>CM067081.1:164447009-174447009 GCA_034008185.1 Gorsachius magnificus
TAGAGAGCGATAAGGTCTCTCCCCTCGGCCTCCCTTTCTCCAGGCTGAACAGCCCCAGTTCCCTCAGCCACTCCTCACAGGGCTTGTGCTCCACACCCTTCACCAGCTTCGCCCGCCCGTCTTTGGACCCGCTCCCGCAACTCAGTGTTTCGTAGTGAGGGGCCCAGGACTGAGCACAGGAGCCGAGGTGCGGCCTCACCAGTGCCGAGTACAAAGGGACAATCGCTTCCCTAGGCCTGCTGGCCACGCTGTTTCTGATACAAGCCAGGATGCTCTTGGCCGCCTTGGCCACCTGGGCACGCTGCCGGCTCATATTCAGCCGCCTGTCGACCAACACCCCCAGGTCCTTTTCTGCCACGCAGCTTCCCAGCCACTCTTTCCCTTTGCTGAAGGAAGCAGTGGGGCCCCACCGGGCTCGGTGCTTTTGGGCTCGTTTCCCTCTGCTGCTGCTTCTGCCACACGCTCATAACCGCCCCTTGAGGTGCCGGAGCTGCAGGCAAGCTGTTCGGTTAGGCCTGGGATGAAGTCAGGTCAAGCTAATGACCCGGGTCTCCTAGCAGCTGGCCAGTTCAAAGTCAGGAGCTTTGTGCGTGGAAACGGGTCGAGGAGGACTCTGTGCCAGTTCTGACGCCTGTCTTTTAAATTACGCAGACGGAGTCTGAAGGTCCCGAGAAAGTGCCGTCCGGCGTGCCTCTTCCAGCTGCAGACGGAGGGAGACCGCTCCTGCAGCCCGTGTCAGAGGAGCGCACCAATGGTAATTTGATGACGGAGCAAATGGTTGCCTTTGTAAGCTTCTGTGGAGCGAAGCCCGTGGGGAGAAGCAGAGGGGAAAAAACACTCACGGCAGCATTGCGCTTCTTGCCTCCTTTGTGTAGGTGCCTTGCAAGTGGCAGGACCAAAGCCAGAGGAAGATGATGACTCCCCTTTTGATTCTGAGGTAGAATCGTAGAATCATTTAGGCTGGAAAAGACCCTTAAGGTCATCGAGTCCAACCGTACAGCTAACACTGCCCAGTCCACTCCTAAACCGTGTCCCTAAGCGCCGCGTATATGCATCTTCTAAACACCTCCGGGGATGGGGAATCGACCACCTCCCGGGGCAGCCTGTTGCCGTGCTTGAGAACCCTTTCAGTGAAGAAATTTCTCCTCTTACCCAATCTAAACCACCTCGCCCTGGCACAACTTGAGGCTGTTGCCTCTCGTCCCATCACGCATAACTTGGGAAAAGAGACGGACACCCACCTGGCTACAACCTCCTTTCTGGCAGCTGTAGAGAGCGATAAGGTCTCTCCCCTCGGCCTCCCTTTCTCCAGGCTGAACAGCCCCAGTTCCCTCAGCCACTCCTCACAGGGCTTGTGCTCCACACCCTTCACCAGCTTCGCCCGCCCGTCTTTGGACCCGCTCCCGCAACTCAGTGTTTCGTAGTGAGGGGCCCAGGACTGAGCACAGGAGCCGAGGTGCGGCCTCACCAGTGCCGAGTACAAAGGGACAATCGCTTCCCTAGGCCTGCTGGCCACGCTGTTTCTGATACAAGCCAGGATGCTCTTGGCCGCCTTGGCCACCTGGGCACGCTGCCGGCTCATATTCAGCCGCCTGTCGACCAACACCCCCAGGTCCTTTTCTGCCACGCAGCTTCCCAGCCACTCTTTCCCTTTGCTGAAGGAAGCAGTGGGGCCCCACCGGGCTCGGTGCTTTTGGGCTCGTTTCCCTCTGCTGCTGCTTCTGCCACACGCTCATAACCGCCCCCTTGAGGTGCCGGAGCTGCAGGCAAGCTGTTCGGTTAGGCCTGGGATGAAGTCAGGTCAAGCTAATGACCCGGGTCTCCTAGCAGCTGGCCAGTTCAAAGTCAGGAGCTTTGTGCGTGGAAACGGGTCGAGGAGGACGCTGTGCCAGTTCTGACGCCTGTCTTTTAAATTACGCAGACGGAGTCTGAAGGTCCCGAGAAAGTGCCGTCCGGCGTGCCTCTTCCAGCTGCAGACGGAGGGAGACCGCTCCTGCAGCCCGTGTCAGAGGAGCGCACCAATGGTAATTTGATGACGGAGCAAATGGTTGCCTTTGTAAGCTTCTGTGGAGCGAAGCCCGTGGGGAGAAGCAGAGGGGAAAAAGCACTCACGGCAGCATTGCGCTTCTTGCCTCCTTTGTGTAGGTGCCTTGCAAGTGGCAGGACCAAAGCCAGAGGAAGATGATGACTCCCCTTTTGATTCTGAGGTAGAATCGTAGAATCATTTAGGCTGGAAAAGACCCTTAAGGTCATCGAGTCCAACCGTACAGCTAACACTGCCCAGTCCACTCCTAAACCGTGTCCCTAAGCGCCGCGTAAATGCATCTTCTAAACACCTCCGGGGATGGGGAATCGACCACCTCCCGGGGCAGCCTGTTGCCGTGCTTGAGAACCCTTTCAGTGAAGAAATTTCTCCTCTTACCCAATCTAAACCACCTCGCCTGGCACAACTTGAGGCTGTTGCCTCTCGTCCCATCACGCATAACTTGGGAAAAGAGACGGACACCCACCTGGCTACAACCTCCTTTCTGGCAGCTGTAGAGAGCGATAAGGTCTCTCCCCTCGGCCTCCCTTTCTCCAGGCTGAACAGCCCCAGTTCCCTCAGCCACTCCTCACAGGGCTTGTGCTCCACACCCTTCACCAGCTTCGCCCGCCCGTCTTTGGACCCGCTCCCGCAACTCAGTGTTTCGTAGTGAGGGCCCAGGACTGAGCACAGGAGCCGAGGTGCGGCCTCACCAGTGCCGAGTACAAAGGGACAATCGCTTCCCTAGGCCTGCTGGCCACGCTTGTTTCTGATACAAGCCAGGATGCTCTTGGCCGCCTTGGCCACCTGGGCACGCTGCCGGCTCATATTCAGCCGCCTGTCGACCAACACCCCCAGGTCCTTTTCTGCCACGCAGCTTCCCAGCCACTCTTTCCTTTGCTGAAGGAAGCAGTGGGGCCCCACCGGGCTCGGTGCTTTTGGGCTCGTTTCCCTCTGCTGCTGCTTCTGCCACACGCTCATAACCGCCCCCTTGAGGTGCCGGAGCTGCAGGCAAGCTGTTCGGTTAGGCCTGGGATGAAGTCAGGTCAAGCTAATGACCCGGGTCTCCTAGCAGCTGGCCAGTTCAAAGTCAGGAGCTTTGTGCGTGGAAACGGGTCGAGGAGGACGCTGTGCCAGTTCTGACGCCTGTCTTTTAAATTACGCAGACGGAGTCTGAAGGTCCCGAGAAAGTGCCGTCCGGCGTGCCTCTTCCAGCTGCAGACGGAGGGAGACCGCTCCTGCAGCCCGTGTCAGAGGAGCGCACCAATGGTAATTTGATGACGGAGCAAATGGTTGCCTTTGTAAGCTTCTGTGGAGCGAAGCCCGTGGGGAGAAGCAGAGGGGAAAAAGCACTCACGGCAGCATTGCGCTTCTTGCCTCCTTTGTGTAGGTGCCTTGCAAGTGGCAGGACCAAAGCCAGAGGAAGATGATGACTCCCCTTTTGATTCTGAGGTAGAATCGTAGAATCATTTAGGCTGGAAAAGACCCTTAAGGTCATCGAGTCCAACCGTACAGCTAACACTGCCCAGTCCACTCCTAAACCGTGTCCCTAAGCGCCGCGTATATGCATCTTCTAAACACCTCCGGGGATGGGGAATCGACCACCTCCCGGGGCAGCCTGTTGCCGTGCTTGAGAACCCTTTCAGTGAAGAAATTTTCTCTCTTACCCAATCTAAACCACCTCGCCTGGCACAACTTGAGGCTGTTGCCTCTCGTCCCATCACGCATAACTTGGGAAAAGAGACGGACACCCACCTGGCTACAACCTCCTTTCTGGCAGCTGTAGAGAGCGATAAGGTCTCTCCCCTCGGCCTCCCTTTCTCCAGGCTGAACAGCCCCAGTTCCCTCAGCCACTCCTCACAGGGCTTGTGCTCCACACCCTTCACCAGCTTCGCCCGCCCGTCTTTGGACCCGCTCCCGCAACTCAGTGTTTCGTAGTGAGGGGCCCAGGACTGAGCACAGGAGCCGAGGTGCGGCCTCACCAGTGCCGAGTACAAAGGGACAATCGCTTCCCTAGGCCTGCTGGCCACGCTGTTTCTGATACAAGCCAGGATGCTCTTGGCCGCCTTGGCCACCTGGGCACGCTGCCGGCTCATATTCAGCCGCCTGTCGACCAACACCCCAGGTCCTTTTCTGCCACGCAGCTTCCCAGCCACTCTTTCCCTTTGCTGAAGGAAGCAGTGGGGCCCCACCGGGCTCGGTGCTTTTGGGCTCGTTTCCCTCTGCTGCTGCTTCTGCCACACGCTCATAACCGCCCCCTTGAGGTGCTGGAGCTGCAGGCAAGCTGTTCGGTTAGGCCTGGGATGAAGTCAGGTCAAGCTAATGACCCGGGTCTCCTAGCAGCTGGCCAGTTCAAAGTCAGGAGCTTTGTGCGTGGAAACGGGTCGAGGAGGACTCTGTGCCAGTTCTGACGCCTGTCTTTTAAATTACGCAGACGGAGTCTGAAGGTCCCGAGAAAGTGCCGTCCGGCGTGCCTCTTCCAGCTGCAGACGGAGGGAGACCGCTCCTGCAGCCCGTGTCAGAGGAGCGCACCAATGGTAATTTGATGACGGAGCAAATGGTTGCCTTTGTAAGCTTCTGTGGAGCGAAGCCCGTGGGGAGAAGCAGAGGGGAAAAAACACTCACGGCAGCATTGCGCTTCTTGCCTCCTTTGTGTAGGTGCCTTGCAAGTGGCAGGACCAAAGCCAGAGGAAGATGATGACTCCCCTTTTGATTCTGAGGTAGAATCGTAGAATCATTTAGGCTGGAAAAGACCCTTAAGGTCATCGAGTCCAACCGTACAGCTAACACTGCCCAGTCCACTCCTAAACCGTGTCCCTAAGCGCCGCGTATATGCATCTTCTAAACACCTCCGGGGATGGGGAATCGACCACCTCCCGGGGCAGCCTGTTGCCGTGCTTGAGAACCCTTTCAGTGAAGAAATTTCTCCTCTTACCCAATCTAAACCACCTCGCCTGGCACAACTTGAGGCTGTTGCCTCTCGTCCCATCACGCATAACTTGGGAAAAGAGACGGACACCCACCTGGCTACAACCTCCTTTCTGGCAGCTGTAGAGAGCGATAAGGTCTCTCCCCTCGGCCTCCCTTTCTCCAGGCTGAACAGCCCCAGTTCCCTCAGCCACTCCTCACAGGGCTTGTGCTCCACACCCTTCACCAGCTTCGCCCGCCCGTCTTTGGACCCGCTCCCGCAACTCAGTGTTTCGTAGTGAGGGGCCCAGGACTGAGCACAGGAGCCGAGGTGCGGCCTCACCAGTGCCGAGTACAAAGGGACAATCGCTTCCCTAGGCCTGCTGGCCACGCTGTTTCTGATACAAGCCAGGATGCTCTTGGCCGCCTTGGCCACCTGGGCACGCTGCCGGCTCATATTCAGCCGCCTGTCGACCAACACCCCCAGGTCCTTTTCTGCCACGCAGCTTCCCAGCCACTCTTTCCCTTTGCTGAAGGAAGCAGTGGGGCCCCACCGGGCTCGGTGCTTTTGGGCTCGTTTCCCTCTGCTGCTGCTTCTGCCACACGCTCATAACCGCCCCCTTGAGGTGCCGGAGCTGCAGGCAAGCTGTTCGGTTAGGCCTGGGATGAAGTCAGGTCAAGCTAATGACCCGGGTCTCCTAGCAGCTGGCCAGTTCAAAGTCAGGAGCTTTGTGCGTGGAAACGGGTCGAGGAGGACTCTGTGCCAGTTCTGACGCCTGTCTTTTAAATTACGCAGACGGAGTCTGAAGGTCCCGAGAAAGTGCCGTCCGGCGTGCCTCTTCCAGCTGCAGACGGAGGGAGACCGCTCCTGCAGCCCGTGTCAGAGGAGCGCACCAATGGTAATTTGATGACGGAGCAAATGGTTGCCTTTGTAAGCTTCTGTGGAGCGAAGCCCGTGGGGAGAAGCAGAGGGGAAAAAGCACTCACGGCAGCATTGCGCTTCTTGCCTCCTTTGTGTAGGTGCCTTGCAAGTGGCAGGACCAAAGCCAGAGGAAGATGGTAACTCTACTTCCGTCAATGAATTACTTTCTCTTGTAGAGGTAATGCGCAAGTCACACTTCTGTAGCCCTTGTGCTGAAATGCAGTGTGATGCTGCACTGTTGCTGGGAATTCCTTTCCCCACTCTCTGTCTCTGTTCTCACTCACCCAGGATTCTGCACTGGATAGAAAAGAGCTTCAGCTAAAGCAGCATGCTGCAACTCCAGCAGATTGTCTAGGCGACAAACAGGTGACTCGATTAGATGCAGATGGTGCCTCCACAGTATGTCTGGGTAGCCTGATCCAGTGTCCCACCACCCTCATTGCAAAAAATTTCTTCCTTACGTCCGATCTAAATCTATCCCTCTTTTACTTTAAAACTGTTTCCCCTTATCCTGTCACTACAGGCCTTGCTACAAAGTGTCTCTCCATTTTTCTGAATTGAAAGGCCGCAATAAGGTCTCTCCCTGATCTTCCCCAGGCTGAACAACCCCAACTCTCCTAGCCTTTCTTCACAGGAGAGGTGTTCCAGCCCTCTGATCATTTTTGTGGCCATTTCTGTAGAGATGGGTCAGGCAGCTGCAGCAGGAGCTTGCTGATGCTCTCAGAAAGAACTCCCTGGCAGAAGCTTCACTTGAAGCTAAGAAGCGCTACTGCAGGGACCTGCAGGAACAGAAACTGCAGTTGCAGAAGGAAGTGGACAGGTCTAAAGCTAAGGTATGGTGAAAGCCTGTCTCTTGTCTCTCGGCAGGGGCCCAGGTTTTTTCTCTAGCAAACCAGAGCGGGGAACTGAACTTGGGGGTTTTGTGTAACCCAGGGTGGCTCAGCGTGCGGCTAGCTGTGATGAGGGGGCCGGGCGGCAAGAGCACTTTGAAGTCACTTTGTCCTTAATCGGAGAAGGGTGTGTGTCCTCCTTTCAAAGAGCTACTTGTCAAGTCTCACTGACCATGTGTATTCTGCCTCTCTTGGGTTGGGCAAAGCGGAGTGTGTGCTGGCAGAGAAAGAGTAGGCATCCCGGAGCGTTGCGCGGGTGCTTTTTTGTATTCCCTCCTCACGTCATCATTGCTAGGGAGCTGCAAAGTCACTTTGGGAGCAGGAGGAGCTTCTAACCATACTGGAGTAGCCAACAAGCGGCTACAAAAAGTGTCCGGAGTCCCTGAGAGAGGAGGAGGAGTGTTGTGGCAGCGTTTAGGAGACGCTGTAGGAAATCAATGGAGACACAGGACAAGGGCCAGTATAAAAGATGAAGTACCACCACGGGTTTTAAGAGGCGACATGAGAGTCAAAGCAGCCCACTCCTTTTTATCAAGCCTCAGCTGACCACTGGAGTTTCTTGTTGTGCTTTGACAGCTGCAGAAATTGAAAGAACAGCATATCCAGACCGAGTGTTATGCCAAGTCCCTGAAGAATGCCATCAAGAATAAGGAGAGGGAACTCACAGCTTCCAGGAACCTGCAGGCCCTTCTGCTCATGCCTTCTGGAACTGCGGCTATCCCAGAGCTGGAAGAACGCATACAACGGTAAGGAAGTAACACGGTGGAGCAAGGCTTTGCTTTCTGCGATTGTGTGAAAACGACAGCACTGTCTTCTTGCATCCTGGCGAGATAATAATACACAATTTTGGAAGATGCTTTTGCTTCAGATGAGGTTCTTTCACTCTTTTCTTCTTTTGGGAGTTGTGGTCCTGTGGACTTCTGTGACGAGGCCTGCACTTCTTTTTCAGGCTCCAAGCTGGAAAGGCCAGGCTGGAAGCCACAGTCCAGCAACAAGCCAAGACCATTGAAGCCCTTCAGAAAGCCCTGCAAGCCGCTGCCTCAGTAAGCTAGTCAGAGCCTTCCCTTTTCAGGAGCTACAGAGCCTAGTTCCATATTTCTGTGGGGAAATTTTAAGATGAGGTTTTCCTGGAGAGACGAGGAGAGAGCAGTTCCTCTCTTCTGCTGACTGTAGGCTGCTCTGAAAGTCCCGATGGCCCATTCCCCAGCTTTCTGGCTTTGAGACTTGTCCCAGGAGACTCAGTCCTACCTAACGCCGTCTTTGTTAAGGAGTTGACAGTAACGCACTGGCTTCGGTATTTTCTGCTTTAGACCAGTCGTAAGGTTGAGACTGTCATGCAGTAGAAAGACCCTTTGGTTGCTGACTTCCCTTGGGCTCTGGCGGTGCCAAGCACTTCATCCTGGAGACCTGACTGGCATCATCAGACTGTGACAGGAATTCTTCAGTTGTCTGTACTCTGGTCACCTTCCCATTTTAGTGACTGTGGGTGCCTTGGCCAGAAGGTGTGGGTCCATAATGCAACGAGAAGACCTCCAAAGATGAAAATCCACAGCTAATAAGGGAATGACACCTCCAGAGGCAGTATTTTGTGTGCTTGGGTGGCGTTGCAGGGCAGGCAAATGCTGTGTTGTACTGATGCTGGCAAGAGCAGAAGAAAGGCTGTGAGGTGTGACCTTCAGTCGGGAAAGTTCTAGCCGGCTTCTTTTTTCTTCTTTTAATGCTGCTGTAGGCTCATAATGGCCTGGAGGACTTGAGAGCTAGCTTTCAGGCAACACAGACTGCAAAGGAACACCAACATTGCCAGGTATATGAACGGCTTCCGGGAATGACGGGGTTTAGCCTTTGAATTTCTTGTGGGCAGGTAATTGATGAAAAGAACAGGTGGGCTGTGGGGAACACCGTCTGCACGTTCTGCATACGGATCCTGTTCCCGTGCTGTGTGTGTGATCTCTCTTCTCTGTTTTGAAAGCATGGGAGTGAAAGCAAGGAACTGAAGAAGCTGGCCAGGCTGAAATGCCAGTCAGAAGCACTTCTGGACGAAATGCGGGGAAGAAACATCGCACTGGAGGCAGAACGTACCAGGCACGGCTTTTTAGCGCTTTAAAGAAATAGCACGTTGAGTCAAAGGCAGGCTTTACTGAACTCTAATGTAAAGCCATGTACATAACTGTTTGGGAGCAAATTCAAGCCTGGCATTCGATCTTGCAAGGTGCTTCTGTGCATGAGCCTATGGTGTTAAAAAGCCGCAAAAGGCCTTGCAAATGCAGGCTGCCTGCAGTTCTCCTGGGAGGGAAGGAAGTCTTTTCTGTTCAGGTAAACTTTGGGCCCTCCAAGTGAGGCGTGGCACTGGAGGGCTGGCTCTTCTCAGTAATTCCTGGCCTGTCAAACGCATTACAGTTGAAGCAAGCCACGGCTGTGCTGCTTACCTAAGAGTATGTGGAAAAGGCCGACGGTTGCTTTGCTTCACGCTTTCCTTACCGATTTCCTGTGCAGGTTGAAGATGCTTCTGGAGGGATGTCGGACAAAGCTGATGGCATATGCAGGCAGAGTCCCAGCTCAGTATCCAGGGGGAGATGAAGAACAGCTGTTCTGAGGTGGCCAACTAAGTGGTTAAACTAAGACAAAAGGTAAATTCTGGTCTGTTTGCTGGATTTGGGTGATGATTTTTTTTCTGCTGGAACCTGTTGTTGCTCATTATGTTGGCTGTATTTTGCAACTGAGTGACTTGTCTTGAGGCTCATGCTGCTGTTGTAGCAGTAGAAGATGATGATGTTGATGAACACAGGTGTAGTTCTCATGGTGGGTAAAAACCTTGAGCCAGGAGTCCCAGCAGGGCTGCTGAGGTCAATGGCCTCGCCAACCAGGACACAGTCCCGGGGGCCCTGAGCGAGAAGAGCGGAGCTGGTCACCATAAACTGAGATTTTAATACATTTTAAAACTCTGTCAGCAAGTGACAAATGCAGTTTCACTGGTCCCCACTTCCAGAGAAGTGAGTAACTTTAGAGCTCTCCGAGTTGGTTTTGGTTTGGTCCATATTTTCCACATGTGTCTCTAGCCCATGGGCTGTAACTTTGTTGCTGACACGTTTGAGGGTTTGTTTTTCAGTATCTGGAGCTGCGCGTTAAGTGCTGTACTTCCAGCATCCACTTTCCAGTGCTACCTTTGGCCCAGCCTGCTGGAAGACTTGACACACCGCATTTTCCCACCCTTCCCCAGTCACAGCTGAACCTCCAATGCGGTTAGCAAGGAGAGATGCTGGAGCAGAGGAAGTGCCAGAAACAGAGCCCTGGAAACCTTTGCCTTCCACCTTGTGCAGCCACTACCCTGCGTCTCCTTCCAAGTATTCTGTTGCAGCTTTTTATTTAATAAACCGTGTCACCTAGTACATGCCTTGGTTTTGCTGCACAATTGGAGCACTTCAGACCTAGCAGGTTCAGATGAGGAGAGTTCGATTTCTGAAGGCTCACTCAGGCTCTCTTCCTATGCAGGCGGTTCATGCGTGTCTCTCTGCCCATATGCTGAATGACCATGGGTCCTGCAGACGTCTCTGAGAGGGAGCATGCGCATGTGCCCTCTTCCTTGGGGGAGGTTTGAACCGTGGTTGTCCTCAGATCAGGGATTTGCGCTGACCTACCACTAGTGCTCAGTTATCAGACTCTTCCTGCCTTTGTAGAGCAATTCTCCTGGTGGTCTGGGCAGAGGGTGGTGGGTGAGCTTCTGGTAGCCGTGGAAGCTTTGCAGATCCCACAGGGAACCGATGGATCTGTAGCCTGCCCAGGGGAAAGGTGTGAAGAAGTGGGCACACGCTGGAACAGGGGGAATCCCACCTCAACCTAAGGAAAAACCTTTTCTCTTGAGAGGGTGGCAAGAGGCATGCTGCTCCCTCAGGGATGGGCAGCCAAAACGGCTGGGCCCTGCCCTGCTGGCCTCGGCCTAGGCAAGCGAGGGGCACGGGGCAGTCCCGGGGTGGGCAGCTGAGAGCCCAGAGGGACAAACACACACTTGGTGAGGTGCAGCTCTGAGGGCAAGCCAGGGCGCCGGGCCAGGCCAGGGCTGAGGTTCAGGCCCAGCGGTGGCAAGCAGGCTCAGACACAGCCCAGGGATGGCCAGGCAGGGCCCCGGGGAGGCCAAGGGCAGGCCGGGAAAGCAGGCTGCAGGCTGGGGTCTGGAGCAGCCAGGTCCGTTGCCAGGCACAGCCTAGACAGAGATGGGGGGGGGGAACCTCCCTACACCCCGGTGGGCCTCCTGGGCCGGAGGCCCCGGGACCTGGGCTGGGGCCAGAGGCTCCAGCTCAACCTGGTGGTGCCTTATTTGTGCCACAGAGAGGTTGTGGAGGCTCCATGCTTGGAGATGCTCCAAACTGGACAGGACCCTGCATGACCTGCCCTGGCTGAGTGTCCTGGTTTCGGCTGGGATAGAGTTAATTTTCCTCCTAGTAGCTAGCATAGTGCTGCGCTTTGGATTTAGTACTACAAGAATGTTGATAACTCGCTGATGATGTTAGTTGGTGCTAAATAGTGCTTAGGCTACTCAAGGACTTTTTGAGCTTCTCCTGCTCGGCCAGGTGCATAACAAGCTGGGAGGGAGCACAGCCAGGACAGCTAACCCAAACTGGCCAAAGGGCTATTCCATACCATATAACGTCATGCTCGGGGCGGGGGGGGTTAGTCGGTCGGTCGATCGGGGGGGAGTGATCGCTGCTCAGGGAGCGATCGCTGCTCGGGACGGGCTGGGCATCGGTCAGCGGGTGGCGAGCAATTGCATTGTGCATCACTTGTTTTGTATATTCTCTTACCATTATTATTATTATTACTGTTGTTGTTCTTTTCTCTTAATAAACTGTCTCTATCTCAACCCATGGGTCTTTTTTTTGCTTTCTGATTCTCTCCCCCATCCCACTGAGGGAGGGGGGAGTGAGCGAGCGGCTGCGCGGTGCTCAGTTGCCAGCCAGGTTAAACCGCGACACCGAGCCTGCTTTGAGCAGGGTGGGGACAGAGGAGCTGGATGAGATGAGGCCCCTTCCAGCCTCAATGATGCCGTGCTTTTAAGGCACAAACATCTCCAGGGATCCAGAAATTTCACGCTGCAGGCCCCGCTTGATTCGACTGGACCTCCTGCCCGCTTAGTGAGCCTTTTGCCCAAGTCTGACCTCATCTTAGCTGTAACTGTCGTCTTCCTTGGGCTACATGCAACAGCCAAAACAACTGTGGACTGTATCCAACATGTCCAGGCACAAAGATGGCAACAACCTTCTCAGACACCGAGTCATGTTCTGAGGTGGGATGCCACCAGTGAAGAATGGCCACAGAGTGAGCCCAAGCAAATCTTGATTTCCAGCCCCCAGTCTGCGAGCTGGAAGCGGAGAACCACCACCACGCTCCAGGTCTGGCTGGACAGCAGTGGAAGCCTCCAGCTACAGAGGTCCACCTGGCCCGTTCCCCATCTCTTCAAACCCAAGGAGACAGCTAGCTAGGCATTACAACTTTGACAAGCCACTCTTCACAAATACACCAAAGCACACTTGGCAAAACCAGACTGAAATTATGTTCCACCTCCTCTCCAGGCAGTCACCCTTCACATTGGTGAACGTTAATAGATGTCTAGGCTCTAAAACCAAGGTGGCCTTTGCAAGATACCAAACGTATCTTCAAACAGTACATTGGACTCATTCTTCACATAATTGAGAATGAGAGCTCTGCCAAGGAACAGTACTGTAAACTCCCAGTAAAGGCCAAGGACATAAGCAGCAGTAAGCTCTGCAGTGATGTGTAAGCAGATGAAGTCTGGCTGCTCAGCAGTCTGTTCAAAGACTACATAATACCTGAGCACAGCACTTGCCCTCATGTTGGGGAGGGGTGCAGGGGGAAAGAGAGCTCAGGTAGCTGCTAGGCATTATGCAGCTTCTAAACTCCAGCACAAGCATTTCAAGAAGTCTGACTCGGGATCTCTTCTCCAGTTGGTAGCAGATACTGCACAGGAACACAGTACATCCAAATGAATGCAACTGGTTTTGTTCCTGGATGTCTTGCACTAGTTCCCTGAAGTGTGCAGGTATCACTACTGGAAGCACCTGGTGAAAGCACAAAGGTCTCTTCTCCACACAGAAGACTGCCCCAGCCACCCTCCCTGTTTTGCAGCAACAGCTGAAGAGAGCACAGAAAACAAGTGCAAGGGAATATTTTCTTTTTAGGGGGGGGGAAACAGAAACAAAAAACAAACAAGCACATCAACAAATGCTATACTGAAAGAGTACTCTGGTTTTGCACTGGCCTTTCCAGTTTGAGCTATCTTATCACCATGCACTGTGCTGCCTCACACACCCCTCCTCCAGCCTCACCTTCTTTTGCAGAACCCCTGACATGATCCCAGCAGCCACCTAGCCATGTGCTGCTCAAGATCCCTAATGGAGGGAGTCCAGCTGCCACAATGGGTCAGTGGAGACTTATTTTTCAGTGCTGCCACTGATCCACTCCCATACTGGCATTCTATTGCACAGTGGTTTGGCAAATATATTTAACGTTTGTCAAGAGCCAAAAGCTACAATGAGAAGAAGGACTGTGGTTTGCCTTCTCTCCCATGCAGTTTGTTCCTGTGGAGTTAACACTGGTTTTGTCAAGTCTGTTGCTCTTTCCTTCAGCACTGTCCAGGTTAAGACTTTTGAGCCAGTAAGGTTGTTAATTTAATCTTCCCATCCATAGAGGCAGTGAGGCAGGTCCCGCAGTCCATGGCTGTGCTCCAATCCACTGTGACAACGGGAGCTCGGTGTCCTCCCAGGGAAAGGCAGCTCTCCAGAACCTTTTCCTCACCATTTAACTAAAAGAAGGAAAGCATAAGATTTTAAGAAGGCAAGTTGCTGCAGTGGGGGCAGTGCATCCACAGGAGAAGCCAAAGCCTGCTAGTGAATCCATATCCCTGTCAGCATACATAATTAAGGAGAAAATCAGGAAGATGTTGAGGTGTATTGTAGCACACATGAGGAAGCAAATTTCCAGTCTCATGACAGAAGCACATATTCTCAAGCAGCTCAGCTTCTGACATCAGCTGAGCTGCAGTAATTGAACAAGGCAAGCTAAGAGCACACACTGATGAGAAACACAAAAGCCTAAGCTATAGCTCATGTTAGTGCAGGTGCTCTGAATGCCCCAGATGCAAAGTAAAAATTCCATCTCATCTGCCTTGCAATGGCTTATACTGGTGGGTATTGACTCAAGAGGAGACAGGCAAGGGGTACGCAATCAGTAACGACTTGTTACTGTGGCACAGAAATTTAGGTACTTGGAACCATTCAACCTTACCCTTCATTTCACTTCAGTACACAGCAAGACAAGAGAATCAGGCTTGGTCTAATATAGCATCAAGCACACAAGGCAGATTAAAGATGAACATAGGTCAACAATCACACACTTTGTACTGAACTGGCATGAATCAATATATTAAATTAAAACTTTGTCCTAGGCACTTGGGCACTAAAGAAAACTGCTGCAGCTAAGCTTTAAGAACAAGGAGCTCACATACTCAAGCTACATACAGAGGGCCAAACACTCACAGAGGGTTCAAACACTTGCTAAACACCACACTGCTAAAATGCATACTGTATGAAACTGAGCAGCAGCTTTCACAGAGCAGGGATGGGTAGGTGCTGCCTGAGAACTTCCAGCGACTGCTGTTGCAGCCTTGTAATGACAAGAGCTTGTATAGATGCATAAGAATACTCCCCATCACTTCTCAGACTTACCTTAAAAATTACTCCCCCAGTAGAAGAACACGTCAACATATAGTTGCCCTCAGAGTCAAAAGCAAAAAGCCTTCCTCGTGGGAATTGGACTTGCTTGTAGCCACTATACCCAGACAGAACAAAAGGACCTGTAGCTTCACTGGGAAGATCGTACTCAGACACCTTCAAGCCACTTTTGTGAATATTCCACTGAATAAACTAGAATGACAGAAAGAGATGACAAAAGCCCATAGTTAAATTGACTGTGATGGAGGGGCCATTCATCATTTTTAAGCAAAGTGGCTACTCCTCACAAACAGAAGATGGTATTTTGACATCTATATCTAAGTGGCTGTTATTTATAAAACACAGGCTGCAAAGGCTGTAGGAGTGCCTACTATCCAAGCAAATATATACCCTACCTTCCACAAGCACTGCTGCTTATGTGTCCTT
The DNA here is from genome assembly GCA_034008185.1 of Gorsachius magnificus. Classification (NCBI taxonomy): domain Eukaryota; kingdom Metazoa; phylum Chordata; class Aves; order Pelecaniformes; family Ardeidae; genus Gorsachius; species Gorsachius magnificus. The sequence continues at coordinate 164,461,920 of CM067081.1, forward strand.
CCACATGGCATGCAGGATCTTGGTGGGAATTCACCTAATTCTCATCAGCCAAGGACCCACACCTTCACGCAGTCTCCCTCCCTGAGCCACACCTCTACTGCTGAAGACTGTGGAACTGCAGAAATTAAAGCCTTTGTAATACAGAACAGGGAGCTGCTGACAAGGAAATTTATGCGAAGCAGCCAAGGATCTGCTCCCTGATGAATCCCAGATTTCAAATGCTGTGATCTCAAGGGCACAGAAAGGTCATCTTCACATGGATTCCCTGGGAAAAGGGGAGGTCACCAACAGTAGGATTTGCAAACTAGGTCCAAGATACCTCCAGCTGTTAATATGCTTTTCAGCCACTCTCTCTGCAGAGACTGCGTGCAGCAGGGTGGTGCTGCATACCAAAGATTAGTTAGCAGCCCACAGATCCTCCAGATTCTGAGGGGATTTTTACTGCTATCCCCACCATATGGAAAAGACTCCAAGAAGGGATCTGACTGCCAGCTAACCAGTAGAAGATCACCCAGATCCTACCTTGCCATCCTCGCCTATGCTGTAGACTGTGTTCTCATCATAGCTGAACTCAACGGAGTAGACTTCCCCATCGTGTGCCTTCCAGCTCATGGCGCACTCATGCTGTTGCATATCTGAGGGGAGAACCAGTACTGAACACTCCTCGTACTCGCACAGAGCTGAGGTGAAGAGAGAGAGGCCCTTTACGTTCGTACGGTCTCTGTCCCAGCCCTCTAAACAAGCCTGGGGGAGCCCAATCCAATCTCAGCACCCTGTGCTTATTCTCCAGCAAAGGGCTTTTACATTAGCCACAAAAATTATTGCCTGTATCTAGTCACATCTTCCTCCAGCTTTAAAGGGCTGCTCACATGCTCACCGTCAAGTGCATGCATTCTGCATCCAAGCCCCACTGCCACCTTTCTTCTTCTCCCCTTGCTATACTGTCCACCCTCATAGCTGCTGCCAGCTCTGTCCTCCCACAGACCTGGGACTGCAGCCTCCAGCTCAGCACCTGGGCCAGAAGCAGATCCCTCAGTCACAGAAGAGGAAGGCCCAAGCCGCCTTTATCAGAAGACAGGCTGAAGAGGACAAAACCTGAGAAACAGATATTGCTCAGGGAAGAAGGACTGATGCGAAGCCCTTGCCTTCAACTGGAAGGTCATTAATTCCTTTCCTCAAGACTCAGCCTCTGGCAGTGGTACTGCTATACAGCAAAGCCAAAACCGCACAGCTCAAGGGCAAGTTAAGTCTGCTTCTCAGCAGGAAGGAAACAACAAATCCAGCAGCACTACTGCCAGGGTCTCCAGCCAACGTCTCCCAGAGAAAGTTTATGCCAATTCACTCCTGAGAACTATAGTGGAGGAGAGAAAGTAGCTTCCACCTTGGTGTTCAGGCGTATCCCACAGCCACCTCCCTGCTGGCAGAAGGGTGCTAGGGGCAACCAGCTGGGGCCACCGAGGGGCCACCTCTGCCCAATTTCAACATACCAAAGAGACGAACAATCCCATCTGCGGCACCGGTGACCAGCAGGTTGCCATTATGGTTGAAGGCTGTGCAGTTAATAGCAATGGGCTCAGGCTCCAGGGAAAATTGCAGCTGGAAGGGAAAGTCTGCATTAATGCCAAGAAATGGAGCTAGGGGTGCTGAGGAGCTGATCTCCAGAGAAGGGAGGAAAGACATTATCCAGCAGCAAGAACTCCTCCAGTTTGGAGCCCTACACCTCTCATGACTACAGTCTTCAAGGTTGGCAGCTACATTTTACTGTGACACTAAACCAACAATTCACCTCAGCCAAGCCACAGCTTTCTTGGCCATGGCCTCAAGGCTGCAAAACCAGCTGCTGGCATGCATTAGCTTGAGTACGTTGCTTTCTCCTACACATCAGGGACAGCATTTCATAAGGGCAAAGGCAAGGGATGGGCTGAGGATTCCCTGCCAGAATCCGACCCATCTAAACCAAAACAATGGAGAAGAGGACGCAAGATAAAACCTCTGAAAGAAGCACTTCACTTAAAAACAGGGAGGGCAGGGGAAATGGGAAAGAAAATGCTTCAATATAGCTCAACTGGAGAGAGCCTGCGCAAAGCATCATTCAATCCACTTGGGACATATCCAGTCACAAGCTGTGCAGGCAGGATAGAAACAAGGCCATGGACTATTCTGAAGAATCCCTCATAAACCAAACCAAAAAAACCCCTACCCAAACCCTGCATTTCATTTTCATCCTGCATGTGATAGAGGGGAATGAGAAAGGGTGAAAAAGAAGGGTATTTAAAAGAAAGTCAGCAAAATTTAGAAAGAGGGCTCCTACACATTGAAACAGAAGACACTCAATCTCAGCAAGCAGACTGAGAAAGAAAATAAGCCCAGCAAGTACCTGCTGCTTCATCGTTTTAGTGTCCCACAGCAGCAGCTTCCCAGCAACTTGGTTCATGCTTTTGCCCCCAGAGCTGACTGCTGAGAAGTCCATGTGGGAGATGGGGCTCTGGGCTGCCGCAGAACAGACAAAGGAGGCACCACTTGGGCTGCAGGCAAGCGAGAGGATCCTGAAACACAGCAAACAGCCTGAATTGCCTCTCTCCAGCAGCTGCCTAAAGCACAATACTCAACTATGAGCTCCCCATTAAGGCCCTGCAAGACAGGGTGCACTGTAAAGGAGGGCAGGATTCCTGTGCTTGGACAGATTTTGAGTGTCTCCCATTTAAGTGAACAGTTTTATGCTGCTCAGACAGCAACTGCCCTCTGGATGAAGGCTAGATAGTCCTGGAGTTGCACAAAAGCAGCAGGAACACTGAGATTTCACCTACCTTTTCACAGTCAAAACCAACAACATTTATATTTGTATATAAAAAAATCAGTATTCCGGAGTTACCTGGGCATGTCTTCATCAATGCTGATTTCACAGAGATTCTTCTTCGCTTCTGTGTCATAAAGACGAACTGTCCCGACCCCACTGCCAAGCAATAGCTTGAAACCAGCAAGGAGATGGAAGCAGTGTGAGTGAGTACAATGATGCTGTCCAACAACCACCAACAGCACAAAGTTTTTTTTCTACTTATGCATTCAGATTAAACGTCACTCCATTAGGGTACATCTTGTCTTTCTGTGCATAGCGCACTGAGTAGGACTACCCCAGAGTGACAGAAGTCAGAGTAAAAGCACTGCTTTCCAGTGAGAAAACAATCTGATAGGCACCAAGGTGGAGTAAAAGCCACTTTCTAGAGTATGGCTCAACATTATAGGATGCAAAACATATGTGGAGTCTCAATATCTAGGGGAACAAGGAAAGAGTAACACAGAATTAACAATCTAAGCTTAAGAGAAAAACAAGTAGAAGCTGCCTCCTTTCATCCAGTAGAGAATGAAATCAGTCAGAAGGGCTCACACATGCTTTATCAGTGGTGCTACAATTTAAATCAGAAGTAAAACCACAGAGGGATGCGTTATCAAAGAAAATTAAGCAAGCCAGATCCTTCTCACTTCAGAGCCTGATTTGCTGCTGAATCCCCATGTATTTCAGAAAGAAGAATCTATCAGCAAGCAGGAAATAAACTCCACAATGCAGAAGAAACATCAGAACAACTGCATGGACAACTTCCTTTCTAAGAGCAAAACAAAAGACAGAGACAAGCTGTAGCAACAGCTCTTCACAGGTGGCAATTTTGGGGTTAGCAGCAACACATTGTCAGTGCCAGAACGTGAACAATATTCCCTCAGTTGCAGGCCTGCCTTCTCACAAGGCCCTGTCTCTTTGCCAAGGGAGGGCATGAAACACTAGCAACAGTTCTAGGACTCAGAAGAATGCATATAATTTAAGGCTCCTCTCTAGTAAGAGAACTAGAGAAAAAGTGCTACGGGAAACATTTAAACGGTCATGATATTTAAACAAGCCCCGAGCTCCTTATGCACACACCAACCCCCAGCTCATAAGGCACCAATATAAAACTGGTGCTGGAGCCCTTTTCACACCTGCACAAGTAGAATACCACCACCACACCCCTGCTCCTCAGCCCTGCTCTCCCTTCTCTGCTTCTGGCTCAGGGTGTAAGTAAAGCTCCACAGCTCCCTGCTGCAGGGTTCCCATGGGTTGTGCCAGGTTGACTCTGCCTGCCCTTGCAAGTGGCTGCCTGCTCTGCCTGCAGAGAGGCACTCCTCTTCAAGAAGCTACTTCTGTCCTGCAGCTGTACCCACACCACAGCTTGGGAACTTCTGTCTCAGGGCAACCCGTGGTGAATTCCTCATGCAATACACGGAGCACACTCCCCACTCTCGTTTTTCTTAGACCCTACAGGCTTCAGTTCCTCATGTCCCACTAAAGTGGAAACTAACTGTTGCCCTGATCTTATCCACAATGCTGCTGTCCAGAAGTTAATGTGCAACACATACCAACGCAGCCCCAAACCATCTGCTATGACTCTCGAGCCTCCACACACAGACTACTCACCAGCCGATCACGCTTGGTTGCCCATTCCAGAGACAGCAACGGAGATTTGGAAATAGATGATGCTTTAGTTTGCATTATGGGATTAAAAGACCAGACTTTGATGACCCCATCCACATCCAAGCTGGCCACCCTCCGTCCAGAACAATCAACCCTATGGGCAAAAGGAAACCAGTTCAGTATTTTTCTCCCTAAAGTTCTTAGATGTGAGTAGATATCCCAGTAATCCTTTCTCTCCTGGCCACACACCAGTTCCTTCTGCAGGAATCAGAACTTCCTTGTACCACTTCCTGTTCAGTTCACAATAACTGGTACAATGAAGCACACCAAGCTCCACATACAAAGCATAATGCCCTTAAGTAATACCATCCTGCTTTCCCAGGTAGTTTCCTCCTGGCTGGCATCTCCCAATCACAAAAATATCTGTCCCTTCTTACTGCATAATCTACAGGCTATTTTCAGTCACACCAACTTGACTGCTCTACAACTGAGAGTACATGCAAAATGTGCTGGACAGAACAGAGGCTAGGAGAAAGAGGCCAGACACAGCTGGTCTTCTACAGAGGCTTCTGTGAGAAAGCCCTCTTCTGTAAGTCCGTTACCTGCAGTACATGATGGATGAATGGTGCTCCCCATACTCCTCCTGGCTCAGGACAATGAAAGGCTGCTCCTGCCGGACCCCCGCAGCCTCTGCACTGCTGGTGGGCATTCTGGTTGAAGTCTCTGCTTGCTCAGTATGCAGCTCTGAGCATGGTTCTGTCTCAGCTGTGCTAATATCTGTTTTTTTCTCAGCACTTTGGCCCTGAAGGAAGAAACATTGTGTGAAATACAAGGAAGCAGCAGCTCCACATCAAGCTCTTCAGCACCCCAGCCTGCTGGGAGAAAAAAATACCAAGAAGCTGCCCTGAAAAAGAAGCACTGTCAGCTCGACACCCCTCTGCCAGGGACCCTTCTGAGCACAATGCTAGTGCATTGCATAGTTGCACTATTTAATGTGGCCTCCTTGCTCATAGAGTCCCTTATATTCCCCTCTGTGTACCCAGCCATACACTTTCCTGTAAGAATTAAGGGAACCACATCATCTCTGATTACCTTAGCTGATATTAGAAGCCCATTTTGATGCCATTAGAGTGCAGATTTACAAGCAAATCAAAATATTTCAAGGGATTCTTGCATCCAGGAATATAAGTTAAGTCTGTATAATACGCAGTTCAGTAAACCTGCACAACACCTCTTGTTGGATGGTGAGCCCCAGTGGATGGATTATCCTGTCTGCCAGAGATTTAGCCTGTGCACACTGGGTCAACCACTGCAGCCAACTGACTGATGACAACAGTAGAGCCAACATGGGTCCAAAAGCTTAAAACACAACTTGGCAGGTCAGACAGAACAAATGGAGTTTTAGGAAGTGAAGGTATCTGAATGAGACAAGATCTGCGCTACAGCACACAAGTGTTTGAAAGCAGCTTAGTCTTCCCTTTCCACCAGAAGCTGAACAAGAAGCAGATACAGCACATAAATCAGTAAAATATCTGCAAGCATTCCTTTGCTAAACCATCCTCTGAAGATGAAATGCCCCAAAATGGTATTGGTATTGATGGTTTTGAATACCTGTTCTCTAACACATCCTTGCCTTATTTATAGTAGCTTTCACATCTTGAGGGATGGGTCAAACACTGCATAATCAAATAATCTGAAATCACAAAGCTGGAAAAGATTGGGAAATAAATCCAAGAATGCCCCTCTCTGTGTTGGCTCATGTGAGATTAACAACCAATGAATGACACTCATGTGAAAGAAACAATGCTGCCTTTCAGTTTCCTTTTTGCTCACACTTTTTGAGAACAACAGAAAGTAAACAGCTTCCCCTAGAGAACCATAAGAAACTTTTACAGAACGAGGAAAACACTGCCTTAACCTGGAACATCACAGAAAAAGGAAAAAGTCAAAGAACACTTATTGGGAAACTGGAATTTGCAATTTTTCTGACCAATGTTTAATTAAAATGTTTTAGATGAGCCATGAAGAAAAGAGTGCTCTCATAGCCTTGAATGCTCAATGGTGGAATAACATCTCCTCTCTAAAGCAGTGCTCCCACACACAGAACAGCCACACACACATGCCGATAGGCAAGTCCCTCAGCACCGTCTCTCCCCCAAGGAAGGGTGTCTCATACAGCCAAAATAAACATGGCTGAGATGATGCCATCATTCCTCCTGTGCCCTGTATCCTTTGACCACATGGCTGCTGAAAGCCAGACAATACACAGGTGAACAGAAGTAGTCTGCTGACCTTCAGGTGGTCAAACTCCAGGACAATTATTATTTCATTAGATTAGAAAGCAGGGCACTAGAAAAGGGCATTAAAAAGCTGCATAAACCAAGTGTTAAGAACCCACAAAAGAGAACTCACTTGGGCAGGATGGGTGAGCCACGCCCATTGGCACTAATGAATGGGGATTATAACAAGGTATTTGCATATAACCATTAAGGTGGATGAAACACACCCCACCTCAGGACCAGGCTGTTGAAAAGATCATAACAAAAGACAATTCTTATTCCATTTGTAATGTCAATACTGATTCCCTTCCAGGGACACAGAAATAAACAAAGCATGGAAAGAATTGATTAACTACAGAGATTAACCTTTGATACAGTTAGATCTGAGCAGCAATTCAGAAGCTTAACAGCAACACTTGCACCTGTTTTACCACCTAGCACAAACTACAGAAACATCAGCCCTCTTCTTCCCAGCCTTGCAGTGTTGCCTGGTACCTGGAAGGTCCCTTTCGACAGCAGTTCCTTCCTTTCCTTCCCGTGCTCTTGCAAGCGCCTCTGCCGCTGCTGCAGGGAACTTGACTCGCCTGCTACTAACCCACTGAAGTGGCTCTTCCCATCCTTAGAGCTCCCTGTTCCTTCTTTTCCTTTGGCACTCTGGAAGGCAGAGGAATGATTTGGCAAAGTTACACTTGTGCTAGGCTGCAGAACCAAGAGCAAAAGAAGAGGCAAAAAACCCCAAGCACCTGCAAGGGCTCCACAAGCCCCCAAACAATAGCAGCTGTTCTTGTGCTGCACTCAGGCCCAGCACATACTTGCAAGGAAGGAAAGGACATTTTATTTTTTCAGGTGGAAGCAAAAGCTTGTAGTAGTGCTGTGCTGCAAGTTAACTCCTTGGACACTGAGCACCTGTCAACAAACACAGTTGAGAATTACCTGGTGATTTGCTGGTTCTTTCTTTCCCAGTAGCATACTGCCAGTCTGCGTTGGAGAAGCCCCACTTGGATGAGCTGGTCTGGAAGGGCCCTTTTTACTTTGGGAGAGAAAGGAGGACAGAAACCCTCCCCGGGACTGAAGAGAATGTGCAGTACTCCTCTGGCTGCAGGTCATATCACTAATTAAAACCAAACAAACAAAACAAAAACAAACACCAAACAGAATATGAAAGTGCAGCCAGACAACTGATCAAAGACCACCCAACAAGCAAAGTGTCAGCTGTCAACCACTGGAGGACAGATGTTCCTTTCCAAGCTGATGGACCACTATGCATCAGAAAACTGTTTTAAAACATCCTGTTAGTGCCTGGAGTAGATCATTATAATTACTGTAACCAAAGCTCACTTCTCAGAGATGCCACTGAGACAGAGGGCCCAGCTGTTCCTGAATCCCCCATGGGGCCACCTGAAACTCCTTCCACTCCATCTGGTTAGTTTAGAAAGACCCTAAGGGAAAGGCAGGGGAATACAGACTTACAAAGAACCTGTTCAGCCATGGTTCCCAATTCAAGGCATAAAACAGACCTAGTTCAAGCGGCATTGTGTATCCAGTGTTTCACTGAACACCCTTAGATATTCAGCAAGTCACGTTCAGCAATTTTAAAGCACAGGCCCTCAATATCTCAAAAACTGGACCCAAAGAAAATAAGGAAGTTTAGGTCCATTTCTGTGATTACATACACCTCCCTTCTCAGCCCACACCACAAAGAGCAGCAGCTGCTTCCCAGAACGTAACTGCGTGACCTCATTCCACTACAGCTTCCTCTGAGAGCAGAGCAGCACCCAGAGGAAGGAGAATACAATCACCTTCACTGTGTCTATCCTCTGTTCTAGGAAGGAACTGTTCTACCAAAGTTGGGCTCTGGGTTTAGCAGACATGAAAAAAGCAACCAGAACTGGCCCCCAGACTGAGACAAGTGGCACACACAAGAAATGCCACTTCTAAGGCAAGTTTTTGTAATACAAATGGACGAAAATTAATATGGAAATGTTATCCAATCTCTCGCAACCCTCTCCCCCATGTGTGCAGATGAACATCTGTGCTTTCCACACAGAGCAGTTATACCAAAAAAAAATATCTCAAATTAAACTCTGTAGCTTATCCTGTGCAGAGTACAGGCCAGTTATCAAGACAGTTAACCAGACACTCAAGTCTATTTAATCAGACAGCTTTTAGACTAAAACAAAGACTTTGCATGTGGTTTCTGCTACAGCTTGTATTTGTCATTGTCAGCAGAATTTGATCAACCCCGCTCCTGTCTGAATAGGAGTGAAAGAAGCGCATGAGAAAGTTGAAGCCCCAGCAGCGCTATTAGTACCTTGTGGCCAAGGAACATTTGCTTTCAGATCCTTTTAAAGCAAGGAAAAAAAAAAATCTCAGTAACACAATGAATCCAAACACACAGACTTGCTTTGCACAACTGTACTGGGGAAAAGTAAGAGTTTAAGTAACAGATAAACAAGGTGTATCACTGTGTATGTTACCTAATTTCCACAGATGGAAATACAACAGATGTAGCCATAAAACACACTAAGTGCAGCAAATTTATGGGGAATCCTGGGCATAACTGAGCCTCACAGAAAAGAAACTCCTTTTCCCTTGACTTTGCAAAAGCAAGAAAGCATCTCTGTGTAACAATGACCCTGTTAGGTCATACAGTAACAGTGTCTACAAAACAACACAGGGCACTCACCTACTGCTCCACAGGCACTAAAGAAACTAGGAGTCAAGAGACAATCCACTTCATTTGAACAATACTGCAGTGTACTGACTGCTACTAGTGCCCTGGCTGCCCAGAACACCTTGATGTAATGCTGAAAGCAGAGCAGAATCACTGCCGTGTGTGCTTGGGCTCTCACCAGTTAACAGGAATCTCTCTCCCAAATGGTGGAAGGGATGCTCATCATTAATTTCCCCATTAAACCCACTTAGGTCACCAGAATTTCTGCCTGGATGTCTTTTTGCACCGATTCCCAGGGCAGGGAACAAGGAAATGACCCTCCAGGAGCCTCCCTGACCCAATAAAAGCAGCAGAGCCTGTCCCCAGCTCCTCCCCTGCAGGCACTCACAGCTCAGAGTCCCCTAGTCGATCCATGTTGGCCACATATGCAGGCAACTTGTGATGCACAACTGCTTGTTCCATCTCCAGTTCCTCTTTCTTCATACGGGAGGATTCAGCCTGCAAAGCAAACAGCTAGAACAAGAGGAGAGAGACAAATAAACAGAGGATCACTGGGATTCACCTCCTTCCCACTTGCTTAAGTTGTTTACTCCTTAACAGCCCTAGAAGGGCAGGGAGGGAAGAAAGCCACTCTGGCTGGCTGACCACCACGTTAGTCCTAGTAGTCAAAACAATTACTACTTTATACACATGAAACTGGAGCCTACTTAAAACCCTTCACTCCTATCCTTGGGCTGTTGGTGTAGGGACATTAATAGTGCTGGGAAATGAGAGCCAGACAGGGCAGAGCTGATCAGCCACTCCATGCAAGCAGTTCCAAGTCCAGGGTAATTTACATGACTGGCAGTACTGATGTATGGGCACTGAGCCTAGAAGGTAATCTTCTTCCCACAGCCAAGGGTTTGGTAAGCTGGCAGGATGCATTGAGGCCAACGCCATCAGGTCACCCTGAAATCTAGCTCCATACCCTGCCCAGCTCCCTCCCAAGCATGACAGTGAGATTTGTCTCCACATTATGGAGAAAGAGACTTTTCTTTTTCCCCCCTTAGCAGAGAGGAACCTCAGGATGCAGCTTTTTATGACATATGTGGTTTATGCCTGTGACTCTTGTTCACATGAAGAGTTCCTCAAGATTTTCTGTTTCCATAATGTTTTTTTTCCAGACATAATTATTTTTCCTTTTATCATAGTATTTAAGGAAAGAAATTACAGAAATCCAGCTTGCTATTCACGTATTTGCATTGTTTCAACAGTGAAATCAGAATCACTACATTTCAGCTAGCATTGAATTCAATATTTATTCACACTATTTTTTATTTAAGCCTGTATTCTATAGATAGCTCCTTCCTTTTCTGACCTGAGCAGTTCTCCAAGAAGGAAAGTTTAGCTTTTATCTTTGCCTATTTGCCAGGGAACTCTTATGCAGTGTATAAGTGATATCAACATACCACAAACAAAAAACAGCTTTAATTTGACTAAAAGTCCAGAATACAGCATTGGAGGAAATAAGAGAGCTCTACTTCAAAACATACCTTATCCTGTTGTCCCTATTCACTGAACATCTTTGCAGAACCCTCCTGTCGAAGTCTGCCTAATCCACTGACTCCATACTGTACGCAGTGGCAAACCTTGCTTTTCTTTTGCAAAAGAAAAGCCTCCTTTTTAAAATCAATTATTCTGTTTTACTTCAACATTTTTAGGACAAATGAACAGTGTTGAACAGCTACCAAAACAGTTGAAACAGGAAGCACAACACAATGTTTTGTAACACAGGAGGTAAAGCACAAAACTCTACTGAAGTATTCATACGGAGAGAGCTTTTACTTGGTATGTTCGAGGAAGCGAAACTAACGTCCTGCTTACATGAACAGGGCTTCCCACTTGTACGTGACCATCCACGTGCAATCTGTAGTTTAGAATGTTCTTAAAACTGTAGATTTCCTGAATCTCTCTAATAGGAGATTATACTGGGAAAGGACTAATCCATGTTACATATTCTTACACCCAATCTCTAAGCATCTGATGATGATACTTTCAAAAAAAAGGCATGGAGCCGAGTGACATTTTGGCTGAACCGGTCAGCCCTTCTTATGGCTGTAAGGTCTGGAGCTGGAAACAGACATTCACAACATTTCCATTAGTTGATTTAAATTGCTCTAAGTGCACTTCAACCATGGTGAAGTGGCCATTTCAGAAGTAGCGGTTTCTGCCTCTTTGCCAGGAGTTATTGCCCGTTTCTATTGCTCCATCAGCTAAAATCTGGAAGTGACTGAGTACTACTCACAAGTTTCCAAGCAAAGTCAGCTATATATGCACTTAACCTGCCACTAGTTTCAGCTTGTCTTGGCTTTGCAGTGTAGCAGGAAAGGAGTTTGCACAGTAGCCAGCCACCTGTCAGCACAGGGAAAGGGACTTCCAGCAGAGAGACGATAATACCCTAAACAGGCATTTCACAATATGATCACAACCCTAAGTTTGCTGGAGACAGCTGAAAGACAAATCAAAGTAACACAAGACTTTCAGAAGAATGTGCCCTGGACTAACTGCACCGAACTGAACAGTTACAGCTTTCTTGAACAGATGGAACCAATTTTACGAAACTCACAGCCTCATACAGTCAGTAACTAAAGAGTGACTTCAGTTCTGACCTTATGCCGCAACGATTCATTTTCTTCTTGTATGAGACTGCTCCTGAGACATTCAGCTTCAAAGTTCAGAATGACTGGAACTGGTGAGGAATGTTAAAGAAAACCAAGGCAAGAACTTGCGTGCACCTGGCTTAATTCTAAAAGCCAGCACTTCATACCAGCCGTCTGCCTGCAAGACAGCAAAGCTGCCCAGTCCATACTACTAGCAAGAATTGTGTGCAAGGCCACTAGTAACAGCTTAGTTACCTAAGCCAACTTTGTACTTTACTGCTGCACACACTATTTCACATAGGCTTTGCAAGGATTTTTAGATCCTTCCTTTTTACGCATCACAGGCAGAGGACGAGACAGGTTATGTTACTGCATTAGTTAACACTGAAGAAACAGTTGAACATGAGCTGTATTCCAGCTGCCATGTAAACCGGCCCACCAGCAAACAAGCAAGGTCAGAACTCAGTAGTGTGGGACAAAAGCTGTTATTTCTGCCAATGCTGAACTGTCTTAGTATAGTGAGCTGTCACTAGACAATGTTGTGAACCCAGAGAAGGGTCTAACAGGAGATGCTAGTGCAGTTATGGACTATGACCCAAGGTTGCAAGCCTGTTTAGTACTATGCCAAGCAAAGAATAAAAGCATTTCTGAACAAGATGTGCACAAGACTTCTGGTCACTAGCATAGGGATGAGTTCAGCATTAGTAACAACCACAATTGTTTGTGCCCAGGGAATACAGCGTATCATCAGATAATAGAACAATAACTATAACAACATCCTCTGGTAAACACCAGCTTCCTATTAAGTCTTGGCTCTAAACAATCACCTGAAAGCAGCAAGTTCAGCAATACTGTATCCTTGGCACCACTGTTAATAGTAAGCATAACACCAGGTCAAGGAAGGTTTAACTATTAGCTGCAAAAAAGGATATGCATGCACTGAAATAAGACACTCAGAAAGTTGTGCAGAGACACGATAAACGTATCTGCCCACTGGCGCGAGAAGTAAGTGGCGAAGGTGGGGTTGGAGTCTGGGGCAGGAAGGAAGGGCAGGACAAACCAATCCTTCCACTCCGCCTGGTTCTGGAGCTCGGAGGCCTGCTTGAGGAAAAACTCCTGTGCCTTGTCATTGCGGCCAGTCTGAAACACAGCAAGAAGAACAGGGCTCACGCTTCCATTCATGCCACCACATGGGTTCTAAGAATATTTGCTCCGTGTTATGAACACACCGACAACTACTTTCACCACCCAACAGAGCAAGTGGTTAAAGTTAACAGATTCATCTAGGGACAAAAGAATTTCAAATACACTAGCTGAAGCTCACAAATGCGCTAATCTGACCTTCTTTCTAGTCACGACAGTCTTGTTTAAAGGCTGAGGCAAAATGAACTAGTCACTTACGTTGATTTCCAGCTAAACCAGTGCAGTTTGTGCACTAACATAAGCCAGGAGCACTCATATGCAGAACCAAAGTATACTTCAAATTACCTAAGTCTACAGCAAATGTAGCCTGTAAAGGTTTCCATCTGATACATTATTCAAACAGGACAGTCATGCCTCAGGGTAAGCACAGGGCAAAACAAAACATGAAAAAAAAATACACTTCCAGAAATGTGCATTAGATTTTGACTCCCCCACCAATACCCATCATTTAAGATTTTCAGTCAGATAATGGAATCAAGGAGGAAACATTCCTTCTAAATTACAAGAAATTAAACATGAATTCCTGACAGCTATTTGTCTATTCTGTTGGCCAAAGCCCACCCTGTGTAATATATTCCATTGACTTTCCTCAGGTTTCAACAAGATGATCTCTGCTCCATTTTAAGCCCGTTATTCTCTATTCTATTCAAATCTAACAAAAAACATTCACTCATTTTCTGTCCCACATTACCTTGTACAGATTTGAAGCCCACTTCTCCCTTCTCTTACAAACTAAAACTCAACTGCACCAACTTCAAGTCACCTTTTTTTTTCTTCTGGACCCTCCAACTCCCTTGATGCTTTAAGAACTGTGGTGCCTGGAAGAACTGGCTGAGTCCTGCCAGCAGGTTAGAGTGGAACACAGGCAATCCTGCCTGTTGATCCCCAGTGCTGCGGCAAGACTCTTCCTTACACTGCTGCTGCCTGCTCAATCGTTCCTTACTCTGCACCAGAGCAGCTGACTACTCCTACTAATGTACAGGCACTCAGGGCTTTTTTTTTTTTTTTTGCCTGTTTCTTCAACTTATGAAGATTGCTTTAAGCACTGTTCTTGTCCTCCTCCAGTCTCATCACAATGCCCCACGAGGAGGGGTTCACAAACCTTGTGATGTCTCCTGGTACCCAAGTTATCAACAGAGGCTGCACAGGACTGAGCTGGATCTTTCTAAAACAGAAGCCTAAAAATCAAATGCTACCTGAACAGTATGGATGAGGTAGTATCGGAATAAGCTGGTTTTCAGCTTGTTCACTGTCGGCCGGTACACATCTTCCAAACGGCTGAAAAGGCGCCGGTCCAGATAACTCCAGTAATCCCGCAGGGCAGCCAAATCGTAGCTCTGAACAAACTGCTGCAGCTGGTCCACTATCTTATCCACCTAAAAAGGGCAAAACGGGGAAGACTGTAGTCACATGAGGGCTCTTCTGGCACAAGAGACTTTCTGTAACTCAATGCTGAGAAGCTTTAACTGCGCAAATACGACAGTTCAGCTCTTATGCATTAGCTATTTTCCTAATCCGGGGAACACTCTCCATTCTGTATTAGCATTCTTCCACTCTGCAGCACCTCTCAAATAAAAAAAGAAAGAAACATGAAAGAACATAGCCAAGCAGATTTTGACAAAAAGAGCACGTTTTGTTAAACACAGTTGGTGGGGTTTTTTGCAAGTAAGCAAAACACTTCCACTTCTTTTAAAAGTCAGTTGATAATGAAGAAATAGGAATAATGTAATTCAATGTTGAAAACTCACGTACAGCAGCTGGAAAATATTACTAATTTTAGACCAAAAAAAATTATTTAGCCAACAGAGCGAGGAAGAAAGATCTGTTGTACTGCAATCTTTGAAGTAACTTTAATAACATCATCTGCTAATTAGGCAGGCATAAAAATTTGGAACAGAATTTATTTTTTTTTTTGTCATGTGTCTTCGAAAATCACTTCTGCAATATGAGTAAGGCAGAATGGTGGTGTGGAAATAGATTTTTAGTTCAGTGATTTCTGATGGCCAAGACGGGCATCAGAAAAAAAGCTATCTGCAAATTCAACGACAAACGTTGTTTAATATGCGACTTGCTCTCCCCTCATCAGTTAATGCCTTGGGACACCATCCAGCCTCTATCTCTGTGGCTTCCTACGGATAAGGGAAGCAGAAGTCTGTGACCCCAGCAGTCCCTTCTTAATTTTGTCTTGGACAATATTCTCCCAATTAAATCAACTGTCAGAATGCTGGTGGTTTAAAAATAAAAGCAGCATGTTTGATGAAGGATAAAGGTATTGGTTGTACTGCTGGTTAAAGAAAAAATTTGACCATTCAAAACACTACGCTCAGCGCCCAAAACTGCTGCTGCGGGAACACGCAGCTCGCACGAAGGACCGAAACTGTATTTTCGAGGCTGGCAAATTCTGTGCCGATTTCCACACATCTGGCAAGGTAGCTGGTGTTTGAAACATCCGAACTGAGGAGCGGAGCTGGACAAAAATCTCATGACCAAGAAGAGATCCAGGCAAAGAGGTGCCCTCCTGCCGCTGCCCGCCCGTACGCGCGTCTCCTCCGCTCCTCTCGGCACGGAGCTGAGAAACACCCGGCGGTGTACGGGTTGGACGTCGCGTCCACGGACGGCGGTTTTGGACGGGCCGAGCAGACCGCCGGCGCGGGATGGAGCCGCTTGGGGGCCAGGCGGGAGGCGAGCCCCCAGCCCGCTGAAGCCCTCCCCGCCGGGAGGATGCGCGGACACCAACGGGCGGGCGGCGGCCCCCCCCCGGGGGGGTCCCGCCAGCGCGGCCGGCCGAGCTCCGGCGCCCAACCCAGCCCGGGCGGGGGAGAGGCGCCCGCGGCCGCCCGGGGACCGCGTCCCACACCCCGGGAGGCACCCGCGCCCAGCGCCCCGCCGGGAAGGGGGACGGGGCCGCCGCTCACCCGGAAGCCCTTCTCCCGGTCCGCCTTGATCTCCGCATCCAGCTGCTTCAGGGCGGCGGTGAAGCCGCGGAAGAGCAGATACTCCCGCACCAGCTCGTCCGTCCGCTCCGCTGCCGCCGCCATGGGGGCGCCGCCGGCTCCGCCCGCCCACGGGCGCGGAGGGGGGAGCCCGGCCCCGAGCGGAATAGCCCTGCCCAGCGGCAGGAGGACTACAGCTCCCAGCGTGCCTTGTCACGCCCGCCTAGCGCAAGGCACGCCGGGGCTTGTAGTCCCCGCCATAGCACATGCGCACGGCCCGCCCGCCCCTTCCCGCCTCATTGTTGCCTCTCTCCCCTCCCCGCCGGCGCCTCCAGCCCGCGTTTTTCCCGCCTCCTTATTGGCCGCCGCCGGGCGCCGGCTGCGTCCCGATTGGCCCTCAGCCACGTGCGGCTCATGTTGCTGGGCGCGGGCTGGCAGAGGCGCGGCGTCGGCGGCCATGGGAGGGGGCCGGGCGGGGCGGGGCCGGGGCGGGGCGGGCCGGGCCGGGCAGGGTGGGATCTGTCGATCGATCGACCGACCGACCGATCGACCGATCGATCCCCGGAGGCGTCCGGCGTGGGCTCCCGCGGGCTTCCCCTCCCGGCTGCAGAAGAAACAGCAGGGGCGGACGTTCTTACCTCTAGGCCGTACTTGCGGTCGGTAACGGGGCGGGGGGCACCGGTCCGGTTGCCGGGAAGAGCTTCCCCAGGCGGGCGCCTTGGGCTCTCTCAGGCTGGCGGGGTGGCTGCAGCCGTCCCGGCTGGACGTGGATCTGGCCCTCCCGCACGTGTATGTCTGGTATTGTTGCCTGCTCCGATGTCACGGTTAATCGGGAAAAAAAAAAGTTCCGATGCTGTGAAGAATTCCGGCTTTGAGTAACGTCGGGGGCGGCTGAGGAGCCTCAGCGCTTTGTGAAGCCGAGCCCTGGACAAGCCCATGGAACTGGAGCATCTAATCATCGCAGGGAAGGGTGCGGGAGGTGGGGGGCCTGTCTCAGCTGCGTTCCGTCCTGTGCAGTTTTGGGTTTTAGTCAGTACTTACAGGTGGCATCCTTCAGGCAAAGAGAAGGTTTCAAACTCCATGATTTCCTACAGAAAAATGAGCTGGAGTGCTCTTGTCGGTCACCCTGAACTTTCTCTTTTTGCCTGTCTGCTACACAGGCTTTAAGATTTCTTCTTCAATTAAACTATTTATTCAGTGGAAATAAATGTTGCATTGCAGCTTTTGATGGAGACAGCTGAAGAGTGTAGGAAGACACATGCCAGAGTGAGTCCCAGTCCCCTGACACACCTGCAAGAGGTAGAGCCCCGCGTGGCAAAGCGGCGCCTGTCACAGGCACGCCACCGGGCTACGCTGGCAAGACTCTTCAGTGGCTTGCAGGAAGCTGTTCTATCCCGGTCAGACAAGTCAGCCTCAAAGGTGTGGAGCAGTGACTGTATTTCTCTTATGTATTGCTGTTATACACGGGTATATTTAAATTTAATCAGGTTTATTAGGATGACCGCTGTATCTTTACGGCTGCCACGGTGTGTGTAATTTCACTGTGTGCAAGCTGGATCTCTTTCACTTTAAAGCTGCCAGCTCAGCATGAGCAAATTGTTCACTCTGTGGTCTCTGGGTCATGGGTTTATCATGTGGCTTATCTGCCCTTTTCTTACAGGGTTTTTGCAGCTTCTTGATAGCTTTGCGCCTTCTTTATAGCATTTTGGGAACAAACCAAGAGATCCCGTGATGAAGTTATCTTGATTTCACAGCATTTGCTATGAAATAAGAGTAGTGAGTTTAGGGACAGAAGAAGTTATAAGGGAGGGAGTAATTCATTCAGCTTTATGAGGTGCACTGTCTTCAAGACACTCTGGAAAAATAAGTCAGGGGAAAAAAAACCCTCTACTAAACTAAGAAGCTATTTAATTAAAACAAAATTGTTTATAAGGATGAAGTTGACCCAAAATGCTGAAAAGATGGTCATGCTCAAGACAAGAGGAATGAACAGGAATCCCTTATCCTCAGCTCTGCCACTGATTCATTTAGTTAGATGGTTACTTTGTTTTCCAGTTTGTAAAATGGAGAGGGTAATGGCTGTTAGGGCAGGAATTGTCCTTGTAAAGGGCTTTGAGTTTCTGAACATGCAAAATACTGCTATTTGGGCCTTGTGCCTTCTGACCCCCCTTCCTCATGTGGTTTGAGGTAAGAATTCAGTGTACCATGCTCTGAACAAGATGCAAGTTAAGCAGAAGTCACCATGATCTCAGAAGCCAAAACTAAACAGATACTTGTTTTGTCTAGTCTAAGGGGACTATCTTCACATACCAATTCTTAAAATTGCTTTTTCGTAGTATCATGTGCCCCTCGTGTGACTTTTGGGGGCCAAGATGAGTATTTTCAAGAGCCTAAATACAGAAGTTCACTCATAATCCTAATCCTTCATGTCTGGCTAAGATATCCAGTGTGAAAGCTCTGCAAGGTAGACATCCTGTCTAAGGTGACGATGGATGGTCTCACTGATCACATAAATCTTGAAATATTTTTGAGCTGTGTATGTTTAAATGCATTGGCCATATGTTCTCAGTTATGTTTGCTATAAATGATGAAGGAATGATGTGCAGCACTGAAGTTATTCCAGTTTACATCAGTGTAGCTGAGAGTAAAACTTGCGAAAGGCTTCTCCTAGCAAAATTCTCATGGGAAATGATTAGTAAAGTCTTATGCCTAAAGTTGGTAGACATCCAACAAGACTTCATGGCATGTTATTTCGGGACATACTCCAAGAAGAGAACGATCCAAACAAGACCAGTTGCTGATGAAAGAAGATCAGAGTTAAGTAGTAAATGTCTATGTGACTGGTATTATGTGTATGTATTGCATAATATACACCCAAATATTTATATTCTATATTTAAGTTTGCTCTGGTATTAATTCTTTCCCCTTTTCATATGAATAAGGGTAGCTGGTGAAAGAAGACAGTTATTTTCACAGAGACATAGAGATAACTGAAGGTCAAAATGAAGGAAAAAGTGAAGAAAACAACCAAGGCATGTTAAAACATTAATCTAGTCAGAGCAGAGAGCAATCAGTTCTGATTTCTTCTTATGTTTAGTATCAGGTTTTGCGTAAGGCTAAGAAATCTATCCAGAAGCTGGAGCAAACCTTGGGTTCTTTGATGAAGATGAAAGGTACTGTATGCAAGTATTTGCCTTAGACAGAGTGCCTGGACTTGTCTTTTATTTATTTGTTAAATAGAGACAGATAGGTACGTGGCTGAGCCCATTAAAGCATTAGAGCCAACTGCGGCTTTAGTTGTAGCAATAAGCAAGGGACAGAGCAAAAGTCTTATCGACTCGGGGAGCACTGCGCCTCAGAAATCCCCCTCTGACTCCCAGTCATTCCTGCCCCCTCCCCAGCCTAGGTGAAGGAAGGAAAAAAGTAATTCCTGCTATCCCACGGCAGCAGGCAGTGCCCTTGTCACCCTGCTGCCGATTCACCCCCAGCAGGCGTGGGGCTGGCGTGGGTCCGCAGGCTGCGTTGCTTGGGCTCTCACTGAGAGACTGCGGGAGCATGTGTGCTCCTCCTGGCCGCAGCAACGTGGCGCAGTGCGAGTCACGGCTGTCGCGAGCACCCAGCGTTGCGAGTCAGCACAGCCAGAGCTTAAACTTCAGAACAGCAGGTTCTGGTGTGAGTTAAAGGAGAAGGACAGAGAAGCTGCTGAGGATTTCCTAGTATAGGAAATGGAAGCCTCTAGTTAAGAATTTACTGCGATAGAAACGGGTAAGAGAGATGCTGTGGTTTTGTTTTCTTTCAGCTTGGCGGGTCGTCTTCATGCACACCTCCGTTACCGCCTGTGACACCATGCATCATGCTGGTCTAGCATGCGTTGTCAGCAGTTGAGGCAGCTCCCTTTGCAGGGCTTCAAGCCCTCGCCAGCTTGCCTTCTGCTTACTGACACTGGCCACTGCCTCCAGCAGCAGCAAGTAGAACTGGGCGCTGATGGGGTAGAGACTTTGGACGTATTTTTATGTCCCTTCAAGTGTCCGAATTACTGTCAGCTAGAAAAAACCATTGCTATTCATGCAACTTGCACCTCCAATAATTTGCATCAATTAAAAGTCCCAGTGCTTAAAATGAGCAATCTCCTATGAACCCCCATCCTTGGATAACCCATAAAAGTCAGTCATAGGTAGAAGGAATGGTTTGACAGAGCAAAATTGAAGGGATCACAAGCAGTGAGGCTGGTTGAGGAGAGTTTGGAGGTAAACTTCCCCTTGTATTTACTTGCATATATGTACAATTCATACTGCTTGTGAATCACAGATTGGTTGTCAGGGGTTATTACAAGCAATTTGCTCATTATATGCCAATCACAAAATACTGTATTGACTGGTGTTTGCCTGGACTTCGGTTTGCTGGTTGTTTTGACCATCAGTTCTGCCAGACCAACATTAGGAAGAAGGCATTGATTCTAAGTTTCTCAGTGGTCATAAACTCCCAATATTGCTAGTTACATTGTAAGAGAGGCAGAGGTGTCTCCTTTCACATCGTTTTTGCCTAATGAAAAGCTCTGGCTCATGAAGGACCAGTTGTTGAAATTATTCTGTTTGATTGGGGCTGAGGGTGAGAGGGAAGCCAAAAGTGCCACTGCTGTGACAGTAACCTTTCTGCTGACAACAGAGTCCTTCAGTCCGGAGGATGGGAACCCGTCCAGCTTGGAGGAAGTCAGGGAGGAATATGTCAAGAGGCACTTCAGCAATCACAGGTAAGGGCTTATACCAATCAAGGAAAGATGATAATACTTTGCACTTGCTTCCATCCCAGCATCTCTGAACGTCTTTGTCTTTGTTACTGCATTTCCAAGCCAAGGCCTTTCATTGTGAGGAAAGGATGAAGAGATTTCACTTGAACCCCTGTAATCCTGTACAGCACACGAACACTCTAGGCATGTTGTTGGTCTCATTTCCAGTCAGTCCTTGTATTTCCTTTCCCTTCTATGAGGCTCATCTCCACCAAGGACTTCTCATTTGCCTGCAAAGCAAAAGGAGGAAGAGAAAGCTGTCTGGGGAAGGAAGGCCCTCGACTCTGGAGCAACTATGACAAGGGCCTTATTAATCCAGTTGAAAAGTTGTTCATGTGGCTTTTTTTCCTGTGTGTTCTTTCCAGCACTGCATCAGCCTCAGAAGCTGTGAATGAGAGTGACTCTACTGTCTGGTATTTGATTCAAGAATGTGAAAAACAAACAATGGAAGAGGATGGGAAGCCAGAATTTATCCAGTCTCCAGACCCTTCATCCCCAGATCTGGTGGAATTTGAACGGTAGGGGCACCCCACTTTGCCTTCAGTTTTTTTATTTGTTTGCGTTAATACCATGCAGCCAGTCACTGCTGTTCATGCAGCCCTGCTGGAGCCTGCATCTGCCTTGCAGAAGCCTTGTGCCAGCAGCTTTGGCCCTGCTGGTGATGAAACTGAGCACCTTCCAAGTCCCTCACCTGCAACTTGCATGTGAATGGACTCCTAGCAGCCCCCAGCTCTCCAGGCCACTTATCCTCAAGAAAGAGAAAAAAATTTCAAGTATGTCAGTCCCTGTGTTGCCATGCTTTACTGCTGTCCAGATGGCTTGCAGAATAAGATGCAACATACCTGCTAACAGCAGTGGTTTAACAGGCAAGCTCAGGTGAAATAGGAGGCTATTAATCCAGAATGGTTTATGCAGGTGTGTGTCCCTGTGTGTTTGTGGGATCAGTACCACTATCAATTTGTATTCCTGCAACGGGATTAGATTTTAGGAATGTAGGAATTGCTGCACTAGATGAAATTCTCAAGAGGCTAGTTCTATGTGTTCTGGGGAGGTGCAGGAACCAGAAGCAGGCAGATGCTTTCCCCTACAGTGATGTTCATCCTGCCTCTAATGGCATTGTTACAAGGAGCTTGAGCACTGTAGCCCCTTCCAGAAATAGATCCTTAGCTCCTGGCAGCTTGGAGTACTTTTTTTGTGGGATCAGAGCAGGGTACGGCTGGATGCGACCAGGGAGAATCATCTAGGCCTCAGCCTGCAGGCTGCAGAGTGGTGGTGGTCTGGAAGATACCAGAAAGCGCTCCTCAAAATGTCTGCAACACGGCGAGGGAGGAGGGAGACCCAAACACACACGTCTGTTCCACTTACAGCTAGTGGGTGCAAGTCTGTAACCTCCTTTAGGATCAGCTGCTAAGTGCCTGATGTAGGACATAAAAATCAAAGACCACTGTTCTCATGTCAGTGGTCCATGGGTTGTAACATCTGATCTATCCTGTACCATAAAGCAGAGTAAATTTCACCCTAACCCTTCCAGAGAAAAGAAAATGCAGTGCAGGAGAATCCTGCAAGCTGGCATCCCCTTCGACAGCATCACTGCCATAAACAAAAATTTGCGCAGTTCCTTCTCTTTTGCTTTGAACTGGTGCTTATTTATTAAATTCCCTGGGATTACTGAGTTTTTCATCAAAGCGAGACTGCAGCTGTGCCAGCAGATGGCACCAGCTTCCCACTACTGCTCCTGCTTTTGCTCGTGAGAATCTGAGGTGGCTGTAGGAAGGTATCATTTACAAGACCTTGAAATGTGCTGAATCAAGATTTCCCGGGGCAAGTAAGCTCTGCTTCATCGAAGACTGCACGACAGAGCTGTAAACACCTAATTTTCCCCTTCTTCACTGAGAAGGTAGACCAGGGCCTGTACTGTGTGGACTCTGGCACTTATCCTACAGTCTTACGGCAGACTGCAGTTGGTTCATAGCTAATTCTTCTCCAAAAAAATGGTCTTATACAACAGGGGTAAAACAATAGGGACTCTTCAGCAGAGAAAATTAACAGCCTTTTGGTGATCACATTATTTGGGCAGCATCAGAAGTGCTTTGAGTTTCGACGGACTGTTTTTTTTCCCATGACCAGCAGCAGGAGCTGCAATGGTAGGACTACCCAGTGCTCTGTCCAGCACCAAATGTGGTTGTCTTCTTCCAGCTGGGAAGGAGATAGTTGAGTCATGGTTCAAGCTTAATTTCTTTAACAGAGCAGTCTAATGGTGACTCATATTCTTCTGTTTGAGAAACTACAGATCTTTTGCTTGGAGCTGGACATCCAGAATCCTTAATGAGAGCAATACCTTACATGAGAACGCTTATTCCTCTTCTGGTATTTTGTCTTCAGTAGTGGTAGAAAATAGTCCAGAGTATGGAAACAGGAGTTTAAACATGTTTATGCTTGTGTGCAGAATTATCTTAAGATTTTCAATATTGGTTTGCTGGAACAGATAATAAAAAAAAAAAAAAAAAAAAAAGACTGAACTCTTTTGAGTTACTTTTTCATGCAATACTGTTCAGTTAATCAGGAAATGTGGTCATTTGAGACATCTTCCAAGGAATCATTCTGAGACCAAACTTAGTAACAATGACTGCTGTTTATAGAACTCTTGGTTTGTACTCCTTTGATCTTGTTATCTTCATCTGAGAAGCTCTAAGCATTAAATTAACGTAAAATAACCTTTAGTGCTGCTTTCCAAAGTAGACATTATTATCCCTCATTTGCTGTGCTGCACAGTGTTAACAGAAGAAGCGGGCATGTTCTGAGATTTACTCACCGCGTTGAAATGACGACACTTATGTTCCATTACCAGTTTCACTACAGACTGCATGGAAGTCAGTCTTAGGGATGCGTTTCCTCAGATGTAGAATGGAGGAAATTGAGCTCCCATGCTTATTTAAGTCAGAGCATCCAGGCATGGGGTAATCTTTTTCTGTCTGTACGTATAGCAACTAATAAATCAGGATATGACCTCAGCCAAGGCTTTTGAGTGTGGTGCAATGCCAGTAAAAGTATAAAAAGTGACTTACAGTGTAAAAACCTCAGGATACAAAGGCAAGTAACTCAAAATGTATTAAATGCCAGAATGAGTTTTACCTATGCAACATGTACAGCCTGCAGCACCTAGATCTTCTGTTGCGAGGCAGTCTTGCTGAGGCTGTGGCTGGAGCCTGCTTTTTGCAGATGAAATCTTGGCAGAACAGAGTTGCTAAAATCTTCAGACAGTGTTGGGCAGCCTTCAATAATGGTATGAAGTCTTAGAGGGGGGAGTCAGTGAAGTCATCAATTAGAGCTACTCCCCAGTCTCCTGATGATTTACAGTAGATGGCTGCCTCATAGCCTGCTCCTAAGAGATGCTCCCTTTCCTTTCATTACAGATACCTGTATTTTTATAAGCACACAGTGGACCTGCTGGTAGAGCATGGAATTGTTTGCACTGAGGAGGTGCCTCTTCCTGAGGTCTCCACGGCTATTTCCCACCTCTGGCAAGAGCTTTCTGAAGAAAGGAGAGACAGCATCTTGCAGTATTGTAGCCAGAGAGATTTCCTCATGGATCCTAAGGCTGCTTGCCAAGAGCCTGCATGCACTGAAGGTAGTGTGAGGGACAGCCGAGGTAACAGTGAGGAAGCCAGTGGTTCCTCAGTCTCCACACCAGAGGAAGTAAGTGCTCAGTAACATACATGTCTGCCTCTGAAACTCCAAGCCTTCAGACGCAAATTGGCTCTGCAGCTTTTAATTGGAAACATACAGTAGTTGTAATTAAGCTTTCCCAAGACCACTTGAACACATAAGTGTATACAATAAGCAGTCTTTGAGTAAAAGTCTGCACCGAATTCTCTCTTGGTAAGATACACAGCAAGCTATAGGAGTGCAGTGGTAGTAATCCAGCTAGTCTCCACTGACCTGTAGAGTTTCTGTCCTAAGTATCAGTTAAATTTGCTCTAACTTTCTCCAGGGGGAGGGAGCAAGAACAAGAATTATACAGTTACTGTGCTCTTCAAACTCTCCAAGGAGCACAGATGAGCTAAATCCAGAAGGAGTACCCAGTTTGCAAAGATCTGCTGTGGAAGGTTGTTTTTATCAAAGCATGTGGTAGCAAAGAGAAAGTATTAGTAGACCAGTTCCAGCAGTACAGGGCTAATGACTGCCTGTGCCATGCACCTCTGCAGAGCAAGCAGTCAGTGACTGAGTGGACCAGGGCATTTGTTAAAAAGAGATGAAATAACAGCCAACTCTGTAAACTGCTCCTAGAGCACTGATTACTTAAGCAACTAGCTGCTCAAAGACATGTGTGTAATTTCATCAGCTGCAAGGGAGGGACAGATGTCCACCTTCAGTATGTAAGTAAATTGCATCGACAAGCTCTTTTTGAGCCACAGGACACAACTCATACTGCTGACCTCCTTAGGAAATGGCATGGGGATGTTGCGTGTACAGTACTTTCTGGCACAGAAAATGTGTGAACTGCATTATGGCAGAGTGAACTAATGAGCTTACCAGTCTGTCACAGGGAGCATCCAAACTCCTTCATAAGCCAGGTTGCACACTGGAATCAGATTTGTGGAGATTGGCTCGTACAGCTGAGATCTCTACCCATGAGCAGCAGCCCACATTCAAGTCTCTAAAGCACTGATACAATTCATGGTTTTTACTGATTTTTGCGACATGTAATGTTAGGTCTAATTCTTAGAGGTCGAAGCACAGGCCTAAGGGAGTGGACTAACCTTGTGTTCCTCGTCATTAAATACAGTTAGTTATTATTCCTGTCTCCACAAAACCCTCTTGGTTTACTCTAGCCATAAACATACATGTTAAATGTAAAGAAAGAGTATCATGCTTTTAAAGATTTCATTATTAAAAATTGTGCCCTAGGTAAAACTTCTAGGTGGCTGGATATGTTGACATCTGAAGTGTTTTCTCTGATAGGTAATGTTTGAAGATGCATTTGATGTTGCTGCTGGTTTCCTCGACAGAAGCAAGACTCAGGGAATGTCGAGCCAGAGGTAAAATACAAACTCACACCTTTTGCTAGACAGAGCCCGCTTGTCCATGGCAAGTTTGCTGTGGAGTAAGGCAATAGCCTAGCTTCCTTTTTTGTGCCTAATTTTTAGTAAATGGTTAGCATAGCAGCCTCCAGCAACTGTGCTCACAATAATACTGTCTCTTAAGGTGCAAAAGTGAAATGATTAATAGGGATCTAGAGCAGAATCAGTAAGAATCACTTACTAAGAGTACTCTGTCACTTCAGGATAACTGGGGTCCTTCTGATTTTCTTCACCACTCTGCATAGCTGTCCATCTTTTCAAATTACAATATTTGTAATGTTTTCCTATTCTCTCTCTCACTTACCAGAGCTATGAGGACCATAAGGCATTCCCTGGATAAGTCAGCTAATCATAAACTGTACTCTCATTTAATGAGAGTGATGATCATTTAATGATCATTTTTTTAACATTGTCTCCCTTGCCTTTTTCAAGTACCCTAATTCAATCACGAGGAAGTGATCAAGCTGAAGTGTGGTTGACCTGAACAGTAACATCAGAGAAACACAAGAGCTATTAAATAATAACATCTCTTTCCTCTGCAGGTCAGATGAGTTACCTAAAAGAGAACATGTCAGATACAAAGCTGGCACTGCCTTTGATTTTCCCCTGTAGGCCAAAGAAAGAAGAGGGTTGCTTTCCTCAAGAGGAAAATCAGATTATGACTCATCTTTTATTCATTCTTGCTACTTAGTCTTCGTTAGGATAGCTTCTCTTTGCAAATAGTGTTTTCAATCTGTTTTTTTAAATCCCATTTTCTACTTATTTTTCCATATTTAAAGAGTACTTTAGTGCGAATCTTTCTCTCTTTCACCACCATTCCACCTTGCACTTCCAGAACAGGATGGATGGAAATAAGGTTGTTTTGGCTGTTGATCAGAATATACTTGAATACATAATTGAGCTTAACAAATATGTATCCATTAAATAACATTTATTAGGTCACAGTTGCTGTTTGCTTTTAAAGTAAGATAAAGTATTCTTTAATACTGCAGTGTATTGCCATCATCTTTGCAATCTGTTTTAGGTCCCAAATTAGATTAGATTAGTATTTCAGTAGTCAACATTTATCCTGTTCCCTTCCTTCCCTATCACTCTGTGCCTTATAATTCTGGACAGAGGCATGATGGCAGAACTTTGTAGAATCCCAGGGAGAATACAGAGGTGAGGTCCCAAATGAATATCTTAGTTTTTTGCCAGTTACCTGTTATCTGAGTGCAAACCTGCCAGTGATAGCTAATATGCAATTTAATGACCAAACGTTACTGCATTCACTCAAAAACTTTACAAAAGAAGTCAAAGCTCTTCCTCTGAACAACCTGACAAAATACACTACCAAATAACCATTGTTGCTCTCTTTTATAATAGATGTATGCTTTTCCCCAAAACAGTGTTACTATAGCTGTCGTGTCAGTGGATCTCTTTGTTGTGATACTGGTTTCCTGTATTGCTGTTCTCTGTTCTCACATATATTCCTTGCATTTGTTAGACAATATCTCATCAATACGTCCACCTCTGCTCCTCCCTGTCTTGCTTGGCTATTGTCTTTAATATCAGAATCATCTTGAAAACAATTTAAATCCTTTTTAATTTATAAGTAAAATGTGGAGGAAAGAAAGTAAGTAGGAGCAGAAATGAGGGAGCAGGAAATTAAATACAGCCTCTGGTTGCATTTTCAGTTCAGCATTTGCAAGCTGCACTTCTGAAAATCCAGAGGATCACCACAGACTATATCTGCAGATCGCTGACTTCCTAAAAAGCCTCTTCTTTGCTAATACACAGTTTTGCCAGGTAAGCTTTACCGAAGGATTCCTTATAGGAGGAGCAATGTATTTCTGTCATTGTCAGAAAGGGATTTGTGTTTTTTGTGCTTCTGATCATACTGCCCAGAATCATTACAAGTAAGAACTGGGGGTTCATCACTTCAGTTGTGTCATTCCAAAAGGTCAGTAGGATTGCCATTGTTAGAGGCAAAGTGTAAGGGGTTATTATTGCTTAGAATATTATTCAAAATGGTAAATGACATGAGCAATTTTTTTTTTTTATTGTTTGCATGAAAGTTCCTTGTGGAAAAGCGTGAGTGTTCTCATCTGAGCAGGTGAAGCTCACTTCACAGTTCTCCATTAACCCCCAGCCACTTCGTTCTGGGCTCAGTAGCACCACCTTTTCTGCTTGTCTGGGTGCCGCGTTCCCTACCCTGAGCCCCACTCCCCCCCGCTAGCAGGCCTTAGGAGTAGGGTATTTGTGTTCTTGAAAGAGCTGCTAAACAAGCTGCTGAGCTGCCTCTTAACCTCCACCTGCTGTTGCAGGTTCACTGAGCCAGAAGTCATTGTGTTTGCAGTGTTCTTCCTCCCCTTCTTGCCCTCCTGCCAAGGAAGTGGCTCAGAGCTTCATGTGGGTGGAGCACCGAAAAGGAGATATCCCTTAGCCAGAGCATGCTTGCTTAGGTTCAGAGTCAATTGTACCTCCACAGTAGCTACTGTTTTGCTATTTTCTATTGCCTAGCTTCCACCCAGTCTCTGTTACTTCAGCAGATACTCCTTTGAAGGAAATAGAGTGTTTGCGATGAGGGATAATTGGGACAGAAAACAAAGCAGAAACTACTGGTGCACCCCTATCTGAATTTGTCACATAGTGACTTCTGCATGCCATTTGGTTCCCCCCATCTCAGGGAGACAGTAGCACCAGAGGAGGTGCAGTGAATGGCAGCAGGCACAATGAAAGGCATCAAACAGGAGCTACTAGAGTAGGAATCTTCTGCAAAAAAACCCGAGGGGTACTGTGAGATAATTTTGATCCTAAATGGTGTGGATTTGGTACACAGAATTCATTGTGTCTACCACCAGGAGAAATAGAAAGCACCCAATGAAATGAGCAAACAACAAAAAATACTTGTGCATGCAAATGACCAGATTTAGCTCCTGAGGCATCAATCCATTGACAATTACTAAATCTGAAGGTCCAGATACAATTTCCAGCTCAGAAGGTCTTCACAGCACAGTTTGCCATAATGTGGCAGTATATGTTGTGGAACAGAGCACACTGCATGCACAGTTCTTGCACTTTTTGTCTAAACATCCACCCCTGGCCATCGTCAGAGACCAGGCACTGATCTACACATCCCTTTGATCTGTGAATAGCTGCGTTCTGTGTAAGAGCAGAGCTCTTCCTGTTTTTATGTAAATGACCGCGAACGGAGCCAGCCTAAAAAAGAAAGAAAAGCTATAGGCAAGATATGGTATTTTCCAATTTTAAATTTCTTTTGTGAATACCATGCCTGGCAGCACTAGGTGGTCCCATTTTGTCTTGCTTGGTGCTGTGCTGTTAGATGTGAGCCCCAGTCCACCTCATCCCAGTCCATCCAGCTCCTAGGTGAGGTGGTATGAGAAGAGGTGGTGACTCTTTTAAGCTTTAAAGAGCGACATTTGTAATAAGAGTAGGAGAATGGGAATGATGGGAAGACGGCCGCAAAAGAAGCTGAAGTACTAAAAACTGGCAGTTGACTGAGCTCTGTGGATCCAAAAGGAAATAAAAGGCTGTGCGCACTTCTTTTATGCAGGAACTTTGAGCTGTTTGTGATAAGGTAATAAAAAGGGAGTTTGAGCAGAAATCACCCAGGCTAGAGAGTACTGACAGTGTGAAGGTCACAATCTGTTTTGGTTTAGATAACTGCCGTACAGCGCATCTAGACAGTCCTGCCAAGAGACAAAAAAAAAAGTACGACTGACAAAAAATTTTTTGTTTTGAGAGCAGAAATTCAGCTCCATCTCAAAGCAAACAGATTGAGGCAGTTATGGAAGTGGTTGCAGAGCGGGGGTAGGAGGTGCTCCAGCTAGCTTAAAACACACCAACTCAAGCACCAGAGAGCTCAGTATAAGCTACACACCTTACCCCAGAAATTGGGCTACTCAGAGCATCAGAGACTCTGGACTTGACAGGGAAAAGAGTCCTTCCTGCTTACCTTATGGGTGTGACTGAACCCCTGCAGACCATTCCCCTTCCCAGGAGCTTGGGCAGTGCTGGGATAAAGTATCCCAAGGATAAAAAGTGATGTCCCTGTGCACTGTGCACACACCTTGTAGAAGATACAGAGGTGGGTAGCAGGTACAGTAAGTACCAAGGTGAGGCATGTGATGTGTCCTGACTGAAATACGAAAGGCAGGCTATGGTCTCATTTCCTTTCATCTGCAGAGCTGATGAGGTGATGGGTTTTATTGCTGGTCATTACATGCCAGTGCTATGTTATGCCATTTCTGGTTATCTGTCCAGGTACAAAGTACTATTGTTGGATCGTGTCCATTCACCATTTTGTAGTCACAGATCCACTGAGCGCAGCTCCTCTTGAGCTGCTGCCTTGGTTCTGGAAGCTACCAAGGGCTGCACCCCACTGATGTGAAATGCTTGAGAAAGACTCACAGGAGAGGAGGGAGCAAATAATTTGGACAAGGAAAGGGAGGGCTCTTAAAAGGCCAGTGACCCAAAAATGAGAACAGGAGCATGATTCCATGGTACATGGTAGAGAAATATTTCTGAGCATGAGATTAGTTAAGCAATCTTGTCACTTTTTTCAAGAGCTGTTGTCTTAAGGGTACATCATAAGAGATGCCTAGCAGCAAAGGTAGTAAAGAATTAATTTAGGTTGAGGTCCAAAGGTTTTACAATATCTAAGGTAAAGTCAGGGTTGGTGGTGGTTTGTTTTTTTCCTAAATAGCACTGAGCACCTTTGCATCTTCAAAGGCACACTTTCTTTTAAAATTATGGATTTTCGATGAGTCACTTGACAAGCAAGTGGGATTTAATGCTCCTTAAGCTATACATTTTTTTAAACAGCACCTATTTTTAAAAGCAGTCTTGCCCTAAAGAGTCTTGCATCAATGCAGAAGGTGGACAAGATGGACTGCAGGCACGAATGCTTTCATCTCCTAGACTTTGATTTCTCCAGAGCCACTTATTCTCTGTAAGCTGGTGAAAGAGAAGACGATTTCCTTCTGTTGCTAAGAGAGCCGAAAAGCCTGAAGCCAGTAGAAGTTAAGGGCTCAAGGAAGATCTCATATCTTCAGAGCCTGTTATGTGACCCACTTGCTACCACAGTCAGTAACAGCTGTCTAAATGATGTAAACAGACACAGGGTGGAGCCCTGTGATTTTAGAAAGAAATTGGTTGAAAATTTGAGCCATTCTTCATCAGGCACCTCAGGCACTTGACAAGCGCTGGTTGCTGATTCAGAGAGGAAGGAGGGCTCATGGCGCGTTGGCTGACGCATGTCAGCACTTGACCAACCTTACTGTATATTTGAAACACAATCAACTCCTGTGGTTTTTAATCCTGCCTGACTTTGGGGGGGCTTTCAGGAAGAAGATCTTCAGTTCGATTATGAGACTGTGATGCTGAGGTGCACTGAAACCTTTGATGATGAAGATTTCTAAACAGTTTCTCTGTTTGCTAATGTTTTGCCAAGCATTGCCGGGTACACCAGGCGCATGAAGAGACTGCACCTCTTTCAGTGAAGTACCTCTCTGAGCAGAGTGTGGAGAGACTGTGTTAAAGTGGTTTGTTACCGTTGACTTCCCATTCCCTCATCAGTGCTTCTTGATATATTAGTTGAGTAATTTATACCTTTAAAAGTTCCGGGTTTTAGATATTTATAAAATCTTAAGAAATACTTTTGTCCATTGCATTTTAATGTTTAACTTTGCAAGTAAATGGAGGCATGTACAGTTAAGTGACCTTGCCTAGCATAAGCTGTGGAAGAGCTGCAGAGAGGTCACATGAGTGACAGCCTGCACACCCCCATGGGATGCAGGTCTCAAACTGCAACCTGCAAAAATCACAAACTGCCCTGCACCCTGGCAGTGATTACTTTTCCAGTGCAATTTTCCAGCATGAGCTGACAAGAGGGATTTCCTCACAGAGAGTGAGATGAGGTTCTTCCATCTCTTTATGAGGACAGCAGCAGTGGCCACGCACTCCCGAATCACCCAGAGAAGTGCAGGCACAATAATACACTTTGGATTATTTACTTTTGCAAATGTGTGTAATGCTGAGTGATCAGCCCTGTGCTCTTCTGCCACATCTCATTCTTTGATGATTAGTGCTGCTTAGATAGTGTCTTGGAATTAAAAATGCTGTGAAGATGATTAAAATTCTTCACATCTTGGAGCTACCATTAGAGGCTCCTGCAGACTTGGACAAATTGTGTTCTGACAGTGCTTATGCTGAGGTCATGCTAACAACCGTCACAAACAGAAAGGCTAAAAATTTTATTTTAATATCTAAACTAAAGCTGCCATGCCCAGGTATCCATCAGTCTTCAGCAGCCAGGCTTTTAGGCTGAATCCAAGAGGGCTGGGCTGTGGCCCAGCACTGCCTTAGTGCGTAAGAGCATGATACATGCAGCTGTATTCAAGCAAACACATGTG
Source organism: Gorsachius magnificus (assembly GCA_034008185.1). Lineage (NCBI taxonomy): Eukaryota > Metazoa > Chordata > Aves > Pelecaniformes > Ardeidae > Gorsachius > Gorsachius magnificus. Next base: position 164,494,372 of record CM067081.1, read on the forward strand.
GAGCCTTAGTAGTGAAGTACAAGGGGAGAATAATTCTTCCAGAACACCTTCTGTCCCTGTGGTTGAGGCTGTGGTAGCACTCCCAGGTTGGATGTTTGCCTGTTTGGAAGTGGGGGTGGGTGGTCCTAATTGCAGGTCCTGTTTGGGTTTAAAAGCCTCTCTGAGAGCACTCTCCAGGGTGCAGCCTTGCCTTTCCCTGGCCTTTCTAGTGTGCTTCATGTGTACGGGCTGTCATTGCTTTGAGTCTATGCTGGCTCTCCCTCCTCCTCTCCCTCTCATGCCAAGCATGTGCATCCCCTGGGCAGTCTGGGTTTTGGGACATGTGCCAGTTGAAATACATGTACAGACTTTGCAGAGGATCCAAGGTCAAATCATTCTTTCCTTTAGCTAGCACAAGAAGCATATATATATATATATGTACCTACAGTAATAAGTGTTTACATTAAGTGTTCTGCCTCTGTTTTCTTATCTTTGTGTAGTTTCGGAGAGAAATAGGTTAGTTTTTCTCAGTACTGAGGATATTTTTTCTACAAGCTTTTAGCTGTAGAAATCCTACAGACTTCTGTCATCTCCAGTTGCATTTGCCACACTGCTTTTGGTCAGGTTTGTTACATTAATGATTCTTTTACCACATCCATCTTAATTACTGCATCAGCTGAGGTCAAATGTGGCAAGAATGGCATGTGCCATAGGACAGCCATGTGAGTAGATAATTTTCAAGGGTTAACATCCTTTTCTTATTCGCCCTTCCTCCCCACCCATTTGAAGGCCAGTCCAGGACAGAAGTTAAACAGTAGAATTTTCAAATTACTTTCAGCCTGCCACCTACTAGAGGACATGATAGTTTTAAATGGACACCATACACTATGTAGATGCATTCGCTTGATCATCACACGGCAGAGCTGCTGATGCTTCACCAGGAGAATTTCAGGTTAAGACTGGCCTGAACATTAATGTGAAACAATAGGTGTGGTCAGGCAATGTGAGAATAATAACTCCTCCAAATGGTAGCAGGCTTTGTGGGAGGTGTTAGGACATTAAGGAGAAGATGAAGAACACATTACTTTCGTTCCTCCTGTCGCATGATCGTATTTTACAAGAGTGCAGGCCTGCGCGTAACGTGGGAAGGCAGTTTCCTCTCCCTCAGAGCCAACACTGCGCAGACAATAGCTGTTCTGCCCGGGCATGCGTGACGTCCGCTCTGCCTTGGCAGGGAAGCAGCCTTAATTCCTGAGCACCTTATTGCTACGTGTGCACGGGTGCCGCGTCGTGCGGTGCTTGGTAGTTGGGCTGATGGAAACTTCTCATGAAAAAAATCCGGAAAATGTAGGCTAGCAGGCTGCTGGGGCAGGGCAGGGGGAAGGAGTTGGAGGCAGAAAGCCAGCAGGGAGGGAGGAGTGGGAAACATGAACACGTCAGTGGAAGCGTGGCCGTTGCAGGGGTTTGGGCAAAGCAAGCTGAACAGGTCAGAGTGGGACACAGTACATTACAGCTGTGCTGCAGCGTGGTAGCCCCTCGCTTTACAAACACATTGAGCCTAACATAGGGCAGTCCTGCTGCCCAGGGCATGTCTTCTCGTGAGAAAGCTGTGAAAGTGAGCCACCAATTAGCTGCTGTAGAGCCGGTACAAGCAAATACCCATCACCAGGTCTCCTTGGCCAGAACAGCAGGAACATCTGCCTGGACTTCCCAATTAGCTGTCTGCCTCTCTGCAAAGCTGCAAGCAGGGTGACACTCCCCACCCCCCCACCCCCCCAACCTGGTTTGAAGTCAGTAAGTCTCGCTGCACTCAGGATGTAACAGTAGCACAAAGGGTAATATAGCTGACAGGTAGCTGGCTGTTCCCCAGGCAATCCAGAACAGCCCTCAATTGTTCTCTTTTACATTTGAAGATCCTCTGATTTTCATTAAGTAACAAATAAACAGAAGCTGTGTTGCTGCGGTGCAAAGCCAAAACTGTTTCCAAATCTCAAGTGGCCACATGCAGCTGGGAGGAGTGGTGGCCCTGCAGCCTAACCCCTTCCTACTTCATTTTAAAATTTGGAAATGTCCCCCTGAGGCAAATAAAAGGATATTTTATAAATATATAACAAACACACCAAAGGGGGAATTTTAAAGGACATTTAGGAGCCTGAGCTTGAAACAGGGAGCTAAACGGCTGCTGAAAACTGCTTCTAAGCCTTAGCAACAGCAGACCCCGCTGCCCCAGACCAGCATACCCCCCACAGCTGTCTGCTGGGCCGTAGGATGTGCCCAGGTGATGAATGAAGCTCCACTGGGGATTCATGCCCCCTCATGCCAGGAGCTGTAGAGTCATGCCCAGCTCTACTCCAGGGAGCTTGCAAGCCAAATACAAGATGGGGACACAGACACAGCAGCAGGCTGGGAGTGCAAGAGGATGGCATAACAGATGAGCAACGTCCTCCATCCTTGGGGTGTGGAAAAAAAAAGCCAATTGAAGACTGATTTTTATAGGAAACCTGTGCCAATATTATTTTTTTAACAAGTCTAAAGCAAATATACACCTCTGGCACTTGCCAGCATCCTAACGTGTCTTACGAGGAGAAGCGAAAAGATACGGCGGCAGCCTCCACAGAGCTGACACAAAGCCAGTAAAATTACTGAAGGTTCCCCATTCGTGCTTCCCACCTTGCTTTTTCCGTGTGGAAAACTCCCAACCACAGCACCGAAGGAAAAAGTCCTACATGGAAGATGGAACATCTGAAGGCTACTCAGTACAGCAGGTTTTGGCCCTACTGGTGCTGCTGGTGTACCTCGTTCATTAGCTGTGTATCTTGTTCCCATCCAAACCGCTTCTCTGGTGTGTGGTGGGTCTGGCCAGCACGGGGACAGGGTGGTGTAAACTTATGACTCGCTTTCACACATGTGCTACAGCACAAGTAAATTCAAGAGTGAAGATGAGTAAGACCATGGGTTTGTCTGCTAGATGCCCTGGGAGCATAGGCTGGCTCTAAATGAGCTTAGAGATGTAGTCAAGGTTGTGGAGGACAAAGGAGATACCACGGCTGAGATGCCTGGGACCAGTCATCCTACTGTAAAATCTGTGATGGGGAGGAGGGGATCAGATATACTTAAATGTACAAATCATTTTTTCTCCCAAAGACATAACAACTACAATCTTCAACGGAAGCACTCCAACCTGCCCATAACAGCAAACCATACCATAATATTTCCTCCTTTAGCATCCCAGTGCTGACACAACTGATCTATTCAGGCTTTGTTCACTCCCAAAGCAAAACAAACCCAATATATCCCTTACTGATAAAACAAGCTGCATGCCACTAGAGCTGCAGGACAGGACTAAAGAACAGGCCTGGGACAGGCATGAAGAATAAAGGCTTTTCCTTGAAACCACCCAGGTTTTTCTCAGGCTTGAGACAGGAGGGCTAAGGGGGCATCGTATTGCGGCCTTCAGCTGTCCAGTGGAGGGTACAGAGGAGATGGGGTCAGACTTTTGTCAGAAGGGAACAGTGACACAACAAGAGGCAACAGGCACAAGGTGAAGCATCGGAAATGCCATTTAGACAGGAGGGAAAACGCTTTTCATCATGAGGGTGGTCAGACACTGGAACAGGCTGCCCAGAGAGGCTATGGCTCTCATCCATAGCTCAACTGGACAGTCCTCTGCAACCTGGTCTAACAGGACCATCTCTGAGCTGATGGCCTCCAGAGGTCCCTTCCAACTGAATTGCTCCCTGATGCTTCAAATACTACCTGCCACTCGCTATGCAATCACCCTGAGAAATATCATTACACTCTACGTTTTATTTATTTTCCAAAAAAACCATCGAAGTATAAATCTCAATGCAGGAAACACCAGCTTATACTACAGCAACCATGTTATTACACAGCACTGGCAACCTGCACCATGTGCATCCACGTTATATATGGCCATATAGGTTAAGGCTGTTTCTGCTGATAATGGAAAGGAGCAAGAAGCTGCAAACCATTTTCCAGAGAAGTGGTTGTCACCGCACAATCACCACACCAGACCAAACAGGTACGGTGGGGGGAACACAGGACATAGCAGTAGCAGGGATGCAGCAGACTGTGGGCAGAAGAGTTTTCTTCTTCATCTTTGATGACAATTCCTTCATCTTTGTAGGGTTTGGTGCCCTGGGGAAGCTGGCTCCTCTGAGACTGCTCCCAGCACCCCAGGTGGGATTCATTTCAGTGAAGCTGGGTTCTTCTATTAGGTCAAGAACCAAAGTAAGTTTTCTCGATTCCCTCTGTGGTCTAAGGTGGGAGAGGCATGTTCAGAAGACAACCCATCCCATTAACCTTAGATGCCTCTCTTACAACAACATTCCTTTGACTGATTCTAAACTGTGGGAATATGGAATGAGATGAATCATGACCTGGAGATGCCCACTCCTTCCCCTTGGCCAGGATGAGGTGTAAACCACAAGCTGAGAGGTGAGCATTCCCATTACAGATCCCAAAGGTGGTAGGGATTAGACTCAGCCCAAGGGATGCCTGAGGAGTACAGAGCCCACATCAGGGATGCCTTCTCCTGTGGCCCCTTGGGCAGCCAGGACAGGGGACAAGAAGAGCTCTGCTTCAGCTCAACAGCTGCTCCTTGGGGTCCCCAAGGCTCAGTGCAAGGAAGGAAACTGAACATCTGTCCCAGGCATTTGTTGGGCTTTGGTATTCCCCAAAGAGGGCTTATGCTCTTCTTAGAGGTGGGCAGGCAGGAGCAGAGAGGAGAAAAATTACTCCCTCAAGGCCACCAGTGGTGCAGGGGGCAGAGCTGGGGAGAGAAAGACATTATCGTTCTCCGGCTCCAGCCTCTAACAGCTGGCAGCTCATGTTCAAATGATGGGGGCTGCACACACACTTTTTAGACCTCTGCTGCTGAGATGAGTTCGTCTGCAGGCCAGGTGCTTATATCCTTGTATCGGCACCTATCTCAGAGTCTCTTTCTGAGCTTGCTTTAATGCTGCTTTCCTGTCCAGCAGCCTTCAGTTCATCCATTCTCTTGCCACCAGGTAGTCTTTTGGGGCAAGCAGGGAGATACCGAAACCAAGAGACAGCGCAGTATTTGGTGCCTATGCCAAATGGAAGATCATAGACCCTGGACAGGAGCTGAGAGTTGTCTGCCTCTCCCTTGTGGCTGTTTTTCCACGCCAGGAGCCCCCGCTCCTCCTGTGTTCCTGCAACAGCAAAAAATGAGATGGTTGTGTTTAAAACAGCAGGTGTTCTGAGCATAGGACTATTTATCAAACATATATAAAATTATACATGTTCTTTTTCCAAGTTAAGTAAAAGTCGCCTGTCCACCTTGGTAAAAAACAGTAATTAACAACATTGGCAGTAAATTTGGATGACACATCATGACCAAATTCAATCTCTCTCCCACCAATTTATCGTGGTCTATGATGTTCTTAGAGACCACCTGCTCTCATAAGTCCATAGGACATGTTTGTGTGGCCACTGATACGAATGTAATCCGCGTTGGTCAGCCCATTTTGCCAAGTTAATATGAGGGTAAGTACTAGCCTGGTAGCCCTACCCTCAAGAGCTTTGAGGCGCTGCCCAACTATAGCCTGTGGGCAAGGCTTTGGGCAACGATGCAATCAAGCTCGATGCCAGAAATTTGTTTCACTGTGGGAATACTACCAAATGATCAGTGAAGCCAATCACTAGGGAGGAAGGAACCATAACTCCCTAAACACTGGGGCAGAGGCCCACTCGGTTACCACAAAGGGTATGCAGAGGGACCACGAGGAGGTGGGACCTCTGCAGCACAGCGCAGTTAGTAACTATGATCCTGTCTTAAGAGAGTCATAGTTACCTTGGGCGCCTCACACCCGCTTCTCAAATCCCAGCAGACCCAGCACAACAGACGGATCCCTTGCACTTAAACCCTTCTAGCTCTAAAGCTCTTTACAAAAATTCACTAACAAACTTCTAGACAATACCCGTCTTCTTGCAACAGCTTATGGATAAGAAGCCTTCTCCACTGCTTTCCAAGGAATCAAGTATACCAAAACAGGTTTTCACCAAGCCATGGAGCATCCAAGAACTGTTCAAAGGGGGGTTGGGAGGGTGGGGGGGTGTTATTCGGTGCTAGGAAAGCAAGGCTGGATGTTAACTGCCCAGATACTGTGGAGTGGGGGAATAGGGTTTAGCTAGCCGTTACTAGTCAGTCATAGGCGTTCACCCTAGCCAAGGAATTGCTAAGCACCTGTAGTTGTTGCAGCAGCTGAGTGCCTCTTGGGAAAGGGAGTGAGCACACCTGGAAATTCTGCCCAGAGGAGCTGAAGATCAAGGGCTACAAGAAAATTAATGAGCCAAAAGGAGATTGGCTTTCCAAGAAGCCTGAGACGCTTAACAGAGAATCTGGTTAACAGTGTCCTTCCTCATCTTTTTCTGGGGTAGAAAAGAGGGTTTCCTCTCCTGTTCTTACGCCATCCCTCCCCAGGTTCAATGAAAATCAGAGGTGCTCTGCTGTCTCTGAGGGCCAGCTGCAGGTGCTATAGCCTATCTTTGGTCATCAGCCTTTCTGACTGCTTTCCACTGCAGTGGCACCAGTTCAGCCTCAGTTTTAGCAGCTCTCATGAGGAGGCATGCGTCGGCTCCTTCTGCTTCTTGTAGCTGCCTTTTAACCAGCAACATGGCTCTAGGCTGGCCTTTTCCCTAAAAGACATTTTTCCCAAATAAATCTTTTCCTCAGACTGGGTTGTTCCTGAAAAATGAGTTAGTTTTTGATAAGCTGCTGTTTGCCAACCAGAGACCATTTCAGTGACGTCTCCTGTTCCTCTCCCCTCTCTGGGAGGAGGTCACTCACGTGGTGTTTCATTGTTGCTAGCACAACTCCTACCCATAGAACAGTAGGCATGAAGACAAAAAATACTAGGGAAACGAGCCCTAGGGCAGGCACAAACTAGTAGCTTAGCTCATTTCAGCAAATCCTACCTGGAATGGTGTTATCAAGGATAAACCCCAGGAGTCCGCCCACAAACATGCCAGTGGTGAGAAGCACCTGGATCACCTGGTCCAGCTGGATGATTCCTAGCAGAAAAACAAAAGGATGGCGGTGCAGAGAGACACACGTTTGACCAGCAACATACCCCGTGCCAAGAGGCTGCAAGCTGCATACTTGTTTAGACAAGACTTGCAAATCCCAAAGCAGGCTTAAGATTTGGCAATGCAAGGGAGATTGATCTCACTGCCAGTTTCGGACCTACAGTTTTATTCTGCATAATTATTCACTGACCCAGCTGCAGGATATGGGGAGTGGGCAGGAGATGACTCAAAAGTACATTAAGAGCCTATTAATAGTGCAGACCACAGCCCTGTCCTAGCAAAAGCCACCTTCTGCTCCAAACATTCTGCACCTCCACGACATAACACCAAGCAGTTCCCTACAAAAGCACAAGTTCCAGTTCCCAAAGAAATATAGGTGTATTTAGCATGGGATCTCACCACAAGTTAATCAGGTGTGATGTTCTTCTGTGAGGCCTAACCGACACGAGCAAAACAGCCCAGTGACATAGAGCATCTGCTAGAGCATCTATAGAGCGTGTAATTTGTGGGCCCAGCTCTTTACAGCCCACCTAGCATGCCATATGTACCTTAAGAGAGGACACTACAGCCTTTGCAACAAACACGTTTAGTCACAGGAGAGACAATGAAGGCGTAAATGTTGGAAGACCAGAAATACTCAATAAAGTGAACTTGATAGAATTTAGTCTGCTCTTGCATTTTGGAAGCACAAAGTTTTACTGTGTATGAGCACGTAATAAAGCCTCATTTGTTGAGATCTTGGTCAGGATTCACCCCTGGAGTATTCTCCTGCCCAAAGCCGCATCCTGGGAATGTGTCCCAAGGAAGAGCTCTGCAATCCTTAGCCTGACAGGGATCTGGCAAGGTGCAGTCACTGATCAGGAGCGGAGACTTCCACACCAGAGCTGTGCACCTGAGCAAAGGGCAAGAACAGCCCTCCCAAAAGCACAGTTTTCAGGACTTTATCAGGAAAACCTGGCTTTTAAAAGATTTTTCTGGATCAGCCTTTGCTTCAGTTTTATGCTACAGAAAATGCTTCTGATGTCACTTCTTACCTGTTTCCAGCAGTGTACTATTTTTGCTTGCCCAGTTGGGAACCGTGAGGCCAGCAAATACAGAAAATCCGAAGATAAAGATGTTTCTGGAGGAGTTCATGTCTGTGTACTGCACAGAGAAATTGTATCCGTTACGTTTGGAATTTCCCCAATCTGTGGCTTACTGTTGTGGTCATGAGACACGCTCGGATGGAAACACCGCATGCAGGAGTGGACGTGGGCAGCAGCCCTGGTGCTGCTGGGGTGTTATCATCCTGCTGCCCCTGGTGCCGGCGAGCCCTGCCCCAACCAGGAAGCCCTCTGTGATTTAGCCCCTCTGGGTACGTGCCCTCATCTTCACACAAGGAACTGTCAATGCAAATGTTTGCATTTGCTGCAGCGTGGTTATACCTGACTCAGCCTGGTAAGAACCTGGCTTGAAACCCAAGTCCCCTTCCCTAGGAATGAAATGGCGCTCGCACAGCTGTTACCTGCAAATTGGAAATCCCCACTGCCGTGATAACTCCAAACATCACAAGGAACATGCCTCCGATCACGGGGGTGGGTATGCTGGCAAGCATTGCCCCGACTTTCCCAAAGATGCCGCTCAGGAGCATGGCGCAGGCTCCAGCAATGATCACCATTCGACTCCCTACCTGGGGCAAGAGGAAGAGGAGGCAGTCACAGGCGCAGAGAGGCACAGGATGGCAGGCTTCAGCGCCAACCTGCCGGGCAGGGGTTGCACCTTAGGCCGAAGCACTCAATGGTACGTTCAGGCGCCGGTTCAGATGCAGCCGCCGGTCAGCTGGGACGCTTGCACTGCGCGGGAAGTGTCTGTATTTGCAGACTAGCACATATTTATCATGAAAGCCACTCTGAGAGCAATCATGGATCCACACCTATTCACTTGATGTTATCCTCTTTCCTATTGTTATCAGGACTTTAACAGTTTGCTGTTAAACAAAAAGTTTATTATTAAAATAAGAGCACAGTTATCCCCACACGCAGCTTTGCTCTCGCTCCAGCCTAGAAATGCCTCAGCACACCCACAGGCTGGAGCTGCAGCCACCCAGCCAATTCACCAGACAATCCTTCCACCAGGGTTTGGAATGCCATCTAAAAATGGCTTTCAACTAAGTGTCCCACACTGATCCCTGCATCCCCTGGAGACCAAGATTTGGCAGAGCAGAGCTGCCCAGGCTGGCTGCTCTGATCCCAAGCTCTGGGATCTGATATATCCTTCCCATGGTCAACAAATGGCTAATAAGGGGAGAGGAAGTCTCTTGGTCTGCCCCTATCTCTCATCACCCATCTAGCTTCAGTAAAACCATTTGGTTGTTCTCTTTTTTTTTTCCCCCCTAGGAAGACCCAGGGTGGCCTTTTCTTGGTTGGGTGCTACCACAAAGATGGGATGAAGCACCAAGCCAGGCCTTTCATTCAGATCTGTTAGAGCATGCAAATAGGAAAGAAAAAGAGCATCTGCCAAACAAAGGGGTGAAAGAGATATTTGCAGATTATGGAAACTAAAAAGACAAGCAGAAATATTTATTAGACTTTCAGTTCAAGATACACCTTGCTGCACCAAAACTTAGGCAACTTAAAGAATCATGCTAAAATTTACAATGTTCATGTCTTAGGCAGGGAAACTTTGTAATCCCCTGCAAACATTTTATAATCCAATTAAATATTTTAATCCCTCCATTTAAATATCTGAAGAATGTAATTTTTCCAGGAAGGATTTTTTGTGAATGCTTTCAACAAAAACATTCCCAGTAACTAGTGTCTCTTTTTAAGTATTTCTTAAACATGTCCCTTTAAAATATTTTAAGTCTTACTCAATTGTGAAAGATAAATGACAAAGATTTGGTGGGGGGTTTCAAAATAGAATCATGCATTGCCTTCAGGTGGGCGTTTTATATTCCTGGCTTAAAACCTTGGGACACCGTTACTGTCAAAACTGTAATTTAATAAAGCCAAGAGATGTGTTTGTTCCAGGATTAGAATGAAGCTTCAGATTCTTAATTTTCCAAAATTTCAAATTACCCGGTGTATGGAGTTGGCCTTAAAGGCAAATTACCTAATCTACTGACACACAACCATGAGCATGTGCTGCTAAAGCCTCTAGTTCAGAGTTTGTTTAAATTATGTCAGGAAAACAAGAAAAAACATTCTCTTTCTTAAGTTCGAAGAAACTGCACAGTTCCCTACTATCTAGACGGTGACTCTGAGGTCTTCACTTCTTAAAATCCTCCTCTTCTTTTTCGGGAAATGAGAGCTCAGCACTGGCATGATGGGCTTGATCAAGTAGCTTAAACATAGGTGCCTGGTGCCATTTAGGATGTTGCATCTTGGCAGCTTCTCCTTTGCCTTATCTGACAGCTCGTGTGGATATCCGAGATATCCAAAGAAGTTTCAGATGGTGCTGGACTCCTCTGTTTAAGCAGAGGAAACAAGTCCCTTGCATTTCCATTTGTTATGGAAAAATGTGTTGCCCATGTAAAAACCGAAATGAAATCTGCCTTGTGTTCTCAGCATCCCCGTCTGCCCCAGCCAGAGTCTTTACACTGATTTAAGGTTGAGATGAGACTGTATTTTCTGCTCTCTTAAGCGTGAACAAGGTGAGCAGAGGCAGGATCTAAGGGAAACATCTCTCCTGAATCAGCAAGGATGGCACATCCACCTGAAGGACTTAGCGTACATGGGGAGAACATGTCCTATAATCTGATAATTGTGAGCCTGGGCTATTTTGCACTATGCTACATTCCATACATACACTGCATGCAGCTAACTACATGCCGGGAAAGAATGGGCTCAGGTATATGGTTGGGACACACAGATTTCACAGTGACAAGGCACATGTGTGACAGGCTAAACTGAACCCCATGCAGCCATCCGGGACAGCCCCTGCTGCTGGAAGCAGCCACCTCAGTCAAATACTAACGTTTCAGTCTGTGAAAAATGGTTATTGTGAGTGAGGTTTATAAAATCCAGTGAAATAAGTAATATTAAAGAGTGGGAGCCATAAGTCAGATTCTGCATTTATTTACTGACTCACAGCTCTGCTGACATGACATTGCTTATTTGCCAGAGATTTAAAAATGTTCTCCAGTTGGCTGCTGGATGTACCTGTCCCCTGGCTGTAAAGCTTAGTGAAAAATATATGATCTGATTGTCAAGCTTATCTCTGGAAATTTCTTTCCCTTATAAGAGCAATAAGATACTCAAGGGATTCACAAAACTTTATAGAGAGGTAAAAACATGAACCTTTGCCATCACGTTTTAGAATCCCAAAGAAATAATCTACCTTTCACATTATTGCCATCCTTGGGTTATACAAATTCTGAAATTTGAAGCCCATATATTTTCTTTTTCCTGCTTTTCTTTTTTTCTTTTCTTTTATTTTCTTTTTCTTTTTCTCTTTTTTCTTTTTCTTTTTCTTTTCTCTTTTCTTTTCTTTCCTTTTCTCCTTCCTTCCTTTTCCCTTTCCTTTTCCCTTTCCTTTTCCCTCTCCTCTCCTCTTTTATAAACATATTTAGGAAGACAGACAGACAGACAGACAGATAGTCTTTGATAAGATCGGTCCTCAGGAAGTTTCCAGGTAGGCTCAGACGTAACGTGCTCTCTTTAGTTTCACCCAAGCCAGGTGCCATGGGTCACAGCAGCGGGCACTCCTCCCGTATGCAGACCATCAGCAGAGGGTCTGACTGCCTCTTTTAGGCCATTCCTAGTGCCACTGAGGTGGCCACCAACATGCCAGGGCACATTTTTCCGGCATGCCTTGCAGGAGGTGCGCTACGATCACATCCCAGGCCCCGCACATGCCCATGTGCACCACTTCTTTGTACCTACACCCCTGGGGGAAACCTCCAGGAGGGCCAGGGCACTGCAGCCACCCTGCTGCGGCGAGGCTCACCTTGGTGATGCCCAGGGCCCCCACGTTCTCGCTGTACGATGTAGTGCCGTTCCCCGTCCCCCAGGCCCCGGCCAGGAGGCAGCCGATGCCTTCCACCCCGATCCCACGGCTGATGGCGTGCTTGGGTGGCGATGGGGCCCCAGACAGGCGGGCACAGGCATAGTAATCTCCCACGGACTCCAGCATGGAGGAAATCACCCCGGCTAAGATGCCGAATATCCCAGCCAGGCTGACGGTTGGCACTCCCCACTGGCCTGCAAGGAAAGAGCTCAGTTCAGGTCGGTGGGGCACAGTTTGCCCTGAGATCTACTGCTAGGGTGGGGAAGAACAGCAAGGGTACTTGTGGGTGTTTGCCTGATATTTGGCATTTCATCTCCCCCTGCTAGCCATAAGCAGAGGTGCAATCTGGAGCAGGGAGCAGCAGCACGGTGGGATGGGGAAAGGGAGGGCAGTGGTACCTGGGTAAGGCAGCCGAAACCAGGGAGCCTGGGACAAAACATCCCCACGGGTGTCCGTCCGGGCCAGGTGGCCATAGGCGGTGGGGTCCGCAGGGAGGACGTTGGTCACCGTCAGCACGTAGCAGAGCAGCCAGCTCAGGGAGAGCCCCAACAGCACCTGCCCATCACACACAGCAGTGGGGTCCAATTAGGGCATGGCCGTGTCTCCGGCACGGTTGTGGGGGACAAGGCATCTCCCTGCCCGACCCTTTCCTCTGGCACATGGGATGGAGGCAGAGGGATCGCAGGGGGTTCTGGTGGCTCTCCCTCCCTCTTTCCCTCCCCAAATACAGGGCCATGGGTACCTTCTCCCCCTGTGCCCCCTCGGCGTGCAGGCTGGGCTGGGAAGCACTAACTCAGCTGGACACAAGTTGAAAGAGCCCAGGCAGCCGGGTGTGGGTGAGGCCAGTCCCTCTGCCATGAGCACTGGGTATCCGGGAACCCCAACGTACTGGGAAGATCTGGAAGAGGTAGACCGGGGAGAGGTAGCACTTCTTGCCTCTCTGGTAAGACGGCAGCGGCACAGGGACATCTTTCAGGTACTGAGAGAACAGAACTATGAAAGAAATAGTCCTAGGAGGAGGGAAAAACAGAGCATGAGACAAACTGGGTGCTGAGCTGGCCGCCTGTCCTCATGTTAACTGAAGACTTGCTGCCTGAGGACCCAGGACTCCAGAGGACTCCAAACACCAGACTCAGCACCAGAGAATGGATCCCCACTCCAGCAAGCCTGGGGTGGAACATGCTTTCCATCACACTCTATCGACAACTCTGCTGCATTTACAAATTTTTTTCCCCTTTTGCTTCAAAACCAATCCCTCCAGATGATGCATCACTGAGTGTGACACAGTTGCCACAGTTTAAAAATTACACTTGAGTGAAAGAAAAACCTGAGAGATGTGCAAGGTCCAGGCAGGCTCTGAAGGAAACTGTCCTTGAACCTCTGTGTAATTCAGATATACTGGAAATACAGGATTTGTTGGTTTCCTGATTTCAGGTTTACCTATGCTGCTCTGCAAGTGGCAAGAAGCTCCCATGTGGCACAGAGAAAAGAAAAAGGATTTGGTTTGGTTGTGCAAGTCCCTGTTTTGAAAGAAAAAAAAAAACACGGTGGGACTGTGGGGCTGCACATAGCACCCACCAAGCCCTCCCAGCCAGCCACGAAGGGGAGAGCACGGCCCTCCGGTCTGCAAGGGCTGCACGGCAGAGGGGTCCTCCAAGGCAGGGGTGGCTCACGTGTGCCCCTGGCAGCAGCCAGGGCTCATTCTGGTGGAAGCAGCCACAAGGTGCAGCTCCTCTCCCATCCCTCGTGTAAGACGCATCTCCTGTGAACAGCAGCACAGCTGGGTGCGCTCACAGCAAGCCCTGCCTGCCCCCGGTGTGTCTTCCCCCCAGAAAGGGCAACCAGAGGAAGCTGGAGGCTGCAATATGCGGCAAGAGGGCAGGGACTGAGCACCCCGCTTTGACTGCTGAGCTGGTAGAAGACCTTGGACATTTTCCTCCTATGTTAACCAGGCCTCTGAAGGGCTCCTCTTTTTTTAATAACAAATCTGAATTGTATACGTTGAGTGAATCAATCCGGATAGGATTGGGTGAGAAATCGATTGCATCAGCTGAAGTGCTCTGACAGTGCACGGGAAACTGGTCGTTTCCCATGTGTGAAAAGGTGATGAGCTAAGGTGAGATATTCCCGGGCAGGCAGAATACCAGCCAGTGCAAAGGATACGCTAACCTCACCTCTCTGCAAAGACACGCCACGGCATACAGCCAAAGGTTATCCATCAATCATGATTCAAAGCACTGAATGACTAGAAGCAGAAAGTCTAAGGAGGGACTGGTTTCCATTCCTGGTTCGTAAAGCTACAGAGGCCAGACAGACTGCGTCGGTGTACATTTTGTGCATTTGCGTTACCAAAGGTGCTCGACAGCCTTATGAATCACTGCAGAGCCCTCGTCTATCGTGGGTAGGTGTCACTGCTTATTATTCAGGTTGCCTGACACATTCCATTAACAAATGCTATTTGCAGCTGCTTATAATTCTGCCTAACTTTACCCATTCAGGATGAAAATTTCCATGGAAAATGTCTGCCTCGGGCCAAATATTTCTGGAAAAATATATCCCAAACCTATTTCCAAGAGTGGTGTTCAGGAAATAGACATAGTATATAGCCTGCGTTGAGAAGGTCATTTTGCCTTCAGCAGCAGCAGGGTCTGCTTATGACCTGGAGCAGAAATTTGAGGTTTAGTAGAACTTGTTCTTTGGGGTGAGGGATATTGCTCTTTCTCACAAAAATCTGCTCATCTACGATCAGTCTGTAACAATGATCATTCATCTCAGGTCCCAAGCAGTCAGCAGAAACATCTCAGGCTTTAAAATTTGCAGCCCACAAAAGATTCTGAGCTTTCTGAGTGTGTCCAGGCCTTGCCCAGGGATGCGCCATCACCAGGAAGCAAGTGAGCACACACTAGGCCAGTTTTTTTGAGGCAAGAGCAGGTATCACCCATCATGGGGGCTCTGGGGTATGATGGGGCTAGACAGCAAGGCTGAGACCACCTGGCTCATGTCTTCTGCCTTCTCCATCACCCCTCTTCCCCTTTCCTTAATGGCACCCATGGAGCATGGAGGCAGCAAAAGAGGACACAAACTCAAAACACAATGATCAGGTTGGGGCTAAGTCACGGAAGAAAGGACCGGGATTAGCACTGCTAGAAGATGGTACAGAAATGAACAGGACAGACAGAAAGAGTGACCAGGGTTGAGAAGAGGGCACGGGCTGGAGGGCTGGGACCCCATTAATCGAGCGGCACAGCTGGGCAAAGAGGTCAAGAGAGGGACTGAGGTTCGGAGCCACTGACTGGAGAAAGGAGGCAGAAAACAGAGATAGTCCAGGCAAGGATAGACATTTGGCAGAGAAAATTCAGACTGGCTAAGCAAAAGGGCTAGGACAAATCATCAGAGCTGGGGAACAGGACAACCAGCCGGAGATGTGGTGGGAGAAATAACAGTGAAAGGGAAGCTGGGGGCAGGAAGGGCTTCGGGTTGTATGGGGTGCTGGTGGAAGAAACCAGTTAAGTGAGGAACTGGAGGTGGAGTAGAGAGGTAGTTTTTGGGGACTGGGTGGGCAGGTGCAGGGAGGAGTACAGAACTGCAGAGAGGTGGACTGGAGCACGTCCCCGCAACAGCACGCTGCCTTCCTGGGTCTCCAAAGGCAGCTCTGAAAGCACTAGCAAACTGATGAGAGCCCACAGAGAGGACAACAACCTACTCCTGTTGCATGTTATCCCAAGCTGAAGTCTGCATTAGGGACCTGAAGGTGCCAAATCTGCAGGGGAACCATGCAGTGGCATTTCTACTCTTTGAATTAGTTTCTGAAATACCAAGGAATTCCTGCCACCAGGCACACTCGTACACTCATGTACAAGGGCACGCACACAAATCTCCCTGAGACAGCACTCAGTGCTGCAAAGCCAGGCAACAGACACCTCCAGGGCCCCCCAGGCCCTCTGTGGAGAAAACAATTCCTCCTCATCATGTGAAAACAATACGTAAAGCACCAGCTATTTTAACTCAAGGAATACCTAACTCTGAGTGCTCAACTTTGTCATTTTAGGAATGCTTTTTTAACTTAAATAATGGGCGGTTAAGACAGCGTGCATAGACAACTGTGGTGGAGACTGGCCCCAGGAACCACAGACAAGAAAGACTTGTTTCTCTACTGACCTATGAACTTTGGATTTTCACAGAAATCAGATTTTTTTCAACTCATTTTGGGGTTTTGCTTTGTTGCCGAGGGCTCTAACCTCCTGGGCTGGGGGGATCTATGTCACACTGCTGTCTTGTACAAGTCTGCTGCATGTTAGCGCTCAACAAATAAACTTCTAAGCCAGGGGAACCCTGCTACAGACTGCGACGCTTGATTTCATATTAGAGGTAAGCGGTTTGTGTACACGCCACTTTCCCAGGGGGAAATGAGACTTACATGAACGCTATGCCCCAGTGCTGCCCAGCCTCATCCCCGGCCGAGTCAAAGAGAGGTAGCGCAACCAAGGTGATGGTGGGGGCAATTGTCAGGGGGCCGATGAACCTCATCAGAAACCCGATTAGGCCAGAAAATCCAACGAAGATTTGAAAGCAGGAAGCTACAATGATAGCTCCTTGTACCTGGAAAAATGGAGGAAGAGAGCAGAGGCTGAAAGGAGCTCCAGCTGTTGAGCTTTTTCTTCATAAGTCAGTGCAAAAACCTGTGTGAGAGCCAAGCTTAGCCTCCAGCGACAGAGCCAGCACGGAAGCTTCCCGTTGACTACAGCAAAGCCTGGCTGAGCCTTACGTGTGGGGAAGGACCACCAAAGTACCAACACACCAACTCCCCCTTTGGCTGATGGATTTAGTCCCCCCCAGGGCTAATTCTGTTCCAGAAAGCCCCTCCTCCTCCCTGGCCTCTTGGGCCACACAAGCATGCATCAGCTTCTCTGCACTCTCCCTGCTCCCCCAAAGTGCAGGGGAAAAGCTCTTGCCCTGAAAATGGGGGCAGGGCCATGGTCTCTACTCATCTCCCATCTGGGCAGGGCTTGGGGCATTTCAGCACACTGGTAGGGCAGGTGGATCATTACAGCCTCTGTTGTTTTCTGAGTATGGGTTTCCCTCTGGGGACACATTTATGACCCTGAACTTTCCTGTGTTTGACAAACAGTGCTAAGTCACCAGCGATTACATCCTGAAATGCCCTGCCCTGCTCACATCAGCTCCAGGCAGGGGACTCCGGGGGTGAGGCTGCTCTCTGACTTCACAGATTTGGTGATAAACCCAGGCTGGGTCCTCTGCAGTGTGCAGCCTTCCCTCCCCTAGCTCCAAAGGGAAGAGGAACACAGGGGCTGGGGTGAATGAAGCATCCAGCCTGAAAGAAGGCAGCAGCACTGCCCCTGTATCAGATTTACGAGTGGTGGTAGGGAGGGCAGCCTGTGCTGCACAGCAACTCCTTCGTGAGCTCACGTTTCCCGGGTGCTTTGCAAAGCACCCCAACGGATGGACTGACAGAGGCAAATTTAGCTACCTGCTCCAATAGATGTACAACAAGGCACTGAGATCCCTGATCTTTCCTCCTCTCTCTTGACTGCCTAAGAATTCACTTTTCCTTAATATTTACAGTAAGCTCTGCCCTTGCATTTCTTTTTACTAGGTTTCCTGTGCTTAGACAGGGTCCATTCCTTGGAAACATCTTCCCTCGCTTCCCTCCTCAAGGCTAATCACACTTCATGGAGAAAGGATCTGGCTGGACCAGTGGAGACTTTGCAGGGACTGTAAATCACCTGAGGTCTGCACGTCCCCTGCTCAGCAGCAACAGCGAAGCATCTGCTTTCCTAATGGAGACGAGATGCTTAGGAAGCTGCAACAGGGTGAGGGCCAAGGTCCATTGGGGATTGTGGGCTCTCCAGCACTGATGGCCCCTGCCATGCTCAGGTGTTTTTCTGAAAGCAAACAGCCCTGATACAGAGCAGGTGCCACTGAAAATGTAATATACCTCTCTCATCCGTGTCTGCCAGACTTCGATGAACTCTGGTGAAGAGGCATTCACCAGGGTAGCGTTCTGTGTCCAGGCAGGGCACTTCCACTTGGGGAGAGACAGCATGGCCAGGGTTGGGGTCAGGAATGCAAAAGTGCCTCCTTGAATAATAGGCAACCTGGAAGGCAAGCAGAGGCAAAAGATGGCGACCAAGAATGCTGGAAACCTAGCTCCATAGGGGTGAGTGAAAGGAAAGTGAAATAAACTTTAAAATCGGCCTGCACACGGCCTCTGGCAGTATCTTTTGAAATGTTCTGGCAGGTCTCCATCACTGACCACGGGTGGGCATTGCTGCCCATTGCACTCAAGAGCAACATACCCGGGGGAAGAGCTCAGGTTCAAACACTGCCAACAGAGAGGCTCATCGGTGCTGGAGTCAAACTCTGCAGCCCCATGTTAAGGAAAGCATTCCCCCTAAGGTGTGACTAGACCATGGAGCTGCACATAGTAAACCAACAACTGAAGGAAAAAGCTGGAGGAAGGGAGAAGACCAAGGAAGAAAGATGACAAGACTCCGCAGAAAAGCTTAGCATCAACCTAGACCCAAATCTTTCCAACATCTGGTTGCTTCCTCTGTCCCCTTCAGCTGCCTCAGTTTTCTTCACAACTTGCTCATGAACACGCACTGGCTACTCCCCACATCCCAACCATCCTCAGACTGAGGGCAGTGGAAAATGTGGCTTGGCTTTTAGTACAGTTTTTTAAAGCTGATGACCCTGCCCTGTTTCCACAGACACTGGAAAGGAGACCTGCATGGACGGGTCTGAGAGCACCGGCTGGGTGAAACCTTGGCCGTGCGTCTCCTGGCTTAGAGCAACCCTGACTCTGGAAACCCCTCAGGTTAGCAAGGAGCTCCCAACCCCAGGGGTGCTCAGCACTGGCTTCGTACAGAGCTTTGTACAGCAGAGCCGGCGCTCCCGCGAGCTACATCAGCCTCTTCTCCTTCCACGCTGGGAGAAATTGAGACAGAGAAGCTACCGCAGGCATTAAGCCCCCATTGCGGTGCAAGCTGTTTGGGCCATTCCTCTGGTGGGCTTGAAAAACCCAAAGCTGCCCAAGGGTGCAAGCTGGCACAGCAGCTCTGAAGAAGCTGAGGGAAACCTCCGAGGCGCCTCGGCTTCCTCCGTTTAGAAATCACCCCCGGGAGCGGCCCCCAAAGCAACCTCTCCTTGCGTCAGGAGCTCCCAGAGTGCCTGTTCGGAAAAGCAGGGCAGCCAGCCAGGCAGGTGCTTCGGCAGGGCACAGATTTCCCTGAACTAGGGGCGTTTCCACCATTGTCTGGGAAGCAGTGGAAAGTAAGAGACGGCATAGCTGTAACAGCACCACGTCTCTGTCACCTAAACAAAATATTTATACCACTGCAATTACTCATGCCGTGCACAACAGAAGCACTGTCTGTGCTTTGCCGGTAAGTTGTATTTGAGTATCAGTCATCTGCGGAGTCACTTATTGACGGCATTTGGCCAAACATGCTGCAGCCTTCAAAGGATTTTGCTGGGCAAGGCAAAAAACAAACAAAAAGAAACAGAGAGGGCCCAGTGCCACCACTGTTGAATTAATGACAGATTTATAACTCCTGCTGCATTGGCCCTCGAGCTATTTCATAGCCAGTGCTGGCATGGGTGGGCTCAGAGCAAACTGGAGTGCTGAGGCAATGCATACGGGGCATACTGAGCTACTAAAAAGATCCGAGGGCTGGAGCACCTCTCCTATGAGGACAGGCTGAGAGAGTTGGGCTTGTTCAGCCTGGAGAAGAGAAGGCTGCGGGGAGACCTGATTGTGGCCTTTCAGTACCTAAAGGGGGCCTATAGGAAAGATGGGGAAAATCTTTTTAGTAGGGCCAGCTGTGACAGGACAAGGGGTAGTGGCTTTAAACTAAAGCAGGGTAGGTTTAGACTGGATATAAGGAAGAAATTCTTTACAATGAGGGCAGTGAAACACTGGAATGGGTTGCCCAGAGAGGTAGTGGAGGCCCCATCCCTGGAAACATTCAAGGCCAGGTTGGACGGGGCTGTGAGCAACCTGGTCTGGTTAAAGGTGTCCCTGCTCACTGCAGGGGGGTTGGACTAGATGACCTCTAGGGGTCCCTTCCAACCCAAAACATTCTATGATTCTGTGATTCCCAGGGAAAGCTGCAGCTTTAGAGAAGGAAAAGTTGTGTTCTGATCATCACCACACAATGTCCAAGCATCTGCTAAGGGGAGGTCAACAGAATGGCAAGCGGCCTGTGTCTCCCCTCGGGAGCCTCTTGGAGAGTCTGTCCAGTGACCCTCTAAGACCTGTCACTGATTCTTCCTGCTGTGTAACACAAACGGACTGCAGGTTGCAGCGGGTCGAGCTTTTCCCTTGACTACTGCTTCTGGAGGGCTGCCCCCGAACCACACTCGCTCTTGGTGGGAAGCTCCCCATCTCCATGGCCAATTCCCATCCGTTCATTCATGTGCCAACATTGTCTTTTAGCCGAAATGGTTTCTCCCTGCCTGATCTCCCCCATTTCTCTGCCAGACTAGTTGCAGGCTGCAGCCGTACCCCTCTGAGCCGCCCCTTTGCCAGGCTAACCAAGCCAGCCTCAGTAAGACAAACCCGCTCCCGGCCCTGTGCCACATTAACAGACTGTCTCCGTGCCTCTTCTCCTCTGAATTAGTCTTTCTTAAATATGAACACCAGGAAATGTACAGGGCGCTTAGCTGAGGGCTCCCCTGGTCCTCAGAGAGTGGCACGGATGTTTTCCAGGAAAAAGCGTCCCCTCCAACTCATTATTCACTGTTTTTCTGGCTGTCTTTCGGAGATTCGTGGTTATCAACTGCTACAGCATTTGAGAAAACAGTAAAAGGAGAAAAAATAATCTGTTTCCAACTGTCTCCTCAGGCTGGGTTTGCCTCCGGCCACAAGGCGGGCTGAGTCCCACCTTTCCATCAGGAATGTCCTCACACATTATAGTTGGGAATAAGGCAATTGGGTCCTCAGCACAGCAAAAGCCATTCAAGCTTATCCTAAGGGAACAACTCGTTACCACTTAATTTGATCTCTTGTACCTCATTTAGCTATTCAGCCACAGGAGAGGCTCCCTGCTACTCTTTCATCCTCCACTAGCAGCGAGGAGGGGACATCACAGCTCTCAGGGATTCACCCAGGTGTTTTGGGGGGTGCCTGGGAGGACTCCAGCTTGAATTGCACCAGTAGCCACAGCCGTGGTCGTGCACCTCAGTCTGAATTTAACCAAACTGGGAAGAATCAGATTCTCTCTTTTTCGTGGCCAGGGTGTCCCCCCTCCTCTGCTAATCCTGTAGCAATGTAGGAGAAGGGGAGCACCCTCCGGTGAGAGGTTTGCCTACAGCCGCTTCTCAAGACAGGCAGAGATAGAAACATTGCACTGGGTAACAAAACAGGAGTAAAAACATTTTGTAGAGCTGGCAGTTGACCAGTGATTTGATCACAGAAGAGTTTTAACCAGATCCCTCAGATTCAGAAGCCAAAGAATGTGTGATTTTTGCCTTTGAAACAAGAAACATGGGTTCCCACCATATTGGAGGAAAAAACAACCTGTGGGAAGAGAGAGGCAGCCCAGAGTTATGACAAGAGGTATAAAAGAAATTTTGCAAGGCCAGCAAAGACGCAGGATCTTTGTGGCAAGGGGGGGTGCTTGCAGTCGTGTCTCTTATTAAGTACTTCATTTTCTGGGTAGTGGATGGCAACTCCATGCTCATCTCCTCACCATCAGCTCTTCAACAGCTCAGCAGCAAAGAGGATTTACCTTGCTTACATTCAGATTTTGCCACGAAACCCTGAGCATGGGAAGTAGTATGGCTCAATGGGATATGCTGCAGAGCTCCTCTCTGAGTCCCTAAGGGGTGGCAAACGGGCTCCGATTTCTCCCAGTGATCCCCTGCCCCAGAGTTTCCTACAGGTTCTGTGCTCCCTTGATCCTGGGCCCAGATCAGAAGGGTCCTGCCTCAGCTGGAGGATCAGTGGGGTAAGGAGCAAGCAGGTACTGCTTACTGCATGTTTCAATGTGTTATTACTTTGTAGGACAGATTCCTTATAGGCCCAAACAAAGGTGCATCAAGTACCAGGAGATGCAAAGGTCAGAACACCTAGGCAGCCCTGCGAAGTTATCACCTACAGTGATTTCAGGGTGCTTTGGCATGTGCCCTGATTGCCCAAGGGTAGCAAATGACCCTCACTGATAGATAAACTCTACAGCAGACTGGTGGCCAAGCACGTAGGAATTGCATCTACAAACTGTTTTGTCACGTGTCCCATTTCTTGCATTTGGCCTACCTGACTCCAAAGAGGACTTGCAGCAGGGTGCAAATCCCTGAGACAAAGAAGATGGTGCTGATCAGGTGGCTCTGGGTGAGGAGGTCGTGCTGGAGGCAAAGCTCTTTGGAGAGGATCAGCGGGATGGCTACGAGACCTCCCATGGCTGTCAGGAAATGCTAGGAGCCACAGAGAAAGACTGGGTGAAGAAGGACACAGAACTGGCTGTATGTTTTTACCGTGTTTTTTGAGGGAAATCTAAAAGTAACTCAAAAATTTGTGGTTGGTACTAGTATTACCCATTCTCTTTTTTGGCAGCTTCAGTGCTTCAGTTGTTCCAAAGTACCTACAAGAACTGCAACGCACCCCCACAAACTTCTCCTGCTTTCCATGCCCAAAGACCTGTAGTGCTCTGGACTCCCCAGCCCACTGTCAGACACAAACAGTTTACCCCAGCACCTGCAGGCAAAGCTATCTGGGTTGCTCTTCCAGGAAGGTGGGGACATCCCAAGGTAGGGGGAGAGATCGATCAGGCAAAGTGAGTGCAAATGTTTCAGCCCATCTCATTTGCACCACAAATGATAACATAAAGTATTGGCAAATTGGAGCTACCTGTTTGTTCTTTCTTATCTGTAGCTTTTCTCCCACAGTGCTATTACAGATAACCATAAAAAATGGATGCCAAAGACAGGAAAAAGCAGGCACTGCATTTTTCAGAAGTCACAGACGTATTTCTGCAATGACCTTCAGTTAATTATTAAATGTTAAAATAATTTTTCAAACTTACTTTTGCTTTAAATATTAACCTTAGTGCTTAGTTCTCACCTCAGAGCACAGAACTGCACTGGTGGAACTGGTGGCACTCGGAAACTCACTGTGCTCATTAGAGACATGTTTTTTAAGATGCAGATGTGTTCAGAAAACCTTGGCTTAATACACTCTAAATTTGAGATGACCATTTAAGAGAACAAAGTACAAAATGCCCACCAAGCTCCAAGCACAGTTCATGGTTACCTTAATCACTCAGAGGTCTCTCTTCCCTGAGGCTCCTCCATACCCAGCATGGCATTGGTGGCATTGGGACATCTAACATGCCTGGGCACGGACTCCAGCCAAATCAGCATTATTCCATCTGCTTAGTTTATATTGCCATGGGAAGGCAGAAGTTCAGAAGCCCTTAGTCATCTGGCTACCTTCAGCTGAGGTATCCAACCTGTTCTTAATTAGCTGTCTGGCCCCAGCCCCAGGACTCTGCCTTCCCATTTTCACTTCAAGGGGCACGGTGTAGCTGTGGGCACAGGGATAACAGCTGGTGCTCAGGAGGCGGTGGGAAGGACTTGAGTTCGAGCTCCAGCCCTACAGCTTCATTCATGCCCAGTGAAGGTGAAGCACTCCCAAATTCAGCTTTCCCCCCCATTAACCAGCTGAACAGCCATTAAACTTCCACCCATCCCCAGCCTCCACCTGCTCCCTCGTCGCACCTGAATGCCCAGCAGGATGCACAGGTACCAGGGGGGCACATCCGTGATGGTGTAGGCAAGCTTGCTGCCACCATGGCCTGTGCCCCCGCCTTCCTCTGGGCCCCGGGCAGCGCGATCTGTCGAGGAGCAGTAGTGGCTCCCATCTTCACCCTGGCAAACAGGAGAGACCCTTCGTTAGCCACAGCCCAGCCCCGCAGGCAGCCAGCAGACGCCTCTCTTGCAGCTGCGCTCCACCTCTTGCAGGAACACCTCGTGTGTAGCTTTCGATAAGGGCAGGATAAAAAAGAAGAGCAAGGTGGAAATTAAAATGGAGGTAAAAACACCTATGGAAAAATTTTATATGCACGTATGTGTCTCTAGACCAGAAGAAACATTGGAGCATGTCTCAGCCTCAAAGGGGCATCTGGACAAAGTGCATAAGTATCATTAATGTCTAGCGAAGGATGGAGAAACTGCAACCAGAAGCAAGATAGAGCGTGCCGTGCGTTAATCGGTGAAAGCTGCACTGTGCCCTGGTCTCTGTTCCTCCTGGCCGCCCCACGCAGAACAGCGCTTTTGATAAAATAGGCTAAACCAGCCTGGCCACCACTGATGACACAGTAGAAGCATATTTTATATTTCCTTTTCTTAAGTCTTCTCTTTGCAGTCTCCTTACACTTACAAATATCCTGCCTTGATAAACACACCTGCCCTTTGTCTTACCAGAAAACCTTGCTCCTACGGAGGAACTTGGTGAAACACAGGGACACCAGCAGATGGGGAGTCCTGGCATCTGTTTCAAAGGAGCCAGCTCAGAGCAGGGCTACGGGGGTGCTGCCCCGGCTTGGCCACCTGCCATGGGGAATAGCACCTGGAGGGTTGCCCTAGGGCGGGGGCAGCACCAGGGACCGGGAAACAGCCTGGGGACCAGGGTCCTCTGAGAGGTGGTGGGGTCTGACATAGCTCCCCAGGAAGGCTGGGATCCCCCTCCCAGGCAGCCAGAAGCCCCAGGGCTCCCCAGGGAGCTGTACGCCTTGCAGAGTTTGTTTATACAGAGACGTGTTTTGCCAAGGAAAGCAAAATACTGCTTTGCTTCAGTTGCCACAGCTTTTTAAATTTCCCTGATTGTCCGCTCCTCCTTCCAACCCACCCAGACCCCTGAGCACACACGTGCGCACACGTGCACATAGAATCATAGAATAGAATCATAGAATCACTTTGGTTGGGAAAGACCTTTAAGATCATCAAGTCCAACCTTTAACCTAACCCTGCCATCCCACCACTAAACCATGTCCCTAAGCACCTCATCTATCCTTCTTTTAAATACCTCCAGGGATGGGGACTCGACCACCTCCCTGGGCAGCCCATTCCAGAGCCAGACAACCCTTTCTGTGAAGAAGTTTTTCCTAATGTCTAGCCTAAACCTGCCCTGGCGCAACTTCAAACCATTCCCCCTCGTCCTATCCTACACACACACACAAACATATTGCCTGGGCACACAGAACCCCCATGTGCATGTGCATGCACATACACACACACACACATCCCGCCTCTGCATGTACACACACCCCTGCACACACATGCACATGATACGACAGAGGCTGCCTGGGAAGCCACAAGGTTTTGAGCCAAATGCAAAAGCTAATTAAGATACCAAACCATTTGTTCCACAGAGCCTTCTCCAGCCAGCGAGTCCTTGGCACACCGGCAGCAGAGGGCTTTTCCTTGCTGAGATGCCCTGCTCCATCAGGCAGGGACAGAAACTTGCTGTCAGGAGAAGCTCAAAGAGTTTGTCAGCACCAAACTTTTGTTGTTTGGTTTTTTTTTATCCTCCAGGTTCTGCTGGAACCCGAAGACAACGAAATGCCCAGCAAAGCAAGGGGGCTGCAATAATGCTCATAGCCTACCTACCGATGGAGGCAAACAGCTCATGCTGCGGCCAGGGAACAGGGATTTAAAATTAATGTCACACTGAGTTGCAAATTTTGAAGGTGTGGCAGATCAGTCCTGGAGGACTTCATCATTTGCCTGAAACCTCCAGGTTTCCATTCTCATGGCTGAGTCTCCAAAGTCCCATTTTAGATCATGCTGTTGCAAATGTGCTATGTAATACCTTTTAAACACAGTGTGTTTATGCAGCCTAGGCAGGCTGGGAGCATTACAGAGACTTCAGAATAGCTAGGTGAAGGCAGAGTTAATTCAAACTGAGCTCAGGCATGAACTTCAAGAGCAAAAGGCGTTCTTAAATAACTCCCTGTGGAGACATTTTCATTTCAGAATAAGAGAGCCTGAGCCATGGATTAACAAATGTACAACAAGGTACTTAAGACTGCCCATGCACGGAGTTATCTGGGGATGGCTGCTCCTGAATAACACCACGGGTAGATGAAACCTAAGCCAGGCAGACAGCAGTAAGCTCCTTGCCTTGCACTGCAACTTTTCCCATGTTAACCAGGAGGCATATTCCAGCCAGGCAGAGCCTGTGCCAGTAACAGCCCCACATGACCATCACATGAACGCCTGACCCTCCCCAGGAGCTGGAGGGGAGCAAGCAGGGCTCAGCAGGAGAGGGATGCAGTGGAGATAAAATGACAAGACAGCACGGGAGGCAATGGGCTTGAGCTGAAACACAGGAGGTCCCATCTGAACACCAGGAAACACTTTCTCACTGTGAGGGTGACTGAGCACTGCACGGGTTGTCCAGGGAAGTTGTGGAGTCTCCATCCTTAGAGATGTTTAAAAACTGTCTGGCCACAGTCCTGGGCAACTGTCTCTAGGTGACCCTGCTTGAGCAGGGAGGGGTGGGAAGCTGACCTCCAGAGGTCCCTTCCAACCCCAGCCAGTCTGTGATGCTGGCAGGAGGACGAGGCAGGAGCCATCCAGAGTGGGAACAGGGAACCAACCACTGCTGGTGGTTCTCAGCCCAGCTTCTCCCACAAACCCAGGGGAGCAGGACGCCCTCTGTGCACCTCAGGCTCCAGGCACAGCATCACAGCCCTCAACAGCATCTTAAATCAGCACGTCGGGAAGGTGGTCAGAAACTGAGCTGCTTGAACCACAGGTAAAAGACCCTTGTCTTCTCCTTCTTTGGGGTGATTCAAACCAGAGGAAGTCACAAGCCTGATCTGCGTTACGGCAGAACAGGCAGAAACGGAGACCATTAACCACAGCGAAAGAAAATTTCTGCATTGCTCTGAGTACCTCCCTGAGGCTCCGCCAGCAGCTGCCCCAGCCCTGCCCACTGCTCACAGCCAGCTCACCAGGAGAAATGGGAGACCTACACACCGGGAGGTTAAATGCCTCCTCTGAAGTCCCCCAGGTGGGGGGTCTGTACCATGGTACAAAGATGGTGCCAGGACCCCCCTCTCACACCTGCTGTCAGAACTTTTTTTTTAGTTTAGGAGCTCTTTTAGTTTCTAATGCAGGTGACCCCTGCTGTGAGGTAGGAAGGGGGCTGCCTTGCCCCAGGCCCTTGCCCGATGGCTGGTACAGCCCCCAGCACTTCCAGTGCACTGCACGCCCCTGAACCGACACACCATTCACAGCTTTCACCACCCTGCTGTAACCCTGCAGGGTGCTCTCCCCTGCTCCCAAATCCCTTTTCCCCCCACCTCTCTGCCAATTTACCCCACTAGAAATAGATCCAGGGGACAAAGAAACACACTCTTCACAAGGCTAAATTTCTATGGTAATTTTACTTAATATGCTCTACCCAGGGACACAGCCACAAGGAGCCACACGCTCGCTTGCCTTTCAGTACAGATACACTTGCGCTGCCATTCATCTAAACTATCATTTTAGAAATAATGGAGAGAAAAGAAGTGAAAAGGGTGCCGGAGAGTAGAAAGCATGCTGGTTCTGCAGCAGCAGCAGCAGGAGGCAGTGAGAAAATCATTCCTCGGATTTCTGTCAATAAAGGAGCCAAGACAGACGTTCAGCACGCACCAGCATCCTTGCAGCCAGTCCGAGCCCCCTGGCTTTCCCTTTCTCCTCCGTTTGCAGGGCTCGCACCCATTTATGCAAGCATTACCCTTCAGAGAGGAGCAGACTCACCACGAAGCTGGGGTTATCTAGCCCGTTGAGCTCTTTGTCTGAGGAGAGGGTCATGCCTTCCGCTTCCCTTCACCGGCTGCCTTGAAAAAGAAAGACCAGTCAGAAGAGGAGAGCCTCCCAAAATTGCCACTTGTTCCGGTCAACACAGCCCTAAAGAAACGGGGGCGAGCAGATGCAGCAGCTGGACTTCGGGAGTCAACCAGCGCTCAGCCCTAGCTGTTCATGTGAGCCGTATTGCAGAAGCATTTCCTCTCCCTTGGCTTATATAAGTGACTCCTTTTCTCCAGCTGATTAGAGGACCGGCATTCAAACCAAACTGGAAAGCAGCCCTTCCCTGAGCCGAGTGAATCAGTAACTGATGGCAGAAAAAACTTCCTCCGTAGGTAAGGATGCGAGGGGGTGTCAGAGAGGCGAGACATTTCTCCGTTCTCCTGGCACAGCCTTGAAGCTTGTTGCTTCATTATTGATTCAACAGCAACTTGCGTTTTCCATGTGGGTTGGGCCTGTTTGAGGAGCTTTGTGCTGATCTTTAGAAAATTCAATTTCTAGATGGTTTCACTTAATCCACATGTAAACTGCTGTGTATTTTTTGGCTTAGGTACAAACGTCCGTCATCTTGTATGATAATCCTATTACAGCACAAAAAGAATGAGGATTTTACTGGGAACCCTTTTAAGGCAGCAACTGATAATCAAGTCATCAGAACATGACACCAGGGAGGTGTAAAAGATGCAAGACTGGAAAAGGACTACTTCAGGCCACCTGATTGCCTCCATTCAGCCAAGGATCCTAGCTGAATGGTGATTATCAGATTGCCCGAAGCACAGTTACCCTTCTGTTAGAAAGTGGCAAACGGTGCTAATGCTCCATGAAGCTGTTCTAGCCACCCCAGCCCAGCCCTCCCCAGATTAAGTACCTATTTAATTTAATGGCTTTCTGAGGCAGTGAACTTCCCAGACCAGCTGCAGAGAGCTCCTGCGGAGAGGGGCATGCTATCACCTACACACAGGGATGGCCCATTGGGAACATCTCCAGGTTTCCACGCAGGAAGCAGCAGAAGAGAAATAAACTCTGGTCCCTATTTCTCCTGTAGAGCTTTGGTATTCTTAGACCTTCTCTTCAGACCAGGACTGCATTATAAGGCGAGACAACCTCCCCCTAAACACTAACAATGAAGCCATGAGCTGCCAGACAGCCAAATCTTAAGGCATCAAAATAACCAGACGTTCACAGCATTGCCAGATCTCCTCTCTGAAGTCCCATTACATAGGGATCTCCCCTTATTTCTACTGCAGGGGGGGCATTTCCAGCCCCACTGATCTTGGCATGGGGCCACTTTTTTCTGCAAGATCTAAACAAGAAGTCTCTCCCTGGTCAAACTACCCTGGGCACTTTTGCCCTTGACTTTACCAATTCCCAGTGCAGGGGGAGCAGCACAAAACCCCGCTGTTGTATGGACTCTTCTTATCCAGCGCACTTTATGGTCGCAGTTCATACACGTTTACCGTTTCACTGTATATACTGGCAGTGTCCATTGAGCAATACCAGAAATGATGCAATACCAGTGAGGATGCACCACTGCAAGTCTCTAAGAAAAGGAGCACTGGAGTTTTCCATTCCTTTTTTGAAGGTCCATTCCTGCTTGCGTTTCTTGATGGATACAGTGCAGTTCTCCGAGCAGCCAGCTAAATCTGTCCAGTCTGATATCCTCCATTAACCCTACTCCACTCTACAAATTAGAGTCTCTCAGTGCCTCAATCTCTCTCATTGTGATTTTTTTTTTTTGCCAAGCCACAGCACAATGTTTCTCTGGGGCTAACCTGTCTTCCTGGTAGACTTTTATGAGACCTCCCATCAGAAAAGTCCTCCACCACTTAATTTCAGCCCAGCACCTGTTCAATGAGTTCTCAGTCCTGCCATAACCTTGTTTTCGAATGAGACGGAGGCATTCAGTAATCAGGGTTTCTTCTTCTCTTTGTTTGTATAAACTTGTGTAACAACACAAAGGCGCAGGTGCATAACGATGCCTGTGTCATCTAGACCAGCACATCAAACTGCCCATGCGAAGAGTATTAAGTGAACAGGATGAGAAGAACAAAATAATAATAACAAAAAACCTTAGTAACAACAACAATCTCTTTTCTCAAAAAAGCTGGGCAGAAAACAATTTTGCCATTCTGGGAAACTCTGATGTGCCAAAAAAGCACTTTCAGAGTACCAAGAGATGGCAGGTTTTCATGCAAAATGCAGGAAAGAAGTCCTACCTAGCTCACCCCTGGGGATTTGGACTAGATGACCTCTAGGGGTCCCTTCCAACCCAAAACATTCTATGATTCTGTGATTCTATGAAAAGCCTGGATATCAAAGTAGACCTGTTAGTAATGAAGAGTTTAACAGTACCAGCCTCTGGCCAGCAAAAGGTTAATGCCATAATCTGGTATCTAGAAGAAGGTTATGAAATAGCACTACGTACATGTTAAAGTAGAAATTTATGGGGTTCATGTGAACCGCTCCAGCCTGGAATATCCTGCCCTTGGAAATAAGCAAAGTGTGTAGGAAGTCTGTGTGCATGCAAATATGTGTATACATCATATGTGTATGTACGTGTGTATATCTGTGTATATATAACAGGATTAGCAATAAATTACTTAATTGTGAGGTTTCTTGCAGCAAGGAATTATTCAATTAGCAAAGATGCATGCTTAATCGGTAATGTCACTTAATAGCAGCCTAATCAATTGGACGAATGGCTTTGAGGAATAAATGGGCAGGCATCCACCCCTTCAACTCATTCATGATGTGTTAGGACTGAAAACAAAAGGAAATTTAGTATGGATTCCCTTTAGATTTGTGTGTCTGGCATATCTCCTGCCATCAGTCAAGCTACCTGGCCAGCTGCCCATGTTGCAAAGGCTGCCTGTGTTTATGCCTGTGGGGGCAGAAGCAGCCAACTGACTGATAAAGGCAACGAATCAAGGAAAAGCTTGGAGCATGGGAGACCCAGCTCAAATCTTCAGTCTCGACTCCAAGTCTCCTGTACCCACAAGAAGAGCCTGGACCATCTCCTCTCCTGACTCTCCTGGCAGGGTCATTTTCTCTCTTACACTACATTTCTCCCTGAAACTCCAAGCCTTTCCCAGGGCATGTTTCATAATGAATCAACTTATAATGCCACCCTGAGATGCAAACCTGAGCTGTCCCTGATTATGCCTCCATGACCAAGGAGCTTCCTGCACTCCGTAGGTGTCTCCACCGAACTGCAGTTGGGGTGGCACCAGCGTGGCAACTTCCAAGGCCCTACTGGTAAGTACAGATGTGGCAAGTGCCTGCCACATGAAATCCCCCAAAAAACCTGGGTAATGATGAATCTGAACGTGCTGGCAGCGCCCTCCACTGCCAGCAACTACAGGCAGGTTTGGTGAGAGGGTCCTCCCACTGACTTTACCCATCCGCAATGCAAGCACTGTTACATGGGCTCCCTTTGCATTCAGTGGGCCCCTCTAAAACTTCCACTGCATCTTAAAAAAAGGAGTCCCAAATGGGCTAGATAAAACAAATCCCATTTCTTGCCCAAACTATGAAACAATGAAGAGTGACTGGCACAGATAAAGATGTCTAAAGTTAAGTGAGAGGAGTGCCTCCGTGCGTGGCTGTCCACACGTTACAGTGCAGGCTTGGTGAGGCACACCAAGCCCCTTGCTGGGAGGAGCGGCTTCATCCACAGCACTCTCACAAACCTGTGGCACTGAGCCCCAGCTACTGGAGCTGGGAGAAGATGGGTTTAGAGGGAACTTGGGGCTATGTAATACAAGCAGTGAGGTACGGAAGAGGCGTGACATGGAGAACTTGCACCAAAAAAGATAGAATCATCTTCCTGGAGAACAGTCTGTTCTTCCACAGAGCTAGCCTTGATTGGTTCATGTGAAGGATGGACTAGCAAGAGAGCTAAGCAAATGACTTGCCATGAGTAATTTAGTCACAAAATACCCCTATGTCCTTCTGTCTGCAGAACCTTCTGCAAGCAAATAGGATCACCCATGGTCACTGGCTTGAAATTAGTACTTGCGTGATAGGTAGTGGAAGGTTGGCTTCTGCAGAAGTGTTCTGCACTGCTCACTGACAGGCCTGGGTAAGCCCAATGCTTCTAGTCTCTGCCTGCCAAAGTGCACAAACACTATTTCCCATGAGAAATAAGTCTCATCACTAAAGTGCAAACAGTGCAATACACTGCAGTGTATTTGGGGTATATGACGAAGTTTACTTGAGAGAATGTTTGATTAAAACACAATAGGGGAAAAAACATGACCAAAGTAAATTCCCTTAAATACTCGGGGATCATCGCTTTCTATTTTTGCACCAGGCTCTCTATGGCACAGCAAGAAACGGAGTGCAGAGCCTCAGCCAGGGAATTACCTGTGTGCTCGCCTTTCCCCCTCCCACGTCTCTCAGTTGCCTTTTTCTCGTCCAAAGGACCTGACAGCTGAGGCACTGAAGCACACATCTACACTCCTGTCACCAGTTGCCCATGCAAGCAAAAGCAAAAGTCCCAGGGAAATGTGCAGGCTGCAGTCAGACAGCAACACCCACCGAGCTGGATGCAATACGTAAACTTCCCTGGCTCTTTGCCGGCAAGACCCTGCAGTCGCCCAGCTCTCCCAGAAAGTCCCCCCTGACCCAATCCCTTCTTCTTTCCTCCTGCCACTCACTGTTCTTCCAGCCACACTGCAGCCCTGCTCTGGGTGTGGGTCCTGGATCTCACCGTTCTCAGGGGAGCTCGTCATCCCAGCCCTTGCACGGGCCAAAACCTGGGGTGTGCTGCAATCGAGACCCCACAAGGCAGAGCAACACATAGCCTTTTCTGGTTACCTTTGCAGTTCATCTACCTGCGCTCCTCTGGGGACACCTCCTCCAGACCTCCTCATGCCATTAGGAAGAAGAAAAGCGCTTGCTCTTCTCCGGTGCTGGTGCTTTTTTGGTGTCAAAGCAGCACAATAAGGAACTGCAGAGCTGACAGGGGCTGTGCCAAAACCAGGCGAATGGTATGAGGGTGTGGACCATGCCAGGAAGGAAAAAAACACCTACGGGAGATTAAAGGAGGGATCTCCTAAGTGTCATGGTGCCGTGTTGATGCCAACACACCTCTGCTTGGCTGCCTGTGCCATGGGAAGAGGGATGCTGCTTTCTCTGGCTGGGCGCACCAGCACAAGGGGAGTCAGGACACAAGGATGGAACAAGGTGGAGGGCAGCCATGTGCCATCCCCAGGGCCGAGGGCATCCTGGCCTGGTGAGGCCATGGGACAGGAGATAGGAGAGCCCCAGCAGCTGATCTGAGCTGGGGTGCCAGCTTTGAAGCTGTAAAGCAGGGGCTGGAGGAGAAAATTATCCAGGACAGGGTGAAACTCATGCATGTGGGAACACGTGAGAGGGGCACTTTTGTAAAGGGGGTATTTAAAAGGTTCAAAGAGGCAGAGGAGAAGGTAGGGGGAAATCCCACCATAGCTCAGCAAGGCTTTATCCCTAAGTGGATGTCCATCAGCCAGCAGGAAGACCTGAGTGCAGGTGTGAGAGACCTGTGAGCCAGCTTTGAAAGCCATCAGCTGAGCTTTGCCTTGCAGATGCTGTGGTGGAGGAGCAGGCCTCCATGGAGAACCCCCACAGGTGATCCGCCGGGAAGGTGGGAGCCCCCAGCCAAGACCCTGGGGCTGGAAGAGCTACAGCCCCTCTGCCACACGAGCTCCCCTGCTTGATCCCCCTTCCTTCTTGCCCTCCCTGCAAGGAAAGGGCTCACCGAGCTGGGGCAGGGACACTCTCGTTGCCTGAGCCCAGAGTTGTCCACTGCCTCTGCCTGCACAGCCCATCCTGGCTCTGCACGGATGGCCACCACCAGAAAGCAGGGTGCAGGGAACGGCGTTGAAATCCGCCCCCAGCAGGGCATTGATTTTGCGATAATAAGCCCCTTTATCTCCCTTGGGCCTAGGAATAGCTCTTAAGAGCATTAGCAAAGGAATAATCCATGTCATCTACTCGGCATTTTGAGCACAAGCTCAAGCGTGGTTATTGTGTCCCCAGGCTTTCGCTGAACCCATTCGTCCCCCAGCACATGTGACAAGACTTACTGCTGCTGGCCCCGTGCTGAAGGCAGTGCTTGCCGCACGTGCTCGGTCCCCAGATGTTCAGCATCGGGACATGTCTAGCAGCAGGGGGGCAGGGGGGGAGCACAGGGTGCCCGTGGCTCTTCCCACCGTCTCCCAGCCACTGGTGGCAGTGGGGCCAGCTGGTAAACCCCAGCCGGAGAAGGCACACCCAGCACCGGGCTCAGCCTCGGCAGAGGAGCCAGTTCAGGGTTGGTCCCATCCGACCAGAGGGGTGCATCCCCAGTGCCCATGGGGCTGCCTGCGCCCCAGCTCCCGGCTGCGGGGAGGTGCCTGTGTTTGTGCCAGGGCTGTGCCCCAAGGCCGGCTCCTCTGCTCGCAGTGTCAGGCTCTCACACTGCCCAGCCTGCCGGGAAGCTTACCTTCACTGCACAAACAAACAGCAAAACCCCTGCAGTTCGAACGGGAAAGGGAAAAAACCAAAACAAACCAAACAAGAAACCAGCAATATTCACTGAGCCGGGGAGGACACACACACCCCCCCCCCTTCCTCCTCGGCCCACTCTCCAAGGGGAGCTGAGGAAAGCTACCAGTTTAAAAAAGGATTAACCAGGAAAGAGAAGAAATTAAAGTAGGTTTTGAGCAAGATCATTATGAGTCACGGGAGGTTGAAACAGGTTTTCATGACAAAGCAAGTAAATCCCCTGTAGGGAAGCCCAGAGAAGTACCAGCACAGCCAAAAACAAAAGGGAGTGCCTGAGAGACAGATGGACAGACAGGCACGGTAGGATTAAGGTGTTCCCAGGTCCAAAGGCCCACAGAAGTGACAAGAGATCCCTCTGCAAGTGCAAGGAGGGACGAAGCACTGCTGAGCTGCCCTGGGTGTGAGCGAGAGGGGTCTGCAAGCAAGGTCCAGCCACTGCCCAGCCCCGCAGCTCCCCTCCTTGCCGCAGATCCCATTGGCTGCACCCCCAGGATGGGATGGGATGGGATGGGATGGGACAGGGGTTTGATTCCATCTGGCATTTTCATTTCCCCTTGAAGCACTGCAGTAAATCACACAAAAACCATAAGACCACTGTTTGGTTTTACAAACAGGAGCTGCCCACACACCCAAGGCAACATTTTGGCCCCCCAGCTCTGCTCAGGCAGCCATGCTCAGCCAAGCACGTTGGCTGCAGCTACAGGCCAACAAGAGAGAAGCAAACAAAAACCAACCCCACCAAGCCAGAGCGTCTCCCTGCCAAGCTGTGAGCGCTTGCAAATGTCCTCACACCCAGCTGCCAAGGCTGCTGTGTTTATGCCGATGCCATTAATGAATAGTGGCCTGGGCTTTCACCCTTATACCTACAATAAGTCCTAGGTTGCCCCGGGACAGGCAAGGATGCAGGACAGGAGGGGTAAAGGAGACCTACAGGATGAGGGGAGCTCCAGGGGGTGCAAGGAGGGAAGAAGACAGCCACAGCAGGGGATGATCCAAAAAATGCTGCAAAGCCCCGCTGGTCGCACAGCTGGTGTACTGGCTGCTGGGGAAGGCCTCAGCACAGAGGCATTGCCCGCGCCAAAACCTCACTGTCTCGAGTGCTTGGCCAACGCCAACTCTCGCCTCTTCCTCGGTGTGCACAAGGGGCCAGGTGGGTAGGGGCACGTAAGAGCAACCTACATCCCAGGAGGCAAGAGCTGGTCGCTACTGCAGCCCCTCCAGCTATAAAACATCAGAAAACATCACAGCCTGAAGTGTCAGGCAGAGAGACGCTGCGCAGAGAGAAACCCAAGGAAACGGGAAAACAGATTTCTCTCCGGTTCCTGCAGAGGCAAAGCTGGTGGAGTTGCTGCTGTGAAAGCCTTCTGATTCCCACAGCACATATCCCGCTCTGCTGCTGTTTACAGAAAATCAGCCCTCGGCTCTGGTGGGAGGGAAGAGACGAGCACGGGAGGGTCTGCAGCTCGGGAGTCTCAGCAGCAAGCTCTAGCATGGATTTTAGCAAGTAGAGGAGAAGGAAGAGGAAGAGGAGGAGGGTGCCCAATGTGCAGCTCCAGCACCCGGAGAGATGGTGACAGCCAGTCCCTGCAGGAGGGAGCTGTAAAAGATGGAACCCGAGCACTTGCTGCTTCTCACTCCCTTTCCCACGCCCGGTTTCTCTGCGGGGCTTCGGAGCCACTCAGCCGAGCGGCCAGAGCAGGGCTGGCAGTGCTAGGAGCAGGGACGCCGGGTTTGTGCCGACGGGGAGGAGAGGCAAGCCCCAGGGGGAGCGCGGCTGCTAGCTTTGCTGCTCAAGGCTTAATGCCCTAAGAGCCCAGCTGACTCCTGCTCAGAAGCAAAGGGAAACCACAGGCGCTCAGGACAGCCGGGCACCTGACGATGTGGTTTCCCCAAACCATGACAGGACAAAGGTTTGGGAAATGCATCGTCCTTTGCCTGCTGCCCTGGAGCTGCCTGAGCTTTGCCTGGAGTGATGCTGCTGGGCCCGGGACTGCCTCGCCCGAGGCAGGACACGTCAGCAAGGGGCTGCCCAGAGACGTTGCCAATGGGACCTACGTGCACAGCAACATCTCAGGTACTCGAGGGAGTGATTGCCTGCCTCTCCCTCTGCGGGGCTGCTCGGGGCCCCGCCGTGCAGGGGCACAGGGTGAAGGGTGCGGGGAGGTGTTGGTGACAGCACGGCGGTGCTTCTCCTGGTGGGCGTGGAGGCATGCCCAGGGCACACGTGGGGGCTGCAGGGCTTCATGCGGTCCTCACGGCCTCAGCGGCTTCTGTGATCTGGGAGAGACGTGTCGCATCAGAGGTGAAGTCGCTAGGTGCAGGGAGGAAATTTAACGCTTGACTATCTTCCTTTGAGAGTGCCTCCACATTAACCTCTATGCATATCTTGATGGACCAGCTCCCTGGACAGGGTGTGGGCGCACTGAACACATCCCTGTCCCCAGGGGCTGAGCTGGGACCCCTGGGAAGAAATGAGGATGCGAGTTTTTTTTAAAAGCACAAATAATCTCCAAATGCTGAGGGTGATTATTTTTTTTAATCCACTTCCTAGAGCAGAGCACGCGCTGTTCCCCAGCAAGTGGGACATGGCCTCGGGGCTGCCGTGGGGTGACTGCCCAGCCGGTGCAGGCAGCCTGCCCACCTCTGTGTGCAGGCAGCGGCACAGAGCAGCTCATGCCGTGCTACTGAACCCTTCACCTTCCCAAACCTGCATGAACTGTATGTAGTTTCCCAAATGCCTGTTGGGAACAGTCCCTGGACCACCTTATCTCCAAATCATGGCGAGGGGTTGTTGGGGAAGGTGCTAGCCAGTGCCGGACAATCGAACCATACAACAGATCCAGTCCAGACACCTGGGCAGCCTCCCTGGCACCACTGAACTTACTCATGTAGACATCTCCATTACCTGTTAACAGTATTGCTGGACCTGGAGAAAGTCTGATCTTACTCAACCTGATTTGTTTCTTGTCAGCCCCTCTGGAGGAGAAGCCGACATCACCTCAGCAAAAGCAGAAGCAAACCAAACCTCTCTCTTGTGTTAGCTTCACTCTGCTGCACTCAGAATTTCCCTCCCACGATCCCCCTAAGCTAGATGAGCACATTTCCACCTGCAGGTTTTAAACTTGACTTAACTAGAGTTGATCGGAGTCTTTTCCTTTAATTCAGGATATTGGTACCTGTGATACCTCTTACACAAGAATCTACTCATCCACATTTTACTGGCCTTGGGTTAGTATATCCAGGGTCTTTTTGCAAGCACACAGTCAGACTGGTGTCCCTTTTGGAGCCTGCCTCACGCCCGGTTCTCACCAGGTACTAGCAAGCTGGAACAAGGACAGCACTGAAGATGCAGAGTACAGTGCAGAAAGGATGATCTAAGCAGGGTAACAGAGTAGCTCTGAGTAGTTCTGGGTACAAATTAGAAAAAAAAATATTAAAGGCTGGGATGGAAAAAGTATCTCTCTGTAGCACAGAGAAGTATTTTTATTGCTTTGAGTTCCAGCCAGCAATATTCTCTGCACACTGTCCCCACCCTGTACCTTTCCAGTACCACTTCTGCTGTTTGGTAGCCGCTCGCATTGCAGAGTTTGCAACGAGCAGACTTATTTTCCACTAAACTTCCCTACATTTCTCCTTTAGGATGACACAAAAAAAAAATTCAGAGGCTTGCAGGACCCGCAGGAGTGACGCAGGGGCCAGGCAGCCTTTTCAAAAGCACCACCAGTGGGGGGCTTTGTCACCACCTCCGCTTCATGTCTCTTCCCTTCTCCCCCAGCGCTGTGCAGGGCTCTCCCCCTGCCGCGCTACGGATACTACTACGTGGACAGAGGCTCGGGCATCTCCTTAGGCTCGGTCCTTGTGTACTGGTGCCAGGAAGGGTACCAGCTGGTGGGCAGCGAGAGGCTCTCCTGCCTCCGCCAGGAGAGCGCTTCGTCCTGGAGCCATCCCCCACCCCACTGCCAGGGTAAGGAGCCTGCCGGCGTGACCCAGCCCCTGCACCCACTGGTGGGGGCTCAATGGGGTGCAGGCGATTGCCACCCGACTGCTAAATGGGGGGGGGGGGGGGGGAGGCACAGCCACCGGCCCTTGCACAGGGGTTTCCTCCTCTGGCCAAGCCAGCGAGGGCAGGAGGAGGCGGTGGGGTGCCCCAGCCACCCCAAAAGGGGACAGCAGAGGTGCAGCTTGGCCCGGTCGGTGGTGGTCAGCAGGGGTGCAATGCCATGCTTTGGCAGGGTCCCTGCAGCAGCACTTTATGAGCCCTGTAAGGCGGGGGATTGCCGAAGGGGTGAATTCACCGGGCATCAGCTCGGCAGGCAGCCAGGTCTTATCTCGCTGGGTACAGAAGTCACCCAGCTGGGTACAACCTGGCACCGGCTGACGCCCAATGCTGGGTGCCAGGCACAGGGGCTCCAGGGCACAGCCAAAAGCTTTCAGCAGGAGGAAAGCTGAACTCTGTAATAACCCAGTGTGTGCTGTTTGTGAAAGCACACGCAGAGCGTTTGCCGGCTGCAAAAGGCCCTCGCGTTTTTTGCGGCACGAGCTCATCGAGAACGAACGCCTGAACATCGAAGGGACAAGGTTTATTGCTTTAAAAGCTTTCTCTCGCACACTGCGTATTGTGTGCATATGTAAAATAATTTCAGGAAAATTGCCCTCAAGAAAGTTATGTATTTTTGCAGTGGCAAGCAAAACCACAGAAGCTGTAAATACCGTATAGCTTAGGCGTGAGTTGTATTGCTCATGCCGGACGCTGAGAATTAAAGACCCGGGGCCCTTTCAGAAACAGTTTACGGGCAAACCCATGGTGCCGTAGCTGTCTAAAAACCAAAAGTTTGAAATGGAGAAGATCTGCCACGCTTGCTTTTGCCACTTCCCTTTCACTTTCTCAGGATAAGCAAATCCATTTTACAATAGGCTGCAATCTCACGAAGGTCGAATTAGAAACCAAAGCGCTTCAACCACAGGACATCCCTGCAGGTGCTTCAGCTCAGAAGCACCCCAGGCAGCTTGCCCTTTAAAAAGGAAAACAAAAATAAAGCAATTCGTCTCGATTTGGAGCTGTAAAACCTGGTGATACACAGCCAGTGAGTTATCTTTCGTTCACAAAAGTAAACACAGCAAAATAAAAGCAATGAACGTTGTTGCAATAGGTTACAGGTACTCCTGTAGTAAAACATTCATGAAGCTCGTTAGCAAACCTTGTCTTCTTGGCTCTAAATGGAGGCCGCAGTTTGTGCACTGCTTAATGAAAACACAACTTGGGTGAACCAAAGGAAAAAAAAAATCCCAAACCTTAAATCACACCATGTGTTCTCCAAAATAAAGAGGTTTTAAGATGGTTTTAAGGAAAAAATCCCCAGGCGCTTGTTCTCTTTGAAACAAAAAGCAAATCTCTGAACTTTCAGAAGTCTTAGTTTGGTTATTTTGCAAGGGTCATAAGGTTGGGTTTTTTGAATCTGTGTGCTTTATTACTTTGAAAATTTAAACATTTTTTCAGATGTTTGCGAATTCTTTTGTATTTTTTTGCCCTTGGGATGGGAGCCACATCCTTTAGACATTTACAGTGCACACATAATTTAGGTTCCCTTTACAGTTTGATCAGGATGTAACTCATCTGCCCTTTCCGGACATCCATCTTAGGGCAGGTAGGGATCACAGATTTGGATGGACCATACACCCATCCAAGAAAATTCTGAACAAAGTGGCTATTTTTCATGATGAGGGCGGTGAAACACTGCAATGGGTTGCCCAGAGAGGTGGTGATGGCCCCATCCCTGGAAACATTCCAGGCCAGGTTGGATGGGGCTCTGAGCAACCTGATCTGGTTAAAGGTGTCCCTGCTCACTGCAGGGGGGTTGGGCTAGATGCCCTCTAAAGGTCCCTTCCAACCCAAAGCATTCTATGATTCTATGATTACAACCATCAAAGTTCCCAAATAATTTTTAATTTTTTTTTGTTAAATTTCACAAGCCCATTTTTTCTTTCACATATTCATGCTTCATTAATCTCCTTTCAACAGTTTTTTAACGTCTTCAACTTTTTTTTTAACCTTTTCAACTTTTTTTTTAACCTTTTCAACGTCTCTTCCCTTTCTCAACCTTTTTCTTTCCCATTTCAACTTTTTTCCCCTTTCCAACCGGTTTTCCCCTTTTTCAACTCTCCCTGCCCCCTAAACCCTAAAGCAGAAATGTATGTTCCAGGTAAAAAAAAAGAAACAACAAACCAAAACAACCCCAAAAAACCCCAAACAAATTACCATAACTTTTTTTTTTTTTTTTTTTCAGCCAGGGCTCAATTTATGCCACCTTTGTGCTTCATGCAAGACACACCTGACAACTCACGTTTTCTGCCCCATGGGATTCTTTTAGTTACCTGAAGAAAATATCCCCCCCCGCGACCCCCCACAGTTAACTTTCTTGTTAATTGAGCCGGTGGGGCATCACCCACCTTCACCACTGCTTTTTTAAGTGGTTATTCAACTTTTTCTACTTTTTCCCCCCACTTTTTCAACTTTTTTTTCCCTTTTCAACTTTTTTTACCCCTTTCCA
The DNA here is from genome assembly GCA_034008185.1 of Gorsachius magnificus. NCBI lineage: Eukaryota > Metazoa > Chordata > Aves > Pelecaniformes > Ardeidae > Gorsachius > Gorsachius magnificus. The sequence continues at coordinate 164,535,303 of CM067081.1, forward strand.
ACCTTTTCTTCCCTGTTGAACTTCTTTCCCTTTTCCAACATTTTTCCCCTTTCCAACCTTTTTTTTTCCTTTCCAACCTTTTTTTTCCCCTTTCCAACCTTTTTTTTTCCCCTTTCCAACCTTTTCTTCCCTGTTGAACTTCTTTCCCTTTTCCAACCTTTTTTTTTTTCCCCTTTCCAAGCTTTTTTTTTTCCCCTTTCCAACCTTTTTTTTTCCCTTTACAACCTTTTCTTCCCTGTTGAACTTCTTTCCCTTTTCCAACCTTTTTTTTCCCCTTTCCAACCTTTTCTTCCCTGTTGAACTTTTTTCCCCTTTCCAACCTTTTTTTCCCCCTTTCCAACCTTTTCTTCCCTGTTGAACTTCTTTCCCTTTTCAACGTTTTTCCCCTTTCCAACCTTTTTTTTTTCCTTTCCAACCTTTTTTTTCCCCTTTCCAACCTTTTCTTCCCTGTTGAACTTCCTTCCAACCTTTTTTTTCCCCTTTCCAACCTTTTCTTCCCTGTTGAACTTCTTTCCCCTTTCCAACCTTTTTTTTTCCCCTTTCCAACCTTTTTTTTTCCCCTTTCCAACCTTTTTTTTTCCCCTTTCCAACCTTTTTTTCCCTTTCCAACTTTTTTTTCCCTTTCCAACCTTTTTTTCCCCTTTCCAACCTTTTTTTAAGCGGTTAATCATCCAAACTACACCCTGAGGCAAAACTTCAGGGGGAAGGATGGAGCGGGGCCGGGGCCAGCCCCGGGCTCCGCTCACCGCCGCCCCGCTCTTGCCCCCCGCAGCCGCCCCGCAGCCCTCCGGCACCGGTTCCCGCGCTGCGGTGGCCGCCTCGCTGCTGAGCGGAGCCGTGATCCTGGCCCTCTCCGTCTCCTTCGCCGTCTGCTGCTGGCGGGAAAAGGCGAGGAGGAGCCGCGGGGGGTGAGTACGGAGGGGAGGCGGTTTTGGAAGGGGTGCGAGGAGCAAGCAGGGCCGCTAGGGCTGGAGGCAGGGTCGCTGCTGCCACCTGCCGAGCCGGCTGCACCCACTCGGGCCTCCCGCCACCCTCCTCCCCCTCTTCACCGCACGAAACCACCCGCACCATCACGCATAAAAAAAAAAAAAAAAAAAAAAAAAAAAAAAATTAAACCAAAGAGAAGAGGGTGCGTTAAGAGGAGTGTGGCCAGCAGGGCGAGGGAGGTTCTCCTCCCCCTCTGCTCTGCCCTGGTGAGACCCTGGTGATGTTGCGTTGCTGGAACATGGAGAGCTGCAAAGCTGGTGAGGGGTCTGGAGCACAAGTCTTACAAGGAGCAGCTGAGGGAACTGGGGTTGTTTAGTCTGGAGAAGAGGAGGCTGAGGGGAGACCTTATTGCCCTCTACAACTGCCTGAAAGGGGGATGTAGCCAGGTGGGGGGTTGGCCTCTTCTCCCTGGTAACGGACAATAGGGAATGGTTTGAAGTTGCGCCAGGGCAGGTTTAGGCTAGACATTAGGGAAAACTTCTTCACCGAAAGGGTTGTCAGGCTCTGGAATGGGCTGCCCAGGGAGGTGGTCGAGTCCTTCATCCCTGGAGGTATTTAAAAGAAGAATAGATGAGGTGCACAGGGACATGGTTTAGTGGTAGGATGGCAGGGTTAGGTTAAAGGTTGGACTCGATGATCTGAAAGGTCTTTCCCAACCAAAGTGATTCTATGATTCTATGACCCCACCTGGAATACTGTGTCCAGTTCTGGGCTCCCCGGTTCAAGAAAGATGAGGAACTCCTAGAGAGAGTCCAGAGGAGGGCAACAAGAATGATGAGGGGACTGGAGCATCTCCCCTACGAGGAAAGGCTGAGAGAGCTGGGCTTGTTCAGCCTGAAGAAGAGAAGACTGAGAGGGGACCTCATCAACACATACAAATATCTCAAGGGTGGATGTCACGAGGACGGAGCCAGACTCTTCTCAGTGGTGCCCAGTGACAGGTCAAGGGGCAATGGGCACAAACTGAAGCTAAGAGGTTTCGGTTGAATATGAGGAAGAACTTCTTTCCTTTGAGGGTGACAGAGCACTGGAACAGGCTGCCCAGGGGGGTTGTGGAGTGTCCTTCTCTGGAGATATTCAAAGCCCACCTGGACGATGTCCTGTGCAACCTGCTCTGGGTGAACCTGCTTTAGCAGGAGGGTTGGACTAGATGATCTCCCGAGGTCCCTTCCAACCCTTGCCATTCTGTGAGAAGGTAGGTTTGGCCCCGATGAGAAAGACAGGGGCTTTGCAAGAGAGGGGGAGTCTCACTGCTGGTGACTGCAGAGGGGGCTCCTGCAAGGGGAAGCTGCAAGGCCTGCAAAGCTGTTAGCTTGGCGATTCACAAGAAAGCTCTCCCTAAGGACAAAGGGAGCAGATGCTACACGGAGGATGGTTGGTAGGAATATCCCATTTCTGAGGCTAAGTTCAGCGCGAGCACCTGCGCACAGCCCAAGGGAGGGCAAGGAAGAGTGTCCTCTGCTGGGAAGGACTGGGAGAGAAGCTGCAGTGGGGAGCGGGACCACACTCACAGAGCTGCCACCAGCCAGAACCATGCTCACGGAGCAGAGTTTTCCCGTTTCTCTGCCCTACGGTCCAGCAGGACAGTCTTCAGCTTTACCAGCGATGGTATCCCGAATAAGGCATCGCAGCGACAGGGACCATGCAGGGAGCCTACCTAGGGATGCAGCTTTAACTGAGAGCCTAATTCCTTACTACCAGAAGTGCACAAGGACAAGGAGTAAAAAAAAACCCGGCCACGAGATAGCACCTCAGTCTCTCAGCAGGCACCAGCCATACCTCTGCCTGCTGGCCTGCTCTTCCCTGGGCCGGCTGGTGCCTCACCAGCGCCTCTTCTGCAGGGCTGAGACAGCTTCAGAGCTTTCCTCTGGGAGTGGAGGAAGGGGGTCAAAACCACTGGGTGACAACTTTGGCTTAGGTTACAAACACACAGTCTTTCTGGGGGAGGTTGTGTGCGTGTGTGTGTAAATGAAAGCAGCCAGCCCACAAAGTGCAAAGCACGCACCCACGCGGGCATCTCTCTCTCCACCTTGCAGGCAGCAGCATAGGAGGAAAGTCAGAAGAGGATGGCAATGTGACCCCTACGCTCCGGAGAGGGGGAGGAACATTTTGGGGGGTCTGAAACACTACCACCGGCGCGACTACCACCTCTCGGCCCTCTCCAGCTCTGTGTTCCCAGGGGCGTTGGCAGGCCGCAGTAACCTGGCTTTCCAAAGGTACCGCTCAGTATCACATCATATTTCCAAAGGTATCGCGTCACTTGGGTGTTCGATCCCATGCCTCCCCCTCTTATGCCCTCCCTACCTACCACCTAACAGCAATGAAACCCTTGCACCTGCTCTTTTTCAAGGGGGAGGTGAGCCAGGGGGACCAGGGCTCCCCTTCACCCTGCCTCAGCATCTCCTAGGTGGGCTGCAGCCCCCTCTTATTACCCCTTCTCCCTCTTGCCTTTACCAGGAGCCCCAAAAACCTGCTGAAGCTGCCCCTGCAGAGCTGGCACCCCGAGGCGCAGGTCCTGCCCCACCCGCTGGTGTTACAGCCCGGCGCACCGGCCATCGCCGCCCTGCCTGGCCGGCTGCCCCACCGGGCCCCACCGCCTGCCAGGCTCTGCTGCCCCAACCTCCCCCGGGACCCGCTCCCCCCCTACTACAGAAGCTACGAGGAACATCAGCTCTTCAACTGAGAGGCCGGTTTGAAAATTTAATCTGCCATTTAACTTCTCCCCCCCCCCCCTTTTTTTTTCTTTTAACACCATCAATTCCTTGAAACTCTGCAGAGCTCAGGAAAAGAATTTCACAAGAGCCAATTACTGCACCTGGGTTTTCAAATGGAGAAAATTTGACACTTCATGTTGAAAGGCTTTTTTGATATAATCCTTTTATTTCCCCCCATGTCCAGAAGCACACATTTCAAACAAGAGTTCTGGGTTACAAGCTGCTTAATTGATCATTTCGGCAAGATGCATAAAGCCAAGACTGAGCAGCTCCAGCTTAACCTACAGCCTGAGCGTGTGCAGACTTTCAAGTTTTAAACAACCGAGTCTGATTTTCTGTTTAAGGCTCTTTTAAAGGCTGAAAGTGAAGACAGGCAGTTACCAGCAACAAGGAATCTATGCCATTAGATAATTGGAAGCATTTACAATTCATTGCTCTTGAATATAGGCTGAGATGTAAAGGTTTCTTTTGTTGTTCAGAACTTGCTTATATTCTCCCATTTCTACACAATCTTAGACTTGCAAGACGCAGTGACAAGTGTGCAAAGATAGCCAGTCAAGAGGAAAACAGGAATTTAATACAAAGGACCTAGCACATTTGAGGGGGAAAAAAAACCCCAAACAAAAAAAACACCCAACCAAAAAAACCCAACCAACTCGGGGTTCTTCATCCCTTCTCTCCTGCATTAGAAATTCAATCAGGCGTATTGAGACCTAGAGCAGTGCCCGAAGAGCTAGCCTAGGTGCCATCATTTGCATTCGGAAAGCAAATGACACCCATATTTCTGCCCAGGATTTCCTGGGTGGGCATGCAGGGGTGCATTCCAGGCAGCGCACGCAGAGCCTGGCCAGCAGCTTCAGGACACCTTGGTCCTGCATTAGCACCGCAGGACAGACCTGTGCATGCCTAGCACGCCTGAGGCAGTCTGGGCACAGGGGGCTTGTTGAGTAACACGACATCACGTGTGCAAAGAGGTGCTGCCTGTATCTCGGGAGGCATTACAGCATTAGTCGGAAGAGGTGCTGGCAGCCCCAAGAGCTGCTGCATGCGTGGGGCAGGGAAGAACAACAAGTACCCAGGCCATGAACCTCCAGCATCCCCTGCCATCCCATGCTCAAGGATGCGAACTGTGGTACTTGAACAAGCCTGCTACAAAGGCTAGTTTTAGTCTGCTGACTTCATTTCCATCAAAATTTGCGTCAGATTTCAAGGAAAGAAGCCTTAAAAGATGCAAGGTAGCATATTTTTATGATAAGGCAAGACCTACTAGTGGACATCTGGGAACCACTGCCGCTTCTCCCTGGACAGAGGGCTAGGGACACTGGTTTGGTTTTTTTTGTTCTATTTCTACTGCTAATAAAGGAATCTCTTCCCATTCCACCTCCTATGTCTTCTTTTCACATCACCAAGCTATGGAAAGTCTGGTTTGGGGGCTGGCTTTTGATGGGGGAGGGAGCAGGTGGCAAAGCTTTTCCAGATCCCTCGCAAAAGGCAACGACACCCACAGTGGCCATTTACCAGCAGCTGTACCACGAGAAGCAAAAAGCCTTTCATCCTCCTAAGACAACTGAAGCTGTAGAAAAGATGGGAAAAACAGGATTCTGTTCTGTGTTTCCCTTCAGCTCATGTCCTAACCTCACCTTCTTCTCCTCCCTCTTTTTCCAGCCAAGTCTAACACATAGGGAGGGGAATAATTCTGCTCCAAGGGAACCTGTTCTTTGCTGTCCCCCCCCTCAAGATGCTCACGAGACCACCTGGAGTTCCTGCAGGAAAAGGCGCTCTGCATGCTGACATGCCAGCAGTGAATTTGGACACAGCACTATGGGCGTTTTGGGCTCTCACAAGTACATCAGTGCTGTACCCACGGACTACGCTTCCACTTCTGTCTCACCGAAATAGGTTTCACGGCCGGGGATTCAGCCCAGGACCTGTCCTGGGACAGCACTGCCCCATTTCTTGTTTATGTAGGAAGGAGTTGTCTTGCTAAGAGATGAAACCGGGAAAAAACAGAAGGGAAACAAGATGATGGGAATGAAATTTTTCATCTCTCTTCCTTCTCTGTTCCACTCCCCTGAATAAAAACTCACTCCAGTTTCCCCTCTTTCCAAGGAGATTTTTGTGCAAACAGCCAAGATACATTTGGGACACAGAGTTTGCTTCTCCTCAGATCCAACCAAGGCTTTAAAAGCAAAAGTGAGATTTTTTTTTTTGCTACGTACAATTAGAGATTGACACCTGCTTTCACTGCAAACTGAAATGACGCACATTTTAGATAAAAGTCTTTTGCCAAACATGTCCAGAAAGATGCTGATTTTAAGTGTCATAACAAAAAGTTCGCATTTTCAATTAAAAACTGACACAGTAGTTTTTCACATAGAGAAAAATGTCAACTTGAAACAAGCATTTTATACAACTGATATTTAAAAAAAATTATTTACTTGACAAAATTGAAGTTTTCCTTGGGGATTTGTCAGATTCGTAAGTCTGAGGACAAGGGGAAAGAAATAGCAATCTAGCAAGGTTTCAGAGGAGAAAGCAGACCACCGCAGGTCAGGCAGGTCACTCTCCCACCAGCTTTAGATTAACAAGGACTTTTCTACAAGCGTTTTCCTCCACAGTGACACCACCTCTGTTCAGAAGACTTCCACACCTAGTATGGCTGCATCAGACCACCCTTAACCAGTGCTTTTCATCAGCAAAGCTGATAGCAAATCTGTTGCTGCCAGGATTACCCAACTTGCCTCAAACCTCCACCATGCAGCAGTTCAGACTCCTGCACCCCCCTGCAAGTCGTTCTAGCTCCCTGTACCTGCGTGGCAAGAACTTAATTCGGCCATTTCCCTCTCAGGAGCCTTCCCTTTGCCACATAAATACAACAGAGGTAAGCCTCGGGCAAAGGCAACCCCAGAAAGAAGGGAAGATGAAGACCTTGCTCATATACAGTGCTGTCACGTGTAGATCAGAGCATACTGAGGCCACACCATTTCTTACGCTGTCACACCAAGCTATAATGATACTTCATGTTTTTCCTCTTTAGGAGCTTTGTCACAGCAATGAACAGAAGAGGACTTGACCTGAGAGTTGTTTCCCTATCAGTAGAACATCCCAAAGTGGGGGGAAAAGAGATGCTGGGATTTGGGAGAAGCTCCTACAGCTACTACCTCGACATTCAGCCCAAACACATGGTAATGTATCAGTGAAGTGGAAGGCGCTTCCATAGCTATCCATGTAGCTGTACATCGCTGGAAGATGTAAAGCAACAACTACTCTTAGCAGACACGTGTTCATGGCAATCAGCGCTTCACACAATTTGCTTTATGTGTGCTAAGGATTCCCGTCACTAGCGGCTAGACTGGAGGAGAGCGCGTTCCTCTCATCAAGTCAGGAGTACCTACGACCCCTTCCAGCAGGGCTGGTGACAACTCCAGCCCCCTAACCCTTCAAGCTCTGTCCCACCTCTCACTCAGTGCTTCTCAACACACCTCAGTTCTGAGCAGTAACAGTTTTTATTCCAGCACTACAGCTTTTCCCTGAGGGATTTAGTCCCAGGCAGCACAATCCCACTCAGTGGGTTTACATATGGTAACACCAAATCTAAGCCCCTTTGCAACTTAAGGCAACTTCTATGGATCCTGAGGAGAGGGATGAACAAGCAGCACCCAGGTAACTGTTCTGCAGTCTTTTAAAGTATATTTTCCTAAGCTCCCTTGCAAGGATAAGAGAAGAAATTGGTACATGGCTCCTCTTCCCCTCCCCCCCAAGAAAAAAGGTGTTCAAGGCAAAAATCTCCACAGCAGCATGACCAGTTCTAGAGAGCTGTAAAAAACCCAAACCAAAACAGAACAAAAACCACAAACCAAAAACACCATCACCACAAAAAAACCCAAACCAAAACAACCACCCTCCACAAGAAAACCCAAACACACTGCATTTTCCCTAAAATCCAACATCTTGAATGCCTATGATTAAATGAGCACCTCATAAAAAATACTTTTTGGACAACAGTCTCTCTGATGGAGGGGAAGGAGAACAGAAGTTTGGAGTTCGGGAACTAGAATACAAACTCAGCTTCAGGATTAAAAACTGTCATGGGAGCTGGCAATGGTGGTGTAAGCATGGTTAGAGCAGCCCTGTTAAGAAACTGCAAGGCACATACCTGCTCACATTTGACTTGCAAGTAGGAAATGGAAGTTGTAAAAGGAAGGAAAAGGAATTTGTGCAACGGCTCTTCACCTTACCTAGAAGGTGGCATTATACTCCTTGCTGTACTCCAGAGAAACATCATCCCCTTATTAGATATCAAAAAGAAAACAAAAAGCAGCCATGAACCCATAGTATCAGTCCAGCACTGCTGACCCCCAATTTACTACACTTGAGTTGAAAATTTGTTGAAAATGCAACACAACTTCTTGTACCAACACGTTCATGGCTAATAACTCCCTCCCTTCCCTTAACACGCATTCAAATCTGTTTTGGAGGAGTTGTCTGGTCCATCCTCTTTCTCCAATTTCATCTCCACCAGACACCAAACATCTTGCGAGTTCTGGGTCGCTGGCCTTTTAGTCAGGTACTGTTCTTGGCTTAATGCAAGGAAGAGCTGCAAGTGTCCATACAATGTATGAAACAACAGCAGACCATGCACCGAGATGATCACCTGGACAAAGCAGACACATGGATGCTCTCCTTTCAATAAAGGTTCCTGTACAGAATTTCTTGTTGCAGGAAGAGTGAATCAACAGAGACCTCAGAAGAAACTAACTGAGCTCCACACGGTTGAACAGAGTGAAGTGCCACCTTTCTTCCCGATTGCAGGGGATGCAGGAGTCTGCACCAGATAGTGGATAAAGCTAGGCTAAAAGAGGCAGAAGCTGCCCCCTGCCCCAGTCAACCCAAACACTGATGTATTTTAATAACACCAATGTTACCCAATCAAAGCTTTTGAGGGGAGGTGGGTGGGGAGGCGAGCACCATAAAGAGAAAAAAAAAAAAAAAATCATTCCAGTTGCAACCCTTTTCCTTAAGGTTTAGTCAGTAGGCTGACCATACAAGCTATGGTATGGCAGCGGGGAATAAGCGCTCCTCTGAGCGGCCGAAGCCTATTTTCTAGTGGGAACAGACCACAGGCATCGTTTTCCTTCAGTGCATCCTAACCTGTGGCAAAGAGATGGATCAAGAACTGAAGAAAGCAGCAGCAGCAGCTTCAGGAATTGCTGTGGTACATAGGAAGCACGTACAGCTGCTTTGGGAGGCTTGCTTATTTTCAGGGTCAGGAAAGGCACCCTTCTCAAAGAGAAATGTTAAAGGTCGAAAAGCGTCTAACAACTGGGGAAGAAAAAAAAAGAACAAACTACTAAATAAAAAGCCCATTGCACCTTCACCAGCACCCCCCATCAGGCTGTTCCCACTGGGTTGCTGCCCAGCAGCAGGGGCAGCAGCAGGCACTGCTGCAGGAGAGGGCTTTCCTGGCCCGCAGTCCCAATGTGCTGTGCTTCTCCTTCCACCATCACCACCAGTTACAGCAAGGGACTGCACAGGGGCTGACTGCATGACAAAAACGTCGTTTGCCTTGCGGGGGAGCACTGGCACCAAAGGGTGTGCGTGTTCTCCCAAGCAACCAGGCCACACAACTGATCTGCTGCAAGGATGCCTGTTCAAAAACACTACATGCCATTCCTCAACGCAGACGGTAAATGCAGCACTAAACAGCAACACAGGTAAGAGAAGAGCAAAAGCAAGCAATCACCAACAGGTGATGTTTTACAAAGCAGGATATAGAGAGTCACTTTATGCAGATTCAATGCCTGGTTCCCCTGCCCACCCATCGATTCAGGACTCTCTCCTGCTGCCTGGGCAGTGAAAGGCCCCCGTTAGGCGCCCACAGTTCAGCGGTGTGCATTCCCCTCCCTGCCCCTGCCAGCAGCAAGCATTTTAGGAGGGCAACCAGCCTGAACTATTTATGCAGCTCACCCCAGGTGAGAAATCCTTCGGCACAGGCACCTCTAGGATTTCAGGCTCTCTGCCATCCTCATGAGCTATGCCAACCCAGCACCCCAGTCACAAGGTTGCTGGTTTTAAATATCTCTGGCTGGAAGTAAAAGAGCTTGTTGGAGGCCTCCTGTATGTTAAGAGCTCTTCATCCCCTCTTGTGCAGTGACAGTATTTTATACCTATAAGCGAGGATGCTGACAGAAACAGGGAATCATTAACTAGAATTCTCTGCTCCACCTTCAGACACAGTATTGTATGCTACCTGTCCCAAGTGCCACAGCATTTAGTTCAGAAAGTAAAAATAAGTTTCTCGTGCTTCAGATTTAAAAGGATTCCACCAATAAAGCTTCGACAGACAGCCTCTAGCTATTGTCATGAGTAAAGACAACAGAATCCCTTTAAAAATGTAAAGCGTGTATGCTTTGTCCACCCTTCAATACAGAAGTCACCACACAAAGCAATACTTCCATGAAAAGGTAGCTCCCGTTTAGACGAACAGGAAAAAAAAATCCCATGCAATGACATAGTTTTACCAGATGCAGTAATTAAAAATCCAAGTTAAAAAACAAAAAAAAACCAAAAATAAAAAGCAAACACAAAGTCATCATCAAGTTTTCTGTTTTATTTAAGATTTTAGTTTTAATTCTGAAGAAAGAGGTACATTTCCTTGGTTTTAGTTTTAGCGTCAGGTTATAACCATGTTTATTTATCTGTTTCTTTTTTCCTGTCTTTTCAATACTGCACAAACGTCCAGAAACTACAGGGTTAAGTAAAAGCTGCAGGCAGAGGAGGTCAGAGGTTGCTCCTGATGGTGATCATGTGGCCCCAATGCAGTGCTATCCCAGAGTGCCCTAATCAGGTGAATCTTTGTTTTTTTTTTAAAAAAAAAAAAGAAAGAGAGACTGACAGAGGAGACAGAAAGACTGAAGTAAATATCACTCGTGTTTCAGCTGCTTATAATTATATTATGTATACACTAGGTATTAAATCTGTGGATACTTTTAAAACATTAAAGTTTACTTTAAATCTAAAGCCAAAATTAAAGAAAAATCTTATTCTCCCCTCTTTAAACCACTCTTTAGCAACATGCCAGTTACTCATAGCTATAAGTGTTCTGTCTTTCAACACACTTCATGTCAAACTCTGACGCAAAATCCCCTTCTCAAAAGAAAAAAAACAACATAGCAATTTCCTTCTGTAGTGCCACACTGAATGCAAAATAAATGCTAGGCCACTGCTTGCCCCACATGTTCAGTAACTTCATTTAAATTAAATAGCTTTTTCATGTTTTTGCATTTGATTCTGCATTGCATTTTTTTCTCCTACTGCAGATTGACACTTTTCCAACTAGGCAGAAATACTCATGTGCAAAAGACGTAAGACAGTAATACTCTCCTTAAGCATTGAGACTGCATTTTGATTTCTCTCTCTCTTTTTTTTTTTCCCCTTAGAATGGTTAGAAAATATTTCAAACAGTGTATTTCAAACACTGGCTCAGCAGAAACTTAATGAAAAGATACGGTCATGACCCTGTGATGGCATTGCATTTGGGGGGGAGGTTTGATCAGGAACTGGATTCTTCAGAAAGAAAGATATGACGGGGAACAGTAGGTGGGCATGGGGAGGAGTCAGGGTGGGACACTTCCTGCATTTCTATCGTTTTGGGTTTTATTTTTCTTTTTTTCTTTTTCCTCCTTTCCTAATGACGATCCAGCGCTGAGCTCTGTAGTAGATCTGTGGGGGTTTTACTGGGGGGTCTGAAGGCTGTCTGAAAGCCTGGGGGTGGGGAATGGAAGCTGGTGGGGTTTGAAGGAGGAGAGTAGGGATTCCAACTGGCTCTGTGCAGAGGGATCTGTGTGCCGAAGGGGTTACTGTGGTGCGTCTGTGATGGCGCTGCACTGGGGCCGTCCACCTCTGTAAGGGCCTGAAGAGATTTTAGCCAATGTGGAGGATTGTCATCTTGAAGGGCGTCTAAACTGTTTCCTGTGGAGGCCGGGATACCTATGAAGAGAAGAAAAAAAAAAACACACGGATACAGGCAAGTCAGAGCAGAAGCAACAGGCTGAGCACGAAGGAGGTCAATTTAACCTAACAAAAAGCAACAGTGAGAAAACATGATTAGTTTGGACAAAGAATGCATTTTACATTATTATATATAATTACCCGGCCCACAAAACATTTAACATTAAATCCAGATAGGAGAAAGCTCCCCCTCAGAGCACTTCTTCAGAAAACACACATTTTTCTAGCAAACATCCTGCACAAGGACTGCATCCCTGTTGACATGCCTTTACCACACCAAACTACCAGTACACTGCATACTCACCTCCTACTCTGCCTACTTGAATCATGCTTCAGCCTCTCTAACAGGGAAAACACAACCAGACAGCCTTATAAAAGAGAGCTTTATAAACAAGTGGAGTATGTCCCTTTTTAAATAACAAAGTCCAGTGAATGCCTTCAGTGCCTTAGGACCAGCGGCGCACATACCGGACACGCCATCCAGCAGAAGGGACACCTACATTGACCATATAGGTAAGCGCTGATCCGCCTGACTGCCTGCAGAGGTCCCGGGCATGCATTGCAAAGGCCTAAGTGACGCTTTGTTATACCTAGCGGTTCCACAAAAATTCCTGGACCCTTGAGGTTCTGTGGATGGAAGCTGGAAGAGACCACCGCATACTGACTTTTTCTTTTTTTCCAGATGTAAATCAGTTTGTGCCAAATACCCATTTGATGGTTTGCCAGTGGAGCTGAAGGAGTGAGAAACGGTTACCTGTGATGATTGCGGGGTCCATCCAGCTGCCAGGGCTGTCCCAATTCAGGCTGTCGGTGGTGGCAGTGTTGGACGTTGGTACACTGTGGTTGGCGTTGGAGGGGGAAGAAGCATTGGGCAGTCCACCAAAGCTGATGTTAATGTTCGGTAGAAGTGCCCTTAGCCCGTCCTGCCATTCCTTCATATTTAAACTCTCTACAGAACTGCTGTTGTCTGGGAGATTTACCAACAAAAAAAAATGAAAGATAAAAAAATAAAAAGCTGAAGTTAGAAACAGATGTCCTTCTTTGGTGGGGTATGGGATTTTGTTTTTAGTTTTTAAGCTAGGCATTTAATACTTCCCTGTCCAAAAACTAGGGTCAATGTTTGTATGGTTGATGAATTACTCAGAGGGGCTGGCAGGTTTTAAACCAAGTGTAAGGGAGTGGGAGAAAGATTTAACTCCTTCCCCAATTCATACTTCCCCATTTTTTTCAGTTCAGAGACTCAAATAATCAAGGGCAGAGTGGCTCTCCCTCTATTATTAATGGGGGAAACCTACCAGATGCTTTATGAGAATACCTCTGTTGCAAGCTAAATAACCCAATTCGGCTGCTTTATTAATGGGCAGCAGGCTCAGAAGGGTTGTTTTCTTTGAAGTAAATTAAAATGAAGAAAGGCTAGGTAGGGCTTTGCAATAGAAACCGAACGTGAGGAACCAGGGAGGTGGAGGAATATCACAGAAGTTTTTTGTTTTGTTATAGCTTGCTCATTCACAGCCCTACGGATGTTCTTCCGAAGGAAATGGCAATTAGGTTTTCATGGAGTTGGAGGGAGTGCAATTTCCTCTTGCAGTCGAAGAACAGTAGTGAAAATTCTTTAGAGACACCTTTCAGAATAATTCCCGACACAGCATCCTCAAAACTTTGGTTAGAAGCAAACCAGCTGGACACCAAAACAGTCAAGTCTCAACTATTTGCCTAAATGTTCAGGGCATGCATTGCAAAAGGACAACATAACGTGGCTATTAGCACTACAGCAAGTGATCCCTGAACACAAGTTAAACCATGCTATCTAGAACAGACTATCAGGTTCTACGATCCAGCTCCTGCTTTATGTATCTCAAAGCAAAACAAACCAGACACAAACATCCTAGTATTTATCAGCCAATACAGAAAGTCATACTTATTTAACTTGTGGTCAAATCTATTTGAAAAGAAAGTGTTGGGTAGTACATTGGTAGCACCCTCTTTTTGACAAAAACCTAGAATACAACTTTTCTTTTTTTTTGGATACCATCTCTGGATGGACCTTGCTGTCAGTCAGAAGTGTTAGTGAGATACTTACATAATACTGATACTTCATCAACAACAGAAAAGATTTAAGTCTTTATGGAAAATTAGAGTGTATCACTAACTTGCAACTCTCTGTTGCAGAGTGAAGAAAACAGTCTTACTTGCTATCAAAACCTGCCTTGGCAATTTTTGTAAAGCTGAATGCTTTACTGATGTCTCGAGCAATTACCTTTTTGTAACTAGAGGGGGGGAAAAAAGCAAGTTCTTGAAATCCTGTGCTTTCATGCAGAACTTTCCTTCCCCAGGCCAGAGATTTTTTTAGAACAAACTTTATATAAGATTCTGCTTCTGTACAGAATTACAGCAAGCAACTTCAATCATAAATCACAGCAAGTGATACCTCAGTTCATGTCACCAACTGAACTTCAAAACAAATTATATGCAAATCTGCTATATCCACTTTGCCTATGACGACTGTTAGAGCAATGCATTAATTTCTAATCCTATGTGTGCCTAATGCAGCTGCTCTAGCACAAGCAGCCATCTGCATGCATAAATGTCCCCACGTAGCAGGACAGCAGCTGACACCTAGAATGTCTGTGGCCAGACAGACTGATGCCGCACATGGAGCCTGGACAGGGATAACAGCACAGATGCAAAGAGGGCACTACAAAACTCATCCTCTGTGCCTGGGCAAGTTTGCAGAATACATTTGACCACACTCTGGAAGGTTTACAGTCAGCTGCTGTTACCCCACTCACTGGCTGAGGCTGGGGAATCGCTCTCCCTCAGAGGTTACAGCGTGAGGTGCCTCCATGGGGAAGACAGACAACTCCTAACCATTCCCACAAACAAAGAAAAGACAGGTCAAAAAATCAGGCAGTGGAAGTAAACTCAAAAGCCTGCCCGTTACTACATGCATCATGTTACCTCTAAGGATCAAAATTTTAAGTGCTACAGGAGAAAAAAGAAATAGCAGTAATGGAACTGCAGCTCTGCCTCAAGCAAGTAACCTAAGATCAGCTTTTTAGTAAAAACCTTAGCGCACAGACGCAATCAAGCCTCCAGACATAAGTGTGACTGTATCCACATACAGTGTGCAGCAATGTGCTCTGCAGGGCCTGGTGTACAAGTCACTTTGGGTGAAAAAAGGCAGGCTTATCAGTGATTTGTTCTGTGTTCATTTAGCATGAACCATAGTGCATACAACCGGCTTTCACTTCTACTTTCATTTCTCCTACTGTAAATCAAATCTACTTTCTGCTCCCTCCAGAGCTCCCACTTTTGTCTTCGCAATACTAATGCTCACAATAACAACTTTAAAGAGTTTGGTGCAATACATTTTTCATTCCAACTTAGGATCCTAGGGTTAAAAAAAATAATTCTATAAAGTATCAGTCAGAAATATCCTGGATAGATAGTCGCTCATGACCCTCTTGAACATCCATAAGCCTGTTTGAGACAAGTTCCAAATTCATTTTTCAGAACAAAAGTAGCCAGCTCACCAGCACAGAAATAACTGTGCAACAGATTCTGCATGTACACCATTAGTTTCCACTTTATTTTTCTCACCACTGCTTCCAACAGCTTGTGCAAGGAAACGCAGCTCTGTTTATCACTGGCTTTTACAAGGCAAAAAGCATGTACAAGATTCTTAGTAGGACCATGTGTGAGTGAACATACGCATCGTAGTATCTGAGAGCTGGAAATCTGCAAGCTCATGATGATCTTTAATCATGGACATTATTAACCCCCAACAAGTCCCCAAAGCTCACGTGCAAGAAAATTAAAGTGTTTTAAACTACACCTGCAACATGTCACTGAGGAAGCCTAATGAAGATAAAGCCAGCAACATGTCATACTTAGAAGGAATGGGATAGGAAAATAAATGTAGCAGGGCATTAGGTCACCTTGGACTAAGAAAATACACGTATTTTTGTCATGTTATTCTCCATTTTAAAAATACATAATACAGCATACAGAAGAGTCCAGAAAGGTAGCAAGCAGTTGAGACAGAAGATTTTCGTGGAATGGAAAAGGCTGGCGTTGTTTGGTGAGTAGACATTAATCTGTGATGCAGGCATAGTGCACCATTGCTGCGTACCCTCTTTAATACAGAACAAAAGAAAAATCAGAAGAAACTGAGGAAGACTGTCCTTTATCTCAACTGTCAGCACAAAATCCACTTGGAATCACAGAAGTCAAGAGATAAAAGGGCCTAAAAGGATTCAGTATCTATAAAAACTGTATTATTTGCTAGCAGTAAGGAATTTTATTTACCAGAATCTTGTAATCCTGGGTACAAAAGTGACAAAACAAAGAATTCCAGAGGATTTATTGTCTTTCCCATACAGCTGGGTTTGTGGGGCTGAAAGGCAGGCTATGACAAAACCACTGCCCTCTGACACCAAAGAAAAAGCAAGCAATAAATTACTCAGGTGTCTGTAACAGTTTTCCAGCTTAGCTAATAAATGTACAATGTAAAAAAAAAAAAAAACACTAAACACAAACATGACTGAAGTTTCACAGCTCTGTCAGACTCCCAGCCTCTAAGGAAAAATGCTGCAATTAAATTATACTTGGAATATGGTATCTGGTAGGCATTAAAATTAATGTGTTCAAGTAGATGGAATCAATAGAGAATGCAGTGCCCTACAACACTCCCCACACTGTGCTCCGAGGCCTCAGATCCTGGCTATGATAGGTAAAACACCCAGCTAGAAAAACCCCTGACGCAACCCAAGTACATCAGCAATCTCCAGGCACCATACAGCAATACCCAAACCAAACAATTAAATCATCATGTCTTTGCTGAAGTCTGACAAGTTTTAAACAAGCGCCTAAGTAAAAATGCAAGTCCACTCTAGAGGCAGGAATTCCACCACTTGAAGAAGTAAGTGTCTTCAGCAGAAATCACTACTCATCCCTCAGCTAGTTTGCCCTTTTTATTAATAAAGTTTATGCTTCACCATGAAGCTAGTACCACAGTTATAAATAAGGAAAGGTTAGCTCTCAGTTAATACAGATAGATTAAAAAGGGCATTTGCATATTATCTTTCTTTACTTCTAAACTTAATTGGTTGAAGGGAAAAATTTTTTTACTAGCTAGCAGACTTCTCAGTTTGACATCGTAACCTATGGACATCACAACCTAGGGGCGTGAGAACCAATACACCACTGTTTCCCTCTCTCAAAGAGCATCTCCTTCCATAGCCTCATCCTCATCACTGCCTCCTTCCATAGCCTCATCCTAATTTAAAGCAGTATGCCCACAGACTGTGGGAAAACACAGAAGAAAACAAGTTAAAACCCAGTTGACTGTAATGAAAAGATCTTGCATGCCAAGATAAAGTGGAGATTCCTCCCCCCATGCCCTGGCTTTTCCTCCGAGAAGAGGGAATAACCTGGTGCAGCATCACTGAAACCACCACTATTTACACAAAAAATAGGCTTAAATACACGTCCTGAACTTCAGTCTTCCCTTGATGTGCATTTCATAATCTTACCTGGTCTAGTGGAAACTTGTGTTTACAGAGGTGACAGATGCCACAGTTCTAGCACTGAACTTTTTCATGTGTCTGAGGTAGTATGCCAACATGAAATAAAAGCACTTGTGTGTAAAATTTTCAAAGTCAACCGCTATCTTGAAGTGAGCAAGGGGAAGAAAAAAAAGCTTCATCACAAGCTTAACCTGTCCACCCAATCTACATAAAAAAATACATAAAGTTAGCTTCAAATAGAGTATGATTGAGAAGCCTGAACTTTCGCCTGTATAAAAACTGGTCACTGAACAAAATTCCAAATAAAATCGTTGGCCCATCATGACATTCTACCAGGCAGTTTGGTAGTGTTACTTCAATATCCTCCACCTGAAATGTCTTAAGATTATTCCTTCAAATCAGGCAAAGCAGTGTGTATTTGGGGGAGAGATGGCAAATAGAATGATGACCAAGCCAGAAACACTGTTCTGTTTTATGTAATATTTCAGAAGACTTTTGCAGAAGCATCAGGTACACTGACATGGGCTGTTCTGAGACTTCAAAAATTCTGACAAATGACACCACAAGGTAGACCGAAAGGTGTTTCAGATTTGGCTGCATCACATTTGTGATGTTGACATACTTGACCTTTTATATTGAGGGTAATGGGAAAGCATGTCTTACAGTCTACTTAGCGGGAGACAACCCCGCTAAAATAAATGTCCTTCAGAGATTAGACCATTTCAAATTATTGCCCCAATTCTGATACACGTCTATGGTCAAATCCATATAAAAATTCACACAGTATATGCTTAAGTAAATACGACTACTAGCAAAGATCACAAGACCATTGCATTAAGTTAGCGTAAAGCAAATGTATTTCTTTGCTTTGCCAAAGTCATATTCCAAGCTATTACAAGAGCCTAATTTTGTACTAATTGTGTAAAACCAAATATCTTTACGCCAAGAGTCCTGAAAATTCTACTCCTGCTGAAAAGCAAGCAGTCCTACAAATCTAGGTTGCAATTATTTCTTTAAGAACCTATCAGTATGCCACGTGTGTGACCAAGGCACACAACAGTGCTACAGAAAAGCTTCAAATAAGCAAAGGAAATTTGAGGAAAACCATCAACATGACTTATTAGCAATGTCACATACCTGACGGCACAGAGTAGCAACAAAAGAAGTGAAGAGACTATCAAGGTATATTTGGTAATAGAATGGCTATTGCAATGACCTGCTTGTAAGAAGGCCCTCGTGAAATCTTCAAGGACACTGGTACAGTAGCAGTTTTGAAGCCTTGACAAGACAACCAGAATGACAAAGTTGCACCCAGGGGGGAAGAAAAAAAAAAAAGGGGGGGGAGGGGGGGAGAACAGAAAAGAGTTCACCAGAAGTCTTTAAACTCTATTAGAAACAAATGGGGCGACCAGAAAAGCATACCCTTTGCAGTGACACCCCTGTTAGTCCCAGCCTGTGCTTTGTGCTACCATTTTCACAGATACCACAGATTGTCTGTGCTTTCCGTGAAACAGCCCCATTACCCTCTTCCGAGAAGTGATTGGGGCTTCTCTATTTTCATCTCAAAATGACATTTCACTATTGGTATTTTTATTTTGCAAGAAGTTGTCCAATATTTCACTCTGAGGGGGGAAGAGAAAGAGAGGACATTTTGCCACATCCTAAAATGAAATGATCCCCATCACATTAGATAAACTCAAAAGCCTTTCATCCAAAGCTTATATACTTAACCATCAACAATACAGTTATGATAAAAACTGTACCTGTGTCACTTTCATATGAATAATAAGGTTGTTTGCTCATGGAGGTTTTAAAACCATGAGTAAAATGCCATTTAAACTGCTATGATCTGAAGGATTTCAGACTTCATTGATTCTGTGTATCTATGATTTCTAGGAATCCCACAATGCTTAAACCAAACAATGAAGTTTCACCCATTCACGGATGCCTGAGACCATCACTGGCAGGTTAAAAATGATGGCATCTGTCCACATTTAAACAGCAGTGCTGCCCGTCAGGAATACAAGTAGCCACTTCATATTAGGCAGATATCAAATGACAGGAGCACTAGAAGATAAAGCTGTTCGAAGGGAACGTTTAAAAGCCTCACTGACATTCTCTACACACAGGAAGCAATTTGGCAATCCACGAAAACAGCTTTCTAAGTGCCATTCCAGAGTGTGGATTTCAAATACAAGTCATGAGCTCGAAGAGCTGGGGAAACAAGAGAAGTGTACATACATATACACGTATATACATACACACGCCTACAAAATTGGCTTCGGTAGTCAAGAGACACCAGTCCACCCTCAGCTTTAAAACAACGCAACTAAAGCAGCTTTTATCTTGACTCCACATTGATTTCTATGGTTATATTAATTGTACATGTACCCAATTTAAAAGATAGCCATGTAAATCAAAAAAGCACTATTTTTCAATTTAAAATAAATCAAGTGCAACTTAGCATGCCAGTAAGCCAAATGATTAAGTAAAGAGGAATGTATTGAATTCTAAAGTATATACTTCAAAGGGGAAAGTAAGTTTTTCTAAATAATTTCCTTTTTGATGAAGATCTGACGGTACAACTTCTAAACTTTCTGTGACTAAGTGTTGAGAGTCAGAAAATTTAATTTATCTTAAAGGGAAATCCCTTCCACAATGTCAGTGAGGGGACAGCTCATCTTAGATATTCAGTAGGAAGATTCATATTTGCTTGTATGTGCAGTGTCAGAATTTTATTAGGTTTGAGAAAAGCAATTTTACATTAAGTATTCTGGAGAGTTCTTGTGATTGACTCATACTTACCATGGCTCAGGAGACCAAATCTAATACATAATAACAGCCAGCCACCCAATTTTAAGCTGTAAGTAAATTTCAAATTGAGATTCTAACTTGCTTTGGAAAACATGCTTGACTTCATATCAGATGTTTCCACAGTATCCCACCATTTTTATTACTGACTTTTTAGTTGTTTATTGCTAAAAATGTGTAGTGGTCAAGTGCAGGACTTAAATTGAGTTGGGGCCCACCGTCCTGCATACAAAAAAGACAATTTATTCTGTAATGCTTTCACGTTAGTCAACAAATAACCACTTTTTCATGTGAACTAACAAGACACTTCCCATCCAAAAAAATGACCCCGTAAGAGCCAGTTCTTGCCACTGATAATATTGTACTAAGGTTGTTAAGATACTGAAACAAAGGAAATGGACACCTGAATCCCACGTACAGAGCAGTTTGATTAAAAAGCTCTGAAAGATATGCAATTCCATTCACCTCAGAAAAAAAGTTCATTTTAACGTAAGTATACCTGCTGCTTACTCTCAGATCCTGCATCAGGGTTCAATCTCACCAGGTTACCCTGTCAGTAAAAACCTCTTTGACCTCAAATGAAAATCCTAAGTGTACTTGTGGGTACATGTTTACATATATATGCATAAATAAAAGCAAAATATATGTAATTTGCCCTATGGCCAATGCAACAACTAGAACTGGCAAAGAAAAATCAGATCTTCAAAGCTGGATCAATAATTAGCAAGAACCTATCTATTTATAAAGGTTCTGGATTCCAGGAGCACCCAACCAATCATCTGACCAAGGCTGAGAGACCAGTATTAGCACAGTGAATGCATACTCTGAGAAATGATAAACTCATTTTTAATTTTTCCCTGTCACAAACAATTAAGTCTTATGTGTATTTGCAGGTATTTTAATCATTCTGTGGGAAGATAAGATAAACTGCAAGAAAGCTGAGAAAAAAACCCCAAACCTCCCATGACATGAAATTCACTCCAATTATTAAATGCTGTCTTCGAATAGCAGTGACCCACTTTTTAAATACATGGGTTTTTTAAAGTTAATACCTTTGGGAACAAGCTAAAGTTCAAATGAGGTTTTCATGTACAAGGAATCTAGAGATGGCAAAGGACGGAAAAGATCAGCTATTTTTTCTTTTCATCCCTCCAATATGATTTGGTATCGCTGGGACGAGAAACACTTTTTGTAAAAGCTGCTCTTTTAATTGCTGTTATGCCTTCAGGATGTTTCATTTACAGCCCTCCCCCAACACCATTTTTAGAGATCGCTTGCCCTTTCTCAATGGTTCCTCAAGTTTGTGCATTTCAAAATGTGTTTATGCAGAAAGCCTATGAACTGTCTGTGCTTTTTGCTAAAATTCATCAGTCTTAATTCGTATTTTGTGAGATGGACTTGACCCAGAAGAGGGCCAAGGCACAGCCTCTTGTTAGACACTGCTACTAACAGGTGGCACTGCCAAGCGTACTGATGTCCAGTCTTTAAAGGAAAGTGCCAGGTTTTTAACATCACTAAGTCAGTTAGATCTTTCAACTCATGCTAGTGGTTTAATGTGTATTTTGAAGTGCCAGTTTGTATTTTAGAAAAGCATCCAAGAGAACACAGCACCCAGAGGCTAAGGATGTGCCTGCTGGAGGAGGGGGACAGATGCTACACCTGCTGACAGAGCTGCCTCTTATGCTACTGCCGAGTTGTCCCGAAATCTCAGGGGTTTCCTATGAAAGGAAACAGCCTTTCTAACTTTTGGTGAACCAGCATGAAAGAGGAAGGGAAAATGTCTTGTTCTAGAAGCAATAAATGCAGTCTTCCATCCCTAAAACACAGGCAGAGGCCCAATATTTAGTACAGCTGAACCACATTTGGCAACACTACTACAGACACAAACAGTCAGGAAATTTGGTGGGAAATACCTCCTATGTGCTTGTTCCTCCCTGTTTCTGCGGAAGAGTTACCCAAAAAGCTGTCAGGACTGATGGTGCAGAATGCAAACTGGGTCAGCCACTCAGGCCACCTATTTCAGCCAACACCACCTTTGTTTCAAGTCTAGCAGTGTTAATGCGATTAGTCATTCCTCTGATATACTGCAGCCAAGAGAAGTTAGAGGGTTGTTTGGTTTTCGGTTTTGTGGGGTTTTTTTGGTTTTTTTGTGGTTGGTTTGGTGGTGGTGGTTTTTTGTTTTTTTGTGTTTTTTTTTTTTTTTTACACTTCCTTTCTATTTTTTTTCCCCACATTTTCTTCTTCCGAAATAAAATTACACATTTAAAAATAGGCATCTTAGTACTCAAAAAAGCAAGATGCCTGTGTTTCACTGCTATCCCTAATAATCTTAAAATCAAAGATTTTAAGAAATCCCTAAGAGCTTAAAACCAAGCTCCCAGAGATGAAGGCACAGATATTTATATATCAAGCTTTATTTGGAACAGTATCTCCTATACAATCATAAGAAAAAAAATCCATAGGGTTTTAAAAACAGTTGCAATATTAGCACTGAAAAGGCAGTGGGAAGGAAGGGTGGGTGTGTGAGATGAGATTTTGGAACAGATGGAGAAGTAGCAGGACTTAAAGGACAGGTGCTGTGGATGAAGTTCTTTCAGATCGTGACAAGAGTACGCTAAGGCAGGCAGGCCTTAGTAGTAAATGCAGAAAGTGTAAGGGAGTTAAGGGATAAGAGACCAGAGGTAGGACAAGGAATATCCATAGCAGATTTCAAACAGTGTGACTACAATCTTGACACTGATTTAGTATTTTGGAAATTAATCCGAAATCCTGCTTCCCTTTACTTTAGTTTAAACCTAGCAGCACCAACCTGGGTGCATTAAAAAAACCCCAAACCACAAGAAACCCCACCACACCTCCAGAGGAACAGAAGTGAGCAAGCCAAAAGTTTATTTTCAAATTGAATTTGTTCCACATTGTGCTGAACACTTCACCTCTTCACCAGTGAAACAGGGAATTAGTTATGATGGGAAACAGCGGAATGAATTTCAGTGGTGAGGGATACAGACAGACACAAAGCACGGCCTAAAGAAAGGGGGTGGAGGCCTGAGAACCTCCACGGAAAGAAATGGGATGCGACATGCATAAGGACTGATGAGAAGAACAAAATATTCAGTGGCAAAAGCTGCACTAAGAACAGTCATCTTTACTGAGGAAAACAGGACACACAGGGTCTATGCAAGGGTCAGTAAAAGCAATACTGGAAACAGCTGAGGGTCATACAAACACTACTTTTCATTTTATGACTTCAGAGCAGTGTTCAGGCCTTTACTTTCAGATGAGGAGTCACCTTCATATCAGAGTAACACATCCACTTCTGAGAGGAGCTGCTCTGCCCTCTGGAAAGATACAGGCCTTTGGAGGTGCCACACGTGGCACCTACAACTAATAGCTATATCAGCCAAGATATTCACCAGTTTTCCTATTTTCTATATTTACACCTGATCAGAGAAAGACTTTAGCTATACGCCCAACCGGGGGAAAAGACGACATTCAGCTGCCACACTTTCTGACCAGCTGCTGTTGGAAACCCAAACATCAAGGAAGACCACCAAGTGAGCAAGTAGTCTTCTTTAAAGGATTAGGACAGAAAATTAATGGACTTACGCATCTCTCAGTGTTAAGAGTAAGGCCATCAATACTTAAAACTGGTGTTAAACCTTGCACATATTGTGAGGTCAAGAGGAAGAGTAGCAAAATGCTTTTTCAACTGCTGCATCCAAATAAAGGGATGTGAAGCAGCACTGTTTTAAGTCACGTTGCCTGTTGCTAGGGTATGGGATTAAATGCATTTTGTACACAGCATTTGGAGAATTTTAAGTTTTACAACATGCTGAATTGAACAGCCATACCACAAAGGCCAAACCCTCTTTTAAAAAGGCACAGTGGCAGAAGCAGAACCCCCCAAAACCTCATACCAAATTACTATACCAAGACCACAGAAAAGTGTCAGCTGCTATGCTGCAAATTCAATTTTTTTTGTTCCACGACTGTATAGAACAAGCCATGTTTTTCTTTGTTCAGGAGACAGAATCCACTATTAAGAATCAACCCAGAGAGAGAAGACAAAGTCAAAATGACCAAGGTCAAATAAGAAATGTGTGCCCCAAATGGAAATGAGGTTACGTTTTGAGAAAATACCAAGTCACACAATGACTCTTACTATTAAAGGCAGAGCATGTCAACACTAATTCCAGTATCTCACCATTCTGTGGTCTAAAAGTCTTTTAAATAATACAATCATACTCAACATACAGGGATGGATCTTCCCTTATTTTACTAAAATGTTGGCCAAAAGGTAACATTAAGTAAGAAAGGATTTATGTGCAAGACAAGTTCAATAGCTGGGGGCACAGAGGCCAGAAAAATTAAAGCAGAAGATGCAACACCCTAAGTTGTTCCGATATGGAATAGCTCAGGACTTAAAGTGGGAAGAAGTTAGACCTTCTTAATGTTCATTGCTTTGTCCTCCCTGTTACAGCTTCACAAAAACCTAAATGCAGGCAAGACTCAAAAATGTGCACGCTAATCAGCATCTTGATAAAGGATTTAACACCACTACCCCAAAGACTGCAGGATGGCACCCAAACTTAATAGAACTATCTACCTATTTATTGTCTCAGTCTCATCTTTAACTATATATATAAGTCCACCAGTTAGGCTGTGCGTATTCAAGAGATATAAGCCACAACATCAAAACAAAAAAAGTATTGAGAGAACAAAAATTTGATTTGTCAATTATAGTCAAAGACTTATGGCATTCAAGCCCTGTTTTGAAGTTTCAGGAACAGTTCACAGAAGTCTACTGTAATCTCCACATCAATGGGCTTCATAGCTAAAATAACTTGATAGGTTTTACAGTGGTTATCTTCAAGGACAACAGGTAAAACTTTTTCTTCTTCCCGTACCCTAAACAGGGTTTAATTCTTCATGCTTCCTATCTGTCTCTGTGTCCACTTGACTATTTCCTTTACCTTAGATTTCCAATATATGCACAATATACATAAATTGCTTGTCTGTGTTCAAGAAGCATTTGGGGACAATGCTCTGAGACGTATGGTTTAATTTTTAGGCTGCCCTGTGTGGAGTCAGGAGTTGGACTCGATGATCCTTATGGGCCCCTTCCAACTCAAGGGGTTTCAATGATTTATGGGGGAAGAATATACACACAATATTGCATAATGTTAGTCTTGGAAGAGTTCAAATTTCAAACTCCCTCATTATTATTGAATTGATAAGTTCTTACAATTAAGTTTTTTCTCATTTGTAATTATGTTCAGGATAATTATGAAATTAATAAATGAAATGACAGCCAGTGTTTCAAAATGTCAAGTACTTCATCTTGCATAGAACTGCAAGGAGGGAAAGGCAGACTAACCACTTAAAACTTTTTCTCATACTTTTAACTGTGTGCATTTTTTTTCTTATACTTTTTCTATGTAATAAAATCAAGGACTGCCAACCACTCAGTAAACTCAAGAAATAAAACTATGTATTTCTATTTTCCCATTATTAATATGCACGCATCTCATTTTATAAGCATCTGTCTCAAATCACACTGTTAATCTGAGATCTACTTTACTCTGATCCAATACTATCCTTATTTTAGAACACACCACCAGGCAGTAGAGTAGCAAAGATGACAGCATATTAGCTATCAAATTACAAAGAGTTTCCTGTTATCCTGAACTAACATAAAAATAAAGGCACACACCCACCCATGTTGCTGTCAGTGGATCAGCCCTTTGGCATTATCTGGGGAATAAAGGATAGCCGCTGTCCTATATTCTTAGGGTAGCTTGCACACAATCTAGGGTAAGATTGCTTTTAGCAACAATCATGCTGTCCATGAACAAAGAGTCACTGAACTTTTCTCCTGAAGCACAGTTACAATTACACAGTAAATAGTCTAATCCATCCCACGCCAGAGAACAGCAACAAGCCTAAATTGTCCCTTACAATGCGAACATGCAACATCTGCTATGGTTTGCAAAAATCATACGGTGGGGGTAGAAAAAAAAATGCTAGTTTGGGAATCAATCAAATGTTCATTTAAATATGGGTTGGGGACAAATGTATGCCTGATGAATATGACACATTTCAAGTATATGCATAATAAAATTATGAAGTCAATCATGTGTTATTGTGTCGTTTCACTGGAAACTGCAGAATGAGTTTAATAAATGCTACTTCCTCTGAGAAATAGGCTACCAAATTCCATACAGAAATTATTTTAAAATGAGAGCCAAAAAAAAAGAAGAAAAAGAAAAAATATTAAAATGTACATAGTGCCTCTGTCCCTCCATTTAAGTCTGGTGCACAACACAAAACAGCCCTACCTGGTGGAGCTGTGGGGTTATGAATACAGCACAGTTCTGATTCTTGACTAAACAAAAGGTAGCTTCAGAACATTATATTTAACATGTCACACGTGAGCGTTTCAAATTCATGTGAATACTGATGCCTACCTAAAGCAGAAGCAGCAGCAGTTTAAAAGATATAGTTTTCTTCATACAGACTTCCAATAGTGAAATCAACTAAAATTGCATTTAGAAAGCCTACAAAACAGTACACTAACTTCATATGAAGTTATAGAAGTTTTTAGATCTGCTTGTTTTCACATAAATGAAATAGAAAAGTTGGAAAACATCGATTAAATAGAGCAGGCAAATGCACAGAATAAGTGAATGGGTTTTTGTTAGTTTGGTGTGCTTTTTTTTTTTTTAATGACTGGTCCAGTCTTATCTGCTTTAGAAATTTATACTCCTGTAAAAAATTGTGATTCAAGGCCTTAATAAATATACAACTTTGACAGCAGTTGAGTGGCTCTGCTAGAAGACAGCATGTGAAGTTTAACCTGCACTCGGTTCCTGTTGCTGTTACATCTGAAACAGCTGAGTTGATGACATTTTCTACCAACACCCTAATACAGATTAACAAGAGAGCTAACACAAAGGAGCTTTCAAGTGTACTACAACTCTCTATACTGCTAAACAGCTATTATGATATGCAGTGCCTTTCTAGCAGGTCAGCTAGAGTCTGTTATAAAGCAGCGTAACAAAGTCCCATCGACATAATTTCTCTGTACTTGTATACCATTTTCCTCCCCTAACCCGACAGCTGTATCTGTAAATCAAATGAGGAAACTAGGAAAATTCTGTAATTATATACCTGCTACTGATAGATTAGAAGCAAGCATAAAGAACAGGAATTATTCTTTCAAAAAGAATATAAAAGGAATTCATTGAGAGACCGATACACTAGATACGGATTTGAAAAGACAGTATAATCAATAAATTGGAAACAATATTAAGTCAGCACACAAAAAGAGAGGTATGAGGGCATCTCCTGACTTTCAAATTATTTGTACTTCCGAAACAGTTAGATCACTGAAGAAAACCCTAGGCACTAAATACCACACAAATCCACAACCCAGCAAACAAAACCAGAACTATCTGAGACTCCAGCTGATTTCTGACAACAGGAAAAGAAAAAGGAGTAATCCATGTTTGTGCAAATGATTCTTTTTTCAAGATGTATCAAAGCTGACATGTAGATCAGCTGAGAAGTGTTTGCACTGCAGCAACTGCTGCTATCTAATTGTCAGCCAGGCAACGAACGATGTTTTCTATAACGAGATTAAGACCAACTCAAAGGAACTTTCCATAGAGACTACAGCAGATGTTTATTTTCTGTTTTTAGCATTGTATCTGCCAAAAATATTTTGAGATTAATGGGTTCTAGCAGTTGGATACAAAAAAGGATGCATTTAAATATCAACTCTCTTGCTTTAAAACATGGGGGAAGTACACGGCATAGACTGTGCATCAACCAACACCACACAACTGGCTCTTCAGGAGTCATACCAAGGATCTATGAGTCTTCTAGAAAGAGGTCCACTTTCAAACTGCCAGAGGCAACTAAAGTAATGCAACTTAAAGGATACTTTCACAAACCTAGAATCAACCTGTACTACAAACAGATCTTTTTCAACACTAAAGGATTTTTCTGGTCCTCCCAGTCCAGAAGACAGCCTTGTTACTGACCCCTTGAACTAGCACTCAGTTTTTAGAACTGAGTGGTAAATCGAAACTTGATGTCTTGCAATGTTCCTGGAAGTTCTATGTAACTTAGGGGAAAGTGAGAAACAATTTGCAGTGCTATGGATGCTACATTTTTGACTCCATGTCATTTTTTTTTTTTCTTTTTATACTTCACTGTAACCAGTATCAGTCAGTTTCATCTAAAAACTTTCCCACTGCCAGGGTAAAGAATTTTGAACTACTTGCATTTGTAGTCTGGACCAAGTGTTTATACTATGAATCGGCCTAAGGACCCTACAGCTGTACTGTAGTTTCGACAAGCCTTCAAAGAGGACAAAGTGCAGGGAAGTAACAGCCAAAATTAGCTCTTGTACTAGAGCATCAAAAACACACAGTAACTTTTTCTAGGTCACTTTCTTATAATATAGCTAGTACTTCTCAAAACCAACAAAAAGAAAACAACACTGGCAACATCTCAAGAAGCAGTCTTCTCCATCTCAAGGCTACAAAGGGCTTACAGACACTTTCTACCTGCAGTTCATTATACACCTAATACAATTTTTTTCCCTGTTAGGAAAAAAGAACCTGTTTGGGCCAAGCTAAGTCAGAAGCATGGAAGGACTTCAAACTCCAGGAGTGAATTTTTAATCAAGACAGTTATTGTTGCAATTAGCTCCTTAATTTTAAGGTTTGCTGCAATAGCTTATCAATCCATTCAGGGCAGCCTGAACTGGCCTGACTGCACATTTATTTTCCTCCAACATCACAACCCTCGCAATCAGGATGAATCCTCTTACACACACTGCAAGCATCCATTCAGTGAAAGATTAGCATAATATTAAGGCCATCTGAAGTACAGAAATGAACAGCACTGAATGTTTTATTGTCCAGCCACTTGGTTATGCGCAAGAGGGAACAACCCAGCCAAGACATCTGGCACAAATTACCGTCACAATTTTTTTTGCACAATTTTAAGAACTCTGGTCAGCACCTGCATGTCGATGTGGAAGTTGCAATGCGCTTCCAGGGCCTACTCTTACGGAAAGCCAGTCTGGCAAGACTGAAGAATCAAAATACCAATCTGCTTTGGCACAAAATTAAGCGGGCACAGAATACTCCACCTTCCTTATAAAGCTCAATATTACAAGGCTAAACATCCAGATAATTTTTTTTTTAATGGAAAGGGCCTATTTAAAACAATATTCCTCCCTCTGTTCATAAATCTAGTCTAACAGTCAAGAGATAATGTTCTATCACTTGTAGCTGGCTATTCCCTTTTTCTGTCCTTGCTCAGAGAAGCTGAAAGCATGAATTAAGTCTTATTCATGGCAGTCCCGATTCACCTACCTGATATAGGGATCCCTCCCAGACCTGTGCTGTGTTGTGGTGGGAGATTCAAGTCCAAGAAATTACTATTTGAGGTGGGATTTGCTGTGTGGTTCAAGTGCATGATGCTATTGCGTGGGAAGGCCATCCAAGGATAGCGAGCTGCTTGGCCTGGAAAACTGAAGGAGTTGTAAACTGCTCGATGCTGTTGAAACTGTGGGAACCTCTGTGGCATGACTGGAAAGGTGCTACTGAGAGAGTTGGCATTTGTGGGTGCAGCAGGATGCAGGAATCCAGAGCCTGGCCCTTTGGCAGTTGTAGTGTGTGGGGTAGGGTTCTGAAGAGATGTGGGCGAGAGGGAAGGTTGGTCTTGGACTGACAGTTCCTTCTCAATCAGGTCTGCTAAGGCTTTGCGGGTGATGTCAAAGGGGTCAAACCCTAAGTCGTCCTCTTGCTGTTTGGAGGAACCAAACCCAAAAGCCGCTTGCCAGTCTGTGGAGGAGGATACTGGTATAGTTTCTGTTGGAGAGGAACAGGATTTAGAACAAGAATTAGTAAGTATTTATCCATACAAAAATTTCAGCCTCAATGTATCTGAATTTATGTTGCCACTTATCTTTCATAGGATACTTCTTTATACATTCCCCAAAGATACCTTATTCATCAACTTAGAATGCCAATTTTAGATCAAACTGTCATAGATTTCTACTTAAGGTGAAGTGGTAGAACTAGCAAATAGTATTTTTACTGCAGAATTGCTCTGTTCCTGAACTACAGAAAAGCCTTATCAAATAAGTATATTCAGTAATAGCACCAAGTAGAAAGAGATGAATAAACATTCACTTCAAACCTTCTTTACACCCATATTACTTGATGGAAGTGTGACCAAGCAGAGTTTAAATAAGGTTGTTATTCAGTTCAGTATTTTGCTTTCAGTATTAAAGCTGTGCTTCAGCTCTGCTGTGCAAGAAAGGTGGGGAGACGTTCCCTCTCAAAGGGGGAACCTCTAAGCAGTGGTTAAAAAAAAAACCAAAACACAAAACCCAACTGTCTACCATTATGAAGAAAAAGAAGCCAAATTCATGAGCAGACACCTTGATAAAACAAAAGGAAATAAGGAACTGCATTACAAGATATTGTTAAACATTTTGAGGCAGTGTTGCAAAAAACTGTTATCAGAATTTCTCTGCGTTTTCAATTACTACTTCATTTCATGACACTAAGTTTCTTATTCACGTTCAGTGAATGCTGGGTCTAGTTTCACAGTATTTTTCCTCAAAACTCTGGTAATGCAAGCTGATGAGTACAAGGTAGTATCACTCACAACATTAACTCCCTCTGCTGGTAGGGAACCTGGTCTGCTGCTTTAAGTAGTTAAAATTAAGCTCGGTATCCACTCTTAGAAAAGAAATCTACACTTTTATTTTCACTAAAATTCATAATGATAGATAAAAAGAGTTACCAGCCAGATAAAAACTTGTCCTTTGTATTCTTATTTAAATAGCAACCATACATTTCATATTAATTATGAAACAAACAAGATCTCTACTACCTGGAAATTCTCTCACTGCTACTTAATCCTCACAAAATTGCTGTGTATAGTACCTTAGCAGCAAGTAATTTCCTTGGTAATAAATATTGTTTACAAACAGGATTATGACATCCAGAAGTCAGATAGAGATCAAAAGAAGACTAATCACTAAGTAAACCAACTGTGTCCAGTGTGTTTACATTCTGCTTATTACTGATATTGTTTCATTTACTTTTCTAACAACTCCCTCAGATTTATAATTTGTGAGCTCTTAAATACTGTTAACCGCTCCCAAGACTATATAAATACAGCTAAAATTATGTTTCATTCATATGAAGTGGTATTTCACAGGAAAATACAGGTATCTTTCAGTTGATGCAATTAACCATATTTTTATTTTTTCTGAATGTATATAATCTCACTTCAGAAAGATTAGGCACCTTTAGATAACTATGCAGGATACTAAAGAAAATTCTGAATTCCACTGCACAGCTTCTGATGTTAAAATTATAGATTATAACAGATTATTACACCAACATATACTGGCACCACGTATTTTCCCCACTCAACAAAAACCTGCAACATTAAATATTAAGCATATATGTCAACATCCTATTATTTAGACAGGCGCATGGCTAAGAAAAACAAAAATAAACACACTGATAATTTAGCGATATAGCTGAAAAACTTGATAAAGTTTCTTTTAGAAGAAACCCTTATGTCAGTGCAATTCATTTGTAGTTAAGTGACAAATTTTAATCATTTGTGAAGAGGAAAAAACAGTATGGAGGTATGGAGCAAGTCATACAGTTTTTGGCTCTCCACAGTTTTAGCTACCAGTTGCAAAAGCAAGCAACACCCAGCCATGTACATACCTGATGTGAAGAGGCTCTGTGGTTCTGGTGCTGTGGGCCAGTCATTTGAAGTCTGTGGAGAGCTGGGGAATGGAGGAAGCCCACTAGGGATGGGGTTAGGGTGCCGAAAGTTGTCAGAGAAGAGCGACTGTGATTCTGTTACAGCCCCTTCAAAAGGAGACCGTGCACTGTGATTAGATGAACTGATGGGTATGACTGGATTAGGTTTTGTTAAACCAGGCGGTGGTGAGGGTGTGTCGCTGTTTGTTATCTACAGACAAGAGAGGAAGAGAAATCGTTAGGACATGTGTGTTTATATATTAAATTTTATATATTAAATTTTCTTCACTAATACAGTTGAAAAATTTCCTCAACACTTTTGACTGCAATTCGGTTAGTTAATATATAGCTCAGTACAAGGTCAAACAAAAATCAATTTAGCGGTAGCACTTTTTAGTTTTGTTTAAAATTATGATACTTCAGAAAGTACTTGCTTCTCCAGCTACAAGAACTCAATTCTTAATTTCACAGCATTTATCTTTATGTATTACCTGCTGGGAGCTGTCACCATTTCCTATACTGAGGGAATCTGAAGGTTTGTCGATAGGGCTGCAAAAGTGGGAGGAGAAAAGAGACAATAAGACACCTGAGTATTTAGTGTGAAAATCAACATTTGCTTTCGTAGTGGTAGAAAAACCTTGAAATAAAGACAAAGCAAAATTAATTAGGAGGAATTAAAAAGGAAAAAAGTCCACTTATTGTTTGTGAGACTGTTTTTTTTTTTAATCATAAGCATTCCAATCATTTGCCATATACTGTCATACTTCTTCCCACCACTCTCCACTCTGCTTGTTGACTGCCCTGTTAAGGAATAAAAGGAAAGTTTTAAACATGTTCATAGTAACTCTATGCCATTCAAAAAAAACCAGGAGTCCTGTACTATGGCAGTATTCCATAGTAGTCAGTTCCATTAATGCTACTACTGGAGAGAAACTTGGGAAAAGAATTGTTTTCCAAATGCCTAAGTTATTAGTTCCCATACAAGTCCTAAATAAATCTGGGGAGAAATAAAAGATTAAATTATTTAGTCCTGGTGGCAAGTTAAAGCCTGAAGGCTGGTGGGAAGCTTAACTAGCAGAAATTAGTTCCAAGGTATGAAAACTGAGTTTTGAGATGACAGAAGGGGAAAAATGCCGGAAAAGAGACAGCATAAAAACTGCCAACAAACGTAAGGAGAATAAAAGATAAGATACAGCAGAAAACCACCTCAGAAAGCTATTCACTGGGAATTAACATGACTCGGCTGAAATGGCACATCTCAGGATTAAAGATTCTGACAGGCATCTGTGAGCTGCCTTAATTAAGCTAAATACAACACTAATGAAAGAGTGCTAGTTCAAGCTCAGATTAAAATCTCTGCTTTACAACTTCAAGGTACTTTCATTTTTATCTACCCATAAAAGAAGATGCACAAGCATCAGACTGCACAGCCCAAAACATCGGTCCTACAAACAAGGACCAGAAGTAAGAACACGAATTTCAGTTCCATTAAGAGGCCATCATGTGATACAAGTCAAATTACAGGCGTGATGTGTTAGCACAAGACAAATATATATATAAATGCAGTAATTATTTTAACTGGGTGCAGACATCAGATTCTAGCTACACCTTGTTTTCAAATGCCCGTTGCTGCTGCGAAGTTTAAATATTGCACAGAACCACATATCAAGGTGAAAAATTTATAAGACTACTTGCCCCCATATTTCTCCCCATCCCAGAATAACTAGAGTCGAAACCCAGCAGAATTAATTCTTCTCCATTCTAAAGAAATTGTGTAAGAGTAATCCGCCAACAAAACCACTTTTTGTGCAAAAGAACACTGATTGAGTCAGTATCTCAAAAAGATAACTGAAGCTCAAGTATTTATGACTATAAAAGAAAAATCAGAGGAATATACTTGCAAACAAGGATTACTCCAGTGAAAATTTACAAATACTTCCTACTCAGTGGTCGAACAGCAGGAATAAAGTTCTTCCATTTGAAACTGACTGCCTTGGGTATATAACTTCTGAACACCTATAGCACAAAAGTTTTCTGTAGGCTGTTCACTACACAGTCATTCTGATTGTAGAGCTGATATTCCAGCCAAATTCTTTTCCCAAAGCTGCTGACAGAAAGTCACAATGCTGTAGTCTAACAAGCTATGCATAAGACAACTTTTAAGGACAATCTTAAGTGCTGAAAATGTTTATTACACTTGAACCTGCCTAAGGAGCCTTTAAGTGTAAGACAGGCTTCCAGCCCTCAGGAATGAACAAGATTCAGTATCAATTGGCTACGATATTTTTACCTACAGTTAGTACATTCTTTTCAGAAAGGACAAGAAAGCAGCTGCATGTCACTACTGAGATGCAACCATAGGATCTCTGGCCACACCTCAACAGGACTGATATTAAGCCTAACAAGAAGGTACCACTTTCAACAGCGCTCACAATGTTAATGCATCCATTCGATATTGTTTTAAAATGAATATCTGCTACCTAATCAGCAACACCACTTCTTGAAATATTAGGGTTTACCTTATTCTTTTCCCATCCAACCTCTGAATGAGCCCAACCGATATTACCTAAGGGGGTCCATAAAAAACAAAATTGCGTGACTACAGACTACTATCGGAACTGCAAGTGATGCTTATGATGGAAGAAAATACCAGTTCTTTTCAAGGAGGGCACCAAAAGAGGAAAAAATGTAGGCTAGCAGTTAGGAAGTTAATGCAAGCAGATGGATTACTTCCTCTGCACAAAGAAGCCTCAGTTGAATCTGCTGCCCTACTGTTCCGGTTTCTGAGTGATAATCAGGGAACCCTTACCTCTGCAGCTGTGCTTCTGGAACACAACACTAAAGAGATGACAGATATTCAGCCCTAGCATGAAGCTTTTCCAAGTGACAAGCCTCCTGATGTATAGCAACTAGCATGTTACTCTTGTGGAAGCTTCTGTATAGAAACGAAGGGCTCAGCTCTGGCTGGGACCATGCAGCTATATACACTGTTGATCCTGCAGTTATTCCGTTCCCCTCAGCCCTTACCTGTACCATCACTTCATTAACTTCACATTAGGGTTCTCCTGCACAATCTGCCAATCAGTCTTTTTGACACAGGCTAGGCAAAGCCCAGCTTTTTGTGACCTGATCAGGATTTGAATCCAGCTCTCCAACCAGAGAGAGAGACTGGAGAATCATTCCCTCCACACCAATCAGTGAGAGAGAAAGCAAGCTATCTGAAGTATAAAAGGCAGCACAATTACCCGAAATCTGAGTCTGCACCATCTGGAGTCATGTGTTCTGGGTCTGTGCCATTTTCTAATATAGGAGGCGTTTTCCTGTGTTCCATTGTTAAACCGTTGGCTGATTTACTTGAACTCTGTAATGATGGCCAGGCATCTTTGTTATTACTGTTGGGTCTGGAAAAAGGCAAGAGTAAAAAAAAAAGAAAAAGAAAAAGAAAAAAAAAAAAGAGTTCAAGTTATGAAGAAAGTGTTTTTAAAAATTGTAAGCACTGGGGAAATGAATCCTTGTGCCAGATAATCCATAAGAATAGATTTATCTGGATATTATTTCTCAGAATTTAAATGGTGATGACTTAAAAAAGGAATTAATGGGGTAGGGAGGGAAGACACAAAACTGGGGGAAATTCTGTTTTCTTCACTGAACAGATAGCTGTTCTGCCAACGCTGAAGTCCAAACTTGTTCATTTGGGGGAGAGGGGAAAAAAAACACCAAAAACAAAACCCCCACAAAAATCCATCAACAGCTTCAAGTATCCAGACCTACGCACACCTCATTTAGAATTACTTGCTTTATCCCATAAGTATCTGTGAGTTCTGTAAATCATGAACTAGATCACTTTTTTTTTAATGTTTTATATTCCAGACCCTATCAAGCCTGACCCCAACAGATGAAATTTGTGTCTTATGCCTACACAAGAGTCCACAGCTTTACTAACAGACCATGAGACCAGTCAGACCAACCCACTGTTCATTCATGTTGCTGCTCCCTTTATTTCTAGTTTAAAGCCATAATTACTTCCCTTTTATAAAGTAACATTAAATTTCATTTCAGATCTAATTTGCACTCTGAAATAAGTTCAAGAAAGGACTCAAACCCCAAGTTTTTCATGAAAATATTTACTTTTTATACAAATTGAAATATGCTGAAATATCATCTTACTGAATGTATTCAAATACAGTATCATCCACTAACCCTACAAACTAACTAGAAAATATTTGCCTTTGTGCTCTCCAGTTCTTTTATATTAATTCTAGCTTTTCATTTGCTTCAGTTAGGATGCTGTTTTTAGTATCCAAGTGCTGTCTTCATAAGGAACAAGCTTTACAAAAAATTTTTTTTAAAAATATGTATGTTCCTCTTGATGCCTCCGTTCATTAATATGTTCTTATTACATGGTCCAACATTTCCTCTACATCTCTAGGTCAATTTTGTAAGTTCACAGTCAGAATATGGAAATTCCTATAGCTGCTTATAGCAACACAAGTGTTTCCTACTCTTATTCAGATAAAATTGGTATTACTAGCTACCCTCAAATCTCAGTTAGTATTGTAAGATTTGCTATTCCACCTCCATCTTTTCTCATATATCTATACAATATGTACACAGATGAGAGCCTTGATCTGATTTACAGATCTTATCTTTGCTTTGTACACATTTGAAATAAGTTAGAGACAGCGAGTTGATCAGATATTGAACATCAAGGAATGAAGACACATGATCAACGCAATGTCAGTCCTTTAATATTCTCACCCTTATAAAATGAGCTGTAATCTAGATATAACAAGACTTTCAATCCAGTAACAAATTTATTCTAAATATTGAAATTTATGTCTGCTGCAGTGCAAAGCCATCTTTATACTAAAAATAACTTCACAATGTCAAAGTTAAAAGTCAGTTTTGCATCCAAAAGGTAAAGGTAAAGAGAAATAACCTTTTTTATGTTTTGGGGTGGGTTTTTGTGCATGTGGGTTTTTTGTTTTGGTTAAGTTTAAAGCTGCATGCTTCTAAAGGGGAGTCCTCTAAAAGACCAGCAAGTATTTAAAAAGTGTTTCCACTTGTAGCATAAGAAAGGAAAAGGTCATCAAAAAAAGAAAAAAAAAAAAAGCTTGATCTGTTTTAAATATGGAATACACCTTTACTTATAAGAGAATGCAGACACCACGAGTATCAAGTGACATACCAAGAGATGAGTACCCACATATACAAAGTAGCACTGGAAGATTTTTAACATTCGGCTTCAGCAGCAAGAAAAAAGGTCTGAGTGCAAGACCTTTCAAATTAGAACACAATTCTGAAAAAGCATTTATGCACAGCTGGAGGAAATGTTTTCTACTACTAGATATTTATATTTAAACATCTATTATTTAAACTCAACTTCTGTTCGGTTTGAGTGAAACAGAAATCCTGCACCCCAGAAACAAAAGAACAACCACATGTCAGAGGCTCTGACAAAGTGCCAGAAATATTAATATCGTATCAATGACTCAGACAAAAATGAGAACCCAATTGGGTAGAAAGTTGTGAAGGAGAACAACATGCATTCGCCAGCTCACAAGCTACATTTTGTACTGATGAGACAGGACTTGAAGAAACATTTCAAAATCCCAGCTGCAAGAAGAAATTCACTTTGCAACCCAAAAGGTGGTGCCTAGCCAGTAGCAAAGAACAGAGTCTGTGTTGTGATGATGCTGTTCAGCTGACAAGAGAAATTAAGTCCAGACCACTTGTTGCCTTTAGAGTAACATGACATTTTTTCCACGAGCGCCAAAATGTTAGCACCACAGACTGGCCAAGCTCCAATTCATAATTGCTTTCTGAAGGCTTAAAGGTTTGCTGCAGTTTCAGATAGTACATTCTTTCCTTGCTGGAATAATTTGTTTTGCTGGGATCTAATTAGGTTTCAAATTAAGATTAGTTCAGACTTTGGAAATAAAATACAATACCCAAATGCAGGAAGTGGTTTATTTGCTTTATTCACTGCACTTTACCTTCGAAGTCAATATTGAACCAGTGCCCAAGAAATAAGAAGTGGCACAGTCCTTAAGAAAAGATCCAACTGGAGGCCCTGACCACTTGCAGTCAAAGAGCGTATTACACTTCCTCCAGAAGTTAAAATAATCCCGGTACACTAGCTGGGATACCAGTTCTCAGAATTATATTCTGCTTATTCAAGCTCCATTGGAAATATTTTAGAAACAGTTTCCGCTTTCTTGCTTAAACTGTTGTGCAGTGATGCTGCCAGCGGCAAATTATTGTCTGATGAATTCAGTAGTGGACAAACTGGCACACAACACAAACCCGGATTACAAGGCCAAGGTGCATACGAAGTGCAATCTAACTTTTACATTCCACTCTGCCCATCTCATTACGAAAATCCTACAAAAAGGAGTGGAAGAAATTGTTAACAGTTTTTATTTCTTTATCTTAAACATGACATTTGAGTGGACAATTCACAGAAGGTCTGATGACCTCAGGCTTTCATTTAACTTTACATGACTATGTATTCATATGGACCGAAGTCTTTTCATAACTTAATGAACAAACTAGTTCAACAAGATATTATTTTAAGCAGTAATAAGTGATATCTTCAATTACAACGTAGTAAAAAATACATCATTTAAGGTTACTAGATGAAAGCAAGAAATCTTTTATTTACATCTTGTGAATTCTTACTCACTGACACAAAAGAGACAAACTAATTTTAATTTCAATTTCCAAGGTCCTTACACCTAATGTTAGGACTGCACTATAAATCATGATGTAAAAAAACACAGTAAAGAACACATATCAAGACTGTAAGGTGTCTTGGTTGTGAGAGTACAGACTGCATTCAACGTGACACCATACCAAGAAAGCTGACACCTTGGTCTTTAATAAATAGTATGTGTTTATGCAAATATAAAATGCAAGGTCTTATTTCAGAATAAGAATACCTCATTCTGAACTAGTGATCCAAACCTGCTGCACACAGCAGAAACACATTTCTTTAAGTAAGACTCACACTCACTTTGTATTAGAACAAAGTGGCACATACAGCTCTACACGGAGAAAATAGGTATCAGGGTTTATCATGTAATAGCCACTAAAACAAGTGGGCAACTTTGGGGATGCAACAGGAATAAGGAAGTTTTCTTTAGGAATAATCAGAAAGCAAGAATAGCCAGGGAGTCCAGCATCAGTACTTACGCATCATACCTCTGCAGTGCTGTCACTTTGTTCTTGTTCTTGTCAACTGTACCCGTAGATAATTGGAGAAAGTTGGGGTTTAGTTTGTATAATTCTTGCAGTAGTTTCTGTTCATATTCCTGGTGCTTACCCGCCTAAGGAAAGAGAAACTCACAATGAATGAATACTGGTTTAATAATATATATTTTTTAAGACTACAGTGGCAAAAGACTGAACGTCAGGGCCAGGAACATCAGGCCAGTCTTAAGTTCACTCACCTGTCACATTAATATAAGCAAGAAACAAAATTAAAATCCTATATAGGAGCTTGCAGTAATCATGCTTTATTTATAAAAAGCAATCTAAAGGCCAAACTTCTATTGAATCTAGAATGTAAGTTCATCCATTGACAATTTTTTTAAAAAATATAGAATCAAAGTGTGACAATGAATACTCAATCTCATTAAATGGACCTGTAAATTCCTTGACACTAACCCAAATTCCAGAAAGCTGGTGCACTGAAAGCACAATACACTTTTCAATAGCTGTGTAATTTCCAATTATTTCCAAGAAAGCAGCATGAAATCAAAAAGAAAGTTTAAAGAATGTAACAAGGAACAGGAAAGGAAGATTCATTTAT
This sequence comes from Gorsachius magnificus, assembly GCA_034008185.1. Taxonomy (NCBI): domain Eukaryota; kingdom Metazoa; phylum Chordata; class Aves; order Pelecaniformes; family Ardeidae; genus Gorsachius; species Gorsachius magnificus. The sequence goes on from CM067081.1 coordinate 164,574,979, forward strand.
GTCACCAAGATCAAGAACCATCCACTCAAGACTTCTGAAAGAACTCATATGTGAAATTGAATTCCTGGCCAAGGTATGTAGCCTATCAAATTTAACCAGCAGTTAGGCCGGTAGACTGACAGATTGTCATTGCCTTCTACAAAAAGGGCTGTAGAAAAGATCCTGTGAACTACAGACTTCCAAGTTCAACCTCCATCCCTCCTAAGATTATAAAGTCTACCTTAAAAAAAAAAGAAAAAGGAAAAACATAGAAGTTCACGGATAAACACAAGCTGCTGGGAATGAGCCTGAGCACCTTCTGTAAAAGGGAATCCTACTTCACTACCATGATGGAATTTTATGACAGTGTCAATAAACATAAAGAGGATCCACAAAAATTTCCAAAGAGCCTTTGATAAGGTTTCACACCAGAAGTCATTTACAAAGCTGCCCTGAGATAAAGGAAAGGTTCTTGAGTGGAATGAAGCTGGTTCAAAGTATAAAGGCAAAGGTAAGACTTACTGCTCACTCTAAAAGAGTGCAGAAGCAAGCAATGAGGACTGATGACGGGCATCAGTTTTATGCGACACAATCAGCACGCACGAGAAAGGAGTGAAGAACAAGTTCTTTGCTGACAATACCAAGCCCTTTGGGTAGTTAACTGCTACACTGATAATGAGGAACTCCAAAACAACCCCAGAGAACTTGGCAAACAAACAAATAAGCTTCACAAGAAACATGCCAGGTAACACATCAAGGAAAAAGTAGCCTAAACCATGCTAACATTCTATTGATCTCTGAACTGGCTGTTACAGCTCAGAGAAGAGATACTGAGGTTACTGCCAACACATCTCTGTAATTGTTAGTTGATTATGCACTGGCAACCATACACAAAAATTGTGCTGGGCATTATTAGGAAGGGCACTGCTAATATTAAACTTTGCTTTCTCCACATCTGACCTCAGCATCTCAAGGAGGACACAGTTAGAAGGTACAGAGAAAGGCAACAAAAGCTAACACAGAAAGAGAGGAACTGCTTTACAAAGAAGTTTAAAAGCCCAGAAACTGTGTGATTTGGAGAGAAGGCTGCAAGAGATAAGATCAAGTCTTACATCACAAAGGAAATGGATAAGGCAAATAAGGGTTTTGCTTTCAGCAAGTACTACAAGGCTAAGATTAGGGGACACTTGACAAAACTAACTGTCGATCAGTTTAATGCAGGCAGGAGAAAGAACTTTACAAAACAGCTGGTGAACTTCTGGGGCTTGCTGCCATAAAAGACTGTAAAGTTGACAGTATCAGCAGGTTCAAAATGGATTAAATAAATTCATGGCTGACAGCTCTATAGAGAAAAAAAAAACCCGAAACCAACCAAACAAAAAAGCCTGGACAGGAACATACCTTCAAACATGTATAACAACAGATCTAGGTGGTGGGAGAAATACAGGGAAGTGAACAGGGAAGGTGGCCTGGTTTGCAAGTTCTCCTTGAATTTTACCTCCTATTGCCATTATCTGTGACAAAATATATACTACAGGGAGTATTCATCTGAATCGGCACGGTATTTTTTTAATTTATGAAAACATAGCTGAAATCCTCAGAAATAACTGCTAATTTATGGAAAAAATGTTTAATACATACAAACATTCTTCCTTATTCTCTGGCTTACATCAGCCTAACACATGAAATAAAATCTATTTGTACAACATTTGTGCTAGCACTAGTGGTGTGGACCACCTGCTTCACAGACAGACCACATGCAAAAACTACAGCACAGATGCAAGGCTGGCACACTTGAGATTGTGTTTAAAAGCTTTACCATACCTCATGTAGAAGGACAGACCCAAAAGACCTCAGAATGCACCACCTTTGAGAAAATAAAGCTATCCATTCACTTGCTTCCCTACCCTAGATAATAAGCATTTTGACGTTGAGATAATAAAAAATTGCCACATCAGTATTTACGCTCTACTACAGTTATCCTCAATGTTTTATTTCCAAAAGGTTTCTATACCCTTCACAGGCTAAAAGTGATATCAGAATTCAGATAGCAAAGCCAAATCACAGCACAATAGTTAAGCCATGATAACTGGCCACATACATAAAACCTACAGGAGAACCCTGATCTGCACTAACTTCTTTCACAGAGGTTTAAAATAACGTATGTTACCTTGCATTGGGATGAATAAAGGGCAAATAGCTAACTCAAGGTTATTTGATTTCTTGGCTAAGAGTTTATCTCCATCTTTTTGACTCATGAACACTCAGTGGACTTTTCAGCCTTTAAAAGCAACATGCAATGAAAAAATTTAACTAATCGTTCACTTCCAGTATCCAACTGGTTAATCACCTTTTGGATTTCAAAATTCATCTCTGCCATAACGTTCAGTAGAAGGCTACATTATACACATATTAGACACAATAAAATACATACATGCCACATTTTATGTGTTTCCCATTCATTACACTTACCTGCATTTCCTCTTTTGTGAAACTGGCTGCTTCATCTCCCAGCTCATGTAGATACATGCAGTCTGGTTTCGGACACTGCATATTTTTTAGAAAATAACTGCAATATTTTGTTGTACCTAATGATGCCTGAAGGAAAAAAAAATCATTACTTAAGTATGGGAGGTTAAGAATACCTTTTACAGTATAAGAAAAAAAGCTGTATTTGCAAAAAAGTTCCATCATAATGCATTATTTAATGCAGATGGACTAGGAGGTCCATTTGTAATAAATCTATATACTTGAGGATTATATCATTAAGAGTGTAATTCTATCTTCATCCAATCTAAATAAATGCTAAAATAAGAGCCTTAGTAAATATTTGCATTTATAATGTTAAGAAGCCAAATAAGTAGTTATGAGTTTGCATTACATGAAACTGCTTCATGTTTTGTAGCAGGGTCAGGAATATTAGCTACATGATTTTCTATAGCCACCAATTTGGCCAAGTCAGCCTGAATACCTGTTTACACAGATACCAAAAGGAAAAAAACTTGCATTTCCCAAGGAGCTTTTGAGAGGTGTGGTGTTTGGACTACAGAAATGCACTGTAAAAGCAAATAATCAGGTCTTCACACTGCGCTATTAAGCTATACAGCAAAAAAGCCACTGTTGGAAGGGGAAGGCAGTACATCTCTTTCTTTGTCTCAGACTTTTGTTTTGAGAAGTTACCTGCTAACCCCCTAAAACATTGTCTGCTGGAAGCTCACTGAACCTCCATGTTGTGATTAGTGCTGGGAAAATAGGTCAAAACCCAATACCCAAATAAACTGGATGTTTTTGTTCAACACAAGCATATCCATACAAATAAGATTTTATACTATGCATTTATAGTAGTGTCCTAGTACATATACATAAGAATGTAAAAATATTACCACCTTAAGTGTTCTGCCATCTACCACCACATTATTGACACATTGTATGGCTCTGAGAGCATCTTCTGACCGGATGTAGGTTACATATGCACTGGCACTTGGACCCTAGAAAGGAAACATACCATATTTTATTTTTTTTTAATCCACCCCCCAACAGATCTGAACACTAAGTTGCTTTTTTAGCAGCTCACTTCATAAATTAGTACATTCAGGGCTAGATGTTTTTAAACAGGAAAACTGACAAAAATGGTAGATTTTGTAAAAATTTACATATGATGCATAAAGAATGTGGGAAAGAAGAAATACATCAAAGTGTTGCTTTAAAGTTCTAAAAATACTTAAAGGTATTTTAGCCCTGAAATGCTGATTAGTGAACAAATGCCATATTGCTGCTTCTTTGAAGGTTCTCATGCTGTCTGTCAGTTTTTAATCTTTCTACACTGGGTCTTGCATCTAACTTTGAGAGTCTAGTTGGACAGTGCCTCAGTAACTAACAGTAATTTGATTTTTGCAATGCTGTATTTTTTTTCTTTTTACTACTTTAACCTATTGCTTAATCAGAAATAGGGAGCCCCAGATTCACTCTGTACACATGTATTTTCTCTAAAGGAATAAAAAAAAATAAATCACAAGGGCCTCTGACTTACCTGTGAGCCTGCATATGATGTGCTATTATTAATGACGACTTTATGTATTTTACCAAACTTCCCAAAATATTCTGGTCGTTTCAAAACCTACAAGAAAAGAAAGTTAAAGTGGTATACTAGGGAATTAAATCATATAGGGCTGCATTTATTCTTCTGTGTAACTGTGCGACAAAAGCCTTTAACTAATAAAACCCAGACCTCTTCTACAAAGAAGAGGAGAGCATGTAGATGTAGATTTGTTCTCCAACATAAAACATAGTTACTTGCAATACTGAGTACGTTGCTACTGCAGTAAAGAAATTAAATGAGGCATATGCCACGTTTTATGTTGTATTTTAAAATTTTTTTTCGATACTCAGATTATCCAAACCCTACCCTGGCAAGATACATCCCATTCAGCATGAAATATTCCCGTATGTATCTATTTTATAATTTGAGGAAAAAATAAAAATTACATTCATTCCAGTTTTAAAATAAATAACCACTTTAAACTTGCGTTCAGATATATTGACTGCTAGGAACAAAACGCTGAATCCTGATTCACTTGCCCCACTCCAGAAAGACAGACAGTAAACCAATTAGCTTGAGATAAGACTCAAGTTTTCGGAAGACCAGACTAAGTACAAGAAGACAATATATGACACTTCTCAGGGGCAAGAAAAATTTCAGAATCAACATCACGCTGAAATGAATGAGTGAATACCACTTCCCTGAAGAAAAAAAAAACAAACCCAAACTCCTATCTTTACCTTCCCTGCATCAGTTAGTAATAACACATTATTTAGGGATCCTGCACAGAGCAAGAACATCCTTAGCATATTAAGCAACTCTGTTGAATCACTGTTACCTATGTGCCAATGGAACTGGCAATATTATCTGACACATTTGGTACCAAAAGCCTTTCTTTTTCTATCCCCATGATGGACAGGGGTGCAGAAGTTCTGACTACTCAGACTGAAGCTTGATAAGCTAAGGTTATTTCTAGTGGTAGACAATAACCTGAGAGGTTAAAAAGGAATATTTGTTTCCCCAGCGCCAACTTCACATTAACACTGGATGGTTCAGCTAAACTGTAGTGATCCAAGAACTTTTTCACCTAACCACCTCTTCTCCCTTCTCAAGGGAGCATCAATGTCTTCAAGATCTAAAAGCATTAATCACATTTAGAACATCCTGCAGAACTACAGGGCACACTGTATAGACAACCAGTCACTCACTGGTCTCTCTTGACTGCTCTTCACTTGATCTACACCCTCTTGAAAGATCCTACACCCGCCCTCAGACATCATTACAGAGGAGACTGACAATCCTGAGTAAAATGGAAGAGTTTAAGTGTTTTGAAGATTATACTTTTGATAAGTATGGCAGCATGGCCTTCACAATTTTCACAAGAGCATGTCAATAGAAGTGAATCCACCTGTACTCTGTTACGATCCACAGATCTATTTCCAGAAACAGCAAATAGCAGCCAATCTGCCCTTCCAAATCATCTTTATTTGTGCAGAAGTTTTTTTGCCTGCTTAAGTGGAAAACTTAAAATTGAATAATTTTTTTTTTTTTAGCCTATCTTTCTCTTTCAGGTTAGTTTTTTTGGAAATCATGTCATCTTGGTGCTATATGCAATATTCAGTAAGTACACATGATCTTTTGGTATGTCAGTGAGAATACTGCTACCACCAAACCAAGTTAGCCCTCCCCACCCCTTACTACACCAATAAACCCACTTCTAAATACTTCAAGTATTCAGCGTGGAATTATCCAAGGTTAAAAAAAATAAACTGTATGTACTATTATTTCTCTTACTCACAAATCCTCTATCTGGTCAAAGAAACCGAATACATTTTTCAATAATAAAGAGCACAAGACAGCGTTGACAGTTGCTGGCAAATACTTGTTGTTATATTCCCGTAGGAACTGGACTGTTATATGCCAGATGGGTTCAACTTTGGAATTTTTTCTTCCCTTCATATATCCCCTTTTTTTCCCCCTCTGCTAAAAGCAGCTTTTTACATTTGTTCTTTCCCAGTCTACCAAAATGCAGCCCATACTCTGCGAGTCCTCAGAAACAACCGCTTCTCTTTGAGATTTCTCCAGACAATTTAGTGTGATTAGATGAATTTAACTTGGCACAGTAGTTTTGAAGACATCTACCTTATCCTGTAGTACATTCCCTCCATATTCTAATTCAAGGCACTTTTATTCATTAGCACTAATTCCATTAGCCACCTGCAGCTGACTGATCATGGACGTAAAACATTTTAAACACAACCAGTTTTCTCAAATGAAAGGGTTCTGCAAGCCAACCCTTTCCTGGGTCTTCGTCATTTTTTTCCCCCCTCTCAACTGACATCACCCTTATGCTCCTTCCTAGTTACACTTAAAAGTGTTGGCTTTTTTCTTCTGTCCCTACAGGTTTGTTCTACACTTTGTATTAAAACTGGTGGTACATGACACAGCTGTACATTGCCAGCAGATCTAGTCTAGGAAAATGAATACCTAAAAAAACCCCTTAAGCTTATTTTTAGCTTAACAACAAACCATTTTTAAACAAAGAACAATGTCCTTAATAAAAAAAAATAGAGTATCCATACTCCCAAAAAGCAAAGACATACACACTTAAATAAGTTATTTTGGAGGAGGAAGCTGTATAGGTTTCCTTAAGAAGAAGGGGCCTCAGCAGCAGTGAACCTTTTCTAATGCTGCTTCATTTTGTACTCATCAGGGAGACACAAAAGAGGGGCACAAGGGTATTCCAATGGTTCCTTGACAGTAAATTAAGGGCAGGGTCTGCAAGTGTGAACTGCTCACCTCTGGATCTGCTAGGCGCTGAGATAGCCCTACCACGAAGACAAGGTTCTTCTGTACAACCCGTACGCTGGCCAAATGTTTGCGATTCTCTGATATCTTCTGTTTCCTCTCATTTTGTTTCTGTTTCTTTTCATTTTTTATCCTTTGCAGCTCTTCCTGGGAGAGTGGTTTGTACACTGCTGGATCTTCTGGATATGGCTAAACATAACATACACCATTAAAACCAACCCATGTAAGAAACAACATATTTTTAAATTATTAGTCCCAATGTTTTAAACGTACAAGTTTCTTTCTTCTGTTATACTGTTGTGATTGTTATGGCCAGCCACATTATAGAAGTAGCATATTCAGTCCTTTGGGAAAGGTGAGTAACTTCTGTATTTTCATGGAATTCTCCTATTTATAGACAATACTGATTTGGGCAATAGCCACATTCTAACCCAGCTGCCTAGTCAGCTTGGTAACACTACAAGCAGCTGCAACATGACAGCAAACATATCCTATTAAGACTTCACTAACATAGCATAGCAAGCAGGGTGAAAGCATGCCTTGTATATTCACTTTATATTTAGTTGTCTGATACAGATTTGGATGGTTAAGTGTATTAACAAAGTAAAGACTACAGGATAAGAAATCAAAATACAAATGTAATTTCAGTGGCCCACCAAGTTCAAGACAGTAACACCATTACATGGCTCAAACTTTACATGGTTAAACCTAGTGAAGAGACAGACTTCAGTGATTTAATAGTATTCTTGCCATGCCTGTGTACTAGTTTGAAACTTGGGCTTTGTTTTCCCTGTACAAAGGTGCATTTTTAACCTCAAGATTATCATCTACAGATAACTCCTCAAACACAGACATAACACTGTAGATTTTAATCTCAAAAGTATCTAGCAGAAGTACAGGTGTCCTCAGAGTTACCTAGAAAGATTGCTCTAGTCTTGTAGATTACAGTGCACTGTCCTCTGCCCTGTATTACTCCTCAAAGCAGTCCCATATTTCTTACCTGTCTCAGTATTCTCAGACTGAAAAGTTAGATTTCGCACTTTATATACAAAGCAACGCTAAGCACAGAAGCAAGTATATAGAAACATCTCATAGAAAAAGTAGTGTTTGGAAACACCGAGATCAAGTAAAAAATGAGAAGAGTATAGGATATGTGCATTAAGGCAAAGACTTAAGATAAAAAGAAGTTAAGCTCACCAATATGCTGAACTAAGTTCTCTGAGTATACTACCATAACCAAAGGTTTCAGCGTGCAAGTCCAACAAAAATGAATTTAACTTTTTCCTGACTGCCCTCTGTTAATAGCAGAACACAAAACCAGTTGTCATACTAAATGACCTGAGAAAAATCTACAGCAGAAGATGAAAATAAGATTTAGGTTAAAAGCATATTCCCCATACTTGCATGATGCTACTGAAAGAGCCACCAAGTGCTCAGACCTAGTAGTCTTCCAAGTACATCCCCAAACAAAACAAGATCCGTTTTACAGTTTAAAGAGTTTAAAGTTGAGCATCATTATGCTATACTTGAGACATCTTCTGAAAATATGCTGCAGTCAGCTTCAACAGATGACATCTCATGGTTAAACACCAAGTCCTCTGGAACATGTTTTTAGTATCACAAAGGAACTTAAACTTATAAGATACTTTAGCAGTAGCCAAAGGTACACAACTAAGTCCTTAACCTGAAAACACAATAAGGACTCGCGTTACCCTTGAAGAACGGCTAAAACCGTACTGTTTCTTAGAAAGTTATGTTATTCACAAGTAACTCTGAATACCTTACAGAGATTTCACAATGTACTTGATAAATAGCAATGACTTGTTAGTAAGGTCATTTGAGATTAGCTATAGCCAATGATTACCTTGAGTTTTAACACATGGACACACGAGGACTTCAGAGATTCAGAATAATTCTGCAAGGCATTTCACTTATTTAAAGAGCTTCTCAAAGTCTGTGTTAGTCAATCATGTAGAATAAAGAATAGATATTGTTTTGTTTTAGGGAAGACAAAGACTGCTTGGCAAAGAGAGAGTTAATTCAGTTACCATAGTCAATGAGTTCAGGTAAGAATGGGAAGACGACAAGTGCAGCTGTATAAAGGTAGATATAGTACCAAAAATCAAGTGTCTTGTTCTACATCAAATGATGTGGTATCATACCCACAATCCATCCTTTCACAGATTAATTCCCAATTCCTTCTCCACATCCCATACTATGCAAGGCAAGGCTTTCAAGTATGCTGCTCTCTGGTACTGTGCAAGAAACAAATTCATGGTTTTCAGTAGGTTCAGTAACGTTCCTGAAGGTCCAAGAGAAACTACAGCAAACAGAGCCAAAGTTTGTCAGCTTCTTTCTTGCCAAGTATAGCCACATTCAGAGCATATTCTCATACGAGAAGCAAGTCAGACAGTATGTTCCTGCTCTGTACAGCTATTTGCTACTGGAGGTGAAGAGCAGTCAGGAAGACATCCCGGGTAGCTCAAGCATAACCCTGAACAAGACATTTATTTGTCCATATGTAGAACTAGTGGTTTTATTTGTACAGGAGAGCACAAGAACTGCGGAGAGGCACACAGCTTAATAGCAGCTTCGGAATTGGGTAAGATAAATCTCAGCAGAAAGTATGAGACTGCCTGAATAAGGATTTCAGTCTTTAAGGAGTAACAGCAGTTGATTTGACACCATAGATAACAGTGCTTGTTTGAGCTACAGAATCATCGAAAGTTATCGCTAGATACTGTAGAGCTGTATTATGTATGAAATGTTTCATATGTATGTTTATCACTTATGATATGTTTAATGCTTCTAAGGAACACGAGTAGTTGGATATCCTGACTTGCAGGACCTGTAAATGAATCTGTGTTCACCTCCTGAATCCCAAGAATAAATCAGAAACCCAATCCTAAGAAGTGATAGATGATTTTCCTATCTATATATAATGTGTGGGATGATGACAGATACATTGCGCATTTAAGGAGGGAGGAAGGCAAGTAAGCAGAGGACCAACATTTCAGAAACTAATTCTAAAAAATAGTTAAGTATTAGAAATGCTGTTCCTTTCAAACAATGACATAAAGTCAGTCTACAAATAGGACAATAAATGATTTCATCTTCAGAGTGATTGCTTCCCACAGTGCTGAAGTTCACAAACTCAGATGATAGTTCAACTACAGACAGGACACGTGCAGGCAAGGCTGGTGGAACATAGTGCTGAAAGCCAAACAAGGTGGATTGACTGCTGGTGTCCCACAGTACCATTTAATCTGTCATTTACTCTGTCCAGCCCCACAAAATAGGGGTAGGACCACAGGTACCAGAAGCTTTCAGGTCTTGCAACAGCTAAAGTGCCAATGCTACCGACATGACTGCTTTTTTTTTTTTTTTTTTTAAAAAACAGAAGCATAAGATACTTGTTTACCCTACTATCACTGATTCCTCAGCTGGTGGAGGATTTGAGATCCAAGTGAAGTAGCTACATCAAGTGCTATCAGCATTTATGTATTTTCAGATACAAGACATTAAGGGACGTCAACATCACATTCACTAAGTTTAGCTGACACCCTCCACTTAAGTTATACAAATCCTCTTCAGCAAAAACCACGGAAGCCACCTGAAAAGATGCACCAACATGGAAAATGACCATATTTTGTTTACACTAACTGCAAGTTGCCGGAGTCCTACAAGAACGTCATCAAAAGTTTGAATGCCTCTTCTGTAGTCTCGTTTCTTTAATCAGACGTGGCCCTTGAGGAGTTCTCAGTCTTCCTGACTAAGTTTGTCTTGTCATTTAAGTTTTGTTTTCTTTCAGACTTTTTTCCCCCACATTCTCCCAATTGTTGAAAGCTGAGCTGGGATTTATCAAGCACTTTGCTTTTGTCATTCCCAGATGGTCACGTTCCTTCCACACAATGGATGTACCAACATTTCCCAGTTGTTGCCTTGCTACCAAATAGGTTCTGAAATGAGAAATACAGAGAAAGTCAATAAGGTTTATGCATATTATAAATATTACATCAAGAATAAAAAAAAAAGCAATTTCCTATATATTTCTAAACATTAGTTGTCACATCAAATTTACTCAGTTGTGGGATTAAAAGCACCAGAGGAAACAACTGACATTCAGAGACTGTCCATTAAGACCAGGTGTTCCTTTTACACAGAAGCAGGACAGGAGAAACATGACAAAAACATGCTTAAAACGTATTAGTTTCTTGGTCATAAACATAGCAGTTTACTATTTCTGTCCATCTCTAAAAAAGTTCTAGGAAGAATAAAATTCGCTAAGTCCAGAAACTGGAGAACAAGGCAAAAACATACTACAGGAGCAGCTGTATATCGAGTTATATTATTTGGTGGAGGGTCAAAGCAATTAAGAAATGTGAAGGAACTAGGCTTTTTTACTGTTAGATTTAAAAGTTGCAACAACTGACACTAAGGTCTGAGAGTGCTATGGTCTATTAAAGCAAGACGGTACATATTATTCATAGGACAAACAGCACCTAGGCCACTGAATTTCAGAGAAAAGAAAAAAAGAAAAATCACTGCAAAGATAAAAATCACAGGCTTTACAACCAGAAACAGCAAGTCTGGTGACCTGTAAACCAGCTTTGGGCTACAGAAGTCTCCTTTGAGGACAGCATATTTTCATTCTAATTTGACCAGTTAGCAGCTATTTCACTCACAGTTAAGAAACCAATTGACTGGAAAAAACAGGAAGGCTTGTTTAGCATCTTACAATTGACTACACCTACAATTCTGAAGGGCATCAGGAACTCAAAGCAGGTCAGTTCTATTTTTTAAGTACTTTTTATAGTTAATGAATTAAACAGAAACAATTTCCGAGTCTATTTCAGAAGATTCAGACAAAGTTTAGACAGCTTTTAATGTGTGAAGACTAACGAGTACTAGCTTCCAACCAGCATTCAAGTTAAATTCATACTAGCACCTTACTTTCACAAATCAAAACGAAGCAAATGTTTGCCTACTACTGACAGGAGGAAACTTAAGACACACTAACTCAATTGACTGCAACCACGTGAACATATTCTGCACATGCAAATCTTAAGCTATGTAACAGTTCAAGGATGTAGAATTATTTTCTCCTTGGTAGAAAAAAACTGCAAGCTAACATCTTCTTGGAAATAAATTAGAGAAGATGAGGAAAATAATGGCATATATGCAACGCAGTTAAGATCTATCAAACTAATGGCATAGACGCCACTATAGTGTATAGCCAAACTATTTTATCATAGACTTTTCCGAAGCCTCCCTCAAACCTTTCAACCAAAAATCCCTGGGTAGGGAACTTCTTCATTCCTCCTCTCCACAGACTAGTGATCAAACCACTGGAGAACTTGTATTGCATTCAGTACTATTGGCACAAATAGCAGTTTTCTATTATGCAAGTGTACATAACATAGCCTTGCTTTAATATATGTTTATTCACAGTCCACTTTACGGTAAGTATCCTGCACTGGTATACACATGATAAACATGATGTACCTTTTGAAACCATAGTACCTACTATAACTTTCCTGCAAAAATTTTGTTGCTTTGCCGTTTTCTGCACTTCAACATTTTAAGTGATCACAATCAACACACACCGTAGTAGACATGCAGAAAACTGCTTACATCTTTTCCCTAGAAACCTTACTACACAGGGATGGTAACTATTTAGACACACTGCGCACAAAACCACATACCTGTTTCAGATTCAGAAGGTCCAGCGCACTTCAAAAGGTGGCTTCTTCAGACTTATTTGATGCTGCCATTGTGTAGCTCGAAGTTATTTATTCCCAAGATCCTGATAGTGTCTCTGTGCCACGACGCCTTTGTCTATGCCACAAAAGGAGTGTACTCCTCAAGCCTCCACCATGCAAATCTCCTACAATCCAGGGATATAGCTGCAACTCTACCCAAGAACATCTTGCAGTCCATGGATGAAGAAAGTATCAGGAACATAATCCTCGTCCATTGTGAAAGAAAAGGTCTCCTTCCTCTCCTGGAACGGTTGGTGTGCTTCATTCCAGTTGGAGCGCTCATTCTATCTTTTCTCCCAAAACTTTTTCTGAGCAAACTGTATCCATTTCAGCAAAAGATTTGCACATCAAATCATATGCCAGATTATTCCATGCTGTTATGAAGTTAAGCTGTGGCAGTATCCATATTTCAAAGAATTCAGATACCCAGAGGCAGTGAATAGCATGCTACTTCCGTAATTTTTCAGATATATTCCGCAAACTTCCAGTAACAAACAGGCAGAGATGAATCAAATAGTTGTTGGCAAAAAGTAGCATAGTAAATCCAGATAAATGAAGTGACTTACACAGACAAGGAAATTCCAGAAATCTCATGTTGTACCAGAAGAGCAGAAATTTGCTTGTACTATGAAAATTACTATACAGCATGTGTCATCTACAGCAGGAATCACATGTGGAGACTCATTTGGCTGATGACAGGTAGGTCTTCCTTGAAGAACATACAGCTCAAATACCGCAGCAAATTTGCACAATTTGTTAACAAACACATGTTGCTGTGGGATAGCCTTCAGGCTTGCAGAGGCGTCCAAACACAGGTTAGCAGTGATAGCTCTAGTGTAGCCAAACCCCAAAAGAGCAGCAAGAAAATATGACTGGAAGTGCTTATAGAAAGCTGTGGCAGTGAATAAAGACAGTGAGACCAAGTGAGATTACTCGAGGTCTGAAAAGGGAGCTGTAATATGAGACAGGAAGCCAACAAAAAGGGGAATTAAATAGCAGGAGAAAGAGGGGACGTAAGTAGCTGCTACTACAAAAAGAGGAAGGCCAGGCAAGAAAGTTACAATCAAGGGAAGTCATTAAAGAGAAGAAGATATTGAGAAGGAATTTTATTAAACACTGAAGATAAGGAAATAATGAGGTTAAGCAGAACACTAAAAGGACAAGGAAAATCATTCAAAGGAAAAAGCAGGCAACTTAGCGAAGCTGAATTTATAGTTGTGGCCAACCAAGGTATCAGCCAGACATCAATTAAGAGACAGGGAGAAATTAAGTGTGACTCTCAAAGTACTACCTTTAAGTATTTGGCAACAAGATCAGAATACTAAACAAATAGACTTAGCCTAGATTTTGAAATGCTTTGAAGTCTAACACCAGTGGATATATTTTCCAAAGGTTTTACATGTTTAGTGTCCAGAAGAATATGGATTAAAAGCTCCAGTGCCACAAACAAAACAAGCAGGTGCTTTATAAGCTTGCTTCAGACAGCTCTGCTAGTTTAGCTGAACCTTGGCCCTCAGCAAACCCCTGATGCTGGAATCATCACTGTCCTTCCTGAAAAGACTTTGTCAATGCATGAGCACCCCAACTCAAGGATTTTTTTTTGGCAGGTCTCCCAGCATCAGCATGCCTTGGTTCTGATCCACAGCTTCCCCTATTAATCCAGTTCTGAATTTAACAAACCAAGACTAGCCGTTGCACAACAGCTTTGACATATGCAGATAGATTCTGAAAGATCCAACACCTCACCCTTGATCTAGGCCATGACTAGATGAGTGTTTCCCCGAAGGAAAAGGATGTCTTTGGTACCAACACAATGCAAGAGCCTTGTGATATGTGCAAGACAAGCCGCTGTTCCAGGATATTTACCTTTCTGCAAGCAGGACAAAGTCCATTCTCATCAGTGCGGATACGATGCCAACAGAAACGACAGATTTGGTAGCCACAGGTGCAAGGGAAGAAGTTGATGTCATCAATTTCCAGAGGTTCCATGCAAAGGGGGCATTCCACAGGGTCTTCCTTAGCATCAGGGCTGCGAGACATCTTTATATGTTCGCAGAGCAGCAAAAGTTTATAATAACTTAATAGACCGAGAAGGTCAGCACTTGGAAGGTCTGCAAGTGAAAAAAGAAAAAAAGAAAGTGATTAGTACTTTTGACAACCTTTCTTTTGCATCTTCTAATATTTCAGTTCTTCAGCGCCTTCCTTCTCCCCACATGAATTATCTACTAACACACATTACTCCCTAATAAACTTGAGTGTCTCTTCCTACTTACAAGTCACACAAGTAATACGAAAGATGGTACTGGTGATGTACCTCCGTACCTTGATAGGCAAGCACTTCTTTGGCAGTTCACTAGCCTATTTGGGTTTCAAAGTGTACACCATACACTGCTTCTAAGTTCTGCCAGCTCCTTTAACTATTGCTTTCTTGAAATCTTTGACAAATCCAAGTCAAATCCTTGAATGCAGGACTTGATTTTTAAGATCACTTTATTCCTTTGCTCAGAGACTTGGAACATTCAGAGATTTGGAACAACATTTAGGTCATCCATTCAGACTTTCAGTAGAGTTACAGAATTATCAAACAAACAAGGAAAGCTTCTTACTCAGGAGAACTCATTTCTCCATTCATTTCATTTTTTGGTCCAGAGATTGATCTCCGAAGTCAGCCTTAGAACTATAGCATTAGCCAAGATTTGTCAGGTACACAGCTCTCTGTGTCAGACAACTTTCATCAGGTCATTTATGCTTTTCATCAGCATCCATTTCATACCAAAGCCCAAATATATGCATGTGGTCAAAACCCCCCTAAGTTTAATTTTAGAGTGCAGCCACAGTAAAGTATTTTGAAGAGAACCAATATTCAGGTCACCATTTTCTTAACCCGTTTCTTGAACTCAAGTTATTTGAGTATGCTTCTGTTCTGACAGTTTAAGAATGCAGCACAAGAAAGTTACTTTCAGACTCAAATCAAGGCACATACAGTCATCACTGAGATATTAAATCAGTTTGGGGTGGCTCCCCCCCAACCCCCATTTAAGTACCACTCTGAATATTCAAAGTTGTATCTGATCTCAGCAAGCCGTCTCAATCTGCTGCATGAGACATGCATGTAGATGAGACAGAATTAAAGGGCAACATCAGAATTTTTAGGTGAACCTTTTGGAGGAGGTAAAAAAAAACTAAAACCAACTAGAAATCTACTGAAAAAGATGTGACCAGCACTGACAGTTGGATGGTCATGCTATCTGTAACGAACTACACCACTTTCTTTACAAATAAGTGAGCTCAGAAGTTTTTAAAAAATCCAAAGTTCTTTTTACAATTACACCTTTCCCAAAACATCAGTCATGCAATTATAGTTTAACCACACACATACGATCTGGAGTCCCCTCTACTTTCCCAGAGAGTTTTCCGTTTCATTTCTAACCAAAACCTACTAGATTGTGTACTATCCAGTCCTTCTCCGGGCTTTTAGGGGCAACTCCAGGAAGAAATTCTCACATCCACCTACTTGAAGAGCAGCGACATTTACTCCTGTCCTTGGAAATAAGATGACTGCATGTTTTGAGATCAAACCCTTGCCCACAGATTTCTGTGTGCTGTAGTGTTAGCCTTACATATCTTTGGTTTGATACTTTAACAACCACAAGAGACCAGACCTGTTTATGACCTTCCACACTCTAAACCGTACTTCCTCACATGAAGTCTATCTTGTAAAGCCCAAGAGGTTCCAGCTCAGGTTGGGACCTCCCACCTTTCAGGATAGGATCTGTTTAGCATCAGTCCACAGTACTTGTCCCTGTCCTGCACATCTCTTCAGGAACAAAAATTCCCCTGCAAGCAGCCAGGAGAGAACCCCGAAGAGGAACAGCACACATGCACAAACCAAAGCACCATCCAAATACACAGCAGAGAGTATATAGCTTTGTACAGGAACAGTGCATTGTCATTAGGTTAACCTGTGTTCACAGGCTGATACCAGAAACTAGACTAACTGCAATTTTTATAAGTGTGGTAAGGAGTACAGCCTCTAGGCATGAAGTGCAGTTCTGGTAAACATGTACCACTGCCCTAGAGAGAAAAAGTTCCACTGGATGCTCACATAAAAGTAAGGATGAGAGAACGGATTTTAGATGCAGTAAGCATAATTTCTTTACGTGGCATGCACTAGCAACAATACTGTCCTCTTTCTGACCTTCACAATGATTAAAATCAAAAAGTTAAACTCCTATAATAACAGCAGCTTTTACTTTATTATCTATGCTTTCTTCAGTGCTATATTTACAATCATTTTGACAGGCTCAAAAACAGGTTCTGGGACCTTACCAGTGTTTTCTACAGAGAACACTAGTAAAATCTGACCTGAAGGAAGGAAAGGATTAGTTTGTTTGGGAGCTTTGTCTTGTTTCATAAGAACACGTTCCCACTGCTGAAGAGTGGGAGGGACTGTTAAAAGGCCACAGCACATTATTTAATTGCTTATTATGCAGATAACACATATTTCTATGGCAACCCTTACATTTCCTGTAAACTTTTCACACTTGTATAGCAGCAAAACCATTACAATATGGAAGTGACTTTAAACCGAAGCACAGGATAAACTGAACGGATTTTGTTCAGTTTAGATTTGGATTTGACTTTGCCACAGATCCCTAAACAGGTCAGTAAGCAGACAGCATATTCCCTTCGACCGTGTACTCATTCCACCGCATGCTCAGCAGCTTTGAGCCTACTGAAACACATCTAAATAAAGCTGCACTAGTACTAGTGAAGCTGTAGTTAGAAGTGCACTTTTGAAGAAACTTCAGCCACCACAGTAAAACTACTGAGTTATGAAGTTACTATTTGGAATCTCCGCTAAGAAATGTCATCAGTTCATGTGAAAAAAAAAAAGTGTGACATTAGCTAGTACCTCTGGGATATGCAGAGAAGCTCTAACAAAACTGCAACGTGATTAACATTTATGAGCTGTTTAAGTTAACACTAAAAGTTCAGCAGCTGCTAGCAATAATGCCAATAGCTTGCTTCAGTCAGCAAATGACCTGTTATTTTACAACACAGAGTAAAGAGCAGCTGTGTGCCGTGTTTCTTGAAACTAAGTAAGAGGCAGTATTTATTTACTTGGGAAAAGACTGTTCAAGTATCCCATTTAGAATTCTCCACTGAAGTGTCTCCCCCTTTCAGGAGAGTTTATATACCAAGGTCTGTGTGTCAACTCTGCATCAGAACAATGCTTGTTTTTTCAAAATCAGAATAATATGCGTAGTAAGGCGTCATTAATACATTGTTCATATAGCACTACCAAGAAACACAGAGTAACCAGTCAGCCTCAATGGTATTCCAAATAATTCGAGATTAACATCACATGAAAAGCAACACTGTAATGGTAAAAAACAAAAGGCAGTATTACATGCTGTGTTTAACCCAGAGTATTTGGTCTTTGGGATCAAGTTCAAAGAGATTAAATTAATAGCATGTCAGGAGAAGAAACGAGGAAGGTTGTGCACGTGTACACACGCGATACAGGCAGCTAAAATTTGTCCACACACTTTCCAAAATGCCGACAACTGCAGTCAAACAGGGCTATGACAGCTTCACATCCTGTTTACAGGAGACTCTGCCAAAACATTCATACACACAGGGATGGAGTGGAGGTGGACAATGTCCAGCAGTATCTTTTAGATTTAGTGAATTCGTAATAGGTAACAACCAAAATATGGAAATATATAGTTGTGTGTCTTATCCATTCCACCATACCAACGAGTAAGTTCCTTTCTTCTCCAAACACGTATGCAAAATGAAAAAAAAAAAAAAGATAATTTTTCATTCAAAGTGCTTACTTAGTGGATTTGACAGCTGTGTCTAATCAGCTTCACTGTACAATTGTTTCTTTTGATTAAATCCTCCAAATTTTGCAGTCGGGAAAAACAGATCCTACTATTTGAGGGTACTCACCTAAACACAATTTTACTTCTAATATAGTGATTTCAGTCCATTTTCCCTTTTTCACTTGAGGTAAGCAAGTTTAGCTTCCAGCACTTTATCTTCCCTATTTAATTTTAAAGGGGATCGCAAAAAAAGGGGGCAGGGGAAAAACAACTAGCTTGTTATCCATTCTTTTTCCTCAAGTGCACTGATTTGACATTTAACATGCACTCCCCCTCATTTCCCCATAGTAGACACCAGAACATCTCCACTTGCTAGCAGTTCATTCTAGTAAACGTGACCCTTAAAGTTTAAGTCCTCTCCCAGGAGGGCAGTTAGCTCTAGGGGATACAGACACATTCTCCCCCTCACACGATGGGCTGAATCCAGCCTTGCTAGTTGCTTTAAGACATGATAAGTGTCACAGCCAAAAGTTTTCAAAATCTAGTCATGAAAAACCTGAGTAAAGGACTCATATCCCAGAAAATATTTGGAGACTTAGGGCCTCTTGAAGGAAAAAAATCCAGACATGTGTTAGCTAATGTTTCACTTAAAGTTCAAACATACCTGACACTTGAAGTGAAACAGGTCAGAGTCTAAGCACTGAACCTTTTGTAAGGGCTCATTAAACTTACACAAACAGAAACTCACACTTTTTTTCATGGCCTTGTATCTTTTGAAACTCATCAGCCCCAAGAAGTCTCAAAAACGCGCTGCAGATGCCGCCTGTGTAATGCTACAGGGAAGGCAGCCCGCTGAGATCCCCATTCCCACCCTGCCAAAGGATCAGTTCCCTTTCCACACTTCATGTCCCGGTTTCAGCTCAGACAGAGTTAATTTTCCTCCTAGTAGCTGGTATAGTGCTGTGTTCTGGACATAGCATGAGAATAATCTATTAACACACTGATGTTTCAGTTGTTGCTAAGCAGTGCTTATACTAAGTCAAAGACTTTCCAGCTTCCCATGCTCTGCCAGTGAGGAGAGTGAATACAGCCAGGACAGCTGACCCAAACTGGCCAAAGGGATATTTCATACGATATGATGTTGTGCTCAGTATATAAACTAAGGGGAGTTGGCTGGGGGGCAGTGATCACTGCTCAGGGACAGGCTGGGCATCGGTTGATTGGCAGGTGATGAGCAGTTGCATCACATGTTTTTCCTGGGTTTTGTTTCTCTCTGTCTGTTCTTTTCCTTTTCATTATAATTTATTACTGCTACTACTATTTTTTCATTTTATTATTTCAATCATTAAACTGTTCTTATCTCAACCCATGAGCTGTCTTACTTTTGCCCTTCCGATTCTCTCCCCTATCCCACTGAGGCGGGGTGGGAGGGTGGTGGTGATGAGCGAGTGGCTGTGTGGTGCATGGTTGCTGACTGGGGTTAAACCACAACACTTCATCTCTGCGGTCATCCCACGTACAAGCTGGAGGCAGAAAGGCAAGCAGACTACAGGCAGCTGCTTTAATGGGTTATCCCCTCCTTGCATCAGGGGAGTAGCAGCAGTTCTATCAGCACAGCACTCCCCTCCAGGCTGGCATGGGGCACAGCGTCCCAAGGCCCACACTTGCACTACCTCCTCCACCAGTGACTCTGCTGAAAGGAAAGCGACCTTGATCTCCTTCAGTCTCTCAACCTAAGAAAGCCTATCACTTCATTGCATTGCAGAGACCACTGGAAGGTTTATATCAAAACCTTCCACAGGCAGGCTGCAGAGAAAAGCCCACTTTTACTTTAAGCATGCAGAACTGAGGGAGATACAGTTAGTCGTTCAGGGCCCCACAGAGAACCCATATGGGAGAAAGTTCGCATATGCATGTCCCAAATTATGGATGGATGGTCTAGTCGTTAAAACATCTAGTCTTGTGTCTTAATTAAGTCATCCACACAATTCAGAAGAAATCTGGGGAACTTCCCCAGGCCACCTCTTTGACATGCTACCCTCCACCTGCCTGTCATTTTTTGGAGCACTACACAAGGAGAGCGACGCCCTTCTCCCACCAGCCCCTTCACTCACATCAAAATACAGTGCTATTTTACTATCACTTGGTTAGCAACACTGATACAGGAGACGGCAGGAATGCTGAAAACAGGCTATGCTTTTCTAAGTTTTATGGCGCTGTTACTGACTGAGAACAAAGACACCTCAGTGGCAAGCAAGCAGGCTCCTGAATTCGTCCAAGTTAATTTTCATTTGAGACAGAGGGAAAGTTCACTTCCTACTTCTTTTTCCTGACCGTGCTGAACATTTAAAGCAAACTGTACTAATTGCAAACTCATGCCCAGTAACTGCACAGTCAGTTTTTCTCTCATGTCTTCTCTCTGGAATAATGTTTATTATTCTGTCTGTGGTCTGCAGCTACATTTTGATCACAGTACAAACAACGCATAAGAAAAATAAGAGGTAGGCAAAGTCTCGAACGTTTAGAAAGTAAGACCAAGAATCGAGTAGCCATCTCAGTATTTCTAAAAAACAGCGTTACACCGACTAGGATCATCCCCAAGTTATGTAGCTCAAAGAGGTCAAAACGGAAGTCTCTAGAGACTCCTCTTCTTTTAAGCCTCCCTGCAGATGCTTAAGGGGCTCGCTCTTCTGATTTCAGACTTTGAATTCTGCCAGCATAAGCAGGTGTACTGCCACTTGAACCAAAAAGACCAAAACGTAACTATTTTTGCTGGGTCACATTTTACCTATATCAATCCTCCACCCAGTTCATCACACAGCCACGCAGAAGCTTGCACCAGCACCGTGAAGACACAGAAACCAGCACCTAGGGGTAGCAACTGCTCAAGCAGCATATTCAGCAGCAGTGCAAAAATCAGCCAAAGAATTCACTAAATAAGCTTTGACCTGATGCCCTCAAGGCACCTAGTAACAAAAATAGAAGAGTCAGATGCCACCTGCTAAATGAAAGGGGAATTAATCATTCTTTATAAAGCCAGTGTGAACACAAACTATTTCAAGACAGTTATGTGGCAAAAAAAAAAAGTTATGTACCACAAAAAGATGGTTTTCTCTCATTTAAACTGAACCAAGAACTGGCCACTGTAGAGTTACTGTTACAGGATTCAGAGCTTTTATGCATAAAGGACTACACACTATCAGTGACACACGAATGCCAATTAAAAGATTATTTACTCAAATGAATTACTTTCTTACAAATCATGAACAGAATCAATGTGTTAAATTTTATTTAGAAAGAAAATAGGCCAAATAAGATTCTGACAAATTCATCCATAAGCACATAAAGCTTTGCACACAATTATCCAAGACAACAATGCTATCTTAGCATCTACGTCAACTCATTCAATGAAATTATAAGCATAATAGTGCTCTGTAATTGTCTAAATTAGTCTCCCACATTCATTCACATTAGAACTTGAATGCTAGTATCCCATTTCATTTTTGTACCTATAGCGCCACTATATACAGACATGGTATGCCAAAAGCATTTGATAATGAATTAGAAGTGGGCTATACAATTATTAGTTTAAATATTTTAAAAGCCTATGGTCACTGTCTGTGACCATCTAATATACATGTTATATGTATTCCAGCATGATTATTTCCAACACCTCAGGACACAAGCAGGACATACTCAAACAGGTGAAATAAAATAGCCACACCTATATAGATTTGTATACAGCAAACTATATTTCACAAATTGTTGCCAAAGAATGTTGCAGAGACCATAACATATCATGCAAAAAAAAAATCTGCAAAAAAATAATCCATCAGCTCCTCTTAAATGTGAAATATGTTCCATCTGACCTATCCTAAATTCCCTAAATCTCTCATTACTGGGAAAAAGGGTGCTACTCCATTTCTTGTACTTCTTCAGAGCATCTGCCACCAGTCACTGTCAGAAAAAGGCTCTAGATAGATCAGCTTGCCAATCATGCAGCAACCACAGGCAGCTATTAAAACAGGCTATTTGGGGAATGGAGTCTTTATTCTGTTCACGCAGCACCCTAGCACAAAACACTCATTCTGCAGTCGGGGTACCTACACATCAGCGTACCATAGTTCAATTTTTCCATAATGGTGTGTTCTATTTAGTCCTTAGTAAGGTGATACATACTCAAATACATGCTTAGTAAGGTGATACATACTCAAACACATGCTTGTCCTCCTTGTAAATCTCTAAAGCACTAGTAGCATTGGAAAAATCCTATTCTTTCCATGCCCTACTACACCACTTTTCTCTGTTCGAAGACTAACATATTGATTTCATTGAAGACTACTTACATTCAAGCACAGAAGCACTATCAGACAGTTGGAACAGTACTTTGGAAAAACAAAGTGTTTTGTAAAAGACAGGTGACTGACTTAGAGATTAAAAGCTTTGCTAATGCATAAACATGCAGTAATTTGTGATATAACAATATTTAATTGTAAAGGTAGTCACTAACATAATAAAGCGTATTCAGCACCACTGCAGAGTACCCCAGCAGACCAAGTTTTTTTAATGATAACATAACAGGCTAACACTGTTCAGCCACTCGAACTCCCTACAGCAAGGCACAGAGGCTGGGTGAGTGACAGCAGCTCGACCTCACTGACCTGCGCTTCCATCTGTTTCACAGAAGTTTCCAACACCCAGTTTTCCCAGTGCTTCTACCTCTGCAGATTAAAAACCCTAGACACAGATATTGCATTGGTGCTATCCTGAGTAAATTTGGCAACACTGACTGGAACAGCTTTAAGCTTCAGCTAATCCCATGTTGCAACCTCCTGAACAATGACTTTGTGCAACTGAAGCATCTCACTTATCTATGAATTTCTTACCCTTCTGCTGCCTTTTACTCACTAGGACTTAAAAATCACTGATTTTAAGACAAACTGCAAGTTAACCCTCCCCTCAATTTAAACTGATTTTAACTTTCCAACTACAAAGTATTTTTTTCTATTGACAACTACTATATATGTTGATCTATAACTAAGCAAAGCTTTTTATTTTTTAAAAAAACCCTAACTCAGCAGAAAGTCTGCATCACCCATACTTAAGCTGTTGCTGTTTCAGTATGTACTATGTTCCTCTGATTGTTGAGGGTTTGTTTCATAATCCAGTATCACGGGTGCATTTAGTAACTTCTTTTGAAAAAAATCTAAATGGAATTTTTAAACTAGCAAAGCATACAAACATATAAACTCTTAGATGTGCTTGTAATGTAAAACAGTATGTTCACAAAACTTGAAACCAACCAAGTTATCTAAAAGTAGCAATGTTAACAGTAGGTTATCTCCAAACCCTTCAAGATTTCAGATATAGCATATCCTCATTTTCCTTTCCTGAGGGTAAAAAGAGAAAAAAGCTTTTTCACCCTAAGAGAAAGTTCCTCCAAGTGCAAGAGAGCACATCACTGAACATGGCCTGACTGTGCCCTTTAAGAAAAGTTGGTACAGCAGGTAAAGAGATTTCGGTTCTTCAGCCAGTGAACTCTACTAGTATAAGTAGTGCTAGTATCAATCAGTGTCTATTGATGATATGTTGAGTATGCTGACTGCTACAGGAAATGTTAATTTAAGTGACAATGATCACTACAATGATCACTACGTAGAAGATTTACATTGTAACACTTGCCAAACTGATTTTGATGGGGGAGTTGAGCAAACAAACTCATTTTAAGATGTATGATCTACAGACCAATTTAAAACTTAAAAAACCCCCACAACCCAAAACCACAACACGCTGCCCAAGTCACCACACCAGCGCTACCCTTTCCCTTTGTGCAGCAGTTCAGGCTGCTCTCCTCCCTCTCCCTTGCCACAGCTCAGCTCTTTGCCAGTCTCCTAGGCAGCCCTCCCACCATCTCCCACTTTTCACCAGTCTCCCCATTGCCGTTCAGCCTATCCACATTTTCCTAGGATGCCTTCATCCAAAAGATGAGAAAACCGGCATTTGCTCCAGGCTTCTGGAGTTTTTATCAGTCTGTTGCTTTCTTCACTGAAGAAGAGGTAAGAACATGCCATTCTGTAATGAAAAGTTCTTGTGCTAGCTTGTATTAGATTGCATACTTAATAATAATGGCCAGTATTCCCAGAACCAATTATAAAGAAAAGCTCAGCCCTGAAGAGCTCCACAGCCCTTAAAAAGAGACGACCCAGAAATTCTCACACACGGCGGGGGGGGGGAAATCATCACCCCACTTGAGGTTGCAAGACTGTATTTGAATATAACCCAGTTTGCAACATCCTGCCAGCAGCCATCATCTTCTAGATAATTTACCAGAATGACTTATTTTTGACCTGCTGCATTAGTTCACATACACTTAAATTACAACTGGTCTGATCTGAAAGGATGCCTGAAGAACACAAGTCATATCATCACTGAAGTACAGTCTAGCACAAAGCACCATCAACGCAGATTCTCAGAAAGAAGCATATGCAATTTTTTTAAACTTGCATTAAAGGACAGCTCAGCTTTTACATTAAAAAACTCTCATTTGCAATTTCACGGTGCAGCACAAACAAGACTACTGCAGCATCTTTAAAAGTCCTAGCCTGCCTGTCCAGCTGTACTCAGTAGTTACAACAGCTGTATTATCCAGTGCAAAAACCTTGCAACCAGTTTTCTTATTAATTCCTGGATATTTGTGTTATCCAAATAAAGGAAAAAGACTATTCAGATAGACCTCCTGCAAACAGATCTCCAGAGATTTTTTTTTTTTTTTAAATTATCTATTAGATAAATACCTTCCTGCATAGCAAAAGGATTATCTGGTATTTGCCCCTGAAGAAGCAGTTACAGAAACCGTATCTTCCACAGAAAGCACAACTAAGGAAAATGCCATTGGAGCTAAGGCACACTATACAAGAATTCTTTTTCTCTTTGGATTTTTTTATGAAAATTCAAGGATCTTTAATTGTTAAAAATGCAGAGCTATCTTTTGCTCTTAGGGGAACAGCGTCCAGTAGTTAATACACATACTTCTGAAATTATCTTGGGAATACTACTAAAGGTTAGAGTGGGTGGGGGAGAAGCACAGAAAAGGGGGATAAAAGCTGATCACACCGGAGATACGCATTCTTATTTGCAGCACCATGCGTTATAAAGACACACACATTCCTTTAGCCCATAAGAATTCACAAAATGACTTGTAGAAAACTAGGTACAAAATGGAAGACTGGATGATCACAGGACACTGCTTCTTGTCTCTACCTGCTAAGTATCTCAGGAACCCTCCAAATTCCTTAACGCTGCCTTATGAATTGCTGAGTTGTCACAGCAATATTAAGTGAAAACAAGCCAGAAAAGTCTATCAGCCACATATTAGTACTATTAAAAAGCCCTCACACAACACACATGGCAAGTAGCAGATTTTCTGTTTATGCATAAGCAGGGGGGATTAAGTACCCCACTTGCCTTACCTCTAGCCAAGAGCCCCTTTGAACATTGTTCTTAATTCCACAGACTGCTTGAGATACTTTTCTTGAATGGAAAGAATATAAGTGAATGTACCAGGTAACCCTTTTTTCATGTTACCACAACATGAATAAAACTAAGAATTATTCACTCCGAAGCTTAATAACACAGGTGAATTCACTTTAGATCTAGGGAATGAGAAATCCAACCAGTGTTAGCAACAACCCCCCCAGACCCCTTCAGTGGTGTCCTTGAAATTAGGAAAGCATAAACTAAGACACCAGAAAATCTGAGAGAGAACACATTTTAAATAATTCTCAAGCCTCTTTACGTAGGTGTTTAAAATCTGTTTAAAACAACCTTTGGAAAATGGATGATAAACTAAATGTTGATTTGTTTTCTCCCCACCTTCTCAATTAAGGTGTATTTATTCTAGGCTTCAACTCCTGCAGTTGTTCAACATTTTCAAAAGAGAACAAAAGGATAACTTGACCTTTAAGTATTACAGAGCAACAGGCCTATTATGCACTTTTCAAGTAATTTTAAACAGCAAACATGAACATACCAGCCTAATTATTGTTTTCTTAGCAACAACGGTATTAGATTTCCCATGTTTTTCCATAATCCATGAAAGAATAAAGACTTTTTGGTTGCGTTGGATAGGAGAGAAGCACCAAAACAAGTCTAAGATTGAGACATCTGCACAGAGAAAGCCTTATACAGCTCATCTATAGGTTCTGGATGAGCAGTAATTCCAGCTTGAGTGATTCTGCTAATCAAGTAATAATGCACAGCATTGAGCTCCGAAGAATAAAAACTCTTTGTCAAAGTCCATGCACTCCTCAGTGCCCACAACTCTATCTTGAAACTCACTGGCAGCTGATGCCAGAGATTAGAGGACTGGCATGAATTATGCTGTATGACACATTGATTAACAAATCAGCCACATACGGCACTAGATTGAACATGCCTGCTTGTTCTTACACAAGTAAAACAAAAACTACTCACTCCTTCATCACTTCCCTGGTCAGAAATCGTGAAGCAGCTATGTCAGTGCCTCCCCTCAGTTCTCGTACTAGCTTGTACTTTAAGTCTACCCTTAACTTATGAAAAAAAAAAAAAATAAACCACAGTAATTCTTGATCTTTATTTCACTCTGGAATTATGTGGATGTTTTACAAAGATCTCAAATCATCTTCTTATTCTCCAGTCTGTAGCTTTATTCCTGACAATTCAAAGTTTCCTACTGAATGCCATGAAGCAATGAAGCCTTCACAGGACTTATTTAAAAAGAACTGTGGTAACCAGAATAGTCTGAATGATACAGATTCAGTATCAGCAGGAAGCATGCCTCACTCCTGAAAGTTTCCATGTATCTCACACAAAAAAGAAAAGTACTTAAGGGAAATTGCAGCCAAATGTGCACACACGAAAATGTACATTCTTTAAAAATAGAGACAGAAAATGGTGGAGAGAACTCCAGATACACCTCTCCTCTAGAGCTGAAACTGTCCCCCTGGGAAGCTAGCAGGAACCACATTTCACCTCCCTCTTCTCAAGGCAGAAGTTTCCACACTGAGATCAGCCCTATGAGCAGGAACCTCTCAGCACGTGGCTACTAACTAGACCTCTTGGCTTTAACTGAAGACAGCAAAAGAGTAAGGAGGAAGTGATGATATGATCAAACCCCAACTGCTAATCACCACACAAGCCATTATTGAAAAAGTCAGGAATGGAACAGAGACAGTAAAAGTTAAATTTTAAAACTATTAAATCACTTTATGTTTCTGGACCCAGAGATACAGTACAGGAGTGATAGCACAGCTGCTGCCATTCCTCTGTACAGGAGAGTGCAAGGAAAACCGCTGGAGCAGTAACAGCTTCTGACAAAGTTTGTGGTTTACTCTATCAGCTTTTTTGCACAACACCTTTTAAAATATTTCCAAGTCTGAATCAAGTACTTTGCCTTTTAATGACTCTGGTTACATATGGTCAAACCAAGATGAAAAGCTTATTTCCTTCTTTTTTTTTTTCCAATCCGATAACTCAGCAGTAATTTCTCTTCACGTACGTCACATTTTTTGAATATGCTGTGGTCTAGAGCTCACTTGTACAGAGCAGACATAATGCAGACAACTGCAATACATAACAATGTGAATTTCTAAATTCAGGTCTGATGTGAAAATAAATAAGCCATTACATTTTGTCTAGTCATTTCTTGAAATGGGGCAGGGGGTGGGGGAAAAAAAAAAAAAAAATATCAATCATCAAACTGATCCCCTGGTTCAAAGTGTTCCTGACTCAGCACAGGAAGAACAAAGTCAAAACTTTCTCTTTAGGAGCATCAAGCCAAAGTTAATGAAGTTGCATTTTGAATTTTCAAGGAAGACACGCAGTTTGGGAAAGACAGTGACAACCAGCAACCAGTCACAGAACACTGACACGTGAATTGCCATTCCCAGTCATTGAATATCACAAAAATCTTGAATATATTAAGCAGTAGTCTAGAGCTGGGATTTCTTGCCTCCATTTATTAGAATTGTAAAAGCCCCAATGTATTAATATGCATGGCCTTAAAAATTGGCAAAAGTTTTCCCCTCAATACCTGTACCAGATTCTTTATCTGATAACTTTTTTCAATACCAGCTCTACTTCTACAAATGAGCAATGCAAATTTATAAAATAAAACATAATTAAGGCTTGATCAGACAATTTCTAATCAAATTTCAGTGGGGTAAAGGATAAATCACAAACATTTTATGCAAAAGGGCTATAAATTCTAGTCTGTATTTATTTTTAAAGCCATTTTACTTAAGAGTTTGACTGGGTTTGACTCCACTAAGTTTAGTTTAGAAGTTGTTTGCAGGTTTGCTTTCACAGAGTCTGGTCAGTTGTACACGTTGATCAGGCAGCTGGGGAGGAGCACAGTTCTTACCGGCTGAGCCTGTACTTCAAAACTTTTGCTAATGAGTTTACATGGACACTTTATAACAGATAGCTACAGTGGCAGATCTTTAAGAACAGGAATTGTTAGCAAAAATGTTTTAGAAGGGACTTTGCATACTTGTCTTTTACTGAAAGAAATTGTTTTGCTTAGAAAAGTGTTAAGATATTTCAGAGAAAATAATTAGATTAAATTTCTTTGCCTCTCCTCCCATTGGGTTTACAGAATCAGAGGTACACTGATACTTTCAGTACTGCACATTATTTCAGCTTCCAGCCAGGTATTAACCATGCAAAGAAGCATCTATTCATAAACAGAAACACATCAGAATCTCCAGGTGTGAACAAATACCGCAAAGCCTGCAGCTTTTAAGATTTACTCTGTAATGAATGAAGCCCAATGACCACACTAGTCAGAGCTAGAGTTAGCAGGCAGTCAAAACAAAAAGAGAAAAAATAAAATCCAACTGTTCATGGAGAGACAAGTCACACCCCATAAGTAATTTTTTGAGGAAGGCTTCTTTCTCTAAAGAAACTAAGCTGCCATCATAAGTGTCTGTCCTCTCATAGATTAAGAATTGATTTTAAAAATTTGGAAACAAAAGAAGGAACAAGGGAAGTCAAACATGGGAGCACCACATGATTCTCTGATACCACAGAAATAAGTCATTCTATTTATTAGCAGTCTGAAAAAGAAAGTGAGGAGGAAGTGGACAAAAGTTACCACACCACTGCAGTTGCCATTTAACACCAGCAGAGAAATCTGAAGGATCTCACGAGACTGAAGAGGGATAAAATATTATGAACCATATTGTTGCTAAATGCCAAACGATGCAACCAAGGAGAATTGACTTCTAAATGAACACGATGTGCTAACCTACCTAGTAATTTTAAGGAACGAGCTTTCTGAGCTGTCATAAGTATTTACTGTACTATCACCTATAAGTCACAGTCAAAAGCCAAACTAAACACAAGGAATTATTAGGAAAAAAGCACCAAACATCACTGTAAAAGTTTATAGTGCACCTGCATCCTGTACTCAGAACAACTCTGCTTTCCTCTCCCCACATACAGAAAGAACTAGCAAGTACAGAAAGAATAACAAGAATTACCAAATGTATCATAAGGCACAAAACTGACCCACTGGGAAAAGGGTACTGTGAGTATACAAGTAGAATGGAAGAGACACAGAGAATATGTATATATTCACCTTTAAATATATGTTACATTATATATATTTTTTTTACATAGATATATAAAAAACCCTATAACACTCTGCGTGGTTAAACCATGAAACTCCTTGCTACCCAAGATTGCAGATGACAGAATTTAAACAGTTTAAAAATAATCAAACAAGCTGACCAGGGTAGAAGATGCAGCGTAAAGTGAGTAGCTCAAACACTATTAAACAGAAAATACACTACCAAGGAGGTGGCTGGACTGGACAGACTTAGGGACTGCTATCAGAAAGCATCCTAGGAAGAATCACTGTGTTCACCCTGATCTTACAGTCTTCCCCAGAGCATCTGCTGCTAGCTACTAACCACAGCAAGATACTGGGCTAGATAATTTCATCCTGATCCAGTACACGAGTTCTTGCACATGGTATCGGTCTAATTTATTACAAAGTTCCATACTTTTAGAAACAAAAAAGGAAGGGGGAAAGAGCCATTAATACATACCACTGAGTTTGAGTGGGTTTGGACACAGATTTCTTCCACATCTTTTTAATGTTATTTCCTATCCCCAGAGCCGACACGCTTTTACAAAGACTGCAACTTGACAGAGCAATCTGAAGTATAGAGACTTCCATATTTAACTTAAATCAAGACAAGTTCTCCTTCTGTAACTTCAGTAGAAGTCCTGAAGCTGGTTACCAGCAGTTAGTCAGGCAACAGGTACACAAACATGGTGAAATTTCACAGCCCTCTGCAGAAGGACATCAGGAAATTACGTTGAACTGCTGAGAAATATTCCCCAATTTTGATCAACAAAACCTATGAGAAGCTACTTTAATGTTACAAATCTCTGCATCTGCCAGGTAATCACATGCATACTACATGAGCAGAATCACAGCTGCATCGCCTTTATTTTCACACCATAGGTACTACCTGAAGTTCCCAGCATTCACTGCTGTCTAGTGATACTTTCAGATACAAGATTTTAAAAGGCATCATGAGCAAATCTACATCAAAAAGCATTTCTACGTCCAGCAATCTGTGTCCAGCAATACCAGATATTATGATGGAGAAACACTTAGCTATAGCACTGAGATACCGTCCATAAGTAGGCTTTTCTAGACTCGTGCAACAGAAAAAAAAAAATTGATGTCTTCCATTAGACAAATTAATGTCTTCCATTAGTTAGATCAAGACTGGTTTAATCTACTCATCAAGTGGGAGTACAGGAGCCCTTTCTGTAGTATTACCTGAACAACAGCTACACAAAAAAGAAAGCTATAACCCAGCTTCAAAGCTTCAGCAATCACAGAAGAGACTAACTTACCTACTGCTAATATCACTTGGAACAAGCTGTTTGCAACCATACTATTTTTGGTTTGTTTACTTGTTATTATAAACAAAACTTTGTTTCTTGACACAGCAGTATCTCAAATAACCACATCCAAGCACCTCAGACCTCCTATGGCACTACAACTTAACATGTAATCTGTAGTGTCAGCCACAACTGAAATCTTAACCATTTGAAGAAAAAAGCAGCAACATATCTGCAAATCAGTAGATTTCATGGCCTCATATTGCCATCTTAGAGGGACTCTCTTCTTATGTTTTTCATACTGGTGCTGTCCCTTCTCATTAGCAAATGGTTTTCAACAGTAGAGAGTACAGTTTTAATCTAAAGAGTGACTGAAGTAAATTCTGGAAAAGAGTAGCATCAAAATGCACAGAGCTCAGAGAGTTGCAAAGAGTTACAGGTACTGCTACATGGAAAATATGAAGGGAAAAACAAGAGAGGCTACGGTAAGCCCAGTCTGAGCAGCTTCCAGGACCGTCCCTATTTATCACCTGGTAGCAGACCTTATCACACCAAAACTCCCACTAGGTGGAGAAAGATCATTCTCAAACATCTTCTGCTTGTATCCTCTCAGCTGGACATTATGATCAGGAGTTCAAATTCATATCTTTCCACTTTGCCTCAGACAAGGTTTCTGGGGAAGAAATTAGTTAATCATGTATTTGTTCAGATTAACAGTTCAAGCCCACTTCTGCCAATAATTTACGGTTGGACTTTACAGTAATGCTATACTTACGATAAAGTAAATTGCAGACAAGTTACAAGAGCCTGTGTCCCGGCGATCCCTCTGGTTAGCTGCCAGAGTAAGCTTGTCCTCGTTGTATTCTGCCCCCGTACATATAAAATAGAGGAAGCAGGC
Organism: Gorsachius magnificus; assembly: GCA_034008185.1. Classification (NCBI taxonomy): domain Eukaryota; kingdom Metazoa; phylum Chordata; class Aves; order Pelecaniformes; family Ardeidae; genus Gorsachius; species Gorsachius magnificus. Next base: position 164,607,196 of record CM067081.1, read on the forward strand.
TGCCACGGATTAAAATAGACTATCCAAATCTTTAGCATCCAAGGCATGGGGAAGACTCCACAATGGACCAAAAAGTCACAGAAGAGATTTTATAGTTCTCCTGTAATGGGAAGGATGGCAGAAGCAGAGTACATCCTCTGATCAGCATCAGTAGGCATAAACAATCATCACATGCAGCCTGAGCAGGTTCAGAGGAAGTTCCTATCTCCTCAGCAAGGCCAAACATCCCAGAGAGGTCAGTATCCCAATGAAGAAAGCATGAAGAAATTCTACACTTTTTCTGGCGATGATCAAACACACAACAATAACAACCAGGAATTAGAGGTAAGTCTTTAGAAAGATATTCACACAAGCCAGCACACCAACATCTGATCATATCACAGGAATTTGAGAAAAGCCTCATTGGGAAGAAAAACCACCAATCACAGCCCACAGCCTCGAGTAAGAACTAACTCAATGTGTTCCAAAACTTTTAATTTACAAGAAAATCACGAAGAGAAGAATCACAGAATTTCTCCAACAAGGGAAGTTGGTATACAAAACTTTTTGTTTTAACGTTTAAGAGGTTGCAGTTAGCCCCATCAGCTAAATAGCACCTTGCATCAAGGCGAGGTCTTTTCCTTGCCTTCCCACAACACACCTATCCTGTAAAATAGCAACATTAAACCTTGCAAGTTGAGCATATTACCCCGAGTTGTAGGCTGTTTGCACAGTTCGTTTTACAGAAGAATCAGTCACTTCTAAAACAAGACCTATTGCGCTCAACCATTACATTAGACATAAGTGAGACCTGTCTGCAAGATGCTGCCTTACAGAAGTGGAATAGAGGGCTGGTGCCAACAACAGAGCTGAGATGACTGTAGTAACACTCCACCTCACAAGAAAACACCATGGGTTTTCCTTGAGATCGGGCTATGCAAGATTTCAAGAGTAAAGGAGAAGAAACATTTGCTTGTAAAGGAGAACATACCTCTATGGTCAGTGAATGACTAGGCTGCTATCAAAGCAATTGATGTTTGAAACCACAACAGAAATCTCGTACCAATGTCACATGCCATGGCCCTTATATCCAGAGTCAACTTTCAGAATATATTAGCAAGTATGTTTCATTCCTGGAAAATCTGTAACTCATTCCTTCACTGTATTAGCGACTAATGTGAATAGACTTAGAAGGTTGAATGTTTAGATCTCAGTAAAATCTGAATGCACCTGTAAAACATTTCTTACCTTTCTACAAATTAAGCTGAATGAGTTTGCCTTGTAGCCTTCCCTAGAAGCTGAGATCCTTACCTTCGCAAAAGGTAGTTTACTGCATTAAGGTTTCACACCATTCAAGCTAGTATGATTAAAGATTGTGGAAGCATCAAAAAAAGCAAGCAGGAAAAAAAAAGCCAAACCAAAACCACCCATCCACAAACCAAAACCCTAGTATGCCATCATGACTTCTCTGAAAAGCTATAGCTCCCTCTAAAAATTCTTGGCTTGATTATCACTGCCCTTTTTCACCCTATGGGAAGAAGCACAAGAAGAAACACTGCTATCTTGCACTCCTAATGGTGCAAAAGTTTTTTTGTTGGGGCCAGATATCTTAGTGTCTCAAATCAGGAAAGGAATTTTTTTGGACTGTACCCTTACATTTGCTCCGAGTTTCTCCACTCTCAGAGACAACTAAAAAGTTTTGTCATTGTGATCTGTTTCAGTGCCAGATGGCATGGCCAGAACAGTGATAATCACTGAAGTCCTCAGTGTGAAACAGTGCCAGATGCATCATTGTCCTCTCTAGATAAAACGTCAAGAACAGAGATTCAAGACAAGTCTCAAGTAGTAGGTCTACAAGATTAAATGCAGGAAGAACATCTTAAGTTTCTTGATCAGTACAGCAATCCATCTTAAGCCTTTAAGCAGAACCCTCCTTTCTCTTTCAAGACACTGGCCATGGAAGAGGCGCCTCTACAGGCTCAGGAAGGCTCTCGTAGCATTCTTTCCAGAGAAGCTGAACCCATACAAAAAATACATCAAAGCAGGCCATCAAGAAATAACAAAAAGTATCAGGTGCTTTATTCTGAAAGTCATTAGCACTGAACAGCAATCTGAATGAGCAATATATTCCAAATGAGCCTCACACTAAAAGCAACCATACAATCTATCACACGCATCTGAACAGTAATTCCTGAATTCAGGTGAGACAGAACCAAGAAGCGGCTGCACCCTCACTTTTCCTTATTCTTTTAGTGATTCAGGCCAAGTACACAGCCCCTCAGGACAGATGTTTAGTGTGTCCAGACTTGCATACAAGATTCCCAAGAACAGAATCCAGCGAGCACCAGAACAACATCCTTTTCCCTTGCTATGATCGCATATTTGAGAGGTGTTGTTATTGACTCTTGCCCTTCAGCTTTCAGAGTTCAACCATTTATGACTCTTCTGACAAAATCATTCTCTTAATTTTTCATCAAGACATTCAATTTAGTAAGCTTTATGATATTTGAGTCTTGGACATAACTACAGCGTTACTTGCACGTATCCTAAAATTGATTCTCAAAAACCCAAGCAACACTTTTAGTTTAGAGAAAAATCATTTGCAAATCCAATTTTAAAAGGGAAAATAGCTAGCATACATGGCCATTATAAATATACCCCCACTAATCAAAGGTATTTTAAATATTAATATGCAAATAAACCTAAATCAGCTCAGCAGTTGTATTCAATAAGAAAAATAATCCACTCAGTATATTGTTTTAGTGTTCAGAATTTCTAGGGTCTTGGCATCTGGAGGCCAAGTAATAATGAACCAGAATGAAATACAAATGTGTGCTTTTTACATTTATGCTTACTGTATGTATTAACTACAGGACAGACTGCACTGGCTGGTATCTGACATGCTGTATTTGCTTTAGAACAGTTAAGCACAAAGCTTAACTTGATGAGAAAAAGTCTTGCAAAATTAGTCTTAAAACCACAGAAGCCCCATTTGAAATGTGTGTGGAGAAATAAGAAAATAAAACAATGGGTCATATTGCACTGCCACTTTTGTGTGGGCTAGCATGTGATTATGAACCTATAATAGAAACTATGCAGTGTGGTTTAGTCTTCATCTGCAAGGTGCTGAATAGTAATTAAGCATTTTAAAGAGCAACCAGACAACCCTTATTAGTGCTCCTACATCAGAGTGGATTGGTTTCACTGTCTTTAATAGAAATGTCCACTTTCAAAATAATGCTAAGTCACCACACCAGAGACTTACTCCCTGGGTTTTAAACAGGTATTTCTCAACATTTATCTAGTAAACAGCAAAATTATAGAAGCATCTTTCCTGGAGACTTGGAGAGGGAGGGGGGTATTATATTATTCAGGGACATGGCACCCAGGTGTCCTAGTTTCAGCTGGGATAGAGTTAATTTTCTTCCTAGTAGCTGGTATAGTGCTGTGTTTTGGATTTAGGATGAGAATAATGTTGATAGCACACTGATGTTTCAGTTGTTGCTGAGCAGTGCTTGCACTAAGTCAAGGACTTTTCAGCTTCTCATACTGCCCTGCCAGCAAGGACGCTGGAGGTGCACAATAAGCTGGAAGGGGGCACAGCTGGGACAGCTGACCCCAACTGGCCTAAAGGGATATTCCATGCCATATGACATCATGCTGAACAAAAAAATGGGAAGGTTGGCTGGGGCTGCTGCTTAGGAACTTGGCTGAGCATCACACAGAAGGTGGTGAGCAACTGCATTGTGCATCACTTGGTTTGTATATTCTTTTATTATTATTTTTCCCTTCCTTTTTTGTGCTATTAAATTGTCTTTATCTCAACCTATGAGTTTTACTTTTTTTGCCCTGATTCTCTCCCCCATCCCACTGAGGGAGGAGTGAGCAAATGGCTGTGTGCTGTTTAACTGCCTGCTGGGTTAAACCACAACACCAGGTTATCTGCTTTCTGACAAGTGCTGTAGCCACATCACAGAGAACAGGTTACACATTCCAAGCTCTTTTAATATCCATCTGCATTAGGGCCAGATCCATACAGTAATGAAGAGGATGTAAAATAATCTGTACAGACCACACCACCACATACAGCAAGTATGTTTGCTCCTCTGACTCAAAATAACAGACAGATTTTATCCACTTTTTAAGAAGGCACATTTGTCTTTGAAAAGCAGGTTAGTGTTGTTTTCTCCTTAGCTACTGTAACAGAAAAGGCTTGCGATCAGTATTGTGCATACAGATAGGTAAATCAGATGTTATCAAGAGTTTTAGTTGATTAACATAATGCACATAGAAAGATACAGGTAGTTCAGACTGCCCATAAAGCATTACCATGGCAATAATGAGCTAACAGTGAATAGTCAGGGTGAATAAACAGCAGCTTCGGGTTTGTGGGTTTTCTCTCCCTCTTCCTGTTCTTTTTCCATCTGTTTATTAAAACTTGGTTATGTATGCACGTCTCAACTACATCATTGTTCCCAAATTTATGTTAGAATTGATGTTCTAACAGTAACAGATAGTCACAGATAAATTCCCAGCTCTCATACAAACAGAAAACCTTTGGAAAGGGATGAAGTATTCGTGCTGCTGCTGGAATGTCAGCAACTCATTCCCAGACCCTCTGGAAGGAAATGCTCATTGGGTGGAGTAGGTAGTGCAGAGAAGAAATCCAAAGTTGGAGAGTAACAGAAAAGTGACATCCTGGTGACGTCAACAGCAGGGACATGCTTCCCACTGCCCCATTCCTTAGGGTTACAGATCACAGCAGCTGCCAGGTTAGCTGCCTTCTCCGCAAGGCAAGAGCTCCAAACTGACCACACACAGAACTCACCCTATTCCTCCCCTGCAAGGAGTCCCAAGGTGAAGTACTACTTCCCAGAAATCACCTTTCAGAGAGAACTTCAGTTTAGTTTTTCAACTGTTCTAAACACTTTTAAAGGGACATTTATAACCACAGGGTTTTTAAAATCCTTGAGACACATGGCTATGCATAAGACTAAGAATGCTAGAGCATACAGAATATTCTGTCTACATTAAGATTGTAGACAGTATATAAAACAGTGTAAGATATCACTATGCAGAATTAAGGTTTTTGACATAAAGTCACAAGTCATTTTGTTATACCTGAACACAGAGGTATCAATACCAAAGAAAGCACGTGCCCACAGCAGCTTTTCTTGAACAGCAGGACGCAGACCAAGGATGGCCACAAGAGAAGGCGAGAGCAAGCGCGGAAGGAAAGAAAACTTGTCTTCCTTCTGGCACTGTGCACCTCTGTGGAGTCCTGAGGCTGCCAAAGGTGCAGAAGCCATATCCTTGTGCCTCACATACGCTCCAGCATTCATCCTACTCCCAAGCAGCCACAAGGTCTGTAGGCAGAGATTGCATCTTTAATTAGACCAACACATATAACGAACTGGTATCCTGGTCTAACAGAAGATATTATCTCTGCATCCAACAAGATACTACCTCTGCATCCCCTACCTTGTACAGGGGGACAGGATGACAAAAATCTGACACTTCCAAAATTCAGTAATTACTGGCTGATCTAAGTTATACATAGGTTCTTTTAATACACTCAGAATTCAATCCCAAGTTCTGATGTCCCAAATTTTCATCAGAATTAAAGAGAAGTCTGTTAAATTAATTTAAAAATTGTTCTTAGGGTGTGCATAAGAATTTGATAGTCATTTACCTTATTATTCTCCATGAACAGCAAGAGAAGTACATTAATTTTGAAAGTTGATTAAGATCAACTATGGCATAGCAGAGGAAACCAATTGCTACACTTGTGGGGTGGGAGGGGTAGAAGAGGTCTTTAAGATACTCTTAGAAGAAAATACACCGTAAGTTACCTGCTATACCAGTCTTTTCAGACAAGGTAGAAGGATAAAAACAGAGCCTTCAGCATACTACATCTGAGTGGTAAAACAAGCATATTGCATCAACCTAAAAGGGATCAAAAAATCCCTGAAGGTATCCATTATATAGTCACAGCACAGTGTCCATAACAGGCAGCATTACGGTTGCTGAACAGCCCAACTACATTTGCTTCCTATTTAAACATGTTTACAAATCTTGTGTTTAGTCTTTTTGTTCAACACAAATTTGGGGTATAGGTGGCAAAATCCATTACATACAAGTATGTAAATAATGCCAAGTATTCTGGGTGAAACTGCAGTCATGTACTGCTAGAATTTGTTATCACAACACACTTTGTGCAGAAAAAAAAAAAATGTATTAACTGACACAAGCTTAAACTGCAAAAAGCTTAGGAGTTTACTGCTTTCCACAAAACATACAGGGTCTGCTTCTCAACTTTTTTTAACCTTTCAAAGGCACTTCATCTTTCAGAATGGTTCTCTTACACTAATTATCTACAAAAGGACCATGATGCAGGATTGCTTATATGGTGTAAGTAGCTTTCCCCCTCTACCCTTCAAAAATCTTACTCAACATAAACGTTACACTTGCATTTTTAGATGGAGAAAGGCAGTACTATTTAAATTTTATTTTCAATATATCTAGCAACAGTCAAAGTATCAAATGTAATTCACTGATAAATATATAGGAAGCAAACTGTAAAACCCCACAACAACAGAAAAGGTACTGTTATGTTCAGCATTTCTAAGAAAAGAAAAAAAAGTATCATACATTTAGGTGAAGAGCCTGTCCATCATCTCTGCTCTTCTTAGAACAGAATGCCAAAATGATGTTGTTTGCAGAGCACTACTTCTCCAGTTGTCACTGAAAATTTTAGAACTCTGACCTTTTAGCGGGCACCTAGATCTAGTTCAGGGTTAGCAGTGACCACAACATGTACACTACTTATTATAGCTGTCAGATAGAGTCCAGGTTCTCCAGTACCCACACTACCCCAGTTTGCCCATACCACACTAAGTTACCAGTTGTTGGGAGAAGACAGAAGAGGTCAACTTGAAGAATGTACTACCTTTGCACTCCTCCAGGCCAGAATTAAGGTACACTTTTATGATTATTTATATTACTCCTGCTAGACTAGTTTGAATGACAAAGAGCTGAACAATATTACTAGACACACAAAAAGCTCTGTCAAACACAGCCACTTTCTTTAGAGCATTCTATAAAGGTATTGGATAGTTTACAAACACCTATATTAATCCAACCCCAATTAGTTATAGTTTGCAAGTGCCATTAAACCATCATAAGTCTTAGCATATAAGTCTTCAGTCAGAATTATTGTCCAGCATTTTGTTTTTAAAGGAAATAAAAGTACTAAGTACTGAAAAATTACACATCCTTCAGCTTGTATCTAACAGCAATATAAACATAAGGGGTTAGTTTAAAAACACTTTTCTAGTGATCCAAACAGAATTCCCAAGCTTGATAAATACCACCTGTAAAATCTAGAATAACTAGTGTAACTGACCCTATCCATAGGTACAGTGAAAAGATGAAGAAAATAAGTTTTGGGTGCTAGAACCAGATTTCCTTCATTGCCTGCATTCTTCAAGAGGACATGAACCACCATAATGATGTTCAACACCCAATTTTATCTTTCATTTGGGACTCTTCATAACCCTGCTGATCACTAGGAAACTACCCAAAGGTCTTTGTTTAAGCAGAAAATTGAGACTTTTAAGTTCTGCCACAAAACAAATTATAGCATACTTGCAGTTACAAGTTGCAGAAATTATTCTGGCTTATCTACTATAAAATCATGCTTTTTAGCCAGCAGAATCAAAGTCTGTTTCTCCTGCTTTTCACACAGACACTACAGGATCAAGCAATTAGCTACATACAGCACTGTCACTATTCCTGAGGCTTTGAACAGAAGTGTCTAGCCCAAAGGACAAACAAAAAGAAAAACCTTACATGAGGGAGAAGAAAAACACCCACAAAAAACCTACCACACACACAACCTACCTCAACTTCATATGAAACCACTTTTATTCCAGCACATTCTCAGAAGGGCAAGGCCTGCACCTGCAGTACCATGGACAGTGTATGGAAAAGTTCTCTCACTTCCAAGAATTTCATCACCGAATTTTTAAGCAACCAGCCCAAACTTTAAGAAAACAAACGTCCTTTGATTGCTGAATCTCTTGCACTATCATCTGTATCGCATCCATAAGCTTCAGTGTTTACATCAAGGAGTACCTTTAAGTGTAAAAACCTTCTTGCATTTCCACTGAAGTCATGCCATCTGCATTACGCCTTTTAATATAGGCCCATTTATTGATACTTAGTTTCAAGCTCTAACACGCATGACTTTATGAATATAAAGTTGAGGATTTTTACATTTTTTGCTACAGAATCATAGAATAATTCCTGTTGGAGAAGATCTCTAGGGTTCTCTAGTCCACCTCCTGCTCAAAGTAAGGTCAGCAAGATGAGTCTAGATTACTTAGGGCTTTATCCAGCTGGGCCTCAAAACATCCAAGGATGGATGCTGCAGAACCTCTTTCACCTGTCCCAGTGATTGTCCCACTCCATGGTGAAACACATTTTTCTTAAATGCATTTATGTTAATGGATGCCTGCTGTCTCTTGCCTGCCTTCCACACGCTGCTATAAAGAGCCTGGCTTGGTATTCTCAATAGCCTGCCCATAGGTACCAGAAGGCTACTAGAAGGTTCCCCCTGCTTCCCAAAGCTTTCTCTTCTGCATGCTGAAGACCCATTTCCCTAACGACCGACAGAATTTTAGCAAACTCTTACTTCTCATATGCATCTGCTAGACTTAAAGTCTTCCATTACAGTGTAAAGTTTTGATTGAGAGTGGTTTTTGATCTTCATCCCTGCACTTCCCCAGATACAACTGCAGGAACTAAGACTTCATATTAAAATCTATTCTAGTACAAGCTGAAGTAATTTGTACACTAGGCTCACTATAATCCCTCTGTAGGACATACTTCAACCCTAAAGAGAGAGCATCTCCTGTTCCTAAACTAGAATTAGACTTATGGAAGAACTTCTAAAAAAACCACACAGCTGAATGACAGTTCTGCTGAGTAGAGCAGATGTTTTACAGGCGCATATATATTTATACACACACACTTGGATGCATAGGAAGACAAAGATGCTCAGAACTGAAGCGGCAGGGGAGGGAGACCCTCAAAGTATGTAGATCAGAAATACATCAGTAAGGAGATTAAGAGTACATCCCTAGTGCTGCTGTCTAAACCATGTTGTTATTAAAAAAAAAAGTGAGACATGAACAAAGAAGCCACAAGCACTCCAGCATCTGAAGTAAGTCTCTGGTAAGGTATAGTGCCCTACGGACAATTACCAGCAAAAGTTCTTAAACCAGTTTTCCAAATCTTCCATCCAGTCCTACCAAGTTACTTATCAGGCTAATGGCAGGATATTTCAGGACAGTATCAGCTCTTCAGACACAGACACTCACTCTTTGGTGAAGCAAGTAACATCAGGAATTGTTAACTACTGGAAAATCCACGTCATGATCAGTCAGTCAATGAATCCCAGAGACAGGAGAGGAAGGAGTGAAGGAGAAGAGATGTATCCAAATATTTACTTCAGACCTCCTAGCAGTAACCGAGATGTGTGCCAGCCCTTTTTTCTCTCAAAAGAACAGTGCCGGGGGTGGTAGGGGGTGGTGGTGCCACAGATACTGGGAAGCAGAAGTGATGCTTCATTAACAGAAAAAAGGAATCTTCACTACAGACCTCTGCATCTCTCTGGAAAACTCATGTGTTTTCTTTCATTCCTAGCTGAAGAGGAGCAAATATATCAGAGAAAGGTCTGTACTCCTCATCCAGTCTCTTTTTTTAAAAAACATCCCTACAAATAAGTTAAACCCTTGAGCATCCTTAAAAAAAATTCTTCATAATCCTTGAGAAGCTACCAAGAATCACACAGCAGGAGGAGGATTGGGTCAGTCTCTTCAACCTCATCCTAAAACTTGGGAAATAACACAGTCACTGCCCCCAGATTCACTCTCAGACATTTGCACTCTTAATACCTTTACAGCCACGAGAGCAAAAGAAAGCAAACTTGGCTTTTGCAAAAAGTCATGCTTGCCTCTCACCACAGAGGATCAGCCAAGTCTGTTTAGGCCTCAGGCAAATGAACACTTTAACAATTTGGAGACAGAATATTAGTTGAGTAACTAGCTGGGGCCCCCAGCATAAGAAAGACATGGAACCACTTGAGCAGGTCCAGAGGGAGGGCCACAAAGACAATCAGGGCAACCAGGGCACTGGAGCACCTCCCCTATGCAGACAGGCTGAGAAAGTTGGGGTTATTTAACCTAGAGAAGAAAAGGCTCCAGGAGACCTTATAGCAGCCTTCCAGTACTTAAAAGGGGCCTACAGGAAAGATTGGAAGGGCCTCCTTATCAGAGAGTGTAGCAATAGGGCAAGGGGTAATGTATTTAAACTGGAAGTGGATAGATTTAGATTCGATACTAGGAAGAAATTCTTTACTGTGAGGATGGTGAGACACTGGGCCAGGTTGCCCAGAGCAGTTGCAGATGCTCCATCCCTGGAAGTGTTCAAGGCCAGGCTAGATAAGGCTTTGAGCAACCTGATCTAATGGAAGATGTCCCTGCCCATGGTAGGAGGGTTGGACTAGATCTTTAAGGTCCCTTCCAACCCAAACCATACTATGATTCTATGAACTTGCCTGTACCTTCCATTTTAAACCTAAGGCAACACAGCAATTCATCAGAACTTCATTGCATTTAGGCAGTGCTCAAGACAGAAAAACAAAAAACTAGAAATCAAGGCCTTGATCCTACAAGCATTTAAGTAGAAAACTTACCCAATGGAATAGACCTATCAACTATAATGGAATTACGGAATATGCTTGAACCAGAGAACCAAGTCTACATTTGCAATATTAGGTGCAAAAATTTAAGTTTTATTAAAACAATTCCCAAGCACAGAGACTGCTGTGGCAGAATGTAACAGTCTTAATGTGTAAAGCCACGTGGTATAATGGAACCGTAAAGTTACAGTAGAAGTTTAATATATACAACCCATTTCTACTGTAAAGGGACATAACATCTACACTGAGGTACTTATATTTAGAATCAAGAGTGCACAAGCAATTAAAGCATTAGCCCCTGTGGCTAGTAACTACAAAGCCTGATGGAAAAAATACACAAGTGAAGCATTTCAGCTTTCTTGATGTGTATCTGGAAGGTAAAGTTGATTGCAAATACAGCGCACATCCTGTGTCCAAACTTCTGGCACTACCGTGAAGTAGGTGGAAATTAGGCCTCTGGCTTATTTCTTGTTTTATGCTGGAAATGGCAAAGGTTGAAGCTTCTCTAAAATCTAAATTCTGTAACACACAATTCAAGACAATAAAGTACCTCTTTTAGCAATTTAGAAAACAGTTGGATAAAACACAAATTACATCTAATTAAATAAACCAAATGATCTATCAGTTCTATTGGCTGAAGAAAGACATTGACTCGAGTTCAGTTTAAGTAGGGAAAATAAGAATACTGCACTTAAGACATTGTCTGCTTGGGACAGACAAGAGCGGGATGCTGCTTCAGAAAGATTCATTGACATCTGAGTCAACAGAAAATAGTATAAATGTCTACCATGTCACAGTCATAATCAATAATACTTAGGGATTATTGTTAGCTTCTAGAGAGAATACTTAGAATTTTACTGTGTGGGGAAAAAGAACAAAAAACTCCACACAGCAAAAAAACCCACCACCCCACAAATGTAGAACTAGAAAACAGAACAACAAAATCTTAATCTCTCCCCCACACTCACTTTTTTCCTGGGTTTTACTTCCGAACCTTACACACCCTGAAAACACTGCTGGGACAAGAAGGAGAAATATCAGGAATTGCAGGATGAAATTCACTTCAGAAATAGCCACGCCATTCACAGCCTTTCTACTACTTCAGCATACATTGTAGTTCTCTATAAAATATACTTCTCAGAAGGTGGAAGATTACCCTTCAGCATTCTTCAGCCAACAAGATTGCCATCGTGACAACAGTCACTACAAAGCAGAGCACAGAACTACAGGCCTAAGTATTTTAGGCAACAACTCTCGGTAATTATTGATTATGGTTTGCTTTTATCAGACAGAAATAAGGATAAGAAATTCTAAAATCTAAGCGGATGAAGATAAAGGTGGAAACTACCATCACAAGACTGTCCCACGGGTAAAAGTCACATTACAAGGAACTAAAGTCCATTCCTTTGGGGCAGAAATTAGGGATTACCTTAAATTATTCAGAAGTTCATATTTATTATATCTAACACAGGAGTTTAAAGACTCCATATAAGAATCTTGCATCACTACCTTCAAGTGAAGGTTGCAGCTGCATCCCTCAATAGGATAAAAACTAGAAAGTTTCAAGGATTCACAAATTAACAACAATAAGGTACAACCACTTACAGGTACTCAGGTCTAAAACTGGTCAAAACAAGTTGCAGCATTACTGTAGAAATCTGTTTTGTATTTGCAAAAAATTGAGTTTTAGTTCAAAAAGCAAACCAGAGTTCAAACATTTATTCTAGAAGCACAAGAAAACTTCAGAGGATGGGAGAATCTTTATATCATTCACTCCACATATCTGCTAGAAATCCAGAGAGGTAATTGTTTTGCACAATATTCACTCACACCATAAATCCCAAGTCCCACATATCTGGTACACAAGCTATAATCTTCTGCTTTACTTTTCAGGGAAATATGTATTTGTTACTAAAAGTTGAGAAAGATCAGGACCTGCATTCAGGAAAGGACCTTTATCTCAATGGTGAATAGAACATGTAACTGCTCGAAGATAATCTATATGCTGTAGCAAACAATTTCTAGAGACAGTCACATAAAAAGCAATTGTCTTAAAAGGAAAAAAAAAAAAAAGGAAAGAGAGAGCATCAAGAAGTATCCTGGGGAAATAGTTTTCCAGGTCATTTTCTAAAGAGACTGAACAGAAAGGGAAAACTAATTTAGTATTCTAAAAAGAAACAATCTAGTAAAATACTCAAAAGCAGAGCATCAGCTTCCACAAACTTAAGTAGGATGTGTAGTACTGGGTTTAGATAAATTCCTTCTACTGCTACCTCAACTATATAGAGCTGCATTAACTCAGGCAGGTGAAGCTAAGGAGTCATTTGATAGGTACCAAGCACTGAATTAAATCCCAAACAAATAATCTGTCAGACTATGACAGATATATGCTATAAAAAGCACAGAAATTCAAGTTGACTGCAAATGCACTTGTCCAGCATAACCTTTAAATGCTGTGACTTTTTAATACTAACAGAGACAGTTCGAGTTTTTACTGATCAAGAGCAGCTGAATGCAGTTCCTTCAGAGCAGCCTAAGCCCATGTGAGATGCAAACTAACCAGAACCCATATGAAATTCAAGTAACTGCCCTAGAGAATGCAGAATTGGCTATTAGATTTAAGTTTCTTTAAAAAAGAGAAGAAAAAAAAAATGAAGACAATATTAAGGAGGCCTCAAACATTTATGCTGATGTCAGCACTGTTTGAGGGGACATTCTCTAATATTTGGCTTTATATTTAGTAAAAAAAAAAACACACAAACCCAGAGAGTAACACTGAGTCCATCTCCTTTCATGTACTTCCATATACTAGGGTCTTTCCCAAGTCCATTACAAGTCTCAGAAAAAAATGGTACTGTCAAAAGATGCTGCACTGTACCTCTATGGAAGTTACCTTCACCACGCTTTCAGAGTTGGCACACACTGAACACAGCAGAAACAGCAGCTGGCTGCTCCTCTCAACCAGTAAGTGGCTCATTTATTAAGCATGGATGACTACAGCACTGCAAGTGCCAAAAGGAACCTGCCTCTCTCACCTCATCCTAACAAATTACGTTTGAAAACAAATATTGCATCACCTCTACTCAATAGTCTTTATATATATATATGCACAAAGAATTTTAAAAGACTCATGGGAACTGGTATTAATTATCGGTAGAGACAGAATAAGCATTTTACTTCTAAGTGCCTGTTTTCTGATTCTTCACTTTAATTATACTCTATATAACTAAGCTCAAAAAAGAAAACCCATGCCAGCACAGGCTTCCTTATAAAGATGGCTGTATGGTGTTCTCTCTTCGGTCACCAAACTTGAAAGCAGTTAGCTGGTTTCCCAGAAAAAGATGCTGTTGTCTACAGAACCAATTTCTAAGCAGTTTCTGCCTGAGGTATGGTGTTTTCTTAACACTGTCAGAGTCATATGGTCACACAACGCAGCTGGTTCCTACCAAGTTTCACTGTACTATGTATTTATATAGTAGTAACCAGAGCAATAGTTCTCATATGAGGTATGACACCGCTCCACCCCCAGGGAATCACGAGCCTCAAGGTTAAATCGGAATGAGAACATGAGCAAAAGTAGTAAGAAATTAATGGCTCTAAAAGGGCTCAATTAGAGCAGGAAGCCACTACACTGGTGAAAACACTAGAATGAACCTACCTTGAAGCATGCTTACAACTACAGTTACAATTCAAGACAAAAATGAAACTGTAATCCAGACAGAAGATGACACTACCCCTGTACAGAAGACAGCTTGATGAGTGTAAGAGCTGATATTTCCTCAAACTCCCCAGCTGTTCTTCCATATTTTCAACGCACACTAACAGTTATGTAAAAGAAAATCGGTGCTCATCCTCTAGTTTCAGACGTACCACCTGATGTTCTAGAACCAGTTTGCCACTAACTGTGAAACCACAACATTAATATGTTAAGTATATGCTTTACTAAATGAAAGGATTAGCAAAGAAGCTTTCAGAGACGGGAAGAAGCTGTAATTTCTCAAACATGGTTCCTCAGTTATAACTTCCTTGACCCTTAACCTAGGATGAAGTTTCATAAAAGGAAAGCTTACCTTCTTAGGAAAAGGGATTCAACTTGCTAAACAACCAACAGAAGCAAGCAGGCTCCTTCAGAGGAGCAGCAGTTATATGATAAATGGCAGCAAGATTAAGTCACTAGACAAATTGGATTAATGCTACTGGGCCTCTCCCATTCAGACCAGTGCTTTTAACGTAACTCCAGCAGTTCAGGGGCCCCTCCAGTTCACACTGACTGGGGGAAATGCATTCAAATTAACTATCGGGCAAGTTGACCTATAAACACTAATTTTGACCTAGCAAGTTTTGGCCTTTCATTTTATGCTAGTTTAGGAGCTCTCAGAGGACATTTCTTATGAATGAGATACTGAAGACTAATTCTAGATTTCATTCACTAAAAAAAAGGAAGAAATCATGTGTAATGAAGCAGTAGCTATTCAAAGAGAAGGAATAGTTTCTATTTTTGCAACGTCCAAGAGCCCAAGGTAACTTCTAGAGATCATAGAGAAGCTTTAGTTCTTTAACTGACAGGCACAGCTATAGCTACATATACCTATCTTCATTCATTATATTTGGAAAGAAGGTAGAAAAAGAAAAAAAAAAATTACATCTGAACACTTTCTCCACACATCTTGTGATTACTGTCTTGTACTTCTTTCCCCACCCCATTTTTCTAAATTCTAGGCTGTATTGCAAAACAATCTCTGAAAAACAGCCACCATATGCTTACCTATCTGGGACATTACCTTCATCAAAACTTTTGTCACTTAAACTCCCTCAGGTAGGCAGTTCCAAAGCACATATAAATATAATTTAATTACTTCCTCCCATTCCTGCACTCAAATTCTGGTTTGGGTTTTTTTTTTTTTTTTTTTTTTTTTTTTTTTAAATGGTAAGTTATTGTAACATGTAATAGGAGATGGCTTTAGAAGTAATAAAATTGTTCCACCTGCAAGTACAGTATTTCACACTCTAGGTGTCTTAGCCCATGGATCTTGCAATTTAAAATTAATATATACCATTCAAACAGGATTCACATTAAATCTATACTGGCGATAGAAACTTTAAACCAAAACACAACATGTAGCCTGCTTTCAAGTAAGTCTGTTGAATTCAGTGTTCCTGAAACAAATTGCCCAGCTTCTCACTTTTCCACTGCATTAAGCTAGGAAACTGGTAGCAAGTCTTCCTATGATGTGTATTTTGTCCTACAATGAGCGAGATTGCTACCCTTTTAGTTACTACTTTTCTGTATCAAATCTTACATGGAAGAAAGCATTTAAGAACACCCACACTGGGAAAAGTAAATGCCCCTTCTGTTAAGCAAGGAAGAGATTAGAGCTCAGTAGTCTGAAACAGAAGATTAGGTTGCAGTCTATCACAAACAAGGCCTAAAAATGTGCCAAAGTAAAACCAGGGATGAAGCACTACTTGAAAACCATAGTACACTCTCACTTACTGCCATCACATTTTTTGGTCATTCCTACAAAGCTCCTGTGAGTCTGTTCAGAATTTGAAGAATTCAATTAGAAGTTGTTCAAAGAAAGGGAAGAGTGCTACCATTTTTACAGTTTCTTTCTCTATCCACTTCACCTATTTTGAAAAAGAAAAAAAAAACAACCACAAAACAACCACCCCAAATTCCTAGTGCTAATAATTAATACTTGCCATCAAATAGAAGATATTGCAATGTTACCTTCCAGGAATCAAGGAGTGCTACGCTGTGATGAGTAGAACACCCAAAGCCCAGAAGGGGACAGTCCAAGGATCTGCGCTAAAACAGGGGACCCTCCATCTCACAACCAAGACATGTAGAAGTATAGTCACTTTATATCGGATATTGCAGACAGCTGGAACCCACTTCATATTAGGCATCTATTCTTCTCAAGACAGCAGCAAGATAGACTAAACTGATGCTGGTATCACAGTATGTTAAAAAGCCACTCAGAGCCAGCTGAAGTTTTCCCTTCTTTGCTTGTAAGAAAACAGAACCTGATCAAAAGCAGACAGCACTGCTCAGGGCACAAGCCTCAGCCAAGAGCTAAGCTCCCTTTCCACCACGTTCAGTAGCATGTTTGCTTGATCTCTACATTCACCTTTATTTTTAACTCAGTGACTAAAAGATAAAAAATTCCTCTTCTGCTGACCGCAACCCACCTTTCCCCAGTTTGAAAACCAGAAATAGATGAAGTACCTAATAAAAATACACAGATGATTGATTAATCATTATGAAATTAACACTCAGCGTACACAGAAAGGGATGACAAGGAGTGTCATTCTCTCGACCTGTACTCTCCTGATAGTATTGGATGCAGGCTTCCTCAAATTGTTAAAGCATGTGTGTAAAATAGCTTATCAATACATTATTTTGTACATACGTGTTTAGCAAACACTTGTAAGCTCCATGTAAATGATAGACTCCTACAAGAAATACCTTGGAGTTGTCGTGTTCACAGAACAGCCAAAGGGAAGGAAAGAAAAAACACACACACCACTACAAAACCTACTTGATCTTAGTACTACGTAGAAATCACTAGTTTAAACACTAATTCTTTCCTTTAAGCTGCTGTAGCCAGTCTAACAACAGCTAGCCAGAAGGCAAGAACATGTATTCTGAATGTTCATGAAATTAGTAAAATATTTGATATAATTTTGAAGTAAGAAAATGATACGGGTTCCCTTTTCAAGATTGCACAAAAAAAAAATGCCATCTGACAAGGCCAAGCATATCATCAGTTTCTGATATGACATAACAAACCCCAGTTTGACAAAAACATGCACCTAACTGATCCAAATAGTTTAATGCAAAAATACATACATGCTTTTTACTTACAGAGGTTATACTCATATTTCCTGCTAGATACTTATATTGCATTCCCAATTTGCTTACAGGAAGAACCAGAAGGTCTGAGCAGCATCTCAAGCCATGCCACACCATTTGCTGCTATACTTCATTTTCCAAGTCTGATTAAGTGTTTACAGTTGTTAAAATGTTAACAAATGTTAACCAATCTCCTGAAAGGAATAAATTCCTGGACTATTCTCTAAGAACCAGAAGAGGGAGGCCCAGGGAGATGGGGGCTCTATATTTATTCATTGACCTCTGACTCCTCATGCTGTTTCCATCCAATAAGAACAGGACAAATCAGGTAGAAAGATACACACTGGAAAGCAAAGAAAGCATCAACAACTTTAGAGAGCTGAAACATTCTGGACATTAAAGCAAGGTAAGTTATGCTGTCTTTCACATATGCATTTACTCAAGTTATCTCAACAACACTACACAAGTGCAAGTGGGACAAAAGGTGGTTTGTACAACCCAAGACACCATTCACCACGTGAAAGTTTAAGCACCCTTGATCCTAGCGGTCTGGCTGAGCAAGTAATTTCCTTCCAACATGTGGTAAGGCCCATACATCAGCCCCATCTTACCAGAACAACGAATTTAGTTGTCCAAGGCCTAAGATGCAATCTATGATCAGCCATGTAGCAGTTACCTGTACTTACAAACCACTGTCTCTTTGAAATAATCTCATTTATTTCAAAGAGGCAAAGAGGCAGGCAAAATTTTGGAGAAATAGTTGCCAGAGTTAAACCTTCAAGGCCCATATGTAAGATCTTGGTCAGAGTAATTTCAAAACATTTCACTGAAAGAATATCCTAACTTTCCTGAATAACAGCCATGAAGGACAACATGTATCTGCTTATAATGAATATTTTCAATTAAACAAAAAAGCCACTACTTGTGTATATTCTCTCACAAGTTTCTTTAACCCAAGTCTTTTATTTCAGTGGGCACTATGTAGCTGTTCCTAAACTTTCTGAAGAAAAGGTACCAGGAAATTAATAGAGCACTATTCCTGACAGGGACTCACCACCTTTTCTCTGTAAGAGACTCCTCATTTTAAAAGCTAATAAAGAGGCACCTGAAGAAACACGCAAGTTAAAAGCAGAGATCATTTTATCATTGTATTCTCCCTTCCCAAAACAATCCTTTCCCCTAGAATGAACTTCACAATTGAGCCAAGTTCAACTGCCAAGCATTTCTAAATGCTTGCATGTGTTCGTCCTGTTTATGAAATGGAAACTCACAGAATCCCAAAAGCCTAAGGTACAACGTATCTGAATCCTAGACAATGCACTAGTTCACTACATTATTAGGGAGATGCTAAGAAACTAGAAGTATATTTGAATATTTGTAGGCCATCTGAAACTAATTCACCCTCTCAAACCAAACAGCTATTTTATTCTCTGCTTTTCATAAGCCTATTTTTTTTTTGCTTTTTGCTTTTTTTTTTTTTTTAAAAAAAGCAGGGAGAGAAAGGGGCTAGAAGGATTTTCATTCTTCTATGTATTCACCTTTTGGTATGAGTTTCTCTTTTGTTAGTGCCAGTCATCACATCTACAAGAATATGAAGTCAAAGTACAGGGGTGCTCAAGTTGAGGCATTTTAACAAAATACAGATAGTTAAAACACAGAGTTAGAAATCTGTACAGGCTCAGTAAACATGCAATTAGCCAACATTAACTTCTAAAACTTTTGGGCAGGAATAAGCTAACATCTGCAGGCCTAGAGCTTCCACAGCTTTAACTGGCTGATAGGTTTTGCTTACATTAACATATGCTCCAGAGAGAATCGCTTCTCCTATGAACTATGTACGTGATGTTACCATACTGACACAGATATATAAGCCATGGACAAATAAACACTTTCAGGTGCGGTAACAAAGCATTTAAAGATAATTATCTAGCGTATTTTCCCTCTCCTTTTACGGTACAGACGAAGGCACTGGCAGCTCACTTTCAGACTGGCAGGTAGAGCTGTACGACCGTCGCTGGAAGTAGGATGCAAGCCCGTACACAGCCTTGTCATTTGCTTCTGCTAACACACAAAATGGAAAAAGCTCCCAGTATTTTGCAAGTAGGAGACGGAAAGTTACATACCGGTTATCTTACTGATAGACAGATCTCCGGAGGTTACACGGACCATCCAAAATAACACCAAAAATAAGAGGCTGCCATTTACCATCTGTTTGCCTCTCTCTCTCTCGGAGGGAGAAAAAGTGCAGATCACAAGAACAAATGGAGCCTGGCTCCGGGGAGGAGGAAGAAGGGGAGAGAGGAAATTTCCACGCAAATCCTAAGTGAATCACGCCGCGATCCCCGCGCCCGGCCGCGCCAGCCTCCCCCGGCAGGGGCGAGCGGCTCCGGGGGCTCCGTGTCCCCGCGCCCCCGGCCGGCGGCCCGGCCCGGCCCAGCGTCTCCCCCGCGCCGCGCGGGGGCCCCCCCCCCCCCCCGGGGGGCGCCCGCCCCGGCCCGACGCCGGCCCGGCGCGTCCCCCCCGCCGCTGGGGCTGGCACCGGGGGGTGGGCTGAGGCCTGCGCCGTCCCAGCGAAGCCTCGGCGCTCTCGTAGTCAGAGCGGCCCGGCTCCCCCCCCTCCTCCTCCTCCTCTCCTCGCCTCTCCTTCCCTCCCTCCTTCCTTCCCCGGCCCGGCCTTCAGCTCGCACTCACCCGCCTTCCTCCTCCCTGCCCGGCCCGCGGTGCGTGTGCGCGGCTCTCCCTCACGCTGCCCGGCGCGGCGGCGGCGGCCGGGCCGGCGGGGGCGGGCGGGTGGGTGGGTGAGCGTGCGGGGAAGGAGGCGAGGGGAGAAGGAGGAGAAGGGTGGGGAGGGAAGGAGAGAGGCGGCGAGGAAAGAGAGGAGAAGCGGAGGGGACAAAACCGCAGCGACGCTCCTGGGGCGGGACCTGCGGCGGCGGCCGGCCGGGCGCTTGGGCGGCTGCTCCGACGACCTTTACGCGAGAGACGGGTAATCTCCGAGCTCGGGGCGCTCCGCTGCCAGCCCGGCCACCATCTTACATTAGGGAGACTTGCCCTGGACGCCGCCTCCCCTGCGCTTGCGCCGCCGGCAGTGGGCGGGGGAGCAACGGCGGGGAGGGGGGGGGCGGGGGGGGGGGTTGGGCGGGCGGCGCCGGCCACGGACGCGGGGGGGGCGGCCGCTCCGCGCCGGGGGGGGGGGGGGGGCCGGTCCCCTTCCGCTGCTGCCCGAATAACGCCGGGGACCCCGACCCTTCTCCCCAGGCAGGGCCCCCCCACCCGCCGGGTGCCCCGCTCCGGGGAGTCCCCGGCCGTAAGCCCGCTGCAATTTCAGCCACCTGTTGCTGGCCCGCTAAACCTGCGCAGGTTTAAAGTACTGGGATGATGTCCTCCCCACACACACCATTGATGTTGCTTTGGGGTTTTTTCCCCCGCCAGGTCGAAGCGACCCCGTCCACCTCCCCCTCAGACTTTGCCGGTTGTTGGCTGTCAGGTCTGGGGAGGGGACACCCCCCCCCCGGGCACCGGCTGCCAGCGAGAGCAGCTGTCGCGGCGTTTGGGTCGGGACTGGATGCGGCTCCCGCTAAATTCGACGCAGGCGGCCGCTTCTCTTCCCTCACGGCCTGTGAGAGCGGGGCTGGTCCCCCGGGCACCCCCTCCCGCCGGCGGCCGCTCCTGCCACCGCCCCAGCAGCTTGCCAGCCCGGTCCTCCGGGAGGGGACCCCCCCGCCACCTCCCCCCATACCCCTCCCTTTTTCCCCTTTTCTCTCCCAATCCTCACAGGCTCCAACCACGAGGACCTGGTGTGACGGGATTGCTTCGTTAACGAGGACATCCTTTTCTGAAACTGCAAAATTTGCAGACCCCTTCCACATTCCCCCGGTTCCTAGGCCACTGTGCTGCTGTCCTGTCAGGCCCAACTTTGGGTGGCCGAAGCCTCCCTCACCCGGCTGGTGCCTCTCTGTGCCCGGGCACGGCTGTCCCATGGCAGCAGGCACTCACATGGTGCTGCCCCTTTGCTGAACAGATTTTTGTTGTTGTTATTTCCCCATTTGGAACAGAAGCCAAAGGTGTTTTCTTGTTTTTCTCTCTTCACTTACAAAGTCCAGGCAAATCCTGTTTTCATGCGTAGGGGCTGTAAGTAATTTTGACAGAAGTGACTTCAAGGAGAGGATCTCTCCCCAGCCAAAAAGGTGCTTTTTTTGGGGTTTGGTTTTTTTTTTGGTCTTTGTATTGTCAGAAACTCACACAAGCCACGTTGCTTCTGTCTCTTCTTTCTACCACAGACACCCTGGGCCGTGGGCCTGTTAAAACTGAACCCATAACTCTCCCTTCCTGCTTCCTGTAATCCCCGTGCCGCACAAAGGACCTCGTCACCTCAGCTAACCGACAAAAAGAGCGCTTTTGCTCCCCACGGTTAGAGCTCTCCAGATGCTCTCCCGCTCCGGCACCCTTGGCTCTCCCAAGCAAGCAGCCTCATCCTGAGTGTTTAATCATCAGTTATCTCCAGTGCACAGGCCATTACTACTTGTGCCGTGACAATGCCCACCTGAGAATTCTACTTATTTCCGCAGCTGATAGGAAAGAGAGGTGTTTTTCACAGAATGTACTGGCGTAACTATTTCGTTTAGTGGCGTGATGCTTTTCTTCTTTACTTTTGTGTCTTAGATTGAAGTGTTACATTAGCACAGCCTCGTACAACATGCCCGTTCCACTAACGGTAAAGTGCCTTGTGTTGGCATAGCTGATTCTCCTTCCTGAAACAAGTTAACGTTACCTTGTCCATCTTAAATTTTATATTGACAGGCATGTATCCACAACAGGAAAGCTCTATGGATTAACTTTACCGTTCCTGGCTGTAGGCAAGACCTGGGTCTGCATAAAAATAAATGCTATTTTCAGTAGTAGTCTTGACATGTGAACGTAAATGCAACGTTCTTTTGCAAGCAGAACATACAGTGGAATATAAACACCTATATGTGTAAGAAATTCCATTTTTCTCTGCATATATATTCAACTGTAACATATACTTCATATATATAGCTACATATTAATCAAATTTAGGTGAATATAGAGAATTGCCTATTACATAAGTAACTTAAATAAGTGATGTAATTGTTGACACACCTAATACCTGGCAAGGTTTCCTGTTGAATAAAAGCAAGTACTCCCACATGGAAAGAAAGATTAAAAATAATGCACCTAAAAGCTGCCATTCTTGGTCAGAGTTGAGGCTGTTTTATTAAGTGAATTCCGTGATTTCTTTTAATCCAGTATTGAGGAGACTTTCCCTTAGTAAGAGATGGTTCATACCCCTTTGCTGAGCCCTGCATGAACACAAACTTCAGCAGCACCCAATAATAACATCGGAAAAAATCAACATGGCTGAAGATTACTTTGGCTGATGTTACTGAAGGTTGCCCATAGCCCTGCTTCCACCTCTGCTTTAATCTGGTAAGAATAATTCACTAGGCCATCCTGCGGCCATTGTAAGATTTAAGATGCCCTTAAAGTAATTATTTTCTTGCTTTTAAGTAATTCTAATTGTCTTCATTAGATTAGTCTTACACGGGCACATTTTGACATCTTATTTGCTTTTGGAAATGTTTGGTTTTCATTTGTTTTGAGTAGGTCTGATAACTGAGTAGGACTGTTCCTAAGAAATCATTTCCATATCTACAAGGAAAAGCTTTCAGAATACATTTTCTTGGAAATAACCAATGTGTACTAGCTAGAGGAAAAATGTGTATCCATATGATTTATCTGTTGTGGTTCGGCCCCCATTTCCCCATCATGCGTTGCATACGCACTGTGTGCATTGATTCACACCACGTGCTGGGAGGGTGTTCCCCCGGGCAATGCTCCATGATCGCTGTCTCATGGAACAAATATAGGAACCTACCAGGATTCTGCAGTTTGGGGTGAAACCAAGCTATTTTCAGGACTCGTCTGGTATTAAGCCACCACCATTTGAAATGGCTGCCAAGCTAGCTGCATGGAAGAAACGCGGTGGAGATCGACAGTGGAGCATCCCAAGTAGGGATTAGAAAGAGACACGATGGTGATATAGCGATACCAGTAGAAAAGGAGGTGGAGACAGCATAATTCCCACTCCTGGTTGGGATGAAGTGTAATTATGCTGGGACTTCAGGATGGTAAAGTTTGCAAAGCACCTGTACAAACTTCAGTCTGAATATTCAACAACAAAAAAACCAATGCAGCAGCATCTCTGCATGTGGACATATGTATTCAGAAGTGCCTCAGTGCTTGCCAGCAATCCGGCTGGCTCGCTGCTTGATGCTGGTCTACCAGTGTGTGCTGGAAATACGTATTACATGTGTGTTTCAGTGTGCTGGTACTGAGAAAATACTTCAAGATTTGGAAAGTTCATGATCCTGTATTGTGCTAGAAGCAGTGGCTGGGCATCTGTGCCTGTATTTCAGACTGAAAGTCAGGTTCCATGAATAGAAAAAAAGATATTTTTTCAAGGTTCTGCAAAGCCTCATTGATTACTATGGAAAGTTCACAGATATTAGTGCAGAACGATACTCAGTAGTTGATGACAGGTTTTTTTTAGAAATTCAGCCTTATTTACTGCAACAAAAATAAGAATTGCTCCCTGGACTGCAATGGATGTTAATGATGTGTCCATTCCTTTTGTCGCTCTGGGAGATCCAGACATCTTTCTGCTTCTCTGGCTAATGATGCCTTTTACTGGGCAAATGTGTTGGAGAAAGGAACTGTATGACTGTTCTGAGTAACTGTAGAATAATAACGCAGGGCTTTGTTGGGAAATTGAAGGGCAGGCGGAGGAGCCTTACAAACAGTCTGATCAATATTTGCTGCAAGAGGCAGATGTTCACCATGTCTTGTTCGAAATCCATGAGAGAAGGAGGAGGTGTCCATGCTGCTCAGGGAAACAGGATGAGAGATTTGTCCTGCTCTTTCTTAAATGAGAGAACACAGTGGTGAAAAATGAATGTATTATAGCCAAAGATATGAAAGAGATGCATCTTTGTTAATGTTTTTGTACTATTAAGGGAAAATAAGAACTTCAGTGGGATGCCTCAGCCAATTTTTTCATGATAATCTTTACTTACTCAGCATAATTCTGGCACAGCACACCTTATCTGCTAAAGTGCACCCATCTTTGCAAATGAAAGCAGAAAACACTCCTGTTTTCTGGAAAGGGTGCAGAGGGGAGCTCTGGGAAGCTACCACTACTCTTGTTAACCTCAGGGTGCTCTTGAGGTAGTGGCATAACATCCTAATATTCTTGAGATGTCTGTTTCCTTCTGCACAATTTACAGCAAATCTTCCTATGTGTTATTTTCCTCATCCCAAACTCCTCTGCACCTAGACACTCGTGTGAAAGTTAACACAAGTTGTCACAAGCATCCTTCCAGCTCTTTTTTTGTGCTCTGGCTCCTGTGCTGAAATCCATTCACAGAATCCTTGGACTTCTCCTTCCTATCTTCCTTTCCTTTTTTGAAACATTTTTTAATGCATCAAGCAGCTTGCAAGGCTCATGTTCCTCATCATAATGGTGCCTCGGCTGCCAGAGACAAATTGCAAATATTTGTCATTTCTACACTGAACTCAGTGCCAATGATAATAGGTTTCTTTTTTTTTTTCTTCTCCATTTTGGAATGTCATTCCCATCTGTTTTTCCAGTCTGGGCTTCCCTAGGAAATGGATATTGCCAGGGAACCCAGTAGTGTGTAATAAAATAAGATGCCTCCCACTCTACATCCCCTTTCCGTAAAAATCCTGTGCTGGTGTTGGAATGGGAGGGAGGGAAGAAGACGCTGGGCTAATGAGAGGTGAATAGTAACAGGATTCAAGTTTGCTGTGCTATGTGCACCTCTATAGCAATGTTACCTCGAAGAGTGTTTCCAAGAGATGGGAAAAAGTCTTACCGACAAAGGCAATGAATAAATCAGAAAGATACGCGGCATTGCATGGAAGGGTACTGAAAAATATTTGATTGCAGAAGTGAGAGAGAGACATCATGCAGATAAGCAACCAAGCAGGTTGCATTGCTTTGCTCTGAGCATAGTAAAATGGAGCGCAGGCTCTGCCTTAAGATCTCTTATTACACGCATAGGTCAGCATCATCATGTGCACTAGACGGGAACAGACTTTAGAGCAATTGGCCCGAATCCAAGAATTTTATATTGCTAAAGATTTGATTGTAAGTGTCTTATAATCTCAGCATTTTGAAGTGTTTAATTTTGGTAATTTGTCTCATAACACGTGAAAGGAGCTAAAGAGTGCTGAACAAACTGTGAGCCAAAGTATATTTGCTGTTGCTTTTTTTCTGCATCCGCTGTTGCAATAAATATGCCTGCCCTGCAATCTGTATTCCCTTTAACTCATGCGGTGCTGCCACATTATGTGAGTGGCAGGAAGAGTAGCAGTGAGCCCTGGTGCATAGTCAAGCAGCAGCGAGGTGGGGGCAGGAGATTGAGCTCTTGGGTTGCGGAGCACCACAATGACCACACTAGGAAAGGCAGTGCCAAACGGATGGAAAGAGGCTCTTGGTTGATACAGCTCATTTCCACTGCCAGTGACAGCATCCAGATACTACCTGGTTTAGAGATGAAGAGCTACAATATAATACAGGACATGATAGGATATTTCCCTCCGCAGCATTTTCAAGCTGACTGCCTATCTGGATTTCAAACAGCATTTTTGTAACTTCAGTCTTTGCATTTCAGTTTAGTGCTTTGAAAAAAAAAATCTGCTCTACAACTCCCTATTTGAAGTGACATCATTTGACAGCTGTGGTAAATCACCTGGGTACGTTATAATACTGGGGTTCAGCAGTGACTTCCCATGCATAAATCTTTCACAGCTCATCCTGTTCTGGAGAGTTAGAAGTCCTGGAGGTCCTGTTCACAGCCCTTGTACTCTTCTTGTAGACTAGCCGGCATTATTTTGCTTTATGGTGGCACTGGTCCACTTCTCAGGAATGTCTCTCTCTTGCATTCAGTTTGGCCAACGCTCACAAATCCTAATATTTGAGGCAGTGTCATGCAGTTGGGGCCAGACATGCTACACACAACCCATGAGACAATATCAGGGGAGGAGAAGAAGCGCTGCTTTAAAAAAGCGCGTGATTCTGGGAACATACACACACTGGAATTGCAAAGGAAGCCATCATCACTCAGCGAGAGTGATAGCATACCTAATCCAGATGATCTTATAACAGAAGAGGGCACTCAGAGGCCAGACAGCAAATAAACCTTATCACATTATAGAATGAGGGAAAATCATTCAAAAGCAGGCACAATCCTCTCATGAGCTTGACACAGATCATAGCTGAAGGCCGTGGGCTGGTGAGCCTGGGCTTCATTCATGCAAAAAGGAAGCCCAGCCACTTTAAAACAATCTTTGTGAATGCACTCAAGCCAACTCATCTAAAATATTTGAAGTAACATTCCTGTGTAGACAGGACTTCATTATGTTACTTGTTATTGTTTTCAGGGAGTCCTCAACTACTCTTTAAAGTACAACATATATTATGAGAGAGGATGATTGCTCATTATTGTTGTATTCCTTAATTGCCTTCTATATTAGTGTGTTCAAAGGAATGTATTTTTTCTCTTCTGCCCTTCTCTGCCTGCATCCGACAGCACTCAGCATTTTCCAAAGAGCTCAAAATTGCTCACATTCTTATAAAAACGCCTCAGCCGTATGGGATTTGCTGAGACGAAATAAAAAGTGCACAACTTGAGAAAATGCAATACTTGGTCCTGTGTATTCATTCCATGGCCGCCGTATAAAGAGGAACTGATAGTTACAAGAATTGCCACCAAGTTTGTCGGTGTTGGAGCTCGTGTTCTGCATAGGCCAGGTGTGATGGGAGCTCACCTGTCAAGAAAGTATGACGTTGCGTTAAAGGGCTGGGGTGAACTTTGATGCTTGTAAATATATTGCACCAGCCAAGCTCCAGCTGCAACCTTGCAGTTTTCCAGGCAGATCTACTTCCTTTTGCCAAAGGAATGTGAGCTACAGCAGCTAATTTTATGCTATATAAATAATGCTGATAGAGAGACAAGCCTGAAATTAGATAGGTTAGATAGGCAAAATAATAGATTAAATAGGAAAGTCGAAGCATTTGTTAATCAGAAATATGGGTATGTTCCTTAAGGAGCTGCAGGAACCTGACTGTAATGATGATAAATGAGAGAACCCAGAATAATAAGATCAGTCTTGCATACAGGCAGCACCGTAACTGAGACTCTGTATGACATAGATGCGCTTGTTGTACAGAGAAATTGGGCCCTTATATTCTGACAGAGAACATTTCCTCTTCTTAACAGCCTGTGCTTGACATGCTGACAGAGCGAAGGTTATGCTGTGTGCCTTGCACTGCTCTGTGCTCTTTCCCCTTCTGCTCCATCTTCCCTCCAGCACCCTGCAGTGTGGCGGGTCCACGCTGAGAGCCACTGAACGCAGGGATCATCATATCCAGGGGGAGCAGAGACCAGGCTGGTATCCCGACTGTGTTGTATAGGTTAACTGAGACACCTAAAGGATGGTAAATATATTTCTATTTTAATGGGTTTTTTTTATTCTTTCATATGCATTTAAAATTTTTCCTCTGTTTTCCCATGCAACATTTTAAAATCATTGTCACATTACTGCACAAATAGGAGAATTTCCTGCTAATAGGCCAGATGCAGAATTAAAGCCCTGGGTAGACCTAGTTTGTTTTACTCCTAATAATCTAGCACTTGTTTTTTTAAGGAATGATAAATTGCCTCTGATTCTGAAATAGGTTATTTTAAACTCTAGCCAGTCAGCCTCTGATAGGAGCCATATTTTGCTAAACCATGTAAATCATGTGCTGATTTTTACCTTAACTTACTTTCATTTTGCTTTCTTCTCCTCACTCTCTTTTTATTGGTATCACACCTGGGAAACCAAAATGACATTTTGCATGGAAAGCTTCAGCACAGATATGCCACTTCCACTGATAGTGCATTGTGTCAGGCTTGCCTGAAGTGTTTATAATTAGTTTTATGCAAACTCACTGTATGCTGGGCCTTAAAATGTACTGCACGGTTGTTGGATTGACATGGGGAGAAGGAAGGATATGCTGAGTTTTTTGTGTGTTTTTAATCCGTGCCTAGCAGTATTTCTCCTAACTAGTAAATAAAACAGTGCAATGTCTAAAAGCCACAACTTTCAAAACTTTTAGGTGTTTATATTTGGGTGGGATCCCATGATAGTAGCCTGATTTCCAAAACAGGTGAGCATTTGCAGCTTCTCCAGAGGTCCATGAAAACTCATCTTCTCTGAGAGACAGTTCCAGTCTGCAGGTTTCCCACACAAGATTTCCATGTTGAATATTAGACCTACAGTTTGGAAAACACTGGGTACAGTATTATGATATAAAAAAAAAAAGTGGGCACCCACCAGAATCTTCCATGCTTAATCTCTTGGGTGTATTTTGTTGGAATAAATTTTTAAAAGACTGCAGGGTAAAGCTATGACTAAGCAGAATAGCAGGTAATGAAGAATCTCCTGAGAGAAGAGAGTAGGGAATGTACTGTGGAGTAAGATGCACAGGGTGATGTCTAACAGTAGGTTTTTCCGTAAGCATGTGAACAGCTTCATTGTCCTTCAGAGGCACCCTATTCATTCAACCAGCATGGTGGGCCATCACTTCCTTCACTCTCCAGTGCAGAAGCAGCAGAGTAAGAACATTCAGATTAGATGGGCAGCTAGCTGCTTCCCACTTGGG
Organism: Gorsachius magnificus; assembly: GCA_034008185.1. Classification (NCBI taxonomy): domain Eukaryota; kingdom Metazoa; phylum Chordata; class Aves; order Pelecaniformes; family Ardeidae; genus Gorsachius; species Gorsachius magnificus. The sequence continues at coordinate 164,636,545 of CM067081.1, forward strand.
TAAAAAGACTTTGCCAAAATCAGGGATGAGAGGGAAGTGAGTTGCTGGTTGCTTGCTTCTTCACTACTCCTCTTTGCAGATAGGAATCTAGACACTGGACTTTCTTCCTTCTGAGTAATAGATACCTTTCCTCATTCTTCTGAGTAGTATATGCCTTGACTCATTGCGGGCCTACTTCAAAGGCACAGAAGTCAGAGGGAGCACTCTCAGACCTTGTCTCAGTAGAGTGAAGTCGTATGTTCTCATCTCAGGATAGGTAAACAGTAAGTAGTCTCAGCTGAGATCTTAGTAAAGACAAGGGAGTTATCTTTTCATGTTCAAGATCTAGTTAAAATCCAAGCTTCTTATCCAAGCTTATCTCAGTTTAGTAACGCAAGTGAAAATACCCCTGTGGATTTTATTTAAAAATAGTTAAATAGGTACAGTATCTATTGAGTTACAATTATTTTCATGAAAAGCAAAAAGAGCAGAAACAAAGAGTGCAGGTTGCAAAATGTCAAGTAAAAATGCTGAAAGAGTAACAGTGGTTCTGTTGTACTCCTAGACAAAGGAGACCATGATGGCCTAATTGAGTTTTATTAGGCATTGCTTCCTAATTGTTGACATGACTGAACAATCAAAACCGTAAAAGGTACTTGGCTAATACTGAGTAGTGTACCTCCTTAAGAAAACTCAGCTATGACACAGCATTCACCTTTAATTAGTACCTTTCATCTAAGATAACTGAGGAATTAAGAGGATAAGTAGAGACACCTTAGGTTTACATGGCTCATCTGCATCTTGTATAGACCTTTAAAGTTTAGTAGGATGTTATGTTCTCCTTACATTCAGACAAAAAAAGCTCGACATGTCATGAAACAACTGGTTCATGAGAGAAGTCTCCCAAGCAATTTAGCACACAAAAGTTCGAAAGGATAGTTGCTCTATGCCCTCTTTTTAGAAAGTGCTCGACCACTTAAGCTTTTGCACCTGTGAAATTCAAGCAGTTGTTTTAAAGAAAAGCTCTAAAAGCAAGCCCTGGCAGCTTGGTCTGTGGAGGACTGACAAGTGTTGGAGCAGATTGACAGCATGATTACCTGTGAGGTGTGCCCCACTGGGAAAAGGCTGGGCTGGGGCAGTTTGTTCATGTCACAGCATGTGACGAAAGGTTACAAGAAAAGTGATTACTCCTGCCCTACCACAGCAGTCCTTGTGTCAATTGGCTCTAGCAATGGCAGCCAGGCTTCCCATTGAAGGACTCCTTAGTATGACATGGCTGACTCCAGCTGTGATTTGGATGAGAGGAGGATGTGGGCAGAGAAGCATCATGTGAGTAAGAACATACACTGCCCTGGGTGACACTAGCTGTGTGTGTACTTACTGTCCCCTTATTTTTCCCCCTTAATTTTAAATATCAACAATTAATACTATCCGCTTAACTTTCTCTAAGTCTGTGTTTGCACAGTGTTTCAAGAAGAGCTAAGTTGTTTATGAACAGGGAGTCCTAGCAATGAGGAGGGCTGTTAGCTCTAGAGGGAGACTTAACTCCTCAAAAAGTCCTTTTTCTGGTGTTATACATGATAGTTGGTGTGATGTAAGACTGGGAACTGAATCATTATTTTATGGAGCCATGAATAGAGAGAAAAGACACAGAACTTTCAGACAAGAAATCAGTTTATTGAGAGCACTAGGGCTACGTGACTCATTGATTTATCTGAGTAGGCAAACAAACCAAAAAGTATTAAGAGTGGCTCTGATCAATACAAATAAAAACATGCTTTTGTTCTTGCTGAGATTAAAAAAAAAAAAATCCACCCTGAGAATACAGATTGCCTTGGTTTAGGATACCTGTAAGGAAAAGAAGGTTGCAGCTGGTTGGGTTGACAGAGCTGGTGGAAGTGGTGTCCCTTTTCACATATAGCTCAGGCTTTCAAGAACTCTCCAAAGTAGTAGACACTTATGTTACATTTCTTCATGATTTAGGCAGAAAGTAAATTAGTGTTTTGAGTCCTGCATTACTTGAGCAAAAGCTCTAGGCAGTTGAGGACCTTGGATTGTGCTTCCCTTGATTCTTTTGGTTGATGCTGATGCTCTTGTCTGAAAGACTTAATCACTGAGACAAATCGCAGGAGAAATACTCTTTACCTGGTGTTCAGATTAGTCATTTGAACGGTTGGATTATCTCTACCCTGCTCCCTGGCAGGTTCCAGTTCCATATCAGGTGAAAGTTTAATTATTTTTGCAAAATGAAGTGGCACTAACAAGAGATTGAGAGCATACAATGCCAAAATCCTCTCCAACCTTTATGGGAGGTAGGAGATGTATGTTAAGCTGGGGAAGGGAGCAGGGTGTGGAATTTAGCAAGCCTCTCACAACGTGAACAAGTGATCTGAACTCCTCCAGTGAAAGGGAGACATTAATCTTTCTGTAATGCTATTTGGATCTCTTCTCAAAATCGACACTAGAATTTCTGAGAAGTTCTGGGAAATCACACCTTAAAATACGTTTACTGTCTGCCAGTATAAAACAACGTCAAACTAATCCACCCAAAAGGCACAATCAAGTCTTCATTAAAAATACGGCCATCTCATTTTTAGGGGTTTCTCATAGCTTAGTGTCCTTGTGTAGTTAGTTTAAATATACCTGCAAGCAAACCTTTCCCTCAGTGTCTCAGAATGAGTCATTACCTCAAGCTTCTCCTGGGCTGGACCTCACCAAAAGTTCTGGTTTCTACAGACAGACTGTGCATTAAATAAGACTGAGTGTGATGCATAAGAAAAACAAAATCATATTATTAACAGGCAGATGCCTAGGAATGCAGCCGAGTGACACATTCTGAGTGTGATTTCCAAGCAAATATTGATTGTCGTTTGTAAAGAGATAGCACAAGATGTAAAGCTATCCTGAGATCATAATTTACTGCTGTCTACTTAAAGAGAACTGGTATGACCCTTTATGGAGAAATCAACCCTAATGATGAATGTGGCTCATGACTTTTTCTGCATGTTTTTGACCTTTGGATTTCTGTTCTTCAAATCAGTGTTTCTTGAATGCATGCTTTCAATAGGTTGCTAACTTTGGAATGAACTGTTCTCCTAAGTATGCTTCATTATAATTCCACTAAAGTTAATCTACAATACTAGTAGTTTTGGCTTGCAGAAGGACCTAAAAGATTACCATTTCATGATGTTGGACATCTACAGACACACACAATTCACTCTGAGAATTTTGTCTTCTCCATTGGTCAGGTCTCATTTTATCTGAGAGATCAGATTAGTCAACCAAGTGTTTTTCAGCACTACATTTAAAAGACAGAGATTTAGCTTTGTCTGACTTACTTCTTGAATGATGAGGGAAATTCATTCTGACCATCTGACACCATCTAGAAGAAAGGTATGAGAGTTATATGTGTCAAGCAGCTCAGAAACCTGTGCATAAGATAAAGGTTTTCCACTATTCTCCTCTTAAGCACTCAAGCAACTGAATGAGCATAAGCCATAAACTCCAGCCTTGATCACTCAAGCACATAATACAGTTTAGCGCTTCAATGTCTAAGGTGTCACCTTGGTAGGAGTTATTGAATATGTGGTCTCAACAATTGCCCCATTAATTGTGAACAGCTAGTATTGCTTCTCATTATCCTTCCACAGCACAGTCATAACCAAGTAAGGCAGGAGGAGACTTAAATTGACATGTGACTTCCAGTGAAATATTTTGGCACCAGCGCCAATTAATACAGTTGCCTGTTCCAGAAACTGGATTTGTTCAGTTCATGTCCTTCAGATTCTTGCTCCTGAGGATAATTCTTCCTGATCCTCAGGAAACTTCAACAAAACAAAAGTGGACTAGAGCAGAAAGCAAATCCTTTCTTATGCCACCTATTTAAACAGAACTTTCCTTCAAATAAGCTATCTCAGAGCATCAGGCCAGGGAAAATATTTCAGTAACTGACTGCCAGAAGTATGCAAGCCAAACACTGCACACATCTTTGGTGTACAGGAGCTTCTTATCCTGTACCCAGAGAACTCCAAAGAAGTGGACAACACTCAGAAAATAATTAATAAAATGGTAGTATAATTTGTGGAATGATTTCACATCACAGTAGAGATGGCATTGTGAGATGCCATTTTTCTTGAGTCTCACTGGTTCCCATATCAAATTCACTCAGTTTGTAAGTATAAAGTAATGATTTTTTTTACAACTTAGCTCAGATTATGACTGTCAAGGCACTTTCTCTCCCATCTCCTGTATCATCTCCACTTACAGAAACCCTGTGCTTTACATTATTAGCACAGACATTTTTGTGCAACTTTACACACCTTCATTGTTGCCCAAGTGACCTCATTACAATTCTGTAGCTTTACACCTATTCCAGCACAGTCATTCTCTGATGAGAACCCAAAAGGATTCAATAAGTGTGTAACTCAGCCTGCAGAATATATACAATATGCTTCATAAAGAGCTCAGCATGAATTTCAGGACAAAGTCTGAATTTGTGGGACTGGCAACTAGTAAAAACTTCAACCATCTGTAAATCTGATACAGAAATCACTGAACAGAATGAATATCAATAAGGCAGTTGATGTGCCAACACTTCTTACTATATCAAATATCTCCACTTTGCTCGTACTTTGTCATTCCATCATTTCCCCTGTTGTACGTTTCTCCACTTCTTGTTGTCAATTACTAGCAACTACATCATTGCAATAATCAGATTATCTCCTGGGCTAGTAACTGTCTCTTTCCCTTCAGAAGCTGAATGGAGAAATTATTACAAAAAGAAAAGCTATTGTTCATTCCAGGATAGAGAAGAAAGAGTAACAAGACACATAGCTCTAAGGGCCCCAAAGCAGGAATTAGGAAAAAATTAATTCAAAATACATCACATGGCCAAGAACAGTATTTTCATTTTACCTCTGAAGCCTGAACAGGGATCATAAAGACCCAATTGTCAAGCAGGAAAATTACTGATACTGTTTATCAAGGCACTAATTTTTGGTCAGATGCCTATAGTCAATAATTGTCCTCACCTACACAGGAAGGGCAGCACTCGCTGTTCAGCCCCTCTCCCCCTGCTCCCAGACCCCAAGGAAGGTATTCATATAACTTGGGAGAACATTTAGCTCTTTGTTGCCTTGGACTAGATAAACCACTTATCCAAGCTAGCAACAACCTCACACAGTTTCTCTGATGAGCTTAGATACCATGGTGACAGTAGAAATATCTAGGATGGAAGACAAAGATATTACAAACTTATTTTGTTGAGAATCGCTGCAGGGAAAGGTCTTAGACCTTCTTTTGAGATTTGATGCCCAGCTAACTATCTCGATGTATAAAACACACTTTTTCCATCAAAGACAGGATTATAGCCAGCGAAGAAGTTTACAGGAAAATTAGCCAGCATAGTAAGAAAATTCAGGGTTTTTTACTTTGCCCAACTGAAGGTAACCCAAAAAGATATTCTTTTTCCCTGCTCAGATGTGGCTAGGCCAAAGATCCAGTCCATCGGCATTCCAGGCCTGCTGTGAAATGTTATACCCATTTTTGCAGACCAGTAAGCTGAGATACACAGAGTTAGCGTCAGTCAAACTAAGAGCTCAGGGAAGTTTTATGGTCTAATCAGTAGCCAGACTTTTCAAGTAGAGAGGCATATTTCACAATGTAAAGACTGGTCTATTTATGTAGATGCACTTCTAAAAGGCATCTTTTTCAGCTGCAATGCAGAGAAGCCTTTTCATTTTCATTTTACTCCATCATGCAGGATGTGATCACGATGACACTCAAGATTATAGGTAGGAAATTAAGCATGGCCTCTTGGGCATTTGGGCATTTGAATAATACTTTTTTTTATTGCTAATAATTATTCATCCCGATCATAATAACATGTAAAGAAAATAAATTATATCATCATCGTTATCTTTGTATCTTGATGTGTGATTTGGCTATGAATCACAGTGACTAAATTTAGTATTATTAAAATTAAGAATGTTACACCTGTTGTACATCACAAACCACCGAAAAGTTCCAGTCAAAGAGCAGGTTTCCATTATGCAGTTCATTTTAATTATTACTAGTAGTTATTTCTGCCTACAGAAAATAACATCTCTTACATTAAGGTCTCGCACCACACAAGCAGAATTCACTACCCTACAGGCGATCTGGGACCTCCTTTACCTGGAATCCAGAGGAATTAATATCCATCTCAGGTATTTAGTGTCAGCCTACCTTTGATACTTCACAGATTTCCGTCTTCTAATTAAGGATGAAAGAGGCCGGTGTCCCTCACTGAACCCAGCTGTACTGAAGAACTTGCTGAGAGCTATTGTTAGGAAGAGGAATGAGGTATTCTTTTCCTATAGTGACTTGGCAAAAATAGTCAGCTAAACCAGCCAGTGATCCCGGGTAAACAATAAGAATCTAAATTAAAGGACTGCAAATAAAGTGAGAATAAGCAAAGAATACATGGACTTGCCTACTCATCAAAGCATGGATGGATGCAGTTATGCTAATATAAATACATGCAGAATGTATGGTATGGTGTATCTAGATACCCCTCTTACTTCATCCATACTAGCAGCTGTATTGTCACAGCTATTTTGCATTAAAACATCATATCGCCGACAATGAAAGAGTATAAAAAATGCCGTGCAGCTAGAGGTAAATGTGGTATTTTTCTTCTGAAGTTCAACTGCCCAGTGACCTATCCCATGCCATCCACTCTTTTCAGGGTGTATTTTTTTCTTCATGTTGCTATGTGACTGTTCGCCAATTGGCAAGGAGAGGAAAGAATTATCTGGAAATTTAAAATATTAAATCTGCAGTGGTTAGAAAGGATTTTTTTCCTCCAACAGAGATTAAAAAAAGTGTGTGCAATCTGGCTGCATCTGAATGCCAAAAGAAATGTGACAGCTCTTAATGCCTGGGAAAGGCTTTTTAAAAAAATTGAAGGAAGGAGGGGCGGAGGCGTTGCCCTTTACATCAAGAAATCAATACAGTGTGAAGAGCTGGCCCTGAAGAATAGCCATGAGCAGGTCGAAAGCTTATGGATAAGAATCAGAGAGAGAGGCAACAAAGGGAACCTGGTGGTTGGTGTCTACTACAGGCCGCCAGATCAAGAGGAGCCGACTGACGAAGCGTTCTTCCTCCAACTCCGGGAGGCTTCGTGCTCGCAGGCTCTCGTCCTGCTGGGGGACTTCAACCACCCTGACATCTGCTGGAAAACCAGCACGGCAAGCTGTAGGCAATCCAGCAGGTTTCTCGAATGCATTGAGGACAACTTCTTAAGCCAGGTAATAGACACCCCTACCCGAGGGGATGCGATACTGGACCTGGTGGTCACCAATGCAAGTGAGCTCGTCGGAAATGTCAAGATCGGAGGCAGCTTGGGTTGCAGTGATCATGCGCTGGTAGAGCTCACGCTCCAGAGGGAAATGGGAAGAATGAAGAGTATAGTCAGGACCCTGAATTTTAGAAAAGCAAACTTCCAGCTCCTCAAGGAGATAGTCGGAAGGACTCCCTGGGAAACAGTCCTCAGAGACAGGGGAACAGAACAGAGCTGGCAGCTCTTTAAGGAAGTGATCCACAGAGCACAAGAGCTCTCGATCCCCAGGTGTAAGAAATCGGGCAAAGAAGGGAAGAGACCAGCATGGCTGAGACGAGACATGCTGGACAAACTAAGGAGGAAGAGGGAGCTGCACAGGCAGTGGAAGCAGGGACAGGCATCCTGGGAAGAGTATAGGGACGCGGCCCGGTTGTGTAGGAATGGGGTCAGGAAGGCCAAGGCTCAGCTGGAGCTAAACTTGGCTAGGGATGCAAAGAATAACAAGAAGGGTTTCTACAGGTATATCAGCCGGAAAAGGATGGTTAAAGAAAGCGTACCCCCACTGATGAGCGAGACTGGCAAGCTGGTAATAGCAGATGAGGAGAAGGCTGAGGTACTCAACAACTTTTTTGCCTCAGTCTTCACTGGGAAGCTCTCTCCTCACCCCACCCGAGTTGATGGATGGCATGAGGGAGACAGGGAGGGCAAAACCCTTCCTGCTGTAGGAGAAGATCAGGTTCGTGACCACCTGAGGAACCTGAATGCGCATAAGTCCATGGGACCTGATGAGATGCATCCCAGAGTCCTGAGGGAATTGGCCGATGTAGTCGCCAAGCCACTCTCCATGATATTTGAAAAGTCATGGCAGTCAGGTGAAGTCCCTGGTGACTGGAAGAAGGGAAACATTGTGCCCATTTTCAAAAAGGGTAGAAAGGAAGACCCTGGGAACTACCGACCTGTCAGCCTCACCGCTGTGCCCGGGAAGATCATGGAACAGATCCTCCTAGAACCTATGCTAAGGCACATGGAGGCCAGGGAGATAATTCGAGATAGCCAGCATGGCTTCACCAAGGGCAAGTCCTGCCTGACGAACCTAGTGGCTTTCTATGATGGTGTGACAGCATCAGTGGACAAGGGAAAACCAATAGATGTCATCTATCTGGACTTCTGCAAAGCCTTTGACACAGTCCCCCACAACATCCTTCTCTCTAAATTGGAGGGCTATGGATTTGACGGGTGGACTGTTCGGTGGATAAGGAACTGGCTGGATGGCCGCATCCAGAGGGTAGTGGTCAATGGCTCGATGTCCAGATGGAGACCGGTGACGAGTGGTGTCCCTCAGGGGTCCGTACTGGGACCCGTGCTGTTTAATATATTCATCAATGACTTAGACAGCGAGATTGAGTGCACCCTCAGCAAGTTTGCGGATGACACCAAACTGAGTGGTGCGGTTGACACACCAGAAGGACGGGATGTCATCCAGAGAGACCTGGACAGGCTGGAGAGGTGGGCCTGTGTGAACCTCATGAGGTTCAACAAGGCCAAGTGCAAGGTCCTGCACCTGGGTCGGGGTAACCCCCAGTATCAATACAGGCTGGGGGAAGAAAGGATCGAGAGAAGCACTGCCGAGAGGGACTTGGGCGTGCTGGTGGATGAAAAGCTGGACATGAGCCGGCAATGTGCACTGGCAGCCCAGAAGGCCAACCGTACCCTGGGCTGCATCAGGAGAAGCGTGGCCAGCAGGTTGAGGGAGGTGATTCTGCCCCTCTACTCTGCTCTGGTGAGACCTCACCTGGAGTATTGTGTCCAACTCTGGAGCCCTCAGCACAAGAAGGACATGGAACTGTTGGAGCGGGTCCAGAGGAGGGCTACTAAAATGATCCGAGGGCTGGAGCACCTCTCTTATGAGGACAGGCTGAGGGAGTTGGGCTTGTTCAGCCTGGAGAAGAGAAGGCTGCGGGGAGACCTGATTACGGCCTTTCAGTACCTAAAGGGGGCCTATAGGAAAGATGGGGAAAATCTTTTTAGTAGGGCCAGCTGTGACAGGACAAGGGGTAGTGGCTTTAAACTAAAGCAGGGTAGGTTTAGACTGGATATAAGGAAGAAATTCTTTACAATGAGGGCAGTGAAACACTGGAATGGGTTGCCCAGAGAGGTAGTGGAGGCCCCATCCCTGGAAACATTCAAGGCCAGGTTGGACGGGGCTGTGAGCAACCTGGTCTGGTTAAAGGTGTCCCTGCTCACTGCAGGGGGGTTGGACTAGATGACCTCTAGGGGTCCCTTCCAACCCAAAACATTCTATGATTCTATGATTCATTTATTTATTTCTCTCTCTCTCTCTCTTTTTTTAAAAAAAGCCTGGTTTCTTAAGGAAACAAGGCTTAGGAAATCACACCCTGTCTGCCAAACATTTTCAGTAACTTTTGAACCTGTTGCAATTCCTGAACTAATTCCAACCTAATCTGATCAAGGGCCAAAGGGCTCAAAAACTTATGTCCTCGCAAACTTTGTGAAAATCAGGGAAAGTATAAAGGAAAAAGATGAAAATTAGGATCCTTGTGGTTGGAGAGGCTGAAGCAAAACCTCAAGCCATGGCCAGATAATCAGCATACATGTCTCCAAATTTATCACAGTACCTGCCTCTCATAGCCATGGGTCTTGGGGTGCTCTGTGGACAGCGTAGGAGCAGAGCTATGGCTTCACAGAGATGGGTGCATGGGAGAAGATACAGGAATGTTGTATCCAGGCTGCATTAGTTCTGCTGCTTGTGGAATAACTTATTTTCTACTTTCACCTCTTGCCTGGCACTCTTCCTTTCCTAGAATAAAATAAATAATTCACTGTCTACCATTCTCATTGGAATAGATCTGTTCTGGTTCATGGCTAAGAGGAAGAAAAGGGAAGTCTCAAGGAAATATGAGCCCTTTGACTAAATGAACAAATTAGGCCAAAGCAATGGGAACTGATTCATCTATTGAACTCTGAGAGCTGTTCTTGACAAGACACTTTCCCCCTCCTCCCCCTTTTTTTCCCCTCTTCTCTCTCCTCTTTCACTTCTGATTAATCCTTGTGAAACTGTTTCTCTGGTTTCTGTCTCTTTTTTCTTATAGCTGCCTTGCCAATTCACTCTCACTCCAGGACCACTGCTCTCTCTAGATTGCCCCCTCCGCTGTTCCATTATGGGGAAGATCTAGAGACGTAAAGATAGTTATTTTGCCAGTTTCCCATGGGGCTAGTTCATTGGACATGGTTTTGCAACTGTGAAATATTGTTTTAATAAAGTTCAAGAGGGGAAACTATTGGCACTAAAAATGAATACATACTCTTGGTGGAATCTCTTATCTTAAAGGTAATACAGGAGGGAGTTTCTGGAGGAGACTTTATTACTATTGGGACAGAGGGTGGTAAATTGACTTCAAAGATGGGATACTTCAAAGATACTAATGCTTTTTCCTTAGCTCCAGAAACATACATGTACAAATGTCCCTTTTGCTTTCTTTTCTTCTTACCTGGTACTTTTTTTCTTGCACATACTTTGAGTTTAAATGCAGCTTTCTTCTCAAGAAAGCCCTCTATCAGGGCTTTTTTTTTTTTTCTATACAAGATTGTAAACCCTCGTTCACCAATCGAAGCCCAAGAAACATGAGTTTTAAATGCCATACAATTGCTAACAAAGTTGAACAAAAAGCTTAAGTTTACTGGTTTTAAGTGGACTAGTGCTGTTTTAATTACCTGCATTTTAAATAAGGATCATCCATCATCAAAACATTTGCAAATTACTTATTTCATTTTTTTTGAAGACTTCAATCTGAAACCATAGAAACTGAAACCATTCTGGTTTTGGAAAAAGAATAGCAGTACTTTTTTTTTTTTTTTTTTTTTTTCCCCCCCGCTGAAAAAAAGAAAACGTAATAAATTTACCTCCCGGTGCAGCATCTGACTTCAGGCATTTTGCTTACAGGGGCAGGGCTCGAAAGTCAAGGCTCCCATCAGCATGCTATGGAAAAGGAAAGTGGAAAAGGGAAACTGAGGGGCACAGACGCGATGTGTTATTTACCACAGGGGAGCGACCGCGGGAGCGCAGACCCCCGGTGCTCTCCCTTTCCCGCAGCCACCTCGAAAAGGCGTGAACACCAACACGGAGCCGACTGACGCGATACACCGTCAGCCTGCGGCTTCTACCAGAAAAAGCCGAGCACGCCCCAGCCGGGGCTCCGCGCCCCTCCGCGACTACAACTCCCGTCAGTCCGCCGAGCAGGGCCCGCGGCACCGGCCTGCCCTGCCCCTGCGGAACCGCCGGCGCGGAAGCGGCCGTTCGTTCGCTTTCGCCAGCCGGACCGCCCCAAAGCCGGAACGGGGGCGGGGGGTGGGGGAGCCGTGGCACCCCCTCCCCGTTCTCCGCCCCTCCTCGGGAGGCGCCGCCGCGGGCAGCCCGGAACGCTGCCGGGCCTTCCCCCCCCGGGGAAATTCGGGAGAGGAACCTGAGCGCGGGGCCGCGGGTCCTCCTTCTCCTCCGCGGCGGTGCCACTTGCCGTCTTCCCCGCCGGTCGGGGGGCGCCGGCCCCGCGCCCTTGCTCAGAGCCCTTACAGCTGGGGGCGGCGGCCCTGGAAAGGCCGGGCGTGGGCAGGCGGCGCGGCCCGAGCGGGCGGGGGGGGGGCCAGGTTGCGGGGGCCGCGGTGGTGCTGGCAGGCGGTGGGGCCTCCTCCCGTGCGGTGGTGCCCGGGGCGCCCCGGCCGCGCTAAGGTGCCTGGCGAGGGGATGGAGCTCGGCGGTCAGAGCTGCCCCCGTGCCTGGCTGATCCTGGCGAGGAGAGCGCGAAGCTGGTGACGGGGGACAGCAAAGGCCACCTTGGTTCGAGAGGACTGTGCTAACTCGGTGCATGTGCAATTAAGCATCGCTTCTGTAGTGCATTCATCTCTTCGTGCTGTGTGCAATAAAAGGCAAAGAAGAAATACGTCTTGAATTTTGCTCTGTGCTACACAAGAAGCCTGGAAATGTTAAGCTGATTTCCCTTGCACCGAGCGATGCTAAGGATCAGGAGCATCAGGATCCTCCATGGTCATTTTAGGGCCTGTCGCAAGGAGCAGTTCTGGGTTACTAAGGCAGCACTTACCCAGTGTAACTGGGGAATGCACCTAATGTGAAAGGAAATGACTAGATAATTGGAGAATAACTTAGGAGGTCATCTGGTCCAACGCTCCTTCTCTTCCTCCCCCTTAAAGCAAGGCCAGCTTTGTCAGGTGGCTCAGGGCCTTATATAAACTAGTTTTGAGTACTTGTAAGGATGAATATCCTCCCAGATACCTCTCTGGGCCTTCCAATGCATGACGGTATTTCCCCCCCACACTTCTGATGGCTAATTGGAAGTTTTGGTATTACAGCTTCTGTCAGTTGTTGCTCATCTTCTCCTGGGGTACCTCTGTTTTCTGTGTATTGTGCCATTCAGTAGTTGAAAACAACAAAACTCCCATCCCTTTTAGCCTTCTTTTCTTAAGACTGAACAAGGTCAGTTCTTTCTGCCTCTCCTCAGTCATCCTGTTCTCTGTCTCCCTATTTCAGTGTCTTGCTCTGGGGACCCCAAAACTGGACACAGTACTGGAGTGGAGGGCTCTGAGAGTTGCTTAAATAATCACTTCCCTACACCTGCTGGCTGCAACTCTGTTAATACAGCCTGGTGTGTAGAGGCTGCCTTTGCTACAAGGATGTGCTGCTGCCTAGTGTTCAGCTTCCCGTTTACCAGGATGCTTGGGTGTTTTTCTGTAAAGCTGCTTTCTAGCTGCTTGGTCCCCAGCCTCCAGGTGCATGGACTTGTTCTGTCTCAGGTGCAAGATACTGCATTTGCTGTTGTTGAGTCTCATTACGTTAATACAGGGAGAATGGAGACTAACTGATCTATCTGAATCAATTACATCCCCATCACGGAAAAGCAAAGACCCTTCATTTGAAATGTAACTTTGTTAAAGTGAGAATTGGAGTAGTTCGAATGAGACTACACTTTATTGTATAAGTTATAATTTATACAATAATATATACAATGCCAAGAGATTCTGTAACCTTATAATTAAAAAAAAAGGTAGGGGAAGATAGTGAGATAGATAAAACAGATGTTACACTAGAACTAATGAAGATTTTACCTGAGGCTATATTATATTGTTTGTGGGGACAGACATAGTATGGTTAAGTCTATAACTTGGCAAAAAGTTCAGGCATAAGCGTCAACTGCTATTGCTGCCAAAAGAAGCAACAAAGCCTGTCCTTCCTTGCTGTCCCTGATGGGATGGTCAGCCTTTCTAAAACTAATGATAATAGAAACAGTGTAAGTGGGAAAAAGTCAACATGGTCACTGAATTGCAACCTTTTTTCCATCCCAGTTGCTTATTCCGTTCTCTGCAGTACTCCATGTTTGTGCCATCATAGAGCAAACTGGGTTGTCAATGTGATCCTGCTGAAAACAAACTCTTTTTTTGATTTCAGTAAAAAAAACTTAGATCCTTAATTTGTTTTAATGCCTTACAGTACATGTATTTGGGCTGGTGCAAAGCAATTATGTTGTAGGGACAAGAGCAAACAACTGGGCCAGGGAAGTAGTTGAATGGCTTTTGGCAGGCACTGTGGATTGCTGCTGGTGTTTATCACACTTGGTAATTTAATAAGAGTGAAAAGACTGTTTCAAGTGGAAGTAAATCTCTGAACTCTGAATTTATGTGGGAGAGCCAGTTACAGTCTGGAGTGTGAAATTATTCGTCCAGTAGTAGCTATTTTTAGTGAATTTGTCTAGGCGGGGTAACATGGTATAATTAAAACACTCTGATGATTAAAAAGGACAGAGGATTTGTCCTTTCTTACAGGCTGTCCTCTCAGATACAGCTCTGCTGGCGCTGCTAATTGCATCATAAATGATGATAGTTTTTGTTAGTGTTGAGTTTGGGGTGAGAGGGTTTGGGTTTTTTTATTCTTGTTTTGTGTGGTTTCTTCCTTTACAACAGAATAAAACTGACAAAGTTTTACTTGGTTTCTGGCTGCCAAGACACCTTAGGTAGTGGTAAAACTGATGGAAACCAGTGGTCTTGCTCTGAGACCTGCTCTTGTCTCCTTGCTCCCTCGCTACACTTTGACTTGCCTTATTATTCAGGGCATTCATGTAGCGTTTTGCATTACTTTGAGGTGGTGTCTTGAATGTATGAAAAAGAGGGGCATCTTCAGATCAAAGTAGCTACCTCTTGCTTGCTGTCTTAATGTAAGCAGCCTGGCCACGACAAGGTGCAGATATGTTAGACTGTGGTGCACCTAGTCAGGTTTACCTTGAGGGTTAGAGCTGGTCAGAACGAGCTATATGAAGATAAAATGTTGCCTCCGTACTTGATTTTATACCACAGCGTTAACCTGTACATTAAAAAGAAGAAGAAGAAGAAAAAAAAGTTAACCCAGTTTTAGGTGAAATGCTAGTATTTTTTGTATATAGGCACTCTGCAAGGCACAGCTCTGTTTTATAATTTCTCCAGAAACAAAGCCGGTTTCAGAGGTCTCTGCTGTTCACTACCCACGTTTTCTTTCCCTCTGTGCTTCAGGCATTGCTCTTTCAGTTGTTTTTACGATCAGCAGGGCCCCTTTGTAACCTGTGTTAATGAAATACTCTGATTTTTAAAGACAAGATTGGAAGAACTCTGGAAAATGTTGCTTCCCTCCACCCCTAATTTGGATCATTTGACTAACATGACTTAGAGTGCAGTCCATCAGCGTTAATGAAGCAGGCGTGTGTATGGTTGGGAACAGGTGGCTCTGTATGAAGGAGGGCAGCAACCTCTTAAACTAGCTTTTCCACTAGAAAAATTGTATGCAAAAACCACTGCTAGCTTATAATATCTTTGGGTCAGGGACCATCTCAGTAGATGCTCAGAAACATGTAACACTACCTGCAGTCAGGCAGTGGTTGTTATGTGGTAGCTTGCAGGCAAACAATACAATTGGCAATAAATTTATCTGGTATATTTAGCAGTGACTTGTGGTGTGTACAATTGGAAACTCACAAACACAAATGATATCTAGCACGGGAAACATTTTGGTACTTCTGTTTAATGTGGATCTTAACGTTCTGAGGGTTTTTTTTTAAGATAGAATGTTAATACTAGGTGGTAAGAATATTTTTCCATCTGTAAGATTTTCAGTTTAGGCAGTGATTCTGGCTGAAGTCTGAAGACTGGTATACTGTTTTCATGGGACCTGATGATAAGGAAACTTCTAGTGCAGTCTTCATGCTATAGACCTTGGGTTCTGAATGATGCAACTTCTAGTGAGGAAGAGATTGTTCAGCAGTAGTACTAAATATAGATTTGAAATATGCAAAGGAAACTTTTTTTTTCAGTGTTGAGGAAGAGGAGAGATTGTATTTCTAGAGTAGGGTCAGACTTCTCTTAATGTATTTGTGCTTGCTAGCTTCCAGAAATAATCTGGTCTCCTCTAAACATAGTCAGGTAATTATATATATTGATCTGTCTATTTCTAGTAAAGGAAATTCATATCTTTATGAAGCTCTTGTACAGAATGTTAGCAGCAAATGTGTCTTAGGGATCAAAAGTACTTGTATTTATTTGTTTTTTAAATCAAAATGAGAAAGGTGAGTAATTGTGAAAGAAAATGTCCTTAGGCTTATGATTTTTGTTTCTTATGTAATATCGCCTTTAATCTTATGGTTTTGGTTTCTAATTTATTTTATTCTACACAAACTGATGCAATGATGCAACAAATTCTGATAGCACTGCTGTTCATTTTCAGTCCCTCATATATTAGGTATTTCTTTGTTTTGGATTTTTCTGTCAGAAATGGAAAGCAGGAAGCCTGCCTTGCCAAGTTACACTCAGATTCAAGGTCTGCTGTCCAGTTCTTAGTTATCCTTTAATATTACTGAAGTGAATGGAATTTCTTAGTCATATAAGGATGAAAGATTACAGAGCTTGTATCAAATATACATATATATACATGTATGTATATATACATATATATAAAATGATTTTCAGCCCCAGAACTTAGCTGCGTACGTCATCTTTTCTGCTTCTCTAGCTCCCTAAATGCAATTAGGTTTTATATCAGACCACTGTTGTGGTTTTTTTTTTTATGCCTTAAGAAAGGAAAACATGCTTTGCTTGGTGGGCATAACTGTTTATACTGTCAAGCAGAGACTATAGTAAATTAAAGAAGTCTACTTATTGAAAATAGTGTATAAATAATTTGTTTTCTTTCTTTCTTTCTCCATTTCAAATACATTGTTTTATTTCTTCTTTTAGCTGCCAGCTTGTGGGGTCCGTATAAGGATATATGGCAGACTGTAATGAATGCCATTTGGAAAAGGCAACCTGAAGCTATTCATCGCCTTGACCAGGTTTTAAAGAAACACAAATCTGACTTCATTTCTCTCTTCAGAAATCCGGTACTGGACTAATACTCTCTTGTGGAATGAATTGGAGAGTTGATGTTTTACTCTGTCTTGTATTGTTGTATTACATACTATTTAGGCCCTGACCATGCTTTTAATTCTATGTTCTTACAGTACATAACAGAAATGTTACTGCAATTTTTTCTGCTGTAAGAATACAAGTAGCTTGAATAATACATATTTTGTGTCTTGTACAGAATAATTTTGTCTGTATTTTTTTTTCTCTCATTACTTGAATGCTATTTTGAAAGGAATAGTAAAAGTATCTGATGATCCATCAGTCAAGTATTAGCTTTTTTTTTGCTATGCTTGTGTGTCTGAAATAAAGCACAAAACTATTTTGCCTGGTTTTGGTCCATGCACAAAACTACTTTGTCTGGTTTTGGTCCATGCTCATGCTTCAGTCAGGTTAATGAACACAGAGAACAGGTGAACACACGAATTTACAAAATACAGAACTTGTGTTGTTAAGAGATGATGTGGAAAAACTCACTGTTTCTTGGCTGATGATCTCAAGGTAGCAACTAGAAATATGTCTTCTTTCAGTGGTGTTACTTCTGAAATAGTGTATGGCTTTTTAAACTGATAGGTCAGAAAAATTTAAGTCAGCTATAGAGTTTCATCAGTATATTTTACCATCTGAGTTTAATAGAAAAAAAGTATGTAGAAAATTGTGCTTTGGAGTAACATAACAGTTCTGATCAACAATGCAGATGCCTGTCATTGAGCTGATACCAATTCCTGTTGAGAATTGTATCAAAATTTGCTTTCGGTCTCCATTATTCTGAGTAAACTAAATGTCAGCACCGATTGTATAAAGTTATTTTTGGTACATTCCCACAAAGACACCATTGCTGTACAAGTGTGAAGCATTTTTAGGATGCCTTTACTATCTCTGTGTTTAAAAACACGGCCTTTGTTTGTATGATGACAGCCTGACCTGTCAGAACTGTATTTGTGAGGAAGGATTAATGTGTAAAACTTTATTCAGTATTTGATCTTGCCATTTTTAATAACTTCCGACGTTTGTTTCTCTTGCAGCCAAAGAATGTTCAGCAGCATGAGAAAATTCAGAAAGCAAGTACAGAAGGGGTTGCTATCCAGGGTCAGCAGGGAACTAGGCTTTTGCCAGAGCAACTCATCAGAGAAGCTTTTATCCTCAGTGACCTCTTTGATATTGGAGAGTTGGCAGCTGTTGAGCTCCTTCTAGCTGGTGAGAAGGGAAAATATTTAAGAGCTGGGGAAATACAACTTAAATAGGGCCTTCTTTCTAAGTGTATGCTTAATGTAAATGCATGATTCGATCAAGGCCTTAGCTTCCTAACATAGAATGTTCTTAAAAAGAAATCTATTGTCACTGTAACAGTAGTTCTGAACTGTAGTGCTCATATTTCATGCAGCTATTGCAAAAGGGGGAATAGTTTGAGGGGTTTTTATGATTTACTTTATCACTGAATTAAAAAATAGTTTAAAAGTAATTGTTTGAGAGTTTTTCCATGAAGCAGTGTAATAGGTATTTGTTCTTCAAACTATGTATTAGTCATACATTGATATATGACTCTATTTGGATCATAATCTAATAACTGATTAGTAAGAGAAGTATTCTGGAAAGTGACACATGCTTTGCATGTAGAAAATTTATTTCAGAGTTATTAAAATATAATTGTTAGTTATCATTACTAGCTGCTGTTCATCATTAACTTTTTAGAAATTCATGAAAGAAGTAGCTTGCGAATTTGTCACCTTTGGAAAGCCATCTTGACATGTACCTCACTTTCTATTTTGAATGTAAATTTTCGATGTAAATTCAGACAGAAAATTTCATTTTGAATAAAGAAAAGATATTTTGCTGATAATCAGTTTGAATTGATTATTAAGATGGGTAGATATCAGTTGCAAATACCATTTGGACTAGGATGTTTATGGACTTGCACTTCTATTTCTTTTAAATTTTTGGATGTTTTAATAGTTGATTATAAATTTTAATAATAGCACCCAAAATGTCTGTGATTTCTTTTAAGTGCCTAAACCAAACCAAAATGATAGTGAATAACCATGGTTGCTTTGAATGCTACCCTTGTATTTCAATTAGAAATACAAAGACACAGAGCCGTTATCAAAATCTGTATGTTCAACTTTCTGTGACTATTCTGTGCATTTTTATTCAATAGGAGAACACCAGCAACCTCATTTTCCTGGCCTTACAAGAGGTCTAGTTGCTGTTCTTTTGTACTGGGATGGAAAAAGATGCATTGCCAATTCACTACGAACCCTCATCCAGTCACGCCAAGGCAAGACGTGGACATTGGAACTCAGGTCGGTACTAGGGTAATGAGCTGATCAAAGCGCTTTGCTTTGAGTGCTTTTAGGGCTAAGTAGACTCAAGGGAATGTGAAAATTCTCAAATTTGTTTGTTCCTCATAACCTGATGCAGCTGCTTTCATGTTTGTTTTTTAAGCATAACATTCTTTTTTCTTACATGTTTTTATTGGTTTATAAGGAAATCCATTTTACTTTCAGTTCTTTCATGCTACTTCACCTTTTGGCAGTGTTTTGCTTTAGATGCTCTCCCAGTCAGTGTTGCTCTAACTAGTGATGATTACTCAGTATTCTAGAGACTGAGTTTCTGCCCTTGCTGTGTTCTGACTTCCCGTGTCCTGCAAAACAGAGAATTGTGCTCCTGCCTTTACTTAAAATGGATGTGCTATCTACTGGTGAATGTAGTATGCTAACATTTTTTGACTTTAAAAAGAAAACAGTACGCACTGTTTACTTCCAATACACAGTGATTGCTTGATTAGAGAAAGAAGAAAAGGTGTGTTCTAGTGTAAATAACAAGTTCTGGAACATAAAATAAATGATTGCTTCAGAAGTAGCTCCACTGCTTCAGTAAGGTGTACATAATTGGACAATTGCATGTACTAGTAAGAAAGAGGCTGTGAGCTTGTGAGTTATGTGCATCTTACGTACAGTACTTTTTTCTTTTGATCGAAATCTTAACTAGCTGATTCATGTTGTAGTCTCATATTCCATGCTTTTGAACCTACAGTTACCTGAAGACTTTGTATCCATTCAGCATGTTTTGAGAGGGCACTGCTTTAGTAGTGCATTAGTGATGCACATTTAGTTACTTTATGTATATAATGTAGTTGTACATTTTCTGTCAGCAAATAAATTTGATGGGATTCATTATTTTAGACTTCCTCTGTAAGTGGGAATAGTATGATTAATTGTTAACTTTAAATTCTTTCCGTTATAGTCAAGAGTTAATGTCCATGACAACACGCTTTACAGATGAACTAATGGAGCAGGGTTTGACTCAGAAGATCCTTACTCTTGTGTCTCACATCGATTTGAACAACGAATTTGATAAACTCCAGAGAGAGCGAGGATTGGGCAGTGAGAAACATCGCAAAGAGGTAAATATTCACTGGGTGTGAATATTCTTCTGAATTACTGCACAGATTAGAATACAGTTAGACTGTCAAGAGTTAAGAGTTACGGATTGGCTTTTCTTGGGTGGGTTTTTTTGGTTTGTTTTGTTTTCTTTCTAGTTTCTGTTCTCTACCTTTGCAAGCTCTGTTACTGTCTGAGGGTTCATAGCAACTATGCTGTACCAGTGTGGGATCCAGATTACTTCTTGCATTTCCGTTTTGCTGTTGCTCCCTGATGCTAGGGCATACCTTATATTTAGTAAGGGAGTGTAATCAAGGACAGCAAGAAAGTAAGCCTAATATTTGCACTATGTGTAAATGTCTTTTTTTTTTTTTTTTTTTTCCAATTTTATTCTAAAGACTGTCTATTAAATCATTTGCTCTCAGCATTACCGTTATCAGCACTGCAGTAAAAATAGCAAACTAAAATTCTCAAGTTATTAAAACAGTTTGAAACCAAGTCTAGTCAGGCAAATGATGTTCTTCTTAATAATCAAGTTATGTTAATATGAACAGAAGCATTTCTAATAGTGAAGTGAGAATTGCTTGAAAATGAGTTCTTGTTTTTGCAATCCTTGAACTCAGTTGAGGCTGTGACTAACTGCAGAGTGTGTTTCTAGTAGGAAGATTTTAAACATTATTGTTTTAATTTCTGAACTTCTTTCTAATGGGTGAGCTGTCTAAAAATTATTCTATGTTATAATCAGTCTATTTGTTTTCCACCAAATAACTAGTTTTACACTTTTGCTATTAATCTAGAAACTATGCAAAGAATATCCTTCTGATCTACCTTAAATTACCTTAATTTACCTTAAAATTCATTTAATGCTTAATGTTAGAAGTTTTTTTCCTTCCTTTTAGGTGGATTACCATGTTTCCCTCTGTATTCATTAGAACTATTATTCTGCTGGAGTCTGTGTGAAAATATCTTGCTGTGTTAAATGTTGAAAAGTTTTTATCACTGTGCATGTGATTTTACTGTAGATAGAATGCTTATAGCTCTATATTTAACCAGACACAATGGATATAGGGCAAGAATATTATTAGAAGCTTGTAATTTAGCTAATACAGTTTTACAAAGACCATTATGAAAGGCCATTAGTGGCTTTTTATTTTTTAAGGTCTGTTTTGGGTTTTTTTTTGTGTGGTTTTTTTTTTTAACTTACACCGTTTTCATAAGGCAAAGCAGTTAAAACTCATCTTGGGGGGGATGAAGTTAACAAATGAAATAGGCATTTGCCTTTGTTTGAAAACAGGTAATTTTGGTGTAACTTAGAAAAAAGAAAAACTTTGTTTTCAAGAGCCATTGTACTTAATTGTATCATAGCTTGCAATATTTTGCCAAATAAAAAGAAAAAACCAAAATTTTAGTATGAAAATGCTTGGTAGTCTTTATGTTGAGTATGATACTTGTTCCAGATGTAATAAGGGGTGGTAGATTTCATTTATGTTTATATTCTGAAGTTGATACAAATATTTTTGTCTGGGGGAAGAAAGTTCTAATTTTAAATGTTTTCCATATTTCTCACTATCTTAAAAGTTGGGTATTTGTATAGTCAGTTGAGGGCACCTCTTCTGGTGCAAGGGGAAGACTATGACCTTATCTGGATATAACTACCAGTGCAGCTGTGTATTGGAGACAGCAAATGTGATTTTTGTGTGATATGCTTACAGCTACAGAAGTTCTATGTAGATCCATTTGTCCTGACCTTAACAGAGATGCTGGTTTGCATGTAATCATATTCCAGGATATCTACTCATGCCTCACATGCAATACATGGGAATATGAATGCATTTAACAAGCACAAGTGTGCCTTTTGTCATTTAGCAATTAATAAAACCTAACTGTAGCTGCTGTGTTTAGAGTAATTTTTAACTTAATTTAGTCATACTGATTGACCGATGAGGACAAATCGAACATGTTACCGGAATATTTATATTTGCTGGTTTTTGTTTGTTTTTATTTTAAAGGTTTCTGACCTCATTAAAGAATGCCGACAGTCCTTGGCTGAAAGTCTGTTTGTCTGGACGTGCCAATCACCACTGAGTAAGGATGACACTCTAATCCTTATAAGTTACCTGGAGAAAGTAACAGTGGAAGCTGATGGCTCATTGGACGGTGTGAACTTGTCTCTTCTTATGGCTCTCCTTTACTGCTTTGATGTCAGCTTTCTGGAACAGGGCACAGAGGATCGTGAAGGTAATGCTGGCAGGTTTCCCAAAGAGGTTATGTTGTGCAGATGGATAAATTGCTATTTAACTGATTTCGTTATTGATCAGTAACAAAGTGGTAGGATTTTAAATGTTTGTTTTCACATTAATTTACTGCGTGTTGGTGTTGTGCTTGTTTTTGTTGTTCTTCAAGATTTGATGCACCGGCTCCCTCTGCTAGCAGAAAGACAGTATATAGCAACAATACACACTCGTCTTCAGGAGTCTCAGCCTTGGAAACTACCAGGCCTGCAAGCTACTGTTAGATTAGCCTGGGCACTGGCATTACGAGGAATATCCCAATTATCCGATGTGACAGGTAAATTACCCTGAAGTGCAGTTGCTGCACATTAGTATTCAGAGCTTGCAAGTAGTGTAAGTCAAAGTATCTGTTACCTTTTTGAAGTGTTAGTATTTACCTTTATGATAAAATTACCGTTGACACTCCTTTAAAGCTTTCTCAGTATATGAGTTTGGTTGTCGAGAATTGAATTGCTTCTGAAATGTACACAGACTTAGAAATAATTAGTTATTAGACAGTGATATTGCATAGTGTCTCACTGAAGTGAAAGAGATTTTAATCTCTGAAAAATGTGAAAGATTGCTTTTTAGCAGCTTTAGTATCATTTGAATGCTTAAATTAAGAATAGATTCATGCTTATGACTTTTTACATCTGTAAATGTTAAACCTCAGTATCTTGAGAGGACAAATCTATTTTTAATTTTTTTTCTCTCTGTACTTCACAAGCTTTCCAGGCTCCCTACTGGGTCAGAATTGAATCTACTCCAGAATGTCTATTAAAGAAAATTAAGACATTATAATTAATGTTTAATTAAGGTTGGTTTGTGATTCTTGGTTCACAACCTTAGATTTAATTGGGTAAATGGATTATGCACTTTAACGCTTATTAAAGAAGAAAGTTGAGATCATCACTCGATATTAACTTGTGTTTTCCTGTATGGTAGAAAAAATATAATTGATAGAAGCATGTCGATTTGCATGTCAGCTGGGTATTCTGAAATATGTTATGTTTGGTAACAGATAATTGTAATTTATTTTTTCCCCTTGTGATCTCTGTTGCCCAGCTCTTGCAGAATTCACTGAGGCAGATGAAGCAATGGCAGAGCTAGCAGTTGCTGATAATGTCTTTCTGTTCTTGACTGAATCTGTTGTGGGGGCTGAAAATTTCTACCAGGAGGAATTTTACATTCGCAAAATTCATAACCTTGTCACAGACTTCCTTGCACTCATGCCAATGAAAGTAAGTTGTTTGTGTGAATAGCAGTTCTTGAGAAATGTGGGCATCTCTTCTATATTTCTAACATTAGGACAGGTAGCATAGAGATTCAGATGTGACCCTCAGCTTGAGGTGCTGCAGTTCATTAAACTTGCTGACTTTATGGAACCCGTATCGTTTGGGCTTTGTTTCCCACACTGAAGTAGAATGTGATTTTTAAAACACTTCAGTGTGGCGAGATTTGCAAAGCTGGCTTTTGTGGTGGTAGTGGTTTTGGTTTGTTTTACACGATTAAAGTTTAAATGAATGCTGAAATTGATGGCAATGTGTGTGGGTATTGATTTTTTGTTGTTGTTGTTGTTGTGGTTTTGTTTTTTCTTTTGAAGCGGACAGCAGTGTAACCTAAATTAACTTACTTTTTTTGTTGCTCATTTTTAATTTATTCTTTTACTAATGATATTTTCCATATTTAAGGGGAGGGATTCTGCTTTTTCAGTAGTATCAATTGTTGGGAAAATGAGCAGCTGTTTTCACTAGAACAGCAGAAATGCTGCAAAAGGGTTTTAAAAAAGTGTCTGAAGCAATTACCACAGTTTCATTTGTGCCAGACCTTGTATCTAGACATAGAAAATTAAAATTCTATGAAAACACTTTCATTTAATTGATGGAGGCTTTATTTTGTGACCTTCATTGTGTTAAGCTGTAGTTGGAGTTGCCAAATAATTACTTTTTTCAATGTGCAAACGGAACGATTTAAAAATATATTTTGTTCATTGTAAC
Source organism: Gorsachius magnificus (assembly GCA_034008185.1). Lineage (NCBI taxonomy): Eukaryota > Metazoa > Chordata > Aves > Pelecaniformes > Ardeidae > Gorsachius > Gorsachius magnificus. Next base: position 164,660,939 of record CM067081.1, read on the forward strand.
CTCTCAGAATGAGAACAATATTGGCAGGAAAACCAATATTTGAGCCTTAAGAATATTTAAGGGCATATATGAACATGTTGTAGACAGCTTTTAGGTTTAATCCTAATTTATTTCTAATCTATTGGAGTTGCATCTTGTTTTCTCAAGCTGTCTTTTTAACCCATTGAATATCCATAGAACAAGTATAACGTCAGTTCAAACAAGTTCATGTTGATAACTTTACAGCTATATTTCTGCTGCAGTGGCTGCCTACATACAATACTTACCACGTTGTTAACAGGCTTTGGACATCCTTTGAAGGCTGCATGCAGTGTTGTTTTCTGTAATAGAGACAGTAGCCTTTAGGAATCTTTTGAATATGTGATGTATATTTTATGGAAGTTCCTTAAACAATCAAGTGCAAACAGGTTTGGAACTGGGGACTTTTTTATGAGGCAGTTCTTCATTGGATGATGTTGCTTTATGGAAGATGAAATGTCATCCTGTAATGATATAAGTCCTTATGAAGGAGATGTAAGGTAGATTTTTTGAATGAAGGTGGAAGAGCTGGAGACTGACCCAGGCTGAGATTGCTGCCATAATAGAACAGATTTGACCCTGTCTCCTGTATCCACAGAACTGCCTGAAGGTCCCAAGGCTGTCGGTTGGTTTGTTGGTACATCTCATCTTCGTTGCATTATGGAATTGGAGGCTTTATCTCTGGGAAGAATATTTCTCTTCCATTTTAGTTTTTTTTACTTTGGTTCAGATCTGCAGTTGATTATAGCTAATGCCTAAAGGTGAAGAGAGATATTTTTCATTACAAGTAGGATTTTGTAATACAGGATATAAGCAAAAATCTGACCCTTGACTTGTATTCCAGTTTGATAGAGGCCAGTACTAGTTGTTTGACAGGAAAGACTTTGTTAGCAGGCAATTGGGATATACCCCTACAAGGGAATTTTTTGTCTTAATTGCTATTAGTTAGTGTTTTACTTATGAACTCAGCTGTTTTTACTGAATCTCAAATTTTAGGTAGAGAGAAGTGTCTGCTTTGCAGTATCTTTTTTTTTTTCTTTTCATATATAACTTTTGTTCAGTTCCATTTAAATCTGTAAGCCAGCATTTTATTTAATTCTTCTGTATAGTTTTAACATTTATGCTGTCTGCCAGTGATGATTTGGGTAAATCTTTTGATTCACTGCATTACATTCAGAACTTGATAATTAGCTTTAGTAGTTCAGATAATTCATTATTTCATTTATTGAGACTTAATTTTGTCCATGTAATAATTTTGTTAGTATACTAATTTGGCTAGTTTGCTCTGACCCTTTCCACAGTAATTTCTAGTTTTTAACAATTTTTTCTGGATGAGATACAATTATTTTGCTGCTCATTTGATTTTGCACATTAAGATACATTATAGACCACAGACCAGTCTCTATTGACTGTCACTATGTTTTAATTTTTGGTGTGTTGAATTGGTTGCTTATTTCTGTTTCTTGTTCCTCAATGTCTGCTTCATAGTTGTTAAATAAACTTAACTTTTCATCTCGCCTCTATTTGCTTTCTATAAGCCTCTGGTGGGGTGTTTTGTCAAAGGCTTTTTGACGTTAAAATTAAATGTCAGCTGTTTTTTTATTTAGTAGTTAGTTTTCTCAACACAAAGAATTTTAGGATACTGATTAAAGGGCTTTTACTTAATTGCTGCAGTTGTTCTTCCCTCCCCTTCTCTCCTCATCCTCCCCCCCCATTGTATTCCTTGACATGTAGTGATCGTTTTGGTTGCGACAGACTGGGTCCAAAGTAATTACATCAATCCAAAACTTTTCAAAATATAAAGTAGCTGTAAGTAGAAGTAGCCTTACATGGCTAAGAAAGGTGCAATCCACAGTTCTATATACAAGAAAACATTATTTTACAGTGTTTTCTGTTTCTTTTCACTCCTCTTGGGTAATTTTCTAGCTTTTTTTGTTTGAAGTTAACTCATCTAGCTTTTGAAGTAAAAAGAGGAAAAGGATCCACATATTGGTGCCAAACTAGAGGACCTGGTGAAACCAGTTGGGAAAAACTCCCATGATATAAAGTTCAGGGCTTTTGCTATGAACTAAGGGCCTTAGCAGTGAGAAAGTGATTGAATGTAAGCTCTTGAGGGGTAGGGTGTTAAAAGAAATGTGAGCATTCTTGTCATGTATGTGCAAGTTAATTTGCTTTCTTAGTTTTTAGTATGCTGTTTAGACAATTCCATTACTTCTGTTCTGTTTCATTCTTAGCTATGTATAGACCAGTGTTTTTCTCCACTTCATAAATTGTGTAGGTGAAACAGCTGAGAAACCGTGCTGATGAAGATGCTCGCATGATCCACATGAGTATTCAGATGGGTAATGATCCACCTATTTCCCTTCGGAGAGATCTGGAGCATTTAATGCTTTTAGTAAGCCCTATTTTCTTTTAAATTACTGTGACAAAAAGTGATTGTGACTTCCCTTCTTTATCAGAAAACCCATATCTGAATGATAACATACAGTGCTGGATCTTTCTGTTTCTGGATTAGAGGGATTTTTCTTTTCTTAAATATAGTCACTTTCTATAACACTGCATGTAAAGGAATTAATTTACTGCCTTGGCTTCTGCTGTTAATAAAGTGTCATTTAATTATTGTTTAGTAAATAAATACTGCATTGTTTCTTATGTTTAAAGAATTCTTGAGCTGCAGTTGTTTTATAAAATATTTAAATATCTAAAATATAAATTATAATAAGATTATCTTAACGTATCTGTTATCTTAAGCCACCTTATTTTAACATAACTTAGAAATAGCCTGTGGTCTTAAACTTCCTATCACTGGAGTTGAGATCTGGCTAAATGGATGGAAGTTCTTTGGAATGGAACACCTTAATGTTTACATAGTGTTTTATGTTTCTGTAAGTCTTCAAATGTCTCCCTACTTACTGTGGGTAAACTATAATTAGGTTTTAGGGGTTTTCCCCCACTATTGACAGTTATTCCGATAAAGAACTGAAATGTTTAAATAATTTTCACGTGTTGATATTTTTGTAATGAGAATTTTGGAAGACTGTTTTGTATTTTCTGTAGAGTAGGCTAGGCAAGGTGACCCCGCTAAGGCTGCTGGAATTACAAATTCCCTAATTTCAGTAGAATTTTGACCACAAGCGTACATTTAAAAGAAAGATCTTTCTGTTTCTGTTCTTTTTTTTAATAAAAGATGGAAAACGACTTAATTTTTCTTTCAATTTTATTTCAAATATGTTGATTTAAATATCAGTTATTAAGGTTACCTAACTGCACTTTCAAAATATCATACATCAAAAAACTGATCTGCATATTGAACTGGTACATTTTATATTTTCTGTTCATGAATAAATTAAAAACTTGTACATTCCCCTTACTTAGCATGAAAATGTACACGTGTGCATTTTTCAGTGTAGCAGTCTTTAATATAGGGATTACTTATCTTTTCAAAAGGTAGTCCTTTAGGCTATAGGACATTAACAGGAAAACTTATAGTGAAATGCTTTCTTAAGTAGCTCTGAGACATATAGTAAACTTAAATAAAGAGCTAGAAATGAAAACTTACTCTGAGAAATTTGTATGTTCAGATAATGGGTAAGATTTCTAATCCCAATACTGGCTAACTTGTTTTTAAGTTAATGTATCAAGGTACGCAAATGGTTGTTCAAGGAGAAATGACACTGTTTTCTTAGCAATGATTTAATCTATAATAATTAGACAGAAAGTTATGGAAGTTTCATTTATGTGTACATTTTGAATTTCTTGGCTGTCATTTGTTCTGATATTGCTATTTAGAAGCTGTCATTTTCAGAGAGTTTTAAAAAATGGAACACCAGACGTGGGATGCTTTGCCTCTCAGATGTTTTAGCTTATCTAGAAGCAGTGCTTATTGTTGAAGTTATCAACTACATAAAGAAAAGATGATATTTTTCTAACATCTTCCTTTCTCTGATAGATTGCCGAATTGTATAGGAAAGACCCCTTTAATCTGGAACTTGCCCTTGAATACTGGTGTCCATCAGAGCCTTTGCAAACATCTACCATCATGGGGTCCTACCTTGGAGTAGCTCATCAGCGACCCCCTCAGCGCCAGGTTATCTTGATTTTCATGACTAATTAGTAGTAACTTCAAATTAAAAGTAATAAAAAAAACAGGCAACAAAGCTTTTGGTATCCTTATTACAGCTAGCCTCTAAGAAGACATTGTCTTGTATCAGTGGCTTATCTTCATGTGTCCTGCTCTGCATGACATGGTTATTGTTTCTTGCTCTAAAATAAGCTACTGCCAGTCATTCATGGTTGTCAATAAACTTAGTAAGAAAGAGTCCTAACAAACCTCTTTGAAAATTTTGTTTAGGTCTGATTTTGTTGCAGTTGCTAAATGAATTCTGATAACAGTGTTCTTGTGTTTTGTGTCTGATGAGCTCTACATACCTTTTTGTGTAAATGAGAAGTTAAATTCCTTAACTATAAAAAAACTTTATTAACTGTAGTTGATAGTATAGTATTTGGGGAGTGAAAATCCATAGGATTATTGTAATTATTTGAAGCCCAAAGGTTATATTCCATGAGAGACAGAACTTAAAATTAAGATGAAGAAGCAATCTAAACAGATGAAGGAAACGTTCCAAAACTCTTTAGATACCTGGGATGCTGGCAGCCTTCAGTGCTTCTTGAAGGACTGTGCAGTGTTAGGCAAAACCCAGTACGAGACATATCAGACACATCCCTATACCCACCCACAATACAGGCAACTTAAATTAGGGCCTGGTGCAATCTGCAAACACCCTAATATGACCCTGGCAGGAACCAATGTGTGTGTGTGCATTGCTGTGCGGGGATATGACAAGCATAGTGAATTCTTTCCCAATACCACTTAACTTGCACTGTGAGATGTGTTAATAAAACTGCTGTGCAGCATTTGTGAACTGAAGTAAACTTTGTCCCTAGAAATACAGAATTGGAGAGTTACTATGCTTTGCAATAGCATGAATTTGTTTTGTTTATTTTAGCTTTGAAACATGTTTTTCACATTCAGGGAAACTGAATAGGCCAGTCTACAAAGGAATTTTTTTTTTTTTTGAGATGTGATTCCACCCCTCTACCCCACCTTAATTACATTAGAATCTGTTTTCTGACTTTGGCTGCTTATTGTTTTCCTAAAATACTCAGATTTATTTATTTTTTTTTAAACACTGATCTTTATTTGTTCTAGGTTGTCTTGTCAAAGTTTGTTAGGCAAATGGGAGATCTACTTCCTTCCACAATTTACATCCCATACTTGAAAATGCTGCGGGGACTGGCTAGTGGGCCTCAGTGTGCTCATTACTGCTTTAGTTTGCTAAAAGTCAATGGCAGTAGTCATGGTAAGAAAAGTGATGCTTCAGCTCTTTCTCAATTCTTTTTCTTTAGAAAAGTACAAAGACTCATTTTAGATGAATTGTGGCTTCACACTTTTAACGTTTCATTTCGTTATTAGTACAAAGATGAAATTGGAAGGCTTCGCTTGAAAGTGTAATCTGTTAAAAAAAAAAGTAGTCTGAGCACTTTAGCAAGTAATTCACAAACTGAAATAATGCATTTTTTAAAAAAGCTGCCTTAACACCACAAGAGATGCAGAATATCAATACAGCTTATTGTAAAATATAAGACAATTGATGTCTTAAAGTTAAGTTGTATATTTTGTAAATACAGTTATCTTTCCGGAGCTGACTTTTTTTCAGAAGCACTTTGTTCTGTTAGAATTTTTCGATACATGTAATATAATAGCACTTTCTCAAAGGAAGAGATGCTGGTCAGTCCTGTGTTTTGCATTGACTTTGCATTGATCAGATTGAAAAAAAATCCTTACTTTGAAGATATAAATAATGCTGCAAACATTCTGATTCATAAAACAGAAAACTTTATTTGTACTGGCTTTTCATGTTAGCAACTTTCTGTTGCTATTAAAGAAAAAAGCAAACAAAAAACCCCAACAACAACAAAAAACCCCAAACCAGAACCACTAATTTCGTAAACAGTAGCTTTATTTTGAACTTTATTCTTTCCTCTAGATAAGAAAGTTTTCCTTTTAAATTAACTACCCTGCTTGTCACCCTGTGAAAGAGTAGAAAGAAAATCTTGTCATCTGTTTGTCATTTTTCTAGCAGAAAACATCCAAGGAGCAGGTGGGAGCCCTGTCTCCTGGGAGCATTTCTTCCACTCTTTGATGCTTTATCATGAGCACTTAAGGAAAGACTTGCCAAGTGCAGACAGTGTCCAGTATCGTCACCTGCCTCTCCGAGGAATCACACAGAAAGAACAGGATGGATTAATTGCCTTTTTACAGCTGACCACTGTTATAGTAAATTGGGTAAGTAACCTTTTATTTGGTTTTCTCTGTTAATGCATTTTTTTCTTGCAAAACATCATCATTCAGCTGTAAGGTTCACTTGACCAAAAAGGTATGTAGGGCAAATTTACTGAGCAGATGTTGTCATTTGATTAGTGAACTTCAAAAGTGTGGGAAGCATCAGGAATAACCGTTATGACCAAACACGCAGTCTAGGTGAAGCAGGAAGAGATGACACCCTTTCCCGTGTTGCTGGTGTCACTGATTTTCTTGCTTTCCTGACATTTTGGTGTTGTGGAGCTGTCTTTTGGAAGTGAGTTATGATTCAGAAGAAATGGCTATGGAGTAGGAAAGTTCTTTGCCTTTAATTGTAAGTTTGAAAAGGCAAAAATAATAGATGAATTTAAAAGGAAATGGTAGAAATTTGGCAAGGAAACTGATCAACTGTGAAACTTGCTTCCAGAGTTAGATTTAAAATGTCCGCAGACCAAGAACATAAAATGTGCCATCAATTGACTGGAGGAGGATTCCAAGAGAATAAAACTGCAATGCAGATTTTGTATTGTGAATTGTCTGGGTAGTTCTGGATAGTGTGGAATTCATCTCTTCAGTAGCCACCAGACTCTGCAGCCTGAAAGTTCTGTGATGTAGGGAGATAGCCTTGGTTTTGCTGACACAAACACCAGACAGATCTGTAACTAATTAGTTTTTTTAGAAATCATCCTTGGTGGTGGTGATAATGGGATGTTCCTATGTGAGCTGTCATGTCAGCATTGGATAAGTGTGGGGAAAAAGGAACTCTTGAAACTAATATTTCCTGGCATCATCAAACCATATCCTGGGAAGAAGTAAATTTGTTCTAAGGATGTAGGGAATTATCATTTGATGAGGCTAGAGGCTTGTTCCTGTTCAGTGGTTCATCTGGACTCTCAAATGAGCTTACACTGGTCATCACCCTGCTCTTAGACTTAAACAAATTCATGTAAGTTCCTAGCAAATGTCAAAATGCAATTTAAGTTCATAATAGAAATATTGATAAAGTCCCTTTACCAGTGCTTGAAGAAGATGTCTAGAGTGTAAAAACCTATTTAAGACTAATTCCATGAATGCGTGTCTACTTAAAAAAAATAAAAATGTGTTGTTATAAGAATCTTATCTTATGCATGTAATTTTTATGTATGGATAGGCACAATTTTAGTACTCATTAAGTTGGGCTTTTAATTTAATTAAAATTGTTTGCTTTGGAATGGTCTGCCATTCTTCTGATGTTTTGTGTACCTTCAAGTACAAAGCAGAGTTGTTGATACTGAACTGTGAGTTAGAGATTGTAAGACATGAATAATCTTCAAAGTAATAATCCACAGTTTTGTTTTTTGTTGCACTCCGCAGAGTGAGAACGCTCGCTTGGCTCTTTGTGAGCACCCTCAGTGGACACCAGTAGTGGTCATTCTGGGACTTCTGCAGTGCAGCATTCCTCCTATTTTGAAAGCAGAGCTTTTAGAAACCCTTACTGCTTTTGGAAAATCTCCTGAAATAGCTGCTTCACTGTGGCAATCCCGGAAGGTTTTAGGATCCTCCTGAATTTTATTTTTCCATTGTTGTTATTTTTTTTTTCACTTAGTTAATGCAGTTCTTACTTTGAAATGATTTTGAAAATAACAGTGTGGTTTTATGCCTCAGAGATCTCCTTGCCTGTGCTTAATTTACATAAATACAGGTTTCCTAATAGACAGTCCTGTGTGTTCAATATGGTTTTTCCTCAGTCTATGTCATCGGTAATGAATGTTCTGCAGGTTACATGTTTTTCTGTTTGGGCTTGGGTTTTTTTTGGTGTGTAATATTCTTCGGTGCTCATAAAAAGAAGGAACTGGCTAAAAGGCTCTACTTTCAGGTGTTTAATTTTCAGAGGAAGCTAATTGTAATTTACAGGATACTGTTGCCAACTTTCACATGGTAAACGTCAGATACATATTAAATACTCTACCTTTTTAAAAAGTGTTTTTTCCCTTCTGTCTTGATTTCAGGGAAAAAATTTAAATATGAATCCTTAGGAAGATTAGCGTCAAATGAAAATGCTCTTGGTATTGTTAATTTAAAAAATCATAATGAGATGGGCTTATTTTATAGTGCGTATTATGGTTCAGACTAATTGCTGTTTTATTTGGAAGAACTTGAGGCATTTGAACTGCAATTGTCAGGATCTTTTTATTAGTAATTAATAATAAACCGACAATAAAGACACCATATAATAGTAGTATTTTAAATGCTCACCACCTTTGATTCCCAATTTATGATATTCCTTAAAATGTACTGTTGTAGGAAATAACACGGGAAACGTCTTCCTCCTAGCCAATATAAGATGAAAATCATTAATGCAAAAATGTTTTTGTTCTTTGTTTCGTTTAACAATAAACATGATGCAGATCTTTGAGATGTAAAGGTAGAAGCATGCGAGTGTACAGCATATAATCCAGCCTTTTAGACAGAAAAATACTAGTTTTTTACCTTTTAAGAATATTTAGGAATCCCCTTCTTACAGCTAAAAAATAAGTACCTTTTAGTCCTGATCGAAGTACATCTCCATCATTTCTATTACATGAAATGTATTGTTTGCCTGTTTTCATTTCTCTTTCTGTTTTGAAGATATTGCAAACTGTGAGAAGTCCAGGCCAGAGACAAGCAATTGGTATTGAGGTAAGGGTTTCTTTGTACCTAGGCAGCGCCTCTAACCATCTGCGTATGAGTTTGGGGGAAACACTTGCAGAGGCTGCTGTGTCACAGAAAACCTTTGGAATAGGTGCCATCATTTCACTGCTTCTTAATTTACTATGAGGCCTGCTTGTAATTTCTGGAAATGTTACCAATTTATGAATCTAGTAGAGCTTTGTTACTGGTAGTAACAGAGCAGCATCTAAACCCTCGAATTCCTTACAAGCACTTCTTATTAAGATTTTCCTGTTATCCTAAATTGGCCTCACTTTTGTTACACCTTAGTACAGTTCAGTTCAATTCTAGTAAAAGTGGTAAATAAAAGCAAAGTATGTAAAAGTTGAAGCATATCTTCTAGTAGCTCAGAAATGAATGAAGAGTATATTGCTGAACTGAAATGCCAGTATTGTTTGTTGCTTTACTGCTTTTGCTTTGTTTGTGGTGTACCGTAGACAAAAATGCAGCAAAGTCAATTCACTGTAAAGTAATTCACAGGTGATGCCCTTACATTATTTGTTCTCACATGTTTTTTTTTCTTCCTCAAAATCTTTGATTTTTCTCCTTCTGTTTTTGCTGTCCTCTTGGGAAGGTTGAACTGAATGAGATTGAGTCCCGATGTGAGGAATATCCTTTAACTCGTGCCTTCTGTCGACTCATCAGCACGCTAGTGGAGAGTTCGTTCCCCTCTAACTTGGGAGCAGGTCTCCGCCCACCAGGCTTTGATCCCTATCTCCAGTTCCTCAGGGATGCTGTGTTTCTCCGATTCCGCACCCGAGCTTACCGGAGAGCTGCTGAAAAAGTAACTTTTATTTGAAAAATCTTTCTTTTTTAGGAAGTAGTTAAAATGATTTGGCACTGTTGATGTGACTTAGATCTATGTGAGAAGCTGCGCAAGTTTGGTGCAGCAGGGGTAACCTGGAGCAGTTGATATTGTTTTGATTCTGTAAACAGGTGATTTTTCAACTCATGGGTTATCAGGATCTATGAGCTACTTCTAAGGAGCCTATATAAAGTGTCTTTTTTAAAAAACAAAAGTTTGTCCTTTTCTCATTGTTACTTCAGAGAATATTTCTGACTTGCTGAACCAAGGAATTTGAGTTTTGTTTATGATCCTTCTGGATGAACGTGCATGCTAAACTGTATCCTGAAAGCTATTAATGATCTGTTACTAGCTGTATACCTATTAAAGACTCTTTATTGCTTGTCATTTCAATATACTCCTATGTATATTGTATAATAGAGCCTAGAATAGGCAATAAATCTGTTTTAGTGTTTCACTTTACTTCCGAAAGAAAGCTTGGCCTTTCAAATTATTTGACATGATGAATTGTTAAGTGTTGTTGGATAGCACTTCAGAATTAGTTAGTCATGCCATACTTCTGATCCATCACTGCACTGCCTGTTGTATTCTTTGTCATCCTGGTCTTGTTGCTGCAGTATCAGTCTTACTCTGTGTATGACGTTTTCTTCATTTTGTGATTATCTACAGTGGGAAGTAGCTGAGGTAGTCCTGGAAGTGTTTTACAAATTGCTGCGGGACTATGAACCTCAGCTTGAAGACTTTGTGGACCAATATGTGGAGTTACAAGGTTAGCTTGTTCATTTGTTCACTGACAAACAGAATTGTAACTTGCTTTGCTCTCTTACATCTTGTGATCTTGTTTAATATTGCAAGGAAGATGGTGGAATGCTAGACAGAAACTTTAAGATAGGAAGATGTTAAGAAAATGTCCATGTACTATTGGGAGCTGTGTTGCTGATACAATATGGCTTCACATACGCCATTTCCTACTTTCCTAGCTCTACTAGGAGGATGACTTCTGTTTTTCTTGCATTGTTGATTTGATTAAAGAGCAGCATTTGACACTTAGAAAACAGCTTTGTTTTGGGTTTGTTCCTCTGGATTTCTTTGGTCTAGACCTAAATCGCTACTATTCATAGTGTTAATTTAAAGGTGTCAGTATATTTGATATATCCTCTAGTATTATTGATATATTAATTTTTCAGAGTAGACTAGCATTTAATCCTGGACAACTATTCTTTAAAAGGCCAAAGTAGATGGCAGTTGCCTCATTATAGGAAATTTAAGGCTTATTTGGGCTGCAGATTTTTTTTTTAAATACCAAGTTTCTTCTTAACATTGAATGACAGCCTGATGCCTATGGATTTGCCTGTAGCAGTAGAGAGTTATAAGAACCACTTAAGTGAACAACAACTTTAAGAAATACCTCTCTGGTGAGCTCACGTCAGTGTGGGAGGCCTCTGTGCCCTGTATTTGACAAACAGTTATTGGCAGCTTAACTGGCTCAAGCAATTTCTGTTAGTTCATTTCTGCCCTCAGCTAGTCCTTCGGCTTGTATGATTGCTTGTAGGTTACGTGATGCATTGGAGAAATGGATTAAAACCTATCTTTTTGACTAGATCCATTAGATCCATTTCTTGAACTGATTCAAGTGTGTGGCTCCACAGTGGCATGGTGTGTCTATTGGTGTGCTCGGGGGCAGCACAGACATGGAATGAATAGAAGGAGAAGGGGATTATTTAAGCTGATGCCAAAAGAAACTGCACCCTCATTCTCACATGCATGTTAAAAAAGATTTTTACTGCTCTCCTGCTTTTATCCACCATAGTTTACTAGGAATCTAGATAAACCAGAAACGTGAGTCTTGACTTTTCCTTTTAAGAGGAAAAGTTTTATGAGGGTCTTTGAGGTTTAGGCTAGTAGTTTCATTTTTGTGTACATTGTTGCAACAGATAGGCAAGTATCTGTACACTATGAGCATCAGGGGTTCAGTGGACCTTCTCAGCTTTGATTTCTGAAAATGCATCCAGGGTCTTCATGCAGGTTTGGGGAGATGTAAACTTTTTCCAGTTACTTTTCAGTCTTGCAAAACCATTTGATGTAGCTCCAATGTGGTATAAAGTCCTAGCATTGGTTTGAATCCGAGGTCAGATGTACTTAGGGAAAGTCTAACTGTTTAAAGTTGAAATTATGCTATTAGATATTGAAAAGTAATGGTAATTGCTATCACTATTCTTCCCAAAATTTTTAAATTACCTAAATGGCTAATGTGTAAAGAAAAGCTTATGCGTAAAGAAAACCTCTGAAGACTTTGTATGCAGTATGTTTCATCTAGTTAGATGTTGCTTATGACAACAGGGACTGTTATCTTTTGTAGCTCAGGCTAGCTTGAGTGATGGAAGTATTTTCTATTAGATGTTAATTTTTTTCCCCTCCTCTCTTTAGGAGAAGAAATAATAGCGTATAAACCACCTGGATTCAATTTGATGTATCATCTATTGAATGAGTCCCCAATGCTGGAACTGTCCCTTAGTTTGCTAGAAGAAGGGGTTAAGCAGCTTGATACTTATGCTCCGTTTCCTGGTACGTGCCTATTTTTCCTGTGAAGTTAAAATGCATACTAAGCAGGATTTAAAGCTGACGCTGCATATCTTCAACTTGACGTTGTTTCTCCTGCATATAGAAATTGTGGTTTGGGGGAATTTTCCTAGTAGTAAACAACTGACAAGTTCTTGTGCAAGGCTTGATGAATGAGGTTTATGAATGTAACCTATTCAACTGCTTCTTTGTTTTTCTTATGGTTTTTTGTTGTTTGTGCACTGCAGGGAAGAAGCATTTAGAGAAAGCTGTACAGTATTGCCTTGCACTTCTAAACTTAACCCTACAGAAAGAGAATCTTTTTATGGATCTGTTGCGAGAGAGCCACCTTTCCCTTATTGTCACGCCGTTGGAGCAGCTGCTTCAAGGAATCAATCCTCGCACTAAAAAGGCAGACCATGTGGTGAATATTGCTAGGTATGTGTGAAATACTGAGATGGGAGGAGTTCTGGAGGCACAGAAATGTTTGGATCCTGGTCCTTTCATTAGTTTTACTACCCAATGCTTCTCTTTGCACAGAACATCTCTGAAATTTTGTTTTGGTGGGGGAGGTGTCTTCACAGGTGGTGTGATCTGTGTATTGACTAGCACAAGATTGGGATCTGTATTTATAGTTTTTCTTTCTGGATGTTTTTTTCCCCTAATGATTACTTCTTGGTTGCTTTATGTGCAGTGATTCCCTTGTATATAAATTTCAGTTTGCACCAGACTTCAGTTGTCATAGAGTGGGAGGGTAGAGCTTCGTTTGGTTAGTGTTGGCCACTTAAATATTTTACAGTATTGTCCATTAGTTACTATATTAAAAGTATCAGTGTAGTATTCTGAAACTGTTTCAAATGTGAAACTTCAGGATTTCCACTTCCCACTGATGCCTTCTGTTGCTGTTTGATTTTTATAATAACTTTACAGACAAACCACTGTTGATGAATAGTAGAATTGGGTGCATAAAAAAGCAGTGATATTCTGACATGGAATTAAAAAAAATAACTCTTTCTATAGACATTTTTTGTCTGTCATATAAATTACTTTTTTTCACATAACAATAGTCAACAAATAGTTTTAAAAAAAGCATGCCTTTTAAGATGCTTTTAATTTTTTTTTCTCTCACCTATTTTGGGTAAATGCAGTAGTTGATTTTAGCTAGTTTTGGTCTTCAGTGACGCTCATTTCTGCATGATCTGAAGGTATTTTCTCCATGTTTCTTCTGTGAGCCTGTGATCAGCTGTTTTAACTTATCCTGCCGTGTTTGAAGTAGATTTTGGATAAAAAGAGTAGTAAAAATTCCAGGAGAGATTATTATCCCTACCTAGCCTACTACCCTCCTCTTAATGGAGGATTGTTAAGTGCTTCGTGTAGAGTGAAATTTAGTTTGTAGCTTTAACAATTTCTCATGTAGTTTGGTTTGTAAATGTTTTAGTTCTAAATGTTGTTTTTCATCTGTGCATTACTGTCTTGAAATAGTAAAATTCTCAACAATTTCATTACAATAATCTTGTATTTTTGAAGGTATCTTTATCATGGAAACAGCAACCCTGAACTGGCTTTTGAAAGTGCCAAGATTTTGTGCTGTATTTCTTATAATTCCAACATCCAGATAAAGCTAGTTGGTGATTTCACACATGATCAAGTAAGTGCCAATTTCTTTGTATCTGGAAAGAGAAACTGGTGGAGAAATACTGGTGCTCCATAATGTTACTTCAAAGGATAGGTTTCTAGATCAAGTACATTAAAACTGTATTTTGTCTTATACCTATCTACCTACCTTTAAAAAGTCTTTTACTGTGGCATTGTGAAAAGCAACTACTTCATTAATTGAAAAAAACAAAATCATGAATGTTTGCAAGAAGGAACAGGACAATATTCTTTGAGATCCTGAGACCTTTTCTTGACTTTATAGTCTTCAAACTGTGAGGATAATTTAGCATATGTAACAATAGTAGATTTTTTTTTTTTTTCTGTTCAGTGGCTAATTGCTAACCTATGCTTAGAACAGCTACCACTCTTAACTCCTGCTTATTAACTAGGTTATAGAATTTGTGTCTAGAATTTCTGTCAACTTGTATGGAGGGAGTTATGAAAGGTACTGTTTTTAATACTCTTAAAAACATCTTAATTTCCATCCTTCTGTTATTGAATACAGAGTATTAGCCAGAAGCTGATGGCTGGGTTTGTGGAATGTTTAGACAATGAAGATGCAGAAGAATTAATTAATCAAAAATAAAAGAGGTGAAAAAGGGCTTTTAAGTCCTTTTCTTGGTTGTTTTCTGTTGAATTGGGCCTTTAGGCGAATGTTACAAGTTAATGTCTTAGCTTTCTTGTTAACAGCTTGAAGGCTCTGAATATTATATTATTCCTTAAATGGATTCCTTCACTATTCACTTCATCTCTTTTTTTTTTTTTTTTTTTTTTTTTTTTAATCAAGAGCTGGAGCCTGAAAAGAAGCGGGCACGAATCCATCATGAAACAAGGATCCATATTCTGAATCTCCTTATCACCTCTCTTGAGTGTAGTCCTCCCAGCCTTGCTCTGTATCTTTTGGGATATGAACTAAAGAAACCTGTCAGCACCACAAATCTGCAAGATCCAGGTATGAAAAGGGAAAGTTAATTGGAGATTTAATCAGTTCTTTTACCAATACTGAGAATATTTATTGGAAAATTCATGGGGAGAAGCAGTTCCTCTTAATGTTAATAAGCCAACAGGCCTTGTTCTAATCCTCAAAAGCTAAATTAAAAGATATGTTGATACCCAAATGCAGCATTTAAACAGCTTCAGGATTTGATCCTTCGTTTAAATTGGATTTTGGAACTGACTTGAAATTGGAGTTGTGGGGGAAAATGATAATTTAGAAGTGAAACATTAATTTATTTACTATTTTATGCAGTGTGGTTGTGTCCACAGTACAAAGAAATTGATTTGATGATCCAAGGAAGTATCTACATATGATAACACAGGAATCTACAAAGCATATTGTCACTTTGAACTAGTTATGCTACTTGATTACTAGCCTGTCCCTCCTCAAACTCCTGTTTAAAATTAATTATAGGGAAGAAAAACATTTAATGTTGTAGGAGAAAACCTTTTAGAATATGTGGGGTTTCATTCTACTGCTAGGTGTATTAATATATTTATATATTTATATATTTATATGTATGAATATATATATGAGAATATGAACTTCAAAGCCATAGGAGTGACATTTCTAATGTTTCTTGAATTGGTGAGAAAAATAGTGTGTATGTGTCTTGTTTGCCTCCTCAGCTTCTAACTTGTATTCAGTACAAGACAGACATTGATAAATTTGAGCAAGTGCAGCAGAGATGGTCAGGGGGCTGGAGCATTCAGCCTGTGAGGAGAAGCTGAGGGAATGGGGCTTCTTCAGCCTGGAGAAAAGAAGGCTTTAGGGGGACCCTAATAGCAGTCTTCGAATACCTACAAAGAAGTTAATGAGAGGATAAAACCACGCTCTTCAGAGGTGTGTGGCAGGAAGATAAGACAGTGAGCATAAGTTGAAACAGGAGAGGCTCCAACTGGATATAGGAGAAACTTTTTCACCATGAAGACAGTGAAGCGGTAGAGTGGGTTGGCCAGAGAGGTCATGCAGTCTTCATTCTTGGAAGTTTTCAAGACCCAACTGTATAAAGCCATGAACAATCTGGTCTGATACCATAACTGAGCAGTAGTTTGGAGTTGAGATGTCCTGGAGTCCCTTCCAATGTGAAGTATGAGATTCTTTCTCAGGTTTTAAAGGATGTTTTATATGAACATGTTTGAAAAACATTTGATTTTAGTTGTTTAGAGAAGAAAAATAATTTTCATTAGGTTTGTATTGGACCCTCTGGCCCAGCAGTTTTTAGTCCTATTTTGGGGGGGGGGGGGAGGATGGGGGGGAAGTCTTCAAAGTTAATTGATATATCAGAAAGATGAAAAAAAGATGTCAACCTGTTTTTTTAATCTACAAAGTAGCTTACAATTGCAGACCATATTTTGGATGTTCTGAAATTCTGTAGCTACACAATACAAGTAACTGATCTGCACCCACACAAATTTATCCTATGTTTGGTCAGTGGTAGGGGACTCTCTCTCAAAGCCATGAGAGAGCTTGCACACCTCTTTGAGTTATCCCATTAATAATGTGAAGAAATAATGACCATAAGCCATTTGCCTTGAGATAGTAATTTCCTACTAAGGCATAAATTATACGTGTCCAAACAGAGAAGATTATTTCCCCTGTAAGAACTGTAGTTATTGATGCCTTTACTGCTCTAGGACATCTTTCTAGGTTGATTAAAGAATTAAGTGGCTAAAGGAAGAATGCAAAAAGACAGGATTTTGACTTCAGTATTAAAATCTCCTCCCCATTCCCCTTGGTTGCAGTGTCAGGTACCTTTAGGGGCATTAGTCATAAAATGGCTATAATTGTAAAATAAAGACAGGAATGTAAAGCTCTTCTTTAAAATTGTCAAATGAGTGTTTAGTTAAAGTTTAAGAGCTAGAATTCAAATTTTCATTTGGTTCATGAAGAATATTAAAGAATCAATTGAATCTCTTTTTTTTTTTTAATAGAACTGAAGAGAAAGTTCTTAAATAAGTTTTGAATGCATAATTTATCCTCTTTCCCAGCCTCTCAAAAGCCTACAGACTAACTATAAATGCTTTCATTAGATTTTTGCTGAAACACAGTTCCTTTTATTTTAATTAAAGGACTTCACCAGGTATTTTTGCTGCAGCTTTGTGGAGCAGTGTAGTGCAGCATAAGCTATCTGAACAATTTCGTTTCCATAATTCTATGTTTGCTATGGAGGCAAGTAAGATAAAGAACATTAAGCAACTAGTTTTGTATTTTAAGGTGTCTTGGGTTGCCCACGGACTTGTCTTCATGCTATTTTGAACATACTGGAGAAAGGTACCGAAACAAGGAATGGGCCCACAGCAGTTCAGGAATCTCCTCATCTTGCAGAACTCTGTTACCAGGTATTCGGCATAATTTCTGTTGGCATATACTGAAAGTAGGCTTTAAAATTAGCTACTTCTTCATTGGTGAACACAGATGGCTGATGATTTTGATAATAGTTTCGTTTTTAAAATGCATCTGTCAGGTTTTTATATACATTGAACTCTTCTACCTGTTTCTATGTGAAAAAGCATTATCGTGTAGCAACACAGAAAATAATCTGCACTCATGTCAGAACTTGGAATTGTATATTTTGTATTAATTGTAAATTAATTATTGTGTAAAATTGTATATAAATGTATATAACTAATATTCTAAATATTTTTGGTGAGCCTTTGAATCTGTAGTGACCATAGGCGCTTTTTTTTTTTTTTTTTTTTTTTAAATTTTGGAACTGCAGTTTGACAGCAAGTAAAATAACAAATAATCCCAAATAAGCCGATAAAATTCTCTTTATTCTGTAGCAGTGGCAGAATGTATGCATGTATGTCTGAGGGGGTGAGATGGAGAAGAAAGCTGAATTAGAGATATATACAACGTAGCGGATATATGGCCTTAAATCATATAACCATATGATTACACACCTGTATCATGTTAAAAATCCGTGGAATATAGAAAGGGTTTTAAACACTATTTAAAGTGAAAGAGACCATACTGTAGAAGGAGAGGGGGGAAAAAAGTTTATATTGCCTGTCTTGGTGAACCTGGAGACTGAAAAAAGAGTCATTTTTAAATGAGCTGAACAAACAAAGTTTTATATAGTGTCACGTTGCGGGCAAATAGCCGTTGGAATCATCCACATGCTGGTAGTCCTGTAATGTCATAATTTAACATTTTGTTAGAAATAATATGTTCAGTTTTGGAGTAAGCTGATGGAAAACTTAGTGTAAATACAGGTAATATTGTTTGAGCAATAAAACAGTGTTACGCATCTTTTGATTTGGTGGGTGGTTTGTTTTTAAAATAAATTCCATGAATGGGTATCTACTGTTTTTCACTGACAGGTGATCTATCAGTTGTGTGCGTGCTCTGACACATCAGGTCCAACTATGAGATATCTGAGGACCAGTCAGGATTTCTTATTCACTCAGCTGCAGTATTTGCCATTTTCTATCAAAGGTAATTTTAATCCTAAAATAAGATTGAGCATGCTTAAAATTCTGTGCATATTTTGACTCTCTAGGAATCACAGAAGCAGCATAGGCAGCATTATTAAACTGAATTAATTGCAGAATTAAAAGGTTAATAGAGGCAGTAAAGATTGAACTCTGCCCGTTTAAGAGGTTCACATTATTAGTGCTGAACTTTTTGTAAAAGAATGTTCGTTTTGGAATGCACCGAGTCTCCAGAAGCAAATCCTAACCTATGTTTCAATGATCATTGTAGTTTTGTTAGATCATGCTACAGAAAAAAAATAATATTTTTGAAAAGTAAGAATGCTATGGAGAACTGAGGGAATAAAAGGCTGGTGGTTGTAACCACCCGTATCTTCCCTTCCTTTGAATAAAGAACTTTTATTTGGTGATGGCATTAAGTTTTAAGTTAATAGATGTGCGTTTAATGTTTCAGACCAACATTTCTCAGGTGTCTTAAACTGAATAAATGTGCTTATTCACTTTATCAGATGCTTGACCACTAGTCCTTTGTTAAATGATAGCAAACTTAGCATTTGAATGCATGTATCCAGCCTGGGTAAAGCACTTTAGATGATTCCTACATAACTTAAGAATCTAAATTAGATTAATATAGAATATGAAGATTCTTGGAGACCCATATTCAAGCCTTACCAGTTTTGATTAAAGTTATAGTTAATTTTGGGTAAATGTCTGATTATTTTCACTGAAATTATAACTGACCCCACTGCATTCTCCACAGTGACTCTTAGTACAGGTTACATCCTTTTCTGTATACTTTTAATTGCGTGTATGTGTATAATTTGTTATCACAATAACCGCATGTTCATTTAATGGCTTTTGTCAGATCTCTCAGTCCTTTTGTCTCGTAAACAAATGGTGAGCAGATAATAAGTAGTGACATCCTCTAAAAGTTTCCTCAAATGCAAAATGCTTTCCTTGGAGAAAGTAACATTGTTTATATTCAATCTTATAATTGTTTCCTTATCCCCACCCAGAACATGAGATTTCAACACTGAACCAAATGTCTTGGCTGATGAAGACTGCAGCTATAGAAATGCGAGTGACATCATTGAACCGCCAGCGCTCCCACACACAGAGACTGCTGCATCTGCTGCTTGATGACATGCCTGTGAAACCATACTTGGGTAAGAGGAATTTATTGTGAGGGTAAATAAGTTTGAATAAATGGAAGTATGAGGGACTTTATTTGAATTCTTTTCGCTATAAGCTTGTGACAGTTCATCTGTGGGTTCAGAGTTGCCAGTGGAGAGATGGGAAGAAAGACGATGGTAGTTGTAGACTCCAAAGTGAGATAAATCAGGTTATCTTTTTGTTCATTGCTGCTTTCTTTGTGTTTCATTTTTGAAACCTCTCAGTGTCTACGCTGATATAAAAAATAAACATAGTTTATGGGGTAGGAGAGGGGAATATGAAAAAAAAAAAAATTATAAAATACTTTATTTTGGGATGCTATCCAGAGTTGTTACTGTGTAGAGAAGGTGGACAGTCTTCCATGGTAAACGGTTTTAGACAAAGTTTTCTCAGTCTTAACTTGTGTTTGTCTGTCACACATTTTGAATCCTCTCTCACAGAAGACAGTAGCTACAGGTCAATTTGGCTTTTGATCTTATAACATCACAGAAATGATACTTCATTCCAATGTGACATAAAATGCAACATTAAATAAAAAGGCAAGATTTCAGAGTTTCAGAACAAGAGTAGAAGTGAATAAAGAGAAATAAAAACAGGTGGCAATAAAACTCTTTACACGAAGTAAATAAACAGAATAACTGGAAGATATCATAATGGGCTGCAGCAGTACGGTGTTTTCCCTCACTTTTATAGGTCTGAATGCTGTCTGTTCATTGTTGTGGAGATCTGAGTACGGGAAACTGTGTCCCGATACCCTGCTCATTTTACACTGTTTATCCAACTACATTATTCATAGTGGAGGGTGGGCTGTCTCTTTAGGCATTTCTAGTACTGGCTAATCTGTAAATGATAATTGGCTAGCTTCTATTAGATAAGTATTGCTTTCATTTTATTAACCGTCAAGGCTGTATTTGTATTAGAAGACTTATGTGAAAGGTTTGTTGGTGTGTGCTCTCTGTCTTCCTCTTTCAGTATTAGTAAAGTAGGTGGTACTTTTTGCTTCAGGTTTTTTTTTTAACTTATTTAATATGTTTCATCTCCTTCAGCTGATGGTGAAGGAGGGTTGGAAGATGAAAGTCGATCAGTCAGTGGTTTCCTCCACTTTGACACTGCTTCCAAAGGTAAGCGTTATGGCTGTTGATTATTTCTCTGTAAAGTTTTTTTGATCCTGAATGTGGGGAGGGCTGCCTCTAGAAAGGACACTTTGAAAAAGAAAATAATCAACTTTCTAAACGGCAGCAGTACATGGAACAATTTTATTTAGTGTGGAGAGAAAAAAAAGAATTTTAGAACCTTGATGTAGCTCGTTGGAGTGAGTGGGAAATAATGGACTGGAAAGGAAGGTAGAGGAGTCTGTATTTAAAGTATCTATGGAAGGGCAGAATGGGACAGTGGCAGTCAATAAATTTACTGCTAACAGTAAAAACAGTGAGACTGTTGCTAAGGCTGAACATATTTATATTGTCATGGCAAAGAATATAAAACCCAAGTAACTAACTTCAGATTCCTTACAATGTTTCTAAGTCTCAACAAAAGACTGCATGGTTCTTGTTGAAAACCAGCCTGCTTTTATTTAGGAGAAAAAATTAGAATCTTGTGTTTATAAATATTGGATTGCAGGCGTACATAACAGGAGAACAATACACTATAACACAAATTGCAAATTTAAGGCTCTAGGAAATGTTTTTAAGCCCCTTATATAGATGGATAGCACTTTCTGAAGATTTAATGTTTTCTTTTGAAACTTCACACATTAAGATTTGGATTTACAAAGGTAAGGTAGGCTTCTATTGTCATTTTTTTTTTGTTGTTTTTCCCTTGGTATTTCTGAATACAGTTTGAATTGATTTACATTTGCAGTACGCAGGAAGATCTTAAGTATCCTGGATTCAATTGACTTCAGTCAGGACATTCCAGAGCCTTTACAACTAGATTTTTTTGACCGGGTTCAGATTGAGCAAGTCATTGCTAATTGTGAGCACAAGAATGCACGTGGACAAGTGGTCTGCAATGTCAAGGTGAGCAGTTGTCTATGTTCTCAAGTAGCATGTGCTATTTTATATCTTGATGATAATAATAAAATCAGTGTATTAATAATACTTTGAAATGGCTTTCACATAAAAAGTATAGCTGTTTCAGATATGTGCATAATTTATGCAAACTATTTGGATTAGTTTATTTCTTCTTCCACATTGCGCACATGGATTTCTCATTTGCAGTAGACAGATGGATCAGTTTAAGGCACTTCCAGGAAATATCTTCTATCTTAATGTTTTTCCCATCTTGGAACACCCAAGTGATATTGCGGATATGACATCTACCTTATGTATTTCGTTGGTCTTCAATGCACAGCTATGTAGCACTATGTATGTGTACACAATTACGTACACAACATAGTTGCGTACTGCAGTAGTTCTTCGAAGTTTTAGTTAAGATTGTGTCACACTGTGATGAGTACTTGACAAGTGTATGATAAATAGTCCTGAAAAATTGTCATCTGAGAGACAAAGGACAGAGCAGAAGTGGAATGTAATAAAAATGATCTTGATGGTTATAGGAATGCAGCTATTCCATATTAGGAACTAGCTGTTCTGTATTGTAAAATGTATTTTAGACTTGAGAGGAAACAAACACTTCCTTTGGTGCAAGAGGACTATAGTGGAAGTTGAAGAGGAAAGGGAGTGTGCTGTTTAGAAAAGCTCATGAAAGGACAGAACAACTTAGGACCAGAAGGAAATTAATGAGTGCAAAATGAGAAGTGCAGTGAGCAGGGGGAGAGACTAGACAGCTAAAAGTACTGTAATTAGAGAATGAAGTATGGGAGAAACCTAAAAAATGAGTAGAACTTACTTGAATCTCAGTCTTTCAGTTGCATCTGTCATTATGTAGCCATCACCTAAATACTTTTAGGAGGGACAAATACATTAAAGTTTCTTCTTTAACTTTTTAATTTCAGTACCTTCACAGAGTTCTGGTTGCAGAAGTCAATGCCCTTCAAGGAATGGCAGCAATAGGCCAGAGACCTTTACTTATGGAGGTAAGTGTAGAAAAAGTAAACTACTGTTTGTTATTGCTCTTGGTGGATTTCATATACTGTCAAGCAGTAAGCTTTACTGTGAAAGCTTGGGGACTTGAGTCCTAACTTTGAGTTAGTAATTCCTGGGGGGAAGACATTAAAATTTGGTAAGATAAACTACTTCTTAACGTACTGTTCTCTAAACAGCAGACCTGGAATCTGTTTTCTTTTTTCTTGAACCTTTTCCCTCTCCATTACTGATAACAGTTGCAGCTCCCACCCCACTGTACAGAAAGCAGTACATACTGATGCCAAGAGTGGCTGTTGACAAGTACAGTGTATAGCAGCCGAGTTCATCTTGCCTTTCTCTCGCAGGGGATGCCAGTTTATCTCTCCTTTCTTCTACACAGCTATAGTTTCAGTGAACTTTGAGCTTAGTTATTTTCTGAGGTTCCTGCCATCTTTTAAATATAGTTGAAATTGGCTAAATGGATTTGAAAGTTGAAGGATGGAGGAGAAATGACTCAGACTAAAATGGGAAGAAAATGCACAAATAGATTTTTCATAGTTGTTTTTGTTTTCATTTTAAAGTGTATGTTAGAAAAGAATCTCCCTGGTTTTTTTTTTTTTTTTGGAAAGGCCTTTGAAAAACTTAAAATGGTTGTCCTCTCTTGTTAAAATTTAATCAGCTTTTTTTAATAACTTTAATTTTTTTTTTATCTTCTTTCAGCTGAAGACTTACTTCCCCCCCCCCCCCCCCCCCCCCAGACTAATAGATATAATTGTCATTTTGAAATCTGTCATTGCCATTAACTTCTTTCAGCATATTTTAAGTCTGTTTCTTTGTCATGGGTGTTCAGGAGATCAACACTATCCTGCAGTATGTAGTGGAGCGGAACAAGCTGCTGCAGTGCCTCCATGCTAAGAGGCATGCTTTAGAGTCATGGAGACAGCTGGTGGAAATTATACTCACTGCCTGCCCCCAGGATCTCATACAGGCTGAGGACAGACAACTGATTATTCGCGATCTGTTGCAGGATGTGCATGACAAGGTAATGCTACACTGGAAATCAAGCCTCTCCTTGAACTTTGTTGCTCTGTCTCTTTACATGAAAGAGAAACTACTCTTCAAGTAGCATTCTTGATTGTAATCCAAAAAAAAAATTTGTCTGCCTTTAGTATATGAAGTTGAATGCACTGTGGACAGAGGGGATACTCTGTGTTCTTGCATAGCTACCATTGAACTGTGGACCATATATTGACAAGTTTCAAAGACATTTCAGTATAATCCAGAATGATGGTAGTCTGGAAAGAGTGCGAAAAGGAAACAGCCCATTTTCATGAGGAACATAGGAGAACACATAGAAGGGATGAAGACAAGCAGCACTGCTGTTGCTGGTTTACTGCATTTAGATGACTCACTGCAAATCCTACAGCTGCTTCTTTTGAAAAATGAAAGAGTTGAATGAAGCTTCAGAGTAGAAAAAGTAAAGATTTTACAATTAGAAGGGCTTTTAGAAATGCGAGAGTTTGCTTTGTCTTAAAATATTTGAGGTCTGGGTGGTCTACTGCTGAATTATAGTAGTAATTTTTGAGACAGACTAGGCAGTTACTACTGACCGGGCTATTCTCAAAACCAAAACTTAATGAAGGATCCTTGTATTGCTTCGGCTGATGGGGCATTTTTTCTTTCCTTTATTGTAAGTTAGCTGTTTGTAGTTTTCCTGATCAGACAAGTTGCATTTTGAGAAATATATATGAAAATGCTATATTTTTTTCAAGCAAAAGGTAACCTTTTGGACTTTTGTTGTTGTTGTTTCCATTATATTTTCTGTAGGAGTTACCTAAAAACTACTTTTCAGTGGAGTGCTGGTTTTGTTTTTTATGTGAACAGAACTAAAAAAACAGGAAATGAGAAGCATTTGCTAAGGCTTTTGCTATGGATTTTTTTCCTAAAATATTTATAGAGCAGAAATTTCAGACTCATTTTCTGTACTACTTAATTTTTAGTGAAGATTTTGTTAATCTGATAAAACAATTATCGTTCTTTTCTTTTGAAAATAATTGATCCCTTGTATTAAACAACTGTATTGCTTAAAAGGAAAGGTCCTTGAATGTCAGTGGTAAAGATAGCAGGTTTAGCTTTTAAATGATGAATTGAAATAAAATAGTAAATGCTAACTTCTCATTAGTGTTTCTCCACATTGTCTTAAATGCTTCTTTGATGCTCACCCCTTTGAGTTTTCTAAATTGTATTTTCACACTTTTAATGAAAATAATTTTCTTAAACAGCTGTAAAGCCAATAGGGTGTCAGTTGTTCTTTCCCTAGCTTAGGTTTAGATATTTTAGTAATAATCAACTCATATGTCAGCACGTTCCTTCCCTGTTCCCCATCCAGATTTAATTAACATCCTGCCTCTGATTTGTGTAAATAAATAAAAAGGGCTAATGGTCTTCTCAATTAAAATGTGTTCAAATCATCTTTCTGAACAAATTTCTGACACTACTGATTTTGATTTGTTTTAAATAATGCCATGTTAATGAAATCCTTTTGCATACATAAACGAAAGAGCTGTGAGAGGCTAAATTAATTGCTTTAATAGCTCATGAAATCAGACACATTTCTACTTTAATTTTTTTTCTTTCTGTTTTTTTTTTCCCCCTTCTTCTGTATTAAGATCCTAGATGATGATGCAGCTCAGGAGTTGATGCCAGTGGTGGCAGGGGCTGTGTTCACCCTGACTGCCCACCTGAGCCAGTCCGTGAAAACAGAGCAGAAACAGCCACTTGCGCTCCCTGTGGCGGGACAGTCCCAATATGTCTTGATGCTGGACGGTTCTTTTACCTCATCACCTGGCTCTGAGAGCATAGCTATGGGTTTTGCTTCCATTGGTGACTCCTCCCTCCACATCATCTTAAAAAAGCTGCTGGATTTCATTTTGAAAACAGGTGTGTTGACCTTTGCAGTGCATGTGTGGGAATTCCAACCACCAAGAGTAGAAAGGTAGACTGAGCTGCTTCCTGTTACTGCAGTGAGGATTTTTATTACAGCCAAAGGTGGTTCTTACACGATTAATATAGATCTAAGTGGTGTTACTAACAAGAAAAAAAAATGTTTGTTTTTTTTTTTAATCTGAACAACAAGCAGGAGAGAGATGTGTAAATATCGCCACTTTTTTGTAGCAGCATAAACTTCCTGAATTTACTCACAAGTACACTTTAATGTGAACAGTAGAATTCTGACTTAAGAAATCTATTTGCTTTATTTATTTCTGCCAGCATTGCCATAGGAAAGTTAAATTAAGTGCCAGTGGAAGATGGTATTACAGAATTTACATCTATTTGGTTTTAATTATAAATGTTTGTTGTGAACAGGTGGAGGCTTCCAGAGAGTGAGAACGCACCTTTATGGATCACTGCTTTATTATTTACAGATTGCTCAGAGACCAGATGAACCAGACACTTTAGAAGCGGGTATGGTCCAATTGTATTATGGAAAAGAGCAAAAAAAAAATAGTTGTTATTTAAGCCTGAATGGTACCGTTTCTGCATGTTGAGTTGTCTTCTGGAAATAGATAGATTATGTAGATAGAAACCATCTTACTCCAAGAGCCTCTGAAATTAGTTGCTTATGCTAAATGATGTAAATCTTTCCCTATTCTGACTTCCCCTATTCATGTATAGCTACATATTCATTCAAAATGTATTGTTATGGATGAGGATATTAAATTTCTGTCCTCCAGCTCTAAATCAGATATTTCGTTTGTGTCCATTTAAAGTTATGCATTGTAGCTACGAAATTGTCAAAGCACTGGAGATTACTTGGACCAACTTGAGAACAGTTAGAGCTGTAGAAATGTATTGCCTCCACATCTGTACATACACTCATCCCACAGTGTTCCTTTTCAAAAAAAACCCCAAAACAACCAAAGATTTTTTTTAATATTATTTCTGTTCCTTTAGCTGAAACCCCTTGGGGAAAGCAAACAAACAGAAAAGCATCACCCCTACCCCCCAAACAATAAGCCAGCCAGAGCTGCTGCTTAACCAAGAGAGCCTAAGGTGAATGTCACATTCTCTCTGTTAATGGCTTAAATACTTGATTTGTCAGTGTTTCTAATCATTATTTCATCTTAGAGCTTGGACAAGGCTTGAAAAACAAGCTTGGGGCTAGCACCTGTGCATGCAGACTCTTACTGCTATTACTTGATCAGCATTTTGAGCTACAGTAGTAGAAATACTTTTTGATTTTTTTATGACCCCCTTGTAGTTTATTTCTGGCTTTGGATTCAGCCCTTTCCCACTTAAGTCACCTTGTTTACTTCCCTTCAAAAGTGAGTGTTTTGGTCTCCATGGAAGTTCTTAGGCGTAATAGTCTGCTTAAAATTATTCTAAAACTCAATCCATGCAACGTAGAATATATATTTGCAAGGGTGGTGTATGTATAGAGGCACACACATGTTTTTTGTGCTGCCTGGCCTGTGTGTGATACTCAGGAAAGAATGGATTTGTAGGAAAACATCTGCACTTCAGTCAAAAATCCCATCCATTGTTTGGGGCATTTCTGTTGCAAGATAGAGAATGCCCTGAAGGATGTAGCCTCAGCTGTACTGTAGCTAAGGTAATGCTAAGCTGCCCATCTATAATTTTTCATTTTTTGTTTTACTTGCTTTTTACAGCTAAAAAAACGATGTGGGAACGTCTGACAGCTCCTGAAGATGTGTTTAGTAAATTGCAACGGGAAAACATGGCCATTATTGAGAGTTATGGGGCAGCTCTCATGGAAGTGGTTTGTCGTGATGCTTGTGATGGTCATGAGATAGGCCGGGTAAATAAATCTATTCCTTTGCAGTCGCGGAGAGGTTTGTTTTAAAGAACATTCTGCTACTGTGCAGGAAAGGGAAATTTCATGAGGTAGAATTAGAACATTTTTTGTAGATACTTAATCTCTTTCACGTTTCTGTCCTCCCACTCATCCTTCAAGGTGTTGAAATTAGGGGCATACATGCATATTAATTTTTTTCTCAAAAAAGCTATGTGTCCTATTGTTTAAAAATAAGGGTAGCAAGCACTGCTGCAAAAGATTGTAGGTGTGAACTGCTGTGGCATTGATATGTTGTTATTTTTAAATCATGGACTTAACAGTTTATTTTCCTACTTTGGGAAGGTTTGGTGACTTCAGGAAGAAATACTTTCCTGATACAACTTCAGTGGACAGAAATCTAGTCAGAATGCAAACTTGTTTTAAATAGCAATAGTTCTTGTAGCAATACTTCATTAAAATATTTTGGCATAGTAACTGTTCAACAATATCTGTAATCTTTTGTTAAAGAGTAATAGAGAAAAGGTAATTGGCTCATACTATGCTAAAATGTCAAGAAATCTTAAGATGTTTTCCACATAAAAGGTTGCGATTCTAGTGCAGAAATACATTCTGCTTTTAAGAAGCTGTTAGAGGGAACTGCTTAGCATTTCATATTCATATAATCTCATTGATCTCACAGATTTAATTCTGTTTTGATTAGTTTCTTTGTTTTTTCTTCCCGCATCCCAGATGCTGGCATTGGCTTTGCTTGATCGTATTGTTTCAGTAGACAAGCAGCAGCAGTGGCTGTTGTATCTCTCAAACAGTGGCTACCTGAAGGTGCTTGTGGACAGCCTAGCAGATGATGATCTTACTCTTCAGAGCTTGCTCACACCTCAGCCCCCTTTACTTAAAGCGCTGTACACCTATGAGTCCAAAATGGTAATAGTACTTCAGAAACCATTTTGTGGTATCATGCTTGGGTTTTTTTATATAATAAAAGTTGTTCGTCTATACTTCACATTGATTGTACTTGGAGGTATTTTACTAAAATAATAGTATTCGAAATGATGTTAAAATCAAGAGAGAAAATAGTCATAATAAGTCTCATTATGCATCTCCAATACTTACCCTGCTCTTACTCTTCTCTAGGCATTTCTCACTAGAGTAGCTAAAAGTCAGCAAGGGGCATTAGAGCTGCTGCGGTCTGGAGTGATTGTCAGGCTGGCACAGTGTCAGGTGTATGACATGCGACCTGAAACAGACCATCAGGGGTAAGTATTGGTTCCCTGTCTGATTTCAAAACTGTACTATAGTCTTGGAAGCATATGATGTCTTTTCATAGCCACAAGTCTTTTGAGTAAGTACTTATGGCTATATTCTTTTTGTGTATGTGTTTCTTTAACCTATCAGTTCAGTTTAAAAATACCTTTTATTGAGAGAAAAATTCCAAATAAGTGGGTGTGAAGTTGTACTTGCATGTCCAGTTACTATACTATGTAAAATTTTTTTTTGTTTGACACCTTAGATATGAATTTTCTAATTATTATACCACTTAGAGTGTAATGTTTGAAAAATAGCCTACACTGTAAAATTATTTTGGAGATTTTGCAGTTGGTAAAAAGAAAGTGCAGAGTTTGTCCTCCCCCATAAAGCACTAATGAGAGAGCAGTGAAGTAAATGTTATTTCAGAAATATTTTATGACATATTTAAAAGAAAAAAGTAAACAAAATTTCAGAGTTATGTATTGCTTGACAAGTTTCTTCTTTCTAATTTACTGTCTTAGTGACACATTGGGGTTCAAACACTTTGGAAAAATTTAAGACCTAGACAAAAGTGCCAATGGGATGTATAAGATTGTACAAAACCTACAGGGCATTTGTAGAGGACTTCTATTTTATTTATCAGTTGCTTTAGAATTAAGCACACCTCTTCCTAAAATATTTGAGAATATTTAGTTTTATATATATGTTAAAAAAACCAGATGTCATATTCTACAAGTAATCTGATTTAATGTAGTATACTACAAAGAAGTAGTTTTCTCTGCTTAGAGAAGACGTCTGGCAGCAGCTTTCTAGGCAAATTGCAGCAGCTGTGTGTCATAAATTTGTTGTTTTTCTAATATAAACTCAGTTCAAGTACAGACCTATTACTTAAATATGAATGTTTGCAGGTTCTTGAGGGTGATTGTAGGCTGAGACTCTGCCTCGCTAATGGGCTTCACTTTTCTTGCACGGATTATCTTTTTTGTTTTTTTTTTTTTCTTTTCTGTTCTTTCTTCTTTTTAAACTTCTTAAGAATGTATGGAATGAGAGATCCCCCAGTCTTCATTCCTGCTCCAGTGGAACGTTATCGCCAGATTCTTCTTCCAGCTCTTCAGCTGTGCCAAGTGATCCTCACATCCAGCATGGCACAACACTTGCAAGCAGCAGGACAGGTAAGTTCCAAAAGATGCTAGTGTATCACTGCTACTGCTCGTTCAAAGACATTATGTGTCATTTTGCTCTGAAAGTAAGCTTTTTTTAAAATCCCATCCTCACTGATATGGGAAGATCACTTTAAAATTCTCCAAAAGTAAAGCATTGCTGCTCCTCTGCTCCCTGCAAAATTTGAGTTGTTCATATTTTCCCTTTTCTTCTTGTGCTACAGGTTTTGCAGTTTCTAATTTCCCATTCAGATACTATCCAGGCAATCCTGAGGTGTCAAGACGTTAGTGTTGGATCTCTCCAAGAGCTGGCCTCCCTGACAGGAATAATCAGCAAGGCAGCTTTGCCTGGTAGGAACTGCAGTTTTGAAGTGTCTTAGCCCCACCTATGTGAATCTCAGACTTTGTTTCCTATAAAGAAATAGTAAGACTTATAAGGGAATATCTACTACAATACAGAAGTTTCTTGATATGTAGAGCTCTGGGAAAAATGAAGAAATATTAAATAATTGTTCTTGAAGTAAGTATGGCAGATTTGCAGTGGACATAGTGCCCTTATCCATATGCATTTGACTTCCCATTTTCTTTTCATTATGCTACCTGACAGTAAGTACTTCTTGGTTTTGAGATGACTTGCAAATAGTAGTGTTCAAAGTGCATGTGGCATCATCAAAAAGAATTTTCATCCAGCAAATTCTATGACTGAGGAAATGAAGAAAGAAAATTGTTTATGTATCCATTTCTTTGTTAATGGCCTCTCTGCTTCTATTTATTTAAAACAGAAAGCTTCCAGGGGAGAAGCACTGTGGATTAGCATACTGATATTTCTTTGGGTGTCTTATCTTTACAGAGGACTAACAATTACTGTGATGGGTATAGTGATTTCTTCTGTGTGCTAGAAGACTTGCTTACTATTTCAGAGTAACTTCTCTAAATAGAAGCTTTTTTTGTTCTGGAGAGATGTCTGACTACAATAGAAAGGAGTGCAGAGGTGTAGGTTGAGCCCAAATGTTTCTTTGCTTACAGTATACTTAGCTTTGGACAACACCTGCAATTTTCATGCTAACCTTTGTTCTTCCACGCCCCGCCTTTTAATTACTTAGCAGAAGTCAGCTACACGCTCTCATGCATCTCCTAGTAGCTGCATTCATAGATGAATGTTTTCCTCAAACAATGTGCAAAATGTAAGTTGTATGTTTGGCTGATGGTTTTCTGATCCATGCCTGTATTTAAATGTCTATACTGCATAAATCTGTTTTCTTTAAAAAAAACCCCAAACAGTTAATTTAATGGTTGTATCTTCATTCAGGAGTGCTAAGTGAGCTGGACATGGATGTTAATGAAGGGACACAGATGGAGCTACAAGGACATATAGGCCGATTTCAGGTAATAAAGTTGTATATTTAACACTGGTCCTTTTAGAATTATGTACTTAGATGAGTTTCTTCCTGATTTTGTACTCTTACTAGTAGCAGTTATGCAAGGGATGTTTTCCACCATTAAGAAGAATGTGTGGTGGTTTAGGGGTTTTTTGGGGGTGGTGGTGGGGTAGTGGTTTGTGTGTGAGCATGGTGGTTTGTGGTGTGTGTTGCTGGTGGTTTGGTTTTTGGGTGGGTCCCCTGTCCCCCGTCCTCCCCACACCAAGTAGAAAAGATAACATTTGGCAATATCAGAGTTGCATCAGGGACTTTGTTTCCTTCCGTGGCTTAGGATTCACCTTATGTGGAGGAGAAGAATTTGAGGTCAACACCAAAGCATGTGAAGTAATGCAGAAATACTCTGCTACCACTTTTGCCACAAGCATGTCTCCAGCTCAACAAACATGCTAGTGTTTTATTTCTTTCCTCCCTTTTAAAAATAACCCTGACTTAGAAACCAGAATGAAAGCCAAGACAGAGTAAGTCTTGCTCAAAAGCTATCATTGCAGACCTCTTTATAGCTCAGCATTCAGCATCCAGCAATGTTTTTGAAGCTTTGTGGTTTGTGTGAGCAAGGACTTTCATAAAGAAATATTTAATTGAAAACTATCTGTAGAAAGGGCTGCCTTATCAAATACTTCTGGTTGCAAGAGAAGGATGTGCTCTCTGGACAGTTTGATAGCAACTATTAGGCCGACCAGCCTGAAGCAAAGTAGCAAGCTGTAAATGATTGCTGTAATGCTGGGATACTCAGTATTCTGCTGCATCATGTCATCAGGAAATTCTCATGGGAAAGCAGAAAGATATTTTTTTTTTTTAATACAGTGTTTTAATTGTTTAATTTGAAAACTGAGCTGTTCTGAGCAAAAATTCTGTGAATCAGGCATCTGTTACTGTAATTCTTCTCTATAGTTTGTCCTGTTATTTTCATCAAGTAAGCGTTTTACTCTTCTCCAAAAATAATTACCAAAAAATCTTTAATCTTTGGTATCTCTTTTTGCCATTCCACACAAAGCTGACTTACAGTCTGAGGCACTTTGGTGATCTTAACAGCCACATGTAAACTAAACCCAAATTTAT
Organism: Gorsachius magnificus; assembly: GCA_034008185.1. Taxonomy (NCBI): domain Eukaryota; kingdom Metazoa; phylum Chordata; class Aves; order Pelecaniformes; family Ardeidae; genus Gorsachius; species Gorsachius magnificus. Next base: position 164,693,378 of record CM067081.1, read on the forward strand.
TGTTTGTTACTTCTCTTTATGAACCTATTGAATTGGTTTTTGCACTCTACTTTTATGGAGTTTATTATCTTCATAACCAGATTTTGTTAGTTTGTCTCTATACAGGTATATATATAGGTAATGGTTTTTTAAGTGGGAACGAGTAAACCTAAACTGTCATTGATGCTAGTCAGTATAATAGTCTGGAAGAGACATAAGATAAAGTTGTGCACTTCTGAGTTTTGTTCATTTCTCAAGGAAGTGTTTTAGGGTGCCGTTAATTTTTAAATTAATTAAAGGTGAGTTAAAACATTGTGTTTTAAAACCTTGAATTTAGTTTACAAAGTGCTGAAAGTTTTATCTGCATTGCTCTCTTGCTATTGTGTTTTAAGGGCTATGTGTCACTTAAGTGAATAGAATCTTGCACTTTGTTGAGATACTAGCTAAAATGTTCATTTCTTATGGCAGCGCCAGTGCTTAGGACTTCTAAGTCGGTTTGGTGGTTCAGACAGACTACGTCAGTTTAAATTGCAGGATGATAACGCAGAGGGAGATAGAGTGAACAAGAGGGATGAAATTGAGTTGGCCATGCAACAGGTAAGGACGCAAGAAGCTGCTAGAACCTTTGGTCTCAAATTGTGACGTTTTACCTGCTTGTGCAGATTTGTTTAGTTGTCATACTTTCATATGATAGTGGTAATGCTCTACACTTCCTAGTTTGGTATAGGGTCCCACGTTTCATTTCTATTTAAAGTAAACCTTGAAAATTTGCTTACCTAAATTTGCATTAGCAACCATTATTGTTTTGGGTACAAACTCCGTGAACTTGGAAGCCTTAAATTGATCAGAAACTTTCAAAATGAAGGCTGGGTATAGAGGGCAGTGGCTAACACTAAGTTAGAGCCAAAGGGGACTTAAAATTGACCAGAATTTTTAACAAGCAGGTTTGGGAAAGAGGCAGGGTTGCAGGTCCTAGGCTTGGAATAGAATACAGGCTGCAACCAATCAGAAAAGAGAATCATCACATTCTGGTGAGAAGAGAGGGAGCAAAACATGTTGTTGATTGACATTTATCCGTTTAAAATTTAATGCTCCAAAGACGGTAGATACTGTAGCTGACATGCTGTCATTTTTTTTGGCAGATCTGTGCAAATGTGATGGAATACTGTGAGTCACTTATGTTGCAAAGCGCTCCCACTTCTCAGCACGCTGTTTGTCTGTTTACTCCTAGCCTGTCAGAATCAACCAACCGAGATGGGCCTCGACAGGGTGAGATTTTTGGCTTGCTGTTTTATGAGACTGAATGGTGCGACATTTGCGCTAGCAGAAAACAGTAAACCAGAGGTTGTAGTTTCACATACACTTAAGTCACTTTATGCCAGTACTGTAGCTCCACATTTTCTAATTCTGGAACACGTGCTTATGCAGCCTTGCACCAAGCCAAATCAGGAAGCTAATCAAAGTTAAAACAAACATGACCAAAAAATCCTTTTTAATTCGCTTCCCACGACAGCCTCAGAAACACATATGTCGGTAAAAAAAAGTGTATGTAAACAAATAGCACAAGACAGGGGAAGGCGAAGACTTCTTTTTTTTCCAACATCTGTGCTGGATTATATTATGTGAAACTAGGACCTCGTTTATAACACGTAAGATGTGTTTGATGCTGACTGCAACTCTTCATTACGCCACATGGCAAGAGTTTACAGTGTGCTATTATGCAGCTGAGTGGTTAAAATAGTTAAATAGTAAGTCTTCTGGTCTAGTTACATTTCATGTGTTACACGCAGTACTGTACTTACGCAGACTGCCTTCTAATACTGCAGCCACAGAACCTTCTGCCTAGGCTTTAATTTGGATTACTTCTGACACAGAAGTATAAAATAGATATGGACAGAGAGCATATCTTACTGATTTCCTGTTCTTTTTAATTTTTTTTTTTTTTCATTATAACTTGTTCATCATCACTTCTAGATACACAAGCACCGGTGGTCCCATACTGGCACTTGCCTGGCTTAGGCATTATTGTCTACCTGCTGAAACAGAGCACTAGTGATTTCTTCAGTTACTATGACAGCCATCGTCAGAGTGTTAACAAACTGCAAAATGTGGAGCAACTCCCACCAGATGAAATAAAAGAGGTAATAGTTCTTCCAACTCTGTAGTCTCTGTATTGTTTGTAACTTAGACATAGCTCTAACAGAGACTCTAAAGTATCTTAGTGAGTAGTTCCAGTTCTTATGCATATTCCTTTCTACTGTTGATGAAGGGGTCCATAGAATGAGTGACCTAAAACTTCAGGAAAAATACTGGGCTTAACTTTGTAAAAATTGTGATTTTCATCATAGTTGCTTGGGGATACATTTAATTTCTCCATTTTTTGATCAGCAAGGTTAGGCAAATTCAAAATAGTACAGTTTTTAAGAAATAGTAGTTGACAAGGAAGTTCTAGATATTAGTAAGTAATATTATTTGCTTATTTCTTTTGATGCTCTCTGATTTGCCACAATCTTCTTGTTTTTCTTCTTGTTATCACAGCTGTGTCAGTCAGTTATGCCAGCTGGGGTTGACAAAATCTCCACTTCCCAAAAATACGTTTTGGCAAGGCGACGCCTGGTGAAGCTAATAAACAACCGAGCCAAGCTGCTTTCTCTCTGTTCTTGTATCCTTCTAAAATTGAAATGACCCTCAGCGTGATGCTCCAGAAAAGCAGAGGAATTGGAACAGGTCCTTTCTATCTAGATTTCTGACCACTTTGAACAACACTTTCTGCAAAAAGGAAATTTGAAATACTGAAAATTACATTAGTAAGAGGGTATTGTTCAGCTACTGTCAGGATATAAATATTTTCATGTTAGTAATCCCCAGCATGGAGACCCTGCTATGACTTTCTGCAACGTTCTAATGGGATCTTCATTTCAGCGTTTAGACCCACTAAACATTCACATCTACAAGTGTGGTGGAAGAAATATTTTGAAAAATAATTTTGAGGTGCCCGTCAGAGCAGCTGGAGTTTCTAGTCTTATAGTCAACCTTGCATAAAACCTAATCTCATAAACACCAGTAATTCTATGGAAATAACTGGTCACATGCAAAATAATTATCTGCAGTGGATCATCATCTTCCTCCAGAACCTGCTTTGGGAAGACGTGCTCTTGCAGACTTACCTGTTGTAACTTAGGATGTTACTGCCACCCCCAGCGCTATAACCTCAGCTTTATTTCCCTGTCTCTGCAACTGAGCTGTCATTACAAATCACATGAGCACCTTGTACTCTGCTCCGGAGTGGAGTGTTGGTTTAGCGCCTCTTCAGGGTGAGCAGCAGTCGTTGATGTAACCTAAGCCAGTGCCTCACTGAAGCCGGTAGGGAGAGTGTGAGCGGTCCATTGCCAAGCCATAGTGGTGGGGCAGAGAAGCTTCTGCTGGAGGAGGTGACAGATGGCTGAGCTAACATCTTCAGCGGCTTCCAAGTGTGTAAATATGCTTATATAGTAAAGATACAATACAAAGACCACAAAATTGGCCTCCTTCACTCAGATGTGTCTGTAGATATTATAGAAACATGTCTGTTCATTCTTTGGCGTCACCTGGAACACTATCTACTGCACTGCACACCCACTGACTCCCAAGACCCGCTGCTGGCCTCCAGGATGTCATTCCAGAAAGGAAGGCTGCAAGGTAAAATTCCTGAAACATCAAAGAGCCTTTGAATAACTTCTGGTGGTTAACTTTAAAACTGATTTGCTACTATTCATATGTTGCCATTCATATTTGATAAAAGAGATTCTGTCTGGATTTGGCATACCTTTGGATTTTCCACTGGAGAATTGGCAGTACAAATGTTGTTGAGTTGTCATAGACTTTCTGGATTTTGTCTGTTACACATAACCTCCAAAGGAAAGTAAAATCAACGATACTGTTTATTTCTGTTGTTCAAACCAAGTGAATTTCAAGTAATGTATCAGAATATAATGAATCAGTGATTCAAAACAATTTCCAGGAAAATATTTCAATATAGTAATCTAAGATGAAATTAAGAACTAAAATTAATATTGGTGGTTTTAAAAGTGTTTTTGGAATTGTAGGCACCATTGATTCACCAGAAGATTTTAAGTTTGTTGAATTTTGGTTTTTAGAAAAAAAAATAAAAACTAGGAGTGGAAGGAAGTCAAGAAGGGAGAAGTGATCTGGGGAGAAGCTTTTTGCTTACAGTGCCATGCTGTGTGATCAAAATTATTTATGACTCTTAACATATTTACTCTAAATAATTTAAAAAAATTTGTGTCATTTCTAATGCGCAAGTTTACTGACAGATTTGGAACACTGCGTTTTAAGCTGCTTCTATAGCTCGATGTGGAGAAGATAGTGTGGAGCAGCCAACATAATTTTAACATCCCGTTTTCTACCACTAGATTCCTTTGGTTCGGAGCCTAAGTTGGATTTCAGTAGTGGACTGAATCGAGTGAGCCAGCATGATATAGAACAGGTGAGATGTCACAGCCTACAGAAACGTAGCGAATGCGCTTGATGACCGTACAGCTATTGAGAGCAGTCTGACTGCAGTTTTCCCACCTCTAAACAACCTGCGGTATCACCAAGAGGGTATAACTTAATTTACGATTAATGAAATGTTGCAAAATTTTTTTTGAAAGTATTACAAAGCAGGTAGCAGCTGTGCTGCCGCACACATACTTTCAAGTCTTAATGTAAAAGGTTAAATGAAAAATGAGCTAGGCTTACAAAAAACATGAATCATTCTTTTTCCTCTTTTAAACCAGTCAAACAGTATGTGTTTCTTCATAACAGCTTTCTGAAAACATCAGTTACCCTTGAAAGACTCACAATATCAGGGCAGGATTCCAAATTTTCTGTGATCCTGTCACTGTTTACTACGGGTCAGCTTGCAGCTAGGCTGTAGAGAAATGACATTGAAAAGGGTAACAGAAACCGAGGAGGCCATAAAATGTGAATGCTAGCAAAGAAGTGATTTCTGCTTACACAGTGGTTTAATAGTTTGTGTAAATTTGATGCAGAGGTGGCAGGAAAAAAAGATCATTTTTATTAATCAATCCCACTGACATTTCTACTGTTGTTGGTGCAGAAAAAAACTGCTCAAAAACCTGTGCAGTCTCAGGTACCTTTACAAGATCTAGAATTGTAAGAACCGGTCATATGTAGTTTTTGTGATGAGTCATCTGCCTTTTATTTAATTTGTTCAAAAGTAAAATACAGAGTAACATCTTGCTAAGATGTTAGGTAGAGTCTAGGTGCTTAGAATGTAATTATTATTTTTCAGGGATTGTTTACATATGTGTTAATGAAACAGTGATGTCTATGCACATGGACTCCTAAACTGTCTATGAAGGACTAGGGAAAATTTTAATTGGTAGAAGCGTTTGTATGACTGTAGCTGAAGAAGCTGAATGATACAAGACTGTTTAATTCCTAAATCAGGAATTTAATTCCTAAAACTTGGAGAGGTTGTAAGGTGGTAATATTTGGATAAACTGTAAATGCTCTTGAGTCACCCAAAAATGGACTCCAGAGAAAGGTTCTCCATTATAATAAGGTAGAGAGAAAAACATAAGGGGAGGATGCACGGGGTGCTTATTAGGGGAGTCAGAAAAAACATGCCTTGGACAGTGGCTTAGAGAAAATCACAGTGAAAGGGTTGACAGGCAGTTAATGATGGATAAGCTGGCATTCCAGAAGGAAGATTCTGTATTGATGACTGCAACAAATCTCTGTTTCTCAGCTTCAGATTGAAGCCACGAACAGCTTTGGTGAATCTCTGCAAAAGAAGCTTCTGGACATCGAAGGGTTATATTCTAAGGTTCGGTCACGATACACCTTTATTCAAGCTCTTGTTAGACGCATCCGTGGTCTCCTAAGGATATCAAGGACCTGAAGGACTAAAAGACCTAAAAGGTTGCTTGCCCCTTGAAGCAGGGCTTCTGGCTCATCGGATTTTATAGATCATACATTTTCTAAATAATGTCAAAAATATTTTGTTACTTTTTTTTCTTATCTCTGTGGATCAGTTTTGTGTATTCTTTCCTACTGCTCCCACCATGACAGGAAAAATAAAGGATTGTTTTCTGAGTCATTGATGTAAAATTTCAAGCAAGAAGGGATTCTAATGAAGGACATAAAGGAAACTAAAGAAGTTCTGCAACTCTGATACATTTGTGGGTGCTTTCAGAGAAAACTAAAAGATCTATGTCTGTGCTGTTCTTGCTTCACACAGGTTTCATGAAAACATGGGTTTCAGGCGCTGGTGTTCGCAGACTGTGTGTGGTGGTTTGACCCTGGCTGGATGCCAGGGGCCCACCAAAGCTGCTCTATCACTCCCCTCTAACGGGACAGAGGAGAGAAAAGTAAATCAAAAGGCTCGTGGGTCGAGATAGGGACAGGGAGAGAGATCATTTTATCAGTTACCATCACGGGCAAAACAGACTCAACTTGAAAATAATTTATTATCAATCAAAATCAGAGAAGGAGAGGAGAAAAACTGCTAGATCTTAAAAACCTTCCCCCCACTCCTTCCTTCTTCTCTGGGCTCAACTTCACTCCCAATTCCTCTACCTACTCCCCCTAGTGGCGCAGGGGGATGGGAGTGGGGGTTGAGGTCAGTTCATCACATGTCGTCTCTGCCACTTCTTCTTCCTAGGCAGAGGACTCTTCCCCTGCTCCAGCATGGGGTCCCTCTCACGGCAGACAGTCCTCCATGAACTGCTCCAGCGTGAGTCCTTCCCACGGGCTACAGTTCTTCATGAACTGCTCCAGCGTGGGTCCATAATTTCCACAGGGTGCAGTCCCTCAGGAGCAGACTGCTCCAGCATTGGGTCCCCTGCGGGGTCACAAGTTCTACCGGCAAACCTGCTTCGGTGTGGGCGCCTCCCCCCACGGGTCCACAATGGCTCTACAAAGTCTTGCCAGGAACCTGATCTGGCGCAGCTTCCCACAGGGTCACAGCCTCCTCCCTTCGGGCATCCACCTGCTCCGGCGTGGGGTCTTCCACGGGCTGCAGGTGGGGATCTGCTCCCCCGTGGACCTCCATGGGCTGCAGGGGGACAGCCTGCCTCACCATGGTCTTCACCACGGGCTGCAGGGGAATCTCTGCTCCGGCGCCTGGAGCCCCTCCTCCCCCTCCTTCTTCACTGACCTTGGTGTCTGCAGGGCTGTTTTCTCTCGCATCCTCTCACTTCTCTCTCCAGCTACGGAGATGCAGCCATTTTTTTTTCCTTCTTAAATATGTTCTCACAGAGGCGCTTCCACCATCGCTGATTGGCTTGGCCTGGGCCAGCAGCAGACACAGGGAAAACTTCTAGCAGCTTCTCCCAGAAGCTACCCCTGTAGCCCCCCCCCCCTACTACCAAGACCTTGCCACAGAAACCCAATAAACTGTGCTTGGTGGGGATTCTGTATGAACAGTGATCACTTTGCACTGTCAGCTCCTCATTTCTGCTCCCTCTTGTCCTGGTTTTTTTTTTTTTTTTTTTTTTTTTCAGCTGACAGAAGTATGAGCTGCTTCTCTTGGGACAAATCTAGATAAGGGGAAAAAAAATAAACATGGGGAAAGTCATCGAAGGTGGCTGCCTGAGGTTTGGTTCTTAGGGCTTGGGGGAGTAAAGTTTTCTGTGCTGTTCTTGCTGGAGCAGGAGTACAAATGTAGAATAAAATGTTTGAGTGGTAGATTGGTTCTGCAGTTACAGATTGTGCTTGTAAGAGATACTCACATCTCCTCGGCTCTTACTAAAAAAAATTCAGTGTAACCACCAATTATTGACACAAGATCTGTTGGATTTCTCTTACTCCACTGTCTGACGTTAAAGCCCCTTTCTCCATGTGTGGCTTCTAAGTTCTGTCTCCCCTGAGTTTTCACTCGGTATCTCCTATTTTTTGCGGGTTTGTACTTACAATTCATATAATCCATTTGTGCAGATGAGTATCATCTTTTACGCAGGGATGATGATGGCCCTGCTATCAGATGATGGTTATTAGCTATTCCGTAAGAGCAGCTAGCTAGTAGTGGCTTACAGCTGGACTTCGTTGATTCTCAACAGGGTTTTTGTTTCTCCGTCTCGGTGAAAGCCAGGAAATAACGTACAGCGTCTTTCATTAAATACAAGGATTTGTACTGGAATTCTGCTGGCTCCGAGGGATTCGCCGCCTTTTAGAAAATGTCATTATGGTAACCAGGCGACCGTCGCGTGGAATTTCGGCAACGTTTTTACCGTGACTTCATCCTGTGACGGTCGATAAACTCCGGGTAGCTCGGGGCGGGCGGTAACGGGACCCGCTCCCCGCTCCCGGCTGGGCGGGCCCTGGGCCCGGCCTCCCCGCCGCGGCAGCCCCGGCTCCGCCGCTCCCTCCCCCCGGCGCCCGCGGGGGGCGGCCGCCCCCACGCCCGGGTACGCGCCCCCTGCAGCTCCCCTCACCGGCGGCTGCTGCCGGCACCCCCTCCGCGGCTGTAGCCAGCAGCGTGGGGGCCCTGGTTCAGTTTTAAAGCGGGCGGGGGGAGGGGGGCGGGGACCGGCGCCTGCCCTCAGCAGCGCCCGCCCCTCCCGCCGGAGCCTGCGCCGCAGCCCCGGCCCCGCCGGGCGGGGGGAGGCAGGAGCCGGGCCCCGCCCCTCAGCCCCGCGCTCCCGGCGCCGCAGATTCGTCACGGCTTCATTTTTTAAATCTTTAAATCTTTCCTCCCTTGCTCTTTCCCGCCCGGGCGTGTCCGCACGGGTGGGAGGCGAGGGCCGCCCCGCGCTCGGCCCTTCCCTTCCTCGCCGAGAGCGGGCGGGCGCCGTCCCCGGCTCCGTGTCGAAACGGCGGGGCCGCGGGGGGAGCGGGGCAGGGAGTGCCGCGTTTACTCGCCGCGGCGTTCGACGTGGAGCCTGCGAGCGGCGGCAGGGCCTGCGGAGCGGAGCGGAGCGGGGTGCCCGCGGTGTGGCGTAGCGGCTCGACATGGGTGAGCAGCGGGCGGCGGCCCCGGCCGCCCCAACGCCGAGGGGGGGGGGGGGGGGGAGGGGGGCTACGGGGCCGCCGAGGCGGGGCAGGCGGGCGGGAGCCGGAGGAGGGGGGGGTGAGCTCCCGGCTGCCCGCTCCGCCCGGCGGCGGGGGCTGCGCCCACCCGCCTGCAGCCGGAGCCCCCGGCCCCCCTCGGCGGTCGGGTTCCCGGTGCGGCCTCCCCGGGGGCGGGGGGCGGTGGCGCCGAAGCGGTCCCGGGCGGGGTTTTGAGCGGCTGGGCACCCCCTGCGCGGCGGCGAGCGGCGGGAGCGGCGCCGCAGGGGCCCGCCTTTGGTCAGCGGTCGCAATGCTGTCGTGCTGCCGGGACTTCGTCTAAATTAAACTCCGACCCAGGTGTGCAATGGGTCGCTAGTAAGGAGTTACCTACGGAAAGGGGCTTTGTAGAGTAGGAAATTAAAGTAGAGGGAACAGTAAGAGGCCCTGAATCTGGGGGTTAGGTGATTTATACAAACCTGTCCTAGTGCAGCTGGTGTTTGAGCGGTGTTTTAGCGTGGGAAAAGCCGATTAGAACATAAAACGAGGGGGTGAGAGGTGTCTGGCAGTGAGCGAAGTTACTGGCTGAAAGAGTGATCGTCCCTTCGGCCTCCGTGGATCACGCAGTGGCCTTCTCCTTGAAGTGTTTCTATTTAAATACCTCTTGCAGCTCGGTTCTGTTGCGGTTGTTTGCTGTCTCACAGTAAGCTCTGCCTCGAGCAGCGCTGTGCAAGCTGGCGACAGATGGTCCCTTACACCTTCTCCTTGCTTTCCAGGTCTGTAGCTTCTGGGATGGATGGGACGGGCTTAGAGGAAGTAAAGCTCATTACTCCCTCCTTTCCCTGGAGAGCCATCACGGATGCCTGGAAAGGCAAACACAGGGAATAATGTTTTTCAAAACCTCTTCCAGTAAGGTTTTGGTTGCAACTCTTCTCTAATTTGTTTCTTCTCTGATATGTTTATCAGATGTGATTCTAGCTTGTTTGGCGTTTCCTTGCCTTTTACAGGGCTTAGATGGATTTACAAAATTACTGTTTAGCATTAGGTATATTTGTTAGAAAATAGTTGGAAAAAACTTCATTGTTGCTGGCTTAGACCATGAGTATTCTTTCTACAATTAAACATTTAATAGGCACAAATCGGATATTAGTCTGGCCACAAGTACTCTTACGTGCATTTAAAGAATAAATGAGATGTTGGGGCGAGCTAGTTTTGGGAAAAAAAGAAAAGGGCATTTAAAATCGGCTCCCAGACTTCATTAAGGTACTTAATTTAGTGCAGTTCTAGTTTGTGATGGACTGTGATTTAACATGTACCTACTGATTAGTACTTCATTTTAACAAAAAAGAAGTGGATGGTCCTGTGGGAAAATTCTTTCAGGTTTCTATACGTGTCCTTACATAGTCTCTTGCATTGGAAAGACAAAGTCTGATACAAACAAAAAAGAAGTGAACTCGGTTTTGGCAAAGGAGAGAGAAGGAAAAAAAAAACATAAAAATCCTAACCACAATGAGGAAGCGTGATGCTGCTGCAATGTGATTTTGCTGGATTGAGCTACCATAAAATAGCAGCAAACCCCAGGAAGATGAACATGATTCAGGTCACAGGTATCTGGGCGACAACCTGAACTTGTCTGTTTTCACTGGAGAAGAGAAACGTACTGTTGCTCAGTCAGAAACGAGGTCGACCTGTCTGCCTTTCCATATCCTCCATATTGCCAGCTGACATTGACACATCTTTCTGTTCTGTTTGTTTTTGCAGGGGGCTTTTTCTCCACCATCTTTTCCAGTTTGTTTGGGACTAGAGAGATGAGGATTCTCATCCTGGGGCTGGACGGAGCAGGAAAAACAACCATTCTCTACCGGTTACAAGTTGGAGAAGTTGTTACCACCATTCCAAGTAAGTGATGGGTCCCTGAGTGAAAGTAGCCACTTGCCTGTAGCTCCAGCGCGTAAGCGTTGTCAGCTGCACTCACCACGTGCTTCCTGTGTAACCAAAAGGCCCTTACGTCGCGGGAGCCTTTGCACCGTTGTACTGAAGAACTTCCTTGCATAACAGCATTACAGGTGCTATAGAAGTACTACATAAGGGAATGTTCTGTGCTGCCTTGCTGCCTGCAGAAAGTATTTGACCGTAAGATAGTTGAGCTGGCAGGCTTTTCTTGAGAGGTGAATGTCAAGTATGCTGACAATGTCAAAATGATGAGTAAATGGGAACTGTTGGCTATATCAGTCTTTTGTCTCCAAATAGAACAATAACGCAAATTACAGAGGTCACTATTACTGTACAAAAAATATCTTGCATAGGAGGGTGTCAGTGAAATGTACCTATTTAATTTCTTTTTTTTTGACAAGGGTCTTTAGTTTGTTAGAGAAAGACTTCTGTTTAACACAGGGAAGAAGAATCGGATGGTTTAACTTTAGGTTACCTACGAAGTATAAGAGAACTCACTGTGAGATCTCACGGAAGGAGACGATGCTTATTTAAAACAACGTAACTGATTTCACCAACTCTCTTAGCATTCACGCAGCCACACCCCCCTGTTACTAAAACCCGGACGCGTGCGCCGAAGCCGTCTGGCCAGGATCACTGTGCAAAGTGAAGGATGAGGGATGCTTGGCTTTTGAGTTCCTGTCGCATCTCTTGGGTTCCTCCTGAACGGCCACGATACACTGACTTTGGTCAGGTCTTTCTTACCTTTTAGAGGCCAGCAGTTTACTACGCCGTAATCCTTTTGCCCTAGGGTTTTGCGTATTTCAGCCTCCATAAATTTTAGGCAGCCTGCATCCATCATTCACTTCCCTGTGTCTCGTTTCTCTGGGCTGGCAGGCAAAGGAACGCTGTTACATGACTGATGTGCTGTAACCTCACTGCCATCTCCCAGGTACCACAGTGTCAAGTCTTGTGCTGAGAAATTGGTTCTGCTGCGGTCTTACGAGAGTGCAGATCTGGCGTTGACACGAGGGACTCGTTCCTCAGCGTTGTGTTGCTGTCATTCGTGTACTTGGTTATCAAACCAGGCCATTCCTTTAGCCCTTGCTCTGCCTCTCTTGGTGATTTCAGGCACGTTTCTGTTCATTTTTAACAGCCTTCGTGCTTGCTACGAACCTCTACTATATGCTTACAATGTGTTTTTATCGTTTAAAGAAAAAAAATTACTGCATTGTTTTGAGCCATAAATGTTTGTTGGGGTAACTTCGCAAAGGGCATGAGCTTCATTATGTGGTTACTGAGGATTTTCAGGCCTGAGAATTTTAAACTGTAATGTGCTGTAACGTTCTTCAGAACAACAAAGATCACCAACAGTGAAATTGTTTAACTTTGTTTCAGCCATTGGCTTCAATGTTGAGACAGTGACATACAAGAATCTGAAATTTCAAGTTTGGGACTTGGGAGGACAGACAAGCATAAGGTAACAAACCGATCTCTTAAAATCAAAAGATAGAAATAAATTTCTCTAAAAAGCGCTAAGTTCTTGGACTTCTCATAGCCGGCACTTCTGAAAGTTGGTTAAGTTTTAGAAACAGCCCGTTGTCAGGAGAGCACTTTGATCCAACAGACCAGTGGATAAAACCTGCTTTGGACTGCAGGTTGGAAAGAAACAAGTGAATGTTTTCACCTGCATACAGTTTTGCTTTGAAAAACGAGTTCAGTTGTGTAGTAGGCAATTGAGAAAGAAGGGAGCGAGTGATGTAAACCCAAGAAGATACTTAAATGTTCTTAAGAATGCAAAGCTAGGAGGCTGAATGTAGGCATAGGCGATCATTTTCTTAGCGAGCTTTACAAGCGTTGTAACCAGTCATGATATGCAGAACCGTCGTGATCTTTTCAGTACCCCTGTACGAGCTTTTCATGATTCCTTTTTGAACGCTAGGGAGTAAGGTGCAGCGTAGTTAATAAGTAAGGTGCAGGTTCCTTCCCTTTTTAGTTTTAGTAAGGTAATTCTGAAAAAGGTAGTTTGTTTTGATCCTCATTAATTACTTGCCTGTATGAATTAGTCACTTAAGATTTCTCTGTTTATCCTTCTTTGGTGGCCATAATGATAATGGTGTGTGTTTAAACTTTCTTTGCTTCCCTGTCCTTCAGTTATGGCCCTGATGTCCTGCAGGCTGATTCCCAAATAAATCTGTCCCCAGCAGTGCTGTCTTTCCCTTCTTTTTAAGCTGCCTTTTTTTTTTTTTTTCCTCCCCTCTCTCTGCTCTTGAGAGCGTTTGTGCTGTCTGTTCCTTTTGGTAGCCTCTTGAAGATATCTTCTGCTTCCTTCCTGGGGCCTTTCACCCCAGAGACAGTTTTTACTTCCTCTGGGTAATCTGCTTTTCATTATCTGGCTAAAAAGCACTGCAAAACGTGCAAATTATGTGACTGGAACTTACCTTTCTTCTGCAGGCCATACTGGCGCTGTTACTATTCCAATACCGATGCAGTCATTTATGTGGTGGACAGCTGTGATCGAGACAGAATTGGCACTTCAAAATCAGAGCTTGTTGCTATGTTGGAGGTAAGAAAACAAGGATGACAATCCGATCAGTAGAACAGAAATTGAGAAATAAAAACCTTCCTTTGGAGTGAAATTTGATTCAGTGAATCGAGCGAAGCTCAACTTCACTTCAGCCCTCGCAACATTTTGACTGAAAAGCGCTAAATACGCTGCAGGTATTTCAGAGTTTTGTGCAGCGAGCGCTGCCTGGGCAGCCAGTTGGTTACACGTAGCCCTTTGGTCACGGGAAAACTCATCTGTCTGCAAGGACAGCTGTGCAGTACTTCAGTGGTGGCAAAATCGGGCCCTTGAAGGATTAACAGTAATTAGTATCCTAATATGTTTTGAAGAACATTTGTAGAACAGGGTAATAGGAGTAAGATGACGAGTTGAGCAAAACTTTGGTGTTTTCCCCCATTCCTGCAAACTCTTTGATATGCCTTGTTAAATCCAACTACCAGCTTGTTTCATAATGTAACAGGCATAACTGGCCGTGTTTTGGAATTGCTCCTATGTGTGATCATGCTGGGATTGAAAGTAAATGGCGTTCTTTCACTGAAGAATTTCCTAAAGAACAAAAATCAGCAAACTGAAAATCATGATGAGAGCTGCTGAAGTTTCTTTTCATTCTATGGGTTTTTCTGTTTAAATAAATTCAGTAAAAACCTCTGCAACAACTTGCATAATTCTCCTTTTTTTTTTTTTTTTTTTTTTAGGAAGAAGAGCTGAAGAAAGCCATTTTGGTGGTGTTCGCAAATAAGCAGGACATGGAACAGGCCATGACTCCCACAGAAATGGCAAATGCACTTGGCTTACCAGCTTTGAAGGACCGAAAATGGCAGATATTCAAAACCTCTGCAACTAAAGGCACGGGGCTTGATGAAGCAATGGAATGGTGAGTAACTGTCTCATTATACTCGCTTCATTAGAAAAAAAATTTTTTTTTTGAAGACTGGATCTGTGGAAAGTCCGTCTGGCATAAAAGACAAAGGTCCACGTCAGGAGAAAGCATGGCTTCCTCATGAAACTATTTCAACGTTGTTGAAGTGACTGTTCAGTAAAGTGACTTGACTTAACCTTTTTCCTAGGTTGGTGGAGGCCTTGAAGAGCAGGCAGTGACAGAGCTGACCATGGTAAAGAAGTTTCAGCTCTATCCACCGTCCCTCTTTCTGCAGTCAAGTGTGTTCAGGCCACCAATACTTGTAAATAGGACAGATCTGAGTTTTAACTCCTGCAACGTGGATGCCTCTCTTGAATTGTAAAACTGAACCACGTGAATGTCTGTGTACATTACAATATTCCATTTCTTTCCTTCTGTTTAAAGGATGTACTTATGTTCATTTGTATGAAAGTCTTACTGGCTGGGAAAGGGTTTTTTTGTTGCCCCCATCTCCCCCTTTGGTGGTTACTATATTTGTGTAATTAAAACACTAATAAAATTTGGAACTGTCAGCCGTACTCATAGGCGCCGTGCTTGCTTACAGAAACAAGGCCAGCTCCTGCCAGTTCTAATAGCCATGTAGCTGAACATTGTGAGGGTGATGTTACACCTCCCAGTCCTTCAGTGTAGATAGGATGTCACAGGAAAGCACAGCTACAGCGATGAATGCTGTACCTCCAGCTGCTAACGGAGCATTGGTTTTCTGAAAGGAAAATAAGTATCTTCAACAGCCACCTACTGCCCTAATGGACCAGGGCCGTAATTTGGAATTTCACTTCCCAGGGCCTGAGCTGTTATTCCCCTACCTTCAGTTGAGCCAGAAATGGCAGTTAAGTTGCTTGGTATAGCCGCAGAAACTGGAAGACAAATCCAGGAACTAGGATGTTCACAGGCATGAACACAGTCATCATGTAACCCATCTTTTAAAAATGAGGTAAAATTTAATACAAAAAAATCACGGTGGTTGTCCATTCAACTGTACATGCTCTGGTAAATATACAGGTTTGGAAAAAAATGGAGAATCTTTTATTTAAGATCCTAGATGAAAAAGAGGACATGAAAAAATACGAATAAATACAATTAAAATAGGATTTTTTTTTTTTTAAACAGTAACTGGTTCTTTAGCTTGACATTAGTTTTTATAAATTAATCTCCCGGGAAGAAAAAACAGTTTTCATTCCACCATTGCTAAATCTTTCAGTGCGTGACTTCGAGGTCTCTTAGCCTTGTAGTTTGGGCGCAGGAATTCTATTTTTCTCTTCCTGGTTTCCTCTTTATTCTTGTGTCGCTTCAGCTTCCTCCTTGCAGCAATGTCAGGGTTCGCTACAGCCTAGTGAAAAAGATGTTTGTTTAGTTACAACTGACAACCATCCCTATAACCACCAGGTACTTCCTGAGAAACTGGTGACTAGCAGGACAATGCGTGGGTTTTTCTCAGGCTCCTCATTGCTCGAGGGTATTCTGGCTGCTCTGCCCAGGTTTACCTCTGCTCTTCCAGTAAGCGGGAGAGCACGGGGTCACAGCAGCCTGAACCTGCCCAAGAGGCTGATCTTCACAGCTGCTTGTGATGGTTCAGAAATGAAATGGTGAAACTGCCCCAATTCAGGATGAAGTTCTTCCTCAAACTCACCTTCCTGGTCACCTCTCAGAGAAAGCCTGTTTCTTTTTTCCAGAATAGAAAGCAGAATCTTACCTGCAAGGCCCTCTGCTTTTTCCTCATTGCTCTTTTCTGGTTAGCCTGTTTCTGCACAGAAGAAAAGGCAAGCGAGAAAGCCTCCAGTCCAACTAACTTCTTGAGCAGTTCTATGATTTCTTGTGAAAGGTTCTTCAGTGTTGGATCTAATAAAACAAAATTAGCTTGCTTAATTGTTTCAGCATGTGGAATGAAGGCCAAGAGCCCAGTAAGGATTTCTCCTTCATTAAAGGACAACTGTACTGATTCGTCTTGCCCAATACACTGGAGAGACCAGAGCAACGGCGCTTGTGAAATCTGCTGGTTCTTCACCAGCTTTCTCAGAGGACCACAAGCGGTGCGTCACAGAGGCAAAAGATGTTTTCTGAAAGGTAATGGCTTCCCAGAGGTCATTACAAGTGGCTTGCTGTATGTAGCCACCAGGGCTCTTTTGGAATAGCCTTTGTCAGAAATAGAGATGATTCCAGCCTTGTTGGTCAGCATCTGTGTCCAGTACACACAATAAGGCCTGGCTTAATGGTTAGGACGACTAGTTAGTTACAACATATTAGCAACTACAATCACTGAAAAAAAAGACACTGTAGGGAAAAAAGGCTACAAAGAGATGCCAAAGGAAAACTGAGAGGGCAAATGTTTCCCTCAGTCTTCCAACAGATCGCTCTTCCAAGTGCTCGTACAGCCTCTAGAGAAGCTTGCGTAAGCTGTTTGCCTCCACAACATCCTTCAGTGACAAGATCCCTGGGTCTACACCCCCTATCATGTGAAAAAACATTGCTGCAGTTACTCTGAAAAATCATTTGAAGGCCCCTGGTTCTTGTGCTGGCAGAGAAAGCAACAAGTCGACCTTTATCCATGCATGATACTGTCAACCTCTACCGTATCTTTTCCAAGTCTGTTTTTTTTTTTTTTTTAGCTAAGCAAGTAAAAGAAAGAAATGGTAGCCCAGGCAGCCATTCCTTACCTAGGAATGTCACTGCCCTTCTCCCAAGTTTTTTCAGGTCTTTTGTATCCTTTCCAAGGTGTGGGGACCCAGTGCTGCACACTGAATTCTCATGGCATATACAAACCACAGCTCTAGAGTAATACAACTCTTTTTTTTTTGGTTTGTTGTCTGTTCTTTTCCTGACATTGGATTTTGCTTGACTTAACACACTTTCATGGACTATTTAAACACCGGTGTGCCTTGTTCCTAATCTGCGAGTCTCGTATCCCTGGGAAGTTGGTTTGTCTTTCCCCCCACCAGGCACGACTTCTTAAGATCTTTTAAACAAACATGGATCTCCAAGGAGAAACAAGTCTTGTTGCTCAGGGAGTATCGAGCAGGACAGAGTGATCTGGACTCATTCAGGAGGACGGGGAAGTTCTGTGCAGAGTTTAACAGGCTGTGTTCCTGTAGCAGACAGCTCTCCCCCTGCCTGCAAAGGTTACTTTCTTTCTGTCGCTGTGCACACATGGCACACACTGAAGGTCATTTTCTCTATTTCAGAAGGGGGAGCTTGGGGAAAACATCAACCAACCACCAAACTGGCAATTCCAACTTGTACAGTCCCTTGCTCTACAGTAACACAAGCTGCCATAAAACACCCCCCGTTTTACATTAACACTGAAACACACTTAACTATAGGGCATGGATCTTCATGCCCCTAAGCCTCACAGCAGATCTAACACGGCAATTCAAAAAGAACCGCCCTTAGCAACAGCCTTGCTCTGGATTCCTTATCTCACACACACACTTCCTCTCAGCAAAGATTCCGTGAGTGAGTCTTGCCATCATGAGTCCAGCCTTGACTGATTACACCACTTTTACCACTACACCACATGCTCAAGCTTTACCCACTTGCCTGTAGGAGCCTGCCTAACTTGAAGGAGCCTGCCTAACGTGAGTCCAGTCTTTTTTTTTTGTCAGCATCTAGATTTTTGTTCCAGCTGTCAAATGCTCTCCTCCTTTGCTGGTATTTTGGTTGGACTGCAAGTAGGTGAAATTCACTGATTCACCTATGCCTCTGCAGCCAAAAGAAATGACCGGAAGTGGCTGTGCCGAGGCACAGCTCTGACACACTTGCCTCTTCACTGGTCTGTGTGAGGGAAATCGCTTACCTTGCTCTGCATAGGTGCTGTTCAGCTCCCTGTACAGAGGGGTGAGAACTGTTGGAAGGTACGGCTTGATCCTGTCTTTCCCCAGATCCACCGAGATTGCTCCCAGGAACTTAAAGATGCAACTTCTCTGCAAACGAGTGCGTGAGACATGAAGTAAGGAAGGTTGGAACGGAGCTGCCCAACTGAACTGCTGCAAGAGCCCTGTGCAAGGAACTGTTTCAGACGCCCTCACTGCTGTTACAAGGTCTTACGGCAGCCAAGTACAGCCTTTAGACGAGACACAACCCCACGGGATCTGTAGACATGCGAGCTGTGACTTCACTGGGTTGGCAGCTGTTAGCACTTTGAACAGGCTTGTTCTTGCTGTCCTGTACCAAGGCAGCTGAAGACATGAAAGCTCAACCTCTTAACTCCACCACGGGGAACCACAGTGCTTTTCCCGATGCTCTCCCACACCCTCCCCTTCTAGCAAGTAACTCCACACTGCCGTTCCCCTGCCTGCATAAACCCAGCACTCTTGGGCTCTGTCCCCTTTGGGTTGGTGCCTTTGGCCTTCCCACCCTTCCACTGCCCCACACGAGGGCTGGAAGCAAGGGCAAGGAGAACCAGACTGGCACAAGCCTTTCCTGAGAATCCCAAACTGGAATGCTTCTTGTTTCTTTGGCACCTCCTAATCCTTGCTTCAGCACCAGCTCCCAGCACCCACTACAGCTGGTCCCCTGGAAGCAAAGAGCCACAACAACAGTCTCCTGTGCCTACCGTATCAAAAGCAGCTGGTCTAACCCTGTTCTTACCTTTAAAGGGACCTTAGGGGAATACGCTGCTTCTCGCTTTGCCATGAGGGAGAGCTTCTTCATTAACCATAGCAACGTGGCTGGCCGGCCTTTCTCTTCTGTGTCCTCTGTCTTCCCCTCTCCTTGAACAGAAATGCCTTTCTCTTCCTCATCTTCTGATGCCTCCTGCTCTTCTGCCTCACAGCCGACTTCTCCTTCGGCCTCTTTACCTTCTTTGGAGGCAGGGGCTAGCAAGTAAACAACTTTTGCCACAAAAAGCAAATTCTTTATAACCTGCAGTGCAAGAAAAGAGCAGTCAGTCACTGGGGGTTCCCCCAGTGTCAGCACCGACAGTGCCCAGGGTAAGTGAGAGCCAAGGCTAGATCTGAAAGAGGAACTGGCCAACCCAGGAGGCTGTAACGGGTTCACCACCTGCATTTTGCTCCTAACAGGAAGGCCCACTTCAATATCCTCCTGCAGTCTGGGAGAGCCTTTCCCCGTGAGATACCATGCCTTTTGGGCTCCAGCACCCCCTGAGGCAGGGCTGCTCCTTTCTGTCTTCCCCACCTCTAGAAACACCCTTTTTCCACAAGGAAATCTCTGACCACTGTGCAGTTCACAGTGGAGTCAGAGCTTCAAGCAACAGCATAGAGCTGGACTAAATGCTCCCAGCGAACAGCCAAGGCTCCAGCACAGCTGCAGGGAACCAGCACCAGAGATCTGGCTGCCCGCTCCAGAATCTGGCTGCCCAGCCTGCTCCAGTCTGGGCTGCAGAGACAGGCTCCCTGATGGAGGGCTGGACAGAAGGGAACCCTGTCCTGCCCTGCATGGTGCCTCCCCTTTCTGTCCCTGCCACCCCTCAGCCCTTCCAGCAGGCTGACACCACAAGGGGGATTTTTCTGGACCCCTCTTGAGACATGCACCTGCTCAGATGCCCTCAGCACACAGGAGCTGGCCCTGCGCTGTGTATTTGCCCTGAGCCACCACCAGCCAGCAGTGCTGCTGTCCTGACTGGGATGTACACTCCCTCATGGGCCGGAACCTGCTCTGTGCCCTCTGGCAGCTCGAAATCTGCTCCTGCTCTTACCTGCTCTCCCAGAGACAGGTCCAGGAACTTGGATTGCAGCTGATGGCAGAATGCAAAGACGAGTTCCTTCATCTGGGGAAGAAAAAGGAGAAGGGAATTACTCCACGAAAGGGAGCCAGCAGCAGAAACTCAAAGCAGTGTTTTGCAGTCACCAAAGGCGGTTCCCAGCAGAGGCCAAGGGATCAGCTCAGCGTAAGTTCTGCCTGCATCTTGCAGCCTGGAGGGGAATCTTTGTGCTGCTTAGAATTAAGATCTCAGAGAAGCCCCCTGCCAGCAGCAGAGACACCTCCTCAAATGTTTTAAACTATCAGGATTAGGCAGCAGACAAGCAACTAAAAGAGGAATGTGCATGCCAAACTGTAACACTATTTTTTATGTCCCAGCCAGGGAATGGGCAAGGGCAGGGGGGAAGGAGTAGTACAGACGTCATTACCTTTTTGTCCAGTTCAGCAGTCAAGAAGACTGTGGATGCAGACAGGTCTGCTGATGTCTTTTTCTTCTTCCCTGCCTTTCTTTCCCTCCACTTGTTGATAAGATCTTCTGGCTTGTAAGATGCAAACAACAAGCCAAAGATCTCAGTAGCTGTCAGCCAGACCCAGCTGTGAGGATACCACAGGTGAGACTGGACATGACCTGAGGGAAAGAAAACCTCTTTCAGCAAAGGACCTGGTCCTGTGAGAGCAAAAAAAGAACCAGGTCCCTCCTGGAATTATCACAGCGAATGCTGCAGTAAAAAGGTGAAGGAAATGAACTGTGCTCATCTGCTCAGAACGTAATCAAAGACTTCTTAGCAACTCTGTCCAAAAGACAGAGAGCAGCAAAAAGCTACAGGTAGCCAAATGTCTCCACAGTCACCAGGCGTTCTTGAATGCATTCACAGCACTTCCAAATATCCAAAACCAGGGCCACTGCTGGGAAGTGATGGCAACTGGGCAAGAAAAGTGGGCATGGCACAAAAAGACACTTGCTCCAATCCTGGTTGACAAGTCATGTTTCTGCAGCAACTGTGGTGCCCTCAGAGACTCAGCGCCACAGTTCCATCTGCCCACGGTGTCAGGTGAGCTGGCCCTGCTGCGGATGGTCAGATTGACCCCCAGGACAGAGGCTGCAGATGCTTCAGAGAAGAGACAGAGTTTCCTCTTGTCTCACCTCTGGCCAAGCTGCACATCACCAAGCACTCCAGGATTTACAAGGGTTATCTCCTATCTCACTAAAGGCACCTGGCAGGCTGAACTCTTCAAAGACATTAACCAGCCAGACCCAGGCCTTCTGATAGCAGCAAATGAAGCAATGAAAAACAAGGCAACAAAACGCCAATAAGCCAACCTGACGTTGTACAATCTCACTCATAGGGAAGTTGCCTGAATCAAATAACCTCCAGGCCTTAACATCCCAGCAGACACGCAGTATTTACAGCACTATTACCATGTGTCATCACTTGCTGGCTGGTATGTATGATCTCATCTCCCCAGAAGAACTGAATGTTTTCATCCAAGAGGATGTAATTATGGTCAAACATGCAATAGTTTGCAACTATTTGCTCTTGGGATAATAGAAAATGCTTCCCAGCAACTGAGACATAGGGTGTGTTGTTTTCATCAACCATGTAACCTTTTCCACTAACATCTTCTCTTTCATGGCCCAGTAACTGCCATGTATTAACGTTCTGCAGCATGCAAACCTTGTACCACAAAGTTCAGTTGTGTATCTTAGGGTGTGAAAAACCACACAGCACAGAACAAGTCTTCCTTGTAACGCAGCCGTAATACTTCTTGATACTTACCCCAGATAGTGCTCACAATGCCACTGTTCTTGGTTAACTGATTCAAGTTGCACTCTGTGATTAGCTTTGTTACCAGCACAAGAAAGCTGAATAGCAGCCTGTCTGCAGCTTTCTCCTCCTCCTCTTCAGTTATCTGATAAAATCAGCAAGTCAAGAAAGATGTTTTAGAGAACCTGAAGACAGTGCTTATTTACTTTACAAATTTCAGATCACCTCTGCAAAGAAACAGAAGACTGACTTGCACCCAACTCCCAAAATAAACAGAAGAGAAGCAGCTCCACTAAAGCATTTTCTCTGGAGACTGATCTTCTGCAGGAGAGATTATTACTACAATCATTCTTGGTTTTTATACAGACGTTGCTGTAACAAACTCCTAGGTTTCTAAATGCAAGCACATTACACACACAATGTATACCACTTATGTCTGTACATGTATTTGTGCATATTTGATTCTCATTATTAGAGCCAGGCTGAGCTCAGATTTGCCTGTGTCACCTGGGAAGCCCCACGTTGTTATGACAACACTGCATGCATTGTGTTTTACTAAATCACCTTGAGGTCCTCACCCTGCCTGCAGTCACCAGCTGGCTTGATATAACTAGTCAGTGCTTCACCTACACGAGGGGGTGATTACACTGAATTTCTCCTCACTGCAGGTATATTATTTTCATCTCTTGCCTATTTACATACCCTGACGCTCTTCTCTCTTGTTCAGCATGTTGCCCTTGCACATTAATAACGTATGTGGCCGCTCCCCAGGCGCAGTGACGGGTCCCTTTGGGATTATCACGTGCCAAGCAGAATCTGAGGCAGACTTGTTATTCTGAGTTAATCATGAGCACTAAAAAGATTTTCCATAAAACAAAACTGTTGTCTGAAGTACAGGAAGGGAACTCCTTTGAAAATTAAAGCTGTAGATAACGCTGAACAAAGCAGACAGTCACATGCTATGTGCTCCTGACCTTCCATGCTTACACAAATCTCCGCAGCTAGTAGGCACATTTCCCAGTTCAATGGATGTTGTCAGTGTGATTGTCAGGCTGTTTTCCACCTAAACTGATTCTAACCCATCCCAGTGCTACCTGTGCACCCTTCCTGATGGTGTTTTTTATAACTCCACTTCAAACAAAAAACAGAAGTCCCTTCTCCCACTGCAGGGAAGACCAGATGCAGGGAAAGCTACCTTGACATACATACTGCTACGTGCTGTCAACCTGCCAAGTCATACAGGTAAAAATCAAAAGCCTGAGACTCGAGAGCTGCCTCAAGAACCCCTTCCACCCACAGAGCTCGTGACAGACGCTGGGGCAAGGAGCAATGTATCTGCTGGTTACACAGTATGGCTGCAGGCTCAGGCCAGGTGGCTTCGCAAAGTTCCTTTGCCGCTTGTGCTGTGACACATGACATGAAATTTGGGCTTACAGACAAAAAATAAGATTATAAGTCAGTGAGGTCCCCTTCAGAGCAAACGTGTGTGTTTCATGGCTTTCCTCAGTCCCAAACAGTAGGTCCAACAGTTAAATCTCTCCCGAACTTCTCTTTTCCCATTTTCTTAACTCTCCTTCCCCAAACCTCACTCATGGGAAAAATTACTTACGTCTTCAAATTTAATTGGGTTGATTTCTTTTTCAATCAAGGTGAGGACAGCTTCAAGCCGACGCTCAAACATTACTCCCTCCACTTCAACAAACAAACCACATGCCTGGGCAGCCAACCTCCTGTGTGAGCTCTGCAACAGAAAGAGTAACACCCCTTGTTAGTTCTTGATAATCAAATCCTGCAGCTTGCATGCACAGGAGCTGGTAGCAACCCCTACTTTTGCCTGTAGTAACAGCATCTTAAGAGAAGCTGGTTTTCAGATTACTATTGAAAAAGGAGACGCTGCAAGCTAGAGACAAAACTGCCCAGCACCACACATTATCTCTGGAAACACACCCTAAAACTGAATGCCCAAAGGCCTTTTCCAGCCTGGTTCCCAGCTGCAAAGCTCTGGGGCCTACTTTGCTCTCTCTGATTCTTGACAAGGCAACAGGCAGCTCACAGCTGTAAACCAGAACTGAACATATTAGAGATGAAAAAGATGCAGTGTTGAAGAACACTTACTCCAGTAGTGCAGAGGGACAGAAAGTGAGTCCTGTTTGAGAATAAGTGAACCCCCAGGCACCCAGATCAACATGGCAGGCCTGCAAGATGAGGTTTGCCACCTTCCAGCTGCTGGCCGCAGACTGAAACAAGTCTAAGCTAAAGACAGCACGAAAATCCAGTTATTGGGATCAGAAGTTTTAAGGAATTTGCTCAAACCTTTAACCTGAGCAAAGACTACACTTGGTGAAATACCTGACCCAAAAGAGGAACTGTTCGAAAACTGACCTACAGCAGCAGCAGTTCCTACATTAGTGAGGCTCTGTGAAGCTGTATCATTTCTTCCTCTGCTTACTAGCAAGAGTTATGGTGCTGAGCACAGCTTTAAAGAGCTTTTATTCTAAGCTGAGTCTTGCCCATACTCCTCTCCTAAAACTACTAAGTCAGGCATAACTGAACCCCCCAATCCACCAGACCTGGTATTAGCCATCTCTCACTTGCCTTAATCTTACTCAGCCCCCAAACAGTCCACATCTGGTCAGTGAATAGACCAAAGCGTACCTTCTTGCTGTGAAACCACTCTGTGACCAGCGAAAACATCAGATCTTGTTTTTCATTGTTTATCTTACTGAGGAGAGATTTACACGTCAAAGCTGCCATCTTTTTGCATTTGGCAGAGTCATCATTTATCATCATCATACAAAGAGAGAGAAAAAACAGCCCGCAGTATTTGTGGAGGAGATCCTAGAAAGAAATAACCATTAGTCAACCAACATCCCCAAGGAACTTCTGGCATTTAAAGGGGAAAAGAAGGGTATTTGTTGCACAGCATATAGGAACAATGTCAGCCCTGAGTGGGGTCCAGGTCAAGGCAGGTGAACTGAAAGGACGGGATGATCCAGTCGTTGGGAGCACACAGGGAGTGTACAGCAGCCCCAGCCCTGCTCTGACTCTGACTTGCTAATATGTCCCTGGGACAGCAATGTGAGCATCAAACCTTCAAGGGCACTTTCATGCCCAACTCTCACTGAAACAGGCTTAAGTCCCTCAGCACTACAGCAACTGGCCCAAAGGTCCTTCTCTCAGAGACACCAGCTCTTTGCTACTTTACAGAGTTGTCAGGAACCAAGTTGAGATACTAAATCTAATCAGGCGGTGGTGAAGCACAGCTTACTGTGCAGAATTTCTCTTCCTTCCTCCCAAATTCTTGCTTGATTGCACTTCTCTCAGTGCAATCCTGAATGTTCAGTCAAGCTCCACCTGCAGAATTTTAAGGCAGCTTAGCATTTTGTGTACGTTATCCTGCATAGATGCACGGTTATTTTTTAGCTTTCATTCTGATCCACCCCACTGAGAAGCCCGCCCTCCCCAGTCAGGCCAACGAAACAGATACGGTACATCACATACCGGTTCAGTCAACAACATTCCTCACACATGTTGAAAAAAACCCCACAATGACAAAACTTTAGAATTTCTATTCATACCCCATTTCATAAACTGGTTGTGTTTATTCCTGGCATAAATCACCATCAAGTTTATCCAAACTCCAGCTGACAGAGCTTTATTTTACTTGCAGACCGAGCACATTAGATAAAGAAGTACTGCAGACTTTCCAGCATGTCATTTCTCTTTTGGAGCAAAGCCAGGTTCTTTAGAGATAAGTGAACGTTCTGCTCATGATAAGAGAGAATAGGAACTACCAAGTGCTATCAAAATAAACTGCTCTGAAAATGCTGCTACTGCAAGCCGCAGTAACTGCTTGATGCTTGGAACACTGAGGGGTGCTTGTTACCTGTGGGAACATGTCAAGAAGGTAAGCAATCATCTCCAGGGCAGATTCCCTTCCAGTTTCATACTCATACCTGAGAGGAAACGATTAACAGTTAGGGCTGGGTTAATACTGTAGACAGTTGCTAACAATTTACGAGAATGGCCAATGCCAGAAACACACACTGACAGAGATCTTTCTAGAACAGCTACCAGACTTGGTCTGATACTTAGGAGGAGAGAAGCAACAGGCCCATCTGCTCCATCTCCCACAGAACAGGCACAGAGAGACGAACAGGTGAAAAAGTGCTCCAGCTGACTTGAGTAAGCACAACCGGACTGTGCTATGGTGCTGGGGAACATAGTAAACTGCTGTCACCTTGAGCAAGGGAGGAGGTTTCAGGCACGTTGCTCCTGAATTGGTGCAGTTGATCTTAACAGTGCCTGCAACTGCAGTTGAGACCACTGCCACGGGACAGCTGTCACATAAATGCACCCTCCCTTATTTTTTCTGGATTTTCCAGTTTACCTGGTTCACAACCAGTGGAGCTGGTTAACCACTAAGCAAGCAACAGAGCCTTTGCTTACAAAGAGATAAAGAAAAACAAAGCCAGCTGTGAAACAGGGAAGAGAAAATGGGCTTGCTTTATCAAACAGCCCACCTCTGAAAAAGGGAAGTGTTTTAGAGGTAGGAAAATCAAGACTTAAGCCACACCCTCCCCTCCTCACAAACAGCCCTTTGGCGCACAAGATGGCCACCCAAGTCATATTTAAACCAGGTTCTGTTCTAACAAAGATGTTGGGAATATAAACTCACTCCAGTTGTGCGAGTATGAAATCCAAATTGGGTTTCAGCTTGTCACCAAGGGGGTAGTCCAGAATGTATTTTAAGTAAATCTGGAAAAATAAAACACCACCACAGAGAGGAGTTACAAGAAGCACTCAGGAAAACTTGCAAAAAGGTTATGAAGAAAATGCAGTGATGGACCAGCAAGTTTATGAGAATCATGACTTTCTCCTGTGTATGTAAGTTCCTATTACACAAGCAGCCAACAACTGCTCTCAAGCTCCGTGCCTGGAAATGCATCTGCAGGTGTTTGACAGCTGCCAGATCAGTCTTTAGAGCATTACTGTGATTTGCGCAGGCTTCTGTCAAGAGAGAATTCTGCATCCTTCAAAATTTATCCTGTAACTATGGAAATGCGCTGTTTTGTTATGCACAGCTCCTGCTGCATTTGTATCCTGATGCTTGAAATGAAGCAACCAATTCTGCCTTTTGGTTGCTTTTAGCTTGGAAAGGAGGAGGAAGTAGTGGGAAGGAATCATGGGTTTGTGGCAAATTATCTTCTGCTGGGATTTGGAAAAGGGCAGAGCTCTTAATTATATGGGCCTAAAAGCCTCCAAAGGAGGGACCACGTCACTGCTGCTGAGCTGCTCTCTGAAGGTCAGCCGTGGCAAGCAGTCTCACTGTAGGCAAGCCTCTGCAATTCCACTATGCAGAACTAAAGCCAGGCAGATAACAAGGGGACGACAATGAGTAAGAAGGGGAAATGGGGTTAGAGGGGTTCAGCAAGGCTAAGGCACGTGTCTGTGAGAGCTGGAATGGCCATGCGAAGCCCTTTTAGGCTGTTAGACTGCTGCAAGTAAAGTAAGATGAGAGACTTTCCATTCTACTGACCTGCCTGCACTGGACTCGCACCGGCTCACTCTGACCCGTGATGGCCAGCTGGGCAACCTTCTGCAGCACATCATCAATCTCAGGGACAATCAGCTTCCTGGATAAAATAGCCTAATAATGTGAAAGCATAGCTGGAGTCATGACATTTTGCTTGCACAGTCTGAGAGGCAGTACTATAATCTGGGACTACACTGGTCTCAGCTGGCACATTAACACTGACTTTTTCACATCTTCAAACATAGCCACAGCAAATTTTTTTTTTTTTCCAAGGTGAAAAAAAGATGGCTTACAAATTCATATCCATTTCCTTTGGGAGGACACAGAATACCTGGTCTAATGATTAGGGATGTCAATTCTTTAGCAAAAACATCCTCAGACCCAAATACATCATCATATGCATGTGTATAAAACAGACTCCCAGACCACTTTAAACAGCGACTGCAAGTCAAACAGGAAAACTTTGCTCCCCTCCCCATAACACAGAGCCTTAGCAGCATTCTGTGGCCTGTTCCTGATGTGAGATCCTACAGCCTTTCACCAAGAGGCAGAATCACTGCCATTCCAGTGGCTCCCAGAACCCATACACCAGCTGCACAGAAATACCTTGAGAAGGCCAAAGGCAGTGGCTTGGCGTGATGAATCATAAATGTCTTCTTCAGCAAAGCCAAGCAACACTTGGAGCTGTTTGCTTGTTATCTGACTCTTTGCATTCTTCACAAGTATTGTTACACACTACAAAATCAAATTGCACACTGTCAATACACATGCAGTGCCATAAAACATAAGCCCACACCAAAGCCTGACTGTTTACACCACTTAGGTTTGAAAAGACAAACTGCTGCTCTGAAAAATGTAGCTAACACTCTTCTCATCACATTTTGCTTTCAGCTGGCCATTCTGAGACAAAAACTGAACACAATCAAATACACAAATTCAGACTAGTCCTTGAAATGAGTGGAGATGCTCACAGACATGAACCACGATGCAGGAACACAGCCAGGAAGAGAGGTAAATTCTTCTAGCATTGGCATTCAGCATGAATTACTCTAACTTTCGCTTGTGATCACAAAGCTGTAATTAATTCAGCAACACATTTAGAATACATCTACAGGAAGACAGTGCACACCGTAAGAGTAGTTATTACTACTATTAATTGCCTCCTTCCCTTGTGTCACTCCAGCTGCAAGGGTTTATACCAATGAATCGTGTTAAAAGCAAGCTACTGAAGTACAAAACTGATGCTTCTCAAAAGAAAGGGTGGTAATAAGATACTGTTATAAGGAAGAAAGAAGACAAATATGCTTCTATAAAAACATTTCTTCAGATCCAAGCTGTGCATTTTTGGACGGTAACTTTCTTTAAGGCCACATTTCCCTCACTCTCTTGAGATGTCCAGACTACCTCTCCAGGGACAGCTGCAGGAGGGGTCCGCAGTTGGAAGAGTCTCATTCTACAAAGTTAATCCTAACGTAGAAAAGAGCAGAGCTGGGTCTGACTTACTTTGAAACAGCTCACAACCAGGTGGAAATTCTGGCCTTTGGCTATTCCTGTCTTGGCAAACTCTTTCAGCAAGAGGAAAAGCTGCTTGATCAGTGACTCCAGATTTGTACTGACAGAAGGCAAAGGGAACTTTAAAATCCATACCAAGGACTGCAGAGCACCAGTTATCACCTGTAAGAAAGAGCCAAAGGACAGCACAGTGACACTGAAGAACTCTTTTCTCACTGTGTTACAGACATGGTCAGGCTGTCTGCAACTGTGGTAAAAGGTAATTAGCTAACAAAATCAACCTCTTTCAAACCATTCATATGTAATACAAAGAGTTTCTCAGTTTTAAAAACACATCTGTCAGTCCCTAATTCTCTAACTCTGATTTTAATAGGTAAAGACATTAACACTGTGCTGATTCAGCAGATGGCAAGAACTCTTTCTGAAGCAGAGGTGCCTTCAAGGCATAGAAGTTGCTCTGCCAAAAACCCAGGTCACCTGAAAGCCCCGCTCCAGGTATCTGACAGCATATGAGGCATGCCTCCCATTCCTGGGAAACTCAAGGTTTAACAGATTCCCTCCTAGGCTCACTCAAACCCAAAGCTGCCCAAAAAGGAGGCTGCTGGGAATAAAGACATTAAAGTTGGATCAAAAGAAATCACAGTTGTGACAACACTGCTCCCAACAGCCACAGGACCTCATGAACCTCCCCCTATGAAGCCTATGAAGCCTGCAAAGTCCTTGTATGAACATGCTCCAGGAGAACTTGTCCATACTTGAACCTGCAGCACAAGGGGTGCATCAGCCACAATCCTTCCTCCCCCTTGGGATACCGTCTCCTCAAACAACTTAATCTACACACCCATGAAATCAGGTTTGAAAACTGGATGGCTTTCTCTTCCCTTGCAGATCAACTGCAAGATGACATTTGAGGGCAGGACCCTTCTTAGTAGAACAGACAGAACAGAGAGACTCCAGCTCAGAACTGTACCTTGACATCCATAGATTTCAGGCAGTCTACAAGCAGCTGAACAAAAGGGTCTAACATTTCCAAACATGCTCCTCAGAAGAATTTACTTTGGACCTCTTCAGGCTCATGTGCAGCAGCTG
Source organism: Gorsachius magnificus (assembly GCA_034008185.1). Classification (NCBI taxonomy): domain Eukaryota; kingdom Metazoa; phylum Chordata; class Aves; order Pelecaniformes; family Ardeidae; genus Gorsachius; species Gorsachius magnificus. Next base: position 164,723,326 of record CM067081.1, read on the forward strand.
GTGTAGAAAACACAGGACATTAATCTCAAAGTTAGGCTGGGACTCAAATAAGGTCCCACATTGTTTCAGGTTATAGTAGAATTTATGCCATAACCCATTCAAATATCTTGGACAGGCTGAGCACTTTTTATAGCTCTCCAAGAGGCACCACTGGAATTACCACAGGCAAAATAAAGTTAAGGCTAGTGGCTACGTTGTTAACATAATATATCCAGAATACCTTCATTTGGATACTCTTAACAAAAATTTTGACTGCAAAGCTTTGTATCTGAGGAGATCCTTACCCGAAGTCCTGAATCAACCAAGATATACGTGTTAGTCCTGCTGCTGACACGTGCTTTCTGCCCTCCTCTCGTGGGAGTGGGCTGGAGCAGCAGGCAGCTCTCTGGTTGCAGCCGGGGATCTGGAGGAGGGGTGACTTTTTTTCTGAAAAGCAGTGTATGGCAAAGGAGAATATTCAGATTTCAGCCCTCTCCAGAACAAGCTTGCTGTTGGGAGTAAAGAGAGCTGGACCGTGCCCAGCTGCTACCCACACAGCAAGCAAAAGCAGGTCAGTGCCAGAACATGATGAAATAAAATGAACTTGAGAGCAGCACGGCAGACAGACTCTCAGACTTGAGAACAATATCACTATTATGAAGATAACAAATGAACACTGATTTGCCTAACATCCCTGCTTTTTTCTTCTTAGTGGACAGACTGGTAGTTCCTTCAAGCACTGCCCACCGCACTGCATTCACTGATATTTACTTCAATTTCTGATGGCTTATAAAAACTCCTCCAAGAAGCCTACAAACAGCTGTCAAGTCTCCAGAGCAAACCAGCCTATGTAACACAGGAAATGCAAGACACCCAGACACAGTTCTCAGCAGATGGATAGGAAATCTGATGGTTCTCCCCGATTTCTGCATAAGCACTGAAATGATAAAGTGACAGCCCACAGTTTCTCTTGCTCCTGACCCCACGAAAATGTCCTCACCTCTTACATGGCAGTCTGTAGCTCACTTTTAAATGCTGCCCCTTGTTAATTCATGCAAACACCTAAATGCATATACCAGCTTACCAGACAGTGAAAAAGCCTTACTGAGGGTCCTGAGCACTTGCAAGACTCCCATGAGTTCAGCAAGTACTCAACTCCCATTTCCAAGCTTTTTCCTTGCCTGCTGATGGCCCAAATAATTCACTTACATTGAAAACAAAAGGCAAATGAAAGCTAGGAAACCCTCATACATTTGAGTGGCCAGATGTGAGAGCTGCCATTTCTGCAAGCCAATCTCCCAACTGATAACAGACCATCTGGATAACATCCTGGAACTCACTTGGCCTTCTCAGTGAGCAGAGGCAAGTTTTCACTGATGAGACCATGACTGAGGAGGAGGAGGGATTCTGCGTTCATGTCTGAATTGAAGATCAGCCCTGCCATGATGTGACGCAGCGCCTCATGCACCTTCCGGACTATCTTCAAGCTTGTAGTGCTCTCCAGAATCTGCAAAGGCACAACCATGAGAGTCAGGATGGCAACATGAGGGCAATGACCTGCCATCTATATTCAGAAACCATGGGAAAAGCCAGAGCAATTCCTCCCTCATCACCTGCTGCCTTAAGTCCCCAGCTCTTTACATGAACAGCATCCCATCGCCTCAGCTCTACCCCAACATCCCTCCCTTTCTCTCTAGCCTTTTCACCTATCACCACCAGGACACTCCAGAGCTCACAAGCAAACCAGGGCTCCATTTCTCCATGAGTTTGCACTCTAGTCAAAAAACCCCATATTGCTGAAAAGGCAATTATTGCACATGGACAAATCCTGAACATATGGACAAAGCCTGAACATATATTGGTGACATTTCCTTCATACACAAAACATCAAACCACAGAGCAGCCTTGCAGGACTTTGGAGCTCCACAGTAAGTTGCATTAACAAGCACTGGCAGAAGGAGAGGGCACGGAGAACTCACAGTGGGAGTTTCCTCCCTAGCAGAGGGGAAGCTTCCCAGAGCATCATTTCCTGCCCTGGACATCAATAGCAAAGTCTCATTTTATGACCCGGATGCACACTGCTTTCCAAAAGAAAAATGGGAAGCCAAAGTGGTATTATATAGAAAATGTCACAGTAGCCATCTGGAGGGTCATTTAGACCATACAGAACTGAGAGTGCTCAGAGTTAAGAAAGACTCTGGCTGACTTTTCTTACCTCTTTCAGCGGCAGAATAAGTTTCGTCACCTGGCCCTTTCCTACGAACTTTCCAAGAATTTCATAGGAATCATAACTCTTGTTCTTGCGCGCTTCCATGACCTTGGAGACAATTCCCTTCACTTCTTTCTCTTCAGCTACATTCCCAAACAACTCTTGGTTGCAAATCTTTGGAAATCAGGCAAGAGAAGTGAATGAGAGGAGCAGAAAAGCAGAGCCAGATTCCTCCAGCAGCAGCAGAACAACACTATTTTTCCCCCACTCACAGAAAAAACAATTCTCCAGGTTTCCCACAAATCACGTCTACCTTTCCTTTGTCAACATAAACCACACCAGTCTGAGCACACCAGATGAGGAAGCTGTTCTCACCCCCCTCTGTGGTGTTGTGATACAAGGAGTGGGACTGCAGTCAGACCAAGACATCCAAATATACCCTATCTGGGTGGCCAGCTCAGCTCCTGGGCTTCTTGGACCATACTGACTAGATGTCTGTTGACTTGCTCAGCCATTTAGAGTACAGAGAAACATAGTTTGGTATCTTAATCTTAAATCCATTCCCTCTCAGGATGCAGGGCTTAGGATACAGCCCCAGAGATACTTTGCTACCCTACAAGAGGTCTGCTGATGCCTCAGTAGAAAACAGTCTCCTTCCTTTATAGTACACGCACCATCAGCCCTGTTTGCCACCAAGTCCGAGACAATCTACATAAAACCTTCTCCTCCCAGAGCCTGCCCCAGGCACTTCACAATGCTCTTTCCTTCAATCTTGAATAGCTTTTACCTCAATCAGAATATCTAAGCAGGGGTCCAAATCACCAGCACTGAGCCTGGCAGTAAGGCCCTTCAGTAACAGGTTCACAGTAAAAGTCAGCACATGGAGCTGGAGAAAAAGAGAACAGATCATGTTTTCAACCCCCTGCATAGACCTCTTTAATAACACTAGGTGGGTGGGGAGGCTCGCACTGCAGACATCACAACACTTGAGCTCTTGTCACAGGAAAAAAAAAAAAAAAAAAAAATCACTGGGAGGACAAGAATCCATGTACTAGCAAGCAGGAAGAGAGCCCCTGTTCCTCCACACACTGACAGGAGGGATGGAATCTCCTCTTTCCCCTGTGCTCTTCCTGGTATTTTTAGTCTGTGCTAATTGGTGAATTCACTGTTAAAGCAGTCAGAAGCTCACGCTATTTCACTGTGGTAATTCACACAGAAAATTTTTCTTAACCCAAACCACTGTGGAAAAAGGAAAGACGAATTAATAGTCAGAGCCTTGGCTCTTGATCTAGGAAGCAAGGCTTCAGTTAGCATCACCACATACTGTCTGTGCAGTCTCTGTGGCAACTCACCTCAGATGATGCTTGGCCCTAATGAACTTACTAGAAAGATTCCCCCTGATTTTATTGGAACCAGAAATTCATCTTTCACCTTCAGACCTCCACTATTCACTGGGAAGATGGAGATCCTCTTTTCTTTCCTTCTTAGACTCTAAGTCCTTTGAGTACAGACCCTCATTTGATACTTTGCATAAAAAAGACTGATGTAAGCACTAGCAGTAGAATTTAGTGGTATTACATCAAGCTATTCTACCAGTGCAAAACAATTTCAGTAGGATTCTCCTTCTAAGACATTAAAAAAAACCTACAGACAGCAGAAGAGGAAGAATTTCAGCATTACCTGGTACCCATGGACGAGAGTGGACTGCATCTCTTTTAAGATGTACAGAAGGTACTGCACTCCCAACACTTCCATGATTTTAGTGAGGGTGTTACGGGCGATGTCCCGGACTTCCTGAAATCTGTTCCTCAGAAACGTGCAGACTTTCAGCAGGATGCTGGGAAACGGAGATAGACAGCTTAGTTCACCCCCAAACAGAGCAGAACTAATTACACTGCTAGCTAAGAAGGCCTGAAAAGGGCTGTTTTACATGCAGAGCTATACCCAAAGCCGGCCTCACAGAAAAACTTTATAATCATACAGGCACCTGCTGTCCTTCAAGACATTTTACATTGTCCTTTTATTCTGTACACTATTCTCTCTCCCTACCTCTGCACCCTGCTTCACAGCTCTGCTCTTATTTAAGGATTTACCAAGTTCCTTTCAAACTTAGCTTTACAGAATTCAAATGCTGACAGAGGGGAATGTCACTAGGAAAATGAGTTTCCAAAAAAAGGTATTTAAGGACTGTTAGGATGCCACCCACGGCTTGGATTTAGCCTTGTGTGTAACCACAGCTTGAGAAAGCTGCCTGCACTCATTCCCAGCACAATGAACAGCATTTAAGGAGCTCTGATGGGACTTACCTTGGCAGGTTGGCCTCCATCACTTCTTGGGGAAGACACTGCATCATCCTGACCATTGCAAAAGCTAATGGAACACGAACTACCTCGTCATCATTCACAACGTTGGATTTCACAAGCTTGTGTTCCTCATCTCTTTTAACCTTTTTAAGACAGAGCAAGACGGAATGTGCTTTTAATATACATAAACAAATCCTGCTTTTTCTCAACAAACCCCAGAAGAAGCCAACAGGGCAAGCTGCTATCCTCTGCTGACTACAGGAAAAACCCAGACAGCTAAAGGACAGGTGAGATGAACCCCTGTGATTTCAACACAGAAGCTAAGCTGGGTGCTAGCAAGTGGCTGAGAACATTTCAACAGGTTGCAAAAAGTGAATCATTTCACTTGTGTGCTTCAAGCCAGTTCTCAGCAGGGAAGTGAAGACTCTATGCTCACAATGACCAGAGGGTCTGTCAGTAATCCCCATGACACACTAAAGGGGATGAAGCCTCTTTTGTGCTTTCAGGTGGTCTCTCTCCAGTTGTGCCTTTTTTTTTTTTTTTTTGGTTTGGCTTTATTTTTTTTATGTGCTGCATTACCATTGGGCTCTTTGAAGTAGCACCCCAACTTTCATAGTAGTAGCACAGGCCTGCAAAACACATTTCCAATGCCAACTCCTCACCTTTGCAACAATACACCTGTGCAATTTAGGCAAGATGTTGACTGTAACTGTATCTTGAATATGTTTGATCAGACACTCCAGCTCCTCTTTATTTCGGGGTAAGAACGAAACAGGTTTGGTCACTTGCTCAGCATTTTCAGATGTCTTAGCTGCTTGCTTAGGTTCTGCTGGCTCCTCAGAGAGATCCTTCCCTTTCTTTTCCTCAACCACCTCCTCTTCCCCATCACTCTGCTCCAGCTCCATGGCTTCTTCACCCTCCACCACTGGCTCAAGGTCCATAGCAGTAGCTTCTGTCAAGTAATTGTCAAAAGCACGGGTAAATATAGGAGGCCACAAAAATTGAGCCCTTAAAAGAGACTCTTGTGATAGCTTTGGTCTGAACAAAGCTCCTACCTATTATCAGCAACAGCAAACAATCACTAAACATCAGAGTTGTTCTACTGGATAAAGAACTACTAGCATGTCAGTTTCTGATAATCATCCCTCATGGCTAGGCTTAAAGGTTAGACTAGGTTGCTCTTCAGCTAAACTCCACAGACAGCTTAGCAAAGGTCAGTGTGCTTGAACCTTAGAGAAGTGGCATTCACTTACATTTGAGAATTTCACAAGGCAACAGGTACTGACAAGCACAGCTGTGAGATCTCCTCCTCCTTCCTCAGAATATCCCAAAGGCTACAATATAGGTAACCACAATGGTGAAGCAGCCAGATATCACTTCTTCCCATGAAATAGCAGGGGAAGCAAAGCCAGGGCATACAGCACCCTGGTTAGGCTGCAGATAACAATGAAGAGCAGCCAACAACAAGGACAAAAAACTCAGAAGTGGCAGCAGCCACATAGGTGGGTGAAGACCCTGGAGAACTCCCCAGATTGCATAAACCCAGCTTGGGCTGTTTTAGCTTATTAGAGGCCTGGGATGGAGAGGTAACATGGTTGCTCCCACCTCTCCTCACTGTGTCAACACACAGAGGAGGACAGTCTCATTGCTTCTGAGGAGGTAAGTCAAAACAAGCCTTCCAATACGCACATTTTAAAAAGGTGGGAGTAGCTGACCTCAAGAGTAACACAAAATTTCAATTAGCTGCACTTTGAGCAATTATAGGTAGTGTTTCTACAATCAGGAGTAGAGAGCTCACCTTGGTTCTCAATGGTCACAAGCTGCTTTTCAAGTGTTTTATGGTCAAAATGAAAGGCTTCCAGCACTGTCTCTAACAAGCTGTGGAAGGAAAACACAGAGAGATCCACTCTCCACCCAAAAAGCAGAAGCCGCATAGACCAACACAACAGCAAACCTTAAAAGAGCTTTTAAAAAATGTTCAGACTCAGTGACAGTGCGGTTCAAGGATGTTTATCCTGAAATAACAACCTAGGAAATAAGAAGTGGTTGCCTTTCAGCTAGATGCATTCAGTGACCTAGCTCACCGTGAAACCTCACAGACAGTGGTACTGGAGCAACAGAGGTGTCCCAGGAGCAGGGACAGCCCAACAGGAGCAGAAGCTGCTGATACCAGCATGCACTCAGTAAGACACAGTGTGAGAAAGCAACGACCTGTTAATCCTTCATAGCTCAGTCACATCACACTGCAAGGCCACACCTACTTTCACTTGCATAAACCCACCTCAAAGTGGGCAATCTCTCATCCCAGGGAAGAGGCTAAAATCCATATGATGCTCCTTAAGACACTGAACTTTGCCTCAGCAGTCTTCAGAGAAACCTAGAGCAGCATCGCTTACAGTACCTACCTGACTCCCAGCTTTGGATTGATCTGTCCTGTTTGCAGGACATGGATGAAATGCTTTAAGTGGTACAAGTACGCTGACCACGACAGATGTCGGCAGACAGCTCCAATAACTTCAACCGAGGCTGTTACCATATTTTCATGCTGCCCAAAAGACAGAAATCCAGTTGGTGTTAGCATCATTCATGCTGAAAATATGTCTAAAACATACTTTACTCAAAGCAACAAGAGCCAGAAGAAGTAATGTCTGTCTAGAGGGGATGCTTGGTATTCAGCTCTTTTAGAGCTCCTCCCAATCACCAAGTAAAAAATAAAATAAAATAACAGCTCATCAAGCAGATCTCCAGATCCACTTCCTCCAAACATTTCTGCACACATTTAACTTTTCTCACATAACTGAATCTATGGGCTCACTTGTGTGAAGAACTAAAAAACCAGTCAAGATATCTAATCGCAGACACGTGGCATATTGCTGGGCCATGCTGATCAACAAGAAATACACATCATTACCCCATTCCTGATTTGAAATAAAATGTGTTTGTTTCCTCGTCAAGGTTTTAATCAACACATTTTGGCTCCCATTGGTCAAAGAGCAACTGCAGTGACTCTACTGATGGGCACAGCCGGTATGGCTGCAGGTGCTGGGTCCTGTGCCTAAGCTCTAATTGTTTCAACTTCAGAATATTTCTGACAATAAGTGAATTAGACACTTGCTTGGTCTTGACGTAAGCAGTTCTGCTGTTCTTCTGATAGTGTGCAGGGAACTGCACAGAAGTGTGAAGCCTTGCTTTTCCAAGTTGCAAGTAGAAAGTCTATCCACATTGACGTTATAAGTAATTTCACCACGTATGTTTTCAGTAAAATGTATGGAAAGTGACTAACAAAATGTCACCCTTCAAACTTTAATTACAAAGCTACTAATGATTTCAGAGGCTTTCAGCTGATTCCTGCAGTTCCCTTGTAACTCCAGAGAAAACAGTATTTATTCCCACCTCAATTACTAGGCACAGCCTATGTTCCCCACCACACACATTCTGCTGCCAGAGTGACTAACCTCAAAACTGCATAGGAAGAGAGCAGTTTGGAGGCAGAGGGAAAAATAACAACCTGTTTACAAAAAATGTAAACAAATATAACCCATAGTAAAGAAAAAAAACACACCAAACCCCAAACAGTTAACAGATCCATCTTTGAGAAATAGGACCGGTTTAGCAGATACAGGATTGGGCCCAGGCTGCATCTATACCTTCCGAACTCTCCTTCTGCCACCAAAAGAAGCACAGCACTCTTGTCTGAAAGGGGAACACTCACTCCTATCAGTCTTTTAAAGTGGTTAGTCTTTTAAGGAGAACGGTATACAAAAAAGGTAGAAATACTCCAAAAGGATGCATTCAATTTAAAAGCCTACCTTAAGCATTTTTTCACTAAAAATGGCAGTAGTAGCATAAGGCATGATGTAGTTCTGCAGGGATTTGGAAGACAGCACAAGCTTTTCTTCAGTGAGCTGCTTAGCCAGTTTCCTCAGAGCTCGTGCCCTCCTGTGGATCTGAGCCAAACATGAAAGATGGTGAATGAGGTGGCCCTTGAGTCACAGCTAGCATGAAGGAGCACATAACATTCAGCAGTTCTGAAAATGCTTTGATTTTGAGTAATGACATAACCATATTAGGGTCATTTCCCAAGGACAGGCCATGCTCTTTTCCTTCAGTCCCTGGGCTTTCACTAGCCTTTTGCCTCAATAAATATTCCAACTCAATGGGATATTTCATTGTGAATTCACAATCATAAGACCGTGCCATCCTCAGGTATCAGACAAGGCAACTGATAGAAGATGAAAAGGCCTGATAGAATTACAAGGAAAAAAATTTAGACTCTGCATATAACTACAGACGTAGCATAGGCTCTCTCTGCATCTCTGAAAGCAGGAGAAATGCTGTATTTTCATACTGCAAGAAAAACCAGATCACGTTTTGCGCAACATTTATATTACAAAGGCCTGTAAAATAAAACGGGCTGCAAAGCCTCTAGACAGAGAGTAGCAAGGAATAGGCTACTGAAAACAAAAAGACCTGTTCCCTGCCTATGTCAGAGGGATCCTCAGGACAGTGTCTCACACAGGTTGTAAGGTGGTGTTGCCTGCTTAAGATCATGAACAATCACTTAAAATGAAAACAATTCTTTTAGCTAAGTTAGGAAGAGGTAAAAAACAGTTCTGCTACATCATAGAATCAAGAAATTTCTAGATAGAAATATGACTTTGATTTGCAGTCACCCATGTGATGATGCCCACATGCCCCCCACTTTAAAAAAAAAAAAAAAAAAAAAGAAAAAAACCCGAAAACAGTACCTAATGACACAGGTTCAATTTCTCTGTAAAGACAGTGCATAGATGCTTTGGAAAACGTTACCCTACAGTAAAATGCTTTTGCTTTAGCAGGGGGAGAATGGTACTAGGGAATGCCTGTCGCCTTTTACCTGCATGTGTTTCATGTTCTCAAAGAAGTCCATGTCAGGATCATGGCAGTTGGTCAACTGGACCAAATCCCGGAATTCAGGATTTGCCGGGAATGTTTGAATGAGGCAGGAAAGCAATGATGTGTAGTCCTGCTGGATGCTCTGCAAACAGTAAGCAGTGAACATTAAGTACCCCTCAGAGAGATTGCCACACACTCCTCAGAACAGCAGCGCTATCATTTTCAGGCCAACAAGTCCTATTCTTCGGTAACAGCAAATACACCTATATTTTGGAGTGCACATAAATTAAAGACTCCCCTCCAAAGAATGAGCTACAAATGAGAAAAACTGAACAATGGCAAAGAAACACAAGAGAGCTGGCTTCTATAACTTGTTAGGTTTTGACAAGATTTCAAATGAAGGGTAAATTTACAGTGGGTACCTGCACTTCTAATCCCAGCAAGGGACTCAAGAGAACTCATCCATACAATGTCTCATATACCCTGGTGTCCTGAAGACAGCTGGAGATGCATAATCACACAGCACTGCCTTACCTCAGTCTTACTCTTCAGCCCCCTTCTCACATATTCCAGGAGAGTGTGCTGGATTAGCTCCTTGTAGTCATCTTCTGTGTGGTTGATTTCTGCCAGTCGGTGGATAAAACTGGTCAAGCAAAGGCTTGCGTTGTCGCTAAGAGCCATATCCCCTAGCTGAGTGGATGAAGAAATTGTAGCACGTGAGTCTGGATACAACACCTTTTTCTCCCCAAAAGACTGGACTGAGCAGTACCATTGGACACTACATAACAAGGCCTACAGAGACCCAGTAACTCTTCAGACCCTTCCTGCAGAAGCTCTAGTTCTGAATTAATGCCCACCCTTCCAATCAGGAAAATTCCTTTTAGATTTACCAGCAGGTCCACACAAACAGAACATGCTGCAACAATGAGTAACCTTTCAAGACTGTAATACGCCCTTTATACAGTACAAATTGACCAAACAGTTCCAGGGCTCACTGATAGAAAGGTGCACTGCGCTTGAGTGAGCCTTCTTGCTGCACTGTATTTACCCTTCTGGAAACACAGATAAAAAGGCAAGCAGGCAAAACTTAAAAACAGGTGTCTGTAAGAAGACTCAAATACACTCTCTGAATGTTCCGCAGTGTCAAAAAAGCAGCCAATGGAAGTTAGATTCATCACGGACACAGGGTACACAAAGCAAGAGAAGGAACTTTCAGCCAACCTGGATGATATAGAAGCAGTTGTGCATAACAGGGATGAGGAAGTCAATATCCACTGCTTGCATTTCCTTGATGTGGCCTGTGATTGACTGGAATGCTGATAGACGTACATCGAAGTCGATATCATCAAGATGTCGCTGATCAAAAGCATTCAGCTAAGAGAGAGCAATGAGTCGCTCATGAACAAGGCCAGAAACATGACAATACAATGTTGGGGAAAAAAGTAAGCAAAAAACCCGTGCATACCTTAACAACATCAGTAATATACTTCAATTCACTGTCCGAATCAGATAAAGTCTAAAAAGAAACATAAAAGAAAACAGTTTAACTGTAATAGTTGTTAAAAATGTGGAGACATCAAGACTTTATCACTTGAGACAAAAAAATAAAGCAACAGCATCAATATTTCTGCTGTTAAAAGCTTAATAAGAGATTCCATAAGTTGGAAGATGTGTGTTTTAAGTTCCTAAGTTTCTAAATATCTACACTGAGTGTTTCCCGGGTTTTCCTGAAGAAAAAGTTATGTAAGTCACTTCAAAGAAGTGCAAAACAGCCTGACTGTTGTAAATCTGAGAGAGAAGAATACAAATAAAAATCATCTTCAGGACGCTGAAATCCATTCTTATTTCATAAAGATACAGGATTCCTTATGGATGAAGTGTGCTTTATTTGACTTCTCTTACACAGAAGAGCCCTGGTGATGCTCACATCAACAAGGCTGTAAGCGAAAACTTTTACAAATCCTCGGGCAGTTCATTAATTTCTATCATACACAATTTTGTTACTTTCGCTTAACAGATCATGTAAATTAAAAAGGTTTTTAAGCTCATGTACAGCAAAGATAAATACTGCTATGTATTTTGTTCTTGATCTCTTAGAAGAAGTGAAAAAAGCACAAGAAGACATAAAAATGCAATACCTGAAATACCAAGCACAACTTATGTCGAGACAGTTTGTTCTGGATGACAGAAAAAAGCTTTGCCAGTGGTTTGAGAAAGCTTGTAGGGTTTGAGCAATGCCTCAGCAAGTTCTGCACTGTCTCCAGAATGTCAATCTCTGTACCCTGAAAGAGATGGGTAACTGTCAATAAATACTGAAAACTCATGAGATTATTTCATTTCCTTGGGAAATATTTCAAGGCACAGACTGAACTTAACCACTTTGCTATATTTTATTTAGGTCACACTCAGTGAGAACAAAGAATCAGGAGGACACACTCAATGCAATCATCAAATCTCCCAGAAGCACCTGAAAACCTTTCAATTAGACACAAGCACAGTGTTAGAGCACCATCATGATGAAGACTTCTTTTTCACGTCTTTCCTCAAAGATTGAAAGGTCAGGAGAACTAACAGTAGTCCTTCTTTAATCTGTGAAACAAACATTAACAGCACTATATACTCATATGATCTCCTTGAAAGGAAATCATACATGGTCCACTCAGATACACAGATTCAAAAACCAAGAATCCTCTGTGAACAATCAAATGACCACCTGCAAAGCAGAAGCTACAGATTGCTGTCTTCTTCTTTCTGCAAACCTAAAATCTCACATAGAGCAACTGCACATCTTCTCAGAAAAATAAGACCCAAGCCTTGATCCAAGGATTCAGGCAATCAAGCCGAATAATCAATAGATTCATTCATTGTAGATGGGACTATATTTCTGAAAACAAGTTCTGGGAGCGAGGGAAAGCCAGACAAAATACTCTACCAATATCCTCAGTGCTTGATTTATTTAACAGTTTACAAAGCCTAAGCCATGGAGAGCTCTGCTTTCTTCAATTACAGCCCATACACTTTGCATGCCCGAGGAAATTAGGATTTTAGGGAAGTTTCAGTTCTGAGATACACTTCTATACCCACAGATGGATTCCTTACGAGCGGAAGGAGAACAGAATGGAAGCAGGAGATATGGGAGAATGTTAACAGTACTGTACAATGTTTGTCTTTCATCCTGCAACAGACCGATGTGGCGCTGCCCATTATGCAGCATGTACTACATCCTCAACCATATGTATTCATATTGCTGTCCAGATGCTGTGGATTTGGGGTGCATAAAATCCACAGCGAAGAAGAGCGTTTATTTCAAACACTGCAAGGAATTTGCTGGATTCACTATAGTGGCAAAGGAGGTAAAGACTGCATAAACACTTCTGCAGACCATCCCCATGAAAAGGGGGAACAGAGTCTGCCTGGACACTGGCATCCTTGCAAAGCACCCCGTGACTTGTACACTTCAACATGCAATAGCACAGCATGCTGAGCAGACTGAAAACACGTGAAGACTCGATTTCAGGCTAATAATGAGAAACAGCATGTAAGCACTAAGATTTTTAACTGCATCTTAAACTTACTTTATTAAAAGAAAAATATGTTTAATAGGCAGAGAAAAAGTAATTTCTACCTACCTGCTCCATGTTACTCTGATAAAGGAAAGGGAGGAGAAGGCTCACAAGTACTGAATTCTGACTCTTTTCTTGTATAAATTTGCTGATCCTGCACAATGAGACAAGGTAATTTACTATTTTATATCAATCCAATTACCAGCACAGAGCAAAGAAGAACTCAGTCAGCACTAGTGCCGTATCACAGGGCTTTGTCAGCCCATCCATCTGTACCCAGGCTAACAGAGCATACCCACCAAAATCATGGTATCAGCCCAAGTACTCAGTTCCATGTGACTGCAGGCATTTCTGTACCTTTTCCTACACCCAAGAGGCATTGGTTTTGAGTACCAACAACAGAAACAGCTAGAATCAATTTCTGAAAACACTTCCGCTCAGTCATGAACAACTTGCAAGGTCAATGAGATGTAATGTTTTTTAATTTGCAACCTATTACGAAAAGCCTCTTTCTTCCTCCCACCTTCCAACTTTTTAACTGTTTTGAGCTCTAAAGAATCACTTACTTGGAAAGTATACTCAGCTCTTTGCTGACTTGAGCTCTATACTTCTTCTTTTTCACCTTCTCCACATTTAACATTGTTTTGCTGAAGTACTGAAGTATGGCAGGAACATGAGGCAGAACCAAGTGGCAACCTAGGCTGAGGGGCTCTGTAAGGGATACAATGGTTAGCAACACCCAACTCTGTGCTTCAGGCAACAGCAGGGAGATCCAACCCTACACAAAGGGGGAAATGCAGACAAAGGAGGCTTCATCAGTGGAAAAAAAAAAATCAGCGGGAGCTATGAGTGTGTAGGGCAGCTGGTTGCTGGGAACATTCACCAGCGCTTGCTGAGACCAAGTCTAATGTGTCTGAGCTGGGACCACAGAACTCACACAGAGAATAAAAGCTGTCCTCACAGATTTCAGTAATAGTCCCAGTAAGTGTGGGCTTATCAAAAGTACCAAGGAGGTTCCTCAAAGGCAGAAACTGTCTCCCAAAATGGCTGGAGCATTTATAGATGCAGTTTTCTTTATTCTACAGACTCTGTCAAATCAAGCTGCATAACACAGGCACAGCGTTAAGTGCTCTCCTTCCCACTACTTCCTGCCCCTCTACTCTGCTCTGGTGAGACCTCACCTGGAGTATTGTGTCCAACTCTGAGCCAGCACAAGAGGACATGGAACTGTTGAGCGGTCCAGAGGAGGCACAAAATGATCGAGGCTGGAGCACCTTTTATGAGGACAGTGAGGATTGGCTTGTTCAGCTGAGAGAGAGGTGCGGAACTGATTAGCCTTTCAGTATCTAAAGGGGCCTATAGAAAGTGGAATCTTTTTAGTAGGGCCACTGTGAGAGGACAAGGGTAATGTTTTAACTAACAGTGTTAGCTGGATATAGGAGAATTCTTACAATGAGGGTAACCACTGAACAGTTGCCAGAGAGGTGGTGAGCCCATCCTGGGAACATCAGGACAGTGATGGCTCTGAGCAACGATCTAGTAGTGGTGTCCTCTCACGCAGGGGTTGGACTAGATGACCTCTAGGGGTCCCTTCCAACCCAAAACATTCTATGATTCTATACTTTTGAGTGTAACAGGTGAAAGATGGCTCCACAGAATCAAACACAGCACACCACCCTCCCTGTCTATTCCCACTCAAAGATAAAAGGGATCAATGGCAGGTCTTTCTTGTCAGAGAGCAGAGACTAAACATCAGTGATATATGACCATGTGCATATGGGGAACAGGTTTTTTTATAAACCTTGATATTAGGCTCAGAGTCAAGACAGCAATGCAGTTCTTGAAGTTATCCTATCATTCAAAGCCTCACAGACAAAACAGGTAAACACAAGCATTTTCAGTCTTCATAAAGAATTTCTCCATGCTCCTGGGACTCAAATGTGGATCTCACCAGCCATGAGACAAGCAGGACTTTATAGTTCTTGAGCATGCCAAGACAAATTTGTATATTGACTTTTCTATCTCCACTGGGAGGTCTCCTTCCCCAGTATTCTCAGCCAGTTCAAAGACAACCTCAGCATAATCTAACACCTCCATCCAAAGCACCCAATGGGCCTCTCACGACTTACGCAGGCATACCTTCTGTCATGTCTCCAGTGACCATGACAACACAGTCAGTCACACTCAAACTGGAAACCTTCTCTGTGGGCTCAAAATCTGTGCTGTTGAGAAGGCTATCAGCTATGTCCATCACAAGACTGGATGTGGCCTCAGACAGTTCTTGGCTGACAGGACAGCAAACACATTTGACAGTATATCGCTCTCTGGGTGATCTGGCTGCTGTTTGGCCAGCAAGGGGAAATACCTGAGAGAAAGATTATAAAAAAGGTAGCTGAAAATTTAAGTTTAGAACTTCGTAATTCTTCTGTGCCAAAAGTCACACAAAAATATGACTGTCTTCTACTTCAAACAGGAAAAAAGCACCAAAAAAAAAATATCACAGAACAACAGTGTCATGAAAAACAGAATGAATGGAGGCTGAGAGGTTATCAAGTCCGTTTTCTTTTTTCAAGATGGCATCATCTAAACCTAACCCTTTCTCCACAGATGTTTGTGTAAGTCTCCTGTCAGTCTGCTCCTAACCTAATTATCCAATACCATTCTTTACAGAATTTTGTATATAAGTTCTTCATAACTACAAATGACATGTCTTAAAACAGATACTGGATACTTTAGGCAAAGGAAAAGCAGTGAGTCTGTGGAAGATGTAAAAAACACTCAAGACAGCTGAGTTGGAATTTCTCACAGTGTCTGCATCAAGAAAAGCTCTTTGACAACTTCCAGTGTCAGAATTTCAAACACAGATTCTGTTCAGAACCTGTCCTCATTCCTTCATAAAATAGAAAGAAATAGGAAATCAAAAACATGAATGAAATGATGTACTGTAAAACTGACTCCCCACCTCTCAAGACTAAGAAGTCATTGGTCAAGACACAGACATATTCTAGGAAGTCAGTCCTCCTCTTCACCCATCAGCTGGGTTTGGGCTACATATCTGCTTGGTTGTTCATATGTGGGAAAAGCAGTCCAATAAAGAGTGTAAATGTATAAATTGGAAAGCTTCACAACTGCATCTGGACTGCTATCTAAAGAATAACAGTCTAATAGAACAAGAAAATATGGTTTTGACACAGTTATTCATAACCTGTTTGTGTGCTCTTTTTTCCTTAAATTTTGTGTACTCTGGAGAAGTACTTGTGCTTCTTTATGAGGAGAGCACTTACCTGGGATTCTTACTCCAGGTGTGAATGAGTTTAAGCAGAAAAGTTGGAGAATACTGACTCTCTGAAGCCAATCTGCAGACCTAGAGGAGATAAAAATCAGATACCAATGCAACATGAGTAGGTAGAACCTCATCTCTAACAAAGACCTCACTAGAATCTATAGTTTACCTTTTTTTAGAAAGTAATTTCATCATCATTTTTCCAGCTCCCTCAATATTTGTGGAATCACTCTTAGATTATCTTACTCCTATTAACACAATATTGAGCTACCGGTTTTGCCCTCCCCTTGAAACTGGCTCCCCATGGAGCCTCACATTTGCCGCAAAGACCTAGCAACCTTTGTGGACATACCTATGAGATCTCAAGTGTGACACCCAAGACTCACTCCTCCCACACTTCCTATGTGCTGGCCGCAGCACCTACTGTTCCAGCATCTGCTCTATGTCTCCATGGCCTCACTGCTATAAAATCACCCCTCTGCTCAGGGAGAGGCTCAAGTACTGCACCGCACCCTGGGAACAGGATGTCCCAGCAGGGTTCTGTGTCCAAAACAACCTCACCTAATTGTTGCTCAGTCTAGGCCCCACCCAGTAGCTGCTGCTCCTTCACATGACTGGACACAGGCAAGAGACCCAATGCACAGGTCTGGCTCCCTCCTCTCTGCCACTTGGCAACCCAACAGGCTGCACACAAGTCACACAGCTGGGTTTCCACCTCACCACAGCTGCACCATCAGCAAGGCACTGCTGGTAAAAACACAGGCAGGGGAAGCTCCAGTGCATTCAGGGGCAATAGCCAGGATGGTGCATGTGGGGTTTGGTCTAGCTCAGTCTGGGATCAAGACCTAAGCATAACAGAAAAGAAGACAGGTCTGACCATTGTAGCCAGGGTCTTAGAAAGCTTCTCCTGCCCAGAAAGGCTGGTGATGTTATTGCTCTGCATAAACCAGAACTTTTCTGAATGATGTACAATAAAGAATAAACCGTTAATCCAATCCTGCAGGAATACTGCTGGGCAGGCTAACAGTATCGAGCCTCTGCAGCAAACTCCTGGGGTATGAAGAGCAGGAAACTCCAGTTTCAAGTACAAGAGGCTCAAACCAATTTGCCCTCTCCACGAGTTTTTATATACCTCAGTTCCATGGCCTTAAAAAAGGAAAGCACACAAGTCAAATGATTCTTCTGCCAAAACCAAATCTTTATGGAGTTCACTGGTAGAGACTCCCTCTAGATGGAGCTTCTGGATCATACTACCATCCAAAGTTCCAAACCCAGCTTTGTCTTCTTGACAGCTATAAGGTCAGCAGGAATTCTAACTATTTAACAACAATTTTACATCTTGTTCAGATTTACTCAGTGTTTCCAAACATAATGCTCCCTGAAAGCATTAAGTGCTTTGCTAACTTAAAGCCCGAACCACATGCCTGAACTGCTCTGGGACTGCAGTAAATGTTCAATGCCTTACCCATGTGGCACCCTGGCCTTGAAAAGACTCCATGGACAAACCAGGAACATACAACTCCCTGTTGCTCAGCCAGTGAAATACAGAGCTATATGCACTGCCTGAAAATATTTTATTTACTATTTGTCCACACATATATAGTACACATCACAAATTGTTACTGGTAGAGCGGAGAAACAGGGTAGGAGTAAACAAACACAATGTCTAGAGAAGTAGATCTGGGGTTCCATAGACTACAGCAGTTACTCTTGGTGCTCTTTGACAGGCTTTTCTGCTGCAAAGAAGCTGGACATTTGGATACCTCAAAAGCCTCAGTGGAAGAGCTCTGTTGGAGTCAGCCCATCTTGCCCAGTTACCCTTTGGGTGGAGATGACTGCCTTTATAACAGAGACAACCCATCAGCTGGTACAGGCAGCTGATAACCTCAGAGCCCAGTGCATTGACACAGCCAGCACAATCTCATTTTCAATACTGTGTGTTCTATCTTCCTCTCACAATAGTGCATTTTCCCAGCTCAGAGGTGATCTGAATTTATCTGATGAAGGCCACAACCCTGTGCTTTGTCACCATGCTCACATGGGACTCCCAGCAGGCAGGCACAAGAGCACAGAGTCCACAGACAGACCCTGCTAGGTCCTTCCTTTCCTGCAGCAGCATTTGTTTCTGCACTCCCCTATCACAGGCCCAATAACTGTCACACAGAAAAGTAGCAAAGTGCACCTAGAAGTGACTAGTATTATTTTGCTTCCCTGAAGCATCCAGGGAAGAAGTCTGCTTCTGTGGTTAAAGAACAAAGAAATGGCATCCATTTTATGCAGGTGAATTAATTTGTACTTTAGCCTGTGACTTGAATATTCCAGGACTAATCAAACATAAGCCAAGAAACTGGCCTTGCACAGACACATCAGAATGTCAGAATCTGTCTGAGGCTGCATTCAATCCTGTGACAGACATAGCTGATGTGATGGACTCCAGGGCAGCTGGAGTTCTCTGCATGATACATGTTACACACAAGCTGTTCGCAAGAACAAGAAGTATTACCTGAGGCCATACCACTGCATGGAAAACTGCATCAATCTCTTCCACACTAAAGCTGTAGGTCTCGTTATCAGAAAAAAACTCCCCACAAGCTTGAGTCCAAGACGTCTCAAATTCTTCAGTGGATTAATCAACCTAGGCTGGACCTGTAAAAACAAAACAAAAAAAAACCCCTGTAAGACCTTTGCAGAACAACTACTAACTACTTGCTCTGAAATTAAATACAGCAATTAATTGACCACAGACACAACCTTTACTGGAACTATCACAACGTTCTTCTGTCTTCTCCTGTAACTTGCTTGCAGTAGGAATCTATCTCTCACAGCTCACCTAAATTTTTCTAAGAGGTGCCTGTTCCTGCTCTTAGTCAGTTACAGAGGACTCCTTCAGCTTGTGAAAATCCATGCTGACAGGTTTGAAGTAGCATCTGCCCTTTTGGGACAAAATGCAGAAAGCTACAACATTATTACAGTTACACTTCCAGCCCTGACATTTAAATAATTCTATTTTACACATGGAAGGACCCAAATCAGCTCTTGAAAGCAAAGTTGTACTTTGCACCATGAGATCTACTGGGAAGAAAAGAAATCAACAGACAAGGAGAAGGGAGAGGAATAGTGAAGGCAAGAATGTGAATCACCTCCTCCAGTGGTGTGGGGGGGAAGTATAGCATTTGGTTACAGGAGGATGCTTCCTGTACCCATTTAATGTGTACGTTCCATAGCCTTTCTTGGGGAAAACGTTTCAGTAAGGAAATCAGCCACACAGCTAATCATGAAGTTATTCATACACTGCTGCATTCTGACTCTTCTCCTGGAGAAAAGTCTTGACTTGAGTAATGTGAATTATTTCCATACTATGCAATGCAGCTCACAACACAAATACATGAGGTAGCTTCACAGTGCAGAGGTACTGAACTCCAGTCTCAGAAACAACAGAGCCATGTCAGAGCAAATAAAGGTCGCTGTCTGAGACTCAAGCTACATCTTGGGTTCCTCAGGGTCTCCAGTACATATCATAATCCACCACACAGAATAAACACTTGTATCTCTTATTTTGCAAAGCAGCTTTGGTGTCAAAGCCTCACTGAAAGACATCGCAATTTTTTTATTTGATATACCTATGGACTTCTGAAGACACTACCCTCTACCATGCAATACACTGTTATACTCCCTTTGCACCCAAAATCACAGGTAAAAAGATAAAGAAGGGATGGTGGAAAAGGAACCAAACATGTTGTTGTCCAGGACCTCCCAAACTGTGCTGAATGTGTGTTAATGGTGTGCGATCAGCTTCCAGGCAGCAAATGAGCTGCCCAAAGGGCCAAAGAAAGCACTAACCAGGTTGTGATTGCTAATAGTGACCCCCAAGCAAAATCATTTTGGGTCTCCCACTGTTCAGTTGCCTTAAGAACAATCTTCTGAGAGCAAGTCTTTCAGAGGACAAAGAAACTCAATACTGAACACAAGTAGTAGGAAACAGTAAATGAATAACTTGGCTTAAAACGGTCAAAGTTGATGTTTAACTCTCCAGGCAGTATCGGCCTGCAATAAATTACTCTCAAACTCCAAGAAAGTTTTTCTGATCATTAGACAAGATAAACAGATCTGTCACACTCTCCCCTGAGCTTTTAACATCTCATGAGCTAATGAAGTGCTAAATTAAGTTCAGACAAATGACAAGACTGTCACTCCGTTACACAATGACAGGACTACTGTAGTAACCCTAGCAAAATCTGACAATCCCAGCAAGGAATGAAGCAGCTTTAAAAACTCCTTTCCCAGTTTAAAACATGTAGGCACATGCAATCCATTGCTTAAGTCAGACTGTGGGATGCTGCTGTCCTAAAATTTGCTCATCCCCTTAGTAAATGAAGACAGTCACAAGGCTCTGTGCAGCCTGTAGGCAACTGTGGGACCTTGGATGCCACCCAAATGCAAGGTCTTGCTTTGCTTGATGGATTGTTTTCAAGACAAGTTCTAGCCTTGAATGCTCACAGATGGGTCTTGGCAAGAACACCCGCACATAGTGACAAAACATTCATTACCTAACAGTCTATCATCACATAATTCCTTTCAACACACCACTTGCTCAGTCTGTCATCTCATAATTCCTTTCAACACTGCAGCAACGATGATGACTCTGCAGTTTGCTTGTTTCTCACCTAACACACAATCATGCTCTGCACTGGGCCATACTCGAGCTTTCGTTTTCCTATTTGGATTGACGCCTGGCAAAAGCACTAGTTTCAGAAAGGCAGAAAAGCCTAGCTCAATGTCATAGCTTTCAAACAGCTGGCAAAAGACACCCTTGAGCTATCTGGGCTACAGCTCAGGGATCTCTGCGCTGCTCTCTGGGGCACAGGGCAGCAGTTTGGCAACATACCCCATCTTCAGGTGCAGCCAATCTTTAACAGAACATTATCCTCACCTGACCCTTTCTGCACGTACAGCCATTGCACAGCAAGGAAAAAAAGAAAAAAACAACCACCATTCGCAGTGCTCTGCAGATACCTGGCTGAGACCCAAATTGTGAGACTGGATTAGCATCACTATTCCTGATACAGAGTTGAATGTGTTTTTAACATGCTGAAAGCATGGCTTGTAGCTATCTTCTCCCTGTGTCCCATGCCAGGAGACAATCACTGTAGATAATCACTTGTGATCATCCACAATGCCTAGTTCCCCCAGGATCTAGCACTGCTACAAAACACCTCAAAGACAAGTTTTGCTCTGAAGTCCTCAGGCAAGGAACTTTAAATCCTATCCTTCCCCTGCTCAGATGTTGTATCCTTGCAGCCAAAAAATTACACCTTTAAGGCCAATTTCAGCTTCCAGCCATAAGATCTTGTTACGTCCTTACAACAAATCGTTTACCTTTCCCTCATGCCCGGAGCAGGCAGGCAGCAATGCACAGAGATCACCTCCAACTCTCTCTTCACTAACTCAAATAAAAATGCAGTCCAAAGCAGCTTTCTAAATCTATTAACTCTGCCTGCACTGCCTGAACCCTGTAGCACTTTCAGAAAAATATCATTGGCCTCTATTTTGATAGACATCTAATCGCTAAGCTTCACTCCATGCTGGCATTAGTCTTATCTTTATCTGAAACAGTGAAGGTGTGTGTACATGTGCAAGCTAAGGGGAGGAGGAGGAAAAGGAATTCAATTTACATGTATGTTTGTGTATCATACCTTTTCTCTTTGCTGGAGGATGCAGGATATCACAGCTGTCATGCAGAGAAGAATCTGCAGAATTTCAGGCAGGTGTTGATGGATCAAATGTCCCATGTTTTTCAACACAACTTCAAGACCATTGAAGAGGCTATGCTGACGTCCAAGAGGCAGGACTTTAGCTAAATCCAGCTCTGACATACTTCGAAGCACTGCAGTCTTGCAGGACCCTGTGATAGGCAAAGGGACAGCAACTTATCTAGAGAAGCACCATGAAGATACCCACTACCGAAAATAACATGCAATGAAAAACAGTACAATCTGGCTTTAAATTACAGTTCCTCACATTCAGCTTTTTAAATAAGGACAGCTCCAGGTCTCCATCTCCTGTGACACTCAGTGTCTCCCACTGCTACAGAATCAGAGCACTTTACAACATCTGTTTATTGTCATCGCACTCAAGCTAGCCTACGATGCCAGGGATTGCTCATTCCTGGCCTGCTACAGCTTACTTGCACAGCTGTGGCAAGTCATTTAGTTTTTCTGACCTTGCACCTGTAAAACAGAGCAATCATGCTTTTTAAGGAAAAGCTCAGGGGAATCCCAGTCCTTATCAAAAGTTTACTTTCATCCTTCCAAGGCACTGTCAGAAAAAAACTGAAGCACATAACAGTACTAAGTGTATTTATCCTCCCACATCTCTACAAGTCAGGAAGTACTGTAATACCCCCAGATTCTACTGCCTGTACCTACCATTACTGAATTGCTTTACAGCTTCAAAGAGCAGATCCAAGAACATCCGTATCTCTTCTGGCAGCGAGCCGGCAAGAAATCGCAGAACGATTGACATGCGAGTGCCCGCTGAGGACTTCCCCTGTGTTTTGCTCCCTGTTTTGTTTCTCATTCTGCCATAGAGAATTCTTCAAGAGCCAAAAAAAGAATTTGCATTAGCTTTTGGCAAGCCATCTGTTTCTTAGCCTCTTATTCTGCAGGAGAAGCTCCATTTAAAAATACTCTCTAGTGAGAACAAGCTGAGTGGAAGTCCCCTTTTCAGGCTCTCCACTGAATCACTACACGTTGCCCAAAACCACCCCAGTGAAATATCAGCTTCTGCTACTACAATAGAAGCTTTTCTGGAGACTTCAGGTATAAAACTAGAGTACCTCCAGGCTAGCTTGAGGGCAGTTACTGCTGAAGAAGCAACCTGCATGATAACTTGTATCACTGTATCTTCATAAAATTAACTGGCAATACTCAGTGAACTGAAATGTTCTCCAGAGTTCCCTGCAAGCCTTAGAAGAAACAGTATTTATCAAAACGCTGTTTTTAAAGAAAACACCATTTGCATAACACATTACATAATGTGTTAGTAAGGAAACCATACAGAACATCACAAACTAAGCCGTCAAACTCTACCATTAAGCATAGGTTTCTCTCAACTGTTTTAAATAAGAAGTAGCAGCATTACATCTCTGCTCATGGTACTTTGACATGAAACTTTTAAACCCACACTTCATGACACACCTCATAAGAACAGGGATGAGATCTGGTCGATGCTCCATTTTTACTACTGCGGTCTCCTCAGAAATACTGAAATGGACTATTTCTTCTTTAAAACTTTTGTCCTCAAGTAGCCTTTGCAAGTTCTCCCTGAGAGTAATAAACATTATTTGAGGGCAGGTAGGGGTTATAAAAATAAATGGACACACACTCACATGCACCTGTATCTAATTACCTACCTATCTAATCTATGCTGTATATAAAATATTAAAGTACTATGTTCCCAACCTTTTATCAAAAAATATTTAAAAAAGTCAGCAAGTCCAAGCTAATTATGTAGGAAAGTACATCCTGGACACATTCTGAAGAGATTTTTCAATCACAAACTACAGTTTTATGCTGTCACTTTCTCTGGGTGCTTATAAATCACCAGTACAAAAGACCTCTTTGAAAATGATGCAACTACTAAGCACACAGTATTCTGGGACAGAATAGAAGTGTTGCCGTTTTCCTGTAAACAAAAATAGACACTCACCAACCTCAAGACCTTACTTCCTGTTTTAGACAGGAAATGTTCAGCTAGCTAAAATTAAAGTTTATACATATGTCTTCCACAAATACAGGAATGGCTTCCTCTTTGAGGCAACAGACCCCAAGTAGAATTCTGATACAACAGTAGGCTCATTCACCGATGCTAAAATAATATAAAATCTTTTACCTGTATGGCAGTAGATGAGGATGCTTGTATGTCATTATACAGTCAAGAGCTATTCTCTGTACATTCTGGTCTTGATGGGACAGTAACTGCAGATGACAAAAGAAAGAAAATGAGTGCCTATCTAGAAGACAGAAGTGCTTACTGAAAATAGTGAAACAACTGAAAGGCTCCAAAGCTCAAGCAGGTTTTGGACTAAATTATCAAAATGGAAACAAAATGTATGTGTTGCCAGTATGAAGCCAAGATACAAATATACAACTGTCACTCATATACTCCCCCCCCATCTACATAGGGCAGTTATAATTGTTGGTATTTTGCAATTGTCTTTTGTACCACTGTCAGCTTGCATTTTCAACTTCCAAAACCAGTTACCAGTTGTTGGATTAAAAGGCAGACAGACTACCCAAACAATCCCAAGACACATGCATTTCTTTCCTGTGACAAACACAAAATACTCATAAGACTTGACACGCAAAGTCTCACTGAGATTTGCCCTTTCTCAGAGATGACTCCTCATAACTTAGGCACTAAGAAATACAGATCACATCCCTAAGAGGCATCCTTATCAGTTCTTCAGTCTCCTACCAAACAGCACAGGCCAAAATCATCAAAGCTCACTTTGCCATGACATCCCTATGCCAGAAGGACACACCAGCTATGACAGTACACATGCTAAGACACAGAAATGGCAAACAGTGAGTGATGAATTAATCTCTCTTATGCCAGGCTGTTCTTCACATGCTGTTTTGACCTGTACACACCTGTTCAATATTTTCCTAAGAATACAGGCAAGCAATCACATGGACCAACTCTTTTCCTAAGCAAAACTCCGAGGTTGACTGAAACAGAGTGGATGTTCATTAGAGATTCTCAAATTTGGGGACTAATGAATGGACCTCTTGACTCCCACATCGGGCGCCAGATGAAACCCAGGGAACTAACAGGTTCGTATCATTTAATACAGTTCTACAGCCCACTGCCCACAGCCTCAGAGAACACAAACTGGGAACAATTAGAGCAAAACCCAACAATCTGAACAAATCCAAAAATCAGGAACCAACAAACCCCAGTAAAATACTTTTTTAACGAGCACAGGATAAAGACTTAAAATCCCTCTTCAGAGTCATACTTTTGGCAATTCCTTCAGGGAAATCCCTCAAAAAGGAATCTTATCAAACTGAGTATTATTCAAGAAAAAATTGTATTTTCTTTTTTTGATGCAAAATGATCTGTTGTTCACACTGACCATACTCTTTGTAGACACAACACTGCAGGACAAGGATAAATCTCCTCGGGTCTTCCTCAAGCTTTGGATTCAAAATCCTCTTCCAGATCCTGCTGTGCAAGTGGAACAGACTCCCTCTACAGCCACTCTTCCACCAGTAGCCAAAGACTACTACTTGTCTGCTGCCAGATTTGTTTGTATGAGCCACTCCTGGCAAACTAAGCCAGATATCTCAAGCAGGTCTTTGCTAAAGGGGCTTATTTCAAGTGAAGCCTACTAGGAATCCCTCTCAAGGACAGCTCCTTTTTCAGCTCCCATGGCTGGGTTCGGAAAACTATGGGTTTCTGCAGTCTCAGACACTGCATTCAAACAAGAATGAGTTTATTTATTAGCAGTAATTCTAAAAGCCAGCAAATAGCATCACCTGGATATATAATGCATTCAACTTCTGCTCCAGATACAATGCACGAGGATTCGAGAATTTAGAGAAAACTTGTAAATGGGCTATTAGTTGTCTGTAAAACAAAACAAAACAATTATGTTTTAAAATGACCAGAAGAGACGATCCTGCATTATCATACACAAAATGGGGAACTTTCATTAAAACAGATTAACAAGGAAGAAAAAAAAACCACCAAAAAACCATGACAAGAGGATCCCAAGTCTACAAGCCTCCATTTCAGAGACACAGCAAGAGGTATGCTTTTCCTTCTCCTAAGCAGCTCCTTCAAGATGTCACTTCACTGCACAGAGAAGGCCATTTCCTCAGCAGCACTAGATGAGCTCAGCTTTTGATGAGAAAAGAATACAAACTGTCAGGACGCAGCTCACTTCTCCCACTACTCTGTCAGCCCAGCCTGGAACATTAAACAGGTGATTTATCTCTTTATTTATTTACTTGCCCTTAACTGGTGCCCTTTTCGCTCCTATCAACGTGAAGGGCTGCATTTAGCCACTGTGCTGGACTTACGCTGGGCTGCAAGCACAGATGGGAGTCAGTTCCTCTAGAAGTGGCTGTGTGACTCCACATCTGCCCCACCTCCACTTTGTGGGACAGGAGAAAGGTGACCAGGATAAGGAAGGTGTGAGATCTCCTCTACCATATGTGCTGTGGGGCTGGCAGAGGCTGTCCTCATCCAGCTGCTCCCCCTGGTAGTTTACACTAAACTCTCCAGCTGCTCAGCTGGGCCATACTCCTCCATGGCTGGGCTCAGCCAAAGGACGAGTACGATGCCTTTGGTCAATCCCACGCTGAGCTTGGGGGACCCTCAGCCAGACCTCACAGGGTGCAGCCCCATGAGAGCTTTCCTACCACGGCACAGGCCTGACTGCATGAACTGTCTAGGGCAAAGATGAAAGGAGGTCACTCTAGAACTCATTAACACGTCTCCAGTAAATCTTTCATGCCTTTGTTACTGCTACCAGGAATTAAAGTTTCCACTTAAGTATGTGGGCATTTTGAGATGGAGGTTGGGGGGGGAGGGGGGGGAAATCTTGGACTGTCCCTGTATATTAATTGCTGCTAACTTACAGATACAAGCTGGATTTTGGGAACAAAATGAAACACCTATAAGACACCTGGGATTAAATGACAATTCAGGTTGCGTATCAAATACTTGCCGTGTTCCAACATGTAAGGTGACATTTTGAAGTTCTCTGTCACTACAAGGGCCATTCTTTTGCAGAAAAATTGGCAAAATACAAGTCTTTGTGGTGTATTTCTAATGGACATTTGACAGAGGTCATCAGGGTCAAGAGACTGATTAGAGAAACTGTGGAGAATTCATATGAGAAGTCACTTTCTCCATGTATTCAGCACTGCAAACAATGACATTACAACAGCACATAGCTTCAGTCTAAAACACCACCAAATAAAAATCTTTGTCCCTAAGAAGACAACCGGGACCAAGATTTGTAACAGGTAGGCAATGGCAGAATTCCAATTTTAAAATACCTAAATGAATAGTCTCATTTTTTAAAGTGTTTGGCAATGCCCATGGTTTTAAAAAACTAACAGATACACAGACAAACCAGGGGAATGCAGGTATGATGGCCTCCAAAAACTTCAGAATGGCTTCAGAATACCACATAATTTTTTCTTAAAGTAACACAAACCACGGACTGTCAGCAGGTCATGAGGTAATCATGAAGCCTGGGCAGGGCCTTTGGACGTTTAGTACTGTGCAGGCAGAGTTTCTGACTCTAAAGTGTTTATAATCCATTGAAAAATGATGAAGTGCAAGCAAAAGAAGAAAAAGGAATATATATAAAACCATAGCTTCTCTTGCAACGTGAACTGCTGAATCTGCCTTTCCATGAAAGAACTAGCAAGGGAGAACTAAAAATACCTACTTAGCAGCAGCTCTTCGTGTTTTCTTTTTTGGTAGTCCTACAGTAATCTGTTCCCCTTCTTCCTTTTCTTCCTCCTCCTCCTCCTCCATAGCAACATCATTCACCTCTTCACTGGGTATTTCTTTTGCTGCTACTGTACCACGTGTTTTCTTTCTAAGATCCTGAGATGGAGCCACTAATGAATCTGCTGGGTAGTACTCGTTTCTGTGTTAAAAAAAAAAAAAAAAGGAAAGAATTAAGAAGCATAGCATTTTTCAGGGTTTCAGGGCAAGAACAACTAAAAACTCCACAATCCACCATTCTCAGTATTAACAGCACCGTGTATTGGGACACTATATGGCTAAAAATTCCCAAAGAAGCATACTTCAGCAAGTGTATGCTTCTTTGCCTACAGTTGCAGAGATGTAAGGCAGTGACCAAGTACACCAATGGGAGGCTGGAGGTACCCGGTGGAGAGGAGGAGAAAGATGTGAATCACTGAATTACCAGAGGTCTACAAAGAAGTTATGCAGAGGGCACAGGGGGATTGTGTTTGCTTGAGTGGGCAGATGAACGGTAAGTATAACAGAGAGAGAGTAAGTGAGGAAACTAACCTACTACAGTATGGTTCAATTTTTCCAGGAAGGCAAACAAAACATAGGTTTTCTAATCATAGACAAGAAATATCAGAAACCTTCCCCTACCATGAGATCACATATACCCCATGTGCATCATACTATGCATGCATGCTCTCCCTCCAGGGGCAGGAAATTGAATCAGCCTCTAACAAAACCAGTATTTTCCCCATCTTGGGGGAAAGTATTTTGGTCTTCTG
This sequence comes from Gorsachius magnificus, assembly GCA_034008185.1. Lineage (NCBI taxonomy): Eukaryota > Metazoa > Chordata > Aves > Pelecaniformes > Ardeidae > Gorsachius > Gorsachius magnificus. The sequence goes on from CM067081.1 coordinate 164,751,819, forward strand.
TGATTCCAAACTAAAATGTATTTTAATTTTTTAAAAAAGGAACTTTATTTTCACTGAAATCACTCTCTAATGGAGTAATGAGGCTGTGACAGTGGCAAGTCAATAAATGAGAGACCAAGCAGCAGAAATGTACTGCCAGTTTAATTTTGGTCTGCTCTTGTGTGATATTTCTAACAGAATCCATGTTTCAATCAAAACGCTACCTTAACTGGAAACAGACATCTCATCAGCCATGCACTCAGGAAATAAAGTCTATAATGGGATAGCCATAGACTTAAAGCCCAGCAAGACATTGAAATCAATGTGTCCTCTCAGCTGAAAAATAAATCTTACTTACCTAATAAATCTCAAAAGAAGTGGGGAAAGTTCCCTCGACCTAGGCTCCACTCTGTCTGGAAACTTATCCAGTGCTTTCCACAGTAGAAAACGGAAGTTTGTGTGGTCCAGCCGGTCACTGCCATCTGTTCTAGTCCTCAGCTGCTCCAGGAAGACAGTCCCCACCCCTCCTGCTGGCATCTTCTCACTTTCTGTTTCAGCAGTGCTTTCCTCCTGTTCATCTAGTTCATTTTGCAGCTCCATTTCTGTAGAACAGATGAAGAAGATCTCTTCAGGTTACTTCAGGCTACTTGCTAGTAGCAAGGTATCAGTCCCTCATTATGAAAGTAGTACTTTTGGCGACATGTACCTGTTTAGACAACTGTATTTAACACTGACTTGAAAGACCCACATTGCTTAGAATGTATTCTAGGATACCTTACAGCCCTGATGTGTCTCAGTTAATCTCAGTTCTCTTGAATAACAGAGAAGTCCACAAATGGCTGTGTGCTCATGGCTCTATCATGAAATCATCAATTCCATACACAGATAAACCTCAAGAGCACACTCAGGAAAGACACTGTTCACAAGAATTCCACTGAATCTATGGGGCAGAAAGATGGTCAGCCCCATTATACAGGTTTTGTCATTGTTCCTGATTAGTCTGGGCAGAGCCAGCCTTAAGCAGAGACAAAATTACTGCATGGCTTTCCCCAACCTGCAACTCCCTCCTGCAATGCAGGCGCCTTTTCTACTTCTTGGTGTTTAGGACAGAAGAAGGCAGAGTTTTCTCCCAGGCCTCTCCATTCCTGCACTGGACATGGCACTGGTAGTCAACAGCCCTGGTTCTGAATTCCCCCATCACACATCAATTTGGGGCACATAAAAACGCAGTCATGCAATTCACAAGTAGCTGGGTTACTGTCATAACATTTAGGAGCCATGACTTACCAGCATAGGTAGCAGCCCTCTCCAAATGTTCATACAAGACCCTCCAGAACTGTTTATTCTCCATTTCCTTTGCATGAGAACTAACAAAGCATAAGACAGCGTGAAATTAAAAGAAAAAAAAAAAAAAAAAAAAGCCAGGAGTCACCAGGCAAGTTAACAACTAACACAGTCAGAGGCTTTGATCATTGCTTTAAAGTGGGTGTCCGAAGACAGGACATCTGCACGATACAGCTGTGGCACTTCCTTGGCTTTACCCACGGATCCCAAATGTCAATTGTTATTAAAATAATCTGGTTGTATCTCATGACTTCAAATGAACTCAAATTGAGCAAAAATGTCTCAAGCTTTCTACTGACTTCTGTACAGTAACTTCATTTAGAACCAAAGGAAGAATTAGCATGGACATATCTTTTGAAGAGCTGGTTAATGTTTTATTATTAATTCACTAGTTTGAAGGGGAAAATACCACCCTTTTTAATCATACAACAGAGGGGAAAAAACAAGAAGATAAAGTCATGCTGAAAGCAGACACTGATTTTGGTATTTAGCTCAGCTGTCACCATCATAAGTCTTCCCTACTCTTTAGTAGGATTTAGAGGTTTTCCAGTAAGGACAGAAAAGTCAGAGACACGGAAACTGAGAGCAACTTCTTGCTCCTTTAAGCATTTGTGGAACACTAACCAAATCCTGCTACTTTTGACTCAAAACTCTGATGCTATTTGACTATATTTGTTGCAAGTTCCCTTTAACAGTAAGAAAAATCAGAAAGTTAAAAAGTAAGTGTCTACACAGGTTGCGATTTGACATATCAGATTAGTTTCAGAAGATTTCACATGAAGGTTCTCATGCACAGTTCTCTCCAAATCAGACATTTTTACCTCAGCTTATGTTCACAGAACAATGGAAAGAATGTTCTGTGAGACAACCAAAGATTGCAGCATCCAACCACATATACTTACGTTATGAGTTCAATTACAGGATCCCAGAGAGGGCTGAAGTTAATATAAAGCATTCCCAGTAAATACCGAAGGGGCACCTAGAATGACATGCAATACCATCTTGTTGAAATATAAAAAAAAAATAGTTAAAGACCAACCAACCAACCTCCTCTAACCTTTCTTCCTCTCAAAGAGGAAACTTTGATCAAAGTTGTTCTCAGAATTACAAGTAATGAAGCAAGCCACACACATCATCATTCCTTGTCTCATAGCTGCATGAGGAAATCTAGAGCCCATCTACTGTAAGCTGCACTGAGATCTAGTCACCATACCTACATACCATGAATGTGCAAAAACCAGTTCAGCACAGCAGATGATCTGGATTGCCTGCCTTCCTCTCGAACTTCAGGGCTGCCATAGCAGCATTAGGGACCTCAGAAAGAGGAAAGTTTGCCCTGAGGAGTCTTCATTGCACTAGGCCTAGAAGCATGTCCTCTGGACTGGCTCCTTGCTGACTTACATGCAGTAGGACTGACCTACACCCCTTCCTCACAGGAGCTTACAAGTCAAGATAAAAAAAAAAACTACAAAAACCCTCTCACCAAATCCATGATCATTTAACTAGTAAAACAGTGACCCTTCCAACATCTAGAAAGTGAAGTCCCCTTTAGCTCAGCAGTAGCAGAGGTTCAACAGTCACAGACATACAAGATTTCCCCAGCAGCAAGATCCAGAAGGTAGGCTCTCCAAGGGCCAATGTGAGTCTGACCAGCGTTCAACCATGCTGAAGGTATGGCAAGGTCATGATTTTAAATCATGAAATCGTTAAACTTCTCCCCGGAATCATTTGCCTTTCTTTCCACAATACTGAAACGCGATTAATCTTGTTGTGGGGCATTTATCTGGATACCACTGTGTTCAAGAGAACACAACAGTCTCAAGGACAATGGGAGCTGTGATCCCTACTAACAAGTAAGTCTTCTAAAACCTAATCTGGGAGATAATTAATTTTTTAATGAACTCTTGAATTAAAAACTCTGTGATCCATGTGATGGAATAAGAACGTTCTCTTGGAATGAAGGAATGTGACAACTGTTTTTTGACAATAACTACTTACCTCCTGCAAAGATCCACTTGGTATTGCAGACTGCACTACATCATATCTTAATTTCCTCAAATGGAGAAGTTTTTCTCTGTAATCATTCACTGTTGCTGGCACAAGTTCTGCTTGGAGCAATAAGGCAAATACTGGCTGGAGTTCCCCTGTGCCATCACCCTGAACAAATAAGTGACATGCATTTTGTTAAGAGTATCTTTTTCTCATTGAAAGGTGTTTCAACAAAACTACACAGAGTCCCAGCCATTCTGAATGACAGAACAAAGTCAAGGGATTTGCTCTGGTTTCCACCACTTAGAGATCAAAACTCACACATTTGAAAACATCAGGAGGTAGGGGGACAAAGAGACAAAACTGGAATGTGAAAGCACAAAAGCAGAGGACAGCCTCTGCCAGACACATGCTTTGTTTATGCAAAGCAGAAAACAGTTCACACACAACATCAAACACAGATGGCTTTGAAATGTTAAATGAAAAGTTTTAGTCCTACCGCAATCTGTGTAGAAGGTGAATTCTCAAAATGGTTTAGAATCCGAACAGTCAATAGCCGGACCTATCCAAAGTGGAAACATATGTCAGAAGGATGCAGGAGAATGCAGGCTACATACGCAGACACATACACACCTATGCAGAGGTGAATGTTTTGCACAGGAGGCTGATTTCACTAGGTTCCTCCTAGAACTGAGAAACGGATGAGCTCCTGTAGTCTAGCAGGCAATTCAAAATTAATACATTAAGCTCCTGCTCTGGTTCACCTCTAGGGAAGAGGCAAGCCTCTTAGGGCTAAAAGTTAACCAGTTAACTCATGCCCCATGGCAGCGTCTTAGCAATATACACAGTCCTAGACAGATACTATGGAAGTAATAGCTTTACATAGTGTCATGTTTCTCCTTTCAGCCTTTTTCATTTAACTCCGTTTACTTAAATTGCATTGTTAAAATACAAATTATCTTGCACATGCTCAAAAAAACAGATTACCTTGGAAACACCAGTGGAAATATTAGGATGCAACTTCTCAAACAAGTCCATTAGGTTCCCTTGGGAAAGGGGTTCGTGGCAGCCACACAATGCCAACCTCGTATAATAGAGATCAGCCAACAGCAAGGCAGAGGGGTCTGAAGGGAAAGTGCTGAAACAATGGAGTGTTTTATTAGCGTACAGAGAGCACTGCAACAATATAGACATTTGAAAATAAGGCAGTAGTGACAATAACAAAATTAAGAGAAAATTCCACATGACTTCAGAGTCTGCTGGCACAAGCAGGCCTGTGAAGTTAGACTTCACCAGCACGCTGGCTTGCAGCCTCAAAGCCCAGTTACCTATGATGGTCCAAGAGGCATGAGATTCCTCCTTTGTATTAATCAGGCCTGTCAAGCTGGGGCTAGCAGGCTGGCTGCCCCCCCCACACAGCTGCAGAAAACAAATCTGCATAGGTCAGACAAGGGCTGCTGCTATTGCCCACGTGTCCAGTCAGTGATCGATGTCAACAGAAAAGAAATAATCTGGGCTTAGGTGAGACACCAGGAATTCTGCCTGCCCCCAGGGAAACCTCCTTCTACTACCTCACATGCCTCGTACCAAGTGAGTTTCACACCCCCAGCCCAAAGCTGGCAGAAAAGCAGTAGACTGAAGCTTGCTGCCAAGACTTTCTGCTTGATCTGGGCAAGCTGTTTCATCTCCATCAAGCCTCAGACATGGGCACCATGATTTCCTAACTGAACAGGCTGTTTTGAAGCTCAAGCTGCCAAAGACTTGGAGATGCTCCAGCCCAGCAGTGATGGGAGATGACAAGTTCAGCAAGATTTGTTGAAGATCAACAGTGTCCCTCAATCCCTGCAGCCACTCAGTTAGGTGTGCTAATTATAAGTAGAAGAGAGTTACAATAAATAAAATGGAGCATACAAAACCTCCTCCTGTTGTGGAGCAAGCACACACATGGGTATGTAAGGACATGGTGGAATCCCAACGCCACCAACAGACTGCAGAAGTTAAGGCTTTTGACACAACTCAGAATGCACTGTTCCTGTCTCTTTTATCATCCTAATGTAACAGTTACTAAGCATAGTGCTCCTAGGCAGAACCAGAACCAACATATTTGACACACTACCCTGCAGCTGTTGAAGAAAGCTTCAGTTTGCAGGGAAAATGTCACAGAACAAGCACTACATCTACCTGGTTCTCCAAACAAATAGTGCCTACAACATTGCTACCTTACATAACCACAATACTGAAGCAACGTGCCGGTGTAACAGAACAGGCAACACACAGAGGCATCTAACAAGCCCTGACATAAAGGCAAAGTCAACTCTCTGCTGTACCAAGGAGAATCACGAAGGATCACAGAACAAGCAGAATTTACTTACGTCACCAAACTCTTGACACGCTCCACCGGTAACAAATGAAGTATTTCAGAAGACTCCGCCAAACTAAGAAGAGTACTTACAGCTTGGCAGGCCACAAACAGGCTTCCTGAAGCAGAGACAGAACAAGAACAGCCTGTATGTTTACTCAGCTCTCAATGACTTGTGTTTGTATGGTGCTTGCCCATCCGAAATGGCTGGATTCACAGAAATAGGGTAACATATGAATCCCAAAACTGGCACGTGTATTTTCTAAACATTATCATAACCCATGCAGGAAATGCTCCTCTGGCTATCAAAGTAAGTGCCTACTCCAGTGGGCCAGCATTGAAAGCTGTGTGAGCAGCTCCCAGTTTGCATCTGTTTCCGTCACACCCACGTACACAGAGAGCAGAGCTAAGCACTGTTGCAGGAGCCTCAGACAGCTCTGTGCTACAAATGGCACTCAGAAATGAAGAAATGCTGCTCAAATTGATATGACTGCAGTAAAATAGAAGCAAAAATATATTCTGATGGTACCACACACGTGCCTATGAACTTTGGCACTTTGGCAATGCACTACTATATGAGATCTTCAAAGCTGTCTCATGTACTTAAAGACTGAACATTTGTTAGTGAATGGAAGGTGGGTTTGCTGAATTCTGTTACAGCAATCGTCTCTCCTTCCTAAACCTCTCAGCCTCCTTTAGGGATGAAGGGTTTCCCAGAAGCACAGGAGAGCCAAAGCCCTTCCGGGCAAGAAAGGAGAAGGGCAATTCCTTTCCCCTGCCACTCCTAAGTTAGCAAGTGGGTTGATAAAAAAAAAAAAATAAAAAAAAATTCTCCTTTCCATTGTCCCTTCCCAGGCAGAAGAAACAGTGTTCCTAAACCAGGCAAACTGAAGAAAGTTTTTAAAGGATATAATTTTCTTACATGCTGCCAGCTGCCATGGAAAAGAAGGGGAAGTGAAGCATTCATTTCCCATTTATTCCTCTGAAAACATCCCTCTATTCCAAGTTGCTTAATGCCCCAGGTGTGTGCTGAATCCTGCTCACTATTAACCTCCATAAGGAGCTCCTCAAAGAGAGGAGAAGAAACAGCAAGTAATGGCAGAATGAAGCTTTCTGCATCTATAGTTTAAGGACACAGGTTCCCAAACTGTAGTCTGCATACCATTTGGTAGTAAGATGTCTGTGCTGGACAAAGTGGCTCCCAACTCACATGGACACACCTATATCATCAGTAGGGTGAGCACTTCCATACAGGCAGTTACCCCAGAACAGCTGCCAGGGGTAACTTGCTGTTGCTCTGTCTCAGTTTGCAAGCCTCCTTCCCTGCACTCCGCAGCAACTGTACAATAACACCCAGTTCTGGGACTTGCACTTTGCCTCAGGCTACAGAGGCCAGGCAGGTCAAATAGGGAGCACAAGGCTAGGGTGTGCCTTGTACAGGCAGTGAGAGGAGACTTGAGTCCTAGTAGAAAGTGAAGGAATTGTAGAGATCATGGAGCTCGAAAGAATGCCAGAGGATGAAGAAAGTTTCCAGGAATGCTAGTTCAGGAGGAGGGTGAAGAAAGTCAAGCAGAGAATGTAGGATGGGGCAATAGGAGGCAGGAGTGTAGGCCTGAGGTTGCATTTGTTTTCTCTTATGGGAAAAGGAAGAAATTGTAATGTGCCTCTTGCACATACACAGAGCCGGTGCACAGCTGCTACTATTGCCACCAAAGATGAGACCCAAGAAAAGAAAGTTTATGTATTCCTTTTTTAGAATAAGTACATTGCCACTAAAATAATCATGACAGCATGCAAACCCTGCAAACAGGATAGAAGAAAGGGCTAACTCAAAAAGTATCATGCTTGACAAAGACTAGAGAAGAAAAAGCAACAGAGCCAGTTGGTGGACACATTCAGGAATGTTAATAAAGGGATCATGAAGGGAAAAGGCCAGGCTGCAGACAAGCCCTTTCAAACCAAGGAACAATGAACACTGAACCTAGGGCATTCCAGTACTCGCAGTCCCCCTGAGTAAGAACTGCCCTGCCCAATAAAAACTAAGTTAAAGCTTTTTTTTTTTTCAGGCGAGAGAGGGAAGACAACCAGTGACCACCTGGACAGATGCAGCATTTTAGAATTGATGCTGTCACTTAGGTCAGAGATGGCAATGTCCCAAACTTTGCACTATAGGTTTGGAATAGTCTAATTGGAGCTTGTGAATCAATAGTCTCTCCTTCACTTGACTGCTTCAGCCTGGATCTGGTTTAGATTGATTTCCATCCTCTCTTTTCCTCATTTTCTTCTTTTACTTCCCAGTTATCTCTGTCCTCCACTTTGCAGAACATCTGCCACCCCATTATTATTATCAACAGCAAATGCAGAATAATTTCCTGGAGGGTGTTTCCCCAAAAGCTTTGCTTTTCTAGTTTTATTTGAGCTGATCAATCCATTGGGATACAATGCTACTGCTATGCATTTTTATGCTTTATGTCATCAGAAAAAATGCTTTATATTTTTTTATATATCAACAAAAAGCAAATAAACAGCAAATAACCGTAACTGACCTTTGCAGAGGGTTCCTTTGTCAATCGCTGTGAAGAGAGAGTCTGTAAAACTTGTCACATGGAGCAGAACGTTGTCTTTGTCCATTGGTCTGTCCAAAATAAATGGGAAGACTTTTATCTCTGTGTTACACTGATACCTACACACATACAAAAGCTTTCTTTCACATCTATCTTGTACTAAATTACAGACAGCTCACCCCAAGTTTGAAACCAGCAGCAAACAATTTTTGGTATTTCTGATTCGCAAATTAAGTTGTATCATTCATTGCACCTCCTTCCAACCATTCCTTCCACACAAGAACACCATAATTATTAAAAAACCCCACCGTCTAGAGAGAGCAGTGCTTAAACACACAGAAACTGAAACATGCAAATAACATCTGTGATCTCTATGTACTAGAGTACCAGATTTAGGGAGTAGGCAATCAAGAAACTGATATCCTATTCTTGACTTTACTATCGACTCATGGTATTTCCACACAGCATTTTTTCACCTTCTAACTCCAGTTTCCCCAAACTAGGGTTAGTAATTATTGTCCTTCCCTTAGTAAAATGATTTCTGACAGATAGTGAACTAGACATTACTACAGAAATACATGACAATAGTACCTTAGAATATCTCTTACCTAATATGTGGCAGTACAACCAAGGCAATCCAAGGCTGTGAAAGGTCAGTGATGTCTTCCTTCTCTGGTAAATGGATTAAAGACAGTATGTGATCCAACACAGGTACTTCTTCCTTTCCTCCTTGTCTTTTACTTGTTTGCTGCCTTGTATTAGAACTAAAAATAAAAGCAAACTTTTTAGTAACCCACCACTGCATATCAGAGATTGTTCCTTTTCCTCCCACGATACTCAAAATTTTATTTGTTACTTCTAGCAAAAAGGATTTGGACAACCCAAGGGATTATTTCCTTTTCAATGTCCTCCACAGCACAAAGTATCATCCAGTCATGCTAAGGAGCACAAAAGGTCTTTGTTTCAATTTCAAATAATATCTCTAGAAGGAAAGACATCAATTCTTAGTTGGACACCCTTACAACTAGGGCATATAGTCTCTAGGAGCACCTGAGAGTCCTCTCTGTGATTATTGTTAATAAACCATGATCACGCTGACATAGATAAGACTAATGGATGACAGAAAACAAGCAGTGAAGTAAAAGTTTGGGGGCTTAAAAGGAATCACAAGCTGAGCCCAAATCAACAAGCTTATCTGCAGGCAGAAAGGGTTGACACCATACTGTAACATATGAACAAGAGTCCTTCACACCCCATGAACAGAATCTTTCTATTCCACCCAGGGCTTGCAAGACCATAGTTAGAAGGCTGCATGGGCTCCATCCTTCACGAAACACAGAAGCTAACAAAAAGACAGCATCAAGAATCATTAAAGGTTTAAGAAACAAAATTTCATAGAATCATAAAATGGTTTTGGTTGGAAGGGACCTTTAAAGGTCATCTAGTCCAACCCCCTTGCAGTGAGCAGGGACACCGCTAACTAGATGAGGTTGCTCAGAGCCCAGTCCAACCTGGCCTTATATTTATGAGATAAACCTCAAGGGATTAGGATTGTTGGTCCAGAGAAAGAAGATTTCAGATGTTTCTGATGATCAAAGCCTGTTATTTGTAAAAGCTGGATGCAAAGAGCAAAAAATAATCTGCTCTTTATGTTCCCTGCAGATAAGATAAGCAGCAATGGATTTAAACTGCAGTAAAGGAAGTTTAGTTCATACACTGAGGACTGGGGAAGAAGGAACAACCCCAAACCACCTGTGTAACCATAAAGACAGCAAAGTACTGGCACAGACTGCCAGGCGCAGCTTGGGAATCTCCAGAATTGGGGTATTTAATAACAATTTTGTCAGACATCTTTCAGGACTAGTTCCAGACTTGCTAATTCCATCCTAGGTAGGAGATGGGGTATGCAACTCTTGAGATGTCTCCCAGCCCTAATTTCTGCCACTGTACAGGAGCACAAAGAAGTCCCAAGTAGGACCAAGGTCCTCTCAGCTATGGTACTCCATACCACTGAAAATCCAGAGAGATCAACAGACAAAGAAAACAAGGGACAAAAATCTTTTTACTCAACCTTCTGTTCCCTAAACCTTAATACCTCCACTCTATTAAACTTTTAACAGGAAAAACCCAGAGAGTGGATTGCTTTTACATAAGATAAAACCTTACATAAAAGGCAATATAAGTCACCACTCCGCAGGTGAAAATTTTGAATTATCTGAGCTGGCGTGATTAGAACAATTGTTATCAGTAGATTAGCAACAGTCATTCTGTGCTTGACAGTGGTTACCCCAAATCTTTCCAAAGAGGCTCCAGGGAAAAAGCATCCACTTTATTGCAACCAAGCTAGCTTTACAATTAGAAGCAGTCAAGCTGTGCCAGCACAGTGCTGTATCTGGATTAATTACATGCCCTTTGGTACCCAGCTGTGTTCTATGGTAAGACTATAGTACTGCTGCCAAGAAAGCTCCTGGACAAGATGTATGCATACAGGGAAGAAAGACGGGGCACAGGCAGGAGGTTAGTAATGATGAGAACCTGGACTGCAGCACTCACTAGAAAGATTAACTGTCCAAGGATGCAGCATGTATCTTGCTGTAACCGATCCCCATCACACCTATCGCAACACTCGCTAATGTTTTTATATCAGTGATAACCTTTCCAGAGCACGTATCTCTTCTCAATTAATCTCAGAAACAAAAATGAGATCCTACCGTATCACTTGTTTTGCAAATCTGCCAGCAACATTGCCATTTACACAACTCTGGCAAATGCTGGGAGGCAACTTTTATGTAGCTCTGCACTGCCTTCCAGCCTGCAGCCATGCAGACGCATCTAGTGTTTGCTAAACTTGAGAAGTCTCACCTAACAGATGATTCAGTGAAAACGAGAGGATACTTTTCAAATGCCATTGAACCAATGGTAGGAGGCTCTGCTTTCACCAGAATCAGTTTAGCCAGAATTGCCATTGCCTCATCCTTTGTGAGGGCGTCCGTGCTAGAGAAGCAATGCTCAATGTACTCCAGAAAGCGTGGAAGAAAATGCTGAAGGGAAAAAAAAAAAATAATTAAAAAATAAAGTCAAGGACTGGTAAGTCTCTTTAACCATGATCAAATCCACAAAAAACCCCACATGACATCAGCCACAGAGGAATCCAAACACTCAGAAATGAGCCAGCAAAGCACCAGTGCCCCAAGTCACCAGCACACAGACATCCTCTTACCCCAGCAGGGACAGTGATTTGATGTAAAAACTCAGTTTGCCCCAAATCTAGTCTCATGAGGACGTTCCAGATCCCTGACTTCACTTTCACCTCCCACTCCACTTATTTTCTCCTGAACTCCTTCTCTTCATCCCATCTATAACATTCCCAACAGACATGTTTCTTTTTCTGAGCACAGATACCTGTCACCTTCTCCAACCCTGAGCACCACTACCAAGCTTCAAAACAATGGCATAAGTAACCTCTTTCATTCTTATCAGATCATGCCAGAAGTTTAAATAAACATCGTGTCAACACACAAAAATGCTTCAGCATACAAGGCAGGTAAATATGTTACAGATTTCCCCAGTTGTTCCCTTTGGCAACAAAATGCACAAAAGCTTCCACCTACCCTCTCAAATTGTTTCATTGTGAACATCGCTTCAGAGAAGTCCAAAAGAAAGTGCCGTTCAAATCCACTTGCAAACACCTGCAAGATGCAAATGAAAGGTTGACAGGAACACAATAATAAGAGACATTTCATAGTCAACTCTCCATTATGTCCTGGTTTATGAATCCACCATGCTTTGAACTCTGAGACACCCAGCCAGGCCCTCTGTTCATGGCTAGCAGGGCTCATCAGTTCAGGCATACCAAGCAATACTGTTACCAGTGACAGTTCAGGTACAGAAAAGGACAGCCCTTTTTAACAAATCCTGCTGGATCCAAACTGGCTCTGTGCAAAGACAGCTTAGGTATCTCTTTACTGTGACGCGGAAAATGTAAGCTGAAAGTTCTAGGACTGCAGCATAGACACACCAACTGTTAGGAAAAAGTTTAGGCCCAAAGGATCTTTCACCTCAGCATTTTTCCTGTATAGCAGGTTGCAGGAAGTTTACCACCTCATGGGCAGAGCCAGCCCCTGTGCTTCTGAAGGACCCAAGACAGGAACAGTCCTTTGAAGTACCTAGGATCAGTGAGCCTCAACACTGAGATGTGCAACACAGAAATACACACCCAGACCTCCTTTTCCCAGACCCTTCAGAAGGCAAGGACAGCTTTAAGCCTCCTCCAGTTTAACAGAAGCCCACACAAATACACTCAAATGTTTGAAGAATCACGTCTCCTGAGCAAAACTGGACTCATGCTGCAGGCAGAACCAATCTTACTTCAACACAGGCCAATGCTGAAGACCAGATGAAATTTATCTTTCTTAAACAATTGCAACAGCCTTGTTTTCCCATTGCAAATCATGACATGTATCTTTCTTTTTTTCAAATATATTTTTTAATACACAGTACAACTGTGGTCTACACTGTAAATTGCAAAATTATCACGTACTGTAACGGAAAACTGCAGAATCAGACTCCATAGTAGCATCTCCTGTTAATCTTTGCAATACCGCACTTGATGTATTGATTATATGTATTATACTGATTTTATGTGGCTAATCCTGCCAATGTTTCGGAAGCAATGTTAGTACTGAAGTATGCCTACCTCCATACTTTCTAAATCAAACTGCACTTGCCTGAACCTTGTTCACAAAGCTAACCCATGCTCACTAAATGCTTGGCAGCTTAGTGAAAAATATACTTTTTTCATTAAGTCCAATTCACTGACCTGCTCTATAATCTAAAACAGAACACATTCCTTCTCTGTTCCCCCTCCTTTCTCTACAGAGGCTGTACGTGTTTGAATCTGAGCCTGTTTTTCATTGCAAAGATGTCTGCCACAGTGGCATTGCCACATTGACAGTCTGTATAAGACTATCAAGCAGTCCCAAGACCACAGCAGACATTACTTAACGCATTGGCCAGCTTCTCCCTTATATAGTCGATTTCCCAGCCTGAAGTGGAATGTTGTGAAATCAGCCTGCTGGAGGGAACTTGAACTCTGGGATTTCTCCTGTAAGCAGCAGTCTTTGTTACCTTCTCAATAGCTTCCTTGGTCAAAGAATCAGGCAAGAAAACATTCTCGGCCAGCAGGAATGCAGAAATAGTGTTCAGCAGGGTCTTGCAGCAAGATGACGAGAGATCTGGTGTTTGTAACATTTTTATTAAAATCTGAAATGAAAGAGAGAGAACTGATATTTGTCTGTGAAGATAGTGATTGTCTGGTCTGAATGACCTGGATAGTCCCTGGAGCAGGAGGGCATGATGTTCTAAGTTTCAGCCCACAGAAATGAATCCTGACAGTCCTGTCAGGGTTTGAATGAACTATACTTACCTTTGAACCCAGCGGGGTCAAATGTATGTGAATCTGGTAGAATTGCTCTACCATTGATATGGAGATCTAGGTCTCCTTCACAGTGGCAGGAACCACAGTTCAGCATGGTCTCTAGCAGCAGCAGCCCACTTTCCCCCTTGCTCAATTAAAGGAGGACTACACCAGCATTAACAGTATAGAGGTAAATTCTCATGGGATTAGAGAGGTAGTGATACTCACAATAATTGTCTCTGTTCACTCAACTCAAATCCTAAGCCCACGGATGCATCAGAAATGTGTACGAGTGCTTCAGCTGACCACACCTCTTCCATGTTCAATTGGTACTTCTCTGGTACATCAGCCAAACTGATGGTCTGACCTACCTGACAGACATCTTCAGGCAGTGAGATTTTGGATCCATTTGCATGTTCCACTAGGATCAGATAAGCTTGCAGAATTCTTTCCATCTGCTCTGAAGCCATACAGCAGTTGGCCTTAGTTATCTTCCTCTGCAAGTCTAAGAGTGACTCCTGTTTAAATAAAAAAGGAAAGCAAAATGTTTCAGAGAAATTATCAGACCCTGTTTCACTTAGTGCTATTTGAAAGGCATTCTGAAGAATCAATGTCTCATCCACCCAAACTACTGCTGTCTCATTCATGTTCAACAAACTGAACCTTGCACAAACATTATGTAATTCCCATTATGTAAAAACACACATCCTGGATTCCTTGGACAGAAACACAAATACCTCCCAAGATGAGGGTCTCCTGAAAGCCAACAGACAACATACAAAATAGGAAAGAGAAAGAAATACTTGGCCCCAGAGCCACAATGGTATGGAAGCACCCAGCTTTCACTGGAAGTACTGTAACTTAAGTACTTTTACACTTTTTGCATCATTATGCTAATGTGGATGCTGAGATGTTACCCATATCATCTACACGATACAGATAACAGAGCTGCTCTGGATCACTCCCACTAGCATCCCTTTCTGTCCAGAGAATATAAACTCCTATCCTTGATCCTACAAATTGAACACAATTTAGAGAGCTATCACAGAGTATGTGAATATTTCCTTCTGAGCATGCTACTGAGCTCAACAAACCCCATTCACCCACTGGTTCCCGGGGTAAAAAAGAAGCCTCATTAAAAATAAAGGGAATTATGTCACCAGTTTCCAAGATGTCATCACAACTGCAGATGTTGAGTGACTGAGATCCCAGGGATACAAAACATCCAGTGGCAAAATATTTTGTAGCTAATGATATTCAGCCATTAACTGCTATCATACTGGGTGAAGTAGGAGGAATAGCATGAGATTTTCTGGGAAACTATGGACAGTCACACGGAGAGTTCCAAGAAGGATAAATAGGACTATTTACCCATGCTGGAAGGACTACCCTAAAGTCCATGTTTACCATTTCCTCCAGTTTGCATTTCACCCCTTTGAGGACCTCAACTGACAGAGTTGTCAGTTGCAAGAGGTTTCGATCCCCCTTAGGAAATCCCAATCACTAGTAAAAAACATCTAAGTGTCGATCAGTTAAGTAAAAAGCACTTGCCAGGCCCTTGCTCATCACTCTACATCACCCTAACCCAACGCAGTACAGCCCACGGCACTCAGCTGTGTTCCCTCAAACCTCAGAGTGTAACCCCCCCAAGGAGCAACATGGGGAAAAAAACCATGTCTCACACACAGCAGTTCCTTTTTCACAGCACAGCCCAGCCACCAGGGTCACTGAACCTACAAAACAGTAGGATTTTTCCCATGCATACGACACTGTATTTAATGTTCCCAAAGCAGAAAAAAAGCAGTTCTGGTCCAATAAAACACAAATACTTTTCTTGGTAAGTGCACATGGCTCTCATGAATAAAAAAAATAAAAATCAGCGTACCTCCAGGCACTTGAAGACAATGTCAAAATGCTCCTTATGGATATGCACCACAGCTGATCTGATCATCTGCTCAAAGACTTCTCCTACAGCTACCCATGGTAGTTCAATTTCTTCTTCAGTAATAGGCCCCAGCTTTAACAGAATTAACTTCATAGCCTACACAGGAAAAGAGCACATCATGTCCTTATACTCTGAAAATAATCCAGCAATCCTAAAATTAGTGAGTGCAATATACTGCTAAAATATTCCAATGATCTCGATACTTTCTAGAATGACTACAGGTGGAAAAAAAGAGGCTACCACTTAAAATCTGAAATATCAGCAATCAGTACTATTTTAATATATAGGAATACCACATAGGAATTACTAAAAACAACCTTCCTATCTCAAAGAACATTCTTAGAAGGCTTTCAGATCCTGTTCAATAATGAACAGCATGCTTATCAGCAAGGATCCGCTGAGGCGAACAGGACAATACTCAATGGTTTCACTGAGCACTGTCCAAGGCTCTGTTACAGCAACATTTAAACCAGCAATTTTTTCTTGTCTTTACCGTTTCTGCACAAGAGTGAAACATGTTTCGAACGCCCTTGCACATCTCAAAAAGTAGCTGTCCTACACCTTCGACCTTCTTGGGGTGCTCCCCCACGTCACAAAGCATTAAATTGAAGACTGCATTTTTATCAGAAACCTACAAACATAAGGAGAAAAAAAAGTTATCTTCTATTCAGGCCTGCCAGATGGATAGAAGCAATTAAATGGCTCCACAGCACCACGTTACTCTCCTAGTCCTGCCTTCCCACAACAGTTCAAACTCATTATTTCTGCAACCACACAAGGAAATTGAAAGGAGAAAGATGATCAGCTATTCAGTCACTACAGCCCACACTTCCCCTCCCTGCCTCCCCGCAAGATATACACAGGTCTACTGAGGTCGCTGCAGCTGAAATATGTGGGTTTGATTATTATTATTTTAGAGCTAAACATGTGCATAAGTGCACCATTAAACTGGTCCCAACTGAAACACAAAGGTCGCTGCACTGGTGTAGAAAGAGACGTGCATTGGCTGAACACAGAATCCAGTCATCCAAAACTATAACCACACTTGCGAATACTGCAAGGATTTCTGGCCTGAGATTTAAACCCCTCCATTTTGGAGAATTTGACTTGAAGTTCAGCAGCTCCTGAAAACAACCAGTCAAACAAATGTGCTTTATTAAGGTCTCTCAACTCAGGACAAAAATGAGGATACCCAAACTGCCTAGTCAGTCTCAGGAATCATGACTTTTGTATATTTTGACTAAATAAAACCCAATAACTACCACTCCCTTTCCTTTATGCTATGACAAGTTGCTGTCTGGTCTTGATTGATCTGCCTGGGAACGTTATATACTCTGATTTTCAGGAGTGGTAAAAGGTTGTCACAAGAATTTCAGTTCTACAAAGGCCTTAAAGTATTAGTGAAAAAGCCAGTGAGCAAACGTGCACTTACAAATTAAAGCCTCCCTTTTGCAAGACTATCTTACCATTTCTAGTCATTTCAGATAAACCAACCACAGATGCCTGGTTTAACTGATCTTAAAACAGAGCATGCTAAGGCCTCTATTTGCCACTGCTGATACGAACTGCATGACATTCCCAGTGAAACACTCACTAAAAATGACAACTCAGGACATGCTGAATGACAGTTCAGGCCTTGTTAACCCTTCTTTGGAGAAAATCTAATATTACACATTGAATCCAAGAGCTACCACAGAATGGAGATAGCATCAAAGTAAAAACACCTCACTTACCTTTCTCATTAGAAAGACAAAACTTTCAGCAGCAAAGTTTCTGATGTGAAGTTTGTGGTGAGCCAGCAGGGTGCTGTACAGGCTACAAAGATAATCCAAAACAATCACAAAAGAATCCACTGTCTTAAAGGCAATACAAGAATGTCACCATTTGGTTTAAAACTTGTTTTCAATTTACATTGCCACTTCTTACAAACACTAAGAATCTGTCCTCCTAGAGAGGGAAAATACTTTCCTCAACTTGATTCCTTCCCATTCTCCCTGGATAAAGAACAGAGTTTTGGAAAGAAGGTCAAATGACAATTAAGCCACATTCAGAAATACCTTTAGAATCTCTGGATCCACACAGATTTAGCTGCAGCATCAAGATTTTCAACATATACACTCAGCAGCAGTAAGTGAAACCAAAGTTGATTTGGTAAGCCAGATTTGTATTTCCGTTGAGCCAATAGGCTCTCCTGTGTACTTAAAAGTTTCTAAAGATACAATTTACAGGGGTGATAAATATCTGCAGTTCTCCAGTAAGTATCAGTAACAGTTGCAGGTGGCTCAGCACACGTTCAGCGCAGAGCGAGTGGTGCCTCAGATTCACAGCCAAGCAGATGTTTTTTCAATATTTCTGATGGCTTTTGCTGGGTTGGGAAGGAAATCTGTAACTCCTCTTTTGCTCCACCTGTTCCACATTGAAATTAGGAGGAAGCAACATGGACCCACTGGCTATGACAAAAAGAAGAGACCTGCTACCACAGCAAGACTGAATAAGCAGTCATGCTGGGTCAGGCCACAGGTCCATCCAGCCCAGTATTCAGTCTACAGCAGCAGCCAGAAGCAGATGCCTGGGCAAGGTTTAAGAACAGAGCAGGCACAAACAATATCAGCCTTCAACCACCTGCAGCTCAGGGACTCCCCAGGCCAGAGGTATGCATTTGGTAACTCCTTCCAACTTGGCCAGTTTCCCTTTGAAATTATGCCAACCTTCCACATCCACAGCATCCTAGTGCAAGGAGTTTCAAAGCATACAAAACTGTGCATACCTCATCTGCTCTCTCACTAAACAGCTAGGAAGAAGGGAAAAACATGAAGGGGAAAATGCTGGGAAAAGAACAATTAAAGACTCAAAGGAATCCATTCAATGTCATTAGCCTAGGCGTCTGCAACTGGGCAAGACAGAAATGATAAAACTATGGTTGAGGTACTTGACAGATACTCAAGACCCGTGTTGAATTTAGACTTGGACACAGGTTTCCAAGACAACTCTGACAATCCAGTGTCTTTCTGAGTTTTGTTTAGCTAGCTGAGGTGGATGCTTCCTCTCCTATCCCCACAGGAGAAAAGGAGACCAAAGGCCCAAACCTGCAGCCCAGCCCACATCCCTCCTGCAATACAGTGGCCCATGAAAGTCAGTAGGATCTCAAAGGAGCAGCCTATGATAACAAAGCTCAGAGTCTCTCAGAAAGCAGGCAAAGCATGCTAATGACTATACTGAAGTATTAAGCCATGTATTCATGTGGCATGTACATTTCTATAGCATCTAATAACTGCTGATCAAGACAGACATGAAAAATGGCTTTTACCTGTATATGTTGTGTATGTCCTTTACCATCAATCTCCACAAGTATTTGTAGAGATAGGAAAGAGAGGTAAAAGCCCATTCCAGCAGCTCTGTGTCCTGTGTTTCTAGTAACTTGGTGATAGCCAGGAAAAAGTCAGGAAAGTGAGGATAGAAATCAGCCTGAAGATCTCGAGCCAGCTGCACCACTAGACTGTGTTTCAGAAAAATACACCAGTGTTAGTGCATTTAAAAACCAAACCAATAAAAGCCTAGCCAAACATTGCATAATCCAGCACAGTCTCTTTGGAAAGAAAGACAGCATCACCTTTACTTCTCACTTTTATTTAAATATCACCTATTAGGTAGCTGTGGATGGCAAGAATCAGAAGATTTTTTTTAAAAATCAAGCAGTTAACAGTAAACAAGAAGACACAAAGGATTAACATCAAACAAAGAACATTAATATTCTGTCTGACACTTGGGCTAATTTGCTTGCACTGTCATAGGTTGGTTTTTTTTTTTTTTTGAAGACTTAGAACCATAAAGCTCTGTCAGGAAATATGACCGCTTTGGGCATCTCATTGCTGTATTTTCCTCGATAAAGGTACGATTCTATGATAAAGAAAAACAACACTCACAACAGGACTCATGCTTACTTGTAATATCATCAAGGCTTCTGACTACATTTTGTCACCATGTACTTACTCTAATAGGGGTTGATAAGCAAGACTGCCTTCGGCTTGCAAATGTGTCTTCAAGCTCTGCACAATAGCACTCTGATAATAGACCAGCTGGTTGAAGGACTGGCATTTGTTGACCACTTCACTGTAGAATTGCACTGTTCAAACCACAAAAGAGAAACCCTGAGAACTAGTTCAGTCCCTGATAAACATGTAGGACTTAAAGAATAATAGCCCTCCAGAGCCCAATCCAAAAACCAGTCAACAGAAAAATCTCCTATTGGCCTCTGGATGCAGAAATATATTTTAACAGTTTAAGGAAAGCAGAAAACATGAAATAAAATGACATACCAAAATGCTGAGTGAGGTTCAGTTCCCTCCATTTCCGTAGTCCTTCAAAAAAGTAGGTTTCAACCTCCTGTCAAAACAAAGATAAAATAATAGCTATCAACCCTAATGAACGTAGTCTGAAAAGACGAGAGGTTCAGATGGAGAAAGTTATCAAGTGCCTTAAACATTTTAAGAATATTTCAAGAAATCTTGATGACTTCATTACAAAAGGTGCTAAGGAATCTCCCTGAAAATAAGACTTTTCTTTCTATATTCAAACCACATTTGAAAATATTTTCTGGTAACAGGATTCGTTTACGTAATTGCTTTTTAGATCTCTGTTGACTGGCCTTGATAATCTAAGATCCTGAGCCATAGCCCACCAAATGCTTTGGTTTCTCTTGGCATCCTCACAGCTATTTGAGTGGGAAGTTCAGAACAACAACCCAGCAGGCCAGGAGATAATAACCTGCAAAGTACTATGTTCACAATGATGACCTATAGGACACATATAGATGAGCCTTTTTTACAGTCTATAGACACATGACCACACTTTGTACACATGCTGCGAGTACTGTAACCACTCAGCACCCATAAGTCTTTGCAGATCCAGACCTAGGACTGTTGACTGCCACAGCAGCGTCTTCCACGCTCAAGAACACCCACAGGCCCACCAGCCACATGGAAGCCATCAGGGTGACACTGTCAAAGTCTCTACAGCCATACTGTAAAGCAGGTCAAAAAGTAAAGGGGAACGAAGCACGAAATGCAGCTCCAAGGAAGGCAACTTCTCCAGGAGCTTTTGCGATGTGATTTTGGAAAATGACTGCAATTGCTGTTCTCACCTCAGCGTAGCTTCCAGTTCTGTCAATCCGATGAATAATATCGATATTAACATTGCTTAAGCGCTCCGAAAAGGTAAGAAACTGTAAAACAAGAGGACATACATGTTTCTTGCTCTGTTCTGAAAGCAGCCCTTCTAAGTCCCTCTCAATGGCACATGCGCTGCAAACAAAAACCCGGCTTACAAAGACAGGCAGCCAGGTAGTACCTGTCAATCTGTAAACAGTCCTACCACAATTTTAAGGCAAAAAAACCGCTTAAAAGGCCCACGAGCAGGACCGACCCTCTCTCCCCTCGCTCTGCACAGCCGAGGCTGGCACCCCACGCGTCTCCACAACACGGTGAAGACGCAGAGAAATCTATACAGACTTCAACTGACTGCCCGGCTCTCGCTTTTCCCGAAACAACGCCTGGCTTAATCGCCCCAGTGGATGCTATTTTTTTATTAAATTGTGTCGGCTGTCTACATTAAGGCTGTGGCGTGCGTGCCGCCTGACACGGGCGGTGACTCGGCTCACAGAGGTGGCACCGAGCGCCGGGGAAAGGGGGAGACGCCTCGGCCGGGACCCCCTCACAGCGCTGCCCGGCTCCCCGCCGCCCTGACACACCACCCGCCCTCACACCCCCTCCTCCTCCTCCGGCACCGCGTCGGGAGCCGGGCGCTACCATGAAACCAGCGCCGAAAAACCCCCAGACCCTTCCCCCGGCCAGCAGCCGCGGACGGGCGGGCGCTCACCCGGTGCGTGTTCCCCGACTTGTGGGCGGAGGACTTGCTCTTCATGGCGGCGGGGATGGGGGGGCGGCCTGGGCCCCGCGGCGCGACCCCACACCGATAACCGACCCGCACGTGCGGCCCTAGGCGCCGGGCGCCGCCATATCGGCCCTACCGCGGGCTGCCGGGAGGAGGAGGCGGGATCCGCCGGCGGAAGGGGCGGGCGGGCACTGCTGAGCTGGGCCCCGAAGTCAGGCTCGGGGCGGGGGGGCGGGGGTTGGGGCTGGCGCCGGCGGTCGTCCCCGTCGTTCCTTGGCGGTGAGCGGCGCTTCCCCGGGGACCGTGGGCAGAGCAGCGCACCTCCGCTCTCCTCTGCGCTCTGGTGTAGCGGGGGGGCTGGGCCGCCCCGGTAGCGGCGGGAGGCCCCGGCGCCTGAGGCAGAGAAATCGGACCGTGGAGAAAGCGTTGGGTGGGCGAGCGCGGCTTGGGTGGCTCGGCCTGAAACGGCCCCTGCCCAGCTACCACAGCCCCCAGTTTAGTGCAGATTTTTGTCCAGACTTCAAAAAAAAAAAAAAAAGCGTGGGAGCTTCTGGCTGTGGCTGCGCCGGCAGGAGGTAGAGAGTGTGCGTGAGGGAGGCGGGAGGTGGATGGCAGCTTTGCCGAGAGAAGTGGTCTGGTGGGGAATTGGCATCTGCAGGCTGCACCCAAAGGGTGGTGGTAAATAGCTCTTCAGACTGGCAACCTGTCACGAGTGGGGTCCCCCAGGGATCAATATTGGGCCCAACGTTATTCAGTATCTTTGTAAGTGATCTGGATGACGGGATCAAGTGCGGCCTGCTGAAGTCTGCAGATGACACAAACTTCAGTGGGGTAGTAGACGCTTCAGAAGAGAGAGCCACCCTGCAGAAAGGTCTGGATAGGCTGGAAGAGTGGGCTAACGAGAACCTTACAAAGTTCAACATGGACAAGCGTAAGGTCTTGCACCTGGGAAAACATAATCCAGGAGTGCAGCACAGACTGGGATCCACCTGGCTGGAGAGCAACTCTGTGGAAAGGCACCTGAGGGTCCTGGTGGACAGGAAGCTCAATATGAGTGAGCAGTGTGCTGCTGCGGCAAAGAAAGCCAACAGGATGCTGGGCTGCATCAAAAGGGGCATCACCAGCAGAGATAAAGGAGTCATTATCCCACTCTACTCAGCGCTTGTTAGGCCACACCTGGAATACTGTGTACAGTTCTGGTCCCCGCTATACAAAAAAGGTGTGGACAGGCTGGAGGGGTCCAGAGCAGGGCCACCAAGGTGATCAAGGGACTGGGAAGCCTGCTGTATGAGGACAGGCTGAGAGAATTGGGTTTGTTCAGCCTTGAAAAAAGCAGGCTTAGAGAGGATCTCATCACCACGTACCAGTACCTAAGGGGTGGCTACAAAGAAGATGGAGACTCCCTTTTCACAAGGAGTCACGTGGGGAGGACAATGGGGAATGGACACAAGTTGCTCTTGGGGAGATTCCGACTGGACATGAGAGGGAAATTTTTCACAATAAGAACAGTCAGACATTGGAATAATCTCCCTTGGGAAGTGATTGACTCCACCACATTGGACACTTTTAAGACTCAGATGGACAGGGTGCTGGGCCATCTTGTCTAGACTGTGCTCTTACCTCGACAGGTTGGACTAGATGATCCTTGAGGTCCCTTCCAACCTAGGATTCTATGATTCTAAGCTGGATGAAGCATTAGTCTGGGCAGGTGCAGTACAAGCAGCCCAGAACCATACGACCATTTTGGGTTGCAGCTTACAAGGCATGGGAGTTTCGTCCCTCCCTGTCCTGCCTGTTACAGGCAGCTCAAGGCCATTCTCAGAAACCAGGCTTGCAGGTTATTCAGACAGCAAGGCACGAGGTTGGATTTGAGCATGGCTGAAGTTCACTGTTAGGAGGACGTAGGGACCCACTACTTTGAACAGGCCCAGCAGGTTAAACACTGACAGGTGCATCCAGAAAAGCTGCCCACAGGCAGGCAATAAGCCATTAATGTGATAGCCATCTGGACAGGCAGGGGAGTGTGCTCGCTCCAGCACCTGCAAAGTCAGAGAACTACATAGACAGCTGTTTGCTTTAAAGCTTGCTCTGCTGCTGCTAGAATAGAAAGGACCTCTGGCATTTGCATTAAGTGGGAAGAGAATGCCTAATTTAGGCACTTGAGTTTGAAAAGGTTGACTTAAGTGTTTTCAAGGCTAGATATCTCCATGAGAAAGTGCAGCGAAAAGCATGTGGAGAGGTCTAGATTCACAAGAGCTTAGGCACCAATATGCAAATGTTTAAGAGCACAAATATCTCTCCAGACACGGTTAGTAAGTTCACCTAATGTCTCCTACATATTGTGAACTTGCGAAAAACAGTCCACAGGGTCTTTTTTCCATTATGAATAGCACCTTGTAGAGTTGAGGAACTTCCTGGAATGCATGCGCTCTGAAATCATCCAAGGGAAGGGGCAAAATCTAACGTTCATGGAAAACAATGGGGAGAAGGGCACAGGTGTGCTCTGCCTCTTGCAAAAGAGGACTCGCCAGCAAAAAAAAAAAGACATTAGAAGTTTATAAAAGGTTACAAATGCTTCTTTATGTTTGTAAACTGGCAACTTCTTAGAAGAGTGAGACAGGCTAGCCCTGCAGCTTCTGTGGTGGTCATGAGAGCTTCTGCCCACAAGAACTACTGATGGACTGCATTTCAGCCAGCACTGAATACAGCACTTGGAGATACATGAGTGAGCCTCTGGGTGGTAACTCAGGTATCAATACCAGTATGGCCATGACAGTAGGTCTGGCACTTCAGCTGGGAAGGTCCCTTCCCCACTTCTGTATGTGTTACAGCTATGTTAACAATATCTTTTTTTTTTTGGGGGGGGGAAATTTTTTAGTAGGGCCAGCTGTGACCGGACAAGGGGTAATGGTTTTAAACTAAACCAGGGTAGGTTTAGACTAGATATAAGGAAGAAATTCTTTACAATGAGGGTGGTGAAACACTGGAACAGGTTGCCCAGAGAGGTAGTGGAGGCCCCATCCCTGGAAACATTCAAGACCAGGTTGGACGGGGCTCTGAGCAACCTGATCTAGTTAGCAGTGTCCCTGCTCACTGCAGGGAGGTTGGACTAGATAACCTCTAGGGGTCCCTTCCAACCCAAAACATTCTATGATTCTATGATCTTTTCTGCATATACTCCTCTCTGACTGCAATGTGTCAAGCCTCAGGCCCTATTCCTTTAGTTTTCCGGGAAGAGATGCGGCTCTCCCACTTCTGGGGCAGCCCCAGGTCTAACACCCTGTGATTATCTGGTGGGCCCACCTGTCACCAAGTCTTCTTCAGAAATCCATGCTAATTGCAAGCAGATGGCCTTCTGAAGAGTGATGGCTTATTGCCAGTAATACCTGTAGAGGCACGTAGAAGAAACCCTTGTAAAACAGCACGTGCATGTCTGTCGAAGTAGTCACCTATGCGGAGCTGACTTCTTCAAACACTTGCTGTGGGCTACAACCACCAGTCCCTGACAGTAATCCATCAGCACTTCTGGGGCAGGTCTAAGATTATGTCTACATCTTCTCCATTCCTGGGCTTTTTAGTGCTGCTGCCCAAAATTTATTTGCTGGGCTTGGCAAGAGCCAGAACCCCTCTTTGTAGAGGCAAAGCAGGCTTGTCCTGTAGGTTATGTGAGATGAATTCTGCCCTGTGAGACCATCCTGGGTTAATATTGAGGTATTTTACCCAAGTTGCTATCATTAGGCTAAATTGACAGTGCTCATTAAAAAACCCCAAACAACAAGACCAAACAAAAACAAAAAAAATCCAACTGGAAAGTATAATGCTAAGTCAATTCACCTCACATAACCTGCAATGTTTACAATACACATGTCTACCTCTGAGTAGTCACTTGTGACTCCTTTTATATTCACTGCAGATCTAGGCACGTTCTTGTACTTGAAATATCAGTGCTAGAATAAAATGAATTGTGCCTTAGAATTGGTAGTCTCAGAGAGCCTAGATGACCTCATTATATGTGCATATCTGCAGCTGACCCCATGAATGCCCTCCATGGCATGGTTCAGTAACTACATAAATAATGCAGTGTTCAAATTCTTGCAGAGTTGCCCTACTTCCATCATATTTTCATATGTATTGATCGCAAGCACAATGCATACTCCTGAAGCCTGTACAACACTGAATTTTTAACCTGAAGGACACGCTACCTGGTACAAGCCAATGAGCAGCCTGTTTTTAATCCCAGGATATTGTAGATTGCATAGGTGCGCAGGTGTAAGATCAAATTTTCATTTTTCTACTATATTCATATGGGCATGGTGGAGATGTGCCAGGAAAGGAGTTCAAGTAGGGAATTTCATTGTGAGAAGATTTGGGTTTTCAAAATTAAATATAATAGGCAAATAGATTAACAGGAACACCCGTGAATTTAGCCAAACAACTTCCAAGCCTGGGTGCCCAAAGGTGGGTTCCTCAGTCAATATTAAAGACACTAAATAAGTAACTGGGGTCTTGAAGTGATGAAGGTTACCTGCCTTGGTGGTGAGCCCAGAAGCCCTCCTCTTTGCCTGTCTCAAGTTGCCTCACAGAACAACTTGCGGTGCGTGGGCTGGGTGCACATGGAACCCCACTGCATCACAGGTACTCTCCGAAATCCTCATCGAGTGGGAAGCTGGCGTGGACTTGAAGGCAGTTTATACAAGCGCATGATGTCTTTGGTGTACTCTTTCAACTGAAGCAAACAGATTTTTTTTTTTTTTTTTGATTTGTCTGGAAAGTAAGAGACCTTTGAAACACAATGACATATTTTCACTGCCAGTTTCCTCCTCAGCTTCTAGCTGGCATTTTGCCTTGCCTTGTGGGAGAAAATCCCACAAGATTATGTAGGATGTGGTTGTGAGCACTTGCATTTTCAAAAACAAAGCAGAGAAGATGCTGGAATCCTGTTCTGCAAACTGGTGGAACTGTTTGGCAGCATTTTTTCTAATATGCCTGAAGCGCAGAGATTCTGCAAATAATGCAACTCCAGGTCAATGTTAGCTGAGTCCTGGAGAGAATTTCACCTGCCCTTAGGTTTGCAGATCAGAGAGTTTGGGGCAAGGAGCTGGAATACAGATCCCAGATTTCTGCACCTATTTGGGGGTGTGGGGGTGTGTGTGAGCATTCATGCCTGAAACATCCCAAACTTTGGAACTTTCTTCACAGAAAGGAGCACTGACAACCTGATTCAGCCCCTCGAGACATCTAGGCCAGGTGGCTCCCCTGTTGCAAGAGAGGGTCCTGCTGCAGAGCTGGAACAGGTGGCCTGTACTAGCTCCATCTCTGGAAGGAAACCAAGTAGTGCCAGAGCACAGGGATTATCCACACCAATTGATCATTAAGACAATCCCTGGCACAATTTTGGTTCATGCCAACTAGTCCTATTCCAAGGTTTCTGCTCAGTAGGAAGTCACACCTTGGTTTTTTTGAGGTGGGGAAGTTGTAGAGTTTAATTTGTGCTGGAAAGAAAAAGGGGCTGATTTCTGCACAGAGCATTTCTAGAGATGGCCCTGAGACAGGGATTGCAGTGGTGACTGCTGCTGCTGTTCTTCATCCCATTTCTCTGCCACAGCGGCAGCAGCAGAGCAGGCTTCAGCCTTGTTGAAAGCAACAGCGACAGAGGCAGCAGGAGGAGGACCCACAGAAGGAGCAAGAGGCACAGAAAGGAAAATGAACAGGGAGGATGGAGTCTTGTCCCCCAAAAAGGGATGTGAATTCTCACTGCTAGAATGAGGGGCATCTGGATTTGACGAAGACCATCTGGATTTCAGGCTGGCTGTCAGCTGTCTGGGGCTACTAAATGTCTGATTACAGGCTAACTCAGATTTCCGACAACTGCCCCAAAACCTGGCTGTTTGGCATGACCAGGAGCAAAGCGTGAAGCCTTTAGCAGTGAATCTGAAGCTATGCTCCCAAATCTCTCCTTCCACCCCAAATCCCTCCTGTTTGTTTGGAAGCTTGAAATGACAGTGTAAGATGATGAATTGGGGCTGAGGGATTACAACTGTAAGTTTTAAGGTAAAGTTAAACCTTCCAAAAAAAGGGAAGATGGAAAATGATAAAAATCTCTTAGAAACAGGTGCACACAAGGGAATGCTTCCCTCAAAATCATTGCCATCTCCCATACACAATTTTCTTTCTCCTCTTTTGCTCTGTCTTTATTGGTCCCTTTATCTGCAAAAGGCCACTGAGGAAATACTAAATCAATAATCCAAGACAGCAATTTCTCACAGTGATGTTGAGAAGCTAACTGTGAGTAGAAAACACAAAATATAGAAGGATGGGGTCAAGGATATTTCCTTTCTCAAATAGTTTCTGCCTTCAAACTTGCAAAGTCAGTTGTGCATAACATTCAGGGGCAAGTAAGGCCAGGCTCAACATTTCTCTACTGAAAGGAATGGGATATTCCTGCCCTTGAATAGAAGGTAACATAGAAAGCAATTGATACTATTCTTCACGTCTCTGCATGCATCTGGTTCATACAAGGTAAATCCAAAATTTAGGTACCTAGATTTGAGGTTTTGGCAATTTTTTTTTTCTTATTTGAAGTTTGAGCTGCCCTAATATTCATACATGTCCTGATATTCTCAGGTTCCAACAGAGACAGTACCCCAGTTAACCATTCCTGCCCTCATAGATCCAAGACGCATAGGGTAAAAAAGCTGAAACT
Organism: Gorsachius magnificus; assembly: GCA_034008185.1. Lineage (NCBI taxonomy): Eukaryota > Metazoa > Chordata > Aves > Pelecaniformes > Ardeidae > Gorsachius > Gorsachius magnificus. The sequence goes on from CM067081.1 coordinate 164,780,007, forward strand.
CTCAAGAAAATGTCTAATAATGTCAGCACTGCAGAGCCCCTTAAGGAAAAACCATTTAAACTGATACATATGTTTAAGCTGAGACTGCTGTGAAGCAGTCTAATTATGGTGTGTACTGCTTGATGAAATATTTGTAGGTAGCTTAGAAAAATGGAAGAACTTATACAACATCAAGAGACGAAGCAGCCCTTCTTGCCACTTCCCCTGTGTCATCATCTGTTGGTAGTCTGCTAAATCATAGATGTCCATGAGAAGGTTCCAGCATTGGTCTATATAAACCAGAAAAAAACCTATGACTAGACCCTCTGGCTGGTTTCCAAAACTCCTTGTTACCTGAAGAAGAAAGATTTGCCACCAGAATCAGCTGTGCTTGCAGACAGTGTCCCTAGTCATACTGCAGTAGGACTTTCAGGGACACCTCAGGTGTGTATTCTTAACTCCTAGTACCCCAAGTTTCTGCTAGTCAATGAGTCCCTCTCTGTGATAGAAACTTTGCGAGGAGATACAACTGCACTTTGCTTGGAAAACAATCCTCTCTGGAGGAAAAGATGCAAAATTTTGTTGATGCTCTCTGACTGTAGAGATGTTGATAATGCCAAGGAAAGAAAAGGGGCTGTCCTTTCTTGCCACAAAACTTAAATAAGTTTTTACACCCTGCTGCCTCTAGTACTGACGTGTGGGTCTAGACTGTGATCAGATCAAACAGGAGCTATTAAAACAACTGATACAACAAATGTACTGAAATAATAGATCCCCATGCAAAATATATCCAGGTGGAGACTGACACCTCAGAAACAGAGGAAACAGAAATGAGCATCAACCTCCAAGTGAGGAAAAAAAAAAAAAGACAGTCAAGCAGATAAAGTCCTCGCTGCTTTTACTGGGCAGGCACTTACCACAAGGGTGCAGTTCACCCCTCCGGCTACAGCCGCCTGCTGCACAGACGGCTATATTTGACCTGGCGTTCACAGTCAGTGGAAGAAGATGAGTACACACAAGGTGCCATATAGATGAGTTAAGAGATGCTCCACCAGTTCCTGTTTTGAAGTGAGGTGAAATGAGCCTCCTTAAAATGGTGATCAGCTAATGCTACTGTACAGATACAGAGCATCTGCTGTGCCGAGAGGGATTCCCTTAAAACCAGCTGCAGCCAAAGTGCTTCTCCTTGACTGCCATTTCTACCTCTGTGCATCATGGCAATCACTGGGTTTGCAAATTGCTAATGCTACCACATGGCATTTCCATTATAGGCATTACCCTGACTGTGAAGAAGCTATGGGGGCTTCATGATGCTGGATCTGCGCCATTCTTTTTTGCACCTTCAGAAATGCATGTTAAAAGTTATAAGTTATTTGCCTTAGACCCACAATCCACATTTTCATCACCCCCCCCCACCCCCCCCCAATATCCTAATTGAATGCATGCTAACACTGGATACCAATACACTACAATAATACAGACATTCAGTGTAAGAGTCCCATTAAGCCTGGATTGGTAAAGCCTCCCTCCCATGGAGTTTAGTCATGAAATTCCACATAACACATGCTCACTGTTCCCCACCCACCACAGATCACCCACCACTCCCCAGCATCCTGCAACAGCCATAAGATTACAGTCCAAGAGGCCACAAAATCTAAGGTATGTCCCAGCATCACAGTGGGAGAGACGAAGGATGCTTGAAGTGTTTCCACTCTCCAAAAAAACAGGGATTTGCTATCTGAAATGTCCAGATAACATTGGAAATAGGTGCAATAAATCCCACGTTCTAGAGGAAAATAAGAAAAAAACCAAACCAAAGCCAGCAGCTGCAGACAGTTGGACCTGAGGGAAAACCTCCTTTCTTATCTCCATTTGGTGATGAATGTAGCTTTAAAGACGTCTGACAAGCAAACCAGTTAAACATACAGAGCTGGTGCAAGTATGCATAACTGCCTTCAAACATTTCCAAGTGATGTATGCGCCTGTGTGATCTCCAGTGCAGGCAGCCTCGACAGAGAGCAGAAGAGGGTTTATAAAAGAGGCAAGGCAGTCAGCTCACAGAGACGCTCGAAAAATGGAAGAACGAACTGAATATCAAACAACAATTTGGGGGGGAAATACCTCTTGGGACTGGGGGTCCAAAAAAGAAGGGATTCAGGCTGAAGACATGTGGAAGGGAGGAGAAGGAGAAAATTTCTTAATATAAGGAGTCAGGGGGATGAAAGGAGTGAGGGAGCACAAGAGCTTTAGCAGTAGGAATTACAAAGAAGAATGGGAGGCAGATAACGAGGGAGATGTCAGAACTGGTGATAGACACTCCAGAGTATGAACGGAAGAATAAACCAAAATAATCAAAAAGAAGAGCTACTTAGGGCACAGGGGCAGTGGCAGGGAACACCTTTCAGAGTATTTTAAAGCACCAAAGTCAGTAGGCTCATTTCCAGAGGCTTCCTCTGTAGATAATGGAAAGAGACAGGCTCCTCCAGGGAGCGTATCAAAGCAGCAAAGTTTCTTTCTAAGAGCCTGTCTCTCTCCTTCAGTTAGAGAGGAAAGGTAGGGAGCCAAGCTGCGTAACCAAAGTACCTACACTGTGCACCTAAAGCAAACACATCCCAAAATAATGCTGGCTAGAACACGTGAACAGAGATAGTTTGGATAGCAGGTAGAGGAAAAAAGGGAAAACAACAGATATAAAATGAGGAAATTCAGAAAAGATCTATTCAGAAAGAAATCAGTTTTTCGTTGATCATTCTGGTGAACATTTGACAGCCCTTTCTCATACATTAACTGCAAGTAAACAAACTAGTTGAATTGTAATTCTGTTGATGCAAAATTGAACACCTTAAATAAACAAAAGATCCCAAAGCCATGAGAATAAAGTTCGAGCATGTAACTTATTTATCCTTTCCAGTTAAAGAAGTGAAACCTGTACCACAATTTTATTCCCATATTAATTATTCTCTTGAGCAAATAATTATGCATGCCACATCTCCCTTTGTGGACAGACCTTAAATAAATTTTGAAATTTGTTCTTTTAAATGGAAGAGCAGAATTCTCCAGCAAATAAATTATAAGCTTTAAATCATTCAGATTTATATGTTCAGCATTCAAGGCTAACTTAAGTACTTCCTTCAGTCCTGAGGCACTGACTATTGATTTCAAAAGGTGTGTTGGTATTAGGGGGTTACACAATCTGAAGTTTCTTTCTCAAGACCATTAAGTACTCACATTTAAATAATTCTGCTTGCAAATTGCATTCCTTCAAATTTCTGTGAAATGTTATCATAGAAAAAACAAGGAGGTTTCATTCAAAATGTCAATAGAAACGTGATTTATTCCTGTGATTTTTATGCATCTCTCTGGCTCTTCCCCCTCATTGATCTCTTTCTCTGGAAGTCACTCCATCTCACTCTGTGTCCCAGACAAGCTAAGGAGGACACGACAAGCACTTCAAGCAAACAAATTGTTACCCTGAAAGACTTCCCATGATTAGGGTCTTAAGCAAAGACCTTTTGCAAGCCTATGCCCCTGCAAATTTAGGATTTGGATAGGATAAGGATTAGAAATGCTACAGACAGAAATAGGGAACTATGCTTCTTGAAATATTTAATTTGCTGTGTTTATGGTGGTGTTTTAAGGCATAAGACACTTGCAAATTGCATCACATTCTTGCTATTGCCCACAAACAGCACACAGTCTGTGCAAAAGGGGCTTCTAAACATACCCTTCTGTGCTCCGGGCACTGTGAATCCAACTAGCTGGAAAAGCAGTTTCTAAAATTATGCTTGGAAAGGTACTCTAATGATATTCTTGGAAATAAAGAGGTGACAATTACAGGACATCTCTGTGCAAGAAAATCCCAGTGCTCAAAGTACAGGTGCCATGTAACTATTTCTAAAGAACTCATACCAATTTCACAAGGAATATTGATGATGATCCTGCTCTTCTGAATGACCTTGCAGGGTCATTCTGTCACGTCCAAACACCATTAACAGAAGAGCTGACAAACACAAAAGAAATTAAACAGCTAAGAACATCACTAAATAACACTGCGGAAGAAGATTTGTCTAAAGTAGCATTAAACCAAGGGAAGCAAAGCCAATGATGGTGGCAGTCAGGTAGCTAGCTATACCAAGCCCAGCAATTCAAAACAGCAGCGTGTGGACAAGCACAGCAAGTAGGAAAGATTAGGGCAGAGCCAAACACGGACTGATCTTCAGAAATATAAAACACCATCAGCAATGAACTTCCATTACACCAGAATCCAAAAAGGCGTTTCAAGGTGATAAGTGATGCTGTGTGGGAAGCAGTTGCAGTTTCATTAATTTTGCTGGAATCAAAACCTTCCATAAGTAAAAGAAGTGAATTTTGACTTGAAGCATTGCACTGCGAGCAAAATTAAACTGTCTAGGATTCTAGGATTAATTTTGATATATTATTCCTAATAATAATGATTCCTAATAATAATAATGATGATCAAAAGGAAATTTAACAAGTAGCTGCATGAATGGAGGAGTAAATAGAACGTGGATTCCCATAGGTCTGTGTCTTAGTGTTGGTTGGTTTGTGTATTTAAGAAGATGAGAAGCCATGCCTGCAGCTGGGTGTTTTTAAGATCTTTCTCTCATATGGTTTCACTGTTATCTAATAGAGGTTCAGCTCCTGCTGCAGTCTTCCTTTCAACAAGAACATTTACAGGATCCCTCTTTTTCGTCTATCTATTTTCATGAAACTGGTGGTGCCTTAATATCTCCGAGGCCTCTAGCCCTCTGTAAATCTGGTCATGGCGTTCAATGGTTATTGGGTAGAGGGCAAACACCTTCCACATACATGTATGTATACACACAGAGTGTGATCCCACACCCCTAATTTCCTAAGCAAAGTCATCCAAACAAAAATAAACAGCTTTTCAAAATCACAAATCATAACACTGTTCCCAGAAAAAGCCAAACTGAGTACAAAAAAAGGCCAAAAATTATTTTTTGCAGATTTTGTTTTGAAATTATTTTGCTTGTTTGTTTGTTTGTTTTTACCAATGGCCAGATATTCTCTGGCAATGTTTCCAAACCTTCCCCTGTTTCGGCAGGAGAGAACAGAGCTCAGACTTCCAAACCCAGTCCTGGCACTACCCAGCAGTACCGTTGAGCATGATCTGCTCTTCGGCTGCAAATTCAGTTCAGCTGGAGTAGGTACAGACGAGCCCCACCCAGTCTGAAACTGCGCGCTCAAGCAAGGAACCATTGGAAGTCTGAGTCCTTCCGAGGCTGCCCGGGCAAATTGCAAAGGCTCTTGCAGCACTACTGAGCAGTGTTCACTGGGCCTCCAGTGCTCTCCTTCCTCGCTTCCAGTTGCTTTTGCCCGTGCCCACGTTTGCCTACAAGCAGAACCCCTCAAAGTGTATTTCCATAACTTAGTTCAGAGAGGTGGGCAGCACGTCTCCGAGTGCAGGGCTTGACGTATTTGTCTCTTATCTATAGAGGGAAACCCATCCCACCAATCTCCCAATGCTGTGGCCCATCCACATGAAAAGGAGCGGGGAGGACTGTCCTTCCAAGCAATACAGACACTTCCAGTAACACCTCACAGAGGTGATGGGAATGAGCCCAAGCACAAGGAAGGAACCGTTTGGACCCCGTAGGGCAGTCTGGGGTTTGTTTAGGCAAATCCATGACCTTTTTAACTTGGGGGTGCTGGGGAGCTGTGAATCTTGCCCTTTCTGCTATTAGGCACCAAATCCCCCTGATGCCAGTGGATCTCACAAGAATAGAGTCACAGAGCCAGTGAGATGAGGGACCACATCAGACCAGATGGAAATGGGATGAGGTGCTACAAGAAAACAATGAAATATGCTCTCTGAGTTTAGAAGACATTTAAATATCTACTGTAGCAATGAGGAAAAGCAAACACCTGCTGCTCTGTCTCTGTTACACAGCACAATCCCACCATGTTCCACGGAGCTAATTTGATTTTGTGTGTGAAAAATCCCGCAGAAATACATTCAGCCTTGTTCTCCAGGTCCCCTTACTGTGATTTAGGACATGGGCATCATACAGATTTGCTGATGATTCCTACGACAGAAGCATCCAAATGGGAGGATCCAGCCTTTCTTGCTGTATTGGTCATGATGACATTTGACAGACAATTTGCTTAACACTCCTGTAAAATAATCAAAGATGCCACCTGAAACCAGAGTGATGTGCATTTCCTCATAGCTGCCGGTGTTTCAGTTAAGAAATATGATTTGTTTTCCAATACATGTTGTCACTTGCCATGTTTACATTATGTCAAAAATGATAAAGAAGCAGAATCAAAACTGTATAAATCCTGTGTAGTCAATACTTTAAATGCATGTTTATTGTTTGAATGGTATGAGCAATACCTGAAGGAGTGCAAACAAGTGGCACCCAGCATGGAGCTCTGAGCAGCACGAGCTGTGGGTCTGGGCAGGAGGCGGCTTATGTCCTTCCTGTGACAAAGTGGGTCATGTTTTTTGACAACGTGTTTTTGCTGGACAACACCAGCTCACTGCGCTGTGTGGGAAGGTGCTGGTTTTGACTGAAACTTCGTTGGGAGGGTTTCTCATCTTTCAAGTGATCAAAAGCAGATAGCAAATTAGGGCAAGCACCTCAGATAATCAATAACTCTGTAACCTAATTGGTAGGGGTGCAGAATAAGTTTCTTTTTGCTCTTCCTCAATGGGACATCTGGAAGCTGTTATTCATTATATAAGTAATTAAAGAGTAATTGGGCCAGAGAGACTGACGCCCTAACCTGCTGTGCCAAGATTAGGACATGCCACTTGCACCACAGTGGCCAGCTTCTGTATTTTCAGGGACATTTGTACTCCCAGATGGGCATCTAGAGGCCAGACCCACACAGGCATGATTTCACAGCTGAACTTAATAACCCTGCCAGACTGGACTTCCACCTGCACCCCCTCCTTCCACCATGAACTCAGAAATACCTCCAAATGGCCTGCCAAATCCAGAGCTCCCATGGAGATAGAAGTGCTCCATGAGCTGAGTTTGGCTGCCGTGAGTCTGGTCAATCATTTGTGTCTAAGATACAGAAGGCTGCTGAAAAACATGTCTCAAACTGGCCAGCTGCAGGAAGGTCAGGGTGTCTTTTGCTGAACCCAGAGCACTTGCAGTAAAGACCGCTTCCCGCAAATCCAGCTATGGCTAAAAGCCGGGAGAGGCTGGGCGGGAAAGAGACTTACCTACCTGCCATGGGGGATTTTTATCCTTACGCTGGTGCTGACAGAAATCACCTCCAGCAGAGCACTTTGCCAATGCACAATTTAAGCTGGAAAGCCTCCGTGCAAAGCTACTGAGCCCTGCTGCAAGGTGTGCGGTGTGCAGCTGTGCTGCTGTCAGTGCCTCCTTAGTCACCTTTGGCATCCTCATACCTTAATCCCGCATATGGGCTTGCTAACATATGGCAAAGTAGCCAAATGTAATATTTGCTGTGTTAGTCCCGGATGTGCTAGCTATAGAACTAGGCACGTCTCCGCCACTTGACATCCATGGCCTTGAAATCCCACAGGTGTTTCTGATGCATTCCCCTGTGGCTAAGACACGTGAAGCTCCACCTGTGCTATTCCTGCGCACTCTTGACTCTTGAACCTGCGATTAGTTGAAAAGCGTTAGCAGAACTTCTGTGAGCACAGCACAGGCAGTGGGGCTTCCCTGTCTCATAACCGTGCAGTGGGGCTTCCCTGTCTCATAACCGTGGTGTTCAGCAGCTCACCTTGGCACATCGCTATGATATCTGATTCGGTGGCAAATCTCCCAGATTACTCAGGCCATGGAAATGTATATATTAAAACATATTTTCACCTTCTTCATTTGGGGCTATGGTAGCGCATGCTTATGAAGCAGGGTAGGAAACACCATCCTGGGGAATTGTCGGGCGAATTGCCTTCCCTCCAAAACCCCGGACCGCGACCCTCATTTGCGGTGTGACACCAGCCCGGCGGGGCTCTGCAGCGGGGCGGGCGGGGGCCCGGCCGGGGCCGCCCCGCAAGGTCGCCCCCCTTCCCGCTCCGCCGGTGCGCTCACCGCCGCGGGGAGGAGCGGGCACCCGCACCCTATAAGGCCCGCCCGCCGCCCCGGCTCCGGCACTCGCACCGCCGCTCCCGGAGCAGCCCGCGCCCGCCCCCGGGGGACACCCGGGCCCAGACCTGCGCGGGGCGCTCCGCACCGATCCGCTCCCCGCCTGTCCCGTCGGGGCCCCCCTTCCGCTCCGCCCTGCCCCGCCCGCCCGCCTGCCCCGGCGGGGCGCACCGCCCTGCCCCGGCGGGCGACCGCTCCGCTCTGCACTTGCCCCGGCGGGGCGCACGGTACCGCACCGCTCCGCTCCCCGCCTGCTCCGGCGGAGCACCCCGCCCTGCCCCGCACCGCTCGGCGCTTTCCCGGCGGGTGCACGATACAGAGGCACCCCCGCGGGGTCCCGTCCCCATCCCCTTCCTCCTGCGCCGGCCGCCCCGTGCCAGTCCTGCTGGGGCAGCAGCTGCCCCTCTGATTTGGGGGCAAATCCTTGGCCTGAAGGTACCATGGGGCGCTTCAACATCTGGGACTACGTAGTCTTTGCGGCCATGCTGCTGGTCTCAGCTGTCATCGGGGTCTACTACGCCTTCGCAGGAGGGGGACAGAAGACATCCAAGGACTTTCTCATGGGGGGCCGCAGCATGAGCGCCCTCCCCGTTGCACTCTCCCTCACTGCCAGCTTCATGTCAGCTGTCACCGTGCTGGGCACCCCTGCTGAGATCTACCGCTATGGTGCCATCTTCTGCATCTTTGCCATCACCTATGGCCTGGTGGTGCTGTGCAGTGCCGAGATCTTCCTGCCCGTCTTCTACAAGCTGGGTGTTACCAGCACCTACGAGGTAAGGTGGAATAGAAGGAGCCTTTCCACAGCCTTCGGGAGCTGGGGGGCCTCTCATGCCTGCTTTCTCCATGTCTCCCCTCTGTCTCTTCCCCCAAATCCCTCTGCAATCTGTGCTGCCTCATATCTCCACACCACCAACGGCAGGCTGCAACCTGATCTGTCCCCAAGTCTTCCCACAGTGCCTCTGCAGAGAGGAGATGCTCAACCCTGCTGTCATGGCTTGAGAGCTGTGCACCATGCCACATCATCTCTTTCCTCACTCCAAATACTCAGTTCAGCATGTGGATTAATCCTCATGCAGCTTGGATGGTGACATGTGGTTAATGATGTGTAATTAATATACCAAGAGCAGTGGGCAAGAGCATCTAACATAGGAACAAGAGTTCTCAAATCGTGCTCCCTCCAGATAGGTTGCAAAGCTCAGGTGCTGCCACAAAAGCCCCCCTCTGACAGGATATATGTTTGTGCTGTTCCTAGAGATTTTGGGGAGACACTTTTTCCACCTGAGGTGAACATCTTCTCCATCACGCTTATACAGGGAGGTCAGCAGCGCTGTGTCTGCGAGAGTTTTCTTATGTCCACTGTAATATGGGTGAGCTGGTCTTCAGCTCAGTGTGTGTAGGTTAAAGCTATAGCTGGCAGCGCAGAGACATTTGGGGTGGTGGGACACACCACAGGTCAAGTCTGACTGTTTTGGGGTGAGGAAGCATCTGGTTAGGACTTCCTTCTGGTTTAGAAGTTCTGTGCAACCTGTTTACCTTCCTGCCTGGAGATGGTTCCTAGCTGCAGATTTGGAGGCAAATTGATCTTTTCGCAGAGGACATTGGGAAAGGGGCATTGGTGCAGGTGAAATTCCTTGGCTAGCTACTTTGGTCTTTTGCATTTTATTACACTGAACAGGGGCGTTGCAACACTGGAGGCTGAAAACAAGATTTCTGTTGGTATATTTAGATAAGAATTCACCAACAGAAATCTCGGTGCCTTCCAGTGTGTTTTAAACTACTAATCTTTGGACTGTCAGTTATGATGATACTTAAAATAGGGCTCTTTTAAATAAAGACTTATAATTATTGCTGGAAACTCACTGATAATCTTGGGGTTAAATCAGAGTAATGCACCTATAAAAGATATATATTCTATTTGTGGACAGAGTTCAGAGATTAAAAAACTTTTTGTGTCTGTCCAGGGGTTCAGCACTGCTTCCTTGTGTGGACACGCTCACAGATCATGTTTTAAATGCTCAGTCCACAAGAGAGCACTTTGAGATAATTCAGTGTTTGTTGGTTTCAACAGGCAAAGGAGATCCCTTTTGTGCAACCATACACCTAAGAGGGTTGTTAGGACAGATGGTGGGAAGAAATCTGCCCTGCAGCATGACAGACCCATTCAGAGGTTGTGCTGGCCCAGGCTAGATAGAAAAGTGAGGGCTCCTGTTTTGCAAAAGGCTAGATTTCCACTTACTGGTAGAATATGGCGAGCTGCTTTGGGCAGTGCAGGTGAGATTACCATGGGAGGAAGCCGCTGACCATCAAAAACCTGCTGTCTGTCGCAACAGTTCAGATGGATATACATAATGCCAAAGTTACCAAATCGACTAAGGCTTAGCAATAGCCGTCGTGTTTTCTTTTCCTCTCTGATTTCACAACGCAAGTGGGTTCTGTTGTTTGCTGGTACGTCATTGTGAACTTTTAGCTTACCCTGTGCAGAGTCAAGAGTTGGACTCAATGATCTTTGTGGGTCTGTTCCAACTCAGGATATTCAATAATTCTGTGATAATACATGCTGGTCTTTGCCAGGTCACAGTGCACAGCTCCTTGCCTAGTGAGCACCTTGAGGCAGCTGGGTAGCACCAGTTTCCATTCTTCACGCTCTGTTGTGTACTGACCAGCTTATGCCTACTTCACTTGCTCATTTGTCATTACCCAGTGGTGAGGTCTGTAAAGAAATGTCAAATGAAGTGGAAAGAGCTATCCACCAAGGTGACTCTAGAGGTTTTGGCCATTCATGAAAACGTAAAAACAACACTCCGCCCTTCCGGTATTGCTCATCGCTTCACTCTAGTCCTATCGATAGTGCCAAGTTTCGATATAAACATTTGGTTTTTTCTTGTCTTTTGCAGTATTTAGAGCTTCGATTTAATAAATACCTGCGCCTCTGTGGAACGGTCCTCTTCATTATACAAACGGCAAGTAAACCTCAAAGCTGTTCTGTGGTCCTCATAGCCACCAGGGTTCTTCAGCTTAGTGTAACTGGATGTTTTCTCTGAAGGGTTGATGAGGTTACCACAGTGCATGGGTGGCTGGGAGTGGAGGGAACAAAGCTCTTTCTGCTCCAAAGCACTGGGGTGGGGAGTGGATGCTGGGCTACCTGCCCCTTGGGTCTCTGTGTACATTGTTGAGCACCCAGAGCAGTCACTTGGCATCAGCGCCATGCCAAGAGACGAGCGACCCTTCACTGCAGGGTAGCAGTGTGAGGAGCAGTTGTTGGCCTGCCTGCCCGAGAAACCCACAAGGGGTTCATAATGTAAACATGCCCCAATTATCTACAGCAGCAGTTTTCATCCTCTGGTCCGTGGATTCTGGGAGTCTGACTAATTCTTAAGGGTCTGTGAAAGGTGGCAAAACAAGCTGTCAGTAGCTGTCGCTTGCTGCACAAGGCTTTGTACCACTACTGCTGGAAAAAATCCTGGGCATCTGCAAACCGAGAAGTAGCAAATGACTGCCTTGGGGAATGTTAAACTAAAAGCAGTCCTGCAGTTATTGTCGGTGCAGTTTGCTGCATCCAGCCCATTCAGTGAGTCAGTGCGAGATCACAGCTTTTAAATGCACAGTGAGCGTGTGACAAATGCATCAGAAAAAAAAAAGTGTTCTTTTCACAGTTTTGAAGTGGACTTTTTGGGAGTTCAAGGCAAGAATGAATATACAATCAGAAAGCTTTTCAAGTTACGTGCTTGCTTTTTGCCCTTTTTGTATTTTTAAGACATGCCGTGAGTTACAGGACAATCACACTTGCACCTATAAGATGGTGGTCAATGCAGTGTTAATTACTTATTTGAAAAGTGCTGCTTAGCTGGCATTTGTAGATATACAAGCCCATAGGACACTGTTTCACCAGCAAATGAGAAGGCATCACAGTTGCATAAGTTGGAACAAGTCAAGCATAATCTTTGCTTGCAAAGATCAGAAAAATAATTCTATGCAACTTAAATATGTGCTCAGGGAAATTCACTACAAGTGTCTTTCTCTGCCAAGCACTAACAACTTAACCTGAATAATGAAAAGAATAGTGAGGAAAGAAAACCCCTCCAAAGATTTTAATGGTGTAATTTCAACTGTTCTGTGAATATTGGCATGTCTTTAAAAGAAAAAAGGATATGTAGTAATACAACCTGAACAACCACTGAAGTAGTGGAAAGATTGTATCATCAGTCCTGTTTCAATTTACACAAAAATGTGATCATACTTGTGACAAATTTTAATTTCTGATGGTTCAAAGCTTCTGGCACTTGTTTGCTGCATATCAGAAAGCCACTTTCTCATGCTGACTCCTTGAATGAGCAGGAGAGATGTGGATTTGATGGACGGACTATGAGATGGTTGGATTAGATAGGGTGGTTGCATCCAAAGAGTTGCTGTCAATGGCTCAATATCCCAGTGGAAACCAGTACCAAGTGGTGTCCCTCAAGGGTCTGTACTGGGACCAATACTATTTAATATCTTCATTAATGATATAGATAGTGGGATTGAGTGCACCCTCAGCAAGTCTGTGGATGACACCAAGTTGAGTGGTGCAGCTGATATGCCAAAGGGAGGGATGCCATCCAGAGGGACGCTGACAGGCTTGAGGAGTGGGCCCATGTGAACCTCAGGGAGTTCAACAAGGCCAAGTCCTGCATCTGGGTTGGGGCAATCCCCAATATCAGTACAGACTGGGGGATGAATTGATTGAGAGCAGCCCTGCAGAGGAGGACTTGGGGATACTGGTGGTTGAAGAAATGAGCCAGCAATGTGCACTTGCTGCCCAAAAAGCCAACCGTATCCCAGGCTGCATAAAAAGAAGCATTGCCAGCAGATCGAGGGAGGTGATTTTCCCCTCTACTCCATTTTTATGAGACCCCACCTGGAGCATTGCATCCAGCTCTGGGATGCCCTGTACAAGAAGGACATGGACCTGTTACCTGTTAGAGTGGATCCAGAGGAGGGCCACAAAAATGATCAGAAAGCTGGAGCACCTCTCCTACAAGGACAGGCTGAGAGAGTTGGGTTTGTTCAGTCTGGAACAGAGAACGCTGGGGGGAGACCTTATTGTGGCCTTTCAATACTTAAAGGGGGCTTATAAGAAAGACGGAGAGAGACTTTTTACTAAGGCCTGTAATGACAGCACAAGGGGCAACAATTTTAAAGTGAAAGAGGGTATATTTAGATTGGATATAAGAAATAATTTTTTATGTTGAGGGTGGTGAAACATTGCAACAGGTTGCCCAGAGAAGTTGTGGATGTCCCGTCCCTGGAAGTATTCAAGGTCAGGCTGGACAGGGCTTTGAGCAACCTGATTTAGTGGAGGATGTCCCTGCCCAAGGAGGGGGGTGGGGGGAGTCGACTAGATGATCTTTAAAAGGTCCCTTCCCGCCCAAACGATTCTATGATTCAGCAGCCCACACTGACAGTCACTGCATGGTCAGCACATTGAGAACCCGTTGAGAGGGCTTGACAAGGGTCAGTAGTTGTTGGCTGTGAAGTGGTGCAACTGGTGCTGAGGGGGCGTTCGATGGAGACTGGTCAGGACCCGCAACTTTCTTTGCACACAACCTGTATATGAAAACCTAGAGAGGACTCATGGCACAGAAAGAAACAAACACGCACACAGGCATGTGGGGAGCAGCACACAGGTAGGAATAACTATTTCCTCAGTGGCCCCACCATCCTTCCTGGCGTGTGCTTGTACCAGGTGCACAGAAAAGGGCCAGGGCAATTTGGTCATGTTGGGTGCAGCAGCCCCTCCACGCTTGTTTCCTCTCACAGCTGCATTGCCACTCCAGTTACCTCTTGGCTGTCTCCCCAGTGTAGCGCCTGGCCATATGGCAGAGCTCTTCAATGCAGTCTGGATTTGACCTGCTCAAAAGCCACAGCGAGTAATCCAGTGGTTAGTCATCCCTCTCTGGTTTACCACCTGTGCCTAGGGCAGACTTCACACTCACAGGAAGGGCACAAGCTTGCTGAATGCCGGATGATGTCTGATTCTGCTGCTTTTCCATGCCCAGGTCCCACCACTGTAAATCAGGGAGTCAGAAGAGTTCAGTCATGGAAAGCTGATGCAAGTCAGCTCAGGACCTGACTGTGATTTAGATCCTTTGAATTGAGACCACTGACCTTCACAAAAGTTGTTTGCACATTGCAAGCTGTATTCCCCTGAACCATGTCACAGCTGAACTTGTCCTAGCAGTACAAGGCAGTAATAACAGTGATAAAAAAGCGAACAGGATTTAAAAATATACAGAAAGAAATTATGGAGGATATCAGTATATGAATCTCATCGTGCCCTCAAAAGTAGATGGAGTAGCTCCTTTGTTTGTCTATGTCTTTACCGTGTTGGGTGAAAATGCAAATCTGCTGATAATAATTCATGGCTTCATCTTACAGGAGTGTAATTCCTTATAATGCTATCCATAATGACTAATGCTGTATTTTTTTGCTATTACTCACGTGCATTATAGTTGCATACTGAGAGGCATATTGCTCCCAAGACAGAAAATAAATTGTAGTCGATTCCTTGGCAAACCGTGTGTAAATGGTTAAAAAAACCTCATCAACTTCCTTTTGCTCTTGTTCCTGCCATATGACTGCAGTTTTAAAGCAATAAAATAAGTTAATTATAAAATCCAGGAGAGGCTGAAGAGGGATTTGCTATTCAAAAGTCCCTGGTATTTGTTTTAAGAACACTAAGCTATGAGACGGCAGTGCTGGTTAGTCTCAGACATTCATCTTCTAACAATTGGAATTATTTCTCAACAGTTATGAATTTAGGAAATCTAGATGGCATAAATGCTTGAAAAGAAACAATCTCAGAAAGCTATCACCTTTCCAGGAATTGACATTTATTTTGATCTTATATCTTTTTTCCCCTTCTAGACTTTATACACCGGTATTGTCATTTATGCTCCAGCTTTAGCACTAAATCAAGGTAAGATGAGTATACTGAAACTGTTCTTCTACTGTTATATTTTTTTTCTGCATATAGTACTGGTGTGCTTTTTTTTGGTAATGCACACCCAAAGATATAGCTGAAGGCTTGACTGTGAAGCCTTCTGAGATTTCTGTTGATCCTGATGGGAACCCTGATAGAAAGCCTCCCATTTGTAATCCTGTCCCTTAATCCCTACCTGCAAGGAATTATAGAAGAGGCTCGAGGGGAAAATCTGCTCTCATTTACTCTACCTCTCATACGATATCCTTAGGTCATGGCTACATTCAAAAAAAGTTAAGAAGACTTAAGTAAATTTTGAAGGCAACACGGAGACTAAACACACACTTAGTTCCCTGGTTAAGTGCTCTCTTCAAGAGGAGAGTGAGGCAAAAGTTCTGTAAATATGATTTTGGGCTGCCTGGAACTGTTTAACTCAGCCTTATCATTTTGCCAGGAAAACCAAATCAACAGCAGAGAGATCTTCAACTTAACATGTTTGTTGTGATATTTACAAAATGAAATATTCCCATTTTCTACTTGGAAATGACACTTTGCTTTGAAAATGAGCCACATTTATTTTTAAAGGGGAAAAAAGCTTTTATATGGAGCCAAATGAAACTTTTAATCTGACACAATTAATTCGTCCACTTGGCATGAAAAGGCAGTAACAAAATGCAAATAAAAAATTAATCATTTTGGCTAGAATGAAAATCACAGTTGTTCTGTTTGCTGAGGTTTTTGGCTTGTTCATTGAACTAAAAGGAGGAAAAAACCCCAGCACTGTCTGTATTGGTCTCCCCTGGTGTGTAAGTCCCACAGGTTTTATGTCCTCGATGTTTATATTTGCCCTGCAAATACATGCTAAACCAAGCTATGACCTAGCAGCTCCCAGCTAGAAGCAATGATTTTCATTAGTTTTGTTGCAGTGTTCTAACTAGCTGGAGCCGTCTGCTGGGGAGCCCCCAGTGCCCCGCTCGGCAGCATGCAAGCATGCCAGGCTGGGGCAGTGACAGCTCATATGCCAATTGCAGCAAGCATTGTCTAGCATAGACATACTACCATGTTTCCCTAAAAGAAAGAAGAAAAAAAGAAAGGCTTTTAGTCTGACACAGTTCTTCCAAACCATGCCTGAACCACCTCACCTCCATGGAGCATCCCCATGCTGTTTACCTGCTTAAATCCCTGCCTAAGGACTCTGTGGGACTACCCAGGCACTTCAAAGGATGGACATGTATTTTAAAACTTTCCTGAGTTGGGGCCTACAAACATATCGGATGTGTTGTTTGGCACCATTCATGTTAAAGACAAATAGCATCTTAGGTCCTGAAATATATCTAACTTTTTAGCAGTTTCCAGTGTCTGTAGCAACTGTTTCATTTTTAGAACTGGTTAGGGCGAATCCCCTGGCTTAGACACACAAATCTTCTCATTGCCATTTTTTACTACCTCCTACTTTTGCATTTAACTTATTCCTAGTTTTTTTCAGCAACCATACTGAGGATGAAAAATCGACCTTCAGTTTTTTGTCCCCAATGCCTCATTCACACCGGTGCCATTTCCGTCTTTTTCAGTCACTGGCTTCGACTTGTGGGGTGCAGTGGTGGCGACCGGCGTGGTCTGCACTTTCTACTGCACGCTGGTATGTAGGCCCTTTGGCTGAGAAAAATCTCTGTTCCTTTTACCATGCACATCATATCTGGAATTTATTGGAAAGTAGCCTAATATGCAGGTTACCCCATGGGAGTACATTTCACAGTGTAGCTGTAGCCACAGGGCTGTATTCACCCAGGGACTTCTCTGGATGCAAAGGTAGCCGTGACGTGACTCAAACCTTTTCTGTTTTGATACATTCAAACTTCTGTTGTTGCCGAAAGAACAGCAGAAAGATAGATTTCCCTTCCTAAAAACGCTTCTGTGATTTTTATTCTCATCTAGTAGGGTTTAGCTGTGTAATTTGTCAAACAACTGCTTACTGTAACTATTATACTCCTGTCTATTATTGAATAGAGCCACTGAAAATAGCAAGTGCCACACAAACAGATTGGTCTTTAGATTAGTGTCTAGAAATTATTAAATGGAACCTCAGTGACAAATTTATTTGTATATGTTGGATTAAATCATGTTTATTTTTCTTCACATAAATGGTATACCTTCTGGAGTTAGTGGTACTGCATGTTTGTAAGAAAGATGAGCACCGTCTGCCAATTTATCTTTTGATACAAACTTCTGAATCAGGTTATGGATGAAGGAAATACTGGATTAAACTATGTGTATGGCCAAAGTAAATTCTAGTGCACTTCAAAAAAGGGCCAGGATGTCCTGAACAGGTTCCAGGATGCAATTCCTAAACACTCCAGTACAGAATTATTTCTATTAAAGAAGAAGATGAAATTCATCTATTATGCACAATATGGATAGTAACGTTTCTCTTAGTGGAATGTGAGTGCAAAGCAAGAGTGCTGCTGCCCTGTTGTACCTGATACGTGCTGTTCCTCATACAGGGTGGTCTGAAGGCAGTGGTGTGGACGGACGTTTTCCAGGTTGGAATCATGGTTGCTGGATTTTCATCTGTGATTATACGAGCTGTGGTGGTTCAGGAGGGAATCGGACGCATTGTAAATGATTCCTACTATGGAGGAAGATTAAACTTCTGGGAGTGAGTTTGTACTTGCAGATGATATGCCTCTCTATTCCTACAAATAGAGCCCATGTGACTTAACTGTGAAATTAAATTGCTACTGAAGGAGGAGGAGGGGAGGAGGACCCAATTTTTATATATTTTTAAACAAGCTTACCTGGTTTGAGGGAATTTTTTTTAGGTTTTACACCATACAAAATCCTGTAAAGTGCAAAACCTTTTTACTTTGTCAAGTAGGTGTTTTAAGGATACATTTGGGATTCCACTGAAAGTGTATGGTGAGTAGGAGAGGACAATTGTATTTATACTTATACTTTGCAAACAGATGATTTGGCATTTCAGCTGCTGAATCAAAACAACTGGGAAAAAAATAGTTTTTGTCTAGTCTGAAAAAGGGAAATGTTTTTCTTTTCCCTGAAAGAAAAATTAAAGTAGTTTTAATAGTATTTTACCCTCCATTATTTTAACTAATCATAGCCTAAAAATATCAGTGTGCATTCATTCTGACAGTGTTGAAGCAAAAAACACTTCCAGTTAAAAAAAAAGTTATTGCACTTTTGATGAGAAACTTCACCCAGCGCTATTAGTGACAGCTTAGTGCGACAAGCATTACCTTTTGTCCTTTTGTCTATCAGTGCACAATACTCATTGGGTTGATCTGTAAAATTCTTCACCAAGTTCTTCAGTAAATAATTCATCTGTGGGTATTTTTTTTTTTCTCATGAAGAGTCATTTTTTCAATCTATTTGGCTGATTTGCAGTGGTTTTACTGCATTGCTTCTTCCCCAGTCACAGAGTTCTCAGATGGGAAAAGAAAAGGAATAAAGGCATGCCATAGGTGAAGTAATATTGCATTGTTCATGAAGATAAGCATAATTTATTGCTATATTAAAGTCTGATTAATAAAAAAATATGGGTATGGCCATGCAAAATCTATTACTCACTTAAAACTAAGACAGCAAAATGTTTGAGATAGGCTCTGTCCACAAAGGCTGGTGTGCAAATACACCTTTATATTGGTGTCAGACTGACGTCCCTCTAGATAAGCAGGCGTATTGGATGTTTTACTGGAGCATCATTTCATCACAACAGTCACAGGCATCATGCAGCTTTACATAAGACTGTAGTTTATAGGCAAATTAAATTAGTTAAACTTCACCTCTGGACAGATCAGAGTGTTTCGCTACATCAGGATTTCAGCTCTGACTTTTACATTTGCTTTCCGTGAGTTCCAATTTCATGTATTTGAATGTTCAACCTGTGGCCAAATTGAAAGAGTCTGTAGTAGAATAAGAACGAGGAATTTTTTTTCTTCTAGCCATTAAGGTCTTCTCATAAGGAGAAGATTTTCGTATTCTGAATTTGTTTTCTCTTTTCCCTCTCATTGTAGCTTTAATCCCAACCCCTTGCAAAGGCACACCTTCTGGACAATTGTTATAGGTGGGACCTTCACATGGACTGGCATATATGGGGTCAACCAGTCTCAAGTACAGAGATACATTGCATGCAAAAGCAGGTTCCACGCAAAAATGTAAGTCTGCCTCCAGTAACTCTTAATGTCTGAATTTAGCGGTGACTCTTCTTTATAAGGGAGATTTTTTTAAAGGGAATGTTTCTTGTCTATATACAACCCATTTATAAAGGGTAACAACTTTTGCTTTCTGTTTTGTGGACCAGGTAGAAGACAAATTGGCACAATAAATACTGATATTTGAATTACATATAATCGCTGTAACATTGAAACTTGTGCCAGAATGTTTCACTGTGCCAGTATTCTCGCATACAAATAGCTGCATTAAATTTATACGCAGTCTGACGACCAAATAATATAGTACTTACGCTGAAGCCATATCAAGGAAACATCTTGAATTGCTGAGCTACTAAACCTAAATCATCATGTGGGAATTTTGCATAAGTAAAGACTAAAAGATTTTTCCATACCGATGAGTAGATGCATGAGAAAAATGCAGAAATGTTTTATTCAGTGATAAAAATGCTGAGGAATCACATATTTTGTTTTCACAATAATAATGAATTTTTCTTCAGGAATTCGCTATGGGAACTGGCAGGGTTTTCTGTTTTCCTTAAATTTAAACATTTCTGATCAGACTTTACTCTAGAATGGAGTATATTTACTAACTCTATTATCTTATCTTTATCTTTGGTATCGTTTGAGTAGTTCATAACTCAGGATTTAAGAATTATTAGCGAGCTCATAAAGCCGATTTATGGGAGAAATATTTAAATGTACATCATAACTATAGTCCCTATAAATTCTATAATACAGAGACATACAGAGAAGGAGTTTTATGAAGGCTTTCACTTCATAAAGTCAGCAGAATACCCACAGAATCACGCACAGTTTAGAACTGAAATACTTTGGTTATGGCAATAGTGAAAAATCTACTTTTCAGTCATTTACGCTGCAGACAGGAATGAACTGATGCTCATCATCGGCCACATCTCCAGCATTCAGTGCCACATCTCCCACACATCACGTGGCTTCACCACAATCTCTGGCGTGTGGCTGGGTTCCAGGTTCTCGGCACCGCAGAGGCAGGAGGTGCATCCCACATCTGTAACGCTGCCTGGCATGATTGCATATAGGAAAACAGCCACATACATTGTGCCAGATTTGTGTGCCAGTGAGACTGTGCTTCCTGAGCACCTGCTTCACTTAGGGCTGTTCTCCTCTCTCCCTACCCTCTTTGTAAGGAGGGACACCTCCAGGGCATCCCAGAAGTACGATGTGGCCAAGGGGAACCTGGCTCCATGGCAGCTTCTGGGCAGACATTCTGAGCCTCCAGGGCTGGAGGCTATCTGGTTCTGGAGGGGTTTGGGTGGGATTTATAGCTCATACCATATTAGTGGTGGCACAGCCTTAATCAGCGGAGTCCTCTCCTGCTGGTGTGGGTGGTTGGACTCCACGGCATTTTGCTTGTGCCTCGCTTGCGCAGGGAATTTCCCCTGCATGGAGAAATCATTTTGTGTCATGGTTGCAGCTTGTCACAACTATAACCACTGCCGTTCTGTGGTGACTATCTAGTTCATTTGCAAATGTAATTAAGACACATCTGGCAAGTCACAATGTTGACCTGCACCTCTTATTGCCATTTAATCTGTACACAGAAGTGTAAAATGTCATCAGGTCAAAATAATAGGGTTTTGTATCCCTGTAGCATTTACTGTAAGGCTGTATAAGAGACAGCACGATAATAAATTGGAGCTGAGAAAAGAATTCTTTCACAGATCCCAGCTTGCAGTTTTTGGGAAGGCCTTTAACAGTGGCACAAGAGCAGGAATTTTCTCAGGCTTTGGGAAAGGATTTCACCCCGTTTAAGAAACGCAGGAGCACATGCTGTCATCCTCAAACAGTAACAAGGCAAATTGAACATAACGCTCATACATGAACGATAACAGGCACTCGGACCAGGAGAGCTACATTTTTTGAAAAATATGGGCTACTAACACATTTTTCTCTACTTTCCTTTCAAGGTCATCATCTGGGATGTTTCAGTGCTAAAATCTTAGAGCCAGCCTGAAACAAACAACTGTAAATAAGCCTTGTGCAGTCACAGCGCCTACTTTACCCAAACTCCACCCCATATTACTCACCCAAAATTAATGGGAACACCTCCCTCCAATAGGGCTACAATTATACTCCAGTGCTTAGTCATAGGGTGTGCCACGAGCTGGGATGTAAATCAGAAGAAAAAATCCATTTTTTTCGCTGTCAAACACTGACATAGTTTAAAAACAAGAATTGCCGGATTCAGACAAACAATTTCTTTTGCTTCCATGTGTTTCTCTTGACTTTCTAATTATTACTACCAGCTATAGGCTAATACTGTTGTTACATCTGTTCAAAAGATTTGGATTGATTTAACTCCTTGGTTAAATTTTGTGCTAAATCAGCTTATATCAAGGTAGATTATGCCAATGCAAGAACAGCTTCAGCTAAATAGGTGCAAAATATCCAACCAATATGTAAGCACCTGTAGGAAAAGGACTACTTAATTTTTACTACATTAGTCTAGAGAGAAATTTAGAGTGCTGCTTGTTCTGTATTTAGACCACGCCTAATTGCAAATACAAAGCATAAAATCAAAGTTTCCCCTACTATGTGTAAATCAGCTTTTATTTATATAGGTCTTTTTTAAGACTTTACATTGTGCTTGTCAATAATTTTTCTGTGGTATAAAACTGAGAGTTCAACTAGTTAATCTACATTATGCCTTTCTGAAAATGTCCTTTTCAATGCCTAACGAGGTCTATAAAGTTAGGTTTACTTCTTCATTAATCCTGATGGTCCTCTAGAGCAGTCCAAAGGCTGGTGCCCCTTACCTTCTTGGGAACTGAACGCATTAAAGGCCTCCTGAAGCATTGCAAGCATGAGTATATTTGTACAGAAACCAAAGGTCCTCCCAGTGGAGGTCTTAGCAGTTAGTACAGGTCTATGGTATGTGATCCATCAGACAGCTAAATCACTATCGGTGGATGGCACACAGATAACCAGGTAGCAACTGCTGGAAAGGAATGCTGTTTTTCAAGGCCAAGCTCTCGGTGGGTGTGTTTGCTTGAACTGACCACCCTAGGTGAGAAGAACTTTGTGACCCAGAAGTCATCCAGAGCTGAGAAACATTTGAGAAGATCAGATAGTTAGATGGAAGGGAAAAGCCCTCACTGGGTGAGGGGAACAATTTAGTTTTCACTGCTGATAGAGCCTGCCTGTCCTGTGTGGCAAAAGTAACATTAATGCCTGATGAAAATGCATTTCTGCTCTCAGTGTTAGCTGAAGCTCCCATCAGAAAGTGGGGAGGCGATGGTGTCACTGAAATCAGGAAGAACGAACCTCATAACACCAATGTAGTGTTAAAAGGCAGGCATTCTTTATTCACGGCGCCGGATGCATGGGGGATCGCTCCACCTAACGTGCATACCTTCAAGCAGCAACTTGTCCCGTTTATATGTAGCAAAGTGTTACATATGCATAAAGTTTCCCGATATGCCTATACATATGCATAACCTGTCTCCGCTTTGTATTAAAATTAGCTTCAGGAGGTCATTTCCATAAGTCCCTCCCCACTGTGCCTGCTCAGTGCCTCCTTGTGGTGGTCGTCGGGGGGTTGTGGGGATGAAGGCTGATGGCTCCTCTTCGTCACCGCTAGTAACCCCTTGTTCTTGCGCAGACTCAGTTGCTCCTTGGCTCTTGCCCAAACTGCAGGGTCGGTGTAAACCAGTTCTTAAGGTAAACTCCTGGTTCTTATCAAAAACTGTCCTTCGTAAGGAGCCACAAATCTTCCTGCGTCAATTAGTTCTCATTCCTTCTAGTCTAGCAACCTTGGCAAACCATTATTATCCTTTTGCTTCATCCCCTCCCGATTCTTCCCGTCCTTGAATAGGGTTCTAAATTTACTAAGTAACTGTACTACGGACTTTAGAAAAACATCCAAACTAGACACTACTGATTTTAGCAAAGCAACAGCAAACTAAACAATACTGACTTTAGCAAAGCATCAGAAAACTAGACAATAAGGCCTAAATCTTATGCATATAAGCCGCTTACATCTGGGGGTCTTTTGATCCTTAAGGTATCAATGGGGTTACTGGACCATACCAGGCTTCAAGTTGTTTAGTTACTAGAGGGGAAGCCCCAGGGTCAATGGCAACCCTCTGCTCCCTGGAAGTGGCAGCTGTAGGTGGCTCCAGACCAGGTCCCAGGTCCCCATGCTTCATTGCTGCCTCCCACGGAGATTGTCCCACAAGGAAATGGGAGATTTGTTGCTTTACAAGGGCAACTCCAGTGTTGTGTAAGCGTGGCACTGCAGCTCCAGAGGCAAAGGAGTGCTGGTGCTGACTAAAAGGTACCCCACGCTTTGATCTGGGGCACCCCACCTTACAAATCTGTCTGGAATTTGCCTTCACCAAGGGGTGTGGCAAGGGGGGGGAAGAGTGTCTTGCCAGCTGCCTGCAGTGTAGAACTCATGCACATGATTAAACGTGGGGATTGCCATATTGCTCCCATCATGTCCCGAGCAGACTTTGTCAAGGGATGGGCATTGAGACCAAAACCAGAAATGTAATTTGTGTATTTAAAACCGTGATGTCACACCAGGTGAAATGCTGGGAGCCGTATTGTGACTCCCTTTCCAGTGGGCAGCCACCACCCAGGTCTCCTCCTCGCTGCTGGCGCTCGCTCGCTTGGCCTCAGCAGGGTCTCGTGGGGACGTTGAGCTCTAACATGGTGTTTCCGTGCGCGCTGGTGCAGGTCCCTCTACATCAACCTGGTGGGCCTCTGGGCAATACTGGCCTGCGCGACGCTGTGCGGCCTGGCCCTCTACTCCATCTACAAGGACTGCGACCCGTGGATGGCGAAGCAGGTGTCGGCGCTCGACCAGGTAGGGCCCCATGTTTCAGGGGAAGGTGGCGAGGGGGCATCCTTCCTCTGAAGCCATAATAACCACACGGGGGTGGTTCAAGAGCCAGGGGGTTGGGAATAATGACATGCCCAAGTCCCGGATTAGGCGAGTGTGTAACACCGAGGGATTAAGCCGGGACGATGGTGGGAGAGAATACCCTGGAGAAAGCAGCAGACCTGTCCTTGGCACTGTTTGGTACCAGCGTGCCCCAGCTGCAGGTCTCTCAGCACCAGGTCAGGAGGGTGGCAGGGAGAGCAGGGACATGGAGAGCGCTCAGTCCACCCGCCTCTGTAGGTATTTGGGTTTTTCACCTGAAATGGGGCCGGGAGTGCCAGCATTGCATGAAACTGCTTCAGAGAGATGGGAGGGGAGGAGGCTGCCACCAGGGAGAGCTGAAACAAGAGGTGCCTGTGTGAGTGACTGCAGGCCCTTGCCAGCTGCTTTTTGTCACCGACATAAACTGCTTTGTGCCAAGGAAGGTGAAAGCCTTTTCAGACTGGAAACATAATCGTGCCCGAAGCACATGCCTGGAAGAAGGCTACCGGCAGGCAATTCTTCTCTAGTGATGATGGATCCTTCCTTCCTTCAGAGGAGGGCTGGGCAATCAAACCACATCACACCATGCTGTAGAGAAACCATGTTGTAACTGATGGGCGGCCTCTCCCTAAATAGGCTTGGAGCAGGAGATTGACCTGAGGAACAAGAGCTCTGGGAGCCCATTGACTGACCAGAGTCAGGGCCTGAAGAATTAATACAAGTCTTTTTTTTTTTTTTTAATTTTTTTTTTTTTTTTATGTTTATGACTGGGATAATTGTAGGTTCTGGATAACTCCCCACGGACAGTAGCTGGAGAGCCAGGAGAAGAGCACAGACAATAAAGTACCTGAGGCAGGACCGCCTGGTCTTTAAGGGCAGAATAAGATGAGTTACGGAAAGCCAAGGTGGAAACCTGAAGGAAATTAAGTCATTCCTGCCAGGTGGAAACCTGAAGCAGGATACTAAAAAGACCAACTTGTCCATGGGAAAATCTATGGTTCACAGGAAGAAAATCTTCAAATCTGTGTCTCTTTCCAGCACTCAGATCTTGCAAAGGTCAATGAATAGCACATGGTTTCCATACTGAAATTATTCTCAGGTACCCTGAGGTTATTGGACTGTACCTAAAAACCTTTTTGTGGAATCAACAGCAGACACAAGCATCTACTGTGGCACCCAAGTGCAGAGTGATGTAATACAGACAACCTGCTGCCCAGCGCTAGTTTCCTATACCATCATCACTGCAAAGCAAGCCTGACAGCACGGCTGTAGGCTCACCTCAGTTGCGTGGTCTAAACAGACTTGGCTGTATCTTGAGTGGATTTTTTAGAATTGGTTTTCTCTGTGGAAAACCAATCAATAGTGCAAGATGGGACATTCAAAATTAGAACAGCTGGGCAGAATGCCAACAGGAAGGCTACACAAAAATAATACAGTGAAAAAAGGAAAACTTAGGTTAAGATAGTAATATTTCTTACTCTCTGAATTTTTCAGCTAATGCCATACCTCGTGCTGGATATTCTCCACGATTTTCCAGGAGTGCCAGGGCTTTTTGTGGCTAGTGCCTACAGTGGAACATTAAGGTAATGTAATAATTTGGAACCTAGTGTCTTTTTTTCTTTTTTTTTTTTTGTTAGAGCTAAAGTTGCATTTATACTAAAACTTTCGCATTTCATGTCTTTGTCTAGCTAGTTTTGTTCTTTAAAATAAGCACTATAATCTCTTTGATGATGCAGCTTAAAAATCCATTCCAACAGTGGCAATTAGGTCCTATGACTCAAAGCTGTTTGGAGTTCCCTACTAACAGTGTGAGGAAACAGCAACACATGATGTACGGCACTAACAAATCCTCCTCTCTGTGCTTTTGTCCCTCTGCTATAGGGATTTTTAAGTCTTATAAATGGGTGGTTACACAAAATAGCTACAGCTTGGGGGAATTTCCTACCACTCACCTTTAATTTTCCAGTTCCAAACTTGTGTAACTCTAAAGCCATATCCCTTTCCTCATCCTTAATCTTTAGAGTCTTGTTTACAAAGGAGTTTCTGGACTTCCAATTGTCTTGAATGAACCCCAGGAAAACAACAATCACTATATATTTTTACTGAAGGGGAAAAATCAATCCTCTTCTATCCCATAGTGAGGAGTGTTTTGTTCAGTTTTCCTAAGGAGCATCTTTTAGGAAACATCACCTCTCTTAAGGATGGCTCTGAACAATAGTAAGCAGATAAAAATGAGGAAACTTAAGAATGACACCAGAATAATTTTTTGTGTTCTGAGTACTTGTAGCTACATAAGTAAAGGGAACAGACAGGATATTTGTTTTTCACACACTGAGGAAAAGCTGGTGGTACACATAGAGCAAGGCACAGGTAGACACAAGATCACCTGACTGGCTCTGTGCCTTAGGAGTGCTGGTTTCTCTGACCCCATAGGGAGCCTGGAGTAGTTCAGTTTGGACTAGATGCCTAATTTTTAGGTGAGTATAATTAGACTATCTGAATCCTCCTCTGAGAGTGCATTCAAAGTAGTCAGTGACCTGCATATAGGACTTTTACTTACCCAGATATATACTGTGTAGATCATTTGTGAAGGTATCATGTATACCAGTACTGCTTACAGCTTAGCCACACGTAATAGGTATTTTCATTGACTTCTCCAGGCCCATCTTTTCATCAAGATTTGCCTTATCTTCACTAAGAGCAATTATTTTAAACAATTTTTGTAAGCTATTAACTGCATCACTTGGAATAATAAGTTATTTCAACCAATACAACAGTTACATTAGTTTTCTGACACTGTTCTAGATAGTGGCAGTTTCTCTCTGCCAGTAACCCATCTGTTATCTATGATTTCAGCTTCTAAGATAAAAAAAATATAAATCTTGCCTTCTGTAGTACAGTGTCCTCCAGCATCAATGCTCTGGCTGCTGTGACTGTCGAAGACCTCATTAAGCCATACTTCAGGTCCCTCTCTGAAAAGAAGTTGTCATGGATTTCCATGGGGATGAGTATGTCTGGAAAATCTCTCTTGTACTTTTGCTTTACAAAGTGAGGGCTTGATTCGTGTCTCGCTTGTGGCAGTGTAAGTCAGGAGTGAGTACATTCACACCCATTGGTGTGATACTTGGGGTACACAAGATCAGCTGCGTACGTTTTACATGGAATGGGGGACAAGCTATTTCAAGGGAGCATAAGGAAAAAAAGAAGCCATCTCGTTTGATCTTTAAGCAGGAAAGTTGCACTGCAACTGTATTCAATATTGATTTGCAATATTACGAAGCTCAGACTGAAACAGCTGTTATTTTTCTTTCATCTGTCAAAAATGAGAAGCATAGGAAACAATTTTGTAACAAGCCTTTTGAATGGAGTGATATGCAAGCAATAGCATTTGTATCCCAATAACATGCCAGAGAATGAGAAACTTCACATCTTCTCTGATAGAACCTCACACCCTCAGTCTGTTTAGCTCCTCTGTTTAATGTAGCTCAAAGAAGAGGGTCAGAACTAGGCTGAGCAGGTGGTTTAAACCTCTGAAGTGCAATTCCCATCTCTGCTAGTTGTGCTGTCTGTGACTGGCTGCAGGCGTAGCCCAAGACAGTGTTTGTAGTCAGCGTGGAAAAACCACAGTTGCAACATGGTGTCATAGCCCACACCAGTGAGCACAGCAGACTGGTGACAGGTGACAAGTATCAAATATTTTCACCTGAGAACAGTTTCTTAAACATAATTGAAAACAATGTTTACGGCAAAATTGTTGTTGGTCTTACGAGTTGCCTGACATACCACATTAAACAGTGGGATGAACCTGTTGCTTGTGCAGTGAAACTCAACAGGGATGGAGGTGGAAAAAACAAATAAGCCAGTGTTATGGGTCCTGGGAAGAGACACTACCTCCTGGTGACCTGGGGTGTTCTTTGTCACAGAGCCAGCTTCCAGTAATCTGCCAGCGCTTACTTTCTTGCACCAAAAACTTTAGACCGAGAAGCAAACATCATTCCTTTAAAATAAGGACCATGACACAGGCGATTAGCCAAGAAATACCAACCATACATGTGGTATTGCCCCTATGGCTAATCCATATGGCTGCCATTTATTGACTAATCTTTAGCAATATACAGGAAGAGGATTTTGTGAAGTTTGCATGATCTCTTAATGTAAACAGAAACCTGACCTTTTGGCCAATTCAGGCTGTCTTAGAAAAAAACAGATGCGAGCAGGTTTGTTTTGGAGATGTCAGGGGCCATGATGGGTTAGACGGAAATGTTTCCATTAGTGATTTTCAAGCTCTGGCAGATTTACACATCATTCTACCTTTCCTACACAGGCCTGTTTTATGGTGGAGTCTGCATTGCTATGGCTGCACTGGCATCTCTTCTGGGAGCCTTGTTGCAGGTAGGTGTCAGACTGCTTTTTCATGCCCATGTTGAATGACCCAGAATGTATTATGTAAGAAAATAATTGCTGGATATCATTATGAGATTAGTTTTTGTTCTTTGTTGGGTACTGGCCTCAAACAGCCCATGGCTCAGCCTCTGCTCTAAGCACCATGTAACTATACCAAGTCCTGCCAGCTGAGTACACACCAGTTAAACTCATAATTTCCTTCTCAACACCCTCCCTTCTTGCCATGTTGGAGGCTTTAACTTCCTTTAACTTAAGCACCTGATAGCAGACTCTCTTCCTTCCTCAGGCAGCACTCAGCATTTTTGGCATGGTCGGTGGCCCCCTTTTAGGACTGTTTGCCTTGGGAATCCTCTGCTCCTTTGCAAATGGAACTGTAAGTAGAAATGTAAAGCCCTGATAGTCAAAAATTCATTGATAATTTTGGGCATCTCCTTCCCCCCCCATAATTTTGTGTTGGGCAGCAACGGAGGTGTCTGATATTTTCCATGAGGATATTTCCCCTTGCTCCCTTTCCTCCTTTTCCCCAGGAAGTGATGAACAGGGCTGTATAGTAACTTGAATTTCCATCCCATGAAGAGATTTACATGACCAGAGAAGAGAAAAAATAAATCTGAATAAAAATGAAACTTTGGCAAGGATTTCTGGAAAACACAGTTTTAGAAGCAGGGAACAATGTCTCTTGAGATGCAGCTGAACAGACAGTAGACTCCGAGGATGCTGGCCTGTCTGAGCAAAAGCGGGTCAGGCTGGGAGAATGGGGCTCAAGCACTTGCAGACTGAACTGGGTTGTTCTCAGAGTGCTTCAGTATTGTGAAATTATCATTTCCAGAGGAAAAAGCTATTCCGCCAGAAAATGCTCCATGTGTTAGTTTGACAGGATTGCTATTTAGTAAGGTTCACTAATCACTAACCTTTACCTCTTTGCAGCTGCAAATTTTATGCATGTACTAAAAAAAACCCACCCCAAAACAAAAAACCTCACCCCACTAGCTGTCAGCCAAAGAAAAACCCCACTCTGAAGTAAAAGAGACTTTTGCAAAAAGAGATCACATGAGAAAAAGGAAAAATAGCTTCTTCCCTGTCATGGAGGGCCTCAAATAAAGCAGTATTTTCCCTATACACCGTGCAGCCCAAAGCTATCCTTTGATTGGAAAGGCATAGCGGCAAAACAAAGAGAGTCTTGCTTGGGAGCTGTGAGTAAACACTGTATTGTCCAGAAGGGGAATGAAGTAAGCTCCTCAGCTCTCCCCAACTGTATATTTAAGTTTTGCTATGGAGCCTACAGTTTAGATTTTCTTGACTGTTCCTTACTCATCTAGGTGTGGTTTTTTCCAAATATCCTTTTGCTTTTCATGTAAATCCAAGTTTCATTTTCTGTTTTGCAGGGTGCACTTGTGGGTCTCGTCAGTGGCTTTGTTATTTCGCTTTGGGTTGGAATCGGATCTCAGATTTATCCTCCACTTCCAGAGAGGACCAAGCCACTGTATCTCTCAACTGCAGGCTGTAATATATCCTCAGAAAATTTGACATTAACAGAAAATCCCTTAACAACAGTCTTCAACGCGTCAGCTACAGAGAGGTATACGAGTTCATCATGTGCAATCAGCAAAGCATGTATTTGTTTTAAAGCAACATGAACATCTGTCTAGCATTTGGGTTCCTATAACTATTCATTCCAGGTTTACCTACCAGGCTGGTTGTGATGAAACAGTTTTCTCTTGTTTGTTTTGGTTTTTTTTCCCCCTGTCAGAGTGAAGTTTGTCAGAGTTATCCCAGAACAAAGTCAAAGTGCATCTTCCTACTGATCTGAACAGCTACAGTTGAATATTTGAGTCTAAAGGCTTGGATATGCCTTACCAGGAACCATGATGTTAAAGAAAGCATCATATTTATAGTTATTGGATTAACTTCCACAGTCTGTCACATGAATTAAAGTAGTGGGCAGTTAACGGGCAATTTTCCAGTTCAACAGCTCCACCTACAACAGCTTGTCTGTGCAGAAAGTTTTATTCAGGAAATTCAGAAGGGGCAATAATCTATATGGTGGGCAAAATATAAGGGATTTGCTCCCCTCTGCAGTTACCATATGTCTTTGGACAATCACAGTTAAGTGTAACAGTTATGAAAGACAATATAGGGAAGAGCAGGAACAGAAGCTGAACAAACACATTTCTAGGGACTCCCAATCCTTACACCTTAGAGCATTGTACAATCACCAACAGATACCCTGGTATGCTCACGGGTGCCCAGCATCCAGTTTCATATACAACGCCTCTCACATGAGGCCTCTGGCATTGCTCATGGCTGCAGGGAAGCAACTGTTGCAACAGAGCACATTGTCAGGGAGATCAAAATAAGGTGTAACCCAAGGTGTGACTCTTGCCCTATTGTTTCTGGCTGTTTAGAGCTTCGTGCAGCCAATTTCCTACTTTTTTTGTGTGTCCTCTTCTTTAAGTAATGTCCCCCCTTCCAAAGAAGTTATGCCTCCATCCAGATAGCTGCGGCGCTCAGCTCTGCACTAGATCCCTAGCGGAGATGGGACTGTCCTGTTTTACCTGCTCTGTCCCATGCGTTGCCTCGCTGTGCTGACCAGTCTTCTCCCCCATGGAGGAACCCATCCTGCAAATTTTAACAGATTTTCAGTGCACATTGTATTGTATGGAGGTAGTTCAAGAGTACCCGGTCGCTTGGTTCAGAAGTAACTATTTATATTCTGGAAACAGACAATGTTTTCAAGCTGCTTAGAATAGGAAAGTGGAGATTAACACTTTTTCTCCTCTTTTTCAGGCCTGCCCTGGCAGACAACTGGTATTCCTTGTCTTATCTCTACTTCAGCACACTCGGGACACTCATCACAGTAGTTGTGGGAATAATTATCAGCCTCCTAACAGGTACTAGGTCCAGAGCTGTGATTTAATGTGTCTTAGATCTCTGTCAAACTAAGATGACCAAACAGAGGCTCTCATTGCCACAGGAACTGCAGGTGACCCTGTTGCAAATATTGTGTAAAGGTTACCATCCTAACTTTTATTTCCTCCCCTCAGCCTTTCTGCATCCCACTCCTGGTCTCTGGTCACAGCAAAGGTTACTTCAAATTTCTAAGGAGAAAGAAGTTGCAGCAGTTTTTTTTTTAACCTGAGGGGCAAAAAATATACAAGTCATCTGTCTTTCCTGTTTTATTAGATGCTGGCAGGGGCTGGAGGTTTTAAGGGTTGTCCCTGAACATGGCAACAACTCCAAGCAAGGAGATAGACCCATGCTTCTAGAGGACAAAAGCAGTTTTTCTCTGAGTGAGTTCAGAGCACTCAAGGGTTGGTGTCTGCACCTGTACAGTGCATGCTGTTCACCACGTTCCCCAAGCACATACCCAAGAGCTGCGGACCCGTGCATGGCTTTGTTAGCTTCTTACTTTCCCTGCACTGTTTGTGCAAGGGGCAAAGAGCAGCACCCCGCAGGTAAGAGCGGGGACTTCAGTTCCAGCCCATCTCATCTAGGTGAGATGCAAAGCGTATGTGTCATCCACCTCATGCATGGCAGAAATAGCACAGAAGCAGCTGCTCTCACAGCTTTCCCCAGTATTCCCAGCCAGATTCCAGGACAGCCCTCATCATCTTTCATAGAATCATAGAATGTTTTGGGTTGGAAGGGACCCCTAGAGGTCATCTAGTCCAACCCCCCTGCAGCGAGCAGGGACACCGCTAACTAGATCAGGTTGCTCAGAGCCCCATCCAACCTGTCCTTGAATGTTTCCAGGGATGGGGCCTCCACTACCTCTCTGGGCAACCTGTTCCAGTATTTTACCACCCTCATTGTAAAGAAGCTGTTAGATTTCAGACCTGTTAATCTGACCTGCTTCAGGACTATGAAGTGCCAAATCCAGCAGACAAACTCACTTCCATTAGCTTCCCTATGCCCTGCAACTAGTAAGCACAAGTTACACTTCTACCATTTTCTTTTGCTTGTGAGTTTCTAGATTATTTTCTCCCCCCCTTTCTTCCCATCACAAGCTCTTCCTATTGCAATAAGTGATGCTTGTAGACAAATTTTGCCTCTTACCAGGTTGAGGATCAGGTCATCCACAGGCCATAAAACAAAGCACAAAAACTGGGTAACTCAGTAAATCCAGATGAGAAAACCCCAGCCCCCCCAACCAAACAAAAACCCCAACCCCCCCCCCCCAAAAAAAAAAAAAAAAAAAAAAAAAAACTGACCCCACCAACCACACCCTGTTTTTAGAGCAAGACCCATTTAAGCCTCAGGTGGCAATCCGAGCTCATTTCCCGGTACCTGCATCTCCTTTCTTTCCCTCACAAGAACAGTTAATCTTCTGTGCCTTAAAAATGCCCAAACATCCCATTAACCCTCATCCCCCCACCTTGGGGCTGCCCTTAAATAACTCACTATAAAAATTGCTGGTGACTCTGGAGACGGGAGTCTTGCTGATAGGGAGCTGAGGGCTGGGGGTCCAGCTCCAGGGCAGCACCTGGTACCACAGCTCCTGGACTGGCAGGGTGGTCCCAGATACGTTGTATGGGATTCATCCTTTTCTGATTATTGTCCCAGTGTTTTTTACACAATAAGAAATCTGAAAAGGATCTAGGAAACGCTGGGAAATGGCTAAAGCATTTCAAGTAGACCTTGAGGATCACTTTATATTTTGAGAGGTGTAGGGTATGTACATTGTTGTAAAGAAACGATCCCTAAGGCCTGCGATTGCTTGCTGGCTTTTGCTGCATGACTCTGTCCTGCTCATCTGGTGCCCATAGCGGGGGCTCTGACGTATTGTTTGCATGTGGAAACCTGGCTGATTGAAACCTGCCTATTTTGCAGGAGGACTAAAACAGAACGTAGATCGTAAATTCCTCCTGACCAAGGAAGATTTCCTGTCCAACTTCTCACGGCCTAAATCTGAGACAGTAAGTGTAATTATGCTTCTCTGGTTTAAATCAGTCTTTCTTTCTGGGGACAAAGGCAAACAGTCCCTGGCTTATTTTTTCCCACCAGGATGAATAGCACCTCATGGCTGCCTGACATGACTCTCTGCTTTAAGGCAGTAGCAGAGCACAAGGCAGGTAGGAGTAAAGCAGCTGGCATAGGCAGGGAAGTTATGTTTGGCCACAGCTTGACTTCAGTGAACAACAGAGCAGCAGCTGAGACAAGGGACAGTTGTTCTTCAGGTGTCTGCCAAAATACTCCCCTACTAGTCTCTTGGAAGCTGGCCCAAGGCACGCTTTGGACTCAACAAAGCTTCCTTTGTTTGCAAACACACGCTTTCTAAAGTCTGGGTTTTTTTTGCAACTTCAGTTACTGTTTGAGAGAAGACATTTCTAGTCAGTGTATCTGTTTCCTAGCTCCTTCCCTAAGATATAAGAAAAGGGGAGATGTTTTTGGGTAATAACATCCCTTAGGAAGGACAACATCGGGGAAATGTGTTTTGTTTTGTTTTTAAATAACTATAGACCTCTTTTCAATCAGTATCATCAGGATGCTGAACATCATTGAAGCTCAGCTTTGTTCCATGATTTTCAAGTGCTGTGGTGCAGGCAATGATCATATTTTTGAGATGGCTCAATTTGCAAAATCTTTCTCCCCCATGACGACAACTCCTTTGAGTATGACCTCATGCATTTCAGCTTCTGCATATGAACACCAGGGAGAGAAAGGGCTTTTTACAATACTATCGCAGTGCTCTTTTCCCATGTCAGGACTGGAGACCAGCTCTCCAGCTATTGTCATTCTCTGTCTTTAATGGGCCAACATCTGTTTTCACAATCTGGGAACTTATTCCCTGAAGTCTCCTGAAAAAAACACACCCACCTGGAAGCTAATATCCACAGCCATACTATTTTCTGCCTGGAGTCAGAAACAAGTGTCTGTCTGGTTAATCAGCTGGGAGCTGGGTAGCACATGGTTGGCATCACAAATAATGTAGAAAGTTGTTGAGGAAAAAAAATATCAGGGGGAACTGAGCAACTTTCTGCACGTGAAGAGCTCAACATCTCATTATGTTTAACAGAGATGGAACATCAAAGCAATGATGTGTGTTGATCTGCTTTTCACGTCAAAGATGGGGCAAGGACCAAGGGTTGGGAGTCAATAGTTCAGAGACCTGGTGGTGACAGATCGCTAGACGTGAAAACAGCAATTAGAACTTTGCACGCCCAAAAATTCTTGATAGACATTTTGCAGGGCAAGAAGTTTTTATGTGACAAGAATATTTTACACAACTCGTACCTTATGCAATAAGAAATGTTCCATGCCCCTAGAAAAATACCAGCTACTGCGATGAATATATGTGCCCTGTCAGCAACCAGCATGTGTTTTCCTGCAAGGCACCCTGTATGTTGGGCCTGACTCTGCTTGCAGGCAGGTCAAAGAGAGGAAGACCGTTTCTCCCACTTCACCGCGTGGCTTCTGTCTTTTGTTTTTTAGCCGGAGAAAGTGGAAGTGTTGAACTGGAAACCGTTTACCATGGCAGCCGAAGGAACTGACAACCCTGCTTTCAGCCACATTGAAATGGATGTTGCAAGCAATAAGAACAAAGTCAATGGCCTTCATATATGACACAGGGCCATGTCAGCCCACAAGGACAGTTTTGTTCATGTAAAGCACTGTTGATGTTCCTGTGCCGGGTCACTTACCAGCCCTGCCGGGGTCATGGGCAGGTGTCTGCTGAGCTTGGTGGCACTGTCACCCTTGCATGACCTTGACATTAGTCAAGAAAGGAATCAGGTCTTTCTTGCACTTCCTCACTCTCTCTCTCACTCTGGATCTTGGTGACAGGGCTTAAGGCAATGTTTCTATGTGAAATATTTGCCTGATATTCTTGAGCCTCCTGGAAAATATCTTTTCAATCTCAGTTCACACTCAGAGTAAATTTTTTATTTGATAAGAGCACTGTTCCCCCAGACATAGCTGTTTTTCTGGTTTATTTTTTCCTTTTTTCTTTTAAGGCATTGAAAGTATGAAGAGATTAGGGCTGTGGGACCTTATCAGATTGCAAGAGACAGTGGGTCTTTTTTTTTTTTTTAGTGCAGGAGGTGTATTTAGTGCCACCTGGTTCCTTTGTAGAACTGATCCTGAGAGCGTATTTATTTTGCTGGTTTTGTTGTATATGTTTGTTTTTATTAAGCCACTTGTTTCCTGGTTACGTGCATCTCCTCTGTGCTCTGCAGGAAGCTACAAGAGTCTTTTTGGTGATGGTTAGAGGCAAGAGTCAATATCCTTCCCTTCATGCCCCGTCTCCCCTTT
This sequence comes from Gorsachius magnificus, assembly GCA_034008185.1. Lineage (NCBI taxonomy): Eukaryota > Metazoa > Chordata > Aves > Pelecaniformes > Ardeidae > Gorsachius > Gorsachius magnificus. The sequence continues at coordinate 164,815,806 of CM067081.1, forward strand.
TCTGCCCTGTCCTTCCCTTAGAGGGCTGGTCCTCATGCAGCAGAGGTGTTAATGCAAGAAGAGGGCCCTCTTTGTTGTACGGGACAAGAGGGAGGGCTGCAGCTGCAGTTGCCACTGCTGTTATCTGTGGGGCCACGTGCTGAAGCCTTATGTAGCCTGGTGCCACTCTGGGGAATCACAGTCAAGGTTGGTCCAGATCTGGCAAGAGCATGGGGTGTGTTTCGGCAGGCAGAGTGGCAGAGGCCACTGCAAACCCCCCAGGGCAAGGAAGGGATCGCAGAGGCTGGCATTTTGTGAAGGCTTCTCCAGGGCTGCAGGGCATGGGATGGTTCATCCTCTGGCTGGGCTGCCAGGAGCAGCTGAACAGCACAGCCGCTCCCGACCATGCACTCTACTTGTGGTTTGGGAGGGTGAACCCCCCATTGCTTCCTTCTCCTGTGTGCTTTCTGGCACAGCAGGGACAGACTCTGACGCACAGTGGTGGTTTTGTACTGCAGACTTTTTTGCTATGCGTGTTTAAAACTCATCTACAGCAGCAGAATCAAGTCGGAAAATAAAAGCCGTTGCAGGAAAGTTGCACTGTGAAGCTTATGAAGCAGTCATGCTTGGGAATCTAATGAAAAACTGACTGTGTGTCTTAAATGCTTTCTAAAAGTTATGCTGCCTTTGTGCCAGGTGCCGAGCTGCTGTAACTTGGCATATGACACAGTGCTAGTTTATCTACCTTGACTGGGGCCCTTTAGCATCTAAATCAATTTATTCCGTGCCCCTGTGACAGAAGGCACTTGATCTACTTCACAAGAGGAACGGACGGGATCAGAAAATGTTAGGAACTAAAAATGTGTTCCAAGGAGCAGACCTCTACTAGAGGAGCACAGGCCAGACGGACGCTGTACGGGCTGCCACCAGGGGCACATATCCATCGGCTCACCCCGTGCAACACTACATGATGGAGGCAGGTTTCCCTTTTGGCCCCCGCAGCGCTGGTTTGCATGATCCAGCACAGGGTTTAGGGCCAGCCCCTTGTCTCCCATTCCGCTGCTGCAGCTTCCTGACCAGGTTAAGCGCCTAAAGCCACTGCATGGAAGGCCTGTGGTGAGCAGGATAGATCCCGTGAGTCATGCCTTGTGTCCGTATGTCTAAGATCTGAGACAAACAATAGCATCCTGAATGAAGTCTTCTGGGATTCAGGACAGGGGTCTCTCTTCGGGGGCTGTCCTCGTCATTCTGACACAGCCAGTCTGCTCACTGAATGCGCTGGCTGTGCTTCTCAAGTCTCAGAAGACAAGTGCAGCTCATTCAGCCTCGTGCCTTGTCTTCACCACACAGAAGCAGACGCTCCATTTTGTGCTACGGAAGAGTTCTTGAGCCCTGGAATATAATAATTTGTACTTACCAGGTACTTTCAGCCCACAGATCTGAAACAGGGTAAGTACTGGTGTCTCCACACCGCTGCAGAGCGCTGGAGTGGACGGGCGTGCTTTATGGCACAGCATCAGCTGTGGACAGAGGGAACAGAAGCCTGCCGCAAGCCCTTCTCCACCCGCGTGCCTGCCGGTACGGCTACAGCCCTCCCAGCGCGCAGGCTGAACCCGCACCTGCATGCGCCCCTCCGGAGGGTGGCTGATCACCGCTGTGTGAAGCAGCGTCAGCCTGGCCTTCGTTGCACGACTCCGTGCCGGGATCGCTGTTTGGGCTGCAACTGGTCCTGCCTTGAACAGTCCTGGGTGATCTGTGACTTCTCCCTGTTCTGGTCGTGGGGTGAAGACTAATTTTCCCTGTTACCATAGTTGAAAAATGTAGCACCGCAGTGTTTTGTTTTTTTTTTTTTTCTCAGCGCTTTGCATTCACGTAGCTGTTTAAAACAGAGAAAACACATAAATGACCAACTTTGCTTATTGCTTGAAGCTGCTATTTGAGCACTGAGCAGTCATTTAATTTTGGTATGAGGTGAAAGTTTGGGCCAGGTGGTACCTATTGGTCCACAATCGCAACATCAAGAGGAGTTTTCAGTGGGGAGAATATCGTGCTGTAAGCAGTGTACACCCTCAAGCTTTGCAGATGACCCCCGCAACTACCCTGTTTCTTGCTAACTAACCAACCTCCCATGATTGCTGCAGAGCTACAAAGTGACTCTTTCTGCTTTCCTTTTTTCTGTATGCTGCTTTTTTTAATTGGCCTCACTAATTAAAGCAATTAATTAATTTTGAATAACATTTTCTCTGGGATCATACACTGTCCTCTGCTAGTTGGACTCTCAGCCAGGGCCTTGTCCCTGTAAAAGCAACAACATAATTCCTGGTGTCTCCGTCACACTCCTGCGCCCTGACCCTTCATCTCTCCCAGCTAAAAGCTCACGCGGCGAGGAAATGCAGGATGCTTGAAGCCGATTAATTCCACGGCAGCGGGAGCGCTCCACACTGTCCAAATTACATGCAGCACCTACCAGGGTCAAGAGACCAACCAAGTAGGAACATTAAAAAAAAAGGACTAAAACCACAACAGGAACAATATTTGACCACGTGAATACAGGCGGGACCCACAGAGAGACAGCAGTGACAGGCTTTGGCCCTTTTTGGTCTGCATTTAAATTTGCTTCTACCTGGCTGGCCTGTTTGCTTGCTGAACAAATAAGGTAAAGAGAAAATAACTCATGAATGCCAAACAGCAAATATTTCATATGCATAATTTATTTTAAAGTTTATTGCGTCACATTATACAAGCATTAAACATGGCTTTATGTTGATGGGTTTTTTTTTTAAAGTGTGAAAACTTGACATTCTTCTCCATAGGATTTTTCTATTTACAAATAAACAATCTCTCTATATACTTTTTATATATATATATTATATATATGGTAAATAACGTAACTCCCCTCAGAAAGATTTAAAATAAAAAAGAACTGATTTGTAAACATGGTTCCTGTTGTAGTATTTGGTGGCTTAAACGCAGATGATGTTCTACACCTAGGATTTTTCCTTTGTCAAAGTATCCAGGTTGTTCATTTACATTTTTTTATTCTAGGATCTGTAAAACCAGCATGGGACAGAATGCAAAAAACGTAGCAAACAGGCTGAAAAACAGTCCCAATATACAGTTTTTTTCCTTGGTTTTAAAAACTGGCGTGTAACTGCTCATGAAGTACATGCTTGCTGTCAGGAGTGGTCTATGGAGATCAATCCTATGCTGATTGCAAGATGATTTCACAGTAAATCCTTTGATGTGTGCTGTCCTGCTTGCTATGTAAAATGTCTGTGGCATGCACTGAAATTGCGTTTTTTCTTATTCCCTTGAAGGTAGTGCTCTTGTGGAGCTGGAATAAGTAAACAACATACAGGACGGTCACCTGGAGGTTTAAACAAAACCCATCATCAGATCAGAAAGAAGGGAATGGCATAAATTCGCTATCTAGAGAGACGAGTAAAATTCCATTTACCATTGTTAGCCTATTATTTGTATTACCTTTTTCCCAATTAATAAAGTAAATGAAAAGGGGTCATCTTTCTGGACTGTTCTGCTGCATGGCTCTGGAGGACTCGGGGGAAATCTACCCAGCAGACCAGCAGCACAGAAACCTCGGTGTGTTGACTGGTAAACATCAAGTGGCAGAAATGTGCTCGGGATCTGCCGGGGAGGTCAGAGCCCCTTCCAGCGTCGTGCTCGGCACACGCTTGCTAAGCAGCCAGCTCATGTGCTCATTTAGAGTAGAACGGGACACAGCTTCTAGCAAGGTACTGTCATGAAAAGTCATCGTGATGTAGCTATGTTGAAAACCAGTCTCAAAAGCAGTTATTATCTGTTGTATTTCTGCTGTGCTTTATTTGTTTTGGCATGTTATATCGGGGTGGTTCCTCTGGAGTGGAAGTCAGTTTATATTCTACCAGGTTTCAGTTCAGTTCTTGGAAGTTATTGAGACCTACATTGGCAAAGCTGTATCTTACTGCAGGTGTTTGCAAAGGTTCACACTCACACGGGTGACACTGATTTTATGCATGACTCACGTCTCACTTTACTACTTAGCAAACAGTTTCTAAGCTCTTGTCATCCATTGGCTTAGATATTAAACAGAGGGTATGCAAACTAATCCAATTGCTCAGGTGAATTTGGTCTGAATGTGATTGTGCACAGCGATCCTGCCCGAGAGTCCCCAGACTGCAAGTGCAGTGCACACCCGCACGAGGTGGGTGGTAAATACCGACCCGTCCGGCATGTGTGTGTTGGAGGATCACATTGCCTAACCCCACCCCCTATTTACAGAGACAGAAATACCCCCCTTTCTCCACTGCCCGCATGGGATGTGCCCACAGCTGCCGTAAGGTGAAGCGAAGATGAACCAGTTCACTTCCTCATCAGGCAGGAATACACCCCACAACCACCAGCCGTGCTCCCCACTCAGTTTGGCGCCGAGTCAACAGAGAACAGATTAATCCCGAAATTCCTTCGGTGCTTATGTTGCCTCATGGCATCTTCAGGCCGATAAATGAGGGCTGCTGTGCCATTCATCCTCTCCACATAGGGTGATGGGCCGCTGCTAGAGGAGGTTCCTTGCTGTGATGAAGCAAAGTGTAGGCAGGCAGTGGCTACAGAGATGAGGGTGCATACGTTTTCTTCCACCCCTCTCCTTCCTCAAGCTGTATCACCTTTCCTTAAAACCTCCCCCCCTGCCCCTGCATGGAAATAGCACAGTTCTCCCTTGCAGTGGAGAGAAGTTAATAGATCTAATTTAGCAATACAGGAGCTTGGTGCAAGCGGTCCTGATGTCTTGTGGAGCCTGAGGCATCCATCCATAGGGTCTTGCATTGTGTGGTCTGTCCAGAAGGGCACATTCTAGCCCTTCTATAGAATGATTTCCAGGAAAACTTGTAGAAACAACTTGCTGAATTTTCCTCCCTCTTAAATATCTTCAAACTAACAAGGTCTCAATTCCTTAAGCTTTCTGAGAAAATTATAATTTTTGTGGAGCTCCAGTTACTTGGAAAAGGGCTAAGCAGATGGATCAGCTGCAGTGTTTTGTATCCTGCTGTATCCTCACCAGGACACAGGCTTGCTTCCACCTGGCTTCTTACAGTCTTGGCTTTTGAACTTCCTTCTTCGTGTTATAGCTGATTACGCCACTTCATGTTCTGCAAGAATTGCAGCGTTATCACTTTGAGGCAAGGGGTGGCAGAGCTTTCACAACGCTCAGCATTTCGGTTCGTGTTGCTCCACCCAACGCTCCTGCAGTCTTCAGACCTACAACTCCACTATTTTGGGTTAACGATCTGGGAAATTTTTAATTTCTTAATGATAAAGAATTTGCAAAAGGATACAGACAGTGGCCCATTTCACCCAAATCTAATTCTGAAGCCTGTGTAGAATTGCTCTGCACAAAGGATTTCAAGCTATTTCATGCCACAGTCTCTTGTTTTATTTTTCCCCTCCCTCTCATCCTAGATAATGCAAGGATGAATAAGGAAAATGTTACAAGTGTAGAGATTCTGGATGACTCTTGTTCTTTTGCTCTGCTGACCTTGTTCATCTATTGTGGGTTTTTTTGTTTTACTTATCCAGATAGTTTTTAAGACGCAGTCTGTCTTCTGTCACGTGTATCATACACACTAATTCCTGGCGAGGCCTCAATGCGACCTTGCAATACAAATACAGGGGCAGTTCTGGGCAAGATGCTCCAGCCTGATTTGTTTCCTTCAGAGACCAGACAATCCTATAGCTGAAAAGGCACTGTTCAAATCTTTAAAACAGATTACCAACTTTTCACAGTACCATTTCAAAATAAATGACCCTACAGTTAGGTACATTTAGATGCTTGTCTATCTGTCAGCACTTCTGCACACCTAAATTTTTCAGCATTGTTAGACCAGTTGATTAGACTCACGATCAAGGATCTCCTCCTAAAAAATACTTCAGTAGTGTTGGGGCAATGGAAATGGTCCCCATATATGACCTTAACTTGTGCTAAATGCAAGCTAACACAGCTTAGTCCACTGTGGAAGAGGGCAACGTTGCCATGCATGTGCTGCAGGTGGTGGCCACACACATGGACAAGTACTGCCATGTTGCCAACGTGCAGTCACAGGTTATGAAGTAGCAACTTGGTCATGAGAACCAGCCATAAGATCACTGAGTTCTGTAAAGCAGTGTAAGATATATGACTGCTTTCAAGTTCAGGGCCTTGAATCAACTCAGGGCCTGGGGAGCTTCCTGGGAAGAGTGCAGAGGTTTGAGCATTGATCTGCTCATGCTGACATTAGCTCTGGAGAAGGCTAAGCCTTGCAAGACCTCTAATTTCAAAAGGCTTATGGCAATATGCACTCTATTGAACATGGGCACACATGTGCTAAGTGCACACAGCACTGGCTGACTATTCCTTTCAGTGCACTCTCCACTGTAGAAAACCAGGATTTTTTTATAAACAGAATTCCTATCTTCTTTTAAGTTTCTTCCTCACCCCATCATGGCCACTCATTGTGATAAGATTTTCCATTCTTCTTCCTTTCCTTCCGCTCTTTCTGCAGACGTTCTAGTTCAGCTTCATACATCATTTCCTGAATCAGGTACTTTTCTCTCCTCATCCGATCTCTCAGATCTTTTGGGAGATCTGGGATTAAGTAGGAAATCAGGTGCTTTATGCAAAAGACAAGGTGCTGTGAAAACAAAAAAGGGACAAAAATTTAAAAACTCAGGAAGAAAACAAGTACTTTCCATAATTTCTGAAATCCGTCTCCTCCCAATTCACAAAAAGATGCTGTGTTAGAACTAAATCCATTATTAAATTTGAAGAAACCAAATCATGAAGTTTTTTTCCCCACAAAAACTCTAGCCAAAGTCAGTGGAGTATGGATTGCAGCAAAGGTTATGAGCAGCTGGCTTCAAATAAAGCCTCAAAACTGTTGCATAACTTGTGTGTTCAAACCCCAGAGGTCATGATTTGCTGTAAGGCTGTTTGGGCAGGGCCTGGTATTTGTGGATTACTCTGCAGGAAGAGCAGGATCAAACGATATAATACTTTCCTGTTGCCATAAACCCTTGCATCAGTAGCAGAACCAATGAATTACCTATGCAAAACAAAGCATTTTTTCTTATACTGTGTCTCTCATCCAAAGATATGTTCCCATTTACTAAACATCACGTTTTAGGCATGCCGCAGCAAAGCTTGAGTGTGATGGGGGAGGATTGCTTGAGTGTCCTTTTTCGTTTGATCGAAGATGCTGCTTGGAGATTTACTCACTCGAGAGAAGGAGCAGAGAAACAGAAAAATCCTCCATCTCAGAAAGGACACTCATTCTAGATTGGAGAAATAAAGGTCTTTCTTTTTCTCCAAGCAGAACCCTTCCTTTGAAAACCACTGAAAAGAGAATGTAACGTGTTTTCCCATGCTACCGTGTACCTTGAGTCACTTATCTCTTAGCACAATCTTTTACTGTAATTGCTGCAGCAATCACAATACACCTATTCGTGTTCTCCACAAAGACAGTCATGGTTTCTGCTGCAATTACCCTTCTGATTTCATAGATATAATTAAGGAAACAGTTTCCAGTGCCAATAAACAGAGTGGCCCCTGTTGAGGGAGACAGCTATGAGCCAGCCTACAGCTTTGGTTGGGGCAAAGCAAAGTCAAATCTCTTGTGCAGGTATTGGACAGACAGAAAAAGCTATTCCACAGCAGGCTGCAAATTTGACTGGGCACTGAGACTTGAGCAGGGCTGATTTTTCTTGCCTCAGTTGACTTTGTCTTTACTCTGTGCTGCCTTTATGCCAAGCGTGTTTCAAGAAGCCAGGCTTTCTTCAATCTTAAAACTGCTTAGGCTGACCTGCCAAGCCCATTCTTGTTGTCCTTTTTGGAGACAGATACCCTGACTCTCAGCACTGAAAGCTCAAGAAACGAAGAGATCAAGCCTGGCAGGCCTCTATCAAATCTTTCTTTCTTTCCCTTAATGTTTCCCTGGGTGTGGCAGAGATGATGGAAGAGCCAGTCTCCTTACAACCAACCTCTGATGAGTTAGCCCAATGCAGATGAAAGAGAGAGCCGAACCTGCAGTGCCATGTTCCCCCTTCGTCTGGGAAGGGCTGAAAATGACAGTCAGGGGGAATTGACTGCAGACCCTGGGCTTCTGCTGAGCCACCAAGACAACCCTACACAAGAAATAATCTAGAAAAAGTTTCCCTTTCACCTTGCCTCTAATTCAAATGCTTCTCTTCTGTGAGCCAAAGAGGTGCTTTGAAAGCTCAGTTCAGAATGAATTTACACAGTAATGTGAGTCAGAAATGCAGTGTGTGCTCATGAACATTATGTCAATAATTTATGGTGATTACAGCTTCCATATCTGTGCTGGATGCCCTGTTGCTATGATTTTGGAGCAGAGGATTGAGTAAAGAGTTTTAAAAAAATCGTTTGTTCCCTGTTTGGCGCCTTCACGTTGTAAAAGGTATTTCAGACAGCTTGTGCTGGAGAGATTCTGAGCCCCTGCTTTCTGGCAGGGATATTCAGGCACCTCAAATTCAGGCCTTAAGAGCTGCATTTGGTTTTGTAAATGATCTCATTCTATTTATATACCTTCCTGCCTGCCTCTGTTTTTCAAAATCAGCATGGGAATACCAGTCATGTGAAGTTGGTATTATCTTCTCTGGTTTGTTTTAAAGATTTCTGAGATACTGACAGTAAGTACCAATATTATGAACATTGGCAAAGGTATTGAATCTTTTTCATTGTCATCATCTTTGTGATGCTAATCATTCTGGGAAAATGAATGGTATTAAAAAAATAGAGACAAAAGCTAGATGTGTAAATACTGTAACTTAAACTATCTTGATTTTTCAGTTGTTCAGATTTCACCTTTTCTTCTCATGTTCCTTCACCCCTTCCTCACACGCTAGTCAGCATACAGCTGCCCAGCCTAGACAGTTCTGAATGCCAGACTTCAGGAAGTAAATAAAAGCTTCATTTATTTCCCCTCTTTGCAAGTCACTGTTACAGTTGTCAAAGTGCTGCATTCCCCTTTTTGTTAGAACCTAAATACCTGTGACTGTTCAGAAAACAGAGCTGAGAATACAAAGCACAATATAAATAGCAGAAACTAATACAAAAAGCTCAACAGCTGCCACCATAGATCAGCCCAATGAAAAAGCATCCAACGGAAATCTGTTTCATTTTGTTGTTTTTGTTTTGCCACCTGAATAGGTACTGACCTCAAATACAATAATGAAAGCCAACCGTGCTGCTAAGACATGCCAGAACTGCAGCGTGTAACCGTAGGGCACTGGGGAGTGAGGAGGGTCTCGGTAGTCCCTGTACCTGAAAGACAGCAGAGTATGGTGGTTAGCAAGCTCCTGCCCGGCTGCCTGGGAGGAAGGCAAAACCAAAACCCAGCTGCTCTTGATCATTGCATTTTCTGCACCAAAATGATCTCAGTTCAGACTGTACAAGTTGCCACAACACTGCTTGCTTCTTAGGCTGGGCCTACATTAGTTATTTATTTCAGATCAGGCTCATGCTTTTGAAGCACCTCCACTTGCCACGCTTCGGTTCACCCAAATGGGTTTACTTTCAGATGAAACTTAATGGTAAGGTACACGCCAGGAGTGCACTTTGCACTCCAGCTGTTAATGGAAATTCAGTGCAAAGAACCAGGCCAGTGCCTGGATGAAGCAAAACTGCTGAAGCAAATACTTGGGATGTTGGACGCTCAGCACCAGCACTTTGACCCTACAGCATCTCCCTTGGCAGCACAACTTGTGCCTTGCAGCCATCTCCTCAGAACATGGAGCAGGGTAAGATGCTCTGCTTTTTTGAGGGCCACTTTCTTCGCACTACAAGTTCATTCTAAAACCATAAATGTCCCCAGTTTTATCAGCCTCACAGCCCTGCCTAAATCCATATAAAATTGCTTCATGGGCTCCATCTGGCCCTTGGTCAACTAGTTGGCCATCCCTGGTCAAAGCACAACTCATCCTGACTTTAGTGGAGCCAGAACTACATCTCTTGGTATACCAACAGGGCAAGGGCTGTGTAAGAAAGGGATCTAGTGTCTTCCCTCACAGAATGTTTCTTTAAAGACTCTAGGTCTCAAAAACATAACTAGAGATATCTATTGGGAAAGCTGGATCCAGGAGGACTCAAAAATTACATTAACAAGTCATGAATCTGTTTAAATCACACATTCTGGAGTTCATTTCTACTAGTAGTATGTTAATTCCAAAATCCTATTGCAGAAACTTAATTTAAAAATAGCGTAAAAATTGTTTTCTCCTTAATCTGTTTCCTAGATGGGACAAAAAACCCATTATAAAAAAATATTGAAAATACCACAGTAAATAATACACTTAAGCTTGATCCCTAAGTTAGTTTTAAGAAACTAAAGAAAACGCAGATGAGCAAAAGAAATAAACAGTTATTTCATCTCTGTGATAATCTGTATTTCTCCCCGAAGCTTTACCTTCTAAGATCTCAGAGGGTGTTACACAAAATGAAATAGACTGTGTGTTGACATCTTAGTCAGCAACAAACCTCTCTTAAATTGTAGTATCTCTAGTACAAGTTCTTAAACTGAGATGATCTTCCCTTCTGCAAGCAGCATTCAGACTTCATAGTTTAGGATGTTTTGCAATATCTTAAGCAGCCTAAAAACAGAAGTCCTCGGACCATGTCCCAAGTCAGTAGGGTATGTATCCTTTTTCTACTTACTAGGAACCAAGCACTACATATGAAGAAATGGGGAAACCTTTTATAAACAACCAGAACAGCACGGCACCATCTGGGTTCCAGACAAGCAGAAGTTAACTGAATGTGGCCACCATTTTTTGTTCAGACAGACTGCCTTCCTGGAAAAATGCCCACACTATTGCAGAGTAGAACATAATATTTCCTAACCTCACTATCAATATCTGGCTTGAAGTGCAATTAAAATGACGGATGTTTTAGCAGAATTCAGGTGGGTTAAGTAGCCGATAAACTCAGCTAAAGAAAGATGTTCATTTTCTTTCAAGGGTAGATATACATAACAATTCAGTGTCCCCCAAAAGAACAGATTTGTCTTCTGGAGATTTATGGCACCAATTTTAATACTGTTCTCTTTATGCTATATTGAGGGGACAACTCTTTTTATTGATGGCATTTCCACCATTGGCTTTAAGTAGCAGCAACCTCATGCTTGAAGTTGGGGAAGAAAGGAATTAAAGAGGGGGAAGAGAATGATCAGAATTACAAAACATTATTAAACGGTGCTATGGCAAACAATATGGAATAGATTTTTCTCAAAATGGTTCTGCTCCACAGAAAATGTTATCTATGGATTCATCACTGGGGCATACTTTCTGCCAAATAAGTTGCAACAGTCTTAAATATCAATTAGTTAAAAAAAAAAGCATTAATGCCACCCCCCCGGTTCATCATGCTATACCACTCAAACTTCTTCTTATTAAAAAAAATGTCACAGTATCACAAAGTATCACCGACTTTTGCAGTATCACAGAGTACCTTCAGTTCTTTAGGCACTCATGAAAGGATATTTTAATTCTTCACAGTGAAAAATACTGTAACTAAGTGCATCTGCAGCTACTAGGACTCATGCCTGTAAACCAATGTTGCAATAAAAAAATGGTAGCTGTGTTTTTGTTTGGGCCCCCATTTAAGACATTTATGTAGATCCTTGATTCTCTGGACCATTAAAACCAATCAGGTGCAAATCTGTCATTACAGACTAGTCTCAGACTGCTATTTCTCCAATCTGTTGGCTGAGGACAAAGACATACAGATAATTAACTGCTCCTTTTATTTTTATTCAAACCACAAGTATATGATTATTACTGATAATTACACCTGTAAGCAATGACATAAGCATATTAACCATTCAACAATTAGGAAGTGCTGCATTTGAGGTTTCATAAAGGCAGCTTAGGACAGATGCTGTTTGTGCCTGGCAGACCTGTGAAATAACTCAGTGTGGTCACTTCTGTGCAACCTTGACTTCCCTCTACATGTGCTATGATATAATCTGATTACAGCTTCATCTCGCTGGTACCTAAGTAATCAAGTCACCTGTTATTGGCCCTTTGATGCCATATTTCTCCATGATGGTTGTGTCTGATTCAAGCCATGACACCATAGGAATCCTGCATTAGGAATACCTGCCAGGTATCCACCTTTTGGCTTCTCCTGTATCTAAGGAAGGAATCATACAGGTAACAGCCAAGCAATACCATGAGCATTTCCCTGAATAGCACAGTTAATTCTTTCCATTACTGTTTTTTAAGCTCTGAAAATTGGTTCCAACCCCAAATTTATCATGATGCTTCTCCCTTGCAATGTCTTAAAGCAGAGAGGTATTTTGATCAGATACTTACCTGCAATATTTTAATGGTGAACCAGAGAATTCACTTCCATTTGATGTTGGCTCTGAACGGTTTTCAAAGTCAGACACCAGAAATACTGATAAACTGGCATTAACATAGCCAACCATACACCTAGAGGGGAAAAAAATCCTGTAGTCAGGACACAGCAAGTTTTTTCCATTAACTGTTGTACCCTGGAGAATTTTCTCTAGGTTTCATGAAATCCACAGTAGAACCATATTTGAAAGGGATGTGAGGCAATATAAAAGAAATGCTCAAGTAGGTCAGATGGACAGTAAAAGTGAAGCAATGGTAGATTTCTATGGGAGAAAAAATGGTGAAGACTGGGACTGGTTACTTTTGAAAATAAAAGTCACTTAAAAGGTGACACAATAGAGGTAGACAAAATAATGAGTAGCAGTAAGAAGATAATCAGAATTTTCCCACTGTTACCCTCATGGTACTAGCACAAAGGGATATTAAATCAGATGGAAATGCAATACATTTAAAACAGATTTTTACAAAATATCCAGTTAATCAGAGGAACTCAGTACTAAAAGATCCCAGTGTGGCTGAGCACTGGGAGGGCCAGGCAGAGTTTGGAGAACACTGAGTAGGAGAACGTACATCGCCTGATGGAGGGCTTTGGGAGTCACTAGAAAGTTCAAGTTTGGTGTTGATAAAGATGAGGAGAGAGATGGCAAGTGCATTGCGCTGTTCTCTCTGCGCTGCCCAAGCACAGGTAAGTCTAGGCATGCTGCTCAGCTTGGTGCAGAGTATAATGCACAGTAACAGTTGGTTTTGGTTTGATTTTATTTTTTGAAGTGTGGATTTTACAGTCTCTGAGAAATTACATTTAAACACCATCTGGCTTTATCTCAAAATCTCCATACTGATTGAATTTGGAACTTAATTTAATGACAATATTTTTCTAGTATCACTGGGTGTCATATGGATCTAATACCTACAGATGTTTTTGAAAGAAAAAAGCACCTCTCATTTAAGTTCTTCAATAGCAGATGTTCTTGACTCCTTAATTTGAGAAAATTTAATATTCCTGTGGATTTTAGAATAGCTTCCTGCTTTTGTAACAGTAATTATTAACAACAATATCCTGAATGCTGACATAAATAGTTTTTATCCAAGTTGGCTCCTTCAAAGGATGACTATCTGATGGTTTCATCTACAAATTCACTCAGAAAAGCAGCAGAAGTGTGAAAATACTGTACAAGAGGTTTGTGAAAAGATAAGATGTTCCTTTGTAAGCCAAGCTACTTCCCCTATGCAGAACTAGTTTCAAAGCCAATGAGTCATACTCGATTCTTCATAAAAATAAAATTTCTAAAGGTGGTGTTTTTTCATGCACCAGTGATCCTGAAAAAATCAGTAGCAAGGAAAGTTGCTGACAACGCCTCAATGTCCTACGGATCTTAGTAATGGCACAGGCAGAGGCACACACTCAGGAGCAGCTGGCACCAGACCAAACACTTTACCCATGAAGGGACTTTACCTCTTCATGAAAATAAACGGAACATTTCCTCTGGCACCGACTAAAACGCCAAACCCCTTGCAGGACAGCAAGTTAGCAGCACTGCTAATCAGGAGCTGCCACACCAGCTGCCCCTCTTCCGTCAGTATGATTAAATGGTATTGACAACCAAAGGATGGCAAAAAAGCAGCAACACAAGAACTTGCTTTCTGTAGCAGGGAATAAAAATCAATCTGCCATATGTCTAATGGCAGAATGTAAGCTCTCTGCCTCTGTTTAGCCTGGGTTTCTCTGAACAGTAGAGTCCTTGCTAGTGGAGCTGCTAGGAGATCATTTGCAAACTGTGTCTATTTGTGTTCAGCTGGATTCAATGAACTTCCCCAAGTCCAACAGCCTAGATTTTACAAGTGTTGCCATGTAGCAACTATACTCATACTCGCTGGTAGTGTGCACACACTAATATAATCTCAGTGTTAAACAACACTGAAAGAAAATCCACTTAGGCAGCCGGGATTCAGTTTCAGTTCACAAATGGCTCCTGAAAGATTTAATCTAAGGACTCTAGTTTTAGAAGAAAAACAAATTACTTTGCTCTGTAAGTATATCTTGATTTATTAGTTGGGAATTGCTTCCTCTTGTTAGACACTACTTTTTTGGAGCAATACATGCTGAATACTACATCAGAAAAAAAAGCCTAGTGAATAAGTTTAAAATGCTCATTAAATCCATAACCGATAAATATCAGCATTGCTTCAGAATGAAAAGAGGATTATATCCATGTACACCAGCTGGGAAGTGCAGCTTGCGCAGCATACTGTTACACACACCAAATCTCTGCAACAGCTCTGCCATGTTTTCCTTGAATTAACGTCATAAATTATAGTCACTCAGCATCCCCTTCTCTGAATATGTAAAGCATCAATATCTGTGGCTGATCTGTCACCTAAGCACAAGCAATAAATTTGGGTTAGTGGAATCAGAACATACACAGACAGTACTGCTGTATCTATTCAAATAGTAAGTGATTTTCGTGCGCATCTGTTTTCCCAGAGCAAAAGCTTACTTTTGTCCAGCTTCTCCTTGGCCAGCACAAGGTCCATATTTGTAAGCATAAACAAGGCGAGGGATGAAATCTGATGTCACAGCTATAACAAATGCATTTGTGATAACAGAAAGAATTCCAATGCCTTCCAGGATCCCGTACCAGATTCCTGTTCAACAAGGAGAGTATGTTAGCTCCAGGACAAACAAGAACCAAAGTGCCTGAGATACTGCATGCTCTGAAGCAGTTGTCCCCACCACCCAAGGTCTTTTTATGTAGTTTCTACCCAAGAGTCACTGAGTAAAAATTCTTCTTATTGAACAGCAGGACCCCAGTAGACCAGAATTCTGCTCCCACTGGGTGGGAGTTTTGTTTATCCTGCAAATAATCTCAAGGAATCCGCAAAAATGCTCATGGAGGCCTTGGCTCCACCAAGCCACACAACCAAGTGGGCAGTTTTAGGAAACGCTGTATGTCTCCCTGCTTAGGATGATGGCTATCCAGTCTTTGAAGAGGGTCTTCCAGGGCAGCCATGAATATATGCAATCCATGATCTTCCTGTCACAGGGGTCTGGTGGGTAAGTCATGCACAGCTGGTCAGCATGTACCTGCTGGCATCAAAATCTTCATGGCATGCTAATGCTATACAATGGCACACAGCCCCTAGGCATCACATGGGCTTTTTGTCCCATCCTCAACTGTCTGACAGATCATGAGTACAGGCACACAGCAATTCTAGTCATGAGGACCATCACTGAGAACCACACCAAAGGAAGGTTAGATATATCCATTGATTTTAATGAGGCATCAAGCTGGCCCTGAAAACTTTGCTGAATAGGGAGTTAATGCAACTTAGTTTGAGAAATCACACCTGAATCAGCCTAAAAAAAAAAATCTATTTTTCTGTGCTTCTATTATTTATGTTATAGAACTGGGTTTTTTTCAGGAATTATGTATGCACTGTATGCTGTGTACTGGCTGATGTCCAAGCTTGTACCTAAACTCATAGATCCATGCTGTTCACATAAAAAGCTTTACTGAGATACAGACTTTAGGTACATGGTAGACCATTCTGAGAGCACAAAGCCTGGGTTTCTGCTGTTTCATGCTGTGGGCTACTGGTTTTTGCAATGCAGATGGGCAGCAAGGTATCCTATTTACCCCTCCAAAGACACCAGGGATTCAGTGTGGGGCAGATGACCTTGTTTTACAGAGTCCTTCCTAAAGGTGTTCTGCTTTTGCACACTGCAAGAACAGAAGAGATTTATAGTCAAAATATGTTCAGAGAACCCTTGCAGTAGTGTGTGGCTGGGTGACCTCAAAGTTATGTGAACCCTGAGTTTAGCAAAGTCAGTGTGCCCCACTGAGAGCAAGTCGTCTCTTGGGATCTAGACCCACCCTGTCTGACCCACCAAGGACCTAACCCCTGAGTCACAGGGGAGCCTGGTTTTGGCCAGGTAAATATAAACCACACAGGTCCCTTACAGGATGGTGGCTGCTTTCACTTGACTTTCATGTTTCAGCTGCTCTGTCTGGTTGTTACATTCAAACTGAGCAGCAGCGTGTGTTCACACAGTGTGTTTGCCACAAGGAAAAACCTGTACAGAACACTGATGACTTCATTAAAACATCTTGGCTGTTAAGTCACCCAGAAAATCATTGAAAGACATTTTCCAGTATAGACTATTAATTGTATAAGTAGATTGGCATCAAATACTTGAAGTTTTTTGGAACAATTGTCTGTTGTTAGTGGGAAGATGACTGAAAATACCTTAATCTGCTCTTACTTGAAGTGGTCATTGCTTTGCCTTAAAAATAATACACACACATAACACACACACACATACAAAGAACTCACCTATATCTTTGGCTCTTGAAGCTAACGGTCTTCTCCACTGGGTAACAAATTTGTACGCATCAAGCCGAATTTCAATAATATTATTAAGTAAGGCCAGAAGCGGTGCCAGTGGAAAAGCTGCCACAAAAATGGTTGTGAACCCAAACTGAAGAACTATGGAAAAAAAAAGAAAGGTCACAGTATAACTGTTAAGACCTAATCCCAAGGTCTAAGATACCAAATAATATATGCATACAAATATTATGTATAAATACATGAACATTTCTTATTATGCCATACCATAGAATAGTCTAGTGACACTTGTACAGCAATTCCTTGCCAGAGGTTCAGAGCAAGGATGACAAGAACAAATGCACATCTGTCCCCGCGATGGTCAGCAGTATCTAGATTTTGTAATTTGGAGCAAAATTTGGAGGTGGACAAACTGCTTTTTTAAAAGGGCCTTTTTTCCTTCCAGCATCAACTAGGACCTCTCAATACCTGCAAAGATTAGGGCTGAATACATTCCTTTTTCTAGTACAGATAGGCAGCAGTTTGAAACTTTGTGTAAGTTTCTAGAGACAAGTTTTCAGACTGCCAAATTTCCTACTAATTTGAAAAGAATTGTCTGAGGGAGAAAAGAAAAAAACAATCATGACATACCCAGTTCAGCCACATGGGGCAAAAGTTCTTTAACATGGCTTTGAGCAGTTATCCTGCCCTCTCCTCTGGATAGAGCAATGCCTTTTGGAAGCAAGCTGCTTTGTAAATGCAAGGTAGTAAATGATGGTGAATTTTAAACATAAACAAGCCTGTGGGTCTGTACCATGCAGTTTAAAAATAAAAGCCCAAGGGAACTTCCTTTAGAAAATAACAGCAAAGTTCTTCAGAAATGTATGCAGGTGAAGAGGTGGGCTCTGGTTTGGAAAACGACCTCCCCCCCCCAAGCCAGAATGAGAAGTGTTTCATAGATGTGAGGTTAGCAAACCAGCAGCAGTGTGGTTAGCTACAATGGTTTGGTTTTGCTCTTACAAACTCACTCTCGTTCCTCACCTGACCTGTGAGAATGAAAACCATTTTTCAGCCTCTTTAGCTTCATACAACAATAATTAAAAGAATATACCAGCCCACATCAACAAAAAAAGCAACAACATTAAAATCTAATGAGAGAGAGAGAGAACAAAGGTCAGTGCCATACTCATTTCTAGGTATTCATCAAAGAGTCCATAAGCATTCATAGGTTGCAGATTGTAGTCCTTTTCCCACTGTGGGAAGCTTGTTTTTCTCTGAGTGCCATACTCTTGTCGCAGTTTTCTCCTGGTCCACCAGTTTTGAATTAGCCTACATTTTCAAATAAATTAAAGAAACAAGGTAAATAATATTAGCGGCTATTTATCACAGAATTGGAAGAGGCTAAGTGTGCACAACATACCTTGCAAAATTAATTTCCCAATGCACAGGAAAATGGAGCGTTAGTAATACATGTGGCTGACAACACAGCATAACAGGTATGAAAACAGATACGGCTGATAGGCTGTAATCCAGGCCTAGATGTTGTTAAAATGGTGGAAGGATTTGACATGTTTTTATTATTTATCTACTTTCTTTTTCTCTATACAGAATGGCAAATCAGTTCAGGGTCTGTTTATATGGCAGAATGCAATGCTGTGTGGAGATAGTTGAGTTCTCATTGAGAAATCAGTAAATAGAGTGCTGATGCTGCTTGATCCCATCCTGTGTGAGAGCTGGCATCTCTACACAGCTCTACAGTGTGCAGGGTAACAGTCTCCAGGCAATCCTGGAAGGGAAAAAGCAACCTTGAATGGTGTCTGCAGCCAAACATTCAGAGGAATAAAAGGCAGAAAGAAGTGTGTGGACTACTGACAATGTGGTGGCTGAGAGGCGGGTGGCTGGCGTGAGAGATACCTCCATCACAAGAACTGGGGAGGCTGTACTGGACTTCAGGGGGAAAATACTGTGCCTGAAGAAATGCACATGTAGGGGCATCATGGGAGGCACTGAGCCAGAAAAGAAACGAGCGCTCAATTGAAAATAAACACCTTTGCCTCTCCAGGTCAGGGTGTGGCACTGGTTTGGCCAACGAAGGACATGAGTCCCAGTTAGTATAGAGAGCAAAAAAAACCCCAGCAAAACCACATGACAGAGATTTTGTCCAAAGTTGTGGTTGGCCCCTTCGTCTCAGCAAGATAGAAGGTGATGGCACACCCAAATAATTCAATCCTTTCCCTGACTGTGCTTTGCTTCTCGCCATCACAGTGAACTGGTCTGGTCTGTGAATGGCAGGCAAACGGCCATTGGATTTGGATAAGGGTTTGGCCAATTTCTTGTTTTCTTAAAGCTTAGAGATTATTTTTGCATTCAGGCCATTTACCAGACAGGTTATAGCTTTTCCTTCTTTCTTAAAGAAGTGTAGGTTGAACTAAGTGCAGGGCATTAAAATCTGGAGTTTAGAAGTGCAAGAAAAAAGTTTAGAAGAACAAGCATGGACTTCAAGTCAGAATTGGGAAGTACAAGAAATTATTACAATATTTGGTTTTAGCAGTTGCAGCCAGTCACTAGGGTGTAAAAAGCCTAAAAAGGCTTTTCCTTGACCATCCATGGTTGTGATTGATGAACTGTGTGACAGCTAAGGGAACATCTTTGCAGTCCACAGGACCCTTTGGGACTTGACCTCTCATGTCCTGCCCGTGAGAAAGTGAGAGGGCTGAGAACTGAATTCTTGCAAAGGCATTAAATTGAGGGGTGAGGTGGGTGGGAGACCAATACCCTGAGACAGATCCCAGTTAAATTCCTCCTTTGTGAGAGGTGAAATCCATAACCAGTGTTACTAAATATCTAGGACTCCTAGTAAAATGCAGAGAGACGTCATTTTCTGATTTATGTGCAAGCAAAATGTGAGCAATGCAATGTAATGTGGTTTTAATAGAGATGTACGTTCTTCCAAGAAAAAAATCAACTTGAAATTGCAGTTTTCCACCTCCAAAGAAATAATCTATATTTTTTTTTTCTTATTCATTGCAAATGTATCTATGCAGGAGAGAACTGATGAACACTTCCAGGGGTTTCGAGGTGGTGTTTGTATGAAGCAGAAGCACCACTCCGACATGCCAGTATTTGTATTAAAAATGTAACCACTGAACAATCAATGCTCCAGCACACACCCGAGGGCCTCTCTTTGGTATCTTTGAAACCTAATTCTTAACTCCCGGGCAGAAATTTCAGAAGAGAAGCCAGTGCCACACATACCAGTGAGAAAACAGGCGCTGGGGTTCCTGTCACCAAGGAACGCTGGGTAGCATTTCTGACTTGCCCTGCGTGTCTCTGCGGTCCCTGTGGGAGCGCATGCCTGCACCAGACCTGGGCTGCCACCCTGAAATGGTGCAAAAACCTCACTCTCTAAAACAGGGTGCTAGTGCTCCTCTGCTAGGGCTGTCTTATGGGGATATATTCTCTGCTATCAGCTCTGGCACTGAGCAGTGCTGGCTCTGCCTGGGTCTTGGCAAGCAGTAGCCAGCACCCAGGTGGAGGTACAGCGATGTTCTACTACAAACTGTAGGATTGCCTCCAAATCCTTTGGCCGTCCACATGGTGTTGGCTCCAGTCATGCTCTTAGCAGAAATGATGATGGATTTTTCACACAAAAAGGAAATGCACTTGCCTGCAGCATTTCAGGGCTAGAAGGTGAACAGAAAGGTCTGGAGATCAAATACATCTCAAAGTTGAGGCATCTCACGTTGTTGTGACTGTGTGTGCTGTGTTGTGATTTGCGTTGTGACTCTGAAGTGGAGAGCCTGACTGCAACTGAAGCAGTTTATTCCTATTAAATCACTGGTTCTTAATCTCCTCCTATCTCCTTCAGTCACCTTCTTTAATCCCCTTCTGGGCTCTTTATTAGGTTTTGTAATCCCAATTAATAGGTAGCAGAAAGATCTAATGACAACTGACAAAAAGAGGCAGGGAGTGGAAAGAGAAGGATCAATACTGCCGCTGCTGTTCCCTCCTCCTGACCCTGGCTAATTCCTTCAGCCCTTACAGCTGCAAAATCTTGGCAAGCAGCACTGGACTCAGACCCGGGAAGACGGAGAGATAGGGCGCTTTGAGTACCTTGAGTGCCAATTACTCTGTGCATTTAAATCATTTACTCCATTTTCATTATGGCTACATGTGATCAGCACTGAGGCTGCCTGAAATTGCTTCTGCAACATGTTTCTGCAGCTCAGGGATCGAACTCTGCACCAGCTCTGCTCTGGATCCTGCAGCGAAGCAAATCCTGCTGAACTTTGCAAGGGCAAACTTTCTGACAATGTCAGTGCTCTCGTATTTTCACACTTGCTAATTTCCCTTGATGACTGCCTCACTGTCTCTAGCATCAACTGTCTATATTAATCATATTAAACATGCTCATTAAATACTAATCAATAAGAAATGAACCAATAGGGTATGAGTAATCCTCAACCTTTTTAGCTAGGGGGCAGCTCTGTAATACCCTGAAGATCACTAGGGAACTTGCCTATATACCAGTCAGTACATTTTTCTATCTCTGAGAGTGTATATGCCAGCAGTGCATTTTTTCCAGTTCATACCTGCCCTTTCAGGCATCTTTTATCACCCAGCAAGGAGAAATCCAATTTAGAACTTACTGGCATAGCTAAAAAATGATACATATAGTATTTCCTGTGTAAGAAATACAGCAGTCCTACAGTTATTGTTAAGGAGCTTTAAAACAGGGAATACTATTTAATGAAATCAAGTACTTCCCATATATTATTTATTTGTCAATATTTATATTACACTTTCGCTTTTGCAAACTATGTTCAATGTGAAAAAAAGCCAAACACCATCTAGCTCTACACATCCAAAAACCTCTATTAACAGTTTTATATCCTAGGGGGGACTTTTTCTGTTGTAATGACTACTGTATCTTGCTTTTATGTAACTGGTCATAAGGAAAGCATAAACTTTATGTATTATTGTGTGACCTACAGAAGCATGAGCATTATTTTACTTACGGGTAGCCCAGTTCCATGAAGTTATTCCAGGTCTGCTTTAGCACCATTATAATACCCATTTGCATACAGAGATCAATAAGGCATCCACTAGGGTGGCACTACATAAAAAAAAGACACAAAAGGTTAAACAGAAACGATGCTGAGCTTTTAAGCATTTCTTAAAGACTGTAAGTGGATATTAGTTAATTTACTTAAAGGAAATTAAATGCCATTCTCTTTAAGTTTTTTAAAAATATAAACTCATGGGAGCATATGAGACTGTATCATACTATGAGCTTTTTAAGCCTATAATCTAATTCTTTGCAAAGGTCAGAATCAGTTGAAACCAATGCAGTTTTCACATTAGTGATGTTAATATGTTGGGCAGCTATGGGTGGGACAGAGGCAAAGGCTAACAAGTTTCTTCAATGACTTCAACAGTTTTTGGGGAGGGTGACTGTGCCTCAAGTAAAAGAATGAAGAGAAAATTCCTCCTGGCGGCACAGGCAAAGAGTTTATGCCTAAAACATAGACCTGATACTGTTTCTTGAGTACCATTTAATGTATATGACTGAGCAGACTATGCAAAGCTACTGTCTTCTCAAAGAACTAAAAATCTCTAACTGTTGAACAACAGTTCTCAGTGTCTCTTGCCTGAGTGCCTGCTAGCTTTAGCAGTGGCTCCAGGCCTTGAAGAAGTGGTGCTGCTTTTGGGAGAGATGCTCAGCTAGTACAAATTTAAGTAATTCCAGTTTTTCATCTACTATTGGAAGAAACAGAAAAGGGCCAAAAGCTTTCTGTCCTCAAACAGCATTTTCCACAATTGACTTTGAAGATCCAAACAGTGGACGTCCAACCTGTATTGTTAGATCCTGGGTATCATGGATAAGTCCAACAGATCGCTGTCATAGAACTGGAACTACTTCTCTTTAACTTTTGGGGAGAAAAAATTTGACATTAGCTATGACCTGTAACAAAATGTGATATGACTTTCTTATATATACTGCTTTTTACAGTTCTCAGAGCCAGGGTCCCTGCTGAGGTTTCTGTTGACCTCATTCAGCTTCTCTTTAGATTAGCAGGGTGGCAGATAATTTATTTTTTTTTAAATTAACTTTTCTAGCATATTATTAAATCATTATCCTTCTGTTGTTAGGAATCAGTCACATGAGGCAATATAACCTAAGAGAGGTAGGTGCAATATTAAAGAAGTAGCAGTGATGTTACAGCCATACCATGGCTAATATACTTTGTACGTTCTGGTCTGAATATGCCCACAGACACTGGACCAGACTATATCTATACTGTGTAATTAAATGTCTTACACTTGGCTTCATACCACAGGTGAAGAAAGGGCTATTGGAGGGATAGCTGGGCAGTCTACATTATGTTTCTAATAAGACCTAACACAGATATGGTCAATAAAATGGAGACTTTTTTTATTAGACATTTATTTTATTATTAGACTTTTTTTTTTTTTCCCCTCTGAAAAAGGCAAGATAGTAGGGACTACTAATAGTAGCTTCCACCAGCAACTGACCCCACCTGTAACACCTCACTGCTGCACTTCCTTCCCAAACCTGGTTCTTTGTTCCTCCCATCTCTGCTCCTGCAAGTGAGGTTCTTTCCCTGTTCTCTGATGCCTCTCTGAGATGATTCAACCCAGTAAATCCTGAGAAAACTAATTCAGCCAGAAAAAGGAAGCATTTCCTGGGATATGATACAGGGAACTGAAGAGGCTCCTCACGGGGTTGGACAAGCCAGAGCCAGTGCAGAGGAAGAGGAAGAAGCAAACTTCTGGTGGAAGTCAAAGGAAGAGCAGAACTGTGCTTTTCTGGCAGCATCAAGTTGTTAGGTCAGCTTGGCCGCTCTCAGACTTTGGAGCGATGTTCAGTGAATTTCTGCCTGCCTATTTATCAATGTTTCTTTCCTTGAATGTACAGAATTCACTACTTCAAAATTAGGATGGCTTTTTCAAATTATTCTTTTTTTTTTTTTTGATAGTGTTTGGATGACCTTAATAGATAACCTTAATAATAACCAAAATATTTAGCTATCTGGAAGTGTTTGTAAATTCATGTTAGCAGTGTAAGACCTGCATTTTCCACTTGCCATTTGTCATGTATTTGCAAAGTTGTTTCAGTTATTCAGCTGTGAAGCAGGAAAGAAACCATGGGATTTGAGCGTGCAAATGGCAGCACTGGGCATGGCTGATCCAGAAACTGCTGCTGTTCACCTCCAATAACTGTCAAATGGGTTTTGAGTTCTGAATGTATTTGCCAAAAAAAAGGGATTGGTCCTTGAGTAACTTGGAAAGCCAGCCTCTCATGGCTCTCCAAATCCATTTGGTTATATAGATGTGGAACATTATGCCGGTAGCTGGTTTGGGAAGTTTGTTCAGTTGTGGTCAATTTTCAAGTACGTTTTATATGTCTGGATTTTTAAGTTATTATTTTAGCTCCCTGGTCAGCAAGGTTAGAAAAGCTGAGAAGGGATTTTTTTTAGAAGCAAAAAGTTGTCAGATTCATATCTGACTTTGATTCATTTCAAGGATGAAATATTTCTAATGTAAAAATGTGAGTAATGTTTAAACCATTTGATACCACTATCCAAATGTGATGCAAACACTAAAACGGCTAGCATTGAAAAGGGCATATATATCAATATGTAGATGTCTTTGTAACAGATGGTAATGTCAGTAGTGTGGAGTTAGACAGCAACTGAAAACCCAATAACACTCTCAGAAATACCTAGACAGAGTTATGGGTCTGCCTCTGCTTGCATTTACTGCATCTGTGGGCAGCAGATAAATCAGTGTGTAGTTAGCGAACACTCACCTCTTCCAGTCTCCACCGGTTTATCAGCCTTAAGTAGGCACCAGGGTGTCCTGTAAATCTTTAACACAGGAATATACATCAACTATGTTTTGTAAACATCCTGTTCACACTAGAAGAAGAAAGATCACACTGTTGTTTTAATCTAATGTCATCTTAGTGTGATTGATATAACTATAAAAGATGCTATGCTGCAAAAAGTTTTGGGGGATTCCTGGAATAATTTCTATGAAGTGCTAAGTATATTTTTATTTCCAGATTTATTTCAATACCAAATACTCTGCTGTTGGATATTCAGCATATGCAGAGAAGAGAGAAAATCTGAATAAAACTGTTCATGTCAGTTTGGAAAATGGCTTTCAACTGCCAGTTCATTTCTTTACACCATAATGTGGGCTGTGATATCTGCCTTTCTGTGAGATCAGTGAAAATGTTAGTTTTCATTAGGAAAACATCATTTTCTTACTGTTGTCCCATGTTTTCTCCCAAAATGACTCCCACAACTTCCAACATGCAAATAATCCATACTGATGGATTCTTCTACTCAAGCCTTCCCTACTCAAAGGCTCTTCTTTTGCTTTTAGAGGACTTGCGGACAGAGGCATACAAATATATATATATATTTAATTTTCTGTGGGAAGAAACCAACTGATGGCTCATAATTCACTCTTAACAGTCCAAATCATCTAACAGAAGAAGCAAAGTATTCAGGCATACGGACTAGATGATCATTGTAGGTCTCTTCCAACTGAACTAAACTAAACTAAATTATTCTATTCTACTCTAGTCTGAAAGAAAAAGACACAGTGTTAAGTTATTTACTTACCTGTACAAATTACACACATAAAGACAGAGTGATGTGACCCACATATATAGTATTGTGGGATGCATCAGTTCCCAGTAGTGAAATTGTTAAAAGTTAGCATTGAGCCAATGTGGTGCTAGGAAATGAAAACTACATCTGTTTCTGGGATTTTGAAAGGAAAATAAAACTGCAATCTGTCCTGCTTTGCTAGTACGGAATTTGCATTTTGAGATGTGTGATAATATGGTCACATTTTGTTTCATTACAGACAATTTTATTTCTTCTCTCTATTTCATTTTGCACATATGAGGGTGCAGACATCAATCCTACCTTCCAAGGAAGAATGCTATATAAAAGGTAGAGCTGTTCAGATTGACAAACTGAAAAAGAAACATTTTCAGAGTGAAGCTGTTCTCCCACTCGGATTCAGTACGAGGCTGCTCTGTGAAGAAAAACAGCAGAATTTCAGAGGTTTAATCAGATTAAAAATTTCCCTTGGCACAAAGGCTGCAGACACCTA
Source organism: Gorsachius magnificus (assembly GCA_034008185.1). Classification (NCBI taxonomy): domain Eukaryota; kingdom Metazoa; phylum Chordata; class Aves; order Pelecaniformes; family Ardeidae; genus Gorsachius; species Gorsachius magnificus. The sequence goes on from CM067081.1 coordinate 164,841,666, forward strand.
TCAGAGCTGGCAAAGTATGTGTAAATTAGCCTGCTGATTTCGAAATATAAGCTGACACAAGAAATTGTATCCAAAAGCAGCACACAGCAAGTGAGCTTGTAAAGACTTAGAAATCTCTTCTGATATTTGGGTATGTATATTCCCAGGAGACTGTAAGAAAGTGGTGGAGATACTGTCTATATTATATATCCCTCCTGGATTCCGGTGTGCCTTACAGGCTCAGGCTTTTCTCTTGTTTCTTTTTCTGCAACCTACCATAAGGACATTGCTAGAAAGCACTCCACTACAAGCTATGTAAATGCCTTTTTGTTAGAGATACCATACTGAACTGGAGGCAAATCCTCCTTGTTACTCTGTTTCATGGATTTTCCCACCATGTTGGCACCTAAAGGACTCTACATGGGTATCAGTGGAGTGCCACTGCATGACTCCCTTTCCTTGTCCCAGGGAGCTCATCACAGAAGACTGAGAAAAAATATTTTGCAATGGATGGGATAAGGCAAATGGGAAAGGGGAAGACATATTCTTTCCTTCGGGTAGACCCTTAATCCCCATCTGAAGAGATATCAAGACAGAAGTTAATGAAACAACTTCTAAGCCAACACACTAGCACTATGTCCTGGAACTACTTTCCAGTTGGCAGGAGCTTGTTATTGGTCAACCGTTGCTGTGAACAGGAGTAATCAGAGGAGAAGTGGGGGTACTAATGGTATCATAATGTTAGTGCTCATATACTACTTCTAAAGGAGCCTCCAGTAGAGTACTGGAAGTACAGGAACAACAACGATAAACTAGATTCTCTTTAATTAGAGCTTCCCTGCCCATGAGGAGATTTCAAACAGATGCATCAACAAAACCATAAACCAAATCATAAATAAACAACTGTGTTAGTCACTTGGAAATGCCTGTCATTTTGCTCGTATGCCCATCAGAGACAATGGCAATGCTCTGGAGAAGCATGGACGTGAGCTCTAAAAAGGTCATGCAGAGGCTGAAGAAGGACATCCTGAATGTAGCTTTGCTGCCAGTCCCACTCTGAGCTTATTACACTGATAAAGATTGTTCAAACCAAATCAGCTACTTAGACCATCAGAGTAAAAACCACAAAACAGTCTGAGCACTGTCAGAACAGCCTAAGCAAATGAGTTTTCATACAAATGCTTTCTGTACAGGAAGCAGACCTACCTTGATGATAACCTGGCAGAAAATAATCAAGCTTCAAGGTCTCTAGACTATATCTCACTGTCCCCAGGGTGTCACAGGGAGTAAAAGGGCATAGCCTGTGCAAATCACATACTTGAAAATCATATTTCTCAACTGTAACCAGCAGTTATCTTTTCCATGGATACAGGATGGCAAAAATGTTTTAAATTTACTGCATACAAATGAGGACTCTCAGTCTAGTAAGAAACAACAGAATAAAATGCTGTCTTACACAGAAGTGCTTTGAACACATCACCTATGACTTCGCAGATGTAGAAAAGCCCTGACACAAGCTAAAATCAGCTGTGTGCTTCCTCTGAGCAGACACCAAAATCTGTGCACCTGGTCCAAAATACCTTACTGAACATCACCAATGTACAAAGGTATGCAGAAACTGAAAATAATCTCCTCAAACCTCTTCTACACATTCTATAATATGGTTCACTTAATAGGCCTTCAGCACGTGCCTCCTTTCAGGCTTCTTGACGCTAAGGAACCCTTGCCAATTGCCACCAACTACTGCAATCTTCCAGCATGACCAGGATCTCCAGAGACTCTGTCTGAGCCATGGATATACGAGTGATAGACTATTGCTACCCCAGTGGCAATACATGCTGTCCTTAGAAAACATGTTGTCCTTACTCTAGTGTAATGATCACCTTTATGGGTGAGCTGAAAAGATTACAGTAACTTAGAACATCATTAGAGTTTAGGTGCTGGTAGAGATGATGAGCCAACTAGTTATTTTCCCTCGAAATTACTGCCCCTCTTAAAGGCATATGCTTGATAGCACCTTAGTTTCAAGCTATAAATTTGGCTTCCAGAAGTGATTCCCCCATTTCCAGGTCTTCACTGCTGGTTGCGAGTGCTCAGTCTCTCTGAAAACTCATGCTTTTTCCCCAAAGGTAACAATTTGTTTAAGTTCTTACAAGGTAAGGGGTTGGAAGAGGAACCAAGCATGGCAGGTGGGTGACTGTTGTCACCACTGATTGAATGGCGCTACAGCTTAGTTTATATACTCCTTTATTACAAACTTAAGAAAAACATGAATTCTTATAGCCTGCAAAATAATCAGGATTTTTCATATTTATACAGACCGTTTGAATGCTATCACAGTATAGGGACCAAAAAATCAGTACAATATAATTTAATTTTGTATTTAACATTGCTTACCTAAGTTTGTCAGGAAAAGAGCAACCTTTTCATACAGCTGTAACAGAAAAGAAACAGCCTCTTAGACATGTGGCCAGCCAAAAATACAGAGCTGCTTTCTAAGCAGACTAACTGCTCTTACAAGTTAAATCTGACATCCAGATGATCTCTGTGATGTTCTGATAACGACGATAATAAAACTATATAGTAATAATACAATGATGATTTAATCAAACAAGGCACAGTAATATTTTTAAAGCTTATACTCAGCTCCATTCATCCACAATTTATAGAGAAAAATATGCTGTCATTGTCCCTATTTTACATACAGAGTGAAAAAGGGTCAGATAACTTTTCCAATGGAACACGTATATCACAGAAAAATCAAACTAGTAAGAGCATGCTCTAGTATGTTGGGTATGTTGGGCTCCTTGGGTTTTTTTGGGATTTTTTGGGTGCTGAAAGGAAAGGCGCTGGGGAGACAGGGAGTCACTTTAGAGAAAGTCTTTTGTAATCCCCCCCACCAGACACATTTCTTACTCTGAGTCAGTGACGCTGTTCTAAATCCTAAGTGGTACTTTCTACGCTTAGCAGGTACCATGCTCTCAAAGTCTCCGGGAGACTGCTAACTTCATAAAGCTGACAAAAACTAACTTAGAGGGTTTTCACTATTAGTATTTGCAAAGGGGTTTTGAACCTATAAAGTACATCGCCATCAACATCAGTATTAGTGTAAATTAATATGATGATTTCCATTTGCTTTAAATGAGTCTGGAGCCTGTTCCCACAAAACACTAAATGTCCTTAACTCTCACTACAGGGATACAAAGCTCCTCATATTTCAGGCTCAAGTACTTATTTTTTCCTGAAGTGCATATCAGCAATGTTTCTTTTCATTTGCAGTTATCCTTATAAACTCTTGCTTAAATTGATTTATGTACAATTTACAGATCAAACTGCTGCTTAAGAACTGAAGTCATCCTGAGTTATCTCATCCATGTTAACAACCACTTCTTGCTTAGAATAGCTTTTTGCTGCCTTTGGAGTAAACAGTTTTGTTTCAAGTAATGAAAAAGGTGGTTTCTTCTAGGTTTAAATGCATCTCTTGCAGGCAACTGTAGAAGTGCTAAATGTCCGGGTGGTTTATATCCTGATCCCAGAAGGGAGTGTGCTATTTTATAAATGTACATTGCTCTGCAGAAGGGGGTATTGAAACTGTATTTTGTTGCTATTCCTCCTGGAACAGTGAGACTGTGTTAGAGATTCTGTTAACAATGTTTGGATCCAATTATCTGCTACTGCAGTTTATCACTACTAGTCCCAAGGGGCCTTGTTGAGGATTGTATGCTGTTCTGTGTTCATATATTCTGTGGGTGATATCACTGGAATTAACAGGTTTTATTAACCTTGGTAAAGCTAATGATTGTTCCCAGGTCAGGCTGCAGGATTGTCTGAGACGTTATGCTTGAAGGTCATTACGTTTGTCATGATGGATGTGTCACTGTATGTACTTAGCTCTCAGAGCAACCAGTCTAGAAGTTACTTGTGGTCTAGACCTTTCCCCTGATGCTTAGGGAGGTTGTCAGCTCCTATCAGAATCACTGGCAGTTTTCCAGGCTTCCTAGCAGTGAATTCCCTACTGTTATATACATCTTCGTCCATTCTGGTTTTATTACTCTATCATTGCTTGCTCTCCTGCTACTTCTCTTGAGTCACAGTTTGTAGACGATTCAACTACCTGAAGTGCTCCTGGAGATTTTTTTTTTTTTTTTCCCCAAGGAAATCTCACTACTGTCCTTCAGGACAGTAATCCATCATGGAAAGTGAAGGATTATGTTCTTAAGTTCTTTTGAAAAGCTCATGCAGTTTCATATTTTGGGCATCTTTTGTTTCTATGAGCTATATCCAGATCTAAGGCTGTGGTGTTTATTGCATGGTAATGAGTATTAAGCTTAAGAAATCCACCTTTGCAGTGCTCTATTTATTTGATGTATTTTAGGAAGTAAAACAAAGTTTCTCCAAAGGCACCTTCAAGCCATCTTCCATTATTTTAAAAATTTCTCTAAGCTGTAAAACTCTTTGAGAACCAGATAATTTTGTTTCTGTAGTATTTATTTGTTGCTGCTTCACTGCATATACAACGACTTATACTGAGAGCTTGGAAATGGATGTTTTACTGACATAGATATATATAGATAGATTTCCTTTTATTTTTTCTATGCTACTGTGTGGATTAAAGAAAACTCCCAAAACTGCAGACAACAAACAATAAATCAAAATCAAGATACAAGAAGAGAGCCCTCAGTACAAATTCAGAGAGAATAACAGCTTCCACCTCTTCTTTCTCCCCTTCCCCTTCTCAGCCTTTAGTCCCACCCTAGGGAAAACATAGGAAGGTCAACAGTTCTTGATAGGTTGTCCTAGTCACCAGTCCAGTCTTGCCTATGCCAAGGGGAGAAGTGAAGTCCTGCAGCAAAGCCTCTTGGAATTTCCTGCTATATAAATGGGGGGCTGTTAAAATTAAATTTTAGATAATGGAAATGCTCGGGTATTGCACAGGAAAGAAAGCAGTCTCCAAGCCAGCACTTGGAATGTGCAGGCCTGAAAGAACATTTTATATTTCCCCTAGGAAGTTAGTCAGCATATCTCCTGGAGCAAAGCCTAGCATGCTTTTTGCAGAAGACACTTGCTACTGAGTGGGTAGAAATACTCTGCCCTGGCTCCAGTACCTGGATGGTTTGTAGGTTGATCCCTCCTCCCCCTTAAAATGAATTATGTCAGTTGACAAAAATCTGGTAGTAAAAGGCCATACACCTCTTACCAAAAGGAACTAATAGAAGACACATTACTATCACAGCAATATACAGAAGTACCTGCATCTCAAAGGAAGGATGAAACTCATTCGCCATCTAATGTATGATATACTGTCCTGAGTCTGGTTCCAAACCAGTTCATAACAATAACCTGACCGCAGCCAGTCCCCCTACAGTGTACCCAGACCATGTCTCTGGTGTATCCTGGCAAAGGCCGTAGGCAGCTCATGGAACAAGTCATGTCTGCTCAAGTCTCTTGAAGTTTTCCGCCCAAGGGAGTTCTCCTGCATATGGACATTGTGTTTGTATATGCATACCCTCACTGGTAAACTACTGTGAAAACTGAAGCCAGAATTACTGAAACTAGTATACATAAGAATCAAAACACTACTTAAAAAGAAGAGTATTAATGAAATGGTCTGAAACCTGAAAACATATGAAAGGGAAAAAAATCAGAAGATAAAAAGGAATTGAACATGTCTCCCTAAAATATTTTTTAGAACATTCAGACACGCTTTATGTAATATTTGGTAAGATATCCATAAACAATAATGCCATGTCTGGCTTAGCAAGGCACTCCATTCCTGCTGAAAAAAGAACTAAAACCATGCGGTGGTCTGCAGACTAAGATATCTACCAATCTGACGCCTTGGGTATAGTTCTGGATATGTTAGTTTTACTCACCACATTCAGTAGCATGATGATGCAAAAGTTGATGCACACTGCAGTCCCTGTAGTTGCAACCTGAGAGTTATTCCTGATTAAAGCCCACTTAAAGGCAGCAAAAGTGCTGACAGTCACAACACGGTAAATAACAATGCCAAAAACAGCAGCAATCACCACACAGATCTAAAGGAAGAAAAAAATCAGAGAGAAGAACCTGAAAACTTTCAATAGAACAGGAGTTAAGTTCTCCCTGAAACTCTGAAAACTAAAACAATGAAAGACTTGAAAAATACATCCATTTTAATTCCAGAGAAAGGTTTCAACATATTATTCTTATTGTAAAGTCCTTTTTATTTTCCATAATGTACAATTTCTTTGAAATTAAAATACTTCTTAGTTTCAAACATTTTTGTGAAAATGTATCTGTTCCTTAGTAATAATGTGCTAAACAGTGTTGCCAGCTCCATGAATTAGAGATTTTCCTTACATTCATGCTCCGCTGTGTGCAAAGGCTAGTATCAAGCTGATGTCCCAGCTTGATGTTGTCATGTTTGGGATGTATTTTGGGCTTTGATGGACTTCACACTTACAGGAAAAAATGTCTCTATTTCTAAGTACTGCCTCAAAAAGAACCTGGGCAAGCTACTCTAGCAAGCTCTTTCTTGCTACAGTTCTGGAAAGATTCTATCTAGGGAAGATAACAAATTCAATTGCCCTTGTAATTTCTTCTCTGATGAGACTTTCAGCAAATGTGATGGTTATAATGTCAAAGCCATGCAGCTGAGCCAGGCTGCTAAATCACTTGATTTTCCATATGCAACAGTTGGGCACTAAATGGCAACTGTTTTCCATCATCACCAATTTATGTCACAGTTTAGCAAGCCACCTAAAGGACAAACAGTTGGGAATTAGTATGGGTGACTCATCTCATAGAAACTCTGACACAGAACCCTTACTAGGTAAGGAGGGTTTCTTCAGTAGAAGACAGATGATTATTTGCAGAAGATAGGTGTATTCCAAGGCTATGCATAGACAAACTTATCAAAATTGAAGTATATCCAAGCTAATTGAATGGGCAAATTAATTTTGAAAACACTGAATGCCGATCAAGCTGTTTTCATATTTTATTAGTTACTGAATTGATTGACGTAATCCCAGTGCAGATGAAAAAGAAGAAGTGAAGTGTGGTGTGCATGTGAGGGGCTGGTTTATTAGATTCTCTGCTGCCCCGTTGGCAGCACATAGAAACATTACAGAGTCACTGAGCTAGGGGATTGCCTCTGGATTCCCTGCATAGTGTTGAGGGGAAGAAGGACAACTTTCCTTTGTTAACAAGGAATCACTAACCTGGTTCAACTGCACTGTGGGAGTCAGTGCTGTGAAATTTTGCGAACTCCTCTAACTCGAAGTTTTGATAAGCCTATCTCTCCTGTGCTTAAAGCTATAATTTTTAAGGAATATTTTTACCTAAATGAGGGAAAATTCAGAGTTTTTCTAACTCACTGGAAGCTCATGCTATGCCAGCATTAACAAATATCTTCAGTGAAAATAATCCTTGTCTTGTTTCAAGGACCATTATGGGGACAATTTGTGGTGCACACAATTCAGAGCAAGGCTACCCTCTCTGACACTTTGAGCAAGATCTGTCACTAGGCTAAGAAGATTAGTGACTGCCTTTGCAAAGGGTAGGGAGAGAAAACTGTCCCCCCTTCAAGAAAAAATGTAGGAAAAATGCAAAATGTTGCAGGTGTACAATCAGTTCTGAGCAGACTGCAGTCCTGAGCAGACGTGTCTTCAAGGGCTGAGTCAGACAGTACATTGGCTCCTCATGCCCAGTGTTTCTGTGTGTCTGTCCATCCACCTGACATACCAGGGCATGGTTCAATAACGCTCTTGCCTTTCTTGTCCAAGATTGCACTGGACAATTTTGAAGCCATCAGTTTCTTACAAACCCTCTGCCCTGTTCCCTCCCATCTCATTCAAACACAAAGTTGCTGGGCTAGCTCACCCACCTGGCTCTCCACAGCTCCTGAAGTCATACACATATGTCATTTTCTAGCCTTCAGGAAAAGCCGTGGTAAATTCCATGAGAGTCTGAGTTGATGCCAGCTGTGTTTTCAAGATCAATCCTACCATTGCTGTTGTCATGTGAGTAACAGTGAATAACAGATTCAGTGAAGATTTTGCTGCTGCATTTAGTTTTGCACTTTGAAAGGGGGGAGGATGCATCATTTTAGGCAAGGAACATTGGTTTCTCCATTTCAGTTGCACTAGGAATATGAACCCTCTTTCCTTACCTCCTCAAAACACTGAAGAACTAGGACATATTAACATCATTAAGCACTCTAGGCACCACAGTTAGGTTCTTTGTAGAGTTTACAAAGAACAACTGCCTCTTCCTTGACATCTCTCCATATCACTCTGCACTGTCTACACAGGGAAGGCAAGGAAATCAGTGAGCTAATTCGGTCAGCTGAAATTGGTTCCTAAACGTGGCAGTGTCACTATTCTGGTATGTGTACATATAGCCTTATGTGTTTAGCCTCAAAGAAAGGACTTCACTGTGAGACTTGGTGAAGAGTAAACTAGTGTAAGACTTTACAGAAACTCAGACTATTTTCTGTGTTCAGATTTTCAGCCTGCAGTAAACATGCTAGAGACCATTTCACGTCAAACAGTCATATCCAATAGCTCCATACTATGTCAGCAGAGATAATGTTATTTTATATTTTTTCAACTGGTAAATAAATAAAAATCTCAAACCATAAAAAATATTCCAGATGCAGAAACAATGAGTCTGCTGCATTTATCTGCAAATGCTTGATAAGGCTCTGGCTTCCCGGATATGGGGTTCATTCGCTCTTTCTTGGAGTACTTGGCTTCAAACTGTGGACGTATTTCCTCCTAAAGAACAGACAGGCAATGTTCACACAAAGCACAGATAGGAAAGGTTCTGTAGGAAACTTCAGATCACTTATCATATCACTGTTATTGGTAATTATATCTTCGAATTCAGCAGCTGGCACGGCTACTATAAAAGCTGAGCTGGGAAATCAGGTCTCTGCTGTGAGGACTAGAATAAATCAGTGTACCCATAAAACCATATTGGAAGTATTCAGTAAACACCCCAATTAGCTACTCATCTAAACAATGCTCTTTGAAACTATATGGCTGTAAGCCCAATCATTAAAAGGTTGATACCACAGAGTTTTCCAGCCTGGTATTATCCTATTGATACTGGAATTCTACAACAAAACAAAAAGAAAAAAAAAAAAACCAACCCCAAAACCAAACTCCATTTTCTAAACCCAATTGCAGTTTGCTAGGTACCTTGGTTACCTTGCCATTATCAGCAAAAGTTTCTCAGCATTTGAAGAAGGAGCCATGCCATCTAATATTGCTTAAGTCCTTCCTAACTTGCACAATATTATTAGCAGGAACAGTTTTCAGCAGCAGAAATGTCAAGTCCTGCTTTGCCATAAAAACTCTCCTCTGAAATGAAACCTGGGGATTTCTTGGGGAGAGAGTTGGTTACATCTGTTTACAACCTTTTCAGATGACAGGGTTCACTCAGTTCAGGTAAGACCTCACGACTTTCAGCCACAGTAGGGCTACCCCACTGCCCTGCCATCTGGGAGGTTCACCAACAGCCACGTATCCTGTGCCACGTCACCCAAGTCTGACATCAGGGATGCGGTCAGAGATGAGAGAAAGCACCAGGCTGCAAAGATGGACTCTCACAGCTGCTGCAGCCTGTATACATTAGATCAAGTTTTACAGTGCTTTGATGCAGACTGGAGAGCTGGCCCATGGTACAGCTGGCTACAAGGGAGCACCAAGGTAGCTATGGATTGTCTTTGCAGCTTTGCTGTGCATTTCTTTGTAACAACCAAGAACCCAGCTTACCAATTTCAGTCTCTTCCAACCCTTCAACTGCATTTAATTGAGGTTTGACTGACTGAAAGTTGTAAATGACCAATCCTTAAATGACTGAAATAGGAGAATGTTAACTGCTCATACAAGTCTTTAGAATGTGGCTAAAAATAAGATACCCTAAAATCCTACATCCTTTTTAGAAAATTCCCTCGGGGGGATAAAAAATAGTCATGTCTCATTCTCTCAAATTTTGAAGGCACTTTCTCAATACAGTTAATTTCCAAATTCAAGCAGCAACCTGGTAACATGGTATTAAAAAAAAAATTAAGAGGCACGTATGCTCAGCTACAACGCCTGTGTAACCAATTATGTGCTTGAGGGAACCAGCCCTACATTAGCTATATACAAAGGCTAAGCATGCTTCTGTGGAGACAGGATAACACCTTGCTCTTATTCTACCTTGCTCAAGCTGTTCCTGCCATACCAGGGCTGAAGGCTGCTGAACAGACCATAATCTAGCAAGAGAAACAATGCAGGTAGTGTTCCTGTGTGCCCAGGAACATGCGAGAGGACAGAGTGTTATAGCATTGAAGCAGGGCACTTGAGAATTGCACCCTGTAAATTGTGCAAGGGCTCTGCCAGGTGACTTGCAGAGTCATATACAAGAAACCTTTCTTCTCTGCAGCTTTCTCTAAGCCAAGGTTTGATTATCTTTTACAATCTGCACTACAGGGAAGTCCTTATATCCACCTGTCCATAAATCTGGGTATCTCCTATGATCTCCAGTCAATTCAGATAATGCAAATGCTATTTTTACAGATATATCTCCACACAAAACAAACTCTGGCATGAACCCTCGTACCTGTTTAATGACACTCAACAATGCTGAGCACAGCTTGGGGCAAGAAGTAAACAGTTCTGTATCTGGCTGAGGTTAATGACACAAAGAAAGTGACACTGAAGAAAAAGAAAAAAACTACACTGTAAAATAGCAACAGAAGGCATATTTCAGCTGGGAGTGTCAGGAACTCTACGCAGTTGGTTTCTTGTTGCACACCCAGCCAAGACCCAGTTACTGTCTCTATGTCCCACCTTGCACCTTATTTACACGAAAAGGAAATCCAGATATGTAGGGTTGAAAGAGCCAGAATGCATTCAGCCCTTGTCCCCAGGCTGGAGGACCTGGATGCTGCAGGGGCTGCTGCATGCCTTCCCTGAGGGAAAATCAAAAGTGGTGAGGAATTCACAAGGTTGTATATCTGAACAAATTTAATTCTCTTTCCCCTCGTCTTCATTGTTTAATTTCTTTGTCTCTTCATTTAGAACAGAAAAGTGATAATGAAGTGATAAGAAGCCTTATAAATGTGGGGTTTTTTTTCAATCTATTGTTGGTAGGAATTAATAAATTTCCCTTTGTAGCAAAGCCTTATTTTTCAATTTGACAATGAAAATTAAAGCAAGCAAAGCTAGACATGGCAGATAATGTTCATAAAAATAACAATCTTCATTAACAAAAGCTTGTGACTTAAAATGGTAATCAGAACTCTTTAATTGATTTCTTTGAAATAGCTAATAAAAGAAATCGGCTGATTTTGTCCAGGGATAACTGAATAGGATGTAGAGAGGAAATTGAATTAGCAGTGATTTTATTAGAAAGCAGCACTTTTAGGAGAAAAATTTTCACCTTATGGAGCCAAAATTCTCACTGGCATGTACAACTTCATGATCAAACTCCACAGGATGGGTCTTTTTCAATCTATATAAAACAGACTATTCTCCTTCCTTCCTTCCCAATTCTCAAACATGGATCATTCAAAATCTTTACACACAGGAGAAACCATACTGATTTCTGGAGTATCAAACATGGATTAATGTGCACTGCCTTAGGCCAGATCTTTGTGCAGTGCCTTAGGTCAGATCTTTCTGTACTAGAAGAGCTACTGTAAATTTCTTCATGAAATATATCCTTTTCTTTCAGTTTTCTGAGTCCTTCAACAGGTGAATTCTTACAGGAGTCCTATCCTTCCTAGTCCAAGGATATATTGTCCTCTATAGCGCAGATTTAGAAAAGGGATTTGTAAAAGATTGAAAATCTGAATCTTGATCACTGGGACAACGATAGCACCCCCAGAAATAAGTCTCCTTGCAAAGCATGTGGTTTGCAGGTCATCCTGCTTGCAACTGAAGGCAATATCAAAGTGAAGCAGTGGACTTTGAACCATGGAACAGGGAACGGATCTCAACAGTTTTTCACCTGGGACACCTGCTTCCAAACTGTGACTGTCTCAGGGGCAAAGTCCTGCAAAGACCTCAGTGCCAATGGAAAAGTGCAGCATTTGATACTCGAGGAGGCAGTGGTCTGTACAGCTGAACTTAAAGCATAGACATGCTTGAGTTGTGCAGTAGGTATGGGCACTGTTGGCTGTAGCATCTTCAGAGAAGACACCTCTGGGACGCAATCAGCTCCCACTCTTGGGATCCCACTGAATGCTGAATAAAGGAGGAACTGATGCCTCAAATGCCAATGAGATACTGACGCGCTCTGATGGCTGGTCACATAGATCTTTGAGAAGCAGCCAGTTGAGTTCCTACTGGCATCTTTAACCTCTAATTTGAGAGAGAAAGGTACCATCTGGCACACTGCTTCTGAAAAGATTGCTGTCTCCTGCTGTAGAGACTTATAAATCTCCCTCTAGAAGGTGCAATGAATAGCTCTGGAGCAGGTACGCTCACCACTGCCCCTGGGCACCTGACTGTGGTTTTGTTGACAGAGCTCATTGGAAAAAGCCTAGTGTGAGAATAAAAGCCCAGCTGACCATCAGCAGGGAGGAGGTATCCTCTGAAAATTACCAACATGTCAACCTGCTGGACAAACTGAAGTAGTCTGCCAGTGGAACATAAACATCTCTTATAAAAAATAATGTTATTTGATAGACATCATAAAATAAACACATCATGTTTCTAGAAGGATAGTTTCAACTACCAGAATCTCTTTCAGGCTTTCTGACTGGAAGCAGAAAAATCTAGCAACTCTACTCTCTTCTGTCTTTTCACTGTTTATTCCAGCTAAAGGCTTAGTTGCATAGGCATGGTAATGCTCTTCCAAAAATCTTAGAAAGTGGAAAGCGAATCTTCCATGGGAATGCTTTCTTCCAGGGTCTGCAAGAGGACATGCACTTTCAGTCATAGCATCAAGGCTGTGAGTGAAATTTGGGCATGTGCATAAAGAGGAGAGGGAAAAAGAATGGGGAGCGGTCCAGAATGGGCTTGGAGCTGTTGTGCTCACACCTGTGCAAAGGACTTCTCCAAGCATTACCACACCAGCCAGAAATCACTTAGTATTATTACATGGAAAAAATAAAAAAAAAAAAAGCAAGGATCACTTAAGGGCAACCTTACCAGGAAATTCAATATTTGTAAATGAACTGATCATAGAAGGTTCAGGTGGATGGCTTTATAAACCAGCATAATCCCAAATCCAGGTAGGTTAAATCATGAAAGGTACAGATATATAACATCCCCATAAGACCAGGCTTCCTGGGAAAAACATAAAAAGGGCCTCATACTGTACTTGCTTGTGTATTTTGTTAGTTTAAAGGCTCCTTCTCATTCTGAGGACACTGAGCTATAAACTTGACTTGGAAATTGCAATTTGGTACATCCATCTTTTGCCTCAGCTGTCGGAAGCAGCAGCGGGTTTTTTGCAACAAGTCATGAGGGCACACGATCACGGCAGGTCAGTCCTGACCAATATTTGAACCTCAGGCAGGACTATCTCAGTGTGGTCTCTCTATTATTCATCAGCATTGGCAAGAGCAGGGGAGTTAAATAAGTATTAGAGCATTTTCTAAATATATGACAATAGCCCTGATGTATCACCAAGAATTGACAACATTTGTGTACAAATAATGATGTTCCTGTTGCTATAAAGAAATCAATTTCCAGTTATGTAAGTTCATTTTATGTTCTTGGTTTATTTTCTTAGTCATTAAGTATTTAAAAAAAATATCCTACCAGCAAATGAGCAATTGTATCATTTCATGGCCTCATTGAACTACATTGCCTCATGGAGACAAAAATCCTGTAACTCAGAAGGCTGTTTCTCTACTGGCAAGATTAATGAAAAAGAAATTCTTCCACAGAGGCAGCAATATAGAAGTTCAACGGCATTGAGACCACTACAGAAGCCTCTTACAGTCCTTCCAAATGCTTCAGGACAGTCTCTGAAGAGGAAGAAGAGCAGACTCTGGACACCTGCATGACCAAATCCCACTTGAGGAGCACTTTATCTGCCACACCTACTGAATCTTGCTTTTCTCCTGCATAATAAAACCTTCTAGTTCCACTTAGACCTCAGCTCTCAGTCCCAAGAGCATGATGTTTCTTTCTGGTAACTATTTTTTGCTGTTTAGCTTCCTCCCTTAAGGGATTTCCTCTACCAACAGAGGATGAATTAAGTCCTTTGAGTTGGTTCAGCTCATTCAGTCTCTGCAGCACTCTATACTTAGGTAACAAGCACCTGAATGTTCAGAAGCTGGTACAAGCCTCACACGGCTTTCTATCCACCAATATTCTTAGTGGTTATCTAAAAGGATAGATAAAAGCTCATTTGCCAAAATTCATGGTACCTTGGGCTGTCAAGAATTTCCTTGGATTCAAAAGCAAAATTTGTTAGCTTCCCCCAAAGTGCATTTTTCTACCTGAAATCTTCCACAACAACAGTCACTGATCTGTTGAAATTAATTTAGATTTACAAAGGTGTAAAAAAAGACAACAGTTTGGTCTGGGGAAAGTTTCTTCACATTCCAGGGGAAATATCTGAGGAGAAAAATGCTTATTTCCTAGTTAATGAAGATTTGAAGAATGAACTGAAAATAAATCCAAAAGAAAACTATGCTTACATTTTTAATCAAATCTCTTTGTATTAAAGACTAAGGAGTACATATTTTTATACAAACCTCTTCTTCTTCCCAGTCTATCAAGTCCCAGTCATAAGCAATTACTGCTCGCCTTCTTTTCCAAAACTCCAGAAAAACAGTTGCTGGAGCAAATAGAAAAAAAAATACAAAATTGTTTTTAAGTCAAGAAAATGTTAACTACTATCACAGAACTGTTGAATGAAGCTGTTATATTATTTTCATTTCTTTGCATAAATGGGTTCCTTTGAACAGCAAATCATGCTGATGATCAAAACTGTTTTCAAAAAAGCATTGCTTTCTAAGGATTACTTTGCTTGCTTCAAGTACGATTGAGGCTTTAGAGATTTCATTTAGTGCTAAATGAGAATGTTTAATTTCTAACCAACCAAGGGAGGACTCTCAAAGAATAAAATCATTCCTGTGACTCATCATTACTAGATATAGCAAATTTCTGATGAAGCTAAAGGTTTCTTGGGGCTATTGTAGATAAAGCAGTAACTTTCCTTCTTTGAAGACCATTTACAATACACAGAAGCCAGAACCGAGAGGAAGCACATTCCAGTGCACGTGCAAATCTGTAGAGTACTACTGAGGAAATGGAAACTTTTGTCTTACACCTTTCCAATCCAGACCCCTTCTTTTACACTGCATGAGTGTGTATATGTGGTGTGGCATTAACACCTGACAGTTTAACATTCTGTGCTGTACAGCCCTTTTTGACAGGGTTCAAGATAGTGTAATAGGCCTATACATGACTGTTCTTCCATTTTGTGATGGAAAGAACAATCAAGGAAGCACTCAGTCATAAAATAACTTGTTCACATTCTGGAAATTAATACTGAGCCTGTTTATGGTTACGTGTTTTTTTAATTTGTTTTGTTAAAAGAGCATAGAAGCTGCCTAAAGCTGACATGAATCAATGGAAAGGCTTCCTCTCCCATGGTGAGGTTTGGCTCTTCCCTTTATAGCCCACTGAAAAGCAGCAGGCTGATAACCACAGAGAACATAAACCTCTTTGTTCATGAGCTAGCATAGTATCAGCTGTAACAGGGTCACAGTAGCCTGGCAATATGTTCCACATCCAGTCCTAAAAGCATCTTCTTAATGGACTATCTGCTCTACTGCAGCATATTGATAATGACATGACATGACCCTAAGCACTGGCATCCGAATTGTGAAAGTGAATTTTTAGCCAGTAAGAATTATTATATTGTAAGGTATTAGCCAATGCAGCTAAGACATGCTTGGAAAATGAACACTGTGAGCAGATAAGATATCAAAACCATATTTAAGGAGGCAGCTATTTGGCTTGAAGGCATTTTCATATATCATGTCATCCTTTTTCTGAAAGCTGGAGTTATGTTACACTAGGTAACCTGCTGCTTTGGTTTAATCTAATAAAGACAATTCAATCTCCTGAGCCTAATGTTTCTATGACGTTTTGTAATAATTGCAGTATGATTGGTTGGAATCAGCAAAACTGGTAGGTGCTAATGAGGCTCTGCTGGTGCTGAATGACCATGTTGTTCATTCCTTGACTTTTCTGGTGGAGCTGCTTCTCTCCTATCAGCTCATATTGGATTATTTTGTACAGGCTAAACAAGTAGCCCTACACTTTTTGGAGACCTGGGAGAAACAAGCCTGATTGATTATTACCACTATGTTTCCATTCCAAAAAGCAGCTGAAAGCAGGACTTGAGTGGGTGTATGAGTCCACAGGCAGGAACCTTTCAGATATGTCTGTGCTGAACCATACTTCTTTTCTTTCTTGTTTTTCACACACCTGGAGTGAGGAATCTATACATATTATATTTAGTATATTTAGCACCTGTCAGAATAAGCATGTGCAGTTCCTGAAGCTTCTTTAGAAAGCTATTCTCAAATCATTAAGTAGCAAACAGAATGATTGCACAGCGCTCTTTTAGCTTTTACCGTGCTACACTTTTCTCCCTCTATCCAGGTCAGTATGCACTTTTCCCTTGCTAGATATTTTAAAATGTGCTATAAATAACCATCTTTGATTGATTCACTGTACTACTGAGGTCTTCTAAAAAGTACTACATTTTGAAATTTCTCTGCTTCTTTTCTAGTAGAGTAATCACTAATACCCTATATTACACTTTAGCATTCTTTTCTGACTTGGACAGGTCAACAGGACACAGTTGTACTTACATTCTCCCATTTTCCAATTGGTATGTTTAAACCAGATGCTGAGAATTCTCAAAAAATCCTGCTTGGAATTTTGAATTTCTCACTGACCTTAACTCCTAGGTCTTTTGCTAGCTTTTTCTATATTATGCTTGCCCTGCTTCAGAGCTCAATTTTGCAGTTCAGTCCTCGATGTCCACTTGTACAAACAGCTGTCTTAACATCATTTCCTCAGATGATTTTGAAACAAGTTGTGACCTTATGTAGTAATGCAAATGGCCTCTTGCAGCAAATAGCTTAATCCTGACCTTCTCTCAGAAATCCTCTCCCTATTGTATTTCAGAACACCATTGAATATATACATCCTGACTTCTGGAATATATTCTATATATGAGGAATATTGCTGAAGAACCTCCTTAAATTCTATCTCCTCAGAGGGGAGATCAATGTGAATGTTTTATGCTAGAGGCAAGGTTTGTGGAAAAGTAATATCTTTTATTAGACTAACTGAAAAAATGTTATAGACGTATATTTAAATAAATGTATATTTAGAAAAAATGTTTTATGTTGACATTTCTTATTGCTTGAGAGAAGTGTTAAATTCTTGATGCCAGGCCTTTTTTCCCCTCCCAACTTTGCCTTTCAGCAAGTGTTCTAAAGCTATTTCCTTTATCAAAGGAAACATGCTTCTAGGTAGACAAGAAGAAATTTCAAAAAGGACTTTTCTTGTGTCCCTTAGTCCCCTAAAGATATGCAGAGCCAGAGAAAGTACCATCAGCCCTGCCTTGTCTCTAGCAGAGCATTAGAAATGGTAAATAGCTGGACTATCCTGTGGACAGTTACAGAACTTTGCCACTGAGCTTCAGGAAACATCTAGACAATGATATCTATGCCCCAGCTTTCCCCAGTACTTCAACTGGGAAAACAAAAGCTACAATTCCATCTGGCTTTACAGCAACATGCTGGGAGTCAACTGAGTATCACATTTACCTAGATTTTTTTTCTGGATGACATTTTTCTGCGCTTAAATGTCAACATTTATTTAGAATGAACATCTTTCAGTTTCTGTCTTTGGTACAAATCCAATTCAGACAGTAAAAAGAGAGGGGTTTTTCCTAGAAATGGGACCTACCTTTTCATCAAACTTGATACATCTCAAGGGATACATAAAGGGCAAAGTGTAGGTGTTTCTGTCTAGCACAGAAATACAAAAAATGCTATTGCTGCCGTCTTTTTGAAAGCTTTGAACATCTGGAAAATGTCATCAAGACTAGAGATTCTCAAAAGGAAGAATTATTTTCCAGGTTCTGAGATGACGACATCTCAGTGAGAATCAACAACAATCTATTCACCAATAAAAAAAGTATTAGTGTTCACAGAGACTTACTGTTTCCTATAAAGCACAGAGATTTATAGTTTCAATCCTTTTAAAAGGGTTTTCCTTTCAACAGAAGCTCCGATACAGAAAAGCTTATACAAACTACCAGTAAATCCCTTCAGTGTACTGAAAGGAGACTATCTTTTAGCCTTTGCTACATCTGTTTAAAATTAAAGTTGTCTTATGTCTTTCGGGTATACCTTAGTTAAGTATCATATTTTTTTCCTCTTATATCAATTACTTTTGCTTCTTATATAGAACTTTGCTTAAATAGGGCAGAAACACAGTAAGTGAGGTGATGGGTCGATATGTTTTTAGAAGAAAAGTATGTTTCTATTCCAGTATCTCCTGGTGCACTTAACAATTCCAACCTTACTTTGATGGGACCCACTTATCCCACAATGAAGCATTATAAAAGATGGGTCCCTTGCTTCAGAGTCCTACAGCCAGGCTCATTGCTGCTCCACAAATCAAGCAGCCCATACTGATATTTGTCATGGTAATTCCTCTCCCTAGCCTAGCCACAGCAGTTTGCTCATCATTTGAAGCAGCATTTTATTTCTATTTAAAAAGTGAGCTTTGTCCATCAATTAAAGATGTCTTTAGAGTAAAAGGAGGAAACCACCATACAGATAACCTTTTCATGGAAAGTCCAACCTGACCAAGCCTGGTTTTGAAAACCCCAAGCAAATGGCTGAGGCTTCTCCTTCAAGATGGGAGTTCATTGATGGATCTAAAGACAGCGAAGAAGGTACTTTAGATAATAAGACAGTGGCTAAGCTCAGGTTAAAGAGGTAACACAATTCTAGCTGCCTTTTTTTGCTTTCATTCTCTTTTTTTAAAAGGACTGCCATCATTATTTTACATGCTAATGCCTGTCAAACAGGATCATCTAGAAGGCTGAACTTTTCACAGCCAATTTGTCATGCACTTGCCAGTTGTTTCATGCTGACAGAAAAAAACATTTCTACAACCAAACTGCTGTCATTGTTTCTTCCCTTCCCCTACAATTTATTGAGATGATGGTAATGCCTGCAGCTGCCAGTAGGCCTACCGCAGACTGAAAATCCATTTAAGACAGGTGGTAAGCCAACGTGTAAATGCAGTACCAGAAAATCCTGGGGAAGTGTGACTTTCCTTGTTCTAATTCTGCCTTAGCCCTAACTGTATGCAAAATATCTCCACAATCTCACTGTTGTCTCAGCAACATCTTATTTAAGAAACTACAGTTTGAGTGGAGCCACAGGATCACCCCATTGCCCAGTTGCCCCATTACCCTACAGTCACAACCTCCTTCCTGTTGCTGCCCCTAGAATCCCTCTTGGAGGTAAGCTCACAAGCACAGTGTAAGCCAACGAAAGTGATGGGGAAAGCTCTCACCCCAGCTGCTGTCCTATAGTTTCTTCTCCACTAGCCAAACCATCGAGAGGGCAGCATTTATTATATTTTTTCTTCTCTCTCTGTGGGCCTAGGTGCTGGAGATGCATGGATGGGCAGTGCATTTCCCAGTCCTGGCAGGCTGGTGGGGAAATATTCCCAGAGGGAGTCTGACAGTGATGCTGGAGGAGGAGGAGGGAGAGGGTAAACAAAGTGAGGTGCAGCTCCTGTCAACTAGGGACAGGAAAGAGAGAGGACCTACAACATTTTGTAGGCAGGCACATTCAGCCTTCTCAGCCTTCTCTCAGGCAGTGATCACAAGGCAGGAACAGGCATCGTTCCCTGAGTGAGGGACTCCCCTTACCTAGACTGCTTTTCCTACAGCCCTGGTTCTGGGCAGTGCTAAGACACAGGTGCAATGATGTGAGCCCAGCTGTTTTCTGAAAGCTGTGTTACTGTTAAGGAAGAACAAAAGCACTGGTGCAAAAAGCTGCACTTCAAAGACGTGCTCACCAGCAGTTAGGAGCAATGACATAAATGCTCAACAATGTTAGCCCATCAATTTTGCTAGTTGAGATGGAAGTCTCTGCCTCTAAACTGTCTTGGAAATTCTCAACTTCACTGAGCACATAGAGAAAGAGGTTGGAAAAGCTGAGTAAACATCTAAAAAAGATGTTTAAGGCTTAGAATTTTTTGGTGAATCTCAGCTCTGGTATAGCTCTAAATACCAAGGAGAAACATAAAATCTGTACAATCTGTGGATTTTTTCTTTAATGTAATTTGTGATACTTTAATACTGTCAATATTACAGGAAATGGCATGAATAGGCTTGATTGGTCTATGGCCTAATTTAATTAGTTAACTAAGACAAAAATATAATTTTGGAGGAAGGAACTGAGACAGACTGATAGGCTAATCTATGTTGTCCTGATGGGTCTGATGTTGCCTCCTGGATATCTCTTGTGGCTCAGTAAAGAGATTTGCAGTTTAAAATGGAGTTTATAAGAATTACCTGGACACCTTTCCAAAGCAGTTGGAGATGTGTGAGTAAGAGCAGGAGAACAATGGCTAAATCAGGATAGCCCAAGCACCTGGAGCTGTGAAATGGATGCCATTTTTGAGGCACCTCATTGAGCCATTTTCTAAAGGTGTTAACCCTCTCTCAGAATGGCATGGTAGCAGCTAAGAGCCTGGGCATGCTCAGGGCATGTTTGAAAGACTTTTTATGCTGCCAGAAATTATTCTTTCCTCTTGCCTTCAATACAAGACCACAGTAGGAAGAACAGTTGAGCCAGAAATAGAACTGTCCTATGGGCAAAATTCAGCCTCCATGGCAACGGTTAGACCACTCTTGGATGAATCTGTCATTTAAATAAATCTTCCATTTATTTCATGAGAGTTTTGCTTCAATTACAACCAGATTACATGTATTTAAGCTTTACTGCCTTTCTGCAAGGTGGGAAAAACAATACATTAATTCATTTTAGTACAGACACTAAACTGATCTGCCTTAAGCTAAGAGAAGCCCTGAACATTAACAGAGAAAAGGCCTCAGTGCCAACAGATAGAAAAACAATTACACCCCCCCAGAATATAACCATGTACATAGACACTAGATACTGCATTCATGTTCTTATTTTAATGAAAATTATTATCACATAAAAAACTGATTTCAATCACTTCCATCTTCCTTTTGCAGAAACAGAAGAGAATCAAGCCTATATTGTTTTTCTTGGTGTCTGAAAAAAAAAAACGTGCTGGAAATTACAAATGGCTATGTTGCATCACAATCTTTAAGAAAAAGATTGTGCAATTACTTGATATCAAAACAAAAACTTACCCCACACTGCCATGAAAACAGCAAAAAATACAGTAGCTCCATTGTCAAAAAGGTGGGTTACCTGAGGGATATATTAATAGTATGATCAATTTATGAAAATAAGGATTTATTTTCTATTTTCACCTGATGGAATTAATGTGACCATGAGTTCAGCTGGCCTGACAATCCTGAGGATCCTTCCCTTGACGTGTGAAATGCACATGTCAACTGTCAGGACTATTTGCCTTGCCAATACTGGGTGTGAGCATCATTTCAGACCCAAAGCATTCATTTTATGGAGGCATGTACAAAGGATGAATCATAAGATAAAGGTTGATGCCAAGGACACCATAGCACATACACCTAGGGCACAACCTCTGGGACTGCTGAGTCTCAAAATGCAAATTGCATTCAAGTGTTTTACAACCCAAACTAAGTCCTGGTGAAAGACAATGAATGTTCATGTTGGCTCAACTTGATCTGTCCTTTCAAGATTTTATCTACCCAAGCTCACAAAAGACAAATGCAAAAGGCAGGAAAGCATTTCTATTTGCATAGTTTAAAATGTACCTTGGCATAAACGCAGCTGTCTGACAACCTCATGAATGGACAGTACTTATCACATATAGGACACATTATGATATCTGTGGCTTGGCAAACTTCTTTACTGGAAAAATAGAAAAGGTAAAAATTAATAGTTTGATGCACAACAATCAGTCTTAAAATGGATTGATAAATTTCACTAATATTCAGTTACTTATTTAACAGTACTGATTCTGTAACTGAAGCCAAGATGTTCATAACTGCCTGTGTACAATTAATATTTGCTGACTGTATAAGACTTCAGAGTTTACAGTCATAACTGCAGAGGACAGTTATTCAGGGCCAGCCTAGCAGTATCTCTTTACCATTTCCAGCTTCTCCTCGAGTCAGAAGTGACCTTTGGTAGGAGGAGGGTGAGGATGACTGCAGATGAAGTTTGGCTTATTCTTGTGACTTGTCTTAAGTGTGCAAGAATGTAGAGATGCAGCACACAGCAGGAGGTCCAGGGGGTTTTTCACCTGAAGAATGTCTCCCTGTGGTGGATCTTTGGGAAAGGCCTTGAAGAGAGTGACAAAGGCCGCTCTTTTGCTGGCCTGTTACAATAGTAATGAAGGAACCCTACTTTTCTCCTACTTCATGCTGAGTTGCCAGCACCATCAGCAACTGGACAAGAAACATTGCCTCCCATCCCAATTCAGGAGCACGAAACAAGGGAAGCTTGATACTGGGTACCTTATGAGAACCAAGCACAGTCTTTTCCTGAGTATTCATTCAACAATTCAAAATGAAATAATTAACAATTCATATGAAGATTTCTTAAATTATTAATAATAACCCACAGCTGCAATTTTCCTTATAAAATTGCCCACGTTACCTGACTTGGCAGTGGTTCAAAGTGGTGACTCCATACAAAAAGACAAACAATCCGATGAAGGCAGCTGGGAAGAGCATCCCTGTGTACCAGCCTAACCAGGCAAAGTACAGCCCAATTTTCTCACCAAAGTACCGTCTGTTTTAAAACACAACACAGTGAAGTTACCTGCTAATTAGAATAAATCTGATTAATCTTGCTTGTTAAGAGAAAAGAAATTTTTCTATCATCTCTGAAGAGTAGAATAGAAAGCAGAGACAGAATTTCCTGAAGAAAAAGCCTGCAGCTAGGCTTCTAAATCCACACTGAGGGACCTGCCTCATGAATGAAAAATTCACAAACCACAGTTTACAGTGAGATGAGTGGAGACCTCAGAAAGGAAACACTGAGTTCACTTTAAAAAGCTAGTTCTTTGTGTTTGGGAAACTGATGGCTTTCTTTGCCTTTTGGCTGTGTAACTGTACTTCCCAAATAACTGCATTGAAATCAGTTTCCTCCCTAAAACTGGTGTAACAGCAAAAATTATTTGGGCCCAAATTATTTCTAAGAAATTAATTAACCAGAGATTATTCTCCAATCCAGTTTGTTTTCATTTGATTATGTCTTTTCTCAGCTCAGTTCCTGGAAAACTAATCTCATGATTCTACCACAGGTGGAAAGTAAAGCGCAAGTAAGTTCCATGTAAGTTCCAACAAATATCTTGATATATCATCTTGCACTGATTTGAGGAAAGTAGCTTGAATTAACCCTAATTTGTTAACTATATTGCTTAAAAAATAACAGCTAAGTGGACAGGAAGGTCCTATGTGATACATATTCATTAGCATTTTTCCTCCTCCCAAACGGAACCAAATCTTTATTTATGTGTTGAAGAATACATTAAGCAGACAAAAACCGTGCTGAACTCATCAGCACAGGAGCAGGCTGCATGCACTGTCCTGTGTTTGATGGTCTTGTGCACAGTAGGCTGATGATCAGATTAGGATGCTTTAAAAATCAATATGCAATTATCATGATTACAATGAAGATTTTAGGAGATTATTTGCAAGATTAGTTTTAAAAAAGGAGGCAAGATGATATTTTTGCACTTCAGAGACTTTGCAGACAACCCAAACTTGTATATCAACTGAATTTGAGAGTAGCTGCTGCTGAAAACCCACTTTTACGCTAAT
Source organism: Gorsachius magnificus (assembly GCA_034008185.1). Classification (NCBI taxonomy): domain Eukaryota; kingdom Metazoa; phylum Chordata; class Aves; order Pelecaniformes; family Ardeidae; genus Gorsachius; species Gorsachius magnificus. The sequence goes on from CM067081.1 coordinate 164,865,603, forward strand.
GATGAAATTTCTGATCTGTCCAGAGACAGTGAATGCAGTGAGCCAGCACTGCTGGCTCCTTTATGCTACCAGAAAACATCTTTGGTCAAACTTTCAAAGTGAGGAGGAAAAGACCCACAATGGGCTCTAGGGCTGGTGGCAGTGGAGAAGAGAAAGTAACACTTGGTCTGGAATGGAGAAAACCATCAGTTTTCAAATGGATATCAAAAATTTTCAGCGTGAGCAATATCTGTCTGGGCTGAGCTCATATTCTGCTGAATGATACTGACCTACATTGATTATTATCCTTTGAGTTTACTGGTACTGTATGAGAAGCCAAATATTGTCATGTTGTTTTTATTCTTCTGTCATGCAACAGAGACTCAAATTTACAGGCTCAAGAGGCAGTAAGCTAACGACAACATGCTCAGTTCTGACAAGAGAAGCAGGTCTGGTTGTAAAAAGACACACCAGAAACTACTTTCTGAGCCCTGACTTAAGAGTGTTGGTGAACCCTTTGGCCTAATTACTTTCCTGACACTTAAGGTGTCAAGCTGTGCCTGCTCCACCAAAAAAGCAAGCTCACATTTTGAGCTTACTTCCACTGAATATTTATGACCTATTTTTCTCCATGTACATACTTCAAAGTAGTGAAGTAAACCTAATAATCATCAAGATTTACTTTTTTTTAATTTCATTCCCTACATTCAAGGATGAATGCTTCCTCATTCCACCCCCCTAGCTGACAAACATTCATGACAAACTTTATCTCCTATCCTGTTGAGCTCTTCCATCTAATGGTGCAAATCATAGTGCTCTTCTTTGATCTGGAGATCAAACAGCTTCATCCTAGATGAAGACCCAAGTAAGGTTCAGTGTGCACATAAAGAAGAATGGACTTGATGGGGAGCAACCCAAACCTCTGCAATGTAAGGAAAAGGCATCTGAGGCCATTTGGGAGCCTGGTTTTAAAAATAAGTGCAGGATGTTGACATTACTTTGATACATATTGGTTTAAATATGGACAAACAGCTTCAATCTTCCACTATTGCCCTTTATTTCACAGCTGGTATTCCTCAGGCTGTACTACTGTAATTTGTATCAGGATCAAGTTAATATTTCATTTCTTCTGGCCCCATAGTTAACATAGCCTTTCTGTAAGTCTCTGCTCAGATACCACTAAGTTGAGTGCTATAGAAACAAACTATGACAGTTACAAGGTCTTTGGAGACCTTCCTACGTGCCATATTCGGAGCAGTTCCACATTTATTCCAGTCCATAACTGGGTTAGCCTGAACCATCATGACTTTCAGGAGATGAAGATGGTTAAGAGATACCTTTGCCACTCTTTCCCTAAAGTTGCACCACACGTGAGGAACAAGCTCTTTCTTTTTCTCTGTCACTATATATATAGAACAGAAATTTCATATAGATCTCTACAGTGACAGCAGTTTTCTTACCTGCATGCTGACACTTTAGCCAGAAGTCAGTAACGTACATGAAGAATTCCAGGGAATTTTCTTTTTTAGGGTGCATCACTGTGCATGACTTATACCTAAATTTCACCTGTTATCACTCTGCTCATTGAAGGCCTTTCTGAAATTTTCCAGCCTTGATAACATTTGCATTTTTGTTGACTTTGATAACATTACTATCCAATTTTTGAGATTGTTAATAAGAATAGAAAAAATTTTTTTGTGTCTTTCATGGTTCTCCCACAGAAAATTTCCTCCACAACTAACCTAAAAAGCAGAGCCATAAAAAAACCCCAAGCAGCTAATAGACTAATCCATCTCTCCTATCCTCATATATGCTGTGCCATTAGAATAATCATAAAAAAATAATTTAGTCTTCTCCATTTTATCCTAGTGTGTATACTAGCCCTTCAATATCAGCTGCCTTAATGGTCAACTGTCCCCTCACCCCATTCCATTGGTAGAACTATCACTGAATTAACTAGGCCAAGATTTCAATCTCAGTATTTATCAGCAAGGCACATTTTTGAAAAGTATTAAGCTACAAAGTCTGATTTCAGACCCATAAAATGTGATATTGGATTCCTCTGTGTTTAACAACCTTCATTAGATAATTTTTGCTTTCAGGATGCCTAGAAGAAAGTAATGGAGCTAGAATATAGACAGCTTTGGACTCAAGCCAAGAACCTATCTGTCTTCATTAATCCCTTTGCAGGTCAGAATGAAATCCTATAGAGAAATTTTTACATCACAGAAACAAGTTGTGAGGGAGCTACAGCTTTCCAACAGGTGTTTTGGACACACAAAGCTCTCATGTTATGTCAGGAGCAATGTCGTGGGGAGGAAGGCTTGACAGGAGATTGAAAAGGAGTTGTCAGTTTGCAATCAAGCTGTTTAATGCAAACATGGAGCGAAAGGCAAGTTACTCAGCCATTACTTTGGCTTTCATGTTCATTTAGGTAGCTTTACAATCACTTGAAAAATATAGTTTTCTCCTTCCCTTATTGTTCTGTAAATAACAAATAACACGCGCAAGCAGAAGCAGGAGCAATTTGTGCACAAGGTAGAGGAAAGCAGCTATGCACAGAAATGTGAAGGAGGTGTACCAAAGCCCCCAGGAATCAATGCAACTCTTTCCATTGATTTACATGGTCCCAGAGCATATAAATATAGTAAGTCCTGCCTCTTTCCAACTGCTATCAATTCTAAGGATCTTAAATTATTCTTGTAAAGTAACTATGCATCCCAAATTCCAACAGAAGTGTAATTAAAATCATGGTACCACTTCTATTGGTTAATAAGAGTGCCTTTGCAATTGTGCCAAATCTGCGCCTTCATACTGCCACGTGTTTCAAAGCAGAGTGAAAGCAGACTCATGCAATTCCCCTCAAACGACTTTTTCTCATTTATTTCTAGTGACTAGTATCTCCATAACAGCCAGCTGATGAGATTAAATGAAATCTGAGAGGCACCAAATTGACAGCACTGGAGATGTAAGGCCTCATTTTAACAGCTAAGGAAAAAATAAAACAGCACCAAAGTATGAACAATTTCGCTTACCATTGTGGCAACTTGACTTTAAGGTGGAAATACCATATCTATTAATGAGATAATTATATTATCTAAATCTAACTTACTTCTTAGCCTTTCTAAAGCATATAGTAAAGGGGAACGTCAGCTAGCAGCAGTAAATTCTGGGCAGATGTCTATGGAAGAATTAACATCCATTCACTCCTTTTGTACAGATGGCAACATTACTCCCTTTAAGCACACCCCACAGAGCTGTTGGCATGGGGAAAAATAAAGAAGTTGCTACTGCTGCAGAACTGGTACTAAAAAAGCTTCTGTTTAAAGTATGCATTTTGAGATACTTCTGAGTGAAATGAACAACGGGTCTTGCTGGTGTTGTCAGCTATTCATGGAAAACTACCCAGCTCACTAGACATGTGAGCTGCTGAGGGTGGCAGCAGACAGGAAAGATTTGGCAGGAGCTAAAGAAATGCAAGGGATCTAGCGTCTGTGAAGTGAGAAGAAAAAGGCGTTCCCTCCTCTTTCCTGTCACCCTTCCTTCAGTGAATTCATCTCAGCCATGGGTGTGCTCCAGGCAGCAAACAGCAGGCTGGGCTGGGGTTACAGCTTTGAACCCTGCTGAGTTGATGGCTACAGAGTCACGCTGCTGTGAATGCCCAGGGAGCCTCACAGCTCCCCCTGCCCCCTCCTCTCTAGGTAAACACCTACTCTGAACCACCACAGGACATCCACCACCTCAGCTAGGGGGTCTGCTATTTTGATTGCTTTTTTTTTCTTTTGTAAAATAGCTGTGGAAAAACCTGTGGATGTCACAGATAAGAAGCTAAAGCATCTTACAAAATCTTAAACATCAAATCCAGGCTACTCAGGAAGGCTTCTGCCAAGGCCCAGAACAATCATGTGTCTAACCTTGCCCATTCTGCTACCATTTATTCTCATACTTAAAAAACCTTCCAGATACCTGATGGTCCGTATTCATAAACCAAATTAAACCAAACCCCATATATAGGTTCAACAGCACTTTCACAAACAAGAAATGTTTATGAAGAACAGTAGCCTTGACCACCATGGACAAATGATTAAAAAACATTTATAGAGATAAGTTGTTTATACTGTGACATTAATATGTTATTGTATACTGAGAGATTGAAAATAATAAACTTCAATATAACTGTTGGCTCCTCAGTAAATCAGCAATTTCCATAGTGTAATTTGAGAAAAATTCCATATTTCTGTCCAGGCCGGTATATTAAAAAATAAGTAAGAAGCTTTCAGGATTAAATTATGAGGTAGAAATACATTACTTTGTTTTCTAAAGCATTTTAAAAATTACATGACTCAGTAAAATTTTTTATTGTATTTCTCTGTGAACTTTTTCGCCATGGAAATTGAACACCTCCTGTTTTATGAAATGGATAGGTTTTATATGGCCTTAATCAATAATGCTGTCTGTCTCCAGGGATACCCTCTATAAATCTTTGTATCTGGAAACAATTTAGAGAATCAGTAAAAGTGAAGATTTCTATCAGTTACAGGACTTATAAAAGGGGAAATTAATATGCTGGACCAATTACATGCTCTGTATGACCCTTCCCAAAAAAATTTGGAGTCATGTCTCAGCTTTCTCAGTGTTTCTTCTTTGCAGGCTACTTCCAAGATGGATACAAATCCAGACTGTGGTGACATGGCTGGATTGAGTTTAAGGTAGGTGGTACAGGAGAGACTTCCACCCATCTACTCCTAGTGTTGCTGAACACAGTAGCACACACAGGGACTGTGAGCTCTGCTCCATGCATTTTGTAATCATCATTAAACTTCAGCCAGGGCTCTTTCTGCAGTTGCTTTTTGGAAAAAAAAAAAGATCTAGTCAATGAGAGACTGTTTTTCACCAAAGCCATGCTCTGAGGAGGAAACTCCTCCAGTGGATAGACATGCAACCAAGTCTACCCAGCCTCCACAGATTTCTCTTCCTTTTTTTTCTCTCTTAAATATTCTGCAAAACCTTCATTAGAAGTTATGATGTCAGGAAACTCCAGAAGAAGACTTCCTTCACTTTCAGCTCCTTCTACAAGTTCCTTTATTGATACTTCTTTGAATGTAGTGGATTCCCATGACCTAAGGATCAGTTTTTAAAACCACAGGAATTAACTGAGCTTTTCATGGTTTTGTCAGAAGAGAGATAACCTATGCTCAAAGCACCTATAATGTGACTTACTAAAAGCAGGAACATCTTACCTCACAAGGTCCAGTGGTTGGTATTTATACCACACTCCCCAGGAAGCCCAGCACTCATAGAGCAGGTGTCTGTGGTTTTCTGCCCCATGGGTTCTTATTGAATTCTTACTTCTGTAACTTCCCTAAAATACAAATCTAGACAGTAATGAACAACAGCAGCAAAAAGGAATATCTAAGAAATCTCTCTCAAAAGTGGTATGGATCACACAATTTATGCAAACTCCATACTTGTGCATGAAAAGCTAAATATGACATTAAAAGGACAATTTCCTCTGACTTCAGTAAGATTTGAGATTATTCTTCCTAAGAAATTTGTGATAAATGGCATTCAAGTTAAAGGCTATAACCTGGAGAATCTCAAAGAGAAAACCACAGCATGATATTTTCCCCCTCTGAAACTATACTGATTTATCAAACCCAAATACTTTTTACAGAACAGATCCAGAACAACTCTCCCTACGCATCTCTTTTTATAAGAAAAAAACTCATGTTTTTTCCAAGAAAAAAGCATTACTAAACGGGAGGGATTTCATAGGCAGATGCAGAATGCAAAAAAATAATAACATTAATAAGATTAAGAATAAATGATTACAAAATTAAGAATTCATTTTGTGGGAAACGTCTGTTCAAAAAGAAAAAAAAGAGGAAAATACCTCATGAAGAGGAAATGCAGCTTCATAGGAGCCATTACTGAGCAATCGATTCAGACCTAAGAAACAAAAGTATCCAATTATTTACCAATAGGACCAGAAAAACTACTAAGTAAAAAGCAAAATATATTTTCATAATAAGCTGGCTAAATGAAGTTTGAAACCCATTGACAGTAAAAGATACATGTAGAAAAAAATAATCTGTTATAGATTTTGATGAACTAATGTATAATACAAGCAAAGACTTGTTCAAATATTAATTAAAATCTGTCATTTATTATGCCAGAGGTTTAATGATACATTTGCCAAATCCATCTTTAGCACAACTTCAGTGAAATCAGGGACCTCACACCTCAGTGAGGACTAAGTTTGATGCCATAAATTATGGACTAAGGAAGCTATTTAGATGAAATGCTCTATTATTTGGGAGCTGAAAACTGAAAATTTTTGAACTGCAGGCAAGTAAAGCAACTGAAACTCTTAATTTTCATATGATAAAAACATTTTAAAATATGTTCAGTTTGTGTCTTATGAAAGCTGCTGGACTAACAGATAGAACAGGAACAAGACAGGCTGCAGTAGTACAAGACCAGAAAACATACTTGAACCTGAACCAAAAGGATTGTTTTTTGGCACAATAAAGTAATCATACACCCCACTCATTCAGGCCTTGTCCTTCTTTAATGAGAACCTCGAGAGAAATATGAATGATTGCTGAGATGTGGGCACTTTTCACTTGGAAAGTCACCAAAATAGGACTGAACAACTAACAGGCAATGCTAAACTAAATACTGGCACTTACAACCTGAAGGCATTTGAAGCCCATTGACCGAGAGGCAAAGAATCCTGATTCCATTCCTAATTCACAGGGGAATGATAGCAGCAAGAACACAGCAATGAGAAATATTAATTTGACATAAATAGCACTTGCTATTTATCACTATAAATAGTGATTGCATTAGTATCCAGTTGGCAGAATATGCTTTCTTCCAAAGTCAGGCTTTGCTCTGCCCAGTGATCAATGCAAGGTTGTGCTCATGGTAGGTACAATGCAAGTAGATATGTGAAGGAGCTTGGGGTCTTGAGGCAGGCAGAGACTAAGTGTGGGTGCTAGATGCAATGGCTGCATACACCGCATGAATTCTCCCGTTTCTCCTCTCCCCTCTGCTCACTGTCATTACTCAGAGCTATTGCTGATCTCAACCCAGGAGCTGAGGAAGAAGCAGCTGAAGTTCAGGGATGTGTCTCTACTTCTTGAGGAAGGACGAGGTTTAAACAGCAGGGAAATTAAATAGGCTGCAGAATTTTATGGGGATTGTCTCTCCATTTGTGATGCCCCACTCTTTATATGGTACACAAGTAGTATGTGCTCTGTTTTGTACTCCAGTCCTCCTCTGTCACTGCCTGCTCTCCTGGATCCACGTAAATGCTGCTCCAAAGGTATACTTGACCCACTATTTGAAAGTGATGCCATAGTTATGCATGGCATCCTTTACACAGAGGACGTCATTGGTGAAATCCTGTTTGACTTACAGCAGCTACAGAGATATAGAACCTTCCATGTCCCTTAGGGTTGGACAGGTATCCAGGGGAGAAGCCCTACAGGCTGAGATGTACAGCAGCACAAGTCTTTCCATCCTTCCAAATACATTTTTATGAAGGAGTAAAAGCTTTTCTGCATGAGTCTGTCTGGTTCTCCAGGGTCTTTAATCTGTACTTATTTCTTGCTTAAGTCAGTCTCTTTCCTTGCAGAGGTGATAAATCCCATGTGGTGACATATATGCCTGTGAAAGCAGCCTGATATTACAGGGAAATGATCAGATCTTCCAGGCAAAGCCCCTATAACGGCAGTGGGTGAGATGTAAACAGCTTGAAGCTGAGGTGATTAAAAAGGAAGAAAAAGGCTGTTATGAGCCCAGATGGACTTCTCTTTTTTTGGTGGGACTTAGCACCCATGTTTAAAAGCACGTTGCTCAGCACTTACCAATTTTGTTTTTCCCTTCTTCGTATTTCACTCTTTGTAAGATATGGTGTACAATTCTACTTCTTGTAGCATTATTGAAGAAAGTATCTTTGTTGTGTATGATGAAGCTATATAAAAATACAAAAAAAGGGCATCTCAGGAATATATAGTAGCATGTGTAAAGCAAATATTGAGTTCAATTACTTTCTATACAGCACTAAAAATCTACAGTATGTAAGCAAGAACAAGGAAGATTAAAGGACACCAGATGAGATGATGTCAGTAATGGTATTCATTCCCTAACAAAGAGTTACATGGAGAAATCTGGAGAAAGATCAAAGGTATTTAAACATTCATAAGCATCACTTTTAGGTAATTCACTGAAAACTACAAAATACTTGCAAAAAAATTTGCAAAAGCATAAGATTTGTAAGCACAGCAGCAGAAATACACATTTGATTTCTTTTTCAGCCTTCTTTACTGTGCTTTAACATTAAGAGTCAGACGGAAACATCTATTTGGTAAATCACTTAGTGAAAATCAAATACTATGTTAGAAATGGAAAATATTATGTATTCCTATGTTTGGTCCTGGAAGCTAAAATAGAGTAGAAAATTACCTTTCAGAAGCTACTTATGGAGTTATGTATGAATACAGGTTCAATAGTTTAGACAGAAATGTGATGAGTCCAGGAAACTAAAAAACCAAAACAACTACAAAATATATTATATTGATTAGATTGGCTGGCATAATATATTTTATAGAGATTTCTTAATCCCAATATACATACTCAAGGGAAACAAGATATTTTAGCATATCATCATAATCACTGGAAAAATGCAAAAAATATAAGTGTTTAGAAAACTATTTCAACTTGTCACTTAAGTACTGCTAAAGAATTCTTATAGTTGCTTGAGGTGTGTAAGGCTTCAGGAGAGACTGTGAAAGTCATTTAGACATCTGAATAAGCAGATAAGTGGATGGAGCTTCTGATTAAGTAGGCCTGTGCCTATATTGAGGAAATTAAATATTTTTAAAAATGTGGTCTTTGGTAACTGAATGAATAGAAAGGTTCATATTTTTTTAAAATACTTTGGATAGGAGGTAAGATTGTTTTCCCCCTCTGTGCTGGTGAAGAGCTAGGGAATCGAATAAACTGATAAATAAAATGGTAAAAACATAGAGATGTCATAGAGAGACCAGCCCGCAAGACTGCACACTAGACAAATCTGACTTTAACAGACATCTTCTTAATAGGGAGCTTGCCATGGATTTATGTCACCTTCTCTTCTGCACAACATGGGATCCACTGCTCAGTTTTAGCCTCAGGTAATTTTATCCCAGTGAAACCCCACTTTCTCAGAATGAATCTTTATCCATGGGAAATCATACATGGCTTTGAACCTCCACAGTAATTTGGAAAAACAGGCGAGGAGTCAAACTTCTGGACTTTGAGGACTCCTCTTTTTTATCAAAATTATGTGCCAAATTTTCCATACAAGACAATCTAGGAGTTCCTAATGCTCAGCTTCAAAGGCAGATAATAAAAAAAAAATCCCAAAGTAAAGGTATAAAAGACAGGTTGTCCAAGAGCACCATAATTAATCGAACCTGGTTTTCTAGAGGTTACTATCCCATGTCTCCTTTCCCACTCCACCCCAGGTACTCACAGGTCATTTCTGTATCCATAGTCTACTCTGTACTGTATTTTTGGCTTCCTCCCACACCCCTACTATTCCCAAAGTCCTATACATGTCCTACCATACCTACTGAAAGTAATTTGATTTATGCATACTGGCTGACCTCCATGTGTGTGCCGATTTACCAATGGGCTGCTACCAAACAGCATATACATTTGGTGTGCACTGGTCACTGCCTTTTCTGTACAGGCACAGTTTTGGGCCACTATTCCATTTCAAGCTGTTGATATGAAGTAAATAAGACTGTGCTTATCTTTGAGACATCTACACCTGTACCAAATTTAGTTGAAAGTAATCAGTATGTAAAATAATAATTATTAGAAGGACTTTGACAAAAAGGAAATACTGTCATCAGATAAGTCTTAATGCTTAAGGAAAGTAGATAAAAAAACAATCTAAACGCTGAAGCAGATAGAACAGCATCATTTCCTGCTGAAGCTGGAGCTCTGTATTAGGCCATTTTAGTAGCAGCAGAAACAAATTAAAAGACAGTAGCAATCCAGAAATGAACCGCTAGCATTTTCCCCACTTTGATTCATTTTCTTTTAATGTCTGACTTTCCTCTCCAACATCTGACCTCCCAGACAGCATTGAAAAAGAGCTGTGAAGATAACTTATGAAATCAAAACAGCACAGTAATTTTCATTCCGACTTAGCTATGAGTTCTTGTAGAATTCAGTTGAGGGTTGACTTACATTATAAGGGAAACTAGCAATATTGATTCAGGTAGCACCAATAATGTTAACCTATTTTCCTTGTGATATAAGGTTATTTTGCCCACCTGTTATCATGACTATGTCATACTGCAACTACAGGTAGTTATTTCAAGCACTTTTTTGGACAATGTTAATAGATTTTCTGCATTTAGAAACTTCTATTTTCATGAGTCATGAATGAAAAAAGACATAAATCAAACATTATGCAATCTTAAAAGAACTACTTGTTCAAACAAACACTTTAGTAATTTGCATTCATTTGTAAACTTAGCCATTGTGTTGTTACCGCTTTTGATCTCACATGGCCGAGAAGGAACAACCAGATGGGTCTGTGAAGCAGATGTCAACAACTCAGTATAATAACTGCCATGAAGAACTCTGCCTATTCCAGAACTATCTGAAGCAGTCCTAAAACACGTGTGAGCATGAGAAGTGCAGAGGTTCTGCCCTGCCCATTCTTGTGCCAGTAAAAGGTGTGTGAGGGCAGGAGGGACAGAGGAGAGTGAGAACTCACCGTGATTAGAGTAGGCCAAGAACATGTCCTTTGGTGTTTTCCAACATTGCTCATGGAGACATGGATGCAGAAGAGATTCTAGAGTTCACCAAAGGTGAAAAATGAGTGCCAGAATGAGTCCTCTGGATGTCCTGGACTATCCCTAGCAATATCATTGTTTTGGGATGGAATTGCAAGTGGTAAAGGTTAAAAATAATCCTCACCTGGTTTTGAATATAAAAGTCAGAGGATTTTTTTTCTTTTGTTTAACTCAAATACTCAGCTCATTTCTGTGAAATTGTCTATAGAGTAGCCCCAGAAAGAGCAGTATCACCATAACCAAGGAGGTAGGGAGCTCTGGCACAGGGAAGAAAAGTAGTCAGACACACGTGGGAGGCATTGAAAGGTTGAGAATATCTCAAGTAGTTGTAACTATATGTTACAACATTCCAGTTAGAGGTTGACATAAATTAGGACAATGCCAGGGAGGTTTCATTTTATCTCCAAAATCACAGCAGTTGCTCTTATTAGGTGAGAATCATGAAGTTCAGTGCAGGACTTATCCCTCTCTATGGCCACCCTTCTCTCCCACACTTTATGGGCATTTCTTCCTCTGAAATTTTTGTGCTCCAGGTTGTCTTCTTTCTGAGTGTGGGCAGTAAATCCATATTCACAGAAAAGCCATCAAGGCTATTTCATGGTCTACAGCATCCAATGAGGAATTCAGAGGAGACTTTCTCAGTATATGGAGAATCTCACCCTTCAAATTTCTGTTCACAGAGGCCAGAGCTGAAGACATTTTCAAACTAGGTGTAGATAAACATTCATCAGACATTACTGAGCTATAAACTGGAGAAGGCAGAGGCTTTCTAGAGAGCTTTTTAAGCCTTGTTGCTTTCAGATGGAACAGTTTCCTCAGCTGTTCTGTTTCTGTTGCCCTTGTTAGAATTTTAATATGCACAAGGGCTTGAATATTCATAAGAGCAATACAGTTTCTTTTCAGGCTCAGTAAGTGTTCAGGCTTTATTTAGGAGACAGTTCAGTTGAAGGTTTTGATCACTTTGTCACCTCATTTGTAAGGTAAAAGGTAAGTAAGGATTAATATACTATTATTTTTATTACCTATGAAGTTAATGTATAGGTGGATAATAAAGCCAGTGATTTGTTCCGTAACAGTTACAACCATTAGCCTGGTCCTGTAAGTCTTATTTGTGTGAGCTGTCCTTATTCAAAAGGAAAATCCCAATGAAGATAATGAGAGTACTTCTGGCAGGAAAGGTTCCAGAGCTGATCCTTAATTAAAGTCCCTTTTAAAAATGTCATTGTGGAAATATTGTTCTTACATTCATACTGTAAGCGACATGAAGAGCCAGTGAAGGTTAATTGCTTTGAAATTATATTTGTACCTTACTTAATTAGACTCTGAACTGGAGATTTCAAGCTATCTTTTCATGGATAACAAAGCACAGCAAAAATAAATGTCATCTGAAGAAGGCCCTCAAATTAATACAAATTCAACCATGAACAAACTGCCAACAAATTCCTGTTCATACAATCTCTTTGGTAATTTTTCAGGTTGTACAAAACCGTTAGGGGTAGATTTAGCTCTTGAATTTTTGTCTAACACCCATTTGAAAAAAAAAGGTTTTGCTTTTCAATTTATTTTGGAGAAGCAAAAGGCAGGGAAAGGCTATTTTCTGCTGTACTGATAAGATATCCAAGCTGAAAGCTGAACACCCATGGTCTGGTTACAAAGCTACAAAGTGAGGATGTGTGCACGCATGTATCAATGTGCATCTTTGCTCCACAGGATTCCCAGACACTGAAACATTCGACGTCTGAGACTTGCCATACAAAAAGGTATGTTCCAAGCAAATGTCTGTTGCTGGAAGCAGTACAAATTAAAAGCACAGATGTTGTCTGAAGTAGTAATCCGTATATGAGATGTGTATTCTTTAGTGCAGGAAAAATGCCCAACCCTCTGGATTCCCACGTAAACCCCTGGCAGTAGCTAGCTGTTGTTGGCTGAGGCAATGGCAGTTTTTTAACTCATTTAACGTCAGAGAAAGGAAATCATCAGCTATAGTAGCAGTAACAATATAAGCCTGCATCATTCCACTGAGAATATTACCACACATCCCTGTAGTTTATTCATTTGAAAATGAGTATATTATTATCACTTTCTATTTATTTTCATTGTTCCTGACTTTTAAGGCTGCAGCTGACTTTCTTGATTATTTAAAAGAAAATGTTTGTTAATGGTTATCAGGGATTTTTCACCTCATGTGCTTAAAACAGGATCACACTGGGATGAAGAATGTATTGGCAGCTTTTTCTGTTTCAGATTTGGCACATTACAGCCTCATCACTGCTAAAGTAAAAAAGTGAGTTGTGAAAGTGCTGAATTTTTCCTCCACCTTCCTCTGCCCTTTCCCCCAAATCACCCTGCCACCCAAATCACTTCTTAATTTAAGTTGGTTCACTGAGGAATATTCATGTGAGACAGAGTGAGCTTTATGTATTTTTCAGGGGTGTCCTGTTTCATTCAGTTTGCCAGGCAATTAAAACTTTCAGAATCAGAGAGAATTTAAAAAAAACATTACAGGGTGTTTCCAAGTTTGGTTGCACAAAGATTTGTTTAAGAGCAGGAATCTTACAGACCTGTGATACCCTGCTTATAAAAATCCATTTGCAAATGTATAGTTATTATACTGTAGATGAATATAAACACAAGAATGACCATCCTGGTTCAAAACAAGTACATGTCCATGCAGCCATGTGCCTCCTCTCCAGTAGTAACACCTCCCTGACCTATCCATGATCTTGGGGTGAAACAGCTCAGGGGAATATGGGCACAGATCATCTTGGTGAGGATGGAATTTATTAGGGCCAATCTGAGCATCAGACAAAGCTTAAAATGTAACTCCACCCCAAGAGACACATATCCTGGAAATCTGACAAAGATATAGGACGAGATGCTCGTGCACCACAAGGAGACAGTACAAAGGAGAATAACTCCATTAACCTCAATTATACAGGGCCATTTTTGTTTAATCAATCCAGATATTGTCCTAGTCCTCCTAATTGTGTAAATTTTAATCTAATTTCCACTCAAGTAATAAATATTTATTTTTAAGTGGTTTATTCAATTATATATTGAATTAATATTTAACCAGAGAGTTTAACCCGTTGGAAGAAAAAAAAAAAGTGTAAAATAGCTCCTGATATAAAGTCTGAAATCTCTACACAGCAATTAAAAGACAAAAGCATTTTCCTAGCTAGTATACAGCTATCTAATAAACTGCAGCTAATTACTACTGTTACTATTCCCAGCTGACTAGCAGCTCACTACATAAAATAACTAAGATGTAGTAGAAAAATAACTAATTATCATACTGACCTGATGGAAAACATTTTTCACATATTGTGAACTGTGCATTCTTGTAACTGATAATTTTCAGAAGAAATGCTTTGGCATGAATAAAGCCCTTCCCAAGCAGTGGCTGCAGAACAGAGATACTATTCAGAAGTCTATCCTGAAAATTATCATTTTGTATTCCACAAAATTCCAAAAAAATGCTTGCCTCAGCCAGGCAGAGCTTCTCTTCTCCAAAAAGAGATTTCCTATTACTTAGGAAATAAGATGAATTTAGGGCTTCTCTTGTACTGACAATTTTGTGATACAACCTTTAAGGCATGCCATAATCCCATTAAAAGAAAACCTGAAGCCATACTGCAAAAGTTACAGGCACATTTTACAAATGTGATTCTTCCAGTTTTCTTCTTTGCCTGTTTTGGAGGGAGGGCAGATGGTTAGCTGTGTCTCTAAACACAAATTTAGTTTTTTCTGAAAGCTAGCCTTTCTCCACATCTAGCCTTTTTTATTTCAAAAACATTAATCCTATTGAAAAAAGGTCTGATCAGGCCTTGCTGGCTTTGGTGTTAACCATTTTCCTTCCCAGACTCCACACTGTAAGTACCGTCAGTCATCTGTCATTCCATGCTTCTAAAAGCAGCTATCACAAATGAAGACTGTATTCATACCATGTTTCAAACTTCATCTGTATCAGACTGGAGACCTGGATGTGCAACTGTAGCTAGATCAAAACACTTAACTGCCAGTTCTTTGCTGAGGTGAAAAATGTCTGAGGCTATGAAGAAAGGAAGAAATAAGGAATTCCAGACCCAAAATTGCAATATTGCAATTTCTGGACAAACATCAAACATGGAGAAGGTCATATAAATATTTAAAGAATAATATTCTAGAAAATTAAAAAAACCACAAAACCTGGAGAGAAGGAAGAATTCTGCAACCTCCAGCTATGGTACGTGGTAAAACTTACAGGGAAGACATGGAAATCTTACCTGAAAACTCAGTATACAGAGATTTATACTTCCAAGATGGTTGTATTTATGAATGATTTACTACATAGCCATTAAGTGATTGTTCAGTATATCTTGGATAAACACTGATTTATGACAACACAGAAATCCTAGATATGTTCAACTGGCAAAAGTACATATCTTGCTCTCCAGAAATACTTGTACAGTAGCCACAAAAATCCTCATTAGTGTAATTAAAAGACTGAACATATAGTTTTAGGCTCCTGTAGCTATTTATTAAAGAACAGTTTAACGTACTTCCCACTCATCTCTTCTTCTCACTCAGAATTCCAGATTTGCAAGAAAATTTTATCTTTTTTACTATAAACTTGAAACTCAAAATCTGTACGTAAGATCTGGTAAAAAGGAAAAGCAGACACTACTGACATTTTTCAGCTACCAAGTTAACACAGTGCAGAAGATCTGAAAGTCTTGCATTTATTCCCCATTCTCTGAGGATTTCAAGAACTCCATGTGCTACTAATGTTTTCCTTCTTCAAAAAATGGCCCTATGTTGGATGAAAAGTCTTAAACAACACCGAGGTTAGCCAGAAGAGCGTTGATGTGGTACTGGGACACCCTCGTCCTGTGCATGTTCTGTGTGAGGCAGCTTTGGCACAAGTGTGTGATGGAAAGGGATGCAGGGTCACATCTAAAAGCCCAAGAGTAGGGAAGGGACTGTCACCGTTATTCTAGCCTTCAGGATCATGTACTTGATGAAGACAAGGTGAACTCCATAAGCAACTGCCCATGACAACTATGCAGACTCCATTATAATTGCATTGTAATGGCAATATGGTATGGCAAGAGTGCTCTAGCAAAACCTTCACTACACCAAATATGAACATGCATGGACTTTTCTTACCACTGACAAACTGTAAGATAAATTATCATGAGATTATTGTAGATGGCAACTCTATATTTCTGCAGCTCAAGAATTTCAGTAACTATTTATAAACATTGTTTTATATATATTGTTTATAAATTTTAAACATTTCTAAAACTGCTGTGGGGCTCTGTGTTAAAAATTTAAATAAAAGTCTTGATAGGATTTTAAAAAGAAATATTACTTATTAAAAACCAAGTAAAAGCTTATATATTGCAACAGTGACAACTGAAATCTGAAATCTGAAGCTTTCATCTAATATGGAGGCAGGATTTTATTAACTTTGGAGCATTTCTGTTAATGTTCTGGGTAGGTGACAATTCTCCGTGCTGCCCTTGTGAAGGTTACTACACTTAGCAGTGGGTAGAGGTGAAAGAGAAATCAGTTTCTTGGTGATCAAACCCTCATCTGGCACAACTGACTCAGACAAATGAAGGTGGCAGTCACATTAATTGCCACATCAGTTAATATGTGTCAGGATAAACATAAATTAAAAAATCAATTTCTACTCATACTTTCCCCATGTTTGGGGATAGGTGGGCATCTTTACTGTGGGCTTGTTATATACAGGTCTTTCAACAGAATGTTTATGTATATCTTGGAAGAAGCAGCAATTCACACAAAGTCAGCAGCAACTTGTACAAAGTAAGCAAACCCCAATGTAATACACTTCTTGACTGTTAACTGATACTAAGAAAATAATTATTTTTAACTCTACATTTCCAATTATTTGATACCCGCACTCCACAATCAAAGATTAAAAGCACATACTAAAGTCGTTCCTGAAATGCTCTGCCTACCAACACACCCTGAAATCCTTGGAACAATTAAAATGCCTGCATGCAACTCACTAGACGAATATTGAACAAGTCATTATATTTCAAAATTTTAGTGAAGCAGAGTAAGACAGACACAGTCAACAAGCTGGAGCATGACTGGAACACAAGAGCCCTGTCAGAGCCAGCACCTTTTGGGAGAATGAGGGCAACTTAGCCAACATTTTATCAGTCCCCACACAAAAGGAATGGAAAACTACAAAGAAAGCAAACCAGAAAATGTTAGGCCTTCTGGGGAGTAGAGCTTCAAAGTCTGCAATGATGTAAAAGAAGTGCCAAACAACAGCAGGAATGTTCATGAAACTAACACAGTATTTAATAACTCCCCCCTGCCAGTTTGCCAATATAAGCATGAGCAAGGCAGAAGAATGAAAAAAAGCATTCTGGTTCATACATGCCAGTTCTCCTTCAGGCATAAAAACCCCTTTCTTATGTGCTGTAATTTTAAGGGAAGTTAATTGTTAATATTATTATTAATAAAAATATCAACCAAGCATCCCAATTTCTTTTTTTTTTTTTGTTATCACCAGTCTATTCTTGAACTAATTTGCACTTACTCTTCCTCTTGCAGGGCACAATAACTGACCCATCTTTTTGATCAAGTATTGGAAGACTCTTGTAGTCTGAACTTGATGTCTGTTCAGAGCACAGACATTTAGTTGAGATAACCCTGGCTGGTGACTGGTGCTAGGAGCAGAATTCTACTGAAATTTCCCTGGAGTTTTGCACTTGTTTTTCTGCTGTATTTGGAAAGACACTACTTATAGAATCATCGAATCATAGAATCATTTAGGTTGGAAAAGACCCTTAAGATCATCAAGTCCACCTGTAAACCCAACACTGCCAAGTTCACCCCTATGTCCCTAAGCACCACATCCACACATCTTTGAAATACCTCCAGGGATGGTGACTCAACCACTTCCCGGGGCAGCCTGTTCCAGTGCTTGATAACCCTTTCTGTGAATAATTTTTTCCTAATGTCCAATCTAAACCTCCCCTGGCAAAACTTGAGGCCATTTCCTCTCGTTCTATAACTTGTTACTTGGGAAAAGAGACCGACACTCACCCCGCTACAACCTCCTTTCTGGTAGTTGTAGAGGGTGGTAAGGTCTCTCCCCTCAGCCTCCTTTTCTCCAGATTAAACACCCCAGTTCCCTCAGCCACTCCTCAGAAGAATTAAGCTCCAGACCCTTCACCAGCTTTGTTGCTTGTCTTTGGATGTGCTCCAAAAACTCAATGTCTGTCTTGTAGTGAGGGGCCCAGGACTGAACACAGTAGTCAACGTACGGCCTCACCAGTGCCAAGTACAGCAAAATAATCACCTCCCTAGTCCTGCTGGCCACACTATTCCTGATACAAGCCAGGATGCCATTGGCCATCTTGGCTACCTGGGCACACTGATGGTTATTATATTCAGCTGGCTGTTGACCAGCACCCCCAGGTCCTTTTCTGCCAGGCAGATTTCCAGCCTCTCTTCTCCAAGCCTGTAGCATTGCATGGGGCTGTTGTGACCCAAGTGCAGGACGGGACAGTTGGCCTTGTTGAACCTCATGCAATTGGCCTTGGCCCATTGATCCAGCCTGTCCAGATCCCTCCGTAGAGCCTTCCTACCCTCAAGCAGAACAACACTCCCGCCCAACTTGGTGTTGCCTGCAAATTTACTGAGGGTGCACTCAATCCCCTCATCCAGATCATTGATAAAGATATTAAACAGAACTGGCCCCAATACGTCTTTAAGTGACAAAGAACAACTGCAATTCTGACTCAAGACAGAATTAGCCATTTGACTACTATGGGTATGTAATTGAAATTCCAGTGAATTAGAAAGAACTTTTTGATTGATTTCCTTTAGCTTTGAGCTGGACCTTTAATTATTAGAAATGTAGACAGACTTTATGCTCTCTCAGGACTCTCTCTCTCTCCCCCTTTTTGTGACAAAGAACTAATTTAAAGGCACTAGTCTTTAAGACATGAACTAAGAAATTGATTTTTTCCAGGGTGAATCCAGATGGAAAAGTTTTCATCTTGTAATTAAGATATAATAAAATACTCACTGATGGATCCTTTGTTGGCTGAATGGAGCAGTATAGCAGTCATTCTCCTCCAGATCTGGCAGTGTCTCCTTGTCCAGTTTCATTGGCTTTCTAGGTAACCATCCTCGAAACCTGCTTATTTGTTTCTCGATCCTGCAGCAGATGAAAAGTGTGAGCATTTGAGATAGTGTTTTTCATTACATTACAGAGCACTTACAAAGAACATATGCTGACAAAGGCCACTTAATATTTAAACGAGAAAAATGCAATGTCTTTTACTTTTGCAAGGCAGACCAAATTACATATGCTGAACTTGATTATCAATAACCAGCTTTCAGTGGAGGAGCATCTTATTTTCTCTCAACAGAAAAACAATGCTGATGATACATGCTGCTATAAATCTTATTAAGCCCAGTAAGCTCTTGGCAACTCTCTAAACCTTTATTTCTCAGCTTTTCAGTTAGTTTAGATTTCAGGCTTAATTGACACATTAGACTTAAACATATAAACATTAGAACAGCGGAGACTGTGACAGAGCTTTGGGAGTGAAACCTCAGCAAGTCGCATCCCTTTACTGCTCTCCGTATGGATTCTTACCTCGCAATTGATGCTAAAAAAGATAGGCTACTTTTTATTCATTTGGTTCAGTTGTAATGTCTTGTAATACTACGACCTCCATGAAACCAGAACACTCAGTGTATAGGTTAACAGGTGACCACTACGCAAATTCTTACATTTAGAAGGTGAAAGTAAAGATCAAGCTGGAGAAAGGGCAGATTTAACTTCAAGTGCACTCATGCAAAGATGCACACTGAAGTGAGGGGAAAGGGAAGAATCAGAGCTGATTGGAGAAGATAATCTAAGCCAAATTCAAATCCAAACTAAAATCTTATAATGAAAAACACATAAGAAAGATGAGCGATGTCTAGCTCAACGCGCCCTATTCACTCAGAAGTTCCTAACACTTTCAAGTCCTAATCAGTGATTGCTTGTCTGCAACAATCATAGACTACAAATTATGGACTACGCATATACTTCAGTCAATGGATGAATCTTTCCAGGACTGGAGCTAAAGGGCATGAATCCACCTCCTTTGAACTTTAAGTCCAGATCTGGGTGAAGCTCAAGGACTGGAAATACAGCTGTTTCTTTTCTTTTGACAGAAGTCAGCGCAATAACTCTATGACCAGCAAATGCTTTGAGTTCTGCACAGTCACTCGGAGGGAGGGCAATCCATACCCAAGCAGCTGAGTGTGTGGGAAAGAGACATGAAATTATTACATACTTTCATTTAAAAAACATATGATATTCCTTGGAATATTCCATCTTCTCCCATCAGGTATGTTAATCTTGGATAAGAAATTTAAAGCTAATTTTTACATGTGGGCACATTTAAAAACTGTAAACAAACTAGCTCTACTTGTTTTGGTACCATTTGTGTATTCCAGTTCTGGGAAGAGCATGGCAGGGGGTAAATTTACCATCAGGACAGTTTGGAAGAACTGGAACATGTATGTGAACATAACATAAGACTTATACTCAACTAATCATAAACTCTTCATGGGCAGTGTTTGCACTGGCCCAGAGGTTCAGAGTGTGGGAGGAGGTAGTTTTCAAATGTCTCTGCCCGAGTGCAAGTGAGATGACAGATCCCAATGCTGTCAAGGGCCTCACCAACTGTAATTCTCCAGTTGCAGCATCCAGCCTGACAGCCTTGAGCTAGTCTGTGCAGATGCTGATAGGAATGACAAGGGAAAAGTAAGTTCTCTCCAGGGGGATTCCCTCTCACTTGGCCTCCAGTTTTCCCTCTGTAAAGGCCACAAGCTCTGCATTACTGTATATTCGGCAGGCTTAGTGACACTGGGTATAGAAAAGGGAAAAAGAATCAGGCAGGTTTTCTAAATATCCCATTTCATGCTTATTTGTTGGCTAAAATCGTTCAAATTCTCTAAGCTATTAACACCCTTGCTAATCTGCAATCCTTTCCCACTCATCCTGACAGTCAATGTGCACATTTGAGATACGTGCGGCAGGTTTATCACACCATGCATGCATGCACAGCACACACAGAGTGCTTTCCCCACTTAAGAGCAATGCATTATTCATGTTGGCTTCTCACTGAGTGTACCCAGAATTTGACCGGTTTGCCATTCCCAAGGCTCAAATTACTTGGCACGTTCAGTGAGCCTGCTCCTTCCCCTCTGGCAAACAGGTCTGAAAAGGTTGCAAAGCCTTTCTGCAAGGTCCAGAACATACAGTACAGCAAAGCCATCCCTAGGGAAAAAAATCCTAGTTATCTTCTAGGAAAAGAAAAATGACCAAACTCGTAAATTGTCTTCAGGCAGCAGTGCAGGCTTCATACTCCACAGGAGCATCTCTCAAAAAAATCTGAGAGTGATGGTGCTAACAAACACAGACATACAGTGTTAAAAATCTACTGTGTTTCATTGGTTCTTCAAGGCTAACCCATGCCTCACTTTGCCTTATGGAGAAGCTTATTGACTCAGCTGAATAGGGAAATGGTGTTTGGAAAGCAGACACAAGAACAATAGAGTGCATGGAGTGTTGAGGCAATGTAGAGTTAGCCACAATGAAAGAGCAGAGTGGAAGATCTGATAATAATATCCTTCTTAAATTCCCTCTCTAAAAACACTTGTTAGCCTCATGTGGCAAAAATTAATTGTCTTAATTCACATAGCATGTCAAAGACAGAGTCTCTTCCACTTCAGCCCTGCCCCTTCCCTCCAGGTCTAGTCTTTAGGCATTATCCTCTGTCTGAAGATACATATTATGCTTAACTCACACAAAGCTTTCTCAATTTCAAAGAAACTGGTTTCTCACTAGGAAGTGGGGTAGGGATAGGATTGTTTTTTCAAAGTGAAGAGGAAGTTAGGAAAAAAATGTTTTGAATCAAGACTGGTTTTTATCTCTGGCTCAGCTTTGATAGAGCTTAATGCATATTGTAGTGTTAGATATTGTCTTAGTTTAGGTTTAACTGCAATGCAGGTAGAATTCTAAGTACAGCATAGGTACCTGATACCTCTCCTTTTCTCTAGAATTTATGAGGGGACTTTTGCTATTTGAATTTGGGATCACTAAAATTTTTCAAAGAAAAAATTCAAGTCAGATTGACAAGATGCAAGTGACTTGCTCTGGGCTTTGCGTTGTGACAAAAGCTCTCTTTAAAATAAATTTTGGCCAAATGTTAATATAATGTTTGACTTAGCTCAAAAAAAAAGATCAAGGCTTCAGTTAATTGTAATCTTCACTGAACTAGGAGTAGAGGAAAGGGATGCTTTTATTGAAGCTGTAGATCTGAGTTTCATATAAATTAAAATAAAGCTGAATATGTTTTCTTTTTTTATACTGGGACTATTCAGTTATAGCTTTTCCACCTCAAGTAGCTATTTATAGACCTGAACATAAAAATTGAATTTAGCCAAGTATTGTCATCACTCAGGAGTTAAAATACCAGAAAAAGATCATACCTCTTCCCATACTGACTTCAAATGGCATCCTGACTCATAAGAAAATGAATGTAAAGCAAAATTTCATACACCACATGTGAATGTTAGAATCTTCATCTACTCCTTCCTTTTAATCTATTGCTTTAGTCAAAGCAGCCATGCCTTAATTAAAATCAAGACAAGTTCCAAAGTTAACAGGTGCTATGGTATTGTAAGATGGGGATGGAAAGTGGGGAGCACCAACAAGCTTTAGAAGAAATTGTGTGGGTCTACTAGCCTGTGACAACTAGGTAAAATGTCTGAATTCCACAAAGAGTCCATTTGATCCTTAATAATAAAAATAGCAAATACAACAATGTGAGATCAGTGTTGGTGCTTTCAAGTCACCAGCGCAGTGTGTTGGAATTTAATACACAAAAATGCTTTTTAATATGCTTATACAGCAGAGTGATAATATGTGATTTATTTTCCCATGGATGTTCATCTACTGACATTAGCTGCAGAGTGATACAGCTATTTACTCCAAAATGCAGATTTTTCAAAGCTAATTCTTCTCTCTCAGGGGTTCATGGGAGTTTTTTCACTGACCTCAGAGTGAGACAGTAAATCAAATGCTAGACCCTTTTGAAAACTCCATCAACAGCACTGTGGCATTAAATACCAACAGTCTTTGCCATGCCTGTATATATTTTAAGCTTTTTGGAGACATTTTTATTAAATTGTCCTAGATATCAAAAAAAAAAATGCAAACTGCAGCATTGGAAGTTTTTCACTGCATTAAGTCAGGCATAAAACAGGCATGAAACATAGCCTTGAAGATAATTAATAATTGAGTGAAAGCACTTCAAAGATTCTTGAAAAATACTCATCTCTCAAGCTCAATAATATTACACCAGAGATGAACTTGGTTCATTGCCTTCCTATATGCCAACAAAGTACTAAGCATCCCCACAAAGGAAGCAATAAATAAATAATGCCATTGCTATTACAAATGGAAAAAAAAAATCCCTAACTGTGGTATTTTAACTCCAAGAAACTCCCTAATGAGCTACATGAAAAGAAAGAGATGTCCTAGTGTGTAATCACTCCCTCTACCCTTCATACAAGCACGAGTAATAAACTTTTCCTTCCAGCTTGACCTTAACCATTATTTTTGTTATTGGATCCAAATGAACATAAACTGGACTTGCATAAGAATTGTACTCACCTATTCATGAACTTGTATCGGCGGTGCAGGTAATAGATTTTTCTCCTGGAAGAACAGCAAAAATGAAGCCAGTCGAGAAGAAAACCCATCGTCAGTTACAGTATGAACTAGCAAGGAAGGAAAGGAGATTGAAGACAGAAGCCTGTAAGAGGTGGAGGAAGAAACTAAAAGAGAGATTAACAGAACTGTCACAGGAAGCCACACAGACTCTGGTGGCATTTGAACTGAGAGAAGGTCATCGTTTTCCCATTGTCTTCTCTTTTTCTGCTACTTGTCATGTGTGAAAGACAGGGACCCAAAGATGTTTCTATTTCAAAGAAGTCCATAAACTGTTGCAGGAATTTTATAGGCCTGATACAAATACAGATAAATTTTCTCACATCCACTAGTGAATTATTAAAACTGCATTTGGTGAAACACAAGGAGAATCACTTAGAAAAGCCAGGAAAGTGGTACCTGATGCTGCAATATGCCATAACACATGCAGTACCAACTGGGACCAGTGCTTGCTATTGGGGTAACAACCCTTGAAACAGAATATAGGCTACACAAGCAATGTTCTTGGCAACCTTTCCTCCCTCGCCCGGCCCCCCCCAATATGCAGCCACTCTCCTCTGCACCTCCTACAGGCACAGCAGATTTCTGCTGTCAGTGCAATAATTGTGGGGAACCAGTGAACATACAAGGATGCACAAGCAAATACATGCTGACCACACTCTTGGCCTGCTTCCTGACCAGCCCTGTAGGGCTCACGTCGTTTGGGGCGGGCAGGCAGAGCAGTCCCCTAACCATCCTGTGTAGATCCAGAACGGGGAGTCCACCTTCTGTCCCACTCTGCTGCTGGCAGCTCTCCTTCTCCTCATACATGCCTGTAACACCAGTGCTGTCAGGATTTGATCCATTCTCTTCAGCAGAAAGAACGTATCATCAAGAAAGTTAAGAAAAACTGAGGGCTTTTAGGTGTAGGTTTCAGGCTGATACTCCTTACTGGAAGATTTGGATGCCTCCCTGAACTCCGGTTTCCTCCTCCAGAGGCTGACTTTGCCATCCGCTGGAGGTCATTGTTAACTCAAGGTGGTTTCTGTATATTCTGTGAGCTTCCATGGTGTCATGTTGAACTGTAACACTTCTGGAAAACGAAGAGCTCACACCACACTTTTCATTCTCAATATTTTTGTACATTAAATGTATTGTAGGAATCCTGTTAGTGCCTTGGAATCAAGCATGGTTGGGACCATTCTAAAATATGACAGCACAGATGCTTTATAAACTATAGAAAAAAACTGATTAGAATTCCAGGATAATTTTCAGAACTTAGAATTTAAATAAAACTTAATATTTTTACATTATTTTTGTTATCAGTGTCCATATTGTACTGGTGAAGTGAAATTTCCAAAATGTTTTCATGTTGGCCAGCCTCCTTTGGCCAAGTCCTCCACAAAATAGTGTTATTTATCATGCTCTACTCAGCAGGCGCAGATAAGGGTCAAAGCTAAGTGTTTCTGAAGATGCCATCCACTTTTTGATTTTGCTTCAGATTTTCAGAGGTATCCACTGTTTTGGCACCCCTGCTCTGAAACAGCAAGGATTTTATTCACTCATGTGTGGACTTTGGACAGTTCCAACCTAAAATATCGGGACCTGTAAGCAATCCGCAGCCCTTAAAACAAGGGGTTAGACAAGGGCACCTGGGAACAGGCAGTCTAGACTAGGGGACATTTTGTAAAATGTTGGTTCTTGTTTTTAAATGGTAAACAGTACTGTTGCTCTTAGAACAAATTTAAAAGCCTACCCAGCAGACATTAGTAAATCAACATGATTTCCTCTTAACAATACTGTAATAATTCTCTCCCTGTGGATGTGGAAAGAATGAAGCCATGATCATGAAGAAGGTCAAGAAACCTTTAGTATTTTTGGTGCTTTCTATATAATCTCTATGGCATCTATTCTGCTATCTGCTGAGAGATAGATTTCAAAAAAGGGACTTCAGATCAGGAAAGAACAAGCTGCTCACAGTGACTAAAATCTGAGTTCCTGGTGTATTTCTCAGTCACGAGACCTTATCCTCCTACCGGGGCAGGCTCATCTCAAAGAACGCCACAGAAGTCAAAGGAGGTATGCTTTTGGCCCAGCCCATTGTTTCTATGGCTAGAACACTCTTTAAAAAGAATATTAATACCTTGCAATGACTTGTGATAGCTTTTATATTTTTCTCTTTATCACTAAGAACATGAGAAAGAACAGTTGAAGATTTGCTGTGAAAATGAAAACCAAAATACATACAGAATAAGCCTGCAATTCTGTCCTTAATTCCCATCCATTTTTCCTACCAAGTTCTGCTACAGTTTGTCTCGTATCAGAGGCATTTTTCATCCTTAAGTAAGAAGAAAACAGGAATAGAAATCCTGCACAGGACACTAACTCACTAGTTGCATATTCTGGATCTGATCCTTTTCTTGCTCAGGAGTAATTCCATTAAAATCAATGGAGTTATGCATCTATAAACCCTGCTAATTGAAAGAAGAATGAAGACCTCTCAGTTCATTGGTTTTGGTCAGTTCCAGTGGAAGTCTTTGTGCTATTTTAACAGTTCTGATAACCAGCAGAGTAAAATCAATATTTTACATAGAAAATTTCATAGCCAAACATGCAAATAATATTAAATAAATGATAAAAAAATGTCTGAATGACAGTGTGGAATGAATTTGGTTATCAGTAGCATTTTACATAAGTTCTTTATATTCTCCACAGAAAAAAGCATTTCTAGTCTGAGTTGTTCTCCTATTAGAAGGGATACTTATTTATAATCTGCATTTCCATAATTACACACTATATAAACAATTTACAGGTGCTGAACATACCAGATACGCCCAACAGACATGCACTTTCTGTGCTGCCTTACGTACCTGGATCTTCTTGACCTCCCATTGATTTCAATGAAATGTCCATTTAAAAAACAGCAGCGCACAAGTATGCAGGGGGCTCCAGCATTGAAGGGGTTAAAGGGCCTAAGGACAGAATACCCCATGAAAACAGCTGCACTGCTACAGCTCACCTTAATTTCAAACCAGTATTGTACTGAAATTGCAGGCATTAACAAGAAACAGCAATGAACATGCTATCTAAGGTACTCTGTTTATATTTTCTGAAGATGTGTGGTATCTTATAGAAGAGCTTTTCCAAGTGCACTTTGGTGTTATTATTACATTAGCTTTACAGTATAGTGTGACTTTGGAGGTGAGACAAAATACAACTACACCTACCTGAAAGGCATTCTTACATTCATTAGTTCAGCATATTTGCCCAGGACCTCCCAAGGGGCATGCAACTTCACAAAGATGATGTCGCTGTTTGTTAGAGATGACTGCAAAAGAAAAACAAAACAGCCACCAGGGCTTACTTTTCCAAGTAAAAAAGAAAGCAACAGTGATCAGTGGTCTATATGTATTTTTCTGGTCTTGTGCCACCTCTCCCTCTTCCTGATTCTTCCTCAATCACATGTAGTTCTATCGGTATTTTGTCAACTTATTTTCCTTCTGGTTTCCTGAAAGGCATGCTGTAACTCCCTTCTGGCCTGCACATGTGTTTCCTTCACATGGAAAGGAGTACATGGAGGGGAGGCTGATGTGCAGTTGTGGGTTACCCAAGTGTGGGAATAAGATTGGTGGGTAAATCTGGGTTTGGAAGCTCGGTCCTGAACTTCAGCTAAAAGCAAAATGGCAAGTCAGGATCAGATTCTGCCAACTGACTGGGTTTTCAGCACTCACACAGAAGTGCAGATGTGTGAAGTCGCATCTGGCAATCAAGAAAAGTTTGTATGGCAATGTGGTCTCGGACAAATAACAAAGTCCCAGCTGCAGAACCATGGTCTCCAGCTTCCCTTCTTCCAGCTTCACTCTTGGCCACGTGAATTCTGAACGTTAGAACTGAAGCCAGCAGGAAAAAGGAAATCTGATGCTTCCCATAGCATAGTATTGAACAGATCTGTTGCCCAGGAAGGTCGATGGCCATGCCTATGGCAGCAAGATCTCTTTGCAGTGCTCCCATCTTCTTTTCTATGGGTTGTATGTAGCGTGGAGAGAGTTTTACATAAGATATTAGCACCAGAACAGCTGTAACCTAACAGAAGGCTGTCTGGTGAAGAACAGACAATATGTGGTAAAGAGGACAATGGGAGAATTTTAGCTCTGCACTCAGGAGGAGAAATAGTACTTTACAAGAAAGCTACAGCAGGGTCAGCTGAAGCCGACATAAGAACACAGGCAGCATCATGTTAATACTGGAAGATGAATTGTTCATATGCTAACGGAAATCAATTAAATTCTCATAAAATTGCATACAATACAGTTTTAGACAACTAAATGGATCACATTAACAGAGACAGCTGCTACAAGTTGAGTTCGAGGAGTACCCAAGAAATGGGTAAAGGTGTACAGGATATGAGAAAAGGAAAGTGAAACTGAAAAAAAAAAGGCAAGAAAATTGTTAGTTGGCTTTAGGGATGATTTCCTAGTTTTTTCGCATTGTACTATATTCAGTGTATAATTCACATTAATTCTTGATTAACAGAATTACTGAGAGTTCTTAAATCTAGTATTGTTTATCTGGAAGCTACAGTGACTGTATGGGTGGGAGGCTGACATTTGTACTTTTGATGCCTATTTGATTCTTCTCTCCACTACCCTGAGAGATGTTGAAATTATTGAAACTGCTATACCATGCTCATGTCCTTAGAGTAGCTAGTACATTATTACTAGTTTGTGAAGTGATAGAAAACAAACCTCCAACAATTAAAATACATATATATAATTTTCTTTAGCACAGGGAAAAAAAAAAAAAAAAAGAAAAAAATCCCCAACCCAGTCATTACAGAGTTAACATCTTATTAAACAAACAGAATATTGGCATCCTCAAAAATGGACACAGAGAAATATTAGTACCCAAAGTACTATTGGGCTGCACGAAAAAATGGATTTAGCGCATAAGGGAACAAGTGACTTTCTGGTATTTAAAACTTCCAAAAAAAATCTTGCAGTTCTTTTGCTGATGTCTTTCTGAAAAATATTTCAACATGAAATGATACAACAGCAACAAAATGCCCCCAAGAGACTTGCTTCAGAGACAATTAATTCAGTTGTACTCTTTCCATTGACTTTTATGGATTCTAAATCAGGCCTCTAATGATGTTTTTCTTTATCAGTACATTTCACAAATTATCTTTTATTTTCCCATGAGACTGTAGCAAGTAGATACCACAAAACCAAGACTAAGTACTGCTACTCTAAAAATCTACTGCAAACTCCTCTCTCAAAGTTGAGGTTAAGAAGTCAGCGGTGGACTGGCAATTTTGACATAAACAGCTTGGATTTAAAAAAAAAAAAAAGAAGCCACCAGACCTCTAAAGAATTGTCTAATAAGCCCAATATACAGAAGGAAAATTTGGTCCTGACACACCAATAAAATCTGAGAAATGGAGGAAATTTATTAAAAGCAGCCTGTAAATTTAGTGATGGCTGTTAAACAGAGAGCTCACAGGCATTTTCCAGCACACTATAGTTTAAGCCATGCTAGATATGGCAGCCACTGACAGTAACATGACTTGTGGAGATGCTGTTTCACAAGTGAACACTGTCTTCATCTAAATTTCTTATGTGTTACATAAAAAATGTGTTTTGAAAAACTTCTGTATAGTTATCACAAATATAAATATGATGTTTAAAGAATATTTTTTTACCCAATAACTTGTAATGTTATTTTATCAGCTTTGTCAACAGAAGATCTAACCAAAATACATACGGGAGGTTCAGATATTTTCAGCAGAAAGAGACAATAATGCTAAATTATTAAGATGGAAATCCATTTCTCTTGCGTTTGCTCATGTTAAGTGTTCATAAAGGAAAACACAAAGAAAGCCTGCGAAAAACATGATTGGAAAGAAAAGAACAAATCCAGATGGAGAAGTAATAGAGTAAAATGTCACATTCTCTTCATCTAAGGAGAAAATAGCTAATCAAAATACCTGAAAAAAAATAATCAAGAGCAGCGTCTTAGTTACAAAAATACTTTAGTGAATGGAATCTGCTAAACTCTCTTTGTCATATTAGTATTTAGACACAGTATCCTTCAGCTTCTAAATGTTTCATTGAGAGGAGAGGAGCATCCTTCTTTTGTAATTGACTTTTGAGGCTTGGCTTATCAAATGGTTTGGAGAAGTAAACTCAATTTCACATTATGGGAACATGCAAACAAAAATCAATGCTACATAGCTCTCCTTGGAAATTTAAATAAGATGACTATTGACATGAGCAATCTGCTAGAAAACGATGCCTAGGTGATGAAGAAAGAAAACGAGAGGAATCAAGGGGACAGGCAATGAGATAAAACACTTTGCAAACACAAAAATGGAATAAGGGTTTGGAATTGACCTGTAGCACCAGTACCTATAGAGCTATCACTACATGATAATTGCCAGGCCACCAACGTTCAAATAAATTGGTTGTTTCAGACTGAATATCCATAGCAAAACGGATTTTCTTCTGGTCAATAATAACATTCTTGCTGGTCTTCAGTCTAGTGCCAACCCAGTGTGACAAGAGACTTACCAGAATGAGAGAACTGTCAACTAATTTAGGTTTTAAGGGACCTCTAGGGGTCATCTGGGCTAACTCTCTAGCTAAAGCAGGGCCAACTTAGATCAGGTTGCTCAGTGGCTTGTCCCATTGAGTCCTGAATAGCCACAGGAAGAGATTTCACAGCCTCTGGGCAACCCACTTAATGAAACTGGTTGCAGAAAAAATATCTCCTATGGAAGAACCGTACTCTTCTCCAGAGAAATGTTGACTGAAACCCACAAGTTTCTAGACATGAAAATTAATGAAAATTCACAATGTTCAGTGCAAAGATGGCATTCTTTATAAAACAACATGTTTCTTACAAGAACTTTTTAAGAATTATTATTCTGATTGAGAAGCACTAACAAGGTGTATTTGGTTTAATTGAACCCTGATCTGCAAAACAGGTTTGTATGGTAGAATTCAGATCACCAGTCTGGGTTACAGATAGTCAATATACAACGAGTTTCAATCATCAGTGCTATTAATCTACTATTTTTCAGAAGCTGTAATTATTTCCTCCTTCTTCTCTCCACTCCCCAACCCCCTTTTCCAGCTGGAAATCACATTCCATAATTCCTGAAAATATTAGATCAGTATTTGATAATCACAAGTTTCTATAGCCCATATCTCCATATCACAGGTATTCATTAATTCCCAGACTTTCTGCCTTCACTGACTTTAGTACCATATCATTGCTGCCAATACAGGCAGTACCATAGGCCCACATATTATAGACTTGCCCTTCTGGCAAGACTACCTTTCTCTTTTACCATTAAATTTATACAGACATTGTATTTCCAAAGGAAACAAATCAACAACAAACATGCTTAAAAAGTAAGCACCATATTCTTCAGTAGGGGCCATTTATGTAACTCCTAAAGCAAAACCACTTGCTTTGGTGAGTTACAGTCTTCGGCTAGGCCAAAGAAAACTTGTAAAGGGCAGGTTCTTATTCTCCTTCTGAAAGCGGTCACAGAGTGGTATTAACTGCTGTTTAAGTCCAGGCTACTAAACTCACATGTACTCCTGCAAGCATTCTAACTTCTTTTGATGGCAGAATTTAAATGTATATATTCACTATTGACCTGACTCTGCTTGTTCTGAAGTTATCATTGTTAGCCTGAATGGAAGCAAAGTTACACTGATATTGAACATCTCTTGAAAAGCCCACATTTTGCTGTACTTGCAGGCTGTCTTCCAGGATCAAGGCTGGAGATCAGTGTCTTTTGTCAAACACCCTCTTGAACATTCTCCTCCAACAAAGACTTTTTTAGATTTGTTATCAATAATATTGTCAAGTCAGTTTAAGACAAAAACAACTGTAGGACTCACCTTAATACAAGCATTTCTTGTGTCTTAAAGTTAAGAAAGTTGAGAAAACAGATTCACAGCATATAACCTTGAGTAAGGATAAAATTACAGTGTCTCCAATTGAATGGTGTAATTGTATATTTGCCTGGAGGCTACTAGGCAGGCAACTGCAAAAAACCAATGCTCTCATTTATGTATGCATATCAATAGAGAAAAGAAATCAGAATTTACCATTAATGTTTTTTCCCTATCATCATTTAAGAGAAAAATACTCAATACTTCACCTTTTAAAGTCTTCCTCATAAGAGTAAAAGGAGATAAATAAGATTTTGAAACAGATCCAGCAACCAAAATTAAACCTTGCCTACTTTAACAAGACCCTGCAAGGCAAGTTAAAAAGCTGGAATGGGAACAGTGCTTTCTGGGAAACATAGATTATTTCTGTTAAGGCCTTGATGCAGGAAAAGCCAGAAAAGGAGAGAAAATCAACATCCTTCCTCCAGTAACAATTCTCTCTATAATCAAACTCCATATGATGTCTGAGTGCAGAGTAGTAAATAGTAACTGCTACAGGTTCCACTGTTTTTGAGAATTACTCTGTTACATTAACAGCACAGATTGATTTGCCATGTGGAGTGAATTAAGTGGAAAAACAAACCCCAGCAAATTTTAGTTGATTAAGCCATTCTTCCTCTGCAAAACTGAAGTAAATGTAAATTCACAAGCGTAATTCCACAGAACTGGAAAAGCAGCAATAATATGCTGCCATTACTTTTCAAAAATGCATACATTACTTCTGCGTAATTACTTAGATACTGTCAATATATGTTTCAGGGAAAATATTACATACTCAACAAGCATTAACCTTCACGTTCATGGATCAGAGGAATCTTGTAAATAATAGCACCGATACCTTTCGCATAGATACTTTCAGTCAAAGTACAGGTTTAGTGAAAAAGGGGAATATACTGCTTACATTTCAGTTAGGATTTTAAGAAGCTTTTGACTTACGAGAAACTGTAGGGCAACACCAGTAAGGATGAAAATAAGAGTAAAAACCCAAGCCCCTAACTAATAAATAGGAAGCTGCTAATAAAACAGTTTTGCCTTAAGAGGACACTGACATTTAACATGCAGAATAACTTGATATAAGACAGTCACATGATTACAACTGAAAATTATTTTTATATGAAATTTCGTGACAAAATTTGATGATGGGGTAAAGCTTTATCTTTACTTTTTTGCAAAATACTTCCAGAGGTTCAGCTCCGGTGAAGTTAGTAATGCAGGCACGTGGCTGGCTATGGCCAGCATTCAGGCAATGTGTCATCTAATCCAACTCAGAGCAGGTGTCATTGTTACAGTGCTTAATTTCTGGCAGCAGCTGACAGGATCTCAATGCTGGAACAGAACAGAGTTAGTTACAAGGGGAAATGTTTGCAAATGTCCTTTCAAGTAGACAAAAATGTGTGAGTGGGAGGGCAACTTAAAGAACAGGATAGGTTACTTGAGTAGAAATAAAATGCAAATACCGTCTCATTGCTCGAGTTTACTGTGCAACAATGAGCTTATATTCTGCAATAAAGAGCTACAAATTGCTTTGAGATAAGAACCAACGTGAGAAAGCATGCTTTCAATTCTAACTAATGTCATCTGAGTTCACTTCTAATGGACAGGATGGATCTCACAGTAAGGTAACTTACATGTACTAAATCTACCATGGAAAAAATATCCTCTGGCTTGGACTCCACTTCCTAGAGAAAAGGATTAGAAATACCTGCAGCATGACCATCTTAATGGAAGAGGCTGATGGGAATGTGAGGCATCGACAAAACATTTCTTGATAATCCTATTAGTAAATACTGAATGAATATAGGTTTGACCCATCTGGGTAAGATTTCTGTGCCAATTAAAATACCTAATCATATGGATTTCATCTGACAAACAGATAGGTTCTGTTTTAAATCCTCTGGACCAGAAGACAGTATAAACATATGGAATTAATTACTTGCAGATTTAATAATGCAGATAGCTAAAATATCTGAGCAGAATAATGGGTTTTTATTTATGAACACATTATTTGACATGAAGTCTCTTTACATGAGGCATCAGTTATATGCTGCAATTTTAGATTAAAAATGTTAATATTTTATACAGTAATATTTGAGATCATCAAATGTTTTTGACTATACTATGGGCCAAAAAAGGTCTCTTATGTACAATGTTTTACTTGGTGTTACAGGCTGTTAAAATATATTGTACAATTGAACTACATTTTATCAGGCAGCTTCCTTTCTGATTTATCTCATGTGTAAAATATAAAACCAATATTTTTCCGGTACATATTTATGTCTCATTAATAATTTTTTGAAGTAGAAAATACTTACATTTAATG
The DNA here is from genome assembly GCA_034008185.1 of Gorsachius magnificus. Taxonomy (NCBI): domain Eukaryota; kingdom Metazoa; phylum Chordata; class Aves; order Pelecaniformes; family Ardeidae; genus Gorsachius; species Gorsachius magnificus. The sequence continues at coordinate 164,899,476 of CM067081.1, forward strand.
AATTGTCTATTAAATATTAATGTTTGCTTTTAGAAGCTTATTGGAGAAACATTGCTTTGGCAAAGAAAAAGGCAATTTATTTTTTGTCCAACAGTTAATTTCACAAACTTAATAATCAATCAAACACACAAAATGTGCAGGCAGGCTTATTATAGCTTTTGCATACAAATAACCTAGAGGAACTGAACAAGCTGCTTATCATAGCATGATAGAATAATAGAGGTTGGAAGGGACATCCAGAGGTCATCTAGTCCAAGCCTCTGCTCAAAGCAGGGACAACTGGAGTGGTTTGTGGGGTCTTGAATAGCTCCATGGATGGAGACCTCACAACCTCTCTGGGCACCACAGCATCTCTGGACAGAAAGACCATGACCGACCTCCCATGAGGACACAGAAGCGTTTGCAGCAGCCCAGGTTCTGAGTACCTGCCTATGTTCCAGCAAGATGAAGCTATTTGGTTATTCAACCCCCTCTTCAGAGTCTTGTTCTTCAGCTCATACAATCAAGGAAGACAAGAAATACTTATATGATTAACAACCTAGACTCCAAAGTCTTTTCAGTGTCGACACTTTCCAGGATGCAGTGAGCTGTCCTGTAGCTCTCTGTTACAGTCTGTATACCTCTGTATTTGTCTGTGTAATGCAAAATTCTTTCTAAAGAGAGATGCTAGTGAACTTAACAAGACCACAGCTGAAGAAGAGCCTACTCCAAATGACAATATCAGGAGAGAGGCTTTAGTTTTCAGTCCACATGGCACAATGAAGCCCTGAGTTCTTCAAGTCAGGTGCACATCCACAATGTGAGGAATTACAGGCAGAGATGTTAGCCCTGGCTGTAGAGGGAGTAGCGGGGTTAGTGCATGCACATGTTAGCATGGCCAATTAGGTTGGGTGCTATCCCATGCTGATGTGACTATAATACCTGCAATTCTCAAGCTAATTTGCTCAGCAACACCTGGGGATGTGTGGCTGCACCACATCTAGTTGTGCAGGACACATATTTTGCTCTGCTCTACAGGAAAAGGAAAGTCACAGAAGACCACTGACAGCACCTTCTCAGTCTTAAAACAAGTCCCCATTTTCCAGGAAAGGAAAGGCACCAGAGAAAATACAAACCCCAGTAAAATTAAGGGGGAAGATACATGCAAAGAACGTAAATCACTCACAGCTCTACCAGTTATAGTTCCCCATATAGTCTGAGAGTCTGGGTGACTGAAATGCCTGTTACCCTGGCTGACATCTCAGTTTTCTGTACTTTATTTATCTTACTGCTAGGATTATTAGAGCTGGAAAGAGTTTGAGGAGCCATCTTCTGATAATTCATTTCACATTGTTCAACTCAGTGCTGCAAAACTCTTCTATCTGGCTCATCTGTAGACAGAGACATGAGTGAGCCATTTTCCCTTTCCTCTTCTCCATTATGCAAATAGTTCTTACATTCTTTTAATAAAATGGCCACAGTGAATTTCTGAGCAACTGCACAACTGTGCAGTCCTACTAAAGGTACTCAAGTGATCTGATGCATTGAAAAGATGTAACCAAAAATTTTACAAGGGAAGTTGTCTTGGAAATCTGCTAAAGCATATGACAGAGCAGCCATCTCTCCAGGTACACCACCATCGCTACATAAAAGGGAAGCGCTTTCTGAAGCAAAATATGATGGTGAGAATAAGCTTAATCACCACTGTTCAGCTCACAATTCAGATTAATAAAATAAGGTAGATTTACATTTTTCCAAATCCCAAACCATGCTCAGACTGTCTAAGACTTCCCACAAAAAAAAAAAAAAAAAAAAAAAAAAAAAATGCAAAACAACGAGACATGAAGGCAAATCCATCTTAATGTGCTGGCTTCACCAAGTCACAGTTTCAGGTTGATCATGAAAAGAAACGTTATCTGATGATCTACATGATTTTTCATCTGTCTTTACTCAGCTAAGCTCAAAGTACTTTGAATTATGTGTATAACTAGATCATCTGATGTTAAAAAGATGTACATCAGAAATCGAAGAAAAAAAAAGTTTCTTAAGTAAAGGTAGTATAATTAGAATTTAACTGGATTGAACCATGTAATAATATCTCTAAACTAAGAAGAGAGAATGATGGATCCTTTGTGCACCTCTGTACAAACCCCTTCATTTGCTAGATGTGCTTTAAATGAAAGAGGGTCCATGTATGACAAGGGCAAATTATGATTTTGCTTTGCACTGTTCTAATTTGTTGTGATAAAGCAACTTCTGTTCATGACACAATGTACTGACAAGGCAGACTGCCCAAACACAGGCTCCACTATTGATCAATTATTGCCATTCCCAATGTGCCTAGTGACATAAGGTACTGGATGAAAACACCTCCTGTATGACACAGAAGAGCAAAGCAGCACCAGATGGAGCTTGGTATTTTAATGTTTCAGACAAACGTGCTAGAGGACAAAGATGATTTGCACTCCTAGTTCAGAGGTCTTACATGAAGATTAAATGACAGGAGTTACAGAAAACAAGCAAGTCTTCTTTTGCTTGAAGGCCAATATCAGTACCAAATAAGGTAATGTTAGTTTTGATCTGATTGCATATGTTGCAAAGTGATGGAACTAATCTTAAAATAGTTTTATGGATAATATTGACATTTGAGGTTTGTATGATGCTGTGAAACTAAGGCCTCAAGTAACAGGTACATTGGCAAAGAATTCCCCTCTCCAAATTCACTTGCACCATGGAAACCAACTGCAATGAAAATCTTTGCTTAATAGACAATATTATTTTTCTCTAGAGATGAAGCCAGCACATTAAGATGGATTTGCCTTCATGTCTCGTTGTTTTGCATATTTTTTTATTTTTTTTGTGGGAAGTCTTAGACAGTCTGAGCATGGTTTGGGATTTGGAAAAATGTAAATTACCTTATTTTATTAGACCTAGCAAGTCCAAGAAATTCAGTGTAGAATTGTGCTTTGCACCACTTGTATAGAGTCACTATAGTTCCTTCTGAGAAGATGAACACACAAAATGTCACTGTTAGGATCACAAAGTGAAGTTAGCCACAGAAGCAAGTGTAGGGTAAGGTACATGAAGAGGAAAAAAAAAATACCAAATTGAGAGCATATAGGGCTTAAATTTCCCTGGTCCTTTATTTTGTATAGCTGTTCAGCAGGGGGTAAAGTCCAGTCTGAGTAAGAAAGATATGGATCAATTAGAGAAAGATCAGAGCAGGACAATGAGAATGATCAGGAGTTTGGAGAAATTTGACCTAGAGGAAAAAATTGAAAGAGCCAAGGTGATTCAAAATACAGAAGAAAATGCTATGCAGATAACACAGTAACATTTTAAAAATAAGTAACAAATAGTTGTGAATAGGAAGGGAATGAACCGCTCTCCATGTTACTTCTGAATCAGGCAAGAAATAACAGGATTAAATTGTAGCAAAGGAGATTTAGGTCAGATATGTTAAAAAAATCAAGCTGAACAATACTGAAACATTAGAGTGACCTGGCAAGAGAGGCTTCTGGTGTTTAGGAAAACATTGGACAAACAATTGGCAGTATGTAGCTGGCCTGCCCTTGGGGCTGTAGAAGGGACTCCTAGCCTCTTGAGACCCCCACGCCTTCCCAGTCTCCTCTACTAGGATTTGCAAGAGAATCAAGTAGTGGCAACCATTATAAAATCAAACCTCTCTTATTTGGCACAGTTCACCTTCACTCTGCCCTGGAAGACGTGATAATACAAGATCCAGGCAACACAGTATTTCATCTTGAGAGGCTAGGAAACTAGGAAAAATAAGCATAGCAACCCCCAAATATTAGAAAAAGAAAAAGGGGTAATTCAGAGAACAAATAAGCGCATCACTTCCTTCTAAAACCCACAGATCTGGAAGAGCGGTCCTATGCCCAACACAGCTACCCCTTGCATCTGGCTGCTACAAGAAGCCTTGAAGCCCAACAGTGTTGTTAGGACTGCAGTAATAATTAGGGATTACACTGGCAAGGGAAATTCAAAGAAACTTCCAAAGAGGGGTCAGAACAATAGGGAGCGGGACTAGGGACTGAGACATCATCGGTATATTTGGCATAGAGGACCTAGAAGAGAGACGTGGAGATGTTGGAAAGAGGATGGGGCATTCAACCTTGGGGAAAAGGCAGGGTTAAGAAGCAATCTCAAAATGCTCCACAGATCAAGTCAGTTCTGGGAGACTTGGAGCAGGAGAAGCAAGACAGACAAGACTTCCTTACTTCCCCAAGTGTGGCTGAGACAGTGGCTCAAGCAGGGAGAGCTTTCAGTGTTAAGTATGACCTAAAAGTGTTGTTTGCCATATTTTCTTCTTTACTTCTGGTACCTAATCTTTTGCTAAAATAAGACATGTTTGCACATTAAGCTTTTTTGTTGTTTATATGACCCTCAGGTGAATCTGAAAAGATCAAGGCATAGCACCATCTCCACAGCAACAGATGCAATCAAAGTGGGTCCACCTATCCTGTCTAACACTGGCCTGGGATTCCCAGGAGTTGGCATGTGGGGCTGTAAAGATGATATGGGGGGCTGACAGTGTGTAGTCTGGGATAAAATAAGAAGCCCTTTATTGTGCCTCCAATGTGGATGTTACTGTGATCATCTCTGGCAAGAAGGCAGCAATGAAGAGATGGTTCCTGACTTTGGAAAAACTAAAACCATCATCCAACCTCCCACGTCTCCCTCCCCCCTTGTTTTTCTTTCACCATACTAAAGTCAACAAAGAAATAAGGAGCTAGTTGATAAAAATGAAAGATGATTCAGGCAAAAATGGTATTTAAAGTGTAAGTTTCTCCAAACCCATCCAATTTCCTTCAGAGATAATTTTAGGATATTTTGAACAGTATTTATATGCAGGACTTAGTGTGGAATATATTATTATTTAACTTAAAATGAATTTCTGAGATCTTCAGGTTCTGTAGGATTCAAGGACAAAATTAAGTGGTTAAGGGCCTTAGAAACATATCTTTCCTTCGGTAAAGACATACACAACTCAGAACAATGGAATTTACAAGAGGCTAGGTACTCAAGAGTAACACAATGAAACAGATCAGTGCTTTTTGATATTGATAATAGCTTGTTGACAGTGCTCCAGGGCTTTACTGATTGAATTAGGGAGAATGTTTGCCAGCCATTTAGAGAGGTGCATATGCACTTTTTAGAAAATACAAATTCCATGTGTTCAAGAAAACCTGAAACATATTCATGTTCCCACTGCAAATTTTTTGGATCTGACTATGATTATCTCTGAACATGGGATAAGAAATATGAGTGCAAGTAATCCATTCACTTCCATGTGTATCCTGATGAGATCTGAACCAAATTGCCTGGCACCGTGTCCCAAGTTACTGATCTAATTTTACTTTCCTGTAGTCACAGGAAGTAAAATGCCTGTGCAGTCGATCTGACTGCAAAGGCTACTGTCAGCTCATTTCTGCATCAGGAATCTAGTAATGAGTTTAGGAAATGAGGTTTTCCTTTATGTTACACAGGATCTGATGGAAAATATGCTTGATGCCTTACAGGTAGTCTATGAAATAAATTAAAAACAGAATCAGCAAATAAAAACTTTTGTTAGCTAGGCATAGTTAGTCCTATATGAACATTTCAGTGATCAGCTGTGATGCTATTTAGGAGAGAAATGCATTTTGTTTCAACACCAAACTAAATAAATTACATGAAAATGAAGCAAATTGAACAAGATTTCAAAAAAATTTATAGGTAAACACATGAAAAATTTCAATTTGATTTAAGCTTAAATATTGTCCACACAAAATAGCATGTTTTGGTGTATTACTGGGTTATATTATCACTTCTACATATTTTATCTTCTTTTTTTTCTTTCTGTTTTCTGTTTTGTAAAGCTAAGCCCTTCTTATCAACTAGCATGGCATTTGAATATCACAAATTTGATTTTGAATCTGTTTAAATGAAAAGTTTTCACATTTTCAAAATGTTTCCCTCTTTCCTCAGCTAAACCTGTTTGCTGAGTCTAATCTATATAATATAATGACTATTAATTCCTTGCCTATCTTCTCCCCTGCCTTCTGTTAAGTCATCCTCCATAAATACAGTAGATTTGTTTCAAGATGTTAAGGGCTTGTGTTGCAGTCTAAAGAGATTTTAGACTCAGATATTTATAGGGGGAGTTATACAGTGGAAAGGGTTCTTTTCTTACTTGTCTGCTGTGATTTAACTTGGATATGCCTCCACATCTTAATACGAACTTTCTCTTAATGCTTTCAGACCATCATCTTTCTCCCCCTCTTTCCCAAAACTCCAATGTGCTCACCTTCAGGCCAAGATGGAAATGTAAATTGACATGGCAAGCACTCATCAATTCACAGTCAAAACAGCACAGAACAGAAGACATGAAAGAACAGAAAGTCTGCAGAAGCATTAATCTAGTCCATAGCTTGGGCGTTTTAGAATTAAACTTTACAGTTGTCACACAACTCTCTTAGCTTTTGCTTTACACTCCATCAGTATTGGGACTGATCCTGTGATCCACAGATCTACACATGTAAGTCCATAGATATCACTTGGGCACAGGACAAACAAAAAATCTTATCTTTAGTAGTTTATAGATATGGTGTGTGCCATATATCTGACCCAGTTTCCCCTGCTGGACACTGGAAGGTTGCTATATTTTTATCAAAACACTGGCACTATTATGGCTCTAAGCCCACTGATCTGAGAAGTTACCTTGAAGGCTTACTCCCAAGGTGCACACATTACAGGAGTGATTTGGGGCAACTATGTTTAGTTGTCTGCAATGGAGAGGAACAGGCACCTTCAGGGTACAATTCATTTGTTCTATTTTCCTCAGATTGAGATGAACTGCTGCCCAGAAGGGCTTGTTCCTTCCCAGCCAGGTATCTACATTGTAAACAGCTACAGTCAATAAGATGGTTCTTTTCCCTCCTGGGGCTCTGCAGTACCTTATTTTCCTTGGACTCCTGTTACCCTCCTCACCACCCACCCCAACTTCTGTGGTAGTGTAGACACATTATTTCCTACAACTGCAACCTCACGGGTGGCTCTAGTTCACTGGTTATCAGTCTGGGGCATGTCACAGTGACAGCAAGTGATTCAGAATATTTTACAAAACCTTGGCTGCCATTCGTTTTCCCCATCCCACCATATTCATTCTGCCCACAGAGAACACGTAGGGAAATACAGACTTGTAAATACCAACATGTCCTTTGCACTTTAAAAGGCCTCTGGATTTGGGTCAGTGCTTTCTGTATTTCATTACTTGAATTCTTCTCTCCTGTGAATTTCTGAAGCTGATGATAAAATCCATAAATTTGCATAAGACTGTTGGCTCTGGATGTTCTATATGCCACGGCTTCTATCCACTCAAATGCTGTTTCAGGACATTTGTTTAATCCAATCCTGTCTCAGAAAACCACAGTTTCCAATAGCAATAGCACTCATGGTACAACTCAACAAGAACTCTGGAGATGGAAGGCCAGGCTGTAGTCCATGCTGAACTACAGGTACAGAAGAAAAAAGCCATGGCCATCCTGACCTAGCATTGGTGAGAGTTCTGCTTCAGGGACATGACCTTCAGATATGCCTTTCCATCAGCACTCCCATGACAGTAGGAATGCCTGAGCTTCTCCAGATTCCCCAGAAAATGAGGTCACAGATCAGATTATTAACTTACAAGGCAAAGAAAGGCCCAGAAGTCCAGGTATGGAAAGACAAATTTCTGAGCATATAAAAAGCAGAAACAACAACAAGCTGTATCTAAGAAAAGTAGTAAGTACTGTACCATGAAAACCTCCAAGAGGAAAGAAATAGGTCTTTACACTGCTTTGCCTAGAAGACACTTTTAGAGATTGTTTTAAAAGCTTTCATATAAGAATATGAAAGATAATTGTGCACAGATCAGAGTTTTGTAAACCAGATAAAACTTTAAACAGGGGGACATGACTAATTGGCTCTCAGAGGTTTCAGCCGATGTAGCTATCTCAGGAACATTTTTCCCTCAGGTCAGGCTTTATTAAACTTCATTTAGAACATCACTTCATTACCACTCTGAAGCAGCAAGAAACAAATACGTAAATATGCAGTGGATAATGCTGGATTTAATTTGGGCCCAGAGCACCATAAACTGAAATGTCTTTTTCAATAAAGTCTGAGCACTGAGGTAATTTGACTAGCTCTATTTTGTGAGGCTCTTACCACAATTAAAATACAGTTAATCCAAAGCACACAGTGCCAGTGCTCCACTCACTCCATGACCAAATTAACCTGGTATAACAAAGAAAGTAATTGGCCGACGAGAGGGCCTCTTGTGCCAAAAGCGGTTGAGAAATGGAATTGTCCTTTCCAGACACATGCTTCCCTCCTGGGACTACTTCCAGGGAGGGCAGCCCCACACCACTTCATGCTGCAGGGGAACACACAAATGTCCCCTAGGCCAAGAATATACTGTGACCACTTGAAATCATTACTATTTGTTCAGAAGCATAATGCTGTAAATAAAATACCATCTTTTCAAAACAAGTTCAACACCAAAATCATCAACATGAGAATGTAAAACATACTGCTGGCATTTCTATATACTCTGTCTTTCTGTTCCCTACAGACAGCTCTCGATTTCTGCTCATTAAACCAGTACTATCAGGGAGTGTTGCAGCAAACCAGACATGTCACCTTTGGGCAATGAAAACTCTCACTGAGCATTAAGTGATTGTAGCCTTGTGGATTATGCTTGTTCGTGATGCCACTGGCAGGCAAACAACATCTCAAAAATAACTGCAGTTTAAGACCAATTATTGTAAAGGGAAAGGTGACTTTTGACATATAGGGGACTTCTTATATGTAACCTTCATCCTTTTTTTTCAAGCTCTCGCCTGTCTGTTTTTTTCCATGAACCTGGTGTCCTTCAAAAGGTTTTTGACATTCTGATTTGTGAAGACTGATGACAGGAAACTCTTTGACAAAAAAATCCTACTCAACATTCCTGAAGGAAAAAAAGTATCTCAGTGGCCTTTTAACGCATTTTCAGTTATCTACATATTTTCTGTATCACCTCCATACTCTATGAAAAAAGCCATACTTTTTTCAAATGTAGATCAATTTTTCAGTAACAGTTTCTTAGTCTACTAGCTTTACAAAGTCCCGTTAAAAGATGGAATTTGTCAATTCAGAAACATATTCACTTCTGGGCTCCCTCAGACAATCAAGAAAGTTATTTTTAAAAACTGCACGCTGAAATTTGAGTTCAGACTCTATCCATCCAGAATTCCATGTACGTTCTCACATTTCTCTTCTGAATTACCACTGTGCTGTACAGTGGACATAGTATCTGAAAGCTAAAACACTTTTCCTCAGAAGCCCAGGTAGCTGGAAACTCCTCCGCTGTTTAGTGATGATGCTTTTTGGTAAAGGACCCTCTGGAAAAGGACAATGTTCTGTTTGTACCTATACATTTTTCTGTAAAACACTGCCAAAAAGAGACTCCACTTGCTATTTGCATTAGATAATGAACCAACAACAAATCTTTGGAAGACCAGTCTGTTTTTAACTTGCTGTGGCTGGATTTGGATGAAATGAACACCCCAATGTTTTAAATTAAATAGCTGGAAGCACTTTCACTTATAATGCATGTGGTGGGCTTGCATTTCGGTCTGGTTCCCTTTCTGGAGGCATAGTTTATGTCACTTTGATGTCTCCATCTGTGATTTGTGAATGCAATCAGACACAGTGCTTAAACATTAAATAACAAACTGCACCTGCTAATAATGGGATATTATGCTGTTCCTGAAACCACAGCTCCTGCAGGCTGCATAATTTGTACTGTAAGTTCATTAGCTGTAGACATTTACATATTGAATAACAGGTTCAGAAAAGTGAGAGACTGAAACAACTTACTAGAGTGCATGAAAGCTATTGAATGCTTGATATTAGTTACAGTAGTAGATTAACATTGAACTACATGTGATCTTCTCCAAAGACCAAGAAGGCCTAGTTTTGTCCAAACACCAGTTATTCAAACACGTGGAAATGCATGCCACTGTTACTCATGTCTTACTATTTTACTTATTGCAGCTCTAGCATGAAAGCAAAGTTCTCTCCCTTATGTCAAGGGACTGGAACTTCTACATAGTATTTTTCATTACGTTGAGGTAGATATTGGCTATCCTTATTTCCACTATGAGTGCATATGTGTATGTGTGTCCAAGAATGTACACGGGTAAGTGTGTGATGACCGGAGGTACTGACAGTAACTAGAGGGTCCTCCATCACTATTAAAGAAGAAAAAAGAACAGGAAAGAATTTTATTTCATTTCTTCTTGAAAATGTGCTTGAGTATGGTTTTAAAATTTAAACCAACAAGGAAAGACAGGATGTGTAAACTGTAACAAATACAGAATGATGTAATTTAAAATGCATTAACATGTAAAAGACAGATCCCTCAGCTAGCAAAAACTGTCACTGAGCTGTTGACTTAAGTGATAAGATGACAGCCAGCAGTCTGCCCCACTGCAATTAAAGTAGTCACACATTATTACCGAACAGAAAAGGAAGATGTGAACTGTGTTGGAATTAAGAGGCTCCTTAGGCAAACAACCCCTAACTTTTCTAGATGGGGAGATACATAGATTGTCCTAAAAGGAAGCCTTTTAGCCATAGGTGACATTCTCCACGTGGCCTGACCTACCATGCCTGCACAGCATGGATGATCATCATATGCACAGTTGTCCAAGTGCTTCCTAGGTGGCTGGGCATATACTGTCACACAGTGTACGCACACAGATGTATTCTTCTCTATAGAAAAAGCTCAGTGGACAACAGATGCAATTCTGGTGGTGGAAGCTTTCCCTAGCCATCCTTTTCTCTAATGGATAGGGGATTTTGCTATGTGCAGAGCAATCTCAACATGACAGCGAAGGGATATGAGCACCAAAGGAAAATAGCAGCCCGGGAAAAGGTTCCCCAGCTGACCTGCAGCCTGCTCCTGACCACCACCCGAACTCTCCTGGCAAGCTGCAGATAGTTATCAGGCCATAGGCTGAGCGCTCTGTTGTAAACTGTATGCCTGGTTGATTAAATTAACATCTATAACAGCAGTAAGTTGCAAACAAGTTATTGTTCTTTCAGTAACTGAATAAACTGAGGTTGTAACTGAAGAAGAAACTTAGTGTCACTCCAAAGGCACAGAGATTTTATTGTTCACTGCTTCTCAGAGAACCAAATTATATAAGCTAAGTTTATAAAACAGCTTTCCTCACTCAGATCTGCAAATGCCACTCGGGGTCTGGAAGTCAGCTTAATTCTTTTCTGCCCATGAATCACAATCAGCAGTAACGTTTATGTAACAGGACTCTCATGAACAATTGCAGCAATGACGCACAAACCAGAAAAAAGCAGATCAGTCTCACATAACCATTTTGGCTCCACAGTACTAACAACAACAACAAAAAGTAGTAGATGTCATTTTTGCCAGAAAGATAGATGGTAATATTTGACTACACTCAGGAGGAATAGCTGTTGATTAAAAAATCTCTTTTTCACACCATCACTTTCTGAACATAAGTATATTTAAAGTTTCAGTCTTTGAAGTTCTTGTTTTTTTCATACTCATTCTTTATTTCTAACTTTTACCTCACTTTGACATAGTCATAAGTCTTTTTTGGTTTTACACTCAGGGATGAGCCAAGAGTCACGAGGTACTGTATTGTGTGCTCTTTCTGCCATCTGTAATTTCTCTTGACATTCATCATCTTAAACCAGGCTCCAAGTCACTGCTAAATATAAGTCTTTTACTGAATATATGTTTCTAGCCTCTGAAGTCCTGCCCCATTAGCACAAAGTTACAGCCACATTAAGAGCAACTGCTTCAGAGAACTCCTGCCACCTCGCCATGAACTTATCTACATCTGCTTGAAAACTTGAAGTCATGAAACAGTAGTATCCTGTAATTATATTGCATCATCTACTGAAAAAGATCTCAAAACATAAATTTCAGACTCAGATTAACATAATTTACAGACTAAGATTATACCTGCTAGTAGATACTTGTTCATACATCAAAAGCAAAGCTTATACTGCGCTTTTCTTCCCTGTCTTTTTGGTTTTTCACCAGAGAACACCTATTGTATATTTCTACTACCTATTGTGCATATCGGCTGCCAGATGTTGCCCCAGAAATGTCAGCTGCTGTTCCAGGCAGGGAGTGAATACAATTAGAGATGCCCTGGTGACAGCTTGACACTTGTGGTGGCAATGTTTAAATTTTTATTTGAGCATGTAACCCAAAACCCACACAATTTGGATTGTTCCTGAAAACCAGACCAGTACACTACACTAACATCTTCTTTCACCTGGGAGACGCAAAGATCAATGTGTGGACAGGAGCTCAAATGGATTGACTGCTGTTAGTAAAATATCTGAAACTAGTTCCTGAAACATATTCCACATCCAGTAGCTGTGAGGAGACCTGCTTTCTAAGGCACTAAGGAATGCTATTGCTTTAAAGCAGTTAATTGCTTTTATACTGAAACATTAGTGTATATAAATATACAAAATATAAAAAATAAAAGGTCTGAATACTACTTTCACTACTTCTGTGATTCGTTCCCCTTTACTACATTTCTATCTATTCATTTCTACTGGTGTGTCAAATGCCTTATCAAATAAACTGTATCAAATCAGCTTAGAAATTATAAATTAAAAACTTTGGACACAATCATTATGCAAAATGTATGAAGTACATCTAGTAGTAGAACTACTCTGTATGAACAAGTTCAGTGCAGTCATGAGAAGCAAAAAACCCCTCAAAACCATTCAAATTTAAACTAAATGTGGTCTATTCCTAGGGCTACAGGAGCAGATCCTACCCAACATCAGATTCATTTTAGATACACAGTATTTAATCTAAGATGACCACCACCTTCTCTTTTACAAATTACAAATCCAAGGCTGGTCTGTGTTCGTTCATCCAGCACAGATTTCTTTCAACTACCTTACCTCTCTCCTCCATTTGCATTGCATTACAGTCCACCTTAAATAGTTTGCAAGTGAACAAGTTATGCATGTTAGCTGCTCCATGCTGGCTACCTCTGTGCATGATCTATTAGTGTAGTATAATTTAAAGTATCTTACTGAAAGATGTCTGTAATCCACATACCAGCATAGCATAGTTACTGTTATAGCAACTTAGTTCTACCTGGCCATTTAGTATAGGGATTAAAATACATTAGTTGAAGATGCAGGAATAATTTGGGATAAGGGAACTTAACTGGATTTTGGCCAAGAAGATGAAATTATAAATCTTTATTCTTGTGAAAAATACCATGGGCCCAGAAAATTGCTGGGTTTTTACTGTCCCAGAGGGATGGACACTATATTTGGAATGACAGACACTATCTGTATTTTCTCTTTACATTAAAGTCATCATAAGTTATTTTTTTTCTGAGAGTCAGTGGGCTGATCCCAGTCTTAGGTTTATCTTGTATTTGTATAAATATGAAACATACCCTCAGAATGTGGATAGTAGTACCCTGTCTCCTGTTAAGCATTTGCCAATCAACTCTGGAAGGTATGAGTCTTGTGTAATATTTACAGAGGGTATCAGTACCTACAAACCAGCAATGCTACTGGTACCTCATCTCTGATAAGAACTTGCTCCATTTGGAGACTTCCCTCTCCATTTTACCCAATATATGTCTGTGTCAAAGGCTATTAACAAATGAAAACAGTAGGGTCATCAAGAATCCCAGAGCCAGGATATCATAGTTATTTCACTTGTGAGTCACTGTAAAAAAGGAAAAATCAATATAGGAAAGTTTATATCTGGCTGAAAAGAAAATACAGTCTCTTTTCCTGGAGTGACCTGTATTTTCAATTAACTTAGAGCTTCTATGCATACGACCATATGTATTGGATATGATCCATGTTGGACTGGGACAACACAGTTATCCTATCCAGTCCCAATATACACTGAAAGGCGGGGAGAAGGATCAGAAAATTGTTTATACTGTTCCACTCAGTTAGCATTCACTCTTAGAGCTCTGTTTTCCATACTTTCACTAATTCAATGAACTGTTCCTTGGCCTGAGATCTCCTTGTTGTTTACTACTGAATATACAGAGCACCAGACCTGGCTCAACTTCCATGGAAGAGGGGTGTGGTATAATTGAAGAATGCAAGTGTGAATTTGTTGGGGAATATCTGCAAAATGTTACCACCTTTTTCTAGAGTTAGACACATATACCATTCAGACCTTTCTCAGCTACATGATCTTGACATTGTGTCTGAAGTAATCTCAACATTTATTCATTCATTTCAGATTCACTTTCTCATTTCATGCTGTTAAGTGAACACTTTGCTCCCTGCGCCCACTGTTTCTTGGGTATTTTGCTGTGCTACACTTGTCAAAGAACCACTGCAGTGCATTTTTCTGCAGTGTTACTGAGGAATATGGTTTTGAAACTGCAGTGGGAACTGCTCTGTAAGTTTTCCTCTCTGCCACTGACTTCACATAAAAAAGACAGGACTAACACAATTGAATGTCAATACATGAACAGCCAGAAGTCAAAGGATAATGAACCACAACCACACAAAATTCATGGAAGGTAAAAAGTTTTTTTCAGTCCAGTGGTTACAGCCTGTTACCTCTGTATAAGGTCTGTGGCCAAACTCATAGACAATCCTCTCATTTTATCCAGGCACAAACTTTTCCCAGTGAAAGCAATATATTATGTATGAACAATTAGAAAACAGACCTTCTGTTAAAATCTTCTAGAACTGAAACTCAGAGTGATGCATAGTCTCACCAAAAGAAGTAAAAAAAAAAAAAAGGAGAATTAATCTAGGCATTAACCGATCACACTGCTTAGTTTAAACCTAAGTGTTATGCAGCACAGTTGTTACTCTGTGGGGAGGGGAAGGGATTGTACCAAGAATGTACTTATTTCCTTCAGGATTATAATTCAACTTGGAAACTAACATGGTCATAAAATATACATGCTAGTGTTTAATTTTATGTCAGAGTCATCTGTTAAAAAAGATTGCTACCCTAGATTTTAAAAGCATTAGCCTGAGTCACGTAACACAGCCTCATTTTGATCATTCTGAGTTTAGAAAATGTACAATTACTGTTGCTGGCAAGAAGTCACACCAAGGCCAAATGAGATTAAGAAGAAATAAAACTGCATGTCAGTAGCATAATAGAAACTGAATAATCAAATGGGCAGAACATTCATGTAGCCTAGGCAGCAAAGTCCAAGTAAATGGGCTTGAAAACCACAATAAAACTCTATAGTAAGCACTTAAATCATCTATTTGAAAAAGTTTTCTGTGTAGATTGTTGTAATAAGTTTCATAATACTTAAAATATAAAGTGGTTTCGTAGCTTCCATTGCTGACCTTAGCACAGTAATAAATCTGCAAAAATTACGAAGTAGGAAAAGATTGGTTCGAAATCACTGGGCAGATGTGTCAATAGGATGGATTCATCCCATGTTCATTTTCTACAGTGCCCAAACTTCAGAGACTTTTTCAGCATCTCTCCTGGTAGAAGAAGGGCAGAATTCTAGTATGTGAAGCTGAGCGGCTGCAGCAACACTGTCCTGTTCTTGGATGTCAGGTTGCAACTCCTACAGACAGTTTGTATGTTCATAGGAAACATGTCATAAATGAACAGTGGCTGCCACTGAAAACATCTATCAACTACGACAGCACTAAAGATGATAACTTCCAGGTTATCTGAAGGAATAGTTTATGGTAACTGGTTGATATAACCAGTGATAAGCTCTTATAAACTTATATTTGCCAGTAACTGTGTTTATCCAAAAACAATTGAAGAAAGGAAACATTTTCGTTATTCTGGAGAGAAACAGGTTCCATTTTTTCCTCCCCAGTGTTCTCCCAAGAAGCGTGTCTTTCAAGTACACAAGCAGAATATCTACACATGTACCAGGAATTCAGTAAAAGAAGGGGAAATAATGTACAGCCCCTACATAATTGACCAAAACCCGTAACCTGAAAATTCCTCTACCGTTTCCATCAGTGGCAGAATGGCAATGCATATTATCATGAGCATGAGTTGATTGAGCATGAGTAAAGCTAAATATTCAGCTATATCTATTCTGTATGGAAGTGAGAATTAATACCTGTTTAAGAACACTTATGAAAGTTTAAAAAAGAACATAGCCTAGGCAGAGACGGTCTCTTTAAGCCTTGCTCCTGTTACATATCACATCGACACATTTTTAGTCACTTTATATTCATTTTTACACTCTTGTCCAGAAAATATTTACTGGTTTAGGACACTGATATAAATGATTCATATGTACTGTCCAATTATTTCAATGTTTAGGTTTAAGGCAGAAGGAGAGATTTTTGGCTGTTTTTAAACTACCAAAATACTTCTCAAGTCCCTGTGCCTAAGCTGACAGGAAAAGGAAGGCAGGGGTTTAGTACCAGGAACCTCAGCAAGGAGTGGAGCAGGTAGCTAACAGGAAATGTAGGTGCGGATAACGTGGATTGCACTCAATAGAATTTAGGCCATCCAAACCCAACACTTGTTTTCTCGACTGCACAGTACAGTGGATGAAATTCTGTGGCCTACTTATGCATAAGGTTGAAAAAGATGACTGTAATGGCATGTTTTGTCCTTCAGTTCATGTGTCTGATTTTACTTTAGGCTATGCTTTCCCGCTGCTCTGGCAATAAATAGCCTATATTTAGGCATGCTTAAAAGCATTTTTCCACTGCTACAACAGAGTAAAGGGGTTTCAGAGTAAACAAAACTCATACCCTCAAATTCTACATAGCTTTAAATGTTGGAATTTTTTTTCAAGAAAGTTTTCTTACCTCTTTTTCCATTTGAAGACCTTCTGCTCTGATATTTCTCTCAAATACTTCCCTCTTTTCTGTCTGTGGATTAGATTTTCTATATACCAGGATGTAGTCAATCCGACATTTCCCATCTCTAAAATATAGTCCATTGGCTTTGTTCTTATCAGGTACTTCCTGTAAAGAGAAAGTCAAACATTTGAGTAATGTTAATTTGCCTTGGTAATTGCTGCATTGCTGTTTGCATCAGCAGTTTTCAGTAATACTCAACAGGAAAGATAAGGAAACAGAACAAGTTGTTCAAGTTTTTAGGTGCTTTACATACAGTGCCTCTGAGGTCATCTGAAAGTAGTACAGACTTCCCCATTTCAAAATCAGGAAGTCTTCTGAGACAGATGCTTGGACATACAGGCATGGGACAGGAGAGAATAGAGAACACAAGCCAACCTTTCCTCGTGCCCCCCCCCCCCCCAAAAAAAGAAACAACTTCTTACATAAAAAATAAAGCAGAGAATAGTGTTACTGAAGCGTAAATTTGAAATTAAGAACTTAGTATCATAGAATGTCTTTGTACATGTGAGAAGAATAAACAATGGCATGAACATTTACTGTGGTGAGAAACACTAAGGCCTGGCACAGAAATTCTCGTTGCTTTGTGATGACTATAGTAATTCTGCCTCACAGGACACAGAAAGGATATCAAGGTCCTATACCTACCTCATCATGCCTCATCAGACTAACTACAGAGTATTCTTGGCTTAAGGAGCAGCTGAGGTAGCCCACTGGATTTCTTTGAAAATAATTCCTGGTGTTTGGTCTAGTAGTACGTAAACACAATAAATACTGTTTCTTGACTATCTCCTGCAAAGTATGTGCCTGTTCAAATGTTTGCTCTGACAGAAAGAAACAACTTGATTTGATTTCACTGTTAATAAGAGGTCAAGCAGGTCCCTCTCCTGAGATCTAAAAGACTAAAACGCTGGTTGTCTTTTCAGAAATTCATGACATGAAACTCTCCACAGATCTTCCTCACAATTTAACACTACTTCCACATAATACAAGTCCTGCCCAGGGGTCAGGCTTTCGCTTTCAAACAAGTTGAAATTGTGTGGCAGTTTGTGCGCTGGAGTGTTTCGTACAAGAAATGTATACTGTGAATGATATGTGGGAACAAACAGCACTCCATCAGGGCAGTATAATGGGCAGGGGCCTTCAGGGACCTCAAGATCAGTCCAGCTCCAAGCTAAAGGGAAGGTTAGGCTAATTCCTCCCTGATTTTCCAGAATTTGATCGACAATTCCTGCCAGAAATAGCCATGCCCTACAATATATGATCAAATCTCTGAAAAAAAAAAAGAGTATTTTGCCTTTCACATCTGGGAACAGTAAGAGAATTTCAAAATACTTTCTCCATAGGAGAATTACATCTTAATTTAAATTGCAAAAAGTGAACATAGTAAGAGGACAAATGATTCTTACAGAAAAAAAAAAAAAAGAATCTCCCCATTCAAAGAGTTCAGAGTAAGCTATCTTCCTTATTCTCAGCGGGCATTTTGATTAAATGGAAAAACCAATGAAAGCATCCCAAATGTCCCATCCCCTTGGTACATCCAGTTTACTGAAGGCAGAAAGGGGAATTTTTCTAAGATTCTTTTATCACAGTGCCTGACTCCTGACACAGCTTAATGCAGACTTGATATAGTGGAAGAGTTCTTCGAGCTGAAAAAGGAGGCAAGAAAAAAGATTTAAGCCCTAAGGAAAGAACAGTAACAAACCATTTATATCTATACTGCATATCATGCTGACAAATGATATTATCAGGATATCAGAAGTATTTTTCACAGAGCATTAAATATGAAAACAGCTCAGGAAGCACAGTTTATTTTTTTCCATAAAATATCTATATTGAGAAGACATAAAAAACCCCAAAAGGGTATTTAAGGTTATTTAAATAAAGAAAGGATACAATAGGAGATTTAAAGGCAGTGGGTCAGCTTGATGGTCCTATTCTGATTTCTAAGGCTGCTGCTGAGCCATCATTCCTGTTCTGTAGGTCCCAGAGTCACTTTATGTATTTTAGCAAGTAAAGTGGTGTAATAGGAAAGGATCTGTAGAGCAAAACAATCTGTGCTGAGGACCTGCTGTCCACTCTATGTGGGCTTGAGGGCTTACTTTGGGCCCACTCCAGACTGGTCCAGGAGACTCACTGGAGTACATTCCACAATTTATTTGCATCCAGAAGGAATTCAGGTTTGAAATCCAACGCTGCTCAGGAATGCAGACAAAGCATCGGTAGGGAAAACGGAGAGATTTCCTTCAAATGTACACTCCTGATCTGAACTAAAAAGTTAGCACAGACCTTTCCAAAGTGTACCACAACAAATGTGTCTTTCTCTGCATGCTGTAGTGACTCCACTGGAAAAATAAATTTGCACTTTATGCTTTCTATGTTTCATATTTCTCTGAGGAAAACTGATTTGCCCTACACTGACTCATCAGTGCATGTAGAACCTTATATTAAAGAGCATCTCTGAGATTTAGCTGAGTCATTTGATTTGTTAGACTTCTTCCCCTTCTCCCCCTGGACTTCCTGAGACAAGTACTTTCTCTTGGACTTGTGGAACACTCCCAACTACAGTATCGTCATTTTTTTCGCTCAGAAAGACAGCTTGGACTCTCATCTATACTTGGAGGTCCTTTTCATTTTAGGAACACAGTATGTCAAATTCAGACTGATAAACCCTACTAGACTGGTACGGCCTCTGAGAAGGAACCCTTTCTGTTGCTCTCTGTTAGGGCCTGTAAAGCAGCTTTACAGACTGAGCCTAGATTTGCAAGCACTCTGAGGATCTGACATGATAAGGAGACAATCAGGCTGGCCCAGCACTGTCAGGAAATGGCAGCTGCAGGGCTTTTGCATTGTCCCCAGTATTCCAGGCTTGCGCTATCCTAGACAGAGACTTTTCTCCTCCCTTGAGATTTGCTGACCGGTCTCCAGACATTGCATCCCCTTTCCCTGTGTTATGACTTCAAAATTCCATTTTCCCAAACTGATAAAAAAAAAATAATATCTAGAACTAGGTATGAATGCAGGTTTTGATGGGAAAGTGGTCTAGTCATGTATGTCAAATCTCCATTCCTTCATCTGAAAAAGGATGCTGGAAGAAAGTGGAAGAAAAAAGTGGAAGAACAGGAAAGACTTCACTCTAGCAAGAAGTTTAGCATTTCTGGCTATCTTTGCAGCTTTATTTGTAATCCACATACCTAAAGCTGTATAACAGGGAATTCTTTTCCAAGGAATGCACTTGTTTTCATATTCTCAGACCCACAGTTGGGAGCCGTCAGCATTCATAGATGTATGACTCATACACACATATGTGCTGGGAGAGCTTTAAGACTAAAAGGCTTACCCCAAATGTTTTACTATCCAAAAGCAGAGGATTTGTAATGCTAACAGCTACAGAGACTTTAAATGGAACATTTAAACAAAAGTGCAATTAGGGAAATCAAGGAAATTTGGAACTTTACCTGTGGGTCTTAAAAAAAATAAATCAGAAGGGGACTCCAGTGTTCACTAATTTAATGACAGATTACTTTCTTGATTCCTAGTTATTTTAGTACCTGGTTATTATCAGCAAGGATGCTCAAAGAAGATAGGATCTTCGAATTCTAAAGAGATTGTCTTTTCCTGTTGTTTGTGGCTACTTGAAATTAGAGTCCCCTGCATGCAACTTTGCAGCTGGTGGAGGGGGTTAATACCTGCACCACTAACAGTGATAATTTATGCAGAAAAAAAGGAACCAAGAACCACCCAGTTTTTCAGGTACAGTTGTAATCAAAGAATGCGTATATTTTCTATGTGTGTTCTTTTTTCTTAATATTCTTTTGCCCATTTAGCTAATAATTTTGTGGAAGCTACAACATTTTCCCATGTATCTTCACTGGTTAGTATATTCTTCTTGACACTATAATATATTTAATTACATGGAGCTTTTCTAATAATGAAATTATCTAGTCTGCAAAATCAGGTGCTCAAAAGTTAGGAAGTAACAGATTCGTAGTTGCTATGTTGTAAATTTTTTTTAATTGTAAATTCATTTTAATGAATTCAGACAGAAATCATATTAAATTATTTGGCTGCAATGTTAGCTTTAAAACTAAACCAAACATCGGTACATTCAGAGACACTTTCACTGAGGCCAGATCCCCTGTCCTGATGGCATTAAGCAGGATCAACAGCATCTCTTAGCTACTGAACTAAACTGAAAGACTGAAAGGAAGCTTGAAGTTTCAGAGTTCACGCATATAGTATAGTTGAACTCCCAAATTTATCCATACAAACCATACAATATCTAAACACTGTACCTTTCCCTTCTGAAATTAAGCAGGGGCCAAGTACACTGAAACTTTTTTTTTGTAGGTTATGGCACCCCTCAGCTCCCATTAAGACTTTCAATTTTAATTTTTTTTTTTTTTTTTTTTTCTCCTCTTATACATGTACATGACCCATGTTGCTAGAATATCATGTCAGGTTAACCTATTACAGTGCAAGCAGGCAAAGAGGGCCCTTTGTAAGTTGTATGTGAAGCTGGGGAAGAGCAATGAGTAAAGGGGAAGATGAAATTTTGAGCAAGGTCAAACATATCTTTGGCTGCCCTGAATTTTGTTGCTTTAATTATCTGTCTAAACATTCCAGGAGTGCAGCTCTCTATGGGCTGAATTTCTAGCACAAGGAAAATCTCTAACTCTCTCCTCAGCAGTGTTTCACAAAAGAACATGCACGACAAAACCCTCTAGCTCCTGAAAAAGTCATAATCTGTAATTATATCTTCCACATTTTATCTAAACTGGTAAACAAAACAGGGTCAGGGCAGAGACTTCAGCAATATCCTATGGTTTTCCAGGCTTTTTAATTGTTAACATTGTTCCTGCCAGTTCTTCTCTGTGCCAGTCAGCCCTCTGCCAAAAAATCCTCAGGCACAGCTTGCAGGTCACATCAGACCACTCCAGTAGGTAGTGTGGATGCAGCTGTACTCCTGATGTGGGGGAAAAGAGACAAGTCTCCGATCTCCTCATTCCCTGAGGAGGTAGCCCTAACATCAGTGGGTTATAGGACAGCTGGAGGGAAAGTTAAAGGGTATCACATTCCTTTCTACACAAAAGACACAAAAAAGAATTTAGGCACAAATTTTCATACTTGGGTCCATGATGCTTTATCTGCCTTAAGACATAATTTAAAAGGGATTATGTGCTGAATGATTCCTCCCTGTCATATTCTCTGAATCACCCTTATGCACTATCAGGTCACTTGGTCTTCACTGGAAAGAAATGTGCCACATAGCTGATACCAAATGCTTCTTGTGAGAGGTTTATGATAAATTCTTCTCCTCTCTCCTTACCCCCAAAGGATTAATATGAGGAAAACTATTCCATTATTTTCAGAAGCAGTGAAGTGACTTGGTTGGTTCAGAAAACAAGCAGAAAACAAAGGCCTGCATAGACTTCTCAGTGGGGGTGCATGACATAAGTAAAACCTCCTTTTAACTGGAGATATTTTATATTTCAGCATTATAATCGTAGAATGTAAAAACCGTCCCCACAACAAAGGTCAGATACCAGCTGTCTTGCACAGAATGAATTTTTAAATCAAATTACATTTATTCCCTCTTTATAATGGGTATGAATAATTATTACATTAATAATTCTGTATGTTCTTACCTCTCCCACAACTTCCAACCTGCTGGCATCATCGGAAGTACTGGTCAAATTACCGTGGTGCAGAAGGGAGTCATCGTCTTTGGAAGGGCTGTTCACACCTTCTAACTCATCAAAAAAAATGTTGACATCCTTCGCTACTAAAAACAACAAAAACAAAAATATACATTCAAATTACCATTGAGCCAAATGAAGACACCAAATATAGCACATTATCAACAATCCCACTTTTTAGTTCTGGTTTAAGTATCTACTATATTAAATTTAAAATCTGATGCATGTTGGAGTAGTGCTTTCTTTACCAGTGAGCCACATAAAGATTTAGGATACCACAATACCTTTCTGATGGCAAATAAGTAATCTTCTGTCACAATAAAACATACATTAGCTATCTCCTCAGCTTCTCTTGGGGTAAGTAGCTTAAACAATTGCCCTCTGGATTACTATGGTCTCCGAAAATTTCTTATTATAAAGAAGCA
Source organism: Gorsachius magnificus (assembly GCA_034008185.1). Taxonomy (NCBI): domain Eukaryota; kingdom Metazoa; phylum Chordata; class Aves; order Pelecaniformes; family Ardeidae; genus Gorsachius; species Gorsachius magnificus. The sequence continues at coordinate 164,922,484 of CM067081.1, forward strand.
GGTTTTTAACCTACTATACAATGTATTGAGTTAGAAGGTGTACAGACCTATGGGGCAGCCAGAGGCAGAAGACTTCAAATAAGTAGTTACTTGAAAGGTACTGAATAAATGAGCCTGGGTAGCAGTTTGACTTTGCACAATTTGGCATGTTTTGATGCATATAAAGCTGGCACGTTCAGATCTACCTACTGCACAGCCCTCAGTTGTGCATGAAGCAATACCTTAAATCTACAGGAAACTGTAGTAAACCCAACCCAGATAAAAAGTGAAGAGATGGAAGGGCCTGGAGCACATTCCCCCATCCTGGTGATCTGGCAGTGGGGCTCAGTGCCAAGGCAGAGCCAGTGAAGCCAAGGGCAGCCCCTCCCCTCTGTGTCTGTGGGGAGAGGCCCCAGACGACACCATGGGGAGGTCTTGCTTGGCCATCCTGAGCCTGTGTCTGACCACGCTCCTCCTCACTGGGCCTGAACTTCATGTCAACCCATGGGCTGACATTCCAGCCTGCCCTTAGCCTGTCCCCCCAGCCCCAGGCAGGGCCTGGCAGCCTGGGCCTGTGCCACCACCCTAGCCAGGGGGGAGGGTGGGTGAACAGGCCCAGGCTGCCAGGCCCTGCCCTGCCTCCCCTATGGGGAACCCCAGTCCCAGCAGTGCCCTGACAGGAGATATCTGCTTGAGTAATTGGGTCGAATTTCCTCCACCTTTCATGCAAAACCATGTTGTGTGATAATTTTACTCTAATGAAAAAAAACCAAAACAAGCCAAAACACTAGAAGGAACACGTTAAAGGCTGGCATCGTACTCAAGATTAGAGCAGCAGTAGCTTTAGGGTGACATTCTCTGCTCTGCTGAGCAAGGAGGCGATGAGAAGCTGTGGGCAGAGCTGCCGTGCAGGTCTACAATCCCACGTAAGGGCTGTTGATCTGCTGACTGGGTGGCTGTTGGATGGGAGATGTGAGGCAGGCAGGGTGCACCAGCAAGGACCACCTTTGGACCCCACACGCTGCAGGCCAGGTGCGAAAATATGATGAAGGGATGTGTGGTGAAGGGAAGAAAAAAGCCTTTTCTGAGGATCGAGCTTCAACCGTGGATAGACTTCACCTCTCCAACCTCATGTTTCATAGGCAAAATCCAGAATTATGACAGTAGAGTTGTAACTGTTAGAAGGGACCCTCAAATGTCATCTACTGAACCTCTTGCCCTGACTAAAGCAGGATCAAACACCTATCATTCCTGATAGAAATTTGCCTAACCTGCTATTCCTCACACTTTTTTTCAAACTTGAATGACTTCTGGAATCATTTTTCTGTTGTGCAATAACCTCCTGATCTTTTTACTTCTCTGCAACTGCCCTAACTTAGTGACAGGCCATTGTAATTCCCGATGACAAGAATTTATATTAACAGGGAACAGCTAAACATCTCTAATTGCTGGCGGCAACTTAGTTCCATTTCTAACTCCTGGCTGCAGGTGTAAAAATCCATTCCCCCACTGTGGAGACACTGAATAGCTGCCAGAAATTAAAGACCATTAACTGTTCCCAGCCATCATGAGCATTTTGTGACCTCATTTTCACCTTTCCCTTCTTCAGGGGCTATAGCCCAGTTTAAGAAATGTTTTAAAAAAAAATCTCCAATGCTACCAACTCCACAGTCTCTGCAAGGTGGACTATTTTTCACTATCACAAGCAGGTGAAAATTTTCTTCATAATATTCGTCCTGAATATGCACCTATGTTGCAATTTAAATATATTATTCTCTTCCTATCAATCAACCACAAACACAGGGAAGAAATTACTCCCTTTTTGTACATGTCTTTTACAGTATCTAAAGTCTGTTATTACAGATGTAGGTAGGTATGAAATAAAACCCTATGAAAATATTCAAGAACTCTTATTCTCCATTTTCATGTATAAAATAAGGACAGGGTTAATGAAATACATTGAACTTTCAATTGCAATACTTTTGCTTATAAAGACACTAAAAGTTTCAGAAACAACAGAAAAGTCTTCACACCCAAAGGAATCCACTGTAGATACTAAGCTAATGAACTAACCCTAGCAGCATAATTTTTAATAGAAATTCAGAGTTTTTCTAATCTTTTAACAAGATTTTTTTTCCATCTAGACAGTATAACGATAAGAAATTCTGTGCTGTATTTACAGTTTTTAGGATAACATACTACTCCTCAAGTTTAGCAGTTTTGGGGTTGCATACTGACTAGTCTATCTATCATTCTTTGCATCCCAATATTACTATTGCACAATATTTAAGCCTTACTTAACACTTCATATCATAATTCATCATTTTTAGATAGCATCCTCTGTCCTGCAGGATCTCAATCAGCTTTTGGGACTAATCGTTTCACCTACTTCACTCTCTTTTATAGTGTGCATATCATCACAGTCTGTGAACACATCAGAGATATAAAACCTCTTTTTGCAGGTACTAAGTTTTGCTTGCCATTTTAAAGGCTGTTTTTACTTATCAGTCCATTTATTTCACTTGGCCTTCTTTTGCGAAAGGTGCCAGGATATCATTAGAGACAAGTGCCCAGGACTGAGTTTTCCACTTTAAAACTGGCCTTGGCTTCACACCATCCTGTTCCCAGTTAAAGGTGAGCTTACTGACAGGAGGGGAGAAGAACATCCCCGTGTTGTTTTGGTTTATGTGATGGGGAGAGCCTGCAGCTCCTCAGTGTCACTGTGTCTCCAATTTGTCCTAGGACAAACTACAGAGGTTTTAGGAGACTTAGAAGGCAAAAAGCAGGCTCCAATTTGTACCACATGCAGCAGCAAAGTTAAAGAATTATTTGCAACCTTGGTCCATTTCAATTGACAGAGATCATACTAGAGATGCCTATAAAAGACAGGGGAACTGCTGCAAGACAGCACAGTCTAACCACCTGCCCTACACTGTCCTTATTGTTTCAAAGAGCAAGATTCGAAACATTCCACCCCATCAGATAACAGTCTGGATGTAGATCATGACCAGTTTTTGCATTCATGTTCATATGAGAAGAATTATTCATCTGAATACTCAACAGAAAGAACTACTGAAGCAGCAACATTTTGAATGACTTGAAACTTCATTGAACTGAAATCCAGCAGAGTGCCTCCATGAGAGCAACACGTGAACCAGTATATGATCAATACCTCAATATAGTCTGAAAACAACTGTGGCAAATACAAAAATAATTAAATAGTCAAGCTTTCTGAAGATCATGCAAGATATAAATCTGTTGCAGACAGAGGCAATCAAAGATGTAAAAATGAAAGTTTTGCCTGTATGCTATGCTTGAGGGAATTTGAACTAGCTTTTTCCTGCCATTAAGACTGCCTTGCTGTAAAAGATGAGGCCTTTGAGATGCTCAAATTGCTGCTTCCTGAAGTGCCAATAATGCTTTGGTTTGAAAAATAGATGTTTTTTAAGTGGGTGTTTTGAGAGACACAACTTGGCATGTAAGAGAGTGAACGTGTTTGGGAGTTTCAAGCAGAGAATTACTGGATTATTCTGAGGACTTTTGAGGAATAAAAAATCTTATTTCAAGGTCATTTTAAAATCCAGCCCATCTCAGCAGTGACTAGAAGTTGTGGAAGCAGTGAATCTCAGCTAGTTAGTGAAATTAGCTACCAGGACCTGTCCAGATTGCCAGTAGTAGGAAATTGCTTATATCAGAAGTGCGCTTCAGCAAATAGGATAAGTAGTGAAGAGATGTGCTGAACTACCTTGTCAGCGCTAAAGGTGTCTGTTACCTTCTTCCAGTTGCAGTATAAGTGCGCTGCTGGTGAGAAAGTGGAGCTCTTTACACTGCAGTTGCCTTGCTGTGTATGCTTTTGAAAATACACTCAGTCACTGAAACTAAACATGGGGCCCTGACATTTGTTGAGAACATATTTCTACCCCAAATCTCACTGGATACTTAAAAAACCCCCTCCATAAAACACCGTTCCACAAAAATAGATAAATAATTTAAAAAGAAAATCCTGTTTGCTTTACTTTAGTAATGGTGATGGTACTTCCAAGGCAACTGTCCTGCTGCCTGTGGCTTGTGCAGCCACTCCACCTCAATGGACTTGAACACCTATGCTGCCAAATGTTGCAAAAGGCATAATCAGGGCTCCATCTTTTCCATCCTCTTCAGATCATGACATGCATATATGCACAAATGACCTTAACAGAATGATATATAATAATTCTATCATATATATGCTGTTTGGGGGACAGACTGGTGCTAGTGTATAGTCATGTCTTTTCAAGCAGTGAAATTTAACAGCAATACAGAGCAGCATGTACATTGCTACAGGAGGTACTAAGAATTCCCCCTCTGGTTTTAGATCAGCTTAAATATGCAAGTTCTTTTCTCCCCCTCATGTTCCATTTTGTGGAAAAAAAATCAAAATGACTTGATTATTCAGAGTCCCTTGAGGAGCTGAAAAAATGTGGATGTACAAATATTTTTATCCCAAATATTATAGAACCACATATTCTGAAAACTGAATAATGGGAAATTCTGAGCAGGAGTCCGTGCAAAATCTCAGTGGATTCCCAAGCCACTTTGGACCAAGAGGCTGATTTAGGTAGAGCTTAAAGATAAGACAACTCCTTTAACCTTCTGAAGATGGATGCTCAAAACCTGAGGTGCCTAAAAATAAGAATTTTCATTAAAAAACGGGACCTGACTATGTTTTTGTGTGGCAAGACAGATGCATGCTCAGAGATAGTGTTTCTGTTAATTATTTGTTATTTTATTACCAATTGTCACACCAAGCCATTGAGTATACTCCAGCTTTGGATAATGCAAGCTGAAGATCAATGTTCCAGAAACTGCTCTTTGGAAGCTTTTAGGCCCATCAGAAACACTGAAGAATGAATTTCCTTAAAAATTCTTACTGGCAACATTTATAGTAAGTATAGAACAATTCCACATGTTAATGGTGGTGGAAAAAATGATTGGGTTTAAAAGCACCAATATTGGAGAATACCCCTTAATAAAAATCCTGATTAGGAAACTCCTGTTTTGCAGAGACTTGCAAAGTGGAAGAATTCAGTTATGAAAAACCAAGAGCCTTCCTGCATCTTGTTGTACTACATGTTATGTTTTTAGAGCTTCTATTTGGATTTTTGGCTACAAACATTTTTCTGCGCTCAGGAAGGCTGGCAGATACAAATTACAAATCTTTGCTTCAAGGAGGCCATCCTACAGATATCATGCAGCACAGAACTTTTTATCATGTTAAATGCTAAATTCAGTAATGACACAGTGGTTTCTTAGAATTTTGGCTTTACCACAATGGCAATGAAAATAAGTTTCAGACATTGAAGCAATTTACAGAAATTCATGAAAAAAGTTTGAAAACTGATCTTTTTTTTTTTTTTTTTTAATAAAGCTATTTACTTCTTTTCCACAAGAAGTCCATCTTCTCGGTTTAATAACTAGGAAACAGCCATGAAAGCCTTTGCTAGTTTTTGCCATGACCCTGAGGGCACCCCCTGCCCTGGCTGTCCCTGTCTGGACCTCTGGCACTCCCTCCACCTTGCCCAGGTGCCAGGACCCCATTTCAGCCCCCCCAGGACTGTCAGCCCATGCCCCAGTGATGCCGCAGCAGGGCCAGTCTCTGGCTCCCCACCAGCCCTGCCTGGCCTGGCCATAGCCCCACTGCACTGGGGAGGTTCCCAATGCTCAAGGCTGGGGCTGTCCCCAGTGCCCCCCAGCTGCCCTGCTCCTGGCTGTGGCTGTGGCATGGGTACAGGCTGAGAGTAGGCAACCATAAGAAATTCTGGTTTATATCTGACAGATAGTTTGTGCAGATCTTTAACACCTCTGCTGCCTAGTTTACAAGTTTGGTTTAGGTCAGATGTATCACCCTGTTTTGCAATTTTACACCCAGTGTAGTTTCCTATTTTAGAGTGTGTGTCTGTAGCCATTTTCAGATTAGTAATTATTGTTTCTGGACTGTCTCTGGTAGACTACAGATAATTTATCAATATCATATGGTCAAGAAGAAACTGTTGTATAAAAGATTTTCCAGAAATCTTTAGAAAAATGTGTTTAAGACTCTGCCATGAACTATGGTATTTAAATGTAGAATTTAGCTCTGATGCAGTAAAAATTACTTTTAAGTCTTTTATAATAGTAGTATATTCACATAAAAGTAAATAATGAGATGGTAAATCTTTACCTTCAGTTGCAGTCTAAGACATTCAGTAGGGTAAAAGAAAAAAAATTGCTTTAGAACAAAATGTAACTAAATTAAAAAAAATATCTTTGCCATTGAATGATCACTCTTGGCAGTGATAGATATCAGAAAGATAACAGAAGGATATACCAGCTAGCTAAAGGCACCTCCCGAATAGTGAAATGCTCAGGAAACTCATGTTAGCAAGAAAAAAAGATGTGGTCTTTAAAAGCATCATTAGCTCTTTTAAATTTTCATTCAATGCTAACAACAACTGGGAATAAAAGTAACAATCACTATTCAGAGCAACCACCCTAGAAAGATATTTGGGCATGTTTATTCTAATTATTTGATATTCACAACAGACTGCAGGTGAAAAGACACTCCCCTGGACACATACCAAGCCTTTGCAAACTGGGTTGTACAGTCATAACAATCCTTTTGTCTTTCCAGAAGAAAATGTAGCTGAAGGACATAGAGATTAACTTCCCAACAGCAACTGTGTCTGTTCTGGATAAAGAAAAAACACTGTCTCCAAGGCTGTAAAAGCTGCATCCTTCTCAAATGGCTCAAAAATAATCTATAAATCAAAGTGTTAAGTCTTACAAGACTCTTTGTTTAATGTTATTTAGCTTTGAAATTATATTAAAATTGCTAAAACATTTTGGGAGCCCCCTTCTAATTCAGTTTACATCCATCAAGCACTTACAAATATTTGTTTTACTTAGGGTGGGGCTCACCTACATTTACACATCCACAGGGCAGATGTTTGTCTCTAAGCTGTGGTAGTGATTCAAATTAGCTCGTCTCCCTAAATTCCATCTGCAGGCAACAGAGGCAAATAGCCACCTCCAAGTTGCAGGTCATCTAATCTATATTAGATGCCTGCTTTAAAATGGACTGTAAATATGCTAGTTACATTCTGTTGGTTGCAAAGAGAGCTTAGACAATTAATTCAGATCTTGATACCTTAATTGCAAATCCCTATGTTCAAGTCAGATAAATGCCTTCTTCATGGCCACAGAAGAATGGCATACTTTTAAAAGAAACTAGGGTTTTTATCTAGAAGTTTAATGTTTGAGGTTATAAGCAAACCTGTACCCTATTGAAAATTTGGGTCTATTCAGCACAGGGATACAATTTGAGAGTTTGATATTGAAATATGACATAGTACCAAGGGAATTTGAGATATGGCCATTAAAAAAAAAAAAAAAAAGCTGCTTTGGACAAACACTGTTAATAAATCCAATCTTGACATTTAATTGCTTTAAACAAATCATCCATTTTTATTCTCCTCAGCCATGTGCTTGAAATGAGGAAGATTATAGTGCCTTTTCAGCGCCTCTGGACCACATCCCAACTGCCCGACGGCCTATATCTGGGCTGTGCGGGAGTGGAGAAGAGGGGAGAAAGCAAAATCTCATATTAAGATTTCCTGACGGGAAAAGTTTTTGAAGTTACAAAACACAGGGTTCCTCCTAAACCTACAGCTTAAATAATGGGGTGATTAAATTTCAGATTAGTACCCCTGTCATCATACTAACCTGAGAGTTTTCCTTCCAGCCCCAAACTAATACCACCACCAAACTACCTGACCCTACTACTGCATGGTTCCTTATTCATATGGCAAAAGTCGGGAGGAGTGCAGGGTTTTACACATTCTTATACCTCTCTTATCACTGAAGAACGTAAATTGCTGTTTCTCACTTCAGAAAATTGCTATACAAAACACCCAGTTTAAAATAAAACTGGAAAAGAGGGAGACCAGGAAGCCATGCCATGCATTTTGATTCTTTGCCTGCATAAGAGCTTTCAATCTAGTATGGAAAATTTCCACTGAAATTTCCAGATTCTTTTGGATTCCAGAGTTGTGTCAGTTTTGGGTAGGGGGAGGTGTCTTCCGCTACTGTTAACAAGAGTAGTATTTCTTCTAGCACAAGTCTTGAGATCATTCTGCAGTTACGTTTAAGAAGGGTGGACCAATAAATTCTTATTCCACAGCACATTACATGTGAAAAGAGATGGTTTCAAGCAGTATCTAAGATACGCAGTCCTTCAGTTGTTGTGACAAGCTCATCACTTCTGCTCCCAAAAATTACCAGCTGCAAAAATGTGAATATACCCCAACATTTTGGAACAGCTGGACCTTCAAATCCAGTCTTAGATCTCAGACTGCAGCATTTGCACACCATTATTCGTTCACACATCCATTCAAGAGTGCAAAGAACGGATTAAAGTAACGGGAATCTTAATATTTCTGATTACTTCTGCATATGAAATATTACTGCTGGAATCCTTAGGCACACAATCATCCAAATCTTACTGTGACTTCTCTGATAGTAAAAGATTTCTTACGGGCCCTCAGTAACCCATTAAACTTTCTCGGAGATTTTAGTAATATATACTCACTTGTCATTCAGTTCATCATTTTGTTTGTTCCTTCAGTTATAATTTCAATGCATCTCAATTGGTTCTTCTACCATAAACCCAATTTTGCACCCAAGGAATAACTTACTTTCTTGTATTGCATTAAGAATTTCTGAAAAGTCCACATCTGTCTTCTGTATGTCTGGTTTTATCCATATCTGCGTTTCCAGCCGGTTAACCTGCAAATCCTCTCTTCCTTCTGAAGAAATTGAAGAGATTGATGGGGTTTGTGACAATACAGTAGAAAATCCAGCCAAGGGGCTTTCAGGTGAGGGAATTTACATCTTGAATAAAACTACTTAATTTTTTTCCTAGCAGAACCAATTTTTCTTCAAACCAGATTTAGATAGAACATGGACTAATTTAAGGCTAAAGAGAATGAAACTACATTCTCTGCTATCGGCAATGATGCAGAGTCACCACTGGTGAGCCTCTCATTCAGATGAACACGTGCCACCATGCCACATCTACAAAACTAACTCCAAAATGTGAAAACAGACAAGATGCATTGGTACAAATGACACAGCACTACAGGAACAACCAGGCTAAAATAAAACACACTAACGCACAAAGGACGAAATTAAGTCTCAAGGCAGAAATCAGCCATTAGGACAAAAAGAGCATGGACAGCATGTTTCAGCCACAGGACACCATACGTTCTCCAAACTGATGGCATGCCACAGCCTAGGAAGCACTCCAGTACTGCAGTCCATTTTGAAAGGGGTCCCACTGGTGTGTAATGGTTGCTGCTTAAAAGCACTGCAGAATAAAAACATAGGCTAGGGGTTCACAGTTTCAAACCTATTTGCACCTGTATATAGGCACGAGATTTGCCCATTTCAGTGTTCTTTCAACATAAGCAAAGAAAGGAGGAAGTTTTGAAAACACGCTGTTTCCATGTAAAGAAAGGCAGCTGCATGTCAAGAGTAGACAGGAAAAAGTACTGGGCAAACGGGCTTAAGCTGCTGGCTACAGGGTACTGTGATACAGCTAGAGACAAGGAGGGAGCTGCCGGATACGTGTCCAGTTTTTAAAGAGTGTTAGCGAAACCCGACCTTTCACAAAGGCATCTATAGAAGTGATGCTCTTGAGTAACTAACACACAGAGTTAGCAGAGAGCTGCAGCGGTCAGGGAGATATCTGGGAAAGGACTTCACAACAAAAAGGCCGTGGTGGAAGAAGAAACTTTTAGATCATTTAGTCCATTACTGTGCCTTCACTAGTGGCCTTTACTCACGCTTTTGATGGAAGCGTTTTCCTTCTACAGTCTGCCTATAACAAAGTAGGCATGTTTTGAAGTCCCTCCTAGCCCATTGTATTTTCCCCTTCTCCTCACCAAATGACTTATCTCACCACCATCTTGATGAGAGCTATGAATTATGTCCCTGGGCACAAAATTACTCAATCCTATTCTAAAGACCCTTCTTCATTTTTTGGAAATAAAGATCTCAAAGTGGGTGTACACACACCAGCTTCAGCCTTTTTTTATTTCCCAGTGTTAAAATCTTACAAATTTGAACCATCTCAGGCTTGCCTCAGCGTATTCTTTTGTTCCACAGCAAAGATCCACTGTTAACATCAGAGACAGCTACCCTTGTAGATTCCTGTAAAGTGATCTGTCATAGCAGCAGCAGGAGTCAGCATTTAATGATGTAGAACAAAGATGATCTCTTAAGTGAGACAGCTGATTATTCATATAATAGAAGCCTAGGGAAATCTGCAGATGGCCTCAGAGGTGGGAGGCTAGGATTTGCCCCAGAAGAGAATTCTGGAGACAAAGAAAAAATATTGAAGCTGCTGGAAAAGAAATATAAACAACAGGATGGAGGTAGAGAAGTAAGTAATGGACAGCAATTCAGTTAAGCAGCTTTGCAAATGATATCATTCAGTTTCTTGTTAAATACTCAGCTACCACTTTTAACATATACAATCATGTATCCACATCCTCAAATCCAGTGGCCTTTCTTCTCCATTTCAACCCTAGTTAGAGCAAAATAATGACGGTACTGACAAATATAAAATACCTGCTTCTCCCCAAAGCCCTCTGTCCTTGTTGCACCCAAATCACTGTTCCTCATGACACTCGAAGGTAGCAGGATCCTCACAGCATCTCCAACATACCTGAACTAACTAGGCTGGGGAGACAGGAGGTGCCAGCCAGCCAGCGATGGCTGGCCCAAAGTGCCGATATCAGATTGACTACCCAACTAGAGGCCTCTTAATAAAGTGAAGCTGTTGGAGAACATGCATGTTCAATTTCAAAGCCACTTTTTAATTAATGAAGAATACTGTCTAGAAAGTGGTCATAAAATGTCCAGCCTAAACCAGACTGCTTTTCAGCCTAACACAGCCTATGAAGCCAAGTTTTGCTGCATTCAAATCTCCTCTCCTGTATTTGACTCATTTACAGTACAGGGAGCTTCCAGCAATCCACATAAAGGAGTTTCATATGCTTCTCTGATTCACCACAGCCTTAATACTGCATGAGTATCAGACCAACATCATCCTCTGATTTCAGTCAAAATTGTAGGCATAATCTTCTACTAGTCACTTGTGATTTAATGCATGGCTTATTACAAAGTTGCCTTCAACAACACAAGGCCAAAAAGAAAGGTATCTGCCGACATCATAGCTTCTAAAAAAGTGGTTGCAGGAACATTTTCTTCTCCATGATCTTCATAATGCCAATAAACAGACTTGAATCAGGGCACGTTTGCTTCTGCTCTCTTCCCTCTCCCTCAGCACCCACTTTGCAGGAGGGAGCTCTGCATTTTTTAGCTGAGAGAAATAACCCTTATGTGATGGGTTGTGTACTGGCCAAATTAATGTTTGCTGATTTGTTGGTGGACAGAGGTTTTAGCCCAGCGGCTCTTTGGAAGAAGCCACAGTGTTCTCTCCTATGTCCAAAAGAGATTTATTTTCTTTGTCTTACCACAGATCTCCAATACAACAAACCAAGATAGTATCTGGTGTCACTGTTGCTATTGACGGAACGCTTGCCTGGCTTTAGCTTTTCCTTCTTGCCTTAGCAGCTGTTGATTTATGCTTTATCAGTGACACGTCCCACTGAGTAAACTCTCAGCAATATTGCCTGGGAGGCTGGGAGGGAAAGAGCCTCTTTCTATAGAAACATGAGAAATAAACAAACAAATAAAAGTGAAGTAAATATTAGATTCATCAAATTTTATGTGATTTTATTAAAAGATCAATCTGAGATTTTTTTAACTTACTGAGATGTTTTAGTTCAACTGAAGTCATATTTTAAATTAGCTCGTGGAATTTACTCTGATTTATTCATTGATGCATAAAGTAGTGTGTAAAATAGCATACTTTTCCCTTTATTTGTTTTGAAAGGTCTCTACTAGCTAGGGTAGGAAAACAAATGAGATTTTAAAAAGGCATCTTGTTTTTAGAGGCTGAATGAGATGGCTTGTTCTAATTTTAATTTTAACATCCTTTGAAATATTACAATGATCACATGTATCACATAGGCATATTACGTAGCAAGGTAGTTAATATGGTACTAATGTTAAACAACATCATTCCCACTGCAGTGAGAGGGATATTGTGTCTGCTTAAAATGAGGAACATCCTTGAGTTCTTTGCTGGATTGGGGCTTTGTTACATGTACCCAGTATCTAGCCAGTTATCACAATCAGCTTTTTAGACATGAACTTTACAAGCAGAAGTCTATTTTCTTGCACAGTAAACACCTGGAGCCAGATTCTGAAAGCCTGCACATTTTCATACACGCGCTGTGATGTGCAAACCATATTTGTAGATGAATACCCTCACACTGTGGTCTGAAATTGAGCATGAGCACTTGGGTGCACAGAAAGATGTGCATAGTTTCAGTATTTGGTACCAAAACAAAGAATATAAAATTAAGCTGACGGAACAAGTGCTGCTGTTTCTCAGTGCACAGTAAAGGGCTCATATTTACTCCAGATTTTTGAATGGATTCGTGAGAACCGAACTAATCTTTGTAATTCAATGAGGCAGACATGGCTTCCTGAAGAGATTTACCACTTAGGTTCTGCTCATTGGTCGGAATAGAAATACTTGACTCAGTAGCTTTCTAAAATCACAGTCACTCTTCTTTTCCCTCCCTCATTTCAAAGTAACTCAGCAAGTAAAAACAAATGTTTTGTCGACATCTCTAGAAGTTTCTGTAGAGAAAAATTTACAGCTTCAAAGGATCTTTCTGAAAAGGCATCAGTATAGTGAGCTGATTTCTTATTTTTTTAAAAAACCATTTTGGCAGCAAATATGTACTTTCACAATGGTTGTACTTCAGCATGGACATTAAATATGAGTAGCAAAGAACTAGTATGCCATGTGGGTAGATGCTCCTATCACAGGGACATCTACCTCAAACAGGGCAATGTTTAGCAAGAGCAAATATAGTTTTGATATGAGCAGTTTTGTTTTGCTACTTAAGTACTGCCTAGTTTCTACAGAGAAGTTGCTCCTTCTTACCAGAGCCTCTTCTTTACAGCAAGCAGAAAGCTGCTGTGCATGGTGCCCTTTTCACTAAAGGCAACCCCAGGCCAACATGGGGTGAAGGATCACCCCTGCAGGTACATTTTCTACTGTCTTCTCACTGTTGAGTGCTAGGCAGGCTGTCTACAGCAAAAGCACGGTTTCAAATGGAAGTTGTTTAAAGCATTACCTGTATGTGCTAGTCAGGGCTATACACACACGTGCAATCCATAGCTTTACTGATCTCAAATCTGGCATTTCTCTCATCTGTGACAGCAATGAAACAAAATGTACACCACGGTGGGTCTTCCCAACATCCATCCCATGACTGCACTGGACAACACACCTCAATGGATGAAAAACATATTGGTTCAATTATTGCAGCAGAAAAAAAGAAGCTGTTCTCTGAGTCATGGATTGTATGCAAATACATATTAACATACTTGTTTTTCTGGTTGGCCTGAAACCAGTGGCTCAGAGATAGCTAACTATGTACCATTAGGTGGAAGGCCAAAATGTCTCATAACAAAAGAGAGCTGCTTTTGCTACATTGGTCAGAAGGAGTCTCAAATTATTTTCTGTAAGAAATCCTATATCATATTCTGTTTTGTTCCTCACTAACTAGTAAAGTATTGTAATATTCTATCTGCCTAAACATTTTTCTCTCCTGCAGCATAAACTGGGTGCCAGAGTGTTACTCTGTGCAATCAAGTTCTGCAGTGATTATATTAGAAATATTTTCATACATTAAAGTTATTTAGTTTCTTGTTGCTGCTCTTAAAAATGTCATGTACAATAGCGCAGAGTTCCACACTGTGAAAGTATTGTTGATAAGATAAAACACCACATAACAATTAAAGAGAAGAAACAGAGGAATAAAGAAATAAGAGTTGTAGGACATGGAAATACCAGGTATGTTTTAAATACATGTGGTCAATAGACACATTTTGAAAACAGAATCAATTTTAATTTATGGGTGTGTAATTACGAAGGTCCAAAACTTAATATCAGCAGGATCATTAGATATCACCCTGGTCAGCTTTATATTAAACATAAAACATACTTTCCTCTTGACTAACTCTACTACAGATATTGCCTTCCTCAATGGAAATAAAAATGAGGAAAAAAAGAAGAGGACCTTTCAGAGTTTCCTTACAACTCTTTTGACCAGGTGGAAGGGTTTGTCCTCTCCATATACAGCTAAGACAGTTCCTGAAAGTACATGCTGAGCCCATGTAGAAATGAGGTTTGCATCATGAAGGATAACTCTGTTTTTCAGTGTTTGTTTTCCTCTTGAACAGATATGAAAAGATGCAATGTCAACATTTTTCAGGATCTATTTTTCCCCTCCCCACAGGGGCTTAAGAATCAGAATCTTTGGAAATGTCAAAAGGTCTTTTGGGAGGTAAGGTTAACACTGATGATCTGCAAGCCACCAAGCTGTCCTCTCTCCCAGGGTCCTTGCTCCCCACATTAACTCTACTCACTCATTGAGACCTCACTCCCAGCTGAGCCACTGCACACCAGCAAGGTGGCTGCAGATACACCCATATAAGTGGGCAGTTCCCTGAGACCTGCACGGTTTCCCATCAAATGCCTCACTTAAGTCAGGGCAAAGGCTGCACGTCATCTTTAACAAGTATCTTCTCAGCACATGATGCAGAAACATATCCTGTGTCCTGCCTTGAGCTGCCTCTTCTCTGCACAGAAGAAAAAGGCTCCATTTTCAACCTGCAACTCTTTGGCCCACCAGCCCAGCACTTGACTCCTTTCTGGAACAAGACCATTACCCAGAAGCTTTCCTTCTGTCCTTGCTCCTTACCAGGAGCACTAAGCTTCCTCTACCTTAACAGCTTCAACACAATTTCAGATTTCTACAGGGGAAAGGTGTGCAACAAGTTCCCTTTTTCTTTCATTTTGATGCTTGCTTCCAGTCTTGGGTTCATTTTGAAGAAGGCAGTGGGGATAAGGGCAGGAGAAGTCATGCGTTTAATTCTCTGTTTCTGAGAACTTATTGACATATTTAAGATAGTGCAACATATCAGGGTAAGACCAGCTGTCTGCCACATCTGCAGTAGCTTCTGTATGGTGTGGCAGTGCTGGCACATATGTACCCGTAGTGACAAACTGGGAGTATCTTAAAGACTCCAGTTTTCCCCAATTTGAGGTACTTTTACCTGTGTAGGTCACAGGATTTGCCCCCATCTATCTACAAAGCACTTCCACAGTTTTGGAAGAATTATAAATAGTAGGTAATGACACATGTTGAAAGAGAGGCTGTTAGAGACCTCTGATTTAAGTCAAAGCACTCCTTCATAACAGCATTAATACACAATGTGCTTCCAAGACTGAAAAGATTTGGTACCCTCTGGAAATATTTGCAGACCTTTGAAAAAACTCTGACCTGGTAGATGGCTATATATGTCTATAAATACCTAAGGATTTGGATATAACTGTTGATAGCCTTAATTGTTTTACCAATTACCTTAAAAAAAGTGTATGCTCTGTCACTATTCAGCATAGCTGATCAAATCTTCCACTATGCAGAAAACACCATTTATCTTAATGATTTTCTTACTGATTATGAATAAAATAATGTGTCTGCATTTTAGTGTCCAAGAACCAAAAGCTGAGTGTAAAAGCACAAAAATGCCTCGTTACTTTTGAAAGTAAATACATAAGGCTACTTAATTTTCCATAAGAAAGTCCAATGACTGTTAGGGGGAAAAAAAAGTAATTCAAACCCCAAATCATTCTGTTTAGCAAGAAGAGCCTGTGCCATAGCTGTCTCTGTGCATGGCCATGTCAAGGGTATGGTAATAACAATACTGGAATTATTTTTGAAAGGCAATTTAAAACCAGTTTCCCTTTACATTGCAATACAGCGTAAGGCATGATATATGTTTAATTATATTAATACAAACTCTTTTCTTATCTTCCAGAAGCAGCAGTAGTGAAGGGGAGATTTCTAAGCACTTAATATTACAAACATCACAGACTAAGGTATTTTGAAGACATATGGTGTCCATTCTCCCCTCCATTAAACCCTGGCTGGCATCAGACACAGAGAAGTCCACTCAGACAATTAACTACAGAGAAGCGGGGAGTCCTATATTCAATACTCATTCTCTCTGTCTCTCTCATGCTATGTATGCTTTTTCCACAGACAATCACAGACAAAATGGGTGGACAGCCCTCGGTGCAAAGCCATACCTTGAAAATCTCCTCTACCGCCAAAATAGCCTGAACACCAGGCTATGGGGACAGGGTCCTGCTAGCCCTCAATTCTTGAATTTCTACTTCAGTCACTGCCCAGAACGAACTGTGGGCATGAGGACAGTCAAACCTACCAACACTGTGCTCTTACCATCAAGAGGGAGGCATCTCTCAGGCAGTGAGTTCAAACGGGACAACAACTGAGGAAAGCTGATAATCCACATCTCCCACATGGACAAGGACCCAAACCATCAGTCTGTTATGCAAAAGCACACAACCTCTTTCTTCATTTCCCATCTATGCTCAGAGGGTGCCTCAATGTTCTCAGAGTTGAAAGGACTCAAATGTCCACAGAGAAGCCCCAAGCACAGCATGTCACATATTCGTATACCTAATATTTCCAATTACCTGTCTCTATGTGATCCCTGTGTAGCTCCTTTCACAATCAGTAGAGGAACAGTGTTGCAAAACAAGCCTTTGGAACGACCCCCTAGAAGCACTTCTTTTCACTGATGACACAAAGAGACAGGGCACCAAAGTGTGTGCTCTCCTGCTGGGAACAAAGCTATCCTTTTCAATGCTACAATGCCAGGGACAGGAATCCACAGCAGACAGTCTGGAAATGGCACAAAGCCACAGTGTGGAACTAAGCAGAGACATTTCTGCACAGCTGTATGTTGCAAATGAGAATCTAGAAAGAAGTCTGAACAGTTCAGCCCATTTCCTATTTCTCTTATTTATATAAAAATGACAGTAGGAATGATTGTCTTTTAGTTCTACCTCTTTCCTCTTACACTGTAAGTGCACATATAAAAACATAGCTATCAAAGCTCACTACCACATATGTTCAAACATTTGTCCGTGCTTGAAAAATCTAACTACTTGTGAGAGATAAATCCCTTCGTTACCATCTACCTTTAACAATATCAGGAGTTGTTAGCAGGCAATTCATAAAGAGGAGAGGAAGAAAACATTTTCTGAATAAACTGTGTATTGCAAAAAGCTTGCCCAGTTCTCAAGTCAGCAGCTTAACTGATGAGACAAGCAGAAAAGCTGGCTGCATGGGGCTAAGGGGCATGACCCAGCAAATAACTTCAGGGCACCAAACATTTACTTCATTATAACATGGGACATCAAGACAGCTTTTAAAAGATACCAGATGTCTCTTTGAGGTGGATTTTAATGTAACAACATACAGACTCATGTTATACCATAGCTTATTGCTGCCTTCACTGTCTAAACACATCTTAATAATTCATTCCTGCAGAAAGCACCAGCAGTTGAACCATTTTGGGAACTACAGCTGTCCTGAGACCGCTGAGGAATGAATATAGCATAGGAATGTGAAAAGGGTTATCCTAAAGACAGAATAGCAGAACAGGGCTCTATTCAGCACAAGATCCTATTTCTGACAACAGGTGCTGAGGCAAAGGGAATATGAACAGGGCAAGCACATCCAGTCTATCCCGTCTGTCCCTTCCAGCTTGCAGAGATTTAGAGATTTCTGGAGTGGAAGTGCTGGGGCTGTGAAGCCCAGAAATTCACCATCACCACAAAGCCTTTCTTACTTTAGTCTCAGACAAGAGCTATCATGCTGACCCCATGAAATATGCCTTCCTGTGAAGAAAATAAGCACAGAGCAGTGAATCCCATCCTAGTTTATCATAGGAGAGGATATGGTTCCAACAGACCAGTCTGGGTGTGTGGAGACCTAATTAGGGAGAGGTTAAGATAAATATCATCATTCAGTTACAAATAGGAGCTGAAGAACGGAAGCGATATTTATATATTGATTGTATAAAAATATTATCTCTTGGATGTTTTTCTTTGCCTTTGAGAGTACCTCACAATCCTTTCTTATAAAGCCCTGTCACCTACTATAATTATCAAAACCTGCTAGGGAGAAATAGAGCACTTTGCCATTAAAATGTGTAGAATAGTTTTGGGCTGTTCGCACAGGATGCCTACCCAAAAGAGATTATTTTCCGTAATTGGCAGGCATTTATCAGAGTCTCCTTTTCAAGCAGTAGGAGAGCATCTGAATGGCAAGGGTCATAATTTTCAGGCATTCTGGCAGCGCAAAGGGCCTTGAAAATACGTGCAGTTTTGATAACCTTTAAAAGCCTTCCGGTTCCATCAAAGTGCAGGTTACTTCTTTATGCCTTCAGGTGCTGAATTCCTTTCCTGTGCTAGGTGTGTTCCTAAAGCAAGGCCTAAATAAAGTATTAAACTATAGTTCTATCTCCCTTTTTCTGTTTTTAAGTACCATGAATGTTGTCAATAATGAAGACCTCAAACATGTATGTGTTTTGTGCTCTGTTGGGCCTCTGAAGCATAGCACAGTACAGAACTGCATACCCCAAGGATGTGACTGGCAAACATCATGCCTTCGTGGCATTATCGAGCATGCAGAGAACACCTCTGCTTTCCTGAGACATCCAGCCGCTCACGGCACAGGAAAGGGCAGCGCTCTGCATGACCCAAAGAGAGTTCTCTTCTGGAACAAGGGACAGATCAAAAATGATGCCACTTTTGCTTCACTGCTGCCCTTATGCTTGCTGTAAGCTGTGATGTTGAGTTTTATGCCATTTTTTTGGGTTTTTTGGCACCACAGTGCATTGCACTGGTTGAAATTTCTAGTAGGTTCTGATGCCTAGATGCACTGGATCATATCTATTCACCCACGGAGTAAGACACTCCCCCCCCCCTTTTTTTTTCCTTATAAAGAAAGGTCTGACTTAATTTTGAGATTTCAAAATGAACCATCAAGCTTGGTGTTAGGAAAGAGGTCTTGTTATCCTTTGAACTGGAACAAGACTTTTGTGGAAATTAGTAACACCGTGCAGCCCTGTTATAGTCAAATCCCTTTTCTGATCTTAAAAGCATCTCTGCCAAAGTAGAAGCTAGTTTGTTCCATCTTCTGACAGTCTACTTGCAAGAATCTTTCCTTAGAATATATGAAGCATATTTTACATTAGAAATAGAGGCTTACATAATACTAAGCCCCCTTTAAGCAAGAACTATAGAGCTAAGAAGAAGTCACATTTTTGAGTCAAGTCAGTTATTATAAGGAACATAACTGATTCTTCAAAGTATCTCTCATTCCTTCTTGAATGATAAGCTATTTTTTAAAGAAAATGTGTCATTACTTTCTCAGAAACATTGCAAAATTGTTTATATATTGTCTGTTTTCTCCAGCAAAAGCTCAAGTGGTCAAGAATTTTCTTAATTGTTTTAAGACAATTATGGTACGCAGGTCTTGGGATATTATAACCATCCCTTGGGATCAGCAATATTCCCTGTTTGGCACCAAGCCACATCTGGCTGCCTGATCCTATTTTGGACAAGTTTCCCCTTGAGAGGAAACTCTGAGGGTGGAACGATCGAGAACATCCACAGAGATCAGCACTTTAAAGCCTTCATGAGGTGACTACACGTTGTAAAGTAACAACAGCTATGGGAGTTGAAACCTGAGGGTGAGCTGTACTGGTTTTAAAGTAACCATACATAATTGATTGCAAGAGTGAATGAAAGATCATTTCAGAACAGGAGATTGATCAAAGCAGGAAGGGAAAAAAAGAAGTCTTTGAAAAGAGATAAGTTTAAAAATACATACTCCCCAGAGAAGTAGAACACCCTCAAAGCCATCACTTAAAATTACTAATATTATTTTTTAAGCCCTTCGCTGAGGGTTTGCACAGGTCCTAAGTACTTGTGTGTGTCACATGCAGCACAAACTGATACAGAGGGATGCAATTTCTGCCTAAATCAAATATTTTAAAATTAAACAAGATAGCACTGAAAAACACTGCTTTATCTTCTGGCTTTTTTTTTTTTTTTTAGTGTGCTGTTTGTAAAACTGTTCTCCAAACTGCTAGAATGAACATTTTAGGAGACTTTAGCTTAGGAACAGGAATTTTCAAAGCAGTGGCTTTTGCCCTAGAAAAGTGAAGTGATGAATGAAATGGGCTGAATGACTAAGCAAAGTGATAGAAGATTTCAGGCTCTGCATCCTCTGCTAGCTAGTTCAGCTCCGAAGTTCAAAGTACCGCATAATCACCACGTGATGATCTGTCACTCAGCCCAGTGACAAAAAGTCCTCATTGTAATAGAGGCAAACTGTCCTCCTCAGGAGCTTTGCAGAGGCTCCAGAGCACCAATAGGCAGGAGAATGAACTGCCTCTGTGTTCCACAGGGAGGTGTGTCCAGCTCACGCTTGAGGTACAGACATGGGAGAAATTTTGTTTGGTGCCTTGAACTTGCATTGTATGGAACCCAGGCTGTAGATAAAGAGAGAAGTATGCAGGCTGGCTTCTTTGACACGAATGTCCCTTCCACATAGGGACATTTCTTGTAAACACATTTTTTTTGTAGTATGAAAATTAGCTTAATGAAGGGAATAATAAAATTTTTGAAATCTGTTTGCTTTTTCCATGCTTCATTCCACGTGGGAGGAAGTTCTCCACACACCCAGCAGAAGGCATATTGAAAAAGGCTGCTCCCCTAATAACGTTAGACAAGATA
Organism: Gorsachius magnificus; assembly: GCA_034008185.1. Lineage (NCBI taxonomy): Eukaryota > Metazoa > Chordata > Aves > Pelecaniformes > Ardeidae > Gorsachius > Gorsachius magnificus. Next base: position 164,943,308 of record CM067081.1, read on the forward strand.
ACAGCACTACTGTCAATGTGAATTCAAGTTTTCAGGTGAGTTTACACCAGCCATTCCCACACCATGCATGTGTTTTCTGCCAAGAAACATTGGCATGACAGAGCTTTCTGGCAGAATTTTTTGTGAGACTTTATTCTTTTAATCTGAGAGAGATACATGCCACAGGTCCTGCTGGTTAGCAAAGAAAAGAGAATGTGATTTAACCAACAAATCACGTCTAACTAACACGGATCTTCTAAAGAGCATTCACAACCAAATGTGAACACTGACAAGCACGTGCACATTTTGTGATGAGAAAAGGATCTTTTGCACAGTAAATTATCATTTTTGAAGGATTCAGTTCTAGCTTCCTTGATGATTCAAAGTTCATTAAGTTGTGACTAAGCTCATTAAACATACGTTTCCTTTTTTCCTTTAATTTTGATTGCCACAGTTTGAAGAACCATGCATTTTTCCTTGCCTCCTAAGCCAGTTGTTCTGCTGGACCACACCACTGGCTCTTCTTATTTTCATGCCCAGTAACTACAGGCATCAATAAAAATGCTACAGTTTGATAAGCAATAAAAAAGATGATCCAAAAATAATGAAAAGCATGCCTAATGCAAACATGTCTTCCTTTAACATTTGTAACATATCTATCAGGTACTATTTGTCATAAAAGGCAAGAGACTGCCAAAAAAAGATTCTCACTGAATTCCAGTGACCACACTAGACGACTCCACCATAATGCCAGAAACCAGTCCTTTCAGTAGGTGTTTCCTTGCCATTGAACATAAAGTTTTTCCAAATATCATACATATGGCTGTATCATTTCAGGAAACAAGGAATCTCCATTCCAAAACACACCATTCTTTGGCTTTGAAGGAGATCTTTGTGAACAGTAAACTCTTGAAAGCAGAAATTTCTAGAATATTTTTTATGTGTTTTCTGGAGTGAAGACTCTACACATTTACTAAATTCTGGAAATAAATTATTTCAATGACAACACTTCCTATTGGATGTGTAGATTTCCTGCAGATCTAGTTTGTGCAAATGATATAAATTAATATCTACATTATTATATGTATACTTCTATATAAACCTCAAAACGCATTAAGGTTTAACCAGAGGCCTCATCGTGGTTTAACCCCAGCTGGCAACTAAGCCCCACACAGCCACTTGCTCAATTCCTGCCCCGGTGGGATGGGGGAGAGAATCGGAAGGGTGAAAGTGAGAAAACTCATGGGTTGAGATAAAGACTCAGTTTAATAGGTAAAGCAAAAGCTGCGCACACAAGCAAAGCAAAACAAGGAATTCATTCACTACTTCCCACTGGCAGGCAGGGGTTCAGTCATCTCCAGGACAGCAGGGCTCCATCATATGTAATGGTGACTTGGGAAGACAAACGCCATTGCTCCCAGCGTTCCCCCCTTCCTTCTTCACCCAGATTATGTACTGAGCATGACGTCATACAATATGGGATACCCCTTTGGCTAGTTTGGGTCAGCTGTCCTGGCTGTGCCCCCTCCCAGCTTATTGTGCACCTGGCAGAGCAGGGGAAGCTGAAAAGCCCTTGACTGGTGTAAGCACTGCCTAGCAACAACTAAAACAGTGTATAATCAATGTTATTGTCATACTAAATCCAAAACACAGCACTATACCAGCTACGAGGAAGAAAATTAAGTCTATCCCAGCCAAAACCAGGACAGGCCTTTACAGGAAGCATGGAGAAAGAAAACCTTGCTGGGGAACCTTTGAACCCCTGGTATTACAAGCAAGCGTTGCAAGTGGAGAAGACCTAAGAAGATTCCAGAGTTTCACACAATGAAAGAATTCCTGTTAGCGGTTCTTATTAAATAAGGCAATTTTTCCACAGCTAGCAAATTTAATGACTCCTAGAGAAACTAGGTTTGACAAGTTCTGCAGAATCTGAGAATAAAGGAATTCTTCACCAACAGGAAGAAGCAAGGTAACATTGTCCTGATTTGGAATAAAGGACATCAATGGAAAGAGCATGCAGAATCCCAGAAACTAAAGTTCTGCTTACTCCATAGCAAAGACACAAAGCTGTCACAAGTGAGGCAAGCAATTTTATTGTCCCCAGATTTGCCTAACCCTGACACTGAGGGAACTGACTGGCATGACAGTTTAACCTCCTCTGCTCTTGTTCAGTACTTGGTTCTGCTGCTCTTACAGGCAACCTAAAAGGTGATTACCTTTGCTTTCAAAATAAGCCTCCTGTGTGCAACACAGACGCATCGATCATAAAATGTCTTCAAAAGCATTGTAACGCCAAAGGTTTGCCCCAAGTGCTTGAAACCCTCTACTTCAGTAGCCTTGTACCCCATTAGACTCAATATACCACAACTGCTTGCATAACTGGAAGATGATAACTGAAGGTTTCTCAAAACTAAAAATACCATCCCTCCCTGATTCTGGAAGGAATGCATATTTGCCTTAATATCATTGCATCTGAATTTACCATCCGATTGCTTTACTTGTCTTTGCTTTTCTCCCTTCTAAGAGGAACTTCCCTCACTGGTGCACCTGCAAAGGTCTCAGGAGTCTTCACTTCACCATTAACAGCCATTTTATTTCACTCATTTCTCAATTTTCCCCTCTGTTTTGTTTCAGTCACTTGATAGCTTCTGATCTGCTTAAAATCAGAGCTCAGAAGTTGCGGTTCTACTTGTGGCTGAGCAGTACTTCTTTGCAAGTTTGCACAAGACAAGTATTTGCAAGGTTGCACAAGACAAGTATTTAATTTTTTATTTTTTTTTTTAAATGAGGCACATTGCAGAGAACTTATTGCTCACCAGCCACTCTAACACCCAGAGCAACAGCAGAAGTCATCAGCCTTGCAGTCCTTTACCAGCTACAAATAAAACTGGCAGGGAAGCAGGTTGAAAAGGAGTGCTGTAACACTGAGCAATATCTATAGTTCCTCCTCCTTAGCATGTAGCCACCTATGAACTTCAGTCAAAGGAAACAGCTGCCAATTAAAAAAGGATTAATGAAAAATAATAAAAGGCAACATTCTGGAAAGAAGAAAAGTGGCCAAGGGAAACAAAGTGGTGTGCAGAAAACAGAAGCGGTATGTTTCCCTGTTAGAGGGAAAAAGTACACTCATTTGTAACTCTGTCATTTTATCAAGGATCTTTTCTTTCCATGGTTCTAGCCTCTCTGATTGATAAGAATTAGAAATGCCATTTTAAGTCCTCAGAATACCTTTCTGTAGAATCTATTATGCTAGACTGTCTTCGTGTTCGGATTGTTTGTTAACCGGACAAAGGAAATTTCAGGATGAATACAATGTGTGCTACTCCAACAGTGAGACCTACTTGATTGCAGTAACAGCACTCCAATGGCAAGAAGAATCCAAACTGCATGGACTATTTAAAATTAGACTGAACAAAAGCCTGAGGAACTTACTGTATGCAGTAGCAGGAAGATAGCTCAGAAAATAGTGGTGTAAGATCTGTTACCCGAGTAATTAATATGTATCTCAGAACATTTTGTCTCTAAAATACCAAAATATTTATGTTTATAGTGCCTTAGATAAGGTACTGCCATTGGTCAGCTAGTGTATTAGGCTAATTATTTATGAAGCTACAGCTGTTAATTTATGGCTGAGTAAGAATGAATAGCATATGATTTTAGGTTTAAATTAAAATTTTCTCTTAGGAATGCTATTTATTACTATTGCTGCCTGACAAAAATCTTTCTTAGACTCTACTTGCACACAGTTCAAACAGCTGTAATTTAACCTGGACACAGAGACTAATTTAGTGTTCTTATATAGAATTAAAAAGTTAGACCCAAATAATAAAAACATTATTTCATTCCAGATGAAACAATAACAGTGTAAACTGGTTACGAGAAGGCTCCTGTCATACAACGTATTTATAAAAATCTGCAGCCTTTAAGGCTCTGGGTACTGTTAACTCCTCTTAACTTCAATGAAGCTCATTATACTAAATGCCTCCTTGAACCAAGCTGCCAAGCATGTTCTCTGTAGGTCATAGATGCTGTTACTGTCTAAAGAGCAGGATATGATAGACAAAGCTAATCTCATATGACTGTACTGAAAGCTAAATTTCCCAGAGAATCATCATCCAAATGATGCTCCCTAATGAGCTCTGTTTTAGGAAACCTCTGGGGTCTACCTAAAAAGGGATTTTTTTCTCAATCAGAAGCCAGTGTATGTTGCTTGTACATTATTTAGTATTAAAGCACAGGCCATACCTATCAACACATAGATATAGAATGGGTAGCCGCTCAAAATGAACATAGTTATTGTCCATGTTCAAGATACTTTTTTCACAAACTGTGATGCAGGGTTTTTTTTGTCAATCTTTTAACATGCTGCAGTCATGATTATATATCTTTAGTGACATCAACATTCCTGTAGTAGCAATTTCTGTACTTCAAAGAAAAAACATAGAAGCTGAAAAAATAGAAGGACAAATAAGTGAACAGAGGAACCGAAATAAACAAAGCATATGGTTATGAGTCACTGTAAATTCTTAATTAATCCATGTTGACAAAGATTATGGTGACTAAATAGTACGGGTCCATGAAACTCATGGCATAAATAATCTGAATTTTCAACTTCTACAAAAATTAAGCCATTTACTAGATCTGCAGGGTAATGGAAGCACACTAAGGGTTTGCAGGCAGAACTGTCTGTCTCACACAAATAGACTCTGCACCGCAGCACCCAGGCAGCTGCATGCAGCGTGCATCATGCCCTTTCCTGGGCAGCAACACTAGAAGATTATTAAGACCCTTCAATATAGAAGCTACAAAACTGACTTCGTGAGCAGTCCTAATTTTCTCTACTCAGGAAAGAAATTTGGAGTTTAATTTTCACTGTGGAGAATAACTGAACATGGCCAGCCCAAATGTACTCCCCTGTTATAAGAAAAGATACTTCTAAAATAGCTCTGGCAATTAACATAACAAGGAATGAACTCATGATGTCAATTAGAATTTGATGGTTCCCAGGAGATTCTGGCTTTCTTTTAAAAAGTTTCATTTTGTTAACCAGTTAACGTATGTTGTAATATCTCCTCCAGATCTAGAGGTCTTTTGTTTGCATTCTTGCAGCAAGACTTTGATCTATGCCCTGGATTGTGCCTTTGTTCAAAACCAACGTTAGTGTCAATTACTGAGTTCCAAGGGGGGATGCCTGTATCCTCTAGAGCATGGCCATTAGCCCAGGGCTTATCAAAAGTAAACATATACAAGGGGAGCAGTATTAAAAAACAGTATCCCAAAGCTCTCTCTGCATTAACATTTTGGATACCACTCCATGTTGTATGGTTTTTTTATGATTAATCTTTCATTTATATTTCCCACTTTCAGTTGTCCCAACTGTTGTTACTGCCTATATTCTATAACTGACAAAAACATAACAACGTAGACAAAACGTCAATCAATGGCTCTGATGATCAATGGATTGACCTCCATGCAAGCATGATCTGATGCCATGAACAACAGCTTCATGGCACCTCACACAAGAGATGGAACTGAAAAAGGTGTCAAGCCACATCTGTTACCTGGCTGATGGGTTTTTGCTTTTCCACCAGTGACTGCCGAAATACTAGAGCCAGAAGACGAGGCTTCCATTCTTATTGACCTTCTGACTTGTGGGAGTGAAGGGTGCCTGACCACAGGCGGACGCTGTGACACTGGGTAGCTTGCTGCAGTTCTCCTCTGACAGATTTGCTCACGCTTTTCAGCCCCATGAATAGATAAACTTATACCTGACAGGAATAAGAATTAGTACTGTTAGATAAAAGAGACCAGCATGGAATGACTAAAATACAAAAAAATGACACAGTTTAAAATGGAGCTGTAACAGCCTTCTTGAAGCAAAAAGAAAGAAAACTCTAAAAAAATGAATTTTCTGTGAAAATGAAAAATGTGAACATATTTGCTGCTGTGCTGCAGACATCAGAATTAGCCACACTAATAGATGTTTAAATTAATACACAGTCATGGTTTACTGCATTACTGGCCTGCAGGAGGAATTATCTTCCATTCCTTCAAAAAACCCACACAGCTCACACAGGACGGTATTAATGAGGTAACTATCACAGTTTATTAAATGACAGGTTTGTGATTGATAGACTAGAACTTGGTAATAATGGATTCTTTTCTTCTGAGCCTTCACAAGTGTTAGGAAGTCTCATCATACAGAAAAGATGCGACACTTCAGGTAGCAACAAGATTTTAAGGAAAAAATAAAGGTCTGTTCTGAGGAAAACAGTAAGGCTACGAGCAACAATAACATGATCTTAAGCTTGAAAACCAATTCCACTTTCACCAGTCCTGTGAAACATTGCCTACAACACTGGAAATTGTCTTTCACACCAGACATTCTCAAATTCATCACATAGCCAATTTTTAAGTAGAAATTGTGATGAAAAACAGACTTTACTTTTCCGAAGAGAAAAGCAAAGCAGAAATTTCCTATGTGTCTATTGTACAGTCTTAAAGATAAATACTATCTTACAGTAAAAAATGCTGATGACTTCCTTACGTTCACATTGATGTGATTGCTCCAACTTCATTTTAATTAGTCTCAGCATATTCTGGTGAAAATCTTCAGACAATCTCTTTTGGGCTGAATGATAATTCTACGCTACTGTTTTACACTTAATTTAATTTTGACTCTTACTGCTTTTATCAGCAGCCACTCTTTGTTTTAAAAAAAAATAAAGGAAAAACCCTAAATGGGTATAAATGGGAAAACTGAGAAGCAGATGGAAAAGCAGACCCTCAAACCTGGAAATGTGGGTACTGTAAGCACATTGTAAGTTGCAGTCACTCAAAATCATTAGACATAATCAATTAGACTGCTCATTTTTGTGGAAGGAGTTCTGCACTGAAACGTCCAAGAATGCCTTAATGACTCTAAGTCTTCCAGTTCCACTGAAAGTCAATGTATGTGAGCCTCCAGGTCACGGAAGAGGTTTTGACTCTCTGAAGTCTTAATACACTTCGATCTGTTATATACTACCAAGGGGAAGACAGCTGCCACTTCTGCAGGCAAATGGTGAAAACAGTGGGGTTGCATACGTGAGGAAAGGCTGTGCAAATTGCTCTCCTTTAAGACAGCTCTGTGCATTCGGAATTGAAGGTGCACGCTTGCTACCTGACTTTGCTGCACTTCACCAGAGCTGATCTCCTGCAGGAAGGATGAACAGACGAGGACTTTCCTGCTCACAAACCTCCCAGTTACAGGGCTAATGTAACTGCTGGCTGTTGCTAAAGACTCTTGAAATCACATCTTTTTTAACACAGACAGCAAATGCCAGTGACCCTGTTCAATTGATTCATCTTGGGAAAGGGAGGGTAGGAATCCACGTGAGTAGAATGACAGTGACCATGCCTGGGTGGCACATTTCTTTGACCGTGTTAGCCATATAACTTAGCCATAAAGAGCTTCAACCAGTGCGAAGCTAAGCCCCAGCTGTAAAATGAGTTCTTTAATTCTTGTGCAGTCACTAGAACCTTGTGATGCTCAAAATATTGTGCAATTATCCCTAAGGTATTAAAAAATTAACCACAACTGTTTCCTTTTAGTATCACCATGGGTTGTCCTATCATTTAAAACAACCATCTCTTTGAAGCTTATAATGGAGTCAGTATGTTATTCTACCAATGCTAAACATGAACCTGGCATGGGCACGTACTTACTAACTAGAGCTCAGTAAGACTGTGCTTTAATTTGGTCATGTAATGAGTATCTATTTTAGGAACCGGTTCCAAACATAAACCGACTGCTACATTTCTCTGAGGTTCAAGTAAATTGCTTCTCTGCGTTCCAAAACCAGTCTATAAGCTGTTGTGCAGCTGTGACTCAGCTTCCTAAACTATTTGTGCAGTGCTTATTTTCAGACATTAAAATAAAGGATACTGCAGCCAGACCATCATTCCTAAGGACTGCAAAATTTGCAGGTTGATCACATCCCAAATTATCTTCAATCAAAAATTTGACTCTGGTTATATGTAACCTTTTGTTTCTTCCACTAAAGAGGAGTGCTATAAAATTATAACACCAAACTACATGAGGGAGAATGTGCCAGCATTATCTGAAAGTTTACAGAGTATTCTTTGGACACATTTAAAACTTAAAAGTGCACAAAAACTACCATAGTGTGCACCAAAGGTGTGTCACCAATATATTCAATATATTTGGGAGTTCTTCACCACACTCTCCTTTGCCACTGCAGTTATTTTCTCCACATAAGAGATTCTCTTGACTAGAAGAGTAAATTTTCATTATTTTCATGAAAACCAGGTAAAAACCAAAGATGCAAGTGTCCTTGTTTAATTACCATTTCAGATTTTTCCAGAGAGATACCAGATCTTGCATTTCTATGTACGTTTCTTTTGTTAAACTAGGAAGTAAATGTCTGCAAAAATGTAAGTCAGGAATATTGCAGTAAGCTGCGGTATTACCTTGTTTTCATGTGGGCGAAAGTCCTTTTAAAAGAGATACTGGCAATTGAAAATTCATCCCCAGATAACATGCAGAAAAGCAGAGACAAAAGGAAGGGGAATCAGAAGTAGAAAAGCTATTGGGAAGAATGCATGCAGCTTATGGGAGATGAAAACCTGATGAACTCTTGGCACCAAGCAGGCTCTAGAGTAAATTCCCCCTACTCTTCCTGCAAATAACCAACACCACTGATGAATCCTGGGATTTGTGGGTCAGAGATGTGAGAAAACAGTGCAGAAATCTCTGAAGAGTAGACGTTGAAGTTGACATCAATTACTTTTTGCAGCGTGACAATACCCAGACAAGATATCTAGACAGACAGACAAGTTCTCCAGTGGTACACTGCAGACTGGGTCTTCAATGAACTGTGTTTGGTGGAGTTTTTCTCCTGCCTTCAGGCTTGGCTTGACACCAAAATCCCAGTGCATGCCTGCGTACGTGGTTTCTGACTGCGCCTGTCCCTGCAGCATGGTCATTTCTAACTGAGCTTGGCAGCCTCAGTAGCTAGGTATGAGCACACCGGTGTGCTCTGACCAGCAGAATAGATGCTGCAAACCCCAGGAGCTTCTCCTGCCTCTCCCTCTGGCTTAATATCATGGATCATGAGCACCATTTCAACCCAGGGCTGCAGTGCAAAGGCAAGTGAAAGGCTTACAGACTGGCCAGTAGCCACAGCTGCCTGTTCACTTTGGAGGACTAGCTTCTGGACGGGGCTCAGCCACCTGCTCCTGGCTGGCTGCAGACCAAGTATTTAAGAGTGGTAAGTTTAGTGTTTTGAAGCTGGATGCGATTTGAGCCATCAAGTATTACATGTATCACTCAGCCCTTTTCCTTTCCTGCATGCAGCACAATTCCTTCTCTGTATTTTCAAATATTCACATGCCTTTCTCTTTCTTACCTCTATTTCTATGGGGTTTTTTTTCATACAAGCTTCTTGTCTCCATGAGGAGCTGCTCTTCTTGCTGTCCTTTTGTTCTCCTCTGATGCCTCTGTTTGAGCTTGCAGGTTCATATAGGAGAAACACCTTCACTCCCTTCCTACCACTCCCCTCTCAGCTGTGCAGTTTGCCAGCAGGGAAGGGCAGCCTCTATGCTGCTCCTGGCTAACTTTTATTGCTCCCAGCTATGTCTTTTTATTATAATTTTTTCCAAAGCAGCATTTATTTTACATTGAGCATATTTTACCTCTTATAAGGTGGTAGTATGCTTATAACACTAAAGAATTTATAATGCCCCAGACAAAACCTGCATATGAGAACAGTAAAAGTGGAGTACTAAAGTACTTCCAAGTCAGGAAGCAATAAAATCAAACATCAAGAAGAAAAAGGAGGGAGAAATTACTAAAAGTAGAAAGCACTATAGTGTGCCTGCATGCAAAGTTTTATGTGATGGTGGTATTTATTTTGTTGGCTCGTCAGATGCTACAGTGATGAACGACCACATCCTGCGCTGCTCGGAAGTCATTCTGCCAAGGCATCTGATGGGGCATCAGCTTCGGTCATGTCTCAGCCCTGGCTTGTAATTGTTGTGCACCATGCACCTCTGCACGGAGCAATGCCTGCACCCAGTGGACCTCATCCAGCATGCCTGGTCTGTTCGACTGAGCACAGTGCAGTGGCTCTGGTACTGGTGGAGGTGGCTCTAGTGCCAGAACTGGGGTCAGCACGGCACTGTATCCAAATTATACTGTGCCGGGGCTCAGACACCTCTCCACCCAGGGAGGCACCCCCCTGTAGCGACTGTCAGGTTTGGGTTAGCACTAGTTTTGTTCCACCCTGTACCACTTTGGGGTACAGACATATTTATAGGTTCCTTCCTCATGTATCTTTCTCTAGCTAGAGATAATATGAACACGAATAAGCAATAATAATGCAATGCAGAGTTACAAAGCTATATAAACAATCCATTAGTTAACAGTGCTTAATTAGCCTCAAGTGCCTTGACCCGCTTTGTAGACCTTCTCTGGGATAACAAACTGCTGCTGGCAGGTGCAGTAAGTCCTTTTGGTTTGGTATTACCAGAGTGTCAGTGCTCATATGCTGGAGACAGATTACTCCAGCTATTTCTCTTCTTTATGTGTGTCTTTTATTCTGTTTTAGCCCTATGCAGAGGCCTTAGGAGCAGAGAGAGGTAGACCCTTTCTTCAAGGTCCTTTACAGAGTAGAGCAGGGGAGCACAGATCAAGAAGCGAGGAAGAAAATCTCAGCTGCAGTGTCATGTAGGGCCACAAGAAGCGAAGCAGCTCTGGAAAGCCTGCAGTCATCAAGGCACAGATAAGCAAGGTCATTAAGGAAGCACTTTGGAAGCATGGGTAGAGAGAGGAAAATGAGGTTTTAAGGTGCAGGATATAAATGGGCAAATTACATATTTAGTTCCTTTCAGCTTTTACATCGAGGAAAGGAGAAAGTAAGCTAATGTGTCCACTTTAAAAAGCTAAGCACCCTTTCCTCACCTTGTGCAAATTGCCGCGTTTCCCATTAAAGTCAATGATGCTCTGCAGACAGCTTCAGCTTTTTTACATTTTGAAGCTAGCCTTGTATGGGGGAGCTCAGAAAAGGAAGTAACATTATGCAAAACCAGTTTCTTATGCAAAACCAGTTTCATCTGAGACTCAGCAGAGATGGTTGTGCTGATGCCATGATGGACTTTTCTGCTTACTCTGAATCCTAGGTGAAAATGAATGAGCATGAGAGAAAAATTCACCTGCTGGTCTCTCTACAGATGCCTGAAAGCACAGTCTAAAGGCAGTTCCCTTTCTTTCCCCACCCTATGCCCTACATAGATAACAAATACATCCAGAAAAGCATGGCTATCTTTCTCTACACCTTGGAGGAAAATGTTACAATAGCATTAGGATTCCCACATGAGATTAAATCATTTTTCAGAAATTTAAATATCACCTCTCTAACACAGCATCAAGTCCCTTGCCATTCGTAACACAAATGATTCATGAAACGTATCTAAACCCAGACTATGCTTCAAGTATAGCTTTGAAAATGTTAAAACACTTCTGACTGCATCAGATGTAAAAAAAATCCCACAACTGCAAACCTTTAAACAAGCAAACAGAAAAAGCTATGTTACAGAACTTCCCTGGAACTGGACTGGCTGGAGAGAAAGCCGCTTAATAACACTGTGCATTTTGACAAGTTACATGTCTTTAGTTTTTCTGAGGCTCTGCATGGTCTTCTCCCCCCCACCCCCAAATACTGGAGACATGACAGGATTTTCAAGACCTATAGGAGTTTCAGAAACTGCCCCCTAAATGTTACTTTTTTGCCATTTTCTATCAAAAAATTTGTCCAGCTGGCTTCTGAACTTACATAAATTTTTAGCGTATAGAATTTGCCATGGAAAGAAACCACAAAGCTTGAATATACAGCCTGTGAAGGAATAGCTCTTTTTCTTTGTCTGAAATGTGTCATCCCTGAAGTTTTGTATTGGAACATGAACAACCACCTCCCTTTACCCCTCTATTCTACTCATGATACTACAGAGCTCTATCATATACCCTCTCTGTTGCTTCCATTCCCAAGCTTAGGAGGCCTGGTTTATGCTGTGCTCCTCACCAATAAGCTTCTGTACACCTCTGATCAGCCCTGGTCACTCTTTCTCTGTTCCTTTTTCAAGAAATGAAGACTCAAAATGCATATTGAGAAAATTTCAAGAAGTAGCACCAGAAACACCCACGGTATTCAGGCTGTGCCTTCAACAAGGATTTACACAGTGGTGCAATGATGTTTCTGGTTTTGTTCTTTCCCTTGTAATTTAGTTTGCCTCAAGAAGCTTGTAGATGAGCTCTGCCTCCTTGTCTCATTTGCCAGATCTTGAGGCAATTTTCTGGTGAACCAGGGATCTCCTTCCTAACCCACCTGCTTGAGGTCCCTACTTCAAGGAAAGGCTGCAGGAGACAGCACTGTGTTATTTCTCTCATTTGTATGTTGCAACTTTTTCCACTTCAGTTGCTTTCCAGGTCTGATGTTTATCGCTTCTGTAGAGCATCACTCTACAGCCCTTTCGTATCAGCAAAACAAATCTTCACAAAGGTGTATTACTTGTTACTGCATTATTATAGTTTTTTTCAATGACCTTCCTTCAACAGGAGGAGGGTAGCATCATCCCGTGCCTGCCAGTCACTGGTGGTGTTAGAATCTGCTTTTTGAACTGTGATCAAAGGCGTGTCTGAACTAAAACCAGGGCTCCATGAAGAAAGGGCTTGTGTACACACTGTGTTTATGCAGCTTTCTCTGCACCAGTTTAGAAACTAACAGTTAAAGAGCCGCAGAGTCCAGATGGACATAGGTTTACACTTGCAAATGTGCTTTAGGCCAGAGTAGCTTATTCTCTCCTACAAAAGCATCTACATTACCCATGGTATAATTGCATCCAGAGCCAGTGTTAACTTAAGTCTGTCAAAGTCCTAATGAATAAAAAGATTGTGCTTACTTTAGGCCCACCATCAAGGGGTTGTTTTCATAGCCCTGGAGGTTGTTTATTAAATTACAACGAGCTAGCATTCAACAGTGATTATCTAGCAAGGCTGAAAAACTCACGTGGTGTTCAGAGATGCAGGATAACAACCTGAAGTCACGCAAATGTCTTGGAGAGGCTCCTAATAGTCCTACTTTAATGGTCTACATGACAGTCTGAAAAACCACTCATCTTCCTTAGGCATAAGTGAAGAGAAAAGCTTAGCTAAGTGAACATAAAACTCCTTTTGGTTGCTGTTGACTTGTTGGCAATTGTCATGGACTGTGGTGCCAAACGCAAGGTGCTGCCTATGCAAGTCCTATGAGCCTGGGTGAATAAATGGAACTTTTTTCCCCAAGATGCCTAAACTGATTCATTTGTAAGTCTTGTATTTCTATTTCTATCTAACAATTCATTGTTCCTCTCTACAAAAAGAAAACACGATGTATAGTGCATATACACTGCTATTTTTCCCCGGCTACTGGGATAAATACCTAACGATTGTGTGTAAAATATGGCCCGCCTCAGTTCACCCAGCAAGCTGCAATCAGTGTCATTTGTCACCATCCCAGTTGACTGAATTCTTATGGGGGTTTCCTGCATTTTTGTTGTTGTGTTTATTACTTTACTCTTTTTGTTTGTTGTGTTTTTTACTTTACGCTTTTTGTTTGGTTTAGTATCTACTTTGATTTACTTTATTTTTGTTACCACTGGACTTTTAATAGTATTAGAACCACATGCATTCTGAAGAGTAATTTGGAAAAAAAAAATTAAAATGTTCCTTTGCTTGCCCCAGTATGGAAATACCAGTGAGAAAGGATGCCTTCTCCTGAAATCTGATAGACAAAATAGACATAAAAACCTGAGTCTGATTAAAAAATTTTCAGTAGAATGTTTCTCTATCAAAAAAAGGTCAATTTGTTAGGTCCTAAAGTCAAGAGTTGCTGTCAAAAAATTTCTTTAGAAAATAAATCTGACCTTATCTGGACTGGAATATCCTAGCTTTTTATTTTGTAATGACTTGACACTTTGAAAAATGCAATCTAACATATCAAATAGAACACAAATTATCAATTAGAATACCAGTTGCCCCTGAGCAAGCCAAAAAACAATTACCATTTCAATTACTGAAACACCATCTGTAATGCCAGTCATCAATTAATGTTACTGTAATATACAAATAGTAGGAAATAATTCAAAACATAAAAATGAAAACCAGAAAGCAAACCACATCAAAATAATAAAACGAAATACAGTGAAATCAGGAAGTCCAACCAAGATGAAATATTTAACTGCCCAGAAGCAAATTCTGATAGAATTTAAGCATTGTGTTGAAAAGTGACTTCAGAAAGTGCTCAAAAGAGATTCAAAGGGAAAAAAATTGCAAGAATATTAGGATTTCTTTGGATTGGATGTTCTGACTTTTGACTCACTGTGTCTATAACCAAGAGGAATAGACTTGCACTAGAATGAATGTAGGTTCATACAAAGCCCAATAGACTCCTATCAGTTTCTGTCACAATAAATAACATCATGTCAACACTTTTTTCTTTGAGACAATATCGATTTAAAAAAAAAGGAAGATTTGATCTCTCTTTTTAAGTGACACTTACTGATTTAGAAAGTATGCAGTAACTCTTGTCTTATTCGTGTTAATACGTATGCAGAGCATTTACTTGCCAGAAATAGAACACTGAGATGATTTAAAACTTACTTTCACTTGTGTTAAGCACGGTGTTCAAAACTGTTTTCCTTCTTAACAACCAGCTATTACTCTGATTTTCAAAGTCAGGGACTGCACTAATTCTGAGCCTTTTGCCCATACGCATACAGTAAAAGGTAACCGCACGCACAGCAGTGATATGTGGTACAAACATCAGGGCAAACTGCAGTGCCCTGTGAAACAAAGCACCAAGTCAAGTCCCAGATGCTTTTTACTGGCTGAAGAATGAGGTGAAGCACTACCCATGCAGATATATATTGAGTGTAGGTAGATTTAAAAGCAGAGAATTCTTTTTTTTTACATCTTAATGTGCTGCCTGAATGTCAACTGCAACATTTCAAATACCACAAGTCTCATTTTATAGGATATTCTCTATAACGCAGAACAGTGCAATCAATCTGAGACATCATCTGTGAAACAGAAAAAAAACCCAAGAGACTTCACAGATGGGAAAAAAAAGATAGCTCAGGGTACGTCTGAATGTGTCTGCCTCCACGGTGCAGACAGTAACGATTTTCAGCACAGCAACTAGGCTTAATTTAACTTTGTCTTTTCGTGTCCTGTTTCAGGGGACTGGTTTGCCATCGGTGCTCTCCTACTGCTCCAGTGCCAGAAGAGCCCCGGCCCCGCTCCCCGGGGAGCCCACAAGCAGCAGCTCCTGCCTGCGCCCAGCCTGTGCCCCAGCCCCAGGGCCTTTAACAGGCTTGGCATCACAAAGCCCACAGATAGTTTTATTAATGATTAATTGACTTCTACTTTGGCGATAATTTTAATTAGACCCTATACAGCCAATGCCTGCTATGACAGGGCCTAAGACAACAAAAGTTACTTCTCCCCTCTCCCCCAAATGGGAAAAATCATCCAATATCCCATATTGCAGCAGAGTATATTAGTTGAATAAAATCCTTTTAAAGCAAACACGCATCTGGACAGATGTATATCTAGGTAAACAGCTCACACGTGCTGGGGCGAGTCCAGTGCCTAGGACTGTCCATTGTGGATGCACAGGATGTTCCTACAGCCTGGGACCCACGGGCACGTCCCAGGCCCCAGCACCTCACCTGTCCAGAAGCCTCCCACCCCCTCCTGGGGAAGGGGCTATCACGTGGGCTGGAAGGACATGCTGCGGTGTGCTCTAGCAGAGCCTGGGCAAGCATCTCTCTGCAAGGAAGAAGCGCCAGCCTCCACAGCCACACTCACTGAAACACCTAAGTCTGACGTCAGCCTCTTCCATGGAAAAGGCGTGTTAACAAGAGCCAGTTGTATCAGAAATTGTTGAGGCATGTGTACTACTTGTCTTCCTTTTGTGCATCATTAATTTCCAGCACACTCTTGGCAAGTAATGCTTTTGGTTGTAATAAAGCCTATGGTGCCAAGCCTTCTAAATGGTCATAAAGCAAGGGTGATCCCCAGAGGAGATGGCAACTATAGTGTGCAGCAGATGCCAGTGAAAATCTGTGTTCATCTGCCACCCCATCTTTCTGGCAAGACTCCAGGCAATTTACAATAACAAGAGGCTATTGAAAAAAGTATGTAATCCTGCCATGTTCGTGCACACGTTCCTCACAGGCATCCAATTGATTGTTCCCAACTTACCCTGATCTGGATTGAACAAAGCACAGGTCTGGCTTATTTCACTTCTGAGCTAGATTGTATTTCTGATGGAAGACCAATAAACTCTGAAAGACAACAGTAATCGCATAATTGTCTGAATTTGGCAGATTAGTATGTAGAGATAGAAAGAAATGGTCTACTCATCAATACCATTTTAATTTCTTGAGCTCTTTATGGCAGAATCAGAAGAAATGGTAGGAGGCTATAAAAATGCAGTAAGTACGTTGTAGGATGTGAGGTCTATAACATACAAATTTGTTTTTGTAAAAAGCAGTCCATGCTCTAACTAATTTACCTATAAAAAGAAACATGTGCCTAAGTTTACCTCCTGCGACTGACGTTTTCACAGTGGAAGGACTTTCACAAATACACTTTCATAAAACTTTTCCTTTCTTCACTCGTGCCTCTGACACTCAAAGTCCCATTACTGTTTGTTCATTTTCAAAATCACCAACAGAAAGTAAAACAATATTTTAAAAAATCACAGTACATACGTAACAAATATTGCAAATATTTGTAAGTTATATTTGTAAGAACACCCCAGTCTGAAAATGATACTGAAATTGTTGTGAATGTCACAGGAGTTTTGAGGATTCAAAGCAACCAGATAGTTAAGGAAGAAAAAACTGTTTCTGTTCGCAGATACCATTTTGCCCAGAGCCAAGAACACGAAGTTTGACAGATGTGTAGAATGCAGCCTTCCTGAAGAATTCCTAAACTGAAATTTCATCACCAAAACTGCCTATACAATCCTGAAACTTGTTAGTAATGATTCTGAGAAGAGCTTAACTTGTCATTAACTGGGACTGTCTTTGAGCAATACACAGCATCTGAACAAGTAAAGACATTGAGAAACCAAGACAATAGTAAAGTCCATTAGTTGGGTACTTAAAAGTACCAACAGGCAGCCTAGTCAATGAAGAAAACCCAAACAAAAAATAACATCAAATCCTTCCAAATGCAAAATCCTTTTTTGTTTAAAAAACCCACCACCAACAACATAAAAAGAACCAACCAATCCAGCTACCTCTTTCCTCCCCTGGCTGAATGCCTGGTTAGACGTAACTAGATAAACCTCTCTTATATACTCCCTGAAAGAAAGAGCAATGTGTATCTCTTCACATTAGATCCAAGCCCCAGAATCAAAATGGCACTGAAAATCATGGGTCCCACTGGACTCATGTCTTCTTTCTAATCCTTTACAAACACAAGCCTAAATCCTGAAAAGGCTGGGTTTAGAGATAATGATGTTCTTCCATTTCTGTGAGGAGTTAACCACCAACCAGAAACATTTTTCTTCATTTACAAAGCAATACGAGCCTGGTTACAAAAGGCTATTAATGGATCACAGCAGTCATAATTACAATTGCATGAACAGCAATCTGGAAATAGATTTCCAAAGATGATTTTAATGCCTCAATCAATAAAGTATATTATGTGCCTAGGAGTGAAAGAAGTAGATGAGTTAGAACTGGAGTGGATGAAGGTTTGTGAGAAAATGAACATTAGATAAGAACATAATCTGCTAGAGAGTATTTCCCCTCAATTCCTGATAATGTTCATGACGTTTTCAGTCTCCTTATGTGGCATCTCTCCTTGTTGAAAATTAGGCCTGGTGGCTACTGACAATGGCTACTGACAATACCTCCTTCAGTGATCAAGCCATGGCAAGGAAATGATTGCTACACTCTCCCTTTTTCATAAACTGCTGGGTTTTGGGTTTGTTCCTGCCTTTGCAACTGTCAAACTTATTCCTCTCATAATGCATTTTTCAGTTATGGGTCTCCACCTGGACTTTTAAAAAGTAAATCTAAACAAATCAAGATAAAGAAAATTTCATTGTCAACAATATTGAGCCTTTCTTTATTTTTCTTCTTAGCTTTTCCAGTTAAAAATCCATTTTATAGATAAATACATCAGAACCTAAATATTAAGACCAAATACAGTGATAATTCATAAGAATTCATAACGTCTAAATATTGCTGTCCAAATGTGCTCGAGATACTTGGTGTTATTATCAACTCCATAACTGTGTTTTCCTTCTTTGAATTTAATGCTATATGGCAAAATGTTTTATATATATATTATCTTCAATTAAAAAAAAATCTCAAAGCAGTTACCTTAATCCAATCTTTGTGAATATTCGTAATTAGAATTCAGTGATTATTCTCCCTGACACTAAATTCACATTCGGTAAAAACAAAGACCATAAACGCTCTTAATTCTTGCAAGGCGGTAATTCCCTGACCGCTTTCTTTCTGATTTATAAAAGTGCAAGAGACTATAAATGTATGGAACGAAGTTCTCCCTCTCTTATTGCACTATGCCACAGCTCATCTCTTCTCCTTAATTTTAAAATAACTATTTATGATGCATAAAGTCTACTGTTCACCCTTTCTATAGAAATGAATGCATACTGTCTATAAAAACATGACAGTAAAGATGCACCTTTGATAGCTGCAAATCCCAAATCCAACCTTCTCAGTAAAAAGACTATATACTAAGTTTTGCTACGTGCTGACAGATGGTATGAGAAATATTTTGACCTAGCTATAAACCCATCTATCAGAAACACTGGGGAAGGAAAACATCTGACAACCTGTACAAGGTCAATCCTTCAGCCAATTTTTCAGAAACTCGATCATGGTAATTCACAACAGTTGCTTCTTTTTTGAAAGATTTTGTTCAACTTGCAATCACTTGACATGACCTGCTATCAGCTTTCTTGCAGACACAATCCCATGCCTCAGTGGTGTTTTGTAAATGTACTGCTTGCTGAGCTGCTCGCTGACCAAACACCCTGTCAAGCTTTCAGCTGACTTTGGAATTTAAAATAAAGTTTTGACAGGACCCTGTACACACGAGAGAAAAAACAGCCCTTCAGATCACACTGATCCTATCTTCCATTACAACAGCACAAAAGGCAATCTTTTACTTACCCACATTTCACATGAAACAAAAATATCACTGCATGATGGCAGAGACATCTCAAAAGAACGCACACTTCAGATAACTGTTACTAACTTTCCTGCTAACTTTGGTCTAAAAGTTAAACTTTTCTAAAGATGTTACATAACATGAATAATTCAGTAATTGAGCTTATTTTTAACTGCGTTTACTTTTAATTGAACTACTGAGGTATTGAACTTAAGGCTGTCACCTTTAAATGACTCGTTACATTAATAAAATAAATTTTAAAAAGTCTTTCTAAAATTTTCCCCTGCTCTGAGGTGCTTTATAATCTGTTTTTTCCAGATAGGCACTGCACAGAGAAATACCTCTGGAGTGCTGACAGCATCACCCAGCCCTAATTCCAGCAGAATCAGCTTGCTTTCTCCAAGCTGGGGACAAGATTAATGACATACAATTGAATTGTTACAATTACATACAATTATTTAGCCATGCAGCTAAATAAAAGCAGGTGGTGAGCGCATGGCCGAAGCCCACCGTGTCCACTCCAGACATCAGCAGTGCGGCTCAGCCAGCTCCCCGTGGGCAGCTCAGACCTCAGAATTACAATCACAGCTGGCACGAAAGGAGAAAAAGAAAGTCCTCTACTGACCTGCCCTCCTGCTCCCTGCCTGCAATGTGGGAACACTCCCCCCTCAGCTGATGTACTTTTGAATCATTATATTCAACCTTAGTAGGGCTGACCGGATGTTTTGGTTTTTTTTAGCAGAATGTTTTCCATGGTAATTTTGCAATTTGATTAAAAGCAGCTGTCTCTTGCCAGTCCATCAGCCTCCCTACCACCCTCTGAAATCTTCACTGAGACTGAGGTTCTGTGTCTGTAAGCTCCTTCTCCCCATCTCACACCTCCTTTGCACATAGAAAGTTGCATTCTAAAATGTTCTTATTTTGGTGATTTCAGAACGTAACACCAGAGTTCTCATTTCAGGGAAAAGAAATTCCATGTTCCTTGGATCAAATGCACACAGATAATAGGATATTAAAGAATCCAGCTGAGTACTGAGAGAAATCAGAGGAACACAGAGATGAGCACCAAAGTTACATTTCACTGAACTGCAATGTGTGAGGTATTTTCTTCTCTTAATGCATGAGTGACTTGTTTTCCCCTCCCTCTGTTTTCTATTACCTCACTTTCATTTTTGATTTTAAAAAAAGTATTTCCCAATAAGATTCTGAATATGCATGAAAAGGCAGAACTAGGACAAGGAAAAATAATGTTTTAAGTATGAGAGAAACATTGGCAAATTGTTAACTATAAATTCACCTAGATGATATCTAGTGATTTCTTATCACAAGTATTACCAACAGGCTCTATCTAGTTCTCCAAGTCTATTTTAAGCCAGCATTATGATGAGATTAGTTAGCATGGAGCATCCTTAAAAAAATATCATCAGGGTCATTTAACTTTTCCTTTCTGCATATAAAAGTCCCTCTAACTGATTCTTGTAAAATCTTATATTCTCTCGGAACGTTATTAGAAGCTGTAAAAACTCACCTTTCTCTTAGACGAGCGTGCTTCTTAAAGGCAACTTTCTATGTTTGGAAATTCACTGTAAAGGTTGCCATGGTGATTAATTTTAAAAGTGAAATTCGCCCATTTTAAAGTTTTTTCTTTAAAGAAGAAATGTTCCATACTAGGGCCCAGTCCTCAGCGAGGCAAATGGGAATGAAAACCCCATCTTAATCTTGAAGATTAAAGGACATAGCCTCCATGTAACTGAAACTTCAGCAACAGAGATATTTTAATAAAAAATATTGGAAATATCTATTTTTACCTAATAATGAAAAAAAAAATATATTCATGTAAGAAAGAATTGAGGGACAAAAGCGACATCTTCCAGAGGTCAGACTGCAGCCAGCAGGCCAGGTTATACTAGTGAAAGGCAGGAGGAAAGGTAAGGAGGGAACCGTAGTGGTAGCTGGAGCTCAGCAGAAAAAACAGCAAAGCAGTCATCTGAGATAATGTTATCACATGGCAAGAGAGAGAAGAGATTTTCATCCCCACAGAAAGAGTCTTGGTGCCAAAGGCCATTAATGAACAGCTCTTTACCCAAGACATCTTCAGTTTTCTTTTCATGGCTTAAGATGCAATTTCACATGGATGTCTCCATCTATTGACTTCTTCTCTCCACAATGCTGCGTGGGGCTACACTAAACCTTGGCTTTCCACACAACTGCGTTAGCTGCCAGGGAGCAGAGAAATGCACAGCTCTGTTCCTGCAGTGAAGGACGGAAAAGTACCATTTCTTTTCTAAAAAACATAACAATGTTCAACATTACATCATGCAACTTCTCACTGCATAAGCTGTCACTGCAGAAATAATAGCAAGTGTTGTGCCAGTTCAATACCCCAGCAATTTATGACTTCCTTATTCACATAAAGATCACAGTACTATGAAAGCTGCATTATTCATTATGTGTTTAATATTTTATCTCTCTAGACAGAAGTATCTGTACAAGAACAATTAAAATGTCTGACGTAGACAGAGTTGATTTTAATACAATCAATCAAATTTGTTTCAGGCACCTACTTGGCCTTAAAGCTCTATGGTTTAAATGGAGAGAAGGAAAAACATGCTGAGGCTCATGTGGT
Organism: Gorsachius magnificus; assembly: GCA_034008185.1. Lineage (NCBI taxonomy): Eukaryota > Metazoa > Chordata > Aves > Pelecaniformes > Ardeidae > Gorsachius > Gorsachius magnificus. Next base: position 164,965,168 of record CM067081.1, read on the forward strand.
GCAGTGTCTGGATGTCACCCGTTTTACCTTGAATGACTGCCCAGGAGAGGCTCTCTACTTGATCTACTACCACATCAGTCATGGTAACTGTAAGACATTCGAGGTTATATCAGATTATTTTAAAGTTAAACAGATAAGATCATGATGACAATGGAAGAAATCACCTATTTAAAAATGGCAGAACACACAAATAGTTAGCACTGCTTCTCTGTCATTACCATAAAGTTTAATAAATCCACACGCTTTTTATTTACCCATTATGACTTTGAGGGGAAAAGCTGTTATCTGCATGACATCAGAGTTACAGATATGAATGCAATGATAGCTGGGTAGGAAAAAAACCATCATCCTGTTCCCCAGCCCCTAGAGCAGTAATGTTGCTCCTAAATTACTGGTCCCCATGCCTTTTTGCCTCCTCGCACAGGGAAGGATCGCACCTATCAGCAACTCCTGGCTCCCTGAAGAAAGTCCAGTTTGGTTTCAACGTATAAGAAGTCCCACAGAACTGTATTTTGCAGCACACAGAGTTCAAGCAATGAAAAACCCTTATGCTGAGCAAGGAGAAAACTGGAGTCCAACATACAGACAACGAAACTGGTACAAGCATTTCAAGGTTGTTATCTCTGTGGTCAACAGGTAAGATCATTGTTTTACACACTAATTTTTATAGAGAAAGTAAATAGATGAATTTGCTAACTATTCCCCATATTCAGTCTTGAATAAGTTTTTTTTAAGAACTACAGAGAGAAACCACACTCCAGAAACCCAACCTTAGGCTTTCCCAAATCTCCTTAGAGACTGATAGTTTCCAGTATTCCTCTACTTTTTTGGAAGTAAGGCCAGCAGTATTCAAGATTATTTAAGTCAGTTAAGAAAACCAGCATTTATCAGGGTCAGTCCTAGGAGAGGTGGCTGGGTGGAGATTAGACATAACAGGAACAAACCCAGTAGTGCTATATTTCTACTGTGATTTTCACCAGAGAGATTTTGCTCCTAGCCATGAAATCATACAGACAGCTTTCAGCTCAGTGAAAAAAAAATCAGCCACAAACATGTTGTCAAAAGGTCCTTTCAGGAGTGCACAGTCACACAACAGAAGCAAAACTACAGATTTAACAAGCACAAGACCTCTAAATTCTACAAAACTCCAGAAAGAAAAAAGGTTGAGACCTGTGAAAACCAAGCAGGAATTTGAAATATTAACTCCTTCAGACTGCAAGAGGCAGCACATTCTCAGAAATTGCTTGTCTGAAAAAGCTCATTGCTCCATTTTCTTCTTGATAAAGATTATATTTGTCCCAGGAAGCTCCAGAAAAGCTTTTCAGACATATCATCAGCAACCCCATGCTGCTACCATCATATGCATTTAAACTCCAGACATGCCTAGAACCCTTGCTGGGATCGGAACTCATGCAAGCGAGAAAGAAACGCCAAAAGGGAGGTAAAGGACTCTAACCACTACTCAGCTTTGCTACTTATAGACAAAGACCAACTTCTGTGTTCTTGATTTATCTTCATTTAGAGATACAAATGTTCATACCAGACTTGAAAAGCACCATGTGTGACTGGAAGAGACTGAGGTGAGATGGCAAGGGACATTACGCATTGCTAATATTCCTCTATAAGCATTGTCAGTGGTCTAAAAACCCATTCAGCCCTTGCCTGCTGCTTCCAAATACAAAGGCCAAACTCCACCCAGGATCAGAGAAGTTGCTGGAGGTCTCCATGCAGCACCTTTTAGCTCAGAACAAAGCTGAGAATGACCAGAGCTAAATTGGTCCATGACATCTTTTTGAATACTGAGACTAATTTTGTGTTCAGGAGTAAGCTAAGCTAACTAAGAACAGTAGTGAAGCATCATTCACGTGCTTTATACCTTCTTTCTTTCCTTTTCTCTCTCTCTCTTTCCTTTCCTTTGACTAGCATTTTCCTTAGGCTATGACTTGCTTCTCATTTACTCAGCTTCAGCAAGCTGCAGAACAGTGTCTTTCTAAGTAGAGTGTTTGTGAATTGCTTTGGAAACACCACTGCTTGGAAGGGATGTAAACAAGGTGGGAACTGGTCCAATAAAAGACCAGCAAAGCCTCTTACAGCCACTTTATTTGAAAGGAAACAGCGTGTCTGCAACAGGCATCAGATGATGCACAAATTGAAAATCACAACTTTCAGACAAAGCATGTTGAGGTGCTTTGGTGGCTCAGCAAGCTGCATTAGCTGGCAGTGAAGGAGAATGAAAGAGAAAGAGATCAGACCTTACCTGCTGGCCTAGGACTCCCGCAAGCTTTGGCATGCAATAGAATAAGTACGTTAAAAATGACCAAACACATTCTGTGTAATTATCCTTTATTTTTAATTCATACGGGGTTTTAGACATAATAATGCCCAGAAAGTTTTCATTTAGAACTTAATCTAATTGGCACAATTGTCTTTAAATGGGCAAAGGCACATAGAGGGAATATGTGAGGATTATAAAAGCAGTTAAGTATCTGGTATCTATCTGCTTTCGAAAGTAGACGAAAAGTGAGTGTTGGCCTTTCAGTTCTTCACTAGGACGGTGTCAACATTCAGAACAGACAGGCAATACATGAACATACTGTGAAGGATGCTGGCTGGCAAGGAGATCACAACGGGCTAATTCTTGACACTGTGAAAAAGCATGATTCCATAAACGTTGCCTGGAGTTGGAAGTGTGTTTTTCAGCTAAGACAAGGCTAAATGAACCGTATAAACCAAAAGAAAATGCCATGGCTTTAGATGAACCTTCTCCTTCAGCACCCTTGCTTGAGCTGCCAACGTTTCCCTTGTGATTTCACCAATGTGTTATAACCCGCTCCTTACACCAAAAAAAAGCAGCTCAAGGGATCCCAGCACATAAGGGCGGGGTGAGTGGCACCAGGGGGCAGGTGGCTGGAGAACCAGCCAGAGAGATCCCTGGGCCACCATGGGCATACACAAGCTCAGAATTGTGTTGTAGTCTCCCTTCCCTCCTTAAAAGGCATCTGAGGTCCTCCCAGGAGCTTGCTGACCTGGAAATGAAGGTAAGAAGCAAATGAAGACACAACTGCTGACTACAAAGTCCAAAACATGGTAAAAACTCTGGATATTTCTTGATCTTGCACAGGATGGGAATAAAAAGAGATACTGGATTCTTTTACCCTGTCTCAAAAAAAGGAAAAGATTCAGCATGAGAAATAGATACTTTCATTATGAACTTGGAAGTTCCATGCTATAGGTAATCTTGAAAACATAAGGGAATAATTTAATTAGAGGCAAAACTTTTGTGGATGTTTCCAGCTTACAAGAAAGCACTGAAGAGACACAGATCTAAACACAAGGCAATGCTTCCAGATAAGAAGGCCAGCTGAGCCACCCTGGGACTGAACCAAAACGATGAGTGCTAGTAACACAGAACAAGGAGATCAGGCTTAAACTAACAGAGCCCAGAAATGAGAAAAGAGGAATTAATTTAGCTGCAAAGGGAGAAGAACAATACAGCTTCCTCCCTTCCCCCAGTGCCTTTCCCATTAGGACTGGGCAGTGTGACTGGTCAATCTGTCCCCTTCCACTCCAGACCATAGTTGTACCTGCCTCATCAGTTCCGGATGAGAGAGCGCTGTTGTTTGAACATAGCAAATTCAATCACTCAGTATCCTGCACTACCAGAAAAAGCTGCCAGCAATTCAGCTGCTAAATTTGCAACTTTGCTGTTAGATCAATATGACCAATTCAGTTCCAGCTGCTTGGGGGAGCCACTGCAATGTAATCTCCTGCAGCACTGCTAAGTGGCACCGTCAGACTGAAGAATTGTGGCCAAGTGCTATTAATATGCCATAAGAGCAATCTGTGACTGCTAAACAAAAGTAGGGCCCCTAGGATACCCATGAGAGAGGAAACATTGGCATTCAGAGTCTGCAGAAGTAGACATGAGGGATACCCTCCACATTGCATGGCAGAACTGCAGTGTAAGCCAAGGTCTGAGAGCAGTGTTGGGAGATGAGAGTAACATGGTGCTACCAAGGTGCTGGATGCTTACAGCTCAAGAAATAAATCTTCTGGTTTTCCTCTCTGTGGGCGCAAGCTTCCTGAAACACTTGATTGTGTTACCCACAGAGGAGTCATTGAAAAAGTAACTGGCCTGACTCTAATGCAATCACACATACTGAAACAACCCTAGCAGCCTAGGAAGCCCTCCGGCAGAGAGCCTTCAACTGGCCTAAAACCATGGATCAAAGCACTGAATATAAATTCCTATTTAGCAGGAATAATTCCTATTTAGTATCCTGTGAAGGACACAAAAACCCATTTACCCTAGGGCAAAATTATCCACTTCTGTGGCATTGGAGAAGTCCTGACACAATGAAGAAGGTGATGAGGTTTCTCAGTACGTTTGACAAGGAGGTCAAAAGTACTGTTGACTTTGTTCTGCTGCAAACACCACCCAGGGACTAGAGGTTAAGTGTAAACTGAACCAAGTGTCAAAGCTTCATCAAGGACACTTTTCTAGGAGAAATAGAGCTGAGGTGGACACAATCCTGGAACATGATATTAAGTTACACCCAGTTGTTAACAGGTACTTGGAGCAGAATATCAAGAAGGGGGAGGCAGGAGGGGAGGCTGTCTATCCATCAAACATTAACTATCTGAGGACATCTGAAAGGCTTCAGCTGAGTCATCCAGGAAATGCTCAGACCAAGGAAAGGACTGGAGAATCCATCAGTTATACCTCCATATCCTTTATACAGCTTAGCAGATCCTGAGGGTGCTCAAGGCAGCTAGAACATGCTGGCGACCAGTGAGTGTGTGTGCCCAGGTGGCCAAGAAGGCCTTTAGCATCCTGGCTTGTATCAGGAATAGTGTGGCCAGCAGGCCTAGGGAAGTGATCATGCCCCTGAACTCCACACTGGTGAGGCCGCACCTCTAAAACTGTGTTCAGTTTTGGGCCCCTCACTACAAGAAAGACATTGAGTCACTGAAATATGTCCAGACAAGAGCAACAAAGCTGGTGAGGGGTCTGGAGCACAAGTCTTACGAGGAGCGGCTGAGGGAACTGGGGTTGTTTAGTCTAGAGAAGAGGAGGCTGAGGGGAGACCTCATCACCATCTACAACTGCCTGGAAGGAGGTTGTAGCCAGGTGGGTGTCAGTCTCCACTCCTAGATAATGGGATATAGGACAAGAGGAAATGGCCTCAAGTTGTGCCAGGGCAGGTTTAGGTTGGACATCAGGAAAAATTTTTTCACCAAAAGTATTGTTAAGCATTGGAAGGGGCTGCCCAGGGAAGTGGTCAAGTCCCTATCCCTGGAGGTATTTAGAAGATGGGTAGATGAGGTGCTTAGGGACATGGTTTAGTGGTGGAATGGCAGTGTTAGGTTAACAGCTGGACTTGATGATCTTAAAGGTCTTTTCCAACCTAAACGATTCTATGATGGTCCAAGACCTGGGACCAGACATTTATCTGGGTAAGTAAAGGAATAAGCAAAGCAGTAATCCTAGCATATTACTTCATTATTAATATTGCTGAAGAGCTCCCCCATGACCTAGCCAGAACTGCACCACTGTGCTGGAGAGGTCAACTGCAGCAGCCTTAGCATGGTGCCAGTAGCTCAGGATATGTGATAGCAGTCCTGACAGCACAGAAGGCCTTATAGAGACTGAGAACACCTTGGCCACTGTTGCCAGTGGAAACACCAAACAGCACGTACTTTCTACATTGCCATACCAATCGTTCTTTGGAACAGAAGGTAGAGACTTCAGCCTCTGTCAATAACTTAACATGCCTCGCTGAAAGCTAAAGCTAGCCTGGGAAAATGGTGAAAATAAGAGTTATTAGGGGTGCCCCAAAATTATTCCCACTGTATAACTAGGCAGATTGCAAGGGGCAAAATGTACCCCCTGCACCTCTTCCTGCCATTTGAGAGATGAGGTGCCCCCTCAAGACTGGATTTTGTCTAAGGGGACTTCAGTACTGTCCCAGTAGAATTAAGGAACAACATACTGGGATGAACTGCGCTTCACATGAAAGGACGGAGAAAAGCAAAGCAGTATGTCAGGTTACCAGTCCTGGGGCATGATGTGTGCCTGTGTCATACAGTGCAAGTTGAGGAATGGACCAGAAGGGGGATTCATTAATCTGGGAGAAAATGGAGAGGGTCTGTTCGCTTTCATTGGCAGGAAGCATGTAATCACAGCAGATGACTCCTCCAAATTCTATGACCTGAGGCTATGCAAAGGCACTGTGATACTTTGGCTAGCATTACCATATGTAAACAGAAGCAGGTGTTGTGATGTCCAACATACTACTTTGAAAAGACATGTCAAAATACAACACTCTTAGTTCAATACAGCAGTTCAACCCCAAACAGAAATTTATGCACTCATCATCTTCACCTGGATATGCAGCAATAAAATGGGCTTGGTGGCAAAGGTAAGGCAAGTAGGAAGGAATCAACAATTTTTAAACCTGGTTAACTCCACTGCAAACTCCCCGGAACCGCACAGCAGCCCAGCAACCACTGGAGAAGCAAGGCTCTTTGCAGGCAGGGTTGTATGCTGAGCTGTGAAGCACATGCCATGGAAACAGCCAGGAGAGTATGGGTTGGGCAGGTGGCCAGTTACAGCAAGAGAGCAAAGGCCAGAGGCCACTGCACACAGATGTGCCAGCCCAAGCGCAGTTGTCAGGTAGCCACGCCACAGAAAGAGCAACTGTAGCAGCGACTGTAACATTGGGAGTTGGCTACTGGTGCAGGAAAATGATGGAGGCAAAAGCAAAACCAACTGTGAAGTAGCTTCACAGTAGCTGTACCCTATCTGCATCAGGTAAATTTAGAGCCAGCTTTCAGCTTGTCCGAGGTGGACAATTCAGCTCCATGGTGGGCCAGCGGGAAGCTGCTCAGCACCATGCCATCCGGCAGAGAAAACCTAAGATGACAGAAGGAATTTTACTATCTCCTGTAAAGATGAACTAGAAGTGGGAGATTATTGAGAGCTAATTTAGAGGGATTTGAAGCCTAGCAGATAGTCTGGGCTGATGGACAAAGCACTAGCAACCTCTGGCCTCAACAAAAGAGCAAACATTTGAAAAAAAAACCAAAACAACCCACCCTGCAATGACAAAAATGAAAATGGAAACCTGTAGCAACCTGCATAACACTTGGAGGGCGGAATAGATCTTATGGAGAAAGCAGGTTGAGGACTGATCAGTCTATTTATATGTCTCCGTGGCTAGCATTATGTAGCTATACTTCCAACACCTCTGCAAATAGCTAATTCAGATGCACGCTGTTACATGACTCACAAAACATAGCGGTTTTCTTTTCCTTGCTGGGAAAGATTAAAACATTATTTCTACATACTCAATACAAGGAATATTGAAGTTATAAAAAAAAAAAAAAGTGAGCTTAAATTTTCCAAAACAGGTTTTTTTTTTCCCCTTCACCATTCCACTTCTGTAATTAGTCATTCTTAGTTCTGTCTAGTTCTAATTATTCCTCCCCAGGTTTTTGATAAAAGTTTTCCTTCCCTGCTTTTATGTTTGCTAATACATTATCAAAGACGATAGAAAGTCTGTAATCTGCTTTAACCCTTAGTCATGTATTTAGTGGTTCTGGAGTTCCAGGGTGATTTTATACTAAATGCAACAGCTTGCAACATATAAGGTCAGAGAGAGTAAGAATAAACTTACATAATATTACATATTAAAATTATTATTAATAGTAATATACAACACTGCAGCAAAGTTAAGAACAGATGTAGATTGCAGTCACCACAGATTCTCTTCACCAGGTTTACCTGGAATCACAAGAAACAGAAAATTTACTGCAAAACTATTTAGGAAACAACAAGAGAAGCAACATCGCTGAAGGTGAGTATCTGATAACGTGTCTCATGGACCTCCCTGTGAAAGTCACCCACCTTCTAAGATGAGAGGGGGAGATCCCCTCCCCACAGACAGAGGAAAACCTCAAACAAAAGCAAAATCCCTGACAATTATCCTATATGTTTTGTTAAGAAATTTCACTTGTCTGAGAGCTCGTTAATTGCTTTTCATTCCTGAAGAGTCGTTTTTCCTCAGCAGAGTTCCACCATGAGCAATGTCACATTGTAATAGATCACATAGCACCACTGACACACTGTAATTTGCTGTGAATGCAGACATTTATGGTTTCATACTGACCTACTTCATGCTAATGGTATAATAATGTTGACCTGTAGTTTTTACAAGTCAAAAAGGAAGTGGTAAATCATGGGCAAATGACCACTGTAGCAAGTAGCCACGTTTCCCAGAAGAGGCTCTGCTCCTGCTGTCAATGATGCCACCTCCTGTTAATCAGCCCACTCCTGAGTAGTGCTGTTTAAAAAGTGAAGCTGGCAGTGTGATCTGGGGGGGCTCACTGACCACTACTGGCAAGAAACAAGCCATCACACGTAGCAAAGGCATTGCAATGAGCTACTGACAGCATGCAGCCCTGGCTCCAGACCGATGCCATCCCCGACATGACCTTGGGCTGGGCCACAGGAGGGCCAAGCCAGTCCCGAAATGGGGAAAGCTGGGGTCTGCCACTCTACTGCTGCCCAGGGGATGAAGGGGTGGAGTAACCACCTCATTTCTGAGAAGATATCTCAACCTCAAATGCTGCTGCTTCATGTCCCTTTGTCTTGCCCACAGGCTTGGCTTTCCAGGACTCTGGCACAAGCACAGAAAAAAAAGCAAGGCTGGCTGCTCCCTCCTGTGGCCCTCAGCAGCTGCCCGGGGCACCTCTGCCTGGAGCCAGTCCTGCCCTCCTGGCTCTTAGACCCTGGCTTTGCTCAGTTTCAGCCCATGCTGCATCACCTCCAGGGCTACTTAGTCGTCCTCCGCAGCTCCCCCTCTTAGGGCCCTGCCACCCTTTCCCTACCCAATCTCATCTGCCACTCAAAGATTTCCCTTCTTTTTTAGAAAGTCCCCCATTTCACTTATTCTCCATCTCCTTTCAGTTCCCTTAAAACGTACTTTCCTCCATTTCCTCTATCTTTGATCTTTTAATTAATCTGGTTTCATTTGTTCAACTGCAGTACAATGTCTTTGCAGTGCTACTTTCTGTACTGTGTATTGCCTCAGTTATTTAATTCTCTAAAGCCTTCTGGAGATGGCTTATTTACAGGACATCATATAATTATAGGAAGGTTTTTAGATTACACTGGAAATGAAGTTGTCATTGTGAAAGTAGCACTGAAATATGCTGTGGATTTAATCCACTGTTTAAGTCTTACATCCAGGTACAAACAACAGCTAAATGCCAAAACCATGAATGTATTTTGTAGTAAAAATCAATTTACTCCCAAACAAAACAAAAACATCTTCGTGTAATTGTGCCCATTAAAATTACCTATTAATTACATTTTAAAATCAGTGCTCAGAAAAATTGTTCCAGCAGGTGGTAAACTGCATGTCATTCCCAAATATTCCAGTATGCCAAATGGTGGTATTTAGGTGTAGTATTCAATGAAATCAAATCCCTGCTTCTCCTCCAACAGCTGGGAAATAGCACTGCTGGGACTGGTGTAACACAGGTCTGTTCCGCAGCCTGTGTGGCCCACGCTGGCAGCGCTGTCCTGCTCTCCTGGCACGCAGGGAAATCCTTATGTAGCAAATCCCTGTACAACACATTTCTACCTCAGGCTGCAGCAGAAAGCAGAGAAGATCAGACACCACTGTTATTTTCTTTCCAGTGTGTTGCTGTTGACTAAAGCCAGTAAATTAATTTCTCCACCGGAATACCTTCCACAATTGCAGACAAAAGGCATGGATAAAAGGATTAATATAATACACACTTATGGATTCCAGCTGCAGGACTCTAGGACTCCCATGCTGGTGCGGTCATTCTGGTTACTAGCTGATGGCTTACACCGGTTGAAAGATATAAATGCAAACTTAACAAACACCTTTTTTTTGACAAGGATTCTACAGCAGCTTACTGTTTAAGTTTAGGACTACAGGTTTCTGTGTATTGCATACCAACTTGCATCTGGGATTGCCCAATGGTTCAGGTATTCTTGTAGACTGGATTTCTAGAATTCAGTGCAGACTCCTCATTTAAACATCAACTTCCACTTGGGATTTTAAGGCCAAATTTCCTCTGACATCCTCATAGTAAGGCTAAAAATTCTTATTTAAAAAGCAAAAGAAATTAAAAGCCAAGAAAAATAAACTTGCTTTAAAGCACTTTTAAAGAAGTAATTATAGTTGATTTAGCACTTCACTTCTTGCAAATAATTCAAATTATTTACGTAATATATATCAAATTTGGGGCCTATCTGCTTTGAATTCCTTCTACCATCATGCTGCCCATTAACTTCACTTTGTTGGGCCCCATTAGGGATTTGTAGTCTTTTCTAGTTTCACCTTACCTAATTAATTCTTTATCGTGTGTAAATGTTGCTGCATTGATGTTCACCCTACACAGAGACTTTCAATTTTCTCTCCCAGCTGCAGTGTCTGCTCTTTCCTGCTTCCCCATGTGCACGTAGCAGCCTCTGCCCTCCAGTTATGACTGATCTCCTCCTGCCTTGCACCTTTTATTTTGCCCCAAACTACCTTGGAAACCTGTATCTCTCTTTCCTAGAAAAGCAATCCTGGATTGACAAGACATCAGACAAATTTCGGCAGTCTTCATTCACGGCTTCCACACCACACTCACGCTGCCTCACCTCTGCCTTCTCTGTTCAGTTCATTCCCAGGGGCTGAGACTGCACCTCCCTCATTTTTCAGCAAAATGCCATAGCAGTCTCTGGCATTACAGGCAGAAATCATTTAAGTCTCTTACAAGCAACTAAAATGTTTCATAGTTATTCCCTGACTGTGGTGCTCCAGGGAACTCCAACCACAATGTGTTTGATTCAGGGGTCATCTTCAAACAACTGGAGAGGTTTGTGTACCTGGATTCCAGAGAAAACTTTCACTACTGACATTTCTTTAAATAAAAGCAATAAAAATGCAGCTGGTAAAAAAAAAAGATAAATTGACTAAAGAATAAAAATAATCTACTAGAAGTCTTTGTCCTACCCATAGGAAATTAATCAGAAAACTAAACTGAATGTGCAGAACAAGGATTTCTCTGCCTCTCTTTCTATGTATGTATTTTTGTATACATTTGAAAAAACCCCACATATATATTTAACAAGTCATCAGTCATCATAAGTATTACTACAGTAGCAGTCATGCTTGCCATCTCTGCAAAATACAGTCATAATGATATTCTAAATCTGACAACATTAACATTCCTGATTTCCTTAGGGAACAGCATGGCAAGAAGGAAGACCTTCCAGGCTTCAGTAAAACGTAGCAATACTGCAAAATTCCCTCAGGGCAATCTGTTTCAAAATAAAGTTGCAAAAATAATGACGAAGAAGGTAAAGCAGCACTTCCAAAAAAAACCTATACAGGATACCAGAGCTGAAGAATACCCAACAGGTTGTTAACTTTTGTGGTACTTGGCATGGTCGACCATTTCTAATGACACGGGTACATTCAACATACAGTGGTTGAGCAACCGACCGCAACAAAAGTAAGTTCAAGGCAGAAAAACATGCAGTGTGTAAGTAAGCTCACCTAAGCTAATAAAAAGTATAAAGACTGAGAGAAGTCAGGGTGGGAAGCAGACAGGGCAAGTGAATGATACCAAGCTTCAACTCAACTGTTGCCCTGTGGGGTTAGGAGGGATGCGCAGGACGAGTCTGAAGCGCACGCTGCGAGGTGCAAAGCACAACTGTACGGGCCACAGATAATGTAGATAAACATTGCACAGTCTGCCAAAACCGCCAAACTAGAGAGTGCATTTAGCAACACCACCGTGAAAACTCGTCAAGATCCCACGTTTCCGTAACATCAAGTCTTCATTCACACATTGAAAAGCAAATCTAATATTAGCATGTTCTGAGAATCCAGAGCCCAGGTGAATCTTCATATCTTTCACTTCAAAGTGAATCTTTCAGTCTCAGTACAGCTTTTATTTTCATGGTCACATATGATCTGTGATTTATTTCCTAATCTGGTTTTCTGGTTTTCTAATGGTGAGCTAGTTAGCAACTAAACAACCAAAGAATCAGCTACTACATCCTGTGGCTGAGAAAGATAGCTCATAACTTATTTTCAAAATACATTCTCTTTGTGAGGAAGCCATGAAAAAGAGATTGCTTTTTTGTATTTTCTGTTTATAGCAAACTCCCACAGTATACTGACTTTTAATTGTGTTTGCAGTCATACTGCATCATGAATTTCTTGGTTTTATGATATAAATGTGGAAAAGCTTTCCTCTTTAGAATAAACTGAGGAGAATGTATCTATCTACACATTAATCAGAGGTGAATGAGATAAAAGGTGTAAAACGCCAGGAAATGAAGTGACCTCAGGAACACTGATTTCACTATAAAATGGCTAAGCCTCCGTCAGTCTCATGGTTATCTTGTTCCTGTCCTACCACAATAGCGAACATTATCTGTCCACATTGCATTTCATTACACTTTTCATTCAGTGCTTTATTTTACCACATGAAAGCTGTGATATCAGTGCAATTTGGGCTGCAAAGCCCCCAGTCACATAATCAGTGATACTAGTCATGCCTATAGAGTCGTTGAACACTCACCTAACATTTTTACAGGAGCCTGGTACCAATATGCAAAGCCCTCAAAGATGTTGTGATATCTCACAGTGTGTGTGTCCTGACTGTTGCTGAAAACACAAACATCATATTTTTCTTTGTTTTTGACTGTGGAAGTCCAGGTTGATCTGGATGAATGCCAAATTGTCATTGCAAAAATTGTATCTTAATAAATCCATGTTTTCCCAGCATAAGACACAGACAATTGCTGTCTTACTATACATTAACCTCTTTTTTATTACTATTTGTCTGAAGTCACCTTAGCCTATGGCCTTTACTAAAAAAAACCCAAAGCTTTCTGTCTTTTAGTGTTTTCTTTGACTTACGGATGTAGGATTTGAAAAGACATAATGAAAAGCCATTCGTTTGGTATTAAAGAATCTGGGAAAATAGATAATTTTTATATGGCATCCGTTCTCAAGTACATCTTTTTCTCTAGCACAATTGTACTATTTACTACTGTAAATAGAAAAAAAAAATTACTATTCCCAAATCCTTTGCAACAAAGTTCAAATTTCCTTGTGAAAGATACGGTTACCTGGAGGCTATAAAACACAATGAGCTACTGGAGCCTTCTTCAGTCATCAGTTGCCTCAGAGAGGAAGATTTGTTTTAATTTGACTGGAGTGATTTTTGACTACATAATTACCACCTGGATTGCCTCTAGCATGATTTTGTTATACAGTTCTTGAAAGCGTCAGTGCGTTGCTTATCTAATTCTATGCATGTTACAAAACTTTCCTTTCAGATTCACAATAGCAATCCAGAGTTAATAGTAGATACTCAGCCTATACAAGAGTTGAAGGAGGGGAAGAGATGGCAAGTGAGCTCCTCTTTTTTTCTCAGCACAGATCTGAAATAAAATGTCATCACAAGTTCATTGCACCAAGTTTTACATCATTTACCACTTTTATCCTTAGAATCCATCCCCCTTCTTGTTTAAAGCACATAAGCATTGCCTGTTCAGTTTTACTGACGAAACACTATGACCAGCTTTTATTGGATGATGAACTTTTTGAAATTATGACTTAAAATATAACAACTCTAAACCATACAAGCCCTTTTGAAACACTGAGCGATATTTGCTCAAATAACGGCAGATTGTTTTATAGTGGTTTAGCAACAAGGTGAGAGTGACTGCGGGTGCAGCCAAGCCCTCACCAAGATTTTCCACTGTAAGACTTCAGGAAGACACAATTTCCTAGTCCACAGCTGTTCTCAGACAGAGCAAGAGGCATTTAAGAAGACATAAGAAAGATAAAGCTCGTTATGTGAAATGAGGTTACACAGTAACTGGGGCTCTTTTAAAGTATTACCTGGAGACATGCATCCTAAAGAAGTCTCACACATTGCCTTGTGAACCTGAAACATTAGCAGGAATTAAGAGACCTAATGCCAACATATACAAAGCATATACAAGGACCAGAGGCATGAAAGTACACTTAGCTCAAAGCCTGACAACTTGTCTGAATTCAAAAGGTCAGAGCCTAGCCTGATGCCAGGTTGCTCTACAGCACCATAAAAGATGCTCTGAGACCCTGTTCTCTTAATAGGAGCAGGTAATGCCTATAATGACATTAAAATGGTGCCCAAAATCTGGTGCCATAATGTCCCCAACAGCACCAGGTGAGGTGATGCTTGCGTTGAGCCGTCTCACTGCAGAGATCAGCAGGCAGCCTGGCTCTGCAGTGAAGTACAAACCCCGCTTCCTCAGGGCAAGCGTCACAGCAACATGGGAAATTGGGTGGGAAGGAGCTTGCAAGGTCACCCAGCCTCTCCTCTACCTTCTATATCGGGAGGCCGAAGTCATGCAGGACACAAGCCACGTCAACCCTCCCTGGAAAGCTTCCAGGTGAGATTACACAGCCCTGTTCCCTGGCAGACTCCTCCAATGTCTCACTCTTCTCACAATTAGAAAGTTTTCCTTAATGTCCAAAACTCCTTTGCTGCAGGTTAAGGTCTCTTCTCCCTGATCTACTCGCTCTGGACAGGGAGGATGGACTATTCCTTCCTTGTCTGCCACCACCTTTGATGTGACATAACCAAAGGGACAAGCACGCACCCTCTCAGTCTTTTCTCTGCCAGACTGAGCACCAGCAGCTCCTTGGCTGTACCCTTGCACACCTTGTTTTCAGGTCTTGACTGTTCTTGCTGCTCTCTCCCAAAATTTCTTTCTCCAGCTTTTCCACCTCCTCCTAGAAAGGTACTGCCCCAAACTATGCAAAATACTGCAGCTGAGATCTTCCTTGTGCCAGCAACAGAAGGAGGATTTCTCCAGGTATCTTCCAGACAGCTCTCCACCTCCTACATCCCAGAATGTTGCCTGCTTTGCAGCAGTACAACATTATTGGCTCACATTCAGGTTTTGTAACACTGAAACTCCCCCACCCCCAGATCTTTTTCCAGAAAACAGCTATTTCTTTTTCCCCATCCTCCACAGTTGCAGTTGATTTTTTCTACCTAAACATGGTCATCCTAAGTGAATAGCATCCCATTTTTTTCCAGGCAATTTTTCTAGTTTATCAAGACCATTTTGAGGTTGACTCCTGCCCTTCAGCATATATGCAGAATATCTGACAGGTTTGTGTCCCATGTAACTGTACTCAGAGTATATCATATTCTATCATCCCAGTTTCTAAAAAATTATTGTCTAGTACCAAGCACCAGTTGACCTCCCTAAAAAGTCCTGTACTACACAGCCTTTCAGGATAACAAGTTTAATATCTATCCTGTCCCTGTTTTTTTCAGAACAATGCTGTCCCCACCTTGTAAGAGTTTCATGAGTATCAGGCTTCAGTAGTTTGCAAATGAGAGAGCATCATGAAAGACTTTGTCAAAAATCATTACTGAAGCCAAGAAATATGTCAACTACTATTTCTCCCATATCCAAAAAACGTGTTACTCTGTCACAAGAGAAAATCAGACAGCTTTCACACAACTTCTTGATGTAATCTGATGGCTGCTGCTCATCTTATTATCATCTAAATATGTATCAAAAGCTTACTTGCTTAGTAACTTCTCCTGTTTTTTTATCAGGGATTAATGCTAATCTAACTAGTCAACAATTTCCTGGCTCCCCTTTTTCTTCCTCTGTAAAGGTGTTAAATATTTTTCCTTTTTTTTTTTTCCCTTTGCTGTCTTGATGGACCATAATTCCTCTTTAACACATTAAGGTCAAATTAACTCCTCTGCCTGCAGTGTAAGACAAGCAAGCTACCTTGTCAGTATTGTGCTCTCCCTCTCATTACCCTAACTAGGTCTTTTTAAGCCAGCCTCTCCTCCCTTCAAAAATGTCTCTCTCCTAGTTGCTTAAAATGCAGCCCCTTTCTACTAGGACTCTGCCCTGGGAGGCTGCTTGGTTTGAAACATCTAGAAAAGCAGCAGACTGCTTTTAGACAGGGCTGGTGCGTTGAGTTTTGCCCATTTGCTGCTGTGGCTGCACATACCCAGAGCTTCCATTATCACGGCATTTTAGCCCGGCTTAGCAGTGCTTTGCTCAGAGGTGTCTTTACTTAAGTTATGTTTAAGTCTTACCCATAGCCCTTACCTCTGAAGTGCCAGAATATTGAGACTCGGGAATTTTACATGGCAGGTGTCAGAAAAGAGAGATGTATGGTTTTCCTTTGAACATGCAATTTGCCCTCTGATGTAACCTTTTCATACGAGTGCCTGGGTTTGGGAATTCGGGGAGGGGAAGGTTTAAAAATTATCTTTGTTCCACTTGAGAACACAGCACCATGCTGATGCTGAAGTGAATGAGGCAAGGCCAAAGGGCCTCAAGTTCTACTGAAGCAAGGCACTGCCATCTCCTCAAATATTTTCCATTTATTTCATGAGGCTCTAAATGCTGAATTTGACTTAAATTTGCAAATCATTTAAATCAGCCTGAAATTACATGTTGTCATTTATGTTAGAGCAAATAAACTCTGAAATCTTTGCTTTGTGTCTCTGTTTTCTGTCTCAGAGCACAATTTTATCACATTTTCTATGAATTTCTATGAATTAATTCTGATCTTTATTAGATTTTATATCTTATCGAAACCTCTATAGTTTTTTGTCAAAAGAGCAAGGACATGCCACCCTGCCAAAAAGCATTTTCTGCAAAACAAAGATTTGTAAAAGCTGCTCAGCAGAATTATTATTAAGATCTTATTAACATTAGCAAAACAACATTTCTATAATGGTATATATAATAAACACTTTAGCAGAAACTTTGGAGAGGTAAAAACATCTGGCAAAAAATCTGAGATATTTTTTTGTAATCTGCCCCTTTCCTTTGCCCTCACTTTGCTGAGATGTCAGATAACAAAAAGCCCAACTGCTCACAGATGCATGGATGAGTTTTACCCAGAGAAACAGCTGCTCAGTGCTGTCTCTGATACTTACTCATCTGAAGTTTTTTCCACCAAAATTTCAGGGCACCAGGCTAGCCCTGTTCCGTTGGTGCTAACAGAACAGGTAGCAGCTGTAAGAGACACGGAGTTTTTTTCTTGATACAAAAAATATGGGGCTTAAGTAACTATACAAGAGAGAGAGAGGTAAGCAGGGAAACATCAAGGTTATCAGTAGAGAACACAAAACACTAATCTCAGGTTTGACCTGAATTTTCCTAGTAAATGTTGGGTTAGCTCAGATGCTTTGCATTAATCTTTTTCCTCAGACATTTTAATTCTGTGGTCTGAAAGTGCCTGGTTTTGCACAGCTTCTCTCCCAAGCCATTTTCATCCTCATTACATCATATTAACTTAAAATTATACAAATATATTCCCAAAGAACTAATGGTCTTCTCTATTTATTTATTTTACTTCTTACTGACTAAATTGGATTCTACTTGCCTTCTGCAATGTTATATATAACCTTACATTTATTTACAGCCAAGCTGCCTGAGGGAATAAATTCTTGCTCCTCTTGGGAAGATATACATGCACCCTGCAGTACACGGCCCATTTAACTGAAGAAATGACTACTATAATTGCAAGTTTTCAGGACTGTGCAAAAAAACCTATAAACATTTTGGTCAGGTATTCACAATGAATAATTTAATCAGTTTTGAATATTTCCCACATACTTCCTTAGGGCAGCGTGTAGGAGAACAAATGCTTTTGCGTCGATTCATAAACGAAATAGAGAAAATGTTCTCGCAGGGTAAGGAGTAGATTTCAGCAATACTCAGCTCTGTTGTCAAAGATCTTCATTAGTAGATTACACTACGACCAGTTTATTATGAACCTTACATGCCTTACACTGATCATTAAACTGGAATGTCATGGATAACTCTTTGGTATGGGAGTTGAGAGGAGTAAAACTGAAAGTGAACGGAGAAAAAGAATGAATGAATTAGATGATGCATTTGCCAGACAAGAAAGAAAATATATAGATACAGTTTAACAGCAGTACAATTACTGCTGTGATAGACTAAGAATATAGCATTTAGTCACATTCACGTTTCTTCCAAAAAAAAAGAGATAAAACAATTGATCAGGATGATATATACTGTACCAGAAAACTGGGAGCTTCTGAGACAGGATGTTATTTTTCAACAGTTACACCTGCACAAAGAAATGGTAAGAAATCTGGTCGTCTTAAAGCACAGGGAGAAAGCATTAGCAGAAGTTCCTGAATTTTCAATACCAGTTTTAATACCAAAGAAAAAAAATGAAAGGAGCAGCTGGTAGAGGGTGTAAAGGAGACATTGGCAGTGCCAGCTTTCCCTGGCTTCTCCCGTGGATAACCTGTGGCCTTTCCCAGCCGGCACCATTCTACTTCGCCAAACAGTGTTGCACCTCAGGAAGCCCTGACAGCAAAAAAAGTTGAAGTAGCAAAGTAAATCCCTGCTGCTGGAATTAGAGGAGCAGAGGAACAATATGCTAATGAAACTCTCTGCCTTTCCACTGTGTTTCAGCCTGCTTCGTGTCATCAGCATTTGCTTTGCAATGGAGTAGAGGTGAAAGGGAACTCTGCTGAATTATGGTGCCACAGCTTTACACCCAAAAAAGATAAATATATTCATGTTCTAAATAAATATTTAAATAGATTTCTGTTTCCAGTTTATTCAAATTACCACTGGTTTTCCTCAATCCTGCAACAAGTACATGATCTGCTCACGGCATACGGTAGGGTCACTTGGGATTCAAAAATACTGTGCTGAAAAAAATAAAAGCAGTATCAAAATCTAAGGATTTCTACTGTGTTAAGAAAAACCTCTCTCTTCCAACAGTTGGTGTTAAGTTGCTCATAATAACATCATTTTAAACACATCCATGTTTACTACCTAGATGCCTTTCCAGCCCTGTGAACTTCTGCACTGGGTATGTATTACATCCAATATTAACAATAGCATGAGTATCCTTAGTGCTTATTTGTAGCTTGCCTGCAATTTTTACCTCATCCCTCTTTTTCTTTATCCAAATTTTCTGTTAGTCTTTTTTCTGGATACAACAGCCAGATAAAGTAAATTGCTACAAGACCACAGAGGTCAAAAAGGCATTTTGGAGCAGCACAGCAAATAAATTCACAGGGAAAGCAAAACACAGAGGGAGGTGGGGACCACCTACCAACCGCTTTGTCAAACCCATGCCATGACCCCATGGACAAGAGCTGTTCACCTGAAGCACGTGGGCTGTACCCTCAGAGGAGCTGTGCGCTTGCACTGCAGTCGCAGTCAAAAGGAGCAGCAGCTGCTAAGCCCAGCCCAAGGTTCGGTGCCCTGCCCTCTTCTCTGGGGGTCGCTGGGAATGGCCCCATGGCAGCCTCCACCAGTGGGACCAGCAACCACCTCCCTCACAGTCCACTGCTGGCAGCAGCTGCCACACTTGGACCCTCACAGTCATGAAAATAGTTTTGGTGTTAATGTATGAGAGAGAAGCCTTTCAGAAAGAAGTCCTAAGAACACTTTCTATAGAGGGCTAAGGAAATCCCCTCTCCCGTCCTGTCTCAGCTACTCCCGCTTTTGTCTCCAGTTCCCAGAGATCTGTCTGGAGCATCAGGTCATCTCTCTTGAGTATGGGTGACCAACGCCAGAGTACATAATGAATATTTGGTACAAAAAGCAGCAGCCATTTCCAACTTGCCTAGGCCTGCAACATCTCACAGCAGGAACAGCCCAATATAGAACACAAAGTGCCTTTTTTTGTTGGTTTTTTTTGCTTGTAATTTACAACTTGCTTAAGTAAGTAACCTCAGCACATCCAAACCTCATCACTTTAAGCAGCCAGCGCAAACAGGCATCTGCCACACCAATCCCTGAAACCGACAGCAACATTGCAAAGCAAATGAAAAAACACTTCCAGAAAGATTCCTAGTCTAGGAGAGGAACTGATACTGCATTTTCCATACAGGCTGCATACTAGACATTAAGTACCTAAACCCATTCCTCACAATGCCCAAGCTATTTGCATTGATGACAATGATCTCTTTCCATTAAGGCCCCTGTGACCCTTTAGCCT
This sequence comes from Gorsachius magnificus, assembly GCA_034008185.1. Lineage (NCBI taxonomy): Eukaryota > Metazoa > Chordata > Aves > Pelecaniformes > Ardeidae > Gorsachius > Gorsachius magnificus. Next base: position 164,985,246 of record CM067081.1, read on the forward strand.
GACAGACTTTCCCTATACATTCGTAAGTCAAATTTTTCTTTCTTAGAAGCTGACTCAGCTTAAAACCTACAAGACTGGTAATGCCCTGGGTAACCTGTTCCAGCATATTAACTCCCCCCAGGGTGTGTTGCCTCCACATGCTGAGCAGCACAGACCGAAGTTCACAGCAAAAGAGGCACCGCAAGAAAAAGCAGAAACCCAGAACTCCCCTTCATGGTGCCAGGCAGCAAGGTTCTGGATGCTGTCTCCCATCATGTTCATCTTCCAAATAGGCTTGGTCTTGCAAACTCATAAACACATGAGTAAGCTTGTCTAATACAAAAGCAGATGAAATATTCACACGGATAGGGAATTGCAAGCTCAAGCCCATTATTCACCAGAGTACACAGCTGGTAGCAAAATCAGTCATCTTTACATTCATGAGTCAGGCCCTTAGGCACCAGGCCTGCTGTTACTAATTTTTTTTTCTTTTTCATAGACCGAGTTTATTTTTTTGGATTGCATCGCTTTGGAGACTAATTAAATAATAAAAACGTTCTGTTTGCAAAATTGCAGCATGTCGCCCTCACACAATGCAAAGAACCAGATGGGCATTTGTTTGGCTGCTAAAGAGTCTGTGGCGGTTGGCTGTTGTCTTGCTCTCACTTAAAAATTTGTTAACTCTGGGGTACAGTTTTTTCAGCCCCAATTTGCCAAAAGCACTGTTTTCAGACTGCAAGACTGGGTCTCTGAAATGGCCATGGTACGGAGCTCACTGCCCTCTTGCAGAAGTCTGTGGAAACCTCTAGGTGCTTGGCTCTTTTGAGAATCCAACAATTTACTTAATCTCCAAAGGTATAGACCCAGGAGGTCTGCTTTTCTAGAACAGTGGCTTAATAAATAATAAATAAATGACAGACAAGTCTGCTGTTTTCAAAGGTATTTATAAATATTTATCCACTTGTTCTTCAATTTCTATTTTTCACAGTGCTAAAATACTGACCAGTGCATTGACAGGAAAATGCAATGGTGCGATGCTGCCACTTGTGCTGGAAGTACAAAAGAAAATGAATATTTTCAAAGTACTGTTTGGCATAAGCATGTGTTGACCAGAGTCATAAAACATTCTTACTCCTGAGGAAAGATGGCAGTACTTCACTGACAACAAGATATATGTGAAGTGGCAAGTGCACATAAGAAAATATGAACAGATGAGGTATCTTGTGGGGTTTCTAATAACTTATGTTAACATTTTAAAAAAGATATCACAGAATTATTGCAGCCTTATGAAATGATGCCACAGAAAGATATACTGCTTAAGTTACTAGCATTAATCTATCTTAAAGAGGTATATGACTGAGCCCCATAGGATCTGAATGTCTCAAAGTCTTTAATGGGTTTATCCTCATAAAAAAAAAAAAGTGAGACAGAAATGTGACTGGCCTTATCCCACCAGACGCACATAGCTTCTGTGATACCCCTAGATCTAGCAAAATTAAAATGAGAAATTCATAAAAGTAAAAAAGTTCAAGGCTGTGTGATGCTAATTGCTCGTCTACCACAAAAGTCAGAGTTGCGGGCTCACCAACATAACTGAAGCAGCTCTTGACTCTCAGTGTATAGTCTCAGTTGAAGCATTATCAAAATGCTAATATACCGGTACTAATTATTTCTCTAGAATTCTCTGGAATTAACTACATTTATTCTTCTGTTCTTTTGTGTTTAAATAATCCACAGGTACATGTGTTTGTATGTCTGCGTGCTCATAACTCTACTTGCATTTCAGATGGTTACCGTTCAAAAACTGTCCTGTATTTAGTAATTTTCTTTACCTGGCACCAGCGTATTTCCTGAGAAGCTGGTGGTTTGTTTGAGACCACAGTGCATGTCAGAGTAGCACCTGGTGTCAGGACTTGCAGCCACCACCTGCAAGCTTGCAAAGAGGTTTTCTGTCCATGCATGTTTGGACTGTGATCCTTCTGCTTCTTCTGACCTTCCAGTCACTGCTGGACACAGCCGTAGTTTGAAGGACCAATATCAGAGACAGAATTGCCATGTGATGTTAATGAGTTTGGTACATGAAGGACAATTCCTTCACTGCCATCACTTACCATTTAAATGAAATCTGGATTAGACCCACAAACACTTTCAGTACTGACAGTCTATGCACTGGGCCTAAGAAATGTTGGATACCGCTCCTGAAACAGCAGAACCACAAATGGCACAAAATCAAGGCTTAGACAAGAGTGTAATTGCAAAATAAAAGACTGACAGCAAACTCGACAGGATCATTGCTTCCCACGCTTTGCTCATGCATGTAACTGCCTGGATCTCCACCAGACATTTAGATTTGGAACAGATTAAAATCTGAATTCATTCACTTTGGGTACCCCTGGTATCTGCCTTATATGATCATTACCTCATCAGTCTGCAGCTACACTCCGCAAGAGAAGCAATGGCCAATGTCTCAATTTTACAGGTACATATAAAGACAAACACAGACTAAATATTTTTTCAGAAGCTCACAGTACATTGCCAACAAAGCTCAAATTACATCAATACTGGTTTGTAATCCAGGCTCAATCCACCTTGTTTTGTTTTATTTGGTTTTTTTAATGAAGTTTTTATTTCATAAGACATACGCAAGAGAATAAATCTCCAATTCATTTTTCTGGGCTCCAGTTCAGAAAACAGGAACATAGAGAGGATCCCTATCTTATTCTCTCTGTTTTCTTTGGGTGTTTCTCCTCTCTTTGACGACATATTAGGAATTAACATCTTGAAAGAAGAGAAAAAAAGAAGGGAAAAGACATATTTTGTATTGTTCAATATTTTCCCTATGTTCTGCAGCTTAGTAGCTCTTCAGGAGTAAATTAGCCTGCAGCACTGATTTTTCCCCAGACACCTCTATTACTTTGAATTTGCATCCTTATCCTGTATATTATGTATGCCTGTGCGTCACTGTGCCTGAATTAGACTACAAGTTCCTTGCAGCAGAATACCTTATTCTGTTCACAGCACCATATTCAATTTTGATGTTCAAATAATAAAGTAACACAGGGAACATAATGGAAAGAAAAATCAACCAAATATGCTTAATGCAAGATTGACTACAGGTCTAACAGCTACTACACAAAAACTGATAGGCAGTGCAGCCTAAACATTCACAGCTGAAGACTTACAAAAGTAGCCCCACAGATTTCAGATGATCATTGCTTTTCACAAACCCGTGTCGTGGGAGCTCTTCTACAGAGGGAGAACAGCTCTTCCTAAAATAACTCCCTGCATGGAAATGCTTATTCTGAGATCCTAGGCATTAACTCCCATCTCCTCCTTCTTCTGGATCTCTGCAAGGCTGGTGGGGCAGAAGGGGCCACATTCCACCTCAGGGCTGGGCTTTCAGAGAGGAACGGATCCCCCCATGTCCCTGGTCCAGGAGTGTGTGGTGGCAGAAGGGATACCATTTTCAGCTCAGTGAAAGGCAACAGAAAGAAAAAGTCCCAGGACTCTTCAGAATTGCATGAACAAGTCTTGGAGGAGCATAAGGAGGAGAAAGAAACTCACTTTCTCCTGAACTCAGAGCAGAGACTCCAGAAGAAAGGAGTCCTGCTGGCTGAGGCAAATACAGAACAGTTCATATGAGCCATCCTCTGTTCTCCTTTCCCCATCTTGATTCTTACACCTCTGACGACACTAAGAACTGCTGCTTGAAGTCACTGGGATCAGTAAGGGGGTCTTGACTCATTTTAAATCCATTACACTGACAACCTGCAGGACTTGCTGAGAAAAAAGCACCAACAGGGCCAACAGCACAAAAGGGTTTCTACAAGCACCGGATCACCTCAAGATATTAGTAATTTTGCAAGTTCTGACAATATCTCGTGGGAAAACAGCCCTTGTCCTTCAGAGAAATAAACTAATAACCTCAAAAGTTAAAAAAAGGCCTTATTTTCTCAAGTATCATCATAGTTTGGCATTAACCAGAGGTATCATGAGGAAGCTTCTTTGTTCTCTATAGCGTTAAGAGCAGCCCAATGCCAAATGCAATGAAGATGAAGAAACGGTCTGATTTAGCACTTTCTTGTAATCATTCATAGATTTGCTTAACCTGATGTACTGACTTGATAGTCTCAGGTTTTCCATTAGGACCTTGGGTTTTGGGGGTAAGATGATATTCTCTAATTACACTGTTCTATATTAAATTGCATTACCTCAAGCAGTGCTTGAGATTACTGAAGATGAGTAGGATTAAAGGAAGAAAACAGCATTTTCTGTCTAGTCAGCAGTTTTAATCTATTTGCACTGGACAGCCCTCTGTGTACAGTTTGTGTCCCAGTGGTGTTGACTCCTTTTTTCCACTGTCTGTTCTCCTGCACAAATCCTGCTTTGTGATCTTGCAAGACCTGCCTTCCCGGTGCAGCTGCAGCTGTTCTGGATAGGATACAGCTGGATGCAGCCCTCTTGTTTAGCAAAATGACTTTTTGAATTTATGCCTGTGTAAAATTTTGATGCATGCTGCAATACTTATGCAGCAAGCAAAAGTTTTGTTATATGGAAGTGATTCCTTGGACCTCACCATGCATAGAGGAGCCAGGAAGGGAATCAGCTGGGAGGACGCATCCTCATCTCCCAGCAGTGGATCAGACAGGCACGCTCCCTGCTCTCTCTCCACCTGCTCCTGCGGTTTCCCTGCTTGGAGCTGAGCAGAGCATAGGGATGGGAGAAGGTGCTATGTCAGCTATCAGGAGATACGGCAGTTGTTTCAATGACAGCAATCCTTTCAAAATGGAGAGCAGAGCTTAATCAGCAAATAGCTAGTGACCTGGAAAGACAGGTAATTTAGTGCTTGGCTGCAAGATTAACACTTAATTGAAGCTTTATCAAGTGCTTGCAGAACATACAAACTCCCAGAGCTTACAAACAGGCCCAAGTACCCCATGAAGCGAAAGGGATTGCTGTTATCTTACACCATCCACACCAGTTGCCTTGCATTTCTGAGCAGCCAAACAATCCAGATGGAAATAGATGGGGCTTCCTCGTGCTTTACTGCTGCCTCCCCGCTGTCGGCAATTTCCAGTGATGTCAAAGCTATCACAGATTCAGAACTGCAGTAAAGCGCTGATGCCAGAGTTCATTGGCTCTAGAGACATGCCAATGCTCTGGCAGCTCTCGAGTTCTTGGTTTGGACCACATGGGTACTAAACATGACTAGAGCAGGGTTAAAACCACCAGTCTATTTCTTATCTACCACCAGGAAGGTGACCTCCAGCCTTGGCCAGGTTACAATGCACAACCAAACAGCAAAAAAAAAAATTTTAAAAATCCAGAAACCAGTTGCTACGTGCTCATAACCAGTTGCCACATACCCATAAATGCTAACTGCTCTGTTTGGTCTACTCACATGCATGAACTGGCTTGGAAAACTGATCTTTACACTGTGAGTGCTTTCATAGGCGCTACAACAATGTCTCTGACCATCCTTGCCTCTAGGGCAACACATTAAAACATCCAAACCAGCAAAAGTAACTGAGGAGGATAAAAATCACACGCCATTTTTCCTGGAGTTTCACAGCAGAGTATTGCCACAACTAAATGTGAATAAAAAGATTTAAAGCGTAACTGAGTCGGTTTCTCCTTAGTTTACTGCCCATAACCCTCTTTCCTTGCTGCCCTGTCAATTTTTGACACAAGAGGAACCATTTCCCAGGGGAGCAGCCTTGTTTCAAAATTTTGCCAGTGTTTCCTTGCTGGTCAGCAAGGCTTCAGAAATATGAACGCAATAACCACCAACTCCTATCCAAAACCGAACCATAATCTTATCACATGTGTTATACTCAACTAGAGGCTGGAAATGTGCTCTTTTGTTTTGCTCAGCTTTTTAAGCATATAAAGAAGTCGGATTACAGCTAACTGCACCGTGTTCCAAGTGATTTTTTTTTTGTTGTTGCTGTGTGTGCGTGCACTGATAAGAGTCATGATGTTAATTTTTAATTGACTTTGGGAATGAATAAGAAACATTTTGGGTCAGGCCTCAGGATAGCAGCACTCCCCTGTGGAATAAACCAGGGTTGCCAATGAACAGAAATGCCAGGCTTTGCAATGGTCCTGACCAAATTAAGCATAAATCTGCAGTGTCAGTTCTTTCCCCTCTGCGTCATCCGAAAAGTACAAATAGGACATGTCTTGGTCCTAGCTGCCAAATGGAAATCAGCAGCAACGGAGGGGAACACTCAGTGGGCAGGAAGGTAACCAGAGCTGTGCCCTGCGCAGACTGGGCAGATGCAATGGGCTACAGCAGAAGGCAGAAAACCTTACCTGCAGTTCGCTGGTGCTGATGAAGAGGAGGCACCTGCTAAGTCAGGTATCAGGATAGGGCAGGGCAAGAACTGGGAACTGTTGCTCCTGCTGGTTTTACCCTTTTTCTGAGTAAAGAATGGGACTTGAGAAAATCTGGACCTATACTTTAAATATTTCTCCTTACGAAGACAGGAATCTGTTTACACTTTAGCAATAGCCTTCAGCTGTAAAAGACGTTTTGTTTGCTCATGACCCTGAATATATTTTTCAGAAAACAACAGTACAATAAAGAATAACATAGTGATGGAGATCTTAGCAACAATACGGCCATAAACAGCATCTGACTTTGAGTGAATTTATCAGAACAGCTCAGACGTTAAGTTGAAAGACAAAGCAAAATTTTGTTCTCCTGGAGGTTCACTAGTTTTACGACATCACAGAAATCTTATGGCCCTTCCTCCTGGTTCTCTCAAATGTGTATTATTGTATCAATGGATGAGACACTACGTTCCAGCTCTTCTGAAACTTTTGCTGCTGTTGCAAAATACACAGTCAATTTAGTTTACTGCACTGGATTAGAGATAAACCCACTGATCTGAAGAAGTGACCTTCAATTTCTTTTTATCAGAAGCTCAGTAAGTTCTTGGATGTCATTGGTTTTACAGCACAGCAGAGCATTTCTTTAACTTACTTGGAAACATAAGTAAAAATGTACCGAAAGTGAGGTGATAAACTCCAGTTTAAACGTGAGGCTTGTACTCAGCACAGTGAACAGTGCTGAGCCTGCCTGCTGCATATTGCTTCATCACCAGCCGCCTGCTGCCAATGCTCGTTCCCATACCCCACTGCAGGTGCTAAATTCTGATCAGGTAAATTTATTACAGATAACCATGCCTGTAGTCAGATAATTAAATTAAGCAAACTTAATTTATTTTCCTATTTCCCCCTTAATTTAGAACCCAAGTACACTTCAATAGAAACTTTCAAATTTGAACACATACATTTATCATCTGCTTCCAAACTTTGGCTAATCCATCTTCCAAACCTCTCCCACAAGAAAAAAATTGTTTTACATGCAAGAAAGAAGATATGAAGGGCTGCCTATGTTTCAGTCATCAGTGTAGCATTAAGATGGATCCTCACAAGATGAACAAGAAAGCCTGTACCTTGCCTGTATGTGCTGCTCATTCCTATATGGATCTGGTGCAGTTACAGCAACAGCTGTAACTAAGCCTAATCAGCAAAGCAGTAGGCAAGTCCCAAGTGATTTGACTAAAAGCCAAACTGCAAAATATTGGCAGAATCACAAAGGAGGTGCCCACCCTTCAGATATACTATGCTGAGATCAGTCCACTACCTCATTTTCTGTTTCTCTCTAGAATAAATATTTAAAATAAAAGAGTAGTTCAATAATTAAGAAAACCCACAGTGATTCACTACAGTTCAAACATTGATCTCATTGTAATGGGGAATCGATCTAAAGAAATCTACCAACATCGCATTTGGCTGAAAAGATTTGTTTTCTATTAAAGTAGCCCAAGGAAGCCCATACTTTAAAAACCAGGGTCTTCCTGTGTCTGCAGAAACATTAGGATGGTTTTGTCACCGTCCTGTTACTGACACAGTTTCATTCTGTTTGATATAATGTGGCATTAATGAAGAAGGTTTGTCTGAGTTGTTTGTGGAGTCTACAGACCTGCAGCAATGTACGCTGTCTCTGTGTCCATTATCTCTGGCTAACAGAACCCAAATAAACCATCTCAACATAACACAGTAAGCTACCCAAAGCGGCCAGACCTCCGCCAAGCTGCTGCTTTTCTTTCCGAGTCTGCAGACTGCCTGGGCAGTGTCCCTGCAGCTTCTCTTGGTTTGGGTTTCAAAAGCAGGGTAAGGACTCTGGTTGGTTTGCACTGCAGCTATTCAGAACCAGACACACACTACAAAATCTATTGAAATTAATTCAAATTGTATTAATTTCTTGCTGCACTTAAAGATTCCTGAATGAGAGACTACTTACTGCACCCTGATGGGCCTCCTTGATTTTTGCGTATATCACGTCCTAGTGGGTATTGGATTTTCCTCTAAAATCCTATACATCTAGGCACAACTCACATGGAGTTTCTTTAAGCAGCTCAAAAATTCTTTCACTGCTACCTATATCCCTTGCCAAAATGTCAATATTTTGTTTTCTTTTTCCTTGGAAAAGTGCAAGCCAGCATCATATCCATGGGAATTTTATTTAAATACGATCATCCCAAACTATTTCTTATAGTCAAAGAGAGAAGTTTGAAAAAACGCAATTATTATCAGAAGTGCTCTGTGAAATGCTAGACAACTAAAACTCACATAATCTGGATTTTCAAGAACATTCACTTCGACAATTTATAAGACTTTTCTTGAAACTAGCACTCATATTTTGTATTTCTTATACTATCTTGTTACGACCGTGATAAGGTCCTGGTGGGAGAACTGTAGTATTTTTAAAAACTGCATAATTGTCTTCCACTTTTCTCCCTTTTTTCATTTATTTGCTACATAAGCAGAGGTATAAAAATGTATAACTCCTCTCCAGATACTTTGAGCTCTTTATGGAAAGACAATGGTTTTTATTGATGCTGTTTATCACAACTTTTTAGTGTCAGGCTTGCCTCTACATATTTGTTTTCACAACTGACAGTATAAAAATGAAAACACTAAATAAAGTAAGAGATACAATGTAAGCCTGGTTTTGGATAATGTTGAAAAATGACCACAGGGGGAAAAAAAAAAAAAAAAAAAAGAGCTTAGCCTCCTCCTGACACTACTTAAATTCTGTTCAAATTAATTCCGGGCAAGTTGAATGCTGGTTTTCACCTGTGGGTTGTCAACAAATGTCAGGACTGTCTCACCTAAGCACAGTCAACATCGATAGCTCTAAAGATGGATACCTTCCTTGGTTTCATGTCATGGTAGAATCAGCTCTTTCATTTGTTTGCAATTTCCTAAATGCTATAGTCCTTATAAAGGCTCCTCACAGACTCCACTCTTACAAACCAGGCAGCCCTGGCTGCTCACAGATTTAGCCATGGCAAGAAACACTCCCCACTTCAGTCCTGAATTAGGCATTGCCCCTTGTTAATCTCCTGGAAACTGTAACACAAACTACGAGAATTCCTTCCAGGGGATCAGCTAGCTAGAATCGAGGAGCTTTTCCTTTCTGCAAATGAATGTCTCACATTAAAAATTAATTGTCACATTAAATTGTTTATTAATTCAGGGCTCTTTCTAACCAACAATCCTGAAATAATGCTATTATTAAAGTAAAACAATATTGATTTTTTTTCTTTTCTTAGTTGATCATTCCATAAACTTTAAGCAAGGCATTGTTAATTGCCAGTAATTTAGCCTTCAAACTCAATGTAGACTGTAGAGCCCATAAAATCCATGGGTCTTCTGTAATTATAACATGAAGATGTAGACCATTTATTAGACTGTAATAACTTAATTATACCTCTGTGCTGGCTTGAGTATGTTTCTGAAAGAGGGAAATGTACCTCAAGGAAAAGTTAGAGCTTCACAGCATTGAACAATGCAAGTTTCAGTAAACTATATCCTACCCTCATTCACACTCCTGCGATTTTTCCATGCGAATGCTATATCTAAAACATACTTCCTATCCTAGTTTGTTGTTCTCTACCTTCAATTCCCCTTTCAAAACAAAACACATTTCTTTCTAAAGGAAGAGGAGGGGAAAAAACATACCACCACCCCACCACCCTTTTTTTTTTTTTTTTTTAACCTTGAGGAATAGAAATGCCTAATTAAACACAAAACTAATCTCCTGGCCTTATGCACTTTCCCTACAGCAGGTCACTACTCCATGCAGACGATGCTGGTATGCATCAGAAAGCATCCTGTCTCCGGGGCCACACAGGAGGCTGGGTTGCTTCTTAATCCAGGAGGAGTCCAAAGACTCCAAGAAGCTGGATGACTTATGGAGTGAGACCCAATCCTCACCATGAGTAAGTGCTAATTAACAGCCATAAGTTATCCTTCCAGTGTGGGCAAGAGAAATTCAAAAAGCTCCAGCTGTTTCCCACCTGCCTGATCTCTTGAACGTCCTCAGTAAGATCCAGCTCCGAGCTCAGTACATCTGCACTGCTCGCAAACTGCAAACTGTGCTGAGAAAACCCTTGACCCCGCTACTTCTCATCGTTCACACTTCCACTTGTTACTGCCATTCACTTCTACTGCGTTAGCAGTGTCATTCCTCTTCAAACACCAGGAATCAGAATTAGTCCAGAATTTGCATAGAAACAAGGAGACATCTCATGTCTCAGCTCCACAAAGAATTTCCAGTTAAGGCAACTATCCATTGTCCAAAGCAGACGTAGAATGACTCGATCCCTGTCCCCACTGCACCGGCTGCTGTGCTGACTTTTGTATTATTTGGGGCTTTCAGTAAGTACTTGGGGCTTTTCAGTAAGGAGATTTCAAAACTTTGAAATTACCCAAAACAGCCTAAAAAATTGTAGGACCTTAGAAATCTGCACAAAAAATTATTTGATTCCAAACAGCATTCAGGATCCTACAATCCCAGGTGCTAGACACCCCACGCTTGTAAAAAACCAAAAATCTCATCTCAAATGCTTACTGTCTTTGTATAAAGGAGACAAATAAGCAAAAGAGTGAAACTAGGATGCACTTAATGTGCTAAGCAGGAGCTGGAACAAACCTAATTTGCTCTCACTCATTCCCTGCTACTGTGAATTGTACAGACCATATACTAAAATTTTCAAAATCATAAGATGTACTTTATAAAAACTGATAACAATCCGTGAGATGTGACTACAGTCACAAATATCACACCAAGTCGGGCTTTGAATTTTACACTTTTTTGCAAATGTATTCTAAAATCAGCTGGACAGGTATCACTGCAGGCTGCAAACCCCAGCCACAGGGATGCTGTTGACTACAGCCGAACAGCAGCTTCTGCCTGAACCAGGCAATACCCTGGTGCAAGAGCAGAATGAAAATGGAAAGCATGCATTTTTACTTATAATTGATTTCCTGACAAACCGCAGTACTAGATTCTGTTTCACTCCTTGAAAGATTTTCAATTACATCAATTCCTACTGATGTTCTTATATGAGATCAGAAGACCTGCAACGTCTCTTGCCTGACTCCATTTATCGAAAGCAACTGCATCTGAATTATTTTATCACACTTGCAGCTGAGCTTGCTCAGCAAAATAGCCATACTAACCCCAGAAGGATTAACATTGCACCGGAGCACTCAGCTTCTGGCATTAACAGGGTATAGCATTAGCGGTGCGTCAGACTTTTTGCATGAAGATAAGAAAAAACTTCTCCAGACCTTCCCGAAGCATTAAATTCAACACAGAAGCGACCCTTTGCATAGGTATTGAAGTTTGCAGACCTGACTTTTCCTTGATCAACTAATAAGTGCCTGCTTATGCTGAAAAGAAATGGTCTTTGTGGGAAAACGAGCATTTCGTATATCCTTCAGTGGAAATCAGTAAGTCTCTAATTTCCTTGACACAAAATTAGCTACTCACTGCCTTAAAACTGCCATGTAGAGTAACTAAACCTACCATCTTGCTCTCCATGCTTCTATTTATGCAAATGGCTGCCACCACCTTCTGAGTGTCAGTATTTTTAGCACGCAATTGTAAGTGTGATTACATGTAAAAACATTTAAATGATACATTCAAGTTATACTTTTAAGTGATAAATGACAATTGGAGGAACATCCTTAGTACTGTCTCCCGAGCTCTGCAATTCTCTGTCTTTGGCTTCAGAGTATATTAAGCCCATGACATATCCACTGATATAGCTCACTCTAGAAAGAATCTTATTGAAAGAAATTATTTTAAAGCATGGAAAATTGAACTCATGGTTTTCCTTCAGCTGAAGTCAGAGTAAGGTGCATACTGAAGCCAAACAGGCAGAGACAGGGTCAGGCCCTTCCCTGGGATTATGCATTAAATGCAATTCTTGTTCTTGCCCTGGGACAGCAAAGCGCAGGTGACAAATCCCCGCAAAGCCAGAGGCATGGTAGGACACCACGCTGTGAAGTCTCCCTGCCAGCAGCTCTCCAGCAGCATTTAGCAGGCATTGCTGATGCAAAACGTGTATTCCCATAACCTTGGCTCACCGGCCAGACCCTCTGGCAAAGCTTCTGAAACAAGGCAATGCCTGTGCTGTTTTCAAGGGCATACGAGTAAAGTATTAGCTGCTATATTCACAACACCTAAAACAGGACAGGAGAAGATTTTTCTGGTTTTTGGACTTGACCGACTGCAATTATACTATTTATATTATGTCCTTTACTAAAAACTACATTAATGAGGTAGAATGAAAACATTTGCACAATTTAATTTGATTTACTTAAAACACTGAAACCGTAAAGATAGAATTGATGCTTACATAATAGCTAATCAACACTGATTTTTCTTTTAAAACAGCAGCTTCCAAGTATTAACCACATCAGTGGGTATGCTATAAAATCGCTAGCCATGCACATACAAAGAGAGGTGCCTCAAAATTTAAAATGCCATTTTTGGCTTGGGACATCTGCTTTAACATATTTAAAAGCAGCTTTGCTTAAAATTCAGAGGGAGAACATTAAATATTTCAGGCTCTTTTATAAGAGCCTTATGTATGTTAGCCACAGAAAACCCTGTTCGGTTCTGAAGATTTGAAAATGTATGCTATCGACATCTACGTATCTGTATCTAGAGAGGTAGTTATTATAGTAAACAAAAAATAATGAAGTTATAATCTATTTCATTTTTTTTCTTAACAATAGATGTGGCAAAGTATCTTCTGTGTGAAACATATGACTCCAGCTTTTATTGTAGGATGGTTGAGTGGGTTGTTTTATTTTGGTTTATTTAATTCTAAAGCAAAAGATACTCAGTTGTTTAGGATAACAAAAGTAAGAAGAAACGTACTTTGATATGCCAAAAAATAGTAATATTCTCTGTACGTTAGAGCAGGGATTTTATATTTGATAGATGCTTATTATCCCATTAAGGCAGGTTTACCAAATCTTTCTCACCAAAAAAAAACTTCAGAAGGAGCGTTTCTCATGTACAGTTAAGGTCGTTGCAGTTTGGCATCCAAATTCTTTAAAGATCCCCCTGCCCTCTCCATGCTGTGCTCCTATTCTGGTGACTGGATGAAAATATCATGCTGTGGTGGTCAAGAACATTTTAACATGGGCAAATTTTTTTCCCCCTGCATTTGTCCTTCTTATAGGTCAAGGGAGTCACTGCCACACCGCATTGTGCAGAAGGAAGATTTACCCTAATGGCAGGGTAGAAAGGCCTGTGGCAGTAGGGGACACTTCCTTCCATTAAACTACCCTCAACAGATTATTAGGGAGCTCTGTAGCAAAAGATGCACTTCCCCCTTCTGACCGGTCTACCAGCTGCGGAATGACAACCAGGGCTACCAGGCTGACTCCACACTACGCTCAAGCCCAGGAAGAAGAAAATTTATGCTCTCCAATATCTGTCCTACATATACAGCCAACCTTTTTCTCAATATCAGAGGATGAAATTTCTGGATTTTATATTGCCTTTTAAAATATTTAGGTATTGACATATAATACAGCTATATCAGAAGACTGTTGAGTTTGCAATATCAAGCCATCAGAACTAAAGAATTGCCAGGATTAAGGCTGCATCTGTGAAATACTCTCAGCACATTTATGCTTATGCAATATGATATGGGTTTTATTTCCCGACCACACAGAATTTTTATCCTCAGTGTGCACCTGGGACACACATTTCTGAGGCAACCGTCAGCTTCACGTGGCCTCTCCCCAGCCTCAGTGGGGAGGGGAAGCTGTACTGGGAGGTGGATGCAGAAACACAGTTTGAAACTGCATGAAGAGAAATCTTGGTCTCAGTTTTAAAGAATCTGAAGTTTAATTTGAGGTACTCGATTGCATACCCACCTGTCGTGGTTTAACCTGGCTGGCAACTGAGCACCACGCAGCCGCTCGCTCACTCCCCCCCTCCCTCAGTGGGATGGGGGAGAGAATTGGGAAGGAGAAAAAAAGGTTAGAGCCGAGGGCTGAGATAAAGACAGTTTAATAAGAGAAGAAAAAAAAAATAGTAATAATGAGAATGGAAACAATATACAGAATATACAAAACGAACGATGCACAACGCAATTGCTCACCACCCGCTGACCGATGCCCAGCCCATCCCGAGCCACGATCACTCTCCCCGCCACTGACTGACCGACTAAGCCCCCCCGAGCATGACGTTATGTGGTATGGAATAGCTCTTTGGTCAGTTTGGGTTAGCTGTCCTAGCTGTGCTGTACTCCCAGCTTGTTATGCACCTGGCTGAGCAGGAGAAGCTCAAAAAGTCCTTGAGTAGTCTGAGCACTACTTGGCAACAACTAAAAACATCAGTGTGTTATCAACATTCTTCTAGTACTGAATCCAAAACACAGCACTATGCTAGCTTCTGTGAAGAAAATTAACTCTGTCCCAGCTGAAACCAGGACACCACCTCTGCCTTCCGCGCTGCTAAGGAAGAGACTTCAGTGGGTGTACGTCACTGTCCCAAGCACCCAGCTTACAACACCTGGTTAATCAAAGTTATGGCATTCATAGCCGCAGTCAATGTCAATTCAAACCTTATTCTGATTATATGAAATGCTATAATGTGATAAAGACATGGAAAAAATCATGCCCTCGGCATTTCACATTCAGCACCCTAAGCTAATGAGCATTTCTCTCTTTAATGCTGAACCTCAGCTTCTTATCTACAAAGCGATAAGAACAGACAACAACAGCGGGGGAAATAAGATCATCTCAGCTCACAGTTTCTGTGAAGAAAAATTATTTGTCATCCAGAGATTAGCAGAAGTTGTGGCAATTGCCATAAAATACATCTATCAAGAAGTATTTGTTTTTTATTTGGAGCATAGTTTGAATCATATACACTAACTATGAGATAAAACAAACTACTTGGCAAGGAAGACAAAAAGAAACAAAGAGAACTCGGTGAAAAACACTGCATGAGAACATAAGACTAAAGTCTCTAGGATAATGCATAAATGTAGCCAACCAAAATTCTGGCATTTCTTAATTCTTAAATGCTCAAAGCTGCACCCTCCCATACTTTTTAGCACAATAAAACATACCTAGATTGTGTAGCGCTAGCACCCAAGAATGCGAGAACGTACTCACAAAGCCATACCCGAGGTATAAAATCTATTTGCAGGCTTACAGATGTTTCTAAAAATGCAGTTCAAAAGATGTAAGTGCTAACAGTGTGGCCCCAGAACATGTTTTTCCCCTGGAGTCTATAAAAAGCAAAGAGGACATATGTTTGACAACAGCGAAGCAGAAACACCACGTCAATTCCAAGTTACTTAGCCCGGAGTGTACTGCAACCAGAGCGCAAGGGGGGGAGTTTCAGAGCACATCAAAATCTAACCAGACATCATGCTATGCCCTGGAAAGCGAACAACTGGGAATTTTTAGACAGGCAATGACAAACAGCGATGATACCAAAGTTATTTAGCAAATATCCTAAATATAACTCCACATTCTGTAACAATATGATCATTTTTTCTTTGTTAAAACTTCTCTGAGGACTTTTATCTCTTTTAGAACCTAGAAGATTACAAGTTTTCTTCTTTACCTTGCCTGTCTGAATGCAGTTTATCCGTTCTGAATCTCCCTTTTCCCCTATACTGTCCCTGTGGAAAAAATAGGCTAGCCTGGCATGAGCAGGGTACTGGCACAGGTTTCAAGAGTCCAGAGTTCAACTAAGACACAAAATTTCTGTATGATCTTGAGCAGGACACTTAAATCTTTGACAAAGAACAAGTTTTTGTGCAGTAACTGTGATGCTATCACGTGGCAGCTGAAAGCACATAGCAATTCCTAGATGTGCAAAGTTTCTTTCATCCCAACCTGATCTTGAAGCAAAATGTCAAAAATCAGTGAATCTGTGCCACATCCATCTCGTTGCTTCTCACTCTTCTCCCTCTTGGGACTGAAATGAAGCACATATCCTAAACCTGTCTCCCTTTTTGTCACTATTTCCCTTCTCAACATAACCCATGAGCAGAGGTAATACCTTTCAGCAACCGATCTCACATGAGGAACATCAGGATAAGCGCAGGCCTATCATACAGTATCCTCACTGTAACATATATTAAATTTCAATTCTAACATTTTACCTTAAGTTCAGGAACTGAGATTATCATATTGAAATCTGACACTGCACTTCTGCTCTGATACACCTCTACATTATAACATGACCTGTAACACCCTCATTGCATTGTTTCTCAAAGAATTAACTGAAAATCATTATTTGCTACTGCTGCTGCAAAGAATGCCAACCTGTACAACAAGCGCTACTGAAGTACTTTAACTCAGTGGTCTGACTGAGTTCATTTTTTCACAGCTCTGAAGTTGAGAGGAAAAAATAAACGCCGGGGTGTGAGTGGGACACCTGGACACAGAAATAGCCTTGAGGAGCAGGTAAAGAACAGAAGGAGGAGAAAGAGAAAGGGGGAATGGAGCCTGGAAGAGAGTCAAAGGACAGGAGGTCCAAAAAGGAATACGATCAGAGTCAGAAGCTGAAAAAGAAGAGGCAGAATTAAAACAGCAGAGAGAGAGTTACCTGAACACTGATCTGATGGAACTTTAAGGAAAGCAACTGGATAATTTAGGCCTAAAAGTTTGTCACAAATAAATTACATCGCTGTATGCTAGCATATAAGTCTCCATACTAATCAAAAAAATGATTGCGTGATGTTGCTTTTTAGTTAAAAAAAGCAAAATAAAGCGGTATTTTTCTTACACAAGAATGTTTAGATTATTCACAGAGCTGTTTCTGGTGGCAATAGTGCAATTAGAAGTTGCAGTAACAACTTCACCACGGGGTACTGAGTACTGATATAAGCTTCACAAAAGTTGTTTGCATAGCCAGCATTTTACCATAATATATTAATCAGAATGGTTGAGAATCCATCATTGTTAGAAATGTAAACTATGTAAACTTCATGAAGCATGCCGAAGCAGAGGGTTATCCAATATTTTGCCAAGGCATTTCCGAAATCCACATCACACAAATTCTACATTATACAGGAAAACGAGGAAATTCTGTCCATGCCTCAACAGCAATTGCAGAGTGACCAGTTAGAAATAATGTCTTATACTTAAGTTGACCTTGTGGTTAACATAAAGATGCAGAGAAAGAAAAATGGGACAATTATTATCAACACTCAACACCATACAAAGCAAAAATAAATCTATGGGTAGAAATTTGACTATCCTAGATTTAATTTAAACCATATGAGGAATTTCCCCCCTCTGTTTCTGTAAGAGTTCATTATCTAAATGACACAGGTTAGAAAAATCAAGTACTGCAGGTGCTTCTATAGGAACAAAGGACAATAAAAAACTAGAAGAGGTATTCTTTTCCTTCTCCTGAGGGCGGAGAAGCCCTCAACTTAATTCATTTTCCCATTCTCATATAAAATGAAGAATCTTTATGGCAACAACCTCAAAAACATTAAGCATAAACCAAACCAGTGTTGCCTGCATGAAACTGCAGAGAGCTTAAAACAACTCTGACCAATATCATCTGCCTAATTCTTCATCATTATGGTTCTTTGACCTCAGATTCCACAACTACGGAATATACTACTTTCCTAGCACATTCAGGAAAAGAGTATTCATGCTAATGAGGCTGCCATTTTATTTGTCTCTTAGGTTCCAGGCCTTCTGTCCTGCTAAACCTGTTTATCATTGCCTCCTGTTCTCCATTTTTCTACACCAGGTTCACAATATGTTGGGACTGCAGCCTAAATTCTTCAATTAGAAAAGACAATATTTGCTGTTCCCCAAGGACTGAATCAGAGCAGGGATCTGCCTAGACTGAACACAGTGTAGGATGACAACTAGTATGGCAAAAAAAACCCCAACAACAAACACAAACAGTAAGAGGACAATCAGTATGGAAAAAAAAAAACAACCAACAGCTGAACAACCTAGCACAGATATCATCTCTACCAGGAACAAAGAAGAACCAACAAAACAAAACACAAACTAAGAAGAATGTGAAGGCAAAACAATATGTGAAAAGGCAAAAAAAAGTATGTGTCAAGGGAAAACAGCGAGAGAGACAGTGACACAGAGCACAAACATGAAAAAATCTGAAATGAGCCTGGGGGATAGGTGGACAACATGAGAGAGGTTGCACATCTGCCAGGATACATGGAGACATACCAATGGACTTCACAAAGCTGTGGGTTTCAGCTGGCACTTTGTAGGACGTGGTCCTTCAAGAAGTACCAAACTAATTTTAAAAAAGTCTCCAGAAGTCTAACACAGCATCTGTGAAGTATTATGCCTAATGTTAATTTAGAACAGTTTTGTCAAAGAAAATTATCTGAAATGGGAATATATCTCCTGGTGATCCAAAAGAGCTACTCACCAGGCTAGCTTTTCCCTACAGCAAACTGGCTCAGGAGATTCAGCCTTACTCTTCTCAAGTGATTTCTGTTAATTAACTTCATCCTCCAAAAACGAAGGGAGGCATAATCATTTTTCTATATTTGAAGGCTGTAAGCACCATATAAAATAAGGAATTAATGTCAATACTGCAGGGGGCTACAAACAAGAGCAAATGGATGAAATTAAAAAAGCTGTCCTCAAACAGGCATCTATTTCAATCATCTCCCAGCAGTAGTGATATAAACCATATGGATAACTTAAATTATACAGAAGCCTACTCTTCCTAACTTCATATCAAACAGCAGTAGGCTCCTGAAGGAGATTTGGGACATCTATCTTGGACATGTTTCAAACCACACTCTAGAAGTGCTAACTTCTGCTATTCTACCTCTGCAGAGAGCATGAGGAGCCCACCTCCTATGATCATCATCAATACTTTAATAATCCTGGGATCTTAGAGCAGACTTACAGCCAGCATGACATGGTTCCTATCCTGGCTGGTGTCATCTGAATATTGACTCTTTGAAAATGGTTGGTTTTATGGTGCCAGACTGGTGTGAATATGTGCTGGTGGCTCCAATTTCACATGAAGGACCTGCTAGCTCAGAGCTGACATGGAACAACCAGTACAAAGAGCTAACACCAATAGTGAAGTGATTCCAGAGAATGCATTCAGAACAATTCATGGGGTTTGGGTCTTTTTTTTTTTTTAATTTATCCCTGAGTAGTATAGGCTTTTGAGGGACCAAGTTGTGTGAAATTCTTGGACAGCAAGCCTGCCTTTGGATAGTCAGACTGTAAACACAGAGTCTAGAAATCTCTGAATTCATGTTCAGACTTCACCAAGTGGTGGGGACCAGTCTTCTCTCAGGGCTGTTTTTGGAGGCATGTTTGGAAGTGTGCTTGCTGTGGCTCCTCCTGAGGTGGTAAAGGGAAGGTATTTTGAGGGAGAGGCCTTGCAGCATTACAAGCTCCTACATACAGCTCCTAGACACGTGAGGCTTTCCTGAAAATACTCTTTCAGACTTGTGCTCTCCTAGGGTAAAATCTATCCATGTGCAGAAAACTGTGCGCCATTAGCTCCCCTGTTTGGGGATTTAATTGCAGCTTTAGTAATATTCATCCTGTTCAGTGGTGGTGTTCTTAGAGACTGAACATTTGTATTACCTGCTCCAGTGCCAAGATCCCTTCCATTGGGATGCTGAGGAACTAGTCCATAACTTTTAACCAGATTATTATTTCACTTTATACTGCAAACAGAGCAATGCAAAGTTCTTGATTCTAGTAATCTCAGGTTACCAGAATGGGACCACTTAAAATTGGTTGAGTCAATTTAGGATAGTTTTGCCCTTCCCACACCTTCCACCAAAAGGCTACAAATGTTTCCACAATCACTTGAAAGTAAACACTTTACCTTTAAAATTTCTCATTAAATTTAGCCCCTTGACATTTCCTGAAGCAAGCAGGCCTAATGCTGCACAATTATTACCACATTGAATCTCGAATGACGTAATTGTGACTTATGCTATACAGGAGAAAGTTCTTTAACATACAGAAGATTTCTCACCTTATTTTCCAGTATTTGCTGTGCAGAAATTGTATGTGAGCAAATCTGCACAGCATGACCTGAAAGGCCACAGTTTCCACAAAGAATCACAGACAGACAGACACAGAAGATATGACTGCCCTCGAGATATGCCAGGCGTAGAGGGTGAGCACTTAGAGGGCAGCATATGTGCAGAAGACACATGAGACACATTTAACAATGCCTGAAAGCTAATCCTTCCCCCTAGATACAGAGAAAGCATGTAGCACACAAACACCCTGCCCAATAACCCCGAAAGCACCAAACTTCTTCTGACAGGTTGCGCAGCACGGGACTTCCAGACATCCATGAACTGCGAAAGTAGCAACTGGACCGAAGGCAGGTCACTAGTTAAGGTCTCCAGACATATAGAAACAGATTTGTACTATTTGCAGCATTAGAGCTATAAAGTCCTTGAAATAATCCCAGGCAAAATCTGCAGAATAAATGAGAGAATGTGTCCAGGAAAACTGGAAAAGTTACCTCTATGAATAACAGAGAAAGCCTAGAAATTGCAGTCAACTTTTGATTATCCATGTGTGCTTATGCTTGGGTCAGTATGTATGAATAAACAGCCAGGTAAGACCACAATTAATGTAGCATGACATATATACCTAGAATATGTCTACTATAAAAAAAATTAATTATTTAAAACATTTGTAAACAGTTTTCAGAAGGAGCTTTGAATGAAACAGTAGCCAGAGCACCGCCTGGTACTGATGACTTCAGCTCTGCATTGCATATCCCAGTATCACTTTCCAGTCTGGGGCACAGAGGGAAGTTGGGGCATTGCTAATCCACAGCCTGGATTCTTCAGCCAGTGATAACTGCTAGCTGCCTGCGCAGGCTTTGTCGGAAAGGATATAACAGATAGAGAGCATAAAACTATTGAAGCAGCACGGAAAATGAGTGAGCTTTCCGTAAAAACATAAATGTATATGACTGAATATTTGTGGAATATAAAGCTTTAAAGAACTTGCTTCTACGGACAATTCGAGTGAAGAACGCATACTGAACATACACAGGACAAAAAACAATGCAGTGACTTCATCAGACCATTGGGTGATTTGGGCTGGCTAAGGAAGAGAGCTTTGGGCTTTTTTTTTTTTTTTTTTTCTCCCCTGCAGTTGTTTTCTATGCAGTCCTCAGCCACCCTGCAAAGGAATTAACATACACCATGCTGTGAAACAGGGAAGTGCTATGCATGCGTTCCCCTTACCAGTGCATTCATAGGATTCCTAAGAAATAAAAAGCCCATCTACCTACTTGAATTTCCTGTTATTTGGGAAATTTCACTCTTCTCGCTACCTCTCAAGGCCTTTATAGAGGATTGCATCTTTATTTTTTAAGCCCTGGGCCTGCAGCAGGATATGCTGACAAGGATTTGAGGTGCACAGACTTCTCAGTTGCAGTACACAGACATAAGGCTCCAACTGTAAACATCCCATTACAAGCTCATGTGGTTTCAACTGGAGAAAATACTTCAGGATTATTGGTTTTCCTCCTTTCCTTTTGCCTCAAGGCTATTCAGAAAGCACACTACATTATGCGCTCCAGCTTTTAAACTTTTATTGAAAAAGACATATAATTGTGGACTTAGGTTAAAAACTAGCTTTTGCAAGATAGTCTTACTTAGACATGAGTCAATTTTTGAGTGAAAACAGTCCTTTTGAATAAACGCGACATAAGAACATATATTATTTGAAGGCACAGGAATACCTGATTTCATAATAAACATTTAAAAAAACCCCAAACATGCTGTACCATACTTAACTGTGTGATCTTCAGAATTATTTCAGTTGTGCATGTATTTTGCAAACCCTCTTGTTTTTTAAGAGTACAGTAATTTTATATGGAACAAAATGGCACAGCTCCACATGCAGATGCACACACATGAGTACATGTTACATTTGATGAAGCAAAGTCTAAGCCTGGTGTCCCCAAGGCAATGTCATAACCTGCAGGCGCTTAGGACCCTTCTCCACATGTGTTAACAAGACCCCTGCTGGTCTGATTTCACAGCAAAAAGTTTCTTTGCTGTTGTCATTCTGTCAACCCTTACTGAAACTGTAAGAGAACTAACACAGGCACCTTCGTGACCCATTTTAAAAAACTGAGTAACTCATAGACCCTACATAGTGCCACAGCCTTTTTGCGAGAGACAGTGGGGAGGGCTGCTCTAGAGGTAAATGTTTTTCAACAGTTCATCGAGCTGGGCAGGTGCCAAGATAGTTCTGCTCCCTACCAGAGCGCAGGAGGGAGGCAGGTTTGCAGCGTGCCCTCACCGCGGCAGTGAGAAGAGAAACGGGTCGCAGGATCAGCTGCACCAGCGGGTGCGATGTGATGCCAAAACGCATGGTCTGATGGGGGAGATGACTTGGGCCCCTGACAGCTGAGCTGTGTGCTGGCCACTACCACTTTATTGCGAAGGCAATGCAGCAGGTAGCTCACTGCACCATGAAGTCCTCTACCTGCAGATCTGTGTAAACCTCCTCCTTACCCCCCCCCCCCCCCCCCAGTACTTCGGTGCCTCTTGCCTAACGCCGAGTGCCTGGCTCTGGTCCCTGAGCTTCCTCCCCGCAGCACACATACATGCTATCAATACAACGAGACGTTACACCCATGTACAGAAAAGAAATGAAGGGTATTTAAACTAATGACAGTGTTTGAAAGTTTTTACTTGTTTGGGAGGGGGAAAGAGGTACACGAACTCTGTTGAACTAAACAGCTCGCGTAAAGCAAAGCCCTCTGAATTACAGGATAAATCACCAAAAAATTCTTTTATTAAGCCACAATGTAAGAAACATTAAGCAAAGAAAACAGTTTCTAGACATCAGCATATCTCTTGCTTAAACCCAGAAAAGGCAATGCAGAGACAGAATAAAAGCTTTATTCTTATCCTGCCTCCGTAAAACAAAGGTATGAGAACACATCACCTCTTTGCCTTGCTCTGAAGGCAGACCAGCCTGTGATGAGTTTGAGCCAGTGTTATACCTTCAGCAGACCTTTGAAGATTTAGTAAAGTCTTTATTATTCCTGCAGCATGTAAGGGCTGTGCAGAGTCTATCCACACCATGGATTCACAGCATGAAACATGTTTAAGTTAAGCAAAATATTTTTTTAGAACTCTCATACCGAAAGCAAAGGAATATATCTATCTAAAAGAAGTCACATATTTGCATTTACTTTAAATCTCATGCAACAAACTAGGAAAAAAAAAGATGTTTAAGGACACAGTTTACTGTGGACTATATAACGACCTTTCCTGTTTACAAAATCAGAGCTGTTAAAATAGCTTAGAACATGGATTAAGCAAGCACAGATTTTCAAACATTTGAATGCACTTCTTTTCTACTGCAGAGTTGTAAAAGCACTTCAGAAGGCTAGGAATTTGCAATTGTATAGACCAGAGAGGGGCGAGGGTTATTAGGTTGCCTGTTCTGTAACTTCTTGTCCGAGCCAGTCTGCACTTGTAAGATGCAAGAGGTCCAACTTAGAAATACCTGATGACACAGGCTTATGTTCAAAATGCTGAAAGAGCCCATCCTTCTTATGCCAACGACAGCAAATACTGGCTCAAACCACACGTATGCCCCACACGAACACTGAGAGGCTTCAGAGTTTTCTAGATGGCTAGTCAAGCGGGGGGCTTTCTGTGCCCTTCCAGCACAGCGGTGCAGACCTACAGAAATGAGTCACCTTTACCAAATCTGTCATTCCAGTTCCCCAGAACCTTATCCCGTCACTGCCACAGGCAACCGCGAGCAATTCTCAAGCCTCCCGTTTCAAGGACAAAGAGGCAGTGCTCGGATTGCAGTCGCTACTTCAGAGCTCCGGGGTGGAGAGGAGAAAGCAAAATAAAGAGAAAACTTGTATTTTAGTTAGCCAACATCTGCCATGAAGATGCTGAAAATGATGACTAGATATTGAGTGAAGGTCACGAGGCTTATCTAAGAATATAGGGGGAGAAGAACAGACGGGGGAAGGGGGAGGGAGGGGGAGAGAGAGGGAGAGAGCACGAGCACTGCAGCAAAGAAGCTATGCTCAGCCAATACATGCTGGCACTTACCATAAAAATAGAAAGATCCAAAGAGAATCAGATTAAGGATCCTTTTTATCTCTCTTCAATAGAAAGATTTCCACATGAAGCTCTGAACACAGCTGTCCAGGGAAAAGCAAGGTAATATGATGGTACACAGAAAACACTAAACACACAAATGGTAAGTCCTTTCACAGCCTTCCAAAACCTGCGAGCAGTTTGTGCTGAAAAACCAAAAGGTAAGAAGTCTGAAGATGACTCCTACATAACACTGCAGCTAAAACAGACTGCTGTATTTCCAGTCACTCAGACTGCACTGTTTTCATCTTCGTCTTCTCACCATTACTTACATCCTAGAGGTGGGCTTGGGGGTGGGGAAAAGAGATTTCTCCTCCGAGTGGGAAGGAAGCCAGAAACGGCATCAGCATTTTTAATCAGGCGCTGAGAGCACCCAATCAGAGGAACTGAGCGGTGCCAGCGTGACAGTTGTCCAACGCAGGGCAGCCTGGCGTGCCAGCCACCAGCCCCTTCCCGGCTTGCACAAGAACACCGACGGGCTAATCTGCTTCTTAACCCCAGCCAGGCTTGCTGTGTCCACATGCAAACAAACTGCCCTCATGCACTGCGTCTTCTCCTCCGAGGAGCAGGGCTTTGAAAGCGATGAGCTTTTCTGGGTTGTTGTTCTGACAAGCCGTTTTCTACATCTGTGCCGTAGTAGAAAAGCAAGAAAAGTTTGGAGGTTTAAATATCAGCATCATTTAACTTGCAATTTATTAGCCGGTAGCTTCCCTATGTAAAATGTATGTTAACCATTGCTTCATCTTCAAAGGTTTGTTTCTGGAGGAGAATGAATGTAAGAGATTTTACAGCACAGCCCCGCTGCTGGGAGCTGCCTCGTCAGAGTTGGTGCTGGTTTTGACATGACATCATAGACCCCGACAGCATCAAATGCACAAAAAAATACACAACCAAGGTCTTTCTCCCCCAGCCCACTAAGATGACAACTGGGTTAAATGTTTGTGCTGCTATCTATCATACTATTGGACATCAAAAAAAGAAACAGCAGACAGACCTCAATGTAATTTACAATAAGGATATTCCAGATCCGGAGGCAAATCTTTCTATGGCATTTAAGCCATCGAACCAATCTGCACAGGAAAGTGATGCAGCCTAAAGCTGCCAAACACTGTAACTTCCAGGGGATGCTCCCACTTCTAAAATACAAATGCCTGCATTTTACAAAGGGGGAGAAATTCTTCTGGTCCTACTGCACAATGCAGCCCACAGTGGAGCAGACCTAAATTACAGCACACAAATCTGCATTTACTTAAAGCGGACACTCTGCCAGCAGATGTTAGATGTTAGAAGTTAGATGCTCACCTTTTCAAAACATTTTTAAAACAGTCAGTCCTGGATTTCTGCCATCTTGCAAAGTAAACATGAATATCACCCATCTGATATTCACATTTCAGAAGATGAAAAGGCTATGTAGTAGTAAGGGGGGAATGCGGGCAAACCAAACCTCAAAGCATTTCCAGCACTGGTACCCATATCATTAGGTCAGTATCAAGTACTTGTAGAACATACCAGCGAACAACATTAGGGGGCTAAAAAAAAAATTGAAAAAAAATCAGAGGTTCTACAGCCTGTACAATTGGATACAGCTACTCTGTTCTAAAGTGTTTCAAAGTGTGACCATAGTGGAAGAGCACACAAATTCTACTAGCAGGCAGCAGTGATTTTCACAGGACATCAGGCTGACATACCATGTTGGTCGTAACTAAAATTATCTTTTTTTTTTTTTTTTTTTTAGATAAAGTTACGTCCCTCAGAAGACAGGACATTGGAAGATCCATTACTTTCTTGCATTTCCTTTAGGTTTTAATAGGCTTGTTTCATGCTACCAACAGAACAGGCGTGATATTTATTCCTCCCTTTTCATAAACACCATTGGTTCAAAAAATACAAGATAACTAGTATGAGAGAGAGAAGGCAAGGGGGAAGGACAGATAAAAATAATAAATAAGGAAGGAGGGCAATTACCATATACAAATAGTTCACATGGGATATATACACGTATACATAACCAAATTAAAAATATAGCCAATATAGGAGTGAGCACAAAGGAGGAAGCAGCAGAAGAAAATACATTTGAACTCCGCAGTAAGCTTTCAAAACATATTGCAACATTAGCAGAAAGATTGCTATTTGACACACCACATACTTGGTGAAGTAGACAGTTTCTGTTTCAGGAAATTGAGTATGGGAGACCTTCAAAAAGTGTCTCAAGATGCCCATTACAGAAGAAAGACTGTCCACATGCACCCCTAAGATCATGTTTTAATATTCATTCCACAGCCAAAACGATAATAGGGGTGTTTTTTTCCCCACATTATGCAGTCAAGGTCCTGAACTTGGCAATAAACAGAGGAGAAAGCAGAAACAAATCCCTTGTAAACAAAACTCTCAATTCCTTTTTTTCCCCTATAAGGATGCATGAAAAAAACCCCAAACATTGGTGTAGCAGCTCTCTGGGGAGAAGAAAGTGAGATCATAGGCAGAATTTAGTGGACAATGCTATGAATGTTTTGCAATGAGTCTCATATCAAAGAAACCTGGACCTGAACTTTATAAAAAGGAAGGGATTGGGGGGGGGGGGGTGTGTCTGTCTGTCTGCCCCCCACTTTTCTGATGTAAACATGGGAGGTGTGAGAAGAAGAGCTGCTGTGATTCCACCCGCATGCTCTTGGGTGAGCTAAGAGCAGAGGATTGAACACTCAAGTAATTTAGGTTTAAGCTCCTATTGAGGCCACCTTCAAGAATTTGGAAGAATTCTCTGACAGATTTTGAGAGTGGATTTAATAGGGGTTCTATGTTTCTGGTGAAAAATAGATCCTGATTTTCTTTGTGGTGCTTTGATTATAGCTGAGGGAACGGTAGTAAATTCCTTTGGAAACATAATTTTTCCCTTCCTCCTTCATTTGCAGGTGGTCCTCTCATTATGCCTCAAACTGTGGTTGACAAGGCCATACCCATGTGCCAGGGACACTGGCAACCTGCTTAAGCATTATCTTTCAAACCATTTCAGGGATTAGGTGTAATGGGGTGGAGGGGGAGGAACACACATATGTCCCCAAAAAGAAGATAATTCTCTCTTTCATTTCAGTAAAACAACTGCTGCCTGAAAAAAATTACTGAAACCAGCTGTTCTTCTACATCTAGTTAAAGGATAGAAAAAGCTCACTTACTACTTTTTGTCTTTTTTTTTTTTTTGTGAAAGAGAGCCAAGAGCATGCTGCCAGTCAAAATTGGTGCTTGTTTGAGCCTATCTATGTACCTATTTGTCCAGAAAGCAAAACAAACTCAGGACTAGGTGGTCTAGAGCTGTTCTCCCTATTCCTCCCCAGTAATTTATGGCACAACAGTTCAAATCGACATTCCTGAGCTGGAAGGTAAAGGTGATACCCAGAATTTAATAGAGCTCCGATCTCGCTACTGGAGCCTCAACTGAACCACCAAGTGCTCAGAAAGAAGCGAAGGATTTAGGCAGGTACAAGGGCGATGGAGTCGGCCAGTGTGCAGGTCCCAGCTCAGCAGCGCACATCAGCAGGTGAATGTGTGAACAGGGTGCGTAGCAGACAGGAGAGGGAAGAAGCAGCATTAAGTATAAAGGAATAAAACATAGATTCAGTGTTTAAATTTTCCGTGGGTAATTTAGGTGCAAGTGGCTTGTTTCTCTAAGCTGCCAGGGTCATTCCTGCATGCAGAAGAAAATTTCCATGCTCTGAACTAAATGAAGCAGGCAAGAACAAAATAGTAAACCCAAGAAGGTAAGAAATGCCTTCTCGTTGGGGTCAGAGTGCTCATGAGCCTCCCCAAGGCATTCGGCGCAGCTCTGGAGCCCAGTGTTGAGGTATCTCAATAAAAGCAACAAAAAGCAGGAAAGTTTCTGCTAACTTTGTCTTGGGTGAAGGTGACGGAGGAAAATCAGTACCTGGTACTGCCGAATTGGAACATCCTTCAGCTTTCTCATTTTGCATTTATTGTCTGTTAGATTGAAGTGTGTTCAGTTAGCAAATTTTTAACCTCTGCATTGATCTACTAAGCACTGACAAAAATCTCTCCTTAGTTCCCAGCTTGGTAGGTTTAAGATGTTTTCTGGTCTGTTAGTCTGTCACATGATTCTCTGTACCTTTTGCAGTTTTTCAGGACTTTATTTTTTTTTTTTTTGAGGTCAAGTAGGAATTTAACCAATTCTTTTAAAACACATTAAAAGAAGATCTTTCTGCTGATTCTAAAAATAATTTAATTTGTAGTTTCTAGTTAGAAAACTATTGAGTTAGTGTATTTCAGGTTATGATACGTTTTGCACTAAATGCTGGACAGAAATATTTACTGAACATTTTGCTGTTAACATTATTATGGACATTTCTATTTCTACAACAGAACTACAACAGATCAGCACATTTTAAGTAAATATTTAATTCCTAACATACTTTAAAAATTGTCCTGGCTTTAAGAGACACCTTACTTATTTTCTACTATATTAACCAGTGATTTTTTTTCCTATTTTATCATTTTTATCTTATAGTTATAAAATGACTATACTTTTCTTAGTAAGATTTCACTCTTCAAAATGTCCTTTCCTTGGAAAAAAAAAAATGTTCTTAAATGACTTTCAGATAAATAAACAGTTCCACATTATTTAAAAAGTGACTTTGTTTTTCAAATCTGTTGAGAGTGAAATGGAAATTATCAATATCAATCCAGGGAGAAATTTTATCTATTTTTGTGTTCTAGAAAAGTGGGGATTTGACAGCTTTCCTTCATGCTGCTGATGCATCATTTGAAACTGAGTAAAGTAGGTTCTGAACTATGCATACAGATGGAAAGAGAACTAAGCAGCATGATGGATTTTGAGAAAAAGGTGTTGGTTAAGCACAACCAAAATGACCACAAATAATTTCTACCTTGGATGTTTGTTTGGTTTTTTAAGTCATCCATACAGCCATTTCTGAAGTACTAAAAATATCCAGACAGAGGAAAGGAGAATAAGTAATCATCTAGGGAGACTTTTGTTTCTGCAGCATAAATTTCAATCTCATGTAGGTGGGAAGCAGTACAAGTACCTGACAAGACTGTGTGGATAGAAATGACCACTGTTGACTATGGCAATTCTAATTCTAATTAGAGAGTTTCTAAGACTTATTTTATAGGAATAAGAAAACATAAACTTTTTAATGATTAAGCCAAAATCCCTGGAAGAAAAGCTGTTCATAAAAAAAATGCCCCAAACCCCAAACCAAACACTCAAAAACCAGAACCTGTTTCCTAGCCATCATTTGGCAGAAAAATATTTAATGACCATGTCTGCATTCTAGAGATTTTGTCTAAAAGGAATTTATCTAGGGAATAATAGCGAGCTGCCCACAGGGATTTTTTCAACTTACAGGGAATTTTCCTGGCTGTTTTATATAAAAGAAATTAATATAAATAGCTTCATTGTGGGAAAGGGGCATAGGTTTGTACAACCACATTTGTAAAAAGAAAAAAAACCCCAAAAACAAATGACAAATTCTAACATTTCAGCATAAATATACAGTATCTTTCATTTTGCACCAATACAAGAATGTCTCCTCCACCTCCTCACCTCCTTCCCAAAGGGAATCAAAGCCTTGTAGAGGTAGTTGAGATACACAGTTCATATCAAGCACACCATTACCAGTTCCACTGTCTACGGTATCATTTCTGGTCTTTAACTCAGGACCTCAGAATAAGACTGTCTATAAATCAAGTAACAAAATTATATATAGGTAATATTTCTTAAAGTATAAAGTACAGGTTTTATTAATGCATCTTCAAGCCAGCTGTAACAAAAACAATTGTACCCTGAAGCAAACACTAGAGGGTATAAGCAAAGAATGTGCAGAGCCCACCAAATTGAAGTCTTGATTTAATGTTGCTTTTTAAAGTGGAGAACCAATATCAACTATTTAATGATTAACCTTTTTTAAACCTTTTAAACGCAGTCATGTTACCACTGCATAACTCCATATTAATGATATTTTGTGCAATAAATGTAAAGTTACCATGGACCTTATCAAGACAAGTGTCACAGCACGTGAAGGAGTTCAAACCCTCTTAACAGATCATAATTTAATGGTACAGAAAGTTCCATTTATTTCTAGGTATTTCCTTAACTAATAAAATTAAACTTCTAACAATAAAACAAATCTTACGATAGCCCCTAAAATTACCTCCCTTCTAAACAAAGCATTTATCCTTCTAGCTATACTAAACCTAGAACAGATGGACAGGAGATAATCCGCTCAAAAATTAAAAAAAAAAAATTAAGGCTTTTCCTTAAAAGCACAGGAAGTCATTTTGCCACACATCTTTGTACTTTACTGTCAACGAAAACAGAAAAGTTCGCTGTTCATTTGAAACAAAGACAAAAAGGACAAACCTTCCTGGGATGATTCATTGAAGAGCAATGGCTTAGACTACATGAAGGACATAATCTCATAATCAAAGCCCAAACCGTAGGTTAGTTCCTAGTATGGATAACCACAGCACTAGGAAGACAGTCTGCCCAATAAGCGATTAAACTGAGGTCCACTTATCTTTTACTGCGAAGTTAGAAGATCAGCTTCCCCCCCAACAGAAAAATAAAGGAACATTTTTTAAAGCCTGTGACAATGTATTATTTCAACAGACTAGGCATTTAGAGTGGAGAAAAGGAAAAAAGCTTACTTAGAACACAGGGTGGATACTATGAAAGCTTTTAAGCACTGAATTACTAGCAATAGAAGATGGTGAGATCCAAAAGTTGACAAACAAGTCAGAGATTACAGTGTGCTGCACCAGATAAGCATGAAAAATCTTTAACAAAACACGTAAAAAAAAATATATATATTCTTCACATAACAATCACCAGATATCTCTTTAATTTTTGACTGTGCACCAAAGAGGGGTGGTAGGACCTCTTTATCTGCCAGAAGACATGCATGTTACATCAGGTCACAGAACAGGACGTGGCTGCAATGCTGAGCTACTCCTGAGGGGAATGAGGAGAAAGATGGCACCTAGAAAGCTTAGGGCCAGATGCCAGGAACAGACAGGCCCCCAGACACTCATGAGGGCTTTCCAGTCCACGGTTAAAG
Organism: Gorsachius magnificus; assembly: GCA_034008185.1. NCBI lineage: Eukaryota > Metazoa > Chordata > Aves > Pelecaniformes > Ardeidae > Gorsachius > Gorsachius magnificus. The sequence goes on from CM067081.1 coordinate 165,016,807, forward strand.
CAGGTGGCTTATAGCTGTGCCAGACCATTAGTCAAATCAGAGGTGCAACTACTGATCATTCATCTTCATGAAAGCATAAAAATGAACTAAAGTTAATGCTGAAGCAGAGAGAAAGGGACCAGCAGGGGTAGATACACCAGAATGGCCCCAGCAGAGCATCACTTCACGGAATCACAAGGGTTGGAAGGGACCTCAGAAGATCATCTAGTCCAACCCCCCTGCTAAAGCAGGTTCTCCTAGAGCATGTTACACAGGACATCGTCCAGGTGGGCTTTCAATATCTCCAGAGAAGGAGACTCCACAACCCCCCTGGGCAGCCTGTTCCAGTGCTCTGTCACCCTCACTTGGTAAATTGTGCCCTGTATCCAGTGCACTGCCAGTTCTGCAATACAGTTTCATAGATGCATCCAGCACTACTTCTAGTGCAATTTGCAAAATAGATGGTGAGAGGAGTTAGAAATAAAATATTAAGAATATAGCACAGGGATGTGGGAGAAAGCATTCAATTCCACAAGCAGGCCACTGAGATTTGGAGGACAGGTTCGTTGGGGTCAGGCATCCCAACAAGATGAGGCAAACAAAACCATTATCTGTTAGGAGATGTACGCGCACACATACAAGCGTTTTGGAGTTTGCAATAGTAGGGAGTGTTGCTGAGCATCTAAACACTTGGCACCTTCACTGCTAGCTTTTAAGATGTTTAGAGAAAGAATAGTTTGAAATAAAACGTAGTTACTAAAAATGCATGATCTCTGTGAAGAGACAAAGTGTTTTATTAATTCGTGATTTGAGGTTTACCGTTCCTTGATTAAAAGGATATGAACCTAATTTGAACTAATCAAAGCTGTCCCAGTTTTCAGTGGGGTGTTGGACGAGATGATTCCTCAAGATGCCTTTTAACCTAAATTACTCGGCAACTCTAAGAAAAATAAAAACAAACCCACAAAAAAAGTCTCTCAAATAGAAACAAAACAACAGCAATATTGGTAATGACAAGTTAATCATAACCACTGATGAACACACACACACATACACATACCAGAATCAAGGAGCCTGAATATCTTTAACAAAAAAAAAGAAACCAAAAAAATCTCAAGACAAGAGGAATTCCACGCCCTCTTTCCTAACCCTATGCCCCCCACCCCCCCGATACTCACTGGTATTTCAGCCAGAATCAAGAAAATAAGGTAATTTTATCCTGGGTTCTTCTTCCCAGCAAGGACCCGCATAAAAGGCCCCGTACCAATTCCAAAAATTGGCTGACCAGACTCTGGGAAGTGACCTTTAGGTACCACCATGCCTACCGAGGCTGGGTAAGTTCCCCATGTCCTAGTCCTTCATCGAAGTTTAAAGGAGTTTTTCTTCTATAGAAACATTTTTAAGTGCATCTTAGTAATAGTAATAGTATTTTTTTTTAAGTGCTCTCCCCAAAGGGAAAGTATTTTTAAAATTAACTTACTGCCTATTTAATTGGTCCATTATTTCAGCTCATTCGGAAGCACAGACAATTTAAACCAGCTCCATTTTCGGACTTTCAACCTTTCCAATGTTAGGAATGCAACAGACCTAAATTAACCACAATTTAGTCAAGTTTTCTGACTTTTAATGGATTTTTAACACAAGAAAAAGAAATTATAGAAATACCACCGTTAATAATCCTGTTGGATCTCTGCAGTACCAAAAGCAAGAGGAAATGAAAAGAGAAAATCATGAAGTGGTTGGAACTATACTTATAAATGCATCACTCCAGGCCACATTCATAAATACTGCCAGCCACTGACAACAGTGCTTCAAAACAACCTTTTAATAGCAGCTCACATCCCCTTGTTAAAGATCTTTTCAAAAGAGCTCAAAAGAACTGGCTCCTCACCAAGAAATAAATGATATAACATGGCACGTAAGACCTAATATAATGGCCAAAATGTAATAAAATTAATATCTGCTTGTGACAAACTCAGTATCTTGTGTGTATTTACTGATGACCATCCCTGTCTAAACTAAAGTGACATATAAAAATGTGTGAACCAAAATACACCATTTAATATTTTTAGACTGTTGTTGATTCTCCAGTGTAGAAAGTCACAAAAGGGCAAGAGCCTAAGGATGTCAACACAACTGTTTCTTCAGCTGGGCAGGTAAACTGAAGAGTTAGAGAAAAGGAAAAAAAAAGTTTTCGTATAAACCAGAGTCAGCAATATTACTACATGTTCTGGCTTAAGTGAAGAATCTTTATGGGACAGCACAAGCTATTTTGACTGAAACACGCAGAAGTGCTTTATTTAGTGCTGGGCTTATGAAACCTTTGTATTGACGCACACACACAGGCACACCTAAATTTAGGTGATTTTTTTTTTAAATGTAGGAAAAAAAATTTGAAAAAAAGGTGTTTGACAAGTGGTTTTCAAAATTTCAAAATATATTTTTGGAAGAGGGACCTCGAAAGAGAATGTTTGTAGTGTAACACTGCTCTGCCCATCCACTTTCAGCACCTATCCTGGGAGCCTGGTGGGAAATTAATAACCCCAGAGCACTGAGAAGCCAAATGTGCAGTACAACAGGTTCTGCACCTAATCATAGAGGTGCTGCTCGGACACACGAGACTGCTCAGGGAAGTTTGGGGAGATCTGTCACATACCTAAAATGTTGGTCGAGGGAAAAAAAGCACCCAATATATCAACACTTTGGGAAATACCAATATTTCCTAATTGAAACACCCCAGTCTGAAAATATCAAAAGCAAAAAGGCACCGACATTGCAATAGTTCTGCTTGAATAAGATTATTCACTAAATTTCACCTGTACTCACTGTTTTAGTTCCAATTCCACACACACACATCCAAATAGCTTCTGGTTGTGAAAATATAGTTTAGTATTTTCTTATTATTTTAATTTTAACAGCTGTTGTATCTATTTTAAAAAATATTTCACCCACTCTAGAGTAGGTTCTCATTTGTAGTGAGGAGCAGGAAGCAGTTCAGTCTTGGACACTTGCTGGCAACGTGGGAGACAGCTACATATTGATTTGCTGGCGTACAAAGTCCTACACAGTTCAACAGAAAGAGTCAGGAAGAAAATCCAGATGTAAAGAAAATCCGGATGTAGCCCAACAGACCTGCTCCTATAGCTGACTACAAAGAATTGATATTGGTATCTGGAATTCATGTTGCTTTAGGTCTTAAGCAAGTTGCCTGAGAGACCAATAAATCATATGCAAGCAAAGAAGATTCAAGGTGCCTGAATATCCCTGGTAGAAAAAGTTGTTGTGTTACTTAAAGAACTGATAACTGCTGCTATTACATGAAACTAAGACCAGGTGGAAAGATTGATGACTTAAGTGTTCAGCTGCTAAAGCATCATGCAAGCAGCAGCATCCAGCTGGCACTAGAGATACATCGCAATGCTCCATCTGTGGCTCCCCATGTGCACGCTGGGGGGGGACATCCTGTGCAAAGTGCAGGAGATAATTGGGCAAGAGAGGCTACAAAGACATACCAAACTTAAACCACTTTTTTGCTTATCGTGATTCAACCTCAGCTTCCCCAATACCACCGAAGACTGATTAATGACCAGTGCACCCTTGCAAGTATTAGCTGCCATTTGCACTGATATCTTTTCAACTTAAATGCTATTACCATCTGAAGTAAAACACTATTTGATGACAGTCCTGAAAGCAGGAAGAGGTTTTGTATCCAGACATGCTCTGGCTCTCTTTCCCATCTTAGCCTGAGAAAGGTTCCTTAAAACCAACAGATTCCCCAGAATGACTTTTTGACATGCTCCATGCTTCCTAAAGCTACAGATTCAGAACAATAATTTTCTAATGTTTCTGATTTGCCTCATTTTTATACTTATCAGTTGTGGATTTGAAGCACTAGTATGGCCTTGGAAGAAGTAATAGTTTTGTTATTCAGATTAATGGCAATTTCCACACTAAACAAAGACCATCAGGAAGTGACTTAAGAGAAAAAGATCACCGTAAGTAGCTGTAGAGCAAAAAGTAATGATAAGCCAGAAAAAAGATAATTTTTCACCTACACATATGGAAAACCAAATGAGACTATGATCAATTGGCTAAAATAATCTGTGACATGCGGAAAATAAATCAAACAAATGAGTAATATCAACTCTTCCTATAAAACTTTTTTTTTTCCCTTTCACCTTCCTCCCTCATGTTTCAATCACTTTATTGCCTGAGGCTCAGAAAGGAAGATTTTGGTAGATTTCCACAAAACGGCAGAACAGTTAGTCTCACAGCCATAAACTTGGAAAAATACATTACTAAGTTTAAAGGTAGTCAGACTCAGCATACAGGTAAAGTCAGAAAATCAGCTTACATTCACACTTTCATGTGTCCCCACGATGAAGCAGGGTCATGCTGTCCCGATCACTGCTGCTACAGAGTGGGCTGGAGAAAACCGAGATGGATTTTGCTCCTCGGTATCTTCCAATTTATCACCAGTTTCCCTTTCAGAGATGCTAGTTCAGGTGATAAATTCTTGACTAGATGAAACACCTCAATTTTCTTGATCCCAGCCTGAATTTGACCAAAGCCCTCCGGCATCAAGCCAGGTCACTGAGGAAGATGACCGGGAGATGACCACCATGAACCTTACAGCGACCCAGGCCGTCAGCCTGTGGATGGCCCTCATCAGGCCTGATCATGACCTCACCCAAGGCCAACATCCCAGCCCAGCCTCAGCGTCTCCCCTTCCCTGTCCTTCAGCAGATTCCTAATCACAGATTCATAGAATGCTTTGGGTTGGAAAGGACCTTTAGAGGTCATCTAGCCTAACCCCCCTGTGGTGAGCAGGGACATCTCCAACTGGATCAGGTTGCTCAGAGCCCCATCCAACCTGGCCTTGAATGTTTCCAGGGATGGATGACCTGGGCTGCCCCGGTGCCGCCCAACTCCCCTGCCTCAGGATATTTTTTTAATAAATTCAGACACTAAGCCCAGAAGGACACACAGAGCAGCACAACCCTCGGCTGTTATGCATGATCGTCCCCCTGGGACAGAGGCAGGAGGAACCCAGTGTCCATGTTCTCTCCTTTGGTTGAGCTGAGCCATCCCACTCCTTACACGTGCTGGCATTTAACGGCACGGGTTTTGGCATCTCTGTCTAGGCAGATGTGGAAGTGAGCTGAAGTAGGTTGCCACAGATCTACCCGCAGCTCCATGGCTGCAGGGCCAGGGTGCGGGCCTCCTCACAAAGGAGACATGGCAAAGGACGCATGGCTCGTCCTGCTTCTGCCACGGCAGCAGCACTTGCTCTGGGAGAAAGGGGCTGCAAGCCACAAATCCCACCAAAGAGACTGCACTGCCAGTGCCAGGACAGCACAGGTGTCTCCACAGTGCAAAAATCAAAGCCTCCAAACAGCCTGTCATGGAAGCAAAGCCATTTCAGCTTCTACAGCACCTTTTCTCAAAGGTGACATGAGGCAGCCAAGGAAGGATTGAGTTATTTTTCCATCACCTCCGCTTGTGAGGACACACTAATCTATGCCAGACCAGAAATTTTCTCCCTGTAACTTGGCCTCTCATGATACCAGTCCTTAAACCACCCTTGCAGCTTGGCAGAAGGCGTCCATCCCCTCCTCTTACACCTCCCAAGTGCCTGCCTATGCATACTCACTGTAATTGGAGGAGTAACGTACATTAAGTTTGCCAGCTTCATTTGGATTCATTTCTAATAACAAGATTGAAAAGGTGAAAGCAGTACAAAATTTATTCTGTCAGAGCCAAAGGCTTGTTGCAGAGAACAAAAGGACCAAAACCTGTTTTATAAGGTGACAGATCCTTCCCTGAGCTGTCACTTGAAACTCCTGAAGCATCTTTTTTGCTGTAGGGGAGGAGGGGGGAATCAAAAAAACCCCAGGCAACTGCATCCCCTCAGAGTTCAGCCTTTTGGACAGCATGGGGGCTGGTGCACCAAACCACTTGCCTCCTGCCCAAGCAGAGCCTCCCAACTCTCATACCCACGTTTATTCACAGCCTCTGCCTTTCTGTTGTTGCTGGTCTCAACTGCTTTCTTAACAAGTGGGAAAGTCACTCCTGGCTTCATGTTCCTCTTCATAACCAAGGCTACCATTTTCCACATCTCGTCCCCCAGACTCTGGGATACAAAAGCAGAGGAGCAAGGCCCCTCCTGTCCTTGCAGCCTCTCAGATCACACAGTGCTATCATGCTCTCTGCTACATTTCCCCAAGCTTAGGTAGCTCTTCAGGTGTTTGCAGTGCCCTCAGGCCCACCCCACTTTTTCATAAATAACAAACCATCAGGAATATTTGGCATGTGCTTACCTTATAAAACTTGCCATTTTTGGTTTGCTTTCAGCCCTCCACAGTGATCACACTGCAGAATAAAAATGGAGGGGACAGGTCTGGCATGCAAAGGGAGCCTTCCGGGTGTCCCACTGAATCACGACTCAGATAAGTTTGTTTTTCTTGTACAGGCTGACTTCCTCAGCCCACCTGCCTCCATGCACAGGCTGCCCACAGAGTAAAGCAAAGAGTTTCTCTGCTGCAAGTTGTTATTGAATAAAATGAGGGAGAAAAAAACCACTACTTCTGAGGTCTGAAAGTAGGAGTCAATCATCAGAAGTTAATCAACATAATTTTTCAATACTTGCAAGTGTTTCTGCAGGTACCCAGCATTACAGAATGTCAAAGTTTCTTAAGAATAAATGCATTTTGAGACCATTAAGTCCAATCTCTTAGCAAAAAGTTGTAGCACCAGTAAAGGACTTTGTTTCTATTTCAATGCAGACCAAGTGCTTTCTTTACTTAAGCTGCTAAAACAGCTTTCATGAGTAAAACCTCCTGGAATTCTCCTACAGAAGAGCTTCCCCTGCAACTAGAAAAGGTGCAAGCTAAGGTCACGTGCACAGAGAACCAAATATCCTCACTGGTATCAACCAAGATACTGAGCATTCAAGACCTAATTGACTAAAATGTTTTAACATTAAACCTAAAGCACACGAAAGCACCACTGAAGTCGAAAGATTACTCACATACTAAAACCCATACATTAGCTAAAAGGTTTTGCTAGATCATCCATGATGGTCTCAGCAGTATGTATGATTAATTGCCTTCTTTATTTAAGAAAATTAAGGGCCTCTTCAAAGTCTGAGCATAAGGTCTAGACCTCAAATATGCTTATGTTTTAATTTGGTTAGGAAAGAAAGAACAACTATTCTAATAACTTTAAATAATATAAGCATGAATAATCAGATATTAGTACTTGCAGGCTGGTTTACTGACACATTTACACTGATTAACTATCTTTTCCTAAAAGTGCTCTGCATAAAGACATATTAATATAGAAGATTAGCCCAGTTATTCAATTAATATATTTGTCACATCATAGAAAATTCTAAATTTATTAAGCAAATACACTGTAGAAAGCAAGAGTATCTTTATTTGTATGGAAAGAACAGGTTGAACGAACAGGAGGAATTTAACACAAAGTGTCTTAAATGCAATAAAACAAATACTTCCGTAAAGATGACTGTTGCATACAGAGTTGGGGAGGGGTGTTGGGGGTGTGTGTGGTGTTAGTTTATATATATATTTTTTTAAAGACAGCCACACACAGGATCTGCAGAGTCAAATGAATGCTTATCACACATTTGTTGAAACAGGTATAAACATGTTTTTAAATAAAATACCCAAATCCGCAAATAATCACGCATGCAAGCAATTTCTAGACAACCAACATGCTTGAAGTGAAATGCATCTTTAAGTTGCTTCAGAATGAAACCTAATCAGTGTAAAGCAATGTTAAGAACAAAATACACCTATTAAGTCTCTTCAGGTGCCAAAGAGAATTTTAACCAGTAGTCTTAAAAACAAAAATGAAGCTTTTTTACTCTGAGCTAAACTCATACAGATACTTTAAAGAATTACAAAACAACTATACTCTTCTGCTAAAAAAGGATTCTATCAATAAAAAGTAAAACTGCGTTTGATTACTCTTGAGCTAGAGGTTGTGAGGGGCAACTCATTCTACAGAACCTCAGCAGACCCTGTCTGCTTCAGAAGTGTGGCAAAATCCTACAGTACTTTCCACAGCTAAAGGAGGAAGATGAGACTTTGAATGCACACAGGAAGGTGTGAAAGAAGATGAAGTCATCGTCAGATGGACACTGCTGATTAGAATTGTATCACCTGATCAGGAAACCCTATGTTAAAAGGTATTGTATTAAAATTATACTACAATGTGAATTTAATAACCATTGATAAAGAATGTATTGATAATAACTGATAATACAAATTCCTTATTTAAAGAAAAAACAGGTGTATTACCAGTCAAGTTTACATGTATTTAAATTTGCATTTACATTTTTTCAGAGTTGGATTTACTATTACTTTGATATTCGGACAGTAATTTGCTCTAAATAAGAATGAACAGTGTGCTCATGATCCAAGACCAATAACCACTGTGCTCATGAAATAGCAGAAAACAGACAGACTGCATCCTAAAAAATGCACTGAAACTACCTCAGTCCTGTACCAACTCGCCTATATATCCATACCTTGCCCATTAAATGAGAATTTCAGGGGGACACTTCTGTGAAAATAACCCTATCTGATGTTACTCTGAAATGCCTCATAAGCGGGTTCACTGAAGCTTACATCAGTCAATGACCAGATTTTTACATAAAGCCATCTGTATTCAGCCATCGATAGTTCTTCGGGTTCAGCTTTCAGATATTTACTGCCTCATTCATATACCTGAGCTCAGAAAAACCTTGACTGGCAGAGTTTCAATAACAATATTTTTAATAAAAACTTCTAACATAGCCACAAAATTCAGGGTTGGTAAATTATATGAAGATAGTGTTTCTGGGCTAAGAGCCTACAGTGTGCAGGTGTGCATGAATAACTTCACTGAGAGCATGAGACTCTGTGCTGGATGTCTGGATGTTTACAAATGCAGCAGCATTATTTCTACAAATGGCCAATTTTAGCCACTTCTTGATTGACAGAATTTTCCATGTCATATTTGAATTAATTGGGCTCTAAATTTGATGCATGTCCAAAGAGTTGTTAAGCACTGAATTCCTTTGCATGTTCTAGTCTTACATAAAAAGCTTGTTTAACAAAATGGGTTACTAATTTGCTGAAATAAGTGTTTTACTATACTTTAAGGACAAATCTCCATATTTTGCAGTTTCCTCCTTTCTGTCATCTAAAAAGTGAACCAGAGAGCAGAAGAGGAAATAGAAGAATTTGAAAAAATGATGTGGATCTTTACTGCAATCAGAACTCAGTATAGAATATTAGCAGATATACCACCTCTTCATCAAAAGCCTGGTTTCCACGGTGACCAGCACATCCTCCACTGTTTTGTTTGGGTTTTTTAAAGACCTTGATCTTGAGTGTCACCTCTCCCCACAATTAGGATGCAAGATAAGCACAGAGAAATGTGCTTTTTTTCCCCTCCAATAGCTAAACCAAGTGGAGGACTTGGATGCCCACGCAGATCGAGCATTTGATGAAAATATCCATCAAAGAATTCTGTAAAGCCACCTGGATGACAGTGACAGGCAGGTGAGGCACTGCTCGAGTTCTTCACGCTCCAGCTTTCCATTGTGTCAGAACATAACCTACAACTTGGCTTGCTGGGTCAGACTAGAAGCCTTCTAGTCCACTTGGTGAAGCATTCTGTCCCCAGTAATAGCCAGAGGTCATTACGTCCTGCCATCTTTATCATCAATAAATGTGATCACTTCTTCCCTCACGCTATAAACTGAACCATCACATCCTCCTAGCCATGAGACAAACCCCACTCTAACCAGCTATAGTTTAAAACTAAGCTGAGCTCATGATTTCCTATATTTACCAACATAGCTGCTTTTTACTTTTGCTATTTCCACTTGGCTTATATAGTCAATTCCCCACTCATGCTATTTAATATAAAGAAAGCTTTAAAAGCATTGTGCCTCATCTCCTGCCATAGGAGGAAACACCCGTCACTGGACCAGTCAGATGCTTGTCTTGTCCCCGCAGTATCGGTTGCAACAATACACATAATTCCCAGATTATTTCAGTTGGCAAACTGGTTTTACAACAACTAACTAAAATCACCAGTAACCCCTAATCGCTATGAGTTTACGTAGCATTCAAAATTTACATAGTACAGACACAGCCTATTCCTCCCAGCAAATTGCATCCTCTATTCAGCTGCCCGGCACACTCAACATCCAATTCAGCTCCACATCCTATTTTTAACAATGACTCATTTAATTTCATCCTCGCCCTCTTGCGGTCTCAGTTCAAGACTATTACATAACTCAACCCAGCAAAACATATAGCTAAACATTTTTACTGTTTCAGCTTCGTTGCTTGCTCATAATTTATGGCAAAGATGCCTTTTACCCCAGCGTAACAGAGGATGTTTACTAATACAGGTTCTGAACTATCAGCTCTGCTAATAAGAGAAGAGATAATATTTTATCTGCTGTCCTGAAGATCACCTAGAGGTGTCTGATTTCTGCTCTGACTTTATCAAACACTACCCGTGTGACCTTGCAGAATAGTTTAATAATTGCTCCACCTTTCTGTTTCTTCCTCCCTCACCTACCATCCACAGAATGGCATTGTGTAATATCTGCCTATGAAAAAAAAATAAATATAAGCCTGTTTGCAACAAGCTTTAGGTGCAGCATGTTCTTACCTTTATGTATGGAGCTGTACTGATGCTCTCCCTTCCCCCATAAACTTGATCTGCAATAATTTATTTTCACTCTACAGTATTTTCACCTTAAAGACCGAAGTTTTTCAAGTATGTGAATGACAGTGGTTTTGGCAAGGGAGAAAGAAGCACCCAGGGGAAGTATATAAAGGAAGTAAGAATGAAGCATGTAGGTATTTGTGCATGCAGCATGGTTGCAGTTTTTACTCTCAACGTGCAAAAGATGACTGGGCTTTGAGAACTTGTCATCTGCAAAGCAGCAAATACTTCTGTAACCCCAGAGTAGCATCTCAAAGCTGCATTTTTTCTTTTCTATGCAGACAACAGGGAATAAATGCCCATTTCAGGGGATTTCTGCAGCTCTGTTTCCAAGGTAGAAAGGAAACAATGGGGTAGGAACCAACGGACGAAAGGAAGCATAGACAGCGCAGAGAGAGAGCAGTTTCGCGACAGCAAAACAGGGCTTGTTCTATAAACGCAGTAGTACCAAAGGTAAACGCATGAACTGACAGGAGGCAGCAGGGGGTGGTTCTAAACTACATGTAAACAAGTTATGCTGTACTTGAGTAAAGGTTTTGTTCACCCTGGGTTAGATTACTTTATACTGCAGCCCGAGTGGGTCTTCCTGTTGATTCCAATGCAACTTAAACAAAGTCCTGAATTTCAAACTGAAAAACAAAGTAAGGGGGCTCCTGTACTCTGATAATTAGGATTCAACTATGAGCAAGTCAGCAGACTTTGGAATGCTCTCTTAGTTTTTTTTGCCCCACCCCCCCAATAAACTCTTCTCAGACTTCTTAACCAAAAGATGTTGCTTAGCCTCAAATGCCACAGAAATATTAAACTCGATCAGCTGCAAGCCCAAAGCAGCAGATAATCTACTGGACACTAGATCAGCAAAGCCCCTGTCTACCTGTTATAGAAACAGAGGCTTGCAGCTGGAAGCCGGCCACAGACCAGCTCTCTGGAGCATGGTGATCCACTCTCCCATGGGCCAGCCAGCTCCACAGGCCCATGAACACCCATCCTGACCAAGTGAGAGCCATCAGCAACACCATGGTTTGCTCTCCTTATTGGTCTCAGTTTTAACCTTTTATTTTCCTGAAGCCACAAGCTAAGCAAAGCACCTTGCCTGTGAGCCAGGGGGTGGGAAACCACTTCTCTTAAAGCAGCCAACATGGGAGGCAGAGCCACATGGAGCTTCCTCCAGCTATCTCCTCAGAGCTGAGGGCAATCAGAGATACATAGCTGGAAGTGCCTCTTCCCTGGAAACCGTATGATTGAGGAAAGCAAAATAATAGGTAGGAAAGGGAAGACAAATTCACGGTATGAACACAGAAGAAACTGCTGGGCAGGAAAGAGAAGGAAAATTGGAAGAGATTTTCAGAGGTATGCAGTGAATATTAGGGGAATGACTAAAGAGGAAAAGATATAAAAATGCAAGGAAAAATGAGCAAAGAGAAGGAAATACAGTAGGTGAAAGAGTAGACAGCATTGCATTTTTCAAATTGGCATCTCCAGGCTTTTTTCTGGAAATTGTTTATCCTTCTGTTAATGGAGGGAGTAATGGGAAACAAAACAAGTTATCTTAAACCATGTTTTAAAGACAGAGGAAGAAAATAAATAAGGTTTGCATTGGAGCTATTGTGCATAGTTCATTCCATTTTAATTATATGGCTCTTGCTCTCTGTCTCAGTCTTGTACTGCAGCACTACACATGAACGCTTCCTACTTGACACCTGAAACTCTGACACATGTCCTCTCTCCTTCAAAGGACCAAGACTTCATTATCCATGTCAGATTGAAAAAGCTCATTAAAAAATTGTGTTTTTCTTTATGGTTTTCCAACATTAAGAATTTTTTTTTCTGGTTCATCCTCTTTGACATGAATATCAAAAGGAGATTTATTAGAAGGTTCTTTTTTTTTTTTTCTTTAAATAGGTTTTTCCAGCACAAGGATATATCAGTAACTTACAGATACAACACTTCAAGGTTTAACTGTGTTATATTCTCTAATGAGCAACAAAATAAAAAGCATTCTATTTGCAGACACTTATTTTCTCTGGAAATAAAGTTGGGAAATATCCTATTTTGATTATGTAAAGTTAACAAGAAGATATTAAATGATAATTTGATGTTTGTCTTTTACTATAGACTGGTATTTTGGTTATAAAATACATGACAGGTACACTGTTCACGAAGAAAGGCATGTCATTGACAGAAGAATGAAACAGACTGCTGTTTTGCACAGCATTGGTAAACCCCTATTAGATTTAAAGAATTAATTAAACATTTCCTTCTTGCACTAAGTCTTTAAGATTCTCTAGCAGTAGAAGTCTGTGACTGGAAGAGTGGTATATAGACACATCCTTCTGTAAAAAACATTTCTTCTATTAATAACCAGAACTCCATCCTAATCCTTTTCTGCATTAACTGACTAGTATACAAAACCAGAATATTGACCAGAGAAAAGGAGTCTCCATGAAATCTGACATTCAAATCAATTCTTATTGCACCAATTGTGGTCAAGGGACTTGCAGAAATGTATTCAAGACAGAATAAGGCAACCAAAAAGAATGAAAACTTATAAATCCACGTCTGTGTTAGCTAAGTAACAATTTCAGAAGGAGACCGTGCATTACAAACCCTCCTGAGTTTAAGTTCACATGCACCAGCCATGAGCAAATGGTGATAGCGTCAGATTCCAGTTTAAATTTGTGCAAATGTGCCAACCTCAGACCAGCAAAAAGGGCAAATATCCACATTCTAGATAAAAAGAAAGGCCAGGCCTTGTAGTTAGTTTAAAAAGAGACATTAGCAGAAAGAGAAGGCTGGAGAGTAAATGCCCTTGCAGCTCTGAAGATGCTCTCTAAAGACAAGATTGATGCACACCGATACAGCACTACAGCAGGCATGTGTTAGCAGTGCCAGTGTTAAATCCCTTCACCCATGATCAGTACTGGTTAGCATTTCTAAATACATGTTATAACAGGAACTGCCAGCTCATTGTGCTTAGGCAAATTTTGGTTTCTCACTGGTAAGTGGTAAGAACCATTAGAGAATCAGATAAATTGATTTCAATGGCACAACTCTCAAGTCCAAAATTAAGCCTACGCTTAATTGCTTTGCTGGATCAGAACCAGGCAGCTCAGCAGCTCCTAAGCCTGATCCTACAATAAGGTCAGAAGGCTACAGAAGTTCCACAGTTTTTATTTCCTTCCTTTTAAACAGGATTTTTTTAGAATGATCTGTGCATTTAATATAAGGCAGAATTTTGAGTAAACAATATTACACATCTCTGAATCATAAAAGCAATCCTATTGGTAGCCAGAGCCTTGAAGTTGGTTAAGTACATGTATTTAGATCTTTGGAGTATAGACTTAATAGCACTCTGTCCCAACAGTCAGCAAGGACACTAATATTATGAAAATACTTAATGTTCTTTTTAAAATCCTAATTCATCATACTTATTGAAGGCAGTAAGCTTTTTGGCCACCTCAGGTTTAGACTTAAACACATTTAGTCTCATTTTATTCAGGTGAAAAATGCATACACTGCATTTCAGGAGCAAAAGATGACACAGCACTCCAGGAAAGGCATTCCGAAACAAATTGCACTCCCCCCTAGTTTTGATAAAAGTAGCTAGCAGTTGCCATTCGTAAGACTGGGAGATTCTGCTGGTGGCTGAAGGAAAGAACTGAGAAACATAAAGCTTTCCTCTTCATGGCCCCGCTGATTAACGCACAGAGAGACGGTGCTGGTGTTAGCGGGCAGGAGAGGAGCGGAGCGAAGGCAGGCTGCCGGCAGTCAGGGCGCTGAGATAAGCCTATGCAGTTGTCAACTGGGCTGCATCGTTTCTTGGGTTCAGCTGACTTCAGAGTTCCCAAGTAACATTTTTGCAGACGATATTTTTCCTCTTTATAAACCTCACTAGGAGCTCTCTTTTAGACAGTCATAAACTGCAGAAACATATCTTTATTCCATTCCCTTTTAAGACACTGTACAGAGAATACCAAACCTCCCAAAATGGTCCCCGCCTCGATGCAAGTATAAAAAGAAAATAGGCGGAGAAGCACAAGCAGTCAGCAACACTGTAGGTAAGGCAGATTTAGCCCTTAGCAGTGAAAGAGTATGGAAATTCAAGCGAGGATTCTAATCAGAGATAACACAGATGTGTTCTCATTTCTGCTTCTCAATTTTGTAATTTTATCAATCTCTTTTTAGCTGAAAGCCAAGCAAGAAGAGAGCACAACCTCAGGAATAACCACTACCTTTCAAGTTCCCTTCTTTCTGTCTTCACCTCTGTCTATCCCTCCAATATATAAAGTATGTATCGGGACTGCCTAACAAAAAAAATTAATGCATGACTACAAACTATAGACCGAACGGAGCCACTGACTTTATTACCTTTTCATACGTTAATATGCACTGAGCTCCATGGAAATTTTTTCTGGTTACGCCCAGGCCACTGCATATTGCTCTGCACCTTTGAGAATGCTTTCGACCATGGTAAGGAGCGTCAGCACCATCTTGTGGCCTCCACTTTGGTATGCAGTCCCCCGGAGTTAGGCAGTTTATGAGCCCTTCAAATGAAGATTTGCAACTGGAACCCGTTAACTCAAAGTGCTAACACCAGCAGTTGCATCTCCAGGGTCGCTTTGCAGTTTCTTCAGAGTCTGAAGGCTGCTGGTCAGGATAAGTGAACAGATCAGATGCCTGTTCTTCAGAACCAGCTGTTTCCCCAACCTTTATAAAATTAAATTATTAAATAAACAGAAACTGAAACATACTCTCTTGGATTTTCTTTTTTTTTTTTTAAATAGCTTTTGTTTTGCTAGTCCAAACACAAACTTTTTCACCCTCCCCTCCCACATTGTTCTGGTAGTTCTCTGCTTAAGCTCCAGTACATCTCTATCCTTTTTGAAAATAATCTCTCCTTCTATGACAAATATTTCACCTGAGACATCCCAGGCTTCCGTTTGCTTTTTCACAGCTGCAGCACACTTCTGATCAGTAGCTGGATTTATCTTCCTCTGCCATTTCCAGCTGAGGACTCCCAGCTCACAGGACGAAAAAAAAAAAAAGTTCCTGTTATGCACAGTCTTGAAACCTTCACTGTTGTATTTCTCAATTTTCTCTTATTCTGTTCCCCAAAGCCATCCATTTCTTCCTACCTGACATTCGGATTCTCCTCTGTAGTGAAGATGTCTCCTAGCTTAGACTTATCAGCACATCCCATTAATGCACTCCTCCTTTCCAGGCAGAAGTCATCCATAAAAATATTAAGCTTGTTTCTAAACCAGTACTGGGAAAACTCCACTATTAATCTTCCTCCCACTTAGCACTCCCACTCCCAAGACTCTTGTCATGCCCCCCTCAATCATCTCCTTATTCACATTATAATTCTTCTAAGTCTCATTTTTCTCCAGGTGAACAAATAGCTTCCTAGGCAGGCCAATACTATTCCTTTCACAAAATTCAGCTAAGATTAGATCTATTGCACTCACTTCCTTTGCACCTACCTTATCAAATAAATTTAACTGGAATCCTACACCATGCTAAAAAGTAGTCAATGTCACAAATTATTTCTTTATATAGCTTGTCCTGACTTCACTTGTCCTGGTGCCTGTGTTTTTACTGTTATTGTGCGATTTAAAACAGGTCTGAAAAGCTGCATGAGACAAGATAGCTCTGTCAAAAAATATATGGAAGCTGCAGAATCAAAGAATCCATTTAAGTATGCATTTAAGTATGCACTTACATGCAAATCAAGAAAGACCTAACAAATTAATTTGATTTTTGTCTGTGTCAAATACAGCATTCACAGCAGGTGGCAATATCTTGCAGTATAGAAACAAAGGGGAAAGGTTTGATGCTATGATTGCACCAGCAAAATAAAATGGAGAAGTCACAGGAATTTACATAAACAAAACAGGAGACTTAAGCTGCAGCCAAACTTCCAACAGATCTGAGTAATGAAGCTGGAACACTCTTTCAGATTTTCTTATGTTCGCAAAAAGTTATGTACCACAATTGTAAGAATATTATTTTTTTTCCAGAAGTGCGTGTTTCTGACCAGCTACAGGACAGCCCTGGGTGCATCCCTGAAGAGACCTCTGCATTTTCCCCTGTCTCGGCTAGGAGTACAAGTTCTCCTGCAATAGCTCTATTCCATACATTCGCACACCAGGGATCAGGCACAGAATCAGAAGACACACATAGATGCCTACTTCACGTTTCAGTTGCCTTGCTGGGATTTAGGAACCTAAATACATTTTAAGGACGACTCCATCCGAGTAAGGATGAGTAAGGTCCCGTAATAGCAGAGAAGGGCAAATAAAGTACTTTAGGTAATTACAGCCCAGTCAGCCTAACATCGATATCTGAAAAGAGATGGTGACAAATTAGTAAGCAAGCAATAAATCAACGGGTCTGTAAGCACCTTGAAAAAACCAAGATGATAACAAAGAGCCAACAGATTTGTCAGGAGCAATTCATGGCAAATCAATATAATTGCTTTCAAAACAGCTGATCTAGCATACAAGGAGATAGGCCCCTGTAACAAACAAACACAGCAGAAATACAGTCTAGATGAAGGTGCACTAATTTCAGGTCAGAAGGGGTTGAAAGAAAAGATGCAGATTCTTATGGGTAAAAATGGGAATTCATTTGAAGATGACATAGAAGTCTCGTTATATTCAGTATTTTTATGAATTATGGTATTTTGTGTTTCTTAAAAATTTGCAGATGACACAAACTGGACAGGCATTGTTCAGCTCTCAACTCAGTTCTAACCAGTACAAATCTGTTCCGCTCAACCCCGCTGGTGTTGTCTAGCAAAGTCTTCTGGATAGTCTGGATTGTATTGTTCAACATAATTAAGCATTGGATAATGATCATAGGAAGAGAAAGTTAATCAACAGGAACTCTTCAGGTCTCTGTTCAAAAACTGATATGTAGTTATGAAACAGTTATCAAAACTGCATTCCTCTTGAGTACTCCCTCGCAAGATTTCCAGGTTAGGAAATCGGTACAGAATAATTCCTCATGTTTTCTCCCATTCTCAACAGCAGGGTGGTTTTTATTAACCAGTGCAATCCTCTCAAAAAACATTATTTCAAATATTAAAAGTTCAAGAATTACCTTCCAGAGTACATGAAATTGATTGATTCTGATGCCAATTATACTCCTATATCCAAGGACAAAATATGACGCTACTCTGTAATTTATGTAGCACTGCAGAATGCTGCGAAGCCACAACAGCACTAAATTGAGACTAATGTTTCAAGTAGGACGCAAAGCACCTGCTCCCCAAATACTGTTAGCTGCAATTCTATCTCTTTCACACTGTGTATTCTCATACAGAGATTTATTGTGCCAATACCTTATTTTCCGCATCGCTATCTTGTTGCTCTGAACATAGAAATTCAGCTCAGACATCCCCAAGTGCAGCTTACAAGGCCCCAAACATATCCTGCTCGGGAGGAAGCAGCCAGAATTTTCCCACTATCAGTACTTAAAAAAGGATTCTTTTGAAACTACGATGCATGTATTGTCTGTGTTATATACTGGTGGTTTAGCATAGTTTGGTTTTTAAGAATTTGTTATTAAAATGTTATAGTTTGTTTTTTAAGAATTTGTTATTAAAATGTTACGTAGAACTTGATGTAAATTCATGAGAGAGAAGCAGCACAGCAAGCCTGTGGCATGGTATTCCTTTGCATATCAAGTTCCTGTAAATGAGCTGATCAAGTAGTCTTAGACATAAACAAGCCTGGAAATAACTTTAAGATATACCCTACCTCATTAATCAATCTCTGAGTTGGCCTCTGTCTTTTCAAAAATCCCCCTGTTTCAGCTGATGCAGTTCTCCTGCCTGAGCTTCCCACAGACCTGCTAAAGAGCTGTTATCTTCACTGCAAACAAGTTTTCAGTCATGGCGAGACAGTCCCTGAAAACTGATTTTAAAAACTTGAGGAATTTAAAGTTTAAAAAAAACCCTGAAGAATCTTTGCATTAGAAGTGTTATAACAAGGCCCAGCGATACGGATTATCACTGGCGTTGCAGAGACGACACCCAGTCATGCATAGAAGCTGCTGACACAACACCCTTCTACCCCTACGCAATAGGGTTAAAGCACTTGTGATCAGTACACATGAAACCCTTCACCCTGCCCACGTGCAGTACCCTCTCCCCTGCTGCAGGAGACATTTAGATTTAAAATGATCCCATGGATTATCAATTGTTTCATTGGATATAGAAATTAGGACATTAACTCCTCAGGGTGAAGATCGCATCTTGTGCTTTGCACCAGGACCTCCCAGCCCCACTGGAAATGGATGTTACTTCTGTGCTGACCTGTCACCACACTGCTGTGCTTGTCTTCAGTGCAATACTTTCATAAACATCTCACTTTGAACTCTTCAAAGACCCTGTAGCTTCTTAAATTAAGATCAATATTAGGGCATTTGTATTTGACTTGCTAATATAATATTGCATCACCTTGGACTATACACATCCATAGTTTAGAACTGGGAAATTGTTCTGTGGTGCTAGCAGCTCCTTATCAAGTTTTGTTAACGTTTTATTATACTACTACCATTTTATTTTATTTTTAACTAACATCTCTCCCCTTCTCCACAACATTACCTCTAGGTGGCAGGTGCCTGTGAACCTTACAGTAAGGCTCACTTGCCACCTCACCGTCCTGAAACAACAACTTCACAACTAAGACCAGAGTTGTCACTCCTCACATGGGAAAAATATTAAGTATCTCACAGCAGATACAGTACTTCTATCACTAAAATAGGTGGCAAAATAAACTATGATATAAATTAAGCTTCCAGAATACAGTCAGAGTTTATATAAAGAACACTGGATTGTGAGCAGAAGATGCTCTTAATGGTAAGCAGAAAAAAAAAATAAATGCAAGTCACAACATTTAACCTTGCATGAGTTGTTCAGCATTTGCCCTAAGACTCCTGCTTTACAAGTGTCACCATCAGAGCAGGCGTTAGGAATGGTACTTGAAACGTTGGAGCCCAGGATTTTCGGCTGCCGTGAGCATCCAGCCGGCTCCGGAGGATGAGCCATTAGATCAGAAGGTTCTGGGAAGGGTGAAATCAGTGTTGTCTGGATTTCACCACCACCACCGAGTTTCAGGCCAGTTTCAGTTTTTTGGCAACATGCAGTAATGGCTACATCAGTTACACTAAACTACATTAATGTACTACAATACTTAAAATGAAAAAAGCAGTAATACAAAATATACATGTTTGATTATAATTTTTACTACAGATTACATTCAGCCACTGCTGTCAGCAGTTATTACAGACATTTTAAGAACTAGGTCAGAATTAGGTATTTAGACCAGCCCTTTTCCAGCATTCCCCCTTTCAGTACTGGATCCACTAAGACCCCACTCTCCGTATATACCTTTCTGCTACCTGGCGCCTAGGCAGAACCTTGCTAATTCCTCCCACTTAGCAACACAAAAAAGGCAGCATGAATTAAAATCCTTCTACAGGGGTTCATTTAGGAAGCATGTAGGTGAGGGCCTCATTCACCGGCCAGAGAAATTTGCTGAGCTCATGACCCATTTCCTATCATCACCGTGATCAAAAACTCTCAGATACAAACAGGAGCAGAATATGGGTCCAGTGATTCGTCCTAACACCACAACCCTTTATCAGCCATCATCTTTCTGGCAGACACTCATCACCGACCAGCATGCTGCTGTCTCCGATAGCTTCTGATAGACCCAAGCCTTTTAACAGGGTGGGAGCACAAGTGCATTCCCACAGATGTAATCGGATGCTTCTTGTGTATCCTAGTTTGTGATTAGCCAGGTGCTCGTAGCATTTTGGATACACGATGGACATATCAGGGTACCCTCCATCATGCAAAGTTTTATGACAGACAGAGAAGAGAGGATGCTGTCCTCAAATGCCTCCATGTGCTACCATGGATCATCAAACATCAAACATGCTACCATCCTCATCAAACAGCACATCTACCAGTTTTAAAGCAAATGTACAATAATTATATTATTGGGGCTGAAAACATGATGCTCTTTGCTTCTTATACTTTTTAAACCGTGAGGCAAGTTGTTTGAGTAAGGATTACTTGGCATAAGCATAAATTCTTTTGTGAAGTTTCTGTGGTCTAATCCTTCCTTAGGAGCAGTCTAAGCAGCCTGGCAGTGGAAAAAGCTATTTAACGGGAGCAGTAAAACTGCTGATTAAACTAAGCTCTGGCATGTAAAAAAGAAATAATAACTTACCTGTAGAGTCTTGACTCAAAGTTTCTTGACTACTACTGCTGTAAGAAGGCACTGGAGTGATAGAAAGTGAAGCTGGGCAGGATAATGGATATGAGAAGTCATTTTGTGTAGCAAAACATTGAAATACAGGAACACAGGCATCTTCAGAGAAGGTGAGAGGGAGATGAGTGTTCCCATACACACACGGATTTTTCCAACGAAGCAGTCCTACCGCAAGAGGGCCAACAGCATCAAAACCTGACAAAAAACATCAGGAGTTAAAACCTGTGCCCTTGTATTGTAGCAGCTTATAATTTTGGAGAAGGAAGCTATAATGAAGTAATATCAACTCCTGTTTTGATCATTAAGCTAGCCTGCTCCTTGAAAAGGAGTGCCGTATTTTATTCTGGTCTACACCATCAGTAATGCTGTTAAATGCTGGTGTAACACTGAAAGTATACTTTCAGTATGCGTTCTCCTTTTACTGAACAAGACAGCATTTAACATTAAATAAGCCATCATAATTCCAATATGAACCTACAATTTGTTGTGGTCTTGCTTATACCCGGATTTCTGCAGAGCCTCAATTCCACATTACAACCTGAAGGTTTCTCAGCTGGAGAAAGCTAACGTTTGATGATTTTTTTAAAATTTTTTTATTTTAAAATCAACATCTCGGTGCCACTGTTCTGACCCCTGTGAGGTTCAGAGCTCAGTGGAAATTGGGAAGTTGGAGGCACAACCACTCCACTGCCGCTTCAGATCCTGCTCTGCTGTTAGATGCACAGGCTCTGCCCCGGTGCAACTCTCTGTTCTTCTGCTACAGTCCTTCGCAATTCTCTTATCCACCAATAAATGTCTTGGAATTTTCTCAATCTATTTCATGTTTTCTTTAAATTACTCTTTATTTTGTACTCTTTAAGTATTTTTGCGCTTCCTGAAGACTTCTGTTCCATTTTAGCTCGGCTGTGTATGACAACGCGACACAAACCAGTAGGGCTTATTATGCCAGTATGCCACAAGACTGTGGAGGAGAGCTGCCCTGTAGAGATCACTCTGCTGCCCTCCCCCAGCAAAAAACACAGGGGTGGGGAAGACAACACCTTTGGAGTGTTGGTTACTTATAACTGCAAAAGAAGGAGACTTCTATATCTCTCATACAAGTATTATCTTACCTTTTAACTCTCAGGTTTGTGATACTTGAAAGACTGGCAACATCTGAATACAAAATATCCCATCCACAAAACTGGACTCTCAAATGCAGACAAATGCTCCAAATTTCTGATGGTCCTACAAGCGCCCTCAGGCAATTATGGCAACGCTCGCTTGAGACCACAAGTGCTGCTGCATCAAGGGCTGAGATATGATGCAACAACTCAGACTTCAGACGTGATCAAGTAATGAATAATTCTCCAGAAAACGAAGTATTTAACAGTAGAGCATGCCTGAATGGAACTGGTAGGTCATACTACCGGCTCATAACTTCTGCAAGAGCTATATGAGAGTATCTGATGTAATATTACTTTTTAGTTGCTCTAAGAACAATTCTGTCAGGTACTGTAAATAAGCATCAAACAAATGCACATGAAGAGTGGTGGTTGTCTAAATGTAGATCCCTTAAAAAACGAACAACAGAACAGAAATCATTCATCAGATCTTTCAGAAGAGGAGCCTCTAAGAGTTAGGACATAAACCTCTTTAAATAAACGTGTGCGCACCAAGAGTTCTTTGAGCTGCCTGCTGGACAGACAGCTACATACATCAGGGGCTCCCAAGCGTGTCCACTCCAGAGAAAGAGCTGAGTGGCACTACAGAAAGTTCAATGATCTGTAGTAAAATATTGTTTAATACCAGCCAATACTGCAGTAGACATCATGTTTAACAACAAGCCCACAGCCTCCCTACTCTCATCCTTCTCTTTATACAAAACTTGGGCTCATGCATTTTTGGAAACATAAAATCGATGAATTTTCTAGGGAGTTAGCTGCCAATATATTGTTATATTTCTCTTGCAAACATACAACACATTTCAGTCTACCAATAATACTGACCGTGCAGCCAGCAACACGTACCTTCATCTGGCTGTACCAAAAAGGACACAGCTTTTTACTCAGCTGTCCCAGTTGTAATGTGGGTTTCTTTGTGTACAGATACCCACTAACTAAAGACTACGGTTATTCCATAGTGCCCGACTGCTTTATCATGAATGCTCAGGAAAATGAGAGCATTACCATGTACCTGTGTATAGAGGTTATGAAATTTAGGGCTGTTTTTAACCATTGATATAATCATGAAAAATCCATAAGCACTTCTAGCATCTTACTTTATGTTCAGATCTTTTAAATATGCTTGAAGTCACTTCTTTCTCCGCTACCTTTTCCAGTAGACATTGATTTTCACTTTTACTAATAGTCATTCCATCAACTCATCTGAAAGTACATGGAATTGATCATTTATGAGAAGAAAAAAACCCAACACAGATACATGATCTCAAAGAGGCTATTTGTGTCTCATTTATCTGTTCACCAGTGCAAGGCCATTTTGCCTATACTAAAACCTCCAGCTTCTCTTTTAGTTTTGTCTGCAAGGGAACATAAGCTGCAGCTGTAAGCATATAACATCCAGATTCTGAGACTGAAAAACTAAGCAAGGCTATAAAAAGTTTATAAATAAAACTACTCAGAACTCTTGAGTAAAGGCAAGGTCTCCAAGTTTTTGAGTTTGTTTAATCTCATTAGACCCATCAGTTAACAACAGCTTTTACCATAACCGCTTCTTGTAGCCACATTAAAATAAATGTCTAATAAAAGTAATACAAACAGCAATGAGTATATATTCATGATACATATAAGTCTACCTAGATATGAAAATATATATATATACACACACACCCCCCCATGAAAACACAAGAGAGAGAGAGTGTGTGTGTATGAGAAACTGGGACACTCAGAAAGTGAATGTAATAGATTTAAATTATTAAATTCCAAAGCCATAGCAGTAGTTTCTATTGTGCTCAGTGAAGTTGCAGAAAGCTTTAAAAGACCCTGAAGGTGTTTCACTTAAAAAAAGAAAAAGCCACTTTAAAAAGTCAGAGTTTAAAAACATATCTTTAAAGGTAAGGGCAACACCACAGATCATTGCAAAAGGCAAGGATCACCGGCTAACCCAGCAGATGCACTTGACTGCATGATACATGCACAGGCTGTTTCTCCCTGCTCTGTTTTACCAGCTGACAGCAAAATAACAGCTGAAACAGAAGCATATATCCAAAAAAGAAACTTTTGCAGCATTTACATATTTTTAAAGCTGTGCCAAGAGTTTCAAAATTGTAACAGCAAAGGAAAGCAGTATCTAGCTCTCAACACAGCTTCTCAACAGCAAGACAAGGCAAGGGTTGCTGAGATGTGCTGAAGGAGGCTGCTTAGCAGCCTGATAGAATTTGTGGTTGGAAACACAGGGATCCCTATGAATCTGCAGACAATGTTCCTGCTGCGAGCTTAATGCCTTTCCCAGGTGTTTAAATACAACTATGCATTGCGGAAAACCAAGCACATGCACCCTTTATTAGCAATATGGAAATTAAATTAAATTGCGTATCCTGGAATCGTTTCTCCCAGTGAAGAGGACTGACTGAGAGGGGCTTGATAGTCCCTCAGAGCTCTGCAGATGCAATGCCCTGAGGAGTAAATCCTAAAGCTTGAAAATGGATACAAACCTGGCAACCCTGGTCCCTCAGGTTTTCCTATCAGACAACCACTTTTTATGCACTCCCTTGACTGTTACAGATGTTTCCCTTTATCTCTACAGTTTTCTGTGAAGTGGCTGATTTGCATCTCAGAGTTTTCTCTCTGGTGTGCCTGGATTGCCCCCGGGCTTGTTCTCTCACAGACGCCACCATGCCCAAAAATTCTCCCTGAAAACCTAAAAATTTGTATCTCTACCAGAAGCAGTAATCCTCAAAAAACAGTCCCCTAATATTCCTCCTCCCCCACAAATGCAATAATGCCATACGGAAACCACATAACTCAGTAAACTCCTGCCTCTGCCCCACATCATAAGCAAAAGCTATCGAAGAGAGCTGAAAAAATACTGTACACCCTGCACGGTCCGTGCATTCACCCTACCTGGGCTCCAGGCTGGCTTTGCTGCAGGGTGACAGCGGACCGTCAGTCGTGCCCTGTGCACCTGCAGACCTCTCCTGTTTGCCGGTGTCCGGGAATCCCCCATCCTGCAACACCTCTCCTCCTCTCTGCTGCTGCCCAGCTGGAGCATCTCGTGTGTGCTCCTGCTGCCTCCTGAAGCCTGTACGGCACATGCTGGCCACATGCTATAAGCGCAGTCTTGCCATTTAAAGCTTTTTTCCCCCCCTTCCTTCTCTCCTCTCTCACTTCTCCAGCTAATCCTCATCCTAGCAATCAGGCACACCTTTCCCCTCCTGCAGCCAAGGTGGAGCATGAGCTGCTGTCTCTTCATGTGGGGCATCTGGCTGCTGCTCCAGCCAGGCTGCTCCATAGGGAACCAAACTCCCTTGGGAAGGGGGCAGAGAGAGGCACAAACGCACGCCAGAGGATTTGCAAAGACACACATGCATTTATTCACCTAACACCTTTCTTGGTGCTAAACCCTCCATGGTCGTAAAGGATAACCAGACACAGCCGCCTTGCATGGGGACACGAGGCTGCTGCAGGATAGGCCAAATGCATCTGCACAAAAGCTTGTACCTTAAAAATAAGTGTAGATATGGGGAGAAAGCCCCCTCATAGTACACACTACAACAAGATGAAGCTGAGTCCAAGAGACTTGGGTGTCACAGTGGATTTCAGTGCTACGTTACCACCTGAGATGCTCTCCCACCTCACCTGCCCCTGGTCAGAGCAGGAGGCAGAAAGCCCAGCAGATTAGCTCAGCCTGGTGTTTAGCCAGGGTGAGGACCCTACCAGCTCCTCTCCTTCACAGAGGCCATGGGAGGGAGACTGTGGCCACCTGAGTTGCACACCCTGCTGCTTTCCTCCAAAATCTTAAGCCCCAGCTGTGTGTGCCCAGCTTGCAGCATGCTGGAAACTCCTAAAACCCTTTCCCAGACCATCCCACTGAACCCCTCCATCAAAGTAACCTTCTGAAAGGCCTCAACATTCTGGGGAGGACCTGCTGCTGCTGGGCACAGCTGGACCAGGCAAGGCAGGACACCCCTTGCCTCCTGGGGTAAAACTCCCCCAGTAACAGCTCCAGGTTTGTCCCAGGAAGCCAGTTAAAAGCTCTGAGGTGCAGGGAGGGAGGGCAGAACAGGGGAAGGACCATGCCTGGGATCAGAGCTTGCCTTGCTACCTGCTCAGCTTGCTTACAAATCTGACCTGAAATACTTCCTCAGGGTACCTACTGCAGAAAATATTCTCTATATTCTCTAACCCTTCTAAGCAGTTAAAGGGGTTTAGACACCTCATTTCCAAATTTAGTTCGCTTCTTCAAAATAATTTTTCTGAATAAACCTTTGCATTTCTTTCCACTGGAAAGATACATTTTGGGAATAGGTGACATAGAAGTAACAAGGCAACAAAAATCACAATAACATACCCACAGTACTAGGCTTTAAATAAAAAAAAAAAACCCATAAGTCTGTACCAGCATTTTTTTAGTCTTGCATATTTCTGGTACGTAGAGAGATACATTTAGCCAAATAAGATGACAATAGTTACTTTCAAGAAATTCTGTTCCAGCTAAGCATATTTGACTTTCGTGCACAGCATAAAACTGAAAGTGCATACATGGGACTTTTTTCAAAGTTTGGGTTAAGCAGAAAAGCAGCTTTTAGCCTTAAACTATCCATATATGCCCCAGTTCAAGCTTTTGAGCTTAACATCTCCTCACCCAAGTTTCAAATACTGGTATTAGCTGGTAGACTGTCTAATGCCTAACCAGATACAAAGAGCAACTCAACCATGTTATGTTAACAGGGATTTGAAGTGGTTAATTTCTTTTCCATCATGGCAATCACTGTATCCTTTCCCCTTTAGGGAAAGGGCAATACCCTTTAGATGCCTCTCATTTGGATACATACTCAAGGGAAAGCCAGATTTCCCATGTTTGTTATTATTTGCTTCACATCTAGACTGGACAAGATCTGAAATTTATGCAAACTTTCGGTAAAAAATAAACACAGCAATTTACATTTCCTCTACTAAAGATCTAAGTGCCATTAATGCATATGTTTAAGAAACAAGTAGAAAATTTTGGTTTGTTTCATTATCATATACCCTGGCCACATTGCACCTGCTGACATTTCCTATGGTTCATGTCAAGACTACACATGCGCAGCCAAGGACAGAGTTTTGGGTTCAGTTGCAGAAGACACACACAGCAGACCCTATGGCATACAGCAGAAGGGCATATTCTCACTGCCTAACTTCAGTTAGCTGAGTTAGGTGGCTGGTCTCCATAAGTTTCTCTAATAAATTGAGAGAGCAAGGATCAACGCAAGAGTAATTTGTTGTAGGATCATAACTGTGGCCTGAGAATCCTTCTTGATAAGAGCTTTTCTCTGCCTCCATTAAGTATAGATACAGCACAAAGGAATTAGCCCCCTAATTTAGCTGGCTAAATTAGCTGAAGATGAGAAGTGTTAATAATGACCCCAAGTATCCATTTTGTGATTCAGTCTCCTTCCAATTTTTGCTGGATTCAATAAGCACTGAAGAGCTTATTGCGGAGAGGCAATTCCACAAGTGCATTTCCCAGTTCTGTAGGAAAGATCAGCACCAGCCTCCACCATCGCAGCTTGTCCTCCTTTGCACAGGGGATTCACCAAGATTGCGACAGAGAGCAAATCATAAGCAGATGATGGAGATTTTGCTGGCCAGCTATACAGCTCAAGGCAAAATATGCTATCAAGGACAAGGTTATGTTTCACCAGGTCTCATTGCAGAATACCTGGCAGAGACAGAACAGCCAAAGGGTTCAAAAACTGGTGAGGGGAAAAAAAAAAAAAGTTCCCTGTCTTATTATCTAAGAATTTTGAGACTGATTCCTATGGAAGGAGAAAATAGAAGTAGCAGATTTAGAAACAGCTAAAAGAAAATGACAAGTAACCCCTTTGCTCTGCTTACACACAGAAGGATCTATCAGTAACAAAAGCCTTGGTCTTCAGCTGATCAGCTCAGACTGTGCTTATCTGTCAGATTACTTCAACTTGATTGAGAGCCCTTGGCGAGTCTTTTCATGTTAACACAATACAGTAGACTGTTATGGATGTCCACTATATTAGTGGTGAGATTGACAGAATGGATTTTTTTTGCTCGGCTACACAAGATGTGGTAGGAATGCTGCAAATCCCTGCTATAGACTTACCTTAGTAGAGTGACTGGGGAGAGTTTGAGTGTACCACATGGGAAAAATATTTAATTTACAACAAGAATTTATATCTACACTAGGGACTGTGTCTTCATAAAAAAATCCCCACTGCAGAAAAAAGTCCAGGAGGACAATCATTACAAGCTTCCTGGCTGAAAATGCTTAATGCACAGACTAATGGAGTTCTTCTTACTCATGTCCTTCATATCTCACAGAAATAGCAAAATCATTGCCTAAGAGAGTCTCTAAAAGCCATTTACTCCTCTCCCTTGCTGGAGCTAAAACCCACTTAACTCTCCAGCACCACAGGCAGTATGAAATATTCTCTGACTCCTGCTTCCTCCCAGTTATTTTTCCCCTCACTGACCTACAGTCCCAAGTACAAACCCAGGCATTTTGCAAGAGCCCAAGCAGGAACAGAGCTCCTTAATACTTTGTCTGGTCACCACTCCACCTGTAGTTCAATGGGGTTTTCAAGCATTTAACAGTAAAAAGCATTCTGTAGATTTTATTTTAATTCTTTTTTGTTCATGCCCTTACACATGGCATATATTTGCTATGTGTATTCAAGTAAGACCAAGGCACTCAAAGACAGGTTGTAGCAAGAAGTATTCAGAGAGTTTGGAACCTAGATAAATAAAGGTGAGAATTTATTAGTCATCCTCTTTTGCAGTAGCAGGTTATAAACATTTAAGTAATTTGTATTAATTAAAAAAAGTTTATTGGTAATACATATCAGCATGTTAATGAAAAGACAAGTAGTTCAATAAGAGACTGGTTTACTGCATACTGTAGCCTATACAGAAAGAAACTTGTAAATGTTCTGACATCCAACCGTACCAAAACGCATAAGCCAAACAGCTCTTCTTCCCATCAGTAACTGGGATGTCCTAGCTGAATAAAAGTTAAATAAATCCTAGAAGCTTTACTTTTTGCTATGGAAGTGGAGAATAAAAGATTAGACTTCACAGCAGCATGAAGTCCACCCAGGCCTCTCTATTTAACTAAGTTCTCATATCTAGAAAAAGAACCGTGTTCAGGAAACAGCCTTGTTGCAAGCGCTGACAAATGGATAACACAGGGTTTGCTATAGACCTTGACAA
This sequence comes from Gorsachius magnificus, assembly GCA_034008185.1. Lineage (NCBI taxonomy): Eukaryota > Metazoa > Chordata > Aves > Pelecaniformes > Ardeidae > Gorsachius > Gorsachius magnificus. The sequence continues at coordinate 165,046,211 of CM067081.1, forward strand.
AAAAATAAATGAGAACATTAATCACAATCTATTTGTGAAATCTCACTGTGGATTAGATGCAAGTTATGAATGCACCTCCCTAATTCATCTAACACTTCATTCCTGTTAGATGCAGAATGCCAGCTGTCTGTAATATAGGACCTACCATCACCACATATCATTTAATTAGTAGCTTAAAGTTAACTTAGCTTAAAGTGAAGAAAAAGAAATTCTACCTTGGCATAAATTCTTGTGTACTTTGAGTGATTATCTTCAATTTTTTTCCCTCTGGCCCCCCTGAGATGTACTCTCCCTTCATATTTTTAGGCTAGTAGTGATAATCCCAAGTGTTTAAAAATAATATATAAAGAGAAAAAGCTTAGAAAGCAATCAGACTTGTTTAAGCATCTTAAAATTGGGGGGCAAAAGGGTGTTAGGAGACTTATTTTTTTAAGTAGCCTTCCTGGTTTTTTATCTTTAAGGGGAGGTGAAAAGATCCTAATGTTAAATTTATCTGCTTATAAAAATGGGTGACTTTCCTCAACTCCTACTTGAAAGGGAGGCTCTTTTTCCTTCCTCAGCTCCTGAAATAGTCAGCTGCCTGTGCATCATCTTCTTCCCTGCATCTATCTTTCTTCCCTTTCCTTTCACTTACTGCACACTCCAGACTCTTCCATATCCCTTATGGTGTCTGAGTCATTTTCCCCACATGGGTCCTGGCCCCAAGAGCTCTGGCACCATAGGTCTTGCCTTTGCCTGGGAGTGAGCACATCCAGAGACACAGAGAGGCTTTGAATTGCACAGCAAGGTCTCCTCATAGAAGATATAAGACTGAAGTACAAGCCAAGCCTTTAAAGAGAGACCATTTTGCTCTGCCAGTGAGACAAACTAAAATAAAACCTTCCCATTGCCCAATACAGAACAGGTCCTCTCCTCAGCCAAGCAACTTCTACCAGTTTTCTGGCTTGCAACAGATCCGACACAACTCTCTACAAGCTTCCTTGCCTCCAAAGGCTCAGGTATCTCTGCTTCGCTTTATAGACCCTGCCCTTTGAATGCAGGGCAATCTTTCTTGCTCCTCTGCAAGAGGAACATCATCTGAATGTAGCAGGTTCCATACTGTATCACTCAGGTTTGCCAAGCTAAAATGAACAATCTGATAGGTGGCAAAGGGAGCAGCTTGGTTTTCTTTGTCATTGAGTAACGTCTTACTGGAAATTTCATCCAAATCCTAATGATTACTCTGCTTTTCTGAACCCTCTCCTGATCTCAGCACACACACAGACTCCTGATCTTTTTATTTATATCCCAATTTTCTGTCCTGTTATTCCGTCTTTTAGCCATAAATTATTGAGCCTTAGGCAATTTTCATTGTTTAAAAAAATATCAGGATTGTTTTCTAGTTCTTGGTATATGATTATGAGCAAAAGAGGTATATAAAATAGCTGCTTTCAGCTTAAAACTCTAATTTGTTATTACTGATTTGCACCTGTTGAATTTAATGGCAAGCCTAAACTTTCACTACATTTTATTGCACAGGCATCACTCTTGGGAAAAAGAAGAAGGGAGGGCTGATTCCCTTAGAAGAGTGCTCATTAAGGTACATTCTCGCATGATCTTAGCTTTATGCACAAAAGGTTCCTATTAGCCTGAACACAGCTGGAGAATTCTTCCTGTATGGGAATAAAGCAGACAGAGAGCCTGAGCCTTGTTTCCAAATGACCTATCAAACCACCACTACGTACCCAGCTCCATTTAAAACACCAGTTTGACCTAGCATCGATAGACATCATTACAACTCACATTTGTCTTACACTTTATGAATTGCAGAAATCTGTGAAAACTCAGACCGCATAACAGCACATGCCCTTGGATTTTCATTAGTCTGCCTGTGCAGAATCAGATTTTACAGAGGGCAGTACTTGTTCAGCTAAAACCAAATGCTTTATTGTCACAATACTGCTTCACTTGTTTTTACAGACGCTGCAATATTTTCCAAAACCCAGATTTCTAATGTGTTTTTTAAAACTCCTTTGTGTTTATCCATGTCTCAAGTGAAAGGCAAGCTAAGCCAAATGCTACCTCAATTCATTACCTACTAGAACATTTGGTGATGAGCATTTCCAAAGAAGAGTCTTCCCAGAGATGGAAAAAGCTGAGCTGAGAGCAGGAATGAGCTCACCTGCAAACTGTGTGCCTTTGCTTTACGGAGATCTTAGTCATCCAGCACCATGAAGACAACATCCTCTAATCCAACCCATTGGCAGTCACCTAGTCACCAGGTTGCTCTTGGTCAAAATTTCTTAGTTTATTATTTTGGGGTTTTGAGAGTTCCTATAGAGAAAAAGCTTTTTAATCTTCCAAGTGTGACAATGCTTTTTGTCGCAGGGAGCAGAGTACAGTATGTGGCTGAGGTGGTTGTAGGTGAAAAGGGAGAAGGCAAGGTCTGAACGACACTTGCTTCAACATAGCATTTTGAGACCATAGGTATGAATTTGTGACTAATTAATATAATTGTCTTATTGGGGAAAGAGGGTGGGGAGGGCACCAAAAGACCTAAAATAATTTTACATGCTTTTTTAAAGCTATATAAATGACATTAAAACTCAGTTCTTGGAAAATCAATCCTGCAATGCCTTTTTGCATAGGCACAGTACGAGCTCTTCCTAATTACAGTTCTCCAGGTACCCATTTCTGTTAAATGTTCACAAGAAGTTTGTTGACTAAGCTAGTAATCACTGTCTAAGAAGATAAATAATAAAAAAAAAGGTAAATAACAAAGCATCAGTTGTATGCAGTTACTCTTAATTTTTTTCTTTCTTTCACCTTTGGCATAGGGACTGTACTGTCCCCTTATAGCCCAAACCATCTGAATAGCTGAAACCCTGTCTGAATCTAGCTTCATCTTTCACAGACATGAGCACCTATTTTTGCTTGATTTGAACAGGAACACTTACAGCAGTGACGCATAGAGCAGAATAGCTCAGCTGGAAGGGACCTACAATAATCATCTAGTCCAACAATATTTACAGCATGATTCAGAACTTGTGGAACACCAAGAGATACTTCAGGTTTCATTCTACAAAGCAACATACAAAACCATATTTAAAAAAAAAGATAATGTTGAGTAGTCAGACCTTGTAAGTTTAGGAAATAATTAAATTGGTCACAATTGCTTGTGTCTCCTGAACTCGGATCTCTTACATACATTTAAGATGAGATGAGCGGTAACTTCCTGCAGACTGGTTCTGCTTCCATAGGACCGATGGATGGGGATGAACATGCTTAGGTAATACAGGAAATCTGGACAAATCTCTCATTTCTTGCTTCAGGCATCTAATTTCAGTCTCTAGGAACAAGATTTATATGTTCTGTTCTTTTATCTCTCCCTCCCACCCTGCATGATACCAGACACGTAAGTTAAGCTCACCCTTTCACAAGGGGCCACTGCTCTTTCCTCGTTATACATGTGTCTGACTTCAGCCCATCAGTCAAATTGGCAATGCTGCTAAACACTCCCAGCTGTAAGTAAAGTCACCTGAAGTTTTTAAGTTATTCAGTCCTGTATCACAGTAACTACTTCTAATGGTGAAGTGCAAGACAGCTCAAGTTCATTACCTCAGCTGAGTGGATACTCTAATCTCAGCCACTTTCAGCCTTGATTTCCCTTCTATTTCAGGAGATGAGCCTGTTTGACTTTACACCTCAAGAAACACACAGGTGCTGGCAATGAGATCCTGGAAGGACTCATGTGACGATGAATCATTGTCTTCAGCACAGGGTAGAGAGTTAGGCAGGGGGCCACATGCTAAAGTACAGGGAGAATCCCAAATACTGAACTGCTGTGTGGTCAGAGCTGCCTCTTCTACACGCTGAGTGAAGCAGCATCCTGATGAAGTTATAACTTATAATGAAAGTGTGTGTCAAAATGCATGCTCCCATGCATGTGAGTGAAACAGTTGCACGGAGCATCTAAACTTTGACATTTTCTAAGCTATGAATGTTTGGCTTCACAGTCCTAACATGTTAATTTTCCATTCCAGCGTAAATAGACTGTGACTTAAGGACCCGAGTCTTGGAGGAAACTAGAGGGTTTTTAAGCAGGAAATCGCAAAAAACTTCCCAGCATTTTCCTTTACACAGTCAAACCCAGGCATAATCTAACATAGATGTTCCTATGACCATTTTCATATAGATCACTGGTTACCAAAAATGCTTCTTCATGTATATATTCGCAAGTAATTTGACATAGCTAAATATTCAGCTATAGGTGAGGATATAAACCATACAACTGTGTATTCACAAAATCCTCCCAAATCTAACGTAACTTACAGGAGCCTAATTCCAGCACTATAGACCCAAAGCACGTATATTTAGTTTGATTTTTAAATGAACTTACTCTGCTGCTCTTTAATTTGGATGCAGCAATAAATAACATCAAGGTACCGCAAGGGTCAATGCTGCAGTGTGTACACAATAAAAGTAATTTATTATGGTCTTGTTTCACAGGTGTCTATAGAATAGTATACTCAGCAAAATAAAAAAAAAAAAGCTGTGAAGAAGCATACCATTCATCAGAATGACACACCAAGGTAATTATTTATGTTCTTTTGGGAATATAGGTTCCAGTACAAGGAACTCTCTGTTACAGCAGCCTCACTTCAGAAAAGTAAAAAATAATAATGCTTATATAAAAGATCAGCAAATTACAAGATTCTAAACCTGCATTTCAACAATTATTTTTATTTTCAAATGCAAGAGAGGTAAAGCATAGGATTTTACACTGTAAATACGCATGCAATTGATCTTAATATGGTTCTTATGAGATGCCATGTCTGAGTACTTTGACAAACCCTAATGCATGCTAGTTTTCCTGTATGAACATCCAAACACGGTCTTTTTCTGAGGAAACATGCAAGTTTGGTTTTCTTTTGTAGGGCCTCAGTTTTGCACAGTGCTTTCTGACTCAGCACTAAAGGCTGGTTTGGTATCTAAGTTCTATGCTGCCATCCTACCCCCTAAAAACTCTTAGCACAAGTCATCTGTGAATATTTTTCACCTAGCTACATTCCTCAGAGAAATGGCAAGCTCCTCCCATCCTGTAAGGTTTCTCTTCCATCTGGAATGCAATACTTTGCGCAAAGTGCCATAACAGCATTGATTCCGACAACGTCGGTTCCCCTCCCCAACTAGAAAGCCATCCACTGCTGGCATTCCTACCAGTGTCACACCTGCAGGTTCCTTTCTGAGTTAATGGGGATTTCTGGTTAGCTAGATGTGTACTGGGAGCAGATCTCACCACGCAAAAATGTTAATGTTTTACTTTTTCTTAAGATGTCTGAAACGTATAAAAGTGTAGGGCTTATTTACATTTCACACAATTTATTTTTCAAAACTTTTAGTAAGGAAGCGATCTTCAATCTTGGCTCTTAAAAAAAGAAAATAATGAAAAGGAGGTTTGCAAAAAAGTATTTGCATGAAATGAAAGGATCTTACAAAATTAAACGTCTCTTGCATTATTTATTGCATTCCACATCTGGATTTTGCTGTCTAAAAGGTTTAAATTGAATCAAAGAGAAAGGTTTTGCCTGTGGATTTTAAGAGAAGTTAAAGGTCTTGCACTGGCGGAGTAGCCTCTATTAAATTCATGGACACCAGGTGGCCCCATAGCACTCACTCATCTAACATAGATTTCAGTTTCCCCGTAGGGAAATAGGGAAGGAGCTGTATAGTTTGATGTTCAAAGTTACGGCTGCCTGAAGTTTTAGAAGGAAAACTGCCTTGAATTTTAACAGGTTTATATATGTGTCTGTGTATGTGTATATATACGTGAAATTGCCAAGGCATAACTGCAGTTCTTTGAACCGCATACATATTTTACTGCGCGTTCATGCACGTGTACTTCACCAATCCAAACTCAGAAGTTTTCCAAATGTTAACAGGTAATTGGTGCTCACGTTTTGGAGTTTATTCTATGTCGGATACTGGCATTGAAAGGAGAATGAGGTTTTGAGGTGTCACAGAGCAGCCCAGTTCTGCTGGGCCCTTCTATCAGCCACAGCAAAGCCTAAGGTAGCTACAGTTTTTGGTGACTTGCCTGTTGTTTCTTGAGCTTTTTGCTGCCACTCCCAAGTGAGGTACATTTCAGCCATCTCAAGGCATCTTCCTACAGGGCCCAAAATCCATTTGGATGGCCTTTGCCTTTTGCTCATTTCGTTTGAAACAGAATTTGCCTACAGGATGGTCCAGTTGGCCTTGTCCATTTTAAGTAAAACACCCATTAGTAGCACAGCCAGGTTTCACTATGTGAAATATGTAGGGCTTGGGGGAAAAAAATGACAGAGAGACTGATGGGTAGCTTCACATGAAGTCTTCTGCATGCTTCAGGATGGCTTTGGAATATGTCCTCGGGGTAACTTGATTAAGTTCATACATTTGTAATGGGAGACAGACCATTGACTACCAAAGGACTTTGATAGCAATGTAATCAAAGCAAGCAATTCTCCTGGTTCAAATGAGAGACCTACACAAGCTGAAAGAACTAGACTGAGGTGACCTGATGGGAAGCTTTAGCATGACTACACTTAGATGCCCTCAAGGTGTAGTACAGTAAAAATCACTGCTAGCTACACTTTGATCAACATGAAGAACAGGATCTAATCCAGCTTGTCATTCCAGAAGCAAATATTAACAGAGTATTGCTAGGATTTCTCCTTGTACCAAGGGGAATCCGGCCTAACTAAAGCATATCATAAACTTTACTTACCGAACTCACACTATCATGAAGTAGTGACAAGCAGGATCTCTCCATGCAGCACTTCACCAGCTTAAATGCTAATAAGTAAAGGGAATGCAGATGCAACTTCAAGCATCCCTCCTTCCTTCTCTTCAGAACAGCAGATTCAAAAAGAAATTTAAGGGCTGCAGTTAAATGTACAAAACCTATAGGGTATACAGGATCCAGACTTGTTTTGGCCACAGAGGGATCATGATGAGAACAAGAGGGATAAAAGGACAACAAAGTGTTCTGTTGACCGAACAGCTGAACTTCTGTTGAGTAAATGCAGTAAATTGTCACAATACAAAAAATTGTGCTTTTCTGACAGCCAGACTTACAGTATCTTAATGAGGAATAGAGCATTTTGGTGACTACTGTAGGGAATCTGTCAAGTACCAGCCAGCCATGCAATTACTAGGAAAGTATGGATAACTTGGCGAAGAACGTGACAATTGCACTGAGCAATATACTTCTGGCAAAGGAAATGGAAATGTCGTTGCAGGACATTTTGTTGGGGAAGTCGCACACAGTCAGCACAAGGCAGAGTGCAGAAAAGCCTGTCTTCCCCAGGTTAGGAACTCTATGCGAGAATAGTAGCTGGAGCCCTAGGTTAAGCCCCTAGAATGTGCCACAGAGGCTATTCTAATTTTTATGCACCTATAGGTTTAATAAGGAACTAGCATTTCCCATTGCCTAGTTTGAGCAGGACCATAACCTAAAATTATGCTTTTCAACAGAGTTGGAGAAGCAAGGGCTTAAGACTTCAGGAATACCTCTCCACAGTTAGAAGAATGGCTTTGGACTGTGGATACTTGAAGTAAGCCCTTGTTTCAAAAAAGCAAATACCAATCCTATATACTACTTGTAAAAAGTGTAAATGATTCCATCTTATCTATTAAAGTCTAAAGGCTAGAAAGCTGACCCAGGAAGGAGGAGACCTCACTTTAGCCTCATGCAGAGTAAAACATGCAATTTCACCAGAATGCGTAATACCTACCAGCAACAAAGACAGTTTTGGAGTAGGAAGAAAAAAACATCTTCCCTATCCCCATTTAAGGCTTTACTGGTGGACAGTAAGTGATTTAAGATTCGCTGGGACAAGGAGGGACGACGTTGTAGTCTGATGCTTAGGATACTTACCTGAGAGTCTCAAGCTGTCTTTGCATTTTATTGGCCAGCTGTAATGCCACCATCTCCTAAAATAAAGCCATAACTAACATCTCTGCAGAGCTTGGTCCTGTAGAAATGAGTATGGTAGATGCCACAAAAATGCATTTACTAGAGAAAGCTCAAGTGGAAGGATAAGTGTATCTATATGATTAGGCACCAGCATCAGACTGGCAGAACTGAAGCCACTTTGGAACACACAGGGAACTGCAGGTATTAAAACTTTTTTTTTTTATATCAACTAGGGAGAGAAAAAAAGTTAATTAGGTGACTCCAGTGAGAAACCCCAATTCTCCTCTCAGTAAAACCAATCAAGTTTCTGTTACTGATGGCAACAAAAGCAGAGATGGGTCTAAAGTTTGTTGACAAGGTGTAAGCATGGAAAAATATTGGTACGCAAGTGCTTTGTATTTCATAGAATCATAGAATCATGGAATCGCTTTGGTTGGAAAAGGCCTTTAAGATCATCAAATCCAACCATTAACCTAACCCTGCCATCCCACCACTAAACCATGTCCCTAAGCACCTCATCTATCCTTCTTTTAAAGACCTCCAGGGATGGGGACTCAACCACCTCCCTGGGCAGCCCATTCCAGAGCCTGACAACCCTTTCGGTGAAGAAGTTTTTCCTAATGTCTAGCCTAAACCTGCCCTGGCGCAACTTTAAACCGTTCCCCTCATCCTATCATCCATTACAAGGGAGAAGAGGCCGACCCCCACCTCGCTACAGCCTCCTTTCAGGCAGTTGCAGAGGGCGATCAGGTCTCCCCTCAGCCTCCTCTTCTCCAGGCTAAACAACCCCAGTTCCCTCAGCTGCTCCTCGTAAGACTTGTGCTCCAGACCCCTCACCAGCTTTATGGCTCTCCTCTGGACATGTTCCAGCAATGCAATGTCTTTCTTGTAGTGAGAGGCCCAAAACTGAACACAGTATTCAAGGTGCGGCCTCACCAGCACCGAGTACAGGGGCACGATCACTTCCCTACTCCTGCTGGTCACACTATTCCTGATACAGGCCAGGATGCCATTGACCTTCTTGGCCACCTGGGCACACTGCTGGCTCATATTCAGCCGGCTGTCAACCAGTACCCCCAGGTCTTTTTCCACCAGGCAGCTTTCCAGCCACTCTCCCACAAGCCCGTAGCGTTGCATGGGGTTGTTGTGACCAAAGTGCAGGACCCAGCACTTGGCCTTGTTGAACCTCATACAGTTGGCCTCAGCCCATCGATCCAGCCTGTCCAGGTCTCTCTGCAGAACCCCCCTCCCCTCCAGATCAAAACTCCCACCCAGTTTGGTGTCATCTGCAGATTTACTGAGGGCACACTCAATCCCCTCATCCAGGTCATTGATAAAGATATTAAACAAGACCGGCCCTAGAACAGAGCCCTGGGGGACTCCACTTGTGACCGGCCGCCAACTGGATTTAGCTCCATTCACCACGACTCTCTGGGCTCGGCCATCCAGCCAGTTTTTAACCCAGCGAAGAGTACACCCATCTAGGCCATGAACCGCCAGCTTCTCCAGGAGAACACTGTGGGAGACTGTGTCGAAGGCTTTGCTGAGTCCAGGTAGACAACATCCACAGCCTTTCCCTCATCTACCAGGCGGGTCACCTGGTCATAGAAGGAAATCAGGTTGGTTAGGCAAGACCTGCCTTTCATGAACCCATGCTGGCTGGGCCTGATCCCCTGATTGTCCTCCATGTGCCTGGTGAGCACACTCAAGATGAACCTCTCCATAATCTTCCCTGGTACTGAGGTCAGGCTGACAGGTCTATAGTTCCCCAGATCCTCCTTCCGGCCCTTCTTGAAGATAGGTGTCACATTTGCCAACCTCCAGTCATCTGGGACCTCCCCTGTTCTCCAGGACTGCTGATAAATGATAGAGAGTGGCTTGGCAAGTTCCTCTGCCAGCTCCTTCAGCACTCTTGGGTGGATCCCATCCGGCCCCATAGACTTGTGGATGTCCAGGTGGCATAGCAGGTCAAAAACTGCTTCCTCCTGGATTATGGGGGGTTTATTCCACTCTCTGTCCCCATCTTCCAGCTCGGGAGGCTGGGTACCCTGGGGATAACTCGTCGGGCCATTAAAGACTGAGGCAAAGAAGGCGTTAAGTATCTCAGCCTTTTCCTCATCCTTAGTGGCAATGTTCCCCCTTGCATCCACTAGAGGATGGAGGTTCTCCCTGGTTCTCTTTTCGCTGTTAATGTATTTATAAATATTTATAAACATTTTTATAAATGTTTATAAATTTTATAAATATTTATAGACTTATAAATTATATAAATATAAATATTTATAAAGATAAATAAAAATTTATAAATAACATATTTATAAAAACTTTTCAAGTAGGGCTGCGAAGAATAAAACTCTGAGAGGTGCATCTGAAACTACTCAGGCACTCGTCAGCTAAGAACGAGCAGGAAGCCCCTTCTACTCAATCAGTCATGCTGACACCAGGATCACAGTAAAGAGGTCTTGAACTCCAAAGCAATCGATTAGAGGCAGCTATTTATGTCTTTATAATAGCCTGAGATGGAAGCTACTGTTTTTGTGGTGGTAGAGCAAAAACATAAGCCTTCTGAAATACATTCTTCTTCCCTCCTCGCAAAAAGACGACAGCAGAAAAAAAGAAATGTGTGCATGTAAAAAAGGTGCAGTATATGTTTATTTAAAATAAGTACTCAGACAGAAGGACATCGATAACACATGGAGAATTCAGTCAGATTCTTGATCCAAGTTATCTTTCCCTCACAAAGAGTAATATGAGCTGGATTAGACTTGCTATTTGGCAATGTAAACATCGCAAAAAGAGTATGCGTTTCCATTAGGAGGTACTTCATTACATTTTAATTCTTGGCTCACCTCGTGTTACGTGACGTGATGTAGTTACAATATGACTATAAAGTTGGAGCAATATTCACAGAAGTTGGACCGTGCTCAAATAAGTTATTTTTTGTAATAAAACCAACCCAAGCCTACCCACGTGTAACAGGTGAACCATCCTTAGATTAGCTGATTAAGGTTCCAACTGTAAAAGGAATTCTTTTCCCTTTTTCAGTGCCAGTCTCCTAGCTTACACTTTTTATTTCATTTTGAACCACAAAATTCAGCCTATTACATGAGATAATGGATCACAAAGTTGAAGCCATCCACCTCATTTTCTCTGAAGTTATAGTTCAAAAAGGCAGATGCTGAGATAGCATTATACCGAGATCCAAGAGTCTCAGTGTTTAAATTATTACTAAAAAAATTGTAGAAGGTTCAAAAGGTGCTGTGGGTTGACCCCAGCCAGCAGCCAAGCACCCACATGGCTGCTCACTCTCTCTCCCCTCCATCCCCAGCAGCACAGGGGAGAGAAGAAGAGCAAAAGCAAGAAAACTCACAGGTTGAGTTAAAGGCAGTTTAATAAGGGGAGGAAAAAACCAAAACTCACAGGTTGAGTTAAAGGCAGTTTAATAAGGGGAGGAAAAAACCAAACCACCAAGTGATGCAAAGCTGATCACTCGCTACCTCCCACAGGCAGACCAATGCCCAGCCAGTCTGCCAACAACAGCCACCTTGGAAGCCAAAGCTCACACACGCCTTCTTCCTCTACCCCGTTTTTATTGCTCAGCATGACATTTTCCCACATCGAATAGCCCTTTGGCTTGTTCAGGTCAGATGTCCCAGCAGTGTCCTCGCCAAACTCCTGCCCAGCCCCAACCTACTTGCTGGGAAAAGAGAAAGCCTTGACCCTGTGCAGGCACTGCTCAGCAACAGCCAAAACACTGGTGTTATCGACACTGTTTTAGTCACAAATCTGAAACACAGCACCCTATGGGATGCTGTGAGGAAAGTTAGCTCCGTCTCAGCTAGACCCAATACAGAAAGAAACCCTGAGAATTCAGCTATTAATCTACATGAGATGCATCATATCATAGCTCACTATCTGGAAGCCCCAAATCAAAAGCAAGTCATCTACTGTAAAATGCTTTCAGCACATGAGACAGTGTGCCAAATTTATCAAACCTGAAAGCAGTCCACTACTCTTCATATTTGCAGTAGTGGCTTTGACCAGTGTATTTATAAAAAAAGTAAGCAGTAAGGCCTTCCCCAAACATACAGCTTTGTATGTGAGCTTGTGGGACTTGTGTCCATGTTATTAAAATTGATCTGTTTTCCTCCTACAGTTTGGATATTGTTATTTACTGTTTACTCCCAGCAGGGTGTAAGCAGCTTTGTACAGTAGATATGCATAAATAGAATCATAAATAAAAAAGCTAACAAGGTGCTCAGAAAAGGCAGCACAACAACTTTGCCACTGCGCATGAGAACTCGTTATCAGTTTATGATGCTTCCTTACTCTAGTTCTGGGGTGGGGGGGAATAAATATACAACGTTAGAAGCTGCAATTTCCATGCATCTCTTCTCCTGTCCATAAGTAAATACCCTGGGAGCAGAGAGCAGAAGTGATGGTCTGTGGAAGTCAGCAACGTCTCTTCACAGAACGTGAGAGCACGCTGGTGTTTGTAGGAATGATGGTTCATTAGACCCAAAATATCTCAAACAAGGCCACCCTTAAAGACAGTAGTTTTTGTTCACCTGCCATGAAACTCACTTCTGTTGAGGGTAAAGGTATCGAGCACCACAGATGTTTAACACACTGAAAGCCTTCAGGAGTTGAGAGTGTAAACAGTGCATAGCTTTCTGGCACTTTCAGATGTTTAAAGGCAAATGTAGTCCCTCACTACCTCTTCAGGAAACTACTCCTCACATCCAGAAAGTAATACAGGAGAGCCAGTAGGAAGGTCTCCATAAATAAAACTAAAAAGGCCACTGGAGACTAAGACTGCCCACGAAAATTAACCTGTAGCACTGAGAAGTATTTAACAATTCAGTTTTACATGTGAAAGCCACTCCTGCAGAGTGGTAAGGCTCTGCTGGTGCAGGTCAGGACTCGCAGCTCTGCATTCCTGGAGCCAGAGCCGCTTTGAGGCTCCATCCCTGGAGCCGGAGCCCTCTCAGCAACTCAAGTGCTTCTCTCCATGCAGCAAGAGCTTTCTAGGAAAGACTGGGCTCACTTATAAATGGATTTGAACATGAACTAAGCAAGGTTATTTGCCCAGGGTTTTACTGCTCACTGAAGATATCTGTCATGAATTTGAGAGGCTAAGGCACAACAAAAGAGTGTGATCAAGGCCGTGATTTTCCATGTTCAATTTAAATTAACACAAACCAAGAAGGCTCCACTTCCAAGTTAGCTGAAGCCGCTTTAAGGCATATGGGGGGCACAGTGAAACACTGATAACAGCAGCTGTCAAATCTAAACATAACTAGATTTCTTTCTTTCTAATACATGCAGGTGACCCAAATTTGGGTTCTGGGACCCTGGTGAACTAAAAAAACAAAAACAAAACCACCAAAACCCGTATTTGAGGTATTGGAACTTTTACAGCTTGCACACAGCTCTATCGCTTGCCACAGGCCTCGATGCAGATGTCCCAAAACCACCAGAATTGCTCAGGCTCTGCCCCGGATGGAGGTTTCTTGGGCAGGCTTCGCTCCCTTGAAAACGAGCAGCAGCAAAAGCAGCAGCCCTAGCTCCCCTTTCCTCTCTCCCGCCTTCCCCGCAGCAGGTCAGGCTAGCAGCAAACAGGGATATTCTCTGTTCCACCATGCTACATAGCAAGCAAGCTCACTTCTAAATATATCCACGTCGAAGTTTCTAAACTGCAAAATAAATACAGTTGCTACTGTAAGTTATGCAGAAAAAAAGTAGGTTATACCTAATATTTCATGGTAATTGTAGTGTTGTTTAACTTTTTTCCTTGTCCTCGGTGTAGCAGGTACTAGAGGCCCATTTGAATGAAATTAAGACTTCCACAGAAAGTAACAAGTAAGTTTACTTTCTGGGTTTTTTACTCCCCGTCATAACAAAATAGTGATCATCTTGCCTGCTCTTTGTAAGAGGACCTTTTGATACACCAGGCGTTCCTTTGCTACACGCCATTGCTGATTTTCCCTTGGGGAGAGGCTTCTTGGCTGCTGGGGCCAAGCTTTCGTTTGCTTGCAAGCTTTTGGTTGAAGGCTGACTTTTTGTGGAAGGCTGCACTGGCTTTTTGGTCGCTTCCGCTTTGACTGAAGTTTGAGGAAGGCGTACAGCAGATAAGGGAGTGCGTTCAGGAGGTTTGGATGAAGCAGGTCCAACCTGAGGGGGTTTACTGACATTTGGCTGCTTAGTGACAGCTGACAATACGTTTTTGCTTGTAGAGAACAGTGTAGGTGGTGACTTCAATGCTTTGCCAACTGCAAGGGAAGGTGCAGAAGCTGAGTGTTTTAGGACTGAAGCATTTTTCAGGTTCCTTGCCAGGTCAGAAGCTGGTTGTGGAGCTTTCTGAGGATGCTGAGACCCAGTTCCTGAGGTCTGAATAGTATTTTCAGCAGGCGGTTTTGCAAGGAACTGCTGAGAATGTGCAAACTTGGCAACAGCATGCAGATTTGTTACAGGTGGCTGGGCAGCCCTTGGAACAACTGAATTCTCTTTGGTTTTAGTGACAGATACAGGTTTGAATTTAGTGGCGACATGCTTCTGTTTTGAAGCCGTCGTTTCAGCTGCCCCAGGCAAGCGAGACAGCTGTTTTTTAGAGGAGGAGAGGACAGGATGCAGCGCTGGTGCTGGGGAGCTCTGAGCCAGGGCAAATTTCACCTTGGGAGCATCAGGGGACCGAATACGTTTGCGCAATGTTTCGGAGTGAACAAGAGCCGTTCTCGTTCTTGCAGATGAAGAGCTTTTGCTTACAGGCTGCGAAGGACCAGACGCTGGCGAGTTGTGTGCTGGGGACTCCAGTTTCTTTGAGGTGCCAGCTACTGGTTTGAAAGGAGACTGCATGCCTGTCCCTGAAGACCCTTGTAATTTGGACCTTACTGGCAATGACTTGGCTGTGGAGGATGGGGGCAGTGGCACTTTCGGCGATGCCAGGGCAGGGGACTGAGGACGTTTAGATAAAGCCTTCTTGGCACTGGCCCCAAGACCTGAAACAGGAGTAGGGGGTTTTGATAGTTGCTTTTGAAACATACTGACAGCTGACATTGGATTCATGACAGGGGGCTCCTGAATTCTAGCTGATGAGCTGGGGACACTGTCACTGGTGACCCCTTTCTGAAACGCCAGGATTTTTTGTTCCAGAGTTGCAAACTGAAGCACTCGGCATGGATCATATTTAAGCAGAAAACCTTGAAGGGTGTCCCAGCCTCCACCAACACGTACCATCACATGCTTGCCATGTAGCATCTGAGAATGAGGGAAGAAGAACAAGAGAAACTTCTGTCTTGTTTTATGCAGCACTATGTCTTCATCTTGCATTAAAATCTATTGAAATTGACTAAAAATAGGACTGCCTTTCTTACAGAGAAACATTTTAAAAAAGAGAAATTATGTTATAAATAAGGCTTATCCTTCCCAATTCTTTTATTAGATAGTTTCTCCTGCAGAGACAGTCATTATGCATCAGGAAATAATGAAAGCATATACGCATAAAACATTTTAACCATTCTGTCAGCATCTTTATTCAGTATACAGAGTTTTGAATACAGGTTTTGTTTAAATTATGGATGTCCTCATAATATTTTAATCCCAGAAACTCTTATGCCTGCTGAAGACACCACTCAACTATCCTACAAATTATAAACTCCAAGCATCCAGATTTTGAACAAGCAACGCTCTCAGGATACTCTATTGCATTACCCTGATTTATATTGCAAGATGCTACTGAAATTTTAGAAATGCCACAGAAAAATATTAACTTGCTTAGTTTAGTGTTGTTGTAAATTCAATAGTTGTAGAACTAATTATCTACACCTGCTTCGAATAGGAGACTGGATGACGTGGTGTCTCAGCCCAAATCATTCCATAATTCTAAACAATACCGTAAAAGTGAGTTATTCCACTTAAAAGTATTTATCTCCCCATTATGGATATAAATCGGAATTCTGAGAAACTACTTACTCGTATGAAGAGTATTTTATCTCCCAGTCTGTAACGTCCCTCTGATAAGTATTCAATTGAAAATCGATGGGAACAACTGCAGGGAGGATCTTCTGCTATATGTTTAACCTAGTTATCAAAATTGAAAGCATTCATCAGTATTTTGACAGAAGCATGTGTTTAACAGTTTATTGAGATATTTAATGCAAGAAAAAGATACTGATATCTTCATCTCATAATCCAAGAAAACACTGGAATTCTATTCCCTCACAAGAAAGTCTCAGCTATATGAGCTTCAAAATGTAGAAGAAAAGATGAAAAGAAAGAACACTGTATCTACAGACAAATATTTCGAGTTGTTCCAATCCAATCTTCACAATTTCTGCAATTTTAAGTTATTTCTACTTTCCTTCTTAAGATTTGTCTGTAGCACTGTGCACGGTAGTACAAAATTCCAACCCCAACCTTGTAAAGACACTGTTACGGTCTCTAGAAATTGAAGCAAGTGCCTGGGTCTTTCCTGTGACCGAATCCATTGCACATCCTGACCCAGGGCTACTTCTGCATTCTCCTTAACTTTCTGTAAGGCTTTTATAAGTTAATCTTCCATGTGACACCCAAGAAGGAAACCACTGAAAAAAGGAGAAAGGTAGTCCTCAAAGAAGCCCAGGGTTGGAGAAGATGTGCCTCTTCCAGCCACTTAGAAACTTAACAAATCAGAAGGTCAAGACTATTGCCAAGCAGGAAAAATGGAGAGAGACTTCAGAGAGCGAGGATCTGCTGGCTGACATTCCCAAAGAAGCAGAAGTTTTACATTACAATGCAGAGGACCTTTAAAATAAATGAACTTTAAAGTCTCAACACACATTTTTAAGCAAAACAGGAAAGTTGTTCATCATTCCTTTTGGACCAATTCACAAGATGTACAAATCATTTCCTTTTCTGCATATATATTCATTTCCAATTGGTACAGCTACAGAGGTTTTATTTAAAGTCTTTTTTCAAAAGAGTTTAATCAAAGCCTACTTCAATTTGATGTTTTCATAAAACCTCATCAAATGTTGAAGAGAAGCATACATTACAGTCATAGAATATTGACACACCAGAAAAATTGAATGAGAGTATTTCTCAAAGCAGCAATGAAAGCGGGGGGGGAATCAAGGCAAGTTATATGCACTGACGCATTCACTCCAAAATATATGACAGCATTTTGCTTACATTTTCAAAAAAAATAGTTGTTCAAAAGAGGTGCATACCCTTCTTGTAAAAGAGGTGCATACCCTTCTTGTTTTCTATTTAAGGAGGCTCACAAATATTAGATGAAAAACAGCCTACATTTACTGAACCAGATCATACAAGCACTAAACTTAGAGTTTGATTTAAAGCCTGTATCACAATAACTCAGCAGTACTTACTGCCTCATGTAGCTCCCCATGGTGACAACAGGACTTTGCTGTGCTAACAGGGGAAGGGGGCCCAGAGGTCATCAGCAGTGTTTCTTCTAGCTCAATTTCCTTCTCTAGTTTCACTAGTACAGGAGGTTCAACTCCATACCTCAACATAAATACAAAAGCAGAGAGTTTAAGTGCTACAGAAAACAAAAAGAAATGGATGATAACAAACATGCAAAATTCTGAGTAGCTTGACTGATAGGGAACAGCACTACATCAGTCAGAGGAGTAACTGCCTTGGTAATGCAAAGAGAAGGAGCAACTCTTGAGTTGCTAGTAGAAGTTCTCCCAAAGGTGGTCTTGCAGCTACCACAGAAGCTAGTAAAAACTGTCAAAACCACATGACTTGGGTCACATCCAATTTGGAGAAACTATTTTAAAGCTTCCAGCTCCATACTAGAAATAAATTAGAAGTCTAAATTTAGAGAATGACAGATACCTGCCAAAGAGGTTAAAAAATAAAGACCTTAAAACTGTATTTAACGTTCAATAAGTTCTTCCAAGATGTACACATATCTATAAGCTGAATGTAGTATTTAAATACAGAGCTATAAAAACCAGTATGGATCAGTACTTCTTCATGAAAAAAAGTCTGATAAATATTTGAAAAAATACTCATATTGTACGGTGGTCCTAGAAAAGCTATTCATTACTTTCTGCATGGAATTAACATCTACTGCCTTGCACTTAATGACCACAGATTGTCTTTGTCTTAGCTTTTACTTAATAGAATATGTTCTTAAATTTCTTGTTAAGAGCATGTATGGATCATATACCTGGATACAATGCGTCCAATTTCCAACAAGCAAAGATACACTTGCCTTGGATCCTTGTGCAAAACTAAAAGGGAAGAGAATAAAAGAGAGTTACAGCTTATATTTACTGTGGGGAGGCCTGTGCAATTAGGTACAGAGAAGGGAAGATAAGCAATAGATGACTATAACTTTGTCATCATTCTACCCAGAGGCAAGCTACATTATCAGGGATAAAACATTATATGCTTTCCAACTCTAATTTTCTATTCCATAAAGTGTTTAAACCCATCCTGGCACTCCTGAAATCAAACTCTTCTCCACCTCCTAAGAGAAATATGCTTTATTTGATTTTATGTTGTTCTTTCTTGATGTGAGCTAGAAAGAAAGAGATCTGAGAGCTTTCCCTTCCCTATCCCCCAATATATTATAGCAGTCCTAAAGATGAAAAGCATTCAACAACTGCAAATAGGAAAACATGCTCCATCTGTTCATGCTTGTGCGGGCAGGGAGAGGCACACACACTCTATAGGTGAAAGCCATAGGAGAATACACTGCAAGGGATCTAGCTGACAAGCTATGCAGCCAGTCAGCCTAAGTGGTTTGAACCCTTGGCTGTGAAAGAATAATCTGGGTGACTGTTACCATTTCAGTAAGCAACAGATCCTTTTTCTTATCACTTTTAAAAGTTCTGGGTGCCAGCAGGGTCCATCCATAGGGCAGATTTCCCCAGTCACACTAGAAGACCTGCACTTTGCCAGTGGCAGGTCCCCTACCCCATGCTATACCCTCATTTCAACCCTCCCTGTCAGCTCCCACCTCCTGCCCCATCCATCCAAAGTTTTTCTTCAGAATTTGGTATCTTTGTGAGGATCTATCTGAGAAAGAGGGTCAAAACCTCCAATCATAAGGAGGTGAGAATGGCATTGGTTTAGACGCAAACACTCAGATATTGGCTTTTGTTAGGAGCACAGAGCTTTGCACGAGGCTTTGCTTCTTAAGGACCCGTGCCCACATTAACCCAGGTCGTGCCCAACACAGAGGCTCTCAGGCCCTCAGTTCAGAGCAGCTCTAACAGCTGCGTGCACTCAGCTGCATAAGACACACCAAATCACCATCAGGAGAGCTGAAGAATGAGATGGAAGAGCGAAGTGATAGCAAAACAGCATGTAGGTGACCTTGGCAGTTGTTCTGGGTTTTCTTGACAACTTTGGAGTGAATATATTCAGTTATTTTTACTGCTGCACTGAAGAACAGAAGAGGCAGAAGGAAAGCAATGCCTGGTTTGGTTTCTCACAACTTCCATCTTTAGGTGTGCAAGAAAAAGGAAAAAGAAACAAGGGCCACGAACAGAGGAGGAAAAGACTTTCACACTCAAATATTCAAATATTTCACACTCAAAAAAATTCACACTCAAATAACTACTTCCTCCTCTGCTTCCATTTAAGCCTCAAAATTGAGATGCTCTCAACATGTTCTAAGAACATAGTTGTATGAATGCTCTAGAAAACAAACCATCCCCATGCTTTCTTAGCCAACTAGGTATACTGCCTAACAACTCAGAAACCAAAGGCTAGGAGAAAGGTTGTTCAAGTCCCCCCCCAGCCACACGGCATCGTTCTTTCCCCCACAACCATCAAACATAAGAAATGTGAAAAGCCGCAGATAGAATTTTCTTATAGCGTAACATTTATATGAACAAGTCTGACTTTCTTCGTCCTGTGCAGTTACAATATTCAGTAGGAACTGGAAATTCACTCTGAAAAGAAGCCTAACAAGCCAGCTCTATATTTACAGATGAAATCTAACTTCTTACTGATGTTCAATTTGATATTTAGAATGACTTTGCTTTAAATAAGACTGAAGTGTTTCCTAAAGTATAAGCAGAGTATGAAGTCAGACATTCTTGTTTTTACACCGTCTACTCCAGTTTGTAAGCCTATTTTTTAAGAGATCTGATTATGAAGGGTAAATCTATAAAAGCAAGTTGGCACAGCCATAATCTAAAATGTACTAGAGGTCATTTCATCTTTTTTTTTTTTTCATAAGTGTTTTTGTCAGCTATAACAGAAGAAGCATAATTTTTGAATCCAGAAGAGAAAAATCCCTAGCAGAGCTCAAGACATTTGGCTTGATGTCAAAGGGCATCCCAGATGGCTGCTCTGCCTTTCTGCTGTCTCAGGAGCATTTTTATGAATTTATTTCCTTTAGAGCCATCCACACATTTCAGAGGTGTTGCTATATGTATCTGATGGGAAAAGGACAATTGTCAAATTGTCTTTCCCCTATTTCATGCATAAAGAACGGCTTGAAAGTTTGATGGAGAACATCAGTGGAAAGAATGTTTCACCAAGGAGGCTGCAAGTCTGCTCATTTCAACTGCCAAGAAAGCTCACTGAAGACATTTAGGCCACAAAGCAAGCTTGTGTCAAGAGTTACAATCAGACTTCAAAACACTTCTCGGCTATGAGCGAAAGCCACAGCATTAGGAAATGCTGTCTGCTTATCTCAGGGAGGCTAAACAGGTTCTCGTTACCCATCCGCTTACAGGAGCTAAGATGTTTAAGCAATGCAATTCATACAAGTTGAACTGAAAAAAAATATTAAAACCAATTTTCTTATAGCTCAGCTCTCCTACTCATCTGTATTTCATGGCACTGAAAAAAAGATACACTCCCTAGTTAAATCAGAGTGAGACAGATGCAAATAAGGGTATTTTCTCAACTGGTTTCAAAGACGACTTATCCAGTAGAGAAGGCAAGGGCAGTCCAACTAGCAGGGAGGAGAGCTTAAAAGAAAAGCAGTTAATGAAAACAGTGCCTCCCATTTAAATAGCATTAAATGGCACAAAGACTTCAAGAAAATCTAGTAAATATTGTGACAAATGCATTTGATTATTGAAAACAAAAGTACCTTGCAATTTTTTGCTATTCTGCTTGACAGGCAGATATTTTGCCTTTTTTTATTTTATAAAAAACAACCCCCAAAAACCCCAGTATTTGGCTTGACACAGAAAGGTTTGTACTATTTAATTTTTACTGACATAATAGCTGGTAGAAGAGCATTTGATTATTTACCATGTGAAGACAGCACATGGTAAATGTCCTCTTAATTAACAATCAAAAAAGTTTTATTCCATCTGGAAGCATCCAGCTAGAAGCTGTTTGTTATGAGGGACAGACTGCGCACTGGGGCAGGCACGCACACAGTTGGCAATGTTTATTTTTATAACTATCTTATTAAATGGGAAAATACAAATGGTTTAGAATCACGTCAAGCAGGTCCTGAAGTAAACGTTAATTACCAGACTGCTGTCACTTCAGGCACAACGCCCTGATGTAGTTACCAAATTTAGCAGTCGTGAATGCATTATTCCGAGGGCTTTCTGCAACGAGAATGAGCTCTAATACCAAATAAAGGATCTTATTGTGAGTTGACTCCGTGGCCCCTGCGGTCTTTTCACACAGGGAAAGCAAACCCATGCTTTTCTCCTCTGTTTCTCAGTGGGCTTTTTTACTGAAGGAAAACACGCAAGTTTGCTGTGCAGCCGTCACTCCTCCCTCCCTGCCACATGGCAACTTGCAGAAGGTTGGAAAAGCATCATGCAAGTTAGAGCAGTCACTGAACTGATTTTCTAAGGCTTTTAGGTGAACGCTGCCTTAAAATAAAAACATTAATAGCTTGCACACGACAGGTACAGTTGTGACAAAGGCTTCACAAGAGATCTCCCTGCCCAGGTAGTTATTCACACACAGATCAAAGCAAGTCTTACAAAAAGATAGATTTACCTAAACCTTCAGATTCAAAGAGATAAGTCTCATCAACTCCAATGGCCCTACACCAGTTAAGAAAGTTGGCTGTATTATCTCTGGCAAAAAAAGATCCTGATGGAGCATCCTTCTTACATGGAACTTTTCTCATAGGAAAATTCTGGCAAGGGAAGAAAACAAAAAGGTACATTGTGCACATCAACATTGCCAACAGATTTCAAAGTGTATTTGCAAAGGAAAATAAACTCTAAATTCAGAGTGCAGAAACAGTGGTTAGGAACTATTTTGTGTTCAACCCACCATGCATTCTAATAATAAAAAAACAAACCCTATGCTAACATAGAAGGCATTCCACCTAATCTTTGTGAACAGTCACTGTGTGAACAATCCTGAATTCTGCAACCTCTCCCAGAACTGCCCATACAGTTGCTTCCGCATTTCACCACATGCTGTGCTAAGAGTCTTATGGATGGTTTCACAGGTCTAGATAATTATTCCCCCTTCCCAAGCTCTGATCAGCAGCAGAACGAACAGAGAGAACCCCAAATCAACTAAACCATACTTAGCTGCCAGATTTCAACATTTTGGAGCCCATTCTAGAAAGTGGGGGGAATCAGAAGAGAGCAAAGGGCAGTTTCCTTTAAAACCATTAAGTACGTACTTGTTTTTAAATTGGTATCTTCAAAACCAAAGAAATAGTTCAAAGGTACATAAGTTGGGCATCTTGTCCTCCTTAAAAAAACCTTAAGTATTCGCAGCATTCATATAGCTCTTGTATAAATACCGTTTGGCATCTTAAGACTGCTGTCTTGTCCCTCCCCCTCCCCCCCAGTTAATAACAATTCTAATATTAGTAATTATATTACTTACTGGTAAACATCCATTATTTAAAACTACTGTTTTATCTAGTAAAACAGTAAAAGGTAAACACAAAAAATGGTCTGGATATGATGAAACTGTTCCTCCTGCCCCCAAGAGAAACACTACCAGTCAGGGCACACTAGTTGGTGATCTACTATTTGACAAATCCAAGCATTGCTGTAGCTCTACTGGGTACCTGTACATTGAACGTACGCTACCTGCACCAGCATTACATGGTTTTATAATCCAAAGTGACACATCACTATTTTTCATTGTGCAAACACAGACTGCAAGTTGCTGGAGATTCACAGTTCAACTCAGCCTTGGTTCCTAACAAAAACACTGAAGCCCATCTCCAGGTACATCTCAATATGGATATTTTCATGGCTAACCCACGTACTAGAGTTTAGCCACCAGTTTCTGGAATAAAACATTCCACCAAGAGCCAACAGAGACCTTGTTACCAACCCACACTGATGTTATTGGGGAAAAAACTCCAGACTTGGACTAGATCTTCCTCTGGCAAGACTTCTACTGAAATCAGACTAAAAAAACTAGTAAGAACATTAGGGTTTGATTAACAAATTAAGTCATTTGCTGCATAAGGACAGTTTATCTATGTATAACGCCACACTGTTGCTCATCAGTCTCTGGATACACAGCACACAGAATGACACCTTGGGAAGCCTCACTCACCTGCCTTCCTTTTACTACTACTTAGAATTAAAGACTTTATATATGTATTAAAAAAAAAAATCACAATATGACTCACCCTTAAGTTATTTGAGCTACAACATTTTTTAATTGTGTTTTGAAGAACACCAACCAATTGGCAGAGTAGTACCCCATTATCAAGTTCTTCTAGCAGTTGTTCTGCTTTCACTTCTATTCCTAAAAAAAGGAGGTTAAGATTAGAGTTACTCCACAGAAGGTAAAGAAGTTTCACATGAACTTAGAGGCAACTCAAACAGCATTCCAACCATCATATAATTTACTACAGTGTTAAAGACTGAAAATTAGTAGAAATATATAAATATATATAAATAAACTAAAATCAAATATCCACTTAATTAGATTTTAATTAGACTAACAAGATTCAGAAATATAAATTAGAACAATTAATCATCCTACCTCTAAGAGGTGGCAGCTAATAAAATCCAAAACCAAAGCATGCATTTTAATGCAATTCTCCTAGCCATACAGGCTCACATACACCAGATCTTAACAGTACTATGGATATTAAGTGTCAGCATTGACTGGAATACTGGAAAGTGCTTTGAAATTTATTAGACGGTGATTTATTTTTAACCTCACCCAGCAAGCCAGACAGCCAGATTGACAAATCTTCTTGCATAGGCACCAAAGTGGCTTCGTGCCGCACGGCTATCCATTGGTCATACAGGCACACGTCTGCCAAACCCGGCCCATGTCTGGGAGTCAGAGGACTTCGGGGACTTAAGGGAAGGTCATCTCCAAACCACACCTGCAGAAGATTTCAGTAGGCTGAAGACAGTGAGCTCTAATATTTGCAGTCAGATGACAAAAACTTGCAGTTCTGAATTGTGCTAAAGATCTACTATTCCAAGAGTAAGTCTTCATTCCCCTTCAGACAGGTACACCAAACCGACCCAACAGTAATCACAAACTGTGCAGCTCCCATTAGTAATGCCTGTAGCAAAAGTACTACTACATTCAAGCTCTTGACTTCTTTGGATTTAAAATTACATACTTTCCTGAATATTAAATAAAGAAAACATGCATTAGATTTGTAGGGGGTTTATTCATCAGCAAATTTTAAGTAATGAAATCTGCAGTTTATCACATAATTTACTACAGACTACTGACTTCTCCGATAAAACATTTCAGAGGTATTTTGTGTTTAAATCATTAAAATTATTTTAACATCTTTTAACATCATCATATTCTCATGCAAGAACATAGCACACTCCTTGAACATGAATCCTTAGCATTTCTCTTAAGAAGAAAAATATTTTCAAACTGAGAGGTACCTTTGCATTTCAAGAAAAGGACTACACTGAAATTTCATGTACAAAATTCCCTAACGAGTCCTTCTGGTATTCTTAACTACTTTCCTTCAGTTCAGTGTGTGTATAACATATATTTATTTCTTTATACTTAAGTGATTAACTCAAATATAGGGTTTTACAAAACACCTCTTCATCATCAAGCAAGTTTTTAAATAACCTCAGCCTTTGACTTCAAAACCTTCTTTGGTAACAGCACTTAGGAAGAGAAAGGATCACCCATCTGATATATAACACTGAGTTATATGTCTTGTCACATTACTCCGTTTGTAAAATGAGAAAACTATTACTTTACTTTTTTTTTTAAACTAGAGAGAACTCTGGGGATTTAGCACTTCATCTGCTCCAGGGTAGACCTTTAAATAAAAAAAAAAAAATATTACACAGAATGCAAACATTACAAAGGGCATTTACCTGAACTGCATTCTGCATGGTCATCTGCATTTACATTAGTTTCTCCCCCTGGAGAAAGAGAAGAGAATTTTTAATACAGTCCCTCCCACTTCCATGAAAATCCCAAGAAAAACACACCACTGCTGTTTTGACAAAACACGAGCAAGTCTAATCAGGAATGGAAGGGGGAGAGAAGGAAGTATCTTAGCAGCTGAGGTTTTGATCCAGTATTCAGTCACCTTCAGTTCTCTGCCCTGAAATAAAGCAGCAGTTATTACAGCTCAAATTAGCAACTAACTTCGTATGTGTAAATAATAGTCAAAGGTTTGCATGATTTTAAAGAGCTGTAAGGCATTTACTTTGCCAAAGAGAAGTATTAATACTTCAAACCATTCTTGGATTTAACAGTGCTGGCATTCACCCCTTCCTTCTCAAGCTATCACAAGCATATCTTGTACATGTGTGCATACACGTATAAACACCCTGAGTTTACATTAAATATTCTAAAGATTATGAAAATCTTAAAGCAAGAAAATAATTTTGAAGAATGAGATTTCTTCTTGCATAGATACATAAGAGAAATCAATGTTTTTATTAATTGCTGTTGGGATTTTGACTTACATTTCTAGACAGCTAGCACATGCCCAAGGTTTTCATCAGAATGCTGCAAACCATTGCAGCAATATGGTTATCGGGACAAGCCCCTGACAAAACAACCCTTAAGGAAAGTTTTAATGGCAATCTCATCAATGCCTTCACTCCTGAGGCCACCGCAGTATTTTCCAGCAATGCTTTCCATCATGGAAAAACCCAGCACAAACTCTACACTGGGCTGGGGATCAGTAAGTCTCTCCACATAGGCTCCAGGTCTAGAGATGCACAGTATTACCATGTTAGCTGCATACACACGCACCAGAAGGAATTTCCTCAGTGTAATTCTCCGCAGTGGTAGTGGAGGGCCTTACAAACCCAAAATGTACCTGTGTCTTGAAAGCAGTTAGAAACAACGTGCTTGCTCCATTACTTAATAGCTGCAATAAAACTTCATCTTATTGATTACGCTGGAAACCTGATGGCAGACAGAGTCAGAAAATTTTAACTCATCTGTTTTCCTTTAAAAATTAAGAACTCTCCTCTCCTGTCCCAGATGGTTAAGCTTTATACATAGGCAGTATTCTTCTCTCCTCCTCCATCTGTTGCACAGCTTCACCTTCCTACGGCAAAAGGCCAAATAGCCCATCACAGAAGACCCAATTTCATAAAAATTCTCCCCCTTCCTCTCACCCAGAAAGCAGAACGGTGCCATTTCCTCCCCATTTTTCCCTCCCACTGCCTTGAACCTCACAGGCTACACAGGACCACACCACGGGCATTTCAAACAACTTACCTCTACGACCAGCAAACCAGCAACCGGTTTGTTTTCAGACTGGAACCAATTCCTCGTGATCAGGACTGCTAGCACTTCTCCAACTTTATGAGAGACACTTTAAGGGATATCTTCCCCCCTCCTTTTATTTCTAGGGAAGAAAAAAAAAAAAACCAAAACCACCCGAACAACATCCTCTCCTTGATGTCATTTTTCCTTCTATGAATGAACAAGGGAAGGGGCAGTGTATATACCAAGCATTACTAATGAGCATGTTATGCATCCCACAGCTTTATCCAGGGGAATACATTTTCCTTTAGCATAAGAAAGCTATTGTCCCAAAAGAGTCGCAGTAAGAGGCTTCATTGATTAAAAAAAATAAATAAAACAACAGCAGAACAGCCGGTAGAGAAGTTGGTCTCATTAAAATAAGGAGCTCCATATAGGCTAACAAGAGCTCTAGCATACTAACTGCCAAGGGAAAACAAAAGGCAGCCTAATTCACAGGGAGCGCTGAAAAACTGAACAAAGCAAAATATTCACACAGCAGCTATCACAAGAATGCTCAGCATCTGCAGTTTTGTGGCATGCCTAACAAAAACTAGTCTAAAATTTTTTTTTTTAAAAAAAGGAGAAATAATTAAAAAAAAAAAGAGAGAAGGTTGAGGAAAATTGTGGCACTTGAACTTCAAGGGCCTGCTCTTCTGAAGTTATTTTGCAAGCTCATGACAAAGGGCTCTCTAGAAAGTCAAATGGCTTCACTTATTATCAGGGCATCTGAATAATGTTAAACAAAAAACCTTCTGATGATACAGACTACCCTGCAAGAATTTTGAGTTGAAAAATTAATATAGTAAAAATTACCCATTTTCAGATCCCAAACAGTCCAGCTCTGAGATCGCAGGGAATACAGATTAACGCAGCCTTATCACTTACAGGGAGAGGCATGGGATGAGAAGAGCCAGAAGTCTGCCGCGTTCAGGTAGCCAGCCTGCAAAGGTACAGAAGGTGCCGTGGTGAGGCAAATACTGCAGTACCAGGTAGAGTCATAGCCAAATCTGACTTCTTCTAAAACCAGTTGGGTTCCCTGGATCAAAAAGCTGTGCATAATGAATGAATCAAGTATTTGGTACTGAATTCAGTCAGCTCCAGCTAGAACTGTATCAGTTTCTACGCAGGCCAGTTTTTCCAACTCGCCTTCATTCAACAGGCATTTGGTGTTCAGGGCTGCCAGCTGTGAAAGAAAAGGCCTCAGAATGAAAATGTGCCGTATCACATCCCACACACAGCCTCAGGCCGTGCCATTCCCATCTCCAGACCAGCTGATATCCCCAAGGTGCCCTGGAGGGCTCTCTACCTGCTTCGCCCAGCCCAGCTCCAAGTCCCCAACTCCCAGCACCGCTCCCAGAAAACACCTTATTTCTGCTGGCTCTTCTGCTGCCAACAGGCTCCGTGAGCTGGGAGGAGGGGAGGAAGGCTGCCTTGTAGCGCCTTGCAGCTGGATCAATGCAGAGACACCGATTTACTGCGAGACGGGCAGTCTGCCCCAAATGATATATGGGGGAAGGCAGGAGCTGCCCACGGCTGGCCGAATACCAAACCTCCAAAATAAAGGACTAGACCTATGGCTCAACATCAGGAGAAAGAGGTGAGGAAAAAAGGCACCTATCTTCTGACAGGTGGCATAGGGACAGGCATTTCTCAGGAAAGGGAGCGCAGACATACCCCGGACATGAGAGCCTCGCAAGCCTGTAGTCTGCTTCTGCTCTCCAGGGATGCCCCCCACTCTGCCACCAGGCAATCTGAGAAACAGTAAAGTCAGCAAATACTAAAGCACTTTACGCAAATACTTCAGGGTGCTAAACCCATACTCTTAGATGCTACACAAAGATAGCCTGCTTAGTATCAGTTGTATCAGGTTTTATAGATCATTCACTGGGGCCCAACCAGCAAGACACGCCACACTAATTACAAGCCATTCTGCAGCACAAGATGAACCAAGTCCAAGCCCCATTGTACTTGACTGCATAGTTTACAAAGAATCAAAAAAAAAAAATAATCCCCAACTCCACAGATACCCAAAACATAAATGAAGCAGCCATCGACCTAGCTTAAGGGAAACCTGAAGGGACTCACAGCCTCATTGAAAAGCCTTGGGTTCACAGACTCATTAAAAAAACCAACTTGGGTAGAAACACTTTTACATCTTCACCCTATATTTAAGATATATCACACATCACCCTCTATTCCATCAACACCCAAAGGCAGTCACAACAGACTAACCCAGAGCAGCTGGAAACTGTAGATTAGTCTTGACAGTACCTACTGAAACCCACGTTTTTAAACACTCTGTAATGAAAGAAGCTGTCAAGGCAGTATCTGGTGAAACCTACTACAGGAGAGCCAAGATTTTTTTTTTTTTTTGGTACACATACCCTAACATGCAGAAGAAAAGAGGTAGGCACAACAAGAGACATCCATGGAGCGCTACCCTCTCCCTCGCTACAGCAATTACAGAGCCCTTTTGTTGCATTACTGAGTCAGCAGGAGCTCTGCTTCCCCGGCGAGGCCTCAGAGGCACCAAAGAGAAAGAACCAGACCAGTCGGCCCAAGGTGAAGGGCTTTAAGGTGGCAACCCACTCCTCTAACATTAAGGCACGCTGACTGCTCTCCTTGGGGCCTGCTTTTCTGCATCTCTCAGTGACGGCACACACAGCACGTGGCATCGAGCCTGCTCTCCCCTTCCAAAGGGTGGCAAAGGCCCTGAGATTCACCTGTCAGGGCAGAGAAACCCACTTGAAATCAGGGAGGAGCACTTCATTTCAACAGCTGGCATCTCCACAGGAGACGTGCCGACGGCTGCTTTACCACAAGAGCATCCAGTTTGGGGAGAGGCTGGTTAACACAAGACACGCTACCCCTGCCTCTCGCTCACGTTCACAAACTCTTCTTTCCCCCCCTTTTCCACCCCACGCTTCTTCCAGCAAAGCAAGACCGAGGGGAGCACCGCTTTGACGTCCAAGAAGCGGGCTGCTGCCTGGCCATACTCAGGAGGCATTTATGATGACTTAAATATAAAATCCTGACTTATTATGAAAGATCCACCCAGTACATTCAGAATTACAAATGCATAGGCAAGCTGCACCTTATAGGTCCTAAAGGTATACACGTACTTTTTCCCAGGTCTTGATCCGATACTGTGCCAAAGGTGACACACAGCATCCCTGGAATACAGCCAGCTTTTGGGCAAAGAAAGGAGCCAGGCATTTTTGGGCTTACTAAGCAATATGAACAAGTCTTTTAGCCAAGAGCGCTAGGGCAAATTTCCTACAAAAACAGCACCGCATCCTCAAACGCTTGCGCGAGGCGCAGGAGAGACTGGTTTGAAGGGTGTTACGAAAAACCTCCCCCCCCCCCTTCCCCAGGGCCAAATTTCGCGGCACTTCGCTTCCAACACCGATGCCGGCGAGACTAACTCGGCTGGTTGGGAGCTGCTGCCCCCGGAATGGTGACCGAGCCGACCCCAGTAACAGGCTCAGCTCAATGCCCGCGCCCGTCCCCCCGCACGGGGCTCCCCGCCAGGCGCGGTGCTCAACCCGCTGCCAGCGCTGCCGCCGGAGCGGCGTAATCGGCCGAGCGCTACCGCTCCGGAGCTGCCGCCCCATCCACCGCCGCAAGCGGGACCCCGCAGCAGCGCCCCGCTCCCCACGCGGAGCCGGGCCGGGCCGAGCCGGCACCCCGGCACTCACCGGCACTCGCCAACAACCACCGCCGCACCGCGCTCCCCCCGCGCCGCGCACCAGGGCGCCCGCCCCGCTCCCTGCCGCGCCCGGTCTCCCAGCCCCGCAGCTCCCCCCGGCTCCGCTATACCCGATTTACCAGGGGGCGGCCCGGGGGTCTCCACCGGAGCGCCCCCCGGTTTGGGTGAGGGCGCTGCGCAGCGGAGCCGCCCCTCCGGCCTCCCCCAGGGACGCGGCTCTTGAGGCGGCGCAGGGAGCGGGGTCACGGCCCCGCTGGCCCCCCGGGCCCCCGGCCGGGGGGGGGCCGGGGGCGGCTCGCTCGGCGCTGCGGCAGACGGCCCCGCCGCCCCCCCGGGCCGCCCGGGCTGTCACGGGAGCGCGGGCCTCAACGGCCCCTCCGTCGTGCGGCCGCGCTTCCCTGGGGCGGCGGCGGCGGCGGCGGCGGGGCTGGTCGCGGGCGGTGGGAGCAGGGTGCCCGGGGTGCGGCGGTCAGGTGGAAGCGCCTGCCCCGGGGGGTGCCGACACCCGAAGAGGCCTTTTTTGCAGCGGGGCAAAGAGCTGCCCCTGCGCCCAGCGGCTTTCTCGCACTGCCGGCGGTGCAGGGCCGCGGTGTGGGCGTCGGTGACCCCGCTGTCCGGTTTCACGTCGCTCGGAGCAGACCTGGCGACGAGGAAACCAGCCACCCGGCCTACGGCCCCTGTTAGCACCCGGGAGCCCGCGCCGCCTTCCCCGCGTTCAGCCGCGCTTGCCTGTTTCGGGGGTGTCTGCTGACGGCGTTTTTTCAGAGCCGCTAAGCGACAACGGTCAAAAGTTGTGAAGTAAAACAACCTGCGATGCACTTTCACTAAGTGTAGATGCTATATAATTTTTACTTTCAAATAGTAATGCAAATGAAGTTACATGTATATATGATGAAAAGGGGGGGGGGGGGGGAGGCGGGTTGTGTGTGGCTTTTCTCCGTTACATTATTTTTCATCTTCTGAAGAAAGAAGAGCTTGTACATCTTACGTGAACAGATTTCACAGTTGAACAGCAAACGATGATAGCGTTAATCATTTCGGCGAGTTTATTACTGTAAATATCTGGAATATATTCTTTAATGGAGGCCAAGCACAAAAACACTGCAATGAAAAAATATGAATGGAAACCTGCATTTCCCCATTTGTCAAGAGGAACCGTAACTGCAATCAGCTTAATTGCAGCAGGAATGAACAGGGTTCCTCTGAGGACCTGGTGGACTCTTTTCTGATCAGAGAATATAAATACAGGGAAAATGATACTCACGCGTGAAAATCTGATGGCTATACAATATTCGGTGTATAGTGAACAAAATGACTTCTATGAATCTGTGGCATGTTGCTATAAAAATGCAGTAAAGAAAATTTAATGTACTGTGGGATATTTTTCTATGAAAATAAATGCTATGTGGTCCTTTAAAAAGACACTTTTCCTAAAATAAAAGTATCCATCACTGCACATCCCATATCTCACAGAGAAGAGGTGTGAATTTGTGATCATTCACTCTCCATGGCGTCAGCATCTCGGCATGATGGTGGTTAAATGTCCGTAACTCAGTCAGACGGCCCAGAAGACAGGCAAAGTGTTGAGGGTTGTCTGGGTGGTGAAGTTTGGAGAACTTCTGTAGAATATCCAGCAGGGGTTCTTGAAGCCTTTCCACAGACTCTCTGTCCTTTATGTATTGTCGATCTGGTTATGGTTTTAAAAGAAAAGAAGAAATTAGCAAAAACATGCTCTGATACAATCCAAATATTTACACTGATAAATGAATATAAAAATATTCAAATGTTTACACAGGGCACTGATGTTCACACCTGCCAAGAATATTTCTTTTCAGATTGAGAGTGCTTTAACACTGGTTTTTTTGGTTCAGGGGTTTCGTGTAAGCTTCCTACTTAGAGGCGGGTAGACTTTCAACCTTTCCAAAAATGGAAGAGTAACTCAGAAATGTTTCTCTGGGGTTGTTCCTCATCTCCCAGTGCAGTTCTGCACCCGAGTTTGTCCTGCGATACATTGCAACAACGGAGCAGCACAGCAGAAGTTCTTGGAGATGTAGTACAACTGGGGAATTTGGCCAGTAGAGAAGAGTGGGCACACAGGTCACCAGGGAGAAATCAAATGTCTTCATCCTCAGATGGAATTTCTTTGTTAGAAAATACTTGTCTTTTTATTTTGTTCATATGGAAGTATGTATTTGGGGAGGGAGGAAAAGGGGGGGGGGGGGGGTTGTACTGAAATTTTTGGTGTAAAAAAAGTTTCCCAAGCCACGCTGACTCAAAGAACCATGAAATTGCTTCACCTTCCATCTTCCATGAAACCTGATTTGGAAATGTCAGTGTCTGTCTTTTGCCCTGAAGCTTCAGGCTTCTCTTTTCCTGCTCCTATGCCAGTCAGTTCATTGGAGGCACTACACAATTTCTCCATAAGTTGCAAGGCAGAGCTGGTTAGTTTTGTGTGGTCAAAGAATTAGTTTTTATAGCAAAGCCCATAATCAGGTCTGAGACGCTATCATGCCGATGCTTCTGAAAGGTCAGTTGCCATCACTTTATGGTCGAGAGGGCAACTTGCTGCTTCTTGCCAGCTGGTGCTTGTTCCGTACAGCCTCAAGACCTTCACTACCATTCTCTATTCTAAGTTATAGGGTTTCACAAGTTCCCTCTAAAAAATGTGACGTTCCACAATGGTCTGTAGCCATGTGCATGTAAGCACATCTGGGATTTCCTGAAGGAAGAAGCCTGTTGTGCTAAGCAGGGAAGAAATACCAGTAATTTTTTAAGCATGGTATTTAGGCACTTTTTGTAGCAGGACATTTAGAGATTGGATTTGTGAGCTTGGTTTCTGGTTTAACAGCTGACTATACTGATAAGCATGTGTGCTCACTTACTCTATGTAGAATGCAAGTTTTTACAAGTCTCAGGTGACACTCCTCATGCTTTCTTTCCAAACCCACCAATATTAAATTCTGGATTAGAAGTTACCTGGAGACAGGATAACTATGGCTGTGAGCAGCGCATATTCCTCCTGTGTCATCTTCAGCTCTCCAATGCTTTTATAAAAATTAAACATGGGAGTTATGAATTCATCTGAGAGACCTATGAGAGAAAAAAAAAAGTTATAATATCTTTTAATTATTGGAATAATCTGGTTTATTGCCATAGAGCAATTATATAGTATTTGAAGCCTTGACTGTCTTGGTGGGAGAAACTTACTACACAAATCAGGCCTGATGCAAGGCAATTAATTACAAAAGTGCAAGCACATCCCTGCTTTCCAGATCAGAGTAGAAGCAGGCAAGTGCTGGCAATTTCTTTTTGCGTGGTTTCAAAGCCTTTCTTTCAAGCAATTTCTTTTCCCCTACAGGTTCGTCCATCCAGCTCTTCAGGACAAGTCTCATACATGCTTTTCTCGCTGTCTGCTGATATTCTGTCTTCTGTTTCCAGTATGCACAGTCTGTGAAACAGTCCCCATGTTCCCTATTTTTACATGGAAACCTCTCAGGGTGTATGGGTTAATTCTAGCCCAACTCTACTCCACAGCTAACTGCCTTGGGCAGTTGCTTCAGTTGTCTCCATAAAGAGTCTTAATTGCTCCTTTTACGTAGCCTGAAACTTTAGCTAGGTCTAGGATTACCTGTAGTCCAAGATCCACTTGCTTGCAACTACTACAACCTTAAAGCATAAACTAGTGTATTATAAAGTATAGACCCATAAATAATTAAAATGCAGCCCAGTTTAAGGATGGGATCATGCGATTCTCTTGCCATCAGTGAAACCCTTTGGGGTTACCAAACTGGGGCATGCCGACTGGGCTTCCTCTTACTGACTTTGTCATCAGGTCACAATGTTCTTACTTAGTCTTAAATTACAGATGTACTTCATTCTGCTTTTTGGTGTAAAAGAGAAGTAGGTCCTGTGACATCAAATTTTTTTAAACTGGTGAGTGAGTCACTCAGAGCAGACACTAGACAGTTGACAATGGCTGCTTGCAACTCTGAAGCGGTGGCACCAACGAGGTGTAGAGATCTGAACCAGTGGTTCTGCACCAAAAAGCCTTTTGTTCTTTCTTGGCTGAAAGGATGGACACCTCCTCTGCTCCCACAGACAAGGGCCATAGGATTTCTTGTCATTTTATTCTTAATTTTCAGCTGTTCTGGGAGACAGCTTTGTGACTTGGTGTGGCAACCGCATGAAATAATGTGGCTTTGAGCGTTGTATACAACACAAAGCTGAAGTCCTGGACTGGTAAGGTTTGGAGTGCCTCCAGTAGGGGAAATTCGAAATGAAACTCAGCAGGTGGAACTCAAAGAAAGGAAGCATGAAGTCACTTGACTTAACTACAAACAAGTCACATTTTGCTGTGACAGTGAGAGCTTATTTCATTCAGTGGAATAGTTATGCGTCCCAACAGAGTGAAAGTGTGGTCTTGAAGGGTGTGGTTTATTTTGTGGCTAAACGATATGTTTAAACATGTGACATGAGCAACCTATGTTCACTTCAGATTACAAGCCACAAATCTGGGTTTTGTAGTAAGTTCAGCACTATTGAGAAGAGTCTTAGGTCAATTAAGGAAATATATATGATGCGAGTCAGCTCATCCTGTGGAAGTTCATAACACAGCTGGAGCTTTATGCAAACAATAGTCATAGCATCTAATGTTCTGCAGGGTTTATGTCGTTAGTCATTAGCGTTACCTATTTTAAATTTTGAACACTTGTTATTGCTAACAGTTGAGAAACTGCCTCTCTCTTGGGCAGTTTTAAATGCCAAAGTTCCTTACAATATGACATACGCAAGACACACATACATATGACACACCCAAGTTTTAATGTTTGCGTGAAACAGGGAAATAAGTAAGTCTAGCTGAACCCTAAAGTAAAGCAAACAGATTCCTTTTGTGGAAGCGAATAGCTCAGCAATGACATGAAAAAAAAAAAAAAAGTTTAGAAATCTCCATGCAAGGTATCACGCTGCTGGGCACGATCATCTTGGCAGCAGGCAGGAAAAGGGAGGAAGTGGGCTGTGACTAAAACTCCCATCATTTGTTTCTCATATTCATAATTTGATTTTTTTCCCCTCTTTTTTTGGGTCAAGTTAGTTTTCAGTTGGATGAATTCATTGTTTTGCTGATCACAAAGCTCCTTGAGTCTTGCTGTCAATATAGCAGAAGTGTGATGAAAACGATGCTGGTGAACAGGGTATGGAATAACTAATTCAGGTCCTCACTGGTCCAGGCACTATATAAGTATGCACTAAAACAATCCTTGCCCCAGGAAGCTTATAATCTAATTTAAGAAACTAAAGTGTGGGTGGGTGAAGCAAAAAATTAGTATAGACATGGAAGCAAATGAAATTACGGCAGAGAGCTGCTCTGCACTACTGTACTCCAAACAGAGAAATAAAACAGAAGAGGTGAAAAAGAGTAAAAGGGGATGTTTCAGCAATGCAGCTGATTTACTGCTTTTACTAAAGAGAACAGAACTTTGAAATCTTTAAATAGATACGTGTCACAAGACAGTTATGAAGGAAACCATGCAAAATGAGCCAATTTGAGACTAGGATAATGGATTTTTTCTTGGTTACTTGTTTTGCCCTCGTCCCGTCTATGCTGGAGTTTCTCCCTTATTTCATCATCCTGTATGCACGTTACACAAACCGCTGCTCCATCACAAGAGGGGGCTGTTTTCTAATGGGATTGAAATGCTTCGGTTTGGATTTAATAAACACCAGAAAGCAAAAAAGCAGGAAACAGATGTTTATAGTTCTTGATTTTTTTTTTCTTATCTACTGTACAAGATGTTGTCACTTCAACTCAGGTTATCAGAAAAAGAATTAAAGGCAATTTGGTACTGGTAACTGGACAGGCTAGAGGAGAAATGAATTATATGACTTTTCCCATGTCATTATTACAAATCTTACTCCAAAAGTGAAAAAAAAAATCCGACAGATAAAGTTATAATGTATTTCTGGCTTCTGTGAGATCTGAAAAGTTAGCTCTGGCTAGCCCTCTTCATTTAAATCAGGCAAGAGCACTGCGTAGTGCTGTGTCAGATATGCAGAGCTTCCTGGGCAGTGTTAATGGTGCCTCCTTAACTTTTTTTTTTCAAAAAGGTTTCAAAAACTCTGTTTCTTGCAGCATTATGGCAATAAGAACGTGCCCCTCCTTTGTGGTTTATTGTGCATCTTTCTGAACTACACAAATTTCTACCTAACCACCAGCCCAACTCTATCATCTGAGGAAGATCCTTCAATTCATTGGATTGATTTCACTATGTTAATGGACGCCTGGCTGTAAACCCCAGGATACTCAGTGGGAAGTACTGGCTTTACTGAGTATGGCCTTGTGGCATCAGACTGGAGCAGGTTTAAACCCATGAGCATTATTCATTCAGCACCCCTCAGTTCTTGCACAATTTCATTCCTATCTGTAGCTTAAGACACGGCATTGTTTTAGACCTTGCCTTTTTTAGGGTTCTGTTCCTATGATTTTGCTCTGGAGGTAAGATGGCTGTTGCTTTCATAAGGTTTGCGGTTTCAGGCCATAAACAATTATCTCTTTTACATAATCCTGGAATAGATGTTTTTACTCTCATATCGAGTCTGTATTGCCAGCTTTTTGAGACCAGTATTCTCTCTTCTATTTTGGCTGTTGATTAAAACTGAATAGATTAATCTATTGCAAGTGGCAAGCTTAAGAGTAAGTACTAATTAGCAGTAACTACTGCCATGTGATTAATATGGATAAAGAGATCTTTTTTTTCTTGATAAACATGGAGGTGCCAGTGGGTATTAAACCGAGGCTGTATTAGTAGCTGTTTTGTGAAAATAAAATACACTAATTACTCGCAAAATTACATCTTATCTTTCACAGTGTTTCATCTGCCGGAACTGCTTTCCACACTGCTTATGAGCCCTGCCTTCTGACCTGTTCAGATGCGTCAGTGGCCCTTTAAATGCTGACCAAATTCACCGTGTTGATGCTGAGGGTTGAAAAGGGGAAAATCTAGCCAGTCGAGAAGATACACCAGAGCATGTTCATGTGACCTGTCCTCTATCATCACCTTGTAGAGGTTAAATGGCCAACTAACTGAGAGGTTAGCATGTGCCAAGGAGAGCTCAAAATCAGGATAGCAAAAACCTGT
Source organism: Gorsachius magnificus (assembly GCA_034008185.1). NCBI lineage: Eukaryota > Metazoa > Chordata > Aves > Pelecaniformes > Ardeidae > Gorsachius > Gorsachius magnificus. The sequence continues at coordinate 165,083,631 of CM067081.1, forward strand.
CTTCTCAAAAGCAATCAGTAGGACCGCTGTGAAGACACCATTGCAAGCAAAGTTCAACCTTAGTTAAAAAAATAAAAAAAAAACCCAACAACAAAAAATCCCACAAAGAAACCAGACCTGCAAGGAGGATGCAAATGACATCACCACATCCCATCCTTTGGCAGTGGCCTGAGCATCTGCAGCCAGGAGGAAAGCGTGGGCTGACACACAGCAGCAGCATCTGCACTGCCTTGAGCCAGTCTTCATACCTTGAGTCTATTCAAATAAGTTTTTGGCCTGGAGAAGCAGACTTAGGCAGAAGAAAAGAGATTGAGTCCTCTGACATCTGTTCTTTTTTTCATGGGTATAAATTAACTCCGTAGGTACAATTTAAACACTTTTTATTTGTAATTCAGGAACGTAGCATTGGCTAACTCAGTGCAGTAGATTGCACAGTATCATGTACAAACAGAAAAGCTCTTTCCTATACTCTGGAATTTAAAGTGGTCCTAATTTCTAAATATTTTGGGCAATGCGCCAGCTTTGGGTCAAGTCACAGGATGGTGTCTCCTTCCATGTGGATGCATATGACCATTTGGAGGGTTAGACACCTATGATTTGCAGGTGTGTTTAGAAACAAGGGGCGAGATACTGACTAGGTTGCTCTCTCTTAGATTAGATTATTTGGACTCAACAGTGAAGGTAATTTCATTCTGCTTCTCTGCACAAATCCCAGAACAATGGGGTTTTGAAGCACCACCGTTATGCAGTACTAATAATCAAGTAACAAAACCCAAAAGGCAGCAAAGGTGATTTGGTATCCATTGTTCCAGTGTCAAATTTTGCCTTTGGTTGCAGGAGTCTCTTGTCCAAATCAATGGGAACTTTGTATCCCACATTCAAGGGCAAAAGGTGGCCTCTTGCCAAGGCTTTGAAATTGTGGCTATTTCTTTTTTTTCCTTGGATCTCACTGTACTTCAGCACCTGTAACCCATCCAGGAAGACAACAGCGTATTTCACAATGTCAGGTGTCCTGCTGACAACTGAAAATTCGTGTCCAGATTCTTCCATTCCTGTCCATATCAGACAGTATTTTATTCCCTCATACTGAAATTAGTGGAACTGCTCTGTAGAATAAAATGATGAAAAAAAAAATCTGTGGCTCTTCATGACCGCTGAAATCAGGTGTCCTTAGGAAAACAAGCTATAAATGCTCACTGAGAAAACGTTCGGTATTTCAGCCCTGTTTTTAAAAATATTGTACTGCTAGATAATGGGGAGAGTTTGCTTTCAAAATAACAGAAAGAAATTAAGCATTAAATTACTAGGATGTCAGCCTTTCCCAGAATGAATCAATTGGTCACAACTTGGTGTATACGTGGTGAGGCATCAAATGAGATGACTAAGTGGCACAAGCTCTCATTGATATTAAATAAAATATCTGTATTACTCATTAAGTCTTAATATTAGAGTGAGTAGGAGAGGATTGCAGTCTTAGGAGCAGCTAATGAAAGAATTTCCATAACACCTTATGGAGAAAGACTGTAAGGGCAAAAACAAAGGCAGTCACTCAGATGCACCAGGACTTGAGCAATATGCTCAAGCTAAGAAATAGAAATACACCTCATCAGCATGAGAATAAAAATGAAGGCTGCTAATGCTCAAAGGTCATCACCATCAGATCTCTGGCTTTTTTATCAGAAAAGAAAAAAAAAATCCATTCTGTACAATCAGACTGGGGAAAGCATAAATATTAATAGATGAGAGCATCTCCCAAGTGGACATGGTGGTAGGTGACAGAAGTGTGGACAGCTTGTGACTTTTAGGCATGATCCCCACCCCCGATTTTATGGATACAGACATCAAGGCTTGACAATAGGACTTATGTGACATTCAGACAGTTGTCTGCACCTAAAAATGTGTGGACAGAAGTTCTGACTTACAGCAGTAGTTTATGCCTGATGGCCTGACAGTGTTGAGTCCCTCACTAGGAGCCATGAATAATCCTGATGCTTCTTCGTCTTTCATTACCTATAAATTTAATTTCTAAACTCTCACTCAGCTATCACTGCATCTCCTCTGCTGCTCTCTATTGTCTTTGCAGGGTGTTTCAGATTGCTGCATTTAGTCTTGTTTTTCAGTGAGGCGTATGCAAAAAGAAAGAAAGTCCCTATCTCCAAATTTATGTGTAATTCTCATGGGTTTTCTCTTTTATTTGACTTGGGTTTAATCTCTTCTGGACATTTTATCTCTTGGACCAGTCTAAAACATGATAATGACCAGCTGCAGTTTCTAGTAGTACACGTCCTTACTGGTTAAGGCTGGAAATGGCTGCTGAAGTTTCTATCCTAATATCACATTTAGTACAGGCTATTATTCAACCTAGAGCCCTGGTGTTGATTCCTATGTCATGCAGGGGTGTGAACTGCATATGCAATATTTTTGAAAGCTGTGTGGGTAAGCAATGATAACAGAAGAACTTGGATGCCTTTCTTTCATTTTGTTTAAACTCAGGACACCTGAAAATGACCATGATTTAAACCACAAAAAAAAGATGTTTCAGTAGTAGGTATTTTCTAACAATTATTCACTTTGCCTAAATGTGTGATTCTGGAATTTATCATAAGCTAAGACAAAACCTGCAGAAAAATTGTGCCAATGCAAGCTCTTAAAGTCAAAAACAAAAATCCCTGATAGCTTGTGTGATGACAAACAGGATTCCTATGAAAATTTGGTGAACACTGAGAAATACATTTGGGAAGCATGAGAGAGTCAAACCTACCTAGTAAAAATCCTTCCCTGTATAAACCAATCTGCTTGCATTTTGGGTGCAAAGGAAGTGATACCACCAACTAACAGGCAGTTACTAGTACTGAAAAAGTAGGCAGAGGGGCATTTAAAAAATACATTTAAGCCTTTTCATGCAAGAGACGTGGCCAGGTTGACAGATACGCTCTAGCATGCAGCAATGTCAATCCAAAATCAGAGAATCTGGAAATTTTGAGTGACTTCTGGGTCTGTGCAGTAGCACTAACAGTTAAGTAGCATCGATAACAGCAGTTAAGTTAACATTGCTACAAATGCAAAGATTTACAATCTGCTTTTGTTGTTCACTGTCACAGCCCCTTTAAGTGCAGCCAAGAAAAATGTGTTTAAGAGGGCTTGAATTTGCACAGAATGGAGAAACAGAATACATGGAAAGGGTATTTTGTCCTGTATTCTGGCTGTTAATGGAAGGAAAGAATGCAGCCAGCAGCAAGTGAGCTGGATAATACATTGTTCTCGTGTAATATAGGGAGGGACCAAGTCTAGCAGCAGTATTTCCTCATATGTCCCCAACTTGATCCTGGCTTGAGGGAAAATATTTTTTAGAGCTTTTTCCAAGAGCAATAATATATGTGTGTGTGTGTGTGTATATACACAAACACAAAAATTATCATGTTTCATTTCTTGCAAACTATTCAGCCCAGGTTTTGTTCTGATCCAGAACTCATTTTTAATTTACCTTGCTCTTCCCCCCCCCACACCCCCCACCCCCAGAAAAAAAGAATTGCAGGCAATCTTCCCATGGCATAAATAATACCACATTTAAAATCATTACTTGTCTTGAAACTTTACGCAAAATATTATTTCATGACAAGTAAATAATATTACTGCAGGATACAATGTCATATCCCAGCTAGTCATGTTATGGTATGAAATGCTATCTTTAAGTCTAGTACTGGCTTGCAAAAAATGATATTGCATCCCATCTGGACTCAATAGTTGCAGAGAATTAACAGGGTATTTTAAAATTATGAGTAAGGAAAAAATTATTGGTATGACATAATAGCTTATGTAATGTTCTGGATCAAATATTTCCTGCTTCTGCTTTTCATGAACAGCTGGCACCTTGAACAAGGAGGTTGATACTGACTGTATAGATTAGAGGAGCAGAAGCTTTCAGTAATCACATATTCATATGGTTTCATTTCTCTAAGACCTATTCTAATCAAAAAATTAGGTTATAGTGTAGTAGAAAAATCTCTTCATGAAGACATTTGGATCCATGACAACTCATTACAGTTTCCAGGAAATATCTCTGGCCTTCTTGGCATGCTTCTCTGCCTGCAGAACCTGGACCAGAAGCCATCCCTATCACTCTCAAAGTCACAATTTCCAGTCCATCAAACAATAGCCTCTTATAATAAATCAAAATAAAATAAATATAAAAAACTACAAAATATAAATCTAGAATTGAGTGTGCTAAGCCAAACTAAATACATACCTTCAGCAAGTGAGTTATTCTCATGTTTCCTAACTTCTTTTGAGGGTTTCAAATATATAAGTATTCACCTAATTTTGCTTATATCAGTAGTACCTCACATTACTGATTTCAGAACTGAATTCAAGCCCATTTCTATGACTAATATTGAGGTTAAATGTTACCCTATCTCTTCTCCTTCTGACCATTAAAAGGAAGTCCAGAAGCCAGAGTCAAAGCATTCTCTCTGACTATAGACAGACTCTTTGATTCGGAATTTTTGTGACATTTGAATTTTGAGTGATAGGTAGCTGAGGGGTGGATAAACTTTGCTGGTCAATACAGAAAAGGGCAAAGCATTCAGTATTGCATCAGTGGAGCACAAAGAATACATAGCAATGCAAAACATGACTTTTCGTGCATTAAGGAAAAAACAGTATCCAGCCCTGCTTGGCTTTTCATAATTATTAAGATTTATGCCTAGAACCAGTAGAATGCCACCGAGCCTTTGATGGACCTTAAGAAGAAGAAAACATACTGAGAACATGCCATGTTTATAATTCTTTTAAACACCTTGTGCAGCGTGGTTCAATTTTGCCAAATTGACCCTAAGAATGTGTGTTTCCTACAGTCATCTCCAGTAGCATCCTAACATCCTCTTTTTTCTTTCTTTCTCATAGTGTTTGCATTTGAAAGCATAAATATTGATACTTTATATGAATAATTTGAAACTGTGGCACTTCATTGTTCTTTAATGCTTATAATTTGAGACTTGCACTGGGTTTATTTGATACAGCGTCATTTGTAAAACTTGCAATGTATTTATAAACCTCTACCTTATGACCTTTAGACTGAAGGCTGAGTAGATTTGTTCTAGTTAATATAAAGAACAACATTCAGATAACCTGTTTCAGTGCTAATAAACAATTTTACTAGTTTTTCAAGGGCACAATACTGACACGGAAGTGCAATGGTGTGGTTTCTTTTTTCCTTGTTAAACAAGATACTCACCACTATTGCGAATTCTTTCTTCTAAAAGGATAGTATGTCCTCTAGGAAGTTTCCTGTTGAAGATCTCAGCTGAACGGAGGAACATGGCTTCTACTGCTGAGCCCTTCAGCAAAGCAATCTGATCTTCATGATCAAGGGTTTGGAAGCCTGGGGAGATATTCGAGATAAGTGAGGCAGCAATAGAGAAGTCCCTGCTACTTTCTGTCTTGATGTTCTTGCACATGAGGTGCTACACATCTGCGTAACCTTGTTGTTGGTGTCCGTAGGGTTGCCAAGTGCTGTGGAAATCGAAATCCATATTCCAGAAAATGGCACAGATTTGATTCTCACTGAAGTTTGAGAATCAGACTTGTGTTTCAGTGTTCATGGTACTTTACGAGCAACATGATAAGCAAAATTTAGTGGCACAGTACAACCAATAGTGGAGATTTTGTCTAGTCTGATGGCGCTGCCTAACGTAATCTGCCACGTTTCCACCAGAGCGCTCTATATGATTGTCCCTCTGTCATGCTACTTTCAGCTCTTTCTGTTCTCTGATGGCAAAAATCAGCATTTGAAGCATCTAATTTTAAATATTTCACCTTGCATTTGGACCAAGATACGACTTTACATAGACGCTTCTTGCTGTGTTTTAAATATGTGTTTCTCCTTTTGGAAGAGAAGGACTCTCGAACCCACTGAAGAAATCAGAAGGATTTTATTAACTTGTGTGAATACAGAGCTACTCCTCTGAAAAAGAACAGAGAGCTGAAGATCATGGAAAGCTCTCCTCATACTTGCCAATACAGGTGCAGGGGAAGCACAGAAGGAGATAATGTAGAGAATGAAGCAAAAAGGTGATAAATTGTGCCAGATGTACTCTTAAGCCAACACTGAAAATAGCAGGTTTTTCAATTACAAAGGCCCTCCCTTCGTCTTTCTCAGCATAAACTGAACAGCAGGACCTGGATCTTTTTCTGTACTTCTGACTTTAAGACCCCTTTGCCTTTTCTTCATCATAAGATGATTGCAGAAGTCTGGTAGGGCTTTTTTTTTCCTCTTATGAAACAACTGTCACATTTCTAGCTCATAGCTTCACTCCTTGATAGGTGTGGATGTACATGCATAACCCTGTGCTTGAGCAGTGATTGCATTCAGCAATAGGGGCACGTAACAAATTAAATTCTTTCTTTTGTTCATTAAGCATCTTTCAGCTGACATTGCTGTACCCCTTTGCTTAATTTGTGCTCCGTTCATTTCCTGTGAGCCAGTATCCCAGTTAGCATAAAAAAATAGTGTTACAACTGCAGTTCTAGGCTTTGAAGGAAGTCCGTAACACACAAAGGACCGATATAATGGGAATACGAGGAAAATAATGTTTTCATATAGCTGAGCACTACTTGCCTTACAAGGAACCTGTACCATGCCTAGTGTTCACTCTTGAGGTAATATCAACTTGGGAGTTAAAAAAATGCTAATAAACTCAGGTTTTCAGTATTTGTCCATAACATACACAGCAAGGACCATAATGATTGGTGCCACCAATTAGGGAAAGTTCTTGTTTAGGACTCACAATTCAGTGGATGCCATGACCTAGAAGCTTTGCTAGAAAGGCAGCAAAGCTAGTGAGGCAGAGTCTGGCAAGTATTAGTGGTAACTTAGAGGCAGATTATTTGGCACTACAGTGATATGTGGAAAAAAACAACCCCTCTCTAGAGACACAACTCCTTCTCTGAGTGTTTTGTTTGTCAATAGGTAGAGTGCCACATCTCAGAGTGGCAGAGTTTGAATTATTCAACATATTATTCCTCAGAGCACAAAGCTCCTCTTCTTTAGACAGTGTCTGAAGAATGCATACATGTCAGAGTAGCAGGCATATTTATATGGTCTTCAAAATACACACAATAGCCAAATGGCAACTGAAAGGCACGTAAGCTTTGCAATAACAAAATTTGCCCCAACACACTGGATATACCTGGTAGTTTTTTAGTGAATTCCACAAGAACCTGCACATGACTGGTAGCCAGTTCTGTTAAAATCAGAAAATTTCCTTCAGCACTGAATTCCTCATGTAACTGTTAAAAATCAAACAAAAAAAATTGTTAATATTCATTGTCACTTCACATTTAAGAGCATAAAATACAAGAATTGTTAGAGTGGATCAGGCAAGAGGTCCATCTAACCCTGTAATTTGTCTTGAATGGTTGTCAAAACCAGGTATTTTGGAAGGCAACGTAAGAAGTAAAAGAAGTAGATGGTGTCCTTTCCTCTGGAATATTTGTCTCACTTTCAGTGTCATGTCTAGCCATCAATGATTTAGGCACTTCCTGACCTAGAAGTTCTATGTGTACCACAATATTTAACCAAAAGCCTTGCTACCCATGAATGTGTCTATATCTTTTTTTAACATATTTTTTCTTTTGACCTCCTCAACCTCCCATGGAAATAAGTTCCACAAGTTAGTTGTGGGTTATTCAACCCTCCCCCTGCAATCGTCTTCCATTTAGTTTTCAAAGTTGGTGACTTAGGAAGTAATTCTCTACAGTTTTTCTGATTTTGTTTTATTTTTAAAGATTGAACATGACAGATTTGTAAAAATATCTCTCTCTCTCAAACTCTTTTTTCCTCTTCTCCTTGTTTCCCAACATTTTTCCATCCTACATGAAAACTGGGAGCTCTTAAAGAGAGAATGGAAATTCTAGAAGGTAGAGAGGAAAAGGAAAGAAGAGGGTATGAAACAAAAATCCACCCCTGGAAAATATTGGGAATTTGAGTTCAAAAAAACCTATATATTTTCAAGCTTCCAGGCTGGTGTCTTTATAGAAGGGAAGCTTGGCTGCAAGTCAACCTCAAACTGCTGTCTAAACTGACAATGCAAAAAACAAAGCTCCAATCAGCAAAGATTAGATATGAGCATAAAAGTATATTTCCAGAGTTGAAAGCTTTTTCTTAGCATTTAAGTCTGATAAACAAAAATGTAGTCTAACTGTGGACTGAATGGGAGAGATTCTGCCCCCCCCGCAGCATGTTTTAATGGTCAGCTTTTATCCATAGTTTGCTCTACTACTTATTACACCTACTCATGCTGAGTACAAATATTTTCTGCTGTGTAAGCCTCAGCTTCGTCACCTGCATCTCAACAATGAACTCATCAATGTACTTACTAGTTTTTTTGACACCTCCTGTGGTATTTGTTGTTTACTGTATGAATCCATGATGTAATCAAGAAGGTTCTGCTGTTCTGGGGTAAATTCTACTTTCTCCTATACTGGCAAAAAAAAAAAAAAAATCATGAAATGCACTCATAGAAATGATCTAGCATCTCCCGCTTTAGGCAAATGCTATACACTTATTTCTCACGCTTAGAGACCAAGCAGACAAAAGGTTTGATTGCCACTGAGGTTTCTATAGAAGTGTACAGAAGAGAGGTGTATAATGCTTCTAAACAGCGTGAGTTTGTGTGGTTTATTATTAGAAATAAAGAAATGTTTAGCAAATAACTAGGTGTGCTCAAACTTTAATATCACACCTCGCCATATGTGGTATATACCTGACATATGTATCACAGAAAAAAAGAATTTGTGGATTTTTTGGGTGCTTTACTGAGTTTTGACTAAAAATATCAGAACTACTTCTATACACAAGGTATTTCCTTGACTTTGTGGGAGACAGAGTTTTAATTAATACAGACAGATCCAGAGAGTGTGCAAGTACTCTGTATTCACTGTACTAGCCGCATTTAGCTGAAACATCATCACTATTGTACAAACTATTACAAGAATTTTCTTACCCTATATATTTTAGTAGTAGATGTCACTTGTTTCATGTCATGGCCTTCATTATCTTCATTGACTGTCTGATCTGGGGGCTGTTTCACATTTTTCCGTAGCCTTTTTGACTTGCATTGTATTTCTGTTAACAGACCTAGAACACATAATACAACAGATAGCAACTGGGTTTATATACATCTCAGGCACTGAATATGTACATAAGCGTGCCCGTGAGTGCCCTTTACACCCAACAAACCCATTTACCTCTGCAGGCACTGAATAGGTACATAAGCTTGCCCATGAGTGCCCTTTACACCTAACAAACCCATTTACCTCTGCAGATCATTTTCTGAACATGTCATTATCTTTGGCTATGAGCCTAATGAGACATTCTAAGTACACACTAATGAGTAGTCCAGCCCAGCAGGAGCCCATCTGTGGAGCAAAACAGCTTTGGTGACCCAGCAGCCACACAGTGTGCATGTCAGGGATCTTGCTTGGGACCAGCTCTAATCTGTTTTACAGACAGAAAACCCATTAGCGATGGGAGTGCACTGGAGTGTGTCTTTTGTTTCGTTTCATCCAAAAGAAAACCCCTTCATGTCCTCCAACACCTGAACCCAAGTGCAATAAATGGGGTCAATTGGAAGACTGTCGTGAAAAGTGTGCTCCTCATCCAATCCAAAACAGTAACTGAGGTGCAGCTGCTCTTACACAAAGAGCAGTGAATGTTTTCAATAATCTTTAAGCAATATTATGGCTGTAGTGCAGAATCTTTGCACAGAAAGCCCTCTCAGAAGAGAGGGCTCCACAGCGTTAGCCATTACAGTGTCAATATACAGATAGAACAACAGCTGAAAATGTAGGCTCAGAAGTAACTCAGGCTGGCAAATATACCTGAAAAATGGATTCATTTGAAATGCCACCTGGTTGGTCTTGCTATTTTGCCTTTCATTGGATTAGAGGACTAAATAAAGCCCTGGTTTTACTATAGAGTTTCACTTGCCCTAATGAAAGGATTTTTGCATTCGTGGGTGTGGTTTTTTTTTTGTTCTAGACTACATTTCAGTACCTTGAACCAGGGAGCAACCTTCTGTGGATGTCATAAAAACTAGCGATTTGCTTGTGCTAACAAAAGAAAGGGACAGTAGGTACCCTACACAACCTGTGGAAGACAGCCAGAAAGCGCAAATGAAAAAGTAAACAGCTAAGTATTCATCTAACAATAAATCATCAGCACAGGACTCTTTCTTTCTTTCTTTCTTTCTTTTTTTTTAGCTTCTTTCAAGTATCCTTCCCATGCTTCACCTTTGAAAATTCAGAGCAGGAAAAGAGGCTCATTCAGTGAGTATATGATAGTGAAGGAAGATACCACGAAAACAGTGAATTCCGTAGTGAATGTTTTTAATTTCCTGTTTAAGCACTATATAAAATAACCTACCTGAACCGCTGAGAGAAGAGGAAATTTACATGATTAAAATAAGACCTGCAAATAATACCTTGAAAGGGAGGGAATAGAAATGATGGAGATAATAATTGGTACCAAGCCATGTAATTTGTACTGCCGCACAGCACCATAGATTTTTTTTTTCTGCATTATTCAGCGCATCCTTTGGCGGTGTTAATGGGCCTGTACTGTTTTCCACCAGCTTAGGATCTGATGTACTACCTTCCTAGGGAAAATTTGGTTTACATTTGCCTTAAGCAGTAAGGCAGATTTTTCTCATGTTTCCTGTTACTGAGTAGCACCTTCATATCTTGTTCTGGCTCCATTTAAGTTAGCTGGAAAACTCATGGGAGAGACAGGACTTCACTTTTTACCACAGAGATAGCTAGGTTTCAATGGGTATTAAATGGGTATTACCATCCAGGAAGAGTGGCAGAACCTGGGTTTTCCCTAGGTAGACATTCCACCCAAGAAATTTGCAAGTTTATATCAAAACCACAGCAAATGACCAAAATTGATGGTTAGTAATTTTGATCTGTCTGGGGTTTGGGTATAAAGGGCAGGATTAGGACTGTTGAGTAGCCATGCCATAAATGTTTATAAGGCTTTACCTCCTGTTCAGAGGAAAAAAAGAATCCACAGACCTTGCAAGTACAATCCTACAAAATGAGTAAGTGAAACAAAGTTCAAGGTAGCCTTTTATTTCCTAGTAATTTTTTTTTCCAACTAAATGCTCTATACCACTAGAAGCTTCCTGTTTTACTGTCCTGGATGGCCTTGAACTAAAAGCAATTATACAGCACACTCCTACTTAAAAGCCATTAAATAGTACCTTGCCAGACATCCTCATTGCAGTACATTAGAGCATGGTTATGGTTAAGTCATGAGCAACATGAGATACCCAATGTTTCCATTGCAGAGAGAGAGTCAGATGGCCGTGGCATTGACTGGCTTTTATTTCACATATGCCAGTTTGTGAAAACGATAGGCCAGTTTAAAAGTTTCATGGGGGCCCAGTCAGTATTATTTACGCTGACCTATTTTTTTTGGTGATGCGTTTGGTTTTTTTGTTGTAGTGAGTCACTCAGGCTATTTTGAACCCTTAAAATTTTGGAACAATGGATCTGGGCTCAGCACCACAGGGGAGTTATTTTCCCCTGACGCTTAGGAACACATTGAGTGCTGTCATCAAGTGGTGGTGTCTGCTCATATATTTACGTATTGCATGAGAATATGTCATATCTCAGGATCTTTGTAGCCTGTTCAATTTGCAGAATGAAAGATTAATTACATTATGCTGGCAATGCATTCTAAATATTGATGGAGCTTATTGTTTCTCCCCAAACCAACAGTTAATATAGCATCTTCTGATCAGATTGAGGGATAGAAATATATTAAAAATTCCAAGTAGATTAATTTCCTGTATGAACCTAAATTGGTTTCACACATATGTGTATGCTAAAATGACTGGAGCCATCAGGAAAAATAAATTGCAGCCCTATTCATGGAAGGCAGAAGAGCAGAAGTGTACAGACTGTTTTCGGGAGCAAGCTTGCAAAAATAATGGCTTGGCCAACATTTTACTCAAAATGGAGTTTTAAATGTGTTTAAAGTCATCCAGTGTGAAGCTCAATTAAGTTATAAGCTGTCAGTCTGAACAGCATATTCACTTTAATATGAAACATTAATAAAGTCCATCAGCTTCATTTCTGGAGATGGTTCTACCTATGTGTCTGCAAGGCAGGAAAATCTATAGTGCCACGAGAAAAGCTAATGAGACTGTAAAAAAGAGCTAGGCCTTAGCAAGCTTTGCCTGATTGCTGGGTGAGGTCAGGGAGCACACACTTGGCAAGTCCACAGAAACTTCCTGCTAGCAGCAGTCCTCCTCTTTTCTTGAAAAAGGCATCGTTTGAATGCCAAAATTTGGACTTGGCTAGCAAGAGTTTGACAGGGAGAGCGCCAGAAAGAGTAGCAAAGGAAATGCCAGGACTTTCCTGCTTTGCCTTCCACAACATCGCAAACTCTTCACTCCTGGGGAGCCCCCCATAGATTTGCTTCCCCCAACTGCTTTTCCTTCCCCCTCAAGCAGACTAATGGCTGTCATCTAGTGCAGGACAGCCCTTCCTTCACCATTTGCTCAGCTTTTATACCCTTGTGCCCCTGACCACCAACTAAATCCTGTTGCTTATAAGTGCATTTGCCTTTTTCAACAGGATTTGATGCTCAGGCACGGCATCATCTTTAATGCGCCTTCCACCTGCCAGGTGACATCTTTTATAGCTTTATTATTAAAACTAGCCCAATTAAACAAATACAGTATTTGGTGTGTTCTCTGCACACTCTGACTATATGATGCAAATACCTGTATACATACATTCAGCCAACATGCCCATTTGCTTGCATTTCCTTAGGCGGCACTCCTGGCATTTTCTCCTCATGTACATGTCCATCTCGCAGTTGCCTCCATTTTTACACTTGTATACTGCATTTTTTGTGATGCTTCTTCTGAAGAACCCTGCACAACACAGCAGTGACATAGAGAAAACACTTAAGCAAAGTAGTCAAGTTGAAGAGCACCTCCATCTCCACTGGGTTTTCTGAATGACATATGTTCTACTGCACTACAAGCTTCTTTCAGTGCTTGGGTGACTGTATTCTTGATAATTATACTGAGAACAGTATCAAAGTAATATAATTTAATAAATCAACATGACAAATCACACGCCCAAACATTAGACATTAGGCTAAAGTAAGGTCCTGAAACTGTGAATGTTGGGAAATTCAGACCCATATCTGAAACCTGCCAGGAACAGGGTGAGCACCAGCACTAGAGCTGTAGGCTGATACCATACAAATAGCCAGTGAAAAAAATAAGGATCTGTTAAGTCTCTTGGGGTACAGGATTCGCAGGAGAGTTGAGTAACTCATCAGTTCTCTCAGCTCCTGGGAGCTGCAGAAGCTCCATGTACTAGTCTGCTCGCCCACCCCCGAGTTTAATAAGGAAGCTGCATCGTATCTGCCTATTGTACACGTGGCCTCTTCCCCTGTTCGTAGGATACTCCAGCCGCATTCACTAAACATTGTCCACCTAATGAGTTAAGCAGTCCCCTAATTTCACCCATGGGGGCAGTTCTGTTGGTATCGTCACTGGATTTGCTCCAGAATCACACAGTGGTAACTGCAAATGGCAACTGACCCAAGAAATCAAGAGGACTGTCTGTCCTCAGTCTCTTCAAATCTCCTATTTGACTGCTGCCTATCACACCTCTGAAAGTGGCACTGTGGGCAAAATGTGGAGTGCTCAAGATATGAAATGTAATTGAATAAAAGAGGCATCACAAAACAACAGTCTTTGCTGCCAATCATGACTTGAATGTTTCCTGAATTTTTAGTGACTCACTGTGCCATCACAATCTCTTTACATTGTCCTTCCTACAGCAGAGACTATTTAGCATCAGCAGGGAATTAACGCTCTCTGGCATAGGAGGGAAGCTCAGTTTTCCTCTCCACCTGAGGGCAGGTTTCCAAAATAGACTCCTGAAAGCTTCTGCTGCCACATCACTGATGTATAGTGTACTTCAAACTAGAGCTCTGCGTAAATTTGCATTAACCAGAGCTATTCACAAACCTTGTGCTTTGTCATTGCCACTGGCTGGCACAATAAAAACACCATCATTTTCCAATCTGGCACTTTGATGCACTGAGAGAGGCACCAGATAAGACCCAGTCTCCCATACTGAAATTGTCAGGAAAATGCAGATGTGAATCTGAATCGTTGTCCATTACAGGACTCGTCTGTGTGTTTTAAGAATGCATTGAGCTAAGATACCATCCCACTGAGTACAGGCGAGAAAACAGATGACGTGATGATTTTGCCATTGTCAGATGACAATTTCCCAACTTTGGCCCATGTTTTTGTAATTGCATAATCTCTTCCAAGCACCAGAGTGTAGCTACCAGTAAAATAATTCCACTATCTGGTCACAAAAATCTGGCATTTCTCTGAATCTGCTGTATTTCCTTCTTGAAATCTCTTCCATGCTCTCTGTTTTACTGGCTTCTTTTCAGATAAATACACTTGACAGGCATCAGTCTCCTTTGAAATGCAGATTGCTTAGAACCTCCAGCAGCCCCAGGCACTATTTTTATTCATCATTCACGTGATGTTTAACACATCACCATTTACTGGTCAGGGAAGGGAGAAAAAGGCCTGGATTTAAGCTGTAGGTTCTCAGTGTCAAAGGCAACTGCATCTGCTTCACATCATATATAAATCTTATTTGTTAAATTTAAACCCGGTAATTCATGACACATTAAAAAGTAGTAAATGCTGAAAAGTTCTGCACAAGTATTTGTGACATTCTAAGTCTGATCGATGACTTTATCACTCACTCTGTCCACAAGGTGTGTGTTTGCTTTTTCATGGAAGAGCAAAGAAAAAGAGCTTTAGTAAATGAATTTTTAGAAGTTATGTAAGAATGTGAAAGACAAATGCAAAACTAGGGATGCAAAAAAGATAGGAGCTAATAGGATTCAGTCATATATTTTTTCTTGAAAACAAAGTTTTTGAAAAAGTGAAAGATGTGAAATGAAAAGTGAAATATCTTTTGGCAAAAGGAGTTTTAACCCTACTCTCACTTCAGTTTTATCAAAAAGTGACTCTTGAATCATTGTCTTCTTGAATAGACTTCTTCATAATTAAATTTTAAATAAGCTTTTTGGTATTAATGGAATTGCTCTATATATTATTCACTAATAATTCAAAATTAACATAAACTGCCTGAAATATTTTATGTGTGACCTCCTATAACAGGAGGAGTTTTACAAAAATTCAGAGGTAAATCGGAATCTCTTAAACTAATGATGGGGCAGCCCCAAAAGCTGAAGGTTTTTCTGGCACAGTCTTTTATCTGATCTTGCCAAATTACAAAAAGCTCATGTTGGCTGGAAACGTTGAATTTGCTTTGTTCTCTTAGCTAGTCATGAATATGATTAATTATGGCTAGAGCTGATCCAACGCTACTGATGCTGATTTTTCTTATGGAAATTAGGAATGTTGAAGGAGGACAGCTGTTAAAAGTGTAGAGGAAAGCTTTGTACATATCTCCGTCTGCCATCCTGATGGCCAACTGCTTTGGGTTTTTCAATTTAAAAGTTGTTGAAGTTCACAATTGCTACCAAAGCACCTGCTCCACTCTGTTGAGACACACTACAGCGTTCCTGCCCCCCGTTCCCACGTGGTGTGGTGTTAGTGCGAGGAGAAGATTAAAGCGGGACCTGTCTTTGCAGGAGGTATTCTCAGTCTGGCTTGACTTGGCATCAAACATTAACAGGATTGGCTTGAAGATTGCAAAAGCTCATACCGCCAGCCTGGGCAGAGGGAATTCACAGCTCGTTTTTCTCTCAGCAGAACTTATTCTGTGGCTGTACTGAATGAGCATGGTTCTATATCCCGCTTGTTCTGCAGCACCTGAAAATGGCCCTTAAAACCCAGTAGCCCTATACAGACTAAGGCTATACATAAAAATCTTTGATGTCTTGCTGCAAAGGGTGTCTCAGAAATGACCTCTGCAGCAGCAGGCTTTAAAGAATTGTGTATTGGTCACTATGCTGTAGTAATACCTGTGAACTGCCTCATCCCCTATGGACCGCAGCTGTGATGCTTTTATTGTCAGTCAGGGCGGTGTTTTCTAAAGTGATATATTAGAGGTAAGAGAAACTTCAAGGAAGCCTTTTTTTTTTATAGTACCTGAGATGAATGTTGTATGGAGCGAATGTTCTGTTTAATCTGTTTTTGCATAATATCTAAAATATTAATAAAATATTTTATACTTATTTGTTAATGGATGGTAATGTATTAAGATATATATATTTAGAAATGTATAATCCTGCCCATATCTTTCGATTAATATTCTCATGATGTATGATAAATAAGATCTTAATATTTGTTCCTTCTGCCCAAGAAAGAAAAACAAAAAGAATAGAGGGTGTTGCTGAATGCATTACCCAAGAAAGAAATGAAAAAGAAAAAAAAACCACAAAACAACCCATATTCATCACAGAGGATTGAATCCCATAAAAATATGCACAAAGCCTCCCGCTTTGAATAAGAATGTCCACAGCATCAATGGAGCAGGGGTGCTGCAAGGTGAGCACTAGTCCTGCAGAAAGGGATCTGCATATTATTTTGAACACACATTGAGCATGAATTAACAGTCTTGTTGCCAAAAAGAAGGGCTAAGCTTGTACTTGAATATGAAATGCATGAGGTAGCTCTTCTACTGCACTGGTAAGAACGCAACTGAAGTGCCAAGCCCAGTTTTGGTCACCATGCTTTGAGGGCAATGTATACCCATGTGAAAAAGTCCACAGATAGACAAGAATGATCAGAGGTCTAGAAAACAGAGTATCCTCTTCACCTTGTCAAACAGAATTACTATCCTCAGCACATCTCTTTATTGAATCAGCTGGTACTTTAAGCACCTCTATAGCTTATTGTAGAAACAGAATGCATTATCTTCAAATCAACTTTTAGTATGTTTGATCAAGGGTACTATTCTTTCTAATTGATGTTGCAGTCATGAAACAGAGTGAACACATAAAATAAATTAACCTAATAAAGCAGTAAAATGATGGTTACATAGAGTCATTCAAACTGAATCAGTAAAGAGAGGAACACGTTATTTCCTTTCACCAGGGGTTTTAGCCTGAGTATTTACCTAGTGGCTTTAACCTCTCTCCTAGAAACATTCTTTACATATGCCATAGTTTGTTATTGTAAGTATTTGAAAAATTACTAAGACATTTAATAATGAAGTTAATAGACAGTAAAATAGCTTACTAAAGAGTAAATATATCACTACTTGGAATCTTCACATTAAAATTGAGTTTAATCTGGTTTATAATGACAGCATTCATATGAGTTCATTCATACTTTTTGACTCTGAGTCTATTCATGCAGATAGCAGAAAGAAACAAATCTCTTATTTATTGGAATTATTGAGATAAGCTGTATGACCCTTGACTGTATTCATGTGTAGAGTGGTTGACCAGTGTGGTCTGTTGTGCCCTCAGAAATGAATTTGTAATAGATAAAGCGAAACCCCCAAATTAGTTCAAAGTCCACTCTCAGTGACAGTGAGACATTAAGATATTTTAGTGCTTTAGTAATGGCCATGTTTTAGCCTTTAACCATAGAACAGAAATTATAATGAAATATTTATTCACAGAATAGAATGGAAAACTGGGGCATTATTTTTCTTTCTATTACATAACTCAGCATTGTGACAGAGTAACCATCTTTAGGTATAACAGTTATTCCATCAGCATAACCCTTTTTTCCCTAACTGCTAAAATACCTGGCAATCATGTTTCTAATAATGGCAACGATTTTCTGTACCCCATTTATCCTGACACCAGCTTGTGAGTACTGCTCTCTTAAGAAGCAAGATATTCGTCCTACAGATATCACCTGTTTCCAGAAGAAGCTCCCTCCCTAGGAATAGGGGCTATCCCTAGAAGCAGGTCTAGAATTGGAAATCCTTTAATTTCACAAACCTGAAGACACCCACCATATCCTTTGGGAGCTGAGGGAAAGAAATTCTCTGGGAACAGCCTGCAGGTGGGACCTGGCAGCTTTCACTTCCCTTCAACGCATACTATAGGAGGCATTTGGGCTGGGTTCGCAGCCGTTTTCTAGGACAGCCTAGCACTGAACTCCATGGGGGTCTCCATGGGTTTGGTTCCTTCCAACAGCTGCCAAGACAGCAGAGCCATGCTGCCAGGTCCCCACATGGAAGCTGTTCTTCAGTTTACCAAGAGCTAAGGATGGCTTAAGAGCCGTAGGTTGGCCAACTGTGCTCTCTATTCACAGGACAATGGTGGAAGATACTGCCAGTCTGTCTTGGGGAAAATACAGAATAGTGTACACCAGATCCAGGCTTAATCTCTAAAGTGATTAATGACACAGATAAAATTAATAAGAAAGGAAAAAACCAAAAAATTCAGAAGCTGTTGTGCTTATTAGCTGAATTGTATTCTGTAATTGATTTCATCCTACCTTTGCATCCTTCACAAGTAAGAGCATTGTAGTGGTACCCAGAGGCTTTGTCACCACAGACCACACAGAGCTCTTCTCCTTTCACTCTTCCCGTGGAGTGACCCAGTCTAGGCTTTTTGGCTGCAGGGATATCCAGTATCTCTGTCTCCCTTGTGAAAAAGGTCTCTGAGGGTATTCTCCTGAGCTCGTACATCCCGGGGGAATACCATTCCTCATGCTGCGGAGGGTAGAAGCCTAGGTTGGAGTAATAAGGTGGCGATGAAATCTGAGGCTGAACCTGGGGAAATGGCACACTGTTGTACTGTGTGTAAGGTGACACATCTACCTCTTGCACTGGAGAATTCATTGGCTCTGAAAGGACACCTGGAAAATAATAATGCAAAACCAATTTCTATTACTGTTGTGAAACTGCAGTTATTAGCAAAGTTTCCACTTCCAGACATCCATCTCAAAAACAAGGCGTAATCATAAAGATTGCATTATCTGAGCTCAGATTTGCTGTGGTCCTGGTGCTACAAAAATACATTTCAAGATACTTTAAAAGTAACTTAGCCACTCTCAGCCACTTCTTTATTATTGGTGGAAATGTCCAGCACTGGCACTTACATTAAAAAAAATCTTTAAAGATACTATGCCACTGATTGCATAAATGTTCAGTTTACAAGAAAGAGCAATCCACACCACAGAGAAGCTAGCAACCCAACTTACGTCTCACAGAAGAACGAAAGAAATTCAAACAAAAGCCTAAAATCTTATGGCATTGGTGAAAGCTAGATCAAGACTCAAACATTGTGTTAATTTCTGTTCAATGCTGAATGAATACATCATGATAGGGAGAAACTGCACTGGTGAAAGACAAGAGTGAGGCTTAATTAGAAGACTAAGAACATGAAATAAGCCTTTTAGAAGGGGCTGAAAGGGGAAAGTTACCATGAAGGAGCAGGGAAGACATGCCCAGTATAAGTGGTGAAATGCAACCTTCTCGCCCATCCAGCCTCCAGCAGCCACACAGCCAGCGGCCACCCAGCCAGCCTCTGCAGCCTGGTCCCCAGCCCCTATGAGCCTGGGACACTCAGTGAAGTTGTGTGGTTCTCATAGGGAGCACCTCCAAGCCAACAACAAACCTGGCAGTGGTACAAGGAATGACAACCTTTCCTGTCTTTATCAAGACAGTATCTGGAGGCTACCTTAGCTTTGCCCATTAAGTAACAGGTTAAAAAATGCAAACAACTTCAGTCTCACTTTTTTTCTTTACTACAAGTACAACATTGTCTATCAGTCCCTGGATGGTATAATTAAAATCAAGCCCATGTCAACCAGCTGAAAAGAGTAATTGAAAAGTTATTTGCAAACTACTTCATATTTTCTGTTGGAGAAAGACGCATCTGTTTCATGAAAATACTGACACAATTCCTTCTTTAGTTCCAAGAAGAGAATCTGCGAAAAATACTGCATGTTTCCAGGAAGATGCTGAGTCCCACTTTTATTGGAGTCAATAGCAATATTTACAAGGAAATCATAGATTAATGTTCATTAGTGACCATTACTTAACAGCGCTTCAGAAGCACTCCAAAAACATTTTTGCTGACATAAAACCAGTTCCCTGGCAAGTCTCCTTCACTTCTGAGGAATGAGAAGCAATGAAGAAATGCTGAAGTTAAGAAGAGGGAACATCTGTAATGACAACAAAGAATACAAATCTGTAGTAGGGGATTCTTCCCTAGTTAGTTAATTCCAGAAATTAACCTTTTCATTTCACCTACTTTTTCACTTTCAAGGTCTCTCACTCTTGCTCTGCAGCCTTCTGCCCTTCCTACTTTACTGTGCTGCAGAAGCCATACAAGTGTTTTGGATTTATGTGATTGCTGTATTGTCCACAGCACATCTTTGCCAATAGCAAATGTTGAGGTCCCCGTTCAAGAATAAGCAGAAAAGATGTATGTCTGGAAGAACATGACACAAAACCAAATGAGAATAATGGTGCCATTTATTATTAATAATTAGTTTAAGTATGGTTGCCTTTAGTTGCTCCAGAAAAGGCCAGGGGCCCAAGCAGAAGCAGAATAGCAGAAGGCATTCCCCAAACCCAAGTTTATGCCCTTTAAATAAACAGCATAGACATATGAAGACCTGAGACAAAATACAAGTATCTGGGGACTCTGTGGGAAGAACCTGGAGATGAAGTTACAGCTTCATGCATCAAATGCAAACTGTCACTAATACACACCAGCTGCAGCGGTGACAAAACACGTAAGGGGGTGAGGACAGCAATGATTTGATGCTGACCTTTATCGTTTGGTATAGGTTTAATGCATGGGTGGTCTTTCTTTAATTATATTTGCCATTTGTTGAGACTGCAGCTCATTAAGACTGGTCAAAGTACTTCAGGTACCAAAAATTGGTGTTAAATGTGAGATAAACAATCACTATACAAAACATTCAGTCTCTCTTTGGAAAGGAATCTGTTCACCATGGAGACCTAAGTTGTCATTTGCTAGTTGGCAATTACTTAGATGACTGAGTTTGCAAAAGGAAAGTGGGACGATCCCAAAACTAAAAAAACAAACTTGATTTTTAACTTTATACCATCCACAGGAAATTCCATGGAAGATCTATACCAGCCTCCTGAACTGCTTGGACCTCTGAAAGAGCAAGAAGAGAAGGCAACACTCCTTACATAGCAAAAAAAAAATAAAAAATCTCAGGGCTTGTTAAAAAACTCAGGACTGCTAAAGAACTGCAGCACACGCTGAGACAATATTGCGTGTTTGGTTAAACCACTGTAGATCCATTTGGGTTACAGGTATGTTTAGAAAAATCTTCACAATCCTTAACTCTACTCCGCTTCTAGAGGAAACAAAAAAACCTGAGTCTTAATGTATGAAATTAAATATGGGGGGAAAAAAAAGCCAGCCAGCCTGTATCTCCTCCTTTTTCCTTCTGTGTCAGGCACACATTATACAGTTCAGCTGAATTGAGTCCATGCTCAGAGCAATGGAAGGGGAAAGCAAGAACAGGCAGGGGCGAGGGAGACTGAGAGAACATCGTCTTGTTTTATCTAAAACAGGTTTACAGCTAAAACTCTAGGGAGTGCTCAGATACTACAGTTATGGAGGCCAGACTGATTTTTAAAGATAGTTATGTTTTAACTATGTAGGTTTTCCCACTTTAGCTTAAAAAAAAAATAAATCCCTTTAAGTAGACCTGTTTGAAGGGCTTGGTGAATATCTGTATTTCATCCTTAGACATCAGCTAACTTAGGCTGATTCAGTGAGACACCATACTCTACCCAGAGCAGATGAAAAACAGTTGTCAATTTTTTTTCCCCCCACAAAATTGTCAAGGAGTCTAGAATTAAACACTGCAAGAAGTGGTCTGCTCCAAAGCATTAGTGATATAAAATCATTCCTAAAAATAACAATTCAAAACTGTGGAGGTGTTCCACAAAGATGGCTTCAAAATGAAACCGTTTTGGTTTTTTAGTTGAAATGCCCTTTTACTCTGAAATATTATCTTAAAAAGTTGTAACAAATGATGAGGTTGAAATAGAAACTAGATGCCTTGAAATTACTGAGACAGAGTATTTCCATGACCTGATCTAGAAAGCGTGGTCTGAGCCGTGTTCCCCAGCCCTCTGTGTGCACGAGGCCTCCAACAAAAGCTGAAGGCGTTCTGCTTTCAGATGCACACAGCGTACTGCTCTGTCCTGGGTGATATTTGAAAACCATGTCCACAACACATCGTTTCTTATCACAAAAGAAAACTAATCTTATCTTGTGAGCCGGAATGTACATATGCTTTTATCCAGGTATTTGTAGAAGTGGGATAGGCTGGGTCTCCCGACACTGAGGCATGAGCCAGCCCACTGAAACTGCTGGAGTTGCAGGAGTATAAAGCAGTGAAAGTGAAATTAGAAATGAGCTCACTGGGACACAGCAATATTTTATATTTGTGTGGCCTTAACTGTTTTGAAACATTTCTCTTTATCCTTTTGGAAGCATACCTTTTACATCTTTAAAGCAAGACTACTTATTCGCACACAATTGTGATGCGACTTACCACAGTGGATCTTTTAGATTATGTTTTGCAAATAAATGTTTTCCAATGAAAAACATGTTACAGAAACCTGGAAATCTTACCAATATCAAAGTCAAACCTTCATATGGATATGGTCATCATTTTACAAATATGCTTCCACAATACCACTTGCAAGTAAAATTCATTGGAGAGTTTTGCTTTTGTTCCTTTAAATTTTACACACAGTATTTTATAAGACTTGCCAAAATATTTGACATAGGCTTAACTGCTTGTAGAAGTGAAAGGGAATTTTCTTTGTAGGAATAAAAGAAAATGTTTTCAATCTGCAGAATTATACTGAGCTTATGTGCAGATTGAAGAACAACATGGGTTTTTTCAGAATATTACGGAAATTACAATGAGATCACATTTCAATGTAAAAGTTGCTGTTCCTTTAATATAAAGGTAATTAAAGGGAAGAGAATTCTAAGCAGGTTTAAAATATGAACCTCCGTCTCTCCATGGTATATTCATGAAGAAACTTAAAGATATAAGAACAAGATTCAGGATTAAGTAATTTGGAAATCATAACATAGCCATTTATGAAATCCTGATTTAACTCTAAAAAAATTATTTGTAGATCTTTAAAGATAATTTGATTTAAACAACCTCTAGCTTCCTACAGTTTCGAGGAAGAATACAAGATCAGATGAGAAACATGTCCAAGCAAGAACACGGCACTCTCCTACCTTAGGCTGTCTTCGGTGTGACCATTTCCTGAAGAATACTTTCCTTAAGGTACTCAGTCCTCCTTTGTCTCTCTTTTTTCTTTTTTCCCCTAAAGACTACATATAAATAAAACTTCCTAATTCTGCTTTGTCCATATCCTGTTGACTACTTTACTGTGAGAACTTTCTTTAAGACTGGCAAAGGAGTGATACAGGCCAGAGGTTATATAGTTTACTGATTAACTTCATTACAGAGAAACTTGTTTGTGCCTGAAACAATAGCAATGTCCTTTCTCAGCGTGGATTTACCTGGATAAAATTTGGTTACCATTCATGGGGATGCCTCAAAGTAGCCTAGCCATTGTAATTTTATGTCTATTGTGGTTTATTTACAACAATTTTTTCCTAATGAATATATAGCCATGTCAGGGGATACTGTGCAGTAGGTTAACCATTTCAATATCATAGGAAGCAGGTTTAACAGATGTTTGTTAAAATAGAAATGTATTCACAAAAAAAAGGCCAGAGTGCTCAGGCCATACTGGACACATCTGTATGACAAGATAGAAGAGTGCCAGAGAGATGTCCTTGCCACAAGGCCAAATGTCAAAATTTGATTCTCATCTGTGTAGCTTAGGGCTATCTCTAACTCGCTCTGGAGTGGGCAGAATGCATCTCTCCTATGTAGACTTTGTTGCTGACCTTACTCTTCTTGGCCCACACAGCTTCCCTCTGGCTCTCAGATATTGTTGTTTAATATATGTCATTCCAGTTCAAAGCATCTGTAACACTGTGAGGGCTGTGTTGAATGCCACCACAGCAGTACTGGGACACCATAAAGTCAGAAGATTCTGTGGTATGCCTTGGTTTGATGGCAACTAAGGTATGAAGGTACAAACCCCACTGATACAATGTTAGAGGGCAGGGTAAAAGGAGCTAAACCTATTTCAGTCTTGTCCATGCTGCCTTTTTGGGAACAGTCCCTGGAGTAATCCTAGGTTGTAAATACACCTACTGAAGCAACCCAAAACAGAGCCCCTAAGCAAGGTAAGAATTGAGTAGTGTCAAGATGGGCAGTCAAGGGTGCTGTGCCTCTTTCAGTCTTCAGCCTCTTTCATTTAGCACCATGGATGAGCCCACTAGACCCAACACCAGATTTGTGACCAGAATGATGTCTGAAGATGACATCTCAAAGTAAATAGGCAGAGAATCAAGCCCCAGACTGAAAGATTCCCCTTATTTCACAAAACAGTCTGCTTTCCAGGCTAAGATCCACAAATGACTCATACATGCACAAAAAAAAAAAAGCATTGCACAAATTAATTTTGGTTTTGCCTTGCTCAGCGGTGCAACCTTCAACCTCAGAGCCCCCATTCATCTGCATGCCTTATTGGGAATTTTCTTTTTCTCCGATTGCCACTCTGGTTTGGCTCTCTTCATAATTATTACGCATACATGATTTTCTGTTTTAATTTGTGTTGGTTTGTTTCCTTTTGATTTGAGGGTCTGTTATGGCTTAATTATCTTCTCTGCAGGGATGAAGACAGATGTTGCATCATCAGCCAGGTGGTGCTAAAGACAAGTGGTTATTTAACATATCTTATGATCCTGAAGTTGTTTAATCAGTTTGGACACTTGATTCTACTACTTTTTTTTTTTAGAAAAAAAAAAAATGGTCAGCCTCTTAAGCTCATGTTAGGCACTGCTCTATGCCTACAACAATTTTCAATTTTGTAGTTCTTACATTATCAAATATTTAAGACAACTCTAGATGTATTGCTTTCTTTTCCCCTTTGTTAGGCTTCATTTTTTGTTTATTATTCCTTGTCCATTTCAATACAGCTTTAAGAGTGCTCATTCATCCCAGAAAGCTTCTTTCTTAGCTAGGAACATGTACAATGAGGGTGACATTCCTTGTCTTGTTATATTTTGATGTCACATGACAGGAAAACATTGTCAGGCCATCAAAAAATACTTAAAATAGGTCTTTATTCAAATTAAATATGTAATAGTACTGATTTATCTTTCCAGGTTCTTAGAAATAAATCCATCTCTGATAGCTTAATATCTTGCATATTAATAACTCCTGTGTAAGGTGCTTTCACAGAAAATAGAATGGGGCTATTACTCTAAAGGCCTCCTACTTATATATCATATGAATGACAGTTTGAGTCAAACACTGTATATATTTCAGATGCCATACAAATATATAAGCTTACCCTCCACATTTAAAATATGAAGGAGGCATTTTTGATATCTGAAAATTAGTTTCATCCCTTGTAAAAAAGGGAAAGTGATAACCATTGGAAGAAATAAGATAATGGAGATATGGGTATTTAAACATGCATTGGCCCTAAAATGAAAAGCTTTCAAGGCAATTGAAAGATATTATCAAATACCTTTTTGCAACTGTCTTGCTGTCCCAGCTGAATTGCCTTAGAGCAAGGCTTGTCGGCTTCAGCACAGTGCTCTGCTAACGCGCCTCAGCATTTTCTAAGGTCACAGCTTGCATCCAGCCAATTTGGGGCAAAGTGGAAGAGCTCAGATTGGTCTACGTCTATCATGGTGGAAGTGTCCACAAGACAAATTCAGGGCTCTAAAGTGAACTACAAAGCTCCCAAAGGTTTTAAAGGAGATCAGGGTTTCATAGAATCATAGAATCACAGATTGGTAGGTGCGTCACTTTCTTTTAGTTCAGGATATGAAACTGGACCGGTCTTCACATAGCTGGCCTGGTTCAATTCAATGGGGCTTGTGAAATAAAAACAGGGTTTGACTGAAGAAAAGACATACTTTAACAGGACAGGTCCCACAGAGACTCATGTACCTCTGATATTTCTCGTCATCAAGAGTCCCTTTTCCTCACTGGGAAAACCAGAGCTGCAAGGAAGAAAAAGTTGATCTTACATGCAAGATGCTATGGAGGATACATTTTACAGATCTGGGTTTGGCCACTTCTTAAAAAAAAAATTGTTTTCTGTAAAGATACCTAGGATGTTTCTAAATTACCCAAGTAGTGAGGTAGAAAAAAAAAAATAGAAACAGTTTTCTAGGAAGGCAGGGTAGAAGGGAAGAACCCTGACTTCTCCTAGGTTAAAGATCCTTCCTCATTTGCATTTTGAGCCCCTTTATCCAGGGACTCATAACTACAGAAGTAAAAATCTACAGTAAAACATGCTAACTCCAAAGACAAAGAGATACTTTACCTTAGACATATACTGTCAAAATAGCAACATACAATCTCCAACTACTGAAAGGCAGAAAACCATTTTTTTTTTCTTTAAGCTCTTCTGAAACCCACCGCAACTGGAAATCTTGAGGGTGACTATGTAGAAGTGCCCTGGATTACCATGGTGATGCGGCTCTCAGTACAAGCACCTCACGATTGACAACATTTCTTTTGAGAGACCTGGACCTGGTGCTAATGTTTGGAGATGCACTTAGATTTATTTTTGAAGGTCTAAGAACACTCTCCGCACAGACTGAGTGAAGCATAATGAAAAGATAATATATTTCCAAGGGGTTTTTTACAGGATGTGAGTATGCATCTTTGAAAAAGGAGACTCTCTTCTATAAAGGCTGATGTTTGTAAACCAGCAATTTCTCACTTGTATTACATCAGAGCTGTAATGTGTAAGGAGTCCTGGGAGAAATGTATATTCTAAGGGTCGTTTAGAAGACAAGCTTTCTTCCCATTTCCTTGGGTTCACAAGTTTCCACCTGCCCAAACTGAATGTCAAAAAAATGCAAGTTCTTTACAAATATAAAATTGAGAGGCAAAACCATTTCCTACAATCATCTCAAATAGATGAGTCATATTTTCACAATGAGTAGCTTTCTCTGTGGACTCAGTTACATATTATTTCTGATGGTTTTTTCCAGCTATAAAAGCAAAAGACAACAAATTTGTGAAGAACTAACTTCTGAGACTTGAGTGACATCCTTCAAAACAGGACCAAGTGGCCATACAGAAATCAGCTTAAATGAAACACAGCAGGAGTGCCAAGTCTCCTTCCTAACGGGACCCCTGACTCAACCCCTTAATACATTATTTCTTTCTGTTACAGATATGTCAGTTTGAATTAAACCTCCATTGTGCTAAGCTCTGAATACCTATAATGTGAGACAATCCCTCTTCTGAAGACCTCACAATTTCTGAGTAAGATTTCAGTGTGGAGGGAAGGTATTTTACATTAACATGCTTCCTTTTATTTTGAAGCTACCCAAAGCTACTCTTTAAAAATTATAAAATAATTAGTGAAAAAGCCAACATCGGGGGAAAATCTTCTTGACAAAATTCTTAAGTAGTTCAACTATGCAGGAATTCTAAAAGGATGACTGGATATAAAACTTGGCACCCTACGTTTGAACATCATCATCCTCCTCTTTGTATATCATGGCCTGACATTGGAATTAACAGGTAGCAAGGAAGTGTTTTAGCTATTTGCATATACTTTTAACAACTGCAAAAACATTTCTCCCACCAAAACCCAAAACATTTAGGAAAAAAAACCAATAACACACAGTAATGCAATGGGGTTTGCTTATCATTAGTGATAGTGCTTTAATTTAGCTGTATGGAGCCAGGACACTGGAAGCAGTCTGATTTGGAGAGATTTTTAAGAGCTCGGCAAGCAGGAGTGGCTCCACGTGTTGGAGTTCCCCCATGCCCAAGCCACTATTCTTGTTTCAGATAGATGAAACTGAAATGTGTTCAATTCTTCCAGCACTCAAAAAGGCAGAATTCTGGTCTTATTTGGAGTGGAAAGTTCTGAAGTCTTGAAGCTTTCGGGGGGGGTCTGTATTGTGTGTGGGGCCCTGAATATATCATATTACTCAATGAAGGTCCCTCTCTGCTGCCAAAAGAGAGGCTAAAAAAACGTAGTAGTCTTTTTTTTTTTTCTTAGCAGTACATGTAACAGAAGACAGCTTCCCCATGCTTATAAAATATTCACCAAGAATTCTTCATTCATTAGCAAAACCATGCTTAGCCTTGAAAAATTCAGTGGAACTGGAGTGTAGAGGAGTGGCTGAGTGAGAATGGGCATGATTTAGTCCCATTCGACAGCCCCTGCTCTTAAGCAGATGTGGGCAGACCTATGACCGGAAGAGAAGGTGAAGCCCCTCCGCTGGACAGATGACCCGTCCCAGTCACAGTAGCGATGTAGGTGTGTGTATAATGGTGTTCTACCAATCACAGTGTGACATGTGTGTATGTTATGGTTTTCTGCCTATATATGCTTTTGTTAGCTGCGCAATAAAGGAGAACGACCATACTCATATTGAGATCCATCGTTTAATCCGGGCTGGCTTCCCCTTCCGACATCACTGGAGCAAGGAGAATTTTGCAGCCTGCATTATAAATTTTCTTGTGCATTGAAATTGATAGCATAAGTTTTTAGTGGTCTCAATAAGAAAATGGTTTTAATTTAGGTGAAATTACTTTCACAAATTTGCATAACATGGCAATGCAAATACATTGCAATATAATTTTATTACAAATTAACTGAAAATAATCTGCTCATCTTGATTTAAATGACTCACATGAAGATAACATCCAGCCTACATACAAAGGTCTGTCTTTGCTGAATGATTTCAGGTATTAGAATAGTGTTATAAAAACAACATAGAAGCTCTACTATGAGCAGTGATGAGAGCAATAGTGTGCAGGATTACATTAACACCACAGACCCATAATTTGTTATTCCTTCCATAGGTATTGAAGAGTCAAGAAGGTTGGCACACATCAACCACACATCCTTGACTTGATATTTCAGTGTATTTTCTTCTAAGTTCCCAAGTAAAGGATAGTTTGCTATTTTAACCTAATTTGGTGACTTACCAAACAAATGAGGACCTTCAGCAAGAGAAAACCCATCAGCAGTGGCTAGCTGGTGATGTCCTATTAAATTCATTTCAGATCCCATTTATTCTGCAGTTCAGGAGGAATATGCTAATTAAGAAATAGGTTGAAAGGAGACCCTGGAAGATATAAAGCAAAAAGAATATTTAAAACAATATAACTCATTTTTGTGTACCTATTGTAAGGCAAGATTCAGGAGGTCGTTTCAATATTTACTGTAACACACATTGGCTTGAAGTTACAATACCTAATTCAGCCTTTAAATAAAATGCTGCATCTAGTTTGTTTGTTTTCTCCTTGCTGTGGTATATTTTATTTGCCACCCTTCTGCTGTTCATTTAAAACTAATGGCAGTTCATGCTCAACCTCATTCCAATATTCACAGACTGAAGCACTGGCCTGACCTGCTGAGGGTATGCTGTCCAGCCCCCCTTTCCAGGGAACACCAGTTGCATGCATTATTTTTTCCCCATCACCCTTTCATCATTTCCTTGTTCTTGCTTACTGAAAAAGTGCAAGTTTATGGTTAGGTCAGAAGACTCCAAGCCAGGAAACTGAGTTTAATTTCCAGTGACCAGCTTTATCGTGCCTTCAGTAATTACTCTCTGAACAAGAAAAATGGTGGCAAAACCAGAAAGCAAAGCTTTGGTCTTGCCCACCCACTCCCTTTGCAGTCTCAAGCAGCCGCACAACTCTCACTTGGGGAGGCTGGGAGATGCTTGTGCCTGCTCACTAGCATACTTCCCTAGCAGGTCAGATGGAGCAGCTTTCATCTCCTGAGGTTGGCAGTGTCACTGTACCCAGGTCTTCTCCTTCCTGCTTTGTCCCCTAGGCTATTAAATAAGAGGCAAGAGACCTGCCATTGCCTCCTACTTGAGCAGAGGCTATAGCTAGAGCAGCACCTTATCCAGGAGGAAGGCATGCAAGAGGCTCCCTTGCCCAGGTCTGGCTCATGTGGATGGGATGGGGCACCTCAAGATTGCATTTGGGGCAGGACCATCAGCAACAGAAGAACATACAGCTACAACAAGGAGATGTCTCAAGGGTTTATACAAACACCACGAGGATTATGGATAAAGTTGACAGAAATCTGTTTTGCTTTGGTTTATATTCTTAATTCTTTATTCGGCATTATTCCCATGGGGCTGTCCCTGGGACTATGTTTCCACTCACTAAAGGCGCTCGCGAGTTATAGCCCAGTCTGCTTTCCAGTGAGGGCTCAGCATGTTTCTTGAGCAGATGTGAAGTCATCTGACAAAAACGTGAATGCAGCAGGAGGCCCCAGTCCCAAGCAGACTGAGAAGTAGCTTGTGAGAACAGCAAGCACACTGTGTAATTACACTCAGATTTGTCCATAAGGATTCATTAAGTTCTTTCTTAACATAAACAAAGGCTCTCTAATTAGACAGATTCATTTTGAATGTCTGCCGACAGATAATTTAAACAGTTTACTCAGAAATGTCAAAAGCTACTTGTATCACAGACCAGATAGGGTTCTTGTGGCAAATAACATATAAACAGTCTCAAATCTAGCACAGAAACAGTTTTGCAACAGTAAAATACTCCATGTATCTTGGGATGGGGGTTGGCAACCAGCCCAGCCACCCCAGTACGCCCACATCTACTTCCAACCATTTCACTGCCTTGCCACCATGTTTCTTGGGGAAGGTATCTGCTGCCCAAGGGGTGGGGCTGCCCGTGGGAGAAGACAGCAGCACAGTCAGGACCCGTACAATGGTCCTAAGAGAGATGTCAAAATGAGGCATCTTCAGATGGCTCCTGAGTGTTCCTCTGGATTTTTTTGCTGAAGACCAGAGAGAGGCGATCTCCACCCTCTGCTCATGTGCAAGGCCTTCAGTAACTTTCTTACAGCCCACAGTCATGCAACCCTTGTAATTCTTTTCAGGATTCGATCTCCCTGCAACCAGACTTGAAGATTACATTCCATCACTACTAGTATTTCTCATGTTTCTTTCTCAGACCCTATATGAGGAGCTAACGCATCAGCTTTGGGATTGTGAATTTCTGTATGTACAGACAGACCCTAGAACTTATCTTCTTAGGGAATTTTGGATGTTATATCAGGATATTTTAAATACAGTCCCAAGAAGACATGTGTTCCAAAGTATTTTGTCAGACTGCCAGTATACAGTCAGACTTTCAATGTGTAGCTTCAACAGCTTGTAAGGTATATATCCTGTATCTGTCTAGTCTGTGCTGCAAATAAGGCAAAAGCAAGCAAACTATATTTTTAAACCCTAATATAGTGTTTGTGGTTTTAGTCTCTTTGAAATATCTATAAACTCATTTCTTGTTCCTTTGAGGCTATTCTATTTTTTAACATATCATTAGATAACATCACTCTAACCTCAAGATAGACTTCTTAGAATCTATTATTCAAAACCCTGGTGCCATTAATACTGCCTTGTTTAAAGTAAGAAACCTGAGGATGCATTTGTCACAATCTCTCAGTACGCCAGGATGTTACAGATTTTCTAGCTCTACCCCTCCTCCCTCATTAATTTTGATCTGGACTGATTCAGTTAGTGTCAAGTGTTCATGATGATTTTACAGTTCCCACCTTTTTTTAATACTTCATTTTCTTTAATATATTCAGTTGATGTCGACCATTTATTGGATTTCATAGAAGAAATTAATCCTATCTTCTGGGGATTTCTGCAAGGCACAAGACATGATCACCATTAAAAAGGCTGGAAATATTTTCCATTACATGTGGCATTACTACTGTAAATTAGCCTGAATGCCTAACTCTTCATTGCATACCGATTGACATTTGCTTTGATTTACCCAAATCTAGCCTACTGTGAGCTATCTATCCTATATTAGTTTTATCCAACTAATTTCACCAGTATAGAAGAGCAGCAGCTACTGATTTCCAGCTTTCAGACCTACACGGGGTACACAATATAGAGCAATTAAGCACAGCTTATTCCACACATTGTTCTGTTCTCGGAAATAGTATAGGTGACCATAAGTCAGTGTTGCAAGGCATCACATGCCCAGGGGTGGACTCCACTTTCAAAGAGCCGGTTCCACAGCACACACCCTGTAATTAGCCTCTTCCCAGCACAATCCTCCTAGGCTGTTGCTGCAGTTTAACAGCTGTGGTCCCATCTGGCTGCAACTCCCATGGAGAACCTCCAGAAGCATTGCTCTGGCCAGTGGAAGAGTCCCACCAGCAGACATAGAGGCATCCAAATTGCTAGCAACACAACAATGGGCACCTTTGGTGTCACTAAACATTCACAGGTTTTTCCACCTCATGTTTCCTTCCTTACTTGAAGTGTATCTTTTACCTACTTCCATCAAGATTAATCTGGATTATCTTGGTCAGCTTAACTGATACTCCATCCTGAGGTGTAATAAAAAAATGCATCAGATCAGGTAAAAGCTGAAATAAAGGCAATAGGTGCACAGGAAATGAATATTGCTCTCCCAAATAAGAGCCCCTCAAAAGAAGTTAAGAGGCATGGAAAAAGTTAAAAAGTTCTTTTTTTTCCACCAAAAGAATTATTTTAGTTAACTTTTTTAAAAAACTATTTGCTCCACCACCTTTTAGGTAACAGGTCAAAATTACACAAAGAAAAACAGAGCTCAGTATGTATAAAGTAAAATCTGTGCCCAATTGCTTGAGATTATTTGCATCAATTGCATATTAAGGGCTCTGAATTACATATAATTTTATTACATGTATCCTTTAGCATACTTCAGAACAGTCAATTGATGCATGCTTATGTATTCTATGTTTAACTGAGAAATCAAAATATATAATAATATACATGTGACTTCTTTCACCATATGTATGTGCATACATGTTTATTCAGCCTTCTTATAGTATATACATTCATGGGTGTATACAAATATATATGTATACACAAGCATGTGGGTGTAGGTTTCAGATCTATTGCAGACTCTTATCAGCGGACTGCCTCTGACCCTACTATGGTCAATAGTAAAGCTTACCCTGGCTTCTGTGTAAGCAAAACCAAACCTCTTAATGAAATAATTAAAGTTGAAATTAACTGGGCCCACTGAAAGACAAAACCATCATAGCCTTATACTTTCAGGTAAAGTAAAAATATGTTTGATCATCAGGAAACCTCCACAATAGTCTAATTGCATTTTACCTTCAGAAGAAAAGTGATTGAATCTATTTCAGTTACTCAGTAAAGAAAAATATATCAAAGCACTAGCAAAATTTTTCACAAATATTAGTGAGGTACACTTCCCTCCTCCCATTCTGTAATATTGTCCTGTTCTTTATACATCCAGCTGCCAATTGCTCAAAGAGAAATTTCAGTAACAGCATTAATCTATGGCCCGACCCAAACACTGTTAACATCAATGGGAAGATTCCAGTCTAGTTCACAGGCTTTTGATCTGGCCTCATAGCCTTTTTGGAGAATATTTAATTTGCTACCTCACTTATTTGAGAGGCTTTTTTATTTGCCTGCTTGTTTGTTTTAAACTGTATCAAAGAGACATGAAAGCATTAGGAAGACAGAGGCAGGACTGGTGCTACTGTGGTTGTTTGAAATTTATTGGTTAGGGTTTTTTAATATGACATTTAAAATCAGAGAAGCAGAGACACAGGACACAGAAAAAGCCACAGGATATTCTTACAGCTTATTCTGAAGGGAAAATATATATCTAAGTCAGTCACACAAAGAACTAAAACCTCTACTAAAAGTCTCAATGGCATTTTTCAGGTAGGCAAGTAAATTCAGAGAGTGGGGCCAGCTTCTGACTGTCCTGCTTGAAACCATTTCTGTCTTCCTTTTTCCAGCCTTTTTTTCCTGTCTCACCCGATAAAGCTTCAAACCCTCCTTTCTTAACCTGGTTTTAGACTCCCATCTAGCCTAGTGGGATCCCAATCTCATTTGGGATCTCTAGGTTCTCTGTAACACAAGCATTAGCAATAAAAATAACAAAGGCCAAATGTGTTCTACCATGATTATAGGTTTCTGAAAATAAATGGTGAGCAGGAACACTCAGAATAGACTGACATCTTAACAACTGGCAATGGATTCAAATAGTCCTTGCTTGAAATGCGAATTCCCCTTTTGCTTATGCTAGTTATGTGAAATAAGTGCTAAAGTCCTGGGCTTTGGAAGATGTACCTGGAATCTGTACACAAAGCCATCAAACAAAGAAATCACATAAAACAAATATAACTTTGTTTAATGTGATTAACGGGAGAACAGAAGACAATCCAAAACCATTTTCTGTTCCTAAAAGGACAAAAAAATTAACAAACTCGTACAATTTTAAACTGATGCACATAACTAACTAGTGTTATTGCAGGAAAGTCTTGGTACCAAAGTTATGCTTTCTTTTCCAGCAACACAGACACCAGCTTTCTAAAGACAAATTCCAACACTGTTCATTATTTTTAATGACCTTAACATTTTTTCCCAAGGGAAATTCCTGTTGTTGAGCTAATTTTATAGATGAAATTACTTCTCCTTATATTATTCTTCAATAAAATGCTAGCTTAAAAAAAATCCCTTTTTTCCTAGTCAAAAATCCATTAACATCCACTAAATAATTCAGGTGAGAAAATTGCTTTTATACTACACAACAGCAAGAGCAATCAGTTTAAGGAATTATTACTTACTGGTCTTTTCTGGAAGACTGCAGATGGCAGGATGTAAGACAGTTCTGTGCTCAGTTCAGTATCCTAACAATTCTCACACAGGAACTTTTTTGTTTTGTTTTTTTTAGGTTTAGCAGAAGCCTATAGTGATAACACAATGAATCAAAGCCTGGGCTCATTGGCTCGGTGCCCTAACGGACAAGGATTACTCATTAACAAAAATTTCTTTGCGAAACTCTCCAAATACAGTCTGTATTAAAACATTGTGAATCCCAGCTTGTCCATCAGTGCCGAGACTTGAGATGTCATTAATACTCTGGCTGGGTGCTGGGGGGAATTTGGCTCAAAAAGTGGGGGGATAGTGCCTCATTACTGATTATAACACTTTTCTTGCACATATACATTTTTATGACACCCTCAGCCTCCTTGTCTTTCCCACCCAAGGAGCCCAGATGTCATTCCAAGGCGTATACTTGATTTCTAAGTATTTCTGTTGTTCTTTACACTTTTTGGGGGAACTGAGCATTAGACTGAGTACTGAAAGAGCAAAATGGGCTATAAAGTACAGATCGCAGGGATCTGGGGACACGAAAGTTCAGTTCCTGGATCTGCTGTGCCCTCTACAAACTGCATCATTTCGATTTGGGCTCATCCCATAAAGCTTTAGGCACAAAACTGAGGCCCTTAACTTTAAACCTAATAGACTCATACACTTTTTGTGTACAAGGGGAAGAAATTGGTACCTGTAGATGGTGAATCACATCCTGGGTGGGCTGCACTGCATCCAAAAATGCTGATGCCCTTGCCAAAAAGGGGACCTTGAACAGCTACATCCCCACTTACCCAGTAGAGGAATTTAAAGTGAAGTGGAATGAATCCAGGCTATTCTGTTTCAACATCTCACCTACACAGCAAGGGTAATACTTCCATTTTGCATTGCTAAACATAATCCAGTGGGGATGAGTTGATCTGGTGGTGGTATTGAGGCAAATTTCAGCCAGAGGGGACAGCTGGCAGCATCACTCGCGGTAGGCAAGTTCATGTCCCCCACATGGTATATGCTCTCTGTCCTTCTCTACATATTTGTACTGTCTGATCAAGAGTGAATACACACAAACACAGCCTGCACCTCCTACTCCAGAAAAGAGAGGCATTGGGCAAACACAGCCCTCTCTAGGAGAAAGGTGACAGCTGCTGGCCCTGAAGTGACCGAGAGTAAAATTCCCTCACTTTTCCCCAGTTTAAGAAAAAAAAAAAGTATATTAATCCTCAAGCTTATATCAAGGAAACCAAAACTCTCTATCCTCTTTAAAGTGTAATTAATAAAGGGTCCTTCTCATGTGATGGGTCCCTTGCAAATTCACCTGGTAGGCAGCCAAACACATGAGCTATGACAGGTTTCTGAAGAGATCAATGGGAAAATGATGCTATAAGGCTGTCACTGGACCCAAGTGGGGTACTGTTTTCAGGGATTTATGCCTACAGTTCATTCCAGCAGGCACTAGCCGTACAGTAGGTACATTTAAGACTAAGGTTCTCTCAGTCCTCATTTCTGACTCTGAAAGCCATCACTACTGTAAACAATGAGATTTCTGTTTCACAAATTCATGGTTAGCAAAATTAATAAAGTACTTTCAAATAAAAGAATTCTTCCAAAACAACCCTACCCACAGGAGACAGGTGGCCTCCATAACTCCAAACGTGCCAACATCCCATCTGAAGTTTTCCAGTAAATGTCCACTCCAGTGGTGCCTAGGAAACACATGGCAGAAAACTCCTCTCTCTGGTCATCCTGAGGCCAGTGATGGGTTTTGTCCCTTATCAGGTGAAGAAGCAGAGGCTGAGCCAAGAAGTCAACAAATGTCATATTATATCTCAAGGAGCTTTCCATCTCTCAGCTAGTTCTGACGACCTTAAATCTCTTTTTCAGCTTTCAGCCTCCCACAGCATTAGTGCTAGATAGTTGGTGGCGCAGAGCAATTGCTGTTTAGAAATCCCTGGACTCCAACCTTCAATAAAGGTTCTTCCCCAAAAAGCATTTTCTTCTATGTAGATGCAGTTTGTCAGACAAAGAGCTCATCACAAAGGAAACCAAATTTAATATGTCTATTCACTAACGAATTTGTTGCATTAAAACATTTTTCCTTTCCTTACAATAATAAAGAGGCAAGTGGCAAAGTAGTGTTTTGTCCATTAATCAATACTTCCAAGACACTATTGGAAAAAGCAAAACAAGAATCCACATGAGCAAAAGAGATGTTGCCTGTGGCAACATGTGGCATTACTATTTTAAGCTGGCTGTTCATAACTTACTGTGGCTGATGTGCAAATGAAAACAGAACAGAAAGGAATTAGAGCAAATCAAAAGTATCTTCTGTAGTGTTATGAGATACTACCTACACAGCATCAAAGGAGAGAAGGGGAAGGGAAAATATTCAAATCCAGTTACTGATAAATAGAATATATTTTTTAAGATAGCATTGCATGCTATAATTTTTAAAATTTCAGAAAACTAATTGACATCCTAAAGAATCTCTAGACAATACTAACATTACTTCTGTAACTGACAAATAGCATGTGTTCCAAAAACCCCACATGCCATTATCAATGCAAATACATGTTCAGCCTCAAGAATAGGGATATATATATATATAACAATCAGGGCTAGAAATATGTCTGCCTGGAAAATACCACTTCATAAACGCCACATGCCATGAAAGAAGATTTTGCCGTAGCTCCTGTTTGCTCCTTTTCCTGCTACTCTGCCTTTTCTCCACTGGAATAGTTGCTATCCCACACTTGCACTGACAAAGTAGGTCCATGGCCTCAGCCACGGAAAGGCAAGAAAAATCCCGGCAAAGCAGTTTGTCAGTAAAAGTGTGGATGGGAAAAATCTATCACAGAAGGAGATGGGGGAAAGGAAGAAAAGGTAGATTGGGCATTCATCTTCAACATTTCCTTCTCTTCACATCCCACTGAATGCATCAACACACATCAAAAAAATATGAAAATAATACACCCACAGGTGACCAGCACCTTCTCCTTTTTGCATAGAAAATCCTATCAAGAGCTGTACAACTTTCTGCCTGCTCACAGCCAGTTGCTTGGAACTCCAGCAGCGTTGTACAGATGATGACCAGTCACAACTAATGAGACACCATGGGTCTGTGTTTATTTGATAGACCAAGAGACATGTGTCTTGACCAACACCTGCTTGTGCTCAGGAACATCTTTCCCCTCTGCTGACGGCTCCCAGCACGAAAGGTACTGCAGACACCTGAGGGCTCAGCTAAACCAAACTGTGCCTCAGCACAAACCATTGGTTACAGCTCGGAAAGCGTTCCCAACTTGATTATAAACAGTTGCCACTAAACAGCAGAGTCACCCGCAGCTTTTTTTCATCCCTGCACCACCCCTTATTTATTATTGCTACACAGAGGACACACATCTGCACCACGTTGGGTCATGGTCTGTCTCCTCAGACCAGCCATTTCTTACTCTTAGGGTCTCAGAAATATCACTATTTACTGCTGTAATGAATAAAGGAAGTTTTTAATTTCTTGAAGGATGGCCAAAATTATCACCAGCTTACAATAAATTTTATCATACAAAGATTATTAAGTAATCTTAATAGATAAGGCTGCTTCTGTACAGGCCAAAAAAATAGGAAAGGAAAAGGGTGCAAAGTTTCTGTGAGTTAACTCTAGTAGCTGTTTATCTTTTTTTTTTCTCCTGCATTTGAAAAGCAGAGGAATAATTCTACTTTAAAATTAGTTTAGTTTATTCAATAAGTCATTAATCAGAGCCCCTTTGTTATAAGTTGCTCTCTGATCATTTGGTTTCTGAACAGTGCAAAATTTGTTCAACAGTCCTATGTTGTGCCCTGATAAAATCCAATATTCTGCCATTATCACTTACATATTTAAAATGGGCTGTCATGAAGGGTAAAATGACCATGGAATGATCTGTCCTAAGAGGGGGAATTCCTCCCTTGGTGGCAGGCAGTTAATAGTTAGCCAACATGCTCTAGCAAGAGCATATATATTATTAACAAGATACCATCTCACAGCTGCCTGAGTGCAAGAGGAGAGCTGAGCATATGCAGAATCAGCTACAGCATTAGATACTCAACTTCAGTATGGGAAACTTGGTCTACCTCCCTCTAGCTGACTTCAACTGCAATTCAGAATATGTTTTTCTATAAATAAGTTCTGGTTATTCCACATTAGATTCTCTCTCATTATTTTAAGTTTTAATTAAAGTACTGATATGACATGCTCTTCCCCCCTGCCGCCTCCCTTCCCCTCCTGCTAGGGTTTACAAGTTTAATAGTTCCTAGAGGAATCACAGATTTAAGTTAAATATATTAGTACAGTATTAGCAGATAAGTTGTCCTAGAGGCCTCAGGGTAACTATATACTTTATTCTTCCAATTTTTTCCTCTTGGCATTTTGATGTTATACAGTATGATAGTGATTAAGTTCAATAGGGGCTAGCCTTCATTTATGTAAATATTTGGAGAGAAAAAAATATTATGACATGTTGATCTAATCCAGTAAATGAATGCACTGTCCTTTCATTAATAAGTAGTTCTTTTAAACTAAATGTCAAAGGTGATAAGCAAAGTATTACTAAAAAATAAATAATGGGATATTTTTAGATGGGCTTTTGAATTTCTAAAATATTCACGCTAAGTAAATTAATTCTTCAAACTTTTAAACCTCTGCTTGCTCCTCATACTGTGTCTAGTGTCAAGGAAAAAGAAAGATGTTTAAAAGGACCAAAAGACTGGTTCAGTAGCTAACAAGGAACCATTTCTTTCAAGATGGGAGACAAAATGTAGTCTAGACATCATATGAACAGACAGTATAAGCCATTGGAGGTGCATGAGGAGCCTCTACTAATGCTATTTGGCAAGCCAGAGTCACTCTTAGCCTTTTAAATTTTATTGTTCTAGAAAAGGCTCTAGCATGCTCTGAAACACTGCAGGCAGATGATTGCTCTCATTGCTTATTGAGAGGGGTGGCTGGGGAGCAGGCAGACCCCAGACAAGTACCCAGAGAAAAGCCCAGGGGAACTGCCTCATCCCACCTCAAAAGGTCCATGGCCACCCAGAGAACAGGGGGACATCACACACTCAGCAGCTGATGGAAAGCTCATCACACCTGCCTATACATCCAGGAGGAGAAGCCAGATTTGGATATAAGGAATCATGTAGAACTCATGATTCTGCAACGAAGACACTTGTATGCCAGTGAGGAACAGGAGTAGAGATGCTCCATGAAGAGGATAAACCAGGAGCTGAGAATAGCCCTGCTAACAGGGCACAGTCCCACAGTACCTGAGTGGGACCAGGATGCTAATAGCAACAGGCCCAGAGGAGGCAACATGGCAAAACAGGAACAGTGACCATCCAGGGATCAGCCAAGAGCAGAGAAGGACTGGAGATAAGGCAGGCTACAGCTTACACCTGCAATCCACCTGGGAAAAATCCACCAGTGATCTACGACTTGAGGACCAAGCACACCTTTAGCTTATCACAGGCCAGGAGTAGAGGCCCAGGCTTGAGCTTAAATATCATCCTGAGCCCATAGGCAGGGTGTGTGGGAGGCCCCAGGTGAGGCTGATCAGGGCTGCCAAAACCTATCTGTGTCCTCAGGACCCTGATGTAAAGCAGCTCTCAAAGCTTTTGTTGGCTCTTCCTTATTCCCTACTAGAATTTGGACAAATGGTGAACACGGTTATGGTCACTTATGGCAGGCAGGAGGAGCAGCAGAAGGAC
The DNA here is from genome assembly GCA_034008185.1 of Gorsachius magnificus. Taxonomy (NCBI): domain Eukaryota; kingdom Metazoa; phylum Chordata; class Aves; order Pelecaniformes; family Ardeidae; genus Gorsachius; species Gorsachius magnificus. The sequence continues at coordinate 165,124,126 of CM067081.1, forward strand.
TGCACCCTTAATGTCCAAATTGCACTGGAAAGACTGAGATATTAAAAAGCCAACACACAAGTTCAGCTGAAGTACTCATGACTCCACCCAGCTAAGGAAAAACGAAAGGGACTAGAAATTAGGTAACATTGGGTCCTAGACATAGCCGAGATATTGCTAAACACAGAAAAGTGAGAAAGTATACTATATTACCTTTCAGTTGCTTCCACCTTAATTCCAACAAAGTCAGCCATGATTGTGTTGGTGAAGCCCTTCCCATTTCATTGTGGAAGATGTTGGTGGGATAACTGTTGCACAGGTCCTAGGCACATTACAGCAAAGAGCTCTGAAATGGTCACAGCTGTCCTAGGACAATTGTATCTTTAGCCATGGAGCTGCAAAAAAAGCACGAGGTACTTACTGCTGTAATTAGCAGTAACAAGCAAGTGAACAGGCAGTACTCACATAGTGGGGGTTAAGAAACACCGGGGTGAAATGGAAGAGAGTGAGGGAGACTACAGACAACTGGGCAGAGGATCCTTATTTCATGTACTAGGGCCCAGGTCAGTCAGATCATCCTCCTGGTTTCCACCAACAGAAAACAGTTGGTACTGAGGAGATAAAGAGATCTGAAGGCCAAAGAAAAGTGGGGAAGTTAAGGGGATGTTAAACAATAGCCTTTGAGAGAATGAAAGGATTTAGTTTCTTTTCCTTTCTTTCCTAGTCTTCAGTTTACATCCTTGCATTCTGAAAGCAAATCACTTCCCTTTTTGGAAGAAAGAAATTAAATGCAATATGAAGTTCATTAAATTTAAATAACACAAATCAGGAAATGCAGAGGTTACTTATCTCATAGAAGTATTAACTTGGGCTCACTCTGAAGAGCTTCATTTGTCAAAACCTAATCTGAATACTCTCTTTGTCCAAAATTGGGTCATATCCCAAAATATGTTTCATTCACATTGGCAGATCCCTCATTTATATCAAATCTCACTTGGCAGATATATTTCATGTACCCATCTCATCCCACAAAAAAAAAAAGTAAAACAAAACGAGGTTATCTAAAGAACAGTAATAGAGTAGATTACATGCATGGGAAATTTATCTAGTTCTGCTTCTTGTCTTTAGTGAGAACTCCTACCAAACCTTCACTAGGAAGGAAGTCTTACAGATTCATGAATTTTAGGCTTTAACTGCTTCTCTAAATAGATCTGTAAGATGAGACAATTTATGTGAAAAGGGGCAAAAATCAGTTCAAGTTATGGCAGTTCACCTACTCAGCAGCATAAACCACTGTTCTTCCCTCCACACTGGCTCCTCAGAAATAGGGAGCCAAATTAGAGGTTTCTATCCTTTCTCTCAAGGGTTCCTCAGAATTACATCAAGCTAGTGGGGGACTGTGGCTATAACTTTCTGAATTTACAAGGCTTCCCCCAAATTTGATATTTCCCCTGGGCAATGGAGTTGCCCACCCAGAGGAAGAGCCATGCTCATAGAGGAGACAGCCCTTTCTCTGCTGCTAACCCATGGTGGAGTAAGTTCTCAAGAGTCTGTGGGATCGGTCCCTGTGTTTCACCAGCCCATTTCAGCCACATTTGCATTTCTTGGACATAGAAACTGATTACCACTAAGGGAAATGGGGAAAGGAAGGTGTTACAGAAATACCATCTAGGAAGTTCTTCAGAACAAAGGCTGGACTGAGCAGCCAGGCATGGTATTAACTCTTTTGTCTGGCAGGAACTAGCAGAGAATTGGGCTCTGGCAGGAATCAGGAGCCCTCCTACCAATGACTTTGATGTACAGAACTACTTAGCAAAAATACCTCCAGCCCACACAAACCAGGCCCCATGTGGTGTGGAGAATGAAGTTCCAGTTTCTGATCTCTTAAATTTGAGTGAAAAACTAAAACAAGATGGCACTAATGACTGATAACTAAAGAGATGCTGTTGTGGTTATCGTGTGGACTACAGCTGAGTCTTAGCTGCAGCAAACTTACACATGACATTGTTCTTGGCTGTGTGTGTCTATGTGTAAGTGTTGCTATTTCTACTCAAAGGAAATAGAACCTGTACATGTGATTAACAGAGAAATTAATGTTACTGACAACTGAGGGGCAAAAATCATTCCCTGTTCTTTTTTCAGTAGCCTTTCCTGTGTAATATCTGATGATGATAAACACATCAGTAGAAGTTGATGGGACCATCAAAGGTACGAAATACCAGAGTAATAGTATGATTATTAGAAAGAACTGCTGCTGTTCTAATGTTATTAAACTGATGACTTCCCACATGTAATGCATGCTGCTAGAAAGTCATCCTCATGTAAACACAACAAAAAGGATCCCTTCCTGTGTGCATGGAAATTACCCTGTATTTCAGATTGTGTCTCATTAATGTGCAGCCCATAAACATACATCTTACCAAATAAAAAGACTGATAGAGGGAAAAAAATAATGCATGTAGTAACATTAGTTTTTAAAAACAGAAAATACTTTTCTCCTGGATATGTGATATCAACCTGAAAATGTACATAAAACCTGGAACTGCATTCTTTTTTCAGCACATCCAATTCATTCCAGAGAGGGCCAAGGAAGGGTATACTAGCTCTTACTGCTTTCAATTCAGTCCAAGAAAAATAAGACAAAATTAGAAAATCTGAGGGAACTGCTATTTTCCCAGTGATGGACCTGCTATTCAAGTAGTTGATGAACTGTAACCTTAAACTATGCAAGACCTCAATGCCATTGCTATAGCATGATAACCTCTATATTTAAAAGTTTTTGCCTGAAGAAATATCAATTCTTATATCTTTTAGGAAAATTTGACAAAGCATAACCCAGTCATGGTGTAAAGTTTATCTAAAAAATAGATTTAATAAACATACATCTTGCCTCTGACATTAAAGATTATAAAAAAATGGCTGTGAAAGAGGATAATTAATAAACATCAGAGACTGTAAATAAGCAGTAGAACTGAAAAATATAAGAAGCTGAAAATCTTAGTACTTCAACTTACAACTCAAAACCCTATATTTTTTATACTTCATACTTTCTAAACATCTTTTAAAACTAGCATAGTTGATACTCATTTTATCAGTTTAATCATTGACTTATTGCTTAACCTCTCTTGTTACTTAGGTCTTTCAAAGTCAACAGATAATAATATGAAATAAATAAAACCTTTGTCACTCATTCCTACCTCAAGTTTTACGTAACTCTCCTAAATATGAGTTGCAACAGAAACCTTTGAACAGCATGCCAGTAAAATGGACTGTATTGCAAAGGAGCTGATAAAGTCTTGTTTGGAATGTTGTCAATTTATTCCAGGAATTTAACTGTAATTAACCAGATACTTTAGGCTTCTTGAATGTAATAAAACTTTGTTCTGTAAATATACTGCTCCTCATTTCTTCAAGAGGAAAAGCTTTTCCTATAATGGCCCGGATACAGTTCTCTTTTTCTGAGATTGCCAGTAAAAGTGGGCAGAGACATGATGATTTCTGTAGCAGGAACATCAGCCAGCAGGTGCTAAAATGAAATGAGACCTTGACTGACTTTACATCTGACCTTGGATTACTTCAAGGCAATAACTGAGGTGTGAAAAAGCACTGTTTTCCTGTACCCACTCTTGTTCCCTCCACTTACTATCACAATTTAACAGTATTTTAGCAATCTACTTCCTAGTCCAAATTTTAGAAATTAATTAAAAATTCAGAGTGTCTCGATTTTTTGCTCAGATGGTGGATACTCACTTCCTGCTGAAAAATTAGTTGCTCCCTAATGCAGCATGGCAGGGAATAAAAGGAATTAGAGGTCTGTGTGCAATTGCAGGTCTCTGATCTTATTGGGGTCATGGAGACATAGTGGTATAGCTCATGTTACTGGGGAGCTGCTTTGGATGGATATAAGCTCTTTAGGAAGGACAGACCAGGTCAGCAAGGAGGTTGAATTGCCTGTACATGAGAGCAGCAGGCATGCATGGAGCTCTGCATTGGGATGGAGGTTGAGCTAGCTGAGAGCTTAGAGGTAGACCAAGGAGGGCAATGTCGTAGTGGGTGTCTCTTACAGACTGTATGAAGAGGAAGAAGTAGATGAGACCTTCTTCGGACAACTGGAAGAAGTTTCATGTTTGTAGCCTATGGTCCTCATGAGGGACTTTAACCACTGCAATATCCGCTGGAGAGACAACACAGCAGGGACAAACAATCCAGGTAGTTTCTGGAGTGCATTGTTGATAACTGATAGCTGATTATAACTGATAACAAGTGACTCAGGAGCTGAAGAGAGGATATGCTCTGCTGGACCTGATTCTTTAAAACAAGGAAGAACTGCTTGGGAGAATGAAGGTCATGGGCAGCTTTGGCTGCAGTGAAAATGGAATAGTGAATTTTAAGGTTGGAAGAGGCAGAAACAAGGCAAAAAGCAGGACCATAACCCTCCACCAGGAAAACATACTTTGGCCTGTTGAGGACTTTATTGGAAGAAACTCATGGAATATGGACCTGGAGAGAAGTCCAGAAAAGCTGGTTAGCATTCAAAAATCACATCCTCCAAGCAAAAGAACAGCCCATCCTGAAAAGCAGGAATTCAAGCAAAGGTGTTGGGAGGCCTGCATGGATGAACAAGGAGCTCCTAACTAAAATCAAACAGAGAAAATAAGCACACAGGTGGTCGAAGCAGTGTCAGGTGACCCAGGAGGAATATAGAGCATGCAAAGCATGCAGAGGTGGTGTTAATAAAGCCAAAGCCTGACACTGCATCTGGTGAGAGATGTGCAGGGCAACAATAGACTTCTATGGGTGTATCAGAAGCAAAAGGAAAACTAGGGAAAATTTGGACTGGCTGCTGAATTGGGCAGGGGACTGGGTGACAAAAGACATAGAGAAAGCCAAAGTGTTCGATGCCTTCTTTGCCTCAGTCTTCACTGGTAAGACCAGCCTTCAGGGATTCCAGGTCCCTGAGACCAGTGTGAAAGTCCAGGGCAAGAAAGACTTACCCACCATGGAGGAGAAACAACTTAGGGCACATCTAAATAGACTGGACGTATACCGGTCCATGGGTCCTAATGGGCAAAGGGGTCCAGGAAGGCTGGGCATTCTTAAGAAGAAAGTCTTAAAGGCATAGGAGCAGACTGTCCCCATGTGCTGTAATACGAACCAGCAGGGAAGATGAACGGCCTGGCTGAACAGGGAGTTTTTGCTGGGACTCAGGAAAAAAAGGGGAGTTTACCAGTTTTGGGAGAAGGGGCAGGCAACTCAAGAAGAGTACAGGGATATCATTAGGTCATGCAGAGAGAAAATCAGAATGGCAAAAGCCCAGCTAGAACTCAATCTGACCACCGTTGTAAGAGATAACAAAAAATATTTTCACAAATACATTAGCAACAAAAAGAGAGCCAAGGAGACCCTCCATCCTTTATTGGATGGGGGGGGGGGGGAGGGGGAACATTGCCACCAAGGATGAGGAAAAGGTTGAGGTACTTAATGCCTTCTTTGCCTCAGTCTTTAATTATCAGACCAGTTTATTCCCAGGGTATTTAACCCCCTGAGCTGGAAGACAGGGACGGAGAGCAGAATAAACCCCTCATAATCCAGGAGGAAGCACTCAAAAACCTGTGGCGCCACCTGGACACTCACAAGTCTATGGGGCTGGATGGAATCCACCTGAAAGTACTGATGGGGCTGGAAGGGAAGCTTGCCAAGCCACTGTCCGTCACTTATCAGCAGTCCTGGTTAACAGAGGAGGTCCCAGACAACTGGAGGCTTGCCAATGTGATGCCCATCTACAAGAAGGTCCAGAAAGAGGATTCGGGGAACTACAGGCCTGTCAGCCTGACCTTGGTACCGGGGAAGGTTATGGAGCGGTTCATCTTGAGTGTGCTCACCAGGCATGTGCAGGACAACCAGGGGATCAGGCCTGGCCAGCATGGGTTCATAAAAAGCAGGTCATGCTTGATCAAACTGATCTCCTTCTATAACCAGGTGATCCACCTAGTAGATGAGGGAAAGGCTGTGGATGTTGTCTACCTGGACTTTAGTAAAGCCTTTGACACTGTCTCCCACAGCATTCTCCTAGAGAATCTGGTGGCTCATGGCTTAGACGGGTGTACTCTTCGCTGGGTAAAAAACTGGCTGGATGGCTGAGCCCAGAGAGTTCTGGTGAACAGAGTTAAATCCAGTTGGTGGCCGGTCACAAGCGGTGTTCCCCAGGGCTCAGTTTTGGGGCCAGTCTTGTTTAATATCTTTATCAATGATCTGGATGAAGGGATTGAGTGAGCCCTCAGTAAGTTTGCAGATCACACCAAGTTGGGTGGTAGTGTTGACCTGCTTGAGGGTAGGAAGGCTCTGCAGAGGGACCTGGACAGGCTGGATCAATGGGACAAGGCCAATTGTATGAGGTTCAACAAGGCTGAGTGCCAGGTCCTGCACTTGGGTCACAACGACCCCATGCAACACTGCAGGCTTGGGGAAGAGTGGCTGAAAAGCTGCCTGGGAGAGAGCGATCTGGGGATAGTGGCCTACAGCCGACTGAATGTGAGCCAGCAGTGTGCCCAGGTAGCCAAGATGACCAATGACATCCTGGCTTGTGTCAGAAATGGTGTGGACCAGCAGGACCAGGGAAGTCATCCTTCCCCTGTACTCAGCATTGGTAAGGTCACACCTTGACTACTGTGTTCAGTTTTGGGCCTTTCACTACAAGAAGGACATTGAAGTGCTGGAGCATGTCCAGAGAAGGGCAACAAAGCTGGTGAAGGGTCTGGAGCACAAGTCCTATGAGAAATGGGTGAGGGAACTGGGGCTGTTTAGCCTGGAGAAAGGGAGGCTGAGAGGAGACCTTATCGCCCTCTGCAACTGCCTGAAATGAGGTTGTAGTAAGGTGGGTGTTTATCTCTTCTCCCAAGTAACAAGCGATAGGATGAGACGAAAAAGCCTCAAGTTGCGTCAGGGAGGTTTTGATTGGATATTAGGAAAAATTTCTTTACTGAAAGAGTAGTCAAGCATTGGAACAGGCTGCCCAGAGAGGTGGTGGAATCACCACCCCTGGAGATGTTCAAGAAACATGTAGATGTGACACTTCGGGACATGGTTTAGTAGGCATGGTGGTGTTGGGTTGATGGCTGGACTTGAAGATCTTGGAGGTCTTTTCCAACCTAAACAATTCTATGATTCTATGATTTATACCAACCATTCCTGATGAGGAAATCTGCATGTGTCGTGTGTTGTATTGGTGGCTTTGCTGACCTTCAGCTGTTGCAGTAATTTGATGGCTCAAGGAAACATCCTGTGATTTTTTTCAAACTGACATGTGCCTGTGTCCTCAATAAACCATCGACACCAGCCAGAGAACAACCTGTTAGCAAACTTCTCCTATGTACCTTTTTGAAGAGGCAGATTATTTTTATTAAACTTTGGGGAAGTCTTCCCCAATAATTGGCAGGAATCAACACCATATCTTCTCTGAAAGACATAAGATTCCCCAAGGACAACCACTGGATAATCCTCCTGCCTGAGCCATGGCATGAGAGCCAGCAGGTTAGGTTAGTGGGCTTTGGCCATGCCTTCACTCCTGCCTTATGCATGCTGCAGTTTGTGGGGACCCTGTGGTGTTAAGGAGAAGAGCCGCCAGAGCCAGCTGAAGTCATTCAAGTTCCTGCATAGCAGGGCTAAAAATACGTCCTCCCGCTCCACATGTGGAAGGGCCTAGGGTGAAGAAGGGTGCATGGGCCAAAGGTACAGCTCAAGAGTGCTGAAGGAAGGATGGACTGGGAGCACTGGGGAGAATGGGTGTTCGGCTCTGGATGCAGTTTAGGAGACAGAAGGAGTTAGCTGTGGGCTGCTCCTTGGCATAAGCAAATATAACAGCAGAGGGTGCCGGTCAGCAAGGGGCATTTTAAGCTGCTCACAGGGTGTTACAATTGACTTATTGCACCCCGGGCCACGAATCCGCTTTTTGGACAACAGCTCTTAATGAAATTGGGATAGAAGTGGTTGTTTGGAAACAGTAAAAACATGGATGAAGGATGCAGAAAACGACTTTGAAACACTGGCTGCTGCTCATACTCTGGCAGTTCCTGTAACCCATGCAGCCAGCAGGTGTAGGGGTCAGAGATCCTGGCTGTGGTTTCCCTCCCAGCTTTGTCAGCGACTTTGCCCTCCAGCTCTGCCCAAGCGTGATGTTTCCCCCCTGTGCTCTGACAGAGCAGAGGGTGCAGAGCAGGCCAGCGCGGCCTTGGCCTTTGGCCAGCTAGGGTAACACCTCGGCTACCTGCCACGGCCCGGCTGCTGCAGCTGCTGCTGTGAGCAGGAACCTCCGCCCAAAATGTCCCTCTTTCTGGAAAAAAAAAAAAAAGAAGAATAAATCAGGAATTTGCTAAAAAAACAAACCCTTGTTATTATTGACCCTGTGTTGACCTGGGGTCTGATGTACCATTCCATGAGTTAGCAAGGGTTAGGAGAAGCCACGTGTGAAAACAAGAAAATAAAGAGTAAAGATAAGGTCTAGTGCAACTGTAGCTCTTTTATGCACTATGCCCAAAGCACTGTAACGGGTAAAACCTGCAGCCAGTACAGAGTGATGGGAAATGGCAGTGAACAGTGCAGGACAAGAGGACATAGCATTCCCTTGCTGAGGTAAAACCTACATGCTGGGGTTACTTTGAGGTAGTACCTACCTGCTGGGGTTACTTCTAGCTGCCTCTGCCTACCCCATATAGCAGCGTTATTCCACAGGAGTAACGTTACACCCACTCAGGTTGATTGTGCTTCAATTGTTTTTGTCCTTAATGTTAATGTCTTTCACGTCTAAATTCAAGTAGCACATTAGTACTATGATTTTCCCTTGCCCACTGTAAATTAGCAGGGTCCCGTAAGCCGCTTCCATCCCCTTGCAGATTTCCACCAGCACAAACTACACAACTGATGGCTGTCAGGAAACAGGCTGGGTCTCTCAGGACATACAGATATCTTCCTTTCGATTACATGCATGGGGAGAGAGCAAGGAACAAGGAGATGGGATCAAAGTCTCCTCCCTAAACCAAGAGCAAGTCCCATTCCCTTTGTCTTAATCATGGCATCAGTAAGTTCCTCCAACTTCTCCCTTGCTGTTCATTACAGCTATACCCAGCAGAGGGAATGCACCTGGCATGGTGCTTCTGGTGACACCTGCGAGCTCCTGAGAGCAGAGCTATCTTAATTGGGTACCTTAAATATTTTCTGGTTTACAAAAATTATTGTCTTCCTGAGGTAGGTGCTCCAAAGATCTGTGAGACGCCTCTGGGCAACCACAGCTCTGAGCCAACAGAGATTTATTTTTCATGAGTTCCAGTGTTTTCCTAACACGTATTTAACAAAACAGCCATGGCCTGCTCAAAAGGAGCTCTGAATTTGTTGTGCAGGTAGAACTAAGCCTAAAATGAGGAGCCAAGTAGATGCCAAAAGTTTGTACAGCAAGAGCCTGAGCACTGACTTTATTGAGCAGATAAATGTGGTTATACATAACCAAGTGTAATCTGTTGGCTGCCGCAGATATCCAATACACTAATTAAACAAGGAGGGAAACAAGTTAAATGGGTCAAGCTTTTATTACGATAGAGACATACAATATCCAAAATGGTATGTTCTTGGGAAAAAATGTGTTGGCTCTTATTATGTTATTTTAAAGATAGTTCAGCATGAAGAAGTACAATCTTACTACATTTCTTACATAAATGTCTTCCTTTACTTATGTAATTTTTCATATGGAAGAGTTGTAAAAATGCTAAGCAGTATAAACACTAAAACCAAAAAAGGTTAAGATAAAAAAGGGACCATTTTTCCTGTCCCAGCTAAACATTGTTATCAAATGGAAGCTAAGAAATAACTGGTTTCAGTATGTAAGTAATTAAAAGCATTTTTACAAAGAAGCCTACCAGACTGTCTTCTGCATGTAATATAGAGCTGCAGTAGTGTTCATAGTGTTATCTCACTGGTAGTGTTATCTAATCCAATGTAAGCATTTGGATGACATAAGAATAAGGAGTTCTTAATCTCTCCATTTATTTATTCCTGATTTCATGAGAGTTAAGCTTTAAAATGAGACCTGAGTTAACTCCTTGAACCTTGGGATGATGCAGATATCAGGTCTTGACCCATCCTGTATTTTTTTAACTCAAGTTCTGTTTCCAGGATTTGGAAGTTGATTTCTTGCCCTCTGTCTGCATTGGCTCTTAGCTGCAACTTGCTTTCTCTTTTTCTTTTTTCCCCTTTCTGCTCTTTTAACCACAAGAAATACTCACTCCTCTCTCTTAAAATATGAACAATTAAATAGCACTCTCAAATTAAGGTCTTTAAGCGAAATATAAGAAATCTAGTTTTTACAATATTTCCCTTTAAAAAAATCCTTAAAATTATGACTAAACTTAAAGATCTCTGTTACTATCTGAAAACAGGAGTCAATTAGAAATATTCATGTGAAGTCATGACACATTTTGCATTACCTTGAATTAATTTTTGCCTTGCTACTTTCAAATTAATTATGTTACACACATGAGACTCCTCCTGGCACTTTCTTAACATCTGGATGCCCTTGTTATATTTTTTACCCAGGAGTCTGTAGATCCTTTTGGACCAAGTGATTATTTCCCTGGATAAGTTTCTAGTCAGGTGAATTTTCATTGTTTCTGTCATTAATTTTTCCTTTCCCACTACCAGGAACATTTTGTTTACCTCTTACATAAATATAAGAAAGGGGAGTATTAATTACCAGTAAACTTCCGCTAGTAGTGCCTGGAAAACGTCAGGTGTCAAGGAAATAAAAGCTGCAGCTTGCTTTGTTAAGAAAGATCAGTGGATAACAACAATGAACAACACTGAACAACATATACCTAGGACTCACCATCCTGCTTTTTCTCTTCTCAGACTTAAATTAATATTCCATGGCCTATCCTACCATTTCACATTATGGAGAGCTGACTCTTCCTCTAGCTTCCTTAAGATCTCTTTTCCGATATGAACTAAATTTTGCTTCCTTCTGCCATCAGAAATCCAGTTTCAAATCAGACTCTGAGAGTATGAGCTCAGCTTTCTTATATTTGAAAATGTGCAAAAGTATTTTGGACATGGGGACAGAAAAATATGCAAATAATGCAATAAATGAAGTTTAATCAAGCCAATATTTCTCCTTAGAAAATATCATTTGAGTTATTCGCATCCACTAGCATTAAAGCCGTGGCTTTTGGAGGCAGGTTGGGATATGCCAGCTGTTTAAACGTTCCAAATTCTAACATAGTTTAAGAAGACAGTTTTAACAGAAACACCCTCAGTGATTGTGCCCCCTCAGATCCCACAAGAAAAGGCTGTTGGAGCAGGTTGCAGATAAAGACATCCAGCAAAACTGGAGTTACAAAGCCTCTTTGATCCCAGTAAGTTGGATTTATTCTTGGTCATACAGTATAGTGGAAGCCACGGTGCAGATCAAAGAGTTAGTTACAAAGATTTCCAGGAAATAAAACTAACTTCCAACCAGCACTGATGTTTACACTTCATGCAATGTACCTGAACAATTTTAAACAGATGGAAAGGAGAGGGAGAAAGACAGCCCAAACATCCGAATGTGATTGCTTAGAAAAGCATTGTGGTCTGTACGTAACTTCATCTTGTCAGAGATGATGTCCTGCCTCAGAAGCAGTTAAATTTAGAAAAGAAAGAAAGTGCTTACTTAAATACAAAAGCTTGTTCAGATGTTTTTTAATCATTTCTTTGAGGGCTTTAAATAATGCTCGAATATCCACTGAAGTCAAACTTGCACTGAACTAAGTCAGCGCAGTCAGCAGATACCAAATGAACCTGCAGATACGAAATGAACCTGCTTAAACTGAGCTCCTCACTCCATCGTGTGTGACTTGCGATAGCCGTGGCACGTGTCTGTAACAGTAAGAAATAGCAGCTCCACTCACCACAGAGGCAGCCAAGCTCTCACGTGCCGGCTGGCCATTTCCCAAACTTTTGGGATGTTTGTTATTCTTTGTCATAACAACAATGCTCATTCCCTTTGTGTTCCTCTTAGCGAGACACGAAAGTTACCCTTTATCGTTAACTGGAAAAATTATGCTTCTCAGAAAACACTACTGTTTCTAGAATAGTGCCTCATCTGGTCTTCTCTTTACTAAGGCCAGCTGATTCTCTTACTCTTTCCTTTCTGCCAGATGATACGTACACACATTCTTACATCAAGTCCTTTCATAATACTGTTTTCCTATTAAGAGTTCCTGCAGTAACCATATGAATGTTAATTGCTCAGAGAGGGAGAAAGGAGCTGTTTGGTTTGTGCATATGCAAAGAGGTGGCCCTCTTTCTTTCATAAGATGTGGTGAATGTTGCAAATTAGTTTGAAAGCAGCTGGTCCAGCTTTTCTGATAGACTGGTGAGAACATTTGACTCAAGCTCCTGCCACTTAAATTCCCAAATGTAAACTATAACCTGCAAGAAAATTTTCTTATGCCTGTTCTAAACATCAGTAGTGAAATAATCAACTCCAGTCTAAACTGAATTTTAGATTTTTGAAAATATATTCTTTTTTGTCCTAACAAATAAAGCTTTTTTTTTTTTTTTTTTGAGTGGCTTATTAATAAACTGCATTGTCAAGGTAAGATTGAGCTGTACCATAACAAAATCCATATCATTAAATTATTCTGCTGATACCAGTTACAAAATCCTCACTGAAGTCAAATTAGGCATGCATCCATTCACCTTACTTTACTTCTCATACGTACACAGTTGTAGATTGGATTTTGGTGGGTAGAAAAGGAACCAGAGACAGGAAAAGAGAATCAGCTAGCTTCCCGGTCTCCCTGTTTAATTACATTTGTAGGGAAGACAAATCATCCATGGATTCAAATGAATGTACAAGTGTAATTCCACTCATGGTTTTCAATTGCACTTCAACAAAATAGCGAAATACATATTAAAAATGTTCCAATCTCGTGTGCATCACAGTGGCTATATGTGGTACATGAGAACAATAACAGTAAAACATCACAAAGCACATCGTAGCCTAGACAGGATAGCTTTCACTTGAATTTAATGAGGCAATAATCATAATGAAAGACAAATTAAATCACAGCTTACTGAAATTCTCCATTCTGAAAAGAGTATTAATGCCACAATGAGTCTCTGAGCTGCAGCTAACAGCTTGAGATGATGCAGCATGCTCCACTGGTTGATTCTAAAAATGGTAGAAAAAGGCTAAAGCCACTTTATACTGTCAAACATACACCAATAGCAAAAGAAACTTACTTTCAGACATAGATACTCTGTAACTCTCAAATGGTACAGTACTTCATTTGTAGCAACAGCAAGACTGAGGCATTGAAAAATTACAGATCCAGAACTAAAGACTTTACTCATGTAAGTAAGCTCATCATTCACTTAAATGAGGACTGCTGGGGTTGAGGCCAGAACTCTATCAGTATAATACTAGAAAAATATATTTAAATTAATTCACAATAATAAATTGAGTGAGAAACCTAATCCCAACAGGACTAAGATTTCCTTTTATAAGGATTAATAATATTGCATCACTAACGATGATTCTGTATTCAAAATTATTTCATGCCAGCACAAAATCTTTGGAGGGGGAGAAATCTCACAAGTATCCATTTTATTGCCTTATCCAGACTCTGTGGGCTATGCATATAAAGCAGATGGTCAATCAATTTGAAGGAACTGTTGAAGCAATACTGTGCCATCTCTGCTACGTGTTCCTCTTCCTGTTGTTGAGTGACCACTAGTCATGAATTACAGCCTACAGCCATTAAACTGCTTTTCTTTCAGCATGAGCTTGCAGTTTGACATGGGTTAAGCAGCTCAAATGCCAACCTACAGGAATCCTAAAAAGGCGAAGCAGGGCCTCTCAGGGCAGACTTTCATGCCACTGGAGCCCCAGCAATTACATCTATCACTGTGAATCCACCATCTGATATGACCTTGTCCTTTCTCTGTTCAGGGGAGAAGAAGAGGGCACTCCTTGCTCCTACAGTCATAGGCTTGCACCAGGCAGGAGCCCTGCCAGGGCTGGTCACCTCCTAGCAGGTGCAGGAGCTCATCCCAAGGGGATACAATGGCTGAGCAAGGATTTAGTATCACTTCTCCCAGTCCCATTGCTGTTAGCCCTCTTCCATACTATTATAAGGGAACTACCACCCCTTGGATCTAGCCACATGGACAGATATACATTACTGAATAAGAAAATAAATATGGATACCTGATGATTTGGGGCAGCTAGGCAGAAAGGGGGACGGGAATAGCTGCTATACAAACCTTACAGTTTCAAGTATTATGACAAATCTTGAAAATTTCCATTTTCATAATGGTAAGAAGTCTGTTCTTCCATGTCTTGAGTTACTTGCTTTTGCTTTCTCCATTCCCTTCTCTGTACTTCACTGTTTTGACTGGTAGCACCGTACATTTTCTTTGGACTTACAAAAGTTTCATTGTTCATCTCTGTTTCTTCAGCTAGTTCATCCTGATCAATTATGCCACATTTCTCTTCATTGAGGTTTTCAGGGTCAGCCCATTCCTGCTTCTCCCCAGAAGCAAAGATAGCGTAGAATATGACTCCACTGTAATGCACTAGGGCTGCGATCAGAAAGACATTTTGCCATTCTTCCCGGGTCTGAAAGAATGGTGCAGGTCTCATTAAGTTTACAGTAAGAATAAATATTACCTTCTGAATTAGACCATGAATTAGCACATATTGAACAATGGCTGTGATCACTGTTTGATTCCTGATGTTACAGATAGAACAATTTCTGAGAGTCATTGTGAATATTTTTTTTTATAACAATGGTTAATAAAATAAAACATGGGATATTTTTTTTCTCACAGTGAAGTTTTTCTCTTGCATGTGAACTATTCACGGAGTTGGAAATGCAGGGATTTCTCTAACACCTAAGTTAATCTTACTGTAGATGATGAGCTGATGAGCAAGACTGGAAAATAAAATAAAACATGGGATATTTTTTGGATGGCATGACGGGGACCGGGAGGACAAAACCCATCCTGCTGTAGGAGAAGATCAAGTTCATGACCACCTGAGGAACCTGAATGCACATAAGTCCATGGGACCTGATGAGATGCATCCCAGAGTCCTGAGGGAATTGGCCAATGTAGTCGCCAAGCCACTCTCCATGACATTTGAAAAGTCATGGCAGTCAGGTGAAGTCCCTGGTGACTGGAAGAAGGGAAACATTGTGCCCATTTTCAAAAAGGGTAGAAAGGAAGACCCTGGGAACTACCGACCTGTCAGCCTCACCTCTGTGCCTGGGAAGATCATGGAACAGATCCTCCTAGAAGCTATGCTAAGGCACATGGAGGCCAGGGAGATAATTCGAGATAGCCAGCATGGCTTCACCAAGGGCAAGTCCTGCCTGACGAACCTAGTGACGTTCTATGATGGTGTGACAGCATCAGTGGACAAGGGAAAACCAATGGACGTCATCTATCTGGACTTCTGCAAAGCCTTTGACACGGTCCCCCACAACATCCTTCTCTCTAAATTGGAGAGCTACGGGTTTGATGGGTGGACTGTTCGGTGGATAAGGAACTGGCTGGATGGCCGCATCCAGAGGGTAGTGGTCAATGGCTCGGTGTCCGGATGGAGACCGGTGACGAGTGGTGTCCCTCAGGGGTCCGTACTGGGACCGGTGCTGTTTAATGTATTCATCAATGACTTAGACAGCAAGATCGAATGCACCCTCAGCAAGTTTGCGGATGACACCAAACTGAGTGGTGCGGTTGACACACCAGAAGGACGGGATGTCATCCAGAGAGACCTGGACAGGCTGGAGAGGTGGGCCTGTGAGAACCTCATGAGGTTCAACAAGGCCAAGTGCAAGGTCCTGCACCTGGGTCGGGGTAACCCCCGGTATCAGTACAGGCTGGGAGAAGAAAGGATCGAGAGAAGCACTGCCGAGAGGCACTTGGGCGTGCTGGTGGATGAAAAGCTGGACATGAGCCGGCAATGTGCGCTGGCAGCCCAGAAGGCCAACCGTACTCTGGGCTGCATCAGGAGAAGCGTGGCCAGCAGGTCAAGGGAGGTGATTCTGCCCCTCTACTCTGCTCTGGTGAGACCTCACCTAGAGTACTGCGTCCAGCTCTGGAGCCCTCAGCACAAGAAGGACATGGAACTGTTGGAGCGGGTCCAGAGGAGGGCCACAAAAATGATCCAAGGGCTGGAGCACCTCTCCTACGAGGACAGGCTGAGGGAGTTGGGCTTGTTCAGCCTGGAGAAGAGAAGGCTGTGGGGAGACCTGATTGCGGCCTTTCAGTATCTAAAGGGGGCCCATAGGAAAGATGGGGACAATCTTTTTAGTAGGGCCAGCTGTGTCAGGACAAGGGGTAATGGTTTTAAACTAAAACAGGGTAGGTTTAGACTGGATATAAGGAAGAAATTCTTTACAATGAGGGTGGTGAAACACTGGAATGTGTTGCCCAGAGAGGTGGTGGAGGCCCCATCCCTGGAAACATTCAAGGCCCCGTTGGACGGGGCTCTGAGCAACCTGATCTAGGTGTCCCTGCTCACTGCAGGGGGGTTGGACTAGATGACCTCTAGGGGTCCCTTCCAACCCAAAACATTCTATGATTCTATGATTCTATGATTCTATGATTCTATGATTCTATGATTCTATGATTCTATGATTCTATGATTCTAGATCAGTGATTGCTTAGGAACCCTACAGGGGATGCATTGTAGAGGAGTCTCACAAGTCCTATAAGCATTACCTAGTAGTATGGAGATATTGCAGAGACCCAGTCCCACATGCTATAAAAAAATATCTCCCTACACAGATAATTAATTTATAATAGCCGAAAATTTGGCCCCTGTGATATTCTAAAAGTGAATGTTTAAAACAAATAACAACAGAAAACAGCTGCAGAGATCGATGATGAAATGGAGTTCCCATGAAGCTTCAAAATGTCTTAAGTTTTGTTGCATTACCTAATCCTTTTCCTAGAAAACATGGAGAAATATTACCTTATGTTTCGTCATTGCACCAACAATGAGCGGGCACACCATGCCCGACAGCGTCCCCACGCCATTAGAGATCCCCATCAGAATGCTGGCATAACGTGGGGCTATGTCCAAGTGATTCACATTGAATCCTACAACAAGTGAGAGACAACAGTCAACTATACAGCTCTGTGCTACCGGGCCAACAGGGCTTTATACAACTGTTCTGGCTGAAGAAGGCTGAAAAAGATAGGAAGGCCCCTTACCATACATATGAGAAAGAAGGGTAGTAGTTTCTTGGTGATAAAGATGGAAGATATGTTGCAACTCCCTATTCTTTTTCAAAACCTCATTTTTTTCCCCACCTATGGGGATCATGTCATATAGAAAGTACGGTTTATTTTGGCTTCGTTTGAAGTGTCTGTGCTTCCCATCTTCTCATACTGAAACAATGCACTCAACAAACATTTTTAATTAAGGAAAGAATGCCTCACATTTGTCAACTGTCTGAAATATTTTTATTTAGGTGGTGTTTTTTAATATATATTTCTGGTACTTTAAGTAACGTTTTAACAACATGATAAATAACCAGAATATAAACCAGTAGAAAAAATAATTACCCTTACTGCAGCATATCTCCTGGATACATATTTTATTAAGAAATAAAAATAAATAGATAATTATCTTGCTTTAGATAAGGAAAATTAGTTATATGAGTGATGGATGATCACAAGAAAAGATGACGAATTCCAAGTCCATGGGTTTAAATACAGTAAAAAGTTGAGTACTGGGAAAATCCTGCAGTAAAAAATCATTGACAGAAATGGTGTCCTATGCAAGCACCTCATAACTGAGTAGCAAAACTACTTCCCATCTGCACAACCCTGAAACAACTGAAGACCAGCAGTTACTTTGCTGGTCAGTTTTGCTCAATAGGTCCATCTTCTTGGCAGTCTGCTAGCTGAGCTGATGGCTTTCCATCCTCATAGTAAAAGGGGTTTTTTTTAATAACAGTGGTACTGGTGGAGCTATAGAAGTCAGTCTGAGACTGGTGAGACCCATGAAAGTGTTCTAAACAGCTGTTCTGGAGAAGGACTGATTATAGGACACAAGAAAGAGAGGACTGACCTAGAAAGCAGAAACTGGCGGTTAGGGTTGGGAGTGGGGTTGCAACTGATAGCCTTTGAGCAACTATTCATTCCAGAGTAATTCTCTTTCTCTCCTTTTAGGGATACTGTTTATGCAAGAAGAAAAGGTGGCTGATGCTGTAAAAGTATATTAGAAAATAACAGCACAAAGCTGATGTGAACCGGAATTAATAAAGACCAGGTCCTTTCAAAGCTTCATGTCCTATGTGCAACATGCTTCATAGATTCTGAAGTAAATTATTTCTGATATGGGAAGAAATAGGGAAAGCCCCATAAGCAGCCACATTAAAAGCAGACAGAATAACAGAAATTGTGACAGTAACAACAGTGAGGAGAATAGCATCACTTTTATCGCTAATAGTAAAACCAATAAGATTAATTCTTACCTGAAATTGCAAAGCCACTGAAGCCTACTGCTAACACCAGAAAGGAAATAGCCACACCTTTTGTGTGAGAATAACCAACCACCAAAAGCAAGGTTGCTTCCATCCCAAAACCTTAAAATGAAACACGGGAATAAATTGCATTGAAATTATTATTGGTCACCGAGATACCAATAAGGTCTAGCCAGAATTGCAGCTTAAAATGAGAAAAAATTATTTCGTATCTTACAGCTATTCTTGAACATACTTGGCAGTTTGTGGATTCACAGAAATATTTCAATATTTATTGTTTGATAATATACTTTTCTCTCCTCATTGCTTTGTAAATGACACAAGCAATTGGTGACATTAACTCACTGAGCAGTACAAACAATGAGAAAATTACTCTGTGCAAAGCACTGAAAAATTCACAAACACACAAGCACGGTAGGGAAAGGAGAAGAATACTTCTTGCCTTCAATTTCTTATGGTTGTAGTGATTTGAGATGTTCTTGGCAAATGAAGCAAAGGAGCATTTTTCAGTGTGCCACCAACACAACAGGACATCCCTGAGTATCATACACATTTCCAGCCTCTACCATTACTGCAAATTAACATTTTCTAGTACGTAACATTACAATCCTTCTGTTTTGGTTTTTTTTTTTTAAGGACGCTGAAAACACAATGACTCTGGGAATCCTTTGTAAAGATGCATAGCCAAGCTGCATAGCATCTCTGACTGCAGGCATCTCTATTTCAGGCAGCCTGTACTGTCCATAAATAATGTAAGCCAGGAACTGGCAGAGGAGAGCGACTCCACAGGCTATCTGGCTTGAAATTCTTGCTCTAATTTAATATCTTCCTCACATGTAGATGTCATTGATTTTTCAGTTCAGTGACTGAACTGGAAACAATTATTTTGTGCTGAGTAAAAATGAGTCTATCTGTCCCTGGTCTTTTTTTTTACCCAACCTTTCCAGCCTAAATTTGCCAGTGTGTGCTGCTGGAAGTAGCACATGAGAACATGGGCAGTTATTGTAAGGCTGTATCCACTGGTAAAGGGTCTCTCCAGCACCACAGTACATGGTTACCTTTGCCTGTACAAGTTTGAAGGAGGAAGCCTATCTAATCACATTAATCTTCTGGGCCAGTCCCTATTGCCCTTTTAATTATTAACCAGGCTTCTTGCCTCCTCCCTTTTTAAAAACATGCTCATATGAGTAAGGATCTATACCATGAGGAGACCTAACATCAGCTCTCTATTAAATGCTTTAGATTAACCAGCTGCAAATGCAATCTAGAAGAATTTGTCTCTTGTTACAATATTTGATATTTGCATCAACTGCAGCACACAACTGAAATATCGTATTTTCAGAATCTGATAGTACCTCCACAATTCATGACCTTCCTTACAGTGGTGGTGGTTAAAATCTTCCTGCTCCGCAAGAAGTCAGCTAGCTGCCCTCCGATGGGTACGATGATTGTCATGACCATGTGAGGAACTGCTGACAAAAGTCCAACCTGCAATTAGACAAATGACTGCTTACTGTTCATGTCCTCCCTCAGGATTTAGGGAGAAGAGAATAGGAACCATGCCTTTTCTTCACCTCTTTTTCCACCCCTCCCCCCCCCCCCCCCCCCCCCCTTATTGGACACATTTTTATCCTGGATCCCTGTGTGGGAGGATTGCAGACCTTTCCTCTGACAGAACCTGTCCGCAAGACCTGGGTGACCTTAGGATGGGGTGACCTTAGGATGGAGCGGCCTTAGGATAGAGACTCCACAACCTCTTTTGGCAACAGAGTAAAAAAGTGTTTCCTGACATTCAGATAGGACCTCCTGTGTTTTAGAATGTGCCCATTGCCTCTGGTCCTGTCACTGGGCACTACTGAGAGGAGCCTGGCTCTGTCTTCTTTGCACCCTCCTGTCAGGTATTTGTATGCATTTACGAGATCCCCCTGAGCCTTCTCTTCTCCAGGCTAAACAGTCCCAGCTCTCTCAGCCTTTCCTCATAGGAATTGGAGAGGTCCAGTTCCTTAATCATCTTTGAGGATGTTCATTGGACTCTCTCCAACATGTCCACATCTCTCTTGTACTAGGGAGCCCAGAACTGGACACTGCTACAGGTATGGCCTCATCAGTGCTGTGTAGAGGAAAAAGATCACCTTCCTCTACCTGCTGGCAATACTTTGCCTAATGCAGTGCAGGATACCATTCACAAGGCCACACTGCTGGCTCACGTTCAACCTGGTGTTCACCGGGACCCCCAGGTCCTTTTCTGCAAAGCTGCTGGGTGGCCCTCCAGCTCTTACTGGTGCCTGGGCTTGTTCCTCCCCAGGTGCAGGACTTTGCACTTTCCCTTGTTGAACTTTATGAGGTTTCTGTCAGCACATTTCTCCAGCCTGTCAAGGTCCCTCTGGATGGCAGCACAACCCTCTGGCATATTAGCCTCTCTTCCCAGTTTTGTGTCATCTGCAATCTTGCTGAGGTACACTCTGCTCCATCATCCCCATCATTAATGAAGATGTCAAACAGGATCGGACCCAGTATTGACACGTGGGGTACATGGCTAGTTACTGGCCTCCAACTAGACTTCATGGTACTGATCACCACCCTCTGGGACTCAGCCAGTCAGCCAGTTCTCAATCCACCTCACTGTCTGCTCAACCAATCCATACATCAACAGCTTGTCTATGAGGATCTTACTGGAGACGGTGTCAAAGGCCTTACTGAAGTCTAGGTCAACAATATCCATTGTTCTCCCCTTGTCTACCAGGCCAGTCATTTCATCATAGAAATTTATCAAGTTGGTCAAATGTGACTTCCCCTTGGTGAATTTTCTGCCAAAAGGTTATTACTGTTTCTATTAGCTCTAGTACTTATCCCAGATATGTGAAAAGACTATTTTGTGGAGTTTCAGTGATCAGTATGTCACCTTCTAGAAGCTTTTCTTTGAAGAAGTAATTTAGTGAGAAGTTTGATTTTGTTTCTTAGGATGTGCAACCTCCTTACATTGATACTGAGTCAGTTTTACATTAGTTTTTAACTAGTGAGGTACACGGAAGTGCAACTCTAGCATTTTTGAAAGACAATTCAGAATAAACAAATCTATTTTGTCTTAATACCCCTGTTCTTCACCTCCATGCTGCACGTGGCCACTCAGGGTATCATTGCTACCACAACAGCACTGCAGAACCTGGACACACTGGTGCTCCCAGACCACACAGATAACGATGATGTTTGTTATCAGTTTGCAGATTACACTTGCTTGAAAATAACTTACAATACAGCAAGTAGGTTTCTTTAAGGAATGTTGGGAAAATTTTTCTGGAACAAATGCTCTGAAATCCTCATTCATGCTCTGAAGAGGGAGTGTAACAATACTGGCTTTAATGAAGTGGCAGCAGCAGGTAATATCAACCCCTACAGAATTTGAACCCTCATTGTCAATGAAAAGTAATGAAATAAAAAAAGAGAAGAGGATAAAAATTATAGAATCATAGAATCATAGAATCATAGAATCACCTTGGTTGGAAAAGACCTTTAAGATCATCGAGTCCAACCGTTAACCTAGCACTGCCATCCCACCACTAAACCATGCCCCTAAGCAACTCATCTATCCTTCTTTTAAAGACCTCCAGGGATGAGGACTCCACCACCTCCCTGGGCAGCCCATTCCAGAGCCTGACAACCCTCTCTGTGAAGAAGTTTTTCCTAATGTCTAGCCTAAACCTGCCCTGGCGCAGCTTCAAGCCATTCCCCCTCGTCCTATCATCTGTTACCAGGGAGAAATGCTAAACTGCCAGCACTAAACAAAATGTGCATTTCTATTTACTTGCATTGTGGTTTTCATGATATATGTTTTTTTAATCAAATCTTTCCCAAAACAACTTTTCAGCTCTTTCCTTTTGTTAATAATTTGATATTAGCAAGCTTTATATTCCTATCACATCACCAGAAGTATGTCATCCCAACTGCTGTGAATAATCTACTGTAACGACTCCAGAGAGATCTGGGGATCTTCAAGCACTCTGCATCTCCTAGGGTGGGGTCTGAAGGTCACTGCTTCACCTCAGACATTTACCTTGCTTATCGCAAACCCAAAGACTTCTTCAAAGTAAGCAGGCTGACTTATAAGGAGCAAATAGAAGGTCCAGCTTCTGCAAAAGTTTGCCACAATGATTGCATAAACCGGCATTGAAGTGAAAAATCTCTTCCAGGGAGTACTAAATTTCTAGGGGGGAAAAAAGAAGAAGGCATTTTTGAGTAGGCAGAAGGCAGAATAAAGAGCCCAGTATCTTTTAGTATCAGGCCTATCCAATACGTTGCATCCAATTTACACTGCAAATCACTTACAGTGCAAGTGAAAGGTGTCTCCTGGATTAGTGGCAAAAGACAAGTAGAGAAACTTTCTTAGAATAGGGTTTTTAAGATTACTACTGTACTATTATTGCTCTACTTACTGAAATGACACAAGGTCATCTGGAATCCTGCTATTGGGATAACAGGATCAATACCAGAGTCAAAAAAACCCTAGAGAAAACCTTATGCCATTCCCCACTTTTTGACATGATGCAGTTTGAGACATTCCATGGAAACGATTGTGAAAAAAAGATTATCCAAGCTAAGAAATATGTGGTAGTGCAGCAACGGGCAGCTACCTGCTTCATTCCAATTAATTTCATTCAGCAAAAAAAGTCTATGGTAGAGGATTTAATTTCTATAACTTGCTTTTGGCATTTCCAGTTTCTATTTATGCTCAATACTCCATACAGCAGGAACAAAAAACACTTCAGAGCCCTATTCACTCATAATAGAATTCAAATCAGAAGCTGAAATATGTAACTATGGCAATGTACACTGACATTCTCCTTTTAAAAAAAAAATGTTAGTTGTGTTCTACAGGCAACCGTATGCCTGTGGTTGTGTGTGGTGGTACTAGTGTCCTCTGCAGTAAAACCACTGTACCACAAGGGGAAAACCACAACCTGGAACGAGTGTGTGTGTCTCCAGCCAAGACCTGAGTGACTTCAGCCAAACTTCAGGACCATGTCCAAAAGGAGAGTCTGGTAACTTATACTTCAGCAAGGCTATTACACAAAACATGTAGAAAAAAGAGTTTGGAGTTATTTTGCTCCAGAATGTTCTAAAGTAAAAGCCAAGAAGGAGCAGTTTATCAAGGAACAGCTTTGTTTTTCACCACTAGCAAAAATGAGTTATCTAAGGAAATGAAGAGAATTTTGATGGGAAAATCAGTTTTAGAGTTAAGTTTCCAGGATCTCCCAGGATCCTCTGAGAGAGAGGAGCGCAGCCTTAGAGCAGTGAGATGAGCTGCTGTGAGAGTGAGCAGGGCAGAAACCCTTTCCTTAAGCTTTCAGAATGTCAGTCATCCTTAATAAGAGCTCAAAATACAGCTGGATAATTTAACATCTGAAGCTGGTTTCTTTTTTAGTGATTTCCATTAATATGTTTTAGAATAAAATGATAGTTACTCAAAAGCAGGCGATCAGAGCATGTGGCTCTCCCCAAACCCTTCCCCTCCCTAGGTTGGGGAGACCCTATAAACTGAGGGCTGAAACTGCAGTATATGTTTTGCCTATGGCTGAACTCATCCTGTCCAGCTGCACGAGTCTGATCCTGGAATTTTCATAAAAGGAAAAGCTCCTAAACATCAACAGCAAATAGTTCTGCTGCTCTTATGCAGCTAATAGTATCCAACCAGCCACAGGCTGATCTTGTGTAAAGTACTCACAAATTACAATGAGAAAAGCCTTTTTTACTTACACTTGCACTAGCTAGGCTGGCTCCTTCTCCAATACTTGTTTCTATATGTATCCTTTCTTCGTTGGTTATTGTTGGATGTGCAGCAGGGCTCTCATAGGCATGAAGCAGCCAGAACATGTACCAAACTATCCCAAACATTCCTGGAGAGGCAGGAAAAGCAAAGCTCAGTTTCAAAAACCAATAAAGCCACACTTTAGTATCTGCAGGCCTTGAAGTTTATTTCAAGAGCCAATTAAACAAAATCCGTGTAGAAAATATGCCCAGGGAAGTAAGAAAATATGATAACTAACTCTGCATATATTGTATGCCTGCTTGCAAAACGTTTGAGCATTTTGTCACTTGTATTATGTGATATACATAAGGCAGAGAAAAGGTAAAGCTTTATGTAGAACCTGGGGAAGGAAAAAGCAGACTGGACATAACATGGTCACAATCTGCGTAAAAGAATGTCTCATAGAATCATAGAATGTTTTGTGTTGGAAGGGACCCCTAGAGGTCATCTAGTCCAACCCCCCTGAAGTGAGCAGGGACACCACTAACTAGATCAGGTTGCTCAGAGCCCCATCCAACCCTGTACAACTCTGGTCTCCAGAGAAAACCCATCTTAACTGGGTTGCTGATGTGCAAGGCCAGGTTTGAGCCAGCTCTGCCATGTACCATGGGGGGAAGCACCACAGATCAGCCAAGAGGCCGAACCTGTGTGATGGGACCGCTTTGTAAAGGTGGCTCTGCAAGGGTGGGCAGCATGGGGCAGAAGGTTTCAGAGGCATTTGGCATCATCAGAAGCATATTCTGTAGCATTTGCTGCCAGTGTGCTCTCTGGAACACCTATGTGTTTGTGCCACAGAGCAAGCTTTGCAACTGCGTTCAACCCTGTCACTGGGTGACCATGGGCTGTAGCCTGGTCATTACAGTTTTAAAACATTTTACAACAGATGGTTACAAAATAAAATCTTTCAGAAGCTGCAATAAGTAGGGAATAAGTTGGAATACCCATTTGAAACCTCTTCATTCACCAAACCAACTTTGATCCGTACTTGTTATACAGGTTTAACAAAAATGCTGACAGTACCGGTCTAGTTGCAGAGATCCTTTACATTAAGCAACTCACCATAAATATAAAAGACTGATGACCATCCTATATACTGTACCAGCACACCTGCCAGTGGCATGGCGACCACCGCACCTGCGTAAGACCCTGCGGAGAAAAAGGATTAAGAGAATGTGTCAGCTATGATAGGGGAGCCCAGCCACCAGTGCAGGTGCTCATGGGGGCAGAACTGGAGGGGCACCTCCACTTGATTGGCACCATGAATTTTGTGAACATAGGGAATGCGATGGCTACTGAAAAATTTAGCATGAGGTGGTGGGAAGGATTAGCCTCATTTTGCAGCCATAAGGGCTGTGCCCCGTAGATAAATGGGATTCACAAAGCTGAAACTGATGGTAAACCACCATGCAGGTATAAGCTGTATGCACTGAAGTGGGGAATCCCACCTAACCCCATGGCACACAAGTTGAGCTCTGGAGAAGTTAATGACCCAATTTTCTGAAGCCTTCTTGGTGTCCAGATATCCTGATGGTTGCAGATATGCTGGGAGGCTCTTGTCATGGCTCTAGCTACATGACCCTACGAGTGCTGCTAGCAGAGGGGCTGTTCAGACCAACCCTGAGTCTGTTTAACCATGTTTAGTTCATAGTGGCAGCATGAACAAGCAGCTGGAATAAATAGTCAGAAGTTGACAGGGGAAAAAAGGATTAAAAAAAGTGCTCTATGCCAAGGTTTCTGATTGGGAAATTTATAATACTGGTGAAATGTATTTCTGAGTGACTTGTAGAAAGACATGAGTATTTAAGTGCTTGGAAAGGAATTTCCATGAAGACCCTAGGGAGAATTTGTGCAATCTGGACGCTTGGTTTCAGTGCAAGACGGTGCCAGTGGCTTCACATGCAAGAAGTGTTGCTTTGAATTATTCTAGGAAATGAGATACTTGTGGTTTTGAGAGTATTACATACTTTGTTAATGAATATTTGTTAATACTCTACTCATTAGCAAATACTTCTCTGCAGTGGTTCACGGTTACCCTTCTCCCTCGCCTCTGTGTAATTAATTTTTCCTACAGCAATAGCAAAGCCCTAGGCAAGAATATAGTCAGAGGAACTGGGAACCTGGTTAACATGGAGTTTCCTTATTTTTTCCACTATTCCTGTGTACCTTTCCAGTGCAAGAATTGGTGATTGGTAGCCACTGAAATGGGTGCTGAGCTGCAGGATGGATCTTTCTCTACCCAGTGCTAGGATTTCAAGGAGAGAGTATTGAGGGTGGAGAGGTTTCTTTTTTGGTCTGTTCTTCTACAGAAAATGGAAATGCCTAAATAATCACTAAATCCTGGAGTCATCTGTAGTCAAAATAAAATTTCCATAATATGAAAAGCTGCCTTTTTTCTCATTTCCCTCCTCCTTTTACCCTTTCTCCTGTATGTTAGTGCTGTATTTTCCTTAGCCTTTCAGTTCCACTGCTGATGGACAGACTGTTTTTTTCCTGTAACTTTTACATTTTCTATTGAATATTCTCTCTCAGACATTCATGTTCAGCTGGCTTTACCCCACCACCTCCATTTATTTTCATTGTTTTCTCTTCCACCTTTCCTAGCTGCTTACTCTTCAAAGTCCTACTATTCCAAATTTTTCTTCAGTATTTTTAGACATCCACTCGCCATTCCAATTACCCTGTTACAAATGGGAAGGGACACACCAAATACAGATGATGAGGGTGTCTTAGAGGATGGGAAATGACAGAGTGAATTAACAAGCAGGGCCTTTTCCCTCAATGCCAACAGCACACATTTGAAATTACAGCAGAACCATTCCTGCTCTGCGTGGCTGGAACTTTTAGTGTACAAAAGCAGAGTGAGTACATCTGGATTATGCCTTCTCTTCCTTATATTTAGCCATCTACCCAAATCCAACCTCGAGCTGGTAAGGAGATACTAATATCCACCATTTTCTCTGGAATTAGCAGATAATTGAAGATGACAGGGTTCCCAGAAGATGAAGGGTAGGAGAGTGCATGAGGAGGGGACAGCTCTAGACTAGACCTGGGAAAGGGCCAGACAGATGTGACACTCACAGAACTCTTTTCTGGAAAGAAACTGTGGTAGCACAGAGTGACCTGTGGCACTTCTTTTCAAAAACTGCTACCCAGAGGATGGAATTAAAAATAGAAGCCCCCTTTTTATTTCACTAGTGCAGCTGTAAGCGAAAAGAGGGTATCTTCCTTGAAGAACAAGGTGCAAAACCTTAGTATTTTTCCTGCTCCTCGCTTCACAACAAGGTTTAAGGCTCTTGCCAGAAGCTAGAGACGTTCTAAAGGGAATAAAACACTTTGATTTCTCCCATATTTCCACTGTATTCCTCTCCCCAAGGGCTTCTGAAATTTCCTACGAGTCATCTTCCAGAAGGCCAGCTGTCAGCATTGGAAAGGGACCCAGAGAAGAGAGCAAAGTACAAGGCTGATCATAACTCAAAATGGAGTAAAGCAGGAGAGCCAGTGGCCACAAGTTACACCACCCCCATTGCAGGATACTGAGCAGCCAACCTAAAGTACTCAAGTCCTTTTAAAATAATTTTTTAAGTGCATGCTTGATTAGGAGGGTCAATTCAATAGGAATCCCTAAAGATGGAGCAAATGAAAAAAACCAAAAGGTGTGTTTTCTCTCATGTGACACCTCTAGACCCATTTTGGTTTGCTCTGAGAGTCGTTCTAAGGGTTGGCTTTAAATGATAAAATGGCGACATATTAAACAAAAAGTCTCTCAGGTTCCTGAGCTCAGAGTACAAGCCGAATGGGTACATGGGCAGGTACAGTGAAGGGCAGAGCATTTCCATTTCTCTTTTAAATCATTAAATGAATAAAATATGTCTAATAGGAATATGCACTTACGTAAACTATATAAGCATATCAACTTACCACAGAATGATGTGGTGGCCAACCTGCTTCTCTCCAGTGGAGGAGCCCACTTACTCCACATCCCATGGCAGGCTGGGTAGGTGACGCCCTGGCAGACATTTCACACATCATATGATTTGCTTTCATGCATTCCTACTTCAGTAGTTGCTGATATTGTCCAACCTGTCTAGCTGTTTGTCACCATGGAATGTTGTAGGAAATGTTAAGTAAGCCTGGAAGAGCTCTGTTGCTTGGGTATAAAGATGTCAAACTAATTTAGGTAATCACTTAAATGGTTCTGGGGTAAAAATGGTGCTTATAACATGCAGCGGATGGCACAAGGAAACTAAAATAGCTCGACATGGAGCACCAGAAACCTAAACTTTTTATTTCCTTTTAAGTAAACTTAAAAATATAAGCTGGTATGATTAAAAAATTGTCATCCTAAAAATGAGCAACAAGTAAAAATGTAGTTTGATCAGAAAGCCTGACCAAAAGATCTTATAATTTTTTAGAGCCAAACTTCCAAAAGCAAATGCTGTATGAAAGGACCAGAATGGTGAGTGGTCCTACCTCCACCAGACCTTGCAGAATCCTTACAA
The DNA here is from genome assembly GCA_034008185.1 of Gorsachius magnificus. Classification (NCBI taxonomy): domain Eukaryota; kingdom Metazoa; phylum Chordata; class Aves; order Pelecaniformes; family Ardeidae; genus Gorsachius; species Gorsachius magnificus. The sequence continues at coordinate 165,152,934 of CM067081.1, forward strand.
ACATCACACAGGCCATAATGCACTCTTGCCGCAGAAGGGATGAACATGTTCAGTGTAGATGTTAGAAAGATAGCTGCTCCAAAAACCCTATGGAAAAAAGTAATATGAAAGGGAATATAAGTATTGTCTACTTTTCAGAAGCGATGCTGTTCTCAGGTTCAGTCACAGAGACAATCTCACATACCACCATCTCACCAACCCAAATACTTGTAAAGTCCTTGTATTAGCAAAAGGGGATAAAACCCTATGTGGTCAATACATTTCCTTCTCTGAATGGAACAGACATTTTATTCATACTTAAACAAAGGTGCTGAATTTTAATTGGTATCAGAGGAATAGACATGGGTGTTGGTACTGGAGGCTAAGCTGTTTATATGAGTCCTCACCTGAGAGAAGGATTCCTATCCTGGAAAGTACCTAAATTCTGTTAGATCAATAGAGTTTAACTTAGATCAGGTAAATTCTGCTTTAAGTGCCTCTCTGAAACATGGGAGTGTGCTGGGTAGTTCCATTTCCTGCTGCTAAAATGTATAACAGGGCTGCTTAAGATCAACTCCTTTCCAGCATCACTTCTCTAAATAACAGCTACAAATATCCTTTGTGACTGTGACATAGGAAGCACATTTTTACAAGACAGCTTCCGTGAAAAACATGATATAAACATTTTGTTACCCTGCTTGGGAAGAGCACTTGCTGCAACTGGGCACAAGTCAGTTGAGGCTCTAAATGCACCTGGGGCCCAGTGTGCCCAATGTAAAAGAACATCTGGGGAGCTCATTTGAAAACTGAGGCTGCTGTACCATGGAAAACACCACTGGAAACCAAGAAAGATACTGGGAACAACTGGTTGGAACAACCATTGAAATTACCACCATCAGGAAGGCTCTACAGAGGGATCTGGACAAGTTGGATAAATGGACTGAGGTCAACTGTGTGAGGTTTAACAAAGCCAAGTGCCGGGTCCTGCATTTGGGTCACAACAACCCCATGCAACACTGCAGGCTTGGGGAAGAGAGGCTGGAAAGCTGCCTGGCAGAAAAGGACGTGGGGGTGTTGGTCAACAGGCAACTGAATATGAGCTGGCAGCGTGCCCAGGTGGCCAAGGCGGCCAAGAGCATCCTGGCTTGAATCAGAAATAGTGTGGCCAGCAGGACTAGGGAGGTGATTGTCCCTTTGTATTCAGCACTGGTGAGGCCACACCTCGACTATTGTGTTCAGTCCTGGACCCTTCAGTTCAAGAAGGGCATTGAGGTGCTGGAGTGCGTCCAAAGAGCAACAAAGCTGGTGAAGGGTGTGGAGCACAAGTCCTGTGAGTAGCAGCTCAGGGAACTGGGGCTGTTTAGCCTGGAGAAAAGGCGGCTGAGGGAGACCTTATTGCTCTCTACAACTACCTGAAAGGAAGGTGTAGTAGCAAGGCGGGTGTCCGTCTCTTCTCCCAAGTAACGTGTGATAGGACAAGGAGAAACAGTCTCAAGTTGCACCAGGGGAGGTTTTGATTGGATATTAGGAAAAAAATTCTTTACTGAAAGGGTTCTCAAGCACTGCAACAGGCTGCCCAGGGAAGGGATTGAGTCCCCATCCCTGGAGGTATTTAGAAGATGGATAGATGTGGCACTTAGGGACACAGTTTAGGGGTAGTATTAGCTTTACAGTTGGACTCGATGATCTTAAGGGTCTTTTCCAACCTAAATGATTCTATTATTAGTAAGAATCAGCTGTATTTAACTGATTAGATTTCATGTATCTGAAGCCTCAGGTTTCCTTTCTGTGCAATAAATGGGGTTCAACAGCTGTGTCATGAACTATAAATTTCAGGAGTTCATTACCCCAGCACCTCTGGAAGCTGATATACATGAGGATCCCCTCTACAATCCCGTTACAGCACTGAAAAATATCGGAACTGGCAGTAGGAGTTCTCCACAACTGCCAAGCACCATTTAAATTGAATGTCTTACTGCTAATCCTCAGTAGTTTACTGTTTTCTTTGTGTTGTCTGCAATTCAAAGCAACCATGTCTGGCTCCCTGCAGACTGCCTTTGGGTTGGAGATCTTTCATTCTCCAGATAGAAGGGGTTGGTGGCCCTGGGGACCGTAGCACTTGGGAAACAGAAGGTCAGCCCAGAGCTGCCCTGTCTTGCTCCGAGACTCAAGGTGACACCCTGAGAATAAAGCAGTCCCTTTTGTTAAGGGCCCTCAACTCCCAGCTATGCTGATGTTAGCTAGCAGCATGCTGCTCTTTGGGGACCATCATTCATGTTCCTTTTTCAAACTACTCAAACTCAGTGACATTTAACAAGTTTTGAATTGCCTTGTTATGCATGTGGCATTTCAAAAAGACACATTAAGCTTCATTCTGATATATGAATGGACAGATATTTGATCTGAAATCATATGATTTGGACAGCAGTGGTATTTCTCTCCCTTTTGATTTTTCTGCCAAAGGCATACACAGATCTTATTGCACATAGCTCTTTATCATGCTCCACTTTAAAATATTTACAAACTTTTAAAACCTTTTGTTATTGTTATTTTCTTTCTTTCTTTATTTCTTTTTTTTTTTAAAAATAAGGATTTCCATTTTTTTCCATTTCAGCCTGTTTTTCAAAACTTATTCCCAGGAAATACACGTCACCTCATTTCTTGTATCTAGGCTTATTTTTCACAGTAGGATTAATGGTAGTATTAAAGCGTGAAGAGTCTACAGTCAGAGATCAAGAGTGTTTTATCTAAATTCTGTACACCTATTGATAAAAACAACAGTCCGTGCCTAGGCAGCTCATAAGCTGAATGACAAGAAAGCACTCAACAGACAAACACAAAACCAAAGCGGCTGGGTAGGCTGGCAGAGGGAAGTGACAAAGGAATGGATTTATATAGAAAGCGGTCTGAAAATCTAAACTGGAATACAAAGCTTATGATCATATCTTGACATTTAGGAGACTGCTTTCAAAGCCAAGTAAACATTTAGCTGAGAAATAAGCATTACTTAGTTCTCTATTATAATCAGTGAAGAAAAGAGTTTTGCACCTTGCTTCCTTGCCACTAATAGAGATATCAGGTCTGTTATCATAACTCTATTGACAGTCTTGGGGAGCTACAGCAAATTGTGTAAATTACTAAAATGTGAAAGAATAAGCCATAAGAAAGAGAACATATTTAATTATCCAAACAGCTAAATCTGAAGACTGAGTTTCCAATCTCTGCTATTTCATTTAGTGCCAACTCTTAATATCATTGGTTGTAAATATATCATTTATATGGAGTCAGAAACAGTCACTTTTCTGCTATTTAAGAGGGCAAGTAATATTTCCACAAAGAGCCAGCATCTTTCCAGCAGTTCACTGCCATTTATCTCAATGAAAGCTGTTGGTCCACACCATAACTAAAAATATCCCAGTTCTGTTCCATTCATTTGTATATTCTCTCCTCAATACCGTGATCCCCGGCCAGCTGCCACTTTGGGATCAAAACAGACTTCTTCAGCGACGGACTCTGGCCAGCAGGGTGCTGTTACTGAAAACCGATATCAGGAGGTGCCTTACATTTCACATATCCTTGTCACCACCAAACAATGATGAAACTACGTTTGGATGCATGTTTGAGGATAAGCAGCAAGTCAAAGAGACATTGTCACTAAGTGGTTCATGAACTTTTTGGTGGAATGCAGGCCTACACAAATTTGAATGAATGTATAAAGCAAATTACATGGTGTTAGATGGTTTGGTGCAAAACCATAAAGCACTCAGTATTTCCAGCTGTTCTGAGATCCATTTGAATCCCTTGTTATTACAGATGATAACTATCTGCATTAGAGAAATGCCTGGGGCGGGGGCTGTGTGCCATGTTCAGGATTGAACAGTGCTGTGCAGGATTTGAACAGGTGATAAAAGAGTCTATACCTAAATCTATGATGTCAGTAATAGGATAGAATAATACATCTCATTGCCAGAATGTAGCTTGGGCAAAAGAAAACATTTGTCTTGCTGGGGGAGGGGTTCACAGGCTGGCCCCAGATCTCCTGGTTTCCTGCCCTGTGTCTTAGCAAGTAACCCCTCCAAAACAGAAACTCAGCACCACTGGTGAATCTACCCAAGCCGACAATGGTCAGATAAACAAGGAATAAAGGCAAAACATGGTGTTAGCCTGACCTGTAAATCCTATTAACTACAAACAGAAATCCTTGTTGAGCCCAGCCCTTGGGATGTTGTTGCTCCTCAGCAAATTCTACTCCTAAACCCAGTTATGCTAGTCAAATACATAATTTCATGTTGTATTATAGTATTAGATTATGCCTGAAAGTCTCATAGGGACAGAAATACAGCTTTCTGTGCACACACACAACACATACTTAAGGAAGTAGTCAGTAGACAGAATACATTGAGTTACAGGGTAAACATGGTTGATTTTACTGTTTGCAAGAAAATTAAGGAAACAAAAGCCAAATGAATAAAACACTGAATTATTCAGCCAACAGTGGGCACATCTGTGTTTTGGGGCCCTTCTGCTGCAAAAGCTGGTGGCAAGACTAAAAAGGCTGGGGAAATTATTAAGCTTAGCTAATTACTTTGGCTTATTCAGCAGATGGAAAAATACTCTGCTTAGGCACTTCTTCTGTGGTAGAGAAATTAATAATTGAGGACACTAGCAGTCTTGAAGAAGCAGTAAAAACTGAACTCTGAGTAACTTCAGGGTTTTTTTAGTTATGGATGGAGGGGATTTGGGACTGAACTTCTGGGCAATTTTATGGGATGACTCTGTCCTGGAGTCATTTTCATAAGAGCATATGGGTGGGAAGAACTCCCAGGCAGTCTTGTGACCCTTATAGCTCTTTGCAGAATGCAGAGGAAAGTACTTTGATTTGGGGCAAAACAATATATATCTAGTCTTAAAGACCTTTTCCTGTTCTGCAAGTGTTTGTAGATAAGTCACATCTTGTTTGCAGGGAATGAAATGAGTACCAACCATCTTTATTATCTGTAAAGCCCAAATACCCTTATCATGCACATCTCATGAGCTTGCTCACAACCAGCTGTCTTCAGACAATCTCCCTCTCTCTGTTGTGATCATATTCCAAATTCTGAAGACTTTTTGAAGTAAAGCCCAAAATCAAAGTTAGCTTTGGCAAAATTAGCTACTTTTCTTACTTCCATTTTCAAGAGCTGTTGAATTAAAAAAAAAAAAAAATATCAGCCCACAAATGCAATGAGCATAGAAGAAATATCTGTATAGATACTCAGAGTTCGGCAAACAGAAATCATGAGGATGTATCAGAAGTTCTAGGCGATCCTAATTACACACAGTCAATACACTATCCACCCATGGCAAAAATATCTGTGTGCATGAAAATGGATTTTTTAGCAGGAGGGTTGGACTAGATGATCTCCCAAGGTCCCTTCCAACCCTTGCCATTCTGTGATTCTGTGTGATTCTGTGATTTGTGCCTTCAGAACAGAAATAGTTCTGTAATTTCTACATGCCAGGCTTCAGTCCACACAGAGTTTTTAAAGGTGAAAAGTCAAATTTTTTTGGAAAATTTTTGTATGGTGTTGAGCTAAAAAGCACTAAAGGCAACTTCTGAAAGTCAAATGCTACAATCATTGTCTGAAGCACTAGGTATGCTAACACTCCTAACACTCTCCAGAAAGCATTATTGTTTGGAGAAGGAATTTGTAAGTATTGGAGATGAACAAGCTAAATTGGGAGAATCAGCAATAGACCCATAATGGAAACTGAGTCCCATTTTTGTTTATAGACTAAATACTCCATGTTCAATTTCAGATGTTTATTCCTGAAAACCATTATTTCACTATTTTAGCGATCATCATTTAAACAGTGTGAAAGAGTCATCAGGCTGTAAAGCTTAATTCTTTTGATTGTTGTTTTCTTACCTGTTAGCAGCCAATTTGTTTGCGATGAACCCTCCTGGAATTTGTGTCACAATGTAACCCCAGAAAAAAGAGCCATGAATGAGTCCCACTGTCTCTGGATCCCAGTTGAATTGGGCTTTCTGTAAGGGAAACAGAAAAAATGCTGTAAGATGAAGCATACTTATTGTAAGATAATCACTATTTGGAAATCACACACGAGTCACTCATCCTCCAAATCAAGGCAGTCTCTTTACGCTGGTGTTGCTGAGCTTGAACCCCCCCCAGTTAAGGCAAAAGGATTTTGAATTCCCATGTGAGATTACTGCTTTTTCTCTTAGCTTTCGGTTGGGTGGACGGGAGGGGGGAAAGGTTTCAGCCAGAGGGAAGCTAATGCTGCAGCTTCGTCTTTGCCACTTGTCACTGCTTCCCCCTGGGCTGCTTAGTCCTGAAACGTGCTGGGTGTTATAACAAGGCCCTGATGCATTTTAGTGGACATACCCACTTCCCCAGGATTATCGAGGTTGCTCAGCTCCTTTGGGGCGATCAGCTGCCTGGTCAGGCTGGTCCTGTATTGGTTCTCCTTGTCAAAGCCAAACTCTTGACCATCCACCATCTGCATTAAGTGGCATGGGAGCAGAAAAGGGGAGGAGGAGGTAACACCTGAAGAGAAGGCACTCTGGAAATAAAACCAGGTAACACCAGCTAGCTGACTACTTTATCGTTTATTAAAAGTGATGCCAGTCATAGGGCTGGATTTGGATGCAGAAGGCCACCCACAGGCTGGTCATAGATGGTTCCTAGCCAAAAATAGCTGCAGCCAAGAGAAATGCTTTCACCATCCATCTGATCCTTGTATACCAAGCAGTGCCAGTCTTCTCCAGGCCATTCCTGAATAAGGACAGTCCTGTTCTCTGAAGATCCTGTTTGACATACATTGTTCAGAGGAGGGATAGCCAAAGCCCAGGGCAAAACACAGAGGAAGTGAAGAAAAGAAAGGTGAATCCAAGGTGCCCCTGCTGCCCTCCATTCTGGGAGATCACACAGGGCCCGGCTCAGTACAATCCCACTAATGTAAGGGCAGTGTCAACTTTTCCTCCTTGAACCCTTAGTTCAGAAGAGCTGTTTTGGAGCAAAGAGCAACCACGATGTTTTGCTTCATGATCATTTTTATGCTAATGACGTGGCAGGGAAAGGTGGCTAAGCGTCGTATGAGGAAAAAGCACAGACATCTTTTAGATTCTGAATTAAAATTGTCACTAAAACACTACAGAAAAATGAAAACTGGAGTGATAAACCTTAACATCTCCTTTTATGTATTACTTTCTGTGTGTAAAAAGAAGAACAATTTTCCTCAGCAGGTTGATTTTTTTTCCCCAAGTAAGCAAACTAAAATACAGGTCCTCCTTTGACCTACAGGGAGCAAGATGGCATCAATTAGCCAGGCAGGTTTATAGAGGGATAAAGGGCTTCCCTCCCCATCGTTATGCATTCTGTCAGGAGACCCACTTTCCTGTGCTGAGTTACATTTCTGTTTTAAATACCTAATTTTCTATTAGTGATTTCCAGCTTAGTTTCTAGGTGGTATTAATTTATGAAGGCAGAAACACCATGGAAAAAGTTACTGCATCAGGAGGTGCTCATGCCCAAATAACAATTTGAGATTTGTGAGATGAGTTTGTCCAAATTTCCTTCAAACTACCTCTTCTGAGCTTCCCAGCCTACACAGGCACATCCTATCTCTTGCTCCAGGATGAAGTATAGAACTAGAAATTCAAAGCAGGACCCAGGGAGCAAGAATTAGACTGAATAAATACAAAGTCAGCAGCAAGTCTAAGCAGCAGGAGTTGGTCAGAGGAGATTGCAGATGAGGAAGAACTAGAAAAGTCTTCATTCACTTTGGTAAATCTTTCTAGGGTTTATGGAGTCTGATTAGAAACACTCTTAACTTTGGAAATTTACTATAGACACATCCTGCAATTTTCTTGCACCAGAAGTTAAAATATTTGGGAGAAAAGATGATGAATAATTGCACAGCTTTTCATTCATCTCTAGCAACACTATGGAAGGTATCTGCCTCTCTGGGAGATGTGTTTTATTTTAGGGAATGTGTTGACAAACAAAGGGTATCACAGAATCACAGAATTGCAAGGGTTGGAAGGGACCTCGGGAGATCATCTAGTCCAACCCCCCTGCTAAAGCAGGTTCTCCTAGACCATGTTACACAGGACATCGTCCAGGTGGGCTTTCAATATCTCCAGAAAAGGAGACTCCACAACCCCCCTGGGCAGCCTGTTCCAGTGCTCCATCACCCTCAGACCTCATATTCAACTGAAACCTCTTATGTTTCAGTTTGTACCCATTGCCCCTTGTCCTGTCGCTGGACACCACTGCAAAGAGTCTGGCTCCATCCTTGTGACTTCCGCCCTTAAGATATTTGTATGTATTGATGAGGTCCCCTCTCAGTCTTCTCTTCTTCAGGCTGAACAAGCCCAACTCTCTCAGCCTTTCCTCACAGGGGAGATGCTCCAGTCCCTTTATCATCCTTGTTGCTCTCCTCTGGACTCTTTCTAGGAGATCCTCATCTTTCTTGAACCGGGGAGCCCAGAACTGGACACAGTACTCCAGGTGGGGTCTCACCAGGGCAGAGTAGAGGGGGAGGATAACCTCCCTCGACCTGCCGGCCACACTCCTCTTAATGCACCCCAGGATGCCATTGGCCTTCTTGGCAACAAGGGCACACTGCTGGCTCATGGTCAGTTTGTCATCCACCAGGACTCCCAGGTCCTTCTCGGCAGAGCTGCTTCCCAGTAGGTCAGCCCCCAGCCTGTACTGGTCCATGGGGTTCGACCTTCCCAGGTGCAGCGCTCGGCACTTGCCCTTGTTGAATTTCATCATGTTCCTCTCTGCCCAACTCTCCAGCCTGTCCAGGTCCCGCTGAATGGCAGCACAGCCTTCCGGCATATCAGCCACTCCTTCCAGTTTTGTGTCATCAGCAAACTTGCTGAGGTTACACTCTGTCCCCCTTCCATGGGCTGGAGGAAGCCTCTGTTCCCTAGGAGGGTCTGATGATACTTTGTCCTTCTGTAGTGGCTTTCCTCCTAGACCTCAGTACGTGGGGAATCCTCAGGTAAGAGTGAATATTCCTGCAAATAATTTGTTATGACAGTATCCAAAAATAAATTAACAAGTAGAGCAAATGTAAAAGAGGTTCAAGCTCATAAAGTCCATAAAGGGGCTCAAGATATCACAGCTATGTACCAAGGCAGGACTGGGGAAACTAAGGTATGTATTGAGCCTGCAGTTCCTTGGGTGCATCGTTAAAGGTTTGTTTGTAGGCATCTGCTGTGACACACATGCCATCCACTGCAAATTTGAAAATAGCTTGGCACCTAGCTCCAAATACCTCTAGACAGCAATCCACATTGTCAACCACCTGTAAAAACCTGTTGCTTTATCGGCAGTGACTACTTTAAGGTCTTGAAAGTCATCTACTGATCTGAATAGAGTGAGTGCAGTGCTACATACAGCAATTAATCATTCCTTCTGTAGCAGCATCGGAGCGTGCTTCCCTCAGAGAGAGTAAATAGTAAAAGCTTCTGCCACTGCAACAAAATCTGTCTACAACTGAAAGATCAGGGACCTGATAGATGGGCAAGTCAATTCAGTTCTCATTTCTGTTACTTACATCCTCTATGACATTGCAAATCCCCAAATCTGACAGATTTTTAATGTGACTTGGAGACCTAAATAGGAATTAAACACCAACACATCTATGTGAATCCAGATTCAGATGTCTCTGGTTTTGATCTATGTATATAGAGTACTTTGATATGTGGCACTTTAATGATTTTGCAACGGGGTCTGCTCAGAACAGTGGAAGGAAGATGTTTTCTCACCTGCAGCTCTGGTTTCCCATTAACATACACAGTGTTATTGTTCACCATTTCCACGATGGCAACACCCAGGTTGCACCTAATCCCGAAGGAGATGCAAAAGCCCAGACCGCTCATTATGGCAATGATGTAGCGCTTGGGCAGCCCGCAGCAGTAGCAGTCGCACGGTGCCGGCTTGCGGGTACTCGCCTGCACAGGCCGCCCCTCTTCTGTCAGCTCAATGTGATCCTCCTCTACATTGGTGCCATCGATTTTCCTGAATGGATGAAGAAAGAAAATGAAAATACTTTACTGTCTCAGTAAAATTTGCTGAAACGTAGACGTGCAGTTATGTCCCCCAGTCAGCTGCTAAATCTCCTCCTTGCGAGGCGTTTGTCTCTTGACTGTGTGATGAGTGAATGCTGGGCAGGCTTTGGAAGGTTAGCACAGGTTTTTTCATGCATGATCTCTGAATTTTGTAAATCCAAGCCACCTAGCCAGACAGCTAGCTGGAAAAATGTTCACAGGCTATTCATGAGCGTAATTACGAGAGCTAAGCTGAGCTCTGTTGTGATAAATTCTGCAGGTAGTTAGGAAAATGTGCACATGAAGAAATTCATCATCATTTCTAATTGGATCCACTAAGCAGAGCTGGCAGTAGGTTTTAAGAAAAGGGTAAATACAGTACAAAGCATGGTTTTGCTCAGCCCAAAATGCCCTGTGAATTTGTTTTCACTTTTAAGACAAAAATCAGAGCTATACGGAAGAGGAGAAGGGGTTCTGGTGTCAAAGCACCTCCTTAAGATGTAAAAGAGCCAGGCCCAGACTTTCTCTGCCTGAAGGGATTTGAAGCCACCCATCTCCTCTTCTCTGAAACATCCCCTCACCACAGGGACTTAGGTCATTGCAAAGTGAACCCCTGCAATTCCTGTTATTGAACTTCTTCAACTTTTTGTTTCCAACACTTAATATTAAGATCTGAAGGAAGACAAGAACTTTCTGGGCTGCTGATTCAGCGCTCCTCAGCAGTAGAGGCTGAAAGGGCTTTGCCTGCATTAAACTTAGTTTGGCAACTGCAGCACGGTTGGGAGGAACTGGTAGGGAAGGGGCCAGGGATGTGGGCTCTCCTATTTACTTGGGATAGGGGTAAATGGTACCTGGCCACTTCAGCCTGCGAGAGGCTGCCTATCAGCTACCGGCTGACACGGGAGGGCAGCTCCTCCGGCTTTGTGTATCCAGTCTTTCCTTTTCCTAGAAGAAACCCAGTTGAGAGATTCATATTAAAGAAAATGGCACTTCCATATTATCTGGAATTGCATGATAGTGCAATTAAAAATTAACTTGATCTCCCAGCCTGATTGGGGATATTAACATCCTGTGCTGGAGGACCAGGGAATGACTCTGGTAGAAAAGGGGGGGTCAGAAAGAGCTGAACGTGGTTAAATACTCCCTTTCCTAACACTAACTTCCCATGCCTTTGTTTTACATGCAGAATATGGGTTTTCTGACATGCTGAAACACTTAAGCACATGGTTAGCTGTGAATAAATCACTGACCCACTGACCACTACCTGCGAGCTTAAGGTTAAGTGTTTGCTAAAGGATGGCCTCGATCAGCAGTTCCATTACGAAGCCTTTCAGTTTTGGCATTGCTCTGAAGCAGTGAGCTCAGGATCCAGCTCCTTTTGTCTCTGCTATGGAGTTACTCTCAGTACTGTGAAAATATGAACAGTTACTTAATCTAAAGGAAGCCCAGCTTGCCATATAAGATGATGAAATGATTTCATTCACTCTTTTCTGATAAGGAGTAACTTATTTCCTTCTTTTACACATCTGGCTGGATGTGTTTGCAATCAAATGCATTTCAGTCAACTATAAAGAAATGTTGCCAGTGCATATATGGATGGGCTACACCTGACCGACCTACACAGTAGCTGGTTGGGTTTTTTGGGAGAACAGTGTTGGTTTAATCACAGCTTTCTCCGGTTGTTGTAAATCAAATGTACTATCCATAATCTAACAGACAGTACCCAATACTAAAGGTTTTGCAAATATAGTATGGCTTCCTGGGGTGCCATATGAAATTTCACTTTCCAATATGAATTTTCACTTTAAAACCTCAATATTTCTAGGCTTTATAGCTACAGGCCAGCTGGTGCATCATTTACTATATTACTCTTTTTTACATCGTATCATCCAACCATTACTCCAGCTGTATTCGAAGCAACAGGAAAAAAAGCACATTACAGTCCATCAGCTCACATTTCCAAGAAACACTGGAATCGGAGAGGTTTGGGCCAGAAGGGAACTCCGGGGATTATTTGATTTAACCCCGTGCTCAAAGCAGTGCTGACTGCAAAGTTAGAACGTTAGCTCATTGTCAGGCTGGAGGGAAGACTTTGCATTAAAGCAAGGTAACACGGGAAATGTGATATTACTGTGGTGTTATTGAAGGTGATTGAGATCTTATGATTCACTGTCAGGGAAACAGCATTTGTTAGTGAAGTGAGAGTACAGAGAGCAATGCAGTCAGGCACTTTAAAAAGAAGACACCAAGCATTCCATGCTCTGTATATAGGTAAGTGTAAACTTAATAAAATACCAGAAATAAAGACCTCGGGAAGTGAAAAGACAATTGAATAATTCTTTTTTAGAACTGTCGTCATCTCAAAAGAGTTATTAACAAACCAAAAGAAGTAATTAAACTGTCGTCTTCTAACATAATCTAAGATACTGATTGAATGAAATCAAAGCACAATTCCTCAATTTTTTATACCTTTACCAGGTTCTCTATTTATAAGAGAGACATTGGACTTTAATTGGTGCATTATTTGGGGCAGCTGGCAAGGATTAGACACATCATGCAAAGCCAAAACATGTGTTCCAATCTGGACTTTTTCAGCTGGCTGTCGATTCACATAGGCATGAAAACATCCTTCTGCTCCAAATTCACTGTTAAAAGCGGTGAGGCAGGACTAGTGCTATGGGCCAACATTGCCTCAGCAGAGAAATTAATTGTTTTGCTATTGTATTCAACTATTCATTGATAAAAGCAGGTTGAGGACTGATCCATGACCCCAAATTCACACAATGTTTTTCATACCCCCAACGTTAACCCTTCTGTAGCAGGTTTGTCTCGGAGAAAACTATTTTGCAACAGCAGTCCAAAAATGGAGCTGGGATGAAGCATTAGCAGTGCAGACATTCACAGAGCCTGTGTTTGACCTAGCTTTTTGGCCTTATTTCATTGAATAGGTATATAACGAAGGTATGGCAAATCCATGAAAAGATCAGAAATATATCTTCCAATTGATCCACATATTTTGGTAGCGCCACCGAAAATTTTCCCTTGTTGTACACCAATGATTTAGAAGAAAATAGCTTCAGAGCCAGGTCTTTCCTCTAATTATCTGACTAACGCATTTTGCCACATGAGAAATGTTCAGTCCTTACATCAATCTGGCTCCTTTTTTCAACAAACATACAACATTTTGCAAGCAAGAAGAGCTAAGCTATTTGAAGATATCTTGCAAACATGTTCTGTGTCCAAATGTCATAAAATCTGTATGCAAAATTTCTCTTCCTTATTGAATGGCTTTACTCTGGCATATAGTGAATTTTGGAAGAATGGAAGAAATTTAAAAAATTCCTATGAGTAATAAATAAAATCCATAGAACACATATATATTCACCTACCTGTACTTATGGGATTTTAGCATAGGAATTCATTATTTCTTCAAATGATAAAGCAGGTGGACTAGAATCAGACCATTTCATTTAATTTGATTAAAAACATGTAGATTCTACAATAAGGGGCAAATGTTAACACTTGCTGCATGTTAGAACGTGTTCTAGAGTGACTTTTTCCAGATATTACAAGGAGCTGCAGCACAATCATACATAATGTTCAAACCTCACACCTACAAATCCTGCATCAGTCATCACGTGCGACAATTACTGATGATCCTGGCATAACTTCAGAAACCTACACAATGGTGTTCAAAAAATACCATTCATGGAAAAGCAGATGCAATCTTCTGAGATCTCATTTAGCCTCTGGGGATTTGCTCAGGTGATAATTGTCCACACCAAACCCTGCAACTGATGCATTGGTACAAAATCCCAGCACAGACAGGCAAACCTTCTTGAGTCATTCAGTGTATGGGATCTCTCTGTCTGCTTTCTGCACGGTATTTGCATGAAACTCATGGCACGTCTCAAAAATAGGCACCATGGGACTGCACCTCACAGGCGCTGCACTCCCAGGCTGCAGGGCAGCCTCACAGTTTCTCCTCAGCACAGCCTCAATGGGAGGGATGCCCCGTGGGTGCTTCAGCGCTGCACCGGTGTATTTTGCCCTTGCACCAATACCATTGTACACCGGGGCCTTGCACGACACACAGACCAGCTGAGTCTGGACACCCCACGTTGTGTTCACAGTGCTGCACAGTCTTCAGTGCACTAAACTCTCCCTACTTGTGTGCAAAGGAAAAATTTGAGAGGACTAAGGCTATGATCCGGCTCAGGCGGAGGAGCCCTGTCCAATGCAAGGGTATATTGCCTAGCCTCAAGTTGCAGTTTTTCGCAGTTTAGGCTGTCTAATTCATCAAGGAACATCTGCAGCAGTCAGAGCTATCAGGGCCCAGACTACATATAGCAACTGCATGATGTGGCCCATATGACTTTTCACGTCAACAGAGACATTATTGAATTGTAAACCCGCTTAGTCACTTCCCACTTCATCAGTAAGCCTGCAGTTGCTGTTAGCTGGTCCAAGACCCCTGAAATCTTCAGAGTAGGCAGAGCCTGAGATTTTGCTTTAGTTCATGAATTTTCATTTGACTACACTAAGTTCACAGAAGACCCAAAGTGTTTGTGAATGCCAAGAAGCTCTGCAGGAAAAGCTTTCTTCTCTGGGAAACTTATAAGGCTTGCAGAGCCCCAGCTCTGATATCCATTCAGCCAAGCCTTGAATTCCCTGAATTATTTTGGGTTTTGCTGCCCTGCTGTATTTAACTAATCAAGAACAAACCCAATTTTTCATAAAAATTATTTTTACAAAACATCTAAAATATTTTCTAAAACGTCTTCTAAGATCTCACAAATCAAACCACTAGCAACAGCCTAAAAAAAGGACACCTCTCAGGTCTCGCCAGTTCAGTCCCCCCTTGCCTCCCTTCCAGGATCTAAATTTAGATTAAATTTAGATCTGAATTTAGATTTACTTACCCTAAAGTAACCTCCTGTGGGCAGACTCCTGTTTTGCAGCACCCACAAAACAATTTGAGGTTGCTACGCACCTGCGAGGAGGCAGCAAGTTACTTCATGCTGCTTGAGCTTTAGCACTCAAACTTGTCTGTGGCTGTGGAGCAGTCTGGATCTGGCAGCTGATTTTGCTTCTGGATCTGCTCTCTTGTTTGCAAAATGAATGAAATGTGGTAGGAAGGCATAAACTTGTCATATTTACCAAAGCTAAAAAGTATTTTTCTACCTATTTTGCTAGTTTTAATCCCACATCAACATATGACAGTCAGTGAAATCACACTCAGAAACCAATGAAGAATGCGCATTCATGTAATTAATCACTTATCAAATGCTAGACAAGAAACCAAATTCCTTGCTAATTTACACCATATTAAAGCCAATTGGACTGGATGAAGAGGAAAGTCGAGGTTGCAGCTGGTAGGTATACATACATACCATCACGTAAAAATAGAAATGTATGCTCCTGTTTGTAGGCTAAGCTGTAGAGAATGAAGTTCAAGTTAAAAACATGCAAGTTTCATTCCTTACAGAAACCTTCAAACATGACTGCCTATTTCATGAGACTGCTTAACTTGCAGCAATTCTTACTTAGATCTGATTGCAGACATAGTAAAAAAACTTATTTGGATTATTTCCTACACTGGCTAGTACATCTAAGAAAGGCACTGGTATACATATGTTTAAAACAGAAAATAATTAAGTCCAGCAAACTTTCTTGTATCTCAACTCAGATTTGGGTAGGTTTGATTCAGTAGCAATGTTGCTGAAGTTGGACGCCAGTACTGTCAACTGTGTGGGAACCTGCCTGACATCCTTGATACATGGCTACAAGAGGAGAGTAATCTGGATAACTGAGAGCATGCATACCATTTCCACATTGCAAACCCAGTGTACTGCCACATCACATACTCGCTAAATACAAACCCTCTGTGCATTTGGTCAAATTGGCCAGCAGAGCCCACAGCAAAGAGAATTTATGACTGAAAAAATGACTTAGCATGGTGTTTTAAAACAAAAACAGAATCCCTGGAATTACTGTAGAGTATCATAAAAGTAAAAAGAGCAAAATGTCAGGCTTCATCTATAACACTGTAACTGAAGAAGAGTTAAGTTGAAACTGTGTGGAACACAGATATTCTGTTCACATAGCATAGAAATAGTGTGACTGTCAATCTACCAGTGCATATTACACTTCTCTAAAAGTGTACCTGCTTATTTTCTTGCATATGCATGCTGTAGTCTAATACATGTAAATTATTATACATTTTCCTGTGATCAAAGGCATGTTTAGATGTGCCAAGAACTACACCTTGACTCAAAATAGCATTCACAAAAGAGGGCAAAGGTATGGATATGAAAGCAAATACAATTCAGTCACTAAAACCACATTCAGTTAAAATGTTGACTTGTTACATACAAAGATTTAAAACTCTGAACACCAAGCATGCAAGAAATGCCACTGAAACCTTTGGCTCTCATCTATTGATTATACAAATAAATGTTGTCAGTGGCCGTTACTGATAGAAATAATCTTCCATTTAAATGACAAATCTCCTTCCTTTCATGAAAGGGGTTATTTTTTATCAAAAAAATAAAACTCTTTCTTTGTTGTTTCATAAACTGTCAGACTATGATAGAAATCTTTAATCTTTTTTCTCTTGCTAGCAAACAGCTGCTTTGCCTTTTTCTCTTTCTAATTTGTTAGTCTCAGTAAACATACACATGCATATCTCTACTTAATACATTTTTCTCTTACTGATTCAGAACAAGATTTTCAAGAAAGCCCCAGTAATTTAAGAACAGTAAGTCTAATTTCAAGAGTGGCATGATTTGGGAGTGTTAATTCCCATTAAATCATCAGTTTTCTCATGCAAGCTAAACCACAGAATTGTTCACATTTAATTATTTAAAATTTTTTTAATTAAAACACTTTTTCATGCTCTTTGTAATTAGAGCACTGCTTTATTACTTTTTTTCACCTTTTTTAGTTTAATATAAATATTCTTTTATCTATAGTTATATCCTGTTGTAACAGTGCTCCTTTTACATCTTCTGTCTTGCAGCAAGGTGTCTCTCACTATCTGAACTCAGATATTAATTTTGCAACTCTAAATTCTGTTTTATGTTTATACATTTTTCTAGCCTTCATTTATCTTTCATATATTGAACCAATGGACCTGTCTGGGAATATTCTGTTGGATTTTACCTTCTCAGATTCCCCAGTGAGTCACTAACGATGTTCTTCACCTCTTCCTTCCCTGGGTTAAAAAATCTTTCCTTCAGTGAACTGAACCCTTTGAAAGGCATTTTGTCTTTCTTCTTCAGTTAAATCCCTTACGTTAACAAGCATTTACTTCTGCTGTCTTATTTCCCGATGCCAAGCTTCGGGAGCCTCTGCCAGTCCCCTCGGTGACCTCTGCAGTAACAACCAGTTGCTCAAGAAAGGAGCATGGAAGAAAAAAAAAAAATAAAAAAAATAGAAATAAAAAAAAAAAACCAAAACAGATCTCCCAAAGCCAGAAAGTTGGTCGGGAAGAGCTCTGGAGTGAAACCCCCTCGGAAGCGCTCAGGGACTCGGTGGTGCACTTGCGGCAGCTCTGCCGTGCATCTGCGCAGGGTCGGGCACCTGTACGGGGCAGCTGGTCCAGGGCCGGCGGGTGTCCCTGGGTGTCCCTGGGCAGGATGCTGCTGCTTGCACCAGGGGCGAACCTCAGGCTGGCTCGCTGGGGCTCATCCTCAGTGCCTCCCTCCCTCCCTCCCCTGCCTCTTTTGCGGCGAGATCCCGTGCAAGGTGGTGCTATAGTAACGGACACAATACCTGTCGTCAAGCCGCTCCATTAATAAGACCCTGTCTATGGCAAGGGCAAGTTTATTAAACATTTACGAGTCCTTTTTGCAGGGAGGGAATTATTGCAAGCTACAGTTCCCATTCATTCTGTACCCCCCACCCAGATGAGCCCCCCCTACCCCAATGCACCTGCTGGGCTGAACCCGGGGCCAACTTCTCCAGCCCGGTCATTTATTACTGATGTTCCTGGGCCCTCGGGCAGGCAGAAGCAGAGGTGCACTGGTGTGATGCTGTTTGAATAAGCAATTAAAGACCGGCTATACATTAAATGCATTGCATTTTTGAAATGCAAAGCGGCTGAAAGAGGTGAACCAGTGCAACTCAACACAACTTCATGACAACATGCTTTTTCCCAGCATGGCACAAAGTATTAATGAAAACGCTTGTGGAAGTGCAGCCTGCCAGTACACTTGTCAAGCCTGCGTGCTGGCTGGAGTCAAATGCAGCAATTCTGCTTTTGGCAAGTCCTCAGTTATTTGGTTTGGGTTATGGACGACAAGAAAAAAAAAGCAGCCCCATTTCATATTGGTTTAGGGCTCCTGTCAGCCCTTCCCTGTTTCCTGGGTGGAAGGGAGGGCAGAAACCTTCCAGGTTGCTAGAAAAAATGAAAGCTTTGCATTTTCCACGTTCCCCTTGCCCTCCCAAGGAAAAATTAAGAGCCTGTCAGTGCCTCACCAGGCAACCAACAGGAAAAGAACTGGATTCCCCTGGAAGCCTCAGCTGCGAGGAGCTCATGGAGGGCAGGTGGGGCAGGGGGGCAGCTGCCCACCCATGAACCCCAGCTCCTGCTCTGCCCCCGGCCACCCGGTGCCCCTGCGCAAGCTGCTGCAGCTCTGGTCCCTCCCTCCTGCCCTATACTTGATATTATCCTCCCAGACACAGGGGCCATGCTTTTCCCCATAACTTCTGTTCAGAGCTTGGTCCACCCATACTCTACAGAGAGAGAGAAGGAAAAAAAAAGTGAGAATGCGATGCCTCCAGAGAAACAAACCAGGTCTGAGTTGTTTTGAGCTGCCTTAGGGCACTTACAGACTCCTTGTTTGGGTGCTTGAACTGAGTGAGTAGGATTGAGTGGGACGTGAGTCTGGGCCAATGCAGGGCAAGGGCTATTTGCCCCTCCGTTCCTCCCCTGGCTCCTTGCATGGGCCACCAGCCTCTGGGGTTTCCATAATGCAAAGATCGAATGTCTGGATTGCCCCAGTGCCACTATGAGGAAGGGGATATTGGAAAAAAAACATCCTTGTGGTTAGGTGAGGCAGACAAGCAGCCGGCACTGAAATTGGAAGGGAAGGGGGAAGGGAAGGGGAAAGGGAAAGGGGAAGGGGAAGAGGGAGGGGAAGGGAATACTTGGGAGCTGAGAAAGTTTTGCTTGGCTGGAGTCTCTTTTGTTGCAGAACTGGTTACAGTTTCTTTCTCTGCTTTGAATAATTCATGTGCTGTAGAGCAGTGCTGGAAAACTCCAGGCTCACACATTTGTCCTAGCAGACAGTCCTCCCATAGCGAGCAGCAGGAGCAGCGATGGCCGTGGGGCCAGCCAGCTCCCAGCACTACCTACCCGTGTGCCTGTAGCAGGCCTTCTCTGGGTGCATTTCTTTCCTGTTGGGTTGAAGAGCAACCACTCTCAAGGACTGCCTGGTAAAACTTCCCTGCAGCATGTCTTGCTGCCCTGGGAGCAGCTGCACCTCCTCCTCCTCACGCTGCTCAGGCTTCAATCTGGCCATCTCCACAGCTGAGCAAGAGGACGCAATTCCTCCTGGTTTCTCACTCCAGACCTCTGGCCCTGGTGCAACCTGGCCCACGCCGACAGCCGGAGCAGCAAGGTCACCACCGCAGAAAGGGGCACAGCCCAGCACAGTCACATGCATACGTTAAAACAAGGTCTCCAATCTTCAGCGGGCACACAGAAAACAAACACTAACTAGTTTGGCTAACTGCCAGATGTCAGAGGCAGGTATTCTTGTAGGGTTATGTATTTAGAAGTATATAATGAAATTGTCTTCCATCTACGCAAGTGTCTACTTGCTAACATTTCTTATAGTTTACTGAATGCTCTTAGGGCAGGTGAACACCTGAAACCATGGAAGAACCCAGCTCCAAACTGGAAACAGTGCAAGGAATTCACCTTGAAAGACTTGGGGTTCAGGTTGGAAAGCGGTGTTCAACACCAGTATCTCCCAGCAGCTGTGGAACAGAGGCTTTTAGTTTGCCCTTCTTTCTGGACTTCTGGTCCTGCTTCAGCTAACAAGAGCACAAGCAGACACAAGGAAGGAGCTATGCTCAAAATTTAGTGCTTTGTTCACTTATCCACACTTTCTCTAATTACATTTAGCATAGAAGTCTTAAGTCTGTCCTTCGTGCATTTGGGAATGCTTCCAGCAGCTCCCTCAGAGATACGTCCTGGCTGGCACCTGGCAGGGCACGTTCCCCCCACAGATGGAGGGGCTCTCATTAGCAATATTGCCCACCTCACCACTAGCAGAACTGCCCATTTCTCACAGCAGGTTTCACCTCTCCCTCCTCTTTACGCTTTGCAGTCCTTCCACTGCCTACAGTTCTGCAGTGCGGCGGCATTGGCCCCTTTTGAAATCCACTGACCCTTTCCCCAAAGCTTAAAGAAAGGGTGTTACTCAACTCTTTCTCCTCTACAAGGAGGCTGCTAGACAGGAGCAGTGCTGCTTCTTCACTTCCTCCTCCTCAGGTGCCCAGGGGTAGTAAATTGTCCAGACTCCAAAACACTGCTGCAGAGAGAGCATCGCTGCAGCTTTGCAGTGCCCTCCTCCTGCTGAGGCACTGTCCACAGGGGCAGCACCCAATTCCCAGCAAGGATGCGCTGGATGAGGCCATGGCAATCCCTGCACAACTAACCCCAGCACACATTTTGGAGCATCAGCTGAGGAAATCTCATGTCTTCCTTACCGAGACCTAACATGATAGCCCTGCTGGCTCCTAGTGTCATTGTTCCTATTGTTTTCCCCCTGTTTTAACCCTATGCCTTGATTTTCTTTTGCAGAAATTATAAATTATCCCATTGCAATTCTTCTTCTGATGTCTCAGACCCTCTTAAAACACATTGTATTATAACATATCACTGTAAGCCTGCTGCTTGCAAGCTGTCCAAGACACAGCATGACTTAGGCCTGCACTTGCAAAGAAATATTTTGCAAAATTAGAACTACTCCTGGCTCATACAACTTGTAACTGCAGCTGAAACTACAGACTCATATCCCCAAATACCTCTAGTAAGGCTGTATTAAAACTGTATTTTAGAGGCAATATGGACATAAAACCAGCATGCAGACAGCCACTGCTGTGGGCTCATATACTGTCATTACCTCAGGCGCTCAAGAATAAAATGAGTTGTAAGAAAACTCAGAAACTGGTCAAGCACACATATAGGAGATGTGCCATCCTAACGATAACTGTGCCTTGCAGACACAGGGCTGGATTCGGGATTCCCCTTAAGAAAAATAGAGCATGAAAATGTCAGAGCTAGCAATAAACATAACTCTCACCTGGAAGAAATAGTTTCTACAGGTGCAAGTGAACCTAGAGGCTGTGGACTTTGTTGCAGTTATTTCCTTTGTTGAAAACCCTGGAAAAATCATCTTTATGCTGCTCCTACTGGTGATTCCTCAAAATAATGGCTGGGGTAAACTCTTTGTCACATTTAGAGGGAGAATATTGCTGCTGGTTTCAGTGCGGATGGGATAGCGAACACCTTTCATGTGCAGGTGTCATTCAGACAGTGTGCTTCTGTTAACTACGAGTCCTGATACAGCCTTGCAAGCAGCCACTTCTCCCAGTGTTTGTAAAATATAAAATTTTGAACTCTTTACAAATATTTAACCGTAGTAGTCATTCACACTCTCACACTAACATCCTGGGAAAGTCAGTTTAACCTTTTCATGTCTCTGCTGAATTAACATGAAGCTGCTTTGCTTTAGTTGCGCAGTCAGCCCTGACAATAACCAAAGGCTGCTGGGGTCCTCCAGTGGAAACACAGGCAAGTGAAAAGCATCGTCTCAGCCCGGGCAGTCACAGCCAGACTAGAATAATCTTGTTGATCTTCAATTGGTTTCTCTTCAGTTGGAGGCCATGCAATCACATCCCTGGTGCTTGTGAGCCGCTTGTTGGATTGCAGATCGCTCTTGTTATTCCTTTGGAGCAACTTTCCTTTGGAAATGTGAGTTAACTCCTGTGGCTCTTGGCTTCCCAGGTGAGTTTGTCTTTTAGCTCTTACAAGAGCTCAAAGGCTAGAAAATCCTGGGTGCCCCATCTCCCTAACTTAAGATTTCTTGAAATTAAATCGAATTAAAACATTTCAATATTTCAAAATCCAATTTCTTTGGAAGTTTTAAATACCTACTTTTTCTTCCAAATGGAGCAAAATAATGAAGCAGAAATGCTGAATACTGGTTTCATCTGCACGTAGGCCACATGACTGATAGACTTTGATGTCTACAGAAGTGTGGGTTCTACAATGCTTTTCCCATGGACAAGACCTTTGTAAAAGCTGTCTGGTAGATTTGTTGGTATCTTGTCAAGTGTGTGCTACCCTGCTGCTTATTTTTTAGGATTCTAGAAATTTTTACTCTTGTAAAAAGGATTGAAACTGGTTCAAAAGTTACAAGATGACACAGAGGAAGAGACAGGATGATCACACATGTTTTGTATCAGTAGGACACAAAGTTAAAATCACATTTGGGGCCCTAAGAAATCACAAGATTGCAGGTTAGAAAGCATGAGAGTTCTCTAAATGGGTTTATTTTTCTTTCTTCCTTTCTGAAGTTTCAGGGAGCATTAAAGTCACGCAAAGCTGAAATTGTCACTTCACTTCAGGAGGCAGAGCATTAAATATGGCAAATAAAAATCTTCCAGTAGGAGACAAGAGTTATAATACTGTGCTTCTCCTGAGATTGAGGCACAGGACTCAGGGAACAAAAATGCTCACGGGATTCTTGCCCATGGTCAGCTTCTTCAGGGGAGGGGACTGTAGCAGCCTTAGCTTTCTCCTGAAACCAATTATTTCCAAAGAAAAAATGCCAACCATTAATTTGATATGAGAGTCTCTTTCATCTTTCATTATGTTTCCAACAGAAATCACAACTGTAGATACCATAAGTAAAAGAAATGGGTAAAGAAATGTCCAGACACAACAAAAAGAAAACACCTTTAGACAAGCCACGAAAGCAGCCATGTAAAGGCAAGAGTGAGCAAAGATCATTTCATTCCGCATGTGGGTATCAGCCAGAGCTGATAATGAGCCATGGCACTTTTCAGATCACAAACCTTACCACCGTCTGTGCTCGCTGGAGCCTGTGTTAGCTGTGTGCTCCCTGGAAAGCACCAGGGTGTGAGTTCAGGATTCAGAGGGTAAGAACAGGGTTCCTAAGTGAGTTTCCACATTAACTTCTCAAAGGAGTGTCTTTCAGCACTTTGCATGTGCAAAGGTCCGCTCAGATGACAAGCATTTTATCATTAGATGTGAAACTTTGGCATGAAACCATTTCTCCCTCTGTATTTGTGCTTATTTCTATTGGCATCTGTAGGAGT
Organism: Gorsachius magnificus; assembly: GCA_034008185.1. Classification (NCBI taxonomy): domain Eukaryota; kingdom Metazoa; phylum Chordata; class Aves; order Pelecaniformes; family Ardeidae; genus Gorsachius; species Gorsachius magnificus. The sequence continues at coordinate 165,176,338 of CM067081.1, forward strand.
CATCGTGACGTTATATTGAAGAAGGGTGCTATGGGAATTCAGCCTTCGAGGTCTACAGTATCTGATGTCAAAGATAAAAGGGGTGACCTGGGATCCCACGTTATATAAAGATTTGGATTAAATGATCAAAATGGTCCTTCAGGTTATGAAAACTATGACTTTACAACACCTGCACTTTTCCTCCATAAATGAAGATGGATTCAAAGCCTTCAGGATTCTGATTGAGGCAACAAAGGGAACCTGGTGGTTGGTGTCTACTACAGACCACCAGATCAAGAGGCGCCGACTGACGAAGCGTTCTTCCTCCAGTTCTGGGAGGCTTCGTGCTCTCAGGCTCTCGTCCTCCTGGGGGACTTCAACCACCCTGACATCTGCTGGCAGACCAACACGGCAAGCTGTAGGCAATCCAGCAGGTTTCTCGAATGCATTGAGGACAACTTCTTAAGCCAGGTAATAGACACCCCTACCCGAGGGGATGCGATACTGGACCTGGTGGTCACCAATGCAAGTGAGCTCGTCGGAAATGTCAAGATCGGAGGCAGCTTGGGTTGCAGTGATCATGCGCTGGTAGAGCTCACGCTCCAGAGGGAAATGGGAAGAATGAAGAGTATAGTCAGGAGCCTGAATTTTAGAAAAGCAAACTTCCAGCTCCTCAAGGAGATAGTCAGAAGGACTCCCTGGGAAACGGTCCTCAGGGATAGGGGAACAGAACAGAGCTGGCAGATCTTTAAGGAAGTGATCCACAGAGCGCAAGAGCTCTCGATCCCCAGGTGTAAGAAATTGGGCAAAGAAGGGAAAGACCGGCATGGCTGAGACGAGCTAAGGGGGGGGCCGGGAAGGGGGCCGGTTAGGAAGGGGTAAGCAAAGGCGAGACTCAGCTGGAGCTAAACTTGGCTAGGGATGCAAAGAATAATAAGAAGGGTTTCTACAGGTATATCAGCCGGAAAAGGATGGTTAAAGAAAGCGTACCCCCACTGATGAGCGAGACTGGCAAGTTGGTAACAGCAGATGAGGAGAAGGCTGAGGTACTCAACAACTTTTTTGCCTCAGTCTTCACTGGGAACCTCTCTCCTCACCCCTCCCGAGTTGATGGATGGCATGAGGGGGGTCGGGAGGGCAAAACCTATCCTGCTGTAGGAGATCATCAGGTTCGTAACCACCTGAGGAACCTGAATGCACATAAGTCCATGGGACCTGATGAGATGCATCCCAGAGTCCTGAGGGAATTGGCCGATGTAGTCGCCAAGCCACTCTCCATGACATTTGAAAAGTCATGGCAGTCAGGTGAAGTCCCTGGGACTGGAAGAAGGGAAACATTGTGCCCATTTTCAAAAGGGTAGAAAGGAAGACCCTGGGAACTACCGACCTGTCAGCCTCACCTCTGTGCCTGGGAAGATCATGGAACAGATCCTCCTAGAAGCTATGCTAAGGCACATGGAGGCCAGGGAGATAATTCGAGATAGCCAGCATGGCTTCACCAAGGGCAAGTCCTGCCTGACGAACCTAGTGACGTTCTATGATGGTGTGACAGAATCAGTGGACAAGGGAAAACCAATGGATGTCATCTATCTGGACTTCTGCAAAGCCTTTGACACAGTCCCCCACAACATCCTTCTCTCTAAATTGGAGAGCTATGGATTTGATGGGTGGACTGTTCGGTGGATAAGGAACTGGCTGGATGGCCGCATCCAGAGGGTAGTGGTCAATGGCTCAATGTCCAGATGGAGACCGGTGACGAGTGGTGTCCCTCAGGGGTCCGTACTGGGACCGGTGCTGTTTAATGTATTCATCAATGACTTAGACAGCGAGATCGAATGCACCCTCAGCAAGTTTGCGGATGACACCAAACTGAGTGGTGCGGTTGACACACCAGAAGGACGGGATGTCATCCAGAGAGACCTGGACAGGCTGGAGAGGTGGGCCTGTGTGAACCTCCTGAGGTTCAACAAGGCCAAGTGCAAGGTCCTGCACCTGGGTCGGGGTAACCCCCAGTATCAGTACAGGCTGGGAGAAGAAAGGATTGAGAGCAGCCCTGCTGAGAGGGACTTGGGCGTGCTGGTGGATGAAAAGCTGGACATGAGCCGGCAATGTGCGCTGGCAGCCCAGAAGGCCAACCGTACTCTGGGCTGCATCAGGAGAAGCGTGGCCAGCAGGTCAAGGGAGGTGATTCTGCCCCTCTACTCTGCTCTGGTGAGACCTCACCTGGAGTACTGCGTCCACCTCTGGAGCCCTCAGCACAAGAAGGACATGGAACTGTTGGAGCGGGTCCAGAGGAGGGCCACAAAAATGATCCAAGGGCTGGAGCACCTCTCCTACGAGGACAGGCTGAGGGAGTTGGGCTTGTTCAGCCTGGAGAAGAGAAGCTGTGGGGAGACCTGATTGCGGCCTTTCAGTACCTAAAGGGGGCCTATAGGAAAGATGGGGACAATCTTTTTAGTAGGGCCAGCTGTGACAGGACAAGGGGTAATGGTTTTAAACTAAAACAGGGTAGGTTTAGACTGGATATAAGGAGGAAATTCTTTACAACGAGGGTGGTGAAACACTGGAACGGGTTGCCCAGGGAGGTAGTGGAGGCCCCATCCCTGGAAACATTCAAGGCCAGGTTGGATTGGGCTCTGAGCAACCTGATCTAGTTAGTGGTGTCCCTGCTCACTGCAGGGGGGTTGGACTAGATGACCTCTAGGGGTCCCTTCCAACCCAAAACATTCTATGATTCTATGGTTCTATTTTACTATATGTGAGAACTGAGTCCTTTCCTGCTGTGTCTGAGTGCTTTGTGTTGAGTCAGCCCAAATCAAATTTTCAGACGATATGTTTTTTTCCCTGATACATGTGGCAAAACCAGCATTATTTCAAATGGTTAAAAAATTCATCTTGAGTTTCTGCTTCCTGATCAGGTAGCTGATAAGAAAGAAATTTGATCACAGTTGGATGAGAAATAAAAATAGAGGCTCCTGGGATGCTAACAACAAATAAAATAATGGAAATAGGAATTCTTATTTATAGTTTCCTTACTGGAAACTGCTAATTAAATGGCAATTTATTACACCTTACACAGTAAGTAGGAGGGCTTTTTAAAGCATTATTATGTGGAAAGCTATTATGTGAAGTATATCTGTTTCCCCTCAAAAGGGCAAAGTTTCTGTATCATTGCACTAACTGCTTACAGATATATTTAATGCTAGAAAATATTTTTTTTTATTTTTGATTTCTTACAAGTTAATATGTTAAGCATGAACTTCTTCAATAGAAGCCCTTTCTAAGGTAAAAAGAAGTTCCATATATAGAGCCAATAACCACTGTGTAAAATGTAGTTTTCTAGATCTGCTATCTTTGTGGCTAACTTTGCAAACATGCTTCACTGCTCTCCCAAAAGCGAATAGGTCTAAATGCTGAGAAAGGGTGACAATACACCTACCAGGAAAAAAAAGGAAAAAAAGAAAGCTGGTGTATTGAATACAATGATTTCTGTGCGTACGGGAATCGTCTATGCTACTTAAAAATAGGTCCTTCTTTACTTTCACGAAGCACTATAAGGAAAATCCTGTAGCTGGATAAGAATGTTTCTACAATGACTGCAATTTATTTGAAAATTTTTTGGGCTATAGTGACACCTTATGGTAGTTTTATTGTATTTTACAGATTGTTTTGAAAGCTAAGATCTCCTACAGCCTTTTACAGCCTGTCACTATGGGCAAGGAACTGCTCTGATGCTTTTAGAAATCTGTTATAAGTTTCTCAAAAGATCATTCCATCTCTTCAAATTTGTCTGGTTTCCCTGTTGCCCTTACTAGGAAAATAGATTTTAAAGGGGAATAGTCTTTGGCACTGTCTTCTCTCCATGTTTGACAGATAATATATGCCAGATAGCACATACATAACACGCTATTTAGAACTATCTGTGGTGATACCCAACTTGTGAGTACAGTCTCTTACTGGACTGATTCACCAAATGATAGCATGTAGTTCACTGCATTCCTCTAATCCCAGATCGGAACTATGTAAAAGAAAACATCATGACAGAAGTTAAAAATTCTTTCCTTTTAAATACTGTTGAAAACCAAGCCTGTGGAATATGTGAGTAAATACCCAAACCAGCTACTGTCAAGATCAGAATTTATCAAACCTAACTTCCTGAAGCTCTCCCTGCCATGAATTTTCTAGTGTCTAATGGAAGCTGTCTCACTCTACAGCCCTTCCCCTCACTTGACGGGCAAATTTGGTGCCTCTAATGAGCCAATGGTTTCCATAAAACTTCCATAAATTCCTTACCTTTAGTATTTCAATCACACTCTCATCAAACAAGGGTTGAAAGTGAGCAATAAGTTCAAAGTTGCAAAGGGCTGAGAGGGAAAGAGGGAGAGGGATAACTGAGCAGTCACATTAATCTTAAAAACAGAGCTGAAAATCTGCATATGCTACAGTTTCCTTGGAAGGGGGAGTTGTGTCTATGCTGAACTGCATTTAGGGCTTGCTTAAATTAGAATAAAATAAGCTCCAGAATACCTTTTATGTAGCCCCCTCATTAAAAAATTGATTATGACACAGAGAGACACACAGCTTAAAATGGCAAGTCAACTTTTTGTTTCATTGAGAAAAATAAGTCTGTTTAAAATTAGTATTTTAAGTCCTGACCTATGTCAGTGAGGAAATATAAGGTGACCCCTTACAATCTGTAAATTAAAAAAATAAAATAACCCATGTTTTTGACAGACTTTTAAAGATATTCGTATTGCTAAGCTAGCTGAAATCACTGGCTAAGCCCTTAGCACCAGCTGTAGGTTTTTTGAAAGAGGGGAAAGGATATCAGTTCTATTTCCATTTGAATTAGTTTTAAAACACACAGGTTTAATAAAGTTCCTTTTTTAGGAATCTAATCTCTATTTAGTTTTATATACTGAATATTTTACCTACCTTTCACCAGCAAATGTCTATTGCAGCAAAACAGGGCAAAAAATGAGTAATTTATTCAACATTCTAATCACAGTCATTCAATCTAAGTAGTCATTTACTACAAAAAAAAAGCCCACACAGAAATTAAACATTCCACTAAGTGTGTTATGGCTAAATTAAATCTGAGCTCAAGCAGCTGCCCATCAGCAGCAGTAGTTGTCAGGACTAGTTAAGCTCTTCCATGGGACAGCAGCGGCCAGCACCCCTCTGCACAGGCAACTTAGGAATTTGAACAGAGCGGGTGGGTGAGGGGCACCATCTCAAAGAGAACAGGTCCATGCCTGTGGGACTGGCACTGGATATTCTGTCATTTTGGCAGATGACATTTTCCACTCTTTTTCTTCTTTTCAGCCATCCCTTGAAATCTGCCTCTCTGCTCTGAATGGTTGCTGTATCACTCTAGGATCTGGATTTGGTAATCCTCTGTATCACTTACCTGCAGCTGCTTTTAACATTTCTCCTTCAGTCTCACAGTGCCCATAGAACAGGTAGCAAAGGAAAACCCATGCCTACTCATCAGCCCCCTCCTCAGCACAGTCTGGCAGCTTTGCCAGGGCTGGACCATCAAGCAGAGATGCAGAGCCTCAGGGTAGGTTCCCTTCTGCAGCCCCTCATGGCCAAGCAACAATCTCCAGCTGAAGAGCAACAGGCACGAAGTTCAGGCTGCCACCATCTTAAATTCAGAGTTCTCTTTCCAGGTATCACCAGAAAAAGAATTTTCAGAGCCCTCTGATTTTTGTTGCCCTTCCACGATTTTACACAGGGCACTGATGTAGGAAAGAACGTCGAAGAGAGAGGAGCTGCAAGAGATGGCTGCACCAGGAAGGGCCTGGAAAAGTCACAGGCACAGACTCCTAAGAAAAATTCTGACAGAAGAAGCGCTATACATGGGATTGAGCTCGGTTCAGCTGGCAACTGTGTGTGAAGAGGCCTCCACTTATTTAATTTCTCCAATGTGCAGAAAATCAAGGCTGTGCACTATCTGTGTGATGGAAAGAACAAGGCAACACCTCCTACCCAGCAGACAGTTAATGATCTGACCAGCTTAAGTAGTATTTGTAGGGCTTGTTTAATCAAAGAGCTTCAGCTGTATGGTTCTGGTTTGCAGAATGTGGCATATGCAATGCAAAGGTGGCATTTCGCTGCAAATCTGCTTCTTGTAATGGTTGTCAATCAGTACGAATCAAGCAATGAATTGTCAGAAACATTTGTGCATATATGCACAATCGAACTACAAAAAACCTCAGCTACTTTTAAGGAGTTTCCTCCTTGCCAAGTTACATGATAAAACCCAGAATAATCAATAATCCCACATAGGATAACAAGGAAAATACATTAGTGCTTTATATTGAAGTCACTCAGATTGCAGAAATGGCATTTACCATCTAGCTATCAAGTCAAAAATCCACACCAAAAACTACCTTGCTAGTTTTATAAAACAGATCAAGGCTCTGAGCGTGGCTGCTATATTGGGCGTTATCCCAACCCATTGAAGTTGTACATAGTGTGTTCCAAACATTTCAAATTATATTTTTACTTTTTTAGATACAGATTTTTTTCTGTTTTGTAACCAAGTAAAGCAAAGCTTTGTAGCAAAAGGCTTTTGGGGGAAAGGCTACATTTAAGGTTCCTGTTTAACAACAAAAGTATGAAAATGACATATTAGCATAATTTTATTTTTCCTGATTTTCCTGCTCTGAGTTTGTAAGATACAATTGTTGTAAGATATAATAGCTGTAAGGTACAATTATTTTTAGAAAATCTTAAAAAAAAAACCCCAACAAACCAAAACCTCCCATAAATTAACTGGTGCCGTGTTAGATGGTTTACATAAAAGTTTATTGCCGTAGTTACAGGTGTATCTGATTGCTTTGGTAGCATTTTTGCTTATTTGCACTTATTTGACGTCACTTCTGTGACACCAGCCAAGCACTTATGACTCTGGCGCTGTACGTAAGCGTTTATTTTATCAGCATGACAGGGGCAGAAATCTCTCCAGTTTTCGGTTTCTCTTTTCTAGTGTTTTGAGTTCTTTCTCCAGTATTTGATTTTTCTGTTCGAAAGTAAGCCAGTTATTCCTCCTTGTGGTATCTGGTTCTTAAGACACCTGCTGGAAAGCAAGCTCTTCAAAGGTTTGGTTTTGTACTCTTATAGACTATAGTTTTAAGCCAGCATTAAGGAGACCCAGAGACATGAACAAATGCTGCCTGGGTAGTAACTTCAGCTCCCAACACCAAACCCCTCGGTTTTCAGGTCAAAGATAATAATGTTTTCATTGATGTAGTTTCAAATGGAGCTTCTCCTTTGATTATCCTCAATTTTAATGACTAATTATTGCAGAACAGGCCAAACCCTAGTCTTTCAAATGCCCTGCCAAAACTTACTCATGATGCATTCTAAGAAATTCCTTTCAAAAGGCCAAATAATTATTAAGGTACAAGCAACAAAGCCTGACCAAAAAAACTTCAAAAATTGTTAAGTAGATATAGGCGGGCCATTAAATTTCTATCGTTTCTAAGTTCCAAGTTGCTCCACATCCACGACTGCCTTAATTTGCAAGAAGAACCTGCATCAGAGCCATAATAATATAGTTCATAGGCAGGTGTCCTCCAGAAAAGAAAAGGGAAAGTTTTGGGGTTTTTTTAAATAAGTCTATAGTTTAAAATTCATGCATAAAATACTTAGTAAATTATTTAGAGCTTGAATAACTAGATTTAGCTGCTCTTGGGTTTGTGCATGGGCAGGAGTTAATTTCTTAATTCCTGGTTTATAAGTTCGGGGGTAATTTTAGCACAACAAATTGGAATCCCCCTTGTCAAACTAAGAGCCAGTTTTCCAATCTACTGAGCAACTGCAGTTGTCTCTAGCCGGTGACAGGAGTTGCAAGGAGCTTCTGAGCTGCAGGACAAAAGTGCATTTGTGTCCGGCAACGAGAAAAGAACATGGAGTGAGCTGTTTCTCTGCGTAACTCCTCACAAACAGCTCCCTTCCCGCACCTACTGAGATATAGTCATCACAGCTGTGAACTTGCTAGGGTAACGCAGTCTACAAACACTGGAGTGAAAAGGAATAACCCAGAGCTCTTGTGTACACCACCTGAAGGAGGGACTAGAGATATTTAAGTGATGAAGTAGAGACACAATTAGCTGCCAATATCAAAGTTTTGAGACCAAGAACAATCACCTCCAAAGATCTCCAGCTTTTCCTGTTTGGAGTCTTAGATTATCTGAATTCATGAGAGTGTTCATGAAATTGTGAATTATAAACCACAAAGAACCCATCCAGAACATCCTGATTTCAGCACTTGAGACTTTTCTGCTTAAGAGATAATATTTATGGATCCTACCAACATCCAGAAATGGAGGACACAGAGAACATGACCATGACAAAGGACAGCCAGGTCTGTGACCTGCTGAGCAACTAAGGCAGATGTTTTCGCTGCAGGGTGCCATCAAGTACATCTCCACCTTACTGAAAGTTCACTCTCTTACCTTCTGCTACTCTTGACTGAAAACTGGACTGTAATAAGGCTGTGCTCCCTTGACCAACAGTGTCTTGGAAGGAATGGGAATATGGTTATCCTTAGCAAACACCTGATGCTACCTTTCTAGTTCCATCTAGTCCAGCTCTTTCTTCTTTTACTCTCTCCTCCCATACCACCTCCAGTCAGCAATGATGCCTCTAAGCAGATCAGATCTCAGATGCCTCATACCTGATCAGCTTATACCTTACAAAAAGCTGGGTGCTAGCTTCCTTCAGAGTGCTGGCAAACTCTAAGCCTGACAAAGCAGCACATCTTGAAACCCAGGGTTAGAGAGAGGGCTGGTTTCTGAGTAAACAAGTAATGAAAACGCAAAATCAACCATGTGACATCAGAACCCCAGATGCTGACATGAGCTTAGTGTGCTTTCAGAAAAAGGAAATGCTAATTTTAGAGACATCTAGTGCATCAGTTTCTCCCCAGGACTTCTATTCTTTGCATGAAGGCAATATGTGATCACATTTTACAGATGCCTGGACAGCAACCGCTCTAAGAAATGAACTCAAAATTATGTGGGATAAAATGTGTTTCAAACAAAATGCAAAGCGTTGAAAGTTTTCTAAATAAGTTACTATTCACTAATTTTATGAAATTTTAAATAAAAATATCTTCCAACATGAAAATATGAAAAGTTCATTTATTTTCATAGGCAACCTCATTCACAGTACAAAGTTATATGAATTTCTCGAAACTGTCACTGTAGCTTTTACATATTTAAGTGGCTGATCTAAAAGTTGATACAAGAATAAATTTGGTTTTGAAGAGCTGTCCAATAAACCAGGTGTACACTAATGCCATGCTATGACAGTTCTAATTATGAATCACAGCTGACAACTACAGCAACGTCACTTTATAAATCTCATGAGAATTTAAATGCTTTACAATCGAAACATAAAACTGCCACTAGTACAGAGACTGTACGATTAGACAAATAAACAAGTATTAAATATTTTGCACAAGGCCTGAGTTCACTATAACACATTTTGATTTACAACTTCATCTCAGAAGTCTGTACAGCAGTTAGAACTGTTTCAGAGAACGTAAAGATGGTACAACTTCAGGGGCTTACTTGTTCTGTTGACACCAGTGTGAGGCCTGGAAGGCAAGAGGATTTGGTGTATGAATCCAAGGTTTTACTGCCTGTGTAATGTTCTGGAAAAGCAGTCAAAACCTAATGGAAAGTTAGGTACAAGGCAGGACCTCACTTGAAAATCAGTTAACTCATCTGAAATTCTCCAGATAGGTTTCCTCACAGCTATTTCAGAGTAAAAGTTCACCATGAGTATATAAAATGCAGCATATCTCTTAACAAAGAACAAAAAAGGGTCACATATACAACAGGGTGTTTTTTTTCTGTACTCCCCCCCTTCCTTTCTTTCATTGGAAATGGCACAAATCAGCAATATCCCACCCACCCCCAGTAAAAAACTCCTAATCGATAAACAAAGGTCACTCTAAAGTCCAAAAACTTCATCTGCAATGAGAGATCCAGTGTTCATAAACTTACATTTTAAAACCTTTCCCTTTCTGCTCAAGTCACGTAGATGGAGGCAGACTAAGCACGTAAATTTGTAACAGAGAACAGAAGAATCGTGTAACTGTTAGCCCGTAGGGAAGCATTGTGGAATTTGATTCAAACTTAACTTCTCATTTAATCTTTGCTCTTTTGGTGCAATTGAACTGAAAAACCTAAAATCCTATAATCTATATACACACTTACTTACCTATCTACAGACATTGTAACAGGTGTTATAATACAAAAGTTAGCACGCATTTTTCTTATTTAAAAGGCCATCGGGGTATTTGTTAAAGTTCCACATAAACGCGAAACGGGTGGGTGTTGCTAAAAAGACAAAACTTAACAGAAAAGGAAAGTTTTAAACAATAAGGCTTGAAATGTTGCACACCTATATATCAAAAAATTCAGCCTTTTACTCGGGGTACTCAGCATCTGTGCAGACCTGTATGGCCCCAACTGCCCCAAGACATTTCTAATTCACATCACCATTGAGAGAGGAAGACATAGTCTCTTCATCAAAACAAATGAGGGCATGCTACCCATGCTCCCAGTAAAATTTCTCTCCCCATCTCCCAAATAACTGGCGGACTCCTTCACCTTTCAGAAGACTCCTCTGGTACTGCTGTCCTCCTGCATAAGCAGGTCCCACAGGCTGTCCTGCGCCTTATTCACAACACTTGTGTGAAAAGGAACAGAGAATCTGCTCCCTCCTCCATCCTTGAAATGACACGGGCCACTTCACTCTTGAGAGTGGGAGACCTAGGGACTTCCAAGCTAATCTGTACCTCAGTAGTTTCAAGGTTCCTCTCCCTCAGACCCAGCAGAGTTTTCAAGCTTTTTAATATAATACAGTGTAAGTTTTTCAAGCCTCTTTGATATAATCCTTCCATCTAGAAGGATTAGTTTGTCTTCTAAGACTGACTTTTCAGAGGATGCTTCAGAGACTTTCATACTTAAAACCAAATGGAACCAACAGTCCTAATGTGGAAAACACTGCTTGGTGCAGTCACGTTCATCTAGCATACACCAGAGCAGCCAAAGGACAATTGATGCTTAGACTTGAGATGTGCAGCTATTTCCACTTCATTTCTCCTTCTGTAGTAAACATAATATAGATAAATCAATTAAAGGATAGAACTTACTCCCTTCTCTTTACCTCACGTTTACAAATGAATGTAAAGTAAACCAGATGGGCTGGGCAGTTCAGCAGTGGAATTTCCGCAGCGGAATGAAGATGTGCTCGCAGTGGGTGAGCACAGTGGGTGCACAGGGTGGAAGCTGTATGGTCATGATACAACCTGCCAGGCTTCCACTTTTTTTCCTTTAAATTAGGTTGAATACAAAGGGCAGACATTTTGTGTAACTGGCATTATAATAAGAACTTACTTTCTATCAGGTTACTTTCTCAGTAACAATTGCAATTTCTTAATCAGACACCAATTTCAAACCTGTGTTCTCCAGTTTTGTTTTGCATTAGGGCTAGACAGTCCCTCTGCTTCAGAACAAGCCAGATGTAACACTGCTTTCCATCCCAGTCCAGAAACAGAAGGCCCCTGGAATGCCCATGTTTTGTACCATTGGTCCTTCCTCCTACTCTTTCCAAAACCACAACTTGGATGTGAAGTACAACTGCTGCTGTCAAACAATGGCATTCACTCCGGCCTCAACAGGAGTCTTCCAGCCTCTTGCAGGGCCTCAGAACGATGACGTGTAAGTGGAGAGATCAAGTGGACAAGGCTTCCTAAAGAAAAACTATTGTAGCAGGAGCCAAGTGGCACGTGGCCTTGGCAACTTACCTCTTGCAACTCCTCTCTCCTTTAAGTTAAGAAGAAATAATTAGAGAACTTGACACACTAAGCAGGAAGCATCTATGAGGAAGAGGGATTTGACCCTCTGATTTTAACTGAAGTTATTTTTTCTTTTTTATTTTTAAATAACTGGCAAATTTTGTTATAACTTCCATAAGCACCCTTTCCAGGTTTTTATGTTGTTATTCTTCTACTGTGGTCATTCTGAAAATTGCAATAAACAAGAGAAATCAAAATTATGTTCTCAAATATAAGCAGAAAAAAAAAATCACATTACTTGAGCCACATAAAGATCTTATTCCATCTCATTACCACTGCATAAAAGAGCCTCTCTTAATTTGAACTTGTAGGATTTTTTTGACTTTGTTCTTACAAATTGGATTATATTCTCAGATAACCCATGCCAAAAGCACATACCCCAAACTGCAGAGTTTAGGAGGTCTAGCATATAAAATTTGATCAATTTTTTTGTTAATTTTGCCTCCAATAGGTCAAATTAAAATCCAGTTCTGAAAAGCCCCCAGTTCAGGGGGATCAGGGACTGAAACCCCAGATCAGGACACTGACATTTAAAGACTGCCTTCACCATGGATGCATTAATTTAATACATTGTGGAGTCCTAAGAGATGCTATTTTTAATATAAACTTATTTTCCAAATAATTTAGAGGAATACAGATTCAAGTAATTCTTCAAAGGCTTGCCTAAGTTACCCTAACAGAATGTACGTTTCAGAAGTTGACATAAAAGACGACATTAGTGTGATTGACAGTACAGAGTACTAGTAACCCTAAATGAACTTAAATACTTTAACAGTTCTAGTATTGTCTTGAGTTTACACAGGTATCTTAACATAACCTACACTGTTTACCATGAATATTAACAGAACATAAGCATCACAATATGGTAGGTACTGTTTTCTAAACCACAATTTCACTGGTCCCAGGTATTTTAAAATAATAGGACTAAGGCAGCAGCTATAATACATAAACAATTCCTTACGAAATATGCTTAATGCTATTACCGCCTAGAACCATGGAAATATAACAAAATACAAGTCACATTTACAGCGTAAGGCCCTTTGGTTTCTTAAGCAGCAAATGAAAGAACAATTTCTTCAGTGAAAGGCTTTGAAAAATAAAGCATGTAGGCTTTCCATAAAAAAGGTAACTAGTTCTTTCCTTCTCAAAATAGCCAGCTATAGTCTTCAAAATATTATATAAGAAAGCTCCTGAAATTCCTAGGAAAGAAAAAGTTAAAGCCCAACAGTAGTGTCTGACAGAGCAGAGATTCTATCATGGGCAAGCTGAACATACACCTTCTGGGAAGCAGAAGAAACTACTGTTTGGTTTTCTGGAGAGCTTTATTAAATTTGGAGTAATACAATAAAAAGGATCCGAAATACCTGTGTATTTACCATATATTCTAGAGCTTACAAACCTGTATTCAAGAACTTGCTTCGTATTCATCTGTCCTTCATAAGGACTGGAGTTAAAACAGAATTAAAACGTAACTGTTCATTCTAGTCAAGGCAATTTACGGCAGTCTGCTTTTTCATACAACCATGTGCAACTTGTACAAAGTAATCCTTTTCCATCATCCCAGCAGACCCAGAATCTATGAATTCAAGATATTTCTGTTTAACTAAACAGTATGTTTACACAGAACTGCTTAGTTACACAGTTGGGGCAGTCAACATCTGAATTTTACAGAGAATATTCTTTTTAGGAGGTTCCATAACTCGTCATATTCTTTTTTCACACCAGTTAGAAGCAGTATCAAATTAGCCAAAACACTGGAATATATAACAAATGTGATCCTGTCACCACATGCATTTTAAAATCCTGTTTAAGTGTTATGTTTCTTTTGCTATGTGGCTGGTAACAAGGCATTATAAAACAGGTTGTAAACCAGCATGACCATTGGAGCAGTGTTCTTACTCTGTCCCAAACTTGCACAAAATTTTAAAACAATTTCTTATGCCTCCTGAATCTTGTTGTAGTTTACTACCACATTAATTTTAATTATCTTTTCAGAGAAGAAATACAAAATATTTTCTCTTCTTAGCCTCTTACAGTTATTGGTTAAAGATCCCTCTATGTAACATGGCGAACAAAACTTTTTGAGGCAGAATAGGTAATTACATTTTGCAAATTGTCATAGGGCAGAATGACAGTTTGTGCCAAATTCAGGTAACAAAAATCATCAGTAAGAATTTAGCAGACACTGAAAGGACTGGGCTGCAGAATTGCATTCACTAGCGTTATCACCCCCTAAGCATTTTTGTTGAATTTAAGAAACAAAATTTTGTAGGCAATTTCATAGGAGTTGATTGAATACACTTCTCAGTAATTTTGAAATACTTAGCTGCTTCTTTTTCGATTGAATACATGCATCCTACTTTCAGTGCTCGGATGTTCAGTAAAGAGACAGGAAATCTTTAGCATGTAAGATGACTTTGCACTTACACAATTCGACTGCAGTACCAGGTGAATGCAAAACCAAGTCTTTTTTCTAGTGCAAAAGTCTTTACTTTGCTGGGTTGAAAGTTTCCCCAAGTCATGCTTTTACTTATCAAAAAAAGATGTTAATCAGCTTACCCATGATCCAAATTTCATCAATCTTTGAAAGAAGGAACAAAACATTTTACCCAAAAAGATCTTTTAAGTCATTACTAGCTGAGCTGCTGTTTGTCATTGTGTTTGCTGGTGGTGCAAAGTTCTGAGGAGCAAAGAAAGGATTACCCTGTATACCAAAGCCAGGCTGTCCTATCATGTTCATCTGAGGTCCCAAGACTGAACTGCTCGCACCTGGGGACCCTTGCGGGGGTACAAACTGATTAACCCACTGGCTTGATTTCTGTTGAGCCAACTGTTTCATACTAACTTTGGGTTTCTGAGGACCAAAAAGATTATCTAAAGCAGACATATCTGGGGGTCGGTTTTGTTGTGTCAGTGGAGAGACTGCAGATGCAGCATTCATAGGACTGTAATTTGGCATATTGGCAGTCGGTACGATGTTCATCTTGGTTGTTCCTGTTGCATTTGGACCACTGAAGAAATTCTGAGTGGTGGGACCAGCTCCCATACTGAATCCAGCAGTCTGAAAACCCATATTAGTATTTAGTCCGTTTGTTATATTTCTCTTTGCATTGTCAATAGGTGATGAAAATCCCATTCCAACGCCCATAGAAGGGACAGAAGAGAAGCTGTTTGAAGGTGCAACTTTAGGTTTGTTGATAGAATGGCTAGTCAAAGATGACATATTATCTATCAAGGTATCTGTCAAGTCTTTCGTCTGCAAAATACATAAAATGCAGTTAAGTGCTTTTCCTGTACAAACACTCTAGCAACAGTCTTTATCATTGCTCCTGCAAAAGTGGTGTTCATTTTTCAGAAATTAGAATTTATTGCATGGAATTGGGCATGAAATGTAGTTATACACAAAAGCAATTAGGTTATTTTCATTCTTTGTTACCCAGAACTAACTGTTACGCAGCTTTAATTTGACAACTCAGGCTATACATGAAGTACTACTGTGACATTTGATTACATGCCCCATTCCTATCCCAAAGCCCTTTATATATTTAGTTAATAAACTCTCCAGAGCAACCGCTTTTTTAATATGTGCTTTTTCCTTATCTAGAACAATGTCCTTCCAATAATAATTATTCCTTTGGAAACTCCTGCAATTTAAAAAGTGGGAAATATTGCTTATGATGCAAATAGAAGGCAGAATAAAATTTATTTTAGTTTTTCTCAGCTGTGCCATTGTACTATCAGTGAAAATAAAGGTGACTCACAGGAGAAAAAAAATGCTAAATGCATACAGCACTTGAACAGAAAAAGCATCACAGCTCTAATGGAAACAGTGCACTAATCTGTTCTTTCTCACCTGCTTCACTGGAGGTGTTATTGCAGTTGCTTGTGGCTTAAGAGGTTGCTGACTTTTCAGTTTCTGTGCCTGTTCTTGTTCTTTAGCTAACTTTTGCTTCTCTTCAAGTGTAAGAGATGCCTTTAAAAGGGAAAGTACTGACACTAAGTTGCACAGAATGGTTAATCTTACATTGATATTTTTATTTTATAAATAGGACTTTCATTCCAATATGTGGTAGAACAATACATATTATTTGTACAAAAGAGAAAGTAGATAAGCACAAAATCTATTATATTTATCATATTACTGAAAAGTACTTAAAGCAAATAAATACAGTATTAAAAGTAGCATAATAAGAAATTTGAGCAGATCTCAAATAAAGAGGTATCACAACAAAACCATTTTAACTTTGTCTTTTTGAAGTTGGGCATAAAAACAAGTGTTCTTCACAGTTTTTGTTTTCATATGGTTATCAACTGGCACTTGATACAGAGCTACAACTGACCAGGGAGTTGGAAAGGGAATTTTATTTTAAGATTGCTTAAGAGGCTTTTCAGCATTTTAACTATTTTTGTTAATGATGAAGGATAAAATCATAAAATCATTCCCCCTTAGCCCAAAATTAGTCAGAGGGTTCAGATAACTAGAAATGAAAATGATAAAATATATAGATTCTGGGGACCAATTTACATTATTAATAGCATGAAAATAATTTTACAATAGTTTATGCTTATGTTTAATATTCTATGTCATGCTTTTTCTTTGCTTCTTGTATTTATCCCAATATTGACTGTTCATTTTCACTTAACTTGGAATTGTACAGTAAATGTTAGTCTTTGTCACTACATGAAATTGTTTTATCTTCATCTCTGTTTGTAGTTTTATCATGAAGTTGCCTATTTTGATTTTCCTGTCTAAATCCACTGCTGAAGTTTAAGTTTCATTGAAATCTATAATTAAGGAGAAAGAAAATGACCAAAAAATTCTAATGCTAATTGCTGCCTACTTTGTACAAAGCTATTTTCAAGGAAGGGCTTTCTCAGAATTCAAGGATATGATTTGAACATTTTTCAGCGGACCTTCACATGTCACTACGTATGGTGCTGTGCTATAAAAAAGCACTTAGTTTTTCTTTTATAGCTTTAAATACGATAAATATTTACACATACTCTTTTTATGCAACCATATCAGCCTTGTATTAGACAGATGGATATAACAGGATTCCAAAACAAAGTAAACCACACCTTTTTCTGTTTTGATGACATCTCATTCTCTTTACTATCAGGTCCACTAGTTAGAAGGTCAGTTCCACTAGTATTAAATACCTTGTCAATCTGTTTAAGTTCAAAGAAAAAAAGCTTAGTTATTTGAAATGTTGTAATTTAAGGTAACATAAATATTGAGTAAGTAATTTTAAATTTCATATTTCTATATGCAAGTAATGCAATAAAATATTGTTGCTTACCTGATTACTTGTACTACTACATCTTGCCTCTTCAGACACACTCATTTGGTTAGCTATATCCAAAGATCTATACAGTGTAAAGTATACATTATTACAGAAAGATAACTTTACAGTCACATCCACAACGCTAACTCAGCAATGCAGATTGTTATTCTACATTTAAATAATACCTAAAAAATTGCATTATGAGAGCACTGCCATTTTTATAGAATGCTTGTAGGAGACTGGAAAATGTTAATATTCTAAATTGCAAAGGTGTCCTAATGATCATTTCACATGGTCTTAGCTCCTCCTTCTGAACAGGGTGACACAGACTTTTGGTAGTTAAATTGACTCAGAAATCTCACCTCATATCAGACTCCATAGAGTAGCTCTAAATATCTTCAAATATCACTGCCTTCTAAAAGGCTGTGATGTTTATGTTCCTCCAGTATGGTTTCTGTTCTCAACTACTACAGAAAAGCAACTTAGCACATAGATGCAAGACACAAACTGTACTAGGAGAGCTCAGTATGAACTTTTACATTTAATGAATTAATTAAAAATTATTGCCTCAAAATAATAAACTGTGATGGAACTGTATAAAAAACTATAACTCTATTACTATTACTCTATAAAACCATTGAAATCACAACATTATTATAATTCTAGGACTAATAAATCTTTGCTGACAACTGTGCTTATTTGAGAGAATTCTGAATTACTGAAGTAAGAATTACCTAGATTTTTTTTATTGCTATGGCTAGAGTTTTCTCACATTTGCTAAAAAATTAACTGAAATTTATCTCTGCTTACTTGTTCCTTCTCTAATACACACATAAATAAACACTTACTTCTGTTGCTCTTGCATGACATGAAGTTGCTCAAGCTTTGTTTTATGCTCTGCCTCCAATCTATTAAGCATATCTTTTATAACACAAATAAAAGAATTGAACTGCAAAAGAAATATACAAGAAGTTTGGATTTTGCAGTGATAGAATTCAGATGTGTATAACTTAAAAGGTAATAGCTCATAAAACCTACAACACACAATGTCGGATAAACTGCAGATTTTTAAATAATTCATAATCCCCCTTCACTATCTTCCACTACATACCCAACTACAAGCAGAGTATATACTAAACCAGTGAAAAATATATATCACTAAAAAATAAAAGTGGGGCAATCCAGACAAAAAAACCCACAGATGAATATTACCAAATCAATTTTCAAAAAAATTCTTATGATTGCACTTCTACATTATCTGCAACATTTACAAACAAGAGCAAAGGAAAAAACGTTAAGATTTTACTTTAGTTTTTAATTTGAATTATAATTATGTTAGTAACTAACCGCTTTTGCGGGATATTTGGAAGGTGATAGTGTTCATTTTGAAATTTTATACTAGATCAGTTAAATCCACTGAAAAATAATAAGTTTTAAACATGCAAGTACAGTAATACTGGAAGGTTTTGGGGTTTGGTTTTGTTTGCTTTTACAACAGAGTTAGACATACAGCAATGTATGAATTTTCTCTGGCAACAGTTTAAATCTATTCTCTGCCAATTTATCAAGTAAAAGCATGCAATGTAGATATGTTCCTACCTGATTGAGATTAAGATTGTTCTCAATACTAAGAGGGATCAGATGGGGCAATACTTTTCCTGCAAGCTGTTCTTTGGTAATTCCCAACTTCTTATGAGTAAACGTACATTTGTAAATACCTGACATACAACATCAAAATAGCAAAAATTTTAAGTAAGCAATGTGATCAAAGTAGCACTCTATATGTATCAATCATCTGAACATATATTGGCTCTGTGTGCAAGCAGGGAAAAACATGATCAATTAGTCATCCACAACACAAACGTATTATAGCAAGAGGCCTTGATAAAGTTCCGAACAAGAGGTGGTCCAAAGTAATACTTTGCAGCTATGAAACCTGATATTAGGCAATGTATTGTCCTGGCCAATTATCTGAGAATATGCATCTTTGAACAGATCACAAGCAACTGAGTGACCACAAACTGACAAAATGCCACTGAGAAATTAAGCTGCATTAACCAAGGATGTGTGTTCTCTCCTGGCATACTGAACTGCCTAGGAGTAACTATCGCACTGCTCACTGATTGCATTTTACTAAGATTCTTACCTAAATGTTTGGGGCTGTGTCACACATAGGATCGGAAATCATGCATAGTCTTTACCTGTTCTAAAATCACTGAAAAAAGAATACTGGCAGGCACGAGGGATCCAATGTTAAGCCTACAAGTTCTAGAATGTTTCTGACAAGAGGATTCCTCCAGTTCAATAGTCCACATCTGGTTGCAAACACTGAACATACTAGCATAAAACAAGCAGCTCTCCTCACTTTCTATGGTTCATATTAGAACAGAGCTATCAGATGGCCAAAGAAGATACTACACACAAGACAGAAGGTATTATGATTCCAGAAAAAAGGAGAGCCCGAGTATACAAAATTGATTTCAGCCCATCAGTTCCAACCTAGGGTTCACTTATCCACTCGTATCCAAGTAGAATTCAGGAGTAATACAACTAAAGGATAAGATACACTGTCCCTCACTCTCAGACAGCAAATAGAAGTCAAAGCTGCAAGGATTAAAGGAAACAGGCAGCTTTAAATTATTGCTGATGGATGCTCTCTTGCTAATTTTGAACAGACCAAAATAATGCTACTATCACATATAATTACAGTGTTTAATGAGGGCTGCTGATGGTACAGCTCAGCTTGTTACAAATGGTCTTCTGTCCACTACTTTGTTGTCAGCAAGAGATGGTCACTGTCTTCCAGACTTGGCCACGCAGTCACACCTCTTTCTTGGTAGTGACCCTGGTCATCTGGTCTCCTTGAGCCCATTCAAGTTGTTAAAATCACACATCCTGAGTTAGGCAAGCACCAGAGCAGCACTAGGAAAGCACAACTTGGAGTGAGGCCTCCCGTTCCAGAAGTAACAAGCCATTAGGTTTTGTTAGCTGTTTTGCAAAATCTCACCCAGACTATGCTCCATTTCAGTGCAAAGGCAGCCATGTTTGCTTACATGGCCAACAAAATGAGTCTAACAAAACCTGCAGTGAAGAGCAGTAGAGTTGCAGACAATCATTTATAGCATCTGACATGCAAGAGTGGTAAGACAAGGCAACAGTAACATCTTAAAAGATCCAGCAAGGTGCTCAGCATCTGAAAGAAGACAGGTCATATACTCTTCTGAGGAAAACAGGCCTTCGGGCTGTGTGGACCATACAGTCCACGAAAGCATCACAGCATAAGAACTGCAATGAGTACAACTACATTGGGCCTTGAAGACTGCAAATAGTGTTCAGAAGCACAAGCAATGTGTAAGGTAACTGAACAGAGGCATGCTTAAGAACTAGAAACAGGATTTTTAATAGACATTTTAGCGATATGCTATGCAAACATTATCAATGATAATACAGAAAGCTTTCAGATTTACAACATCAAAGCACAAAAGAGGATTTATTACCCAAAATTCCCATTAGCACTGCAGGTTCCTTGGATGGAATTTGTTGTAGAAAAGGTAAAATATCATCAAGCACAAACCATTTATCCAGGTACTCCAAAATCTTGCCTAAGCACACTAGTGAGTTTACCCGGACCTGTGAAGTATGATAAGAATTGAACAAACTCTTTACTATACTTTTGCCTATGACAAAAAAAAGGTTACAAAACTCAGAAGAAAACAGGTGCTACTGAAACTACAACCTTCATATCTGAAAACTCAAGGCAAGTTAAAAAAAAAACCACTTTTGAGTCATGAAAGGAAAATACATATAATTACACACTGCTCACAAAACCTTGGCTTTTCTGCAGGACAAACGCTGTTAACATGTATTATTGTGGAATACATTTCTACAATATTTACAGTATTATTAACACAATAAGTTGTTAACTTTAAAAACTGTTAAAGAATGGTGCTTTTGTATTTGTAAAAAGTAAAAAAAAAAAATCTCAAAAAGAAATCAGAACACATTGATGGGCTTTTCTTTAAAGACACAACAGCAGAAAAGCCAAAGTAATTAAAACTAAGAACATTTTTTGAGGACTGAGGGATAAAATTATAAGGATACTTACAGCAAGAGAAGAAGTCTGCAAACATGCATTTTTAATTCTTGGAATTAATGAATTTTTCATTGATGGGTAATCTATTAAATTGGCAAACGTGGGAATTATGTTTAGGCAAAGCTCCTATAAAAAAAATTCCACATAAGTTTAAAAAGAAACACGTATGTTTATTATAAAATTAGTACTAATATTACTCAAGATCAAAATTAGTTTAAAATGTCTTCTTAAGCTTTCCTTTTAAGGAAATATTTAAGGAAATAACATGTTCTACTAAGCTGACCTTAATCTATCAGACTCAGTTAAAAATAGCTAGAATAATGATATGTATATAGAACCTTGGAAAGTGGATTTTAAAAAGAGTATTCATAAATTTATAATAAAATATTTGGATCCAAGAATATCATGTATTTTCAGAAAACACCTTTATATAAAAACCAAGTTTTATTACATCAAACTAACATTTTCCTACATAAATCTGTGAAATCAAGCAAATCTGAATGAGTACTATCATCAATACTGTAGCAGCACAATGATATGCTGAAAGATAAAAGACCATATCAAGATTAAACATACTTAAGCAACAGAGAAAAAAATACCTGATTTCAGCTCAGTCTCAAAAAAATAAGAGACAGCAATATTTAGTGTATGTTGCGAGTAAATACCTGAGTAACCAACCTACTGATGCAGAAAAAAACTCACACCAGGTATTTAGAAACAAAAACCTTTCTCCGTAATATTGCAAAGGCTTTGCAGAGGTAAAAGTCACATCTGGATTTGTCAAATCCTTCCTTAGGAAATATTTTGTTTATCTCCCCCTCCCACTCCTGAATGCCTTTCAGTAAGTGGAAGTTAATTCCAGTAGAACAATTATTTAAAAAATAAAGAAGAACCTTAGAAAGCTCAAGAAAGCATAAAGAGAAAAAATAAAATATGGATACATGAAAATGTCACCAGAAGGTATATTAGCATGATTTTACAGCAAATCAGGTCTTCCAAGGTAACTGTCAGCACGCATGTTCGTACCAGCTGGACCTCAGAAAAAGCCACCTCTCATTGACTGTAATGTAAGAGCATGCGTGTGTGTATAGTTTCTGCTGCACAGGCAATGGTGTCTAGTAAGAAATTAGGATAAGAGCATGAGAGCCACAGCCAAGTGGCTACTCCCTGGAAAATAAGGGAACTAAATTTTACAAAACCAAATTTTCTTTAATAAAACAATCATCTCTTTCAACATTCAGGAATATTACACAGCTTTATCATTTGTTCTTCAACTAAACAAACACATGAGTTAGCACATCAGCTTAAAGAAAGAGAAAAAAAAAAAAAGTTTTACATAAAGGCTGCAATTACTATACCTGGATCTGAATTGAAGGTGCTTCCAAGGCTCTATAAATCATTGGTAGAACACTGTTCTTTATTTCATCTGGTGGAGTTTTGGTTAGAAGCAAGTCCATTTTTTGCAGGAAGATCAACAAGATCTATTAAAAGAAGGACAATTCAGAAGCCAAAAGTTTTAAATCCAGGAACATATACTTACAATTTAAAGTGTGTTGTATCATATCACAAAAACTTCAGTTTTCTTGTAACTCAGTAAATGTGATTACTTACCATGTTGCTTGCCTGAAGGCATGGAAGACAAAAAACACTTTGACATATTATTGCATTTTAAAAACAGCAAATACAAATCAAACAAAATATGCATGTTCTAGACTAATCCTTCTGAAATAAGAAATTGTAACAGCTAAGGAAGGAGTTCTTGTTTCTATTTACAACATGGTCTTTTGTTAAAATCCACTCACAGAAAAGCTTTATACACACATCACTATTGAAAAAGCTAAACTTTCAAAAAACTATGTCTCAAGTGCTGTTCTCAAAGCATTTGATCACAACTCCACGTGTAAAAGCGATACACTATCTGTATCTAGAATCAAAATAGGGACACAATGAAAAGAATATTACAGCTACTATATGGACACAAAATTAAAAAAAAATCCCAAACAAAAAAAAAATTCGCATCACATTAAGTACATTTAAATAGTGGGATTCACCTTGCTTAGGCTTAGCCATCTAAAAGTTAGCTGCTATTCTAAGTTGCTCATCCAGGGTCAGTCTCCAACACAGAGCTACGCAACTCATAAGACTCATGTCTCAAATAGGTGAGACAACTTGCTACAGGTGCCATTGACTGTTCATTGATATCGATTCCTTTCATGAAACAGATCAGACTAAGTGGATAAATTGTGGTGAATGACATCACATTAATAATAAAAAGCCACGTATTTCATAGGAGGAAAAGATTTCAACTTTTAAGTCTAAAAATACGTAGCAATCAGTGCTTGTAGGTCAAATAAACAGAAGCATCAAAGTACAGAAATACAAGTGTACCAAGACCAAATGACAAAATTCTCCCTTTCATTTCCTTTCCTTTACAGGGAAGAAAAAGACATTCTTTTAAACTGCAACGAATGTGTGTTTTCTTATTGTGTATTTATAATTACCTAAACTGTACACATACACACACCAACTCATTCATCCATTCCATGAACATTGATTCTGATGCAATATCCCCAAATTTGGGAGAAATAAGGTAAGATGGACCAGACCAGTTTTAAAGTTAGATTTTATAATTATTCTTGAATAAAGAATTTTGGCTTTTGAAAGCTACATGCACTGTTCTTATCTAGTAACCCTGTAATACTGTGGTGTGACAGTTTCTATGTTAATTAAATGTATAGTTTTGGAGAAGGATCCTTTGACTGTTTTTGCAAACTTGAAAATGACATGAATGAAACCTGTTATTTAACAACTAGAAAAGCTCTTTTAAAATAAGAACCAGGTGTTTGAATGTATAACAGACTACTTTTAACTTAAACATTGTACTATACAGTCATTTAGGTTTCACAGAAGCAGTTCAGCTGTTATTCACTGGCTGTCAGTGCTTTTCAACTAAGGTAAGATAAAGCTGAATTGTTTTTGATCTCTCTCTCGACCTGTCTTTAACTAGAATGTAGTTCATGCTGTTCCAATGAACCCCTTTTATTTTTAGCTTTCTAGGGTCATATTTGATACTTCTTATCTGAAACTAAGATGCAACAGTCACAGAAACACACAAACACCATCTAATAAGCAAGCAGCAGCAGCTGCACTCTTAAACAATAATGCTAAAGATGTGCTTCATTGATTAATACAGAGCCCACTACCTGTCAGGGTACACTTTGGTGTACTGAACTAGATAGAATATGAAATTTACAGCACATCATATGCTAACCCTCTATGGATTCCCTTAGATATAAATTTAGGGTTTGTATACACTGGGAATCATAGAATCATAGAATCATTTAGGTTGGAAAAGACCTTTAAGATCATGAAGTCCAACTGTTAACGTAGCACTGGCAAGTCCACCCTTAAACCATGTCCCTAAGCACCATGTCTACATGTCTTTTAAATACCTCCAGGGATGAAGCTATGTCAGAGTAAGCTAGGATGTTAATTTACAGCACACCTGTTACTCCAGGCTAACTCCAAGAGTATGATACAAATGAGTAATTTAACTAAATATTCCATTTTCATATTACAAATTCCCTCTTACAAAGACTGTGAACCCTGGATAAAAACTTCTTCATACTGAATTCCAACAGCTTCCCTATGATACACTCACTTCCTAACACAAGTGTGCTACGAAAGCCAAGCAACAGGCCCCTCATACTAAAACATCTTGAGAGAGCATTTGGAAGAAACACTGGCAGGTTCCCCATCCACCGCCCTCCATGAGTTACAAACACACAGGAACTGGACGTTTTTGTCTTGCAAGGACAGTCAGATATGGAATTCTGTCCTCTGGCACTCTGAACCTTTATATTTTTTTCCTGAATTCCTGGTACATTAACTTAGAAAACCTGTCCTAGATTACTTAAACAGACTTTGCCATACTAGAAAGATCACAGAAATAATAGTGGAATAAGCCATCTAGTGCTCAGCATGCATTAAAAATGTCGACACAAGAATTTAATATATAGTATCTACAAAGCTACAGAAAAACTTTGCAAAGCTCACTCTTTATAAGCTGAACCCAAGTCTATACTTTGCTTCCCTCATTTCTCAAGAAATAAAACAGCTTTTGTGCCCATTACGGCCCAGATATAACTTTGACACAAACTTTTTGCACTGAGGATTGTCTCACAAATCTGATGTTAAAGGTAGCAAAACACAATATTACCTTTTAGGATGAAACAACACAAGTAAGATGTTTGCTGGCTTTCGGTCAGTTAGATGTTAAATTTTTGCAAGACAACAATGAAGCTAACATAAAGCCTCAGTGTACCAAAAGTAAACAGCTTTAAGTAGTTCTAACTTTCTGAGGTATTCTCAGTTACACAAATATCTGTTTCCCTGCCCCCCCCCCCCCCCCCCCAGTATAATAAGAGTTCTCTGATCCAGTTTTTCTGAAACCCAGAAATAAAAGGTCTACTTGTTCATTCCTATGTTTATCTTGCCCCTTAAGTGCTCTGGAGAGAAATAATAGCATCCAGCAGTAAAACAAAGTGAGCTAGAAGAAATGTGTAGCTGTCTTTTATCTGTGGAGGCAAAATGCCTAACTCAGTGACAGAATTCTCAGGAATCATCATGCACTTGGTGTTGACAATAGGATGCAAACGTTTTGCTCCTTTACAGTAATAATAATGTCTTACTGCTGTTATGCATGTAAGCAACAGATAAAAGCATATTTTACTTACACAATAGATTTATCAAATCAAACAAAACAAATTTCACAAATTTGTGCACAGTTCTCAAATAAACACTATTTTATTATCATCAATAAACAGCACTGTTAAGAGGGTGTCAAAGTCACAACTTTTCTACCCCATGATCCCAGTGTCAGCAATCTGGATAAAAGAAAAAATAAATCATAGGTTCAGCTACTCTTAGAGTATGTGCTAGTATTGTACTGTACAACCCTGCTCAGATTGGCTAGATGAGTGATAAAATGCTTACAAATATACCTTCTACAACCAACCAAAAATAAGAATTGAGTGGTAAGTTAAATGCTTCTTTTTCTGCTAATCTAATCTCATCTATAAATGCAAATATACTCTCAGAAAATCCACCTAAAAAAGCAGGGTAGAGGCTTTGTGAATTTCCTGGAAAAAATCTGTTTCGTATGAATCAAGACTGACTGCCTGGACAACTACAGAGCAGGTTGGGCAATCTGTATGAAAAGGGAAATAGAACAATTAGTAATTTATCAGGGAAAATAAAAACCCAAAGAGAAAAATTGTAATCTGAACAATATTAACATACCTGGATTGGTTCTTGCTGCTTAAAGACAGGACCAAGATCAGGCAGAATGAGCTTGATATATTCTTCTTTGGTACATTCTTCAGCAATTAGAAGAACGTTAGGTAAGACAAAGGGTACCATATCAGGATTCACAAATTCAGAAGTCAAGCAAGGCAAAATTCGCTGAATTATAACACGCTAAAAGAAAAAAAAAAAAAAGCATGCATCACATTGTGCTGCATTGCAGTAAGTTACTATTGTGCCAGATTGACAGCTTCTGTATTAACTTTGTATTTACAAAAAAGCAGACAAACAATTTTCAGGTTTGAGCTCTTTATTTTCACAGTATACTCTAGCTAATTTATACTGTGCTACTTTGCTTACTTTTCTCTGTTTGCACTCAAAACATAACTGGAGATTATAACAACTGTGAAGGTCAACAAAAAGTAACCAAGTGTACAGAAAACAGGACTTTCAGCTACATACATGAATTATGAAAACCTTACCCTATATGCTTTCTTAAAAAAGACCCTAAAAAGACCCCCCCCATATAATCAGTTTTTCAGTACCACATCACTCACTGAACAAACACATAATTCTACTATGCATCCCTGTAAAACTCCAGGTACATTCCCTAAACGGGATTCTACTGACGAAATAGGTATTTACATTGTGGATATGTCTACTGCAGAGTTAGACATCCTTAAATGCTTTTAAAGTCAATAAAGAGAAATACACAGTTCAAGGGCACAGCCCCTTCCCTCGTAAAATATACTTTCAAGACAGAAAAAAAAATTAATGCCCTAAAGATGATTAGGTCAGTCAATGGCTGTCTAAAGTTAGGTGAAACACATCCCATCTATTTCCAAATTCAAAGCATCAACAATTTGGATCAAAGGAAAAAAAACCTACTAAATTAAAAAGAAGAGAGTATTAAACATGAAGTCTGAATTTTGCACTGCATAGTGCAAAACAGAATTAAAAATAAAGAAATTTAACGCAATGGGTGAGAAGCTCAGTTATTCTATTATGTATTAAACATGCTATTTTTGTATCACATAAGGATTATGCTTTATATAAATTTAAGAATACCACAAAAGGAAAACAAGTGAGTCTAGACATCATGTCTAACACTACACAGAAGAAATCTGTAATGACAGACATTTGACTTTGAGGTTTCTGGGCACTGCTAGTACAAGCAAGCACTTAGTCTGCTGAGAGAAGGAAGCTTTGCATCATTCAACATTAAAAGTACTGCCTTGCTATGAAAAAACTTGAAGCAATCTTACTGGGAGAAAAGGTGGCAAGATGACTTCAAAGAGCTATGATAGCATCTGGAAACAAAGGTAAAGCCTTGTAAATGGAGAGAAGACAACTCCCTTTCAAATTGGGATGAACTACAGGAGGACATGCAAATGAAGATTCCTTACACTGATAGCACAATTTGCCATTTTTTATTCATAGCTAAGGAGTATTTCCACACCAATTATTTTCTAATCTCCCCTTCTTTCCTACTACTCTACTCTGACAGTCTCATGACAGTCTATTATGGTACAATCCTCCATAAAGTCCAGCATTCTAAGATTCAGAATGTTAGCAGATGTTCACCTATTTTTAAACTCACTATTTCAAGACATCATTCACATACCTTAGGTAGTTTTGGCAGAACCTTTGGTAGCCCTTTAAAAAATTGTGATTTCTGAAGGTTATCCCTTTGAAATAATGAATCAAAATACTGAAGCGTCATTGCTCCTACATCATCGAAGAATGGTATCTAAAAATAAGATTAAAAGCTTGTGATCTGGAGGGACACAACACTGACACTGTTACAAAGATTCCAAAATATAATCATCTATTTACTTGTTCAATGCACTATAGCAAACCTTTACAATGATGTGCCTGCAACTAACAATTAGAAAGTACATTTTTTACATACTTTAATACAATATTCACAGATAAAGGTTGATTATTAAGAATGAATTTTCCTAGCATTTTAAAGAAACCCATGCATGTCATGTATCTAAGTTAACTAAGTTTTGTCTACAAAAAATGGAATGAAAATTAAAAACCTAGATCAAAAGTTCTAGGAATAATTACGCTATTTAATATTACAACAAAGTATTACCTACTAGGCCATCCAGATCTGGCTACCTTCCCTAGAAACTTCTAATGAATCAATAAGCATTTATATGCAATAAATATGTAATTATATAAATTTCTCTCCAATGTTCAGACTCACTTGTAAATCCTGTCCACTATATTTGTCACATGATCTCCTATGTTTGGATGACTTCAGCAAAGAGGGCACAGGCCTTCTTAAGTATTGTCTGACAATGTATATGCATAGACCAGGCTTATAAAGATGGCACCAACAAAATACCAGGGGGTCTCATCTGTAGCCAATGTGTATCATATTAATACTGATAGAGCTGCTGCATCATTAATGAAAGACTGGTAAAAATGCCTGATGATAACAAGATTGGTTTATATAAAAATCCATCCCCAAATATTCAGCTTTCAGTTAGCAGATGAACAAAAAGAGTAGAAGAGTGTCTATCCCAGACCTACACAGACTGCAGTTCTGCATTCCAAACCTTGCATGGGTAAGATTTCTCCTTCCTGCTAACTCTCAGTTTTAGGGAGGGGTATATCAAACCTCACAGGCTTGCAACAGTTAAAGACAAAGCATGGTCTCTCAGACTATTTAGACACATTTTCAGTTGAAAACTTTGTGCAAAAATAAGGGATATAAAACCATTTAAAGAAGCTCTGCTGTAAGGCAGAAAGAAAAGCCAGTAAGACTAGGGCAATAAAGAAAAAAAGAATCAGAAAAGCATATTGGAGTAGGGCAATACAGAAGAAAAGAATCTGTCAGCAGAGAACTCAAGCTAGTCTGTACTGTGGACTTAAATTCTGTCTTCTAGATCACACACCAAAAGGTCTATGATGGTGGAATTCTACACAGGTCAACACAAACTAGTTAAAA
Source organism: Gorsachius magnificus (assembly GCA_034008185.1). Taxonomy (NCBI): domain Eukaryota; kingdom Metazoa; phylum Chordata; class Aves; order Pelecaniformes; family Ardeidae; genus Gorsachius; species Gorsachius magnificus. Next base: position 165,205,842 of record CM067081.1, read on the forward strand.
CTAGCAAGGTAAATTTGCCCATGTCAAGCTCCATTTTAGCTCATGTCATGCTGGCCATAACAAACTGCTTTTAGAACTAAAGCTTTAGTATCTCTACCCTACAGTTCAGTCTGCAGTGAAGACATAGTAAAAGAGACTTAACATCTTTATAAAACCATATTGCTTAATACAACCATTTACAGATTTCTTGTAGTCCTTCAGATAAGTGCATTGATACCTGAGTAGCATTTGCCAATTTCCTCACTTCCCATCTTTCAGCATATGTGTTGGCAGAACCATTACCTGTTCCCCCTCCCTTCTTCACTCACTATTTCTTCCAACTGTTAAGACACTGATTGCTCTCTCTGTATACAATCTTATATGACAGGAAAAGAAGAAAATTGTTTAGCTAAGCAAGTCTATAAGGAGGACCCTGAAAGGCTATCAGATATGAGAAAATAGAGTATAAGACAAAGGAAGAATCATGCTTTCAGAATCTACTTTCAGATAGGAAAGCAAAAGAACAGTTTGTCAAATTAAAACTTAAATTATCCTACCTGCAATTAATTTTTGCTTTATTGTGGCAAGTAAGCTCCGAATATATTTTAAGCTATTCTGCTGCATATTTAAGAACACACCAACAATCATAAGCCAAAAGTTAATCCTTACATTTATTGCCCTTTATCATTTTATGGCTTTAAAATCCTTCCAATACAGTTTTAAAGACTGAATTGTATAAAAACATAGCACAGAAAATACTTCCAACTGTGTTGGAAAGCAACAAAGTAGTATTGCATTGAATGATTATTCTAAATTCTGTCTCAGCACCCACTTCTTCCATATTAATAAAGGTCAGCATAAGGACAACTTTTGACATCAACTGACATCATTATTTCCAAAACAGTTAAAAAATATTTAACATTTCAACTAAAATGATTAACAGGAGAACACTTTAAAATAGCTCTATTGTTTCTACAAATCAAGCACTATTTTCCTTCTTTCCTATGGCTACTGTATTTTCCATGCACTGACCTTAGTCATTTGATCTGCGTCTGGTCTGACTGCTGGAGCTACATTTAAGAGTAGCTTTACATGTTCGCGCACCTCCTCTGGTATATTCTGAAGAGTACTGGAGCTTAAACGGCTCAGCTGCGTAAGTAATTTAAGCACATGCACCATGAAGTCAGAAAATCCTGCATATTACTATTTTCAATATACAACACGACTATACTTCGTCCTCTTGATGGTTTCTCTACCCACACTTTTGATATCCCTCCCTTCTCCCCTTTTATAACCCATTTGCTTCTGATCCCTCATAGTCTTTCTGTCTCCCAACAGCTTACCTGCTTTAGGTCACATTCCCCTATTTCCAACTTCTCATTGTGTTCAGTATTTTTAAACAGATACATGTTATTATCTGAGGTGTTGCCTACACACATTAAAATACAGTACACACAACTAAGGCAATGGGCACCCAAAGAAGTTAACGACAAAGGAAACTTGCATATAAGCGTACATTATGTCAGCTGATTTAGGTAACTGATTTCTGTTAACATTCATAGTCCACAAAGAACATGAAATAGCTGATAGCTATATGGATACCAACTGCAATGTCAAGTGATCAAATTACTTTTAAACTCAGCCATCTTCAATGGTCCTACAGTTCACTCCAACAGGTAAAGTACTGATTCCACAAGACCGGCATTCAACAGATTTACAGAGAAATCAGGTGAAAAATGAAATTTGTAGTTTATAAAGTTGGTATATGTAACCTTCCCTACACATATTTTTATTTCCCATATTTAGCCATGATTCTTTTTTCTTGTTACAAAGATGGCACACAAGGTAAGACACCATTATCAGATTGTTTATGTTGGTGCACTGGTATTGTGTTCTAAATATTTAATTCTATTTTAAAACAGTAACTTTTCAAATATGAATATTAATGAATAATAGTCACAAATAGAACAAATACCTGATCCAGCTGTCTACTAAAGCTTTTATAAATATCCTGCTTGTTGACCTCAAAAATTGGTTTCCCTTTATTAAATACTGCGTACATAACAGCTCCTAGAGAGTACATGTCACTGGCTGTCTCACAGCTCACAGAGAGAATATATTCTGGTGCCAGATATTCAGGATTCGGAAGACACAAGGATGGCAAGTTTGGATCCCATTCCTTACAAGGGAACTTTGGCTACAAGAGAAGTAAAAGAAAGTACGTTTATTAGGGATTTTAAAAGAACATTTAGGGATTTTAAAGAACATTTAAGTAAGAAACCTCGAGCAGCAAAAAAAATCAATTATGAATGAAACAGAGAGAAAGCAAAACTGTTAAGAATCTGTGTCTGTAACTTAAGTGATTAGCTGATACAGTTAAGTCTGAATATTAGAATTAGGAAGTGTAACGTAAAATCAAAGCACTGCTGTAAGAGGGAAACATGAGCTATGATGGGAATTCATTTTAGGAGGTAGCAACCAGGCACTGAGTGGATGCATCAGACTAAATTAGGTATCTTTGCATGTCAACCAACACGCAGGTGAGCAGAAGTGGCACAGGCTTCAGCCCCTGAAACCATCACTAGTCAGCTTCAGCCTCTGAAATCATCACTAGTCTATTTTGACTCCACCGAGCCAACTCAGACTCTTTTTCTGTGATGACCAAAGGCATCACTTCAATCCAGACCATACGTTCAAACTTCCTGCCAAGAAAATATAGAGGTGAATATTAAATAAGTGATTCTGGACTGAAAAGAAAGGTCATAAAACTGGTTTCAGACAAAGATCTGAATTTGAAATTTAATGATGATAAATACAAAGATCTATTACCTCTTGTTCAGATGGATTTGTTGACTGGTTACAAAAATCGAAGCCCATAATTTTCCATGCTCCACTCTTATAAAATGATTTTAAAAGATTATTATTTCAGGTTAAATATTTCCCCAAATATCCTGTAAGACATTTAGAAAAATTCTCTTCCTGTAGTCACAGTTAAATTGATAAGTTAAGTAAGAAACAATTTTTCAGCACTATTTTAGGCTATGTCTTAATAATTATGTATGAAGGAAATTGAACACACATGGGCAATCAGCAGATGAGATTATGAATGCCAATTAACTATCACAGCAAAAGAACAAAAATGCTTTTCAAAGTTGATCAACACATTCACTAAATAAAACCTGGGAGCTACTGTTCCTCCATAGAAGATAAAGAAAAGATTCACATATGGGTGAGACAGATGTAGCACATTCATATGGAAAATAGAAATGAATTTGATTTAATATTTTCCATGTCAGAATAAGCAAAACCAGTAGCAACTTAGAGCCTCCAGTGTTCATCCTCTCCTATACTCACAGTTATAAGGGCACTATCAACTCTCACTTCCCAATTATTTGATTTACTATAGGCAGTCAAAAATTTGGCAGTTTATAAACTTCAAAACCAATCATTAATACTAAAAGCACATGAAAATTATAAGGACAACCTGTGTCATACCTGAAGCAAACCATATTTGGTCTCCACATCATAAAGTTTGTATTCTTTAATGTCAGATGGTAAAGGAGAAGGTAGGTTGTCCCAGTTGCCAAGAACGTTAGCTAAACTTGCACAGACTGGTTCTGTACAAAATGCCAAGCAATCTCTATAGAGGAAATACATAAAAACATTTCTTGTAAATAAATGTAATAAATCTCTGGAATGCAAATAAAGAACCATACAGACATCATATTATACATTACCGGAGCACTTGGTGTTACCTAAAAACATGTTATAGCTCAGGTTTTGAATCACTGTAAGTAATATTATACTAGAGAAATACATAAATATCTGAAGTATTCAAAAAATATTTGCATATAGATATCAGCTAAAATTATTTTATTCTCTAACATTCACATACATCACTAATGATGCACACAATGATTTATTACAAAGTTTTAAAAAACAATGCTTTTCTTGTCCTGATCCAGAAAAATCAAACAAATAATTCTTACTATTATTAAAACTTCTAAAATCACCCTTTAGCTGTGCCTGGAACAGATATGTCCTGACCACTTAATGTCGTCAAACAATGATCAGAAACAAAATCAATAAAATGTAAGGTAGCACTTGAATATTCTGTTACTTTGCAAATGAAGAGAAAAGAAGAGGTGCGAACACAAATATGCTTACTGTATGAACTTCAGTTTGCACGTAAAGTAACTGTTTTCTAAATTATTTTATCCACTGTTTTCTTCATTAAAACCTACAGGTCTTGTTTATGCATTTTTGTGTTAACAGTGTTTGAAAAGCACAGGTAAGCAAACTTTTGCACATATGCTCCAGCACCTCAATGTCTTTCTCATAGTGAGGGGCCCAAAACTGAACACAGCATTCAAGGTGCAGCCTCACCAGTGCCAAGCACAGAGAAAGAATCACTTCCCTAGTTCTGCTGGCCACACTATTTCTGATACAAGTCAGGATGCTGTTGGCCGCCTTGGCCACCTGGGCACACTGCTGGCTCATATTCAGCCGCCTGCTGACCAGCACCCCCCAGGTCCTTTTCCACCAGGCAGCTTTCCAGGCACTCTTCCTGCCCAGAGAAGTGGTGGACTCCCAATCCCTGGAGGTATTTAAAAGACCTGTACATGGGACATTAAAAGACGTGGCATTTAGGGACATGATTTAGTGGTGGATTTGTCACTGTTAGGTTTACTGTTGGACTCAATGATCTTAAAGGTCTGTTCCAAACTAAATGATTCTATGGTTCTATGAAATTACTGGTTGTAACACTGTGCTTCAAAATTTCAAATTTCAAAGTCCTGAAAACAATGTATGTCTCATGTAACATAAACATAGTCATTCTTTATATCCATATTCTTCACACTGGTTTGCATAGCACTAGAGGCCCTGGACAATCATTGCACCTCACTTCTAAACTGTTTTAAAGTTTTTTTGGAGAAAGCATTACTTGAATGGTAGCACACATACCTGGTTTAAGGATGAATAGTTCATGGGAACACTAAATACTGCACCACTACAAATAGAGAAAACTGAGACCGAGTAACAGTAATAAAGATACAATTTTTTAAATAGTAAAGTTACAAGCAAGAAGACAGAAGCCTAACTTTTTGTTCTTTCCTTAAAAAATCACAGAAGACACAATGCCTCACCATGAATCTACCACACAGTTTTTATGTATCTCAACAATTAACAAGCTTGCTCTTTGAAGTAAAATAAGGCTGACCAAACATGCAAACCTCTTATTACTCATCCAGATTTTAATTTTACTTCAGTTTTATCTACTGCCTTTCTGAAGGAAAAACAGATGAAAATTAAAATACATTGATTCATAAGTGTCAGCCAACCTGACAGAACTTCTTTGCTTGGTTTCCTCCCTACTATTCTGTTAACACCATCCCCTTCATGTTTCCATTAACACAACTAGGGCTATAAAACTCATTTCTGTAGTAATCACAAAGAATCAGAGCACAGAAAGACAGAAGTCCTTAATTTTTAATCTGACTTCAACTTTACCATAGAGCTTATACATTTAGTTACGGTTAAGGAATAGACAATAGAAAATACCTAGGGAACAGTTATTCAGTGGTTTTCATAACATAAACTCGCTGATTGCTGCTGTTTTGAGGGAATGAAAAGATGGCTTTTTTTTTTTTTTTTTTTACTTTAGGAGCTAATTAAATAAGGACCCAAACCAGAGTAACAGCAGGATGGGGCAAATCTAATTAAAGCAACTGATGTCTGCCATACAGTGCAGCTTCTTTAACAGTTCCCTGAATAATCTCAAAATGAAATTCGAAGTAACACAATAAAAAGAAAACAAGTTAAAAATAACAGTGATGGCCAAAAATGCATGTGCTTTGGGAAAAACTGCAACAGATGGAATGTCTAGTAAATTAAGTATCTGGGACTCTTCACACTACTACTATTTTTAATGGGTAGTAATGACATTATGAGTGGACTTATAATACGGCTTTTTTTATCTTTTTCTCCAATAACAAGTTAAATAGAGAATAACATTGGTCATCTGTGCTGTTACTGGAATTCAAGACCAGTTGTAAGTAAATATCTTTTATTTTTATAGTATAATAGTTATTCATTATGTAAATGAATGTAAAAATGCTGTATACATCATAATATATATAACAAATATATTAAATATAACTGTATTGAATACTAATAATTTGGAGTAGAAATATTATATTAATAGTGGAAAAGCTACCTACACACTAGGATCAGAAAGATCTGGCCTTTCTTTCTGTATCTACTTCAGCTGTGCAGGTACACCAAGTATCCCTTTGCCCCCCAAAGGAGGAATAAAGGGTGACTTGCAAGCAGTTCAACACAACTGCATATTACTTTGGAGACATAAAAAAAAAGACCAGCTACTGTCTAGCCAGGAGGAGTCCCCGACAGATTTCTTCAAGAATAAGCACTCTGGAAAGAACTGCAATTCTAAAAAAATCTTACAGCATGCCAGCACAAGGTCACACACACAAATATTCTAAGCAAGCTTTTATTTTATGAACCCCCTCCAAAACCAGTTACATCAGTTTCCAGCATAGCAAACAACCAAACAGGTTTTGTGCTGCTGGTGTTTCTACCAGTAGCTGAGTGCACGGAGTATGGAAAGAAAAACTGGAGCAAAGCACAGGGCATTGCTAAAAACTCACGAACGAGAACTCTGACATAACTACACTGTTAATTTTACTTCAAAAGGCTTAAATTCTTCACAAGAAGAACACCAAAGCTTTCCTAGCACTCCAAAGTATGAATCTTAGCTTTTTCTTCTGAAGTGCAGAATTCAGAGAAAAAAATTATTTATTACAAATGCAGTTGCTGAGTCAATTGAAATACTGTGACAATTTTAGGAAGAAGCCTGGGATATACTCTGGGATTCACTCGCATGCATTATGACTGGGATGACCCTAGGCCCTTTAGCATGTAATAGTTCATTTACAGTTGTAGAATACTGAGAGCTGTCTTCAATTACCTAATTAATCTTCCTTAGGCTTTTGTGAGGGACATTCTGAACCACAGGGGCAATGACAGCTTTGAATACTTGTTAATGCAAAATGTGTTTAGTACTAGAGGAAGGATATATATATGAATATGCAAGTGTCATTTAATCCAAGGAATCTTTCCCAAAGTAGGCATCACAAAGATGAAGAAGCATTCCTTACAGTATTCTCAGCTGCTAGAAGCCAGTACATTTAAAAAAAAAATTTAAAGGAAAAATTTATTAGGCTACCATTGAGAAAAAATACTTTGAAAAAAAATAGTTTGAAAAAAAACCCTCCAAAACCTTCATGATCTTCCTCAGTAGAATCAGCATCAGTTTTCTATTTTAACAAGAAACCTTCATTTTGTTAGATTTTAGTATGCTGTTATCACTACAGTTGAACAATAGATCTGTAAGACTAACCCATTACTGTTCCTAATGACCAACCTTACATAAATCAAATAAGCACTACAAAAACACACTGAATTTTGACTCCCTCAATTGGCATTTGAGGGCCTTTTAAACACATATGTGGCGACAACACACACAATTTACCAAAAAGCTCCAATCTCACATGCACTAAGTACAGACATCTCATAAATGGAATAAATGTATGAACAACCTTTTGAAAGAAAATAATTTTTAAGAGAGTTCTTCAAAAGTGAAATTATTTGAACTACCACATTTTCATGCTGTAAGGGTCGTATGTAGGGTTATAGCTGGAACTGGACTAAGACCATGAACAGATTATTAATTAGATTCGCTAGATTCACACCAGAATTGCATCCTGTGGCTTGGGGGGGGGGGGGGGGAGGGAACCCCTCTGAGAGTGGGGTGAACACCATTCTCACATAAGTAAATACAGTAAACTGGAATCTCATCAGATGTATGTCTTGAATGTTCCAGATATTTTATGTCCAATAACAAAACAATGATTAAGAAAGTCTGTTTGCAATTTTACTACAGCTTACCTAGATTCTTCCAATGGATGTTGAACAGTAAGTAGCCGAGGGTGTCGAAGCCTGGTTAGCTGTTGAACACCTCGTTTTAAAGAATCAATAATTTGATCCTTTTCAAATTTTTGATACTTGTCTATTAGCTTCTTATCAAAGACAAAAACAGCCACTTCCTAGAAATAAGCAACAAAATTCACTCGGTAGATAACACAGCTAAAAACCAAGCCTATACACAATTACATGCACACACACACACATTTTTTGAATCAACAGTACAAGCGCATCAATGCAGTAATTATTTCAATGTATGTGTATGCATATATACATAATGTCCTTACTTTGTCCCAGTCATAATCACAGAGGTTACTGTATATAACTTCTGGAATATATATTTCAAGAGTTAAGGTACTACTGCTCCTTAACTTACAAATGGATATATGTAAACTATAACCACTATCTGCACAATGACAAAGCAGCAGATCCACAGGACAGAAATCAGCTTGATTTTAAGTAGATGAAAGCATTTAGATCAACTATGAACAATTAAAATATTCTGAGCATATATGCATTCATTTGGCATTAAATATATCAAGGGGTGACTCATTAAACCAGACCCTGACTCAGCGTTCTGCTCCAAACCAGTACAATGTAGATTAAACTAGACATTCATGAAAGATAATTTATAGTCACAATAATCAATTAATCTGATCAGACCACTCACATGATAAAACATTAAGAAATTTTTTAGTGCTTAAACATGTGAAAAGAAATCCCAGAAATGTGGTAGATGTTAAAACCAGAGAAAATAGTTCTTCCAACCAACCTCTGCAAATGGAGTGGGAGAAAATTAAGAAATGTATATGAAACTTTGAAATTACAGAGGTGGATGTGAAATAAAAAATTAGATTACAACACCATCTTGGAAGGCATTAGAGAGAAATAAATCAATTGAAGAAAAAGGAATTTAAAACTTTATCATGAAACAGAGACTTTCTTATTCTCCTGTAACAGCATTATGAATAATAATAATAAAGGTTGGAAACCAGTAGAAAATAGTATGAAAATACAGTTTTCAGTCCCAAAAGGAAGTCTATGCTCTTGCACTGCACATTTTATAACCATTATTCTAATTAAAATCTCACAGGAACAGTTACATTATTGATTTAAAAAAAAACAAAACCCAAACTTGTAGAAATAGGCTTTTTTTTTTATATAAAAAAAGGAATTCAGTCCAATACACAAAAATTGGTTTGCGTTTTTTAGCTGGCAGCTGTTTCATGAAGCCATTAGCAGGTGAACATCTATAACTAATTCAACTAAGCACACTTTTCCTGCTTATATCCATACCAGCTCCGTGCTCCAACTCTTAAGTGTGATAGATCAAACATTAACATTGACACAAGGCAGGAAGGAACCAATGACAGGGGATGGAAGACATACACCATACCCACTATTTGAAAAATATACATTTTCCAGTACAAAGTGTGAATGTATTGAGCAGTATGTGACCAATAAAAAAATTTCAAACTAATACAGCACTTCTGAAAGCACTTCTGTTTAATGATGAGTCAAAATAAACAGAAAATGAATATTTAAATCAGATAGTATAGGATGTCAGCAATGGTTTGAATATTTTATAATGGCTATAAATACATTCTATTGGTGCTTGCTGCAATCCTGCATGGTTTGTTTCAAGTTTGACGTAACTTTTACATATCCAAAATTTGCTCACATGTAAGTATGTACACAAAATTGTAGTATTCTAGGTATGAAAATCATTGCTATCACATCAATTTTGTAGTCGTAGTTACTGTGGAGTGTGAAGAATCAAAATAATTTCAGCTGTGTGACAACTTGCTTTCAACATTTTCATTTTCATGTAACACATCTGATACAAGAAGAAAGCATACAGCCATCTCTGCTCATGGACACTAAAATGTTAAATGTATTCTGATATTAGTAATTCAAAATATTCAAATATTCAAATTTTTGAAATTCAATTCCACAAACAACATTGATTTTCATATCCAGAATTCCATATCAACAATATAGTATCTTAACCCCTATAAATCACCAGTTATTATTGTACAGAAGTATGAAGAGATAGCCGAGTCATGGGCCATAGAACACACTCTCAATGCACAAAAATTACTGAAACTATATAGTATGCTTAGAAACGTTTAAAAGTGTTCATGGTTTTATGCTGCATGAACCAAATAACACTGTCAAATTTTGGCTATGAACACATTATTTCTGTTTTTCCTTTTCTGTTTTACAAGAACTAATATTCAACCCCAAAAAGGAGGGCTACTGACTGTAGCCGATTGATAGGAATTCCATTTCCTGTACCTACGTTCATGGAAAATTACTGAGATGAAAGCCTGCAAAGGCTTACATAGTTACTACTTCTCTCCACAGAAAGCTCTAGGGGAGTTTCCACTTTGGTTTCCTTATTTCATGGGTTTGAAGGAAGAGTAGCTTCCTCCAGCAGATGACTACTTGTTATCTAATTCTGCAGTTGTGTCGTAATTCCAATTTTATGATATAAAAATAAATTTAACATAAAAAGGCTAAAATATATTAAAATAACCCCACTGTCCACAAAGTGAAAAAGTAGAGACAAAACAACCCTTATGTGATAGGAATTATAAACACCTTGCTTAACATGCTCTTGTCTCAACACAGTATACTGTTAACGCTACTGCCTGGGTTAGAAAGTATGGACAAGTAAGTAGGGGATTAGACTGGCTGCTCAAGAGATCTAAGTTTAAAACTCAGTTCTGAGCTAGTTTGCGTCTTTTGTCTCACCTCCCACAAGTTTAAGCTAAGTGCTTTACTTCAAAGTGGTTAGGTAAAACCCAGTGATGACATTGAGACAGTTGTGTGTTATGATTTGTACCGTGTAAATATTTGCCAGGGTGAAGACCTTCAAGAAAACATCTGTTGTTACTGCCAAGAATTTAGATTTTTTAACATGAATCACTGAAAAGATCAGTTTTTAAGTTCTACAAGGCCTTTGCCAAGGAATTAAATGTCACCTGTGCAAACAGGAGTAAGTATTGTCCACAACATGCAAGACACAGGACATGGTTTAATTGGGCTATAATCATATTAACTCTTCTAGAACACTTTTAGACACTGAACAGAAAAGTGTAAATCAGTTCTCTTTGACTGTGCTTGTGTATTTCAAGGGAATCCTGTTGACCATTGTCTCAAAGACCTGGTATTCACTAACATATCCCTTCACAAAGGTTTTACATCCTTGTAGTTTTAATCACCAAATGCCCCGATTTCCTTTTCCCAACTTCTTTGGCTAGTTTTCCTTTGTATGGGGTCTTGCTGAGATGGAGCTAACTTTCTGCACAGGTTCCCATACCATGCTGTGTTTTAGATTGGTGGCTAAACCAGTGTTGATAACACAACAATGTTTTGGCTGTTTCTCAAGGCTTTCCCTTTTTCTCCACTCTGCCCCCACAGTGAGCAGGCTGTGGGTAGGCAGGAGATTGGGATGGAACATCCCAGGACAGCTAACCCGAACTGGTCAAAGCGCTATTCCACATCATATAATATCATGCTCGGTGATAAAAACTAGGGTAGAGCAAGAAAGACGGAGTTTCGGCTTCCGAAGTGCCTGTTGTTTGGAGGCTAGCTGGGCATCAGTCTGCCTGTGGGACGTGGTGAGCAATTTCATTTGCTTTGCTTGGGTTTTTTCCCTCTTCTTTCACCTATTAAACCATCTGGGTCTTGACCTATGAGTTTTCATGCTTTTCTTCTTCCTATTTTCTGTCCCCATCTTGCTCAGGTGAGGCAGTGAGTGAGTAGCTGTGTGGGTGCTTGGTTGCTGGTCAGGGTCAACCCACCACATCCTCCAAATCCATTTGCAATCCTGCATTCCTTATGAAGTATACAGCAGTTTGAAACACACACTGACAGTTTAAAACATGTCCTTATTTACCCATGTAAATACCTTATAAATCAAAGAGAATGCAAAAATCCTGTTCCTATCTTAGCCAATACAACAGCTAACAAAAAAAACGGGGTGGGGGGCGGGGACAAGGGAGAAAGAGAGAGAGAGAAAAATAACTCTCAGATCTTAAGAAAGCAGGTAGTCAAAACTAAAAGCAAGTTCTACTCTGTTCCCATGCAAGGAAAAAGAAGTACTGCTTATGTCCATCAACAAAGGCCATGACCAAGGGAAAGAATATAAATAGTACACCTAACCTTGGTGCTTCTTGGGAAGCTGTGCCCCATCACTTCCATTCTAGCTCCTGATGTACTCTGCCCCTAACCAGGAAAAGGAAACCAGGCAACCAAGGCATGTCACACTTTCCTGCCCCCAAGAGGAAGGCAAGAATTGAGAAACACACTGGGTTTGTGTGTCAAAAGAGATGCAAAGAAAACTAGAAAGCATTTCTAAATTAAAGACTAAAAGCTGTGGAAATATAATGATAATAGAATATCAATACCTCTTCCTATTCATCTCATTGCATACTGAGAAAGCATATTAAAAATACCTGTAAAACATTCAAGCACTGTAGTGATGAATGCTATAGAAATTCAAATCCTTCTTTTTTCAATGACACTTTGAATAGTGCGGAGTAATAATGCCAAAGACTAACAACAGAATAATAAGGAAGAATCCTGTGAACTGAATGATGTAGTGCTCTCGTGGAAAAAAATCACGTGATCATGTTAAAGATAAGTCATGAACATAAAAGCAAAAGAAATTTTAAGGTAGCAGTCAGGGTACTTGATTTTAGAAACTTTATGTTTGTTTTCCCTTTGATTTTTCTTCTCTATTTTACCCATATGCACTCTGGCATTTTTTTAATGAATAATCAGTGTAACTCAATATGCAAACACATGATGTTTTACCAAAGCCTCCCACTGTGCAAAGCAAAATAAACTCTGAACTAAAATACTGGAAAGCATTCCAGTATTACTCTGGTCTTTTGCCAGAAAAATATTTTCCTGAAGCTTTTGCAGGTTTTATTTTTAGAAGTTTGCTGGTGTTTTTTTAAAACCCTACTTTCCCATCAGTTTGTTTCAGTCATAAGGTATATAACTATTTCAGTTTTAAAATGAATTAGCCTTTGAAGTTTGAATAGTAGGAAGCCAAAACAACAGAAAGCTGACTTAGTACCATTAATATATTTAGTACTACCACAGTAAAAGTTAAACATAACTACAGTAATCTTGAAGTGCAAACCATTATCTCCTTAATTCTGCTTGTTTTTATGACCGAGCTGCCAACAAGAACATTAAGTGACCTTACCCTATTTCTTTATGATCACACTTTCTAAGCAGAAAGAACAAGTGCCATATTATGCCAGAAAAAAATTATATAAGTGCATAAAGACTAAAGTTAACAAATCCAAGATGAGCAGAAGTATATACTGTAAAATTAGCAACATGTTACTTCATGTATACACGTTTAACCAGAAAATTCCAGCAAATCACTGTCAAATAGCACCAGACAAAGATATGCACACAGGTAGGTAATTTCCTCACATTCTCTTAGGTTGTTATTCAGTCACCTACAAAGTAAGCAAGAAAAGACAAGACACAATAAAAAAAAATGTAAACATTCAAAAATGCAGGAAAACCAGCAAGGCAGGAACCAGGCGCAACTCTGAAAAGAGGAATAAAATCATACATGTCTACTGTCACCAGGGATGGAATATTTTTAACTGTCCACTGACTTAAAATATGAACCAAATTAATCCATATTTTAAATCTTAACTTCATCTGACCAACTTCTCTAAGACTAGTGACTTCTATTTGTCCTGAGAACAAACATTTCTGATCAGCTCTATCTGTAATGCTAAAACTCCGAATTTAGCTATTTTATCTGGCTACAATGGCTTAATTTATTACTTGTGTTGTTGTAAAGTGACAACAACATGGGCAATTAATCCCTTACATCCTGCTTGTCTGATCACCATACACATTCACTGTAGAAAAGCTAAGTGCTTGTAGCTTCAAATTAGATACACACACTTGCAATACAGGAAATCATCTGTGCATCACTTCACAATAGTGACTGCTACCACTTGGAAAATGCCAGCCAGCCACTTCCATATTGCCCAGCCAACATTCAAAAGGTACATGCAAGAAAAATTAAAAATAATATTAAAGAACAGATATGCTGCAATACAATACAACATAAATTGTTTGTATTGCTGTGTAGTTTTATTTTGCAACAGCAAACTGAATGTTGACATGATGTTACCTAACTGGCAATATTAATAATGAATGGAAATTGCATGTCAAATCACCAGCCAACTAAAATTCCCTGCGGTACAACTGCTGCTGTATCTTTAATGACTAATGATGGGATGCAAATCTATAGATGTTAGTCAGGGTTTACAGAGATACTGCAGAATCACATGTGGTAACACCTGAACTAAAACTCTGCAAAATCAGTGGTTAGAACACCCATTCAAGGCTTGAAAAACATGATTGACAGGAAGCAAGTTACATACACTCTGTTAATCAGGTAGTGAAAGAAACTTGCTACAACTCTCCAGGCCCTCAAAGCTACACCTGCTCAAATGCTTACTGGGCACAGTATCAAAATTACCATACTTGCAATGTTGTCACTCCTTTGTATAGTCAACTAAAACCAAAAAAAACCCCAATTCATACATGTGGCAAATTCAGTAAATAATAGATGTACACAGTCCTGCAACAGCTAGCCAGAGGCTTGAGAACATGGCAAAAGTACCCGCCTAACATTTTTCAGATTCTGTCACAGTCAGATCACACATTCTCCACAGATTATTTATTCTGCATAATATATTTCTGCTGTATTTCCTACAGTTTATTTTCCTACTATCTAACAGATTGTATATATGCTTTCCAAAGTTATTCCTTTGTGTCCATTTGTTTTCTTTGGTACATCCGTAGCAAGCTGATTCATTGTCACTGATTTTAAGTGACTTCACATCAGTTCAGCATCAAGTTTAACTGAAGGCCATAATTTACTAATTTGTCTATTTACTCACTGAAAAATCTATTTCCTCTCCAAGTTTGAAAAAGAGACATTTCACATTTCTCCAGTACAACAAAATATTTTTCTATAACAGCAGTCTTAAACTGTTTCTAGCAAACCTTCTTCCAAAGTCACAATCCCACTTTCATTTATACATGTGACTTCAAGTGAGTCAAAAGTTTATATACTAGTGCTCTAAACCCTAATACTTTATGGAAACCAAAAGGGAACAACACTGATATGAAAGCAGCACAAGGAAGGCACAGCTCACATCCTCCACAACCTCCTCCTCTATCCCATGCCTTCCTGTTACTGTATCTCGTGATTTAACATTTCCCTCCATTTCTGTATGGCAGCTGAGCAAAAAACTACAGTCTCTTTTGCTGCAAAAAAATGATGGCATACTTCACTATTATTTTAAACTGAAAAAAACCCAGCACTGCTGCCAAAAAAAGCACAAGGTAAAACAAATTGGGGAACTGATCCATGTTAAAACAAACTTCTTCCTTCTTGTCAGATCAGTTTTAATTCAGATTAATTCTTAATCTTAGACTCAAATTGTATGCTGTGATTGCAAAACCACTTCTTCATCCAGCAGTGAAGGCTTAAAGCAACTATCACGTATGTAGCTGAGAACATTATATTTAAATAGTGTTGAGTTCTTTGTTTCGTTTTACTTAAAGTACTATCCTTAGCATTACCCTGCCCAGTTGGATTTTGTCTTTAAATGCCACTTACCAGCTGCTACCTATCAGTACCTAATGCTTAAAAACTTAAGTCTTTACTTGACAACCCACCTGTTTTGTTGATTTTTTAGTTCCATTAAATATCTTCCAAGCAAGCCCATTACCACCACTGGCAATATGTCGGCCAACGTCAAATTCCCTGGTAACAGGATTTCCCATGACTGCACTGGTGACATCAGCCGTTACCTTTGTAACGGTACTCTTCAATTTATTCAGCATGGACTCCATTGTCTCAACTGTACACCAATGTATTATCCTACAAAGACAAGAAAAAAAAGCTTCACAGTCCTTTCACAATTTCTATTAATATAAGACACATATTGAAAACTATAGCATTAAAGGACATCTAACCAAGGATGCAATAGGATGTAGGAATGACCCACAAAAAGGATACTGAGATATGACTTCCAGGGCTTTGCAGGTATACATATTCACGCTGCATACACACATCTGTGCACACATACCTGGGGATTATATGCCATTGCTTCTACTCCTCCTCCAAAACTTTTGAATCTGTTGATCATTCTTCCTTAGATCTAACAAAGCAATTAAGGACTGAGAAATTAAACTATTTCTTGAAAACAGGTGACTAAATAAAGCAGAGAATCTATAAACTGCTCCCATGAAGGGAAAGGTTCACACCTTGTATATCAATATCAACCAACAAAGAGAACCAAATCTGAAAGAAACCAGGCTCCTTTAATTCCAGTGCTCATGGAACTACACATTTTCTGAAGGCAAGGATTGCTGAAGATCCCACACCAGCAAAAGAATAGACAATTAAAAAATGCGTTCTTTCCTATGCTGTGCCTATCAAAATACAAGCTCAAAATTCAGTATTTTACCCATCAGATTGCTGACATTACTATTTGTAGGACCTAAGTAGTAATGAGCTGATCAGCTGCTGGAGAGGAAGGAAAGAAGAAACCATCTATTTATGCTTTCTTTTAACAAAACTGTACAAGGAAGTTTTTTACATCACCCTCAAACTTAAGAGCTAAAAGACTGTGGCAGCTTACAATTTAGTTAATCTTCCCCTGTAGTGAATACTTCCACAGTTTCCCAAGTTGTCATAATTGGTGCCAAAAAATCTGACTTGTCTATTCTGCCAGATAGAAGTTCTGAAGGCTATGTCCCATTTATACAATTGTCTCTCTGATAATGGATACACAAGAAGGAGTGAAGGCAGAAAAGAAACCGTGAAAAAAAAGTAGACATTCACCTTCCTTATCGGTGTGAGCAAAGATGGAGAGAGAATGCAAGAAATTATTTCCTGGAATCAGTATTATGTGGTTCATTCAAAAGCAACATTTAAGGATATCTCTTCATACTCTCTTTCAAATAAGGTGTAAAGAGTACAAATTTCTTCATCCTATAGTAAAATAAACCTAAGATAGCACATCAGCAAATGTGGTGAAATCTGCAGAAATACTATTTTCATTTATTGCTTTATTTGCCCTATACTTAACTCATTGGCATATAATTTGTGTAAAACTACTTCTTGGAAAAATAGAGAACGTCATTCTTACTCAAATGGAAGAGACAAGATTCTGTTGTGATAAAGAAGATGTTTGCCAAGTCATTGGGAAGAAGGACAAAGGAAGCTGAAGGCACTTACAAATAATCCAGTGAGCACTGGGAAAAATCAACTCCAACATCCTTCTGATCAGATGTCAGGTGCTTGCTTGTACAAATTAAAGCTCTTCCCCCTTTACTATATACATTTGTAAGGAAATGTTCTGGTCTACACAGATAACCTGGCATCTATTAATATATGCATTTACACCACAGCTTTTTCCACATTCAAGACACAGGTGGAGTTTGTTTCCTTTCCACAGCTCTTTAGTCTCACAAAACCTGTAGCAACTTATTTTTGACACCTGTATACCTCAGTCAAACTTGACTGAAATCAACCACACTAAAGCTATTTGGACATGCACACCTTCTCCCCTTGGTACTATAGATCTGATTTCATTAGAAATTGGGACAAATAATCTGGTTAGTATTAAATTAGAAAGGTAGACTGGTTTTCTAGAAGAGGTAATAAATGTACTAAACAAAACCAGACTAGGAGTTGTAAGAAAATATATTATTATAAAAAAAGGCATCCAGCTGCACATATCTTGATCTTGCAAATACTCAACTTTAAAATCAGAAATTGTAGTTACGGCTTCAACAGGACTACTCAGGAGCAGAACCAGATATGACTACAAGCATGTTCAGAGTGGAGTCAGTCTTAATTACAGGGACTGTGAGTTTTAGATATGAGAAGCTGAGTCTGAATACAATGAAATAATCTTAATTACGTTCTTGCTTTGGTATGCATTAAGTGTTTTGAGAAAACATAGCTGGAAATACATTATGGAAACATAGAATTCCTTTATTAAGTGACTTTATTACAGTATGTGACATTTTATTACAATATATTAATTTTACTTTATGAGTTGTGCTACAGAAAAATGCATGCAATTCCTAACTGTGCAGCCCAAGACCAAACAGCTATTAGACATTGGCTTATATCCCTGTATAAAGGAACTTTCCATTAACCTGATAAATTGGTAGAAACAAGGATCATGGAATATTCTAAATAGGAGCTATAGGTATTTCTGGCTCTCAGAGATTTTATTCTGCAGCTATTCCATGGGGCAAACTCTGTATGTTAAAGGACTATAAAATCAATCCTAATGAATTTAAGATAACCACAAATCTAATTTATTTGGTTTTAAATCTCATGCTTTTTGCATTGTTTCATTCACCGCCAGCCATCAAACCTTCTCTAGTATCAATGCAACACAATCTTGTGTTACAACTCTCAAATCTAAAGAGACACTTTGCAAAAGTAATTGTGGAGATATTATGAAGAAAATGCATGTGCATGCATGTTCAAATTCCTTTGTATAAATCTGAAAGGGAGCTTCTCTACACAGGTGGTGCAAAAATGATGTAGTATTAAATCAGAAGTGCCCTCTGCTGTGGGTGAGAGACTAACTGCAGTGAGAAGCCTGGAAAAGCCACTAGGTGAGAATGTTAACAGCATTCCAGTGTCTGAAGGGTTAGGATTTAAAAAGCAAGCCTGGTAGGCCCTGTCCAACCTGTTCCTCTCCAGCTTGACAGTATGCAAACTACTGTTTAATTTAGCTACTGAGTAAGGAGTACTGAGGAACTTATTACTCAATAAGCAGGTTGCGTTTAAAGTTTATGTTCATCTAACACTGTAAATTTGTAGAAATTGGACTGTAATCTAAAATAGCGTATTCTGCTTTATGAAAACAATTGTTATTACCAGCTTTAATAGAAACTCAATATATGTCAACAGGAACAATGTACCCAGAAAATCCATGCCAAAAAAAAAAATATCTATTTTGGGTAGGATCTATAATACCACAAACCATGATGATTTAGCCTTATCTGAAATATGCAACTTTAGGTCTAAACCGTACAAAACCTGGTTTGTTCAGTTCTTTTAAGACTGAACTAGTATTTATAGAAAAACTAACAACCACGGGACAATAAAGAACGTCAGTGACCCACAATGAAACTTTCAAGCTGAAACGTAATAAATGAGAAAAGTACAAGGTCTTAAGAGTAACAGTGTTCAGACAAGCAACACAGTACATGCAATAAATCTTTAAGGACTTTGATTTCTTCCTATTTTAATTCCATGAGTAATATTACTGCTACTGACAGGAAGTCCATGAAACCTGGAACTAATCCTAAAAAGAAATCCGGATGGTCAATGTGTTGTTTTCATGAATTCCCCTCACAATCGATAATGGTCTTTCTGCTGATGTACATTAGCAACAATACGTCAGTACGATGACGACCTAATCAGCTGGCAAGGTAGTAAGCAATAGCCAACACAGCAATAAGAAATGAGGCAAAATGTTCAAAATGTTAAAATAAAGGTAAATCCAAAACAAAGATTCCTCACCATTCTTTAATTCTCACTCATGTAAAACAACTGCATGATTTAAAACTATTAATTTATCCTTGAACTAATTCATAGCTTCATCTGATGTATGGACACGGGTGCACCCTGTACAGCAGGGCATCATACACTCTGCCTGTATTTTGACCTATAACAAGCTGGGGTTCCCCATTGTGAACTAAGGCAGCAGGCAGATGCATGGGTCCTTCATGCCACCCAACCCAAACTTCCATCCTATCCATCTAACCCAAACAACGATGAGTTCACAGAATAAACAGGTTGTAGAACAATGGAGTCTCACCAAACAGAAGGAGAAAAAAAAATAGTTCAGGCACAACCAAACTTTTGCATTTGTTACAAAAACCACAGGAGGATCAAATGCAATGATGCACTGTGCATGATGTAGCTGCCCCTCAGAGCAAATCACCTTCATGATTTTTATAAATATAAATATAAATATATATTTATTTTGGTACTGAGCTGCAGCTGAAAGCCTACCAAAAACTCACGGAACGACATCCACGCAGGATGTCGCCTGCTGACAGCAGAAACCTGACCTGTATGCTGCACAAACCCCTGGATTGCCTCTTGCGGGCCAGTCCTCCCGGGCACTGTTATTTACAGCGAGACCGGACTCGCACCGCTCCGCCGAGAAACCCCCGCCAGCGGCGCCCAGGGGATGCCCCGCTGCCCTCAGGGCCGGTGGCTGCGCTCACTGCGCCGCGGGGCAGCCGGGAGGGAGCGCGCCAGGGGGCGGGCGGCGGCCGCGGTCAGGGACGGGCGGCGGCGAGCGGCGTTTGCGGGCAGGTGACCCGCGATCCGCCGGCCCGGGCAGCTGAACGGCCGCCGCCGGGCCCCGCTCCCCCCGGCGGCCCCTTCTGCCCCGGGGCGCGGGCCTCCTACCTGAGCCCGCGGGAAGCTGCCGGCTCAGCGCCCGGCTGCCCGTCGCTCTGTGGGCCCGGCGGGCCGCCTGTCACGCCCCCCCCTACGCGACGCACAGCGGGGTGATGCACGCTCCCGGCTTCCGCCAGCGGCGCTGGCCGCGGCTATGGCGGTTTATTTGACTCCGCGGTTCAGGAGGCTCCGGAGTCAGAGCGAGTTGGAGCCGCGGCGGGGGAGCGGGCGGCGGCGGGGTGAGGGACGGGAGTCTGCCGCGGCTGCTTCTTCCGCGGGGCTCCGTGTCTCGCCGGGGGGGGGGCCCCCCTTCCGGGCCTGCGGCTGCCGGCGGGCGGGAAGGAGCGAGGGCGAGGGTCCGCAGCTGTGGGGAGGAGAGAGGAGCTTCCCCCGCCTGCACCCCCAGGCGTCGTGGTTAAGGCGGTGCAGCTGCTTAGGGCTGGGCTTGGAGCTGCGCCTAAGCGTTCGGGGAGAAAGGTGAGGGGGGCAAGCGGGTTTAATGTGTTGCAAACGTTGGTTCGTCGTCTGCTGAGCTGGGAGTGCTACATGGAGGAGAAATGAGGGACCGGAGGAATATCACCCCTTGGTGAGGCTGAGAGAGCTGGGACTGCTCAGCCTGGAGAAGGGAAGGCTCAGGGGGTTCTCATCAATGTCTGCACGTACCTGAAGGGGGAGAGTGCAAAGAGGACGGAGCCCGGCTCTTCTCAGTGGTGCCCAGAGAGGTTATGGATGCTCCGCCTTTGGAGATACTCAAAAGCTGTGTGTGGACGTGGTCATGGGCAATCAGCTAAGGGTGGCGGTGCTTGGGCGGGGGAGGTTGGACCAGATGGACCCCAGAGGTCTCTGCAAGCCTCAGCCATTCTGTGATTCTTTAATGAATTAATGACTATGTGCACATACATACAAGATGTGTGGTAATAACAAAAAAGCCTTCCTCTCCTGTTTTTAGTGTCTTTTTGTTCTCTTCTGTTGACTCTACCCTAGTGGGTGTGAGTCAATTTAAAAGGAGGACTGATGCATGAAGTATTATTTTTCTCCGTCTTTGTAAAATCAAGCTGATTTCTGGAGTATTTTTAAATATATATATATAACTAATTTGACAATGTAAAAGTATTTTTTAAAATGTTAAGTCTTTATAAACATCTGTAAAACTTTACATGTAAATATTTTGCAGATCGTGATGGTCCTTTTCAAGCAACTCAGCTGTGGAATAGTATTATTCATGCTCTTCACAGTCAGGTGGAAATCAAAAGACGTAGACAACATCTGAAAACGTATAAAAACTGTTTCACTGGCTCAAATGCTGTTGATGTGGTGCTGAGCCATCTTATGCAAAGCATGTACCTAAGCTGCAATGATATTTCTCGGCTGAAGGGAGTCCGTGTATGCCAAGCGTTGATGGATCACAAGGTGTTTGAGCCAGTTGGAGCAAAGCTTTATTTATTCAAGAATGAAAAAGAAACGGAGTTTGAAGACACAAACACTAGTCTCTATAAATTTGTAAATAACAGTCTTACTCCTCCTCTTCCGAGAAAGAATAAAGACAGTGAGAGCTTGTCTCCTGAGCATATCTGCAAACAGAAGACAAAAAGACGTTCCAAGTGAGCCACTCTGAATTATTCTGATTTTGGGGTTTTTTTTTAAGTTAAGGTGTGTGAACTGTAGATGAAATTATGTCTGTCTAGCCCTGGTATTGGAGACTTGAAAACTACGTCCCAGTTCTGAGAAATGTCATGCCGAAATTGCAGATGCTACCTAATATTTCTTTGTAATGTTAAACTACTTTGAACTGCCCCTTGATATTTAGAATAGAGTCTGGCACAATAGTATAAGCCTAGGAATCATTTTGTTTTGCAATCAATTGTGCTGAAATCTGAGAATTCGCATGAATGAGCTGCTTGCTGGAAGCTGGTAAAAGAAATGGAACTAATAAACAGTATTTGGAATCAATATCCTTGCCCTTTCCACAAAGCAGATGTAGATGATTGTGTCCGAGCTCTATCCTGCTCCTAGAAACCCAATGAAGCCCTAAAGTCCTGATTTAACAGCAATTTAGGAAGTGACAGAAAGATAAATGTGTCCTGATTGTATTTGTTATAAATCTGGTTTTCTTTTTCCCCCCTAAGCAGAATGAAGTGTGAAACAACACTTTCAAACCCCTTAGCATTAGAAGCAGCCGATAAAAAGAGGGTAGAGGATCTGCTTCGATCAATAAATGTTCATGCATCTTTACCTCCAAAGATCGTGGTTAATGAACCAACTCATCTGCTTTCAAAAAGAGGTGAGGATTGAATTTTTCTTTTTAGAACTTGATTGTTTTTCACTGTATCTACTTGGAGTGAGTACCTCATTTCTGTTAAACAGTGCCCCTCAGTCTCCTAAATTTAACGTGTCACTAATGACAAAATAGCTAAATGAGTGCTAAATGGGTAAATGTTCATAGGAAGTAAACTGAAGGAAACAAAACAGGTTTAAGTTTTTGCAGGATGGTGCTATTCTATTTATTATTTAGGCAAATACCACTTCAGAAGGAAATAGGTTTTAAGAATAAGTGGATCTGCATTATATGATTCCTTTGCTATTCACTTGTCTTTTTGTGTACATATTACTAATCAGAGTAGGTTATTCCTAATTCTAATATGGGGGGAGATATGTTCTCTAGAAAGCCGCCTTTCTTAGCGTTCCTGTTTTGATCCCTTCTTCCCCAACACAGAAACTTCACGCTACACTGCTACCTTGTTTTCTTTGAATACTCAAAACATTCTTGAGTGAGTAAAAATAAAGTTTAGTGTTTCACATAAGGCCTTATTTCTGAGGATTTTTTTTGTTTATTTATGGTATCAGTAATAGAAGATGTCTGGAAACAGCAAACTTTGCTACGACTGCTGCAGTTAATTGATGTTCCATTTCTAGAAGATATCTTGGTGTCTTCAGTGAAGACAAAACCAGACTGTTTTGGCAAAGAAGACCTGATTATCTCAAACACTTTTCTGGACAGAGAGGTTACATGTAGCTTAAATTTGCCTGAGTAAGTTATACATCTATAAAATGGATTTGTTAGTAAATGCTTTTTTTACTCTTGATCTAACATTTGTGTTAAGTGAACAAAATAGACATTGTTATGCTTGTATTATTGCAGACTGGGGTGGCATTACTGTACTTTCCTTTGTTGACTTCTTTTCAGAAGTGGTAAGGGAATTCACGAATAGTATATGTTTAGGATTGGACATTTGAGGATTTTAAGTATACATTAAAACTTTTACCCTTAAGTGTTGAAAACAGTCCTAGTTTCTAGACCAGACACCTAAGGGTCTATATAACAGATATTAGAACTTGAAAAAACTTATTCTGAGGCTTTTTATTTGTTTGTCACAGTTGCTGGTGGTGGTGCTGTGAAGATGTAAAGTCAATAGGGCACCTATTGTTAGCAAGAAAAAAGGAGAAGCTAAGCTGCAGCACTGGAGAATGCTTATATCATGAGAATGTACAAGTGAAAGTGGCTGTGTTGTCAGTGCTCTTTTCCTTAGATGTTCTTTCTTTAGTAGTGTTTCTGTTGATTTCACTGATCTCTATCTTAGCGTGTCTCTTTAATGAATATGTCATGTCTCCTCTATAAATATGTCTCCTCATGTGTGTATGTCTCAGTAATGCTTGTTTCTGTCAGATCAATACAATGTTTATCTGTTTGCAAGATCAGGGTCAGTCTGTGTACCTGAAGGAACTCTTTCTTACAGTTTTTATGTGTTCTTCCTTTAGGGAGAAAATACTAGTATTTTTACAAATGTCTAGTATTTTATGTAAGTTAAAACTCTTGGTTCCAAACTAGGCTTATTGCTGGATAGCACCTTAACACCACGGGTTTTTCCTCCCAGAACGGCTTACTGAACACTGTTTCTTTTGAACTTTATACTTCCATTGTACTTGATTCTTGGGTGATTGGTGAGTTTATGTCTCTTAAAATATCTCATATGTGGTTCTTAATCTATATTGTTCTGTGTTAAGTGTCTCTAACGTTTTGGTCTTTGCTAATATATTGGATGAGTGTTAAGAAAATGAAATGCTTGCTTCATTACTTTATTCTACAATTACTTAATTGGGGGGGGCAGCTGGAGTAGCATCTTTGTAGATAGTATATTATTTAGGTCTGGCACTTAGCATGCCTGAGAAATGGAAAATCCCAGGTATAAAAAATAGCAGCCAGTATTACAAGTAGTTGTAGGATTAATTGCCCCCATATGAAGGTGGGGAAGTAAGCATGATTTATATCTAAAATTTTCTGTCTTCACTTTTCAAATAGTGTCATGTTATCATTGAAATAATCAAATACCTGCTTGCCATGAAGGCACTTAAAAACTGTAAGCAAGTCCTGCTTGCAGTGATTGCAGCGCTCATGGGGTCATAACTAAAGGGAGGTCGTGGTCCTGTTTCTACTTTACTGTATTACCCCGTTTATGCATCCAAGAATTATACAACCCTTCTTGGTTCTAACAGAAGTTCATGTTTATCTGGCCATTCCCCAGCAAGTTCAAAATCTTTGTTTCTGCTCTCCATGACAAAAATAAGGTTCTGTAGATCGTAAGTGATATTTGTATCTTGTCACAAGTTATTGATTCAGTTCAAATTATTTTCTAGCCAGAGAGTCAGATAAAAGTAATTCTCCCTCTGCCTCCTCCCCCCCTCTACCCCCCAAGTTTAAACTATAGAGTTTAAGATTTCTTCTGTACAAAATGGTTTAGTTTGTGGCTTTTTCTTCTGAGACCTTCCAGCCTCTTTGAACAGTTAGTTGTTCAAACCTGAATTTTAGGTTCTCCTTATATTGTCTCTCTGTAGTTAAGTCATGCAGGGAACAAATGTTTAAGAAAACTCATGCCTTTATAGTAGGTCATATAATAAACTGCTTCCACAGTCTTCTGGGGTTTAAACTATTTATTTTTCTCTGTTTTCAAACTAAAAGTCTTGTTTCTCTTCTATATAGAACCACGCCCTTTCTTTTTCACCCTGGTCAGCTCTAGTGGGTTTTTATTGTGTGTGTTGGACTAACAGTGGGGTGGTGTTTGGTTTTAAATAGTAGCTGAATCAGGCAAGTGTCTTGGTGTCAGTGATGGTCTGGCATGATTGCAGCTTGTTTTGATCTGGGCATACCTCAGGTATATTGTCTGTAGCATAGGAGAACCATGGAAGCTGCTTATTTTGAGCAGGTCCGTGAACTACTATAGTGAAATAAGTTACATAAACTGCTTAATAAGCAACAAGTTTAATGCTGTGGTTCGAATATGTGACTATACCTGCATGGTTATTTCTATCTAATTTTCTTTAATGGATTAAATAAGAATAGGCAGAGAACTTCAAAGTAAGCACTAAAACTAACTTTTCCTTCTACAGGCTTGACAAATGGCTCTATGCTGCAATTGAATGCTTGGAGTATTTCCCAGACCAATTCATAGTGATGGTTAGTCAGCAGTTACCTCAAAGCACTAACAAACCCAGCAGTCTGAATACATACAAGAAGATTCTTTTTGACATTATACTAAAGTATTATAGTCAAAAGAAGGACTCCCTTCTTGCCACTCGAGATCTCGATATTCATTCAGGAATTATAGAACTTATAGGTAAGAGCAACCTGGAACATGCAAAAATGCAATATAGCTGTATAAAGGATGTAACTTACTAAGTGTTAATTGACTGAGTCATTTGCAATGCTGTTGCGGATACACTTTAACTTATAGGTTGGAAGAGAACACTTGAGGTCGCTAGTCAGAACCTCTGCTTGAGGCAAGGACAAATTTCAAAGTTAGAGCAAGCTGCTTAGGGCCTGGTCCAGCTGAATTTTGAAAATCTGCAAGGAGAGAGATTTGCCAACCTCTGTGGGTAACCTGTTTCAATATACAACTACTCTCATTGTGAAAATTTCTTACTGCTAGTCAGAATTTCCCTTATTGCTACTTGTGACTAACAACATAGAAGTAAAATTATTGCTTTGAAGTTTTCTTGTTAACCAGAATACGGTTTTGTAAGTTCCAGACTTAAGGCTTTTTTAGTAATAGAAGTTATTTAAAATGATAAAACGGGCTGTTGAGATTGTGATTCAGGCTGTGATCCCTCAAAAAAAACCCCTCCCTACGTGTGCTCACAAGTAAAACAGAAGGGTTTAATTTAAATACAAGTTCAAGATTAATCCTACCCTAAATAGGCCCTGTTACTTCTTCATTTCTGTAGGGTTTATGGAGTGTTATCAAAAACTTCAGTTTTTAGACAACTATGGCAAGCTTACTGGCATAGGAACACGGTTTGCCTGTGTAAAAGTTGGAGCAGAGTGGTGGATCCTGTGGCCAAAACCTCATGAAAATACAAAAGGCAATATTTGTGTCAGTAATACTTTGCTAAGGAGGAAAAAAAAAAAATAGAAGTTATGAAAGGGGAATTATTGCAAACTTACATAGCCCATCCACAAAAAATATGCTGATTTGAAATAACTGACTTAGTGGTTTTACTGGGCAGGTGGCTAAACACCAGACAGCCATTAGCTCACACCCCCCTCCTCAGTGGGATGGGAGAGAGAATCAGAAAAAAGTAAAACCTATAGACTGAGATAAAGACAGTTTAACAAAACAGCAGAGGAAAAGAATAACAATAATAATGATAAAAGAACATACAAACCAAGTGATGTACAATGCAGTCGCTCACCACCTGCTGACCAATGTCCAGCCTGTCCCCAGGCAGCAATCACTGCACCCCAGCCAACTCCCCTTGGTTTATATACTGAGTGTGGTGTCACATGGTATGGGATACCCCTTTGGCCAGTTGGGGTCAGCTGTCCTGGCTGTGCCCCCTCCCAGCTTCTCATGCACCTGGCAGATTGGGGAAGCTGAAAAGTCCTTGACTGGCATAAGCACTGCTTAGCAACAACTAACATCAGTGTGTTACCAACTTTATTCTCATCCTAAATCCAAAACATAGCGCTATGCCAGCTACTAGGAAGAAAATAAATTTTATCCCAGCTGAAACCAGGACACTTAGCTACTGGTAACTTCTGCTAAATGTTCACTTAAATTCAAGATGTTATAGTTCATATGCACACTTTAAATAAAAAACTAATGTAAACCCATATTATAGAATATTACTAAATTTGCGAATCAGAACAGCCAAATCTGTAGGCAAGGGAAAAGACAGTGTCATAAGTCTGCTGAATTAGTCCAGTGCTTTAGTTGCCTGTAGGTCTTTTCCTTATTAAGGGAGGTTGGACTAGATGACCTTTAAAGGTCCCTTCCAACCCAAACTATTCTGTGATTAAGTATCTGCTTGATCATGTATCTACATGACTTGCGAATGTCCAGGGCTATTCTGCTTTCTTATTCTTGCTTTAATTTTGTCGTCTTTCCAACTTGAGTAAGACTATCTCACAGGCTGTTCCTAATGCTTGCTTTCTTTTTTGATGAAGTGGTAGACAGAATTTTATCATTAGGAAATGATTCTCTGTTTGAATACATTAGTCAGTGTTCTTAGGTCCTTAGTTGTGTTCTAGTTCATACTAGAAGATTGTGCTTAACTACTTTACAACCGTTTTTCCCTCTCAGTGCTATGGAATAGATTATGGTCATCAGTGCATAATAACTTGGATTCTAATAACAATTTTCAAGTAGAATCCAGTGCAGTTAATGTTACTTTGATAAAGTGCTGTTGTTCTGACTCTAGTGTGAGAGGTCAAACTAGCTATGAACGTCTACATATTTAAAACACTTTCAAAATTAATTTTAGAAGCACTGCAGTTAGCTAAAGTGAGACTTCATTTTGTTATCAATGCATAGACAGTTATAACTGTATTTTCCTCAGTTGTTAAACAATTTGATTTAAGATGGCTGATAATACAGATCTGTTGCAAAGGCAAACATGTTGCTGCACTTGTTGCCTTTAAAATAAACAGGTCTAGAGTACTTTACTTGCATTACAGATGAATGCAGTTGGTCAACCTAGTCCACGTGGTTTATTGAACCTTTTTACATTGGAACCTTTTTTCTCCTACAGTCTTTTAAAGTAACTCAGTAAAGCTTCAATCACAGATCAGAGAAACTCTTAACTTTTCTCTAAAAATGATTTAACTTCCTGTCTGCATATCTACACTTTTACTTGTCTTCATCATGTCCTTTGGTAATTCTCTTTCCTGCTTTTTTGTCTGCCCTTCTTTTGGAAAAGGGCCA
This sequence comes from Gorsachius magnificus, assembly GCA_034008185.1. Classification (NCBI taxonomy): domain Eukaryota; kingdom Metazoa; phylum Chordata; class Aves; order Pelecaniformes; family Ardeidae; genus Gorsachius; species Gorsachius magnificus. The sequence goes on from CM067081.1 coordinate 165,234,531, forward strand.
CTTACTTGCTCTTCTGGTGTTCTTTTTAAACAAAGATGGTTTCAAATGGCTTGTGGTACACCCCTGAAAGTCCTGGATTATTTCTTGTAAAATATAACCTCTGTCCCAGTAATAGGACAGAGGCCAGAAAATTGTATATAGGTTCTATTCCTGTATCTGCCCTCATCTTGCTCTTGCCTTAAGAAAGTTACTTGGCTTTTTGATAGTTCCTCACTTTCAAAGTGAAGAAAACTAGAATTGTCATCTAAAGGGGGTTTTATAGGAGATTATTTCCACCTTATTACATTTCCTTGAAAAACTTATAACCTAATGGTTTTTAAAGGTGGGGGGACAGACACGACAACACCAACCAACCAATAACAAAAAAACAAATAATTTAAAAAAAAAAAAAAAAAAGAAAAACAAAAAACCCTAAACAAAAACTCAAAGCAATGAGAAAGTTAGAATTGTTCAGCCCATTAATTACTTTGAGATGAATCCTGGAATATAATATGAAGATGTGTAAACACACATAGTGCAAACATCACTTCAGTGTTTGCACATTGTACACAGAACATAGTAATGTCCTGTATATGTTGTCCAAGTACCTCTGTTCCCTGACTAGCTATGGGACAAGGGTTTTAAGCTTATATTGATTAAATGCTGTATTGAGTCTTGTCAAAAGATTTTTAGAAGTCACTGAGATAACCTGCTTTGTTTGGAGGGACCCCGCCCAAAAATGGGATTAATACTGTAACTTAAATGTGTATTCTTGACTCTGAAAATTAATATTTGCACTGGATACACTGTTTTACTCCATTGCAGAAAAAGGAGAAAGAGATCAAGCTCTAGAGGCGTCACAACTTTATTTAAAATTATTAGCAGCAAATATTCGAGAAGAACTACACAGACTCCTGACATTCATAGCCGTTGCATCCAAATCTGAGGGCTACAAATTACAAAAACAAGTACGTATCTGTTACATTTAGTGTGGGAAATAGTGCTTTCCTACCGTAAAGCTAACTGTTTTTTTCCAGAGTTATAAGTATTCTGTTTACTGCCTTCCCACATGATTTGTTTTAAAACAAATATCAAGATGTTTTTCCCATTGATAGCATCCTCTTAGACTTAGTCTTTGCTGACACATTGAAATTAAATCTAATGCCAAATCTGGGTTCTTCTTTTTCTAGTTTGATAACAGATCCGTAATTATCAAGACTTGCACAAAGTTCATCTTGCAAAGTAAGACATTGTCAAAACCACAGGCAGAACTGCTGACTCAGTTTCTGATGGACAATCACTCCGAGCTCTTCAAGGTAGCATTTTCCTTACCTTGTTGGCTTCATCATTTTAAATGTTAAAGGCCATGAAGTGCCTTTTTAGAGATGAGAGGTCTGAGGAGCAGAGTTTAATTTTCCATCTGTTACAATTTAATGGTACAGTCAAGTAGAGTGAGCAGCTATTTCAGACTATGGAGGACAGCTTTTTGAGAGCTTTGCAATCCTTTACATATAATACCCTCTCTTTATTTGCATCATTTGTGTTAAGAAAATATCTGAAGCGTTAAGAAACTTTTATAGAGGCCTTTTGGCACCTTGTTTCTGATGGCTGCCTACTAAATTTTTAGGCTGCTTAGTGTCTTTCTCCTTTAGAAGTCAGCTGACATATTCTGAGTGATACATAAAATGGCATGCTCTGGTGCCCCAGTGTACATGTGCAGCTTTAACAGCACTTGAGTTCATTTCAATATTTTGAAATGTTGACTTCTATATTAAAGAAAATAAATAGACCACAAAATGAAATGGTCTTTCTATTTAACTGGATCAGTTTATAAAAATATATATCTATATATTTTATTATATTTATGTTCCATCATACTGTTACACATGTGAAAAGATGCAGCCTTCCCAGACCCTATATTGACTTTCTGAATTCAACCACTGCATTAAAGTGGTAATGCTTCACTGCTGTTTTCCTCAACTATAAAATTCCTCATTAAAACACTAAACTAGATAGAGATGAATTAACTATCTCAGCCGTTGTAAGATAGCTGTGAAATGCTCTACACATTTATTGTCCAGTTACAAATAAGCCTCACAGAAACATTGATTTGATTTCAGTAAAATATTATTTTTAGTTCTTATACAACACATTCATTTCCACTTCTGACCTCAGCTAAAGAGACATGGGAGACTTCTTTTGTTTGTTTTTAAATTACCTCCGATTTAGTTTGAAAATATTAAGTGGTTACTGTGAGTTTTGTATGTGTTAATGTACAGCCAAAATCAAATACTTTTTTGTGGGTTTGTTTTGGTGGTTGTGTTGTTGTTGTTTTTTTGGTTTTTTTTTGTTTTTTGGTTTTTTTTGTTGTTAAGGGTTCTGACATGAGGGTTAGGACTTTGATCCATGGTTGGAGATGGAGCCAGATCTGACAAATTAAGTGCCCACTGCTTCATAGCAGTGACAGCAGAGTGGATGGTGGCTCACTCTTTCACAACTGCAGTTGAGAGCCTTTTGTATTATATAAGCTGAAATCAGTTCAAGGCCTCTACTACAGCTCTTTTTGCCATAATTCAGTGGAAAATATAATCTATAACATCTTGCCTCCTATTTCTTTGGCCAGAAATATCAGGAGTAAACATGCATATATATATATATATATGCTTTTTGGTGCACTTTTTGAGCTATTTTGAATGTGTACCTAAATAAATGTAGGCCAGATTCTTCTGCAGTTAATTATGTCATTTTTAAATTGATCATCTGAAAGCTATAGATTCTCAAAACACAGAAGCATTGGTTTTATAACTTTTTTTCTTTGTCGGATCGTATTTTCAGACTCCTTTAACTCTTCTGGAACTAACTAGTAGGAGACTTGAGAGTTTGCTAGAAGGACAGGATCCAGATATTGTTTCAGGTAAATGATGTGATACACATTTTTTAATAAAACTTTCTATACAGATTGATTTATTATCGGTTGACTATAATTTTGCACAGACTGTGTTCTTTTCCTTTATTAGAAGTGAAGCATTAAAGTGTCTAGTGGCTAATTCACCAAATAATTTAATTATCTGCTATAAACAAACCCCTCAGCTCTGAATGTTAGAGAACAAGGATCCTATTAATTATCTAGTTTGAAAGTGTAACAAACTTTTTTTTTACCAAATAATTACTTCTGGAGAAATTAATGCAAAATGTGCTTCCTGAAGTGACCTGCTTATAATTTGATTTGTGAATCTGATGTGATTTTATATTTAGAAACAGCATTCTTCTATTTCTGCCACAAGACACCTAAAAATTCTCATAGAGCTCAGTAGTTTGATGTCTTGATTGCAGTCCTTGATTGTCTATTGTTTTGAAGATCTCTCTTCCTTTTCTGGGTAAGCACAAAGTTTATTAAGAGCTTAAGAGTTACAGAAGGGTAGTGTAGCCTAAAAGGAAGGCATGGGACACTTGGTCTGGGGTTAGTGTTTTCCAGCTGACTGCTTTTACGAGCTAACATTTAATCTGGCCTTGCTGACAAAAATATCTTTCAGCACTGTGATTAAAAGGGTTGGCTTAAATAATTTAATTTCTCTCTGACTCTTCAGCTTCTTCCTTTTGATTTCTGTGTTGCTGGTGCATTATGTGCTTAAATATTGAAGAGAAACCATTAGGGAACTGAGTAATACTTTAAGTTATTGTGCTGTTTAATACTATATTGAATAGAACAACTGTCTGAGAAATAGTTTGGGTACAGAATCTTCTACCGTCTGTGTTGGGTTCTGCAATGTGTCTGAATTGCTTCCAGTTCAATGTTCTGAGCATCACATATTGCGTAGCCAAAGAATACAGAGATGAGCAACAGAGGAAGGAGTTGCCTGTCTGCAGTATTCTTGGAGCATGTGTGATCTCCATCAGCACATTGAACAGACAACTGAAGTACAAACCCCGTGCTTTATTCTCCCTACTAAGTTTTGGAGTAAATGCATCTAGATTCCATCTACATGTTGAAATAGCTAGTTTGATCAGATTGTAAGCTCCCCAGCATGGCGTATTCTTGTTTTCCTATGTGCATCATATTCTGGTGTCATTTTCCCTTTTCTCATGGAAGCAGATGGGAGGAAAATCCTGAGAGCCACTGAGCATTGTTAGCTGGTGAACTTCTGAGGTTCAGGTGGGAGCAAGAGGGAAGGCTTGAGAACCTTTACAAGAAAAGGAGTCTGTCTATTGCAGGAAGGTAGTCATTAGGTCTGCTGGAAATCAACATTCCTAAAAACACTAGGGAACTCTAGGGTTGGTTTTAGTCTGGTAAACCACTTGAAACCACTGGACTAAAGGATCCACCCTGAAGTTTTAAGAGTTAGTCTTTTTGCTAGAAGTTGTTAAGCTTTCCCTTTGGAAACAGCTATGTTTTCTTGATCTGCCTCTACTAAACCACAAAGTCTTTCATATTTGGTGTTTGATAGATTCATGGTAAGAGAAGGGAAGGATGGGTCCACATGAAAATTCTGGCAGCTCAGGTTATTACCACTCTCTATGTGAAGCCTTAAGAAGATGGTGTTTGTACGGAAGGAACAGTAAGAATTTTTTTCCCCGTTAGGCAATTGACATTTGTTCAACCAACTTGCTCACCAACGTGTGAAGTAGCTGAATGCCAGTCTTCCCTCAGGCCAGAACTGGCCTGTCCAATGATGGGGCTTGAAACCTCGCAGGGCAGTACTCTACCACTTAGGTTCACAACATTTTTTTTTATAGCTAAATACTTAAGTTGTGTATCTCTTGGGCTCCATTTCCTTGCTCTGCCCTCACCCTGAACTGCTGTGTGTTCCATCACCTCTGCTTCTGGTGCCCAAACCATGCTGAGCTGTTTAGTCACCTCGAAGTTCCTGAATTGTATTCCTGAATTCAGAGGTGTGGTTCAGTGGCAACTGTTTCTCCAAAGTATTTATTTGCTTGCATTATGTATTGGGCTTTGCTACAGATCTGATTCACTCACAGGCAATCACTGGATCATGACAAGTGCAAGACACCATTCTTGTCAGGCAGCCTTCTTCATTATGGCTTCTGTTTGCAAGAACTGTATTGGCTCTTTGCCTTGCAGGCCTGCTTGCAATACAAAACCATCTGCGATACTGCAATTGTGACACTGCTTCTTGATTTTTATTTTTGCAATTAATGTTTAGATGTTCATCCATGCTCAGTGGAGGGCTTATGTTTCACCTTATTTGTAGAGAATTGCAATCACATCTGAACTGGAATATCAATATACCTATGTTTCTGATCATATTTTTTAATCAGGCTTTTATGATGCATTAAACTTAATCTGAACCTCTGATTTCTTACAAAGGCTTCACCTTCTGTCAGCGTGTGACAAATAAAGAATATGAAGATCAAAAACAACAAACAAATCAGTATCTTCTCACATTGGTTCAAGAGATGGACAATGACCCCACTATTCCCTTGAAGCAGAAGAAGAAATTAATTAAAGAATTCCGAAAATACCATTCTCTCATCTATTGTAGTTGTTGTAAAGCTACATGTGAATTTTGTACTCTGAATGGTTAGACATCAATACAGCCTTTTTTTCCCTCTCTTTAAAAGGGGGATTGCGTTTGAAAATTGCTTGTGATACAAACTATTTTCTTCTTATGTCCCTACATCTTCAGTTAGAGGAAACTACAACTATCAAAATTACTATGCTGCTAAAAAGTATTCATTCTACTTAATGACTCTTTTAAACAAAATCTACTTAATTACTTTTATGTTAATAATAATGGCATACTGCTTGTGCTGCTTTGAGTTCAGGGTTTGGCACTTTTCTCCTTCTGTCCCACAACCCCATGGCTTTCTAGCTGAGCCAACTCTACATTCAGAGCCATGCTTGGGTTGATAACCAGTTAGGTTTTTAATCTTCTCTATCTATAGTTCATAATCTAACTGTAATCTAATTTTAAACTGTAGATTATGATTCCTATGAGTATTATAAAAATGTACGAAGTGTGTCAGAAATGTTAGGAGCCAGGTCAGTGGGCTTTGAAGCTGTGGCAGGCAGGATGCGTTAGGCAGGGGAGCTGTGTGTGCTTGCAGGCAGTAGTTACTGCCCGTTACTCCTTCCCCACTCTGGCAGACTGAGCTTCTGCTGATCTGGCAGTTATGCAAAAGCAAGTAACAAATTACATTTTGAAAAAGAATCTAGGAATAATAAGTCTTGTTTTAGATCTCTTGATGTACTCGAGCAGTTTATTTTAACGTGAGGATACCTTGATAGTGTCCAGTTATTTGTCATAAAAATTTGAAAGCATTTATGGATTCATAGGGCAAAGCTAGAAAGCACGTTGCCGTCTTGACACATTGATGGCTAACTGTACATTGACAAGGACATGTTGATTCAAATTGTTAAATATGCAATATAATGTTATAGGGGTTAAATTACTACCTCCATCCTCATGACAGACATTTGATCATGTATTGGACATAGAAACATAGAAGTGAGATTGGAAGGGACCTTGGGTCTAGTGCCACCACCCAGCTCAAAGTGGAGTCAATTACTGCAGGCTGCTTAGGGCCCTTTTCAGTTGAATTAAGTATCTCCAAGGATGGAGATGCCACAACCTGTCGGGTGAGTCTGGTCCAGAGTTTGATCAGCCTCACAGTAGTTAAAAACAAACAAGCAAACAACCGTCCGCCCTCCCTCCCCACCCAACCCCCCCCCCCCCCCCAAAAAAAAAAAAAAGAAAAACCCCACCACCCCTTACGTTTAGGTAGAACATCTTGCATTTCAGTTTGTGCCCATTGCCTCCTGTCCTTTTACTGGGCACCACTGAGAAGCATCTGGCTCGGTCATCTTTACTCCCTCCCTTCCCTGAGCCTTCTCAAGGCTAAACAATCACAGTGCTCTCAGCCTCTTCCTTGTACGGCAGATGCACCAATCCCTTACCATTTTCATGGCCCCTTTGCTGGACTAGCTCCACTACAACCATGACCTTTTTTTTTTTTTTTTTTTTTTATTGTGAATATGCTTCTTTAGGTATGTACATCCTCAACTGCTCCTCAAATGTGTGGTCAAGTTACCAGGATACCAAAGCTTTCTGAAACCAAGTGCTGTTTTCTTGTATAAATTGAAATGGTTACACTGTTAGGTATAACCAATGATATGTACAGGTAGTAGGTTGTGTTAACTTGCATATTGCAAATAGTCTTATTTAAATGGCCTGGCCCTATTAGAAGTCAGGGAATGTAGTTGAAATCTTGTCCACGCATCCCTGTTCATGTGCTTGTTATTAACAGTGATGGTCCAGTGTAAAATAAATAATTCTGGAGGAGGAAAAAAGACCAAGTTTTACTTTTCAGAGGTGAATGCCCCAATTACTAGACTACAGGGTCAAGTATTCTTTTTCTGGCCCTGTGTGGTGTGTCAGTCATTCTCCCAGCAAAGGGAGCATGTACAGAAGTAGGTCATTGAGAATTGTAAACAGGGAAGTGTTTCCTGATTAGGTGCTTGTGACATTGAGTAGTGGGAGAAGGGGATTTTAGTTGTTTGTTTGTTTTGTTTTTTTCCCCACTCTCTCTCTTTGGTCCCTTTGCTGGGTCTTACTCAAAATGCTGAACGTGGTAACAGGGAGGGGCGGTAACATGGATTTGGTAGGCTAGATAGACTGTGAATTGCTTTAGGAAGTTCTAGGAAACTTTGAGGAAAAACTATTGTTAAAAAACAAATTCTTGCGCTTTGTGACTTGATTTAGAATTTTCTTGTACTAATTTAAAGATAATAAAGCATTGCATAAAAAGTGATGAATCAGTCTATCATTTCATAGTGCCTTCATAAGGAAGAAGCAGCTCAGTGGGTGTAGAACCAGGGGTCAAACAGTAAGGAATTGCTTCAAGTTTATAGCTGCCGGGTGCTTTCCTTCAGTTTGTGGGACAAGAAGTCAGGATTGATCTCGTTCTGCAGAGGAAAGGAAGAGCTCTTCAGAGCCCTTTATTATTCCCCTGCCCAGACAGGAGGATCTACTAATTTTTAATCTTCTGTTGAAAGAAATGTGATCTTTTACATTTAAGTATAAGGGCCTGCTGAACAGAACAAGTTTGGTGAACTACAGATTACTGTTTTTCATTGTTACACTTTTGGTTACATTCCACAATTAGGAAAACTTTATTGGACTTCAAAAAGTTCTGTCCCTTATTTTTAACAAGATTTGACACAGAATCATCTGGTAGGGAAACGTGGACTTCTCGCTCCTTTCTATTTATGATTTCTAGCATAGAGCTATCAAATTAATTGCCAGTATGAATTTGAATTTGAAGTATAAAATTTCTAGGGTGAAGAGTTTAGTCTAGAGGCGCTTTCCAGTGCGGTCTTATCAAAGAGCAAGTGATGCCACCTTCAAAGTAAGGAGGCTTACTTTGAAGTAAGAAATGAATTCATAGAGCATTCATGGTTGCTCCTACCAAGGAAAAGGTTCATTGTTGCTTTTTTGGGAACAATGTGCATTCCTTTTTTCAGGTCCCAGTTAAAGCACACTGGTAATTTTGTGAGGCAGTTATTTAAAAACCAAGAGGCCAGACAGAAGGGCTTTACGTGTGGCTCTTAACAGTGTACTAGCCTTATTCATGTCCTGCATTTTCTTACACAGAGAAATACAACAGCTGTATCCAAGAATTTGTAGGTGGTGTTCTCAAGTGTTAATACCCTGACTGCCTCCCGTGTGGCTCACATAGCTATTAACAGGAGGAGAAGGAGGGTACTTCTGTTCCTTTCAGCAGGTTAGACCAGAGGAAAGCCACCATGAGCTGGCAGTCCAAAGTGAAAAAGATCATGTTCAAGAAGATCATCTCAGAAAACTTACTTAATTGGGGCAGCTCATCATCAAGGTCTCCCATTCTCTCTAGTGTTGGCTTCTCTGCTATGCTGTGACCTCTGGGTAGCAACAGGAGCAGCTCATGAGAATCTGGAACTTTGATCAGAACAATATGGCTCTAATTCCATGTGCTTATCTGAAGTAGAAGGAAATGGAAGCCAGAGATGAGGGTATCTCTGTATCTCAACACTGTCAGTGCCCCCAGGGGCTGGTGGTATACAGCTTTGCTTCCCCTGGCCACAGCACTGACCATCCAACTACATCAGTTACCCTTGGGTCGCAGATTGTAGCAGACAACAATTTTGTTTCAGGAGGTGGTATGATACGATTTTTCAGAAGGTTGTGCTTCAGGGTGCCCCTCTCTGGACCTTGTCAAGGATGTGAAGCCCCTGCTTGATCCCTGCCATCAACTGCTTAAGTCAACCAGTGCTCTCTGTTCCAAGCTAGGTAAGCGTACAGCACAAGTGTGCTCACTGGTTGTATGCAGGGGCAGACAAGAGCGGGAACAGGAGACTTCAGCTGAGAATGGGATGCTCCTCTACAAATCCAAGATGACCCAATGTCACCAAGCTCTGCTAAAGGGCAGTTCCCCTGAGGCCACGAGCTGCATCAGGCCAGGATCAGGGTCAGCACCTGTGTGTCAGTTATTCACCCTGGGCAAGTGCCTGACTCTGTCCTGGCAACCAAGCAAGCCTGGAGGGCAACTACTACCAGCGCAGTCCTCCCAGGCTTCTCCCTGCCTCTGAGCAATTTCCCCTCCTGCACGTGGTGCTGCACAGACTGACAGCACAGTAACAGAGCTTCTGGTGCCACCTTTGCTCTGTAAACAGAAGTAATGAGTACAGGCTGGGGCATTTATCTAGAAGGCATGGATAGGACAGGTGGGACTACCCAGGACACAGCTGCAGACTTCATTCACCTCAAACAGCTTCTGATGTCACCTTTTCAGAAAGGTGAGGGGAGTGACAGGAAGGTTATTTGCTCAGCGAAACAAAAACCCCCACAACCTACTAACCCCAACCCCCTTTTTAAAAAGGAATTGTTCAAACTATTCTTTTCTCAAAGCCTAAGTATACTTTCAATAGCAGCAGTCACATTGCAAGTATATTTCTCTCCTGGCTATTCACTAAAATAACCAAAAATAAAACTCATGTATTCCTTTTCAGGATAGGCAATCTCAGAGACCTTTTGAGATGTGTTTAATGTCCATTCAACTGCATGCATAAGTTAGAATAACATTAATTTGGAAAAAAAATAAATATCTGTTTCTTCTCACTGTGTATTAGTGTCACACCAGTACAAGCATTCGGTACTTTTACTGCCTCATGCATTGAGGTTTTCCACAATAAGAATACAATGAAGCTATCAGTAAAAGATGAGAACGTAATGAAATGACAATGAACATATTATTTCATAGTATTAGGCTTGTAAAACTTTATTTTTAAACTCTGAAAATGATTTTTTCCCAACCCACTTAAATACAGGAAAGCTAAAACACAATCCTCACTGACAGAAAACAGGTTGTAGTTCAAGAGTTCCATCTGAGCAAAGCAATGGAATAACAATGTATCCAACTATGCTACCTATATATCAAATTTCTCTTCGCAGATATTATGTCCATGTTCTTCATAATCTTCTCTAGTTACTACCATGTCTTCAAAATCATCATTTTCAGAAATGAGCTTCCCACCTTCCCACGAGTAAGTAATAGGGCTGCAAAATGAACGAAATTGGTGTTACTCGTTTGTAAGTTCATTTAAAATAGAAGTAAGCAGTGATGATTTCCAACACTTTTATTTAGCCATACCTATTTTAAAATAGATTTTTGATTGCTAAATCAAGCCATCCAGCTCTAGACAAGTTATGAGACAAAGTTTGAAATTTTAGCAGGGTTACCTGACTTAGCTTTTCACAAAAAGCAAGTGCCTCTTTGGAGGCAGATGTGAAGAGGGCAGGAAGTGGACATGTCTTTGTATTTACTTTGCACAGATAGGTAATGATTCTCCAACCATATTTAAAAATACTCTTTAATAATACTTTAAAAAAAGTTAAGATTTTTTTGTACTTTCAAGGTATACTTGTTTTGTCTCAACTGCATAATTTCTCTCTGCAAAGATGTTACCCCTTCCAAATCCCTGGCTACATTAATAATAACATTCAGATGCTGAAAATTTGTCTAAGTAAAAGACTACAGTCTAATCTTGCACACTTATGTATCCACTTCATGACCATACTGTCTTATTCATCTGTTTACAATAAAAAGACTGATCCTGAAAACACTCACTCACGTGCTTAACATTATTAGCCAAAGTAGAGGGTAAGCAGATGGTCTCTAATTCATTTGGTTTGTCTGAAAATGGAGAGATCTAGAACATTCTTCTTGCACAATTTTGGTTCACTTAATATATAAACTAATCCATTTACTCAATCTATCTTTTAAATCAGCAAAAGAAATCCTACCTTATAGTTTGTTCTGCTAGAAGGACAAAGCTTGTTCTGTACAGATTAGAACTTACTTTTCAGGAAGAACAACGGAAACATCGTAATCAGTGGGAGTAAGACATCGAACTTCAGAATAAACCCGATCTCTGAAGCCCGGAAAAAGGGTGTTTCCCCCAGTCAGCACTATGTTCTTGAAGAAATGTGGCTGCATTTCTGCAAAATACATATGTAAATCTGTAGTTAGAGACTGAACATGTATTTAAAGATTAAAGGGTTTTTTCCCAATTTTGTTATGAATTGGAACAGAAGTAAGAAATATACATGGAAGAATTTTATGATCATCTAATAATCACATAAGTTAAATAGTTTTATTGAGAAATATAAGAAAGTGATCAATCACCCTCTGTTCCTCCTGATTTTTAGAATTTGGCTTTGATAACTACTCTTTTCTTATATTGTCTATTAAATTTCATGTCTGCCAACACAATTCCCCTTTAATTACATGTACGTCATCAATACAATGAAAGCTTTAGTATTACTTCTGACAAAGACAGCAGTCAGAAAGGTTTTATACTTTGATGCTTGAATTACTGAGTTTGGTCAGGTTGATTTTTCTTGTCAGTTTGATACTTCTCTTCTTCCAGTGCAAAAGGATATTTTAAAACACAACTAAAACTAATTTCAAGTAGATTGTATCATCGGTGTCAAAGACAGGTCATGTTAGAAAAGGATGTTTTAGAAGAATTAAATCTACAGTGATTAACTGAAACAGGAATAGAAACCAATCAAGGAATCACCACAAAACTGTGTTTGCCTAACAGAGAATCTTGTAGACAGTCAGTCCTAGAAGATATGACACATGCCAGAAAACAGAACAGTTCACAACAACTTAGTAACTGGCATATTGAGAGTATTAGCTTCTTCAGACACTTTGGATGCTTAAAAAACCAACCAAACAAACCTAAGCAAAAACCAACAACAAAACCCAAACCAAAACAACACCTCACCCCCTTTTTCAAAATACTTTTAGGTTATACCTTCAGGTAAATTCTGAATAGAATAAACAATGGCTTCGGGAATTCCCATCTCTTGAATACCAATATCTGAAGGATGGAAGAGTATTTCTGGAACTGCAAATCTTTCATTTGCTAGACGAAGTATTTGTTCACCAGTCTTGTATTTTCCACTTAATACCATCTCTTCCCTTGGCTAAATTAAAGACACAAATAGTAGCCACTGTTTAAGAAGAGAAGTTACATCCTACAGTATTCAGCTAATCTTATTCATGTACTGCAGAGGTAGGCAGTATATTCTATTTTAAGTCGTATTATCAACAAATCTTTTAAGAAGAATACATACTCTGGTTTTAAATCTTAAGTGACTTTGCTCTTATCAACTGCAGTTTTGCCTAAAGCAAAATAAAATAGGTATGCACGAGTCACCTTAAAATACTGGGACTGCTTTTGAAACTATGGCCAAGTCAGTAAATGAGATAAAATTGTTAAATTGTCTTCATTGGTATGAAGACTTTTCAGGCTCTTCTGTAACGTGACTTTGAACCTTCTACCTATTAGGGTATTTAAACGAAATTCAGAGAGGCTTACAGAAAAGTATCAAAGCAGAGAAAACATTTTCCAATTTAACTTTATAAAAAACCCCAACAGTAATGATATGGATAGGTTGCATGATAGAGCACAAGCATAGAAAGCTACAAATATTAAATAATAGAACATAAAACACTATGCTGGAAAAATCATATTTAATTTTCATCTCAGCTTCCTAAGGAAAACTTTACCAATTAATGCATAGCACAGAAATAACTTACAATACAGCATTAGAAAAAAGAAAGTCTTTTTAACCTCTCTACTGGACTTGTGCAGGGGAACAGTCCAAAAAATACTTCAAAAACCATACTATCATTACCTTACAAAATCCTTTTTTGATTGTGCTGAAGTCTGGCAAAACATAATCTATCATTACAGTATTCTCCTCTCCTTTCAATCTGAAAGAGAAGAATGTAAAATTGTCCTGGTTTCGGCTGGGATAGAGTTAATTTTCTTCATAGTAGCTAGCATAGTGCTGTGTTTTGGATTTAGTACTACAAGAATGTTGATAACTTGCTGATGATGTTAGTTGGTGCTAAGTAGTGCTTAGGCTACTCAAGGACTTTTTGAGCTTCTCCTGCTCGGCCAGGTGCATAACAAGCTGGGAGGGAGCACAGCCAGGACAGCTAACCCAAACTGGCCAAAGGGCTATTCCATACCATATAATGTCATGCTCTGGGGGAGGGGGGGTTAGTCAGTCAGTTGCAGGGAGAGCAATCATGGCTCAGGGAGTGATCGCTGCTCGGGACAGGCTGGGCATCGGTCAGCAGGTGGTGAGCAATTGTGCATCATTCATTTTGTATATTCTGTATATTCTCTTACCATTCTCATTATTACTATTATTATTATTTTCTCTTATTAAACTGTCTCTATCTATCCCACGGCTCTAACCTTTTTTTCTTCCCGATTCTCTCCCCCGTCCCACTGAGGGAGGGGGGAGTGAGCGAGTGGCTGCATGGTGCTTAGTTGCCAGCCAGTTTAAACCACGACAAAAATACAACAGAATTAAGAACAAGTTCTAAATCCCAACTATTTTATACTGGCAAGACTTCCTTTGAGTTATCTGGAAAATTTTCTGGTTAAGTGTACAGTATTAATAAATAATAATAAATAAACAAATAAATTGTTTGTACAAGTAGATTATTCAGAAGTACCAACTTTTACATTCAGTACCATTGTATACGTACTTGGCAATGTCCATGTCCTTGTAAAAGTCTTGAGAAACATAACACACATCTTCTTTCACTTGATTAATTACATGCGTTTCATCCATAACATGGAGCTGTCTGTGAAAAAACCAAAAACCAAAACCACAGAAGTTTGAGCATAATTCTTAGAACTACCTGTCCTGTTTTCCACTGGAGGTGAGCAACCACAATTTTCAAATCGCAGAAAGCTACTGTCTCATTATTTAAAACGTGTATTCAATTTACAAAAGCATTTTTGGCCTACTTAAGTTTAATATTTTCCTATTTCACAGTTCAATAAATGCAAACATATACCTGCATTTGCCCCATGTCTTCATAAAGTGCATAGCCATACTCCTGCAATTAGCTCTACTAGCAAAGACCTTTACGCAGATAAAGTTCCAATCTAAAGGATTCTAATGAAAAGTCGAGCCTTTTGAATTTATTTGTGGTAGTGACAGACTCAGCTAGCAAACTGACTGATGATCTACTAAGACATCTCAGAAAATATGTAAGGACTTGTGTAACTGTGAATACGCAGTAACCTCAGCGACTCCAAAAGCACTGGCACTTTAAAAACTAACAGCCTAATTCTTCAAAGAGCTTAAGCTCATCTTAATTCATCTTCAATTTAAGCTCAAGATGGCAGCTAGCAGATTGTTAACAAACAAAAAATCCCTTCTCCTTTAAACAGCATTTAATCTAAAATTCACAGAACCAGTAAGAATATCCCCACAAACTTCTAGCTCATTTCATACCGGGTCTCATGATGATGATCAGCAAACTTTACCTGTAAGAGATTATCTCCTTCAGATGGTTGGTTAAGAGTTTTCCTCCAACATTAATCCTACAGAAAAGGAGTAACACAAGGAATCCTGTCATTGTTAACTTCAGGCACAGCAAACAATTCTTCCAGAAAATATGTACTGCAGTTTACCTGATGATTGCCTCTTTCTTCTTTTTACTTCTACAATAAGGTACAATGTGTGTAAAAGAGTATCCACTATCCACAATGATACAACATAGCTCAGATGGATTGTCCCGGAAATACCTGTGCGCACTAAGAGCTCCAGCTGAAATACAAAAAATTTTGTTCAAATTGTATATAAATACACACTTTTAGAATTTACATTGATATAAAGCGTATTTGCTTCATATTTTAAATGCCTTTGACAGATTTCCCAGACCTCAGTACATAATACTACAGCCAACACATGAATTAATTTTGACAGTGGATAAAATTAATTATCGTATATGCCCCCTTTTATTCTTTTTCAATAATTCCAGTCCATGTTCAGTTTCCTCTCCTAAAGTCCAAGCAGACTGATCACACCACAATTAATCAAACCTATCTAAAGGAGTACCCCGTGTCCAGCTACCTTTCAAAAGGGTCTTGATGTTATTTACACACTCCAAGATTCAATACATTTCATGACTGTAATGCTGCATTTTATTTGCTAGTACAAAACAAAACCAAACAAAAAACCACCCCCCAAAAAAGAGGAAAGCCATCAAAGACTTCATGTAAATTTTTGGTAGACGTCCTTAAATGCTATCCTGTTTCAAAATCCATCTGTTACCTCTGTTATCCTGACTCCTCAAAAATTTCCTTTAATTTTATACCATGACACTCTTAAGAAAGTACTTAAGAGTATAGGTTAAATTTCTAAAAAACCCCATGTTTAATCCAGTTAGGGTACAAATAGGAGCATATTACTCAAGAGCCAGGAAGGAAATTAAGTAATTTCTTTACCAGCTTTATATATACAAGTGTGTGCATATGCATGCATGCTTATTTATTTCTTTACCAGGTTAACCTTCAAAATACATGAATGCAAAATAGAAGGAGATAGACTCACCATTTACTCTAAGAACTGCTTGAAATTGATATTCTTCAAATAGAATTTCATTCATGGATTCTTGTATTGAACTGAAGTTAAAATAAGGTTCGGTAATAATTATATTGGTATCTACAAAATCCACCTATGAAAAGTAAATTAAGATTGTCATTACACAAAGCTCAGAAATTAATACTCTATCACCGTATTTTGCAGCAGTTGAAGATCATGTAAATTTGAAGACATGATTACCACTTGCCGTATCTGTTTGCAGAAGCTAGGCTTAGAAAGTTTTGGTTTTTTAAAAAAGACTTCATGAGTAGTGATACAACTGGGAACACCTTCATACATATTCTGCTCCCGTTACCATCCTTACAAAATCATAATCCAACATTTTAAAGAGATACCCATAAAGGAACACTACAATACTAATGTAAGATACTTTACGCTAATCCTGTCCGCTACAGAAAGGTAAGTCCCTTCAACAGCTCAGCACTTGCATCACAAAATTACTTACCTGATAACCAAAGATGAAGTCATGTGCAAAGCAGAATCAATAATAAAACTCCCAGTGACTTCTAATGAGGCCAGCAAAAGATCCTGGACTTTCCGCATTTACCGATATCTCAAACTCCTTTAGACAGGACTTCAGAGGGTCACTTCATTCAAAACTGGGTATGGCCCTCAACCAGCTGGTATTACCAGCTTTATCTCTCTGTAGTCTACACTCATGATAAAGAATTAAAAAAAAATTCTCCTCGAAACATGAATAAATTGAATCTAGTTCCAAAACTAAAATGAAAGTATCAAAAGCCAGCACTGTATATTTTTATGTACAGAGACTAAGATATTTTGAGGCATTAGTTTCATTCTCAGTACCATTCTGCCTCGTAGGTGTGAGAAAAACCAAAAACTTTCAGAGTATATAAATTTTTTTTTTAAATTAAAAATTCAGGGGAAGTCTTACTACACTTCTTGTGCTAAACCCCATTTGTGTGATAAACAAGAAAAATTAAGTAGCAGATATTTATATTTTATACATTCAGCTTACTCATAGGTAGAAAATGGTTAGCCAAAGATGGTTACTTAATGTCTTATGTCTCTTGGCCTACTGACCTACCCCATCACTCTCTTTTACACATCAATAGTTTCTCATTCTCTAAATCACATTGTATCCATCTATAATTATTATTACTTTTTTACTAACTTGAACTCTTAACCATATTGATGTGAATTTCTTAACATATGCAAACTGAAGTCAGTATGAATACACACAAGACTAAAAAAATTAAATGTATTTTAAATTCCTACATCAGAGCTTGAAGTAAAAATTTTCCTCAGTTTGCAATGAAATAAATCCCTGTGATTTTTAATTGGAGGCACTTTCAAAGAGAACAGTAAGCTCACCAGTTCTATTTAATATTTAATGTACTTATGTTAATTCCATTAGTCAGTATTTAACCTACACAAAATCTGTAATTAAAAAAAGGCTTACTTGATACATTTCTTTTCCAAAAAGATAATCCCAAACCTGTCTCTGGACATCCCAGTTCACCAAGTAACCCTGCAGGAGTTTAGAAAAAAACACCACTATTTAGAAAATAAAATCATACTTAAAAAATTACTAGAAATCAAAAAATGCCAAGCGATTGATAGATTGGTAATATAAAGAAATTTTAGAGTAAAAATGTCTAAATTCACATTTCTATGCTAAGGAGCTAATGTTACATGGGATAAAGAATGTTACAAATATTCCCCATCAATGTTAATTACTACACAACACGAACAATGTAAACTGTGTTTCCTACATACATTATTCTCTTTGACAAAAGCCGGTCGGTCTGACCTTGTTTGCCAGGGAAGGTTATGGAGCAGATCATCTTGAGTGCCATCACATGGCACATACAGGACAACCTGCCTGATCGCCTGATCAAGCCCAGTCAGCATGGGTTTATGAAAGCTTGACTAACCTGACCTCCTTCTATGACCAGGTGACCCACTTAGTGGATGAGGGAAAGGCTGTGCATGTTGTCTACCTGGACTTTAGTAAAGCCTTTGACACTGTCTCCCACAGCATTCTCCTGGAGAAACTGGCTGCTCATGGCCTGGACAGGCATACTCTTTGCTGGGTAAAAAACTGGCTGGATGGCCAGGCCCAAAGAGTTGGTGGCTGCTCACAGGCAGTGTCCCCCAGGGCTCAGTGTTGGGGCCAGTCTTGTTTGGTATCTTTATCAATTATCTGGATGAGGGGATCGAGTGCACCCTCACCAAGTTTGCAGATGACACCAAATTGGGTGGGAGTGTCAATCTCCTGGAGGGGAAGAGGGCTCTGCAGAGGGACCTGGACAGGCTGGATCAATGGGACAAGGCCAACTGTATGAGGTTCAACAAGGCCAAGTGCCGGGTCCTGCACTTGGGTCACAACAACCCCATGCAACGCTACAGGCTTGCGGGAGAGTGGCTGGAAAGCAGCCTGGTGGAAAAAGACCTGGGGGTACTGGTTGACAGCTGGCTGACTATGAGCCAGCAGTGTGCCCAGGTAGCCAAGATGGCCAACAGCATCCTGGCTTGTATCAGAAATAGTGTGGACCAGCAGGACCAGGGAAGTCATCCTTCCCCTGTACCCAGCATTGGTGAGGCCACACCTCGACTACTGTGTTCAGTTTTGGGTCCTTCAAGATGTTGCATTGCTGGAGCATGCCCAGAGAAGGGCAAAAAAGCTGGTGAGGGGTCTGGACAACAAGTCTTGTGAGGAGCTGCTGAGGGAACTGGGGTTGTTTAGTCTGAAGGAGGCTGTAGCCAGGTGGCTGTCCGTCTCTTCTCCCAAGTAACAAGCGCCAGGATGAGAGGCAACAGCCTCAAGTTGTGCCAGGGGAGGTGGTTTAGATTGGAGAAGAGGAGAAATTTCTTCACTGAGAGGGTTCTCAAGCACTGCGACAGGCTGCCCCGGGAAGTGGTCGATTCCCCGTCCCCGGAGGTATTTAGAAGATGCATATACGTGGCGCTTAGGGACACGGTTTAGGGGTGGACTGGGCAGTGTTAGCTTTATGGTGGGAGTCAGTGATCTAAAGCGTCTTTTCCAACCTAAATGATTCTATGACTGTTAAACTTCACGCTGCCGAATTTGATTCTTGAAGAGGACTACATACCACCCTGAAAGCTATTCCTTAAAACAATTTACATCTGGCTATAATGCTTAACTCAGGATACCTTACTTACTTTCTGAAAAGGAAGAATATAGAAAAGACCAGAGGGATCTTTAATTTCATCCAGTTGATTTGCTGTAAAGGTTTTCAAGCGTGCAGTCTTTGATCTGAACTGACAGTTGGGAATAACGCTGGAAAAGATTGGGAAGTTTCCTGTTCATCATGATATGAGACACATTCGTGGCCTTTACACCGCGCCCTTTCAGTAACCTTTCTGCTGCCGTGTTTTGGTTTTAATCCGTTCATCGGAGCCAGTCACGAGGGAAACCTCTAACGTCCGACACTTCGGTGCCGATTCCTTTAGGAATAACAAAACCACCCCCCTCCCGCACGCTGCACTGAGCTGCCCCCACCCTCCCGCCGCCAGCACAACCGAAAGGGCGCCGGGGGCTCCGCCGCGCCCGGGCCCCGGCACCCCCGGGGCCGGTGAGCGGCTGAGGGAGAGGGGTGGCCGCCCGGGCGCCGGCGGGGAGCGGCGGGAGGGCGGGCGCGCCGAGAGGGTGCTGGTGGAGCGCTAAGGGGACGCCCGCCCACCCCGCCCCTCCCGCGCCCTCACCTGACGTTCGCGTGGCTGTAACCGATCTTGGCGTTGTAGGCGCCGTTATCCAGCACCAGCGTCGCCATGTTCCCCACGGCGCCACGGCCGCCGCCGTCCCAGTATTGATCCGCCACCGCCGTGGATCTCTATGGTTACCATAGAGCGGAGGAGCAGCGCCCGCGCGTTGCCTGATGGGACGCAGGAGTGCCGCGGGGCCGCCTCCGCTCCGCACCCGCCTCCGGCGCCAGGCGCTCGCCGCTCACGTGGCGCCGGTGACGCTGGCGAGGCGGCGGAGGCTATTGGTCGGGCGCGGCCCGGAAGCTCTCGCCAAAGGGAGGGGCGGGGGGGGGGCACAGCATCGCCGCGGCCGTTCCCTGCGGCCCCTGCTGCGCCTGCGCGCACAGCCCCTTCCCCGGCCGGGGCCGCGCCGCCACCCCCCGGCTCCGGGCGGCCGCCGGTCAGCCGCAGCGCTGCGGGGGCGGCGGGACGCGCCCTTCCGCCGGGGGCACAGCGGGCACGGGGCCTTTGAGGCCCCGGCTCCCCCGGGGGCCGGGTCCCGCCGGCGGCGGCCCTGGCAGTTCCGTTCCACGGCTGCTGTCGTACGGGGACCCGACCCAGCGCGTTGGGGGGAAATGCGGTGAATGGAAACCGCCGCGCGTGAGAACGAGAAAAGCAACGCGGGGCTTTCCTGGGCGAGGGTGTTCCAAAATGAAAAGGGAGGAGGCTTTCTGAGCTCCGCCATCGTTATTCCACCGCTGTTCCAAGCGTGCTGTAATTAACAGCCTTTTCTTACAAAACCCAGCTTGGCCAGCTGCTGCTTTCCTTAAGTCTGCATCAAACACTGCACACCTTTATGGAGTCGCAGAACCACAGAACAGCCCAGGCTGGAAGGGACCTCGAAGGCTCAGCTGGTCCAACCTTCTGTGGGAAAGGGAGCCGAGATGAGGTTATCTAGCACCCTGTCCCGCCACACCTGGGAAACTTCCAGCGATGGGGATTCCACCACATCTGGGGGGGGTGGTGTGTGTGGGTGTTGCGGTGATTGATTGTTCTCACTATGAAAATTAATTCCTTTTATCAAGGTGAAACCACACCCAGTGCCGCTTGTACCTGTTGTCCCTTGTCTTGTGAAGAGGTAGCCACCTTTTAAGCACTGGAATACTGTCATGCGTTTTCCCCCCCCCCCCCCCCAAACCTTCTCCAGGGAGAAAAGACCTAACACCTTCAGTCTTTCCTCACAGGGCAGGTTCTCCAGCCCTTTGATCATTATGGCCTTCATGTGGAGCCTCTTCAGTCTGCTCACATCTTTTTTGAATTGTGGGGACCGGACCTGGGTGCGGTATTACAGGTGTGTCCTGACAGGCGCTGGGCAAAGTGGGATGACCAGGTCTCGTAACCTGCTTGTAACGCCCCTGCGGATGCAGCCCAGGATCCGATTTGCCTTTGCTGACTCCTGTGCAACTTTCTGTCCCCCAGGACCCTTTCAGCAGGGCTGCGCCCCCCCCACACACACACAGATCCCAGCCTTCACAGGGCTCTTTGGCTAACTCGTCTCAGGTGCGGGATCTTGTACTCATCTTTTGATGAATATCGCTACATATATATGTTTTACCAATCGTCACTAGTGTCTTTGTTGTTACCCAATAAAAGAGAAAGCGCATTACAGTTTTGTATCTGTATGTAAGTGGCTTTCCCAGAAATAGCAGAACTTAAAAATAACCGCTACTCTGCATGATGACTCCATACCCTAACAAATATCAAATGTCTTTCCACGAGCCAGGATGTTCAGCAGAGTGCATGGCAATCTGATTTTAGACCAATCCTCTTTACGTGCTTGTTAGTATCTTAAGGATGGCATCCTTAATCCCCACTCCAGCAGATTGGTTCTTTGGGTCTTGAGGAAAGGTCACAGGAATTACCAAAAGCCTTTTTTTCCAGTTCAGGGGTCTCTGAATTCCTTTAAAGAACACTGTAAACTGTTGGCTGTTCCCCTTTGCCCACCGGCAGGTATAGTAACAGTAAATTTTGGCTTTGTAATTAAAACTCTAAATACACAAAACACAGAATTGTGACAAATGCTTTAGGTATTCACGGTGTTACAAAGAAACATACTACTCTTAAAATCACATAATTTTTACTTTATCCTCTTATTATATAAAGTTCTTAGAAGAATCATTTAGACACAAAAAATCATTATAGCTATTGCTAATTTTGCCCTGTGAAAATAAAGGTGAAAGCCAGAATTTAATTCCTTACTTTTTCTCTTAGATATTAGCTCCAGCTCTGTAAGCCTTCATCTGTTATCATTCAATGACTTGTATTGAATTCAGAGCTACTTTTGCTTTTTTATTTTTGAGGGCCTATAGGACAAGTGCCAGGCTTTTAACAGTTCACTTAGATTTATGTGTAGTGCTTGATATACATAAATATTTAAAATCTCTCGGAACTAAACTATATGAACTGTCATTGCTAACCGAGGGTGACTCGCATACGTACTTACTGATTTTGTTGATGTATTCACCCTTATAATTGCAGTGACACTTCCCAGTGTTGTTGATAAAGTCCCTAACATAGGCAAAGTCAATAATGTAGCAAGGACAAATAAATAGGACTTTCAAATGCCCACATGGTAGCAACCCTTGTACATTGCCCCATACAATAGCTTAGAATTGATATTTTGTGATGCTCTTTAACTTGGAGTAATGGTCTGTCAGGCTACTTAAGCCTTGCATGTCTGCTTTTGAAGACAGACCATTAGCTTTTGCAGTATCCGTAGGAAGCCACGTTGAATTTCTCACTCTGCAAGTATGAGACAAAGCACTTGCTAAAACTAAATCAGAACTCCTTAGGTCACATTTTACTTGTTCTTTTCCCACGTTTCTCACTGCTTTATTTAATGGGAAAAACAACAAATACTTTTTGTTAATTCTGTGACCTTCACGTTACTGAAGTTGCTTGGATGACTTGGTTGGTTTTGGGGTTTTTTCCCTGTCAACTCCATTCCAGTTTTTACAGTTAAGGAATCCACATGACCACATGAAAAGTTAAACTCCATCTGCTCACCCTAGACAAAGCACACAGCTTATTTGCTCTGCTCTGTGGGAACGTGCAGCCTCAGAATGATTGAACGGTACCAACTACAGAATTTGCAGGTTGTTTAGTGCATCTGAAGAACGTTATCCTTGAGGAAGAAGTTACTGCCACCTTTGACCCTGACACGGGGGTTGTTATCCTGGACTTAGTATCCATAAACTGAACTCCATCATCTTTCTTTATTTAGGTGATGGTAAAGGGCAGGCTGGTGGATGAGATGACTGCCTGATAGGAAACTCAGTACATCCTTGGGTTCTTGGGTCTTCTATTGAATTGAAAGAGTTCACAAATAGGCCCTAGAAATTACCTGTGGTAAATATAAGCCAAAATTATTCTTTGATATCATTTTAGTATCCTGGGTACACTCACAAGTGGGGTTCTTCCTCGGTGACATGAGTGCCAGCTGCTCTGTAAGGGCGGGAAGCCAGGAGCCGAGGGGGATACTGTGGCCAGCAGGGCAAGACCTTGCCAGCCAGGGCTTCTCCCACCACCCCCAGGCAGGGGGCAAGGCAGGCAGGGGTGGGAGGGCAGACCCAGAGCCCAGGTCATCAGGCAAGTGTGTGATGATGAAGCAGGTCCAAGGTCAAGCACATAAGTCAATCCTCAGGTCTGGTGGGGTGAACAAGGGCCAGGCATAGCCCAGGGATCACCAGGCAGGTCTGTGGTGACCAGGCAGGTCTGAAGTCAACATGGAAAGTTGGTGGGTCAGGGTCCAGATCAGCAGGACCCAGATCAGTGGGACCCAGGGCAATACATTGGATGATCTGCCACTACAGCTGCCCCTTTTCTTCTCCTGTGACACAGCTTTTCCTCACTGGGTGGGCAGTCATTTTGGTAAGTCAAGAGCAAAGAGCCGATGTTGCTAGATGAAGAAATCCTACATGGCAATGTTTGTAAGTGCAAAGTAGTCAGGAAGGCTAAGCCACTCTTTCCTCCTTGTGGTCATTATATTAAGGTGACAGCTGATGACACACAAGGTTCTTCATAAATGGTTGCCTTCCTCTGTTCAGAGCAGGAGTCAGTCTTTGGGACTTTGCATCAAGTACCATTTTCACATAGTGGTGGTCTCATTATCATGAACATGCTAGCAGAAATGTATCTGCTGGCAAACATGCAACTGTGATTTGGAGAATCAGTCCCAAGTCTTAAAAACCATAGTCTGGGGATATCCTGATATCAAGTTGCATCAGGCTCTAAAAGGAAGCGTCAGACACTCTGCTCGAACCAAGGGGTAAGCTGGGCTCCTTATCACATGCCCTTCTAATTCCTTGGGGTGGTGGTGGGGGTTGATGTGTGTATTTTCTTTCCTCCGTTCCTCCATTCAGTGTGCTGCAGGAGATGGGGGAGAACGTGAGGTCATGATTCAGATCAGCCCTGCCAGACAGGAATACTTCTGGTTTCCAGTTCTGATGTCAGTGAAGAGCCTCTGGACTTTCCCTTTTCTGCCAGAGCTACGCTTGAGGGACACTTGAAAGGGAGCACACAGCATGGGTCCTGCTTTCCTTGCCCCTTGGGTATTTTCTTTCTTGATGAGAAGCTGATCCATCATTATGATGAACATCGTTTCTCCAAGATACTGGTAGAATTTTTTCTAGTTAACAAAACTGAACTTAAAGCAGGAATAAAAGTGTTCGCTTCATACACAGCTCGTTCCCACTTTATAAATCTCTTTAAAGAAT
Organism: Gorsachius magnificus; assembly: GCA_034008185.1. Lineage (NCBI taxonomy): Eukaryota > Metazoa > Chordata > Aves > Pelecaniformes > Ardeidae > Gorsachius > Gorsachius magnificus. Next base: position 165,258,934 of record CM067081.1, read on the forward strand.
ATAATGAGGTCAGTATTACACAACTGACTGATTTTTAAATGCCTGGAAAAATCAATTGAAAATGTTCATCTTCTGACCTATTTTTTCTGTTACTGCTTCATGTTTCTGACTTAAAGGTCCCTGGGGTTTTGGTTCATTGCATGTAAATTATTAATCTGTTATGTATATGAGAAGCAAAGCAAGTAGTATCTGATGTCTTTCCTCTGCAGCTCTACAGTATATTATAGAGGCAGCAAGCCATCCTTCATGTAGAGGTCACGTCTGAAAAGCTTATTAGTTTTACAATTGTTAATTTTTTTCTTTTTCCAATTACTACTTCTATTTAGGGTACTTGGTTACCATCACTGAAATTCTTCATGATACCTTTTCTGAATGAGGGACCTCCATCGAAGGGCGTTACTGGATGAACAAAACTTATACAAGACATTTTTTAACTGACATGAAAATTTTACTACAGGATGAGAAGCTATTCTCTCAAAATTAACGTAACTTGTAGGCTTTATACTTGCCACAAATTCACAGAGAAATGTAAGCAGCTGGCAAACACCAGATTTGACAAGTCTGTGGGTTTGAGTAATTGCTGAGAAATTCAGGTTAAGGAAAATATTATATATGTGCATGTGCATATGAATTTATTGCCATGTCATTATAAGTTTCTGTCAGTAAGTTTTTCTTCTTTTTATCTGGCCTTGTTCCTTCTGTGCGGTGCTGTAGGAGCAGCAGCTGTCCTGGCTTTCCGCTGGGCCAAGCTGAGGCCCCAGAGAAGGCGTGCGGCCGTCTGGGCAGGGCTTGCTGCCTGACCAACTCTTCCACCTTCCTCTGCAAGAACAGACAGACGGCAGGGGCGAATCTGTTGCTTCTGGGGTTGTTTGCTTGCTCGGCGTATCGTTTTGGAATGGTTTCAGGGATCCCAGATGGAAACAAATTTGAGGATTGCTTTTCATAGCTGGAAATGAGCATTGCTTATAAAACAGAGGTATAAAAAGCATAAACGTCTCACTTGGCCAATCAAGGTGAATGTATTATGAAAGAGCTGGAGTAAAGGAGTTTATCTGGAAAAACTTAACTTTAAATACTGCTTCTGTGAATGAGCTCTGCAGATCCCTCAGGAAAAGCATGACGCGCAGGTATTAATGCCAAGCATTAATGCATGCAGGTAACCAAGCATTTTATCAAGAGGAATTCTTGATACATACTAGAACCAAGGTTTTTTGTTCTTGGTGTTACACGTAACACCTTTTAGTGGCACTTTTTAACAGATTTTCAACAAAAATAAACGACCGGTATCAGTCACTCAGGGGTGAAGGCGGGGAACAGCGGCGCTGCCCAGGCAGCCCCCGGCTGCTGCGGGCAAGCGAGGGTAGCGGCCGCCCCTGCCCCGCCTCCGCCTGCCCGGGGCTGCCGCTCCCGGCGCGGGGCGGTGGCTCCGGGTCGGGCCCTCCCCGCTACCGCCCCGCCACCGCCCCCGGGTCCGGCCCTCCCCGCTACCGCCCCGCCGCCGCCCCCGCCCCCCGTCACTAGGCGATGCTGCAGCCAAGATGGCGGCGGGCGCTGAGTGAGCGCGAGCGGAGGCAGCGGCTCCGCTCCCGGCGGTTTCCCTGCCTTGGGCAGGGGGAGGCGGAGGGATGAGGCGCGTCCCTGGTCCCGGCTGGCCGTCGTGAGGGGCGCGGGCCGGCAGACAGCATGGCGGGGATTATCAAGAAGCAGATCCTGAAGCATCTCTCCAGGTCAGTGGGGCGCCGTGCCCCGGGTAGGTTGAGGGGTGTGCGGGGAGGGGTTTGGGGGGGGGGGGGGGGGCGGCAGCTCCCGGTCCCGCGCCTCCGGGCGGAGAGCGGCCCCCGGGGCCTGACGCGGGGCGGGGGCGCCGGACTTCATTCAGGCGGCGGAGGGTGGAGCTGGAGCACCCTCCTCGGGGCCACTGTTGGCGGCGGCGGCCGGCTGCTTGGGGCCGGCGGTGACAGCCGCGCAAGCGGCGCCGAGCCAAGCCGAGGCGGGCGGGGGCTGCCGTGGCAAGCGGGCCCGCGTCCCCCGGGAGGGCGGCGGCGTAGCCCGTCGGCGGGGGGCGCTGACGGGGCCCGCGGGGCGCCCCCCAGAGCAGCCCGAGGCGGCGAGAAGGTGTGCGAGGGGAAGCGTGAAAAAGGAAGGGGGAAGAACTCGACCTCCGCCGTAATTCCGAGGCGGCGAGGCGGGGGTTCCGGCCGTCTCGCTTGCGGAGGGGGGGGGGGGGGGGGGTGGCCGTGTGTCCTTGCAGGTCTGGTCGCGACATCTGAGCGATTGCACGCGCAGGTGAGGCCGGGTAACAAAAGAGCTGCGTTCTGGTGCTCGCAGAGGGATGAAGTAAGTTTGGCGCTTTCTGGGGGACTGAAATCGTACCTGACGTGCCTCGTGGGTTAAAACAAAAAAGAAACAAACAAACAAAACCCCTCCTGTAAAATTTTGTAGCTGTCAGTGTCGTGTGCTTGGAAAGACGGAAAAACTGCGGAAACGACTTAATCTGATACAATTTTAAAAAGCCGCATTACATTTCTCCCATTTTCTAAAGAGAGACAAAGACCTTTTAGGGACTTGATCTGTCATGATACCACAGCATTGTTGTTCTTCAGGGCTTACTTTTATAAATTGAAAAATAGAATCTGAAATATTGATCCCTTACTTGATTATTTTTTTTCCAAAATATTTTGTTGTATTTTGTGTGGTATTTCTGAAAGGTGTTTATTTTCATCAGTGCTAATAAACAGAGAAAACAAAATGAAATGACAGGTTGTCATTTGACAAATCTGTTGATGATGCACAGGGAGAACACAATTCTCATTCCAAATCCTTTGATGTCTATCCTCTAAAGATGATGTGGGATATTTTTTCTCCTCCACCCTACTCACGAGTTTTCTAGCTGGGAATGCTGGTAAAGAAATCTTGTCTTCACATGAAAATAACTGAGCACAGTGTGAATGGAAATGCAATACGAAGGTGTCATCAGCCTTGAGTCAGTTTTCTAATCGGAAATGTGCATGGAAGCGCTGGACTTAATTGACTGATACAGCTCACTTCCCGTAGTGCTATTTAGCAAGCTCTGTGGAAAGAAAAGTGAACTCTAGTCTCTGTGCTACAGGTTGAAGTCTAAAATGTACCTCAGAACTGGGTGTGAGTAACATGAGCTGGTTTTTTGTCTAGTTTTTCAAATAAACGGCTGAACAGATGAGAATTAATTACTTTTTAATGCCGATAAATCTGCGTTTGCTTTCTTGTGTGATAACGAGAATGCTTACTCAACAAGACTACGTCAAGTGATTGTGGCAAGTTGCGTAATTTTTAAAAAGCTTACGGAATATATCTGACAATCTGAGGTTTGCAAGTTGAAGTTGAGGCTTGTGATCCACACTATGTTGAGATTAAAAGAGTGTGTTTGCTACCTAAACTGTAGGTAGTATTATCATTACGCCCCTTGTTTTGGGTGTTCTCAATCACATGATCAGATAATATCTTTTCTCCCTGCAGAACTGGTGCTTCAGTGGTTGCAGAAGTTGGTTACACAAGAAGTCGGAATTCAAGTGACACCAGCGCCTGTAAATCTGGTGGCTTTTTAAATTTCAGGAGCTTGGTTTCTCAACAAAAATACGTTCTTTATTTCAGGACTTTCTTTAATATGTTTTATAAGAACACAGTTAAGGTGGGCTTCACACACTGTTTTATTTTAGCATGGAGCCAAATACATAAGGAATTTCCTGTAATACAGACAGTGCCAAAGGACACTTTCACTTTGTACTTTATTACTATATTGGTTCCTGTTCTGCAATTTTCATAGTTCCTCAAAACTGATGCCTGTTTGCCATCTTCAACAAAGCAGGTATCAGTGGCGGGATTAAAATATACTGGAAGAAGTCCATATATAATAAAGGAAGAGTGGAACGAATTATCCTGTTATCTCAATTTACTTTCATTTTTGATGATTGTATTTCTCTTTATGTTTGAACAACGTGAAATCTAGTATGTACTTCAAAGAACAAATAGAAGATACGAACTTTTATCTTCAGTTACAGAGAAGTACTTTCCTTTTTTGCCACAAGTCACAGAATGGCAGAATGGTTGAGGTTGGAAGAGATCTCTGGCGGTCATCTTGTCCAGCTCCACCAGATCATCATTGATTTAGCAATATTGGCCATGAAGATTGCTGCAATATCTGTCACTCACATGTTAGCAATTTTCATCTCTCTTACTATTTAGATACTCTATATGCAAATTTAAGTGTTGTGTCATTCAGCATTGTAGTTTCCATTTAGCAGTTTACAGTGCTTTTAGATGAACTGATAGACACTGGTGTTGTGAGGAGCCTTATTCTATATTTGCTATCTAGGGAAAATTTGTACATAGGCATGAGTCTTTAAGGTCTGAGAACAAGAAGAAGAGGAAGACCCAAACTGCATTTTGGAACAGTTTTGGTATCTAAATGACTTTGTAAAATGTTTTTCTTATTGCTGTGTTATAGCTTAAGAACAGTGAACGTAGTAGAGCTTATTTATTCAGCTTGTAACAAACCTGTATCTTCTGTCAGGATGTGGTGATGAGTTTTTAGCTTTCTCATGGTCTTCTAAAAACTTATAAAATATGTTATGTCCTCTATCTTCAATATGCGTTGCTCTTCTCTGAGGCTAAGAAAATGAGCAGGAGGGAAGGGGGGGAGCAAAATACATTTTTTTGCTATTCTTCAGATTATGTGGTGCTTGGTGTAGGATATGAAACCAAATGCTGTCTGCTAGGCTGAAGATAGTTTGTCATTTGGAGTTTTTGTCAGCTCCAACAGCTAGGTGTGTTTTTTGTGAATCCAGATGGTGGAGTGTCTTTATTTCAAAATATATATACGTGCCCTAAAATGGGACAAGTATCTGGATAACCGCACTATCCTTTACAAAGGTAGGAATGAGACACTGTGCCTAGGAGTCTTCTGTGTGGTGTTGGGATCACTTACTCACACTGTCAAGGTCTTCCCGAGTTAACTGAAACTTGTACTGAATATGTGCTGTTACCTCTTTTCACAGGTGAGAGATTTCTTGTTAAACAGCACCTTTTATTGCAAGACTTTCTTGTGCACTGCTCCGCAATGATGATAGCACATACCATTCAGCGTTACTTCTTTTTCCTCAGTTAGACTTTGTAGACAAGTGTATAGAACGATGGTGTTAAAGATTTGCAGTAGGACTCTAGACTGCAGTATGCAAGTCCACAGCAGTGTTCCTGTTACTCTGTGTGTGGGTATAAGGGGATCATCTCTGCCACAGAAGTTTGAATCTTGAGTTGTTTGGATCCAAGATACTGACAGAGATTGGGCATTACTGACACAGACTTGTGTAAGGGTTTTTTTTCAGGTGGTTTTTGGTTTTGGCTTTTAGTATCATTGACTGAAATTCCTTTTCTAGTTAATGAGTGATCTGAGTCTTCTGTGTAAGTATCTGCAATATCCATGCCTTTGTGTGAAAAAGAGTTTTGTTTATAAAAATATGTCTAAGCAGCAGGAAGGAAAGCTTACAAACTTGGCCTCTACTTTGAGTTAAGTAGCCCCACTGAATATGACATTCTTCATCTCAATTAGATACTAACTCTTAAGTTTACCAACAATAACAGATACTTCAACTTAAAAAAATGCATTCTTTGTTTGAATCTTATTTGCTATTTTCACAAAGAAAACAGTAGGAGGTTTAAAAGTGTTTGGTATGGCAGAAACCCAAATTGTTTTCAGTTTGTGTCATTAGTTAATGTTCTATGCGAACTTAGACCCTTGCTTTTGCTCACCTGAAGTAACAGACATAAAAATGCTAAGATTTCAATAGAAGACAATTGCAGTAAAATTTGTGACTTTTTTTTTTCACCTCATAGTTGGGAAATCGTTCTAAAACTCATATGAAGATTGGTTTTGCAAAGAATAGCATACTAGTTGTATGGGTATCGGGAATCAGCTGATCATTCTATAAACAATGACATCATCTAGTGCAACTTCACTGATACACGTCATACCTAAATACTTGACCTGCAGATCACCCTGCTTTTATACCAGTAAGACATGCCTATCTGCTGAGGGATGTTGCCATCTCAGGAGATTGGAGGTGACTCCTTTTAGAATCTACCAATCTATTTGGCCAGAAAGGGCTCATTCCTTCCTGTAACTAATTAACCAAAATTGTTTGGATGAACTTTGAAACTTCTGTTAGTACCAAAAGAAGTAGAATTTTTGCTTATTTTCAGTTTTGTGTATTCCACTTCTATGTCACTTTAGTTTTGTGAATGTTACCCAGTTCTTTTAGCTAGCCAAAGAACACGGAGTGTGTACTTTTCCTAGAATAAGCGTAAACCAGCTTCTCCCTTTGCTTGTACTGAAGATTTTACAGAGTGTATTCTACGTGACTGACTTTACTGGCTTGTGTACTATGTGGGAAAATTGCAAAACACTATGTGGACGTAACAGTCTACGTTGGTCTGAATGAACCTAGGTTGAATCTGAATTCTTATGGAAAGCATTAGCATAATGTCCATCTAAACCAAATGCTGCACCTAGTGAAAGAGTGAGTCTGAAAAAGGACGGGTAGTAAAGCAGAACTGCTTGAGCCAGCAGAAGAGAACAAGGAGAAAGATCAATTTAAAGTTTCATTATAATCCTGTATTTCTTAAATTCCCTTCTGTTTGAAATTCAATACTTTTTGTATTTGAGTGGAGACTTCATGCCAACAGTTTTGTCTGTGTGGATGTGTTGGTGGCGTTCTGATGAGCATAAAGGAATCAATAAATGCTTTTTTCAACAAAAATGACCCCCCTTCACTTCTGTTTTCGTTAGTAACGTCATGCATTGTATTGTGTTTTAAGCTTCTGTAACAGAACATCTTCCGAAAGACCAAACTGCAATTGTTGTGCTGCTTTATGGAATTATAAAGGTATTTTGGAGATAACCCAGCGATTCTGTATTTGCTGGTAGAATTCTTAATAAATGTAATGATTAAGATTTAATATTAAATCTTGTGTTACATCTCAGAAAGATCTTTTAAGTTTTCAGTAGCATTTGGGTTAATAAAACTCACAGACTGTGACTTTTAGTTTTCAGTTTGGTTTACATTATTTTTGAAATGTGCTATAACTCTGGATGCTGATTCTGCAGGCATTTTATTTGTACAATTAAAGTTCTGCTGATGCTTTGTTGAAGTCAGACAACTCGTATACATAATAAAAATTAATGCATTTGTGGAATGAACAGGAATTAATCGGCACCATTTTACTTGTATAGTATGCGATCATTTTCTTTAAATGATTCTCAGAATAGTTTTACTGGGAAATAAGTTTCAGAATGAAAATGATGTTGAAGATTACTTCGTGTTCAAGTAGCTGATACGCTAGTTTGAAGCATTCTCAGGAAAAAGGGGATTTAAATAAAGCCAGTGAGGAATAAAATTGTGTCTTATGTTCTAATGATTATGGAGTATTTAAGAATCAAAACAAAGCCCACAGTTATATTTTTTTGAAATTTGGTGTTTCTTCTGCCGAAGCCTTGGTGTTTTTTTTTTGTATCATAGGGGTATAAAAGTATGTACTAAGTAACTTTCAGAGTGAAAGGTGCTTGTTAAAGTGTATTTTGTTTTATTTTCTGCTTTCTTCTACAAGCAAAGGAGATTACATAATTAGGTAATTTCTGATGAAAAATTAATAGAATTATAAAGAATTACAAAGTGATTTATTTCACAGATTTTATTTTTTTTTTTTTGCAAATCATGAGAATAATTGCTAACAAGTAATTGCACAATTTATCTAGGTTTTGGCTGCTTGTGGCGGAACCCAGGTTTCTCAGTCCTGTAGTTCCTGCAGGAGTTGTGTACGCCTTTGTGGAGCTGGTGCTAACCAGGGTTCAGATCTCTTCATTCTTCTACTTTTCATGAGAAGAAACAGGAGAGAAAAGTTAAGAGAGCTCCAGTTCAGGCCGTGGCTTTTGGTACTTCCAGGCCCCCCTGCGTAGATGTACGAGCCTTGCTGTGTGAAGAACGCCCCCAGCACAGATTTTGTGGCAACTCTGCCATGCAGCTTACCATATAGTTTTAGAATACCAGAGCTTTTATTTTCTCAGAGAAGTTGGCTGCTTCTGTTATCTGACTCCCAAGAAAACAGCCTTGGGATCCAGCCACCCGGGAATCTGGAAGTTACATGGTTGCTTACTTCTGGAACAATTCTCATGTTGTAGTTACTCCATTGCTGGGGATCTGGAAACCTGAGAAAAATAATAATTTGTAACTACTTATCTGTAATTCACTTTTAGTGATAGATCTTTTCAACATCATTCAAATATCCCAACAAACTGCCTACCAAGGGCACTGTCCGAATGCTTGGATTTTATTGTACCCAAAAGGGTAAAAGTGTAGGAATTAATTACATTTGGGCTGAGGCATCTTTTCAAGTGAAGACAGCTAACAAAAAAATTCTTTTTTTTTTTTTTTTTTAAATTACCACATGGCTTGCCAAATTAAAGATTCTAATTTTTAACTTTTGAGAAGCTTAATGTACTAAAATTCCACAGCCTGCAAAATCAGAATGTCAGACATGTACCGGTCTTTGTAGCACTGCCCCAAATACAAAAACAAATCCAAGAAGTCCTGCTCCCTTACGTCTGTAGACTCATGTTTCTTTAGTGTGAGTTTTGAATAGGTGAAGCTGAGACATCGTGAGTAGGAACAAACAACGTGGGCTGAGAAATCTTAGGCTAGGCAAAACAAAACTGAAAAGTTGTCTCCCGATTCAAAATAAAATAAAAACCTCTTCTGCTGCATCTCTGGGTTATGTTCCTTCTCACGTTCCAAATATACTTACTGAGTATCTCTGAAACCGCTTGGCTATATTATATAAACCTTTTCTGCATGATTAAAACTTTGTCCGTAAGCTGTTCATTGAAACATGGCTGCGGTATTATTGTATCGGATAGCAAGGGATATTCTCGTGGGACTCTAGCATTTTACACAGGTCTGTTTCCTTTTTAGTTCTGTAATGTCATGATGTGTAACTAACTGTTGTAACTGCAGTTAATCTTTAGCTAAAACTCTCTTACATTATTGTATCACTCCTTTTTCCCTTCGAACTTGATCCCTTGTGTGTCCCCTGTGTCCCGTTCCCTGCAGCGATCCCAGCTGGCTCTGGTGGAGATTGGTTTGCTGTGAATATCCTTACTACCAAAATGAGTACCAGAAACTTCTCAGAAGCCGTGGCAACTGACCACTTGCTTTCACCAGGAATAGGGGCCTTTTGTCTGAATACCTTGTCCTCAGGTAACTTCCCCTCTCCCACCTTTGTAGAGTAAATATAAGGTGGTATGCATTTATATAAATTTGGGAGTGAAATGAGCTCTATAAAATGTTAATTGGGTTTTCTCTTTTGTTTGTTTTTGTAAGTTACCAGTTCTGCAAAAAAGACTGTTTGCTATGCAGCTATGGGTTTTGGTTTTGGGGGTTTTTTTTAAGTCCTAAACTAAACTTGCAAAACTGCTCTGTGAAGTAAATCAGCAATCCCATTATAAACCTACCTTCATGTCTATTTTCTAAGTGTAATCTTCTAGGTGTTTCTCAATATCTTCAGGCTATTTGACATTTGCTGTTTATCGTTTACACCTATTTAATTCATTTTCGTAACTTGATGTTTATTAGCTCTGTTTTGATATTTGAAGGATTGGTCAGCTTTTAACCTAGTTTACATAAGAGAATAGCTGGGCTTTTGGAAAAACTAAAGTAGTCCTTATAGTTAATGTCCTACAGAAAAATCTTATTTTGTTGTGAGATCTGGTCAGTTAGCATTAAAAAGATATCTGATAATGTCACATAAATAAATGATGCAGTTTCCAAAAGGCAGATGTCATGCTTTTACACTGCACTGTTATTTCTTGATTTTAAATTTATAAAATTATTTTGTGTCAAGTGTCTCTTCTTTGCATTAGGTACAGAATGTTGTATTTTGAGTGGAATTTAATAGTTAATCAAGTGTATGTAAATTCTGAAAATGTGAGGTGTTACTTTTGCTGCCTGCAGTGTGGAAGTTGCATATACCTTGCCGCATATGGTTTAATATATTGAGGATTTTATGTCATCTTGTACTCAGCGTATGCATTAAGGTCTGTTGCGAATAGGATTGTCATGTTTGAAACAAGTTTTTGGGTTTGATAATATTGGCCATTTCTATGCTTTTGTAAGTGATGTGTGAAAAGACTCATGGAATAGAAAAGCTAATATTGGTCTGTGTGAGGATTTATCAGAAATGAAAGAGAAATTGCTTGAGCAATATTTTACTTACAAGATGATTATCATTCATGCAGTGTAAGCTCCTCGTTTCTGCATGGTGCTTGGCTATGTCTGAGCAGATCTGCATGACATATAATTAGATAATAGCCATTGATGACAGCAGCTGTTCCAGTTCTGCCTGTACCCAAAGAACAACCAATACAGTTCTTCCAAATAGAAAGAAAGCAATTTCCTGTATCTATTATTACAGAATTTACTAGGGAAGCTTTATACACTGTCAGGAGAGTTGGTGCGGATGTCGGTATTTAAGAAAGTATGGAATGGGTTAATGGATGAGTATACTAAGCTGTCTTTAGGAAGTCAGCTGGAGTAGGAGTCCATGCTGAAGTCCTTCTGTGTCATGACAGAATGGAAGCAATTATTTCGAAAGCGTTAGGAAAGCAGATGTACTATGCAGCACTCCGCCTCCTCGGATGGGAGAGATAAGGGGGATGGTGCGACACTGCACCAGACGCCTTACACAAGTATGAGCTGGTGGTTGAGTCAGGGTCCTAATTAGTGATTTGCCTGGAAAGGAAGATCTGTCTTTAGACTGTAAGTCAAAAGGCTTGATGAGTGTTAGGTGGTTCAGGTGCTGTATAGTAGCCTGAAAAGCCTCACCTGAAGCTGTGGGGTTGTAGGTGGTGTTTTGGCTTGTCTAGTGTGCTGTAACTCGTGGCCAACTGAGCGCAGTAAGTCCAGGCTGAGTGTGCAAACAGGAGAATGTCCTGTCCTGCTCCAGAGGGTTGGCTCGTGAGTGCCTTCGGAAGGTGCTGCGCAGCAGATCCTGCAGATCCCCTCCATGCTGGCCATCTAGCAGGCCATGTAGGGTTCTCCATCTTGCACTCAGCCACCAAATACACACCTGACAATTCTACAGATGTTGAAGGTGTGATTAAATAGAGCATGCAGGCATTCATGTGGGGTGGCCACATTATCCAAGGGTAAAGGGGTGATACCCTTCTTCTGTACAAATTAATGTTGGAGGGTGTAAGAAGGTATCATAGGTAGTGAGGGGGGTACTTGAAAAGTCTGATGGCAGGTGTAGCTGCTGCAGTGGGTATTGCCATTTAGGAGTGCCCTGTGATTCCCTGTAGCTGCAGGATGAAGGAATGGTAGTCCTTGCAGTTCACCTACTAATAGGGGTGTCTTGGGAGGAAACTGCATGGTGTTTGGGAATCCATGTGGGACACAACATTGCTGATACAGATGACTTCTGGGTGAAGGCTGGAGGATAGCCTCTCATACCACCAAAGTTATGTCCCCTATAGACTTGCCTACTGGTTACCCACTGGCTGCTGGCAGTGGTGGTGAGATTTTACAGTGCTATGGCAATGCTGTCTTCCTGGTGCAGACTATGAGAGTGCCATTGTTTGTGGGAGGTTTTTTGTCCAGAAATATTAAAATTTATCCTCACAAGTGTTTATTTTCAACTTAATGTACTGTGAATGTTCTTCAGTAAAGAACGGAAGTGTTTATGTGTCAGAGTGTGTCTGGTTAATCCTACTACATTGTAGGCATAAAATATATTAGCTCTTCCCTCCAAACCCTACCACAAGTGCCTTAATTTTTTTTTTTTTTTAAATTCTTCTAAGCTTTTGGGTTTGGTATTGTATTCTATCCTGATGTTTTCATGGGCATTAAAAGGTCTTCAATGCGTGTTTCCTTTTATTGGCTTTAAATGTGTTCTCTTTTAGTTCCGTGTGGGTTTAAAAGGATCCAATTAACTTTTTGGTCATTAATGTTTTTATTTATCCTCTCTGTTTCTAAATGAGCTTTAGTATTTTCAGAACTGGATATAGTGTCCAAGATGAGGGCATGCCATCATATTGTGTGGTGATACTTAGTACTACTTACCATTCATTTTTTTATACATAGAAGTACTTTAACCTTCATGCATCCCAGGCAGTTTTTCATTGTCTCTCAGATGTTCAGTATCTTGCATCGTCAAGGAGTCAGCTGTTGCTGCAAAGCCATTTGCTGATGTCTTGGTTTCCTCGGAAGGTCAGTTTTCTGTGGACTTGATGAATGTGACTTTAGTGTTGCCTGTCAATTTTTACACATTTTAACTCAGCCTATGGACCTAAAAGTAATTTACTCCAAATCTTACATAAACCGTAGTTAATGGTTTCTTGCTGGGTGAATTACTACTTTAATATACTGCATTAAAATTGGAACATCCATAGGACATCCAGGATTCACTCAAAGGTTTCTGCTACTTCACAGTTTATGAACTTTTTCTAGAGCATTTACTAGACATATTCAGTGCCTTTGAATTTCTATGTATCCTTTGGACATATTGGATGTAGTTGCTCTCTCAGTCTTCTGACCAATTTCTACTAACCATAAGCCTTTACTGTATAGTTAATTTTTGTAGCAGCTTTTGTGATGCTTTTTCGTTGAAGTTTTTTAACGTACCAAGAGAAGATACCTAATGCTTGATTCTAATCTTGTTTCATAGGTCTGAAGGATTAAAATAGACATCTTTTACAGAAGTTTGTCCTTTATATTTGTTTGGTTTGGTTTTTTTTTTTTCCCCCTGGTCTATCACACCCATGCAAAATTGTCACTAGTGTCTTACTGTTTCAGTACAGGTCAATCACTTGTTGCATCTGTAAAGTCTGTCTTTAGTCTGTCTGCCATTCACTTAACAGCAGCTAAATCTTTAATCCTGTATGACTGTAGCCTGTCTCACCTTTTCTTTTCTCTCCTGTAATACCTGGGTCAAGAAGGCAACGCTACTGAGAACTCTTCTGAATGTCATAGTGCTTAATGTTACTGGTACGTAGAGTTGTTTTTTAATCTAGGATGTCTGTCTTTTTCTGATCTAGGACTTGCTGCTATCATAATAGATCTAAGCATCTTGGTACATTGGACTTAACTAATGATGTGCTGCCACATGGAAAAGTATAGCAGTGCTCCTGAACTCAGTATTTGCAGGTGACGTTTTGTTCCTGAGACACTTGATATTTCTTCTGGCTACAGGAAAGAAAATGCAAGAAAGGAAATTGTTGCATTGCCCGCAGCATGCTATTTGCTGTGGCTTTTTTTTTTCCTTATTTAAAGGTGAGAGGGATTTAACTTTTTTTTTTTTAAACTTCTTTTTTCAAACCAAGCCAGTTACTGAAAATCAGCTTTGATTTGTGGTGTTAAACAAGGTGAGAGGAATTTACGCATAACAGTACACTGGTGACCCCAATGCTTTGTTTCTTTGGCAAAATTAGTTCTGTTCCTCTTCTACTTAAACATGAAGTCTTAAAATTTGAAGTGGTACAGCGAGCAGGATGATAGTAGACTTCCTTCTCTCTGTTACCTAGTCATGAGAAACCAGTACCTTCCTCAGAAACTCAATTGAAAAAACACTGTTTTTCTTGCTTCAGAAACCAGATAAAGTTCCTTGGTGATCTAATAACATGGTTCAGCCAGGTGAAACAGGAAAAAAACCCAGTTATCTTTCTGTTCAATTTCTGCTGTTTTATTTTTGAGGCAGTTCCCAGTACTTGGTAGGCCATGCTTCCCTTTTTCAGAGCCAGTTGTTTTGAACCATACATCATCATAAGGAGTTCTAGTTCATAACAAACTAAGCTAAGCAAAACATGTGGCACATATTATGATTTAATAGTCAGTCATTAGAGCATACATGTAGGATCAAAATCCTGAAGGAATTTTATTTAAGAAGCAGAAGAGGCATATGGGAGAGCCAGGTGGGAGAGATTGTATATTCAGTAGATCTGCAAAACAGCTGAGAATTGTGTGTCCAAATGCGATCCAGACTTCTGTTATTTCTCTATTAAATCCAGAGGTTGGAGTTTCTGTTGATGAACTTGACAAGGCATCTGATACTCTCTCCAAACCTTTGTGGAGCGCAGCTCTAAGCTTCATGTGGTCTGTGACCTTCGTTATACAAACCGTAAGCTTGTGCTTTCAGAAAAGTGTTTTCCCCATCTTCTCTACATTCTTTTGGTTGTTTTTTGTTTCTAGTTTAACTTCTTGGCCATGTTCTCTGCAAGTATGGTGAATTGCTCCATTCAGAGCTCCAAGCCTGCTTTGTCACAAACAAAACTTAATAAAAAAAATATTATGGGCAAGGAAAAAAATGCATCTTCTGTGTAGATTTTTAGTTGTTTTAGAGAGAAAAGAACTAAAAGAACTGTTGTGGTCCTGAGAAAATACAGTGTTTGTAACTTACTACTCTACGTATGATTCTTACTACTGTGCTGTTATTGTGCAGTCTTTTGCACTTTTCACTAAACTCTTAGTCTGTAAATTAAAGTTGAACCATCTATCTAGCCACATAGTAATATTTAGCACGTGTTTGTTTATGTGTGTATATATATGTACCCCAGGGAGCTATGTCAGGCTGCTTGTGATATCGATAACTTCGTATTTCTGGATTCTTTCATTTAAAGTGTAAATTATTTTATAGCATCTACCTCATAGAATTGAATATTGAAACTTAATTGGAATTCATGCCATCAGATACAGTAATTCAAACCTCAAATAGTATGTTTTGAGAAAGGAAGGGTAGTTTGTGAAACCGAAACTAAATCCGTGGAAACAGTTTTGCTAAGAATACCTTGTGGTATTAGCCAACAAAGTATGTATTGCCTCAGTAACAGTGATGTCTTACTGCCGCAGCAAAACAGTGTAACTGAAAGCTTTGAACTCAACCATGTCCTGTATTTCTGTTCCTCTTGCCCCTCCCTTCTGTTATTCTCTCTTTTTCTTTATTCACTTCTTGTACCAAGTAGTGGGTATCAACACTTGGTCTTTTCCCTAGAAGAGAAACATAAGTCAGGAGTTCCTGGGATGTTGTGCAGGGAAATGGCCCTGCTCTCGAGGCCTCTGCTGCCAGTTTGACCCAGTTTATAAGGAGTAATTAACTCGTTCTAAGGAATGAACACCAGGGTGAAAAACAAATGGCAAGCTGGGGGGAGCTGTTTGCTTGTGCCAAGTCAGAGAGAAGAACAAGTGTGCATATCGTGAAGTTGGTGACGTTCTTAGTTATGACCAGTTATATGAACTGTATGTATGTATGGTATGAAACGCTCATAGAGAATTTTTAAATCTGTTTTCCCTGATGAAAGACTTCTCATCATGAAACATCATGGCATGATTAAAGATTCCCAATTACTACATATTCAGGATTACATGATTCTACCCTAACTTTATGGGAAGTATCTCTCTGCTTTACATAAAAATTGTATCATAAATATGATAGCCTAATGAGTTCTCAAAGTTCAAGCATTTAAGTATTCTAGGTTGCAGTACTGACTAAGAGACACAGTAGTTCTTTAGCTATAGAGATAACTTGCCAACCTCCAAAGCCTTGCTGCTTCCTCCTTAGATTTTGCCTGGCAATAAATATTAGAAAATGTCTCCAACACCAGAATATTTAGAATAATATTAACATTCAATTTAATAATAAAATTAAAAGTTCATAGTATTAAAATATTAAATTGTAGATTTTATCTGGGTAACGATTTTGTCAGTGATGATTATACCAACTCATGGCAAGTTCACTGGTTCATCTTCTCCCCAACTCTCTGTTGACCGAGTGTGAAGCACGCCAGAAAGAAAAGTCAATGCACTCTGGCTCGGTGGGGCATGAGCTGCTTTGATGTACTGTGGGATCCTAGAACAATACCGTTTGAAGAGTTGTGGTTCTCCTAAGGCTTTTTAAAAATTTTTAATCAAAATGCTGTTCTTTTTGTCATTTGGCTCTTCTTTTCATTTTATGCACAAAGACCTGAATTCTTGTAAATTCTAACTAAGGGGTACGATCACATTGTGTTTTGCAGGGCTAGCTGCCCAAATAGGCCAACTTCTA
The DNA here is from genome assembly GCA_034008185.1 of Gorsachius magnificus. NCBI lineage: Eukaryota > Metazoa > Chordata > Aves > Pelecaniformes > Ardeidae > Gorsachius > Gorsachius magnificus. The sequence goes on from CM067081.1 coordinate 165,275,050, forward strand.
ATTTTTTTTCTTTTATTTTTTTAAGTTAGAGGCCACTGTATAAAATGGTTTTCCTGTTATATCAAGTAGCATGAAATGGTTCTAAAGTGCTGAAAATATCCAAGAGACAAACAAAAGTGTATTCTGTGCAACAACTGAGTTTAGAAGGAGCAGGGAACTGGCACAGAAACATAAAGTGTTGGCATCCTCAGTGGAAAATTGGCTCTGGACAAAGCAGATGTGGTGGTTGTATATTATGAAGTTCCTAAGGGTTTAGGGGAAACACCATGGTCTCCTCAGCATCCACTCATCAGTCACATTCCAGCCATGGAAGTGGAATGAAGAGATCTGCTGCTAGAGGTGCCTTCACCTGAAATACCTGCTCACAGCTCACCTGTTGAAAGAGTTAGTGAGTCTTGAAATGAAGGCTGTAGTCTTACAGATGGAGATCCTCTTATGTCGGTCTGTGCTGAATGAAGCAGCGCTCGGAGCAATTTTCCTTTCGCTGACTGCGGGAGAGGTACCAAATTCAAAGCAACACTCTTAGAAGAATTAGAAAAAAAGTGTGGAAATGGGGGGAAAAAATGATGCTCCTTGTTGGATTGCTTTCCCTGTCCTTCCACTCCTTGTTGGGAGGGGCTGGCTCCTATTTTGACTGAAGGATGTCAGAAGTAACTCCAGATGGGCTTTGCTGTCTCCATTCTCCTCCTCAGTGGTATTTTGGGGTCTTTCTCGTTGTGAAGTTTGGAAACCCATTTCTGTAGATCCTCTGGGTTTCACTGTGACATGTCTGCAGTTGAGACCAAGATGATGATCAGATCTGCCTCCAAGTTGAGTGGCATTTCTGGTGTGGCATAGCAACAGGGAACCCTGAGGGGACATCCCCCATATAGCACAAGTCTCGGGAGACTCTGTGTGTGTGTGTGTGTGTGTGTGTGTGTAATTTGCGTGTGTGTGTAATTTGCTGGATGAAAGTGACTTTAAAATAACACCAATTCATCATTCTTACAGTGATCCTCATCTAGAAAGTCAAGAATGAGAGAGACTGAAAATATTCCATGGCTGCTTTTTTTTCTTCTAGGAATTTGAATTAGCCGAGTCAGATGAAACCTGTCAATATGATTTCTGAGACAGGAGGCTTTGTATTTTGCACTTACTGATGGGATGTTTTACTGAGGCAGGTTTTTCAGCTCTTCTCATTACTCTTTCTTGTTAAAAGGAACAAAGAATGGTAACCAGAAGATTAAATAATTTTAAGTCCTTTATTACCCTCATAATGTTTCTAAATGGAGCATTTAGAAGTACATTAGTTGTTAAGGAAAATATGTTTGTCAATAGCCTTATCTTAATACATTTTTAGTGCTGAAATTACGAAGATATGTTATTCACGAATCGAAGCTCTTTCCTTGTGGATAATTTATGCCTCGTAAGCAATACAGAAACAACTTCAACACTTCTATCATAAGAAACATGTCTAGTATTACTTGCAAATACATCCTGAATAATTTCAGACTTGGTATAGTTAAAAGAAAAAAATTAGCTGAACTTTTAATTCTGAATAAGCTTCTTCCCCTGTGCACCTCCGCCCCCAGATGTCTTGATCTTGGAGAGTTACTCTTTGTGATTAAGCTGACAGGTGATGAGACTCTAAGTTTATGATGTCTGGCTGAATGTTTCACAGGAGTGGCAAAATGGATGTTTGCATTTTGTCAGGCTAGGTAAATGCATTTCCAAAGCTTACTATCACAAGAATGAGGTAAAGGAGTTGGACTGAGAAAATGCCTGCCATGTTTCAAGCCACACTTGGAAACTCTTAAGAGGAAAAGTTTGCCAGACTCCTTCGCCTTCTTCCACCATCTCCCCCTGTGTACCTGACTTAACAAGGACCTCATAGTTCGGTTAGAAGTTGATCTCTTGAATGGGAAGGAGATGTTGCTTCAGGGCGATGCTTCCATCCTTGCGGACAGACAAACCCTTTTGCTCTCTGACTGCAGAATATCAGTGTGGGGAGATGTCGGTGGGAAAAGTCACAAAGCGTAATGCAAACAGTAGTGTTTTCTACTACCTAATATTGTAAAATTAGACCCAGCTGATGAGCAAAACCAATTTTCCATGGCAGAATGCAAGTGTGGTTAAGTATAGCCTATTCTTCAGCTTGTGGTAGATATAAAGATATAGCTGTTGATTTGAGGGTAGAATACCCATGATTTTTGTCCTGTTATCTCTCAAGGATGTGAACCATTTGACACAGTTGCATAGATTGTTCTATCGTATCAGCAAATCACAGCACCTTTCAAGTGTAATGAAATCTATTGCATATATATGCTTTTACATAGTTATATTTTTTAGCCCATGTGTATCAGATTGACCTTTCAGGTTTTCATCCAATATTTTATATATGCTGCTATGTGTGTGTAAATATGTGTGTATGTATATTTCTAATTTGTTATTAAATTTTGTGATTAAACCTAATGAATATTGTAAATAAAATCTTGAAATGAAAGTTTTACAGAAAGGTACTATTATTAAGGAGTAGTTTTTTTGTTACTCCTCCTGAGTTGTTTCTAAGCCATTCCTGCTTGCTCTAAGAATGACAGTATAAGCTGTAGAGGTTTGGGATTTTTTTTCCTCCTTTTGAATAATTAAAGGAGAGTGAAATGGATTCATTTCTACCTTACGTAGTTTAGAATAGTTAAATACTTTGAATTTGTTATTCTGGGTGATGTACAAATTAGAAGATACCTCATAATATATTGATTTTTGTTTATTTATATTTAAATTGAGTTAATGAGATCTAAAAATTTAGATGGACAAAGCAATTCTATGGTACTATTTCTTTTCAGGGTGAAACTGTACTTAAGAACCGAAGATGATTTCCTCACCCCCAGACCACTGCTTTAAGTTAAATTGTTAGCTATATCACCTATATATGGGACAGGTCTGATTGCTTTATATGCGTTTACTTAAGGTGCATGTTTGTTTTTAGGTTCACCAAAAATCTGTCACCTGACAAGATCAACTTGAGCACATTAAAGGGTGAAGGTCAGCTGACCAATTTAGAGCTGGATCAGGAGGTGCTTCAGAATATGCTGGATCTTCCAACATGGCTTGCTATAAATAAGGTCTTTTGCAATAAAGCATCCATTAGGGTGAGTATTTTATTGTGCAGGAATGGTAATTAGCCGAATCTTTCTTTTTTTCCTTCTGTCTCTGTAAACTTTCAAGCAACTTTGTATTAACAGAAAATTGTGATGAGTGCTTGATAAAATTTTAGAGAAAAAGCAATAATTTCATACTAATTTTTGTTTCTCGTATGATGACATGAAATACGTGTGGAAATGATGAAAATAAGCAGTGTGGTTTGGCGGGTTTTAAATATTTTTTTTTTCTTTTTTTTTCTTTCTGAGTAGAATTTATTCCTGCATGTTCTGAAATAGGGGTTGAGAGAGAAGCTTGTATTTGGCCATGGTAATTAGTCTACTATAATTACTTCTTATACTCTTTTTAATGTGTTGTTTCTTTTCTTTACACCTCTCTTTCTATTGCTTTCCTGCTTGTTCCTTTCCTATTTCCAAAAATACCTTCCCGAGGGATTCTGGTCTCTGTGGGAAATGTGGCAACACTGTAAATCTAGTAGACCTTGCTTTTTTGGTCCTTGTGGCTGCTAAGAATTGAAACAATTTATATAATCTCTCCTAGACTATACTAATGTGAGAGTAAGAAATGAAGCCGTGGCTTGTTTTTGACAGAAGTTACGATCTGGTCAAACTTTGGCACCTCTTCAGTCTTCGGTGGTTTTTTTTTTGTTTGTTTGTTTGGGCTTTTGGGTGTTTTTTTGGTCATTGTCCTGATTTTTCTGAATGCAGTGAACTTGATGCTTTGTTGCAGGCATCCGATTACTTGTAGGCCAACAAAGCAAATGTGAATTTTTTTTCCTTTTAAAGGAAAGAATGTGGAAGACTCTGTTGCCTTTTCTGATGCTTGACAAATCAGTATTAAGAGAGACAGATTCTATTTTGTTTCTCTGTTTTCTGCTCAGAAATAAGTAGATTTTGAAGTTCTGTTTTTAACACCTAAAATAAATTTATGTGTTTACATAAATTTACAGTATTTTCAGATAAACATATTTTGAAAGTAATATTATTCTGCATTCAGGAGTTACAAATATGATTTGTGTGCCTAAACCACATTCTAAACAAATGCTTTATTTTACTGTATTTTTAATATTTACTTTGCTTTAGAATAATGTTTTCCCTTGCAGATACCATGGACAAAATTGAAAACACATCCCATCTCTTTGGTGAGTTCTGAGATCAACTCCTAAATATACTCTGTGTAGGAGAATTTATCTCAAATATTTATACAGTTCTCTTGACTTGACTTGACTCTAGAAATAACTGAAGCATTAATGGGCCTTTACTAAGTATCCTCTGGGTAGCAGCAGATGAGACAAAATGCTTTAATGTTTTTGTTGGTAGGTTTGTTTTCTTAATCTTTGGGGGTCATCACTATAACTTTGATTGCTAGCTAATTTCTGTCAAGTTCTTCAGTCTTTATTTATTAATTTGGGTTCACCTGAAGGGTAGTTATTTGTCCAACTAACCCTTTTACAAGTTCCTGTCTGTTTTTTGGAGCTGTCTTTTCTAAGGACTTTTCTATTCTACATCTGTACTCTACCCAATAATCTCACTTATATCAGGTTTGATACACATAACAGTTACAGGATTTCTGTAACAGCCTAGGATTCAGCCTGGATATAAATAGGATGGAAAATGTGTAAATAGGACTCAACAATTAGAAGTAATAGTTGTTTAATTTTTTCTTTAAGTATACTAAGAAATGAGGTAGCACCAGAAGTGATTTGCTTGATGATAGCTAAACTTTCTTAACTGTTTTTACTTAGGAATGAGTATTGCTTTAACTGTCGTGCTTCCCAGTCTTGCAATGAATTCCTGAATGTGCTTGTAATTCCTTAGTCCTGAATCAGACTTGGGAAAGACATGTTGTTTTAAATACTTGGTGCATTTGCTGGTGACCCAGTTGTAATGTACTGATGTCTGTACCGCTTCTTCCTGACACAGAGCTTAAAGTGTGGTAATGCTGAGGTGGGATGATTCAGCCTCTTGACTGTAAGATGCAACTCCAAATTAGGAAATCGGTTTAAGCCGTGCTGTTCTTAAAGATTACTTACTTTGACTTATGGTACCAAGGCCTGATTGTTTGCTTTGCTCCTATTGAACTTACATTAGCAATCTTTGAGGGTAAGATAACTTTCAAGGTCACCGTTTTTACATAAAGCTTTCCATGAACAAGTGCATTAAATTGATAACAAAAGTTCACTCTTCAGTGGTAGGCTGTGCGACAGCCTTTTTGACTTCTAAAGGAAGGTAAATTCAATGGCCTAAAAGTCCAACTTCAGCCCTTTATTACATCACTGAACTTCTACTATTTTGGTGGTGATATTTTTGCTACTGAGAGTTCGATTAAATTGGAGTAGCAGCCTCTGTTTGTGTGGCTTGGGAGGTAATTAGAGCTCACTTGTCTAGCCAAAGGTACTTTCATTGAGCTGAGTTGCTCTTTGTGAAAATCTGTCAGTTAACGTAGTGGCAAATACTAAGTTATCTTTCTTCATAATGAATTTCTATTTCTATACGATAAAAAATGTAATTTTGAGGAGTGCTTTGGGGAATCGGGGACGCTATACAGCAGTTTCTCCTCTGTCATTACCAGTGAGAAATGACTAGACAGACACCTGCATCCAGGTGTTTTTTGTTAACTCCTGTTCATATTACGCAGACTCCTTAAATCAACGCCCTACTGTTCTTTGCCCTAGTAGTGTGATGAAGGAAAATGTTCCAAATGTCTTAATTTAAGAAACCTTGAAAGAGTTGTCAAACATCCAGAAATGTTGGGATAATCAGGAGAAATCTTGGCTTCCTTCTGCCCACCCCATCCTCAAATTAAGGGATTGGTTTTTTTCTTGTTGTTTTTAAATCTGTTTTGCAAGGCAAGTTATTCATTGAGACAGCTGAAAAAAAAATGTACAAATTTACTGTTAACAGCTAATGCTTCCCTTTAAACATCAAAATACAGTGAAGTATAAATAAATCCAAAGTAGAGAGTTTGTGAATTTCTAGGTAGTAGTCAGGGCATTTCATGGGTAAGAATAGCACAGAAAATGTTTGGGGAGCGAGTGGATTATGAAGACAGGCACAATTAACACAAAGTGATAATAAAGTCCAGTAGGTAGGGCAGGCAAAATTGAAGACAAAGCTTTTTAGAGTGGTTTGTCTGACCTAAGAGAGGGTAAATGGAGGAATTTGGAAGGGGTGGTATAAAGTCAGAAGTAGACAGGGAAGTAATATTAGCTGTTGTGTTTTGAATGAGCTTCCAATGGGACAAGATTTCAGAACTATAAGCCTTAAATTAAGACCCTTCCCAGATTGTATGCTAAATTTAGGTCACAAACATTGTAACAGAAGCTAGGAGATTCTTGGATTTATTCAGTTGCTGGGAATAAGGTTTTGCATTTGTTCCTTCCCATTCTGTTCACCCCTCTGTTAATATGCATTATTTGTAATGTGTGTTATAGTTCCGCTATTTAAATACAGCTTTCAGTTAAAATAGGATTTAGGTGTCTCATTCCCTTAATTCCCAGCTTCTTTTGTAAGGGTCCCACCTCAAGTACAAAGAATTCAATAATAGCATACAATTCTACCATAATATGATGTGCTGCAAATTATACTAGAACTTGTCTTTTTAGAAATTACTTGTTCTGCTAGATCTACTGAAGATCCAAATACACACAGAGTGTATACACGCTCGTGTATATATTATATATATTCAGATTTTATCATGAATTTTAGTGGACTAGTTTCAAATATTTTCCATTAAAATTTTTTGAACTTATTGAACCATTTAGAAAACTCAGAAGGTATTAAGTATTTAACTGAAACAACCATTTCGGAAGAAAACCCAATGAGCATGTGTTAAATCATGCCCTTTTTTGAAATGCAATTTTTGAAAATGTGTATGATGGATAAATAATACATAGGGATCAAAAATTCTGTATTCCAGTATTTGGGAAGGTCTGTTAGAATTCACAAAATTAAAAAAATTATTTGAAGAAATAAAAAAAAAGAGATTATTCTGGTGTGTTACAAAAGTTTATGGGAAAATTGACAAGTTCTGAAGTGATTTTTTTGTTGTGGCTGTTTATTTGGTTTTTTGTTCATCATATGTCATCTATTTACTTTGTTACCTCTTAGGTCTCCAATGTTTTGTTTTGTTTTGTTTTTCAAGTCCTTGGATAAAGTTGTAATGGAAATGAGCACATGTGAAGAGCCACGTGCCCCTAACGGACCTTCTCCTATAGCAACTGCATCTGGACAGAGGTCAGTGGTGATACTTACATGTAATTGATACAAAAAAGTTTAAATTAAATCAGTTGTTTTGAATTACTATAAAACAGTTAGATCCCCTGCAAATTTCCAGAAGCATATAGGGTTGCAGCTTGCCATTTCCTTCTCTCCAAAATTGTGCTTTATTACTTGTGGGTGGAGTTATATATGTATAGTGATAATGGAACTATCCAGACCCAAGCCTGGAAAGAATGTCTGAATGGAGCTTCATAGGCATGTTTCATATGGATGCAACTACTACATCACAAATTTACCAAGTTTAATTGATACTCAGTTTTTCAAAACTTACACATATCTTGCCTTCAGCCTATTTGGAAAATATATATAATGTTGGGGCGTGGTTTTTAAATTTTATTTCTCCTTTGCTTGGTCTAAAAAAAGGGTATTAAGGGCTATTTGTTAGTGTGATGTTTTAAAGTTCTATTTCCTTTACTGTATCAGTCAAATCTTACTGAAATATTTCATGCACACTGTATAGCCCAAAAGTCAAGTAATTTGGTGGGACAATATAGCCTTACATCAGTGATTTCCACACACTCCCCCCCAACCCTCCAGTCATTTCCTTTTTATGGACCCAAAACATTTGTCAGCGGTCATAGGGACCCATATACAGAGAAACGAATCTGATGATACAATTGCTTTTCTTATTTTAGCTTCTGCGTAATATATACAAGTAGTCCATGGGCCTCTACAGCTCCTAGGGTACAGCTTGAAAATCATTGCCATAGCGATTCTGTGTAGGATGAAAGTTAAAAAAAGGAAAAGAAATGACAAAACACACAAACAGTACTTTTAAAACAAGCAGGAAAAAAAATTCACAGGCAAAAAATTTTAGATGTTAAAAAAATTTTTAAAATACAGTTTTCCATTCACTAATCTAAAACATTCAGAACACAAGATTTTTATTAAAAAATTAATTGCATCTGCTTTATCTGTTTTAAAAGGAATGTTGATTTGTTTAGAAATGTAACCACCATTTAGGATGCTTTTCTTTTTATAGAATGAAACAAAGCAAATACTTTGTACTATTTTGAATATATGAAAAAAACTAGTTTTAATGGGTGGAATAACTTAGCTTATAGAGATAAATACTAACCAAATGGAATTGTCAAATAATTAATTTTACATGAATTACTCCTTATGTATAAATAAAGAGTAAGATTTCTGCGTAATTGTGTAAACTTATATATTTTATTTTTCATACATGTATATATATGTATAAAATACTTAAAATGGAAAAATTGTATTAATTGTTATGCTTCATGGAGATTGATCTGGGTCCAAAACATGTTCTTTAATGAGTATTTTGAGATTAGGATCATAGGATGGAAAATATTGTCAACTAGATCAAGTATATTTAACAAAAATTCGTAACTGGACAATACATTAGGAACTTATTTTATGGTTTGTTTCATTTTGTATTTCAGCTGTTCAGTAAGTTAATTTTGCGCCCTTTCCTTTCTAGTGAATATGGCTTTGCTGAAAAAGTGGTAGAAGGCATTTCAGTTTCTGTGAACTCCATTATAATAAGGATTGGAGCAAAAGCCTTTAATGCTTCGTTTGAACTTTCCCAGCTGCGAATATATAGTGTGAATGCAAACTGGGAACATGCTGACCTCAGATTTACCAGAATACAAGAAGCTCAACGTGGAGAGGTAAATACTATCTTTTGCTAACTTTTTTTCCCCCTGTTTTTATGGTAAGGGAGGAGGAAGTTGAATTGCAGCCTTATGCTGTCTGGGAAACATGCCGTAACTGGGAATGGAGATGTTCTGTGCTCAGTAATTCCAGCTGTCCTCTAGGAACACAAGGATGTGAGTCAGATCAAATGTCATGTCACTAGCAGTGGCCAAAGTGGATGCTTACGGAAGAGCAAAGACCAGGGCAAGCACATGTACTGTTCCCCTCTTATGTTCTCCAAGCTTGTGACCATTTTAAAATGCAAACTAGACCAGACTTGAAGAGTGCTGAAAGAAAAAAGGAATGGTATATTAAATGTGGAAGGATAAGGCCTTGTGCTATTTTTTATTATTACTATTTTTATTATTTTTAAAGCTTTAATTGTTTATTTATTTGCTTGTGATTGTTTGCCTAATAAGGAATTTTTTTTCTTTAAGCAATTTTAACTGAATTTTAATAAAGTTCCTACGCAAGAATAAAATATTTTTTCTTGGAATAACCTAATCATATGTATACAGAAAAATAATAGTAGTAAAGTGCATTCTTTTCTACTGTCTGGGGGAACTTAACATGGAAGTCCTAGGTTGGCGTACAGCATTCTTTTGCTTTCTCCCATGTAATCAAAGTAAAATGTATACTGAGTGCAAGGTTGATTCTAAATATTGTATATTGTATTGAGAAGGACTTATTTTAGCATGCATCTGGCTTTGGATAAATAGGTGTTTCAAATTTTGCCCATGTTTGCCCATTTAGAGATGATTATTCTGGAACTAACAGAGTTTGCTCAGAGTTAAGGAGTCTGGTAGTTGCTTTTTACGTAGGGAAAGAAACTGCAAGAGAATGTTACTTAAAAAAACCACAAAAATGATAAGTTGAAAATTTTTGATTGCCATTCAAATTTTGTATTGCCATATTTTTTGATTTTGTGCTTTTTAGGAAGCATTTGATCCTGAATAGTCACCCCATACACAACAGAGCTTTCCTTGGGGAGTGATATTTTTAGTGCAATGAATTCTGGAAACACGAGTTTCTAGAAACTGTAGTGAATGATTTGTTAGCAGTAAATTGCTTGAAAAGGTGAAAAGACAAAACCGACACTGTACTATAAAGATAGCTTGTGCTATAAACTACATTTTAAGGGAGTTAGCTTTTAGCTTTGCACTGTAGTTATGCTCTTACTGTAGTAAGGAATCTCCTTAGAGTCTTTTAGAAGCTTCCATTCATGCTGCATCCCCTGGATGAGGAGGTCTGCTTTTCTGCAAATCGTATTTGTCAGACTGCTTCGCACTGTGCCTTTCCCTCTTGTTCGCTTCATTGCGTGTGCCTTCTTCCCAGACATGCTGGGTATATTTTACTTAAGTCTCTGCTTATATTTGCAGGACATAGGCTGTACAGTTTTCAGATTGGTAAGAGGAGAATGACAGCTGAAAAATAAGACACACCCCAAACAAACTCTTCCCTCTTCCACTTTTCCCTTGGCTGATCTTTTTTTCTTCAGAGAGTAATGTAGGAAGGAGTTTTAGGAAAACTAGAATTAACATTTTTTTCCTCTTGATGTCCTGTTCATTTGATGTTCTCTGTGATGTTGCTGCTGGACAATCACTCATTTTCCCATATTTGATTTTTAATATCCAGTTGTACTTGCTGCTCTTGTATGATTATTCTAACGCTTGCTCTGTCTTCTAGAAATCCATGTAATGGATTCAAAGCTTGCGGGGTCTATATGGCAGACTATGTGCTCAATGCTTAACTTTCTGCTTTAATTGAAACAAAACACTCCAAAAACCTCTTCATCCTGTAGCTTTGCTTCCCTCCCCCCTCTTCCTATATACTAGGATTTAGCATTTTGAAACTGAACTACATGGTCTTTTTTTTATCTCTACCAAAAGCAATCTAGTATGCAGTAGCTGTGACCTTTATTTTCTTCTGAGTATTTTAAATGTTGCTTGTTAACTCTGCCTGCTTGGAACGTGCTTAATATTTCTGTGGCATTCTGGAGGTAGAGAGAAGGATGAGGGCTTTAATTCCTGACACCTGGAAGTGGAATAGCAAGTGACTTGTATTTGTTCTGTTCATATGGCTCTGCGTGAAGGATACATGTGAGTGTGTGCATATATGTGTGTGTGTCTGTATGTACGTACACATGCGCAAGTAAACTCTCATATTGCATGAAGGTGGTTTTTTTCTTCTTTTCTCTCTCTTTAAAGGTGTTGACTTTTAAAGAAATCAATTGGCAGATGATCAGAATAGAAGCAGATGCAATCCAGAGTTCTAAGCATGAAATAATGAGTGCTCCAGTTCGACTAATTACTAACCAATCAAAAATTAGGGTCACGCTGAAAAGAAGGGTAAACCTAAAAATTTTGAAATCTTTTATTATTTTATGAATTTATTTTAACTCATGCTTTTAATGCATACATGCAGATAGTAAAGTTTTTAAATTTAGACCATATAAACCATAGAATTGTCTGAGCTAAATTTTTAGTAACATATAATCAGTAACACTGTAGAGTTTGCAAGAAATGTTGCAGGCAGAATTTGAAGATGAAGACCTTGCACAGGTCCTAGTAATGAAATGGTTTGATCTGCAGAGCTTTGTTTATGATGATGCATGTTGTCTTACCTCTCTAGATTCAGGCAATGTTTGCATTACTTCTATTTAGAGAAATACATCAGTTTAATATCCAATGCATGCCAAACAAATAAAAAGTGAGGCATTATTTATGCTATGCTATATCTCAGGTACTTCTTAGTTAATGAGAGGAATACAATTTGACATAAAAAATGTGTTATTTATATGGAAGAAGTTTGCTTTTTGGGAAGTTTGCATTCAACTTTTTTTTTCCTTGTATTTGAAATAAGAAATGTAAGTATTTAATGGACCCATTTGACTTGTTTAAATTTTTATTCTACAGTTAAAGGACTGTAATGTTGTGGCATCAAAACTGGTTCTGATTCTGGATGATTTGCTATGGGTTTTGACTGATTCTCAGTTGAAAGCCATGGTGCAGTATGCCAAATCTCTTAGTGAAGCCATAGAGAAATCGACAGAACAGAGAAAAAGCTTGGCTTCTGAAACAGCACAGGTATGATAATAGATTGTCTCACTATATCATTATTGGATGTTCTAAAATACACCACAGTGTGGTTAGTCATGATAATTTATTTTAGAGAATGTTCAGTTATTAATTTTTTTGTTCAGCTGTGTATCTTAAATTACATTGGGAATGAATCACAGCAGTATAAAATAGACTTAATTTTACAAGATCTTGTGTATTGATGTTAATTGCAGGAAAGAAAAAAGTTTTATTTCTTTATCCATGTACAGAGCATTTAGACTTCTGTATTTACTTAACAGTTGATTAACTGTTTAGTAAATTTGCTCTCCAAATAATTTCTGGTTATGAATTAAAAAAAAAATTAAGACACACTAAGGTAACCTTAATGTGGGATAGATGCTTACTATAATGATTTAAAGTGCTTGTCCAGTTTGTTTTCATAGTACTGAAAAATTAGCTTTTAGTAAGAGCTTTCCTTCATGCGTCTCTCTTGTTGCAATATATAGTGAAAAATAATTCTACTTCTAACATATTTCTGCTGGCACAGATGTGGTATTGATGCTGCACGTAAGATCGTCCTATGTAAATCTTGGTGGTCTTTCAGTACGTAGGGCAGACTAGACCAACTGGGCTTTGTGAGTGTTGGGGGGAGGGACCTCTTCTTGCCTGAGAAGCAGCAGTGCAAATACACTAATAAAAGATAGTCCTGTAAAAATAAAACACAATTTATTGCTAAGACTGATTGAGCAAAGTAATTTGTGTAGAATCTCTTACAATAAAGCTAAGCATACTATAATGGAGAGTTCAGTTCTTGTGGTGGTCCTGATGACTGATGATACGATTTGATGGTTTAGCTACAGAGATCTAATGGCTAGCTGTTACTGAGTGGGGAGGTTCCGATTCTTCACTTCCCTGTACATCTCACCAATTCCCTGGTACTGGCACCGGCTCACATTTGACCCTATCATCATGTAATTTGGGGAACTAAACTAGTAGAAATGAGCCCAACAAAAAATTGATAGTTTTCTGCTGGTTTAGTTCCCTGAACAGGTTGCAACAAAAGTTAGAAAAATACCCGTGGTACAAGAGGCAGGAGTGTAAAGAAGTTTGGGGGAAGGGCAGAATGGGAGATGCGGTGGCATTGCTGCTTTGTGACACCTAGCTGTTAGCTCAACTTAGCTTTATTCTAAAACAGCACACTTAAATTTTGGTAACTGTTCGAGGTGAATGCATGTGGTGCAGATTTTTCCATATTTCAAAGGCCTGTTTTGAATAAGTAAAAGGATACTTATGCTTGAAAGGAAGGATAAACTTTATAAATCAATATGATTAAATATTTTTTCAGAGCTCTGCCCCTGCACCCAGCTCTCAGCAGGTGAAAGCGCACCAGACAACAGCAGCACCTGATCAGAATGATGCAATAGTAAAATTGTTTAATGATTTTGATGTTAAGGAAACTTCTCATCACTTAGTAATTTCGCATTTGGACCTACATATATGTGATGATATCCATTCTAAAGAGAAAGGTAACTATTTTTTTTAAAGTAACATGCCTGTGAACCATAATCATCTTTAGATGACATTTTGAGGAATACAATAATGTTAATTAAGAATCTTTCTCCTAGACTAGGCTAAATGCCTCTATCAGGACAGCTTTTCATTATTAAATGTAATTATTCTAGAATAAATGCAATAAAAAATGCTAAGAGTGCTAGTTACTTCAGTGCTTTTCCTGTATTCTAGAAACTGATTCTGTCCAGTCTGATTGTTACTGCTGTTTTTTTCTTTTATATTCTAAGCTAACTGGGTTATGAAGAATGCAATGGCAACATTACTGTGGCTTGAAAGGGTCATTGTATAATTTGCTTCTATAATACTCATAAAATACAGACTAATAAAAGAGCAGTCCTCTTTGTGTTACTAATTTAGAGAATTGGTATGCTCTGCAGCACATAAAAAGAATGGAACAAGTGTTCTGTGGCCTTATGATTTTGTGTGTAATGCTTCTACTTTTTTTTATAAAATGAAAGGCTATTGCATATAGCCATATTTAGAATCAGAAAAGATGACAAATGACACTTCTTTCATGCTTTTAAAAGTGATCAGAAAAGAATGACATATCAGTGTGTATCCAAGGAGCTGGCTAGTCACTGAAAGATTTAGAGAGGCATACAAGGTCTGCTGAAGAAAAGAGTATGACAAACATAAGTTTTAACAAATGTATTTCCTTGATTAGGGAAGACACTCACAGAGCATAAGGTTCACTGGCTAGTGATGTATTTCCTCACATGTGGTGTATCTGACTGCAGTTGGTTTTTTATCATTTTTAGTGAGATGTCTTTATTGGTCCTTTATTTTTGGCCATGAAGTATAAATCTAGCAGTGGAAAAATCAGAGCAGAGGACTCTCAGAAGACTTCTTCACTGCAGTAATATTTGTCAAATAAAATAAAACAGACTATATTTACAGTACTCTTGAAAGTAGATGTTGACTTCGAATGACTGATCATAATCATATATGCAGTGTGAAAAGTTTTGTTTCAGAAAAACTGCAGTAATATGTATTCAAAGAGTTGTCTTTTTAATAGCATTTGAAACAATGTGTTCTGTACTCAGTCACTACTAACAAATGGCACAAAGTTCTACAAGCTGATCTTTAGAAGCCAGTGAATATTACCTGAATGAAAATTTTGACGGAAGATAATGAAGTTGTAAGGAGAGCTAAATACAATGTCTGCAGAGCTGAGCATTGTTTTACTTTACAGACTCAAATAGACGTGTTACAGGAGGGGCCATGCAGCTTTCCTTCAGCTATTTAACAGTGGACTATTATCCATTTCACAAAGCAGGTATGAAAGTGAACATTTTGTGAATTACCTGTGAATGTAACTATCTTGCTTGAATACTAAAAATTTTGTTTGTGTGTGTATATGTATGGAGCTTGCATAACAATATTCCAAGCATTTGAAATACACACCTTTTTATTTCTTTCTATATGCAAAAAACAAACAACAAAAGCAACAACCTGGGAAATGATTTTAATTTCTGTGAATCAGCTATTTTAGGCCAGACACATTTCCTTTTCACTCTTCTGTTTGGTCAACAAAATGGTGTTTACGCATTTCTGACATGAAAGGAATTGTGTTGACAGAGGAAGGCAGTATGGCAGATTGAGAATTCACTAATTGGATATTTGCAAGAGCCAATCTGCTAGATTTTTTTTTTCCATATAGAGGTCTATCATTTTATATCCCATTTCCAAGCAATATTTTGGGTTTTGTTTTATTTTGCTAAACAAGAATCTCAGTGTGTAGATGTTCAATTGTATAGCCTTTTGTTAAGGAATTGTTATTAAACGGATGTTAGCAATTTCCAAAGAAGCATTTCTTACAAATAATTAATAGTAAATATGTTTTTCAGAAATCTGAGAAATTTAGAAGTGACAAAATAAGTTTGCTGTTGAATTTGAGATCACAGGCAATCCGGTACAGTGGAGGGGCTTTTAGTTGGTGGAGGGGTTGGTTGTGCTTTGTTTTGCTTTTTACTGACACAGACTAGTCATTTTGGAGTAATTATCCACATACATTAAAGATGTGAATTAGCCATAGTTTGCCTTATGTCCTTCTGGCCACTCATGTTTGCAGGTGGAATCTTGTAATGTCAATCTATTTCATTCATAAGTAGCAAGTGTAGTTTTTGCACTTTAAAAAAATGTAACAGCGTAGGTCAAATAAACACACACAGCCACAGAAAAGAATATGTGTAAGAAAACCACTATACTTTCTTTGCTATAGATTGGCCTAGTACAGTTTGAAATTTGTGATACTGGTTTCCTGTCCTATAAAAGTAGGGCCGTAAATTACAGAGGTTTAAAACATATCTGTCTTGTGACCCAGCTGTGTTTTTCGTTTACTGTCACTTGTGATTCCTATTATGTCTTAAGTGAGGGTCTGATCTATCTATACTTTGTGACCTGCCCTCAGAAAAAATGTACAGAACCAGGGAAATAAATAGATTGTTTCTTTTGGAAGGATTCATAGCCAGATTGAACCATACACTGTAGTCTCTTGGATGGGCTGTTAAGAGCTCACTGAGAATGCTTTTAGGTAGTGGCTACATGGAACGTAACTCCCACTACATGACACCAGAGCTGGAAAAGATCATCTGCAGAGCAAAGGTGGTGCCTCTAAAGGTAGTGTTCTCCTGAAATCTTAAATGGTGTTCTGTACAAATATGTTTAAGTAACAGAAATCTAGGTCTCACTAATAAGCTATGACAAAAAAATGCCAAAGATGGTGGTGCCAAAGGGTGTATGTGTGGAGGGGGAAGGAACATGCTAGAAAGTTTCTTTTTCCACTTTAAAAGGTCATCATCTTCTCAGTCTTTTAGAAGAGTGTGGCAGTTCTATGGGCAAGCTATTGTCACAGAGGGGAGAGTCCTTCTACTTAAAGTAAAAGGAGTACATGCTAATCTTGGAAGTTCAAAGGGAGTTCTCTAGCCATGTAGGTATCATGCCTCTATATGCTGCTGCATCAGGCTATCACCTGATACACAGATCATTCCTGCCCTGAAGCTGAGGCTCTGCAATGTTGCATACTGAAGGGCATTTAATGCTCTATGACAAGGAGGAAACAGCTATATAATTCTGTGACTGTTACCACACTGTTTTCTGGTTTTGGTACCTCTCTGGGCCATGGAGTATTTAGAAATAGCTCTTTTGGTATAGTCTTCCTGGAAATTGCAATTAATCCTTCAAGAAAAAGCCCACAACAATTAATTATTTTGCAGATTAAATTCTTGTGAGGATTTTTTTGTTTATTTGTTTTTGTAACAGACTCCACCCAGAAAGACTGTAAAGGGAGTCTGAAGCATAATTGTTGTAGGGTAAATTTCTAAACCATTGAAAATCAAGCCTTTCATAGTAGTTAAGAAAAATGAAGCAGGTTGGGATAGCCCTAACATAAGCCAGACTTACTGGATGTTGTAAACCTGTCTGTACAGCAGTCTTGCCGCTTTACTAGTCCTCCCAGACCTGCTTTCACAGAAGCTTTTATCCAGCTCCATTATCTGTGCAGCTGATGCGTTGCTGGATGATGATCAGAGAAGGCTGCTGCTTTGCCATCATGCAGGACACTTAGCAGCTGATGTATTGAGACAATATGAGAAATTGGAAAGCATTTTCTTCCTGGGCGACCAGCAATAAATTCAGATGGTAGCAACACCAGTGCCAGCTCTGCTAAAATATTGTTTTCTTGCTACAGTCTGTCCTGTACTTCGCTTTTCACAGATAAATGTGACAATGACATCTCCGTATATAGAACTGTAGAATAGCTGAGGACGGAAGGCGCCTCTGGAGATTGTCTAGTCCAACCCCTCTGATTAAAGTGGCGTCAATGAAAGTTAGCTTCCCATGATTGCGTCCAGTTAGGTTTTGAGTACGTCCAAGGATGGAGACTCTACAGCCTCCCTGGGCAATGTAGTCCAGTGTTTAACCACCCTTACAGTAGAAAAGTTTTGTGCTGTTGGCTTTCTTTGCATCAAGGACACATTGCTGGTTCATAATGAACTTACTGGCTCAGGTTTGTTTGGTGGTTTTTTTTTTTTGTTTTTTTTTTTTTCTGCAAAGCTGCTTCCCAGCTGGTCAGCCTCTAGCCTGTACACCAGATGCTGGACTTGGATTTCCCTTTGAAGTTCACGAGATTACTATTAGGTCATTTTTCTAGCCTTTTGAGGTCCCTCTAAATGGTAGCACAACCACCTGGTGTATCAACCATTCCTCCTAGTTTTGTACCATCTGCAAAGCTGTTGAGGGTGCACTCTGTCCCATCATCCAGGTTATTAATGAAGATATATTGCCCCCAGTATTGGCCCTGGGGGTATACTGCAGATGATTGCCTCCAGCTGGGATTCATGCTGCTGACCCCAACCCTTGAAGACTAACAGTTTAGCCAGTTTGCAGTCCACCTCACTCTGTACTTACCTAGTCAGTACTTCATCATTTTGTCACTGAGCATGTTACAGGCAGTGTTGAAAGCCTTGCTGAAGTTGAGGTAAAAAACATTCACTGCTCTCCCCTCATCCATCACACCAGTCATCTCAGAAGTCTGTAAAGTTCATCAGGCATGATTTCTCCATCATAAATCTATGCATGTGTACTCCCAATCACCTTCCTGTCCTTAATGTATTTTTAAGTGGTTTCCAGGATTATTTACTCTGTTGCCCTCCATTACCTTCTTTGAGGTGAGGCTGACCAGCCTGTTGTTCATTTGATCTTCCTTCTTGAAGACAGGAATGACGTTCCCTTTCTTCCATTTCTTAGGAACCTTTCCTGATTCAATGCTAACCTTTCAAAGGTAATTCAGAGTGGCCTCCCCATGACATTGGCCAGCTCTCTCAGCACTTGTTTGCATCTCATCAGGATCCCATGGACTGGTGCATGTCTGATCTGTTTAAATGTTTCCTAAGTTAATGCTTCTCTGCTGAGAGGAAGGTTTCCTTGATCCAGACTTGCCCAAAGGTCTCAAGAACCTGGGAATTCTGAAGGCAAATGTTACCAGTGAAGACTGAGGCAAAGAAGGCATTGAGTACCTCAGCCTTCTCCATGTCGTTTGTTACCAGGTCCCCAGTCCCATTCAGCAGCAAGCCCAAGCTTTCCCTACTCTTCCTTTTGCTGGTGATACACCTTTAGAAGCCTTTCTTCTTGTCTTTAATGCTCATCATTAGATTCAACACTAGATAGGCCTTGGTATTCCTAACACTATCCTTTCTTTTTGGGCAACCTGATGTTGTTTCCACATCTTTTACACAGTCAGGAGCTCCTGGTTCATCCACACAGGCCTTCCACATTTGCTAGATTTCTTGCTTTTCAGGATGGACTGTTCTTTGGAGGTGATTCCTGAACATCAACCAGCTCTCATGGACCCCTCTTCTGGCCGGGGTTATATCCCATGCGATTCTTTCAAGCAGGCCAAAGGCTGCTTTCCTGAAGTCCTGAGTTTTCATTCAGCTTTTTGCCTTGTAGCTTCACCTCGGAATTCTGAACTCCACCATGTGATGGTCACTGCAGCCAAGGCTGCCCCTGACTTTCACATCCCTGACCAGTTCTTCCTTTTCTGTAAGAATTGGGTCCAGTGGAGCATGTGCTCTTTTTGGCTGCTTGATTACCTGTGTCAGAAGGTGGTCATTGATGCACTTTCTGAAACTGTATGGATTGCTTATGTCGTGTTGTGTTGTCCCTCCAGTAGATACTGGGATGGCTAAAGTTCCTAATGAAGACCAGGGTCTGTGAACACGATACTCCTTCCAGTTGTCTGAAGAGGGCCTCATCATCTTCCTAATCAGATGTTCTGTAGCAGACATCCACCATAACGTCATCCATGTTGGTCTGCCCTCTAATCCCGACGTGTGAGCACTTAGCTGACTGATCACCCATTCCAACGCAGAGCTCCCACTGATTTCTCTGAAGTGGCAACTCACCCTTCCTTGCCTTCTTGGCCTGTGCTTCCCAAAGAGCCTGTGGCCATCCTTCGCAGCATTTCAGTTGTCTGTGCTATCTCACTATGTTTCTGTGATCCCTATGAGATCATAGCCCTGCAACTGCATGCAGATCTCTAATTTCTCCTGCTCCCACATGTTCCTCATGTTGCACATGTTAGTGTGCAGGCACCTCAGAGAGGCACCTGCCCATACTGACTTCTCAGGAGTATGGGAGCTTTCCGTGTAATGCTGCTGTCCTGTAGGTACTTCAGAGTTTATGTGCATGTGCTTGGGGTGACCCCACTTCAGCCCTGTTTTGGAGAATCCCAGCTTCATGTACTTGAATGTAATGTATCTTTGCCAACTTGCTCTCTTTCTGTCTTCTTCCCTGTTCCTTTCTCTTCTTCCTTAGCTAGAAAGATGTGAATAAACATCAAAAGCCCGTGAGGCAGGAGAGTGGGGAAAAATGTAATCTCTTGTGATAGGCCCCTCCCTTAAAGTTTCTTCTATGCTAAAGTCATTGCATTTAGACTTGAAATCACAATTTTTTCCCAAAGCGTTTTTCCTATTTTAATAGCAACCATATGTAGTCATCCCCAGTGTAAGTATCCAAAGCCTCATTAAGTCCCAAATAAAGTAAGTTTTCACATGCTGGTATTTAAAGAGTGAAGTACCACTTGATACAAGTTACTTATATTGCATCCTTAACTGTTGAACAGGTTAGTAGACTGTCTTTACAGGGACTGCTTGAAAAGATCTCAATTTCTTTCAGAGGTTTAAATGCTTGACCAACAGAAACATGTTAGGAATAAAAGAATTTCCCACTGGGCTTGGTTTTTAAGGCTGTGTGTGCTGTAGCACTGATTGAACTTACCTTCTTGTTTGTGTACCATAAAGGTGCTAGAGAGCCAAGACAAAAAGAATACATTCCTGGAAAGGGACCAGGAACTACTTAGGACACAGTTCTGGCAGGAAAGATAAGCTTGGAAAAAGTGAGCATGAGAACATTGTTCTGTTACTTGCTCTCGCTTTTTTTTTTTGTTTTTCAATTAAACATTTTTTTGCATGTTCTCACATATGACATTAATGTGTCATCAAATGTCTCAGAACTGGAAATATTAAATGGTGTTTTGAGCATTAGTTAGTGGTGTTAAAAGGCGGGTGGCAATATTATATTGTTTTCTGAGTGATTTTGTGAAGCAGTGAGACTTGGTTTTATGTAATATATAACTTCTGTTTTAACGTCTGTTATAACTTCTGTTGTTCTGTAATTACAGCATGCAATGAGATTATATTTTGAAGAAGAATTGTGAAATAGTGGAAACTTATTATTCAGTTAGATGCAAACTTTCAAATGAATTAATATTTCCCGCATTCCTGTTTGCAGGAGACAGCTGCAATCACTGGATGCATTATAGTGATGCCACTAAAACCAGAAGTGGATGGGCCAAAGAATTATTAAATGAATTCAAAAGCAATGTTGAATTGCTTAAGCAGGCTGTGAAGGACCAGGTAATAGATTCTCCTCCCAAATCACCGCCTGCTGTATCTCCTCAGAACCTACAATCAGGTACTTTGTTTGTTACTAATGCTGTGATTTCATTAACTGTTAAAACTATTCTAAAAAAGACTGTTCTTTTCAATGATTCCATCACTGTTCTTTCCTACAGGCAAGGAACAGATACCGAAAGGAACATCTAGGGCTTCTTCTGTATCTTCCCAGCAACCAAAGGGCAAACTGATGTCTAGTCCTATTGTGGTTAGACTTGCAGATTTCAATATATATCAGGTACATTTCTTCAAGTTAGTAAAACTGGGGCTACTTTGCCCTTGACTAACCTAACTATGGTTTTTAATGGACAGTTTCAAAGCCCATTGAAACTAATCGTAGTCTTTCCATTCATTATTGGATTAGACTTTTATGGGCCTGCTTCTGCTTTGTCAAAATTGGTGGATATTTTCTTATCAACTTTATATTAGGTGATACCTTATCACAATTATGTTTTGTTCCCCAAATCCTGACATTTGGAATTGGATCTTTTCATCGTACTATGTTAGGTACCCAATATTGTAATATGTGGTTTTGCATTTCATGCTTTTCTTATTGTTATATTTTTCAAAGTACATGGATTATTTTTTATTTATTTTAAATTAAGAGTTTTTAAAATTTTTCTCCATCCTCTCCCTCCCTCTGTGATATTTTGAGTAGACACTTAATAATTATTCTTCCTCCCTCCCCCCCTCCACCCCCCCCATCCCCTTTTATTTGGGTGAGTAGTTTTAGTTGGTGGTTGTGGTCCAGATTCACTCTTTTGTGCAGATAGGAGGCAACTGGAATAGAGGAGGAGTATCTCTCTAAGGCAAAATGGAAGTGATATAGGAGGATATACTCTTAAATTTCAGGTCTTAACAAAAAAGTTTAGTGCGTGCCCGTAGTCATTGTGACTTCTACTTGCCTTTGTTCCAATTTTCAATGCTTTTTTGCCGTATCTCTTCTGGTAGAGTGGGAGGTTGCAGCTTGCTGCCAAGAGCCTTCATCTGGGTTTGAAGTGGTTGTATATCATTTTGCATTGTTGATGTTTTCATTTGCCCTCTACTCTTCAGATGCTTCTCTCCTCCTCCTCCCTACACAAATACATTTTCCATTTTTTAAATTGTCATTATTTTTATACAATTTACAAAGAGCTGTTTTTCTAAATAGATCTGTTATTACTTGAATTTTTGTATGTGTTAATACATAGATGTTTGCAGCTTGAAAACATATACATGGAGTGAAGCAGGCTTATAAAGGTTATATATTCATTATTTCCAGTGGAACTAATACAAGTAGACATCATCATATATTCAATATTAATAAGTTGGCTAATTTCAAGCTAGCAGTCTGACCTACTAAGTGTTAGATGAAAGAGCTTTGTTTTGACAACATACTTTTTAAACTAGGGTACATTCCAAGAAATTTCAGGTCAAATATATATCAAAAGGTGATCTCTTTCTTGTTTTATGCTGTACATTGGAAGGAAACAGAAACGGAGGATCACTGTTCTATAGTGTCTTGATTCTCTTGTGGAGTAGACCTTTGGTCATAGCCAAGCATACATATCTCTGCCAGGTGCATGCTGAACACCTTGCTTAGCAGTATACAGTTTAGAGTTGGCCCCTGTACTGGAATGTGTCCTTATGACAGTACAAGGACTTCCTAACACTTGTGTAATAAACTTATCTAGCCTATCTATCCCTTATCATCTAGATACGGGATCCTTTTGGACAGATGGCATGCAAATATGCCACGTCCTAGCATAATAGCTTAAACAGGAGCTGAGTGTTTGCAATAAAGATATCATCATTCTAGGCTTCTATTGACTGCCTTTGAAAGTGACCTGCTGCCTCCTGCCTCGCATGAAGGAAGGGGATCTGGTACCGTTGATACTCCTATAGTTCTCTTATGAAACTGTTTTATGCAGATTGCTTCTACTACAAGGCAATCAGGTGTTTCTCATTGTCAGCACTTTGTGTAGTTGGGGATCTACATCTGAGAGCAGTGGAATGTTACCCTGCTAGGGGCAGTGCCTTGCAACTACAAATGCTTAATGATTAATAAAAATGTATTAATGAAATTAATATATTATCTTCTACAGGTTTCAACAGCAGACCAGTGTCGTTCTTCCCCTAAAGCTTTGATCTCTTGCAATAAAAAGTCACTTTATCTTCCACCAGAAATGCCGGCTATTCATATTGAATTCACTGAATATTACTACCCAGATGGAAAGGACTTTCCTAGTAAGAAATTTTTTTTTTTTTTTGTACTGAATAATAAATTTTCTGTGTTACTTTCAGCTTTATGAAGCTTAATACTGATTCCAGGTTGACAAGTGGAAATAGGTAGTGGCTTTCTAAAATTAAAAGAACGCAATGCTGCTCCATTTCCACAGTGCTTGTTCCTCCTTGCAAACTCCTATAAATACTGTTTTTTATAAACATGGTTTTTAAGTTTGAAAACACGGCATTTTTACTGACACGTATTCTCCAACATACATGTATTATCTCTGCAGTTTCACTGTCTGGCTACGTGAAAGAACTCAATGGCTACATAAAAGAACTCAAACTATTGCAGTCGTAGCTAAGATGCAACAAAGATCTGCTGGAGTTATTTTTATTAATGTGTTATGGGGCTGGCCCTGTTTTATATACAGAAATGTCAGTGGATTTCTTGAGGATGGGACTTGAGGACAGCAAATCTCCTTGGTCCTGCCCTTCCTCTGTAATGAGGACATTCTCCTGCTCTCCTCAGACTTCTTTCTATTCTAATACTAGCTTTTGCATTCAAAAATTCAGTTACTTGCTTGGAGTGAGAGAAGGAAGCAAAAATTCAGTTACATGGTTGGAGTGAGAGACACTTTAGGTGTCCCCTAACAATTTATTCTTCCTTGAGACCAAAGGAGTGAGTTTCGATTCTTTCTGTGATGTAAAATACTGGTGAAAGTCTGCACTCATTTGTTTTTTGGTTTTGTTGTTGTTGTTGTTTTAAAAAAAAAAATACAACCCCTAAACATTTTACTTATTCTCCTGATTTTGTTTTGTTTTCTCTTTTAGTTCCATGTCCAAATTTATACGGCCAGCTGAATGCTTTACAGTTCACCCTGGATGAGAGAAGTATTCTTTGGCTAAATCAGTTTGTGTTGGATTTGAAGCAGAGTCTTATTCAATTCATGGCCATGTACAAGTTAAATGACAATTCAAAATCAGATGAACATGTTGATGTTAGAGTTGATGGACTAATGTTAAAGGTACGCTGTCACTGAGGAGGGGTTTGTGGTTCAGTGGAAGAACATACTTTTTCTCTTATTCTGAAAAGCTGTTAGCAAAGCAGCTTGAGGAATAAATCGACAAATAAATGAACAGACAACCCACACAATAAGCAATGCTGCTCTGGAAAACTGTGCGGAATATGATGGTTTGAAGGCCAACATCTGTCTTCCATACTACTTCATCTATGTCCTAGGGGTATTTTGGGTTTTGTACTAAAGAAGACCTGAATGGGAGTATTAACAAATTATTTCACTGTGTTCAATGAAGCTGACATAGCAGAAGAAAAACAAATGGAGCACTTAAGTAAAAATAGATAGCAAAAAATTCATGTTTCCACTCTATATTACTGCAAGGGCCCTCCCTTGTTCCTCTGGTTGTAGTATATCAATCAAAACTGGTCTTGTTAGAGAATGCCTCAGGTAAAGAAAGCATTTCATTTGAAGGAAGGTTGATTTCCTTCTCCAAACCCCATCCTCGGCATTTTCTGTTTCATATTGGCCCTTGGCTGTAGTTCAGGTACACAAGGGGAGTGGTGCTTGTTAATGCAGCTGAACAACGGGTTTTTGCTTCCCTTGTCTTCTCCTTCTTTGGAGCAGGCAATTCCCCCCTCACCGCAATTTGTATTGGGCATTGGTTTCCAAGGGTCAGAGGTGAACAAAACAATGACACTTTTCGATGGTGCCCACAGGAGAGGTTTCAACAGTTCTAAAAAGTCAGCGTTTAGAGGTATCCTAAGGCTCTTGGTGCATATTTAATGGAACTTGAAAAGGACGTGGTTTGTACTGAATGAAAACAGTTATTGAGAGCTAACAACCAGGCAACTACAAATACAGACTGATCTAATATTGAATTACTATGTGTGAATAGCCCACTAAACTAAGAGAAAAGTATTCGTAAATCCCTCAAACCTTGATTCATATTAATTATTTCATTCCTGTATTAACTACATTATTTTTATTCTAGCAAATTACGAACCTTTTATTATTGGTGTGCTTGATGTTTACATACCATCCAGTTCATTATTACGTAGTTACATATTTAGTTACTTTGATATAAATAAAAGGAATCAGAGCATAGAATCATAGAATACTTTGGGTTGGAAGGGACCCCTAGAGGTCATCTAGTCCAACCCCCCTGCAGTGAGCAGGGACACCTTTAACCAGACCAGGTTGCTCAGAGCCCTGTCCAACCTGTCCTTGAATGTTTCCAGGGATGGGGCCTCCACTACCTCTCTGGGCAACCTGTTCCAGTGTTTTACCACCCTCATTGTAAAGAATTTCTTCCTTATATCTAGTCTAAACCTACCCTGTTTTAGTTTAAAACCATTCCCCCTTGTCCTGACACAGCTGGCCCTACTAAAAAGATTGTCCCCATCTTTCCTATAGGCCCCCTTTAGGTACTGAAAGGCCGCAATCAGGTCTCCCCACAGCCTTCTCTTCTCCAGGCTGAACAAGCCCAACTCTCTCAGCCTGTCCTCATAAGAGAGGTGCTCCAGCCCTCGGATCATTTTTGTGGCCCTCTTCTGGACCCGCTCCAACAGTTCCATGTCCTTCTTGTGCTGAGGGCTCCAGAGCTGGACGCAGTACTCTAGGTGAGGTCTCACCAGAGCAGAGTAGAGGGGCAGAATCACCTCCCTCGACCTGCTGGCCACGCTTCTCCTGATGCAGCCCAGGGTACGGTTGGCCTTCTGGGCCGCCAGTGCACATTGCTGGCTCATGTCCAGCTTTTCATCCACCAGCACGCCCAAGTCCCTCTCTGCAGGGCTGCTCTCGATCCTTTCTTCCCCCAGCCTGTACTGATACTGGGGGTTACCCCGACCCAGGTGCAGGACCTTGCACTTGGCCTTGTTGAACCTCATGAGGTTATATGAAGAACATTCATCACTCCCATCTTTTAAGTGTCTTCAGGATTACATTTTTTACTCTGATACTTCTAGATTCAGCATCGAGATGTTGTGACAGAAGATAGCGTCACTGATACTAGCAAAACTAGCATTGCCAAGGTCCCTGTTAACAACATCAGTTACAGGATTTGGCATAAAATATGTATTTCCTTTAAAACTTGTACTAAAGATATGCAAGTTACATTAAATCCAGTACACTGAACTATTTTGTTGTTTTTTAGGAGTTAGAGTATATTTTATTTTTATGATAAAAAAATTTATTATGATTGTCAGGTAATGGTCACAAAATACCTATTCTGTATTCTACAACGTTAAGAATATTAGCTGTGTTAGCACATTTAATTGTTTCCTTGCATCTTAACATAAAAATAAAATACTGTAGTACTCAGTGTAGTAAAAAACCCTATTTGAAAAATCAGATTGAAAACCAGAGAACTATAATTTGGAGTTCAAAGTTGTAAATACTTGGAACACTTGAAGAAACTTTCTGCCAAGCTGTTTCTGAGTTGAAGAAACGAAACACTTCAGCTTAATATAGCTGACCCAAATGTAAATCCTTCATATTAGAAAAGCCTGAGACCCTTACATTTTTATACAAACATTGGGGTTTAGATGCCACAGCAACTTTAAAAATGAGAGGAAACACAAATGATAACCTGTGAGACTGACTTACCCCTGTTCTGTGTTAGTATACTTGAGTTCTCATAAAATAATAATTATATTCCTTTATTTTAGCTGTCATGGCTATTAATTT
The DNA here is from genome assembly GCA_034008185.1 of Gorsachius magnificus. Classification (NCBI taxonomy): domain Eukaryota; kingdom Metazoa; phylum Chordata; class Aves; order Pelecaniformes; family Ardeidae; genus Gorsachius; species Gorsachius magnificus. The sequence continues at coordinate 165,302,127 of CM067081.1, forward strand.
GTTTCTTTAATTGTCTACCTTCTTAATCTACATATTTCCAATTAGACTATAGACAACAATATGCATATTTTCAGCTAGACATATTTCCAACTCTATTTCTCTCTTGCAGTTCATCATCCCATCTGAAAACAAACCTGAAATTCATAAAGATCAACCTCGTGCGCTTTCCATTCAAAGTTCAGAGATGATTGCTACGAATACAAGATACTCACCAAATTGCAGACACTCTGATCTGGAAGCTTTGTTTCAGAACTTCAAAGACTGTGAATTTTTCAGTAGAACTTTCACCACTTTTCCTAAGTCCCAGAAGAATTTTAATCTTTTGCATCCAATCTTCCAGAGACACGCTCATGAACAAGATACTAAAATGCATGATGTTTATAAAGGTTATATCATCCCAAAATTGAATAAATATGCATTAAAGACATCTGCAGCTACTGATGTTTGGGCCTTGCATTTTTCCCAGTTTTGGATAGATTATGAAGGAACAAAAAGCGGGAAAGGCCGACCAATAAGCTTTGTGGACTCGTTCCCACTTTCACTTTGGATTTGCCAGCCAGTAAGATTTGCAAAGTCACAAAAAGAGCTTTTATCACATAAGACAGCTTTAAACATTCCAAAAAGTGAATCTAGTGATCTTGCTAATAGACTGCAACGTAAAAAACTTCTGAAGGAGTATTACAGCAGTGAGACGGAGCCCTTGACCAATGGCATTCAAATGTCAGACACTTCAGGAGTGCTTTCTGAAAGTTCTTCTGATGCAGATGTACATGTTCTTGTCCATATTCAAAAACACGTAAGCGTGCAAATCAATCATTACCAGTATCTTTTTTTGCTGTTTCTCCATGAATCTCTTGTATTGCTCCTGGAAAACTTAAGGAATGATGTAGAAGCAGTGACAGGAAAACCTGCAGAGCAAACAGATGTCTGCATTGGGGTCCTACTGAAAAGTGCAGAACTAGCCTTACTACTCCATCCAGTGACTCAGGGAAACCCTTGTAAATCTCCAGTTGTGGAAGAAGGAAGTCCTGTGGCATCAGAACTCTCCCCTTTGGGAAGTGGGGAAGCTCTTACTTCAGAGAGTAAATTAGTTGGCAGTAAGATAGTGCAAGCTGGCATTACTAATTTTGATTATGTAAATGACTGCAAGCCTCTGAATGCTGAAGTTAATAAAGGAATTTTAATAGAGCCTCTTTTGTTTAAATCAGACAGTAATACAGATTTTCAGAAAAGAACGTCATTTTCAGATGATGCATCAGATAAAGGTTTGGGAGATACGAGTGAAGGAGGAAGCAGCGGACTCTTTAGTAGAAGTGATTCAGAGGAGGTCTGTGGACCTCTAAGTGAGAAAAGTAGCTTGCATCCTAAGGATTCAGCATCCATTTTAAATAAGAGAGAAGATTCTACTGAATTTTTCATTGATAAAGAGGATGACAAAAGCATATTTTCAAGTAAGTTAAATGAACAGGAAGGTACAACTGGAGGCTGTCCTAACCAAGTCACTGACTTGGAAACAGAAGCTGCCTTAGAATCTGAAGAGCTTGAAATCAACAAAGAGAAAGTGACTTCAGTTAGAATGTTTACATCCCAGTCTTCATCAAGGTATAGAAGATTTAATACTAAATCAATTTTCCTACTATTTGAAAATATTTATCAATCTTATTGGCCACATACTTTTAGTAATGGTCAATGGAAGTGAACATCTAGTAGATGAAAATTTTAGAATTATATAAAAATATAAGATATGCAGTATCCAGCATTCAATGAAAGCTAAAAGGTACTGTTAGTTAATTGATTAGAACTATTACTTTCAGTTTAAGTATTATGAATTATGTATTGACAAAAATATTGACACAAACATTACAGGAATGCATGTTGTTTCTATGCTTCTCTCTTTTTCTTGCCAAAGGGTTATTGAATAATCAGATTTTTTTTCTTCTATATCTTGCCTAGTTTAGAGGGATATTTTTAAGTAACTTCTGTGTAATTCCTTTAATTTGAAATAATAATTTCCTAATATCTTTATATTTAAAAAGTGGAAAGCCTAAGGAACGCTGCCCGTCCAACCTCCCTGCATTCTCTGTTTCTTACAAGAATATGAAGAGAAGTCCATCACAAGTCTCTTTGGATACCATCTCTATTGATAGTATGATGCTAGAGGATCATTTGATAGAGAGTGATGGCAGTGACAGCCAAAGCTTTCTGGAGAAAGGTAAGTAGGCTTAACAAAATACTTTTAAGCAATACATGAAAATGTTGTTTGTTACTAAAATAATACTCAAAAGGATTGTAGTGCAGCAAATCCTGGATACTTTACAGCGCAATTTCTGTTAGCCTCTCCAGTCAGTAATATCAAGTATATTCACAGCACATCATTTCAAGGGAAAGCAATAAGGTGTGCTACTTAAGTAGTGCTAGTTAATTAAACACTACTTAATTTTCCTCTCTCGAGGAGAGTAAGGGCATTGCAGTGCTATGGTGCAACTCTGAATTAAGCAGAACTATTCCCTGCTTTGCTTAAAAGCCATTGCTTTGGCTTTAAGTGTTTACAGGTTTGTACCCTGAATCAGTGTTACGCTTGAAGTGGCAAAGAAGCTTTAATTTTAACAGTAGATGAAAAAGAAATGGATTTTCACTAATACTTACCATGCTAATTACCAGGCAGATAGATTTGGTAGCTGTCTTGCACCTTGTTCCTTATGGAGCAGTTCCTAGCTATTTACTGTCTAACAGCAGGTGTTTGTCCAATTTTTGCTCATCTATGCATGAGCGTTTACTCCTGATCTGAGGGCAGAATTCAGGCATATATGGTAATTATGTATATATAGTCTGTAGTATTGTGGACTTAATGCAATTGTAATGATCTAGTAGCTCTCTGGCAAAACTGATTAAATAATTTTCTAATGTCAGGAAATATGATAAGAAGACTTTATTGGTACCTCTTTTCTGATAAATTCTACTTTTAATAAAGAATGACAGCATTTTTTTCTATAGGGTTTCTTTGCAGTCTAGGGCAATAATGAGAAGAATGCTTCACTTGCAAACCTGTTATATATTTGGATTGTAGGAGTATTCCTGCATGTGCTTATGTGGGAGTATGCCATAAAATACATTTTCCATTTTAAATAACCTTTATATGTCTTTTTAGCTTGTTAATATTTAACTGCAGGTTAAGTCTGCTTGCTTTCTAGTTGTCAAGGAAACACTACCACGGTCACTGTAACGAAAATATACATAGCTTATTTCTCTAAACGTAAACCCACAAACATTTGCTCTAAAGGCATGGTGCAGTCTTTTAGGCATATGGCTTGGAATTTTTAACATTTTTTTTGCTGGATCAGTTACATTTTTTTGAAGACTAAAAAGGGCCTCCCTCAATTTTTTTTAAACAGTGCATGTAGAGCGCCATTTTGGTTTTGTCACTATATCCTGCCTTACTTGCATAGCACATAGAATTTTGAACTCTTTGTAAGAGGAATGAATGGATTTGGCAGTTCAATTATAAATATCTGTTCAATAAGCCGTTCAACTCATCTTAAAAAATGAGTTAATGTATGCATACAGTAACAGACACTGACTTTATTCTTAATGCAGGAGTGATTCAGGTTATGCTATGCTAACTTTGCGTTTTTTCTGATGTATATACGGAAGGTATTACAGCCACAAACTATCAAAGCCCATCAGAAAATGCCCATGAAGGAGGCACAGTGATTGAAAATTGTGATGGGTCATCTCCAGATGCCATGAGCGCTGCTTCAGAGAATGCCCATGAGACTAGTGAAGAAATGGTAATATTATTGAATTCCATTAGAATACATGCTTCAGTAAATTAAACCTTAAAAGAGAGCAAAAAGGAATGCTTTTAGAGGTGATTTTTCAAGTAGTTTTGGAAGCTTTTGTTAGTGTGTTATGTAAGCCTATGGATCTAGTGTACTTACATGAAGTACAAATGAAGATTGTAATCCAAGTTACGCTGAGCATTCTCTGTACTTATCTCCTTTATAGCCACTGTTGATAAATGACAGTAGCCACTTCAAAATGTCAGAAAATTTCTGCTTTAGTACATAGCAATATTTTGTAATATCATCATGTTCTTTTATGCTCTGTTGAATTTGATATTTAAAATGAGCTTTTTAACATCATCAAGTATAGATAAAAGGAAGCATCATAACTCTGACATCTCTTTTATGGAAATGTTTCCTCAGCACTGGTAGCATTCTGTAGTATTTGCAAATAGGAGTGTAACAACTGCCCGACTGGGTCAGATCAGAGATGCCTCTTGTCCAGGATTATGTCAGGACAATGCCCAGTGTTTAGAGAAGATTCTAAGAGTAGTGCATGTAAAGAGACATTCCCTCCCTGAGACACCATGCAGGGTCCAGGCTTTTCCATCTGCCTATCTACTTATTCCTTGCTGATCCTTGCCCTAATCAATGCTTCTTAAAGTATCTTCTTGTATCGGTTAAGGTCATAAGATGGAAACCTAAGAGTATGAGGGCCCAAAGAAAGACAGTGAATTTACTGAAATCTGTTGAGTGCTGGCTGATGTGTTTTCCTTTTTAGTAATGTTAGTCATGTAATCCTACCTTTGCTTTAAACTACTTGTGGATCACCTTCATTAAAAAAAAGGGAAAAAAGCAGCTCACTTAAGTGATTGGTTCCTTTTAAATAAATTTTCAATCATCTGTGTATATAGGCAATATGGAAAGAACAGAATAAATTCAGATTGTTATGCAAATGCATATTAGCATGTTATTTTTTTCTCCTTGTAGAGTATAACTAAAAAGTCATTAGAAAAATGAGCCCAAAATAGTAGTAATGATGATGGACATACATCTTCTGATACCAAACTGGCTTTTGAAACTTGCTGCTATTTTTTTTGGAAAGATACTGCAATCCAATAAATAGAGAAAAAGGGCTGACTACTATGCAGATAGCCAAAGTTCGGTAGCCTATCCTGGTTCTTTAACCTGGTCTGATTAAGCACCGCAAATGCTTGGTTGTGCTTATGATATGCATGAAGTTGAGTGCAGCCTTAGAAAATTTCAGGTGTCACATTAAGTCACATGCTTCTTGGTCAGAGTGGGGAAAGTCTGTCTCGCTTTCATGGCTTTTCTGGCCAATTCTGAATTCGTATTAGTGGGTTATAAATACAAGTGTCTGTCTGCAGACAGGCAATCAAATCAAACCAATGTGTACAAAAAGAAAAGAAGAAGAAATGAGAAAACTTTGTGCTTTTCTGTGAGCAAGAAAGATTCTTTTGTGGGGGAAAAGGTTTAGACAGAACTTAACGACTGTAAATTCAATTTATAATCTCATTGTTTTATCTTGATTTTTTGACAGATGTCTGTTGTGGTTTTCCAAATATTTGGTGTTAATGGTGAAATTGACATCAGAGGTGAAGACACAGAAATATGCCTACAGGTCAACCAAGTGATACCAAATCAATTGGGAAATATCAGTGTTCGGCACTATCTTTGCAACAGAACTGTTGGTAAGAACTAGCAATGAGATCTCAGTGTTGTGAAATTGGAGTCAGAAACATTTGTTCTAAGTAAATAAAAACACTGTGTTAGCCTTAAAGCACAAAACCAGTTTTATGTTAGTACCATAGCATCCTTTTTATGCTGGTTTAGAATACCTACTCTGATTTTTTTCCTGATTGCCATACATTAAAATGGAAGGAAATAAAAATGGAACCATTTCTGATAATGCTGGTAAAAAAATATTGATGAATTCGGTCATCAGTTTCCCTTTTTTTTTTTTTTTTTTTTTTTTAAATAAAATAAGTTGCATTACATTATGTTACTGTTTTGTGAAGATGGAACTCCCTTACTGCTCTAATGATGCTTTGCTTAAATATACCTCGGTTTGAAGGGCTGTTTCTTTTCTTTAAGATGTATTTTTCTAGATTAAATTAACACTCACAGTTTAAACAGATTTATGATCTGTGGCTTAAGAAAAGTTAAAAATTGACTCGTGTCAGGAAAGACGAGCTGCAAGGACAGCCTTTTTTTTTTTTTTTTTTTTAGCTTGACAGGAGCACAGAGTGTAGTTTCGTGCCAGATATTTGCACAACTAGATCAATCGGTGTATTGCCAGTGCTGTTCGTGAGCATGAGTGCATATACATTCTCTGCCAGAAAACCTAGTTCATGTACTGTGAATTTTTTTTTCTTGGCATGATGTATTGGCGTGCCACTTCATGTCACAGTTTGCTTTGCTCCCCTCTGCCAGCCTTCCACAAGGATGCCAGCTCTGTTGCGCTGTAGGGTTTTTGGGGCAGATCCCCGATGCACCTGCTTCCTGCTTCTGGTTCATCTCCTTTCCCAGGAAACAGCTATAGCAGCTGTTGGCTGCCGTTTATTTCCAGCCTTCCAGCAGCATGGATTTTCTTCAGGAAGTTGCGCTTGGTGGTACAGCTTCTGATGCCCTAACTAAAGAACCCATTTACTGGTAAGCTGAGCAGTTGCCAGCAGCTGCTGCCTGAGCAGCTGTTGCACGATGTTGCAGTTGCATTCAGGCATCTGAAGGCAAGAGGGAGGTCCAGCAGGGAAGACTCATGGCTGCCCTTCAGTTCATACAGCAGGCAAGCCGATTTCTGGTTATCTGTCATATCCTCTGAAAAGCAAGAGGGAGTAAACAGTAAGAACATGCCACCTTCCTGCTCTCATGTGGATCTAAAACTAGAACCTGGTTCAGCTGATGATGAGTATATCTATAGGGACTTGCAGCAGTGCCTTGGACTTTTAACCAAGTGCCCTATAAACCAGATGCGCAATTTCAGAGGGAACACTAATTCCCTGAAGTATGGTTTTCCTTTATATAAGGGCATCCAGGGTAAGCTTTACTGAAGAGTATGCTGGTGGGCTGCAAGTTGCATGGCTTCTGTGTTTTTCTTTTGCAGTACGTGTCAGATTATTCAGAGTAGGTTATCTCTGAAATGGAGGGGTAAAGTACACTGTGTTGGTTACAGTATGCATTATTATTTAACATTAGATAGTACACAGCAAAGAAGCCACCACAGAGGAAACCTGCACTTCATCGGATCACTGGATAATTGAGGGTAGAGGAGTGGAGGCAATGTCAAGAAATCTCTAGTCCAATACTGTTCTCAAATCAGGGTCAACTGTGAGACCAGGCCAGGTTGCTCAGGGCTTTATCCCATCCAGTCTTGGAAAGGACCTCCAAGGGCAGAGACTGCAGAACCGCTCTAGGAGGCCTGCACCACTGCTTCATTTTCTTCATTCTTTACATTCAGTTTGAACCTTTCTTGCTGCAATTTGAGCTGTTGTCTCTCAACCTTCTGATGAGCACCACTGTGAAAAGCCTGGCTCTGTCTTTATAACCTCGTTGTAGGTATTGGAAGGCTTCTAGTAAATGTGCTGTACGCGTTCTCTTCAGCTTTCTGGTAATTGCTCATATATGCACAAGCAGAAATCAAGAAGGGGAGACTGCAATAAACTGCATGTCAGTAATATGGGGAGAGGAGAAAGAATAGTTTTAAAGCAACAAATATAGAAGAAGGAAGTCTTACTTCATCTGAAATTTAACTTTATCCACTCCTTTTTTTCCAATTCCTAAGCTTGTAAACATGGGACTTCCCTGAAGGAACCAGAGGTTAAACCAAGAAGCATTCTTTTTTTTTTTTTTAATTCTCTCAAATTTGTTTAACAGTTAGATACTCTACTAATATAAATTGATTTAATTCAGTTGATTTTACTTGAGTTACTTTGATTTCAGCTATCTTTCAAGTTTCAATGCTTTGCTTCTTAATACAATTCCTTAGAATTACTGTGAATATGCTTTTCATCATACGGGTAATTTCTGTAGGTCAGCCATCATAGTGACCAAATGACTTGAGAATCCCATGGGGTAATGAGTTCTGGTGGTGAACCCTCTTTCTTGTACAACAAATGGATACTGGCCACCACCTCCACCCTCTCAATATTTGGTTACCTTAAATATTTTATTTTATTTTACTTTATTTTTAGAACTGTTTAGTCAAATGTTGTGGTTGTCCTTACTGGTTGAAAATAGTGAAACTAACAAGAAAGTGCTAGGGGTTTTTTCAGGTTCAAATCTACTGCCACACAGATAATGGAAGCACCATGGTGTCATGTTCTCCATCTTACTGTGTTGCTGTTTGTGTTCTTGGCAACTAAGTTTCCAAGTCAGGAAATTCTACCTTTCCAAGAGAGTACCTGCTGTCCTGAGAGAATGAACTGACTTCAATGTTTTTCTGAATTAAAATTGAAGGAGTTAGTGGAAAAGTATGCAAACTAATTGTTTTTCCATCATCAAGAGGAAACACAAATTTTTTGTGCACGGTGATACTTCTATATTGTCCTTTTCTGTTGTCACAGTGAGGTACTAGTCCTTGTATGTACTGTTTATTTCTCTGTAGTACTTCAAAGTGATACACTTAGAAATTTGGTCTGAAGTTCTGTATTTGCAGCGCTCTAATTGATGGATAATACTTCTAAAGTACTTCTGGAAAATCAGTTGGACAATAGAGGTAGAAGTAATTGCATCATAATTCCTTTTTTGTACATTGGAAAATTTTAATGCAAATTTGTTTTCCTTTTGCAACAGGTTCTGACTGTAAATCTGTGGCTGGGCCGGTTAATTCATCACCTGAGATTAGTTTGAGATGGGAAAGTGGGCCTTCTGCCATCATACATTCTCTGCTGGCTGTAAAAAACGGTTTTCTTCAGTGTCACGTAGAGAACTTCAGTGCTGAATTTCTAACATCTTCCCTCACTAACATTCAGCATTTTCTAGAAGATGAAACTGTCGCAGAAGTGATGCCTATGAAGATAAAAGTTTCTAATGCAAGGATTAATTTAAAAGTATGTTAACAATGAGCTATTTGGCTGCTCTAAATAAATTGTGTTCTTGTTTCTTCGATGATAAACTACTAATCTGGATACAGTTAACTTCAAAGAAACTGCTTTCATACTCTGGAAGGTCTTTAGATAACCCTAAAACGATTTAAAAATCTATAGATTTGGTTAACTCTGTGATATGCCTAGGGGGGAATTATCTGCCTGACCGAGCTATTTATATGAATTCATACTTTATACTTTTTCCTCCTCCCTCAGTCTCTTTGTTAGAGTGACAGTGTCTGGGATTTTTATAGGTAAGGTACACCAAGTTCCTGGAGGCATAATATGTGTTTCTGTGGTTGGGCTTTTTTGCTTAGCATAGTAATTGTTTTCTAATTACAAAACACGGATTTTAGAGGTTAATGCTCTCTCCTACTTAGAGGATCGTTCTTACAATGAAAGTTCAGTAAAAAAGAATGAAAAAGGTTATAGGAATTCCAGTTCAAACCACTTGAATACTGTTTCTGAGAACCCAGATTTCATGTTCTGCCCTACCTAGAAACAGATACTAAATAATGCAAGCTTTTCTCACCACCGTAGCTTAAAATAGTAACGTTAAGAGGACACTCCTGCTCAAGTCTCCTAGGGGATTTTCTTTCAGACATTTAAAGGAGATGGCGAGTTCTGTGCCACACAACCATTGAATACAAAGATAAGGACACTTTTTTGGCAGGGTGTGTGTGTATGTGTGTAAACAACAAAAAAGCAAACGTTAAGATAATTATAACGTTCCTTTGGAAATTAATAATTGCCCATATAAACTTTGAACAAAGTGAGGACTGGAATAGCAGCACCAGATTCTGGGGCTAAGGCCTTGATTCTGCTAAGATCCTTCTTGACTGGAAGGGCAATTGCTATCTCTATGGTGTTCTACTCAAAGTGCATCAGAATTCCCTCCCTCCATGATGCAGCTTTTCCATCCCCTGAGGATCCTTAGGCGCACTCCTTTAGGGCCATTTCTGCTACAGGAGTAGTACAAGCACTTTCTGTAAGAGCTGTGGATCTGTCCCTCAGATTTCAATGTGGAATTCATAAACGTGAATGCCCAAATGCAAAAAGGAGAGTCTTAACATACAGTCATCTGGATTGTGCTGGTTGCTTGGTAAGAAGGCAGACTTAAGCAAAATGTTCTTGAGAAAGCAGCTGTTTGAGGTGGGGAATATACATTAATAAATGGGCAATGAGAGTCTGCTTGGCAGCGAAAGCACTGAAGTGCTCACTCAGCAGTGGACACAAGTCATGGTGAAGTTACTCATGATGGTTGATAAACTGCAAATTTGACATACAGGTTATTCATTTCTATAGAGTTGTTGGGTAGTAAAGCGTGAGAGGTTGTGGTTCAAATTTATGCCAAATTTATTTAACCTGTGTCTTCCTCATGAGACTTGATGCAGTGTGTTTTATGGCGGGGAGAATTTAAGAAAGGTTATTTTATTTTTTTTGCATTTTCTACTACAATCTCGGTGGTGTTTCAAGAAGCTTTTGCAGTTATATCTTGACAGCTTTCTTGCTATGTGCTTAATGCTGATAGGTATAGTTTCTGATCATCCTGGCTGTGTTATTCTGCTTGACAGGGATAATAAACTATAAAGTGAGGGAGACCCCAAAAGAAGTAATTTGTGAAGTTTCTCTTCTGTTGAATACAGTAGTATAACTTAACTGCAGCTGGTGTCACCCCAAACTAAATTCTAAAAAGACAAAATCCGCTCAAGAATGATAGCTGTACCCATTCAATCTTTAAATAGTTCAAGGGAAAATCAGATACTATATAGTGCAGGCTTCTTAACTCTGACACTGAGAACTCCTGAGCTAAAGAATGTCTTGAGTTGGGATATAATCTTATTGAGATGTCTGTAAAATACTTTGAAGTATTTTAGTCAGACTCTCTATATTGAGCTCAGTGGACTTACTCCAGAGATAAATTTGGATTTCATATGGTCCCCTGGAAAAAATATGGAGCAAAAGTTTAGCAGAGATCCCGTTAGAAAATTCTACTCTGAAATGGGGAAACCTTTCAAGTTTCATTAAATCCACTTATGTTTAATTGAACATCTTAATTAGTTATTTTTATTTCCTGGTAAACTCATTTTTGAATACTTGTATTTTTTAGGATGACAGTCCACGTGAAAATCTCAAGGTGTCTGAGCTGGTACCCATAAAACTACATATTGACATACTCTGGATAGAAAGAAATGATGATGGCTCTTTTCTCATTAGAGGTTTGTAGGTTCCTGCACCTTGCTATCTCAATATTATAATCTAATGATTCTTAGTACTGTTTTTTTCCTTTGTGCAGACATGTGGCTAATAACAAAAAGATAACTGATGATAATTTTTGTGAGTTGTGTTGCCATATACCTTAATTCTAAGTGTAGTCACATGAGGAAAGTTACCTTTCTGAATAGCATATTGGCTGTGATAACAACCCACAGCTGAATCAATCTGAGAGAAATAAAAATATGCATATAACTTCATCAGGATATGCTTCATCAGTGCATATCACCTCATCATGATAAGCCTAGGGTTCCTTTGATTGTCTACAAACCAAACAAAAAAAATTGCCTTTCTTTACATATTACCAAGGTAGTTACCTGTTGCCTTTGTGGTTTTGTGTTATGGGTAGTAATAGAGAACACTGTAAAACAAAAGACTATTTGAGAACTACAAGTAGCAGTTTTCAAATCTGTATATTATACTGGCGTCCTGGCAGCTCATGGCTGGGATTGTGCTGAGACTTGTATTTTGAACAGCAATTTAACTTTGTACTTTTCATGAAACTTGTATACACTTAACATTTTTTTTCTACACGTATGGGCAAATACAAAATACTTGTAACGAGGCAGTACATTTAGAGCTGGAACTTCACTGTTGTCTTTTACAGATATGTCAAAGAATCATAGACTAACCTAGGTTGGAATAAGCCTCTAGAGGTCATCTGGTCCTACTCCTTGCTGAAAGCAGGGGCAGGTTAGATCAAGTTGCTCAATGCCCCGTCCAGTCAAGTTTTGAGCATTAAAAAGGCGGTAGCACCACCTGCCCTAAATAATCTGTCCCAGTGTTTGATCACCCTTACAGTTAATTTTTTTGATAATGTCTAATTGGAATTTCCTTTGTTGCAGCTTGTGTCTATTGCCTCCTGTCCTGCCGCCTAAAGGCAGAGGTGCTTGAGGACTTGCCAAGGGCCTCAGGGAAGTCTGGTCCATCTTCTCTATACCCTTCCGCTAGGTAGGCAAAGACAGCGTTAAGATCACCCCATAGACTTCTGATCTTCAGATTTGACAGGTGCATCTCTCTGAGCCCCTCATTTGTATATCACATGCTCCTGGCCACAGTTGTCTTGGTGGTCATCTGCTGTCAGTATCTTTCTCACTCTAGGGAATCCAGAACTGGATCCAGTATTCCAGATGTGGTCCCACTGGTGCTGAGTATAGGGGGTTGATAACTTCCCTCATACCTCCCTCATGCCCTTGCTAGTACAGCCTGTATGTGCTTGGTCTTTGCTGTCAGAGGTCACTGCTGAGTTGTGATAAGTCTTGTTGACCCAAGGCCTACAGGTCATCTCCTGCAATGTTGCTTTCTGTCCAACTGGTCTCCAACCTGTAGTGGAGTAAGAGGTTATTTACTCCCAGCTGCAGAACTTCACGCTGGCTTCAGCTGAACTTCATGAGACTCCAGTCAGCCCATTTCTCCAGTCTGTCCAGGTTCCTCTGAAAAATAACCTTGCCCCTCAGTGTGTCAGTTGCTTACTCTTCAAATTGGTATTGCTGACGGAATTGCAGAGGGTGCACCCACCCTTTCATTCATTCACCTGAATAAATTAATCCAACAGTATGCAATGTATTGTATGGCTTAAGGAAGAGGAGGCTGCAGGGTGATCCTATTGCCCCCTTCTCCTACCTAATGGGAAGGTACAGCAAAGATGGACCAGACTTCTCAGTGGTACATTGTGGCATGATTCGCTTGTATTTTAATTTTTCCACATCATCTAATACACTGGTCAAGTGTTTAAAGACGTTCAGTGCATTTTGGTCATCTTTTTATGCTAAACATTGGAAGAAACAGTAATTTAGTAAGAAAATACATAGTTTTAACATTTCTTTCAGCTCATATTTTTTCCCCTTTTTGCTGAAGTGCTTTGATCCCTATTCTTGTCATGGACTGCTCAGGTACAGTGACTTCAAAGGCATAGGTCAAATGCTGTCCGCACTGCAGTGATTTATGGATCTGCAGTGCTACATTTTTGAGTCCTTATGTGTGTGTGTGGTGGGAGGAGGGGGTAATGAACAGAAAACTCTGGTTTAGAAGGAAACATTTAAAAAAGGAAAAAACAAACCTGGAGTATTTTTCAGGCTGCTAAGAATCACGACCCTCATTTCTCCCCTTGGTATACAGCAGTGTATTTTAATAGATGTTACAGTGTGCTTCAGTTATAAATGCTACAAAAGTTTATTTAATGCCAAGTAATTTAAGTTATTTCCTAATTTAAAAACTTGATCCTACAGGTTTATCTCACTATGTCTTCAAATGTAAATGCAGTCTTCAGATCTGATTTGGGCCTGGAGACAGTATATTAATAGCAATATTAATAGTTCTCAAACTTCTCAAACACAGCCTAGAATGCATATTCTGTGGTGATGATACTGGTCAGTATAAAAATGTGGTCATTTTCTTCAAACTGGAAGCTACATATTGCTGCTTCTCATGCCTCCTTTCCTTTCTCTCTTCCTCCAAAAGTGTATATGATATTTTTTTTTTATTCTTAAATTTGATTTGGGGAGGTAAATATAAATGTACTTAATATTACAAGTATATTTGCTTAGGTGGTTTTAATTTTGTGCTGATGAGAATCAAACTTAAAAAAAAAAAAAAAAAAAAAAAGACAATAAAACCCCCTAAGCAGTACTCTTAAGTATCTTTCTGTGATACAGACAACCAACGCATAAATGATGTGTCAAAGATGAAGAATTCAAGTAGTGCATTGCAGCAAGCAGCTGGACATAAAACACAGGACCAAGCCACGCAGACTACTTGTGAAATTCCCAGACCTTCTAAATCAAGCAGGGATTCAGCTGACTTCCTTAATAATGAGGTATTAAGAATTCCTTTTGACTTTCCCCCCGAGCCCTCAAAATTGTTACAGTCATTAGTCATCATAATTATTTGATTATCTGGTGGTGGCTTTGAGGGTTACTTCTGTCTAGAAATCTGTTTGAGATGGAAGATACGAATTATGGATATTATAGTAAGGTTCAGTACTTAGGCATGCAAAATAAATTTAATGCTACTTTTTAAGTAGGGTAATAATACACTGCAGACTAATTCTTCTGCTTTACATCAGAGGGAGTTTTATGAGGGAGCAAGTCCCTCCTCCCCATCTCCCTCATACCCTTTATGCCTGTACAACAAAACTGCCAAAGGTAAAGGACTGGGCTGTTAACTCAAACCCTTACTAACCTACCACTCATACCTGGAGTTTCAATTCATGATGTCAGGACCCGCACATCAACTTGGCTGGTTTTTCCACTGGGTAAGAATCCATTCCTAGAGCTCAGAACCTGGTGTCATTTCCATTCCACTCCAGAATGGAAATGACGTAGCTAGAACATGGGGTGTCTTGCCTTTTGAACCAACTGCGTCAGCTCTCTCCATGTTCTGCCCTCATTGACTGGGAATCAGGTGCAACTGACTCGGCCCCAACAAACCTGCGCTCAGCAGTGAATGCGAGCTTCTGGTGTTTTAAAAGTTACTGTAGTGGCAAAAGTTGTCAGCCTGCAGGAATACGAATAACGCTTTTCTCTAACCCCATCATTCCAGCTTACTGAAGAAAATGAATGTCTGAAACAGGAACTAGCCAAAGCCAAAATAGCTCTTGCTGAGGTCCAGATGGAAAAAGATGCCTTGCTTCATCGCATAAAGAAGATGAATGTTGATCATCACTAGGACAGTGCGAGACACCATCAGCAGAACTTCAGGTGATGGTGGCATCTAAAATACTGTTTGTAAATCGCTGGAAAACATGGTTATTTTTTTGTCACAGAGTTTTCTCATTATGAACAAAATGTTTGTGAACAAGTTGCTATTCCGAAATTATCATTAAACATTGTAACTTTTTTCAGCCCATTTTAAACTGAAATGACTTTGGAAAAATCAGTTTATACTGTACTTTATTAATTTACTGAGGAAAAAAAAATCATATAATCTACTTTCATATTATCAAAGGAGATGTTATTTTTAAAATGTTTTCTGAAAAGTGGATGGTTCAGCAATGAAAGAAGGTGCCTAGGTACATAACTGTGTAAAATGTACCACGCCTCATTAACAAACTGTACCTCTGTTTTGTTAAGGTTATGTTGGTTAATTATTACCAGAAGGTATCTATACAGGAGGTTACATTTGCACTATGACGATATGGGCTAGATCCTCTAGAACAGTATAACTCCTGAGAATACCAGCCCTAAACTGGCCCTAAATTCAGTGTAATTTGCCCAGAGAGGATTTTAAGAATAGTCCTCTGGTGCTATAGAGTTCCATATACCCTTTCCATATGCAGTCCTGAAATACCACAGTAAATGCTGGAGAATTTAAGTAAGAGGGCATACTACTGGGCTTTCCTTCTGCGTGAAGGCCCACTGTGTCTGTACAGCTGATGTAATTCAGACATTTACACTTTTTTTTCCCTCTCTCTGTGATGAGGATGTAGCCCTGCAATAGGATCCAGCCCTTTGGGAAAGGTGAGCTTTGAGCCATTTTGCATGCATGTCTGACTTCTGCACAGCTCATCAGACATGCCCAAGAATTTGGTCCATTGTATTTAAATACGTAATGTCAATGCTTGGGGGTGGGGGGAGAATCCTACAGGGATTCATTAACTGTATATTGCTTTTTTTGATAAAAAAGCTGTAGAGAATCATTTCATTACCCAATGAAATTGTGAGATTACATGAAATGTAATTATACAGTTTAAATTATGGGTGATTTGTACAAACTGAACAATAGTTTTCAGCTAAAAACTGGTACAGATGAATAAATAAAAAAGCACAACACTTGTAAAATAGAGAATATAAGAGTGTGCTTCTAACCAATTTAGGAAACAATGTACAAAACCGTACATGCCTGTGGTGAGAGATTGATTTTGGTAGAAGTAAAAATGACTGAATAATTTAACTAGTGACCTTGAATCTGACAACTGAAAATCTTTTAATTGCGACCACAATTGTTTCCGCTCCATGGGATGTTTGAGGGAAGTTTTGTTTGTAGATACGCAGGCAAATCTCAAAAAGTATTTAGTATCCTGTGGTTAGACTTTGCATATTCAGGCTGTCAAACTAGTTTTAATTAAAATGGTTTTCATTACAACTTTTTGGAGGACACATAATTGACACTGCTGAAAATAGTCATTGAAAGTATGTAGATTTTAATCTAGAACTCTGTGGAAGAACTGGTTCAGGCACTATTTTAAAGCCTGCCTTATGAAACCCTAGTTGAAGCTCCCTTTAAAAACCCATGGAAATTTTATCTTATTATTCTGAATAAGATGAAAAGATATACACACAACTGTTTCTAATAGAGAAACTAAATATTTGTATTTCAAAAGGTATTTAAGACAATGCAGTATTAAATATGAGTAGTCCAATTTCAGACAAGTATCATGTCAGATTCAGGGGAGGAGATCTCAACTGGTTTAATTCTGCTGGTACTGTTGAAGTCAGTAATTCTTACTCGGTTTATCGTTGCCAAGATTTAGTTAGAATTATTCTGAAGAAAGGAATGTATAGAGTTGTTAGTAGCATGTTGCTGGACTAATACATTGAGAATTGTCTAATTTTTAAAAAGAAATAAACAGCAATATCAAATGCCTGTCCTTATTACTGCACAAGCTGGTACCTGCTGCTTTTGACAAAAAACCACAAACGAAACCCAGAACAACAACCCCTACTTGCTTTTCTCAGTACAGATGTTGAAATTCCGGGTGTCGCTTTCTTGCATTTCATTATAACCGAATACATTTCTACTTCATGGCAGTTTTGCAGTAACAAGCATCATCTGGGGACATTTCAGAAGAGATCATAGAATCATAGAATGTTTTGGATTGGAAGGGACCCCTAGAGGTCATCTAGTCCAACCCCCCTGCAGTGAGCAGGGACACCTTTAACCAGACCAGGTTGCTCAGAGCCCCGTCCAACCTGCCCTGGAATGTTTCCAGGGATGGGGCCTCCACCACCTCTCTGGGCAACCTGTTCCAGTGTTTTACCACCCTCATTGTAAAGAATTTCTTCCTTATATCCAGTCTAAACCTACCCTGTTTTAGTTTAAAACCATTACCCCTTGTCCTGTCACAACCGGCCCTGCTAAAAAGATTGTCCCCATCTTTCCTATAGGCCCCCTTTAAGTACTGAAAGGCCGTAATCAGGTCTCCCCGCAGCCTTCTCTTCTCCAGGCTGAAGAGCCCCAACTCTCTCAGCCTGTCCTCATAGGAGAGGTGCTCCAGCCCTTGGATCATTTTTGTGGCCCTCCTATGGACCCGCTCCAACAGTTCCATGTCCTTACACACCAGATGGGTGGGCTTGGTCGTAGACTTGACATTACTGAGAGTGATAGGCCTGTGTCACTCTGAAATGAGCTTTGCTCTTGAAAAAATGCAGAGGGAAAGTTAATTTATTAATATTTGAAAATACAAACTTAAACTAAGCCTTAATAGGTTAAACTAAGAATGGCAATTAAAGGCCTCCGATTAAATAAAAAAAGGCTTAATTTGTTCTCAGGGCTCTGCTAGTGGTCACAGCCTCCTTAAATCCTGGGTAGGAAGCGTGTGCCATCAGTGGAGCCTCTTGAATGAATCACTGCTTTTACTCTGCAGAGAGCTAAATGGAACAGGGTTTGGAGAACTTCAGTGTATACAGAAAAATGACTCCAGCGGTCTCGCAGGCAAACTGTTACCAAGTTCTATTTTACCTTTTCTGTGGAAATTTAAACAGGTCTACAGAATAGCTTAACGCTCGTTCAGCTTGTTTAGAAATACTGGTCTAATGTCTGATTGAGCTTTCGAGGTAGCTCACCCTGCGGAGGCCGCGCCCTGTCCCAGGCTGGGTCATTGAATCACTCGGGCGTGCGCGGCGCCAGCTCTCACAGTAACTCGTGACGTTGTTGGTAAGCACCAATTTTAAATCAAAATTATGTGGCCTTGCGGAATTACTTCTAAACGGCCCGTTGGAAAGGCGGCTTTGCAGAGATCACGCCTGTTCTCTGACGTCCCTGCTCTGGCTTCATGACCGCAGCTATTCCAGTCCCCAAACCCACCAAGGCTGTTGGCACAGGGGACCACAGTGCTGGCTGGGAGGGAACTGGGAACTGGTGGTTTTGGGCTTTGTTTTTGGTTTTGGTTTTTTTTCCTGCCAAAGTCCTTTATTTCCTGGTCCCATTAGCTGTGTCTGTCTGTATGCTGTCTCCCCTAGGAATTGACTTGGAATCTGAAACTGGGACGATAATTGATCTCAAAAGGGTAATTGCTAGCTACAGAATGCTTCGTAAGTCTGACGTGATAACGATTACCTTTATTCATAACGAATTCATAATAAATGCGAGGGGAATGTGATAATAAAGGTAAAGACTTCTTCAAGCATCTACAATTCCGCGAGTACAAAACATGCGAATGTATTGCAGAAGCAAACGCCTTGCAGTGACCAGATTTCAGGTAGGTAACGATGGAGAAAATGGTTTCTGTATAAAAAAAGTGGTCGTATTGGTTTAGTTCTTAAAACATTCATCACAAAATGCTTGAAGTAGATTTTTCAGCTCACTGTTGCTATCTGCAAATCTCAGAGAGTGCTTCAGAGTCCAATTCAGCTGTTGATAGAAACCCTTTTATCTATTGTAGGAACAGAAAATGACCTTGCTAGTATGTTAAGTAGCAACGAAGTCGTGGGTACTTGCTGTGAAATCCACGAATTCGCCTCTCCCAGTAGGGAAATGAGTTTGTTGACAGCCGCGCCACTTCGCTTTTGAATAGTGGCCCCGTTTCCTCTGCCTTGGGGAAGATACCTGGCACTGTGAGCCTAGCAGTGGGCTCCCTCATGCCCCAGCACATCTCGCCCCCGTGTATTGAGGCAAACACGCAGCTTTGAGTGGCGCAGGCAATCTGCGCCGAGCTGCGCTCTGGTTCGTTTCGTGGCAGCGTGCCTCCTGACCATGTATTACTCATTAACAGCATGGAATCCGAAAGCATGAGCAGTGCAAGGACCACGTTAGTCACTCTTAAGGGGTGCAGAAAAATACATCGTGAAATGTTAGTGCTGGAGGAGCAAAGCTCTGTTTCTCAATCAAATTAAGAAAAAGCGTAAATCTTAATAGTAAATAGAAGTTGCGTAGTTACAGTTCTTTCTATTTTTTGCCATTCTTATATAAAAAATTTTAAACCTTCATCTTTCTAAAATTATTTTTTCTTTGAAATTTTTTCTAGTAAACTATTTCAATTCGATGGCCTCCTCATTGCATGTAGAGGGCCAAACCTACTGTCACTTTAGTGGAGTAATTATGGATTTGTACAAGTTTCAAGCAGCTTAAACTGCTGAAGGTTTAGACATTATATCTTCTAATCTGGTTACTAATTAAAACCTGCATATTGGCTATTGTGTATTTTGGATATAGAAAAATCAGAAGAATTTAAATTACGGAAGGTATTTTTGGAACACTTGAAAATTTGTATTTAAATAGATGTTTCCAGCTTCTCAAATACCATAGAACATCTTGCAAGGATGTGTTGCACTGCTTGCTAGCTGAAACAAGTTGCGGGAAACGAATCTTCAAAAATCAGCTAAACTCTTGATAGCCTGTGTTCTCCCAAAATAAGGGGGAACTTCTGCATCCCAAAGAGATGAACCTCTCATATTACCAGCTGCTTAAATGGCTAAATATTAGCTTTGTTAAAAGGTCATTTTGGTTTTGTCTGTCATTGCCCAAGCCACACCTAACCAGTTACATTGAGGTATCTGTATTTTGTTATTTCTTCGCTATGTACTGCCTTTTTGTTGCCATTGCTCATTTTAACATGAGCAGGAGTGGAGTGTATGCACTTCCTAAAGCTTTCCCCATGTCATCTCAGTATTAAATCTTATGTTGTCTAAGAACTTCCAAGAGCGTTGTTTTGGAAGTAACTAGGTAAGAAACCACGGAAAACGTGTATTGCTTTATAAAGGTGTGAGGTAAGGGCTAGCGCTGCATCTTCTGCGAGAGTAAGCTGGTGGTGCGTGGAGTGTAATGCACGAACTGGTTAACGCATTCTTCTAGGTTAGAGTATGGCTGAAACCACCATGGTTTGATTTGAGTTAGAAAATTGGTAAGTATTTTAAACATTTAACAGAGGGATGTGAACAAATGAGCACGTCAGAAGCAGCAGTCTGAGCGGGTCGGTGCTGAACAAAGCAGCAGCCTCTAAACAGCTTCCCAGTGGGACAAATCTGGATGGCTTCACACTGTCGGCGAACCTCAGTACACCGTTACCGTGGAAGGTGCGAGACTCCGAAATGCTGTTACCGGAGGGTAATTCTATTGTTCTAGTGACTGCTGAGGGGTTTGTTTGAGCACTGGAAAATACTTTTGCAATGTGAATTACCATATCGAAGTCTATGATGGTTAATGCCTTACTAATAAGACAAACAGTGCTTAACCAGTTCTCAGAATGACGAATTTGTCATTCTCCTTTTAAAGACAACTAAAACGTGGCGAGCAGATCTCCCTCCCCCCCCCCCCCCCAGCCACCGCTAGATGGCAGCCAGCCCAAGAAGTCACTTGTGGCTACATTCCCTCTCGGGTACTGGTGTGTCTTCCTTATGGATGGGCGAACAGGTCTCATAAAACGAGAAAATGTCAGGATATAATTTGGAGTTTTTATAAAGTTCTGATGATTCATTTCATAACATGATTTTATATCAGGATTTTTCCACTTTTAATTTAGATAGCTTATCTGTTTTTACTGCCTTCTTTATGGCATATTAATTTTTTCCCCTTTAAATGAATCAGATGAACTGCCTGAGCATTGTTAGAAGAAAGGCCTTCTTCCCCCCTTTAGGTTTAAATAAATTCTAGAACCATAGTTTTGTACACATTGTCCCTGTTATAGTGAAATGTTTATCTCATTTGTTGTGCTTCACCATTACCCATTAAAATAAAAAGTTCAGGATATTTTTCTGGATTTCCTATCATTGCGTAGATGAATGTCTCCACCTTGATATCATCAATTGATTTGTTCAATTTCCTTGCTGACCAGAAAAAACTCTTGATTTTATTCTACTCATTTTTAATAGAAGGAGCATATAGAGAGGTTTCCTATGTTTCTGTGGGAATAGCCAAATGTAATCCTTTACAAATGCTTACCTTACCCACCTTCACCAGATGGTATCCATCTAACAAGATCGTTTATATTAACACTATAGTGTGTGGTAAGGGATCTGGAGTCATTTCTTTTTATATCCTGTTTGGTTATTCAAAAACTTCTTACAGGCAGAATGACTAAGCAGAGCAAAAAGCAATCTATATAAAATCTACTGTAGGAATGGGGTCACTTTATTTTTGTCAAATAGTTAGAGAAAATAGCATAGAAAGCAGATGTCTTTTCATTCCTCTGGAATCTTTATGTGGTTTATTCCTTCCACTTATTTTTTTTTTAAATTTTATTTCTAATAAGAGAATGTAACGCAGGATAGGCACAATGGGGTTTTTAAGGTGTCATCCTGCAATGCCACATACTAGAACATGTTTCAGAATTTGACAACGTACTGGACACAAACACAATCACAGCCACTTACCTGAACTGAATTTGGTGTAGAAATGAGGCTTCTCTGGTCAAACTTAGCAGGAAGAGTCCTGAAAAATCACTTGCATCTAAAATGTAAGATTCAGTATTTCTGCAATACTCACCAAAAAACCCCAACCAACCTAGTTACAGACTTCTTGAGCCCTTAAGAAAGCTATTGTATAAATATTTTCAAGTTATAAAAAAAAAAAATACATTATCTGCAGCATATCGTTTCCCATCCAGGGTTAATGTAAGAAATATGGTAAGTTGCAAACAGTCATTGAAACATTCTTCAAAGCGGTATCAGAGCTATCTGTTTTAACTGGATCCTAAATTCATCCAAATCACTGACAGCTGGCGACATGTAACTCATGGAAAACCACTACTTTCCAACTCTTACTCATCTGCAGATATATCTGAGAGTGGTCATGACCTGAATGGTGAGGTTCTTATACCTTCCTTTGCAGTCGTCAGAAGCATTTGCAGCTTACGCAACAGGAAAGTATTCCTTCAAAGTCGCAACATTAAGAAGATTTAAAAAGATTCCTTGAAGTGGGACTTGACAAAATATTTGAACAGGCAAAGACAACATAGAGTTAATCTCTTTTGCCTTTCCATTATGCAAAACATGTCCCTTATTTAGCTACTGTAAGTCACTGCTGTCAGGAAGGAGGAAAAAGGGAGAGTATTTGAAGTAAGCGTAGGGAAAACAATATGCTAGAACAAATTCTGGGCACCTTATTCACAAAAACTTGTTCCTATCTGGCTGAATAGCCGTCATCTTTAATGTCACTGTGGCTGCCTTTAAATCTACAGCTGCTAGAGTCAAAAAAGGGATTTTTACCTAGCAGCAATTAGTGATTTATAGGCAGTAAGAGATTTTTTTTTTTTTTCTTCCCCATCTGGTGATAGAAACTTGTACATGGAGCAACACCATACCATATGTAGTAGCTGGCTACTAAGTGACAAATGCTGCCATTAGAGCATCACTGCCATAATCTCCCTCTTTGCTGATGTCCCTTCACTTTAAGGACGCTTGGAAACTTCTTATGCCAATCAGGAGAACATACATAAAGTGAGATTTATGAATAACAGGAGACTTAGTTATACCAGATACTGTGCAATCTCACCCACAGCACCATTCCTGAGATCCATCAGATACGGGCCCGCCAGAAGAATCTGAGGCTGAAGCACTGGAGGCGAAGCTACTGGCTGAAGTTAACTGAAGCTGCACATACTTACGAAAGGATGAGGCAGAGCTGTAACTCAAAGGTGTCCTAAGTGTGCTGAACATTTCTGCTACAGCCATCATAACATGGTAATCTTGCCTGTGAGAAATATGGAGCAATATTAAAGAAGAGGAGGAAGCAGAAAATAGAGACAAAGGGAATTTTTATGAAAGGAGTTTAAAAATTGTGGCAAGAGAGAAATGCACAATAAATGAAGACATGCTGAATACTAAATCAACGGGTATGAGTGATTAGATACATGAAGACATGTATATACAATGCACCTCAGATCAGGTACATTACAGAATGTAACAAATATTCAAAATAACTGGAAAAGATGATTTGAGGTAAAAACAAAAGAAATTGCTTTGACTTCTACAGCAAATCTGAATTGTTTCTTTGCTAAAATGGCGGCGATGGTGAAACAAACCGCATTGTAAGAAGGTATGAGGCTAATGCAGGGTAGTGTCTTCACTGGGATATCGCTCAGAGAAGCAATAGTTTGATAAAATGCTAACATCAAAATAAAACTGGGCAGTTCCTATTTTGCTATTTCAATTTTAAAAATGTTTTATGGTATCTTCACCGTAAAAAGGAATGATGTGATAAAACAGTAGTGTCACAGAAGCTCACCAATTTGCCATGATAAAACCTATTTTTAAGAAACTACAGGGCTTGGCAGGTTCAGAGGTGTGAAGGGAGAAACAAATGTAAGAAAAAATTCACTACAGCAGTTATCAGATTTATGTGACTTAAGAATCTTCCTACTTGAATTATTCATCCTACTTTAGTTATTCACCCAGCCTGTATTAAAGCACACACTCTTCTTACACTGCATCTCTTTATTGGAGGGGAATCTTTTTAGCTCCAATTTGTGGTATACTTAATTATTTGATTAAAGATTAGTTTGCATTAATTACTGCAAATTTTTCTAGGATGATGCCAGCCTATTTGCATATCTCTAGCAGAGGATGTCTCTGTACTCCCTATCCTCTTAATAGAATATGGAAATACAACATCTATCACGAATAGCCGTACCAGTTTTCTTCCCACATAAAAGAATCCAAAGATTAATTCCTAAATGTTTTGCAGAATCGGCTCCAGTTAGAAGAGTGTCATGGATATACTGGTATTTCTGTAATCCTCTCTGCTACCTTTGCTACTGATGCTCTGGTGTAGGTCAATACGCTATTGTGTTCTTAAAACATTTATCTTAGGTTTAATATTTTTTGTGTATGTTTCTGCCTCTGAGATCTTACCGTTAACTTAGCTGCTGAATTAAAATTAGGAAGGCTTTTTGCCTGGGGTTGACAGTCACCTTTGGTTCAGATAAATAATAAGTGTAAATCAAATGAATTGGCTGGTTTAGCCATAGACTTTACCAATTATTATTTTTGACCAAAATCTATTGTATTGTCTGAAGGCTGCAAATGAGAGAGTTGTCACATTAGCAAACAGATTACTCATGCTAATATTTTCCTCTGTAATCCAGTTACAAAAGAGATAAATGAGATTCAGAAATTCACTACATAACCATGTCCTCTCGTGCAAAAAGCAATAACTTTCTTCCCTAGGCAGTACAGGACTAGCTTTCAAATTTTAATAAACACTCTAGAATGTTGTTTTGTAGGGCTTGGAGAAGTAATTAAGAATGAAGAACCTTTTTACTGTTGGGCTAACTGAATAAAATATGTCAGGGGCCCTAATGTTGTGCTGGGAGCAAAGTATCAGCTTCACAAAATCACTGTCTCTGACAAATTTGGTATTAATTGTTCCTCTTGGCAGATAGCAGAAGTACCCTTGACATCAGAATCACTGTGTGGTTGTATATGTACTGTACAAAAACAAAGTAAGCAATACTCTGCGTATTTAAATTTACATATGAAGACTACATTAAACTACACTCTCACGCAAGGCAGTATCCTGAGTCAAGATAGATTAGCAAGATGATGAGCAAAGCTTACATACCTATTGCTTGTGCTGTGCTACTATCAGCGTGCACGCATAGGTTGCAGTCTCCATGCTAAAAGATAATTTATCAGACTAAGAGCATATGCAACCAAGCATAATACAAAGCAACACCAAGCCTATTCTAAATTAAAATGCTTGAATGAAAAAATACATTAATGTGTTCTAAGCCTGTCCCCTGAGAATCTCCTCGTTTCCCTAGTTCTTGTTTATGAAAAAATAATGGATAATGGTTTTATATTTACCTTTTCCATACCACTTATGATTTTATATGCTTCTATTCTATCTCCCTATGGTTATAATTTTTTTAAAGCTGAAGTGGCCTAGTCTATTTAGGCTATATGAATGCTGTACTATACATCTGATTATACCTCTTCTCCTTCACTGTATCTTGCTTAGTTGTGATGCAATCTTCTGAGACAGGACAAACACAATGCTTTTATACATTGACATAATGATGCTCATTTCCTTTCCTAATAATTCCCGATTATTTTGTCATTTTGATTACCATATAGCATTAAACCTACATTTTCATAGAAATATCCCCAATAGCTTGAGATTACAGAGATGTAACAGCAGTTTTGGAATTATAAAAGGGAAATCCAAAATCCCCCTCCTATGTTGCAACAGAGAAATTATTTCTTTTGTCAATGTTGAATTCCACCTCCTATTTTACTATCTACTAGAACAATGCCATGATGTACTCTTTCATACTCAGTTTCAGTTCAAGCTATTCTGAAACTTGCTGTTTCACTAGCAAACCTTGTTACTTCTACTTTATATTCTCTTCAGAGACTCTTTATGTATTTGCTGGACAGTGCAGGTCCTAGAAGAGACCTCCACACAGCTGTCCCGACAACCTCTCACCACTGTAAAAACCGGCCATTCCTCCATTTCACTTTCCCTCCTTCAACCAATTGCCTATTAAAAAGAGAATTGCCCCTCTTAAGCGACAACAGTTTAGTTTCTTTAGAAGTATTCAGTAAGGAATTTGTCAAAAGCTTTTTGAAAAGCTACATACAATCTATTGATTGAACTGCCATTTTCCATATGCTCTGACTCCTTCAAAGAACTCTAATAGATATACAAGACACGACTTGCTTCTCCAAAAGCTGACCGATTCTTCACTATTGTATGTAGCCAGATGTCTAGCAATTTGCCAGGCATGGAAAGCAGACTCATTAGTTCCCCAAATCCCCCTTCAAGCCCCTTATTAGCATCACATTTGCTACCTTCCACTCATCTAGTACTAAGGCCAACTGAAACAGTAGCTTGTACTTCACCATTGTAATTTCATGAGTTAGATCTGAGGTTCCTTCAGACTATTTGGGGAATTTAATCTGGTCCAGGCAAGTTGTTTTTATTTATCAGTCTGTTTCAGAAAAAACTTTTCTTACAGGACTGTAACTTTAGTTAACTCCTTGGACTTGACCTGTAAAGAAAGGCCCTGATAGTTGAAATGACAACCACTTTTTCACAAATATTTATGTTCACTCAAGAACTGGCCAGACCCAAGAATCCAGTGCAAAGTTACCTAGCTGCATCATTTGTGTTGAGAATAACTATCAAAATTAGAAAAATTGCAAAGATCTGATAAATTACAGCTAGTAAGAGAATCAGTGGAAGACTGTTCTTCACTGTATATTTGACAGTGCTATATCCATTTGGTTTTTGAGAAAACAAACAGTGCTGTGTCCATTCGGTTTCACATTAATTCCCACTGTGACATTAATCACAAATTTCTCTTTATCATGTATTTATCCTTTCAAATCTCTTCCTATTATTCCTAGTTGTATCAGCCTCTTACCACCCAGCTCTCAGTCTGAGATATATGCCTTTTAAATACATATACCAGTTCTGAGCCTTCCCAGATCATTACCTAAATATATTCTACTTTCTTCTGTGTGCATGCTTGATTTCCAGTAACCACTCTCTTTTGGACCCAATGAGGTCTGAAGCTATGTGTTGCAGAGCAGCACAGTTGGAATTTCAAATACATTCTGCCTTACTGGTCATCATAATGTGTATCCACAAGCATAAACATACCTGAAGGATGTAGGATGTGCAAGTGTTTGCTCAACCATTTCTGTTAATCCTGAGGAGTGATTTACCACTATATATTCCTATATAATCAATGCTATTAAGAGAGACAAACAGAATGGAAACCACTGGCAGAATACCTCTAGCTGTGCTACTGCCTTACAGTGCACCAGTTCCCCTGTGGTGGCATTCCTGTATGCTGCTGTTCAAGAGCCAAGGACAACATTTGTGCACAATTTTAACAGCTGTCTGTACTTTCAGTCGCAGTCCCTCATCACTGGCACGTTTCAGCTGAGATTTCTCTATGATCCTTCTTTCAGGCAGTCAATATCTGATGTGTAGGCAACATTGTACATATCTTAAAGGGAAGACAAGAAAGGGAAAATGTTTTAAAGTCCGAAAGAGGTTGCACTGCATCAAAGGTAGAAACAAGTTGTGCAACAAGCTCTGCACTGAGCCGTACAGGCACAGCTTTAATACCGTATTGTATCTGTCAGCACACACTGGACTGGGGCATCTAATCAGCATGCTGCTCTTACCTACTTGTATTTGTCTTTCATTCTGCATTTCTCTCTAATGCATGAAAAATAGTCTTAGGCATATTTTGATAGCAAACTGATGTAAACCTACGACAGAGCAGAAGGATTGGATGAATAATTATACTGCTAATCCCACCTGCTGTCACACAAGAAATACATGTAAAGAAATGTATAGATATACCAGTTAATCTTAGCGCCTGCCATCAGAGCAGAATTGCAATGGCACTGGAAATGGCATGGCAGACAGATTTGACTTACCGTCAGTACTATCCCATCGCTGTTTTCCGGAGGCTCAGCTCTCTGGCACAGACACAACCCACTGCCTGTACGTACTTGAGACTTTCGAGCAGTGGGGCATTACAGCCCTCTAAGGAATGCAGCACGCTTCCCATGGTATGTTCGGATGACTCTGTAGGTCAGTATCTGGGTGACAGAATAATAGTTTAATTTCTTGCTCTTATTCAGTGTGTTTGGAGCCCCATGAGACTGATGTAGTGGGGTCAGTCAGTGCAAATGCTGAGACAGCGTCTTGCTGCTGTGCAACATCACTTAGGGACGATTTCCTTGCATGTTCTTTTCCATTACAAATATATGCCATGACCACACACCTCAAAGTAAGCAAGCATTTATGGAAAACATGATCTAGTCAGAATTGTATAGTCAGAGATAGGATAAGTCATCAAAAATGGCTTTTTCCTTAGATGTTACTTTAGCTTCTACTTAAGCTGATGAGTCCAAAGTATATATGCACTCTTTTGAAACCATAGCACTCAGTGTTTTTATATTCCTCATGAGTTAGGTTTAGTACCTTCAGTTTCTATCATTTTCCTTTATGGTAGAGGAGGATGTAAGTCCTTCTGCATAGTTCAGTGGTGAGAGCTAAACGAAGCAGCATGTAAATATTGTGGTGTGTCCCAGTTATCTACACTAAGGACCTGTCCACTGTATCCATCTGCCTTCTGAGCCTATCACCAAGGAAGGGCTTCAGAGGAAGGCTGATGTGCACCTTGGTTTCACTCTGACAGGGAACCAGGACACGATGGGCATTCGTGCCTGTCCTCAGGAGCTCAGATGTGCTGCCAGGAGCTCCACTTTGGACTTAGCCTCTGAGCCTGATGTTTAGATATCTCCTAGACAAGCAGTGCTTACACAAAGTTAGTCATGGCTGGCTGAAGTACACTGTGTCTTTTTTACAGTATGTATATACTGCAAAGGGCAAAAGACCGTATCAAGCCTGAAAAACTCTTGCCAGCTAGGTGCATCAGAAATAGCACTTTCTCTCAGGCACTTTGCAACCTTTGTCCCTGGCTTACCATAGGCGTACGAAAATGAGAATCATAATTAGGCCTATTTAATTCTCATTTATTTTCTACTGCCAAACTGATCTGGTGGTTTATTCCAGCATTTTGAGCTCTCAGACTATCTATCAGAGTTTGTAATAGGGATCTTAGACCTTCCTTACATCTTTACATGAGAAAACTGATAACAGACAGTCCAGAGATACGATGTTAGTATGTTTGCTATTCTACACAACTATTTTTAATATCACGGATTTTTTTCAATACTTGCAACTCAGTTTTTCATATCCTTTCCATATTCCTGCTTGAAAATAGAGAGGGGAAAGTCACAGAATGTTAGAAAGCATTCATTTAATTTGCCTTTAAGTATGGCAGGCTGCAGGAGAAGGAAATCAAGAAGTTGTCACCCTGAAATGAGAACAAAGCCAAGTGATAGTTGCATTGTAAAAACATTACGGGAAGGCCTTGCTTATTACAGTCAATCCCGGTCCTTTCAAATGACAAACCAGTTAAAGAATTTCAAGGTAGGCTAACTGCTTTCTCTGGTATTTTAGAAAATGGAAGAAAACAGAAGGTAAGGCATATGCTGTGTTAAGAGAAATTTTGAGATTGAAGGTGTGATGCCACTTAGACACCGACAGCTGCAGTGGTCATAACTTAAAATGTCTTCGCAAATACTGAAAGCATAGAATCAAAATTCTGCTGTGGTATGGAACGGCACTGCTCGAAAAGCACACAATGTTTTGAAAGATCCCTTGGCTGTTTCACAAATTATTTTTCTCATCTGTAACTGGTGCAAATTACAAGGCTATGTTTCTACTTTCTGTGTTTAGTTAACATACTTATCGTACATGTAATTTTTAACACTCCACAGTGTTGTCCTGATATTACCAGGAGCAGAGAACGTAAGACATTTAAAAACACAGAGGAGGCTACCTGATCTAATAGGTTTGAGCATTTACATTCAACTCGGTCTCGGTACTTTTTTTTTTTTTTTTTTTTTTTTTTTTCTACAGTCTGCTATCGATTTAATCTCTGGAAACAGACCAACCCATGTTCTGAATTCTTTTGCTTCAGTAGTCCTTAGAATTTACCCATGTTTGACCCTTCCATTAAATAGGGCTGCTTAAATTCCTTTTTACTTTTCAAATTGATAGAATAACTGTTTTCTGCTCTATTTGCTAATGAAATTAAATCCTCTGTTTGGCCTTCGAAGTTTTGTTGGGTGCTAGGCTGGTGGGTTTACTGGGGTATGTTTTGAGCCTCGCTACATTCATAAAATCTTCATGAATTTGCTGGCTGCTGCATGAATCTGCTCCATTGATATTTCTAGCCCAATTCTCCATGCTGTTCTTCAACAGCTTTCTGGATGATCTTTTCAATTAGAGCACAGTCTTGAGATTTTATTTTCCCAAGAATAATTATGTAACGTTTATACTGAGTCATATTTGCCATCTGCTGATCCAACCACATAAACAATCCAAACTCTTAAAACCCCGAGTTTTCCTTAGTATCTGCTTCTAATCTACATTTTCACAAATGCGCAGGTTTATGCGCGTACCCCTGCCTTACGATTAGCTCTTCACAGAATACTGGCGCCTCTTCAGAGGCTCTCGGCAAACTTGAAGAAATCTGTTCTTGCAGAGGATACGTTTGAGAAGGTGTTTATCAGGCAATGCATGCCATCACACACAAAATCAAACGCAAGGCAGAAATAAAGGGAAATTAGGGCTACCTTAACAGAGGACATCAAGAGGCTTCAGAGCGCAGGGGTATTTTTAGTTTATGGCAAACTTCTTTGGAACTCGTTAACGCTCAAGTGGCTGGTAACAAGATACATAACTTTTTACTCCAGCTTTAAATTACTGTTTTCCACTGTGACTCTGCTGTGACTAAGGACTTAAACTGTAAATCCTAATTCATGTGATTATACATTTATTTATTCAAACCATAATGAAACACTTGTGATCACAGAATCAGACCTTAAAATTGCTATTTATATCAGACTCTTTCAATCAGAAAGGCCATAGTCACAGAGTCTCACCACCTAATAATTTTATGCCAGTGCTCAATTCCGTGTCCTGTTGACAACATTGGAGAAGACACCATTTCACATTCTGAAAATGCCAAACTATGTAAATTACATTTTCTAGCTAAAAACAAAATACTATTTTGTTGCTGTGGACAACTATATTGGAACAATAGGTCTCCATTATTTTTTTTTCATTTGTAAGAGAAAATCTGACCCCAGAAAGCAATTTCTATTGTTTTTTAAGATATTAAAATTGTTTAATTAGCTAATAAAAATATGAAAACACCTGCAGAAATATTACTGACAGACACTAAATGCAATCGTTTGTGAAATCAACGTGGACCTTACCACTGACTTGAATGTACCTGGAGTAATTAACACTCTCTCGGAAAACATGACATTAATATCCTGCCTACCACAATGTTATTTTGCCATTGCTGTGCTTTACATATGGTAAGAACAGTTCATGAGAGAATGCCACTGAGCTCAGTGGGGGAATGGCAAGGGGTCTTAACTTACTTGCCTGTTGTACCTACAGCTCTACCTACACAAATTAACAAACTAAAACAGGAAAGTAGGGCATCATTTGGCTTTTCACGTATGCACAGTATCAAAACGGTGCATTAAAGAAGGATGTGCCTGTGAGCCGGCCAGCATCGAGTATTTTCAGCATGGCTTGCAAGAACCCAAAAGCCGTAAGGCGTAATTAATGCTGGTGCCCGGAACAGTCCTACAGTTCAAAAGGTTGAATGCGTTTGAAACCGGTACCAGAACAAGGGATGACTGGATCTGACACCAAATATATTGAGCTATACCTCTCACCCTTCGAAACCCTAAGGAGCCTCGATCCCGGCGCTAGGTGGGCGCCAGCGGTCCCGCCTGCCTCATGCGCCGAGCCAGCGACTCAGTTTTGCTCCCGCCCGCAGCGGGTCCCGGATTTTCCTTTTTGTCGACACGGGTTTGCTCCACGAAGCAGGCTCGGATCTGTGCTGGGGTGCCCCGCCGTGCCCGGATGGGGTCGCATCCCCGGTCGGGGCGGTCTCCTCACGGTCTGCAGGCGAAACGCCACGGCCCCCTCGGCCTCACCGCACCGCACCCGCCTCCGCCCTGCCCGCGCCTCGCAGGAACCCGCCCTCCGCTCCCGGAGCTCCCCTCCCTCCGCGGGGCGGCGCGGCCTCGCCCTCTTGCCGCACCCAAGGGCGCGGCGGCGGCCGCGGCCGCGGGGCGGGCGCCGCTCCCCACGCGCGCGCCTGGCCCGCAGCACCCGTCGGCGCGCGACACCGCAGTGGGGCGCGAGGCGCTGCCGTTGGCGAGGGGCGGGCGGGGCGGGGCGGGGCCGCGCGGGCTGGGAGGGCGGAGGCGCCGAAGGGCGGGGGCAGGCGGAGGGGGCGCCCGGCCCCGGCAGCCACTGGGAGCGCGCCAGCCGCGCCTCCCCCGCAACGGGCCTGGCGAGTCAGGGCCGCGCCTCCTCCCTCCGTCCCGCCCTTCTGCCGTCCGGCCGTGAGGGTCGTTATCCCCCTCAGCCCGGCCGGCCACGGGCTCGGGGGCTGAGGCAGCACGCTCCCCCCGGCCCCCGACGTCCGGGCCGGGGCTCGGGGTACCTCCACCCAGAAATGATCCAGTGAAACTAGGAGGAGGTGATTCTCCTCCTCCCTCCTGCCGCTCCTCCTGCTGGTCTGGAAGGGACTGCAGGAATCTCTGCTCTGCTCTGCTCCGAGGCAGGGTCTGGGGAGGGGAGAGCGTTCCGTAGAGAGCGGGGGGGCCGCTGTGGCCCGGGGCGTAGCGCGCTCAGTGCGCGGCGGGGTGCGTGGAGGGCTGCTTGGTTCCTGACCATGGGGAAGGACCAGGAACTGCTGGAAGCTGCTCGCACTGGGAATGTGGCTCTGGTGGAGAAACTCCTCTCTGGGAGGAAAGGAGGGATCCTGGGCAGTGGATCTGGAGCTATTCCCTTATCCAGCTTACTGAGGTAGGGACATCGTTCCCCATCAGATGCTGGGGATGTTAACCTCTTCTTCCCGATCATCATCATCGGCCCTCTCATCTTCATTTCCATTGCTGCATCCTTCATAGTAACAATAAACCGTTCACTCGCTAGCCAAGTGCAAGTGTGCCTGTGTTTAAAGTCACAGGCAGTCATTTTATTAATATAGTGATACTGAATTCCTTGCCTTCAATGCGTCTGTAAGGTACTTGTTCATTCTGTTACTAGCTGTGGTGCAGAACTTACATTTTTATCGCTAGGCTAATGTATGCACAATATACTAATTACCCTTTGGTATTTCATCTTCAAATTGCTGCTTTTAATCACAGATGGAAGCGTTAATCACAGACAAGGCATTGCATTGTGGAATACTGTGTAAAAAGCCATAGCTTCACTCCATACCCTCACCCATAGCTACTACCCTCACTTGCAGAAGAAATTAGGTATGCTGTAGTAATGAGCCTACAAAACAAAGAAAGGGAATCCTTTTTTATGAGAGAACATTGAGGCAGAGGAGGTGTAAAACTTATGGAGCAGGTTAGGTGAGAGCATCATTACTTTCAAAGGTACCTGGATTTAGTGGAGTGAAACTGGGTTATTGGCCATGTTGGGTGAAAGGACTTAACTTTAGTCATTAGTCATATCTCAGGCAATCTACAGCATGGCTTTGATGTTAAGTTCCGTCATGCTCTTAAGTAAGAGCATCATCACAAGCATTTATGACATTTGACAGTATTCAAACAAGAGGTCTGCAGCACACAGTCCATGCTAGTGTTCAATACTACACTAGGCATAGCAAAAGAAGACAAAATGAACTGAAACACTGTTGACCTAGAACTTGGATAAATTGGGGTTTTGTTTTGGTTTGGGTTGGGTATTTTTTCAGGAAAGAAAGAAAAGGCCTAGAGAAATGGGAATTGGTTAAATGAGAATATATTTGTGATGCTATTGCCAGTACATCCTTGTCAATATATTTATGTTATTTCAGTGTTCCCCATCAGAAGAAATTTAGTGTAAGTGTCCATATTATACCTGTTTAAACTCTATTGTAAAGTCTTGCTATTTTAAAGCTGGTTTTAGTTCTATAAACAACAACAGTTCAGATATTCATAGTTTACCAAAGTTCTCTGCTCCTCCAGTTCAATTAGTTGTGGCACCATTGTTTAATTACTAGCCCATTGACCAAAATCAAAACACACCGTGCAATTGCTTTTGGTACTGTATTTGAATAGGTTGCTTAGCAAGGAGTATGCCAGATAACTGGCTGAATTTAAAATATGAGTCTTCTTAAAATGTGATACCCATTTTTTGTAGGCACAGAAGTCAGTTCACTTCGGTACAATGACTAGCCATTTATAATCCAGTTCTACTTCATGATTTGTGTAGTGACTTTCTTCAGGGCTAGTGCCTGTGCTATATTCTTGCGCTGCTACTTTCATGTTGTATATCCTAAGTTCTGTATATCCAAAGGGAGTGCATTTGCTTGTGTTTTTTATTAAACAGCAGTGTTTTACCTTGTGTATACAGAACTCATTAACCATGTGTTTTGTACATACAGATGGGTCATGACAGTCATTGTTTGTTACTCAGAATTTAAGTATTTTAGGTTGTAAGCTGTAGTCTTTTTTTTTCCCCTGGAAGTGCACTTAGCTTAAAGAGAAGTAAAGCAAAGTAAAACATATACTGTTTTATTTATGATGTTTCTTATTAATGTTATAAAGAATGTCTGTGGCTTCTGTACAGGTAACTTCAAAAATTAAAAGTAAAAATTTAGCATACAGCTGCTGAAATATTTCTAATTTTAAAGACATTATTTGAATACATTTAAAAAGAATTCAGTAACAGATTGATGCATAAACATTCACAATCTCACACACTATTGAACATAATGCTTTTGAGAGGGAACCTTAGTAATTTTATTGACTTTACCAGGAATGCTCAAAGTAGAAGCTACTATGCATTATAGAAGGTGTTTTCAAGAAAGAGGTATATGTGCTAGGTATTTTAACATACCTTTTTTGGAGATGTTGCATGATGTAACTGATGCCAGTAATTATGGATTAAGTCCAGAATGACATGCAAGATTAAGGTTGGATCTACCTTGGTACAGAACACATGGAAACAAAAGAAGGTACTGAAAGGGAGTCATACTAACACCTTGATCCTGTTTAGGAAATCAACACTTGCTGAAAATAGTGAAGTTGTAGAGGAGCCATAATTGCATGGTATAAAAGTTTGAATTTGAGGTTGGGAGGATCTGAAGATTTTTTTAATAGAAAACTAATTGAAGTAGCTTACTAATAGAGCTATGCTAGTATTTTTTGCATACTGTTTATAAGAATAAAAACTGCTTTTGAAAGTTATAATAAAGAGAAAGCAATAGAAAAAAATATAGGGATATATTTTTCTTCTCTTTATAGAATCTTAAGGAGACATTGTGTTTGGCAGTGACTCCTGGTGTTTCATTGATCATAATTATTACTTGATTCCTAAAATGGTGCCCCAGAACTGTACCTGTCCCCTTGTGGTGAGAAAGGTCCATGTTGCTTTTTCTTTCCCCTTTTGGCAGTGCTGTTCCTACTAGCGTTCGGTTGGAACAGTCCAAGTCTTTCAGCATATAAATGGACTAATACTGGGTCTGATACGTTGGTCTGAGTAGCAGTACACTTTCCCTTTGGATTTCTTCTAAGAGCTGGAGACAACTCAGTTTATGTGGCTGAACATGGCTTGATGCCTTTTTTGTGGAAATTTACTTTGCAGCAATTACGTACGTTGTGAATGAAATTTAACATTCATGAATTCACAAATACATGTTGATTGTTATCTGAACCAAGGAACAAACTATCTGAGCTCTGATCGTCTATTTACATTTTTATAACAATTTTTTTCTGACTCTTAGTGTATTTTATGGTACTTGGGGAAAAAATAGGGCAAGCTTTTGTACGGTTGTTTTATAGTTGAACCTATTCATTGACATTAATTGTGGAGTAAATTATCTAATTTTCAAAGGGCTGACTCCTAGCTTACAAGTCATTATATTAAATTATGACAACAGTTCAGGAAAACAACACTGTTCCAGAAGGCTATTTAAGCACACATATAAATATATGAATGAATTCTTGTGAGGATTTAAACACATGCTTAAAGCAGAGTATGTGCTAAGCACACAAAAATGATATATGCTTCATTAAGAGGTCATATGCACCCAGATATCTGTAATAGATACTATGTAAGACCTCATGCCCAAATTGATTTATCTAAAGCAATAACAACAAATCAGTGATGTTTGACTGTCTGGACCGTGTAACTTGTTTCAGTTCAGGAGAAGCATTGAAAGGCTCTGGGTCAGTTTGTGGCCCCCTTCCTCAATCTCCATACTTTGCTCTGGACTATAAAGATTGTGGGTGAATATACTGAAGGTGAATTCCTCAGGTGCAAAAGTTAGCATAAGGTATTGCAACATACTAGAGCAAAAATATAATCCTCAGAAAACGCCTGGCATAGAGTAATTTAGTTGCTTAAACCTGGGTATGTATTGGCATTTTAGATGCCCATGAGTTTCTGAGGCATCTGCATGGGCTTATGGACTTTAGAAAGAACCATGCCTGTGGAGATACAGCTAAATTCCAGGTGGGATGCACTAGGAGATCTAAAGGTATGTTACCTGTGTGTATAGGCTACAGTCATCAACGCAAAACAGTAGAGCAGGGCTGGGATCTGTTCTTTTGCAAGGCTATTTTGAGATACCTCAGAAAACATTTGGAGTTTAGAAGACTGAACCGTAAGGGAAGTTTCTTTTCTTTGTTTCTTCTGGGATTCCACTTCCTGGAATTGCCACATGTTAGTATATTAACTACATTTCATATAAAAAAGAAATATGTTTTTCAGCTCTGTAATAGATTACAAAGAGAATTTTCAGATTTTGAAATTATTTCACTGGCACTTATATTATTCCAGTATAAACATGAAAACTTGAGAGTGAAATCGCAGTCCCTCTAACAGAACGTATAATTCAATTCCTGTATCCCAAATCCTTAAATGTACATGAAATGATTTAACACATAAAAAGAGTAAAGTGTTTCTAACAAAAACATTTTTCTTTTAATTTGCTTAATTTAATTATCT
This sequence comes from Gorsachius magnificus, assembly GCA_034008185.1. NCBI lineage: Eukaryota > Metazoa > Chordata > Aves > Pelecaniformes > Ardeidae > Gorsachius > Gorsachius magnificus. The sequence goes on from CM067081.1 coordinate 165,339,016, forward strand.
GAATATACCGAACATGTTTTTATTGACCAGCCAGTTTTTCATTATTGGATAAAAACAGGCTTCATTTCTTTCAAAGTGTGTTAGGAAAAGTAACTTTGAAGGTTTTCCTGTATCCCAGAGACTTCGTATCATTTTGCTGCGCGCAGTCACATACATGCCTTTTTGCCCTACTAATATGCTACAACCTAAAGAAAAATGGATAGTTCTTGGTTAAATGCTAATTCTTAGTCTTTTTAAACTTTACATGTTAAAAGAGCTTTGGATTTTTAACAGGACTATGGGACAGAATATGAATTAATGAGAACTGGCACAGAGTAGTAGGGAAGGGGTGAGTTGGCCCCTTCTTGCTCTTTGTTGGCTGCTGCCATTACACAGCATGGGAGGGCGGAGCAGCCTGCACGGAGCTGTTTTTTTCTCTTCTACACTTGGCAGGCTGTGGCAGGGAATGGCTCCATTCTTTGCTTATCCTTACTTAGCGCAGCTACACCATGTATAGGCCTGGCCCAAGATATTTCTCCTCTGAAGTATAAGAATCCCAGCAAGCAGATTGTCAGTCTGCGAGTTGCAATCTGTTTCCTCATCTGTTTCTCAGAGCAGTGTCTTGCTCGCAGCAAAGCCACAGTTTAGCCTGATGGCCTCAGTGCACACTGAGAACCGCACAAATCTACCTCTGTCCTTGCGCAGAGCCCTGTCATTCGTTCAGCTTCCTGTGCAAAATCAGATCACACTTAGATATGGCTTACAGAGCAGAAAGTATTTAAAATACTGAAATACTTTATGAAGCTTTAGTTAAAATTTTAGCAAAGTTGTTTTCATGTGATAATTTAAATAACAAATAGATCACCTTATCAACAAAAATTAAGTAATTAGTTCTGTTTTTCATTACAAATAGCGTTGTTTGAAGTAAGAGAAACTTTCTTAGGTTGATTTTATAAAGAGATTGTATTATATGAGGCTTGCAGTAGCAGGGTTCTGGGTTCACATACTTCTGAGGCCACTCCAATTAGCCTATGCTTATTTCTAATTTTAGTTACACTACTTTTAATTAATACATGGAGGGTTCTGTGCTGGTGTCCCAAGCAGAGACCAGCATTCCCAGATTCCCCAGTTACCTTCTTTATCCTGTTGGAGTAGGAAACTTAAGTCTTTTGTGGACATAGTTAATTTGTCTTCCTTTTGTCTTTCAGCATGAAATGCAAATTAATGATCACTACAACACAGTTTATGCTGTTCGGCATTAGTGATAGTTGATTGCTGCCTTGATTCTGCATGTTTGTCCTTTCAAATGTGTGAGCCTCTCTTAGAACTTAACCTTCATTTTGTTATTTTCGACCTTTCTTAGACTTATTTTTATTTTTATTTCTAAGTGCTCTCAATCAAAGTTTAGGCAATTTTTTTTTTCTTGGAATTCCTTAGATTTCTTTGCAAGTTTGAAACATTTACAATATACAAAGGTAGCAAAATGGGGAGTATCCAGGACATCTGGTAGAAATGTCATTGTTAAGGGCAAGGCAATTCACAAATTTTGTGTAATAAATCTTCCCTAGGAGCTCAGCATGATCTTGGATTCACTTCTCTGTAGTTAATCTCTGTGGATAAACTTCTCACTTCTCCTTACTCCAGATCTTTTTTTCCGAGTATTGTTCAAGCGTATGTTCTCTTAATTTTCTAAAATGTTAGACCAAATGTAAAAAATGACCAGCAAGAACTATAGATCTAGTGTAAAATCTACTGAGGTCAGATTATCTGCCATCGATAGGGTCAAGATATGGGATGTAGCAGTGCTTGGAGGACTGTGGCTTATAATGGAGTCAAGAAGACTAATAAGAGAAATTTTACAAACATGTTAAGGACAAAGTAAGGAAAAAGCCCAGAAAGTTGAAGTGTCTGTAACTTGAAAGATTTCTTTTAGAATTCTTCTAGAATTCTTAGCCACTAGATGGCTAGTGTCTAACTCTGCAGAGGACCATATCAATGTGCTTTGATCACCATTTTGTTTCCCCTCTTGTCTGACATAGATGATTTTAGCAGTTTGGTAATGCAATAGAATTAATGCTGCTTTATACATCTTTAAAATTGATATATGACATTGCTGCTTTTAAGTGGTAGTGTTATAGCAGAACTAAGAGGGGAAACGAAATAAAATGAAGAATGATGTAATCTGAAAGGTCTGCTATCTTATGACTTGTCAAGGTTGGAAATGTTATGATGAGCAAATACAGATGCTTTTAAGACACACATTTTCACAGTCACTGCACTAGTGATCAAGAAGAACATAACTATGTTTCTAAAAATCTACAGGTGGGTTCTTTTATTTGCTTCAGGTCCAGTTTGTATGAGTATTCATGAATGAGCTATTAAAGGAACTGCTTATAGCTCTAGGCCTTTTTTTTATTGCCGTAACATAGGCACTAGTTGAAGCATCCTATAATCTGCTTTAATTTATGCTACTGGTATACAATCCCTAAGGGACAATACAGAGTGCAGTTACACTCCCTTTCCTTCAGCAAGCTTAGCCTGCTGTCCTGGGGAGGTGATGTGTACAGGAGTTCCACAGCTGGAATTCCCTTTTCCATGGAATCTTTCTGCTGGCTACTTCCAGTCAGAGTACACATCCTAATTCTTTTTATTACTTCAAGGCAAAATATGTTGACAAGTTTTAATGTTAAATATGTAAGGCATAATAAGCAGTGTTAATTCCTGCCTACTGGTATGACATTTTCATGTACGTGGATCCTTTTGGGAAGTAGGGAATACATTTTGTTTGAACTTTATAGCCTTTATAGGAAGACTTTTATTACTTTTTAATTACTTTTCATTACTTGTTCATTTTGCATTTAAGAAGTGATATAACAACTCTTCTGTACCTAATTTAATATATATGAATTTCTAATAATGTACATGTATCTATGATAAGAAAGGTTCTGTGAGATTTAATTCCATGAGGTTGTGCTTTTATTAAAATAATTTTACACTGTTTCCCATTTATTGAACATACGTTTTCTAAAGAAAGAAGAAATGCTAAAAATGACATCTTGAGTGCAATTTGGTTTCAATTTACACCCCCCCTCGTGGTAGCTATGTTTCTATAGGTGTTGGTGTCTGTGCTAGCTAGGTGTCGAAGTTCCTATTATAGCCAGTGGAGTTCTAGTAAATACAGTTAGGAGCATACGGAGTGATTCAGCTCACCCCAAATAGATATTGAATGATTTTATTTCAAACTGAACCACATCCCTAATTTAAATATTTTTGTAGGTAAAAAAATGTCAGTGTAGAACAGGAAAACAATTCTAATTAAAGGTATATGTAGAATATATATATAAATGACCACTTAAATAGCTAGATTAAAATAAAATTTGGGTAGAATTTCTCTCCTGTGTTTTATAGCTGATTTGGATTATTTCAGAAGTAGTAGGCAGTAGGTACTGACCTAGAGTCAAGAGGCAGAATGCTGGATGGTTGAAGTTAGAGATACATGAAAAATACCTAAAATGCATGATGTTGTATCCATGAGGTTTGTTACAAATGCACCAAGTGTGCAAGAATGGAATTATAAAAACCTTAGCTGGAGTTGAAACTAGTGAGGTATGGGAAGGGCAAAAGTAAATGTTGACAGCGAAAGAAAATGTGGACCCACTGCTCAGTGGGGTAGAAGACCTAGTGACAAAGCACATGGAAAAGGCAGGGCACTTACTGCCTTTTCTGCTTCTTTTTTTTGGTGGTAAAGTTTGACTTCCCAGGTTCCTGAGCCTACTAGCAAAATTTGTGTGGCAATGAAACATTACCCACAGTAGAGGAAGATGAGGGAAACACTTAAATTCAAGGGACCAATGTTCCTGCAAGGCCACTGTTATCTTTGGAAGATCATGTCAAACATGGCAAGTTTCTGATGACTGGAAAAGGAAAATGTCATGCCCATTTTCAGAAAGGGCAAGAGGAAGCTTCTGGGGTCATCAGGCTCATCAGTCTAACCTAAGTCCTAGGGAAAGTTAAAGAGCATATCCTCATGGAATTAATTTCCGGGCACACAAAGGACAAGAATGTGATTGAGAACAGCCAGCATGGATTTACCAAGCTCAAACCATGCCTGACCAACCTTAATTGCTTTCTGCAATGAGATAACTGCCTCTCTGGACAAGGGGAGAACCACGAATGCTATTTAACTTTACTTTAGAGCAGTCTCTTATAGTCAAAATGGTGATTTATGGACTGAATAAGAGGATGACAAGATGGGTGGAAACTTGGCTGGACTGCAGTGGCTCTGAGGGTTGTGAACAACAGTACAAAATCCAACTGTTGGTGTCTACTAGAGGGTTTCCTCAGGATTCAAGGGCCAGCGTTGGTTGCAATGTATCAAGTACAGCAGGTTTGTAGATGATATCAAATTGGGGAGAAACAACTAATATGAAGAATTACTATTAGGAGGGACCTGGACAAGCTGGAGAAATGGGCTGACTGGAGCCTCATGAAATTCAGCCAAAGCTGTTGTGAAGTCCTGCAGCTGAAACTGAATAACCTCTTGCTCCACTACAGGCTCTTATGCTGAAGTTGGACGATTTTTTGTGGTTTTCTTCTTTTTCTGTCATATTAGTCATTACAAAAACATCAATATCACATTTAGTCTTTGTGTTTACACATTAGTAACTTCCTTCTCCTGTAAGAATGGTGTGATTGCTGTGTGGGTTTTTTCCTAACACTTCACAGCCCAGACAAGTGCTGAAATAGGTTAAGTTGTAAAGTATTCCTGCTGTCACTGTATGAGAAATGTCCAGGAAATAAATGCCTTTTAGAGAAGGTAAAAAAAAAGAATTTTATAAATTAGAATTCAGAGTATCTTCTGGAATAGGTAGTCTCCCTCTGCATATTGCCTCGATTTCAAACCTTTGTGATATAACTTTCCAGTGTGTTTGTTACTGGTAGTTCTGAGAGTTAACCATGAGTTTAGTGTCTTCCATGTTTACTTGCTGACTTGTCAGAGGCACTGTTTTCTATTTCTAGATGTCACTAGATATGAGTCGCGAATCTGTGTGTCTAGGTTATTTTTGCAGAAAAAACCCTCCCACCACATTAATATTAGAAGTTTGACCCCAGAATCAATTAAGTCATTGGTAAGGTTTCCTAAAAAACATAATTTACACTTATTTTTAGTTTTCAATTTTCTCAAGTAATTATTTATCCACTTCCATATCCTCCTTGTCATCTGTATAGCTAATTTGTCAGATTATGCTCATAAGTAATTTGCAATCACTGTGCTTCCTGTTTTATGCACATTTATTGCAGAGCAGTGTCTTGCATAACCAAGTGGTCTAATGATGTGCCAGGGATCTTTTCACATAATGTGCACATGTAACATTTCAGAGAACCAAATATACCAAATATAGAAGTAAAGCATATGGTATATAGTAAACGTATATGTCACAAATCTGTTGTTTTCCTGTCACAATAGTTAAATCTGTCCCCTCTGTTTTTACTTTCATGTAGACTATGTAAGTCTTGATTTCAGAAGGACACGAGTCATGACATAAGCAGAAAATGAAGCCTCTAAAAGAATGGATTAGGCATGTGTTCTGGATGAGGAGATGTGGCTAGAAGACAGGTAGAGGGAGAGAGACCTGAATAGGGGGATTTGGAGTATTTTGGCAAGCAGGCTCTATGTAAACATCTGAAAAGGCTGGAATGCTAGAAATGGTCGGTAAAGGAAATGGGTATAAGAACTGAGACTGGTCGACCATGGAGGTTAGCACTGGTGAGGAGCAGAAGAGGCAAGTTTAGGAGACGATACAAGGAACAGGGCAAAAGGAGTTACATTCAGCAGAATAAAGAGAAATGTATATCCACTGGAATACAGTTTCCATTCATTCATGTCATTTTCATGTTTCCTTGCTATAGCAAATATTTGTGAAACGCATTTGCAAACTGTCTCATTTCTTTTAGCGCTAAAATAGACAGCGGTTAATAAACTGTCATCAGTCATTCCATTAGTTTAAGTGGAAGAGGTTGTTGTGATGGATATAGAGATCCTAAATCATCTGGTAGAGTTTTGTCAAGATGACACCACACGGTGAAATTTCAGGAGATTTAGTTTGCTTTTTTATTAATAGTAAAAATAAGGTTGCTGGTGAATTTTTTATTTAGCCCCCTGAATGTAGGCATTATTTTTTTTTTTTCAATGAAATAATCCTGTAGTCTTTTCTTTCACAAGGTCCTTACCTCAGTTGTGGCCCAGGATAGACAGCGCTCATTGATTAAGCAGTTATTCAAAATTTTTTATTCTTACTATTCAATGTTTAGCCCCGAGCCTTATTTACTGCACACATTTCAAACTCTTCTCTAGAAAAAGAATGATTAATTTTTCTCCTGGGCTTTTCGGTGGTGTTTGTCACTATAGTATCTGACTGCTTCACAACATTAATGAGTTTACTGTCACAGTACTTCCATGACTGAGTAAGGGTATTAATATCTGCAGTTCACAAATGCTAACTGAAGCACAGTTAGATTATGGTGAGAAGTATCCACTGACTTGGTGTTTCTAACTGGTGACTAAAAGTAGCTCATTTTTTGCAGTATTAATATGGTTAGTGTAAAAACACAGAAATGGCTCTTCTTGGTCAGATTGAAAGTCCATCTGGCCAAGTACTCTTCTCCAGTAGTGACTGGGAGTTAAGAGGCTGGTCTTAGAAGAATATAGTAGCAAAGCAAGCATATAATAAGTAATACTTCCTCCAGTGTACTCTCACAGCTTCCAACAATTTACAGCTACTTTCCGAGACAGATGTATTGTCCTTGTATTTAATAGCTCCAGTGAATTTTTCTTCCATGCATTTGTTCAATTGGTCTTTGAAGCAATGCAAATCTTTAGCATTCATAGCATCTCACAGCAAGGGTTTCACATCTTAATGAAGTATTATGTGAAGAACATTTGCTATAAATTAAGTAGCATTTTATATGTTCACATGTATAAAGATCTGTTCAGCTGTTCAGAGGTTTGTTGCTGGAGTACAGAAACTAGTAGAATCGAGTTCTGTGGTGCAGCATGAAACTGCCATTTCTGTTCTTGACTTGTTTAATAGATTTAGAAAATATCAGTGCACCTTTTAATACCTTTGATTTTCAAAAAGAAAAGAGTTCTTATTCAGCGATCCCCATTATAGGGGATTGGCCTTCAACTGTTCCAAGACCAGATACATGTGATTTATATGAAGCTGCCTGTAACAGTCTAAAAATATTAGTACTTGATCATGACATTATTGTGATACTAGTTTTGTGCACTTCATGAATTATGGTGAAGATTATCAGAAATGCAGTCACAAAAGAGGATTTGGATCCAGATGCAGAACTTGCAGAAAATCCTGGAGGAACAATTAGAGATACTCAGTGTGATGCCATTGTTTGATCTCTTCTAAATCCCAAGAAACTGATCTTGGGGAGCAGGTTCAGGCTTGGGCATCAGCTGGGTTTAGAGGTGGACTATTGATACAGAGGGAGTGGACTCATGAGAAATACTGTGAGATCCAGAACCTCACAGGCTAGGCTTCCTTTACTCACCACTTATTATGATCTAGATCACATATGTCTATTATTTAAAAAAATACACTGCTCAAAAGGCACATTTACTATGAAGAGATGGAAGCATGTACTTAAAAAGCACCCACCTTAATGCTTTCTTCAGTTCAAAGATTAAAGTGGCAAACATTTCATAGGGTCAAAGTTCCAGATGTTACGTCAAGTGATCTGTATGTGTATACTACACCTGTTTCTACATCTAACAAGCCACTGCTTAATGAGTTGCCCCTAGCGACTAGTAGTTTATTTTGGGATATTTGCTTCTGCAAGTGTGGAGAGTGCCAAAAACTTTGTATTAAGATGGAAGATGTTGCGCTAGATTTGAAAATACTGCAATCTCTTGTTCTTTTCTTTTTAAAAAAATATTTAAATATACCTTTTCAATAAAGATAATAGTCTAAAACAAGGAAACTTTTGCTGGAAGGAAAGATCTGGGAATTTATAAAATTAAAGGGCTCTCAGTAACAAAACACAAAAAATTGTTAGATTTCAGAAATACTTCTAAGGTGTTACCTTGTGAAAAAAAGACTCAGCCATACTGAAATAAGAACATTTTCATTTCATCCTGTATTTTCGCTTTTTGAATGTATCTCATACAATCAGAAGAAGAATCTTTGGCTTGTATTGCTCACTGACTCAAACTAGACCAGTGACTTCTTCAGCTAGTGTTTAGAGATAAGTTTTATTTGGTTGAATTTTTTAATACTGTTACTCACAAAATACTAGATACTCATCTCATGGCTAAACAAAATTAAGCCAGTTTGTTGTTTTAACAGCAATAGATACTCAAGCTCTTAATTTTTCTATTGGCGAGGGTTGTATGATGGAAAAACAGGCTTTTTGTTGTCAGCTTTCAAAACATACTTGGAATTGACATTAGTTAACGGTCTCTTCACTCTTTTGATCAAAATTGAGGGTATACAACAACTCCAAGACCTAGACCCTTAGCAGCAGTTATGACAAGGTATCCTTGCCACAGGAATCACTTAAGTGCTCCAAAACTGTGTAAGAGTTACATAGGTGTAAATGTCAGAAAAGGAGTAACAGCAACAGAAATCTTCTGATGTGTTTCCAATACATGAATAGCTTTTGCCACAAAATGAAGTGTTGCAACACTCCTCTTGCTTTAAAGCTCACCTGGTTGTAACAGGGCACAGACTCAGGAAGTAAGTTTTGAGAAAAGTCAGTGAGGTTGCTAAGAAATGTCTGCTTTTCAAACAGCCAAGGGAGCATCCTTTCTGTTAGGCTGCCTATTTCAGTAGACAACCTCCAAGGAATAAATGATAGCTAATTCTGATAGTGGTAAGAGACAGAGCTTTCTTTCCCTTCCCTCAGTAACTAAATATTGTTTTCATAGATTTTTTTCTCCTCATCATCCCTCCTTTTCCCAGCAGAACTGTTTTTCTCCCCTTCCTTTCTCTCGCTGTGACACCCAGCTTGAAAAGGGGTAAGAGTCAGGAAGTGAAGAATCCTGAAGTTCCTCATGCCAACCTTGAAAAAGAGGACCTTGCTGCAGATACTCACCCCAAGACCAAGTTGATGCTTTTGGAGAATGCAGAAAACATTAGATTTGACAATGGCATGGAAAAGTAGAACGTAATCAGGGCAAAATTCATTGGGAAACTTGAAAGAACAGACACAGTGCTGGGCAAAAGTGATAAGATCAGGAATACAGGATTGATTTGGAAAGTAGGGTGTGATAACTTCCTGGAGAGAGAGGAAGAGATCCACTTTCAGAACCTTCCTCAAAGACTGATGAAAACTAAGAAGTGGCAAATAAATTTATTTAGAGAGTGACAAGAAAATACATGAGTTGGTTGGATGTTGTCTGGTCTTTGCCAAACAGACCTGTAGCATATGTGAATGAATCTGCCTAGCTACTTGGGAAAATGCCAAAACCAAAACCATCAGCTCTGAAAAAAGGCAGAAGGAAGGAGCTGAGTCCCTTTGTGGTATTTCTGTTTAAATGTGTTCTTGGGTTAAAAAAAAAAAAAAAAATTCAGGAGAGAATGAGACAGCAGGCCTCAGGATTACTCTTTAAAGTATGGAGCCAGAATGTCTAGACCTCTTTGGAAGGAAGTATACTACTTTGGCTAGTCTTCAATTCGTAGAAGCTCATTACTCAAATCTCCTTGGAAAATATGACTTTCTTAAATGACACAAGATGTCACCATTTCTGGGTAGGTTCCCAATAAACTCTAAAGAGGCATTAAGAACAATTATTCCAGAAGGTCAGCTCATAGTCCACATCTTTCTCCCAAGAGTCACTTGACTTGTGGGGTGCTGTGGCATTATTGGTAGTTTCAGCAACTGTCATGCAGCATGTATTGTTACAGTCGTCTGAGATTCTTGGAAAAGTCCAGAATACAGCTGAGATCTTCCTGAGAAGGATGAACCTTTTGGTAAAAATGACAACTCATTATATTCCTGAAAAGTATCTTCAGTTATTTTTGCGTCTTTGGGGATTTCCTTTCTCAGCTCCATAGAAAGCAACCTATATACCAGGTTCATTTCAGACTATTGCACTACCACACTTATTGGGCATCAGATGAGCCTCCTATAAAGCATATGAAACTCTGGAAAGGATTCCTTTATTTTCACAGTAACTAAAAAGCAGATGCTTTCAAAGCAGTTGGATTGACACTCACACAGGGAGTTGTCAGGAACTGTTTAAATGAGTGCAGATTTATCAGAGCAGCGAAGGCGGCTGTCCTGTCTGCGTTAGCACTGCTCAGTGCATTCTTCTAATCATACGCAATTTTAGTCACATGGCCTAACATTCAGATCATCACAGGCAGATGCACTATAGTTTTGATGACAAATCTCTTTCCCTTTGCAGCTCTATCAGGACTCATTATTGTACATCTAAGTATGCAGAACTTGACAATAATATGAATGATTAAAATATTTGTTTTTCATTTAAAGTTGGTATTTAAAACACTCTTGGTTAATTTATGAAGAATTATTTTATTTCTAAAAGTGTTTTCAGTTTAGTTTTGATGGGTGTCATGCAGAGGTTTAGCTAGATTTGAATATGCTGAAAAAACCTGTAAGCAAACACATTGGACTAAGATTAGTGATTTGTGACCCACCTTAAAAACTGTAAGAAAAGGAAATAATGGCCTGACTTTAACTTCTCATTTGAAATGTAATCTGTCTCTTAATTTGGTGTTGTGTTGCGGTGCTGAAGTTGGCCGTATGTAATACAGTATCTGATTTTTTTTCCATCATATTGAAGTGATTGTTTGATTTTTGAACAGATTTTTTGGTCAGGAAGCATATGCTCTAAGTAGCAATTACTATACACAAAGAGAAGTTTGCCATGCCTCCCTTAAAATTAATTCTCAGGCTTAAGCTGTGATCATTTAGCATAACAGCTGAAGACTTGCACACCTAAACATTAATTCACATTCCAAGTGAATAAAATATATTTTGGCTAATAGCAATGTATTCTGTAACTGGACATTGAACATATTAATGGTACCATGTAGCTGAACAGTACTGCTCCCATTTGTGCTAAATATTGCACATCACAAATTTGGTTAGTGCTTTGATCATTAGATTCTCTTTTCCAATTTAAACACTATGAAGTTGTGTTTATGCATTTCACTTCTAATCAATAGTGAGCTAGCCTATCAATTTCCCAATAGGTCAGCATTTTCCACTACAGCTTAAAAACTTAAATGTAAATAATTGTTCACTTTATCTTCACACTTTTTTCTGTTTAAGGATGTTACTTAAATGCTCATGAGACAGGGCTTGGTATCACCATCATCCAGAAAATAATGCAAGTTGGAGAAAACATACTGAAGCAATTTTGCAAATAAATTTGAATGGTGTCTTGCCTATAGAGGAAGCCTTCAAAAATCTGGAAATGAGCGCAGTCACAGGTAGCTATGTGTCCATTTTGTAGACCTATGCTTCCATGAAAGACCAAGTTCCTTTCTCTAGAGGCACGCATTCCTCAAATGATACAATGGCATTGAAGATACATGGCCTTTTCCCCCCACCCCTATCTTTTTTCAAGAAAGTAGAGGTGCCTGTCTGTATGTCTGTAGGTGTGCATAAATGTGTGACATTGCCATGAACAGGCAGTAAAATTAAAGTGGATAAAGATTTCTTTTTTTTTTTTTAAGCCAGCTTTAATGAAGAAATACTATCTTTTTCGCTTGAACTGCACTAGTTTTTATAATACTTGTAGTGATATAAGTTTCTCAGCTTAGAAATGACATGGATTGTAAGAGAATCCAAAACAGCGATTGAACTGTTTGATAACCGTATCACTCACCTCTGATGTGGAGACTCAGGATCAAATCTCTGGTCTGTCATTATCCCAAGAGGGTTCTCTAACCACTGGTTTACCCAACACACACTTTTTCCCTGCTCCAAAGATTATGTATAGTTACATATACAGATTGAAATCAGTTCAAATAGACTTAAAACCAAAACTTATAAGCATTATTGGTTAGAACACATGCTTGGAAAACACAACAATGGTAAAGGGGGACTTTAATCTTCCCAGCAGTCTTGAGTTTCACATTCTGTTCTTTCCTTTTTAAAAAGTAGAAGCAACAACAACAAAACCCACTTCAGAACGAATCTTAGTTTATGGTTCACACAGAAAAGTGGAATTATCAAAAACTCAAAAAGTGGAAGTCAAACACTTCACCGGACTGTAAAGGCAATATGTTGCAAAGTAAGGGAGTGCTCTGTTTGTACTATATTGCATCCTTTCTAAACTACACTTCTCAACTCCATTATTTTTGTGTGCTGACTTTTTTGAATGAGTAAGAAATGTGTTAGAACTTTGATGGTCACTTCAGAAATGTTAGTACTGTTTGAAGTGGACTTGCACTTTTCTCTGTAGCACAGACTTCAATGAAGTACAGAACTCCAAACTTCTCAAAGTATTATAACTATATTTTTATAGACTTAGCAAGAACTACACAATTATGCATGTACCAGTCGTAGGTTTGATTTGTTTAGGCACTGAACAAGATTTAACTGTTCCCTTTTCAGATGGGTATCGTCAGTCCATTCTTGTCCATGGTGAAGTTTTATATTTGTACAATAATTTTCATCTGTTCAAGTAATTCCTGTTCATATATGACTTCTAGATGAACTGTTGGAGGAAAAATATGTTCATTAAAATATTACATTACTGAAATATCTCAATTTAGAGCGTAGAGGTCTTTTAAGTATCTTCTTTTCTTTCTGTTCCTTTCCCCCAGTCTCTCTCTGTTTCTCTGTCCACCTCTCTCTCCCCTCCCTGTTTCCGCTCCCTACGTCTCTCTGCCTCTGTCCTCCCATCACTCCCCCTCTCCATTAATGTATCTTTACACCCACCCCTCTCTCTCCCCACCTCTCTACCCCCTCCATTTCTCCCCCTGCCCCTCTCCATCCACATTTCTCTCTACCTCCCTCTTCCCCCCTCTCTCTCTACCAGTTTAAATAATAGAGAGAATCACCGGAAACAAAATAATACAAGAATGCAAATCCGGAAGCATTGCCTATTGAGCTAGAAATAGTTAGATGGAGGGATATGATGACACAAAGAAGTAGTCTGAAAAGAGAGAAGTTAATGGGGTTTTTTAGAAAAAAATTTGTGTTCTTCCCTGAGGATCAGCATATGACAAGCATGCTTAGACTAAAATAGGGCAAGTCACCCATAATCTCATCCAACATTAAAAAGGAAAAGAGTGAAATAGAGGGAGAGACATGGTTTACTTAGAATATGGAAATCTCCTTGGGTTGTATACTCTTTTCTATGAACTGAGACTTACGTAATAAGAACATCCTAAAGAATTGCTGGAGTATTTGACTGATTATACTTAAGTTCATGAAGGAATAAAAGCCTGTGGAGAAATACCCGATAGGAGCATGAAGTACTTCAGACATTTAAGAAAAGAGCTTAAGATGAGAATGTCTGATACATTTTCAGAGATAATTTAGATGACAGCTACAAGTGAAAAGAAAAAAGTGTGACTAGGGATTACTGGCAGTAAAGAAAGAAAAGTTACAGGCTCACAAGCATTTGATTGACTTTGGTGATATTACTAGATTGTGTTGGATGGGTATCATGTGTTCAGAAATGCCTTTCTTTATAATGTATTTTAAACAAAAGAATTTAACACTCAAGTACTTCAGATTTACAATGGAGCTGCTTTGGAATAAGCATGAAGAATAAGATAAATAAAGTAATGAATTGTATAGAAAAGCAAAAAGAGTGGGGAAAAGTACAGTGACTGGCTAATTTAATGGTTTACAACAAGACTGGGGAGATGATTTTGTTAGTTAAAACATAAGTCTAGCTGAGCATATTCTATTTAGAAGAGATATAAAGAGAAGATATGGAAAGGAAGTTCTTTATAGTCAGTTTGCAACTGTCTTCAGAAAGAGGTAATTCATGTAACAGGTAAAAAAGCTGTCTTGCAATGATCAAGGTAATGTACTTCTGCACTCCATTTCCTAAGCCTCCCTGCTTCAGAAAGACCTTAAGTTCAGGCACAGAGCCATGGAATTGGAGAGAGCACATCTAAAGTCTCTCAGATCCAGAAGCATGGTGAAGTAACACTCACCTATATTATCTGTGTATGACGTTATCTGTGTCAGGGTCAACAGAACTAGCTAATAATCTATACATGGCTCTGCTTAGACTCACATACATGGAGGAATGACACCCAGCCTAAATCTACACAGCGCAAGTTTGGGTCTAGTAGGACTTCTTAGCTCAAATTCAGCAGCATGCAAATGTGACTACAATTCCTCCAGATCTTTGCTAGCTTTGGAAGCATTATAACTGCATGTGCTTGGCTAAGAAGTGCTATTAGATCCAAACTGGCTTTATGCAGAGAGTTCCTATGTTGATGTACCCATGTTTGTCTGCAGACAGTCTGCCCATGAACTGTGGCATATGGACTGGATGTTGATGGCATGTTGTGTGTACCACTGAATGTTGTACATTATTGCATGGTATTATTCAGATAAAATTTGCTCCCCTTTCATAGTACAAGATGGATGGTGCTCCCTTAGTTAGTCGCTATTTAGTATTTATTTCCTCATTGTTAGTGTGGGCTTATACCTTTAATGCATGTTATGCAGATGTTTCTACAAAGAAAATTATTTTCCTCACATGCTTCTCAGTAGAGTTTTGCAAACGCGATAAATTTGTTTTCAAAACAACCTTGTCTGATGACAGGGTATTATTACTCATTTTACAAATGGATCTGTGAAGCCCTGAGACATTAAGGTCGATGTTATTGGGTAATTTTAGATGCGTAGTTCAAACCACCTAAAACCTGATTTCTGATTTTGCAGAATATTTGTCATCACATGCCATTTAAAAGTGCAAAGCACAATTTCCTCTGCAGGGCAACTGCAAATGCTGCTTTTACAGTCAGAACTCAGGATATGAAGTTGGGTACCCTAAAAGTTACACGCTGGGTGATCATTCTTGCAAAGTTGGATTTAAGAGACTTTCCTACTGTCAAAAAAACCCTCTGTGGTAGAAAAAGTCTACATCTCTAGGGCAGCACTGCACTACCCTGCATACAAATATATATTTTTTTTTCCCTTGCAGTCCTCTAGTTCATTCAGAGTATATTCCCCTTTCTATTTAAGTTTACATTCGACAGGTTCTGTTGCTACAGAATCGTGACCTACCTTTAGAGTAGGTTACATAGACAGGCTGAGGCAGGTTTACTGAGGAAAAAAATAAGTGCATGCAATTAATAGATCATGGAATCAAAGATTACGCATATATAAGCAGGAACTGAATTAAGATCATAAAGTCTTATTTGTGCGATTTCTTGACTTTTCAGCGTGACTAGTTATAATATTTTGACATAATTGTATCTGTAATTTCCTTTTTTTTTTAAATAAACTGAAAAATTAGAAATTCCATTATGTTTGTGGTATCAACACTCATACACATTAGGCCTATGCAATTTTGGCATCACAGCTGACCAGCTTTATGGTAACAGCTCATGGGGCTAAGAACCTGAGTATTCATGGCCAAAGAAGTCATCTTTTAGGCCTGATCAAGCTTGCAAGCCACTAACTAGATGAACCTGTTGTAGGTCAGTAACAGAGATGGCACTTTAAGATGTGCTGCACTGAACTCTGTGTGCTTTAGTGGAATGTTTGTTAGGAGTAGTCAGTGGTTGTGTCCATTATTATTTTGCTGAAACTGTTGCTGATATTTGCTCAGTTGTCATGAGATTAGGTTTAGGAAAATGTGTTCTAGCAGAGTGTCTATGTTTCTGCTCACTCAGTGGAACTTCAACTCGTCTAGTCTGTCCAACTGTCTTCTTAGTTTTAGCCTTTACTCCAAATATCTTGTGTGTCTTTGTGTCCTTTCACAGCTCTTAGTCTTACCCTGGAGGCTGATGCTTCCAGTATTTTTAGTCAGCTATTTTCATTCTTTCAACTCCCCCTCTCCAAATTTCTGGTCTTGCCTGTACTAGTTCGGTCCTCTTTTCCGTCTTCTCATTTAATTTTATTTTAATATCCTGTGAATTTCCCATCACCTGGTCACTCACATTTGCTGCCCTCAGAAGTCCCATATTTTTTCCTATGACTATAGATCTCCTTTCTTAGTCTGAGGTAGATGTCTGACATATGAAATTCCAACTCAAATAAAGCAGTTGTCATATGCAAGGGAAAATGTGATTTTACACTGGGGAGTGGAGGTAAAGAATAGGGAGTGTTGCTAGGGTGCTTTCTAAATTTACCATCCATAAAGAAGAAAAGTTAGCTAGAGAAAGAAGATCCCTGGATCTGTTTTTCTCTGATGGGCAGTAACTTTTTAGCATGGTTTGTACAGGAGACCATGATTTATTTAATTCTGCATGGTAGGATGAACGGATTCATAGAATGCTTTAGTGTGTGAATAGTACACTCAAGGAACTTAGTGTTTATAAAAGACAATCTGATTATTATAGTAGAATGAAGGGAATACTGTAATAAAGTAGTATGGAAATAGTTTGAGAAATCCTAAAATAATACTAAGATTTTGGAGATTTTTCAAAAAATCATGCATGAATCATAGAATGTTTTGAGTTGGAAGGGATCCCTAGAGGTCATCTAGTCCAACCCCCCTGCAGTGAGCAGGGACACCTTCAACGAGATCAGTTTGCTCAGAGCCCCGTCCAACCTGGTCTTGAATGTTTCCAGGGATGGGGCCTGGAAACATGCATGAGTTTTCATGCACAACAAAGTGCATGAAAATTTGTGGATTAAAAACCTGCTGGTTGAAAGGGCATTTTTTAAATCCCTCAGCAAATTAAGTTAATTTCATTGGTTTGACTAGTTACTTTAGAGACTGAATGGGAGAAGTCCTTTGTGCCAATAAAAGCAGTATTTTGCTCATATCCAGCATATATGCATGTTACAGGTACTTTGTATTACACTAGTACTGCTGTACTGGTAACATGTTCCAAGTGGAGAACTAGCTTCAGAATGCCAGTACATTGAACAACTATATAAATCAGTCTCAATTATGAAAGATACATTCTCATAACATATTTGATTGATGAGTAAAGGGAGAAGACCTTGTAAAATTTCTCAGACAAAAAATGCAAATTTTAGAATACATGATACTTAAGTACTTTTTTGTTATATAGGCTGGATGTTTTATTTTATTAACAATATTAGCTTGAAAATGTACTCCACATCTGAGAACTCTTTTTAAAAGAAAACAGTGAAGAACTGAAATCATCCCATAGTATGTTTTATAGTTTTCAGAAAGGAAAAATATGATGATAAATATTGCTTTCCATAAGTCTAATATAGTATCTTACTATCATTTTACTTTGAATATGAAGAAAAAAATCATTAATTATATAGAACCTGGACAGAAAGCATTAATGATTCATGAATCATAATTTATGAAAAACTCAGTTCCATTTTAAAATAGAATTATAAAACTAGATGATGAAAGGAATACAGAATATGCAACATTTTTATTTTAAATATGTAATTGGATTTAAGTACACCAAATGATACTCTGATTCTTAAAACCTTAATTACAACACACACACCCTGCATTATTTTGAATATGAATGATGTAATGGATTAAAGTTTTACTGGATAAGAGACTTTAAAAATAGAGACTATAAATGATAGCTTAGTCTACCAAATTTTAAGGTTAGTAACTAGAGGGTTTCTCTAACAGTAAAACAAAGAGGAAGATGCATTTAAATGTGGCTGACTCCCAAGCTAATCTCAAGAAAGTCTGGTATGAAAGCTGTCATGTTCCTCCAACCTGTTTGTTTCTTTTGTTCAGTGTCTTGAAATAAGTTGTCACTTGGGGACATGCCAAAGATTGATTCTGCTGCTTATTTTCATTTTGGAGGAAGAAACCAAAATTACATTAGTCAAATTGGCAGATGCTGAAAACCTGGAAACAATTACAAAATACTTTATAGGACAAGATTAGATTATAGTAAAACCTTGAAATTACTGAAAACGCAGTAATTGATATCAAATACTTAGATAACCTCTCTATACAGATACTTCTGTTTATACTATCAGAACAATTCAGAGATCTCAAAAAAGCTCAGAGTACATAAATTCAAAATTTTACAAAAACATGGGCAAAAAAAAGTCATAGAAAAATCCCAACATTTTTTTTTTTTCTCAGTGGTATGGAAGACTGTGCCAGAATTGTGATTTCGCACCTTTTAGTATGGGCAGGTGGTTGTTGTCTTTTCAGAGTCTGTCTGGAGTTCCTTGGATGTCTGCATTTTGGTATTCACTTCCTTTCAACTTTAGCTTGTCTACTTTCAGTCTTTTTTTTTCCCCCAACTCCCCCATAGGAGTTGTTGCATCTTGGTATTTGTTTTCCTCTTCTTTGATGTCTGTAATAAAAATGGTGTCACTTATACAGTTGGTACCTGGGAGACATACTGTTGCCTGGTTCATTTTGTGTTGAAACACCCAGAGGAATTCATATCTGGCAGCACCTGCAGGTAGTTGGGGCAAAATCTGTTATTTAGCCGTGTAGCTGATCTGGCACAATACACCAGGATCTATTCTTGACATCTCAAATAATGCACATTTGTTTACTTAAATGGTGTATTAAGACTAGCATATTATCACTACCAATAAGTTGTGACATCTTTTCAATAATTTCTTCAATAATTTGAGGTTAAAGCAGATCCTCAGATTGGTGAAAATGTTGTCATGATAGTAGATTGTTGATCTAATCTGTGCTATTTTCTCTTGATGTGATTAGGCCCTGCAGTTATGGGTTTGCCATTTCGTTTTCAGAAGCTCTATCAAACCTAACGATAATCTGACTTTCACTATGGTGAAAATTAGTGACTACAGGCAGCACCTAACAAATTTATTTATAACTTACACTTGATATCTATGTGCCCATGTTTTGAAATAGATCCTTATGTTTTATACTTCATCTGTGACTATTGAAGCCAACAGGATCTTAAGCACATCTTCAGAGTATTGCGCTGACATTCTGAGAAGAGTATTGTATTTAAACAGTTAGAATCATAGAATCATAGAATGTTTTGGGTTGGAAGGGACCCCTAGAGGTCATCTAGTCCAACCCCCCTGCAGTGAGCAGGGACACCTTTAACCAGACCAGGTTGCTCAGAGCCCTGTCCAACCTGCCCTGGAATGTTTCCAGGGATGGGGCCTCCACCACCTCTCTGGGCAACCTGTTCCAGTGTTTTACCACCCTCATTGTAAAGAATTTCTTCCTTACATGCAGTCTAAACCTACCCTGTTTTAGTTTAAAACCATTACCCCTTGTCCTGTCACAACCGGCCCTGCTAAAAAGATTGTCCCCATCTTTCCTATAGGCCCCCTTTAGGTACTGAAAGGCCGCAATCAGGTCTCCCTGCAGCCTTCTTTTCTCCAGGCTGAAGAGCCCCAACTCTCTCAGCCTGTCCTCATAAGAGAGGTGCTTCAGCCCTCAGGTCATTTTTGTAGCCCTCGGATCATTTTTGTAGCCCTCCTCTGGACCCGCTCCAACACTTCCATGTTCTTCTTGGGCTGAGGGCTCCAGAGCTGGACTCAGTACTCCAGGTGAGGTCTCACCAGAGCAGAGTAGAGGGGCAGAATCACCTCCCTCGACCTGCTGGCCACACTTCTCCTGATGCAGCCGGGTACGGTTGGCCTTCTGGGCTGCCAGCGCACATTGCCGGCTCATCTCCAGCTTTTCATCCACCAGCACGCCCAAGTCCCTCTCGGCAGGGCTGCTCTTGATCCTTTCTTCCCCCAGCCTGTACTGATACTGGGGGTTACCCCGACCCAGGTGCAGGACCTTGCACTTGGCCTTGTTGAACCTCATGAGGTTCACACAGGCCCACCTCTCCAGCCTGTCCAGGTCTCTCTGGATGACATCCCATCCTTCTGGTGTGTCAACCGCACCACTCAGTCTGACAGTTGGAATGGGCACATCATATATTAGTTTTTTATTACATTATTCCATTTCAGGTGTATTAGGTGATTTCCTATTCAGGTGTTTATGAATATGTTTACTGAAATGCATGATTGAAAATTCATGGAAAGTATAACAGACAGTGAATTAGAAATGACAAGGAGTAATGTCAGTAGAACATCACACAGTTGACTGATACCAGATTAATCAAATACATTAAGACTTAATTTAAACAGATCTAGCATTACCCAGCCCCCAAAAATCTTCCATGCATATAGTTTGCCTTCCAAAGTGATTTTGTGGCAGTTGTGGTCTAAGTAAAACAAAGCTCTCATTCTTTGTCATGCTTAAAATTGAACAAAATTCAGAAGACAATTTGAAATTATCATTAATTTCTTATTTATAAATAGATCAACTATTCAAATATTTTTGTTTAGGCATGCATCTTAATAAGACTTGAGTAGTTCCTATAAGGATAATAATTAATGTTTGTCTTCCAGTTTGTATTATTAATATAATATCATACCAAGTGTTGATATCAAATTATTCTCTCTTTATCTTGATCTTTTTCCCTAAAATTACTTTTTTAATGGAATTTTTCAACTGAAATTCAATTTCAATCAGTTTTAAAGGTGAAAAATATTAGACTACCCATTAGTTTACGAGCACAGAATTAAAAATGTATTAGTTGATTGGCAATTGCAGAATTCAAGATAAACTAGGAAAGCAAGAATATAATTAAATTTCTTATTTCTGTAGGCATCCAAAGCCATAGAACTAAGTATATGCATAAGCATCTGGAAAATGGAACCTTCTGTCAAAATTGATTTATCATGAGGAAAAATAAAGTAGGAGGAAGGGAGTAAAGGTGGAAAGGATAAAAGTACTGAAATGTCACCTTTAATACTATAGATGCTCTTCAGGAACAAGTGTACAGTGTGAGAGAGTAAAAGTAGGGAGGGTGTGTTCAGAGAGAGTGAGAGTGTGTATGTGTGTGGCTAAGTGGATATCTTACTTGGCAGTGGTTTACCCTGTCTTTTGCAAATCATTTTAATTTAGAATGATAACATTTTCCCAAGACTATTAAATTTAGAACGGAATAGTAGGGACAGCTGGCTTCAGGATAATTGGTAAATTTGAACTCTGAGAGACCAGGCTGACAGCAATAAGCATATCTGTTGCTTTAACCCTTTAATCCCGTAAGACAAGTGTCTCAGTCCTTAGAATTCTATGTTAATACAGCTCCCGTACTTTCTCCCAGCTTTCTCTCGTATGCTCTCACAGCATAATCTTACTCTTCTCTTAATATTCTTTCCTTCTGAGAGATGTCTACTGCTCGTTTCCTAGATAAAATCTACACAACTAAATGAAGTTCACTTCCATTTCTTTTTCTACTCACTTGATAAGCAAGCACCCTCATGCAGAAGTATTCTGGATCCTTTGACTGTTCTCCTCTCTTCCCTTCTGAGCTGGCTCTGAGAGACATGCATCCTTTCCTGCTTCCTACAAGGAGGGCCATCAGTAGTAGAACCTGGAATTAGTTGTTATTTGGGTCTGGAAGGATTTCAGATCACTTGGAGTGTAGGACAATATTTATTTTATCCTTTCTGATATGTCATAATCCATCAGTCTTAAATCCAAGAAACAAGTCAATCATGAAAGTATGGTGTATTTCAGGAATAACTTCTGACAGCTACTACAGGCAAAATTGAGATGTTCTAATTTTCCTTTGATGTGACTCCATAGATAATTCTTTTTTTTAAAACATACCACAAACTGTGTATTTATTATTTTTGTTTGGCTGATTTTAATTAAACTAGCTGTCATTAAAAACACAAGCCAGTTGCAGCATCTTCTGCATCATATTAGCCTACCTTCAGAGATTCCATGTAGGCTTTCCCATAGAGACTAGTCATAGTTACTGAGAGAAATTCCTTGCTCTTCTTTATGCTTGAGTGGTTCTGTTGCAAAGCCAACTGATCTATTATTCTTGTGATTGTTTCTGTATTTTATCTAGAATTACCCAAAGATAAAATATGGAGCCATTCACTACTTAAGAGACTGGAGGCTAGGATATTTCTTTCCCAGGTGAATGCTCTAATCTCCCTTTTTAAGGATTTGCCACCATCACTGAGGATCTTGAAAAGAAAGAAGTAAGATTTTCTCTTTTCTTTGGAAAGAGGAGATGGCTGCTTACATTCATGAAAGGCCCTCTGAATTATGGGTCTTAAATGGAGGACATTTTTCTTTAGTCTTAGAATCATAGAATCATAGAATGTTTTGGGTTGGAAGGGACCCCTAGAGGTCATCTAGTCTAACCCCCCTGCAGTGAGCAGGGACACCGCTAACTAGATCAGATTGCTCAGAGCCCTGTCCAACCTGGTCTTGAAGATGCGTCACCCTTGAAACAACAGGGGTTTTCAGAAACACGCATGTCTTCAGTGTTTCCTCTGACTATTTTCAAGGAACTGCACATTGAACATTCTCATTTTAGATGGTTCTCTGCTGAAGTGTTAGCTGAGGTGCCTAATTCTGGCAATGCAATGTAGGTATGGGTAACACAGGTATTTACCTCAGGGTTCTTCCTGGGAAGACAGATATCTAAAATTTCTATGTTACCTATCTCATATGTGTGGTCCTTTTCATAATTCTAAGCCTTAGGAAATAGCAAGGCTGCACTTTAAAATGAATGAAAAAGATTTTCAGGTCATGGGAACCTAATACAAGCACAGAACATAGAATCCTTTCAGCTTCAGCCAGATACTATTTGCTTACGATTTGGTATGCCCTTCTTTTTAGAAGAAATCTGGGAGTTTTTAATGACAGCTAGTTTAATTAAAATCAGCCAAACAAAAATAATAAATACACAGTTTGTGGTAAGGTATCTATTTAAAAAAAAAGAATTATATATGGAGTCACATCAAAGGAAAATTAGAACATCTCAATTAAAACAGATAGACATGATTGCCTGTTCCCTTTGTTTTCTGCTGCAAAGTCTGTCATTGTTAAAGGTGGCATTGTCCAAAATAATTTCACAGTAGAGCAGTTCTGGTACCTAGAAATTCCTTCAGCCTCTGAAAATTAGTTATCTTTTAGTGGGGATGAGCTTATGTTCTCCCAGTCAGACCATTAGCTACATTGCCACAGACACTCTGAAAAGATGAAATTTTTCGACTTGGCTTGCTATCTGGAGCACAAGTATTTAGATTTTCAGGACAAAAGAAATAAGCGTGTTTACAGGTTTGCTTGGATATTGTCTCATATTGTGGTCTCACTTTTGGTACAAGTCATTTGTTGACCAAATTTTGACCAGTCTCACAAGTCTTAGCAATGATTAATGGGAGGACTTTATAGTGGTACTGAATGCAGTTCAACGTATCTCCCATATATCTCTCCAGGATGGCCAAAAGCAGCCTAGACATTATTAATGTATCGTATAACCTAGCTCCAAGTTCCATAGAAAGTGTATGTAGGATGGGACATGTGGTGCACCTGCCTAAAATGTGTTAGAAGGGGAAAAAACCTCCCTGATTTCAAATGACTGGGCCTATTTTCTCCATCATTATGAGAATTAATCTTGATGTAATCTGCTTACTGGTGTCTAGCTTTATTTTTTAGATGAAGTCAGTATATTTGAAGATGAGAATTTGTATTCTCTGGATCTGAAGGACAAAGATTACAGATGCATTTTCTATTATGTGTACTTTTGTACGACACCAAGAGGTGGACCTCTTAGTAAAAAAAAAAAAAAAATAATCTTCATGTAAAATTCATTTACAGAATCACAGAGCAGTTGATGTTGGAAGGTACCCCTGGAGATCATCTGCAGAGGTCAACTAGAACAGGTTGACTAGGACCACATCCAGTGAGATTTTGAGTATCTCCAGGGATGGAGACTCCACAACCTGTTGGGGCATTCCACTCTAGTGTTCAACCACCCTTACAGTAAAAAAGTGTTCTCTTCTTTTCAGATGGAATTTCCTGTGTTGAAGTTTGTGCCTGTTGCCTCTTGTCCTGTCACTGGGCACTACTGAGAAGAGTCTGGCTTTGTCTTCTTTACACCCTCCCATCAGATACTTATTGATAAGATCCTCTCCAAGCCTTCTGCAGCCTAAACAGTCCCAGCACTCTCAGCCTCTGCTCTTATGAAAGATACTCCAGTCCCTTAAGTTTGGAAGCCAAAAAAATTTTTTTTTTTTCTCTCAGTAACAATTGGGAACTAGCTATGCTGATGGTTTGGACTTGCATCCATAAAATCTTTAATTTATCATTTTATTTTATCCTGAAAATATAGCTTTGCTCCAAACTTTATCCCTTCACATAAAAATGTTTATCAGGAAAAAAAAAATCACTATTTTTTATGTATTATGCAGCTGTAACTTACCCTTATTTTATGTTTTCACCTTAACTACAAAAAACCCCAAACAAACAATAGAACCAATAGAAATAGAACTAAATGTTGTTGGAAGCACTGAAACATGGGGAATTACTGTTCTTGTATTGCCTGAATGATTGACAAAGCAATTTTGCTCAATCAACTCCATAATATTTTATGCATAATTTGTTTGATATGATAGTAAGAAATGTTGTAGTAAAAATAATTGTATATTGCTGTCTTTACAATGCTGAAATATTGTTGATGATTTGTATAGTAACTATATTGACTTCTGTATATCTCATTAATTCAAAACTTAGGTTGAGTTCAGTATAGTAAGACTTTAAATGGTACCTTTATAAGGATAAAATCCACATATTGTCTTATGGAGAATATGAAACTTCTTTCCTCAGATATGTTACAAATATGAGTTCTGGTTGATGTAGCGCAATGTCTAAGTATGGAAATGATTTCCAAAGGAAAATGGCCTTGGGAAGACATGAATAGTCATACTATATGCATATACTTCTTATTTACAAAACCCTCCACAGTAGGTAGCATTTAGAAGATTACAAACGTATTACAAATACATTAACAGCAAAAAGAGCCAGGGAGAACCTCCATCTTCTGTTGGATGCAAGGGGGAACATTGCTACTAAGGATGAGGAAAAGGCTGAGATACTTAATGCCTTCTTTGCCTCAGTCTTTAATGGCCCGATGAGTTATCCCCAGGGTAGTCAGCCCCCCAAGCTGGAAGACAGGGATGGTGAGTGGAATAAACCCCACATAATCCAGGAGGAAGCAGTTTTTGACCTGCTATGCAACCTGGTCATCCACAAGTCTGTGGGGCCGGATGTGATCCACCCAAGAGTGCTGAAGGAGTTGGCAGAGGAGCTTGTCAAGTCACTCTCCATCATTTTATCAGCATTCCTGGATAACAGGGGAGGTCCCAGATGACCGGAGGTTGGCAAATGTGACGCCAGTCTTCAAGAAGGGCCGGAAGGAGGATCTGGGGAACTACAGACCTGTCAGCCTGACCTCAGTACCGGGGAAGATTATGGAGGGGTTCATCTTGAGTGTGCTCACCAGGCATATGCAGGACAATCAGGGGATCAGGCCCAGCCAGCATGGGTTCATGAAAGGCAGGTCTTGCCTAACCAACCTGATTTCCTTCTATGACCAGGTGACCCGCCTGGTAGATGAGGGAAAGGCTGTGGATATTGTCTACCTGGACTTCAGCAAAGCCTTTGACACTGTCTCCCACAGCATTATTCTAGAGAAGCTGGTGGCTCATGGCTTAGACAGGCATACTCTTTGCTGGGTAAAAAACTGGCTGGATGGCTGAGCCCAGAGAGTTGTGGTGAATGGAGTTAAATCCACTTGGCAGCCGGTCACAAGTGGTGTCCCCCAGGGCTCAGTTTTAGGGCCGGTCTTGTTTAATATCTTTATCAATGACCTGGATGAGGGGATTGAGTGTGCCCTCAGTAAATTTGCAGATGACACCAAACTGGGTGGTAGTGTTGATCTGCTGGAGGGGAGGAGGGCTCTGCAAAGGGACCTGGACCGGCTGGATCGATGGTCCGAGGCCGACTGTGTGAGGTTCAACAGGCTAACTGCTGGGGTCCTGTACTTGAGTCACAACAACCCCATGCAATGCTACAGGCTTGGGGAAGAGTGGCTGGAAAGCTGCCTGGTGGAAAAAGACCTGGGGGTACTGGTTGACAGCCGGCTGACTATGAGCCAGCAGTGTGCCCAGGTGGCCAAGAAGGCCAACGGCATCTTTGGCTTGTATCAGGAATAGTGTGGCCAGCAGGAGTAGGGAAGTGATTGTGCCCCTGTACTTGGCACTGGTGAAGCCACACCTTGAATACTGTGTTCAGTTTTGGGCCCCTCACTAGAAGAAAGACGTTGTGTTGCTGGAACATGTCCAGAGGAGAGCAACCAAGCTGGTGAGGGGTCTGGAGCACAAGTCTTACAAGGAGTGGCTGAGGGAACTGAGGCTGTTCACCCTGGAGAAGAGGAGGCTGAGGGGAGACCTGATCGCCCTCTACAACTACCTGAAAGGAGGCTGTAGCAAGGTAGGGGTTGGTCTCTTCTCCCTGGTAACGGGTGATAGGATGAGGGGAAATGGTCTGAAGTTGCACCAGGTCAGGTTTAGGTTGGACATTAGGAAAAATTTTTTCAATGAAAGGGTTGTTAAGCATTAGAACGGGCTGCCCAGAGAGGTGGTCGAGTCCCCATCCCTGGAGGTATTTAAAAGACAGGTAGATGAGGTGCTTATGGACATGGTTTAGTGGTGGGATGGCAGCGTTAGGTTAACGGTTGGACTTGATGATCTTAAAGGCCTTTTCCAACCTAAACGATTCTATGATTCTATGATTCTGTGTTTGTCTTTGCTTATAACAATAACTATATTTAAAATTATTTCAATTTAAAATAAGATTACATAATACAGTGTGCCAAGAGATATGTAGTTTCTAACTGTGGATTGTATGTATATGGATTATTGGTTTTTTATATTTCATTTGCAATCCATGGGTTGCAAGTTTGGAACTACATACTTCTTTTAATTCACAGTGAACTCCATCACTAGAAAGTGTAAACAAAGAGTAACAACAGAATATGACTTTTATACTATAACAAAGTTTAGTTATTATTATTTCTAATCTTGTGGTTGACCAGTAATCTGTAACCAAGTAGGACCAGAGCAATTTTTTTCTCCTTTCCTTTCCCTTTTTTTGTATCATTATTCTTCTCTTCTTAGCATCCTTTTTCTTTTTCTCCTTACACAGACAACACCCAATCCCATCTATGGGGGCTTGACTTCAATTGTCTCATCCCTTAAGCACTTGAAAATATTATTCCTAAATTTTGCTGCATGTTTGACTTCTGCATACATAAGACCATGCAGCTGAAATCATAAGTGTCTGTAGTTTGTTAGATCCATCATGCACAAGTGTAAAGAAGATGGTACATATTTTTTTTAATACTTGTAATTATAGGATTGAACTAGTAGGAGCTCAGTTCAAATATTTTGTATTTCTGATTTCTTTCTTCTTTTTTCTTGTGCTGTATTTAGTTTATTTCTAATACACAGTATTAATTGCATTTAGTTTTTTATGGGTGTTTTAGTTTGTACCGTTATGTACTTATTAGGGCTTCAAGTCATCAGAAGAGAAGGGAGAACTGTAAAAGCTTCAGCCTTTTCTCTTTGGTAGATCCCTTTCATTGGAACCAGGTAGTGACACCAGTTTTGTGAACTCTTCACAGCCTGGGAAAAAGAAATCAGGAGTCTTTAGGAACATATTTCCAATGTGCATGGTGGTCAAGACAGTGATCTCATCTTATCAGATACTCTGAGTTGTTTCAGCATGTAGAGGATACTGGAGAAAAGCAGTAAGAATCCTGGGTTTACCATAGTAATTCTTAAGGCCAAGGCTGATGGTGTTGTCACAGCAGTAATCTGTGTCCAAAAAAAGAGCTACAAGTACTTCCAGCTGTCACGATCCACTATTGGGTTGAACAATTTGGCAGAGGTTAAACCCCCTTGCTTTCCAACCGACCTCAGATAATTCTGGGAGGTTGGGGGCGGCTGGGCTTAACTTCTGATTAACTCCAATGTTTTATCGTGACTAGGTTCCTTTTACATTCTCGGGAACAGAATTAAGACTCAAAACGGAGTCAAGTGCCAAGTCACTTTATTTGGCCAACAACAAATGCGCGAGAGAAAAGCAGAGAAAGAGAGGAAAAGTGAGAAAGGGAAAGAGAGGGGGAGAAACAAATGGCACGGGAGTGTTGCGATAGCTACCACCATGGGTCTATGTGCTGTCCGTGCGGCCTGAGCGATCCACGCGCTCCATGCGGCTGGTGCGGCCCAAGCGGTCCGATGCGCCTGATGTATCTTCGAATCTGGTGGAGGGTAGATGTTCCTGGACGCTCCCCCTTGGTTTCCGCTGGTTCCCCCTTTCATAGGGTTGTCTTTTTGCATAGTCAATGACTGTTTTGCATACCCACGCCTCCCACTCGGCAGTGGGGCGCATGCCCAGTACCGTCACTAGAGGATGCTCGAAGGTTCTAGGGGGTCCAAGCCCCCACCCCATTGTCAATCAACTTTGGGCCCGGGCGCTTGCGCAGCAGACGTGTACTCCAAGATAACAGGACACACATTCCTGTAGAGTGGGTCTCAATGGGCCAAAACTGCCCTACTCAATTGTCGTGGTGATTAGGCCATTCCGGTGGGGTGGGACTCAGTGGGCTGAAACTGGTGATTAAACTGCCCCGCTCAGTTGCCGTGGTGATTAGGCTTCGGTAGATAAGCTTGCCTGCCACCAATGTTGAGACAAGTTTCTAGTCCCTTACACCAGCTTCTAGCTATTGATGCCAGAAATGTTAACATTGGAGTTTTCAGGGAATTATAATGTTAAATGGATGATCCCCTAGGTTATATGAATGACAACTTGTCTCATTCATTACAAAGCTCACAATCTAAAGAGTATCAGCAGAAAGAAAATGCCATATCAAGGAGAGATTATATCACTGTAATGTTGCTCTTCAGTGCATAGGGTCTGGGTTCTGTCTCACCTTTCCAGGATAATACTGTTCTGTGCTATAAACTTTGCTGGCAATTTGGCTACATGAGGCAGCACATTGCAGAGTAAGATTCCCTTGTGGTTCTGTGCACAGCCAAACTGCCAACAATGTTTGAAGCATAAAATACTATATGTCTAATATACTAAGAGGCAGTCATATCTTTTTGTTTAGAAACAGGGAGAAGTAATAATATAATTCACTTTGAATTCATCAAATTTGTGTTTAGAATAGGGGTGTTATATGTTACTCTCTTAAATAATTTATAGGAGTCGTTATGAAATTTAGGATCAAGTTTATTGAGTAAGCAGTCAGCAAGCAAAACAGCGCTGGGCGGCCCAGGAGACCCTTGCTCCCTCCAAAGGCGCACCCTGTGTGTTGATTTTCCTCGAAGTTATACTTCAAGGTGTTACATATACATAAGATTCCCAAATATTCCTATACATATGCATGACTTGTCCCCGCTTCGTATTAAAATTAGCCCCAAGAAATCATTTCCAGAAGTCATTTCCATGAACTCCTCCCCACTGCACTTGCTCAGTGCCTCCTTGGGGTGGTCGTCAGGGGTCGTGGGGATGAAGGCTGATGGCTCCTCTTCATCACCGCTAGTAACCCCTTGTTCTTGCGCACTCTGTTGCTCCTTGGCTCTTGCCCAAACTGCAGAGTTGGTGCAAATCAGTTCTTAAGGGAAGCTCCTGGTTCTTATCAAAAACTGTCCTTGGTAAGGAGCCACAAATCTTTCTGTTATACACCTCACCTCCCACCAGAGTCCCTTTTTATGGCATCCTGGTATCTTTCTGCAGCTGCATGTACTGTTGTTAGGGTCATCCCGACAGCATGAAGCAGGGAGGGCTAGTGCTTGTTTACTTATCAGGATATGTCACTCAGGAATTTGGTAATTTATTACGTATCAGGTTTTCACACAACAGTGACTTTAAACAGAGGATGTAACAAAGACACAAGTAATAAGGGGGGCCTTCTTCCCTCATCTGCCGGTTTGAGAACAAATTCATTATATATTTATTTATTACACTCGTACTTCTTGCTTTCTCCATTGTCTTTAATTGAATTTTACTATCTATCACAGGGGGACTGTACTTTGTTGCATATCTTCATACTGGACATCATTGGCATTGGTAAAAACATCCACTTATGTGTCTCCTTCCAGCCCCATTATTGTACAAAACCATTCCCATTTTCTCACACTTTGGGGTGAAAGTGGCCAAGAAATCAGTTCCATTTTGTTGCATAGGAAAACAATAGTAAACCAGCTACTTTCAAGTATGGAAAAAAACAGAGATACACCTTGAACTTAAGACTTCAAGTGATAAAATACAGTGCTGTTATGTTTATAGCAACAGTAGTGGTTTGTATATCTTAGTTTCTAAGATCCTTTTTTTCCATAGTGTGATTTATCTGTGGGAAATATCTTTTACTTAGAATTGGTTATGACCAATCCCACTATAGAATCTTGTAGTTTGGACTCTTAATGACTCCAAGTGTCCTCAGTGACAGTTTCCCATTCTCAGGTGGACTGGAGTGCCTTTTTATCCTCACTGGGATGATTAGATGTGGAAAGGTAGCTCTCTTGAACAGATACGAAGTTTTGATTTTTATCTCCTCTACTCTATTGAGTAGAGTTGACTGGAGTTGCTATGCAGAAATCTTATAAGAGTTCCTAAAAATTACATTCCTCATAATTTCTGAAAATGAGGAAGCTTCCAACAGCTCTTCAAATTTCTGTCAGGTTGTGCTGGACTACTTGGTGTCATTTAATGACCTTTCCTGTCAGAATCCACAGACATTATAAACTTGATTTTTGGTTGCTTGTGGCCCTGAAAACCACTTTATATAGTATTTATACCATAGTTTATACCATTTATACAATTTTAGTATTTATACCATAATTTTGCCTATAAGATTTAAATATTCCGTAACAGTGGCACATCCCATTCAGTGGCTCTGAAAGGATGCTCTTTAATTCCAAATTCCTGGCCATGTCTCTTTCCCTCCCTGGAGATACCACTAAGACTTGCAGCAAAGACTCTCTGGTATCCATGGCAGACTCATGTCTATACAAATATCCTGTTCAAAGTATATGCCAAATATTTCTTTGCCAAATAAAAAGATACAGCAGCTTGCACATGGTACTGCCACAATGTGATACATAAAGAAGGAGATATGAAATTCCTTCTTCTGTATTGGGAGCTGGTTAATCTTTCCGATAGGTACATCCAGTATAAGATTTGCCATACGAATTCCTGGAAGCTCTGAATACACTGTCAGACAATTTGACCTATTTTAGACTTGTGAAATGTGAGTGGGTGACTTAGGACAACATTCTAAAATTTAATATTATGACTTGAGCCTTCCAGAAGCTGATCTTTTTGTCTGAGATCAATAGAAAGTGTCCCCTGCCCTGCCTCAACTGTAGTCAGGCCTTGGAATCTCTACTATTGATTCTTTCTCTGATTAACTTTCCTGATGTGTACTTTCATTTCCATTTCTCCCAGGGATTCTCAGAGACATTATGGCAGGCTGGAAATGGCTAGTTCCAGGCCTTTCTTCATCATGGGTGTGGATATCCAATTCTCACTTTCATCCTTAACCTGTTCTCACAAGACAAAAGCTTGTTCTTCCTTCTGGAGAGACCATCTAATTAATTACAGGAAATACTATCTCTGACAAGTAGGCCAGGTTTCCAATGTTTAACTAGGTCCCTCTCACCTAAGAAGGCTTCTTTCTCCTTGATATGGGATGATTGGGAAATTAGAATGAGAAATCTGTTGGTTTAGTAAAGGCTTTTGCTGTCCTTAATTTAATCTTGTTTCCTGCTGGTGGAAGTAATTATTTTTTCCCACCCAGTCACTTCTGGATTCATCCCATACAATTTGGATGGGAGTTTTTTCCAAGAGCTCCTGTTCCTATGTAGAACATAAATTTGGGTATTTTTCATGTGAGACTTTTTCAGGTGTATGCCTACCTTGTCTTTTCTGAACCATTTTCTAAAGACTGCTTTTTTTGGTAAATATTCTTTTTGCTAGGAAGTTGAGGAGATTCATGCTGCTGCAGCCATTAACAATCTTTTCCTGGAATAAGGTCACTCTGAGTCCATTGTAGATTCCTTTCTTAGCTTGATACCTGAATGAGACTGCTAGACTACCTTGCAGATAAACTGTGTAATTATGGATGCACTGCTAGGAATTTCCATCAGTATGAGTATGCATGTGAAGAAGGAGAAAAGAAGTTAAGAAGCTGACTTACCAACAACAGTCTATCATTTGGGATATTCAGGTATATAACTTTCCTTTCCCTTACCCTCTATCCTGGAGTCAGGCAAAGGGCTAAAAACAAAGTGGGGTCAGTTTACCACTCCTCCCTTCTGTGCCCTCTGCTGGGATGATCAAAGGCATTAAAGCACAAATATGAACTGTGGACAGATGCCCATCAGATCTATCTGGATCCGAACTCAGACAATGTTGCTCTTGTATCCTCTAAGCTGAGAAATGCTGTTGTTGGGAAGACAGGCTTCTGCCAAACCTATGACAGCAATGTGAGGCCACATCTAACTTTAACATGCCAGGGAACATTTCTGGGTACTGGAATGTGCCATGTGGCATTCTCCCAAGGAATGAGCTACCAGGCACAGCTGAAGATTAGTATGGGCCTAGGGCCTGATAGACAGTTGGGCTGCATCTATCCTGTCTGGAAGGTTTGAGTAGTGTAGGTGTGGAGCATTCTATGCCAGTATGACCTCAATGCCAGAAAATAGTTCCAAGCATGTTTAATTTACTACTGCTGATGCATCCCAAGTTCCTAGATGGTTTAGACTGGAAGTGACAAGGGAATTGACATGGCATTCAGAGTCTGGTAGAATGAGGAGTCCTAACCTGCATACAACCCACGACATAAATTCTGGGAGCTAAGCAGAGCCAGATAGTTTTTATGATCCAGATAGTACTTCAGTCTCAACAGTATATAAAAATTCTAGATCCCAGATTGCTCACTGCCATTTTGTAAATCAATTTGCAATGAGGACTAAAACAATTGTACCTCTGTTACATGGAACACAAGTACTCAAAACTCCACTACCTAAACATGATTGTCTGAAAAATTTGTTACAGATTTTAGGTTGTTCAGAGTGACTGGGGGATATATGAAAGCCTATTAGAAAAACAGTTTCTGTTGGAAACTTAAAGAGACAATCCAATATCAGTTTACCTTTAGGTGAAGATTTTTGCAACTGCGGTGGTTACAAAACCGAAGTTGTAAAATTCATCTTGCCATTTAAAAAAGCCTCCAAAGTCATTCTGAAATGATTTCATGTCCTGGATTTGTTACTAAACTTTTGTCTCCTATGTGTCAGAACTATAAGATAAACTAGGTTAAAATTTTTATTTCACTGTAGCAAGAATCTATTCCTTCATTGGCTGTTGAACTGTTAAAGTTTTCTGTTTTACAAAAAGGTCAGAAGTTTTTTTTTCTGGTTTTGTTTGCTGTAGCTTTGGTATAGTTTTAAAATTTCTACAGCCATAAACGGCATTCTGGTTTTCCATTTCTGTGCCCAAGGAGAAATTAACCTTTCAGCTTTGTTTGATTACTCTTACTGAAAATTTTTACATGTTGTCTGTGCATTCAGACTACTCTGAACTGGCATGATCAAAGTCTGTATGGAATCATTTTGATCATGGCTGGCAATTCATTATGCTAGCAATGTACCCCCAATTAATTCAGTGTCTCAATTATCAATATTAAAGGAGTACTGATGTGGTACAATCTTTTTTTTGAATCATAAGTGTGTTATCAATGCAGGTATTAAATATAAATCTGGGATGAGCTCTCATGCCTTTTAAGATGCTAAGCTCCTTTAGATCACTTTGCACTCTTTTCACTTGGCTTCTTCAAAATCCAGAAGAGATGGAAATTCTAGTGACTAGGTGGTTTTTAAACATTTACCTTTTACTACACCAACCCCTTCCCGCTCCCTCCCTCCTCCCCCCCCTTCCCCACCCCCCCCCCCCCCCGCCCCCGACTGGGAAAGAAACGTTCCTGGAATCGCACTAACTTAAGCTATGTCAAACACACCTATATGAGGTTCTTTGCCTGGACATTGGGACCAAGAGTGAGCAACCATGAACCAGCAACTAGTCAGGCCTTACATGAGTGGGACAATTTAAGGAATTAATCTCTTTTTCTATAGTTCTTGCTGGGTGCTGGGTATCCAGCCACTCAGGAAAGCTGACCTAAGCAAAGTCTTAGTTCAATTTAATACTTTCCTGCGTGAAGCCTCAGCCACTTTTTAAATTTAATTTCGCTAGAAGGTTACATATATTTTTTTTCTGATATGACTGCAAGTATTACAAGAATTTTTTTGGTCAAGCTTCAGCACTTGGAGGAAAATGTCCCTCTACTCGAAATCAGATTGTGCCCCCTCTGGTGAAATTATTATTTCTTCATTTAACACAATAATTATACTGCCAAGATCGAACTAACAATCAAATCTACTTGTTGAAGGTACCCTTAAAATGAGATGTAGAAAAAGATCTTTCTTTCCAAGGTTAAAGATAATAGAAATTTAAAGTGAATTCAGTATAAGGTAAATTCAACAGAGGCCTGCTTTTCAGAGGTTTCTGAGTCTGGATTCTTTTAACAGTTACTATTAAGTAGCTTCCAGAGAACCTAGAACGTATGTATGTCACAGGACTTCCATCTCCATCATTCTCTAAAAATCTTCACCTTTCCAGAAATTTCACAAACAAGGATCCCTTCCTCTCTGCAAATGATCCAAGTTTAACAACCTTTAGTGTAAACCAACAAAATAACTATGATTTATACATATAATAAAGGAAAACAAGATGCAATCTGCCATCTCACAAGCGCATTTCATAACCTTTTTTGGTGTATCGCTTCCCCTTTTTATGTTGTAGTCTATCCTTATGTACATTTAGTTTAGTACCTAAGATATTTAGTCAGGGATTGTTCTTTTATTGCTGTATTATATAAAGAGATAGGAATGCTATTTGCATTAAACACAGATCAACAAATCATAGTAATTGTTTCATAAGCCCTGCATGTATCATGGTGCTAACAGTAGATTATAGGGAAGGAGAGTTGGAATGAATCATTTTGCATGGTGTCTTATAATGGAACTGAGCTATATGCTCCAACGTTTCTCAAAATCTATGGTATTGGGAGGAATATTTGCACCCAAATTTGGATTCTCCAGATATCTCTTACCAAAGAGGCAGTTCAGAAAGAACATTAAATTATTCCTGTAATGGCTGAGTCTTATAATGTATTTTGCGTAGAGGTGTCTGCCAAAACAGATTTTGTGGAGTATACTATCAGTTCTATTTCAAGGAGCAGAAAGATGACAAGTTTATTCAGTTAACATTCTCAAAATATTTTTCCCCAAATTTAGCATTTTTATTTTAAGATTGATGAAAAGTTCATGATCGATGGGCTTACAATTGAACAGAGCACTTGCAATACTTGTAGAGTAGATGGCTGCTTCATTTTCTAGAGAACATGCCCCAGTAGAAATATTTGAGGTACAAAGAATATTTAGTTTCTTTGTTAGCATTTTACTGTTTTTGTAGAATTAAGGAACATAGTGTTCACTTTAGATACATCTAGAAACAAGTCAGGGTTTTTGTTCTTTTTAAGCTGTTTGAAGCTCTACATCAGCCAGATCTTCCTCTGTGGTAGCAGCTTCTATGTCATTTAAACCTCTTAGTCTTGGATTTCATTTCTACATTTGATAAGGCTTTTAAATAGAATAGAGACAATAACTCCTAATGGATTTGAATAGGGAATTCTACCATGAATAGACTGCAGATTTAGTGAATATTTTTTTGTAATTACATTTTGCCTTCTAAGCTATGTGTGATAAATGATTTTGTTCAATAAAAGGCATCACTTTGGATGAATTTATTTTTTCTGAGTGATCCAAGTGATTACTAGTACATCTTACCAAACAGTTTGTTGGTGATGTGGTGGATATGACCTTTGTAATTGTTTCAGTAATGGTGTTCGTGAAATTTTAAGTGGTGATATTCTTGTTACATACCCAAAAGCTTTGGAAAACCTTTGTGATATGTAAAGTAGTGAAACTTTAGCCTCTCCAGTTGAAGTATGTTATTTGTCTTTTGAAAATAATTTTGTGCTCATAAAGTAGTTCCAGTCATGATCATAGTAATGCTTTGGATGCTCCTGAGGTAGTTCTGACCTCTGTTGGCAAGGCACAGCAAATGAAATGCGTGCTCAGTAGCACACTTCTGTTTTGCTATTATTTATTTCAGACATGACATGTTGCTGAGAGGAGAAATTAAGGCATTAATTCTATGGTTTTATTGTTGGAAAGCTTTTTTTTTTGTCCTACCATTCTGATTAGCTTAGGATAGGATAAGATAGAGGAGCATAGGATAGTGGATTTATACTCAAACAAACGGTCTGTAGTTAATAACATTTCCTGGTTTAGTAAGTTTTGTACCTGAGAACACAGTTTCATCCAATATCTTTCTCATCCAGATTTTCTATACTATGCCTAAAACATTTAAACATGTTGCATTATAATAGCTCTATATGTTAAAGATTGAATGTTGGAGAGATTCCATTTTAGGTTATGCAGTATGTCTGATATAGCCACCATTCTGTAATACAATGTTTAAGCCTCTGAGAAAACGTGATCAGCGGATTGGTTTTGCTCAGTTGTACTTACTGCAATAGCTAATTTCATACTAATCAACTTTCTTATTTTTATTAATCCAATTAAAAGAAGTAAAGAAAAGAAATACAAAATTGATGTAATCTGAACAGGTGCCATTTTTTTTTTCTGTGCAGTAACTATAATTTCTATCATATATTTGTCACATCTATCTTTATGTTTCAAATGTCTTTCCTGGATTATGTTCTTGTTAACAAAGTTAATATAATGCTGATGGAGAGAATGAGTATATAACACATTGATGGAGCAAAGTAACACGCAGATACTCCATGATAGCATTCTAGCAAAGACATTAAGTGCACCTCTGTTTTGAAACTATTTTATTCCAGAGAACAGACTCAAAAAGTTTAATATTTTATGTTACAGATAAGAAGGGAGTTTAGTACTATTTTGAATTCATTTTGATCAAGGTTCCTTTCAATTACCTTATAGCTTGCAAAAATTCTCATATTCTCTGCCTTCATTGTTGTCTGCTTAGGGCTATGGAGTCTGAGTAATTGAGGAAGTGTTCTGCCAGAAAGCACAAATATTGTCTGTATGTTGTGTGTATGTTATAGGTAATTGATAGACTTCAAGAGCTTTAATATCTCAGGATTCGTATTTTGGAAGTTAGTTGCTGGAGCTGCACTCTTTCACTGTTCTGAGTTTAAATTTATGGTAGGGTGTTCAGAAGGGTTGAACATTGTTGCTGCTGTTGTGAGATGAAGATATGGAAGCTTCAGACTGAGAATATGGGAAATCATGTGGATAGCTGATGTAATACCGTGTGGATGTAAACCGAAGATGTGAGACTTAACATCTGTTATGTTCTCGTATGTCAAAATAGCTAGTGATTGATTTCATTAATGCAGGGATTAAGACTCTACTATCAGTTCTGAATCTCCTTTGCAAATAGCATAAACTGAGAGTAAGGTGTGGGGTGGCCTTCAAGAATCAAGAAGAAATGGAATCACTTATTTTTTCTGATGTCTGTTTCCTTGGTATGTGATAGAATTACTCTATGTTTGAGTAAACCCAGATTAGGAAGGACAAGGTATTAAAGACAGCTGAATTGCAGACTCTATAGATAGCAAGTTCTGTTCTGTGTGTCCTAGAGCTTTAACAAAGATTCTCATCTCAGGTTGGTTTCTAGGATGAACAGTCTTTAATTCTGGAATGAGGTCATAGTTCTAACAGCATCCATATTTCAAAAATTTGTGATATATATTGTTACTCTTCCCAGTGCTGCTTCCAGTGCCAGAGTTTGAGGATTTTTTATTCCACTTAAACAAGTGTCAGTAAGTGTTCCAGGATGCATAATTAATCATTTAGAGGTTTTAAGATCTCCTTTTATAATAAATATTGACTTTGCCTGTCTGTGATAAGAATGTGTTTAAAATTGCAAACACCATGAATTTATGATGGATGGGAATACAGTGTTGGACCTCCAAAATATATACTGGAAAAACCCTCTATAACTTTTCTTACTAAAGATTCAAGGTCAGTTGAATTAGGAAAAAGAATGGCTAAAGGAATATCTCTTCTAACAAAATATTTCATCATATCTGTATTCTTGAGAGAAAAAGTAACATAACTTTGCTTCAGTTTCTTTCTGAGATGAGAAATATTAGAGTGGGGTTTTTTGGATTTTAGTGTCATCTAATTTTTACACAAGAAGAAGTTGGAGTGGTCTATCTGAAGACGTGCTCTGTTCTTCCAAAGAAAATGATGATGGTATATACTATAGGTCAGTGTCCATATGTACTTCATGTAAGTGTATCTTACAATATCCACTTCTGTTGCTGTGCTTACAGAAAAATAATTATTGTTTATATAATTTCACTAAATAGCAGTTGTCTGGGAAGAATTGAAAGAACCTAGCATTTATTTGTAAAGGCAGTTCAATATTTGTATATACATATGTATATATGTATTACGTATATGCATACTGAAAAAAGATATAGTCAGGTATGTCTGATTATTTTTCTTTCTCTACTGTATGGCCTAATATTACCTAACACAGTGGAGCCCTGTTACCGGTTGATCTTGATCAATCTCTAGATCTTATACAAAGTCTATAGGTCTGATTCATAACAAATCTGTAGAACCCATCTAACTCATATATGTAGGGAGCCCAAACTCATGATCTATGGAGTTGCCCTCCATAGGAAGAGTTAATCTGATGCACTGATATTCAGCATTAGCCATGTGGCATCCCTGCAGATTGCTCAGGTCACATAAGATCATACCTGGAGATATCATTTACAACAGTTTCAAAACATGGTTCACATTGCTTAAACATGAATGATTTTACTTATTAAAGATACAGCCTGCTGATCTGGTTTTGGACCGAGCATTTTCATAATTTAGTCAGTAGCTGTTCTCACAGTGTTCTTGTGCAGGATGATGCCAAATGTGAGTTAATATTTTTTCCTATCAGGGTGACTGGATTCTCAAGGACAGAACTCTGGAGTAGATCCAAGGATCAGTCTGACTCATCGTTGACAAGCTGGAGTTACTAAGGTTCACTATGAACTAAACAAAAGCCCAGTTTGTCCCTACAGACAACTGGAATACAGAGGAACCCTGCTGTCATAACTGATGAAAGCTTTCTCTCTTTTAGACACTCCAGGCAAATTGGTCTTGACTGTAAAGATATGGCAAAGCTAAGCAGTATTAGCCAGGAACATACTGCTCTCTGAATGTAGCCACAGTATTATGCAATATACCCAGCCAGTGTCCTTCCAGATGAGTAGTCCGTAAAGAATGATGAAGCGAAGCTGGTTAGATAAATGTCAAATGCAAAGTGACCTTATATGTCATAGGACAGATTCTTTTAATAAAGCATGACTAATTTATTGCCTGTTCCTTTGCATGACATCCTCAAGAATTCCAAGAATTTCTTCTTTACGTTTTTGCATATTACCTGATTTTCATAATATTTAAACTGATATAACTGTTAACTCTATCAGAATAAAATTATATACCTTCAAATGAAACTGATGCCAACTGCAAATAAACAGAGTCCTATCTAGTTCAGCTGAGTGCTCCTTAGCATGTTTTTCTAGGTAGATGCTTTCCCAAATTGAGCGTATCTAAATTTGCATGTACTTACATATGTACAGACTGTCAAATCTGCAGACTCCTAAAACACATCTCCCAGTGGCCTAAGTCTGTCATACAAGACCACTTATTTCACTAGTATTTTTAATACAGATATTCAAAGTTGACTAAAAAACCAAAATAGTTTTTGTGGGTTCAGCAGAAGTCTACTGCTAATCTTTTGGTCTGCAAAATTTAACTTTCACCCCTATCTCATGTGACAGCCAGCTCCTTGTGTGGTTTCAACCTCAGAGACTTGCAGACACACAGCTGGCTCCCAGGCTTCTTTCTTCACCTACTTGCTGACTAGTCCAGCTTGATCTTCACTGTCAGTCACACACTGTCTCACCCACACACTCCTTACAGTTGCAGGCTCCATGGACACACGGGCCCCCTGACCCATGGTCCCATGCCAGTTTCTGCTACCCAGACCCTCATTTGCTCCAGTTTCGGGCAACAGATGTATGGGCTACTAATCCATTGTCTGACCAACTTACCAGCAGTTGGACCCTCATATACACAAATGGACACCGAATAGAGCCCCTCACACAAGGAAACAGAAATGGAATTCAGTAAGTTTGAGTGCAGGACATGGCCTGCTGTACAATTGTACTGTAGAGCCAACTATATACATGTGATTAGCCCTTTTTCTCCCCTTATCCCTGTTTTCTCACACTTGTTCCTCCCCGAATCACCTAAATCCATCCCTTTTTCCACCTTTGGTTCCTCCTCTAAATATCGCATAGGAAGTCTTGCTCAATCCCATGTGTCCCATATCTCTTGACAGTAGCTCCTCTCAGTCTGAAATGTGCTCCAGCATTGCCTCATCTTGATGGGTGTCACCCCTGGACAATGGGGTGGAGGCTCTCACAGGACAGCCCTGGGAGGGGCCCCACCAGGGTGCCCTTCTTCTGAGTCCCTAATTTGGGTTCCTGCCTGCTGTTGTGCTGCTGTGCTCTGTGGGACTTGTAGAGATGGGCCTTTAACATGCTAATGGCTCTTCTGTGATAAGCTTGAGAGTAACTGGGCCAGGGTATTACTTGATTCTCTCACCTGCTGTTGTCTCTTCATTTTCACTTGTGGATGTACACAGGAGCTGTTTATCTCATAACCTAACACGTATGAAATTTTGTATAGTTTCTATCTCAGTAGTGTTCTAGCCTGTTCTTTGGGTACTTCACAATCATGATGTCCTCATATACAGGTTCTGTAATTTCTTGCCTCAGAAGTTTATTTAGAGTTGCTTCCTAAGTCCTAACTCTATCGAAATATGTATTTATAGGACCTTTTGATTTCCTTCAATTGAATTCTTTTGTTGTCCTAAGGTTATTCAAAGGATAAGGCCACACTGACTCTGTGAGACTCATCATGGCTAAGGGTATTTGGATATACAAGACCTGTGTGTCTCTCTTTATGACTGGGATTCTGCCTCTTAGCCACACAATGAACTTATTTAATTTATAATCAGCCTTTTCTTATTTCTTTCCACTGGAGAAAGTGTGGATGGCAGCTTGGATTAATGACTGTAGTAGTCTCATACTTCTCCAGTCAAAAAAATAGTAACAGCAAGAATGGTAGTGGGCAAGTATACTAGGTTATCTATTTGGCACTAAGGTTATTTGTATACTTTTAAATGCTTCCACCCTACTCCAAATTTTAGTCTGGGCAGATATAGTCTGTTAAATCTGTTAGTGTTTATTTAGCAGTGATATTTCACAAAACTTGAAAAACAGTAATTACAGGTAAGATACTGTTTCTGGGGGTCTTACATTGTTGGAGATGATGCCTTTGTTCTACATGCTTTTTTGAATTACCCTTTTTACTTCCATGCTTGTGCTATCACTAAGTGCTGATTCTGCTGTTTGTATATTTGGAAAAAGATCTTTTTCTTTTCAACCAACTGTTGTTGTAGTTTTTCATGGAGGAAAGAATATGATTCATAGAAGATATAACAGTAGTGCTAAATTCATAAAGTTGTGAGTTTATGAATTTTTTCTCTTTTTTTATGGCTTGATATCCATCTTTATGGATATTACTATGCACGTATTATTCCTTAGACAGGCTTTCAAAAGCAAGACCAAATTCTGAATTCGGTCACAACAGATATAGCAGGAATGCTCTATGAAGTTGAGCATTATTAGGTAGCTATTGATGCTCATGCCTCAGATAGGCTAGATGGGAGTTAATGACTTATTTTTCTAAATTGTCTTCACAGTTTTGTTCCTAGTTAACATTCAAA
Source organism: Gorsachius magnificus (assembly GCA_034008185.1). Lineage (NCBI taxonomy): Eukaryota > Metazoa > Chordata > Aves > Pelecaniformes > Ardeidae > Gorsachius > Gorsachius magnificus. The sequence continues at coordinate 165,380,990 of CM067081.1, forward strand.
AGGGGTTATAGGTACACCGGAGGCTTCTACAACAGCTGGGAAGAAGAAACCCTTCTCTGCCTTTCAGAGAGACAAAGAATCATAGATGGACACCCCAGAAGCACCCCAGTAGTATTTTTTGTGAATGCCTGCTATATCTCCCTAATGAGGAATGAAATGGCTCTCTATATCCTCCTTTCTTAGCTTATCCCAACTTATTCTTCAAGTGCCTAATTCCTTGATGGGAAGGGAATGGAGATATTTGAGCAGAATCTTTGTATCTTACACATATGCCCCACGGCAGAATTTCCTTATCTCTGGAAATCTTCACTGCCAAAGAAAGGCAGAGGCTGTATTTACCTTTAATTATTGTCTGCACTCCATTCCAATAGTAATTTTATGTTACCATGATAAATCTTAAACTTATGGAATGTAGGCCACACCTGTCAATCTTGTACAGGTAACAATCTTGTAAAAATGCTGGTCTTTTGCTGAAATAAGATTTGTTGGATTAACTTGATCATACACCTGTAAAGAGGAAGACCAACCTATGGTTGTCATCTTCTCTGTTTCGATCACAGGCAATGGATACTTGGAATGAAATTCATTCATGATATCCAGCTATTAGGAGACTTTGAGGTAACAGTCCCTAGATATATGGACTTACATTTCTCAGAGATGGATAAAATTTTGCATAATCTATTGAAGGAAGAAGTAGCTTATTGTACATAACTCCACCTCATTATCAGACCACTGTAGGATTGTGACCTACTTGTATAGGGGCCACTCTAAGTATGGTACTAAGTAAATGCTGAATAATATATAACCAAACTCATAATATTTACTATATTCAATATTCCATATTAAATAGAAATAACTTACCAATTTAATAGAATCAGTGTGGAAATAAAATCACAAATTGGTGAATTTCCCCAGTTTTCCAGACTTACACTATTTATGACCAAGACTGTCAACAGATCAAGGTTAAAGAAAATAAGTGGAATAAGCTGCTTTAGAGCCTGAACTTGAATAACATACTTAATCCCATTAATTAGTTGACCACAAATTATGTTGTATTATTTATACTGAGACAACTAAACAGGAGGAATCACAAGATAAGCACATTCCAGACATTCAAAACCAAAATGTTTCTGAGTCACATTTCATACCAATACAGCAAAAGCACTTAAATAAACAGTTGGAGTTACATATACAACAAGCTTTAAAAAAAGTTAGTAGTAATTGAATGGATAATCCCTCTTCCCTTCTCCCTTTTAAATAAAAAAACATTATTATGATTAATTTTGAATTTTTAACTCACAGTTGCTACATGGAACTTTAAAAAAAGTTAGTAGTAATTGAATGGATAATCCCTCTTCCCTTCTCCTTTTTAAATAAAAAAACATTATTATGATTAATTTTGAATTTTTAACTCACAGTTGCTACATGGAACAGCTGGTTTTAATACTGAAAAAAAAGATCTAAGCCTTATTCAAGACATCATATATTTTGTCATTTAAGACCTATAGCAGCACTTGCTCAAAAAGAATCCTAGAATGCATTTTTTTGTGTTGTTTTTCCATGTACAACTTTTGACTACCTTAATATTATTTATTAGTTATTTCTAATGCTTTAAAATGTGACTTTCTGAAAATGATTTTTTCCCACTGTCACTAAAGACAAATATTTAAATCTACTTTCCTTGAAGTAATTTGAAAATGTTATCTCAAATTCAGCAAAGTAGTGTAAATAATAGGTAAAACCACACATGAAAAAAATTTTTTTGGAATTATATAACACTGTATTCCATCAAAGAGGAATCTGTAGAAAGAAAAACATATTACATTTACTAAAATGAAACACTTCTATATTTGTTAAGGAATATTATTAATTTATAGAGGTTAGAGCAACATGGTTGTCAATTTGATTTATTTGTGCATAAAATAGAGAATGGGAGCTATTTTGCTGCTGTTCACAATAAGTGACATTATTATTTTGTGTCTGAATAACTGATGATACATATTATGGTGTAAAAGTTTGCATTTTCAAAAATGCTGTGTCAGATTGTCCATATCTTCTGTATAAGCTCAGTTTATGTGATGGAAAATGTGTATGAATGTAGGCAGAGCACTAATAACGCACACACGCCTGACTGTGCTCAAATAACTTTAAGACAATGTGTTCATGTCAGATTAACAACAATAAACATGGAATTTTTGGGAGATTTTAGCTCAGAACAACACAAAGTCCTGTAATATATATTTATTCTATGGAACACAGGAAAAATAAGGAAACCAGATTGGTCTGAGCTGTTTGGTGTTTCCCACAACCATCAATGGGAACAGGATGAAGTTTAGGATTTCCCACTACTAAAACTGACCTGGCAAGGTGAGATTCGCTAATTCTGTAGTCCTGAAGAGCCAGGGGGTCTCTAAGGAAGACCTTCCAAAGATATTGAAAACCTGGGAAAGAAGGTGGGAGGAGGAGTGGGAGGGGTGAGGACTAGGCATACACTAAGTCTCTCTCAGCCATCAAAAGGTTTTAGACCCTAAAATATCCAGGCATGAACACATGCTCTGTCCATCTCCTCTGGAGGAACTGATTCCATCCAGACAGTGTCATCCTCTTCCTTGCTGCTTCATTACAGAACAGAAGTAAACTCCAAAGAGAGTTACCAGTCAGTTGACAGATAAGGTTTAAGTGAAACCAATGAGCAGATAGACACTGATGCCATCAGGCAGCTTTCTACGGCTTTTAAAGACTCTTATGATTGTTTTACCAAAATATTTTCTTTCACCTTAGCAAAACTACCATACGAAGTGCCATATTAGTGCATGGATAATTAAATAATAATGAAATAATAATAATAATATTATTATTTTGGAAGTATATGTACAGAGGGGAAAAATGATGGAAACAGATTTAAAGTTGTGATGGACATTCTGTGCATGTATGCATGGTTCTTTTACTGTTGATAGGGATTGTGCCTGTGTGGTGAAGATTAGCTGAACTAACTTCTGATTTCCTTGCTTTTGTGTTCATATGTGTGCAACAACAGCCACTTCACAATTATTTTTTTGCATATAGCAAAAAGCACAGCAAAATAACAAATCAATCAACTAACCATCTTTTTCTTTAGTCTGTCATTTTTATATCACTTTTGAAATGCTACTCTTTATATGTAATTATCTTCAGCTCATAAAAGAGAAAAAATGTTAATTTTCTTACCAAGAGTATTTACAATTAAGATTTGACATGAGTTCAAAAGGTCAATATTCTTTGTCCACAGTGAGAGCAAACTGTAATAAGGTCTTTCTGCTTTTGGCAATAGTGTAAGTAGCAGAACAAACTTCAGTTTCTTTGTGCCTCACTTTGGCAGGTTATAATAGAAGAAACTAATTGATTATCATGTTTTAATTCAGAGTTTTAATTCATCATTGACTGAAACCTTATTTTTTTCACAAAAAGAGAAGGTTCAAATCTTAAAAATTCATTAAGTGAGAGAAGGATTTTCCTAATTTACTGATGTACATAGGGAAAAAATTCCTAACTTACTAATGTATGTAAAGTTAAGAAGCTTGATTATTGACTGCATCAAAGAATTAGGAGAAACGTGTTTTTAGGAACATTCAATATTAATGGTAATCTAAAGAGCTGCTAATCTGCTGTCAAAATCTTTTCTGGAGGTTGAATGGTAATTTGTTTTGTTCCAAGTTCTCCTTAGTGTTGCTTTCACAGTAACTATTCAAGTGTTTTAATACACAGATAAATCAACACATTTGATAATTGCTCATATATTGTATGTGTTTATGATGCCAAAGAAGGGCTCTTTAGGCCACTTTTCTATGAAATTAGATGCTTTTTTACAGAGCTAATACACCGGTATACTTTTGCCTTGCTGTATTCTGATTACAAGAGAAGAGCTTTAGATGAACTATTCACCATGCCTGGGAGTTTTAGGGTGTAAGAACATCTATTTGCAGACTGTCCAATTTGAATTTGATTGTCGGTTATTAAAGCATAAATATTCAGTGTATTTACTGAACCTGCTTTCATTGTGTAGGAAATAATATTACAATACTGTAGCAGTGCAAGAACTCCTAGGAAGGGATATCTGCACTGGTGCAAGGGAAGAGAAACGCCTGGAGGCGAGGTCTCCTGTGCTCATGTCTCCTGTGTGCTTTAGTTTGACAACCAAGTTCTGATTTTGAGCGTGTCTCTCTGTACCGTTTGGGAGCTGACAGTGATTAGTCTGTCCAGCCTGTCTCATCTCTCTGAGTCATCAGGATTTTCTTGCTCTCCTTTGTCTCCCAGTCTGAGTGTCCTGAGAAGCTTCACAGAGGAAGAGGAATATACTCATTAATAAAGTTTGAGGTTTTAAAAAAAAAATCAGTATAGTTTCAGTTGAAAAATATTTCCTAAGACCAGAGTCAGGAAGTACAACAATACATTAAAGAGTGCCTGGATTAAAGAAGAAAATTAGGGGAGAAAAGAACTATGTTTTGGTTGGGTTGTTTGGTTTTGTTTTTTTTAAAGCCTTAATGCCTCATAAATAATATATAAACCCATGGATCCCTTACATTTTGAAAAAGCAACCAACAGGCAAATCCTAACAACTGTAAACCAAAGCAAGTAAATTCATATTCTGTTCTTTTATGTATTTATTTTAATATTTAAAATATTACTTTCTATAACACTTTCAAATTTCTGCTTCATTTTCCTATAAGCTGGTACAAATCAATGGAAGAAAGTAGAATCCAGTAAATAAGAAAATAACTAATGAAGTATTATGCAAGGGTATAAAAGAGGTTAGAGAATATTGATAGATAAGGATGTCTTTCCTTCCAATAGATAAGGACAACCTGTCTTTGCCTTATAAATAACACCTGTCTATTATGGAAGAGCTATCATTCATGAAGTTAAAATAATTTGTTTTAATTTGAAAGATTAGAGTGACTTTCATAGCTGGGAGTTGCCCTTTGTAGAAAAGAACATCTGTAGACTTTCAAGCACATAGAAAACCCCCCAAACTTAATTTTTTGCTTCTTTACACCCAAGAAAGTATTTCAGTCCTGTTCTTCTGAGAAGTTAAATTTCAGGGAGAGGTGAGGTACCCAGCACTATGTAGAATTACACTCACTGCAGAACACAAAGTGTCACACAAATAATTCTGTATGCATGCAGCATTACTTATGGGAAAACAACTGTTTAAATTTATAACCTAATTAATCATTCAAATATACACAATGACAAAGAGACCGGTCTGCAACACCAGTATTCCATTGGTAATAAAATACGAATTCAGTAGTAAAGAATTCTTAAAAAGCATATATTAAGCATAACATGTCATTTTATTGATGTAGATAATGAAAAATGTCAGTATGAAAAACTATTTTTACCTATTAGCTTCAGATTATTTTCTTTAAATGGCAGCACTTGATTCTAAGGTATGAAGTGAAAAGAAAATATTTCTTGCCAATGACTGTTTAACACTGTATTAGAAGCTGAAGAAAACAGACTGTAATTCAGGACTCATAATCTTGTGTCCCAGAAGCTGTAATACTAACGATTGAAAGCTGTGTTACAGAATAAAAAAAAAAGGCAGAAAATTGCTTCCACAAAGAATACAATCAGCTACAAATGTAGTCAGTTAGCAAAAAACCTGTAGGTCTTCAATATGCCTCTGATATCCAACTTCCAGGCTTTGGTGGGTTGTGGGGGTTTTTTTTTGGGTACAATAGTAGTCACATTTTTCTACTTTGAAACAAAATATCTCCTTTACTATTTTCTGAATAGTCCGTAATAGATCGTGAAACTGGGCACATGGGGCATATAATGAAGCTGACTGTAAAATAAGTACTGTAAATTACAGAAAGGTAACAAAAAAAAGAAGAAAAATAATTTATTAAACTTTTTTTTATATATATATGTAATTTATTTTAAAATAGAATTGGTTAAAATGGGAGCTAAAATAGTAGGCCAGGTAAAAAGAATAAATTTACTATCTCTTTAAAGGATGTGATTGGACCTCACTAATCTTAAGTTTGTATGAATCTAGACTAACTGACCTGAAGTCAATGAATATATACTTGTGAAAAAAGTAGTGCAAAATCAGATTATAACCTCAGTGTAATTACCACAGTAATACTGGGAGAACAGATCTAATTGAAGTGACAGAACAGTTATTAGTCTTTGAGACTGCCCTACATAAAGTTCATGACTGCTATAAAGATGAATGTGTAAAATTATTTTTATAAATAAATTATACTGATAACGTGACATTTTAAGTTCTTTTCAAGATAATTTGTCTCTTGAAGTTTAATCACACTTGTTGCAGTGATCTTTAGATTATTTATACATCAAATTTCTGACATTTCTGTATTTGCCAAGCCAAAAAAATAACTTTACAATTGTGCTTTATTTGCAGCATCTGGCGAGGACCCAATATAAACTGCACAGACAGTTCAGGTTATACTGCTTTACATCATGCAGCTTTAAATGGACACAAGTAAGTGCCTCACATTTAGTTTTTATGTAGAATGGTATTTAAGTGCGTAACTTAAAAATATGTAGCACAGCACCAAGATTTTCACGGAAAGTTGACAAACCTCATCTTACTAAAATAATCTTATTTCTTATGGGATATATTAATATAAGAATTTTCGACACTCATTGATATTAGCATGTAGTAACAAAAGACGGGAAATGCCATTTAGAAGTTTTGATCCTGTACTGATTCTTCCAAATTCTTTGCTTGATTTTGAGTAAATTTATTATTGCTATTGCTAGTGGTGGCTCCAGTGCTTTTTAGCTGGTGGGAAATTACAACAGAAAATTTGTGGTATACTTGTGTGTGTATGTACAAATGTATAATGCGTTGAATGTTTAAGGAAACAATATTGTGGAACAAAAAGACAGTATAGATTAATCATTATCAAAGTAAAAGTAGGGTGATAGTATTTTGTAGTTAGACACTTGAAAGCAGAAAAGTTGTATGGGACCTTGTAGCTTTTCCCTCCCTGCTGCCCATCCAAGTTACCACATGCATGTCTCAACAAGCTTGAGGAAAGCCTGCAAAATCCTCCCTGGGGGGTACTGCACAGGCGTACCAGTGCAGGTGAACTCTTAAAGGCATTGATGTGTCAGTAAAAAACTGGAACTTCACTACGTATTTTGTTACTACACCTTGTAATTTGTTCCATGTTGCCTCTGTTATTGCATGTTGCCCCTTGCTACACATTACCTCCATTGTATTATGCTGCCAACTACATGTTGTTATTAAGGCAGAACAAGAAAAAAAGATTTTAATGAGGTCTATAAAGTTCCAGTGGGATGGACACCACTGTAACCAAAGTAAGACCTGCCCCACTTAATGTAGTCCAGCTATCTTGTTTGTAAACTGACAGTGTTAACACTGTCTGGATTTCCACTAAGGAAAATTTTGACGTAAGGCTTTGGATTATTCCTCCGTGGAAGATAAGGAACTGATCAAAACCAACTGAAACTGAGAGTGATTTGCACTAAATTTAATGTGATTTTGGACTGTTCATAAGATAGCATATGAATTCATAATAATTATATGTTTAGTTTACTTTTTTCACAATTTTTGCATTCTTCCTTGGAAAAATTAAACCTTTAAGATGTGTCTTTGTGTTCTTGAAACCTGCTTATAGTTAATATAGGGTATTCTGTTTCTGAATAAATGAGTTAAACTACTGTTAGATATTGTGCATTTTCCAAAATTTCAGTTCTGTAGCCAGATTCAGAATAATACATTAATACATTTTATCTCTATGGAATTAGGTCTAAGTCCTTAATATGGTCTATTAAACTCAGCCTTTTTTAAAAAGGAAGAAAATCACATTCCTCTTGTTTATAGTTTATGGATGGTTTCTTGTGCCATTGCACATTTTTAACTGACAAAAGCCCACGCCTTAGCTTACAAAGGTTTCTGGTTTTAAATAGACAAAAAAATGGTTGTAGTGTGTTTAATACTGACTATAAACCAATAGTTACCCAGCAAAGTAAAAACATTGCTGTATAAACACTGAATATATCAGAGATTTCAAGTGAATCCTAGCAACATAAACTATAAAATCCCAAAACATACAAAAGCCAAATAGCATCTTCAGACACAGTGTTGGCCAAACTTCTGCTGAAGTCAGAGAGAGCTTCAAGATGTGGACTTGGGTACAGCAGCAGCTATAACTGCAGCTTTTGAAAAGGTCATAACGGCTGCTGGCTGCTGTGACCCCTTACCCTCACAGCAGGGTCAGTAGCGGTTGCTGACATGGCACTTAGAGCTTATAGTAAAGTAAACTGAAACCACATCACGAGACATTTCATGATAAATCATGGTGGTTCAGGACCTGCTGTCCAAGCCGTGATGCTGATCCTGCTACAGTGGTGTAGCACTGTCAGCAAGAGAATTGGACAGACACCTGGTGGTTGTAATTTCGTTAGTCACCACAAATAACAAATGAAAAGCTTTAACTCTGTTTCAGATTTGAAACTTGATATTCAAAATCAATATTGGGTACAATCTGTTGACAAAAGAGCCTTCCCACCTAGGAAAAGTTCTTGTCCTTTGAAAACTTTGGGGGTTTTAATTTTTCACACTTTACATTAGAGTGAACTTGAGAGATTTCAAAGTTTTTCAGGAAAAGTGAGAATGTAAGGCTTAGTGACCCAATCAATAATTTGTGGCTGGGACACTTGTTGGACACAAGTGTTCAAGTCCCTGCTTGATCGTTGTATGTGATGAATTCACTCCTCCTTGGTTATTCTGGGATAGTTCTTTCCTTTTGAAACTATTCTGCTTTATATAAGTAATTAAATCATATCTGGGGCAGGGACTTGAATCTCAGTCTCTCTAAGTAATTTTGCTTAGCCCAGTAAAGTTACTGGGCTAAGGACTCTCAGTCTTCACTATGAAATGTATTTCTACAAAATGAAAAAGTTCTGAGAGAGCACTAAAAAAGACTCACCCTAGAGAAGTGTGATGGGTCAGGGCATTCATGAAGGATGAAGGAGACCTATTTTCTATTTTGTAGCTTGAATCTTGCAGGAGACTCTTCCCAATAGTTGCTGTATATCATTATCTGTAGATTTCATTTGTGGAGGGTTTTTTTGCTGTTTTCCCCCCACATATTTCAATTTCTGTTTCCTTTGATTTGTGTCCCTTTCAGACTGCTCTGTATCTCTAGCCTTCATTAGACCATCTACATTAAGAGCAACTATTATGATATGAGAAGTCTCTCAAACCTTATTTGTACTAAAAAGTCTCGGGAGTCACTTTTCTGGAACTTTTGATGTAGCAAAAATAATTCTGTAGTGGAGCTGCTCTTTCTTGGTTGTTTTCATGTTATTTGACCTTGTCAGGAGTAAGCAAAATCCAGCTTAAAGTCTCCCTCAAAGCTTAGATGTGATGACTCCAGTATCTCCCTTTTTAGACAATTGGGAGTTTCTTTTCACCTGGATATATTCGCTTTTGTTTGCTACATTTTTCTCTCAATAGGCAATTAAATAAGGCTCCACCAAGGTTGGGAGAACAATTGCCTTGGGATTACCTTCTGTCTTCATTTGTAATCAAGGCCTTCATTTATAGTGATAACATAGGCTGCATTGAGCTCCTTCCACACACCCCCTCCCTCCCAATTTTTTGAGCAAAATTGGTAAGAGCCAGTCTTCCCATATTCAGCAAACATGTGCATAGAACTGCCCACACTGGATCATAGATGCTATTAACTTAATAACTAATGAGGCCTGACTGCATCAAACTATGAGAGGACAAATGGAGAAATAAGACAGAATTGATTTACTCTTTGACATACTTGGTAAGCAATGGTCATACCACTCAGTTCATTTTTAAGTTTAACCTTTGAATTTAAATAAAGGAGACTGCTTAAAAATCAGTGGTGCAATATACCAGCTTATACTAATCCTTCACTTAATGATAAGCCACACTGAAAATACTGAAAGGAACATAACAAGAATTAAAATAATAAAAATAACTTTTTTCCTCACTGCTCAAGGAAGCTGGGTGTAGGAAATGAAAGTAGAAGCAGTTATTCCTGTATATAGAAGATAGTATATATCTAACTAGATCATCATTAAATTGTTTTCTCCAAAATAACTCTTTGAGATAATGCCTTAAAGAAGAAAACCCATTACTTTCAAACCTTACTGCAAGAACTGTGTCCATAAAGCTACCCTCTTGCCTCCCTACCTCCAGAACTCAGGGATGATGGGGATAGGAGTACTTCTCTGACTTTAGTGCCTGGAAGGTTTGTCTTGAGCAACATGCACGTGGCCTTGACTGGCAAATTCTAAAAATGATTCCATGGCCAGGTGATCCTGTTGAAACAAACAGATTCAGAGAACTGATGATAATATTGTTGACGGGTATTCATAAGAAGTAAGAATCATTACAATGAATCACATTTTTATTATGTTTTACTATCTATTTCATTCTTAGGAATGATTGGTGTTCATTTTTGTAGCAGTTTCACTTGAAATGCAGTTTTTTCTGTTATTCAGGGTAAAAATTTTGGTAATACATATGTTCATGTAAAAACTTAATAAAATAAGCTTCCCGTCAATTTTTAGATTTACTTCCTGTTTTCCAGGGATATAGTTCTCAAATTACTTCAGTATGAAGCATCAACTAACGTGGCAGATAATAAAGGTTATTTTCCTATTCACTTGGCTGCTTGGAGAGGAGATGTAGACATTGTGAAGATTCTCATCCATCATGGGCCATCACACTCCAGAGTGAATGAACAGGTGAAGTGATAAACAATATTTGTGTACATCATCAGAAAAGAGCAGCACATACTCTTTAGGTCTGGCAAATTTTTAGTCAAATTAAAAAAAACCCAAACCCAACTGTTTTCCATTGTTTCAGTAATTTCTTCTCCAAGACTGATAAAATCATCCAATATAAGCATACCAGATATCTTTCTTCTGGATACACTGACCTAAAGGAAGTTAGATTTTAAAAGTATGAAAAACCTTCTGCTTGTTTCTGAAAAACTGTATGAAGACATACTCTTAACTATGCATCATATATATATATTGATGTAAATTTGTATAAACTCTGTGTCTTTTTAACTTTATTAGATATTAAATTCCTGAAAAACTTTGAGATAAAATTAATATTCTTGGTATATTTTGAGTGTACTGTAAATGAACTGATATGCAGAGATAAATGACAAACCAGATGGACTGCAGGTATGCATGTGCAGCAGAAAGGACACATAAATACTAGGAAAAAATGATAAGAGTATTACAATGGGTAAGGGCAGGATAAATATGTTCCATTCTGTTGTCAAACTTATGGCACACCTTCTGTTTTCATTCTGTATATTCTTATATGGTCCATTTGTAGGGTTAGTATTTAGAAATAGAAAGAAAGAAGGCAATTAAAATCTGACACCATCTATAGTCAGCTGTACTGCTTGAGGACTGGAAGTAGCCACCATAAGCTATTGAATTTGCCAGGGTAATCAGGAGGTTACTGGAATGTACAGGTGGGAGTCAGCTCCAGATTCAGATCTAAATTTTAGTGTCTACATTGCCTGTATATGCACCATTTTATTCCACAGAGGTCTAGTCAGTTGTTCTGGTGACCAAAAGTAAGGCAGGATTCATTTGCTCAAACACAGAAATCCAGTACCTTCTAAGGCCCTGCAGTAACTGAGACATCTGCATTGGCCTGAAGGTATGCTCAGAATTTCCATGCCCTCGTGGAGTGGCTGATGAACACCAGGTGAGGTACCCTACAGCACCTCAAATGGCAAAGTACAATTTAACAAATCAATTGCACTCTCAGTGTCTACCTTAATGTGGCTGGAAGGCAAACTGTGAGAAAATATGAAATGTTAGACCTAAATTGCAAACTCTTAACCAGTGTGAGTTGCCATTCCTTGAATAATTTTTTTTATATTTGAGGTATACACTTAGCCATTGGAATCCATACAAGGTATGAATATCAAGTATTAGGGCAGGAAATATAGGAAAATAAAACAACAGCCATGTGACAGTCTTCCAGGAAATCCTATAATACCCTGGCTCATCCAAGAAAAAATACAAACCCCCAAACTTGTCATTCTGTGGTTTGAGTTGCAGATTAGGAGTTTCTCAGAGTTTCTCATTCTCATAAGCTGTTCAATGTAGGATGAAAGCAGCTGAACTGTAGGATTACCTTTTGTCAAGGAGAAAGGGGTTTTTTTTGTTTTATTTCTGCAAGAAAATGAAAAAGCAACTTTCTGATTGCAGGTTATCCATTTGCTTAAGGAGATTCCTCGTACTGTACTGATAGAAAACTGGAAGCTATGCAGGAACTTTGAGGCAGGGATAGTGAAAAAGATATTTCAGTAAGATCAGAAAGAGAAATACAAATTCAATCCTACTTCTTCTGAATCCCACATATATGTCCAAATTTCTAGAATATTCTCAAGCTTGATTAGGTGTGCTTTCCAGTCTCTGGTTTGATTGCTAGAGCAAATAAGCAGGGATTCATCTGATTCTATACCGCATTGCCTCAAAAAAGGTCTTGTCATTAGATCTCCTGCTGTTTTATGTATTTTTCCCAAAAGCTTTGTAATGGAAAATGTGTCAGCAATCCTCACGAGAAATGTTGGACCTTAAGTCTCTTAAGAGAGTCTTGATCATATTAAACTTTGAAGTTAAACTCATACAATATACAGTTCTGACCTTATAAATCCCCTGGTGTTCCACTCTAGACAGTGGCCAGCTTTAGTAGGTGGACCACTTTGCTGGCACTGACTTTTCTGTTCTAGTTAGCACTCTACACAGGAGAATATTATCCATATAACGGAATGAGGGAAAAGCCATGTTGATATAAAGCCATCTCCACCCACATATCTTCAAATAACACCAGAGTGGCATCTGCACCCCAATATTGTACATTATTGAATCTGTAGGTTTCTGAGGCTTTTGCTTATTTGCTGATAGGCTGTATAAGGCAAGGGATTCCTCATAGCTCTCATAGCTCTCATAGCTCTCAGATCTATGGAGCTGAAGCTACAGCTTGTAAGAAATCCTGGGCTATTTTTCTTCCTTCTTTTTTCTTCTGAGAATTGGGGAGATGGATAGCCATTTTTCCTGACACGTTTTCACTGCAGCAAGAAATATACTCAAGTCAAACTTTTTTTCCTGGATTTTTTTTGTAAGGATCACATTAAGAATGTATGTGCTTTCAGTTTAAGAAAATAATTTTGTTCATTAGTTAAAAATTGTTGCAAGTAATTTGTAATACATCTTCGCTTTTAATCTATTTTATTAAAATTCTATGTAAAATAAATGCTTCTAAAAACTTAAAGTAATGAACAACACAACAAAGAAGTAAATGAGAAGCTTATGATGCATAAATGTCTATTACATTAATTAATGGATTTAATATGGTATACTGTAAATTAATTGAACTGCATTCTACGCATTTAAAATGCAGGTAACTAGTATCACAGGATTATACCCAGCCATATCCAGCATCTAAAGCTCTGAATGCCCCCTACTGTTCCTATTACACAAAACTGAAAAAAAAAAGTAAAGAGGCGAAGAGTTAAATGACAATTATTTTATAGGGGGGGTGGAATGTAGACTGGCAACTCCACACACAGAAAATGGTTACAGCATAACAATTATGCAAGAGTAATTCTATCACTGTTTGATATAGGTGTCTTAGTTGACATGCATGATGTATGCTTTAAATTACAAAATACGGTGAAATTACAAAACGTGTTTAAATTCATTGATGAAGACTTGAAAATATGTAAATTATAAATTGCATGAAGATCAAGTAGTAGTATGAGATCAAGATTTGTTAGTACATTAATACCAAATATAATAAAAAGTTGTGCTGTTAACAGTCAGAATACTTACATGTTTATTTATGCAAAGACATCTGGGTAGCACAAATATTTATTATGGCAACTCTCATCATAAAATGACATAATTGATAAGAAATTCTAATCTGTGAAAAAAATTATAATAAATAACAGCCACATATGGGTCAATATGTAGTGTTTGGTACTAGTGCAGGAAATCACATGAAAAAAAGGTGAATAACATCAGGAATAAATATAAGGTTCAAAATATATTTTTAATATATATTGAAAGAATATTAATAGTAAAACATTTACAGGAAAAAATGTGAACACTTCTGAAATTTCTTGTTGATGTTCTCTGTTTTGTGATTCTGTCTGTTTTTCTTCATGCACATAGCATGTCTTTTTCCTTACATTTATGTATTTAATGTGCTGTAGACTTTTAGTGCATCGAACTGTAATTGTCATAAACCCCACTCACATTTCTTTAATGCTGCTTGACACTTCTTCTGAAATGTAAAGGAAACGAGTTCAAGATGTGTTCATAATAGGTAAATACCTAACATCTAACATATTTACTGTCTTCCCCAAATCATCAAAACGAAGCACAGACATTATATGCTTCTTTCAGTGACACCTCTGGGACTTCCAGAAGTACAATTCAGTTCCAAATTAGCCTGCAAAACCAATAATTTTCATGTTCTGCATTTGATGTCCCCTCCCTCCCCTTAAATTAGGGACTATTTGGATGAATTTCCAAATTTCCCTTGCAATTCTTTTTATACCCTTTTTAGAAGAAAAAAATGAGCAGAGGTAATCTTTTTTTATTTGAGCCAATTGCAGCAATAAATGTGAAGAAAACTTTTATTCAAAGTAGTCAGCCAAATTACAGAATTACTTTTTTATTTTGTTTCCACGTAAGTGAAGGTCAATTTCAATGGGAATTCAGTAAGTTTGATTTTTATTCACAGTGGGTAATTTGCAGCAGAATTTTTCCCAATAACTTTTACAAAAATTGTCTTTTTGAAAAAATACTACTATCTAAATAAAAGTATTTTCTAATTTATGGGACAATGCCTTCTTTATTTGTCTTCATATTGTTCTTATATGGTAAAGATATTCATTAGAACATGTTCATAGAATCATAGAAGGGTTTGGGTCAGAAGGGACCTTCAAAGATCATCTAGTCCAACGCCCTTGCCATGGACAGGAACATCTTTTACTAGATCAGGTTGCTCAAAGTCCTGCCCAACCTGACCTTGAACACTTCCAGTGATGGAGCACAATTTCCACAATTTCTCCGGGCAACCTGTTCCAAAGTCTCACCACCTTCATCGTAAAAAATTTCTTCCTAATAGCTAATCTAAATCTACCCTCTTTCAGTTTAAAACCATTGCCCCTTGTCCTGTCACTACAGGACCTGATAAAAAGTCTCTCTCTGTCTTTCTTACAAGCCCCCTTTCTATATTGAAAAGCCGCAATAAGGTCTCCCCAGAGCCTTTCCTTCTCTGGGCCGAACAACCCCAATTTTCTCAGTTGTTCTTCATAGGAGAGGTGTTCCAGACCTCTGATAATTTTCATGGCCCTCCCCTGGATGTGCTCTAACAGATTCTTCTTCTTTCTTGTGCTGGGGACTCCAGAGCTGGATGCAGTGCTCCAGGTGGGGTCTCACAAGAGCAGAGTAGAGGGGCAGAATCCCCTCCCTTGATCTGCTAGCCAGACTTCTTTTGATGCAGCCCAGGATATATTTGGCTTTCTGGGCTGCAGGTGCACATTGCTGGCTCATACCCAATTTTTCATCCATCAGTATCCTGATGAAAGTCCTTCTCTGCAGGGCTGCTCCTAACAATTTCATTACTGAGTCTGTATTGATATTGGGGATTGCCCTGACCCAGGTGCAGGACTTTGCATCTGGCCCTGTTGAACTTGCTGAGGTTCACATGGGCACATTTCTCCAGCCTGTCAATGTCCCTCTGAATGGCATCCCTCCCCTCTAATGTATCAACAGCACCACTCAGCTTGGTGTCACCAACAAACTTGCTGAGGGTGCACTCAATCCCACTATCTATGTCATTGATGACAATATTAAATAATATTGGTCCCAGTACAGACCCTAGGGGGACACCACTCATTACTGGAATGTTCATTAGGGATTAGAATACAGAGGCTTAAACTGCACTAAGAAGGAAAAAATAGAAATGGAGCAGGGTAGCATGCAGTAAAGAAAAAATTCAATCAGGAATGGTATGCCTTAAAAAAAAAAAACAACGAAGTTAGAGAAATACATCCAGTGAGACAATATACAGCTTCTTTTAAATACCTAATGGGTGTGAACTCTCGAGTTTCTAAATTTTTGAATGCAAGCAAAGTTGTGAATAGTTTTTTTTGTCTGTACAATTACAGTTGGGGGAGAACAAAAAAGGAAAATATTTAGTCTTGTCTTAAATGCTTGGATTTTTAAATCAGATTTGAAAATATATCTGGAAATATTAGGGATGTCTAAATTCTAATGCTTGGTTTTGTGTTTAAGAGAGCTCTTGATAAGGAAATCTATGGACTTTTTATTTATTTCTTTACTTTCAAATTAGACAGGTTCATTGATGACCTGTGATAAGAAGAAGGATGTTGTTAGCTGTTTTTCCACAGAAACTGTAAAAATCTATGCACCATGTAAAACTTCCCTTCCTGAAGGAGAATGGACGATAAAGTCACAATGCTTTTCCCAACAGCTCTCCTCATTCTTGGCTGTGTTCAGAGTTGCTGTTGTAACATTGTTCAGCCTTTGCCCTAGACATCCAGGAAAGCACTTTATTTCCCACTGTAATTAAATACAGTGACCTGCTACTTGCTGAATCAATCAGGCAAACTTCCTTATTTTTTTCAGAATGATTAACTTGTTGGTGGAACTTCTCAGGAAACTACCTTTCTGTTTTAACAGATGAAGTAAGACCATCCTGAGATCAGTCCTTTCTCTGTCTTGGATGTATTGTCTTGCTCAGTTACTTGAAATTGGGATTAGGGGACAAAGAAATGGCTCAGTGACTTAGGAAGTCTCCTTTTTCAAGTTCATCATAAAAGTGCTTAGATAATAAAGGAGTTGAGCATTCTTTGGAAAGGTCTGTGAAATGACTACTTGATAGTCATTATTGCTTGTACAGTACTTGCGTGGACTTTAGGAGCTTTAAACTACACAACTATGCAGTAAAAGTCCTAAATATACCCAGTGTTTAATAATGTCTTCACAAAGGCCTATATAATATTCATGAGAGCCATTCATGCTCTTGATATTTCCTGCACCTCTTCACTATCAGACTGCCAAGCTACAATAATTGTCTCTGTAATGTATTTGCTAATCTGTCTTCAAATGAATAGACCTTAAGAGATGTTCTAGATTTTGCGGTGGCATGTGTTCTCAATAGCAAAATGATGTAGCACAGCCTGCAGTACTGACCAGACGCAATGCTGTGAAGGCACAATTCAGTTTGCAGCAACAGAAGTCTGAGTTCTGACTGTATGTGGAAGAGAACAGGCTCAGAGAAAAGCTGGAAAATGACAGGACCATGCCCATGAAGAGACCTGTGTAACAAGTAATGAAGAAGAAAATTACAAAAGGTTAAAAGCTGAATCATAAGATGCCTTAACTGTGAATATTAGGGACTTCTGTTTTATACTATTTTTGCATAATATCAGTCTTCTCTTCCTGTCTTACATTTTGTACGTCTTGGTTCTGATGTCTAGGTCTTTCTTTTCCTTGAGTCATTCAGTCTTAGGATCTATCTTGTAGTTTCTAACATGTGATGAAGTATCTGAAATTTCTAAAAGCATTCTAATCTGTTTCTTTAGCATTAGATACATTATTTAACCCTTGGATATCAGATTTGGAGATCTAATCACACAATGGTAACTTGCATGAAGACTTTTGTATTTTCATAGCAGGTTAACTGCTCATGGCAATGAGTGTGAGCCCATAAACTTTCTGTACTCCAGAAACTGCTTACATATGGGACTGAAAATGTAGGCAATAGTAATAAATTATTATTAATTACTTCAAGAATAATTTTTCATGTCTTTCAAATATTTCTTTGAAATAATAAGCTATTTTAGATATGTGAGGACAAACAGTACTTTAAAATCAATAGCATTACACCTGCATTAGCTTTGACCTCACAAAGGACAAGTCAGAAGTAACAGTGGTTTTGGGACCAAGGAAATCACGTAACTTAAACAACAACTCTTAAAATATCATCGTGTATGTGGGGGGGTGTTTATTCTTACTGTATGTCTTCTATAAGCAAATGCCTGAAGGAGGAAGTTCATGACACTGACTGAGACATCCATGTCCATCTTTCCATGAGTGGTAAGGAGAGGAAGATAATGTTTCTTCCAGTCCAGGAAATACACTGGACACTGTAATAGCATCCTCTATCTTAGGGGTCTCTCTGGGAATGCTGGACCAACTGTGTCTATCTGGTAGGCATTCCCTCTTTTCTTAAATTTGAAGATGGCGGACTGTCAAAACCTACTTAAAAACTTTCTGCTGTCTCCTCAGTAAAACCTCTTGCTTCCAAGGTGATTTATTTTATGTAATTAGTACTAAATTGTCAAAGCAGATAAATTTAGAGGGCAGTTAAACAAGTTGTAATTCTCTCTTTGAAAGTTAAGAATCATTCTGTCTTTTATACCTGAGTTGAGTTCATTAATTTACATTTTAAAGAGGGAAGGATGTCGTATTATTAAGTTCTAATTAGGTAGTACCTCTCAGCTCTGATAACACAATAAATATAATGCCTGTTCTGACTGCACATGTGTAGGTAATTTAATTATCATGTTTGTCCAGGTTGGATTCTTCTATTTTATTTCAGTGATACCTAGTTCTTTTAAATTTTGAATCAGTTTGGTTTGTCATTAACTGAAATGTAGCTTTAATTTGGGAAATGCAAAGAAACGAACAAAAATGTTCAACCATGTTCATTTGAAAATAATAACATTTTGTTCAGATTTACAGATGCTTTTATGCACTGTGGTGTTTTAAAATATACTTTTCTGTAAATATGCCCTTGCATGAAAATTCAGTTGGATATTCTTTATTTAGAGGGAGAAAATTTAAGTTTGCTGTGCAGCAGCAGTGATTTGGACTGGTTGGTCTCTATGTGTCTTTATCTGTGGCTGAAATTCTGGCCAGTCACCACATTTTGAGAAAAAGGTCATAGCCAATTTAATTTTTATGCTTCTCAGGAAATTTAATCAGAATACTTTTAAACTACAGTATTAGACTATTGGCACAATATTCCAGATAATTTATATATTATCCATAAATACTTGAAAAAAATTCAAACACAAGCAGATATTGGATAGATGAATATATCTGTTTGACAACTGTATGGTAAACGTGCCTTTTGGTATTTACCTCACCGAATGTGGATATAGTTATACGTCTAATTTTTTTGTGTAACTATTTCCATTGGATATGTAAATACAGTAACTGTAGGCACAAATTACCATAATTGGCCATTTTATGTGCAATTATCTGATTTTCATACTTAATTGTGGTAATTGTACACAAAATTAGACTGCGATTGCCTGTTCATCTGTGCAGTTCTGTCCATGAAATATTGAAAATCTAACAACAAGTTCTAATAAACTATGCTTGTGATTTGTGGGTATACCACCATACATAAAAAAATTTCTTTGCCCAGTCCTTTATAAAGGATACGTTAGAAGTCACTAGAGCGCAAAGGGCATATCACAGGTAGTTGGTAGATCATTGCAGCCACGTAGTATTATGATAGCACATATTTTATCCTGAATTTATGCCTATGTAATAGAGAAAGTCCATGTGGTGGTCTGAATAATGCACAATGATTCAAATACTTACCAGTCATCAAGCCACGTCACCGATGGAAACTTCTCACTTTCTACTCAGCTCTTCCCACTTTCCAGCTTCTGTCTTGCAGTTTAGCAGGAAACCCATTCCAGTCTCTGGGATCTTGTGTGGTGCTGCAGACACCTGAAGAGTTTATCTGCAACATTGATTTATCTGAATGTATCGATCTGTCTCTTCTGTCTCCCAGGTTCACCTGAGTCATTTTAAATTACAAGACGAGATGAAAAGGACAGCAGTGTTATTAAAACCATAAATTTGAGATTTAAGTTCTTGA
This sequence comes from Gorsachius magnificus, assembly GCA_034008185.1. Taxonomy (NCBI): domain Eukaryota; kingdom Metazoa; phylum Chordata; class Aves; order Pelecaniformes; family Ardeidae; genus Gorsachius; species Gorsachius magnificus. The sequence continues at coordinate 165,400,977 of CM067081.1, forward strand.
TTATAGAATTAGAAACACTGTTACTAAAAAGAAAGAAAAGTTTCCTCCCTTTCCACCTTTCTAGATATTACTGTGCAACATGGATTTTCTTATCCTAGCTAGCTTTTGAGTAAGAGACCAAAGCCTCATTTCTCTGGTTCTCTCACCCTTTCTGTCTTTCAAAAGACAAATCCTTTTTTCTATTTTCAGTTCTCTGTCCCCAGAGTTTTCTTCAGTGGTTTCCTTGAGAAATACAGCCTATGGATTCAGATTTATTTCTTCTCCATTCTTAGAATTATATTTCTACCTTTCTCTAGTATCTTTTCTGAATTTGCATTATTTTCTTTTTATTTCTTTATAAGACACATTAGCTTATTGGCTTTCCACTTTTACAACATTTTCAAAACTGTCACAAAATTTTATAAATCATATATCAGAAGAGGCATTCAATGTACACACTTTTAAAATATATAGTGTCTAGTCTATTTTAAGGCTTCATAAAGACTGCATAAGATATATTAATAATATAGATGGCATATAGAATTCAGAGAGCTCTATAAATTATTTCCTTCCTCTGTGCCTGAAGTTATTTGTCTGTTTGGGATTACAAGTATACAGGCAGAACAGGAAGAAAACAATTAAAGAAGATGCTGCTTATTCTCAATATTTATTTATTATTAAGATTATTAAATAGTGTTTGGGGAAAGACTTGGGGAACATTGATTTATAAAGCAAATACTTATTCAATCCACAGCATACAAATACTCATATGCCTTAAAATGCACACATAGATCTCCCTGGAGCCCTGCGAAGACTTACGTGACGAAGACGCTAAGTCTTTCTTATATCTACAGTTGCTATTTTGCTTTCTTCCAAGCTTTGGTGGTTGGCTTGATAGTAACTTTTATAGTGATATATGAATCTAGCCTTGTGCCTGGTACATTTTCATTACGCAGTTTTTCTCTGTAATTTCACTACTCTAATAGCAAACTGCTATCATTTAAAACCGTTATACAGAGTGGAGAGACTCAAGTGTCAGAGTTTTTCTAAGAGAAGGACTCAGCTATGATTTCAGGAACAGTTGAATCAAGAAAGGTTCCGTATTTTGGCATATTGTGAGCAGCAAGGTATTTTGGGGCATGTTGTTAAAAATGGATTTGGAACAATGTGGACACATAGGGACCTGATCTGCTTGAGAGACACAAACCTGAAGTATTAATGTATTATCAGTAAAATTTTAGTGGAGTCATTCTGAAGCATTTAACATACATTACCACACATTATATTGCAAATCCTGCCTGCGTAGTGATCTCATGGAGACAATTTATAGAAGCCGAGCAGTTTTGTTGTGTGATTAGACATGAATTTCTGAAGCTTTTGTTTTGTTTTAACAGAACAATGAAAATGAAACAGCACTGCATTGTGCAGCTCAGTATGGTCATTCAGAAGTAGTTGCTGTTCTGTTAGAAGAGCTAACAGACCCTACAATAAGGAACAACAAACTAGAAACACCTCTGGATCTGGCAGCACTTTATGGACGTCTGCGCGTTGTAAAAATGATCATCAAAGCATATCCAAACCTGATGAACTGTAATACAAGAAAACACACTCCTTTGCATCTTGCTGCACGTAATGGCCACAAAGCTGTTGTACAGGTGCTTCTGGAGGCGGGAATGGATGTCAGCTGCCAAGTTAGTGTGTAATTTCTTCCTTTGCTTCTTCTTTTCCTCCTTTCTTCCTTTCTTACCTTACTTACCTTTATCATTAGAATATGATTCAAATGAAATAACTTCTTACACTTTTTCTTTTAAAATACACTTGCATTTACTTTGTTAGGAACGCTGCAAGGTGATATATAATACAGATTTATTTTTTACAACCCAAATAATGCGTTCAAAGGGATAACTCAAGAAAGATATGTGTCTTCAATGATGAGTGTATATTTTAATGTTGTCTTGAGGCATGTAGATAGAGTATATATTTTTATTTTACAGCATTGCCTTTAATGATACTAACCTGACTTGCTAAAGCTATGGCCCTTAGTAGTCGTAGCAATCTGAAACAATATTTGACTGAGAACGCATTTTCCAAGGGTTATCCCATTGTGAACCAAAAGTTACAAAATACTACTACTACTACTACTACTACTACTACTAATAATAATAATAATAATAATAATTTTTCTGCTTTCCTAAACACTTGTAGTATAAATCTATAATTCTATAGCAATACACTCTTGCTGCTACTGACTGCAACCTGCTAGCTCTTTTGTGCATTTATTCTACGCACAGTAAATTATAATGGTGTAAAAGAGGTAACTTTAAATAAGAGACATAGATGGGAACTATAGAACATAGATACAAGGTACAGCAGCAGTACATTTTATGTCCAATTCTTTGTAGTGGAGAGTGTCCAAGCCTTTTAACTACAGAGGACCTGATTCTATTACATGTGAAGTCTTGCCTCAGTCTTATGATTTCTCTTGATTCGATTGAGAGCACTGTATTTGAGTTTAAATGTGTATTTTCTCTTCAGATTTAAAGTAGCCTTCTTACCATCTGATGTATTATGGTTATAATGCTTCGAATTAAGGTTGTTTCAGGTTTATTTCTATTTTCAGATAAACCAACTAAACAAATGTAATTACATCGATTTTAGAGTGACATCCAGGCATTCTTTACCAATAGGTGATTTAATAAATCTTGTGAACTTTGCCTAAACTTTGACTAAGTTTTATAACCATTTTAAGCTTTAACGAAACACCTTTGTCCACATATTCCCTTTTATATAACGAGAATGCACTTGGGTTCTATGCACTTTTGTTATTTCTGGATTCTTCCATCAAGGTTGTGTTTTTCAACTTTTGAGGAAAAGAATGTGAAATGGGAAAGAAAAGATAGATTAAAAGAAACAGCAAAGCAAAACAGAAAATAGTAACATATTTTAAGATTAAAAAAGGGTATTCTCAAATGCCTTCAAAATGAAAATGTAGTAAAATTGTTTTGCTACTTTTATTAGCTCTAGTATCTTCTGAGTTAGCATTGTTGCTTGCTTCAAACTATTTCAAACTGAAACACTTTTTTTTCTATGGTTTGCTTACTTGTGTATTTGCCTGGGATTATGCTTCCAATTTAATTTGCTTTTGATTTTCTTTACTAGGAAGTGATACACTTGCCAAGATTAATACAAGCAGCTCTTTTGTTTCAGCTGTCCTTTATTATTACTACATCTTAAGTAATTTAGAAAAGTTTAAAGCTAAAGCAACATGTAACTGAACCCTTGAATACGTGTTTCTGAATATATAATTTCTATCTCTAGCAAATGAGTGAGGAAAAAGTCAGAAAGAAACTGAACTGATGCCTAAAAAATAGAATAATTGAAGAAAAATAGTGTCTGTCATGGCAACTCACAAACTGGTGGTTACATGAGGGTTGAATATTACACAATGCTTTTATGAAGTGTGTGCTTCCTCTTATGTAATCTAGATAATTTTAGCACCATTGTGAATTCTCCTAAGCCATTTCTATCTATAGTTATACCAAAAGTTTTTTGCTGGTCTTTAAAAAATATAGTGGCTGCAAATTTTGAATTATCTTCTTTTAAGAAATGAGAGATAAAATTTTTTTTTTTTTTTTAAATTCTAATTTGTTTTAAGAAATTTATGTTCTTATTTTTCTTAGTTATTTTAAGCGGGGGGGATTTTAAAATTTTGTTTTATTTTATTTCATTTTGGCGTAATCTTGTTTCTTCTGTTTGTCCTACTTGCCATAAGGAAATATCATTTATTTATTTTCTTACCGGTATACATACTCTCTATCAATATGTTCCTTTTCATTCAGCGTCTTAGCATATTGGCAAGTTGGCTCTGTACATGTTGTTAACTTACTCCTTCTATAACCTCTGAAAAATACTTTGTTGATGATTACTGGCAGCTTATTAAACTGAGCAGAGCATACAATATCAGCCTGTTACTTAAAACTGAACTCAGCTCTTTTAATATTAATTAAATTGCTCTGCATCACTGAATGGGAAAGAACAGTATACAAAATATAATCCTATGTGGTAAATAAAACTGCACACATTCATACACGTTAAATAAATTTAGCTTATCAGCAGTAAGCTCTCAGAATGCTGAGAGAAAATTATAGAAGCAGCCTATCTGCTATCATTCTGTAATTGTAAATATTTATTTGTTTAAATAGGAAGTTTACTTTAGCCAGGTTATCTTTCTCTTCTGTACTCCCTGAGCACTTTTAATCATAGCAAATATTTGGACTAAAAATAGACAGCATTTAATTTTTGATTGAATTAATCACACATTTTATTCATTTCCCAGGTCTATCCAATATCCTTCAATCTGAAATTATTTAGAAGTGGGCAATACAAATCTGCTTCATCTCTTTATGCTTTGAAGTTTTCATTTAAATTGAAACATATGAAAAATACACAGGTTTTGGGTGAGTGATAGATTTTGGGCCCTCAGTAAAATAAGATACTGCACAGTTCACTGTGTTTCATTTAAACAGTAATTTTATAATTGTAAATTCCTTAAAAACTTGCCCCCTTCTGCGTATCCAACCTTTTTCTATACCTATTTGCCTTCTCTGCCTGTTCCAGTAATAATGGCAATTTACGTTGCTTATCACTGTAGCTCTTCTGCAAAGAGCTACACCCCTTCCTTTTTGCTGTCATAGAATCATAGAATCACCTCAGTTGGAAAAGACCTTTAAGATCATCAAGTCCAACCGTTAACCTAACACTGCCATCCCACCACTAAACCATGCCCCTAAGCAACTCATCTATCCTTCTTTTAAATACCTCCAGGGATGAGGACTCCACCACCTCCCTGGGCAGTCCATTCCAGAGCCTGACAACCCTCTCGGTGAAGAAGGTTTTCCTAATGTCTAGCCTAAACCTGCCCTGGCGCAGCTTCAAGCCATTCCCCCTCGTCCTATCGTCTGTTACCAGGGAGAAGAGGCTGACCCCCACCTTACTACAGCCTCCTTTCAGGTAGTTGTAGAGGGCGATCAGGTCTCCCCTCAGCCTCCTCTTCTCCAGACTAAACAACCCCAGTTCCCTCAGCCGCTCCTCGTATGACTTGTGTTCCAGACCCCTAACCAGCTTGGTTGCTCTCCTCTGGACCTGTTCCAGCAAGGCAACATCTTTCTTGTAGTGAGGGGCCCAAAACTGAACACAGTATTCGAGGTGCGGCCTCACCAGCACCGAGTACAGGGGCATGATCACTTCCCTACTCCTGCTGGCCACACTATTCCTGATACAAGCCAGGATGCCATTGGCCTTCTTGGCCACCTGGGCACACTGCTGGCTCATATTCAGCCGTCTGTCAATCAGTACCCCCAGGTCTTTTTCCACCAGGAAGCTTTCCAGCCACTCTTCCCCAAGCCTGTAGCGCTGCATGGGGTTGTTGTGACCAAAGGGCAGGACCCGGCACTTGGCCTTGTTGAACCTCATACAATTGGCCTCTCCAGGTCCCTTTGCAGAGCCCTCCTCCCCTCCAGCAGATCAACACTACCACCCAGTTTGGTGTCATCTGCAGATTTACTGAGGGCACACTCAATCCCCTCATCCAGGTCATTGATAAAGATATTAAACAAGACCGGCCCTAGAACTGAGCCCTGGGGGACACCGCTTGTGACCGGCCGCCAACTGGATTTAGCTCCATTCACCACGACTCTCTGGGCTTGGCCATCCAGCCAGTTTTTAACCCAGCGAAGAGTACACCCATCTAGGCCATGAACCGCCAGCTCCTCCAGGAGAATGCTATGGGAGACTGTGTCGAAGGCTTTGCTGAAGTCCAGGTAGACAATATCCACAGCCTTTCCCTCATCTACCAGGCGGGTCACCTGGTCATAGAAGGAAATCAGGCTGGTTAGGCAAGACCTGCCTTTCATGAACCCATGCTGGCTGGGCCTGATCCCCTGATTGTCCTGCATATGCCTGGTGAGCACACTCAAGATGAACTTCTCCGTAATCGTCCCTGGTACCGAGGTCAGGCTGACTGGTCTGTAGTTCCCCGGATCCTCCTTCCGGCCCTTCTTGAAGATAGGTGTCACATTTGCCAACCTCCAGTCATCTGGGACCTCCCCTGTTCTCCAGGACTGCTGATAAATGATAGAGAGTGGCTTGGCAAGCTCCTCTGCCAGCTCCTTCAGCACTCTTGGGTGGATCCCATCCGGCCCCATAGACTTGTGGATGTCCAGGTGGCATAGCAGGTCAAAGACTGCTCCCTCCTGGATTATGGGGGGTTTATTCCACTCTCTGTCCCCATCTTCCAGCTCGGGAGGCTGGGTACCCTGGGGATAACTCGTCAGGCCATTAAAGACCGAGGCAAAGAAGGCGTTGAGTATCTCTGCCTTTTCCTCGTCTTTAGTGGCAATGTTCCCCCTTGCATCCACTAGTGGATGGAAGTTCTCCCTGGCTCTCTTTTTGCTGTTAACATATTTATAAAAACTTTTCTTATTATCCCTTACAACAGTGGCCAGGTTAAATTCCAGCTGGGCTTTTGCCTTTCTAATTTCCTCTCTGCATGACCTGACAAGATCCCTGTACTCTTCTTGGGTTGCCTGCCCCTTCTTCCAGAGCTGGTAAGCTCTCCTTTTTTTCCTTAGTCGCAGTAGTAGACCTCTGTCCAGGCAGGCTGGTCGTCTTCCCCGCTGATTTGTCTTACAGCACATGGGGACAGCCTGCTCCTGTGCCTTTAAGACTTCCTTGAAAAACACCCAGCATTCCTGGACCCCTTTGTCCTTCAGACTATCTCCCAAGGGACTCTCCCAACCAGCATTCTGAGCAGGTCAAAGTCTGCCCTCCGGAAATCCATGGTGGCGGTCTTGCTGACCCCCTTCCTTACCTCACCAAAGATCGAAAACTCTACCATTTCATGATCACTAAGGCCTAGATGATTTCCAACCACCACCCCTCCCACCAGTCCTTCTCTGTTAGTGAACAGGAGGTCAAGCAGGGCACCTCCCCTGGTAGGCTCACTTACCAGCTGTGTCAGGAAGTTATCTTCCACACACTGCAGGAACCTTCTGGACTGCTTACTTTCTGCTGTATTGTATTTCCAGCAGATGTCTGGGAAGTTGAAGTCCCCCACAAGAACAAGAGCTTGTGACTGAGAGACTCCTGCCAGCCGCTTGTAGAATTCTTCGTCAACATCCTCATCCTGGTCAGGTGGTCTGTAACAGACTCCCAACAGCATATCTTTTCTGTTGGCCTGCCCCCTCATCCTCACCCATAAGCATTCTGCCTCACCACAAGTGTCAAGCTCTGTACAATCTAAACACTCCCTAACATACAGAGCCACCCCACCACCTCGCCTTCCTTGCCTGTCCCTTCTGAAGAGTTTGTAGCCATCCATCGCAGCACTCCAGTCATGGGAGGCATCCCACCACGTTTCTGTGATGGCGACTACATCATAACCATCCTGCCTTACAATGGCTTCCAGCTCCTCCCGTTTGTTGCCCATGCTGCGTGCATTAGTGTAGGTGCACTTGAGCTGGGCTGTCGGTTTCACCCCCAGCAATGGGGTGACCCCCCCAGGCTCCTCTCTAGTGAGCCCGTTTATATCCCCTCCCCCCTTCAGGCCTAGTTTAAAGCCCTCTCTACAAGCCCCGCCAGTTCATGAGCGAGGATCCTTTTTCCCTTCTGAGAGAGCTGGGCAACATCTGTTGTCAACAGGCCCGGTGCCATGAAAACCTCTCCATGGTCAAAGAAACCCAAGCCCTTCCGATGGCACCAACCTTCGAGCCACGCGTTAACTGCTCTAGCTTTCCTATTCCTTCCCGTGTTCCCTCCTGACACTAATGGGATCGAGGAGAGCACTACCTGCGCTCCTGATCCTTCAACCATTTTCCCTAGTGCCCTAGTGCCTAGTGTCATTATCTATGGAGGGTATTCCTGGAATCCATTTGCAAAGCTACCATTCAGATTATGTCTGAAATCCATGTCAAAGCTATAGTAAACTGCCTATGAATAAGGACTAGACAAGTGACCTAACTACAAGCTCTTGCATATTTACATGGTTAAAAAAATCTCTAATTAATAAAACCCTTGGTACTTTCATGTGAGCCTGCAAATTGTACACCAAGTTGCATTGTATATCCTGGTGTTCCTACTGGCAATGCCCTTCTACCCTTGCTTGCATTGTGTGTCCAGCTGGGACATTCTACCTGTATTTAGCTGCAAGCGACTTGGGGCAGGGACTGTTTTATTATACGCTTAGCACAATTTGTGCTTTAGTTCTTTATATTTAATACACAAAAAACTTATGCCAGGGAATCAATATATAATCCATTGATGCAAACTCAAGCAGACTTTACCTCGCTGTGTTCATGAAAAAATACCAGCATTTTTTGCATTAAATATCGCTGTGGAAGACTTTCCAAATATAATGGTAGTGTTCACTTTGCCAGAAAAATACAATCCAAGACAATGAAAGCTTCAGAAAGTAAAGTAGTGAGCATTGTCTATAAATCTTAACTTTGCTTGCTGTAGTATAGACAACAGGAGTATGTTAGTGCATAGGTACACCATTATAAGTGAAAAAGATCTACCTTAAAACTCTAGCACATCTTAAATATTATATAGTAATTATTTGCGACTACATTTTCTAATCCTTCCAATTTGTGTAATATGCTGTATTGCACCAGAAAAAAACCCCAACATTATTTTTATCGTCTCCAAGTAGTAGTCCACATGTACATTTACAAAGAGATATCTATCCAGTCAGCCAGTCCTCCACGTTTCTCTTGGCCCTGTTCATCCTGAGGCTTAGCATTTTCCCTACGTTAAGATGGAGTTTGGTAACTGAACTCTGTGATAGCAAGGACATTTCTGCCTTCTGGACAGTTTTTGGGTCGAGGGATCTGATCTGCTTGTTAGTTATTCACTATTACCATGAAATCCTGCCTAGAGCTTTGAAGATTTACATCAGCATTCATCTTCGTGACATCTCATGCAGGATTACACATCTGCATCTTACAAGTGTGCTTTCATTCTCCATGTTCCAGACTGATTTTATTTCAGTTTCATGGTAATATTTCCCCTCTTTGTCCGAAAAACACCTATATATTGGACAGATCAGTCCATTTTTTATATGGCATACCTCTAATATTCCTCTTTCAAACAGACTGTTTGTAATATATACCTCATTTCTGGGATGTGACATTCATTAGCATTGTCTGATAGCTTGGAGTTGTAAAGCAAAGACTGCCCCAGAATTCAGGGCAGTGCAGAATGCCTGTAAAGCATTTCAGGGTCATGTTCAGATATGACAGGAAATATCACTGTGGAATAGACCAAGAAGCTAGAAAGTATGAAATGAAAAAACTGGCATTTGGCTTTGGTTTCCTCTCACCACACTATGAATTACCTATGTAGTTGGCTTAAGTTTCTCTACTCCCTTTATGCATGGCAGAGCTTCGGTTCATTGTTACAGAAATATCTTCTGGCTCTCAAGTTGTCTGCAGATAGATTTGTTTGCCTTAGACATCTACAGGAAATTTCTTCTTCTCATGTTAGTTTTCATTCCATTTCTTATGAGATGTATGCTTGCATCAAGGAAAATATTACTTGCCTTTCCTCCAGCAGGGAGTTTTGATCAATAGAAAGGACTGCTACCAGTTCTGACAATTATCATATCGGGATCTTTTCCACCCCTTAACTGAGGACTCTGAGGATAGATCCTCTCCCTTGTCTTCAAAGCTGTTGACTGAGCGTGCCAGAACATTAATTTTTCTCAGTCTCAGATCATGCCACAACAATGGATTCTAGATAGCTGTTGTCACTAAAGTATGTCCATTGTTTTCCATTAAAAAAGTTCCTTATTAATATTAATACAGAATGATCTCTACAATTTTAGTCAAGGTGCAGCTAGTTCCCATCTCTGCAGTTCATCCTCAGTAGAACTAAAATTTAGTGCTCAGGCCTCCTATAACATTTGAACCTCTGTGGATTTCACTGTTGGTGTATGTATCACAAATTATTATCCCTGGCAGAATCACAGAATGGTTGAGGAAGGTAACTCTGGTGGTCATCTGGTCCAACACCCCATTCAAACAGGGTCACTAGGGCAACCTTCAGCGTTGCACAGAACCATGTCCAGACAGCTGTTGAATATCTCCAAGGACTGAGACTCCACAACCTTCCTGGGCAACATGTACCAAGGCTCAGTCACCTGCACAGCAAAAAAAGTTTCCTTATGTTCAAACAGAACCTCCTGTGTTTCAGGTTTTCCCCATTACCTCTTCTTTCACTGGACACCACTGAGCCTGGCTCAGTCCTCTTTACACCCTCTTTTCAGATATTTGTACACATTGATGAGATCCCCTGTGAGTCTCCTCTTGTCTAGGCTAAACAGTCCCAGCTCTCTCAGCCTTTCCTCACAGGAACGATGCTCCAGTCTCTTAATCATCTTAGTAACTCCCTCCAGTAGCTCCGTATCTATTTGGTACCAGGGAGCCCAGAACTGGACAGAGTATTCCACATGTGGCCTCCCAGTGGTGAACAGAAGGGAAGGTCAACTCTCTTGACCTGCTGGCAACACACCTCCTAGTGTGGCCCAGGATACCCTTAGCTTTTTTGCTGCAAAGACACATTGTTGGCACATGTTCAATATGACAGAATAAGTTCAACTGTAGCAAATATGTTCAAATATGAAAGACACTCCTCTTTTCTCAAAACAGTGAGTGATCAATTGTGATTGAGCCTCTATTTTGGTGTTCTTCTCTGGCAGGTTACCGTGCCAAACTTCTTCCTATTGTGGCTTTTGAATTTCACCACTTATCTTTCAAAGTCAAATATTTTGGGAGTCAAAGCTGTACTTCAATCCTTGATGATAGGGAACTCTATGTTAATAGTACCAGGTCCACCAATAGTCTTGAGGTTTATTCCTGTCAGTAAGTGACCAATCCAAAGGAAATGCCATATCCACACAAATACCAGAGAGGATAATAGGCTGTGCCAAAGCCTTTTTCAAGATTGCTGATGTCAAGCCATTTTCAGTAATCAGACCTATTCAGTGACTTTTCTGAGAACTGTTTTCATTCCCAGAAATTTCTGAGCTGCACCTTAAGCTCTGCCTGTACCTTTGTGGTTGCCCTGTCATTGTAGAGTTATTCAGTGTTGAAGTCAATTGCAGTTACTGGAAAACTCCTGTAGATACAGTTTAGAATTCTGACACCATCTCTATGTAAATCCGAATATTTAGTCTTGTTCAGAATAAGTCTGTGGATGTTCATCTAGGTTGCTTCTGAAAATGGAAAGATTTGAAGTTGTTTTGAGATATGTATTTCGTATGTGAATTCTCTTACTGACTTCCTGCTCTCTGTTATACTGTTAATATACCCCATGTGCTGGATGTAAATGACATTGGGCATGCTCTACTTTGTACGTCCATGTACTAAGTATGAAGAAAGATAAAAAGTGACTGTTCCTATTATGGACACAACAAAGAGTTTTCAGGCTCAATTGGTAGGACATATGTACACTTACTGTGTGCTCCCATCCATCTCAAGATCTCTGATTACTTCTAAATATCCTGTCATTGCATTGCTGTAACACTGGTGCATTCTGATACAGCTAATAAATAATGAATCACTATTTTATTTCAGAGCTAATTTTTTTGTGTCTTTGAAGTCTTTCCACCATAGCAAGCATGACAATAATGCATTTGGATAAAATACAGAAAAAATAAATTCAAGCAGTAACACCTTTAACATTTGCCCACAAATATAAAACACTCAAAATCTAATTTACTATCAAAAAAAAGAGGAGATGAGCCAGAGATTCAGTGAGGTCTAGTGGTGCTTTAACTAGTGCTAATGCTATTGTATGGAAAGGCATTTTGTTCAGATTTTTCAGTAACAGTCAGCAGTATAAAATAGTAAGAAAAGTAGCTTGTTGAGAGAGGTAGTTTGTTTTTCAGTACTGTAAATTTTATTTGAGCAAAAGTCCATTCACAAAGAATTTTGTGTCACAGAAATATGCAAAATCAGGTTCACAGACATCTAAGGCAGAATTTAAATAATCTAAACATAGACATCTAATGCTGTTGAAGGTGCCTTAGGGTATCCAAGACATCTGTATGGGGCAGATATGATGCAGATCAAATGTGAGCATCATCTGGAACATCAGCTGGAGGCCAGGGGGGATATCCTAGGGCACCTTTCACTATGTAACTGAATTGACCTTCTAGGGTGTGATCCAGTTTCAGATTAAAACACCAAAGTGTAGATATCCACATGTAAACTGGCTGACTCTGCTGAACAGCTATGTTCCACTGATGATGTTGACTAGATTTTCACTGCCTACAATATGAGTTTAGAAATTTTACACAAACTCAGGCTTGTTAATCAGGAGTTGTATTTCATCCCTATGGTATGTTCTTATATAGTTACTATTTTTATAGTAGAACTGACAGTACTTCTGTTATCTTGAATAGTAATAAAAAAATTCTGGCAGTATTTGTTCTTGCCTATTCAATGTTTTTTATGTGTGGATAAAATAGATGGGAAAAAAAATACTTATTTTCTAAATGTATTCTTTTTAAAAGGATCCATTGGTATTTTAATTTGCATTTTAACTGTCACAATATTTTTTTTTCCAGACAGAAAAAGGGAGCGCATTACATGAAGCAGCCCTATTTGGAAAGGTGGAGGTAGTACGCATTTTGCTTGAAACAGGTAAATCTAATTTACAGGAAACAGTGAACAAATATCCTTAATGTTCCTGCCCCCTCAAGTTTTGGTTATACAAATTACTGTTATCTTTCTCAGCCTTTGCAAATCTAATCGCATGTACCTCTCCTTAAAACAGTGATCTTTTAGAATAAGAAATTACTCTACACAGAGAACAAAAGGAATGTTTTCACTAAGACTCAGAAATTCCATATATGACTCATTGTATGCCACTGTATTCTGAGAATAAATGTATTCTGAGAACAAAATGGCTACATAGAATTTTATTATTCATTCTGAAAGACAGACAAGAATTTTCTTTGATCTAGAGGCCAGAAGACTCATGTTCACATTTATTTCCTTCACTAGCTATTCCTAACAAACACACCATTCTGCTTGCTCCTGAATTTCCTGGATAAACTTTGAGTGCCTGTGAAGAAAGGGGAAGGCACTGTGTCTCCGAGAATTGAATTTGTCCTGAAAGGACAGGAGAACAGGGATATAGAGTCCCAACAACCCCATCTACTACATAACAAGAGTTTCAGAATTGTTGCAGGTAAATTACTCATCTAAACAACTGTCTTCTCAGATAAATGAGAAGACCAATGAAAATGAAAATATTTAGAAATTACTTCTATGAGATACTTGAACTTCCATTACACTGAGGGATCTCATTGATCTTTATTATCAGTGCTTATGGGGTTATATATTGCAAAAAGAAGGTATGTCCTACTCACAGCTCCTCATTTGAATCTCAGCTAGTACGTACCTGATCTGAGATCTGTTTTCAGAAAAAAAGGTCCTTCCAAGGTGCTTTCCTGTTTGGATGAGTAAGAAGGAAGAAGAAAGTGATCTTCACCTGCCCTCAAAAAGGCAGAGCCTTTTTATATTAATTCACCTAAAAGAGGAAGGACTGGAGAATATCACACAAACATAGGAAGCCCTTAGACCACAGATAAAAAATACCTTCATAGATTATTACTCTCTATAGCCTCTGCCAGAGTAAAGTTGTACAAAACAGTGGAGTAGAATCTTCACTGTGAACTCCTTCAACCCCAAATGCTCTGCACTTCTGTGGCACTCCCCACATTCTGCCTTTTTTTATCTAACAATACCCTTTTCTCTAGTTCTGCTTCAAAAAAGACTCAGATGTTATAAGTAGCTACTGCAAATGAAAGGTGTAAGTTGGTGTCTCTGGCCTCTGAAAATCAGCTGCCACTTTTAATTAGCCCAGCAAAATTTTGGCTTTATTTTCTGTGAGAAAACAAATATCTCTTTCTCACAAAAAAAATTGGGAAACTCTCCATCAGGTCAGGAAATGACAAGAACTGCAGCCTTTTCTGGTGAGTAGAGAAGTCCTTCCATGCTTCCAGAATGTCCTTATAAATCCTGCCTTCTATGATTTCCTCTATTTAGTGTCCTGAGAAGAATCTCATTCCTTAGGACCTTACATGCCTTTACTTTTTATGAAAGTACATCTAAACTAAAAACCAACTTCAGTCTTCTACCACAAAGCAAATATTTCCAAAGTAGCCCCTACAAGACAAAGGTGGAGAGTCATGCAGTATCATGTACAACAGGTTCTCTGAGACCTATCCAGGATAAGTGTCAAACTTATTTATGGTTACATTCACCATTTGAGCCAAAGCATTTGTCAACAGTCCGAACAGTCTGTGAGAAAATGCTCTGGCTATTCACACAGCCCTTATACTACATATAGGTAAGTCAGTCTACTCAGAGCATGAATTTCGAACATGTTGCCATGAACTACAAAACTTTTAAGGTTAATAGATTTTTCAGTTTTGCTCCCAAAACATATACTGGTACTATGGACTAGAAAATCCCCAATGTATCAGAGCAGCTGGAGAGAATTAGAATCCAGGAATGTAGGAAAATCATTCAGAGAAGTTCTTGATTTTATAAAATATTATTTTCAGGATGGCTGTTTCTTAGGAACAGTCTGTTTAACTAATCCCAAATTTGATTTAAGAAGCTTACTTTATATCCCCATGAGTTACAGAAACATAAAAACAATCCATGTCAGCATGTGAATTTTAGGCTACTAAAGCTTTGAACAGAAATGGATGCTGTACTGCAGCTATAACACAGCTGTCAATCTGCTACAGTTGTAAAACCGCTTGCATTCAATTTGCCAGATAATTGAGTCTGATATACTACATTTATAATCAGAAGTAGTTGGGGTTAAAAATTCCACCACAGATCATTTTCTTTTTCAGGAATTGATACCAACATAAAGGACAGTTTGGGTAGAACGGTTTTAGACATTCTTAAAGAACATCCATCTCAGCAGTCACTCCAAATTGCGGCTCTACTTCAAGGTAAGTCATATTCAGTTATACATTTGTTAGAGGCAAATCAGAATAGCATGGGGGAATATTAAGATATATAATAATTTCTACTTTTTAGCTATTTCATTATACAAAAGAGTAGTCTTTTGAATTAAAAAGATAAAATTCTTGTTTGCTAGATACAGAAAAAACAAATGGTTGAATATCTGAATTTCAGAGTAATCCCTTTCTTTTTTTCTGACAATGGCCATTAGCATGGTGTGTCCCTTACAGTTACTCTTTGTGCATTCTTCATTACAAAATAACGTATTGTAATTTTTCACTGCAGTTCCATTAAGTTGATATGGTAGAAATGTTTGATTCGTTCATAAATAACAACTGTGACTGAAAGATTGTGAGAAATTTTAAAAATAATTTATTACATTCTTCTAATTTTCCTTAAATTTAAAAAAAAATAAACCAGGCAGTAACTCTTGTCATTATAGCAGAAATAATATAATTTTGTTGTACATATGTTTGTTCTCATTCCTCATCTTACTTTCATGGTGTAAGACTGATGAAACTCCATTGTTTACTTCAATTTTTTTACTGTAGAAGATGGCAGTAAAGGGATGAAACATGAGCTAGTATATAACTCAGTGTTAAACATCATTCCTTCTCTTCTATGGAATTTGTTCTATGCATTTTCAGATTAGTCTTTAATTAGCTCTGTTTGACCGAGCAGTTGCCCGCAGGTATCATTGCTGCATCTCCACCTATATTGACTATTTCCATCTTTAAAGAAGCTATATTAATCAGGTCAGTGTTGGTTCTACATATGAACTAGCTCATGCTCCAGTCTCCCGCATAACTATATTTCATAAGAACATTTCCTAGAGAAAATGAGGTCATGTGGCCACACTGTGTCCTTCAGGTTTTCTTTTCTGAATAACTTTCAAACTTGCTAGCCAGCTTCAGTAAAGTTTTCCAGTGAGATGATGGACTGCAAATACAAAGCTCCTATAAGTATAATGAAAATTTTTCAGGCTGGAGAGGTATTCTCTTAAGGAGCAGATTCATGTTATAGCTGAACTGAATTAACAGCTTGCCTTGAGGTCTCATTCTCTCCCTCCTTCCTATTTCCTTTCCCCTTTCCCCCATTCCCCTCCTTCCTCCTCCCCTGCTTCCAGCTACACAGTTCCCTTCCACATTTCCTGCTTACAGGAGATTGCAAAGTGATCTGATTGAGTTCATGAACCAGTAATATATAAAATACATAATTTATTATATTACCTATATTTAATAGTATGTAGCAATAATAAAAAATAAGATTATATAAATATACATTTGTTTGTTTTAATGAGCTTACCTCCTATGTGATTCAGGTCCCAGAATTAGCTCTGTCCCAGGTAACTGGCAGAAATGTGCATCAAAAAGTGGGGAGGTAGATATGAGTGAAGGAAGTAGGACTTCTCCCTGTCAGCAGAAGGGAGTTCCTGATGTGACTCAGACCGTATGGTGAAACTTCAGCTTTTATGTCCTCACTGAACTGCAGTATGAAGAGGAAAAGAGTGTTAATATACTGAAAGTTCTTCAGTGGCAAGAAAAGGTTCAGTCTTAGACATCCAAATAAATCATCCTTCAGATATTAATCTAAGATTCCATCACCAACTAAACTAATTTTAATTATAGTATCTCTGCATTGTTCCATTTTCTCCTTAGTGTAATAACCTTGTAGTCTCAACCCCACTGATGAACCAAGTTTCTTCAAAGTACCCTTGCTCTATGAAAAACAGAGCACCCAAACCCTCTCAGGGGTTTGTCATGTTGATGGATCAGTATCTGCCCTTAGTTTTTACCGCAGAAAAGAAATACATCAATTTCAAGGCTTTTCGGTGTATTGACATGCAATCTTTTCCATGTCTGCCTTGAAAATATAAAGAAGACTGCTTAGTAGTTTCACCTCATATTAGTATGATGAAGCTGTGCTTGTAACAAGCAGCTGTTTATTTTTGCTCTGTCTGCCTTATAGCCAGAAGTAATGCGCAAGGATGAAAAATGTTTACAAAGATGCAATTCTGAGTCTTAAGAAAACCTGAGGAGCCCCTTCAGAACTCCCTTGTGGAACCCACTGAGATTCTTTTTCATCAGTAAAGGGTTCACTGAAACATTAATCATTTATGATAAAGTTTGAACTGTGAGCTGAAGTTGAAAAATAAAATCAGGAGTGGCAGGATTCAGTACTAGCACTGCTGATACAGAAGACCTAGCCTCCTTCAAAAAAGCCAGCTGAGTATACTCTTCTCTGAAGTGTGGGCATTTATCTATTTTAGCTAAAAAATCAGTGCAGCACTGGGATTTTGGGAACCCTGAATGTACTGTATTGGAGTTTGACTTCAGTGGGTAATGAATTCCATGCAAAGAAAGGGCAATTGCTGAGAGAGTGTTAGTGGCTTTCAAATACATTCCTGTTAAGGCTCCTGTCTTCAAATGGTTATCTAGAGAAGCTTGCATGACTCCTTCATGTAGACTTATAGGAAAAATAAATTAATGTCATCAGTTACTGACCAGATTTTGTGTCTTCCTAATTTTTTTTTTTTACGCAGGCACAATGGCATTGAATTGATCCTTTCACCTTGTTGCCAGGATAGAGTAAGACTGTATCACCTAGAGTTCTCATTTTTACCATTTTCCCCTCGCATTATTAGAGCTGTTACTGTACGGTTTATAGTATTAAGGTAGTATAATATTTGTCCCTGCCACAAGACATGAGCTTTCAAATTATAAAACAGGCTGAAAGCTGCATATAAATAGTCTGGCAGAAACAGGCAAGGAAATAACAGGTAATGTTCTGTCCTATATGCAGAGGGGTAACAGAGTTGTAAGAAAAGTTTTGAAAGAAAATGAGTTGGTTTTGAGGATATTTATGAGAAACTTCTTTGAAGGAGGAGAAAGTAATTTATGTCTTTACAAGCAGTTCATGGAGGCAGTAATACTAAATCCTTTCAGCTGATACTAAAACCTACAGGACTGTTAGCCTCCTGCGAATGAAATCTCCAGAATTTAAGAATTGTTTCTATTGGCATTTGCCTTTTATTTTAAAGAATATTTACAAAACTACTTTTTAGAGATTATAGGTTAAAAGGAACAAAACCTTTTGCCAGTGAGGTTTTAGAAGTGATCATAGTGGTTTTGTGATCCTTACATCTTTTCTCACTATCCTAAGAAAATAGTAATTGAGGTTTCTGCAAAAATATTTTTTGTGTGTTCGCAAAGTCTGCCATCTTTTTGGAGATTTTGGTGTGTCACCTGTTAGAAGGAAAATAAATAACAAAGTCACTTTAAAGAGCAATGGGGAAAATGCTGAGTAAGCTATACACCACTCAAATGGTTTTTTACTGCCTGTTAATTATAGATGGAAGTATTAGAAATGACAATTCAAGTTTTAATTCTTTGTTATTCATATATGCCCCATCATTTTCCGTGTCTTGCTCAGGTGTGAGTTGCACTGAACTCTATTAAAAATACTTATCACAGTTTAGATTCTTTATGTGGTAATGAAGAAATAGCTGTTTAGGCATTATGTACTCAAAGAGCGGAGAATTAGAATACTGTGCCAAGTGAGGCCACTCTACTGGATGCATTTCATGGATGTAGTGAAACAACAGCATTCCGTGCTGAAGCAGTTAACAGTATTGGCACTTAGGGCTTTATAATTAGGCATTGAAGATAAAAGGGATGTTGCCAAGGCTAGTAGGCCTAAAATTAAATGGACCAGCTGTGTTTTAGTTTTAGCACATGTGAACGTGACGCAGGTGCATGCTATACCATCTTTCAACTCTTTCTCCACAGCCCACTATGCTCTCTATTAGAATCTTGCTCTTTTACTATTTCTAGAAGCAGAATTTTTGTTATTATGAAAGAAAGGAGGTAGTAGATAAACAGATGAAAAATTACACGAGCCCCAGGAAGGCACAATAAGCTCTGCTGCATAGACAGTGTGGAGGGAGATGTCACGGAAAGCTGTTTCCTCTCTTCTGCTGAAGCTGCTTAAGAACCTAACATCATTTGTACATGTTACCGAATTATTCATAAATGGAAAATGCATAAACAGCTGCAGAACCAGGACTCCTTTCTTCTCTGCTCTGCTTAAATAGCTTTGGTGTCATTAGTACAGGCTTTCGTTTGTGTATTCTCACTCTCTC
This sequence comes from Gorsachius magnificus, assembly GCA_034008185.1. Lineage (NCBI taxonomy): Eukaryota > Metazoa > Chordata > Aves > Pelecaniformes > Ardeidae > Gorsachius > Gorsachius magnificus. Next base: position 165,420,144 of record CM067081.1, read on the forward strand.
TTTCTCTCCCTCTCTTTCTGTGGATGAGTAGATCTTCCATTCCCTTGAGTGCAGGAGGCCAGCCTCACTGGAAGGATGGAATAAGTTTCCAGTCAAGGATTTAATTACAGCTGTGTGGGATGAAAATAATTGGGATCTCAATCCCCCTTTGCTGTTTCTTCTTTGGGGACTTCTCAGCTCCTTTTATAGGCTATTGTGCAAAAGCTGTAGACTATTAACTATGTTTATGAATGAATTTAACTTCTGTTGTTTTGGGGACTGAAAGTTTAGCTGCACCCTTACCTATCTCAGGATCATAACAGTACTTGAGTGCTTGTTTCTGTTTATCTTCCCTCAACACACGCACAAAAGCCTCCTTGCATGCCAATAACCTAAACGTCTACTGATTTCAGGCTTCTCGGGGATTAAGTCAAATTTGAGTCATCCAGAATTTTCCTCTGAAGTTTAGGAGTCTGAAGTCAGCCCAGCCTCCATCTCAGCTCAAATCTGTCACCTTAGCACACCTGAAGGTAGCAGCTACCGGTCAGTTTTCTGTAATGCTGCTGTAAAGAGAAGAGGAATTGAGTCATGAAGCCTCAGGGTGGGCTCCTCCCCAGGGGAGCATGTGACCTGTTTTGGGAGGAACCTTTAGAGAGCTCAGGGGCTGGGGCAGGATTCAATGAAGCTGCAGGATCCTCAGCCAGATACTGAGAGAGCCCTGGGAAGGGCAAAGGGTGCTCTGAAGATTGCTGCCCTTCAGGAAGACATAGAGTGAAGGAGGAGTAAGGATCCCCCCTGCAGGGACATGGGCTGTGGAGGGGAGTTGTTTCTAAGCCAGTTTTATTCCTCCAGTCTTGTTGCATGGGGAGTCATCTGTTTGAAAAGGTGAGCGTTTAGATTTTTATTCTAATCAAACTTGGGTTTTTTAGAGTTTTAAAAGCCTTTTGGTCTCTTTAGGGGAAGTCACTCTAGGGAGGAGCTCTATGTGAATCCACCCTATTGCATGGCCAAAGTAGACTTTCAAAAGAAAAAGAAGAGGAGCTCATACTTCATGTAAAAAAAAAAAAACCCAAACCACCACCTACCTTTTTTTTTTCCATTAAAAGAAAAATTAAAAAGTTCTCTGAGGCTAATGTAGCCATTACTCTAAAAGCCCAAGTTTATAAATAAAGCAAAAATCTTGACCTTCTCACCTCACTGAGGAATTAGGACCTAGAGGAGCTTAAGTTAAAGCAAGCTGTGCTCTAGAGCCTGAGCTGTTACTGCCCCTGCAAATTCAGCAGCAGCTCCAGCTGAGGTGGGCCATGTTCTCTTCCTGGCCAACCTCTCCAGCTCCGGCCACTCTGTGGAGAGGGAGCTGTGTTTCCTGCTTACATGTTAATGCTTTCCCTTCTGCTTGGCTTCATCCTAACAAGTGTTACAGAAACCGAGAAAGCTGGAGTTCAGCAGTTTGAACTGTCTAGTGCTTGTTACCATCTTGGGTTCATATTCCCCACTGCTTTTATTTCCATTGCTGTGTGGCCGCTTTTATGCTATTACTTTTTGTGCACGTGGCCCTGTTTAGATTGAGTGGGGCTATCTTAAAATCAGATAACCATAGAAAAGAATGCTACTAAGCAGGCAAAGTTCTGGAGACCCATATTATTAATCCTCACTGAACTGTAATCTGCTGTTTGAGTCAACAGAAGTAAAACAATACATTCTTCTGAAAGCAGTACAGTGAGGAAACATCTCTGAAGCATGTGTTAACATACGCTTCCTTCATCCCTTACATGCTAGTCATGCTGGCTGTCTTTGAAACATGGGACAGGATGAAATTAAGCTGGTGAAGGAAGTGGTGTGAATCTAGCAGGTTGTGTCCCAAACAGCCTTTACTCTCCCCAGTCGTGAGAATGACAGGCTTTTCTCTAAACTCTGAGAGACCACAGCTGGAGAAACTGTTCTGGTCATTAAGTGGTATAATTGACTAAGCTTGGCTTTGTTTGGAGTTATTTTTCTTTTTTTAAGGAAAGTGATAGAATCCAGAGCAGTCTCTCAAGTACACCATAGTCAGAGCAGATGATGGTAACAGTATTGTCTTTTTCAATAAGTTTGGTCAGGCTTTGAAGATGAATTTCTAGACAGCTGCAGGTGATTAGAATTTGATTGTTGGTGAAAGCATCCACTGCTTGTGTGTACTTGGCTCTTGACGTAGATCACCTGTTTTGTGTCTGTTTCCTTGATAATATTGTGGGTAAATATGCATTTACCTAGACTATAAGCCTCTCACGACTGAGTCCATGTCTTTATTTGTCTTATACATATCCAATAGAATAAAACTAGAGTAGAAGTCCCACAGAAATCTAATGTTTTAAGGATTGCGCTCTTACAAGGATGGCACACTGCTGGCCTGTTCTAAACCTCTACACCAGACCTTGTACTGAGCCTTTTGTAGAGGTTTTCTGAAAGGAACTCTGCTGTTTTTAAAGTAAGTATTTATGAGACTTATGTTGAACTTGGGATTTCCTCCTCAGAACTAGCCTTCAGCTGGTAAGTGCGTTGGTCTGGAACTGGGGCCTGACAAAGAATAAAAATAAAGTATTATTTTAAAACCATAGTCTTATCTGAGTATTGGACAGCAAGGTTAAAGTCCTTTACAATCTCCCCTACATTTCCTTTCCTAATAATGTCTGTATTAATCCAATAATTTTAACGCTCCCACCTGGTAGAACTTCACTTTAGGTTTGCTTTTGGACAGTTGCACAATTATCAAGAAAATATTTTTCAGGCATGAATTCCTTTTTTCAGTTTATTTTTCTTTGGGTCTAGCTTCTTATTTATTTCTCCTCCATCTTGCATGTAAATTTGACAAATGGTATAGTTGGCAGAGCTGGAAAACATTCCAGAACATTTTGTCATGCTGCTGGTTTTCTCATGGTCTTTTACAGCTCTTCTTTGATTTCAGCCCTACACAAAAAAAAATGAAGTGCCCATTTTCATATGAAGAAGTGTATGACAGATTATCCAGGGGACCATTGCAGCCATCAAACTTAATATGACATTTTCAAATCATACATTCTTTCAAAAAAACCAAAAACAACCTGCAAAACATTTTGACACTGCATGCTGTTCTCTACCATTTCCAATTTAATTTTCTCAGACGTCTATTTTATCACAGATTTTATTTGGGTTTGGGGATTTCTTATTTAATCAGGAATAACAGCAAGCTAAACAAGAGAGTTGTAGACTGTAGAAATTAAATCAGGGAGACTTCACTTCCCAAAAACTCTTTAGTTCTTCAGTGTGATATTGATGAAAGCAGTGATTGTAGCTTGCTTTTGTGTGTGTTGCAACATGGACTGTTGTGGTTACTGTCTGGTGTCAGAAAGAACTTGTTTAAGCAACTTCAGAAAATCAAGAAAATGCAGGTGCAGAATAACTGCCTGAACTGAGAACCAGGCACTCTGCTGGAAAAAAAGCTCCACTGTTGGGTCAATTAATTCCTAATTTATTATTTAATATTTGTCCTACAATAACAGTTGTTAAGTGGCCTTGGTGTTCCATTGAGCTAGCGTGTGCACAAAAGCACATCATAAGAATGTATATATTTACACAAAAATAATAGTAATGAAATTCAAGTTTAGCATGTTCATTATTCCACATTTTTCCATTTTTATAAACGTCGTTATGAAGGTGGGACAAGGGAAGTTTTAACAAGGAAAAGCACAAAAATTTTAGAACACTGCTTTTTAGACTGCTAGTTTTAACTAAATTTTTGAGACTGCATTTTTTTTCCTCATGTACTGTCTCTGTGCTGCAAGCAGAATATTTGATTTTCTTGACAGTATCAATGTATGTATTGTGAACATCCTGAATATCTTGACTAAAATCTCTTAACAAATTTAGTACAAAAGAAGAGTCTCTCAACAGTAATAATAGAATGGAACAGTTACATAGATACCTCAAAGAGACAGGAAAAACAGAGGGATAGTTGCAACTTTGACAATGAGATTTCTGTAACAGTTTCAGCAGATTAAAGAACGGACCGTTACAGTGTTTTATAATAATTTCAATAAATGATTGCCTTGCAGCAATGCTCATGAATAATTACAAGATTGTGGTATGAAAAACTGGAAAGGCTTTAATGAAAAATGAAGTAGCAAATATACTTTTGATTGGAATAAACCCCTTTAATTCAGGAGCTTAAGTGTATGTGTATCTTTAAATTGCAGAATATATGGAAACAGGAAATGCAAGTATTTCAGAGGAACGCCCACTGGAATTCGCAGAACATCAGTCTTGCATTTTGTCCCCAGAAGTTCCTCCGTCTCCAAAGGCTAAAAGTAAATACATATACTCTGTGAATACAGATGCTGTACTGAACTTCTCTTCATATTAAAACTATATTGCTAACACATTCAAACAAAATGGAAAAAGTGTGAGATTAAGAAAGTTATTGATATTGAGAAGTTTTTTCCACCGTGAAGTACCTATCTTGACTACATACGTTGTAATCAATGTCGTATAGGAAAGCAAAGAACTGTATGCTCAGAAAGGACAAGTCTCTGATGGATTACAATGTATTACATTATTTGGTCTTAAATCTTTTTAGTTTATCTGACCTTACACATGTCATAATCAAGTAAACCAAAAAGATACCACATGTCAAAATACTCTGCAGGCATTGTTCACATTTTAAATTAAAAATTGAATTTACGTTATCTTTCCCACTGAGTACCTCTTCCAATTGTTACATTTGGATGCCTGTTCCAAAGATCATGTGTGTACTGCTCTTCCATTCATCTTCTTGCATATCTTTCATATACCGTGACTATCCCTGTTGTGTGCACGTGCTTGCATCTTATGTTCTGATTTGCCTTTTACACACCACAGCCACATAAATAGGGCATTTCCTGAGTGTGGTGTTGTCCTGCTCTTCCATGAAAGTCATTTTCCTGTAGAACCAAACCTGACTTCTGCCTTCTGTAATCATCCAAAGTAAATGTAGTTGACTGCTGGCAAATAACTAAGACTCTCTTCCTTGTTTTTGTTGTGTGGGGTTTTTTTTATTTGGTTTTGTTTCTTGGGTGTTTTGTTTTTTGATGGGTTTTTTTGGGGTTTTTTTGAAACACCTTTACAGTGAGGTTTTCATTCACGAGAAAGCTAAGCTTACTGCTGCACACCAGATTATGCTCTTCATGGTGATAGTAAACAAATGCTCTAGTTCCATTCAAGTTTCTCGTTGGGGTGCTTAACAGACATATGGTGTATAAAGAGAAATAGTTCCTGTGAGGTTAGTAGAATCATGAAGTTGACTACTCTATGCAATAGAAATATCTGTCCTGAAATTAAGTAGTAAATGTTTTTTTAAAATATGTTTTACTTCTTAATGATAAGGTCATGCTCTCACATTCCTTGTTTCTACTTTCGAGGTATAAATACAGTAAAACATGCTAGCTGGCTTTTGCTTGTCTATTGTGTAATCTGATTCTAAAGGAAAGAAATAGTGCTTGATTGTGCTTCCCATCCATCTGTCTGCCATGCTCTGACAATCTAATTTCAAATAACTTAAACCAAATTTGGAAGAGGGATAGAAGTATCAATTACCTTTCTGTGACTTTTGTGAAAATAGGTGGGTAGATAGAGGAGAAAGACCTTAATTAGTACCTGCACTGAAAGAAATAGGCAAAATTTGTCTTTTATGAATTTGTTCCAGCAGCAATCAGCCAGCCAGTTAGGGTACACTTACTCACAGGTCAATCGGCACCCTTGCAGTTCTAGTTTTGTCACACAGAATTAATTCTTGCCCAGTAAGAAATATTGCAGGCTATATGTGGGAGCACATGGGATTGAGGACATGAACATAATTCTGTAGAAAACAGTAGTCCTGTTTCTTTTTAGGGAACAGTAACATGATTTTAGAATACTTCTTAATATTTAGCAATTTTACTTCCACATTTTATTTATTACAATATTAATCTGGAATGATTTCAATTTTCTAATTAAAAAGGCAGAATATAAATAAACCTGATTATATCTCTGTTTAGTTCACAAGTCTTGTGCAGTTACCATTGACTAAGAATAACAAGAGTTTTGAATGCAAAATTTCTGTAATGAGATATTAAAAGGCAATTTGATGCTTTTAATTAAAAACAACTGTTCTTGGCTGTGAAAATTTCAGTCATACCTGGCCATAGTTTTAATTTTAAAAATAATTTAGAATATTTATGTTTACCTAACATAACAAATGGTGACTATGAAGAAAAGTGACACAAAAAGAGGTCTAGACCAAGCAGATATAATCTTATCCAGGGCTTCTTTAATTATATGACTGTACATATATGTGTGTGTTGTATGTATGCTGAGCTTAATATGCTCACTCTGTTTTGCTTTTTCAGCATTTAATTCCCAAAAATGGAGTAAAATGGAACTATCTCTATTTTATCAAGTCTAAGGACTGTAGTTTCCAGCAATATGACTCTTGTAAATCTAGTCAAGAAAAGAGGTTTCTTATTTGCCCCTGGAAAAACTTGGCTTTCACTCATTTTCATTGCTATTACTGAAGGTAGCTGTGTAACACCTATGCGATAGGTTATCAGAACCTAATGCAGTTGTTCAGAACAAGTAGCTTTTTACTGCATGGAGGTCTTGCTGCTGCTAGTGGACTATTTGCAGAAAAGTTAGCACCCGATGTGATTCTAATACTTATTACTACTAGTATTCCTAATAGCGGCCCTCAGAATAGACATGCAAAACCTGCTGTCTCACTATTTTGGTAGATTTCTTGACTAAACATATCTGATAAATTAAGGAGAAAACATGAAACACAATGTAGAATGTGCTAAGCATGGGTTTCTGATAGACTGCTTTAGGGGGACGTGTTTTAAACTTGTGGGTTTTGCCCAGTATATCCTTCCACCATTCCATTTAATGCTGGGAAAGTGAGTAAGAATTGTTTATAAAATGTAGCAACTTTGATGGGACAGATACACATTCTCAGAAACTCTATTCCAACCTACTTACAGTTTATGGAACATATATATGTATTGATCACAGCAGCAAGCATGAACCCAATGCAGAGTATGTGACACTGATTTTGTATGTTTGTAGAAGCTTTCCTTTCTGGGATTAATTTTACATTCTTGGATAGTTGCTATTTCTAGTCAATTTTCAGGATTAGAAAACAGAGAAAGGGTAAGTATATATTGTAATTCATCCTAATTAAATGCAAGGTATAGGAGAATGCAGAATTATGTAGATTGCCTCCAGTGATTCCCATTCTGGAATGAGATACCATTATTTTTGAGGGCAAGATTGTGCATGAAAATCACTGCTTAGATAATAAGGCATGGAATACAACAGATGCTCAATAAAACTTAAAGAATGTGAATTTCCTTTTTTAGGCATAAATTACCCCTGGTATTCTAATTATTGACTAATGGTGTGTCTGTTTTTAAAGGTGAAGCTGTGACTGGAGAATTATCAAAGCTCTTAGATGAAATCAAATTGTGCCAAGAAAAGGAATACTCTTTTGAAGATCTGTCTCATACAATCTCAGACCATTTTCTGGACAATTTTAGTAAAGTATCAGAGGAAGAACTTATGACCAGTGGAAGCCAAACCAAGCTTAATGTAGTAAGTAAGATGGGATACAAAGACAATATATTCAGTTATATCTGCTTTCTTTATGGAACATTCAAGAAAGAAATAGTACAAGAGTGAGAATAGCACAAGTCTAATGTTATAATAGAAAAAAAATAATATAGCATGTGCTCATTAGGGGTTTAGAATTTAACATTCCCCTTATTTTACAAAGGTGTTGCTTACCACACCTCAGAATGGCTTTTTATGGTACCACTAATATGACCAGAAGTTCAGGTTAGTTGTTCTTTTGAACATGGGGAGTACAAGGAAGGTTTTTTTTGAGAAATCAGTTGAAATCAGTGTGCACAATACTATACCAAAGACTAAATGCTTGCAGAATCTGGTCAGAGGTGCTCGCCAAAAGAAGCTAAGCATCTTACACATTTTATTACTATATACATTTCTCAGTAGCCTGATGGTATTACAGACTGAGTCTCTAATACTGAAAATTGTTGTGGTTGTGATACTTCAGTTATTTCCAACTACAGTTGAAAATATTACTTCATTACTACTAATTCAGTGAATAAAGGGCTCTAGGATTCATTTTTTCTTTACAGTGTAACAAGGGGTTTTTTAATTGAATTCTCTTCCTCAATAAGTAAGTAAATGGGATTGCCTAGGGAATAAAGCACAGGACAGAGGGAAAGCGCTAAGTGCTAAATTTCAGTTAATGTTGTTCGCAAGTTAAGAAAAATTATGCTGTCATATGTGGGGAGAAACATGGCAAGCTAAGGACTTCTATGTTCTAGAAGATTTATCACAATATATGTAGACAGAATGAGTTTTACAAAGAAGGTTAGCTGCCCTGAAATGCAGTAGATACTTCTGTAAAGCCCTTCTAGATGTTTGAATGATTAGATGCATAACCCATATCGAAGTCAGTCTGAATAAGGTACTGATCCCATTTAAGCATTTTTATAAAACTTTCTAGTGTCTCTCTGTATTTAGGTGCTAACTGCTATTTAAATCTGCTCAGCTGCTGTTTTGCAGAAAGTGTAGTTCATATAATTCTGTCTACTCAGACTGAAACTTTTACAGACCTAAATGAAATGCAATGTGAATAGGAAGTATTCAGATACTAAATCTGTAATTTATATGCATCAAGCAACTACAAAGATAAATTAGGCAATACATTTTTTGAGATTTCATCAATTTGTATATCGAACTAGATGTGAAAACAAATCTTCAGAAATGGGGACTGTTTAAAGCATGTTGTGGCTCTCTTCTGCTAGTGCACCCAGCTTTTCTTTCAAAGAAAACTAGAATCAGGATGATGGTACACACTCCAAACACAAAGTCAGGATGCAGGGCAGAGCACACTTTCCTTTGGGGTAAACCCAACTATACAGGCCTTTATGGAGAGGGCTCTTCACTGTGATGTGGGATTGTCCTGTTTGATCTAAAATGTCCATTTCATTTTTTAAAGTATTTTAAGGTCACTCCATCTGTTCTGCTGCTACCTGGCTGCCTTGCATCAAACAAAGTTGCTCCCAGTTTTGACACACTGTCTTTCAGTTTTGGGGACACGCTGCCTTCCCTTGGTGTGTAGACTCCCTGTATAGTGCATGGGTGATATGAAAACCCACGCGCGTTGTAAGGAGCCATCAAAGAGTAATCAGGAAGGAGCACTAAAATGAAGAGATATGCTTAGCTCTGAAAATGGGTGCAAAAGTGAATGCTGCCAAACTACTCTGGGGGCAGGACCAGCAAGCATGGTGGTGGCAGAAGTGCAACAGTAGGGTGATGATTGAAGAAACTTAAATGAGTATTTATGTATAAGAATATGGAGATACAGAGGGAGAGAAAGAAGTGGAGACATATATAGATATGGAGAGTCAGAAATAGATTCCTTGGATATGTATTAAAGAAGAGAAAGATTCTTACAGATTCTTTTTCTGACTTTATTTTCCTCCTCCCTGGGAAGCTTCTGTAAGAATCTCAGTAGAGTAAGTGGGGTCTTCTCTGTTATTCGTTGTTTTCTGTGCCAGCATCAGCTCTGAAGAGGTGTAGAGGTCAGGTCCGTGGTAATGCGGCAGATGATGCTATTTCCTGGGCAAATGTTGGTTCCAGAGACGATGACTGATTCAGGCTTTTCAGTTTCTCCTGTAGTCCAGTGATCTGAACAGGTTCCAAAACCCAGGTCATGACGGTTTGTGACCCTTGGGGAGATTCTGCAAAGGAACTGGCTTCTAGGAGACATCTGCATTTTTTGCATCATGCTATTGTTCAGAGAAATAGGAGGCCAAGTCTGAGGAATTTCTGTTTGGAACAGTAGCTTGTGGGTCCAAAACTTACTAAGTTGGCGCAAGGAATGTCAGGAGCCACCTCCTGAGACTAGCATGGGCATGTGGGTGTGTTTCATTGGCACATAAGTGTTGTTTGTTTGTTTGGGTTTTTTTTTTTTTAACAACTGGCTCTTTTGAAGAGGGCTAAATCACCTGTGGTACTGCTCTGGCTAAGTAAGATTTAGATTGATTCAGGAACACAGAAAGGAGTATCAGTCTATCTAGGATCCACAGCCTGGAATTCTCTCCTGAATCTAAGTGTCAACCTGTTTTATTTGAAAGAGCAGGGCTCACTGTTTCTGTTTAGTGTAAGAATAGTGGGGATGCCTGCTTTTTAATGCAGTAACTTAATAGTTAAAGGCTTCATTTGGAAAGTGGAAGAGTGGGATTCAGTTCTATCTATGGCATAAGGGTGGGTTTTAACATCATATTTATATAGTGTCCCAAATAAAAGGACTGAGCATCAGCCTCTCGATTCCTTCCGGTATTCTTTCTGGATTTTACAACCACTGGAAAACTACCAGTACAATCCTGAGAGCAGGATTTAGGACTCCCTGTTCACTAGCGAATTCAGTTTCTTTTCTGGCCTCAGATGTCTTGCACTGTTTGTTGCTCAGTGATACAGCGCCTGTGGAATCCTACATTTTCTTTTGAAGAAGTTGTGGGTTGGAACTATCTTAGGCCAAGGATAGAATTGAATCCATTCTTACATTTGCTGAGTTTGGGCAGTTAGTGGTCCAACCACTTAGCAAGTTGTTCTGGTATGTTTGGACTAATGGACTTCCTTCTTTTCATCAAATTTTGCATTGAAAACACTACACATTTTATTACTTAGTATGTCTCTGTTGACCAAGTGTATGACATGTGTGATGCAGGGCATGAACAAAACTAAAATACTATAAGCACAGAAACTTTTGAAGTCAAATAGGAAGCAGAGTTTGCACAACTCTGAGGGTAGGTGAAAATAAAAGAGCTTTCTGGATGAAAATTTTGGGTTTAGTCGCCTTAATTCCAAATTACTAGTCAGCTCTGTATTGACTCTTAAGTTTCCTCAGGGCATGGAAAAGCTGAATAGGAAAATTGCAGGGCAGGATCTTGAGGGCTGGAATGCATGAACATCTGGGAGGGGGAGGGTACAATGGAGCAGTAAGCAAAAGTAAGGAGAACAAGAGTAGACACCACAGTATAGATGTGAATAGGAACAGATCTGTAGATGAGTCAAAATGTCCCCACAGGACACTTCCATTCCAAAAGCTTAAAGGGAAACTGGGAAAATTTTGGGGTTCTGGGAAAGCAGACTGTTATCTTCCTGAATGAGGAGAGCAATAAATGAAGAGGATGAAAACTGTGAATGCCTGTTCGCTGAATAGTAAAAAGTCAGATGAAAATAAGTTAATGTGATCTTTAGTTTCAAGAGTACATTACAAAGAATAAACTAAAGAAAGTCAAGTTAAAGCTACACTGGAAACTTTATAATTTCAGTGCCTGATTTTGCAACCCTGTGTTTCAGTGTACTTATGTTGCAAATGCTGATTCGTGAATCCTCTGACTGTGGTAATTTGTTAAACTTTACACAGTTTGATTTAGTACTAGTTTAGAATTTACTTATGACAAATTGCAGGATTTGATTGTGATATTTAATAACACTCAATCATCAGTCGATCAACAAAATGATTAGATGAAATTAATCAAAACAGCAACCTAGTTAAAGATTCAAGGATGGCAAGGTTCATTCTACTACTACATGGAAGAAATACACAAAGGAAAATTAAGTCACACTTGAATTAGAATGATTCACAGAGAGATCGTGGATGCAGGGTATGAGGAGGACCCTCCCACTGAGCCACGAGGTTCAGAATAGACCCCCTTGTTATCCAAATTCCTTTTCAGAGAGGAATCTAGGTGCAGCTAGGTCCAGTCTTCGTCTCAGACTTGGTCAACGGTTTATGTCTAAGGATAATATATATATATAGCAGCAGTATAAGACTCGCCTTGTAATTAAATCATGCATCTACAGATTACTCAAATTGATTTACACATACAAACATCCCCCACAAAAATATGAGTATGTATATATGCATATATATAAAGGGATACCTGTTAAAAATTCCCCTTGAGTTCAGTGAAATACTCATGTTGAATGTCTTGGCATTCCTCAACTGTCAAGGGTTGAGCCTCAGAGCAAAGGGTTTCAGCCCAGGTTCTGCTGTCAGTCTTTGGCAATGGACCTCTGATTTTAGCAAACTAAGAGTTTGCTAGCTGTGAGAGGTATCCCACTCAGAGGGAGATGCTCAAACAGTCTCGCTTAGGACTGCTGTTTTATAGGATGGTGAGATGATTGGCTTTAGTCATCAGTAAATTTTCATCTGAGCCACAGACTGGGTTGGTAATCGCTGGAATTCTGGTAATGATGGTACCATGCCACTTGAGCTACGATTCAGATAAAGCATGTTTTGAGGCTATTGGGGGGGATAACTGTTCCCATTCTCACTCCCTGCCTCAGCCATGTAGGAGTTTCTGGCACAGATGGTGCCACTCTCCACCTCAGCTATGTAGGAGCTGTGTAGGAGTTAGGCATGCCTTAATCATATCAAACTGACCAACTCTCTACACCAAGACTGCAGTCTGGCAGGAATTCCTAAGGTCATAAAGTGGTCAAAGACAGAAAAAGTTGGGGGGGACACGCACCATCACAACTTTTAATGTGCTGTCATGTAAAATATTAAGTCCATGTTTCTTAGTTTATCTTCACCAGTCACTAAAACACATATATTATGAAATATCAGACAACGTCCTGTACACTGTCTCCACAAAATTAAAGGCCAGATTGAACATAATTTTGCAACTGGAAATGTGGGTTACTATGCTACTTCAGAGAGAGCTCTCAAAAAGTATTTACATACGTAGGCGGTATTTCAGTTGGAATTGCCTGTTTTTCTCAGATGCTCATACACTGGGCAAGGTTGATGGTAGATTCATAGATTTTCTTACTCCCAGTTCCTTTCTGTCTTCCCCCCCCCCCCCCCCCCCCCCCCCTCAGTTATTGTGACTTGAATGCACTCTTTAGTTCCCCTGTGTATGCAAAGACACAGAAAGCCCTGATAGCTGCTGCACAGGAGAGCTGGGAAAGCTTTATACTTGCGTATGTTCAGTGCTGACATATTACACGTTTTTATGTTTGCTAAATACAAAACTTTCACTCCAAATAACTAGGATTTGGTTGTTCAGCAAGTCAGAAAAGGCGCTGTGCTTCAAAACATGTTCCAGAAAACATGAGGTGGAAAAAGATGTAGGAAAATCCTTGATTGCATCACAGTTTAGTTAACAGAGGTGTTTCCTTTTAAAAAAATAAGCTGTCTTAATTGCAAGCAATATTAGCTTTTGACAATAACTTATAGTAGTTTCAGCTGTGTTTTTTTAAATGTATAATTTAAAAAATATTTATTTTCCAATAGATGGCAGTCTGGCTCAGTAATTTCAAGAACAAAAGCAGCCATCTTGTATAAGAGTTTTCCAACTTTTTTTCATTGCTACGTCAAAATGCATTTTTAGCACAATTCATAGTACAAACTGCTTAAAATCAAACACCTGCAATTCTTATAAGAGGAAAAATTATTTAATGTCATGGTATGCATTTAAACTACAATCTAAAATATTAGGGCTAAATTTAGAGGTGTACTATAATGCAGAGGTTACACATTAAGTGTGTATTCAAACAATCTGTGTGAATTCAAGAACAGGTACAAATAGGTATAACTTATAAAGCAGGGATCCAGAAAAATTAAGTTTTTCAGGAAAACAAAAGGAGAATGTCAAAATATATATTGTGAGGAATCTTCCTGAGGTCCTGCAAGTAAGTTGCTTTACTTTAGATTCCTCTGTCCTTGGAGTACCAACTAACATCACTACTGGCTTCTTGTCAGGTTTGAGGTTCCTGTATATGTATTCCTGTGAGAACGAATTGTTCTAAGTGTAATATTAAAACCAGAAATACGCTGTATTTTATTGCAATGTATCTGCTCATTGTGGTTCTTTCTTCTCTTTTCTGATTTTTTTTCAAATTATGGGCTTTATGTCCATGTAAAAAATTCCTGTGGATACCAGAGAACGATATGTTACTTTTTGTTTGCTTTGGACAGCCTGTGATTGCAAAACAAAAAATAAGGTACTAAGAAGTTCTACACTTCCATATATGTGTGCATGAATATATATATATATTTGCAAGATGTACATCTCAATCTTTTCCTTTGATATTTTATTATAATGATTTTTTTTAAAATTGACTATTAAGAGGTTTGTTTTATTCTGTGTTCAAAAGTTTATTATATATTTCTAGTCCTTACTTAAGAATGAATTTGAAACATGTTGTTTTCTTTTCACTTAGTAACAATTACTATTCTCTGTATTTTTTGAGGTCATAAGAATTTTTGAACTAAACCTAATTTTAAAATAATAAAAACCTGCCATATACACTTCATAAAACTGAAACTCCAAATTTAAGTATTTTCTTCAGGTCAGTCCCTTTAATCTTGTGTAGTAGGTGGTTGCTTGCAGTGTTTGCTTTTACGTTTATGCTATTGTGTTTAAAAGCATAATACATAGACCACATTATTGATTTGCAAGTGGAAATGCAATAATTTACTGTCTTTGGATGTGTGACGTGAGTTTAGATTAAAGAAGATGTAGTTCCAGAAAGTGCTTTTGTGCTGTTAACAGCAGAGTATATGTTAAAGGATTTTACTTAATTACCTGGAATAAATACTGAGAAACTTAAGTTATAATATGCCCCTGTTTTGGTTTGTTTGGTTTTTTTTTCTTACAGAATAGAACTGAAGATAGTAAAACCATGTAGGATTATAGTGAGTGCACTACAAAGGGATCTCACAGAAGTGGCAGCAGTATATCTGATTAAGTTTAATATGGTTATATAATAGATAATAAAGGCTGGCAGCAGTAATTTAAATTTAAACATGAAGAAAGGTTCTGTGTAGTTTCAGGAAAAGAGATTTGGATTTCATCACAGGCATATAAATGTCAATTTCTGCTTACTTCTGCCATCCAGAAAGGGAAGTTGATACTTATGTACCTGAAGAGAGAGTGGGGGAAAACAAACAAACCAACCCCCTAAACCCACCTTATTAACGTTGTTGAAAACAATGATGGTATATATTCAAAGAGAAGATTCACTTTTTACTTTCTTATGTCAGAAAATCAAGATGATGAGGGTATATGAAGGCAATAAAACTATGATCATGTTTGGCTTGTATCTAAGCGAAGATCTGAAAGATAGAATTATGTGTTTTTGAAACAAGTTGGCTATGAATGAATATATTAGAAGTGAATAAAATTTATGCATAGTCCTTTAGAAGTCGAATATTTTTTCTCTAAGGCAAAGAACAATTATTTTTAATAAAAACACACATATAAAAGATTAACATTATTCAATAATAATTTTTTTAAAAAAAATAACATTTAAATAAATAATGGCTGGACTGAAATGTTGTAATGGCTAAGAGTGACCAAATATGCTAAAGCAAATGATTACTCTCTTGGATCAAAAGAGGTAGCCTTTAACAATATCACACGCTTGTGTATAGGCATTATTGAGAAAGTGAGACAAAATTCCATGTGACAATGATGACGGATAGCAAGCCAGAAGTATATACAATGGCTGACTAATGAGGATACATTAAAAACACATTCAAGAACAATTTTTGTTACTTATTCATTAGGGAATAGTAAGACAATCAGGCGTGATTGTTTGGGACTCCAATGGAGAGAAGCAGATAAATTTTAAATGATTAAATATAGTAACACTTATTGAATTTGATAATACAGCTTTGCTGTATTTTACAGGTATTTATGATGTTAAAAAAAAAAGAGTTGTTGAGGGTCAGTGTTTGGAATATTGTTGCTTTACTTAATTCCTCTTTTATAATAGCAATAGATAATTTACGTATTGCCAAATTTAACTTTGCAAGAATCTTGTTTTAAATTGCTCTTTAACTCTCAGACCTCGTTCAGTTATGAGCACCATGTTACAAGCATATATTGACTCTTATTTCGTGGGAAATAAAAATATGAAGGCCATCTCTCTCAGGATATGTGAACCTTACTTTTTAAGATTCCCTTGTTGTGAAGGTCTACCCACTCTCTGAAGATAAGATTATATAACTTTAAAAATTGTTTTTAAAAGCTACCGCCCAACTAAAAACCATCTGTTAGTCCCAGTTTCCAATACACACAGTGGTATTTCCCACTGAGAAGAACTGTTGTTGCTGCTGTTTTTTTCATTAGACATTTATAATGTGACATCCAGTACCAAGCATCTACTTGGTCCAATAGAATGATATACTTGCTATAAGCTGCTTTACAAAATGATTTCTAAATTCCATCTAAGCATAGGCTGGTCATTACAAAGCAGCAGAGTGAAATGTACCAACTTCATACAAATTTTTGTCCCTTCTATTAGGTAGTTTACCTAGCGAAGGAAGTTCAGACATTTTTAATGTATACTTTCATAACCTATATTCTATAGTTATTAAAATGGGTTATTTCTTTTATCTGTAGGCTATGCTACACTTCAGTATGGTGTTGTAAAGATTTCTGTGTCAAAGGGATCCTAGCAGCAGCCATGTAGAACTCTACACAGAATAATTTGTCTGGTGGCATGTTTTGCAGCCAACTAAATTAGACTGCAGCTCCCTGCTGCTGCGATTTCTGGTAGGAGCATTTCTAGACAATACTCCAGCTTACTGCAAAGATGTAACCCCGTGAGATAGCGCTTATTTAAGAATATAAAATCCTGAAACATGACAACACTTAGTATGGTTTAAACTACATGGAGTAAAGTATAACCAGAGGAAGGTGCTGGCCAAGCCACCAGTTCTTCTAATCTGCTTTAAAAAGTACCTACTCCTTTTCCACTAGAATAATTTTCTGGAATATTTAACTGGTCTGTCCAATTACATATGTGTGTGGTAAATTCCTTGACTATCAGATACTTGCAGGAAAATAGCTTACAGACAAATGAATCTTGCTGAATGCTGTTATGTGTTTAGCTTGTACTGGTGAATCCTAAATGTATTTAATCCTTTTGCTCCTATCTGTCACTTTGTTTTTCTTAATGACCCTGTATTACTATGTTTGGCAGAACATGTGCTGTACGTACAGGCATTTGCTTAGCATATGCTTCCATTTATTCTTATATAGTGAAATCTGACTGAGTAGAAAAGAACAAATAGTTTGTGCACACCCTCCATAACTTGCAATACTTCAGGCTTGTTCTTTCTTAAAGCTTTCTTTTTCCTGACTAAGTAATCCTAGCATTTTCAAGTTTATTTTGTATGTAAATCTTGCCATGCTACCAACTACTTCACTTGCCCTGCTGTGGACTCTTTCATCTTAGCTAAGTCTCTTTTACAGAGGGATCTCAGATATGGGTGTAGCATTTTTTCCATATAAAGTAATTATAAGCTTTTCAGATCAAAGAACTTGTTTGTCTTTACAGCTATAAAGCTGTATATAAATTTGGTGTGCTCTGGAAATTATTAGTAATATTTTATCTGCTCAAGAATCCTGTTGGACAGCTATGTTTTATTAAATTAATCACAGTAGATTTTTGCATTTTTTTTTACAAGGACCATTTTATTTCAGAGACTGTCATATGTTGTAGTACTGAGTGCACACACATGACTAACCTCTGTTTCATTACACTTAAATGAATACCAAAGAAATCTACTAATCTCAACAGGATTAGCCAGGATCTGAGGACTCTATCAGAACTGATTTTGAGATCATCTTCCAAATATGAAGTATATTTGCTTTAATTAAATATCTGTGTGTGTGTGTTATTCAGTGCTTTAGAGAACCTTCTTTTTCATTCCTGTTTGTGCCTTTTTTTTTCCTTTAATATTCCTGAGCTGCCTGTGCTATTGTGGACACTGTTGTCAGGCTTGCAGAGCAGAACAGTTGCCTCTTCCATTTCTTCCATACCCGCAGTGCTCATCATCTTGTGAGTATGCAGTGGCGTACAACATGACGTCCATTTTTAAGGTACAGTCTCTAACTTCATTTGAGGTCTTCTGAGAGAATTTCGGCACCTCTGAAGAACAGAAAGAGAAAACAATGCCATGATATTTCCACACAGACAGGTGATTTTGAAATATTAACCTTAACTCTCTCTTTGTCTTATTATTACAAAACCAAATCATCAGGAAGACTGATGACTTTTGTTATCACTAGGATATCAGTTACCAGAGATGTCTCCCTCAAGCACTAACCTTCCCTAGAGGTCTGCAAAAATCTGGCAGGGACTCCTGCCCTGCATTTCCCTTGGGTTTCTCTTCTCCTCAGACCTTTCTCCAGTGTTCCAGCCAGAATCAGGTTTTCAACTTCTCCCTCACAAGAGAACAAAAAGTTCTTTTCATCATGATCTTCCTTAGTTCTCTTAAAAGTAATTTTCTCTGTATTTGATCAGTGTATCACCAGTAGCAGTGCTGAAATTCCAAAGGAGGGATCCAGCTGCCCTAACGTTAAGCATCTTGTGTCACTGTGGATGTGCAAGGTGCCTTTTGCATGAAGCTAATGTGGGCTCAGTCACGCCTTCAGGAGCAGTGATTAAGGGTCAACAGCTACCCTGTAGTATCTAAAAATGACACTGTATGCCTGTGTTTGGCAGCTGAATCCAACCATAAGCCCTCAAATCACTTGCATAAATGTAGGCACCTAGTGCTGTTCTGGTCAGCAGCTGAGACCTCCACATGGGGCTGGCAGATGTGACAAAGGACTTGGACAGTCACGGTGTTCTGGAGCGGCAGAGGTTAGGCAGGGGGCCCACAGACAGACACTGTACCTCAGCGTAGAGGCAACTAAATCAAGATCCAAATGTTCCTCCAGTAGATTGTCAGTGTTAACATTAAGGATTGATAAATATTTGTGAAATTTTAGTAATCCATTTGGTTTATTGCATTTGAATGGTAGAGTATGTAGCAATGTACAAGATCTGTAAGGAATATGAAGGACTTCTCTAACATTTAAGTACAGTTAGATTTTAATTTCTGAAAACATATTTTTGCTCTGTTGGAAAATTAGTTTTGATAGTTTGTAAAAAGCCTGAGCTTGAATATGTGGGAGATTTATTTTTCACAGTCATATGTAGGTATTTACCCTAGGGGAAAGATAATTGAGTTAAAGCATTCTTTCTCTTCTTTTCCTTATTAAAATGTACTCTTTTCTATCCTGCCATCTTAAACAAGGAATACATAATTCTAGAACTTTTTAGGTTTTTATGTTTCTGCATGTTACAGAGGTAGGTGTTTCTGTAATATTTCTAGAACTCTATCACTGTTGTCAGCAGGTACCAATGCTGTTTGACTGTGGTTTTTAACACATAGTGACCTTAGAATAAATGAGTGTTCTACCTAGCCAACAGAATACAAACCACGGGGGGGGGGGGGGGAAATCCTAAATATTTTTTATATAAAACCTAAAGTCAACACTGATTTCATGTCTACTCTATTAGTATAAGAATAAAGTCATTAAGCTTGGAATTGACAGTAAAGCCTGATGATCACCATCTGATAGGAAATGCACGAGAAGGGTGAGAACCATATGGGTATGTCTCTCAGTTGTTTTCTGTAGTGAGTGGAACAGCATAGTTTTATCCCTATGGTTTAAACAGAAGATGGGGCCTACCAATCCATCAGAGCTATGTGAACTCCTACAGGATCTGTGAAGGGGTAGAGATAAGTGTAAACGTATGGGTTTACTATATTGTATTCTATGATTCTTTGGCAGTTGAGTAAGTAGATACTTTCTTAGCAGCAGCGGTACCAGTTTCCCTCCTTCACTTCTTAATAAGAGGTATATGAGTAATGCTAATGGTAAATATTCTGCTGTATTTCGCAGGGCAAAATGACCAGCCATGATAAGCTAATACAAAAGAACACTTTCTTTAAAAATTGTTTAGTAGCTGAAATTGGAACATTGGGCAGCTTGTTCGGACTACTTGCTTAATTTTATTTTATTCTGTCTTAATGGCAACAAACACATTTATTTTATAATTGACATATAAAATGATTAAGTATTTTTGTCCTTAAGTCTTGAAGTAGTTGACCACTTGTGACAGTTTCATTGTATTCTGTTGGCAGATTTTTTTCAGTCCCTGTGATTAAGCTCAGCAAGTAGAAAATGAATGGCAGAAAAATATATTGGACCAGATTCTTATACCTCTATAAAATAAAGATCAGAAGTAATTCAGAGTTAAGGGGCAACTGCCTAATATTTACTATGCATTAGAAATGTTTGCTCATGGAATTAATACGGATCAACAGTGTGCCATAAATGCACCCCTTAGGTTTTCTGTAACTTCACTCTATACCGAAATCCTTGGCTGAGTTCAGTTGTATAAATCTTAAGATTGAGGTTAGAAGCAGAAACCAGAATTACTTGACCATGCGCGCATCTGTTTTCACACCAGTTTCTTTACTTTTCCAGAGGGATGTAAGAGTTGAATGATTTACGCTATTTTTGATCATCTGTTTTCTTTTCTCTTGGCATCTGTCCTTCCAAACTTATAATAAGTTTCAGTTTAGTGCCACGAGGGAAAATCTCAGAAGAGGCTCTTCAATTTTATTTGCTTCAGTAGTTATTTGCGATTGAGCAGTTTCTATTAATACCACTGCTATTATTTCTGTTGATATTGGTGCTTTGCCCAATGTCTCTGGAATATGAACTGTTCACAGCCTGCAAAGAATCAGCATCAGCACTGCCAGTCAATCTTAGACAAAAATAATATTAAAATGTAAGACTGTTTTATTCCTATGCTGGTCTTTCTTTTAATTATTAATAGCTGATTCCTTATGAGTCTTGGAATATTTGCTACTTTGCCCTCGTCTCTCTCCAAAATGGTGTTTCATGTAAGGAATCTCAATAATTTTAATACATCACTTATTTAGCCATAGATAATTCATAAGAAGTGTAGTGTTACACAGGAGTTGTAGATGAAGGCATGTTACTGACTGACTTGTTTATCTGTATTTTACAGGACTTTTCAGACTGTATGATGGCTGAAGAAAGAATTTAAGTATTAGCTCTTCAGCTACCTAGGAGTATGTCTGGAAAACAACATAAAGGTGTGCTTGTATTGCAGTAGATCTGTATGTGCTATGTTGAAAAGAACGGTACAGAGAGGCTAGCGCAGGAAGAGCAACCACTGTCCTAAATCTTCTGGTAGTACTGGTTACTGAGATGACTGCAGTGAAATCACTGTTTTAATTATACAAGACAGGAAAAAGCAGCAGCTTGCAGTATGTGAGCTTCACACTGGCAGGTTTTCCTACCAGCCATAGAAAAACCTTTGTCCTCCTAGGGAAGGTGATTTTGAATTCTACTTCCATGTAAATCAGGCTGCATTGAGAGTTGTTGTCCGGTTGATAGTATTCCACATCTCTTACTGGGGGGGTGGGGTGGGGGGGTGTGATCATTTTTTCTAATACCTCTAGAAGAGTCTGAGCTCTTGTATGTTTTACTGAGATCAAAAGGTTGATTACTGTTCGGTTGATCTTTTCCAGTTAGATCTTCCACTTCTATAGCACGCTGACTTTCCTGTCAAGATGTTTCAGCTGATTGTCAGCTCTTCTACTGCATTGTTTTTATATTATACTTAGTCCTTAGGTGACAATAGGGCAAACTACTAGTGATCCGTTACTGATGGTAATCTGGTATAAATGTTCATTGAGGCCTTTTTGATTACCCACTCTTAACCAGCATTCATCTTCAGATGACTAACTCGGTGCTGTGTGCAGTTCCTCTTTAGAGTGGCTTTGTCTATTCAGGTATGATTTTCTCTATGTCCCTCATTAAGTCAGCAGCAACTTAATGGAATAATAACTGCATTTTAAATAACACACTTTTACTGAGAATATGTATGCTAAATAAAAAACTGTGCACTGGAGGAGTAATAAAGTGGTGACTTCTGCCTACTCACTCACCACCTGATTTTTCCCTTACTTCAATTGCTGTTCCTTCTGCTCCATTTCATGACAAATAATGTATTTTCTATAAGTTTCATCATTCTGCCACCCACTTATCCACCCTCTCTTTCACAACTTTAAAAAAAGAAAAATATATGTTTTACAGCTGATTTGCTTTGAGATTACATTGCACTGAGTTTTTCAAATGTTATATGATAACATTCAGCTAGTATAGGGATGTTAAATACAGAGATGTGTCTGTGGTTATTCTCCAAGCAGTATTTTCTTTCTGCAACACTTAAAGCCCAAAATGCTGGTCTTTGAATTATATTTTTTCCTTTATGCAAAGGTAAATATGCTTAAGTTTTTAATTCTGTTTAATACTTCCAAAAATATTAACACTTGATTTTGCTTTTGTGCAGGCTCCTATACCCTTCATTATCAGTCTCTTCTTTCTTAACTGGTACATGAGTTTTTCACACTGAGTCACATTTGGGAATGAGTCATGTGCATATTGATTCAGGGAGACACATAAGCCTGTCATTAACAAGAGAAATCCCATTAACTTAATTGGAACTATTCATGTGCTTAAACTTCAAGACTCAAAGTTACCAAATTACTGCATTTTTCGCACAGCCTACATTTGTGTATGCCCTTTCTACAGACCAACCTGGGTCAAATCTTCTATGCCTGTGGGATGGGAAGGTATCCCTAGGAATACATTTCTGTAGCACAGAGTGTCCTTGCAGTCTATACGGCTTGCTGGGTTAAATTCTGTCTTGGGGCTTTATGGTTTAATGTGCTAACTTCTTTTTCCTTGGTCAAGCAAAACACTTGAAGTGCTTTGATGTTAAGTATTTGAAATTGATAGTAAGTGTGCAAATAATCTGATTTATTAGTATCAGGTACATGCTCAAAGTTAGACAAGTGCTTAAAAGACAGCTTCACTTTGTTTTACCTAATGTTAAGAGGGAGAAATTAAGTTGGAAGGCATTCGGTCCTGTCCCAAACACAGACATTAGGATGAAGTAAATAGGTTGTGGAAGTGCCTATATCTGCATGTATTAAAGACAACTAGTTTAATCCATAGATTAAACAATCCAGAAATTAGTTTAATCCATAGGTTAAACAATTATCTCAAGTGCTTAGCTTTCAAACAGTTCAAACGAGTTTAAAAGAATGATGTTCTAAGTGCTTTTTTTGAATCAGGACAGTGCATATTGCAGCTTCAAGCAGCTAATACTTAATCCCATTAATTTCACACTGAAAAACAAACGCAGTATATGCTTCCTCAGATAGTTAATAATGAAAATTCTATAGGCTCTATCTACTACACAATTTTTAACAAATACTTTCTTATTATGGTTAAATTATAATTACTAAAAGCTCTTAGTGTTCCCTTCTCTGCAATTTTTCGATTTATCGAATTCTTGAATTTTCTGTCATTTGAAAATCTTCACCCACAAGGCAAAACTAAGCAGCAGTTAAAGAGTGAAGATTCTTACTGAAATACATTGAGGTGTCTTTTGCTTTGCACTTAAGACCTACACACAAAATATCAGATCACTAAATATGAGTGTCCTAGTAGTGGCTTTTATATATAGAAGAAATACTCTTCATATGAAGATTACCACACTCAATTAAAAAGCTTTTATGTTTAGTAAAAAAATAAATTAGGCAAGATCAACCTTTTTATTAATAAATGACACTCTGTTGATGGGCCATTTTTTTTCTTTTAGGGTTATTTTTTAGCAAATTAAAAGCAATCTTAGGTCTTGAAAAGTACTATTTCCTTTATCGATGGAAGAAAAGATGCAGGTTTTTTTTTTTTAGTTTATGCCTGATATTTCCTGATGAATTAATAGCTTGTTAGATCTTTAAATCCTAAAACTTTTGACATATCATGTGTATGTATGCGTCGTTTTTGAGTAGCATGAAGATTCAGAACTGTCTTAATTGTCATTATTTGTGTTATGCGCAAGGATGAATTAAAAAATTGAAACATATGGTCCTGCTTTGAACACACATTCAGAGGTATTAATTAATTTTATAATCTCATTTTCACTTATTTTGGCCTTAGTCAGTGTACGTTGTACTTACCATTTAGTTCCAGGCGTATTTAATGCACACTGTCAGATCCTGCTCTGAAGACAGAATCATTAATTTCTGGGGTGCTCATCATGATAGGTGTCAATAGCGCTTGCCACTGAGGGGCAGTAACTACACGTTCATGTTTTTTTCATCACGTATGTGAATTAATCATGTTTACCTGAAGTTAATACATTTTGCTCTTGTTACATATTGTCAATTACCATGACCCTGCTGACCTTCTGGTGACTTCAAGTTACAGCAATTTCTTCCCAGGTGATTGAGTTCAAAGTGTTTGACTGCTTCAGACAATTTTTTTTTTTACAGAGCCCAAGTCAGAAAATACTGTTGTGTGCAGCTTGGCTGATGTGCAGTGATGTAGAGGTCAAGATTCTCCCTCTCTGGGATGGCTAGAGCTTGGATTTTCAGAGCATTTAGTCTCACGTACCATTGAAAATGGTCACAGAGTATCTCATGCCGGTTCCTGATAAAACCCAGCGCTCCTGCAAACTTGCCTTCACAATTTCAATATAGCCAGGAAATAAGGAACACAAACTTAGTGACCATCTTGGAGAAGTTTAAATGACGTGTCCAGCATCCCACAGGGATTATGGCAGAAGCAGGTACAGAGTACACTTCTCCAACATTCAGCTGCTTTAGGTACAAGACCATCCTTCTCCTGGGATTCCCTTGCTGAATACAGGAGGTGTGATCAAACTCTAGTGAGTCATAGTGAATGAAATGATGAAAGATATGTAAACGAGGAACATATTTGTGAAAGAATGGCTGCAGACGTGCAGTGTAAGGTGGAGGACAAG
Source organism: Gorsachius magnificus (assembly GCA_034008185.1). Taxonomy (NCBI): domain Eukaryota; kingdom Metazoa; phylum Chordata; class Aves; order Pelecaniformes; family Ardeidae; genus Gorsachius; species Gorsachius magnificus. The sequence continues at coordinate 165,444,912 of CM067081.1, forward strand.
ATAATGAGGATGGAAAATGGAACAACACCAAGCAGGGAGAAGGCTGCCTTGGGGGATGTTGGAAAGGTGTGCCCAGGCCACCAAAATGTTTCACTGTCATTTATCCGTCACGACGTAGCATGTGTCTTGTAAATGAGGCTCGTCCATGTCAGGATACTTACTGAATCCCAGAAGGGCACATTTGGTTAATGTAGGGATCCTGCTGTAGAAAAATAGTACCCGATGGTGTTACATTTCATGCCCAAATGTTGCTTTTTTTCCACTTCTGCGTGCATCAGGTGTTTTCCCCAGGGAGAAGCCTGGGCAGCAGCAGGGGGAGCAGTGGGAGCACAGGATCACTGTCCTGGCTCTGCTGTCCCTGGCTTGCCTGCCACAGCTGCTGGCAACAGCAGCAGCAGAGAACAAGTTGCTCAGCCTAATTTGTGGAGGATATTCAGGAACGGTTTCCCTCTTGATTAGTTCTTAGTATAACATAAAATTAGAGTATTAGACTATAGAACTGTATTTTTTTCACTTGTTTTTCATGACATAATTACATATCCTTTGGGCCAGGCAAGGGAGAGGTAGAGGCATGCCTCTGTCATCCAGCAGTTAGGATCATATAAAATACTTGCATGGTCCTGTGTCTGATGAACTCTTTCTTCAGAGGAAACCTCCCACTGACTTCGTTGTTCTAGCCTGGGTGGTACCATTTAGCTTACCAAATGGCTAGTTGCTTTCTATCTTCCATAAGCAGGAGATTGCCTTCTGGATTTCGTCTTTGCTGCTCCATTTCAAAAAGCTTATTTTCTTAATATGTGATATGCTGCAAGATAAATGAATAGTTAACATTAGTGTCCAGAACTATGATGCAATAGCAAATGGCAAAGGTCCTATTATTTTATATCTTTCACAGTTTTGCTGGTGCTATCTTGCTCTAGTGGATGCTGTCTGAAAGGGTATTTGCAATACTTCTGCAAATGGATTATAATTATGCAAAAACAGAGGTACAAGAAGTAAAGAAGGATTTTCATGTTTGGTTTTAGATTTCAGTGGACTACTACAAGAAAGTCTCCTCTGTATCCTGAAATGAGGGAATTAGATCACATTTTGCCTAGCAATGGCTGCTTACAAATGTCAAGGCAGAAAGCAGACCAGTTTTCATTAAAAACTGAGAAAAAGAGGAAATAAAAGGAAATAAGAGGGTTTGTATGACTTACTGTACTCATACAGAAAACTTGTCTAGATAATGAGGTCATATAGTAGTCAGGAAATCATTGACATCTGTAAAAAGGAAAGCCAAAACTTTATGTAATTTTATATATGGCATAAAACTGCTTGAGCTGTGAACTTGGTAGGTTTAAGTAATAGTTAAGATTAAAGGTGCTCTCTCTTTCTTTTTCTGTTGACTTTTAAGAGTGGAACAGGCTTTCTCTGATGTGGTTTTTTTTTTTGTCTGTGCTCATCATTCTGCCTGTTGCTAAAGATTGGCTTGTTGTCCTAGGTAAGGAGAGAGAAGTGTGAATTTATTGCAATAGCCAATCTGATGTACATACATATACCAGGAGTACAAATAGCCTGTTTACAGAATAATGTATCCTTCGGTCTAACACATCCTACTGGGAAAATTTTGCCTTTTGTGTAGATGGAGACATGAAGAGGAAGACTTCCATACCTAAATTTCGAAGGCATTATCTAATGCTCATCAGATATGAAAATCAGAGGTGATGTGTCAGGCCCAGTAGAGTCTGAGGAAAACTTGCAGCTAATTGTAATGGTCCAGTGTCCTTATGCTAGATCCTTAACAGTCCCTTACTGCTATATTATTATTCTCTCTTTTTTATGTATAGAGAAATTATATTGTTAGTCTCTTACTGCTATAAGCAATTTTAAATACTTAATTCAGTGTTCCAGTAAACCCCAGAACTTTTATTAAATCTTTTATTCTGTGTCAATGTCTTGTGGCTTCCCTACCATTTTTTTTTTTCCTTTTTATATATTATATCTAATATCTTTTAAGGTTTTCTGTCTGTTTTGTTTCAGGATATCAGGATATATGATGCTTATACTTATGTCTCTTCTAGCTTAGGCAGTCGGCCTTTTTAAAGCTTAATGTTACAGTTTATGTTGACTTCACCATTTCATAATGTCAGATTCAATTAATTGAGCAACTATGATCTAGATGACATTTCCTAACTACATTTACCTTTTCTTTTTGGAGTCAAACCAGGCATAAATAAAAGGTTTCAGTTTGTCTATTTTTCTTTAGGTGACAGAAATCTCTTTTTTTTTTTTTTTTTTTTGAGAAGTGGGCATAAATAACTTTGGTTTCACTAAAATCTCCCCATAGGGCTATTTCAAGGCTCTCCAGCAGCAGACACAGAATTAGATTTTCATGTCCAAAGGATCTCTAAGGAGGCAAAATTAAATTATACAACAGAACAGAAAAATGAGGGAGTTCTGGGAAAGGAATGAAGGCTAGGGGAGAATAGCAGGAAACTGGGTGGTTTGGGCTGGGAATTTTGTGGGCTTGTGTGAAGTCTGAGGTCTGTGGATGGATTGTAGATTGTTCTGTATCTTGTCTGTCTCCTCCAGGTGCATCCCTTTCCCCAGGGTATGCAAACCCAGTCTACCCCATTTGGGGGGCTTCTGGCTCCCCTTTCTCTCATGCAACTGTTAACTCCTTCCCTCCTCTTTGCAAATGCAGCTTTCTCCCTGCAGCAGCTCTGACTTACCCCTTTGCACCTCTTTCTGGGAAGAGCTGGGCTTCTGGCAGCAGGGATGGGTGAGAAAGGTGATAGCAATAGCTGTTCTGTGACCCTTCACATACATTTCTCTTAGTTCCGCCTTTTTAGTGCTTTATAAGTAGCAGAAATCTGGGCAAGAAGAGAGAAATCAGTCATTAAGTGTAAAAAGAGCCAACCCTACTCTGCAGTAGTCTGTAAATGAGCCTGTATCATGTAATTCATACCTGATTGTCTAGTTACATAAGAGTATGAGTCAATTTATTCTGACAGTGTGTCTAGTGAAATCTGACATCAACCGGTCCTTTTTTGAATGATCAGGAGATCTGCCAAAAAATATTCCCCACTTCTCATTCATATTGACAACATTAATTTAAATTTCTGAGATCCCCCATTCCATCTTTTAATTTTTTTTTTTTTTTAGGTAAAAATATCATTTCCCTTGAATGATTCAAAGGTACTGAATTTCATTATTCATCTTCCTTTACTTGTGTTAAAAAATTATCTCTGATACTATGTATGTGTATTTTTCACCTTTTAGAAGGTGCATTGACTATCTTTTTTTTTTTTTTTTTTTTTTGGTGACTTTTGTCTTGATTCACTTACATTGGCTTGTAAGGTCACAGCTAACGTGTTACTTGCTTTCCTGTACCTAGCACTGCTGCAGTTCTTTGCTTTTTGCTCCAGGGGGCAAGAAGCACTTTATTCTCTGGTAGAACAATTCTGAGATTTGAGATATAAACTTAGGGCAGCTACCATGGAAGATGACATCATAAATAGCAGGGAAAGACCCGTAGTCTGCTTCCTTTGTCTATGCAAATGCAGAGCAATAATAGTCCTTTGCGACCCACACTCTGCAGAGTTAACCCAGTCCTTTTAATAATCTGTGTAAGAATATTGGTTGCTATGGCAACACATTCTGTGGTACCACTTGACTGTCAAAATAACCTCATGAAATATCATGCTAAGAATGTTTTAGAAATTGACTTTTAAAATTAAAAAAAAAAATCCACCTAACTTTAGAAGATATGGCTAGATTCATGAAGTCTGCAGCAAGGGAACAACCATTTTCTAACAGAGGGGAATCAGACTAGTAGCGATGGATATATCGTGTTTCTCATCTTTGGTGAGTGAGCTGAAATAGCATTTAAACTACATTTTCTGCTTAAATTAATGGTATACCAGCCGCATTTGTGCATAAGAAGGTAGCACAAGAGTCGAAGGTTAAAAGATCCTCAGCTGTTACACTATCTGAGTTAGTACCTGTCTGTGCGGTGCCTTTGCTTCTCTTACAGTTTCCATCAGCTTGTGTTCATCTTCAGAACTGCTGCTGTTTCTCCACTTCTTCCCCCCCCAATTTTCCTTCACCTCTGCATTCCCTTTCTTGCAGCAGGCTCCACACTTCTTTATTCTATCAGCTAACACAATCTGCACTTATTGGTTTGGGTTTGTGGGTTTTTTTGATTTTTATATGGGCCTCATAGCAGTGCTTTAGAGCCAATGTTACCACCAGATTAATAGATGTGGTCAGCCAATGTCTCGAACAGCATTATGTTGGTCAGGCAAAAATCCAGCCACTTCCGAAAGGCTTTTTAAGACAAACAAGTATTCCTAAAGACAGCATTTAGTATCTGAAAATCAGGTAGGCTGCACAAACAAATGTTAAGCAGGCTAGAACAGCTATTACGTATTCCAATTTAGATATGAACAAAGAATTAAGATGTGAGTAAAATTTACCTTTTTTTTTGGTTGTATTTCTTTTTTTTATGTGAGATTTTAAAAATCATTTATTACTGGCTTAACTTTCTTCCTCCTGCTACTGAGATAAATAGAAGTTGCCACTGCAATTCATTCAGTTGGGATGGACTATCCTGTGTAGCAAAAGAACATAAATAAACGGGAACTGTCCACTCTTCCTGTTTCTGGCAGTGATAAAAAAATAGGATACTAGTTTAAGCAAAAATCAACATTATTCCCTTATCACCAAGACGAATATGGAAGCCTTAATACTCACAACTGAGTGACTTTTCCCTCTACCTTTCATCCTTTCTAGCTGATGAAACAAAATAACAGATCATTCTCAAATAAAATTTTTTGCCTACAAAATAAGCTAACAAGTTTATTATTGGTAATTATAAAATAAAAATTGAAACTTCATATTTTGATTGAATTTATCTATCTTCTGCAAAAGCCTTGGACTGATCCAGGCAAATGTAATGCAGCTGTACTTTCCTTTTCTGAACACAACAGGTTACTATTGAAGCAAGATCCCTTTAGTTTTTACTATTTCCTTTTTGGGATTAGTGTATTTTTTTTATATATGCAAGTTTTAGTTTTTATTCTCTGTGGGATATTCTAAATTTAATGATGTTAAAGCAAATTTTTAAGTAAAACAAAGTAGAAATTGTCAATTACTTGATAATGAAGAAAATAGATATGTATTTGTAACGTATGATACTATGATCACTTATATTTAAAGTATAGGTCAATATGCACCTTCCTTAGTGTGATTTTCATACAGCTGAGTAGTTACTTTGTATTAAAATAGCACTTTATCTTTTGGAATTTATAAATGGGAATATTTTAAGTTCATTTAAATAAAATGTTTCTTTACAATATATCACTGTTTAGTTAGAAAGTACTGTTTCTTTATGCACAGAGGCCGCCTTCAACATGTTTATCACCAAGAGAGGAAGAAGATGATGATGCAGGTGAAAATACTTGTGGTCCTTCAGGTTTATGGGAGGCACTGACACCTTGTAATGGATGCAGGAACCTTGGATTTCCCATGCTCGCACAGGTATATGTTTACCTTTTCATCATAAAACATTAACTATGGAAAAGCTGCTTAACCTCTTCTGTTTTACCTCTTACAGTAATTTCTAGTCTTGCCTTATTCCCTTAGTAATTGTTACCTTCAATCTTCATTTTAACCTCCAAATCCAGTTTTAAAATGAAATGTCAAGGTTCGGTCATCCTGCTGTAATACTCATCTGGATGAGTTCAATATTGAGACTGTTTGATGCTTATTACCCCCATTTCGACAGATAGGTTTGGTGTTGCATAGCTTTCTCTTCTGATTTAATCTGGAAAGAAATTTTGAAGTCACATAGTTTCCTTTGGGATAAATACTCTATTTTTGACCAGCTTCTAATTAATATAATGACATCTCAGCTACTTTCTTTATAGAATTAATTGAGGACATCATGCATAACTCAACTGATGTAAGAATATAGCCTAAGACTTCTCTTTGAAGATTATGTAAGTTAAAGTCCCCAAACATTTTCCAATGCTCATGATAATACAGGCTCATGATAATACAGAGGAGAATAAGTAAAAATGGGTAATATACTTGGGTCTGAGGCCCAACAATCCTCCAAGCAGACAAGTCTGCAGTATCCACCGAGGCACGCCAACAGCTGTGTCCTGAACAAGTGATATTGTATTGCTACAGAACAGGATGACGCTTATTGCTGCTTCTGGGTCCCCCTTGTTCTCCCCCCCCACACTATAGTTTAGCACTCTCATTTCTGTAACATTTTTCCTGCGCTTTTCTGGTGGCGTTGAATGGGGGCCTGCCAAATTTCTGTTTAGAAATGTCTGGTTTTTCAGTTGCATCCTTACTTGGCACTGCATTTAAATAGCTTTGTCGGATTCTTGTGTACCAGATTGGAATTGCATATCCTGTCTCACCACACTTTATACACTGTTGCTTTCATACCGTGACTGTACGTTTTATTCCTTTTAGTCTCATGGGACTTGCACCTGTTTGAAGTCAATGCTAAAGCTTCCCCTGCAGTCAATGGGAACAGGATATGGCAGCTAATGTGCTTGAATAACAATGAGCACTGCCCTGTCTTTTTTTGTAAGGAGCTTCTATATTCCTTTCCCCTCTCACTAGCTGTTTTCTACTTCATACTATCTATCATTTTAGACATTTGGCAAGGTGCAGAGCTGTCGGAGTTATCCTGATTTACAATAGGAGTGCTGTGGTTACTAATTCCTCCTTTTTAGGAACTTGTTTCAAAAAGTATTTCTTATATGGAACTTTTCTTACTTAATTAAACCATAGGTGATACATATCTATTGTTAAACTTTCCTATGAAGAACATAAAGGCCGTTTTGGAGTGATTTCCTAATATAAAAAAAAATTTTGTTTTCAGTGTTTCTTTTTAATGTAAGGTATATGTAAAGTGTGTTTATAAAATTGAGAAAGGCATTTGAAAAATAGAATAAATTTAGCTTTGTTGGTTGGTATCTCCTTTTTATAAAGAGAGATTCATTTGAAGAACAATGTAAGTTTTAAGATAGTGACTCCTGAATTAGTTTTATTCATTGTACTTAAATTTTAACCTCAACCTTTCTTGTTCTGAGAACTTATAAGATTTTTAATTCTGTGTGCAAAAAATAATATATTTCTTCTATGGTCATTGATGAAATGACAGATCACCTTTCTAGATTGCTGCTCTCCATAAAAATTGAAGACAGAGATAGTTTTGGGGTTTTGTTGTTTTTATGGAAGAAAGGAAAGAAGTTAAATAGTGAAAAACTTCCAAATTACAAACCAGTGAATTCAGTTTATAAAGTGTTGCCATCACTGTATGCAATCTTCCAAGCTGTTAGCTTATCTATTGGATCTTTCACGTTTACTTCAGAATGCAGCACAGAACATCTTATTCTAAGTGATCGAGAAGACAAATTATTTATTTCAGTTTTTAGATTAAGACCAATATCTTTAATTGGTCTAACAAAGTATAATAGATATAATCTGCAACAGCACTTTCTAGGTAAAAGTACGAAAACCTGTTTCTGGTACTCATGGCAGTCCACTAACATATCAGAAAATGTGGACTTCATCGTGAACAATGATGAGATAAGGGTACTTGACAGGTCTTAAAATCTGTACTCTGCTAAAGACCCCAAAATAGGGAAGAGAGTCTATCAATTACTCTTGAATACAAACAGCAAGTTCATTTTTCAAGTTCTCCTCTAGGTAAAAAATAGGTTTTACAGTTATATAAATATACTGTGTTTACACATCAAAGGAGAACAAACATAAAGATTGATTCTTGGTTTATATACACAGTCAGAGGTACAATGGTAAAATGAAAGTGAATTTTAGGTGAGATTATGACAGTGTCCATCTGTGACCTAATGAGCTAACAGTTTTCAATATGCCAAAGAAAAGAGCAGTTATCTCCTTGACAAACTTGATTTCTTCATTGCAGTTATGGAAAAAAGCTTGGCTGGAGGTACTTCTGACATGCAGCGTGTCATTCCTGTCTGTACTGCACCAGGAAGTGTCATTTTAGAAACGGCTGTTATAGAAAGTTCTGTATAAATTGTTCTGCAGATAGAATTTAAAAACTAATGTAGCAGTAATACAGGTATTCTCAGAATAAGAAGCTCTCTTTTACAGTCTCACAGTTGGTGAAGTCCTGGAAGAGCTTGGTGGAAAGTCTTTATGAGTCTTGTAAATGTTTCAAGGTTTTAGAAAGTGACCAATTCTACATCAAAACGGAGCTAATAACCAGCTTCATCCACCCCCAAAATAAAAATAAAAAAAAAAACTTAAAAAAAAGCCAGAGAGCAAGGATACCCAGATGGATTTTGGGAGACTTAAATGCCTCTTCTTATTTTAGCAGAGAATGAATTACATTTGTAGGTTTTGATTTATGGTTACTGTGGGGCTATTGCTTTTTTCTGAAATTAATCTTTCTTTTGGGGCAGAAATTTCATCCTTGCTAACACTGATGCACTTTTTCGTGAAAAATGTTGATTTCCACAAAGGAGTATTTTTATATCTGAAAACCTTTATTAGGAAATTCCTTTTGTCAGTGCAAAAGAAAAACCTTTTTCTACACCTTTATAACTAAATAATTCTCTTTTACAGAGTCCAGAATTTCTAATAATCTTAAATATCAGCTCAGTAAAAACAGTTTTGAAACCTTTCAAAAATGTAAAACCCCAAAAGTACTTCTACAGCAGTCTCAAATTCTAGCATTGCCAACTTCAATGGAAAGTTTACTCTGCAATGATGTCTATGTTAAACTGAGACAAAGCTTTGATGGTAGGATAGTAGTAGAACCTCTTCCATGGGTCTCAAGTTCTTGTAAAATCTTCCTACAGTAACTACCAAGATTTTTAGTGCTTTAATGATTACATTTCTGGTCATCATAAAAACATGATACTAATGAACATTGTTTTTGTCCAAGAAGTGGAATAAAAGAATATGATATTTCATATATAGTTTTCTCTCAGAATAGCCACAAAAATAGGAATTATGTGACAAAGCATAACATCTATCTGGAGAGATCTCGCTATGCTGTAGGTGAGTACTGCAAAGACAACTGAGAAATGATCCTTAAAACATATTTTTGAGCAATGCCTGCTAATGATCAGAAAAGCTGGAAGCGTTGTAGTGTCATCATTATTGACCGTCTTAAATGAAAAATTAGTCAACAGACTGATAATTCAGTTAAATGTAGAATGGGAAAGTTTAGAGGTAGAAACAACACAATATCAGCTTCATATGTATGTGGATAGTTACAGTTATGAGGATTTCCAAAGAAACGCAGGCTTCCAGGACAGAGTTGTGTGGATAACGGGGTTGACACTACAGCTTGGTTTATGCTCCTCTTGAAGGGATCGCAGCATAGATAACGGTAGCAGTGAAGTTGTAGGAACAGGGGATGCAGCACAGTCACTGACCTTGACTATAAACCTGCTGAGACTGCAAGCCGCAGGGTCAGGCTGTAGGACTGTACCACCACTGCGCCTGCAGCTTGTAAGTTGTAGTGGTAGCTACAATATAGCTCTAGACACGCTACAGCCTTGCTCGTGGTCAGACCTTCAGTCATTGAGTACATCCTATTTTTCAAACTGTATCACTCCCGTGGCTGTAGTGGGAGACTGACTCCTCTGAAATCCAACCTTCAACTGATTTTTCCTCTCAGTCTGAGTTTCAGCAAGCTTCTCATCCCAATCTGCTCCTTCCCAATGAATATGTTCTCCGTGCCAGTCTGTCTGTCGTTTTTCTCGTTTGCTTCAGGCAAATTGCTATTCCACATTGCCTTTGGTTAGTCAGTGAATGGAGTTAAGTTTCTGCCCTCACAAAGGCAAGAACAGCAAATTTAGGTTGAGTAAGGATTCACCCCTTAATATTTTTGGTAAAAGGAGTTTGAATTCTATTTACTGCTCTATGTTTGTATATGTTTATGACAGTTTATGTGGAGTGCCATAAGCAGAAGACTACAGAGTTATGGTCATTTTTGGGTGCTGCTTTTTCATCTGGTCAAATTTCAGCTTGTATCAAGCTTTTTTTTTCAGCATAGTAAAGGATTTGAAAGTACCCCTATATCAGAACAGCCTATAATCTAGTAAGAGATAAGGGCTGTGGATCTGGAACTCTAAAACAGAAAACACCGAAAACTCGATTATCTCCTGTGAGTGCTCTCATTTCTGTATCATTTTGTGCAAGACAGGCACTTCTACCAACCTAGATTAATAATAAGCCAAGCCAACCCCCCAAAACATAGCTAGCTGTTTCCTCTGTATTCTGGAAGAAGCCTCATCCAGTAGGGATCTGATACATTTTCTAGGGACAGGAAGATCACGAATTCACAGAGAAGGCAGTATGCTTCTATCTAGATACATAGTTCACAAAGGTTCAGGGGCATTTTGGTCTACCTTGTTTTAATGCAAACTAACACTGGGGCAAAGTCCTTAAGAGAACTCTGAGGCATGCTGAGATAAAAAAGCTGGTCCCACACTGCCCTTGGACAAGCAAAGCCTGTTCTATGTGTATAGATGAGCTACACCAAATTCTGCCCCTTGATAGAGAAACATTCAGTACATACTGGTCAAAAGACAAGATGGAATGAAAACTTGGGATTTTCATGTTTGGAATATGTTGCTTTATTCAAAGGAAAAAACCTTAGTGTGTGGATATTGTCAGGGTGCATTCAGGGGTGGTGACTCCCTGGGGGAGAAGGCAGCAGGAGCTACTGGGGCTCGCTGGGGTGGTAGGGCAGGTCCTCACCAGCTCGAGCTTGTCCCACCACCCCTGTGAGGGAGCAGGGCAGCTGGGGACAGCCCTGAGCATGGCGCATGGGGCAAGTACATGATGCTAAGGCAGGTCCAATATCGAGCCAGAAAGTCATTCCACACGTTGGGGTCAGAATTGGGCCTGGTGAGGTTAATCAGGAACCAAGAGCAGATCACCAGGATGTCCATGGTGATGAGGCAGGTCTGAAGTGAAGCTGGGAAGTCAGTCTGCAAGTCAGGATCCAGATCACTGGGGTCCTTGGCTAGGCATGGGCACAGATGTGGCAGAGTGGGTGTTTTGGAACTGGGGCCCGGGCTGAACTGAAATGGGGCTGCTGGGCACATGGGCACGAGTGAGGGTAGGGGCCCCAGGTGAGGCTGTTCAGGGACAGTAAGACTTATTGCTGCACTCAGCACTGTGACAGATACTGATAAAAGCCATAAAATACATAAACTGGAAGCTGAATTAAAATGTGGTTGTTATTTGACCTGTTATTGCAGAAAACAAGAGTAAGACCAAGAGGGAACAGATGTGCAAGATTGCTTTGCATGCACTTCATATACAGGTTCTCCATTCCACTGCAGAATCCTTTTCTGAAGATTTCCAATGCTGCATGCTGCAGGAGCAGATAGGATTTGAAAAAAAACCATGTTTGTGTGTCTTATAATGGTCTAGCTATATGGTACAAAAGTACAGGGACAATACTGGTAACAGTAGGGCCTGAACTACCCTACAGAGAAGATGGAACCTTAACTTCTGCAATCTCATTATATTTAAATATGAAATAGGCAGTAAGCAACTCAGGTCTGGAGGTGAAGGTACTGGAATACAACATCCGTTTTTCCCATAAAGTCGTCTTATGCCAGAAAGTTAGAAGATTGAACAAGGGATAGCTCCTCTCTCTCCTAGTTTGCCCAAACAGACTTTTTTGGTAAAGTAGTAGGAAACAATTTGAACAAAGACCAGTTTGGTGAGGACATCTGTTTGCTTTATTGATTGGTTAAGGGGTGCAAGGTAAGGAATATGGTACATAAGTGTAGAGCAGTCCTGTGTGGCAGTCATAGAGTCATTTCTTGGTCTTAATCTTTTCTTCTGCAGTGTAGGTTAATGTACTATTCAGCTCCTAATGTATTTATTTTACAACGTTTGTCAATACCCACATACATACGTACTCACATTTTCTTTGGAATAAAGCAGCATACTCCAAATGTGTGAAACTCTGTAGTTTTGATTCCGTTTTCTTTTTCATGGGTAGTGTGCTTTGAATATTTCTGAGGGGCAAACAGGGACTGATGTAGAGAGATAAATACAGGGCTGTCTGCAATGTCAGTGAGATGGGTGGTGCAGAGTCCTGAGTGATCATAGCAATGTTATCAGTTTGAAGCAAGCAGTCTGCACACCTTAATCTTGACAGCCATACCAGTGTATTTTCCTAATTGTGTTATAAAGTAATTGTGAGATAAGGTAGGTTTAGCTATGTCCCATTTAGGAAGCTGATGGATCAGCTTAACTGCACTCTCTCTTGAATTAAGTGTTGAATGTATAACTTAAAAATCCTGACAGTTATTCCCTGTTTGACATGACGGCCAACCAGGAACACCACATTTGTCTAGCTATTACAAAATGAAAGTAATATCTGTAAAGAGAACAGTGCAGTTGCTAGGGAAAAACTGAACTTGGATTTAAAAGCCGTAAGAATAAATCTTCATGTTGCCAGGAAGCATGGCTATTTACAAAAATATAGACAGATATGGAAAGTTTACTTAAATATTTAAAGCAGCACTGTTTCTAGCTTAATGTCAGATTTTAATCTTTTTAGAAGCAATGAATTTCTGGGAGACCTTCACATTTACTTTTAAGACTGATCTATATTCTGCTTATACAACTCCAGGATTCCTAGAGGTAGGAACTTCAGCAACTTCCACTTCCTGGGGAAGAGAAATTAAAACAAAAAAAGTCTTTTATTTAGAGGGAAGGAAGAGGAAAGTGGGCTCCTGAGTACATATTTAGGAGATGAACTGTATATAACTGTTTCTTTAACAGTATAGGCTTTGATAGGAATATTTACAGTTTGGAATTTGATGCATCCTTTAATAGGTTTGTGTATTTAATTTCTGAGTTCCAGAAGATCATCAAGTCTTTCTGTACTTCTGTTTATATGATTTTAAAAATTAATTTTTAATGGGAAGGAATTTTGTATTGTGTTTGTATTGTAGAAGCAGTTTAAGGTTATCCTATAGAAAATCTGACATAAAAAATTACTATGTTGCAATTATGTTTACAATTGCAAAGGCAGTTCATGATACATGAGAGATTAATGAGGAAATTAAACAAGGAACTAATTCAGTTTTCACACAGAGATCAAGTATATTTCTAAAAAAATCTCTGTACTGAAACTCTCTGGAGAGAGACAGCATGACTCTGTTGTCTGTTTCTGGAGAATTTTAATATTGGGAAATTTATTGGGCATTATTTATTTTCATATTAACATATTCTTCCAGTTGGAACTCTTATTTTCAGTTGCATCTAAAATTTTTCTTAGATTTTAAGCTCAGTGTGAGTGTTATGGTAACTTTTTGAACTGCTAAGGTGCAGAAGAGGGAGTATTTCTTCTTTGCCTTTTAATAAAAACAGAGAAAACCAAAGAGCGTATTTTTAACTAAACACTATTTTAACAACTTGGAGCCAAGAAAAGTTGTCATCCTTATACTTCACAACAACTTTAACTATCAGTGCATTCAGTAGAAGGACATTTCGAATTAGACTGGTGAAGAAACAGGTTTGGCTGATGTTTCCTGGTGTTTAAGTTGACCAAAATTAGAACCAGAAAGCCTTATGGCATTATCCGATTTAAATGTTACAGGGCAGGAAAGATGTTATCTTGTTTGGTGATGTACTAATTTGATAGGTGATGATATAGACATGGTAGAGACAGAATTATTTTCCAGGGAGGACAACCGTTAGCCAGGAAAACTTTGGCATACAGTATGCATGGAACATGAATAGCCAAAGATTGTTATATTATCTGTAATATTTTCCTATAGTTTTTAGCCTTCAGTGAACAATATGATTTTTTTTCTCCTCTTAATTTAGTAAATTAAATGATGAATTTACTTAAATGGGGTTGACATAGAGACCTATATTACCCCCCCCTCCGCCCCCTCCCCCCCCCCCCCCCCAAATATTTCTGTTAAACTCTTGATTTGCAGTGTTGTCTCTTCTGCAGTAAGCTGAAGTTTTATTGGTAATTTCAGGAACACACCACCCACACGCTGAAGCAGCTACTGAAAAGTGCAATATGTATTCTGCCTAGAAAGAATCAGCAGGTGATGATTATACCCTGCGGAACAGTGATGGGAAATAAGTATATTGAAAAAAAAAAAATTGTGGCTTATTTTCATGCTATGCTACATTTTCTGATTGTGTTTTAAGGAAGGAAGCTGAGCATTTTGTTCTTGCATATAGTATGTAGCTGCTTAATTTCTACTGTAAATTTCCTGTTGTCCATGACTTCAGATGTCTTGTAGCAAATGCGTTTTTACTGTACTGGCTGTACAATCTAGACACCACTACACAGGTATGCAATGTAACCAGAGATGTAATCTATTTATCCATGGGTATTTTCAGAATTGTCTGGACAAGGCCCAGAGCAAACCTAATGGTTAAGGTAGCTCTGCTTTGACTGAAAGTTTGGCTGAGATGACTTCCAGAGATCTCTTTCATATAATTATATATAAATATCTACATTCTATAATTTTCTTTAAAATTCCAGATATGTGACCTCAGAAAAGCAGATTTATTTAAAAATTTAGGACTGACTCAGTTTTCTTCAGTTTGTAAATTATTGTTTGTGAAAGTACAGCTACCCCTGTCCAGCACTGTGTAAATCTGGGCACCGCTTGTCTGTGTTGTCTCTTGCTGTGATCATGAAAGAGCAAAATTAAATGGAATGAGATAGGCAAAGAGGAGAGGTGTCGAGCAATACTGGAATTGTTGATATATGTCAGAAATCATCTGAAGTATTGATGTCTGGTTTTTGAGATGGACTTCAATTGCTGTAAAAGATATTCAAATTCATGTAGAAATTGTTGAATTGAACACTGTCACATTCATAACTGAAATATGGCACAGTGATCAACTCGAAAGATTTTAAATAGTATAATGTTACATTTTTGTTATTTTGTGGTTTGCAATTCGATAGTAACCAGAAGACACACTTTCACAATGCTTTAGCTTTCAGTACTTCCTGACAAATTATGGGACAATTGAAAAGAAAAATCAAATTTGAATTGCACAGCGAATGGATATCAATAATGCAAACAGTTTTTTACATGAAAGAAGTTGAACTTTGAATTAAAAACTTAATGTTTGAACTTCAGCTGCTTCGTAGCAGAAAAATTCAAGAAGTATGTTGAAACTTGAAAACGTATGTAGAAGTTCCTGGTTATTCTGACCAAATTGGGTTTACTGTTCAGTATTACATTTTGTGGGAGAAAAGCCATCATAGGTACTTTGTATTTGCTGTTTCTATGATAGTAACAGGAGGGAAAGAGTTTATGGACAAAAAATCTGGTATTTGAGGTATCTGGAGTTAAGAGATCAGTTGGGTGGTGATGTCTGGGCACTGTGATTACTGCATGGATTTACTACACGGATTAGCCATTAAATCATGCTGCGGTAAGGTTGCAGTTCCATGAAGGGCTGTTTAAAGGCACTTGACATTTTGGGACTTTTTTTTGAGCCTGGAAACTTTTTTTCTGGTTTGGGTTTGTGGGGTTGGGTTTTTTTTGATAGTGGCACAAATAGATTTGACAAGCTTATACTGGAAAGTGTGAGGGATTTTTTTTGTTACTTTAGTTTTTAGTAGCAGGGTAATTCATAGCTTCATAGAGTAAGTCCCTGGAGAAGTCTGTAAAATTGATAGAACCTGATTTCTTTCTGAAGAAAAGACCTGACTGACAACTGAGCATTTAAAAAGAACAACTTTGTAGTCTGTAATTGTGAATCCTCTCTTGCTGTACAAAAGAAATTGCATGCCTTGGGTTTAATGCCTTGTCTGGCTGTTGTATTTCACTGAAAACTTTTATTAGCAGTACCCATCATACTGAGTCTGCAAATGAGATAAACTCCAATTCAACAAATTACTTAAGCCTACTTAAGCATAAGCATTAATGTGCTTAATCTTGTTTGGGCTTCCATACATACAGAACTTTATCAGGAGACATGTGTTCACTAAAATCCAAACCCAGTCTAAGGCTAAGGCTTTCTTACATTCTGAAACTGATTGTTATGATTTTTCCACTATTTCCACTATTACTAATTCATAATTAAGGTGAACTAGTGAATTGGAAGTCAACTAAATTGAAACTGAAGTTAAGGAGAGTCCATATTTGAGATATCAAAGGGAAATATGTAAGACTACATTGTTTCATGTTTTCATTGTAAGTTATTTTGGATTTGTTTATTGATAGAAAGTGTGATCTGCCAAATCTAGTCAAATATGTCTTTTCACTTTAAGGCCTTTCAGAAAGGCAATTCAGCTAGGGAATGAGGAATGTCCTGTCTTACGTTTTTCTACGTAGAATGGTGTTAATCAATCATTCATACTGCTGTAGAATGCAAATGCTCTATTCCCTTTCCAGAAGCAATAAGCAGTCCTGATCCATAAAATCTTACTATAATAAATAGAAATAACAGTAATACTACTAATAATATAGGGAATAGTTGTGTTAATTTAGAAAAAGAGGGAGAGAGCTTTTTAAAAAACATGTCATAAATGTGTCTCTGTATAAGCAGAATAGTCCACCAGGCATTTTGCGGAGTTTTCAACACAAGTGTGAAGACATGGAGGTAAATTAATAAATTGACAGTATCAAGCTGACTATATTTTTTGAAGGTGCTATAATTTTATAGTATCCCACTTTTTTATTCACAACATTTTATTTTCTCTCTTCTTTTTCACAGTATAAAATCTTCAGGCAATGTTAAGTCTCATTTAATTCTACCTAATTTTTAATTTAGCAAAACTGAGTCTATAACTCTCAGTCAGTGTTTTAGCCTACCTAATTGTCTAAGTACTTACAACCCACTAGCTTCCTCCCTAATCAGCCTTTATGTTTAGCAGATACTTAACTTCTACATACACATAAAGCTTTTTGAGTAAACTATTGTAATCCATTTGTATGTAGATAGGGGCCTAAATTCTGCCTTATTCAGATTGGTTTTATAGAGTTATTGTTTTTTTGCAATGTGATGAATAAATATTGACAAAAAGTTCATTCAGAAACCCATCTGGGTGCTTGTGCTCCCTGTATCAATGAGAAAGTCTGGACACCTCTGAAGACATTCAATTGATTGCTCTTTTATGTTGGACAGGAAGCCACTAGGAGTCAGCCAGTGTGAGACATGAAGTAGAGGGATCTGTTTGACCACATGCCTCGCTTTTGAGCTGAATTTGTGTGCAAATTAAACACCAGGGCACTTACAGAGGGTACACAGCTGACAAAGCAGAAGGCCTTCCTCCACTCCTTTCTGCCCATTTCCAAAGTGGACAGATTGTGTGTATCTTTTTTTTTTTTTTTTTTATTATTATTATTCTTTTGAATGTGATAATGTTCTATTGTAAAGTGCAGGAACAGTTTTTGAGCTGCCTCTTAAGGACAGCTATCTTAACATCTTTCTCTGAAGGACAATTATTTCTCAGCAGGGCTGTATGAGCAAAGAACAACTGCAGACACTCCACAGTTTGGATTGTAAGTGGCTAGAATCTCTCATTTTTGACCCAGAAAGAAAGATTGACTGCCAAGTGTTCACTGTTGTCTGGTTTCAGGTGGTTCCGCATGACATACAGGCTTTGAGTAGCAGATTTCTTTTTTTGACAGACTCTGTTTCCTCATTGTGAAATTATGAAAGGATCTTGAGTTTGCAAATTACTTGAGTTATGTTAGCTTTAAGCATTTACATTGCTATTTTGAAATGAGTTATTTATTGAAATATAAGAAATTAGTTTAATCAGAACCTAGAGAAATGGAATCAGTAGGCAAAGAGTTTTGTGTAATTTTTACTGCCTTATTTGTGTGAAACACTGACATACTAGTTTGTTCATATATGAAGGAAGCTCACATAGCATTAATAGTGAATATCTGTAGGAAAGATATTACAGCTAGCGTGACTGCAAATCTAGGGCAAGATTCCTGAATTCTGGCCAAATTGGCATATGATCCTGTGGTAGCTGTTCTGAAACTGGAATTTTATAGTGAACCTATAGAAAGTTTTTTAAGTTCAAATTTCATTGAAAATGTGACCTCAATTCCCTTATAATCCTTATTCACTTCATTTTATATAGTCTCCGCATTCTCAGTTTCCATTATGCAATAACTAAGGCTGAGTATTTGTAATAAATAAGTAGATTATCATACCACAGAAATCATTAGAGTAATAATTAAAGCAGTAGAGCTTTGACATAAACCAGTGGGATTCCTTATTTAAAGAGCAATAAGGAAGTAGCATTTTTATTAGCTGAATGTTTCTCCTTCAGTGATGAGTAGTGAATTAGGTATCTATGCTGACGTATTCTCCAGTGCCATGGTTTAACCCCACCCAGCAATGAAGCCCCACACAGCTGCTTGCTTGCTCCCTCCATCCTGGTGGGATGGGGGAGAGAGAATCAGAAGAGTAAAAGTGAGAACACTCGTGGGTTGAGATAAAGACAGTTTAATAGGGAAAGCGAAAGCCGCACACACAAGCAAAGCAAAACAAGGAATTTGTGCACTACTTCCCACGGGCAGGCAGGTGTTCAGCCATCTCCAGGACAGCAGAGCTCCATCACGCATAACAGTGACTTGGGAAGACAAATGCCATCACTCCCCCCTTCCTTCTTCTTCCCCCAGCTCTATACGCTGAGCATGGTGTCATAAGGTGTGGGATACCCCTTTGGTCAGTTGGGGTCAGCTGTCCCGGCTGTGCCCCCTCCCAACTTCTCGTGCCCCCCCCCTCCCTGCTTGCTTGTGGGGTGGGGTGAGAGGCAGGAAAGGCCTTGGCTCTGTGTGAGCGCTGCTCAGCAGGAACAAAAGCATCCCTGTGATACCAACCCTGTTCTCAGCACAAACCCAAAGCAGAGCCCCGTACCAGCTACTGTGAAGAAAATGAACTCTACTCCAGCCAAAACAAGCACATATCCTTATATTTCAGTCTTAGTTGAGTTCAATGTGGCCAAGTCAGACCTCAAAAAATTGCCAAGTATGTAGGCAGTATGATAAAATAGTTCTGGATGATGGAACTCTTTGTATCCATAAAGCTAAATATCCATATTATGAGTGTTAGTGGATTTTGGCACATTTTTGGCCAGGAAACAGTAGAGTTCCCAGGGTCCCGTTCAGAACTATGGCTCTGATCTGTGGTTCGAAATAGGAAGTTACTGGGTTCTTTAAGAACATAGGAGATATGGACAACATTGTATTAACATTTGTCTACTGCTATTGTGCATATTTCTCCTGCTGTAATGGAATAATTTATTTTACAGTTTTTAAATACTGATTCTAACTTAAAGTATGAATTTACTTTCCCTCTGATTGTTTCTTACTGTTAGGTTCAGTTTTCACATTGCTGCAATACCCTGCTGCTTGTAGACAAATGTAATTTGGTCCTATTTAATCAGAAAGTACTAACTTTTACAGACCTCGCATGTATCCTGGGACCTTTAAAGAACAATTTCAAAATGTTCTTCTGTTAATTTTGTATCACATTTTCTCTTCATTTGTGTATCAGATGAAGGTATGATTCACAACAAAGTTTTTCATTTTTGATAATATGACTTTCATTAACTTTAATATTTGGAAAAACATTTTCTTGTTCTTTCTGTTTTACTGTGGGAGCATGTGTAGGAGGGGTTTCTTTTAAGAGAGTCTTGGCTTACACTACTGCAATAATAACTTTTATACCAAACATAATTAAATTTTTATTTCTTCAGTAGCAAACTGGAAAACTTTTAAACATGGGAGATTCCCTATCCTGAAATAGCAAATGTTTATTTGTAGCTTCTATTAAATCCATGGTGTATGGTATCAAGCAATTGGTTTCTATTGTGCAAATTTGTGAAAGTATTTATGTGACTTCAGAACAAGATGCATGGGCAGATACAGGATATTTTCTTAAAAATGCACAGATTATTCGTAACAGATAATGGATTAACACACTTTGGTAAAGCTTTCTTTTCAAAGAAAATGTCTTTCATAACGTCTCATTTTAGTGATATTATCTGCCCTCCAATCAAGTTAGTTTGCAGTTCTAGGGTTCTTTTTTGCTTTATGTTAATAGTGAAAATTACTGTTCACACAGATGACGTGTTTTGCTTCCAGATCTACTTAGGTGTGTTCAATTCCTCTCTCCCCTCCATAGCAACCCATGTATTTTTCATTTACTGGCACAGCAATTGATAGGAATGAAGCTGTAAAATGTGAGGAAAAATTCAGCATGTCTGCTTAATATGCAGTAGTGTGTTAATTTTTTCTGCATTTGCTGTCTAGTAAATGCTGACTGCACTTCAGGGTTTCTCGATATCTAACATTTTTCTATGATTTTGGCCCTTATAATATGAGGGATTAGTTTTACTTCATGTTCTGCTTCTGTTGGAAACCTAAGATTGGTAAGTTTTAGTAGAGTAGGAGGCAAAACTTGTTTAAGAGCTGGACAAAACCTATGGGTCTGGGGAGAAGCATGAATGGTTCACTGCCTTGTGGTCCAAAGGCAGAACTATAAATTCTCATTCACGCCTTCTGTGCATGTTTCACACCTACACTCAGGCACATTCAAAAACATTAACCCAAATTGGAAAAAATGTCTTTTATTGGCTTACTTTAATGGTGACTTTACAATTTTTTTTTGGTGGTGCTCAAAATGAATCTGTCAGTTGCTAGTCACATACTACTGGTGTCCCTGTAAGGCAGGGGATCTACCACTCTTCCTATAAGACTTGTTGTGGTCCTTTTCTTACAAATAAGAAAACCCTCTTTTTTTTTTTTTTTAATTTAAGTAGAGAGGTCTGATTATGTAACAAACTGGTATTCTGTAAAATGTCCCTTCGCAACCACCTTCAGAACTTTGGGCTGTTAGTAAATGAAATCCAGAGCCTGACAAAGTACACATGTATTTATCGATCTCTGGGAAAGTGGAAAGCAGTTTCTTTCTTCTGACCACGGTAGATGCCAGATGAGCCTTCTTCCTGTTGTTCTGTGTGTGTTGAACTTTGAAGGTGACACCCTTGAAACAGTGACATTCTTCTGAGCCTCTTCATTCACCTTCTGGCCCCAAATTCTCACTTTCCAATGGGTTATTCTGTCTCTTACTGGAGATAGTGTTGTATAAAAGTAAATGTTTGTATGGGCCCTCCTTCAAATATGAAGTTCTGGATATGAAATGATATCTGAATACTTTTGCAAAGACTAACTAGTGGTTTTTTTATCATACTTGGTAATGCATAATATTCTATTCTTAATTTGTTCTTCCTGATTTTTTTTTAATTTACAAAAATTTGCCCCATGAATTGAGCTAACTGCTTTTTGTGTGTGTGTGTGTTTAAAACCTAGGCATTAGAGCATAAGCAACTTGCAGAGAAGTATTGTTTCCATGGAGCTGAGGTTTCAGCTCATTTTATCTTTTTAATATAATAGGCTTTATTTTAAATAGGCATTTTCCTATAGCTTGGTATTCAAACAAGACGTGGTTTTTTTGTTAAACATTGTTCATGAAAACTGGAAAAATGGGAGGATATTTAACCTGGAAATTACTTTCTAGTTTGTAATTGCATTTTGTTCAGCTAAACTAAGAATCATTTATTAAACCAGTTATTGTATTATGCTACACTGCCACACGCAACCATTAGCATTTGCATAAACCAGATTATGTAGACTTGTGGTATATTCTTTGTCACAGTGAGTTATTCATTAGAGGAAGCATCTGCTCTTTTTCATGCCCTGAATGTTGTATGCATGGGAAAGCATGTAACATGACTACAACAATCTAACTTCATTTAAAATTCTGAATATCTGCCAGATAGAATTATGAAAACTCTGCATAAAATACAGTGCTGTGTTTCTGCTGCTGAGGTTAACACTGCATTCATTATCCTTGCAATTTACCCATATTTTCAGACATTTATAGTTTAGGCTACATTAGTGAGATTTGTGTTGTAAAGCTTTGTACAACCTTTAGCTTTCAGGGACTGACACTTGTAGAGTTTTCATATGAAACTTTAGATTCTAACCAAGGCATGTAAAAATATGCATTTGAAAAGGAGAGGATAAACCTACGTTTGAGGCGCTATGTAAATAATGCTCATTTTTCCTTGAACACAAAGTTTGAAAAAGCAGATCTAACTTTTTTGAATATTTTCTGAAAAATTATGCATCATTACATTTCTAGCAATATAAATATACAAGACAACACATCTAGCACGTTTTTTTAAAATGAATATTTTTCTCAGCTCTGTGGAAGGCTTACTGAAACTTATTCACAAAGGGTGTTTCAGTTGCTGGAGGGAAAGCATTATTTCAGATAACTTTGTACATGTATTAACCCTACAATAGCAAACCCACTGTTTCAGATGCTTGGTGAGAGGGTAGAACAGAATACCCTTTTAAAATCTGTATTATAAATACTTTGTGTAGACCACAGTAGATCCTCCGGTGTCATTACCCTTAAATGAGATTACTGGGATTTTCCAGATTCTGGAATATATCATGAAGTGAACCTTATTATCTGTTCTATGACAAATTACATATTCAGGTGTTTCTAGCTGTCATAACAATGAACATTTATCATAGTTTGACTCATGAAAAATGATTCTAATTACATGATACTATAAAAATTACTTTGGTTAAATTATTAGTAATAGATAAAAGTGCTTTTACTAGCCATAAAATTATAGTAATAAACCTGATTTCTTTCAATGGAGAGGCAGTCAAAATAAATATTTCTCCATCTAATTGTGGTTTTGGGTTACAATGACATAGAAAAAAATCAGTTGTTTTTGCTCAGTACATTCTTGTGACAAACTCACACAACACCCTTCAATTTCGGGCGTTCTGCCCACCACCTTGCTCCATCTCAAAAAACTATTCTAATTATCTTCAGTGACTGGTCAGGACTTCTTTCTTGATTGAGTTCTCGATTCCTCTCAGCAACCTTTGGTTATTTGTCATGAATATTTCTGTGTGAAGTGTCCCAATCTAACAATGTTATACATCAGTCTGTTTACAAACATCAAGTAGTATGTTTGATGCAAACACATTCAGACTTGGATATAAGGAAGACATTTTTTACAGCGAGGGTGGTGAAACACTGGAACAGGTTTCCCAGAGAGGTGAGATGCCCCATTACTGGAAACATTCAAGGTCATGTTGGATGGGGCTCTGAGCAACCTGATCTAGTTGGAGTTGTCCCTGCTCAATGCAGGGAAGTTGGACTGGATGACCTTTAAAGGTCCCTTCCAACCCAAGCTATTCTATAATTCCATGATTCTATGACATAAATGGGATAAATGCAATAGTCATAGCTCATTCTCATGGTAGTCATCAGCTTTGGGTTGACGGAGCGTTTAGGATCAATAACTCTCCAAAGTTTTAATAATAGAAGTATAATAGTACTCTCCTCAAGAATAAGTAGGCAGAATTTATCACACTGTGATGGAAGAACAGTGCTTGGGTTCTTCATGCTGGTTCTCTGGCATGCAGCAAGCCAGGGGAGAAGATATGACGCCCTGGTGGATCTCAAAGGGTATTTCATAATTTAATAGCAGTTCTTCATTATCAATATAAATGAAAACAAAGTTTTATAACGATGGCAGATATATTGCATTCTTCTGTTCTCCATTTATGAGAATATTTCTCCTTTAAGGTTTATTATTCAGAAGAAAAGAAACCTTGGGTGTCTGTCTTCAACTTTTTGTCATATATGTTTGCAGGTAACTTTATGGCTATAATAATTGATTTTCTTTAAAAGTCTGAATTATCTGAAAATGTAATTTAAGACCATTGAAACTGCTAATCATTCTCTTTCTTAACCACTGTCCTTAACTTATATTTTCAAGTATAAATACGCATCGGGGCATTCTTGCTCCCCATACTTCCTAAAAAAGTGCCTTGGGGCTAACATAAATATTTCTTCTAACTTTTGTGATTCTTATTAGATGCCTTGAATAAATTGTGAGGACAGTTAGTGTTTAATGACAAAGGAAGTCATATACCAAAAGAGAGACTTAAGCAAATCCAGATCTAATAAGTTTTCAAATACCAGGATACAGTGTGGCCTTCAAGTGTGGATAGTCTCGACTCCAGAAAGTCAGACAACTGTTCATAAATTTAGAATTTATATGTTATAAATTAATAATTGCCTGGTGAGACACAATATACCTATGTGAATTATCACTGTGATGAATGAGATGTAACGGTACATCTTTAAAGAACAGTGTTTCTGTTGTTGCTCATCTGGCAGTCATTTCTGACTCTGATGTATTTGTCTCATGTTCTGGGGAAGTAATAAAACTTCAACTGACCTGATTTCTATAGGAAAGGAGACGGATGGCATGAAAAACTTTCAGTTAAATACAAATTCCATCATCTTGTCAGAATGTCATTTCAGATTAGATGCCTACTGAGCCTCTATCTTTCTATTCTTAGGTCATAAACCCACAAATTTGTATATACTGCTTGTATCTCAGTCCTTGAGCATACATCATTCAGGCTGATCCTTATAAAGAAATGCAAAAGTATCTAGAAGGCAGAAGCAAGAGTAGCTAGAAGCTTGGCAGAAACATGGAAAAAAGGCCTTACTCAATGCCATGTAGTTTTTGAAGATTTACTCATGTTATAGAATATTGTTTCATGCTTGTATATAACCATTTGCAATTCCCACATAGATATTTTACACGCAAATTCATTCCCTCTGATCAACAATCACAACCTCCTTGCCTTTCTATTTTCTAGTCCTGTTTAGGTTTCTGACTACATGTGATAGGCTGGAAGCCTCTAAGTAAGGGCTATGCTGGCATGTGCTCTGCAACTTCAATCTCATATTGCTGTTTCTTTCTGCAAGGCAAAAATCTAATTTATATTTTATCAGTATGGGCGTGTTCTCTAATGCTCTCCCAGTGACTCACGCACTTGCACTCTTCTCTTTTTCTCTCACTTCTATTGTGTATGTATTCTTATCCTTTCCACAAAAATACTTATTTTAACTTACTGGCAGCCCAGCACATCACTTTTATGAAGTTGTAATTTCAAACAAGAACAAACTCTGACTTGATAGTGGTGATCAGCTACAGGTGTCATCTTCAACTTTTTGGAATAATTTACAGGAATTAAAGACTGAATAATCTGTAATTTAAAAAAAATAAACTCAGATTATTTTGATTTCAGGACTAAAGATTATTCAACTATACTGGAAGACTATTTCTTTAGAAGGTTTTACTATGCAGTTGAAAATATCTAGGATATGTAGGATTACTGTAGAGTTACTGCTCATTGCAGGGGTGAGGTGAGACAACAGAACTGATATTATTGAGAAGAATGCTGAAGAGCTTTTAATCTTAGGAAAAAAACCAGAATCTCATTGCTTGATGCCAGAAGACAATTTTATGTCATCTGCTAACATCTAATTTGAATTAATTTAAAGCTTTACAGTTTCTGGAATATGCTCAGTACCTGCAAAATGGAGAACACTTTGCAGCAACCAGAAGACTTTACATTGCTTTACTCTAGTAATAAGAAGTTTGTCTTTTTCTGCTACATGTGCTCTTTTAATTAAGGCTTATGATCTTCACTTAATCAGTTGATAGAATTCCAGGCTTTTTAAAGTATTAGCAATTCTTTTTTGACTCTAATTTATTTAAGTTCTGCTTGGCATACTATTATCATATTTGCTTTATTAGGCAGAGATTTAGGAAGAATTTACTTGTCAGTAATTTACATTCCAATCATTTTCTCAGTAACCCCATCATTTTTATTTATTCTTCTCTGACATTTATATTCTTGTAATGTTAATTACAGAATGTTGAATAACATTCAGAAAATCAAATTGAATGTTAAGAGCAATTAGGAAAGGAGTAGAGTACAAAAGAGGGAACTTCATTATGTCAGTACGAATACCTGGTGAGCCCTCACCTTGAATGCCATGTGAAAATCTGTTCCCTGTCACATCACTGAAGACTGAGAGGGTGAAGGGTCAAAAGGCTAGAACAGCTGGGTGAGTAGATTAGAATTTCTCATTCCCTAAAGGAGAGGACAGGGGAAGTGTGATAGAGGTCTGTGAAATTCCTTTTTTTCAGGGTAGGAAGGAATCACCCTCTTGTCCTGCAGTTGCACTTCAGCTGCTTCAATATCTCCACATTACACAGTGCAGTCTAGGGAGAAATATTTTCTATATTTATTGTGATAAAGAGGCAGGAATATAATACAGAGTTAACAGTGCTGTTATTTATGAATTACAAGGTTTTTAAAGTCTACTCTAATTTAAACCTTAAGGTTTCAACTCATGAACTTTTATTCCAATAACAAAAGTCTGTATTTGTAAACTTACCGATTTCAGTTGTACTCTTCCTAATATCCATGCTTCATTTTACGCAAGTGTTATTTGCAGGATCGTGGTTTGGTTTTTTTTACAAGATGTGGGCTGCAGGAATAATTTTCTATTTACTTCATTTAAGGAATGAGATGGCTTAAGTTTAAAAAGTTGTATTTGGAGCTGTAGTAAGCCCACTTGCAAACTTTTAAAATTCCTTGTTATGTCTTTGGAGTTGCTAGCTGAAACTAGTTACTATTAGTATATATCGGTGAAATTGGTAATGCTGAGAGCTCATACTCTGACTCGACATAAAGAGGAAAGGGTAAAAAAGGTATAGATGCAATCATATTCCTCTTTTTGGCATGTTTTTTGAACATGGACCACTAATCTTGTATTTTTTTGCTAGTGCATACTCTTATTTTTTATTACAAATGCTTGTTAGTATTCTGGTTTTTTTCATACAATTTTTTCCCTGTTAACTGTTTCCAATATTTGTTTTCAAGTTCTTTATTCAGTGGTGGGTTAACGTAGGAGTAATTTAAAATTTGGTTCTACTGAAGTCATCAAGTAGAATTTCGAAGTGGAGCTCCTGTTGCTCCCTATCTTTTGAGAGGCCTTGAATTATTGGCAGGTTATGAACTGTGATAAAAATCAGGTCACAATACAATAAGCAGGAAAAATTGCAAAAAGTTCAGTAGTGTCATGATCCACTAACGGTATAAATCATTTACCTAAAAATGGGACAGCCATAGTTTACCTTAGGAAATACGAGTTCTTCTTGTTGAAGAAATTGTTATTCCACGTGCTGTTCTCCTCATCAGGTTCTTAAGTCATTTTCTGAGTAGTGCTATGATATTATCTAACTGTCAGGGTGCTTTCTGGCCCATTGCATTTTATTATATCATATTTGATTTGTGTGTGGTGCTTGAATTTCTGAGCCATCCATATGTCTAATGTAAGAAAGACATGGAAATATGTCTTCGCCCATGCAATTGATTTCTGGTGGGACTAAAAAAAATAATCACAAATCAAGAAACTCTGGTGAAACTGTATGGTATCTTCTTATTCACGTTCTAAAGCAGAGAGAGTCTGCTTGGTTGGACAGCTTAGTGTACCAGCAAAACCAATTCCTTTTTTTCCCTCCCTCAACATTTGATAACGATGGGAATTCACCATATGTATCCCTGTTAAGGGATCTTGCGCCATTATTGCTGTTCGCTCAAATATAGAGCAATAATTCATCTTCATTCACAACCTGGGATTGTGCCATCAAAATGTAGATGGCATATTTTTAGCTTTCTTATATATAATATAAACGTATTGTAAAAACATCCCCAGAGAGAAAGTAATTGCATTGGTAATGTAATTGTCACTTTCATGAGATATAATTAAAAATCGGAATAAGAGACATCCCCCGAACTAGAACCTAGCAAAGCAGGTATGGCAAGACCAGTTATGTTGGAGCTTTTGCTAAATACAAAATTTGATGAATAAAGACATTTCTGTAACTAAACAAGAACTATATTATGCAAAAATTTAAAGAAACAAGAAATGTTATCTTCTAGCATGCAAGTAATTCTTCCAGTCTGTTATGTTTGAGTTTCAGCAGAATGTGGTATTTTTTTTACTGAATTTTAAACCCTGCTAATCAGAGTTATTGAACCTGGTTCTTTTCCTGTGTCATCTGAGAAATATCTGTCTTACCCACTTAAATTTTTGCATTTCAGGAATCTTATTCAAAGAAGAGAGGTTATGCATTGGAAGCAATACCCTCTGTACCTCTGGATACAGTTGCTTCAGAAAATGACAGCAGTCTTTGTGATTCGATAGACATAGCAGTGACCAAAAAACCTTGTTCCCTAGAGATAGCAAGAGTACCTTCCTCAAGACCAGGTAAATCACCAAACAATTCTTTACATACTCTTTGGTGTAACTGTAATGTTATAGAAGGTATAGAATTATACATATAGAAGGTACAGGTTTATAGTTTTAAGAATGCAGTACTCTGTTTACTTAGCAGAGCATGTTTATAGTCTTCCATTAGCTACCGTAAGAACTTAATATCAGAATAAAGATGAACAGCAAAATGCAGCAGAAGAGAAAACAAAGCAGAAGTTTAAGTAATTTCCTAGATAAATATAAGACAATTGCAAAAAGCCAAATTAGAAAATTAATTTTTTTAAGCCCAGCTTTCTGCAGTAATATATTTACCAACCTTTTTCTGGTTTTTAATGAAGTGTTTAGCAACAATATTATACAACTAATTCAAAATTTGAAGTACTCTGTATTAAATGTTACATAAATAAGATCTGCTCCATTTTTGAAAATGAAACGGAATGAGAATTGATAGAAGTATTAAGTGACGGCTTAGCAGACTGCTGTTTGTATTATACAGGTTTGAACAACAGTGAGTTACAGTAGTTAAACAATAGAATTATGCTGAGTCAGATGAATTGTATTACCTCTAAGGACACTGTTTATGTTCTCCAAAATTATATGCTCTCTTCCCTTATCCTTGTTTGAACTCTTCATTAGTCACCACCTGGTACAGGAATTTCAGAGTATAATTATTTTGCTCTAAAGTCTCTCCTTTGACAAATGACAGTTCTCAGCAGCACAGACCTATTTTTGACCTGTGCTGTCTTGATTATAGATCATGATTTGGGAAATATACAAGAATGACAGGTGACTGTTGACTAACATCATGTTACTTATCTAGTCTGTGTAAGGGGAAGCACCTTCTTCATTTCACAGCTGAACTAGAATTGGAAGAGTGCCAGAGCTATATCAGGCATGGTGTGTAAGTGCCAGATACTACGATACATCTTTGGAGTCTGCAAGGTGAGGTGGAGTAGATCATAATTCCCACCTCTCCATAAAATCTGGGCTAAAGGAGATTTGAGAGAACCTCCACTATGAACAGTGATCTAAGAGGTGGGACAAAATAGCAGAGCATCTTTATAGTATCGTTGCACAGAGTGGACCAGAATCTGACTTGAACAGCCGCATGACTACTTGTGTAACTCAAGGTTTACTTTGTTGATGTTTTTTTGGCTCTGATAATCTAAAAAATTAGCAGACTGTGCAGGACAATATTATGGGTTGTCATTCAGTAAAGGAAGAAAATGCCAAATTATCCTTGTTTTTCAGACTTCTACTTGATTAATCACCATAAACATACTTATTGCAATGGGAAGGCTGCCATACCTCTTCCCCATAAATTGGCTGAGGGAGTTCATTATCTGCTTCCATAGTAATGGGGCTCAACTACAAAGCTTTCCATTATAATTAGTATTAAAAAAAATTACAGACTTTTCGCTAGTTAAAATACCAGGCTTTGGAAGTGTGCTGTCTGCTGAACATAGGCATTTTTCTTAGGCGTGGTAAATCCATTAAGATCAGTACGAAAAACAGATCCTAAAAAGGACATTTTTAGGTCTTAATCTGGAAATATGTTTTGTGTATGGTTAAATATGGTGTGTATCGGAAGCCTAGAGAATAACCAAGCAAACTGTAAGACTTTCATGAAGGAACCCATCATCTTTATAAGGTCTAGCAAGGTCAATGAGTTGACAATACAAATGCGCTGTAATTCTTTCTGTCTTAGTTTTCCATATACCACTATGGTATTTTCCTTAGCATTTTACTGGGAAGAACATTTGGCTGTATAGATAAGCAGATTCCAAAATATGATTTTATTTTAAGCTATAAATGTAGTAGCTATCTAACTGGCCTGGCTCATAAGCCGTATCTGTAATCATGTTGGCTGTTATCTTACACGGAATTGCCCAAATGAAATCAACCATGCCACTCACAGTTATAAGTTACTTAGCACTACACGTAATACTATGTGAATGTCAGCCTGCCACTTCAGTTCATACAGATTTATCGCTTGAATAAGTTATGTATGATTACAGAGATCATTCATTTAAAACAAATACCTGATTTGCATGCCCTTTTTCCTGAATTTCCCTGGTTTTGTATCACTGAGACATGCTGACTTTGGGAATACTGTTTCAAATTGCTGCACTATGTCATGTGTAGTGTTCATTTCAGAGCATGAGGCAGCACTTCGAACGTGAAATTGCATCTGTCAGTCTCCTTTCCCTAGGCGGTAGGACACTCTGATCAATTCTCCCCACTGTCTGGGGCATTGCTACCTTTCAGCAGTAGAAGAGAGACTGACTGCGCTCGGTGATTGAAAATTCTCCTTTCCTATATTGGGAGGAAAGGTCATTCTGACTGGCCTTTCAAGCTGTAGAGCTGCGTGTTGTAACTATTATCTGCCCTGCCAGTAAACTCCTAAGAGGTTGGGAATAGTCACCTTGCCAGTCTCTGATCTACTCGGGTGGAAAACAGACTGCTCTGTAGTTCTCCATGTTATTTTTAATTTCCTGAATCTTATTCTTGAACTGGCAGGGAATAGCAGAGGATGAGAACTCCATGCACCAAATGGTACAGGATTGTTAGATATAAGGGAGAAAAACTGAACAGAAAGGAAATAAAAGTAGTCATAAAGTCTGTTACTTCCACTTCTGAAATCCTGTGTTGTGTGAGTTTTATGTCTCTCTGCAAGAAATTAGGTTTATATAGGAAGAATGGTTACATTGTTGGTTTATGCTGACAGTTAAAACAGTTGCTTCTAATTAGGACTGATCCAGGACTAAAAAAGTTTGCACGTGAGTCTGAGTTCAAGATAAGCTATTCTTTGTTTCTGTGGTAGGTTGGTAGGACAAGGTTGACAGACTGTGTTAGCAATTCTGTCTCAGTATCTCTGCTTTTAAACTAATAGTTAAGACTTGATTGGCATATTCTGAAATACTGCACTCTTTGAGACAAATTTTTCTGCCAAGTAAAATACAAATTTGGATTTAAATTTCATAAATCAATCTGATAAAGATAATTTCATAAGTGAATTGATTCGTGAAACAATCTTACTAATCTGTCTGTTGGGCTGTTCCAGAACAGTATCCTCATTCTTTAACTAGACATTTCTGCTAGTAATTTTAATTTTTAGACTGCTCTTCCATTACAAAAATATCATATGACATTAAACCTTGAAAAATAACAATAAAATTTGATTAGTTCATAAGACACGTGTTAGTGTTGCCCTTTTGATCTTAAGGATGTAATTAAATTTTGTGAACTATAGCAACAAATTACTTCAGAAAAGATGTAAAGTTTTAATAAATGGCTGAAACTCAATGCACTGGATAGTTCTAATGCTGAAGTAGGCATTGTCAAGTATCTTCATGAAGTTAGTGTGGTTTTGAAGGGTTATCTAGTGACTAGAATACTGGTAGAAGAAATTTAGGGGCAGCACCATGCTGCATTTGGGCCTGTGCTGTTGAAGACTTACAGATTTAACTTGCATCCTTGGCAGCTTGGACATTTTGTACCATACTCCATCCTTGCACCTCATAATGTCATACACTTTCCTCAGCAGAAATATTGAATGAAATCTGGGCTACATTATAGAGGAAATGTTAATAAATATATTTTTTTCATTGGAGTGAAGCGTGTGTCCACACCCAATGGAGAGATCATATCTCTTTCAGTCCGCCTCTATACTTCCTACTGCAGATGCTCCCTAGGATTGAGACTGGGTGGCAGTCTAAATTTTTAATAACAGTGAATGATGGCCAGTGCTACTTAAAATATTTTTAGGTCTCATTGAGTATCATTAGGAATTAGAGAAAACTTTTCAAGTTGTTTTTTGTTAATAACTTGGTGAAAAAAAAAAATCCTCCTTTGGGAAAGTTGATCTGTCCATGCAGATTAATGAAGGTTGTACTACAGCATCTCAATAACAAGAAGAGACATTGCTGTCTGTAAACTGCATGAAAATCATCCTTGGATAAGGGAGTTCTAGTTCAAGGACCTATTTTTTCCACTTATTTTACTTTACTGTGGCTGCAGCTTGAGGAGACCTTAGCGAGCTATCTTCAACTCTGGAAACAGCTCAGCTGTAGCAATGCAGAACTCAGCGTGGGCTGCGAAATCCAGCTGAGAGGTAAATACTTAGGGGTTCTGCTTATGCTGAGCTTTCAGCCACCACACAGTCAGCAATTCCCAAGTCAGCAACTTTAAAGATAGCTCTGGTACAGTTACATCTAAGATACGGTTTCTGTCAAGGGGATAAAAATGTCCTTGGGTCCTTAGATATGTGGTGTGTTGCCACTAGCCTGTAGAAGGCAAACACAAGGCAAGGAGTTGAAGCGTAAAGGAGGAGATATCTTAGCAGCTCTCCTGGTCATCTACCCAGCTAAATGTACTTTGGAGAAATCTTGCTGTTGTCAGTCATGATGTTTTGTTATCTAGAAAAATTTCTTAGTCTGCACTTAAATGCTAGTAACTTGTGAGGACAGCCATGCAAGATAATGAATCTGTAATTAATGAGACCTTTTTCTTAAAGCCTTATAATCACAGCAGGGAAACTAACAAAAAATGCTTGTCACTGCGTTATTGCAACGTATCAAACTGTCCCCAGGCTGGCCTATCTATTGCAACATTAGGGGTTTTTTTGCTTTCTCAGCCTGGCATTCCTCTCACGTCATTACAGTGAAAATGAACCTGAAAATTTGTAGCCAGTGTATCAGCTCACCTCTGCTTGCATTCTTGTGTTTACTGTATAATGCTGTGTCAGCAATCTCATACAGATATCTAGAAGACAGTTCTTTAGAAAACTGAATAGAAAAATACCCTAGCTGTGATAACATTGTTATCAAAATTAAAACATGAATCTTCTGCATAGTTTCCAAAATCATTAAATACTTGGCTTTGTAAATGAAGTGCTGTTTGTCAGGTCATCAGTTTCTGGTTGACTTCAGTAACAAATCTTCACAGCACCTTTCCCTGAATATTTGGACATTTCAATTCTCCAGATTGAGACTAAGATAGCAAACGCATTTTTTCTTGTTCGGTTAATTTATACCTTCACTTTTTGTGCAGGTATTTTCTAGCTGTAAGCAGACCAGTGCAAAGTGGCCACAAGAAGGAACCATCACACTGCCGGATATACAAAATTGCCTGGCTGAATGGAAATTCAAGAGGCTAGCCTTAGTCACCCATGCTTCATCATTTTGAAACTATAATTAATCTGAAGGATCATGCACTAACCTTTCTGAAGTCCACTCACCCAAACTGCTTCAAGCAGAAGGACTGCTGGTAGAGCTGTATTTGATTTAAGCTTGCTTTTTAAACCAGAGGTAGCAGGACATAGTGCACTTAAACACGACCTACAGTCTAACTCCTCAGGATTACTTTCAGTAATCAAGAAAGATCATCTTAGCTGTGTAGAGAGAAGAGCACCGTAATGAAGGGAGTCTCTTATCAAGCAGAGTAACTGCAATACATAAAACAAGCAGAGTAACTGCAATACATAAAACAGTTGATCTAGAATCATCTGAAAATAGCTAGAGTCTATGAAATTTAGCCTAATTTGACACCAATGTTTCTGAAGCAACTGATTGTCCATGAAAGCTTCTGGTATTGTTGTACACATTCAAAATCATTACTACCTACTTGCCATGAGCGCTGATTTTTGTAAGTACTAAGTCTCAGGCCTGATGTGTCAGGGAGCAGCAAGGGCCAGCTTCTCCTTCAGGGATAGGAAGGCAGGAGCAAAGGGGACTACCACAGCTGGCAGGGCAGGGGCCTCACTAGTCAAGGCCATGAGCAGAGCAGACCTAGAGATCATGGCCAGGTTTGGTCAAGAGCCCAGATCATCAAGCAATTTGTGCTGATGAGGTAGATCTAAAGTCAAGCTAGAAAGTCAATATGCAGGTCAGGATCAGGTCTGGTGTTGTCCAGGAAGGTTCATGATGACAAGACCAAGGTGAAGCTGGGAAGTGAGTCCACGTGTTGAGGTTTGGATGCACAGGTGCAAGGCAGGCACTCCTTCAGCATAGCTCAGGCAGGAACTAAAGGCCCCAGGCTGAGCTGAAATGGTGTCTCCAGGAAGGGGGATGTGAATGGGGAATCCTCAGAAGGCTGGTCAGGGCCATTAAAGCTTTTTAGTGCCTCAGGGCCTGACATGATCTATGAATGATAATCAATGTCCCTTATTCTTCCATCTATCACTCAAGGAGGTACTATCTTCAAAAAGTATAATTCATCTGTATGTTGAGTGAGAAGTGAAGAGCCACTCAGAGCTTGTCAATAAGGAACACAAAGCATAGGTGTGTATCGGAATGTGAGTCATGCATTGGTTTGGTGGAGTAGATACCTGACAAGAGGCTTGTGTTTCCATAACAACCTAATAGCTGAAGGCTTTCTTAGGCAGCAAGTGGTTTCTCCTCTAAATTTTGGCCTTAGAGAAACGCTCCCATTATTAAGTAAAGTTTCCCAGTTCTCAGGGTTTTTTATATAGTCTAATCCCGCTTTACCCTTAGCACAGAAAAAGATTCATAGGCCATGAGGAGAATGAGTAAAAGAGTCTCACAGTGCCCTGACATGATGGCAATACTCCCCTTAAAGGGAGAAAAATTAGGTTCTAGCCTTTATGTAGTTCCTTTAATAAACCCTTCAAGATACATCTTAAAAATAGTTGGGTTTTGTGTCTGTTACTCTGAATAGAAGTCTGTTTCAGAAGCACCAATTTCTGTGGTAGTGATTAAGAAGCTTCTTATTTCCAACCTCAGTGTATTCATGGCCAACTGAAGTCGAGACAGAGGAACCCTAACATACTGTCTTTGGCTAAGTTAGAGCTCTCCAGCAACCCTTCAGGAAGTAATTCTGGGCGGCCTCTGAATGATTCTGAAAACCTCTTATTGCCCTTATGCATGTCTGGTGGCTAGAGGACTCCAAAGGGTGGCAAAGTGTTGCGTAGAGGTCTTCCAGAAATATGTATCACAGTATGTTCAAGTTATTTTGTTTTATTTCTGTACATATGCATCTATTTAAGGTATTTGCCTCTATAGAAATCTGGGTGATATTAGCTACATACTGTGCCCTAACACCCTTCACTTTTTCTCTGTAAGAAGAGGGGAGTGAAGTTAAAAGGATTATAAGAAGACCTGAAGTGGTTGAACTGAAAACCAGATTTTTTAATTTTTTTTTTATTGTTATGTTTAGTCTAGGTGAACATATTTTTTGACCACAGAATCACAAGGGTTGGAAGGGACCTCGGGAGATCATCTAGTCCAACCCTCCTGCTAAAGCAGGTTCACCTAGAGCATGTTACACAGGACTTCATCCAGGCGGGCTTTGAATATCTCCAGAGAAGGAGACTCCACAACCCCCCTGGGGAGCCTGTTCCAGTGCTCCATCACCCTCAGAGTAAAGAAGTTTTTCCTCATATTCAAGTGAAACCTCTTATGTCTCAGTTTGTACCCGTTGCCCCTTGTCCTGTCGCTGGACACCACTGCAAACAGTCTGGTTCCATTCTCTTGACTTTCATCCTTAAGATATTTTTATGCATTGATGAGGTCCCCTCTCAGTCTTCTCTTCTTCAGGCTGAACAAGCCCAACTCTCTCAGCCTTTCCTCACAGGGGAGATGCTCCAGTCCCTTTATCATCCTAGTTGCTCTCCTCTGGACTCTTTCTGATTTTGCTGTTTGTTTACCTGCTTTTTAGTAACATTTACTTTAAAGGGAAAATTGAAAATTATCAAACAATTTTCAGCTGTATATTTCAGTCAGTAACGTATTCATAGTGAAATATAATGCCCAGCTTTAGTTATAAGACCTATACATACTTTTTCTCTGCTCTTCTTTGTCTTTTTTCCTGTGTCTGGGCTGTATGGAGAGAATTTGGCTATGGTACGGAATTTCTCAACTTACTTGCTTCAACAGGGTAATTTATAAAGATGTAAGGATCATATTCAGAGCTTCAAGACGAAAATCTTTGCCAGAACACAGTGTATTGGAAACCAAACTAACCTTCTGACTGAGTTTCAGTGATGACACATTTCGTATTTGTCATTCCTACTGCCACAGTATAGAGTGCACGCTTCTTATCAGAAGCAATTTTGTCTAATGCACTAGCATATGTTTGCAGTTTGGATTTTTTTAATTTCATGTGGCATTTTAATAAAGGTTAAGGGAGTGCTGATGGAAGAATAAAATATGCAATAGCTCTTCTAGCATGCATTTTGTTGTTTTTTCTTCAGTACAGCTAGTACTTGTTTTAAGAACCTTTCAGAAATGTAAAAGAAAAGATTTCTGAAAATTATGCCTGGAGAGTGTTTGCTGATATAGTTGTTCCTATAATATAAATCATAAATTTATAATTTATTATCTATTTGTAAGTATTTTCTGGCATTTTATAATTCTTTTTATTTTCTCTAAGTACAGATCCCCAAAATATGGTCAGTTTGGGAGTTATGTTTTATCATAATGACATTTTCATACCCATTTTCTGTATTTCTGATATTATTATCATAGTTCTTGGAGTACAATTAGGATGCTTTTTATTAGCTTCTTTAGTACTATATCTCTTAGAGGAGCACAGTTCATGTGTGTTTCTGGTCCTATGTTGATTACTATTTTGTTGACAGATGTTATTAACCTACTGATTTTGGCAAATAGGTCTTCAAGTGGTCTGAGTCTCAGAGGCTGGCATATATTCCGAGCCTTGATGATGTTAGTGCATGTTTTGCCATTGACTTCAGTTGGGTTAGGTTTTCACCACATATATCTTCTTCCAAAAGAAGGGTCTTTATTAAAATTAGAAATTAGTTAAGTAAGTATTGGTATGAGAACAGGAAAAATGTGTGTCTTGCAGTAGAAGATGAAAAATGAGGTACTGTCTGTGAGAATATTTCCCTTTTCTTCTGATTTTATCTGAAATCAGAAGAGGATACCTCTTAGGGTATTATAATGCTGTTGTAGTTGGAAGTGGCTGTAGATGGGTCAGCGCAATGTGCATCTGATTTCTGCCCAGTCAGCTACTTTCCTAAAATTACATTCTGACAGCATATGAAAGCTATGACCCATTTTAATTATCTTTGGGTAGGATTCAGGAGGTGGGTGAGACACCCTGAAAATTCTTTCTAGAGTGAAGTTTGTTCCTCAGTAGTTTGGATAAGCTAGGTTTCTGAAATCACCTAAGAAACAGATCCAGGTGATCCATATACACTTTATGTAGACAGGTCCTATTCCATATTCTTGATACGGCTGTAGCCTGCTGTCAGTAGAGTTATATGAATAGTGCATATATCCCCTATCTAATGTTAAAAGAAGAAAATATATCCAGTCTTTATTGTTTCAATTTCTCGTACAATGTGGGAATCTGCTTTCTTGATGGAAGTTACAAAGGGAGATGAACAATAAAATGTAACTCCTGTGGTGCAAAATAAGAGCCATTTTCATTAGGGTGTGACTGGAATAACAAATGTGTTAAGAGAACAAATGAATAACAGAGAGAAGAATGATAAAAGATCTCAATAGTAGTTCATCCACCACCCACTTACACTCTAAGCGGTCCTGGGCAGCATGAGATAAAGCCATAGGTTCTCCTAACACAACTTTTCCCGTAGTTATTCTATATTTTAAACAGCAATTTTGTATTTGTACAAAATTCTGTTATCATAAACTTTTCATATTAAACAGTAACTAGAAAATTGAAATCCTTCAATTTTGCCATCACTTGAGTGGCAGACTAACTACAAAGCAGTGTGTTAAAAATGGATTCTTTGCTGTGTTTAGAATAAAAAAAAAAAGTCCTGCTTTGTTATTTCATTTCACTTCTTGCCTTTTGACAAAAGCAGAATTTACCCAGCAAAGCAAAAATATAACATCAGTATCACAAACTGAGAAGGAAGCAGCGGAAGCATTCAGTGATTGCTGGTTTTTGGATCTGACTTTCTCGACTGATTCTTGCCCATTTAACTGGCAGCTTTCAGAATCCCAACAAAGAGCATTAAGAGAAATGAGGTTTACACAGGCTTTTTGACCCTTCTGCCACCGCCAGTGGTATTTGTAGGATAGAGATAGGTAAAATTGTAAACTTTTTTTTTTCATTTGGGTAGTCTGGTAAGAGCAAGTGAGTTCTGGATACTTCTTTATGCACATACATCTGGAGCCATTCATTATTATACTTTTTAAGATTACTTCAGTTGAAAACATAGACTACTTTAATAGATTTTAATAGCCCAAATGTAATATCAACCCAAATGTATTATAAAAGTGAATGTCAAGTTAACTCTGTTCACTTTTATTAAACAAACTTGTAATTTCATTTAAAAAACAGGTTAACTAATAAGATCTGTTGAAGCAGAGCTAATTTGCATGACCTATGCCGCCTTCATTTATTATTAATGGCGATCCATTTCAGTTATTCCATTATTCCTGATGTCAGGCTGAAAGCCTATAACTACTAAGGTTGCTCCATTAGCTTCCTTTTAGTCTTCCCAAATCTTATCAATATTCCAAGTGCTATTAAGAAACAGCACTATTTCTTGAGGTAACTTCTTTCCAGGTCTTTTAAAACTGTTGGATACAAATTAGATGGATCTGTTGATTAAAAACTTATAGCTTTAGTAACTCTCATTTAACGGTCCCCTTGCATATTTTCATATGACCACATTTTCATCTGAGTTTCTGTTTGATATTTAGGAAAAATATTTCATATCTCTATTGTTTGATAATATTATTTCTCCTGCCACATTTCTAGAGTAACATGCCATAATTTGGTTTGTTCCATTGTCCGTTTCTCCCACTCCTTTACACCCTTAATGTAGCATAGGTCTTGTGGAGAAACAGCATTATAATCATCATTAAAGACTTCTTCAAAATACATATGCATAGAAGGCTGGATTGAGGTTGCACAAGCCACATCAGTTCTTATGTATCACAGCTGTAACGTACTTTCCTTTACAACCTTATGATCCCTCTAAGAGGTTTTTAGTATATAATTAAGATAATTGCTCCCCATCATATGCTCCTCTGGATAACATCTCTGATAACATCCTTAACAATGAAATGCGATTCTTAAAAATACTCTGTCATTTCTGAAGTTAAAGCATATGGGAATGACTGATACCACATGATCACTTCGTTATCAAAACACATGCATGTCTCCACCCATCCAGTATGTTCCAGTAAATACATTTATGTTGTTAAAGTAATTCCACTTTCCAAAGGACTAGCTTACATTTTCTCTGCAAAGTGAGAGAAAAAGGCTGCTGCTTGACATGTGTTAAACATTTTCTGATGATTCATTACTTTTTCTTATTGTTCATTAAAATACAGTTGAAAAAAATTAGCTTTCACGGGAGTTTTGGGCAATTTTTGCAAATGAGTGCTCATCAAAGTGCATGCATTCTGACCAACACTCAGTTTCATCCATCCTGGTGTGATTACCATCTAGAATGATCTCATTATACACTTGACTGCATGCTGTCAGACAAAACCCCTTTTTCAAATCAAGACAATAATTCAAAGGAACATAATTATTTTGAGGTGTTTTTCATTTTAAAGCCCATATGCAAATATTATTTACCAGGATTTGAGTTTTTCTTTGTTAAATGACTATTAGTTGCAGCATCCTTTGCATGTACTTTTGAGTCAGGGATTAAATATACATAGACCATATACAACATATTCCATGTTGTAAATGTGGATGTAAGAGGAAATGCAATATAAATGTGTCTTGAATCACACAAAGAACTGAGCTGTCTTTTATGGAAGATGAATTCATCCACTGCTTGGTCTCTCAACTTCAAATGATAAAGCTGCTCAAATCTGATTAATAGAGTCATAGAATGTTTTGGGTTGGAAGGGACCTTTAGAGGTCAACACCCCTGCAGTGAGCAGGGACACCTTTAACCGATCAGGTTGCTCAGAGCTTCGTCCAACCTGGCCTTGAATGTTTCCAGGGATGGGGCCTCCACTACCTCCCTGGGCAACCCATTCCAGTGTTTCACCATCCTCATTGTAAAGAATTTCTTCCTTATATCTAGTCTAAACCTACCCTGTTTTAGTTTAAAACCATTACCCCTTGTCCTATCACAACAAGCCCTACTAAAAAGTCTGCCCCCATCTTTCTTATAGGCTCCCTTTAAGTACTGAGAGGCTGTGGTAAGGTGTCCCCGCAGCCTTCTCTTCTCCAGGCTGAACAACCCCAACTCTCTCAGCCTGTCCTTGTAGGAGAGGTGCTCCAGCCCTCAGATCATTTTTGTAGCTCTCCTCTGGACCTGCTCCAACAGTTCCATGTCCTTCTTGTGCTGAGGGCTCCAGAGCTGGATGCAGTACTCCAGGTGAGGTCTCACCAGAGCAGAGTAGAGGGGCAGAATCACCTCCCTCGACCTGCTGGCCACGCTTCTCCTGATGCAGCCCAGAGTATGGTTGGCCTTGTGAGCTGCCAGCACACATTGCTGGCTCATGTCCAGCTTTTCATCCACCAGCACGCCCAAGACCCTCTCTGCAGGGCTGCTCTTGATCATCTCTTCCCCCAGCCTGTATTGATACCAGGGGTTGGACTTTGCACTTGGCCTTGTTGACCCTCATGAGGTTCACATGGGACCACCTCTCCAGCTTGTCCATGTCTCTTTGGATGACATCCCATCCTCCTGGCATGTCAATTGTGCCACTCAGCTTGGTGTCATCTGAGAACTTACTGAGGGTGCACTCAATCTCACTATGTCATTGATTAATATATTAATCAGCATTGGTCCCAGTATGGACTCCTGAGGGACACCACTCATCACCAGTCTCCACCTGGATGTCAAGCCGTCGATCACTACCCTCTGGATGCGACCATACAACCAATTCCTTATCCACCGAACAGTCTACCCATCAAATCCATATCTCCCCAATTTATAGAGAAGGATGCTGTGGGGGACCGTGTCAAAGGCTTTGCAGAAGTCCAGATAGATGACGTCCATTGGTTTTCCCTTATCCACTGATGTTGTCAATCCATCATCCATAGAAGGCCACTAGGCTCGTCAGGCAGGACTTGCCCTTGGTAAAGCCATGCTGGCTATCTTGAATCACCTCCCTGGTCTCCATGTGCCTTAGCATAGCTTCTAGGAGGATCTGTTCCATGATCTTCCCAGGCACAGAGGTAAGGCTGACAGGTCTGTAGTTCTCAGGGTCTTTCTTTGTACCCTTTTTGAAAATGGGCACAATGTTTCCCTTCTTCCAGTCCCCAGGGACTTCACCTGACTGCCACGACTTTTCAAATATCATGGAGAGTGGCTTGGCAACTACATCGGCCAATTCCCTCGGGACTCTGGGATGCATATCATCAGGTCCCATGCACTTATGTGCATTCAGGTTCCTCAGGTGGTCACAAACCCTCTTACAGTGGGAGGGATCATTAGAAACTGCAATATACATGTCTTAGGATCATCTAGACATTCTCAGCTGTTGCAGAAAGTTTTGACATTAATAGTGCTCCTGACTCTCCTGCTCCCTGTGTAGTTTTTCAGGCTTTTTTTTTTTTCATATTTTGTACTAAAGGTTGCAAGTGTAATACAGTTTATTAGGCAGTGTTTTGTGACTTGCTATAGATGGTGAATAAGATGTGTTCTACGAGTGCCTTGTAGCACAGTTGTTCTTATGTGATTGCCTTCAGTTTAGGTATTAGATTTGATAACTTGAGCAGTCCCTTCTATTTCTGTCCCATAGCAGGGCGCTTGTCTGAGATGTGGGGGATCAAGCTGAGAACCCTAAGTACCAGGCTATAATGTGAGTGACTATATCTGTATCAACAGGATGTGAGAATGCTATTCAGCACTGGGCCCATGTTTCACATCTTATCTGCATCCCAGCTCCAAGTCAAACCAAGATATATGAACTCAATCCCTGCCCCGCTCTGTCAGAATAGGGTTGAGCTCCAGGAGGACCCGTGAACTGAATGATCAAAAGATCAGGTCTGTGGGAGACCTGCCCTGAAGCATTTGTCTTTTTTTTTCCCCATTAGTCATTCTCGCAAAAGACTTCCATCCCGCTCTGGGAATTATTTCTGATGAAAATATCCCGAAAATGATACATTTCCCCAAGAAAATCAGTTTGGATTAATCAAGTTTCATATGTTGAAAATAATTTGTTAAAAGATTCACGCTAGCTATATACTGCATATGTTGGTTTGGTGGCTCTGCTGACAGATACTGAGGTCTCTGGAGCATAGCTCTGCCTGATCCTCCCTCCCTGTTTTCCATCATTTCTTCTCTGTAGGGATCATCTACAGCCAGACAGTTACCGTGCTTTTTCGGGTATTGTAGTGAAGAGTCACTGGCTTTGATATGAATGCAATTAGGAACCTTGCTCTCTTTTCTGCAGTTCTAGTAGACCTAGCGTAGCAATAGCTCCTCCCTCTACCCACTGCCAAAGAAACTGAGAAAGTTTTTTAGCTTATATCACACAATCAACTGAATATGCATGCTAATAATTTTATTTCAGCATTGACCTGAATCAGATCAGAAATACTATCATTTAGGATAAAAAATCATACCCTATTTCTACTGTCTTACTTCTCCAGTAAGTAACTACTTAAATATGGTCATTTTGTGAAAAATTTAAGTAGTTGTATTTAACATTTCAATACTTTTAATTGTGCTTTTCTGGTAACTCACTTTTTCAAGACAATATGATATATTTTATGAGGTTTTTAATGAACTTTTCATTAACTTTAGTATATTTGGAAAGTGGAAATCTTGGCATTGCTTGCTAAATTTTGTTAAAATCAAAATATTTGTGAAAATATTAAGCAATTACTAAAATAAACCATTTTTGTACATAATGAACAGATTTATTTGTTTTATTCAGTGTCAGAGATGATTAAAAAATAGAAAAACATTGATTCCTATAAGGTAATCAGTGTTGCATTCTGTAAAAAAAAAGATTTTCCCTCCTGTTCTATTTTAAGTTAAATAAAAAAACACTTGTTTGCTTCCATTTTCTCTGCTTCTGTCTCCCTTTCTACATCTGCTAGTCCTGATGGCAGTATGTAGTCTGCTGCCAAAAAGTTTCCCTCTGTTACTTTACAGAGATTTCATTTTTGTTCTTTTTATACCATTTTCATTTTTGTGCCACCTCAAAAGGAAATTTAAGTGTGCAAGAGATGTAAGATTTTGCTATATATCAAAATATGAAGGGAATGGGTTTGTATTGCCCATCCACAAACATATAGATGTAGCATATCTTTACTAGCAGCTAATAATATAATAATTTTCTGCTGCAACAGGATATCTGGTTTTTTCTGATATGCCTTTGAATATGGCAGACTTGGAAGAACCCATACAAAAGAATATTTTCACACTCAGTCGCTTTATTGCTTTCAGAAAGCAGGAAAAGTCTTCAGAAGGACCATTTCATATTTTTTGCTCCAGGGCAGGGTGTATTATTCTTTCTATAATACCATATATCATTGTACGCAGTAGTATCTGTTCTGGATGGGGATATTAAAACAGCTGTTAGTAAAAATATTCTCTCCACTCTAGTTCCAGCTGTTCAGTCCATGTCGTTTTTCCTTGAGATATCATTCCATCCCTGCTGCACGATACTTAAGTAATATAGTACAATTAAAACTAACTTCTTACCAGTAGCGCTGGGATCAAAACTACATTTGTCATCATGAGCATTTCTATTATTTTGACATCTAC
Source organism: Gorsachius magnificus (assembly GCA_034008185.1). Lineage (NCBI taxonomy): Eukaryota > Metazoa > Chordata > Aves > Pelecaniformes > Ardeidae > Gorsachius > Gorsachius magnificus. The sequence goes on from CM067081.1 coordinate 165,488,785, forward strand.
TTCTGTCTTACATGATAATGAAAAAATAGCAAAACTTTATGTGAATATTGTGTAAGTAAAATTTGGAAAAAATACTTTTTATTCTGATGAGTTATATAGGTTGTCATTCAGAGTTTTTCTTATCTAACCTGTAATGACTTAAGCAAGGATTTGCCATTGATAAATTTAACGAAAGTGTTAAATGCCTTGTGAAGCCATTGCAAACAAAAAGCAATACATTTTATAAATTGCTTGTTCAACTGCTAGGTATCAGCCTGATATAAGCACAATGTGGAATGAATTTATGACTGTTATTCTAGTGGAATAAGGACATTTGCTGTACAAAGTTGTTGGTGGTTAGGAGTTCTGGCAGTAAGAGTGACAGGAATTCTATGAATCCTGCCTTTTGTTTTGGTTAAATACTTGCCTGTATTCCAGCATAATTCAATTGTAATCCTTTGGTGTAATTTAAGGCTTGAAGCTGAGGAATGTTAAATAGTGTTAAGCTATATTTTTCTCTATAAAACTTTGTGAAAAAAAGCATTCTTGCACTTAATTATGATTCCTCTTTTGGTATTAGTGCTTGGATGGCATCAGCTACTTCATTTCTGACCCACTCTGCTGGAATATTCCTTCTTGTCTGAATATATGGATTTAGCTCTTTGTCAAAAAAAATGGGCCAAAGCTGCGTGGTCAAGAAATTGTGATTTATTCATGTGCTATCAAAAGCAAATACAAATAGCATACCTGTGTAATATATGTAAAGTTTTGTGCTATCTTTATCGTTCCTTTATATAGTTAACTGCAGCTCTCAAAAATTCCAAAGATTATCCAAATTCTGTATCTGTGGTCTCTATAAGAAATGTAGTAGGTTGCATTAGTGGGAACACTTAATAAGAAGAATTTTAAGAAATCTGCAAAGCCAACTTGTGCATCTTAGAGAACCTGAAACCAAAACAAGAAGAGAAAACCACTGAGGCAAACTGCACACTGTGACCATAACTAAATTAACTATGCTGAGGTGTATAGAAGATTCTAAACACTCAGAGCAGAAGTTACGTAAATCCTGCTTTGTCAGTCAGAAGGCAAGCTTAATAATGCATAAATATATAAAGCTGTTACAACATATAATTTCAAAAAATTTTTTTTAAAAAAAAAAAAAAAACCAAAAAAAAAAAATTTTGGTTAATTATAAAAAAGGTAATTTGGAAATTAAAAAATACTATCAAGTGTGGGGTTTTTTTTCCTTAGTTACTAAGCACTCTAATGCTGTAGTGCCACGAATTAGCTGTTAATGGTTGGAAACTGGATTGTTATTCCAAAATTATCCACAGGATTTCCTTTATCTTTCTCAAATAATTTGGACGTTATCAGGGCAACATATTGGACTAGATAGCTGGCTCATTCTGGTACCGATGTTTCCATGTTGCTTTCAAAATGAACAGCAAAGACTTTTAAGATTCCCTGAATTCTGACAGTCTACTGCACACTATTTGCTGGACAAATTCTTTATGCTTAATGAGTATACTGTTATACTAGCTACAATACACCTTTCAAATTGGGAAAATTTTTTATGTAAGTATATATTAAATATAAAAATGTAGATTTTCATTACACTAGATACGATACACCTTTCAAATTGGGAACAAAATACTTTTTTCCATGTAAGTATATATTAAATATAAAAATGTAGATTTTCATTGTGAGAGTTGATCTCAAAAATTTAGATACACAATTGTGATAAGAATAACTGGATACTGAAACATTTAAAAACATCATTTTAGCTCTCTGGCTTTAAAATGTTTTTGTTAGCTTTTTGACTTCAGTGTTCTGAAGAATAATAAATAATAAAGAGCTTTATTAACTAATTTATATTTCAGAAGAACTGAAGCTCATGAAAATATAGGTATGTTCATAAATTGCATTTCATGGCAACAAAAGATAGATGCATATTGGAAGGTTTATCTTCAAGACTGCTTAAATTATTTATTAATGGAGTTTGATCCCTGGGGAGTATGGCTATCATCAGTATTATTTAAATTATTTGACAGCACTTACTCTCATCACCTTTTGCGGTTTATATTCTGAGATAATTTGGAGATGTAGCCTAATTCACTACTCATCTATTGCATTTGTAGTAGTAGTATATTTTCTCTGCACAGCACAGTTTGGTTATTCTCTTTGGGTTGTAGGAGAAGACTCGTGAAATACTAAGGCATGCATATGATAGTATTCAGTGGCCTCTCAGTGATGAGTTATATTTAAAAATAAGCACAGACATCCCCAATATTTATCATTCTTTTTTGGAGGATTTTTTTTTTTTTTACAAGTCTACTAGGCATTTCAGTTTTTAGTGAATGACTGAAATAAACAAAAATATTTTGGCACCTGTAACTACACCCTGTGCTTTTCATTGAACTTCCAGAAACATGATGACTACATGCTGAGAAAAGGCAAATGTAGAAATCTATGAAATATCTGTCATAGGCAAGTGCAGTTGTTTTACTACAAGACTTTTAAACATGGAAGAGCAAAAAAAAGAACAAAAAAACCATTTCACAAAAAAGAAGTAGTATATGGCAACTGTGTAGCATTGTTTTTGAATGCTCAATTAGACATCAACAGCTTGCAGAGGCAGTCTCAAAAGGTTACTCAGGAAGTGGTGGAAATCACCCATCATCTCTCATTAGTACTTAATGAGAGATGTTTTTCCAGACAGTTGCCTGGTATTACAAGGGTTATGCAAGCTTGAAGCAGTTCCAAAGTCTATTTGTGCAGGTGGGTGATTAGAGGGAATAAAAAGTTGATAATAGTCATACCCAACTCTCATGGATGATGTAGAAACAGCTAAGCAGACCCCCTGCTGCCACTGGAATGCACTTCACTGGTAATTAATTCCAAACACAACCCTGAAATAGCTGCCACATCCAAGACTGGTCCAGTTATAGCTTCAAGTGCTTTCAGCAAGACAGTTGCAGATATATATTTACAATCCTGCTCAGAACAATGGTTATTCAGGTTTAAGTGTGTGGGAAACAAAACAAATTCAAAAGAGCAAATTCAAACAGTTTAGTCCAACCGTTCTCTCTATGCATCCAGTGTAGCTACCTACTGATTCTGTTATTCAGTATTCCATCTGCTCTTTTGAAATGTCTCTTGTAATGTTCATTCCTTGAAATACTGAAATACATGATTGTCCTTATCTGTAGTTCCTCAATTTATGCTATGTTGAATAGTCATGTAGAAGAGAAGATTTGCTTTGGGGATTTAGTCAAGTTAAAACAATTTTAAAGCTGAACCCTATGCTATGGAAAATTGCCTAGTCCCTCAATTTGGGCTGCGATACAACAGGAATGTTTTTGTTATCTGACAAAATAGGAGATTTTCTAATTTTTTCCTGGATTTCTGTATGAACTGCAGCCTGGCTTAATTTACTGTATGCAATCACTGTGAATCTTTGCAATGGGTCCACCACTTACAGGAGACATCACATTTTTTATCACACATGCTATCCAAGAAATCTTATACATGGCAGCACTGTATCAAATCAGGGCAATTTGTGCTATTTTGTGACCTACTCTGCTCAGTTTTGGGTCTTTGTTAGTTTCTTCCTACCTGTTGGCTTGGGCTCCTGCCTTGTAAATTTAGTGCTGCTGGAATCCATCAGCCTAGACTGACCCACGATGAATGAACTGAGCCTAAGTAGGGCTATCTCCATACAAAATGTTCAGATACATTGTTTTAAGACTTGCACTGAAATCTGTCTATGGGTATGTTTTAGTGTAATGGGGTGATTCTCCTTGCTCTGCCCTAGAATGGGTTAATTATGTTTTAATGAGGCCTCTGTAAGCTTCAGGAAGATCACTGCGCCCGAATTCTCTCTACCATAAGGAACAGGATTCAGATGACTCTTCATGTGGGCATGGGTCTCTCACTCACTTTTAGGTAAAGCTCAGGAACAGAAGGAAAGATTCCCTGAGGCATAATCTGGGCAGGTTTCTTGGTCTTTTCCTCAGCATGAGGGTACAAACATAGCCCTGATAAAACTTCCATGTCTTTGATTATCCTTGGAATGAGAAGATACCGGTTTATCTATCGCTCCAGTGTGGTTATAAGTGGCAAGTCTTCTTTCATTCCAGTTATGAAGCTTTTTAAAGGACTAGATGATCTTTCCCCCATTACTGAGGAGCACTAAAATCTAGGCCTTGTGGTACCATCCATGACGGGACCTACATTAACCTGTTCATTTCTTAGCCAGTCAATGAAACACTAGCCCTTCTGGTGGCTGCGACCTCTGTGAGGAGATGTATGCAATTTCAGTTACTGGTGACTGATCCTCCAGAAATAGTACTATTTCCGTATTATCTCCTTTTGTATTCTTCCAAGATTTCTATTGTGGTTATGATTGATTTCTGTCCAAGACAGCTGATTAGAGTTGCCATGTTCTTTTCAGAGCTTTGTGTCTCTGTATAACACGTTTGATGTTAAGAGGACATATAACATGTACAGACCAAGGCATTCCATCATTTTTTTTTTCTAAAGACAGATGCAAAACCATAGAAATTGCCAGACTGGATAAATGTTCCTGTAGTAGTTTTCTAATAGTTTACCATATTGAGTCTGCTATAACTGATCAAACCTAGGTCTGTCTTTATACCACACTAAAAAGCATTTTGATCCCAGACAACACCAAGCCATCTGGAGCTTTATTCACATTTTTGCATTATCCTGATGCTGGGGAGTCCGCAACAGATGCAGGGTTTTGGCCTACCTTCAAGCAGTTTGAAACGTTGCATGAAATCTTCCACACTGAGCAGAGCTTGAGGCATAAAAGGAAGTTATTTACTAGTAATAGGGTGCCTTTGAAGTTGTTGTCTATATACGTATGCAGGTGTATCTATATATTTTTATGCATATATATAGGTGTACATTAATTTTCCACCCTTTTTCATTTTCCTGGAGTTGCAATGTACAAATCTGTCCAGGCTCTGAGGTTATATATAAATCTCTGCAAGGTCATAATGATTAGGCTTTGTGCTTTAAGTATTTTGTTCATGGCTAGTATTATATTTTCAGAGGTTTTAGAATTTAGTGTATATATATACATGCACTATTAGATATGTAGCATATAATCTAATTCTAGATGATGACTGGTCCACACCTCTAAAGTTAAAATTATATTTCTTCCATTCTTATAGCAATTGTAAACCTGAGCATATAGTATTTAAGTGACTCCACAAATAATTGGAATGTGGAAATAAAATAGGCTGAGTATATGTTTGTATTTTGGTTCAGAGCATTGGATGTGAATTTGAAATAAATTGTAGTTCCCAGTTGCGATTCATTGCTTCAGTCACAAGCTGGTTTTGGAGCTCATAAACCAGACTTCTTTTTGATCTGAAGCTCCTTTTCAGGCCGGTGCCAAAAGTATGGGGTCCTTCTGGAAGCTGTCAGGTACATGTATGGTGGGGGTGTTTGGCAGGATAAATAAAATGCTATATAGTCATAAAAATTCAAACCCACATATATTCTAAGTGGAGTGTCATGAGGATCAATCGCTTTCATCTGCTGATCCATTGCCATTATGCTAAATTGCAGCAATAACTGATGCAATAGCTAATATAGACATAGCTGTAGATTTTGAAAGGGACGCTAGGATGTTGCTGTAATGGAAGTGGAAAACTACAGATTAACTGTGTTCCATTGTGAAGATTTATCTCTGAGGTGAAATCTAATTATAACTATATTTCTGGAATATGGGCTGACTTCTGGCTTTTGATATTTTGCTTGCTGAGATGTGGTAGGAAGTGTTCTGGTTGGTATACTTGGTATCTGCCTAATAGTTAATACTGTGGCATTATATACATATAGGGCCTTTTCTTTGAGTACGTTGCGAGAAAAATTATCTATTAGAAAATTTCTGGTGAGCAGTTTGTCCTCACAGTACATGGGTAGTGGGATGAAAATTTTGACAAAACACTTGTTGAACTGTGATGATGTGGTCTGTTGCTATCCAGAAGGGCATTTTTCCCTATGCAGTGTACCATGTGAAAGAAGAGTCATCCACTAACTGACTACTGGTGTCACACAGCATAGTAAAAGGCAAAGTTCCCAGTGCACAATTTATTTTTATAGTTTCAGTTAAACACTTAAGATTTTTATGGTTTTGTCTGGCATCTTAGTAGATGATAGCAGTAAAAGAACACCATAGTTTTCCAATATACTAAAAGACAATATTCACTTTCATTTTGCTCTCTCCAGACTCAAATCTGAATGATCCTTGAAAGTGTAAAGCAGTCACTGTATCCATGGATAGAAGCACCTTACAATACCCTTTTTTGTTGACCTCCTGTTATCCTGTAAACTTCAGAAAAAAACTTACTATAGCTTTGGACCACTGAGATGGCATTCATTGACCATGCTTTGGCAGTTGAATCTTGCCCTGTTTGTCTACAACAGAAGCGTCTGAGCTAGCTGTCTAGACTTTTTTTAAAACTAATGCATATCTTAATATAATCAATGAAGTTTAAAGCTTGTTCCTCTGACCTAATATTTCTTAACTATATCTAAACATAGAAATATTCTAAATTCTAATTAATACAGTTTTACCTGTTTTTCATTGACAAAGAGGAGTTTAGCATGCTCACTGAAAAGTAGCTGTATTTCAAGAAATCCCACCTTGCAAGTCTGAAGATCAATTTCTGAATTGCTCAAGGCTTTGAGAACAAATTAATGCCATTTCTTTGGAAAGCAGTTCAGTTACTAGCATATGAATACAGAAGTTTAACTTTCAGCCAAGAATTTTGGTTTCAGAAATCAGTCTTATTGGATAGACATATTTAACACATTACATAATGTTTTCATTTTATTCAGAAATTCTTTTTGGTCTGAAAGACTGCATTGCGAATGAATCACTGAATACTTACAATGTCAGTGATAGTAGATCAACTTTTCTTCCTATGAAAGGTTCGGTTATGATCTTAATCCCTATATAATATCTCTTGTGAGACATGAGGTTAGTGTACATTCATAGTTAAATGTTTTTATGAACAAGATAACTGTATGCCCATATTAATTTGGCTTCAGTAATTGAGCTGGGTAATTGGTAAAACAACACTGCGCAAAAGCATCTCTTGCAATTTTGTTATATATGACTGTGGCGAAAACCAGCTTTTGTGAGGTGTTTGTGTTGCTGCTTCCGTCCTCCCTTAATGTTCTCATAAGAAGTTTCTGTAAAAAATAAACATTTCCCATACGAAATGACTTTAAAACTCTTAAATTCATAATTTTTAAAAAAGCATATATGTGAATTAGTTCTTATTCAATGCTATTCAATTTCTTATAATTTTCCTGTAAGAATATAACTGTTGGTGGAATATGGAATAACTGGAATAGACAAGTAAAAGGCTAATCTGGATTTCTGGATTCAGTGGAGTTGATTTGATATTAATAGGTTTTACTGTAACTGAAATCAAGACACCTGTTATGATTACAGGATGTAGCTTGTAGCATTAAATAATGCTGGTGTGGCTTGAGAGTAAAAAGATTTTTTTTTAAATGGCGGTAGGTGTTCCTTCAACTTCCAAGCAATGATGTAATAATTTGTAATTGTAGTCTTTTGATACATAAGGAAAAGACTGATACGCACAGGCAAGTTGTATGAAGCACTAGTGTGACCATTGCTGTAAATACTGTGTCTGCTTCTACTGTAAATATTTCAATAATTGGGAAAAATAGCAAGTAGAGTTTTGTGAGGTATTAAGATTTGGAAATTAAGATTAAAATGTTGAAACCTGTTTAACCCTGTGAGAAATTTAAGAATTACCATCTTTTTTCTATGTTCATGAGATGGTTAATGGTAAATGTGATCATGAGGGCATTGTAACACTTTCTGTCCTTTAAAGCCTTGTATGCTGAGCAGATCAATCAACCAACAGACAAAGCAAATTAGTAAGATTTGCCGTATTGCATAGCTGTTTTTATAGTCCACACTAGATGAGTCCAGTTATATCCAAAACCTGAGTTGACCTAAGCTTTTAAAAAATAATTTTAGTTATTCTGGCCATAGAAAACATAACACCGTATTTTTTCTTTATCTTATCCTGTTCTATTTCCTTTGCCCTGAAACAAAGGAAATGGAGGATGGGAAGTCCTCAGTAACCATTTTTAAAAATCAGAATAAGCTCCAATTACATAATCCTTGTGACAGTTTCTCATGTATGATGGAGGCAGGAAGGAATATTGTTAGAGCATGCTGCAGTCCAGTAATTTTTAGCTGCCAAATGATCCCTGAAGCCTGATGTTATCTGACTTGTACAGAAACATCTCCTAGCTTATTGCAACTTGAGCCAGGAACTAGAGGAGAATGACAGCCATAAATACTTCCCTGTTGGCCCCGTCTATAGCACCTATCAGAAACTCAGCATGGGAGATAATCTTTCCTAGGTAAATTTGGTAGGTTCTCAAGTTTCCAAGTTCTTTTTGCCGTGAAATGTTCCACTGAAACTTACAGTATTACCATTCCAGTTGGAGGTCGGTAGGTAGTGGAGTTCCCCAGGGCTCAGTACTCGGCCCAGTCTTGTTTAACTTGTTCATCAATGACCTGGACGAGGGGACAGAGTGTAACCTCAGCAAGTTCGCTGATGACACAAAACTGGGAGGAGTGGCTGATACGCCGGAAGGCTGTGCTGCCATTCAGCGGGACCTGGACAGGCTGAAGAGTTGGGCGGAGAGGAACATGGTGAAATTCAACAAGGGCAAGTGCTGAGTGCTGTACCTGGGGAGGTCAAACCCCATGCACCAGTACAGGCTGGGGGCTGACCTGCGGGAAAGCAGCTCTGACGAGAAGGACCTGGGAGTCCTGGTGGATGACAAGCTGACCATGAGCCAGCAGTGTGCCCTTGTTGCCAAGAAGGCCAATGGTATCCTGGGGTGCATTAAGAGGAGTGTGGCCAGCAGGTCGAGGGAGGTTATCCTCCCCCTCTACTCTGCCCTGGTGAGACCCCACCTGGAGTACTGTGTCCAGTTCTGGGCTCCCCAGTTCAAGAAAGATGAGGAACTCCTAGAAAGAGTCCAGAGGAGAGCAACTAGGATGATAAAGGGACTGGAGCATCTCCCCTGTGAGGAAAGGCTGAGAGAGTTGGGCTTGTTCAGCCTGAAGAAGAGAAGACTGAGAGGGGACCTCATCAATGCATAAAAATATCTTAAGGATGAAAGTCAAGAGAATGGAACCAGACTGTTTGCAGTGGTGTCCAGCGACAGGACAAGGGGCAACGGGTACAAACTGAGACATAAGAGGTTTCACTTGAATATGAGGAAAAACTTCTTTACTCTGAGGGTGATGGAGCACTGGAACAGGCTGCCCAGGGGGGTTGTGGAGTCTCCTTCTCTGGAGATATTCAAAGCCCGCCTGGATGAAGTCCTGTGTAACATGCTCTAGGTGAACGTGCTTTAGCAGGAGGGTTGGACTAGATGATCTCCCGAGGTCCCTTCCAACCCTTGCCATTCTGTGATTCTGTGATTACAGGTACTTAAAGGGAGAAAAAATAACGTTTGCTTTACTTTTGTTACCTGAGAAAGAGAAAATTAAAACATAATTATTATATCATTTAATTACAAAACAGAAACATATTCAAATCTATTCCTAATGAAACTATGAGAACTGTATACAAAAACAGAGAAGTTGCCCAAATTGGTTGCAGGAACTAATTTGATGGTGATGTTCTCTCTCTGATGGAGCAGACTCAGGTAGTAAATCATTATTGGTTGCCTAATGGGAAGATCTTACTGTGAAAATAAACAGCTGTCCACAATAAAGAAATTGTTTACAAGAAACCATTACATGTCAGACACTTCATTCCCTTGAGAAAGGAGCGAAGGCATGAAATACTGAGCAGTTGGATTTTTTTCTGGGATGTTTATTTAAAAAAAAAAAATTGATTTTTTTTTTAAGCTTTACTTTTAGATTCTAATAGCATGATTCTTTTTTGTATTACCACTTTAGTTTTCTTGGAAGGAAAGACTGTAACTACTCTTTTTTTTTTTTTTTTTTTTTGAGATTGCTGCATATTATCATTGTTCCTGAATTCGTTATTGTTGTATTCATATGCTGTAGCTGGAGAAGATTTTCTTAGCCCTGTCTAGCAGGGCATACAACAGCCCTGCCTCTCCTCATTGATATCTTCCAATAAATTTTCATTCCAAGAATTTCACTTTCAGTCAGTTGGATGATTCTCAAGTGGGACTGTGTCTAGTGGCAAAACATAGTCTTCGATGACCTATCGTTGAACAGGGTCAAAAAGAAGCTGGGGTCTTTCCTAAGCAGCTAAAGAGCAGCTGTGCTTAAGCACAGCCACACAGGCTTCACAGCAGAACAGCAGCAACTGAAACTCAGGGACCACTGAAGTATGGGGGAGTTCGTGTTCTCTGCAGGTTTAGCCGTTTGTCAGAGACAATCATTCTGTTTGTTTCTCACACCAGGAAGTAAATGAGTGTACTAAGTACACTTACCTAGACTCATGTGAGACATTTCTTACTCTAGAAGTTATTTCTTAGCTTCCTAGGTGGTGCCTGCATTACCACATGTCTTGGCAGCAGTGTAGTCCCTTGTTTGGGGTGACTCTCAAAGCAAGTCTCTGATTCCTCAGTCAGGCAGGTTCACTGATAATTATCCATTGACAAGTCTGTCCATAGACTGAAAGAAGATGATATTTCATATTCTGGAGCAAAAGAGGATAAGACTTGCAGCTCAATTAAGATGCTCCTAGGACTCATATTTACATATTTATTTATCCTCGCTATGAGATTTCCATGGCAAGGCCTTGGTGGGGTGTCTTCTTGTCAAATCCCTGTCCCACCTTTGGTGAGCTAGGCTTTCAAATCACACAGAATCACAGAATCACAGAATGGCAAGGGTTGGAAGGGACCTCGGGAGATCATCTAGTCCAACCCTCCTGCTAAAGCAGGTTCTCCTAGAGCATGTTACACAGGACTTCATCCAGGCGGGCTTTGAATATCTCCAGAGAAGGAGACTCCACAACCCCCCTGGGCAGCCTGTTCCAGTGCTCCATCACCTTCAGAGTATAGAAGTTTTTCCTCATATTCAAGTGAAACCTCTTATGTCTCAGTTTGTGCCCATTGCCCCTTGTCCTGTCACTGGGCACCACTGAGAGGAGTCTGGCTCCGTCCTCGTGACACCTGCCCTTGAGGTATTTGTACATGTTGATGAGATCCCCTCTCAGCTCATTCACATTCTGCACATAAACAGTTTTCCAGTTAGATGCCAGGCCAGACAGGAAAGCATAAGAGAGACTTAAGTGTTTCTGGAATGCCATCCAAGTTCTTCCATGTTAGGGATGTTATTATGAGGATTCACCTTAAGTTCCTTTCTCAGGCTGTAAAGAAATTGTTTGATTCATTGTATTAACACATATGTGTTACTTTATGAATGAAATTAATTCAGATCCAAGATTTCTTCCCACACAATGATTCAGGAAGAGCCTGTCTATGTCTTAAGACTGCACACCCAAAGGACTGTCAGTTTTGATGCAGATGCTTTTCAACAAAGTTGAAATTGTCTGTATCTGTGATGGGGAGGGTTCACTCTGCCAGACCTCAGGTAACACCTGAGGTTATGTACAGGATGTCTCCATTCTGGATGTCTGCCAGACTGCCACCTGAACTTTCATTTACACTTTCATTAAGTGTAACAGTGTTGCTGAAACATTCCAGCCTGGCGTTTCCTTTAGAAGAACAGTTTGTTGGTTTGTATTTGACCAGGATCTTTAAGACCTCAGTCAGATATGTAGTGTTTCTATGGGGAGTATTTCTTAGAATCATGCATGCTATGGAAGTATCTGTAAGTTGGAAAGGCCATAAAGTTTACGTTCTTGCAACTATTCTTCTTTATCCTTTGTCAGCTGTGGTAATGTAAGTGGACATTTCCTTCCCTTTGAAATCTCTGTTATACTTCCAAGAATTCTTTCAAGTCAGTAGGACTGAGAAGCTTCTGTCATTGCTTTCAAGGAGGCATTTGTGACTTGTGCAGGTGGAGGAGATTATGTGTGTTCCTGCAGAAGCTGGTTAGGCAAAAATTCTCTAGCTTACAGCACTGGAGCTGCTTTTGTTTATTTGGAGTTTGGGATTTTTTGGAGTGGATTTGCCCACAGAGTGAAAGTATGTATTGGAGTTCCACCTCAATTGCAAATAAGTAGGCTTTCTTCTGTGAACTCTGCAGGCTGTCGGTTAAGGCCCACAGACATGAGATTTGAACATAATCATTGTCTTAACACAGAGCTGCAGGTGTTACAGCACATTTAGGAACATGGAGCACATGTCTTTGTGACCCGCAAAGAAAGGTACTCTATAAATTCACAGACACTGTAAAGACCGCCGTGACCATCCACAGGCAGTGGCTTTTCCCCCAGAACCTGAACTAAAGAATTTCTTTAATAATACAATTCTAAAGGCATGAAGTAATGTGGAGCTTTTGGCCTCCTGCTAAGTCATTCTGGTGCTTAGTTACCATCACAGCTGGGAAGCTATGGCTTATTTCATAGTCCTCTTTATCCTCTGACCTGATTTTCACTAACTTTACATTGTTCAAACAGCATTAAGAACATTTAGAGAAGGTAAGAATGATACTTTTAGTCCCTTTAATGGTCCTTCACAGTGCCATAAAATGGTAACAGCGTCACCAAATATGTCCCAACAGCAGTTTCTCGCATACCTGCAGGTATGTAGAGACTTTTAAACCAGCTGTAGGTTATCTAGCTGACATACTGTTAGAAAAGTAGCTACTGCATTGCACAGGTCTATGGAGGATGGAAATTTCATTGGAGGAGCCGTGTACATTTTTGTGCAATTCATCCTCGCTGATCCATTATGTCACTTGCAGTGTCCAGGAAGGTTGTCATGGATGGCTATTAGCATGCTCTAAGTTGAGTGTGTTTTTATACAACTTGTTGAACTGGGTCCTATGTGTTAGGATTTTCCAGGATGAGATACGAGTTGCATTAGAAAGCTCTTTTTTAAGTCACCCCTGTTACAGTGATAGTATTTGGATTCACAATCAGTAATTCAGGGTAACAAAAGTAAAATATTTGTGTTTGCTTTGTGCCTTATTTTATTTAGGTATTAAGAGAGTGCTATATCATGCCTTAACATAGAATGGACGTATGAGCTGATAAATACGTGTGGATATGTCATATACTCCTTACCAAATACATTTCAGTTATAATAGGGTTTGTAAGTTGAAAGTGTTCTGAGTAGCGTTCTGTTTTCAAAATAATTTTTATTTTAAAATTTATGAAGTATTTGTGAGTTCACATAAATGCTATTTTTGTTCACAGATAATGCACCTCAGGTAGCAATTACCGCACCAGGATCTGGTAACCATAGAAACAGCTCTACAGGCCCAACACCTGACTGCTCTCCTCCATCACCAGACACTGCGCTTAAAAACATAGTGAAAGTTATACGTCCTCAGGTAGGTGATTGCCATAAGCATCCTCTTATTAGTTGTATTTTTCATTTTAAAAGCAGACTATCATGCATGTATTTTAAGAGGATTTTGTCATTATACACATACGAATAGGTCAAAGACAGATAAACAGAACACAAAATATTTTTTGTACCTAGAAAGCAATTGTGATAGCAGAAGATAGAAGATTTTATGTATGAGCCCAACAATGTGCAGAGAGATATCAGTACATCTTTCTTATAGCATTAATAATGAATGAAATCTTTATGTAATATTTTGTATTATGTACTATTACTTTTCTTCCAAGTTTATGACCTGTTTTTATCAGTATAAATTCCCTGTTACTTTTTCAGGTTTTCTTCCCTCTTTCTGTGCCTCCATTTACACGGTCCCATAATGTTTCATACATTCTTTAGTTTACCTTGTTGCGTAGTATTGCTTCTCAACTTCCATCCTTCCTAACTATATGTATTTCTAATAGAGTTTGGTAAACAAGATGCTTAATGCATGGAAGACTTGAGTGCCCCTTATAATTCTCTAAGGTGCACAGCCTTTTAAAATAAAAGCTTTAAAATAAATCTTAGAACTTAATTTGGTAGTACAGAAGTAATCAGCATAGATTTTAGAACCACAGGATCATAGGATAACATAGATCAGAAGAAACCTGAGGGGATTATCTAGTTCCCTGCTTAAACTGGCATGCCAAAGCTAGCTGTGACAACTACACACTGAAGTGACTAATTGTGAAACTTTTCTGGTGTGAACCATAAGAACTTCTATTCCTGTCCTATTGGGTTAAAATGCAGCCGTCTGTTCTTCATTGCTGAGTTGATCTCTGCAACTGAGCCACTTTGATGCTAGTGGATGCAGGCTTTGTAGCATCAGTATGTTGCTTTTTGAATTATGTATACAGATTGTTTTGGTGCTGCACAAGTGAACGTGTTACAGTGATGGAGGTGGATCTTCCTTTCAATACTCATTGGAGCACACAGTTCAGAAGGTCTTGCAGAATTAGACATAATTACTAGCTGCACCTGCCATTTCTCTCTAGGAGCCATGGGTTTCCTATGGCTGACACTGTTAATGCACAATAATTCTAACAACTGGCTGATGCAGCCCATCCCTCTATGATGCTACAGAAGTTTGGGTTCCACATCCTGGTTTAAATCTAGATTGCAGGGGGTCTAAAATAACAGCTGCTTCTCCTTTTCTCTTTTTATAGCTGCTTCTCATTTTGCTTTGTTCCTGTAGTCTCTGTCTCTCCCACCCTACATCAGTATAGTACTGAAATGCCTCCTTCCCTCTAAGCTGTTTTTTATAGTAGGCGGTAAGCAAACAGAAAGGTATTGGAATATTGTTGGAACAAGCTGTTGTGTGATAGCTTATTGAAAATAGCATTTTAAAAGCTGTTTCAATCATGATATTGCCAACAGATGGACCCAGAACACTGAATGGTGATGTTCTCCTGCTAGTTAACTCTGAATGGATTCGGCAGATTCTGGGGAGCTATTTTCAAATTTAAATCATACCATTTACTGACTCGCACTATTCTCATCGTTCTGCAGAGCAAAAGCTAGCTGTGTGGTATATATGGTCAGAACTTTACCACTTTTGCTAAAATGTCTCTCTTGTGGCCCTACATGTGGCGTACTTCCTATGCAGAAAACAACAGCAGAAAGGCATATGTAGGCTAGTGCTTAACATATGCTGTAAAGCTATGTGCTAATACACGAGAAGTTGGATGCATGATAGCATTCAGATCCCGTTACGCTTTTCCTTTCTCCATGTGTTTTATGCACGTTGCTTCAGCATTCTTCCTTTGTTTTTGTTGCTTACCTAATCGCCTTCCCCCAAGATCGCAACCCAAGAATTTAGACAAAGAAGTTATAGATGTTTGCAATGTGATGTTTGCAAACAATTAGCGTTAATTCTGCCTGCATATTTAATTCCTTTATTCCATGCCTGCTGCATTCAATTACATGGCAAGCTCTTTGAAGGTTAACACAATGGGATTCTATTCTTGACTGACCTCTCACCACTCATGTAAAGCTAATGAATAGTGTTACACAATGCATGCAAAATAATTAATTTTCTGTTTTCTGCCAGGGCCTCTTTGCACTTTTCTAGCAAAATAAACAGATTTTAAGCAGATTTAAAACAGGGATCATATAAATTTCCAAAACAGCTGTTGCTCCTTTCCCCTTTTCATATGGCTTGTGCATCCAGCACTAAAGGTGCCAGGGAAAGGCAGAATGGGAAACTCTTCAGCAGCTAGTTTTGCACTAGGCAGGCTTTGGTAGCCTGGGTGAAACTTCCAGGGAAGTCTGGCCTTTCAACTCATATTGTTATTTTCATTAATAGCCTTACTTATCTTTCTTGGAGGGTTGCGCATATAGCAGTTTACCCGCAGTGAGGAGAAACACCGTTGTTAACTACTCTCTGTGATCTGTGTAAGCAGCAGCAGAGGGGACCAAAGATTCCTTCCTCCCACCAGTATGGTAAGGGCAGGCAGTGGCAGAGAAGGAAAGAGAGAAACTCCGTGAGCTGGGTTTGGAGGCAGAGATGGAGGCCATTCTGCCTCCTGTTTTCCTGGGCCAGGTACCTAAGGCTGTGTGCTGGCTCACGTGATGGCAGTGCATACATGCTTCAACTCAGGTTCTGAAGATGTTTGCATGAATATGAGGTTTAGCACAGCACAGTGACCTCGCCCCTCTCCTGTTCGAGATGCTCATGTACCAAACCCAGCTTGGTGGGGGGAATCTGTCAGCTACACCTGCTACGTGGGGTCCTTTTCCTTCTAGCTGTCTCTTAATCTGGCCCTAATTCTTCCCTTCTTGTATTAAAAACTTGCCCTCACAAAACCTGTCTGGGAATCTCTTTTCCTCCCACCTTTCTTTCATTCACATTTCTGGAAATTTATCCTTTCTTCAGTTAATTATGGTTAATTTTGAGTTGAAAAACCTGCAGTTTGTTGTGACCCTACCACTCGTCCCTTTTCAGATGCCACCACGCTCTAAAATCTATCCAAAATCACTCCTTGGGTATGTCTCAACTGTTGAATTCAGTGTGCTATTACTAAAGCTGAAGCCTATTTTAACTGAAATGGTGTGTCTCCTTGGCACAGTGCAGCACTCTGGAGAGACACGAACTCAGATCTCAGAAGCAGTATTAAGTTCAGTGCCACAGTGCCACCCACCTCGACAGCTTCCAGTCCTGAAGATAGCTCACCTGATAGTAATCTGGGGATCTGTGTTCTATGTTATCTGTGCACCTTAGCTATGGCCTGTACCTGTCATCTAGCATTCTGCAAAACCATGTCTTTTCAAATTTTCACAATTCTCTGCAAAAGAGGATTTGTTGAAAAGTTACATATATGCAGATAAGAAACAAACAGAATTCAGTTCAGACTTAGAATCACTTGATCATTTTTTCCCAGATTGTCCAGACAAATCTTAGTAAATTTTTAACTCATGCATTGCTGATTAATGAAGACTTTGAGAAAGTAATACAGTTTCAAGTAAAAGACGTGCCTCTCTGAAGTGTACTAACAGCGTGTGGGAGAAAAAATGAGATGTGGTAGAAGACCAAGTAGGTCAATGTATTAACTAAAGTCCTCTGAAATGTTAGGCTCTCTTCCAAGTTTTAACTAAGTTATATTAGTACATCTAGTAAAATATAACTTATCTTGTCAGAACTGGAATTTTAGAAAGTGATAGTAAA
This sequence comes from Gorsachius magnificus, assembly GCA_034008185.1. Classification (NCBI taxonomy): domain Eukaryota; kingdom Metazoa; phylum Chordata; class Aves; order Pelecaniformes; family Ardeidae; genus Gorsachius; species Gorsachius magnificus. The sequence continues at coordinate 165,505,964 of CM067081.1, forward strand.
ATTGAGCTTGTTCTACAATTCCTATAGCTCTTGGTCTGGATGAAGCCTGAACAAAACTGGGCTGCATGTGATGCTTCATGTATTTTTTATATTAGCCACTCAATTTAATAAGACTCTCCTTACTTTAATATATTTATTTGTTCAGCTCCATTTGAACAAATAAATCATATACATAGAGAAAGAGCATTTTTTTTCCTAAGAGACTGTTTCTTTTGTCAGTGCTATTCACTTGTGGGGTCATTGGCCAAATCTTCTAAAATTAAATTCTGACTTCTCACCTTTTAAATACTTTATTAAATGTAACCCAGCATTTGTACATTCTCTTTCTTGTCTTTCTAACGTATTTTAAGTGGCTCACTGTAGATACAGTTTTTGATGTCTAAATGTGGATTATTTAAAAGTGACTTGGATTTTATCTGTCATAAATTAGTATTTTCCCCATTTTATGTGAATAAGTAAACTCCCTAAGGGTGTTACTTCAGTGATATAAGGAGGGCTTCTGGTAGAAAGACAAAGGAAAACTTCAGTGTTTCTGACATAATGGAATTTCATCATCTTGTTCCTGCTGTTTTTATTGCCAAGATCTGCAACAATCTATTCATTGCAATATGGTTTTTTTCTTGTGAGTTTGGATGTGCTGCCTTTACATGTTTTCTATTTATCTTTTTTAACCTCTTTAAACAAAGTTACAATTCCATCTATGGTTCATCATTCCTCTGGCGTTAGAGGACAAAAGAAATTGTCTCATTTTTCTGCAAGCAGTAATAGAATCCTGCAGGACGTCTGTAGCCTCTGATAGACCTGTCCCACTTGTCTGGGCTGCCAGTTGTGCCTTGCCTAATGTACAACTACTTTGTGCAGGCAGAGTGAGCCTGGTGTACCTGGTAGATGGTGTTCATCTAGGCATGGGGAAAGACAGGGACCACAATGTTCTACCCCCTGTAGCAGCCTGGACATGAATGGACAGACCGACTGTAGGACCTATGTTCTTCAGAGCCTTTCTCACTGACCTAAAAAGTGACAGTCATTTACAGTCAAGGACATTATATTTCATCCTTTTTGCAGATAGGTGCAGGAATTGCTTTGAACAAAACCAAACAAAAAATAATCTTAGAGGCAGCTCTGGAAAATCACAGCTCGAGAAAATAAATTTTCAGGACTTACTGTTCCATAAATAAGATTTTCAGGTGGATTAGTGCCACAGTTTCCCCATGATGAAATTACCCTGGTTTCTGCCCTGTGCCAACACCCTATTGCAGTACCCTTAGTCCTTCCCAAATGAAATGCATCCCTTGTCACGCTTAGCTGGAGTTGGCACATTCCTGTCTCTGCAAGCTTAGGAAATGCCATTGAAATCCCCACTGCAGGCTGTTGCACCAGTGCAACAAATGCATGACATCTCTGTGATGCAACTATTGAACTTGTTTTGCAAAACAAAACAAAACAATCTGCTTTGATACATTTTGTCATAAAAAAAAGGGTTGGAGAACGCAGTTGCGCAATAAGTTCTCACCACTCACTTTCTGAACAAGATCACAGGGCAGCTGGGGTCTAAGGACCTTCTTTCTCCTATGAACTACTTTCTGTGCTCAGCCCAAGTTATGACATGCTCAGCCAGACAGGGAATAACCAAAAAAATCACCATGGAGAAATACCGTGCAGGCACACTGTGCTCCCTGTTCAGGTGCATAATTTTTTTCTCTGATATGTTTTAGTGCTGGACTTCATGCAACCATGTGCAATGTCCATGCTTAGCAGAAGAGGCAAATAAGACTTAAAAAGATTTTACTGAGCGCTATGATTTTGTGGGGGATCAAACCTGTTATGTCCAAGGTAAAAGCCCTGTGTATGTGATTTTATGAAGTTCTGAAAGGTGGTGAGCATTCCCAAAACCCACTAAAATAAAGACGTATTCTACAGTCCACAGATGGGCAGATTTAGCCCTCATCATTAGTGTGCCTGGTCTGGGGTTTTCTCCTGTGTTATGTAGTGTTTCCAAGGTTGCATATATCCATTAGGGCTGCAAGCACTTTAAGGTAGTTGATAGCAGTCAGTGACCTTGATTCCAGGTATGGAGATATATTTCAGAAAATTCTCTCTTATATATATTTGTTTGTAAACCTTTAAAGTGTCTGCAAATCTACTGCACACAGTTTGATATCTTCTCATTATAATGATATTGAAATGAATAAACAGAGAAACAAACAGTAAATAAAGCTCCTAAATAGCCCTTAAAAAAAAGGAAAACAAAGAAGTAAGAGATATACTGTCTATGCCACTAAGATGTGGTTAGCAATTCATCTATGCGTGACTGAAAATAGGACAGACATTATGAAATTCTGTTATTCTGAAATACTGAGCATCAATTACAAAAAAAAGTTATGGTTGAAATTGTCTCACAGGACGGATTTTTTCCCCCCTGTATAACCAGAGAATTAATGAGTAGAAGACAAATAGCGGCTCCAGAGGAGGATATTTTAAAAAAATTTCCTTAGAGCATAATGGATACTCTGTGACTACTTAATAACAACATTAACCAAAATATTATTAAAGAGATGCATTGTAAAAGATGTCCTTTGACAAGTAACTGTAAAAAATAATTCTATTTAGATTATTTTAATTAGAGCTGGGATAATATGAAAACATAAACACATCTACCCGGTACACAGTATTAATGAAAATAGCAAACAGTATGTGTGAGTGCATTTAATTGCAGTTCAACAGGATACTAAAACTCAAGTATAAATCAAAGCAGAAGAACACTCTTTATTGTCAGGAGTGTTATGTTTTCAGACTATCACTTCTACATGCATAAGTTTTCCTGGTTGAAGATGGTTGCTTACCTGGGAAAATTCTCTAGGCTGTGTTTCCTGATTCAGTTATAAACATAAAACATATGGAAGAGTTGAACGTTTTTCATATCTGAACTTGTAACAGACCAAATTGGTGAAATACTGAGCATAAAGGTAGTTCAGATACTGAAAGATAGCTACACTAGTACACTACTACACTAGTAAAATAACTTTCTGAGCTCTGAAAGGTGGTCATCCATACTGTTGAGTTGTTAACACAGTCCTGGGTATAGTTTTGGTCCTCTGCAATTCTCTCTCTCCAAAAGTATCCACTGTCAGGCCTGACTGGGAATTTGAATGGGCCAAGGACGATTCCTGGTAGGTAATTCTGCTTTGAAGACCCTGCTCTGAAGGCTAATGAAGTTTAATATTAAGGGCATGAACCAATCCATGCCAGTTGTCCTGCCCTAGTCTGTGTAATGCTTGGAAACAGTAACACACTCAGAATCTGGAAGATTAAAGCTTACCTATTGTGCTTTGACAGGTATCTCACCAGATTCATAGCATTTTCCTTTGTTTCTGTGTAGTACTGGGTGGTTTTGAGCATCTTAGTTATTGAGTAATCCTTTATTATCATCCAAAAATGCACCGCATTTTCACACATATATGTTATCCATAGCATGCTACTTAAAACACAGTCATCACCTTGACCCTTCAAAATTTGTAATACACAAATGTAACAATATAAGCCTTTTTCATAATCTGTAGGTCAAAATGGGATGTTCCTAACAGCTGGAAGCTGAGCTTTTTCTGAAGAAAATGGCCTTACATCCATTTTCCAACTGTTTCAGTGAAAATAATACCTTCTTTTAATCTTTGAAAGTTAGAAGCTTTCACAGCTGAGGAATACGACTTCCTCTTATTTATCAGATTTATCTCTTGCAATTTGGAGCTCATTTCAAGCAATGTTTTCCTAGGGTAGGAATAATGGTGTGTTTTCACTGCTACACCTTATGACCCACAGCTGCAATATGGTTGCAGTTAAAATGAAAGTAGAAGCCAAAGAAAAAGGAATCTGGGAGAAGATCCATTCTTCCCCTTATATATTCCCAGCCTGATTTCTCATCTGATATAAGGCCAGAGGTAGAAGATGAAGGGGGGCAGCACCTCCCTGACCTTTAATTACATACTCCAGTGGAGGACTGCTAAAGAGGAGCTAGTATAACATGCAAGAGGAGAACAGAACCACAGGAACAGAAAGCACTATGGATATTTGGTACCTAGAGTCATATTGCATGCACAGGATACAGGAAAGAGCTCTGTGTCTGTGCCCTCCTTGAGTGTTTCACTAACAGTGAAATGATCAAAGTATGCTGATGGGCCATGAGATTACTGTAAAGCAGTATGTACTTGCTGCTCATGCAGGATGCAAGAGATGTCTTTCTCTAAATTAAAAATCAGTCAAACAGAAATTTCTAGGACTTTGGCACTATGATGCTATTAAAAATGAAATTAGTTTTAAAATGCATTATGCTTTTAGTAATGAAAAGGTTCAACAGTTAAAAACCAGTGAAACCATTTATCTCTTTTTTTCCTGTTTCTTATTCATTTTCCTTTCTGGGGGAGGCAGGGTGAGAGTGTGTTTCTTTTTTTTGTTTTAAATTCCCATGATCTTGTAAGATTCCTGTTGTGGCTGCTTGGGATATATTTGTTGCCAGCCACTGTGTAATTTCTGCCTTCTGCTCTTAAACTAAAATAAGATGTTGAGAATTAAAAACAAGAATGTCAAGAGGGTGCTGAAACGACCTTCATTTTATTTTTAATTGTAGTCATAATTTAAGATAAAGTTCTATGAAATGAAAGAAAGAGAAAATTATATTACATTATTAAAAAGAGAATGTGTCTTCAGCTTGCTTAACATGGTATTTTGAGACTTGACAGAATAATTGATTCAGGAGTCTAGTAATAGTTCAGTGCAGTCTTTCACTTCTAGGTGATATAGAAGAATCAAACCCAGATCCATTGTAATCTCCAGTTTTTGCAATTTCAAGGCTAATTGATTATCTTAGTTCAGATCCTATACATCAAATAACTCTTGGCAGCAGCATTGACCGATGAGAATGTATCAGGCCTGTTGATTTCTGCAAATCAAAACTGAGGTACTGGGGACAAGAGTAAGTGAAGAAGCCTGTCCTCTCACAGGCTGTTTTTTACCAAGAAAACTATGAATGTTATGGGATTTTATGTAAGAGTACATGAACAAAAGAGACAAAGATAGAAACAGTGATGGGATGTTGGGATGTTGAGACAGAGGACAGAGATTAAGAAATGGTAATAGTGACGTGAAAGTTGTATTTGAAAGGGAGGACAGATGTTAAAATTGGATGCATTGAAGGACAATGGGAGGGATGTAGTGACTGATAAAGTCAGTGGGAGATAGGACCATTAGGGAATTCATTTGAGAGACCTTGATGACAAAACCACAGAGAAAACAGAGAAACAAGTTTTGGAAGACCAAGTAGAGATGGAATCAGCTAGGATACCGTGAAGGGTGTTTTAGAGTAAAATAAGTAGTTTTGGAGGTAATGCAACAATAGATAGGAAAAAACTGAGAAAAAGAAAGGGGTGAAAGGGAAAATGACTGTGTAGAAAGAGGATGGGATCTTAAGAAAGAAGGAAGCTGGAGAAAGGAAAATTTCTGAAGTAGGAGTGAGTTGATCAGAGAATGAGAAGAATGGAATCACCTGGGCAGGTACCAAAATGGGGGATTTATGGAGCCACACGTCTACACTCATACCATGTTATGTACGTGAGATGAGCCTGGGGGAAGGGGCTACAGCCTCTTACTTTCTTTGGTAAGTATGTATTTTATGTGCTAGCTAGAATTTGAGAATGTGGGTTCGGTTGTCTGTTCCATCACACATTTTCTGCATGCTATAATGCAACTGAAACCAGTTTTTAGATTATGTAGGGCAGCTGGAATTTGGCAGGATTTGCCAAATGCAGAATTTCCTCAGGATGATTGGTTCTCAGTGACTTAATGAGCCACACATCTGTCCCTTGGGAGAGCTCTATACCCTCATTCAGCGTCTGTAAAATGGGACTAATACCTCTGCCATAGTGCAGAGGAGTGTTGTGAGAATTAACTCTTTAAAGGCTGGGATGGCGTTATGTACACAAATCCCAAAGGTAAAAGAAGGCAGAGTCACACACTTGTATTGCACAGTACTTCAAGGCTGAAGAAATAGTTTGATGTTAAATTGAGAAAGGAGTTCTGCCCTACACCCTCTGCTAAATGTGAGAAATATTTGAATCATCCCTCGCATGCTCATAGTGTTACATGCGAGTCATGGTAGCATTACAGAATTTGCATGCAACCTCCATTCATGGCAACATTAAGTCCTTACTTGTCTTTTTAATAGAAAGCCAATTCAGTATGTGTACTTTGATGACTTTTCTGTTTTGCAGTGTTCAGAGTGATATCTTTCATTGATATATGCTCACTACTGACTTAACATGAAAGTATTCTTCTTATTAGGCCTGATCTGCATGTTATTTAAATCTTGTTATTGCAATATCTTTAAAGATTTTTATTGATATATTTTTTCCTTTGCATTGATGATAAGTTTTCTTCATTAGTCTGATTTGGTATGCTATTTTAGGATAGTCTGCAGTTTTCTAGGTCAATATTATGACAATTGAAATAATAGCCATGAAGAAACATTTTAAAGTAAACAAAACCAGTCATTAAAGAGATTTACATATAACAAGTAAATTAAATACATGAATGTAATGCATAAAGAAAATGTACTTAAGGACAAATTTATAGGTGCTTACTGGAGTGAAGTTAAGCCATAAGTATGCTACAGTTTCACAAGGGTTATCTAAGTGTGTGCAGACCTTCTGAGCAGCATGAGGCAGACGTAATGCAATGGCTGACAAAGCTGGCTTTGGTACAAATAATAAAGGAAGAATCATCTCTTTGGGACAGAGTTTTGTGTTTGTACAATCTCCACAGATATAAAACCTTGACCCCTGACTACATTTCCTGGATATTATGGTATTTCATATAGTAAATAGTCTTAGAATTATTCAGGACCTATCTTGACAGATCTCAAGGAGTAGCTTTGAAAGATGCAATCCAGGAAACCAAGGTACAAGACTCCAGTAAGTGACTTGTTAATTGCTGGCTGCACATTCTGCCAGTAAGGCTGTAATTTGGCTCCACATTCTAATAAGTGAAGTAAGGTATCCAGAGTGTCTACATATAAGCTAGAGGTGGGATTCAGTCTGGGGGACTACATCATCTATGCTATCATCTCTGTGTATAAGAATCTGTCTGATTTGGATACCTAATCTCCCATCATGCTCAGGAGAGATGTAGGATTCAATTCAGTTGCCTAAAAATAGACATCTAATGTCAACTGAGGTGCCACAAAGGTATCTTTGACATGCACATGTAGGCTGTTGGGTATGAAATAGGGAAAACCTGCACTCTTCTGGATGGCAGCTGGAGGCTAGGTGGGATGCCCCAGGGAATCTCCAGTGATGGTGGATACCTGTGTTAAGGCAAGTGAACCTAGGTGACTGGGTGAGCTGAATTGTTCTCTGGACTCCTTTGATTATATTGACTAGATCTCAGTTGACCATAATGGGGGATTAGGTACTCTGTGTAGATGTAAATAGCTATGCTATATACTTAGTTTTTTATCTGGAACTTAATTCAATCCTAACTGTAGAAACCCCCATTTTTTTCTACATTTTTTGTGCAAACTGTACTTTAGTGAGACACAGACAGAGGGATGCAGTAAACACAAACTGGTTTACTGCATATCTCAGCTTATATTAATGAACAATTAGCATACTTTAACAACATAACATTTTACAGGACCCAGAAAAGGTGCAAAGGGCTCCTCTAGTTAGCTACAAAAGCTCAGATGCTAGATTCCTATGTAATTATGCAGAAAAATTATTGGCACATATTGACAGATAGACCTTGTTAACTCCAAACAATATAGCAGAAATGTTGTGCTGTAGAGCGCTAGTGGCTGTGTGAGGTTCTGTACAGAATCCTTAGATTGGAAAGACATATTAAACTGAGATATGTTTGTCTAAATTAATAATAATTATGTCAAAACCCAAAATAATATAGGAGGTATTTTGTATCACCCAGGTCAGCAGATGGTTGCATGTTAGCACAAACAAACAGAAAATGTGTTTCTAGCATCCATAATCATCTTTGAAAATCCCTTTAGACTTATTTTATATTATTAACCTATGTCTCCAGAGCAAATCAAAGCTATTTGTTAATGGGCACATTTTCAGAATCTGTGAGCATTTGCAAACTAAATAACTTTAAAAACACTTCAGAACAGTTTGGGGTTTTTTTGGTTTGTTTTGTCCCTCTCTCTGCACCCCACCAAGACCTTGCAGGTATTTTTGTGAAACTTCTAAAAGATGTTACAGTAGCTTGCAAAACTACACCAAGGTGTAGTGAAACAGCTGATCACCCATAAGTTAATGAAAGGCTGTATGGTGCATCAGATACTGCTATTCTGGCTCCAAGAAAGGGGCACACAGCAGTGGCTGGAAACCTGACTGGACAGAGGTCAGAAGCTACTTAGGAAGACCGAGCTGGACCATCCCAGCTGTGTTTTTAGGTAGGAACTGTCTCAGTTTTAGAATAAACAGAGATCCTGCACATCCTGGTACTTGAAGTGTCACCTTTTCAACTCAGAAGCTGAATTCCTGCAAGACCACAAAGACAGCGTTGCTTGGGAAAGGGCTAGGAACACGTTCCTAAGTGACCGGAAAAAATTAGGAATTTCTACTCAGAAGCTGAATTCCTGCAAGACCACAAAGACAGCGTTGCTTGGGAAAGGGCTAGGAACACGTTCCTAAGTGACCGGAGATCTCTTCCAGCTTTAGAAATAATTAGGTCATTGATGAATTTTCTGTCTAGCAAAAGTGTGCAGTTTAGGTTTAATTAGTACACATGAATATTTTTGGTCTGATCAGAGAGTTATTTTGGCTCAGGTCCCAATGACTTTTAACTGGACTGTTTGTTGTTGGAGTCTGTCCTTGTTCATTGAACTCTCCCATGAAATTACTAGCCCTAGGAGTCAGCCTTTCAAAGCAAAAGCTGTTTTTAATTATTAAAGAAAGTAAAACCCCTCAATAGACTGTAGATGAGTTCCAGATGAATGCCCAAATTTACCCTTTGTAATTTTTCTCAGTTTTAAGAGGACAGAGTTAATTTGCATGGTGCCCAACACAACTTTAACAAACAATCAACATTATGCAAACCTAAGTCTATTTAAGTTTTTGTCTGACATTCGAATAGAAAGAGTGATTTTTTAGTGAAAACAGTCTAGTTCTGTATTTGTAACACAAACATTGCAGGGCTCATAACGTAAAAATGAAATCGACCACAAACAAAATTGAAAATTACTCCACTGGGACAGATTGTATTTTAACAGGTAGTTCTTAGTAAGGGATGGTGAATGGCTTCATGGTCCAAGGAAGATCTTATTGCTCCCAGGGCAGTAATTTGGTCTTGACATTAATAAGTAGCAAATTCTTGACCTTTACAAATATTCTGACCTGTTAAGCCTGACATGCTAAACCAAGAAGAGTTAAACCATGCTTTACTCTATTTTTCTATTTACTTTTCCCAGCTTTAGTTATCTAAGGCAGCAGTTCCTGAGATGTTTTTCACTGTCGTGAAATAAATATACAGACGGCTATATACCTGCGTGAAGGGCTTCCTCTATTTTGGAGGAGACATTTAATGTTTCAGGTCATTGGTCTTGAAGCAGCAAGGAGCATCATGGGGATAGGATATTTTGAGTATGGAGCCAGATCAGTGCTGCAACAGACTATTCAGCGTAACATTGCAAACCATCAGTGTTCCGTGGCTTATAGTCCATGGCATCGAGCACTAACTTTATGTCTATATTGATAAGTAGTGCAGTGCGATGGGAACAGATCTGTGTAGTGAAAAAGTTGTTGCTGACCTGATGATCACACAATATAGATTTCCTTGGTTTTAAATTTGGGCTGGCTTTAGCGTGGTCAAAAAGCCCTAAGGAGTTGGAGCACATTTTGTACTATCCTGTAATGCACCTTATGGTGTAAATCCACCCAAAAGGAAGTTTCTCATGGTCTGAAGCTGCTCTGCGATCCAAAGCACAGCCATTAAGTGGGGTCAGTGAAGAGGTTCACTTCAAAAGTAAATGTCTGACACAAACTAGTATCAAGTTCTTCACTATTCTGTGAAAACCCATGAAGAAAGTTTGATTTTCATGTATGTTTTTTAAGCTGACACTTTCCCCCTAAGCTTTTAGACATTTCAGTCTTGGAATATTTAAGGCAGCTCTTCATAAATTGAATAAACAGCAGAGGGTTGCTATCGAGTGATGAGTGCTGGATATTATTTTGTAAATTTCATTATACAGGCATCAGCGGTCTAATTGTTTTGCAAGATGTACCCAGCAATGCAGCTGGTGAAGAGCTCCCTTTCTTATCAAAAGATGATTGCAATTATTATAAGCAAGGCTGTAAAACCCAATTTTATTTTGAATTAAATTGATTAGAATGAAGACATGCATTTTTTCTAATAAGGATTAATCCAAATTTTGGAAGGAAATTATCTCTCCACACCACAGCTTGTCATATGAAATGATTTTTCCTAGTATAATCTTTGAGCCAAATAAAAACAGTAAAAAGAGAGAAACCCTAGGTAAATTTATTACATGTCAAGTAATGAAAACTATACAAAAAGTCTGTATTTTTCACTCCAAACTTCTATTTTTCTTATAGCCCAAGCAGCGCACATCAATAGTATCTTCTCTGGAATTCCACCGAATGAATCACAGCCACAATTATTTTGAAATCAGCTCATCCATTGGCTGTACAAGTTTTATTTCTACTCCTGCAATCAGTCCAGCTAATTATTCCTTTGGATCTCTGGAATACAGTGTTGAAGAGAGAGAACTTCCAGGTATAGAAAAAAAAGCTTACTTTGCCTATCAACAAAGCTTTATAAAACTGTATGTCTGTGGGTTTAAGCTGGAATTGCTGTTGTCTTTGGTAGTGAAATATGTTTATCATAAAACCACAAAATTTTTCCAGATTTTTTTTCTGCTGCTCAACAAAGGGTTCTCATATTTCATGACCGATATTATTAAAATATACTTTTTCCTGAATGTTATATTTTGAATAAATCAAACTTTGTTTTACACAAATGCCAAGAATTTAGATATTGTAGCTTTTGAAATTACGATGATTCATATACACATCTACTTTCATCATTGTTTGGACAGTGCACTCTAATATGAATTTTAAGTTAGAAAAATGGAATTAGAAATCATTAAATAACCATCAGTAAAGATGAGGAAGGGAACATTTCTAAGTAACCCGACACTGTTTCTGTAGTAGTAATGGGCTTCATTAAAGCAAAACTTTAATATATTTTTTCTGATGATAAGAATTGTATATGCTAATTGTTAACTTCAGGAGCAAGAAAGTGTCAGTAAACCATGCATTTAGCTACTTCTGTCTCTTCAAATTTCATATCTGAGTTGCTTTATTTAGGCTAAACTTGTAGCAGAAGTGTGTAGTGTTTGGGAAAGCTGATGTATTGAAACAAATGTCTGTGATAGCTAGTTTATGTGATATGCAGATGGAGTTATTTCTTTTAAAGGGATGTTGTATTTAAGATATTAATTGAACTAGATTTCTATAAAATAAAAAATAATACAAATGTTGAAATTCCATACAAACTTACCAGTTGGCTTTTGTAGCATTGGTCTTTGAATGGGATCAATCCTCTAAATTTCTGGTTGTTAGGATTTTAAAATTCAGAAGACTGTTGCTTTTAAATGATCAAAAAAATAATTCATTTCATAGTTAGATCAAAGGTAAATTATACTCTTAAAGAACTGTTGTGAAATAAGCTAAGAGTGAGAAATACTATCTGTTATGATGAAGAAAGAGTTAAAATGATCAGAAATTATTCATCTTGTTTTTCTTGGACTGGCTGTGTCATTATCTTTGAAACTAAAAGAATGTGCTTATATTCATTGATATAGCAAAACTTTTCAAGCCTAACTGGAAATAATTTGAATGCTATCTTCTATTCCTAGATCTGGAGTAATTTGATTCTTTAGGTTTTGAGTGGTGGTGGTGGTGTTTTTTCTACTGTAAATTCTCTTCAGTGATCACAGTTTTATTATGGGTAGTTGAATGATACTAAATACTTCTTTATGTTTAAAAGCAAAAATAAGAAAACAGAAAGAACATTCACTGGAGTTAGATAATGAACTTCTGCAGATTTCTGCTATTGCACAGTTCTGGTTAAGTTCATAATATCTGGATTTGCTTTACTTTTATCATCTTTGGTTAAACTTACACTGGACTGCACTCAGTAACTTTTAATTACTGCATTTCATTTGGTGTGAAATTGGAACTATAATCTCATGCTTATTAGAACTGTACATTTCTAATTTTTGGATTATTCGATTTATGAATTGAGTGGAAGCTGAATTTCCTCTTGCCTCTGCATAGAAAGCTAAGAAAAAATAACAAAGGCAAAATGACTGGTTCTGTAGTTCTGGACATCTACAAGTTTTCAAGAGTACAGTTTACCATAAGTAAACCATTCATTTACCATCAGTAAATGAAGTAATTATAGTAAAAGTGCTATACCCCAAATTCTCAGATGTTTTCTATCCTAGAATTTATTAAATAATATATAGTATCACAGATTAGACACAATCTTAGTCTGAATGCAAAAAGCAGCATTTTAATTTGATTATTAAGGTCCTTTTAACTCCTTAATGATAGATGAAGTGCTATAATTCTGCAAGAGACAAGGAGTACTAATGCGTAAAGAGAATAGAAAAAATCCAGAAAGAACAGATCAAAGTTGTCTCCCTTGGAAAAGCCTCTGATGCTTGTCTCTTACCTTGATTGTTAAAAGCTGAACCTTGAATAATAATGGTCAGCAAGGAGTAGCAGAATCAGTGTTCTCCTACAGCTTTTTTTCTGCTTTAGCTAGCTGTTTTTTCACTGAAAGATTTCTTGTTCCTTTTCCAGATCTACACTGACAACAATTACAATTCATCATATGTCTTGATTATAATCCTCTAAATTGCCAACTTGTTTTGAGAATTCATGGAAGATCTGCACCTTAACAGAATGTTTAGTTCAGTAATAATTGTGGATTTGTGCCCATTTGAGTATTTCCTCCTATACTAAATTCTTGGTCATTTATGTGTCTCATTTTTTTAAAATAGCATCATCAGCAAAACCCAACAAATTATTTTATCATGCTTATTGAGGTCAAGGGTCTTCTGGATCACCAGAAAAAACCATAATAATAAACAGAAAGAACTCATTTTCATAGTAACTGCAGCTAGTAGTTTTCTGTTGCCTTCTTTGAAACAATCAAAATGCTTTTTACAGGATTTCTAAATCAGGAACTGCCATCTAAATAAGGCATTAGTATTTCCCTACTCAATTTCAGTGCTTTTTTTCTTCAGGAAACTTGCAATGATTCATTATCATTCAGATGACAGTGGGTGATGAATACAACAAAATAATTATTCTAATTCTAAAATCTTCATCATTTTACCTCTACCTCAATAGTCTGCTACCAAAGAAGAATTGATCTCTTGTACTTCTGGTAGATTAGGGAAAATTCCTTTTATATTTGGGGATCGCAGTTTTACTCATGGTGTTTGTTAATTCCCTACATCCCCTGATTTGAAAGAGGGATCCCGATTTTCAAGAAGTGTATTTCTATCAAGTAGAAAACTACTGAACTCTACCACAGCACTATATTATCTGACTGACAGCATATGACAACATTTTCTGATTAATTAGCTGGAGAACAGTCCATATATAATAGTAAGTACGTGCTTTAGCTTTGGGATCAGATGGTCTTGTAGTGTAAACAAAACTGTGTATGTTGCCTGCATAGGTGGCAGAAGATATCTTAATATCAGGTTTCCTGCAACTAGAAAGTAAAGATAAAGATTCTGTTATTTATTTTGAACTTTAACTGGTGGAAAAACCTGCAACAAATTGATGGAAACTCTTCTAACTCCAGTACACATAGGGCAGAGCATGAATGCAGCTTTGGCATGGCCTATTTTCACAGCTTTATTTGCAGCAAGAATATTGACTTCATAGAAGTGTTCTCAAATTCAGAGTGAATGATCACACTTCTAATGCATTGCATTTCACCTCAACTTGGAGGCCAGTGGATCCAAACTATGTCAGCTACTACAATTAAACTTTCTATACTAAAAGTGAGTCTACTCCATTGTACAAGGAAGTCACTACTGTATGTAATTCTGTCATGGCAAGATGCTAGTCATTTTCTTGATCATCTGAACAGGTTTAGTATGTGTTTTGTACGATAACACAAATGAAAAATTAAAGACCTGATAATCAGGTGATGGTTTAGTTTGTGAGATGTTCTCATATAACTTTGACCGTAAACAGACCGCTAGATGTGCAAGATCATTCACTCCAGAAGAGGGCAGTCTGGGCTTTCAGGGAGATGCCTCTCTCATATAGTTTTATGCTTTTTTATCTACATCCACGAAGTTCTTTTGAAACTGTAAATCTTAAAGATTGAAGGCAGCAAAATCATGGCCATCTCAGAAACATCATCTTGGCACAATCAACACTTGCAGCTGAAATTGTCACTCCAGATTATTTCATTTTTCATATCTGCTTGATCAGTCAGGAGAATAGATCTTTCTCTAACCCATATTAACTTCATTATATGTTCTTGTACTGAGTATAACTGGGCTGTGAAATTAAAAAGAGAATTCTTCAGATATTCTTACTTTGTTTCAGATTAGAAAATAGATCCTTACCCAGATGCATGTATGCAGCAAAAATGTCAGCAGTTGTCTGTAGGTAATCTCATTGCAATCTTTATTTTCAGTCCATGAAAATCTTCAGATTTTCAATAAATTCTGTATACCATTCATTGTAAAAGAACATTCAGTTTTTCTCTCATCTTGTTATGGTATCTAAAGGTATTTACTGAGTTTGTCTCTTAGTTACAAAGTCTATCTCCACTGTAGGACCTTAATTTAGCTCTTACTCTTTTTACATGTCTTGTTTTCTGAATTTGAGTAACTTTATTTCATTCATCTAAGAAGGCTACATTGTTCCTTAGGACAACCCAGAATGTACAGTTCAAGAAGCCAATCTTTAATGTGTGGGCTATAATTTTTTCTATTCTACAATGAAAAAGTAATAGTTGAGTCACACCTTAGGTTTTTTCTAGAAGTGTCTTCATATCTTTTGTTAAAATAAATATCTGACCAAATTGTTTGTCTCACAAGCCTGATTTTTCTGAAGCAAAAGCAACCCTACACTTAAAGATAAGCTTGCAGTTTTATTTTTCTCTTTTTGAGATAATCAGGTTATTCAGCATATTACTATGGCTCTTAGAAAGTATTAGAAACTTGGTTCAGAGGTCTGGTCTAAAATTCCTTGGCTATGTTGCATTCCTAGATACAGTCAAAATTTATTCTGCTGCAGGAACGTTCCTTTATGTGACATTAGTGAAGCTGCTATTTGAAGTAGGTCACATATTTGTCAACATTACTTTCTTACTCAAATATTTAAGTTATTAAGATCTGATGTGAAAAGATCAAACTGTGATGTCTATGTAGACTCTTCAAGCCTTGTTTCTTCAATTACAAAGTTTTGGAACCGCTGGAAGTGAAATACAAAATGAAAGGAATGCAAAGAAAAAAGAAAATACCTTTAATTGCTAGAGCGTATTTTTAGGTGTGCTATATGTAAGTTCATGGTACGCTGTCTTTGTCTGGTAACAATACTTTACTAATTACTGAAGAACACATGGTTTTCCAGTGATAGAGAAAGGGGAAAATATTGGCATGTAATGAAATAAGCGTAATCAACAAATACTGGTAAAGAAACCATTCCCATGTCCTGTATATGGACACCTGCACCTCCAGTGAGGGAATATCTGAAAAAACTGGTATTATGAGCCTGTACTGATCCTTGACTAAGAGCTCTTTTCCAGATGAAATGCCTGAGAATTAATTTTCTTCATCATCTTCTTGTTTACAATACAACAAGGTTAATGCTTACAATACAGCTGGGTTAACAGTTGGACTTGATGATCTTAATGGTCTTTTCCAGCCTAAATGATTCTATGATTCTGTGCTTCTAAAATCTGCCAAGGTGTTCTTCAAACCAGGTTAATTTGAGCTTTTTCATCTGTGAAGATTATCTGGTTTTTCCCTTCAATTTATAGCCAAGTTGAACTGTGTGTAATTAGTAAGATGTAGTAGAGCTATTCCCGGAACTGCTAGTGGGAATCATACTCGATACTGTCTCAATTTATTTTTTGTTCTGATTAAGTTGTCCAGCAGATGGAGCATGTTAAGGTCTCCTTATGTTGCCCTTCTTTTTGCTGCTTCTATTTCCAGCTTCTGCACAGTTATCCAAGGCAAAGATACACTCTGTCCCACAGAACAGTGAAATGTAGGGTTAATTAGTATTATGAACTTCTATTTGTTAACTATTATTGTCTTTACACCTTCCAGTGTCAAACCAATATGAAGCTCATTGTAATTGTATCTCACTGTTACAAATATGTCAACATGCGTGTATAATGTCCAAATATCTGATGGCAGAAAGATAAGTGAGGCGATGCCTAGTGTAGATTAAACTGGCTCCTGCCGTTCCATTAAAAACCAATATATCTTTTTGCAAGAAACTGATCTTCTGTAGTAGTGCTTGTAGGAAATGTTAGATACAATAAACCCCTAAATCCCATGCCACCTGAATATAAAAATAATTTTGTTGGAGATAGTTATATTTTTCCAACTTAAACAAACTTCATGACAGTATTACCTAGCTCTTCAACAATGCATATACAGTGATATCTTTCAGTCTTTTCCCAGGCTTAAATGAATTATCTGGGCTAAACCCACTTAGTAGCTGTTAGTGTGAACCTGCTTTACAAACATACTGTCTCACATGTCACTAACCATGTGGACATTCTGATTGCTAAGTCAATAGTAAACTAATATGAAAATAAAACAATTCAAAGCAGGCATATTGAAGGAATAAAACTGCAGATGGGTCTCTAAACCCTGTTGTCAGATATAGCATTGGATGTGTTAATAAAACAAGAAATTCCATGAACAGCTAATCTCTTTTCAAATTAAATTCTGAACCATCTGACCACATGTGGATAGGCATGTGTTGAGCAATGGGCATGTCTATCTTTTATTCAAATGGCTATTCTTGGAGGATTTGCTCTTTTCCCCCACATTATTTGCTTACTGTGAATAAAGCCAATTAGCAATTGTTGACAATACAGGGGGAAAAAAAATCCCATGTAATACGTAATATACATTTACTAATTTTGAAAGCCTAAATTCTTAGGCCTTAATCTGGCAAGCAGGAAGGTAGGAAATAGAGCAATACTGTGATGATGCTGGAGATGAGAATTTCTTAGAGACTGTCCTGAAGTTGGGGAAGATTTCCCTCAGGATCCTTAGGAACACTACATGTTACACTGCAATCAGCTTCAGGTATTAGCTCTTTCTTCAACTCTTTTTTTGCCCCTAAAGTAAACATAAAGTAATGTATGCATGTTTGTGTACATGCCTATTTGCAGTATCAAAATATATTACACTTCATTTAGTTGCACACATCCTCTTCTTTATGACATGACAGAACAGACATGTAACTGGTTCATCACATCATAAAATGTTTTCCTGAAGGAATACCAGATATTACAACAGTAATCCTATAAAGAATTTTTGAAGAGCTTCTTTGGAGGGACAGGTTATGAATGCAATTGTTAGAAGCAATATAATTTACATTTTTAATTATATATATCCGATGTGCATTTTTCCAGTTATAGTAATTATCCTGACATGCAAGGTCAAAAGAAAAAATATTTTATGTGATGTTTCATTTACAATTCTTAGCCATTTCTAGAAGCACAGTAACTATAGGCAATGCTCACATTTATCTGATTGTCATCTTAGTCAACCTTTTGCTTTGCTGTTTTGGTTTTTTTTACTAAGCTGGAAGCAAAATAACTCCTTAACTTGCAGTGGAACCATTTGCAGAGAACAGACCATTTTAGTCTTTAGGCTGTCAGCATGCCTTGTATTGTTCCCTTATCTTTCCTTTGGACATTTTGTAAATAAGATTGACCAAGCTCTGGAGGGATGCTCATGAAAACTTCATCAGTCAGAAGAATTGCCATTGCAAGATGAGGGCTATGAGAAAAGAGTGCTAGGATGTTTCAGTCTTCAGTTCCTCACAGTATTGTTTGTGGTACAGTTTTATTTCACTCTGTGAATGCATTTAAAGTGACTGTAGCATTATTTAGAATATTCTTACATTTCAATCTATTCTTCTTTTCTTGTTATCATGTCCTCTTATTCATAATCACATTTCTGCTTCTTCTCCTTACCAGAATGTTTGTATCTTTCAGAAAGCTTTCTGTTCACCAGCTATATTTCTAAGCCCTATGATTAGAACTGAAGGAGATGGCAAAAACGTGCCTGCTTTTTTAAAAGCACTTTTAGTCCTCTGAGCATACTTAGTGACCTCCAGTTTAAAAAAAAAAAAACAAAAACCAAACCTCTCTGTACTGCATACCAACCAGTAACAAAGAATTTTACCTGTTTTCGTTTCTTCTAAGACCATTCTGAAATAAAACAAATTTTTTATTTCTCTTACTCTCTGTGCATGTAACTCAACTAATCTTTTTCTGTTTGCTGTTCCTTGCAAACCAGTTGTAATGCTACTATCATTTGCTGTAATAAATGTCTCTTTATTTTGTTCCACACCGTATAAAAAATGGTCTATCTGGTTGTGAAAACAAGCCTTCTGCACCTTTGGTAAATATCCAATGACTAGGGTAGAGTCAGTCTTACTCATTAGCTAATCAACTAGGTGTTTTATAACCAGATCTAGTTGAACAATGTAAGAGGGAGACAGAGCACATTGCAGGTGGTAGTATTCTTGTGGAAAAGGAAAGTTTGATGCCATTTCATGAAAGGACAAAATTGAACCCAGATCTCCCTCATTCTGGAATAGCTGCTGTCATTTTGTCTAAAATGGAGATGACACCATGCATTCCAGAATTTTGATTCTAGCTTCAAAAATCTTTTTTTCAGCAGGAATTAGTCAATAAATCTGAGACACTTTCATGAATGTTTTCAGAATGACTGAATAGATCTTACCATAAACCAAGATGAAATATTTATGTCTATTTTTTCCTATGTTATTGAATGACTTCTGTACAGTAGCTAGTTTGATAGTTTGTAATTAGATAAGAATTTAAAAAAGATACTGGCAAGTTTGAAAAAAAATTTTAAATATTCTTTGCTTTCAGGAGCATTTCTGTGCTTTGGTAGAAATAAATAATTGCACAAATTCAGTACATAACAAATAGTATAAATTGAAACTGTTTCAAGAAGTTTCTTTGAAAATCTATAGGAACACTATATGTTATACCTAATTTTTGGACTTGCTCATACAAGTTCTGTACATAAGGGTTCATTTTGTATTTCTACTTGTAATATAGACCTAAAGTTGTAAAGTTGTATAAATTGAAAGGATTTTTTTTTCCATTTCTAATTTTTACATAGTGAGAGACTCACTATCTTCTTAGAGTTATGCAGAGGATTCACTGAGAGTTTGGACTTATTCAGATGAAGAAGATAGGGGCAGATGGCCACATCTGGGGAAGATGCAAAGCTGTACTCTGAAAATATGTCAGAACTGTCAGAGACCGAAATGAATAAATTCTCATAAGTTTAACAAAACAGAAGGACATAAAATAAAAAGCATTAGAAAGGCTGGCCTGAGTAAGCCTAGAGTTTTATCTACCCTGTATCATATTTGACAATGACCAAATATTTGACAATGACCAAATATGAATGCCTTTGGGAAACGTGTAACCTTAGTAGACTTTTGTTCTATGGATTTATTCATCCTCCATTGAACCCATGTATAATTTTTGCACCCAGAAGATACTGTTGCAAGGAGTTCCACACTTCACTAAATATCTAACTGGGGGTGTTGCACCTTTTGTTTCCAGTCATTTAAAAATGGATCGCAGGAGGCTGAGAAGTGGGTCCACTGCTTATGTTCTAGAGTGTGTGACTTGCGCCAGGCAGATTGTGACACCAACTGATGCCAATTTTCTGCATTTCAGCAGCGCTGTTCAAAGAACTAAGATTCTTAATTCCTGAGATGTAGAATCTTTTTCCTTTGGATCATGGTTTTTATTTCTAGTTATGGATATTTTTCTTCTATCAAGAAAACCCCTTTGTTAAATCATTTGAAAGAAAAGTCTTATTCTCACTTTTGTTGATGTTTTGTAGAGCTCATTAGTGGCTATTTACTATTTGTACATTTAAAAGAATGAAAGTATTGAAGACTTAACTTTGTAGCTGCATTATTTATGTATGGTATTTCTTAATATTTAAGTCATACTGAATACCCTGTTAAGAACAACTCTGGGTCAATCTCGTACAGCTCACAAGCAATAATATTATTCATCTCCTAAGGACTTTTTTTAAGAAAATATTTAAGAATTGCTGTCTCCAAACATACCTCATAGGAATGGCACGATTCTTTATAATCCTCCTTCCCCAGAATCCATATTGGCAACAGTAGAGGCAACACACATCTTGTGTCAAACAGAAACTTCAAAAATCAAACATAGACTTCTACATCATCTTACCAAGGAGTTTCTGTGACATTTCTGATGATCAATAATTTATAATGCTATCTGCAGTCTCTTTCTTAATGAATCAGATAGCTTGTAACTTTGATAATCAGATCCATGCTTCTGGTATCAGTCAGGCTTTAAGTGGCTGTAGAGAAATGTGTCCTTGCACAATTATTTGCAAGATGCATCCTTGTCAAGAAAGAAGAATCTCCATGCAAAACCTCAAACTGTATATGAAAACCCAAACACATATAAAAATTTTAATTGTAGCATTTTTAGTACCACTCCAATTGAAATCTAGGTTAGTTTAAATTCAGCTTAGTTGAATTCATGGGGACCCAGTATGCTTGCTTTTTAAAATTTAAATTTAAGTTTTTTTCAATATAATGCTCCCCTAGCAGCTTTTAATTTAACAAGCTATCAAGGTATCATATATATATATATATATATATTTTCATACTTGAGAGCTGTCTTGTTACTGTTACGCTTAGCTTATGTGAGCTATAATCAGGAGAAAGTTAGATGTAGGTTTATTCAGTTTTAATGTTCACAGGATTCCATAGAATGCTATAAACCAATCCTACAATGCAATAATAATGCAATATTTCAATAGAAATAATTTAACAACAAATAATTGAAAGTTAATTTACTTTTTTGTTACTAGTTTTGTTGTCTCCCATAGCAGGGCAGTGGGGTTGGTTTTGGGATATTTTTTTTCTGATAAATAGATTTAAGTTATGAAAAATCTACATTTACCTATGCAACAGGCCACTAAGAGGCAGTTTAATATTGTTATTACTAAGGCAAAAGTAAAAACCAGGTATCCTTCAAATGAATTCTATATATCATATACTTGCTGGATCTTAAAATATTGTCTTAGAATATTTAGTGGCACCTTAAAAATGTTGGAAGAACAAACCATGTGTATTTTCTAAAAAAATGTCACCAAATGTATAGCGCTCACATTGAAGCCCGTCTTCCCGTTTAATTTCAGCCAGAAGGAATACAGTTCATGCAATGCTGAGATAGCTCCAGGAAGTGAACCAGAATAAATGGGAACAGTCAGGAGATTTCCCAGCCAAACTAAAACAGTAATGTAGATGTACCTGTAAGTCTTCAGTATAAATCACTTCCCATTGACCACGAAAGAATCAGAAGAATGAAAACAATGAGAAAAGAGAGATCCTGAATATTTCAGCTATAGAATAAGCTCTAATTGTCCCTTTTACTGTGTTGAATATCAGAAAGCCTGACTATGAGATACAGGTTTTTTTAAACCAAGCTTATTGTTTTGCTTTGCTTTTCTGAGATAAATTCCAGGAAAGCCAATTGTTAAAACCATAAATATTAAATTATTTGAATCACTTGCTGTTTATTCAAGAAATTAAAATAACCCTACCTGCTTGCCGACTTGCTCACATCCCTGTGAAAAGTGAGATGATGATGCTTGCAATTGCCCTTTTCTCCTTCCTCCTGTAGAAGGTATCCTATGACATCTTCAGAGGCAAGAGAAAGGTGACACTGAAAAAGAAAGAAATTGGATAACAAAATAAAAAAGAAAACTACTGCTAAAAATACGGGTTCAGGGAACGGGGAAGACTGTTTTTCCCTGTATCACCAGGCATTTTTCACAAAGGTAAAAACACACATTATTTTTCTTGAGCAATGTGGACTGCATGGACTTTACTACTCCAAGCTTTTTGGTAGCTTAGGAGATAGTTTTGTATCATGACTACAGAATCATAAATATTCATCACAGGTTTTTTTTTTTTTTCATATTGTAAAATGACATATGGTCTGTCCATCTTTTCTTCCCCTTTCTGAGTGATATACTCCCCTTCAGAGCTTACCATACTCTAACAATTCCTACAGGCAAAAAAACCTTGATGATGTCATTCCAAGTCAGTGGAACTGACAGCCCATATCTGCCTACATGGTGTGTCTACATGTTGTCAGGGGAAGTTCTCCTTGGACAGTATATCACTTACTCAGAAGTACTCAGAGAATTTAGGCAGGCAGCTACATTTTGGTGGTTTAACAAGTAGCTGGTCCTCACCTCATCTGCTGTATCTTCATGCTTTTACTTTACAGCAAATATTGAATTAATCTCCTTCACAGTGAAATAGAGCTGGAGTACCGTTCCCTACCATACATATAGGAGTGCTAAGACTATACTCGTGTCCAGTTACTACAAGAGCACTGATGCTCAAGTGACATGTTGCCCCTTATCATGTAGCTATACTTTGGAAAACAAGGGGGAAATGGAAATATCACTAATCTCAATTAAAAATAAGGTGAGCAGCACCAAAGTACTAAGTGCCTTGCTTAATTTTGAAGAAAAATTTTGGAACAGACATTTTACAAGTCCTAATCAAGTGTCATAATCAGACTTATAATTGTTTCAGGAAATAATCAGACTTAAGATTATTTCAGGATTTCAGAAAATTCTGAACTGATATTTTTTTTCTCTCAGGAACATTCTTCCACAGTATAGCAGCAACTGAAATATCACCTATAGCAACAGTAGCCATGGGGAAAATGTTTTTTCTTTAGCAGTGAAAGCAAACCACTATTACAAAATGTAGTACATACAATAATATCAAAGCAAGAATATCTCATGATGGTGCTTACCTGGAATCTTGATGGAGTATACATTCTTAATGCATATTTTAGTTTTTTAGATTTTTAAATGACACTCTGAGGTTAATAATGTAATGTATTTTGGTCTAGACTACCCCACCTCTTATCACTCCATGGATGATACTGGGTTGCCTTAAGTACTTATATCAGCTACATAAATAATCAGCACCATTACTTTAGAAAGTATCATAAAGCAGTTTCCTTTCTCCATCTTTTGGGATTTAAATAATCACAGATTATGTCTTGAATAATTTTTTAATTTCTCATTATAATTAGATATTGTGTTGTGTTTTCCTTATGAGAGGTTTATTTTTTTTTTATGGGAGCTATATGCACTGTTAGGACTTACAAACCAAGCTTGGTTATTGGATATGCACTTTCCTTCCGTTCTGTTCTTTTGCGTCACAACCAATAAGACAACTCATGCTACTGAACACCATATTCATATACTGATACCGAGCTACAATAATTTCAACCAAAGAAAAACCCACCCATCTGTCTGTGTATAATTAAGTTCTGCCTCAACACCACAGACAATGGATCTTGCACAATTAGCATCCTATCTGTAAGCAAATTAAGCTTAAAGAATTGATTACTAAATACTGTCATTAAAGTAGTATTAGGAAAAAATACACAAAATAGTAAAAGGACATTAACTATATTTCACAGCCATTAGTTATTTTAGTCCTAAATCTGATAACCCAAGGATAACAACAGTGATGATACAGAAAAAAAAAAACCCAAACAATAATAATAGAAATTTATGTCTTAGCAGTCATTATACCCCTCATTTATTCCCTGGAAACTTGA
Organism: Gorsachius magnificus; assembly: GCA_034008185.1. NCBI lineage: Eukaryota > Metazoa > Chordata > Aves > Pelecaniformes > Ardeidae > Gorsachius > Gorsachius magnificus. Next base: position 165,529,973 of record CM067081.1, read on the forward strand.
GAGCTAAGCTTGAAATAAACTAAAGATATGGTCCAATGGTTCTCTTAAGTAAATGTCAATGATATGGTTACACTAAACCTGATGAGAAATTTGAAAGTATTTTGTATTCTGACTTAGGAATACTGTCACCTGTCAAAACGGTGTGAGAAAGAGAACAAGAAACATAAGATAGATAGGTCAAAAACAGGAGAGAGAAGAGAAGGAGAAAGCAAAAAGTCAAGAGCTTGGTAGTTAGGATACTTATCTGTGCTATAAAAGCCTTTTTTTAAAAATCTGGGCTGAGCAGGGATTTAAACCTCTGTTTTCCACATCACCAGTTAATACCGCAAACTCCTGGTCTTGTAGGTTTGTATGTTCTCTAGTTTCCACCATTCATTCTTTTCTGGAGCTGAGAAACCTTTTGCCAGGAAAGCATTATGGAAGCCAACAACTACATCTCATGAATCTTTTGTTAGTTGAATTAACATTTTCCACCAAAAAGAGCAGAAAATCATGTGAAAGAATCCTAAATTATCCTTTTCTGTAAAATGAAATAAATGCAGTTACATTGTCTTACAAGACAGGTGAAATAAATTGCTACTGGTTTTTTTAATGGATATAGCAACATTCCTTCATAACTTGAAAAGCAAATCAGACTTTTTATAAAGGAATTTTAATTGCATGCTATAGTTACATATTCTATATTATACTCTGAAGTCACTGTGTAGACCAAAATGTGCAAATATGTTTTGCAAAATAAAATATTTGGTAAGATATCTACGGCTATGACTATCTTCAGAAGATGTCATAGAATATTTGATACTGACAGTATATTCAGTTCAGTAAGAAAATGTGTTTAAAATGCTGATTACCAGTTAAAATTCTGTAGGGACCCGATCCAAAGCTGATTGGTATTAGTGGAAATAATCATACTGAGTTTAGCAGATTTCAGATAGAATCAGACTCCAACACATTAAAAATTATTAGTGTGGAAGAGCTTTTTCTTTCTAAAAACACTGGAGGCAAATACATTAGTTCAAAACCAGTGGGATATCATTCTGAACTAAATCTATAATGCTAAAGTAGAACATGTGCACGATAGGTCTGAACAGTGATTTAAAACAGATTTGAATTGGGCTGGCACACTTAACTGACAAGACTTGGGATTATTCTGTGCTATAAAAAAGCATTGAAATCTTTTTTTTTTTCTAAGGCTAGAGATCAATTTGGGGCATTTTAGCACAGTACATCACTTATTTCTGTTTCAGATTCTAAAAATTGCTTTGAAGTATATGCCAGAAGCAAAATTATTTCTGCCCATAGAAGAAATAACTCACTCTCTGTGGCTTCCTCAGAAGTGGAGTCAATCTCTGCTCAGGAAAAATATCATTTTTAAAAATAGAATAATATGTAACTCCTGATTTTAAGTTTAGCACTTAGCATTCAGAAAACATCATGGGCTAGATTGTGGCACATAGTCACAAGCTCTTCTGACGGAGGTGTATCAAAAATGATCTGTCTCAGTTGGGCACAACCTGCTCTGGAAAATAAGAAAAAGAGGAGGGTCTGTTGTCCTTTGCATGTTATTTCAATGAAGAAGTTTCCTTGAATCCTGCTGGATAGGTGGTTATTAGAAAAGCCTGGGGGTGTTGGAAAAATTTTTTCTCTGGCTCGTATTTTTGACCTTTTCTTAAGAGTGCAAGTTCATGCAAAATAATTTGAGCCTGTTAACTCCTTGCCTGGTATTCTCAGATATGTAAAGAGTAGCGTGCCAAAAGAGAAGATGATTGGTTTATCCTTCAGTCCCTAGCATGAAAAGTGTTCGGGGGGCGTTGCTGTCTGCTGTTCTTGAACAGCTGTGTTGCTAGCTGGTGTAAGGACTTATGGGAGGCTTTCACACATACACAGGAGCAGTACACAGTCTGGACCTTCACAGATTCAGAGCAGTATATAAATAGAAAATGTAGATTCATGTTGTATTTGAAAGAGACCTCTAGTTCAGACCATCACAGCTATAGTCACATTACTACTATCTGATTTTCAGAACATTTTCTTACCAATTTTCTGCATAACTCTGAATTCTGAAATGTTATGAGATAATTTCAATGAAGCATTAGGTCATCATCCTCTCTGTTGTTGAGGCATTCAGGGTCAATCATATCTTCCTATGTTAGTATGGATTATAAGGAGATTTCATATAAAGCAAAGGCAGGGCATATTGTTACTAAGGATAGGATTTGGGAATCTAGAGTTGTCCAGGATACCAAAAGGGTTTCATCAGTGGCTGGAGTTGATCTTTGAAGCTATTCATTTTGCCACCCTTCTATTCACAGCCTTCCCAGGTTTAGTGCAAATCCCACAATCCCTTCCTGCCTTGGGGTTGGGAGGACACATTTTCTTTTAATGACCCATCATTGGAGCTTTTGTCTGCATAAAACATTAGTAAATTTGATTGATGATATAAAATGTAAAGTAGAGTTGAGAATAAATATATTAAACATGTGGAAATTAATTAATTAAGCATCTAGATTTCTGGAATGAGTAAACTGGATGTACTGCTAAATGCTTTAGAATACCACGTATGAGGAAGTGTAATAGGATAGAAGGCTCTTACCCAAAATTTGAAAGGTGTTCGCATTTTTTAATGGTATGTGGCGTAATATTTGGGAAAAAAAAGTACATGGAATATTCTCTTATGGGATTATCTTTTGGTGACTGGACTTCTGTCTGGACCCAGAAATGCATGGTAAATGTGAAGGCTCTTTTAAAAAGCGTGGTTAACAATAGAAATGTACCTTTTCAGTGAGGTATTTACTAAAGCTGTTTGAAGCTCAAAGCCTGAATAAGCAAAACAGACACAAAAGTTGTCCCAATTATGGTTCAAGTGTGATTCTGCATATTTTTCTTATAATTAGATAGCATATTGGAATTATAGAATTGTGATAAAGAAAGATTTGGTGAAAACTCTGCTGCCCTGATATTTTGCGAAGAGTTACTAAAAAAAAAGTTAAGTGTGAAGCATTTCCCAGATGGTAAAAATTCACTCCAAGGAATTTAAATTGATACTCAAAATGTTGCTGTGTTCATGAAGCTCCTTTTGCATCTTTAAAAAGAAAATTGCAATGTACTCTAATCACTGCCAATTGTACTGTAATTTACTACAGGGAAGATTAAATGAACACAAAAATTGCAGGTGGAAATTTGATCTCTCCCTGCATTAAAAATCTGCAGCATAATATCCTCATCTTTCAAGTTTTGACCTATTTTTGCTATATTATCATGAAACTGAGCTTTCTTCAGGGAAATATCAGTAAAACATCATGCCCTTATGCAACAACTGTCAGTGTTAATTTAGTTACAGAGACATTTCCTTCAGTGTAAGCAAGATTTCTTATAATCTCTTGATGTAAGTATTAGTTTCTAAAAAATATTTTTAATCAGAGGATTCATTATTCATATTAGAGTTGGTTTCGGATAACAATCTAATATAAACCTTTCTTCACATTCCTTAACATTACAATACTCTTACCTGTTTAAATTGTTTTGCTGTCTAAAGTACTCAATTGAGGGTTAGCACCGGACTTTTTTTTTTTCCAAATTTTGCATAACATTTTGTTATCTAACATTTGATATGTGCTTTATGCAAACTGAGTCAATGCAAGTAATGCTTACTTGATTAAAGAACAGAAACATACAGATTTAATTTGGTATTATCAGCATAATAATCAGAACTAATTCATATAATAAATGGCACATTCTTTGTTAAATGTGACTTACATTGAAAAAACAAAATTAAGTACCTCCATAATTAAAATATCTATAAACTCAATGCAGAGAAAGATTTTTCTAAGCTAAGCAAGTACTTGTGCATGCTCCTGCATGGACATGCCCTGTTTCCTCAGGATTTCCAACACAGAACTTCGTTTTATGAAAAACAAACAAGAGCAAAAGGACTTCAGCTGTGACTGATCCCAATTCTCTCCTTGCTCATGCATCATTCAGAATCTGATCAAAGTTTCACCCATATAGGTCACAACAGTTTGTGTATCTAAAATGCTAAGCAAGGGAAGTATATTTAATTTCTGTGGCAGAAACATACGTGATGCTGCTCCTAGTCTGCTGAATAGTTTATATTGTGTTCTTCAGAGGTATCTGCCTGTCAGTGGTAGTTAAAATGTTTCATGATATTTGGATCAAAGCAGTTATATGAATGACTGTGCTTCTACTTATGAATTTATTTCTATGCATTTTTCAAGGAGTATCATTGCATACATTTCTGTGTACAGATGGTACAGCATTGTGAAAGCAAGCAATACAAGCCTTTCAGTTTGTGATACTGAGAAATGAAGGTGCTGTTTAAAGAAGGTTATTGTTCTGGTTTTGTTTTTTTAAGGCTGACAGTAAAATACTAGAAGAAAACCTGAAAAATGGAGAGATTAATCCAATTCATTTTATAAAGCCAAAGATGAGGTTGTCACAGCTGTCACACTGTATTTTAAAATAAAATAATACAGAAATATTAATTGCCGTTTCTCTTAAAAGATGAAATATGGATCCAGACTTCTGCTCAGTCTTTATATCAAATAAAGAGAGCAAGAAAAAAACCGGCCCCAAAAAATGGTTTTATCTTTAAAGAGACATTAAGCATAAAATATGAAATGCAGCCACTACAGTAGGTGACATACTTATTGTCAAATTTCTTATTAGTGGAAATCATACATAAAAAAATCAAGTATGTATTTTTAGCGTGTAGTTGAGAAACTGGGTTGAATGCTGATTCTTAGAATTTTACATTTAAACTAAGCTAAGTAAAGAAGAGCTGTTAGCAGCTTCAGTATCTACTTTAATGTTTGCCTCATTGTTATGTTATTGTAGATTATTATTCTGTGTTTGATGTCTTGAAAATGCCTTACTCTAAGACATAGCTGCTGGGAATTAATCACTCTTTTCCTAACATCTTTATCACTGATCTTCTGGTCTTTAGATGGACCCCCTCCCTTTCTAAAACACAAGGAATGACCATGCAACTGCTATTTTTCTAATTCAGCTGAACACGCTAAATACTGAGCTCTTGGCTGTGAATCCGTGTCAAGTCTTCAATTGCTTGTGTTGTCCTTCTAGCTTAACATACCTTGACTACACTTCCTTCTGTATCAAATGATAGTCATTTGTTCAAATGAAATTCAGAGTATCTTGGAAGACTACACTCTTCAAGATACTGCTGTAGAATGATTACTAAAATGAGAGCTAGCTTTATTTAAATGCTACTTTTAAAATACTATGGGGGAAGTAATGTTAATGCTACAATTAATATTCTTTATTCCATTACTAATGCATATTTAAGTAGTGCAAGTATGGATAACTGGAATTTTTTTTGGTGAGACATCACCAGAACCACATCAGCAAAATGAAAGGCGATACCAGAACTGTGCTATGACTACCTTGATTTGGTACAATAGTACTAATATTTAGACTGCAGTGATTTTATAAAGCCTACGCTTTGCTGTTCAGGGCATCAGCTGGGTAATTCAGCTCAAGGAGAGCTTATCCATTATGTCTTACTGACATAAAACTTCCTGAAATTAATAAGACAGTGGCTTCCGTAAATCTTGTGTATATATCACAGAAATTAATCCAAAATATTGTAATGCTTTTCTTATAATGCTTTTCTTATAACATCTCATAATGAAGATGTGAAATATCAGTGAGTATTTTTGTCTGAAGAGTAAAAATTCAGCTTTCTTAATGATTCAATGCATTTTGGAAATAGTATAAGTTGTTGATATCAGTTCTTTCCCAATTTTGTTGACGGAAAATATGCATAAAACCCAGACAGTTTTACTGATCTTATGTAAAAACATACTACTTCTTAAACTGGTTACTGATTCTGAATTAAGTGGATTCCCATTCAGTGCGATTACTTTTTTCCACATTTTGTTTCATCGCAGTGGAGCTGGGTTGCCTAAGCAACCAGTAAAATACCAGGACTGGGATGCGGCTGCTGCTTTCTTCCTCTCCTAGCCTGAACACAGTCAGTGCTGTGCAGAGCTCCCAGTCTCAAGAGCCCATGTAAGGAAAGCATTGCCCATCACACTTTACAAAGCGTAAAGTGAATAACTCCCCTGGACCAGACCAAACCTGCGCTGTTTCATGTTGAGGGGTCTCCTAGGAGATATGGAGCAGGAGCTGTTGCAGTGGATGAGGTCAGAGAAGCAAGGGTGCACATCTGAGGACATGAAGCTTCATTAGCTCTGGTCTCATAGGGGAAGTTATCAGGGAGAAAACTGAAGCACCAAGAAGTGGTGTGACTTGGTGGGAGACACACAGACTATGCATAACGTAGAGATGTGCAGACAATCACAAACTCTTGTTAGAGCATCGCTTTCTCTGCATACAAATTGAGTCTTGCCCAAAAGATGTGTAGCTCTGTGAAGCGGTGTTCCTGGGCAGGATACTTTTCAGGAGTCCCCTTGGTGGTTTTCACATTTCAGCTGTTGTTAAAGAGGCACTTAACTGCTCCTCCTCTTGGATTAAACAGAAAGTGGATGGTAGGCCTAATACTTCAACAAAATGTATTCGTCTAATTTGTTTTGCCACAAATTGAAAATATCAATCTCCTACCTCTGTTTAATCTACAAGCAAAATTTCACTGGTAGGGTATGTCGAAATATGTGGAAGATCAGAAATAACCATGTTATGTTCTTAATTGTTCTTAAATGAATCAATTAGATTAAATACTCTTCAGATCAGAAGCTGTAATATAAAAAAATGAGAAATGATTTATTACAAAGATTTGGGTTTTTTGAATTTCTAAATGAGAAAAGTTGAAATTCTTACACTAACATTGCCTTTCCTGGCTTTAATTACTTGATATTTCACATTCATTTTTGAAGCAATTTTTTGTCATGCAATTTTATTATTTGTTTATGAATATTTTCCACAGGGCTGTAATAGCAGATCTTATTTACTTAATTTTCAGTAAAAATTGAGACTATAAGGCGGTATTTTAAGAAGATGCTTAAGTACAGTGAAAGAAAAAATTAAAACTTTTATTCCTTTTTTTATTCCTTTTAGCAGTGAAGAAAATAAAATGTGACTTTAACATAAACTAATGGAGCGTAACTTTCCTGCGCATGTGGATAAGGAACCTCCTATGGTTTTAGCTTAGTGCACAGTTCTGGTACCTGGATGGAGAGGTGATGGGTTGAAGGTTCCATTTTTCCTTTCCTTGTCTTCCATCAGCTATGAACCGCAATGGTCCATAGTGTAACAGAGAGCATTTTGCGGTACCCCAAACATTAAAACACTGTGACAGGGCTCTCTACAAGTTTTTCTTGCATAGCCAGGCTGGGTGGGATTATGAAAAAGCTGTGTCTCCATTCAACATGTCTCTGCTACTAAAGACCTGTGGACAAAGGCAATTTATTATTTGAAAACACCCCTTTTGCTAAAGTACCTGATGATTTTGCTTTCTGCTTGTGTAAACTGTCTCTTCTTTATGGGGTGGGTGTGGGTGTGGGTGTCTTCTAAAACACTTAAAGCTAAACTGAAAATCCAGACCTGTGGCTATTTTAGTATCAGGAGAAGAAAGCCTTTAGAGAGACACCAATCCATGTGACAGTTCCATATACAGGTGGCTTTGCTTACACACACATAAGCTGGAATTAACTGGTCAGCTCGTATGAATGAAGTTATCCATATACATAATTATATATAAACCTGGTCTTTTTCTAGGTAAAAAATAAATAAATGTTTTTCCACAATTTAAGTTTTTTGAAACATCACTAATTAACATAAGAAAAGTGCAGCCTATTTAAGAGGTAATTGCCAGGATATCAAATTGACAGCAAAATTAGTGCTCTTAGTTTTTTATCATATTATTAGCCCCTTCTACATACAGACTGAACAAATCTGGTTTATGCTTCTGGTAGCTGATGAGAAATATTAATACACTTACTGCAGGGGAAAACACTGACTAATCACTTGCAGCCCACATTGAAAAAAAATCTATACTCAGATGTAAATATGAAACAAAATTTGATTTATGGCTTTATTTAGTTTTCAGTGTTTGAAAGCTTAATAAACTGCATTTAAAGCACATACAGGTATGCATTCTATTTCTGAACTGTTTCATTATATGGTTTGCTTTTTAGAAGCTTGTGTGTCTTCACAATGTGGCATAAGTAAATGTAATAAATAAACAGAAGGTTTGCATCCTGTTAGAACTCTCCATATTAGTAGTGTGAATAGAATAGAAAAATGTAGCTTAATATAATACTGGCCTTCCAAAATAAAGAGTTAAATTACTGCATATCTGTTGCTGAGAAATGCCAGAGAATTCTGGCAGTTATAATTGTGTATTGCTAGGAAAAAATTTGCTTCTAAAAATACTTTGACAATCTATTTTATATACTAGCTGTTCATTAGAGCTACAAATTTTAACTGTAATAAAAAGTATTAGCACTAATACATAAAAAAATTAAAGCAAATGGTCATGTTAAGAATACAGTCCTTAAATTTATTCTGAGGCAGTATCATGTATTCATTGACTTAGTAGGCTTGGCACAAGACTTCACATGTCAAAGTTAATGGCAGTTTATCACCATTTTATGTTGTCTCAGAAGCAGAATTACCACAAAATCATTATTTTGTAGTCATTCATGCTATCTGTGAGAAATGTGACACTCTGGAAATAACAATGATTATATTGAAGAGTGGCAGATGTTAACTCCATATGGATTAGTCAGGAACTATTGCAACAACTTCGTAAATGTTAGGTGTAACAGAGGATCCTCTGGGTATTTTCAACCAAGAATTCTGTGGGGATGAAAGAGCCAAGGGCATCTGAAGTATTCTTGATCTCCCCTGCCAATTTACTGCAGCATAAGCTCTGGTTTTTATGCTGTATGTCTTAAATTGTTTTGAGGAGCTCTTTTGGGATGTGTAATTCATGGCATGTCTGTGGATGTTCTCTGAACTCTTCAGTACTGATGTTGTACAGCATCAGTGCCCGTTTCTTTGAAGGAGTAGATGCAGTGACCCCATCCCCGGTTCCATTGTGCAGCCTTTAATGATGGTATTTCTCCATCAATGTCACATTTTCCTCTTGGAACTGAAGTTAATGGATGGTAGTTAATACAAATGACATGTTTTGGTACAGCACAGGCATCTTCTCTGTGAAGTTTCAGCTGCTATTGGAAGAAGAAAAAATGAGAAAACACAGAAAACAAAAACCTGGAAATAAAAAGCAATTACTCTGACTTAATATAAATGCCCTTTTCTCCTCAAACCAAAGACAAATAGATGGTGCTTTGCAGAGAAAGGGCTTATGAGATAGTTTTATAACCTTTAACATTAATGATAGTATTAGTAGTAATATAACAATATCTAGTTCTTAAGCATGTATTCGTATTAATTATTTCTTATCTTACAAAGGTCAGTTTTGTCCCCATTTTACAATATTTCTGTATTGTACTATTAACACATGAAGATAAAACCAACAATTCAGGAACTAGAAGCAATTCATCTGTAGACCTGTGTGAGGACTAGTGGTGTGGTTTAACCCTGGCCGGCAACTAAGCCCCACACAGCTGCTCTCTCACTCCCCCCTGGTGAGATGGGGGAGAGAATTGGAAGAGTAAAAGTGAGAAAACTCATGGGTTGATGTAAAGACAGTTTAATAGCTAAAGCAAAAGCCACACACTCAAGCAAAGCAAAGCAAGGAATTCATTCCCTGTTTCCCATGGGCAGGCAGGTGTTCAGCCATCTCTGGGGCAGCAGGGCTCCATCGCGCGTAACGGTGACTTGGGAAGACAAACGCCATCACTCCCAGCATCCCCCCTTCCTTATTCTTCCCCCAGCTTATATACTGAGCATGACATCGCATGGTCTGGAATAGCCCTTTGTCCAGTTGAGGTCAGCTGTCCAGGCTTTGTCCCTTCCCAGCTTCTTGTGCACCTGGCAGAGCATGGGAAGCTGAAAAGTGCCTTGACTGGTATAAGCACTGCTCAGCAACAACTGAAACATCAGTGTGTTGTCAACAGTATTCTTATACTAAGTCCAAAATACAGCACTATACCAGCTACTAGGTTGAAAATTAACTCTGTCCCAGCTGAAACCAGGACAACTAGTTAGTCCTGAGAGTGAGCACTAAATACGCAAAATGCACTAAATAGACAAAAATTATATTGACAAGTAAGACTGTATCTCAGACCTGAATTTCTACTTTTACATGACATTGTGGTGTGGTGATATGAGGCTTACAGTTGCATTCAGAGTTAGATAACTCACATTACACAGCTGTGCAGCATTTGGTGCTTGGTGTGCTTTACTTGGTAGTGATGTCAGATAAGAAGTGTTAGAAAGCATAGGGATTGAGTCATTTTCTGGGAAGATAAAATGTGTGGGAGAGGGGAGGAGGGAGATGATATGTATTGGGATGATAATTTGGAGCAATGAGGGAAGACCGCACGGCACAGGGTTGATACCCTGTTTGGGAAGCTGGAGCCATGCAGTGGGAAGGTTAAGAACAGCGTTTTAGATGGAAGTTTCACAGATGCATTGATAGTGTCTTGACTCTCCTGTTTTCTAAGGTTAGCTCTCGTAACCAAAGTGGGTATAAAAGCTCAGTGTGACATTTCATATGGAATTAAATTCTTTAGGCCACTCAGGTGACCTTAAATCATACAAGGCTCTAGGCAATAAGCTTAATGACTGCCTAGTTACCTAGACATGTATATAAGGGATTTGTAATGTTATAAGAGAGTTTCTTCAAAATGACATTTCTAAATAAATATTGCTTTGGTTTTTTTAGAAAGCTGTATTGTCAGTGGTCAGCTTTGTCATAGCTCATTAGCGAGCTGGCCACAGCTTCTGAAATAAGGTAATATCTGCTGGGGTACTTTGGGGATTTTCAGAAGGGTTTGTTGCCAGCATTAAAGAAGATGAATACAGTTTTTATTACAAAAATTTGATGATGAATAGAACTCCTAAGTGCTAAATGGGTTGCTGTGGAAGAGATTATAAAAGGGTCAGGTATTTAATTGAACTTGGTGATCATGACAACATTGCAGACTCCTGATAGAATTTTTCTCCACACTTTTCTCTGTGTGGTTGCTGCAAGCACAATAAATAAACTTTTAAATGAGCATTATTTCTAGCTCCCCTTCTGTAAAAAATGGCTTTCAGGGACCCTAGAGAGCCTGTTTGTCTTAAACAGAACAAACCAGTAGATTGTCTGACATACCAGTCTTCTCAGTTGTAAGAATACTAGGTACCATCTGCCTCTGATTTAAGTTCATTGTATCATACTGTGTGAAAAAGTTATGTCTTGCAAAATAGTATTTAATCATTTAAATCTTTTAAATCTTTTAAAATCATTCCATTAGAGTTAAACCATAATCATGAAACGTCACATTTTCTTTTGAAGTATGTGTGCCTAGAAGTAACACATCATTATTATAGCCAAAGGGCTTTATAAAACATTCTCTAATTTTTCAATTTACTATATATATCATGACACTTTGTGTACTCCGTGGTTAAATTAGTTTTTCTCATATATTTGGTTCCTTTCATGTTAAAAAAGTTTCCTACAGACATTAGTAGAGAAGCATAAAAGCACAGTATAAGCATTTTTAAAGGTCTTCTGAAAAATTCAAGATTTGTGGTGAAGTCTGATAAGCATCTTAAAAGGTGCTGGTAATGCTTAGCTCTCATATAGTGCTGTTTTCATTAGCAGGTCTTAAAGGCCTCTAGAAGGATTGGTATTATCTCAGCTAAGGAAATTCAGAAAAACTAATACTAAACTAATTTTCCAAAGTCACCTGGTAAACTACTGAAAAGGCTGAGTAAATCCTGAGCCACAATATGGCAGTTTTTACTTCAGAATACAGTGTTCTCTTCTGCATTATGATTTGCTTTAGACAGTCATCCATTAAGAGATATAGGTTGCTTTTAATACTTTATAACATTGTTCTCGTGGATTTTTAAATTAAAAGATATAATGGTTGGTATTTTTAAAGCCATCTGAGCAAGCTAGGCAAATTGAGGCAAAATCTAGCTCCCTTAGTCTTCCTTGGCAGCCCCAATATTTTACTTAAATCTCAGAAAATATTTCTAGAAAACTGGCAATTGTGCCATTTTAAACTGCCTCTAGCTTGAGAATTGGTAATAAAATACAGCATAGGCTAATATTCTATAGCACTTCAATGATATTGCAAGATTTCTGTAACTATGTAGGGGTTTTTTTTAAAGTTATCTGGTCTGTACAGTGCACTGTAGTTGTTGTGAATGCGGTGTGGTCACATCTCATGTCCCTTTAATTAGTTTTGGTTTTATTCCTTTCTGCTGACCTTTCATATCACCTGTTCCTTTTCTCCTCTTACCAAGATTCAGCCACAATGCTAAATACTACTGAGAGAACTTGATGTAATGATGCAAAGGTGTTCGTTTTAAGTTAAAATAAAGTGATTTTTGAGGATTTTCTGTAGGTGTGCAGGTATGCAGCCAGTGTCTTCTTTAAGACACTGTTGAAGCATTTATGCCTGCAGAGCTTATTTCTAGTGTAGACTCATATTAACACTTAGAGCAGAGGAATATTTTACAGAATTTCAATACGTACTCTTATTTTCAGTCAAAATAATTTTAATCTCCTACACTTTTTCCATCATCTAGAGTCTTTCAGACAAGAAGCAAATTTGCCATTAAACTAGGTAATGAAAGCATTGTCTATGTTTCATAAACAAGGTCTATGTATCCTCTCTTGTATCTAGAAGGGGTTGTGTAAAACCTTGTTTTCCTCTAGTGGAAGGGAAATTACTACTTCAGGTAGTTCAGATTTTTCACTGGATACCATAATTTATATTTAGAAGGGGCAATCTCGTAACAGAATACTCTCAGTGAACAGCTGGTACACAGTAACATTTTATATCATTACAGATGTCTTCAAAGTGATTTTATGACTCAGCCTTAGTTTGATACCAAGACTAGAAGCTTAAATTATGTTCAATTTTTCTCCCTTCATACTTCAAAAAATGTTTTCTTCAGATATAAATGACCTATATCTTAATCTCTAGATTTACATAATTCTTGACAATGTGTAAATTTCTAATAAATAATTGCTCTCTTTCAAGAAAACAGATTCCTCTCCAGTGGAATATGTAAAAATCAAGTTTCTTTCTAAACATTCAGGCGTTGATTTGGTAGGATTTGAATGTTCTACTGTGAAAAAAAATCAGCTGAACTACATTTTTATTCCAATACAAAATGGCATCATATTGGTGAATGTATTTGAATTGTTATTATTCAGCTAGTCTGTGTCGCATGTGCAAAGATATCTTCCAAGAAAGCACCTTTGTGTTCCCAAATTCTCAAGCAAAAGCAGTTGTTTCCTTGAAAACTACTCTCAAGTTAGGATGGCGGAAACTTGACATGATGACAGATTTATGAGAGAAACATTTACAATGTACTTACTGACAGATTTGCAGTATTCCCACTGAAACTGTGGGAAGGGATTTTTTTTGTGAGAAGGCAGAAATCTTCAAGCTGGAGACAGGATTATTAGAAGCAACCACTTGGAAGCCACTGTAGAGAGTGGTGCCTTTTATGCCAGGTGTGTCATTGGAGAGGGATGTGAGAGAAGATGAACTACATCTAAAAAATGATTGTTGGTGTCTCTAAGATCCCAGCTGTCAATTAAGTGTTCTTGATACTATTGTAGTGCTATAGTAAAGGCTCTATATGATGTCCCTGTGTTAGTATTGTTTAGTCACGTAGAGGGTGTGCAAGGGATGATAGCTACATCTAGCACTCAGTTTGGGCTGATGCTTTCAAATCAATCATGGTGTTTATACATGAAATGAAGAAAGAAGTCTGCCTAGTTCACCAGTTTATTTTAAGAATATGTGGGAGCCTAATTGTATTAACAGTCTTTGAAGTTGTAGGGGAAGCAAACCAATAACAATCTCAGGCATAACACTTCCAAACTTTTCTTGTGCTCTGTCACAAATATGGGACCTGCATATCGTCAGTGTTTCCATTTTTTGAAGAATATGGAAGATAAGGTGCGCAATTTCATAGCTCATCAAATGACCTTTTCGTCAAAAGGCTGAAGGGCATTGTGAAAAGGCTAAAATTCATCCTTAGGTTTTGTAATACTCTTATAGTGATACAACACGATGACTCCTTTACCCAAATAAACTATTTTCCCCTTTTCCCTCCACTTCTATCTGTTTCTTTGGTGTAGCCTCCATGAATGTTTTTGTAGCCATGTGAGAATGTAGGATGAAACTTTGTATTTTAAGGCTGAAGTTCTCTCTGTAAAGTTAGTATAAGGAAAAGTAGATTCTGTAAGTGTACACTTGATTATCTTCTAATTCACAAGAAATTCATGGGTTCATGAAACAGGTCAAAAATGCCTTTCGTATTCTGTTCCTTCACTTTGACCCTTCTGGCTTGTTTTCAAACTGTTGCTTGGTTGAGCTTTGCCTCCTTTGCTCTCAGTTTTTCAGATATTACTGGAATGCTTGAAGACTTCTCTTCAAGACCCCAAAGTGGTGATTTTTCCTTGTGTTGGTCCAGAGATCAGCTATGACCTTGGTATCCGCTTTTTTACTACCTGAGTTTTGTATTATTTCTTTGGGTTGGGATGTTCTTTCTTTCTTTGTTTTCATATGGTTCTGGACACAATGACAGAAGGAGAAGAAAGCACCTGGGACTGCGGATTTTGAGCTGAGGCATAATACAGTAATCTTTGTTCAGTAGTCAAAACACAGGCCATATGTAAGATTGCACAGCAAATGAATAAGTGTATAAGGACTGAGAAGGTGTCTCTGATTACTCTGAAAAAAATTCTGGCTTCATGACTTAAGGTTATCTTGGCTTAACAATTGTCTTTACAACCTGGTTTACAACTCAGAACAGCATGGCTGGGCTTCCCACATGGCATAGCTGAAAGGACTGGTGAATGATTATGGAAAATGTTAAGAAAATTCACTATTGACATAGCTAAACATCTGAGGAAGATGAAGCTTTAATATAAAAAGACATCTGTTGTGTAATTATGATAGCAAAAAAAACCCTACCTATCACAGAATAACTGAAAAGTATTTTGGATTATTCTGTTATTTTTAATTGAGTCAATATATATTTTTTGAAGATACTTCAGCTGCTTTATACTTGTTATTAATTTTTTCATAAGTTTTTCCATGATTGTAATGATTGCGATACTGACATTATTATGACTTATTCCAGAAGTTGTCTGTGACAAATCTATAGGTCAAAAATCAGCAAAATCAAATTTAATATCAAAAATAATGTCACTGTTATGTGTGTAAGAAAAGTTGCATTTAAACATGATTGACCTCAGGCAAGGTATGCAGTAAAACTATTAATTCCATTCAATTCACTTCAGCTATAGAGAGACAGCACACTGAGAAGTGTCCATTCAACAAGTATTTGAAAACCTCAGCTTGCACCTGGACTGTAATTTAGATTGGCAGAGGTGATAAAATGGGAGAGGAACATGGCAAAACTGAAAGACAGAGACATTTAATTTCAATATCTTGATCAAATGGGCTTCCTAACAGGAGGTGCAGGTGTAGCAAGAAGACTGAAAACCCTTGATGAGCCGTACAGTTCTGGTAACAAGCAATAGTTCCCTGGTATTAGAATTCAGACTCCCCCTTAGCTTCTGCTTCTGTGTTTTCCTACTCTCCTTTTCTAATTCACTATTCCTAAATATTTCTTATTTCTCAGGAATTGTAGTTCTTCTTTAAAGTGCTCTCTCATTTTTTTCTTCTTTTTTTCTTTTTTTCTTTCCCCCCAAAATCTTCAAGCAGCTTTTTGGTATATTCTATTTAGAGTGCAGTGTGAAATAGAGATTAAGTGAGACTTTAGGGGCTTTGCCTTTTGCAAATACTTCAACAAACATTGAATTGTGAAAGAATGTTCCTGTGATTAATACTGAAAATTGATTTTCATATTTGGTGTCCTTGGTGTGGGGCCACTAGCTGATCTGCCTAAGAACTGGTTCATCTTTTTTAACTCCTTTTGGCTGCTATTGGATGTGCATATTGTTCAGGGAGAAGAACCTCCTTATTCTGTGCTCTTACATGCAGGACAGGTACAAATGGCACTTTCTGACCTTAAGTTTATGAATTTGAGTTACAACTGCTGTGTGTATATTTGTTTTAAAGACATTGTAGCATACCTGTCTGCTTCAGGAAAAGACAGGCATTGCCTTAAACTCTAGTCCACTTTAACCAGCTGCGAGTCTTTGTCTGATGCCTACCTTTAAAAATTCATAGAATCATAGTATGGTTTGGGTTGGAAGGGACCTTTAAAGGTCATCCAGTCCATCCCTCCTGCAATGAGCAGGGGCATCTTCCACTGGATCAGGTTGCTCAGAGCCTTGTCTAGCCTGACCTTCAATGTTTCCAGGGATGGGGTATCCACCACTTCTCTGGGCAACTTGTTCCACTGTTTCACCACCCCCACTGTAAAAAATGTCTTCGCTATACCTATTCTAAATCTACCCTTTTAGTTTAAAACCATTACCCCTTGTCCTATCGCAACAGGCCCTACTAAAAAATCTGTCCTCATCTTTTAAGCCCCCTTTATATATTGAAAGACCACAAGAAGGTCTCCCCAGAGCCTCTCTTCTCCAGGCTGAACAAGCCCAAATCTCTCAGCCTTTCTTCATAGGAGAGGTGTTCCATCCCTCTGATCATTTTTGTGGCCCTCCTCTGGACCCGCTCAAACAGGTCCATGTCTTTTCTGTACTGAGGGCTCCAGAGCTGGATGCAGTGCTCCTGGTGGGGTCTCACCAGAGTGGACTAGAGGGGCAAAATCATCTCCCCTCTATACACCTCACATCTTGGAGTATAGTGATACTTCCACACCCACAATGAGGTATTTTTACTTGCCCTGAGTCAGTCTCTCTAACTGTCAAGATAAATTAAGGAGAGAACTCATACCACAAAAAGGCTTAGACTTCTTACTTTCAACATGAATTGTTAGAGGGTTAGCCATGTAGGGAAGAAAGCATATTGCTCTGCACCTCTTCACCTGAGAATTGCAAAGCTCTGCAAGTGTGATGGTCTTTCTTTTTTAATAGTCTTGAATTGACTTCAAAAACTCGCAGAAAGTATCAGACCTTGGAAATGACTGATTTATGATTATTCTTTATCTTTCATGTGGTAAAAACATTGCTGTGTTGGCCTTAGTATAAAGTAGGGTTTAACTGAAGTGAAAGAAAGGTGCCAATTTTAAGAAGCAGGCAGTTACTTTGATTTAGACTTCTGTGCTTCTCCGTTGTGATTACTGCATGTCTTGGGCTGTTATCAAATGATAAAAACAAAGTTCAGATTGGCTAGAGATATTTTGAAGACACTTGCAAATTACAGACTTTTAGTCTTTATATTGACTGAGAGGTTAGGTGAACTTAAAGCAAGTTTCACTTAAAATTTCCTTTTAAACTTCACTGATGAATTGCCATATATGTGAAGTTAATTTTGGTTTGGAAACACATAGCATATTTCCTCATAGATTTTTAGATGGTTGGGTTTTTTTTTAAAGTTTGTCCAAGTTACAATAAATATCCACAGAGAAGGCTGGAAGAAAGGAAGTTCCTTTCAAATTAAAAAGCCTGCATGCCTCTTTTCTCTCCACAGATTCATTCTTTCTTTACCAGTACTGTAGCTATCCCAATTACTTTAAATTTTGGCTCACCCTTTATTCTCTGAGCAGAGAAGGTTTTAATAGCTTAATGCCTTGTTCCATCAAAAGACTTCGAGAAAATTCAGTTATCTCTTATCTGGGCTAGAAAGAGGCCAGCATACATGTCCCAGTTGGTAGTTCACTCCTTGTTCGTTGAAGAACTCCTGTCATTCTCCTCAGAAATACCTAATAACCGTCACTTATTCGCACCACCCTCATCAGCTTTCCTTCATTAGGTTGGTCCAGACAGGCAGAATAATTAAATAACATAAGCTGAAGTGCTAGTAATACTGTAGTGTTCAAGGTAACCTATTCCAGGAGTGACCATCTCTTTTCTGACTGTGCTTCTTTACCTTAGTTGCTTACCTAAAAATATTATGCTTTCAAGATGCAAGTATTGGCTAAATCCTTGTCATTTCATCTTTGTATCTTTATGAGATTTTTGAAAACTAATAAAAAAAACCATAAAACCACTTTGCACATTTAAAAAGTCCTTTTTAGGACCAAGTGTAATTTGAAAATCTCATCAGAAGTTCCTGGGTTTAGAATCTTTGGTCTTCAGGATACCTTCTCTCTTTTCCTCTTATTCTTTCTCTCTTCTCTCTTCCCTTATTATTCCTTGTCGTGGTTTAACCCGGCTGGCAACTAAGCACCACGCAGCCGCTCGCTCACTCCCCCCCTCCCTCAGTGGGATGGGGGAGAGAATCGGAGAAAAGAAAAAAAAAAAGTAAGACCCATGGGTTGAGATAGAGACAGTTTAATAAGAGAGAATAATAATAATAATAATAATGGTAATATATATAGAATATATAAAACAAGTGATGCACAATGCAATTGCTTACCACCCACTGACCGATGCCCAGCCCGTCCCGGGCAGCGATCACTTCCCCCGAGCCGCGATCACACAGCCTGAGCTGCGACCACTCTGCCCGCGACCAACCGACCGACTACCCCCCCCGAGCATGACGTTATATGGTATGGAATAGCTCTTTGGACAGTTTGGGTCCTAGCTGTGCTGTACTCCCAGCTTCTTATGCACCTGGCCAAGCAGGAGAAGCTCAAAAAGTCCTTGAGCAGTCTGAACACTACTTGGCAACAACTAAAAACATCAGCGTGTTATCAACATTCTTCTAGTACTAAATCCAAAGCACAGCACTATGCTAGTTTCTGTGAAGAAAATTAACTCTATCCCAGCCGAAACCAGGACATTCCTGGTTTTTTTTTCTTTCCTATTAGTTACAAAAGGAGAGCAATAAGGTGTTTGCCCACTTTTAATCAGAAAAGTGATTCAAATATTTTCATTGTCATTTCTCAGTATTTTAACAATAAAAGCTTTTAGAAAAAAAAAAAAACAAAAACCAAAAACCACCCAAAAACATCTGCCAGGTTTTGTTCTGGTATCTGTTATGGTGCTGCCTGGTATGTGGACCTGCTAGTGATGCTTGTTTGCTTTTTTACAGAGAGGAAAAAGTGATGTGTAAATTTCTCAGGAGACTGTGATAATTTGATTTCCAGTTTATTCCAAATGAAGAATATGCTAATTAAAACAATTGTAATATTGTTTCTGCAATTATTTTTTAATTATGATTGACTTAATGAACTATTTCTGCATACTCAGTTCTCCTGAGTTGTGTTTGGTAGGTTAGACAATTTGCCAGAGCAGAACTTCATCAAAGAAAACACTGGAAGAATCAGTGTTATTTCAAAGCAAGTTGATCCTGAACCTCCACAGATCTGTATAGCAGCAACATTGGGCTTGAGGCAATGCAAGGAATTGTCTTTTTCAGCAACATAATGTATACCAATGTTAATTTTTCTACAGCTGTCAATTTAGTTGAAATATGCAGTTGTTTTACAATCCCTTTGAATCATGAAATATTGGAACAATTCAATTCTGCTGCATGACTTCTCAGCAGAAGTAGAAATAGCAAAACAGTAATAATGGGACATTGCCAGCACATGAAAGACAAGAATCTAATATTTGATGACTTTGAAGGTTTATTAAGAAAGAATTTGTACGCCACGAATTGCCTTAAAAGTAACAGGGAGAACCAAAGCATGTAATATGCTCAGTGCAGTAGACCAAGAAGGTGACACTTGTCAAAGAGTTCTTGAATGGGTCAGGATCAGAGGGCCTGAAGTTTAATAGATACAAGACAATGGTTTGGGTAGCAATTTTTAGCTGGGAAGGCAGAAGGCACATTTTAGAAATACTCTGCAGGAAGATGTGTTGAGGCTTAAACACAGTACAAATGTGTTAATCTATGGAAGTAAGAGACAACTTAGGACCCAAGTTACAGAACAATGCATGTCAGAAAACAGTAGGTCTGCTCTTTCCTACTTTGTTCATATGTCTGACTGATGAAGAATTTAGCCACTCTGTTGGTTTTAATAATATATCTTTTCTTTCGGGGTAAGAAGGGGAAAGGAGAGAGTGGAGATGCAGTGTGTGCAAGGAAGCTGAGTCCAAGAGCTCTGTCAAGCAGCTTTCCAGCCACTCTTCCCCAAGCCTGTAGCATTGCATGGGGTTGTTGTGACCCAAGTGCAGGACCCAGCACTTGGCCTTGTTGAACCTCATACAATTGGCCCCAGCCCATGAATCCAGCCTGTCCAGGTCTTTCTGTAGAGCCCTTCAACCCTCAAGCAGGTCAACAGTTCAACCCAGCTTAATGTCATCTGCAAACTTGCTGAGGGTGCACTCAATCCCCTTATCCAGGTCTTTGATAAAGATCTCAAACAGAACTGGCCCCAACACTGAGCCCTGGGGAACACCACTTGTGACTGGCCTCCAACTGGATTTAACTCCACCACCCTTTGGGGCTGGCCATCCAGCCAGTTCTTTACCCAGAAAAGAGTACGCCTGTCCAGGCCATGAGCAGCCAGTTTCTCAAGCAGAATGCTGTGGGAAATGGTGTCAAAGGCTTTACTAAAGTCCAGGTATCCCACATCCACAGCCTTTCCCTCGTTCACTCATTGATCCCCTAAATATTCATCGATCATCCTCATTGATCCCCTAATTATTTCTCTGCATTCATACACACATCCACTTCATAGTAGCCAGTCTGAATAGCCATCATGACTGTCCAAAGCTTTTAGGAAATCTGTACTACTTTTTTGCCTGTCTCAGATATACAGTCCTCCTTTAAAAATGCTATCAATTTAAACTGTTGCATATTACAGTTCATAAATATGGATTATTCCATGCAATTTTTGAGCTTTACTGGTTGCAATTCCCTGCCCTTTGTTAGAGTTTTCTCTCTGTTGAGAATCCGTTATGGCAGGAATTGAAATCTTCCTCAGCTTTGTCTAATGTTTCCCATTCACAATGGGAATACCTAGCCATGAGATTGGTAAACGAAGACAATTCACAGCTCTGTCTGCAGGAGGTATATGTTCATATATCAGCTCACCTGGTATTTGTGTGGGACTTCCCTGTTGATGCAGATTCTGCCTGTCTGTGTATCTACAAGGCAGGATCACAGTGACCTGTTCTCTCATCGCCTGTTCCTCAGGTGAAGTGTAAGCACACTTGCTCAAACAGCAGAAACACATGTATGATAGGAAGATCAGACCTAGCTGATCTGTGTCCTTAGTTCATGGGTAAACATAATTATTGATGTCTGTTCATCAGTCTCCCTAATACTGAGAGAAAAATAAGTAAATTAGAGCAGAATGAAGTAATAATAACATTCTAGGTCTGTCTTGCTTCAGAGATTTCTGGTTTAAGGACCTGATGAATTTTTTATTATCTGTATTGAAGCATTTATTTCCTCTGATACTGTAGAGAAGAACTAGTTATCCTTGAAAATATGTTGCTTTCTAAATCCAAATTATCTAATTACGTAGTAAGAAAGTTTTGTGTACTTATTAAAGATGTGCTAACAACTGGATGGAGCTGTCTGGTGGGGTAAAGTTTTCTGGCTGTATAATGGGAGAGTTCCCACCAATATTAGTGTAGTTTCTGATCACTTCAAACTCACATTCTGTTTTCCTGTGTACAGTTCCTAGACTCTTAAAATATTTTATTCATGTGTTTCTACCAGTCTGGAGGATGTCTTTGAAAGCTGTACTATCTTAGATCCTTTTAGATTGGTAAATTACTCCTCTTCATTAGAGCATGCTAATATTTATTGCCATCATGCACATTATTTCACCTCTCTAAGAAAATGGTATTCTCAGGAGGTAAAACAAGTTTGAAAAGCAGAGCTATTTGGCACCTTATGGGTTATCCACCAGATGTGTTTCAGAGAGGAAAGCTGACCCTTACACTGCAGAGAATTACCATCCTTTCATGAATGGCAGAATTCTGTGGA
Source organism: Gorsachius magnificus (assembly GCA_034008185.1). Classification (NCBI taxonomy): domain Eukaryota; kingdom Metazoa; phylum Chordata; class Aves; order Pelecaniformes; family Ardeidae; genus Gorsachius; species Gorsachius magnificus. Next base: position 165,551,980 of record CM067081.1, read on the forward strand.
AGTGACCGAAGATCACCAGCACTTCCTTGTCATTGCACTTCTTTCATAGGTGGCCACCCCCAGATCTGGCTTCAGCTGAACAGTTTCTGTGAGCACTTTCTAATCCATCTCAAGCAAAATAAGCCAGATGAACCAACTGCTCTACCCAGATTGGCCCAGCTAATTTGCCCTAAGCAGATCTGAGGCCATCCTTACAAACAGCTCTAGCAGTGGAGCTGTTGAATGATACCTTCTGGCTGAAGAGCAGCAGGGTGGGTGGTAATGTTTTCTGTTGCCACAGCTATTCGCTAAATGAAACTCTGTCCTCTAACTTTCACATTATCTTAATAGAAGATAAATCATTCAGCATTTCTATGTGTAGCACTTATGTTGTGTGAATTTTCCACCAGTTATGCAAGTAGGGTTTTAAGTGAATTAAACTGTGTCTCTCTGTAACAAACTCTGTAGTTCAGAAACCTGGATGGCAAAGCCTCTATTTCTAACCAAAAGAACTGACCTATATTTGGAAATAGCAAGGAAATATCTCTGCAGGAGCTTGTGACCAGCAACTAGTTGATGATTCCCACAGTTTTTCATAATCATATTTTTTTTTAGTCACATAAGTATGCAAAGCAGTCAAAGAAAAGTATTGAAATGAACTTTTCTTACCTATAACTTCTCTTTTAAGACAAGGAGAAAGTTTCTGTAAGTTTTGGTAAAATCCAGTTAGCCAAGATGCTCCTTCAAATAGCCTAAAAGAGTCTGGTTTGCAACTTTTGCCTCAGGCAGCTGCAGATTAATCATTTCTCTTCCCTTTTTCCAACTGGTCCTTTTAGCTCCTTAGGTACTTTTTGCTCTGTGTTAGTAAGAGAATTCAGTAAAGTGTCATTTGCGATGGAGCCTGAAAGTTGATAATTGTCTTCCAAATTAATTTACTGCTCTTCCATGTTTGAACTATTGTAGTCTAATGCTTATTTTTCCTATAACTAAATCTAAAGTTGAACTAGTGCTTTTCTGCATCCTAGGAGCTTAATAAAGCCTACACATTGGCTCTCCTAGCAGTCATAGTCAATTCATAGCAGCTTCATTCCATGTTCCAAATGCACATATGTTTTCAAAATGTCTTGAGCTATCTGGGGTCAGCCAGCCTTTCATGCTCTGTGCCATACAGGTGATCTGGCTTCTTAACTTGATGGTTAGTTTGGCATAAGTATCCAAAAATCATTACTTAAAATGTTTTCAGTTCCTAAGGTAAGTGTATCTGAATGATCTGAAGTGGGGTATATGCACAGAATCGCTTCAAGGAATTATTTGTTCTACAGTAATGGATTCTTTGAGATGTATTGTCTACATGGGTACCACCATCAGTTCTCCTTGTCTGCTACCATTTGACCTCTAAGAAACAATTCAAGTGCCTAAACTAGAGATGTCTAGGCCAACTTGGACACTCTGGATACCCTTTCTGTCCAATAGCTGCTTTCCCAGAAAGACCCAGGTTTCCAGTAAGTTGTGTGTCACGTTTGTCAGCCCTTGCAGTCACCTTGGATACCCTACTGTGTCTAACATGACCATATATGTCTGTGTTTAGTCACCTGAATCTCTTCCCTTCTTTTCACAGAATCTACTTTTAAGCACCCTACATATGATGTTACTTTTTACAGTAACTACAGTTATTTGTGAAAAGTAAACATCTTGTAGAGATTGTCAATCTGCCTAGAAAATTAATATGCTTAGCTAAATTCTTGTGCACATAATCATTCAAATTTTTTTTTTTTTTTTTAGAGATCATTTCTGTTTTGTAACTACATTTCAAAAGAATTTATATGGTTATCCTTTCACATTTACAACCCCCAAGTAAATCATTAGGGGAAAATGAATATAGAGAATCCATATTTTATTCTTTCACTTTCCCCACCCAGTATTTATAACAAAAAAGATGTAGTGAGTTGTAAGCTTGCTAAAAGACCATGATTTTTAGTGATTATTTTCAAAAGAGTTACATGTAAATATTTCTATAAAATTTTAGTAAATGTTCTACATAGAGTTGAAAAACAGTTCTGGGTGTAATATTCCGTGCCTGGATGTATCTACATATAGAACTGGACTGTAATTCTACAGCCAGAGGTATTTTCTAGACATTTTTAATATTTGTACACTTTCTGTCCTTACAGCTTTGCCTCTACTACCTAACAGAAAATTTTTCAAAAATTAAATGAGGCCATTTGGGATGGGGGGAGAATGTCTTTATTTTACATTATTTCTTATAAAATCACTGATTCCGTTCTTGCTGGGTTTGAAACATAATTATCACTGATTCCATTCTTGCTGGTTTTGAAACATAATTATAAGATGAAACAGATCATAGATGAGCTTGTATGTGGAATGAGGAGAGGCAAATTACCCTGTAGTACATCTTAAGTATCTTAAAAATACTATTCCAATCAGAAATATATTCTTTATCAAGGTTAGGAAAGACAGAAGTGTAGGATCAGTGCAAATGCCAGAACATATATGGTGTATTGTTTCTGCTTTTGTCTCATATGTGGGGAAACTGAGTTGTTACTTACACAAATATTGCCTTCTAAATACAAGCATTGAATTTGTTGAGCAATATCTCCTTTTAGAAACAGCATTCGAAAAATCATCCATTATTTTTCCAGTCTCTTTTGCCTTGACAATTAGTAAGTTTTGCTCCCAGCTGGTGGAGGACTTTGTCATTCCTTCTTTGCATTTGATGTGTGAAATATCAGGAGTGGAACAATTAACAAGGTTTCATTAGAGTCTTCAACAAAAAGAAACAGTTTCAAGAGCTCATCTGTCATGTTCACATTGCTCTGCACTGATTTTGGTTATTAAGTGTCACCAAATTTTCCTCTCCTATTACTCTTCACTGCTGCACTACGTTGTCAAATTAACATGTACTTTCTGAGCACAGCCACAGCCCACTCAACTGCTAGCTTTCTCCTGCAAGAAGAGATTACCACAGAATTTCTCAATGCAATTATATGTGATCTTTTTGCAAAATTACATTTTGCATCAATTTCCATTCATTTCTCAGAATTTCTTATGAAAGATTGCTTGAGTGTTACAAAGAAATAATGGGTGTTTTTTTTTCTTTTTTGCTGCATGGTAGAGCTGAAATATTCTAGTTGAATTTTAGCTTGAACATGGATGTTGAATTAGTCCAGTGTTTCAGCTGGGGGTGTTGAACATTACTTTATCTGCCTGAAATTTTTAGTCCATAAACGTGTTACCATATTGGGTTTCTGACGGATTCTTGATTTAATGAACAGGTATAAGGCAGATTCTTGTGCTGTAAAATGTGATGGTTCATGAGAGGCTGTCTGTCATTAAGATGTCTAGGAACCATGCCTTATGTAGTGACATAGAAAGAAATTCTCATGGAAACAGCATTATGGAGGTGGCAGCTGCAGCTCTATATTTTTGTCAAGGTTGAATTTTTCAGTTAAAGATTAACCCTTTATGTGATCTATGCAAAAATTACATATATGTCCCCCTCAAATACAGAATATACTCTAAAATTATCAAAACAAATTTATGAAAATTTAGAGGAGAGTCAGTACATCTCTATAAGAGTTAAAATTAACTCTATTTGCACCAGATTATACTCCTATTGTTGAAATTTTGGGCAAGAACTATATTTGGATATTATAAAGTGCTTAGAATTAGCAGTAATTACCAACTAATATCCTTCCTCACTGAAAGCTTTTTTCTTCATTAGAGGCTGGCAAGCAATGTTCAGAAAACTCCATACAGAACTATCTTTTCCCCAAAATCTTTCTCATCTTTTGCAGTTCCTGATGGGTCATTGTGAAACAGATGAGTAAAATGTGGACAGTGAAACTACCACGGTAGCGCTAGTGAGGCAGTAAAATCCTTCAGTACAGAGTCAAGTGCACACTTTAACACATGTTAAAGGATTGAATTGGCAGTTATGAAGCTAGAAAGAGCAAACACGTAATCCACAGAGACTTTTACTGTGATTTCTAAGGGACTGTATGGCTTTGAGAAGCTGGTAATGTTGGAACATGGGCACAGAGCCTGGAGACCACTGACACCAACCTTGCAACCCACCTTCTGGTGGTTTTTTTAGATTTAGGAGGAAGCAGAAGGAGAAACAGCAATCTGGCTGGACACTGTTGCTCCTTTTCCTTGTTGTTGCTGGTGACAGTAGAAGGCCACATTCTTCATCAGTTGCTTAGTAATCGTGTTGTTCTATCTCCCACACAGGTCCATGGTACCTTGCTATAACATTTACTAGAGTGAGAAAACATTGCACTGTCTCATCAAAGATATCTGCAGCCAACTTACTGCCATCAAAGAGCTGGAGCTTGGTCAGAGCACCATGGTTTTTTCTGTGTGAAATAATGCCTTCCTGAATACTGTGACTTCAGTTTTTAAACACTACGAATTTTCTGTCCTACACCTTCTCTTGCTGGTCATCCCACTTTATGATATCACTTTGGCAATGCTACCAATATCATCATTACTGAAGGTATTCTAGTGTGTCCAAAGCAATCTGTACCATGCAAATAAGACGACTTCTTTGCGTACCATCCTTCTATGAGAGGGTACTCTCCAAAGCTGTCAGTGTTAGTTTTATCAATCAACTGTGTGGAAAGGGAGCTGAGAATACAGTTTGGGGCAGATATTACACCTGTGCAGGGTGTGCTGCTAAAAACATCTTTCTGGATCAAATGAAGACAGAACTCGAATAGATGAATAGTGTAGGTGTCACGATACAGTTGTTACCATAGCTATAGAACAAATTTCTAGTGGATTTTTATTTTACATGAGAAACTCGTGCCATGGCAACAGCAATGCCTGCTGAAGATGTAACTCCGTTGTGATAATTTATCTATTACAGCTCTTTTCATTACTATTATTAATAACTGTTATTCTCCTGAATGTACTTTAGTTTTGAACATGGAATCTCTTGAGATACAAATGTGAATAAGTTTCTGATTTCCAACTTTCATGAATGCAAAATTCACAGTATTTAGTATGCTCCTGATTTTCTTAAGGTGCTCTGTAATCTTGGAGTCAGATTCAGAAAATAGATGTGTGAGTTTGATGAAGCATCTCTAAATTATAACTCTCAAATACTGAAAGTGAGAAATGGTATTCCACAGAGTTCTATATATGTACCACTAGCAACTGTGCTGGGGTGCACCAGTGTGTAAATAAATAGCTGATTGAATTGCAGTCTGCTGCCTGAATGCCAGTTCGGTTCTATACAAACTGGTGATAGCAGCAACATGTATCTGTGGCTTTGAGATTATGGCAGAACTGAATTTACTTGTAGTTCCAAATTTAAATGTTTTCCCTGCAGCGCAGGTATGGCAGTATCACAGTGATTTTCAGAATTAATCCACTCAGATGGGTAAACTGCACATGCACTTGTACTAACACTAAAGATCTGTAGAAATGACATCTGTTTAGTTTTGGTATTTAGGATACTACTTACAAGTAAAAAGATAAGGTGGTAAGAAAAGCAGTATCTGGTGTGGAAGCAAAAAAAAAAAAAGCCAACAGAAAGAGATCTTAAGATTATAAAAATAAATGTTCTTGCAAAAAGAAAAAAAATAATGTCTCATAGGCAGATAAGTTCTCTCCATTGGGATTCAGTCCAAGAGCTTGAACTTCTCCACCTATTCTCACTCCCTGGTATCCTCACACTCTTTCTTAATGTCCATTCTCAGAAGACTTATTCAAAAGCCCATGAGAAATCAAACCCAGTATCATTAACTTACTGTTCGCTGAGTATAGACCTTTGCAATATAATTGCATATTATATTGTTTCTTACTGCCAGTTAAGTTGGTCGAAACAAATAAAAATAAAGCATCTAATGAGAAGATTCAAAAGCATACGATAAGGTTAGGGGATAGAACACAATAAGAAGGGAGTCTGGATTTCTCACATATATCAGTAGATTTCAGATTAATTCTAACCACACAGGACACTGATCATCAGTATAGGCAATTTAATGAAAGGGTTTTTTTCAATGCACAACAGTATTCAAAAGAACAAGAATAATTTTGATATGTTAAAAAACCAGGCAGAAAATGATACATAAAATACCACATTTTGTGTATCACTGTAAGCCTCAGAAGAAATATCTATTTCAGTATCAGTTGTCTTAAAATTTATGGCAGAAATACGCAACAATGGAAAGACACCAATCTCAGATATGGGTAATTATTAAAAGCTAAGGAAGGAACTTTTTTAGAGTAAACTTCCCTATTTTAGCAAGGAAACAGAAGCAGCATTATATTATCCTGTTTAGAGTTTTTCATATTTAGTTTCTTGAGACTGAGATCTTGGGCATTCACATGAGCAATGAAGACATGTCATTGCAGTTTTAGACACGGTGCAGTTTGAAGAGGTTATTTAATATCTCATGCTTCAGGTCTTAGGTCAACAAATGCTGACTTGGAATAAGAAAGAAAAGCATACTCTGGCAAATTATTTTATGACTATTGCATGGATTATTTTTTTTCTTCTATGATTTCTTTAGAAAAATACAATGACTGGTAGCCTACTGTACTATTTAGAGCAGTGGTATAGTCCAAATCTGTACTCTCATTATGCTCTGAACATAAAAGTATTAAGCATTAACTGCATTAGGAAACTAAAATACTAATACAAAACTGTATTATAAGAGAATTACATCGAACAGTTATCAATTCAAAAGTCAAAAGATTCAGAATTATAATTGGATTATTAAAGTGTTGGTTGGAAGGGATGTCTGGAGGTCATCTAGTCCATCCTCCTACTTGGAGCAGGACTGTCATCACCAGATCAGACATGACTTTTCCTAGACAGGCCTTGAAAACCTCCAAGGATGGCAATGCCACCTCTCTGGATAACCTGTTCTAGGGCTGCAGTGCAGCACGAAATGCTGCTTGCTTCTTAACCTTTATCATGACCACATACTATTTTTTTCTGACAACTGCAGTCTTTTTCATTGCCCAATGTAGATATGGTTTGGATTGCTCGAAATCACATGGTGAAGAAGTAGGTTATGAGGTCTTTGCTTCCTTTGTCATATAATTAACAAAGCTCTTAGTTAAAGCAAAGGGTATCAAAGAAAAGGTTTATTTAGTATTATAGATGTAGCAAAGATATTAGTGACCGTAATGTGGACATTAGTGAAATCCTTGCAATCCAGGTGTCTGTAAGCTTTTCTTTTTCCTGATTAAGACATCTCAATGTAGCTATCTGAATGCAAACTGGATGCCATCTCCCATTACAGTCATCGGCAGTCTAGTCAATACAGTTAACAGAGTACAGGGAGTGATTCAGCTGACCAGCCACGACTTACAGTGAGTGGCATCAGCTCTAGCATCCATTGACTTTATCAACCTGATCTCTGACTATGGTGGGAGTTTACATACTTCTTTCCTATGTAGACATGTAGAATGAGATGTCTTAATCTGGAGCTGAATCCCAGCTACCGAGTTTTTCATGTAAGGGAAAAACCACCAAAGTCAAACATCGTTTGCCTCATTAATTTTTCTTTTTAAGTTCACCTTCAAAATTACAGACATACAATTAATGCAGGAACTTTCAGAAATCAAAGAAAGTGAGAATGTCCCATGTCCTCCTTTTCCTCTGCTTTCCCCCTCCAAACCAACCTTTCTGGCATTATTGATTCCTTAAGCTCTGACATATCCCACATTCAACGTTTCATCAAACACCCCACATCTTTATAGTTGCAAAATGTCTTGAGTGTATATTCTAGTCAATTGTTTCCCAAAGAAGAAAAGTAGATTTTCTTAGGTTGCACCCCTAATCTTGATTAGAATTTTATCCTGATATTTGAACAAATGAGAAAAACACATAATTTTACACTTTTAAGCTACTGACTAGTAAAAGAGGTGATGGTGTTTTGAAGTACACACTAAAATCTTTCTTATATCATTCATATAATCAAATACTGCTTCCTTTTAGAAGTGATATTGGAGATTTATGGGTTTTTTTTACAAGCAGATATTTTAGTAAATAGGCAGAAACTGTTCAATTTCTTTGAAAATTATGACATGATGCTATGACATATTTCATTCCTTCTGGTAGCTAGTGCTGTGCATACAGTCCTGCAGTTAGAGTCTGTATATGAATGTACAACTTCTAGCAGGAATGAGATTAATGTATTTATCTTTAATGAAGTAGCTATAGAGATGCAGCTGTTAACGGGGACACAGTTATTCTGAGTAGAATATGCAAAATGAATGCCATGTGGATAGAGTGATGTTACCCACACCATCACTTTAAATGAGGCAGCACAGGTAGAAAAAGGTCTCTTTTCTTTTTTTTCTCTCTCTCCTAGTCCTTACAGCAACCGGCATAAAAAGAGCTATACATTTTTAATAATCCACTCTGAACTGTGCCAAAAAGTGCATTTTTTTCTGTACTTGTGTTTTGTGTGTGTGTGTGTGCTAAATTGCATATTAAAACTTGTTTCAAAAAGACTTGATTTCCTATTCTTTTTTTCCAATGGTTACTATTGCTGTGAATCTATTCTCAAAAGTTCCCAGAAATCAAAAAAACACTCAGATCTATTCTTGAGAGACTGTCAGTAAAAAGGGATCATAGTGTAAATTCACTATTACTATAATGACTATAAAAAGAAAAATTATTAACAATACTCCTGACAGTACTGGTTCCTTATGTGTTTTACTACATATAAAGTAACTAGCTAATTCATCATACTAAACTGTGTAATTTGTACACATTTCATCTCAATAACAAATTAAAAGAGACACCATCAAGTTGATGGAATAGCAATGACCTATTTTATTTTATAAATCTGTTTTTTCCTGGAATTTATGTGTAGCACTGAGTGGTTTTGTTTTTCAACCAGTCAGGATAAAATAGTTGAGTTTAAGGAGAGAATTGTTTGTTAAGAGACTAACAAATCAATTCATGGCATAAGTATCTTTTGTTTCTGTACATAAAAATGAACCAAGCAGCATACAAAAGTCATTTTGCAGAGAGTAAGGGTTTCATTGTTTGCAGTATTTTATTACCCTGGGTTTTTTACAAGGTTCTTTCTCATTTTAGAGCGTCTTTGCCAGGGAGAAACATCCACTGAAAGTGAGCTTCCTGAAGGACACCCTGCTGAACAGTTTGCAGGTTTACTTCATGGATCATCACCTGCATGTGACCCACCTGAAAATCCACTCCAGCTGTACAGCAAAGCAAACCAGTGCAGCGGTCCACTAGAGAAAAGCATTTTGAGCAAGAGCACAGTGCAGCAGATACAGCTACGGAAAGAAAGCAACAGTGATCCTCCCGTTAAGAAAAAAAAGCCACCAGTTGTAAACAGAACCATATTTCATACTAAAACTAAACCAGTAGAAAATCATACATTGGTTGGCACGTCAACAAGGATAAGTGAACAATGGGTTATTACTACAGGGGGATTTGTGGAGCGAGCATGCACACTCGGGAGAATACGATCTTTACCAAAGACTTTGCTTGAAATGCATTTGTGCAAAAATGTTTCCAAATCTGATTCTAATCTTATCACCCATCCACCAAATGACAAAAAAGCAAGAAGCAACTGGAGTGAACCCACACCAAACCAGCAGTGCTCCAAAGGGAATTCGGAGAGGACACCTTCCTTCACATCAGAATGGGAAGAAGTAAGTTTTGCTCATTTTTAAGTACAAGCAAGTATATGGTATTGTGAAAATGCCGTTACTGTTCTCAGTTTCAGAGATGAAATAAAAAGTGAATCTTCCACGCTGCGGATCCTCAGAGAGGCTGTCACAGTGTAATGCATGGTAGTCTGACAGCTGGCACAAAATGCAATGCATTTCTGTTCAAATTGCTGCACACTTAATGAAGTCTGTTGTTCCCATAGTGAATGAAGCTAACCAGAATTAATTCTACAATTTGTTGTGACATTGAAATTATTTTCTACTAAAGCCCTCACCGCTAACACTAATAAAATTGGTAAAATTCTTTGTAGCTATGCCCACTATTTACATGTTTGCTAATTATTTCCCACCATGGCAATGCCCACCAGCAAGAGACAAGAGAAAATGGCAGGAATAGAGACTCTAAGATTTTTAGGCTAATTATGCATTCTGCAAACCCTCCCTATATAACATTTCCTCCAATTGGTATGTAGCCTGTGTACAGAATGCTTGGCATATAGCTGACCCTTGTGTGGTGGGAATACACTTATAGCTACAGTGAATTCGGGACCATTAAAAGAAATGTCCACACTGAGTTTGGAATGCACATACAAGAGACTTTATTTTGATTTTAGAACTAGAATTAAAATAATTTTTAGACACCTTATTTTTATTTTTTTTTTCTCCCGTGCTAAATTTCAAGAATGTTAGTGATTCTTCATAGACGCAAAAGTTCCCATCTTCCTGAGGTAAATTAAGAGTGGGAAATGTGTAGAACTTTACTGCTATTGCAGAGAAGCAAGCATTTTTCTTTAAAATGACTGCTATGGAGAAATGCCTATATCTCCAGAGTGCCATTTCATTTCAGAAAGAGCCCAGAGCTTGTTTGTGTGGTTGGTTATTTTTCTGGAAAAAGGTTTCCAGCTCATCTGAATGTCTGATTTGATGTGGCATCTGAAGGTAGTTTTTGTTGTAAAGGAGATACTTTCTCAGTGGAAAGGTACTTAGGATCAGGTTTTGATCTTAATAACTGGATACATTGTTTTGAAATCCTGAAACAAGTCAGGTCCAAGTTTGCCTTTTTAGGGGGACACCAAGTTTTGATTGTTCTTAAGAGTAAGAAAAATGTAGTTTATAAAAAAAAAAAAGGTTATTAATTCTAAATCTGCAGATTCTGACATAATTCCCAGATTTTCTTCTGTCACTGGTGACTAATACATAGGTTTTAAAAAGGCGACAGTTTTCCTAATAGTCCTAAAATTAAGCTCAGTAAAACCTGGTTCTCTGTGTCTGCCTTCTTAGTCACCACCAGCCTTATGATTCACTTTTTGTTTTGTCCTGTTCTTACAGAAAATAAAATAGGTATAATAGTTTTGACATAGTAAGTTCAATGTAATTTAGAAATGTACAAATGAGTTTTGGGATCAGTGTAGCGCTGTTTCATGAACAATATCATTCTGTGGTACGTGGGGACACAGTTATGTTTCATATCTCTTCAGTGGCCTTGGGGCAGATGTTAAAAAGAAGCTAGGAATTTATCTGGAAATCTTAAATTGAACAATTGCTTTAGTACTTTATAACACACAAAACAATATTCTTATGCATTAATATTACTGCTTAAATAGACCTCTAGTGGTTCAGTTATCATCAAACAAAACAAGCCTGTAAAATTCCATCATATACTTTAATACATGGATTTTTCTCCTTTGTATTTATATACTGAAATATCACAAAGTAGTTTCAAAGAATGAGATATACCTAGATGGCCAGTTGTCAGTATGAAAGGAACTGTACTGTAGAAAAGAAATACTGGTCTCAAGCTTTAGCTTTTGCTAGTGTACAGAAGTTGAAAAATGAAAATCAAAGTGGAGAAATTAGTTGTCTACCTTTGATTTTTGCATTTTGCAATCTTGATTGTTGTTTTCCTAATGAGAGTAATAATGTCATAAATTTATGCATGAAAAACTAAAATAAAATAACAAAGATGGGGTCCATCAATTGTCTTTGCTGTTTTCTCTTTTGTAGATTGATAAAATAATGAGTTCAATAGATGCTGGAATTAATACTGGACTGGGGGAGATGAATGATCATGCTACAAGTAAGGAAAACCAAATAACTATTGTTCAATTTTGACTTAACTGTCTATAGGGAAACTGTGGATATGACGTTACTAAGTAACCCACTGTGTTGAAATCATTTGTAGGTATTTGAATAACCATGAACAGGATCCATGTTGTTTACTGTTAGAGATGCATTAGGCCCAGTATCCTGGAGCTGTTACTTTAAATAGCATATCGGAGTCATGAATATTGTTTTGAAATCTAACCAGAAAAAGTATTCCATTATTGTCTTCGTACTGAAGCCTTTCTACTAGGGGGATATTTTCCAATCTTTTTCAGTTGGGTTTTTGTTTGGAAAGATGGGACCCTGAGCAGAGATAGTTCAATAGCTGCTGACACTTTCTAAAACTTTATATTATCTAATGCTGCTTCGAGCAAATATTTGGCACAGGGCTGAAAATGTTGCTGACAGCCAGCAACCGGTCTTAGTAATGATGGGAAAATTTGCAAAACTTCCCTACCACAGTGAATTCTAAGAACTCTAAGTCATGACTAGCCTGTTGGTGTGTCAGCATAAACCTATGCAACTGTGCTGATAAGAATTTTGAAAGTATTTTACTATGTCATCTTCCGAACTCATGGGAAGAAAACTGACTTGTATGTCTGAATAATTTGGTCTTGAGGCAAAGCTATGTTAACTCACCTGTACTGATACATCCCTGCTAGCAATTGCATGCAATTACTTGGGTTTTTGTATTGGGCAGGAGACTATGTACCTAATTGCTTAATTTTTTTTATAAAAAGTATTTTAACAACTGTCCATTTCATGGAGCGTTATGCCTGTACAGAATGAAACTGTGTCTTATCAAGTAAGTTGACACAGCTATTTTAACAGTAGCTGGACAGTGAAAAGGGAATCTAGGAAAAAGAGAAAATAGCTGATTTTAACACAAATATAATTGCAGATACAACAAGCAGATTCAGATTATTTTTTTTCTAAAGAGTAAGGGGCCATATCATGAAAAGTGCTAGGCATGTTGTCCTGGCAGGCTATTTTTACTTTCTGAAGCTTGCACTGTTGGAAGGGAGAATTATTCATAGGGTAACTCTAGATTAGGAGGTAGTTAATAATTTCTGCAGATATTGTAAGTAATTCAGGATTTGCTGCTTATTATTTTTTATCATGGTAGTACCAAATGCAAAATCAGGCATCCATTAAGAAGTTGCACAAGTAAGAGCTATGAAAAGGAGACAAAAGTAACAGTATGCATATGCAGATTTGCGTAATTTAGTGATGTGTAAGTACTACCCTGTCCTTTCCTATGACTGAACACTGCTTCTCTTTTTCTACTTTTTTCTTTTTAAGATCAGAAAATACCTCACGACTCTTGTCATTGGCCACTTTGTGGCTTCTATGCATGCATTATTTTTCTTGACATTCAAATGTGGCATTTGGTTCTTCAGCTCTTTCAGTTGGCAGGAGATCTACTCTTTAATTTGCTTCGTCTTTTCCCAAACGGGACTCTGAGTCCCAACTTTTTTCTATTCAGTGTACACCTTCCTGCAAATCAACATTTTTTTCTTTTCTTATCGCGTCCTTTCAGTATTTAAAGGGGGCCTATAAGAAAGATGGGTACAAACTTTTTAGCAGGGCCTGTTACGATAAGGCAAGGGTAATGGTTTTAAACTAAAGTAGGGTAGATTTAGACTAGATATAAGGAAGACATTTTTTACAATGAGGGTGGTGAAACACTGGAACAAGTTGCCCAGAGAGGTGGTAGATGCCCCATCCCTGGAAACATTGAAGGTCAGGCTGGACAGGGCAACCTGATCTACTTGAAGATGTCCCCGCTCACTGCACCCAGGGTTGGACTAGATGACCCTTAAAGGTCCCTTCCAACCCAAACTATTCTATGATTCTATATGTGCAATAAAGATTATCCAGTAGAGATTAAAAATAATGTATTTAATGTTCAGAGTGTTCATGTCAAAGAGATTTCTTTTCTGTGTTGAACTGAAAGCATCTAGATTATTGAGCACTATATTCAGGAAACTTCACTTTTCTTGACTAATATTTCTTAGCAAACAGTAAAATTTCTGATAATAGTGAAGAGCAAATGTAGCTTGATATGGAATCCTTCATTTTCATATTTACTTAGTCCTATGCTTCATATTATACTTCAGTGTTTTTATGAACTGTTAGTGAAAACAAAAATATATTAAATTCAACCACAAATATTCTTTATCTATCAGGCATGAAGAGCTTTTTATACTACACAGTATCTCATTCTCAGTAAAAAATATTTGCAAGGAAATATGTCAATACACTGATAATTCAATAGCTATATTTAAAATTAGACAATGATGACATCTTGTGATGAAATCCTTGAATGGATTTACAGGAACTTTGTCCTATATTTTCCTACTGGTGAAATCTGGAAAGACTTCTTTTAAATCTCCAGGGGAATCTCTTAAGAAGCAATTAGAGGAGCAGTGAAAGGAGAGAATCAAAACTGGCTGAGTATGGTCATGAGGATTTCATCCACAGCATGCATTTGGAAACAAAAAAAAATTAAAGCAGAGCTTTCAGTTTGATAGCAGTACCAGTACTGGAGGAGTAAATTTGAAACTACGGAGAGGAAGATGGCTGCCGATGTCCTCTGAGGGCATGGAGCATTGTACATCTGAATAGCTTACCACTGAAATCAAAAGCAAGAGGGCTGACCAAGGAGCAAATAAGAACTAATCTCAGTAACAGACAAAACCCCCACTACCCCAAGGAGTACAAAACCTCTATTACCAGAGGAAAAGATGGTGCTGGCTAGTGACCTTCTGCTGAAGGTGATGTGGAGACATCTGCACCACCTGGCACTTATATTATGGCTGTTGTGTTTCTTCACAAGAGCCCAAATTTGCCAAGTTGCAAAGGATTCTACAGATCAATAGCATATGATAAAGAATACTAAAGATACTGCCAAGAATGATCCTGAGCAAACAAAAAGAGTTTATAAGGCTCTGTGGCAATGGATAAAGAGGTTGAAGATTCAAGAGATATTGTCTGTCCTCTCACATCAAAGTCAAGCATCAGACAAATACACCCTAAATACAACTACATGGCTTCTATTCTGAGAGAAGATAATTTTAAATTAAGAACCATGTGGCAAACAAAAATCTTCATCTTAAATGATGCAAACTGGACATAGGTCTAACCCTTGAGAAAGATAGGATTATTTAAAACAGGATTAAAGAAGTGACTAGACAAAGAGTCATGGGTCAGTTTGCCAGGTATCTTAGCTGTTTGTATACTAATGGTAGAAGAAAGAGGAACAGAGAAGAATAAACAGAAGAATTCATGAGGAATACACAAAAATTACTTGAAGATTATTACAAAATTGGCATTGTAGAGAATTTATCATATATATTACACTAGTAGTCCAGTCATGTAGAGGATATAACTTTTTCAGTAAGAAGGGAAGAAGAGAGGAAATGGCTTATATTTAAAAAAATATGATGGTTGCTTTCAGAGCTTGAAAACAGGATTAGTTAGTACTGTTAAATATCTGTTGGTATCCAGGAAAACAAAAAAGAACATAGTTGTCCTTGGTATGTATCTAAAGCCATTGGACTTAATAGTAATGGGAGATTTTAGTTACCACAGCACTTGTTGGGAAAGAAATTACATTGACAGACTGTCTAGGAAAAAAAGTCTCAAGAAGGTAGATGTCAACAAATTCAGAGAATTTATTTTAAAAAATATGTGGGGTGCAAGTTAAAGAGAAATCTGTGAGTTCCTCAACAGAACACCACTAAAGACTATAGTACAAGCTTCACCACTATGAAGAAAAGAAAGTGTAAAAGACCAGTTTGGCTAAATTGTCATCTTTTCTTTCACCTTAGACATAATGAGAAAAATTTCTCTATTTACTAAGCATGGTAGAATAACACATAGACGCAAGTCAGAGATGTCAAAGCACTCAGCGAGATGTAACTAGCAAGAGAAATGAAGATTTAACATAACAAAGAAATCTTTGGCACCTAAGAGAGGTACTGCAGGAAAGGAAAAGCTGCTCCTAGTAGGTGCAGAGAAGGCAAAAACTTACAATAACTTTTTATCACATGTTTCCTGAAAAGGTCATCAGTGAGCATATGACATACACAGCTAATCCTAGGGCTAGAACCTCAATTGTAGATAAGGAAAAAACAGGTTATATAGGTTAGGTATCTTAAAATTGATTTAATAAACTTCATTTTGTGAAAAATTTAGACCTGTTAGTGGGTTTCTGTGAGAATTCTTGGTGGGTGGATGAGGTACTCACAGGCTAAAAGAGAATGTAGAACTTATCTTTAAAAGGGGAAAGGAAGAAGAATGTGGGGAATTATTTTCAGTTCATGGGAAATTCACTGATCAGATAAACTGCTTAAAGTAACTCGAAAATAGTGAAGAAATAAGTAAGAGACAACATGGATTTGCCAAAAGCAAACCTATTAAAGCAATCTAATTCCCTGTTAGGAGCAGATACCAGATTTTTTAGGTAAGGAAAGAGCAGTAGATGCCCAGTATTTGGACTTCAGTTAGGGTTTTGACATTGTGTCGTGTGATTTTTCTTGTAAGCAAATTAAGGAAACATGGACTTGATGAAAGTAATGGTAGATCAGACAGATGAATCTTATCCTTAATATCTAAACTCAGACTTCTGCAGTGCAGACTGCACTGAGTACATCCAAGCTACTAATACTGAATTAGATAAGCAGGTACTACTTTGGTATCATTCATCATATCTAAATGTCTGAAGCATGGCAAATGGCACTAGAAGTATCTATAAAGGAAGCTAGAGGACCTCTTCAGATGTAGCTGTCTAAAACTAGCTGAAATGAATCTCCCACTCTCCCTAGGACAAAATTATAAAGGCAGTATAGTGAAGCATCTAAATAGATTATAACCTCTGTTACATTCAGCAGCATCTTAAAGACTTCTGGATATTTGCCAGAATTAAAAAAATAATGGTTGGGATATAACTGACCTTGGCTTGAATCAGTTGAATGGATTAGGCCACTGTTTTAAGTCACTTTGAGTCTATTTTGTAATGATTCTGTGACTACTGTGATAACATGATTTAGATGGAACCTGTCTACAAGGTAGAGTTTAATAAATGGAACAGCTGTCTTTTTTTGGCATAGTAGATACTTACACTGATTAGTAACATACATTTTGCAGAGGATTTAGAAAAGATAATATGTTTAAATATCAGCCATCTGTACTTCTCTGGTAAAAAGCAGAAACACTTCAATTTTGTGTCTTCTTTGCCTAATTATAAACAATTTTTTCTACAATAAAAAAGTCTTCCAAGGCATGCATAGCAGCATTTCTGTGTTAGTTGGAGCTCAATAGCTGTTCAGAGGTGTGTGATTCAGAGTTTACTTACACTTGCAAGTCACTTGAAAGGGAATAATCAAGAAATAATCTACTTCAGAGATAGTTTTTTTAACATGGGTAATGCGTATCATATTATCATCATGATTAAAGTAAGAATTCTTTCAAGTCAGAGCAATTAAAATAATGACAAGGAAAATAATTGTTGAAGGTCATTCCATATCAAACAAAATGATCTGCAATCGGTTTAGGACTGAGCTGGGCTTTTGAAAGAACCACTTCTGTCAAATATGTTCTAGCACATGGAGAGTGATTAACAATTTTATAATTCTGCTAATCATGAGTTCTTTTCTGGGATGCTATCCATAAATGCACTATCCAGCTGCTGTGTGCATACGAGTGCACTGTGGTCAGACTTTCTTTGGACAGTTGAGCATGTACCTATCCTCAAGTGCCCTCATTTTTCCACCTAGAGGCATACAGGGTACAGTTCCCTGCATTATCCTTCATTTTTTTGATCTACAGTTTTGGCTTGGAACACGATATACTGACAAGCCTTTTTCATACAGCTGAAATAAGCAGATTTCTTATTACATTTAGCAAGTTTGGATTTTACAAAGTTTATTTGCTGACTTTTTGTGAGAACAGTGCCTTTTCTGATCGTAGTATCACATTCAGCATCTATGTCTACATTTCAACATCAAGGCTCCAAATTTTGCTCACTGTGAGTGCCTTTCAAAGATTAACGCTGCTTGTTACTGGAAGAGGTGTATGCAACAGAATTACACCATTTTAGGCAGCCATCATACAAAAGTTATTTTCTTTGTTTATTTTGCATTCTCTACTGACAAGAAAAAGGCTATTGTTATCAATTACTCCTTTGCAGCATGGGGAAAATTGCAAGAAATTTTGCTTTTCAGGTTTGTGAGGGACATGACTTTGAGAACAAAGGTTGGGAAAGTAGAGCAGACATGACTTCAGCAGACTAGGAAAAGATGGAATCAGGCAGGGCCACAGCCAGAAAAGCTGAATGAGAGGAGTAAGAGTTCACGCTATGCCCTGTACAGCTGTAACATATAATAGAAATTGTGCAGACCTTTGACTGCCAGATGCTACAACTCAAGAGTTTCCTCTCTTTCTTCCATCTGTTCCACTGCCAATACTCAGACATGAAGCCTTCATCTTCCCTAGTATGGTTCTGCATATAGAAGCTAAAATTTCACTCAGTAGAAGTCAAACTTTCTTTGAACAAATGAAGCCTTGTTAGGCTGGCCCTTTTCTCTTTGCTGCCATATGGTTGCAGTTTTGGCAAAGTGGTCTTCCTCCAAAGCTGTTAATATCCTCCCTCCTCCAGGGGCAGAAAACAGATAAAATATAAGTACTTAATTAAGGCAGAATTTTAATTAGATATGTGTAGGCATGTTGGCATAAGGCAGTTTTCACAGTGGTAAGTTATATACTTGAAAGTATATACTTTAATTATAATTTAGTGTCTGCTTTACAGCAGTTACTTCCCCTTTTTAAATCTCTGTGTGGTTAAACTAAGCACTTTGATCAAGTGGATTTAATTCATAGATTTTAATAAAATGAGCCATGCACCCTCTCACAAAGTTGAAGACCTCTTCAGTTTTGAACCCACAACTCTAATTTTGCAATAGCCAACTGCAACAACCAGACCGTAACCTAAGGATAATATCACTTCCCTCCCAAGTCCCACCTTCCCATTGAAGCTGATACGCTGTGCAAAAAAGACCAAAATATCTGTAGCATCATAAAGAGGAAAAAAAAGAAAAGGCAGAGCGAACCTGACTCTCTAGCTGATAGAAGAGGGACCCAATGAGAGGAGACAGCTCCAGAAGCTGGTCTCTGCTCCCAGTGCTATTTCATGCCTCCTCAATAGGAAATGCAAATGCAGTTTGAAATTTTTAAACTGCAAGTTGGTGAACTCTTTACCATCAGTTATAGGGCTGCACTGTAGGGAACAGAGCCACACGTTTGGGTTTCATTCTGCACTTCCTTGTATCTTATTAACAACTGAAAAGTGAACGTAGAGTTTTAAGTCGCAATGGCAGAACTGCTGGGAGGAACTCATGCAGCTAAAGTCAATACGAAATGTTACGGAACGTGAAGGTGATTCTTGTTTCAGGCAAAACTGTTTGCAGTTGCTCACGTTCTCTTACAAATATCGTTCACCAAGGTGTGCATGTGTGTGTGTGTGTCCAAGTTGCCTGTCCGTAGTCACTTGTGTGTGACATGGAAGGCTGACTGTTGCATTCTCATTGCATCTGTTGGGCGCCTTTTGATTAGCAATGGCAAACTGGTTTTTGGATAGATCTTTAGGAGTCAACAGTTGCTATGGTATGGTCCTTTTGATCCAAAATTTTGTTTACTTCAGTGGTGCTCATTGGTGTTGCTTCCTTATCTCGGGTATTTTAGGACTAGAGTCTGTCTTCTCTTTGGAATAACAGGAAGATGAATATCACATGCAATATGCTGCAATGTTGTTGCTGTTCTCCTATGTAATGTAGGGTCTTCTGCTGATAAATCATCTGTGCTGTTGTTTTATCAGACCACACTCCTTTTCTTGACAGAAGCACATTTCTTAGTGTTTCACTACTGTCAGCTGTGCCCTTGGTTATCAATACAGACCATACCTTTAACCCTTCGTAACATGGCTTCTTTTGGTGCTTTCACACATGCTTTTCTATTAATGCGTATTCAATTTGAATTATTTGAATGGTAAATTAAGTGTGTGTAATCAACTATATTACAAATTAGTGGAGAACAGAAGCCATATAGCTGTAAAATATGTAGAAGAAATATTTTGGGCATTTATTTACTGAGAACATGATAGTCATAAGGTACTGCCTGTCACCGAACTTACCCAAAGATCATATAAATTCTACAGAAGAAATAACAAATAATTAGATTAATGTTTTGTTGACTGCTACATTGTAAAAGCCTAAACAAGAGATAAAGATGCATCTGTTTTAATGATCCATTGAATCCCAAAACAAACTTTGCAGAAGACTGGGCAAACTGCAGGATAATTGTAGAGCTTTTAGCTACGTTTTATAATAAACTCAATAGGAGTCAGATGCAAAAAGCTGCAAGCATTTTTTTATTTTCTGTTATTCGTGTATTCCTATTATATTGGCAATTTTACCCTGTAGTGTCGTAAATGTAATATTCAGATATATGCTCTTCATACACCAGTTAATCAGAGCTGGGTTTGAAACAGCCGAACAAATGAAGACACAAGCTAAACTGAAAATGCAGTAAAAATATAAGTCATCAGAACATATTTACTTATGTAGTCTCCAATTCTGATCCATTTTCTTTTTACATTTCCACTTTTACTCTATAGGTACCACTCAACATATACATATACCTTTATCTCTGTCCATGCTTTCAGTGTTAGTGTTAGGCTTCTTTTTCCAAAACTGTTTGCAAAGCAATTCAATCATGATATCCACAGACTTGAATGAATTATTTCTGGCATATATCTTCTAGAAGAAATAGAGAAGATCTACAGCAGACAGAGAAACCTAATAAAATGGAACTATAATACCATAAATAATGACATTCATCAGTGAGTAAATGTATAGAATAATTCTTGTCAGTTTTGTTTGTAGTCTACTTGTGACCATCACATCATGTCATACTCTGCGATAGGACTGTTTGAGCAAGGGAATCATCTACAAACTCTTTTTAATCAGTGGATTACCAAGTCATTTTGACTGACAATATACTGAGACTTCTCAGAGGTATTCCCCCACATCAGATGTAACATTTTAGTGAAATAACATAGGAGATTCACACCCCATTCCGGTACTGGTATTTTCTCCTTTGGAAAAAGTTTAAACCTTGGCAGTCTGGTCAGTTGTACTGTTATTTCTGAGTAACCAGACTGTATTTTGTTCTCATAGAATTAATAAAAAGATGTATTCTTCCTTGGAGAGCATATAGTAAAATGTTTGTCAGACCTAAAGATACTTTTTTTTTTTAATTTTGCAGAAAGGCTTAATCTCAGAAAGATGAGTAATGCATACTGAATCCCTACCATCTCTTCTTTCATTTTGTTATTAACCTAATATCTGAACCTTACATTCAACTGTTAAATATAGTTAGAACAGAAGTCTATATGGCCACAGACTTTAACAATTTATATGCAGTTTGAATACAGTACTCAAATCTATGAAAATTCAAATAGTGTACTTACCACTGTTCTTAGAGCCTTGTATTTTTAAAATACTCTCACATTAAATAATTTCCCTTTAGAAGGAGTGAGAGATACTGAGTTATAAAGATTACATGCTTGTTAGTAAGTACATATGGCATGAGGTAGACCTATACCATATTCATATACACCCATAACAATTGTTTTGAGACAGTGCAGAATGTTATGAATGCACAGAATGCAAAACTCAGAAAATCAGATTTTCATTAACATTCAAGGGTGTGAAGCTCAGAAATATTGACAAGTGGTAGTAAAATGGAGAGTGAAGTAATATAATGTTTAAGCATGTTTGGAGACAGTGCAAAGAACAACTGTATACATTACTGTACAGAAAATCAAATTAAGTGAATAAAAGTTATTCTGACTTTAAAAATTTGAATATACCTGCCTATAGCCTAGCCTTACAAACTTTCACTAATAAAACAAAACCAGTCAGAACTCAAATAAATTGGTCATGAAAGTTGCTTAAAAATAATATTACTCATATTGCCTCCTGGATTCTGTTGGTAGTAAATGGGTCCCTAACTCTGAAGTGGATTTGAAAACATTTCTGAGGATGATAATTCTAATATTGCAATGTACTCTTCCTGGCCAATTCTCTCCTCGGTCAGACCTATCCCTGAAGTGACTGAGCTGAAGATACTGTATCGTTCTGCACCATGGGGTTGAATATTGCTGAGCTATGCCCCTCTAGATAGGAGATAAAAGGATCAACAAAGGTAGATTGCAGACTTCAGAAATTGAAAAAAATGGATTAAAATATTTTTCAAAGTTATTTCCAGTAGGACTGAGGTCTTGCCTGTTTCTCCACTGAACCACAACAGTCCAGGGGTGTACCAACAATCTGTGTCATCTCCACAAAGAGACTTTGGCTGTATTTCACAAAGTTAATGCCGCAGAGTTTGTTGTTGTGCCTAAAAAGTGACAAGCTAATGGTGCCCTCATTCTATAATGCTCTTATAATCATCCTACTGTAATTCCAGAGGTTAAAAGAGACTTTCTTTCAAGCCATGATAAATGACATTAAAAGAATGATCAGATTACTTGTGAGTTTTAGAATTCACTTGCTCAGGTTCAGCTTTTTCCTTGCAGTTTAATCTGAAGCTTGCAACTATATAATCATTTATATCCATGTATATTAATATTTAATTGAATTGATGTCACTAAATTGAACAGCATTTATTCCTTAAAGCAGAATCAAGTTCAATACCAGGTTAAAAATGTATGCAGAATAGGAATTAGCACCTCAGTGGAGTTAAAAGTATCTGATGAAAAATGAGGCTTTCATAACCTGTGGCCAGGAAATACTTTAAATAATATTCCTAATTTCTAAAATAGACTGTATGAAAACCATAAAGTGATTAATCAGGGCAAATCTCTAAAACTTTGTTCAGTATCTTTGATGATCTTTTGTATGCGATGATATGGGTATTACTCCTACAAATATGTTAGGGTTAGAGATGTTGTGGCAAGTGAGACTATGATGAAGTTTATCTTTCATGAATTATATAGAGATCTAAGTTTACTAAAACTGAATTAATAATGTTTTCTTAAAAGTTCAGTTGATTCACTCATGTTTCCTTCTTCATCTAGTAGTCTTTCAATTTAAATATATATGAATCCTTGGAAGCTCACATTTCTAGTAATCACAAGAACATCACATGCTAGTTAAAAATCTTTGGCTTATTATAGAATTTACAGCACACAGAATTGTTTCTAGTTTTAGTTCCACCTACAGAAAATGAAGTAATTTAGAATATTGAACTAACTAAGGTGTATTCATTTACTTTCTAATCCAGACTGTTAACCTGAGTTCATGATTGTAATGCTAGAATCAGTATTTTCTTGTTTCATTGTCCTAGATTCAGGAAGATATTGTATTTGAATGCCTTCAAATCCTTCAAAAATTATTTGCTATTTACTACTTACCAGCCCTACTTCATAACCCATGATACCAGGAACTTCCCAAAACTGTTTTTCTACTTTTGTCCACTGCTGCCTTTAGTTCTTTATTTTAGGTTTTTGCATTATTACAAAACTGAGATGGCTGAGGTTAAATTATCGATTGGTAATGTGAATTTGCATTAAATGCTAACAATAGCATTTAGTGTAATGTTGCAAATTGTTTTGGTATCTATTTCTAAAGTATATTTATTATTCATGACTTCATGCATGAGTTCAGAAAATATTTTTTATGAAGTCTGCAATTTGGCTGTTTTTCTATTTATGGGATATGTTGGACCATCTCAGTTACTTAGTGCTACTTCTGTTTTCTGGTAGGCTATTTGAAATGTTTTATAGGGCATAATTCCAAAGAATAAATTATCTTATCAGTACACAGATCCCCCTATTTGCATATGAATATGGCATTCATCTAGATACCAGACATTCTTCTCAAATTTATGCAAGGAAGAATCCATGTTCATGGAAGTTTTCAAACAGTGAATTACAAAGAATGTAGCTAAACAGCTCAAGACCAGAATTTAGGGGAATAACTGTAGGTGTTGGTTTTGTTAAACCAGCTCTAGTTTTGATCTTGTTTGTAGTATAGGAAATAATCATTAACGTGTTACAAAACCTTAGCAAAACCAGTCTGACGAGTACATTTTCAGCTAACTTGTACCTGTAGGAGCACTTGAGCTCTTGCTGAGATCCATTAGCCTTAACAAAGGAATGATGGAAGGAATGATGCCTGGAGCAGTTTATTTAACTTGTCTGGAAAGTTGCATTTCTATCATACCAATTTCTAAAACAAAAAGCCAAGCAGGACTAAGTGCAATGCCATGAGAGGTGTTGGCACTGTCTGTAGGCACCAACACAGATTCCTGAAACAGGATCCTAGGCTCCATCTGTGGGTAGGGGAGGCTGGTTCAGAGTTCTTACTCCAGAGGTGGGAGAGTGAGAGTCGAGCAGTCAGCATGAGGGAGCTCACAGACAGGATGAACAGGGTTTATATAACCTCATCCATATGCAAACAGTCCAGTGAGTTGCCACAGCTATGCCAGCATGCCACCCACTCAAGTAACATCTTTATTATTCATTGAAACATGCCGCAGTTTTCTTTTGGTGTTTCAGAGCCTGTGTTAGCATGGGATAAATATTACAGAAGGTAGTTACAGAGTTTATGTAATAAAGCAAGTTCCTATTGAGAACCTGACTTTTTGTCAGGGAGCAGAGAAGTCTGGTTGTTCCCTAATGGCAGTGAGCTGTGCTCTCACCCACGGGGCATAGTCCCATGGGGTCTGCACCCAGTGGGCAGAGCCAGGTAGTGGTAACATGCTCCATTGACCACCCCAGACAGGTCCCTGAGAGATGATTCAGGTCCAGGGTCCATTGAGGGAGCCCAGACAGGAGCAAAAGGAGATTGGGTCAGAGACAGGAACGGAGACAAGGCTGTAACATGGCTTCATAGCCTATGCAGGAGGCAGGGCTGAAGATAGGACTGGAAAAAAAGCCACTGTGTGTGTCTGAGGGGTCCATCCAGGAGATGAACTCCCTATAGCATTGGCCCAGAATCCATCCAGTAGTTAGGACCGGAGGCAGGGCTGGAGACCGGCACTGCTGGGGCAAGGACTGGGGGCCCCTGGCTAAGCTGAAATGGGGTCCTGATCCATGGACAGGAGGCCTGGGGAGATGCTGGGCATGGAAAGCAAGGCCCATTGGTGCCTTCTGGGTTTTTTTTATTATTATAATTTTGTCTTATCATATCAGTGTAATGTGGTAAGTTGTGTCTGATTTATGTGTTATTATTTTCTGAGATTTTGAATGTTCTAGGAAAGAAATAGGTGAGGGGTAGTTCAGTGTTATTTTTTAGTTAAGAGCTTCAAGTTACCTTTGCTCCCATGTAAACGTACTTCTTCCAGTACAGATTTAGAGTATCATCTTTACAATTATCTGCTGGTTATCATTGAGGAGCTGATGCATGTCGTAGGTATTGTCCTGTATCTAATCTATAAAAATGTTGAAGTTAAATTGGGATTACCTCAAATATCTAAATCCAACCTAGTCTCAACTCTAGACAAATCTCAGGGGGTAATTTAATCTCAGATAAGTAATTTAATTTTAAAATGAACATTTTTTACATGTTTTGAAAGGTTTGAAAGGGCAAGTGGGAGAAAATAATAAGTAAAAGGAAAAAGGCAGATGTGAAATAACAGACTATTGTAGCTGCAGATGAAGGATGACAAAAGAGTAAATGATCATAACTTACAAGGAGAATAAGTAGAATTGAGATAAATAGGGAGTGTAAAAAAGGAATTATAAAATGAAGATAGAAAGAACAAGAAGGACAGAGGGGAATTCACCTGATCAATTGTTCAAAGGAGGAGATCACTTTAAAATCTGGTGCCTCGGTGGCAAGGGAGCCTCTGAGCCCAACTAGGCAAAAGAAAACAGAATACAAAGTGCCACACTGTCTCA
Source organism: Gorsachius magnificus (assembly GCA_034008185.1). Classification (NCBI taxonomy): domain Eukaryota; kingdom Metazoa; phylum Chordata; class Aves; order Pelecaniformes; family Ardeidae; genus Gorsachius; species Gorsachius magnificus. The sequence continues at coordinate 165,577,715 of CM067081.1, forward strand.
GGTTGAATCTTATTTGTAAAATAACCCCAGGAGAAATCCTTAACCTTCCATCATGTATTCTTTCAAGAGTCATAATTTCAAAGATATGATAGTTTACCGCAGTGTCAGCACAGGCATCTCGTTTCCACAGCTCTCTACAGGACCTTGCAGCAGTTACCAAATCTGTAAAATTATGGTTACCATTTTTTTAATGGCTCTGTTTAACTTCTTGAGATATCTCTGTGCAGTGAGTGTTCTGTCAAACCTTTTTTGAACAGTTTCTTCAAATATTTCACTGTTACCCAGTTCTGCTTGTTTGCTAGTCCGGTGTTGCTTAGCACAAAGATTTGCTCAAATCTGAAATTACGTAAATTTGTTTTTATGGTGCCAGGAATTAGCATAAAGCAAATAGCTTAAAGGGTTGGGCTTGCATAGTATTTTTAGCAAGACTCTGTAGTATACATTTTTTTATATCCACTTAGTATACTAGTTTTTAACCATAGTCTAAAATCTTTACTGAATTAAATAAAATATTTCAATTGGTCATGGTGTCACTTAAATTTTCAAGATTTTTTTTTTTTTCTTGCTAGACGAAAACAGTGAAAATGATTGCTCATAGGTGGTGAGTGTAGTGTTACTATTATCCTGTAAAGTTCCTGAGGCAAGCACAGTAACTGCTCTAAGAAACTCACTCCTTTTTTCAGAAAATGTTGGTAACTTTCACTGAAGCCAGAATAAGGATGTACACCTTTACCCCTTGGATGTGAATATGATTCCTGAAAAAATGACAGGCAACTGAGAGCTCTGTCCTACCAAAGGAATTTGTATCAGGTACAATAGTTTCACAGTGTAGTGGGGATCCACTGATATTTGGATTCATACCACCTGCTCACCACTGCATCCAGCAGTAGGAGCTCCTTCAGTGCTCTTGAAGAGGGGAAAAAATGCAGCTGAATTCTAATTGCATCTTAACTGTATCTTTCCTAAGTGCAATACAAGGTTAAAGGAACCTATTACTCTTGTGATGGCACACAAAAGGCAGAGTCTCGCATTCCCTCCATTTCCCATAGAAAGGAGTTACAGAGGGAGGTGGAAAATCCAGCTCTCCCTGTAACCCTCTTTCTCCCAGCATGTTTCATCAACCACCAAACTGTCTAGTTTTTCTCTAAAATTAGATGAAATTATGCCAGAAAAATCCATGAAGGACTATTGAGCAAAAAGACAGTACTTCTCTTTCAGGAAGGCATTGAGCTGCAAATTGCTGGAAACTGGGAAAATGCTAGGAAAGGATCACTGCATGCCCATCTTATTCTTATGCTCTTCGATTGGCATCTAACAGTAGTCACTGTGAATGAAGCTGGTGAACGGCTTAAGCTAGATGAAGCTAGATGAAGCTGTGGTGTGATCCAATGCAGTTGATCCTGTGGTCTCACTGTGAAACATCCATCTGTTCTTAACTAGTTATTGCAGTTCAGTAGGTTGCATCTTGTATTTTTGTTCTGTAGGCCAAGGATATAAATCTGACTGAAGCTGTGGCTATTACAATGCTATATAATATAGTTTGATTTTCCTGTTGCCTTTAGAAAGAAATTATCCCCCCAAATTTTTTTAATTTAAAATACAAAATCAGAGTCTAGAAAGACAAACTGTACCTCAAGCAATCTTGCTGTGCGGTGATATATGTTACCACATGCCATATATATATTGCTCAGCATTATAGTAATGACAGTCTTGAATAGAACAGGGTGCATTGAGCCCTAGTCCAGTGGCTGTGCTCTAGAAAACAGATCTTTTAATTTTCCAGTAAGATCTGTCCCTCATTCACTGAACAGGATGGGTTCTGACAGAGACTAAATTGAAGTTGCCAAAGCAATCAACTGAACGTGAAAAATACCCTAACTTTGAAGAGTCTGTAATAAATGCATGTTTCATGATGGAGTGGAGTACTTTGACTGAGCTGTTCCTGGGCGAATAATACATCAAGTCAGAAATACAAACTCATAGAAAGGCCAATGGGGTTCACAAAGTACAGTTCACTGTTGACAAATCATCTGTCAAGTAAAATGAATTGTCTGTGCTGACTTTGTAGTTTTAGTTATTACAGATACAGTTATTGTACTTACATAGTGAATGTAAAATTATAATAAATATTGGTATAAAAATCAGAAAAGAACTGTGAGGATGATTTTCCTAGTCAATGGGAGTTGTTCCATTAGCTTGCATTAGCTGTGGTCTGAGAATTATTTTTGTGTGTTCTGAGCCACGCATAAGCAATGGAATGTAACCTTTAGATTATAGATACTAGATAGTGCTATTTGAAGTCAAGCTGTTTCTATTGATTTTGTTTTGTTTCTGTATATGCCATGAAAAATGTCTCTAAAAGTACTTTCAGGAAAAAAATTCAGCATCACCAGCATGATCATCCAAAGTGGCATCATCATCCAAAGAGCTAGGCTGCTGACAGAAGTTACAGATTTTTTTTAAGGCATCCAGGTGTTTCAGAGTTTTATGAAAAAGATCATTTAAAATCTAAGCATTTTGAGTAGCCTAATAATATAACTGAAATGCATAAGATAAAGCAGAACCTTGCATACACTTCTTGGAACCTACTGTACTTCTCCCATAATAAACTTTCTTTAATTATATTGGTCTGCTGGATGTTAGGCATAGTTTTTCTCATACAACATCCTGTTCTTAGCTATTCTTAGCCCCTCTCCAGGAATACATGTTGTTAGATTCATTTATTCACTAGAACATCCAGTCATGCTAACTCTGCTGTAGCACAAGTTCCATCGCAGTGTTGAGAGATAACTTTTTTATCCAGCTGAAATCATAAATACAAAGAGAAAAATGATATCGCATTTAATGTTGGACAAGGCTGAAAGCTTTAATTAAAAAAAAAAAAGTTTACAGTACTTACGCTATAGCACCAATTTCTTCTCTAGCTCTGCTAAACTGGCTGCCAACTTACTTAAAAATTCATCCTTTCATATTTTGGTATAGTCTCCACTCAGAAATTTCTTGGTTAGTAGCTACTAAAATTATCCAGTTTTTGATTCCTTAACACGAGAAGAGTTTGGCAATGTTCAACAGGTATTGACCTACCTAAGAAAATGGATTATAATAATCATGATGACTGGGGGAGCACCTCCTCTACAAATAATCACTGCATTTCTTTATTTTCCTCACTTGAAAAATAAATAAAGAAAAATCCACTATTTTAACAGTAGAGACAATAAAATAGAGGAGACATTACATTCCTTTGCATTTAGAACAAATCTGCCTTACAACATGTTTGAAATCATGTGCTCTCTGATATCACAGATTCAGTCAATTCCAAACGCCACAATAAAGATATTCTGAGTCTCACTGGGAACGAGACGTCTTGTAGAAATTATTGTATAGCATACCAGATGGCATCTTTCTTGCAGACATCACTTCGATGTGCTTCTTCTATTGCCTTGGAGAAGAAAGAACCAAGAATTGCTATCCCTGTAAGAGACATGTGTCGGTTTTCCCACGCAGAAATAGGTACATCTTTTTTGATTGTGGTATCACAGAAGGAGCATCATGGGATCTATGTTCTTTGAAATCATAGGAAAGCACAGTAGTATGTAAATGTGTTGCAGGTGAGACCATCTCATACAGTCTGTGTGACATTTTTCAGTATCGGGACCAGCTTTAGGCATAGGCAAAGTAGGGCACTGCCTGCAGCAGCACACTGGTGAGGCTGGCACTGAATCACAGACTAGCAAAATGATGAGATAGCCTTCTAGTCTCAAAGCAATAGCACCTGCTCTGGGTTCCACTTGCTCTGGCTCAGAAAATCTGTCCAAGCAGCCCCCCTAAGATAAGTCTCCTGGACTGGCAAAGAACAAGGAGATCTAAAGAGCTGTAAGTCCTCATAATGAAAGACTTGACCCTAATCCCTGCCTCCCTGGCTCTGCTCCGTGCCTTCCTTTGCCTTTGCCTTACTACTACCTTTGGCAGAAGAAGGAGGAAAAAAAGGTCCTACAGATAAGAGGATACTCTAGCAATGAGATGATAGGGATGAAGACAAGGCGACAAGCTGTCTGTGTTTCTCTTTATTTTCTTTCCCCTTGCTGAGCAACCTTATGTTGTGTTGATGTGCTCAGACATGTAGTTATACTGGCAGGGGATAGGGTTGGAGGAGAGTGCGCAGTGGGACCAGCAGTGCTGTAGTCATCCAGTGCTGGGGCCATGGAGATAGTTAGACACAGTACCAACAGCTATATGAGGAAATGTGTCTGGGGAGCTACTCAGAAACTGAATTTTGCCTACACTGTTGCTAGGCATTGAGCCAAGCACTTTTCATCACTGGCAGCATAACTTCCATGCTGTTTATAGTAAGGTAAGGAAGAAGCAGATTGACCATGAAACTGGTATATTGATTGTTGGCTGTGCCTTACTGACTGGGCATAGCCCTGAAGGGATTATGCTCCATTTATGTACAAAGATAGAGGTTCACAGTAGAAGAAACATTGCAAAATAGGGAAGATTTACAGACAGGTGTGAACAAATGCATTTGTGTCTCTGTGGGACCTAGATTCTTATCAATTTTGTATATCTACTTTCTCTGATAAAAAATGAATTATCCATTAATCTGTTTGAAGTACATTTACCTATTTGTGCACACTATACTCTTACCAAAAATATATGCTCTATATTGCATATATTCACGTGCTACTGTTATTAAATACTTGAGAAAAAAAGTTTCTTCAGCAATTACAGATTTACCAGTGCCGGATAAGCCTTGAGTACTTTTTTGAGAGACGTAATGAACCTTTCATGCTTCATGTAGTAACGTACCAAATCAGTAAGAAGACCTGGAGTGATGTAAGGTTTCATAACAGACCTCTCTTAGGCAACTTTCCAACCTCATGAAAGATCTTCTGTGGCTAAAGTAAAATTATTCTACAAAATCATTATGGACTTCAGTTTGCATGAGATGTTCCACAAATCCAAGCAGCAGTATCAGAGAGAAAGGTTACCCATTTGCGGTCCAAGAACTAGTCAGGTTGGAGTTGAAACACTTATAATATTGTTAATTTTAAATATCCAGCTAAGTTTAGGATCTGTTCTGCGACTGCTCAGGGAGCCTCTGCACGTAACTTGCAGAGACTTTGTATTATAACGTGTCGGTCAGCCCGTAGGTTTGGATTTCTGTGAAACAGTTTTCTGCCATAGTGTCATCAATCCCAAATGATGCCCTTGACAGACATCTATAATTTCCTTATGCCTGGAATTAAATTCCTCCTTATAGATTATCATTGCTTGAGAGTCACAATGGGCAAGAAAAACAAAGAAAAGTAATTAATGTGTTCAGTAACTGAAGTTCTACTAGACAGGCTTCTTCCTAAAATTGTACCCTGAATATACCCATTTTCTGCCTTTTTTTGCTAAGTCCTTTGATACCGTTATGAAAAGCAAAAGTTTAGTAAGCATTCCTCTCAGAACAAAGGTGTAAAATATTTCCATCTTGAGAGAAACTGTCTGAAAAAGGAAACATCAATGGAAAAAACATCATGAGGTATTTGATCTCTTGTGAAGAAAATGAACTTTGCTTTCATTTTAAATTGTTCATCTTTTATTAAATTTTTTCCAGTTATAGTTGATAAAATATATATCCTTGCTAGAAATCATGCAAATCTTATATGTCTGCCTGCTATCATTCACATTTTTGTAAGAAAAGGATGTGAACTTAAAATTTTATTTAGTAAAAATATTCTTTTAATTATTCATTTCAAGTGGTGACCTTTTCAAGTTGAATTATTGTATGCTGGCATGAAGGTTTTCTTGTGCCTTACAATATTTTACGGTTGAAGAAATCATGCAGATAATCTAATTACTTTGACTAAAATTGTTGTGCCGTTTATGTCTTTTGCTGTACTACAGGAAAGAAACTGTGAAATGTATTCATTATCGATTCATTAAAGGGGTTTGCTATTATATAAGCAGAGGTGCAGACCACTACCTATCATGTATTAAAAGGGGAAGGGGGAAGGCATAGTAAACCATGCCATAGGCTATGGTTTATGTATTGCATTTCTTAATGTCTTGTGAAACGTAAAAATCTACAACAAACAGATATGTAAAGCGTAACTGGTATGAGGATTCTATTCAGATTTAAGTGCTCTAGGTTGCTTTTGAATCTTGCTATTTTCTGCATTTGTTTTGACTGCTCTCATCATTCAAGATTGACGCTTGGATGGGTGTGTAGGAGGAAGCAGCAGCAGCAGGCTTACAGCTTGCAGACAAAAAAAAAATCTGCCTTATCTGATGGCTATTATTGAAAATGCGAGGTGTAGCCTAGGCTGGGTAATGAAGGGGAGAGAGCGAGGGGGAGCAAGAAGCATGGAGCTGCATACTGATGAGTGTAGGAGTACTTGATAAAAAGAATTCTTGCTGCTGGCAGTGCATTGCTCATTGTGGAGTATTCCAACAATCACATATAACGGAGAACAGCTTAGCTGACAGCTTGATATGCGCTTTTTTTTTTTTCCTACTGTATGACGTACTGGTCCATAGTAAAGATTAATAACTAAGAAATGTAGAGCTTGGATCAGATCTTATGCTATATACTGCCCTGTAAACTATGTTTTACTTCTGACTTTTCTGCTTGCTGAAAACATTAATCTGTCAAGCTGGCGGGCTCCTTTGATACCAACTTTCCCAGGAACACAATGTGGCAATGCCACCTCTCAGCCCAGGACTACCGCTATTATCCAGTGGATGGTTATTCGTTGCTTAAACGCCTCCCTCTTCACCCTCCTACAGGACCCCGATGCCCTGTCCAGACAGTGGGACAATGGTTGGAAAATATTGGGCTACCTCAGTACGAAAACCACTTGCTGGCTAATGGATTTGACAATGTGCAATTTATGGTAAGAAATCTTCTGTGAATAGCTGTGTATATACACTGTAGCTGCCTTTTTTGTCTGTCTCTTATGTGCTCATAAAAACCTTAGAGCTATTCTGCATTGCACTAAGGAGATCTGTTTAGTGTTTCACTTTTCTGTGTCTAGCTAAATTAATATATGAACTGTCCTTGTATAAACTTCCAAACTGTACACGTTACAAAATATTCTAGCCAGAAATATGGTAAAAGAAAAACTGAATATTAAGGTTCTCTCTCCCCCTTATTAATCTCCAGATTAAAAAAGACAAATGCACAGTCCTTTTAATCCATTGCAGGATTTTCACAGTATGTAAAAGCTGTAAACACTCCTATCTGCAATACATCACCTTATTACTTTTATTTAAAAATTAACATTATTGTAGTAATAATTAAATAACATGCAATGCCAGTCTTGCATTGAGAGGTATTTTAATACCAGAAAATTATTTAATGAAATGTGCACTCTCTGCAAGTGATTCTGGATGCCTCAGTTAAAATGTTTCTGCATCTTGGATAATCAGGCTATGGGATTCACTTGTTGAAACTTATGCCCTGTGACGAAAAGTAATGCATTCCATTTAATAGTTCCATTTTCATGTTTTAACTCTTGGCATTTATCAGGAACATATTAATGAAACAAAATTGTACGTACTTCAGAATTTACAGTATTACCATGTGGTGTAAAGCAACAGAGACCCTTCATGCACAAACTTTCAATTGAAATGAATATTGACAGTAAAGAGAGAAGCTTACTTGTAAGGTTGTTATATAATCACTTTTCTACCTGCTTCAATTTTCCCATTACTTGAACCTCTTGCAAAAATCCTGACCATTATTCTTATAAAGTGTCAGGGCTTAAAATGTGACTAATCACCCCTTTTAAAAGATATTTTTAGTAATCATGTATATATTGGAACAGTTCTAACTTCTCATATAACTTACACCTGGCATGTAAGAAACAGAAATGAAACAGCATGAATACCATGACTATAAAATCCTCACGAGTTGTGTTTTTCCTATTTAATTTCTTTTGCCGAGAACATTATATACCTATGGGTTTCTGATCAGAAAATTAAGGCACAGATCACTGCCATTTCCATATTATAATAGTGTAAATGTTTCTTACTGTTTTTACATGGCTGCCATGTGATCTTTTGCTTATATCAGTAAAAATCATTAGGCTTTTTACCTTTAAACATTCTTGAAAACAAAGCTGCTGCCAGCCCAACAATGTGAATAAAGATTCCAAAATGCATTTCAGGCTACAGTTTCCCCAAATGTAACGACAGATTCTTGTACTTGTTGTAGCATTAGTTACATAAGTAGGTGATCGTTGAGCCTTAAAGAGATTAAAGTGGGAAATGGTTCACAAGAGGCTGTAGGTGGCATAACAAATGCAGAGGGGTACACCTATCACAGGTCAATGATGAGCACCGGAGAAGCCAAAGAAACTGCCCTGGAGGGCTTTCCAGTCATCCCCTGGCTCTGGAGGAGCCTGAACCACCTTCTGGGGGAATTTATAAGACTTTCATTTCCTACATCTCTTTTCAATATACTTAGGTAAATGCACAAATTGTATACAAGATTCTATTATTCAATACGCAAATCAAACTTTTCAGGTATCAGGCAGATTAAGTTATGCCTGCATATTTGTGGGTTAGCTAATATTTTCTGGTCATTTTAATTAAAGCCTGTTCTGAAGGGGGTTGTTTTTAAATATGTATCCCCAGATAAAATACATAATTACTCTTAATAGTAGTCAGGGTAGCATGCATATGTGAATGGAAGATTAGACTCTTAAATCCAATGATAAACAAAAAGCTGGAAAAATGCCTAGTAATAAAAAATGTATAATTTCAGTAATTTAATAATTCCTAATTTATTGATTTCACACTGTTCATCATGCTGTTACATATTTCAGTTTTTGTTTTTACCAGAAATTGAATAGTTCCCATATTTTATCGGAAATAAAAATTATCAGAAAGCATCAATTTCTTTATACATTATTCTTCTGAATATATCAGCATTATGTAAGGAAAACCTCTCCTGAATATTTAAATGAGTTTTTTAAAAAATATATTCTATTCTAGCCAAAATGTTGGAGAGAAAATTAAACTTGGAAAGTATATAGGAAAATGAGTGAAGAAAGCCCTGTTATGCTAAGAGAAAAATTCAGATAACTCCAAACTTAAATGTGTTGTAGTCTTCCTTAATATGAGAGAACTGCTTTACCTTTATCAAAGTGGTTTACATATTAAGCTATATTGTACAAGCTTATTAAATTAAGTGTTTTGGTTAGGTTAGCTACTTTGCATTGAACAACTCTAATACTTCAATGCAGTAAAAATCAGTTAGACATATTTGTTCTTTATTCTGTACCATATTCTTGCTTTTGTTTTTCTGGAAGCACATTCTGACCTGCATTTATTCATTCTGTTGCCTAAGCAACAACCATCACACTCCTATTAAGTATGATTTAGTAGTACAGGTCTTACTAGATGTTCAGGAGAAGGAATATCACAATGGTATAATTAATGTCCATGCAATAACATACATCTGAGAAGAAATATGTCCTATTTATATGACTCTGAACAGCAAAATTCTATTAATTAAATTAGCATTCTAATAAAAAGGTGGTTTTCAGATAAAAAGACTTCACAGTTAAGCATTCATTAGATCATAGAAATTAACTCCTTGTGTTAGGAGTTTATTAGGAAGATTTGTTTACATTATCTGAAGTGTGTGGACTTCATAGTAAGAAGCAGCCTGTTTCCTATTAACTTTACAGTACGAATATTTTTTCCATAGTTCATCAATAAATGTTTTAAAAATAGATTGAAACATAGTATTAAAAAATCAGTTGTGTTTTCATGAACTACTTTATTTCTACTTACAGCGTATTTGCACGCATAGCAAGTGCAATTCCTACCTACTATTAGTGTTGTGCAGGAATGACACTTGCATAATATTTAGTAGGCCTAAGGCAGATTCACTCCTAAGACTTGGTTCATGTGTGCTTGTAGGAGTAGAATCATACTTGAATATGTGCATATATGTATATGCAGTCCGTATTAACTTCAATAATTTGTTATGTAATAGGCCCTTGAGTAAAAATTTGTAGTGACTTTGTGCAGAGACACTCTCTATTTGAAGATGCAGACAATACTGCAGTTTCATAATGTAAAAGCTATTTTGCAGTTAAACTAATTCTTAAGAGCAAGAAAACAATTAGATCAGTCATAAATTGAAGTATATAAACTAGATATAAACAATAAGGAAACCTAATGAGTCTGTTAAGGCCTTTTGATGCATAGGTACCACGGGTATCCCTGGGACAAGCTATAATCTTTATGCAGACTTGCAGGTCTACATAACTCAGTATGCTGAGAAAAAAAGTTAAATTGCAGAGAAACATGAAAATACACAAATGTCTGAGGTTACTAGATCCTTGCATGCACCTTTCTACAGCTCTGGAGCTTCATCAAACACTCCATTCTGGATTCACAGAGATAAAAGCAGTTCAGTCAAATCACTGCCCAGTGGGGACTAGTTCTGATTAAGGACTGCATATGACTATCTATTTATAGGTTGTTCTAATAGTTTAAGACATTCTGAAATTTTATCACTTGCTTAATATTGCAATTTGATGAAGATAGTATCGCTTAAAAAGATATACAAAACACTATGAGAGAAACAGGGACCAGGTTAACAGAAAAATATGAAGCATTTTATTATATTTTTTGACATTCCAAAATATTGTTCACTTGTACAGTTAATAACCTGAATTGGCATTAGACACTAGACTTGCATTGCTGCTGCGAACTTACAGACATGCACCTCAACCCCTTCAAATGCTTAAATGGTTCACATTGCCTGAGGATTTAAGTATTGCCTAAGTATTTTTTTAAATTCTCTCTTTTTCACTGTTGGGAAACTGAGGCACAGAGCGACTGCAGGGTGGAATTTAAAACTGCTTACACGTTTGAGAGAAGAGGCACTGTTTTTTTTAAAATAGCTACTATCCTAATGTTTAACAGATCAATTCAGATGCTTAAACATAGGTATCTAGTACCAATTGAGATACTGTAGGGAATCCAGGAGATCCAGACAGGGCTGACAGATATTACTGAGGACCAGAGATACCCAGACCCTTCATGATTAGCAGCTGGAGTGCAGGTGGGATACCACCAAGTATCTCAGATTGCTCTGGAGTCCCGATGCTTACACAGCTGAAATGAATCTTAAATGTTGTAGGTCACACAGAGCTTGTGACATGTCTAGCAACTGAATATAGATGTTTTGAGTTTCCATCTAGTATCCTAGTTACACGTGCATTTCTTTGCCTTATAATAATTTTCTGTATTTATATTCATCCTGTGAACTTACCCACACAAGTATTTACCTGATTTCATAGTGCTAGGCATGGGCTGCCTTCTCAGTTCCCCTTGGCTGCCCATTTGGGATTTAGTTTTGAGTTAAGTTTTGACTTTTCTTTCTTCCTTCCTCTCTGTCTCTCTCTTTCTTTTCGTTCATTTTTTACCAGGTCTGGAGCTTTATTAGTCAGCTGAAATCTATCTGAAGACTATCCTCTCTCAGGCGTCATTCCTGAGATTTGCTGTCCTAGAATATCCAGTAATTCTTCTTGCCTTTAATCTCTCTGAAGGATCTTAAACTCTGTATCAAGTATCAAGGACAGCAATTTTATTTCTTTAGAGTGAAATGCACCTGAAAAATTCTCTGTGCACTGGCTCCAAGTCCCGCACTTTTAGAGACCACCAAGCTTTTACCCCAAAATACCTGGTACAGACATTGGTGATATGGACATTAGATGAAAGCTTGCAGGAATGAGTCAGTCTGCCAACACCTTTCTTAAATTAGCCATGCTGCAGATGATGAAAAAGAGGCCAATGGTTGACAGGGGTTCTAGTCTGCAGTGACTTTTGTCACTTTCAGAAGCCAACTCCTAACGTGCTTAGGAGAGCAGATCAACCTTTGCAGCATCCAGGCTCTGAGCTCTCCAGGCCCATAATGGCTGCTGCAGAGACTCATCAGGGCGCTCAGGCATCATCTGAACTGAAAGAAGGTTTAGAGAGCATTATCTGTGTGTAGTTTACCCAGAAATGAAGAACTGCTTAAGGCAACCTTAAAACTGGCAGTCAGTGATACACAGCAATCCACATTTTTAAGAAGAGCAGAAGGAATATGAGTCCCACTGATGCTGGAATAAGCTGTGGTTTAAGATTTTCTGTACATCTAGTAATATCTTAGAATACATACCTAGAACCACAAGTTTCAATCCCCTCATCTGGACATCACTTGAAAACCCCAGGACTTGTTTTTAGTTTCATGGCAGATCTACAGAACTTGAGACTAAAACTGGAGCTTCTCTCAGTGTCAGTGTGGCCCTGGCTCCTTCCCTGAGCAAAGTGGCTCTTTGTCACTCTTCTCTCTTCTGAGTCTTCCTCTCCTTCACCTTGGTAACCCCTTGTGACTGTGGCTCCTGAGACAGACCAACTCTTCCTTTAGTCCAACCCATTATCCAAACATAGACTGGGGCAGAATTAAAGTTCAAATAATAGACATCTACATGTGTACCAGTCAGTAGGTGTTTAGGACTCAGTCTAGTTGCCCACATATTGGAATCACTTGAGATGTCTGAGACATCTGTGTAGGCCTGGAATATGTATGAAACAGGATCTATGGAAAACCCATACCTGCCTGGAGCTTCAGTTGGATTCCAGGAAATGTACGTTTGCAGCACCTCAAATGACTCTAAATTCGTATCTGTGGGCAACTAGATGAAGCACCTAATCAGCCATTAAAACCAATGGAGCACAGAATGCAATTTAGCTGACTAACTATTAGGGTACTTATTATAGGATAAATTAAAGTAGATTCCTCTGATCAGCTGAACCACTGTCTAAGCTGTATTGATTTTTTTTACTAGGACTCCTTAAGCTATCATATAGACATAAACATTTCGATTTGGGCTAGAATCCATCCAAGGTTCACTGAATAGGAAACACAAAGTATTTTTATTAAAAAAATTCTCCTCCCTCAGAAAATCTAGCCCTGAGGCTTCAAGATCTTCTTTTTCATCCTAGTGGAGAGTGTTACTATGAAACCTGCAAAGTTGAGCTCAGGTGGGTGCCAGAGATGAAGATTGTGCCTGTCATCCTGCAACAGCAGCAGGAGTAACAAACATCCCACTCCACATGCTCCAGTTAATGCTTCTGTCACAGTATTCCTTAAGCTGGTCAAGAGACAGATTAATGTACTCCTCGATACTGTATGTGTAAATCATAGCTGATACTGTCTTTCTGTCTTGAGGTCTCAGACCATTCTTCGTCATCCTGTGTGAGTGCATGCAGATCTGGAGAGGCAGTGCTCATTCCCCAGTGGAAAGGGAATTTAGAGGAATCTGCTTCATGTTTATATATCCATGTATGCAGTGCATGTGTGAAAAACACAGGCACTGCAGTCTGGTGACTGATCCTGCACTTGAGACCTTTGTGAAAATTTTGGCAGCGATGATTGCTCAACAGAGGAAAGAAAAACAAAACAGAATTTTGTGCATTTCAATTGAACAATTGATTAATAAGGAGCCCGTCTCCAAACAGACTGTTGACTTCATTAAGGCATCCTGGGTATGGTGGGTTTGTTGAGAGTCAGAGTGAGTATGTTTTCATCTAAACCTGTATCCACGGTTGTATCTTGAAGGTATAATCAGGGATGGGCCCATCTGCCTGTCTGCTAGGTTCTGCTAACTTAACATTTAGGTGAGGGTTTCTCTGGTTGTTCTGGAATATTTGGCCATCTCTATTTAAATTTTGCTCTACACAAGGTTGTACATACAGGGCACACAGGCAGGGCTTCAGGCTGTGCACTTGGTAGACAATCCAGGTGCCAGTATATGCGGTGGAATGCCCTTCAACTCACCTCTGCCATTCAGGTTAGTGACATCCAGTGCATATGTGCCTCTTTGGAAAACTCACCCTATAGCAGTCTGAGAGAAAAGTTTGTCCTATGTACATATCAATGTATTCAGATCAGTCTTACCCTCACTAAGAACAGAGGGCCAAATCCAGACATTGAAAACCATTGCATGTACAGTCACCGCTAAAAATGAAACCATTTCATGGTGCATATTTGTGAGTATGGTAATTGAGGACTGGAATTAGTCCCATCTGTTCTAACAATATGTTAAATGTTAATGTGAAATGTTGTGCCTGAGATAAAAGCCCACCGAAGTGCAGAGACTGGCCTTCATCTCCGTGTAGAAACACTGATGAACTGTATTCTGAGACTACATATGTGAGGAATTGTCTGTTGGCCTAAATACAAGTTTATGAGAAACTAGTAGCAAATATTTCATCTGAAAGTTAGGTTGATAAAGCAGGTAAAAATTCCAATAATGATATAATAAAGTATGACATTGTAATAACTGATAAAATAAGAGATGTAATGCTGATACAGTGTTCTAGCTATGCATTTTTTTAAGGCCAAAAACCTCCGGCTGATTTTGCTACCAAAAAAGACAATGTTAAATCTTCAAGAATTAGAAATGTTTGTATACAGAATGACGTGTATAATGCTATTCTTCATAAATTATGCAAGATAGGGAAAACATGACAATATAAAGGTTAAGAGAGGCAGAAAGTCTAAGGGTTTTTACTCTTCAGTGTGAAAACCTGAAGATTCAAAGGACAGTTTATAATTGTATTTACATTGTAGGTAAATAATGAAAGGCTTTGCAATGGAAGGCAATGGTAGACTAAAACTAGTGGCCTGCATGTAATAGAAAGTTACATTTTATTCTTAGTTATTTCATATGGGAATACTTCTTAATAAAATAAATAAATAAAACCAAAAACAATAAAGGGAATTTTAAAAAAAACACAATATACAGTTGTTTATATTACTGTTTTAGAACAATATTGTCCAACAAGAAACAATTAAATGGGATCTGGACTAATAGATAGATCAATCTCAAGCAATGACAGACTTCCATGACTAAGTTAAAGATGTTTGAAGGACACAGCGGTACAGAGGAGCTTGATTACAGATAATTACATTGTGGGATTCCGAAGGAGTTATCAGGTAAAGATTAATGGGTACTAACAGATAACTGGAAATAAGCATAAGATTCTTGGACATGTTATCCTTTATGAAGGAAAACTGGGTGATGTAAGAAAAGCTCAGGTAGTTATATGAACAAGTGTTAATGCAGGTGAATAAAATGGAAACTATCTAAAATAGAGAATACATCATGAAAGAATAGGTAAATAACCAAAATACCATAAGGAATATGTTAGGAGAGAAAATGACATTTCATTAACTGTGAGAATACATTCAGAAAAGGTTTTATCAATATGCTATAGCTAAAGAAAATATTAAGAAAGTTATGACCAGCACTAGAAGTCAGATAAAAGTCACTTCAGGTTTAGCATAAAGAGCAAAGTATGAGAATTAGTGAAATACAGTGTTAATGAAGACCACTGAGATATTAGAGAGCGGGGGGGGGAGAGAGAGACGGAGCGATCATACTGCAAGCAGATAAAAGAGCACTTGGTTAATTAAAGTATCCAAATCATGTAGGTTAGGTGATGTTTGATGAAGAGTCTTAAGAAACTGAAGAGGAAATACTAGATGCTTTAGCAATCATCTTTGAGAACTCCTGGAGAATTAATGAATTATTAGAGGACAAATAAAATACAAATATATTACCAATACATATCTCAGATCGTAGGATTCATCCTCAGTATAGATTTCCAGACTCCAGACCTCTTTGTTGTCAACTTTTCACCATACAACTAATGCCTTATTCAAGAAGGAAATGGATGGGATGTTATTAGCAACAGATAGTTACTGTCATCTGTACTTAGTCTGGTGGGGAGAAAATGGGGAAGTGAACAGAATGTCACAATGGGATGTAATGGGAAGAGAATAAAGCCAAATGAAGTAACTGTGCAGTTGGGAGGTGAACAAAATATTTAACAGAAACCAGTAAAGAAACAGATGCATTGTACAACACATTGTACCTCTCATCAAATAGATGAGAAGCTTCCCTTCAATCGAAAGCAATTAAAATTTTGACAAGGGAGAGTTACAGTACCTCTGCAGCCTCAGTTCATCCCTCACATTCTTATGCCTTATGACACAGTCTTCAGGCACAGGTTTCTCTACTAATTTTTTCCCTCAAAATTCCATCCTCATTCACCGTACTAAGATTTGAGTATGCACAAGCACACATTTCAAAGAACTTGCAGTTTAAAACAAAACTTGTTTTTATTTTTCTAATGTTGCATTGTTTAATGATTTTACAACCCTAGCCCAATGGTTGTTTAAAACAATTATGAGACCCCCAAGCTGCCTTTTCTTCTAATTCAGCAGTGATTTACACTGGTCTAGCATTGTTTGTCTGGAACATTAAAATTCTGTTATCACTCTTAAGTACTTACACATCCAAACATGCTTCTCGTTTGCATTTGCGTTTTAGAAACTGGGTTATAGAGCTAGAAAACATAAAAGGATAACACTTCAGATGATAATTGTAGACAATTAAAAATTAATATATGTAGTTAGAAACACTTTTGTCATGCTTTTTCAGAAGCTGAGCACTTGCATCAGAGGTCACCTCTGAAAACTTTGCCCAAGTGTTTTACGTGAGTCTAAGCACAGGTTCAGTTCTAAGGAAGTTTCATGTTCTTGACTTTTAGTGGGAAAAAGTAAAGGCCCAGTGCAGACAAAGCACACCGCCTTGTCTTAACCATGATTTTATTCCACATAAGCACAATTGATTAAATTAACAACAAGCTTTTATTCATCGTAATACAAGGTCACACAATTAATTTCACACCTGTTCTCTGGTCTTCTTAGTCCACTTCTAATATGTTTTCAGGAAAACAAGTAATACAAATGCTACTTTACCCCCCAAATAATTTACTTCTGTAGACTTTAAAATACTCCATTAAACATTTCAAACATTTTATTCACTATGGAACGTATTATGTTCTGTATCTTTTGCTGTCCCTCATTAAGCTCCAATTACTGTGCACATGCAATAAAATCTCCATGCAGCAACACACTGTATTTGGTTTAAACTGGCTGGTACTGATAAAACTGATGGTAAATACACTTGCTGTATATAGAACCCATGACTTAACTCAAATCTCATGTTTTGGATGTATATTAGTATTATTTTATGCAGTATTTTATTGAATTATTGGAAACCAAATGATTTAATAGCATTATTGATGGGAACAATGGGTTAAATTTGCAAGATGTACCATACCTGCTCTAGATTTGTGCTGAAAGTCTTTGACTGCATAATAATTCTTTGAAAATGTTTTGATCCAAAGACCAGATCTAGATGGAAGTTTTGAAATAGAAAAGACAAAGTATTTGCCCGGGTGGCAGATGTGGAGGGATAAGGTTACTGTGGATACAAGTGCTAACAGTCAGTTTAAATATTAAAAGCTGGAATACCATGAATAAAAGTATGCTGGATAAATACCTATCAAATGACCTTTCTGATACAAATCCCAAACAGTATTTTCTCTGACTGCCTAGTTAGCAGCCTTGAATTGGTAGTGTAGCCCCTTGTTCACCACCCCTCTTTGCAATTAGGAAGAGGGGGGAGAAATCTGCATCTGATTTACTGGAACCTTACAGCTCATGCTAAATACAAATATAGGTGCAGCAGGTTATAGGTCTTAAAATCTCTGGAATGACTGACAGCTTCTATTCTTCAGTAGCCACGCTATTTAACAGGTATGCCCTCTCCAAACAGCTCCCCTTTTTATCACATGAAAAGCCCACTTCTTGAAGTTAAGATGGTGTTTATAAAGAAATAATAGTTCTTAGCTGCTATGCTGCATTGGGATAAAAGATTGCACAATAGTGAGTTGGGTTTTAGCCTTGATCCATTTTTAAATACAGTATGAATATTATAGTTCTGTTAGTTTCTCTGAACTCCCTAGGCATCCCTCCTGTTGCCAGAAAGGAATTATAAGTTGACAATGCAAGCTATTTTATTTCATTTTCCATCTTTCTTGGAATTTGGAAATGTGTCTGTTCTGTCCATGAACTTTTTATTTCCTGACGTTCTAATTTTTTAAGTACTTGTTTTATTGCTTGTTGAAATAGTAGATCTTCATTTTCTGCCCAGAAAAATAACCTTATGCAGCAAGAGTGGAATATTGTGCCAAAGAACCCAGATACAGACAAATCTTTGGTTCCCTGTAATATCAGGCTTTTTGTCAGCAAATTCTGCTGTTCCTGCTTCTGTGATTTGATTTCTCTCTGTCTTAACTCTGAGATATATATATATATAGAATAGCATCTTGCTTCATATATGTATTTGTTTAACGTGCATGCTGGTTTCCTTCCTTCTTGAACAATAAGAAATACAGACTCAGGAGAAAAGAGAATACAGAAAACACTTGCTAGCACATGCAGAAGAAGCTTGGTCTGTGGAGAATGCACAGGATGATAAATCTAAGGGTCTTTTCTGAGGTCAGCCTTTGATTTGGATTATGAATTTTGGGAAGATGCTTCTCTATT
Source organism: Gorsachius magnificus (assembly GCA_034008185.1). Lineage (NCBI taxonomy): Eukaryota > Metazoa > Chordata > Aves > Pelecaniformes > Ardeidae > Gorsachius > Gorsachius magnificus. The sequence goes on from CM067081.1 coordinate 165,596,178, forward strand.
TCCTTAATTATCCGGCTAGGAAATTATGTAATATTGCTGGCACACATATATGAAATCAAGAGAGGATCCTGGGACAGAAATATCTGTATATTAAGAGCTATCTTGTGGCCAGTTATCTGCCTGTGTCTGTCCTTTGATAGTACAGGTTTCTAAGTACCTGCAGACCGTCTCCCCGCAAATGCATTTATGTTTCTGAGCTCTCCCTGCCACATTATCCCTGCAGGCTGGACTCTTCTTGTGCTCCCATGTCCTCCTTTTCTCCATTTTTTTCCTCAGTAGAAATTACTGTGTGTCTTTTTTGTCTCCAAATCAAAGGAAGGAATGGCCCGACAAGTTATCCCCAGGGTACCCAGCCTCCTGAGCTGGAAGATGGGGACAGAGAGTGGAATGAACCCCCCATAATCCAGGAGGAAGCAGTCTTTGACCTGCTATGCCACCTGGACATCCACAAGTCTATGGGGCCGGATGGGATCCACCCAAGAGTGCTGAAGGAGCTGGCAGAGGAGCTTGCCAAGCCACTCTCTATCATTTATCAGCAGTCCTGGAGAACAGGGGAGGTCCCAGATGACTGGAGGTTGGCAAATGTGACGCCTCTCTTCAAGAAGGGCCGGAAGGAGGATCCGGGGAACTACAGACCAGTCAGCCTGACCTCGGTACCGGGGAAGATTATGGAGCGGTTTATCTTGAGTGTGCTCACCAGGCACATGGAGGACAATCAGGGGATCAGGCCCAGTCAGCATGGGTTCACGAAAGGCAGGTCTTGCCTAACCAACCTGATTTCCTTCTATGACCAGGTGACCCGCCTGGTAGATGAGGGAAAGGCTGTGGATGTTGTCTACCTGGACTTCAGCAAAGCCTTCGACACAGTCTCCCATAGCATTCTCCTGGAGGAGCTGGCGGTTCATGGCCTAGATGGATGTACTCTTCGCTGGGTTAAAAACTGGCTGGGTGGCCGAGCCCAGAGAGTCGTGGTGAACGGAGCTAAATCCAGTTGGCGGCCGGTCACAAGCGGTGTCCCCCAGGGCTCAGTTCTAGGGCCAGTCTTGTTTAACATCTTTATCAATGACCTTGATGAGGGGATTGAGTGTGCCCTCAGTAAATTTGCAGATGACATCAAACTGGGTGGTAGTGTTGATCTGCTGGAGGGGAGGAGGGCTCTTCAAAGGGACCTGGACAGGCTGGATCGATGGGCCGAGGCCAATTGTATGAGGTTCAACAAGGCCAAGTGCCGGGTCCTGCACTTTGGTCACAACAACCCCATGCAGCGCTACAGGCTTGGGGAAGAGTGGCTGGAAAGCTGCCTGGTGGAAAAAGACCTGGGGGTACTGATTGACAGACGGCTGAATATGAGCCAGCAGTGTGCCCAGGTGGCCAAGAAGGCCAATGGCATCCTGGCTTGTATCAGGAATAGTGTGGCCAGCAGGAGTAGGGAAGTGATCATGCCCCTGTACTCGGTGCTGGTGAGGCCGCACCTCGAATACTGTGTTCAGTTTTGGGCCCCTCACTACAAGAAAGATGTTGCCTTGCTGGAACAGGTCCAGAGGAGAGCAACCAAGCTGGTGAGGGGTCTGGAACACAAGTCATACGAGGAGCGGCTGAGGGAACTGGGGTTGTTTAGTCTGGAGAAGAGGAGGCTGAGGGGAGACCTGATCGCCCTCTACAACTACCTGAAAGGAGGCTGTAGCGAGGTGGGGGTCGGCCTCTTCTCCCTGGTAACAGATGATAGGACGAGGGGGAATGGCTTGAAGCTGCGCCAGGGCAGGTTTAGGCTAGACATTAGGAAAAACTTCTTCACCGAGAGGGTTGTCAGGCTCTGGAATGGCCTGCCCAGGGAGGTGGTGGAGTCCTCATCCCTGGAGGTATTTAAAAGAAGGATAGATGAGGTGCTTAGGGACATGGTTTAGTGGTGGGATGGCAGTGCTAGGTTAACGGTTGGACTCGATAATCTTAAAGGTCTTTTCCAACCGAGGTGATTCTATGATTCTATGAATCATAGAATCATAGAATCATAGAATCATAATCATAGAATCATAGAATCATAGAATCATAGAATGTTTTGGGTTGGAAGGGACCCCTAGAGGTCATCTAGTCCAACCCCCCTGCAGTGAGCAGGGACACCACTAACTAGATCAGGTTGCTCAGAGCCCCATCCAGCCTGGCCTTGAATGTTCCCAGGGATGGGGCCTCCACCACCTCTCTGGGCAACCTGTTCCAGTGTTTCACCACCCTCGTTGTAAAGAATTTCCTCCTTATATCCAGTCTAAATCTACCCTGTTTTAGTTTAAAACCATTACCCCTTGTCCTGACACAGCTGTCCCTACTAAAAAGATTTTCCCCATCTTTCCTATAGGCTTCCTTTAGGTACTGAAAGGCCGTAATCAGGTCTCCCCTCAGCCTTCTCTTCTCCAGGCTGAACAAGCCCAACTCCTCAGCCTGTCCTCATAAGAGAGGTGCTCCAGCCCTCAGATCATTTTTGTAGCCCTCCTTTGGACCCGCTCCAATAGTTCCATGTCCTTCTTGTGCTGAGGGCTCCAGAGCTGGATGCAGTACTCTAGGTGAGGTCTCACCAGAGCAGAGTAGAGGGGCAGAATCACCTCCCTCGACCTGCCAGCCACACTTCTCCTGATGCAGCCCAGAATACGGTTGGCCTTCTGGGCCGACAGCGCACATTGCTGGCTCATGTCCAGCTTTTCATTCACCAGCACGCCCAAGTCTCTCTTGGCAGGGCTGCTCTCAATCCTTTCTTCCCCCAGCCTGTACTGATACCAGGGGTTACCCCGACCCAGGTGCAGGACCTTGCACTTGGCCTTGTTGAACCTCATGAGGTTCACACAGGCCCACCTCTCCAGCCTGTCCAGGTCTCTCTGGATGACATCCCGTCCTTCTGGTGTGTCAACCGCACCACTCAGTTTGGTGTCATCTGCAAACTTGCTGAGGGTGCATTCGATCTCACTGTCTAAGTCATTGATGAATACATTAAACAGCACCGGTCCCAGTATGGACCCCTGAGGGACACCACTCGTCACCAGTCTCCATCCGGACACCGAGCCATTGACCACTACCCTCTGGATGCGGCCATCCAGCCAGTTCCTTATCCACCGAACAGTCCACCCATCAAATCCATAGCTCTCCAATTTAGAGAGAAGGATGTTGTGGGGGACCGTGTCAAAGGCTTTGCAGAAGTCCAGATAGATGACGTCCATTGGTTTTCCTTTGTCCACTGTTGTTGTCACACCATCATAGAACGTCACTAGGTCCTTCAGGCAGGACTTGCCCTTGGTGAAGCCATGCTGGCTATCTTGAATTATCTCCCTGGCCTCCATGTGCCTTAGCATAGCTTCTAGGAGGATCTGTTCCATGATCTTCCCAGGCACAGAGGTGAGGCTGACAGGTCGGTAGTTCCCAGGGTCTTCCTTTCTACCCGTTTTGAAAATGGGCACAATGTTTCCCTTCTTCCAGTCACCAGGGACTTCACCTGACTGCCATGACTTTTCAAATATCATGGAGAGTGGCTTGGTGACTACATCGGCCAATTCCCTCGGGACTCTGGGATGCATCTCATCGGGTCCCATGGACTTATGTGCGTTCAGGTTCCTCAGGTGGTCACGAACCTGATCTTCTCCTACAGCAGGAAGGGTTTTGCCCTCCCGACCCCCCTCATGCCATCAACTCGGGTGGGGTGGGGAGAGAGGTTCCCAGTGAAGACTGAGGCAAAAAAGTTGAGTACCTCAGCCTTCTCTTCATCTGCTGTTACCAGCTTGCCGGTCTCGCTCATCAGCGGGGGTACGCTTTCTTTAACCATCCTTTTCCGGCTGATATACCTGTAGAAACCCTTCTTATTATTCTTTGCATCCCTAGCCAAGTTTAGCTCCAGCTGAGCCTTGGCTTTCCTGACACCATTCCTACACAACCGGACCGCGTCCCTATACTCTTCCCAGGATGCCTGTCCCTGCTTCCACTGCCTGTGCAGTTCCCTCTTCCTCCTTAGTTTGACCAGCATCTCTCGTCTCAGCCATGCCGGTCTCTTCCCTTCTTTGCCCGATTTCTTACACCTAGGGATCGAGAGCTCTTGCGCTCTGTGGATCACTTCCTTAAAGATCTGCCAGCTCTGTTCTGTTCCCCTGTCCCTGAGGACCGTTTCCCAGGGAGTCCTTCTGACTATCTCCTTGAGGAGCTGGAAGTTTGCTTTTCTAAAATTCAGGCTCCTGACTATACTCTTCATTCTTCCCATTTCCCTCTGGAGCGTGAGCTCTACCAGCGCATGATCACTGCAACCCAAGCTGCCTCCGATCTTGACATTTCCAACGAGCTCACTTGCATTGGTGACCACCAGGTCCAGTATCGCATCCCCTCGGGTAGGGGTGTCTATTACCTGGCTTAAGAAGTTGTCCTCAATGCATTCGAGAAACCTGCTGGATTGCCTACAGCTTGCCGTGTTGGTTTTCCAGCAAATGTCGGGGTGGTTGAAGTCCCCCAGGAGGATGAGAGCCTGCGAGCACGAAGCTTCCCGGAGTTGGAGGAAGAACGCTTCGTCAGTCGGCTCCTCTTGATCTGGCGGCCTGTAGTAGACACCAACCACCAGGTTCCCTTTGTTGCCTCTCTCTCTGATTCTTATCCATAAGCTTTCGACCTGCTCGTGGCTATTCTTCAGGGCCAGCTCTTCACACTGTAATGATTTCTTGATGTAAAGGGCAACGCCTCCGCCCCTCCTTCCTCGCCTGTCCCTTCTGAACAGCCTGTAGCCATCAATAGCTACATTCCAGTCGTGGGATTCATCCCACCAAGTTTCCGTAATGGCGATCAGGTCATAGCTTTCTAGCAGCACGATAGCTTCCAACTCCTCTTGTTTGTTTCCCATGCTGCGCGCGTTTATATAGAGGCATTTCATCTGAGCTGTCGGCCTCGTCACCTTCATAGCAGAACACCCCTCATTTACTTTGAGGTGTTTCACGGGCTTTTCCTTGTTGGCTCCTACTACCTCAGGAGCCTCCGGCTCACCTCCACCAGACGTCAACTTCTCTGCAGTGCCCCTGGCACACTGCTGGGCGACAGGTTGAAGGCTCATACTAGCCCCCAGTCCCTCTAACCCTTGCGTTTCATCCCCTAGCCTGTCATTGGCAAGCCCAATAGGTTCCCCTTCCCCCTTCACATATAGTTTAAAGCCCTGTCAATGAGCCCCGCAAGCTCCTGGGCAAAGACCCTCTTCCCCCTTTGAGAAAGCTGGCTCCCATTTGACGCCAGCAAGCCCGGTGCCATGTAGACTATCCCGTGATCAAAGAACCCAAAGTTGTGGCGGTGACACCAGTCGCGAAGCCACATGTTAATAGATTGAGTCTGCTCGTATTGTCCTGTGTCTCTGCCCACCAGAAGGGCAGGGAGGGAGAGAAGAAGAGGAAGACAGAGGGGAATAAAAGAAAACAAAGAGGGGGCTGGAGAATATCTGCTTCAGTTCTATGTTCTTTTACTGACTTAAAACATTTTAGGGAGTCCTGAACAAAAGCAGGGGGACATTTAACTGGACGGTTTTGACAGAGACCTTCTTGTCACTCTTTGGGAGACAGCTCTAGTTTGCTTGGCTGGCCTTAAGCTTGCTTTCCCTGCACAAAGCTGGCTGTGCTTTCCAGCATGCTTTTTAGTACCATATGATTCAGAATTTTCCATTTTCCAAGGTGTCTCAGGCTTTTGATTTACCTGGACAGATAGCTACAAATCGTGACAAGCTTTTCTGATAAAACTTTTGCACTGAAAACCCTTTGATACACATGCAAGGGAAGGAGCAGAATTTGGATTTGCTGAAGTGTGAGTGCTCACAGCTAAAACTGAATTTGACTACAGTTGTCCTTTGAATACATATGTAGTAGATACTATGTACTCATTGAAATGGGAGAAAACATTCCCCGCGTTTAGGCACTGAGAACGAATAGATTTTTTTTTTTAAATTCTGGACATAATTAGTCCTACTTTAATTCTTTATCTGTATAATGGGTATAAAAATGCCACCTTGCTTTGAAGGAGTCATAAAATATATTAACTCCCTTTTTGGAGCTGTCTGTTATTTCAGTGAATGTCTAAAAAAAGTCTGAAGAACGTGAGTCATTCTTACTGGTGAGGTCTTCAATGGAAAACTATATATAAGACACGGACCCACACAGAGAATGATAAAGACTAAAAAAAGAAATATCAGCCATCATATTTCATAAGTACCATCCAACCCCCTGCACTGAATTCATGGATTATTCATAAATATAATTATACTGTGTGTATGATGCCATGTAGAATATGTATCCTGGGGTGAAAGGTGGTAAGCCAGTGTTGAACACTCTTCATTCTGGTGTTTTGTAGCTTTCTGACTTTGCAACATTCCTTTAATGTGTAGTGGGGATCAGCAGCTCTTATTTTTGCCTGTTTTATTCATTGCAGTAACTTTCCCTTTTAAGAAGATGTACTGAAATATAGAAATTATATCAAATGAAGTTACAGTCTCCCACAGTCCTGTGTCCCTAGATCAGGAGCACGCAGTTTTATTATCCAATTTGTTGGTAGCACTGGTCTGTTTTGGACCCAGTATTAGAGTCAGAAGGGGCCAGTGAGACTCGTAAGTGTTGATTCAGGACGATTAGGAGCATTTCTTTATCGCAAAGAAAAGTTAAATTACAAAAAGCTTGCTCACAAAGAAATCTGCAAAGCATCAGTAAAAGAACTGCTTGAATTTGGATAGGGGGAGGCCCTGAGGACTCCCTAAATGTTAGTTGTCGAATGCAGTATCCTTGTATAGGAAATGGATTGGTGGAAACGCTCCTCACAGGAGCATCAGGAAGGAGGGTGCCATGCGAGGTGGACCGACTTGCCTGAAGGTTTCCTATGACTGAGGGAAATGAAGTACTAGTGTCAGATTGCTGAACTCTGACAGTAGATATCCCAACATGCCTACTTCGGAAATCAGCTGTGTAGCAACACTGCAGAATCCTTCCACACTGTTTTGGGACTGGATCAGTCTGCATACAGATAATTACCACCCTAAGTTTATATCAAGCTGTCCTCTCATTAATTTTGAACATGTTAACCCAGATTTTTAAGAAAATGCAGCACATCTATGGGAAGAATAATCAGCCCCTCGGATAAATAACAGAGCAATTTTACCTTTACATAGAAGATTCTTGAAACCAACTACTATTTGCTAGGCAGGAAGAATAGTTCAAAGGGCTGTATCAAGATGCTAGGACTGTCCGTATGAGACCAATATGTGACTTTAAGTTTCACAGCTAATACTTGCTTTGGCTGGAGACAAGTTACATAGTTTAATTACTGAGAACATACTTCTTAAAATGCCTGGATTTTTTTTCTTATATTCACTGGTAATAAAAGATTATGCCTGTCATTATATATGCAGGTAATTTATAGATTGGTATAAAAATGTCATGTTGTGTGAGTATTTGTAATTTCTAACTACTTGATTATGGGTAGAAAACAGAACTATGGTGGTCACACTAATTACTGCTTTTGTGTTGTATCTGAGATAAACAATACAAGAATATTTGCAAAAGAATGAAAAATGTTTAAATAAAGCAAAGAATGTGAACAGAAAAGAAGGTCACAGTATTTGAACTGTATCTGAATACAGTATGTGGATTTGGTATAAGTTGCACAGGGAGAAAAACAGATACAAAGGGAGGGTGGGAACAGAAAGTAGACAGTTTACTATCTGGCTCACAGTGCCAGAAACCTGATTTTGCATTTGTTTGTTTATTTATTTAATGTGTTTGTTTATTTTTACATTGCAGAATTATAAATGTTATTGTTCAATGGCAAGATACTTAAAATTTATGAGCAAACTATTTTGATGCCTGTGGTAATTAAAATTTTATATGGGATCCAGTCAATAGCTACACAGGGCTTTTTATAGGTTCTGGGTGGCAGTTGCTGTATTATTGGTGACGTAGCTAGACCATGCTACATTAAATGCTACTGTTTAATATTAAAAATATGTTGTTATAGGTTGAAAAAGAAATATTAAAAAATGCAGTCATCATTGAATCATTCCAGAGTGCACTTCTTGCATGTCAGTGGCTACCCACTTGTTTTCCAAAATAGAACCTTTAATTCTTAGATAAGTTCAGCATAAATAGAATGTCTTTCCCTCATTCTTTGGACTCATTGTCCAGTTACACCTTTTTCAAGTGTTTTAGGGATCAGTAAAGGACAGAGAGTGAAACATCCCCTTTACACATAGAAGGGATGCCATCCAGGGGCCTTGGCAGGCTGGAGAAATGGGCCCATGTGAACCTCAGGCAGTTCAACAAAGCCAAGTGCAAGTTCCTGCACCTGGGTCAGGGCAATCCCCAATATCAATACAGATTCAGTAATGAAATTATTAGGAGCAGTCCTGCAGACAAGGACTTGGGGATACTGATGGATGAAAAATTGGATATGAGCCAGCAATGTGTGCCTGCAGCCCAGAAAGCCAAGCGTATCCTGGGCTGCATAAAAAGAAGCCTGGCCAGCAGGTTGAGGGGGGTGATTCTCCCTCTCTGTTCTGCTCTGGTGAGACCCCACCTGGAGCACTGCGTCCAGTTCTGGGGTCCCCAGCATAAAGAAGACGTGGACCTGTTAGAGCAGGGCCAGAGGAGGGCCACGAAAATTATCAGCGGGATGGAACATGTCTTCTATGCGGACAGGCTGACAGAGTTGGGGTCGTTCAACCTGGAGAAGAGAAGGCTCCAGGGAGAGGTTATTGTGGCCTTCCAAATATAAAGGGGGTTTGTAGGAAAGACAGAGAGAGACTTTTTACCAGGGCCTGTAATGACAGGACAAAGGGCAATGATTTTAAACTGAAAGTGGGTAGATTCAGGTTGGACATAAGGAAGAACTTTTTTTACGATGAGGGTGGTGGTACGCTGGAACAGGTTGCCCCAAGAAGCTGTGGATGCCCCATCCCTGGAAGTGTTCAAGGTCAGGTTGGATGGGGTTTTGAGCAACATGAAAGATATCCCTGCCTATGGCAGGGGGGGTGGACTAGACAATCTTTGAAGATCCCTTCTGACCCAAACCATTACGTGATTCTCATTCTGTGAATCTAATTATCCTTTCTTCCACACACTCTACAAGTTTGGGCCTGTCATCATAGCACAGTTTTGAAGGGACTGCTTTTATTTTGATTTTTGTGAAATATATCATCCTAAAGTTAATTTGTAAGAAGGCTAGTCCAAGGCTCCTGCCATCTCTGCAACACATAAAAAGAAATAAGCTTTGCAGTACAGGGATGATTTGCTACAGTCTAGAAAGGGGATGGTAAATCAGCTTCTTCCAAATGCTACAGAGCAGCTGAGCCTTATGTATCTGTTGAAATCTTTGGTGGATTTGTATTTAGCTAAATCAGGTCTTCTGCCTGCTATATAACCAGCACTCAGTCTCTAGTGTAACTAAATGCTCATATGCTTAGCTTCAAATTAGCCCAAAGATGAGAGTAAAAAAAATTATATAAGACAAATTATTTATATATTTTGCTTTTCTGGGCACTTTTGGCCACTAGCAGAGACACTGAACTAATGAGTTAGAGACCTTTGATCTCACCTAGTATGGTCATGCTGATGATTCTTGAGAACTACAGCCTCAATTCAGATTCTCTAGCATATTTCTGAGGAGCAGTGTGTACTTGGTGCTGAACATTCTTGAAGTCACTATATGTAAAGCAAAAGGCATCCTGATATGATGCTGTAGTCCACGCGTGACACATGGGATGACCATCCAGTGGAACGATAATTAATCCTCCTGTATGAGAATAGGGAAATGCATCTCCCAAATCGTTACTGGAGAACAATAGCACCATGTAGTGACATAAAGCACATGGGATCACATCACAGCGATCTGCTGGTTGCCGTGGTGACGGGAGTGGGCCTGCAAAGCCAGCTGCCCGACTGCCGAATTGGAAGGGATAAGAAAAACACAGCCCACTTCCCATGCGAAATGAATTACAAGAACAAGCAAAGGAAGAAAAAAAATTGTCAACCCTTAATCAAATGTTCTTGTATTTTTAGAAAGGGTTTGGAGAAAATGGAGGCCATCTCCGCTTACCTTGTGGGCTTCAGGGACCTGGCTAGTAATATCTCTGTACATAGCATGGAAATAAATCACAATGGTTTGTATAAGAAAAATCACATGTAACAGAAATCTCATCTGTGTGCAGTGGGAAACGACAATACCCTATTCAACCCTGCTATTCTTTGTGCCTGCCTTAGCAAACAAAATCTGTAGGATTATGTTAAAATGGGTCTGAACATAATGACTGTATTTAGCAGGCAAGGCCGACTGTGTATTTTCCCCACTCCCTTTTAATTTTCACGTAGAGGAAGTTAGTATATTCCAGTTCCATATTAGCTTACAAGCTCTCTTACCTTTTACCCTTGCTTCACTGCTACAGACCAAAAGCAGCATGGTGGAATGTGAAACACATTTAAACATAGCAAATCAGTGATGCTTAGAAAACACCATTAATTTTCCAGTATTTCTCATTTTTGGGGTCTGCTTCATGTTTTATTATATTTAGTAATACAATGTTAAACAAAACAACAAGTTCAGTTGACCTAACAGCCTCCATTTACTAGCAGCTAGGTCCTGAAAATGGTTTGAACACCTGAAAGTTAGGCAGTGCCTTCATTTTGCAGTGCACAGAGTGGACCCCAAACAGCCAAGTGAGGCTTCCAAGACCATATTAAAAATGCAGTTGGCTGCAGCAAATGGTGAGCATCACCACACTTGACTTTACCATTCCTCTGTCTAGAAGCTGTACCCCTACAACTGAATTAGGCACACAAGACCCTGCATAACTTAATAGGAAGAGAAAGGCATTTAAGAAAGGGGTTTGCGATGCTAAGCAGAGGAAGCCAGTAGGGTACTCCAAAGCAGGAGTTATATCTGAAAGTTTTGCCTCCCTTTGCAGCCCTGCATTAGACACCATTTGGAGGCTGGATTTCCCGTGCTTCTTCGTAGATCTTGACATCCAAGTCATCCCTTTGGGGGACAGCTGTCTCACTGTTTTCTTTCAAATTACAGTATGCACCAGAAGCATGACTTTGTAGCTCAGAAGTTAAGGTACTTGGTTGAAAGAAAGTCCTGAATTTTTAGCTTTTTCTCTGCTTTTTATATTTGGCAGTCACTAGATGTAAACCAGAAACATTTCTAGCAACAGCACAAGAAGATTGACTTACCACAGCCAGCTGTCACTGATCTAAAGGATAACATTCCTTTCTGGCTTACTGACTAAACTTCACAGCAATTTAGTTTCAGCAGGACCAGTAAACAATTCCTCCTCAATCCCAGAATGCCCTTTCCTATCCATTCTTGCATAGCTTCCTCTCTTTTTAGGAAATTCAAGTTTGAGAAAGACACATGAATCTGATCTCCTGCCTTCTGCATGAATTCTCTAATGGCTGGGCTGTGCTATGAGAAAGAAAGAAAAAGCGATTCTTTCTCCTTCCATCACATTTGTAAGAAAGAGCAGCTCTCAGTTCACACCATGCTCCTGTGTATCTACCTTGGACACGTTCTGGGACTTCCTACTAGATCAAGCTCTGATGGCACCTAAGAGGGGGACCTACTTTCTAGACTTACTTGAAGGTCTGACATGGTTTCCAAGCTGCTCCATCTGCTCAGAACGGAGAGCTTGAACGCCAGGCAGCCCAAAGGTAAAGCTGCCGGTGTGAGCAGGATTCAGCTGCAGGCAGGAGATGAACAAGTGCTTCCAGACGTCAGTCATAACTTTAGGGTGTAAGTGTGTGAAAGCTTAAGTATTTTCTGGAGCGTGTGTTTTCCTTGCTGCTATTTCACGGGTCCTTTCTGTGAATAACCTATTTTTAAGACATGGATCCTGCCCAGAATTTTACAGTCAAAGTCTTTGGCTCTGTTTTGTACTCTCTGGATTGATTTGGGTAGCTCACATTTTAAACAAAATTATGAGGGTTGATAAAAATGTGAGGAAGGAAATACTTCTGTGAGGCATTCTGGGAGGTGAACAAATTTTTAACATTTATTATAAAAAAAACAGTGTTAGCTCCAAGGTTAAACAGAACTCCATGTTACGTGCAGAGCAGGTATTCAGCATTTTTGTTATGTCTGAAAATACCGTGTTTACCCCTTCCTGTACTCCCCAAACTTACACACTTTCTGGAGAAAGGAATAATTTTCTGAGAATTTAGAAGTCTGTTAATTAGCTTGCAGTAATATTGGTTTTAAAGTGGGTCCTTTGAGAAATTTAGCATCTAAGCTAACTAGCATTTATCTCAAGTAATCTGAATAATGGCACGATATAGACTCTCTGGAATTTTCATTACTCAGATGAAGTGAAATTATCTTCACAATATACATTCGAGACATTAAGATGTAATTTAGGTAAGTATTAATAATTATTTTTTTGAATTGTTATGACTAAATAGGCAGACAGAGTTGGGTCAACAGCATTAGTAATTAAGTGGGCCAAGTGCGACATCAGAGGTAATTTTTTCAATTGCCACCTTATCTGTGCAGCTAATTTGCATGTGACAATTGTGTTCGTTATAATGAATCAGTGCTACAAGGAAGAGGGATAAAAATAGCAGAAATTCTTCCTACAAGGATCCTTGTCCCGGCTATCAGTATTGTTTAATTATCGGTATACTTCAATTAACTACTACTGTTGTGTGAAAGGTCTATGACTACATGTTCACTTGAGTATCACTGTTTGAAAAGCTTTTGATGGCACTGGGTACTTCAGGTTCACTTCTGGAAGAGCTGAATGTGAACGAGAGAGATCTTTAAAAGGGGGGGTTGGGGTTTTTAAAATTTTTTTTGACATAGTTTGTAAATTAGGGCTCTGAATTGCTATCACTTCACTCATTTATGAGTGAAATGGCCTTGTTTAGTTAACATTTCAATAGTAGTTTATTATTACTTCTGACAAAATTACAGTAATATGGAAAACTCTTTCAGTTTTATCTTTGGTTTTGTGGGGTTTTTTAATTGCTAAGTCATAAATGTAAAGACTGACAGTAGAACAAGGTGAGTATTGAGAATGAGTATCAGTATTTTAAAAGCAAAATCATTTTGGAAGAATATTATCAAATGATTATTTTGAAATATGCTCAGTCCTTTTTTCCTAACATGTTTTATAATCAGTCTCTTTTCCCCAAGGCAAAATTTCATGCTTCCACAGGGGATTTTTCTAACATAGTCTTGTCAGGTTTGTAGGTGAAATATCAATTTCTGTAGTATCTCCAGGAATCTGATAAATCTTTCTGACCTCAAAGTACAAGTTAAGCATTTCACTCAATAATCATTCTTACAGATCTTGTTTTCATGTTAACGGTGGCAATACTAATGAGAGGCAACCTTTTCACTCATACTGAAGCTTGCTAAAGTCTGGTCGTTTGCCAGTTCTTGTTTGGAAATGAAATGTGTGACACATTGCCTGAAATTTTTTCACTGATAAGAAGCAGTTTTCATTATTTCAAACTACATTTCTCTAGTGATTTCTTGCAAGTCTCTAAGCAATAAACTCTTTTACCTTGTGGAAAAGCTATGTTGTGATGAAAATTTATAAACCTTGTGGCATATAATTTAGACAACAAAAAAGAAAATTCTTGGTTATTTTATGTGTCCTTAACCATTTTGTGAGATGTCTTTAATTTGTTCCCAGCCAGAGGACTCTTGAGATGTGAACTATTTCAAGGGGATGCAGTTTGGAAGGATATTAGGATTAGGTGGGAGAGAAGCAAAGTAAGGAGCTGTTTTAAGTGAGCCATTGAGGATGTGCTTCATAACAGTCTTTGTTCCCACTGGTGCCAGTTGCCTGCTCCCTTCCTTCCCAGTTATGCATTTGGGGTGGAAGGAATAAGGAACAATAGAGTTCTTTGGATGCTGTTGGTCTCAGTTTTCTGTCTCTGACTTCAGTCTCCAATCATGTATAATGGAAGATCATGCCCATCTGGTCCCATCCTGCTCCCACCTCTCTTATCTGAGTGGTAGGAATTATAGTACTCTCAGATACCCCAGATAACTGTACCACCTCCCAAATTCCCTTTTCTCCTTTCTGTGCCAAGTCATATTTCCAGCAATCCTGAAAAGCCAAGTATGATGCCTGTTAACCCAACTCCATTCAGATCCCCCCAGCTGTGCTCCTGCAGTGTCAGGTCTCAGTCAGCCGGGGTGAGATTCAGTGCAAATACAAAATGTTGATGATGGAGCTGATTACTACATGACAAAAGGCAAAAGAGAGCATATATTGCTTCCCAAGCAACAAAAGTGACGCAACCACCACGCTACCCCATCAATACCGTATTTACCTCAGAAATCATCCTTCCCTTAACCACACCAACCCTGCTCTTGGGCAAACCAATTTCCAGTACCCCAAAAGCATAAAAAGTTTACCAGAAGTAGTTGCTACTTCCAGTAGCACTTGACATCTCCAGCTGAACTTGGTCTTGATAATGGCTGCTCAGCAAATGAATTCAACTCAGCCTGATGGGTAGCAGCTCTTACACAATTTTAGGCACCAGATTCTCTACTTTTCCTCCTCTAGCTGACATAGTTGAGCATATAAAAAGCTGTGTTAGTTGCCAGACTATTGCCAGAACTCTCCCAAATCTTCTATTTCTTATATTAACAATCTTTTCTTTTGTAAGAGAAAAAAAATATTCAAATGCAAAATTATTTTTCCTTTCTCTTTTTTTCCCCACCATTTTTTTACTCAGTTTACATAGAGCAATGCATATGCATTTACCTCCCCACTGAGGGTTTTTTTCCTTAATTTTGATTGCAATGAAAATCTATGAAACCTCTCTCTAACCTTTATCAGGCTTTCGATCTATTAGTCATGGTGAAGAGCAAGAATAAGACAAAAAAAGGTATGCAGGTGGCTTGTTCCCCACCCCCCGCCTCTTCCAACTTCAGTGGTTGAGTTTTCAGATAAGTCTAGTGATAAATCGTCCAGCTGTTTTAAAGCTTCTGTACCATTTTTATTTTACTTAGGTGACAGAACCGGACGTTGGAATTTTTCACCATAGGTCTCATGTACAGAAAATGTATGAAGGAAGATTAAAAACATAGGTACAAAAAGGGGGCAATGAGAAACATACAGTCATGCTTGCCATCTTAATATGTTCTTCTAATCACCATATTGTATTATCTGCAGGGACAAATCTTCAAAGTGCTTTTGTTCCTGCAGGATGCAGAATATGTATTGGTCTTTTAAATTTTTAAGAATCTTGAATGTTGTTCTCTTTTGATAGTAAACAAAGTTGTCTACAAGTTTATGAATCTTTTGCTTTGATTGGATTTTAGATGTTCTTTGAGCTGTTTAATATATTAAAATTGGGCTATGTTTAATAGAGGTTGGGGTTTTTTTGCTATAAAACTGACATGTTCCAGATTAAATTGTTTTCTAAAGATTCTGTGTATGCATATCTGTACTTGCATACATTTGGAATCTGGTATAAAGGTCTAAACCAGCATTTTTGGGGAAGGCTATATTAACTTCAGGCGGAGAATGACAGAGGTGATTATGTGTGGAACAACCCAAGTAAATGCCAGTAAAATCTTTATCTCATAGCATACCATTATGTATTTTGCTCTGAACTTATTTATAGGAACTACCTCAGATTTTGGCAAAATTCCTGTTGTTTTTTTTTTTTTTTTGAATTGTGTTTTTCATATGCCTCTAGTCTCCCACATGCAGAATCGTTTTTCCTTCCTTCTTGAGCCCAACTGTTCTGTGAAACTACTGCCGCCTTAGTCAGGAGATTGGCTTCCTGTATGTGCTTACAAGGGAAAAAGATTATATTCCTGAGAGCTGTGCAGAACCACAGATCCTGGGGGGTGGGGGGCAGCAGTTATACTCTTTCCTAACTGGAACTTCAGAACCAGAATCTTATTCATAATTAGACTATCCCTTATCCATTAACAAGACAGGAACTTCAGCAGTGTAAGCTGAAGTGAATGAGATCTGAATCTGTCCTAGTGTAAGCAATTTTGATGTATTCTTATTGCTTTAATTCCGAGAAGTTTTCCTTCCAACTAGGTTTTCCTATAGACTGAAGAAACTGCAATATCACAAAGCCTCTTATGATTTTATTACATAATAAAAGCATAATAACCCCAGTAGAGGTTGTTGTCCCATATCTCCTGTTATAAGAACCAGTTCTGCATATAAGCACATCAAAGTTAAATCTTTGGACTCAAACTCTCTAGGTGTCTACTAGAATAATTTCTTTTTGGTGAATGTTTCAGCTAACAGCTATTTTTAAGGCTGAAATAATGTGAAAATACATTCTTGCATTAATAGTAATTTTAATTACAGTTACCATGTAATGTCTGTAAAGTTAATTGGGGTTAAATTTGGCCCAGCTTATAACAAATGTGTGCATGGCAGCTAAGGACACGGAGGGAATTTCTCCTCTTGTCTCTGATCTGCTGCTCAGTCTCAATGTAGGAGCATATAGAATCATAGAATGTTTTAGGTTGGAAGGGACCCCTAGAGGTCATCTAGTCCAACCCCCCTGCAGAGAGCAGGGACACTGCTAACTAGATCAGGTTGCTCAGAGCCCCATCCAACCTGGCCTTGAATGTTTCCAGGGATGGGGCCTCCACCACCTCTCTGGGCAACCTGTTCCAGTGTTTCACCACCCTCGTTGTAAAGAATTTCCTCCTTATATCCAGTCTAAACCTACCCTGTTTTAGTTTAAAACCATTACCCCTTGTCCTGTCACAGCTGGCCCTACTAAAAAGATTATCCCCATCTTTCCTATAGGCCCCCTTTAGATACTGAAAGGCCGTAATCAGGTCTCCCCGCAGCCTTCTCTTCTCCAGGCTGAACAAGCCCAACTCCGTCAGCCTGTCCTCATAGGAGAGGTGCTCCAGCCCTCGGATCATTTTTGTAGCCCTCCTCTGGACCCGCTCCAACAGTTCCATGTCCTTCTTGTGCTGAGGGCTCCAGAGCTGGACACAGTACTCCAGGTGAGGTCTCACCAGAGCAGAGTAGAGGGGCAGAATCACCTCCCTTGACCTGCTGGCCACGCTTCTCCTGATGCAGCCCAGGGTACGGTTGGCCTTCTGGGCTGCCATCACACATTGCCGGCTCATGTCCAGCTTTTATGGCAGGAGGCTGGAGGAGCGCAAGAGGAGGAATCAGGTAGAAAAAGAATGAGGGACTGGGATTAAGGGGAGAATGGGAGCAGACACCAGGGAGATAGGAATAAGGGGGAGTATTTCTTTCTCTTCACAAGCATGTCTGCAAAGCAGAGAGCAGCTTTCTACTACTATCAGTTTACTCCTCTGTGTAAAGCAACAGTGGGTATACACCAAGTATCTGAAGTTTCCTGGTTTGCTCTTGTGGAAGGATGAAGAGCTGGTTTAGCTCCATGGCAGGAGACAATGAAGTCTGTTTTCCAGGAGGGATGAGCGTCTGCTGCTGTTGACGCTGATGGCAACACGCAGGAAAAGCTCCAAAACCCGAGCACCCTGAAAGACCATGTTGTTGCCTTCTCAGACAGGGGACAAGGAGGCAACATGAACTCCAGACTTTCCTGAGTTTTAAATATTTGATTTTGTAACCTTGACATACTTTGAAAAAATGTATAATACCAACTGCAAAGAAACAAAATATATGAACTAATATAGAAGGAAAAAACAGTAGTGAAGAATTAATAAAATAATGCTGTCTCTGCTATGCAGCACCTCTGTGCAAACAGACAGGATTCTTTCTGTGCCTCAGTGTTAGTTGAATTGGGTTTTAAACATTGCAATATTTAAAGCTGGATGCCAAGGTTACTGACACCAGTAAACAGCGTGTAGTAGCTCAGTGATGAGTATACCGTGATTGTGTGTAAACATCATGCAATGACAAAAGGTGAAATCTGAACAACAGTGAAATGAAGTGAAAGCAATGGCTGTAAACAATATAGCTGCATGTATTAAAATGAATGAAAATGTATAGTCATTGTTTTGGACTGGATCCTCAGTTGGCTCAGGTTGCTTAAATCCATTTATGCTAGTTATTTCCAGCAGCTGGAGAATCCAGCCCAAAATACAGGGTTTTTTTCCTCAGTTCTTCCTCTAAGTTTACAGCCTCCTTATTAAAGGAGAAAGGGGAAATTATATTTTGTATGTGTTTACCAGGGAGATGAAGGGGGTGTTCACCCCACCTCGTCACTATCACTGTTTGCACAGCCTGCGCTGCATGCTCTCTTTCGCCGTGTGATCTACTTAAACCGGCATGACTGCACAGCTTCTCCCTTCAGAACAGGTCTCTGCCTGCCCCTGTTCTGAATGCTGCACACAAATTCTTTCAGGAGATGATTTGCAGACTTGTAGTCTTAAATCATACCACTTACTGTGAAATATAATTTTAAATGTAATAGCTTTGCAAAGTTTCCATGATTGCCTTAAAAAGACCTCCCCTAGATTTTGCAGGATACTTTGCAGAGTAGCACTTGAGAGTCCTCAAGAGTACATCTGTAAACTAATCAGTCCATCTGAAAAGAGTGAAGATTTAGCAGCTGAACATGGTGAAGTATTGCATACTCCAGTGTGCTTTTTGAAAGCAAGCTATGTTGCTGTGGGACAGGAGATTTGGTATTCAGAAAGAATTCATATCCATTAAGCCCTGATTCAGCAAAGTATTTAACCATGTTCTGTTATGCACCTATTAGCTTTTAATTTTGCTGCTGCTTAAGAACTCTACTGAGTCAGAAGCAGCAAGCCAAATGGAAAGGTGATGAAGTTTTTCATGGATTTGCTCACGTAAAGCCTGTTTCATGATTATGTTAAATGAGTCCAAATAATAAGAATTCTTGCTTCTAGCAAATTAGTGTCATGAAACTCCAACAGGCGTTAAGAGTTCAGACAGGTCATCTGTTTTTTGCAGGTTTTGTTCACAACTGTAGCAGTTGGAAGCTTTTTAAAAATAATAAATAAAAAAAAAGTGTGGTTTTGTCTGAAATAAGGTAGTCTAAAAAAGCAATACAAGACTTCCAGCCTACTTTGAACCATCTTGATTTGATCCCTGGCTGCAGTGCCCTTTTTGAGCTGTTGTTGTCTATCCTGTGATTCCGAGTAGTCACTGCCAGCTAATCAAGTACCTTAACCTTCAAATGCTGAACTTGCTATCTAGGTGGTGTCAGACTCCTTGAACTTAGGAGTCATATTACCCTGTTTGTGGAGCTATAGGTCCTCTCCTACTGAAAGCAGCTCCTAAGAATAGAGGCTTAAATTGTGGAGTCTTATTTTATAGACTTTTGTGGGCACTTATTTTGTGTATTGTTTGAACAGCTGGTCTTTTTCAGCTGTTTGCATGTTAGGAGCTATTTGACCTGCCCGCAAGCAGGGAGGTAAGAGCAGTGATGGGTAAAGTTAGGACTGCACTGGTACAGTTAAATTCAGGGAGGTGGGGACTACATGGGGTTTGTTGATACCACTCCCCCTCTTTGGTTTCTTCACCATTTTACTAACAAGGAACTAAATAATTTTATCCTCATCCACTCTGCTCATCTCATTCTATTTCAGTTCTGGAGAAAAATGGACATTATATATAGCTGAGTGAGGTAGGAGGAGAATGAAAAAAAAGAAATTTCTGAACATTTCTCTAGTCATGCCCTTGGTTTCAATCAAATGAAAAAAGGTTCCCATCTGGTATTTGGCTTGAGTGAGAGCGACAATTTCTCCACTGGCAGTGCTGCCAGCAGTATAATAATTGTCCATGAGTTCAAACGCCTTCCACCATATTTTGTCTTCGTGAAAATGAATGCAATCATCAGTAATTTATGATTCTTGTCAGATACTATAAGTTAAGCGAAAGTTCTCTTTTAAACACAATGGAAGGGCTTGTTTCAGGCTATTGAAGGCACCTGCTATTTTTTCATTTTTATTCTACAGTTTTTTGTTTTGTTTTGTTTTTTAGGGAAGCAACGTAATGGAGGACCAGGATCTCTTGGAAATAGGAATCCTTAACTCTGGACACAGACAGAGAATACTCCAAGCAATCCAGCTTCTCCCAAAGGTATAGTTTCTGTTATTATCCAAGGGAGGGAACTAAAACCTACACCTTTCACGTTATTTAAAACACTTTCTTGAATGGAGATAAACAGAACTCTCTACTGGTTTTGTAAACGTGTTTTGCATATGCAAATGTGGCATAATGTAATGTCATTGCATTGGACTCACTTTGTATAGATGTAATTGACAAAGCAAAGGAGAGTAAAATCTGTAATTTGAAGTGATGGCTGTTTAGAATTTATTTTAATTATTTGGGGCTTTTCTATCTGTTTATAGACTGCCATTACATACATGTAAATAGGGCTGCCAGTGATTCACAGATGTTTGTCTTCACGTAGCAGTTGGCCTGGAAATACTTTGTCCCATATATAAGTATTCTTAAAAGCCTTGGATGAAATACTGTTTTTCCTAATATGTGCCTTTCATGTAAGATGTGGAGACTTCCTGCAGGTTTCATATTTGATTTGCTGCTGTGTACATTAATTTTGCTTCTCAGCTGTGGACAGAATAACTTTTTGGTGCTAGCTGATCTAAACTATAGATTTTAAAATTAGTGATAGGAAAGGATTGTTCCTATATTTTGCGTACCAGAATATATCAGTGGAGGCTTCTACTAGCATTGCAAACAAGAGAGATAGTGGGCCTACCATGAAAACTTACTATTTGGTTTTGGAAAGCTCTGTAAGGGGAATGAATGAGAAGTAGACACCAGTAAGGCTCAGGAGGCTGCCACGTGTGATGCAGATACTTAATGCAAGATACTAGGGCAGGAATAACCATAGAATCATAGAATCATAGAATGTTTTAGGTTGGAAGGGACCCCTAGAGGTCATCTAGTCCAACCCCCCTGCAGTGAGCAGGGACACCACTAACTAGATCAGGTTGCTCAGAGCCCCATCCAACCTGGCCTTGAATGTTTCCAGGGATGGGGCCTCCACCACCTCTCTGGGCAACCTGTTCCAGTGTTTCACCACCCTCGTTGTAAAGAATTTCCTCCTTATATCCAGTCTAAATCTACCCTGTTTTAGTTTAAAACCATTACCCCTTGTCCTGTCACAGCTGGCCCTACTAAAAAGATTATCCCCATCTTTCCTATAGGCCCCCTTTAGATACTGAAAGGCCGTAATCAGGTCTCCCCGCAGCCTTCTCTTCTCCAGGCTGAACAAGCCCAACTCCCTCAGCCTGTCCTCATAGGAGAGGTGCTCCAGCCCTCGGATCATTTTAGTAGCCCTCCTCTGGACCCGCTCCAACAGTTCCATGTCCTTCTTGTGCTGAGGGCTCCAGAGCTGGATGCAGTACTCCAGGTGAGGTCTCACCAGAGCAGAGTAGAGGGGCAGAATCACCTCCCTTGACCTGCTGGCCACGCTTCTCCTGATGCAGCCCAGAGTACGGTTGGCCTTCTGGGCTGCCATCGCACATTGCCGGCTCATGTCCAGCTTTTCATCCACCAGCACGCCCAAGTCCCTCTCAGCAGGGCTGCTCTCAATCCTTTCTTCCCCCAGCCTGTACTGATACCAGGGGTTACCCCGACCCAGGTGCAGGACCTTGCACTTGGCCTTGTTGAACCTCATGAGGTTCTCACAGGCCCACCTCTCCAGCCTGTCCAGGTCTCTCTGGATGACATCCCGTCCTTCTGGTGTGTCAACCGCACCACTCAGTTTGGTGTCGTCCGCAAACTTGCTGAGGGTGCATTCGATCTCACTGTCTAAGTCATTGATGAATACATTAACAGCACTCGGTCCCAGTATGGACCCCTGAGGGACACCACTCGTCACCGGTCTCCATCCAGACACCAAGCCATTGACCACTACCCTCTGGATGCGGCCATCCAGCCAGTTCCTTATCCACCGAACAGTCCACCCATCAAATCCATAGCTCTCCAATTTAGAGAGAAGGATGTTGTGGGGGACCGTGTCAAAGGCTTTGCAGAAGTCCAGATAGATGACGTCCATTGGTTTTCCCTTGTCCACTGATGCTGTCACACCATCATAGAAAGACACTAGGTCCTTCAGGCAGGACTTGCCCTTGGTGAAGCCATGCTGGCTATCTTGAATTATCTCCCTGGCCTCCATGTGCCTTAGCATAGCTTCTAGGAGGATCTGTTCCATGATCTTCCCAGGCACAGAGGTGAGGCTGACAGGTCGGTAGTTCCCAGGGTCTTCCTTTCTACCCGTTTTGAAAATGGGCACAATGTTTCCCTTCTTCCAGTCACCAGGGACTTCACCTGACTGCCATGACTTTTCAAATATCATGGAGAGTGGCTTGGTGACTACATCGGCCAATTCCTTCGGGACTCTGGGATGCATCTCATCGGGTCCCATGGACTTATGTGCGTTCAGGTTCCTCAGGTGGTCACGAACCTGATCTTCTCCTACAGCAGGAAGGGTTTTGCCCTCCCGACCCCCCTCATGCCATCCATCAACTCGGGTGGGGTGGGGAGAGAGGTTCCCAGTGAAGACTGAGGCAAAAAAGTTGAGTACCTCAGCCTTCTCTTCATCTGCTGTTACCAGCTTGCCGGTCTCGCTCATCAGCGGGGGTACGCTTTCTTTAACCATCCTTTTCCGGCTGATATACCTGTAGAAACCCTTCTTATTATTCTTTGCATCCCTAGCCAAGTTTAGCTCCAGCTGAGCCTTGGCTTTCCTGACACCATTCCTACACAACCGGACCGCGTCCCTATACTCTTCCCAGGATGCCTGTCCCTGCTTCCACTGCCTGTGCAGTTCCCTCTTCCTCCTTAGTTTGACCAGCATCTCTCGTCTCAGCCATGCCGGTCTCTTCCCTTCTTTGCCCGATTTCTTACACCTAGGGATCGAGAGCTCTTGTGCTCTGTGGATCACTTCCTTAAAGATCTGCCAGCTCTGTTCTGTTCCCCTGTCCCTGAGGACCGTTTCCCAGGGAGTCCTTCTGACTATCTCCTTGAGGAGCTGGAAGTTTGCTTTTCTAAAATTCAGGCTCCTGACTATACTCTTCATTCTTCCCATTTCCCTCTGGAGCGTGAGCTCTACCAGCGCATGATCACTGCAACCCAAGCTGCCTCCGATCTTGACATTTCCAACGAGCTCACTTGCATTGGTGACCACCAGGTCCAGTATCGCATCCCCTCGGGTAGGGGTGTCTATTACCTGGCTTAAGAAGTTGTCCTCAATGCATTCGAGAAACCTGCTGGATTGCCTACAGCTTGCCGTGTTGGTTTTCCAGCAGATGTCGGGGTGGTTGAAGTCCCCCAGGAGGACGAGAGCCTGCGAGCATGAAGCCTCCCGGAGCTGGAGGAAGAACGCTTCGTCCGTCGGCTCCTCTTGATCTGGCGGCCTGTAGTAGACACCAACCACCAGGTTCCCTTTGTTGCCTCTCTCTCTGATTCTTATCCATAAGCTCTTCGACCTGCTCGTGGCTATTCTTCAGGGCCAGCTCTTCACACTGTAATGATTTCTTGATGTAAAGGGCAACGCCTCCGCCCCTCCTTCTTCGCCTGTCCCTTCTGAACAGCCTGTAGCCATCAATAGCTACATTCCAGTCGTGGGATTCATCCCACCAAGTTTCCGTAATGGCGATCAGGTCATAGCTTTCTAGCAGCACGATAGCTTCCAACTCCTCTTGTTTGTTTCCCATGCTGCGCGCGTTTGTATAGAGGCATTTCATATGAGCTGTCGGCCTCGTCACCTTCATAGCAGAATACCCTTCATTTACTTTGAGGTGTTTCACGGGCTTTTCCTTGTTGGCTCCTACTACCTCAGGAGCCTCCGGCTCACCTCCGCCAGACGTCAACTTCTCTGCAGTGCCCCTGGCACACTGCTGGGCGACAGGTTGAAGGCTCATACTAGCCCCCAGTCCCTCTAACCCTTGCGTTTCATCCCCTAGCCTGTCATTGGCAAGCCCAATAGGTTCCCCTTCCCCCTTCACATATAGTTTAAAGCCCTGTCAATGAGCCCCGCAAGCTCCTGGGCAAAGACCCTCTTCCCCCTTTGAGAAAGCTGGCTCCCATTTGACGCCAGCAAGCCCGGTGCCTTGTAGACTATCCCGTGATCAAAGAACCCAAAGTTGTGGCGGCGACACCAGTCGCGGAGCCACGTGTTAATAGATTGAGTCTGCTCATATTGTCCCGTGTCTCTGTCCACCACTGGAAGGAGCGAGGAAAAAATAACCTGCGCTCCAGATCCCTTCACTAATCGCCCCAAGGCTTTGAATTCTTTTTTGATTACCCTCGCGCTACTTACTGCTACTTCATCGGCACCCACATGGAAGAGGAGCAAGGGATAGTAGTCCGAGGGTCGGACCAGGCTAGGAAGTTTCCTAGCCTAGAATAAAACCTAGTGTAAAGTGCACGGAGTGTTCTGGAGGCAGCATGTATAGAATAATTGAGGTAAATAGAGATTAGTCTGCTTGCAGTTTGATAATACTGGAAAATGGGAAGAGTGATTAAAGGACTTTTCAGTCTAGAGCATGAGGCTGACATTGCTGGAAGAGGCATTGATGCATCATGGCTTACTTGGATGGATCACTTTTAAAACAGAACAAGGGTTTCTTTCAAATGGTAAAAATTAGAAGTTGTGAACAATTTCTGCATCTGGATGTGTTAGTCAATCCATATAGACTACAATATGAGTCTGTGCACTGAAACACCAAAGATTATTAAAGACAATAATATTCCACATACCATATTAGACAAGTGAAATAAAGGGTACAAGTAGTAGGGTATATAAAAGTAGCATTTAATGAATTGCAATAGATATTTAAGGTTTAACTATGAATTTATGAATTTTTTAGCAATGCTATCATTCAAGCAAAATTTTGTAATCTTAATCCCTGCTCTTAGCCACTGAAGTATTTTTTCTATTTTTCATACTTAGGGAGATCATCTCTCTTGTATTCTTGTTTAAATTTTTCAAAACGAATGAATGGATTGATTGTTAATATATCATGATTTGAGTGCTATCTGCACTCAGTAACTGGTGTTTATGAAAACATTGTTAATAATGTCTGCTTTTGAAGAGCATACTAGTGCTGAGACCAGATTCTGTCATAAAACTCCAACCAAGGTCTTTTTAAAAATGTGCGTCATGTGAGAAAGGAGGACAGAATCAAGATCTAGAGATCTCTTGAAACTGATTGAGGACAAGATGGTTGTGTGGTTACTTGGAAGAATCAACATCTTCTGAACCAACAATAATTAAGCAACACAGAACGGCTTGAAGCATGGGCTGAATAATGGTGAGGTAGTCTTTAGCAGCTTACCTGTTCAGCTAGATAAAACAGCACTTAAGGACCATGGTTTTAATGTGTCTTAGATGCAGGGATGTTACACCAAAACAAAGGCAGTCGAAAGCTGAAGCTGTGCATCACATTTCTTCACTTAAATGACTCAGCAACGCAAGAGAGCTCACATAGTAAAAATACATAATTTCCTATTCAAAACTGAGTTCTCTGAAAGGCACAGCTGTTGGAATAGTTATGGGGCCCAAAAATTGGGATCATGGTAAGTTTTATCTAATGTAACCCACCCTTGTTTTATTCCCAATAGCTTGATGAAGAGCTAAAAAACTTTCCCATCCTGCAAGGAACCGTGAAACATTTCCGTACAGCTATTTGTTTGTTGATAAGTTCAGCTCTGTCATCATGTATTCAAAATAGTGCATACTGTCTAAATATTTTAAGATCTCAAACCATAATTGGAGTCTCACTAATTTCAATCTCATTAGATAAAAATTCTTTTCATTTGTTTGTTTTGAACATATACCTCTTTTCTGTTCCTCATTTAAAACTTGATGACTCCTTGTGTTTTAGTACTTAATAACATTGCTGATGATGTTATTTTTAGTTTTACAATTCATGTTTCCTGTCTTGTGATACTTTTTAACTCAGATTTTGAGGTGGAAGTTAAGTGCTTTAAAAACATCTATGGAAAAACACTTCCTTAGAACCATATACTCAGAAAGCATTGAGTAAGTTTAGGAGGTAAAAATGAAACAAAAAATCAAGGTTTTAAAATACTCTTTTTAAATGTCTTTTTTTTTATTTATTTATTCTCATCAATATTAATCTCTGCAGCCTGAAAATACAACAGGCATTTAATGGCTGAAAAGAAAGACTGTCTTTTTTTACTCATAATTGCTGGCTTCTTGACGAGTGATGAATTTCTGTATTACAAACACTAGAGGCCTGTTTAGGAACCACTTTCTAGCTTGAAGTAGTTTTAAATAGGAAAAAACCCCAACATATCTGTCCAAATATAGATGAATTAATCATTGTAGTTTCTTATCCAGTGTTTCACCAATATAAAAGGTATGTTTAGCAAGATTTCTCAAAATATTTTTCCCTGATGAGTCTGGTTTTGAGGACAACATTTTGTAAGAGGGTAAACTGGTATGCTTGTAAGAGATAGGCAGAGTTGAAATCTTTCCGTTAGATTTCTGCTTTTCGAAATACCCTTTATTTTTTGTTGGATTAGAGCTAGTAGCCCAAATTCTCATTTTGCACTAATGTAATTTAAGTTATTCAAGTTTCACATTAATATTAACTAGAGCACTTTATGGCTTATTATTATTAGATAAGGTTAAGACACTCCAGTAGAAATACAATTTGTAAAGTTAATTCTTGAAATGGCAATATTTTCTACATGCCATCAGTCTTTGAGCACATTTCCTAACAGAGTTTGATATTGCATTTAAGATTTTTTTGTCTGAAAAGAATGAAATCAATAAATGTTTGGAGAAGGATTTTATATGTTTTATTAAAGGAAGTCGAGAGGTAGAGACAATGTCTAAAAAGATACTGAAGTTGCAAGTACAAGGACTTGAGAAAAAAAAATACTGAGAAAAGAATTGTGTGCAGGATATGCTCAATTAACAAAGAAAATAATAGCAGTCATAACGTAACATTTTAGCCACATTTAAGTGACATAGGAAACCTAAGGAGCATTGTCAAGTTATTTCGACATCCATAACCTATGTGCAAGTGAATTCTCAATGGGTTCCTCAAAAGCTAAAATGTTTTTGAAAATAGGAATTATCCTATCTTATCTGAGAATTTAGATAAGAAAAAGGATTGGTTTTGTGTGGGTTGCTCAGTGTTCTGAGCTGGGCTTCTTCTCCCAGCGCATAATGGGAACATATTCTCTCATTTGACAGATGGAAGAAAGTTGTTAGCTGAAAGCAGCTTTCTCCTGGCTTCAGAGCTATTCTTAAAGTGTGCAGCTTGTTCCTTCCTGCATGGAGAGGTCTTAGCACAAAGCAAGTTTGGGAATCTGTAGCAGCGGTGTGCAGGCAGCCAGACTCTTTCCTGGGTGCTTTGCAGAACCAGACAGGAAGTAGGATATAAGGAAACCCTGTTCTCTTTCTATGGCAACTAGACTAGGAGGACAACCTGAATGAGCTGACTTAGACTTTGTTCACATCCTTTTGTCTGAGAAAGAAGACATGGACAATTGCTTTCTGGGAGTATTTGCTGGTGTGGCTGTTCTGCCCCAGGCCTTCACCGTTAATTTGTTCATGAGCTCCATAAGGGCCACTTATGGGATCCACATTCCCATCTGCAACCTGTCTGCAGGCAGCTATAAACCACAAAGACTACTACTCAGTTGTCACACACCTTTACTCATTGAGGTATATTTATGAACAGAGTTTCAGATCATCAAAAGTACTTCCAATACCCATGTGGTCCATAATTCCAGTGCTGGATTCAGAAGGAACACTAGCATCTTCTCTATGGGCAGCAATAGTGTTAGCATCATCTGGATAGTGCCTGCCTCTTGGGAAGTACTACGCACCCTCTGCATCACCAGGTCATGAGACGATACCTATCCAGAAATGGAGCAAGTACCCAGTTAACTGTAACACTGTCACATGCTGTATGAAAGGACACTATGGCTTTTGCCATCTGGCTGCAAGATAGCAGGCTGCATAACAGACTGGACACAAACATTTCCAATGTTTCCCAAACTATAGGTCTGAGCTGTGTTCGGCACAGCCCCTGTGAGGACGTAGTTAAGTTAACTTTTTAACAGACTGAAATAGCAAAGACCGGTTTCTTCAACACCATAAGAATGTCCCTTTCTCCTCTTTGCATCTTCTCAGAGCATCAAGGATGGTGCTTGTTTCCAGGCTGCTGTACCTTCCCAGATGAAGGGAAGACCAACCAGGAGTGACTGGAGTAAGACAAGGAAAATTTGATTAACACCAAATATCTTTTGCAGTGTTTCAAATGTAATGGGAAGATTCCAGAAAAATGGATCTCTGTCCCCACTCCCACCTCCACACAAAGGGAGTGGAGATGTCTTCATGGCCTTTGAGGCTTACTTGCTTCACCCATTCACTCCTCAATGGCACTGGGTTGATAGATATATTTATTCTGCCTACCAGTGTGTGGCTGTTAACTTCTTTCTCCAGTGCTACCGTGCAGGCCATTTCACTATAAAAAAATTCCAGTTGGAGCTGCTAGAAGATGGTTGGTGAAGTGGGAGGAATGAAAGCCTGACAAGGCCTATGTAAGTGACTGCCATGACTTGGGGAGGGAGGAGGAGTAAGACTTGAATACAGCTAGAGATTTAGGGCTGACCCGGTCAAAGGGTACTTTTCTATGTTCACTCTCACCAAGAAACCCTTCTCTATGTCCTCCTCCATCTCCTCCAGTGAGATAAGAGTTTTTACCCCATTGCCTCCCACTTTTCATCTATCAAGGGAAATGATTCATCTCCCCTATGCCTTTGGTTGAAACACTCCATTCATAGAATTACTCTCCCCTTTTCAGTCTTATGATGGGCTGATAGTACATTGTATTCAGGGGGTTGTGCCCCAGAGGGTCCCCAGCTGTACCTCTTCAGTCTCAGAAAGGAGCTCTGCTTGCACAGCATGTGGCCAAGTTCTCTGTAGCTGTCTCACATGCTGAGGTTCAAAGGTCGCCGGAGAGGCACCAAGGTGGCCTCCAGAGGTACCATCAACAGCCCATGCCTCGTAATCGCTGCTGCCCAGCCCCAGAGAACACACTTGCTAAGACATCCAGCAACAAAAGCCAAAAATTGCAGTGACTGACAACACAAACCTTTTCCTGAGGCCTGGCACAGCCCACTGTGGACTAGCAATGACAGAAACTGGTCAGCGTGGCCGAATGAAACAGGCAGGAGCAACACTTGCAGTTGTGGGAAGAACAGAAGAGGTTCCAGCAGTCACCACAGTCTGTTGCAACTTGAACACCTAGAAAGGATCTGCAACAATGAGATAGTAAGAGTGCCTATCCATGGAAGCAGCGTTTCTTCCTCAGGATTGGCTCCTTCATCTGTCTCTGGTTGCTTCTACAACCAGATTTTTTTCCAGTTTTTGAAAGTACACCTGTAAAGCTCTAGCTCTGTGCACTGAAGTACCAAAAAATACCCACAGGACTGCTTTTAGAAGTTATAGTCATAGAAACCCTTGACATCAAAGGCCATAGCTTCCACTTAGTCCACAAATTCCAGATTTAGGTCTTCTTAAGTTTGTATTATATGCAACTGAACTGTCCTGAATTATTGCATGCATCACCCTCAGTAATGAGACCTGGTTTGCCCTTGTCCCAAACATTGTGTCTGATGCAGAACTATGGAGCTCTTTTCAGTCTTCTGGATGTGGATCTGTTTAAATTTTTCCAGAAAAAAACATGTGTGTGCACATGTCTTTTCCTTTAAATCCAGAAGATAGATTCCAACTGCAAAAATCATAGAAAGGGTCACTATTGCAATGCTGGCAGTCTTAGGCAGGAAACTCTGAACTCAGTTCATGTTATTCTGGACTTGCCATCAGGGCAGGATTCTGAATCAGGCAGTGCTGCGAAATGAATGTGCCTATACTGTCTTTTTATAGTAAGCTCCACAAGAAGATGGAAGGTTTTTGATTAGCAGAAAGAAAAGTCAAACATTATTAGAACACAAGCTTGAATTGTTAACTTGTTATATATGTGACAAGGTAGATGGAATAGAAAACTAAAAGGTCAATATACAGCTCTTCCTCACCGACTGATTTTGTAGGCAGGTCACAGTTTTTGCTGCTTTCTCAACAGCAGCAAATGCAAAATCTTCTCAGGTCCTCAGGGAGTTGTGTCTGTCCCCCATGAGAGTCTCTGCCCCTGACTGCAGGCGCAGTTTCTGCACAGGCGCTGCAGGCACCAGCTCCACGTGGTGCCCCTGTGCCAGGCAGGCCCTGTGATCTTCTGAAGTGTTGCTCTCCCAAGCCTTTTCTTTCACCACTGCAGAGGAGGAATGATCTCCTCTTCCAACACCAGGGGTCCAACTGATCACGTTTGTAAAGTACATAATACATAACAGACAACTCACAAAGACAGGAAAAAAAGAACCAATACACACGCACACACACAGAGCCACACACCCATTACAATCACCCAGAATTACTCAGATTGGTAGTTGATAGTTTCACACAAGTTCCCAAAAGTGTTGCGTAAATCTCTCAGGCCAGCAGTTTAAAAGAAAGCATTATGTGCTTGCTAAAAAGATCTTTCTTGCAAGCCAACATGACCATAAATTCACTGCAATCATAGCCACCTTTTAAAAAGCTGTGAAAGTCAAGTCACCTCTTTCTCCTTATACAGCAGATAAAAAGCTTGATTTTAATGCACGCAGTGTTGAGATTCACCAGATAGTGGTATTACCTGTGGAGAAAATAGCATTAGTTCCCCATCTGCCTGAGAAGATCAGAGAAAACTGTGATAGTCCATGTTAGTGAATTCACCTTGATGCTTCTGGTGCATATGTGATTACTTTGAAGCTCCATGCATGTTTATTTGCCTACCTTTCAGAGACAAAAAACTAAAGTACCTTCCATCCTAATGTAAAATACTATATAGATATAGCAGTGCTGCACCTGTAAAAAGACTGATGTACAATCAGTCTCTTGTAAATGATTTCTCAGCCCATTAGGATGCTACTTGACATTACTATTTTATTATAAGAAACAGCTCTTTCTGGCTTCTGCTTTCTATTCATTTCAAAGGAAGTGATACTAGTGATAGATCAATGGGACCTAGGAGAGAAATCTCCTATGGTTTTTGTCTTCTTCTATGCTTCATTTATATAATATTTTCTTAAACATTTCTTTTTCTCTAAATCCTATGGGCTTCATTCCTAGCCTTTTCCATAGTCAGCATGCTAAAATCATTTGCAGCGAAACAGCTAACATCGATATTGCTCTTTAAAGATAACAACCAAATGAACTAGTAGCAGTGTGCAGAAGAACAATACTGCCCCAATTCATGAGCAGTTAATATTTGAAAGGCTGTCGTGACTTGAAGCTTAGAGATTTTATACTGCTCTGAGTATGCACAGAGCTGCTTAGATGTTTGACACCACTGGTGCATGTGTTAATAGCTGGTGCAAAATGATTGAAATATTATACATGGAAATACAGTTGCTAGATTGGAGGGGATTTTTCTTAAAAAAAAAAAAAGCAAATAGCATCAGCAAGGAAACCTACAGGGTGTAAATGATCTGTGAGAGGAGTCTAAGATTGTGGTGCAGTATAGAAAAAAAAATGTGAACAGTTTGAGAGCCATGACCTATCAATGGGCACTGGGATAAGATGCAACTAAACTGCAGCTCTAATAAAGTAAAGGGGCAGAACTTCCAGTCAGATATTTCAAAGTGGTTTGGGTTTTTTTTCTTTAAAAACTCCATAACTTTTTATATGAAAAGCAGATACTATTAATGATACTGTCATGTCTACATAACCAATCTGTCTGTCAATAAATATTTGAAAGGAAGACATTCAGCCAGCTATGAATGACAGTTAATAAGGTAGTTGATGTTATTAACAGGCAGAACAAAACTTTCCATACAAGAGGACGGATACTGAAAGTTTATTAATTTTCATGTATTGGACACATTTTAGAAAATCTGTTTTGATTTGGATAAGAGATTGGTTCTTGGTTCATGGCAAAACAAAATACTGCTTTTGTGCTGAAACTGCTGGCAAATATTCTAGAGATTAATTTTCTGCGATATGAGCAGCAGGCGGGGGCTGCCCCACCAGGGCAGGTGAGCCGGGGGCTGAGGGGGGAGAGCGGGGCAGGCAGGGAGCAGCCACGCAAGGCAGGCATGGCAGGGACGGTGGCAGTGACTGTGGGCAGCCACATCCCTGGGAAAATCCACAGGGAGAGCATGGGACAAGGTTGACTCGGGAGGGTGAGTCAGAGGGTGAGGATTAGCAGGGTGCATGGCTGGGCACAGACCTACCTATGGCATAGCTTGGGCGAGTGTCAGGGACACGGACCTGAGCTCACATGCAGGTCCTGCAGAAGGTGGGGTGGCCCCGACCAGGCTTCTGATCCAAGGCTACACAGCTGCACCATCCCCGACATGGCCTTGAACACAGGCAGCCAGATCTCTGGCACAGGGAGAGGGAAAATGCCTGCAGAGCCAGCTGCTGCCCAGCAACAGGCCGATGTATTTTCATGTAGGCTGTTGAGTGACCCGATGACAATTTTGTCTACTGGCACCAAATCCGAAGAGTGAAATTGTCACATACATTTCAGTTGTTCTTGGCCTTTTGCTCATTCGATTGTTCACTTGCATTTGCTTGCCTGCAGCCCTTTGCAACACACCATGGTAGAGTGATATCTATTTTAACAACCCTTGTGACGGAGATCTCCAGTGGGAATTGAGAATTCAGAAACATCCCATGCTGTGTTTGCTTTTTATAGAGGCCGATGGATTACCAGAATTGTGGACCAGACTGCATGAGATTTCTCAATCAGCAGGCCAAAAAAAAAAAAAGTTAAAATCAGGATTTATTAAACATTAAGATCAAATTGTAATAAACAAAATAAATAATTTTCATAACATGCCCCACCTGGATACATTGAAAATTATTTTGAAGGTTCTTTGCTTTTCTTTTTTAGAGAAAGAAAACAAAAATCCCTTATATCTTTCAAAAGTCGTGTGTTCCCTGTGGGCCCTGTACATCTTCTTCATGTCTTCTCTGTATTAGATTTTTCTTCTTTAGTTTATTGGGTCCTTTCTTTTCAAGTGTCAGTTGTTTAAGCATAACTCATTTCAAATCAGCTCTTGAAATAAGCTTCCCAGGAGTCAGAGCTACCAGGGTCCTCCAACTTTTCTGCAGTCTGCGGGACAGACTACTCTCAATCTAAGATTTGAAGTAAGTCTGAATGACAGTGAAAGAAGAATTTTGACATCTAAGAATTTCATTCTAAATTAGGATTAAACTAAATTCCAAAACACCAAGTTCAACAACAAAACCGAACTCTCACTTTCTAGTATGACTCCTGTGTTGCGGAAGTGACCTGACAGGCTACGATTCCCATTGTTAATGTGTGATTTCTCTCGTATCTCTTTTATGATTTAAGATAATGATTTCACTACATCATTTAAATATTGCCATTAGTATTTTATATCCAACATCTGCAGCAAAAGACCAAAGGGTAAACTGTCATATCCACGATGCAGTGTGCCTGCATCGCTCCTCTCTGATACCGCAGGAAACTACGATCAAGATTATGACATGCTGGCTTTCTGCATTTGAGCAGGTCAACGAACGCTACTGCAGCCTTCGAATGGAGACTTTCATTTTTCCTCTGCTTTGAATTCAAATTGTATTTCAAATAAACTGTGAGAACAAAGCCTGGTTCAGGCAAGATATTAAGATCAGAATTCTTTTTAAATTACTTTGTCACTCACTTCAAACTTACGCTCAAAGCATTATGCTTCTGTCACGCTTGCCTTGTTTCTCAGAAAGTAGGAATGTACATAAGCAGGTAGAAATGGGAGACTGGCTTTCACCATCCGCAGTGTCACTCTTGCACAATTGGGAGATCCCATGCAAAGGTTTCTAAACGTCTAAGGCTTCTTAACAGTTTACCAGTTCAGTGGATTATCAGGTTAGCAATAGGTACACTTCCATAGAAAGACAATATGCATATAATACTGTTGAAAACTGAGGCTGTTTCACAATTTTTTTTTTACATTGTTCTACTTCTGCCACTTTTGCAAATTACTTTAAAATTCATAAAAACAGTATAGCATAACAAGCAGCAAAGGTAGAGGCTTTATACATTTTTATCTTTAATGGCTAGCTTGAAAATCTTCACTTGTGTCACTGAGAGGCAATTGTGAAAGAGAAATTGCAGCTCTTTAGTTCTCAGTAGCTTAACAAAATTCAGAAAAATAAGATGCCAGTGGTATTTCTTAGTTTGTTATGAAAACAAGATTTATATGATTATGCTTTCTGGGCCTGTGTTGCTATATGAATGTGGGTGGTGTGCTTCTGTGTGTGTCATTCTGTCAATTCCATTCCAATAATATTTGGTTCGATTGTCCAATCTCAAGCAACTTTACAGACAGAGAGCAATCTAAAATATATTAAATTCCCAAGAGTCCCACAAAAAATGTGACCAAAAAGAGACTTTTTTAAGCCTCCCCCGGGGGTGGAAAAATATAGCGTGGCTTCAACCATTATAAAATATCAGATAACCTACTAGGAGAGATAAATTAGGAATAATATAACCAAGGCAATATCTTTTATTTGCAGTTTGATACCAAAAGATCCATTCCTCAGTTTAATTTATTCCCTTTCTATGAAATCTTAGGTGCAAATCTGACATTTTTGTGCAGTCAGTATATTAATAATGTCCCTTTCTCACTCTTTTGCCTTCCCTCACTTATGGATTCGCTGATGTCTAGTAAGAGTAGAACTCATGCTCAAGCCTTAGTATACTCTGGTTTAAAAGGCAAGCAGACATAAGAAAAAGATCAATTGAAAACTAAGTTTTATTAGTGCTATTGCTCACAAAATTGTTTCATGTTGTGCTAATCATTAAAAGAATGTTGATCAGAGAATAAGATAACTCTGACCCAAAGAAAATAATATAAATAACTGCAGTTCTGAAAGATGTTTAATGAATACTATCAGTAATTCTTACATATTCCTGTTTTTCAGATGAAGCAGATCGGTCACGACGGCTACAACCCCACCTCTGTAGCTGAATGGCTGGATTCCATTGAACTGGGTGACTATACCAAATCCTTTCTAATTAATGGCTATACATCGATGGACCTTGTGAAAAAAATCTGGGAGATTGAATTAATTAATGTAAGTTGATCGATTTATAGCAGTAGTTCCTCCTAAATACATTCTAGTACTTGCCCTTGCATATTGAAGAGAAAGCACAAGAGCAAATTGCACTACAAATACTGACATCAAGTATTGCTAATGATTACAGCTCTCATGCCTATACCTGGGCTGACTGTCCCCTTTGCTTCCATTTGCTTTGCCATTGTCTTTAGCATGGTATTCAATCAGCATGATTGTGTCACCCATTCAGGATGCTGAATGACATTTAAAAATATATTTTGGTAGCTGATAGCTACAAAGCATAAGCCTTTGCTTTGAAAGTGTCTAACAACAGTAATTCTTATAAAGATACTTACAGTTTACTTTTCCACATGCTCTGTCTAAATTAAACAGAAAATAAGGAAACCTTAAATACAGTTAATAAGTTTAAGTAGTTTCTCTAATTATCACTTTTCCTTGCAACTTTATTTACATGAGTCAGTTAAATTAGATGCCCACATTTGGGCAACCATAAACTTTAAGGGAATTTTTGGAATTAATTTTGTGCTATTAAAGACATTGACAGTACAGCTTTGCCAATGGAATTTTCATGTAAGTTATGTGTCTGAAACGGAGTTGTTTCCTTTTATAAAAGATAGATGATTATAGCTTTGGATCTGCTGTGGCTTTTGAGATCAACGGTATTGTCAGTTTACCTGAACTTTAGGGCAATCCCTATATAAAGAAAAGCCCAATGTCACATTTTATTGGCTCTTCATGGATGAAAGGCTGTGCTCTTCCTTCCCATATAGGAGATACTGCATGTCTGCCTCTAATTAGTGCTTAACTTCCAGAACAGTCAAAGTGCTACCAGCAACCATAGGCAATCAAACATAAGATAGAGCAGCTGATACAGCTTTATATCGGGAAGCAGTTCCCAGTGTGTCCCAGGCTGGAGAAATGGAGAACATAATGATTATGCAAAGCCGTGTTGCAACACAGTACCTGGTGCAGGAAGCATAAGCAGGTATAGCTCAAGACCGGCATTTAAAGAAAAGGAAAAGAAAAAGGAGGTATTTCATATTAACTGAAAGACAAAACCATTGTGTGTTAGAATTTCTTTTCTTACTGTCACATTACAGGTAATGTTAACTAGCACAAAAATGTAGAGTAAGAGTAAGGGCCAAACTCTGGCTTACATGTTATGTCTGTTGCATTCAATGTATGTTGTAGTTGTATAATTGAAGTCAGGATATGATTGATGCTATTATGGGTGTCTGCTTCTAAGCTATTTTTAACTGTGAGTCTTTTTTCTGTAAGTGGCTGGAATTTTAATAAGAACTAGGACCCTTTGCTCCAGAAGCTAATATAGATTAATCAGAACTGAGTTGAAAAAAGTGGAAATCTCCGCTCGCGTTGTCTTCTGTTACTTAATTTTGCATCCCAAACATTTTGCTATAATCAATTCAGAAACAAATTACCCTTTAGCTCCCCCAAGTGGATCATTAAAACCTCATTAAAGGCTTATGGTTTGATTCCAAATTTGCTTAAACTGATGAAAAGGGAAGTACCTGTGCTGAAGTTAATAGGAATACGCTTCTGTAAAATTTGTATAAACCACACCAGTACATATCTCTCTAACTTTACAGCTGAATATCATGTTCTTGTTTAAGGCCTGTACTTCTTGGGAAAACACTCCCTTTTGCCATGAGTTGCAAGAAAAAGCAGTTAAACAGTTGTTTAAATATTTGTACAGATATAGATACCTATACAGACAAATATTTCACCCACCTGATGTATTGCTGGATTATTTTGTTAAAGAGCATAGTAAATAAAACAGTTCTACATTTTCAGAACTTCTATTTTAGTCTAGTCAGTATATATTTAATTCCCATCAATCAGTAGTAGCTAACTGTAATGAAATAATGTTCACTAAGAAAATCTGTAGCTTAGAATAGTATTTACTGTTATTTTTCTGTTTCAGTTGAGGGGAATCTTTCAGAAATGGACAAGAAATTGGTTTGAAGCATTGTGCACTCTGGCAGAACAAGATACTTATCTTTGACCAGCAGGCCTGCTGTCTCAAATTGATTTTGGAGGTTTCCCTTCCCATTCAGGCAATGGCAAACAAGAGCTTATTACAGCAAGTTTATCATAAAGGAATGCACAAAGGTCAAAGCCACTAACTCTGGAATAGGGCTCCTGAGTAAGTCAGAATCCAGGCACTTGAAAAATAAGAGAAAAACCAGACTGAACATCTTGAAAAGAATTCAGAGTACCCTTGTTTTGGTGGTTCTTGATGCTTAAGTTGTAGATGGAACAAGAAGTTTCATTTGCACTTACGTCACATATGCAGTAAAAATGTATGAAGGGCTACAGATATGCTAACTTTCTCATTTTAGCCACCAGTTTAAACAGTTGCAGCCACTTAATTTGACAAAAAAAAAAGCCATTCCTGCTTTGGGGCAAGGAATCCCTTAGATCGTGTTTGGTGCTTCTTTCCATTAAGCCATTGGGAAGTCATCCCTGGCTTCTGGAGGGGTAGAAAGAGATTTGAAGGTAGAGGTAATATCTTCTATTAGGTAAACTAGCATTACTTAAAGGACAGGAGAGAGAAGGGGACATTTAATTTTTCGCAAACCCTTCTTTACATCTTAAAAAATGAAAATTCTTTATTATATTCTTCCTATACTTTCTGTGATCATCAACTCACATGCCTGTGGATGAAGTTCCTGAAGTTTTACTTTTTTTTTTTCCTAGATCTAAACTAGTAATAAGGTCATCCTTTATCATAATGCATCTCAGGACACCACTGTGAGTTTTACTTATCACATGCCTCTGAACTTCCATTTGTGATGCTGACCAAGATACTTTTCTTCTACTTTGGGGCATAAATCTATTCAATTAAGTTATTAAAGCAAACAGTTCATATTTTGAAAGAGAGAAAGAAGAAAGCATATTCTGAAAGTCTCCCTGCAGCTGAATGAAGCTAGCCTCCCTAAATTCCCTTTATAAACTATAAAGGATGGCAAAAGAAAGGACCATACAGAAGATGATTTGGTGTGGTTAAATTATGGTTAATTATCTGAATTGCTTCCTAGAGAGGTTTGTCTCTTCCTACTGACATACAGAGTTGCTAAGATTAGCTTTAGTATGAGTGTCGATCTGCTTGAGGGGAGGAGGGCTCTGCAGAGGGATCTGGACAGGCTGGATCAATGGGCCGAGGCCAATTTTATGAGGTTCAACAAGGTCAAGTGCTGGGTCCTACACTTGGGTTACAACAACCCCATGCAACGCTACAGGCTTGGGGAAGAGTGGCTGGAAAGCTGCCTGGCAGAAAAGGACCTGGGGGTGTTGGTCGACAGCCAGCTGAATATGAGCCAGCAGTGCGCCCAGGTGGCCAAGAAGGCCAATGGCATCCTGGCCTGTATCAGGAATAGTATGGTCAGCAGGAGTAGGGAAGTGATTGTTTCGCTGTACTTGGCACTGGTGAGGCCACACCTTAAAACTGTGTTCAGTTTTGGGCCTCTCACTACAAGAAAGACATTGAGGGGCTGGAATGTGTCCAAAGAAGAGCAAAGAAGCTGGTGAAGGGTCTGGAGCACAAATTCTATGAGGGATGGCTGAGGGAACTGGGGTTTTTTAGTCTGGAGGAAAGGAGAGAAAGTTTATCACCTTCTACAACTACCTGAAAGGAAGTTGTAGCCAGGTGGGTGTCAGTCTCTTTTCTCAAGTAACAAGCAATAGTACGAGAGGAAACAGCCTCAAGTTGTGCCAGGAGAGGTTTAGATTTGGTATTCAGAAAGATTTCTTCACTGAAAGGGTTATCAAGCATTGGAGCAGGCTGCCCAGAGAAGTGGTTGATTAATCATCCCTGGAGGTAGGATGATGAAGAAGATGTGTAGATGTGGCACTTAGGGACACGGTTTAGGGGTCAATTTGGCAGTGTTAGATTTACAGTTGGACTCAATGATCTAAAAGGTCTTTTCCAACCTAAATGATTCAGTGATTCTATGATTAAAGTTAATCTTTGTGAGTTATTCCTTACTCCCATGGGACCCTGGATTGATCAGAGCTTTGAATCTTATCTTCCTAAAAAGAACAGTTCTTACTCTATTTCCAACACCTTTTTACCATCCTTGGAAGCTACCATCTAGGCAAGCACATTTAAAAAAAAAAACTGTGAGGAGAACGCCAAGCATATGAGAGAGGGAAAAGGTTTGAGACACCTGTGGTAAAGGCCATCTTCCCTCAGCTTCTCTGCTCCTCCAGCTACCTCACTGGCATTAAGGAACAAATTCAATATGCAGCTTCCTGCAATTTATTGCAAATTATTCCAGCAAGGTAATGTCTGCTCTAACTTATGTGCTAGTTTCTTTCAGACTTTTATGTATACATATATATAGTGAGTGTGTTTCTTCAAGCACAATCAAGCAGCAATTACTTAAAACATTTGAATCAGAAGACTCATTTTAAGTTATTTGTGTTTTTTGTGAGCTCCCACCAGCATTTGCGTCTTTTTTCAACAAGCCAGACTTTGAAATTTAGATTCTGTTTCACTAATTCATTTGTCATTTAGATCAAGAATTTTCCCAGATTGATTTGCTTCATTATTTTCTCAGGTATGTGCTTCCTGGAAAGCATTATTCTAATTTCCTTATCCTGGGATTGTAAATATTCAGAATGTCTTGCCCCAGCATTGACTTTCCCAACACTTCTGGTTTTGTCTCCCAGGTTTCTTGGCTCATTAGAGAGGTCAGATTCTGTACCCGGATTCAGATATCATTTATTCAATGCTGTAGCTACATGGAACTTTTCTGAAATACATGTAATCTGCTGAAGAAAAGTCCACTGTGTTCTGAATTCCCCTAACCCATCTGAAGCATGCACCTGTGCTTTAAAGTATAAATGCTCTTCTACATGACTAATCATATTATTCTTGTCTGTTATTCTGGATTACTTACGTAACCCTCCCCCTCGGGGACTCACTCTCTTCAGGGAACTTTTACTAAAGAGATTCTTCAGGCAAGATATAAACAGCTTAAAAGCACAAAGCAAGTTATTTATCGTCTAACACACACAATACATTGTAGGACTAATGAATTAGGCATTAAATCAACCCCCACCAAATGAGTCACTAAGTCTGCTGGGCAAGTAGTCATCACGCAGGTAGGGGAGGGCTGGCCTCTTTTGCTCCCTGGAACAGGCTGATCTATGATGTGACTGAGCTGCTGTCTTCTGATTTGCCTTTCTTTCCTTGGGATTTTGTAGTTTTTCATGTCAGTGTTGTCGTCCTTGAATCCTCGAGATACCAGTTTCCCCATCTCAACAATCTTACGTATGTCTGCAACCTTACCTTTCACATCTTGCATGTTTCCAGCCTGTGCACTCTCTCACAGCTCCTTCTCGCACCCTAGCAGTTTTCTTAGAAGAAAACTGAGAACGGTGGCACAGCTGCGCTCTACTGAAAGTAGGCCTTGAATCACAGATAGCTGAACTCCTGTGAGGAGGGTTACATGTAAGTGGCCTGGTTTACATTTCTTCTCAATTAGTTCATCCTGCACTGCGAGCTGCTTCTATTTTTATACATCCATCTTTCACATGGATGATTCAGTCTTTGTCTCCTGTAAAATTATGTTTACCAAATGGTTTCTTAAAATCAATTACTGTCCAGATTTTGAGCTTTCAGGGAAGTGTTCTTGATACTGTCACTTGCAAATTGCATTCCTGGTTTACATTAGGGTATAATGATTGCTGTTCAGGATCAGATCAAAGATATTGGAGAGGGAAAATAGCTACCAATGGACTGCCTTCCATTAGTTTATAACTAAATACTTTGGACCCTCCACAACATCATTGACAAACTCTACAATTTAATTATATACTGTGTGAAAAAGTGATTCTTTAGTTATGTTAAAGGCTGTTACATGATCATTTCACTGCAGCCCGCTAGGACTGCAGTGTAGGAATGTAAGGAGCAGGAAAATGGCCGTACTGAAACAGATCAGAGGCTCTACCTAACCCACTGTGCAGTCTATAAAAATGGCCTTAACAGATGACCAGGGAAGGCTACGCAGACAGGACAAGTATATTATGAACTATCTGCATAGCATTCTTCTAGTCATTAATAATTTTCAGCTCAGGGACTTCTGGAATTCGACAAGCTCTTCCCTAACTGGTCCTTGTCTTTCCTACCTTGAAGGAGTTGTTATTGTCATCAAGTTTTGTGATCTTATTGCTAGTCTTCTTTCTCATGGAATTTATAAATATATTGAACAGCAGAGGTCCATTCAGAGATCTCTTCAGAAATTCACTAAGAAGCTTCTTCCACTGTGAAAACTGCATTTTCTCCTACAGTTTCTTGGTTTATCCAGCTTTTTATCCATGAAAGAATCCCATTTATGGCTTAATGCCACGGCTGGTGGTGTTTTGGTTTTTTTTCTTAAAAGCCTTTTAAAAGTACCTTAATCAAAAGGCTTTAGAAATCCAGGCAAACAAGCAGATCAAGCAGATCATCAACCTCATCAACATACTTTTTGACTGTTTCAAAGAATTCCAATAGGCTTTTGAGGTATGAGGTGACTTTACATGCAGTAACTTTAACTCTTCCTGGTTGTGTTTATCTTTGTGTCCACTACTAGTTTGCATTATTGAATTCCTACTTATTTGCCTGGGAGAGACTTAGAGGCCGGTATTTCTATGCATCTTCCATGAACTCTTTTCAAAAATTGTCATCAACTTTGTCACCTTCCAGTCCTCAGAAAACAAGAAGGTTTTAAGGGAGAAGTTACGCATTATTGCTAGCAATTCAGCAAGTTCATCCTTGAATTCCTTCTCTATTTATCTTTTCTGTGCTATGGTTTATTGCAAAATTCTATTTCTCCTTTCAGTCATCTCATTTGCAAACTGAAGAGTCTTAGTCCATTTAGCCATTACATGCTTCCAGAAATCCTTGCTCTGTATCTTTCTAGTCCTTCTCTGTAGAGCTCCAATATGCAGACTGCCAGCTATACATGTGTAATGTCTAAGTTAGAACTGCTTTATACATATTTAGCTTGAGCCTATAGCTCTAAGTAATCAACTTAGTTCTCACAGCTCTCATGAGGCCTTAGCCGACTAATCCACCTACAATCTCAGTACAACTTACAGTCTCTACTTAAAGAACTTAAAAATGGTCCACATTCTGCATTCAGATTCTTTCACCAGGTTAGTGTCTCACTTAGCAGCCTCCCCATCTACTCCAGCAAAGCAGATAGCAACTCCACAGCTTGATTGGGTAATACACACCAAATGGATCGATTTTGTACTGTGCTTACTTGACAGCTTAATTTCCCATGCTCTATAGCATAAAAAGATACCTTTTCTTAGGAAGGCTGTCCTTCAGGTTCTGTTTGACAAATTACTCTGTGACTCTTCTTCTCTTGTTATTAGTTAATTTCCCAAGCATGCCACTCTGCAGAGGCAGAGAGGAATGAAACATTACCTCAGACACTGTGACTGCAGATCTACAATTCCTGTTCCTTTTCCTCTCTGCCTCAGAACCCTGTGCTAGATTTCAGACCACTGGAAAGAATTAAGAGTGCTTGGAGCCACAGTCCTTTCTGATCTCCCAGAAAAACTGTTGACTGGTAAAGATACCCATAGCTCCTCCTGTAGTTGCTTTCTAAATGGCTCCAACAATTCTGAAAATCAGAAGAGCTTTCAAGACAGTGAGTCTCCATTAGCAGTAGGGTGTAGGATTTCAGGTTATTAGGTATTTTGTTATTAAAAATAACTTCTGTAGTTGTTGAGTTTAGAAAATTCTCTGTATGACTTTTTCTTCACTCTTTCCAAACATTCAGGAGCTATTACTACTGTACTTGATTAAGAAATACTTGAAGTTAATTATGTGAACCAATACTTTTAAAACAGCTGCATAAACATGTGCACATGCACATATGTGTGTATGTATGTATTTATATATAAATGTATATAATTTAAAGAATTCTCCAACAAGCTAAATGATGGGCTATCACACTTCAAATGTGAATGCCACACCATGTTGATGTTCTGGTGCAAAACCAGAAGACTTATATTTCAAAGTTTCTAGGTAGCTTCAAATGCTTGAGAATCTCTCTGACATCCTGCAAAACTAAATGTGTCTGTTGTACTGAGGAACAGTTATTTCTGGCCTTTGAAAGTTTTACAGGAATCTTTAAAGTTCTCTGCCATGCAGGCTGAGCTTTGGGTCTTCTCACTCATTAGTAAAGTAGTAGTCTACATATAGGATGCATTAAGACATTTAAGAACATCTTTTCTACTACATTTTTGGTGGGTTTTATGTTTAATAACTACAATTTTGAAGTGGTTAATGGGCAGCCTTGATTGGTTTGAGGAAATATGAAAGAAACTTTCAACGTCCATTCAAATTCTCTGGGTCATCTGTTTGCAAAACTATCCCATTAAGATAAATAATAGGACCAACTTTTAATCAGTTTCTTAAGAGCAGGATAGTTGCTTATATATTTCAAATCAAAAACTCTGAAGACAGGTCTAGAACTGAATAGCTTTCATCATGATGGATTATGAGGTAAGACTTCATGAGGTAAGACATGTACATGGATTTGCTCAGTTGCTCCTACATTAGTAAAGCAATGCTGCAAATGAGATTACATTAATATGTGTTTGCTGCTGCAGTTGTAAATACAAAGGAAAACTCTCTAAATTACTCTTATTTCCCTTTGAAATGGGATCATGTAACTTCACTACATGTACAAAAAAGTTATGAGATATTATACAAAAAGCAAATTTTTTTTCCATGCATAATAGTTGTGTAGATTTTGATCATCCAGAGCACCCACAGAGGTCTCAAAAGGGTTTTAATAATGCACATCTTTGTTTCTTTTGTAAGAATGAAATACTTACCAGTTGCAAT
This sequence comes from Gorsachius magnificus, assembly GCA_034008185.1. Lineage (NCBI taxonomy): Eukaryota > Metazoa > Chordata > Aves > Pelecaniformes > Ardeidae > Gorsachius > Gorsachius magnificus. The sequence continues at coordinate 165,640,152 of CM067081.1, forward strand.
CATACAGTAAATTTGCTCCATTGGATCTTGCATCTGAAAATTATTCTTTCTGCTTTGAATACTGGTAGTAGCTTCATCAGTCACTCAGTTCCTAATGACTGTGGATGTCACTGTTCACTTAGAACCTGTTGTTATGTTGTAGTATTGCACTGGCTGTTTCTAGAAATCTCATTGGAAGCTCTTTATCCTCAACAAATCTATGTTGCCAGTATTATAACTTCATAACATGTTTAACTTATGTACAGTTTCTGCATATAACATTTTGCATAGGTAGTGATCTTGTAGCCTCTGAGTGATTTGATGTGCAAAATTCCATCTGTTCCTCATGGTAATGCAAAATACTTTTTAAATACATCATCCTCTTCCCTCTATACTGTTACTTGCAAAAAAATCAGGAGATGACATAAACCATGGCAATTTCTTCAAACCATCGACTGTTTACTTCTTCCTACTCCCACCTTGGATCATGGCAGCGCTCAGCCTCAGGAGAAGTGGGAGGAAAAACACCTCTTGTAGTTCAAATACAGTGCTTTGTTCAGTTTACAATTCAACATGGTAAAGAAAGAAAGAGAACGCATTTGCACTGTGGACATTTTCACAGCATTTATTTTTTGGTAGTATAATGATTCTTTTGGAATCCATCTGGTGTCGTTTTGCACTAGAAGTTATTTAAACAGAAGACATTATATAAGTACTTTGAAATTATTTCCCTAATTCTATATTTATATTTCCTTATATTATGGCAATAATAAAAAAATATTATTTTCTGATTAAAAAGTGGTAGTAAAATGACCATGTTTGATCAGTAAACCTAGCCATTGAAATTTGCAGATTTCTTTTAATAAGTTTCCCATTTCCTGCATTTATTTTTAAATGTAAAGATTTTAGTCATATCAAAATGATATAATTTTTTAATAATCACTTTTACCTCTTTTCTGAGGTAAATCTTTGCTCTTATACTAGAATTCTTAAAACCAGAGCTTTTTTCCTTTCTCTCTCTTTCTCTTTTTTCTTTCCCTCTACCCCACGCTCTCTTCAAAACAAATTATAATCAGGTAGTGATTGGCAGCAATTTTTAGCACTAATAATCAAAGCTGAGCAATTTTAGCACCTATTGTGTTCCACCTGCAGGATCATTTTCTTGTCCTGTAACACACTAGGTAGCAGAAATGATTGATTCATAATGCAAGATAATTTTTTTATTAAAGCAACCTACTCTGCCTAGTGCCAGAGAGGGTATTGTCTCTGAAGTATCCTAACAAAATCTCCCTCCATTCAGGCAGCAAATAGATTACCTTATCATCTGATTTTCTGGCTAAAATCTTAGTGTTCTATAAGAAGGTTCGTATTTCAAGTTTCAGAATATGATCTCCTTTCCAGGGAGTACAGCAGAAGCAGCCCAACCTAAGACTTCGTATTCCCTTTAAAAAAAGCTAGACAATAACCTCTCCTCTGAGCCCACAAGTTCTCTACAAAAACAGATAAAATAAATAGTCACTAAATATTTTGTTGTCCTAGGCAACAACTTGTTCCGCCTTCAGTAGCTTAGAAGAGACCTGAATAAAGAGTTGTATTTTACCAGCTTAACCTTTTCTGTGTTGGTGAGCTAGCAAGAAAATTGGATTTCTATTTTAAAATTATGTCCTTTTTCAGATCCATTAATCTGAAATTAATCTAAAAATTTTAGACACATCCTATTATGAATTTGACTTCCTAAACATGCAGTCTTAGGATAGCATCCTTCATTACAATAATAATTGTAGATTGTAATAAAAGGTAGTTCCTCTAAAATAATTTGATTCTGAGTATTTAAATTCTGTTTTCTAGAAAATATTTGTGCTAGTTTTGCTGGAATAAATTGCTTGTTTCAAACGTTTGCATTTGCTGCCCCAAACCCCTACCTCTCATAGTTCTAGCTTACAGCATTTTAAAACAGATTATGTTGATTGAAGGTCAATGTAAAATACTTGAAGTTCATGGTAGATAAAAGCAAACAGACACAATGATGTTAATGTTGTAAAGCCGTACTTCTGCCTTTACTTTGAAGAAATTTGCAGTGATAAAAATCATAAAGAAGCATCCACTCTTTGCAAAGAAATAAAGCTGCAGGATTTATTACATAATGTTTTCAAGGACTGCAGTACTATTTTGATGCTTTTAAAAGAATACTGTGTTTTTCAACTAACTCTCCCATTCAGCAATGAGTAAAGGAGAAATCATTCCTCTTCAAAACCTTTTTTTCCTGCTTCTTCATTGCTTTATGGGATATTGCAAGGAGTTGATATTTCCCATAAAAATTCCCAAGAATGCATCAGATCTTGACCAGCATCATTTGTCTTCTGTTAGTGATTGGCTTTAATAGTTAAAGGTAAAGAGGACTAAATGGCAGTCATTTTAGCTATAAGGGTGTTGAAGATCAGAAACATTTTAGAAACATTTTTCCTGTACAGCAGATTTTGTTAACATTCTCAGGTATAAGAGCAAATGCAGTGCTGTGCCATATAGCCCTATCAGCATGATTAATGTGCCAGAAATAGGACAGCAGCATTATCCTGGGTCTTCTGCCTGATTCTCCCTTCTTACATTGTTCGGAGCTAGCTTGGATATCCCTGCAATCCACTGCATTTGTATCATACAGACACAGTCCTGGATTTCAAAAAAAAAAAGAGTGAAAAGTATTATACCAAGATTATTAATAGAAGTAAGGTCAGAATTTTTCAACAGAGGAAAGATGAGGGGAAGGGAAGTATTCACTTAGCTATAAAAGGTTCTATTGCAGCCTACAACCAACAAGGCTTGAGTCCTTAGTCATCTTCAAGGATTTTGTCCTTCATTGTTTTTAACTTTCAAAGGAATAAGGTTTCAGTCACTTTCCATTAAAGGACAATTGAAAATTCTAATAGTTGGTGGTGCCCAGAAACCTTTCATATTCAGTCTGTATTATTTCAAAATTACATACCATTATTTCCAGTTATCAATTTTCTACAGATGTAAATAACACATTGGCAGCCCCAATGTTTACATCCTTGAAGTGGTTATTGGCAGATATTTTGTGATCCCTTTCATAATGATCAAGTCATTACAAGGTTATGTACATTTAACTCCTGATTTATCTTCCTACCTCAGTTTTTACTTTTTCTTACTTGTTGCTTATTTTAAAAAATTTTCTTCATATCATAGAGATCTTAAAAACGCAGTATTCGTACAGAAGTAGTATGTTGCATGGATTTGAATTCACTGCCGTAATTTGGAAAAGAATTTGAGAAAATGCAATTGAACATGTTTCTATGTGCAATGATATTCAAAATGGTATTCAGATAATGAATTACAATATAGCTGTTGCAAATCTGTTACTCTGTTATAGAAAATGAGAGATTTTTCTAGTTTGATGGGGTTCAAAAGAGAAAGTCAGTTTCAAAATCTCTTACAGGGTTTTATCTGTGTTTTTTCATCAAGGAATTAAACACCTGATTCAGATGCAGTAATGACAGAAGCTACTAGAAAAAATATAGTTGGAAAAACTATAGTTATAGTATAAAAAATATAGTTATAGTATAAACCTTTGTTCATGTATCAAAAGCTGGATCAGAACCTATCTGAGCCAGTCAGGTTACATGAATGCACTCATCAGGAAAGGACATAAATCAGTTTTCCAAATAGCAATTTTTATCATCTGGAAGGAATCAGCCCAAGATCCCAGACACCCTGATTTTCTCAGGGTCTAGACTCCATGCTACCATTTAAAACACCAAATTCAATAATAAATGTATTGGCTATTTGTAGGTGAGCTGCTAATGACTGTCTGGCAGTCTCTATCATCAAAAAGGTTTTCTCATCATCCTGTCTTCCACGTGCATGATCTGCTTGAAGATGGAAAACACAGTCATAAAGTCTTCCTTTAAAATACTTACCCTTCCAGTAAGCCGCAAAGGAATGCATATGCACTCATGTGCACACATAAAGCCAAACAACAAGAATTATGCAGAGCTAAGTATTTTAAACATTTGTGTTCCCACACGCAGTATGGTCCTACCGTGTTTTCAGCAAACATAACCAAGCACAAGGTAGTCTGTGCTTCCTGTCTTATGAGTTAAATTTATGTAAGATTTACATAAGCGATAGTTAAGCATCAAAGCCATAGCTGAGCAGGATGGATGGCAAAACACTGGGCTAGTTCATAAATTTACATTATTGAAGAGCAGTGCTAGATCTACGCTGCTTCTTTTGTTGAAGCCGAGCAGCAATTTGCAAGCAGAAATAATTCTTCTTACCTGCTTTTAATAGCAAAGTATACAGTAGCAGTAGTACATGACAGACACAAAAAAAGTTCATTATCTTGGGTTATCTGCTCTGATCTGTGAACATTTTTTTTTGTTAATCTGTGGCTTCCTGGGAAGCAGAAGCATAAGATGTAACTTAATGTGAGAGGAGAAAAAATGACAGAAGTTTAACATGCCTCTAAGCATATGGAGTGGTTGGCTTTGGAAATTCGCTAGAATTGAAGCGTGGGAAAGAGGAAACTGAGAACTGAGGAGAGTTAGTAGTAAATGAGGGAGTTATATGCAAGGATGAGATGGTGAGAGTGGGAAACAACTGCCATTAGATGCTAATGGACTTAGCAAGAAAGACTAGAAATACATAATGAAGTAAGATGCACGGAGTATATAACTATCATATAAAACAGAAGAAGTTGTTGAAGTCCTTACTTGATGTCTACCTAAAATGTAAACAAATGACTACACTGCTATATAGAGAGTTTCAAATATTCAAAATTATTTTCACAGTTAGGATTTCTCTGTTTTCCATTAGTCTTCAAATTAGCTTGCTGGCTCTTTGCATCATCTTCATGGATTGATAGAGAGGTCCTAGAATGCTCTCTAAAATATGATCTAAAATTATAGTTTCTCTCAGTGTTTTTACTCCTGTTATTAATAAAAAATTACAGGATATAAAAATGAGGATTTACAGAAAATGTGAAAGATGACCACATGTCTTATATACTATAGAAGAAATAAAACATTGGATAGCGTTTCAGGTAAGAAGATTTGTGTCAAGAATACCTGAAGTGAGAAAGAGTTTAAAAAAGATTCTTTGAAGATGTTTCATTTAAGCTAAGGTTCTGGACAAAATATTTTCTTAGGGCTTTTGGTATAATGTACTTCAGCTATTCAGCATAAGATTTCTAATGGTCTCTGGAATTCAGATAAGGAACTGGCTGCTATCTTCTCTGCATTTCCCCAGGGATTTAAGACAGATTATTCCAATGTGTCAAGGATAAAACCCCCTCACTGTTTTGCAGGAGATGTTAAGCAAAATGGTTGAGATTTTGTGTTTATTGCTGACGTAACAAAATTTTAGCATCACATTTGGTTTTGTTCTCATTTTTTCTGTGTAAGTATTCAATGAGCTACTGTATTTTTCTTCTGAGAATCAAAGAAGATATTGCTTATAATTCAGTACAGATCCATTAATAGGGCAGTGAAGAATTTTATTTGGTCCTGTAACTCACTTATTTGGTTTGACTGCGCATGAAGCAATTGTCAAGACAGTAAATATACTTAGAGGGTCTGAAACATAAATCTTCAGATGGGAAAATGTCAAGGTTTTAAATGAATAAAAGAGTCAGAAACCTGTTTACTGATACTGCAGAAATCTGTCATCAGAATCGCAACAGACGTAATGCTGAATATCTGAAATCTTGTACTCAGATTCAATCTTTGTCACGTCCTACTGATGTCTTGAAAGTGGCAAAATTATTTAAAAAGAAAAAAAACCACACCAATCTTTCCCAATTATCTGTCAAAGTGAGTGTAAGATGATGTGGTAGAGGAGAGATCTCTGTATAACATGCATTGTAAAAGAGATTAATATTACTGATAATACCCATGGCCAGTTTTTACCTGCAACTAGTAAAATAATAAGAATGTAGCATGCTTTATTTATTTCAGAAGCTAGCTGACACTTGGCTTTGAAAAATGCTGCGTGGAATCAATTCCTTTTATTGTTCATTTTGTTTTCTGCTTCATCCTTTTTATCTCAAGGGCAGTTTCCATGAAAGTGTTTTGGAGCTCTGTTGGCTCTCACTGAGTTTCCCACCCGAGTCCCTAATCCTCTTTAGCTGACATCCTGAAAGTAAGTTGTAATGGTGCATAAAGAACAACCACTGGTCAGTACAATGTCCATTCTGGGATCTATCTGGAGGTTTTGTATCTTCAGTGCTTTCACCAAAGAAATCTTGCAAGCAGCTGAAAACTTGGCGGCATATATGTCATTGTGTGTATGTGCATGAGAGTGTGTAAAGTTCTGGAGATCTTCTGTAGCTTCTCATAAAATTTATTGATATTTTAGTAACCCAGCATGCTTATTCAGTGCATTGTTCGCCATGAGGCTCTTTAGAAAGTTTTAAATGTATGAACTGAAGTGACTGTTGCAGTAAGGTACCATGAGGTGTATAGGTGATAAATAAAGCTGTATATATAGCAACATAAAAAATGAAGCATTACACAGTCATTGAATAGGGTAATATAAGTTAACATATAGTTATCCAATCTGTTTCTTGTGTTATCTTTAACTTGCTGATGTAGCTAAGTGATCACTTGAAATTTCAGATAATTGGAAAGAGGTCAAAGGTGTTTTCTTTGACCTGTATTGAACATGCTATATCGTGTTCTATTTTATCAAAAGAGGGACCTATGAAGGGATAAAATTTCAGTTGCTGGCTATATCAGTGAAATTCAAATTTACGACTCAGGCATAGTCATAGGAGATACATGCCTAGATTCTTGCTATAATCATGGAAGATATGCAGTCATTTCTTTTATATGATTCATCCCATCCTAAAGCAAATGCTTAAATTACATCAGATGAGTCATGCCTTAAAGGTGCTTATTTCTCCCTGCTAACGTAAAGGAACCCTTATGTGAGAACTGACGTCTCTATTGTGGTTATTTTACATTCCATAAGATGAATATCACCTGAATGTGGCTTCATACATGAAAAATAGAATAGAAATTATTTACCAAAAATGTGATTTCCAAGAAAAACAATAAGCTATAGTTGGAACTGAGGGAGGGGGCAGGGGGCAGGGAGAAGGAAAGGAAAAAAAAAAAAAAATCCCAGTATTGAAACTGCGACATGAATACTGTTTCCCCTAGAAACCTGTTTCTCATTTGTGGAAACATATCGGGAAGTCTTGGTATGTTCTAAGAGTTATTGTAGCACACCATCATATACCAATACATTTTACCATTAACAACCACTGGATGTATCAGGCCGCTAAATTCTGCCTACTCCTTAGGGAAGTCATGTATCATACATCTGGGGTTTTGTCAGTCCTGCAACTATATGCATAATTTACTTAGATGGCACCTGTATCACAAAACAGAACTTTTGCCATATCTTTTTAAACCCACACTGTTAGTTATGTATTCAAAGAGTGGCCAACGTAAATAGTATTTCATCTTTAGTCTCATTTTTCTGACATGCCATTTTTGTGAACAGCAAGATAAATCTCATTCAAGTAGCACAGATCCTGATTTTCTAAGGGCTGTGCTCTTTATAGCTATGCCTACAGATTTGAACTTATCCTAACGATAAGTTTTATATCAGATAATACTTTGTAAGCTTAATTGCAAGACAATAAAAAATGAATTCTGTGTTTGGCAGTTAAATCAAGCACCTGCTGAAAGTATAGCTCTGTACCGTCTCCCAGATTCAACTATATATCTGCTTTACATTTGAGATCTAGAAAACTTTTACAAACATTTTTCTAGTGGCCTCTTAGAAAATGTGTACATATATGGCAAAGAAGAAGTGAAATTTGTTTATGCTCTCCTACTCACTGAAAACAGGGAAGCCATAGGTGCAGAATCACCAACTCCTGCTCATAGTGCTGAGATTAGTTTAATATACAAAAAAGTCTGAATATGTTGTTGCAGTTATAAAAGACGTTATCAAAACATATTTTAAATTGTCCTTGATAGTTCTGTGCATCGTTTTTATACAGTTTTGCACACATCAGAGGAAGATACGAAGATGTGCTTCTGGGAATTGAGAGAAGAAACAAAAAGCTCACCAGGCAGTTGACAAAGCCAATTTAGAAATTATCAGTAAAAGAATTTAATACTGTTACCGATACTGCTATGGAGTACAGAAGGGACATAACAGAACTTTATAGGTTTGAAGTGTAAAACCAGAAAGGTGTTAGAAGAATGTACTCAAATTTTTTAAAAATAAGATTACACTAAAAAGGCATTTTAATTAAAGGACAAAATTGTTCATGACATATGAAAAGTTAGAAAACTGTCTCTCAGGATTAGCTGTGGAAATGTCATCCTTTGATACATTTAAAGTAGGTGAAAACCAGTGTACAATAGAGTAATGGCCCTGTATGCCAGGAAGATGGGTCGGAAACCTAGTAGGAGTCTCCCCAGCCTGACTTCCATGATTCAGTGGTGATACCATGTATTGACTTTCCCATAAAGCAGCGTATATTGCTATACTGCTTACAAGATGGCATTTTAGAGTCATTGTAATAAATGAAAATTCCACTAGGTGGTTCTGCTGCTCTTCTAACAAGGATCGAGAATGTTAGCAGATTGCAATACTATGGGTTTTTTTTTTTCATGTATTGTTTTGCTACCTCTTCTGAGTATGTCAGAATCCAGACAGTTATATTCTGAATGGTGGTATTAATAATATATTTCTTGATTAAGGATGAAATACTCTTGGCCAAATAAGACCAAGGTATAAGACTTTAATATTGTGAAATTCCATTGGTAGGTAGGGTATTTATCAGTTAAATTGCTAGAGCTATGTTTTACTTTGGTCTTGGAAATTACCTTCTTGAACTTGCAAACTTGAACTGTAATCGCACTGGACTTGTAATTAGGCATTTTATGTGAGGTATCATCCATCTAGCAGAATTTTAAAGTAGTATGTTTATTGCATGTGAAACATTGCTATCATCTAAGAGGGTACGTGACAGCAGACCATGAACTGTGCAATCATGGGAACTTTCTTTTTGTATGGGCTGTTGTTTAGGATAGGATACTGACTGAAACACATCTCTGCTCCAGAGCTCTGCTATGGCTCAGTGCAGCCACTCCTGCATTTTTATTAAAATCAGCTTATATTTATCGGATTTTCCCTTTGCAATTCCTCTGTTTCACAAATACCAACTACTTTTTCTCTCAGGTGAACTGAGATATCTAACTTGAGATATGCAGCTTGCATATTCTCAGCTTGTATTAATCTTTAAAGGCTGCTGTTGCTATTTTAGACCCGAAGAAAGGCCTTTGTGCCCCACCTCCTGTATCTCCCAAATGTGTCAGTCTGTCTAGTAAAAATTGTTATTCATTAGTGCAAGTCTTGCCCTATTGAGTAGGTTTAGAAAGTGTTGCTGATTCTACAAAAGCGTTTGGTTGGGTTTGGGTTTTTTTTTTTTTAAAAAAAAAAGAGTATGAAATTTTTTTTTCTGTCTTTTTTGTCATTTCTGGTGTTACACAGTTAGGTTTTTTTGCTCCCATGGTACACATGGTAACTACTCCAAATATTTTCACAGACTACAGAACTCCATTTGCTTCAGCTGTGTTGGCATTTTCCTAATACGCTAATGAATGAGTTTCATAGGAGTGTTCATGAGAGAAATTTACAGAATATTATGGAGAATGTTACAGAGAAAACTACAGAGCAGATATGATAAATTCCAAGTCTGCACACCAGAAAACTGATTCTGATAATGGTTTTTAAACTACTTCAGTATCTCTGCTCTTACATTTTTTTCTGGTGGAGGTGTAGGCCCGTATGTAGCAAATATAAACCTACTGATAGTAGCCCTGCTGATCCATTAGAAATCATCAACAGACTCACAGAGTTCCACAGTACAACACAGCCCTCCATCAGGCCAGAAATGAGAGCGCCTATCATGTACTAGCAACAATTAAGGTTCATCTGTCATTAGTTTTCTAATTTAAATATTGACTACTCACAAAAATAAGTCTTTTTTAAAGCCCCAAGCTACAAAGAGTAGGAAGCAAAAGGCAAGCACATTTTGTAAGCTTTTCCGTTTTTGCTGCCCTTTCCAGTTCTTGAACCTACTCTTTTGGAAGAGACTGTCCATTTTACAAACAGTTTGTATAACACAATTACTGCTAATTTGTGCTTGGGCCATACTTTTCTGAGCTCATGTTTGCACTGGTTTGTATCTAAGGGTTAATAGCACTCCTGTACTTAACACGACCATAAGCTCCAGAACTTGTGTATACCTTCTACAGGTGATGGCTTTATTTCTTTAGCCCACTGTTAAGAAGGCTTCTAAAATCAGGCTGTGCAATTGCTATTAAATATAAAGTTGCAGAACATCTACTCATCAGCTATATTAATCTGATGCCAGGTCGCACAACCTATGCAGGAAATTTAAACTGGTTTGGTACCCCACTTTACCAGAATAACCTTTTTCTTCTTTTCATCATAGGTGTAGAATGGAGATCTTCTTCAGTCATTGAACAAGACTAGAACTAGAGGTATTGCCCCGTACACAAGCATCTCAAAAGATTGCAAAAAAAATTGCAATCATTGCAAACATTTGATTTTTGTTTTCCAAAAAACAGTCATCAAGAAGAGTAAACCAGTCTGAAAAGCCTTATGACATGCTTAAAACCACTCTGATTTGGCTGGCAGTCATAGAAACCTCCATCTTTCTATATAAAGGGAGAAGGCACCTTAAGAAAATGCGTATCAGAAAAAGCGGTACACTTTTTCCAAAACTCATACTCATTCTTTCATCCTGCCATAGTCAAAAATCCATATCAGGAGTATTGTGAAGCTGTGATGTAAGTGCTTTCTAAGCTCTAGAAAGCTCACCTAAACATACCACATAAATAGAAGATCAAACATGCAATGGATTTTGACTTATGCGTTGAAATACCCTTGTGACCTCTGTTATTCTAGAAAGACATAAACCCACTTAGAACCAGATATTACAACATAGAAATGCGTGTGTGGAGAGAAATGAATTCTCTTTGTAGACGAGTATCTAGTGTAATGTAATTAAGCACTCAGTAGCCAGTTGTGGATGCAGGAATTTGTGGATTTGCAACATTTATTCCTGCTAGTTTGTTAGTGAAGTTAGAAGACATGCCTTTGAAATACAAAAAACCTACTCGGTCTTTATGATTAAACCCCAGAATCTCATGAGTTAACAACTTAGTGGAAGATTACTTTTAAAATATTTTGAGTACTGTTGCTTGACATGTCCGGGGGCTATCATTGTAACCAATACTAAGGCATTTGTGGGTGTGAAGAACTAGGAAGGAGCATTCTCTCTCTTTTTTTTTTTCTTTTTTTTTTTTTTTCTAAGCAGTACAGAGTTTACTACCACAGATGCAGACCATTTTGTACAGTTTTGCCTTGATGCCTAGGAATATTCTTGGGCATATTTAATTTATTGCTATGCCTATAGATCCACACTTCAGAGTCAAAGAATATCTCAAACCTGACACTGTTACAAACTTACATGAACATAGTAAACCCAGAAATTATATTTTTCAACTCTCTGTTTTTAGAATATTATCCTATAATTTTTGTTTTTCATGCTGTTTCATTTTTTTAACAATTTGCTAAATGTTCTTAGACATAGAGAAGCCATAAAATTGCTAACGTAAAGTAGGTATTTAAAAACAATTAAGTACCAGTAATTTATAGGACAGGTCAACAATGATACCTAACAACTATACTTTTCCTCTTTACAATCCTCTCAAGCCTAGTTCTTGTTAGAATATTTTATAAGAAGAGCTGCTTGAAAAAAATGTAGATTCTTTTTTGCTTCTTCCTCTCTTTTTCTGCTTATTGCATTGTATCCTAATATTCCAGAAAAGTCAAGAGCATTTGTGCCCTCAACATGATTTTTACCTTGATATCGTAAGGCATATACATGCATTAAACCATCTTAAAAATCTCCTGAGCTATCTGCAATGACAAATACGTACATTTAACTACCAGTACTTTTTGTCTCAGTTACACCAAAATTCATCTTGATTACTGTCTTGCAATAACAACACTTTATATGAAATTCTAACTACTTGGATCTCAACAGGGGGGTTTAATTAGTGCCAAAAGTATTCCATTTCTGTCTTTTTCACAATACTGTCATAGAAGCAGCAGATGAAAGGCTTAAATTTTAATGTTGTACTTCAGCATACCCCTTTGATTTGTGTTGTAAATACTATTTGGCAGCCTGCTGTTATTACTGTTTTTTACTTTATTACTATACATAGCTTTAAAAAAAAATACTTTAAAAGTTGATACAAAGTATGGGCAAGAATAATCTAGGTATTTGCTGTGATACATCTTGCATTATCATCTTGTTTCTTCCCAACATTTTTTCTCTGTTTTTCAGCAAGTTCACATGCTGGCATGCCCAGGTTTTTGGATTGCTTTCTAACTTTGACATCAACCATAAATGAAAGTCTTCCACTTCTTCCATTGCTCATTCTGTAGTCACACATCTGGGTAGCTGTTAGTTTGGCGCTTACATACATCTCGGCCTGTGACTCGCTTCCGTCAGGAATCCTTTGTCCGTCTCGTGGTACGGCAGGAATGGCACGGGGGGAGCCTGACGCCACGTTGGCTGTGCTGCAGTGCTTCAGCAGTCAGGCGTGCCTCGCAGGTGGGGCGGCGTGGGCGCAGACAACACCCTCAATTGCAGCTGCAGCCTCTTTCCCTACTACCATCAGTGCCTGAGCCAGAAATGACTCAACTTTCCTGTAAGTTACCGATGGAAGTCTCGAGCGCTGTTATTTAAAATCATAGTGTTTCAAAGCTGAACGAAGCCAATGTGTAACGCATGCCACAGAGATCCATGGTCTGTCTTATGGAGTCACTTTGCAGAAGATTTAAAGCAATGTTTTACCATTGGTGATGAAAAGGAAAGAATGGATTTTGAGAACAGAAGGAGGAACAATAAGATTTAGCAAGAGTCCAGAAGTGTCAGGGTCCCACAAGGCTGGGGGGGGGACCAGGGAAGCCCCAGCCCCAGGCATCAGGCACCTTCCTGGGGATAGGGACCAGCCAAGGCTGGGCCAAGATGTCGGCCCATGGGTGGGTGTCAAGATCAGGCATGGTGTGGGAAATGGGATCAGCCATGGCCTCAGGATGGTCATGCAGGGCACCCCTGCAGCTTGTCTGGGGGCCTCCATGAGCCCACGGACACCAGAAGGGATGTGCTCTGGGCCATTGCCAGAAGTGTAGAGATAGCGGAATGCCACATGGCGATGGCACGGTGCATGGTGACTCCTTTTCTTGCTACAGTTAAAACCCTCCAGAATGTAATAACCTTGCTGCTTCCACAGTTTACACTATATCGATAATTTTCCGTGCACCATTTTGTATTGGTGGTACTAGACTGTTCAGATCTTTCTGATTTGGATGCAGTGGTCTTCTTGCATACATCCTTTCTGACAAAATCTGTGTGTAATAGAGATCATTTTACTGAGGATCACTGGTACATAGATGTAGTGGGCTACCAGTTTCTACTGAGAATCTTTAGGCTATAGGTAATTACACAGGAACATTTTAAGTGTTTCTACTCAGGAGTCATTTCTAGGATATCTGACTTTTACTTGCCTTTTCTTTGTGTGTGGTAGTCTAGCTCTTTTAATTGGGATATATACGAAGCCCAGTGATTTTGTTCTTTGTTTTGTCTACATTTCTGTAAATTAATTTCAAACTTAGTTTCTAGATATTAAGTCAATCCAAGTATGCTTGCCGGTAGAAAGCCAACACTTTCCAGCAAATATCACATCCTTACCATTTAGTTCTTTTTCAGTTTCAAGGATGAGAAAATAAGCTATGCTAGATGAAATTTTGTTTTTTTTAATATTTAAGTTCATGAAAATGTAGATAGATGATTTGGTAATTCTAGTCTTCAATGTAAGTATTAGTTTATAATCCTTGCTACTTTGTAGGCACTCTCCAAGATCAGTGGAATGAAATTATCCTATGAGAAACTGTTGGTTTATTTTGTGATGGTGGTTTTGACCTCTGCTAGGTCAAAAGGCTACCATATGATGGGTAATAAAAATTACTAAGAAAATATCCAGATTCCGTGTTACTGAACTCTGTCCTGATGAAAAATTACCTCGTTACCTCTGGATAGTGATCTCTTCTGCAGTGGCTGGGGATGAGAGCAATGTTTGCATCATAGCAGTGCATGTTGAGTAATATGCCAGAAAACTTCCAAGCTTTGTGAGTCACCAAACCTGAATGGTGTGGAGATCCTCTGGGCTGATTTGGAGGTGAGGGCAGAAAGCATTTCAGAATGTTTCTGATCATTCCTATAATCATCTTGAAGTGACCCAGTAGCTTCTTGTAAGCAGGTTTCTACTACATTGAATACATCATATATGTTGAGCAAAGAAATGTTCTCACTCACTAACAGAAGCAGGCAACAGCCAGAGGAGTCAGCATCTGTATGCTTTTTGAGGTCAATTTTAGCAGGGATTTGGGGGTTAATTTGCAGGGCAAGAAGTTTCTTCTAAAAATATTTGAAAACAACTTATTTCTGAAGCAAATCCACTCAGGAAAAGGTCATATATACTGTAGTTGTGGATATATTTCTGAGTTTGAAAATTGATACATACTCCAAAAAATTTAGTACTGTTTGATATTTCTGCAACTTTCATGCTAACAATATATAACAGGTTTGTGGAAATCCTCTGGTCGATGTTCTTTGCCCTCAAGTAGTATTTACAACTTTGAAGCTTGAATTGTCTTTCCTATTTTCATCTGCCTTAAGAACACTGAAAAACTAGCAGAGCATAAGAGATTTTTAAGGGTTTAGGGAAAGCAGTTAGGTCCTGTGTATGATGAAACAGTGTATAGGTATTGGAAAGCAGTCAAGGCCATTCTTGGCTGATGGACTTAGATACGGTAAGGTAGGTACTGGTAAGGTTAGAGATTATTTAAAGGAAGATTTTTGAGAGGGCTAGTGATACAGATGCTGAGTTAGATTGCTAACTAAACATGGTTAGGGACTGTTTGTGAGCTCTGAAATTAAGTGCCATGAGCCAACTTGTATCTGTTCATCAAAAATCTCATTCTTACTCCCCAAAAAACATGTGATCATGTCTTCAATAGCTAGCGAGAATGGTCCCTGGAGCAGGCTGTCCTGTGAACTATGCCTGGGAGAGTGCTAATTTGCCATCCCAGGGAGAAGGCTATCAGTCAATTAACATGGATGATCAGCAGTGTGGTGCCTGGGCTCACTCCCTGGCTCCGTTCCACTGAGCAGTTTAGCCACAGACAGAGGTATCCTTTCTGGAATGAGCGGCTTTTCTCTGCAGGCTTCAGGCTTGCTAATGGGCATTGCTGATTGATCCAAAGGCAAGTTGTGATTTAGTCTCGTTCGGTGGGGTTGTTTGTCTGCTTCTCTTGCTTTGGTTGGGATGGGACCCTCTCTGTCGGAGCATTGGCAGAATTTGGTGCCTGAGATGGCAGGTAAAAAAACAGCTTATACCTCATTCTCTTTCATGTAGTCTTACTGCATTTTTGTTATAAGATACAGACAACTTCTGAGCAACCTAGCCAAGTAATCTGGTTTTGTGTGTACAGAAAAAAATGTCCTGGCACACAGTCACAAGTCCTGTTCTACAGGAAGAAAAAAAAAATTAAATTTTTGAATACATATACAGCAGGTTATCAAACCCAGATCTCTGATCTTTTTCTCTTGGGTGCAATGGGTGAATCAGATTTGCAGCAGTCTGTATTTGTTTTTATGAGAACTATAATTCTTTCTTTCTCTGCTGCACAAAAAGGACTATTTTCCCAGACGAGCTTAGAGAAAAACACCAGGAAAATATGAAGCTGCAGTCCCAGACTTTAGCTTTTGTTCAGTTCACTCTCCTGTGCCATAGTAGTAGTTCCAGGACGATATGACTCTTCTTCTGTCTGGATGGTTTACAGTAACAGGTCCTTCCTGAGCCAGGAGGAGGCAAATGATTACCCCCTGAGTCTTAATGAATTCATTCTGATTACTTAGTTGGGTTCTGCAACCTGTATTATCAGTATTTGTAGGTGAGATTGCTTCCTTTTGACCAAAAGACCTATTTACATGTCAGTAACAACTAAATGAGCTGGTTTTGCTAAAAACCTCAACCAACCAGAAGATGCACTGGCTCTCACATCTTGGAGGAACATTAAGAGAAACACTTGAAAGTTCTCATTTTGATTATTCCAAGCATTCATCAGGTATCGTTCAGAAGTTGGTCACAGCAACAAGGAGTGATGGGACCGAATGCTAAGCCCTGTCTTTCTAAGTTTGGAAAACAAGTGAATCTCTGTGGTAGGGTGATACATCTGCTTCTTCTTAAATGATTTGGAATAGATTGTGAAGTTTTTTACATTTGCAGAGTCTACCATGTTATTGAACAGCACCAAAGAACAATCTCCTGTATAATGAGGGGAGGGCAGGTATTACAGAAAGCATTCAAAAGGTGATCAAGAAAAAGAGCACGCCTCTTCTGGAAGGGAAAGCACCTCTCTGGACCTGCAGGAGAGCTTATTGTAAGAAGTGAAACAGAAAGCTATCGAAAAAAATGAAGGCACCAGACAAGGTACTTTGCTTTTCAATGTCACAGCTCTTACGGGTGTATGGTTTTTGTGGGAATAGATGCCATATTTTATAACTTCAGCAGACAGCATCCAGGACATGATATATTTTTTCATTAATGTCTCTACCAACCACCCACATAAGTCAATCACAATATCCTTTACAGACTATTTCTTAGTTTTACGTCTGGCTTTAAGAAGCTGCTGGCTTTTTAATATGCTTTTCTGATGTAAGAAGCATGCTGGCCCCCGAAGTGAAAATTGAATCTCATTGTTACTGTAAAAGATACATGCCTTGCAGAATGTGAGTATTCCAGAGAAGAAATGGTAAACTTTAAATCCATTTACTAGAAAGTAACTAGCCTACTTAAGTTATTTGTGGCCTATCTACTATTTCCTGTTAATGAATTGACCAAGATGCTTAGATGATGGCACTGGAATATCTGCCTATCCAGTTTTCAATCTGTAATTGCTTAGTTTGCTTCCTCATATTATCAAAATTTTTTCACTATGCTGATTTAGTAAGTTTGACTTTTGTTTACTGAATTTACTAATACTGAAAGCTAAAGCTTGCAAGGCCAAGAGATCTTCCACATCTTCTAGAACTGATGCTAAGCAGTGCAAACAGGACCTTCTGGATTAGGACTGAGTGTGCAGTTTTGCTGTATCTACTGCTGTACTCTGATTTAGCATTTGGTCCTCTAAAAAGGAGAATTTCCATAGAGGTGACATCAATATTAAGGTTAAAGTCTTCAGAGGATCTGAACCAGTGTTGCTCCTCTGCAAACTTACCTTTCACATATTGCATATCTAAAACTTGATGAGAAATGCAGTACAAAATATCACTGCTAACCCCCTCATACCTTTCATTTTTTTTCAAGGTGTTGCAGTTGAAAGTGAGAAGACGTTACATATGGTCATACAACAACAGAAAGAGGCCAGAGGAGAGGTCAGCTGCATGGCAACTGAACTTTTGGAAGATTGGAAGACAGAGGAACCACGTCTTCCTCCTTTTATGAAAGAATCATAAAGATAGCCTGAATTGTGAAAGCCCGGGAAAATAAGGAAGAGGAAGAGAGTAAGCAAGAATAGGATGTGAACCCCTTTGACTTTCCATAGAGATTGCATGCTCAGCTTATCAAAACAGTACTGGGAAAAAAAAGGGGGAACAATAACAACAAAAAGAAATACTGCAGAAGGAAGTAAGACAGAAAGAGAAAATAATCTCCTAGGATCGGCTGTCTGAAGAATGAAGACAACTAGCAATATACTTAGCCAAGTTGTCAAATGTCTTGTATTGTCAATGTGCCTGGTTAAGTGTGTTGTATATCAGATCTGAATTAGAAGAGAGGCAGAACACTTCTGTCCCCTGAAAAAGTGGTAAGGGAGGAAAAAAAAAAGCAGAGGTGGAAAAAGATTTTCTTTAAAACCAAAGTCCCTATTATCCAACAAGATATGCGAAAATAACATGCATAACAGTCCTTTATTCTGCAACATGTGATATTCCATGAGTATCCTGGTTCTGCTCTTTTGAGACTAAAAAGCTCTGAGAACCTTCTGGAGGAATTTGTACCCTCCAGAAGGCAAAGTCGTCCAAGCTCCTGTAACTTCCTTATTTGCTTCTCTCATTAGAAACAAAAATACAAGCAATAATTTTCTTCTTTCTTTCCTGCTATCATATAAACATAGGTGTCTGTATTTTAAGACATTTGAGTTGCTCTAATATATCTAGGGAGAACCTCCATCCTCTAGTGGATGCAAGGGGAAACATTGCCACTAAGGATGAGGAAAAGTCTGAGATACTTAACGCCTTCTTTGCCTCAGTCTTTAATGGCCCAATGAGTTATCCCCAGGGTAATCAGCCCCCCAAGCTGGAAGACAGGGATGGTGAGTGGAATAAACCCCACATAATCCAGGAGGAAGGTTTTCAACCTGCTATGCCACCTGGATATCCACAAGTCTATGGGGCCGGATGGGATCCACCCAAGAGTGCTGAGGGAGCTGGCAGAGGAGCTTGCCAAGCTAATCTCCATCATTTATCAGCATTCCTGGGTAACAGGGGAGGTCCCAGATGACTGGAGGTTGGCAAATGTGACGCCAGTCTTCAAGAAGGGCCGGAAGGAGGATCCGGGGAACTACAGACCGTCAGCCTGACCTCAGTACCAGGGAAGATTATGGAGCAGTTGAGTGTGCTCACCAGGCATATGGAGGACAATCGGGGGATCAGGCCCAGCCAACATGGGTTCATGAAAGGCAGGTCCTGCCTGACCAACCTGATTTCCTTCTATGACCAGGTGACCCACCAGGTAGATGAGGGAAAGGCTGTGGATGTTGTCTACCTCGACTTCAGCAAAGCCTTGTCTCCCACAGCATTCTCCTAGAGAAGCTGGCGGCTCATGGCCTAGATAGTCATACTCTTCACTGGGTAAAAAACTGGCTGGATGGCCGAGCCCAGAGAGTTGTGGTCAACAGAGTTAAATCCAGTTGGCAGCCAGTCACAAGCAGTGTCCCCCAGGGCTCTGTTCTAGGGCCGGTCCTGTTTAATAACTATATCAACAACCTGGACAAGGGGATTGAGTGTGCCCTCAGTAAGTTTGCAGACGACACCAAACTGGGTGGTAGTGTTGATCTGCTGGAGGGGAGGAGGGCTCTGCAAAGGGATCTGCACAGGCTGGATCGATGGTCCGAGGCCAGCTGTGTGAGGTTCAACAAGGCCAAGTACCAGGTCCTGTGCTTGGGTCACAACAACCCCATGCAACGCTACAGCTTGGGGCAGAGTGGCTGGAAAGCTGCCTGGCAGAAGAAGACCTGGGGGTACTGGTTGACAGCTGGCTGAATATAAGCCAGCAGTGTGCCCAGGTGGCCAAGAAGGCCAATGGCATCCTGGCTTGTATCAGGAATAGTGTGGCCAGCAAGAGTAGGGAAGTGATCGCGTCCCTGTACTTGGCACTGGTGAGGCCCCACCTCGAATACTGTGTTCAGTTTTGGGCCCCTCACTAGAAGAAAGACGTTGTGTTGCTGGAACATGTCCAGAGGAGAGCAACCAAGCTGGTGAGGGGTCTGGAGCACAAGTCTTACAAGGAGTGGCTGAGGGAACTGGGGTTGTTTAGTCTGGAGAAGAGGAGGCTGAGGGGAGACCTGATCGCCCTCTACAACTACCTGAAAGGAGGCTGTAGTGAGGTGGGGGTCGGCCTCTTCTCCCTGGTAACAGGCGATAGGACAAGGGGCAATGGTCTGAAGCTGCGCCAGGGCAGGTTTAGGGTAGACATTAAGAAATATTTCTTCACAGAAAATGTTGTCAGGCACTGGAATGGGCTGCCCAGGGAGGTGGTCGAGTTCCCATCCCTGGAGGTATTTAAAAGATGGGTAGATGAGGTGCTTAGGGACGTGATTTAGTGGTGGGATGGCAGTGTTAGGTTAACGGTTGGACTCGATGATCTTAAAGGTCTTTTCCAACCTAAATGATTCTTATGATCTAGCTTTTTGTCCTTTAAAGAGCGGTATCCATGTTTGTCTCCATACTGTGCTTTTCTGCCAACATGCCGGGCTGCAGTGGTATATGCCTGCCTGTTTACCACTTATGCTGCGTAGTGTGGTTGGCCTTTTTTCAGGGAATAAAAGTAAGTCTTTTGGAATGTCCTGAACTTTCAGTTCTTGATAACATCATCCACCTATATCTATAGAAAAGGTAAGCACAGGCTCACTTTTTTTGTCTGAGTTATGTCAGGACTGTAACAAAACATGAAGAGGGAATCAGTTTTGCTGCTGGTGAGCAAAGACTAGTTTCTCTCTGAAACCATTTCTTTATTTCCATAGGCTCCTTGCCCTTCAGATTATCCTTCTGTCTTCTCTTGGAGAAGTAAGGGTGAATGAGAAGTAACCTATTAGCAAATTTTCATATTATTGTTTATGTTCAATGATGAATCATGAGACTGAATTACAGGACAGCACTGAGTTATAGAAACAATTAGTTTTCACATTTTGCAGCTATTAACATCCACTTTAACAATTTAGTCCATTAATAAGCGTCATCTCTGCAGTGCATTGCGCTGCCCTCTCTCTCTCTCTCTCCCCCCCCCCCCCCCCACCTTTACTCCAAAATGGTTCTGCCTGTACAAGATACCTGACATCACATCATAGAATCATAGAATGTTTTTGGGTTGGAAGGGACCCCTAGAGGTCATCTAGTCCAACCCCCTTGCAGTGAGCAGGGACACCTTTAATCAGATCAGGTTGCTCAGAGCCCCGTCCAACCTGGTCTTGAATGTTTCCAGGCGTGGGGCCTCCACTACCTCTCTGGGCAGCCCGTTCCAGTGTTTCACCACCCTCATTGTAAAGAATTTCTTCCTTATATCCAGTCTAAACCTACCCTGCTTCATGTCTCTTCTCCTTGCATTGTTATGTCTCTCAGGCCATCCTTAGAGTCATCTACTTGAATTATGAATGTGAATTTAAAAATTGCAAGCACTGAAGTAAAGATTACTCAAATAAATTGTTTTTAGTGCCTACTAATCCAGCTGTTCCACCTTGCAACTGTATGTAACTGTGTTCTGTAGACTTGAGGGAGAGCAGTCTCCTCAGTTTCTGGGGTAGAGGGAGAAAACATTCAAAAGCCCTACTGTGGGCCATCATCCCCAAAGTTCAAACCAAGGTCCTGGCTCTTGAAACAACTTTCCCTCTTCCTCTGAAGCACATCTTAAGTAGATTTCTTTTGGGGGAATTCACAGCTCCTTCTCAAAGCACTATCATATTAGCCATTTGTTATTGATTAGGTGTGGAAGTATTAGCACATCTCCAGGTTAACAGTTGCTTTTCTCACTCAGGTTTCTTTCTGTCTCAAGTGTCTATCCAGCAACAAGAAACAGTCCTAGTGGAGGTTGTGATCCATGCCCAGACCACTTCACTGATTGTATGTCTAAAGCCATAATGTTGGGTTGATGGAGCATATCTGCTTGGGCTTACATTATGATTTAAGGCTTCATGCTAAATTAACAGATTTAAAGGTTACAAGTAATTTTTCTGCACTTTATCAAATTCAACCAATTAAGTTTTTCTTTTGCTGCTTCATGACCTGTTTACATAGAAATCTGTGACCCTATTGTTTATCCAAATATATAGTGAGTAATATTATATGCAAGTAATCTATCACTTTGTCTTTTTTTTTTCCAGAAAGCTAAAGCAAAAACATTCTTACAATAAAGTCATTGGCATAAAGTTAATTTTCTTCTGTATGTACTGTAAGTCATGCAGCATGCTTCCAGCAGTTGTAACAATGCTCAGCTCTTTGAAAAAAAAAATTAATAAAAATGGAAGACTGTGTAAAAAAGACTGATTGTATTGTCATACCTAAAAATATATGTAAATAATATAATCGTGAGGAAGGGTGTGAATGTTGGCTACTATGAATGATACTATTCTTGCTTTAAGGTATTTTTACTCTTGCTTCACAAGCTTGGTATCTGATACTGGTGATGACTAGAAGTTTCAAATAATTCATGGTGAATAATGGATTTAATTAGTTTTAGCTCTGTTTCTGCATGTGATTTTGTCATGAACATCTTATAATTTTCTCAAATGTATTCATGAGATAATTTCTCTGAGTAAGTTTTAGTGTATATTTTGCTCACAACTGCAAATATTTGAAATTCAATATCTAAGCTGTTTTAAAGAGCTTTGATTGGGTGTATGAGTCATATAGTATTTTTCTGTTCCAGGACTGGTTAAAAGAAACTTAAAAATTTTTATAACTGGTCACGTCTACAAGTTCAAAACTTGCTGTGTTCTTATTCTCTAGTATTAATTTTAAA
Organism: Gorsachius magnificus; assembly: GCA_034008185.1. Classification (NCBI taxonomy): domain Eukaryota; kingdom Metazoa; phylum Chordata; class Aves; order Pelecaniformes; family Ardeidae; genus Gorsachius; species Gorsachius magnificus. Next base: position 165,662,564 of record CM067081.1, read on the forward strand.
AGGTCCTTTTCTGTGAACTATTCTGCTATTTGACTCCTTTGTCTGGGTAGGCAAACAAAATTATACTCAAAATGAGTCCAAACACAGCCTCAGTAGAGTCAGCATTTTTCCAAGTAAATGTTTCTGGAAATTCTACTCAGGTAGATATATGTCTCATCAACTGGCCATTTCAAATGAGCCTTGACATACTTTATTTAAAGTGACTTTATGACTGGATTATTTAGATCTTGAAAACTGGGGGGAGGAGGGAGGGTAGAAAAGGTCATTTGCAATTCTTTGGTATTTTATGCTGTGGTTAAGGAAAGTCATTTGCTGTTCCTTAGTGTCTGAGTTCATATAATCAACACTGAATACCAGCCCAAAATGTCTGGATGCAACTATATACTCATTTTTGCACTCACAGTTTGCCTACTCTGATACCAGTAAATGAACTAGCCCTTGAACTAATACTTGATTCTAGGATAGGTTTAAGAGGTATCTATGTTTCTCTTACTCTAAGTTCTATAACTAAATCAAAAGTGTATTTCTGACATATGAGTAATTATATGTAGTGATTAAAAATTAAAGCTCTGAGCCACAAATACCCCAAGGCAGCTGTTCTGTTTTGCTGATACATCATGCTGAATTAAGCAGGTCACTTCTGGCCTGCTCACCTAATTCACATGCTCCCTAATGGAACGAAATACTTTATTACATTTTGGTTGACCTGCCCTTCACCTCTAATAATTTGTGGAAGAGACAGAAACAAACAAAATCTATTGATTGCATACTCCACGGTTGTGTACGGGTTAGTATAATTTAAAAAGAAAGTTATGTGTGAGAATATGTTCATTAGTGTAGACTCTTACCCCCGATGTCATTATTAGGGTCACATCCAGAATGGCATTTAATATCATGTACTTCAACTGTAAGTAATTCAATTTATAAAAAAAAAGACTTCAGTGGGACTAATTAAAAATTCAGAATATGCTTAAATTCTTTATAGACTTGAAACATAAGAATTGCAAATATTCTGTGATTTCTGCTATGGCTCTTCCTGCTCTGTGGTAACTAAAAACAAGCATATATAGTCTAACCAGAGGAAATAACACATATTTTACAGCGAGCTTTAAATGTTCCACGGAGTTCATTCAACCTGATCCAGTATTCTGTAAGTTTGCTACATCAGAAACATTTATCATACATCTTAATTGCCAGTGATCTTAAAGACTCTTTTCAAGTAGCATTTCTAGGGCTACTGTTATCAGAAAGACAATTAGTAAAGTGCTGTCTTAAGTAATATCAGTCAGGTTTACTGAAGTTGGTATATTTTAACCTCCATTTTCATTCACTTCTATAGTCTTGGGTAGAAATTAACAGTTTTTCCAGAACAAATAGCAAATACTGCTTTCAGTTATGTATTCTCATTTCAAAGTAACTATTAACTTCCTGAAGAGTTATTCTGGAATTGCAGGAAGGTAACTGAGGGCAGAGCATGGCCAGAGTTTCCACAAAATCCTATCCCTCTCCTATCTGTCGATCTTAATTGCCTGGGGTTTATTTCAAGTAGTTAGCAGATGCTCCTTCTGGCAACCTTACGCGAAACTATGAAGCTGTTCCCAGTAAATAAATTATCGTCTTGAATATCCAACAGACACAATTAAATGCATGTTATTTTTCTGGAGCTATTCCACCACTTAGAACAGGTAATGCTCTGAGAACAAACGCTATCGTTAGAGCAAGATGAACTTTTATATTTTGCCCTTTGTAGAGATGTGCTTAGAAAATCAGCAACACTATCTAGCAACCAAAAAGAGTACTTATAGCTTTCTCCTTCTCTAACTATGTACATTCATTTAGCAAAATAAACACAAGGATATCCCTTATGTTTTATGATGGCTTGTTCTTCTGCCTTTTTTTCACGCAGAGGGACAACCATACCTTACATAGGATCCCAGCAGGAAAAACCCTAGAAATTCCTGGAAGCCCTGCCATCTGTTGGAGCATAGCAGAATGGGAGCTCTCAGATATGTAGGAGGTTTTGGTCCATCACCTCTTCTACACTTTCTGTAAAGAACAGAAGATAACACACAGCCCTCCATTTGAATTTTGGGTAAGCCCCTTTAACATAATTCTTATACAAGGATGTTGCTGGCTTACCTGAGGCCCTCTGAGATCACCAGTTTGTGATCATCATTATTTTATTATATTAAGTAAAAATGAAGTAGTGAAGATGAAGCAAACTGACTGGCACCAAATGAATGCAGGTTTTGCAATTTTTTTTCATGTATGAGCTTCATATCCTCAGATGATAGCAAAAGATCATTGTTATTTATCAGTATACAAATTTGGTAGCATAAAAGGAATATAAAGGTTATTTCCTCAGTGGATAGCTTTGCAGAGATAGTATCCCGCTGACAATCCTTTAACGAATAGAGCACCTTTATCCAATATTCCTGGCTTTCCACAAAAAATACCCCATGTCTGCTTCTTATCTCCCTTTTTAAAGACAAAGGTGGAACAGACAGAAGAGGCAGCATTAAATGACATACAAGTATTTCCTGTGCAGCCCCTTTCAGTGTGCTACTTTAAACAGATTGTCATAGATATCAAGATAACCACTCTCTTTTTCAGTCTACATAAAGAGAGAGGGAGATAAGGCCTATTTGTTATGAAGGAACATACAGATCAAAAATAATCTTCTGGCAAACAGCACAGTGAAGTAAGAGCAGAAAGGTCACATTAGACAGCATCTGGGTGGATTGTGACAAGGAAGAAACGGAGATGAATGACGAGTCTTAGATTAAAGATTCTCAGAAGTGTCTTACAGTAGAGTAATCATCACTGCAAAGGTGATTAAAATAGCACGCTTAGTCATGTTGTATCCACTCATCTGGAGATAGAACATTATTATACAGCACTTATTCACATATGTAGTGCATGAAGGCAGAATTTTAAAATGGTACGTCCCATTCGGCTTGTGAGTCAAGTGAAGATTATGGAACACCCATTTAATTGCCTCTGTAATGCCACAGCTGCAGTATGTGTATTTCTGCATTCAAATACTAGAAGCCACTTTCCTAGCTATTTTAGCTCATTTTACCTTCATTCTCTTCACTTCCCTGATAAATCAGCTGCCCGAAGCCTTCAGTGAAAAGTGGCTTTCTGCAGTCTTCCAGAGGAAGGTGCCTCCTGCACCCAGCTGGTCTGCAGTAAACAGAAACCTCCAACATTTCTTCTCAAGAGGGAAAAAGCTTCCATACTCTGGCTGAAGAAAACATTGCTGTCATTCTTACAGAGCAACAGGGGCCAATCTGCTCATGAAATCTTCCTAAATTATTTTTATTAAATTTTACTTAACAGTTATGCTATCTAATCTACCCAACGATCTCTTATAATTCATGGAACTAATTCCTCTGATTCTTAATCAGATGCATGATCTGAAAATTCCTGCATGCAGCCTGGATGCTGGAAACTTTAGACTATCGTACTGTTGCATTAGTGGTGGTTTATCTTTTTTTCACGTCAGTTTTAGAAAGAGATTCTTCATTCATTATAGTTCCTGACCTGAGGGGATTCTAGCCTGCTTGTTCTCCCTGTAAAGGCAAGGTGACCCTGAATATCCTGCAGCCTCTGAGAAATCTAAGAAAATAGTTAAGTATTAAAAGAGATCTTATCCAAATGTCTCCAGGGTGAATAAACTATCCAACAGGCACCGTTTTTATCTACTTTATGCTCACATTCTATTGTGGAGACTGGTTAAAGAAGACAAGATATTCATTTAACTGAAATTACCACCATAAGTAACTTATTTAGACTCTGTGGATGAGAACGTAAAACATAGCAAGACTTTCTTATTTTTGATACTTTAAAATTGTGAACTGAGAAGGATCTAAAACCAAATTGACATAATTATTGCAAAACTTTCAATAGAAATAAAAGAATTAGATAGAAAAATATGTGAATTTTCCTAAGTTCAATACTTCTGTTTCTTGATTAATCAAGGTAATAGTTAGATGTGGAACATAATCTTAAAGGGAACTGCAGTCCGTGATGTAGACGACTTGCAAAGCCCTAACCTCTAGGGTATTTACAAGAGACAGTGGCAACTTACCTAGAAAGCAGCAATATAGCTGCATTATTGGGCTCTGCTTGCTTTAATTTGCTCTGCCGAGAAGTTGTGTGTGTGTTGGGCAGGGCACATCCCCACTCTGGTGTGGCTATGCTGCTGCTAGTTACCCAACTACAGTGTGCTGGATTGTGCTGCAGAGCCACAACTGAAAGGGTTTCTGCTGGGATAAAAATGTAAAGATAAGCAATTATAAAATATTTTCTTCTTTCATACATTATTCTGGGTGATATTACCTGTTCCTCATTCTAGTCTCCTTTTTTCCGCACACAGAGGAAATTCTGGTGTAGCGCCTGGGAAAATGATTCGTCAGGTGTTGTCACTCTGAAATCCCCTGTCATACCCAGAAGATTTTTCAAAATTATCTTGCATAATTTCACTACTAAGGGACAGCTGCCTACAGAACACAACTATAAAAATTAGTCCTACGTTTATAAATTTTTTAATACGTTTGAAGCAGTCTTTTCATTGCTCTGGTTTGGACTATGGATATTGATTAATTACAAATTCAAATAATTTATGGGACAGACTCAGAGAGTCATGTCCTTTCAACCAAAGAAATAAAACTATTACTGATATTTGCTAGCCCAGAGATGTCAGCCCACTGTAGGGAGCTATGCCAAACTGCTTTCCTCAACTGATAACATCCAAGGTAAATAGGCAAGATCTTTTTCTCTCTTCTTCCTCCTCTTCATCTGTGCAGGAGATTGGCCTCTTCCCAGGGGATCCAGAACTTCATATCCCTAGAAGCTAATATTTTCTGTTCTGCAGCAGTATCATGAATATTATTCAAGAGTCAAGATACTGTCTGTTCTGCCAGAGAAAAGAAGGCTTTTGCCAGATCTTAATCATGAACCATATAACCTAATAGTCTATGTTTAGAAACTTCTCTTCCAGATGGCACACGTTTCCTTTTCTCATCTTAGGATTTCTTCTACTCAGTTGGACTGTTTATGTTATTCCTTCCTGTTTTTTCCTCCGTTTCTCTTCAAATACGACTCAGAATTAGTCGATAGAGTTACTGTAAAAATTCAAAATCATTCTCAAAGTAGAAGTCTCTCATTTGCAATAGGTAATCTGCCTCAGGGTAAAAATCAGTATTTTTAGATACCGTGGTGCCATTTTTCCCAGATGACTCCAAAAATATATCTGAAATCATTTTATAAGTACTCTGAATGTTCTGTCATTTCCTTTTATTTGAGGTGGCAGTAATTTTGATGGATTCACATTGCAAGGTTACATTTTAGACTTCCTTGCACTGATAGAAAACAGTAAAGTTTTGAAAATGAGAAGTTTGAAAGGCATTTTTCCTTAGAGACTGGACGGGCAAGAAAAGAAATCATAAATCACTATTGCATAACTGCAAGACCACACAAGACAAGGAAAAAAAGTTCAATATAACTCCAAGCTTACTAAACAGTGATCATTAGAAAGGAAGGAGAGAGCATTCTGGGTTTGCTTTCATGGGGGAGATCATACCATTCTCTTTCTTTCAGGGGTGTAGAATTTCACGAGGAAAAAAATAATGAAACAGTGAAATGAGCATAAGTACTGACAGGGTATACAGTGGGGCACATGTTTTTTTTTCTTGGGTGAGATAACCCACCTCAGACTTGTAAAGGTGCACTTGATCGCATGGTAGCAATGCTGTGACGCTGATAAGAGCCCTTTCTTTCTGGCCCCTTGCCAAAGGGAAAGTGCTGTTGTACAGGAGCACAGCCCAAGTAGCTTTACTTTCACTGTCACTCTAGGAGCTGTAGGAAGAACGATGGAACGCTGAACATCTGAGAAATAAGAGTGAAAAGTAAAAATAGACATAAAGATAAGCAAAAAAAAAGATTTCAAGAGAGGAGAAGTGGCAGTAGGAATCAACATGAAGTCCAACAAAACATCCTTAGTAAAACCTACATCTATTCCATTGCTTAGGCACTGACACTGTGTCTGCTTAAAAAAGTAAGAGAGTGTTGCTTAATGTTAGAGTGTTATTCCTGTTTCCATTCCCTTTTTAACGCTTAGGACTTGTAACAAGATATTCTGATATGATACAGAATTTTGGAAAATGGCTCATGGAGCACAGCACAGTAGATGATAAACATTAATATCTTAGAAGAGGATCATTGGATTAGTAATGAACTATATAACTTGATGCTGTCTTGATAAAGTGGTAACCAAAATGAATCAGGGTAGCCTTAAGTTATCACAGTTCTATTAAATCTTTGGACAGAGTTACCAAGGCTTCAGGGGCTGTAGGTGGGATTTTTCTCTCTCTCCCTTGCCTACTGCCCAGCCAGTCTGATCAGTGGACTAGGGTTGTGGGGAAACTTCACCATATGGTGAAGGCTGAAGTTAGTGATGTTTGTACGCTGTCAGGTTACTCTTCTCCTAGACGCCTTTCCTGGGGTCCGAACTGTTTTTCACTCACTCTCTTCCAAGGCTTTACACCACCGGCTCACAGCTATGATCTGCTTCAGCATTTGCGAGGGAGAGGGAGGAAAACGGCAGGCTGTGGTGACTGATGTGTTTCAGGCATTTTACATCTGCTCTGCAGGGTAACTATGGAGGCAGCATCTTCCCAGGAGAAATTGTATCTCTTTCAGGAGAAATTGTATTAAGAGGTCAAGGGAGCAAAAGCAGGTGAACATTGTTGGACCGGGGCGTACGGTACAGAACCAAGAACAAGATTCATGTTGTGGTGACTGTGATGCTACAGTAATATCAGTGCCTAATAACCTCAGTGTTGTTAGTTGTGTAGTACGGTAATACATGGTGATATTATGTCTGCACTGATGAGGATATTGGTTTTCTGAGTAGCAAGGAAGAGCGAATGCCTTTCAGGTCACACTTACACATTCACATTTTCTTGTAGCTAGATAAGATGAGGAATTAGGAGCATCATACAGAGCCTGTTCTTTTTGGATCTGAAATCCTTCAAAGCTGACACAAGCTGTTAATACCGAGTTGTTAATACTGCCGTTTGATGACTCTGGAGTGGACTATGTGAAATTTATTTCATGGCTGCCATTCTAGCTTCTATATTTGTCATAAATTGTCGGTCTTGTTGGTTAAAGACTATGTGTACTCAAAGGCAAAATTATTCGCATGTCTGTGGAGCTGATGCTTCCAAAAACGGTTTGAAGAGTGCTGGCAGGGCTGTGGGGAAGTTTGCAATGGGAACTGATATACTTACCCAGTGGGGGGATAAGAGCTCGAAAGAATGAGCAAAATGACAAAAAAAGGTTTGGAGAAATACAAAGACATTTGGAAGCAGTTAAAAGAGAAAAGCTGAGTTAAGTGTGAACATGAACAAAAAAAGAAAACATAATAATAAACTGAATAATAATTACTATAGGGAAAATCAGAAAGAACAATTTACAGGACAATGAATAATAAATAGGATCAAAAGGGGGAAAAATCTCAAAGTTACTATATAATTAATTGCTATTTACACCCCTCAGAGATTATTTTAAAGTCTATTTTTTTCTCTAAGCAAGTTACTGACAGATACTGTATACCTAGATAGCTGGATCAGCTTTTTTTTGCATTTTTATGGTATCTGGAAAAATACATTTCAAGTATATTTTAACTATTAAAGGTAGTTTTTTTCACTTTCCACTTATTGTTCAACCACCAAAAATTAATAAAAAAACCAAACACAACTATTCTGGCCACAAAAGCTGTTTACATATTTTTTTAATTAATGATAAATTGATAGCTAGTGAAAAGATCCTAGTATGGGACATTATTTTTTACATTATTAAATATAGTTCAAGTTTTGTATTATAAAAAACATTTTCATATGTACATAAACTCACACTTAAAATCAGCAATAGTTTATTGAGGGGTATCCAGCAAGATTTCTTTTTTTTTTTTTTTCAAATGACGTAATTTTACCAACTTCCAATTTTTGCAGGCATTTCTCCTCTCATTAGAAATTGTGATGTTAGGATGCCGATATCTCTTGAAGAGTGCCTTTAAGAATAATTACATAATATTCTGGGAAGATATTGACACATTAAGGGATTTTGCATGGTGAATATTGAGATATCTACTGAATAAAATTCCTAAAATTACAATCAAACTCCACTGATTCCTTCATTCTTTTCCCCGTAGCTAGCAGTATTTTCAAATTATTTCAAAACAGATTTCAAAACATTATTTCAAAATTATGTTAAACAGCAGGTGGGAACTTTGGTGATTAACAGCACAATTCATGTGAATAGGTTGCTCTGAATAGATTAGCAATCACGATGACTAATGACTTTGGAAAGCATGGAAGATCACTAGAACCTTCATGCATCAAGAAGAGAACAGAGGTGAGACCAGGCATTATTTCTACAGGATATGTTCCTGAAGTGGCTTCAGCTGGTGCGACAGGGCTATTCTTTTTTGACACTTCAGAACATAGAAGGCTGAACATGGAACATAGGCCTGGCAACCTAGAATAAGCTGTAGTAGGCTCTTAGAAGCTGTAATATGAGTGCATTTTATGTTTTCTTAGGTGTGAAAAGCATTCAGCCATTACCGTGTGGAAACTTCCTGCTTTTCCACTTGCACCAGCCTATAGCCAGCCATTTTAATGTTGGTAAATCAATGGCTGTAGGTGTTTTAATAAGGGCAGGTACTATGATAAGTTAAAATATGTCTGTGCTGGCCGTAAAACTTGGAGTAAAAAAAGATGAATTACAGTTTTTAATCCCTAAATTATACAGTCATACATAGCTAATATTTGCCCTCTCCCCAGTGGGCAAAAGACACTGCAAGTTCAAGTTGATTAGGTATGACTGATCCATTAACATTAATAAATATCTGAAAAGGTCCATTGTACCATGACATTTTGAAATTTCGCCCTGCTCCACACAATGAAAATTTAAACTCTTGCCTGATACAGATGTTAATGGTGCTATAATTCCAGACCTTATTCTAAAAGATCTACCTGGTCTCGTGCTTCCCTGTTTCACAAAAATTATTGGTATTTGTATGCTGAAAGACATTACTTGTATCCAAATTGCAGAGGGATATTCATTTCATATGGTAGATATTTGTAGTGTTTGCACGTCAGAAAGATGTTTACACAGAGGTGATGGATGGATACCAGATATGGAGAGTCTTTCAGAATGCTTCCAATAGACTGCAAAGCTATTTCTTCAGATGTCCTCTTGGACTTTGGGGTCATGACCAAGTAAGCACTGCACATTATTTGGAAAGCAGATTTTATGTTGTAAATGGTTAATGTTGTATATGAACCACGGCATCTACTTTAATTTTGTTAGTAAAATACATTATTAGGGAGATACGCAACTTAATGGTGTTTTTTCAGTTAAGTTCAATTCTAAAGAGTAGTAAAACTATAGCTTTAATGTGTAACAACATAGTAGACTGGAAGACTAAAGTAACATAGAAGTAGTCAATGTGCAGGATAAATGCATATTTGTAAAACTGTGGACCATAACAATGTGTAGGGGGGACCATAGCTGTTCTTGTTGTGATTAATAATATGGAGAGGGTCTGTCCATCCCATGCGACCAGAAGAATGAAAAGGTTTTCAGTGATCTGTGTTCTCCATAGGCTTCGGAAGAGGGTTAGATAATCCAATACACTTATGCATTGTCAATCACTGTTCTTCAGTGAGCTCACCTCTTTTACACCCTATCCAGCATTGATTCCTGAATACACCTTTTTTCTGTCCAGTCTTCCTTTTCTTGACTATTTCTGGCATTTTTCTAGTTCTTCTCCCTTGTTCTTCTCTTCTAATATAAGCCTTTTGCTCTTGTTCAGCTGCTGACTTGGAGGCATAGCTGGGTTTTGTTAAAGCAACACAATTCTCCTCCATTCTCTTTCTCATCCTTTAGAGATGTAGCAAGGCATTAACTACTGATACCAATTTTTTTCCTTCATGTTTTGCTGTTATTTGTGCTAAAAAAAGAAACATTTTTTATTCCCTTTCTGTGGTCTATTTTCCAGGAAGAAGAGTAAGATTTTAAAGAGGTTTTTTTTCATTTGAGTATGTTTTCCCTACCATACAGTGTAACAATAGCCTTTCAATGTCTACCACATGTCTTCCTAAGCAGAGGCAAAGGATTCAAAAGTAGTAAGACTAGTAACTTCATTTTAACCCATCCTAAACAGGCTGTTCTTACACTTAAGATAGTACCTGCCAGCATACCTCCAGAATTAAAGTATGCTCTTAATCAAAAAAGTGCAAATTGGAAAGATGCACTGCATTTGTACTGTTTGAGTGTCCTCTACACAATAATAATCATGGGATGCGCCACCAGAAAATTATGCGATTAGTTCCTGTGAATCCTTTCCAGCTCTTCCCTGAAAGTTCCTCAGTGTCTGGAGAGCAAGGTTTTAGCAAATGGGATAAAACTTGAGAGTGACCAATGAGTATTAAACAACATCTTCCTGCTTTTTGTAGGCAAGGATAATGACATAGAGGATCAAGTCAGCAGGGAACAGCGCATATGCATGAATAGGCTCAAAGCAATCTAGTTCAATGAGATACATTTAACCTTTTCTTCAGCCCCAAACTGCCAAATATAAGCTACCATTATCAGATTCTTCTGAACGGGGGAAAAAATAATGACACTGGAGAAATGCTCTTTCCGTTTAAACAACACATGATTAAGATATAACTTACAGTATTACTAATTGATTCTCTGTGAACAAGATAGAGAGATACGTGAAGTTTCTTCATTTCTCCAGCAGTGTTCTGCCGGTGATACCAGATGCAATTCATAAACGGGACAGGAAAATTCATCACCCAGGCCCTCTTATTATACAGGGGATAAAGGATTTAAATGGTCCTTGAAAAACCTTTCTCTTTGAGATGTAGAATGATTAGGAAGATATCATGGGAGATAAATATTTAAACTAGACCTTGACCAGCATCTTGATCCCATGTGAGTGCCAGTACAATGCATTTCTGCATATTTACACTATTTAAAAGGTCTAGAAAAATTTCTGTCTTCTGTCAGAATATCACTGAGCAGCTGCACTACATTATATCTCTGCAGACAATAAATTTGCTTTTGCACATGATATAGCTTAAAAATGTATGAAAGGTCTTGTTAATTTGTACTCACCAGTAAAAGATGAAGTTCTGTCATGGGAACTTAATTTGGCAAGGATATAGCCTGGATCCATTTGAAAACATGGTGGATTATTTTTTATTTCATGTATCTATTTTTCAACAGCTTTTGTAAGACTCATGACATCTGCAAGGTTCGAGGAATTTGCTAGCTAAGGCAGCAGCTGCTCTTTTTCAAAATGTTACCTTCCCCTACAATCCTTTTGATAAGGCAGGCTTGGACTATCATATTAATCTTATCAATTTATTTGTGATTAATCTTTCTAGGACTGCCCGTTCATAAAAGAGAATATAAATATATATTTTAGGTTAATCAACAGTTAATTTACAATATGAATAAGAGAATTTTCTAAACCAGCTAGATTTGTATTTCTTATGGTTATATTTTATCTCCTATATTTCTCAGTCATTAAATAGGTGGATTAGTCAGGATATAGGAAAGGGATATAGGGCAGTATCACTTCTTCCTTCTCCAAGAATTTGGATTAAATTGATGACAGCAGCAGTGGACATATAGTTAGCATGTCTCTGACATATTCCTGTTCTTGAAGGATCTCTATTCATACTATACAAAACAGTATTAATTAGACCTGGCTTCTAGGTCAGCTGCTTAGTTTGGCAGAACAGTATTTCAACACTCATTCAACAGTGATTCAAATATACTGTGACTGGTGGTGTATGGAGAGGACACCTGAAGAAGGAATGGATGTTACATATTCATGTATTTTCAGGTTCCACTCACTTTATCTTTTTTGGGTGGGAGGTAAAGGGATTCTGGCCAGAATGTTAACAAGGTCAAAAGAGGCCCATGAGTTGGCAGAGGGAAAAGACCTGGGGCATTGGAAATGCCATGGCCTTCCTTTAGTGACCTGGCTTTCCAGATAGGCATGAATTCAGAAGGGAGGGCTCATAGGGGCACACAAACCTGTTAAAAGTTAAGGCTGGACAACAGCCATTCTCTGGAGCGTGAAGCTTTGGCCTCTCTCTTAACTCTGATTTAACACTGCAGAAGCAACCTCCATTTTCACAAGATGGTGATGAAGTAGGGGAAGGACTACCTATGTAGCAGGCAGCCAAGCCTCCAGATGTCTTTGCTTGGACTTTTCTTTTATAACCTCAGCTCCAAAGCAAAGCAAAGCAAAGTAGTAATATCTGTAGTAATTATTTAGTTATCGTGATGTATATATCCTGGCACAAATTTAAATGTTATTTACAAGTGAATGTTTATTGAAAAAATATTTATAATCCTTGCTATAATATCTTACCGCATTTATATGGTATTTTAAAAGAAAGCTTAAAATAATTTAACCTCAAGTGTGCAGTTTAATTTCATTTTATGTATAAGAAAATCTTATTATCTCTAAAAGTTCAGAACAGCACCAAATTTGTGACCTTATGTTAATTTTCTTCTGGTATATTTCTTGGCCTTTTTTTCTTTTGCTTTAATATACGGCCATAGTAAGTTCAAGGACATTAATATTTATTTCTGAGTGTGTTCCATTGCCAAGTGGAAAAATGAGGATCAGAAGCAGTTATAAGATAGGAAATAGTCAAGGAAATCACAAAAGGAGGTAGAAGTCCTAGATTTTGATTTACAGATAAGGGATTAAAATATGTAGTGGGGAAAAAAATGTCACTGTTTTTACTGCTCTGTTTTCTTGCTTGAGTAATACTGTGACTGTGCAATAGAACTAGAAAAAAAAACAAAGCAGCTGGAAGGCTTAAGGGCATTGGAGTCTTGAATATACCTGTCTTCTGTCCTATCATTACTTACAAAACATAGAAATAGCACAGAAGTTTTGAAATCCTACTCAACAAGCACTAATGGGAGACCTAATTATTTTAAAGCACTTTGTACCTACTGGATTTGAGACTTTCTGCAGTCTTGTTACTTGGCTGTCGCATAGGCTATCTGATGTTGGGGCTTTCACTGGATAGATAACAGGCTGAAGACAGCTGCAAGCAGATATTTCTCTTGGCTGGATTCTCTGCTGGCTTACGTCATCTCAGAGAAACTTTTGATGTGTTTCGGGTCAAACTCAAAATATTCAACAACACGCATCATGGTTCTGTGGTGACTGCCAGGTAAAAATCTGGTCCAGCTTCCCATGCAGTGCATATGGAAATATACTGGTGCTCTAAGATATTTTGTCTTTGGTGTTTGGTAATTTGACCTGAGCACTTTGACAAGGAACTTGCCTCATGGAAACAGGATTTCTGTGTTTGCTCCATTAGCTGTAATGTGCTAGGACATACATGAAACAGAGTTAAAGCTGTGCCACTTCTCCAAGGCATGAAACACCAGGATCTTGTGTCTTCTGCATGGAGCCAATTCACCACTGATGACCTTGTCATGAGCTGGAATTAGTAACTGCCAAGTTTTGAATATGTCTACATTTGAATAAATGGGGTGGAACATAGGATGAAGGGGATCACAGAATGGAAGAGAACACATATTTCTCTAAGCAGAGCAGGCCAGATGTGGAGCAATGCAGTTTGTGATTGATAATAGTGGTGAGGACTACTTGAAGAGATAATTGAAGTAGTTATAACAACCTAACTCAGGATAAAATAGACCAGTGTAGGACACAATTTTACATAAGGTGAAAATGATGACCTGCATTTTGATAGAAAAGACTCCATTTGCCGAAAAGTTTACTTTTAACTTTTCAGGAAAAAAAACCCTCTGTAAGTTTCACACAATCAAATATATGCATTTAATTTTTGTGCATAACAGACTTTCAGTTTTTGTTAAAACTTCACATTTTGGTATAATCGTTCAGGAGAACACAGCAAAAGCACTTCCACAACAACTTCAAAAGCCTCTCTTAAATCTGGAGGAACTGGCTATCAAAGAGCGTCAGCCAAAGTACTAACATAATACTGTCAATTCAAATCATGATCCAAATAGATAATAATGCTCCACTTCAGAGCACTTTAAAATAGTTCCTCCTTCCTCACACTGGATATACTATCCGATTAGCAGAAAACTGTTAACAGTACAGTTCTTTATCCCAGTAGTTAACCAAATAATATGAAAATTTTCAGCAATAAGTATCACTGTTGTGCTTTTTTTATAATTCAATATGGGCATCATCCAAAGGCCATGGCAACAGGAAGGAAAAGTAATGATATCTTCCTGAAACCCATCAGATCGTTATGGAATTAGTCTCCTTGGAGATGACATCTGAACCCCTTTTTACTGTGTTTTCTATTGCAAGTGTGAAGTGAGGGTGATATTAAATATAGCTGTTAAAGTAATTGGTCTGCTTTATCAAATGCAAGTTTATTTAATTTTAATTAGAAGAGCTTTTCTGAAGAAAAAAGGTATTCTTTGTACATCACCCAATTTTTTTGTAAATTAGTTTCTGTTAATGTGCTCTGTCTAGTTTCTTAACTAACTCTTGTGCTAACAGCTGAATGTTTCTTTCTGAAGACATTCCTTATTGCTGAAATTTCTGCAAGAACGGATGGTAGTGTATATTTTATTATGAAAGGCTGCCATGGCGGAACCTTGAGCTAACAGCTGAAACTACTGAAGTCCTTTCTGGTGACATTCTGCCCAGTACGTGCCCTGGAACTCTTTTTGGAATTAGAAAAAGACCCACCGAAATATTACTGTTATTCTAAATCTATAAACCACACAGTTCTTATTAAAAATCAGTATTAGTAGAAAAAAAAATCTGGTTATGAACTGAACAGTCAAATAAAGAAGAATTCTTCTGCCTGCTTTAATAACTTTTCTTTTCTTCTTATTTTTTAGGTTATTGTTTTCCTGCTTCAGGACAGTCCTCCCCTCCCCTTAATGTGCCAGAACTGCAGGGCTTAGTCATCCCTTCCCCTTCCTCTCCTCCCCCAGTGACAGAACTTTTCATTTATGCTTTCATTCTTTGAAAAAGCTAAAGCAACATTTGCGTTCTACTCATGATTTACCCGTAATCCCCTGAAGTTCAAGGAAAACTTGAGCAGAGTATTTTTCAGAATGTATGGGTAATAAAATGTGCCTCAGAAGAGCTTCTCAGGTTCCAAATTTAAAATTCTTGCTTTGCTCTTTCTGCTGTTGTGGACAAGACCCTAAATAAGATTTTAATGTTGATCACTGACTCCCGATCTAGGAAAACAGGATTCTCTTGAGAACCCATTAACACCATGTAGTTACCTGGAAGAATTACTGCTGGGCAATATGGATACCTCCTCACCTGTAGGGAGTAAGCATTTGGCATCCACAGGCCCATTCATCTTTAAATTGAGAAACCTGGGCATGATGTTGATGCTAAATCTTCTTCATCGTAAGGCAAGGGAAGTAATTATCAGCGGGCCATGGGAGCAACTGTCAACTTTTTTTTCTTTTTAATGGCATGTGCATGGTTTCAGGTAAAAGCAAACAGTAGCTTGCAGATTTTCATTTGTTCAAAAATGTTACCCAACTAAAGCCATTGATCTTATATTTTAGAATGCTGCTGCTCATTTTAAGCTATTTTAGAGGAGCCTTGCTCTCGGTATGTCCAATCCAGGCATGACCAAGTGTCATTAAAACATAATGAATTACAACTGACCATTCTTTTAAAAGCAATAAATCGATTAAACTAAGCTGATTAGGACTTGGTTCAAAAGGGAAGAATTGAGGGTCACTGGCATCTCCACAGACCCTCGATGGAGGGGTACTGGACCTTGTGTTCTAGTCTGATAGGAGGTGGATCCCTCAGGCATTTAAATCACTTTTTTCCCACAAAATGTTGCTGGTTTCATTTGACGGTGATGTAAGAATAAACATTTCCTATAGTAGAGAGAATGTGGCAGAAAATCAGGACTCAGCTACAACAAAACCCAATCAAAACCAGATTGATTTCAGCTAAGTATGCCACGTACCACCTTTGGCAGCGCAAATGTAATCTGTAGGGATGATCACGCATACTTCATACTGTCAGAGTGCTTGCCCAGGAACTCTTTAATGATTTCAGTTCTGCAAAGTGCTGAGCAATTTCCCAAGTACCAGTGGCTCCCACTGGCTTGCTTGGGGTCACCGCATTCAGAGGCATAAACCCAGAGAGACATACTGTGCCCCTGCTGAAACTGGGACTGTAAACAACAGATAATAAGAAAAAGTGATGGCTAGATTGTGGAGAGGAACTGATAATGCTTTCTACTTCAGGAAATTATCTGGTTTACTTGGTATGTTTTATATTTAGTATGCTTCATAGTGTTTTGACTGCTTTCCTTTTATGGGATGTATTTGGGTTGTAAAGGGCATTGGTACATATTTAATATAGTAGTTTACAAAATACAGTCATTGTGGCATGCTAGTGGTCACATCAGAAATAACTTCTAGCATCCTTTAAATTTTCATTTCACATAACTTGTCAATTTGTGCCAGTGGATGCACTGATTTTTTTTCAGCTTGATTTTTAAGGTATTTATGGTCATTGGCTAAAATAGTACTTCTTCTGAACAGCTCTTCTTTTCCAGAACTTGGATTTTATTTCACAAAACCTATAGCCCTAAAAGCTGTGTGGAAAAAAAAATCAATACGTGAAATAGAAGCAAAATGATGCAGCAAGTCTACCTATGTTTGCACAAAGAACTTAAAAGAAGTTCTAAGTTGGGTTTTAAGGTTTGAGAGTTATGAATAACAGTTTACCTCAGTATTTAAGTCCATCAAATGAAGAAAAAGGGAAGTGAAAGAGCACAATCTGGAGGTTACAAATCTTACCCTGAATGGCAGCTCATTGTCGGTACAGGTATTTGGATTTAGAAATTACTTCTGCTTTTTACTGTCACTCAAAAGGAATGAAGTAATGTCCAGCAAACCATCTGAGCCTTACTGGGGAAAAGGCAGACCAGTGTTAATTTGCAGAGGGCAGCAACCATGCGTGATGATAATTTAAGTAAGAGTGCCTTCTGCTGAAAGTATCATGTGGCTTTGTTTCCCTGTGGAGAGAGACTGAAAGAGTCAAGGTATTTTCCCCAAATTTCTTTACTGCCATGAAAGTATTTTGAATTACACACACTGGTGGAATTAGCACAGCAAATTTGATATGAAAACTATACATTACTTAAATGAGAAGAAAAATTAAAGTGAGTTATCTATTCTGATAGGAGCATTTGGCCTTTAATAATCTATTCTGACATATCCAGGACTTGGCTGATGGTCACGGGCAAAGGCAAATCCCTTGGATTTGTGGGGTTTGTCGTGTTGAATACGGGGAGTTTTCATTCTGTAACAGACCTGGACATGGCCCCTGCTTAGATCCAAATACCCTGCCTGCCATTTGGGCATGAGTCCTTGAGGCACACCTGCCCTAATGCCTCAGGCTAAGTAATATATTCAGTAGACTTTTCACAAGATGAAGAAGTATGCTGATTAGAAATGTGCTGTAGCCATTCTCAGAGCGATTTGTAGTGAAAGAATAACATGGTAATTATCGTGCAATAACAATTCAGTGTGGCAAATATTTTGTCATTTAACTAAGGTAACTGTTATTGCACATTACAGTTTGCTTGAGATTTTGTATAACTTATTGATAGGCAAACCTTCGTATGTTCATATAGAAATTATAAGAATATAATAAACATAAGCATATTGTATGAAGCTCACATCTAATTGCAAATATTACAAGGAACAGTTTGAGAATAATATGATTGCTAGTTGTCAAATAAGATTTTTCTATGAAGTTAAAAAGAAGACTACTTTCTTGGACTATATTTTTTTTTTTTATTTTGCAAAACCTTTCAAAGTTAACTTCTGCCTTCCTTACTTATGGTGAGCTGAGTTCCCCTTTAAATGTCACTGAAATCCTTCTTAGTAAATGTATCAGTGTCCAACCCCAAATCATTTACTTATTAAAAAACGCTTTATAAGTATGCCAGAATGAATTGGCCTGGTGGCACTCCATGTTTACCGAGCTAATTTATATCCTCCTTAAACACGTTCCAGCGTCTGAGTCAGTGTGAAGGTGCCTGGGTAACTGAGGGCAGAACATGGCTTGTATAAATTCATCATTCAAATACAGACATTTTCTAAATGCCAGCGGTGAACACTGAAGCTAGAGTTTATTTTTTTGATGTATAGTTAACAACAAAACATCTGCAGGTTTTATTTGGTTGACTCCCATGCTGACCTGTCTCATTTATAGGATCACAAGTAATTTAAGTTGGAAGGGACCTCTGGAAGTCATCTGGGCCAAGCCCCTGCTCAGAGCAGAGCCAAGTTAGATCAGCTTGCTCAGGGCTTGTCCAGTAAAGTGTAAATATCTCCAAGGATGGAGATTCAACAGCTGCTCTGGGTAACCATTCCAGTATTTCTCTACTCTCTTTGTGAACATTTTTTTTCCTGTTAATTAGGACTTTCAGTGTTGTGGCCTGTGTCTGTTGGCCCCTCATCCTATCACTGTACACCTCCAAGAAGAGTCAGGCAACATCTGCTCTATACGGTCTCATTAGGTTGCTGAAGATAGCAATAGCATTCCTGCTTACCCTTCTTTTTCCAGGACTGAACAAGCACAGTTCCCCCCACCTCTGCTCATGTGGAGTTAGCTTTACTAACAGCACATAAGACTGGACGCTGTCCAGCTCCCTCCTTCTCAGTTATGTTGGTTGAGAGCCCTGGAAGGAAACAGGACCAGAAAAATATAATACTAAATAATAATAATAATAATTAAATAATATTAAAGTCCTCAGATACAACAGGGAATATGCATTAGAACCTGAGGTTTTGTGTGTCACTGCACCATTTATATCCAATGGTGTACTCCTTTTACCATAAAACAACCTTTTCACATTAAAAGAGATTGCTTCTTTCATAAAGACAAAAAAAACCCCTTTTTTGATCCGGTGTACAGTTTCACAAATGCATGAGATTTTTTTCTAAGCATTTAAAAAGGACTGCATTACTATGCTATCCATGTGCTAGCATAAAGAGGTGTAATCTAATTTAAAAGCTTAAGTCAAGCAGTTCGTGTGCTTGGGTAGTAACGCTCTTCTCAGCAACGTGTTCTGCAGCTGAGCAGCTCTGCTCTCAGGTCAGAAATTCACAGGGATCTGCTGGTGGAGGCTGTTCCCACTCAACTTTCTTCAGTCAGTTTTGGCTACCACAGAAGTCTGCTCATGGGCGGTTTGTGTAGCTGCCTGTCTGTTGGACCTCACTACAGTGGCAACACGTACAGTAGAACAAATGTGGTATTGCAAACAGTTCTGCCCTAAAGACAGCATCTTTTTTTTCTTCTTTTCTTTTTGTTTCTGTCCTTCCAATTACTTGAACGTAGGTTCAATGAAACAGTTGTTCTTATGCTTTTAGTTCTAGTATCTTAATAATCCTCTCAAAAAAAGAATTAAGTTTTCTATAAAGATTTGTCCTACAAAAACCCAGGAAGCTTTCTCTTACAATTCCCTCACAAGTTAAGATCTAGTGACTTTTTTGGTAACTACTTCCAGCAGTTTCGCTTTGTCTTTCTGTGTTATCTTCAGTTTGGGGAAAATCCCCAGTGTTTTCATCAATATGAGGGACAGGTGAATACCATTCCTTCCCTTCTATCACGAGCATAGAAAAGTGACTTATGATTAAGCAAAGTCTCTGGAAGAAGTATAAAAACTTCTCAGAAAGAAGTTACAAGACCTGTCAGAAGTGGCTGCTCCATTTGGTGTTGTCGAACAGCCTCTGCCATATGTAGCAGCACGATTCCTCCCTGTTCTGGCAGGAAGGAAGCTGGGGGCAGTAATTAAGCACCACAAAGTAGTAAATTGCTGGGTCTGCACTTCCTTCCTCATTTGCTTTTCCTCAACTGTCCACCACATGTCAAAAATAACCGTCACTCTCAGACTAGTCTGTTAAACTTCATTATTATTATCATCCAGGCCAGCTAATTTGTGCTGATTCTCTTCCTTGCCTTCTTTGTCAGAACACTAAAACCACCCCATTTCACAACGACATAAATTTTCTGCTTTGCCCTTTTTGCAGCCTGAGTTTACCCTGGGCAAAGAGAAGAGAGTCTCTCTTTGCTCACAAGCAAAATGTTTGTGGGGAAGGAAAACAGGGAAGAGGAAATGGGAATAGGATGGGGAAGGGAACACATAAATGAATATGGGACTTTGAGGAGAACAGCCATGACAGGGTTCAGCCTTCTGTGTTCAGAAAACCCTCAACAAATAGCCAGTATGCAATGTGATTTTATTTAAATGACTGCTTTTCCTACTGTAGAGACTAATATCAGGAATTGAGATGTTCCTCGTGTGTATTGTGTACTTATTAGGGATCGTCGTCTGCTTTTTTCTTTCTCTCTTTCTGCTCCAGATCTATCATACCTATTTGCCTTGGAAGCATCTGGTTTTGTTCACTTTGTAGTCTATCTTCTGCTGTAGTTCTTTTGTGATTTCTTCAGTGGTAATTCTCAGTGGCTCTAGTGGTTGGCTAGGTGTTGGCTTTTGTCTTTTGTGCCTTACTTTGTTGTATTTATTGGTCAATCTGGTAAAACAGTGGTTTCACTCATCTTTGCAAATGCTTTATTTAAACCAAATTGAAAATGTTATTAGACTCTAGTCTTACTTTGAACCATCTTTATAGAAATGGGATGCAAAAATAATATCAATCTTCATTAAGAGAACAGCTTTGTCAGAGAAATAACAAAAACTACAGCGGAGCAAATAAACTTCGGGGTGGAGAGACTAAATACAAAAAAATATAAAGCATTAAATAGTTCTGGTTAGACTAAGGGCACAGATTTTAGGAATATTTTTGTAACTTTTGATGCATGAGCAGTAACATAATAGTCTGCAAATGACTGAAATACCAAGGAAGAAGAAGAATTTTATTCACAAAAGAATATATGGCAGCAAAGGCATAAGATTAGTAAAAGAAAAAAAAACCTGAGAGCTCAGTATCAGCGAGGTAAAGTATCATTGAGATACTGTGTATAAGACTATTGTGGAAGTAGCCAAAACTTTCTCATCTGGGACCTTTTAATCTAAACTGGACAAAAACTAGAAAATACAGGGAATAGCCTTGTATTAGCAAAGAGTTAATGGGACATTAATAAAGACCTTTCTCCAGCTCTAACTTCTGTGAATCAATTTAATGTAGGAAAGTCCAAAATGTTGATGTCAAAGACAGAAAATGACAAAAGAGATTATGCTTCATATGAATGGGATATGGGCACTGATCATAAAAAAAAAATTACAAAGGTAGTGTTAGAAACTTAAAGCCATTGATGCAATATCTCATAGTGGCTAGGAAAGTAAACAAATTACAGGGATATGGCAGCAGAGCACAAGAGCAATAACCAAAAGAAACTACCACACAAAGATCTAGTAAGAGAACCCTAAAGTACTTTTTTTGGCCAATGGCACTATGCTATAGACACAAACTATTGTGGCTTGTAAAGAGAAGCAAGCCTTACCTATGAGGATGTATTGTTATGCTGATGTTCCTTAGAAAAAGAAATTAATAAGATTCCCTATTATAACATTTTTATACTAAGAATGTAAGCAGGTTCAATTCCAGTTTTTAAAATTTGACTCTTAAATGCCTTAATTTGAAAGTCTAGTCTCCATTTAGGATACTCATTTATGGACCTCAAATATCTGCTGTTTGGGCTTCCATGACCATCACCTTTTTAGGGGTCCTACCATGAAATTTAGGACAGAAAATTGTTGGATCTTAGATGTAGAAGCATCTTGGATGCCAGACTTCCTGCCTGTTAACAAACTCCTTTTCACATTTCCAATTTATACCAAATCTTGAGATACTGTTCCAAAGGTGATGTTGCTGTAATTCTTGCTCATATTTACCATGATTGCTCTTTTGTCCCAGACTCCCTTTTTAATCCTTTATTTTGTAATACAATTTGTCTTGCTTATTTCAGATGTTAAAAGGGTGTGGTTTATTGTAATTTTTACTATATTCTATCATGTTTTTAATAGCATCCAGAAACTCTACATTTATCAGGGGAGTTCTCATTTGGCAGTTAAATATTTTTTATCATAAAGTGGATATTATCAGACTCTTTGAGAGGAAGCATGAGACTGAAATAATGGGACAAAGATCAAAGCCAGCAGCTACACAGAATTTCTTGAGAGGAATCCCTCACTGGAAAAGAGAAGCTGGCTGACGGCAGTTTTTTGTACAACTAATGAAAATTTCCCAAGTGGTTTAACCTTCTAATAGTTTGGAAGATGTAATAAAAACTCATTTCAGACTTCCCAACAATATTTCATATCTATTCAGTTTGCCCTTTACTGCTGGTACTTTTTCACCACCTTAAGCTTCTGTCCTGCAACCACGCATAGAATTAGTCCTGTTTATTACAAGAAAAACTGTAGAGCAGGGTCTCATTGCTGCTCATTCTTCTCTAACTTTTTCTATTTAGATGCTCTTATCTTTTAGCAGTATTTTTGTATTATCAGCACTAAAATTTAATCTCAAACCCTTTGATTAACAGGATAGAATAACAGCCCATGAGTGACTGTATTCCTTTACTAAAATGCTTCTAGATCAATGTAATAATCAAAATTCTAGGAAATTAGTAGAAGTGGTAGAATGTTAGTATATTTGCACCCAACTCCTTGGTATCTTATTAGGAACTTTCATACATTCTGGCTTGTAATTAAGATCAATTTTAACATTACTTCAAACTGATTTTTTTAAATTAAAATAGCTTTTTAAAAGAAGTTTTAAGTGCAGATCAGAGAATGAAAGATGTAGAAAATAAATGTGGAGAATAGGCAGAAAAAAAAGGGAAGTAACAGGAAAAAATTGATAATGATAAAAGAGTTAGTGAGGTATCAAATGAAAAAATTACGAGAATTACACAATTTAGGTAATTTACTGAATAAAGTGAGGCAAATTATCCAAAATAAGAGTCAGTCAGCAAAATGTATCTGTTTTCTGGGAAACTTTTAAGAAGTATTTTTCCCCTTACAGTTGCAAATAATTAGGTATAATGTTTAGATAATATAGCTTGTGGTTGGTTTACTAATTTGTTATTTACCCACAAGGAAGAGCACCATTCATTAAACCACCAGAAGCCTTTTGTGCAGTGTTATGGGTTTTCCTAACAGAAGATCCATCACAATAAAGAGGATGCAATTACTAAGATCTGACGACTACACAATCCAAGCGATAAATTTAAAAGCTGTTTCACTACAATTCCAGCAGACTGTAACCTGCAGTAATGGCTAAAAATATAAAGCACTTCAACATTTTCATCCTGTATGGTCAGTTTTGAACGCATGTGGATTCTCAGAAATTTTTAGAGGCCTATCAGGAAGGTAAATATTACCCAGAAAATTTGTGATCCATTTCTCAGTTTCTTGTTTTTGTCAGAGTGCAGCAAGGGATAGCCGCTCCCTAAGGGAAAGGACCCAAGGGGGAGAAATGTGGTATCAAAAAAAAGAAAATTTTTGTTCTGAGCTGTGAAATCTCCTTATGAACGCTGCAGCAGCATGCAGACTGTCAGCTTGTGCAGTCTTAGTACCCTTTTCCCTGTTACACAGAGGAAAAGATCCTGTAAAAACTGAGGCAAGAATATTGAAAAAGTCTGTGGTGTATCAAGTTGGCATTAGGTGTTTCCTAACTACTTTGACACTCGGGGTTTTGGTGGGGTTTTTCTGTCATTAAATCTATGCTCCATAGCCTTAAGAAATATGTGACTGTGACCTCAGACTGAGTCACCATTTCAGGACCAACCATGTTCAGATACTTACAGGCCAAGTGACATTTTCAGCATAGACAGACAAAAATGTTGAACAGCTGACTTGACTGTAAGAAAACGATGCTCAGTCAACACTCATTTAGATGTGCTGGGGAGTTCATGTCATGTTGCTGTCATGTAACACATCCAAAATGACTTACAGTAGTGTTTAAGCTATCTCACTGATCCAGTCTTTCCATCAGGATCAGGAACTTTTTTTTCAGGGAAAGTTCTTACTGCAAGCTCCTTCTTGGTGGAAGGTTTTCTTTCTTTCTCATCTCAAAATTGGCCTTCATTGGAAAACCGTAACAGCAAGTAGTTAACTGAAGTATTTTCTACTCAGCAGTCTTGTGTGGAGAATAAGAACAGAAATATTTCTTGCAGTTGCCTTCGTTTATCCAAACCTGATAAACCAAAGTATTTCCATGAAAATGAATCATCCAGTTTCTCTAATTGAATTATTTTCTTCCTGGAAAGGCAATCTTCTGCTTCATGAAAACCACCCTGGCCCCAGCCTGGACTCCTTGCTCTTGGCAACTCTTTGCTCAGATCTTAGAGTCAGGCAATGTTATTAGCCTTTGCTGCTGCTGTCATTGCTTAAGACCTAATTTAAAATATCCCTTGCCAGCCACATATTTTTAAGACAGACTCTTATCCTGATGCTCTCATCCTTTTCTTTTCTTTATCTCTCTTTCACCCCATATATTTGATAAGCACATAACTGTAAATATACAGGTAGTGTCACTGAAATCCACAAGGCTACTTTATTTGGTTACAGGTTTGGGGTTTTTTTTGCATGTTTGCAATAGGCGTAGCTGTACTAGACAGTACTGTAATGCAGGTAATGAAGAATCCAGGGAAAGGTGGAAAAGGAACTTAATTTTTGTCCTGGAATATGAAAAATATGGAGCAGAAAATCAGTCTTTCAAGTCTGAAAGATTACTGGGTTTCCATTCTGCTAAGAAAGGTAAGGAAATATACTTTATTTTGTATTTCTAAAATATCAGAAAAAGTTAACATTTTCACATGACAACTGTAATTCTGGAAACCAGCTATTACAGTTAGGTCTGAGCATATTGATGGCAGAATTTAACCTAAGTTTTCAGCCAGTAATATATATGATATTTCATTCCACTAATCACTATTTCAGCTGCTGCTGGGGAGAGAAAATTTAGAGATGTTGATTTCTCCGCTCTTTATTACGCAACAGTGGATGGCAAAAAATAATTACAGATAATGCACCAGTTTGTGTTTTTATAAAATGGTATACAAAAATAGTATAGCTGAATTAATTTCTACATAAATCCCAAGAGAGCAGTAACTTCTAAAGAAAAGCTAAAAAGAAAATACGTAGTTTCACAGGAACAAGTTTTCTTCACCTTAATTGTCTAGCAAAACCAGACTGAGCATCTTAACTGAGCTATTAGCATATTTTCCCCTCTATTTTTACCCAGGAAGGCTCTGTTCCCCTCTAGGCTCAGACTTAAGAAAAGTGGCTTGCTTTTGAATAATTTTATACTTGTGGTAGGTTGCTCCAGTGGCATGGCCCACTTGCTTTAATCACTACACTACACTCCAGACTGGTAAAGAGTAATTTTTTCTTGTTCTGTAATTCCATTATTCTTTATTTCCTGAGATCCGTAGTGGTGTGCAAGTGGCAAAAATGCAAGGCATTATAAAAAAAGAAAGAGGAAAAATTAGTTCAAAATTTGAAAGTGTTACAAACGTCATCAAGATTTTCTGTTTGAGCTCAATATGTTTATTTAATATTGTCTTTTGTTAGGTTATTTTAGCAGAATTAAATATATTGTTAAAATTGATTCCATGTTATAATTGGCTTTAGTGATTTGGCCTTTAAAAGATGTCATTTATTCGATAAGACACGGTGCTTTACTTGAGTAAATACCAGTTGATATATCCATTATTTAAATGCTGCAAAAGGTTACACATTATATTTATTTATCAACAACAAAACTGCCTGTATCAATGGTAAATAGAAGCAGCTTGATTTCATGGTTCAGATTGGAAAAATGCTGATTATCCCAGAGCTACCTTTTCTGACACCCTGAAAGCTCTTTTTTCATTATCACCACCTGCCTTTGCTATTATAGATTCCTAGGTGAAGATGAAAATTGTAACCAGTGAATCTTCCCATATTCTAATGAAAAAATAGCACTCAAAATTATGTACTACTGAAGGAAAAAAAGAAAAATTAAGCAGGGTTTCTTCCTAGCATGTCCAGATTCAGCTGAGTACAACAAAACCAGTGTCTGTTCAGGAACAGTCTCAAGCTTACTGGTATTTTGCCCCATTCTGCCTGAAACAACACAAAAGCAACAGAATGGCTGAGAAAAACTTAGACAAAAAGGAACCCAAACCCCTTTGACTGCTGTAGGTGAGGCTGTATCGGACTGCAAAGGTGTGGGTAAATTTTAGGCTGTTGGACCAAAAATCTTGCAAATTAAACTGCCCAGAAAGATGGATTACCAAAGGTTACATTTTTTCTGTGCTCATACTCGGAGTTTGCAGTTTGTTATGTACTCGTGTCATTAATATAGATACTGGTACCATTAAAAACTGGCATAAAACAGGTGAACCAAGCTAAGTCATGCAGCCAGCTAAACTCCTCTCTATTTTCTTTCTAATTGTGGGGAGGAGACTTTATCATCTGGCAGAATCTTGATAAGAAAAATCTGAATTGGCCTGGCTGCCTTGCTTTTGTCTCCTTCCAATCAGTCCAATCCATTTTCTAAAAACTCCACCCTCCAATACACCCATTAGCCCCATCACAAGTGAATGGATAGAGAATTATGTCACACCTTCCTCTCCTGACAGGTTTTTGTCTTTGAGGCCCTTCCTACATTCCTACTGCCTTGCACACAATGGAGGGCTGATGTAACACTAGAGCCATATTCCTAAGAACCATCAGACCTTCAGATTTAATTAACAGCTAATTAACAGCCCTTCTGGCTTTTGTAGTTAACACTATGTCAAATTCAAGAAATAATTTGGATAGGTAATTATGAATGCTATTTAAAAATAATGAGTTGAAGCATCTACCAGATTCTACCTTGACAAAAACGTGATTGCTAAAATTGTCACTGACTAATACATATTTGAGAGGAAGAGACAGCATCTGAAATGAGAAAAGTGTATTCCCATTGTCCACAAAAGCTCATTAGAAATGAGAAAGAAATTCATAAGATCTCCAAAGAAAAGAATATGAAATGGAAGAGGGGAAAGAAGTCATTTCTTAGAAATCTTTTTTAATGGATGAAAATATGCAACATCCAATGCCAGCCGCCAGGGACTGGGCTTTGCAGCATGCTGGAGGTGATCACCCCACTGCAATGCATATTACATGACTGGGGACTAAGTAGTCACTGTCATGCAAAATTCAATGTTATAGCAATTTTTATTTAATTTGTACAGCCTTGCAAAAGTTGTTATTTACAAAACCAAATGTATCCTTTCATAATCTGGCTTTTCAGTCTGCTTTTCATTTACTCATGCTCGTAAGTCACCATTTTCTGTTTATATTATAAGGCTACACTAACATCCTTAATGTAACAGTGTTTGAAGCAAAACATTTATGAAAATGAATGGTTTGCACGTGTAGCGGTAAATGCCTAAAGTACCTAGAGGGTGGTTAAAACACAGTATAATTGTATACAATACAAAGGTGTAAATCTTATATTTTTGTTGCCTTTTAACAGAAGTCATAGGTTATTGTAGCTACAGAGTTGCTTGGGCTGGAGACGACCTCTAGGGGTCACCTGATACTTTCTCTTCTAAAACCCAGGGTTTATTTAATTATTTCTAAATCACCCCAAGAAATTAAAGGCTTCTTGAACAGTTTTTCACTTCCAGTGATGGCACAGTTTTGTATATGAACTCGTATATGTTCAGATATTATACAGCCTTTCCTAACGTGTAACCTAAATTTTCCCTTCTATGTGTTAAATGAGTTCCTCAGTCGTCTTTGATTAATCCAAAAAGTGGCCTACTTTATGACATGCCTTTAATTATTTGTAGACAGTTCCTGTTATGTCATTTTCCTCTGGATGGCACTTGCTTAACTCCTATAATCCCACACAGACCTTGTTTCCCAAATGTCTCCGTTCAGCTACAGTCTACCCAGCTTCCTCGGCCAGAGCGCATCCTTTTCTATACTGTGTCCCTAGACAATTCGCTGATCTTTAATCACTGCTGAGCACTGCACAGCCATCTCGCTCGTTATTTGGGTTGTGCTTTTCCAGAGTGAATGAAAAAGAACACCTGAGCCTGAAGGGAACCCTACAAACAAGGAGGAGGAAAAGGCCAATTTGAGGGAAAAATTAAGAGTGATGTTTAAGAGGGGCAGTAGCCAGGAGAGGCCTGAAATTCTCTCCCTTGGTTTACTCGTGTCAGTCAGGTGTAACTGCAGAACAGCAAGAGCTGATGTTGTTCTGATGAGCCTGGGAGGAATGCGGATATTATTGCCTTTCTTGCATACAAGTGTTCCACAATTGGAGGCAGGTTCCTTAGATCATCCCCTCTGCCGTAAATTGTCTTATGGTATGACATTCCCGGCTCTTAATACAGAAAACCAACACATTTCTCTGTTTTGCAGCAGTGTGACATATTACTATAGGATCAATTTTTATCAATTTATATCCTAGGGAGACAATTAAAGGTCATTGTACCTTTGCTTTGCATTTATTATGTAGCACTCCCTTCTGGCTCTAAAAGATGGGAATTTTCTGAATCATTCATGTGGTTTTGTATTTTTATAATGTATGTTTTTTCTTGAATTACTTCCTTTTTTTTTTTAAAATTTCTTTTAATTCTGCTTCATGGCAAGAAACTGAAATCACAAAATATTTAATGGAGAAAAATATTCTGGAAAAGTTTAATTTGGACACAACCAGATGTTTGTTTTGAATTTGCAGTCAAAACAAAATAGTAGCATTGTAGTTTAAAAGCTTACTGCATTCATTTTCATGTGGGATCAGTCTTCATAGACATATTTCATAATAGTCCGTAGTCTAGTGATACTTGTCCAGAAGAAATCTCATATTGTAGTGAAAGACAGACCTTGAGGGACTCTGGCCTTCTGGGAAAATGCAGAAATCTTAATTATAGATCCTGTGAGAAAGTCACTGATTTGGAAAGATGGTCGATGGGTTTTTGACTTGGGGAAAAAAAAAGTTGTTCAAAGGGAATATTTCATTTTGTTTTACTTATGCAGAACACACCATTCCAGGAAGAAATGCTTCAACTAGATTTTCCACGTGGAAAATCAGTATTTTTAATGAAACATTTTAATGATGAAGAAACTACATCTATCAATTTATTAGGATATCCAAATAGGTTATTGAGTAATAGTATTATCTTTTGATTATCTTTTTTTTTTGATCACTCTACTTTATAATCCATCTAATCCATATAATCTCTTAATGATATATTGACAAATTTTACACTGCAGAGCCTCAGAAATCGACCATTTGTATCTCCTATTTGAATAGTGCAGATATATTATGGCCACCATTACAATACAGTATTTATTTGCAGCATGACCTTCAACACCATTACCAATATTCAGTATCCAGATTTCTTTTAAAAAATCTTACAGCACCATTAACAATACATTTGAAGCCATTTATTTAGTGTTCCTATACACTCTGCATGCATCCACATGCATTTCTAAAGTCAAGGAAAGTTTCTTTTCAAAGCTGGTCATCTCATGGTATTTTCTGACTAACTATACTGTCCAGCTCAAAATTAATTTTCTCAACTAGCCTTCTATCTCTAACTCTCTGTGAACCATTTATTCCCTCCTCCAAACCTACAAGTTTTAAAAATAATACATTTACAGGAAAAAATAGTAGAACAAGATAACTTTTATGATTTCACGCTTTCTTTTTCTACACGAAGATGCCCAACAGGCCAAGCCAGGTGTCCTGCTACTGCTAAATTTCAATACTCCACTATTCATTCCCTTCTCCCAGTAAAAACATGCGCACTAACATTCACATACATTCACTTCATGGGTCCCTGTTTAGTTATCCAATTATTAGGAAGCAAATACTCTGTTCTACAGTTCTGAGGTAGTGTTCTGGTTTATACAACTTTTAGTCAGGATAAACGGCAGATTTTCACTCTATTTCATTGCTTTGCTTTCTGATCACAAGTTACATTGTATCTATCCATTCATCTCTTTATTTTCTTTTCTAGTTAGTCAAAGGTAGAATAACCATTGTGGTCACAAGAATAAAATTGATCTATGTACTTATCCTAAATTTCTTTTGAAGATTTCAAGAATCATTAACCTACTTGAAACCAGATTATACTCATGTGGATACTCCACATGAAAACATTATAGAGGCTTCAAACTAGATTGTATATGGTCTTTTCAAAACTATTTTTGTATCTTTTTTGCTTCAGTTTGGCTTGTAATGCTTCCTCACTCTTGGGGTCCTTTTAGTAAACTAAACAAAACTGAAGAGCCTCAAACCTTTACTATCGCAGGAACTCCCTTGTACTGTCTTCTGCTCTCAGAGAAACTGCCTTTACAAATATTCCATGTTTATAACCACCACCACGAGCATTAACTGCCCAGCTCATATCTTGACACCTTATTCCCAGACATCTGCTGGAAATACAATACAGCAGAAAGGAAACAGTCCAGAAGGTTCCTGCAGTGTGTGGAAGATAACTTCCTGACACAGCTGGTAAGTGAGCCTACCAGGGGAAGTGCCCTGCTTGACCTCCTGTTCACTAACAGAGAAGGACTGGTGGGAGAGGTGGTGGTTGGAAATCGTCTAGGCCTTAGTGATCATGAAATGGTAGAGTTTTCGATCTTTGGTGAGGTTAGGAAGGGGGTCAGCAAGACCGCCACCATGGATTTCCGGAGGGCAGACTTTGACCTGCTCAGAACGCTGGTTGGGAGAGTCCCTTGGGAGATAGTCCTGAAGCGCAAAGGGGTCCAGGAAGGCTGGGTGTTTTTCAAGGAAGAAGTCTTAAAGGCACAGGAGCAGGCTGTCCCCATGTGCCGTAAGACGAATCGGCGGGGAAGACGACCGGCCTGGCTGGACAGAGGACTACTAGTGCGACTAAGGGAAAAAAGGAGAGCTTACCAGCTCTGGAAGAAGGGGCAGGCAACCCAAGAAGAGTACAGGGATCTTGTCAGGTCATTCAGAGAGGAAATTAGAAAGGCAAAAGCCCAGCTGGAATTTAACCTGGCCACTGTTGTAAGGGATAATAAGAAGAGTTTTTATAAATATGTTAACAGCAAAAAGAGAGCCAGGGAGAACCTCCATCCACTAGAGGATGCAAGGGGGAACATTGCCACTAAGGATGAGGAAAAGGCTGAGATACTCAACGCCTTCTTTGCCTCGGTCTTTAATGGCCCGACAAGTTATCCCCAGGGTACCCAGCCTCCTGAGCTGGAAGATGGGGACAGAGAGTGGAATGAACCCCCCATAATCCAGGAGGAAGCAGTCTTTGACCTGCTATGCCACCTGGACATCCACAAGTCTATGGGGCCGGATGGGATCCACCCAAGAGTGCTGAAGGAGCTGGCAGAGGAGCTTGCCAAGCCACTCTCTATCATTTATCAGCAGTCCTGGAGAACAGGGGAGGTCCCAGATGACTGGAGGTTGGCAAATGTGACACCTCTCTTCAAGAAGGGCCGGAAGGAGGATCCGGGGAACTACAGACCAGTCAGCCTGACCTCGGTACCGGGGAAGACTATGGAGTGGTTTATCTTGAGTGTGCTCACCAGGCACATGGAGGACAATCAGGGGATCAGGCCCAGTCAGCATGGGTTCACGAAAGGCAGGTCTTGCCTAACCAACCTGATTTCCTTCTATGACCAGGTGACCCGCCTGGTAGATGAGGGAAAGGCTGTGGATGTTGTCTACCTGGACTTCAGCAAAGCCTTCGACACAGTCTCCCATAGCATTCTCCTGGAGAAGCTGGCAGTTCATGGCCTAGATGGATGTACTCTTCGCTGGGTTAAAAACTGGCTGCATGGCCGAGCCCAGAGAGTCGTGGTGAACGGAGCTAAATCCAGTTGGCGGCCGGTCACAAGCGGTGTCCCCCAGGGCTCAGTTCTAGGGCCAGTCTTGTTTAATATCTTTATCAATGACCTTGATGAGGGGATTGAGTGTGCCCTCAGTAAATTTGCAGATGACACCAAACTGGGTGGGAGTGTTGATCTGCTGGAGGGAAGGAGGGCTCTGCAGAGGGACCTGGACAGGCTGGATCGATGGGCCGAGGCCAACTGTATGAGGTTCAACAAGGCCAAGTGCCGGGTCCTGCACTTTGGTCACAACAACCCCATGCAGCGCTACAGGCTTGGCGAAGAGTGGCTGGAAAGCTGCCTGGTGGAAAAAGACCTGGGGGTGCTGATTGACAGACGGCTGAATATGAGCCAGCAGTGTGCCCAGGTGGCCAAGAAGGCCAATGGCATCCTGGCTTGTATCAGGAATAGTGTGGCCAGCAGGAGTAGGGAAGTGATCGTGCCCCTGTACTCGGTGCTGGTGAGGCCGCACCTCGAATACTGTGTTCAGTTTTGGGCCCCTCACTACAAGAAAGATGTTGCCTTGCTGGAACAGGTCCAGAGGAGAGCAACCAAGCTGGTGAGGGGTCTGGAACACAAGTCATACGAGGAGCGGCTGAGGGAACTGGGGTTGTTTAGTCTGGAGGAGGCTGAGGGGAGACCTGATCGCCCTCTACAACTACCTGAAAGGAGGCTGTAGTGAGGTGGGGGTCGGCCTCTTCTCCCTGGTAACAGATGATAGGACGAGGGGGAATGGCTTGAAGCTGCGCCAGGGCAGGTTTAGGCTAGACATTAGGAAAAACTTCTTCACCGAGAGGGTTGTCAGGCTCTGGAATGGGCTACCCAGGGAGGTGGTGGAGTCCTCATCCCTGGAGGTCTTTAAAAGAAGGATAGATGAGGTGCTCAGGGACATGGTTTAGTGGTGGGATGGCAGTGCTAGGTTAACGGTTGGACTCGATGATCTTAAAGGTCTTTTCCAACCGAGGTGATTCTATGATTCTATTCAAAGGCAGGTTAAGGTGGTTTGTGGTTACTCCATTCCTTTGGCACTCAGGTACTAGCCTAGTTCTCAGCAAGCAAGAACCAGATGTTGCGCGAGCCTGTATGAACCAGGCATCTCTACTTGCCCATTCAGGTGATCTTCAGGTATTAGATTTCTTCTTTGATTGACATGTGGGTTTTTTTTCATAGACCCATGAGATTGTCCTGGGGGGGGGGAAGGGCATAATCTGTGTTTTCCAGTGAGAATTTCTTCCCGAACCCTAGCACACTGCAGCACCAGCCCCTGCAGAGACTCCAGCAGTTTCATGATAGCCCTGGTTATCTCTTTGGGTTATGGGTCCCACAGTAACTGCATGTCTGCACGACTTTACTCAGACTGGCTATTTCTGAAGAGACTGTATAGCCCAAATTTATTAGCTTCTTTGGACTTTCCTCCAACACTGGACAATTTTAAGAATAAAAATGAAAATTAATTCTGAATTCTTCTGAAACATAGGCACCTGAGCTTCTAAATATGAGATTGGAATTAAAAGAAATGTATAAAGACAACTCTGGTTTTAGTATAATAAGCTAGATTTCTTTCTAGTTCTTAACTTTTCTCCTCTAGGACATTTAAGCTGTCAGAGTGTTTGTCCTATACGGCAAGATCCCATCCTCTGAGTGCTCACCCAGAGCCAAAAATAAAGCCAGCTTGCAGGACTGGCAGTAAATTCCCATGAGACTTCCCTGCTTAAACCAGCGTTTGGTTAGCTTTCTGCATTCAACAAGTGACAACTGCCTTTCTTTTCCTCGCTTTAAACTTAAGTCCCTGCTTCTTACCCAAGCCAGCAAAGCTTCTTCTTCATCTGTCTTCAGTTAGTGTATTCCCTTTGCTCTGGGTTGTTACAGCACTGTTGGAAGTGTTACAATCTCTGTCAAGTTATGTATCATAAGAATTATGGACATACATTTTACCAAGTGCGCAGTCTTCATTGCATTCTTAACTTTCTTTAAGGACCATAAATAGCACATAATTTCAATAACAGACTTCTGTGACTCTTGTTTGCATTCCTTCTTCTCCCCTTCTTCCTTTCTCACCTGTATACTCACCCTTAGCCAGCTATAGGGTCTTTGGGCATCTCATTTCGGCAAGTATAATTTACTTGTAAAAATTTCTAACATGTTTTTTGTTTATCTGTTGGATTCACAATGTGGCTTTACTTGCTCAGTAAACACACCTAAAAAATTATTTTACATCAATATCTGAAAATTATTATATTTATGTGTCCTTATAATAACCTGTAATACGGAGTCAATCTGCTTGGTCCCTGTTCTGGAAATTCAAAATCAATGTATTCAGCTCTGAGAAAGGGTTGTAAAAGCAGTCCTGTTAAATAATTTAAACCATTTTATCTTGCTTTTTATTAAAGATCACAAGATGCAAACAAGAATCAATTTTATTTTGCTCTGACTTTCTAGATCCCTTGATAGAGTATCAACCAGTAAGGGTATGGATATCAGCAAAGCAGTTCAAATTAGCAAATACTTCTCTCTAACAAAGAGTCAAGTTATTATAACACAGAACTTCTCAGCTCTGTTGAAAGAAAAAAGAAAAAAAAGCACCAACTTTTGGAGAAGTTATTTGAACAATCAGGATATAATATTTTTAAATTTTACTAAAAAGAAGCTGCTGCAACTTATTTTCAGAAATAAACTTTATTGCTAAAGAATGGTAACTTTCTATGACTAAAAATTCCCTGTACGAAGCTGTTTATTAACAATGAATTTTAAGTAGAAAACAAATTTCCTCCCTTTGTTCCAACAGATTGCATTTTCCCTGAGAATATGCATAATGCTGTTTGTCAGTACGAAAAATAACTGTCAGGGGCCATTTTGTTAAAAATCTAAGTCTGTTTTGACTTCTTCATCGAAGAGCAGTGTGGTGATACTTACCCGTGATTTAAGCCTGGGAAATTTGGGATGTAATTAACTCTGTGGATGTGATAACTGGTTTATTTATTTAAAATGGTCTTTTTTGCTATAGATTAAGTTGATCTTTTTCCAGAAATAATCTAACCCTCCAATTTCTGAGATCTCATTTGTATAAGACATTTCCGTTACTTTACATAGAAGTGACTCGGGTGTAGATTCTGTGGTCATTAATGTTTCTGCCTACAAGCGGTTTTTCACAATAATGAGAAATGCCCCAGAGGACCTGACTTTAAGGTATCTATAGATGCAAAAAGCAGCATAGGAAACCAGATCTCACTGGAACGGGTTGCCCAGGGAGGTAGTGGAGGCCCCATCCCTGGAAACATTCAAGGCCAGGTTGGACGGGGCTCTGAGCAACCTGATCTAGTTAGCGGTGTCCCTGCTCACTGCAGGGGGGTTGGACTAGATGACCTCTAAGGGTCCCTTCGAGCCCAAAACATTCTATGGTTCTATGAAACCACATCTAGTTCTAGCCAAGAATGGAGACTTCTTCATCTTACTGCCCTGCTGGTCAGATATTTTTTTGATTCAGACAAATATGATAATGGTAGTCTTTTCTCACGAGGCTAGTTAACAACTAGCCCCGCTCATCTGAAATTACTGAACGCACCCTAGTTGGCTCAGCCTAAGCCACTGCCAGGTTAGGAGAATAATATTGTGTCTACCATTCTCCATCTTTTAGGCCCTATGAGTTTCCCTCTAGCTAAGAGAACATCAGCTAAGAGAATCGGGTCCCAGGAATCAGCTGTGAGAGATGAAGCTTGCAGGAAAGTATAGAGGCACCCCAAAAATTCTGAAGCCATTCACAAGAAGAACAAACAATTTGACAGGATTGTCCCATAGCTGTGAAAGAGAAAGCAAGCTGCCGTTTGGAATTTTCCTTACAAGAAGAATCATGGCCACCAGAGCAGCTCCTCATAGTGATCTACAGAGACTGTATGAATGAAGTGTTGGACCAAGCTCTGAGCACTGTGATCGGCACATCAGCATGCTTTGCTGGTCAGTTCAAGGAAAAACATAGGGAACTTTTAAGAAAAGATTCTATTTCTGATCTGATCCGATCCACCTATACTATCACTGACAGAATTTGGCTTCAACATACACATCAAAGATTTTGGAGCTTTGGAAAACATTTGCTAAAACTCATTAAGTGGATCCCTGTCCCTTCTAACTGGATCTCCATTACTAAAACAAGTTGTTAATCTGCCTTTGGGAAAAGACATTCACCATACTTGTTGAAACAGAGTGGCCCACACAGCCCTCAAACCAGGGCTGCATCCTGTCAACAGTCCCCACTTCTCACACCCCATTTCTGCCCAACCTGTAGCATCCACGAGAATGTTAACTGAAGAAATGGCCCGTTCACGGTCATGAGGGAGGTGATTTTTTTTCTCTTTATAGTAACAGATCTCTCTGACAGAACAGGCTGTGAAGAATCCTAACGTTCATTCCTGCTGTGACAGAGGTGAATGGTCCGGCACTTAATTTATTTTTATCTTTACTTACCTGGTCCTGCCAGGACGCAGGGTAGCCAGCCTTCTCTTTCAATTCCAAAACGAGAGCGGGGTGAGAGCATCAGGTGCCACTGTCTCGGCTGATGACAGCACGCAGGTGCAGATACGGCTCACTCACTGCTGACACAGCCACGACACCTACTCAGCTACAGGCGGTCAGACCTCAGAGAAAGAGCTGCCGGCTGGAAAGGCATCCAGGCAAGATGAAGGCGAGAGTGAGTGAATGGGAGACGTACCTCGTGCTGAAATCATGCAGATCTTCCCCGTCAAAACAGTACAACAATCTGGGTTCGCGTTTGCCCCCTCACCGAGCTTCCACATTTCTAAAAAAGCCCTTTCTTTCCCCATCTTGCTAGAAACCTTCATCCTTTCCCAGGACTTGTTAGTTGTTACACACTTGCTTCCTTCATGCAGAGCTGCTGTAGTCTGCAATATGTTACAATCAATGGAAGTAATGAAGTTTATGGCAGGTATAAAAACCGGCTGGCACTTTTACCACGCTCTGCCATCATCACATCGGGCTCACGCTGACACCCTTAACTTCTTCCTCCTCTGGCTTAGCAATTCCATTAAAGTATTGCTCCTAACTCAGAAAGCTGTTAATGGATCACATCCCACCTATACTAAAGATCCGATTTCAATTTACAAACGCAGATCACAAAATCCAGGACAAAGTGAGTGGGAACAGCGCAGAACATCTTGTTAGCTGAAGGGATAGGGGTGAGGAGATCCAAGGTATTGGAAAAGTTTGGACAAATCCATAACCAACATGAGGCATTTTAAGGAAATACCGCCAAAACATCTGCTTTGAAAAGACCTGTTCGTGCCAGAACGAAAATGACACTGACAATTTAGTTGTAATATTTTCTACTGCATTATCGTGTTTTGAAAGGATGAAAAAGAAATGTTTTGAAATGGCCAATTGAGGTCTAAATCTTCGGAATTCTATTCAGGAAAGATTGCAAAATGCTTATGTTTTCTCCTGAGCCGGGGTGAAACTAAACTTTTGTATTCCGTTCAGTCCTTCTCCGTATGGGCTACAGCAAATCTCTATAAACACCAGACTGCATCTATAAGATTTTCTTGGAAAAACGGAGCTGCGGGAAGAAGCAGGGTGTATTCACTTCAAATCAAAAT
Organism: Gorsachius magnificus; assembly: GCA_034008185.1. Classification (NCBI taxonomy): domain Eukaryota; kingdom Metazoa; phylum Chordata; class Aves; order Pelecaniformes; family Ardeidae; genus Gorsachius; species Gorsachius magnificus. The sequence continues at coordinate 165,700,110 of CM067081.1, forward strand.
AACTTTCCAAACCTCATCCTAAGACGTGCTTTTGAATTAATGCTTAGGGGTCCCTGACATTGGTTTGGCAGGACTAATTAACTAAAATCAGTTAGAATACAGAAAACTCTCTCGCCAGGAGCTTGCAGGAACTACTTTAGGCATTCCTTTCAGCTCTGAAATAACCAACGGTCCCTCTTAGTGATTCATAGAAAAGCGTACGCCGCTGCCGTTGCTCACACGCATTCTGGAGCAGTCAAAGTCAGCGCCAGGCTGGGGTTGAGTTGAGTCGATCCAGCCGCCACGTCGCTGAGCTCGGTGGCTATGTGCGCGCCCCAGCAGCGCTTTTTGTAAAGAACGGGTGTTATCGACACTGTTTATAACCCAGCAAACCATTTATTAATATGATCGGTTACTTCTTGAAAGACTTGCTTTTGAAAAAACGCAGCTTAGCACTAGTTTAAGACCTGATTAAAAGCTCCGAGGGACGTATGCTCAAAAGAGCCTCAAAAAGGATTTATTTGGTGCACAAAGCCATCTATGCTTGAAGTTCTTTATAAGCACATGCCAGACAAAAGGGCTGGTGAATTACGTTTCTACATTTAATCAATGTGAGGTCTCTGAGAAAATTAGACCATGGACTTGCGCGTGTGCTTGGAAAGCATGCCTCGCTAGCGTAACAGGGCCTGCAGCTTCTACATCTTCCCAGAGGCTGAAAATCACCGTGAATTTCGGCACTGTGAATTGGCCATGTAAAACCGTGCCTGGGGAGCGACGCTCTTAATTTTTCTCGCACTTTTTTTAGTAAGCCTGTTATTCCACAGAAGACGGAAAAGCCAGTTCTGCTTGAGACTTGGGAGCCCCAAAGGCAGAATCGGGGCCTGGGGCACCTCACCGGCTGGCGTCTTGGTGGGGTCCGCCGGGAGCGGGCCAGCGAAACGCAGCCTTGCCGTAGAAACCGTACGCCGCCCATCGCTTTACCTGCCGTAACAGAGTAAAATTTTTTTGACTCGGTGGAATGTTTCTTCAAGGCTCCACTGGCTGAGCTTGTCAGATAATGTGCTCAGCCATCAAGCGCCGAACTTCCTCGGAGAGGCAGCATAAGAGAGATAAGAGCCGCCGTGGGGGACCGAAAGTGCAACTCGGTCCTCTGACATTTCCTAAAGTTAAATTACAGAGGCGTTATCTTTCGTGGTTTATTTCCCTTATTAGGCAGCGCGGGCGCAGCTTAACGGGAGGCAGTTGCTGAAGTAAACAATCCTGCGGGACGCTTATTTGTCCGTATTAACGCAGGAACCCGACCTCTGCTAAGATTTATTTAGACGCCAGCGTTAAAAAAAAAAAAAAAAGAAAAAAAAGAAAAAAAAGAAAAAGAAAAGCGGGGTTTCGCGAGGAGCAAGGGAAGGTGCTCGCCCGCCGGCGGCGGGGGCAGAGTTTCGCGGACGGCTCCCTCGGCCCCGGAGATGCCCCGGCTCCGCACCGCGGCCCCCACCAGGCCCGGGACAGCGGCGCCCCCCGGGGGGGCCCGGCCGAAGCGCCAGCGCGCGCGCGCGCGCGCCCCCCCGCCCCGCGCTTCCCGCCCCCGCCCCGCCCCTCCCGCCCCCCCACCCCCCATCCGAGGGCGGCGCGGCCCGGAGCGCGCGCGCGCCCCCACGGCAGGTGGGGAGGGGGGGGGCGGCGGCGGGTGCGCGCGCGCGGCGGCGGCTGGACGGGGAGGGCGGCGGGGGCTCCGGTGTGCGCGGCTCCGCGGCGCTCTCCCTGCCTGACTCACCGCGGGGCGCGGGGAAGATGCTCAGCGCGGAGGGGTAGCGGCTGCGGAGCAGACGTCGGGGCCCCCCCCCTCTCCCCTCCCTCCCCGCCCCCGCCGGGCTCGGCAGCTCAGCCCGCCGCCGCCGCCGCTCCTAGGTGAGACCGGGGGGCAGGGGGGGCCTTGGGGGGGGGCCGGGCCGGGGCCGGGCGCCCCCCCCCCCGGCGGCCCGGGCGGGGGGGGGCGGGGGACGGGACACGGTGGGGGGCGCCCCTGGGGAGGGGAAGCGCCGGCAGCGGACCCCGGGGGGCGGGCGGGAGCCGGCGGCGCCTGCGGTCGCCGCTTTCGCAGGATTATGTCAGCCCTTGCCTCGCCGGTGCCCCCTCCGCCGGCGCTGGGGCGGGCGGCGGCGGCGGCTCCCGCCCGGCGGCGCTGCGGGGCGCCGCGCTCCCGGGGCGGGCGGGGGTCGGCGGGGAGGCGGCGGCAGCGGTGGGCGGCGGGGCGGCCGGAGTTTCAATCGGCGGCCGAAGCCGGTGCTCTGGGCTGGTGAGTTGTCACCGGGCCGGGGTGGTAGGGGGGGAGGAGGACGCCGCGGGGCAGCCCCGCCTGCCCCGGTGCGCTCCCGCCCTGCGTGTCCGAGCAGCGATCAACCTCGGGGAGGGGGAGAAGGTGGGCAGCCGCCTCGACTGTGCTGCGCCCGGGGAGCGGGGCGCACCGAGCCTGCGGCTGCTGCTCTCGGGGGGCTGGGTCAGGGTTCGCGTTGCAAACCCTCTCTCTTCTGAGGTCTCTCAACTTGGCCGTGATCTGCCCTGGTCTAAAACTTGTCGAGCGAGGTCTCGGCTTCAAGGCACCGCTGTGTGTCCTTTTGGTTATTTAAAGAACGCTAGTTGAGTGGAGTGCTACGGTTGTTTAAAATAAATTAAAAAAAAAAGGGGGGGGGGGGATGAAAAGCAGAAGTGTGTAGAGATCGGAACGGTGGTTCATGCTTCGGTATCTCAGAAAAGGCTCGTGATTGAAAAATACATCTTACCGAAGAGTTATTTTACCTTATGGTGAGAAGGCAGTGTTGGTATTGGGAGAGAAAAAGGATACCTGGCGAATTTCATTTGGAACTTGATTTGCTGCACACGTGCAGTAACGTTTTTCCTGAGGATTTTTAGCATGCGGACTGATGCATGTTGCCATGTGCCTTGTGAAATTCCTTCTGCTCTCTGATCGGTGGCAGCGTATGCCCACATGCACGACATCAAGGTGTGCTCCATACCGTTCTCGACAGCGACGGCAGTAATGGGGAAAGCTATCGTGGCAGGATTACTGACATAAGGTATCATAATGATTCCTTAAAGAACATTTTAACTTGTTCTGTTAATGAGGCACAAACTAGTGTTAAAGTAGACCCTGACATGACAGATAGTAACTTCTCATTTGAATGCACATTAAGAACCTATTTGTGTCATCTTCTGTATATGCCAAAATATAAAATATAATAATCTGCTAAAAAAAAAAACCCCTCAGTGGAAGGTTGTCGCGTGATAATGGGGACATTTTTTCCTGAATAAATATGAATACGAATTGTAAGCATTCATGTAAAGTTGATGCTTGTTTGCCAAGTACGAAACCTTGATCCTACGGTGTATGATTACCATAACGAATTAAAACTCCATTCTGATGGCATCCTAAAAATTTCAGTGCTACTCTGAAAAGGCTAGACAGTAAGTGATTTTAGCTGATGAATTTTGCTTTGGCAGCTCTTGTTCATGAAGGGCTCTGTTCTTTTTGATACGTGTATGAGACTCGTACAAGCTGTGGGAGTGCGGTTGCTCGCAGACCCTCCTCACCTTACACACCTGAGAAGTTCCATTTCAAGAATTTGTGCAAATGGTTGACAGATGAGACTTGCAAGAACTGGTTGATGTATTCAGAGTAAGCTCTGCTTTCTGTAATATTGCTTGAACTCCTTTTTTTTTTTTTTTTCCCCTAGAGAAAGGAGATGTGATAGTCAGGAAGAGATAAATTTATCCAGTAAGAAGGCAAATTAAAATATACTATACATACTCATTCTATTTAGAAGGCATTTAAATGCAGTACCCCAAAATTACTTTGAAAAGCTGAGGGCTTGAAGCTTTTTCTCTTAGCATTTTAATTTGGGGAGTGGGGGGGGGGAAGGAGAATGATACCTCTAGAAGTGGCCACATGGAGTTAAAAAGGGGGTGGGGGTGTAGAAAATGTGAAAATTAGGAACAGAGCTGTCAGTTAAGCTGCTATCAAAGAAGGCTGCACTGAACTAAGAAAGTAAAGCAGATCGTCTCTAGGTAAGAGTTTTGCTGCTAAGGAACTTGAAGGAGCTGTGGCCCAGGTCAGTCGTGATTTGACTTATATTCCAAGAGCAAGATTTTGATGTCGGAGGAATCAGAATTCCATGTTGGAAATGCTTAATTTAATTTGTTTCCAGCAATCAGGAGGATGCAGATCTTGCTTTGTTTTAACATTGACCAAGTGACGTTTTTTGGTAAGGCTCTTTGTATTTATTTGTTAAATGTTAGTGATAGGCATAGTGAATAAGATTCTTTGCAAATCGTAAACTCCCACCTTGCTTTGAGCAGACAGAGAAACTGTCAAGCCTTGGACTAAAGCTGTCTTGGCTCTTGGTCCTGAGACACCTGCTCTGCATGCAGACTGGAAGTTAAAGCAGAGATGAGAGTGAATGGTATCATTCTGGGGCCAATCTTACTCACTTGCCAAATACCAAGCATGACTATATTACATTTATAAGACTGGACTTTTTTCCTGGTGATCCTATTACCACAATGCTTTGCTTACTAAGTGTTGAAAATTTATATTAGTCTTCCGAATCAACAATCACTATGGTGAACTGGCCAGTTTTTACCCTGAGAGGGATGATTTGGGATTGTTTTCACATTTGGGAACATGCTGGTTTATACTAGTTCACATTTTCAATGTTGTCTTCACAGTTGTATGAGCTACAAGCTTATTTTTAAGAAATCACAGTCAAATTCTGGAGAATAACACCTTCAGAAAATTGTACCAGCCTGGCACTCTTCACGATGTAATTTTTCCCTTTGTGTAGGCAATAACAGAGGGCTGCTTGTACTTGATCTTTTAGTCCATGTGCCAACTATGTCAGCTTGTCTACAAGACAGTAGTCTTGTTTCCAAGTATCAAAGGGCTATGCTTTAGATAAACCTGGCTTTGACAAGGTAATCAAGCCGGGGGAAGCATTTAGTTGTCATAGTTTGATTGCTGTCTCTATCCATAGTCTTTCTGTATTTTTTTCCTTTGAGGAGAAAAGCTTCAAAATGCGGTAATTTCGGTAGTGTTCGAGCGTGTTAAATTGAGTATTTTGAGCACCGAGATTCAAAGATGCAGGTCTTCACATACCTTATTCTCAGCAGTTTAGCTCTATACGCTATCAGTCCGCTCCCTTGTTTGAATTGCTCTTGGAGATAGTCTTGGTTTATGGATTACACGCAAAGGCAGTGGGGTGTTGTTTGGGAGAGGTTCAGTGGTCATACTGCTTTTGTCATGGAGTTACATACTGCTCGGTAGGCTGGGAGCAGAAGAGGAGGTATGTGATGTTGGGGTTTTTTTATCCTGCCTTTCTGTTTACATCGTCTGGAGCAACAGAATTTTTCCAAAGGTCCTTCAGTCAACTAGGAAACGTTTCTTCCTCTCTCCAAAGATTTTTTGTTTAAAAAACCCTCAAATTTGAGCTGGATTCAGTCTCACAAGCTTGAGCATAGTGTTAAAGGAAAGGATCTTGTTGACATTGTCACCCCCTGATGAATTTCTCAAAAGTATCTTGCAACATTGCAAATGGCATTTGTGCCCAACTTCATGTTAGCTGCAGATAGCAGTCATTATGTCTAGCGTAAGGGAGTGATGATACTAGTGTTGAACAAACCTTAACCAAAGGAAAATCATCAGAGAAACAGCCTTTCTTACTTGGTAAAAGAATAGTGATTCTGGGTTGAGAAGTGCTGGCAGACCTCCTGGAGACTCTCTCTGTCCTTGGATCACAGAGTGGAGCAGGTTCTTACTGTCATGGAAGTGTTCCAAGCACAGAGGAGAAAATCCAGGACCATCTCTGGTCTTCCTCCGTTCCTTACTTACTGCCTTCTACCTCCTACTAGTGAGATATTTCTAACTCGGTTAACTGAGGAACATCTTGGAGAGTTTTTGCAATGCCTTTCTTTAAGACAGATGATATTTGCATAGTCCTTGCTTGGCCCATTCCTGTGGGGTTGGTTAGTATCTTTGTGATACCACTAGAGAAATCACAAGAACATACAGGCTGCTGTGTAATGATGATACCCAGCATTTGTCTCTTTTTCGTTAGGACTCAAATCCCAATATATCCGTGCACTGAGAACTGAGATTGGGTTAAAGTCAAATGGCTGAAACGCAGCTTGAGCGAGAGAAGAGGTGATGAGCAAGGACGGTGTATCTGAGGATCTTCTAAAGTCTCTGGCTGTTCTATCACTTGAGGGCACTGCCTCAATGTTATAAAGTGGTCTTCTACACTGGGGCGTATTCACTCTGCGGATGGTTAAGATTTGTACTTTTTTTTTTTTCCTCTTTTAGATATTCATATCTTGACTTATTTCCAAGACTTGCATGATCCCTCACTAAACTACCAAAAAGAAAGGCAGTTTTCCTTTGGGAAAACCAATTGGAAATTCCAACTGGTCCAGACCTAAGTAACTGTAATCACCCTATTTCTTTTAAATATACCACACATGCTATATGCTTATAAGCAGTGCCTGAAATACGTGCCTGGTGGGGAAAAAAGGGCCTTAGGAAGCCTGAGATGGAAGTTCTTTCTCCCAGGCCTTTGCCTTTGGAGTTTGCTCTTTCTAGAAACATGAAACTGGAACATGTTACGGAAAAAGATACCTCTTTGCTTATGTTTTTCCAGCTTTTTGATGTAGAAAATCCAAGGTGATCTGTGTGAGGTTTGTTAAATGTAATTTATTTGTTGTTCTTCATTCTGTCCCTGGTTCCTGCAGTCAGCAAACATCCAAAGAGGTTTTTCTGTTGTTTAGAATATTTTAAGTTCTGATGCTGTAAAAAGGGTAAATTTAATAGTAGCTGTGGTAATAGCAGATGAAGTCAGCAGGGAGTTTTGCCTGTTTGACAGCAGATTTTAGCCCATTGTTTAATTTCTGAAGTACATTTTTCCAGAAAGTGCTTCTCTACAGTGGGGAATAAACATTAAGTTTTTCAGTACCTCTAAACATGGTGAAACATGAAGGTGATAAACACTTGTTTTGCTTGTCCCACCGTGGATGATCATCTAAACTCTTCATTTGGTTGACTGGTTCTCCAGACTGCAGTGTGGAGTCAGACCTTCAACGCTTCTGGGTATGTGCATGTGTGCTGCCTTGGCTGGTTCTGTATATTTTGAGGTAAAGCTTTTGCAAAGATGTCAATGAGAATATATGTCTCTTTTACCGAGGGTATAGGGTAGATAATTTCTTTCTCCTTTGTGCATCTGTTCAGTGAAGAACGCTGTTACACATAGTATCTTTTTATTTCTAAGTATTGTGACTGATGGTAAAAGCCACTGGTAAATTGGTAAGTCACAAAAATGGTTGGATGTAATTACTCCTAATACAGGAAAATGCAAGTCAGTTCCAGTGTTGATCAGGCTTTATTATATAATAATGAAATGTGTGTGTGTATGTATGTGTGTATACATGTATAATAGGAATAACTTTAATTATAGAAGTTTTACTGCTGCAACACATGCTCAGCTGACTGGTTTTAAGCTTTGTCTTGCCCTGTTGAAATTGATATTAAGGCTCTCATCATTTTAAAGAGATTCATAAAAAGTGCTTGTAGAAGTAATCTAGCAACTTCTTATTGTTACAAAGTCTTACATAATGTCGCTTATTGCATAAATAAATATGCTGGGTAAATGCCAGTTTGCAAATAGTTAAAATACTTAAAATTTAAGATAGCTGAAAACTGCCTAATTATCTCCTTCAGGATCCCATAATCAAAGAGCTGTTATACCATTGTCATGCTTTGTTAATGCTTTTATTTTCCAGGTGTGTTTTCAGAGGTAATTCTCACATCTAGGAAAAGTGTTACTTTGTTAATAGTGCAGTCACCTAGAAAGCTCGTTATTAATGAGTACCCAATTGGTTTGTGAAACACCTGCGTTGTTATTATATGATAAAAATACATAGGACTTCAGCATTCTGTACTAATATTTATAAACTGCCACAGAGGTAAGTGGATATTGGAGTGAATTGTCACACAGAAAAATACTTCAGCAAAACCTAAGGGAAGTATTGTATGACTCATTTGTATTTTTACTGAAGCCATTACAAAACTGAATGCAAGTTGTTATTTTTCTTTAAAATCTGAATGTGGTGGTGTTCCTGCTCTTAGCACTAGCAAGAAACAAGAATTCAAGGATTTTTGTAGACCTTTGTGAGTACTTCTCAATCCTAATCCTTGTTATGCCCAGCTCGGGTATCTCAGAAGCAAAGATTGGCTCTACAGAAGGCACGTTATACAAAGACTTCCAAACTTCATCTTAATTTAAAAACTCACAGTTAAAATACTAACCTTAACAGGTGCTCACAGGTTTGAAAATCTGTTGCACTAACCTTTCCTAGGAGTTTGCCCACTGCTTATTAATTTAATTGACTGCCCATGTCAGTTTTAAGTACTTGTGCAAAATGGCAATAAATCTTTTATATTGTCTGAATACTGCAAAGTTGCATTTCTTTAAGCATGAAAGCATGGGAAGAGTATTAAATATTATGACTACCATTTTCTAGTTGGATTCTATTGATTTTAATTTTTGATAGTAGTTATCTTTATGACCTGTTTGAGAGATTTACAGGCCCTTTGCCTTAGCAGAAGATACTAATTTTGGGGTCATCACATGGTGCTGTGACTTGAGGGCTTCCAAACCACTATCTGCACCCAGCCATCTCTGCACACCACCAAACAGCTCCATTCTTGTCCTTTAAATACTTTGTGTATGTGTTAGTCACGATCACAGCACGGTAATAACAAGTATTTATTTAGTGCTGTCCGCATCATGTTCGTTTCATAAGCATCCACCAACCAGCACAGGATAATCTTTGGGGTTGACCTGGATGAAATGGACCCTTTCCACCTCTAGCTCTTGGCTGTGCCCATTCCTGCTGCCTCTCAAAGGCTTGCCGTCACCATTTTTGTTCTTTACAGAGCTGTCTGGGATTGAGTGGTAGCTCTGCAGCGATGATATGCTCAAGGAAGCGTAGGGCAGGAGAAGAAAGCATCACGCACCCTGAGGGGTTGCACTCGGAGATCTTGAACAAGGTTCTCAGCTGGTGTAAATTGTCTTAGCACCATTGATTTCACTGACTGCACGGGCTGAAGGTCGCATCCCCTGTACTTTGTCAGGAATATTCCTGGATACTAGGAAGAAGGACAAACAATAGAGTAAGTTCAGTTATAACTGCAGTGAAGCAGTATTTGGGCAGCTCCTGACATACCCTTCTGAAGGTAGTAAGCATCCCCCTATTGCTATTGCTAGCTTGGGAGCCCTAACACTGATAGCAGCCTGATGGACTCTTGCTAAAGATGCAATCTTTTAAGGTGATTTTGTTTACTTCTTGAATCATTTACATTGACTGATTAATTGGCTAAAACTTCAGAGAAAATGAAATGTTGAGCAGGAAAGCTTGAGACCAATATTTTCCATTTTTGTGGCTTAAAAATTAGGCTTTAAACTTTATAATTCAATATGTGGTTTTCAAAGGGAAAGGTGCCTTTAGAGGAAGCATTAGCATAGTTGATATTCGCTGTAAATGCCCAGTTGTGGAAATAGGAAACTAACATTAGGCAGTCCTAATCTGGAAAGCTTGGCTGTAGAGTGTTGAGTTTCCCTTTGAACTATATTTCATTAAATATGACATACTCTACTATATATACAAGCAAATGACTTTCCTAGGTCAAAAATTTTGTTGAAAACCTTTGGTCTTGATATTTAAGGTTAGTACAGCAGGACTATATGTCTGTAATAAGAATATTGGTAATGTTCATTAAAAAAAAAAAAGCAATTTAAAATGTAAGCTAAAGAGCAAGTCATATCCCCCCCAATAGCAATTTTTCCTGTTTAAATAGTTGACTACATTGAGATAATATTTTCTTTATTATTATATATACTGAAGACCGGTCCAGTCAACAGAAAGTTGGGAAGCTTCTTTATTTTGAACAAACAGTTTCCTAATTATTTTCACAAGGAAAGCCAGTACTTATTTCTGCTGACTCTTGGTGTGGTGCAGCATTGTACACATGTGGTACCTGAGGACTTGGGAATGCCCTGTAGCAGTCAGACCACACCAGCTGAGACTTGTTTGGACTGGGAAGTGATTCCCCAGCTTGCAGCTCTTTGGTGTCCGAGGTTGGTAATCTATGCTGGGACTTCTGCAAGAAAAGAATCCTTTTTCATCTATGGAGCATAGCGTAGAATTTGTTTTAAAAAATGTCTTACCTTACAGTGTAAGAACTTAGACTTTGCATAAGAAAATTTCTTTTGCTAAAGCAGTTCAGAACAGAAGTACCATAAAAGAAACAACCTGAATTAGAAGCAGTGAATAAATACAAAACAGCAGTTGTCTTTCCATGTTGTTCTTACATTGACATGCACCCTATTTTGAGTTATATAACTTAAGTAATAGGGTTGTTATTTGACCTTCATAATCTCATTATATCACTGGAGGTACAAATACTCATGTAAAATACAATTTCTTCTTTTCCAACCAATCTTCACTTTTAGTTATCTGAATACGATGATGATTTTATACTTTAATGCAAAACTGTTGATTCATGGAAGTAATCCTGTATTCATGCATAATACAGAAGCTATATCTGGTATTGTTGCTATTGCTAGGGGCTGATGTGTCACATTTTTATAAATCTTATTTTTAGAATATCTTATTTCAGCCACCACAACCTGTTCTGGTTAAAACCCTGTTATGTTGATCCTAATACAGTGATGACATAACTAAGAGGGTGAGGGGGGCAGTTAAAAGCTCGTAGCATCCCTGAAGTATTACTTTAATTTATTAGGAATGTAGGAAATCCTTGCAAGTCAGGTTCTCCTAAAGAGGTGCTAATAGTAAGAAAACAGTTGATTCAACCATGTAGATTAAGTGGAATTTAGCACTTTTGGTTTATCTTACATTTTTCTGCCACTCACCTCCCCCCTGGTTCTTTAGTCTGAAGTTTATACTTTTATATTATGTGTCTTATACTTCATTATTCACATCTACCTTTTCCAAAACCCGAATCCTGACCTTTTGCCCTGGTGCCTTTGTGCTTCTCCGTGGGCGAAGGAGAGGTTGAGTTGCCCTACTGGAGTGTGTGTGGAGGATCCCCTTGACTGATGGTCTCCAAGGTGGATCTCAGTATCCAGCTTCCCATCATTCCACCTGTTCCTGCTTTCCCACCTCAGTATAGGGCTCCACTGAAGAGGATGAGATGATGGTTTGGACCTCCCTGCCCATGGGAGGGAGCAGGTGATTGAAGCGTAGCTCAGCCTTGAGGCATCTCCATGTCCTACAAGTTCAAACTGAGGATTAGGGGGTCATAAATACAACTTCAGGCCACTCTTTGTTGAATGTTGCTGTGGTGAGCAGAAGGTCTATGAAAACTGACAGAACTGAGTTCAGTCTAAAGGTTTTCACATTGCTGCGTTCACACGTAAAGCAGTCTGAGTTTGGCTCAAACTTTAATGGTGTGTGCGTCTGTGTAATCAAATTTGAAGGTATTTACATAATTACTGAATTATCGGAAGTATTAAGAGAGCTGTCATGCATTATTATGCTATAAAACTGATACCTTTTGTAGACTATGACACACGGAGTGTTTTTATTTATACGTTTGACACATTACAAAAGATTGCGTGATGCGTTCAGAAATTACATTGACACTATAGCAATCTCTGTCTCCTTTTCCTACACGGCAGTTGCTCAAAAAGAAGAATGTCAGTCATGGTTTTCTATAATCTGAAAAGGGATAAAAGTTGAGGTAGTTCATCGTAAATAAAATATTTTGATACAGTGTTTTCTATTTCCTGAAGTTCTGACAAGGTGGACTCCCTCCTAACTCTACAGTACATTTTCAGGCTGTGAAACTTGGAAGTTAGGGACAGTGAACTTGCTAAACTGTGGACAGGAGTAGTTGAAAACAGGCAATTTTAATGTTGTCTGTGTTCTGGAAAAGATAGGGATGGCAGAAGGGAATAGAAACTTCAGGTCTGCAGGAGAGATTCTAGATACGGTAGTAATTGGATTGTAATCAAGGTTTAACTGATTACAGTTTTTATTTGTATTCTGGTATCTTCTTCCACAGGCAAAAATCCAGTAGGCTTATTGTAATTTAGATTTCGGTAGGGCTGCTTTGAAGCATCATATTGCCTGTTAATGGTGGGGTGAGATTGTTTTACCTTTTGGGATACGAGCCCTACTGAGCTATATTTGTGAGGGTTCTGCAAAGGTATTCTTTTCTATTATACTCCAGGTATGGGCTGTGGAACTTGTCGTGTAATCCATGGACTGTGAATGGAGCTTTAGTCCACCCTCCCTAATGTATCTCAGGGATATTTTCATACCTATGTATGTTTATCTTGGGTATGTAAGGTACTTCTACATAACAGGGAATATGCATATTAGAGCAACGGGCATGTAGGTTTTTACAGAGAACATACCTTCTGTGTCCTGACATCAACTTGAAAATGCAATATTCCTATTATTTAGCTGAACGTCCACAAATTTCTGGAACTGATACATTTTGTATTCCGTACGTGCCCCTAGCATTGCAGTGCTTCGTCAATGAGAACATCCTGGTAGATGCTGCTCAGTAGAAAACTATTGCCCAAATGGCACAAAGTCTGAGTGGCTGAAGGCAGGTTACAAACATGGCCCATCACTAGTCCTGTGTTGCCACAAAAGACATTGCGAAGATGTATCTGTTTTTTCAGCACTAGGGAGGGGGAGAGCAGGGTCTCCAAGGTGTGTGCTCAACTAAAGCAAATGCTCCTTTGTGAAATCACTCCGGTTGCTTTTATTCCCACCTTCCTACAGAAGATTAGAAAAGATTATGCTAGTCTGCCACAAATAGCCGCAGTATCCATCCACGAGTTTTGATTTTCTTATAGTAGTGATTCAAATACTTCTGCTCGCTGTAGTGAATCACCCATCTGAGGCAAGGATGTTTTCTACCAACCAAACCAAGGCTCTGTCAGTGATAGGGTTGATTGCTCCTTCAAAGTATAGCAAATCCTGCTGGAAAGCAAGAATACTTTTACCAGGAGTGCTTGGTCCATCATGAAAGTGGAAATGGTGTTCTGGATGAAGTAGATAAGAAATTGAGTGGTGCTTGTTTCAAACAGTTTTATCCTAAACTACTGACTGCCTTTTAAGTAGTCCTGAATTTCTGTCAGCTCAGTAAGAGCCTAGGACTTTCATCTGTCTGTTTAGGATAATACTATGTGTGTGATTATTCTACGGTTATGAAGTTTATTCCCTGTGTTTGCTCTGCTGCCTGAACCGTACCTATCCTAGGAGTTGATTGCGGTATTTATCAAAGCTATGGAGCCCCCATTTGAGCCATCTGTAGGTAGTGGTTGTGCCATCTGTCACTGAAGACTGCGTTCCAGAGGGAAAGACAATATGCACAGACTTCGTCATGCAAAGCCTGTAGGGTATAGTCTCTGTTTGCTTTATCCTTGTAAGATGTATAGGTTGTAGCGTTTCACTAACTTCTGAAATTTTTACTGCAAGAGTCTCAGCTACTGTGGCATTCAGAAGACTCCATCCTCGCCCATCTGTATGCATTATGCATTTTAGTGAACTCCACACATTCCTCTGGGAGGTGAACTGTGGTACCTAGCTGTTAAAGGCTGCAAGAATGTTAAAAAATGGGCAAATCCAAGCTGCAAAAGATTTCAAACTAGTATATAGCGCTCGGAGATAATGCTAAGAGCCACAAAAAATGAGGTGCCTTTGGGTGCGAGCATATAATTTTCTGAGTATTTTTGTTATGAATTATCAAGGATTACAACAGCACAGATGTTCAAGGCAGCATGATATAGATTGTGTATACTTTTGTATTATGATTAACTGAGCCAATATCCTTGTGTACTAAGAGATAGGTGACTTCAAAAAGTTTCAAGAGAACATTAACAGCATGTTTCAGGAATACTTTCACTACAGATGTTGCTACCAGGAGCAGCATTCGAAATTCTTGGCGTGGTGGTTGGTGAGCACCTAATTTGTGATGAGCAGTAGTGGTTTGTGATTAGCCACTACCTTTGAAGTGAAATTTGCATCGTCTTCAGATGTATTGCACGTTGGATCTGGGGGCAATGTGGTGACCTGGACAATACTGAATGTGAGAACAGTTACCTGCTAATGAAACTGGGCCTTCAGGACAGCAATTTTTGCGACTTCACGTTCTCTCCGTTGCACAAGCTTATTGGCAGTCCTTGTCGCAGTGAAGGGTATGTCTTCAAACTGTGCAGTCATGGGGCCATGATTCCTTCTGCTGCCTTTTTCAACTCGGGGTAGAGCATGGACCAGACACACGCTGGTAATCAGAGGGTTCAGAGGCTGCTGCTGAATCTGCGTGTGCCCAGGGCAGTAGCCTGTCCGTGCAAGTAGGACGCCTAAACTACCCTTGTTCATTTTTAACCCACACAGCATTGGCAATCTGTCAGAAAGAGACATGAAATATAAAGCAACAAAGTGGTGGGTTTTGTTGTACATGCATTTTGGTGGTTTATTTGGGGGTTTTTTTGTGCAACACAAGGAATAATTTGTACAAATGACAGAACCCTAAAAGGAGACATTGCATCAGTAAGAGGTGATACTGTGCATTGCTATGTTAAACGGGAAAGGAACTGATTTAGCATAAGCAAACAGACTTTAAAGAAGCCCTGTGGTAGCTATTCTTGTTCTAATACAGATGTAGTAATGCTGTACAGATGTAGCATTAAGAGCCTGTCATGACTTATGTGTAATGTCTGTGTACTTATATATGCCTTAATAAAATATTCCAAGAAATGCATCACAAGAACGTTATATTGTCAGTAAGAGGTAATGCATGTTTAATCTGGACCTAGCTTCTGAACATACTCATGAAACGTAGAGGATCAAGCATTTTATTTAAATATTGAATTTCAGGGCATTTGAGTGGATTATTCTTTGTTCTTTATGGATGTTCTCACAACATGAAACCAAGGGGATATAAAAATATATATATTTCCTTTTTT
The DNA here is from genome assembly GCA_034008185.1 of Gorsachius magnificus. Lineage (NCBI taxonomy): Eukaryota > Metazoa > Chordata > Aves > Pelecaniformes > Ardeidae > Gorsachius > Gorsachius magnificus. The sequence continues at coordinate 165,715,136 of CM067081.1, forward strand.
TTTTTTTTTTTTTGCAGTGTAGCAGGGACTTGCTCAGTTGCTAGGTAACAAGGTATTGCTTTATTTGCGGGAGCAGTAGCTGAGTTGATAGTAGAGGCAATGATTTATATGAAATGTATTAATATATACTGTAGCAGTGATAATGATTATTGAAATTGCTTATTTTCACGTGCTCCGTGCCATGGAAAAAAAATATAATCAGTTCATTAGAACACTTCCTTCTGCTGTGTGTAGAAAAACTGCTTAATTACCAAGAATGTCCAGTTATTTAGTGAAGCAGCAGAATCTGTAGCCTTTATTTAGTGTCTTAAAATGAGTTCTTTCAAAAACAAAACAAGAGGTGGTAACACAAAAAGGGGATTTATAAGGAGTAGTTATTTCCCTAAATTGTCCATTCATACAATTTTTGGCTTCTCACGGACAGGCTTGCTTTCCAGCAGCAATACGTTTTCCTCCAGGGACCAAGACCAAACCTGTCAGTCACCAGGGCAGAAGTTGGCACATTCCCGGTGGCAGGCTGCCATCTTGGTTTGGCCTCCAAGAAGACCGGCAGGTGGTCTGCAGGCCACTCCACCGCCTCCTTTCTTGCACAAGTCTGGAAATTCAGAATGGTCAGAGTTGCCTTCAGGGCAAGTGCTAATGCCACCTGCTTCCACTCCTGGCACATGACTGGCTAGGTGGTGCTGGAGGCTGTATCCATGACCAAAAATGTCACTGTCGTTCATCTTGTTCAGTTTTGCTGCTATATGGGAGAGGGAAGCATATACGGTCCTAGTCGATTCCCCATCGTCTTGATGCTCCTCTTAGGTCGGGTCACCCTTAGCCAGGTAACTGCTACGTGAGATGTATTAACTAGATCTCGCTACGTTTGAGTGCATGGAACAGGATTTCTGTGGTCACGCTGAAGAAGAACAGTTGTTCTTTCAGCATGATGAAAGCCATATTGACTTAGAAGAAAGTTGTCTTTGGCATTAGCCAATTTAATGAGTGTAGTGTATCTGAGCATTTTTTTAGTATGATTCAAGTCACTTGCCTAATTTTTGACACCTTTCCTCCTTGCAAGGACTGAAGTTTAATAATGCATCACATGTATAATTCTGCTATTTTTAGAGCAAACATTGACCTTTTCCTCACGTCAATCATTTTTTAGCAGTGGCAATTCTTTTTAACCCACAAGCTCATCTGTTGGACTCAGAACTTGGTTCTCAAGCATTCACGCATTGCTCCAGAAAGCTACAGTTCACCTCCACTGAGGAGTTATTCTTCATACTGATTTTCTCATCCTGGTGGATTTGCCTTTTGAAAGGCTATTATCTACACTCCTGATCATTCAGCTTGGTTTTTTTATAAAGCAAGATCCTGCTTTATTTGAACAGAATTAAAGTGGTGTTTATCAGTCTGTGATGGAGAGCAAGATAAGTCTGCAAGCCACCCTTGATGGGCAGGCAAAACTGGGATAGTATAGATGATAAAGTTGATCTCGATGTGCCTCGCCTGCGCTAACAAGCATTTGCAGCTGTGCGTAACATATTATGTTGCTGCTTGAAAACTTATTTGTAGCTTTTATATTCTATCATACATGGCATTATCCGTTAGACCTCTAATGACTTCTATCGCAGTCATTCACATAATCAGTTCATAAGTAAATAGCTGCAGGCTTGGACAGTGTCTTAACAACTAAAGTATTCCTGATCCTTTGGCTTTCATTTCAGCAAAAGAAATGAGTAGATTAAATAAAAAGAGGCAAAATGGCACTCACACAGTATCTGGCTTCCTGAAAAAAAAATTTAATAAATTTAGAAGATTAAAAGAAATAAAAGGAAAACAGGACAGATGAGAGAAAATGGGTGCAGCAATAAAAAAGAGCAGCAATTATGCTTCAGCATGAGTCAAAAGGACACACGAGGATGGTACTCTTCTGTGAATCATCAAAAGGAAGGTATTTGGAGCCCCTGCAGGATGAAGCCTTCAGAATATACAATTCTATTGTCTTGAAGTGAGAGGAAATAATTTTTTTTTTACATTTTCACCTACTATCAAGTGAAAGCTGTGCATTAAGGAAGCTTACGCATCCAGGTTTGGTCCCTACCTGCCAGCTCATCCTCGCCTTCGCTTGCAGAAGTTTCACCTCTTAGGGCAGCGCCTAGCTGCAGCTCGTCAGTGCTGGGTGTGCGGTTGCCCTGGGCGCTTTGTCTTGGCAGCAGGAGCATCTAGAGAGCCCCTTGGATCATTATTGTCACACCGAGGCATACTAACCTGGACTATGGGACTCCCTTAACTCCCCAGATTGAGTGAGCTTCGCATAATTCATCTCACTGCTGTTTAAAATTCCCCAGGTGTAATAATCAGACTCTGACAAAGGACAACATTTGCCTGCTTGATGTTTTCATCATTTGAACAGACCGGTTCGTGATTTGGTTCTTCCCTGAATAGAAGACTCTCTGTATGGCTATTTTGATAAAAATTCTTTTCTTAGTGGATAAATCATCAAAGAACTGGATTGTTTCTAATTTCAAAATGCTTTAATATTATTATATTAATGTGTTACAAGCTTTGAAATCAATCTGATGCTTCCTTGTCCTAAGCAGCAGACCTCTTTTTCCAATCTGTCGAAAGAATTCTGTGTAGAAATTGTGGATGTGCGTGCTCAGGTGAGAGAAATCACTGAAGACAGTTGCTTAATTAATCGCTGTTCTGGCGTGAGTGTGGGATGACGCTCACTCTACATGAACGTCACGTCGTTTATGTAGACACGAATGCACAGCCTATGTTTGTTTCCCTGAGTTGTGTTTATTGCTGCTGAAGGGCAGAATTGAGTCTAAATTTGGGGTGCTTTAACTTTTCTGTTTGTAGCCAAAGAGTATTAAGGGTATCACGCTCCTTTTATTTTATAAGGTGAACGTTGATTAAATAACTGCAGTTATGTTGAAGTTACATAAGAATCAAGATTTGAGGTTCTTGCTCTGGGCTATAATTATTACTATAAGACATGCATTTTAGAATATTTGGTCACTGATTTACTCCATTAAAGTTTCCTTTTGGGGAATACTTTTTAACCTAAAGAAGTATGTTTTTGCAATTATGCTGTCAGTCTTTTGAACTTTCAAACTGATTGGGCATTTGAGCTGGAAGAATGGTTTCTTTCCAAGGTATTTAAGTTCCCACAACTGTCATGAAAGTGAGCAGAGGGAACCCTTTTAATATCCTCATTGTGGCAGGGATACTGTGGCTTGCAGTGCTGGGGGTAGGAAAGGCTGCAGGTAAGAAGTAGTAGAGCCATGGTGGGAAGCAGGAATTTCTAGGGAGATGAGGGAAGCTGGAGGTAATATGGAGGAGGAAGAGGTATGGAGAAGGGAGGGGTTGTGGTCTGGGACAAGGGAAGTGTTGTTGAGACGTAAGTGCAAATGCATGGTAAACTGCACCATTACCTATGCTGCTGGTGGCACATGTCAATCACCAGATGCCTCGTTAAAATAAGTCCCTGGATGATGGGTGGCACATGGGCTTAAACAAAAACGCTCTCTCGGTTGTGTGTAGCTTCTCATACCACTCTCCTGACTGTGCTTCGTGCCCTCGGGTAGCACAACGTGACTAGCAAGGGCCACAAGTGCCTAGCACCCCCCCGTCTTCTGCCCAGGGGAAAAGCGTATACCACAGCATGGCTGGATTTAGCAGAACGTTTCGGTTTGTGGGAAAGGGTTCCTCAGCGTACGTGTTGCTATGTAGTGGGTAGGGAAAGCAAAGGCAGATAAATACGCCTTCTACCTGGAGTGGAAGGCGGCAGAGTGGCATGGTAGATGGCTACGTTAAAAATTCACTTTGGCTTTTTTGTCTCCTTTTAACCAGATATTTTACTGTTTTACAAGGATTAATGTTTGCTAATCCTTGATTGGGCAAAGATTACACATTTTTATAACATTTTTTTTTTCATTTATATTTGTGATCAGTAAATGCAGTGTAACTTACATAATAATTTTTCACTTAAACCTCATCCATGAGAAAGAATGTTGTGATTTTCATAAGTATCCTCGTTAGTTTACAAGAACAAAGAGCAGTATAAGAAAACAATGTGGAGCATCTGATTTTAGGCTTGTGGAAAGTGAAGGCTGTGAACCACATCTTGTAATGCCTGGCCAGACTCCATGCCGGATGGAATTTTTTTTTTTTTTTCTGTCTCTTATTTCACCCATTCTCATTGTGTGGATACAGTAAGTAAGGCCAGGATGATTTTGTGAATAAAGGATGGCATTAGGATTTAGGAGATGTGGTTTTCATTCCTGTTAGTATGCCGAGTTTTATCTGCAGCCTTAAATTTATCAGTTAATCCACATGTACTTCAGGTTTTCATTTGTTAAAAAGAAAATAGGAAAGAGAAATCAAGTTAATTTTTTTTTCCCTCCTCTGCACTGATAGAGGCATGTGCTTACATTAGTCAATGACTCAGGAGCCACACTATCAGCAGTACAGAATGGAAGTGACCACATTGCAACAGGGAAAGTTGACGCTATATAAAATTAAAATCGATGCATTAAAAAGTAGGTTTATAATCTGATGTTTATACTATGTAAGACTCACTAGAGTACAATAAAGCTTGATCATATGCAATGTAGTATAGTGGATTAAATTTCATAATTGCTAATAATAAGTAATCCTTCTGCCTTGAGGGTATATAGAAGGTTGAAAGGCAGCCAAACCACTGCATTTTCATTGTATCAGTCTCCTTGGCAGTTCTCTGTGGAAGCGTGCTGAGGGGCAGGAAGGAGGTTGGGAAGAGCCCGTGGCTACATGTGGCTTTGCTGTCAGGTTCATAAATTACATGGGTCCAGTAAAAAGTGGGTGCTCGATGGCACATGTTGTGTATCCTCCTGTGACACTCCAGCGTGGCTTTCTTCTGGCGCAAGGGATTCAGTTAGTCACTGCTCTCTCCCTCTCTTAATTTAATTTGTGAGCTCATTTCACAGGAGTCTATTCTACTCTTAATGCTCCTATGTAATTTTCCTGAATACTGGAAGTATATAAAAGCAATGAGAAGAGAATAGACCCCCTGAGCTTGGGCTGTGTTTTCACTGCGCTAAATTCCTGTTTTACCATTCATAAGCTCTCACTCTACAAAACCTGTGCTGCTGCTCTAAGATAAAATGTATAGGTTTGGATTTCATTTTTCTAAGCAGCTGGGTAATAGGCATAGAAGTGATGCAGCATATCAGAATGGTTCTGTGTTATATTGCTGTATTTGAAAGCTAAAAGAGCAAGTCTTTTACTCTTCTTCACATTTCTTTAATCATTTTTTAGCATGCTGTGAAATAAAACATACTCTGTCATACAGTTTTCTTCTCAAATCACACTGCTCAACCCTATTCTTATTTATCTAGTGAAGCAGGAGGCCATGTCTGAGCACATGTACTTTGCTACCTGCTCTCTCTAGTTCCAAACTCATTTGGTGTTCAGTTTACATACTTTTTTTTCATTTTGTCTTGCTGGGCTATGTCTTCTGTCTTACTTTGCCATAGAATGATAGAAGTCCTGGACACCTGAGATGTGAGGATAAACCTTACCAAATTGGGTGCATCTGGTTCCCTTCATACCACTGCCGGCATCCACCTCAAGACCTGGGCTACTTTAGCTCCTTCTGCTGGAGTAAAACACGGGTGTTAAAAAAGTAAGAGGGAACAGTTGAGAGTTGATGGTAGAGGTTCAAGACCAGATAATAGTAAAAGTTGCTGTCATCTGCATCGTATACCAGCGTATCACTAACGTTGTGACTGGAATGAGCTGATCTGTGGCTCTTGCTTGCCACCGACACCAACAGCCTGGGAGGGGTTCCTGTAGGGTCAAGAGGAAGGCGAGAGGTGTCAAAACTGCAGGTTGTCCCCAGCTCGTCTCAGATCTGCCTCAGTTTTACAAGCTGTATCAGTGGGTTGGGAGGAGGATTAGCATTAACAACAGTGTCCTTTACGCCTAGGTCTCAACAGAGTTCTTTACGGAGCACAGCCAGGGAGAAGTATCGCCGTACAACTTTTCTCATTCGTCTTTGCATGTGGTTTTCGGTTTTAGTAGTTTGACTACACTTGGGGTGTGTCCAGGCTTTTCTTTGCATCCCTGAGAGATTATAAATTCCTTTTACCTAAGTGAAAGTTAGAACCTTTCATAACCCAGCGCTGTGAAAAGCTGAGAATTTGTCAAAGGGTAACAAAGTGCTGAGTTCATTTTGTCTCAGGGACCACAAGGTAAAAATTGTCAAGTTTGGAAATAAAAGGTTTCTCCTAACTACAGTGTGCATGTTGCCTGTGAGTCTGATTTGGTGTCTGAAAGTCTGTCTTTCTCGCTTTTACCTGGTAGTAAGGGGTTGGCAGGCAGTATTTTCAGTAGGGCTGCTCCAGCTTGTATAGGCTGTTCCTGTGTGTAGAATTTGAAAGTTCAGTTGTCCTTTAATTAGCGATTATATAGATGATGAAAAGCTAGTCAACCTTAAGCCTTCAAATATCATAGGAAAATTAAGATTGGAGGGTGGGGTTGCCCCCCCCATCCCGATAATTCAAAGGTTCCATGCAGTCGTGGGACTTGAGTGTTTTTCTTCCTAATGAAAGCTGAGATTCAAAAGTTTGTGGTTTGGGGCGGAAGATAGACTTTGGTGAGACTCATGATGAAATCACAAGAGTGAGAGGCAATATAAACAAGGTCTGCTTGCTCTCACCATAAATGTGCCATCACTGAAATGCAAATAAAAAGTAATCCTAGGGGTTTTTTTCTAGCCATGAATATAAGCAGCTATGAGATTGAATGTATTTGTAGGGTAGGTCTGCTGAATAAGAAAATACTGTTTTTACACAGTCAGCTTTCATTCTAGCATTTCATTTTAACTGTACCCATCCTTTTCAGTTCTGCAATGCAGTGTAATCCCTATTTTATTGGAATACAGCATGTCCAAGTGAGACACTGGCTTCATTGCAGTCAATAGTATTTTGCCATTAATCCTTGTTAAGAATAAGTGGGGTCTGAAAGAGACTCTTTCACTGGCATTAAGTCATTGCAAGCAGGCAATTTATAAACTTGTGGAAAATATTTTAGATACTATCAAAGTTCTAATGCTTGATTAAGTTATTAAACAGTGTTAAGCTGATACTCAGTGTACATTCAGAAATTAAAGCAAAGGTTCCTTTGGGAGCAAGGCACCTTGGACCGAGAACTCATGTGTAAATGTAGATGAAAGGCAAAGTGTTAGAGAACGATTTCAGCAGGGAATGTAGGTTGTGCAGCCCCAGATGTCTAGCACCCTGCTACTTCTGGCAAGCTGAGAAGGATTCTCAGTGGGTTCTGCTGCCCTGGACAAGTACATAGGTCCACAGCCAAGGGGAAAAAAAAAGAAAAAAAAAAAGGCATTTTTATACTGCTTGGAGGATTTTGTTGTTAATATTTAAGTTAATGAAATGCCTGACCTATTGAATTACTTTCCTAACCATTTATCCAACTTTAAAATGCATGAAAAATTCAACACCACTAACATAGCAAAAATGATTTAAATGTTGTGTGCTCACTGAGTGCATAATAATCTGCAGTGTATAGATAACTTTTCAGTTTGCTGCACAGAGGTTTAGCTGTGCAACTTTGAGCTGTCTTAAAATAATGATGTATATTTTCCCATTTAATTTTAGATTCTTTTTTTCAGTATATGGGTCAGCTCTTGTACTCAGTCCAGCATTAGTCTTGTTGCACAAAGCAGGTTTAGAACTATGATCAGGTCTTCCATGTTTTCATTTCTTTATAATACTGGACTGTAAAAGAGATAATTTAGATCTAGAAATATAGAGGTGTCCAGTGACAGTTACTGCCTTCCTGCAAGCTACACAAGAAAAGTTATGCTTACTCTCTGAAACAAATTATGTTTACCAGGGATTCTTCTGCTAATAAATCTCTCTGGTTTTTTAACCTTTCAGGAATTTGAGAGTTTAAAGAGAAAAGACGGTTGCTTTCTTCTCATCTTAATCTCAGTTGTAACGTTTAACAGGTTTTGCTATCGTACATTTGCCAATGTACCTTCTCTGCTGTTGCGAGGAACATGTTAGCACACTGGCTTGTGTCTGCATTTTTGCTTGGGGGGGGCAGGGGGGGTGGTGCTGAAGCTAAGCTGCCTTGATTTTGAACTTGAAATAGACTGTGTGAGCCTCTGTGAGCACATCTGAATGAGTAATTCTTCAGTTGTGAGCCCCAGAAATACGAGGCTAAGCTCCCAGTTTGCTCCCACGTGGAGCAGTTTGGTGCCAATCAGATCCAGGCCTTGGTGGTCACTGTTTCTCAGGCGTGTTGGGGCTAGCTCTTCTGCAGTGGTATAAGGGGTCCCTTGCACAATTTTCTTTCCTGCTTTCTAGTCACGTGTGTGTGTATGAAGATGGTTATGTATAAGGGGGTGTGTGTTTAAATGCCAGATATGCCCTTGCACACCAAGTATTTGGAATCCCCTCAGCGAGCCGTGCTTTTTTACAATTACAAGTTTCATTGTAATCTCCCTTTTATGGCTTAAAACTACTCCTTTACAAGGAGGTTAGCTTGGGAGATCTGTCAACACAGGTCACTGGAAGGTACCGCTGAGGGATATCCCCCCAGGTCTTGTCTGTAGTGCTCTATATTTAGGAGTTTTGTACTACTTGTATATGGAAATTCTACTTTCCTTACATTTATATTTGATCCAGGCTTTGTTAATGCATGTTTTCTTATTACACATACAGAATAAAAATGTGGTTGTAGTTACAAGAATGAGTGACTGCCCTTACACAAATAGAAGTGTAGAGAGATACAGAGATATATATATATGTATCTTCTGGGTATACATCACCTGGCATTTAATCTTAACAGGTAGTATGAAGTGGTGAGCTGCTAGGTATATATTACCCTTTTCCCTTCCCTGATTTTAAGAGCTACGCATGGAAAAAAAATTTGGGTAGTGTAGGCTTTTGGCTTCTTAGCGTCTATTGAAAAATAATTCCATGCAGATCTTATGGTAGACACTTTTCATTGTGCTTGTCAATTGTTTCACAGCTTTACACATATTTTAAATGAGATAGCTGGACTATGCTGCTTTAGCATTTAAATGAAGCCAAATTAGTATTCTGTCAGCAAGCAGAACGGGTTTTTATACTAGAAAGGTGTAGGAGGGAGATGGATAATGACGGATGAAACTTGCTGATACAAACACATGTCATGTTTTCTTAAAAATATAAAATTCTGAACCACTGAAGCTTGTACATTGCTAAAGCTGACCCTAGATGCTTTTAACATATATGTCAGTTGCAGGGGACTTACAGAATTTATTAGCAGAATAATATAGTGGTAACATACAGGAGTGAATTTTCATATTACCTAAGTATTTCTTGCATCATGTCACTGTAATCTTTATTGGTTTAGACAGTATGAAAATGTATCCTAGTGAAGAGATTTCACAAGTTTTTAAATAGCTAAAAATTAGGTGCACAATTAAAAAAAATCCGTAGCATGAGCCCGTGTTCACAAAATCACTTCTTTCTTTGAAACATTATTGAATAACCATTCTGCAAAATGCTTCCTATCAGTAAAACATTGTTTTCTCTATATGTTTTATCTCAATAAAGAATTAAACAATCATACCCTGCCTGGTAGTATACTAAGTCGTCCTAGGTCACAGCTGATGAGGGGAGCTGGTTGCAGTGCTCCTAGCAGCACCACTTGTACAGAAAACTCACTGTACAGACTCCGAAAGAATAGAAACGTATGTGGGTGTTTGTTCTCTTCGTTTCAACGGTATCCTAGAGGTGCAAAATAAGGACAGAGATTGCTGAAGAATGAGGCGGTCTTTTTCTGCAAGCTTGGGTGGTTATCCCATAAATGACATATCTGATAGTCATTAAACATACATTAAAAATGTTTATTACATGGTTATTTGACTGGTTGTGGAGGAGAGTAGATGCCATTAAATCAAATCTGATTTTATTATTAATCCAACAGCTTCCTTTCCATTTTTCCCTGGGCTTTTTACATTGGTCAGCAGTTTTGCTTGTTCTTTTGTTGTCATTTCTCCCTGTCACCTCTATAGTGGTCAGCTGGATGAGGTGGGAATATGGTTGCAAATGCAGATTAAATTGCTGAGCTGGGTGAGCAGTGGTAAAGAAATAAAGGGGACCTGGAGCAAAGCTGCAAGGGGAAAAGGAATTTGGGGTTTGTTGAGCTGAAAATAAAATGTGAAGAGAGAGAGGGAGAAGGCTGACAGATGAGAGAGAAGGAAGTTGAATTTGCAAAGAAGAAAAAAGGAAAGTTGCTTGAACAGCCAGAACAGGCAAATAAAACAACATACTCTGGTTTATCACAAATGCCTTGTAGATGTCACCTACTGGTATCCTTCAGATAGCTACCTTTTAATTTTATTGTAAAATGTTAATCCTTCCATTAGCTATTTCTCATCTGATTACTGTAATGACCCATTTTCTGGTCCTCCTATTCTTCTCTGTTATTCATCCTCTTAAAATTTCTGGCACTCATTTTCTCTCTCATAGGTTCCAGATTCCCATTTTACGTTATTACGTTATTATTTCAGGAGCTTGCGTTGGTTGTATCTGCACTTAAAAAGTGGATTAATAAAACTTAACGTATGCATTTTAAGTTCTCAATAGATGTAATTCCTTGTACAGTCAGGACTCTGTAGCTCATGCTGTATCTCAACATTTTTTGCTTTATGATTTGCACACAATGTTTTGTCATTTTTTTGCCTTCCCCTTTGCTCCTTGACCACAGATGCAGAGGAGTCCCCAGCTTAGTTCACGTTGGTCTGTAACACAAGCATGGATTGTGATATTATATAGTTGTAGCTCTCTCTGAAGGTGTTCAGTGTGGCTGTGTGTCCTGGGGTTGAAGCACACAGTGGCGCATTCAGCGTGGCCCCCAGCAGTGCTGGTTTGCAGCGGTCGGGCTGTGGGATGGCTGCGAAGCCGCTCCGAGCAGGCAGGGCACACCGGGCTGGTGAAGGGGACCTGCGTGCGTTAAAGCATCCTGACAGGCTTCAGACTCCTCCGTCCAGTGGCCTCTCAGCGTGCCGGTTTGGAACTGGCGCTTCTGTGTCAATCCCCGGAGGGCTTTGCCCAGCAGAGAGCTATTTTCTGGGAACACATTTCGGCATTTCAGGGTGCCTGGTGGGTTCACCGTGCTCTGCTCCCTCTGTTTTGCAAACTGAAATATGACTTTTTATCTCCTGGGCAGCTCTGAAGTGCCAGTACCTCTGGTGTTTTCCTTTAAAAAGTTTTGTTAACTTTACGTATCGGTCTAAATCTTCAAGCGTGAAAAATCTGGAGAATTTTCCCCAGTCCATCTGTGCTGCATTTCCATGGGGAAAACCTGGCTGCACGGCACTCATGCTGGGCTCAGGGCCAGGGAGGGTACCCGAGTCCTGGGGGCTCGGTGGGGACATCATCACTTGGTAAATTCCTTGCGATAGGTATTAATTCAGAAAAGATGAGCTGTACCTATCTCGACCAAATTAAGGTGAAACACGGAATGAGTTCCTGAAAATTAAGAAATTGCCTGCAGCTGAGTAAGCCCGTTGTATGTGATACAGAAACGTAACATTTGAAAAGCATATTTTAACCTTTTCCTTAAGTATTTTTCATTCCTACTACTAAACTAACACAGTCATTTACTTCCAATTCTATGCAGAAATTTGGTTTACTTACACTGTTTGAGTATCTGTGAGAAACCTGTTTGATAATACGAACACAAATCATGAATGGAAAATATGTTATGATTCAAAGGTTCATGTTACAGCAGGAACAAGTAAGTTTAAATGTCAGAGTTACTAAAATGAGAAAAGCCTTACACTTTTCTGGATCCAGATCTGGATCACAAATAGAGGAAGAATTAAAAAACCCCACATAAATGAGATGTGTACTTGAATAGTAGAGCTTCTAAAACTATGCTTAATTAACAGTGACTAAATTTAGGCTTACTTATTCATTTGGAAAACCCAAAATGTTAGCTGAGTCTTTAGTAGAATGCAGAAATACATTTTAAGTCTAAGTCAGTCATGTGAACATACCCCAAGTGGCTACATATTAGAACATAGCAAGTATGTAAGTTACATTATCATCTAATTGTCCATAATAAGAGGGTTTTTTCTCTTTGCTTGTTATTCATATAAATCTGCTCTTCTGATTCATTATTAATCATAGTTCATGTGGTGATATGGTATGAAATGTTCATGACAGGATTTCTTATGTTATAGTGAATTAATGTGATCTGTACTGTAGTGCACGTTTGTGACAAGATGATGTAGAAACTTATTTGGCTTCACAATAATACCGCTGGCTATTACACCTAATACTATAAATTAATAGATTATAAATGCACATACAAAATAATCTCTCTTCTGCTTTAGCATTTCAAGCTCTAGCAAAATTAAAGGTCTGCAAACTTGTTGTCCCAAACAAATGTAGATTTTCATGGCATTATTTCTGGTCTGAAGGGTGATTATTTAACATTGTAGTAACATTTGTAAAATAGGATTAAAATAGAGTATGATCTTCGTAACACATAAATGGGCTGAATCAGTTATATAAGATTTAATTGAAGAAATGTGAAAGTGATTTATTTGGGAAGTACAGATCACATGAGAGAACATAACAAGCTCTGAGTATGTTACTGAACAGCAGTACCAGGGTCGGTTAAAAAAAGGGTGATATATGAACGTCGGGCATACTAACAAGAGGAGCATGTATAAAAACCTGTAGATTTCTGTCCCCTGGTGTGGTTCCCTTTATGTTTCAGCTGGCATAATGTGCTTATACGTTGGGTTCTTTATGTCCAGTTAAAACAAATTGAGGAGTGAGAGTTATTCTTGGTAGAAGAGTTTTGCAAAATTGCATGTATGTTATAATAAATTACTTGCAAAAGAAAGAAAACCTGTTCTTTTTTTTGTTTTATATTATTTATTTTTAAAGTAAAAATTTTATGTGTTTGTATTGCTTTTTAGGTGAGGGGAAGAGGGGTTGTTGGCTTTTTTCTGGTCGTGTTGTATGTTAGAAATCATGGCTGCGTCTCGACTTGTAAGCAGATACCTTGTGTACTGAGCATGTTCCTTCTAGGGGGAGCAAGATTGAGGGCAAAGGTAACGCTCTGCCAACATGCAAGTGGATGTTATAAAAGAGATAATGATGAATTATTTTCATAAATCAGTGAGGACAGAACAAGAGCTAGAGAAGAGACAATTTAAGTTAAATATTAACGAAAACATAATTCAAGAATCAGGTTGGTTAATCGTTGGATTAACGATATTTGCTAAATTACAATATTCAGAATTATAAAAAGGCATGACTAGACATTGGGGAGATTCTTGACAACGTTCAGAGTGGTTTGGGAATCGTTGTAGACGTGACTTCTTGCAACATGGGGCTGCTCTCCTGCAGTTGGCTGCATCCACAGGTCTGCTAAGTCATTTTGGTTTCATGTAGATCCCAAAATCCCCTCATGTAACACTCTCTGCAAAATAAGGACTGCTGGTGTTACTACTACTGATGGGAAAAGTGGGGAATGAACTCCTTGGTACTGTCTTTCCTTCTTTCAACTTTATTACATGGGTTGGATGTGCCTAAGGTAAAGAACAAGAAAAGCAAAGCCTGAGCCGTGGAGATTAGGTTTATCCTCTTTTTGACACTCCCTTTGAAGAGAACTTTCCTTTTTCAGGAACTTTTGATAAGGCTGAAGAAAAAAGAGAAAGAGCAGAGGTGAAGAAAACATTCTACGCTACCATGTACAAGGAGTCCTGTGCAGCCCTTCTCACTGAGAAAATTCAAATGGAATTTATAGCGAGAAAGCCTTTCCCATGATAACCTGGTGGACTTTGCCAGAATGCTTCATTAATAATGTATCTGCCCAAACTGTGGAATTCAAAAAGACACACACATCTATATTCTTTTTAATTAATAAAATAACTTTAAGGACAACAAGTTTGAGATGACCAAAGTTTTTCTGGTTTTCACTGTTAATACGAAGTTCAGTTTATCTTTTTTTTAAACTGTAGTACAAAATCAGCGTCCTGTTTGGAGAGCTCTTCAGTACAGCTTGCCCACTTGCTTTGTTCTAATTTGGTTATGTACAAAAATGTTTCTTCCTTAAGCCAGACTAATGTTGAATGTTTAATGAAGGAATCTGCATAAGAAGATGTGTATGATCTGAACGGCCTTGCAGTTTCAATTTATCTCATATCATGCAGACAATAATCTTTTATGTTGCGATTTGTCGTGTTGCTCAGAGCCACACACAAGGGAAGAACTTACTTGAGCTATTGACGGATGAATATTTTTGCCACTTTATTTGTATCCTTTTGTAACCCCATTTTTTGATGGTGTTCCTTCCTGCTCTTACCTCAAGGCATGAAAGAAAAAGATATTTTGAGAAATGCTTTTGCTGTCCCCTCGCTGCCCCTGGCAGAGTTAATCCAGCTGCCCTGCTGTGCTCATAGAGCCTGTTCTCTCCCACCCACGGTGTTTCCTCCTCACAGATTAAGAGTCAAAGTACAGCGTGATGCCGGCACTGCCTATGATGTATGATTCTGCTCTGCCATGGTGGCCGTTGCCTTTTTTAAGATAGTTGTAGCGTTGCTACAGTTGTGGTAGCGATAAAGGGTATGAACGAAGCGAGGAGGTAAGGGAGAACTAATAGCTTTTTTTCAAGCCTCATCACGTAGTTGGGAAATGGGCAAGATTTGGGGTTTGGAATCTGATGAGTGACATCACAATCCAGAGCAAGCATGGGTTAGACAAAATTGTTCTTAATTTATTTTAATTATGCTAATCAATTAGACTACCTGAAAAAAAACCCCAAACCAGTAGATTACTATAGATGCAGTTGAGGTGACTTGGTAGCTTTTAGATATGTGGTAGATTCTTCCATCTGGTGTTAAAGACTGATGAAGGTGGAAGGGGATGTGAAACCTGAAGAGGGGGGCTGGCATAATTTATTTCGAGCCATGATTTTCTTCCAGAACATGTAGTAATTGTTTTAATGAGTTTAATTAAATAATTGTTTAATGAGCAAAGACTGCAAACCAGACTAGTATAAGACAACTGGGAAAATAAGGTGATGGAGGATTTTTTTATTTATTATTTTTATGCTAAGGTTGTATGTTATGTCATAACCTGTACTGAGATTATCGATCATTCAAAATTTATTCTTTTGTGGAATGTCCTTGCTGAAAGAAAAGTGATGAAACTGGTCTACTGGCTGTTGCTACAGAGCAGGTAGGGTGATAACTGAGGACCCTCTTTACAACATGTCATATATTATGGCCTCAAGTTGCACCAGGTTTAGGTTGGACATTAGGAAAAAAATTTTCAGTGAAAGGGTTGTTAAGCATTGAAATGGGCTGCCCAGGGAGGTGGTTGAAGCCCCATCCCTGGAGGTATTTAAAAGATGGGTAGACGAGGTGCTCAGGGACATGGTTTGGTGGTGGAATGGCAGTGTTAGGTTAATGGTTGGACTTGATGATGATCTTAAAGGTCTTTTCCAACCTAAACAATTCTATGATTCTATACATAGGTGCATATTTCTTGTAAAGTAATGAAATGAAATCTTGATAGAGGTGACATCCCTGAACAGCATAACACGTGGTACCCAAAATAGAGTAAACGGCGCCTGTACTAGCACATCACAAAATGTGTTTTACTTCATCCAGTGTGCCAAATGCTGACAAAAAAAGCAGTATGGCCGAGGCTAAGCAGCCGCTCTGTGGTCAGGTGAATCCACGCTGATGACTGGTAAGACAGAAACAGCTACGAGAAGAAAAACATTTTTCATGAAATGGCTACCCTGTGTCTTACAAGTTGGTTCCAGTCCTCATGGAGAAGGTGGCAGCCCCCTAACAGACAAACTAGAAAATTAAATTTAGTAACTGCTGAATACTAAAAAGCATAGGCTCATAGACTGTGGTTTCTGATAAAACGTTGGCTTTAGGGTTCTTTATGGATTTATTTTTTTATGCTAGCTGCCCTCTTCTTTTGGGTGGTTCAGTGTGAAAGAAGCTGCAGATGGTGGATACACCTAATGTTTGGCTCGTGCCACTGTAATCACAAGCAGCTGATGAAAATGAGATTTCCACCCCTTCCCCTCATCCTTGGTTGTACTTTCCTGCCCCCTTACTTGTTAGCTCTTCTGGGGACAAGTCAGGAAGCAGAGAACTGCTCCCTGCCCACCTCCCAGGTCCATTTTTAAGTCAGATGGGATCCCTGGGAGGTCCCTCTTCTGCCACTGCTGCTGCTCTGCAGCCCAGCACCCCTCCAGTTGGACCAAACCCTGGTATTTTCTTCTGTAGATCCTCTTTCTTTTAAGGAAGCATCTCCATGTGGTTTTCACAAGACTCCTAGGACACTTCACCTGTACTTTGGCAGCGTATTGGGATGGGTTGTGTCCTTAGCATCAGGCCATCAGTTCATACTAGTGGAGTTTTGACATTGCCAGTGAAGGCTTTTGTATCAAAGGCTACAAATACTTTTTGCATTTTTATCTTTATGATTCTTCTACAGCTCTACCCTTAAAAAAGTGGATAAATGTTAATGCTAGCAATAGGACAATAATGCGTGATCAAGTTTGTAACTATGGGATATTTAATACTTTAGGGCTAAGTGTATTCTGGATCGCTGTGTGTGGTGTTCTGCGCGAACCGCTCCACAGCATGGCCTGAGTGCAAGCCATAGGTAGCCTCTCTGCATCAATTTAGCTGGAACTAGGTATTCCAAGGTGGAGCCCGTGCTTTTATTGTGAATGTTTTACAATACAGAAAAATAATTTTATTAAACTGAAAATGCTTTAATACAGTAATAGTTAGATCTTCATGCATACAGCTGTTAACTTGCATATATCCTAGGAAATTGAATGTGTGCTAAATAACGTCTCTTAAAAAACATTTGTTCTGATGCGTGGTCCAGGTTCTCCTGTCCAGTATTTAGATTTGCTTTCTGTACGTTGAAGACATTCTCTCTGTAGTTGTCATGTATCTACAAGATGATGATGATTAAAAAACAAAAATGCATAGAAGGACCACCATTAAATAGTACCATTAGAAGGAGATATTTAACACCATCTTAGGTTTTTTCATTATTTTTACTGCCATTTTTATCAGAGTATATAATGTAAGATATAGAACTAAACAATCAGTTTTCAATTGTAATATCTTCATATCTGTATAATTAACTGATACTATTCTCATATTACAGAGCTTACCTTTTAATGCCTGCGTTAGTTATTACTGTGAGCTAGAGTAATCTGCATTTTTACTCCAAGCAGTGAATGGCTGTTTGGTTCTTCTGGTATTATGAAAACATTCATTACTGTGTGTTATTAGAAAGCTTGGGGGGGAATGAGCTATTTATTTAGCAGACAAATGTCCCATTCTTTAAAGGGGGTTGAATGTGGGTTTTTTCCTTTAGCCTGGAATTAAGTCCATGGTGAAATTGAATCAAGATCAGAAAAAGGATCAATTCTAGAGCTGTTAAAATTTTCTATGGAGATTTGTGTTTTATCTCCTGTTTCTTGTTACACTAGCTATATTTCATGCTTGTGTACAGATTAATGTGCTTTGCTGATAATTGCATATTAAAAATAGATAAATAAATGATTAGCTCATTATGAAATCTGTTGTAGTACCAGTAACTTTAATTATAATTAATCTGCTATGTAAGTAATCCTGAAAAATATTGTGGGATAACATATTGATATTGCAATTGCTCTCTCATAGTGCTATATGATTAACATGGAAGACCTCAAGGAGGTTGGCCAGGAATACTCCTGGTCTCTGTGACCGCACATTTTCCAAATCTGATCTGAACCAGTAGCTGGACTTGCCAGTAGCTCAGCACACAGGTGGAAATCCAAGCTGCTTGCAGAGGGAACAGTCCAAGAAGTCTATCCTATCCTCTAGGACTCAATTTAGGAATTTATTCCACCTTTCAAACTGTCCAGTATTTTTTCCACTTACTGCTTGTGAAAACAGAGGGAATGTTTTCATTTTATGTACAGGCATGCTTAGTGCTTGCTATTTTTCACATAAATACTATTTTCAGCCTTGTCTCTCAGAATAGGTAATCATTATTGTAATAATCTTTGTGTTTGTCTGTATAATAGACTTTTAGGATTTGTGATTTATGGGTTTTTGAGCCTCATGTAATAAGAATGCACATACGCAATATTTGCCATTACATCTGAGGCTTGCAAAATCATTAAACTGCCATTTATTTTTTTTTAAAGGCAATGGATTTAACTTCTTTTTAATTAAAAAACTGCTTTTAAAAAGCAGCTCAGCACATTGCCTGAGACACATCCTCAGGAGGTGAAGTGGCCAGGTCTCAGTATTAGCCAGGTCTTGTTTCATTGTATTTTCCTGATTTTTATTAATGAAAAATTAAATTAATATTTTTCCACTGGAAAATTAAGGGTTATCAATTACAAGCAGAAGATTACAATTACTTTTTTTTTTTTTTATCTTCAGCAGAGCCAAAATTACTAGCACTCAATACTTTCAGACAGCCATGTAAAACTTAAACTAACGAGCATTTGGAAAACAGTTTCGTGACAAAAATGGCTTGTCTGGTGAAGGCAGGGCAAAAATTCCAGCAGTCTCGGTAGTACCAGCGGCTGTCCTGAGAACTTCTGCAAAAAATAATAAATCCTCACCTGCCTGAATCTGATCTGGGATGGCAATGGCTGAACAGTCTTGTAACACCACTGCTCTGGCAGCAAGCTAACCTGCAGCAGCGCAGCTCAGAGAGGGGGAACAACCCAGGATTCAAAATTACCTTTGCCTGGAGAAGGCTTTTGGCCTCTGACTGCCCAGTACCATTAAACTGGAGATCTGCAACTAAATTATATATTTGAAGGGGGGAGAAAAATCAAACAAATGCCAGTTCCTCATGATAATGTATAGAAACGGGACTTACTATGCAGCCATCTGTCTTTGTGAAATGCTGTCACCAAGACAACTGACATCTGTTTCCAGTTGGGTAATTAATTCAGGGGGATAATGGCGCATGTTTCATATCGTTGTGATATGATATCGTAAGTCTCTTGCACGTCTCTTCATAGGCATAATAAACAATTGCTTCCACTGCGGTTGTAGAAACCAGAGAAGTCTTGCATTTAGCAGAGTTGCAGCAAGTGTCCGATCTGCAGGTGCTTTGGAGCCTCGTCCTTTCCACACACCTGCGCTTTGCTGGGCAGTCAGGAAAGGTCTACAAGGAAAAACCCTGCGCTGCTAAAAATGGCAAGGGTTTGTGATAACTTAGGGTTGGAAGGAATCAGCAGTTGCAGTCAGGATGAGAACGATTACATAAAGTATCCCTACGTAAAAAAAAACGCAACAAAATTTTAATAAGGTTTGGACCGGACTTGACTGCATCAGGTATCGGTAAGCCACCGGGCATTCAATGTCGCAGCTGCGTGGCGCAGCCCTGGCTTTCTTCTGCCTGCACGTTTTGTGGTCCTGACCACAAGAGAGGAGAAAGCGGGGTGGCAGAGATGCAGAGCAGGCCTTTTTCCACAGCTCCCAGTTACTTTGGGTTTAGGGCTGATCCTCTGTGGAGGATAAGAGTAACGAGCCCACTCGGTAACTGGGGCTCCCGCACCTGCCGCATCCCATGGCAGGCGTTAGCGCAGCTGGAGTCCTGGGGCATGGGGGCAGTTATCAGCTCTACAGTGTAGTGACGGTAGTTGTTTTTATGAAAGTTTAATGACTCAGGTATATTTATCTTTCAAAATGCACGAATTATTACACCATGTATGTGGAGTAGGGTTTTTTTGGCTGTTGTTGTTGTTGTTGTTGTTGCAACGGTTGTCCACTGACAGCAGTTCTCTGGATAGGATTTGTAAAATTTTGAACAGTTGTCCATGCTGGGAATTTATATAGCAAGTGCATTTAATCGATTCTCAAATTTTCAGTGAAACCAGTCACGATGATCAGGTGAGCTGTACTGGTTGGTCTGGGCTTGCTTCCTGGGTATTCTGGGCACCGTCGTGCACTTAGCCCTGTGGGGTGGCATTGTGGCAGGAAAGTGGCAATAGCAATGTGTTCTTCAGCCACAATGCCAGATAGCCTGGAGTTTATTCCAATACGACCAGCAGTAAAATGGTTAATAAAATTGAATTTAGCTAGTGTTTCAGGCTGTTTACTTGCAGAAGTAGGAAGATCACACCTTGTTGGCTTGTACTTAACATTTTTTTCTTCTTAAGTTCTGAAGTGTCTGATGCTGCCACTAGAGAATTCCTGGTACCACTCTGATCACTCTCTAGTTTTCGACTTTGTAGGAAGTTCCTAGTGTCTGATTTCCACTGCAGGTTTAGTCCAGATTGCTTGCACTATTATGGTACTAATTTTACCCCATACAGTAACTTTTCAGACTATTCCAAAAGAAAGGGAATTGAATGTCTTGAATTTCAGTAATCTTTATAATACCCATTTTAAAAAATACCGAATAATTATAAAAATACAGTATTGGATCATACCATTCAATCAGAAGAAAAGATCAGGCAGAAGAATGTTGCAGGAGCAATGTTCAGTTTTAGCTGGAATAACTTGTTAATTCCAGCATCTGCACATACACAGTCATAAGGGAGTTATTGGGCTACATGTGTTTGTTTTTTAAAACATCTGTCAGCTAAGTCAGAAATCTAAATGCAAAGTGTTGCATTGGTTACATTTGTGGATTTCTTATATTCCCTAGTGGAATTTTGTTTTGTATGTTAATCACTGGAGAACACGGAGGTAAAAATAGGATTAAATTCGTGTGCATGTGTCATTTCTTTGGACGAATCACTTGCCCTGTTCTCCTTCAATTCTATTACAACATCAAATATAAGAAAATACATGAGATGGAGTTGCATTATTTTTGTCTCGGGTATCCTACTGTCGGTGTGGAAGAAGGGATGTCAGGTACACGCGGTTTTTTTCCCAGTAACAGAATAGGAGGTTGTGGAGGCCCTTAGGCTACTCCTAAAGGTTTCATGACATGTTGTGGCTGATTCCTACAGCCACACTGCAAAGCTCATTCCATTGCCATATATGAAGTAGGCTGCAATCCATTTGACACAATGCTTCGCTGCATAGCACTTAGGTGTATTGTATTGACTGTCCCTATAGTTCAGTGTTACTATATGTACTCTTATCTGTGTTCATGGGGATCTAATTTGTGGGCTAAATAAGTGCAAGACTTAAAGGTTATTTGGTAAACAGCATAAAGATATTTCTGAGATACTGCTTTAGGCAACTTTACCATTGCACACCGTTGACCTATATTTGTGATACTTGACATTTTTGATAAATACTGTCAAGGATAATCCATCACAGAACAAGTTTTCAGGATTTCAGGGTGTTTGTTAAACTCTTATAACTCCAACATAGAAGTGTTTCAGAAGACAGTATTTTGTATTTGTAAGTTGAGTAACAGGTTTTCCAAGTAAGAAAATTGGTAGGGCATCCTTTTCCAGAAGAATACAGCTGTCTTCAGTTAATAGAGTATGTGGTCCAGATAAGACTGGGCTACATCTGCCTATTGGCTGAGGACCATATGCTTCTGCAGGTTGCATGTTTAAATCCTTACCACTTCAAATTTGGGGTGAATACCCTTTTAATAGAAAAACAACATGTGGAATAAGTTTAGCACCGCTTACGGTGTTCAAAGATCTGTATTGCTTTCAAATTGAACGCAGTTGTTGAAATAATATAACCATTTAGACCCGTCTGCTGATCTGTTATGTGCGAAGTCCCTCAAGACTCGTGTCCTTTTCTCTCCTGTTGTTCAACAGCACTGTGAAGTCAAAGAGAATTGCTTTGTGTGGCCTGATATAGCTAATAAGGCAGTCAGAGCGCTGAGGATCTTGAAACAACCCAAGAACTGTGGCTTGACTTAAAAATCTCTGGGTAAATGCTCTTGATGATGGGGAAGCATTAGGAAAGAAGCAAGTTCACTGGAGTACATTACCTCAGTAGTGCTTAAAGCAGCTGTAGTTCATTCACGTGTTTCATATAGTTAAATATGGAGATAAACTCTGTAGCCTTTTGCTTAACATTCAATGTAAGCTGAATACATAACTAAGTCTTCTGCATGCCTCCAGCATTTTTGTGTGTGCTGCGTTATCTCAGCTTTGCTGGTGCTTCTCCAGATTTAGACTAACAGGAGAGCGCATAGCAGGCTTGTGGGACTCCGCAGCTTGGGTCTGCTGTGGAACAACCCTGTAAGCTGCCTCTCGGAGGAAGGCCTCGATCCGCTTCATGTCCTAGCCCATCACTTTGTAGATGCAGGCAAACAGGATGTTCTTGATGTTCAACAATATCAGATAGCACCGAGACATCCAACAGAGGAAGCGTGGAAGACTTCATGTGCCCATGGATTGGCAGGAGCTTACCCACCAGAATAATGGTAGCATGTTGCTGTGCCATATCCTGAGATACCAGATCTAAGAGATGTCATCGGGGAGTTGCTGGGGTTTGGGTTTTGTTTTGTTTGTTCTCATGAGTGGTAGCTCTTGGCAGTACCGCTTAAACTGAGGTAGTTGTTCGCTTAAGAGGTAGCGTTTTCAGGGATTTTTGGGGACTATTACTTTTTCTAAATTGAGTGAGAAATTCCTCTTGACTGAAGGGTGTTGACACACGGTGGTCCTAAATATAGTGGGAAGTACTGTCTTCTAAGAGGGAATGGAGGCAGCTCTGGTGTATGAAACCATATATACAGTCTGGAAGAGTTATGTGAGGACACTGCTGTTTGCAAGCAGAGGCTTGCTTCTACAATTAGGGCTGCTTTACACTTTGAAGCCATTGTAGCCATCAAAGAATAGCATAGAAATATGATTTTTTTTTTTCCTCCCCACTAATGCTTACGTTTCCAACTTGCCGCTTCTGCCCTCTCTGTTTACCTGAGAGCAGTGGTGGGTTTGTATGTGGCAGAGACAGAGAGATACAAGTGGGGAGTAGTTGCAGTAAGTGTAGAACACCTTTTGGGCAGCGTTCCTGGAATTTGGACGAGCACAAGGTATTTGAACCCATCTACTGATTGTCACATTTGTGTGCAGCAGAGGTTTTTTTCATTGCATCTGATAAAAGTACTAGACCTCCAGGACAAAGTTTGTCCGTCCCGTGTTTCTTATGCAAGGCTGATTCTACACGATAAGGTAACCCACACATGTTCTTCGGAGGTTACCTGTGAAAGGCATGGTGAATGGATTTAAAAGCAATAACATTTATTCATTGTGCAGTTCCTTTTCTCCCT
The DNA here is from genome assembly GCA_034008185.1 of Gorsachius magnificus. Classification (NCBI taxonomy): domain Eukaryota; kingdom Metazoa; phylum Chordata; class Aves; order Pelecaniformes; family Ardeidae; genus Gorsachius; species Gorsachius magnificus. The sequence goes on from CM067081.1 coordinate 165,738,397, forward strand.
TCTTGCCCTCTCTAAGCATTTGCTGTCTGTTCCTCACTCTCTTCCTCATCCATCCCATGAATCCCTGCCATCCTCATCACTCACGGTTTGCCTGCACCTCACATTTCCTTCTCCAGTCTCCTCCTCCCCTTCCCTTGTTTTTGCTCTTGCTCTGCTGCCTTCTCTTCCTGTTTCATTTTCCTTTCCTCCTTACTCATTTTTGAGCCTATTTCTTTTTCAGTTTTCCACATCTGCACCTGCTTTGGTTTCTTCCTTCTTTTTACAGGGCTTTTCCTCTGTTTGATCTCAGCTCTCATTTTCTCTGCTGATCGTTAGCCTGGTGCTGCTCCCTGTCCGCTTAGCCAGCGTGATGGACTAACTTGGTAAAAGGTTTAAAGAGAAAACGGCTTCACTCCAAATGGATCTTCATTTAATGATTGCAAGATGTTCTTTTAAATGAGGTATTTTTGTTACTATTTCAGGTCTTGAAAATCAGCTTGATTGGCCACCGGAAGCGCGTTCTGGCATCTTTGGGAGACAGGCTTCACGAAGATCCTCCTCAGAAACCACCTCGGTCAATAACCCTCAGGGTAAGTCCCTGTGAAAATTTGTTTGCATTTCTCAAAAAGCCAGCAGGCGTTTCATAACATTCACATCAAAACTGCTTCGAGTGGGGTTTAACTTACCTCACTTCAGAAGTTTACACTGTAGGCATCTTAGGCTGACCTGCTCAGTCGCACCTCCCCGTATTAGCCAGCGGAGATAAATTGACATGTTTACAGGGTGATTCATCTGACCTGCTTCAGATGTCTACCTTAGGATGAGATAAGTAGTGACTTAGAAGTACCAGCTTATCTTCTTTGCTCAAGAAACGAGCTCAGGACCAGGTGCGTATGAGCTGCATATCTACATTTGCCCACAGGAATCCCAGCCCAGCCGATCGATATTGTGGAAGGAGAGTTACCATTTTCATTCCACGTTTTTAAATGCTTGCACTTACTTTTCAGACATACGCTTTATGCTTTCTTTAAAGTGAGCCTCTTGAAATTGTTGAGATACAAATGCCATTAAGATGTTTCTGCATATCAGAAGCTTTGTGGCATGTTTAATTTTCATTTGTATTCACTCTTTCAGAAACCTTCTTGCAGTTTCCCTGGGTTTTTTCCATACATGACCAGATTTAATCTCCTCTCGTTACACCACCGTCACTGGGTTTCTCCAACCCAATGCTTTTGCTTCCTTGCTGTCTGTTGCCCTTATCCAGTTGTGGTCTGATGACTCCAAGGGAGTTCATATCAACACTTCTTATTTTGTTATTTTAGGTCACACCTTTTGCATTTGATTGGATCTGATTATTTTCATGGGGTTGCATTTCTGACTGGAATCTCATTTGAGACTAAATTTCCAAATGTCAGAGAGTGTCCGTGCTCCCAAGTTAAATTTCCTGGTGTAAAGAGAAATAGAGAAAGACAGAATGAGGGCTTATTTTTACATAGACTTACAATTTTTGTGACCAGCCTGTTTTCACCCTATTTATTCTCAAATGCCACATATAGACATTTTAGATTTCCCCCCATTCCCCCCCCCCCCCCCGAAATTCAACCTAGTCCTAATGCCATGTTGAAAAAGGTCTCACAGGTCTGTAACGTCCTGCTGTAAGGCACATTGCACAAACGTGTGGATACTTTTCTTGGATTTTATTTTTTATGTATTATGTGAATGATTCCTGATGCATGGCAGGTGTTAAAATACTCCCAGGAAAGAGGAATCATTTGAAAGTCACACATTTTTGCTCATACTTTCAGTGCTCTGGACTGGGGAATTAGTTCCTCTTCAGCGGGTGGGAAAGTTTCCACAGCTGATGTTATTGGTTAGGACCGTATATTCTCAGTTAATAGTGAAGAGAAAACTGGATGTCCTCCATCTGTAGTCAAAATGATAAAAAGTGGTCTGCTGCTCCACAGCTAGAGCTACTGATGCGGGCAAGTGCTAAATGTCATTCGTCACTTCATGGTATTGGAGCCTTCGCAAAGAATCCGAAAGAGGAAGACATGAGTTTGGATGAGGGTTTTCTTTCCCATCAACTGCTACTGTGCCATTTCACACGAAGAGAGGACATAGTGTTTAGTCTGTAGTTTTTGCAATAATTTTTAAATTTGAAAATTGGTTTAAATAAACTGTCTGCTGCTGCTAGAAGATTGATTTATATAGAATAATAGAATGGTTTGGGTTGGGAGGGACCTTAAAGATCATCTAGTTCCAACCCGCCTGCCATGGGCAGGGGTACCTTCCACTAGATCAGGTTGCTCTAGATCAGTAGAGAAGATAGTTTGTTGTTTAAAGAGTCTACTTCTGAAGGTCCCTTAGGCATGGCTAACACTTCATCTTTTCTTTTTACTCTTTTTTTTTCTATTAGCTTTTAAAATATTTCAAAGGAAAAAATGGTTAAATATTGAGGAAAAGGAACAAACATTAAAAATATCGACAAAAATATGTTATTCCCACAATAACTGTGTACTAAGGAAAAGTTATTTTGATTTCAAAGTCATATACTTGAAAGTTAGAAAATGCTGGATCTCAGGTTAACTGTGCAATCTGTTTGTCCTTCCTTGAGTGCATTATAATCTTTAATTACAGGACCAGTTTCCGTGTTATTCATGGAACCCCATCCTCACCCAGTCAGCATTGGACGCTGGAATTTAAACTGAAGGAACAACAATTTAGGCTGAAACTTTGGAGAAGAAGCATTACAATAGTAATGAGAGTTTGACACAAGAATTAATTCACTAGAGAGAATTCTTGTTTTTAGGAACTAGTCAGACAAACATCTGTGGGGCAGGAGGTGCGCCTAGGCAGCCTGGGGAAGGATTTTTTTAAGCTCCCTTCCAGCCCTGACCTGTGTGGTCCCAGCGTTACGTGACCGGCAGGACTAGGAGGTGGGGATAAAGTGAATTTTGATAGTGAAATACATGATCAGGCATTCCTGCAGGACATATATCCATGCATTCACAACAGGGTGGGAACGTGATATGAATACCTGGCGACTAACAGCAGCATGGTACTGAGTACATGATAGTGCCGGCACGGGCATCCATGCCTGGTCTGCAGAGTGAAAAGGAGATGAGAATGTGGGTATGGAGTGAGGAAGAGGAATGAAAGAAGAATGGGAGAGGGACTTGTGGTTAAAGGAATAGCTGTAGCTATGAAAATACCGATTTACACCTGCTTTTGCCACAAAGTCCTTGGATAACGCTTGGTAAGTTATTTAGGTAATTGCCTCATAAACAGTCACTAATTCTATGTTCCCGACATTCTGCGTATTTGACTGGAGTCGGGAGTCTGATTTATACAAGTGCTGAGTGCACAGTGCTGCAAATTAGATCAATAAAAGTGGAGTTTTGAATACAAACACTTGGAAAATCAGGCAATAGATATTGTAACTGGGCATCCAAAGCGCCTGATATTTTTTAACCTTTGTCTGTGTGTCTCAGGCCCCCCCCCCCCCCCCCACTGAAGCGGTGATTATAAAATGCCAGAAGTCAGAGGGTGTGGTGAAAATAAATTGACTGACGTTTGTAAAGCGCTTACAAGCATCACGAAAATGACAATATTAGTCATCCCATCTTCAGAGCAGGATTTGAATAGAGTTTAGGGAAGGGGTTTGGGGCCACAAAATGAAGTGAGAATAAAATACTGAGTACATGATAACTAATGATAACACAGTGCTGCGTATATGACAACATGCTGCACAGTTGAGGATCCATCTGTGCTGCGAAGGACGACTTTGAGAAAATAGCATAAAATCATACAATTACATACTGTTCCATAATGCAGAGGCACTGTAATTCTTTTATTTCTTGACTATGTAATTCTTGCCTGTATTGCCTTGCCAGCAACCTTCCGATATAGATTTCTGAGTGAATTTCCTCTTTATATGCAGGTTGATAAAACATGAAAAGCTCGATGAGAGCTGGAATCTGTATATCCATTGCACGGTCATCTGCCACTGCGATGCGCTGATGACCCTATCGATCTGCTCACAAGTGGGTGAATCTTGATTTGGAGCAGAGAGGCGTTACCTACCTGGCCGGAGCGGCAGGTAGCAGTCATTGGAAAGGATCTCGTTTGGTGCCCCTGTACTCAGATTTTTCTTCAGGGCAGAGGCATCTGCACCATTGAGTCAGAATTGGGCCTGTGGAAGAGCTGGGGTAGGCTTTAGACGTTATGTCTCACCAAGCCTTCTGAGTGTGAGCAGATTACAGCTTTTCAGAAGCTTTTAACTGGGCCAAATGTAGGTGGATTTTCCTGAAGGAGGGAAAAAGACTATTCCTAAGAGGAAAACACTCCTTTCTTTGCCCTGGGAAATGTCAAGTGCTTGTCTCAGATCATAGGAAAGCTAGAGAACTAAAAAACAATAAAAACAAAATCACAGTTAATTAAAAGTTGCTAAACAACTATATATCCCTGGTTTTAGTCAACCGCCATGGAAGATACTAATCCATTATTGTGATTGCAAGGAATAATGTCAAGTAGACTCCTACATTTCAAATATTAACATCAGATGTTACTATCGCTTGAACAGATACATAGAATTGCAACTTCCCTTTCCATTTGGAAGAGATTACAGCTCTCTGATTTCTTACACCAGATCATGTTTCTTAGCAGCATGGAGTAAAGTACCTTGATGCTTTTCAGAATTAGGTTTGCTTCAATGTAATCGTGCATGAAATATCCACTTTAATTCTTTTTTTAAATTAAAAGGCAGGGGTTTTTACCCTCCATGTACACTGGAGCAGTTCTTTGCTTCCTCTAGTATCTTCAGGTCCCTTCTTGTTGTTCAGTATTAAAATACAATGTAGGTAATTATAGCAATAGGTAATTTAGACAAGGTCTGCACCGTGCAAACACACTCCTGGGTATGTTCTGCCTCCAAAGAACTTACTATCAGAGAAATCTCTAGTGTCAGATAAATTGAGCCCAGTAACCTACATCATGAGAGAGGAACGTGTTTCCCCTCCCAGTTGCTGAGCCAGTGTTCGCCAGTCCCATCTGGGGCGGTTACGTGGGCAGACTGGCCGGCCAGCGCGCTGTGGCTCTGTTCCTGCTGACTGCAAACTCCAAGGCAGCGTTGAGCGGTGGAGCTGGGCACCAGCGTTTGTAACTGGGGTTTGAACAAGTGGTGTGACGCGCACGAGGAATAGGTGTTTCCAAACATATGTAGGGGTGGCTGGCTGCGAGCGGCGTAGTGGCAGATCCTGGTAAAATGTATGATCGGGAGGCCGTGTTTAGCTGTTTCTTGGGTAGAGTTCATGTAGCAGCTGGCTGTGGTATTTGCACCCTGACGGATACAAGGTCCCAGTTCAGCACAGATTACAAGAAAAGCCTGGTAAAAAAATCTGTGCTCTGATGCTTTCGTGCATTCTAGGAATTGTTACTTAGCTTGTTTCTGATATCCAGTACTTAAAGTTAAACCGCTGTTCTGCAAGACCTATAAAAAATTGCAAACAAAGTGTCTATATTTTGTAAATGTTCATGCATGTCTTTTTTTTCCAGCAAGAGATGTTGCTAGAGTTCAAATCACTTTCAAATCACTTTCAGTGCTCAGAGTGGCTGCTCAGAAGTGCTGAGAATGTATTTCATCTTACAAATAGCTAGTCCTAAATCATGGCTTTATTTGGGCCTTGACAAGAAGTAACTCATGGTTTTATCTCTCTAGCACTCCTAGAAAGGAGAATACATTACACAAGGAGGTTTTGGAGAGGGAATTTGCCACTAGTTCATGTAAATAGTGAATTATTTTTCCTTCCACATGGGCTCTGCAGCTTAGGTAGCAAATCTCAAAAGTTCATCCGCAGTAACCTCCACTTCAGTAATTGTTCCTTAATTTTTTTTTTTAGTATGAATAATTCAAATACACTTTTAAATGTGTGGTTTGAAGTCAGCAATATGCTGTTGTGCTTATGCTGCATTTTTCTCCTCTCTGACCAGGAACCCAGCGGTAACCACACTCCTCCTCAGTTGTCTCCATCACTTAGCCAAAGCACTTTCACTACTGGTGGCTCCCTGGACGTTCCCCACATTATCATGCAGGGCGATGCAAGGAGAAGAAGAAATGAAAACTATTTTGATGATATTCCCCGGTCAAAGCTGGAGAGGCAGATGGCACAGGTAGGGTTAAAACGATGCCACTGAAAGGCTGCACCTTGCTGCAATTGGTTACAGAACTAATCCTAACCATAGCTGTGGGTCATATATGAAGGCTGAATTCTAAACTACAAAGACTGACAATTTCTCCAAGCTGTCTGTTCCAGTTCTCTATATTTCAAATAGTGTAAGTTGGTGTGCAATTTCTCCTGAGAGGTGGAGTTTTGGGGGTGTTTAGGTGCCTGGAGGCCAAGATGAATGTGCCTCCTGCGCACCAGAGCATGTAGGCTCCCACCGGCACTGACTCTGCCTCTCGTTTCTGTAAGAAGGTGCAGATTCCTCAATTTCTGAGCAACCTAGATAAAAAAAAAGCTGACATCAGTTCACTGCCAGAAACTCAGAGGACTTGGGGAGGGGGTAATTGCTGCGTTTATTAATGGAGAGGGTCAGCATTTTGGTAAACTTTGTGATCTGGGGATGTATCTTGACTGCTTAAAAAAAGATTTAACTGTGCAACAGCTCATTTGAGCATCGCAACAGCGCTGGACTCAGCTGGATGTTAAATCAACCTGTTCATGAAAGAAAGCCTAAAGTAGCCTCCATCTCTTAATTTTTTTTTCCCCAACCACAGTAAGAGTACTGATAATTTTAAATCAAGCATACGTTTACCACAGCGACGTCTTGTATGATTCTAAAGGGCAGTAAAGTGAAGCTTGGACAGCCCGTTGGCGAAAATGCTTTAGGATGAGCTCAGCTGGTTTTTGCTGGTACATACCATGAAAGACAACCAGGTCTTAAGCCGTGCGGTGCTTTGTAGCGCATGTTGGAGATAGGGCTTTGATTTGCCATCCGAAGCAGATGGGCAGCCGGCGCGGTTCCTGGAGCGACTCGCTCCACCAAGGAGCAGGTTGCTGCATGCTGCCCTGCATGAGGCTTCCCAGCGGTTCTCTGCTTGCCACAGCCCAAAATAGAGCCTCTATCCAAAATTCAGCCTCAAAATGGAAACAGCTATGCAAATAACTGTGTTATGGTTAACATAATGAACAAAAGGCTGCAGTCTCTCAGCTAATTGCATGAACAAGGAGAAGTAATTAAATAAACAAGCAAAGCAAGGTGCTGCCGTTACCTGGGAACACAGAAACAAATTGAATTCCATTTGTTCAGAGGACATTTCTAGGGAAGGGAAATTGCATTTGGTTGGGTGGGGCTGTTTCCTTGCCTTTTTTTAATCTCCTAATTTTCTACTGTATAATCTTATTGTACAGAACTAAGGGGAAAGTTGCCTAGTGAATGAGCGTGTTTTCAAACCAAAGCCTGCTGGGTTTTTGTGGCAAGAACAAGGTTGAGCTGGTGTCCAGTACGAAAAAGCCCAGTTCTTAACAGGAAAACATTTCTTTGAAGGTCATGAAATTTAGGTGTTTGAGCATGAAATATACACTTGCTCATGGCTGAGTAGACTGGTTCATCTACTTAGCTCATTTTATCACTTGGTTCACAAATCCCTATTCTCACTTCCTCTTTTAGTCACTAACATTAAAGAAAGAAAACCAACAAATACAACCCCAAAAAACATACTAGCAATTCTTACTGTCTTCTTTTCACTCTTTTCTTTTCCTGTTCAAAGTCCTGATATTCCAAAGAGGTATGACACACTCTCATATATGGCACCTGGAGATTTTCTATGGGCTGTGAAAAATTACTTTTCCAGAAAGACTGTGATGTGTTGCATATCCAAAGAGAAAACTGAGCAGCTAATACTTACGCCACTCCAAGCCACTTTAAAACCAATTAAGTGTTGGGATTTTTATTTTTTGTGGGAGTGCGTACCCACTGAATGAATGACTTCAGTGCCTTCTCTCTTAACTTTCACTGTGGAATAATAGCAGCCATCCTTTGGGACTCCAAAGGGGAAAATAGATTCAGATTAAATCCATAAAACAGCATTTTGTGTTAGTCCCTGAACTCCAATCTGTTTGGAGTCTTTCTCAGCTCTGCCCCCAAATTCTGCACTCCTGATGTATGTAAAATTCCCCTTGACTTTAATGGGTAAGTCAATGACTCCCTCTGGTGATCATTCTCCCTAAATTGGACTCACCCCATTAAGAGGCTAATCAGGGATTCTTCAACCATTCTAGCCCAAAAATAGATTTTTAAATTTATTTTTTGCAATATGTGCTTTGCTAAAGTGAACTATATTTCCTTCAATCTTTTCCCCCAAAGCCCCTTTGAAATTAAAGGTAAAATAATTGTTTCTGGAAAATAGAGGAGATTCAGCTGATTCCTGACATGAACCTTCTGCTCCATGGTTTGTTTTTTTTTAATCTAGCAACTTCCTCCGTGCAGTTTGAAGGTTCCTTTGGCTCATGACAGATCAACACCGACTTCTGAGCTGATAACCGAGTCCAGCTTTCCAGCTACAATACCTCTCACAAACAGAATGATCTGGAGGGATTGTTGGAATTGCTTTGAGGACATTCTTTGTCTTAACCCTTTCTTTGCTAGGCTGTTTGCATGCTGCTGCATGAATCTGCATGTTTATTGGATGCTATAGTAGACAGATGTGCGTAAAGATATCTTCAATGCTGTGATTTTTTTGAAAGGATTTTAGGTGTGTTCTTGACAATGAGATTAATGGTTATTTTTATGGACTTTGAAGATTGAGGCCAACACAGTATTGAGAGCTTATTCATGGTATTGCTTTCATGAACTTGATTTTACTTCAGAAATGTTAGGATAAGACTATTTTTAGCTTCAATTTAGAATCTAAAATCTGAAGGTATTTTGAGAAAATGGTGAGATCTCATGTTTCCATCTTTATTATGGCCTGCGTTTTCACTAAACTTTTACATGGGACTCATCAAGCACATTGATCTTTGCATCAGATATCAACCAGTGTTTGTTAAAACAATGAGCACATCAGTTTAAATCTGTTTTCTTTTGATCTGGAAAATAGGTTTAAACAATTCTCGAAACCATAATCAAATCTGCTTGTAAGTAATACAAAACACTGTTTCCTGGAGGAAGCACTGATCTGAATTTACTTCATGTGGGTGGTTTTGTCTCAAGGCCAGCATGTACCTTCATTCACAGTTCCCTAGCAGCCTGTTTGTGACCTAAGAGGGGAAGATCCTAGTATAAACAATGAGTCTTGCCAATTTAGATTCCCCACCGGAATAGGTTTGGTCATCCAACTCTCCAGTTGGTCATCCAACTTTGAAAGTCTTTGACGTCTGGTTGGAAAAATCACAACTGCTGTAAAGGTAATACAGAAGGTTGTGAGATGGTTTGTTTTCCAAAAAAAAGGAAAAAAAATCCAGAAAGGATCGAGTAGTCTGAGTCATCTTTGACTGTGGATATTGAATTCTGAGCCTGCAAACCATAGATTAATATGATCAAATTAACGTAGTTTAAAATAGCTGAGGTTGCTCTTAAGATTGCCTAAACCTTTAAAATAGAACTGAAATCATACAGGCAAAGCCTAAGGACTTTGGAACCAAATCAATAGGAAGAGTCCCATTGAAGGCATTGGGCTTTGCATTCACCCCTGAAATCATGGGCAGGGGAGGGGGGGCGGGGAGGAATATATATATTTGCAGGGAAGAGTTTTGGAGGTTAAAAGGAAGCATAACTAAGTTCATTAAAATACACCAATTAAAATGTCAGGTCTTTAGCATTTCTAATTCTTCAGGCAGCAGAGAAGTTTTAGGTACTAGCTGCAAGCACATAACAGCGGCTGTTGCTATTTATTGCTCCAGCCAGCGCCACACGGTGCTTGTAGCCACCCTGGTCCATAAGACCTCTCGCCGTGGTGTTCAGAGCGCTGCACCCTGCCCTGAGCCGGGAGCGAGGTCCGAAAGCATCCTCCCCATGGCAGGCGGGCAGGGAGGTGCGGGGAGCACCTCTGCCCACACCGCTCTTTGCAGAAGCAGAGCTGGGTCAGGCATCACCCCAACACTGACGCACGCTCTCCCCACGGGGCTGAACCTGCGATGCACCCCGGGATGGGAGAGGTCTGTCATTTCGGGAGGTGGTGGGCGGGCGCCTCTTTAGAGCTCTGGAGAAAGCTCCGGGCTGTGTCTGCCTCTGGGAGAAAAAACTGGTGATGAGTCAGAGTAAGCTTTCTGGTAGGATAAACCTAGTCATGGCCCGTATGGGGGGCACCCCAGTGGGCTGTGATGGAAGGAAGAGAATAGTTTAACATCTTGGAGAGTTGGAAAAATTATTCACAAAGGCTGGCAGGAGTTCTTTCCCAGAGACACTGAACCCAGACTTAATTTTAAAAGCCTTTCTGGGTACTTTGGTCCCAAGGTCTGAGGGCTCTTACTATTTTATTTTATTTATTTTTCTAAAACACAGGATGACTTAAATGTAAGGTCGTTGTAATGACTGGGTAGTAAGTTTGAAGTAAAGCTACCCTGATTGTTGGGATTCTGCCTTGTGACATTATTTTGTGAGATAGATACAGTAATTCATTGCAGGATTAGGATTGATATGGAGGAGACAGTCATTTAAATGGAGTTAGTACCAGAGATCCTTTATCTACAATAGAGGAAAAGTGTAATAAAAACAAGACACAGAACTAATGGAGGCAGATTTATAGGAAAACTGTGAAATAATTTTGCTGCTTTCTGAAATAATACCTTTAACTCAGTAATAGCTTCCAAATACTTCACAGATACTAAGCATTCATGTTGTCAGTGCACTGTGAGGCTATGTGGTTTAAAATCATGTTTTCCATTTTACAGCTAAGAAAATTGAGGTACAGAGATGTTGGAGGTTGGCTAAGATGGCACTGAAAGTTTGAAGGAGCCAAAAATAAAGCTCTTGTCTCATAAGACCCACCTTTAGTTTTTTAACTTTCAACCACAGTGCAACATTTTTTTTATTTGCTTGTTTCCTGTTTGTTTTCCTGTCTCCTCTGCTTTGGAAGGATTTAAAGATTACAGTGAATGAAAGAAAATATGCCCAGGAGAATATTGGTTTGTAAGATGAGATTATCTAAGAAGCAATAAGAATGGGTTTTATCAATGGTGGAAATTACTGTTGACATAACAGAATTCTTTACTAGTAGATTTAAGAAGCAATAAATACAAAAATACGGTTGTCTAGATTATTTCAGCCTGTTGTTATTTCTAAGGTTTCTTCCGGTTTTTTTATAAGCATAAAATAGTGTGTGTTGTGAGAATGAACAGACAGCCATTTTAAAGACAAGTATGTAACATCAAAAGAAAAATGCTTAAGTGAATCTATTTTTATTGCATGGTATAGATGTTACTGACAGTTGTCTTTTTAATTCAGATAGATATTAATGCCATAGAGGGCTCTATCTTGAACTGTAAATTTCAGCAAACTTCAATCTATAAATCTCTTGAGTATTGTGGATTTAATGGACAAGTAAACTGATAAAGACATTATGAAAAAAATCTAAGTAATTTCTGCCTGAATAGAAAGATACAATTTTTTCAAGACTGTTACGGAAGCTAGCATTTTAGAAGTCGTGGGATGTAGATCATACCTACATGCTGCTTCAGCATATGGAATTAAGGACGCCGCTTCTATATTTGGTATTAATGATCCAAACTAAAGCCATAAATACTACACTGAGAAGGGGACAGATGTTCTTTCAAGATGGGGACAGATGTTCTTTATTAATTTACTGTTTTTGACACTCAGTCTTGTGAGCTTAGAAGCTCTACATTGGAAAGATTGTATGAAAAATGGAGGAGGATTGTATGAAAAATGGAGAAGACGAGGTAGTTTCTACTGTCAAATAAACTATTCTTACTGAAAATCTGAATATTTCAGAGTCAAACCTGGATTTTAATCTCTAACATCGACATTTTTAAGCTGCTGGAAAGAAGTTGTACTTAGAGTTTGGGATGCTCTTCTGAAAGAGCCCACTTTTTTGGTGTTGGTTTTTGTGGCTAAAATGTAGATACCTGTACCTAATGTTCAGGGACCAAAGTCTCATAATCTTTGCTGGTGGTATTTGTCCAGAAATTTATGTCCTCTATGCAAGGGTAAAAGTCTGGAGCGTACTTGTAGCTGGCAGCACCAGCAGAAGAGGCTTGGCAGGTCACTGCGGGGCCAGAGCTGCGGCAGTCGAGCTGTGCCTCCAGGAGCTGGGCAGGGCAGCCGTAGCCTTAGCAAACCCTTGGGAAGACCCTCGGTCGGTCCTCCCCAGCTGGAACCCAACTCCTGTGTTACTGGATCGGAATCAAATGAAAAGTGACTGCTTATCGGAGAAGGTGGCCATCGCATGAAGGAGGGCGTCAGAGAGAAGCACAGCTGTGTTATTAGTCTTTTCTCATCAGTGGAAAATGTGCAATTATGGCTCTGCATGGAGGAAGAGGTGGAGGTACACAGGACCTAGAGTATCGACCCCGGTCAGCTTTCCTTCTCACTCTGCCGCTGATATATACTTATCCTAGTAAGAAATGTTATTTCTAATTTCTGCTTCTCTAAAAGAAATACAAATTTCAAATTTCTCTCCATCTCTGAAGATCTTGTTTTCAAAGGAGGATCTGCGATTATTCCTGCCAGTAAGACAAGCTCTCCCCAGAGCTTTGGGAACGTTCAGGGAAGCAACATCTATTGAGACAGCACAACTGCTCTCCCACAGTCCTAAGACATTTGGAATGACGGTTACAAAAGGGGCCAAACAGCCCCATTCATCCAATTTTCATTTGTTGCTTTCAGCTGCTGCACCTTTAAAGATTGTTTGCCATGCCAAAAGTGATTTTTCTGGGATTTGATCCAAAATTCTCCTCATTTCTGGAGCTAGACTGAATTATAGTTAGCGAGTTAAATAATGTGCATCAGAGGGAGCCGGGTTTGCTGCTGTTGCTCTGTTTCCATCCTGCACCTTGCTGGGGCTGCAGCACCAGGAGATGGGAGCAATTTTCCAAGGCTCAGCCCTGCGGTGAGACATGGAGGGAGAGGCGGCGAGGGAATAAGCCCAGAGGTTATGTTCAGCAGCTCCTCTTCTCCGCCCACACCAGCTCTGCGATGAGGGTGAGCTTTTCTGGGGAGAGGTGGAGAAGGCAGGAGATGATCAGGAGTCACCAATAAACTTCTTGGACCAGCTCAGGGACCCACGTTTACCCAACCAGGGCCATGCCCTGGTGTTTTCTAGACTTCTATTTCTTGTTTGCTGCTCTTTGCCAGATTGTGTGTGCCTCCATCCTCCTTGAAGCTCAGTGGCTGAAACTGGATGCCTCTCCATGTGAGGCCTTGCTGGTGGCTGCGTATGGCACAAACATTCCCTCCCATGTCTTACAATGTGCTACTTCTTATTAAATACCTCCTTTTTTATTTAAGAGAGGGGAGTTCAGCGATGGGCCACCAAGATGGTTGGGAGCTGAAGCACTTGCCCTCTGAGGAGAGACTGCGAGAAAAGAGCTGGCTGGCAAAAAGGTGACTTTAGGTACCAAAACTGAAAGAGGGAAGGTGCTGGCTGGATGGCAAGAGAAACTTCCTCCCCAGGAGGACAGGCAAGGCAGGAGCTGCTCCCAGAGCCTGTCCAGTCTCTGTCCTTGGAAGTTTTCAAGGCCAGACTGGATGAAGCCCTGAGCAACCTAGTCTCATCTCACAGCTGATCCTGCTTTGAGCTGGGGTTGGAATGGAAACTTCTTGAGTTCCCTTCCAACTTGAATCATCCTGTGATTTATTTGCTTGTTCTTTTGCAAGAGCACTGTATGTTATTTGAAATCTACTAAAACTTCCAAATCTTTTTGTGTCCTCTCCCCACCTCCCCGCTAAATTGCTCTCCTAATTTATTTGCTATTTTATTTATGTATTTAATCTTATTTTCCCCAAGGAATACTCTTGTCTTATGGAATTTCATCTGACTGATTTCTGTAGTTCATCAAATCCATTTTCAGTTTTTGCCCTGTTCTGGAAGGTCCTTGACTCCTGGATCCTCCCCAGAGAGCCTGAGCTCTCCTCCAAGCCATGGCAATGGAGCATGTTCCCTCGGCATGTTCCAGTCCACTTGTGCTTCAATATCAATAATTATTATCTAACCGTGCATTACAAATCTTTGTGCAACCACTGCATTTTGACTGAAGCTAGTTTGTGTGAGGGGCATGCCACGTGTCGCCACTTCAGGAGTCACACCATCGGTGTCCAAGTCCTGCTGGGCTTCTCCTTGCTGCTGCTGGTTTAGTTGGCCAGTTTTCTACCAGAGGAAAGAAATTTGATCTGAGTTGATTCACACTGAGCAAGCTCGTTATAAACATCTTGAATTTTTCTTGGCCCACAGAAGCTCTGTCGGGTAACACATGGCAGGCAATATTACACTTTTTCTTCGTTATCCTCAATAATATATACATAGATATACACACATACATGCGCATATTCCTAAATGTTTTGACCAGGGGATGGTGACTGGATTTTTAAACAACTTTCCTAGTAACTTGCTGGTCCCTGCCATTAGTCTGACTATAACTTTCCGAAACTTCCTTTTCTCCCTTAAATATTCTTTTAGCCCTTCTTTGGTCCTTTCAGTATCTTCTATGACTTTCTGAGGCTAATTGCTCCTAGTTTAGGTAAATCTGTGACATCTCCTAAAGTGCCAAAGCATGAAGTTCATTAAGCTGTGCTGAATACATCAGGACTGCCTTCCACCCAGCTCCTGTTCCTTCTGCGCATGCTGTCCAGGTATTCTTTCCTGTTGCTTTCCTCCTTTCTCTCCTTGGAGAGTATATAATTTCCATGATCAATCTGACTGGTTTGCGATCACTTTCAGTACAGTTACTCTCTGTCTCAGATTATCAACCGAGTCTTCCCTGTCTGTAGGGCTGAAGCTTAAAGTAAGTTCTCCTTAAATAATTCTATTCACCTTATGAAAGTTGTCTCCAACACAGCCCATGACCTTGAAGACCTGAATACATACTGTCCTACCGCTTTTCCAGTAAATATATGAGTAATTAGAAAGACTTGAAGCAGATGGAAATGGGCAAACACTTTGTAACGTGATCGGCTACGTGACTCTACACCAGGTGTCTGAAATAATTACTCACTATTGTCTTCTGTCACAGAGGAAGTTAGCAAGAAGAATAAGAAATTTTATTTCTTATGTGAGTGTGTTTTCTTGAAATCAAGCAG
This sequence comes from Gorsachius magnificus, assembly GCA_034008185.1. Lineage (NCBI taxonomy): Eukaryota > Metazoa > Chordata > Aves > Pelecaniformes > Ardeidae > Gorsachius > Gorsachius magnificus. The sequence continues at coordinate 165,753,628 of CM067081.1, forward strand.
GTCAAGTTAAATAAATAGAAGTGAAAATGTCCTTAATTCTTTTTTAAAAGACAGTCATGAAGTGGTTAGGAGACCATGTCAGAACCACGACTACTGGGAAGGGAAGGGAGGTGGATGAGTGGAGAGCAGGTAACGCGGAGGAGCCTCGCCTCCCTCCATCCCTCCCTCTCACTCCATTAAGCAGCCACCCCTATCAGGCGTAGCAGACGGCAGGAGCTGCGCAGTGCAGGCCGTTCCCTTTCCTCCTTCCTTCCCCCCTCCCACTTCTAAGATTTGTGTTCCACAGTAACTAGATGGCGAAATCCTTCATGTGTGGGACGTCTATAGCTATCACAAAAATGGTATCATAATAGCAGAGTCTTGTTGCAGATGTCACACGTGCACATTTCTCTTTTGGGAAGAGTAAGATAAGAGCATGTTTGACACTCATCAGGCAAGAGCTGATGCTACTTTTTTGCTCTCCTTTACCATATTACTCAGGCAAATGTTCTTTGTTATACTCTCTTTTTCACAGAACCTTCTGTGTCGGTGCTATTAAGTGCCCAAGTGTATTTGTGTTTATTATGGTGGAAGTGCATGCACAGATTGGATTCTTTTCCTTTTTTCTTGAGGGCATATATTTTGGGAGCTAAAAATTACGAGTGTTTGAAGCCTAATCACAATTCTCCCTCCTATTGCCTATTTTCTGGCCTCAGATACTCACTTAACCTTTTTCCTTTCCTTGGTTCCTTCTTCAGCGCAGGGGTATGCAACTTTAAGTACTTCTCCCGGGGATTTCATAATTCATTAAAAAATTTCAGCACTTTGAAGACATAAAATATGTATATAGTAAATGCTAAATATTTTTACAGTGGTGCAAGGCAAAGGTTGGTTTCTGAGTTTGAATCCATTACCTGCCATAAAATTAATGTTCCTTCTGTACTGCATTTCAGTACCTTAGTCATTCAAACATTAATGAGTGCAGAACTGAGTAATAAGTTTTGCACTGCTGCCCTTCTGACTGGGCGCTCATACAGTCGTGGGAAATTCTCGGTCTTTGCTGGTCTGCTTGATTTATTATTGTTTTAATAAATCAAGTCATCTGTATTTAAAGATGATTTAGCTTAATCCTAGGTCTTCTGAACCTTTCATTCTGGAGATAGGTCTGTGTGGTGGGGACAGTTCACTCGAACAGTCCTTGGAGCCAGAGACCTGGACCCAGAACTTCTCTCTCACAGGTGAGTGCTCCAAACATCTGCTTTTATGCACTCTTCTTTCTCCAAAGAATTAAAAATAATGAGAAGGGCTTCCCTTCATGTATCAAAAGGGTTGAAGACAGCCTATCTTCTCCCGCTTTAACCTGTGAAAGCGGAAGGTGAAGTCCAAGGTGTGAATTCCCCCAGTCAAGGAAGGGCACCCAACTGAGAGCTCCCAGCCCTTCGGGGGAGTGCACTCACCCGTGAGTTTATGTTCGGGAGAAGATGAGCTGGGGAGGGAGGGGAGGGTGGGTACCATCAGCGCGCATAAGAAAGGATTGATTCCCTGCCCTTTTTTTAAATGGAGCAACTTAAAGCTTGCACGCAAGCTTATCGCAGTGTTGCATTACCCGTTCCTGAGTTTGCACCAGAGCAGCTGACAGACGTATCTGGTGTACTTATGCGTTTACGTGCAGCAGCACGGTCGGGCCGCTATCGCGGCGTCGCAGTGTCGGCGCAGCAGCCGTGCCACTCTGCGGCTGAGGCAGCGCTGCTGGCAGAGCCCTGCATGCCTCTGCTGCGCAGGGAGAGGCACCGGCTCCCGGCGGAGCCGGCCGAGGCACCGCACCGCTCCTAAAGGCAAGTCCTCGGGAGGGGCAGGACTTAAGGGTACACCTTTGTCTCCAGAATATCAGGATGGTGAGAACCGGTTGTATGATATGACAGCATCACGGCAACCCTGTGCCAGCACCGCTATCGCTGGGGAGAAGTAAAACATCTGCTAACATACGGTGCCATGCTGCCTTATCTTACTCCTTTCAGGACCTCAGCAAGTGTGTCCAAATAGCACTGCAGTGTTTTTTTGATTACCAGATGCTTGGGGATGCTTCCCCTGGCATGGAAATGCCTTCTCTCTTACTCTTCTCTTGAAAAGCAGAGGCACAACCTCCTGCCATGGATTCCCATTCAGGAATCCTTCCCCCACCCAAGCAAACAAACGTAGGCATCACAGCGATGGGCATAGCCGGAGCGTCCAGAAGTCAGTTTGCTTGACATACAGAAAAAAAGGGCGTTATTGCCAACTAGTGTGATGCCCTACTAATGGCACAGAAGTTGCAGAAATAGCTGGAGCAGTGTTTGCTACTGGCCTTGCACCAAAAGTATGTGTCTGTCGCATGGAGGAGGACTGTTTTGTGGCAGGTTGCAGAGGATGAGGTAGAAGGCTGTGAACCAAAGTCAAAGTTTTTATTAGCTAATGCTATCAAAATGTAGAGCCCTGCGCATCACGAAGGAGAAGTAAATAACTTTGAAAACAAGGTGGGGGAGAAGAAAGGAACCAGATGCGGGAAAGTTCAAGAATTACTGAAGCTGGGGGAGGGGATGTGTGCGCACATGCATTTCAAATCATGAAGGAAATAAGGGACAATTAACATTAGGCAGCCACCAGCCTGTCTGGCAGCACTCCATAGTCAGTCCAGAGAATGCCAGCCTGCCCTGACTGTAACCAGAAGCCATAACCTAGTCTGTCACCAGCCAGGCAGCCAGGTTTCAGGCTACAAAAGGTAAGAGCAAGAGCTTTATTTCTAAGAAGAGTTGCACTTCTTTGGGTTGTTTCAAGCATTGGTGCTAGATTCCTGCTGCTGCTGCTGACAAGACCCAGCAATGCACATTCTTGCTGTTGTGAAATTACTGATATATTAATTGCTATCCGTTCTGGATGCTGCAGTTGCATTTTTCATGCGTGTTTATTGCCTTTTGTTGCTGCCTGCCAAAGATACTGTGGGCAGATCCTACGTCTGATGCTTTGTTTTAGTTGCCTGGCTACTGTAAAATGTTATCTTAGCTTTTGCTGAGGGGGTGTCATAGATGCTTTCTTGATGAGTGTCCAAACAAGGAAATCTGTAAAAGATGCTGGTGAATGCTGTGCTTGCCTAGTGCTCTTGCTTTTGCTAGAGATGCTACAGTACGCTTACTTTGCTTCGCTGCTACAGACTATCTGTACAGTAATGTAGAAGGTAGACTGAAACGTTTCACTTACACAGTGGGGTTATGGTCAATATGATCTGTATCTTTGTGTGCAAAGGAACTGTTGTTGGAAGGAGATGGTGGGCAACTGCTTCACTTAATTGCAATGCATTCTTTTCTGGTAATTGTTACAAAGCAAATGTATTTTTCCTGTTGACTGTATTGCCAGATTTTTCCCTTCCTCTCTCCCTGTGAAAGTCTCCAGCAGAGAGAGATTCAAATCTCAAAACTTAATTGGGATGTTGACTTCCAACTTCTTCCCTGCCAAAACCTGAAAGTAACCAGTATTTCTTCAGCTCTCTGCATTTTCTGTTTATGCCTGCATAACTTTATCTCTTTACATCACCAGCACTTCTGACTAAATTGTTTTCTTGTACTCACAGTTTGAAACCTCTTCTAAAGTCTCTGAATAAGCTGTGTTTCCTTCCAGTCAGTCCAAAAATATTTTGTCAGCAAATAAATAAAAATTACTTTTAACAGCTGTTTTACTTCCTTCTTTAATGTTATTTGCAAGCCTTTTCTTAATTATTCTTGCCTTTTGGCAGTTGCAGTGCATTAATATTTACCAGATGAGATATAGTTTTCTGTTTATATTAGCAGTCCTCTGTCTGTGAGATCTGGACCAACCAGAATGCAGGATATCCTTTCTCATCGATTCATCAGGTTCATAATGTAAGATACAGCGATAAATGGCTATGTTGTCACTCTATGGATGTACAGTCTGTTGCCGTGGTGTTATCTACGGGTGTCACGTCGCTGAAATGACCAAAAAAAAGTTCGTAACGTGTCCGCCCTCTTTGGAGATTTATGTGTGCGCGCATTCGTGTATCGTGCCGTGTGGTTAGCATCTGTTGGCTGTATGGTGTACATACAGGACACGGGGGGGGATTGCCAGCAGCAGTCTCGCTCGGGGGGAGCTTTGACTTCTGTTCCCGATGTTTTTGTTTGCTCACTTTTCCAAAGCGAGAAACCGTGTAAACAACTCGGTTTGCACAGTTTCACCCCCACAATGTGTTGTGCTGCCCTTTCTGTGTTAATCTATAGGCTTTGCCTAGCTGAGGAGCAACGCCGTCTTTGCAGGGGTGCTTTTGGGGAATTAGAGGTAGCGCTGATGGTGCTCTGAATTTTCATTGCTCCTGTGACTGAGGCACATCTGCTGTGCACGTGAGAGCAGACCTGGTGGTCCCGTGTTGCAGCGTGGTAAGGACGCCAGCCAGTCGTTCGGATTTCACTAAGCATAGGATTTCAGAGGAGCTGTAGCTTTCTCCTAATTCTTGTCATCTAACTGCCTCCTTGGAGCATTTCTACCAGAGAGCGGCTGTTTTGGCTACCGAGCTTTAGAAGCTTTTAAAATGTAAGTACGCCACAAACCTGTTTCCATTATTTCAAAAGCCAAAGATACAAGGAGCTAAAAACCCCATTCTCTCGCTCTCAGAATTAAAACCTTAAGCAAATAGCAAGGATTTGGCTGGTCCACAGAACCTTTAAAATTCTTACACGGAGAAAATTATTAATTTTTCAGCCAGAAGTGTTGTATCTATGTGTGCTCCAATTTATTGTTGTCATGGTGACTAATGCATGTTACCATAACTAGGCATGAGGCTTTAACAGGTGAAAAGTTATAAGATGTGGTCCTTGTTAAAAAGGACTACATTCAAGCCACTCAAAACCAGCCTTTTCTTTTTTCCCTGTATCATGGAGGGTTTTTGACTTGACATTTTTATAAAAAGATGAGGCAGGTGTTGGATGTTATAGAAGTTGTCTTGAGGTTACTTCTTACCTGTGACTACCTCTGCATCCAGGTGCCTTTAATATGAGTCAAACACAGTTCTCAGAGAATGGGATGAGGGAGGAAAAATGTGCAACAATTGTAAAAAATTACCTAATAGCAGTAGTCTGCTTCTGTAGCTCATTTGACATCAAGCATCTGACCCTTTCTAGAGCACTGAGAAGTGCACGTCTGGCCATTTTCAGGCTTATGAATCGCTGCAAGGGCATGAGACATTGGTCTTTAAGGCTATGACCTTTGTGGTTAAAAGTTGTCACAGTAAAAGGTTTGAATCTTTACCACTCTGGCACCTGACTTGAGACCTTTTTGTGATTGTAAATTCCTTATCTGCAAAATGTGGAGCAAAAAATCTTCTCACTCAAGGTTACTGAGGGCCATGAGAGGAAAGGCGCTGGTTAAAGGCATGGGGGGTTAGAATGCTAAAACACAGGCAGTACAGCAAAAAACACGTGATAAATTGCACAGCTGTCTGATGAGCTGTAAAGTTAGATGAGGAATAAATTATCTCTTGCCTTTCTACTTCATCAGAGATATAAAAATCTCCATACGTGTATTGTGTCATAAAAAATACATAAGCTTAAATGTTTGATTATTTCTTATAATTGCAAATTAAATATTCAAACCAGAAAATCCTTATCCTATCATATCTACTTTTAAAAATGAAATCAAACAACGTAGTTGGTCCTGCACAGCAATTTATGAACATTTCTATGCTGCTTGAAAGTGTTTTAGGTGCTTATGAAGGTCCTGAATCTCAATACATCACCCATGAGTTGTTCCACACCAATTCCTTGGACTTAGAACTACTAGTAGTTTGTATTTTTCTACCCCAGACTTGAAACTTGTCATTTCCAGTCTTCTCTAGGTCAAAGATGTTCCTACTTTGTATTTTGCCTGAAGTTAATTGCCATCATAACATTCTAAATCTCAGAATTTCAGTATCTGACTGGAGTCGGTCAGCTGATGAGCTCCTTTTCTTCCTGTAGGGGTTTTTAGGCTCAGATTTATGAAAGTATTTAGCTGTCTAAATCTTGTTTAAAAGCCTTTCTTCCCTTTAAAAAAAAAAAAAAAGAAAGGAAATTGCATGGGGAATATGTAATAGGAATTACATTTCTAATCATCTTCATGTACCTGGGCTTTGGAGACCACCCTGTTATAACTCCGTCTAAATAGGTAATGAATATTAGCAGTAGTATGGTTTAAAAGTCTGAGGAGTTTGGTAAGAAACAAAAGGAAAGGAGACCAGAAGCCACTTCTGCTGAATATTAAAACCCACTTACAATACAGTTACAAAAGAAAATTTTTTGGCTATGTATAACATGTCTTCTTCATCCATCATAATAATCTCTACCTAGGATGTTTAATTTTATGCAGCTTTTCTTAGTAGCTGCTCCCTCTACAGGGCACACCGAAATACATGGAAGGTCTCCAGGTGCAGTGGTGTGTCAGGAGCAGCAGCGATCCTGCATCTCTGCGATCTCTTCACCTCAGCTGTATTGCGTGATTAGATCATCCTAGAGACACGTACAGTGATCATATCAATTCTGGTTTGTCTAATTTAAAAGGAGTAGATACTAGGATGATTGTATATATTTACAGAGCAATTAATGGATACAAACGAATGGTCTCCACACAGTCCCTCTCCAAGTGTCTCCTACGCTAGTTTTATTAGCCTGGTTGAAGATTATTTCTCATTTCCTCGATTATTCTTTCCTAGCTCCTTTGTAAAATTGAATCAATATGAGAGGTAATCACTGTTCCTCTTGTTACTGCCCTTCATTTACAGACAGAAGCAACGTGATTCTCCATGGCTTTATATCTTTTATGTAAAAGGGAGTCAAACTGTAAAACGATGTACTCGTTTCACTCCTTATGTGCCCTGCTTAATTTGTCAGTACTGTCCATTTTCTGCATGCGAGGAAAGTCACCTGCAGGCCAGCACAACAAAAGGGTTTGGAGCACTACCCAGGGTCACATATTCCGTAAGAATTCTGGTCCTACCTCACAGCCATCCCCGTGTTTCCTCGGTGGAAACACCGGTGGTCAAAATATGTACTTTTATAGCTTCTCTGTCCTGAATTTGCTCCTCTTCCATTGTAGTAACCTTTTGCTGAATGGATAGGATGTACCTCCTGAGATCTGCTTCCTCGCACAGAACATGCAGGAGTGTATCTTTATTAGGGGAAAAAAAAAAGGACTATTTCAAGTGGTCTATTAGCTACGGCCTTGAACAGTTCATAAGAGGCAGCTGAGCACACTGTGAGAATTTGTGATGGGTGCAATCCATCTTCTCTTGTAGTCAAATACAAACTCCACTAATAAGGATGCAGATCCTTACCCCTTGTCATACATTTGAAACCTTATTTTTATAAGGAGAACTGCTTCTTAAAGAAATCAAATTCACATTTCAGATTAAATATGATAGAAGCTTTTTACACATTAGTGGTCAGAAAAGATTCATTTCTGTGGATAGAGAATGCCAAAAATCAGAGCAATTGCTCCTGCTGCTTTCCTTTCAAAATTTGAGGTTGAAGTCATATCCATAGCATATAGGCAACTTAGCTAGGCAAAACAGAAATTACAGTACTGTATAATTTGTAGATGTGCTAATAGTGCCAAGATTAACTAGGTTCGACTTGTTTTATGGTGTTCACTTGCTTGAAGTTACTATATCGGCAGGGTAATGTTGATGTTTCCAGATTTATCTCTTGCTTTTCATTGCAGAGTTGTGCAAATGTGTGTTTTTAAAATGATGTCTTGTTTTTTTACTCTTCCTTTTAATTATAGGATGAGTTTCCTTTTATGTGTTTTTGATGCTTAATTTTTTTGCTTTAAAAGTCTTAACTTCTAACCATTTTGAAATGCTGACGATAATTCCTTGGCTGGCTTCAACACATATTTTAACAATATGACATGCATAGAAAATACACAGAGATAAGTGCAGGTAAAGAAAGAAGTAGCATAATCCAAACTGAAATAATCATGTAGGAGAGCGTAAAATAGTTTGAGAGAGAACAAGCAGGGGAGGAAGGAGGATCAGGAAGGAGAAATCTGATCCCCAGAAGAGAGAGGAGAAGGGAATTCAGAGCCAGACCAGACCAGACAGGGAAGGGGAGAAGTGGGGCTGATGACAGAGGGAGGAGGGCTTGGAAGAGGAGAAGGACTCCATCCACGGGTCATTTTCAATTCTAGTGAGCTGATGCTGGTTTGGCAGCATCTCTGGTGTTGAGGACATGGGCAGTGTGGGCACGTGTGAACCAGAAGTAGGAGAGATCACAGTTTAAAAATAAATAACCTCAAAATAATAATTTATTTGGCATGGGCCTGCAAGGTGGAAGGAGCCCCCAAGGGCCCAGAGGTGAGTCCAGGTCCAATAAAGCCATGTCCAGAAATATGCAATGGTAGGTGAGACCCAGACCAGCACTGCCATGCTGGGGGCATTCCTGTATGGAAGCTTGCGTACTGGCTCTTTTTGGAAGGGAGTGTCCTGCAAAGGGATTTGGCAGCAAACTGGAGTCCTACCCGTGTTCTCTGGGGGCTTTGAGGAGAGAGGGGAGATGACAGCTCAGGAAGGCGATCACCTATATCGATGAGAATGATGAATGTGGAAGGGCAACGTTAGTAATTCTACAGTGAGACATCAAGAGAAGGTGATCAAAGTAAAGAGATTAAAGAATGCCTCATATGGTTGAAGAATGTATAATAAGTCTTCAGATCAAAGCAAAGTCTCCATTATTTAGCCATTTAGGAAAGTTAGTTATCAGTTGTATGTGCTGGATAATGGGGGACTTATTAACTGTGTAGAAGAGCTTGTAAAACACATAGCGGATTTTGTGAATGGCATTTTTGTGCATCTCATGATTTTTTTTGCAAGTGCTCTCATCCTCCTATATGTATTGTAAACAGTTATTTTTAAGGAACATTTCCAGTGCCTAACGATTTTATTCTCAAAGCAAGTAGATTTAATTAAAGCCTCATTAAACACTACATTAGATGACTTTGGATTATAAATTAAATCATGAAAAATATGTAGGAGTTGTATTCCCTTACTTTAGTAGCATGGCTCTGTGTGTAGAAAATAAATTATTGTTAAATAAGCACAACAATGGAGGGCTACTTTATAGCAAATTTGCCTGCAACTTCTCTTATATCTCGAACAACTGTGATTTTCAGACAGGAGACTGGGGAGAGCCTTCAATTACCTTGCGACCTCCAAATGAAGCTACAGCATCAACGCCTGTACAATATTGGCAACATCATCCAGAGAAACTCATCTTCCAGTCATGCGATTATAAAGCATTTGTAAGTGTTGATAAATTTAGTGGTTTGATTTGGGGTAGATATATTAATTTTAGATTTTGATAGACTGTTGTTTTTTTCCATTTTTAATGTTTTTTCAGTCACTTTTAATGAGACAGGCCACTTCCTCTGAAATGCTGTAACTGTAATAAATGAGGAACAGGGATGCACAGTACTTTTTGCTATGATTTTTGCGATATATAGCAGTCCATGTAGCAATAGTCTTAGAGAAATGACACTATGAATAAGTGGCTAAGTGTTGTAGAAGTGACAGTGAGAGCAAACACCCCTGCTTCTCATCTGTCACAAATCTCTGTCTAGTACTTACGGAAAAATAATAAAGCATAATATATGATCCTCGTGCCTACCTTAAATGCTGTGTGCGCAGTAGTTTAAGTAAGTATTGCCTTGCCTGAATTTTATACACCCGTTTTTGGGGAAGGGAGCTAGTGAAGATGGAGATCAGGGTCCTGAAGCAGTGTTTTCCATCCATTGAACAAGGGCACGTTCAAACCTCTCTCCAGTTGATGCCTACTTGAAGCACCAGTAGCAGCCAGTTCCTTCAGGGCAGGGAGTATTTATTTTTACCTCCCGAGAGCTGTAACCGATTCCCACTTCACATCCCTGGAGAAACAGAGCTTCCCTCTACAGCTAAAGACAATTAGTGTTCTTCAGCTGTTTTAAGGCTTGTGAAGGAGAGGAAGGTCTCCTGAAGTACAGAAAGTCATATTGCAAGACTTTGTTTTTTAAATGAAAAACACTTTTCTGAAGCCTTGAGTTTCCCTGTCAACAAGGCAGGGGAGCTGGTGCTTCTGGGGAGCTGAAGAGGTGCCTCAGCCCACCTATTTAAACTCTCAGATTTCCCTTTCCAACTTTGCTGGAAAGCACTGTTAAAATTGCTGAAAGTGCTTCCCAGACAAACTCTGTCCTCTTCAGAGGTGGCCACCTAATAAAGCTTATTACTTATTTTACAAAGGAAAGGGGCTGAGTAGTTGTAGTGCCTTTAGCATAATAGCAGGGGGTTACCCACTTGTCCAGGATTTGGGTTTTAGATCCTCTTCACCTGAAGGAGCTTGGACCCTTAGTGCTTTTTAGGATAATGCTCGGTTCACCAAACACTGGAGCATTTGGGGGGGAGATCTGGGGGCTGATGGACCTGATTTAAAGCATATGAGGACAGGCTGAGAGAGTTGGGGTTGTTCAGCCTGGAGAAGAGAAGGCTGCGGGGAGACCTGATTGCGGCCTTTCAGTACTTAAAGGGGGCCTATAGGAAAGATGGGGACAATCTTTTTAGCAGGGCCAGTTGTGACAGGACAAGGGGTAATGGTTTCAAACTAAAACAGGGTAGATGTAGACTGGATGTAAGGAAGAAATTCTTTACAATGAGGATGGTGAAACACTGGAACGGGTTGCCCAGGGAGGTAGTGGAGGCCTCATCCCTGGAAACATTCAAGACCAGGTTGGACGGGGCTCTGAGCAATCTGATCTGATTAAAGGTGTCCCTGCTCACTGCAGGGGGGTTGGACTAGATGACCTCTAAAGGTCCCTTCCAACCCAAAGCATTCAATGATTCTATGATATCTGGAAAGGTAGGAAGTAGAGACTAAGCCTGGGTGAGACAGAGGTTGGCTCCCACTAAGGAGGGGCAGGAGGGTGGGGTGTTACAGGCCTGTCTTGCTGGAGCACATCTGTATCTTCCACCACACCTTCATGGGGAAGAAATTGCCATGAATGCAGTGGTTGTCCCTGGACAGTAACTAGAACCTGTGCCTTCCTCAGCAAGTCACAGTCAAGGTCCAGCTTGCCTGCTCTCAGTCTTGCTCTCCTCCTATGCAGAACCTCAAATTGAAAGCTTGGTGTCTTCTAATTCTTTAAATATTTTTCATAGTTTTCAGTAAAGTGAACAGGTTTATCGCGAGAGTGCCTCTTACCTCATTACTTGATCCAGCAGTAAATTCATAATCAGGTGTAACCTCTGTAGTAGATTGGAAGGTGTGTGGATCATTAACAAAATGAAGTTGGGATGACCAGGAATATCCAAATTACTGGTGATCAAGGAATCAGAAATTAAAATATCCAAGTTACTGGTGGTTAAGAAAACACCTTCTTTTCCTAAGGACCATGTGTCACAGCATTGTCTCAGCTCCCTGAGCTGTATTGACCTCAGCTTTATAGAGTAAAGCCCTGGCTTGGAAGCTATAATGGGGCGGCTTTCACTGTACGCTACCTCACTCAGCTAAATGGTTGGATGTCCTCTGCATCACTCCCACATCCTCTGGGTCTTTGAGAAGGAACATTTCCAAAACCACAGCAAGTCAAAGGAAAGCAAAATTCCCTCCTAGAATTTCAGATTTTTCTGACAACTGAATTGAACAGTACCTCTGTGATTTGGGTGGCTGTTCCACAGTCCACCCTGGGAAGCATTTCTGAATGCTTGCAACTGAGGTTTTTTGCTGCTGTGCAGATGGGTCAGGCGCTGCCCATCTCTTCTCTTTCTTCCTCTTGTTCTGCCATGAGCTCAAAAGCACTGCTTTTGATGCCTGACCAACTGGTAGCTCCCAAGGAAATAACAATTTATTGTGCCGTAGTCCATATAAAGAGAATAAAATAAAAAAATTGAAGAAATGAATTGCATCCTTCCCAGAGAAGGCTAAGGATGCCAGAGGTCAGACAGCAGGATCCAGAGAAAGATACAGTTCAACTCAATACGCTTCTGTTTAATCTTCTAATTTCAGAGATGGCTTTAAATTCATTGCTCTTCTGCAAGGGCAATATCAAGCCTTCCCATCAAATTAATGCCCAAAGCCCTATTCGTGTCACCATCAACCCCCAGCTGGACTTGCAGCTGCTTGGTTTATGAATCTTTCACATCTGCAGTCTTCCAGGAATGCCCTTCATTCGTTCCTTTCTGCTTGTGCTTATCTGGTAGTGCTGGTGTTGCTCACCGTTCCATTTATAATGCCCTGTAAAGTGTTTCTCACCAATTACCATGTTGGCTACTGTCTACATTGAAATATTTATGCATTTTCTTGCAGGTCAGAAACTCCTGCTGTACACACAGTATGAACTGAAGGCTTTAAAGAAAATATCCCCGTTTAGGTCAGGAGACCAGAGAGTTGAAGCCGTACACTTTCTGTTCAGTTCCAGCTTGCATTCAGCTGTAACTGAAGTTATTTTTGATAGGTTCTTATTTAAGATGAGGTTGGTTCACTATCTGGTTGGGTCAGCTTAGGCTGTTTCCAAGGGGAGTCGGTATGGTAGAATGAAAGGGGTCAGGCAGCGGTGGTGGGCTGCAGCATCCTCCAGGAAGAGGCTCGTGGCTACAGTGCCTTCTCTCCTCCTGCAGCTCACCTACCCTGTTCTCATCCATGGCATGACTTCTCTTCAGCTCCTGTCTTGCTCAGTTAGGACTGAAAACTTAAGAGAAGCCATGGCATTGCGCTGCAGTGGGAATGCAAAGAGCAACGTCTCTGCGACTGGGGAGGAGAATATGAGGGGTGGCTTGCTGTCCCCTTTCCCTAGTTAAGCCAGACTTGCATGTGACACCATATAGAAATATAGGGACATCCTGTTTGCACGGAGCTGTATGAACATGTGCATATCCACAAATGCATGTGCCTGTAGCATCTATAGGAGAAATGCAGAGCATGGTTCTTGCCCAGCCCTGCTAGCAGTAACAAGACCGCTCGCTGCTAGGCGAGAACAGCAGGGTCAATGCAACCAGCTCCACCCATGGAGGAGCAGCACCATTCAAACATGTAGAGAGGTACTGAGACCCCCAGAGGAACAAATCCAGAGGAGCAGAGCCTGCTGTCAGGATGCAGGAGGGCTCGAACTGCACATGCCAGCAAGTGACATAAGTGATGAAGAGGCAGGTTGGCAATAGGATGTGTCAGGGACAGACTCGCTGCCTTGTGTGCCCCCAGAGATGAGCAGGCTCCTCTGAGAACACCGGTGGCTTTCAGTGAGCTGAGCCAGGACCCACCACCAGCACCCGGCTGCTTCCTTTCACCCAGCCCTCCTTCGGATCAGTAAAGGCTTCAAAATAATAGGTCAGGGTCAGCCTTTTCTTAGGAAGAAATAATGGTTTAAACTAGTGTTCAGTTCAGATTTATTTTCTCTGTTTGCTGACATTGGGCTCTGCTATTTGCACATAAATTAGTTACAGATTGAGTACACAGAGGTGAGCATCGCTGCTGGCCTCCGCATCCACGTGATGGCACACATAGCAATATGAGTTTGGCAGATGGCAGCCAAAAAAAGCAGATTCTCCATTTTTTAATCAAATGGCTTTTTGAAGATGGAATCTGTAGTATTTGCTCGTTGTTTGAGTGACTAAGGTGATAAGCTAGAAGACACTCACATACCGTTTCAGAGGGCTCCGTCTGATTCAATACACTTGTTGCTGTGCATTCCTGTTTCATAGGTTGATTAACACATGGGTTTAAATAATTTATCAGAGAACTGCAGCACAAAAAAACCCTAAAGCAATATATTAAGTTGATTGCTACCACTGTGCATTTTTAGTACATTTCTGCAGATGTTTGTCTGTTCTGGAATTTTAGTTAAATTAAGTTTAATGGATTTTATTTTAGTATTTAGGTTCTATGCTGGTAAAAGAGTTAAGAGGCACAGAGTCAACACAGGATGCGTGTGCAAAGATGAGGGTAAGTTAGTAAACCTAATCCTTTATCTATCATCATATTATTAAGTAATACCAACTTGTGATTACTTGTACTGTGCCCTTTTTGCGTTTAGAATGTTCTGTTACCCATTTGTTTTCCATTGTCCTTGCATTTACATTGATATTCAGTAGGAAGTCTGCTCTGCTTTTTGTCTGAATTTCAAGTAATATCAAAAATTAAAGGTAGAGGGGGGTTTCTTTGCATATTGTATCTAAGAAAAAACTAAATACATGTGTTATATTTTCTCTTGAATTTTCACGTTTCAAAGTACTTTCCACACACTTTAAATGTGCCCATATCACATTGCTTTTATAAACAGAATTTATAGCTCATGTATGATAATCTTGATTGAATTTACTATGTGAAAATATGTACTAGTAAATATATTAACTTGTTACCAAAGCCATTGTTTTTTACATATGGTCTAATCCTAGAGCCACATAATCCTATGGCTGCCTTTACTCACATGAGTATTCCCATTAATCATGAGTGAAAAGGGATTTAATTCGGTTTCACCTGGTAGTGGAAAAGCAGTTAGGTTGCCTTCAGACTGGTAAGAATGTGTTTTCCTGTGGCTCTTTGGCCTGATACTGGTTTGTAGAAAATTGCAGTAAGGCTCAGTTTATCTCAAAGAAACATACTGCTGCTGGAAAGTCGAAACAAGCCACAGGCCAGCTACACAATTTATTCCCAACTGTAGTTTTAATAAGAATGCACCTGTTCACAGAGATGGCGAACATATTATGGTCTAGCATGATTAATTAATGAAGAATATAATTGTTTGGTAACCCACCAAACATGTAAAATTACATAGATGAATGGTGAAATTCTTTCTTCTGTGCATCGTAAGTCTTTTCTGCAAGGTGCCTCGGAGCCCTAGACGTGGCACTCAGATCAATTAGAAAGCTGGAAGATGTGTAAAATTCATGCAATCAGGCAACCATTTCCTACTGGTTACATAGCTGCAGCACACAGACTTTTATAGAAGCTGTTTTAGCTAAGGGCTGGCAGTGATTCACGCTTACGAGATCGCCTGAAGATCTGTGGCTTTTCAGCTAATTACATGCTAATCATTCCTCACCTGGGCTTAAACTCCTCAAAAAAAAAACAACCAGCGACTTAACACAGAGGGATCTACAGTCGCATACACGTGTTCTGGGGAATGAATTGAGGCTGCATCTTCCAATCCAGTTTTCAAACTGTCAGACTTAGCAGTTCAATTTTTTAGGCATATGCCTGTGCAGATCTTAGGGCAGAATTTGACACCATAGTAGAATATGACAACCTCAGTAAGTTATCTGACTGAAGTAGGAAGCTCAACATCAAAAAAGTAACTCTAAATAATTTAAAGCCATTTTAAGATTTTTTTTAAGTAATAAATTTGGCAAATTTAAATTATAGACCTGAAAAATTAAGTGTTTGAAAAAAAATTTTATTTAAAATACAATTTTTCTGTAAAAATAATGGAGTTGCACTAGTAGTCTATAGTGCCATACAGGCACTTATATAATACAGTGATGGGGTTTATATAAATTTATTTTTACGTTCACTTTTGAAACCATTGTGCTGTGGGAATGTTTATTTTCTGTTTGAGGGGGTTTTATTGCAAAGAGGTTTGAATGAAACAGTTTTTAATCAGGATTTCATCTATTCTTTCTATGTACTCCTTTTAATCATATTCCTATTCAAGTCAGAAGCAAAAAACATTGACTTAATGGGAACAGATTATTATTTTAGTGTAAGTTTCCCAGTGAAAAAAATTTATCTTTTTCCAAAACTTTCTCCCTCTGGTTGTGTTCTGAAAGTTGGTGTTTATGAATTGGGAGTCCAGGTTGTCTTAAGTCATCCTGAAGTTCTGCTGTGATGTTCATTATTGTATTTAAGTACCACTGGGTCATTGAAAATGCGGCTGCTTTTATAGTTACATTTTACTTTAAATGTACTGAAAGGGACATTTCACTTACAAAAAAGAAGTGAAAAGCTGGATATATTATTTGACTGCTTCTAAGGTACTGAATTTTGTCCACTTGTCCAGTGTCTTTAGGGTCAGTAGATTTTTGCATAGAGTTCTACTAAGGTGATAGAGCAATATCTTTAGTGGTTTTTTTTCTATGTATATATTTCAAATCTATAGCATGCTGCAATCTGAAAGATGTTGGGGCGGGGGGAGTACGTCACATATAACGCTATACAATGTTGAGGTTCTTCCCCCCAATTTTTTAATCTTTCTGGAGTCAGCCACATAATAGATTTTAAGGAGAAGATATGAAGATTAGATACCTAATTTTTCTGTCAATGTGGCTTTAGTTTCTCCATCTTTAACCTAATGCTGCTCAAAAAAGTGTTGATATTCACTGGATGCCTTCCAGTCAGCAGATGCACAAGGACGAAAGAAGCTGATCAGTGAAAAAAAAAGTATCTTGATCTTCCTTAATCATTCACAGATACAGAGAAACAACAAAAATGACATGTTTGCTGACTGCAGATCCCTCTCTGTTAGTTGTAGATGCTTCCTGTGCTTTCAGTTATTGCAGCTGATGGTTTTGGTTCTCAAGGGAAGTGTCGTGCGGATATCCCTTGCGTCTCTCCACAGAGAGGCTTACAGTAACCTCCCTAGTGAAGGGAGATCCTAAATCTTCTATAATGAAAAAAACCCCAAACAAGCAAACCAAAAAACTTCCCCAAACCTGGGAACCTCTGTCTTAATAACTCTTCTCAGCTATCCATTGTGCTTCTCAGCATCGTGTGGCAGTGTGCTCCAGCAGGGCAGATGATGGATTTGTTTGGGGAAAATCATGCAGGTGCAATAGATTGAGCTCAGCACGGGGGTCAAGGTTATACATCCTTTTTGTTCCCACCCAAATTGCAGACTCTTGCAGCCAGCCAAAATTATGGATATTTGGCAAGAACTGTGCCTGTTAGAGGGATTATACTTTATTTTTCCATTCACTCCAAGGATGGATTTATGTTTTATGGTTTCCTATTTGTTTCCAGCTATTTTCTCTCACAAACTCCCTCTGCAGTAGACAGCACTGTCTCCTTATCTCCATTCCCCACCTTCTGTAAACTGACCTTTGCTACTTGGAGATTAAATCTTGCTATCCTGACCAGAATAGAGTTATTAATTATATTTGAGAGATGCCTTCAATAATTTAAGAGCTTTCATCTTTCTCAGTGTGGAGTAGGAAATATTACAAGTTCTGTTTTCAGTCAGATTACTGCCTTCACTTCAAATCACCATAGGAACACAAAGCAAGAATAAAATGTGTTCATATCAAAATAAAGAAAAGGAATAAAGTTTAATTGGAACTAGGAAGAGATTTGTTCTCTACAGTAGACTCTGGCATTTACACATCTGAATTCCTTGACCAGGTAGGAAGGGGACGGTCTTATACTTACTGGCACGAGCACAGCAGCAAAGTAGACTCTTTCCTTGCAGTAACATTAAATCACGAATGTTGCATACACCAATTGCACAGGCTGAACCAGTCAGATATTTACTTGGATCTTGTTCCTGGATCCCACCGCCTTCCTGAATATTATGTGTCTTAAAAGTTTTTCTTGTTAGAAAAGAGGTTCTCACATTTCAAGTTGAAGTTCTGGGGAACCAGCAACATAATTCTGTTCACAGGGCAGGTGTTTAAATATCTTGCTGACTTAAGACCAAAATGTCAAAGTTGGAATTTTTATGGAATGTGCTTCTCTTTATCTCTGAAGAGAAAGGTGAAGCGGAGTTGACTCTTCTCACTGAAAATAGACAGGGTCTGGGGCATTCCTTCCTCATTTCTTCTTACATAAAGAAGGAGGACCTGGATAGAGATGGCAGTCTCCTTGTTTCTGCTAATCCCTTTCTACTTTTCAATCTCCATTTCATTTCTCCCCCAAAAGTAGAAGTGTCCTCCATAGGCCTCCTAGTGAAACTAGCCAGGCAAATACCATGTCAGGATCAAATACTGTATTTGAGAATTCAGATTCTTCGGTCTCTGTTTTCCTGGGAATTGTAGCTCTGCCTCTCTTTGGGAGGGCCTACAGTGGAACAGGTGCATGGATATTACTCAAAAGGAAAAAAGAAACAGTGGGAGGTCTTAAAGATGTTCAGTCCTTATGCACATCCACATCATGCCATCCCATGTTCTTCAGAGGATTTTATGTCCTTGAACTCTGGCTGAATGGCATCCAAGGTGCAGGAGGGATGCGCTGCCCTTTCAGCAGCAGATGGGTGTGTACAGATACTGCAAAAGCAAAAAACCTCTTGTTCTCAAGTAGATGAGTTGCAGGTGCATCCCCAGTGCAATATTCATATTAATGATGTAGCTTGGAGGCATCCCCTAATTGTAGAGAAGTAAACAGTCTTGTACCACAGGGATCACAGATGCTATCTTATTCCAAGAGGTATTAAATTATGTCAGTGATGCATTTTTAAGCCTTTTGGACTGAGAGAAGTTAGTAAATATTTGTTACAAGGCAGATTGTAGTCTCAAAATTAGCTCCAAAACTAAGTGGTCAAGTGTGAACTTTGACTTTTTATTTCCACTTCAGCTCATGCATGATATTGTCAAAGTGATTCACTCAAAAGACGCTGTTTAATGAGGCTTCATAAGCGTTAGATAAGTAACAGACTTATGGGTATGATAATAGGTAGTATCAATACATATTTTGTAAAGTGCGGTCTGATGCCATTTGGAATTAATAGTTGCTACCAGTGTGGGAAAATGTTCAGATTCTCATGGTGAAGTGGATTCCAGTACATAACTGAGTAGTAAAATAGTCTTCAGATAGCTATTAAAAAACAGTATAGGACAGAATTAGCAGATTCGTTTGCAAAAATAAAAAGCCAAGATGAAAATTTAAGATTTTACAGGCTCATAAACTTGTGCTCAAAATTTATGCATGGAATTGTTAGTGAATTGGCGTAGTCGAATAATATGTTTTTACTGTGTATTTGCAAGATTGAGTATAATTACATACGCAGTAAAACCTAAAAATTAACATGGTTTCATTTTGGCCACTGTATGAAAGCTGAGTTATCCAGTAATAAATGTATAGTACGTGAAAGTGGACAGCGTGGCAAAGTAGAAGTACCAGTGTATCTTGTTTCCTCTTGGTAGGAAATAAATAGATGAGATGAAAGCATTTTTGAGAGTGGGCTGGATTACGCTATGTGCTACAGTATATTGAGTGAATGCGTGAGCATCTCACTCGGGCACCATTCTGTGTGTGCTCCTGAATTTCTTACTCAGCTGCTTCATGTGTGGGTCTGCGTGCTCAGCGATACCGTGTTCTGTACGCTGCAGGAGTAGTCGGAAGTGTTGGATTAGTCCTCTCGGTTCTGCACAGAACAAGGTATTGCAGTATGATCCTGTCTTGAAAGGGTTAAAGGCCCTTTAGGATTATAGGTTTTGTAGTTGCGTGTATTTGCTTTTAAAAAATAAATAGCTACTTTATATTGCTTTATTCGTAGAATAAAGTCCTCCGCCCCTTAAGCCATTGTTAATTACCTTGGTTCGTTATGCATACTGTCTGGGTCGATCTCCAATTAGTTGGATTTTAGTTTATATTCTAAATAAATGTCTAGCAGTTCTGCACAGCCTTTAATTCAAAATGAAAATACAGGTGGAAATGCTTTACCTACTTAAGACAATTTATATTTCTATACTATGGAAATCTGTTTAGAGTCTGCTTGTGAGCGTGGTGTTTTTTTCAGTGAAACTAAAGATTCATAAACAGGATCAGAAGCATGCTTGCGCTCACTCGCTCTCTCTGGCACCACTGCTCTTGCATCCCTTTATGCCCAGTTTCAGAAGGCGGAATTGGGAGCAGCCCCACCCAAGGCTGTTCAGGGTTTTGGCACTGTCCTGTGTAACAGCAGCCGTGGGTTCAGATGCAAACTCTGAAGGGTCTTAAATCCAGGCCTTTATTGTAAAAGCAAGCACTGTAATAACTAGGCAGTTATGCAGAAGATGCCTTCCAGCCCCTTCCACTGGATGGATCTCCATTCTGGGTGCTGAGGGGATGGAGCATCTTCATTGCAGCAGCTGCATCAAAATACAGGCAAGGCTGCTATTCCTGATACTCTTCATTCTGAAGAAAAAGAGGCTTTATGTCTTTTAGGGGGTCTGGGGAAGCTGAACGTATGTCACATTAGATTTAGGGTGGTGATGCTTTCTTCCATCTTCCTGTGTCTGCAGTCAAGTTACGCATGGCCTACTTCCACATAGTCATCTACCTGTCCGATAGGAAGTATTTCAGAAGTGGGACCACAGCTCAGTCTCTCTGGCATTGCAGAGTGTGCAGCTTTAAGACTCCTCAATGCCGGAGCAGTGCACCTGAGGAGACAGGGCATGCACATCTGTCCTCATGTGGAAGCCCAGCTGATCAGAGAAAGGCACTGGCAAGGAGCCTAGAGCACGCTTGCTGTTCATCCAGATGATTCTCCTAAAGAAGCATATTAAAACAAAGAGCCAAAGTTGCAGTCGCAAACAGTGGAGTTCATAGGAACTATGACCAGTTCCAGGCTAGTGAGCACTTGCCCAAAGACAGGGTCCTGTCACTATGATTGCTTCTACATGAGCTAAAATCTAATCCTGCTACTGTGGTATGAACATGCCTTGGAGCATTAGGCCATATGTCGGCATGCACATGACATCTAATGCCAGCCTTCAGCTGTGGCTCCTATAACTTTGGCTCAAGTCCATATGCTTCCCATAGAGGCACCAGATGGACAAGAATATTTTGTCATCTCGTCATGTCCTCACAGAGTTGATATGGTGGACAGAACCTGGAAAGCCCAAGGAAAGGGAATACGGACTCCTGTGTCCCACGTTCTTCTCAGATTCTGGTCACAAGCACAGGCAGAGATGCCCACTTGGCCTGCACAGAGGTGTGAAATGTCTGGCCATGAAAGCTATGGGACTTCATCTCAACATCCTAGAATTTAGATCCGAGGCACTTACAGTGCCTGAGCGAATGGTACTCGCATCCTATCTCTGAAAACTCATGTTACACATCCTGGCAGCCACCTCCGCCGTTAAAAAGAAAAGAACAACAAGCAAATAGTGTGAGCTCACCATGACAACTCAAAACTGTTGAAGTCTGGAAACTGCTTGGAAATAATAATTACATAGGTGGGCTTCAGTTACGGTATCACTGGGAGTCGAGTGTGTGTTCTTCACGATAGCACTGCCATAATAACAAAGGATGTTATTCCACTTCCCAAGTCTTTGTTGCAATGGGGGTACAAGTGCAGAATTGTTTCCCAAAATCATGTTTCTACACTGGATTACAGTCTTCCCAAACACCTGGGGTTTGTATGGTTTGCAAGCTGATAAGGGACATCCCCTGCCTCTTACTAGCTGGGACAGTTTGCCTTAATAAATTACAAATGTCCATCACTCTCTGATTCATTTCCTAATTTGCCAGCTATAATTTAATAGTATCTCGATGAGCTGTTTCTCTCAGATACCGAATTCTGGCAGTTCACGACCTCGATTAAATTCTGAAGATCAGGTCTGCTCTAGACAAACACAGGTGAATGTGGAGCAGATAAGGAAGATGATTAAATTATGAACTGCTGGTCTAGATGAAAGAGGACTCCCAGATGGTTAATACAATGTGGCCTTGTCACCAGGAAGACTCACCTTTATGGCAAATGGAAAGCAGTGCAAATTAGACCAAAAAGCTAAAATAAATGAACTTAGTAGCCGTGTTTTGTATAGCATGTTGGAGGAGAAGAGGAATTTTGCTGCTAAGGAGGCGAGGAAGGAGATAATTACAATAATCAAAATGGGAGACAAAGAGCTCCTGAGTGTAGCTGTCGGGATAGAAAGAAAGGACAAAAGTTGGATGATTGCTGGGTTGCCAGATGATTAAAGTGATGTTGTCATATTTGTGAATATTTTGCCTGGTTATGAGCATATGCGGGGTATATTGCTTGTTGCTCTGATGGATGGATGTACTGCAGCTTCCGTGCAGTCATTGTCATGCTTTCTGTGCATTGAAATGGAATTTTATGAAGAGACTCATATGAGATCTGTTACAGAGACACGCGCGCGCACACAGGTATGTACTCGCTCGGCTTTTGGCAGGGATACCATTTCTTTCTCCACTTGCTTCAGAGACATGCAAATCAGATTAGTGTCTTCCTCCAGATTTTTTTAGATTCTTCAGGATGCTTTACCATTTAAGCTTTCATTTTTTAAAGGAGCCTAGCCTTCCAGGTGAAAGAAGCTTTCTCTGGGATAAACTGACACTTGATTGTCGCCTCGAGTCTCTTGCCATTTGATACGGAGAGATGTGACAGTCCTCTCTGTTACGTGGATGGGTGGGGCTCTCCTTGAAACTTTAATTAGAGGTGTTAGTCTTCATGGCACGGATGCTAATTGCAGAATGTAGCTGGATCTGTAGCTTTGAATTTTATGCTGGCAAAAATGGAGGCTCATTTGATTCTGGAAGGAACGAGATCTGATAAAGGGACTTGATTACAGGTTTTTTTCTTTTAAGCTTTTGTTTGTTTTGCTCTTTAGTGTTAACATCACCTATTTTTCAGACACTTTTTTTTCAGACAATGTGTTTTCAAGCTTATATCTATGCTGTTTCATTTTTCTTGAAGAATACAAAGCCACCACTGCTACTTTTGTTCAGCTGCTCTAATGATCTTTCTAGGTGCCAATTCTAGACCTTTCAATGTGTTTACGCTCTCATTCTGTGTGCTGATGTTTCTTCATCTTCAGCTGAACTGAACTTACTCTTTCCTCTCAAGAAAATGTTTGATTGATCTCTATGATTGTTTGCAGATACTCCCATGAGTGAGTGTTCTCTGAACGTTAGCTCCTTTATTTATCTACAGTAGCTTTGTACAGAATAGTCTAGTCAGTCATTGCCTTCCACTCAAAAGAGTTCAGATCAGCTCTAAACTAATACGGGGTTTTGTGTGCTTGGTTTTGGGGTTGTTTTAGTAAATTTAATCTGTAAACTAATCAACAGGTTTTTCTGCAGAGAATCTGTCCCAAATATTTGCCCAGTCTGTTCAGCAGGAAATACCTTTGCTGTGTGCATCATGTTGAGGGCAGGCAGATGCAGACTAGCATAAAAGAAAAAATAGCCTTATAGGAAGACATGAAACGTAGGTAGGAGAACCTGGCACTGAGGGAATGCAGAATAAGCCTCTGTGCTAATTCATGTGTAAAGCAGCTTCCAGTAGCAGCTGCACTCGTGGAAGCGCAGACGGTCAGACATGACAAGATACAACGCAGGACTGACAGATTGATTGGCAGGCCTAGAGGGCTGCAGGGATACCTCGTGTCACACATACAACTGTAGGAAGGCGAGAGGGTGAAATATTTTAAATAACAACTAATTGCAGCAAAGAAACAGTACTGCAAGGAGCACCACACTGTTGGGTTTTACAGCTGGGAAGGGCAGGAATTGGGGAGGGGAAGCAGCGACGAATGGGGAGTATCAGGTAGATGTCTTAAACATGCACTTTTTGGGAACCCCCTGATTGTGTTACTGGTCTTTTTCCTGATTGTGTGACTGGTCTTTTTAAGCCTAGCAAACTTATTTCATTCTCTTCCCATTGTACTAGGAAAAAGGAGAATTTTTACCATCCTTGCAACAAACTGTAAAGCGCTTTTTAGTTTTGGAACTCTAAGGCAGCTATTTCAAAAGCCCAGAGCATAGTCAGCTCAAGAAAAAAATCAAATATTTGGATAAGAACCTTTTGTTTAACTTACATATTTTGTCAGAAGAAGAGAAAAAGAGCACTGTGCTTGCAATGCAACACAACTCTAACAACATCTTCGTTTTGATTTCAGAAGTCTACAGAACAAATGAAGAAGGTACCAACCATTGTCCTGTCTGTCTCTTACAAGGGAGTCAAATTTATTGATGCAACAAATAAGGTATGTGCAAATGTTCAAGATAAGCTTTTTAGTTCTCACGAATAGGAATACCTATGAGGCTGGCTTGTAAGAGCACCAGGCCAGAGAGGGGATAGAGTTGCACTTTGTGTTTTCCTTTTCCCCCCCTCCCTCTTCTCCCCAAAATGGGTGTAATCTCATTGTCATTCTCCAGAAACTCAGTCTGGAGGACAAGTGAAGCAGCTTTAATGGCTCATTTGGAGAACATTGTGTCCAACCTTCTGCCATTGAAAGGCAACCTTATCACAAAAGACATTTGGCAGGGAGCCTCTGTGGAATCCTTTACCGTACTCTTCCCTATACTGTTCCTTAAATATGCAGAAAAAATATATATATATTTGTTCATTACTATAATTTGGGGAAAAAAAATATAAAGATGTCTCAGTGAAGAATAAAGACGCAAGGTTTTATCCAGGGCCAGCCATTCTAAGAGTAAGAAACATGAGCCTTGAATGTCCTTTTCAAATGTCAGAGCCTCTCTGAGAGGTGTTTTCCTTGTACTAGCCATTTGACTCCCTGAACTGCAGCAGCTTCTTAACAGTTGTTATTCCATATTTTTTTCATCTTCCTGTGTGGCAATGCCCCTGTGCTTTGTTTCTTACATTTTAAAATACATAGAGCATCTTAAAAAAAAAAAAATACAAAAAACAAAACCAGAAATTGAGATTTTGGAGGACTCAGTGGTGGATAGAGCAATGGGTTATTGCTTGGCTAAAGTAAAGTGTGCAAGCTCTGTAAGCAGGAGTAAAGTAATGTATGAATTTCTCTTCCTCGAATGTCTAAAATGGCAAGAAAATGCAACCCATACTGATGCTTGCATATGAATAGAAAAGAAAGGATCTTTTCTGTTATGTGACTGAAACTCACTAAGCAATATTAAAAATAAATCTGACAACCCAGCTACCTGACCAGGTTAATAATGTATAGAACTGCTTTGTGTTGCTGAACATTCAGACCACACAATACATCTAACTCACCATCCATCAAGCTTGCCAAATCAGTCAGTTTTTAAATGTGTTTAACTAGAACTGGGTTTTAAGTGAAGGAAGGAAAGCAGATTTTTGAACTTCTGCTAGAGTTAGAAGATGGCATGAAAGAAAAACAGAGGTGAAATTACTGCTATGTCAAGTCTGGCCTATTTGCCAGAGCAGAGAGGCCAGGGATCCCCATCAGCTCCTTTTTCTTCCATTGATTCAAAACTGAGTTTCTACAACCCTCGTTTCCTTTCCGTTGTCTGACGTGCATGGCATAAATCAGGACATTATAATGCTATTAACTCTAACTTGGATAAGGCTGTTTTCAGCTCTTAAATCTCCTCTGTTGTATAAAGGATGTAACTGCAATATCCTTAGGTTGACAAAAAAACATCAGGAGAACAAAAGGAGTTTCCAGTATCTCTTTGCACAGTGCCTATAATCTTATGTAAGATGGAAACTTGAAAGAAGTTTGGCAAATTGCGTTAGGTGGCTCTAGACCAGTCCCACTGAAATCTTGTGCCTAGTAGTGCAATAGAGGTATTTGATGGAGGTAAAGAATGCCACAGTCGTGTGTTTTTTCTCAAGTGGTAGATTGCTTTCTCTCCCATTCAAAATCTGCACTGCCTTTCCCTTCTGTAAAAACCAGGTAATAGCCTGCAACTCTCCCAGGAGCGTTGTTATCATCCTTGTCCACAGTGTGCTGTACCCAATTCCTTCAAGACCCAAAACAGATTAGCACTAAGGTGAGATCCTATTCAGACTTGTACCGCTTCCATATGAGCTTATAGTTGACAGCGCTGGGCGCCACTTAGCAATAAATGCATACTTTTTAATGACAAAAATAGCTAGCAGTTATGTGCTTGAAAATTCAGCTGTCATGGCTGTTCATCCTTTTCCTTTACGCCACCAAGCTAAGAATTTGTGTTCCAAGTCGTAGCAGGCAAAGCTTCAGGTGACAAAGGGGCCCTGACCTCATTCCACGACAGCTATTTCAAGGGGCGCCTTGAAGCTTGGCATGACACCACTTTGACATGACACCATTTCTCTGCAAGTGAGGCCAGAAAGAAATTGCTGCTTAGGAAGAAGCAGACTTGCAGAATTTTCTCGTGGGTCACAGCTAACCCTAACTTCTGGGTGATTTCTGCCAGGAGGGGGATTGGCTGACACGAGGTAGGCAAGCAAAAGGAAGGCTGTGTAGCAGAAAAAAAAAAAAAAAAGAAATCTCTCAAAGGTATTTCCTTGGCAGAACCAGAACCGCCTTTCGGCTTCCCTGCTTTTTTGGAAAGTTTCTCTTGACAAACTGAGTGACAAATTTTAGAATGATGGCTGTACAGGGTCGGCCAGTGCCTGAGGAGCATACCCAGAACAGCAAGGTGGTTCGTAGCCTCATGAGTTCCACAGAATTAAGACTATGGGTCTACTGGAGTATTGATCCTAGGAAAGAGCAAACGTGTGCACTGAAAACGTGTTTAATTTGGAAAGGCAATCACAGAAGGTATCCTATAGAAGCTAGGGAAAAAGCTCAATTTCAATACTAATTTTCATCCAGAAGATTTATTTTAGGTATAGCTCATTTTATTCAAAACAAACTTGGTACGGGTGTGTTTCCAAACTTCACTTGGTTTAAAGTTAAAACATCAAAATCATCTCTGTGAGTTTTGACTAAAGTGCAGAAAAGCCCTGTGTCAACCCCAGGTCACCTCAGAAAAGTTCACATACACTTCAGGTAATTACTTTGTGGCTCATGATTTGGCATAAATATTTCACATGATTTTAAGACCTTCCAAGCTTTAATTCTTTCTGCCTTCTGAACTACAATGTTGCCAATACAACGTCAATGACAGTGTATTACAGCTGTATCTGTGGCTATCTAAATCCCTGGGTTTGGTATAATTGTAATCCTGATCAAAATCTTTACTGAGAGTAAAAGTTATCAATTTGAGAACAAAGCAAATAAAATGCTTAAAGTAACATAAAAAGCCAATGATTGTTAAGCAGAGATTATCCATGTCATTATAAATTGGCATATATTGGAACAGTACTGGTTTTGTCATTTTTATGAATAATGCATTAAACAGAAATAATCAAGTGCGTTGCAACAATTTAAGATTAAGCGGATTATTTCATTTCTTCAGTAACAGTTTCCTTATCTTGGGTTTTCCATAATTTGAAATTTGGAATGCTTTTTATGAAGATTTTTCCTAAGCCATGATTTCTTCAATTAGATATATTAATATGTCTTTTTGAAAACTTGACACCTACCTGCAAGGGGGAAAGTTGCCACTTAGCAAATGAAAGAAGATATGGCAAAGCATCTTAAGTGACTTAGTTGCATATATTTCCTGTTCTTTAAAAAAAAAAAAAGAGGGGGAGGAGAGGAGGTGGGAAGGAAAAGAGAGGGGCGAGGGAAAACCAGAGACGCTCAGAGATTGGTTTAGCTTGGACAGAAGCCACTGAGGCAGGAGCAAACGGTGGCTCTGCGAGGGACCGGGGCGCTACAGATGTCACGTGTTCCGTGGTGCAATAGCGATGTCATGCTGCAGCAGGCTTCTTCACTTTGGGGTTTTGTGGAAAAGCTGGAGCTACAGCCAGCAGGGCCACGATGCAGAAAAGCGTATAAACTAACTGCTAAGTAAATTCATATTCAATGAATCATTCTTCTGTTTAAATAAATCATTTGAAATGCGTGTGTTGCTGAAGCGGGGCCTAATCATAAGCCACTCTGCAGTATCTTCTTCTCTGGCTTCATGGTTCCTTTGGCCTGAACACAATAATTACATATCGGCAATTTATGTAATGAATATTCATAATTTTCTCCAAAGCTTAAGACTGCTTTTTTTATTTTATTTTATTGGACAGACATGCCCCACCTCTATCTCAATAGTATGCTATAGCTTACATTGGCTGTTGCAAGTAGTGTTGCTTGGTGCATGAATGGTTTAATTTTTCTACATCTCTCTTACAGGATGCTGTTGTCAGTAAGTGAAGAAAAGTTGCCAGATCCTCCTGTAGTTATCTTTTTACTAAGCGGAAGCCTTTCAGGAGCTCAGGGTTTCAATTATAACTGGTGTTTGGTGTCTTTTTCTCTTGAAAAAGTAGAGTCGAAATTCGCCAAACACCACATGAAAAAAAATGGATATTGAGCCTGTTGGGTTTCACCAGATCCTATCAGTAGACTGAAACTGTTTCATGTAGTGATCATTATACAGAAAACCAGCAGCATCGTGAGATGCTTGTATAGTGCTTTGAAACTGTGTTTATAGCTGTATGGCAGGAAAGATGTCATAGGATACTGAATAAACTGTACAAAATTTTAACAGACTCATAGGGGAAGACTCTAGAATGTAATTGTTTCCTGACAGATTATTGGCAATTTTAGATATCACTGGAGAGGGTCAAAATTCCAGTGACCCGTGTAAGATCACACATGGGGTGTATTAAATCTCTTCTTCCTAAGAAACTTCTGAAATACTTCAGCACAGCAGATGAGCATAAATGCAAATCCAAAGACACGCCTTTTATGGCTCTTTTACATTTAATTCCTAAATTGATTGAAAATAATTTTTTTAAACAGAATATTATTGCTGAACATGAAATCCGTAACATTTCCTGTGCTGCACAAGACCCTGAAGACCTTTCTACATTTGCGTACATCACTAAAGACTTGAAGACTAATCATCACTACTGCCATGTATTCACTGCGTTCGATGTGGTGAGTTTACAGAAGATACTTCATTTAATAGTTCTTTGTAATAGTAATAGTTCTTTAGTTCTATTTAAACGTTTTCAGGGTATATGGGGATTAATGGAAGGTATTATTCATTTACCACATTAAAAGACTAATCTACTATGGGATAGTAAAAGAACATTTCTGGAGAAGAGCAAAGCTCTTTTTCATTTCTTTTTCATTTTCATTTAATTTCCCATCTGAAATAACCCACTTCTGTAATCTCAGCTGTCGACCATAAACTTAGCAAGTAGCTTTTCTTACATGTCTTGACACATAATTCTTCTAACCAAACATGTAGCCTTCCAGGAAGTTTGTACCAAGCAGGTTTTGCCACCCATTCTGAAATCTCAGCACACACCAAATAAACGAATCAGAACTGGATCAATGCACATTATATGTGCTGCTCAATCCTTCTAAGAAAGAGGTAGGTTCAGGAACTAGGTCTGCAGGGTGTCCTGCATTTTTTACTACGTTGTACTGTCTGTGTAGTCAGGGAAGGACTGGTTTGGTGATGTCCAGGCTTTTACCCTCATGCCAGCCAACAAGGGTTGAGAGGGTTGGACATTTTCTTGTGGGGGGCCCTTTGAGCTTGGACACTTCCCACAGGCACGATGCAGATGTGGGCTGATCAGATGTTACCACTGCAACTGATTTCTTCAGATTTCTTAGCCCTGCTGTTCCATGAGTTTTAGTGTGTCAGTGTTAAGCTGGATCAGTCCCAATAATTCAAACATCTCCAAATATTGTTTAGACTTTTTGACGTTATATCGAGTGAACTGGAAAACTGAAGCTTCCTCTGGAAATGTGTAGAGAATGTATGAAAAGTTTTGTATTTACTTTAACCAGAGAACTGAAACACTTACAGATCTGACAAAGAAGAGACCACATAGGTAGCTAATTGCATCTCGCAAAAGGTCCTAGGAATATTTGGCTACCACACTGAATCTGAAAGATTTGAAACATCTGTGATAACAGAGATTTGTGCAGAGCATTGTCCTTTCTGCATTCCTGTGTAAGAGGTTACCCCTGTAACCATCACCAGATTATTAGTACTATTAGATGGCCCCTCTGTTGATCTCTGCTCTCTAACATGTCAGTGGGAGTTTTAGCTTAACAAATAACGCAGATATGGAATTTGAGGAAATTTTACTTTAGCGGCACCTTTTTGTTTTCAAAAAAAAGTGCATTTATTTTGAAAAATAGCAAATGAATGCTTTAATTCTTACTTTCTTGTTCCAACCTTCTTGCCTAAAAAAAATCTCAGAAATGTTATTTCAGCAAAAGTCCTCGTAGCTCCTGTTATTCTGGTTGAAAATGGTTAAGTTCTTCCTATAATTATGCTTCTCAATGGTGATGCACAGACTACTCGTGTTTCAAGAAATCATGAATACTTATCAATTAGTCATATTGTTTTCAGCTAAATTTGATTAAATAAGTAATGGCTCTAATTTTTAGACTAAGAGGGCTTATTGTCCAAAAATTTCAGGAATACTTGCCATTTGAGTTAAGCACAAGAGAAATTTAAAATGCTATTAAAACTTTAAATCATTCAATAAAAAATATTTTCATATACTGTAATGTGTATGAATTCTTGAAACATGCTTACACAAATATAATTAAGTTAAAAGATATGTCTGAACTGAGACATTTTATTGGTGACGGGGAAATTGCAGAGCGATAGCATGTAGGATAGTTTAAATAAAAAGATGTACAGGAAGGTATGTCAGAAGGAATTTTAGTGTTTTGGTTCAGTGCTTTTGTTTTTAACTTCTCTTTTAGTGTCCACAGGGAGTAGAAGAAACTTCAAAATTATGTTAAAAATAGATAGACCGTAGTCAACAAGATGTTACATTATATGGATTTTAGTGATAAGTGAATCAACTGAAATTAGACTGATTGAGTGAGGTTATTATTCCTCCTGATCCATTTAAATACTTCCTAATGTTTTCAAAGTACTGCAGTTTCATTTATAGGTTTAATAATCAAGCACAAACATAGACCCAGGTTTAGCAGATGAAATTAATTTTCTCCCTGCTTGGCAAGGAAAGAATAGTGATCCCGGAATAATTACAACATCTTGCTCACTTCCTCTACCTTAGGAGGAGCATTTAATACTCCAAGCACTTTAAATGGCTATTTTAAGCAATACGGAAACTTTAATGTCTAAATGTCTTAACTTAGTTTTCTCCTGCAATGTAATCCTCAGTGGGGCGTTACCTACTCAAATATTCTCTTTTTGTGTTGTTTCGTTTCTCAGGATCTAGCATTTCTGATGCAAGTACAAGCTCCATAAAAAAATAGCTAGATATTCAGAACACAAGCATACAGTAAATTAAATTTTCTATTTCAAGTCTAACACTTATGTTAGCCTGATCTTCCAGTTTGCTGATAGAAACAGTCCTAACCATTTGTTGATGGACAGAAGCTCAATCATATTAAAAAAACCAATGTTTAAAATAGTATAAATCCACAATAAGGTATTAAAAAATGCATTTAAAATCATATATATTATGGTAATACAATATATGCAATGGTATGAAAAAAATCTCACTGTCTTAGGTCCTTCAGTTCCTCAGGAAATGTGGGCAAGAACAATTTTTTTGCAGATAGGAAAGCATTTTAGTGTAGTGACATGTCAGCTACCAGCATTACTGACACTTAACTGTTTAGGAGTGACCGTACATGTAAGTTCGCTACTCAGAGTTAAAATTCTATAATCAAAATTGCAAAAACATCAGACAATTAAAGAATACTGAAGGGGACAAGGTTTGGAGGAAGAGGAGGATTTATTACTCAATATTTGAAATCCACTCTCATTCACTTATAAAGCAGCCCTAAAACTGTGAAGGGAAAAAAAAAAAAAGTAAAGGATTCCCTTTGGAGAAACAAACCACCATAACAGTTCCTATACCAAAACCTGGTTCATATATGGGAGACAGCCAAAGTAATTTCCATCAGATATTGGGCAAACTCCTTGAGATGGAGCACACTCAGGTACAAGGAGCTCTCAGCTCATGAGCAGATGAATCCCTTCTCTGTCATCTACATCGACAGCTTTGGCAACAGCCTGAAAGGCCCATTTTGAAGGCCCATTTTCATCGTCCCATTGCATACAAGATATCTTTCTGTACCATATTAGGAGAAAGGGATGGATTCATTGGCCTTTGCTTTCCACGATTGCTTTAAATCCAGAATAAGAAACAATCAAGACTTTTAAGATGCAGGAGTGCCTGATCATGAAAGTCTCGTGCAGTCCAGGAGTCCACAGGTGTTACAAGCAAATGCCAGCCATGTTGGTCTCATCATACCGTCTTTACCAAGCTGAGCTTTCTCCCCCTTGAGTGTACAAAGGCTGACACATTGGAAAACACACACAAATCCACGTCCTTTCTAGGTCCCCCCAAAAGTAAAAGTTGTGAAGTCTGGAGGGATAAGGCATATGTACACTTAACGGTGTAAATGTATACGTATGTCAGCTCTGCATCTGAAAGAACTCCCGTTACCAGTAAGTAACCTTCTCTTGTCAGGCTCTTAGAGTAGAAATCCTCAACGTTTGGCCTGGAAGATTTTGTTCTAAGAAGTAGGCAACTGATTTTGTCTCAGGGGATGGATATTTTAAACTGCGGTGGGATTTTTCAGATTTTTTTTTGAGTTAGGATTCCATATACTCTGTTCCATTTGATTGCTGCCAACTGTGATTTTAAGTTCAGTACCTTGAACACAGGGTGTCCTAATTGGCATTCCTACACGTCCAATGTGATGGGTAGCTCACACTAATCATCTGAGAGGCTTCAAAGGAAGCTTCTTCAGTAAATTCGGTCTCCAAAAAAGACCAGATTTGACATTGATCTTAATGAAGGAAAAAAAAAATCATCACCTAAAAGCAAACCGTAAAATCCTCATTTGTGAAAAGTGCTTTCTCCAAAAGGCAAAATGTTAGTTTTTCCAAAAATTCCTTTGCAAGTGACATTTTGTGATAGCTCAAAAGACGGAAATCTTACTTCCTTCTCTGCCTCAACATAGCTTTATAGAAGCATGAAAACGCAGTGAAGCAGCAGTGCCTGATGCAACTTATGCAGTAAAAAAGTCAGTTAAAAGGTAACAGAACAATTAGCCATTGTAATCGGTTGGCTTAATTAAAGCAGCTGAAGACTCCTGACTCAGACTTGCACTGGGGCATTGAATTGTAACTTTACGTGGCAAACAAGGCAATTGACCTCAATTTCTCATCTCTCAGAAATTATTGCTTAAAGGTGTTGGCTTACTCACTTGCCTTCGCTGCTGTGCCGTGCAAAGAACAGGCCTGTAGCAGCCTCAGGACCACCATGATCATAAAAGTTTTGCCTCCTTTCCAAGGAGCGTGACAGGGTGCTGTAGGGGTCAATGTCTTCTACAATGATCAGGGGGTCTACAACTTTTGTGCTAAGCGTCTTTGGGGGATGCAGACTGGTTTCCTTCCTTTTGTGCCATATGTGAAAAACCCAAATGGTCTCCTCACTCCATCATCATCAGAATTTCCACAATTACTTTTGTGGTTTGGTTTTCCGCCCCCCTCCCCAAGGGAATCCTGCTCATAACTCACCGGTATAGCCCACGGAAGAATCCTTACAAACTCTAATCCCCTCCCAGGACTACAGGTGAGAAAGTCCTCAAACCAAACTTATTTATGTTTTTTTTTCAAAATACAATTTTGCAGACGCCTTTTTTAAATTTTACAAGGTACAATTTGAAAGCCCTTCTTGCCTCCATTTGCAGACTTCTTCAAGGCTCTGCTGCAGCATGCAATGTATGAAATTTATGTACAAGTTACAGTTCAGTTTACATTTTGAATATTGAACAGAACAGTGAATGTTCTATTTGCTATGTTTCAAATATTTATTAACCACAGAAACAGTTACATGTTTCCAATGGCTTTCAGGCTCCAGGCAGGCCTATTTTTTTTCATTTTACAGACTATGAAAGAAAACAAATCATAGCAGCTTCTGATGAGATGCAGGACCCAGACTAGATTTATGGCTCAGCATGGCGAACTCTCTGCCTGTCTCCACTCTTATCTCAGAGCTTTTCAGGCCTGTCTCTTAGTGACCTTTCTGTATGCCATACTGGATGGTGCATTTTCGCAGTCCCTCTAGTATTACAGTCTACTTTTTCTCCAAACCATTACTACACCCTGTCCTGTTGATGTATTCCTTAGCAATAATAATATCCACTGTAGACAATCCTGTGATGATATAGTACCCTATCTTACTGTCCCAACAGCAGATAAATATGTCTTTAGAATAATATTCTTGTGCTGCTAATAGGTGCACTCAATTTCAAATAATATTATTCGTACATTTTTAACAATTATACTCTGTTGGTCTTAATTCCATAGCCAGCGTTCTGCTAAAAGGCAGGGTACTTTGTAGTAATAGTCTCTTTAGCCTTTCATTTATTACTCCACTGGCAAAATGCATCCTCAGTGTTTCTCAGCCCTGGCTGAGTTTCCTTAAGTTAAAGGGGAGACAATTTGGAGACTACTGCTATCAGATCAGGCAGATGTTTTTATTTGGGAAGCTATGAAAGGTTGGCTAGCATGTGGTGGTGACTGCAGTTGCAACGGCCAAGAGCATCTCCCCATGGAGGGGTATAATTGTTTTCTGTCTGACCTAACAAAGACCAGAGCTGGTACCTTTAGAAGCAGCTTTTCTAATGAGCTAATTATACTGAATTTAGCTATACTATCTTGGTATACATGCATGATCACGAAGGGATGGCATTTCTTCATGACTAGAGTGAAATTACAGTGTAGGGCATGAAACGAAATGCTTATCCTTTTAACTGTGTTTTAACGACTGCAGGGCGCACGGTGTACTGCCAAGCATCTTGCATTGCTTTCTGCTTTATTGCAAACTCAACAGTTAGGCTTGACTAGCTAAAGAGGTATCTCATTCAAAATTATATCAGAAACATGGGAATTTTAAGGGATGGCCTAGTTTCAAAGCAATGCAAGATTGCTCCCAGCTATGGGCTGCCAGAGGTTTGGGAAGGAGAGGGTAACTCTGAATTACATCAAAGATTTATGAATTATTTTAAGGAGACTGTAGGACATAAGGAAGCAAGCCGGCAGGCTTGCAATTGCTCTGCGGGGGGGGGCGAAACATTACTGGAAAGTTAGGACCAGAGAAATAGGCTCTAGTAGGAACCTACAAAACAAACCCACAAACCTGAAAAAAAATGACCATAGAAATTGCAGTTTAGCTTAAGGTCAAATTTGAAACTCACAGCTGCTTTTTAGTTGATGCAAAACTATACAGAAAAAATATTTATACCAACCCCCCCTTGGATCCTCATTCATGCTTCATAAACTTTTCAACAGGTTTTCTTCCATGTTTCTTACCACCAGTCTTAAGAGCCTGAGTTCCTTGGCCATACTTACTAACCCCCACGCTCACGAGAGTATGCCAACATGCCAGTTTAAGCTCAAACATTTTTACTTCTAGAAAACAAAACCACGAGAAGGTTGCACCAGCACTTGAAACGTGCATCCAAAGCGGAGCGCTGACTGTTGCGCGTGCATAGGTGCACTGCACCCGTGAAGCAGAGCACACACTTTTCAACATTCGCTTTTTGGCCTCGGAGACGCACCACCCCAACACTGCATCCTCTTCCTGTGCTGCTTGGTGAGAGCACAGAGCATCCCGAGGTGCACGCCCGGGGAAAGTGCGCGTCCGGCTGCCAGCTCTGGAGGAGGCTGGGTCAGCAGAGGAGGTCCAAAATAGTGCGGAACGTCAAATGTAGGTGCAGTAGTGCAAGATGGGTGGGATCTTGAGAGCAGCAGATACAGGGTGAGCTGTGAAGGTGGGGAAGGGAGGGGGTAATGTACTTGTTCTAAAAAGAGACAACACACACTCACCCACTCCTGTTTTCATGTTGCGTGAGACAATGCTTTCAACGTTTTTAGAAGTAATTACTTTCAGAACAATAAATCATGTTTAGATTGTTTTTAATCAATGAGAAATCAAATGGCAGATGTCTCTATTTCAGAGACTTAGGAAGTTATTACCAGTGTGATTTTAATTATTTACATTACAAATCACAGCTGTAGTAGTACCCCACTTCATGTATCCGATGATACTTCAACCTCACTCCAATTTTAACTGTTTTTGTTTTGTTCCAGAATTTAGCTTACGAAATCATTCTTACGCTAGGACAAGCATTTGAGGTGGCCTATCAGCTTGCCCTACAAGCACGAAAAGGGGGCCATTCTTCAACCCTCCCAGAAAGCTTTGAAAATAAACCCTCCAAGCCTATTCCCAAACCACGTGTTAGTATTCGTAAGTCAGTGGTAAGTAGAACGTAGCGGTGCATGCAGACAACAAAATTCAGTTGTACAGCTAAGAGTTGATTGGAAGCTGTATAGGTAAATAAACCGGTTGAGTCAGAGACGCTCCATGTCTCCGTTGTGCCACCTCTGCTCATCAGCCGGTAGGGCTGTGTCGCTGCAGCACGGGTGACCGCTTCGAAAAACAGCTCGTTTCAGACTCCTCCAGTTTCAGATGTTGCTTGGCCAGTGCTGTGCATATGTCTTCTAGAGTAATTCTGTCTAATTCTTATGTATTGCGCTTTTTTAAGTGCTGAGGATGACAGCCAAAGCATAGTTCTAAAACTGGTTCCGTGGACTTTCCTGCTCTTGTATCAAGAAATAAAATCAGCACCAAACTTGTTTGATACACGGTCACTGCATATGTATCCAAATCAAATTACTGACAATTACCTTGTCACACCAAGCAACTCCTTCTCTTACCCTTTATTTTATTTTTATGGCCCTCAGTAGACCCTCCTGTTCCAAAACTGGGATTCAATGTAGCTTTTCAATATTTTCTTTGTAATCCCAAACTCATAAGAATCCAAGTTCATGGGAGCCTACACACTGATTGTCTTTAAAATGCCCTTCTGAAGTGCATAGATGACAGAAAAGTATTCTTTTATGGTAGAGCTTTTAAAAAAATTATGAAAACTATTTTAAATCAAGTGAGAATACAGGCAACAAGGAAAGGGGAAGAATGACCACACGCTGTATTATATTCACTGGCTATAAAGTGAGAACCATAATCTGTGATATTTAATTATTGCATGAGAGGAAGGCAGGGGGATGGGGGGGTGGGGGGAATGTATGGCTGTACACTGTGTTCTCCATTGCCACAGAATCTTTATCCATAAAATTCTAGAGAAAGAACATTTCCTGATGCCATCATCTGTCTCGGTAACAAAAGGACTTTTCAGGATCAAGTCTAGGTTTAAACATAGCTTGGGGATAGGCAAAGCTCTGGTCTAAAGAGGAAAAAGGCGCCAACTGTGTGTAGATGGGAGCGTAGGCCAGTGCACTTGCTGCTGTAGGACCTTGTTGATAAGGATTTATTCTGTGTTCTACTTTTTAAAGAAAAAAATGTCTGCTAGAAAATGCTGTGCGCAGAGACAGTAACCGGTCCATGTGTTTGCATTTGTCTTACAGCAGATAGATCCATCAGAACAAAAGACTCTTGCGAATCTACCATGGATTGTTGAACCTGGACAAGAAGCCAAAAGAGGCATTAATACCAAGTATGAAACTACAATTTTCTGATACAAAACTGTCCCCCCCGTTCCTTGTTGTGCCTTGCACGCCAAGCAGTCACAGCACAGCCTTTCCTTTATGGCAACGTTTCAATCCAGCAGCGAGGAAGACTGCACTGTATGAGTGGCCTTGTAACTAACAAAAAAGGCTGACGGTCATTTCTGGTGATGTTCTTCTTCCTGCAGCACTGACAGAAGAATGACACTATGTGAAGACTTTTAAAATTACAGTCCACAAGAGGAGTGAGAAACCTTATTTTTCACGCAGTTCTCCCTTGTGACTCTGCCACAGTGCTTTCTTTGATTTCTTATTTTAGAATTCTACTTTTTAAAAAAAAAAAAAACCCAACACAAAAGGTCTCTAAACTAACACTAAATGCTGCCTATGAGTAGAATATTTGATTGGTTTTTTATTTAAATCTTGGCAGTTTTTAATTGAAATAGAACCAGAATTAATAGAGTATTTGTGAAACCACTGAATTCATTAATAATTACTGTGTTGAATAAAGAACTCATTAAAGTGACAAGAAATTAGGCACCCTGATTTCTGTGTGCACTGGTTTTATATGTAATCATTGGTGTCCTTTGATCCTCTACAGAAATAGGAACCTCTTGCATTGTAGCAAAGGATCAGAGTTTTATGAACGGTTAGAAAAAGGTGTTAATAATGCACAGAAAACATTTATTAGATATTTTTATGGAAGAGAAGTACTATAGGAAAACATATGAATATTTATGGAAGGAAGCCAGATTAATTATGACAAATATTGTTTATTTTAAAGTAAGCCGCTGCTATTGCAGCATTATGAAAATTATAAGACTTGTAGCATCAGTGCACTGGATGTTCCGTGTGATCAGTCTGGAATGAAAGTGGAATGGTCATTCTACTACACCTACATATATAGTTTATGCAGTTCAACATTGCTATAGCCATGACTTCTACTAGTATTTTTAAAAAAAATAATCTCAGTGGTTCTAAAAAAAGTCAAAAGCATGGATTTTGCTATCAAGATTTCTGCCACAGAAAGCTTGTTTGGAAGAGCGTTGATAAAATTCTACTGCAAAACATTTTCTAAATCAAAATAGCAAGAAAAAGAAAAAAATTCCAAAGTAATAAAAATGTTTTCATCGAACAAAATAGTTAAGCATTTGCTTAATATTTGATTAAATAAGATTTACTTACATTTTCTTTGAAGTGTTTTAATTTTTTTAATGTCTGTGGAGTATTTGTATAATACCATGATGTATATTTATGTAGAACTGAAATTATAACAGTACAAATATCATAATAGGAGAAAAATGACATTTTAACGTATATTGTTCTATCCAGTCAAATTGTGAATCATTTTGAAGTTCATTATAGAGATATTGATAAATTGTGTGGTTGTCCTAATGTTTTTTTAATTATTATTTCATATCCAGCTGAGGTTTTCGGTTAGAATCATCAGTTGGTAAATTCCAAAAAATGGATAATTGAACTTGGTTTAAACCTGATAATTGTATACGGTTTAGTTAAACCTAATCATAGCGCTGAGTGATGACATACTTTTAATACAGTATTCAATTTACTTGAACAAAAGAGTTCCTTGTACATATTTTGCCTATTCACTGTTGATATGTACGTAGTCAACTGACAGTAAAAAAATAACACTAAAAATATGGTACCAAAAGGGAAATTGTATAGGAGAAGAGTAAATAGTAGCCTCACTGCAACAAATACTTATGTAAATATGCTTGGGCTTCCAGTTATAAATTTTGTAATTTTGTCATTTATTTATATCCTATAAAAGCACACAAAATAAAATGAAGTTGTACAGTCCCAGTGCTTTGTGCATCAGTTTGTCATTGCAAAAGGACATAAGGGGCCTGATCCAAAGGATACTGAAATCAGTGAAAGGTCCTCCCCTCCCCTTTCCCTGATTTCACTGGGCTTTGGATCTCATCCCGCGCAAACCCAGTAGTGCTGTGGAGGCGGTTTTAGAATACAGATTTTGTTTACAAATGGTAACTGCTTCATACTTTAAAGGCCTTAATTAACAGGTTCTTCGGTGCACTGCTGAACTGCTGACTTCCCATATTTAATCGCACCCTGTAAAGGCTCACATAGGAAGTTATGTTAAAACACATTTGCTTCAGGCACCAAAAGTACAAAGTGGCCAGATTTTCAGGCTATAAAACTGGGGCACCTCTTATGTAGCTGAGTGACCCCTAAAACTAAAGGATGAGGCGGGAGCTGCAGCACAACTCTAAGCAGATGTAAGGGAAAGGAGTGAAACAACAGCAAGAACTGGCAACTTGCAGGAAGGATTTGATCTAGGTTCATCAAAGAGATGTCAAGCAGGTAAAGTGGCACAGTAAGCTGCTCGACTTGTTTGGGAGGGAGAATCAGGGTAAAAAAGACTGAAGATGGCTAGCAAGACTGATGGAAGATGAGACAGATGGAAGACTAGTGGGGCAAGGAATGAGTGTGAAGAGTAAAGTTTGGGATACAGTGAGTCAGTGAACGATTGGAGCCCCCACAGCAGACAGACATAAATTGAAACTGGAAGGAGAGAGAAGAGTTAACAGGCATTAGGCAGTTCTGTATTTGCAGAAACCTGGGCTCTTAGAGGGAAACATTTCCCTCACTAGCTGATACTAGCATCAGCCAGTTGGAGAGAAGTCCGTGGCGACCCCTCTGGCATGGGATGGTGGGTCCTTTCTTCAGATATGAAGAGCCTTCTACAAACCTGCACTAACCCAAAGCAGTTACCACTTGATCTTTAGTGCTTTTTGGTCAAGGTGACATTCCATGAAAAGTTCCTAGTATGCTGGAAGTGTATCGGTGGCAAGGGGACAATGGTCAGTCTTAAAAGTGAAGGTAGATAAAAAAGCCAGACACCTCCAAAAGATCAGAAAGTGAGGAGAACTGCTATTCTTGACCTCTACTCAAGGTAAGAGGGAAGCGGAGGCAGTCAAGGAGAGAACGTGAAGAAACCGGAGCATTTGGATGTTGCAAAACCAAGAGTTAATTGCAACAACTGCCTTACAGTGGGAGGGTGGAGAACGGGCAAAAGAAGAGAGATGTTATGAAAGTAGACTGCATTTGACATAAGATAAGGAAATTGGAATCAAAGTGAGGTAAGTGTGGGTGATAAAGGATTTTGAGAATCATTTGGGTAGTGAGGTCTCTAATACGCAAGGTGAACAAGCTGCTCCTGGGAAACTGGAGACTGGAGAAACTCCTGAGGAAACAACGGGGAAATTCTGTGTTGTGGAGGTGGGGGTTTTCCTCAAGCAGACGTTGCATTTCAGACTGGATGTGGTGACTCCTCCAACCTGGCCTGGTGTTTATTAAAAGCCAGAGGAGCTGCTGCTCACAGCTGGCAGGAGACGACACTCAGCATATCTGGTTCTGGTAATCTGCCCATAAGTTTATGAGAGGCTGCTCCTCCTGCAGAACCACGATGCTATGCATGTCTTGCAGTTTGACGCCAGCATCTCAGCACCAAAAACTGGCATGGCCTTGAAATGGTGACTATGGGAAGAGAATTAGCAGATCATGAGAAAGTTGCATCAGTCTTCAGCATGCTAGACAACTAATAAACTTTCACATCCAACTGTGAAATAGTTCATAGCTTCCTTTCTAGATTAAAACAGGCAGTTTGTGCCATGTGCAGAATTCCTATTTAATTTTACCCTAGATTCCTTTCAATGTGTGCTGTTCAGCTGTCCTGCTTCACACTTCACTGGAGGATGATGTTTAAGATGTCATCAAGACAACAGTCTAGAAATAGTAACTTCAACTGTCTCCACACTACCGGTCCGAAGAACAATTGACTCCACAGAGGAACCGTGTGGCAGTGACAAGCATGTAAGTGTAAGACATGGCACCAGGATTAGAGACAATATTTAGATGTGGGCACTTATTTAATGTTATCTCATGTAAAAAGACCAGCTGAAGAGAGTGGAAGAAAAAAGGACTCTTAATGTGCTGGAAATATTGACAGGATTTTCAGCTCACTGGAAAGCACAGGAGGGATAATGCTCAGGCTTCTACTGAAAAGCTCTGTAACTGTTTAGTGCTCTATAACTTCTGTAGGTGAACCAACTTCTTTGCTAAATGAGCAAAGCAACCATACTGCTATCAAGTCCGCCCTTGAATACACTGGTTCTAGTTAACTTTCATGCCTGTGAGCTGACAACCCAAGCCAGGCGGAGGCTGATCACCACCTCAGCTAACCGAAGCAAACATATGAGATTCACTTGCAGCCGGAGTTCACACTAGGATGTAGATTTTGTGGAACTGGTGGATGATTTCCTTCCTACAGACCAGGCAGTCACCCTCACCCTCGTTACAATCCTGAACGCAACCAGCCTCAACACCACTGTCCCTACTGAAGAGGCAGAAAAGAAAAATCGGGGACATGGTCCATGCTCCTTGACTTTCAGGAAGGATAGGCTCCAAATGCAGGAATGGGAAACAGCACCTCCATGCCTGGCTCCTGCTCTTCTACAATACCACAAGCAAACTCCTCTCCAGTCCTACTTAGCATTTATATGCAATTGCTAGTGCCACATCTTTCATCCTTCCGATGTGCAAGTCAGGTAGCTTGGTATCTTTGAGAATGTGGGCCTGGGTAAAGAAGTAACAACTAGGCAGACAAAAATGTTACCATTATGTAAATGAAAAAAAAGTCTCTCTCTCTCTCCCCTCTTGCCACCAAAAGCTCGGAAAAGAAAACTACTTTTTTAATCAATCAAGAAAGCTGAATTCAAATCACTAACCACATTAAAAAAAAAAAAGTGAAGCTTAGACAAAAAGTGAGGGCCTTAGACTTCTTCCTCACACATAGAAAATTTATCACAGATTTAACACCATAAGCTCACTTAATTGTAAGATACATGCCTTTCTGTAATTTTTTTAAACATGGCAATTCCTACCTTCAAGTCATTAGAAGAACTGCTCAATTTCTCCAGATCATTATCCAAACCTAAATTTATTCTAATATTAAATCCTTTTAAAAAACAAAATGAAAAATTCACGCACAATGTCAAGGATGGGTCAAAGATCGAGAGAACATGTCCAAATTTGAAGGCAGTATATTTGTTATCATCTTTTCTAAATGAGTATTAGAAAAGCCAGAAATTCAGGATGAGACAAAGGAAATGGAAGTACGTTCCAGTATAGAGAATACCCAAAGAGCATTAACTTTACCCTATAGTGACACCATGAGGAAAAAAAGAAACAGACTACACTAATTTTAACCATACATTCAATGCAGTGCAGTCTTTGTTCTTGCACTTGTTATTATCGGACAATGATAATTGCTAGGCTGCAGAATTAAGGGCTTGTGCGTGTACTAAGCAAATATATCCAAATGTATATAACTGAGGCTAGCGCTGCTTGTTTCTTGAGTTTATGTTGCAAAGAAGATTAATATTTTTTACTTTGATTTACCTTTATATACTTACACTGTTATATATTGTCTGGAAAATATCAGTGATGGATTAGGTGACCAATTCTGCATTGGAATTGAGTGAATATATTGAACCCTCCTAGTATTTGGGAATGCTGTATATGACTGGAGGTTGATATGAAAATATGTTAGATCATTCACCACAGCCATTTCTATCACAGCCATTAATTACATTTCAGTCAGCTGTACTTGCTTCAAGCTTAAAGAATTACTTAGGCCCACTACCTCAAACCTAGAAAATTAAACTAATTGCTAGGAAAACAAAAGGATGAATACCCATCTCACCTGAAGGCACAGATCACCTGTGTTCAATACTGCACTTCCTAAAGCGGCCAATCTCAAAGGAAGGTGAAAAGATTTAAAGGCCAAATTACACAGTACAAGAATGAAGTTCTTCCTGACCCACAGATGACCACCAAACCCCCTCAATCTTAGTGTTCCGTTACAATCGCTCTTGAGTGACCTGAGACAAGGAACTTTATCAGAGGGTCTCAAGGTCCTTTCTGTACCTATTTTTAGGTGAGACATGCCAAGCAAGGCAATACAGATCTTGGCTTTATAATAATCCATAACATTTGAAGCATAAGAACAGCTGGGAGCAAGTAGAAACTGAATGGTTTTCTGAGACGGTTGTTTAGACTCAGCTTTGCACGGAGAAGTAGAAATTAAGAAGTAATTCCCTTGTTTTACGTGATTTTACAAGGTGGGTTTTTTTCTTCCAGTCAACAGAACTTGTTTTTCTTTTGTCAGCAAGGCTTGAATGTCCTCCCTCTCTCCCACACCTCACTAATATGTCACTTCTCAGCCTTCTCTCCAATTCAACAATACAAATTCAACTCAAACTTTGCACTGTGAGACTTTTGCCCAGCCCTTGGATTGCTTTTTGTGGTTCTATTCTAAATTTTGGTTGAATCCATTTTGTCTCTGAAACACAAACACCACAGCTTTATGCACTAGCCCAGCACACAGATTGTTTCCCCCTCCTTCAAGACAGATCCTTTTTATGTACCCACAGGCCCTGTTTACCTACCACTGCAGACACTTTGCAGTTTGCATGGATGATACCACTCGCTTTCATTCCCACACCACCATTTTCAACATGGTCTCACCTGCATTCTTAACTCCACTATGTATAACAAAGCTATACTTTGTCCATAAGGTAACAAAAACATGCTGTTGGATGTTGAAAGCAGACAGGCATCATATTGTGATAGCTACTTATTCTTGCAGTATACTCTTTAGCCAATTTATATCATCTGCAGTTTTATTGTCAAAGGTTTTAAAGATCACAGACAAAAACATTAAATAACACTATACCAATAATGTGGCCCATATTTTAATCCATCTAATATGTTTTCTACCAGTGCTATAGAACAGAAGCTCTTTCAAACCAAAAATCTGCATGATAATAAATCAAATTCCCTAAAGAAATCCAAAGTTCATGTATTGACACTAATGGGTTAAAAAAAAAAAATCACAAGCAAAACAATTAGAAATCTGCCAGCTGTGTTTGCTGAAACCAGTCTCTCATATAACCACAACAATCAGCAATGCCTAGAAAAAATTCTGTGATGTTCAGAGTAGACTACGTGTTCATGTAACCCTAAATCTGCCATTCCACTATTTTAGTCATGACTGACTTCAGGTCAGTAGTTGCCTTGGTCACCTCTTTCAAAACACCAGAATCGTCATGATTCACAATCCTTTAGAAATTGTTCTTTTTTCCAAGACGTGATGAATTTGACGAGGTGTGATTCAAAGGACACTTCGTCTTACCCATCTCAGACATTTGGCTATTTATTGTTTGGACTTGCTGATGTCAAATTTCTTTAGTTTGAACAAATGCATCCTTGCCACCTGTTCTGTTAAGACTATAACCTCCTATCCCTGTGATTAATATATTCCAAGTATTCTGTCCTTCCAACATCATATTTCACAACTGTGTTGCTGTGATCAATGGACTAAACTGCTTTGTGTTTTATACCAAGTGACCTCTCATTTACTTTGCTTATTGATATTTGACTCATTGGTGCACAAGCCCCTGTCAGTTGCTCCTATACTT
Organism: Gorsachius magnificus; assembly: GCA_034008185.1. Classification (NCBI taxonomy): domain Eukaryota; kingdom Metazoa; phylum Chordata; class Aves; order Pelecaniformes; family Ardeidae; genus Gorsachius; species Gorsachius magnificus. The sequence continues at coordinate 165,798,341 of CM067081.1, forward strand.
TACTTGGTAATTTGCACTCTAAAATATCATAAACATCTCAAAAAATTTATCTGTGTTTCACCGTAGCTTCCTCACCTCTTTTTAAGGGATGTCATGTAAGAGAGCATCTCATTCAGCAGGTTTTTTGGTGGGGTTTTTTTTTGTTTCACATCTGCAGAATGGTGACTCCTTGGACCCCTTTCAATGATTCTCAGCTTTAACACATCCTACATTGTATCCATGTTCTCAGCTATGCCAAAAATTGTTTTGCTGGAACGATTACAAATCTGTACCTCTCCAACCGAGGTGATATCCTGTTATACAAGGAATATGCAAGCAGAGTATGATTGGTGGCACCTGGAAAACTGCTAATTTTTACACCTTGAATTTGATTTCATAATAAAGATTTCATAAAGGTCTGCTTTTCAAGAATGTCTCCGCTGATCCAAAGCCAAGTGTGTGGGTGTTTTTCATCTCGCTATAGTTGATTTAACTTGTAAAAAGGAGACTTAACTTCCTCTCTATATTTTCTTTCAATTACATAAACATTCCTGTGAACAAGTCAGTAAGAATTTATGACAGATTTAGAGCTGCCTGGTGATAATTTATGAGTACTTTATGTTGGCCTGATTACCGAAATGTTTGTTACATGGCTTCACTTGTTTAAGGTAGCAAGAATCTGTCGGGGAAAAAACAACTCTGAAAGGGAAGGATAGATTAAGGTACACAGTTTTCAAACTCTACGCAGTTCTTAAGGAAAAATGCCAGAATTATTTGAATATCCTATTCAAAATAGCCTCTAAAATGGGCTTAGAGGAAGAAAAAGTAAAGTCCAAGAATCTGCAAGAGCAAAACTTGTTTCAAACAGAAAGCAAAAAGCGCTTAACTTAAAAAAAGCACTGTTTCTGTCAGTTGCTGTACAAACACCACTGCTACAATTGCTCCTTTACCTTTACCGTGCCACTGCTACTGGATCATCTGTGCTACTGATCTCTGACTGCAGCCGCTTAGAATTTTATCTTTACTTCCTCTGGGGAAGAATTTTTGCAGTCCTCTCATTTGGGCCAAGTCCTTGGGTTACGATACCTAACTCAGCTGTTCTCTCTTTGAAGTTTTGACTGTGTTTAGGAACATCCAATTTTTTCCTTCAGGGAATCTCAGCAGCTATGAACTGACAGTCACCTTAGAAGTAGCAAAAAATATCTCAGTACGGTAATTTCAGTAGGGAAAACCACTTTGTCAGAACTCAAATGATGCACAAAACACATTCAAAACAGAAGGCACCCAAGCTCAAAGCCCCTCGCTACTTGACAATTGAGACATCCAAACTTTGCTGTTGTGAGAAAAAAGAATATATCAAAGTTAAGACCTTTAAGTATTTGCTGCTAACTGCTTAAAGTATTCACTGTGATCAAATTCTCATTTTCCAGACAGGTTCTTGCTTAACAAAACAAACATATGGACAGATACATAGCCTTATCTGAAAATAATTTCTAACCCGTGACAGAACTCAAATAAGGAGCAAAATAAGTAATGCAAAATGGAGGTACAAGCTGCACGGGCTGGAAGAACTCTGGTTTGATTTTTGAAAAGCAGGAGATGCAATTTGTATGCAAACTAAAAATAAAAAAATATAGGAAGGATTATGATTTTTAGAGAAGGTTATCTTAATTTCCTAGATTCACATTTTCACAAAAAAAGAAGCAGCAGGATGCATAATACACTTATCTAACAGCTCGTTGAAAAGCATTCTTTCTTTTTTTCACCAATACATGCTGAAGAAACCAGAGCGATCCAGAATACAAACTGAGAAAGTACTCTACCCCACAGAGCCACTTTGCATAGTGAATTACAGCTTTGCTCCAGCAAATCCTCCCCTAACACTACCAGTGCTAGAACCCCGAACAGTGGAACCCCCCATTTGAAAGCACATTGACAACAGTAACCGGGGAATAAATATGAGATGTAGTGATGGGTAAAGCAGCTTGAGAAACTGCAAAGTGTGAAGAGCTCCACAGCTAGCGGAAGTTTATGAGGAAAAATAGACCATAACTTCAAGGAATAGACTTTTTTTCTGTGCCTGCCATAACCAAAAGTTTAACCCTTTGAAGAAAGATATTTCAGGAAAAAGGAGATAAAACAATCAAATTGGTAGACTTTTAGCTTATCGCCTTCTACTGTGTTTAATCTATTTTTGACCAAATTTAAATGCTCAAGATAATGCTGTGAAGAAAATTCCAGGTCGTGTGTAGTTCAGTGGAACCATACCCGCCTCTGGCAGGTATTCGCTGTTACAATCTGGCAGTGAAAACCAAACGATTCCTCCACAGATTCAGTCTGGCCGTTTACCATTCTGCTTTTTGAATGGACGTGTACCCAGAAGATCTTCCACAAACCCAGTGCTCCCGACTATTAAAATCCAGCTGCTGAGTCAGAACAGCAATTTGATAGCTAAATCCTTGATAATGTAAGAAAGAAAAAAAATTACTATCTGCTCTATAATTTTTAGAGTGGACAAAACCAGAACTGTTTGGTTTTGAGAAACTGAGAGTGCAACACCTGCAAGATGTTTAAAATATTTCTTTAAATGCTTTGAAAATTCAGACGCACTCAGGTGACCTTTTTTCTTGCTATGGTTAAACATATACTCAAATAGAAGCAAAATTTAACCAACATTTAATCTGTTTTAACTCTTTGAAACTGTTCTTCTTCACATTTCCCAGTTCTGAAGTTTAACTCACGTAGTGGTAAGACCTCTTCCACACGTTTCCTTCAATCTCATTTGTACAGCTGGAAATACAAAATGCATAATTACTGTCCTGTACTGAATATAAACAAACTCCACAGCACATTGTAAGAAGTCACACAAATACACTGAAAAAATTTAGGAGCCACCAGCATGCATAAGGGTATCTTAACATTACTGTCTAGATGATGAGTGCTTAGCCACCAAGACATGGCTGTTGGCTTCAGGTTGGATTCTTTAAAGCAAAATGTTTGATTTGTATTTAGAGACAAATTTCCACTGGCCTATGCCCATGTCTGCTCACGCATCTATTCTCTACTAAAATTAAAAAAAACCCAACCAACCAACCAACAAAACAACCCACACTCCAAACCAAAAACTGTTAAAAACCACAAAACTCTAAGCATTTCCAAATCTCACATTAGAAATATGCCGTTCCTCTCATGTGTTACTGCAGTGCTGTTAAACCAAAAGCCTATTTGTCAGTGTTCCTGTAATCTTTTTTCCCTACACAACTTCTGCCAAGGGGCTCATAAGCAATAGCCAATACTGGTGGTAGGATTAAAAGATGAATTTAAGTGGCTCTAACTGGGAAGCACAGGAAGAAGTGTCCCTGTCGTCGTGTCTCTGGGACTGGAAAACTTGCTCTCAGAACATGACAAGACTGAGGTGTCTTAGCACTGGAATAAGAGTTTGAACCCACCGGCTACAAAGGCTTAACACACATAAACCTAAACATTGGCTCTAGTGAGGAAGAGGAGTATGGACCAGTTATTAATATCTTTGGAGAATATTACAGACAAATAACGTGATTTTTAAAACTACAGGAAATCCCTGCTCTCATTTGCTGGAAAGTATGGTTATCTGCAGATATTAAATTTGCTATATAATTGGTAGAGAACAATTAAAAGAGCCTATTGCTTTAGAAATGCAAGTAATGTAAAATACCATTTTTTAAAGTTATTTAAAATATTAAGCATACTTTGTGTGCATTTACGCATTAGAAATAACACGGTTTACCTCAACATCATTGTATTTACCTTTACACAGCTGGACTGGGTAAATTTGTCTTTGCCACACTGAGTCATTTTAAACATCAGGATTTTCAAAATTTGTCTGAGTTGGTATGTTATTAGAGAAACTGGACAAAGCTTAAAAAAAAAATAAATCAGAGGGGCACAAATAAACTGAAAGAAGTAAACAGAAGAAATGAAAAATACCACACACATAAACACACAGCGTCTAATTGTGGCATCCTAAGTAAGCACTCAGATGATCCCTCTTGAGTACAGAACAAGAATCCTCTCTAGCCTGAAGGACTCGAATCTCACCGTTCCCGGAGCACTTGTTATACGTACGACGTATGGTTTGTTAAACGGAAACAAGCACGGGAAGCTAATTTGTTCTGTAAACAATCAGGCCCCAAGAGAGAAGCTGCCTATTGAAACACTGAGAAGATACTTTAGCTTTCTCATCCTTCTGAATAAACACACCCATGCCACTTGAATAGTTCAACTAGTCCAGCCGCCACACTGCCGTGCTGTATCCCGCAAGTGTAACTGTAGGAGATGATACAGGAAGTGCCGAAGTTGTCAATAACACGTGCAGACTGAAAATGTTTCTCCTTTATGCTCACTGCATCTTTTAGGACGCACCCTAATAGCCCCAGCTTAGGCCTCTATCAAATCTAGTTGCAAGGTTTCTCATGAAAAGCCCCCTTAAAAGAAAGGTGTGCAGTAATTTAATATGGAAAAAAAAACCACCTTAAAACCCAGGAAAACCCAAACCCTTCCTCCAAACCCACCTCTCCCCCATGCCCCCCAAAAAAACCCCACATCAATGTGCAAAGACATGGGTAGCAGCACACTGCCCAGCAGCTTTGGAAGTGCTGAAAAATATAGGCCAACCTACTGCAGAGTTCATGCCACGAGCAAGCCTGGGCTCAGCGTAAGATCTTAATGCACCTTGGCGGCGGCAGTGATTGTGTCCCATTCCTTACGAGCTTGAAAGACCAAAGTGAAATTGAGCACAAAAAAAATTCGCACTGAAACCGTCCTAAGTAGCTGACAGACTCCCTGTTCTCCAAATGGTAAGGTTCATTTAGCTTCTGCTCTTCTTGAAATCACAACAGAAATAAGGCATCCCAAGTCATAGAACCATAGAATGTTTTGGGTTGGAAGGGACCCCTAGAGGTCATCTAGCCCAACCCCCCTGCAGTGAGCAGGGACACCGCTAACTAGATCAGGTTGCTCAGAGCCCCGTCCAACCTGGCCTGGAATGTTTCCAGGGATGGGGCCTCTACTACCTCTCTGGGCAACCTGTTCCAGTGTTTCACCATCCTCATTGTAAAGAATTTCTTCCTTATATCCAGTCTAAACCTACACTCCTTCAGTTTAAAACCATTACCCCTTGTCCTGTCACAGCTGGCCCTGCTAAAAAGATTGTCCCTGTCTTTCCTATAGGCCCCCTTTAGGTACTGAAAGGCTGCAATCAGGTCTCCCCGCAGCCTTCTCTTCTCCAGGCTGAACAGCCCCAACTCTCTCAGCCTGTCCTCATAAGAGAGGTGCTCCAGCCCTCGGATCATTTTAGTAAGCCCTCCTTTGGACCCGCTCCAACAGCTCCATGTCCTTCTTGTGCTGAGGGCACAAGTCCTCAGAGCTTGGGCATCATCATCATCATCACCACCACCATCTGTGAGCCCAAATAAATTTGCTTCTTTGTAGCAGACAGAAGGAAGAAGAAAGCACCATGTGGACAAATACACCTGAATGTGTGCTACTAGAGCGAAATACCAGAAAGCACTTCTCAGCCCCCAGGCTGACTTTTGCACTCCCTTTGCATCGCCACAGCATCGGTACTTGCTACGAAGGATGAAGGGCAACCAGTTTGGTAAGGGGTTCATGTTCTGCTAGTAACTGGAAGAACACATCTGAATTCTCTGTGACCTACCAGTATTCTGGATTTACTGGCTTCTTGAAGACGGGGCAGAACGGCCTCCCTGCAATGTTCTGTTCCAGGAGGGCAAGAAGCCACCACCCGAGTCAGACTGCTTTCCCAGCCTGGCTTTCCCCTGAAACCTGCAAAGGCATCAGCTTCTGTAAAACACCTCAGCAGAGAGAGACGAGGACACACACTCTGTCGTAGCTATATACAACCTGGGGAACTGGGTCCCATCCAGAGACTTGACTAAATAAAAGAATTGGGGAAAAAAACCCAGCAATTTGCACAACACTCTATAATAGGGAGTTTAACTGCATCATTTTTTAGGGGAGGCAGAATAATTTTGGGGTGGAGGATGTCCCTCTACTGGCAACAGGTTACCAGTTCCAGCTCTACCCACACACTCCAGCACTACAAGAGATCTATAAACCTTTATACGGAACAACCTCAGGCAGTGACTGCATAATTCCATTTCTAACAACTGTGTGAGATACGAGAGGGGGCAGGGAAACGCTGTAACCAAAGGGATGGTGCAGTTCAAGGCAATATAAGGCGTCCTCCTGAGCAGCTGTATGGCATGTGGGTACAACTCCGTGTTAATAAAGGAAAGAGGGGAAAAAAAGAGGTTTGTGAAGGAGCTGTAGGTCTAATTGCCAAAGTGAAGAGACTCAAAACTTCTACAGAAACTGACAGGCATTGTTAATGGGAAGTGTACCTAAAAATTCTTTACGCAAAAGCATATTAGATTTTCAGTTAAAGAACTAGATAAAATTGGCAACGCTCATTAGCTAAATTTGAATACAGACTGATTCAATTCGATCTGGCATTACAAGAGATAATGGAAGCACTAATGTTCAATCTACATAAAAATTGCTTCTGGCCAAACTTTCTTTTGTTTCCTTTAAAATACATCCAACATCAAAGAGAACAGCTAAACCTGATGACACAGCAGGACTTTTATTTTTCTATTACAGTAAACTGCCTTAACCTTCTTAAATATTTTAAATTCCAGAAGTTGCTGTCCTTGGTTGGCCCCTATTTTAACAATTTTTCCTTAAATTTTGCCATCTTCTTTCTGCGAATCATATCTATTCTTTGGCTCTTCAGGCTCTCTCATTGCTGTTTCCTCTTCGTCCACCCCAGCTACAAAGACCTACAGCCAACGTTTGCACAGGAATTCAACCATCCGGACTCTGTTAACACCACCGTCTACAAAGCCCAGCTTCCTCAGTTCCAGCAACAAGTATAATGCTGCTGTGCTGTCATCATTCTTGCAGAATAATTCAAGAATGCACGATTTATCTCACACTTCTTCAAGCTTCTGTGCTATTTGCTTCCCACTCGCTTCAAAATGGAAATAATCTATGCGCTCCGCTCGTTCACAGGTCACGCTCTTCATTAAACCATGATCAGGTTTTCCCATCATCAGAGTTTCATTTGCGTAATCACAAAAGACAACTTTCTGCCCTGGTTCATCGTGTGAAACATTTATCCTGTATCTTTTTACCTAATCGGGTCCCTAAGTTCAGAGCAGCATGGCCCTGTGCAGTAAGGACAGCGAAGCCTGTGCAATCAAGGGACGCTGGCCGAGAGAGGCTTCCAGCTCCTTGCACGTTCAGCTACCGAAGGAGGGTAGTGCTGAGGTCTATACAAATTAGACAGCAGGCACAACTCTGCCCTGAACACTGCAGGACATGTTCCAAAACTTCAGTTTCCCTTTGTTCACTTTTTCCTCCATCCTCATATTTAGCACTGTTGCTTGCCGGTCAAAGTATTTTTGATGTAGCTTGTAAAGCAGCATTATGTCTACACTGAAAGTAAAACCACAATAAAAGAGGCAGCACTTCCCCCTCCCCCGTAAAAAAAACACATTCAAGAATTCAGATTAATTTACGACTTTGGCCAATAGTGCCTGGATTATCTTTATTGACTGCTGTACATACTTAGAATACAAAACATTGCATTTTCTCTATTGAATTTCTTCTCTTTACATGTCTGCCAGCAGTACTTTGGTTATACTAACCCGTATTCAACAGCACCTTAGAAATGGTGGAATTTCAAGTTAAAAAAGGGAAAAACTGGTGATTGTCAAAAACAGGAAAATATGAAGAATGTATATTAATTCTTCCAAAACGCACACAAAAAATACTAAAAGTGAGAATTTCATTATTCAGTATCAGTTGAGACACTTGCTAATGTACTTTTTACAATCAAGTACCTAGATGAAGTGTTCTGCGAACTACAAAAATATGAAAACCATGATATTAATGCTTGTGCAGCTGCTCGTAGCAATTGAAAGGCAATTCACTAGAACAAGACTTACGAGGTACCTAAGAAAAATTGTTATCTAATTATTCACAAAAGATATGTCAAGTATAATTAGTACAAAATGTCAAAATTTCAACCTTATATTGAATCTATAAATATATTGTAAAAAACACAAAAAACCAAAAACCAAACAGAAAATCACATATTACCAGGCAAGAGATCCCTGTGCATAGAATCCCACGTAAACAAAGCTGATGACAACAGAATGTCTCCATTGTATAAACTGACTCTTAATTCCAAAAAGAAAAATAACTAAAATTCATACCTTCTATATTTTTCAATATATAGCTTTTAAACTATTTCCATTCTCAGTTTAGCTGGTTAGCTCTATTCATCCTTTGACTAGAAGTGTGGCACAACCTCTTCCACTTCAATTGCAATATCCTTGCAGATCTTGCCTTGAGGAAACAAGACTTGGGATGTTCCCCTTAATAAGAACAGCTCATATGTGTAACATGTGCTTTATCTCCACCAGGTTAGAAGCATTAAGGTTCCTACCGCAAGCAGGAAGCACTGCTGCTGTAAACTGAACAGCTACTTGATTTGTTTTGAACGTCAAGCACCAAGAGAGCTAGTTTCATTTTTCAGGTCCCTGATTCTTTCCATTCTGTAGTAAATGAAAATCCTTGCATCACAGTAAAAAAAAAAAATTTCTGCACCTTACACAGTTGTGTTCGTGGCTAGAGAGCATTTAGCCATCAGCCTCAGCACAAAATACAATTTCAAAGTATTATATCCGTATTATTTCTTCATTGCTATTAATATTAATGTAAACTAATTTGAATAAATCTTAATATAATTTCCTTATAAAATTTGAAGTAACATACTTAAGATGCAAATCAAGACTTAAAAATTAAATGCAATTATTTGAAAAAACATGCATAAAATTACATAAATATACATGAAAACATCATGAATACAACAATGAAATATAATTCACAGCTTAATGAATGTTGGACATTTAGCAGAATTTTGTTACCAGCTCAAAAAACTGAATTATCTTTGCAGTCTTCAGCACATTAATCACAACTTCTGTAATACATAAAGAATACCAAGATTATCAACGGTCACACACACTTTGAAATTAGGGGACACATGCATTGACTTCAGGTTTGTTCCGTTTGTGTAGAAGGTTTGTAAGGATTCTCCAGTAGTGACATTCCACCACTATAAAAAAATAACAACACGCTTTCAGTCAGCTGAAGGAAGCTTAGAATAAATTCTATAAACAGGCTTGGCACAGCAAGCCCAGCTGACTGCTTTCCCCAAAGAGGTAAAATTAAAAATAGAAATACAAGCAATCTTAAGTAGAAAACGCTTAGGACCAGTTACTAGAGACTTTCAGATGAAAAGAAACTTCAAAAAGACAGAACCTTTTCAATTTCAGGGAAGCATACAAAATAAATTCAGGTTCTGCCCCTTGCCTCATCACAAAACGTGGTCAATAGACGTAAACTGTAACATGACCAAAATTTAAAAGATTATGTAGTTTTATACAACTAAATGAATACACGAAATGCATTGCCAGACAATGTAATTGAAACTAAGGCTGGGTTAAAAAACTTAGCTGGACTCAAAAGGGGAACAATCATGTACACAGTTGAAACCATTTCTAGTTTTGGACAGACTTTTTTTCAGTGAGATTAGAAATTTTTATTATTTTTTTTTTTAGAATATACAGTAAGCACTAATAACAAAGATACAGAGAAACCTTTGACCAGCAGTTTACTCCATGACTGTAGACTGAAATTTTACATTTCTCAGAAAAACTGTAGACCAAGGTAAAATGGAACCAAATGCAACCCAGCACAAAGCTGTTACTTGATTGTTCCAATAAGAAGTCTACCCTCTACTCTTGCAACGTTTGAGTGCAGCAGCAAAATATCAAAACAGATTTACCTTCAGCTTTGATCATCTCTAAAAGCAGGTGGTATTACTACCTTTTAGCTTACTCATCTCATGAAATATGTAACATTACAGTTGTGTGCATAATACAGATTTGCAACTACACATCTATAATGTTCTGATTAAAACCACCTTTCCTAAAGTGTCTGTTATTTGATGGAGACCCAGGGGAAAAAAAAAAATCTTAATTAGCTCTTGAACCTCTGTTGGTGGATAAATGATCAGGTGCTGGGCCAGTGGGTACCACTCACACAACAAGTTCAACAGTGCATAGCTGGATGCACGTCACCTACGAATAAAATACCTTTAAACAAATGAGTTATCTTCCGTGTAACTTTACAATCCAACTCAGTTCAGTTTTCAGAGGTCCAAACTTCTGAAGTGTTTTAGACTTTCACTGACTAGTATCTCCCTACAAAAAGCGGGCGTGTGTGTGTGTGTGTTTTCATGCACATCATTACACATCCATCTGTAGATCTTGAAAGAAAAGTAGAAATACAATACTTAGAGAAGACATGGTGGCTGAATCTGGACCCCATGACTGGAAAAAGGCAAATGCCATACCCATTTTCACAAAAGGCAAAGATGATGCTAGGAACTACAGGCCAGTAATGTTCACTCCAGTGTCTGGGGTTATTAAGGAACAAGTTTTCTGGAAGCCATTTCAAGTCATGTGAAGGACAAGAAGGTAGGTGATCATGAACAGCGAGCACAGATTTACCAAAGGTAAATTATGCTGAACCACCCAATTGACTTCTATTGACAATAATGGTGGCTCTGCAAACAGCATAGCAAAAGCAGTGGATGCGATTAACCTTGACTTCGGCCAAGCCTTCAACATGGTCTCCCATAGTGCCCTTAAAGTCAAAGTGGAGAGGTAAAGAGTGGATGGGTGGAATACAAGGTAGGTGACAAACTGGGTGGACTGATAGATTCAAAAAGTATTAGACAGCAGTTCAGTCACTGTGTGTTGAGCCCCACCCTAGCACAAGAAAGACACTGACAAACTGGAGCGAGTCCAGCACACGGTCATTGAGATGGCTGAACACCTAGAACAGATGTCATAGAAGAGAGACAGAGCACTGAAGGTATTTAGCCTGAAGAGAAGGCGGCTAACTGCTGTCTTCGACTACCAAAAAGGAGGTTACAGATGACAGTCAGACTGTCCTCTCAGGGCCCAGAGGCGCCCCTATTGGAGTGGGGGACAAAACTTGATGGGGCAAGGCCCTAAGCAACTTTACCTAACTCTGCAAACTACTGCTAGCAAGGGGCTGGACGAGATGAGTTCCAGAAGTACCTTAACATCCTAAACCATTCTATGACTCTAAGAAGCATCACAACCCCATACTGTGTAACCACAAAACAAAATGGGAAGGAAGCTAGAAACAGGATATGTGTCTTGTTCTTTAATAGGAAATGAACATCAGAAGATGTTTTCAACGCTTAATTAGAAAATTCAATGGTCTTTGTGAAGTGGTTAGTCACTGACTCCAAAGAATTAGTCTGGTAGCTTGTCCAACAGCTAAACACTGACCAACAATCAACTAAGCTCCAGCACTCAGATATGAGAACTCCATAGCCTGTCATTTCACATAGACCCACAGTTTCTACTAACAGGTATTAGCTATTGTGTAAGGGAAAAAAAAACCCTCATAAGAAATTTACAGTTATGAAGAACCAATTCACAGACTGAAAGCAAGACCACCTCTTCCCCTCCCCAAAAAACATATACACAGTTGATTTCTGAAACAATGAAAGACAACTGATGAAAAGACTGACTTTCTCAATTTCAACATGCCCTCTTTGACCGATTTCTTAGAGAACGCCTTTCAATGCAGAAAATTATCATTTGCAATTCCTTCTGAATTTCTATTTATGAAAAAATTTAAAACTCAGTATCTTAAAAAAAAAATGAAAGCCTGACAGAACATTTTTCTGCTCATTATAAAGAACACAATTGCTGCTGAAATCAAGTGGCTATTAAGGCACACAAAAATTACTGGGATCTTTAATATTAAATATGCTAAAGAAGGACGTTGCTAATAAAAATCTGAAGTTAATAAAAATGGAATATATGGAGTTCGAAAACAAACTCCAAGTCTGAAGTCTGAATTCTTACCAGACCTTTTCAAGGGGCTTTCAGATTTGAGAAGAAAAGAAGTGAAAAGTGCTAGACAGTCATGAAAACTGAGCAGCTCTGTGTTATGTAAAACATTTCAGGTTTGTTTCTTTGAATTAGTCTGCATTTTCCTTTGGAATTATCAGAGTATTGTCATTTAATTAGGTATGTTAGGATATTTTATTACTTCAAGGCTTACCTTAAGATAACCTCCGGATGACACAAGCATTTTACTATCAGGAGAAAATGAAAGGTCTGTTACCCAACCACCATGCGTTGGTTCTCCTTCGTCTGCAGTAATTGGGGAGCAGAAGTGAAGTAATGCACCTGTGATGATGTCCCAAATCTAAAAGACAGAGAAGATTATGTATATAAGTAAACTTAATGGGGAAAAAAAATCTCCAGTAAGGAAAGCTGAAATTTATTTTTCTATATTAGAGAAAAAAACCCTTGTAAATAAGCATTCTACTTGAAGTGGCAGAATAATCCAAAACATGAATTCTCCTCTTAGAACTGTATCATATATGGAGGATTTAATCACACATGCAATTCACAGTAGAATTAGTAGTAAATCATGTGAATCAGTTCCTCAGCATTCATGGAGCATAAATCTATCAATGTGGTTACAAACTACTGTCTCACGTGGCAAACTTTGCTGTTTTCGACTCCCTGATGTTCACCATAATGCTAACAAATTAGACATACAGAACATAAACTATGAGAACTCTTCTGTCTGTGAACTATCAATTGAATTATAAAATAAACAGCAAGGTTAAAGCAGTACCCTTATTTCTCCTTTGTCATCTCCAGTGGCCAATAATTTGTTATTAGGAGAGAAAGTACAGCACCGCACACAGGCTTCATGACCTTTCAGCTCATGAAGAACAGATGAACTTTCAAAGCTCCATATCTAAATGAAAAACATTACAGAAGAGTGAAAAACACAAGTTCAAACCCAATTATGACTCCTTTCTAAAAAGGCATTAGCATTCAAAAGTACGTAAGACCTTTTGTATGTATGTGTATATGTGTGTGCATTTATATATTATACTGTAGTTTGTTTTTTCCTTTTATTATCTGAATCACACAGGAATGCATTTGCTACAAATTACTTAACCAACTGCAAGTATATATTTTTTTCCTTGGTATACACTCTTCAACGAAACTGATCCATTTACAAGAAAATTTAAAGCTGTTCATAGAAACTGTTCAGCTGTTCAAAGCTGTACTTTAAAAATCTAATGGGATGCTCGAAAAATCTAAAGGGACAGCCCCAGAATATTAAACAGTTCACTTCTTTTTGCACCTTGCTTCTGAACAGGAATACCAGAAACTATGAACACTTTCACTGGAAGTTCCAGAAATTTTTCTTAACTTAGGTTTCCAAATTAAGTGTTAGGCTATTAACAAATCAATAGAGAGAACTAAACAGTGTTCTGCACAAACCTTGTGCATTAAACATGCATTTTATTTGTACAAAAGTCACCAGGACAGCCTCAAGTTATACCCAAGATCAATTGTGAATGACTGTAACACGTTTAGAAACATGTTAACAGATACAGGAAATTTAATACTAGAAATACAACAGGATAACTTAAATAATCACTAGTTACCTCATAATAAAGATATATAGCATAGATTTCAGGACAAATAAGGCATCATTTTTATCTTTGCACAGAAAGTAACCAACCTTTGCAGTTTTGTCAGCAGAAGTAGATGAAAATTTACTACCATCAGGTGAAACAGCGCAAGAAAGAACAGCACCTCCATGGCAAACAAAATCTTTTTCTGTATTTCCAGTAGTGATATTCCAAACCTACCAAACATACAGGGAAAACAGGTTACTTTTGTAACACTGGAAAAAGGTTAACACACCTGCATCCTACACAACAATATATATGAGTTAAAACCCAGCTACATGGTTCTAATACGGCCAACATTTTGCTATACTTACTGGTATAGTTAAAATACAACAAAAGTGTAAATCTTGCTAGAAATAGATAATGCAAAATTGTGTCTTAAAAGTCAGCTTACACTTTAGGATCAATTAAATAAAATGTATGTTAACACAAAATGAAAAAAATACCAAATGTCAGAAGAGACAGTAAAAGGTATTTTATGCAATTTGTCAATCCACAGCCTTTTATTTACCTTAACGGTTCCATCAAATGACCAAGAAAGAAGTTTTGAATTTTCCAGAAGTCTAAAATCCTTGATTGCTTCCTTGTGCCCTCTTAGAAACAGACATTCGCTCAACTGCCAATTCCATACCTAATAATAAAGATGGAATACTTTTTAAAAAAAAAAATTAATGGCAAACATAAGTTAAGAATTAAATAACTGATTGATTTTTAAGTCACAGGAATAATAAAAAGTTCTTAAGGAAGTGGCAACTGATTAAAAGGTTAGATATTGAAGATATCCATAGTAGAGATGCTGAAGATTGAGGATGCCATAGTATTTAATAGTCAACCTATGAGAGAGTTCTCTATAATACACACATAATCTGATTTTCAAAGTGAATTTGATGCTTCAAATTCACTAGTAATTTAAAAAGGGAAAGCAAAACAATAATTTTCTAGGTACCCCAGAAGTTCTGGGCTTTAAACCTTTGATTATTGCAACAAATAGACTTCTGCCATCTGGCAGACCTCATATTTTCCTTACTTTAATTGTCTTTTGTATTTTTAATTAAATGCCATTTTGGTTTGCATTTTATAAAAAAAAAAAAAAAAAAAAAAAAAGACAACTCTATTTTTAATTCAACTATTCACTGAAAACCAAAGAAATGTCATTTTATTTTATAGAAGCTATTAAGCATCAATTTAAGTGACAACGATTTAATAGTTTTCAACTTAATAGGTTTTCTGCATCAGAGAAAGAAAAGAAAGCAGAGGTGTTCGGATGAAAATCCTGGAAGCTTAGCTGAGGTACTGTCCACTAGAGGGAGCTGAGGACCCAGAAGAAAAACTACCCACGTTAGACCTGCACAAGGGATCCAAAAGCCGATGAACAGGTGAGCGGCCTGTACTGCTTAACTGACCACGGTGACGTGTGACAACTGATTTATTGGACACCAGGCCACAAATCCACTTTCTGGACAACAGTGATGGCACTCAGGCTAGCTTCAGAGCCACAGGTTCAATGCAGAGTTAGAGCGAAACAAACACTGAAGTGGGATGTAGCATAGGTTACGTGTATATCAGCAAATAAGTAGTACACTGAAGCTGGAACAGATTTGGTGAGCAAAACAGTGCTGAGGACCAGCACCCACGTGCTTTGGAGGTTTTACTTCAAACCAGCTCAAGTTTGGTTGTGTGGACTGAATGCTTATTAGTAGCTGGAGCATGTGCTCTATTTCAGGAATCCCGTCAGCATGCCTGCAACTGCTCTGCAGTGCAAACTAAAGCACAGTGAGCGTAAATGACCAGGACATTCACTTCAAAAGTGCATCCCTGAGGTGAGCTAAAATGCTAACATAGACATACCAGAATACTTCGCTGGAGCCAATCTACCTTGCTGAGAGGCAGACCTTATTAATTTGAGACTACATTAGTGCAGCCATTCTACTTCTAGCTAGTATCTGTATTCAGCACTGTACTGGATTAGGTGGACACACCAGTCTGCTCAGAGACAGGTCTTTTTACCTCATTCCTTCAGACAGTGCAAGCAAGCCCACTGGCAGACCTACTATATATAGCCAGTTCTGGGTTGTATCCCAAACTCTTCACTTACGCAATCAGAACTCTCGAGCTATCTTGTTTAAAAAATAATGTTCTTTTCACCCATCTTAAAATAGCTGGTGCCTCTCTATCATCCACAGCATTAAAAATAGAAATGTGTAATGTTGATTATCACATAAGGTATAAACAGAGGTTACAGTTTCTACAGTCCCTTGGCCCAAGATGGAGCAATACAGAATACAGTATTCATTTATTGAGTTCACGTTATCGACCTTTTTTAATAATTTGTAAGTAAGTTACAACATAATCTTTTTAAATATCTTCCAAACCTGTATAACTGAATCATGAGCACTTGAAATGAGAGTCTGACAATCAGAGGTAAGTCGACAATGCTGCACGGATGTCCTGTAGGCTTCCCAGGACTTCAGAACTTTCCCATCCAACAACTGTAATACCT
Source organism: Gorsachius magnificus (assembly GCA_034008185.1). Lineage (NCBI taxonomy): Eukaryota > Metazoa > Chordata > Aves > Pelecaniformes > Ardeidae > Gorsachius > Gorsachius magnificus. The sequence continues at coordinate 165,814,498 of CM067081.1, forward strand.
TTACAACGAAAAATGCAATAATTATATACTTGAAGAAAAGGGAGAAAAGAACATGCAAATTCTTTTTTAAATAACACAAGATTGTAAATGCATGACTTGCAGTCAATGGATTGGAACAACCAAAAATATGTATTAGCTTAGTCCTTGGTAAAATAAAATTCAGAGCTACATTTAAATTATTGTCATTTAGGAATCACTCACAAATGTAAAAACTTTCACATACTGTATTGAGGAATATTATTGTACAAAGCCATTCAAATGACATTTATTTTAAAAAGAAAAAGCACGAAGAAGGGTGTTTTCCTACTATTTTTAAAATAAAATTTCGGATTTAATACCTTTATTGTTCCATTCTCCAGTCCAAAAGCTGCAAATTTAAGGTCTTCACTTAGGCAACAGCAGGAAATGGGGGATTCTTGAGCTGCTGTCTGAATAATAACACTGTCTGTATTTCCATTGATAAGCTGCAAGATAGGAAGTTAATTAAGTTACTACAATATGTTAAAATTTAAAGTTAAATAAGTTACAATATAGAGCTAAGAATGCTAAAGAGAACAGTGTGCCAGTTTCAAACTTTGAATTATAAGGATCAGTTACTTCCATAAATCAATTGCTTTGAAGGTCAGTGTAATTATCTTCATAGAATGCTCTCTGAACAGGCCAAGTTTGCAGAAGGAAACACATCTTAGTATTAGAAGGCTTTATGAAGTTTGTCTGATTACAGAAAACAGTAACTCAGAATGCTACTCCCAAATTTCAAAAGTCATACAAGCGAGCTCCATGCTCAAATTTACCTTGCAAGACAGATTCTACAGCTCATGCCAAATGGAGCATAAAATAGTTTAAGTGCATCCTGTAAGCATGACTTTAAACTTATTAGCACACACAATACACCAAATCTCAACTCAGTATGGCACTCAAATCAATTCCCCAAGGGGGAAAAAAAAATATCTTTACAATACAATGATTTACAAACAAAGTTTAAGTTTAGAAAGCTACCAGTATGAAGTGTTTAAAAATGAACATACTACACATCAAAAGGTGACTAGGATCCCAATTCTGAGACATTAAAAATTACAAAGGGTAAAACATCACAGTTGCAAAAAAACCTACTTTTAGAGATGCGATAGCAGAGATATACTGTAAAATTACAGTCCACATGCTTAACTGTCTTTTCAGTCAATTTCTCTTCTTGCGCAAGGGTGAAAAATCTATTTTCTTTCTACAATGGAGTCTTCTCTCATGACTGCACCTCTACAGGATGTCAGAATATTGTCTTCAGGGCAGAAAATCTAAGCACCATCTTTCTCCAGGAAATGGTTCAAGTAAAGTTACAATAGACACATACTAATCATAAATAAATAGATCAGGTCTACTAATTCAAATGAGAGCCAGACTACACCATTACATAGTAGTCAGATTTTACAATTCAGGAAGATTAAAAAGTAGCAATTATCCTAAAACTGCTCCCCATACATAAATAGGTGTAACTCCATTTGCTGTGGTTTCTCCCACCTCTTCACTGCAGCAGATGCAGCTTCTGTTTTCTCACATATTATTTGTTCACATAAATTTTAGTTTCAACACTGACCGCTTTCTGTTGGCTCAAACTCTGAAACCTTTTTATTGCCAAGGCCCCACTGGAGACACTTCAGCTACTTCCACATCTATATTCCCCACTATTCAAATATCATCACCATTCCACTTAAAGTTTTTTTTAATATGATTTTTAGGTAGAATAAGAACAGGCTAATTTGTTGACAGGACATACAAAAGAAGGAGGACAGAAAATAATCAGGGAGAAACAGGAAGTACGGGGCAAAGAAGAAAAGTTTCTGCAAAGGAAGCTCTCATTCTAGTAGCAGCCTAGGAAGAGCTGAGCATCTCTTAGGACTGGAAATACAGGCACTGGTCACGCGGATTAGCCAGGATTACATAGCTTACATCTTTGCCCTTGACCAAATTAGGATAAAGGACATGACCCTACACAAAATTATTATCTGCACAGTGTCCCTCAGCGCAGGGCAGCAGAATCTATTCCACCACCCACCTAGTATACATCCAGCCATAAGAATTTGTTGCTTTCAGAGTCCAGAATGAAGGTTCATTCCTATTCAGATGCTGCTTTAGGCTAAACACCTGAAATGGCTACCTCCTTGCCAAAGGTATGGCATTGCCCATTTTGTGGGTTAACACACAAACAGTTTGTGTAAACAGCATTCTGCAACAAATATGGACATGTTTGTGCTTTTAAACAGTTACAATCAGTAGAAGCATAATCTGAATGAACTGTACTGCTTTCACTTCAAAGAAAATCCTATCAATTGACTTGACTTAATGTATTAGAGAATCATGATAAAAAAAAAAAAAGATATGTGCCTGCATTTGCTATCATGGAATGGAAAAATGCATTTTGGATGTTGGTATACTTACTACTTGGTGGAGGGGTCCACAGTTATAAGAGCATATCCACTATTAATATTTTCTTTAGGGCATGAAAGACCTCATGTTCTCGTAAGGCTATAGGCAGACCTGGGCTCATACCTTTCATTCCCTCAATTTGAGATGATTCCTTCAGCTGTTACACAGTAGTTCTGATGCATTACATACATGTACTGTGTAACACCTGGTCTATACATGCTGCACACATTGCACATTGCTGTGCACTGCTGAGCCACTTGGAGGGTCCACAGTCTCCCCAGTCATGAAGAGAAACCAGTTTTGTTCCTTTGCATCCAGCTTCAGTTTCAGTATCAATGTGGAAATTTCCCCTCAAACTTCCTTTTTGCTTACTAAACTAGGCAGAGTTTCTAGATACAAAAATGTTATCGTACATTAAGATTTATCTGCTACAGATTCAACTGTTGAAAGCCATGAACAAGCAGTTCTTTCGATGCTTCCTTCATTTCCTACTGAGATTTGCAGACAACATTCAAATGTGCTAACATATTGAGAAATACAGCTTACTTGTAAATGCTTCTGATTGTAAATTGCTAAAATCATCACTTCACCATTGTGAAATACAACGTCTAGTTCACTTTTTAGCACAGCATCAGAAGACTTGCACACCTTCTTTGTTTCCCAAATCTGTTAAAGAACACAGTATTTCATTAGTTTTATTAAGAGTACCTGTAAACCAAAGTCATATAAACTTGCAAGTAACACTGATTTTTTAAACCAGTGAAAGGTATGCTCCTGCTATTTTTATTTACTAGGGAATGTTGTGCAATTACTATAGGGATTCCAACAGATAAAACAGAACTGATTTTTTCTAGGCTGACTAGGAGGCTTCCCCATGTTTAGAGTCACAGATATAAAGTCCACAATTTTCTCATCCCAAGAAGAGCGTTAAAATCCAATCACAAAAATACCAAGTACAGATTTCTATACTTCAGCTGCTTTCAAAATTCCAAGAATATAACCATTAACTTGGGAGAAAAGGAAAGGTTAGTTTGGTAAACTATAGTTCTACTTTCACAGGTTTTAGTGAGGCATTACAGAAATCTATCCTAAATATTAACATGCAAATATATCTAACAATGAAAGTAATATCAAGTCTGCTAGGATCCTCAGAAAACTTCACAGTTCATCATTCAAATAAAATCTAAAACAAAATAGGAAGTTACAATTACTCTTGAACAGCCACTGGACTTATAAAATCATATAGATATACAGTAAATTTAGAAATACAGTAAATTTAGAAATACAGTAAATAAATTTAAAAAGCCAGCTCATTTTACTGTATATCTAAACAACTTTATAATTTTATAGTAAATATGTACATTTATCTTGGCTATAAAGATACATAAATACAAATATATATCATATATAAGCATTATATATTGTGTAATTTTATAGTAAACAATTCCTTAAATTAATAACTTAGTACTATATTCACATTTTTCCAAAAAGAAAGAGGTAATCTTACTCGTATTGTCTGGTCATCAGATGATGTCAGAAATAAAGATCCATCTGGTGAAAACGTCACACAGTGAACCCAGCTCATGTGTCCCCTGCAATATGCTACTTTTGATAAAGATTTAATATTCCATAACTACAATAAAAATATAAAAGAAGAACTCAAATGGATTTAGACTGTATTTACATGGAAAACAGTGCAAAACAAGTAGTATACTTTATTGTTTCTTCTAGAATTTTCTTACTTCTCATTCTGAAATCAGAGGTAAGAAGAATTGTGCCTGCTTATCACATTTTGATGGTCAGGGAAATTGAATCAGCAGCCTCTTTGACTGCTATAATTGTAAAAGGTGACGGTAAAAAAAAAAAAAAAAAAGAAAAAAATCACTCACGGAATAAAAAAAAAGAAATTACAAGTTCAACTGACCATGTAGATTGCAAAAACAAAAAAAAAAAACCCAAATAACAAAAAAAACCAACCCCTAAACTGATACTTGTCCAGGCTTATACTAGCTGTGCTGGTCCCAAAGTCATTCTAGCCGTTTCATGTCTTTGTCGTGAGTTGCCACATTATGTAGCAGCATAAAGAAGAGGTGGTTTTGTCCGAGTTAAGCAACGGGAAGGCCTATACTCCTGTGAATGACAACAGGTACTTTAAAGAAATTTAGTAGCCTAGTCTTTTTATAGAAACGCAAGTTTTGTTGTCCAAAATGAACATGTAACTTTAAAACTTTGTTTCACAATTGATATTTTACATTTCAGAAGTGAATGAAGATTAAAAGGAACGAAGCATTGAAAGCCTGCAAAAATTCGTTTTACCTCTGCATACAAGAAACTATTAAAGCAAACTTAACATTTTATATTACAAGTAGTATTTCCTGGTATACTGTAGCAAAGGCAATCACTTACCTCAACAGAACAGTGAGACAAAGCAAGTGCTACTAACTCATCACCAGGACAAAAGTCACAGTATTGGATTGTACTGTGATGACTTATGACGAGTTGCGTTAACAAATCACATGTTTTAACATCAAAAAGCTGTGAACATATAATTTCAATAGTTAGCACCCAGTTTGTATGACTTCACTATAGACAAACAGCTTATATGCTCAACAGCACGTTCTTGAATTTAGAAGGTATTTCTCCCAGTCAACAAGTTTATTGCCCACAGATTTTTACGCACACTTGAAACCATGCACCTTATGTCTGAAACATCTTAATGGCCTAGAATTTTATTTTTAATCATAATTTCTAACTAGATAAACTTTAAGGTGCCTTCCAACCCAAACCATTCTGTGATTTTATACTAGCTCAAGAGAATTATTAAAGTGAGGTACTTACCAAAAGCTTATTTTTGGCTACCACCAGAATCATGTCACCATTTCCGGACCAAGAGCAACATTTTACTAAAACCTCCACATCATCTGGTTTCTCATCTGCATTTCTGAAAAAATCTTTTATCTCAATACTTTTCAGTTCATTTCCTGAGCGCGCTTCCCAAAGCTGCAATAAAAAGTAAAGGAAATAGACAAACCCTCTCTTTACTGATGTGGATAGAGAATACAACAAGGGAGAGCTAACTCCCAATCACTTCTAGGGAAGGAAGCGGGGGGTAGAATACAAAAAAAGCCTTTGCTACTTTCCCTGATCAAGAAATAGCATTAGAATATTTACAAGCCCAGACAGCTTAGACCAAAAGAAAAGAAAACAACACAACACAAGGAAAAAAAAAAATCAAAACCGTAAGAGAGGATTACACTGTAGCAGAACCCTTTCCCTGAATTTTTCCCTCATATCATTCCAGCTACAATACTGTCTCTTAACAAAATAATAAAACCAAAAATAGTATCTGCTCTGCAACTCTATTAAAAACCCACTCATCATGAGAAATCTGGTATACATATAACCTTGCACCCTAATTTCATTGAGGCACCTGCCAAAAACCTACTGAATATTTCTGTTCTATCCACCACAAATTTCCTTCTGAATGACAGCAGCTACAGCAACCCTTCTTTCCTGATTTAGCAACTCTGGAGAAAGGTAAGTGTTTTAAGAACTGCAAGTGTGAAATAGCATAGTTCTGTTGCAACCAAAGGCAATAAAAAGAATTCTTACATTCTGAGGAAAAACAAAACATAAACCTCTCAATTATTTTCTAGTGCATACGTGAAAAATGGCACAGAGAAATTGCTTTTAACTTTTATGTCTACTGATATTCATTTTCAGACATGACAGAACTTTCAATTAATCTAAAATTCTTAATTTTTTTTTTTTTAAACAAGTTTCACTCCTTCCCCCAAGCTTTCTTAAAGTACATTAGGGAAAAAAAAAAGAAAGAAAAACAAGTGGTGAAAAGGAAAGGATTCAAAATTAGGCTAGCTAGGGTATATTAACAACTACAGGCACACAATTTTTTTTCCCTGGTACTGGACGAGCCATTTCAAAATCTTGCATTACAAATGGGACCAATTATCAACTGTTTCAGGACTTAATTCACTAAAGCTGACCATGCAGACACAAAGTTTTCATATACATATTTTGCATTTTATACAAAAAAAAAATCCATTATCAAAACAAACAGTTGATTTAAAAATACACTCTGTACCTTTACTCTTCCATCTGTTGAGCAGCTAGCAACATATTTATCATCTGGTGAAAATCTACAGTGATTGACGGAATTTTCATGACCAATCATCGTATTTCTACAACAACTTTTGTTCAACTCCCAAAGCTGCATGAGAAATAAACATAAAAATATCAAAGACAAGACAAATTCTCAAAATCATGCACTGCAACCAAAACCTTGATTTTTCTTTTTTATTAGTTTTACCCACATGCTCATGCACCTGACGCTATGCCCCATGCTACCCCACAATTTACCTCCACCTGCTAATGTGCATGAAAACTATTAACATTGGAATTACATAGAACTAGCTAAACTTTCTGTACAGTGCAGACAAGGCCCTTGAACAGCACCAAGTTACTGAAGGTTTCCTCAGACTGAAGAAGCTTCCTCTTGCCTCCTTCCCTTTCAACTTTGAAGTTCAGAATTATGTAGCTTACACATAAAAACAAAAATGAAATCTCTCAAGTTAGTCTTGGACAGTCTGAATACCATCCTTGCCACATCAACACTAACAAAGTCAAAACAACATTCCATATTTTTTTTTTGTTTAGGGCTCCTCACACATATGCTTTTCCAAGCCTATAGCCCAACTTCCTTTCTTCATTTCCAAATTTCCTCCCTTTCTCCTATATAAAAAAAAAAAAATAAAAATCATGCATTCGACGGTTCAAATGAGAGCTCAAAACAAGAACATTCACTTGTACAGTGTTCTCTGAAGAAAAATCAGGCCCTTTTGATTATTGTGCATACTTCAGTTCTGTTACTCATTACACATGAAAGTGTAAAACACTGTCTAAAATCTTAACCATATTTACAGTATAAAAATTGTCATTTTTAAACAAGTTCCTTCTAAATCTATCTGTTTCAAGATGTCAGTCTCAGACAGCAAATGCACCTCCTGAGACATCCAGGAGGTCAGCATGAAAGCCTCTTCTTTCCATCTTAACATCAGATCATAACTGTATTTTACCTCCAGTTAACACAAACACAAGCTCTTGCAAGAACTCTTCAGATGAGACTTCACATTACAATTAAAACACCTCAAAACCTGCGAGCTACAGCTGGAAGAGACAGTTGTCACCCCACTAACAAACTCACTCCTTGCTGTCTATTCCCAACAGTTCTCTTGCACTGGAACGGGGCAATTGAGCCACTACAGGGAACTAAACGAGCAGAAAAACAATCCCACCAGAAGGTTTTGCAGAGTTGGCTCCTTGAACCATGCTATTGCAGAGTAAGATGAGCACATGCACCGCAACAAAGGCAAGAGCATACAGCCAGGGCAGTAGGACCGTCATCTTCAGTGCCAGTTAGCGATACAAATTGCTTAGTTGTACTGCGAAACTGCACGCTTATTTGCCACAGTCTAGGTCTTAACTGATTCTTTTGTTTTCCCCCTTCCCTCAGATACAGGCTTCAGTTGCCTGGTTTCTGCTCTTTCTGTGTATACATACTGCCTCCCAACCTGAACAGTGCCAGCTGGTTAACCTGACAAACCTCTTGCTTTGATTACTGTTATTTTGTTGGCTTCCGCCTTCATTTCTTCACTATGCCCAATCAATTTAATCAAAAAATGTACCTGCTACACTTTTCATAATTATTTTTTTTTTTCAATCTTTCAGCATCCAGTTTTTTACAGTGTTAATGTTTTCAATCCTAAATTTCTGCCTTCATTTTTCTTACGCTGTTTTTTATCAGGTATTTCACTCCCATACTCTCCCATTCCCACCCACCCTCTAAAAGTCTTGACAAAGCCCTCACCTTCAGGCCCCATCAATAGAGGACTTGCCCATTCTCCTTTGCTGAGCATAAACACTACTCCTGTTCTGCCTTGTTGAAATCCTATTACAAAGCTGTAGTCAGTACTCTTAATCTGTTGCCATCACTCTCCTACCACGCTCATTAAAAAAACCTTTAATTTATAGTGTTTAAATATATTTATACATCAATAATTATCCTGTTACGATAAGCAGCATGAAAACAATCTCAATCTTTTCCACTTACTTTGATGAAAGTGTCATCTGAGCAGGTGGCTAAAAGATACTGACCACTTCTGTTATTGAACTGGCAGCAATTGACCTGCTCTGAGTGTTCTTCATATACAGACATACACTGGCCTGTTCTTGAATTCCAGATCTAGACAGAATTGAAGGATAAAAAGACTTTTAAATATATTTAAAGTAGTTAATTTAAAAAAAAAAAATCTGTAAATTATATTGAAATAAAGATAAAGCCCTAAAACATTCTTAGTAACACCTCAAAAACGTTTTGAAGATAAAGGGAAAGCATATATATTTGCAATTAGAAACGGGAAGCTATGAGGTGAAAGGTCATAATTCAGACTAGAACCTCATAAATACTGGATTTTCACCAAAGTTTTGCTACAATACTGAGGAATTAAAAATTCCAAATAATGCACATGTAACAGAAAAAAAACAGGAAAAAAGAATTATGGATACATTTGTCTCATGTTATGGATAGGATTGGATTCACACTTATGTTCGTCTTAAAAAGAATCATCTGGTAATACAAGTGAAATAAGTGGTAATTCTGTAGGTTTAATGCTAACATTAAGCATCTTTTACATTACGTAACAAGCAGGGCTTTTCTGTTTGTCTGTCTGTTAACTAGTGAATTATCCACGTAAGATTTAAGACAGTTAAAAACCAACTTTTTTCTTAAAAATCTGCTCTGCCTGAGTTGGTTAAAACTGAAATTTGAATTACTAATCTGAAAAAAAAGTTGCCTGCTCTCCATTTCCTTACCTTCACTTTTTTATCAGCTGAACAAGTTGCTACAAATTCACCATCTGCAGAGAAAGTGCAACAAAGTATTTCATCATCATGGGCACTTATCTCCAGGAGTCTCTCTCCACTTTCTGCTTTAAACACCTACAACAATAAACAATGGAATCTTATAACGTGCATATGATTTTAACACACAAATATGTTTGTTTTCTCTCAAACAGCTCTCTCTGTATAAGTTCTTCATAAAGATGGTTTACTTCTGAAAGCATTTATAATTTCTGGGAAATTAACATAATAATTATACAAATATTTATTTTGAGCTTCAATTTTGTAAGCATAATAGAAATTGTTAGGGAGAGAAATAGTGAAAACTGATTTTTTTCAAAAGATTTCTGTATGCAATATGTGTTTCATTAATGACTTTTTCTACCCTCATTCTTTAAGCCTAAATCCGTGTCCTTTCTCAGTATTTTTTAATAGTAACTGCAAATCATTGTACCTATTAACAAAATCAAAACTATTCTTTCAAATACAAATTCCAGGGCTTTTTGTGTATATAATATACTTTATATATATATGGGATCCTTCTCTGTAAAGTAAGAATTTCAGCAGCAATTGATTATTTGGGAACAAACAAGAAAAAAGAAGTAGTGAAAAGTTGTACAGGATGACACAAGTCTCAGTCTTGAGCTGATCATAGGCAATAAAAGGACAGTTGGGGAAGTGTCACATGTTAATCAATTTCCCAAAATTCTGGGATTTAATTTTAGAATGGGGGGGGGGTGGGAAATCAGGTCTCCCTTTCCTCCTTAGGTTACTTATTCTTAATTATTAAAACAAATCACAAGGTGTTCTTTACAGCAGTGTCCAGGCCACTACAGTTGTGAAGTCCCTGGTTTTTTCTTAACTTTTTCATTGAATGGGAATATCAATGACAATGAAATGGTTGGTATTTGTTCAAATAAGAGCATAAATACTGAAGTAACAGGAAATCTACATTTACAGTAAATTCTGCAGAATATCTGTTCTTAATCTAGCAATCATTTTTTTACTTTACAGAAACAGTAGAAGTAGCCTTGAAAACTGAAAAGCTTAGGCCACAATTTGAAAAACGAGTAAGTTCCAAGCTAAACAATGAAAAAAGGATTATTGCTAATTTTCCTATTACTTCTTCAAGAAAAGTTTAGTTTAAATGCATTCACAATCCACAGATTTTACTTTTTTGGGTAGAAAATGAAGAGAAAAATAAGCAATCTGCAGTCTTAGTAATGAGGCCATTAAGTACAGAAGCCCAGCACAGTAACTTCAGCACAGCATAAAATGAGTACGTCCACCAGGCATCTACTTAAGTGGATGCCATGATCGTAACAGTGTAGAAGCCAGCAAATAAAATAAATAAAAGCACAGTAACACCACATTAAGTAGCCAAATGAACAGCAACTAAGAACCAATAATATTATTACTTTAGTACTCAACTTATCAAGCACCCAAAACAATACCAAAGGCTTGCAGAAAAGTTGTTCTTTTCCCTTACCTTTGGCTGTCTGGAATATGGATACTTTACCAGGTTACTGGCTGGCTGATTGCTAGTTTTCTTGAGAGCTGGCTGGCTCCCCTCCAGGCAGACTGCTGGCAAATTTGTATTAGTCACTTTCCTCTCTGTCTCCCCTAATCCACTTCCTAATCACTTTGGGCCCGTTTCCAATGTAATACTGTCCTCAACTTCAGGGGTTCATTTTTCACCCCAGATTTATTTTGTTTGCATAAGACAGTTTACTAATTGAGCACCAAAGTAGCGTAACATCCATTACCATCCCATGGAAATAGTAAAGCTATAACTAGAACATCATTTCTCAGTTCTGTAGAAGGTCTGCTATGACTGGAAATAACATTTTTGCAAACAAGTGTTAAATATGCTGGGGTGCACTACTTAGGCTGTGAGCTTTTCTGTATCATTAAAAGGTGTCTCACATTCACGTATTACACCAGTGAGGATATAAACCCTGAAATCACACAGTTTAGCTTTTGAAGTAGAAGAAAATGCTTACTACTCTAAACATGCAACTTGATGCTTGTGTAATAACACATCCTTCTCAATCACTTGTTTCCAATACGTTCTAGATCCCCCAATATCTCCACATAAGAGCAAAAGAAAAGCAACAGGACTGTTAACAAATGTTATCAAAGTAGTACACATCATCTCTTTCCACTCATGCATACGTATCTTACCTGAAGTGTTTTATCAGCTCCACATGATGCTATTCTTTGTTTATCCTTAGAAAAGCAGGCATGGTAAACTGCATCTCTATGCGGACGAACCACCAGACGGTAGAGGTTTTTCAAGGATTTTTTATTTCTACAGGGTAAGACAGTTGATTTTAGATGACTAGGATTTCCTAGTGCCTTTTTATTGTTCAAAATCCTCTATAAAAAGTAACACTTTTTCACACATCTTGAGCAGCAAGCTCTATAACAAATAAACTAACCAACCCACTATACCCTACCTTTTTCAGCCTTTATGCTGAAAAAATAAGGGAAACACAAATTCCAACATTCATTCAGAGTTTTTACTGCCCTCCGCTATTACAACTTAGAGATCAAGAAACATAGTAAGTGCACAAGAAATTAACATGATACTTTATGGGCAAAGCTGTTGCACAGCCTTCCTAATGACATTTTTGTGATCTGATATGCGCTATTTCCAAATATTAATTTCTTCCTGAGAATTTTTGTTCTCCTGCAGGCTCCTTTTCAAGCTTAATCAAAAACATTTGTAAATTTGTTCAGATCTCAGTAAACTTACTTGATTTTCACAGCAAGGACTCATTTTTTACCACTAGCTATTTAAATAAAATCTATGACTATCACTGCATTTCAATCAGAGATTAAGGACAGAATCTAATTCACCTTAGATAGCTCTTGCCTCACTTGAACAAAACCTTAGAATTAGTAGCAGTCATGATCATCCCATTTAGCCAGATCTTAATACAGAAAGCTGTCACTGTAATAAAATGATTTGTGGTGACAAATAGATTGTTACAAGATTATTTTTTTCTAGAGTTAAGATGAATCATTGTACTTCAAGTTTTTATCATTACCAGTTTCAATCTTCGGGCTTAGCATTTAAATAATGTGTAAAACATCTCAAACAAAGCAGCTGTGCTTTAGAAGGAAAGCAATTCATCACTGCAAAATACTGACTCATCTAAGCCAACTTTTTTTTTTTTTCATATTCTAATAAAGCTAAAAATGCTGGTCAAGAGAGCAGTGTATTCACCTACATAACCTATAAACCATTTTTAGAACCTTGCCTTAGGATGGGAGACAAAAACATCTGCCTCTGTTCTGTCGATTTCGGTCACGTTCTTCGGTTCTTTCAGTCATGTCCCACACCCAAGGCGAAAGCCCCAAACTACCTGGAGATTGACTCTTTGGAATTGTGCAACTTCCAAGCATTTTTCTTAGAATTTTTTATGCAAAATGAAATAGCAAAATACTCAAAGCGAAGACCCAAATTCAAGTATGCCTGTATTAACCTGCCTGGTTATTACCATAATTACCTGACATAGAATCATTCTGGTTTTTAACCACCAAGTACCACAGATAATCAGAACAGAAACATCAAACAGAGGAATCTAACAGGGACAGTTACATGGTCAGATGACTACTGGACTATGCTGGAAAAATGTTTAGATATGTATATCTTTTCCTTAAACAACTTCCAAAAATACGAAAACAGCACAAAATTATTTAAATAGGAGAAATTTCAAGATTGGGTAGAGATTACAAAGCCTTTTAGTATTTCCCATCCTGCTACTTTCAAAAACTTTGCAAGTTAACACAAACACTCTCCTTTTTAAAGTATACATTTTAGTAGAAAAACCTAAAAACATAGTGTAACATACCCAATACTTGCACAACAATTGTAACTTTTTAAAAAAAAAAATTTAGGTGAGTTTCAAAGTATCTTACTTTTGTCTTTGTATAGTTATTTAAAAGGAACAATTGAGTGCAGAAGTAAATACATTCCTCTATTTATTTCTATGTAATTATTACTAATTTGTGGCCTTATGTATCCAGAATTCCCACCCTCCCACAAGCTCTTGAAAATTATTTCACTTTCTTTCCCCAGAAAAACAGAGCAGGTCTTAAAAAGGTCCTTATATTAGACATAAATTGGATTTAGCTGTACATTAAATTATTTTTCTTAGATCAAGGGATCAGCGTATCAGCAGATGGACTACAGCTACTTACATCCACTCCAAATAAAATGCTCCTGTTTCTCTTTGAGCATGTAGCTTGGCTTGTTGGTACACCTCTGATGTCTCTGGTTGGCAAAGACACAGCTGTATAATGTCAGGAAATGGTTGCCGTCCAAGAAGGTGCCCATTTAAAGACAGAAATTCCTGGAAGTTCTCACGTACTGTGCTATTCTATGTACAGAGCAGACAATATTTGATAACATAGTAAGTGGATTTATTTCCTAAGTACCCTTTGCTTTTTTTAATTTTCTATACACCTGATATTCTTACAGAAGTACCTAGGTCTATTTTTCTACTTAGCTCTATTAGCAAGTACATATGATAGACTGAAATACTTATTTATTATTTCAGTATAAGTATACTTATTTATAAAACTATTTAGGAAAGCGTATTATCCTTATTTTTCAAATAAAGGGTATTGGCAACAGTGATTTACTCAATAAGCAGTCAGTGTGAAATACCAGAACGACTGTTCCAAGCTGCCAACAAAATTCTACTCCTCCTCAAAAGCAGAGTACCACATGTACCCACCGTTAGTTGTTGTTCACCTTAGTTAATTGAGTTCCATGGCCAATTATTTGGGCGCGCACTGAAGTTACAACTAAAACTGAAAAATAAGTTTTCTTTATTTTTCTCTTCTCCAAGTTAAACTTAGCACTGCTTTTATGTTTCAGTTTTTTAAGATTTCTGTCTCTCTCTCACATATGCATACATCCAAGAAAATACAATTAAACACGGAAAAATATATTTGCAACTGACTGATCATTTACCTTTTAGAATCATACCTTTTGATCCAGGATTGAGCTATATTCTACATATTCGTGAATCAGATGAGCAGGCCCTACCAATTCTGTTTTAGCTTTGATCCAATCTAGAGAAAACATAAGCTCATGGAGTTCCTACAAGAAACACAAATATAAATCAGAGCAGGAGTTCCACAACAGAATCTACTTAAAGGGAAAAAGAAAAGTACACTAAATACGTTAGTTATTTAATACACTTTGGTACAATTGTGTCCAGTTAAAAAAACTTAGGCAATTTCCTGTTTCCTGCATCTTACTCGACCAGGTATGAAAATTCTGGGTATAAAAGACTAAGCTTGTTGTTCTAATGCAAAGGACTGCTCTTTGATACAGCTAGTCAAAGAAGATATAGGGGGTACAAAGCAAATCTTGACTTTTGTAGCACACAAGACCTGGTTGAAAATACAACTCTGAACTCTTCTGGTCTAGTCTGGCAAAGATCACTCCACTAACAGTGATCTGTTGTTCTTCCTAACAGACGTTGATTTTGAACAAAAGCAAAAAATCTGTTACAGCTGCATTTCACTTAAAGATGAGAAAGCTACTTAAAAGGCAATCAGAAGCTGCAAATAGAATTATGAGAACAGAATACACTATTTCAGTTGGAAGGGACCTATAACGATCATCTAGTCCAACTGCCTGACCACTTCAGTGCTGACCAAAAGCTAAAGCACGTTATTAAGGGCATTTTCCAAATGCCTCAAACACTGATAGGCTTGGGGCATTGAGCACCTCTCCAGGAAGCCCATTACAGTGTTTGACCACCCTCTCAGTAAAGAAATACTTCCTAATATCAAGTCTGAACCTCCCCTGGCACAGCTTTGAACCACTCCCACAGGTCCTATCACTGCACACCAGAGAGAAGAGCACAGCACCTCCCTTTCCACTTTCCCTCCTCAGGAAGCTGCAGAGAGCAATGAGGTCACCCCTCAACCTCCTTCTCTCCAAACTAGACAAACCCAAAGTCCTTAGCCATTTCTCACAGCACATGCCTTCCAGCCCTGTCACCAGCTTTGTGGCCCTCCTCTGGACACACTCAAGGACCTTCACGTCCTTCTGAAACTGTGGGCACTGCACACAGCACTCCAGGGGAGGCCGCACCAAGGCTGAGTACAGCGGGATGATCACCTCGCTTGCCCGGCTGGCTTGGCTGTGTTTGATGCACCCCAGGATGGGGTTTGCCCTCTCGGCTGCCAGGGCACGCTGCTGGCTCATATGGAGCCTGCTGTCAGCCAGCACCTCCAGATCCCTTTCTGCGGGGCTATTCTGCTGCCACTCCTCTCCTAAGTTATACTTGTGTGTGGTGTTACTCCATCCTGCAGGACCCAGCATTTGGACTTGTTAAATTTCATCCCATTAACCATTGTCCAGTGCTCTAATCTACCTAGATCCCTCTGCAAGGCCTCTTGTCCCTCAAGACTGTCAACAGCACCTCCCAGTTTGGTATCATCATCAGACTTGACAATGGTGCATTCAACTCCTGCATCCAGATCGTAGATAAATACATTGAATAGAACTGGCCCTAGAATTGAGCCCTGAGGAACACTGCTGGTGACCAGTCACCAACCAGTTGTAGCCCAGTTTGCTGCAACCCTTTGAGCCCTGCCCTTCAGCCAGTTCTTCACCCAATGCACCGTGAACCCACTCATCCCACAGTTGGACAACTTGTCCAGAAGGATGCTGTGAGGGACAGTATCAAAAGCCTTACCAAAGTCCAGAAAAATTACATCCACCACCTTCCCTTTATCCACTAGGCAGGTGACCTTATCGTAGAAGGATATCAAATTAGTTAAACAGGACTTTCCCTTTGTGAATCCATGTTGACTGTGCCTGATGATTGCATTTTCCTGAAATGCCTGTCAGTAGTACCCAGTATAATCTTCTCCATAATTTTTCCAGGAACTGAGGTTAGACTAACAGGTCTGTACTTCCCTGGATCTACCCTCATGCCCTTCTTGTAGACAGGAATAACACTGGCTGTCTTCCAGTCAGCAGGGACCTTCCCAGATTCCCAAGGTAGGTGATTGAGAGGGGTCCTGCCATAACACCCGCTAGCTCCTTCAGTACTCTGGGATGAATCTCATCAGGCCCCATGGACTTGTGAACATTCAGCTGGTCCATTACAGTTTCAGTGTCTGCAAATGGAAAGTCGCTGTTCCCACACTCATGGTCCTCCAATTCAGGGGAACAGGCAGCCCTAGGTGTGTCAGTATTATTAAAGACTGAGGCAAAAAAAGCGTAGAATACCTCTGCTTTTTCTTCATCCCTATTAGTCAAGATGGCCATCTTCAACAAGTATCAATCCAATGTTTTCTTTGGACCTCCTCTTATTATTAACGTACTTTAAAAAGCCCTTCTTTTTAAAAAAACTACTTGCTAGGATCAGAAAAACTGCTTAGAGACAACACTGCATAGGCTCAAAGTATATTGCAATTTAAAATCAGCAAATACTGCAAGGATTAAAATATTGTCATGGTTAAACAAAGAAAAAGAATACCTCCTATCTTTATTAGCCTTCCAAAAAAATAGAGATCATGGCTAAATAATGAGAAATAAGTAATATAAAGAGCGTAAACTTCGGGAAGCATACAGTCTTAATGAGACAAGCTAATGAACTCCAAGAAGCTAATTCTACAAAATGTAGAAAGGCTAATAATAAAAACATTTTCCCAATACATTGAAATTAAAGAGACTGAGATAATGAAAGAAGTATGATCCAAAAAACCTAGATTTGCAACCCACATTAATTATGAAGATTCCTATAAGATATAGGTACACAAAGTGTATTTTATATGAGTCAGATGAACCATCTCAAAAAAGGTTTAACTGAAAAGGTTTGAGTACATGTGAAATAAAGCAGTTAGCAGCCAGGACCAAACGCTATTCAAGGCAAGAATTCTAAAGACATTAAAGTGAAACTGCTGAAGTATTAATCTTGCTGCATGATCTGCATCTTATACTAGCTCAGTACTCAAAGAACAGTAGATAGCAAAAATTACAGCCATTTTTTAAAGGTGCCCAGGCAAACCTGGGAACAATAGTTCTGCCCATCTAACTCTTGCTAGATTTTTTTATGGCTGTTGAAACCCAGAGAATGAACTTTTACACAAAAATCAGTACAACACAAGAGGAAAAAACTAACAAGACTTCTGTAGAAAAAAGTAACTATTCCAACTGAATTCTCTGAAGAAATCAATTTACTTGTATTATCATACAATAAAGCGAGCACGGGTTTTCAAAAAAGTTTACAGAAGATTTCTTATCAAAGTTCCTTCAAAAAGAAAAGAAAACCACAAGCTGTTATGATACAAAATAAAAAATATTCTCAAGAACTGATTGAAAAGACAAGACATAAAGGGAAGAAATAAAGTAGTTTTCATAACCGACAGCGATTATCAGTGTAGTCCCTAAAGGACTCTATGTTCAGTGTTTACCTATCTGCACAAAAGCCTGGGAGAAGAGAGGTTCAAGTGGGAAAAAACCTGGGGGGAAAGGCAGGGGTAAGGGTGGGCTGAGAAGGGAAACAGGACACTAGTCAGAACTCACCTTCTGCATGTTGGCACCAGCCATGTGATACGCTAGAAAGTTATACCAGTACATGCAATCCTCTTCAGATGGAACAGGCGTATTAAGTTTGTAATACTTCTTGTACTGATTTACTATGTTTTTATGTAGCTCCTGCAATGTGAATCAGAACACACTTTCAGCTAATACTATACCAAGGTATGGACTGGTTTCAGTATTGAGGAATTATAATTATTATTAATATTATATTGTATATAGTGTTGAGGAATAATAAGAATAATGATAATAATAATAATAATAATTCTCAATTATATCCCAACAAATGAAATAAGAAAGCTTACCTTCCAAAACTGTACACTTAACCTAATTTATTGCTTAAGACTTTTCCAGAAACATTCTCTGGACATTAACAGACAGAAAAGCAATCTTCCTTCTTAGCTATCAAATCACTCTTCACATTGAATGTGGGTAGCCAACCAAAAAAGAGCCTTACAAATGTAGATCTAAAGCAAGTCTAAAACCTTGCCTTTTTTTCAGATCTACTCTTTCTGCCCGGTCCTTCAGAACTGATGTGTTTATTGGGCCCAACTTATAGGTCTTCTCCCTGCGAGTTTTGCTTTAAATTGAAAAAAAAAAGAGTAAAAAGCACTTCTCTGTCTTAAAGAAGAAACTTCCTATTCTGGTAGGAACTTGATACCTTTGGAATCATCAGTGGAACATTCCATCTCCTGCTGGAAACATCTCTGACAGAGAAATAATGGATACAGAGTCTTCTCTCAGTTTAGTTTCTTAGCTCCAAAGGGAACCATCATGAAATCACTCCATAGTTTCAAGTTGAAAAGAAATGTTTTTAATTACTTAGCATTAAGTCTAACTGCACTGTGGACCTATTCTATGAAGCTACTCTGGATACTATTTAACAGAGGAGTATTTTCTGAAGAATGTGCAGCTTTGGAGAGTAAAGTTAAAAGTAATTAGTCAATACCCTACCTGAAGCTTGTTGCGATTCTTCTCTGTAAGAAAGTCAAGTTGAAGGTCATGTAAATAATAATGGAACGACTTCCCATTACGATCACAGGACAATAGTGATTTGTTAACAAATTCCTGTAGTATATCTTCAACTTCTTCTGTTTCCATATCCCAAAGAATACAGAGAACCTAAACAAGCACATTAAGACAGAAAAGAATCAGAATTAAGGTGTAGTATGACTTGTATGAATATCATAAAAGGCTACCAATTAACTGACAACAAAACACAGCTAACAAATATAGACATGTTACAGATGGTAATAAATTCAGTAAGTTACCAATTATTCCATAACACACTATAGGACAGATAATACAAGTTATCCCATCTTTTGTCTACTTGTGCTGATTTATGGTGATCGTATCTTTTTCTTAAAGGATACAAATTTCACGTAACAATTTTTAAGCTTTCGGAGAGCTCAATTATAATCTAGTTAAAGAATTATATACAGAATGCACATTAAACTAGCATTATGAACACATTTATTCAAAAATACAATAATGGACCCGACCTACCCCATCTAGCAATTACTATTAAGTTACATACAACATAAGTTATACACAACAATTATAAATTTTATTAATTCTTTGAAGTTATTGTTTGTATCTCACTAAAAATGATAAGATTTCTGCATTGCTGTTATTACCTTAGTAGGTACTTTAACATCTTTTGGGAGAATAGAGAGGTCTTTATAGTAGTTTTTATAATTGTCATTCAGTTGCTCAACACTTATGGACATTGCTTCATCAAGGGCTTCATAATCATAAGAAGAAGATTTTCTTATTCTTTTAAACTGTTTTTTCTGCAGCTGTTCAAGATAGTATTCCCAACGACCAGGGAAGTCTCGTAATAATGCACCTATCAAGGATATCACAAGAGGAGAACCTAAAGGAAAAGATAAATTTAATCTTAGAGGTTTTCAAGGAACACAATTCAACAGTTCAGTCAAGTGGTTGAACAGATCAGGTAATTTTCCCAATACATTTATTAAATTCTTGAGGTGTGAAGAACAGACAAAACATGACGTATCCTTAAACATCTGCAAACTCACCAAATTTAAGTGTAATAGGGGGGAAGATACACTGGAGAAAACTACTCAAAAATCAACATAAGACATTTCTATTTAGTTTAAGAAAGAACAAAAAGCATTTAACAAACACTTGTGTTTTACTTAGGGTATACAGCATTAAAGAATGTTCCCTCCTCTTTCTAGGTCAAAACTCCGAAGAAAAAAAAAATACATTTGGTGGTAAATGGTATTAAAGAGTGGCAAGCATACCTTTGCATTCCCTTACAAGGCAGTTAGCTTGTTCTGGCAGTTCTGATATTTTCATATTCACAAATAGGGATAAAATCTCCAGTCCTTTCTCATGTGCTAGTCCACTTTCCACATGAACCTCATATTTATTGCCTAGACATAGAAATATGGAAAAAAATTAAAGGAATGTAAAAAATCCAATGGTAATTAAGAGTATTTTCCAAGCAAAATCAGGAGCAAAGGACCTGACTCATGATTTTATAAGTAGTATTTTATATGCTTAGTACTGAAGATAAATTCAGAATCAAGTCTGCATCAGAGACACAAAAGATTAGACTATAATCTAATGCATTATGGGCATGTCATAGCAGTGACTGCTTAACAGCACAGAGATAATCAGTCTAGCAGCAGCAGTGTCACACAGGTTAATTTATCCTGTTGAGAATCATTGCACTCTTCAATATAGACATGTAACTTTCAGGATAACACATAATACCTATTTCACAAAGAGCATAAAGTCTTACAGAGCAGAATTCTAAAACTTTGCCACTTGTGTACAAGTTAATAGACATAGATTCTATCAGATTAGTTTAAAAGTTCACAGGAACAAATTGCATACATATACCACACAGTCTGTGGTGCAGGAGAGAAAACTGTTCCTTACCAGCCACAGCATCTGTTACACTCCTGTCCCTGCTGGTGACAAGAACCTGACACTGATTATCAAATGCTTTTAATACCCAGGAATCCCAAATGTCATCCAGGATCAAAAGAGATCTAGTGCAAGAAGAAATATTGCAGATTTCAGATCAACTATTAGTGCTAAAATACAGTATTTCACTTTAATAATGAAAGAACATTTTCAGAATTTACAATGTATCACTGCGTAATTTTTTATACTAATATGTAAAATACCTTAAGAGTGCATTAAACACTGTGCAGGAAAGCTGAATACAAGTATCACCAAAAAAAAAAAGTTTTTATCATTTATTGCTTTATAGCTACAATTGAAGTGTAAACGATACAGTTTTGAGAAAAAACTCCATTAGCAGATGCCAGGAAAACCAGAAATATTTACTCTGGTTTTCATGTTATCAGATACCATAAATGAAGATAAAAGTTGCACAGGACTAGATAACAACTCTGCTTTGACACAGGCTAGTGATAAGCATTGTAGGAGAAACCATTTCAGTCTCCTTTTGACTCAAGACTTTTTCAGTTTTGTTCTTGTATCTTCAGAAAGCTCTATGAGACTAATCCTCTTGTGAAAGAATTGTCTTGGACGATGAGGCTCTTTTTACATAGACAACATTTTATAGTGACTACATATTCAAATCCTATGGCTAGTCATATTTGCAGATTACTACATGGAATCTCAACAGAATAATGTATAGTAGACTTCCCTACACCTGCCTATATCTAACAAAGAAGTTACTCAAAACTATTTATAAAAGGTTGGTTCCAAGTGAGCAAGAAGTCAAAAAGAATTGCTAGCAAGCAGGCTTATGAAAAGCAATACCAGTCGTTTCATTCTGTATGTTTTGCGGAAGAAAGAGAGTTATTGAAACCCAATCCTGTAAAATGTTTAAATTTACTGCCTTTTTCTTTTTAAAGGGATGGAGTTTTCAGCTACACTAATCATTGGCTAAGTTGTCCAGTTCCCACTGAAACATGCCAAGACTTCCGCATTTTTCTTCAGCTAAATGACACTTATGCCATCAATGCCTATAAATAAGGATTTTATCCTTCATAAACAAGTGCATACACATTATACCACATTTTCAAAGCCGCATATAAGTATTGGATACCCATATTTCATTTTTATATAATTCATCTGTTTAACACCCTTTTGATAAATAAAAAGGTTTACAATAATACTATCATATCCGTAAGTGACTAATATTGTGGTACTTCCACACTTGAAAATATGTTGGACAACATGAATTACAGTCTGATTTTATGTTTTTAATTAAATCTGAGAACTTCAAAGTCCTCCAAATCTTTTGGCACCAATGACTTTCTTCCCCAACCACACCAACAAACCTTAAATCCTAATTAGGATAATAAAAAAACCCCAAAACCCACCAAAAAAACTAACAACCAACCCCAAAACACTGTGATAACAATTACAGGAGATTTAAATCTGAAATTTCTTACTTTAAAGAATATCATAGCTTCAATTTCTTCAACCATAATTCAACAAAATACATAACGCTATTTTGCTTTGAAAGTTTTCATTTGACTAATATTTTAATCCCCAAGAAATGCACTGGATTCACAAGTTGAATATTTTGACTAATATTTTATTCCCAAGAAATGTACCGGGCTGACTATCTGAATCCAGAAATAGATTAAGTGACTTTTTGTCACCAAAGAGAATTCCAGTGCAGACCAAGCTCCACAAGCTGTAGAACTAGTGAAGCTTGGTTTCCAATATACTTGAATCATATGAACCTCACTCTTCAGTACATTCCCCTCTACCTCCTCCTCCCATGCCCACTACGATTTCCCAGATAACCCATCATCAGCAAGCCTTTCAGTTTGTTCTTATAATGTTCTCACATATAGCTAACTGGGCAGGGCGCAGTACAGGCTGTAGCCTGTTCCCAGCTCAGGTATCCAAGCTGGACAATTAGCAAGAGAACAAAATACATTTCCCCTCAATTCATTCTGTATACTCCTTTTCACCACTGAAGGCACCTACTTGGATTTCTCTTTATCCAACTGTCAATTTCCTTAAACTTACAGAATTTTCAAAGCTAAAAAGTTCCTACCTTCAGAGTCAGTTTTGGCAATATGCTCAAAGGATAGTGGAGGAGAAGGGAAAGGATAAACAGAACTGAGATGAACAGTGTGATCACATTAACATGGTTTTGAAATGGCAAAAAGAAGTCAGACTAGAAAAGTTTTATAATCAATTCTTGTCCTTTTTCCTTGAGGTGCAGTCATTGTCTGCAATACTCCTACCTAACATCTGTTACTTTATCTTGAAATAGATTAATGAACATTGCCAGGTCAACAGCATCCTACATGAGATACCTGGCAGTCTATATGGAAGACATTGCCACAGCTGACATTGAAATGCCCTCAAATAAAACCAAGTGCCTAATTGTTTCCAAAGCTGGTATTTTCTCTTTTCCCCTTAGTTTCTTCAGTATACAGGTGCTCTTTGGACGAAGCACACTTCTTATATGATTCATTTTGTGCACTACAAACAATATAGCATAGCACAGCATATTAATCAGGTTAGGCAGTCGTGTTACTTGTCTATACAGTAGTTGCCAACTTCTGGAATAGTTCATGATGCCATAGGGAGACATCTTACAAGAAAACAGCACATGGCTCTCCCTTCTACTCAGAAGGACTGCAAGGTTGTGCATGAATTAAACATCCAAATTCTTCTCTATTGAAGAATTTTCTTTTGTTTGTTAATGAACAAAAAATAACAAGAATTGTGTCAGCGGAAACAACTCCTTAACCTACTTCAGGAAAACCTGTGCTTTCAGTTGAAAGGGACTTGTTCACACTTTTCATGTAAGACTTCCCCAATAAGTCTTTCATTTTTTGTGGAGGACCTGTCAGTGTTTTTCAAATCTTTTCTTTGCAAGATTCCCACCCTCCCCCCTCCCAGCCCCCATACAAAAATGCCGGTATTCTTCTACTCTGTGTCATCTACAAAGATCACAAGGTTGGAGTATTTTTCCTGAGCTATCTCACTCAGGCGCAGGCTTGTTTAGTTTAGTACAGACTTTCCCAGACAGTAATGAAATCCTCAACACATAAAAAAACTATTGCTCAAAGATGAAAAAAGCTGTGCAGTGACTGAGATGCTGCTTGATTAAATCAAGTCCCTCTTCCTGAAGTCTGAAAGCAACTGGTTTCCTGGTGATAACTGATCATATAATGAAAACCTGCTTTCACTTTTGTAATTCAAGACCAAACACTTTAGAAAGACATCAGTTGTTCCAGAAAGGAAAAATTTTCTGCAGTGATACATATCTTTTTACTGCTGTTTGATCCTCACAATTCAGTGAAGCATTCTACATGCATGAGAACACTGAAAGTTAGAGCAATTTTTGTTTCCAGCAACTCATTCCCAACCTTCATTATTCAACAACTAATAACTTTTCAAGCACATGTGACTCCTGCACAGCTAGTTAACATATTCTGTTAGCAGAAGCCTTATTAGCCTATTAAATATATTCATATCCAGGACAAGCCTACAATGTGTCCCTTAAGTTACTTCATTAAAAAAACCCCATCTAAACAGGGTCAGAGTTATATTACGCATATTATACACCTGTCTCTAGCAACTATTCAACCTTCAGCATTTGTACACTTATTTGAAGTACTTTATTCTTTTATCATATGCAAGTCAGTAATTTAGAAAATTTTAACAGGAATCTCTACACAAAAATTACAATTCAAGAAGTACTGTTAGCTTGACCTTGAATAACACTTCCCAATTATCTACAGTAAAACAGAAAAAGGGAAAGCAAAAGGTGGAAGAGTTAGTTGGTTTTCAGAAAAAAAAAAAAAAAAATACACAACACAGAGACACATAACCACAACACAGACATCTTATACGATTAGGCCAAAATTACTCTGTGAAGTTTTATCGCTAAAAGAATAGTATTTCATTTTACTGACATTACCTGGGGTATTTGCGTAGCATCAGCAAACGAAGACGATCTTTAGCCTCCTCAATGTTAAGTGGTGGCCTTTGTGAAAGGGTAGAGTCATGTTCTAATCTACTACAGAGATTCTGAAGTTTTATTAGGAGTCCTGCTTTGTCCTGTTTTCCAACAGAGATCCAATGAACTCCCCCTGGGAAGTAATCTAACAAGAAAGGCAATATTAATTATGCTATACATTTAAAATCAGAAATATTTAATAGCGGCTTACAATAGCAATCAATAGCACAATTTCAATTAAAATATAAAGCTGTAAAGTGCAACTCTACCATTAACACAGACAGATGGTTGTACAAGACCACTATTTTTTATTTTTAAAGGAAAAGGCCCTGTAGGGCAAGTTCCCACAGAGAATTCACACTGTCACTGACGCTGTCATCCCTCCCCGCTACACGCCTTCCTGCCTGTCCCTCGACAACCCCTTCTGCGTCCATCTTTCTGCTAGCATTTAATTACTACTGCAGACATTCAGAGTCTGGGATATGAAAATTATCCCAAAACAGTGAACAAGATGGTATGTGGAAGAGTCAGCTGCAGCAGAGCATGCTGCAGTTTCTATCCTTACATCATGTTTTCTAATGCCTGAATCCAACTTTCATCTCCAAGTGTCCAATGCGGGGGGTGGGGAGGATCATTAAATGGTTTAATTTATGATATGCTTTAAGCTAAAGTGATACTAGTGTAATCATTCCACAAATGCCCACTGTTATTCAAATATATGCAAAAGTTAGAGCAAAATTTTTTAAACTCACATAGCAAGGGGAAGAGTTGGAGGACTTAACAAGAAATGCCCAAAAGCAATATAAACTAAATATGATTATTTTGCACTAACAGAAATAACAATTTCAAGTTAATTAAAGATGCATCTAGTGTCATAAACCAAAGCAGATTCCAAGGTGAGAAGCTATTCAGAATCTTTTCCCATAAACTAGTAAAAAACGTAGTGGTCCTAGAGCACTAAATGGTTATGAAAACAGTAAGTTGCAAGTCAATATTTCAGAAGCACCTAAGGAATTTAGAAACCTAAATCCTAAATTACTTTCAAGATGACATAAGATACTTTGCCATATATGTCCAATATGTGTATACCAGTAGTAATTTTTATAGAAATATAGATGTTCTTCCAAAAGTACCTTCCAAAAGCTGATGATCCCTTAAAGCTTCTGCTGTTAAAACAGTCTTCCCACAACCTGCCATTCCATGAACTGTGACCCAGCCTGGATCACTTCCCAAGCAGCACAGTTTCTGTTTAATAGCATCTACCAGTTTTGGCCGAGTGACAAACACAACCGGTCTCTGTGGTACACCTCCTTCGCAAAGGACTGTCTTAACTAAAGTTAAAAACAAGAAACGTGAAAGTGAAAATAAAAAGTAATTTCTAAATGTCATGCCTCTTCAAGTCACACCAAACAAGTAGTGGGCCCCTCTCCCAAACTTGTGTCCCACACAAATGCTCTAAAAACTACTCGCAACACCAAATTCTGAAAAAAATACTGCTTTTTGGAAATAAATTACTTAACAAGTAACTAACTTGCCACCTAAAATAGTGTCCCAATTAATAACTACATTTTCTGCAAGCTAGTTACATCAATCCCTAGAAGTGAAAAGATAATTAACAGCTCCAGTAGAAACAGTGGCAAACGCACACAGAAGCCGAACATTACTATACCCAGCTGTCAAGTCGCTTTCTCAGCCAGAAGTTACTGCCCCCATGGATGCAGCAGAAAAGAAAGCTTGCTGTGTAAGGCTTTCACTTTGCAGCTAAAAGCACAGCATTGTGGTCCAAACAAGACTTCCTTTGATTCGAGCTAGATAGCACGACTTGCAATAGAGCAGGTAAAGCACAGCAAGAAAGAAAATGTGCACTTTATCTGTTCACTGCTGGCCACCAAGTGGCCATATCCAGTGCCATATTATAGAGATAAGCTCTGGGAAATCTTCCTCAAGTAATCAAAATTCTATGTGTCTGTGACACTTCTTAAAATGTACAGTGACAGCAAATATGTCATTTAGTCATATGCAGCTATAAGATCTTTCCATTAGAAACTATGGACTTCTTTCACATCAAAGATGATATTGATGACAATGTAGGTAAAAGTTAGGAACTTACATAGGGTAACTAAAAGATCTGGTGGAGAGAATTAAGCAACCTAATAACTAGATCAACTATTGGAACGTAGGCTGAGAGATTACAGATTACTATTCCAGAAAAATGTCACAATTTTGGAGGCTACAACTTTTAATGTTAGATTCAACTTTAATATATACAGATAAGAGTCAGTCTTTCACATACAACAAAAACATTACAGTTTAGAGAAGTCTGTGAGCGCTTCAGGTTTCCCATCTTTTAAAACAAACATTAATAAATACGAACATTTTCAAGATAACCTATAAAAGTCATACTTGTTGTCAACTCTCCTGCCATATTAAATATAAGAAATACAGAAATACTGACTACTACTCTACCAAAACAAGTGAATGCACCAACCACTCCTTTTTCATTAGAACAGGTATTAGACAGTCACTTAGTAAGGAATAAAAAAATGCAACTTGTCTTTACTTTCAAGCACAGGGATTGCTGCAGTTATACTGACCGTATGAAGTCATTCCATCCGTTGAACTCTTTCTATTACCAGAGGAGATGGCAGGGATGCCGTCCTGAAGAAGTGCAGCAAGATCTCTGTACCCTTCATGAAGTAGCGCATTATAAAAGGATCTATATGAATTAT
Organism: Gorsachius magnificus; assembly: GCA_034008185.1. Classification (NCBI taxonomy): domain Eukaryota; kingdom Metazoa; phylum Chordata; class Aves; order Pelecaniformes; family Ardeidae; genus Gorsachius; species Gorsachius magnificus. The sequence continues at coordinate 165,842,087 of CM067081.1, forward strand.
TGTCTTTTCTAAGAATAATGTTTATTAACATAGCTGCTCGTTCCTTCTGTGTGCTCTAGAAAAAACATTAAAAGAGATGTTATAAAAAAACTAAGAGACCTTAGAAATCATCTCATCTATCACTCTGTCAATTATAGACTGCGTTTATAGCCTTCAGCTACGAAATAGCCTTCAACTTGACCATGCCCTTAACTCAACCTTATGAAGTGTGGTAAAAAGTGCGTGCTAGGCATATGCTGAAGAATTTGCTCAATCCAGACTAGGAAGATAAAAAACAGTGAGAGACAATTCTACCTGTTGTTTCACTTTCTCCTCCTCCTGTAATGTCAGTACTTCGTCAGAAATCATACGATCCATAATATAAGAGGTCTTGATGTCTTTTTCCAATGCTTGGCGGTGCATAAGTAAATAATTTCTGCTCTTCACATCCATATTTCTTCAGTGTTCAAAAAAGAAAAGACAAGGCATGATCAGAACACAACTTACAAGGAAGAGAGTTGTAAAATAGCTAATCAAATTTGGTTTTAAAGTCAGAAAAAGTAGCAGAGCAGCTGCATTAGTGGAAAATACAGTGAAGTTTCAGGCAAGCGTATGCTACGATCTGTAAAAAGCTAAAAAATGTAAGTTGGTTTTTTTTTTTTTACTTTCTGTCTTGATAAAGAGATTTTCATAGTAATGTCATATGAACTTACCTACACTTTTTATGACCCACTAGTCCAGTACAGTATCATCAAGAAAACACTGGAAAAATCTAGTATCATTCCTTTACAACAGAGTAAAAAAAGGCATTTTAATAGTTAAGTCGTAATAGTTCACAAGCTACAGAGAATATGAATAGCATACTTGAAATATTATTTAGGTGCCACGCACTGTTATGCTTAATAAAAACATCCAGCTGAGCATTGTTACAATTAATCTGACTACAGCATTTCTCTGACTGCTCCACTCAGAGGCACATAAAACAGGTATAAAAGGAATTTCAATCTTTAACAACTAATTAGACTCATAGCAAAACTCTCGTGCTCGCTACATGAATGGAAGTTTTCATTAAAAAAGCAGATATGTACTAATTTGTAGAAAAAAAAAATCTGAGTCCTTTTCCACATTGCTATGAATTTATACTTATTAACACTTGCAGAACTAAAGAATCACAGTCTGTGCAAGCTTCTTATATACCAGGAACTTGCTAAGTGTCTCTACGAAGAGTCTTCTCCCATTACATCACTCAAGCTTTTTAAATCCTTGGGTCATGTGATTGAGACAACACGATGAGAAAGAGGACTGGTCTTGTGGCTGACAGCACTGGACAGAATTACAACAGAAAATAAACTCCCTGCGTACCACATCCATGAGATAAACTCAATTTTGTCTTCGACTCCAGGACTCCATACAAGTATTTGGACCTCAACACACGATGGAAGATGGAGCACCCAACACAGCCAATGACTGGGCAATACCTTTGCCAGCACCTGATACACAACTATAAATTCACATTCTTCCTCTATTATCATAAAAACGCCTGAAGACAATATAAAGTGAAAACTGTTGTCTACCATGCGTAGGTTTTTCAGTACTGCCCAGCTGCCCCTGAGAGTCACCAACGACCCAAACGCCCTCTCCGATCACGCTACCTAGGGGTTCAGAAAGTGTCCCCCCACACACCTCTACCCCACTGCACCACCTAGCAAGGGGACGTGAAAGCTCTTCACTACTCCCAGTCGACAAACGTCCACGTTAAAAATAAAAATAATAATAAAAACAACAACAGTAAAAACAACAACATTATATCATACAGGTGAAGCAACTACAAAGAGAGAATACGCCACAAACACAAGCCACAAGCACCCAAAACAACGGGTTACCTCACAGCCCCCACGCCCACTGGAGCCGCCGTTACCAGCGCACGGAGAACGAAACAGAAACCGGAGCCCTCAGACCCGAAACCGGAGCCCTCAGACACGCCGCCGGCCCCCACCCCGCCGGGCCAGGGGCTCCTCCCGGCTACCTCCCCAACTTTCTCCCCCCCCCCGCCGGCGCCGTCGGGCACGACCCTCCTCGCCCCCTGCCCCCGTCTCCGCCACGGCCGCTCACCTGGCGGGCGGCGCGGGGCCGTCAGGAGCCGCCCCCCCCCCCCGGGCAACAAGCGCTCGCCTCGCCCTGAGGAGAAGCCGCTGCCCCGCTCCGGGGAAGCAGCGCACCGCCAGCACTTCCTCCTTCCGGGCCCGGGGGCGGGAGAAGGGCCAGGCCGGCCCGCGGCCCTCCCCGGCGGACGACAGCGGCCCGGCCCCCGCCTGCCCCGCGCGGAACAAAGGCCGGCGGTGCCGCGCCGGCGCAGAGCCGCGGAGGCTCGGCTGCGGGGCGGCCCCGGGCCGCAGCTGGGGCTCCGGGGCGTGTGAGCGCGGTAACGGCCCCCCCGCGCTGCAGCAGAGGCCGGAGGGAGCGCTGAGGGTGCGGATGGTGGCCCGGCGGAGCAGCGTGGCAGCGGCAGGAGGGGGAGCCGGGCTGCCGAGGGAGGGGGAAAGGCGGCGGGAAGCGCTGGGGGTCGGTGGCGCCGCGGGCGGCCGCTGGAGGCGACAGGGCCGCGGGGGAAAGGGTGTCGGCGGGACCGGGCGGCGTCCCGCGGCCGGGGGGGGCCCGGGCCCCGGTGGGGTGTCCTGGAGGGGGGGGGCGGCGGCCGCCTTGGGTGCCCCGGGCCGAGCACGGGCAGGGCTGTCCCAGGGGCTCGGGAGGGCCCCTGCGGGGCGCCGGGCTCGGCCCGCTGCTCCGCGCGGGGCTGCGCCCTGGAGGCGTGCGTCCGTGTTAAAGCCGAGTTGATGTTCCTGTGTTAAACGATTTCCCTCGCTGGTATTCAGATCCTAACTTCGTAATACGTGCTCTGAATCCCAAAGACGTTTTAAAAGTTAGGAAATAGCGGTTTTGCTGTTTTTTTGGAGAGCAAGAGGTGGATTTCTTCCTGCATACTTCAGACTCGGAGCGTGCTCCCTAGCACGGTGACTCGCAAACAGCTCTAAGCTTCATGCTCGTGTGACAGATTTAGGTTTTAAACAACACCTTTTGTGCAAGTATGTGACTATGGATCTCTAATATTTAAATATTTATATTTTGTAATGTGACTAAGCGTCAAGACTGCAAAATGATCCAGAAAGAAGCACACTTTTATCTCAAACTGCGCTATACCGAATCCACCAAGGATCTAGGCTATTTTGAGCCGTATAGTGGAGGATTTTAGCCTTAAAAATTCCACTCTCTCCTTCCGCTTGGTTAGACTGTGAGGTTTTGTACTCTTTGAACCTAGAGATTCATATTGCCTGAATCTATCTGGACCTTAATTTTATCAAAGAGGAAATTATATATTTTCTCTTATCTAGATGCATTATTTCATTTATCTTCTGTATTTTTCTGTTAATGGCTTTCTGTTAACTGATGTCTGTGGTTTTACAGGTGACATGAAATCATTACAGTATTTCTAAATTAAATCGTGATTTAAAATCCCATTTTTTTTAAAATGAGAAAATTAATTTTCCCCTTTAATGTAGTAGTGGAATATCACTAATGGAGTAGGTGATCACTTTTTTTAAAAAAACTACAAGTAAAACAGGCTAGTGAAATTGCTGATGAAATTGGGACAGTAATCAACTATAAAAAGAAATATCATGCTTTCAGTCCATGTGGTTTTAAATATATCTTCAACATGGCTTATTGCACAACAAATGAAATATTTATGGACAGGTGAAATTAGCTGAAGTTTGAAGAGTCCCTTCAGTTTGAGGAAAATGTGAAAGCAGTGCTCTGTAGTATAGAAAACAGATTTTCACAAAGTCTTATGAAAGTATAATGACACCTTACGGAAGTTCACATAACTAGAAAACAAGGTAAACACTGAAGGAAACATTTTTGGGGTGTATTTGTGTAACTAAAGGGCAAAACTGTATTTGGGAATGTTTAGAAGTAAGGAGTCTTTTTTTGTTTTTTTTTTTCCCCCTAGCTCTCTCTTTTGCTGCTGCTTTTTAAAAACACAAAATGTCTGAAGTTAAGCAGAGGAAAAAAGGTATTTCTTCATCCAAGACCAGTGATGGTTCACCAAAGGCTGAGAAGCACACTAATTGTGGGAAGCTGGCAAGTCCCAGGACCAGCAATAATCAGAATTTCTTTTGGATAGACTCACGGACAAGCTTGAGCATAACTTCCCTTGCCTTTTGCCTGGTGCTGACCTGGTAGGTAACCCTCTAAAGTGGATTTTAATATTTTTGTTTGTATTCTATACTGTATTCAGTCATGGGCAGTATGATTAGTTATATTTGAATACAGGGTTTGGGTTAAGTGACTACAGAAACTTGCTAAAGCTAGAAGGGTCAAGAAAAGAATAGCAGTATTCACCAGTGTGGAAACATTGGCATACAGTGAGGGATTATAGACGCTCGATCTGTTCTGTCCTGTTGAAAGTTTAAAAGGTGCTTTGCTCATGAATTGTGAAGACCTGCTTTGGAGACTACGTCTAACTGTGAAGAGCAACTTAATCTGACAATAAGTACAACAAGGCTCATGTGGCAGCTAACAAATAATTCAACAGTAGAAGTGAAGTAGAGTTTTCTGTAAACAATTTGCTTGGCAGTGTGGTAAATTGTTCATCAGGTGGAATCCTCACGTAAAGGTCAAATATCTTTGTAAAAGATGTTTTAGAATATCTTAGCAGCATCAGTACCTTAGTTCCATCAGAAACTGAGCTTCATGCAGAATGATATGATGAAATTCTCAGAATTCTAGTGCAAGAAATTAGTCCAGATTATTACACTCTAGATGTCACTTGAAAATTAAAGTAAAATTTGTTCTTATTTTTACATAACCCAGATTTCACTATCTAAATCTTTGAGAAACAGAACGGCATAGTAGAATAAAAAGATTAGTGATGGTTCTGCTTACTGTTTTATGTATATCTGTTTATGTCTGTTTTGCATTTATCTACCTGTAGCTAGCATTTTAGCTTTTATTGCTTTACACAATCTGTATAGTATATTGTAGGTCTTCTGAAACTTCTAATTGCTATGCACTGTACTAATAAACATCAGTTTATGAAAGCATTTTAAGTATTATAAATAAACTCTATTATTTGAGATGAAATTCTTCTTGCTACTAAGAGGACCCCTGCATAGTCTACGATCAACCTTGTTTTGGGATTAATAGACATCCAGAAAAAGTCAGGTATCAGTAGCTGTACAAGCTTTGCCACAATGCACCATGTGTTCTTGGATGGTTACAATTAAACAACATTAATCAGCTTATCTAAATCCAAAGGCTTCTAAGCGTGATTTTGTAATGCCTTGCAAGAAAGTCCAAATTACTTTTTTGTGTTTTATTTCCACTGGTTAAATAATACTTTATCAGTAAAATATATTGTGAGGCAATGCATTACAAGCATGTAACGATGTCCCTATGTCAGCAGTCTTATTGGACGCTTTTCCTGTTTGAATGGCGTACAATGTAAAACCAAAGAACACCTATGCAAGTTTCCTTATTTTTCCACCTCTAGTGGAAGGTAACTGCAGTATGAAGACCGATCAACTTCATTAAATTATTTTTATTTTATTCCTCATGATTTAATCTAGCAAATTCAGTGAACACAAATCCCTGCAGAAACAGATTGCTGTGAATCAGGTCCTGGAACACCTAATATATGCTGATTGTGTGGTTATGTTTACTATTTATTTACTTGCAATTTGCAGGTTCCTATTTCAGCAGTCAGGTCAATTTGCTGATATGGAAAAAAAGTACAATTTCTTACAGCAAGAAGCTGAAAAGTTCCTGGACATGGAAAATAAAGTTAACTTAATTTCTGAAAAGGTAATGACTCACTAACATTTTAATTGGATAATCTCTGGTGAACATTTGCTGTGGTTGTACTTTGTTGTCATTTAGTTAAATTTAACTGATTGTTTAAAAAAACCCTTTCATAATGTGTTCTACTTGCCCGTGAATAGGCCTTTGGAGAATATTTTATGTGAATAAAGGTGTCAATCGATACAGTTTTTCAAGTGTGAATATAGTGGTTGTGTCTCAGTATTATTTTTTAGATACTAAACTATTTTTAAAAACTTACATTTATGCACATACTTAGTTCTACCAGTACTGTTCTTCTAGTATACACTGGTTTGAAAAAACTTCCAGGTTTTTAATAAAAAAAACATAAAAGTTACATTTTTTTTTTTTTTGTATTTTATTTTCTTTTTGTTTTTTTTTAAATACTGCTGTTTTCTAAATTATCCCCTGTATCATACAGATAATAATGGAAGTACAGCATGCCTTATCCCAGTGATGTTGTTTTAGCACTGATCTCATAATGATGTCATTTATACATGATGTAATTTGGATATTTATATACTACACTTTAGATTGCAAAATGTTGCATGGGATTTATGTAGTGCGATATATTTTACAAAAAAAACCCAACCCAAAACCACCATGGAAAATAAGGGATTGACAACAAAGAAAATGGCATGTAGCCTACAGAAATTCAACAACAAACATACCCTTTTCTGTGACTTTTTCATGCTAGGTTAATCAACAGTATTTTAAAGATGAAATATGAAAACAAAACATACAGGAACTTTGTAACAAGTAAAGTGGCTTCTAAGGAACTTTATTATCTGCTAAATAAATTCAAATGGTTTTCTATTCTTACTTCAGTTAAGTAGACATGGACATTGTTTTGTGTTATAAATGCAGCTTGAGCCTTCTGAAAGTATCCTACAAGAAGCTGCCGCATCCATCTCCACAATGACTGAGTTTGAGCAGGAAATATCTTCTCTTCACAACATCATAAATGACATTCAGAACAATGAACAAACTCTCTCTATAAAGTTGCAGAACATTAATGAGAAGTTCCAAAATGTTACAAATTCCTGGAGAAGAAGCTTGGATGAAATGAACAAAAACACTAGTGATTTAAAATCTGAAGCGAAGTTAATACATACAGAAGTTACTTCCCAAATTAATGAAGTTGACCAAAGAATTAAATCCCTTTCAGAAAAAGTAAGAGATTTGGAAGACGGTACTGCCAGAAATATTAAAACAGTAAAAAGGCAAGAAGATGATGAATTCTCTCGAGTCGAACAAAAGTTGGACTTAAATGCAAAGGCAGTTAGAAAGCTAGAAGAAGAACAGAATAGTCTGGTAGCCAAGGACACAGACCTGAATCAGAAACTTGCCAACTATGAACCTAAAATTGAGGAGTGCAAGACCCATTTGCCAGCAATTGAAAATGCTATTCACTCTATTCTTAGATTATCAAGTAAATTGCTAAGTATGGAGAAAAAAATAGAGGACTTGACAACACAGCTATATGCTGTGGAAAATGATATGTTGAAAACTGTTTCTGATGCAATGGCAATGCAAAAGGTTCTTGAAGGCATACAGTACAATGACAGCATATTGAAAGTGCAAAATGAAACAGTGGTTTTAGAAGAAGTAGCGCATGACATGGAAGTATCTTCAGAAGCAAAAGAATTATCTTTAGAAAGCTCTAACTTAGAAAATGACCAGAGTGGGGATAAGTGATTTTGGACTTAGGGTTTCATTGATGAAAGAGCACTTTAATTTATTATAAATAATGTCATTCCAACATATGTTAAGGGTAGCCGAAATATTGTCATCAATTTAAACAGGCATTGGATCGGACTGAAAGGCAAACTTATAATAAAGAGGATAGAGAACAAGAAATGCTGCGTTGAAAGAGGCAAGGAGTATTTTCTTAAATTAAAGATTATTTTCAGCTTATTTATTAAAAGATCATTTTTATTAAAATGGAATTTGAAGCAGAGCATTTGGATTTAAGGAAAAAACAAAACCAGAGACAACAGATTAAAATTTATATTTTGTTCTCACTATTTTGTTTTTTATATTTTTACTTTTTGTATTATATTCTATGGACTTATAACACAATGTACAATTAAATACATATCTCTAGGCAGATATGTGTGTACCTTGCTTTTAATGTATTACATACCATCATGTTTTTGTGTTTACGGTACAGGCTTTTCAATATCAGAGTTGTTACTGGGATCTACATACTTACGTGCAGGAAAGCACTAAGTACATTTTTAACAGCTGAAGCTTATATACAACAGCATTACAGAAAACACTAGAAAAGTACCCTTTAAAAGAGAACCCTCTCTTGTACTGGTATTTATACGCAGGGGGTTTCATAGCAGCTGGTGTTATCTTTTATTTCTTTGGCCTCATGCAAATAGCCTCCTTAGAAAGTTTGAAAAGGCTAAAAATGAGGTCTAAAATCACTGGCATAGTTTTGTTCTGCTATTGGAGTTGTTGGACTACACATAGACTGAAGTTCTTATTAACAGATATTCCTGTTAGATTCTTCCATCATTTAATTTGCAAGTTTGGTGTGATCAGCCACTGTATTAGTGTAGGGGGTTTTTTTTGTTTGGTTTGGTGCTGTTAGAAACAAGTCTTAACCTATTCTTCTGTGGAATGTTCTGTTAGGCGTTGCGTAACATGTCTGGTATCACATTGCGTTTCAAAGAGAAAAAAAAAAACTTAAGTGTCACTGCCATTGTTTCCACAAGTCTGGTGAACCAAGAGCTGTGAAAGCAACTATTGAAAGCCATGGAGTTACATACTTGGGGGCGGGGAATATCTAATTTACCCATAGATACAATAGGTCTGCCTACACAGGGCATAGTACTACCCAATAGGCCTGATGATAGCTGTTCACTGAAATTTGGACCTCAGGACCACCATAGATTTCTCTCTACAGACTTACCTCGTGGTAATTTCTGATTCCTGAACTCAGGAAAGGAGATTGCTTTAGCAGACAGTATGAACCCCCAACACTTATGACCTAATCAGGCTTCAGTTGAATTATTCTGGTTTCTGTGCATTCATTTATCTAGAACCCTACTGAAATCTTCACTAAACAGTTAATGCTGCCCATTCACGAGACTTAAACCAGCATTTCTCGATGTTATAAAGTCTTATCACTTTCATATATTTATTACTTATGTATAGATTTGTATCTGTTTACAGTCATATTCAATAAAAATATATTGTAGTGGATTCCCCTGTCCTGGTGCATAATCTAGTTCAAAATAAATTGCTCTTCCAGAAATGGGACGGAATAAATACTTGAGTGTTCAGTGTTCCGTGAAGAAATACTATTCTATACACAAATGGTTTTAAAATACTTTTCACAAGTGTTTTCCAGTGTGTTTCTACTTCATGTATTTTTGGGGAAGGATGATGGCTGAATTACCTTGGTATGCTCCCCAATTTAATGTCTTTCATCAACCTCAACCCTATTGAAAGCTGAATGTACACGAGATTGAACAGGAAATCCTCATCCTTAGAGGGCATTACCTAGGAAACCAGCACAACTCTCCACAATCTAAATTTTAGTATTTTGTTTTTAAGCAAGCAGTTCTGGGCTAGTGAGGAATACCAACTCTATCAAAAAGTTAAATATATTTGTTTCTTTGGTGGTATTTTTACTTCTAGTGTCAAGAAAAGGATTAGTATGAAACTAATTATAGACTCTTAGAATGTTTTTCAGCTTGCCCATTTGGTGGTTTTTTCTCCAAGTTCTACCCTGACTTATTGGGGACTGAACAGAATAGCATCACTCAGATACTTTCTTCCTCTCAATTTTGAAAACTAAGAACCAATCATTAAAAAAACAAACAAAAAAAAGTGAACTTGCATATTTGGCCAAAAATCCAACAGTAGCATGAGTGTTCCCTCATTAATGTAGCTTTTATGGAGGCAGGCTGTTTTAAGTAATGTTTTTCCTATGAAGTATTTTGGTGGCTGCTTAAACAAAAGGGAACTATGCCTAATTCCTTTGGCTTTTTCTGTTGTGAATGTCATGTTCAAAATAAGTATTATGGTTACCAAAATAAAACCACATCAAATAGAATAGAATCATAGAATGCTTTGGGTTGGAAGGGACCTTTAGAGGTCATCTAGTCCAACCCCCCTGCAGTGAGCAGGGACATCTTTAACCAGATCAGGTTGCTCAGAGCCCCGTCCAACCTGGCCTGGAATGTTTCCAGGGATGAGGCCTCCACTACCTCTCTGGGCAACCTGTTCCAGTGTTTCACCACCCTCATTGTAAAGAATTTCTTCCTTATATCTAGTCTAAACCTACCCTGTTTTAGTTTAAAGCCATTACCCCTTGTCCTGTCACAGCTGTCCCTGCTAAAAAGATTGTCCCCATCTTTCCTATAGGCCCCCTTTAGGTACTGAAAGGCCGCAAAAAATAGTTATGGTCCATGATTTTTGGATAAGAGAATGTTAAAGTAGGCATCTCTCTCAAATGTTTCCGAATGTCATTCTATGTGTGTCTTTCTGGATCACGCGTGTTATAGGCTTAATACAAAAATTTCTGTAAATCACAAGAAGATTGTTTTCAGAGGTCATGCTGGAAAGTCATACAGCACCTTCCTGTAATTGTTGTTAACATAGAAAAAGTAGTAAGATTTGAAGTTGTTATGTGTACTGAAAGGAAGAAAATGAAATTTTTTGTTACATTGCAACAGAAGTTGATTTCCTAAAGACAGGGTTTGTGCTCAATTTCAGTATCAGAATAGTAATGCATTTCATTAGAGTAGATCTTTAATTTTGATGTGAGTTGTTAAGCGAGAAATCTTGTCAAATATTTTTATTTGTATCCCTCTAGTGTGAAAAGACTTGGAACGTAATGGAACAGCTGGAAGACCTTCAAATAATTTCTCACATTAAACATCTGCAGGAAGATATTTATACAATGAAAACATGGTCTAGCAGCATCATTAAAAAACAAGAAGAACTGCAGAAGAATTTAACAACTCTTTTTCATGCAGTTTCAAGTGTTGAGCAGAATGCAGCTTCTGTAGTAAAAAACATAACTTTGACAATTGTGACAGTAAAAACTGACATCAGGCGCATTTCAGGCCTGATCTCAGATACAACTGCACTGGCAGATTCTTTGCAAACACTAGAAGATAAAGTAGAAGAAGGTGACAAGAAGACAGTAAAAAATATAGGTGACCTGCTTACCAGTAGCATTGACCGAAGTACAAAACTACAAAGCCTGGCATCCAGTAACGCAAGAAAAATTGAGGAAATGAAGATGGCATTATCTGAGTTAAGGAGTGATTTTAACAAGCATTCAGATAGACTTTTGAATCTTGAAGGTGACAGAGCAAAAGTTCTCAAGACGGTTACATTTGCAAATGATTTAAAACCCAAGATGTACAAACTTAAAAAGGATTTCGCCATTTTGGAGCCATTAATAAATGACCTAACACTGAGAATAGGAAAATTAGTGGAGGATATATTACGACGGGAGAAGGAAATTGCTTTACTGAATGAGAAATTGGCCAATCTAACAAGAGTTCATACTGAGATCAAAGATATGAAAGATGAAATAACCAAGATTTCAGACATTAAATGATCACTCTGAAATATCACTGTCTAAAGAACAGCATTTGAGGAGTGTTAACTCCATCGTGTGTAATACTAAGAAGAAAGGCAGCGTTTAAAGGCTTCATTTAGAAGCACACAAACAACTAGAGATTTGTCCTCTTCCTTTGAAAAGGACAAAGTTGTACTGATTTCAAGGGACAAGCTATAATGTGAGCAAAACCCATGTCCCTCTGCGTGTATTTGTCTTTCTGAAGGATGACAGATGCTATATTTAATACATTGCTTGTTTTGTACAATAAAATAATGTTAAAGCATAAAGTGTTCTTACCTTTAGAGTTTGCTTTCATGAAGAAAGCTGGACCCAAGACTGACAGATCTTCAGCTTTCCCTTTGTGCTCCAAAGAAAGGAATAAAATTGTGGTTTCCAAATAGAGTTAAATGAGTTAGTCAAACTGCAGTAGCAATTCAGTATTTGTCTCAATATATTCACTCTTCGATTTTCGTGAGCTATAGCACTTTGCTTTTTTTTTTTTAAATAACATTTAAAGACGTAAATGCAGTGAAGCAAGCAATACCCAGAAATATTGCAGATGCCTTGCAAAAAGTTTGTTACAGATTTAGATGGAATAATTTGCATAAGGTTTTCTGTGAGGCTTTATAATTGTAAATTATAAATACTGTGCAGCACTGTTACATCTTTAAAACTCAGGGCATCTTTGCTTTTAACTTGGCGTGCAGGTAGAGCTGGCCAGTTATATTCTAGCCAGCAAGTGACAAGGAAAAGAACCAGCAACAGCATTAAGAGATCAGTGCTGAAAAACGACACGAGCAAAGTAATCCCAACATGCTAACATCTACTTTTAAGCACCGGTACATCAGCTCAGCCAAGAAGTTTCTGCTAGTGACGTCCTTCTCCCACATCACTCGAGTCACAAAAATCGCATCCTGTAACAAGGCCACGTAGCCACTGAGCTCAGCTATCCAAGGCACTCATCTTTGCTATAAAAAAAGCAGAATGTTTATTGTTTTCACCGTGAACTACATCATTTCTATATAGAAATGCAAATTAATTACAACTATTTGCATTATTACAGCCCATTTTAAAATGATACGTAACAAGCGTTTCAGCAAATATCAGCAACATGAGCGTATTTGACCTGTAGTACAATCTGATACAAACACAGGGTGTGAATGGAGCTGTTATTCCAAATTTAAACCAGAAAGCTTATCTCAGCTCCAGGAGTAGCAAGAAATTGTGTTTTCTCCTTCATAAAACAATATACACAAGCAGCATATACATAATCCGTATTTTACAAAGCACTTTTGGGTTTAGTGACTGGTCTGGAGCTACCCAAGTTAGACTCGGTTCAAAATGCAGTGCTCCTTTTCGATGCAGGACTTCCCTTGCAATGGAGGCGCAAGCCCATCTGAAGCACCGCACCTCCCCTGTCCCGCGTTCTCAACTGTTGGAAAACGCACCGCACATCACGCTACAAAGCACACTTAGCAATGACAAAGCTGACCTTTTAAACGCTATTTGATACTAGTTTTCCCACTGAAGCTTATTTAACGTATCGGTGGGTGACCCTTTAAGCCATAGCATTTTGTATGTTAAAGCCCTTCACCTCAGGCACCCAAACGAGCCTACGGCTGAATGCCAATGCCCTCAGCAGCTGCAAGGCCATTCTCTCAGGTTTTCCGCTGAAACACACCACCAGAAGTAGCACAAAGTGCATTTCCCCTTTCTCAGTTACGGAAGAACAGAACAGCTAGCTGCCCCTTGTAGTCTCATCTCAGATTTACCTCGATAAAATTATCTGAGCGCCTTTAAGATAGTTTCGGGTCTACCCCTGAGCAGTAAGGAAATGGACTGCACATATTTAAAGTGGCCGTATAAAGGTGACCCAATTCTAGAGAAAAATTGCATGCTTTGGCTCCGCACAAAGAAATGACAAGAAACACTTCAGCTGCTCATTGGATCACCTGACCATCAGACTGCCCTGCTGTACGAGCCAAGTTTGTCTCGCTCTTCTGCCAGCCTTAAAAGTTGACAGAAGTGCTTCACTTCCCCAGGATTAGAAGGAACTTGAGATGTTTTCCAGCAAAGTCTACTGAGTTAAAACACACCTTTAAAGAAGCTACGATACTCAGCACACAAAAGCAACACTGCTTTTTCTAACGTGTTGAACCACACACAGAAGTTAACTTCAAAAGCCGATTTAACATCAACAGTCTTGATACAAGTTCAAGTCATAGTTAATGCTCTTCTCCAAGGAAGCTCTTAGGAGCATTTAATAATTTGTTAAAAAATTTCAAAGCTTCCCACCCACAATGGGGTGGCAAGATGTACATACTTATATCATGAAACATAATTACTTGCATGAATGTTTTATTTAGACTTATGGAACTTGACTTTGCTGCATAATCCAGTCAATACCAACCATTCTGAGTGTGTTTAGTGTCATGAGACAGGGAAATAGGGCAGTTTCGGGTTTTACTCCACGTTTTGAAAGGCAGCAACTCGAAGCAAGGCTCAGCTTGCTCATTTAGCATAACCATCCAAAATCTTGGAAGTCAGAGGGCTTTCCCTGGGAGTGAGAAGCTGAGCGCTATGTATAACGGTAGCAGGAACACCAGACCCCAGTAGGATGCGGTGGTCAGTGTATTTCCATTACGCTGCTCCAGTGGCGCCTGCTTTAATTGTCCTTTTTGACCCTGAAGGACAGAATTAGAGAGGAAGGAGCAGTACAACGTACATGAACGCCAAGCTAAGTTCAGTATCATCAGCTCAGATGCTGAAAAGCAGCAAATCCAGTTTTGCACAGAAAACGCTTAAGCTCCAGACTTACTAAGTGAATGAAGTAGTACTGGATACAGTGAATCCTTTATATACTATTTGGCATTTGGGGGATTTCTCCCAATGCGATTATCAACTGTGGGCTCCTGAACAGGCAAAACACAGGAGGCAGCACATGCATCTTTCTGTGAAAGACTGGAAAAAACAAATTAATTGCCGTAACAAAACACTGCATGAGTGTCTCCTCTAGCATGCCTAGGAGCCTAGATTTCTTCACATCAAGTAAGATCGAAAAAAAGATGGGTATGGCTTCTTGCACTGCAGAAGTGCATGGTTCAACCAAAATTCAGCATTATGGTTAAATTAATTCAGAAGGAAAAAAGAGGGGGGGCTGGGGGTGTGTGGAATCAAACTACAGGAGTACCAACTGCACAGAAAAGCTGTCAAATATGTCAAACTCTACAAGCAGCCAGCCATTTTTATTTTACTGTAAAGCTGTAGGAAGCCTTTAGCGGTCAGAATCTTTGAGAATCTTTATCAACATCAGCTTATTCTTTTGTTAAGGTAGCAGCTACTGTTTAATTCCACAGGACAACCAAAAGGACTGAGTTCTTTGGTGCGGTTCAAAGCCAACAGAAGCAGAAATTAGTCAAGCAAGCACAAGTTATCTACATTGGGATGACCACCCCAAAGCAGAAATGGCTCTGTTATATATAAAGTTCCTTTTATCTCTATAGAGAACAGCGATGCTATGACCAGGATGCCCTACCAGGCTGCAGTCCCATCTCGGCCATTCAGGACCTCAGCAGTTCTACAGTAACAGCTTATTATAGGCAAGTAAAACAGTGGACTCAAAATGCACAGAACTGCAGTTAGTTTCTGCAGTTCTGCAAGGACAGGTTCTTGGCACTTCTCCGGAAACAGTGAAAGTCTATTTTTGTTACAACGGTTTAATAATTCTCTAGTTCCTTAAGTGTAGAATAATTTTGGTGGGTTTTGTTTTGGTTTTTATTTTGGGGGGGGGGAATTACTTGAGGTATTTGCTATGAAATGAAGCTTACATATGCAGTAGTAAACAGACACTAAGCACTCTGTTTCTCATTTATTTCAGGCAATGACAGTGGTAGAATTTAAACCCTCATGCAGGATGAGGGCACAGCCAATAATGACATCATATAGAGTTTGTTTTCTACTAGTCAAATATATAAAAGTTTCATGAAACTCATCACTGGGACAGTCAGCACAGTCAGTCCATGAGTTGCTTATTCAGTTAGACCAAGCTTCTTCTTCAGAGATTCAGGCATTTCAGGTGGAGGTGGACGAGGAAGTCTGAAATAAACCTTCACAGAATCGTAGATGAACCACTGTAGTGCAGTCAGGGTACCAATCATAATGATACGAGCAAACAGACCTTTCCATACACCTGTAGAGCAAAACATGAAGCATGAGTAGCGTAAGAAGCCAGGAAAAAAAGAAATCCTCCCCAAAACACTACAAGCACTTGATCCAAAATAGATGAAAGCGAGGATTTACCTTTGAATCCAAGCCTCATAAGAACCTGTGAAGCAGAACTGCCCTTTTCTTTGTTCAACACAGACACCACGGAGTCAGCAGGATGGGAAACAATTGCACAGAACACACCAGCTGAAAGAATAATTTGACATTAGTTCCGTAGTGTTTTAGCTGTAACATTACTGTCTACACTAAGTACAACCAACTGAAACCACACCTTCTAATTGCACCTACTTTATGTCAAGCCTCCTGCTATCCTAAAAGGACAGCAGGTACATACTTAAAATGTGACATGAATATGAATATTAGAAAACACCTCAGTTCTGCTCTTGCAGCACCTGTTCTGCTAAAACAGAATTCCTTTGGAATCTTTGGATATTGAAAATCCCCCTTCCATCCAGATTTCTCTCCCCTTTCAATGTTCCCCAGCCTAGCAAAGATGCAATTTTTTTTTCACTTAAATCAGCTGCAGTTCCTAACCTTGGACATTAACACTGATAATACATAGGAACTATTGTCCTACTACAGACCCATTTTCCACTTACAGATTGAATACAGTTTTTTTCCCCCTGCACATTTTGAAGTTACAAGTTCTCCCATGCTAGTTACATCTATTTGATATGCTCAAAAGGCTTCTAGAGTTGTGGTAGTCCATTAACAAAGTGTGGAAGTTAAAGGTTCCTTACCAATATAACCTGCAATAAATGTGACTACTAGCTGTTCTGCTTTTGTACATTCACTTCGTGGCTTGGGAACGACGTACTTGTAGAGAGCTTCAACAGTACGTTCAAAGCAAGCAAATTTCATCATTGTGTATGGAATCTGTCTCATCCATAGTGGAGCAACACCTTTATAGAAACTTAAGCAGAGAAGAGACAAACTCAGTTATATTTTCTCCAGTATTCAAGGTACATTTCTAAACTTAAAAAAACATCAGTTAGCTTATTGTTGCTATCAGGAATACAGCTTCTAAATACTGACACTGTAAGGCTAAAGTGTCTCAATACCTACAGAACAGAAATAGAAGTTTTATTAGTTCCCGAGTACTAGCTTAAAACAGCAACGCAAATTAGAATTTACCTGATCCCTACCCTGCACAGCTGTTTTTCATAGTCACTTCTCAGATTACAATGTGCAGTAAGGCTCATGTCTGCATACCAGCCACGTCCTGATAGCGATAAATGGCTTTTATATTTACAGCCACTTCTATCAGAACAGAAAGCTAACATGCAGTTATATTACTCTTACATGCCAATGACTCATGCATCTTTGACTGTACAACCGAAAAGTTGCCGAGTATCTCTGACTGGAACTGCTAGAAACTGAAGTTATCCAGCAGAACTCAGCACAAAGATACTCACAAAGATGGATCTAAGGAGCATGTGGAATTAACAGCCAGTTCAGCACAGATTCCCTGAAGTATGTTAGGTTGTTACCTTGAAATACAAAGACCAAAAAGTATTATAAGCTAAAGCCACAATTAGTTTTAGCAAGTCCTTCATTGGGAAAAAATACTCAACATCAAGAACCTGAATAAAAATAAAAATCCAAATCAAGAGATACTCACGCCCAGATGCCTTCTTCTCCAAACATTTTGGGTACAGCCTGCCGCAGAGTGTTAGCATATCCAGGCTGTGTCTGAATACGAACTTTAGCAGCTTCCATTGGAGCCAGAGCAATGTCAGCAAAAAACTCCGCACTGGCAGATGCAGCTAAATATAGCGAAGTACGCCACAAATAGGCATTTTCCTGAAGTGAATTTAAACACACATTTTTATTAATGAATCATACTTTTGTGATTACTTTGCTAATTACTTATTAGTTACTAATACTATTATGTTGCAGATATATAGCCTCACGTAAACCACTTATGGCTTACCTCTCCCAGCATGTTGCCATATAGGATTTTGAAAACTTCATAGAAACCAAATTTACAAAGCCCCTGCATGGAATAGCCAATAAATGTTGGAGCCCATCCCTTAGCCAAGCCACGAACGCCATCTTCTTTGACTGTCACTGAAAATCCATTGAAGATGCTCTTGTATTTTTGTGGATCAACCTAAACAGAACAGACAGTTAATTGCTTGATATAGCTTACTCTTTCCCTTCTCACACCCCTATCCGAAATATAAATTCTTAAATTCCTCATATAGCTGACTTCCCAAGGTTCCACGGACAGACCACGTACTCACCACAAGGTCACACTAACGTAATCATAATGGTTACTTGCTAGTCTCAAAATCCTAACTTATTTTAACAGACAGCATGTTCCTCAATACTCAGGAATCACCAAACTGTCTGAATTTTGCTTTACATTCATTCTCCAAATCAACAGTATGATTTTCTGTATTGAAAAGATTTACTGAAATCACTATTCTAATGCTGTCAGTAGTATACTGGTATAATTATGTTTAGATCAGATTCTTTAAAAATTTGACAGCTTCGGCCAGCAATCTCATCCACCCTACTTGTCACACCTTCGTACACTCCAGTGTCGCCACAAACTAAACCTGATGATTCTTAATCAGAAAAGGTTATTTGTCCACTGTTAGTTTGACCCCTCCACACAGTCAGACTAAGACAGATGGAGAAAAGCAGATCAAAGAGAACTCAAGGACTTCTACACTTGTACTCTGACTTCACACTAAGGGCTACATAAAAGATATTTTCTGCATACAAAACTTTGAGTGAGATTTCATTAATAACTTACCAGAAATTTAAAAAAGACCGACTTGAATAATTTGTTTCATATGAAAAGAAACCATTTAACAGAGATTCTTATCAGCTCATTCTGACAAATTTTAAGCCGCATCACACTATTACTTTTCGTATTTGACATCATCCAACACTTTCTCAGAAGGGTAAGAAGGAAGACATCAAATTAGAAGTCAAGCAAAGCTTTTGGAAAGAGCTATGGGACATGCATGCCAAACTGCAGTGACTGATATTTCGTCTTGCAGTCTGGCAACAACCTACTTGGGAACTAGTTCACCTAAACATGTCAATTTTAAAAGATTCATAATTTCAGAAAATTGGATATTTAATCAGGCACTGTAAAATGGGACCATGCTCATATCAGAACCATGCTTAATTATCATCTACGTAAAAGGTGACCTCTTCTTAAAAAGACATGAGAGGGCAGGCAAGAGGTTTCTTCCTGGAGAATCTAGGAAGGATTAGTAACATGCTCTGTACTGGATCTGTAAAGAGATAAATGCTGACAGGTTTTACAAGGTCACACCTGGAATCCATATGGAACCCTCCTCTTGCTGGTGGAGGACGGGGAAGCATCACCAGCCTTACCACGTAGGAAGCCCAGGACTGGTAGCTGAAGCTGAACATACCCACTAAGCAGTTGAAGCTTGGGAAGTATGAGGCCTTGCTCCCAAATGTATATGCAGCATTGTATAGCTCTCAGGCCTTCTGCCCATTAACCCAATTTGCAGTCAGATTAAGAACTGTTTGAGATGCTACATCCTCTTTACCCATTGATCAATCTCCTTCTTCTCAGGAAACTCAACCTTAGGCATGGGTAGCCAAGCTACCGATCTTGAAGCCCGTAACAACAGAAGACTGCACTTAAGCTACATTTTCAGAAATAAAACACATACCAAACTACAGCTATTCCCTACTAGTAGAAATAGGGAATTGCTACACAGTTAGCCTGGTCTCAATGCAAATTTTGTAGAAAGCAGCATGTTGCCCTCTCTTGATGCACCCTGTGTTTGTCTGATGTTACAGAATTACTAGTTTGAAACTAGAATTTCAAGTCTTCTCAAGTATGTAAAAAAGCCTCTCTTGTAAAGAATGCTAAATAACAGCCTTCCAGAAGAACACAATTTTAATGAGTATCACATGCAGTACTCCTAAGTCTGACTAGTAGGTCCCACTAATTCATAGTTACCTCCTAATTTCAGGAATTCTATTGTTACAAAGACACCACTTTTATAACCAGTGTCAGCCTATGCAACAGGGAAGTCATTAAATACTGTATTTCCAGAAATTTGGAAGCGTGCTTTAATTTGCTTCATTCTTGAGGCACAGATTTGCCTGAATAAATCCATTAGTATGTTTTTATCCATGGCTGTTCAGTAGATGATTTTAATGTGGAAGCTGGTATCCCAAATTAAGTGCGATGTGACAACACTGCTTTTGGTTCAATCAAGAACCACTTCAAGGAACCTAGCCACAAGCACTGATGGCCTTACCAATACCATTCCAGGTTTTTCCCCACTCTGTTCAAAGTGGCATCATTAGAAAGTATCCAATCCATAAGCCACGCAGCGATATCCACAATGTTAATGGATCAAATTATACATGCATGTCACTCCAGGCTAAAAACCGTAGATCTTCAGAACACCAAAGATACTATTTCCCTCCTCCAAAAGCACAAGAATAGTGCTGGATAGCCTGCCAGACAGCAAAGAGTGACATTGTGGTGGGCGCCTTTTAGCAAATATGGCCAGTTAAACATGACTTAGATGTAGTAAAAAATAATTCACCCAGATTATCCTTAATGCCTTTGCTTCTCCTGAAAATGGTATTTTGTTAGTCTCGCAGCATTAGACTTGATAAAGTCGCATTCAAGTTTACTCACTTCCTGTCATCCAGAAAAGACTGTGTTCCCTACTGTAGACTCTTAATATGCTGGCTACATAGAGAAAGTTTGAAAAAATGTTTAAGTTAATACAAACCTGCATACGACATTTCACTAAATCCAGAGGTACAACAGCAGTGTGTGTCAGGCCACAACTTAGGACCCCACCAACGCCACAGAGAGCATAAAACTTGAGCGAGCCATATTCACAACTGTATTCTGCAGCAAAAAATAAAGACACACCATGCTTTTACATAAACTCCATGCACTGTTGGACAATGATGTCCAGGGGATAGCTTATGCCTCCAGTTCATTAGTAGATTAATTATACCACACTAAACATGCTTTGTCAATGTCACCACATACCGACATGCAGAACAAACCTGTATTCTGCATTTAACCAGGTCTAGAGGAACCAGTGCTGTATGTGTTGTTCCACAGCTAATAATCCCACCAAGGCCACAAAGCATAAAGAATCTGCCTGAGCCATATGCACAGCTGTATTCTAGTTAATTGAAAAAAAATTACATATACATTATCAATCATAAATGGTAACAGAGATCAGAAAAGAAACAAAATTGACCGAGCGCTACCTTCTCAGAAGTATTAAACTGAAATAATCTCCCACACTATATTATTCAAGTGTAGCGTTATACTCAAAAATAATTCCCTTGCTTTAAATTAACACCTTCTGGATTGACATGATTGGATTCTAGGCCTTCCAAATCTAGTTTGTTCCTTTAAAAAAAAGAAATGAAAGAAACAGTCAAGTTTTAGCTCACAGCACACTTAAAACATAAAAATGAATCCCAGAAGCTGCTACTAGAAATTACGACTCGAAGTTGCAACATCCAACATTTTCTTGTTGCAAAGAATTAATTAAGCAAGGAGAGCGTTTCTCTACTATTCTGGAGACAAAGCTTCTTTGGTTAAATATTCTGCAATAGCGCAGCTTCTGTATTTGAGTAGAGACCATACAGATCTAAGAGATGAGCATTGGATTTTTCTTAATACAGATATATTTTCAGAATTTTTCAATTTTTTTATACAGATTTTTAAAATTTTATTTCAAATACAGAACCTCAGATTTATGCCGCTTTTTTAATGAAATTGCAGAATTTTGTAAGTTAATCACCATATTCAATGCTCATAAACAAGGTTCATTAAAAGAATCTTTCAGATCACATTTAATCAAGGGGTATTTCATTTGCACTGTTCCATACAGTACTGTGTATAAAACCATCCAGTCTTAAAAGAGCAAGTTATTAATTTTCACGAATTCCAATAGATGAAAGCTACTGGAACTGAAAAAGAAGAATCAGTTTCCCTCTTCCATTTTTGAAGGAGCTACAGAGGGTATGATTACATGAAACCAGAAAACACATTTAAGTTTACAATTAACAGTATGAAATATGCATAAGGTAACAGCACAGTTCTGCTGCTATGCTTCACATTTTGAGTATATAAACAAAAGTAAAACTAATATACTGAGTAAGCATATGGAAAACAACTAGAAAATATTCCTCAGATTAGAAAGGGATAATCTAGGTTCTTTTGCTATTAGGTCTAGTGCTGTTACTCCAATATAATGGAACAGACACTAAAATGTTATAACAACTTAATAAGAACTATCTCCAGAGAAACACTATGAAAATCAAAAGGCAGCAAAACCCTCTTATTCAGAGCTTCTTTGCCGTCTTTTTACTTCTGAAATAAAATTCCTTTATGAACATGAACAAAAATTTGCAATTACATTCAACAGCATCTAAAGAGCACCAGTTAACACTAGCAGGCTTATCCAGCTCATAACTTCCCTATTACAAGGGAACTTCTTCCCCAAAACACCACAGATGTTACACTGCATTTTACATTCAGATTTCTCACCTTACTCTTCAAAATCAATCACCAAGACAATAAAAATGACATTTTTTTTCTTTGTTCTAAAATAACAAATACCAAATCATAGACACTGTATAAGCCTAACCTTAAAAGTGAGGAATCGGTTAACAGTCAGAATAACGCATAATTTATGAATTTTTTTTTTTTTTAATTGAGATGCTGCTCAAGACTGTAAATATGCTGGTCTGGGACTTAACACATACCTCTAAACCAGCCTGGTTATGCTAGCAGATTTGCAGACAGCAGTAATATTATGTTTACAACTTGCCAGAATGACTGGTTAAACAAACACAAACAAGGCTTCCTATACAGGTGTAATCAGAGAACAGACTCTGGGTCTGTATTACAGGGCAGCTCTGTCTAGCTGCATCTTTGGCCTGCAGCACAACAGCACTGCAGTGCACAATCACACTGCCCAGATAGCAGAAGTGTTTGTTCACGCTCCCTCTTTCACAACAATTTAGTTAGAAGTCATACTCCTTAACTGATAGAGACAGACATTTGTAGACGCCACAGAAAAGTAGAGCTTTATGTATCTGCTTTATTACAGTGGTATTTAGACTGACCTGCTGGCTAGGTGTTCAAAAACAGCAATTAAGAAAAGCAAGCCAGTATCCATTAGGCTTGAGCTCTTTATGGTTGCCTAAATTCATAGTCATATAGCAGTATCAGGAAAAACAAAGCCATAGTAAATCCCAGACTTTCCATTTCAGAAGTAGAGACAAATTTCCTAAAAACTGTTACCTGAAAACCAGCTAAACATGTAGTACAGAGGGCAAGAAAGTTATTCTAACATACCTAGACCCTGACTTAATACAAACACCCTGAAGCTACTCAAACAGCACAAACCCATGTCTACTTTGTTAAGACAGCTGCATCCTAACTATTTCATTTCTTTGCTTCCAGCCTGACACGTTAACAAGGACAAATTCCAAGAGCTGATTGTAAAACACTTTGTCTCTGAGCTGTGCTATGGCTGATGTCCCAAGCTGAACTCAAAAGGTCTTGTGGTTTGTACTGACTTTGTGTGACCTTGAATAAGCTCAGATATCTTCTGCAACGTGTTACCAACTGGTATGTGAAATAATGAACGTAGGAGAAAAGAGTAAAAAGACTAAAAAACTCTGGTTACCTTTCATTGCATCTGCCTACAAGCAGGATGAAGATTAAACATAATGCTTTTAAGAAATAAGTGCACCTACTGAATATATTTAGCACACTGAAGAGTGATTTAGGGCTTTACTTAACTAGCAGTAAGATTACTTTACTACACTGAAAACCAGAAGTACTTTCTTGAAAACTTAATAAAATCCAACACCCAGTTCTGTTATCTCTTTCATGTATGACATGAACGTTCACACAAGAGCATTACCTCTTCTGAAGTACTGTGAAGTATGTTATCTTGCTGAAAGGACCTCATTTTTTTTTTCTTTAAATAAGGGCAGAGGGATGCTTTTAAGTTATTAATAGCTTAAAAGAATTAGAATTTTAACATCTACCTCCACTATTAGGAGTACCATCAAGGTCTGACCTTTGGAAATCATGACAGTGATTAGGAAACATATGGGAAGCACTTGCACTTAAACCTAAAACACATCATTGCATGTTAGACAGCAGAGCTATCCGGTGTATGACCCACAACTACAAAGAACAAAACAAAAACAAAAGCCAGAACAGGTGCAGGCACCTCTAATATGTCTGGATGTTCAGATGTCCAGCTGCAAATAAATTAAAAAAAAAACAAAAAAAAAACCAAAAAAACCCCAAAAGCATGGTAGAGAGAGCCTTTCAAATCCATGCAGATTCACATGTTCTTCACCACGGAAGAAATACGGGCCTACAGCCTCAGTCGCCGAGGCTGCAGGCCCAGCAGCGCCAGAAAAAGCACTCTTATCCCCCAGGCGGGCTCCATCGGGGGTCTCTGCAGTTACCCTGGACCAGAACCTTCCCGCCTTCTTTCCCCGGATCCTTGCTGCCACGCAGCGCACTCCCCGCGGGGAACGGAAGAGGCTGCCAGCGCCTCCCCCGCCCGTGCCCTTCCTCGTCCTCCAAGCGGGCGCGTAGGCCCAGCGCCGGCTCCTTACCGGCCCGGCCGACCCCCGCTGAGCGCTCAACCCTCCCTCCGCCACCCCGACGGGCACAGGCCCGCACCAGCGGAGGCGGTGCCGCCACCGGCGCCTCCGCCGCCGCCACCCCTCCCTCCCGCTCTCACCTTCCGCGGCGGATGCGGCCGCCAAGCTCCGCCGCGTAGCAGGCGCCGCCGCTGGTTCCGCGCGCTTCCTCACCCCGTCCGGGACCAGCTGGAAGTGCGGCGCGTAGAAGGGGTTGAGCCGGGCGAGCGGCGCGATGGACGAGAACATGGCGACCTGAGGCGGGCGAGAAGAGCAGAGCGGCGTGGGTCGGGGATACCCGCCGCGGGCCCGGCCGGACGGCCCGCACCCGGAGAGGCGGCCCGGCGCCCCGGGGCGAGGAGCGGGTCCCGCCGGGCGGGCGCCCCCGCACCGCCCTGACTCACCTCCTAAGATGGCGGCAGCGCGCGGACCCGCTGCTGGGCGGCAGCTCGGCGCAGAGGCTGACGGCGGGCCCGGCTCCGTCACTTTGGGCGCGCCCCGGCCCCACCGCGCACGCGCAGCCGAGGCCAACGCCCTTCCCGCCACGCCTGCGCACCGCGCCCCTCGCCGGCGAAGGGGCCCGGGGGGGTGGGGGCGGTGGAAGGCGGGGCGGGGCTCGGTTTGCAGAGCTCCGAGGAGGGGGGGCGGGGCGGGTGCGCCGCCTGCGGCCCGGGTTGCCTGTAGGCACACGGGTCCGGTCGCCGGCTGCCCTTGCCCTCGCAGAGGTCAGGCTGGCGCCGCCACAGCGAGAGGCCTGGGAAGCGCCGGTGGCTTCTGGCCGAGGGCCCGCCGGCAGGGAGAGGCTGCTTCTTGGGCAGTCAGGGGCACGGGCATCCCCGTGCCCTCCCTGTGTCAAACCTTCTGCCTCCTCTTCCGATCCTTCCTTCGGGGTGCTCGGCCGTTAGTCCACCCACTCCCCGCAGCCCCGGGGCAGCTGCCTTACAGCTCCGGGCCACCTCAGGCCAAGGACGCTGCCCCGCTCCTGCTCCACGGGCACCTTACCCGTGCGGCAGCTGCAGCCTGCTCCTGGTGCCGGCGGGCTAGCCTGGATTCACACTCTGCACCAGCGGTATTTTGAATCACACCTGGTTTTTAAGATGAGTTTAAAGAAGTGCTCAGTACCGCCCCAGCTTCCAGTTCTGTTCGCTAGCTGCTAGACGCCGTTCCTTCTAATGGCGGTCCGGTAGACACAAGACTCTGCTCTCTTAACAAAAAGTTCACGTGTCTCACCAGGCTCCCACCACAGCACAGTTTAGGACCAAGCCTGGTCAGGCGGCAGGCCAGTGACTGTGCTGGCTGCAGCCTCTGCAGCTGCATGTCACCTTTGGAGGACAAGCTTACAAGGCATCTTGGCATAGCCTACACTACAACAGCTGCAGCCGCTTGTAGAAAATTTGCCAGTTACTGGTTTGTTAGAAGTAGAATGTTTATTTAACACAGTACCCATGCTTGGCCTTGACTGTGTTAAACTATGCCTTTTTTATCACAGTGTGATTTCACTCATCTTAGTGGATTTACACAGCACAAGACTGGCATGGCACAGTTCAGCTCTCCGGTTCCTGAAGAGGTAAGGACTCCCAAGTTTTCACCATCTGGATCACATCCCTTCCGTTATAGCGCTCCGTAACATGAGCGCAGGAGACAGCAAAGCAGGAGGCACATACTGAATATCCCGGCTATTACTTCTGGGCTCGGAGCCATAATGCAACTGATAGCACACCTGCACCACCACACTGAAGAAACAACCCCTCCATCAGCTCAGCGCCTTCTACCGAACTTCCCTGGGGGATGAACTGCTACAGCCGCTGTGGGACTTGGCTCCACTTGCTCTATTTTGCAACAAAATCGATCCAGGCAGACTGCCATACACATACAGAAATGGCACAGGCCTAATAGCTAACCTAGACTTCTGTGACAGTGCTAAGTCCCTCTTGAGTAAACTAGGTTCCAGCTGACCAGGAGGAAGACATCAGCTGAAACACACATTCTTTAAATACTTTTGTTTAGCAACCAACTGAGAGCCTGAAGTGCTGTTCATTTCACTGCCACTGGCAGAATGAAGACAGGCCAGAATTTTCATTTTGCTGTTACTTGTTCTGCTCCACAAACTTGCATCCAAACAACTGTTGGTAGCAATGTTTTATCCAAAAGCCAAAACACCGATACTTGTTTTAATTAGCTAATAGCCTCTCAACATGAGACTTGGGCTCTTATCGTGAAATTACATAAGTGATTGCAGTTCTTGCAGACTTTTCTGATTTTTTTACATACAGAAAACCTCTGCTCCTTCCAATTACAAAGGATGAACATGTGACTGTATTTACTTAACTACATCTAATGGCAATTTGTGTGCACAACTAGTACTGGCACTTATGAGTGACGGTCTGCACAACAATCAGTTTCTTTGGGGTTAGCTGACAATTAACTTGTAATAGCTGTACTATTAACAAGTACTCTTAAATAGCAGTCTAACATATCCCTGTGAAAACACTGGGATAATGTGTTCCTGCTGAGTGCATATCATTTTACATAGGAAATCTCTGCAACTTTTCCTAGATGTGAAAGAATAAAATAGCAATAGCCTGTAATTTGTGCCACCACCGAGACTAGTCTTATTTCTGACACATACTGAAGGTAGTAATAGATGAAGACTTGAAAGACATTACCTTCTGGTGTCCACCTCTGTCAGATTCACAGTAAAAAGAACTATTGTAAATTAAATCCATCTTTTTAATCACAGTAGCTTTTCAAATACTGGGAGTTTAGGGAAATGTCAGTTTGTCAAGTCCAAAGTTTTCCTCGTTACATCTCTTCTTCTGCTACTAACACCCACCACACACCCCCTCCCATCCTTCCCCGCCCCTGAGTAGCGTATCATCAAGAAATTGTGGACTAGTTTATGTCATTATAACAACTTTTCACTGTTTTAACATTTTGGTGAAGCCCGTAAGTAAAATCAAAGCTCTTACAAGCTTGCCCTTCAGGTGACTTACTGGTTTCAAAAATGTACAGTGAGATAGTGAAACAACCATCCACACCTTCATTAACCAGGTTACCACAAGTAGCATCTGCTCCTGTTGTAAGCATTACACAAACGCCAGAACTAGACTGTGATTCTAGAGAATCAGTAACAGATCAATTCAAGCTGTAAGTGGGTTTCACAGCCCACGGGAAGCCGTAACACAGCAGCATCTCCTTCTACAGGATCCGAACTAGCTAGGCTGAACTACAGCAGGACTGAACTCTGAACGCAGGACGCAGTGAAACCACTCCCATAAATGTCCTTGTCTGATATTTTCTAATCTAAGTTCTCCCCAGACATTACATGTCCATAAAACATGACTTTTTTTTTCCTGAATAACAAATAAAGAAGGCAATACAGATACACTTTTTGGCCACAAACTACCAATGTTGACCAAGAATTTCAAAGGGAGATAGGACAGAAAATCTGAAGGACTATTCTTTTAGATATCAATATATACATACTACTTATAAGCGTATGTGCCACCTTAGGACTATTTTACAAGTTTAATTAACTTGTAGACACTATGCTGTATGAACACACACATGTATGCATACATCTGCCGTAGCTTGCTGTTGCACTGGTGCAAAGCAGCCTGGTATAGTCCCTACAGAAAAAGAAAAGCAGAAGTCATAGGAAAGTTTTAGACAAACATAGGTAGATTTACCCAACATACAGCAAGAGCTATATTAACAGACAACCAAAGGTATGCTGAAATGCTTAAGTTTGTAAACAAAAGATTTAATATCATACATCACAACCCAGCCCTGTATTTTGATAAGTTTTTAAGTTTTTTTTAAAAGCTTTTCAGCCAAATATGCAACTTCAGCCACATCAAAGCAAACCAAAACCAGCATGCACAAGACATGCCACGCAATTTTTACAAGCTTCATCTGC
The DNA here is from genome assembly GCA_034008185.1 of Gorsachius magnificus. NCBI lineage: Eukaryota > Metazoa > Chordata > Aves > Pelecaniformes > Ardeidae > Gorsachius > Gorsachius magnificus. The sequence goes on from CM067081.1 coordinate 165,870,337, forward strand.
AATTATATGTTCTTTCTGCTGACGAGCTTCCTTTTGGGGCTCTATTATTTAAAGGCATTGTTCTGGTAATCAGCTTCTCTGATTTAACTGTGCACAAACTAGTTAAAAACTTTTTTAAGGTACTTTGTCCGAAGAACCATCTGAGAAGGTAATTAGCAGGAACTGAGGATTTTAATACCATAAAGATTTTCCCAAGTTGTGCCACAAGAAACAAACCAAAGCGCATGCAGATCAAGCCTAAGAGAGGCCAGAAAGCATTCTGTAGGGCAGTACTAAGCACACTGCTAGCAAGTAAACTTGGAGAAGAAAAAGTTCCTTCACAGTATTTCCTATTTAAATACAAATCAAGGTTTAAAACCACACACAGAGTTTAAATTTAAGATCCTCCTCACAAGTTTCTAGTCTCAGACACTAGGTAAGCTCTCAAAGCCTTACCATGGATCAAATACCATAAAATTAAGTCTCAAAACCGCAAGCAATACCCTCCAGTGATTCGCAGCCCGATACCAGACTCCTGAGATGTTAAAATATTAGCACGCAATATAAAGGGAAAAGCACAAGCTGTGTTAGAAAGCTCCAATTCAGACAGGCAAACAAAGATCTGCCATGTTTTCAGCACAGCATTCTAAGCAGTATGACCAATCATGAGAACAAAACTCAAACCCAAAACCCATTGTCATGCCTATTAACATACACAGGCCTTTTCCCAGACTTTGTGTAGCCCATACCCTAAAAATTATTTAAGCAATATTTATTACGTCAGAGCTCAACTAACTTTTGCCACTGGAATCTGGATACTAGTATCAGTCCATGCAATTCCTCTATTTTGTGATCAGTTCTGAAAGTTTAACTTGGCTCTGTCTAGAAGCCAAGATAAACTAATGGAACAAAAGTGAGATTATTCAAAAAAACCAAAACACACACCTCACAAAGAAACCCCAAACAAACCAAAAAACCCCACAACACAAACCCCAGTTCCTCTTGCTTCAGCACTTTGTATCAAAGACTACAGTGTACTTTAGTGTAACTTATACTGCTGTATTTAGAAGGCTTTAAGCACATGCAACTATTCAGCTAGTAGCACTATTACTATGTGTGTTACTCTTAGAATAACGTGAATAGCTTTAGGAATGCTGGTAAATCCATATTTGGGGCTGGGGGAAGGAGGAAGAGAGGGAATAAAGAGGAAGAGATTACTCTCAGGGCTATCTCACACCATTAAATGCCTCAAGTAGAAGCAGCTCATTCATTTCTTGAAGACGCATTGTCTTCCAGCTACAACTGAGCTACATGTACATTACTTTGAGGACTTAGGTAGAAAAGTCTTTACCTTCTGTGAAGTAACACTGAAGTTGAGAGGATTCTCCAAAACAGTGCATAAATGAAAGAATGAAGACATTTAATTGCATTGCAGTTCTGTTTGGGGTTTGTTTGTTTTTATGATGCTAATAGTATCCCTGAAGGAGGTCAACTGAAAGTATTTCGTGTAACTAGAAGAGAAAGATATATTTCATGTTAAAACATATAGCAAAGTGGGGTGAAAAATAATTTGAAGTGAAAAGGAAATTCCTTAAGCATTGAAAAGCAAATAAAGACTAGCTTCTCCTCCCCCCCAGCCAAATTAAAGGCCTAACATAGCCTAAAGGATTATGGTGCAAAACTATTATCATAGGGCAAGTATGATAAATATTCCTCCCTCCAAGTCTTGACATGAACTGCTCTGGCTTTACTATCAGATTTTTTTTTTTTTTTTTAAACATGGAAGACTGTAGCAATACAAAATGACACGACTGATACATCAGTTGTCTTGCTTTTGCTGCTTTTCAGCAATGCATTTATTTTCATAAGGAAAATCCACACACATTAAAATCGTTTTTATTTTTCTGCATTTTGACACCAAAATTGAATGTCTTATGTTACAATTTTCTATAGAATGGACACAAGCTTAGCTATTTGGAGTACTCAAAAAAGCAGATTAAAAGGAAAAAAACAGTAATCTTAACAGAAAAAAACCCCTATTGCTTTGCTACAAATTACCATGTTTGTCCCAAAGTTCACAGAAAGTAAAGCTTCCCATAGCTATAGTCTACACAATAATTGTACCAAGAGTAAAAAGATACTATTAACTAATGTTTTCAGCTTGTTATAAGTAGCACTTTAAGAATAGTAGTATGATTTATTGCGATTTTGTACCAAGCAGTTAAGACTGAACATCTGTATGCTGCAGATTTAAGCACACCAAAATGTATACATTCACTTTAAAAAAAATTGTTGCTTATCACTCTTCATTGGTAGTAGTGAAGTCAGCTGCCTGCTCAACAAAGTTACACAATAGAGTGTTTCACCATGCTTCCACTGAGAAAAATATTAAACTACATGAAAGTAGTAAATCTCACCTTAGAAGATGAAACTGTAGCAGAAAATGCAGCAATGCCCTCTTCATACAAGAATAAAACTTCATATGGAATTTCACGCTTTGAGAATACTTCTCTACATGAATATTCAAAGATAATCACATAAAGCTGTATTGGAAAGACCTCGCTTATTAAAAAAAGAAAAGAGACCACTGCCAAAGTTGGAATTTAGACTACTTCAGATAAGAACCTTGACCCAAAAAAAGTATTTTAGTAGCAATTATATTGATGCAATTTTTTTCTCCACGCATATTACTAATAAATAAGTTCCTCTAAGACATCTCTTGCCAATTAGATTTGTATTCAGCTCCTACAACACTGTAAGCACTAAAATGAAGGGATACATTTAAATGATATTACGCTTAAACGGAGTTACTAATATGATACTAAGACTTTTACAGAAATGCGAACAGGTTTACAGATATTTACTAAAAAGTTACATAATCTACAGAAAAGGTCATCATTGTACTTCCCTACATCCTAAGAGATATCAAATTCAGTTACATTGTTACTGAAAAAATGCATACAAAAATGCATTTCCCTTTATCACCTGTGTTAAAATCCTCCTCCACAATCTATAGAGACAAAAGTACAACTTCTCTTCTGTACAAAGGAAAAGCTTTAAAAACACAGCTTCACATTTTACTAGATTTTTGCCCTTCTCAGCTTCCAAGTTCTTGCAAAAACAAATATACAGTTTCTCAAAAATGAATTTAAAGGATGTCCACATTAAAAAAATAAAGCCTACAAAAAGTTCGAAGATCTAAAAAAATGTTACTCCTATGGCAAAGTGATCTCCTACTAGTCCAGAGTCCAGAAAGGTACTGATGTCCATTTAATATTATCTTGCTTCATTTATCCAATTTATCAGGTTCCAATCACATTATTTGTAAGAAGTCCTTGAGCCGATGAGAGGGCAGAAGAGTTCTCTACAATTAAAAACAGGAGATCAAATCAGGTGTGCCTTTCAGAAAGATACTCATTTGGCACTGGCCTGAGTGACTATATTCATGTATTTAGAGAAAGGATTTCCTTGATTAGTTTCCATAGACTGATAAACCAAAAACAAGAAGACCGCAACGACAACAAAGAGAAGAATTTTTATCCACAGAGGAATGGAGCGTTCTTTTTTTGTTGGTGGTTTCTCTGACTTCATGTCAGTTGAGGTACCATATTTTGGAGCATACTTAGAGAAACTTTCATCCATTCTGAAGTCACTGTGCTCTATAGGCCGGCTAGCAGCTCCTTTGATTGGTCTACGGCAGCTAGCACTGTTAATTAAAAAAAAAAATATTGCATATTTAAAAGATCAATCTAAGGTATACAGGAAAATTTGAGTATAATTGAAGAACTAAAAGTTATTCCTAATAAATGAACTACCTGACATATCTGTCTCAAACTCTAGCATGGCTATCATTACTATTTTTAAAGTTAATCATTCAGTATTCAAACATACACCCCTTAGAAAAAAAGAAACAACCTCAAATGCCACTTTACTTCACCCTATCCACATAATCAATGGATCATAACTGGCAATAAAACGCTAGGAAGTGTCTCTGTCTGCATCTTTCACAATCACTTATGCAGCCCCACTGGGATTTCTAAATTTAAGATTGTCCCTGGCCATTAAAATACCTACCGATGGCTAAGCCAATACACAGAGCCAGAAGACAAAGCAGAAGAGTTAAGAAACCCACATACATTGCCAAGGAGTACACATGTATGATTTTTATTTTTAAAAAGTGGCATAGATTTAACTAGCCTGATAGACCTCAAAACAAGAGAGCGCAAATCTGAGCGGTGAGCAGACATGTCACAGTAGTTGTAACTGGTACCATATAGTCTCCTTATGGTAAGGCTTTATGCAGTTGCCATTTAGATTGAAGCTGTAATTAACATATTGGAAACATGGGAGTTGTTTCACATCTTAACATAGGGAAACAACTTCTCATATTCTCCAAACAGGACAAAGTTTTGTGAATTGCTTAATTATCTGGAAGGACGGTCAATTTTTGTTTAAATACAAAGTTGCAAAGAAAAATGTAGTAACCCTTCCTAGACACTATCCTTATGCTAAGAGTAATCTTTGACTTCAACAGGACTGCTACTTAAAGGACAAATAGGGTATTCAAAAATTCTTTTTTGCTTTCAAAAAGCTCAGATCTATGCTGGGAGAGCTTTCCTTAATTTAACAGCAGGCCTAAGGCAGTTGCATCTAGCCAAAAACTTAAATATTGTTAGCCATTGCCACAGAGAAGCCCTTTTGTTTTAACTTCCAGCATCCAGAAGTTCCGGTAATAATTCCTACTATAGTACTATCCTGTCTTCCCACCCCCAACTTAAGTAACGAAGAGACTATTTTGGCTAACAAAACTATGTATGTAGAACAGACGAGCTAGGTGGCCATCTCAACTGTCATTGAGCCAGAGTGCAAAAACCATTCCTCAGAAATACAGCAATATAAATCAAAAGACACTTCTCAGCTTAAATAGGTTTACAGTAACTGAGAAACAAACCCACATAAACCCCCATAAACCTTAGTAATACCTAATTCCTGTAGGTGTTGATACTTCATAAGGGAACATTTCCTTAAGAATATCCCTTTCTACTCTTCGTTCTTCTGTATGAGTTCTCTCCAGCACCTAGGAAACCAAAAACAGTTACAGGCCTAACAGACTGCAAACCAAAAAGCTCCTGCATAGCTATCTCCACAACCATAACCACATGCAATTTGTAAGAATGAATGAGTCACCCAGTGACATCCAAGAAGTTTACTTCTTGGGTTTTAGAAGTTTAACCTTTGTTAGTGGCAGCTGTCTGGACACTTTTGGTGTCTTAAAGCATTCGGTGTTCTTCTCAGTTTCCTTCAAGATAAAGAATATGTTGTATAAATATAATACATCTGCCAGCCGATGACATAGATGATCAAAAAACTTAACCATCACCTCTATCACGGCTGTGTTGAGCAGATCACAGGACTGGTTGTGGCCAACATGATTAAAAAGGCATTTATGTAGGCAATCTGTCTCTTCTTGCTGTAATAAACAATGCCACACGTACAGTAGAATACTAACTTAAACTTCTGCAGTCTGAAATAGAATATCACATTTTCCCACAACCTTCTATTTGACAACTAAATCTACATTGCAGTCATATTATAAACAAATGAAGCAGCTCATTTCATACATTTCAGGCCCATTGGTAGAGCAGGCTTCACAAGTGTAAATACAAGTTTTATCTACAGTAAGTACATGAAGCAATTAACTCCATTTAAATTCAGCGAAGCATTATCTTGTAAATTTCCACAATATTACAGTACTACATTAATACATTACATATACTTGCAAGTGCTTTAGACAGTTCTCCAAGAAGTACGTAATTTTGATGGCTTGAATAGGTTAACAGTAAAAGAATTATTTTCTTTCTTTATAACTGACAGGAATCTACAGATTCTTTTTAAATTCAGGCTTTTGGTCTAAAGTAATCCTGCTCTTTGATTCCCTGAATTAAGGTATATTGTGGTTTTCCTGGATAGGCTGATTTACAAGATCACAGGTAGATTAATCCAATTTTGCTCTGAGTTACTCAAAGAATTTAAAAGAAAAAAGTATACATTTTGTACAGAAAATAGCAGCAGAAGGAGAAATAACAAACCAAAACCGTATTTGGCTTAGGGGGAGGAAAAAAAAAATAAAAGCAGTATCTTCACACACAACACCCCCCACCCCCAAACCTGAAAGAAGATGATTTAAGTTTATATTCTCTCTTTTACGCTAGTCTATTTTGACTAGTGCCACCTAGGCAGTGACATCCTCCACCCCTTCTGTACTAATGAGTAAGCACATACACACAAGAATCTTGTTCACAAAGAGTAAGCAATAGCAATCTGTGTTTTAATTTATTTACTTTAGCTGTCATCAGTGGTTTCTTTGGTGGTGTTCTGGGCATGTCTGAGAGTTCACTGATTGACAGTGTAGGAGCTGCATGCTTGAAATTTCCAGTCACCCTATTGACAACCTGCCAAGATTCAAAATTGTTCAAACTCAGAATCAGCCAAAATACAAAATAAAAGGGAGAAGGGGGCAGAACCAAACAACAAAACCTTTATGTGCATTGCATATATGCATGTTAGGAGTTAACTCAAGAAGGTTATGTAACAGTTACTCTGAAATAAGCACAGGAAACACGTTGCTTATCATTCCAAGTAGCTTCTTTTAAGCCATTTAGAAATAAAGGCTATTTAGTTTGCAAGAAAAGCCAAACTTAAAAGCAGATATTCTGCATGTACTTAAATAAATTAAGAAAAGATCTGAGTTTTTCAAGTGGTCCTTCTCAACCCTCCCCCAGAAAAGACATTAGATGGGACCTAGGTGTCTACCTAGTCCCATCTCAAAGCAAACAGCATTAGGTACCAATACAGATACTGAATATGTGGTTTCAAAGACTACTGAATAGAAGACTGTTTTAGGGAAAGTAAGACTATCTGCTCAAACCAGAATGATTCTGTCAGTAAAGATATATTACAGAAGAATACCACTTGCATGATTGATTAAACATATTTACTAAGCATATTTACTAGGGTCTCGTTGCTTGCAGTCAATATAGTTTCAGCTATAGGAGTACTCTCTGTTATTACAGCATCATCTACAGGCAACTGCGCTGTAGCTTCCACCTGTTTGTTTAAAACAAACAAAAGAAAACAATTGAATAAAACAGCCACTGGGACCCTAACAGTGAAAAAAAAAAATAAATCAAATCTTGTCTATTATAATAAGCCTCTCATCACCCTTTTCCTTGGTGTTCTTCTTGACACTCTTGTAGACTCCCTAGAAAATGCCTGCAGAGGTCCACTTTTTGAAGATCCACTTGTCCAGACAGTCTCAGTAACTCCATCTTGAGAATAGGTCTATTCAAGCATCAAACACATGATCAAATACATGAAAGCCAGCTCTCAACATTGGATACCCACAACCAAAAGCCAGAATAGCATGCATACTCCAGAAGTAGCGTGTCTACAATCCAAAAAAAAAAATTGGATCCCAACACATTCAATAATGAATAGCTAGCTAGATTAGTAGTATCGACCACAATACTTACACTGTTTTTCAAATACAGAACTGACTAGATAATGCCCAACAGTAAAAAGTGATAGTCTGCTCACTGCAATAGCATGAAATAACTAGTGCTACAAGTAGCTACGTCAAGTCATGGACAGCAGATAAGCTAGCTTTCATGCTCATTACATTACCTGCCTACACACACACAAACAAACAAAAAAAAAAAATCTATGAGCACAAGTAGAAAGCACCAGTTTGTTCTCTACCCAGACAGGGGTCTATTCTCTCAAGGAGAGATGGGAGTGGTTTAGGGACAGCCACCTACATTTCAACAGGAACTAATCTCCACCCACAGGGGGCAGGGAGGACCATTTTACAGACTTAAAAGTTTCCACATAAGAGATGAAGCTCACACAATTTTCATGTAAAAGTGGGTTTAAATGATCGAGCCTGACACCAATCTTTACAAACCTAAGTAACAACATCAAGTGCCAAACTTTTATAGCCACTAACAAATGCAGATCATTCCCTATTGCTTCTTGAAAGTTTTAGGCTCAAAGAAAAAATCCTCCTCAAAACTAATTCCAGACATAGAACTGGAGGGAAAGAGAGATGAGGGCCTGCTTCTTCTAGATTATATGCAAGATTTTCCTTTTTATTTGGTTAAGTTTAAAAAGAAAAATTATTACTTTGTTAATACTGAAATCTTTGCACATTAACACCTCATGCATTGATGTATGACCAAGTTTTTGGAGCTACACTTGGTGCCAATGGAAGTTTTACAGACTGGTGCAACTGTCAATCACAGATTTAACAGCAGAAATAACTTCACTGGAACAGTATTAGCCCCAAAACAATGTGTTAAGAAAGCAGGCTGGAAAGCATTTGGGGGGGTGGGAGGGGGAGTGGGGGCAGGACATGGGACAGGGGTATGACACAGACTAACAATGCTCTTATCCATTCCCCACTTGTATCTTCAAAGTTACTCCAGTGAAACCAGAAGCTGCGCGGCTTTATGAGCAACATAAGTTTTGTATTACAGCTGCTACAGATCCAGCAGAGGGAGCACAAGTGTTTTGCTTTACCCCAAAGTCACTGAAATACTTTGAAATGATGTATATTTATGCACAGACCTCAAGTCCAAACAGATGTTTTGTACAGAACTGTAGATTTCATCCTAAGTCTCCAATATTCTTTTCAATTTAAACAGAATTCTGACGAAAGATCTCCCAACCCCTCTTTATATGTTCACCAGACCCTGGCTTCTCTTCCCTATTAAGGAAAGCTTAACCTGCAACCTTCAATCATGGCTCCCTAACTCACCCCCACACATTTCCTATTTTAGAGGTGCTCTTCTTTAGAAGCTTGGAGAAAAACACTAATTTCAGCGTGGTTCCACTCAAGCACATTCCACTCAAGAAGACAGTAAGGCAATTCCCTCATCCTACTAATGGAGAGCTCCCCCACCCCAGGCTATTTGAGTAGGAACTAGTTTTCTTCTAATGAAAAGTTAGAAGTACTTCAGTAAAAAAATGCCTCCCTCCTTAGTTCTTCAGATGCTTGTCAGTCATGTGTTTCAAGTACCAAGTCTCAAGTTTTTTCTTGCATGAAAAGCCTAGGAAAAAAACAGAATCTACTGCATAAAACCCATCCAGACTTCAGCTGAGCATATTCACCAGACAAAATTTAAAAAAAAAATAAAATTGTTGTCTACAGTTATAGTTATCCTCACTGTCAATTGAGCATGCCTTGTCTGCTTATCCTACAAATGTAACATGCATATTTAGGTACACTAACACCCTGTATATATCCACAGAAAGTTACAATTCTGTAGTCTACAAGTACTATTCAGCACATGCTTTTAACTGTCACATTACTCACGAGCAGTGAAGCTATAGATTATGAGTTTACCTCAGCTAACACTTACCAAGTTTTTTATGGGGCGTATGCTACATGAAATTTGTATGCCAGCAGCTGCAATGCTGCATGCTTCATTTTTAAGAAGCCCAGCTATACAGGTAGTCAAAAAAAAAGCAGGGAGGAGTAGAACACAACACATGCAGAATGCCACTATACAAAGTTTCAAGGTGAGAAAATAGTTCTACATTGCTAGACTCCGTAACATTTAAGTTGTTTAGCCCTCCTCTTTTTGTCCAGTGCCATCCAATATGAGGCCTTAGATTCAGTTTTCAACTCTAACTCTACTTTCACCTACCCGATTGGAAGGAGGCATTCACATTAGGGCTTTCTTCCAAATTTTCCAATTCACTATGAGGAGGCAATTAAGCACAAACAGCCAAGCTCAAATTCATCTAGCCCTCCACTGCTGACTGACTGATAAGACCCGTAAGCCTGCTCAACCTCCCCAAAGCCTGCTCAACCTCCCCACCCTATTTCTTTTGCACCAGCCTGCTTAAAGACTATCTATTTGCACTCTTAAGAGAACAGCAACATCCATCCATGCCAAATGACAGACAATCCTTTCAGCTGTGTATGTTTGGACTAAGACTAGTGCTGCACAGGACCCAGAAGTGACTAACAAGTCTGCTCACATCACACAACCAACCAATTCGGCCCATTCTTCAGAGCCACATAATCTTTGAGACAATGCCACACAGTGCATGATAGTTGCATGTAATTCTGCAGAATGAGCAGTCACTTGAAACATCAGCTGCAAACTGAAGATCCAATTTCACAGGAAGAGGGAGAAAAAAAAAATCTTCAGCATCTTCCACTCTTATTCTCAGCAAAATAGATGACTACACACATTTGCTAGCCAAAAACATTGAGTTGTTTTTGGCTTCAAGCAGCTGTAGAATTTTGGGGGTGGGGTGGGGGGGTTGGGGTTTTTTTTGTTTGGTTGAGTTTTTTTTTTTTTTTAAGCACAGCAGTCAGAAGTTGAAAGGTAAAAGGTTTAGCAAGGTACAGAGTTAGAGTTCCTGAAAAATTTGGCATCGTTTTGAAATTAGATCGTTTTGGATTAATCAAGTGATATTCTTTTGATTAACTGATGGTAATTAAAATATGCAAATCGCAAGATATTGCATCTATACTGCACATGTAAAAGACTGCAAGACAAAACACAGGAATGACCTAATGTTATTACAGTGATACTGGATTACAAAAAAAAAAATCGAGTAAGCACTCATCACTTAAATGCCACAAAAATACGTCACTGGATCTCTTTCCTTTTATTCTGTAAGTGGGTTCCTGAAGACTAGGAAGCTTTGTTTGTTGATAGCCAAATTAAATTCCTCTATTACAATGAGGCTGACAGGGATTTCTGTGTGAATAGCGATTTAGAAAAAAGTAATCCTTAAAATACAAAACCCTCAAGATTCAGATGCCTATTATAAAGACCATCATGAACAGAAGTTTCCTGAATAAATTAAAGAATATTTTGTGTGTTGAACTGTGTGTGTATTTTGGTTTGTAGAAGTGAAATCTGTTTTGCTTGTACACTAAAAATAAGCAGAACTAGTTATGGATCTCCATAACCATGTTGTATTACCCAAGCTCACATAGCAGTGTGTTACCTGCTTTAAGAGACATCCATAGCAAAAGCACGTTTATACATACATACCATCTAAATAGGAAGTACCTGGCATTTACCATACTATAAAGTAGTGAGAAAAGTCACTGATCTGCTAAAATACATCCAGCCATTAACAGGTCATGTTTTGAGTCCCTGAATGTTTTCTATACAAGTCCTTTACTGTAGCACAACTCCACTACTTATTGGTCAGATGAGTAACACCATAAAGATCCTAAGTAACCTAAGCGGGGAATACGGTATTTAGTGACACTGTCATATCAAAAGGACAGATCAGCCACCAACTACTAAATCCAGTATTCAGCCAGCAGTTTGAAGACCTGAGGTGATTCTGTAAAATCCCTCTTTCACCAAGACAACATAACTTGTATTATTTATAAGTAAAAAACAAGTGGTACATAAAGTGAGAGTTAAACTTGCTATTATTTTTCTTCTTAGGAGAAGCTTTCCAACAAATTAATGTCTACTCTACTACTGCTGCTACAAGCATAGTTGAGGAAAAATATTGTATCAATAGCTAGTGCATATGTGTACACAAATACACACACTTCTGTATAAATATAAATATAGCCATATACAGAAGTACGACACTTCATGTATTATATTTAAATCACAGTAATTAAACAGATGTATTGAAAATGCATACATATATCTATAAACATCAAACCAGATAGATAGAAATTATATATGTATTTAAAAACAATTCTAAAACCACACACACAAAACCCAAAAAACTACCTTTTTCCAAACTTTTTTTTGAGAAACTGCTTCTTTTATCAAAGCAAGTTGTTTACAATCATCCAACAGGATGACATCAGCCCATCTGACTTACAAAACTGTCAGGTTGCCAAAACGAAACATGTTAAGGTTGCCTATTATTTTTCTCTAAGAGGTACTACAGCAGCAAGTCAGACAAACAGCTTTTAGCAGACCGTAATTTTGAATGTTATCAGACAGGTTAAAAACAGCAGCTATAGTTAACTTACAAGATTTTCATGCAGTATTAGAACAGGCTTTCTGAAAGAACTTTTGAAAGACAGCATAGCCCACTTAGTCAAATATGATTTTATGTTAAAATTAGTAAGTGTTTAGCGAGCACATCACCTGCCGTTAGTCGCTATTCCAGATGTCACTAAAGTAAACATACCTGGTTGTGTTCAACAACTCTTCTTTGTTTGAGTGCTACTGGAGTCTTTGTCCTGGCTTTCAATGGTTCTCTCTTCTCAAGCCTCATCTCAGACTTCAGATCTGTAACCAGTTTTAAAATAACTAGTTTCTATAATACTACTGGTTGTTGTACTAGTTTAAACTAATTGTATTTTAATAAAAAATAATTTTAAAAGGCAACATAACTGTTATGAATTACCATTTCCTTAAAAAGTTGTGAGATACAGGTAAGTTTCTCCATTGAATGTAGAACAAAAGACTTTTGAAGAATAACCTTAAAAATTACTTTAAAACACTGACCCAAGTATTTCAGTTTTGTCCTAGAAATCCTACATTTCAGGTAAACTTTGACCAACCCCGAAGTTCCATTTAGAAACTGGTATCACGTTGCAATTACTTTAAACCAAAGTACCATTATACTATAGACTGTATTAAGGATATTGAAGCTCTTCAACACTGTTTAGGCTATTAGTTTAGTTTCCTTCAAAATAAGTCCTTTTATATAGAATTCCTTTTTGATGCAGAAGAAGGGTGAGTGGTTAGAAGTCATCTTACCAGTAAGAAGATGTATTATTCCCACACCCTTTTTAAAATTCTAACAGCACTACACCAACATATTTATTTATAGAAACCTTTTTTTTTTGGCATGTGGGAGTGTTTGGTTTTGTTCCCCCACCATTGTTTGAACAGTTTGGTAATTAGAGTAAGCATATCTAAGTATAAGGAGATAGCTGTCAGTTGTGACTGGGCTCTTGGCTGTCCTAAAAATAAACAAACCTCTAACACCCATCCCTCCCCTCCAAAAGTACAAGAGATTAAAGTTCAAAACCAAGCCCAAATATGTGTGGGAGATCCATTGAGTTCCTAGGTGTATTTCAATCTGGAAGTTCCTATTGTTTAAAAAAAAAAAAAACAAAACAAACCCACCACACCAAAACAAAAAACCCACACCACCACCAAACCCAAACCACACAAAATAAGCATCTTCTAACATTCCATTCAAGACACTCTTTAAAGCCTGCACTGTTTTTACTTTTTGTAAGATGTATGAGTGTATGTTTTAGGTTCCACTTTCCCCACTCCTATACTTTTTTTGATATAAACTTGGTATCAAAACCCCACTCCAAACTATGGCCATAAGGAACAGAGCATAGAAGGGATTGAGTCATCATATATGAGAGACATTAAACAACATGAAAAGTACAGAAGTTTAATAAACAAACATTCATACACTATCCCACAGTAAAGATAACTACCATAAGCACCACAAGACAAAATTGCACTTGCACTTAAAGATGAAGTGCAAAGAACACTGGAACACTTCATACACAGTTCTACCTATCAGATTTACAGGCTCCAATCTGGGGAAAATGGACAAGAGGGAACAGTTTAGTAGCAAAAAGTTTCCTTTCCCAGAACAGGCACCTGGATCACTGTGCTAGTACTGCATGATTAAGTACATGACTTGCATGGTCTACAGCAGTTTCTTAAAGCCTCACCTAACAGCAAGATCACACCCTCATTAGATATTTCTTCTACTGCAAATATTACCGATGTATAGTTTGAATAGTTCACATGCAAGTTCCACTTAAGTCTTACCTTCTTCATTGTCACTGTACTGGTCAGAATCATTATTTCCATTCTGTCTGGTGTTCTCAGCAGTTGAGGAAATCGCTGGGAGAGGCACAGGTACCTTCAGTTCTGGACCTGGCTCCATCAGTTTCAACAGTTTTTTCTCATAAAGTTTCCTAGTAGTAGCTATAACAAGGAAGGATACATGCTAAAGATACAGTTTTCATCTTTCCTTGATTGCTAGAACTTGGCTGTTATATGTACCTTGGGAATCTCTGAATGTATGTTTTTTTATTTTTAATCCATCTGTATGCCCCAAAGCATATACTTCTAGGTAATACAACTCTACCTCTAAGGCTTCTAAGTTTTTGGTTTAAAAGAATTCTTAAGATAAACTTAGACCTGTCAGCACACGAAAAATTACAAGCATTTATCTATGGAAAGGGAAGTTACCTGCTTCTTAGCTGTTTTGTTTCATATGCTGCAATATACCAGTTGCTACGCCCTCACAAAAAAATTAGTGAGATTGTTATTGCAAGGGCAACAGTTGCAGGTTCAACTATTATCCTCTTAATCCCTTTACCCCGGAATTAACACCCCTTCCCCTGTAGTTTAACCTTTGCCCTGTTGACAAATTCAGTCCAATCAGCATCAGAGGTGTTGCAGGTAAGCAGCAACAACAGAACTTCCTGTTTGCTGCACCTAGCCATCAGGCTGGCTCACTTGATCCAAGAGGACAGCTGTTTAAAACTGAAAGGTATCAAGTCTAGCTCATACTTCCATGTGAGGACTGCTGGCAAAAATCTGTAGAGGTGACCGGTGCCTGAGCTGTTAGCTGCAGAAAGGTCTAACCATGCAAGATTTCAGGTAAGAAGCAGCCACCCTCAAAAAGTGGCAGACTCACAAGAAACAGAACCCCATACCCTGTAAGAACTGAAGCTTTTACTTAGACCAAATTCAAACATCTCTCCAGTGGACTGCGTAGGTACTTGAATTTTTCAGAAGACTTGAGTGCTATCCAAGAGGGACAGCTTGAGCCAGAAGGCATACAGAAACAGCTAACAAAATATTATGCAGAAGACTTTGAATACACACAGACCTCCAGGCTCTATCACTGACATTACCACCCACCCAGGATTTCAAGAACAGAAGGCTCAGCACAGTGCAGGTGACCATCTTTTTTTGAAGAGTTGTGAAACCAAAGTCCCTGGCCATTAGGCTAGTGCACAACCTGAAAGGCAAGGAGCTTTGATCCTACGTCACAGATGAGTGCCCAAGGCAGGAAATTAAGCTGGTGTCAGGGACTTCTGATGTAGGGTAGCATGCACGATAGAATGCTACGTTCAAGGGGCCAGAAAAAAATTAGCAAAGGAAAACATTACTACACAATGCAATGAGTAGGAAATGCTCTAGGAAAGGGGAAGTTCCACGTTCTCATTCTGTTCTTGATGCTATTAGCTTATTATGTAACATGCATTTTCTAGTTAAGCAGGCCCCAGATCTCAACCTCTGTATCAGAAGACCTAAGTACCCCAGAGCTGAACTTTAACAGTTACACAGCTTCAGAACAGAAGTTGGAATATCTCCAGCTGGCCTAGAACACAAGAGGAACAAACTGTGGACTTGGCTACACTGTAAAGGATTCAAGTCTTCTCAATGTAAATAGTTCAATGAAAACATATTAAGTGGGAAGTGGGATTGTAACAGTATTGGTACTAAACTTAATAAGCAACTGTATCAGAGAAGCTTAGAGTACTCAGAACTGAGGCTTAGTGAGAAATATGTTGAACAGATTAATATTTGCTAGTTCAGTTGACCTACCTACAATCGGGCCAGGATTCAGTCCATACTTCACAAGTTGATCTTGAAGATCTTCATTACTCATCTCTGTTATATCTAGGTCATCCTTCTCCTCTGGCCTGGGTTTGTCAGTTTTCTTCGTGGCTTTCTGTGAGTGTGTAAGGGAGAAACAAGAGACAGAGTGTTTCCACTTAATACAGAACACATCTTTTTCTTCTAAGGGAACAGAAGATACAGACATCCTAAACATACAAAACCAGAAAAGTAATTACATTCTCCCCATCCTTCCCACAGTAAAGCCTATGAGAAACTTCAAACATTTACACCTACCAAACATGCACAAGTTTTCTACTTATATAAGGAAATACCCATTACAAGACTCCTCTATATTAAAAAAAAAAATATTGTTCATTATTCTGATCCTGTGTTTTAATTTGAAGTTCAAGTATACAACAGGAGAGTATTTCTTTCCTATAACTGGAGAGGTAAGCTTCTAGCTGTTTCACTATCACTACTCTAAAGCTACAAATATGCATGTTCCATTCGCATTTCTTCAAATTATTCTTATACCTAGTAGGTCAATAGTTCTTACTCCAATGATGTGGAATAAGTTCTTCAGTAGCCACAGCCTCTGAACCAGGTTTCCAAAATCCCCATTCTCACTTATCCTGGTGTCTCTCTAAGATAACATGATGTTACAAAGCAAACGCAGGAAAGGCAAAACAAGAAACACCCTTACATTTTCAAAATCCTGCCTGTCTGCTTAGGCCGCTGCTACTATAGCTCTAACAAATCTTAAACCCAACTCTGGCAACACTACTTGAACAGTTGGCAACACACCATCACCACATACAGATGGTTATCAAAATAATCTGCCAAGATGCTACTCTTAAATTAGCAGTTTCCGCTATATCCAAAGAGAGTGATCATAACATTTGTTCAACTTGGGAAGCCTTTGTTACTACAATAGACATTTCAAGCTCCAAGGTCTGCAAGAGAGCAAGGAGGTAAGACAGAAAAAATATGCTTAGGATCTGTTTGCTCTCAACTAAGAAAGAGCTTGATACTGCTTTGAAATAAGTCATATTTGTATCTCAAAGTTATAGGATATAAACAGATAGAACTTCTACACTTGTTTCTCAACTTTGCTGCCCAGAGGGCTTATCTGGGTTTTCTGGTACTTACCAAAGACTAAAATTCCAAATACAAGTATGTTATAACACTTGGTCACAATCAACAGGTTTTTTTCTTGTTGTCTTTAGTAAGATAGCACTAAATACTATAAGAAGACTGACATGAGTCAACAGTATCTAGCTAGCCAGTAATGTCAGTTCAATACTGGTTGGCATGCAGCTTGGTCTTGCCTCAAGTGTCTTGATGTTTAAGAGGTATAGAGAGATTTCTTAAATATAACTGACTCACTAATTAAATTAATTTTCCTTTAACACCTGGATTGTGAAAAACCCAGAATGAAGAACTTAAAAAATGAGCTGTTGAAAAGCAGAGTCTCTAACAACTCATATTTCTTAATTCTAACAAATAGACTCCAAGAAGTCTGATGAAAGAATAGGATCACTAAAGTGGCAGATTTGACTAATGACATTACTTTAACATTCCATTCCTTTATCACATAAAAAAAATGAATTTGTTTTTCAAGCAACTGAGCCTATTCATCTAGTACACAAACCCAACCAACCTGCAGCTATACCAGACTTGCATTTACTTTTCAATGTGTTGGTCATAACACTATTTCAAGTTAACTAACACATTAACAAGAACTTCATATTTGTGCATTTTTTCCAAACAGTGGAAAAGAGTTCCAAAACATATGCTGGGTTTTCTTGTTGGGATCTGTTGACAAGAGTATTGACAGTTCTGGTGTTTGCACACATCACCAAGCAGATCACCTAAGATGCTGCTTCCATATTTCAGAAGAAACCAACTACCATGGTGCAGGAAATCAACATTCCAATGGCACTTTAGAGAAACCAGAAACTTAATTTAACATAACTCTGCCTTTGTGTCACTTAGAGGCCACAGAAGAGACTATAGTAACATACACCAGAACTACTCGGCATTCTACTAGATGTTTCATCAAAATCTTAACTACCAGAAAGCTAACTGCAACTAATGAGTAATACAGCCTTCTAGCCCAAGTAAACTGATATATCTCATAAGATCTTCCGTATTTTCTTTTTCTTCCAAGTACCATTTCACTTTTTCCTGCAGTATTACTACATGTTGAGACTATCAGAATAGCCAGTTTCAGCAGAGAAAAAGGGCAGGGAGGGGATGAGAAGTCAAAGGTAATCTGTGTTCTTCAGTATGGCCAGATGTGTTGACTATCTTGTGTTCTGTGAGGTCTTCAACTTACACTTTTAAATACCTATTCTCCTTCAAGCAGAAGCAAAACACTGCACCTGTACAAGTAGAAAGCTGCCATTTAACCACTTCCTGGACCACAAGATCAGTCTCTACAAGCATAAGGCAAGGTAGAAGAATTTCTCTTATACCTTGACTGTAGTATGACAGCATTAACCTCAGCAACAACATGAGCTGTAATTACCACTATTATTATAGTATAAAGCACCACGACACTTTCTGTGCAACATCACATGGGACTACCCTGAGAGACTGACCAAGAGAGGTAGCTTTAAAATTTATCATTGCAAATTAAAATTAAACAAAAAAACCCACCCACATTTTCATGATCTGGTGACCATTAGTAGAATTAAAGTTGTCTTACTTCGGTGCAGAGGTGAAGCGCTTAAAATGAAATTGTGGTAAACATCAGGATTTGCCAAAGGTGGTACAGCTGACCACTTTGCATGTCATGTAAATATGTTTGCAATGCTATACCCAGACCAATAAATCCTTATCTGAAGATCTTCCAATTCCATCCAGAGCTAGCAGCACTAAAAAGGTATTCTAGAAAATGGCAATGACTAGAAAAATGGGAGATGGAAGAGGATCTGAATATTTCACTTCAAATTTGTTCACACCAAAGAAATAGCAGTTTGGTAGTGGTATCTGTCAGGCTCAGTTTCAGATTAACTAGGACCCAACCCTTCAAACAAGTTCTGAAGTTAATTATAAGCATGGGGCTCCCACACAGCATTCTCAGTTCTAGGGCCACAGCAAAACAAGAGCATAAGAGAAGTTAATCTTCTCAGAGGGTCATCTCTCCACAGCAAAAACCTTTCACCTCTTTTCACTAATGACAGACGCAGAAAATGTAAGTGATGAGAATTCAGACCTGGAAGCTATCCCTTACCCCATCTTTGGCATTCCTGCTGAGTAGAAATCCAAACAGCCACAGACAAACTTTACAGCTACCTTTACTAGTTCTAGCACTACTCCAAACACAATAAGTAACATCTTGAAAAAGCCATTAAGTAATATAACAGACAACTATTGCATGTCACCCAAAAGAAGCATTTCCAAATCCCCAGTTAAATGGCACCTACATTGGGATATTCAAGGACTTCAATCCCAAACAGGTGCAGTGTCATCACTAGAAGCAGAAAGGCTCAGGGCTTCTTTATTATTTCTCTGAATGAGGTTAAGACAGGTTAAAAAAGCCAACAGAATGCTCTTTAATTCTCTGGTTTGTACAGTTTCCTCCCTGGTAACAAATAACAGTATTTCTCTTGGGGGAAAGGAAGATAAGGAACTGCACATGACAAGTCTCAATAATAGATTTGTACAGGACAGGCAAAATAAATGCAGCAGTAATTCAAAGATACTGATACACTCAACTTTAAGAATTCTCTACCTTTCAACCTCAGTAAGTGCCAGACTTAAGAGTTCCCAAGCCCATGTACAGTAACAATCCTAAATTACAAGATTATAGACTGCTTAACCCTTCCACCCTCTCCTACTCCCCAGACATGAAATTTCATGTTACTCAGTGAAGGGAATGTACCCAGTCCAAAACCAGCTGAATGCTGCATAATGAAGAGTTGTTTCCAGAGAACGTAAGTGAAAGCAAAAATTCACAACAAAAAAAAAACAACTCAAGAAACCAAACTAACAGATGGTCTTATGGCTCAATCAACTGAATGCTGACCTGGAGATCTGGCATGTGTATGCATCCTTGCTGAACAACTGGCATGTACTGCTAGACAAAAATTACTTCAACAGGCCTATTTTATTTAAATATAACTGCCATTATTACACCAACACTCTAGCAAGCATGTCTCCCTAGTTTAAGAAACTGCAGAAAGTCTGAAGGTGCAGAACAGCATGGCAAGACTTCTCACTGCAGCAGGAATTACTCAGTCACCTCACCCCTACTGCTGACAGCTGTCACTCAGACCACAGATGAGTGCCATTAAAAAGGCCACAAAGGTGCTAATTTGTGTTCTGGGTCACATTTCTGCAGCACATCATAATTAAGAGACACAGTCACACAGGAAACCCCAAATAGATTATCTTCTTTCAGCAGGTAGCATATATACTTTACCTTCTCTAACCTATCCTATCAGAGCATGCAGTTTCACCTTCCACACTCCTAATGTTCATACAACTACAAGTTTTTATAATTACCTTCCCCTTACTGGTATGGAAGGGGGTGAAACCATACAGTTACCTCAGCAACAGATATCATCACTACCACACCATTTTGACCATAAAGAGCTGAAGCTAGCTCTTAATTTACTTGGCTACTTGATTAAAACAAAAAAAATCTTTACCTGATAGGTCTGTTGCATAAACTTTCAGACAAGCCTTTCAGGTCCAGATGCTCTCATTAACACAAGTGAGAAGGAGATATCTGATTGATCTTTTTCAAATCACCACTTTAAAGGTCAAAAATATCACTTGGTGTTTTAGAAGATAGTCTTCCAGGACATGAAATGCACCAATAAGCTAAGTCATAAAAACCTACGTATTCTGAGCTCTGAACAGCTCCTGTTTGGCAACAGTGTCAGGATGATATTTTTTGGTACGTGCTTTAAAACAATGCTCCTAAAGACACAAAAATGCCATTTCATAGTTATTTTTCCTTTGAGCTATCTGTCCCGATATTCAGCCCATAACTAACCAGGACCAGGAGGACCCAGATGCAAATGGTTCCCCTGCAGCAAAAAGGTGTCTCGCATACCAGCCACTGTCCTCACACGCCACTGTGCTCAACAGGCATAGGGAAAAAAAAAAAAAAAAAGTTGCTCAAAACCATTAGTAGAGCTGGAGAAGCTGTCTCCTCCAGAAAACATTATCAGACTGAGGGCCAAACAAGCATGATTTTAAAAGCTTTTCTTCTCCTGGTGGGAGTATACAGCCAAAGTGAGCCCTTTCCTTGCCCCAAAATAAGTGTTACATCTAGAGAAGTGGCCACAATTAAAATGGTACTTTCAAATATTTCACAGAAAAGCTCTTTAAAGAAAAAAAAATATTTGGGCTAGAATTTAATCTTGCTTTGATTTAGTAAATTTTATGTATTCAACAGCATTTGAAGTAGTCATCTACAAAGCAGACTGTACTTTATGCAATAGGAGGGGGTTTTGCTGCATCCCAATACAAAGCATAAAAATACTGAGTTTCACCAAGGGGAAGGAAGCTCTTACTATAATAAGATAGTTTAATTTTTAACTTCATGTGCCAAAAAAAATGTTAACTGCCTGAAGAGTTTGCTGTTCCAAAGCACGATGGTTTCAGGGCCTGAAAACAATGGGGTCAGAACAAAACCCCTATAAGTTTTTATCTGCTCATACATGCATGTTAGTCATCTGTATGTTCACTACTGTATCAGAATAAGTAACAGGTCAAAATAAACCCACATGAATATAAATGAAACAGCAGCAGCATCACTATGGATGACACTTGCCTCACAACATATCGACTTTACATCACTAGCATATTAAGGTTTCTGTTTGTTCTGAGAGAGGTATAGGTTGGATGCAGCATTGACTGCTGTGCTGGAAGAGTGATGAATTTAAAAGACATAGTTTGTAGTAGAATTAAAACTATGGGGTTTTGTCTCATTGCTGCACAGCTTTCATCAATAGAAAATGTGCACCTAAATGAACACATATCAAGTGCCCAGACTTAGAAAAAACACCACTAAAATGACTGTACACAGGTTAAAGTTACTAGTAACTACAGCAATATCAAAACATTAACTGTCAATATCAAGAAACCTGACTTAGCTTTATTGTCTTTTCAATGACTGCAACACAAATATTCAGAGTATACTCCTTTCAACTTGCTTCTCATATCCATTTTAAGAAAAACATTGCTCCCTCACCCCAGGCAGCCCAGCCCTCGCCCACTCCCCCATGCTGCTCAAAGCCCTGACCTGTAGTAGACCTCCACGCAGACAGGAGCACTGTAACTCCAGCTGGCTGCAGGGTCAGAGCCGGTTATAACTCTTCACACCTACTGAAGGGAAGTGCGAGCGGACCCAGGGCAGGATGAGGGAAGGCTCAGTGACCAGTAAATCCCTCCAGTGACTGACAAGTCAGGAGCACCCTTAGTTAGGCCAACATGGTATCCGAATTACAATCAATTTTTCACACTAAAAGCCATATTAAACACTACATTCTGTACGTTTTTGATAGTGTATACCCATAAAGTAAGGACGGACTGCTTTTTGACTGTGATCCCAATCCTTTCAGAGGACTTGAGCAACCAAGACGACTGCTCAATCAGGGCATTTGGACTTAAGCAGGCAGGCACACAAAAAGTTAAGCGCTCACAACTGCTGTGTTTGTATTACTACTGAGTAAGCACAAACTTAAGAAGAGATTATGTCTCTCACTAGCGTTGCTCTTCTCTACTCAGAGGTACCCGTTTCTTTGCTCCAAGAGCAATTCTGACTCTTTTCTACCTCTCCCTCTATGCATCCAGCATTCATTCATTCATCCCAGCAGTGGGACTGAGTCTTCATTCCCAAATCATTCCCCAAAAATGTGGTGTTTTGTTTTGTTTTTTTTTTCAAAAGGATCATAAAATATTAAGCTATATCCAAAGAAATACCAAAAAATAAGGAACAGGGGAAAGCACAGCAGAACAGAACCCTCCAAAATGCAAACCTACGTAAGTGCTCTTTCAAATGTTATTGCAAGTTAACACTAGTCTCAACTGAGTCATCTGGATTGAAGAGACTTTTTGCAATTTTCAAGTTAAGCAGTGTTCAACTTTTTAGAGCAATACAGGAAACAGACTAGAGCAGTCCAAATTTTTTAATTTCATGGAAGATACCTTGGCAATATAGTAAAGTATTTTGATGTTCCAGAAACATTAAGTAGTTGATTGCCTAGAAGTTAGAAGCAGCTGGTTTACCCTCCCCACGTACACAAACCAATACTACAATTCCTAAGATCTGCAACATACATAAAAATGGAACTAATAAAGCATTGCAATTTTGTTACTCAGATCTCCACCTAACAACAGAAGAGAGCCATGTTATTATATCAGTACATGTTATAAATTACTTTTATGCACCCAGTGCGAATTGTTTTCTGGTCCTTTTAAACATACACATAAAAGAAATACTTAAGATAAAACAATGAAGTTACACAGAGAAGTGTTGCTGAATCAACCTTTGTTTCCAGAAACTACAAAGTGACCTACAGGAAATACGGGATTCCTTTATTTTATTCCTCCTTTCCATAATGCCTTGCAGTCCCAGCTTCCTCCCTTTGCCCCGTATTTCTAGCTTCTTCCCTTTCACAGGTTTGAGTGCTTTCTGTCCTGTCCTCTCTTAGTCTTACCGAGATATTTTGCTTTGTTTCCATACCAGAATCCCACTCCCCTGGATGTCAGACTTCCTTCACTCTGCCTGTCCCTTCCAACTGTTTTGGGGACAGGTCACTCTGGAGACCTGTACGTTACTCTCTCTTGGAAGGAGAGCAGATCAGAGAAGCACCCTTATACCAGAAGGCATTAACGGGGACAACGGCTACTCAAGTTACAAGCAGTTTCAGAACTACCTGAACTGTACTCAGTAGTCCACAACCATCATCAATCCATCAATCAAGCACTTTTTTTTGGGGGGTGGGGGTGGCAGGGATGCAATAGACCCAAAGCCAAGCAACTGTCACTAGAATATTTGCTGAAGTTTTGGAAGTTACAATGATACACTGCTCTGATATTAACACACAAGACTAGCAGAAATAGCACAGAGCCTTCCAGACATTGTTAACAGAAGTACAAGACTACCACCCATTCTGTAAACATCATGTAAACATCAAATAAGTCACCCATAATTGTTTAAGCTTCAGCACTGGGAAAGGGAAAAGAAAAATCAGATCTAGGAACTTCAGCAGTTATGAGGCTTTCCTTCTCCTACAAGCATGAAACACATCAGATTAAAGCTCATCCTGTCTTACTCAAAAGCATTTTAAGAATGCTACAAGCAGACCATTATAAGTCAGAGAAGTGTCTAGATCACTGTAAAGTTTCTCCAGTGAACAACAGGTTAGTATTTTAATTAGACAGATGTTCAAAAGAGGTAAATAATTTAGTTAGAAATCTCTTCCTCTTTTAGCTCAAGTTTTCAGTTTCTTAATTCAAGAACTGTTTGTTGGGGTTTTTATAAGATTGAAGAATGAAATACCTTCAAAGGAGTCCGCTTCTCTGTACTCTTTACAAATGAGCTTTGAAAGACAGTATTTCAGATACTATCATTAAATACTTGTAATATCACATGTATTATAACTCCAGTAGCGGGCAATCATTATACAAGCCTTTACATGAGACCAGACAGCTTAGAATTATGAATGAAAAGAGTGCTTTCTCCATATATGCAAATTTACAGAGCACTTATTAAAAATTAAAAAGGAAATCACATTTCATTTAAAAAGAAATATCTGAGTGGCACCAGCTCCCCCTCCCGCTTTCCTTACATGATAAAAGAAAGCAAGTAACAGTGGACCAACTGAACATACAGCAGAAGCACTTTTGCTATAGAACACATGCTTCGAGGTATGACAGAGACAGCTACATTAAGCAGACCCTCTTTACGCTACGCCACCTCCACTTCATAAGACAAAACAAACAAGCTGCTCCTTCACAGCTTCGTCCTTTCATCTGGATGTATTTACACAGAGTAGCGTTGCTCCAGCACAACCGAGACAGCTGATGGAAGTCGTCTTTCTAAAGTTGGAGCCCCGCGCAGAGCTTCTCTTGCTTTATTCCTCCAACACCCAGGCATTTTACTTATGAGACCGCCCGCCAAATCAAAATAAAGGCTTCCCGACCTTCAGTCGGGGGCCTCACGCTTCACACGCGATCGCGCTGCCTGCCTTCCCCCCCACCTGCTTCACAGCCGCCGCCACCGAGAAGCGCACACGCGGGACGCAACCTGGAAGCGAAGCCGGCAGCTGCCCAGCAGCGCCGCCGCGGGTCCCGGCTCCCCTCCCGGGGCGGGCGCCTGGCAGCGCGCCCCCGCCCCTCTGCCCCAGGCAACAGGGACCGTCCCCGCCGGGCACGGGCGGGCGGGAGCCTCCCGGCCCCACCCCCGGGGGGAAAGGGCCCGGGGCCGGGGGGGGGGGGCGGTACTCACCCGCCCGGCGGCAGCGCCACGGTTCCTGGCGGCGAGAGGCGTGGGCTCCCGCTCCTCGTCGCTGGAGAAGTCGGGCTGCGCGGCGGCGGGCGGGTTGCGGGCGGTGAGGTGCTGCAGGTAGAGCTGCACATACACGTCCTTGCGCTGCTCGCCGCCCGGCAGGCTCACATTATTAGCGATCAGCTCGCTCTTCAGCTTCTCCTTGGTCAGCACCGACGGATCCGCCAGGAACTCGGGCATCGCCGCCGGCCGCCGCCCTCCCGGGAGAGGCACCAACAAAGCGCGGGGAGAGGGGGCGGGGGAGGGGAGGAGAAGGAGGAGGAGGAGGAGGACTCGCCTGCCCCGCGCCAGGGACCCAGCTCCACAACGGGCGGGCGCGCACACCGAGCGCTTCTCCCAGCCACCAATAAGCCGCGCCCCGATTGGCGGAGGAGCGAACGAAGCGCCCCTACTATTGGCTGCCGGGCGGAAAAGCGGAGAGGCGCGCGGGACCCACTAGCGTTAGTGCTTTGCGCGAGGGAGAGTAACGCAGTTTAAATTCGGCTCAGGCGGGAGAGGTGCGGGGGGTGGTGCTCGCTCGTTCTCTCTCTCTGTCGCGCGCGCGCGCGCGGCGGCGGTGGAGAGGAGGGGGCGCTGCTTCAGGCGGCGGGCGCCCGCGCCCTGCCCCCGTCCGCCGAGGCGGCCCCCTCGCCGCAGCGGCCCCCTCGCCGCAGCGCCTCTCCCTCTAACGCCAGCGCCGCCGGGGTCTTCCCGGGGTCGCCCCCGCCCTTCCTGGCGCTAAGGAAGCGGCAGGCTGCTTTCCTCAAGGGGCGGGAGCGGCCCGCTGGGGCGGCGGTTCAGCCCCGGCGTCGTGAGGCGGCGGCGGTTGAAGAGCTCCCTGCAACCTGCTGTGATCCCCGTGACCTGCAGTGACATCTGCCACCGGCTCTGTCCCCGCCGCTGCTCCCCGGGCACCGGCTGCCCTGGCGCGATCCGCTCGCAGAGCTCGGCCGCGGGTGTTCCCTCCGTCTGCCGAGGCGGCTGCCTCGCCAACACCGGAGTTCGCTCCCAGGGTGACCCAGCCTGCTGCTGTCGCCAGCCGAGCGCTTAGCTTCACGTCATACGTTAGCCAGCAGGCTTCCGAAGAAATCCAACCGGGAAATTGATAGCTAATCTGTTAGTGTAACTGCTTGCCGTTGTGATGACTGATACGTTAAAAAAAAAAAAAAAAAATTGAACCGCTTCTATAGCATTGCAAAATTTGAAAGGCGCCTCGTCATTTTATTGAGCTGACTTCAAAAAAAGTCCCAAGCGTGTCCCTGCTGGGGAAGTAGTACTGAGTTTAAGACTGCACAGTCTTTAAACAAGCGAGTTAAATCCTTGTGTTAACATGCTGCTCACTGGGAACATACACTGCTACAATTTTTTCTGTATTTTATGGTGGGAATGGTTTAGTATTTCTATCTATTTATCCTCTGCTTTTGAGAACTGTGTTATGGTATCAGAGATACAAATTGAAATCTGAATATTTTAATCACAGAATGGCAGGGGTTGGAAGGGACCATCGTGAGATCATCTAGTCCAACCTTCCTGCTAAAGCAGGTTCACCCAGAGCAGGTTGCACAGGACATCGTCCAGGTGGGCTTTGAATACCTCCAGAGAAGGAGACTCCACAACCCCCCTGGGCAGCCTGTTCCAGTGCTCTGGCACCCTCAAAGGAAAGCAGTTCTTCCGCATATTCAACTGAAACCTCTTATGTTTCAGTTGGTGCCCATTGCCCCTTGTCCCGTCACTGGGCACCACTGAAAAGAGTCTGGCTCTGTCCTCGTGACATCCACTCCTCAATCATGGACACAAAACAGGATTGTTTGTGTTTGTACCAACTCCTCTTTATGCTCCAAAACAAGTTTTAAATTGTTGCGGAGGAAAGGGATTTCCTCTATTTTTATTTGTTCCACCACCAAATATGGTGGCTGTCATTCCTGTTTACCTAGCCATTGCCCCAGTATCAGCTAGATGAAGGTGCTGAGGGCTATTTTTGTGGAAGGTAATTTCAAGGCTAATCAAGGACCCACCCGCAAGAAGCCTAGATGTTTCTGTTTATTACACATGGCAAGTGTTTTGAAAATGCTTAAGGGAAATCGAATTCCTCCAAATTTGACAGTAATAATTTAAAGTGTAGACAGTGTTTCACCTTGAGCAGCCTCTAGGTGCCTTAGAAAATAGGTCCTTCCCCCACCTTTAAGAATTCACATCTTATTCAGATATGAAACCAGTTGCAGGCAGACACCGCATACTTCAGAAAGGCAGCAGCAGAGAGATTCTTCAGCTATCGTACGTACGTAAAAACTATCAACCTTGATTCATATCAAGTAAAAAAATGTTTTAAAGCAGCATAAGGGGGAACTAGGTCTGGAAAATTTTAACCAAAGTCAACAGTGGAAATGCAACCTAAAAAATTGGTGCAGACCCCATCCAACATCCCCACGGACGGTAATGATATTGTATTTTAGGCCTAAAGCTTGTTTTCTGACACTGCTTCTTAGAGGAGTGCAGCTGCCATTTTCAACTCATTGTGGTGTTCAGAAGATGCAACACAGTTGGTCCTCACTTCTCTTGTGAATGACCCTTAGGAGCAGAAGGAATGAAAACTGCCGAGCTTGAAGCCAGTTTACACCTTTCAATCTAAGTACGTTGGTGCTAAGTCTGGTTTAAATATATTAAGTGTAGCATAAAAAATGCTACAGCAACATGGCATGAAGTAGTGAATCACTGCAAAGTTACACTCCTGGTTCAGCTTTGGTCACAACAAATGAACGGCTTAACTGGCTTTATCATGGATTTTTTTTTTTTTTTTTTTTGTCTTTTTGCTGTCAGGCAAAACTGGCATGGAAGCATAAAGACAGCAGAAACTCAGCATCGTATGTTTTGGCCAATGGTTCAAAATCCAGTACAGTGGTTGTGGAGCCACAACCTCACATGGACATCACTTACAGTTCATATTTACAGTCCATTTATGTTTTGAGAGTTATTTCCCCAACTATAGAAATATGTGTTGTCTTTTGTGAATGATTTTCTCAGTTACAGTGTTACACTGACATAACCCCCTTGCACAGACACTGGGCTCTTACTGGCTTGTGTTAAGCTGTTTCCAAGGTGACAAAAGCTAAAAAAGCATCACACAACGCTTTAGCGTCACCCTATTTCAGAGCAGGAGACTTCTCTGGGAAGCAAAGTCCCTCAAAAGTCCTTGGTACAAAACTGTCCTTTATTCCCTGGCTCTACACTTTCCATTGTTGCTCCTTGGGAACAACAGGCATTCTCCAGGCGAGGTAAGGACAGGGAAAGTAATATGAGAAGGTGCCAAAATGTGCACATACATAATGATGAACACCAGAACCTGCAAACCTGCAACTGCCACCACAATTAGACCTTAACACAGCTGAGGACCTGCACCTTTATTTTGTCTGAAGGAAAGAAAGCTTGCCTTTTGTAGCCTAACACAGCAGTCAAAGGGGATAAGGGAATGGAGTCCATTATGAATGAGCTCAAAAGATCTTTCCAATTTTACAGGGGAAAAAAAACAGATGAGGATGTCCGCAGGCCTATTACACCATTTGTGTCTTAAAGGTGGGAGTACAAAACTGTTGGGTTTGCTGTGCCTTCTGTGAAGTGTTCCAGTGCTTAAATGCTTATCCCTAAGAGCAACTTCTGGTTTTCCAAGACCAGAATACCTGAGAAAGAGGTAGTCACATTTTACCACGTCAGTATAAATGGTGACGAAAGGAAAGTTTAGGAAAAAAGTGCAAGTGGTGTGAGACTATGGCCATTTCCAGTGGTTGAAAAAACTGCTGTGAGCTTGCCTAAAAATGTGAACTATGCTGAAAGCAGAAGCCAAAAAATCCTTCCTTTGTAGGACCCTCCCAAACGTCTGGAATTTGTTAGCTTTCCTTAAGCGTGAGAAAGAGATTTTCAGTCATACGGTCGTCTTTGACGTGAAAAGACTAGACGCCTTCTAAATTATCTCAGATTTCTAGCTTTGAGTTTCCCCAGGTTTATGACTCCTCACTCCTAATGCCACCCAGAAAAATGAGACAGGTAGTTTATGTTGCGCTGCACTGAAAAAATGAATTTTCAAAAAAAGCATCCTAATTTTAGTGGAGGGTTTGGATAACATTTAATCCATAATGAAGTATAGATGTATGATTTGCATTCACATGTAATATTTGCCTCTTACTACACAGCAAAATTGTGAAGGCTCCAAATCCATTCCTGGCACAGGCATTGAAGGGAGTGCTACAGACATGCCCTTGTCTTAAGACTGAGCTGATACGGAAATCTTCTTAGCGAATGGAAATGCAAAAAACCTACGTGGAGTGTTAATTCAGTCTTGGTGCATGGCTAGTTTCACACTGAAAATAATACTCCCTCTCAGAAAGGCAACTAGAAACTAGAAAGCATTACTATAAATAAAGTAAGCAGTTGCCTAATCACTAGGGCACAGTGTAACTGCACTTTCTAGAATCACTCGTTTCTTCTCCACGGTCTTGATTGATTTAGAAAAATTAGGTGGCTTTTTAACTGCTCTAGCTTATCAGAAATGTCTCTTTAAGCATAGTCCAAGCAGAAAAGGCAAAGTGCTAAGAAAAAAGCATGCCTTACTGTAATGGGGCATATCGCTTCTAGAGCAATTCTCTTACAGGAAAAATGACATCTCCTGCTGAATTTGCCAGCAGGTGTAGTTGCACCAGGGGCATGGGACAGGCGATCGCACTCTTGCTGGCACTGGTGGGGGAAAGCTGCCGTATCCGTGTCGCCTGACGTGGTAAACAGCCGGGTGGTTGCCCCTGTTGTGAAGGCAGGGGCGCCCAATGCTGTGGGTGGTCTGCATGACTCTGTCCCCAGGCAGGGAAGGAAACGTGTCCAACCTGAGTGGAGTAACTGTTGTAAGACCTCGTGCTGCTGACATTGCCATAGACCAAGGCCAGTACTAACAAGGACTGAAAACAGAATTACCAGCTCCTGCTTAAGTACACTGGCAGAAATAAACAAGACAATTTACAGGGCAGTTTCCCACACTGAAACGATTCCAACCAAGAATTATTTGGATATCGATTTTTATCATCTACGGACAGAGATAGTACAGAAGCTATGTTTACCATATGTCAGCTATTACTTCAGCTCCAAGATTTTTGAACCTTATGTGGATTTAAGTTATTGTCTACATTTAGCTAGTAACAATTCCGTAAGAAAAAACATCCGTGGTAAGAGATCGGTCAGGTTACAAAATGAAGTATTTAAAAGTTCGAAAGAGACAGAAGCACACACACGTACTGTATAAATGCTGGACAAATACCCACCACCGTACTTGAGTGCCTCGGAATTAACGGAGTCGACTCGACAAAACAGCTGTGAGATTGAAGAGAATTATTATCCCCATTTTACCGATAGGAAACTGAGAGGGAGAGTTTGTACATAGTTAAGGCACATTTAATTCTTTCATTTAGTTTTGAAACATCACTAGATTATTTTGATTTGGGGACAGTAGGCTCTCCCTCCAAAAAACAACCGATAAAAAGACTTAACCGAACCGTTGGTAGTTGTGGTTGTTGTTGAAAGGGACGATCCTGTCTCTCTCTCTCCTGTCCCAGGCCGCGCACTCCTGACGCTTTCCTTGTGTGGATCCAGTAGTTGTGCCGCCAGACCTGCACGCTGAGCCAGCAGCTGCCGCTGCACCATTGCAAGATGTGATCCAAGTGGCACGGGGGAAACAGGCAGGCGGGGGCGGACGGGGCAGAACGAGGCGGACCGTTTTGTGACAACCTGCACTGGCGTTACCTTGGGTATACCAGCGTGAAGCCACGCCCTGAAAACTTCGACTCCTGTTAATAGATCTCCTGTGTCATCATTAGATGAACCCTGACTGCAAGCCAGAGATTCTGTCTGGCAACAATCTGGAAGGCTTAGACCAGCGCACCTGCTGCTCACACTGAGTTGCTGCTCACACCCGGCTCCCTGGTGGATGGTAAGGCAGAGACATAAGACATTTTGCAGGGCCAGGGAAACCTCTAACGGGTTATGCATCCAACAAAAAAATGCATCCATCTAACAGATTATGCATTAAAAAAAAAGAAAAGGGACTAATCACATAAATGGGAGTCGCAATCAGCGCAGCACGTGAAGCTGTCCGCCTCTATTCGGACCTGGTAAAATCTGAGTCCGCTGAAGTACTGGGACCAGTTCTGGGCACTTAAATAAATGCAACTCATTTGGGAAGACTCCAGAGGCAAGCAATACAAATAATCAGAGGCCCAGCAAAGACGGTCTGTTACTCTAGAACAGCTGTGGAGAAGCTTAACGACTTTCAAATACGTAAGAATTACCTATGAAAAGGAAGGGAATAAACTGTTCTCCAATGCAATAGGACGAGGGCTGGATTTGAGTTACGGCAAAAGAGGCATCAGGGTTAAACCACAGCGAGTCACTTCATGACAGTAAGGATAGCAAGGCACCAGAACAGAGCGCTTGAGGAAGATGCAGAATTTCGGTATTGGAAAGGTTTTAAGGGTGTATTGGTCTGTAAAACCAAAAGTATTTACCTTAAAAACCCCACATAATTTGATGACTCTGCTGAGTCCAATTTCTAAGACTTCTGTATTCTCTTAATTTTCTGCCATGGTTTATCAATTCTTGCAAACTTAGAATCGTTTCTCTGACATGTTTCTCTCTGTCCCTCAAATTCAGGCCCTTGACAAACTATTCCATTCCCTTCCTAATTAAATTTCATTAAGTGTCAAA
Organism: Gorsachius magnificus; assembly: GCA_034008185.1. NCBI lineage: Eukaryota > Metazoa > Chordata > Aves > Pelecaniformes > Ardeidae > Gorsachius > Gorsachius magnificus. The sequence goes on from CM067081.1 coordinate 165,902,185, forward strand.
CTTTCCAGTCCATCCAAATCACTGAAGTATTACTTCTAGGTCTCGCTGTCTCATATCTAGATCAAAATTCAGTACTTTCTGTGCCTTTCTGCCTCAGGGTGTGGAAACGGCTACTCTGAGAAAACTCCTCTGTTCCACAGCCTAAACCCACCGCCTTCCGAAGGGCCCCCCCGGCACCCCGCCCCCCTCTCCCTCCCCGTCAGGGTTTTGTTCGCCTTCAGGGTTCCCACACGGCATCTGGCCCGCTCTCGGCTCGGTCGGCCCCCTTGGTTCTCCGGCTCTTACTTCCACTTCTTTTCATGTGAACTGCTGCGCTGGGACGGGGTCTCCCTGCCATGTACGGGCCTCAAGCAAAAAGACGAAGCGCTAAGCTTTGAGGGGGGGGAGGGGGACACGGAATTAACGTCCTTCCGTTTTTTCTGAGGCCGAAGCCGATAACGGCCGACAGAGAAAGGGAAGTGGGAGGAAAGAGAGTGGAAAAAGGAATGACCCCGACGTGATTCGAACACGCAGCCTTCTGATCTGGAGTCAGACGCGCTACCGTTGCGCCACGAGGTCCTGCTGCGGAACCGCATGCGGAGGGTTACAACTCGCCCACCAGCCCCGCGGGCCGCCGGCCACCCCCGTTTCGGCGGGAAAGGGCCGGGGGGGGGAAGCGGGGAGGGGGGGCGCGGGTGAGGACCCTTCTCACCTGCTTTGGCAGCCGCACCGCCTACAGCCACACCCCCCGCGCCGGCCCCTCTCCTCCGCCAGCGCTTCGTTCCCCGCCTTGCCGCGCACGGCGGCTCGCTCCCCCACCCACCCACCCACCCACCTCGCAGCGGGGGGCCCCCGCCCCCCCGGTGGTGCCGAATTCCCCCGGGGGGCCCGGGGCCGCCCCCCCGCCCGCCCCCCCGTTGCCATCGCCCGCCGGCGGGCGGGGTGCGTGCGTGGGTTTGCGGATAAAAGCTGCACGGCGGAAACAACCGCTACGGGAGCTCCTCGTTAGTATAGTGGTGAGTATCCCCGCCTGTCACGCGGGAGACCGGGGTTCGATTCCCCGACGGGGAGGCCACGGAGAACATTTTTTCCTCCCCCGCCCGGCGTGCGGCGGGAGGGCGCGGCCCCCGCGGCGGGGGTGTTTTGGGTGCGTGCCCGTGGCCCGGACCAAGCGCCCCCGGCGCCGAGGAAGGCGGGAAAACACAAAAAGCGCGCGCAAGGGCGCTTCTCCCCGTCGGGGAATCGAACCCCGGTCTCCCGCGTGACAGGCGGGGATACTCACCACTATACTAACGAGGAGCCGCGGGCCGCACCGGCCCCCGGGCTGCCGCCCCGCGGCCGGGAGGCCCCGGGGGCACCGCAGCCCCCCCCGCCCTCCTTCCCTGCCCCGGGAAGGCTGCGGCTGGGCGGGAGCGCTGGGGCGAGCCGAGGGCGGGGCGTGCAGAAGCCTCAGCCCGGGTGCCGCGGGCCTGGCAAGGGCAAGGGGCTGCGCCGGTCGCCACTGGTGCCCTACGGCCGGTCCGGCACCGGGAGGCTACGTCCGTACTGTAGCTCCTGTCCTCCCTCCCGCCCCGCAGCGGAGCGATCGTGGGACCTGGCGTGGACGGCCCCGTGAAAATTGGAGCGCAAGGAAACCGCCCGGCGGGAGGCGGAGGGGGGGCGAAGCAGCAGCTCGGGTGTCTGCGCTGGTGCTTCTGCATCGCGCTCAGTCAGGCAGTTTCTTTTTACGGGAACCCGAGAAGCCCTGGACTCAGCGGGCCCTGGGGCGAAGGGACCGGCGCACCTGCTTCTGAGCTACCTAAAAAGGGCACGGGAGAAGTGGGAACCAATTACTTTGCGATTTGAGAGTAAAAAGCAGAAGGCCGCATACTGGCCGTGTGGCTTGATAGGGAGCCGGTCAGCAGGAACGCGCTTGCGAGTTTGTGTCGCGGTGGCATTAGACAGGAAGCTATATTTAATTTTCTAGCTCGTTAGATGAAGAATTGACGCCGTATAATAAACAAGCGATTGGAACAAGTGGTGTTGTCTTTTGATGCTCGCTGCTACTGCTAATACTTCTTTGGATGGAAGGACCCCAGCTTAGCTTTTTCACACAAGCATAGCTAAAGAACAAACAGCAATCTATGCGTAGGCCTCTAAATATAAGTGACCTATAATCGAAGCCTTTCGAAAAATTGGCCTCCTCGTTTAAGCATTCAAACATAAACGTGTTTCTCAGTGGATGCAACAGATTCAAATTTTGTCCTGACAAGTGAAAAATAACAACTGAAGTCTCATAATAATTGCGTTACTTTAGAGGTAGTGTAGTGAGATGAACAGGTAGGGCTGTGGTCAGGTGATAGGCTTTAAACCTCCCGGAGCAGGATCAAAACCAGGGTTCCTAGGCTGGTCTAAACTTGCTGTGCAGGTTCCAATTTTCTTCAAAAGATGTCGATGGTTAACTTTAAGCCGGGAGACTTTCTGGTGGATCAAACATTGCCTGTTTGCATTTTGTGGGACCACTCACGCTTCACTAGTTGAGACCTTTTTGCCGGTCACCTTTCAATTCCTTTTTTTCCTCAGTTCCTGCCGCCAGGCAGCTGAGATGTGGCCACTTGTGTAAGTGGGGGTGCTTGCTGCAGTCAGACTTTCCTTCCTGCTTCCCTTTACCTCAGAGTTAGCTTTGCCTCAGGTTTCCTGCCCAGACCTCTCCTTGGGCTGTCTCCACTCAGAACAGGACTTCTGCTATCTCCACATCATCTCTGGCCAATTTTTGGCATTGCTAAGCACTTTCAGAATACCGGAGCCAGGCTCACAACAAGTCATGTAGATATTCTCTGGTGTTCTTCGCTTTGTCCATGAGGGCAAATGCAGATCTGGCTGGGACTTTTGGACCTGCTGGAGATATGGGGAAAGCCTATGGTGTGGCGGGCTCCTGAAGCACCATTTTCAGTAGCTCAGTACACTGCTGAGGGTGTTATTATTAAGAAAGCTGCTAGCTTAGTAGTGAGAGTCCTTGGTCAGGCCTCAACCCCCTGCTCTGCTTCTGCACACCAGCTCCCATTTCGGGCCATCTACTTCTGACTGCATCAGCCATCTTGTACATTCTTCCCACCTCCTTCCAACCAGGGCAACCCTCAACCAAAAGTGCCAGTCAATATGCTGGCTCGTGCTCTTGCACAACCTCCTCCCACTCCCCACTTGGCAGGGAGAGCAAGCGTATCTACTAAAAATACCTGCTGTGACCTGAGCTGGTGATGGCTATTCTTAAACAACCCTAAAGAAGGGTTAACCCGCTGTCCTGCTATGGTGAAAACCATGACCACCTTTGTTTTCTCAGTGAAGCCTATATGCACCTCTGAAGCCAGGCTTTCAAAGACATCCTGGAGTACCCCAACCAAGAAGATGACTTATCCAAAGCTGTCTAAGGAGGGGAGCAAGAACGGGCATTGAGGTATGCATCAGCACAGCGAAAGTGCTGTTTTGAAGTGGATGGGCTGTTATAAGGCTGAAGGACTCTCAGTTACAGAGCAAATGCATTCCCTGTTGAGTTGTCACAGAGACATGCAAGCGCAAAGCAGAATGGGTACTAAGATCTGGTATCAATATTCTGAAGTCTGTGAAGCGTCTGCCTTCTCCTCAGGATCTGCATGCAGCTATTCCACATGTCTCATCCTAACAATCTTGCTCCATGCTTTCCTCATCATTGTACCAACATTGTGTTCAGCATCCACTGGAGACCTGCTCCCGGGAGCAACAGCCATCTGCAAGAGGGCCGTTATGACCATAAACAGGAGTAGGGCTGGGTTCTAGTGCATTATGGTAACTGGAAGCTCGTTACCACCCCTTCCGCTTGCTTAGCTGGAGCTCAGCTTGCAACTTGTCCAGCTAAGTTTTGAATATCATCATGGATGGGAGATTCTACAAGCTCTTTGCCACAACAAGTTGCTCACCCTCACTGTGAAGAATTTTCTCTCCCTTGTATCTACTTGGTATTTACTACGTTGCAACTTGATCAGTTGCCTTTTGTCATTTTGCTGTGCACCTCCAAGAAGAGCCTGGCTCCATCTTCTCTATTCCCTCCCGCTGGGTAGCTGAAGACAACGGTTAGATCATCCTGTAGCCTTCTCTCTTTGTCAGGCTGAACAAACCCAGCTCTTTCAGTGTCTCCTTGTTTGTCATGCGCTCCGGCTCCCTATTCTTTTGGTGACCCTCCATGGGACTCATTCTAGTTTGTCGATACCTTTCTTGCATTGCAGTGCCTCAGACTGTGCACAGTACCCACAGGCAGTCTCACAGGTGCTGGGGCGGGGGGGGGGGGGGCAGTAATCATTTCCCTCAACCTGCTGGCTATGCTGTTACTAATGCAGCCCAGTATATGATTAGCTTTCATCTCTATAAGAGCAATTGCTCATTCAAGTCCATCCTTGTTCACTGGGACCCCCAGGACCTTTTCTGCAAAGCTGCTATTTACCTGATCGGCTCCTGGCTGTTGTATGTGTTTATTATATTTAAGGTGCAGGGCTTTACATTTGCCCTCACTGAATTGGAAGATATTCATGCTGGCCCATTTCTCCAGGCTTTCAATGTCCCGCTGAATGACAGCCCTGCCCTCGAGTGTATCAGTCGCTCCCCTCAATTTGATGTCATCCACCTGTGTCTCCTGCTGATGCTTATTTGCCTTGACAAGGAACATGTATTGTTATTGGCATGTTGAGGCTCAGCACAGCTGATATCATCCTTGGCAATGTGATCTGGGATGGATCCGTGCCATGGCAGCTGGTTGTACTTCTCCTGCGATGCAGAACTACCCCTGCTTTTAGCGCTATGGATGCCGAGGTGCAATGCTGAGACCCTGGTTTCCTTTTGGAGATCTGAGATGCAAACTGTGAAGTGCAGCTGTGCTGCCTTGGAGGCACTGCCTGGCGCCCCGGGCAGGAGGCTGGGCTGCACAAAATATCCTCACACTGCAGCTGCGCTGGCATCCCAGAGTCCATAAGCAGTGGATTTGACACAGTGCAATGCAGGATACCAGCAACATGTCTATGGGTAACACTAGTACAAAGTCAAGGTACTGTCTCTAATTTGAAGTAGCCACTTAAAATTTGGCCATTTAACAGTGTCTTGAACAAGATCAAGCCTCTTACACCAGGGCATCTCTCAGTATAAACTGCTTGTTGAACCATAGTCTGAAAATGATGCCTTCTATTTAATGTGTTAAGCTTTCTTTTTCACATAAACAACTGTACTGGTGACCATATTTTATATAAATAGGGAGCTATTTGATATTGTGATTACATTGCATTTTCTTGAGGTAGTTTTTGGTTAGCTTAAAACCTATTCATAATTAAACATACATCTGCTTCAGATTTGTCAAGGTGAGTACTGTGTGACACCCGTTCAGTGTCACCTCCAAAGCACTCCAGCCTTTTGGAGAACTGCCCTGATACAGAAGAGTTATCTTCTGGGTTTTTGAAACCACGGTCCACGAAGGAAGCTAGGAAAAGCAAACCAATTGTCATTGGGTTTAGATTTGTTGCACAGAGGTCTATAACCCCATTAGAAAAATGTTAGGGGTCCAAACTGAGGAAAATTTCAAAAGCTCCATAAGTGGTTTTGCCCCTTCTGCAGTTTATGGAGCGATCTGGAAAGTGTCAGCGGGGGGAATGTGCTAAGTGTAGGACGAAATGTTCTTAGGGCAGCTCCTTGCACCAGCAGTTCCCTCCTAGGTGTAGTTGCCGCAATGATCCGGGTGGCCCAAAAGAAATGAGGACGGTCCTCAGAACAAGCAGTTGCTGACAGATAAATTTTGTGAGCAGTAAGCCAGACCCTCATCTCTTTGCCAGACTGTGAAATGGCACAAGTAATTTCAGCGCAATGACTGTAATTTTATATTCAGTGGGGGGAAAAAACAGCCTCCTGTAGCTGCAGAAATTAATGCTTCTGAATCAATGTAAAACCACAAACCTAAATAAGAAGCGAAGCCCTTCACTGGTGTGGTCTTTAGGATGCCCCAGCCCAGAAGAGCTGCTGAAAATTGAATACATTTGATTCTGATTACTCTTCATAATTATTTTGTATGGTCTTACTGCTGCCCAATCACACATACCCAACACTCCGTCTGCTCTATTTGTTCTATTTTCCCTTTCATTTTCGTCTGTACCCTCACCCTGTGAAGTTCGCAGCACAAGATTTAATGAGCCTTTCAGTAAGAATGTATGAGTTATCAAATGGCATATTAAGTTACAGGACTTCTTTCTGTAGAGTTTTTGGCCTTATACAATTTCGGTCCAGTGTAATGGATTTGTTATGCAGTCTATATGACTTAGTGATCTCCTTCTGTGCTAATGCATTTTGGTCAAGCAAAACCGAAGTTCTAGAAGTTATTGGAAAAATCAATTTACATCACTTAAGGGAATGAGTGATCAGACATCCTGTGTAAAATCAACAGCTGAAGAAATTCAAGGTGAAGGGGACTGTGACTTAAGGGGCTTCCCCCTATTAGCATGCCTAGTATAGTTAATACAGTACTAAATGCAGCCACGCAGCTGGGCAGCTTTCTCTCCGTGTTGCATCATGTGAACTGTCTCATAAATGGAGCCTTTTAAGAACTTGTTGGAGGAATCTCAGGGCTTCAAACTTTATGTCCTAAGAATTGTGAAATAAAATAGACAAGAAGTGCCCATGCAGAACTGCATTTTCTGTTTAGGTAAAAAGCATTCTGAAAGAAAAGTTGAATCATTGAATCTAGCCATTTCTATTCCTTGATTATCCATGGTTGAAATCCAATGGATAATCCCAGCAAGAATAAACTCCTTCTCAGAGGGAATCTGCATTCTGATCACTTTTCCCCTCAAAAAGGATTGCCAAGCAAATGTACTGAAGAGATACCATAAACCCCTGGAAAATTCAAACCAGGAAAAGTGGAGGCTGGCTGGTTTTAATGAATAATTTCGACTTTAGAATAGCAAAACCGAAAAGATGGCCTGCTTAGAAATCAGAGGATAGGACTCAGTAATTAAAAGGAAGAAGTGATCAAGTTTGTATGCAGAATGCATCTCTTGGTGTATGAGATGTGTTGTTCTGGAGTAATCTCAAAAGACTGTTTATGCAGCAAAACCTTCAGAGACACATCAGGACACTCCAAACCCCAAATATATTGTGTACTAAGGTACATATTCCTGTGTAATGCAGTTCTGAATACTAGAATATGCCTGCCATATGACTACAAGAATAGTCATAACTTTCCATCTGTGAAGAAAGGCTGCAGCGGACCCAAACAATTTCACCATTGGTCTGACTTGGTCTGAAATATGGCATTTCTTAGAATCTTAAAATTGTCAATAATTTATTTTGAAATAGACCAATCATGTAGTGCCTAAGACTAGGGGTTGGACTAGGTGACCTCTAGGGGTTCCTTCCAACCCAAAACATCCTATGATTCTAAGAAGGAAAATTCTAGAGACAAATGTGAAAAAAATCAAATTCTGTCATATTCAGCTATAATATAACTATCAGGTCTGACTCTTGCATCATATCAATTCTAGGAGTAAACAACTGTCATTCAAAAAAAAAGGAATCATGAACATAATAAAGCAAAGCGAAGTGTAGAGACAGGGAAAACATGGGATAGCAAAACCCACAGACAGTAATACAGGAAAAAGCACCATAGACTGAAGTTAGGTATCCAAAAAAAAGATGTCATGAGATAAAGGCATCACACAAATAAACTAATTATACTGTAAGGAGCATGGGGAGATATTTAGAGGTATTGGTTTTACAAAACTATAAATGAGGGACTATGCAATGAATTTTACTTCATCTTAGAAAGCTGATCATCACAAACTTCTTCTATGCATTCCAATGCTCACTCAATATACACATCATAGACAAGTGCAGGCCAAGTAATGACGATGGGGAAACCAGACATCAAACTAAAGACAAGCATAGGGAGGAGGTGCTATTAAAACCAAACCCTCTGTGCTTGCTTAAGGTATGAAATTAGAAATACACAAAAGATCCTGCAGAAGACTTGAAGAAATTTGAATGCTCCCACATCAGAACTCACTAATGCCCCAGGCCTTGAACAATGCTTGCTGTGCTCTGAGTCTGACAGATTGTACCGCTGCAGTATCGAAAAATCAGTGGGCAAAAAAAAGTCGGTGTGCTGAGCCAAGAATAAATAGAAGTCAGTTTAGTTTTTATCTAGCAGTTAACACAAGGGAAACTGACCTCACCTTGAAAACACTATTGGAATGTGTCATGGAATTAAAAAGGGAAATTTATGTGTATTTTGCTTCTTTCGTGAAGGTTTTGAGAAGTTTCAGCATGACAGACAGACACACATCACTGAAAAATGTATTGATGACTCACAAAATCTGGAGCTTAGAAAACACTGTAGCTGAGAGAGAAAGCAGAATTGTGAGCAGATATTGAAACATCATAGTGCATCATCAAGGTACATTTTGCCTGTGAAAGCATTTGATATTAAGTAGAAAGCATAACAAATGACAGTTTGGAATCTTCTAAATGGCATCTGAGTTAATGGAGCTTATATGAACAATGTAATGTCTGTTAGCAACCTTTCTCCAAGAGTTTCATTAGAGAAGACCTTCAGAGCTTGATGAATGTTTTGAAAAAAAAAAAAAAAGATAAATGTTAAAAACCCAAAAGTGCTAAGAATAGGCTCAGCAAAAGACAAAGTTGACAACTCATTTATTTTAGCAACCAAGCACTAGATCAAAGCTACCAGCACTCCAGCCATTTGTTGTAGTGCTGGCTTCACTGTGCATTCATGGTCCTCCAGTTGCCACCATTTACTACTTCATTGTGTTGTGCATGGGGAAGAGAAGAAGAGCTCCCTTTCTAGACAAAACTATGGCTTGATGGGGTAATAGTTTCCTCCCTTCTCCTTTCCTTGTACCCTAAGGATGGAAACCACATCCTTCTTTTCCTTACTCAGGGGTGTACTCCAATGATTGCAGTAATCCATGTGCACAGGGAAACCTTGAGAAACCCCAAGTGGTCCTCATGACTAACAAAAGCCAGAAAGGCTTAATTATCATTTCAGTAGTTGGTTTTTATTCTCGCCATGTGTTGTACCATTACTCCTACTTCTGGCTTCTCTACTCTGCAGTCTTTTTGTCTTCCTTTTCATTATTCTTCCTCCTCCCCTCCCCCCCTCTTTTTTTTTTTTATTTTACTCTTTCTCCTTAAGAAAAAACAGGATGCCCCCTGTCTTGTCCAAGTCATGGGAGTGCAAAAGAGCAACCTGAATGCTGGAAGAAACTGCTGGGTCTTGTTCAGCCATGCCAGGAGAAGATCCTGGGATTGGCTTCTTTTGCTTCTGACACAATTTTTAGTGGGTGGATGAGCAATAGGAGGGAAGTAGATTGGATTTTAGGTTTAGCAGATGGAAGAAGGTATAAAATAAAACATTAAAAAGCCCTTACAGAAATTAATTGCCAATTCCAATGTTATTCATGATAGAGAAACGCAAATGTGCACATTCACCAGAGATTGTTCAAGATGTGACGGATGGTTAACCATCTTGCTCAATTGTAAAAGCCTGACACTTAAAAAAATATGCAGAAATGAATCACAGTGCACTTTAAATTTGAAACAAGAGATGAATATTTAAAGTCAGTTGAATAACCAAAACCACAAATGAGGAACTGTTGAGAATGATGTGCTTAGAGCACAGCTGCTTGAAGTAAGAGTTTAACATTACTGTGTATCTGCAATACATTGCCTGACAATCACCAAATTACTCTTAATTCTAGTAAAATCAAAGAAAAAGCAGCAAGAGAAAAAATACCAGGTGCATTGCTAGTGTCCTGTTTTTGGCTGGGATAGAGTTAATTTTCGTCCTAGTAGCTGACATGGTGCTGTGTTTTGGATTTAGTACGAGAAGAACGTTGATAACACACTGGTGGTTTTGGTTGTTGCTAAGCAGTGCTTACACCAGTCAAGGACTTTTCAGCTTCCCCTGCTCTGCCAGGTGCACAAGAAGCTGGGAGGGGGCACAGCCCAGACAGCTGACCCAAACTGGCCAAAGGGCTATTCCAGACCATATGACGTCCTGCTCGAGGGGAGTTAGCTGGGGGGAGAATGATGGCTGCTTGGGATGGGCTGGGCATCAGTCAGCAGGTGGTGAGCAATTGCATTGAGCATCACTTTGTTTTGTATATTTTATATATTCTATTATCATTATTATTGTTACTATTTTCTTTTATGAAATCATCTTTATCTCAGCCCACGAGTTTTACCTTTTTTTTCCGATTCTCTCCCCCATCCCACTGAGGGAAGAGGGGGTGTGAGTGAGCAGCTGGGTGGTGTTCAGCTGCCTGCTGGGTTAAACCACAACAGCTAGGTAGAGTCAGATTCAGAGAACACAGGGCGTTTTATAGCTTTCTCACCACTGATAAGGATAGGAAATGGTGATCTGCAATCACTGGTTTGGAGATGCCAGTTTAAACAGATGAGGAAGAGGCTGAAGAACTGGTGTGGGGTAAAATGTGAAGAGAGACATTGTCAAGGTGACAATAAACAATTAAAATAAGGGTGCAGTGCAATGCAAAATAATGCATCTATTCCTGGGAAAAAAGTACAAGCAAGAGTTTGTTTTTTTTTTTTTTTCATTTACATTAGTGTTCCTCACTATGTGTGATCAGAATGTGGAGATTTTTACTTCAAAGGGCATGAACTCTGTGCTTCAGAACAATAATTTTTATTTCTTTGCTGCCTGCTATTTTGCAGGATAATGATTTTCTGTAAGGTTTTTCTTTTTTTTTTTTTTTTGCAAAAAAGCTAGAATTTCAAGTTTGCAATTGCATTGGCTCCCTCTGGTGGCATTCTGAAATGCTCTACTTTATAGTCCAGTAAATTTACTGATTCAAAATTAGTTTGATAGTAGTAATTTGAGGTTACTATTTTATGTAATTGTTATATTAAAAGTAGGAGAAACAAATCATCATGTCTGTTAAATCTAATTCAGCTTACACAAGATCAGCTCATAAAACGAAATTCTAGCAATCTGGGTCAAAATGGCTGGAGAAAACATCATTCATTTCCCCTCCCTCACATTCTCTTAACTGAATTCATGGATAGCATTTTGCTAGTATGTGTTTGGAAAGGAGAGGAGTTACAACAATGTCTTAACTATGGGACTGACCTGTTTCACTTGGCAGCAAAAAGCAATCAGTCTCTTACAGAAAGTTTTAACAGGAGAATTCCCATTTTGAAATTAAGGCACTTGGCAGCTGTTGCCACTTGCATCCTGAGAGCTCTTGCCAGAGCTGAACCAGATGTGCAGTTAATGCCTGGTTTTGTCCATTTGTTATTAATAATCAATATAGAAAAGAAAGGAAAGAGAGGATAAAGAGGGGCAGGAAATGGGGAAGCAGCTAGATCATTTCCCCTGTTTATGCATGTGGGAAGGACCCATATTTTGGGGATTTTGCAAAAGATGAAACTAACCCTTTCACCTAGAGTTGGGTAGCTCTGCTGTTGCCCATTCTCAGTGTAGCAAGACTGACTGAGAGGAAGAAAATTATTAAAGTTGCATCATCACTGCATCCCAGCCCCCTGTCTCAGCAGTGTTAAGTCCTCATTACCAAACATGGTAGTTTTCCCAAATGAATGAATGCTCCTGCCCCTTCTTTTACTTAATAATAACTGAGAGTTCAAGGATTGTTGCCTGGAACCAGAGAGAGAGAGTCTTTTTTGGTCAGTTTGAGCCTGCTGTATGAACATTCTCAGGTTGATACACTGATATACTTTTAATCATAACACTTCAGAAACTATGAAAAGAAGAAGACAGGAAAAAGTCAAGTTTTTCTGTAAATTAATTGGAAGAAATTGTGTAGGCTCTTCTGTTTAAACAGATGAGGGGCCACAATCTTTTCTGACATAGTTTAAGAAAAGTAAAAAGGGAAATGCTAAAGATATTCTTTAGAACCATTGTTTTCTAAATGGCATGAAGACTAAATTTTTTGAAAGGACTTCAGTGCTAACTACCAATAATATTTTGCAATTCTGACAAAATTCAGCTGAAGATACCAAATTTTTGCTGAGTCTGACACAGGCAAAATCCTGACCAAACTCTTCTGCTTAAGCAAAAGAATTTAAACACACTTGTTAGATAACTTTTTAATGAGCTTATTGGCCTACTGAGTCTGAAATTTCAGCTTTTCAGCATTATTTCAGACAGGTTATTTCAGGTTTTCAGAAAAACCCACAACCAGCTATACTATGAGTAAGAGCTGCACATCTGTGAATAGTGTATATATATATATTTGTCTACCACAGAATGAAGAATTTTCTATGATTCACTTACTAGTATATTTAAGCATAATAGCTTGGCATTCTTAAGGCCTATTTACATAATTCGCACACCTGCACGTTCTCGCAACATTTCTTTAACCTGTAAGACACACACCATCAGATAAGCAACACATTGCCCGTGTCAGCATGTTATTCTAAAACATTTAATATGAGCTTTAGTATTACTAAATCTTGTTTCTTCATATGAGGAAGTCATGTATTATTCAGCAAGTTCTTTGCCTGACATTTCCACAATCTGTGTTTGGTTTACATCTACAAAACTCACTAGTTTTGGACAATGCCTTTTTGTTTTTAAAATCAATTGAACCAGTAATAAGTTACCAATTTTTAAATAAAGCTAGCTCTTGAGCCAAGAAGGAATATAAGGAATGTCAGCTGTATTTAAAAGGTAAAAATGATTGAAACTATGCATTAAGAAGGGAAAGTCATTCATAACTCTACATCATACGATTAAAAGCCAAGCTTGACTATTTATAGCTAAGCACTGTCAAGAGCAATATATGTTGATGAGAGAACCTGACTTAGTACATTCCTAGATTAGGTGCATGTTAATGAGGCCCGTACAGTGCAAGAAAAGGGATGAAGAGTGAAGATAGTATTTAGAAGCCAGAAAACATGTCTAAATTGCTTAGATATACAAAATTGTAAAATCAGAGGCAAAAGGAGCTAAAGTAGGTAAAATTTTCACTTTTGAACTATTTGTAAAGTATCTCTGCTTTCTATAGAGACTTAAAAGTGTTTAAATGTAAAGCATTCATAATGCTTTAACAAATTTCTTCTAACAAATAATTATATTAGTATTTTAATAGTAGTTAATTACTACTGATAAATACCTCCCCCTCTGTTAAATAAATAATGATTAATACATTTAGAGTATATATTTTCCTGAAGGCATTTTTTTAAACAAAGGAGAGAAAGCAAACACTTTTCAGAGGCACTACATTCCAATACAATGCGGAAACCAAGCTTTTTAGTTTTGCTTCTGTCTTAATCTGATATATTAAGGATAATTTCAGGATAATTGGCAAGCACGAAGGCATTTGATTCTTAGGGGTGTGTTAATCTTTAAACCTGGGTACGGAATCACTTTTACAGTGCCCATCATCTGGTACAATTCCCTAGAAGATTTCAAAGTTGATGGGATGCAGCTTTGTGAGACTATTTAGATCAGCTGGGGAATCTGACCAAGAAATGTATATTTGGGGCACAAGATATATCAGAAGATAGATCAATGGATTAATCAATCAATCTTCTGATCCTCACTTTTATTCAGAAAAAAGTCCTTAGTATGCGCAGTCCTAAAGTCTGACTGTCGCTGTAGAGTAACATTGTATTTTCATAGGATGAAAGATTAAAATACCAAAACGAGACAGGTTTTTTTAGGTAAATGAATTATTTATATCCTATTATAACATGCATTCCTATCATACACTACCTCATGTAACTGCAGAGTGTAGCAGTCTGTTTTCCCTATATTTGGAAGTGAAAGAACAACTCAAAAAAGGGCACTACAGGGCCAATTAATAATGTCCCTGTTCTCTTAACTAGAGACATGCTTGTGTGTAAAGTTTAGATCTAGATCTGAGCTTGCCTACAATTTAGGGAGGGACAGAAGAGCATTGCAGTTCTGCAGACCGGATGCAGAACTTTAGCTGAGATATTTGGAAGGAGGATGTTGTGGATAGATACATATCTCAGATTCTAATACCTTTGTGTTTCAGGATGCATTCAGAATTTGGGTGTTGCCTTGTGCTAGTTCCATAGTTAAACTTCCTCTGTGGTAAAACAATTACTTAGTTTGAGATTTTGGTGAGTGAAACAAAGAGAATTCACAGCTTTTGAAAAGACAAGGTAGTGAAAGCTGTGTTTATAGAGAGGAAAATAGGCACAGAACGCATGGAAAGAGGATGTGAAATTTGGAAGGCTGCGACTACAGTTTCTGCAGCCCATAAACCATAACATTTCCTTCATGTGTTCAAATGATACAGCCAAGAGACAGTCATCGTGCAGTGTGCTATCTGCCTTTGCCAGGTCACTTTCTGAAAGGGAAAACAGCATGAAGTTACTCATCAAGAACCGTTTTGTGGCTAGTCCTAACTGGTTGGATATGGTACAAAGAAAGGATGGGGATGGATGATGGTATCGGGGAAGTCCAACAACACGCAGGTGCACCATGCACATTGTCAAAAGTCTACTGGTCAGAGATCTCCACAGCTCGGCAGGCTCTTGTGCCTGCATGCATCTTCTCACTCTGCGTGCACATCATGGCGACGCCCAAATTGCGATCACTTATCTCCTAGCTCCTAACTGCAATACTTAATGAGAATACTGTGTACACTCCCTCCCTGTAGAGTAAGTTGTACTGGTTTTGGCTGGAGTAGAGTTAATTTTATTCATAGTAGCTGATATGGGGCTATGCTTTGGGTTTGTGCTGAGAACAGGGTTGATATCACAGGGATGCTTTCATTCCTGCTGAGCAGTGCTCACACAGAGCCAAGGCCTTTCCTGCCTCTCACCCCACCCCACCAGCGAGCAGACTGGGGGGGCACGAGAAGCTGGGAGGGGGCACAGCCGGGACAGCTGACCCCCACTGACCAAAGGGGTATCCGACACTGTATGACATCATGCTCAGCATAGAGAGCTGGGGGAAGAAGAAGGAAGGGGGGATGTTGGGAGTGATGGCGTTTGTCTTCCCAAGTCACCATTACGTGTGATGGAGCCCTGCTGTCCCAGAGATGGCTGAGCACCTGCCTGCCGGTGGGAGGTAATGAATGAATTCCTTGCTCTGCTTTATTTACGTGCGTGGCTTTTGCTTTGCCTATTACACTGTGTTTATCTCAACCCACGAGTTTTCTCACTTTTACTCTTCTGATTCTCTCCCCCATCCCACCGCGGGGGGGAGCAAGCGAGCAGCTGTATGGGGCTTAGTTGCTGGCTGGGGTTAAACCACGACATAGCAGAGCAACAGAGGCAGCATTTCAGTGTTAGACTACCAGAGTGTTATTCTGGGCTGCCTACAGTGTTCAAAGTCAGGTGGGATAAAGGTAAGCTTGTTTGACTAGGAAATGGTTATTCCTGCTTGAGCCATATCCCCCTTCTTGTCCCAAGAAGTCAGTTCCTAAAGTTTTTCATTATTTATTATCTATCTACATTGACCCATTTTTTCTTTCATTAAGTTTGTCTACAGGAAGATGGTCATACACAAAAGCTTTAATTTATATTCTTGGTGTATTATTACTAAAGAGATGGTTATACTGGGAATGAAGATTGTTTTATATTGAAATGTGTTTCATTAGGTAATTTAATTGATAGGTTTGGTGCTACCACAAAGCAACTCCCAAGAAAAGGGAATTAATTTACTAGGTATAAACACCTTCCAAGCCTGGATGGTAATTGCTCATCATTATGTCTGAAGCAATGGTCTTTTGGCAGAAACTTAATGACTGTTATTCCATTGGGCAAGCTAAGGCTCTGGTATTCACTTACTGAGTTATTGTCTTAATTCTTTGTGTCTGGATGATCACAGAGAATGTTATTAATAATAGATTGGAAATGAAGGATAAGAGGGTCTATTCATCAAAGACCTTATCCAAAGGACATACGAACTCTGGCTTGCCGGACTGATTGTTTTATGCAAGTGATAGTGTCATTTGTTCAGCAGATGCCTAATAGCAGCTGCTGAAGAGTCACTGAACTGCATTGTCCTCAGAAAGATGTATGCATCTTAATGTCTTTGCAAATTGTAAAAATAAGTTTATAAAGTACAAATACATTTTCATAGATGAGACTGCTTTTCATAGATGAGACTGCTTTCAAGCAACTAAAAATGTGATATGACTTAATTTCATTACCTGACTATCTATTTCTTGCTTTCTAAATGCAGATAAATTGGAATAGAGAAAAAGTTTGCAGCAGAAGGTAACATGAGAAGAAAGACTCTAAAAGGTCTTGGAAGTACGTGTATTATGAAGAGTTCTATCATGCGTCTATGGTTCCTAGATCTTTCTGAAGGGGAGAGATTTTTTGTTGTCTTTTGAAGTGCCTTAAAATAATTGACATTTTATATACCCACTATTTGTTTTTCTACATCCTGCAATGGGAGAGGATTTTTTTTTGTTGTTCTGCAGACAGCATAATTTTCTCCTAGACATAGCCATTTACAACAAATTCACAGGAGGAGTACATCTTAAAGGAGGAAGGGTTTGGAGAAGGCATGGGAAAATCAGACAGCTGGCATACTGCAAGGGTACCCCATTTACAACATTTCTTTAAGTAGTCCTATAAACTATTTTTCATTTGTCTGAGTACCCAATGTATTAAACTCCATGTTGGTGTGGGATGGGATACAGAAAGTGGTATGTGATGGAGAGCTCAGGGATGTAAGCACATGACATGAGGCACGTGCTGGGTGTATTGGTCATTTTACAGAGGAAGAGCTGAGGTGCTGCATTTGCCAGTGCTTGTCAGGGCCTAATTTCAATGCAGGGACAAGGAAGATAAGAGCTACAATGCAATACCATTGCATCTTTTTCTTTCCAGGACCCCAGGCCTGAAATACAGCTCATACAGAGATTACCAAGGAACTGTGGAAGGTGAGAGAAGTTGTAGCACTGTATTGCCAGTGAAATTCAGACACTAAGCTACGAAATAAGCAAACCTCACACTAATATTTAACAGTTCTGCAGTTCAGTTTTAAGAGCCTTTAGTTTTAAGGACTCCTCATGTTATTAGCTTGCACACAGTGCATCAACCCCTGTGACTGAGCTCAGTTTTATGAAGCCAGCAGCAAGGAGAACAGTAAAGCAGTATTTGCTAGCAGCAGAGCAGAGCAGTGTGGTGGGACTCAGATCACCATCAGTGTTGGATTTACAGCAGCATGTGGTATGAGCAGCAGTTGGCTTTGTATTTGGAGACAGCCATGGAGAACTAAGATGAGGAGATGACAGTAAATACATTTGTGGTGGCTGAGGACATGCGTGCTTCCATTGAACCTGAAACTTCCATCAAATGTGAAATTTGTATCCAAAGACTTCATGTGCAGAAGAACAGGGCCTCTCTGTGGCACTGACTGGGGTCTTCTCCCCATGGGCACCAGTGGGAGGAGGCTGTGCTGGCTCTGTCTTCGCCCTGAGCCCCACTGCCAGATCCCCAGGCAGGGGAAGGATGCACTCAGGACCCTTAGAGGTACATTCAATAAAGGCACTACAAAACAAGTGGGGAAACATGGTGACAGCAGGAAACACAGAGTTTATCACAGGATTTATAACAATTGACAGGTAGGAACCATACCCTGCGGCAGGGTCATGAAGGCTGTATAAGAGCTGCAGAGCAGGTGAGGAGATGTTGTCAGCTGGGCCCATTGCTCTAGCACAACGTAGACGTGCTTCCAGATCATGAGCATGTCTCTGTAACTGCCCGTCCCTCTCTGCGGCTAAGACATCCGAAACAGAGAGTTTCTCTTTAGCCCTGTTTCAGCCCCTGAAGGAGAAAACACCAAGACTGAAAAGAAGCAGCATCTGCTGAAACTAGCACAGGGTTAGTCAATGGCTAATAGTGGTCAAAAATTCAGAAAAAACAAGGATGTCAGGACAGGGGTCTAACATACACTGTTAGTCAAACTGTCCAGCTACTCCCCTTGGGTGAATACTGCTGGGTCTGAATGATTTATTCTGATTTTCTGATTTTCTGATGCAAACTCCTGGTCTTCAAGCATAACTGATTACATTCTTTTCATGGGAGAGAGAGAGATTAAGAAAGGAGTGATTTAAGAACACAACAGTAAGCTTCAATTATTTCTGAGCAGCACTATTGGAGAATATTAACTTGAAACAGAGTCTGAGGCAATCTGAGGCCTGAGTGTCAGAAGTCAAAGATGTGAATGAAATACACTCAACTTGTCATTAAATATGAACACCTCCATCAGGCAACAACAGTGGTTGTTCTGCCAACATGATTTCAGACCAAAAGAAAGGCTTACATTGTCTGAAAATGTCTGGGTTTTCCAGCTATATGAATTGCAAAAATAAAAGATATTATCTCTTATTACAAACCACAACAACTTGAGACCTTGTAAGAAAATTCTCCATGACTGAAATATTGGTTAAGTACATTTTGTGAAATTTATTCTGTTGCTAGCCATTGATTTTTAATTGTAATGCCACAGTACTTCTGAAGTGAAAACCTTAGGGAGATAGTTCTCTGCCAATATGAATTTCAGCTCCCCAAACCTTCTGCATTATCTTCCTGACATACTTGGGAGAGGCTAAGCTGGCGGTTAATAAGAAAGAGGTGTATGAACCAGAGTATTGACAAAAATAATTGACAAATGGCCTCTAGCCAGAGCTCCTGAGGGGTCATGACAAAGTTGAAGTGTTAGTACACTGAAATAAACATCACAAGACTGAAGTGATCAGAAAATACAGTCTTGCTTGTTTCCTCAACAACAATGAGCTCAGTGTCTCCTCAAGTGATTTTACTGATTTTTTGAGACAAAGCAGTTCTTGGTGCAGGGCTCCACCTACTTACAATGCTGTCAATCTGCAGAAAAACATGGCAAAGTATGTCAATCCTCAGAAAAACAGCTGCATCATCCTGCCATGCCACGTTGTACATGTAAGCCCTTAGGAATCCCAAACAAAATAATTAGATACAAATATCTCCAAGCATAAAATCATTTCTCAGTCCCATGGCTTTTCTTCACACCTTTCCCAGCAGCATCTTTCCATACTCATATCCAGCCATGTCCTCAGATGGCATTTCTAGGGTTGTAGAGGGGACTGGCTGCATCCTCATCAAGTTTGCAGATCACACAAGATTGAGTGGGCTGTTCAATACGCTTGAGGGCTGGGCTGCTGTTCTGACAGGCTGGAAGGATGGACCGACAGGAACCTTATGAACATGAAAAAGGACAAGTGCAAAGTCCTACACATGGGAAGGACAAAACACTGGCAATGATACAAGCTAGGGACTGACAGGCTGGGAGGAGCTCTGTGCAGAAGGACCTAAGGGTAGTCAGAAAGCTGAACATGAGCCAGTGGTGTGCCCTAGCAGCAGAGAAAGCATCCTGAGCTGTTAATAGGAGCACAGCTTGTAGACTGAAGAAAGTGTTTACTTCCCTCTACCAGATCACACCATGTTTTGGGCTCCTCAAAACAAAAGACATTGATAAACTCGAGCAAGTTCAGCAAAATGTCATCATGGCAGAAGTCAGGCTGGAGGACCTGCCCTGTGAGTGGAAGCTGAAGAAATGGGACTTGTTCAGCCTGGAGAAGAGATGGCTTCAGGGGACCTAAAAGCAGCCTTCCCATACCTACAAGGAGGTGATTGAAGAGGTGGAGCCAGGATCTTCATA
The DNA here is from genome assembly GCA_034008185.1 of Gorsachius magnificus. Classification (NCBI taxonomy): domain Eukaryota; kingdom Metazoa; phylum Chordata; class Aves; order Pelecaniformes; family Ardeidae; genus Gorsachius; species Gorsachius magnificus. Next base: position 165,921,839 of record CM067081.1, read on the forward strand.
GCAGTGGATGGTGGGAAGCCAGGAGACAAGGGATGTAAAGTGAAACAAGACAGGTTCAGACTGGATGTAAGGAAAGCCATTTTCCTCATGAAGACAGCCAAGAAGTTGGACAGTAGCCCAGAGAGGCCGTGGAGTCATCATCCTTGAAGGTTTTCAATATCTGACTGAATAAACCTCTGAGCAACCTGGTCTGATCTCATAGCTGTCCCTTGTTTGATCAGGAGGTTGGACCAGAGAGCTTCTGAAGGTCCCTTCCAACCTGCATTATCCTCTGATCCTATGAAATTATTTCTGAAAACTTTCCTCTCCCCTCCCCTTCTTGGGTGACTTGAAGAGGGTTTAAGGGAGGTGAGAAGAGAGGTATGGCATAGGAAGAAACAAATGTTTTATTTCAGTAAATTACATTAAAATCTTATGATTAGGAAAAGGGAGGTGGAAGTAGCAGAAACCACAGGAAGAGAAAGCATGGTGCAAAGTATTTTGGAACAGAGTCTGTAAACAGTTATTCATGTGAGCGAGGACTGATAGACAGCTCTGATTAGTGTACAATTGTAATGGGACTTCATGCTTTACAAGATCAAAATAGTAAAGTGCTCCATTATGGCAATTATCTGTCAAAGGGTGAAAGCACAATAGATGAAGTTGCTAAAATACTCCTGTGTTCATCAGCCTCATTATGTTGCAAATGTGTTATAGGGCACTATATGCTAATGCTGTACCTGACAAACAGAAAATGTTAATGGAAATGATAGAAAGGCAAATTATAAGGAAGCCTATCCATGTTCAGCCATTACAAATCCAAGTACATGTTTGGCTTACCAATACTTATTGGTGGGTCTGTGGTCAACTTCCAAAACCCTTTAATCTGATCCAAGTTATGAGGGGATTGAGGTCATGCAGCATCTTTCTTGTGACATCATAGATCAATAATATTCTACTCGGACACAAGACTGAACAATTTTGGTTTGTAACTTAGGGAAAGAAATAGCTCTTCATTTGACCTTGAAGATTACTGGAAGGCAAATAAATGATCAAGCCCTGTCAAAGATTCTTTGGTGAAAAGCTCTTTGTAATCAAGATTTGTAAACTGAAAGACTCAAATAACTTGGATTGAACCAAACTGCAGCTTTTTAACAAGGAAACCTAATAATGTCACCTACATACAGGGATGTGGGTCCCTGCTTTCTATCATACATATGTCCTAAGGTTTTGCATTTCATTATTTTTTATATAACATTTTATTAAAGCAATTATTTTTGATCTGGTCAGGAAAAAGCCTTTAACTCATCAGGTACCAGTGGTTTCAGACACGTTTTAAGAATTTCACTATTTCCCTGTGTGGCTGAGTCAGGTTTTCAGTATTCACCCATGTGTCTGGGGAGAACAGAAGGTATGTACAGCCCTTTACCAGCATGGAATACATTCCCTCCATAGTGGTACTAGTTAACAAGCTATAGGGGGGAAGGACTGTTCCCCAGCTCTCTCAAATCCTTCCAGGCAACTCCTTCCAAGGCTCTAAAGAGTCCTTCAACACTTACTTTTAGAAGATCTAAGGGTTCTAATTATAACCAGTTCTTCACCACTGACATGGATGATGATGAGGAGAAAATGAGATCTCAGTGTGTTCCTTCTGTTTTTTATTCACCTGCAGCGAGTGTCAGAGAGATAACTGGCTTCTATTGATTGCATATGGCACCACTGTCTCAGGATATTAGGAAAAGGTTATATGAACATCTGATTTGTGTTACAGATTTGTTCTAAATTTGGTGCTCATTTCTAGATTAAAGCCTCAGAACACAGATCTGCATGTACAAGCTCTCTGGAGTTATTACATTTATGTCAAGAATCAAGCCCATGTAATGCTGGTGCTCAGGAAAAATTACGCAGTAGCTGGAGAGAAATAAAAACTCAACAGGAGAAAAGTGCATAATAAGAAAAAACGAAGACATAAAAAGGAATTGGTGGGTTTTGAGGTTAGGGGAATGGGGCTCTATGGCTAAACCCAGCTGGCCTGGAGGAAGAGAAAAATAGGATAAATAAAAATGCGTAGGAAAGAAGCATTGCCAATTAAGTTTTGATATGATTTGGGCAAAAAAGTAGCAGTGTTTAATAAGAATCTAATTAAACTTGAGTATATTAACTGGCAGGGGCAAGGATATGTAAGGGGGGAGTTCTTAAATAACTAGCACATATATTTTCTGTTCTCAACAATGTATTTTCTCCAAGGAGAGTTTCAAAATATGACACACTAATTCCAACAGTCCTCCCATTTCCTGGACCAAATTTTCTTCCTTTTTTTTGAATCTCTGCATGCTTTAATAGCTTCAAACATGTTGCAGAGGGATAGTTAAATTGTTTAGTATCTACACTTGCAGACAGTAGTTAGGAGAGATTTGCAAGCTGGGACAAAGAAAAACAAATTTGTGCATAAAGAAAGAAAAAATAGTAACAGAGATCAAAGTATGCTTCGGGGCAAGCTGTTCTTTATGATTGCAGCAGGTGCAGCAAGTGATGTAGCTTTGCTGTGCAATGAGGATAAGATAGGCTACTGTGCACAGTCCCAAAGGGCCTTGGCATATGAGTGTCACCTAAGCAGCACACACTGCCTTGCCATAGCTGACAGGGGTTGGAAGAAGATAGTCTTCTGACAAACTTGAGGATGATGGGAGTGAGAGAGGCTTATCAAATTCACTTGAGTTTTTCCTAAAGAAATAACGTCACCAAAGTGACTAGTCCAGCCCTTAGACCAGTGCTGCAGGTAGGCTGAACTACAGGATGCTTTGGGTCGGTAAATTTCTCCTTCTGTCCTTTGCCTAGTGTTCAGCTGGGAAATTGCTCATTAGTGAGTACTAATATTGGCTTAAGCTCCCCAAGCTTCTCGTAATTCATATCCTCTGTCTAGAATATCCAAATGTGATTTCTGACCCTTGGGCAGCTCATGAGCCATCGAAGTGAAGTTGCTCTGCTGCTGCTATGTCTTGTGGTGAGTTATGGGGCAGCACTGACAATGAGCCTGTGTGGTGATCTGAACCCTCAGCCACTGGAGCAGTGTGGTGGGACAGAAGACAGTCCTGAGCCACAGAGGATTTGGCTGTCCGTCTGACCCAGCCTCTGCTGGGAGAAGGAAGCGGTGGGACCTTGTGGTCTGTGGACGAGTGCTGGATGTCCCTCCTTTTCAGCTCTCATGGGGGTTGCTTTTTGTAATATGGACATTTTGGTATGTTGCTTGTAGGCTCTGAAAGATTGTTCACATTAAATAATGTATATAATAGATGTTGCATTTGATTAAGACCTCATATGATATTGCCAAATTCAATTTTAATTGTATTTATTTTGAAATTAAAATAAATTGAAAATGTTGGATGATTAGGAGAAGCAGACTTTTGCATGTTATCCAAACAGAAAATGCCAGCACTTGGCAGCCGCTCAGCTGCACAACTCACAGTTATGGGATCAGAGCAGTTCACAGACATATTTCAGAGTTTATAAATCCAAATTCCAACCACTGCCCTACTAGCGCCCTATGGTCACAGTCACAGGACCGTATATGCCTCACCTACAGTTTTGGAGACAATATGATGTCAGTGCAGTTTCACATACCCTCAGCATCGGTGTCTGTTGGAGCCACAGGCTTTGACTGTGCTCCCTGTTCTGTGCAGGGCTGCACAGAACTGGGGGATCAGATATTCAGCTGCTCTTGATGCATTTTCCCTACACTACATTCATGATGTTAAGAATATAATCCATGTGGTGGCCAGGTGCCATGAACTTTAAACCTTCCAGGTGTCCTTTTAACTGTTTCTAAGACTTATAGCTTGTCACTGTTTCCCATGAAAACTGCTCAAAGAAGGCACACAAAGAAGTCATATGAAAAAAAATGTTTTAGTTGAAACAGGAAAGCAAGATAGCTATGAATTTTAGAGTTCACTTTTAGGGGCCAAAATAGTGTGATAATAGCATTTAGAATGTAATTTGTGAATTGAGCCCAAGATGAAGCACATTCTTTGGGAAAGAAGACAAAACATTGCTCTAGCTTATTACTCAGGACAGAGTGATAAATGTTTTTAGTGTGACTGTAACAGATCCTTTCTCATTAGCAGACACATATGCAGAGTATGAACACCTTGACCTGGGAGATAATTAACAGGAACAGAAAACAACATGACCAAAAGCTGATCCCTCTCTTCTGTATTGTATCATCCCTTCTGGGAGGCACAGGATGCAGTAATATCAACAAGTATTAAGCTAGGGCTTAATCTCAAGCCTTAGGCTCTGCCAGCTTCTACACTGCTCTATAAATCATCCTTTTTTCTTAGCAGAGCTTGGTTGGGTATTAAGGTTGTGTTTATGTCTAAGCTTCAAAGTCAGCACTCGCTGATACAATTAACTAATCTACATCTCTCAAAGCTGAAGCTAGTTGTTTATTTTTAGGTAGAACTATTTTTCATCTGAAAGCACTGATTTATCAAAACTGAAGTGTTTTGTGGGAAGATGTTTTAGCAAAAAATTGAATTGAGCTGTCTGCTGAGAAGGCATGTGTGAGAACCTGCCAGTTTGACTAAGCAAGGGGCAATGGCAAGTTGAGAGCAATCAGCCCTGGAGCCAGGCGTGTGGCTCCTTGCAAGCTCAGCTTCTCTGTTCTCCATTTTCAAGTATCTCACCTTAGGGCTGCCAGCAGCCAGCAATGGGAAAATCCTTGGTGTTCAGCCCTGAGTTGCCCAGCCACCCCAAAATGTTGGTGTAGCAAGGCTTGGGGAACATCAAGGAATTTTGTGGAAAGGTAAAAATGCACACAGATCTGGACTTTTGAAAACCGTGAGTTTGGAATTTCTTTGCTGTGACAACTTGAATTTTTAGTCTGAGAGAGAAGAGGCTTTTCTACATTCTCTCAGCAGAAAAATTCCTGTCTCTAGACAATAATATTTGCAAATGTATGTATACAGCATTAGCTTCCAATTTCCTAAGTTGTCTCCACAGGGCTTCTTAAACCCTACCTGTTTCAAACATAGAAATACAGGTTTCTGAGACACACAGCAGCAGTCATTAAGGGAAGATGCTAAGACAGCAGCATGGTATGAACTAGCCAAATAGAAATCCCACATTGCAGTTACACTGCTTTACGAAAGGGGTAGAAGAATGCATGCATTAGTAGATGCCATTCTCAGGGATGGCATCACCCCTGTCCCACTCTCTCCAGCTCTGTGTTGCTGCATTTAACACTTGATGCTTCACCCTGTTGTATTTGCCTTTGGACAAAGCACAAACAGCACATCTGCTCTGTTCCCCTGAACGGTGACTCTAAAGACCTAGGGTCAGGAGCCGTGAAACAATTACTCTCAATTCCCCAACCAAGCTTGCTATTGAACTGACTCCTTTGTTCTTACCCAGGGAGAGTTCTCATCTCTCTAATTTGCTTGGCAACCACAATCTCCTACTATTCAACATACTCTGAAACTATAAAGCATTGGTTTGAACAGTGTTTTATAGTGAGGAGTTATATAAAAAGAAGAGGGACACTGACAAAGACACCCTAAGTACTTGTCTACATAATTACACTAGTATAATTACACTGCTAAGATAATACTTATATAACTCACCCAGAATGAGTGTCTTTTTTTTTTCCCCTGCAGCTCTGTACCTTTTAAAGCAACATGATGATGTAAGGCTTGGCTAGACTACAGTATTGTGTTTGCTAGGACTTGAAACTTTCAGTATTTAGGTACTCTGATAGTAAAGAATGAAAATTTCATTGATACAGTATGGATCAGTGCTTCCTCAGACTTGTCCTCCTGTCTCTACAAGCACTTTCCACAGTGTTCAGCCCAGTCTGCTGCCTTGGTCTCTATATTCAAGATGCTTCAGGACCTGGCTCCAATTTATCTAAAACATGCTACAAAGTGCCAGGAGGATGACTGCAATGGGTAACCTCAGGCGAGGAGCAACAAGTATCAAAAGGGGGCTGACCGCTTTCCTGAGGCTGCTGGCCATTGGTTTACTCTAACCTCTTATTGCTTTCCCAGTCATTGCACAGTCATACTGAAAAGCCTGCCATGATTACCAGCCATTCCTTGAAGTATGCTGGGAAATAACATGTGAATTGTCATTCTTGATTGGCCAAAATATGCTGGTTTGTACAGTGGCAAATTGGGAAGGAATGTGAGAAAAGTGCACGTGAAGAATTGTAGTTCCCAGTACATGCTCCTGGCTTCTGATAATCTGAAGTTTATGAATGTTTACAGACATTTCTACGAATGTAGAAGCCTCTTTAGAGGAACGGAAGAGTATATAGGGGTTCTTTACTTTCGGTTTAGATTTTGCTTCTTTAACAGGAATCAAAATTTCCATAGTCCATGTCAGGCCATGAGGTTCTTCTCTTAACCAGGATTTTGGAAATATCTTATGGTCCTTAAAGGTTAATTATATGTGGAATTTAAAACTGGCATAGCAGGAGCTAGAATGAACCCTTTTAAAGCTCAAAGGTGGATTTTCCCTTTCTATCTTTTTAGTAATTAAATGATTCATTTTCATATTGCCCATGATACTCTTACATCTGTGTAAGTGTTGTTACTACTGGGCTTTTACAGCTGAAATATTGTCAGTTGTATTCAAATTTGTGTTTAAATTTCGGGTAATGAAACCACATGTTTCTGCATTTTCCTCAATAATGAAAGATATTTGACTCCCAAATTATAAAACAGTTGGGCATATTTTACTATTTTAGTATCACCAACATTCCCTTTTCTATCCTTGAATGCAAATAAGTTTTTTAAAGAAAGCCAACGCTGTGAATGTCATGTAATGACATGTGAACTTTGCAGTGGAGCTGCATCTAATGTGGCAGCGTTTTCATAGCTGTGGGAGAATCATCTAAAAAGGTTAGGCAGAACTACCTTTTTTTTTTAGTTTGAATACATAGACTTGGTCAGTTCACAGTCAGTGGATGTCATCCATTTTGGGCTTGGACTCACTGGACCATATCCAAAAATAACTGACGTACTTGCCTCCACCTACTTGTATCTGCCTGCGGGGACAGAAAAGTCTGGTTGCTGGGTACAGAAGCCAAGCAGTGTTAACTGAAAACTGGAATTTAAAACAGATGGTGGCCTACGTTGACACTGACCTTCAGCACACTCTTGTTACTTTTCTTGTCACCTTTAACGCGGTGGTTGTGATATGACCCAATGCAGAGAATGGTTGTGTTTCTTTGTTTCGTGCTGTTTCCCCTGCCTGTCACATATTGTCTCCGGTTTCATACAGAAATTTTCCTCTCTCTGGCTAGGGCTGGCACTGTTGGTCAGCGTGGAGGCATGGCAAGGGAGACGGCGTGCACAGTGCCTACCAGCCTCATCGTCGAACTCTGTGTATGAATGGAAATCAGAGTTAATTAATAACACGATTAGCATTTTGCTAAAATGTTAGTACTGCAAATACACTGTTTTCTCTCTGTTTATTATTTTCAGTATAAAGGCTTTCTTTTATCTGATTAGATGTTCAAAGCCATCCAGCACTCTTTAAGTGAGCGACAGCACCCTGAGCTACTCCCGGGAGCGTGCAGTCCCAGTGATCTGGCCTGCAACCCACCAGCTAGAGGCTTGCCCGTGTTTTCAGCATACAAAACCCCGAATTGCACGACAGTGGGGGAAAAAAAAGGCGTCACAAATATTAAATTGAAGTTAATCTAGCTGTAAGGCAATTTTGAGAGCTCCCCGCCCCTGCGTTAAAGCCCCTTTCAGGCTGGCATTTTGGCGCGGCGCTGCCGAGCTTGTGTTGGGGGAGGGAGGCCATCTTGTGGTCAGTGTGGAAAACTCGCCCTCTCCCAGCAGGCTGGCAGCCCCTCAGCTTCCTCTGGGGAGGGAGATAATCGCTGGGGCCCTACCTGGCAATTTTGATCCTACCCCCCCAAATATGCTCAGACGTATTTGGCAGAGAGGAGCAGCCTCCCGCAACCGGGCGCCGGTATGCATTTGGTGAAGTGAGGCCGGCAGGGAAGCGAGCTGGGAATCCCTGTTCCCAGATGAGGTTGGGGAGCTGCGGGTGCCCAGCGCTTCTGAGCAATCACGTTTCTGCCATGGGTGTCCACTCATGGGGATTTGTCCTCTCCTTGACATACACTTGGGAGCCACAGCCTTCAGCCTGAACAAAGTTGCTCTGGGGCGGGGGGGGGGCGCGTTTTGTGTCAGCGGGGAAGCAGGCAGACCTGCAGCTCGCATCAGAACACGGGGATAAAAACCTGCCTTGAAAACATAACCGAGGCGGGGGAGTGCGACAGCGCCTCTGACACCGGACGCTGCTAGCATTCAATAATCACGGTCTGATCAGTGGGGTGATGACTGTGAACTGAGAGAGGGGCCTGCAGTGTGGCCATGCAGGCCTTACCCAGACTGGCCTTGTCCCCGAAATCGGGAAAAACGAACCTCGTAACACCAATGTAGTGTTAAAAGGCAGGCATTCTTTATTCACGGCGCCGGATGCATGGGGGATCGCTCCACCTAACGTGCATACCTTCAAGCAGCAACTTGTCCCGTTTATATGTAGCAAAGTGTTACATATGCATAAAGTTTCCAGATATGCCTATACATATGCATAACCTGTCTCCGCTTTGTATTAAAATTAGCTTCAGGAGGTCATTTCCATAAGACCCTCCCCACTGCGCCTGCTCAGTGCCTCCTTGTGGTGGTCGTCAGGGGTTGTGGGGATGAAGGCTGATGGCTCCTCTTCGTCACCGCTAGTAACCCCTTGTTCTTGCGCAGACTCAGTTGCTCCTTGGCTCTTGCCCAAACTGCAGGGTCGGTGTAGACCAGTTCTTAAGGTAAACTCCTGGGTCTTATCAAAAACTGTCCTTCGTAAGGAGCCACAAATCTTCCTGCGTCAATTAGTTCTCATTCCTTCTAGTCTAGCAACCTTGGCAAACCATTATTATCCTTTTGCTTCATCCCCTCCCGATTCTTCCCACCCTTGAATAGGGTTCTAAATTTACTAAGTAACTGTACTACGGACTTTAGAAAAACATCCAAACTAGACACTACTGATTTTAGCAAAGCAACAGCAAACTAAACAATACTGACTTTCGCAAAGCATCAGCAAACTAGACAATAAGGCCTAAATCTTATGCATATAAGCCACTTACATCTGGGGGTCTTTTGGTCCTTAAGGTATCAGCCTTGCTGGGCACCGAGCTGAAACTGGCCAGGCTGAAAGGGGACCAGGCCAAACGGGCCCATTCACGTGCTGTGGGAGTAACCGGGGGCAGGAGGCAGCCAGGACGCACTGAAAAGCAGTGGCGTTTGGTGGCCTAGCCAGGGAGGGCTGAGCAGCGAGTCCCTGGGGCTGCCTGCATGCAAAGTCCGATCAGAGCTAACGGTGTCACCAGCCTTCTGCGTTCGTCCTGCTGTCTTCACACCGACATGCATTGGGCACTTGGCGGTGTCAGGAACAGGAAGAAAAAAGCAATAATTTATCAGGGATGGGACTGTCGTGTGTCTGCCTGGGATGTCCTCTGCAGAAAGAGCTTTGCAGGTAGTATTGCTACTCATGTCAGACACGCTGAACATGTGCCACAGGGACCGGCACAGTATACTCAGTCACTAAGATTTCTACTCACAGCTTTCTTTTTGGACAATGTGCAACAGTGTGCCACCAATTGTTTACCCAGATACGTGGAAATGCCAAACAAATACATCAAATCCTCCAAATCCACTGGGTAAACATGTCCAGAGGGGAAAAGAGAATCTGGGGGAACACAGGTGTCTGTAAGTTTTAATCAGGGCTACAGAAGGATAGATGAAAAGAGCAAAATGAAGTGACAGCAGTGAAAAGCATGCTGGGCTTTCCTAGGAGCCCTGCTCTGTGCTTTATAAGGTATTAGCTAAACCTGCACTTCACTGTTTGTCATATGCCCTTTTGGGTCAAGGAGTATCTGCATTGTATTTCTACAAAGTCTACCACAATGAGGCTGATTTTTATTGGTTTTATATCTATCTCTAAAAATAGATTAAGAATGATCAGCTGCCACATTTTGACACTCTAGAGTGGAAAGGTGAGATCAGCCACGTGAAGGACATCCAACTGAACTTGGTGAAGTCTGCTTTTTATGTATCTGACAAAAACAAACATGGAAAAAATGTAGAGCCTTGTGTTTTATCTCCATTTAATTCTGTATATGGCATAAGCACACCTGATGCGCACTTGACTTTTAATCACTGTATTCAAACATTTATTTTGATATATCGGCTCACTATAATAGAGATAAATCTGTTGGGATGATGCTACATTAGGTCATTTGTTGTCCAAAGGTATTTTGTTTAAACTTCTACCCCACAATCCTGTCTTAAGTTCCTTGCTGCAAATCCCAAGACTGGGCAGGCATCCACTGCACTGTGCTCACCTTTTGTTTCGGTGAGTACTATCACCTAACTGTTCCCTTGCACTTCCCTGCACCACTGCCTTTATTACTGTGATGTAAACACCTGACCATCTAATTTTCATATTCTTATACAATACCTAACGCAATGAGTTCCCAAGGCTACAGGCACTACCACAGTAGTGCAGAAGTAATTCAGTAACACCAGTAATATACCTAGCGGCCATGAATTTTGCTGACATGATGTGCCCTTAGCAGCATGTCCAGCTCCTGCTGCATTGTGCAACTGAGAATTGTGAACAGAAATTGGAAGTCAGTTTTCTGGTGGAGACTTCTGCTGCCTAAGAGACCTCCTTGAAACCTTCATCCTTACAGCTTAAAATAACTTGAACATTTCTTTAGAATTCTGTACAGATGTGGCTCAGCTGCTGAAGAAGTAGGAGCTGTTATTAATCTGTCTGGAAAACTATGCACAATAATACCAATTAAAAGAAAATTTCTGCTCAGCCTACATGCATCCAGGATTCAGTTTCAGTAAATAGAACTAGCTTTAGGGAGACAAACAAGATTTGCCTCTGATATTGGTATGCATACAGGAACATGGGCAATCTTATGACTGCATTTTCTTCTATTTCCTGTTTCAGGCCTTTTATATTTTACCCATTTTCTACTGTTAGAACTCCTCATATGACACTGAAATGCAACATTTTCTTGGTTTGTCTTTGATCTTTGAATATCAAGTTTTGAGTTGGGTTTTTAAAATTAGAATATTTTTGCTTATTTTGCAGGTGGAAAGACTATCCCACTAACAAACCTTTTGGCCTTGTTTCAGTTCTAGTCCTTTATGTTTATCATTCAGTAGGCTCCCCAAAACCACATGTGTTTTTCTCCACAAACAGAAACATTTTAAATTCCAGGGCTGTTTTTAGTTTCTTCTTCCGGTGTCTGTATTTCCCATCTGTATGGAAACAAACCCATTTTGCTTCAATCTGCAGTTTGCTTCTGGAGCAGGTTGCATACATTTCTCTCCTCAGAGGGAGATATTGTATATTTCATTATGAGACAAAATAAGAGTAATCCTCAGGTGATCTTTTGCCAAGGCAAGAAGGGCAACCATAGGAACCAGAAAAGCAAATGTGAAACCAGACCAAACTGCAATGGAACAAAAATTCTTCCAGTTGCAGAGAACAGTAGCTTCTCTGATAGTCTGTTATTGCTTGACTCATTAACATACAGAGCATATCTATCAATATCCACATATTTAACACATATCTAATCACATTTGCAACAGAAAATATTTTGCACAGCCACAGCCCAAATTAATCTTTAGGTATATCTTATAGCCCACTAAGTTTGGGAATGACTTTCTTTGTGTCTTGGACTAAAAGGAATGAGTGAAATTTGACAGTTTTGTCTCAAGTATTGTATAACAGTTTCTGTGTATTTTGTAATATATTTGGCCTATGAATCAAAAGTAGACAGCATTCAAATATCTGCAGCATACAATTGTATGTAGTTCGAGTCTATGTGCTTTCACAGGAGAAATGGTGTTTCATACTGTACTGCAGGTAGGGAAATAACTACACTGATTTAGCTCACCTTCAATCTGACTTCTGTTATATCCATCCTGTAGCTTTTGCTACCCCACAAGAGTCTAAAGCATGAAGTGATACCTGTGCCATGGCAGACATAGCTGTTGCAGTTGTTTCAGATTAGTGGGCACAATGTAGGCCAGGATGTGGCATGTTATGGCTTCCCAGCTGACATGGTTCATAGCCTAATACATCAGTTTGCACAGTTTTAGTTAAACGATACAAATAGTTTAAGCTGCTGTACCAGAGTCTGAAGTGTGATGGCGGAGAGCCATCACACAGCTACTTCTATTGTCTCACCTGTGGGCAAGAATCTCCCAGAAAGTTACAGGACAGAGATCTGTGAGGATGAAACTCTCCATATATTGTGAGTCAGAGCCCTCTGGCATATTTGAACCAACACAATGACTTTTTGGAAAATGTTTGCCACCACTGCTGGCTGCAGAGTACTGCCTGCATGGGTACTGATGGCTGGAGCGGACCACTGACCAGGCTCTTCTCATCCGTTGGTGGTGCTAATGATGTGTCATCAGAACAGCCTGAGACTGTTTTGTAACAAGCCACTGCACTTTAATACATTTGGTTTATTTCTCTGTATAAAAAAATTGATTTTTGAAATCAAAGCTTGCAGCCTATTCCCTCATAATGTAAATGAATCACTTTGGTATTCCTTTTTAGATTAATCCAGCAGTTGTAATAATGACATTTTTGAAAGTGGCTGCTGCCTAATGCTGTGTAATTATTTTTAATAACGATTGATCCATAAAATAAAATTCATACCATTCTTAATACACATTCTAACTAGAAGCAGTGATGGTGTGTGTGCAGAGCATGCATATCGAGGAGTGTCTGAGTCCTTATTTCATGGGGCATATCAAGCCCCTGGCTGGTGCAGAAGTAGGCATTCTTCTTTGGCTGCACTGGAATTTCAGTTGCTATCAGCTGCAGAGAATTCAGTCTACGATCCATGTGCGGATACTTTACTGTCTAGCCTAGACAGTGAATAAAAGGAAGTATTGAGGAGCAGGGATAGTGTTGGAAATCTCCTGCTTATACCACGGATATTCTCTGTGATAAAATAAAATGCAGTTCTGGATAGTTTTCACTTGTAGGATCTTAGGCCAGTGTAACACAGTCCAAAAAAACTAAATTGTGGCACATTTTATAAATAAAAGGAAACACATGCAAGGCTTTTTATTTATAAATTGTCTTCATAAAATGAATACTCTACCCACTTGGTCAAACAAATTTGGCTCAAGTACTTATGTAGAAGACATGCCTGAAGGTAGCTATTATTGAAGACAATAGAAGGAGGTTGGGATGAGTCAGAAGAGGAAAAAGGCTTCCCTTTAGTCTTGAGTGAGCATAGTTCAAATGTAATAAGTACCTAAGTAAGCAGTATATTTTTTGCTATGGGGTGGAGAAAGAGAACATTCCTTTCAGCACTGTGAAATATTCATGTCATCTGCTATGACATGGTATCTATACAGCAGCATCACTTGGCTGCTGGGACAGTAATCTAGGCTGATTCCTGCCTATTACTGCAATATTATTCAAGCCATGTCTTGTCACAAAGTCCAAGAATATCTTTTCTCTATTGTTGCTCTGCGATGGAAGCTCCATTCTCCTAGAATCCAAAGACCTGCCAAATACAGGCATCGGTATTATTTTTAATTTATGCATCTACTGGTTTACACCCTTTTAAAAGGCATTGTACATTAACTCTAATTTGGTATCTACAGGTCTTAACAACAGTTGTATTTTAAAAGCAACCGGTTCTACTCATGAGTACAATAAACCGTGCTTTCAAGAGTTGATAGGTGCATCGAGTTACAAAGACTTTTCTGGACTATGACATTCTCTTGCATTAGCATGTGAACTGCTTTCAGAAGGCTGACAGTTAAAAGGGATTAATTCAGCTGTGACCTACTGACCATGCTTGGGACCCAGCCCTGTGCTTGCAGGCAGATGCTAGTATCTGAAAGCCCAAAGCACTTGAGGGACATTACCGGCAGAAGAAAGAAGGTGGGGGTTGTGGTGATTTTTTTCTTTTTTTTTGCTGCTAGAGGTACAACGAAAGGAAACTTAATACAGTGATAGAAAGTGTTGCATCTCTAACGTTTTATCTATTTCTCTTTTGTGTGCTTCTAGAGGGGCCTTCCTTAATGAGGAGCCCTAATCCTGGAGAGCTCCACTCCAGCCTTGGTCCTGCTTCGCTGGGACACTTGCTGATCAGCACAGTTTCTACAGGTAAAAAGACTGCTTGCAACAGTAATTGGGGTCTTTGTACCAATTGGAGTGGTACACCAGCCTGAGTGGAGAAACTTGGGATCTAAAGTCAACAAAGTGAAGTTTAGTGGAAGTAAATAAAGTGAATTTTAGTAGAAATAAATGCAGAAGATGATAAGGCAAAATCAGGCACAAAATGGCCAATGCCTGGCAAGATAGCAGAGCTGCAGAACATGGTCTGCAGCTTATACTGGAACACAAACTGAAAAAAAATCAGTCAGTGAGATACTGTTACATAGAAAATCAATCTCCCTCTGGGATGTGTTAGCAAGGGTGTCACTGAACTGAGCAGAATTTACTCTTTGCAGTGCTGGTGTGACATCATTTGAAGAGGTCAAATCACCACACATTAAAACGAAGACATTCCCAAAAAGAGCAATGAGAATAGTCAGAGGCATTTAAAACACATTTTCTGTGAGAAATGAAAGAGGAAAGGATTTGTTGCTTTCCAAAAAGAGGTAACTATGATTGGGGAGAGGTAATGCTGATAACCTCTCAACCCTGTAAAATGTAAAAGATTGTTATAAAGAGGACAGTGATCAGTCATTCTCTCTGCTCATCAGCACAGACCAAGGAAAATAGCAGCTGAAGTTTCAGCAAACACTAGTTTTGCTAAATATTAGGAAAAAAAAATCCAGCTATAAAGGTGTTAATGTTCTGGAACAGGCTATCGAGGGATATTATGTCTTCTACCAAAATTTTTCAAAGTAGGCTATATAAATGTGTGCCTCTTCATAACAGGAGGCTGTACTGAATGTCATCAGTTCCTTTCCAAGCCAACTGTAGTAATGCCAGTAAGAACTGCAGGGTTACCTCTGCGTCAAAAGCCTCTTCAAACTGTGAAACTGCATCAGTGCATGGTGTTATCATCTTGATATGGGCCACTGCACTGTGTGCAGGAATACCTTCATGTTATGAAGTTTTGATATCCTTGGAGGTTGTGAAGGTTTTTCAAACTACCAGGTTAGTTCCCACGATAAGCACAACCTACAAAAAGCTGCTTGCATGACACCCCACTTCTCTCTGAGACAGAGCAGGACTCCCCTGTATCCTCTTTCATAGGATCAGGACATGGATTTGCGGGGTATGGAACAAACCTGTGAAAATTGGGACTGCCAGTGAACGTAACCATTGTTTGTCTGTGGCCTGGCTCCTTTCTGAAAGCCTGCATCTATTTTCCTACCTCCTGGTCTGTGTCTGAAGTAAATAGAGATGAGCTGAAGGACTTAATGCTGGCAGCCTGGAAGGCAAATAATTTTGTGGCTGGGACTGTAACCAGGCAGCTAGCCAATATCAACTTTAGTAAATCAGTAACACTTGCTGCTCTCAGCAAAAATCACTTCTTTCTCTAAAAGAGCACATTCTTGGAAATCTAAACTCAAAAATCCACTTAGGAACTTTCCAGACAATTAATTTACATCTCTCTGGCTTTTAACCTCCACCCCTCCCTGCAACTGGTTACAAAATTTGGGCTGCTCAAAAGACTGCTGTGGCAATCGCAGCAGGAAAAGTCTACACCACTAGAAGTCTGCGTATAGCTCTTTTTGAATTAATAACACTTTTTTTTGTGAGGTGGGGACAGAAGAATATGCAGTACTGTTTTGATGAGACATAATGTATATGTAAATAATTTGTATCTAATGACAAACAAGCTCTCAAATTTGTTACTACTCCTGTTTCTTTGGCAGGCATAAAAGCACACAGGGTGCTGTACAAGCGAGGAAGAGGTTCAGATGCATATTCTAAATGGTGTGTTGGAAATGGTGGGAAAGTCTTGGTGCTGCAGGGGCTCTGTGCAAGTGAAAGATGACTTTTTAAAAGTCATTGTCCCCACTTTATTGTCAGCTGGGGATCCCAGGGCAAGTAAACTCTCTAATCTTCGACTGACTCTTTAAAACATATCTCTAGAAACTGAAACACACTATTTCATGCAAGAAAGGTTTCCTACATTTTGGATTTAGAGAGTCTGATTGCTGAAATGCTGCTTTTGTACAGCCTTCTCTTCTAAAAATTGGTTTTCCCAAAATGATCCCAAACTTTCTGAAATAACCTGACAAATCCTAATTCCTGTAGAACTTTTTTCTCATTTTTGGTGTTATCATTGGTAAACATACCTCTAGGCTGGTATTAAGTAGCAAACTTTTGACGTACTTCTAATAACTTTAACACCTGCCATTTTTTTCACAGCAGAGTAAATCCTGCTGAAAAATATTTATAGTGATCATCATTCCAGATGCCTTTACAATAAGTCCAGAGGACTTAAAAAAAAGTTTTGATCTTTTCTGTGGGCCTCCATAACTGCAGTGAGTCTGACTGCAATAAGTCACAGCTCCCAAAGGGGCTTTGATTATATAGATTCAAATGCAGAGAGAGCAAGGATAAGCCCAGGAGCTAAAAAGCACTGAATCCTGCCTTAAAATTAACAGTCACAAAAGCTGTATCTATTTAGAGCTTTGATTTGACTAAGTCTCTCAAAGCACAGATCAATCGTAGGCATGATAACGAAGCCAATCACCATAATGTCTAAGTGAGGATGGTTATTCCAGTCTCATTGTTCCCTGCATTAGTCTAGAGCTACAGTAGGATCAAGCTCTCTTGTTAGACTTTTAGCCATTCCTCCCTTTGTATCTACAAATGACAGACAAGGGACAGAAACAGATATGTCTTGCAGTCCACAACAGCATATCAATATCCCAATCTGCATAGCACACAACAGGGGTCACCTTGCAGATGGATTAGTGTGCCAGCTCCCTGTTGCAGCTAGGTAATACAATGAGTTACATAAAAGTTAATTAGCAAAGCAAAGAAAGCAGAGAGCCTAGAAAGGCTCTGATGATTTGTTTAAATACTATAATCCTCTGATGTTCTGCAGATTTACAGCGAGACTTTTCTTTATGGCAGAATGTAGGGAATGGGTTACTGCTTGGTGAATTTGACTCTTTAGATATATAGCTGAATAATCTATAAGGCATACTTATAAGACAGGGTAATGCTTCATCAATCAGTCCCAGAGCTACATGTTATTTAGTGTCCTTTTGATTTATTCTGTGAAGATAACATTTATGAGGACTGTCAGACTGCTCCTGAGTTTGGCTAGCTAGGGCAGATCTCCAGAAGGAAGAACTTGAAACACTTTGGGTCTACAGGCCTATTTCAGAGCTTTCAGTTTCTTTGTTTTACTTGCCTGAGTATTGTAATCCTGTAGTTACTTTTATTTTTAACAAAATAAACTACACTTTTATACTAACCCTTTTATCTTCAGCAGTAAGTGTGACCTTTAACTTAGCTGCCATATACAGTCCAGCCTGATACCACAGACGGAGCAAATATTTACCCTCAAAGGTCTCGTGTCCTTTGGGATGTGTACCATCCAGTCCAAATGCTGCAACTCTATAGAGCTGAGGAACAAGCTTTAATCTTATGCTAGAAGGACTGCTTTGCGTCTTGGTGAGCTGGTGGCCGTACTTAAGGGCATCAGTTTCCCTTAATGGGAATCAGAACTTCATTGTCATGGGATTCCAGACATAGCAACAGGATGACTGTCTGTGTAGGATGAGAAAACAGATCTACACAACCTGGTGGAGATCAGATGAATGTGGTGATAAGAAGAAAGTAGAAACAGGTGGTTTGTGAACCTGGGAGAAGAGCAAAGCTTCTTAATTTCCACCCAGTGTGGGCCATAACTCAAAGGAACTGAGTCATAATAATAACTAATACAGCTATTCACAATCTCATTTCCTATGGATTAGCACTTCCATTGCAAAGATGTGACTACTGCTGCTGATGCTTTTATTAACAACCAGCAGTGTTATCCACAGAAATTAAGCCTTTGGTTGAATTTCTGCAGCTGTGCCTCTAACTCCCTCTGGCCATCTGAAAATCATGGGGTAGCTCCACAGAGGGACAGAGGACTTATTAGAGACAAAGAGCAAATGTGAACTCTCCAGATCAGTGCTGAGCGTGGGTGACAAGGTGGCAGAAGGAAAGTCACTATCTACTCATGCTCTAGATGTCATTTGGTAAAGCAGAAGAGTTAGTTCCCAGGGACAGCATGTGGAGCTTTCAAAAGTTTCAATCCCCTATAAGAGGGAAAAATCAGTGGTGGGAGCTCTCAGGAGGGAGGAAGCTCCAGGGGACCCAAGGTACAGAACGGGCAGGGTGGGATAAAGGGGAGTCAGCAATGACACACAGGTAGAAAAATGATGTTTCATTGTGATTTTAGGATCTGGGCTGCCATGGCCCTTGGCTGGCTACTTCATTCCTTTGGGCTTTCACCCCTCGGTTGCTAACTCCTCTTTTGAGGGATAGATACACTGTAGATGCAGAAGTGAATTTTTTTTTCTGAGCCCTAGATGTCAATACAGTGCATTGCTATAATTACTTAGAAAGTGCACAACTTGAAAAACTGCAGACCCTTGGTATTTGAACTTTCTGTCTAGAATCGTGGTGCTAATGCAGAGACCACTGTGGTTTCATAAAAGAGAAGAGGAGGAATGCCATAATCTGTAACATTTTTCTCTTCCACAAATTTTGTTGTGGTAGGGTTGGAAATTGTACAAGCAACCACTGGATGGCAATGTTTCACACACAATTTCAGTCTCAACGGTTTAATAAAACTTGGAGTGCAGGTGCTCAACTGATTAAAACTTTCATCCAGATCCTAGTCTAACACTTATTTCAATTCCGTGTTTATATCACTGACAAAAATTGAACTGACAGTTATATTATGGAGAGGCTACTGGCTCTGCATAGCTAAGGTCGAAACTTCTTTTCCATTATAAACTCAATCTTGGCCTCGCCTCTGAAATTCTCAGTAAAGACCATTCCTCTTTCACATATTGGGCCCACAATGAGTAGCAGAGAGAGATGTTTTGTTCACATTTCAGATAAGTTAGGCAAGGTATCCATTTGGTTCATGTCTAAGGACACTCGGGTGTTAAGATATGCTTTAACTTTTTTTGCCACGCTTTGCAGTGTCTTCTCTGTGAAACTTCCTATGAAATTCAAGATCCCAAGCACCTCATGTGCTGGGGCTGAAAGGCTCACGGGGTAAAATGGGAAGTGAAGTTCCTCCAGCTGAATTCACCCTTCTTTCCTCATGTTTGCCTTCAGTGGAAATTCACCAAACATTTCTGAACGTTTTCAGAAAATGAAAACCTAATGACAAGTAACACAGTGACAGGTGCAGGTATTCTCAGGAAGCAATTTTTTACACTCATCTGTCAGTATTCATGCTGGGAGCACTCACACCTGGATTCAGCTAGGAAACAAGCACAGTGCAAATCAGGTGACTTGGCTGGCAAATTACAGCTGACCAACATGGCTCAAAAAGAAAATGCTGAATGCTTAGAGAACTAAGGTGGCATATCCATCCACTTTTTTTTCCCCCCCCTTTTTAAAAGAGAAGTGTAACACTTTGGGAGACAGTATGAAATAAGAAAGTTTAAGAATCCTGATTTAGAAATATTTATTGTGAAAAAGCAAAACACTAAAAATTACTGGTGATATTATTTACTTTGCTTCACTTACCATGTTACAAAAGTCTCCTTTCTCTCTATTCACCTGCTCGTGTTATCTGTTGCTGACCAGCACATACCTGACAGGTATGCCATATGGCAGGCAAGAAAACAGAAAATCACTGTTCAAAGGAAATTATTCACAAATCTTTGTTTCTTGTTTCAGTAGTAATTGTGGGAATCATGCTTGCAGTACATTCCTTCCTGTCTGGGCCAATTTAATACGGTGTTTACTGCACCTGACGGAACTGACTCCTTTGGAGGAAGATTGTCTCTAGAGATATTTCTTGATGCTGCAGTCATCCAGGAAGGGATACACTTTCTACTCTGCCACTGGTTTTGAGCAACAAGCTTTTCATACCTGCCCTCAGAGAATTCGGAAATGCTCTATATGGGAAAAATCCAATCTCATTTCTGTATTGGCACAGACTTTGAATCCTCTGCTTTACTTCTAAAGATCATAGAGAATGCTCCTAGCAGATTTTGTGTAACAGATAAAAAGGTACACAGAGAGAAGACTGAAAGCCTGGTATTGCTGTGGAAGAGAGCTAAGGTTAGAACTACACCTGAAGATCATTTCCACTTTCAAGCGTTCTCAGTTTAGCCTTACAATGTGTTCCCTAACTTTGTAATGGCTCTCTTAGAGAATTAAAGTGCTCTTACATTTTACTTCACTGATACTGACAGGCACTCTCACGCTGTACACAAGCTTGTGTCTGGGAAGTATATCACTTCTTCGCTGCTGTGCAAAGCTAAATGCAGAAGGTGAATCTGTGGCTTTGATCAAGCCATTTCAAACTTGGCACTTCCACCTTTTTTGATCATGAACGATGCCATGCCACAAAAGTACATAAACTGTTACAACACAAAACTGAGGTACGGCCAGGCAGTAAGGCAGAAAATAAATTAGACCTACATTGCCTAGACCTTGCTGAGAAAATGATGTAACCTAGTCCTAGCAGCAGCATAGCGATACCATTTGCATCACTGAAATTCATTTTTCTAAGGTCACCATTTTTCTAAGGAACTATTGCTTCAGGTGTTAGTAATGTGAGTGAGAATATTTGTTTTGACAAGACTTTCATCAGTTTGCATTTATTTAAGTCAAGTTTTTAAAAAGGGAAATATTTTAAAAATAATTATGAGTGTTCATGCAATCAAAGCAGATTGTTAAAACCCTGAACGCTTTACCCAAGTATGTTTTACAGGGCATATCATAAAGGAATTTTTGCCAACAAGCATCTGTTGATGGCCTAGGAGCTGAGGTTCTTGGCTGATGCAGTAGGTCAGTCATACAGAAAGGGTAACTCTCAACAGCACTCAACAACCGTTTGCATAACCTGCTTAAAATACCCAGGGCTTGACTTTTTTAAGTGAATGATTTTATTAAAATGAGTGAGTTCAAGCCATAGGTCTAATATACAGCTGCAGCTATGCATGCAGATCTGGCCCCAGGAATTCACATTACATGTTTTGTATATGTGGAACATGCAAATAGTGATCATCTGTTAACATTTTAGTCTAAATGCCCTGCCCAAAATCAGATAGGACCTCTTTGGCAGGGAAAAGGGAATACTCTATGCTACTGATATAACGAAAGATTTAAGTAACTTTTTTTCTTTTTCAAAAACATCGAAGTTTACCTCTCTGGATCAAAATGGAGTATTTTATTTTGGGACTTAAATCAGGACAGACTGCATATTGACACACATGGGTACAAATCACAAGAGTCACCCCCGTGTACCCCTTCAAGTATGGACTAGTTCCTGAATTAACTATACATATGCTTGAAGCTAACCAGGCAGATTTAAGCCTTCAGCATCAAGCTTATATGTCAACACTGGAGTTCTTTCAGTATGTTGTTGTGGGCTCAGATGAGGCAGACTTCCAAAATATGGTACCTTCAATTTTACATTTTAGCAAACTTCTTACTGAAATTATCAGGACTTTTCCTGAATAAAGAGTGTAAGATTTTCCCCACTATTTGTGGTAGGGCAAACAAACTAGTAATTTTCTCCTATCATCAAAGAATACATTTCTCAAATACCGTCCCTGCAGAAGCACATAATCAGCTCTCAGCAAGAAAATGAAATTAAGGAAACAGAGAGAACAAGAACAATACTTCCACAAGTAAAACTCGGGGGTGACTTTAGGACAGAAAGAAGGAGGGCGCTTAAAATAACATATCTGGAAAATATTTCTACTCACTTATGAGAAGCTTCTGGATAGGAGCACTGTATTTTGTATGGAATTGCAAAAATTAAAGCAACTTTGGGAAATTAATGTCCCATTATAAATATTCTAAGAGGCAATAGTCAGAGTTTCTTAGAGGGAAATCTTCTGTAGTACATCATCACCAAACACAGAAGTGGTCCAGAGACACTGTGAAACAGTACATAAAACGAGACTGGAATTTTTCAGTGTGGGCACTTTTATTGTGCTATGGAGTCACCTAGATGGGAGGGAGATAGACTGATTTGAAAATGCAGTGAAATCATCATATGAATTGTCACTGTTAACATTTTTTGCCAATATTAATGGCATCAAAGTGACTTGAGAGATTGCATTTATTTCCTATCAAATATGACAATATCCTGATACTTTCTCCACATTTAATTTGTTAATTTTCTGTGTACTGACATCTGTTTAGGGGTAATAGTTGTCAAATAGTGTGAGAAGGAGAAGGAAGAACAAGACTGCATGGGAGGACATGTAAGACCTAGGATACCATTTACTGTGGTGTGCTTGTAGTGCTGGGTGGACAGGACTACCAGGATGGAGACTCAACTATTCCAGGACCTGACAGCTAATCCTTGCCTGAGGCTTTGAGGGAAGCTGCAAGAAATGTGATAATCAGGGAACGACTGACCTTTTAGACAAATGTCTTTGCTTCATCAGCTCTTGGCTTGTCAGCTCTGCACAGAGATTGAGATTAGAAGAGAGTTTGCCTCTTTAATGCAGGACTGGTGTTTCCCCTCCAGGCTGCTTTAGGACAATGGTGCTTCTCTCCTCAAAGTGTGACACCTCTGGGTGTCAGGGATGTTGACACCAGTATCTTCTACAAAGACGGTTTAGTGGAAGAGCTGACTGAAGGGAATTGTCCCTAGCGAATGCCAGCCCAGCTCCCTTGCTTTGAGTCTGAGCAAGGGCTGGAAGGTGTCAGGAGGACTCCAGACCTATGGTCCTTAAAAGCTGAGCAGCAGAGGCTCCTCTGCTGGCCGCCCTGGTCTGCCCCACACCTTCATCCTGTGTGTGATGCCACCCACCACAAGGCACTCTTTCCCTTCCACCACTCAGTGTCAAACTGATGCAGACAGACAAGTGTTCCTGCTGCTTTTCTTCTCTTTGACCAGAAAGAGAGGCTGTGGGCAATGAGGGTGTGTCAGAAATATGTCTCTTCTCTGCCTTGTGACAGCTGTGAGAGGAACAAGATCATCTCGCAAGGAGATGGGGAGGATAAAAATCCTTGTGAATAGAAGAGCAAAAGAGGTGGAACGTGAAACCTTGTGCAACTGAGGTCAGAGGCAAATTTCTGAGGAAATCGCATGAGGCCAGTCCTTCTGCACCAAGAATGGAAGGCAGAGAGAGCCAGAAGCTTGAAACTGTTCACAAGGAAGCTGCCTTTTTGTTTTCTTATTTGCACTGCAAATTAAACATGCAAAATAAAAATACCGAATATTTTATGCCTTGGCAGAAGCTTGATTTTCCCCATGGGGAAGAAAAAAGAGAAGGATTCCTTAGAAAACTTTTAAAATGGAGAGGATGTTTTTGGGTTTAGAAAGCCAAAGACCAAATATCTCAAAGGCTAAAAGGGAATATTTTTGGATTTGGTTATTTTTTCAGCCGCAACCATGTGTTTTACTAGAAAAGAAAAGCCTTCACAGCTATTTTATGCACCTTCATTTCCTAGCAAAATGTTTTCATCCATTTCTTTTCACATTCTTGCAACAGTCTCCATTAAACTCTGCTTTATTTTGCCATTTCCTTCTTTCATTATTTTGGTCCACAGAAAATTTTTGCAAAATGGACCTACAAAAATGGGGTTTTGGCAGGGAACCTCTGTCAGGTTTAGAAAGAGAAGGTAGCTCAAGCAGCTTCTCTCTAAAGTGTCAGGGAATCAAATGCTAAATTGTCATTTCCCCTCTCTCACTGCTGCTCTCCTGCTTATACCTGTGATTTTGGATTCGCATCCAGTTTTCAGAGTAGACAAGATTTCTGGTTGCTATCTGATTTTGCTGTAGTATATCTCCAGCAGTGGCATAATCTCTATCTGTGATACCGCTTAGCAGTTCATATTTTTTAAAACAATCCCTTACATTTTAATACAATAAATGGATTCTTTCAAACTCCCAGTGGAATTGTACTGTTCCTTTAGCTGTAAATCTATAAAGAAAGCCTAATTTCCACCTTAATTCCAGACTCAACAGAATAAAGAGAAGACTGTATACCTGTTTTGCTGATAGATGGGAGAGACTTAAAGAAGGTAACCATTGTAGAGATTGATTCTGCAGCCTCAGCAACTTTGAAAGTAAGTAGGAGGTTTAAAATCACCAGCTTCAGCATTTTCAGAATCTTAAAAATTGTTGTGAAAGTGAAAAACATCTTTCAGTCTGGAGCTACAGGGAACAGCATCTGTTACATTATGACTTATGAATGATGATAAGAGAAGAAAGAACAAGCAAAGAGGTTCATATATTTTGGAAGGCTTTATTTTGGATCTGAGGAACTATTTCCCATATGAAAGAAGGGAAAATTGCTATATCGTGTATATGAAATGTGTTTGTTATAATATGCCTGGTTATTTTAATAACAGAATAGTCAGTATTTTTTGTTTTCTTAAACTAAAGAGGATACACTCTTTGGAGAACCTAGTGTTAGACGTACTCAGTGTATACAATCACAGCCTGGTTTTGGGTGCTTCAGTGGCAACAGAAGTTGAATCGATGCCCTGGGAGAGCCAGATGATAGTGCTCCAGTGGTTCCTGGAAGCTCCATCAGCAGGAATCTCGATCTTTTGATTCTATTTTTCTTTTCTGTGAGGTGCCACATGCCCATTGTGCTGCATAAAGAAACAAAACACCTTCACTGATCAGGACAGTAAGAGGTAAAAATGCATGTTGATAACACTGAAATGCTAGAATGCATTTTCTTTTGCATTACCAGCATTAGCCTGTCTGAGGAGTGGTCTGAGGCAAAGCACTGAGAGGCAAAAGTGTAAGTTTCTGTTGATAAGTCCTACTCTGTGTAAGGAATTTGCATCTTGGTTCTTGATAGCAATTTGATCTTTCTGTACAAAATTTTGCTAATGATGGATTTGCCAACAGGTCTGTCGAAGCCACTGAGGATTGCTTGGATAACTCTCTAGGGCAGCTCTGGTAATTGTACTTGTGGAGTTAGGGGAATGTTAGGGAAAAATAATTTTAAAATATAATTTAAAATGAGATTATTCTAGGCAGGAAAAAGACAATCTTGTTCAGTGAGTCTGGACCTCTACTACACCTTGCTTTTCCTTTTCCTATATTTCTGAGTTTTCCATTCAGACTACACTCTTTATTGCCACCGTTACTTTTAGTATTTGCTTAATTTGTATGCTGGAAACTGAGAAGGGGGATCAGTGGGTGTCTTATTGTCCCACTAAAATGTTGCCTTTGTATCAGCTTCTCTGGAGTTCGGTGGGTCTGGGGAAGGCTGATCATCACACATTTGCACTTCTTGTTAGCAGTTCTGTGAGAGCCTCACAGGAGCGAGAAATGGTTTTAAGGTATTTCTCATGAGAAAATTAACAGATCACTGTGACTATAGTCACAGCTAAGGTGCTCCAAAGATGTTTCACTCCTCAGGCCAGCAAGTGGTACATGCTGGCTTTGCAGGACAACACTTTGATGCCTGTAATTAATAGCTCTCTTTTCCAGCAAAAGGTTGGAGCCACATTCACGTACCAACACTGGAGAGCAGATAGGTGAAAACAACTTATACACAGCACCTTTTCCTTTCAGCAACTATTTTTTTTTTCTTCCATTCAAAGCTACCAGCTAAATACAGCCATACACTCTGGAGCCTGTTGGATCGCTTTGCCAAGGGACACTCCTGTTTGCATAATGGGACCAGCTGGTCATGGCAGGTTATGTGATGCTGGCAGCTGCCTCTTTTCAAACAGCTTTAGTGGCTCCTAGCCCCTGCCAATTGCAAGGTTGAGACACAGGGTCCTCTGGGAGCTCAGTCTTTATTAAGCAACATGGAGAAACCCTGTTGTTTTAAAAAATTGAAGCAAATTAGAAGGGTGATTGACTACTTCATGGCTAGCTCTACCAGCATTTCCATTAATCCAGAGAAGGATCAGTGAACAAAAGGGAGTAAGTGGGCTCTACTTTTTGTATGTTTTTAATAGTTAAGAATTTCTTCCCAAATCTTTTCTGTGTTGGAATAGCTCACAAAGAGGTGTTGCAAACATTTACTACTTTCCAGACTGGTATTAATTATGTAAGTCACAGGCATTGTTTCTGCTCTCTGATTGAGTGACTTAGGTAATCAACCATGCCAATGAAAATTATAACAATCAAACTTAAATGTGGTTTTTTTGTTTGTTTTCTGAATATCTCAGAATCCAAAGGTGAAAATCAATGTTTTGAACACCAGTGGAAGTGAAGCTTGACTGCATGAATATTTACTGACAGCAAAGATGTCAGATTGGCAAATCATATGAATCAAATTTGGGTTTGCTTGTTATTATTGTTGTTAATAACTAGTTGTGTGACAATATTAATGTTCTTTCAGTGTTCAAAATACAGTGAAAGCATACAACTAAGTGATAGTCTGAACTTCAAAGAAGTTACAATATGAGCATAAAACACAGGGGGTTTACTGGCTCTGGAAAAAATGTTTGCAGAATTTCCCTCTCTTCTCCTTGTCTTCTGTCTCTCTCACACACAAATACACTCTTCTCCCAATTATAAGAACCACTATGAAAAAATTGATTTAATGTTACCACTATATATTCCCCAAGATAGGCCTGCATAAAGCTTTTAGTTTCTCTAACTTCTACAAGTTCTTTGTTTTAGACAGAAGAGAGGAATCAAATCACACTGATCACATTCCTGTGATGTCAAAAGATTCAGTTATATTCCTGATATACTTCAATAATTCATTCTGCAGAGGGATCTGCTGCAAAAAAATGTCCTGTCTCTTAGAGCCAGTGTGGAAATCTATCATCTCTAATAGTGGTTTTGGTACTTTATATAGCTAAGAGCTTTGGGTAAATATCCTTAAAACTTTTCTGTGTATATTAACAACCTTACTATTCAACTCTTTAAACTCTGCTTAAAACCCTCCAAATCATTCAAAATTGAAACTTCAGCCACTGAACTTTCTGGCAAGATTGCTAATTGGAAGCTCATATTTTAAGTCAATTTTAATAAAGTCACTAACAAATTAATAAGTAAAAAAATAGTGGATTTAAAAAATGTGAACTTTTAAAGTAGAAATACTAGTCTAAAAGTTATAATATGTAATCAGGGCACAAAAACATGCCAAGAAAACTATATGCTCAATCCAAAGAGTTAGAACATGACATTTCAAATGGTGAATCCCTTCTATGCATTACTCAAGCATAAACTGCACACAAGAAATTTTTTTTGAGGAAGTATTCAATATAGTGTTTGAAATAATGCATACATTCAAGAAATCCACAGTCAAATAATAACAAGGGAAAAAATTGCATATATCTTCTCCACTTGCAAGAAGTGTGGCACTCAGAGGTGGGATCAGCCTCAGAATTACCAGCAAAGTGACAGAAAGCTTCAACAGCCTCTGCTAGCAGTGCCTCGCAAAATGTACACTTCTGCATTACCTGATGTAGTTGCAGTACCCTCCATTTAAGCCAGGGTTGCTTCCATCCATGCAAGGATCAGTTTAAATTTAAAAAAAAGTTTGTGCTTTTTTTTTTTTTTACCTAGTAGTTGAAGACTCTCATAACACAGGCATGCACTAACTGCAGTGTTAGAAAAGAGTGAAGTTCATAACCCCTAGCAAGACTACAGTAAAGAACTGTACGAAATGAGAGTGAGAAGAGACAGATGATACAGAGCCTGGTCAAAAGCCAAAGGAAATCAATGGCAGATCATCTGCAGGCTTCAGTGGGGTGGGATTGAAACCAGGGCATCTCATCTCAAGTCTGATCCTCGCTTTGTCTGTAAATTTGGGCAAGTTATTTCTACTTTATAGCCTTCGTTTCTTTCTGGAATGGTTGTGAGGCTTCAGTTAGTGTTTCATAAGAGTGTCAAAACCTTAAATGAAAATATACACAATGCCAGCAATATGAACCAATACCAACAACACAAAAATATGGGCTTTTTATCTTAATTGAAAGCAAGTAGCAGCAAGATGATGATATGTATAAAGTGTATTATAAGTGCACTTCAACTTCCAGATTCAATTAGAAAGAGAGATATTGCAGGAGTGTAGATGAAATAAGTAAGAGTACCAAAGAAAAGCAATAAAACATCTAAACTGCCCAAACGCCTGCCATATGAAAACTTTCCCCCACATACGCAGAAAACCCACAGGTACTGAATATATTGGCAAAACAAAGGGAGAAATATATTTCAAAGCAAGCAGGTGCTTGCAAAAATAAAACCATTCAGGGAATCTCAATGAATAATAATATGACTACTTATCACTTACATAATGAAGGAAACGTTTTTGCCAAGGGCTTAGTACTAGCGCGACTTAGCAAAATTGTGACTGAAGAAAAAGGAGCATTGTCAACATGCAGATCAAAAGGTTATTGGATTTCATATTAGGATATTAAAAACTTCCCTTTCTGAGTCTGAATCATCCATATTTCTGGCCCCACAAGAGTACTCTATTAACAGCTAACTAATCCTCCCGGTTTTTCAAATATGTATATATATAGCTGCACCTTTTTACATAATTTTAGCCATTTTTGTAAATGAGGAATCATTTACTCATATGGATTAAGCCAAAGGGACATTTTCATTGAACTGGGATGATTCTTAAAACTGTATATTACATTTGTGCTGATATTGGGCAAAGCTTTGCTCTGCACTTAGAGAAAATTCTGTGTTTTCCAGTACTGATCTCATAATCTGAAATGACAGTTTAAGTTCTTCTGTGTTCCTGAACCATCTCATTTTTGGCATATTTTTAGGTGCTCTCACTGTCTTTTGTTTGCTACACGCAAAATATTCTTGGGCTAGTAAGTGCATTTTTCACAAGTGTTATTTTTGCCAAGTATTTCCATGCAGGCAAAAAAAGTACATGTCCTTTTGTCCACTAACTGCAGTACTATAAAAATTCAAAGCTATTTTTATTCAGATCAAGTCTCCCTATATATTAATAACTGCTATTTTAAAAATTAATGAAAAAAAATAGTTTTAAATTTAAAAATTTTATATATTAAAAAAAGGCATAATGTGAGATAGGTCTATAAGGCCACACTGGTGTGAGCTAAAGGCACTGTGGCACTTCACTAACATTCCCTGACAGCTCCATAATGAAAAATATGTGTGACAATAGCATTTAGTTTCATAAAAAGGTAGAATTTTCTATATGTTTATGAACTCCTGAAAAATGCGACTGATTTATTTGAATTTCACATGAAGAGAGGCTGGGTTATCCACGATAATGTTGTATAACCCAAAAGGATCCCATCCGACAGCTGTTGAATAGCATACGTAAAAGATGGGATGTGGGAGCAGTCAAGTCCTTTAAAACCTGTATTGATGCCCCCCTTCGGCAATTTTACTACAGAAATCAAGACTTAGTGTGCCTGAAAATAATTACCTTCTCCTCACTTCTGTACTGGGATAATGTGATGTGGACAATGGCTGCGGGACTGCTTTTGTCATGCTCCTCATGCAATCTGTATTTGACTGACAAACAAAGAATTTCAAGGGCAAAAGTTCAGGTTTTTACAAGTGCTAGTTGTAAACCCACAAGGTAAAATCCTCTTCTCATACGTGCCAAGATACTCTGTTCTCCCTCATGTATGAGCCATCTCAGAAGGTGTGTGGCAGAGAATAATGACTACGAGAGCAGTGATGTGGCTTTGAGATGAGACTTTTGCTGTGAGAACACTCAGTTCATTTAAACAGAAAAGGACTCATTATCCTGCCGTCTGTGACAAAACTTTAAAGGCTAATTTCATTTCAGTCCTTTTGTCTGCCTGTGGAAAACTAACCATTCTAATTCCTGTTTGCTCTCATTTGCCTGAACAGGGTAATTTCAGGCTCTCCGTTTCCTGATTTTAACAAGAATTAGACCTTTGGGCATTGCTGAAGTGGCTTGGATTTTTACAGCTAAACCTTCATACTTGTAGGGCTGTGGAAGCCTACAAAAATATAAACTACCCAGCATCTTTCCCCATGTGGGGGATTGCCGAGTTTACTGCTGTTACAATGCTCCCTGCCCTGATGCACATGTTCTAGATCTGGTTTTTCTCCTTCTGAGAGGATGGGGTGTGAGGAGTTTGTCAGGAAAACGTAGGACTCGGAAGCCCAGTACAGGATTGGAAGTCGCCTGCAGGCACACACAGCCCAGGCTCTTTGCCTCCTCTGTGCTTCACAAACCTTCTCCAATGCTCCGTAGCAAACTTCAGTAAAAAGAGTCTCAGAAGCTACTTGTTGCCCCAGGAAGGGAGGGGGCGCATCAGCACTGCCTCACATTTTTCAAAAAACAAGGAGTTTGTCAGGCGAGAATGTCTCAATGGTCCTGAAAGAGGTCTGTCTCCCGTGGTACCAAGGGAAGTAAAAAATAAAACATGTCATGTTTTATGTCTGCACCACTTTGTCTCGCCCTGATTTCAGACTGACACACTCCCCCGATCTTTTCAAATGCTGAAATATTTTGGTAATCTCATCTGGCTCCCAACAGACACAACAGCCGCATGTCTTAGCAGGCAGACTTGGGACTGAGCAACTGAAGATGGTGAATGGAGCTCTCACTGGGGAGAAGTGCGGGCGTTGGAGCTGATGTCATGTTCTTGCTGGGGTGTGGGAGTGAGATCAGGTACAAGTTATGCTAGCTTAGACTTCCATATTATATATAACTTATAACTTACTGGCCTCAAGTCATATTCACTAGGGTCATATTTTTGGAAATGCTTAGCACCTGTCACTGGGACCTGGTTTTTAGATGTGCTTCCAGTTGAGTGCTGAAATAAGCAGGTAGATTTCAAAAAAGCTCAAACTCTTCGGCTGAATTCTTCTGAAATTCTGGCTGCATTTGTGGGTGGTGAGTATTTGCAGATCTTGCTCTGAGAGCTTTTGAAAAATGACTCCGACTCTTGCTGTAGAATAAGAATTACAGCTGAGTTTCATTTTTGCACATCTAAGGAACAGTACAGGCAGGTGCTGCCTGAAATCTTTCCTTTCTCATCCTATCGATGTCTTGACTCGAAAGTAATATGAAAGTTGGTCTACATGTGGCTTATTTCATCCATTAAAGCAAGCCAGATCTAAGATGGTCTGCCCAGATAGGATCTGAGCTGTTAGCTCAAAGCCTCTTGGGAACTTATGTGCCATTTTTATTCTCTTCTGTAAACACATGCATGAGAAAGCTCCTAGAGGAGTAACTTGTTAGCTACACATGAATTGTCATTTTGGTCTTGTCTGGGTCAATAAAAAACTTCTGAGAGATCTGCTAATACGCTGCAAAACCTGTTAGTTGAAGATAGTAATTCTGGAGTGTCCCCTCTGGGTACTCTTCTGGTTCCTGGAAAGAAGGGAATCATTCACACAGGAAGATATTAACAAAAATGAGAGACCAATAAATGCACCTGTCAGTGTTCAGCAACAGCTAAAATTAATTCACAAATCCAAACAATCTGCAGAAAACCGAACACAATTATATAAGAAATTAAGTTATACAGTTTGCCATGACCTTTAATCAATCATTCCAGCTGTTAATGTTAATTTTGTGATCTGAAAATCATAGTTCTATTTGCATTTTAATGGCTGTTAAATGAGAGTCATCAGGAAGAAATAGTGGCAGCTTGGCCTTTTGATACCAAGTTCTTCCTTCCTAATGTGATTTGGAAGATTTGGAATTCCTGTTCAGAAGGGGTTTTGTTTCAAACTGCAGCAGGCATAGGGAGCCAATTTTGCAGAGGGAAAACAAGCAATTCAAAGCAAAATCCCTTTTTAATCCAACTGTAGCTATGAACAGCTCATACAAAAACAGGTAAAAAAGCTATAATGGCAACTTCATTACCTTCATACTAACAAAACCTCTAGCACCTTTTAAAACCCTTTTCACAAATATAAACTATTTTAATATTTTTTCCATCAGTGGGGTCTTTGTACTTAACTAACAGAAATTTCTTGCAAATGGAAAATGAAATAAACCCCAGAAAATGCAATAAAACCACTAAACAACCAGGAACCTTAGGTTTAGTTCAGTTAGCTTATTTTATATTTACCTGGCCAAAGTGTTGCATACAGGACTGTCTCCTAACCTAAATACTACTTATTGGCTTATTTTGCAGATAATGACATTAGTGGTATTGCATTAGATCAAAACTATATTTAAATCAGTTTCCCACTGTGGAATAACTGTGAACTTGTTGATTGCTTTAATTTTTAATAAGATCTAAATGTCTGCCAGCCTCTTGTGCTAGTATTTTCCATTTTAACATTAATACATTTTCTTATTAATAGAAAGACCTTCATTGTTACATGACAATTTATTTGTATGCAAAGTGCACAAATCTGATTAAAATGTGATGTTCTGCTTAAATCTTCATCTAAATCTCCTAGGAGACAGTCCCCAGGTAAATCTTCTTTGGTTAAAAAAGGAGGTCTTGGAACTAGATGTTCAGAAAGGAAAGCAGTGAGCTGCAGAGAGATTTCAGCAATTGGAAAGCAAAGTCAGTAGTAACAATGAAAGAAGAAAATGGTTTAGCTCTATCCAAAGTCTTTTTATTTAAAACAGGTAAATTGTAAGAGGAAGAAAGTTTCAGCAGATGTTTTCAGGCTGAGTTTCATAAAGGACTGAATAGCAATAGGAAAGAGCAACACTGATAAATGCCCTGCCTTTTATCACACAAGTAGGACTTCTGTCCATAAAGGCAGTCTAATTTGAATGCACTGAATAGCACACCCTCTTCTTTCCCCAAGCAGAGAACCTATGCATTTTCTGCTTCTACATTACCTCTACAAATAAAACGTGTACAAGCGGTATGCATGCTAATGGGGCTGATCTCTGAAGTCAGAGCACCGACTGATGTGGGAAATTGTTGCAGGGCAGAAGGACTCCCATCCTTACTGTGACAAGCCCTGCCTGGGGTTCTTATGCAGACATACCGTTGCCCTTCAAGCTTCCCATTTCAAAAGCTAACCAGGACACGAGGCAGCTCCTAGCTTTGTCTGAAACACAAATCAAAAGCCACAGTTTCAAGATGCCAATATTTTGGTTTTGCTGGACTTCAGGAAATTTTCTGCCTTAGAAACCCAAGGATTTTTCTGTCTGGCCAGTACGGCTTTGTACAAAGTCAGTGTAGTCATGTGTGCATGTGTGCGTGTGTGCAAACATAAGTAAGTGGCAGTACGCTGTGCATAAAAGGTGATAAAGATCCCTAGTCCGAAATTCTGACTCCCAGGAGCCGGTGAGAGCTTTGCCAACAGTTTTGGTGGAACCAGGCAGTCACCCTGCGGTCTGAAGTCCTTTAGTACAGACTAAGAATGGGTGAAGTGCAGAGGTCTAAAGGCTTCTCCACACTGGACAGACTTAAGAATGCTTGGTGTGAAATGTTAATTTATTCTCCAAGAGTAGTCAGATTCTAATGAATCTGCTCAAATAACTAAATGTGATGTTAATTAGTATTCATTGTGGGCTTTTTTTTTTTTTTTTAATTGATATATGCCTTTCCATTGCAGGTCTCATCATATTTAAATAGGAATAGATCAATCTCCAAAGGTTTGGAGGTTGATTTGACCAGGTGTCCAGGTGTTCAGAAGGTCTATGACTAATTCTAGTTCCCTTCTCTGGACCTCTTCAGTTAAGAAATCAGTCCACAGATCTCCTGAGTACAAGCTCTCTCATAGCATTCCTAGTAAATCCAGTTCTGATCAGCTTAGAAATAAGAACCTTTTTTTTTTTTTTTTTTCCCAGGCACTTCAGGATTTCTGTGCACATCAAATAAATGGATATTAAACATTCTTCAAGAAGAATGGTATGCGGAAAGGATTCACCTAGATTTTTTGCTAAAGAACCAGGCTTCTCCTAAATTTTCATTGCTGGATTAAAGGCACTAAAGAAATCCAAAGAGAGTGATATCTTAACTTACTGTTTTCCACCTGTTGATAATCCTTGGCATGTAAAATGTCACCATTTTATTTTTGAGACAGAGCTTTCTCAGGAAACCCTCAATGTGGTGTTTATCATGCAATACATATCATGTTCCTTAACAAACTTCAGGAACCAAGCCAGCAGATTAGCTCCAGGAGAACAGACAAATCTCAAAAGTATCTTTATAGCTGTATTGCAGGTCAGAAGCTCAATGCAAATGGGACCTATTTTGTTGCTCACAAATTGCTGAATTGCAGGAAATGTCTACATTAATATCCTAAAGAAATACATCCTTCCTTGATTATATCTTATTTGTATTGCCTTTTTAAAATCTAGATAATTTAGCATTAAACTGAAACAGTTTTAACAAATCAGACCCTGGGGTACTGTAGGGTTGGTTGGTTTTGGTTTTTTTTTTCAGGTAGCTCAGGGTTTAATTCACTTTTGTTCTCTGATTTCATCATTTTTTCTACACCCATCAGAATTGCTACCTGCCTCTTTCAGACATATTAAAGCTTAGGAAACCCAAGTACATTTCAAGATCTTTTTATCCCAAATTAAGACATTTATAATGCTTGATAGTCAGGTTTTTTGATGATGATCTAGCCTGGGGGCTAATGCTGAAAAATCTTTATGCAAAAGTAAGCCCATTTTCAATTTCCTTTATGAAAGCATACCAGAAGCGATGATAGATAGTGCACAGTCTGGGTGTCATGCACCTTCCTCCTCTTCATGAATATGCTCTTTTTTTTCTCCAGAAATCTCTGACCAGTCTTGTTCCATCTGATCATAGATGGTTTTTAGAAGCTTTACATCATTAAAATGCACTGATAGGAGCTGTGAAAAGGAGTTTCATTTCTGTCCAGTTCCCCGAATTGTTAGCAGTAGTGCTAAAATACACACAAAGGCCATCTGGCCCAGGGAAGATAGTTTCCTTACAAATAGGTTTATGCTAAAAGATTTATGTATACAAAGATAAGCAAGAAGATTGTTGAGACTGAAGGAGAAGAATCTTCTTGGTAAAATAGTGACTACTGGAGGCTTTAACGTGACAGCAGAACTGAGTTTCCTCATATGCCCTTTGGGAATACAGGCTGGTTGTAGTCTTGATTCATTGGTGTTGTCCTAAAGGGACAAGAGGAGAGATTTGGGGATGGGCGTCTTCCTGGTCAAGCAGGAACTGGAGAATGGTGATGGGAGAGAGTGAACAGAGCCTCCCACTTGCACTCTTGCAGCAAAGAGCAGAATCATGGTCAAACCCTGAGGGCAGCATTGCTGAGACAGCTGACCCTGCATCCAGAAGTGAGAGACAAGAACTGGCCTTTTGGCTGATGGGCAGCTGCCTCCAAGGCTGGTATGGGAAAGTTCTGTTGCAGAATCCTTGCTGGATTCAGCCTCTCACCCTCCTCACTTTGCCCAGGAAGTCCTCTTGGGGTCCCAGCAGTGACTATTTAAAAAGTTAGTAACCTCACCTTTTATGGTAATCATGAAAAATGGGTAATGGTAGATGTTTAACCTGGGCCACACTACCAGATCGCCCAAAGTGGTGGTAACTATTTCCTTAGCCACTTGGTGGAAGAGTTTACCACATGTTGTTCAAGTGGTAAGTTTGGAATGGCTCTCGGTGTCCTGATGAAATGACTTTCCAGACCATAGGATTTCTCATTTGCCTCAGGAATGAGTCTTTGAAGATGGGTTTGGAGTGTGAGGCTTTGCAGACTTAATGGTAATAGAAAAAAATGGAAAACAGTGTAATAAAGTGAATGAACAACAAAGTAAATGACAGTCAAATAAGTGAAATAAATCTCCAAAGAGAAATGATGTCTCAGCAGAGAACCAGATTTAATGGAGAAAAGAAATTTATTTGGAACATAAACAGAATCTGCAGGAAGGAAGGTTAAAGCGAACTAATCAATAAACGTTTAGAAAGGTGCCATTTCCCCAAGCCTCCTAACACTCACAAAGTCCGAATCCCAGCTTCTTAAGCTGTATAGCAGAGCTGAGGTTGCAGGACAAGATAGTATATCTGGTCTTGTGCTGGCAGACTTAAACAAAGTTCCCTGTATTTTCTTCATCCCTGGGACCTACAAGTAGGCTAAGCTGACTTGCCAGAGCTGAACTTCCGACAGAAAAGCCCCAGAGGCTATAAAACAAGCCTGGACTTAGCACTGTTATTCAGAAAATGGCACTTAATAATTCAGGATGCAGATGATTCCAGCTAGAGATATATTTTAAATAGGTTTCCTGATTTTACTTTCAGACTAATGGATAGGAGTGTATCACAAAATTGTAATAAATATAACTCTGCATTACATGCAGCGCTATTAATAAGTTGCTTCTAGTGACAATGTTATTGCTCCTTATATGTGAGAACATATTGCAGGTGTCACAGGTAATTTCTGAAAAAAATGTTTGGAATATTTACCGATAAACCTGATAGGATTATTGTTTTGGATGGAAAAAATCAGGAATAGTCTATCTTCTGAATCTTATGTGACTGATCATAAAGTAGTTAACAGAGATTCTCCATCACTGCAGAAGTATTTACAGTGAGGTGCAGTTTTATCAGCACAAGAATAAGTAAAATCCATTTTAAACTAGGCTAACATACAGTGCTGTGTATGTGAGCATTCCTGCTTTGGAAATTTTTGCAGTATGATTACTCTCCTGTTACACAATCTGGAACATAAATTGACAGCATTAGGAGGAGCTTTTCATTCATTGGCATAATGGTTCAACGTGTTATGGAAATAACTTAGATTCGTTTATATTCAAGGGCTTTGGAAGGACTTTTATGTAGAATGGTGCTCAAATGCAAATTTCCAACATATCCAAATTCACTTGACATATTTTTCTCTTAAAATGAATTATCAAACACTAGGATAATATTATGGGGAAAAATGCATGTTTTAACCAGCAGCAGTCATCTTATTGTGGAGTGGTATTCACATACATCCTATTACTGTGAAAATGTCAGATATTTTCTGTATTTATTTTGCATATGCCCAAGGATGAGTGTGTGCTTTGTTGTACATTCATTATTTAAAGCTTTAGTCCTGCAGCAGGGCAGTAACAAACAGCTCCACAATTAAGTCTGAGAGTAGCCTGTTAACAGCCAGCTTCAGAAAGTAATCTGAAATCCAAGTGCTCAGGTGGACCATCCTGAGAGCTACTGCATCTCATGAAGACATGGGGCAGAATTTGGCTTCCAAAGCAGAAGTCGTAAGAGGTTGCTTTGTTGGAAGATGAGTAAATGCTAATCAACCTGTCCTCTGAAGTGTCTTTATTGTTGCCATTACCTGATGCCCAGAAAGGGAGGGTGACCAGCTACAAAGTCACTCTGATCAACAGATCTGTTGTCAGATGTACTAATAAAGCGTAATGTTGATTCACTCTTTGACCCCTATGCTTCACCTCCATCAGGAAGCAGTGGAGCCCAGGAATCCCAGCTCTCAGTCTCTACTGACACAAAGCCATGCTTTCATCCATTCAGATATCTCAGGAGACATTAACTGCTGAAGTCCTCTCAGCTCTTCCAAGTCAGACACCACAGAAAACAACAGCTGAATAAATAAAACTGCCTGTAGAGAAGGCCAGGGCCTTCATTTGCTTCACTGGGAAGCTTTCAAGAAGCATTGACACCTGCACCAAATGAAGATATCTTCTTTTCATAATAACAGCCTTCTGGTCACCCAGAATGTCAGAAACTGAAACCATCATAGGATACAAAACAATTAGATGGCAGGTTGGAGGACTTACTACACAGCCAACAAGTGCGTTCATCCATCATGGCCTTAAATCCACAGTCTGGATTATCCAAATTGGCCTCTTTGCTCATTTCTTGGAGATTTCTGAAGGGTTACTAGATATCATTGCTTGTGTACATTCACAGAAGACTCCAGTGTTTCTGTGAGGCTAATTAAAGGCAAATGGAGCTCTATTTAAATAAGTGAAAAATACAAATGTGAAGTTGGGGAGCTGCTTCAGTCAAATGACCAGAGAGAAGAGGGGAGGGAAACATAAAAAGGCTCTGAAAATCCCACTGTGGAAGAGCTGACTTACAGCCAGGGAAAATGAATGAATTCACAATTTCTTTTTCCTATATGCTGAAATATTTTCAATGCGAGTCTAAAATAAACCTTTAAACTAAACTTTAAAATACCACAGAATAGTTCACGGAAGTTTCTGTGGATATAATAGACAATATTGAGGATCCAAAGTGTCAAATTCAATCTGAGAGCCTGTGCTGCTGCCACTGCAGCTCAAACAGTAATGTCCCTCAGGCACTAGCTGTGTCTTGGTCATACCCTATCTATAAAGTACCAGCTACTAAAAGCCAACATACAGATGGCCAAGGAAACAGATGGTGGTATCACTTTGAAGAATTGCCTTTTTGAGGGCACAGTAGCCTACCCAAGGAACCTCCAAAACACCATTTTCTGGGGATCTCAGAAGGACTCCTATTCCTAGGAAGCCAAATAGACCCTGTTTACCCCTGCAGCACAGAAGCCATGTGTAGAGACACTGAGTTGTCACCTGCCATGTTTATTCTTGCTCTGCTTGTGCTGCTCAGGCTAAATGTCACTCACCCTTTGGGATCCACCAACTGGAAGATTTAATTGCCATAGGTTCGATGTGCCTCTGCAGCCTTTCTGCTCTCTTTTGCGCAGGGAGCAGCAGGGGTGTCCAGGAGGGGAGGAAAGGAAAGCTCTTTTCTCCCAAAAGGGGGCTGGTGGACTGAATCCCAGAGCTCTGTCCCACCATCTTTCCCTTCTCATGATGAGTCCCTGATCCCTCTCTACACAGCTGCCTTGAGGCTCCCTACAAGCTCCCCCATTGCCTGCTTATGCAGGATGTAAGGCATTACACATTTTCCCCAGTTTCTCAGGGGAATCCTCTAACCAGAAGCGGTTTATAGTTGAATGTATATTTGCAAGTTGATAATTTTGCACCATGTTGCAAGAGACTGCTAAGCCCTGGGCAGTGCTGTGTTAGGAATGGCATTAATTCCCCCATGGGTTCCTGAGCAGAAACTACAAAGACTGGAAGTAGAGCAGAGAGCTGGTGTCAGTGTCCTCGGAGGGAGCTGCTGACAGCCCCAAGCGGCAGAGCAGGACTCGGGGTCCTGGGGCACGATGGACGAGCTACTGCAGCTGACTGAGAAATGATCACTTTCTTCCCATGCACCGCCTAACGAAAGGATGAGTCTGACTTCTGGGACTGGAGCCTCTCCCGAGGATACAGATAACCACACTGCACTCTCACAGCTTTCCTCTCCGTGGGGTAGCCCAGCACGCCATGTGTGCCATGCACAACATTCAGCCTCAGCAGGAAAGCACAGCTATTAGCTTTGCCCTGTGCTGATGAAGAGAGTATTCACTAGCTTTGCTGTCAGGTAACCTCCCAAAACCTGCAAGGGGGGGGAGGACATAAGCAACTCTTCCCCGCCAGCTATAGAGCTGCTCTCCCACAGCAGCTATCATGCCTCAGGGCTGCAGCGCTACTTCCCCCCGGACAAGAAAATATAGCACGAAAGGGGAAAGGGATAGTCTAATCAGGGAAGCAACTAGGAGGGCGTGAAAGATGAAGGATACTAGGGAGGAAAATGTAGTTCAGTCTCAGGAAGTCACGTTTGTATTGAACAGTGCTGGAGCTGGCTGGGAAGGGAAGAAATTGAATAGTTCATGCGTTAATGCTAGCTGGATAGTTATTGTGCAAAAGGACTTGGAAATTCTCACTGATGAGAGGATGCCTGATGTAACTGTCATTGCAGAGCGCTAACAGGGTGATTCACGTGAGTGAAATCTTCGAATCTCAGGGTGTAGCTCTTGTAGGTAGGGGACTGAGGGGGAGGGATGGCACCCTGCACTACCCCCTTTAAAGTAATCAGTAGCTGGAGGAGTGTGAAAACATGCTAACGATAAACTCCAGAAGGGATGTTGGGGGAGTGAGGGGAAATGAAGAGATGATGCCTGATACAAAACACTGAATCAAACCAGAAAGTGGGATGAATTACTCCTAAAGCATCTGTCTGCACTGTAGAGTGAAAATTGTGCTATTGCAAGGAACTTAAGTTTGGAAGATCTCATGCAGCTGGTAGTAAAAAAGTAGGAGTTTCAGAGATTTTAATTTTTTTCTCCTCTTTTTTTTTCCTCTTCACAAAAGGGTATTGCATTTGACAGCTATCTATTTGAAGACTCATTCTAACAGATAATAATAGATTAATTCTAGGACTACAAGCTGTTGATTGCCTAAGGCTTATAGGTTCTGGTTACATACATTAGGAACAAACAGAAGTCAGTCCTAACTAGTAATATTTATATTTGGAGCTTCACAGAACTGAACTTCTCATCATTAAGGAATATTAAGAGAATTTGACCAGAGGGTGGCTACAAGGCAGAAAAAAAATTGCCTGAAAATCAGGAGCTGTTTAAGAAGTTTGCTAGATGGGCAAGAAGCCATGGCCTAGAGTCAAGAACAAGGACAACTTTGGCAGAAAGCTCAGGGTGGTTGGGAGAGGACACCCATGACGACGGGTTTCTTAAGCACAAAGGGCTGCAAGGGGGCAGTGAACTTTTGCATGGAGACAACCACAGCATATGGCTTCTAGCACAGCACATGGATGTCCTTGGATATTGGCGATTTTTCTACAGCCCGTCAGGCCTTTCGGAGGGACCTGCTGGGGAAGTCCACCCTCTAGGAGGATGACCCTGGCTGAATGACAAGGGTAACCCATGCAGCAGCAGTGTAGGGCTGGCCTCAAAAAGTTAACAGTTGCCTTCAGCCTGACATCTAAATTCTGACATTGGGAAATACAAGTATCTTCTCTGATGTCCCTTGAGAAACTACGCTTTCCCCTTTGTGAATGATGAGTCCGTGTTTGAAAAAAAACCCCAATTTTAACAGGAGGAGGAAAGGAACATTAATTTAGGGGAAAAAAACCCAAACCCAGCAGCAGCAGCAAATCAATGGCTCAACTGTACAAATAACATGTGAAACATCTGCCTACACAGTAACCTCCAGCAGTCTCGTCTCCCTCTTCTCAGCTGCCTGATTGACCAACAAATGACTGCCCTTTCACAGGCCGCTTTCCTCCCACACTTTGCTTTTTGATCCCCCACTCTCAGTCTAGCATCATTAGCTGACGAGGTCCGGCATCTGGGCTCAGGCAGGCTCATCTCCAGCCCTGAGGAGACGTGGTATTGTCTTTCCCTGACGGGGCTCCTGTGCCGTTTGTCCCTGAACGATGATTTTCCACGTGAGTGTCCCTACAGAAGCTGCCCTCTGCCAGTCTGCTCCAGTCCTGTGCACCAGCTGCTGCCTGTGGCAATGAGGATTGCAACGCTCTGCACAGCGGGCAAAAAAGGGGGGAGACCCAAGGGTTCTGCAGGGCTGCGCTGCCGCCTGCAGCTTCACGGCCCTCGTCAGCCCTGACTGTTTCCATCCCAGCTCCAGAGGTGGGATGAGCTGCTCAGGACTCAATATGATCAGCTTATTAGGTTGCATGATGGCACCACGGTTTCCCCAAACCACCTCCACTCTGTTTGTAAAGACCGTGTTTATTTAAAAGTACCTTCTACGCCGGCAAACATGCAGACCAGGTCAGTCGCCAAATCACCTTTTGGGGTCAAGTTTACGACGGCCACATGAGGCTGCCATTCAGACAAGGTCGACGTGGGACTGCGCGCAGCTGGCAGTTAAAAACCCCTTCGTTGCCGCCAACTGCAGCCAGCGACGCGAGCAAAACTACAAAGCCTAAAAAAAGCTGAAACAGTTTTGTGTCTGCGTGGTGCTCCCCACCGCAAAAAAGCTGAGAGGAGGAGCTGAGAAACCTCGCCTGACTCTGCCGCAGCTCAGCCCTCACCTGCCCGCGGGGAAGAGGCGCCCGCAAGGCGAGACGGAGCCGGCTCGGGTGCCACCCCACGGGCGGGTACCGCGGCCGTGGCCCCGGCGCCGGCGGGGCCGGGGCGGGAGCGGCGCTGCTGCCGCCGGGCACTAGGGGGCGCTGTCCACCCAGCCGCCGCGCCGGCCCCGGCGCCGGCCGCTCTGGCCGCAGCTGCGCGAGACGGGGCGGCTTGGGCGAGGAGACGGGGGGAAGGGGCAGCAAGGCCCAACAACCCCCCCAACCCCCCCCCCCCCCCGCCGCCGCGGGGCGGCGCGGTGCGGGCCCTCCGAAGCTGGGGAGGCCGGGGTGTGCCACGCGTGGGGGGGGGGGGACCCGTGCTTCCGCGGGGCTGCTTCGCGAGGAGCCCCACTTCGCCTCAGCGTGCGCGCGGCCGCTGCCAAGCTGGGCCCAAACCTGACGGACGTGCTCGTTTGGCGGGGGTTTCGGCTATGTCGGGACAGGAGCCAGAATTCTTTCCCCCTCCTAGGTTAGGGCTTGACCAGGTGTTTAGGATACAGGGGCTCTTCGCACCCAGCTCGTGCCCTCTTGGGTGAAAACTGCTGGGTCTGGCTTGTATGAACTTCTTCATGCTCATGAATAATCGCCCTTATAAATGCTCCTTTCTTGAAGAGTCAGAGGGGAAATTGTTCTTCTCCACCTAGAGATTTGGGGGTGGGGGGACATTAAATCCAGAATTTGGAAACCTGATGAATGTGTACGTTGATGTGAATAAGTTGTTTTTTTTAGTAGAGGGGAAAAATTCAGCAAATTCCATCAGCGTGCATTTGTTTTCGGATGTGCTTGCTCCCTCTTTATTTCCCTCGTTGGCATACTCTCTGATATATATGAGCTAGCAAGAGTGATAGGTGAAACAAGTGCCATTTTGAATGATTACAGGAGAATTCTTATCGAAAGTAATTTTGGAATTAAAAAGGACTAGAGTTGGCATTGGAAAACTCTTACTGTAAGAATGTCATCTAATCGGGAACAGAAAACTGTCATCTGATACGCACTATCAATCAATATTAACCAACGCAGCTCAACAAAGAATGTTGAATGCTGCTGTAAATTTCTCTTGAACAAACTATAAATCAAGAATATATGCTTAAATGATATGACAAATGAATTCTAGCAGTGAATTACATCGAGGTGAAAAACTTCTATATTGTTTGCCAACAATTTGCAAAACAAGAGCTAAAGTCATGGAGTCACTGTGAAAAGTAAACCCAGTTCTAACTTTTTGTAAATAGTTTTGCATTGCAATTATATTTTCTGAAACATAGTATCCATTTTTGCAGATAAGTATTTTTGATTCCATGAGATTCAAGCTAAAACCTCTCCATTCATTTAAAAGTGACTGCTGTGTGCATGGTAATGTTTCAGAGCTCAGATGACTGCTTCGTTGAATGCGTATCGTGAATATTAATCTAAGGGTATATACTGATAGTCATGTGGGCCTAGAAATTATCTCCTTCTCATATAGACAGGAAAAATGAAATACAAAAATGTCATCCAGCATTTACCAAAGTTGAGAAAACCGTGAAAATGGACATAACTTTGACAAGCTTTTGAAACACTCTAAGAAGTACTCCTGGTGCCAAAAGGCATGCTTGGGGATCGCAGCGCAAGTATTGTATTGCCTTGCTCCTAGTCCCCTTGTAGCACCCTCTACATCTGTGTTAGACCGCCTATACAGCACGTGCGTGAGAAGTGGTTGCCTCGAGATGCAGTCCAAGGAGCCGCTCTGCTGTGAGAAGGTGAAGAGAGGCAACAGCAAACACTAACAGGTAGTGCACACGTCTAAATTTTGTTCCTCCCTTGGACTTGAGCATTCAGGAAGGCTCTTCCTTTCTGGAGATAGGCTGCCGAGTCTCCCCTCTTCGTGAAACCTGCATTCAAGCTACTAAATAGCAGGGTGCTCTGGGTAGCTTGCTCCCAAGCTCTTCTTGGATGCTGACTATAAAATACTTCTTCACTAACTGGGACCTCGGACCACCCCGCTTTTGCTTTCAAAGAAGAGCCGAAGAACACAAGGAGAGTATCATGTGCCTCCTTTCCCTCTCCCACTTCCAAGAAGTATTTGATTATTCTCTGCAGAGGACAACCTGCCCAGAGCAGCCTTAGTCCAAACCCAGCCTGGGAGGCAGTCCCAGACTGCCTGTGGTTATAATGAGCAGCCTCGGGGTTGTTGGGCAGTGCGATGGGTAAATCCCTTCTGGTACAGGTGAGTGATGGCAACAACCCAGCTGAATCCCTGAAGGAGGGCACTGGTGCTGGTAGAAAAAGCACCCCTGGAAACCTCCACTGCAGCAAGCCCTGCAG
This sequence comes from Gorsachius magnificus, assembly GCA_034008185.1. NCBI lineage: Eukaryota > Metazoa > Chordata > Aves > Pelecaniformes > Ardeidae > Gorsachius > Gorsachius magnificus. Next base: position 165,966,107 of record CM067081.1, read on the forward strand.
AAGAACTCAGCCACTAGTTAGGGGATCCCAGCTGCGCCCCTGTCTGAGACAGAGCTGAGCTGCTCACCAGGGCTGGGAGAGAGGCTTCTCTGGGAAGAGGCAGAGCCAGATACTGGGCTAGAAAAAAGCGGTGTTCAGACCATAAAAGCTATAGCCTTTGGGTGCTTCTGGAGTAAAGGGAATGGGGCTTACGAAGACCTGAGTTTTGGAAACAGGATTTCAGTGCTTTTGTGGATCTAGCCCCCTCCTTTCTGGAACATAAAAGGATTTATTTTGTTCAAATGCAGGGGTAATTTATTAATGGAAAAATTACCTTGATTTTACAAATAAAAACAAAGGGAAGAAGAAAGTGTTTGATGGTTGGGAGCCTCATTTATGCCTGGGCCGCTCCCACTCCAGGCAAAAGTTCCCAGACTTCAGGCAGGATGAGAAAGGTGCATAGACAACAGCCTAAATCCTTCTTATGGCCACTGGATAGGTGAAAATGTTTAACAGAGGGAGCCAGTCTGAGTATGTTAAGTTCCTTGTTCAGTCAAGGTGTCCTAGTTTTATTCCCACAAAAGAAGTCTACATATCAGTCAGAGATGACTTGTCCTCCCCCACCTCCCTTTGGCTGAACTAAATTGCTTTAGGGTATATCGAAGCTGTTCATGATAGCTCTGCTGCAGGTACAGGTGCTTGCCATTAATAAATACAGTAATAAATACATGAAGCTCTAAGGTTTCCATAGCTAAATGAAACAAACTTCTCACAGGAAAAAAAACTTCAAAGGTTTTTGTCTTCGTGACACTAAAACAGAGCCTATTTAGGAGTGTTTCAAAACCAGAACCAATAATTTAAAAGTAGTTTTGAGATACCATGTTAATTTTTTTTTCCTGCACAAGTGCTTTAATGGGCATACAAATAGTGATGGGACAGTCCCTTAATATTTTATACAATAAAAAATCATATTGCAATTCATGGAAATTTTGGCTTGAGCAGTCTGAGGGGAAAAAAAAACCAACCCAAACTTGAAGAAATTTTAGCTTATATGGAGAAATAAATAGGGTATCTCTTCCTCTCTATGGGTCCCTCGTATCACTGGCTGGAGGAGGGAGGCAGGGGCTCTGCACTGGAGGGTCTGGGAGGAGAAAGGAATTTGCTCCATATTGCTGCTGCATGGTGGCTGTCCCTGCTGGTCTGGCATGGGAAATCCTCTTCACTGCTTCCAGGGCTGGCCCAAGGTCTCTCTGCTTGAAGGAAAAGACAAAGAGGGAAAACTGAACTGAGGTTATCCAAGTTACAGCATGGCCCTGTGGCTATTCCGCATACCTAAGTTAGGACTTCAGTGCCCTCAGAGGTAAAGGGTGAGGCAAATCCTCACCCTACAGGCTTCAGAGAATTTGGATATATCCAAAATTGCATGAACTCTATAAAATATAAATAAAGCAGATAAAATACAGCAGATAAAATTGAACCATAAGTATCTGGCTGGGCCAGTCTGTTTTTCTGTACACACACATGGCAAATGCAGAGTTTTTAAACATACATGTGGTTGAAATGAACATTTTCAATGTATTTTAACTAGATTTGTGCAAGAAGACATTTGCTGTTAAGACAACACAGGAAAGCTCGGTTGCTAGACACTGCCCCTCGCTTAACGAAGATATGACAGTCTCAGTTCTGAAGCAAAATTCTAGCAATTTTAAGAGCTTTTAAAAAAGGAATGAAAGCCCCGACAGGGAGCAGCTATGAGCTCCTGAGACGAGGGCTACAACACTGGCAGCGTTTCATCTTTGCAACTGAAAACGACATTGAGAAGTGCCAAGGGTGTGTTGGTGTGCACATCCTCTTCTCCTTGGCCTTCCCCACACCTGCGAAGAGAAGGAGCAGTGAGGTTTTCGAGAGCCCGGCAGTGTCCACTGCAGCATCCAAGTGAACCCAGACAGTGCTGATTATTTTAGGCATGGCAGCTTTCTGCGCGGGAATCATCGCTGCGGTCATTCACAGCTCTTCTGCCATTAGACACCATTCTGAGGGCAGGAGAGTCTCCTGCACGAGTGCTGGTGGATTTGCGCTAGACTTGTTAAACATACATGTTCCCCGTGTGATTATTCAGCTGAGCAATCAGGTGATTAATTTCCTTTTTTTAAGCATCCAGATACGAAGCAGAGCATCCAGACTATTGCTGGTATTTGTATTTGCAGCTGCTTTTAATGGGCTCACTCATTACTGCTCATGCCGTGCCATTAGTGGGTAGAGTGTATTCCTGCCACAAAGACACACTTGCCCTGAGGAGCCTACAGTCAAAAGCAGACACCGGGATAGTGAAGGCTACAAATATTCAAAAAGCACAGGAATGAAAGAATGAGGGCTAGAACACCGAAAGATTATGAGATCTGCTTGTTATGTTCACCTCTTGCTAGTGCCTTGTTTTTTCGGTCTGTGCTGACACCTAACCTGAATGATCTTGCGAAAGAATCATGTTCTGAATTCATATAGCTTCTTGTGATAAGCTGTTGATGTGCTAGTGGTATTTTTAAGACACAGAGGAGACATGTCAGAGAAACAGGAGCCCAATTGCACTGCAGATAGAATATTCTAATCAGCGAGCAGCTTAACAGCACGCTTACGGGCAGCAAATGCTTCACAAATCCCGTGGAACGCCAGCTGAAAATCCCCATCATTACTGACATAACTTTCTCGATAAGCCTCCTCAACAACACGAGCTATTGTTTATACCGAGAAGCACTGCTGAGGTTCAGTGGAAAGGTGTGTGGAGCTTTTTCCCCCAAACAAATGAAGTGCTGGATTCATGGGTGAGAAGCAGACCTGCTGGCATTCACAGCTCTTATTCTATTCAGTGGTCACAGCAAATGACACCCTTTCATTTTCCCTTCCTGCACTTCATAGTACAAAAGAAAAACTTAAACCTAAACCAGCTATTTTTATTTTTGATTAAATCTTTCTTTCCCCTCTCCAGATGGTACATGCAGGGGCACGACATTAACCCGAAACAAAAATGAGCAACCAGAAGCAAGTGTGCCATTAGCTCAGCTCGGCATCTGATGTGTTTATTTTCAGTGGATCTGTGAAGCAGGCTGACAAGCAGAATCTTTTGCTTCACATATCACTTACAGAGCTCCAGTGAACAGGCACCATATGAAACAGCCAGTGAAAAAAGCTTCAGCAAGGCATGGCCGCATTTTTTTTTTTCCTTTTTAGGCACAGATACAGTCGATCAAAACCTCGATTGGTGAAAGAGACTCATCAGAGACAAAATTAAGATAATTGCATCATAACTACAAATTGTCATAAGAGACATTTTATGACACAATTTAGCTGAATTAGGTACTATTGACCCCAGAGTGGTTTATCAAGGCAGAAGAAATAAATTAAGAGAGAGACGAGTACTCTGAATGCAAACGGCAAGCCGTGTTTTTCAACTTCTTTTCAACTTCTTTGAGATCAGGTGAGATGCTTTGGTTTACAGTCACCAAAAGAAAGGTGCAGATTTTAAAGCTACTGTCATGTGTGAGCACAGCAGAGCCAGAAGGTTCACAAAGTGACATTACATGGCTTTGTCTACGCTAGTAGACCAGGCCAGGGCATGGGTCTCCGTGTTGGCCTAGGGTCATCCATGCTGGAAGTTGCATAGCAAGGTCCCTGACATGGTTTTGGGCAGTTAGCATCCCCCTGCCAAGGTTTCAGACACAGCCTGAGGGTTAGCACAGGCTAAGGACCTGTCTGACTGCAGGCCAGATATGACCCCCTGTTTTGGAAAGGAGTTTAGCCGTATGGATCAGAGCGGTGCTGTGCCAGTGGACCTCAGGACCAGAGAATGAACCCTATTTACTAATATGGATGCGCCTTGCAATATCAGACAGAGAAGGAACAACAAACTGTCTTCTGTGCCAAAACCAGCGTTCCAGTAAAGAGTACTGGTAGCTGGACTTTCTGGCTACTTTGTGGTGCCTACATTAGAGCACTCCACTCTGGTAAAGCATCTCAGCAGGCATGGCTAATTTGGAAATACTGTCTTCCTTTGAGCTAGTTCCAGCAGTGGACATGCAGAAGGATGTGATGTACAGAGGGATGCACATGCATCAGATGCAAGCCAGCTTGCACCCGGAGTTGACGCAGGTACCCCATGGTGCTGCAGCTCATGGGAATAACCTTAGCGGGTAAATACTGACAGCGTCCCTGTGTGGAGGTCTTTGCTCGGGTCTCTGCTAGCTGGGGGAAATGACCATGTGGTGCAGTGCCCCACCAGCATGTCCTTTCCCAAGCTTTCTGTGCCAGCTGGGATGTGTCGTGTCTTAGGCGTTTGCAAGCTGCAGAGCACTGGGGTGAGAGGGGGTTGACCAACGGGTTTAGCTGCTACTGAAGCACAAGCAACAGATAACAGGAGTCACTAACAATGAAAATTAACTGAGCATCAATCAACGTGAAAGTCCAACTCACCTTGAGAAAAAATTCTTGCCTGAAACACAGGCGAAAATGGAGATGTCCTCTGCCACCTGTAACTTCATTAAACCAGTGAGGTTTTCCACTGAATGTACTTGGCAAACACACCGCAAACCCTTACTGAGTTCTCTGCTGCTTTCAAAAAGTGGCACCTCTGGGGACCCGGAATCTGCTGACACAGATGTTACAAAAGACTTTTTGTAGGATTGACGGCAAATAAAATATTCTGCTGCTTATTGCAAGCCTTTTGACGGCATAATTATGGGTATCCTTGCTCCAGGCTTCCTGACTGATTCCCACCTGACAGACAGCCTCACAGATTTTATGCATTCAACAAATGCATTGGCACTCTCCCTCATATTTCAGCATAAATCCAGGAATGGAACAGGCATCAGGTGACTGTCTATTTTGAATGTGTTGTACAGCTTTTAACATTCCTGTCTTTTCTGTGTTGTTACAGAAAGTCTCGCTCTTGCCTCTCAGCTTTCTGAAACAGAAATAAAGGGCTGTATCACAAACATCAGAAACAGAAGATGAGAATCATGGCTGAACCACGGTGCTGTATGTGTACATTAGTGCGAACAATTCAACATCATGTTTTTATTAAAGATAGCTTAAAAGGGAGTTGAGAGAAACTAGAAAACCGGAGCCTTCTCTTCACAGGTGTTGAGCACCTGAAACTTCCATTAGCTTTCTAAAGGTCTCCGTTTCTTTTAGGTTCAAGGTGCTCTGGGAACAAAAAGCACTTAAGAGAAACATGCTGCTTTTTGAATGGCAGTGGCCAATGACAGACAATAACTATTTGAGGAAGGACAAGGAGCGCTTTTCTGTAAAAAGGCAAGAGCACCTCAGAAAAAAACAGGACAACCTGATTTTTCTGTGCTTATTTTAGCAGAATGCTCCAGAGCAGACCTATTAAAAGTCTCCACTAAATCTTATTTCCATGGAGGAGTGGTATCATTTGTGATCATGGACACCATCTTTAGCTTTGACTTGAAGCACGGTAAGCTACTTTTGCCTTATCCTTTGTAACTTTAATTGTGCGGTAAAGTATTCTTAGCCTCCTTGTGTGGCACTGTGCTAGGAGTCAGCTTTCTACTGTACATCTATCTTCTTTTATCGCATCTTCGGCTTTTCTTTATCTTTCTATAGCTATTGCATCTCAATACCACTCTCATTTGTGGTAACCTCTAGCCTAGCTTTCAAAAATCCCTCTCTTTTCAAAATAAGCTTTATACCTTGTCTAATTATCTCTTCCCACACGTTCCTTTCACAGCAACAAATTTCAGTGCTGACGTGCAAAGTGCAGCGCTCCGCTTCCTGTTACATTTGTGCAACCCATTGAGATCCAAGGAAGTTGTACTGGTGTAACTAAGGCGAGTTCAGCTCATTATATTTGCAGTCCCAAACCCCTCCTTGCTGTTTCTCTGAAGTGTGTATCCTCAGACATCTTTCTTGCTCCCACACACCAGGGAGCCCCAGGGAGTGATCCCTTAGCGTGGGTGCTGCTTAAAGTCAGCAGCTGAGAATGCAATGAAGAGCAGAGGCTTTTCTTCTGATCTTGTCCCTAATACAGCTCATACCTCCACATTTGTAGTTACTTTCTCCTGGGTAATGTAAAAGCTTGATGACTGAGTCTGTAGTCCTGAGACCTTCCAGTAGAAGGTTTCAAAAATAGTGTCAGTACCCCAATGTTACTCTTCATGTAATTAGCATATAAAAGACAAAATATTGTAATTTTGCATCCTAAGCCTTCAGAGAACAGGGCTAGATTCCCTTAAATCGCACTGAAGTTTGTAATATTACTGTAAAGGGAGTGGAAATATCCAGATTAAATTTGACCTTTCAGAAAACCACTTGGTAAACTAAAGAACTGCCTGAATATGTGGCCTGGAGGTGACACGTAGCATGTAATTCACAGTTCCAGTTTATTTCTTTCCACTGTATGTGTGGTACTTGATAGTGTAGCTGATAACTCTCTTCCCATAAAGAATGTCATTTAGGAGAGGTGCTGACTAGGCATGATTCAGATTCCCCCCCTCCCCATCCCGAACTCATGCCTCTCTGCGGCTGTGGAAGAGGGCTGCACCTATGTTCACGCAAAGGAGGGCAATAACAATCCCTCACCTTCATCATGAGGGAAGACATCACTCCATGAGGATGAAAAGGGATAAATTATTATTTGAGATTTCTTCTGTTATCCTTCGTCTTCCACACTCTAATTTTTCTTTGCCTTCCCAATTGTTAGAAAAGCTTTCTGTTTCGTAAAGAAGGGAAACGCACAGCTTCAGTAGGAGGATATTTAAGAGAATTAAAGTGTTCCACTTGGTATAGTGCTACTGTAATTTTAATTTCCCATACAGGATTTGGGCATAAGAGTTCAGAGCTCTTAATACCCAGGATTGAAAGCTGTCTAATCACAGTGCTCCCTCTGCATTGCACTCCCTGTGACACCTCTGCTTTCCCAGTACCATGTTCCTGACTCTGAAAGGTCCAAAAGGAAACCCACATTACTGAATTTTAAAGAACACTGCAATACCCCCATGGAAATAGCATTTCCTTGCAATAGATAAAAGGTGGGGTGAAAGAATAATCTCTCTGCTCCAAGGCTCTGATATTTCTTTCAAGAGATGCAGCACATCAAACACTTCATCCTATGCAAGCATGTTAGGCTGAAGAGGATAACGGAGCATTGACTAAGGAACGTGCTGGACTCTACAGTGAATGAAAGAAGGACCAAAATTGCAGAATACAGTTAGTCACAGAGGACTAAGGTGCTCTACCAGGCTGTAGTTGCCAGCAGTATGGCACTGAGTAGCAGTCCAGCAGGTAGAGCAAACAACAGCAATTTTGCCAGATCTCACTGCCTGATATAATGCAATGAGGAATGACCACAAAGTGTCATTTGAGAAGTGATACTGCAGTGCATGGGGGGTTTTTAGGGCATCAAAGGTCATTTGCACAGCAGGGATGCAATACGATATCTGGCAAGAAGTGCTACCACAGGGGTTGTCAGAAGCAGGCGCCCTCACAGAGGGAGCACCCAGGTGCTGCAGTGAGAAACCCCAAAACTGGTTACATCATTGTCTCCACGGTAGTCCTAAGCCTGGAAAGGCTCCACTGCACAGGACCTCCGATGTGATGGCCCAGCAGCTGTCTGCCACGAACGGGGCTTCTCTTGGGTGCAGAGTCAGAATTAAAAGACAAAACAAATACCTGCGTGTACAGCCTACCAGAACCATGGGCACTTCTCAAAACCGATGAGACAAGGAGGCCACAGGGACAAAAAGCGTAAATGAAGTTCATTTTGGAGGGAAGCAGCAATGGCCAGAACACAGCGGCTAGCCCTGAACTCTTTCTTCAAAAGTGGAAAGACCCTCTGAAGAGCAAAATCACGAATGTTCAATCCCATTAAGTGAGCTCACAGTAGGAGTAATTTTTAAAATGAAAAGCATGCCAACTGTTCAGAGATACAAGCGGGAGAATGGCAGGGGAATATACAAAAGGACAGAGGTGATGAAGAGAGACAGCAGGAAATCAAACTCCACTCAGAATAGCAACCCGCAAAGTTCCAGTGCACTCCAGCCTGCAAAATAACAAATAAACTCTCCCCAAGATGAACAAACCGCTAAATACACTGGTAGAAAAAGAATGACTTGTATCTACAGGTACCTCATGGCCCTTTTAAATGGTAACAGTTAGAAGTCTGGATGTGAATACAACCCTCTTTTTCTTTCTCTAGTTCACATTATACATGCTTTTGTAATAGCAACATATGGAATAAGGAGTTTGGCAACTTGGAAAAATCATTGTATTTCAAATGTCCTACATCACCAATAGAGTCTTTTTATTTTCTTCTGATATATTAATCCTTCGTTGGAGGAGGTATCAATTTTAGACCCAAATAACTGTAAATCAGGTATGCTCACATTACATTTATACTTAGGTGTAGTGAGTGAAGCCAGAAACTAGTGTAATCTCTGCCTTATCAGAAGACATTTGCTTAAGAAAATATCCTTGATTTGTAGGTGTTCTCACTGCCCACTTCCATTACTCAGGTGTAAAAACTGCTCTCTTGCTTTAGCATGGAGTATTAGCTTTCTGATAAGGAAACTTGCAATGAGTTGTCTGTATTTTACTTTTGAAATATCTGTGACATTCAATATCAAGAATTGTTTCAGGCAGATAAAGTAAGCAGATTTATTTTAGACGGTTTTTGCAACTTTATTGCCTTCACCAAGTTCAGAGGTAGCTACTGTACCCTTTTTCAAAGTTTGAGATGGTCTAAACTCATTAGAGATGGGAGCTTTGACTGGTCAGGCATGGTACATGGTAAGGACTCAATTAGGAATTTAAAGCCACTGCTCAAAACTAGAAAGATGGGTTGATTTCATTAGTATTGACAGGCAGGTCACTGGGAAGTTCACCACACTAGGAACTCATTTAGATAATAAATCCTCACTGATGTTTACAAGGTAAGCTTTAATTCCTGTCTAAAAGAAAAAGGAAGGATTTCTTCTTTTTCCAATAATGAAAGCGGCTTTAGGATTTAATGCAAACATATTTGGATTATGGGATGGTCAGCAGTTTCACTGGGAAACTTTGGACAAACCCACCCAGGCAGTAATTCTCAGCAAGTACGGCAACTGCCATGTCATTTCTGCTTCATGTGCTAGATATTTCAGAAATGTAGAGAACATCAGGACTACAAGGCAGGTATGTACTTGCTATGGGTATTTGTGAATTCTTCCTGACCAAAAGGATTGGCCTGATTCAGTAGTAGAAAACTGCATTTAACTTACTGCCTCCAATGAACTCATCTTGTCCAAATTGCATAGTAATCCTAGATCACTAAAATGTTCAAAATAATTACTTTGAATTTTTACTTTGGTTCACTTTCCTTAATGCCATTTCATTTACAGACAGTTAGAGAATTCTGGCAAGGGAAAAATTGGGTTGGGATGGTATTTTCTCAGTTCCCGCGGGTGTGATCCTTTAGTTTGCTGTATGTCTGTAGGTGTCCTCTTCCACAAACACGCTGTGGGCAGCGGACGGAGGATGTCCCCATAGTGTTTGTGGTGGTCACTAAGGAGATACTTAACAGCACATTAACTAGGATTCTGCAAAGCTGACAGAAGTGGGATCAAGTCAAGAATAAATCCCTCCTCTGCAACTTGTGAAACCCAGCAATGCCACGGTGACAGTGACTGTGAATAGCGAATGCTTTACTGAATTTTAGTCAGTAGATCTACATATTTCAGGACCCCTGCAGGCACACTTGGACTCTTCCTTCAAACTGCCCCCCTTCGTGTTACTGCTGCCTTAGCTACAATAGCTGGCAATTTTCTGCCGCAGATGGCTAATCTGCCACTGCTGCCCTGCAGCAAAACCCAGAGAAGAGTTGAATTTCTCCCAAGACTGATTTTCCAAGTAGCTAAAATAAGCACCCCAATTTGGAGAATTTTTAGGAAGGCTGCAAACACAGTCTACTGAGATGGTTTCAATTGCACGGGATGAACTGTCTCTACAGCTGGAAGTGATTGCCCAGGTGGTCTTCAGTGTACTGAAATTACAGGTGTGCCGAACTTAAAAATTACTGGCATAAGCAACTGTGCACCCAAGGATATTCGTGACAGTTGCACCAATTCAGTGTGTGATCCAGATTTTGAGATTGCTATGATAATCAGGTTGGTAAGTATATGCCCAGGCACGTAATATGTCTGGATTTGGAAGTAGGCTGCACATGCAAATAAGCACTCTTGTTAATCCCTTACTTTGTTTAAAGCACTGGCTGTACTGTTCACTTTAATAGGTCGAGCAGTACCCTCTACTCTTTATTTCTTTCCTTCTTTGTCTCTCGCTTTCTCTCGATCTTTCTCGCTCTTCTTTCTTTCTTGTCTGTCTGTCTGTCTTTCTCCCTCTCTCTTTCCCTCCCTCCCTCCCTCCCTTCCTTCCTTCCATCAGGCAAGTAAGTAAGTAAGTGTGCATGCCTACCAGTATTTGTACACACAACAAACCCTATACATATATAATGCTCAAAAATATGTGTTGAAAGGATATGATTGTTTACAAAATCAAAGTCTTAAACTTAGGAAATGCCAGAATCAAGTTTGCCTGTGCATGTTTAATGGAGATGGTTTTGGTTTTGCATTACGATGAGTGCTTGATTGTACAGCTACATGTTTTTTACCCACAGGTGCCTGGGATGGATTAGGATCACTTGCTGGGCAGCTTTTCAATATTCTGTTTTATCTTCATAGTTCAGCACGTGGCCCCATGTCTCGGGTATTGCACTCTATTTAAGCTGGGCTTTGGATACATAATTATTAATTTCATCAGCAGCTTTTTGGTGGCAGTCACTGGTATTGTTTTCAAGTGGCTCGTGAATAGCAGCAAATTCTGTTTTCTCTCTCTGAGATGAGGGCACATTGTTATCTTCATTTTTCAGGTGGAACGAAAAGACGCAGGAAGATTAAAGTCCAGAGGTTCCACTAATTTCATCCACCAAGGATCCCTGCTAATTACCCTTGTGGAAAGCTGATAGTGTGAGCAATAGCCTTTATGTGGTCCAGTGCTAACAAAGCCTCGCTGGTGGCCGTCACAGCTATTTGCTGACAGGGGAGGCGGTGGAGCCCTGAGCACCTCCCAAACTCTTGGAAGCAAACATGCTGTAGGCAGACACAGGCTCCTCTGCTCGTCCCCTCCACAGCACACGATCTGTGGGCAGCTGGCTCCCCCACTCCCCATCCTTGCCTCCAACTGAAGAGGGCAGTTGTGTCCCCGTGCCACCAAAGGCGAGCCAAGCGGGGGCTCTGCTGCCAGCCCTGGTGACCGTCCCCAGCCAGGTGGCAGCAGCCTTGGGCAGCAGCTGCTGGGCGATGCCAGGGCACTCCAGTGGGGACCATGCCCAGAAAGCACAGACTCTTTGAGGAATTTAACTGCTTTCCTGTGCTAGGCTGTGATCTTAAGAAGGCATGTGACATGGACAAATTTGGGTTGATTTGCACAGGAGTTGCAAATGACCTGTTAACCTTTCAAGAAGACAAGGCCGGGTTATACATTTTTCCTTAAACTTGTTCGTAGGGGAAAAAAAAAAGAACAGCCTGGAGTTGGGTAGGTAGGTATGTATGTAGGTAGCCTGCGGGGAAATCTGCCTAGAAGACTTCAGCCCAACAGGTTGAAGTCTAGCAAAATTGTTAGCAGATGAAGCAGGGAAATCCTGGATGACTTTACTATTGAGCAGTTCTTGTAGTGGCCTTGCTGCTAATAAGGAGGCATATACACGCACGTATGCACCCACGCAGACTATGTGCGCATACACAAGCACAGTAATTAGCAGGACACTGGATGCCCTCTCATTTATTTTACTTGTTCTTTTCTGTAGAGCTTAATCTTGCAGACAGTTCGCTTTAATCCTGAGCGGATGGAAACGGCAGGAGTTTGTATAAAATTGGTGTAAGTGTTCAGCCACTGAGAGCAGAACCCATCAGAAGGCGATGCTGAATAAATCCAGAGGAATACCGTGGCATTAATTGTGCACCGTGCTGAGCATACCTACTGCGGCAGAAGGTGACTCCCGCCCTGCTGATGGATGAGATCCTGAACAAGGTAGGACCTCCTCATGTTTCACCAATGCAGAATTGCTTAAAGCTTCATGGCGCAGCCTAATTCAAATTAATTGAATTTAAATGGTAAACACGGAATCATACAAACAACTTTAGTACAAAGTGAAGGAACTCACTGTGGTCATTCCTCTTTTGGAAATGTGGTAACACCTTCAGAGGAAAAATCATAAGATATGGAGGAAAAAAAAATCATTTGCCTATGGAAGAAAACAGGTGTTAGGCCTTTTAAAAAAAGTGACCTGCCAGATGTTTTGTATAGTAATTGTATCTCTATACATAATCTAAGTGGGGGTAATGCATATGTATCAGTACAGGCTCAAATTTACAGGGAATGTGAAACAATAATTTAATCCTCCTGAGATATATTGTCAATGCCAGTCCCATGCTTTTTATATACGTGTAAAATTCAGTGGAAACCATCTTAACCATTTTCCTTCTTATTAAACAGTCTTCCAAAATCTATAATTCAGTGAGCCATTAAGCAGTTGGCATTTGTTGCTATACAATCCCGTTCCACAAACCCCACTGTGAATTCAGCGGGGCATTCGGCACTAGCCAGCTTTTGTTATCAGTAACTCTACATGAAAGAACTTGCATTTTCCTGCTAATGAAACAAACCGAAAGAATAATAAAGTTGCTCAGTACTTTAAAACCTTAGTTTGGATTGCAGCTCTGAGATTTCAATGCAGAGAACTGTTGAGATGCTCTCAAATCCAAGTGCCTCTCACTGCTAAGTGCCTGTATGCTTTTACCTCCTGCAGATGAACATACACAAGTTATAGCAACGTTTAGACATCAGTGGGATAACATCACTAAATTCTGATAGGGGATCTCAAATATTCAATGAGCTGTATGTATATTAGGGAATTATGAGTTAAAAAGGCAGACTAGACCCTGGGGTCTGAAGACGGTGAGTAATACAGGCTGCAAATGCAAGGTAGAAAGATCAGATCCTGACACAACACCTCCACATGTCTTCCCGGCATGATCATTGCTTTTTAGGAGCCTTATTTTTGCAGAAAGATAACAGGTCTTGCCGCTCACACAGTTTGTTGACTGATAAGCCCATCAGTGGCACTCCAGTCTACAGGCACTGACCTCAAAAGCCTCTTTGAACTTAAGAGTGCACTGAGGTCCCAACAGCTCCTTTATGGCCACCCGTGAGTTTGCGTGGTGCCTGCCACTGCCTCCCCTGCATGAGCCCAGCTGGGCTCAAGGAGCCACGTTTTGTTCAGCAAAGTGACTGGCGTTGCTCCTGAGACGACCGAAGTGTGATGGGTGCAAGTTGCTGGGGGGTGCAGTGTCCAGGCTGGATGTGGTGGCATGGGGCTGCAGCGTTTGGGAGCTCCCGGCGCAGCGGGGATCATGCTGGGATCTCACTGGGGCATCCCGGGCAAGTCCTTCTGGCTTCTGGAAAGCTCGACATGGGTATGATGAGAAGATGAGTCCAAACTATTTTAAACTGTGGCTTCTGGCCTGTGCTTAACTCTGTCCTGTGCTTTTGAGAGGCCATCCCTGTACTGTCACTGTGCCCAAGGGGAGTCTCTCCATCCCCTCGTTTTCTTTTTGATTACTTACCCTCTGCTATGACACATAACACTTGACTCGTTTCTCAGATTATCATTAAGCAAAGGGGTACAACAGTTTTTGGAAAACCACAGCCCTACCCTGCTTCCTTGGATTTCATTGTCCGTCTGCCTCCATCCTGCTCCACAGAAGAAGGGAATTAGCTGGCTTTAACAGCGCTGTGGGAGTAACACACAATGCCACATTAAGCTGGAGAAATTCTTTCAAATGGGAGGAATTTCAACTTAACAGATAAACTACCATTTGGGGGAAGCAAGTGCTCTGAGTTTGGACTCTGTCAGTGGAGGAGAGCCTGTATCCCACAATCAGTAATATTAGCGTGAGTTTGCACTGCTGAAACTAGGACGAGTTTTGTTGTTTATCTACAGATGGACAGGCCAGAGACTTTTGCTTTTCTGCACTGGTATTTTTCAGCTTTTTTTGGCTAGACGAATTATTGCCAGAAAAGTATTGCTGAAATCACTGTCAAGAACCAACTGCAAATATCTGCCTTTTACAGGAACATGCTCTGTCTCCCTCCCTTCTGCACCCACAAATACGAGATACCTCATCTGTTCTTCTTGTTGAGGGACATCACATCAGAGCTAGGAGCACAGTTTTGCAGGGGGAGGGAAGGAGCAGTCAGCAAAGTTACAGAAGCTGTTGCATGGGGTTTGTTTTGCCCATCACAACATTGTGCCAGCAGAAGGTTTCCAGGCTGTGCAAAAATATGCAACACATTAATGATCCCGATTTTTAATGAATTTTAAAATGAATTTGTGCTGGTGCAATCAGTTTTGTTAATTGCTGAGCAACAGTATTTGTTTTCACAATTAGCTGTGGAAGTACAATAGCAGGCATGCAGATAGAAGCTGGATTTAAACCAGCACGTTCCAATTAAATACATGGCTGATAACTACACGACTGGAGACTTGTAACAACGGTATTGTCAGGAAAGATCAGACAGGTGTTTGAAGACACAGCGTGAAGACAACTTGAGGGTTGAAATTTTGCACTCTGTGATGTCTGTGAGGAGAGCTGGATCTTTTCACTGCAAAAAGCCAGACTGTGGGGGTGAATGGGAAGCAAGGAAAAAGGCCACAGACTTCTGACAGTGGAGGGTTGCAAAGGCTCTAAATATGCAAGGTCTTAGGACCTCAGTTTTGTCCCTTGGTCTAGAAGAAGAGGGTTTTGTTCCCATTATGGAGTACTGTGGAGACAGAGCGTCAGCCCCTGTGTGCAATAATTGCAACTTTAAACTGCCCTGTTTGTATAGGATTTCTTAGGAAGCAAGTTGTTAAGTGTATGGATTGCTCCAGCTGAGGACAAAGAGCGCTGTATTTTAGGAGAAGTTCCCAAATGTTAGGGCATAGGAAGGTGGCATCCATTGCCTCAGAGAACAGCTCAGGATCACTGTGGCATTATTTAAATTACCTCTTTTTTTTTTTTTTTTTCACTTGGGGACATGCAAGGAGGAGGAGGAGTAATTGCTTATTTTTACACTTTGTCAGGGAAGAAGACCATATTCTTTTTACCCTTTGAAGCTGCCCTGTTGTATGGCAATTTCTGAGACAAAAGACATGGAGTAGGATTGTTCATTTGCCAAAACTTTTTTGCTGATCTCTTTTTGTAGATTATTTGGCAATGCATGGATAAGTTGTATACAATACATCCCACAATCTGCCTGCCATGGTGTAGGCTAATGTGCAATTATCCATCAGGAGACTCATCTATGTAGTATCCTTCAGGACAATGTAGCAGCTCTGAATAACCTTCAGCCATGCTGTTGTTACTGCGTGTTGGAGAAGGGTTCCTGAACTTCCTGAAATTGTGGATATGTGGGACAAGTCTTTCTCTGTGAATTGTAGGCACCCCACAGAGCTCCTCCTTTTCTTCATGCTCTTGGCCACCAGCAGCTGTGCAGGGGGACGGATGAGAACCCCTGAGGCACTTCCTGAGTGACTTCCTAAGTTTCTGACATTGCAGAAGGGGGCTCAGAAAACCCTTTAGGAGTCCCTGCTGTTGAAAGCCAATCTTGCCTTCACTGGATTGCTGAATTTGAAGACCTTGTGGTAGGTTATTCCCATGAGAATGATCTTGTTTCCTAGCCAATGAGGTAGAAAGGGTTTCCTAAGTTTATTATACATCTTGGGGAAAAAATGGGGAGAGAGCCGTAGAGATGGAGGGAGAGCAAGAAATCCTTCTGCCTATCCATCCAGCCCCAGACTCCTTACAGCCAGCATGAACGCTGCAGGACACTGGGAGATACCCAGGACAGAGGAAACACTGTCCAGATCTTTTCTTGTCTGTCTATGTTTTCATTGGCATGTAGCCAGCTGAGGACACACCAAGCAGCTAGTTTATTATTTCCTCAAAGAATTGTTTCTTTCTCGGCAGGGAAAACGCAGGCTTTGACACAGTAAGACACACTCCACACGTGCCAAGAGCAGCAAGGAGATGGGCTTGGAGCAACGTCCATGTCCAGCAGTGAACATCTGTCCTAGCCACTGGTGCTGCAGGGACAGGAGGGTAATTGGAGGGGCTGCCTGTAGGCTTGGTGTTGGGCAGGACACCTGCAGCCTGCTGCCTGTCTGTAGCCAGTACCCCAGGCAGCTCAGTCCTGCTCCAGGGGTGCACAGACCTCCCAGTGCCAGGATGAGGGACCGCAAAGGGCTCTTGTCCTCTATTATCCTTTGAAACAGGAATTATCAGTGCTAAAGATGCACAGCTATTCTTCTCTTCTTCACTATTCCCATTTTATTGCCTGCCTGTGGAGGAGGCTGCCCAGCCCTGACACAGTTGCTGGACCGACTGTAGTTGCCTGACTTGCTAATTTTATCAAAGGCTAAAGGGAGATTGATCAAGAAAAGTTAAGTCACTGGGCTGATGATACAGACTGGATGGTGTAGAAATGTCATGGTGTGAAGAGAACAGAACTGAGCAGAACAGAATATATTTTTAAAGCTGATAGCTGCTTTACCATCCTATTCCCTGGCCTCCTGATCTTAAGGCCAACTCCTTTGCTGTGGCAGAAAGAGCAAGAGAGGTTAACTGTGGAATTAACCACTCCTCATACAACCAGCACAGTTTCTGCACCAGAGAGACATAAACAGCAAAATGAGCGATTTTCAAGGAAAAGAGCTAGAGCGGATTCCTGGCAGGATGGGGAAATAAAGGGATTTTAGTCCCCTTAGAGTTTTGGCTAAAGCTAAGTGGCTTTGGGGCACTTAGTGCAAAAAGAAAGACTTGACACATAGAAGGGCAGCTCAGGAAGTATTATTTAACTGTCAGGATTACATGACAACTAAACAGTTTGTTATTTAAAAAAAAAAAAGTTATTTAAAAAAAATGTGTTATTTAAAAAAAAAAACACCCTGATTTTAAGAGCATCCCCTGCCCCAGGTGGTTATCCAAAGGACCCTCTTCTTACAAAGCTTGTGAAAGCATCGTGGAGACTTATTTGTCAAATAATCGCACAACTGACAACGGTATCACATTACCCAGACTTCTGCAGAGCTTCGAGGTCCTCCCCGAGGAGCCTGCTGCAGGGCAGAGGGGAGGTGGCTGGGGGAAGTTGCCCATTCTTGCAAAATTTTCTGTGGTTTAAAAATTTCGCTGCTGAAGAAGAATGGACCAAGACAGAATTAAACCTATTCTATATGCACAAGGCTATAAAAATCAGCTCTGTACTCGCTTTGCATTGCCTGTCCTTCCCCCCACGCCTCTTTGTCATTCAAAGTATGCTCATAGGAAACTTCAAGAGAAGCTGCCAACAACATTATCAACATCAAGAGAGACAGACACACCAATGACACAGGCTGTAAGTGAAAGGATACCACTGAGAAAAACTACACAGATGGTTTTATAGATTAAAAAAGCTGGCATTTCTAAAGCTCAGGATTGTTAAAAACAGAGATAGATAGATAGAGGGGGAGAGGGTGAGAGAGAGGCGTAACTTACTTATTCAATCCTTCTAGTTTGGTATTTCTGTAGGCCCCATCTGTACTTTGCAAGAATGGGTTTGTGCTTTTGGTTGCTCTCCCAGCTTGTTCTTGGTGTTTATAGACTATCCCAGATGTCAAGTTCTTCTTTGCAAAGCAAGTTGATAGCTCCTCACAGCAAGAATTGTTCTGTTCTGGGAATGCACCGAGGCATTTTGCATTTATAAAATGATTTACAGTCCAGAGAAGTCCTGAGAGGAATGACTTCGCTGTTCCTAGGGCAGAGGAGCACTAGGACTCTCTCAGCCTGCCTGCCTTTTAACTGCAACAAGTTGTTCTTGGTTATAGCCACTGTTCATTTATTCCCTCTTTGCCTAAAATTAAATCACTTATTCCAGTAGTTCCCAAACCACCGTCTCTTGTACCACATCAAACGGTGCTTTCTATGGTGGTTTCCACTGGAGGCTTCAGGAAGGGAACGTGTTCTGAGAAATTTTGGTAGTGCCAAAAGTTTTAGAAAAACAAACTGACTTCATCTCTTTCAGATGATTTCTGGTATTACTAGCACCGAGATTTCGACAGGCAGGTTAAAATAGGGACGCCACGAGCCTGCTAGAATATTTGCCCCAAGTTGCAAGGTTTCAGGAATTTTGACTTCTGAACAAACTACCCCAGAAGAGCCGTCTCCTTCCTGCTAAGTAATTTAAGTTATATGGGTACTACCTCTGGGCACCCAGTCCTTACCTCCTGGCACCATCCCTCCTCCGAGCTCTCCTGCTGGGTGCTGCACCCAAGCATTGCCCAGGTTTGCTGCGTACACCTAGTGTCTTGCCTACGGTCCCAGAAAAAAAGAAGGCAATAAAGAGATCCACAAATATTTCTGTCTGTCCCAGTCCCCTAGCTAGCTTGGGTTGTGCTGAAGTTTCACTTTTCCATCTACCAACATCCATGAAAGTAATAAAATTGCTGCTGACTCCGGAGGTCTCAGAGAGTCACTGCAGGCACAAACTGTGCTTGGGTCGCCTGCAGCATCTTGCATGAAAGAGGGGCTATTCCAGGCAGCCGTTCATGGCACTCCATTTCAGAACCCAAGCCAAGGTAATCCTGCATCTCTGTCAGTGCCTCTGTTTAAATGTTTGGGATCATGGCAAGTGTTTGTTGCAAAAAAAACCCCATTTCTAAGTGAACAAATGTTATTTCTTGCTGAGGACTAGAATGAAATGAGCTTCTGAGAAGTAAACAGACAGAAATGTATAGACAGAACTATGGGTGGATGATAAAATTGGTCTTTTACTCTGATCTGTTTCTAACATATTTCAAAATAGCAGCTGTGGAAGATGGCACTTCCTTTTACAGCCCTTTTCAGAAATAATAAGTGTAGTTTGCTAGAATTTTGGTCTAACTATTTAATCACCACATTACCTTTTAGCAAAGGTTTGCCTCCCATCATTAAGTAATTCACTCAAGGTAACAAGTGAGATAAGGAGTGAGGGATACAGTAGTCTCAGATGTAAGCCTTATTTTACAATAAAGAACAGTGTGGTTAGGCTTTCTCCAGAGGGATTTTTGTGTGTTTTCTTGCTTTGTTACAGCTTCCAGAAAGCGGGGATTACAATATGTATCTGCTGATCAATATTAAACTAGTAGAGTAAAATGTCAAGGAGAAAAAAAATTGAAATCATACTACATTTCAACACCAACAGAGAAAATCCCAGCATTGTTAAATGGCAGCAATAAAACTAGCAATTGTTATTTAGTTTTAAGTAATGAACCAAATAAAAAATACAGAATTTGCTACATTGCCTCCCAAATGGAGCTTATTACACTGCTTGCTTGAATGTTTGTACAATCTTTAATTTAAACATTTTCTCTTCAGGTCTTAATAATAGGCATGGGTAGTTGCAATTTACTCCCTCTTCAAAGGCAAAAAATGAAAGAGGAAAACAAAATGCTTTAACAACTCACATGTGAACAGAAGTGGCTCATTCAGCCAGAGGAGGTTGGTAGGGTTGAAAGTCAGAGAATTTCACCCCGCGATTTATCTTTCAGCCAGGTAAGGGCAGGATTAGCATGTGGGCTCTCCAAAGCTGCTCCCCCAGGGAGAAGGAAGAGCCATTCATCACTGTTTACTGGGCCTTTGTTCTGCTGCAAACCCTCACAGAGAAGAAATATAAAGAGTAATTTGTATTTCTTAAAAGGAGACACGCAATCTCATAGATGCTTCAAGGATTTTTTTTTTATTATTATATTTTTAATATATAAGGAAGCAAGGAAAGCATTTAGAAGTGAATGTTAATATATTCCACTCCTCGTGGCCCACAGGATTCTCAATTCTCAGTTCAGTTTTTTCATTATGCATCCTTTGTTTCTGGAATTACTGTGATAGTTTACTGGTTTGAAGGATTTTAGAGTTGCAGTCATAAATAGGAGCAAATATTAACCTTGAAACTTGAATGACAAAATAATCCTATTTGAAACAACCCCTGAGTGGCAGTTGGAGGAGAAAGAAAGAAATTAATTCCCTTTTTTCCTGCACATGACTACCTCGAGCTCCAGCTGCTGTTTAGAATTGATCATCTGATTTTAAAATCCAAAATTTTAAAATGCCTAGCTCTGATTTTTTTAATGAAGGAACAGGGGCAGGCTGGGGTGCTTATTCCTGGCCTTGGGACCTGTGGCTGTATGATCCCCTGTTTCCCCCCCTTTGGGGCATCGGTGCTTTCAGCTCCGCATGCAGGCAGAAATAATTTTGAAAAGCTTGGGTTCAGATGCTCACCTGCAAGGTAAATACAGAAAATTTCCTCTCGGGCTACACTGGATTTCTTTAAATGTTTTTGTTCTTTGGTTTCTGGTGTGACTTTGCAGTGAAGCACAGCTCGTTATTCACCCTGCCATGCCGGAGGCAGGACCCGAATGGAGGGGCTGCTGCTTTGCAGGGGCACGCAGCCTCCCCCTGGGCACCCGCCCGCCCGTCTGGTTGGCTGCAATGGCCAGGTCAAGCCTGGAAAGGAGTATTCTGGGGAGACTGGAGGAGTGTGGGACCCCTCCACCCCCCCTTCCCCCCCCTTTACAGCCTGGGATCTGGCTCAGCTTTTCTCCAAATAAGGGCTTTTCTCCAAATCCATCCTTGCTCTTGTCAGTCCTGAGTAGCCAGGACATCTCAGCTGCTTTCCTCTGTGACCCACAGCATGGCTTTCTGTGGGATATGTAAAGCCAGGGACTACGAGCTTTTTACAAACTACTGCAGCGACGTTTAGTAGGTCACAACATACAGAAGGACAAATCAGAGACCCTTGTGCAGCACTTGGTGTTAATTTTTATCGTACCTATAACATTTATCCTTCCTTATAGGAAACTCTGATGGTCACATTGGTAGAAAAAAATAAGAATGTCCTTAGCACAGTAAAGTAAATCAGCCAGTAAAACACCATGCCATGAAAGAAGATGTTCCAGATAGTCAGGTCCTGACTTGCTGCACCTCAGCAGCGTGCAGAGAAGGCAAGACCTGGCTCGCCCATCTGCAGGGCAGCTGAGGACGCCGCTTGGGCTGAGATCCTGGTACACCCTCCCGAGTATTTACATCTGTGTTAGCTGCTCCTCTGGAGCACACTGGGACAATCCCCATGCTTCAGACTAGTCATACGCACCTTTATAAGCCCAGGGGCCTCTGATATCCTTTTCTAGGCATGAAGAAACCTTCAGGACAGGACAGACTTTCTCCTTGGGCAGCTGATAGAAGAAACCAGGAGCATGTGACTGACATCTGGAAGTTGCCTCCTGAAATGAACTCCAGAAGAATTTGGATTTGGCTTGCTTTTGCAAGGGAAACTGTATTTAGTAATGAGATACTACGGCAAGGAGTGTATTAGGGGTCTAGAACAGCTCTATATAGTACCTGAGGTAAAAGAGTTTTGCTGAAACCTACATAATGTTTTCCATCCTCTAGGATCTGTTTCAGATAGTCTCATACAACCACTGTAAAACATACTGACATTGCACTTTTTTTTCCCCAGATTAATCTAAGAAACAGCTGGGAACACAGTATTCATGTCTGTCTTCTTTATTCATTGCACTGAGAATTTTGAAGACATTCAAACTATTGGTCAACCACCGTATTGGGTCTGGCTGAGATGGAGTTAATTTTCCCCATAGCAGCCCCGACAGTGCTGTGGTTTGTACTGGTTGCTAGGAAAGGTGTTGATAACCCACCAGTGTTTTGGCTGCTGCTGAGCAGTGCTCGCCCAGCATGGCGGCTGTCTCTCCAACATTCCCCCCACCTCACCCAGTAGGCTGGGGTGGGCAAGATCCTGGGAGAGGAAATAGCCAGGACAACCAACCCAAACTGACCAAAGGGATATTCCATACCATATGACATCTGTGCAGTGATAAAAGAGAAAGGAGAAGGAAGGGGGGGCATTCGTTATTATAACGTTTGCCTTCCGGAGCAACCGCTACACGTATTGAAGCCCTACTTCCCAGGAAGGGACTGGACATCGCCTGCTGATGTGAAGTAAAGAGTAAATCTTTTGTTTTCCTTTGCTTCCATATGCGCCGTTTGCTTTTGCTTTATTAAACTGCCTTTATCTTGACCCATGAGTTTTTTCCATCTTATTTTTTTTCCCTGCCGTTGTCCTGCTGAGGAGGGGAATGATAGAGCGGCTTGGTGGGCACCTGGTGTCCAGCCAAGGTCAACTCACTACAACCACTAATCTGTAAGCCGCAAGAGGCTGGCCATAAGGAATTAGGGTGGGAAATTATTTTCCAAATTACACCACAGACTTTTTCTTAAATCAAAGTTAAGTTAAAGGAAAAAAGCAATTAGAAAGATATTATTTAAGCCTGAGTATATAGAAGGCAAAGAGACAGTTCTTGCTGCCAGCAGCAAGACTCTTGGGATCTATCAGATACCCAGTGTTGAAGATAGACTCTTTAAAATCTAGGACCAATTAAATATCCAGACAGACTAAAATTGAAAAGAGACTAGAATTTCCAATTATGTATAAAAATTTAAGAAAGGTTACTTATAGTTAAGAGGACATAATTCATCACTACTTATGCTGAGGGATGGAAATATTGAAGAAACAATGCCAGGTCTGTATGGCAGACAGAGAAAAGTGAATCCTAAGTCTGACTGGTTAACTAGCAAAGTTCAGAGGTTTTAAGTGATGGTAGATAGTCAGAAGAGAGTGTTGTAATAAAACTAAACCTCAAGTGCTTACTGTTCTGAGAGAGAATCTAGCTTAGGGAAAAAATAATGCGCACACAGGAACCTTTAAATATAATCTGTCATCAGCGTTAATAGGGAACACTTGCAGCCACATCAAGTAACCAGGAGTGCATGGGACACAGCTGGAGCTACTAGACCAGGCTGAAGTCTTCATAATCTTCCTGGTAATTTATTGCTTCTTTTTAATCAAGGACTATTGCATACCTGCATAAACCCGGGGACCGGTGTAGAGTTGTTCTGTGCACCCAGGCCAGGACCACGACCATAAGCAGGGAGTTTCAGGCAGTATTTCCTGAATCTTAACATCCTTCATCCTTGCCTGGGAGCAGGGGATGTCCTTGGGATCTCCAGCTCACTAAGTAGGCACTCAGCTATGCAATGATTTCACGAAGATTTCAGGAGATGTTAGCACCTTCCCCCAAAGGGGGACAAATTAATATATCTTATTAGTAACTACATAAGGAAAAAAAATTAAGAGAGTTTCAGTATAGCTGATAAAATTGAAGAGTCTTCTGTCTTTTGGGAAGTGTTTTTGAGTCTGGCTCAGATTAACAGCGATCAAAATACATTTTTATCCTTGGAAGGCAAGAGAATGCTTTTGTCTCAGGCCTTTGCTTGATGACAAAGGTTAGGTTTTTGCCTCTACAGATCTGACCTGAGGCTGCAGAAGTGCTCAAACAGGAGAAGGAGGAAAGCAAGGAGGCACTCTCTGCAGCTAAAAGGCAAGCCTCTCAACACAGGTTAAAGCTTTTTTGCTTTCAGCTGCTGTCTCTCATCTCACATTGTCTGATCTAGCACCTAGCTGACAGTCAGAGACACCCTGCAAAATGAGGCATAACAAAGCCAGGAGACAGAGGGGAATCGCATCCCTCTGCGTTGGTGGCTTATACTCAGTGCCAGGGAGGAGAGGAAGGCATGGGCCTCCAGTCTGAAGGCTTTGTCCCTTTCCAGGTAAAAGAGGAAGAACCTGAAGGTGGGAGTCTTGAGAAAAAGCCCAATATTTATAGGGGCCACAGAATAGGAAGGGAAATTTTGTATCATGAAGGAAGGGACCCCCTGTTTGAGCAAGGAGAAAGGCAGAAGTGTACTCTAGAATGAAGGCTTTCCTTGGAAGGAAAAAGCAGAAGAGGGTGGTATCCCTGCTTAGAAGATAAGACCATAAGGAAAGACAGATCAAGAAAGAGTTGCTCAGTTAGGGAGGGAAAAATAATCGTAGTGGGAGAAATGATGTAGTTTGCACCATAACAGCAAGCACTAAATATAGAAGGTGAATGAAAGTCTTTAAGAGAGACAGTGGACTCAGTGCTTGTTACAGCTAATGCCAAGAAATATTAAGTTACCCCACCAGGTATTAGTAATATTAATATTATGTTGTTAGCAAGCTTTCAGTACCACTGGCAGTATGTTACGCCTTTTCTAGGGTGAAATAAAAGAACTCAGTTTCTAGCCCTACTAATTTTATATGTTTCATGCGCAACACATCCACTTTTAAAAATAAAATACAGCATGTAAAAGTAGTAATTTACAGCTAAAGCAACTATTTTCTGGTGTTCTCATTAAGCCTATTTTATGCACCTGTCTTCTATTCACTCTTTTGAAATTGTAGACCACAAATAAGTGTACTAGGAGTGAACAATTAGCCATAATTATTGAGTCCTTGTAATATTTTGCGATGTTGAGAAGATTTCTTACATGAGGGTGTCCTTTGTAAGGAGGGAAATATTCATAGTGATGCTGAAGCTTATGACTTGAACCTGCACATTGACAGCAGCCTACAGCAAGGAGAGCAAGAAAGAATTAAAGGGGGGTGCTTGCAACAGCAGGTTTCATGAAGGACAAATCCCAATATAGTTTAATCATTGCTCAGTTTTAAATAAATGTCATGAAATAGTTGCATTTTTATGTTTGCTGTAGGCTTCCATAGTTACAAGCTCTTTGCCCAAATTTGCTATAATGGTGTGTATGTTTAAATACATCTGTATGTATAATGATCTTTAACGTTGCTGGTCCCCTGTGCAATGAATTAGACTTTTCACTGTTGTAAATAGGACTGATGCGAGATTAATAAACCAAGCCAAAGAGTATTGATACATGGAATTGATGTAAAGCAGGTTAGAGGAGAAGCTAATTAACATGCTTGAGTGATTTACAGTCTAATCCTATACAAAACGTTGGAAACCAAACTTGTGAGCACTAAAACAATGAACCCCAGCTAAAGTATTAAAAGTAATGTTTCAAATTCTGCCATGATTTTTCCCCTCAACATTCCTTAATATTACACTAGGTGTGATTTTGCAGACTAAATATAAGCATTGGTATTTATTTTATAATTGAATTTAATGTGAAATCTGTTCCTCACAGGGATTTTTTTTAAGAAATGAGTGGATTTCTCCATCAATTTGCAAATCTAAACTATTCAATTCAAACAGTAACTGCGACAGTGTGAAAAGCTATTTACAGGTCTGCAGCCATCTCTGGTTTCATCAATTTGTTTTTCAGTCTTTGTTGTTATTTCTTGTTTCTTATGGATCTCCTGGGACAGCTTCTTGCTTGAGGAGAGAATGTCAATAGCTCATTCGTCCTCCAGGATATTTCCTGACAACAATGAGAATACTCCCCAAATTTAATCTAGTTATTTTGCCTCTTTTCTGTAAAAAAATCAAGGAAAATAAAAAAACAAAATTCAAGAAACATGAACATCACCTGAATAAGGCTGCTGTGTAATAACAGCCTGGTTTTGCTTGGTTTGTATAAAGGAATATTAAAATAGATTATAACTTTCAAAAATCCATTAGTGAAATTCTGGACCATTTTAGGCACTAAGTTCAAAGTGGTGTAGATGCTAGGCAAAGTTCATCTGAGAAGGGCTTTTTGCTTTGTTTTGCTTTTTAATTCACCAACATATTCATCAAGCTTGCAATTAAACCTTGTGTACCTGTAGGCTAATCTGCTGGAATATTTATTTAAGAACTAGTTTCTCTTTTCCTGGGGCCATAACGTATTTCATAGCCCATGCAATATGAGGGTGCACTGTGATGTTCCTAGTATTGTTTTAAAAACAAAGGTAAGGAGGTATGAGCATGAATGCAGACAAGTATTTGTATTCTAGATGGGTTCTAGAGAGAAATAAACTTGAATTAGCTGGAGGGCTTGAGTTTTATAAGATATAATATATGGAAAAAACACCTGTTCTTTATCTCTTTACCTGCAATTTATAAGAAAAGATAATTTCTTTTTTTTGGGGCCTGTCTACCAGGGGAAATTAACTATGATAGCTGTTCTGGATTAATTCTCTACACGGATGCTGGGTTAATATCAAACAGAAAAAAGGGCATTCTTATTCCAGAATTAGAGTGTATACAGGGAAACAAACTTGTTCCACATTCTGTTCATGCTGGATTAATTTCCTTACAGGCATCTTGGAAAAAAGCATTCTTTTTTTTTTTTAGGAAAAGTACTTCATCGTAGTTCCTCTAAACCTGGGCCTGAACTGCGACAAAAGGACAGTTACCTGTGATTTAAACTTATTTCCTTGTATTTACTACTTCAGTTCTTATCTGGTTATACATCTGGAGTTACTGATCATCAGGATGTTGGAGCTGCATACAACAGACATAAGCTCTGCGCTGAACCCATCAGAAAAAAAAAAGTAAGTGAAAACAATAAAATTACATTCCCCGGAACAGGTCTATAACAAAAAATATTAAACTCACAGCTAAAGTTTGGTGTGATAGTAACACGTAGCAGCTGAGACTGTGGCTTCCCTGTCCACATCTGTACATATCTGTAAAATGCGTGGAATTGCTGAACCTTTTATCTTCTGAGACTCTGATGGGTTCATTCTCTCTTTGTTAACATAAATGACTACTTGGTAGGGGACCAGATTCTCATATTAGTTACATGATTATTGTCTAGCATATTGTAGCTTAACCCAACTTTCCCTCCCCCTTCCCCCTCAAACAAAAAGCCTCTAAAAACCTATGGGAAATCAGGTAAGAAACTGTATTAGAGAAAATCAGTTCATATATATACAGACCAACAACCTTTTGACCTTTCTTGCCAGAATACACACGATAAGAGTAATTGCCAGCACTGTTATTTGTTCTCATTTTATTAAGTCTGTTTTTACAATAGGTGTTAGAGATAAGTACTCTGATGGCTATTTCTCCAGATGTCTGGTTTAAATGTACCATAAAACACACTAGATGGTGTATCCATTAACACCATATAGTGACGAGAATAGCAGATTAACATTAAACACTGTGTTAAAGGGGAAAATGTTTCTAAATTGCATTTGCTTGGGTTAGTCACAGCAACTGGAAATAATTAACACGAAACAAATAAAAAAAAATTTCCTTCCATATGCAGTTTACTTTTTTTCTTCTCTTCCTTTTCTTTTCTTTTTAATTCCAGGATGCATGTGGAGTCAGAATAGTCAGGTTTGGTGCTTCTGGTGCTATGCAATGGAGCAAGTATGTTTGTGCTTCCAGAGCTGGGAAGGAATCACAGATATTTGGTCTTTACACTGTCCCTGCTCCCTTATTATGCACGGACACTCTCTGCCTTTGCATGTTGGGTTATTTAATACACAAGGGAGATGCACAGCACCACAATGGGTGCACACAGTTGTTAAAAAATCGAGAGTTTTTCTGTGTTTTCAGTTTTGCGGCTCCAAATTTTCACCTTTGAAAGTCTCTTATGTATCCCAAACCTAACTGTTGGACCTATGCTGCAGAGAAACAACTCAGCCTTTTAGCCCCTGGAAAGAGTCAATAGTCTTTAATTCTAAGAACCCATGATGCTTTTTATGAAGCACACTTTTCTATGTTCTTCCAAACATTATCTCTCCTCTTCTGCTCCCCCAGCAAAACACTGAACACTTTATACTTTCTGCGTGCATCGCTTTGTTGCCATCACTGCCACCCTGGTTATGCCTTTCAGCTTTGGTGTTCTGCTCTGCCATTTTCTGTAACTCCTAAACAACAGTATCCAGCTACTTATTCCTTTCCTTTTTTTCTTTTCACCACTTTCTTGGGTAATTTCTCCTTTCTATCTCTTCCATCAAGTATTTTGCAACAACAACAGTATCTGATTAGTCCCTGTGATTTCCTCTCCGAGTAACTTGTATAGAGAAAACATACTTTGACAGATACTTCAGGCAGATAATGAGGATTTTGGAGATGGGTGGTCATGTGGTGCTTGAAATCCCCGCTGTAATGAATAACAGCCTTTCTCCAACTGGATGTGTTCCATTTCACTTTGTTTAAATGTCTGTCTCGGCTTCGCAGACTGTAGAGTAGGATTGAGTTCCTCTGGAAGGTTTTCAATTAGCACCGTGTTCCCAAACTATCAAAGCAAAAACGTATCAGAAGAGGGGGAGAAAAAAAAAAGCAAACAATTAACAATTTTATTTCAAAAGCCTTAAACCACTTTGGTTGCTTAGCATAGCAAGAAACATCATTTGAATGGAGCCTAATGAACTAATTTCGACAGTCCTGTGCTTGTGAAGTGTTGGGTTTTTTTCCCTTTAAATCGATACAATGCATTGCTTTTATTTCTAAGCAGTGAGCAGAAATAAGTGAAACATTTTAATTGAAAACTGATCTCGTATATTCAGCATTAGGAAAAAAAAAAAGGCAGGGAGCAGAAAACTTTTCCTTTGCATCAGCAGATGATGAAAAATTTTCTCCTCTTCTGTGAGAACATGACTTGATTTCCGTTCCTTGCTGTCAGTGTATTACATCCACTCACAATGCTCCAGAAATTATTTTTTTTCTCAACTTTGGATGTTTACCTTCTTTTTCAACCTCAGGGAATGGGATGGCAGCACGCCACCTGCCATGCAGGAGGCTGGCCCCTGGCTTTAAACTGCTCGATGCAGTGGGAGCTCCTGGCATGAGAAGGGTAATTATGTTGATGGAAACACAGCCCTGTGAGACTGGGTGACTGATGGCTGCCTGACTGCAGCGTTAGGAGATGGCCTTCTTGCAGTGTCCCAACAGGTGGGAGCAGGCACAGGCATTGCTTTACTGAAAGGAAAGACTCCAGGATATTAATGTCCTGGTACCCACATCAAGAGATTTGGTAAAAAGTTCTTGTCTTCTGAATTGGTAGATGTTTCCAGCCATATTGTATTGCTTCTCACTAGGGATGAAAACCCACAGGGCTGACGCCCAAGCTAGTCAGCACCACTTTGCACCCATGCTCTTCAGCAGGAATGCAGGCATGTGGTGGGTAAAAGAGGGTTCTTGAACTTTATGGAGGTGATCTTTTTCTATCTTCCTGTGCCTTGTCCCAAACCCAGGCCTGGGATACTGGCTGAGGCTGGTTTTCCATGCAGAGTGGCCATTTGTCATCATCTTGAAAAGCTTCCCAGCAGACAGGAATTTGGAGACATGATGCAAATTTGACACTGTTTCCTTCTTTCTTGACAGCTCATCAGCCTACCCCATAGTATTTATAAGAGATTTTCAACACAGTGAAAAGCTATGATGTAAGATTTTCCTCACTGGATTTCACCGCTGTGATGAGTGGGGCTTATTTTCACTTGTAAGAGCCAAGGTGCCTCCTGAAACTCCAGTGTTTTCTTGTTGGCTCAGACATTATATAGGTAACGTTGGTGTCCTTTCCTCCTGAGCAACTGTCTTGGACTCAGCTAACCTTTTCAGCAAAGTTAGCTGATTAAAAACCAGAATTATCACAGCTGACACTTGGGGCTGTGATTTGGGGAAGGCAAGCAGTGGTTGTTATCAGCTGACTCTTAAAATCAATATCACAAATTTGCTAATTCCTGTGCTTATGTGCTTCAGCTTCCCTCAATGCATGGTGACCATTTTTGCCCTCAGTGTTGCATGGTCACGTGCCGAGAGACCAGAGAAGCCACAGAGGGGGCATGCGGGGAGCTTGAACACCCCAGGGCCCACAGGTTTATGATAAAAAAAGGTGAGTGACTGAAGGTGCACTCAGGTGAAGAGGAACAGCAGGAAGAGAAAAGAAAGAAAGGATGAAGGAATAGTTACAGTAAGACAGAGGGGAGAGGACGAAATTATCATGCAATAAAGTGGGAACTGGAGACATAAAACTGGAGTAAAGAATGGGTGGGAAAAGATGGAAATCCCTCTATCCTCTGCTGTGACTGCCAAGAACACCGCTGTGTCTGAAGTGACGGGGAAAGTTGGAGTTACACATCCAAATGGTGTGGTAGGGACTGGAGGAGGAGGGCCATTTCTTCCCCTAATTAAATTTGTGCAGGATTTTAGAGGATGATACTGTTTGATTCAACAAATTTTCTTTAAAATATTCTTTTGAAGTGCTGTAAACTTTACCTGGTCATGGCAATATAAAAGTATAGTCTGAAAAGTTAGGCTTTTGATGCACTATCATAGATAGGTCTTCAGAATAATAAAACAGGTTTATTAGATAAAGTTACATGCTGTCCATTTTTTTGCTGGTGATAAATGTTGTTAAAGATTTCCTGGTCTTTTTTTGTATTTCTTTGTGACTAGTACTTCTCACAAAATTCTCGCTACTGTGCAAATGCAATTAAGATAAGCAGTTTGAAACAGGTATGTTCCATCTCCTGGATAGTAAACAGTAGCAGGGACCAATGTCCGTGAATAAATACAGAAAACAGGCCAGCCTTTGAATTTCCTACCACATAACTGAATGAATCTTTTTCCATTGAAAGCAATTCTTTAGAAGAAAGATTTCGTGGTGTCGCTGGGCACGGCTCTTTGTCTTGAAGTCTCAGCATCTGGCAGGTTTACCCTGACTTTCATCAATAAGCTTCTTTCAAATAAGTATCACTTTCCCTGGGTACAAATGGATGTTCAGCAAACACAGACACAAAGTCAAAACCCAAACGCACAAACAAACAGCTGTCATATGTTTCAGAAAGCTGTGTGTTTTAAAAGTATATGGCAACATAAATATTTTGTCCTGGTTTGATAGTATTGAAAGCTTATAACAGGAACTGGGAAAGTTTTGAAGTACTGCCTCTAGATACAACTTTTTATTGAAGCAACATATGACTGTTCAACAAGAAATTAATCTATTGAACTCCTCTCCTATTAGTTCCCCAGACCAGTAAGTAGCAGCTGGACCTAACATGGGCCTTTGACATGCTGGAGAATATACCTTCTTTCACGCAGCCAGGGAGGGAACATTAATACTCTGCTGCAGCCAGGAAAACACGTGTGTGCTACCAATTAGGAAACCTTTCAAAGTGTGGCTTTGCAGCCCATCTGTGATCTGCAGACCTCAGTTTGGGAACCATTATTCTCTACTAATGGCACCTGGGGAGCGGGAGGGATGGAGAACTGTGGGGTTCGAGGGAGCAGAGTCTATTAAATGCTATGGCAACAGGTAGCAAAACAGCATTCTCCCTTTCTCCCTTACTAATTAGTAGCTGTTAGCATCTGGAGTTGACTGTCTGTTGGTGGATGCAATTTGCTGCGCTCCATCTTGTGATGGTACAAGGAAACTGAAGGACAATGCAAGGAGCAGTCAAGCCAAGAGGCAAAAGAAATACTAGGAATGAGCTCCTGTACACTTACTTTGCAATACCATGTTTAAAATAAATTAATGCTCCTGGAAGCCTGGCAGTAATGTGCCTAACATGGCAATATTTTCTACCCTGTCTGAATTGTTTTGCTTCCATTCTCTGCATTCTTTTGGCAGAAAATAGTCCAATACTGATCTTTTCACTTGTTTGAAATTTCCGGAAAAAGAAATTGCCTATTGAAAAGAAAACTCCCATGACAGGTGTGAGGAAAATCTTTCTCCTTAACTATCGGCGATCCAAACCTGTTGGAAAAGAGAGTTTTCCAGGTAAGCTCTGGCCCGGTGTCTTGTTGGCAAAGGACCAGGGGAGGAGCCACAGGCATGGGATTGCCCCTGTCCATAGGGAGAAGCAGGTTCACTGCAGTCCTTCCCCAGGGTGTCAGAGTCTTTCTTCTTACCAAAGCTGAATGTTTTGAGATCACAGTCTTTCTATTAGATATGATTATTACTAAATAAATTTGCCTTATGGGGTTCAATGTTGTTTGGAGAGAGAGGAGGAAATGTGTCTGAAGCTATAGTGCATTTGCAGAAACTTCATTTCCTGAGGAAGCCAAGCTAAAAGGAATTTCAGACTTAAATATTGCATATACTCTGTATGTTTGAAGGCAGGAGTGAAATTAGACCGCTCAGTTCAATTGCGTTGATATTTTATGCTTGATTGTATTAATCTCTTTCATTCAGTGCTTGATTACTACCAAGCTCAACAGAGTTTCTTCAGTGACTGGCTGGAGAGGAAAAAGGAGCTGACACCAAGAGATGTCAAAGGAAAGACCTGTCAGCTGAAACGGACCTAATGCAGTGTTTCAGGGATTCTACATAAAATTAAATAGGGTGGTTGCTATTCATCAGTTAAGTACCAGGGTTTGCCAGGTACCACCCTGACATGCTACAAAAAGAGCAATAATTGTTCTAAAGGACAGGTGGTCCAAAGCATGCTCAACATTCTGCCCGCTTCAGTAGCTGAGAGACTGCAGTACAAGTTAGATATGTCCCTTTGTAAGATTTTACAAAAACCCGTGCATTTTATATGATCCTAATCTGCAAAAATTTATTCATGGATTTGTTTCTGTTGTTGTAAAATGTCTCAGTTACAGATCTACACTTTTGCAGAACATAAGCTGTTATCCTGGCTTCTCAGGATATACGCCAAAGTGCAGCCCTCCAAATTACATCAGCTCTTTGTCACCAGCAGATGGACAATTTCTAATGATTTAATAAGCACAGTCCTGATTACTCAGGTACATATGTTTCCTTTTGCTGCTTTATGCACATTTTGAATTTGGACAAACAATGCAGCAGCTCTTCAGGAAGTCAGATATTACCAGAAACTGTAAGAAAATTGGAATTTCTTCTAAAGCCAGAAGTTGCAGATTATTTGTTAGGTAAACGATATGGCTTAATAGAAATAGAGCATTTCCATTTTTAACCATGCTTAAATAGAAGTTCCAATGTTCAAATATCATCAGCTTTGCAGAAATGGATTTTAATTTCCCCCTGTGTTTTTAATTTGTGTACCAGCTTGACCTGGAATGCCTGCCAAAGAGATAAAACTATCTTCTGAAAATGCAGAAGAAATTATAAAAGCTATGGGAGCTAGGTGATGATGGGCGTTTGAAAATCCCACTAGATACCGATCTGTATTTTTAGGCACCTAAAATAAAAATCTATCTTCAAATCTGCAAATCAATCAGTTGCTCATTGGGTCTCTCTGATGGCAGATTTAAAGATCTGCAGGTGCACTAATAAGAAATCAGCAGGATCTGAAGCAATGTGAAGCTGTGTTATGCAAAAGAACTGAAACAGTAAATTGCAATAGGCTGCAGGAATGACTCAAAGAAAAAGTCTCTGGTGAAGCTTGAGGAGCAGAAGCTCCATAGGGACCATAAGGAAATATTTGATTTGGGGCTATTTTGATGCCCTTTTTCTGTTATCATTACTGTTTGGTTAATACGTTTTACAACAGATAATCTTATAATTTTTTTCCAAGCCCAAATTCAGCAGTTCAATGGATAGCAGTGGATTAAACCCTATTGACCCATACGATAAAGCAATACTGAAGTAATTTTGGTTTTTTTTTTTT
Organism: Gorsachius magnificus; assembly: GCA_034008185.1. Taxonomy (NCBI): domain Eukaryota; kingdom Metazoa; phylum Chordata; class Aves; order Pelecaniformes; family Ardeidae; genus Gorsachius; species Gorsachius magnificus. The sequence goes on from CM067081.1 coordinate 165,999,554, forward strand.
TTTTTTAAGCTGTGCTGCTGAGAGGAAAGTCTTGGGATTCAGGCATTGTCTATGAGACATACAGATCACAGAGGCGAGAAAAATTCTATAGAAACTGAAATAGTCATAATTACTATGCTGGTTTGTAGCGCCCGAGTCATCGAGAAGGAGAAGAATGGCAGAGAAAGAGCAAACGAAATGAAAGTGAAAGAACACAAAATTAATGTTAATGTTTTCCCCTATCTCCAAGTCCTGTCTGTGGTTTCTCTACATTAAAAAGATATTTTGGAAGTACCATTTCATTCAACGGATACATGATACCGATATCAAAGGTAGCACAATACTTTGCAGGACTAAGATATTCCCAGCTGCAGGATTTTTCTGGCTGTGATTATGGAAAGGAATTTGTAATGCATTTTTAGCTCAGTGGCCCATTGTGCTTGCTCTAGTGTTTTAGTCTGCAAGAACAATGACAGTCGTTTTATGAGAACGAGGTTGTAAATCACTTACTTTTTTGGTTCAATGTTTTCCCCCCCAACATTCTTTTCTGAGAGCATCCAAGAGAGCTGGGCCTGGAGGACACTACTTCACTGCTCAGTCCCTATGAGTGCCACTGGTGTCTCACTGGTTTTAATTCATCTGCATGTTTAAGATAGTTTTTCTGAACTTCCAGTCACCAAAGACAGAGAATGGCCCAAGTTGGAGAAAACTGCATAATTATACAACTATAAATGACAAACTTTATTATTCTTTCAATTGACAGCTATTTAAATTATTTTTTGCTTCTTTTTTGAAGGCAAACACGCAAAATTTTAGCCAGGTTGTTCAATATATTATTGCCTCTTATATCCATGAGGTCTTTAACAGAGAGCATTATCCTACCTTCTCATTTGCCTTGTATATTAATTTATAGATGGAAATGAACCATCTTTGTTTGCTTTAATTTAACCAGAAAGGTACAGAAGTCTGACTATGGATTGAATATATGATAAACTTTTAGAGAGGAACACACATGTTGTCAGAATTTAGGATTAAATGGTGCTGCAGTGGGACTGGTCGTTTATTACCATTTTTTCTTTACTGTTTCAATTGTTCTGCACCACAGTTGCAGGTAGATAAGCAATAACTCGGTGAACTGTGATGCTCAAATGCATGGGCATTTCTTAAAATTTTAATAGAGAAGTACTGTAGTTGTTACAATCTTAATATATTTACTGAGTGCCAGAAAAAGCAAAGATAGCAGATCTGTTGCAGGGCTCAGTCAATCTGGAAAGTTAAATTCTGCCTTTTTGGAAAATTTAACTGTACAATCTTCCACTGCAGGGACATTTTCTGCATTCCATTTACTTGATTTTATTTAGTTAGTTTTTAAAACCAGAAGCGAGAAGAGACAGAACAGTCATTGCTTAATATTATTATATGGGTGTAACCCTTAGCCTTCGCTGAGGATAGCTGTAAGGAATACCTAAGCTGTCCTGCAGAACCAGGGCTTGAAAATACTGTCAGCATCTGCTATGTCCTGGTTTTGGCTGGGGCAGAGTTAATTTTCTTCCTAGTAGCTGGCATAGTGCTGTGTTTTGGATATAGTACCAGAAGAACATTGATAACACACTGGTGGTTTTGGTTGTTGCTAAGCAGTGCTTACACCAGTCAAGGACTTTTCAGCTTCCCCTGCTCTGCCAGGACAGCTGACCCCAACTGGCCAAAGGGCTATTCCAGACCATGTGAAGTCATGCTCAGTATAGAAACTGGGGGAAGAAGAAGGAAGAGGGGAACACTGGGAGTGATGGCGTTTTCTTCCCAAGTCACCGTTACGCATGATGGAGCCCTGCTGTCCTGGCAATGGCTGAGCACCTGCCTGCCCATGGGAAGCAGGGAATGAATTCCTTGTTTTGCTTTGCTTGCGTGCACAGCTTTTGCTTTAGCTATTAAACTGCCTTTATGTCAACCCATGAGCTTTCTCACTTTTACCTTTCCAATTCTCTCCCCCATCCCACTGTGGGGGGAGCGAGTGAGCGGCTGCATGGTGCTTAGTTGCCAGCCGGGTTAAACCATGACACGCTACAGACACCAGCACGTGGCATCAGCCAGACCAAAAGCACATGCTTCATGTACAAGGCAAGAGGGATTTGCAGCCTTCTGTGCTGCAGCGGTCTCTGCATGAGAGGCAGAGGAAGAAGAGAGAAGCAGTGATGGTTGGAAAAGGATGAAGGAGAGAGAAGGAGCACCAAATGGACTGAACAAGTCTTGAGCGCACAGCCCCAAAAGAAGCTACCAGAGAGAGCTTTTTGGCTGAATGGGAACTGAGGTGGCTCCTAACATCCCCCGAATCTCACCAGGGGAGCAGTGCACAGCCTGGGCTCCTGCCTGGGGACTGCCCTGTACTCCAGATGGGGAGTTGCCCAGCACCAACCACTATGCCAGAGGTGGACACAGCTGTGAATGTAATTGAACTCACCACTGTCCGAGTGAACCTGGAGTATTTAGACCACACCTAATTTGCTGCAGCCTTCTTGAGGAGTAAGGCTGAGTTATTTCAGAAGTGCAATGGACCTGGAGTGGAGGTTTATTTCTCTTGACACATGATGTTTTTCTTACATTGATAAGCCTTTGCTTAGGTACTCAGGTAACTCTGGCTTAAAATGGAGGCACTAACAGTTTTTTGGCACACTTGGGTACATGGTTGTGCTTTCAGGCAGACATTTTGCTGTGTGGGTACCGAGGCACCTGTGTGATTGCTTTTGATGGCCAACGCAGCACACCAGAGATGATCATTCATGCCCTTCCTGCAGGCCCTGCAGTGCTTCCAGGGCACCTCATCTGTATTCATGCTGCAAGCCATCTGGGCTGCCAACAAGTCTGATACCTACCCCAGAAGCTCTGACACCACTGCTAGCAAGGACCTTCTTGCATTTGTCCTGTCTGTAAGTGGTCTGCCACACTCCCACCTGTAACACTTATGCAGCATTGAAAGAACAGCTACCCTGCTGAATGAGGTCATCAGTCTCCACACTGACCTCCCTGCATCAGAGCAGATGATCAGGCTGAGGCTTGCAAGACCAAAGGTGTGTGGATGACATGGGAAGCAGGCAATCCATAGAACTCTCAGCGAGGGAGTGAATATCCCATTTCCAGAGTCAAGCAATTAGTTGATTCCAGGGACTTTTCAACTGGTGCCAGCCATATATTGCAGCTAGCTGCTTGAAGACCCTTTAATGGGACCAAGTCATCCCCCAGACTTGGGATGACAGACACTGAGGTGCTAATTGCAGAATGCAAGATGAAGCCAGATGGCTTCTGGATCAGGAGATATGTTGCCTTCATTTCTGGTTCCCATCAAGGTCTGGAACTGGGGCTATACACTCTCTGCGAGGTAGCCACATTAGACAATTAAGGCACAACCATTTGGCATCAGCTATGACCAGCATCATAGCAGAAGTCTGAAAGCCCATATGCCATCTGGCTTGCCTCTTCAAAGTTTTTGGCTTTATTATAATTTTGGCAGCCAACCCGAACAGGAAATGGTCACTGAAATCTGAGCTTAAATTTCTTGCCAGCAGGCCACCACTTGCTTAACCTTGAAATACTCGATGAAAGGTTTCTACTGTGTTCCTAAGCAGTGTAGGTGCAATGGGGGGAAAGCAACTTTGTGCTTTAATATGCAGTGAATGGACATTCATTTCTACCCGTGGCACCCTATCGTGTGACAGGACTGGGCAGATTCATGAGGCCCTCAAACTGAGAGAGGTGGTTAGTAGCAAGGAAAGGACATCAACAAGTCCAGAAGACAGAAAAGTGGTGGAGGTAGAAACATATTGATAACACAGACTGAAATAAAATCCAGGACCTTGTTATACCAGGGGTCTCTGTATGCTAACCCAAACTACAGAGATCTTCAGACCCATGTCACAAGTTTTTCCTTTTGGCTTTTTTAGCGTGAGCTGAAATTCCCTTATAGGGTTAACTTTAAAAAAAGACGCGACACTAAATTATTAACTTAAAAAAACCCACCACCACCCCTTCTCCCTCTCCCTCCAAATCCCAGTGCCACAGTTTACAAATTGCTAAAGAATATAAATAAAACTAGTTTGGTTTATAACAGACAACCGTTCTCACTTCTTTAAGACCAAGCAATCTTTCATGTGTGCATGCAATGAGACATCTACGTTTTCATCCTGTGAATTGTCTCAGGGACTGTTTTCACTGACTTGACAAAATTCTGCTTATATTTACCTGAAGATACAAGCATGCTCTGAAATTATTTTCCAGGTATTTTAAAATTTTTCACTCTTATTACTTAATTTGTAAGAGCTTTGGTGTGCAAAATCAAGCCTTACATATAGTGACATGAATATTATTTTAGATGTGAAGCTAGATTATGTTTTAAACATCTTCACAAGCCACCAAGAATCAAAATGTAAAACTTATGTGTAAACATAAGGGAAAAAAAAACTGCAAGGGCAAATAAAACAGGTCTCAGCAGACTTTTCAGAACCAACCTGCCTAAGTAAGAGACATTAGCATAGCTGTTTTTTCCACACTACTTTTTGAAAAGTTTTATAGAAACTGCTTTTCAACTTAGGATGTCTTAACTGGAAAATATTCTTTGGAGAGCATCACTTTTGGCTTCTTGGTTGATGGTCAGTTCCATACTATCCTTTATTATGGAAAGAGTTTCTTTTAGTAGAGATAATTGATAGTAATTTGATCGAAGTAAATGGAAAAGAAAGTTCTTAATATACAGTTTTTCTTGCTTGATGCCTGTGTTCCTTGGATTTAGAAGCCAAGAAAACAATTTCTTCCAAACAGAAGTCCTCTCTGATATTTTATCTCTTGATTCGAGCTCTACTGATCTAATTTCTTTCTTAACTTTGCATGCCAGTCAACTGAAACTTCAACAAAATAATTTAACTTGCCCTTATAAATCTAGTAGTTGATCCTTCTACTTCTTTGCCATGGAGGACAAAGGGGCCCAGGAAAGCTGGTTGATCTCCAAGGGCAACCTTCCCAGACCGCAGGAACCGCCACTCTGATGGGCAGGAAGTCAAGAAAATGAGGAAGGAAGCCAGTGTGGATGAGCAGGGAGCTCCCAACTGAGCTCAAATGCAGCAGATAAGGGCATGGAAGGAAGTGGGAACAGCTACCCAGGAGTAATATGCAGACATTGCCTGACCCTGAAGAGATGGAGTTAAGAAAGTTCAACTGGAGATGAAACTAGCAAGGGATGTGAAGAGCAGCAAGACATATATTGGTAGCAAAAAAAAAAAAAGGCAAAGGAAAATGTGGGCCCCACTGCTCAGTGGAACAGAAACGTAGTGACAGAGGACATGGTAAAGACTGAGGTGCTAAATTCCCTTTTTGCCTCATTTTTTATTGGAAGGATTTGCCCTCCCACATTCCTGAGCTTACTAGCAGAGTTTTTGTGAACAAATTACTGTTCACAGTAGAAAAACATTGAGTCAGGGACTACTTCAGCCAACTGGACACATAAGCCCATATGGCCAGATGGGATGCATGTGAAGGTGTCAAGAGGTCTGTCTGACGTCTGACTCTATCACCCTTAAAAGGCTTTGAACAGAGAAGGCTCTTAATGTCTGGAAAAAGGCCAATGTCATACCTATCTTCAAGAAGGGCAAGGAGGATCCATGTAACTAGAGGCCATGAAGACTCACCTCAGTTCCTGGGAAGATGATGAAGCAAATTCTCTTGGAAGGAGTGTGTCATTTCTGAGCATGGGCAAGATGAGAAGGTGACTGCAAACAGCTTGGATTTATCAAGGAAAAACTGTGCCTAACCAACCTGATTCTTTTTTATGAAGACATGAATAGAATCTGTGGAAGAGCTGAAAGCTGTGGAGCTTGTTTACATGGTCTCCCATAGTGTCCTTACAGCCAAACTGGTGAAAAACAGATGCGGTAAGTGCACAATATGGTGAATAAAAAATTGACTGGACTGCTGGGCTTAGATACTTGTGACCAACTCTACAAAGTCCAAATGGTGATCTCTTTCTGGTGGAGCCCCACAGAGATCGATCCTGGTGCCAAGACAGTTTAATGTCTTCATTAACCACCTGCTCACAAGGGTGGAATGCATACTTGGCAAGTTTACAGATGACAATAAATGGGGAACAGGAGGGTGGTTGGTATGCTGGGGAGCAGGGCTGCCACTCAGAGAGCTGGAGAAATGGACTGAGTGGAATCTCATGAAATTCAACATAGGTAAGTGAAAAGTCCTGCATCTGGGGGTGAATAATCCCTTGCACAAGTCCAGTACTGGCTGAGGACCAAATGGACAGAAAGCAACTTTGCAGGAAAGGACTTGTGGGCTTTGGTGAGCAAGAAGTTGAACATGAGTCAGCAGCGAGCCCTCAAACACCAACCACATACTGGCTGTACTAGCAAGGGTGTAGCTAGCAAGGCTAGAAAGGAAAGCTATTGTCTCCCCGTAGTTAGTACCAGTGAGACCAAATCTGCAGTACTGGATCCAGTTTTGGAGTCTCCAGTATGAGAAAGTTACTGACAGAGAAGAACTGCCAAGATGATTTGGTACTGGACCACATGGTGCATGACGGGCTAAGAGAGATGCATTTCTCAAGTATGAAGACAAGAAGGCTACCTGGTGATCTTAGTGCAGCCTTCATCTACCTAGGGGAAGTGTACAGAGAAGATGGACCAGACTTTTCAGAGGTGTTTAGTGGCAGGTGAGAAGCAATAGATGCAGGTTGCAATAATGAAAATTCTGACTGGATATTAGGGAAAAATGATCTAAGGTGAGAGTAATAAAACATGGGACAGGTTGTTCAGAGAGTTGTGGAACATGGAGAAAATCGGAAATATTTAAAACAACTGGACAAGGCCTTTAGTTTGAGTTAGATCTGCTTTGAGTAATTGATTGGAATAGATGACCTCAAGCAATCCTCCAACCTAAATTATGCTGATTCTGTGATTTTATTATTTTTGCCCTGCAAGTGGCTAAATGAGAGGAGTCACAAATGAAGGAGCAAATTTGAGCAGCTATTTGAATCCATTCCACTATGTTCTTTGAGACAGAGGAAGAAGGGGATTGTAGAAAGAAGTAATACATTTTATTTGATCACCTGATATAGCTGGAAGAGAAAAACAGATATATCTTTTATTAGGTTGGAAAGAGAAGGTGCTCTTCAAAACTGTAAACAAGTAGAGAACAATTGTTCTAAATTTTATGTTTATATTTAGCAGTGGAAAAAGGTAGTAGGTACTTTCAGAGCAAAGAAGAATCCTAGACTAGAACAGAGAGGCATCTGTAGGATAGGAAGAGCACTTCAACACCAAGACCAGTTCATGCATTTCATCCTTAGCCCCCCCAAAATTTGTCTTCAATAACAAACACTTTCTTCAGACATTTTCACAGCTAGAAGAACAATGTGCCCCCACAATATGCTGAAAGAGTCACCATGAAAAAGAGATTCTAAATAACTAGCAACAAACCAAAGAAAGCTTCATCATCTGGACTGAAAACCTAGAATCGCTATCGATTTCCACCACAGCTTCATTAATCACTTTCTGTACAAACACTAATTTCCTAGTCACAACCAGAAACATAAAAAATAGATAGAATACATCCAGAACCAAGACCAGTGCACCTACATCTGCAAACATTTAATCACTAATCAATCATTTAAAACAAAACAAAAAGGTTGGGGTATACATTCAGATCCCGAGACACTGGTATATGAACCTTGAGGAAATCTTGCGATATCTACCCAACCCACCTCCCCCCCCGCCCCAAGCTACCAAAACAGGATCATCATCTGTGAGGCAATTCTGTGAAAATAGACCCCTGTCTTTAACCAAACCACTATACAAACTCTCTTCATTTACAAAGTCACACCAATTGTATGCAGCTGCCTGGGTAACACCCCAGCTTTGAAAATAATACTGAATCATCCGTACTGGAAGAAAGTTAGAATTTATTTCCTTCCTTGGAAAATAAATTGGCAGCATATTCCCTCCCACACCTCCACCCCCTCCAGTCTCACTAAGTTCATTGCCCAGAGCAAGTTTCCTGGAGATCAACATGCACCACTTGTTCAGGCCATTGTTCAGGAAGACTGGGACTTTTGGACAGAGGCCCACTTGGCTAAGCAAGGAGCTTCTTAATGAAGTAAGATGCAAAGCACATAAGAAGTGAGAACAAGAGCAAAAAACAAAGGAAAAGTATAAAAGTACTGCTCAGACATGTTGGGACAAAACCAGAAAGACCAAAGCCCAGTTGGAGATAAAACTGGAGAGGAAATAAAAGGCAACAAGATGTAATTTTACAAGCATGACAGAAGTGAAAGGAAACTCAGAGAAAATGCACAACCACTTCTGAATGGGAGAAAACGTGGTGATGGACAGAATGGAAAAGGCTGAAGTACTGAATTACTTTTTGCCTCAGGGAATCCCTGCTCCCAGATCTCTGCACACACCAGTGCTATAGAGGAAGAAGGATAGCCAACAGCGAATTGAAATCCATAGGGCTGGATGGGACTCCTTAGCAGGTGCTGAAAGATATGGCTGATATGCTTATGAGGCTGCTGTCATTTGTGAAAAATCATGGTGTTTGGGAGAGGTCCCTGATAACTGGGCTGATGTCACACCCAACTTTAAGAAAGGCCAGCAGGAGGATCTAGGGAACTGTAGGCTCATCAGCCCCACTTCAGCCCTTAGAAAAATAGCAGAGCGCATCCATTTCTGAACACATGAAGGACATGTGGTAATTAGGAGCAGTCAACAGATTGTTGACTGATTGTCCTGATCTAGTGAAAGATGTCCCTGCTCACTGCAGGGGTATTGGGCTAGATGACCTCTAACATTCTAGATGACCCAAAACATTCTATGATTTTATGATTTATCAAAGCAAATTGCATTTATGGAGATGAGGTTGGACTGAGTACTGGGCTGCATTAAAAGATCACAGACAGCAGGCTGAGGAGGGCTTCTGGTTATTTCCCTCTGTTTGGCACTTGTGAGGCCACACCTCAAACACCAGTTTGACCGCCCCATTTCTCCACTGTGTCCTCACTATAAAGAAAATACTGACATATTAAAGTGAGTCTTGGGAGGATCACCAGGATGACTGGAAGGAGCATGGCTATTTCAACCTGGAGAAGAGAAAGCTACAGAGAGGCCTGATTGTTGATTTCTACTGCCTAATGGGAAAGTATAAAGAAGGCAGAGACAGACATGTAGCAAAAGTACATGCTATAACAAGGCAATTTTGGTCACTGGAATGACCAGAAATATTCAAAACTCAGTTGGACAAGCCCCTAACCAATCTGATCTCAGTTTTGAAGTTAGCAGGAGTTTGGACTATGTGACCTTGAGTTCACTTCCAACTGAAACCCTTCAATGTTTTTATGGTTCTGTGTTCAGAAAATCTGATTTCTTTCTGTGGTGAAAGGACTGACGGCATGGATGCAGGGAGGGTGGTGAATGTGGACTTGTATCATTCTTGTCTGGAAACTAAAGAAGTATGGGCTGGACAAATGAATTCCTAGATGAACTGAAAGTTGTCTGGGCCACCAGGCTGAAAAGATAGTAATCAATGGCTCAAGGTCAAGGCAGCAGCCAGCAGCAAACAGAGTGCCCAAGGGTTTGATAATGAGGCTGATACTGTCCAATATCTTCATCAGCAATACAGATGATGACACAGAATGCACCCTCAAAAAGCTGTGGAAAGTTTGGTGGAGCACACCATGACAGTCTTGAGCTTGGGGCATATGGCCAGTGAAGAGGGACTGAAGGAGCTAGATTTGGTTAGCCTGATAAAGAGGACCCATGAGGGAAGAATCTAAGAGCAACCTACAACAGCTTGAAGGGGAGTTACAAAGCCAACAGAGCCAAAGTCTTCTGGTAGAAGACTAGCAGATGGTATAAAAATGCGCAATGGCCACAAATCACAGCTTTGAAGGTTCAGAGTGGACATCAGGAATGACTTACTCACTGAGAGCATAGGGCAACAGTGGAACAGGCTTCCCAGAGAGGTGGTGAATCTCTGCCGTTGCAAGTTTTCAATACTTGCTTGTCTAGACAGAGCCACAAAATCTGATTTAGTGTTTGCAATAGACCTGCTTAAGCAGGACTCTGGACTAAGTGAGCACTCTTCCAATCAAAATTTCAACAGCTCTGTGAGCCATACTGCATCTGAGCAACACAGGCAAGACTTGCCAACATGTCTCCATGACCACCACGGTAAATGCACTGCTACAGAAGCATCAAAACCTCTGGCTCCTGCTCAAGCACATCCCAGAACACACTATGCACTGCCCAGTGAGGCAGATACCCATGCAGTTTCCATGGCAGTAAAATAACAATAACCACACAGTGCAAAAACTCACAGAGATCATCAGTAAAGGACAGAAGCTCCCAGTAAGCAGAGGGACTTTTTGCAGAAAATAGCCACTCCATCTGTGACAGCTCAGGCCTAACCCTCCAGGGAGATGCACAAAGCGCCTTCAGAAGAGGAGTGGGGGAACTAAAATGCACACCCCTGCTGGACACTAAAAATTACAGAATAAATAGAGGGATTGGCTTTATGGCACATTGTAATTCCCTCCCCAAGCCCCTCCATCTTTCACAGACAATGAATTACCTGTCTTTCTCTCTTTTTGCCCGATAGGAGCTAATGACCTTATCAACTTTTTCCTCCCTCACACCACTCTTATGCTCCACAGGTACCAACCACTTTCTTGCCCAGATAGTCTAACTATTTAATGTAATCAAGTTAAACTCAGGCAACTGTTCAGTTGCCTTTAACACCAAAGATGCTGCTTTTATTTCAGCCTTGAAAAATGGCTCTTGTAGCTGAAAGGCTGTCTGTTTTTTTCCAACAATCTGCTGGGTCTAATAAAAGACATTATCTCCCCCTACAAACCTTGCCTCATTTATATCTGTAGATTATCATGCTACAACAACAATTGCCACTTTTCTGAATTACATCATTTCAAAGAACCATGTTTTCAAAGAAAAATGCGTAATCCTCTCTTCCATTACCACCCATTTCCCTATATGGAGGCGCATGCCCAGACTCTGCCTGTAAACTAAATTTTCTAATGGAGCCAGATGATATGACAAAAGTTCAGTTTACTCTCATTTGGAATGCTGCAGGTCTTAATCCTGATATAGGCCAAAACTTACTTCTTGCAGTCTGCTGAAGGCTGATGTAAGTCAGCCATTGTAAGTTATCTGTTTGTCTTTATGAACTGCATCAATCTCAGACACGTCAGCACAAACGCAAACAAGACTATGTTGTAGCAGACTTCTGTGCTCCTGGAAATGGCAGAACTGAGCAATTTATAATAGTCAGGTGGTCTGTCAAGCTTGTATTCTTTAGGGCTAGCCGTCTTGGTTGACAAAGAATCTTTTCAAACATTTAATTTTTAATTTTTTATGGTTCTTAAATCAGCCCATTAGCTACTTGCTGGAAATACAAGAGAATTTCTGAGGCCAAAAAGGAATCACAGTCATCTCTTGATGGACTGTATCCCATGTCATAGACATGTCATTACAAAATAAGACTAATTCAGGATGAAAGCTTGTGTAAAATTCAAATATTGCATTAAAGAAGGACTGCAGCAAGCAATAGTTAAAGTACACTAAACTCTGTAACTTCTGTAGTTGTTTATCAACCAATTATACTTTTGCTGGAAGCCAGCACCATCATTGGAACTGTTCCAGATTTTCACTTTCAACAGTTTCACTACAGGTCAGAGTTCACTATAAGCTGCTCTACTGTATAATGAACTAAGCCAGAGGGGTTGGCTTAGTAGTCTAAGTATCAGCTTTGAAATATCCAGACACCCTGGAAACAAAGGTTTAAATCCCAGCAGGGCTGACTCAACCCTTCCACTTTTTGAGATAGATAAATGGTGTGCAGTGTGCTAGACTATCTATGGACCTCTCTGATAAGGTGAGACCTGAAAAAGAGCCATGTGATCTACTCTCTGCACACATTAAAGGGCTTATTGCCTTTTTCTTAAGGGTAAGTTTGTTTCAAATTCTTGGCCAAAAATTTTCAGCTCCATGAGTTGTGCAGTTCAATCTGTATCGCTTGTCTGACTATTGCCTCCTGTTTTAGAGACAGAAATGCTCCAGTGAGACTGCCTGCACTTCAGCCTGATCCAAAGCCCATCAAAATTAAGGTTGTTCTTTTAACCTTTATATTGATTTCTTTTGGCGCAGCACCTTCCCAAAAACCAGAGGTGTCCCCGCCCTCAAACCCAAATATTATTAATGACAATCCCTGTAGTACAGTATATCAGAAGCACAAATGCATGTGTAATACCATATATTTATGTCCTCTCAGGTATGCATCTCTGCACACACCCAATACAAAAATGAAATCAAACAAATGTGACTCAGTCCTTCTAGCTACCTCAGCCCACTTGTCCCAGTTGTGCAACATATTAGCATTCATCTCACAGTTATTTGCCTACAGAAATTTTGCAAGATGAAAGTTTGATGCATAAGAAGAATCTCAGGACAGAGCGGTTCCCTTAGCAACCTTGCAGCCGGCTCCAGCAGCCCTGACCCAGCTACAAAGCCCTTCACAAACTGAGGAGACACACTTAATGACAGCTGGCTGAAATTTGGGAGTACTGATAAACTGCCTTCTTATCTGGAAATCACCTTTGAGGAATATTATCTTTATTGACTTGCTTTAAAAAAAAAATCCCATAAACTGCTGCTACAAATTAGTACATAATAATAAGCAGCAATACCAATTTATTAGTGTGCCCTCCCTCTCCACCAGTAAAGCACCCGGGGCACTGAATAACAGAGTAAAAATAAACACAGCATAATTAATTAACACTGATTACACTCCCTCCCCTCCGGACCATCTCAAATGTAGCTGTTTAGTCCTGTCTGGCTCACTCGTGCCTCTCCCCATGTCACCTCCACCGGGGAGCCCCTTGCTGCTTCCCCCAGCTCTCCATTGCCTCTGCAAGCTCTGGCCTTGCCTCGTGCCTTGGAGTCGGTGTACAACTTTGTCCTTTCTCTGGTTTTGTCAGTTATTTCCCTGCCTTCTATCCCCTGCATCCATTCTGTGAAAAAAGGCCAGTTTTGTCTTTTGTTGGAGAGGGCAGTAAATTATGGGTACGCCTGTATTGTGGTAGAAAGGAAATATTTAGAGAATTGCATGAAAATATTGCTATGGTTTCCCAGGTCTTTCTATCTGCAGTGCTAAAACCAAGTATTATCAAGAGTTTGGCTTTTAATGACATACTCACATGGTATCTCTGAGCTAGCCCTGAGCCTCCTGGTTGACTAATGTGTTGTCCAAGTTAAGAGAAATCAAACCTCTCTTTCCATAGAGCGGTTGCTGGTGTTGGCTTCTGCTCGCTTGCAAGGTGCTGCCTTCTAGCCAAGTTTCAACCTGAGTTTTGTAAATCTTTTCCACATCACACTAGAGCTGACTCATGGACAAAGACAATGTTTAGCTCGTAGGGATTGCAACTGAAAATTTTTGGTGTGTTTGTGTGCGTGCACTTTGAACACAAGGGAGGTTCAAGAGAGCTCTGCTATAGAGCACAAGAAAAGCCATTCTCTATGGGTTACTCATCATCAAGATAATGCTAACAAGATGAGAATATTAAATTGTTATATGACAGGAAAAAAAAAGGCCTTTAGCATCTTAACTTTCTCCAATGTGCTCCTCTTCATGCTCAGCCCCTGTTACCACATGTCAATCTCTGCAAGGATCAACCAGCAAAATCCCCACTGGAGACAACTGTGCCAGTGCACAAATTCATGAGAACTTGGTAACGCCTTCCAGCCCCTAAAAGTAAAAAGAGAAAAGAAAAAATATGGAAGTTTTGTTATAATGTTATTATAGTTATTACATGCTGTAAACTGTGAAATGTTGCAACAAGTTTGAGTGAAGCTCGTAGTTACTGCCACTGCATTATTCATATTAGTATTAAGACAGAACAGTAATGAAAAAATCTTAGCCCGATTTATAAAATTCTGATGGGGATGGATCCCCCGGTCTCCGAGATAAAAGTTACCTATGTAAACAGAAAATCTGCATGTCAAAGGAAGATATTCCCTTTCACAGCTTGTGTTAGGCAGGAAATCGTAAAACTTGTGGCTGAAAAATGAGCACTGTGTACCGAAGCAAGACTGTGGCTGGAGATGTGACAGTGCGTATGACAGCAGCTTCAGCATTCGTTCATGCTGGGGTGAGCATGAACCTTCTTTCCACAGATTTGCATTTTGAAGGGGTTGTTTGTGGGGAAGGTGAGGTGTTTTAGGACAAATATGTGCAGCCTAAACCATCACTCGTTCTAAGCCTCTATTCTGCATCTGTAGATATTTAGAATTAGATATAATTAGGTTTAGATTAAATGCTCATAAATAGATAAAATATGTTCTTCAGCTCACCCGCCAGTCTCCAAAGCTAAAAGATATCCCTTATTACAAGTAAATACACATATATGTTTTATCAGTTTGAATCATCCTTTCACCTTGAGATCAGCTGGGGAAAAGTTCAGGCACAGGCAGGGCAGGTACCTCTGTCAGTGGCTGTAAAATTATGATCAGCCCTGGCTGCTGCAGCTTTGGATCTTCTGCCTGCTTTTGCCTGTCCTTTCTCCTGGAAGGGATGGGGACTGGCTGTCCGAACAACCGGAGCCACCCTCAGAGCAGACATCTCTCCCTACTCCATCCCTACATCCCTCCTGGATGTGCCACTGCCCTGTGGTTTGGGTCAGTGTGTGGTGCTGAGGGGAGGGGGATATTTCTCCAGGGTGGGAAGAGAAGGACAGGCTCGTTGCACTGCCGATCTCCATGTCTTTACCTTCCCCCCTTCCCTATGCCATTTGTGCGAGGGCACAGATTCACCGGGAGAAGGGAGGAGGAGGGAGCATATCTATACTGTCACCCAGCACCACCAAAAGTCTTCCAGAGTCTCCCCAAACCTCCCCAAACCACTGAAGCTTTCCATCCCTCTGCACCACTCAGCCCTTTTCCTTCTCTCCCTTCTCCCCAGGCATTTCCCATTCCTGGTCCCTGATACCCCTCTTCCCCAACTGACAGATGCCTTTCCCCACAATCCCTATGCTGCACCTACTTGTCCCTTTTCACTCCGGGTTTGCATGCCCCTACCTACGCACTTGACATAAACATTCCTGATCTCTGAGCAAAGCACTCCTTTTTGGCCCCCCCCCATGTCTTAGCTCTGCCTGTGCGCTGGCACGGCTACTGCCAGCCCAAGCCCTTGCTGCAAGGCCATGGGGAGCAAATTGAAGCCATCAGCTGTCCACCAGCCCCACAGCACTGTGATGCCAGCCCTGCAAAGCTAACAAAAGCTCTGGCCATGAAAGCTGCTGCGACAAAGAATTTACAGTCTCAGCAGACAGGACGAGCAGAGGCTTGTGAGAAGGGGAACGGGAAAGCAGAGAGAAGAAATATGACAGCCCAACACAGAGGACATCGGTAATGTCTTCAGCGCTAGATGTGCTAAGATGGACCTGCATCTCAAAAAGAGCAGGGTATGGCTGGGGGACCATCACTCACAGAAAGCAGGGTTACCAAGATTTTATGATTGACTATGTGATCCTTGAAAAGGTTGAATTTAACCCTCCAAACACCTAGGTCAGAGGAAAAATAATTTAGGACATTACAGTCTGAATAAAACATTAAGACATATTAAATATCCACAGTAGCCCCCTCTGAGTTTGTAACCCATGACTATTGAAAATTTTAGGCTTTCAAAACAAAGACAGAGGGATTGACTTCAGGTATGTGTCACCTCTGAAACAGACCAAAATAATTACAGAATAGGTTGTGAAACACATAGGATAGGAGAAAGGACATCCTTGCTAGTACACTGCTCTAAATTCAGTGTAATTGAAAAGATTACAGAAAGATATTGGTTATTTTTCACGGAATGGAAATTGAAAGAAAAAAAGAAATGCGTCTGCCTCAGATATCCCAGTTTTGTGTTGTTTTGCTGATTAGAAACAGTCCAATTTGGTTTATGATATCATTTGTTACTGTACCACAAGGTTCCAATAAACACTTTAATAAACATCACAACACAAGAACTCATCATCCCCAGTTATGTCTCCATAAAAATTTATGACAGCATCATTCTGCCAGGGCTTCTGACTGAAGAATTTAACTTATACAGTTATGTATGATTTTTGGGTGGGGGGACATATTTGTAGAACGGTTGGATGCAGGTGGCTAATCACACCAGCCCCACACGTCCATAGCGGCAGACATTTCGACTGTTTTTTTGTGCCTCCTACCTCCCACAGTGGCCTGGCGCAAAAAGGGGATGAGCAGTGGAATGGTTACAAGCCTGAGCCCGAGCCTGAGCTCCAGCTCAAGCCTGTGGTGGGACACTGGCTCTACCTCAACATTGCCCTGCTGGCTACAAGTGCTGGTACTGGGGCTGGTGAGTGGCTCTTTCCTGACACTGGAAGCTGAATTCCAGCCCAGCCGCCTTGCCTATTGCTTGGGATATATCTAGAACCTGCCTGATCTTTATGGTTGAAAGACTGATGAGAAAACACTTGAATTGACTTTAACCCACAACCCAATGCTGTTCTTTCCTTCCAGTTCATAGTTTCAGCCAACAGTTTTGCACCAAGTCATGTTGAAACAGTGAAACTATTTTTCATATATATCTTAAAAATACTGAATGCTATCAACTACTTAAAAATAAGCTTTGGTACAAAGGCCTTCACAGACAATAGGGGTAAAGGGGTAGCTCTGCCAAGGGGAGTGGAGGCTGGACCTGCCCACAGCTCTGGGCTTGGTGGGAATGAGCAGCACCAGCAGATCAATTCATGAGGAGGGGCACAAAAACAACAAGCAAGAAAGAAAACAAGGTCCTTCTGTTAGCCCTGGTGAGGAGATCAGAGCTAGTGAAAGCCTGATCCTGGTGCTCTGGGCGGGCGCTGGGTGTCCTCAGCTCCCCTTCGCACCTGCACAGCGGGTGAGGGTGGGAGCCTGCATGAACACTCAGCACCATGCAGAACTCATCCCTGGGAGCTGCCGCTCGGAGCCTCTCCTTTTAAACTTCTGCTTTTCTTCAATTTTAGTTGCAGTATGGAAAAGTAAAATAGGAGGAAGGGATTTGGTGGATGCAGAGACAGTTCAGTTTAATGGTGGCAACAATCTGTTAAATTCCCAATATTAATTTGCCACGTTTATCTCCTCAGTTGAAAAGAGACTTTATCAGGAATGTGATTTATATAAAAGATAGCTGGTTTTATACTTCTTTATACAAAGCAGGCAATCTTGGCATAAATCAGCATTAAAGCATTTAAACAATAAATTGTTAACTCATAAAACAGTAAGTCAGCTTCCAGCACAAGCCAAAATCAGTCACTGTCAGGTTCTGCTCACTTGGTAGGAGTCTCCAGGCAAATTCTCTCACATCTGTGCCTTAAAAATAGTTTTATCTCAATGCGTGGGGGATTTAGCTCAGATTCTCATCGCAAAGAGGTCCATTTCCAGGCCATTTTTACAGCAAAGTCATAGACACACACAGGTGTGGGATTTTTATTTGTTTATTGGCTTGCCTTTTCTGTTTTTTAAGGGAAATGTCACTGTTTTATTTTTCATGGGTATTGTACCGCAGAGACCAAAGGTATATGGGCTTCACCACTGTGCCTTCATTTGTAAGTTCTCCTATGGCTCAGTATATGACTGTTCTTTACTACATTGGCTTATGCAGCTTTTCCCTTTTCAATTTTCTTAGCATTACTTCCTACTGTACAGCTCAAGACTAAAAATAAAGGATAAAATGACAATAAAGGCTCCCAGGGAAAAACAAAAGGGAGGAAACATGAAAAGGACTTGAGAAGAAAAGGGTACAAAAGCACAAAGTACAAAGGAGCCTAGAGTTGAAAAGATTATAGAATTAAGGGGAAAAACGTGCTAATGTAATCTTAAAAAAAAAGAGAAATAATTCAAATGAAAAGCCATCAAAAGGGAGATAAAAAGGAGGAACATTTAAAAAAAAAAGGGAGATATTTTTAGACAGCCTGTTTAACCTGAGGGGACAGCCCTCAGGAAAGCCAGATGCAGTTTACTGAAATTATCATCCTAATAAAATGTGTAACAGAACAGAGAGCACCATAACAACACTTTTAATGGAGAACACAAGACCATGTTCTCCCTCTCCTTTCATAAGACCTTTATTTTGACTAGATCATGAACACAACTTTCGCAACGGGTGCTGGCATTCCCAGCTTGCTAATTCTCTGCCGAAATAATGCACACACAGCTCGCCCTTATTTTCCTGTGATAAACATTGAAAACTCAGTTTTCCCTACCTATAAAATCAGAAAATTATTTCGGGACCTGTCTCACCCTGGAGGGAGAGGAGGTAGATTAAGGGCTGATGGGGAGTGATCCCAAAGTCCTCTGCATCTGGAGAGAGCAATGGGGATGCAGCCCTGCAGGGCGGGAGCAGTGTCCCCAGCCCTGCCTGCCCATTGCCCTTTCCTCAGGCTCATCCCAACAGGTAGCTTTAATTACTTATGCAGTGCTCTTAGTAGGGTTAAAATCAAATGGCCACTCCGAGAGTAGAAGGTGAGAGTCAATTCAGCTTGCTAAAATCAGTCATTAATTTTCTATATGATAGTCTTTCATTACAGTGCTATATTTAAAGCTAAGTAGTCTTTTTTTACCCCCCTTGTTCCAAGTCCTTATTTACAGCAATGTGCACCTTTCCTAAAATACTACATTTTTGGCTGGGAATCATTATATTTCTCCTAATTTCAGAAAAGAGCGATCCTGAAAGATTTAACAAAAAGCGTTACACTTGTGTTTAAATGATAACAATACAAAAAACCCAAGAGGGTGAGGATTCTTATTAGCAAAGACAGTCGTCTTTTCCCATTTCATTTCACTGGGGCCCAAGTAAAAAGCAGTTGAAAAGGCAGTTAGATAAATTAACAGAAGAAACATCCATCAAGGACGATTAATCTCAAAGGTGCAAACTCAATTTTTGGCTTAGGAAACTACTAAGCTAAATCACTAAGACTACTGGAAACTGAAATATCACTTGGTTCTCGCCTTGATTTAATCTTGCTTTAGACCAGACAGAGCTGGTCTAGATGCACCATTGGATGCAGCTTGGCATTTTTATGTTATAAAACCAGAGCACAAAGCACCAAAACCACTTTTAAAAAGTATTTGTCATGGGGATTTCATCGGCATGTATTGCATCAGAAGAGCCAGGTTGTCGCTGCTAGATGCACCATTAAGGGCTGAGAGTATGAAGTCCACATTTCACACTGCAACACATAGCTCTGTCTAGGTTAGGAAGATGGGCAATGGAGAAACTTCTCATTAGGTCTGTGCACATGCAGGGAAAGGCCTTGACAAGTGAGGTAGAAGGCCACAGAAATATTTGGAAATGGTGAGTGCAGTTCCCAGACAGGCTGGGCAGTTTTTTCTGACATTCATTAAAACTTTCTCATCATGGGTTACACACAGCCAGATCCTATCAATTGCTGACCTAATCATTGCTGGGATGGGGATAAGGGAGGGGGAGTAAGGCTGAAATCAGGAGAGACTACACAGCAGGGAAATTAAAGGTAAAAAATAAACCACTGTCAAGTTGTGTTTGACATTTCCCATGTGCAAACCCCTGGCAGTTTAGAACAGGTCTGCACAGTCAGGAGCAGGTATAAAACCTCATTTCTGCCCATGGTCTGATGTAGAAGGTGGGTTTTGTCTGTGATGAACCCAAGCTAATAAGCCCTGGGAATGCCATCACCCTCTGCTAGGGAAGGCCCCAAATGCCTGACCCTGTCTTGGTTCCCTTCTCATTGCTCCCAGCAAAGAAATCAACTCTCAGATTGACATTTGGAAAGCCTCAAGGGATCTCCCAGTGGTGGGAATTCCTTCATCTGTAGCTGTCTTTTTATTAAATTTTTCACAGTTTTATATTCATGGCACATACACTGAGGAAATGGAAATGATAAGAAAGCAGGGCTAGCATAGGTGGAGCACTAATCAATCCTCCGCTGGCAGAACAGCCCTCATCACCATTTCATTTGTGTACAGAGCTTCCCTGGGTTATAACATTTTGGCTCAGCTTACCACGAAGAAAACACTCCGTCATGTGTGGCACCACGTAACCAAGACGTGCAGTCAAACCGGAGCAGTAATGAAGACGAATCGCACAAGCGCACTACGCATAGCTTGTGGGCTGATGTACTCAGAGTAACATCGCTTATCAAATACACTTGAGAAAATGAGGGGTGGTTTGTGAAATGCTCAGGAACAGGAAAACAGTCTGCTGGAAAACCTCATTGCTGATTGCAGATGGATCTTGGTAAACTATTTGGCAATATGCAAAATGGGACCAAATGGGACGGAGCAGGCTGTTTCTCCCAGAAGGAGGAGCCTTTCGGGAGCAGAGCAGTGAAGTATCTCAGAGTAGATGCAATCAGAAGGTGTTGGCTGGTTTACTAGCTCAGGCTGCCAAGCCTGGGACTCCACCTGGGCATGTGAGTCTATTAATGTAGGACTGTGGGTCCCTCAGTTAAAAAACATAGTCCTGTCTGCTGGCATTAGTATAATGAATCTGCGGAAATGAAAATACATGAAGCATTTCCCAAATGGTCATGCATATGGTTATGCTTGACTTCAAAGCTGAGTGCACCACTAAGACCTGCCTCCTCCCACACTCCCTTTTCCCAAGGGAAGAAATTCGTGTCCCCATTACTTTTGCACCTTCTTTTGAACACATCTTAATGTTCTTAATGTTAACTCCATTCTTCTTTAACAACATATTCTCCTTTATATAGGAAGTATGAAAGCAAACTCCCATCTGAAGGATGGTGTCAATATTCCTCCCCACAACCTCCTTGCCTTTAAATAGTAGAATTGTTGACACATGGCTCAGAATATGAATATTTGATCAAAATGAACCTTCAGTGATTCCAGAAATTTCATGTCCCCAAGCGTCTTTTTGGCAGATGGCCAGTAATCATCTACATTTTTTTCCATTTGGATCCACCTTGTTTCAGGTTTAATGCTCTTAGAATAGAACAACCATTATGGAAATTAGTTAGCAGCTGCTGTACATCAATGTTTAGAAAATTAATATTACCCACATTACACAGCACAGAAGCTGAATTTTAATGAAGTATGGAAACTATAAGCAAATTGACCTTTCACCTCGTCAGAGAAGTAGTCAAACACAACTTTGTCTGAGAAAACTTATAATTTCCACCAGAATTCTCTGGACACAGTAACAGAAATATAGTATTTTCAGTATAGCAAAAGGAATTAAATGTTTCATCAGATTAAAGATGACAATAGAATCTAAACTATTACGTGTTCTTACTGCTAAGCTTTAGAAATATTTTCTCTTAGTCGTATGACAGTGGAAATTACAATGCTTTATAATAATACATCTAAAACATGAACAGGAACGATGAGATATATGCTGGGAAGAAAACTGATCTAAGCAGTCAGCTGAGATTTCCTTTGGCTTAGGAGCTGTTGCCACCCTGTACCAAGAAGGCAGCAGCACTAGTCCCTTACTGGTTTTTTGGTTGCTGTTTTTCATCACCGTTTTCTTTTCCTTTTTATTGAACTATCCAAAATGTTCAGTTCTGACCTCTTTAATTTAAATCATGTATCTTCTGTTATATTCTAAGACAGTTATAACTAGATCACAGGAAAAACAGAAGGGAAAAATTTATTATCCTCATGCAAAGTATCATGGACATTTTAATTTCAGCTAGGAGCATTTGGTTAATGTATTTTTCTCTCTTTTTTTTTTACAAAATAATTTGCAAAACCCACTTAGGAAAACTTGCAGGGTGTCTTTCTGCAGAGACTTTCTAAAATAATTTTGTAGCCTTATTAAAACACCCTCCTAGTGTGTGTTTCTGTGTATGTGCTTGTGCGGTGTTGTGCATTTTGTAAACACGTGTCAAGGCTGCCAGTATAAATTTACCTTGAGGGTACATTCATTGTACAAATGGCAGCTGGTACAAGAAAGTTTTCCGGTGGAAAATTATGCAGTTTCTAGCAGAACTATTTACTGGTGTTCAAAGTTAGAGGAACAGGTCTGAATGCTGTACTGGCCACGTTTAGTTTTTATTCACATTTAGTGGGCAATAAAACAGCTCTGAAACTCTCAAAAGTTAATAAATGTACAAAAAAAGAAGTCATCAGGAGGACATTGCAAGACTCAACTGTAAAATAAACTGACTCACCTGGCTGCAGCAGGGATCCTGCTCTCTGCATAAGGATTAAAATGAACAGAACTTTGGAGGAAGGAGAAAGTCTGCTTATCATTTCCTTCAGACACAATGCTGATTAGAGGGCTGCAACAGAACCATAAAGTGCTATAAAATTACTTAAAGGTCATCGCATGTTGCAATAAACTGTAACCTAATTTATTTTTTTTAATGCTGACATGAATCTGCTGAAACTAGAAAAGCAGGTAACTTTTTCAATTAATGTCAAAATGTTCCATTTTATTTTATAGGTTGTTTTACCCATTCTAAGTTAAAATGATGCTTTATTATGGCATCGTTTTATGAGCCCAAAGAGACATTTTGACATTTAGCATAATCTTCCAAAAAGTCAGAAGAGAAACGGTTACAAAAGATGTACTGAATAAAACACCCTGAAACAAAATGTAAGGCAGATTACAGTATAAATAGGAGTGGTGATTAAAGTATTGTTTTTTCCCCACTTCAGATGTGGGGGGTCTATTTCCCCCCACCTTCTTAATACTCTTCAGCACCGTCTTTGAAATAAAAGGCAAGCATCTTGCAAGGAAGACCTTTTAAAAGCAATAAAAGTCCTTCTCCAGCCTTCATTTTTGTCTCATTATTTTACCTGTAACCATTTGATGATAGTTTAGTGCAGGGGTATTATGGATTTAAACTGCAATTTATGGGCAGTCTCCGCTCCTTACTGGGGCACGGTGGGTGAAGAGACACGACATAAAGGCTTGAACAGTCTCGCTTAAAGAGCCCCTTTCTCCCAGCCCTCCCTGCGGTCGGGCGCTCAAACACCCCCATTTGCGCCACCACGATGCGTCGTTGGGAGGACGCTGGCGGCCCCTCTCTGGCCACCAGCCTTTGTCCCCCACTCGCCTGCTGCTTCCCCATGCCACCCAGCTGTAATTCATTGCCACAGCTGGCGGGTGGAGGGAGGTGATCGCCTCCACTTCGGGAGAAACCGTGCAAGCCCCCCGGCTCCCCTGAGGAGGTGGCCACCCCACGCCCTGGCACCAGCCCCTCCCTAGCTCCCGGCCACGGCCACCAGCGTGCTGGCCATGCGTCCTGCACTTCTCTGAAGCCAAGGAGATGTTTAAAAATAGCCTGTAAAGGTTATTGAAGCCTGATGCTGTAGGGATCAGCAGAGAGTCAGTCCCTCCTAATTAAAGGGTTTAATTTACTTTTGAGCTGCCCCTTAGGTCTCCGGAGCAGCCCTGGTTTCCTCTATGCATCTTCAGAAGGGCATTTCCCACTTACCTCTCCCCACCAGAGACCCAAGCAGTGGGAATCGACTCTGGGAAGACGCTTTCTCCTGAAAGCAGAGGTTGGAGGAGCAGATGAAAGGCAGTGGCAGTGGCCTGGCAAGTTCCCCAGGAAGCAGGGCTAAGCCCAGCACGGCCTCACTGTCATGGGGCTTCATCTCTCCTCACTGGCAAGGAAAAGTAGGTTACACTTCATTAAGTATTAATTGCTAAATGCTGACATGGAATCTGGGGTTTCTCCCTTTTAACAGCAGCTGTTTCCAGGGACCCAGTAGCAGCTCACAGTTGCCTAAGAGCAAACATTGACTCTTGGCTGCCAATGGACATGAAATGTTTTAAAACACGGGAGGCAGCAGTCCAGAAGTGTGAGGGAAGAGGTGTAAGGAAAGGCCAGTGCCAGTCCTGCCCAGGGAACCACGACTATCTGCTCAGGGCCAGAGATGCCCTGTGCCACCTCTGGGAATGGGAAGAGGTGGGAAGAGCAAGCCTTGGAGGGATGGACACACAGGGGGACACCGTGAACGCAACATGCAACCCCTACACAGCGGGTGTGATGTCTGGGGTCCCCAAACAAACCATGCCTTGAGAAGTGGTAGAAATGGGACCAACAAGACCTACAGTCTGCGTGGTGAGATGCCAAGGCCCACCATCCAGAAACGCTGCAGGCAGGGGGTGGTGCGGAGCTCGTACCTGGGACGACATCGCTGTTATCTTGCACAAGGAGGAAGCAAGTGGAGGGAGAACCATCACACTCCTGCACCCACCTCAGAGACCTGGGGCTTGAACACAAGTCATTCGGGCAGGGGAAAAAGTCTGAACCAGTCTTGAGCACCGCAGGAGGGGTACTTGGCCACGGGGCAATGGGAGTAGGGCGAGGTGGATCACCATCATCTCTGCCTGCCAGCTACATTTCATGTGGGGCTTGGCATGGTGAGAGCGCTCGGTCCCTGCCTGCTGTGGGGCCTGTGTGGGAGGCTGGTGCGGAGCAGCTTGTCAAGCTGTCGGCAGCAATTTTCTTTGGGAATTTAAACACTGCCAAGTGATAGAGAGGGCAGCAAACCCTTCATTTTGGACAGAGAAACTTTTAGCTGCAGTGAATTACCTGTGGCTTCCTTATAAACCTTGGGTGTTTTCTGCTCTGGTGGTGCTTACTGGAACGGCATGAAAATACACTGCTGACACAAAAGAAGAAAAAAAAAAGGGAAAAGAAAAAAAAAGAGGAGGGCGTGGGCGTTGCACAGCAAAAGGTGAATGTTAGACGACAGAGCATGTAATTTGAGATATAAGGCTGGAATCCCCATTGATCTAACGAGCCTCGCAAGCTGCTTTCTCCCTGCGTGTTAAATCACCAGATCCCTTCCACAGTACACCTTGTAGCACACAGCCAGCCGGTTTTCATCCTGAATGATATGCCTGCAAAATCTCCAGTAGGCCTCATTAGCAAGGAGTTGCTAGCATTTGCAGTCGTGCCGGATTTAACTTGTATCTTACAGGCACGTTTTAAATGTCCTTGTTATGACTGCAGCTGCAATTTTGGAAGATTATACCAACTCCAAATGACTGCTACTTTTGGACTGCCCCCAGGAAGAGGACAGCAGTCACACCACTTGAGGTCAGTGAGGAGATGGGGGTTTTCTGCTCTTCTGTGTTAATCAGAAGGCAGAATCCAAAGTGCCAATTTTGCAAAGAACTCTGTGTCCAGTTTTCCTCCAGCCCTGGTGCTGAACTGTCTGATCAATACTAAATCTAATTTATAATGATGGCCCCTGTGAAGCTTGCAAATGTTATGTCAACATATCTTAATGGCTTTGGCTTCCCGAGTAGCCTTGTTAGCTGCAACCTTGTCTGCTTCTGCTACTCTCTTAACTACTTCCACCTACGGAGCCCCATCTGTAATGACGTTGACCACTTCTCCCGTCCTTCTTGCTCTCTTCTACCAGTGGAGGCTTCTGCGCTGTCGGTTCCTGTCGTGTGAGAGCTCTCCGACAAGCACATGAAGAAAAAGGGAAGAAGAGGGAAGAAAACAAAATTAATTCCCCTGCCGATTCTCCCCCTCCCTGCAACTGATGAACCAAAGAAGGAAATAATTGCTACTCTCTTTTAATAACGGCACGTTTACAGAAATTTCCATAAAGATGATTCAGAAAGGAACGCATGGATTTCTTCTCTGTGGGGTGTCCAAAATGGTTTGCATTGTTCTGTAATGTAATGTTATTAGTGCTCCATCTAATTTATATTTGCATTTCCCTGTCTCCAGGGCAAATTTTTACAACTCACTTGCAAAGTACTAAATGAAGAAGTGCTGCAGAAGAGCCACATTTTCTAGCAAGCTTTCGAGCCATCCATTAATTGCCAAGGGGATGAATCTGAAAGGTGTTGAAGGACTCCAAAGAAACACTGAGTTTTCTCCATCCTCATGTGGAGCAGAGAGCACACACCACCGTAGGAGGTCAGGAGAAGTGGTTATTCATTACAGTGCTGTAGCATGGAAACTGGAAACGTGCGCGCTCTCAGTCTGTTGCCTGTACTTGCTATAAATGGGAGGGGTTGTCTCCTTCCTTACCACTGGAAAGGAGGTTAAAAGTGGAACAGAGACAGATGAGTGATGAATGATGGCTGGAGAATCACCGTCTTTTTGGGATGTCTCATTGCCAGACCACATGCCACACCTGCGTGTGTGGCAGGGCAGTTTAGGCAAACCGGCTCTTACTAATTGGATACTTACAAACATTTAAAGAGCCCCAGTTATAACCAGGTTTCTCCTGCCAGTTACTGTGTAGGCACAGAGTCTGCATCCCAATGGAATGATATAGGTGAAGGTAGGAAATGATATTAGTGCTATTAATGAATTATTCTGAAGTAGCAGTAAAATCTCCTTTACGTGCACCAGGAAACTGATGCAAAGAGATGTAAATGACTTGCTCAAAAGTCAGATGAGAAATGAGTGGCAGTGGGGAGGAGGAGGACACAGATCCCCTGAGTCTCAGTCACATTCTTCACACTCAAACTATTTCTTGCCTTTCAGATACCATCAGTATAAGAAAGTATAAATATATGTACATAAAAAAACCCCAAACCCTACAGAAATTAAACACCACCAGCGGATTCTTAATTCAGAAAATGAGTATATGGTATTTCAAGAATTTGCCCAGCATCTCAGGTCGAGCTAATTTGGGTACAGCAACACAAGCTGCAGACATGCCTGAATAGTCACCGAGGGACAAGGCTTATTCTTTTCTTCCAGAAAAGAGCTCAGGCGCCACTGCCCATGGAAAAATCGTATGAAAAACCACCAGTTCTGTGAGAGAAAGAAACATAATGTGCGCTTTCTGTTCTAAATACCTCATCAAAGGACAAGAAAAGAAAAAAAGCAGCAGCTTTCTAGCCTTTCGGGGCAGCAGAAAGTTGTGATGATTTCTGTGCCTCTGATGCCAAGGTGGCTGCTTTGTTTTCTAATGAGAGAATATTATAGTCCAATTAAAACAGGATAAACTTATTCCACCTGCTTTTTAATGTCAATAACTCTAGGCTGCAGTTTATGGCAAACTCTATCCACACAATGGGGAAGCTGCAGCTGCTTAAACATCAGGTCTTAATTCGGCCAAAAATCTTTATGGATGCACCTCAGATTTTGTTTTTATAAGATGACTCTGCATGCTTCACTGGGTGCTAACCTTTCAGATATATTTGCAAAGCAGAAAAGTATAATATTTCAAGTCTTAACCATGTGTCTTAGCAACTCAAGACTTACATTCCAACATTTTAAAAAACTCTTAAAGAATTCAAGGTAGGGAGTCAGAATCGTGTAAGCTTTTTTTCTTAGCAGGGATTCGAGGAGTCTTTCCACTTGTTCAAAACAAAGGATGAGCCAAAATTTATGTTAGAGCGACTATTATCTCTGTGAAAGAAACAAAGGTGTCTGTCCTCCTCGCCCCCCATTTTGTTTGGCCCATCCTTTCCATTCTGGAGTGAAGGTGTGATCTGCAGAACCAGTCTTCTGTGCCTTGGCAAATCCAGCAGGTATCATTTACAAAAGTTATGCCAAGTTAAGAACAGCAACAAGAACAAAACTTAATTTCCACTTCAGCAGCTTGAAGGTTAGGTCAGAGGGGAAGCAGTGCAGACACTTGTGTTTATGAATATTGTATGAGCTCTAACACGTAATGAAAGATGTATTTTAAAAATGAGATAAACTCTGGTCAAAAGAATGTCCCACTATGTAACTGTTTGGACTCCAAAAATAATGAGTGTGGCTTTCACAATGGGAAAGAAAAACATCTATCTTGGGGCTGGCCTCTGCCTCTCCTGTTGTTTGCTCCTCCATAGAATCCATCTCTCCCTGTTCCTGCGGCTTTGGTAGTCAGCAAGCAATTTTCTCTTTGGCAGGAGGGTTTCTGCATGGCAGTGATAAACATCTCCCCGCTCACACCAGTGAGATTCTTCATAAGAAAAACCTTATACAGCGTCCTCATGAAGCCTGTTTCTATATACTGGGATCCTAAGGGCAGTGGTAGTGGACGGAGACTATAAACAACCTCTAACATTTAGGAACAAGTACCTGTGATAAGAATTTAATAACTAGGCCATGTTTTCAAGAGAAAGACCAGAAACTCACAGTAAAACATGGAAACTGACCTTCAGCTCAACATTTACAGTTTCTACAGGCTGGGTACCTGCAGGCTTTGAATACGACCTTCGGGAGACCTGAAGGCTGGCTCTGCCTGAAGGGTGCCTAAATGAATCCCTGAGGATCACGCACATCACCAGACAGAGCATCACATGCGCTTTTTCTGAATCTCCTCCCCAGCTGCACATGTGTGTCCCCATGTTCTTTGAGGGCTTTCCTTTCCCAAATATTTAGTTCAGGTACAGTCTTGTAGTTCTGCCTCAGAGAAAACCCTCGCTGAGGTCTGTGGATTTTGCTAGCCTAATCAAACACCTACCATACAAAGATTTTTTTGCCGGTCGAGTCCTGGGCAGTCCCTGCCTGTGCTCCTCATCTGCCTCAGTGCAGTGTCTGCTGGCTTGCTCTGACCTGCATTTAGTGGTACCTTGCGCTGATGCTGCCCTTGGAGGGAGAAAAACCCACTGATGTGATGCTATCAGCAGCACAGGAACA
The DNA here is from genome assembly GCA_034008185.1 of Gorsachius magnificus. Lineage (NCBI taxonomy): Eukaryota > Metazoa > Chordata > Aves > Pelecaniformes > Ardeidae > Gorsachius > Gorsachius magnificus. The sequence goes on from CM067081.1 coordinate 166,028,151, forward strand.
GGCAGCTGCCAGGCAGCAATGCCTGATGCCCTCGCAGCCACTGCTTCAGTGGCTGACCACGGCCACGGGCGTCTGGGAAGTTCTAGCTGGGTCAGGTCAGTGTTTGTTAAAGGCAATCTGCCTTAAAAGCGCCTGAATTTTCACACAGGTTAGAAGGGGTGAGCAAACATTTGCAAACGAACCCCCTACAGATCCACGTCTAGACAAAGCCAGTGAGAGGGAAGGGGTGTTTAAGTTGGATCTGGAGGATTTGGCGAGCAGCCAAGCCACTTCTTCCCTATTTGTAGCAAACTCTGTTAAAAATAGGATAAGGTTCAGAAGGCTCAGATCTGCCCTTCAAAAAAATCCAGATAATTGAAGAATTTCTCTCACTGACACGTTTCTATTTCTGTTGTCAAAAGGAAAGAAAAACTAATAATGTTGGGGTTTAATAACAGAATATCCCTGACATACAGAAGGTCCTTTGGTTTTGATTGGGAGTATACAAGGTAGGCTGCTGTTACTTGTGCTTAGTAAATAGCGCACAGTAAAATCATAACTGAAGGGCTGAGGTACAGGTCAGATGTGTCGCAAATAAAAAAAAGGGGGAGAGCTATGACATCTTTCATTTCTCTTTCACCCTGCAGGGGTTTAAGAACAGTAATAAGTAAATAGGTTTACAGATGTCCACAGGTAAGGGTTTTTTGATCACCAGTACAGCTATATTTTACACACCTGATATGTTTAGGACCAGGGGGTTTTAATGACCAGAACTGGTCCAAATTGCAGCCTTAATATCTCTACGGAAGTTCAGGATTACCTTCTAAACCACCGACAAGAACAAAAGTGGTAAAATACTCATTATGGGATCTGCTTTGCTGCCTGGAATCCTTATTATAGGTGGCAGTCAAAAAACAAAAAGAAGTACCCATCTTAAAATGGCAGCTTGGTGTTACAAATAACCATTCCCTGTGAGACTTTTGAGAGATATGCACTCAGTTTACTGAAAAAACCATATTTTTCTTTCTGTCACCAGAGCAGAGGCAATATAGCTACACATGAACATACTGCATTCTGTCTCAAACACTTCCCTGGAGAATTTCCAGTTAAGTTCTTATTCTACAATTTTTATAGTCAGCAATGATACATAAAGTACAGAAATAACACAGTTTAACTTGAAGCTACCAGGTTGAATCTCCACTCCTGATCAAAGAATCCTGAACTGACTTTAAAACCGAGTGAATTTCGTATGGAATTTATGGTGCAGAAATATTTAGGGAATGTTTGGATGTCATTTTTATAAGGATACTTCTCATGGTAACTGAAGCTGCCATGAATTGAGTTATGGAATATGAAAGTCCTTAAGGTTTATGGTAGAGTTTGTGACTGCTGAAATGAGGACAAAGAACCGGAGGTAACAGGTCTGTCAGCAGTACAGAGGGTAAATATGACCCATTTTGGTGTAAAATTCAAATGTAGGATTTTCTGCAAATATATGAATTCCATTGGACATAAGTAAATACTGAGCTTGTATTAATTCATACTGAAAAAAGATACTTGCCTCTTTGATGTTAAACAGACTATATTGCACTATAAAGTTTTAGTACTGTTATTTCTTTTGCCACAAATATTTGTAGCATTTCATAGATATTACATCGACAAACACCTTGGACTTGAAAATATGTTCTGCGCCCTGATCCCACAGAATCTGTTTATGCATTTCACTGTCCTGTTTGTTCATTAGAGCACTAATTACAGGACCAGAGCTTGCTTTTTTAGGTCCTAAAACATGCTACTCTACTCTAATGAGGTTCTTTGAAGCTAGCACATTCTGTAAATAATTCAAACGTATATGATTCATGAAGACATGTCCATATGCCCCATAGAAGTAATTTCATACAAAACAGAGATTGGGATACCAGTTCCTAGATTTCTGCCTCCTCTGAAGCATGGGGGCTGCAACAGGGACTGCTGCTTCACTGGGAACTTTCAGGGCCAAGAAGTGTCCTGGTGGCCCCGGCAACTCCGTGCCAGCGTCAGGCAGGGTGCGGCCTTGGCTTCGGCAGCAATACAGAGACTCACTGTTAGTGTGGTTCAAACAATCTTTCTGTTTTAATGCAAACATCATACCTGTATCTAACCACTACTGAAGGGAAAAGTATGTGTTTGTCAAGCGAGAAGCTTAGCTGAGGTTTTGCAAAAGGCTATGAAATGCGTGGTGGATATAAAGGAGGGGAATGAACCTTGGATCCTTGGAGAGGTGAGGTGAAGGCAAGCATCTGCTGAATACTGAGTATGACAACAGTATTGCATTTAGTTACCACAGGAACAGGTACTTTTGAAATAAAATGGAGAGATATTTAATGATGGTGAACACAGTGCTTTTGAAAGACACTGTGATGGAAATTGACTTCTTTTTTTTTCACCCCCACTGAACAAATGCACCAGAGGTACCAGCCAAATATAGCAAAGGCAGCAGCCAGGCCAACCCAGCAGTGTGCTGCCAGCTGACCTGGATCAACTTTGAAAGCATAAAAGTTGCTCATTTCTGTGGCCCATCTAATCTTTGACTTTTCTGCTAAAAAGGTGCTAACTAATACAGATTGTGGTAGTGGTTTTTTTTTTTTTGCAAGCCAATTCCTGCAATGGTATGAAGCAAGCAATCCCGTTTCTGATATGGCACTAAAATATTAGCAGAAAAATAACAACTTGTTGACATCAACTTAGGCTACAGCTGAAAACCCAAACCTGAACACCACGTGCTTCTGAACCAGTGAAGCTTCAAGCTAAGCTTTAAGCACACACATACTCTCTTTGGTGTTAAAGGAGGCATTCATGTGCTTCCAGCTATACCTGTTGAAGCGTCTCAGTGGATCAGCACTTCACTGATACTCTGCCTTAAAGACCTTGTTTTCAAATATGACTTTCCCATTTTCTGCTTTTGTGTTCTACAGCGCCTCCTTAAGAAGGTAAAAAAGTCCAAGCAGGGATTATGTCTTCTAAGTATTAAAAGTGAGTATAGAAAAGTAGCAAAAAATATATAGTAAAGCAGAAGTTTAAAAATTTCTGATACATTGTTCATAATGAAAAGAGAAATGTAGCTTATGAAAATGTTTTAAAAGCTTGATGGAAGTACTTGCATTAAAAGTACAACTCCATTTTTAATTCCCTTGACACATTTTCATTAGTTAGACATTCTAAGACTTCACCTCAGAATACTTTGCTGTTGTGTCTTCTGAGACCATGCTTATCCACCACAGCACTGGTGCTGATACCGTTCAGCTGTTGGGGATCTCAAGAGTAGTGGATTGTGTGAGTCTGTGTGTATACTTTACGCAATCAAAGTCTAAGGGAGTAAGTTGTACAAAACAACAGTAGAGTTTTTCATTGGAAAGATAACCTTAACAAGGCAAAAATATCTAGTGGTTAGACTTTGGAAAACAGACAAAATGTTCCTTTACATCCTGTAAAGACCCTTCTAACTTTCCTCTGTGACCTCTTTTCAAGCTCCAGCCAAGTTGCCACAGGCCCATCTCTATGAGCTTGCGGGCATCCCATAAAATCCCCAATAAGGGCTACCTACCATACAGGCACACAAATGCACAAGAGCTCTGCCATGCATTTATTGAACTTGCTTGCCAACACAAAGCTAATCTACTTTGTTCAGCTTCACTGTGAAAAGGACAGCCGAAGCACTCAGTTATGCAAGAAATTTTTACCACTTACCTCAGCAACAAAATCACAGGACAGATGGGGTTTGGGGACCTTCTAATTAGAATCATAGAATCATAGAATCACCTCAGTTGGAAAAGACCTTTAAGATCATTGAGTCTAACCGTTAACCTAGCACTGCCATCCCACCACTAAACCATGTCCCTAAGTACCTCATCTATCCTTCTTTTAAATACCTCCAGGGATGAGGACTCCACCACCTCCCTGGGCAGCCCATTCCAGAGCCTGACAACCATTTCGGTGAAGAAATTTTTCCTAATGTCTAGCCTAAACCTGCCCTGGCGCAGCTTCAAGCCATTCCCTCTCGTCCTATCATCTGTTACCAGGGAGAAGAGGCCGACCCCCACCTCACTACAGCCTCCTTTCAGGCAGTTGTAGAGGGCGATCAGGTCTCCCCTCAGCCTCCTCTTCTCCAGACTAAACAACCCCAGTTCCCTCAGCCGCTCCTCGTATGACTTGTGTTCCAGACCCCTCACCAGCTTGGTTGCTCTCCTCTGGACCTGTTCCAGCAAGGCAACATCTTTCTTGTAGTGAGGGGCCCAAAACTGAACACAGTATTCGAGGTGCGGCCTCACCAGCACTGAGTAGAGGGGCACGATCACTTCCCTACTCCTGCTGGTCACACTATTCCTGATACAGGCCAGGATGCCATTGGCCTTCTTGGCCACCTGGGCACACTGCTGGCTCATATTCAGTTGGCTGTCAACCAGCACCCCCAGGTCTTTTTCCACCAGGCAGCTTTCCAGCCACTCTTCCCCAAGCCTGTAGCGCTGCATGGGGTTGTTGTGACCAAAGTGCAGGACCCGGCACTTGGCCTTGTTGAACCTCATGCAATTGGCCTCGGCCCATCGATCCAGCCTGTCCAGGTCCTTTTGCAGAGCCCTCCTCCCCTCCAGCAGATCAACACTACCACCCAGTTTGGTGTTGTCTGCAAATTTACTGAGGGCACACTCAATCCCCTCATCCAGGTCATTGATAAAGATATTAAACAAGACCAGCCCTAAAACTGAGCCCTGGGGGACACCGCTTGTGATCGGCCGCCAACTGGATTTAGCTCCATTCACCACGACTCTCTGGGCTCGGCCACCCAGCCAGTTTTTAACCCAGCGAAGAGTACATCCATCTAGGCCATGAACTGCCAGCTTCTTCAGGAGAATGCTATGGGAGACTGTGTCGAAGGCTTTGCTGAAGTCCAGGTAGACAACATCCACAGCCTTTCCCTCATCTACCAGGCGGGTCACCTGGTCATAGAAGGAAATCAGGTTGGTTAGGCAAGACCTGCCTTTCGTGAACCCATGCTGACTGGGCCTGATCCCCTGATTGTCCTCCATGTGCCTGGTGAGCACACTCAAGATGAACCTCTCCATAATCTTCCCCGGTACCGAGGTTAGGCTGACAGGTCTGTAGTTCCCCGGATCCTCCTTCCGGCCCTTCTTGAAGATAGGCGTCACATTTGCCAACCTCCAGTCATCTGGGACCTCCCCTGTTCTCCAGGACTGCTGATAAATGATAGAGAGTGGCTTGGCAAGCTCCTCTGCCAACTCCTTCAGCACTCTTGGGTGGATCCCATCCGGCCCCATAGACTTGTGGATGTCCAGGTGGCATAGCAGGTCAAAGACTGCTTCCTCCTGGATTATGGGGGGTTTATTCCACTCTCTGTCCCCATCTTCCAGCTCAGGAGGCTGGGTACCCTGGGGATAACTCGTCGGGCCATTAAAGACCGAGGCAAAGAAGGCGTTGAGTATCTCAGCCTTTTCCTCGTCTTTAGTGGCAAATATCCTAAAAGCCTCCTTTCACTCAGCCCAAGCTGCACATACCCACATCTGTGACCTTGGGGATAGCCAGGGAATTTGCCACTTGTGGGTGTGCTGCCACGTCTGCTGTGTCGGGTTGTGGGCTGGATGCTGGCATGGGCACCAGCCATGCTCACCGCAAGGTGGGAATAAGAAAGGTTTTGCAAAGGGTTATGAAGTCATTGTGGGGATGGATCCCATAATCTCAAAGGTAAGAGCTGCCCCTGCTCCGCTACCAGAAAGATGCTGGTTTGCACAATTAGTAAATTCATCTACAGAAAGAAAAGGTTGCAGTAAAAATAAGCAGTCTGAACTAATGTCTTAGAAAGCCTGAAGTTATCTGTTTTAAATCAGTTATATTTTAAGAATCAGTGAAACATAACATCCTTTTAAAATGAAGCTGACCTATAACTACAGTATAACACTTTGCCATTTTCTCTTAAACAAATAGAAACCAAGTACATAATGCTGTAAAATAGCGGGATTTCAGAGCCTGTTAAATTATTAAAATTAGCTAAACAGATAATAAAAAGCAATACATGAATGATCTACATTTCAAAAGCTGAAACATAGCCCTGCTGTACTTCATACAATTAGTTTTGCTGAAACACTTATCCTGTGCAGAACTTGTGATCCACTTTAACAGTGAACTTTCCAAGTATGTACTTTACAAAAGGCCATCTCATTATGCAGCCAATTAAAACGATTTGTTTGTTCATGATGGAATCTAATGTAGAGATTTGTTTTCTTCCAATAGATACCTTCTGCTAAGAAGCCAAATTGGCACAACTTTATAATTGCACTAGTTCCACTGGGAGCTACAAAGAAGTTTGTGAAGCTGATAATTCTTTAGTGCAAATGAACTAACAATAAAGACAAACCACTTATAAAATTTTCCACTGTGAAAATTTGGAAACGTTGTAGCATCCAAAGAAAATGTAGAAGATTAAAACCCCCAGAACTGTCTTATATTATCATCTTTATTGTATTACTTATGTTATAATATTTATTATATTATTATATTACCATATATATTATATTATCAGCTTTATAACTGATGCACTGATGAAGTCTTTGTCATAAGGATTTTGAGACCAACAACCCGCTATTGCAAAACCTTGTTCTTTCCCAAGCAAGATACCAAAGATGCTATGAAAGTTGTCACAGTGACAAAGTTTTGGCCGCTGTTGCCGAAATAAACCCATTTGCAATAAAAGCCAGCCTGGGCATAAAATTCAGTAGCTCATATGAACATGTTTTAAAATTGCAAGGAAAACATATGGAGCCTTATAGGCTTGGCTTGTAATGAATGTGAATGGGAATTTGCTCTGAGGCATGCAGAGCAATATGCGCCCCACATCTTGTAACCTGTTCATCAAAACTGCAGCGTGTACAAACCCGCCGATTAAAGCACAAGGCATAGAGGGAACAGGAGGAATGGGGATGGAGTTTTTAAAAAAATTAAAGATAAAACTGAACCCTAATGAATGGGGGCACAGTTTACCAGGAAAAAATAAGGGTTTCTGTAGCCCACAGTAGAGTTGACTTTGGCATGGAAGCTTAACTGGAGTCACTGCTGCAATAGAAGCATTCGTGAAACACCCAGGTGTAGAGGAGTGGCTGAGTGAGAATGGGCATGATTTAGTCCCATTCGACAGCCCCTGCCCTTAAGCGGATGTGGGCAGACCTATGACCGGAAGAGAAGGTGAAGCCCCTCCGCTGGACAGATGACCCGTCCCAGTCACAGTAGCGATGTAGGCGTGTGTATAACGGTGTTCTACCAATCACAGTGTGACATGTGTGTATGTTATGGTTTTCTGCCTATATATGCTTTTGTTAGCTGCGCAATAAAGGAGAACGACCATACTCATATTGAGATTCCATTGTTACTCCGGGCTGGCTTCCCCTCCGACACCCAGGTATTTTTTGGCTCTGAAGTTTATTTTTCATTTTTGATTTGAGGGGAAAAAAGCAGCAGAATAAGGACTATTGATATGACCAGAGGCAGAACTGATCTCCCAAAGCTAGTGGAGAGATTGATGGTCCTTGTTGCAGACCACATCATCACAGAGGAAATGCTGAGAAAGCCAGACATGAAAGACTTGCTCCCTTCTGGGCGTGGGTGACTCTGCGGCTGTGCCGGCAGACTGCCTTACGGGTGCCGTGACTCCCCCACAGCTCTTGAGGGGATGAAGAAAGATTGGTGCTGTTGGCAGTGCTGGGGAGAGGATGTGACACCTAATGGTACCGACAAGTCGTATTTATGGTCGACCAGAACTGCAGGCTGTCCTCTCCAGGACAGTTAGCATTTCAGGAGAGACAAAAGATAAGTATTAGTACTGAAAAGAGAGGAAGCCATGCTCCCTTTCATCCCTTCTCCCTACCCCGGCAATCCAGCCAAGGAGTGAGGGAGGTGAAGGAGGTCTCCGAGGGCTCTGGGGGAGGGCTGCTGCGCACCTGGAAGCTAAGCAGAGCTCCAGGGATGAGACGCAACTTGTTGCAGAAATGCAAGGAATCTGGTAGCCCGGACCTGAGGGTTTTGTCCACACTGTGGTATTAAGTAGAGAATTGTGTTTGCTTTTCTTGGAGGCAAAAGTTTGGCTTATACCATTTGCTTCAGAAGATTAAAATTAAGAGTTAAAATGTGGTGTATGCTCAGATGTTTCCAAAGGTAGGAATTTCCCTCAGGGCATCTAAATTGCCTCCAGCAGACTGCTTTTAATAGCCACAAGTGTATGGAACTAGCTTCTCCCTTACCTTGCGGACTTTATCATCTTTCAAGTCAGTGCAAAGTAGCGGTCAAGTACCACCAAGCCAGAAGTGTGTGTCATTGCATTTTGGCTTGGTAACTCTCGAAGGTGCAGAAGAGAAGATGGTTTGTTACAGGATTTGAGCTATTATCCTTTGGACTATAAATGCCAGTTTGAAACATCATTATTATTCTTATTGTGGATAAAATTAGAATTTAAAGTTGTAAAATATATGGCAGCAGCTGATGATATAATAAAATGAAGTTTTGGAGCTGATGAATAGTTTATACTGTGGATGCTCAAACAAGATAAAGAATGGAGTTAATGCTGAAAAAAATGAGCTGGATACATCTCATTAAGGGCTTACTGCTGTATTTGCATTTTTGTTTAATACTCAAATCCTGAAGCACTGCAAATGAGCTGTAACTTTGCAGTCTTTAAAAAATAAATAAAGATTAGATAAATGCAGATGCTATGCAAATAGTCGATCAGCAGCAGGCTACTGAGCAGCCATTAACGAGTGCTGGAAAGTTACACAGGTGATCATGAAAGACCTTTCCAGTAAGACTAAATGCCATGGGGGTGTGCAAGTTCTTTCTGCTTCTTCCCTTGAATTTGTCATACAGGCTATATGAGGTAATCTGAAGTTATGCCTTGTTAGTTGGGGAAAGATGATGTACCTGTAGGTGGGGAAATACGTGTAGCATTGCAATCATGTAAAGAAGAGACAAATAGTATAATTGCACAACGCCTGAATTATTGCAAGGGGAAAGAAATAACCTTTTCTATTATTTCTAGCTCATTATCAAGTAACGTATGAATATCTCTCACATTCGGGATCATACTCAGATCTTCTAAAAATGACTCATCCTAGATCAGATGAGGCAGTTGCTCATTTATACCCCAGATTACAAAAGCATTTTAAAAATCATTCTTTCACTATCCATTTATGTGGCTGCCCCATGCTTTCTTATTGGTTGTTCGTTATGAAAGAGATTTATAGTTTAAAACTCCATCTTATTTATCCCTTTCCTTTTAATGACTAACTATAAAATAAGCATCATTTTCCTAATGTGCATTTTGAGTGTCAGAAAGAGGCAATTTAAATGTGAAGCTTCAAAACACTATTAATGCTGCAATTTAGTGACAAAATATCTCTCAGTTTTCAGTGCCTCTTGCCACATTTCTTCATTTCAGTGATTTATTGAATTATTTCTCTGCCTGTAATAGTTAGTGCCCTAAGTAGCCGCTTTATTTTTGTATTTCTCCACAAATTAATACATTTCGGTAACGGCTGGCTCTACCTTTGTTTGACAATCAGCTGAGAAGAACACGACATAAGTGCCCCCCCCCACACCTCCTCCTTGCGCCAGGCCCTTCTCGACACCTTTTTGAGATCGTCTCTCCATTCACCGACTGCGTATGACTCCTGAATACTAACTTGGAAAAGCTCAGCCTGCCATAAACGGTTCTGGTCTCGCCAGAGAACACCAACCCCTGCTTTCTCCTCCTGATGACAAGGGGGAAAAGCTGTCACAATGCCTAACATGAAAACCTAAGTAATGATAGAGATTAGAGGGTTTCTTGATGATTAGCTCAGCTTCATCTGCTCCAAAGCCTTTAGAGAGGATGAACCCTGTCTCGAGAAAAGCGCCGATGCTCAGTGAGTTTTTTACCAGTCTCTTCTCTCCTCTCAAACATGCTATGAACACAAGTAACTTCTTAGGACTCGGCATGTGGCGCGCACAAATTCAGGGTGCTGGATTATATGCCTGCCTGCATGAGGCATATAATGTAAATTATCCAGCATCCTGCTGCTATTTGAAGATGTTGAAAGGCCGTTTCAATTTTAAATAACACATTCAAAATCCAGAGACTATACCACCGTGCCTGCGTTAGGTACATGCTTGTGCTGAAAATGTTTTCAGTCAGCTTTATACAAGCGGGTCATTTGTGAAAATATACTGTGGTGCTCTGAAAGCTGCAAAAGGACAAATTGTGCATGACAAAGCCCTCCCACAGTCTTCTCCTCTTCTCCTCCCAAACTTCAAAACCTGTAAAAAACCAGTATAGGTTCTCTCATCATACACATGCTGTGTATGGCGCAGGGATGGCTTAGCATCAGTATTGCCATTTAGGGCTGAGGAAATAAACCGCTGAGGTGTGAGGGGTATCCTAGCGTTGTACAGCTGATCTATAAAAATTTCCTTGCTCTGTGCCCTAATCAAATATTCCTAAATGGCTGACACAAATGCATTCCAGTGATGATGGCTACACAGACAGCTAAATCAAGTTAACAGCAACATTTGCCACCTCAAGTTTGGTCCTGAATATAGGACTCTTGTGCCCCTGCAGATCACAAGCCCCTTTTTGTTGAGATTTTGAAATCCTTACAGCAAAACACTTGAAATTTCCTTATGATTTAGTGTTTCTTTTCCTTTGTGTAAGGATAATGTCCCACTGATCTAGCAGAGGATGTGATGGACATGTATTTCATGGGTGGCGGGGGAGGTCGATGATTAAGTAAGTTCCCCCAGGGGGCAATCACTGCTGAGGCACCCATAAAAACCAGGTACCATTATATTTGTAAAACCTGCCCAGGCTTGTCACATTGTTCAGGAGGGGCCCAAACAAATATTTTAATCTTACATTTCTATCTTCATTTCTACTTAGATGTACATTTGTACAGTATTTAGCACTGGAACACACACCCCCCCCCCCCTTTCTTTTTTACCCCAAACTACATTTCTGCAGGGAGAAGGAAGCCCGTCACTTTAGCAGGAGCATCCCCAAAGCCAAACCACTCTGAGGTTCAGTGGAGAGTAGCTGAATAGGAAGGTTGCTAGTGTAGCTCCTACACTATGGACTCAACAACCCTGTGGAGTGGGCTTTGTGTGAATCCCCCAAGACTTCAAGTTCCTGTGCAAAATTTGGGGCACCCAGGATTTGGAACACCCTTGCCCTCTGGTCACTGCACACGTGACCAATTTTATGAGATCGCATGTGTCTGAAGTTCTGCCATTATGAGCCCAGATTATATCCCCCTGCTATTCAGTCTCACCCCAAGTTTCACCATGAGAGGGCTTAAGTTTGCACAGAGCCTGAAACAATAGCTTGAAAGACATACATTCTCCACCTGCAATAAAATAAAAAATACTGAAATTTTCTAAGAGAAGTATGAAATGTCATTTTACTGAATGAGTTCACCTGAAAGAACACATCAACCAGAAAATTGTTCTCTACATGCACCTGAATGCTCTTTGATTGCTGCAGTCAGTCACAGACCATCACATTAGTCTTTGAAAGAAGAAACTGCAGACTAACTGCGGAGACTCGAGGACATTAGGCCAGCAGGGCTTGGAGACACTCTGAAAGTTTCTCTTCCCGCTCATACGGTGCGGCACTGCCAAGCATTTTGCAGGTTAGCTGACCACAGAGGAGACTGTCAACTATATTTCCAAGTGCTAATCATGAGACTTTTGTGGAGAATAAAAGAGGGACATAATGGGAATGAGCAGTGCCCTGGAACAAGAGGATGAAGCTGGCCCATCGAGAGCACCATTTCAGGCACACATGCAAGGTCTATGAGACCAGGCTGCCCAGTCCTTCAGGCTGGTCCTTCAGCACAGCAGCACAGTCTCTTTTTTCTTCTCATCTGAAACAGTCATTTATCTTTTACTCGTTTTAATTATTGGGTAAATTGCTCATTTTCTTATTCTGGCATTTTAATTTTCTTTGAAGAGACAGAGTTATTAACGAAAAAGCTACCCAAATCATCATCTTGTATCAGTGCCCCTCAAGGTGGGAGCAGCCTTTTTCCCTTGGAGCAAAGTTTGCACAGCGTTCTGAGAAGAGAAAGGTCTGAATAACTCAATCTATTGTATCCAAAAGGCACACGGGCTGTACAAAAAACATTTCACATTTTTACCACATCTTCCAGTAGAAAAAGAAAATATGGAAATAAATGTGGAACGATGTAGTTCAGGTTTATTAAGTCTACTTGACCCTCATGTCATATACTGACATTTTAATTTTACTGCCTGACATTTTAGCAAATCCTTAGCAGTCCTGAAAAAGTTAATGATTTTTAAAAAAAAAGAAATCTCTGCATAGTTAACTTAAATATATGCAAATAAAATAATTAGCAGCACCTTTTGTTTTATCATACAAAATTGTTCACTATGGTGATTTCTAATTGCATATTCAGCATGTATTCATCCACAGCCTTTTGACTAACAGCTTGCCCTATTTATTTAAGTAGTGGTTGTTTCTTTAAATAGCAATATTTATAAAATTGTTAGGCAACAAGAAGGAGAGACTGCTATAATAATAATTTATAATATTCCTAACATTTGTCAGACTTCTCCCTCCTTCACACAACTGACCTGGGGAGCCACTATTACTGGAATGAAAGTACTACGATGCCTTTGCATATTTCCTACAATAGGATCATGTCCCTCCCAGCTATTTGCAAGAAGTCCTGCAGGAACAATTATGAAATACTCTCATTCATTTGGCACAATGGCATATGGAAATTTCCTGCAACACTAATTACTATGGTTGCAATTTTTAGCCAAAAATGTCAGTGTCTAGGATTTAATTAGTCTGCAGCAGGATTTTAAAACTGACCTTCTAGTTTAGTTAATTAATTTGCCAGTTTTTTTCTTTTTTTTTCTTGGTTTTTTTTTTTTTTTTCTTTCAGAGAACCCTGTCACATCAGTTTTTAGGCGATTTTAATTAAAAAGAAATCACTGCTTCCGATGCTAGCAGAATATCTAAAAGCAGTTGTTAAACATTTTTAGCAAATAAAAGCAGTGAGGGCAAGTTTCTATTGCTTCAGAGTGCCCCCCTAGCCATCACCCATGAGTGCTAAGATTGCTTCCTGGGCATCTGTGAAAGGCAGTTTGCAAGATGTAAAAGTGGAATGAAGTTTTTCCCCAATTAACAATTCTTCCCTATGCTTGCATCAGCACTCTCTGCTGATAGTGGTTTCTTTACAGGAATTTTTTACAGTATTAATTAGATATCTGTTTGAATCAAAATACTAGAAACCAACACACTGAAAGCCTTGGGAAGTCTGAATTGTCTCAATGTCTCCAATGAGTGTCTGAGGCTGATTTCTCATTCAAACCAGAAATCTTGATATAAATTCAGTTTCAGAATTATAAAGACAGAACTGTGAGAAAGATTTTTTTTTTTTTTTCTGGTTCAGTTTTATCTTGACATGAGCCAAAATACACCTTTTATTCTATCCTCTTTCTTTGTGACAGTTACTCTGCTGAGAAGTTACACATTACTCTTTCCTGTGGAGAAAATTAAAAACAAGCTATCTAGCAGTCCCGGCTCCGCAGCACATTCCAGCTACTGAACTGTGTCATACTGTTTTAAAAGAAGAACTATAGTACATCTCCTGAAATGGAAGCAGCTGTGACTTTTTAGGTGCAAAGGAATCAATAAAAGGATGAAAAGTACACGGACATGTCTGAGACTGCTCTTGACACACGCACCTGGACACAATTAGGAGCTATAGTGTTCTACAGTGGTAGGGCTTTTACAGCTAAGATTTAATCACCGGGAGCTTGAACGTTGCCAACTAAGCCGTGCAAATGAACCTTACGCTTGTGAATGCCAGTGCTTTTATGTGTGCAAAATGGAAAACTTTGGCCAGAGCCATTCATTTGTTTCTGAAAAACAGAGTGTATTAAGTCGGGTGAAATATCTTAATGAAACAATGAAGCTTCCAGTAATTCCCCTTGCCATTTTGCAGTGCTGACATATCTAGGAGGAAAGACGGCTAGGTCTGTAATAAACATTGAGTAGTAATTACATTTCTTCCCCGTCAGTGGTGTTGCCCCACTGTCAGCCCTTTCTGCTCTGCTGGCACAGAGATACAGGCCCTTCTGACTCCCCTTGACCAGTTTTGTATCCAGCTTCAGCTTTGGTGTGTTCCTATTTCTTTTTCCATACCTCTACACTGTCTTTCAGAGACATTTTATTTGGGGTTTTCAGAATACTTTTCCTTACTTTTTTTAAATCTTTTTTTTTTTTTTGCCCCCCCCAGAAAAGAGGAGAAAAGAAAGTGAATTCATCTGAGTTACTGAATCTGAGATACTCCCTTGGAGATATTCACCGCATCCTGGGCACTTTTCAGACACTGTTTCTAAGGCCTACCTAGTACACTCCAAAGAAAAGGATGAGAAGCTCCATGTGAGATGAGGCATATCTACATGTGGACAGAAAAGACTGACTTGGGTTTTCAGCAGCCCTTCAAAATCTGAAGGTTCCCTGCTAGGCCCTACTGCATGCCTTACCATGTTTGTGCTATATGACTTTGCTAGATGAGCTGAGTTGTCCTCCTAGTTTAATGTTTGCATCTTCCAGGTCTCAAGAATCCAGTGATGGACTCCTAGGGAATTTCACTGTCACTATTACCCAGCCAACAAGTCCAGGACACAGCTAAAATTACAGTTAACCTCAAGGGACTTCCTTTTTGCAGTGTAACTGTGGTAACCTTTAATCTCTATGGCAATACTTGTGGTGGATCTCTAGTCATAGGGTCACCCTGTTTCTCCTATATCCTGGATGAGGCAAAGGGCTTAAAGCACAAGTAGAAGAATGGCATAATTGTGATAAAGCGATCGTCTTGCCAAAAAGCCCCAGTGATAGACAATCCCAGAGCTATCACCTGGGATAGCTCATCAAACCACTAGGATGACCAACAGCTGTATCCGTGTGTATCTGCAGCTCAGTCTGCCTGTCTCTGCCAGATTTCCATTGCAGGGAAATACTTCCCTTACAACCACAAAATGCTGCCACACTTTAGAAGTGGAAGAAATGAGACCTCATTCTTTAAAGGAGACCGGGTTGTCAGAGAGATGGTGAATGGAGATGAAAAAGCAGAGGTAGAAAAGAAGCAAGATTTGAAGGAGGGAAGAAAAGAAAATATCAGAGAAAATAGTTTCAGGGAATATGCCCATTTAAAGCTCAGAAGAAAGAATCACAGCTTCACAACACCTTCTCCATTGTTAATGTGGCTGGTATGAGCCAGCAATGTGAGCTTGCAGCCCAGAAAGCCAACTTGTACCCTGGGCTGCATAAGAAGAAGCCTGGCCAGCAGGTTGAGGGAGTTGATTCTCCCCCCTCTGCTCTGCTCTGGTGAGACCCCACCTGGAGCACTGCATCCAGCTCTGGGGTCCCCAGCACAAGAATGGCATGGACCTGTTAGAGCGGGTCCAGAGGAGGGGCATGAAAATAATCAGTCAGAGGCTTGGAACATCTCTCCTATAAAGAAAGGCTGAGAGATTTGAGGTTGTTCAACCTGGAGAAGAGAAGGCTGCAGGGAGACCTTATTGCTGTCTTTTAATATATATAGGGGGTTTATAGAAAACATGGAGAACGGCTTTTGACCAGGACCTGTAGTGACAGGACAAGGGGCAATGGTTTTAAACTCAAAGAGGGTAGATTTATATTGGATATAAGGAAGAAATTTTTTATGATGAGAGTGGTGAGACACTGGACCAGGATGTCCAGAGAAGTTGTGGATGCCCCATTCCTGGAAGTGTTCAAAGTCAGGCTGGATGGGGCTTTGAGCAACCTGATCTGGTGAAAGATGTCCCTGTCCATGGCAGGGACGTTGGACCAAATGATCTTTGAAGGTCCCTTCCAACCCAAACCATTCTGTAATTCTATGATCTGCCAGTGAGCATGTTTGATGGCGAGCTGAGGGCCCACTAGCTTCAGTGTGTTTGCTCAGTAGAACATAGCTCATCACTGCTGAGTTATGAATATGGTGTCAACTCACTTTTTGTACAAAATATCTCTTCAATATCATGAAATCTCAAAAATGCAGGGACCTGCATCCGGTGTTCCATAATTTCCAGGAATCTGCTTTTGATGTTGCCTCATTATTCATTCATCAAAAGGGGCCCTCTGGGCCTTTACAAACTACACATGCCCGCTTTCGTTTCTTGGCAGTGAGCTTGCCTGAAGACACGAATTCTCTTCAGATATATTTTTTTCTCATGTTGCTGGGCTCTTCCTGCATCATTACATGATGCTAAGCTCCACTGCAAGGACTACCAAAAATGAGATGAACTCTCTCTCCTATTTTAACCTATTTTGAACACTGAACACATCCTCTTGACAGAACTGGAGAGGCTTTGGTTCACACATGACTGAAAGAGGCTGCGTGGTTGCAGTGTTTGTTGAGTCTCCATCCTCAGCAGGGGAGGGAATTTCATAGCTCACACCTTCAGCTGAATGTTTCACAAGCAGCATCACTAGGTTAAAACCAAAGAATTTCTCTCCCTTTAAAAAAAGAATCACAGGGAAGTTAACGCCTTTCAGTTGCATGGTAACTGTTGACCATTTAACAGTTCAAAACAAATTTTGAATAACATAAAATATAGACTTTGCTTATTATTATAAGCTAAATGAATGGGTGACTATTTCTGTCTCAGAAACCAGAGAGCAGACTAACAGTAATCACCTGTGAAATGAAATTAAGCTTACGGCAGCTAGACTGAACACCTCATTTCTACACTACCATTAGCAATTTTGACTTTGCATTGCACAATGTATGTTCCAAGGGCAGATTTTCATTAACCTGAACATATTTTGGGCTCATCAAGTTAAAAATCAAGCAAGCAAAAGAAAGAAGAGTCAGTGCATCTTTCATAATATTCGTACTGTTAGAAGCTCCAAGGCTTTCAAGATTTGCCTGAAATCATTAGCTGATTTTCTCGTTACCTTCACAGTCTGGAAGGAAAGTTCCCTCTCTACCAGCTTTGACTGTCTACAGCTTTATCACAAAGGACCCAGTAGACTTCTTGTACCCACAGTTGCATTAATTTTCATGTTCCTTCAATAGCTTGAGGTACTTGTTCTGCCTTCAATAAAATCACCCCTTACCAATCAATAAAAAAAAGCAGAGAATATGAATCTTTCAAAATCAATAATATCTACAATAATTAGACAAGTATGCTAGTGACAACCAGAGTGTCAAAGCAAATCCCAAGACCCATGATCTTAAAACCTCCAGAAACTAGCAGAAAATGATGCAGTTTTATTCACTGGTACTTTTGTATGAGCCAGTGTCAAGATTAGATGATGAGTGGGTGTATTAACTCCTCAGCCTATTCCCTCAGCTTTCACAAAACAGGCTCCACTTAAACGCAAGGATTTTCAGTTTGATCAAAAACTTTCTACTGCTGGCTGCCCATTGAAATGGCAGAGTTCAGATGAGGTGGCAAGGAACAAAACAGTGTATGTGAGTGCTAACCTCTCACACTAGCCATTTATGTGGTACAAAGAGGATTCATGAAGCAGCCTTACAGAAGGAAAAATCACGAGGCTAGTTAGTTAGGATTGCAACCATGCAAGTTGAAAGCAGCTTGGAAAGTTCGTGTTTGGCGAGGAGCTAGTCCCTTGGGTGAAGGGCTGGGGTACTCCTCTTCTTCACAACATTTTTCAGTCATATTAGGAAGTTAGCTGGTGGGTGCTCTAGGGAATGCACTGCTTCCTAAATAATACATTGATGTCATGTGTTTTTAAGATGCCTGCAGTCTTCAAATTCCAAGATATCAAATAATTTCCATGTAACCATACAACCTTTTCAAATACAGGGGGTTTTCTGAATCTGAGATGTTTGCAGGCTATGACTGGATTTCCTAAAGTCTCTCTTAGCACTCATCCTGGGCTCCACACTCGTATCTGTTCGCTTTCATATGAAGAAAGTACTAAGAGTTTGGCAGTAGGAAATGATGGGAGATCAGGATGGCTGGCACAAAAGCGTGTGTTTTCATGTTTGCCCGAGAGGCTTGTCCAAGTCTAGCCTCAGTTTCTGATGTTCTTACTTTCTATTGGGTTGGTGCATAAGACTGAAAGACCAGGTGCACAACCTTGACCTTTCTTGCTTTTGACCCTTTCCTAAGCACAGCATAATGGAGTAGACACCCTCAGCAACCCAGTCCCCCATGTGCTGGTGAAGCAAAACATAAAATGGCCCTCTAAACTGCACTGCAGTTTCATCCCTTCAAATATGCTCAAACACAGGAATATAAAAAGCACCTTACAAACAACTTCTTCCACCCACCAATCCTCCTCCCCCTTTTTTTTATTTTTCCTTGGGAACACAAATTTCTACTCACATTGTTACAGAGTCACAAAAATATTTTCACATAGATTACATTTAGCTATTTCAAACTGAACATGCTACCCAGAAAGTATGCTGAAAAATCCCTTCTGGGGAAGGTGTAAGAAGATTTACATAAACAGCAGCCACAGCTTGGTCATTCGTGTATGTTGTTGCCCAAAACTGTTGTGGAATAGAGGTAAGGTGAGAAATGGAATAAGAGAAGACTTTAAGAATAAAATAAAATAAAAATTTAAAAGTACACCTATATTGATGTTTCAGAGCACCACATTAGAGCTCAGGTTTATCAGCAGGAAACTGGGTACACTGGTATCAGACAGCAGCTCTAGCCTGTCAGTCAAGAGTTCAGCCAAATCTTGATTATGAGCGTGTGCAGTTCTTAGAAATCTTTTGGTGATAAAGTGAGCCTGGACGTAGCCTGCTTTTCCTGTGTCCTTGGCCTCCAAGGAGATCGATAAACTTATGTGAAAGGCAACTTCCCAGAGTTATAAACACCGGTCTTTTGATTGTATTTCTAGACAGTCAAGCCATAGAGGCTGTAAGTTGGATCAGACAACAGGACTAAACATGCATGTAATCAAAACACAAGAGAAAGGGAATCTGTTTGGAGAAGCAAATGATAAAAGGAAATAAAAATGTAACATGATGACTGTCTTTTTAATTCATCCATGGCTTTCTCTGCTATTTCCGTTGTTCTTAGGTGTTGTTTCCTACAGTACCAAAGCCTCTCTTTGCATCTTCCCTATTTTTCCTTCTCGTTTTATGTGTTCCAGGTATTTTTAAGGGCTCTACGAGCCTTTACAGACAGGAAAGACTGGAAAAAGTAGACGAGAGAAGCCAGACATATAAGCCTTTAATCAGCAGGAGGGAAGGTTTTTCTGAAAGACTGAAAATCCAAATAAAACCTAACTTTTCCTCAGAGTTGGCCATTTGCAGTTGTCTTATTATCTCAGGGCCTTATTCTCCTACCTAAGTTATTTTGTGCAGTGGTCTGCACCACAAAAAAAACCAGGCAAACAGAGATGAGTGTCCGCAGGGCTCTTTTGACATAAGTGCGTTTCTCTCCCTGCAGTGTTGGGGCTCCTCTGTGAAAAGTTTCCCTATTCATTTCCACAGTAGGATTCAGGACCAGAGAGTTTGCCTTGTTAAAAGTTCTCAATTTCATGCAACCACAGTTCTTAGGAGATACATACATACACATATAGGCATGTTTATATTTTTATTTATATATATATATATATATAAAGTACAACTCTGATGTATTTAATTTCTTCTTCAGAGCTATGGAAAGAATAAGACTGAGTTTAAAGATGCAGGCAGGTAAACCCTGAACATGAAAAAATATTAAGGGAGATCAAATCTTTGAGTACAACTTCCTGTCAAAACAATGCCAGAGACCTTTTTTAGAAAGAAGAAAACAAAGAAGCATGAAAAACTTTATTTGGCTGGGCTTTCCAGCTCACAGTAGCAGTGTGCTGCCACATTACCATGTAGACAGAGAGTGGCAGATCTGTAGACTGGATAAATAAGATTTGCAATTAAGTTCTCATTGAAAAAAACGCCAAAATTCACCAGCAGGACTCTTTGCAAAGAATTTCATCTTTTTTTTAACCAGTTCTAATAAATGAGGTGACAGATGGCCCCAGATTCAATACAAGGTAGCACTGGCTCAGGGGGCTCTGCTTGTTCACGGGTAGCAGCTGAACCCCAGGACTGGGCTGCACCCTGGGAGGTGCCTTTTGTTTTAATGGGTAATGCTTCATACTTTTGTTCCCTACCCGCCCCCTCCCCCCCCCCCCTTTTTTTTGTCAAATCCACACAATGGCTTGAAAATGATTCCTCACTAGGTTTCCTTTTTGTACCATTGGCAACCGTTTTGTCCTCCTCCAGTTCTTAGGGGAAAAGGCTTGCACAGCTTTTCCATAATGACCTCCTTATCTGTGCAGCCAGCAGCAACGTTGGCAGTGCTGGAAATTGGGTTGCTAATTAAACTAGTGCTCCCTCTGTTGGCTGGATGTCAGCGCCCCGAAACAAGGATTTGCAAAGCCAGAGATTGCATTGATTTTGGGAAAAAAAAAAAAAAAAAAAAAAAAAAAAAAAGCTGCTCTGGTAGAGTTAGAGCCCAGATGATATCCCAAAGTACAGTGTTACAGTTGTCTTAAAAATGAAAATTAGGTCCTGAATAAGCACATTCACTGAGTGCAGCCTGGGAACATCACAAAAAATGAGTTGTATAATTTTGAACCCTTTGCAAAATACGATTTCTCCTTTTTGAATGTGCATGCCAAAATTTCTTCCCCTCCCTTTACATTCATGTCAGTCAGAAATAATTTAGGCACTTTGAAGTTTACTTGGCAAAGAAGAGAAATAATTCAGACCTTTCACATCCCAGTGCTGTTGAATACTGAATAAAGTCTGAGAACTGAATTCATTCTATGTCACGTTGGGCCGTGCTCAAATTCAGCTCAGGAAGATTTCAGAAACAAAACACAGCACCTGCGATTCTACCTGGAGTACCGTCTTCCAAGCAGCTGCACAACTGCAGAAGAATGTGGATGAATACACACAAATAAGGTTAAACAGGGAAAAAAAAGCATCTCGTTCAAGTTGTTTAAGACCTGCCTTTCAAGGCTGTATAGCACTTTGTGAAAAATTATATACATCCCAGTCTGCTCAGATCTTAGGGTTATACTGTCTCAGTCATTTCTCCCTCACTTGCTGAAGAAGAATGAAGAACTTTCCACCAAGGAACTAAATTACACATCTGGAAACTGATGGAATATTTTGGGTCCCTGTGTTTATCTCACTCAGATTGATGGAAGGTGAGTCAAAAGAGTGTAATGAAGTTTTGCCCTCCTTGCTCCATTATGACACAGTGACAGAGAGCCTCATTATTACTCTATTGTGTTTACGAGGATGGGACTAGACTTTTGAAAAACTGTGATTAAACAGGCTTTCCGCAGAACATTGGAAATCTTCACTAAATTACAAATGTTACGTTTCAGAACTAATGCTCTTCTCCGTTTCAAGAAAGCCATATGTATCAACTTTAAAATTAATTACTTACCTGCTGCTCTGTTGCAAGATAAATACATTTGGGGTTGTATTATTAGCAAACAACATTATCTTGTATGCAGCCCATTGGGTTGTCAAGCACTGCTTGCATTAGAGGGGAATGCCTCTGCTTGGTTGGAACAATGCAGCTTAGGATAATTTGAACTTCATAAACCGATGGGGATGAAAAACAAAGTAAAGAAAAATCCCAAGGCTTCAACTAAGCTCAGGAATTCCTTTAATCCTACTTCTTCGTAGGCCACTGCCACCTGCAAAGGCGTTTCTTGGCAGGGTTCTGGCACTGGCTGTTTTCCTGAGCCTCTGACCTGCCACAGGGAGTTGTCGTGCCTCAACTGATCTTGCTGGACATGAGCTACATTCCCAACTCAATCCATTCCTGAAGCTTGTCCACCTAGCTCGCTCGCTGAAAAGATGTTCTTCCTCTTTAGAGACTCTTAGATTTTTTTTCCTTACTCCATGTTTTATTCTATTTCTCTCCTATTAAAGCTATTTATCATCGCCATTTCAATCTCAGACTGTGTTACGTTTGCTTCCCTTCTAAAAAAGTTTCTTTATTTGCCACTGAAGCCATACATTCTGCCAGCACCTACCCCTCCCCACCACCTTCTTCGGTGTCAATCTTTCTCTCCATTTCCCATTTGTGTTAGCTCAAATCTCCTTGAAATAATTTTGTGCATTTCAGGTACCACAGGGAAGATCAATACCAATTAGGGGAGTGTATAGTAATAGAGATGTATTAAAATTTTTCATTCTTATAGGCCAATTTTATTCCTACTGAAGGGTAAAATAAGGCAACAATTTAGTGACAATTCCCTTTTCCTGAACAGGGCTATATATCAAGTTAGCTAAGAGCTTAGCAGGGCATGCTGCGCTTGCCTACAGCGACAGTCTTATCCCTTCCTATCAAAACACTTGCTCTTAGTTACTTTTGGATCTAAAATAGTGCATTAAACAGACCTTGGTTCTGACCTAAATGTAAGAAATAGCTAATACCTGATTTACAGCCCTGAAAATCACTGAGAAATTATTTTAATGAATGCATATAAGGGCTTTTTGTTATCTTTATTGGAAAAATGGTATAATCGTAATGCTGTTTTCTTCTTTCAAGGCAAATGCAGAAGTCCCGTTCACTTCCTTGGGGTACAAATCCTTAGCACAGCATTTGGCTCATATTGCTGTCGATATGGGCAGGGAAGGCAAGATACCTAGTTACTAAGATTTTAAGCTTGGATATGAGTTCAGAAAAGCATCAAACTCCACATCAAAATGCTCAGTCAGCTCCTCATGGTAAGATACTTGTCCTGTTTTCGTTAGGGAAGGAATCTCTGGAGATTACACCAAAAAAAAACGCCGGGGAGCCTGAGGAGTCTCTGTATGTCTTCAGCCACCAGGAGGGGCCATAGCTGCAACCAAGAGCGTGTCCTTGACTTGTACCACACCCCTGTCTTCCTACATCAAAACCAAAAATGGCTTTGTTTTTTTTTCCATGTCGTTGCCAAACCCCCAAACCCAATGAATTTGCCTGCTCTCTCTCCACAAACTCTCTTTAATGGAGGGTGTAAAGCACCCCACGCTATCCCGCTGCTATTAAGTGCACCTAGGAAAGCAGAATAGAGTCATAGCACAAAATAAGGACAGGCTAAACTGTTTACCGCAAGTGAAAATGGGGGGGTGATGGGAGACCTGGTCTGGGGGTGAGCTTTTCACAGCCTGGTATTAAAAGGTATCTGCCTGCATCTCTGCTGCTGTCAGGAAGAGCTGTTCTCTAAAGCAAATGGATGCCTGACAGTGTTTATTCTAACAATTTGCATTTAAAATAATGACCTCAGACTTTAGTTAAGCATTTAACAAACCGCAAATTAAGATTTGCATTCTCAGAGAAATTACTGGAACAGGCCTAATCTCTGGTCTGCCAATCAGGCAGAGGAAAAATATTAAAAGAATAAATTGCTGTTTCCAGTCCTCCTGCCTGCCTTCAGACAGGCAAACCCACCACCCCAGGAGAACGCGCTTTACCCACATTTGTCTTCTGAGATGGGCAATATTCCCCCCCAAAAGGCCATTCTTTTGGAACACGCAGTAATGGTTGCAGGGGACGGTCCAGATATGCAGCGTTTCCTCAGTGTTTGCTCCAGCCCCGCAGCCCCCTCTCCCCCTGCTCGTAAGCCAGAGCCAACTCCTTCCTCTGGGACTTTGCTTAGGTGCCTTTGCCATGACCAGTGCCCGCAGCTACACTGGCCTAACAGAGCATAGACTTAGTCCCTGGTTTACTAACAATTCACAGGTTCCCTCTTGAAAATCTGTACTTCTCCCTTGCTTTTGTTTTGCTTGCTGCTTTTATTTTGTTTAAACATCCTTGGCAGTAATTCTGTCAACACCCTGTCTCTTCCCTCTCTGCTCAGTGAGACTTTTCTTTTTCTTGCCCCTTCTCCCCACTGCCACAGCAGCAATGCTTTGCCCATCTTAAGTCATCGGAATATGTCCATGCCACAGATCTCAAACTCTGTTCTCCGGAAAACTGCTGCTAATTTCAACTGAAAATGTGCAGTGGGCAAGGAAAGAGCCTGGACTGCAGTGTCAGAAGACTTGAAAGCCTCATCACGTTTTTGTTCCAGTTCATAAAGCTACTGCCCTGGGAGGTGGGGTGGGATGGGGGGCAGAAATGGATGAAGCCTGAGCCTCAGGAAAGCGCCGTGTGACTGGTGCTAGATCGGTCCATCTGGTGGTTCAGCGTCTTTATGACTTGCTGGGAGAGAATCGCACAGCTCCACTCACGCATGAGAAAAAGCAGAAGACAGAGGGTCACCGCCGTGATCTGCAAGGCGGTGCTGCCTGATGCCACTGACAGCCTGGGTGTCACCCCAGCCCCCTGGGGCAAGAGGCGGAGAGCAGAGAGAGAGGGCAGCAAAACCTGAGCCAGGGGGAGAGAGCAATGTTGTCTTCTTCACCGACACAAAAGATTCCCAGTCTTCAGCGTTTGTCGGGCAACTATTCTTCCCCTGAAAATCACTATTAACAGCTGGGGAGAATTTACAAATCAAGTGAATGGAATTGTTGATTCCTGCCTTGACTGTGCTTGGCAGCTGCCTGTCTTCTGACTCCTCGTCAGGCTCCCTCTGCGCAGGCTCCCTTTTGCCCCTTACAGAGGTAGGGACCCGGGTGTGACTGCTGTGCTCTCAGGTTAAGCCTCTTCACTGCTTAACCCAAGATTTTACCAGCGTTCAAGCCTTGCAGGCTCTTTGATTTGCCGTTTAATTCTCCACAAATGTGCAATAATCAAAAAAGTACAATGGGCTTTACAGAGGCTTCTAACCCCACTGCTCATATACATCAAGACTGCACAAGAAATAAATAAATACATGCAAAATAGTCAGACTCTTACCTGCTTCTCCCCAATTAAGTTTCTTTACCAATCTAAAGTGTCAGACACTGTTAAAGCATTCAGGAGGCATCTTCTTCTTCATCCTTGGGGCTCCTCCTGCCTCCTTCTCTTCTTAGGCTGTGAAATAAACCCATCCTTCATGGTTTCCCACTGGGGTCCTTCATCCCTAGGAAGGCTCCTTCAAATTCTCCACCATGTTATGAGGCTATAAGTGGACTGGCTTTTTTAAGCTGGCTACCCTCTGATGAAGAATGCTCCATTTCATCAGAAAAGTATCAAAGTGCAACCTTTCTCCATAGTCAATCCCCTTCTTTGTCTCTGAAATGTTCCCAGGCTGAAGATGAAAACACACTGGAGAAGGTAAACAAGGCCCTGACAAGTGAGTTGCATGATAGGTATAGGCTATATAAAGAATTATACTATTGAGTTTGGGAGCACTTTTGACTGAGAAACAAACCATCAGGTATTACTAGAACAACAACAGAGTGAGTATAGACCATTTTGTTTTAAAATAAAAAAAATAGACCAAAATAATTATGTAAATCATAATGTAAAGCCAAATAATATTAGTTATGTTTCAGTATTTTCAATAGAGATGGTTTATTAAAAATTTCCCAGCTCTTCATTTTAGTGAATTCTGTTGTTTATCAGGATTGGTTTTAATTTCTTTTAAAAAGACTTTTTTTTTTTTTCTCCTTGAAAAAAACACCTTAATTGCCTGGCAAGAACTTTTTTTGCTCTTAGAAATGTCTGACACTGATGGTCTTATTCAGTGAGTAATAGAACTAAAATAATTGTTATAGGGCCAAATATATGGTCTTGTTTGTGTATCTCAATTTTCTGGTCAATGCATATGCTGTTTTCCAAGAGCACTGATGTAAGGAATAGAAATAACAACACTCCCAAAATGTTAGACTAACGCTTCTGAAACCATCCTTTCAGCAACAACGATTCTGGATTTTATACAGAACTTTTAAACTCTGTTCATTCATTGGTGACCTCCGGGAGTCCATGTTTTCAAACCACAGAGTGATAGTAAGATATAGTGGGAAGTAACTATTGTTCAAGGAGAGGTGGATATAATATGTTACGGAAACTGAAAGAATCTGAGAGCAAGAGAAGGAGAGAGAAGAATACAGCTAGGATCCTTGCCTAGGCTCCGTGGAAAGTTTTGCACTGAATGTGTGAAGGACCAAGGGGCCCTGTGGGGGCTGCATTTGAGGGGAAGCACCAGTCAGGAACTGCCTGGTAGCTCTCTGAAGAATCAGCCAGGACAGCACATAGAAAGGATGTCATCTCACATCGTGTAAGGGAGGATTTGAGTGGGATAAGGCCACTGTGAAGAGGGGCAGAAGAAAACCATGCAGCTAAATCTCATACGGTCTCTATAAGCCCTATCATGATAGGCAGTGATGGACAAGTACATTCAAACCTCCTGTAAATCACCAGTTAAGGAACCCACATTGTTGCGCCCGTTCCATTCCATGGTTCCCTCTCGGAGGTGTTCTGTGTGATGTACACAAAGACTTCGCAAGCGCAATGGTGAGGCACAAATCAAGAGAAAGAAAGGGGTTTCTGAGCTGAATTTTGTCTTCCCATTCCGGTCCTACACACAGTTTGAACCAGCTTTTTAAGCAGGGGGATTGCAATCAACAGAAGAACGGTGCACTCTCTTCTCTCCTGCCCTTCTGAAAGAATGCATTAGATGATGGGGGATTAAAAAGATTAAAGCTCTGAAACTTTTCTACATGTAAATACTCTCCAAAATCTAGAATCCAAGAAAGGACTGAAACATATTTTTCTTTTCTTATTTTCTGCCTGCCAAGTGAGTTCTTTCATTAATAGATCAAGTATAAATAGCCCACACAGTTGGCTCTGGTAATTTTCAAAATATGATATACATAAATTTAACTTTATAATCTCATGATAAGTATGACTTTATGAAGAAATAATAAATGATACACTCTGTAATGCGTCTTCAGATGCTGCCAGAATATTTTATTGCTGCAGCAAGACTCATACCATCTATCACACGAGGAGTAAGGAGAAGATGTTTTCTCTTCTCCTTCTGTGCCTGCTCCCAGTGCCCTACAGGGAAGCCAAACCATTTGCAACAGACCTTTTGCAGGTATCTCAACTCATTTTCTCTGGGATTTCACACTGTGGGCTGAGTTCAGCCTGGAGAAGGTAGGGACAATTGCCAGAGACCAAATGTTTTTTGGTTTCACATGTCTTTGACTTCTCAGAACCACCTGAGATAGAAGACTATGAAATGTTATATCTAAAATAGAAAAAGTGTGACTCAGGGGATTCATTTTTAAAAAATAGAGGTTGGAAAGGAAACAAGGGAGAAAATGGACAGGGTAGGAACAGGGGAACAGTGGGTATAGAGACAGGATGTAGGAGATGAATAGCTGCAGAAAAGTCAGCCGTTCTCCATCCAAGTTTTCTGTATTTCATGACCTTTTTTGTTCATTAGCAGAACTGAAACCCCAAACCCCAGATGTGCACTTCCTAGGATTGCTCTGCTCCACAGACACGGCTGTGACTACAGTCTCCAGAGACACGCCTGAACCCATACTAAATGAGTTAGCTTGGGTAATACTATTTAACTGGGGCAGCACAAGCAGCACAGGCAACAAATTGGCACAGACAGCTAAGCACTTGCACAGATTTTCAGGCAGGATTTGCAGCTCATGCAAAGCCCATGCAAAGCCCTGTGTTGCCATGACTGCCCTTCCAGTAGCTCCCAGCTACTTCAAGTGAGCATCAGTGGGGCCAGCCCAGGCAGTCAGCCCTTGGGCTCAGACCTGACAGCAGTGCAGTGGTGTTTGCCTGACTCTTTGGAGTACAGTCGCACAGGTCTGCAATGCAAACTGTAATGCTCTAGACCTCTTGTCCTCATCCAGCATGGCTGGTGAGTTAGGATTTTTCAGTCCCTTACAAAAATGAGCAGCCTGCAGCGGTATCTGGGTTAGACTCTGCTGCTGTCTTCAGAGTTCAAACAGCCAAAATCACAGAATTTTTGAGCGGTAGGCATGGAGGAGGCAGAGACTTTTCCTAATGAGATAAATGAAAGAAAAGATGCTGATTTGATGAACAACTGTCATGATGGAAAAACCCACATGATGGACTGCTTCCCTACTGTGTTCATATCTACATAAAATGGCATAACAATCCACAGATCTACTTGCTATCTGTATGATCTTATATTAATTATATTTTTATATATTTATACATACATATATATAAGCATACACATAGGAAGAAAGAAAGAAAAAGAAAGAGAGAAAGTGAGAAAGACAGAAAGAAAGAAAAATATATCTATTTGTGCATGTGTCTTTCTCCTTAAAGTGATTAGAGCATTAGAAGCAAGTAGTGGACAGATGAAGCAGCTGGTTCTTGATTAATCCAGAAAACATGTGTGATATTTACAAGAACAGAAAATACTACATAAAATGTGCCAGAATCCTGACCTTTGTCAAACGTGTAATATTTCTGGGTCTTATGGGATACCTGGATGGAAGAAAAGTGGTGAGGAAAGCCTTCTGTTATCTCTGCCTGCCTGACACACTGTCATTTGCTCATCCCCAGCAAGAACCACTGTCCATCCCTTTGCCTGCCCCGGGAGGGAGCACAAATTCTTACTCTACCTGGAGCTGAACACAACTATCTCAGATGTGTTGAGTTGAGCAGCCCAGTAATTCAGCCACCCATATGATCTACAAAGGGCGGAGAGAACACATCTCATCTTTCTTTATAACATTCTCCGATTACACATCCCTTCACACCAAGTTCAAAGGCCAAGTCCTGCTTAATGAAAAAACTTCCAAAATCAGGACTGATCCATCTAAGAAACACGTCCACTAAGTTTCTCATCAATCACTAGAATTGCACCACTGAAAAGTCGTAGTTTTAAAAGGAATGTAAATTGAGGACACAAGACTATCTGTAGGTCAAGCACTGGCTGTAGGACCTGCTTCTGAAAGAAATAAGACTGAGCTGTACTGCATTTAAAATTAACCTTTTTAATACAGCCTTTCCTCAGGGACAATATTGGTAAATAAAGCAATCAATGCCTATGCATGGGGAGGAAGACAAGGGAGAGAGAAAGAGGGAGAAAGAGAGACTCACACAAATGGTAATTATTCTTTTTTTCCCTAGCATCAGGAAATAATGGGGTTGTGTCATCATGGGAAAAGCTGCCTGCCTCACAGTACGTATCTTAAGGCAGGATTTGTTCCTTTTTATTGCTACACATCCCCTCCATTTCTCCACTCCTAGTACAGTTAAGCTTTCTGCTTCATGTTGAGCCCATCCTTATTTTGCCACCTCAGAGCCATTTTGTAACATATGGTCTATTAGGTGTAGACGTGCAACCGCTTACATAACTTAAGGCTTGCTGGAGTACAAAGACCTAACTATACAACAGATGCACAAACGAACACAGGGATGAACGTGCTGTGGATACAAAATGATGATGATACTGCTCAGAATCAGATTTATTCTGCTTCTCCTGTGGAGCACACCTGTCTTCTGCTGGCGATATGTGTGGCTCCAGTAAGCGAGGCTTCCTCATCCAAAACTAAGCTTAGATCTTCCTTCCCTCATTAGTGCACTCGTGACACCCCCTCCTACACTTGTTTGCACAAGGCATCTACATGTTCATCAAAGCATTTCATTAGCGTATTCAAGACATACCCCCAGTAGACCTGAATGCGATACACACAGATGCAAACAAATAAACCCAGATGAGCAAACAAAAATATACCTTGTGGGTTCGCAACAGGTTTTAAACAAATTCCCAGAAAGGCGATTAAAAGTCATAACAGCTTTAGTTGTAAGAAAGTGAGTCTTGTTTGTTACTTGGTTCTGGCAGTTCATGATCCCGTTTAAAGAGTGCTGTGTTCCTCATGCCATGAAGGGAGCATCACCAAAGTACCCTCAACTGTGGTTTTATGCCAGATGGAGCTACTCCAGAGGTCAGATATTAGCTCCTGGCTCTTGCTCCTTCCCTCTGCTCGGGTAGCGCAAAGGCGATGGCGATACATCCAGCTGGGAATTCTTTGAGGAGCCTTCATGTGGGATAATTCTGGTATGAATGAGTTTACAGCATCTGCTTTTCCCTCCGACACAGGTATTTGGGCATGTTCAAGGTAGTCTGAGTGCAGAGCTTGGCATGCTGGTCTCCAGCAGTCTGGAGGAGGGTCTTTAGGGGACTGAAATTTATAGAAGGCCTTAGACCAGTAGAGAAATGAAATATGCCATGAAGGAGATTGTCCAGGCAAGTAGTTGCAAAGCTGTCTTGATTACTTATTATAAAAAAGAACTTGCTTTGTGGACAGGAAACCAAGGGAGCTTTCACCCCTCCACGCAGCACTACAGCTTCAGGTTCCCTAGCATGCCCCAACAGCCCCTCCACGCGAATACCCCACCGTGCACTACACGTCGGGCCGGCTCCTGCACCACTCCTGGCCTTCTCTGACTGGGGTCACACCTCCTGTATTTAGGAGACTTTTACGTCTCTGAGACTGCAATAGCTGTGTCAAAACTGGTTCACGAGTTGTCAGGGAGCAGGGGCTGACAGACGCCGCGAACGCAAGAGCATGATATCCTTGGGACTTCTTACCTGCATGAAATCAGGAACCTTTTTCACTGTCTGCAGTAACCACACAGCTAGTGTGACAGAAAGCAGGCTCTGAGGCAGCACCGGGTCTTTTACCAGCAAATCTTTCCTATTTAGCATCCTCAATGGCTTTGCCGCCAACAGTTTAATCACCTTAGAAAGCCATGGATCCCTCTGACAGTAAAGGATACTACCTTGAATTACCTCAGCTGCTTCTTCCTGTGGCTATATTGTCAGACATTATCAGCAAATATTTGCTTGTTATAGACTGTCATTGGGGGAAAAAACATGCCAGTCTCCTTGCCTTCCAGGTAACTAATGCTTTGTTGTTTATCCAGCGAAGACTGTCTTCTTCGAATTGTTCTTTCTGTGTATATTGCTCATCCAGACAGGCTGACAAGTGACAAGCTGCACCCACAAGCAGAAGTAATTCTGAGTATATAAAGGAGCGAAACCTTTGTATTTAAAATGGCATGAGTTTGTTTTCTCATTGTCCCCACCTGCTTCCACCCAACCTCCATCTCACGGTTTATATGGAAGGTAGGGTAGTCTGAACATTTCTGACAATGAAAAGCCTTATTGTTCCTAACAGGAAAGAAACACTGCTGTATTTGCTAGAAAATGAGGGATTTTGGAGCAGGAAAATTACACGCATTTCCATCACTGTTTCCGAAGTTCAGCATAAAATGATAAAAAAGATTCTACCTAATGCTTTAAGCTTCTAGTGCAATTTCACTTTGAAAATATTAAGAAATATTCTATAGTTTTGAGAAAACATCAGACTTGAAAACACCCACATTTCTCCTCTTTTATTTCCTTGCTCTTTTGTATTGTACTACAGAAAACCTGAAACCTTTATTTTATTTGGTTAAGGGTAAAGAGAAAGGTAGGAGTTCCAATTGAAATGCAGACACTACCTGCCAACTCCCATGCCTCCCTTTTGAAAAGCACAGGGGGAACATAGGCTGATACTGCCACGTAAGGTTATAATACAATGTTAAACACATATTACTAGAAAACAAGATCTTTGGTACAGTAATGTGTGTAATGACTGGTTTAAGCATAATTGTGAACCATAATGATAATAAAACATAGAAGAAGTACCAGTTCTTAATTAATGGCCCATTCTTTTGGTAAAAGTGCAGCTGCTTTATACCTTAGGTGTATATAATTAAGTGTATCATAAAGTATGGTTACATTTGTCTGATCATCGAGCACTGGAATGGAGCCTCCATGGCTCGGTGCTATTTTACTTTTCCTGTTCACATCTAGATTTTTTTAAAGCTGCAGATTAACAAGGTTTGCTCTTAAACAACAGAAACCTTTTTCAAATTCAGACATACGAGACACAAACGAGGGAGAATTTGAAGTCTTTCTAACGACCAGTATTAACATGAATCATGTGGAAAAGTGCCCGAGTCTATTACACACTCTTCCTCTAACACCGACTGCATGTTCGAAAAGCATCTTCGACTGCATTTTAACCTCAAAGCCATTTGCTGAAAGACAAATGATTTTGTTTTAGTCCTTAACAACCAAGAGCTAAAAATTTATTTGAAACTGTTTTGTGCTGGCTTAAATACTGGTGCTGTTTTCTCAAACCCACCAAAATGTATGTTGTGCTTCTCTCCCATGTAGCCTTGCCTTTCTCATGCTGTAATTCACTGCAACATATAAGCCTTTATTCCTTTTCCTATACAGGGAGTCATGTAACTCGGAGTGTTTTCCTGTTGTGACTGAGAAGATGAGGAATTATAAAAGACTAACACTACAATTTAACGCTTCAGAGAAACAGTGTATATCATTACTCCTCTGTAGCCAAGCACACTAATTAATATTTATTGCACCTGTCAAACCAGTAGCCATGGTCAATCCATTGCTGCAGCAGTTCAATGGGAGGCTGGGCACCATATTTCTCCTTGGCAGGCATGTTTAGGTCATCAACAAAGACAAAAGCCCTTTTCCCCAGCGGAGCACTGTAAACCCTCTTCTTTCTCCTGCAAAATTAAACCATTAATTTTATTCATGTTAATTTTCATCTTACTTTGAAAAAGCAGAAAGAGAGAGAGCAAGCGGGAGGAAGAGAAGAAAAGAAGAGAAGAAAGGAGGAAGGGAAATCACACACTTTCAGGGGAGCCTGCCTGACATTATTATTAGAACCGGTTCTTTTGGAATCCGTGACCTTTTATTTTTATCTGATGTGCCGTAAAGGTCACAGAAACATGGGGAGGACATAGTTATAAATCCACATGGAGTTTAATCAAAGGTGGCATGTTGTTCTGAAGTAAACAAGCTAATAAAACTATTCCCGTTTAAACAAAAAAAAAAAGGAAAAGAAAAAAAATCTTTGTTAAAGGCTGTCAGCAAAACTCTGATGAATGTGAATGGCTATCAATGGAATTAATTAGGCAAGAGGGATTATAAGAAGTGAATTTCGGTGTTGCACCTACAGTAGGCACTTTGGCACCCTGAGTGAAGCTCTTTTATTTCCAGCCCCGCGCCTCGTTCCAAAGCGTGTCACCGTGCACAGCGTGCTGCTGGGGAGCCACGTTCGCTCCAACTAATTACCAGACAATGAGAACTTGAACTAAAGGCAACTACAGAGCAGATTACTTCAGTTCTGCCAGCCTGTGTCCTCATTACACCACGAACGCTCGTGACACCATGAAATAACAGTGTAAATGGAAGAGAGCTGAGATACGACACCCTGCATTTCGGCGTGTAGTATGACAACAAATTTTAATTATAGGCTCTGCAACAATTTCCCCCATTTTTTCCCTCCTCAAAAGTACCTGGCTGGGCTGTCAACAAAAAGGGTACTGTGCTCCAGTGTGGGCACTAGGTAAGCTAAGGAGTCAAAACCAAGACTTTGGTTCTACTCCTACTCAGGATGGACTTCTTGTGCTGGGTCTTGGGGAAATGTCTAACACACCTAAGAGACAGGACGGTCAGGCAACACAAGGACAGGCAGCAGTGTTGAAATACCAGCTACCAAGAGTGAAAATGGTGAAACAATCTGAAAACCTACTGGCTGGAAGAGCAGTAAAGCATTTGCTTCTTTTGGAGAAGACATACATCATCTTAGTGAAGCCCAGTCCTGCAGGAGTCCTTCTGAGCACTGAATCAGACGCCAAGGCTTATAGATTATATTATAAAATGGTCAGTGAATGGGTAGTTTAATGTTATAGATATATATGAATAGCATCGTGCCTCTCCCTGCAAAAGACCATGGGCTGGGTTTTCGGTAGATGTGCAATACTCAGAGAACTAGATAAATGCTTTGAAAATCTTGCTGGCTGTCTAAATAACACTTTGAAATAAGAGCTGGCTGTCAAACCTACTAAGGTACATTTGAAAATCACTCTAGCAGTTACATGACTCAACAGATGTCTAAATACCTTAGGAAATACAACCCTTTATGGTTAGATATATGAGGACAGATGTATATATATTTCGCCTCTCACACTAAGGCTTGTTGCTCAGATGGGTCTAGATCCACAGGGAAGATTCAGGTCATGCTGCACACAGCTTTCAGGCACTCTTCCTTCCTAAGGAAACCACAGCCCCAAGCTGGATGCTCAAGGTTTCTCCATACAGTAGGGAGAAGAACTGATTCAGAGCCACTGACTGCCAACACCAAGATCCAAGGACCTTACCCGCCAGGAGACTGTAAGCATCCGAAGAAGGTAAAATCCCACTTGTTAAAAGAGTGTTAGGCACCCCTTGGCTCTCACTTCTCATCAGCCCATGTAATAGCTTGTTGCTTGGTAGAAGAAACAAGAGCTCTTCCCACCCCAGGAAAATGGCCTGGGTAGGGCAGCTCTCCTAAGAAAGGGCATCAATCCCTGCCTAGGTGGAGGGGTGCCCTGAGCCCAGGTCCCCTGGCTCCCAGCCGGGGAAGTGCAGGCAGCTGGGGAGCCGGAGGCAGCCCAGGGGAGGTAGGCTGCCAGTGTGCCAGGGGGCCGGAATGAGCGCTGAGCACCGGCCTCAGTCTTGTGAGTCTAACCTATATTTCCTGGCTATTTAATTCCTCCACTGGGTTTATTACGCGAGGCCAATGAAATGTATCAAGAACTACACTGTGGGCTGAA
This sequence comes from Gorsachius magnificus, assembly GCA_034008185.1. Classification (NCBI taxonomy): domain Eukaryota; kingdom Metazoa; phylum Chordata; class Aves; order Pelecaniformes; family Ardeidae; genus Gorsachius; species Gorsachius magnificus. The sequence goes on from CM067081.1 coordinate 166,062,732, forward strand.
TGTGGAAAGAAGCCATTTTCCTTGTGCAAATAATTATAGAACTAATTCTCGGGTCTTTTGTCAGCTGTCTCGCCTCTCCCGTAAACGGTGCTGGGTGGCTGTAGTACCATAAAACAGGTTCAAAATAATACTTGAAATTAATACAGCTTGATTTAGATGACCATTTATTTTATAGCCCTAGTTAAAATGTCGGGGAGATTTAACAGAAGATAAACTTTGTATTTGGCCCTTTATGCTAAAATAATTCCGGCAGCTCAGTGCCTCGTTTTGAGGGCCTAGTGTTAACAGTATTTTTCCTTTTCCCTGACAAATGACCTGTTAGTTAGCCATCAGTTAATTACTGGCAGATAGAGGTGATATATAATATTTTGTACCAGAGAATCACAGGCATTAGATGCAGAAAAGGCTTCTTATGTCATTCGTGTCCTTACCAATATGGAGCTGTTTTGTATTCTGTATTTCTGTACAGTTCATTTTACATGACCTAAGAAATGCTGCTTTCATTGTTTCTCCCAGAGTCTATTCATTAACAGGAGGGTTTTTTTCTAATATGCAGCTTAAACGTTCATTACCTTATTATGCTTCACAATGAACTGAATTCAGTGCTTCCAGCATATAGTCATAATTTTTACCTATCAGCTGGAAGTGTACTCTACTGTATGAAAGCGTCAGAATTATCATACAGCTACTGCCTGATAAAACATTACTCAAATCCTGTAATGTTTTCAAATCTTGAGCTATTAATAATTTAACATAATTAATTCAAAACACTTCACTCAATGTGAACCAGAGAGAGACGATGGGGAAATGATGCATATTCCATCTTTCAAGGGTGGAATTAAATATGGAAAACAAGGAAAAGATAAAGAGCTGCCAACACTTACTTGGAGTGTAATTCACCTGTTTTGAACTTGCTATAAATTTCACATTTCTAAGACTTTCAACTAACTTCACAGGCATAAATAAAAAAACCCTTTCCCCTATCACAAGCGAACAATTTAACATGGTTAGAGCTGTTTGTCAGGCATAAGAAGAAAAGAAACAAATTAACAAATGGGGGAGATTTTTCTACAAAGGGAAGTAACAATTAAGCAAACAAACAGCCTTGTAGAAAATCCTTTAAAATGCAATACACAGAGATTCCTTCCTCTTTTTGTTAATGCTTATCAGCAAAGAGTATTGTATCACTAACGCTTTTGCTTGATTAAACCTTTTTTAAAAGCAGATTGTTGTTGCTCTTTTCATGATGGGGTTGCTTTTTTAAATTTTATTTATTTAAATCAAGGCTGGACCCAACCTTTGTTTTCCTGGCTGGAAATTCTTGCTGTTAGAAAGAACTGCAGGTGCTAAATTATGGCACAATACATTGCAGCTGCAGAAGTGCACCTGGAAAAAATTAGGCTAGTAATGAAAATTTCACCTGAAAAGTGCCAAATTGGAAGTCTCAGAGATTGAATGCTTCCATTAAGCCACCACTCAGGAACAAACCAAGTAATAAATATTGAAACTTTCCCTCTTCTTTACTTTGACCATGAGGACTTATTTCAGATGCGTTTTACTCTATATTTGGGGAAAGAAGGGAAGAACACAGAGAGAGCATGTTCATCTCTCATCTCCATTAAATCCCTAGCCAACCTCCGCTGCCAATAGAGGTACCAATTAGTGCTAATTGTAGTAGACACTAATAGTGTAGACACCTGTCACTATCTATTGAGCTGGGACCATCAGTAAATTCACAAAGGCCACCAAAAAAGCATCTTGAATAATAATGATCATGACTTTGGTACCGACCCAGTCTGAAATTAAGCTGTTGATTCTGAGGTAAAAAGCTGAGCAATGCTTTTCGAAGGTACAATAATCTAATATAAGTAATGCACATATATATATTGTTTTTTATTACAGAAACACACAAAAAATGGTACAGGACTAGTTACCATAGCAACAGTGCTTCTTGCACTGCACGGACCAACAAATCTCACTATTTTGGAGCATTACAATGGATTCACGCTTTATAAAAAGAAGCTGCGTGGCGAAACCTAAATATCCCCCCCTGCTCCAGGCAGTGGCAGGACCTGTGCGGGGAGAGTGATGGACCCCAGCCGGTCCTGATCCCCTGCACAGCTGACATGTACATCACTCATGCCCACATAGGCAACGTTCAGGTTCTACTATTTCACATGTAATAATGTCATAATTTCGTATGTAATATGTCACAATGCGATGAAAGGTAGCCACCTTTCATTTTGACAAAAAGCGCAGAGTCTGTCAGCTTCGGCACAACAAGGGCAGTTCAAGGGCTGAGCCTGAGCGCGTTTCCAGGCCACCTACCGATTACGTGATGTAAGTCATTCCGTTAAATGCTCCCTTCCCTCAAAATGGTTGTGGGAAAGACAAAAACCCCTGTGATGTGAATCATGCTAAATCAGCCATCCAGACACAGGACATGTGCTGCTTGGCTTGGGAACGGGAACCAGCACCTGTTGGTCTTGGGGGAGCTTGTACTTCCCGCAGTTATTCTGCAAGCACTCCAAGCACATTCTGCAAGCACTACTAGAGTGATAACAAGCCCATAAAATACTGAATGTTAGAGATTACATGTAAGCACGATAGAGAAAAATTAAATCCATTAAAAATCCCTGCCAGGCCGTGATTAGCTATTATTATTTTTTAATTCATTGTAATATACACTGTGCATAAGAGAAAAGCGAACAAACATAAATGAGAGGGAAGTTAACAAACACATTAATTTCCATTTTAACTTAGGCCTCTTGCCTGGAATAAATGGAAGCGGTAACTCATATAGATGAGGAAGTTCTGTTCTGAAACCTTCGGGATGAGGGAGCCCTGCAGAAATACCAACAGGATGCCATTTGTGAGGGCCTTCTCTCTGGCAATGAAGGGAACTGCCTGCAGTAGTCAGAGCAGGTCATTTTTACTCCGCATGGAACTGCGGGACAGCCACGGATTCTCAGGCAGTTCCCTTGCATCGAAGGAAAAGGGGGATCGGGAGTTCTGAGGGCTCCCGCAAGCAGTTTCCTGCTTGAAGCTGAGCACAAAACAAATCCATGGGAATATGTGTCGATAAGCAAAGCCTTTTCCCAAAGACAGACACGTTTCATTGTCAGTTCGCAAAGTACCTTTCTGGATTTCTGCATGTTGGGAAATCTGCCACGAAGCTTCTCTCTATATTCTCATCGGTCGTAAGGCTGCACCTCTGGGCCAGGAGCACACATCAGCTCTGGCAGTGCCTGACGGGCCCAGCGGTGCTGGTAAGGACAGACTCTTTTCTTCATCCCTCTCCTGGAGGAAGCACAGGAAAGGTTCGCGTTAATCACTAACTCTCCAGGGAGAACTTGGATCCGGAGTTCCCTTCGCTCACCAGAGGGCTGTGCAGACAAGCATGGAAAGCGCTGGTTCGCTCCTTGCCTTTCAGTACAGCACTTCACTTTCCCCAACCAGGCGTGAAGTGATGTGCTTAACAGTGCAACCTGCCTATATGTCCTGATGGAAAATATTGCTGCAAGCAGCTAAGTTTCCACTCAGGGGCCTAAGTGTACACCCTGAAAAGACCCTGTCTGTGAAAGAAGTTACTTGGCAAAGATCTACCTCTTTTTTTTCAAGAATTAATTAAACGTGGTCACCAAGGAATGGTGAAATAGCTCAGGCAAAGAACTTCAAAACAGAAGCTGTAATCAAACTACAAAAATCACTCAACCCACATTTGCTCCAGCAGGTGGGTAAATGCAATCTGCTCTGAGAGAGAGGCAGCACAAGAAAAGCTCCACAGAAGAAGATGAAGTTGCTTCTCCAGCCCCTGAAGAGCATCTTTCCCTATCTCATGTTCCAGGCCAGAGTATTTTGACTGACACACAAGAGGGTACACGGCAGCCCTCACCTCCCCCTTATTGCCCTTCAGCAGCGGGTTTGGACAAGTTACAAACCAAGCAGACACAGGCAAAGAAGTACAGGGTGTCCTTCCTCCTCCACCAGTTCAAAGAAGGGCAGTCCAATCTTTGTCAGCAGGGGATGAAAGAAATCTCATTTTTGAGAGCACGCTGTGCACTAACTGTTAGTCCCCTTATTTATTTGACTGCTTAATTCAGTACGTGACTTCAGGCATGTAGTCAGACGTCTGGTGTTCATTTTCAGTCAGTTGACAAAATGCCTGGAAGTTTGAGTCATTTGATCAAATACCCCACTGAAATAATCACTGACTGAATCACTCTGACAGATCCAGGATGGGTTCTCCTTTAGCTGTTTTCTTTATAGACCAGAAAGTTGCCTTGTGCTGTATGTAACTTAAGCGCCTCTTTGATCAGGCAGTTTGGCAGTGTTTGTTAGGCTGAAGGTACACCCATCACCGCCGTCACAGTCTCCTGCTGGCTCCACTCTGCCTGAAAACCATGTATGACTGACTCCCTCCTCTTCCCTCCTCTGGGGCCAGCACCTCCCTCCTCCTGGGTCTCAGCCGATGACTGTCCAGATGGACCTGTATTCATTTGGCTTGGAATGGGCTGCCCAGAGAAGTGGTCGAGTCCCCATGCCTGGAGGGATTTAAAAGACGAGTAGACGAGGTGCTTCAGGACGTGGTTTAGGGGTGGGATGGGAGGGTTAGGCTAATGGTTGGACTTGATGATCTTAAAGGTCATTTCCAACCTAAACAATTCTATGATTCTATATACTCCAATACTTCTGTGCCCCCAGGAGAGCTCTGCCCAGGTTCCCCTTGGTCCTCACCCGGGACCACCTGTATTGGAGATGTTTTGTGGTGGTTTCCCTGATGCCACGACCACAGCCTTCTCTTAATAGCTAGGCTGCATTTTCCAAATTACTACCCATGTTCCCACACATCTAATTTTCACAGCACCCACCTCAAGATGACAGCCACCTATACCATGTGGAACAAGTTGGGTGCTGTGTCATTCCATCATTGACTTTTACTACACTAGATTGTGTTGATTTGTACATAAAATGCAACATGTTTTGTGCTGGGGCTTCCAGTTTAGTGGCAGATGCTTAGCAATTAAAAAGTTAATAAAATACAAACAATGACCTTTCTTACAAGAATAGTTTATCTGTTCTTTGCTTTTACAAGTCTCTGTGATCCACTGGAAACCTTAAAATGAAGCTCTGCAACATCTGTACAACAGTTTGATTTCAGTCCCAGGAAGTGCTTGTAGACGCATACATTAAAGTTTCAGTCACTCTGAGTAAATCTTTCTGAAATGTTCGCTGCCTGCTTCAGTTGAGGGGGCCAAAGTAACTCTGGGAAACTATGCTACAAGTTGTACCACTATGATCCTGGCCTCTAACAAATGGCCCCGAGTGATCCTGGCCAGGCATAATCAGAGAAGAAACCTCATCTGGTCCATAAAACTATCTAAGCTGGGTAGCTGGTGTTTCGCATTCAAAAAAAGTACATTTCTTTCATACAGTTTTGGTACACCACATTTCAGGTTCTTCAGCAGCTTTTGGCTTAGAAGCAGATATAAAAAGAACATGAAAGGCACTTTTTTCAAAGTATTTAACAGTTTTTCCAGACATATATTACATTTTTTCAGAATCTGCATGTTCTCACTCATTTCATAGCAAGTCCGCTGCAATCCATCACCCAAACAGATGGACTTTTCAAATAATTTTTATGAACTGGAAAATCAAAATGCGAGTAATCAAAAACTGGCAATTTTTGACCACCTCTGTGTTGAACTAGCACTTTCCTAGAGTCTGCTCAAGTGCTTTATTTATAGTCAGACCCACGGGGGTAGCCTATCCAGAGCCCTGTAAGGCATCTCGTTAGCATCCTTACTTAGGAATATGCTGGGTCACGAACAAGGCAGGCAGTCTGTGTGTGTGATGGGAAGCGTGAGGACAGGACCCAAGGGAAGAGGCAGTGGAAGGGAAGAAAATGTATTTTAATGTATCTATACAAGGCTTTTTTTTCTTAATCTCAAGGTTTGTCAATCTTTCTTTGCATACTATTCATTTAAGATAAGATAAACCCTAGCTGGATTTGCTTTCTCATGGCATTGCATATGCACTTTATATAAATTGAAAACAGTCCTCTCCTGAGAATTTTCCTCATTTGAGAGAAAATTCCTATTTTAGTGTATGCTAAAACAGACGTGCTGGTTTTGGCTGGCCTAGAGTTATTTTTCTTCCTAGTAGCTGGTATAGCACTGTGTTTTGGATTTAGGATGAGAAGAATGTTGATAGCACACTGATGTTTCAGTTGCTGCTGAGCAGTGCTTACACTAAGTCAAGGACTTTTCAGCTTCTCATGCTGCCCTGCCAGCAAGGAGGCTGGAGGTGCACGAGAAGCTGGGAGGGGGCACAGCCAGGACAGCTGACCCAAATGGGCCAAAGAGATATTCCATGCTGTATGATGTCATGCTGAACAAAAAACTGGGGAGGCTGCCGGGGGTACTAGGGCCGCTGCTCAGGAACTGGCTGGGCATCGGTCAGCAGGTGGTGAGCAATTGCATTGTGCATCACTTGTTTCATATATTCTTTTATCATTATTGTTATTTGCCCTGCCTTTTCTGTCCTATTAAATTGTCTTTAGCTCAACCCACAAGTTTTACCTTGTTTCTGACTCTCTCCCCCATCCCGTTATGGAGCGGGGAGCGAGCAAGTAGCTTTGTGGTGTTTAGCTGCCTGCCGGGTTAAACCACAACGGTCCTTTTTGCATGGGGCTATGTTTTGAATTTGTGCTGGAAACATACTGTGTTGGTAATAAAGGGATGTTTCAGCTATTGCCATAGCATTTACATCATGCTCAGGTCTCACACTACATACATCCCCATTAACCACCTGCCCCCCCGCCCCCTTCCCATCCTTTGATACAATATGCAGATATCATTCCCTTAGCCTATGGACCACCCTTGTGAAATGTCCATAAATGTCCACAAAATGTCCATTGGGTTCATTTAGTCCATGACTTTGGGCTCCATCTCTTATGGTGGTCACTCAGGACAGGAGGGCTGGTGTGTTGTGTGGAGTTACTGGGCACCAAAGCCAGCTCAGGTCAGGTCACTTCTGCATTTGCACTGATTGTTGTAAGGTCTGTCCTCCATTGGTTCAGGTGGTTCCTGCTATAGTAATTTCTATAAGAAGCAACTCAAATCATGGGTTACAACAATCTAAGGGTATAGAATCATAGAATGTTTTGGGTTGGAAGGGACCCCTAGAGGTCATCTAGTCCAACCTTTCTGCAGTGAGCAGGGACACCGTTAACTAGATAAGGTTGCTCAGAGCCCCATGCAACTTGACCTTGAATGTTTCCGGGGATGGGGCCATCACCACCTCTCTGGGCAACCCGAATTTCTTCCTTATACTAGTCTAAATCTACCCTGTTTTAGTTTAAAACCAATACCCCTTGTCCTGTCACAGCTGGCCCTACTAAAAAGATTTTCCCCATCTTTCCTATAGACTCCCTTTAAGTACTGGAAGGCCGCAATCAGGTCTCCCTGCAGCCTTCTCTTCTCCAGACTGAACAACCCCAACTCTCTCAGCCTGCCCTCATAAGAGAGGTGCTCCAGCCCTCGGATCATTTTAGTAGCCCTCCTCTGGACCAACAGTTCCATGTCCTTCTTGTGCTGAGGGCTCCAGAGCTGTCCATTACAATCTCCATCCCTAGTCACTTTGGGCCACACCAGTGGGTATAACATTGCAATGAACTCCTCCCCTTGCCCCTGCTCTGGTTTAGACTTATCCACAGACTGCAGCCCCTTAAGGTGGAGCCTCTTCTATGCGCCACAGTCTCTCCAGGGGTACACCTGCTGCGGCACAGACTTACCCACAGCCACAGTCGCTTTGAGGTGCACCTGTTCTAGCGTGGCCTCCTCCGTGGGCCACGATGCCTTCAGATATAGGCCTGCTCCAGCGTGGTCTTACCTGCAGCCACTGTCCCTTCAGAAGTAAACCTGCTCCAACATGGCCTTACCCATGGCTGCAGTCCCTCCAGGGGTATACCTGCTCTTTCATGGGCTTATCCATGTCCACACGCTTTGAAGTGTTCCAGCATGACCTCATGCACAGTGGCTGTGCTTCAAGGTGTACCTGCTGCAGCGTGGACTTATCCATAGCCACAGATCCTTCTAGGTGTACCTTCTCCAGCGTGGTTCCTTGGGCCACAATCCCTTTAGAGATGTACCTGCTGCACAGTCATCCTTGACTTGATCACACGGAGTCGCCCGTCCAGTACAGCAGCACAGAAACAGCAGTGATGCCTTGGCCATCTGCCAGCCCAGGCACATCGCCATTGCTGTTATCAAAATGTTCCCAGGCACATCAGAATGAGACGATAAGCAGTGCAGGGGTACAGCAAGCAGTGAAAGCAAAAAGCAGCCACTAATGAGTACTAGACTCCAATATACTGTAAGGCAAGGAAGCCCCATAGCAAACACAGAAGCCTGCCAATTAATAATAGCCAAAGAGCAATAACAGCTATAAATTCAATCTAGCACTTTCCAGTCAAATCTGTTGTTACTTTGAACCCTTTGAGCCCACATAGGGCACCAAAAAAGTCCATTGTGGTTTAACCCGGCAGGCAGCTAAACACCACAAAGCTACTTGCTCGCTCCCCGCTCCGTAACGGGATGGGGGAGAGAATCAGAAACAAGGTAAAACTTGTGGGTTGAGCTAAAGACAATTTAATAGGACAGAAAAGGCAGGGCAAATAACAATAATGATAAAAGAATATATGAAACAAGTGATGCACAATGCAATTGCTCACCACCTGCTGACCGATGCCCAGCCAGTTCCTGAGCAGCGGCCCTAGTACCCCCGGCAGCCTCCCCAGTTTTTTGTTCAGCATGACATCATACAGCATGGAATATCTCTTTGGCCCATTTGGGTCAGCTGTCCTGGCTGTGCCCCCTCCCAGCTTCTCGTGCACCTCCAGCCTCCTTGCTGGCAGGGCAGCATGAGAAGCTGAAAAGTCCTTGACTTAGTGTAAGCACTGCTCAGCAGCAACTGAAACATCAGTGTGCTATCAACATTCTTCTCATCCTAAATCCAAAACACAGTGCTATACCAGCCACTAGGAAGAAAAATAACTCTAGGCCAGCCAAAACCAGCAGAACAGCGCAGCTACCTATGTCAGAGAGCACAATCTTATGATGACCTTGCCAGGATTGGGACCAATCATTTTTGGATGTCTACCTATTCCAAATCTTCTGCCTAGACTACCTTAACATCGTCTTTGATGAAGAAGTTTGAAAACACAGCTTAAAGAAAAATATAAATATAAAACGAAAATACATTCAGCAAGTGGTTTTATCTTGACTATCCAGAGACGAAAATGATCATGACTTGTAAGCCCCTCAGCAAATATCCTCATGGCATTTTCTAGGCATTTGTACTGTTGGTAGGATATATTTCTCCATTCACTAGAGTCTGTCAGTTTTCATAATAGCATTTATCAAACTCCAGTGTGCATAAAAATGTATGCTTTATGTAGTTGAACTATTTATGTTACAGCTGAGTCAAATTCTTAGTTTTGTTTGCTCAGGGAAGCTGCAATTATTACAGTAAGTTTTAACAGCAAAATATCATCTATAATGTTCCTAATGACTCATGGTCACAATGAGCGCTTTCAGCACTTTCTCCTTACTATTATTTATTTATTTATTTATGCATTAATTGATGTGTGATGTTGCCCACAGATCTTGTTTCTGGTGCTTGCAAGTACAATGTTCCAGGTCCTGCCTAGGCAGGCTGGTGAACAAGGCTGTCCATATTGAAAGGTGCAGAATATGGTATGAGCTCTGTTTTATCATGCCAATTAATGTTTGACTTGTTTGCTTGCCATGTGATGAATTAAAAATGCATGATTTAGATGCTGGAGAGCTAGCCATTTTCTAGATATAATCCCCTGGATGCTGCCATTCTTCCAGTTGATCTTTTTGCCCTCCGTGTGTTGGCGAGTACCATATATAGCCTACTGCTCAGATCTTTCCCTAACAGATGGCTCTCTTTACTAGTTGGGACCCAATCTGGTGATTCCCTTTAATATGTTTTAGACTGAAGAATATCCAGGGACAGGCAGCTGATTCATTCTCCTAAAGCAAAAACAGCTAAGAAGATAAAGTTAAGTAGACATGCTTTCTGGACTGTGTGCTGTTCTATATGCCCCGTAAATCAGAATATTTGTCAACATCAATTAAAGTGTAGTTTCCCCGGTAATAAACATTACATGGAGGAACAAATCAGCTTTCATTTATTCTGTCAGAAATGGAAGGAGAGCATTTCATATTATTTTGTGGATAATCTCCATGGAGTAAACTAAGCACAATTACATATTTGATTTTAATTAAAACTCTGGGTACCTTTCGAGTTTCGTTAGGAAGATGTCCTGGGTATGATTAGCTGAGGCCTGCGCTGAGAAGTTAATTTGACATACAACATATTTTTCATGAGGTAACTGTCGCAGGAAGTTGTTTGTAATAGCTATCTTTCCCAGGCCTGTGGGGGCAACAAAAAGTAATGGCTTATCCTGAAGCAGCAACTTCTCCGGTATGCAGTACATCTGCATAACAGTCCCAGTGGTGCTCACAGTAATGCCATTAAGCTGGGAGAATAAAAGAACGAACCAAAAGATGCAGATAAAGGTGTTTCATTACCCACTGTACACAGAACAACAATAGAACTTGGTCATAGAATAGTTTTGAGTTACAATAAAAGCAAAAACCACAGAAAATACCTGGGAATGACAAAGGAGTTACAGTTTATGAGCAGCGGGCCGGATGGAATTGCCAAGTTGGAGACTTAAGCACAAAAGAGCACTAAGAAATCCTGTTTGGTATTGAGGGAGGGAGGCTATTATACCCAAAGCTGGTAATGAGAATGCAGTGTCGTTAACTGTTTTCTTTTACAATATTTGACACCAGGATGGCTTAATGCTATGTTGTTTTCTCTTCAAGCTACAGTTTTCCTTTGCAGGAGTGTGAGAGCAGAATTCTAATGCGAGTATACACTGGGAAAAAGGGCCTCGCTGCTCTGCTTTGTCTTTTCCAATCTCTTACACTTTAACTGGAAGGTCATTTCATTTATTACACGCAGAAAAGGGCAGGAGCCAGGCTTAAAGCTTGGTATGTACTCGTATATCAAACTGGCACTTATTTTGTTCTCCCTTATCTGGGTTAGCCTCCTGCCCTCATCGTTGCTATAGGTGCATGCGTCTGGCTAGAGGGAGGTCAAAATGACCTCATTGCATGCACTCCTCCTTCGCACCCTTCCAAAGAGGTAACCTTAACTTGGGGTGTTGGAGGCAGAATTGCTCTGCTGATCCACAGGGCATTTTCTAACCTCAGCAGCTATTCCTCTGCATGAGAAAGCTACAAGGAACGTGTGCTTCATGCAGCAGGTTCACAAAGCAATTTCATCTATTCACAGCTGGCTTATTAAGGGAATCTAGCAAATGGCAGTATCATTGAAACATTATGTTTCCTGCCCTTTTCCTTTTGAACGTAGCTTTGAAAATGTAACCAATATAAGCTGATAGAAACCAGTTGCTGGGGTTGATAGCTTGTCACTTATGTTTCCTGAAAACCAGAAGCTATTCACGGTCCCCTCTGCTGGGGTCCAAACTGTGCTTTGGGCAACCATGGCTACGAGTACCTCATTTTCCGCGGCTGACCAGGGCTGCATGCAGTGCTGCGGCTGCACTGCCCACCCCGGTGTGTGGGCTGGTGTCTCTCCTCCCAGCTCAGCCTGACCGCAGCACAGCTACCAAACCTCGGAGCAGCCAGTGTGGGCTCTGGTCCAGTAGCTTATGTCAAGGCATGGAAATGCAGAGCACCAAAGAAAGAAAGCTGGCATGTAATGCTGTCTTTTTCATACGAACTCTCTCTTTGGTGGAGGTCAAGCCGCTCAGGCCTCCTTCATTGTTTGTCCTGGATTAGCACCCACAATGCATTTGCACCACCAGCTATATTGTGTGCAGCAACATTTTGCTAGGCAGCATGCAGACACCCAGGTAAAGTAACCCCCCTCCTGCAAGAGCCTATTCTATGAACTGACAAGGCAGATAAAAGCTGGGAGGGAAAGTCAGAGAGGCGATGTGATGTCCCAAGGCGAAAATAGCAATTCTGGGGCAAAAAAGTTAAGAGAGTCCCTGGCTGCCAGTGACTCCCTCCAGGGTCCCTTCCAGCAGGATGCCATGGTGAACAGCAGAGGTGGATGAGACCCGCTACCCTCAAGTGAGGATGTCTGTAACATTTATAGAAAGCCATGGCCAAACATACAAAATACATCAGTGGGTAGGGATCTAACAACATCCTTTTTATTTTAACAAGAAGCCTTTGAAGCCTTTTAAAACTGCAGATTGAAGAGGAAGCAGTTGGCCCCGCACTAGAATATGGCCTGTCCTCTGGGATTCCCACCTGTTTTAGTTAAAAAATGAATTAATTCTCTTTGGAGTATGTCCTGAAGTACTGTGTCTCTAATCAGCTCCCTCCCTGACCATAAGCTGGCCCTGGGCCTGGCTGTACATTACCGATGGGCTGGAATTAGACAACCTTGCAGATGGGGAGACTTTTCATGTATTGCCTCACCCCTGCATAAATCACATACCAGGGGCCCCTGTTGTGCCCTTTAGGTGCAGAGCTGGAGGCTGCCATAGAAAAGGGGAAAGAGAAGAATCAGGGAAGGACAGAAAACTCCAGACACTGTTTAATTACCACAGATGTTTTGTGGCTCCAGAGATGTGCACTGTATACACCTGTGTGTATACAATTAAGCTGTGAATTAGCCACAGTTTGACCTGTACAATATTGGTAGCTGTCCTTACAGATTGGTTTCACTCCAGCCCAAATTCTCAGCCTAAAAGGTTAAATATTTAATACCCCATACTGTCGATAATCCATTTTTCCTGCTTTCAGCAATAGGACGAAGGTGAACATACAGCTAATTAAAATACATTTGTTGAAAAGGTCATGCAGTAAACTGCAGTTCAGCTGAATAGAAGGATTATGATCCTATTCACCAAATCTGGTGACAAACATACTGAAAATGGAGCCCGAAATACAATTAATGTTTTGCTGTCACAAAATAGGAAATGGCTCAAACTTAACGGTATTCAGGTTCTGAAAAAAATCCCAGTCCTTAGTGTTCCCAACATCTGGTACAGTGGTAATAGGCTACGTCCAGGCTTTTCACAAGGGATTTGGGGAGTCAGCTGCTCCAATTCTATTCAAATGCAGTTTGAGCATCTCATTCACATTCCTGTAAAAATACCAGTTTACTTTACGGAAATAATTTGTACAGTGCAGTCACATATTAGTGACTACTACCTCCTGGCAAATAACTAAGTAATTAAAATCTATGCTCGGTTTGAATCCACTGATCATCTCCTTTTTCCTGGGAGAAAACTTTCAACAAACAAAGTTGTGTGTGCCGACATCTAAATGTTCTGCTGTGGAGTCTGATCTCAGTTCAGGAGTCTGATATTTGATTTTATCAAAGATGGAAACTGTTTTATGTTTAGATTTCACCAGCTGCCAGAGGAATCTAAAGGTACCTCCTCTGCATGAATGCATAAAAAAAAAAAGTTGTGAACATTGCGTTTTTCATGCTATTCACTGTTCTGAGTCAGACGCCTCCATGACGCCATAGGCCTGAGAAGATTTTTATGCCAAGGATAGTTGAACATTAAAGAGAAAAAGATTACATTCATCAGCCTCTCACATTATCCAGAAGAGGTTTGAAAAGCCACATACTTGTGCTCCTTGTGATCATTATTTACCCTGGGGCTCTCTGTTGAAGTGCCAGCTCCCCATCCTAGTCAAATTTTAATACCAGGGCTCCTGCAGGAACTAAAGGAGCTCAGCACCTCGCAGAGCCTCTATGTGTGTGTGACCTATGAGGTGATGCTGTAGGACTGTATGACCCATTCATTCCTGAATAGTCAGCAGCGTGCCAGAAAAAAAGATGAACTGTTATCACTTGTACTAGAGCAAAGACTTCTCCCTGCATGGGAGTGCAGAACACCAGCAGAAACAGTAAGGGAATGAGAACATTGTACCTGCTTGATTATATTCAGAGGTAAAAATGCAAATAGGCAGACAGCAATCAGTTAGCCACAGATATTGGGCTTGCTGAAAATGAAAGGCAGCCCAAAGTAAAATCTATTTATAGTTCTTCAGGTTGAATTACAGGAGATTTAAATTCATTATACAACTACAAAGACTGACAGAATATGGAGTTTCAGAATACCCCAAATAATTAATGAAAAGACAGATGGTCAATGACGAAGACTAAAAGTTAGTTTCGAAATAAAATGGACAAAAAGCCAGATCCCACAGTGTTGAACTCTTAGCTGCCTTCTCCCGCTGAGATTCCAGGTCCCTCATGCAACCCAAAAGGTTGCTGGCATAGTTGATCTTGTACATTATCGCCAGGCAGGGCAACACCATGCAAAGTTTCACCCAGCTATCTCCAGAATTTGAAGCAGCCCTGAGAAAGAGGGGAAATTGGCATGAGCTGCAGCACTTCTGCACTGTAGTGGGTAAACAACAGATCCAGAGCCAACACAGCACAGTAGAGACTCAGATGGCTGTGGAGTGCCCTGTGCAATAACTACACCCTAACTGCATGACACACAACACCATTTCCCCAGCTGACAGCACAGCCAGCCTGGTCTCCAATGGCACCAAAAAAACATGTGGCACACAGGCCACATGTTGTCATATGCAACATGGGCTCAGAAATAACCAGCATGCTGGGCAGGAAGCTGCCTAGAGCTAATTTACACATGCAGCTCATGACAACAGTAAGTCTTAAGTCCTGTCCCTCAGGCAGGAGTCATCACCAGAACTCTCTCTCTTTCTTTCTTTCTTCCCAAGGCTTGAGCAGGATCTCAGTTCTTGATGTCAATTCCACTGCCAAGGTAATTCTTATTATTCTCCTTACTCCTTACACAAAGGCAAAACCAGGGAGCTGTAGGCTAGTTTGAGGAAGGACGCTAAGGAGCCCACTATATAAAATATATAAAAATAATGCAAGATAGGTACAGAAACCAGGAAGAAGGGGATGATAAGAGAAATTTGAAGAGCAAACTTGAAGATAATATAAACCCCATAGCTTAAGGAAAGGATGATCACGTGTGAGAAGAGAGGCTTGGCTTCCAGCATCATTTAATCCAACAACCCCAGAACAAGGACCAAAGTGTAGTGTTTGTCATCCCAAGCGAGTCTTTGAACCAGCGGTCTGTAGCATCATACACAGTCTACTACATTATCTCTGAACTTGTTCAGTGCACACTGGTACAGCCTCAGAGGCACCTCTGTCCTTGCCCCAGAGCAGTCCTGGGCCTGAATGTTAGAGGATTTGGGAGGGCCCTTCAGGCAAAGCGGAACTGAGCAGTGGTCAGTTGACCACTTGGCAGATGAACAGAGTAACCACAAGCAATAGTTGTACACTAAGGGAAAGAGGAGGCAGGTGCTCTCAGAGCTGTTCTGAAGGAGGGCACAGCTGGGCTTGCTTCCTCAGGGAGTCCATCTGGCTTCACATGGCCTCCAAAGGCTGGTCAGGCTGGCCTGCAGATGACTCTTCAGAGGGAAAGTGTCCTCTGGGTTTGATCTCAGGTTGGGGATGGGTTGCTCAGCTCTTTCAAAACTGGGGGAAGCTGATAGGGATCAAACAGAGTCTTTAGGCATTTTCAGAATCAAATGAATAAAATAATAGAGTAAAAGGAGAAATTCTGTGAGTAATGCATCCAAAAGCTGGTTTCTTTCTTGGATTATCTACTCTCTGACAGAATATGAGTTCTGAGTGGAGATTTCTGAGACCACAGCTGGGATTTGTTATTCCCTCCTTCTTTCTCTCATAAAGTCTTCAGTGTCTAATAAGGATTAAGCTCATGCTGCAGGCTTTCTCATAGTGGGCACCCTAATTAAAGTCTTACTCCTCTACACAGCTGTTTATTTTCATCAAACGTGTGGAATTTAATATATTTAAGACTCATTCCACTTTCAAATCTGGTTGAAACTAAATAATGAGTTCAAAATGTACTTGAAGAGAATCTGTAGGTAAAACAAATACATACTGGATGATCGCATCAGGCTTACTTCCTTAAGAAACTAGGCAAAAATCCGCAGTACCTATGAAGTTTAGATGCTTCCAGAGGTAGGTCACAGCGAAGGGTGGTTTTCAAAGCTACCTTTTAAATCAGATGCTCAAGTTTGATTAAGTCACACCAGATGATCTATTTCTGGGAGATTTTTCTTCATTAAAAACAAAACAAAACTAACAAGCACTCCAGAGGAAAGGACTCATTTGTTTTCTTACCATGTTGAATAGAAATCCTCTTTTTTCGACCCACATGACCCTGCATTACGTTAGCTGTACTAATTGTAAACAAAAGTCACACTGTCAAAATAAAAGGGAGATGAATTAGCAACAATAGAGTTCATTAAAGCTTGTTAATCTTTAAGAGGATGGGTGCGATGTAATTGGAAGAAAGGCTAAGAGCTATGTGGATAAAATATTTCAAGGGAATACAATTCATTTCAAATGACAAAATTAATTAAAAGTGAGCAGTTAAATCAATTGTCAAAAGCACAGTTACAGATGTCTGGGTTTTTTTCTTTAAATTTTAAATACAGTGATGTAATTTTGCCAGCTTTCCCATCCTGTCTGACCTACTGTGCTCTGCTCTGGTTTTAGCTGCCTGCCCCACCAGGCTGGTTCTCATTGCTCCGAGGAAGACTGTACCCCTCATGTATTCTCCTCTCTTTTCCTCCTTTGTATTCCACCCCAGGTACTTGACTACCAAGTCTTCCTCCTAACAACATCTGCTGCATTTTTCCTTTTTCTCACTGACCCCTACTTTCCTTCCTTAGCAAAGCTGATACTCATTTTGACAGGCAACCACAAAATCTACCATTTGCAAGTGACACTCTTTTGTCTGTAAGCCAGACATCCAGGGACCTGCAGTCTTCTGCTTCAGTCCCTGAGAAATCCCTCTACGTCAGATGTCTCAGCCTCCTCTTCTGGACTCTTTCTATTTTTACTCTCTGCCCATAGCCCTTGTCTCCTTCTCTGCAACTTCACAGTCGTAATATTTTATCAACTATCAGTTCTTATTCCCCTTCCTATTTGAGATGCCTGAACTTCTGCTAAGAGTGCTTTTTGTGGGTTGAATGTCTTCTCTCTTCTGCTGGGCACCGTAGTCTCGTGGCTATGGTTCAGGTCCTCTCAGCCAGTGCAGTGCTCCGTTCCCTGGACAACCTCTGCTATCACTGCAGTGCCACACTTGTCTATCAGCCCGTATGTGAGGAAACCTGGGAAGTTTCAGCTCAACACCGCAAGATCTGCACCCATAGCATACACTCGCCAAGAGGATTTTGCTTGTCTCCCTTTGCATTATTGCATGCTATCTCATCTCTCAGTTTAATGCTGCTTCTTCTGGTACTGCCTATCTCAGCTACACAGTCAGCTCCTTGAATCACAAGCTTTTATGTGTAAGCTATCTAAACAGCACACATACTCTCAAGGTGTCTCTTCCTTCAAATATAAGCACATATATTACTCTCACAGTCAAAATAGGTGCTTTCCAGGGAGGAGAGACAGGATTAAATAGCAGCATATGGTGATTTTCCCACCATACCATTACTTGTAAGTGCTTGCAATCATACTTCTGAGGTTTGGTTTGTAACCAGAGATTGGGTGCTTACACACACGCACCTGTGTTTGTCTGAATACACACACAGAGAGCTGCGAGTGACTATTGCCAGGGCCCTGAGGGCCCCCCAGCACCGACTGCCCCTGTCTGGACCCCCGGGGTTCCCCCCGTCCTGCCCAGGTCCCAGGATCCCATTTCAGCCCCCCAGGGCCATCAGTCCCTGTACCAGCGAGGCCGCAGCAGGGCCGGTCTCAGCTCCACACAGCTCTGCCCTGCCTGGCCATGGGACTCCTGAGCCGGGCCCACCTGCAGGCCCATGCCTCAGCCTGGCCTCGGCCCTTCCCCATGGCCCTGTGCAGCCATCCTGGGGCTGTGTCTGAGCCCGGATCCCGACCCCCCCACCCAGGGTCCTGGCCGGCCCAACCAGTCCCCAGGGAGGTGCCCCATGGCCAGGGTGGGGGTTGCCCGGTACCCCCCAGCTGCCCTGCTCCTGGCTGGGGTGGTGAGACAGGCCCATGGAAAGCCTCTGGCCCTCACAGGGCCCTGACAGTTGTACCCCAGGGTCCGGCATTTTCTGCAAGCTTTCACAGAGAAAATATTGGCAATGGTTGGATCTCTGCTGGAAGTGCTGCACCTGGGTCACCTCCATGCCTGTGCCCACACTGAAACTACCAGAATCTGTTGCATTTTGTTACAATACACAGTTCTGGCACGTACATTTGTGGAGGGTGTTTTATAGTGGACTGCTGCAAAAAAACCAACCCACAATGCATCTTTTGGCATCTCATATTTGCCCCGCTGTCAGGCTTACCATGCTGCCTCCCGGTCAGGCCTGCGCCAGCCTGATGCTCCTGTGGTGTCAGATTCTCCTCTCCTCACGCCAGGATCGCACGACGCCTCCCATGTTTGGCTAGATGTTGAATGCTGATTTCCTTGACTGTAAATAATAATCGCGGAGGAATCACTTGGTAAGTAATGTATCATGAAACTGCTATGCTGTTAAAAACCTCTGTTCCCACAGCTGTGAGCAAATGAGTTTTCTGTCATTTTTTACAGGAGTCACCTATTACAAAGCACCTCCAGGTCTACAGGCAGTATTTGAAATGTTCCCCACTGACCAGCAGCAGCAAAAAGATTGTCTCTGCAAATAAACTAAATGTCAACTGCCTTACTAGCATAGAGTTTCTGGAAGAGGCACAAGCCTAATTTTTCACCCTACCAAGGGAACAAGCTTTATGTTCTCCCTCTCTTGGCTTGGAGTAACCGGCTCCCACCTAAGGTCTGGGAGCTACATGAGCACCCCTTTTGCATGCCAGTGGCATTGCTTCATCTCCTCTGCTCACAGGACCTGCTTGTGGTGGACTTCAGCCTCAGCCCACGCTGATGTGGCTGACATGTAGAGGAAGGCCTGTGCCAGCACTTGTGTGAGCTGGACGCTGTGGTAGGCCCTCCATAAAGATATGCCACTAGACTCTGCTGTGAGATCCAGTGCTGGAAATGAATGGTGGAGATCTCAGATCCCCTAGGCACAGTCTTAGCTCCTGCCTCTAACACGATGACCTGAACTAGCTCAGCATCTCCTGAGTAAAAAGATAATATTTGTTAAAAACTTACCATCCCATAGGACACCCCAGAACAACCTCATTGCTTTGAAAGCACTCTAAAGAGCTGGGACCAGCAGTGCCCTGCTATGGTATCTGCTGGCTGCTTTCACTGAGTATGGGGACAGCTGTGGGCCCAGCTGGCTGTGAAATTATCTGGGATGGGGAATGGAAAGAATCATGAAAAAGGCAGAAGACTCCAGAATTTACAACAAGTATTTCAGTCATGGGTTTGCACGCTTGTGTCCTGTTCCAGCCTCCTCTTACTTATTAGTAATAAGTCCTCAGTAACAACTCCTGACTTCAGGAATGGGGAGTTGCCTGATTATGTGCATGTAAAATGCCTAGCACCCTCTGCATGCTGTATAAATAATTCATAATGTTCCTAATGACATGACAATACTATTCACAATTTTCACAATTGTCATTTTCATCCTAGCCAAATAGGCAGATAGAAGCCTCATCTGTAGTAAATGAAAAACACCATAAAAAATAAAAGTATAAACAGAAACCAAAAGAAGTGAAAGTACCCTTCTTTCTAATGTATCTGAATCTCTGACCCATGAGCCGTAAGCACTTCTGTTTCAGGTTCAGGGTTAGAGTGTGAAATGAGTGGGACCAAAACTCTGCCTAAACACGAGGAGTTCAGGGGTCCCCAGAAGTTGCCTGTTCAATTTACGAGGGAGAAATAATGTACCAGGCAAGGTAAAACCATTAGTTCAGTGATATTTATCCTGTCAGCTTAGGCCATCTTCCAGATGAGGTATGTATAATAGTAGTAACAAAGATTATTACTGCAGGTTAATTGCATAACTACAAGCATATACAGTTGTTTAAATAACACTGCTGTGAACACAGATCTGCTTGCCCACTGTCACTATATTTTAATATGCTTTCTTGCAGCATGAATTATGATTAATGAATTTCTAGGTGAATGGTTAATTATTAAATTTAATACATTAAAATGTCTCTGCTGGCATCTCTGTATTAGAAAGGAATTAGGGTGATTCTTTAGTCTTTGCTTGTGTGAGCGTTTCTAAAACATATTTTAGCGACTGCATACGTGATAGTTTTGGAAAATTGGAAGGGGTTTCTTCCAAATAAAACTTCTAATTAAAACATGTAAATAATTAATAAGGAAGAAACTATACCATCCTTTTAGAACTTCTGAAGTGTGACTTTGACTTAATACAGATTTTTTTCATTTGCTTTCTTCTAAGTCATACTTTGGTGTATGAAAACAAACCCGCTTCATAACACCAGTTCAACGAAGTGCTTGAGTACCATGTATCTCCACTACTGTTATAAGTGTAAAGTTTTGCACTGGCTTATTTTTCTCACAAGAGGAGGGCATTTATGATCATTTCTAGCACACTTGGAAAATACCTCATATTAAGAGGCTCATCATTTAGTCTGGCAACAAATCTAACTTAACTCAGTCACAATTAAAAATGGAACTATTGACTATAAATAATACATAAAGAATTCAGTTCTTTTAAATACTTAATATTTTTATAACGAAAAGAGTTTAATTTGTCTGAAGCCTTGAAGTTTTCTTTGTGCCAGTATTTTAAGGAAAAGATTATCATTCACCCTATTTTCTGATTAGAAGTATGTAAAAGAAACATAACACATCCTGATTTTTTAATGTTTTTTCTTTCTGTCTGATAGTAAGAACATGAACGGCATTTTCCCTTTGGCTTTTTGTTTTGTTTGTGTTTTACTTTGTTGCACATAAGCCACATAAAAACAAAAGCCCAAATAACTATTCCAGCCCAAGGATACAGACTGAAGACTAACAAAGAAATTGTTCTGTTTTCAAAAGATTTATATTTCAAAGAACGATGTGCTATGTTGCAAGTAGAGCTGATGGAGTACATTCTCCTTAAATGTTGCATTCTAGTCTTAAAAGTCAAAAAGGTGCAACCCCTCTGCAAGATATTGACAAAAAACTCCACTAAATTGTTTGTGCCACCTTCAATTCCCTGAACAGTGGCCCTTTAATATTTTTTCTAATAGGAATCATAGATCCAGGCTGCAGCATACTAATGAGTCTAAGCCTACCAATTACATTTTGCTCTCCATTTCAGATTAAATGACTGTCTGTCTATGCACTCATGCAGCCCACCCCCTCCCCACACCAGAGTGTCCTGGTTTTCAAAAACAGAAATAATAACAATAATAATGTACGGTATCTTTCCAGTTAGCTACAACTCTATATGCTTTGTTAGGCTAATGATAAAGCAAATGCCTGAATCTCAATGTTATGGTCGCTGCTTCATGAGGATAATCAAGTTGCCATGCATCTCTGATGCTTTGCACAGCAGAACAGAGAGATAGGTTTTAAGGAGTCAGAAATAGCAAAGTGTGTATAGAAAAGAAAAATAACCCGCAGATGAAACAACAGAAGAAAGTTGATGGGTAAAACCAGTAGAACTGCTTGGAATTTTCCACTTCATTCTTTTCCTCCAGAAAAGACTTTTTTCCATGAAGCGCCCTTTCCATTTTTTTCCTTTTGAAGATGGCCCCTTTCAGATTTCTGGCACCCCTTTTCTCCCCAGCCCTGGTCCAGAAGATAATTGGGATAGCTGCTCTCTGTACTCCATTCACCCTAGCTGCCAGACGAGCAGTGGTTTGGGGTGCTCAGCTTCCAGCAATACATGGGAAGTTTGCTCTCAATCTCACCACTTGCCTGCCAGATGCAGGTGGACACCCAACCATGCAAAAACACCTCCTTTGAGCTCACACCCTGTACATCTACAAAAGCAAGAAGGTTGAACCAGACCCATGCCTCTCATGGCCTGCCCTCCACTTCTATATGTCTGGCCCCCTTCTTGGTCATGAACGCTGTACTTGGTAATTTATTAGTTGTGCCAAAACCATAACCACACCAACTTGGGCCTTCTGAAATGGTAAAATAGGCTTTGCTCTCAATAGAAAAATGCCCCCCAGCCCAAGTCTTAGCCTCCTGGGCTTCACAACAGATGGAGAAGTAGAAGAAGAGTGAGGCTGCAACTATATGTGCTCTTTTATAAGAGCCAGAGATTGGGTTTATGTAGAGTAGCTGTAGGAAATGTTTGACAGAGACTTGTAGGAGATGTTTATACTATTCCAGAACTTGAAATTCACATGCATCCAGGAACAGCATGGGAAGGGTTAGGGCAGGACTGCAAATAGACAGGTTCCATAAGATCAGAGGCAAGCTAAGGCCTCTCAGCATTCCAGTCTTCACACACACCAGTGCCTTTGCATACCTGCAGTCCCTGATCTGCAGAAAATGGAAAGCATGCTTCAAAGGGATATTTCTCACAGCTCTTTCTAATAGGTAGTAGCCCAGTTCATTCCCTCCATACCGGGAGGATGTTTTGTGCCAGGAGGCTGAGTATTTAGTCCTATGGGCCTGCAGCAGCCTGCATGGCTCTGAAACTTTAGAGGATGCAGAGCAGTTTTGGGGGCTTTGGTACACTCATCTTCATAGAGAAGACCATCACCATTGCACTCCAGAGCCTCCCAGCCCCACCTTACATGTGGTAGCAGGAAACTAGTTTTAGGTTGACAGTTTCACAATTGGCCTGTGGGTAGTTGAGGTCCATGTTGACATTTTGCTGATGGAGACCATGTGCAGATGAGGGCTGGGGGAACACATTGAGCAAAGAAATATCCCCATTGCTTGGTGAGACCCCTATCTACTGCTGCGCATAGCAGGAGGACAGGGAAGGGGCCATTCTGGAAAACTTTCCTTGCCTCTAAGTGCCATAGTCTTGCATTGCCCTTGTCTCAGCTGCAAACCTCTGTTTGTTGCTCTTTAATGAATTTCTTCTGAGCATAACAAGCATTTCCCTTCCTTCCTTTTTCCTCTGTCTCACCACAGGTAGACTCCTGCCCCATGCCAAACTCTTTCGCTCTGCTTTCAAAGCAGGAAGAAAAGCACCTCTCTCCAGCCTGATAGATTATGTATGAAGAGAGGAAGATGGGATACCGACAACAGGTTGGCGTGATGCCTGAAGAGTGGAAGCAGCAGCCCTCAAATTGGCTGAAATTAATGAAGGGGGATGGCTGACCTATACTGTAAAGCCATTCCTGTATTGCTTAATGATGATGAGGAAAGGTAATAAACTTGCTGCCTAAACCATGTATCTCTCATCTTGTCCTGAGCCTCTGAAACATTGAAAGACTGGAGGGGAAGGATGATTCTGTTTCTCAGCTCCCTTCCAATGCTGGTAATATTTTCCCAAACTCCTTGCTGGCTGTTGTACAAAATGTGCTGGCTGGGCAGAAAGGACCAGGTACCCAATTTCATCCCCATCTAATTCTCATATGGCCAGTCCATTTAGAGGGTTCCCGGTCCATCTTCTAGTATAGATTTACATGATGACTCTGATTACCTTCTCTCCACAGACTCCAGAATGAGAGCAGAATTCACCCAACTGACACATGGAAGGGTGCATGATTACTCTACTGAAATTAGTGGTAAAACTCCACATGTGGGAGCCATAGGTAAGTTTTTGAGAAATCACTGCTAGGTTACAAGCCACTAAATGAGTCCCACTGGTTTTGAAACAAGTACATAATCTGTAAGAGAACCAAATGAGTTAACCTACACTAGGGTTGTTAATTTTGCCTGGTAGGCACAACTGAAAAAAAATCCCATCACAAAACATAAAAATTACAGGTATTCTGTATGTCCCTTCAGAGTTCAACCACATAAACTGCTGAAATGGCACAGCTACAAGAGGGAGCAGAAAGATCTCGCAGGGGAGGGAAAGGGATGGAGACTCAGTGGTTTGCATTGGGAGTTTTCTAGGGCAGATCAGCAGCTGCTGGAGGAAGTCTCTGTTCCATTGGGGAAGACCACCTTTGACAGTTCTCCATCCATCCTGTTCATCATCCCCTCCCTCCAGGGTGCCAAATCAGGCATTTTGACACCTATGGAGAGGCAGGATCAGGAGGCCTTCAAAAGAATGAGCAGAAGAAAAAGGGATTTTTTTTTTTTGAAAGTCATCAGTGGCAGACAGGTCCTCACTTAACAGCTGTAATTTGGACTTGATCGAACAACCTTGTTGAATAAAAGGGTCCTCAGGTGCATCTTTGATTACAAGAGCAAAGAGACATCATAGGCAGTTGCAGTTGCAGTTTGTCTTTGACTTCAGTGGCTTTAGGATTTCATCCAGTGAGTCAGTTTAAGTGATGTTTACCATACTCAGATACTTTTTACATTTCATTTCCCTCAAATCTCCTACTGTCAGCTTCCAGTCAGGGATATGGCACTGGCTGCACCCTTCAACATGGTTAACTCTACTGCAGAAACAATTTTACTCTCAGGTAGAAAACTTACTCAACTGCATCAATAACCTATCTGGAGGAAGAGGCATTTACCAAGAAAGTTTAATTGACAATCAGGGGGCCTGACTTTTATGGAAAGGCGAGAAACCTAAATATGACGAGGTTGGCTGAGCACCAAGAACGAGTGGGAGGACACATGAACCATTCAGAAGTACCAGAAACACCTGAACACTAAGGTTGGAAAGGAGTTGATTAAAACGGTATCACAGGTAAAAGCAGGAGCAATGGTAGAATCATCTTTTCAGAAATGATACATTCACAGCTAAATACAAAACCAAGCTTTGATAATGAAACTTGCTATATAGGAGAAGAGTTTTTCACAGTAAGCCATTAAGCCCCGTCTCCTGAGACCTTAAACCTAGACTCAGAAAGTACCTTATAAGGCAGGGACAAAGCTGCCACAGCCTCCAGTATGGAAAAGATGACCCAATATATCTTTTTCTTCCATAATTTCTATAATTCTATGAGCTTTTATATTTTGAAAATAAAATTCATTTCTGCTCATTGAATGCTGCCACTGCCTGTTGTCTTGTGAAAGTACAAACCTCTCCCCAAAAAGTTTCAGCTGCCCTTTATTACAGTCTTTCGTCACTGTCACATCATCGTCTTCAGGCTATCTGCACCAGAAAAAAAAATGTTTAGGAACTAAGATTAATAACAGGTTTATTGGAAGGGCTGAAAATGCAATAGGATGCATGATTTTTACCCTCTAGCTGTTAATGCAGCATCTTACATACATTGACACTCTTTGCCCATGGAAAACAGGAATGCTGTTTCTGCTGATACTGGAAACGCCGCACGTTCACAACACTCTGCTCTGTGAAGACAAGTAATTGTTGACCAGTTGCTATTAATAAACAAAGAAACCCTGACTGGGAGTATAGCAGTGCTTTCTGAGAAGGACATTATTTCCAGTTTATCTAACCTATCATATTTTTTTTAGCACTCCCGAAATGCAGTGTGTCATTTTTAAAATTAATTAAGGTTGAAATGGAGTAGAACAGTAAAAGAAACAGTGGGAATGGAAAGGGATTTTTGATTAAAACAGGAATGACTGAAGCTAGATATACTAAAAAGGCTTGCTGTGGAAGAAAACTGCTCTGTCTGTAGCAAGTGACTTACTTTCCCTTAGCACTTGCTATGAACACATTCTCAGAGAGAAATCGGGATTTCAGCAGGACTCCGTAGGGCCAGAAAGGTGACACAAAGGAGAGCTGAACAAACAACTGCGAATAAATTCCCTGAATATTTTCTCCTGCCCCCTCTTCCCCCCGCAGTGACAACAAATCTTCATCCTACCCATTTACTCATTCTTGTGTATTGTGTGCTAAGTAGTTAGTCCAAATTTCACGGAGTGAAATTTGTTCCATTGGGAAATAATTGCTCAGTTGGGGGTGAGGAAGGGGAATGTTTTATTACGTATCTTGGAAAAGGAGATCTGTTCGGATCATTAAGCCATTCTTTTCTCTCTGGATAAAATCAGATCAGAGGGCACTGGAGACATGACAGCAATGGGAGCAAAGATAGATGGACATATACACAGATAAGATGGATAGACAGATATGACAAATGCTGATAACAGGGTTTTAATATATGAGGTAGAAGAGGTTACAAAAACTACAATTTTCCTCTGGTCAGATGTGGAAAGAGTTTTCTGGAATGTTACATTTGGTGTTAAGAATTCTGTGAAAGCATTAAAGTGAGCTGATGTATATGATTTATAATAACTATAAAGAAGCTACCAGCCTGTAAATGGAAAAATGGAAAGGCTCTGAGGAGCAGAAAATCATGGGACAACAGAAAATAATTTGAAAAATAGTATCCTCAAGTAATACAGACACTTTCTCACAGGTATCTCCAGAGAAGAAACTTCTTACTGAAATACACAGCAATCCTGTATCTAGTCCCTATAACTGATTACATCATCTGCTATATTTAGAATACCTCCAGTGTAACCATGGAAACTGCTTTTGCTTAAACTCACATTATTCCATTCAACATTAGTTGACACTATAGAAATACTTTCGGAAGCTCACAAAACAATTAATGTATCACTGTTATTATATGCCTGTATATATAGCAATGTGGTTTTTGTCTTTTCCTGAAGTATGCATTATGCATACCCGGAGATGTCAGATTTCTGACAAAGACTACAAAGAACCAGATGCATGGCAATGGAGTGAGAATACAAGACTACAGGAGAATTCAGAGTACATCCTCTGTACTTTGCTTCTAGCCCAGCTGCCTAAGGATAAGGGCTCATGCTGTCACGCTGCATGCACATGTCTGTGTGTCTGTCTTTCCCACACAACTTTTGAACCCAGTTTCAACCAAATTTGACAAAAAGAGGTGGTTTTAATCACCCACAAGGTGCAAAGGTAAACAGCTATGCAGAAGGAAGTCTTGCCAGTAGTCCCACGGAAAGACTAATACGGACAACCCTTATTAGACCTAGGAGAATCTACAAAAAAGAGGCTGTGTGATTTCTGCAAGTCATGGAACTACTTACAACAATGATAATAATATTAGAAACCCAATAAAAACTATACCTATACATTGCCTCACAAAAGTGCAAAACCACTTTCCTTTGTTTCTTTATAAAAATGCAGCTTTGCAGAAATAATTAAGAAATCCCAAACAGGTATCAGAACTTCAAACAAATACCAGAAAACCTAGAGAGGAATTCAGAAAAACACTTATAAGCAGAAGACCTAGACTCAGCCTTCCAAACTGGAGGCAAGGAGCTACAACCATTTGATATGAAATTGCTTTAAATTTCTGCAAGTGATTATCTGAGACTAAAAGGTAAAGTTAGTACTAGGAAACAAAGTACTACAAGGTAAGTACAGATGCCCAGTTTTCACAGTGCAGCAAAGTTACCATGAGGTCCCAGATGCATCTGCGCTTTTCAACATACTTAGAACTGAGCTATAAATGGGAACGAGGTGACCACATTTGCGGACTACAGTTGATTGTGAATAATTGCAGAAGGATCTACTGATATTGTGTGGCTGAGTGATAAAATGGCAAATTATATTCTATGGTAATAAATATGAAGCAGAGTATGCATGTGGAAAATAACCCAAACTATACATGTACAGGGATGAGCTCTAACTTAGCAATCATTACTCAGAAAGAGATACTGGATTTGCAGGCACCTCAGCACAATGATGGGTAAAAAAGGCAAATCAGATACTCAGAGTTATTGGAAAAGTTATCAGAGCAAAACAGCAAAGACCTTATGTCACTTACAAATTCAGGGCGCGTGCACATTTTTATGACTATGTGCGAATTTAGTCACCTCAGAAGCAATGTGAGAGAACTGGCTAACACGAGGAGGAAGAAGAAAACAGAAAGCCAGGCTATGGCATCCTTTCAAGCAGAGAAGAATAGATGAGAATTCCTCAGCCTGGAATAAAGTCAGCTGAGGGGTGGTAAGATTAAAGCCTAGAGAGGCATGAATTGTATGGAGAAGATGAAGGGGGAGTGACCTCCTTCACGCTGGGGAGAGGATGAAACAGGAAGAAGGGAAATGGCCTTGACCCCAACTTCCACTTCATGTGAGAGTCCTGCCAGTGGCGCATCTTTTACATCTGTCCCAAGTCCTGTATCCTGTCTCTGAGTGGTGCTAGCCAAGAATGCACCGCCGCATAAAGAGACTGCAGGAAACCGGAGGAATCATTACAGAAGCAGGGAAGAGAGGTTTCTAGTAACTACATACTTAAATGAGCAAAACACTCACCAAAGACGTTGCTTTTAATCCATTATTGCTTCATGGGTAGCATGCTGTCACTAGCAATATCCCAATTCTGCAGTAGCATTATTGCAAAACCAGCTGGATACTTCAACAGACTGGCACAGCACTTGCTTTGAAAAGTCTACACTTTTTCAGCATTTTCACCCTTTTTCTCAATAACAGCAGCCAAAAATCACTGTTGGCTACACCTACAATTACCAAGTTGTGGCTTGGGACCAGACCTGCAGAACAAAATGGGTGGTGCTGAAGATCTATCATCTTCAATCCATGGTTTGGAGAAGTGGAGGTGCTTCAGCTTAGCTCTAGTCAAGTGCCATGGTCCAAAGGCAGCAGACCTCCTGCTGCCCTCCCTCTGCTCCCAGGTGGGCAGCCAGCCCTCCCAGTCCTGCTCCAGGGCTGGTACTGGCACCTCTCTTTGTGCATCCAGGTTGTAAAACAGGTTGCTGAAGTGGTCTAAATTAAAAATAATGAAGCAGAAAAATCTATGCAAAATATTGCTCTGCTGCAAATGATGGCCAACAGCTTGCCAGCTGCTGGGTGGGTTTTGTCCACACGACTTCTGCAGGAAAGCAGCCAAATGGATTTTCAGTGCGGTGTCTGAGCAAAGGAGGACAAAATGAAATGATAGTGACAGTTGGTTGCTCCAGCAGCAGGATGTCCCCAAAATGACCAGAAAGAGACAACTAAAAGTCAGTGCTGCAGTGTTGAGTGTTGTGGTCCCTTACATAACATGGACCAGGGAATGAGTCCTTTCTGCAGAGAGGAACTCTGCAGACCCTTGAAGGTGGCAGATCACCAGTTACACTCTGCAAAAAGCTTCCATACTGAACACAGGAAATCCGTAAGTATTTCACATTCAAACAAAATTATCACTCACATGTAGTAGATTGTTTTTCAAAAAAATCGACTCTGTCAACTTTTATGTTTTTAGCAAACTTTCCCAAGGCACCAATCCCTTTTCAATCTTAGGAGTCCCAAAGATGCTGGCTGGAAAAGTATAACCTTCCAAAATAGTTTGCAAATGTTTCATGGTATGTCCACTTCTACCAGTGGAATTCTTTAACAGAAAAATCAGATTGTTACCAACATCCAGAAACTAATTAGGAGGGAAAAGTACATTTCAAATGGCAAATATTCCTTTTTATACTCCCAGAGCATTACAAATTGAATGACAACTTGATTTTCAACCCCCACCCCCTTCTGCAATGTTAAAAATGTGACTGGAAAATAATATATCACCAACCTGAAACCTTGTTTTACAAATACAAGTTTTAGCCTAAGGCAATAATTTCGAACAGTCAAGTGGGAAATCCTGAAAATAGGGGCTGGAACGTCCTCTTGGAGTGGAGAGGCACCCTGAACTAATGCATTGTCTGCATGATGATGTTTTGTAGCATCTTATTCCTTCTAATGGGGCAGAGATGATTTCAGATCTACATTAATTTGCTAAGCAAAGTCATTAGACACCTCCAAGCCATTTGCGTCTCACTTTAATCCTTCAGTGTAACGTAGACAGTTCCATAGTCCCACATAATATGAACCAGCTGAATGGATTCCAATTTATCAAGAAACTATAAATTGCAAAATATCAAGCTGAAATGGCAGTAACAAACCCAGTGATCACTGTCCCATACATTTTAGATTGTTATTTAAGGCCTCCTGGGAGATCAGTGCTGTATAACCTATTTCTCAGGACCCCTGTCAGCTATATGAACTCTTTGCAACTGCTTTCACTAATATATTATGACTTGTTTATGATACTGAAGAATAAGTGATGGGGTCAGAATGGTCACGGTGGAATGGGAAATGATGTGGAAATTGTCTGGAAAAGGTATCATTTTTTTTCCTGTCTCTATATGCATATACTGAAGGACAGTGCTATCACTAGCCTAGCCCACAGGCATCTCATTTAGGTCCCTCAGACCTTGTGTTGAACCTAGATGTTCCTTCTTCATGAAAAATACAGTATCTGGGATACTAACCACCTCCTAAACAGTAATCACAGAATTCAGACTTAACTTTGAAATTAAATTTAGAAGTTACCAAGAAGACCTGTCAGCAAAACTTTAAATCTGTGGATTTCTTCACAGATTATGTGGCTGCCAGGAAAGCAATACCCCACTCGACAGCAGTTCATATAACAGCTCATTTCGACTTCCACTGTGTCCCTGCCTGCTCCCGCTGGCGCATGCGGCTTCCAGGAACCAGGAGACTGAATCCCTCCAGCAGTTTTCCTCTTCCAGCTGCTGCAGATGAGATGGATCCAACAGGTTCTTTTGGGGGAGTAACACACCAAATTCCCCCCGAGCAGGAAATCTGTAATTGCACCTCTGTTACTTTTCTGCTTCCTCAACCAGCACTTCTCAGTGAATAAGCCAAGCATCATCAGCAAGGCACTAGAAAGAGCAAGCAAAAGATAAAGTCGATCACCCTCCCTCCCTTCTCTGGGAGCAGCTTCTGACAAGGAGGCTTGGAATGCAGTCGTGGCTAAAAACGTCAGGGAGGGCATCTCTGGGACCACCACTGGCAAAATTTCATACCCCTTCTTTCTGATCCTTCTCAAAGCCAAGCTCCCTTGCTCTGCATCCCACTCCTACGTCATATGTGTTCATATCCTCATATGCAACCTGCAGTGTTGTCAGCACCTCGGGAACATGTCTTTCACTCTGACAGCAAAGGGAATCATGTCCCTCAGGAGGCTGCTGTATGCAAGCTGTTTTCATCGTTATATCACGGATTTCCCGAAAGGCTCATGCTATCAGTACAATTACTCCCATTTTACAGAGGACATAACTGCAGCTGAGAGGTTACTGGTTTTCTCAGAGATTTCTCATGTGAATTATATTTTTAGCTCAGGAATACATTTAAGCATATACTTAAGTCCTTTTACATTGCTGTCTAGGACTACACTATTAAAGACTTATTTTAAAGCCCACTTTAAATCCTGTTCATTAAAGTCCATGCCTATATGGCTTTCTGAGTAAGAAAACTTCACCAGATTGGAGTTTTGTGTATAACTCGGATGACTAAAAAATAAAATACTGCTCACTATAGGCACCCAACAGAGCAAAGAAATATATCAAGGGCTTTCATACTTGGTGTCAGGCACGATCAGATTCATTTTGGGTCTGCCCTCTGAGCAGAGAAAGTACCAGCAGACTGAAACTCTAACACATAAAATAAGAGAAATAAACAACGATGCGGTCTCATCTGATAATGAGAATGCAATGCGTTTTCTGTTGCCTTCCTTTCCCACCCCGACAAAAAAGTCTATTTGTTTTCCACAAAGCATTAAAGAATAATAAACCCATTTGTCTAATAATGGAAAGTTTCATTTCCCGTTGTTTGCAATGCCTTAGCATGTCCTGCATCATTCCTACAAGGTAGTGAGTTTTGCGATCAATATGGTCCTAACTGTGCTTCTGTGACAAGGTGCTTTAAAAGATTATGCTCTACTGCCGTTTCCCATGCATCTCATCTGCTCCCCCATTCTTCCCTCCCTGCACAATGATTTGCAGGATGCAGCCAGAATGAGATATTTGTAAAGCCATCACCTTATTTCATACACACAGATATACAGACTTCTCACAGCAAAATATTGTACGGTGCATTGAAATAAAAGCCATAATGAGAAGAGTTAAATTGTAGGATGTGTTGCAGTTGTTAAATGGAAACTATTAATGCCTTTCTCTTTTCTGTCACAAGACATAGTATGTATCTCCACAGTATTATAATTCAAATATCTATTGAATTATAGTAGCTAGCTTCAAGTTCTGATTCTTAATCTAATTATCTGTGTCACACTTTTATAACGTTACATCAAAGGACAGTGTTGCTTTGACCTAATGGAGAGAGAGACTAGTTTTTTGAACCTTTGCCCAACATTACGATTATATCTTCCTCACAGCACTTCATCACAGACATACGCACGCCCAGATGTGCATACACACATTGCCTAACTCAAGCTGTCAACAGAAGTGCCCTGCCTACTGATAAAACATGACCTTTTGAGGGTGAAATCTTGCAACGATTTAATGGCATGCAGTCACGCACATTGATTTTAAGTTGTGGGCTTCACTACAGGGGGACCTGCAAGAAGCAAGCTGGTCACAAACAGAGATTTGGCAAAGCCATCAGGACAAATAGTCAGAGGCTTAAAGACAAAGCTGTCTGAAGTGTGCAAAGGTGGGGAGACCCTCAGCTTCACGGCCCAGTTAAACCAGAGCACTTCCAGCAGCACAATCTCTGCTGCCATTTGGACTTGGTACTGACTCAGCCTGGACCTACCAAATGCCCATCTCCATTTTCCGCAGCACAGAGGTTTTTCTTCTACATGCTTATGCAGCACAGGCTGACAGGGCTCAGCGTACCTGAGCCAGCTCTGTCTGGGCTGGCTCGAGCACAAGAAACAGCCTAGATGACCTATATGTTGTTCCTCTCCTGCCTTGCTAAGAAGCATGTGGTATTGATATAGGCTTCCCACCTAAGCAATGATTTACTTTCTCCTTGCTTAGCATATCAATTCAGACAGGATCAAAGTACTAGCTGACACGGCTGAAAACTAATCAGCTTATAATTTGCACAGGGTACCATGCTAGTATTGTACATCATTAATAAATATGACAAAAATCAGACAACTCTGCTTGCGGATCATTCATATTACATAGGAAATTGACTAAGAATGTCATTAAAAAAAATCTGTATTCACTCAGAATCAGGAGCATTTTTTCCCATTTTTCTTTTTAGGAGTTGTCCAAATCTTTAAAAATATAGCAGAAGAGTTGCTTTGATTTTGTAAAATGTCAGCTATCCCTAAGTGGCTTTTTTCGAGATTATGAAAAGTATTGACAGGCTTTCTCATTTGCAACTCTAGGAAAGTTCCGCAAATCATTTTTTTGGTAGGATTTTTAGTCAATAAATATCAGGCTATATGCAGAGGAAATGGGATGAAAAATGAAGCAACTGAAGAGTCATCAAGTGAATTGCTTCTTTTCAAAGATGTACTAAATTAGAGCAAAATTTTTGAGACACTGGAAATCACTGAAAAAATCTTTGAAACTGCTCCACATCCCTTCAACTGTAAAAATATTTTGCAAAATGCAGTCTGAAGAGTTCATCTTTCTCTTCTGACTGTAGGTACGAGTGACTTTGAAATATTTTAGCAGGGGGCAAAAGGCCCTCCTAGCAATACTGTGAGTTTTCTGGTGAAAAACAGTCAGTAAATGAAAACCAACAGAAAATTTAGGATGTTGTCAAAGTGAAACCCAAGGGGGTAGCAAGGATGCTGGATTTCTGTGACCAGTGAGTGATGCCACCCACCTTCTACCTTTGTGCTGTGGTCCCAACGCAGTGGTTACCTGCGGGCTGGCCTCGGGGTGACCCTCTCCTGCTTTTCATTAAGCCTTTTGCCCCTCTTATGCCAGCCATGCTGCCAAGTCCTGTGCCAGACCATTTGCTTCCTCTGCAAAATCATTTTCCCTTTAGCTGCTGGCCAGGCCCGCATCATTTTCTGCGGTACCTGGAGCTTTGTAGTGCATCTCTCCTGGCCGACTTGGTGTGATCAAAGGCAGCTGCCGTCTGACACGTTCGGCACTTTCACTGCAGATGCAGGGATGCATTTCATAGTCAAAGTGAAATTTGGGGCTTTTGATGACCATGTCTGGCTAGTCTTTCTCATTAAATTAGCAAATATCAGTAAAGGGAAAATAACTCAGAGAAATTATAGGGTTTGTAAACGCTAATATCACACATAATATAATTTTTTTAAATGTTTTGTATTAGGAAGATCAATTAACAAAAAGAATAGACTAAACTAATCTCTAAGTACAAGCATCATGGAAAGGACTGAATGCTTAATAATTTCAGGCCATGACCAATAATTGAGAATAATGCTTGTCTCAAGCATAATAGTACTAAAGGATAGGAATGCCATTTTAGTTGGAAAAAGTGGAAGAAAAAAAAGAGTTTGGTCTGCTTTGATATTTAGGATGCAGTCTTTGACTTTGTTAAGATAAAGTTGAAGAAGAAATGAATTATTCATATAAATGTTGCCGTAGTAACAAGCCAGCAAATAAAATAATGAAAGCAGCTCCTTGTTTTTAAGGGGGAAACTACAAATTTCAGTCTATTGACTCTGAAAGTTCAACATGTTGTACACTCTGAGGCAACTCGAACTTATGCCTACACCTGCAACATATGCGATCTGCATGATCCTGATTCCCTCAATATGATCATTTTTGGCATTCAGAGGAGTGCATGAGCAATTGCCTCAGTGAGCCCCACGCCGCATGAGACGGCTATCTTAGCATCACCCAGAACTTAGTCCTGCAATGAGTTGACATGTTTTTATTTTTTTCTTTTCTAGTCCAAAAAGCAAAGCACACCAAATCATGAAATTTCAGTGCAAAAATGATAATGAGAAGATTTTCAAATAATGCATTCTTGTGGAAACAGATGCTGATACATAGCTTGGCATTTCCAAAGCAATTAAATTAATTAGGGTGAAAGGAACAAAAGGAATAGAGTAGGGGTTTTGTACCGCCTAGTGAAAATCAGAGCCCTGTGCTTGAAACACGAACTCCCGTTTGGTGCCTGAGGGAAATTCAGCACCTAAAACTGTTGTAGCTGGCACAGTGAGATGGGGTTGCCTGAAAAAAGACGGTGGACAAGAAGGGGGCATCCCAAGCCTGCTGGCATGGGGGACAGTGAGATGCCAAAAGGGTGATCCCTGGGACAAAAGTCTCTGCCCTGGACGCTCAGCCAGGGAGCAGTGTGGGGCGAGGCAGCAGGCAAAGCCTGACCCGGTCTGCTGTGGGGTCTGTACCCAAACCGGGGTGGGGAACATCACTGGGACTTGAGTTGTTAACCTCCTAGAGAAACTGTGGTACTCAGGACACTCACCTGGGAATGGGGACCCCAATATTTCAGAGAGGACAGGCCTAAATCAGAGCATTGGGAAGCTGTCTGGTGGTGTTGGATGTTCCTGCTGGCTTTCAGAGCCCTCCCTGACCTCATTTGCTAAGGGATGTGCATGCACACAACTGCTCCTTGCAGCTGCGGGTGCCCACACTCATACAAAAACATTTGCTGCTCTATGTTTAGTGCTTAAAATGAGGATATTGTTCTGCCTGGTAACAGCAATACAGCTGGTGACCAGGGTACTACAGGGAACGCTCGCAGGTCAGTGTGGACAACCCATGGTGTGAGACTTGTTTTCCTGAAAGTTGTACTTTTAACTGTATGGGCTTTGGCTTATTTTGCAAGTCTATTTCTATTCAGCTTTTTCTCGTGTCATTAAAAATCAGCTCAGCAACAGCATTTGGCTCTGTAAATAAACCTGAGGCTAGGCTAGGAGCAATACCGGTTTATACCGCCAGAGAACCTGGCATATATTCTTTCATTTTCTCTCCCTCCCCCCCCCCCTTTTTTTTTTTTTCTGAAAATATTTCTTTATTTTAAGCAACTGTACAAAATATCAGAGAAGACAGAGTGGAATGTGGTATCTTTGTAACACATTACTTAATGTCCCAGGTGTAATCAATTGAGACAATCTCCACCAGTGGAGAGTTTAAATAAGGGTCAGACCGATGTCAGGAAAAGCTTAAATTCTTCTGCTTTCTAAAAAGTTTTTAAAATATATATAGGGTTGGTCATAAAATCTAATATGGATAGGTGCTTTCAAACACAGCATCAGTATATGCTCTGTGTGTGGTGTTTTTCCCTTCATTATCATCTAAGCTTGGTTTTACAGACTACCTTACATCGCATCATTTCAAAGCAACATCTGTTGGTTTCAAGGTTGAGCTTGCTGTTACAATAAAGTACTGCTAAAATGTTAGCTCTCTATAGAAATACCTTGGCCAAGGTCCACTTTATGCACAAATTATTCTCCTGGAAAACAGCATGGAAACTAGAAGAAAAGATAAGCTAAATTACAAGGATATTTGTTTAGAGCAATCACTTTTTCACAATAGCTTCAGTCTGAGAACACTGAAAGACCCTGGCTTTACACTGTTTTTGAGCCTGTGTTCATGTAACAGGGGGCTCATCCCAGCATTCACACTTCCCCAGTCAAAGCGCCAAAAGATCACTCCAGTAGAGTGACTGCATCTCATCAGCAAATGTAAAAGATAGGCAGGGCTGGATGAAGTGGGGCCATGGACATGGCTTGTAGGGGGTCCCTATCAATGTCACTTTTCTGGAAACCACCAGTGAGTTTAAGCAATGCCAAGTAGACCCCCCAAAATGGTGCTGATGGATTATCACAGACCTATTCCTGTGACAAAGCCTCGGCTAGGGCAGGACTGACTCGACAGATTAGTAAACAAAAGTATTTTATCTGCATTTATGGTGGTTATTTTCATTCTGCTGACTTTAATAAACTAATATTAGACAGACTCCTGGCGGTTTTCATCTTACCAATTTACCTTGCCTTTTATACATAAAACTGCCTTTTATTCCACCTAAGCTATTTGTTAGATCACCTTGAGAGAGTAGCGATGCTCGTAAAGTAGGCGACTACCTAGGCATTGCCACTGCTACATTCTTTTTTCATGCCTGAACCCCCAGACTCAGAATGGGGCAGATTAATACTTGTACCAGACATCTCCACCAGGATCATGGGTTTCAAAATTTCTCCTTAGCAAATAGAAGTTTCATTAGAGGTTAGAAATATAAATTGGTGAAGTGACAGATTCTGTGATATGATGGAAGCTCAATTATAAGTGGATAACATAATATAACAAGTGCAGATGAAATCCTATTAAGGTCTGAAAATCCAATATCTCATCTTCCTGACTTTTAATTGATCTTTACACATATTGTCATTGCAGTCAAATATTTGAAATGATTCCTGTACACATAAACAAATGTAAGCACATTAACTCTGTTAATAATTTTAACAAGTAATTTGTATTTCCCATTAGACTGTCTTACAATTTGCTTTACCATAATTAAAGATATCATCAGTGATAAGCTTTAATGTGTTATTTAAAGTCTGCCTGTTTATAAGATTTGCTTTTATCATTAACTGCAGGTTGATAAGATCCGCACATACCCTCATTAAGAAATTAGATTTTATGTCTAATAGCGAATAGGATGTTCAGGTAGGGAAGGACTGCTGATTTTTTCATAAATCCTAAATATAGATCTTTCTTCCTAAGGCTGATCTGTGGTAAGCCAAGCAAGTTCATTACACCATGGATTTCAGTTTGCTTTACCAGAAAAGCAACACTTTTGCATGTCCACTCACCATAAAATTGTACATCTCTGTGGTGGCTGGAGTACTGATGGGCAAGAGAAGTTCTTCACATGAAGATAGTTATGGAAACTGGCTGCAGAGCAAGGTCGCAGGTCACTTTGCTTTGGGGTGGGATGAAAAGCTCTACAGGATGGAAGTTCTTTTGCCTGGGTTTCTCAAAGCCCAGACAGCAGTGGCTTTCAAACAGCCAGCTAGAGAAAAAAAAAATGGGATATATGTGATATGGGGCACTGGTTAAGTAGTTTACAAGTACTTTGTTGCTTATGCCCTTCCAAATCAGATACAAACCAGCCCTCCGTTATCCTTGAGTAATACAATGGGAATCGACAGACTGCCCACCCCTGCCCCTACTCTGTTTTGCGCAAGTTATGTCCCTTTAACAGCAGCGCTCCAAACTGACTTTTGAGATGATTTCTTTTATGTTACTTGCCAAGTAGAGAAAGAGAATTAATACGTATGTCTCCAGCTTGAGGTTTGAACTATATGCTTGTGGTACAAATGTGACTTTTGGGAGTCTTTCTTTAGACATACCCAACACAGCCACTTTGTAAACAAAACCAACTTTCAACACCAGCCATGGCTAATCCATTGCTTTAGTTCAGTAAGTAGAACATAACGTTCAGTTCATAATCAAACAGCTGAAAATACCCTGCAAGGCTGGAAAATTGATAAGTGGTTTAGCCCTTTTTTTTTTTTAAGGTTATAAGACTTTTAGACAGAGGTAAATAATGTCCTACTGAATAAATTGGCAGAGTAGGTGGAGGTGAAAGTAATTTTCCTTAGTTTATTTTTCACTTGTGGTTTGTTTGGAGGGTTTTTTTGTCCTCAATTTTATTTTAAGGGATGAAACACTTACTCCCCAGCCTCAGCACCTGCTGCTTTACTGTTCTTATTTTGTGTAGAGAGGAGATGATTTGGACCTTAATTAGAATTGGAATCACTTCTTACCACGTAAAGATATTAACCATTTTGCTAGCAAGAACTAGCATGCAGTAAAAACTCACTCTTGCTATTATTTTGATGACACTTTCAAGATTCCTCCAGGAGATGAAAAAAACCAGCTACAAAGGCAGCACTGGCAAGTAATAGATTGATGCTCTTCCATTCCACATGGCATTCAGAACAGAAAAATCATTTACATCCTCCTTCCCCGAGATCTCAGCTACCCTTCCTCTGTAACTTATGTTTTCCAAACTGTCGAGAGCAGAACAGATTCAAGTGTAACATTAACTGAGAGCTGTTTAACTATTTATGCTGCTATAATTTTGTATTGATTTTATGTAAACTTTTAACCAAACACAGATTGTACTGCTTAAAGAAGACTTTTGGGAGTTCCTAATAAATTGCCTTTCCGATCTTTAATGGAGCATTAGTAATTATCGGATACAATGTGATTTAAAGTAATTTAGAAGCCACAGAACAGTAGCTTGATACAGTACATTTCTGTCTCACTAATAAGTTGCATTATATGCACTTTATATCTGACAAAAGATACTAGAAAAAATACTGACAATAATTTATCTTGATTGTAAAATTCTTTGTGATCATCATGATATCATATGTTATACAATATTTTCATCATTAAAACTACTGTAGTGATTTAAGCATTTCTACAGGAAAAAGAATTGGCACAAGTAGGGTCAGATGCACAACACAAGGTTCCAGCAGAAACTTACTCCTATTTTCAGCAAAGTCTAAACTGAGGGAAAATAACCAGGTCCAGAGCAGGTAAGAAAATGAACAAATAAAAACACACTCCTGCTTGCAGTAGTCAAAATTAGAATAGGTTGCCCACAGAAAGATCAAAACAGAGAGGAATCCGATTATTCCAAAGCTAAGACAGGAATTCTGGTGATGACCAGCTCTTTAGATTTTCCCTTCAGTTGTGGGTTAACAGCCAAGGAAACCCAATGAACACGCGTCACTGGGTGACAAGGATCTTTGGGTACCCGGAACCTGCCATGATGCAACAGCTGGACACAAATGGATTGGAGTGGGACACATGGATGGCCTGACAAGTCCTCTGTGTCATCCATTTTATTTCTAGCCCTGATAGCACCTCTGATACTTGCTTTAGATACAAAAGGCTTCAGTAATTTTTCCATAGTCCTGTTGCTTGCCTGGCACAGCTGGTTTAAGGAGGCTGACTGTGCAGTGAATCAAGAATGTGCTGGGGAGAGAATTCACTTCTCTGTGTTGCTTTATCTTTTGCTGCCAACAGTCCCCATATTTTCATCAGTCTGTACCCAAGGCAATGACTTTTTATTAGGCACCCCATAGCCATGGGCAAAGGCCCCATCACCTCAGAGCTGCACACAGGCCTAAGAGAAAAAGTTTCCTACCCCTTGTTCCCCAGCATGCTAAGGATGCTACAGTTTTCAGCTCATCCTTCTGTCCCTATCACAGCTCACTACATTCACAGCCTGCTTGCAACGCTCATTGTCCCCTTTCATCATTGCTCCCTTCTTCGCTGCTCATCCTCACACGTCCCTGAACCACACCCCATGTCCCACTCCGCTGCTCATCCCCCATGACCCAGCCTCACACACCTGCCTTTTGTGCACCCAGCTCCCACCTTTACATATTTCTCCATCCAGTATGTGAATCACCTCTTGAGTCTCCTTTCCCCGTTAGCTGCTTCCACTTTGTCTATCTGGCTGTTACTGCCACTCAATTCTCTTTCATATTTCCACTCTATCCACAGCAAGCACTGCCCAGGTCTGCAATAAATTTCAGCTAACCCATTTCTTGTTCCTTCCATCAATCTACCCTGATGCCTTTTATCAGTTTCCTCCCTAGGGAATTACTTGCCCTTTACTTGGCCCCTATAACACTGTTGGAGTAACTGTATTCCTATCAAGTCTACCCATCTGTCTTCAGCGTTATGGTGCTCAGGTCATTACAGAGCATAGGCACCGCTACCTTTCCCAAGATCACCACTTACCATCGAAGCCACTTCCTTAAAACTCAACGCATTAATTATTCTTACTAGTAGCCTCATCCCTTTCTCACTATCTCACATATACATTTCAATACCTTTACCAGTCTATAAACAAAGGAACAAGCCCACAGGACTTGTAGGTACTTTCTGCCAGGCACAGTGGGACAGGCTGCTATGAGTAACAACACTCCCCAATCACTTTGCAGGTTACCAGATCCCCAGACCTGGTGCACAGCCCATAAAAATCAGTCCATTGACTTGAGTGGGCAATGAATAGGGTTTGCTGCCTTATTTGTTTGTTAGAGCAGACAAGAGCAACACAATTAAGCAAACATTAAGATTTAGGAGAGGTGGGGTTTTTTTGACTGCTCATTTCATGGCGTACCATAACTCACGGAGGTCATGGGTCTGACTCTAGAAAGCAGAAAGCCCACAAATATTCCATACAGCACTTGCTGGTGGAAAGAAACGCAAACGTTCAGAGCCAGCAAGCAGCTAGCTTACCTCATCCATTACATCAATCGGCATATTCCCATGTGTGCAGGAACCTTCTTAGGTAGATCTAAAATGAGACAGTGATTGATTATGGAAGGAACTGTTATATAACTTAGACATTATCTCGGTTTCCACAACCCTAATCACAAAGTTCCAAATGCATTCAAGTGACAAACCAATTTAAAAACAATTTGACTCCCAAGACAATCACAACAGGGAAAGACTTTAAACTGAGCAGGTATTACAATGCAATTAGCACAATTAACCCTTTGTCACAGCAGCAAATCAAGAGTTTCCACCTCTTAGTGTTTCTTTAAAATGTCTGTGATTGGAAAATTGACTTCCAGCAGGGAGGAGTTAACACTATGGCAATCTCTTCCTTACAGATTTTTAACAGTCACCAGGTGGCAAAATCTATTTATACACCATATGTTTGTAATAGGATCTCAATTTGTAAGATACAACATTAAATTTCTTGAATGAATATACTGAACAGAATAGCATGACAACTGGAGCTGCAATAACATGATGAAACATATTAAAATCGGTGTTAATATAATAATCAGCTGTGTTTTGTTCCATATGGCAATTTATGTTAACAGTTAAGCTAAACCCCATCTGTTTCTTCAAAAGCTGAATGTAATAAAAGAAGAAAGGTCATGATCATGAACTTCTGCCTCCAAGTCACACTGCGTGTATTTCATAACGAATGTATAGCTCGCTGGTTTTCTCTATGATGTGTGCCAAGTTAAAAGGCAAGTTTTTTCCACATGTAAAAAGTAACGATTTTGGAGAGACTCTCGCTCCCTATCTCCTAATTTATTGAAGAACCTGAAGGAGGTGCACATGTGGCAGCAGAATGGTCAACGGCACCGTAAAGAGCAGACCTAAATTTTTCCTGGGCTGAAGAACCTGTCATCTTGGGGTACACCTGATTCTGCAGCTATGACAAGACAAATGGTATATTCCATGCATCTAACAGGTGTGCTGTGCTACCCTTCTGCTTGTTCTGAAATGCGCTGACAGTACAGCAATGGACTACATTTGTCTTTATCTTTGTAACAACTGACAAGATGCATGATTACTACTGTAAGGGTATCAGGGATAAAAAAAAAAAAAAAAGCCCCTGTCCATGAGCCTCATTATTAGTCACATGCTGAAATGCTGACCAAGCCTAGCACAGTAGGAATTACACAGAAGGTAAAATTACCTTCAAAGAACATTATCTCCCACCCTGCTTCCAATAAACAGATCAAACAGATCTCACCTGCACCAGCTTTTCATATTTTTTTTTTTGTGTGAGAATTCCTGGCAGTTTTGTAACTTAGCCAAGTTCTAACTATTAATGGCCTCCTGAAATTCATCTCATCTGTGGCTTTATTTCTTCAACTTTTGAGAAAAATCTAATTATTACTATGATGGATTTTTATCAGCGTAAACATCTCAGAAGAGTTGCTACCTGTGAACTTGCTCACTGTAGGGAAAAATATATATATAAACATAGAATGGTTTGGGTTGGAAGGGACCCCTAGAGGTCATCTAGTCCTACCCCCCTTCAGTGAGCAGGGACACTGCTAACTAGATCAGGTTGCCCAGAGCCCTGTCCAACCTGGTCTTGAATGTTTCCAGGGATGGGGCCTTCACTACCTCTCTGGGCAACCCGTTCAAGTGTTTGGTTTTGATGGCAAACCTCTCCTGGGATACCTTCAAAGGAAATATAGTTAATAGGCCCCATATTCAAACAGAGAATCCTCACTTGGGCATCTACGTTGCATCTTTTACTGCACTGAGATACATAAAGAGAGGGTGTAGGTTGTCGGTTTTGTCATACACATGAAAAATAGCCTGTTGAACACTTCTTGTATCAGCCCTTTAAGTAGGCCAGCATTCCTGAGCTGTCTTCCCTAAAGTGGATGGATTCCCCACTTGCTGCCTGGAAATTA
Organism: Gorsachius magnificus; assembly: GCA_034008185.1. Classification (NCBI taxonomy): domain Eukaryota; kingdom Metazoa; phylum Chordata; class Aves; order Pelecaniformes; family Ardeidae; genus Gorsachius; species Gorsachius magnificus. The sequence continues at coordinate 166,105,694 of CM067081.1, forward strand.
ACCTGGAGCATAACCTTTGAAATTTCTGTGCATACGTTGATCTGTAAATATAATCCTGCCACTGACAAACAGATGCAGTGTCGTCTGCAATGTACAATGAATTCACTGTATACACAGCTCTAGGTTTCCCATTTGGATCCAGAAGCTGAGATACAGAAGGGCAAAAGTTTGTGTAACCTGGGAGACCCCTGTTAGCTACACAAATAAAGATTAGGAGCATAGCTTATTCCTACCAATTATAATTTAAGCTTCGTGACTTGCCTCCCAGGGCACAGTGAAGGCAAACGTGGGTTTTTCCTTACCTATGAAAGCACAGTTTTAACTAAAACTTTTCCACCCATGAGGAAATTACACGTACAGCATGGCTAGCAAGTACACAGGCAGGAGATCCTTCTGTTCCTTCAAGGATGTGGATTATGAGACGATCAATGGTTTCTCACAAGATCTCCCCCAAGACCCACCCCCCCCAAGCGAGGGTACATGCTCCTTGGTGAAAACGGTTTGGATAAACCAGCTCAGCTGCCCTGACTATGCAGCAGCTAACCGGAGGTAGGAACACCAGCAGCCGCAAAGCATGGGTGTAACATTTGAGTCTCCAGGACAATGAATGTTGTTTTCAAGGTGTTTTCCCCCAACAGACGTTAGCAAAAGGGATAACTGGGGAAAAAAAAAATATCTTTCTGTCTTTGAAAAAGCTCAGAGCCACACTCACAGGATTTTGCTTGGCTCCCTAGCAAGCCTTGTTTTTTCTGGTGTCTGTCTTCTCCATAAGCTTCTTGGCCAGGTATTTTGTCCTTATATCTGCTTGCAAAAGCTATCAGTAAATTGTTTAACCAGGCAAACATGCAACTAACAAATATTAATCAATTTGGAAAGTAGGTTTTTATACAGGTGGTAAAGAGTCATTTCTACCATGGGCAGGTATTACCCCAGGAGAGCTGTTGTGGCCTCTTTCCATATTCACAGTCCTGCACTCTTCTTTTTTATTTATAATAAAGTAAAACAAAAATTAATTTAGAGGAAAATGATATCACTTCTATGCCATTAAAATTGAGATATAAACCACAGAAACCAAGATATGCAAAGACACAACTGTCATTTTTCCTGACACCATGCAGTCTGACATAGTGTCAGACTTAACTTTGAATTTCCTGGCTTTGGTGGGTTCTTGTTCTAACCCCGAGACATCATTTAAATGTAGTTTGTCGTTTCTGAATATAACTGTAACTCTTATATTATCAATAATAATAGGGCACCTTCTGCTCCTCAGGGGCAAACTCTCAAACAAATGGCTTGTGAATCAATAAATACGTTAGTGTGCTGCAGCTGAATTTATTTATTCATGAGATGCTTATCTCTCTGTAAATTCCTTAGGAAAAATCCTTAATCCTACCATACTGAATTGACTATTTATCAGTTTTAAATTGGACCTTATTAATTTTTTTTCCGTGCTGGAAAACGTCTCTCACACAATATGTCTTCGTACGGAATTAGATTTCTGTCTCCCTTTTCTTTCCCAGGGACTAAACCCAGTGGTTAGGAATGGGAAATAACAGATGGCAGCAAGCTCCCATATACAAATCTGCTGTGTCTGAGCGTCCTGTAAGCTCTCTTTGCAATCTACTCGCAGAAGCCTGTATGCCACGGTGTGAGTACAGCCACATTTGGCTTCTCACTCATCGGTGACAGGCTGAGCTGTTTCTCCCTTTGTTTTATTGCTGGCTCATTGGCAGCTGCTGTAAGTAGAGATCAGCTCCATCACAACTGAGCGCAATTATATTTATAGGGTACAAAGGTACTTACAAACCCTTGAGCATAAAATTGAATTAGATGCTAAGGTTGTGATTCAGGTTTTACCTACTGACTGTGGCAGGAGATGTCTTCTCAAGATCTAGGAACTCAGGAAAGAATGTTCTGCTGTGGGCTCATTTGAATAATCTCACCACTCATTAAACACAGCTGCAAGGCAAGGAATGACAGAGTTCAAAGGCAAACCAGGGGAATACATTAGTAACAAAATTATTGTCGGAGCCTTTAGGTGCGTTTCCCCAATATTCCTCAACATAATGCCATTAATTACAATAGGAACAATTTTGTCATTTGCACAGACTTGAAAAGGTTAGAAGAATACTCTGTGCTGATAGCCTATATGTCTATTTTCAGAAACACTGTTGCTAGAGGATTTCAGTGTGTTATACATTTTGATTAAGGACCAAAAGAGCAGTTTGGTTTAGGTGTTTGTGGCCTATTTCATTTTATGTGATTGGTGAGCCATAGAGCCCAGACAGCGTGTTCTTTTCTAAAAATGGCTGTCGATGTGATTTAAAATATATTGCCTAATCCTAACACTTTCAAGAGGCTACAGACTGCAGAAAAAAAAAAACCAAACACAAAAAACAACAACAACACTCAGAGATTCACACAAGGTTATGTTTTGCTTGTGTTTTTACATATTATTATCATCAAGCTACTTCTCTGGCTAAATGGCATCCACTGGCTCATCAGAAATGCACCATTCTCCGCCTTTTTGGCAAACGTTCCCTGATACACCTGTTAGGCCAGGCAGCGAGCACAGCAATGGGGCAGTCTCTCTCGATTCAGTTCCTGTGATCAGAGGGTGCCAAAATGCTGCAGGGCTACCAAAGTGTTGACATCTCCAGGGCAATTTTCACCACTCTGCTAAATAAAATAAGCTTTCCAATATGGCACAGGAGATTGGAGTAGTGTCTTTTTTCTTCTCTGCGAATCAGAACCGCTGCCATTCTTTAATATTTATCAATCTGAATCCAGAGGGAAATATTCAGCCTCTCGTTTTCCAGAATATGTGTTTTCCCTCACCCAAAAAAGCTGCTGGATTCTACGAGGCAAAGAAATTCTAATGTGTTTGATTTAGGAGAAGGGGAATATTACGAGTGTTTGGAGGACTGTGTGGCAAGTGGCCATTTTTCAGATCTGCTGTTGTAATCAGAAGCAGAGTGACTGGAAGGTATTTTCCATGAAACACCTCTCTGGAGCTAATCCAGGGACTGGGGCATTGTTTGTGAAAAGACTGTAATTTTTAAAGGAAATATACCTGTTTACACATCATAAAAAGTTTAATAGGTACTTCTCCTTTGGGGAGAAGTGCAGATAGCTAGGGCTGAAGAAAGTTGTTTTACGAACCCTTCAAATGAGAAGGAGCACTGAAAACCAGAAGACTGTAAGTGCTACTTATGGAGTCTGTCACTTTTAACTTTTGTAAAATTTGTAAAGGAAACGCTTCCTATGGAGGAGATACAAGTACTCCCAATTAGACCTTGGCTTACACAGCACTTAGGCACCAGCTTATCTTTCAGCCTGTGAGCAATAATGCTGCCTCCCAAAGGATGTGCTTACAGCTGAGCATGGTCTTCAGCCTGGATGGAGAAGAGGACCTGGCACAGTGACAGCGTGCTGTGCCATGCCATGCCATACCGTACCATGCCATGCCGTGCTGTACCGTGCCGTGCCAGCCGTGCCCCCAACTCCCCCCCTTCTTCAGGCCAGAGAGCAAAGGGCCCTTCCAGGCACTGGGATTATTCTGCAAAGGAGGTGGGCAGGCACACAGAAGAAGTTTGATCATACTCACTGTATTGACTGTTGATTTAAGTCTTGTTTTGGTCCTGCAGATGCTTTGCTTAACCCTGCAAAGTCATTCACAGGCAAGCTCACAGGCGAAAGTCCTTTATTAACAACAAGCCAACATCAGCTGTTTTAGCTTTCTGTGTGGGAACAAATGTCATGAAAAAGAAGGAAAGAGAATACACTTTTTTTTTTATGGGGAATTAAAAGCACTAAAAGCCATGGGCCTATCTCACTGCACAATTTAATTAGACTATTTTTCAGTGGTTTGTTTAGTTCTCTTATTTATATTTAATGTGGCTGCGAACAGCAAGCAAGGAGTTTGGTTCACCAGCGTAATGATGCATTATGCTAGCGACTAAACTCCTGAGACTTTGTGATCCTGGCATTTCTGGTCAGGTCAGCTCCTATTATTCAGTTTCTGGAGTCACATGTGAAGAATATTAGCATTTGTTCTTCTAGCGAGGGGAGGAAGAGAACACCACCAGCACACCAGTGGATGCTGTTGCTAGGCAGGAGCCAGAGTCCTGCAGTGGGGTCATGCTTGCTCCCCCCACATGGTATCTGGTGTCATCACAAATTACTGCAGATGGATTGAAGAAAGCAGACCCGTATTCTCTGGAAGGACAGAGCATAAAGAGCATGTGGAAGAAATGAGGTGTTAAGAGCAAATTGTCGCCATTAGTCGGGAAAGCTTGTCCCTAGCTCGTTCTGCTGGGAGGACAAACAGCACAAAAGGACAGACAGAGCTGGCTGCGTCGACAGCCCTGAACAGCTCAATACCCACTTCGTCCACGGATAAAAAGTATTGAAAATGAAACGTGCACCCAAGCATTCAGGTTTCCAATAAAAGAGAACTGCAGGTGGCGGGATTTGGCAATCCTTGCCCCCGTCATCCCTCATCCCTGTTAACCCAGTCTGCTGCCCTGGAGTTTATCTGAGCTCAGAGATCTCTTCAGACACCATGCTCTAGGGTAATGGTTTCTACTTTCTGAGATAGAGAAAGCAGAGTTGCCTGGGGCATCTGCCAATAACACAGGAACGTGACAAGGGGAATTTACATTTTGGTTTTCTGGGCCTTTCTTTTTAGCAACTTTTTTTTTTTTTTAAATCAAGCTCTGATAATCTAGTGGATGAGGTACTGATTGATTTTATTTTATCAAGTTGGTTATATTTTGCAATTTCTAGAGCACATTTCTGTGAGTATGTATAACAAGTGCTGGATTTCATTTAACAGGAATGGATATTTTTAGCACATTTTTTAAGGATGTATAACAAAAAGGCAGGTTGACAATGGTGTGGCACATTTGTCAGGGTTCTAGAAAGTGAAAAAACCTATTGAGAGGTCTCAAACATTAACTCACACTTCTAACTAATGTAAGAAATACAACTGAAACAGGACAATAAGAAAAAATTACCAACCACTTCTTATGCAGAAAAGTTTCAAAATCTTTGTCCCAGAAAAGAAATAGCTCTCAGGGACAATTAATATTCCAGTCAAGTCTTCCATGCTATTCCAGTCGTATCATACAGCATTGGTATAATGGATTAGACTCTGAAAGAATGAAGACAATAAAATCAGATAACCTAAGCCAGCTCCACATACACAGGGCTTTACATCCAAAACCAGTGTTGACATATTATATATACTTAGCTGAAAAGAAGGCAAGCAACTGAAGTCTACTGATGGTCTTGCGCTTGGAGAATTTTCTGCCCGCTCTACATATCTGAAAAAGAACTATACTGGCTTTGAAATGAGTACATAAAAATAGAACAGTGGAAAAATCCATGGAAGAAACTCAAGCTGAACCTGAATGCTATTTTAAGTAGCGGGAGGCAAAAGTCTCTGCACAGAAAATGGGCAAAATTCTTAAGAAAGCTGATGAGTATCTTGCTGGTGCTTAAGAGTAGACTTTGTAAAATTGTCATATGGAGTCAATGCAATACTTTCATAAAATTAGCATGATGTATTTAAAAAACTAATAAAACTACAAATGCAAGGCTTATAATATCATCTGGGCTTAGCATACATGTTGCAAGTGATTCATAAGTGCTGGCCTAAGGTGTGCCTGGTGTGGGTTATAGCCAAGAAAGCTGTACCCTGTGTTGGGACTTGCCTCCTGACTATATCCCTAAGGAGGTGAAGTGTTGAATACATGGCCTTGCCCCATTAGCAAAGCATGGAAAAGTGAAAATCATTGACCATGTGGGACTTCACCTTGGGACTAGACAGGCCAGTCAAACCTAGGAAACTACACAACAAATCTGCTGGATCTGAATGCCCCGGGATCATACACACTTCATTAATGTTGGCATTGCTTGTCTGGAGAGGACCATCCAGCAGAAAACGAAGAAGATTAATTCAGACCCTATGGGTGTTTTAATATGAAAATGAAGAGAAAATTCTCAAGAGGTGCTCAGAAATTTCTTAGGAGTCTGCCTAAGAATCTGAAGAGCCATCACAATTATTCATCCCTTTCTGTCTGTATCCAGAATTTCAAAAAAAGCTGTTATTGAAACATTATCTTGACTTCTGTGTATCTAATAAGTTCCAACTTCAGGGCAAAAGACTGCCATTTTGCAGAGCTCCTTGGTCCATGAGATTATGTATGAATGTGCATGATTACAATAATGATATTAGAAACAATGAAAAATTCCATGCATTGAAAATGCAGACAGACAGACTATACTTTGCATACAGCATTTGCATTAAAGGAATGCTTCACTTCATGGCTTTACAGTGGCCATGGAGCAACCCTATGTAACTTTTTAGCAGCATCAGCAGTGCTGAGCGATGTGGTAGGACAGTTTATGTTACACAGCTGTAATGAAGGAAGGCTAGAGATGCAGCCTGCAGTACGCCAGGCTGGACCATAGCCAGGACACTCAGCTAAGTAACGCTACTGGAAACTCATGAAAAGCAATCTTGGGATCTTTAATGACTGCAGAGGAGCAAGCTAACTGCTTTGCAACTCATCCAAAAAACAGTTCATCATCACAGTGGAGACATTCAGTCTTACGGCTAAGGCTCTGTTGGGCAGTTGGGAGGTCTGGGTTTAATTCCCCGCTCTTCCACATGCTTCCTATGCAACAGTGGGGAAGCAAGTCCATCTCTCCATGATTCTTCTTCGCCCACCACACACATGGCAGCAAACAGCCTCCATTTCCTCTAGCCTTTGCCTGCTTTATCAAACAAGCAGAAAATGGGATGTGACATGGTGTGTTTGTATACATCCATCCTGCTGTGGCCCTACCCTTGGTGAGGGCTGTCCCTGCTCTGGGAAACCACCTTCTGTGGCTGGGGAAATGTGGTGGGACTAAGCACCATGTCCTGTGCAAGTGGGTAAAAGCAACAGGTACCCCAGGGGGTACCCATAGGGGTGACAAGGAAATGACAAGGAAAGTCCTGCTGGAGACTGGAGCTCTGCATTGTCTATTCCTCACAGGAGGTCTCCATGTCAGGCATACTTTGGTAGAAGACCCAGACTCCAGAGCTGTTGCTGAGGCTCAAATGCAGGAGGGGTGCCTCAGCACTATAACACAAACATGTGAGGAAGAAATACCATCATGAAAGATTGTGAGGTTGAGGGCAAAAATAAGTGACATTTGACAGGCCTAGTGTGGGACCATGGGCAAGAGCAACAGTAGCCAAGTGTTAGAACAAGAGCACGTGAAGAACAAGTCAGAAATACTGAGGGACTTGCTGATAGATATATTAATCTGGCATTAAATAATGTTATGTATTTCAAAGGAGGCATAATAAAATCCCCAGATACATTTCTATAAATCATCTAATTTTAACCCCCTAAAATATTCATATTTCTAAAGTAGTCTGATATTTAAGTCTAGAAATAGGGCATTCAAAGATTTAATTTAATTAGCTACAGAATTATAGGCATTTAGTTTAAATCAAGAAATAAAGCTGTAGTTCTTGCCTACGAATAACGTACAAGACTTCAAACTCATTCAGACTAAAATTACCTAATCAAAAGCTGCCAGCAAGCTTTTGAAATAGGTAGTACTACATGATCTGAGATATGGAAGAAAATACTTCTGAATTAATAATATTCAATAATAAACTTATACTAAAATCATGTTAAATAATATTAAATCATATATAATAATAAACTCAACAGATAAAGGAAAAGATAGTGTAGATAAGCAGGCAGTGTTAGGAAACTGAAAACAAAAAAGACAGTAGACCAGAAGGACCAAGAAGCTGTTTCGCACAAATTCTTTATTGGTGGAAATGCAGCCAACCAAACTGTTACATAAATCTGAATTGGTATGCTAAGATGATACAGAGAGAGAAGCAGAGCTATCTCAGTTCTAGTAATTAATATCATTAACATAAAGGAAAACTGATTGGGTTAATTCTAACAACCGCTTGAAACCTTTGAATAAAGAAACTCTCAAATGACAAGCATCTACAGAAACATATTCGCAAGGTCAAATATTAATAGTTGTTATAGTAATATAATGAATTAAATGCATAGTTATTTCTCTGTTACAATAAGAACATCTGACAGATATATCAATACTTCTCTCAATTTATATGAGCAGATGAAATATTTAAGCTAGATATTGAACATGTTAATCTGTACCTTTTCATTCATGGAAAGGGGTCATTCTGAAAGAAAATTAGACAGTCTATGGAAAAAAAGGCAAGATAGAGAAACCAAAAAGCCAGTTTAAAACCAAGCCCCAAAGTTTTGAAAATAAACATATTAAATAATGGAAAATACATGTTTTCAGACAGCGTTATGTGACAAATTGCCAGATGGGAACCCCCGAGGGCACAAAGGAAGTGTCTGGGGATCCTGCTTCTTCTTCTGTGTCCAGGTGTATGGATCTGAGCTGATAAGAGTGAAGTCAGTCTTTAAAAGCCCTGTTGAAATTTGTCTATTAGTTTTCCATGTCCTGCTCGGAAATCTCCATTTTGGTGAGCATTCAAAGAAAAGTAAGGCATAAAGTCAGAAAAATGGCAAAATTTGGGTACCAAATAGAACAGGGGAACAAATGGATGGACTCTGGAGCAAGAGCTATTTCAGAAAACTGGACTTGAAGAGAAGAGCTGACTTCTGTGGTACAGCAATGGATAAATGATCTGTGGGCCAGGAAGATGTAGGCATATTTCCTTACACATTTTATACAGAAAGGCAGGGATACCTGTGGTGCCTAGTGGAAAGCTCACCGAAGCCAACAGCTGTATGTCTCGATTCTCTCTCAAGTCAATGGAGTGAATAAGCACTCCAAGGGTAACACTTCATCTTAATGTAGGTGACTGGAAATAGGTCAGATTATTCACACTTTAAAAACTGCTTATTTAATTCATGTGGATAAAAGAGATCTGTCTGATACAGTCTACATGGCTTTCCGAAAGACATTCAGCAAGATCCTTCTACAAAGGCTCCTAAAGTCACTAGACAGGCATGGGATGAAAAAAGAAGGTTGTTGCATGAATAAATAATTGATGAAACAATTGGAAGAAAGGATAAGAGTAAATGGCCAATTTTCACAGTGGAGGGAGGTCACCAATGGAGTCCCACAGGGACTGTGCTGGGACTCGTGGTGTTTAACATATTCTTAAATGCTGTGAAACAGAGGGTGGGCAGTGAAGTGACGAAGTTTACTGAGAGTACTGGGTTATTCAGGGTAGGAAAGTTGAAGACCAAGAGTGGAAAACTGTATAAGGACCTCTTAAAGCTGAATGACTGGACATCAGAACTCAATGTAGAGAAATGTACAAGGAAAATGTGGAAAGTCTTCTGATTTATAACTGTGTAGTTTTGTGTTATATTGCCATTCCGGATCAAGATCCTAGGTTTGTAATGAATAAGTAGAAAATTCATTGAAAATGTTGGCAGTGTGGGGAGTTATGGTTAAAAAAAATAAAAAACCAACATAAACTATTACCAGGAAAAGAACACAGGAAAAACCACAAAGCAACATTATGCTTTGAAAAGCAATGGCTGAGGGAGCTACATAATAGAAGACCAGGAAATGTGAAGGGCAGGGAGAGATCAGCCAGAAAAGAAATATTTGTTGTCTATTCCTGCACAAGAACAAGAAAGCATCACTTGGTACTAGGAGGTGGTAGGTTCACCAAAAAAAAATGAAAGCAAGTTGTTCTTCACACAGCTTATACTTCAGCTGCAGAAATTCTTGCTTCAGATTGTTGAGGATTTACATAGCAGTTTACATAGATTCAAAAGCAACGAGAGAAGAAAAATTGTTCGAGGGTAATTAAATGCTAAATAAGTAAATAAATAAATAAACCAACCCAACCACCCCAATATGTCGGTTTAGGAAACCACTGACCTGCAACTTGTAGGACACTCGGAGAATGTTTCGGAGAATGTATTATCATAGATGGCCAACAGCTTTTCAGACTCATCCTTTAGCATCTGCTGTGAGCCATTGCCAGGGGTAAGATACAGGGGTTGGATAGACCTTTGCTCAACCCAGTCTGGCTGCTCTTACGCTATTTAATGTGAGTACAGGGACATCCTTGACAAACCTTTGTCTTTTGTGCCACAGTGATTTCCATGCTCAGTGCCACGGTTGTAAAAGTACATCTCAAATATGAAATAGAAAACTGAGTAATTTCAAAGAAGGACAAGTGCAGAACAGAACAAAACGAAACAAAAAGCCAAAGAAATATATTTGGAAGAGCAAGCACACACACTGCCATAATGGTTATGAGATCTGCAAAACATGCGACTTGAAAAACAGAGAGAAACTGAGAGTGACAATGCAATGAGTCCTTTAAAAGAAATAATAAGCTCAGACTGGGCTGCACAGAAACTAGTTCCCTTGACTACCGGAGACTTTTGGAATGGAAAAAACCCAGAGGTGACTGAGAGAATGAGCAAGTGCAGAAAGAGGGGAAAACAGAGACTCCAATTAAAATGCACCAAGAGAGTCTGAAAAAGATTCATGAGGACACCTCAGATGGCGTTATGCAAAAGACTGGGCAACAAGCAGACTTTATTGGGCCAACATGAATGCACAGACAGTAAAAATGGTCAGAAATCATTGCCACTGTGCAAAGTATCAGAGACAGAAGCACCGGGAGGCTATGACAATTTGTGATGCACCCAGCGGTGCTTGGCAGCAACTGGCAATTGATGTATTCGACCATGGAGGATACCGCCGCCCGCTGATAATTGATTATTACAGTTGTTCTTTTGAAACTAACAGAAGTAAGCAACACATTAGCCAGCACTCTAGTGAATCACACTGAGGTAATACTCACCAAACACTGTATTTGCAATGAGCTCATTTGAGATAATGGGTCACCATATATGTTGGAGGAATTTTGAAGATTTGTAAAGTACTGGGGCTTCAAATGCAGCTGGTAGTTCTTATTACTGATAGCTTAATGGGCTGGCCAACACTTACAAATAGCCAAACAGATACTAATGCAGACAAGACCTTCCTTTAAGTTTACTGACAAGCCCGTATGGAATCAGATGCTTTACTGGCTGAGATGCTAATAAGCTGAAAATTCTACTCATAAGTGCCATGGCATGCTCCTTCTACAGCCCAGAGCTGCAAATAACAGCCAAATAGGACAGTGGGGAGCAGAGAGGGGAAGGAGGCAGCAAGCCCAGCACGATCATTCAAGAAACTACAATGCAGTTCTAGGTAGCTCAGAGATAATGATGTGGCTGGTGGCATCCTTGTGTGAAAACAGTACCTTGTGGAACAATTCACTTTATCTGCAATACAGGTAGAAAATGGAGACAGCCAAGATTAACCTCAGCTGTTAGAAGACAGCTCTGGCCATGCAACTATTCTTCTCCCCTGATAAAAATCTGATTCACGATGCTGAAACAGCATCTGAGAAAACCACCGACTACAATCCCACTATGACTTTAGTGCCACTCGCTGTGCAGAAGGGACATGATTCAGGCCTGAGCATCAAGTGATACTTGAGCTATACTACGCCACTCAAAAAGTTCAAGCCCAAAAGAACTGACGTCCTAATGCTGTGTTTACACAGAAACATTGGTAAGAGCATCTCCAGTTTTATGCCACTTTCATGCACCATTAGGTAACTGGTGCAACATCATTTACAGAAAGGCTCTTAAAATGACTCCAGGAGATTGTTTGCTGCTCACTCGCTCTGCATGGTTGCCAAGTTCAGATGCTGAGAGCAAGGAGCATTTTTCAAAAGCCCAAATAAAAGTCTGTTTAAGTGTACCTGTGTGGAGTGTCATTCAAGTGAGCAGTCCAAATAAGAGGAAATAAAGGCCAAATAAATAAAAATAAACCATTACATCTGAAACAGAAATTCACACCTGTGCTGTGGAAGGGCTGGGGAAGATTTGTATCTGAGGTGGATCTCTTTCATCTCATAGGATAAGAGGAAAGCCTCTGTGATATTACAGCCATGTCACAGATATTCCCTTATACAAATATTGCCTCAACTAAAGGGATAAATTAAGGGTATTTTGAATGTTATGAAGCAATGCATTGAGGTGGGAAGGTGATTACCATACTTGGTATAATGGTTTACTGAAAGAGTAAGTCCCTTCCAATGCAGGAGTAGGTTCCTTTCCACGCCTGTAGCACTGTCTTCTGGGAGCAATCTGGCTGATAAACCACTAGGTATGAGAGCTGAATGGCTCTTTTCATTCCCCCGTCTCAGCTAAATCTCCGCTGAACACAGCAGGAGCTTAGACATGCACAGATGAAGACACTTACACGTAGCCACCTAAACTTAGGCATCTTAAACTGAATGTCATGCACCACGACTATTTCTCTTCTTCTTTGTGGTTGCCTTTCTTCTCTTGCCCTCATTCATACTAGTTAAAAATGAGCAAAATTGTGATTCATGTAAATTAGCCAAAGTTAACTCTTCTTCTTGTTTCTTTGTTTACATGGTCTACCTCCAGTCCCCTTGCCTCTGTCTGACTGGAAAAGCTGGGGATAATTTCTTTTTTTCTGCTTGCCAGAGTCTAGCTTAATGGGATCCAAGAACCAACCATTTTGGACTATATCACAATGTAAGTTTATATTACTGATCTTAAACTACTGGTTACATATTAGATCCTACATGATATCAGAACAGAAGAACTTGGCTCTTCATGATGTGTATACTCAGAATTGCACTGTGACATCTTCACCTGGCAAATGCCAGATGGGACAATATGAAGCCAATCATATATATATATATATATGTACATACACACATACACACATGTGTAAATGAAGTAATTGTGACTGTGTTTATCAAATTTCTGTTCTTCTTCATTACAAAGTAATCATCTGTATTTTGCATAAACAGCTGCAATCACATTAATTTTTTTGAAAACAGGATGGTCAATTAATTTTAATTAACTGTAATAAGATTTCCTGTTGTTATTCTCTTTTCCTAATAACCTCTTCTTCTCCCAGCTTTCTTTTGCCCTCAGGATTTTCTTTAGTTTTGTATTCAAATATTGATGAAACTTAACCCTGGTTAGTTTTCACATCTGACAAGATCATAACTTGATGTGTACTGTTATCCATTAAAAATCACTTAAGGCAATTGCTGTTACCACTGTAACATGATAAACCTGACAATAGACTGTTAGTTCAAAAGAACCCAGTAATTTCATTTATTTCCCATTCCTCAAAACATCTGCAGTGACGTGAAAGAAATGTCAAGTTAAAAATAACAATTCATGGGTCATGGTATCAACTGTGGTTTCATTACATTATGTCTGTGAGCAGACGAAAGCTGCTCTGGCATTCAGACTTTAGGTGAGCTGGCAAGTGAAGGAAAGCTTAATCTATTCAATTTCAAGATTATCAATTATTCAAATACCTACAAAGAGTCTCCATTTTCCCCATGTTCCTAAAATGAGGACACAAGCTGGTCTGCACCATGGGGGGCAGGCAAATGCTGGTGGGCTCTGCTTGCAGCCTGTGCCTGCAGGATCTGGATTAACCCAGAGCAAGACTCTGGGAGCCTGTGGCTACCATGGCACTGAAGGTGGCTAGCCAGCCAGCTGGGGAAGCTGGGACATTGGCTCAGTCTTAGTATCATGCCAACGTGGCTTCCTCTATTTTGTAAGGGAAACATGTTGCACCCCGCAGACAAACCTTGCCCATGTCTGCCTGCACTCTTCTGCGATGGCATGCCTTAGCCCTGGGAGAGCTGCTGTTTAAAAGAAGGATCTCCCAGGCCCTTTCTGAACATCTTGCTCCCTGCGCTGACAGTCAATTAGTACAAAGCAGCTACCTTATCACTTAGAAAAAATAATATATGAATACAAATTGAAAGAGCTGGCAATCTGACAAAAACCCAGCAGAGGAAAGTATGGGTAACACCTTGTTATGGTTGTATGGCAGTACCTAGGACAGACAGGAGCTGGAAGCTCATGTTCTGCTCTGAGACTCCTGTGTTAAGAAAGAAAGTGAAGTTTTATCCTTATTTCAGAACTACATTTCTTTAAAGTTGCAAACCTCCAGGGCTGGCCTTACTTTTAGGGAACAAAAATTGCTTAGTCCTAAGTGAGACAGACAAAGCTGAAATCTGGCAGAAGAACTGATATTTCGAGACATCCCTTGCTTTAAGCTATCTGCAAGAAAAATGAAGCTTAAATACAAGAGTGATATAGGCACTTTAGAAATCCGCTTACAAAAAGGGACAGACACTCAGAGATATGGACGGTTAGAGGTGCCCATTTCAGAATGTATCCACCTAATGTCACTGCCCAGCATTTGGGAAGAATGGATCTCATATATAAGAATGACACAGGTAATAAAAATTTAAAACATTCACAAGCAGAGGAAATCTATAGACAGAGAAACATTTTACCTCACCAGGGTTATTTTTTTTTTCCTGAAAGCATCATGTCTGCAGCTAGTGGTTGAGTGCATGCACAAATTAAGTTTACAGATTTCATAAAGAAATTCATTCTGCTTGAATGTAATAGCAGTAATTTTTCATGTAAGTCAGCAAAATACAATCCATAAAGGAAAAATACTGCCATTATTTTAAACTCTATTGTTCTTATTCAATCCAAATGTGAACCGAAGCTAAATAATTTACTGTGTAAATTTCATTTTTAATTTTATGCTATTCCAAAAGAAAAGAGAGTGAATGAGAGAGAGAGAGAGGGAAGATTCAAAGCTTTAAATCCTTGTATCCTAATGTCTCAACAGTAAAATAATCTAAGGAGCGTGCTTCAGCAAAAATGATTGCTGGGATCTATAATAGGATTGTTATAACTCAATAGCGTTTTATAAATTTTTGATTCACTCCGAGTTTTTGACAGCTTGCCAAGTTCCAGTTTTTATCTGATCATCTTTGCATTAATAATACATTACAATAAGTTTCTCTGAAAAGTGGCCACTTTTTTCTCACTGAATACTTTACTTTTGCCAGCAAAATATTGACTTGGGTTTATAATCAATTCCTGTTTGGCTTGATCATGCTTAGCATGAAACTAAAATATTTGCTGCTAGCTGCCAATACAAATGTCATCATTGTTCTACTCTAATGAATTCCATCAGTTGCTAAATGATCTGCCTTGCAGGTTGCAATATGTAATGGACTGAAGCCCAGAGCTTCAAAGACACTTGGATGTGAGTAGTTGTACTTACGTGAGACTCCCATCCCCCTGTTTCAGCAACACTTCCTCCCAGCAACAGCATCCATACATTCAGTCTCTGAGTCACCTGTGGCTTGCTCACTGACTAGATTCAATCAAGGCAAAAATAATGAATAAAAGAAAAAATGTCAAAAATTATTTTAGCCACCTTCCCCCACCTTCTCAGACATGAATGGAAATTGATTTTCAAGCAAACAAGAAAAGCCACTAGAAAAAGGACTTATTTCTCAAGAAATATTTCAGAAAAAAGCTTCAGCTAGGTGTAATTCATGTATCCTTTTCTTCCTGCATAATTATAATATTTCTGTACAGATTAATTATGCTTGATTGGTATCAGGAAACAAAACAGCCTGAGAAACTTAGCTAACTTACGTCCTGAAGGCTTAATGCTAGCTACCTCTTCCTTCATGTTAGCATGCTGTCTAGAAAGCCCCATCAGGTTCTGGCACATCAGTGCCAGTCCCTGAGTTTCCCCTCTGGGGAACGGAGCCAGAAGTCCTGCAGTTCTCTCTTTCTGCCTTTGAAGTTGACCGAACAGCTCTCAGAAATGTCCAAGATCGTCACTGAGCCCAACCAGAGAAGACAAGCGTGCATGCCTCTAGAAACCCTGTGATGCTGATGGATAACATGTACTCTCAGAACAGGGGAAACCTTGCCACACCCTCAGTTAATAAAAGTAGCGTGAGTGGCCTTTCTCAAGCCCCAAGATGACGACTGCAGATTGTGAGAACCTACCTGGAGAATATAGACATTGGAGTCTGGCCTAAACAAAGTGGTGCTGAGGTCCATCTGTCTGAAAGGCAAAACAAGTGTGCAGAAATGACACAGAACGAATGCCAAACACCCTACCTGATCCTCACAGTGATGTCTTTCCTGCCATAGATCTCACTTTGACAAGGTTAAATGCTCTGATGCTCTGGCACCTTGTGTGCATCTGCAATTGATATCATGTGTTGTTCAGTTCATGCCCAACACAGATATCCAGAAAAAGTGAGGAAACAAAAGACAGGCATGTGCAGACATCGCAGACCAACACATTTTGAATGTCAAGGGATGCCTTAGAATTTCATAAAGTCACTCCTAATACCCAGCCATCCTTTGTAATTAATTATTACATTCAGGGTGTCCTGTTCAGAAAAAAAAGGTAACATTAAAATATGAGTTTACATTTAAACACAATTACACATTATATTTATAGCTTAATATAGTAAATTTCTCCTCTCCTGCAGGCAACAGGCAATTGCTCTGAGAAATACAGTATATGTGAGCTGCTAAACTATGCAGGCCCTCTAAAGCACTGCATACATCTGTAGTGTCCCAGTAGCAGTGACGCTGCAAACTGTAACGTAACAATATGCCCTTTATGAAAGGCGTATTTCTAGATGGCCATTACACAGCTACTTTCAGAAATATGTTTCATCTTTCCAAAACTTTAAATCCCTTTCAGAAAAGCATGTGAAATTTTGTTTCTGAAAACTGTAGGGTTTATCTACGGCAGTCCCATAGCACATGGGAGAACAGTGCCCCAAGTCTCAGTGTTAGTGATCTCAGAGAATAAACTCCCTTTATATAGTTTCATCTCACTTGGGGCAAACAAGGAAGACAAGAATGTGAGTTTGCTGCAGCTGCTATCTCCTGCCTGGAAGTGGCTGTCAATCAGCTTGAAAGGAAAGGAAGATACATCCCTCTCATAGCAAGACACAAAGAACTGAGTATAGTGGGAGCCCACTAAATCAAAATGGTAAAAAGCGTCCTTTGGAATTAAAATTGGAAACAGTTGGGCACTGACCTTCTTTGATGTCTGTGATTAATCAATACATCTATGATTAACCAATTAGCAGTTGATAGTTGTTATATCTATTATGAAAGTTAAACAACAAAACCAAAATTAAGTTGAAATAAATAAGCCTGCACGTATACATCAGTGAAAAAATTGCTCTGGAATCCTGCAAAAACAGTGCTCATTATTTTTAATGTATGCTTTCCATTTGCTAGAGGTGGGCTTCCTACTCCTCAGGTTGGGTGAAGTTGGCAGATGGATGGTGCTGTAGAGAATGCTGAATACATGTGAATGACACATGGGACTGAGTTAAAAATTACCTTTTGTCTCACCAAACAATAAAAAGATGACAGTTTCAGATTCACTCACATCACTGTCTTTTTGCAAATCCACAACAGCAACTCCATCACTGATACTGCGTATAACGCTCCCCATTCCAACACAGGCAAGCATAACCTACATGGCAGCAAAGGAAGTCTAGAAGCAAGAAACGCCATCCTGATTTCCCTTCTGACAGTATAATTTGTATTTTTCAGACTTGAAAGAGTCAGTGAATTCACCAAGAAAATGGATGGGAAAGAAAAATTAAAACTCTCTCTCACTGTTGTGCGCATACAAAATGAGAAATACTAACCCAACACAACCAAACACATGGAAAATCATTGTATTGTTTATACATTAAAAGTGCATAAGTAAGTTTGGTCAGCCCTGGCTTTCCCAACTGTCATTTGTTATACCTTCTTCCAATGGGAAGGATGATTAGGTTTTGGTTTTACTTTCCATTGAAACATCAAAAGATGCAGCTGATCAGTGTCCCTTTGACTGTGAACTCTCACCATAACTTGAGCTGAGCTAGAAGGTTGGTACTTTGCACTTTGTTGCAAAGAAGAATCCTTTTGGTTTCACCATGGTGAAGAAAAATGACCATAAATACCACCAGGCTGCAAAAATGCATCAAATATTAGCTGGAAATACATAAGAAGGAGTCACTAATAAGAACAATACCACTGGTAATTGCTTCATCACTTTCCCAAAGGAGAACGATGCTTTCTGTTTTGAGGGTTGTTTTTATTTCCCCCTGTTGAAACAATAATTCTTCCATTAATGTACACTGGTCATGACATTGTTGGTTTGTTTATGTGATTTCCTAACACTATGGATGTCTGTGAGGCTTTGTCCAAGCATCTTGACACCTCATTTTCTCTGACAGCAATCATTCCTGTCACAAATGCCAGTGGAGAATGCTACAATGGAAGAAAGTGAAATTCAGCGCTTTCATAACCACGCGTCATTGTTGCAGTGATTGAAGGTCAAGCATCAGGAGTACGCAGGGGTTTTGTATAGCTGCAGCAACAATAACAGTGAGTGGCTGATGCCCAGGAAATCACCTTTTATTGTTTCCCTTTGTGTTACACAGATCCTTGTGTTTTACTGTAAACCGACTTGACCTGCGGTGAGGTATGCGCCATCTGAAAATCGATATCATGGTCTTTTCCCCTTTCTCTGTACTGCAGGTCAAAAAAAAGGAAGGTGCATTTTCTTTTTTTTTTTTTTTTTTGAGTTCATCTGAAGTGATCCAGTGGGTATCAAAGAAATTCAAAAGGAAGCTGGGTCCATTAAAAGGAAAAGCATTCAGAAACATGATGAGTTTTTCATCCATTAAATGCTGAGCTGACTCACGCAATTGAGGAAGGCACCAAAGCTCAGGTACTTATCATAAGAATATCACAAGTTCTCCTCTTTGGCCTGAGGCAACATGGGCATTTCATTACATCAGTGCATCTCATGGCACTTTGTAACAACGCTGCCATAAGATCAAGATGATCCCTACTTGGCTGTAAATCACGCCTCCTCCAGCTTCTGAGTCAGACAGCCACCCCTGAGCACACACACAAACAGAAACCAAAGCGGTTTTGAGCCACATAAATTTGTATTTTTAGTTGCAGATATTGGACGAAGGCTCAGTTTGTTTTCTAATTGAGCCAAACCAGTTTGTCCTCTCCTACTGCCAAGCCACTTGCATGTAGGTCTTGGTTTTCCATGTTCATAATGTCTTGGGGAAAGAGGAGCATGTTAAATGCCTCATCCCTACTTTTGCTCAGAGATGCTGGGAAACAGATGATTTTCTAAAAAGCTGCAGAGGCTGTGTCCTTTTCTCCTCTGCATTTCTTGCTCAGCTTCTTTGTTCTCATATTTTCGTGCCACTGGCACCAGCATTTCCGCTTTAAATGGCGCTTTAACATAGATATTCCCCTATGTCTGCCATTCTTCCTTGGACTAACATTTGCATGGCAGATGGTGCAAATGGCCCAGCAAATATTTACTGGATCAGTGTTAGAAAAGCAAAGCAAAGCAACACAAAACAAAACACAAACACCCCAGCTGCCAGACTGATGGCTTTCTGGCACCATATCATGTGCCACCAGTCACCAGGATGGGGAAAACACCACAGGAAGATAATTGATGTTGAACTTGATGGATTTTTCAGAGTATCTTTTGAATCTTGTTGCTTGGAGCATCCCCCAGAGGGGAGGTACAAGGACAGGAACTTTTCACCTTCCTTCTCAGAGTCTGCTTTTTTCTCATGGCTTAGGTGAAAAGAAGTATTATGGCAGATTAATGTATTCCCCTTTCAAATGAAAACCAGCCATACCTGGTATCAGAATTGTGTTAATTACAGAAAACAGATTGAGTTCCTTGCAAATGGAGTCTGCTGAAACTCTCATGGCAAAGCCTGGGATAAATATATTAAAGATTTAAACGGTGATAGAAGTAGAGGGAGGTGATCAATGTTAAGAATAAGCTATTACTTTTGGAGGCACTTACTTACTAAGGCTTATCACAGGAAGAGCAGAGCAGTGAAGTACCTGCCCAATGAAGTTGCCTTTTAATTTCCAGGTTCCTGTCAATCACTATTCCTTTATATTACCATTTCCTTGGTAGTCGAACTATCTGGGTGTGAACATTTTTGATGGTGAAGGACAATGAAAGGAAACCTTATGGAGCAAAAGCCTTTTCTCTACTATGGTGGTACTCTATATTATATTTAATGGTGCAGAATCAGTGCAAATTACATTACTATCCAAACTGAGGTCATTTTCTAAACAGGTTACATACTCTCTAATTTAAAAAACCAGTCTGTTAAGATTCCAAGGGGTAAAAAAAGGAAAAATAAAAGCCAAAAGTATCTGGACTGGAATTCTGAAAAGTAGTTCAGCAGATGGTCAAAGAAAGATTTGTATGGAATGGGACACAACAGAAGAAGATGGAGAACACCTGAGAATCTTGTTACAACTGGAATTCCAAACCACATGAAAATCCAATTACACACATTCTACAGGTTATTTTTAATTGTTATTACTGTCTAAGAAATTTTTAATAAAGTCTTTGAAGATGTATTTTTTTAAGGAGAACACATATTCCTTCTCCCATCAGTCCCTTGGGAAAGATATAGTTTCTCTTTAAGCCTAAGAGCAGGAAAGTTAGAAAGAGAATGTACACACAACAAATACCAGGCAAGAGAAGAAAGAAAATTCAGTCTCCTGTAATTGTATTTTGCCCATTTATCTTGCACTGTAAACTGTGAACTAAATGAGAATATGCCATGAACCGGAAAAGGGAAAACCAACACAGTCGTGATTAATCTAGTTCACCCAAAGTTCTCTCCTTGATCTCATGGCATTTCAGAAGACAGTGTTCATTAGTTGCCAAAGCTAAAAAAATGTCATTGTATCATCAGTACCAAAAGAGAAGAGAAGAGGTCTTCTACTGGCGAACAAAAGTGACTACAAAATCCTTGCACAAAGGCCACAGAGGGTAGGGCTGGTTTGGGGTCCTCTATCCAGAAATACATTTATGACTTCCAAACAAATCTTGATTTCTGAACCTCATATGCCCTAACCAAAGCCTGGGAACATCTGAATTTGCATCTGGACTCTGACATACTCAAAATTGCAGCATCATATATGGGCATTCATGAACAGTGAAAAAGTTTAGCTACAGACACTATTCCATAATCTTGTGGATCCTTGTCTCCTACTAGGTAGATTTCATATAATCTAGAAAAAGAATATATTCTTATATAGAGAACAAAGTTCAGAAAACCATCAATGAGGATGGTCTATTTAAAGGCACAGATTCACAGATTGGAGTCATGAATGCAGAGAAGATTGATCAGGGTATTCAAAGTGCTTGAAGGCTCTGACCAGCCAAAAGAAAAAGAAAAGAAAAAAGGAAAAATGGCAAAAGCAATTGGCTTTGAACCTCATGCCTGTCTACCTGCTTATTAAAAAAGCTGGTCAGCTGGTTCTGGAGGTTCAGGGGTTTTCATTTTGCACACCAGCAATTCTGCAGCTAATCTCAACTTGGCTGAGTTTTCTGCTGAACTTCAGCAAACATATTCAGCTAAAAAAATTGTATAACTTCCCAACTGGCCTGTACTGATTTCTATAAAATAAAATAAAAAAAACCCATCAGTGCTTAAGTAATTTGTCAATGTTTTAATCTTCTTCCAGCACCACACCAAAGATATTCTTCCTGCTGTCATTTCTACCATTTCCTCTCGGTGATTGCTGAACAGAGGCTAATCTCTCCGAGGCACCTGCAAACTGCCACCTTCTTAAGCCAAAAAATCCACCAAAGGATATTGGATATTGAATTTCACTGGCCCAAGGTAGAATATCACCAGGTCTTTATTTTTACCCTCTGCTTTTATGTGGTAAACAGAAGAGGTTAAACAAGGAAAGGGAAGATCCAATTTTTGTGCCCCCAGTTTCCTTTTCTTTTTAGACAAAGGTGGGTTAAAACTACACATGTTACTAGAAACAGGCATGCTACAGAAGGCTTTAGAGTGTAATATGCAGGCAAAGAGTCCAGGGTTTAAAATAAATATAACCAGCTCCTCAGCTGGAGAGACTTAGCAAAGCTGCACTGAAGCCCAGGGAAAGGCTGCTTGGGGAAGGGTTCAGCCTTGTTCCTGTATATACTCTCTCTGTACATAGGACTTTCTATACGTATCCCTATACATGGCTGGCTGCATGCTACATACATCTCGTGCACATGTACATAAATTGCCACCTATATAAACACTATGGGAAAGACTAGTCACAGCTTCTGTAACTGAGAGTGACACCTGTCACTCCTGTGTCTTGCAGAGGCAGTGCCACGTTTTCGCGGAGCTTATCACTCTGTGTGGGATTGCTACCTCAAATTGTACTGTTTTTTTTAAATTTTCAGCCACAACATTCAGCAAATAAGATGTGGGAAGACCGTTTTGCTCATTTTGGAAAAAAAAAAAAAAAAAAAGGGTTTCTCTTGAAAGGAGGGAGGAGAATGCAATTCAAATGAATGTTAAAACGAAGGATAAGTGGAAATGTTGCAGGTCCCTACCTATAAAAGGGGGTCAGCTGACCCTGCTCTTCCTAGGGCATTGTAAAGATTCATTAAAGTTTGTAACGTGTTCAGATGGAGTGGGAAGAACTGCAGAACAGTCAAGTAGGAAATGAATAATTCTGTCTTTAGAGCCATGCCTGAGCAGTGTGCAGTAAATAAGGCCTGGGGCCAAACGCCAAGCAATGAGGATAAAAGAACATATTGAATAGCTGCTCATTAAGTGAGCACCATCCATCCTGTGCCCTGCTGAAGCAGGTGTCCTGGGGAAAAGTAATAGTATGCAACCTTGTAATTAAAACTGTATCATAATGCATATTCACCAGGAGGCAAAATTAAGGATGCCCTGAGAAATTCAGTCTGACATTGCCTAAGTTTTCAATGCTGGACTTTGCAACTTTTATGTTCCTTTTGCCACACATAGATAGATATAAAAATAAATTTTTCCCCACTCTTTTCTGTATTTCAAGAGGTGGAGACACATGATAGGAGATAGCAGAATATAGTCTTTCTGGTCACACATCCAAACAAGAATAAGAATGACTTCAAGCTGATGGACTGAAACTAAAGTCACTGCATGTGTCTGAGGAGCCCAGACAGTGCTGAAAGGAGGAGAGGGGTGGGACTGAAGTTCTGTAAGCAAGGTAAAGAAACTCTGAGGGCCAGGGATCATCAGCCTGTGGTCTGTACATAATAGGAACTGATGCGCATCAGGGTTAGATCTTGGTACATACCTTCTCTTGCCTCACTGGAAATCTGGTTATATTTCATTTCTGGTTATATTTCATTACAAACTTTAGCTAGGAAATCTTCTATTGAATTAACTTTGTATTCTTTGACTATGTCCTACTTATTCTACACTTTTCTTTCTATCTTGTTCTTTCTTTCTTTTAATGATGTCTGTACTTGACTTATGCCAAAGAAATTTTAAATAATTTTCCATGTTTATTTTCTGTCTTTAAGCTATTGCAGCACCTTTTCTCATTTTCTACCCTGGGGTGACCTTGCTTGTTATCAGCAGTATTTCTCCTCAATTTACTGATAGTCTCTCTATACCTATGCATATCTAGCTGTATGAAAATGATTGAAAATGACTGTAGAAGTGTATTTATATTAACACATGCATGCATGTGTGCATATGAACACACATCTTTTACACATACATAAACTAGATATTAAAGGAATTTTAATGTCACGGAGACAAGGTCACAGCAGTAAAGTAAATGACTCCATAAAGTTGTATAAACTCAAACCACAAAACCTCTTCCTCTTTCTGTGTGTTGCCCTTCCAATGGAACTACTTTTGCTTTTAATGAAATGGAAGTTTATTCCTTTGTTGACCTCCAGAGGTTCTGGCTGAGCAAAGGATCTCCCAGTACCTCTGGATCCATGGACAGCTGGGCTGAAAACACTAGGCAGGACTTTTTCCCTGGCCATGCTGGAATAGAGGTGACTCCGCCACAAGACCTGCTCCTACTAGGGACATGACCCTCAGGCAACCACCCTGCAAGTATGAGAATCGAGGAAACCTGTTTTTAACCAAAGGCTAAATTCAGCATCCTCAGCCTTCACCCTATGGGCCTATGCTGTTTTCTGCACATCAGACTTTGCAGACAAAACTATTCACTTTCTTATGAGCTTCTACTCATGGGATTTGTCTGGGCACTCAAAATGCAAATACCTGTTTAGGGTTTTTTTTTGTCAGCAGTATCAAACTAGGAACTTTCTGTATTTCAAGAGGAAGAACCTGTTGTTTGTAACTTGCTCAGACAAAATGACTGCCTGGCAACTTTCTGGCAGGGCACAAAGTCTAATTTATCCTGAACTATCCCCAACCCAGCTTGTGCTTTCTTCTGACCCTACTTTTCTCAGCTCTAGCCCCAGCTACGGAACCCCTGGTTACCAGTCCCAGTTTCTAGACTGACACATCTTTAGTAATACATTTTTTAGAGACACCACATATTTTATAGATTACCTGTTTCAGAAATCTTTTGAATCATTGCTTTTTAAATACACTATTTTCCCACCTACTTATTTATAAAGCAAGAGATGTTTTAGTACTCCAAATGCTATTTTATAGGCCTTGAGGGAAACAAAAACTTATAGAAGTTACCAGGATGATTTTTGTATATAATAATTCAATAAATTTAACTTCTAATATCTAATTTTGGTGTTCATTGAGCCCCTTTGAAAGTTACCCATTTCCTAAGAAAACATTGCTTGAGGTTAAATCTCAAGAGCTTTTGACTTTCAGCCTCTAAACCAGTTATAGTCTCTAACAAAATATTGCACACACTGAGGCTTAGGGCTAGCACAGTGCAAAGGTAGAATCATATGAGTTGGAAGAAAAAAGGAAGGAAATGGTATTGTGCTTTTCTTTTCCAGACAAATATTTGTGAACAGCAGAACTAATGAAAATGAGTTTCCAACGTATTTGTGTCTTCTGCTTGGTCTGCCTGCTGGCTGACAAAGCGCAAGCTGCAAGCAAAGCTTTCCCTGCAGCTGGGAGGGTCATGAGTGCACAGCATGCTGCGAGAACATCCCACTGGCACAGATTTGCTGAAGTCTTGCACAGGATGGGATCATGCCAGAGCCTTCCCTCCAGTGTAAGCCACTCTGGAAATCTTGGTTCTCTCCTGCTCCTTCTATTTGCATGAAACTTGAAGGATTTCAAGATTTTTCTTTTTTTCCTGTCTGGAGTATGCAATGCAGAAGCTCTTCATGGTCTCTGGTGCAAGTGTTCTATACATCAGGGCAACACCTGGGCTCAGAAATAAAATCTGTGCAGAGGGAGAAAAGGTGAATGCCTCTTGTACAAGGATCACAGGTCAGGCTATACCATGCATGGGCAGGAAAGTGTGAATATGTCTGGGAATTTGTTCTCTGATCCCTGTGCAGATCTGATTGACATTGGCTGACTGGTTCACTAGTCATTAGACACAGAAACATGCAGACAGCATCACAGAAACCTTGTTTCTGGAGGAAACCAGGGTCAAGATACTATTAGCCTAGAGAATCTTTGGGATGCATTTAAAGTACTGGGAAGGAGGTGGTTTAATAATCTCTATACAAATTACAGTCAATGTCTGTCCCACCGTCTCCTTCAGCTAGTAGTCACAGCAGCATCATCAAGCGCTTTTAAGGCTGAGAGCAAGAAAAGCTGAGAGAAACCACTATGAACTGCAGTGCTACCTTCCATGAGTCCAAGCACAGTCAGAAATTACTCCAGGTTGTAGATCTTCAGGTTAGCTCAGGCAGCTTGAAAGGAAATGTAAAAATTAAGCATGCCCAGCAATTACCCCTGAAAACGCCATCAGTTTAGTGTCCAAATGCAGAAACCTCATCTGAGATCCATGTCCCCTTGCTGCTGACAGCCCCGTGCCTCCACCCGACAGTTCAGGGCCCGACGGCTGGTGCCATAGCAGCAGAGTATGCCAAGACATTTAGGTGATTTAAATATCTTAGATCCAGGCATCTGAGAGAAAAAAGAAAAGGTACAGTGAGATGATAGAGAGAGCCTGTAAGTCACTGGGGGACATTGCTCTCTGGTCAGGTTTGTTTGATATGGGAAATTACGGTCCCAGACCTCTGGACTTCCCATGGCCTGACACCAAGAAGCACTTGCCCACCGGGGTCTTTCCTTGACTCTGCTGAATTCACTGCAAATAGAGGTTCAGCAAAACTTGTTGCATTTGACAGCTGCTTGCCAGATATCAGGCCTGTGCTCAGAGCCGTGTTAATGTCTTTCCAGGCAAAACCAAAGCCAGGATTTGAGCACTGTGGGGAGAACCACAGATTTAGCATGGGAAGGAGGAAAACCTGAGGTCAGCTTGGGCAGAGCAAATGCAACACAGCAGAGGCAGAGAGGAAAGAGCAGCTGAGCTTTCCCCTATGCTGCTGTGCTGTGGAGGGATGAGTACGCACGTCGCTGTGGTCACTGAGGACCCAGTCCTTCCAGCAGCCACTAGTGCAGGGCCAAAGATGGAAAGAACCGGAGAGTCTGCAACTGAGGGGCTTCTTGTCTCTTCTCTGGCTTTATAAAGCTTGCAGGCAGAAGAGAAAGGCACAAAGCCAGTGATCAAATGTGAGGGAGAGAAACAGTACATGAGTACATGGCTGGCTCCTCTGTTTTGCATCCCAAGCACCCCTTCCTGTGTTTAGAACAATAAGGGGCATTTTTCAGCAAAGCTGTTGAGAAGATCATTTTCTTCCATTTTGCTTCACCTGATGCCAGGCGTAGTGTAGTGCTCTCCTCACAGACCAGCCAAAATTGCTGCTGACAGTTCTGGAAAGCCACAGAGACAACAGGAAAAAACAAGGGGTGGGGTGGAAGGCATAATAATAATAATAATAATAATAATAATAATAATAATATACTCAGCACACATGTTTATGTTTAATGTGAACAGGCAGCACAAACCAAAACCATTGCTGCATTTACCCAGAGAAGGGAACTCTATCCGGAAGGGCAACGAGTGGCCAAAGTTCAGCCTGGCTGAGCAGCTCCTCAGATGTACCTGTCCTCTGAAGGTGCATATGTTGCTGCTCTGCCACATCCAGAGAAACTAAGATGAGTTTAGCCATTTTTTTGTTCATGGTGCAATAAAATGGTCATTGTGTCACTTCTTTTCAAGACTAGAGGAGTGAAAGGACAGAGGGAGGATTATGAAAGAGCAGTTCAGAAAGTTCAGTCTCTTGTTCTTACTCATTTCTTTTTCTTCATGCAAGACCTTTCCAAGAAGGGTCCTTTTGTGAAAAATATCTTTGTGCTTTATAGTACCAAATTCCACTTAGAGCACATTGAGGTTCCAGTGTAAAACAGCTTCTACATACCTGCTTAACAACGAGCATTTATTTAAATGGCATCCATGGCCAGCAAAGGATTCAAATCCCTTATGAGCCTCAAGAACTTGCAATTACTTGTCAGCCTGGATGTGCTGATTTTTTGACTGGGATAGAGTTAATTTTTTTCCATAGTAGCTGGTACGGGGCTCTGCTTTGGGTTTGTGCTGAGAACAGGGTTGATATCACAGGGATGCTTTCGTTCCTGCTGAGCAGTGCTCACACAGAGCCAAGGCCTTTCCTGCCTCTCACCCCACCCCACCAGCGAGCAGACTGGGGGGCACGAGAAGCTGGGAGGGGGCACAGCCGGGACAGCTGACCCCAACTGACCAAAGGGGTATCCCACACCTTATGACACCATGCTCAGCATATAGAGCTGGGGGAAGAAGAAGGAAAGGGGGATGTTGGGAGTGATGGTGTTTGTCTCCCCAAGTCACCATTATGTGTGGATGGAGCCCTGCTGTCCTGGAGATGGCTGAACCCCACCTGCCCATGGGAAGCAGGGAATGAATTCCCTGTTTTGCTTTGCTTGCATGCACAGCTTTTGCTTTACCCATTAAACTGCCTTTATCTCAGCCCATGAGAATTCTCACTTTTACCCTTCTGATTCTCTCCCCCACCCCACTGGGGAGAAATGAGCAAGTGGCTCTGTGGTGCTCAGTTGCTGGCTGGGATTAAATCACGACACTGGAGAATAATACATCAGTATAGGAAAAAGGGACCTTGAAAAACAGCAATGTGACAAATAGAGTCAGAACCAAGCCTGAAAGGTACATTTTTAAATATCAACAATAATAAAAAGTTATGCATAGTATATGAGAAGAACTATCTCAGTACTTTATTATTATTATTATTCTAACATGTTAATAACACCCTTGTAATCCGGATGAGACATCCTACAGCTCTATGTTGATATTTTAGCTCCAGGCAACTGGGCCATATGGAACAGAAGTCTAAAGCGTGTTGTGGGTGCTGTAGGCCAAATTGCCCTCACCAGGATGTTCATCTACATAGCCAGAAAAGAGCTTCACAAATGTGGACTTGGCATTTGCCCCATGGTAATGAAAATTCACAGTTTGGTGTCAGCAAGTGTGGAACACATCCTACAGATTTATTAACATTCTGAAGGTTTATAATTTCATTGTGTTCAAGGAAAAAAGGCAGAAGTATTACAGAAGATTTTCACCGACAGCCCATCGTGTTCCAGGGTATGAAGTGAAGCTAATTGTTCAGCATTATGGCATGTGAGTTTAGATATTGGACACCTCACAGGAGCCTGTTATATACGTATTTATACAAATGTGGAGCTGTAGCCTTTACAGCAGGAGAAGATAAAAAGCAGCGCAACATCTGAATCAGATCTTAGCTTTTCTGAGTATTTTAAAGAATGGTTATTGTATTAAAAGAAACCTGAACATTGGAAATAAACAAATATATTACCAAAATGGCATAAAGAAAGTCACTAGCTGATGAGCACTTACTTTGCCTCTCAGTTAATTTATCTCTCCTACATGAGAAATAAGTTAGCTTATAAATCAATTTCTGCTTTGGAAAAAATAGAAAGAATTAAATCATAAGTCCTATACCAATGGAAAAAGTTAATAGAAATTTTAATGAAAGTACAAACTACATAGGGTTTGAACTCAATATCCTTGAAATATAAGGCATCTATCCCCCAGGCTAAACAGCTTTTGGTACCATCTACAAACAAGATGCATGATTTTCACAGGCTCTCATAAAGAGCAGAGTTATTATCATACATTAGATTTTGCTTTTGATTAAAAAATCATATTAATTAAATGCAATTAAATTAAATTAAATTAAGAGTTGAAGATGCATCAATCCATTTATTATTATTTTCTCACAGTGTGGGCCACATTCTAATAGAGTGATCACCCTCCTTCCCAGCCTCCCAGTCACGATTACACAACATCCCTGGAGCACTTGCAGTAGCTGTGTGCACAGAATAGACATATTACAGAAGTATTTACAGATTTTAATTCTCTTTAGTGAGATTTTTCTCACATGAAGAAAACTGATTGTGTGGCCTCCTCTTCATCTTTGGGGTCACCTCTTCCTTTGAACTGTTTTTTCTTTGTCTTGCCGTCTCTGATTTGTCTTTTCTTTCTCTTGTTGTGTCATCTCCTTGTGTTGTACTGGTCTACGTCACTGTATCCACTCTAGAATTCCTGGAAACCTTCTTGCAAAGGACAGACGTCCCTGCTGATAGCTATTCTTACTGCACCTCTGTTATACAATCATTGAGATCTTACATCTCAATGATCCTTGAGAAGAGATGAGTGGAGAAGAATGGAACAGATTCCTCAAAGTAAGAACAAATGTTGGGTTTTTTTTTTTTTTTCGTCTAGAAGGCAGGATCGGTCATCCAAAAGGCACTTTCAGTTTCATGCACAGACTTCTGATCAAACTTTAATCAAGTCACTTAAAGACTAGAGATCTAGGGTATGTCCACTTGGTTAGGGAGGAGAAGGTCCCATGCTGGCAGGGTAAGTTGACCCAAAGGAAACTGCAAGAGGCAGTGGGCAGACTGCTCCTGCACATTATTTACTGTGTCAGGTCTTTCTGCCCTACTCTACATAGGCTGGCAGTATGAAACATGTGGTCTGCCCCGCTAAACCAGAGCTGAAGAAACGTGTTGGGTACCCTGAACCATGACATGAGAAAAGGTAAGCCACTTCGCCCAGCAGTATGGAGGTGGGTAGTGAAGTCCCAGCTGGCTGAAGAACTGATAGCAGGTGAGGAGTCTGGGGTAGAAAAAAAGACCTGCACCAAACAAATCATTTCTTGCCAGATAAGTCTCAGAGCAGTCCCGTTGGCAAACCTATGACCTTGTTATAATGAACATGATCTCCATGGATTTTTATCTTCCTGAAAATATGAGAAAAAAATTTCTATTATTTGCAGTTCTTTGTGAGCAGGTGATCCTCATGTAGGAGAACTATTGGGAGCCTGAGCAGCTGCCCCTACAAAACTAAACCAGGGTCTTCATTGATGAACGCACAGACATGCCACGAAATTACACCAGAGCCAGTTTTTTAACGTGTATATAATAGAATGTGGAATTATTTTCTGCTGTTACGCTCTCCTTCCCTCCACTAAGCTGGCATTGCCATCCCCCCTTTGCTGAAACGCCTGATATTCTCAGGAGCATTCACCCCCCCTCCCTCCACACTCCCACCATCTGTGAGAAACTTCTTCCTATATCATCTGTCTCACCCATTTTCCATCTCACTTCAATTCACTGCTGGCAACATGTTCTATCCCTTGCCCTCCTTAATTCCTTTTCTTTTCTCTCAGCAATATCATTTTATATGTTAATATTGTTATTTAACGTTGTCTCAGATTCCTGGGTCCAGGTTATACCAAAGTAGCTTGTTGCATTGCATTTGCCACTGTATCTTTATACATTATGTTTTTATCTCATATGGCAGATTTGTTTCAAGGACATTAGGAAAACAAGTCTGTTCATGATTATATACTACCGATTCAAGACACAATTTTGTTTTCCTTTTGGAAAATCATGTTGGCTAAATGTCTTTCTTTTTGATATCTCTGGACAGTTTCTGCATTGTGCTCCCTTATGACAGTTTGTTTCAGAAACAGATTAAACTATACTGCAAAATAATCTCTTTATACTATCCAATTCACAGCAAATACTAACAGGGACTGTATTGAAAGGAAGATGCATTCTGTAAATAGAGTGAATCCATAACATTTTTTCCTTCAATATTTAGTCAGAAACAAGGGCTTAGAATTTATTCTCCACCCCATAGCAAAATCCTGTTCTGATCTTCTAACTTGCTTAAGTGTGCTATTATTCAGGGACACACCAGCCTGTAAGTCAGAGCAGGAACCATCCAGAAAGGCCAAGCCATTGCTTTACAGACAGATAAATATGCATATGTATGTGCACAGTCATCCTGTCCACTTCAGTCCTGCACTGCAAAGGCAATTTCTGAACCAAGGTGAACAGTAGCCAGGTACTTCATCGCAACCAGCTCCTCAGCCTTTTACAGTTCACTTATTCACATTGAACACTGCTGGTTAAGGCTGGCCTTTTGCTCATTATCACATTTAAAAATAGTTTTAAGGGTTTATTTGTAAGGTTTATTTGTAATATATGTTCACACATGAAGAAAAAAAAAGAAAAAGCTTGCCAGGTGTCCATTAGTTTTCAAAGAAAACCCTAACCAAACTAATCTCCCGAGTCTGAGAAATCAAATTGTAAGCCTTTCAGGAAAATTGCACTATAAAATAGGCCACGCATGAAAATATAATTAAAGTGGTTAGTAGTTTTCACTACAGGAGCCCTGTTCTGCTTTCTGAAACACCAGCCACCACTCCATTCATGTGAAATTGGATCAAATCTGCCATACAACTGCTCTATAGTGATAGTTCTTGGGCGCATGAAAACATGCTCTACTCTATGTTCATCCGTTAGACCTTTTCCTTCCTGCTGTTAAAGAATCCAGCAAGTACTTTCAAAGCTGAGGGTTTTGCAATCCAGAGGGCTTCCCACCAACACTAAACCATACCAAACTAGCACTTGTTTATAGACCTTTCAAAGACAAAAAAAACCCAAAAAAACCCATTTATTTATGGCTATAAAATGTTTAATCAAGAGATCATTCAGTTTTCCATGACAGCAGTTGCTATGCAGAGTCTAAATTTGCCCCCTAATAAGAAAAGGTCTGTTTGCTTGTTTGTTTTCTAAGGCCTGGTAGTACACTCCTAAAGTTATAACATGCAACACATAAAATTGATTCAATATATATAAAAAAAAGAAAGGTAGCAGATCCACTAAGGAATATATTGCGACTTTTCTAAATAAAGAGAGTGGGATATTGGGAAAGGAAGGGGAGCAGGGTGGATTTAAAGGAAAGGTTGCTTTTCTCCAGGGATACCCTTTTTCATTTCTAAAGCTTTTGCCCTGGAGGTCCATTTATCTGCTTGCTTAAACAGTGCATATATGTAGTTCAAAACAATAATTGTTTAAACATATGAAAGGCTATGTAAGATTCCACTGAAATGCTTTCACATTATTTTCTTAAACCAAAGAATTCTGCATTCACATTTTAAAGTATTAAATAGAAAGATGTCCTGGTTTGTATTATCTAGCCAATGAACACGGGAACCAGCTGCAGATTCATTTTCTGTATGATTTCCCTGATGGATACATTCAGGATGCCATGGTCAGGAGCTGGTAAAACAACCCCTGGGAAGAGGTCAGAAATGATGCTATCAGAGAACAGAATGCTGTGGGACAGGCACAGAAAATTAAAAAAAAAAAGAAAAACAGATAAGGAATGTGTGGCCAGGGCCACCACTAACATAATCATTTTAGCTTCTCTTATTTAAATCTCCTTTAATCCTTCATCTACAATTAATAAGATTTGCTATTTAAAAAAAGTTCAGAGGGTTCCACATTTATTGCTGAAACATAAAAGTAAAATTCTGGCCTTTCATCATCTAAAATATATATAAAACTTTGTGAATCAAAAGTCTCTTTCAAACATCTCTGAGGGTGACAAGTTAAAAAACTGCCAAAAATGAACAGTTTATTGTCGAAATCCCACCACAGAGTAGTGAAGTTATAAGGGAAGATGATACTCGGTGGTATACTGAGCTGGCATCAAAGAGAATGAGCATTCAATCTGTTTTGGAAAATAATTTTTCATTTAAAAAAAAAGGTAACACATTAAAGGTGCAGATTATCTTTCTCAAACCTAACAATATCAGAAAGACTGGGTACATGGAAGGATGGGAGTTGGGGGTTGGACTAGATGACTTCTAGGGGTCCCTTGCAACCCAAAACATTCTATGATTCTGTGAATAAGTCTGGGAAAAGACCCCAAATTAATTGTTAAATG
Source organism: Gorsachius magnificus (assembly GCA_034008185.1). Classification (NCBI taxonomy): domain Eukaryota; kingdom Metazoa; phylum Chordata; class Aves; order Pelecaniformes; family Ardeidae; genus Gorsachius; species Gorsachius magnificus. The sequence continues at coordinate 166,138,804 of CM067081.1, forward strand.
TGGACTCTCATAACAACACTGACAATAATAACGATGTGAAAAAGAAACTCTGCATACACATATTTTGTGTTCTTTTAGACCCAGATGAGACATTTGCACACGCAACTCACACAAAAAGGCTATTTTCACAGCCCTGGATTGCTGAACAAAGTCCTGTTTAATACACAGAGATAAGCCTGACGCGGTACGTAAGGAAGGCGAGAGCCTGTGTGCCTTCCCCTTAGTGGCGTAACACAGACCTGTGCTGGTCCCAGCCTGGGCGCTGGGAGCTGAGGGAATGCAGTCGGGCCCAGCTGAAAACCATTGCATCCTCTCTTTTTCTTCCAGCCTGGCTGTGCCAGGTGAGGTCATGCACTGTGGGATGAGCCCTGCTTGGGTATCCCTGGCTACTGAAGACCTCTGGCCAAGGAGCTGGTGCCACTCTGCCCGGGGATGGGAAGGTACCAGCAGGGTGACTAAGGTGCACGTAGGGACTGCCACCCCCGAGGGGCACAGAGCCCGCTGGGCTCACCAGCGTGCCCGAGAGACTGTAATACTGAAGGGAAGAGGAGCAGGGAAGAGCCAAAAGGGCCACAAAATGGGGTCCCCCTTCTGACCAAAGCCGGATGCTAATGAGAGGACACAAGTGTGCTGCAGGCACCATGGAACAGCTCCAGAGCTACACTGCCATAGGAAAAAAGATTCTTTTCCATTCTTCTCTACATATTTGCTTTCTATGTGATTGTTTTTTCATCTGTTGTGTAGTCAGGACTACCTCTTCCACTTCTGAATATCTTGTTGTGTAGTAAGAGTCTCTGGAGGGAATACATAAAAAAACCCCATCCAGCCCAAACAGCTTAACAACAAGTGTAAAAGAGACCCTTTCATGATTCTGTTTCAGAACCAGAAAAGAACCCATGCATCTGAAAGTTTGTCCTTTTTTCTCCCTCATAAAGGATATTTCTTCTAAACTTGTTGCCATTAGAAAGACCTACGGAGTGAGCAGTGGTGCTGCCTTGAGAGATTTAGGACATGGCGTTGTTTTAACATGCGAGGAGACACCATTACTCTTCATCATTTCTATTGTTCTTATTATATATCTAGAGATAGATATATGCACCCAGGAAAATAAATTAATCTACTCTGAATCAGCCCCCTCAGTCAAACAATTCCCTGTCTCTCTTCAACGGTGTGTTTGAAATTGAACCAGCAAGTTTCTGCACTTTGGAGAGGTTTTCTCCTGTAGCTTTGAAAGCAGAAGACACCCTACCTGCATGCAGAAAACCAGCCTCTTTGGGGCCTCTCTCTGCTCCTTACCTTCCAGCCTCATCCTCCCAGTGTGCAGCATCAGAAGGAGGTAGAGGTCCTGGGAGGGGAGGCTCACTCCTGCTGACAACCACTTGCACAGAGAGGGACCCTGGCGGGGGTGTCCCCTGAGACCATTACACAAGCTGAGGATACTCTAGTGATGATATCGCAGCTATGGAAGATGGCCAGGACCAGCAAGCTGTTGTTTTTCAGCGGGATACACGAATAGGCATCTCTCTTCTTTCTACCACGGCAATACAGAAGTACACACTGTGTCTCTCTGCTAAACGATGTACTTTTATATGCAAGGACAAAGAGCAAAACACAGCGTATGTGCATATTGTATGTTGGATATACATGCTGAAGACTCTCAATGGTGAATCGTTTCTGGTTGTTTAGTTTAATGGCATTTAAAGAGACCTGATTTGAACAGTTAGCTTTCTGAGATGAGCTAATTTGATCTCCCCTCTTGAGCTAGCAGAGCTAGACTGGGTTTCACAAACAGGTAGTTTGAAAGAGTGCTACTATTTCAGATAAAGTATGTAAAAATGACATTATTCACATTTCTAAGATCACAAGTGCCATATTACTTCAACACACAAAAATCTCTAAAATCCAGATTTCAAATGGCAAAAACTATCTTGTCAGTGTGCTTTTAGTCCTACCAGAGATTAGGTTGCAATCATGCCCAAAAGAAACAGCTAAAAACTGCTCTGTGATCAAATCACATAGATACCTTGAACTAAACTGCTCACTGTGACATTTAAAACATTCAGGTTGCTGCAAGGCAGTATAAGCACACTGAAGGGATGTTTCATACCATAAAAAAAAATAAGAAATTTATTACACAATAAACATAATTCAGATCAACAAGGGGAATGGCAACTTCCAGAAGAAAAGCCTTTTCCTCCTTCCTCCCCTCCCCCCCCCCCAGATGTGCATCCAAGGGAAAATAACAGCTCATAGATTCCATTAAAATATATATTTAATAACTCTGCATGGCTGTAATGACACTTTGAGTTTTTTCAAACAATAAAAAAGCATTTCCAAATGCATTTCAAGGAGTAAAGGCTACTAGCAAATTCCCTGCCAAAACAACTTAAATTACCATGCCACTTTTCCATGCGTGTTCAAAAGCAAAATGGAGATGAATATGAAACACCAAGTCTAAGATCTATTTTTCAAAGTGTTGAAGCCAACACATGAAAGTGAAATATTTCTTAGTCTCCCTAACTATAGATCTACCACATTAATGCAAGACAACGACTAAAGGCTATACCAAAGCATTTAAAGGCTAAAAAACAAGCAATCTGGTTCTCCTAAGGAGGGCATAATAAATTAGCTGTAGAAGAAACAAAAGTGTTCAGAATTCTAAGGCAACTAAAAACCTGCCTGTTAGACAGTGAGGGATACCTAAGTGTGAAATTTCAAAACCTGAAATATCTAATTCACTTCTATTTTTAAAATGCCTTTTCCTCTTAGGACTATGAAATAAGGTACATGCACAATAACCTGAAAAACCTCAAGAAGATGCAGAGACAGATGGAAGTGTAAACAAGTTTGAAGGATCTCTGCCAAAAGTCTGCTCTAATCCACTGTCCAATCATTAAAGAATAAACACCACACAAACCCCTTTGTTTTGAATGAATTACAACCTGGAATTACTTGGCAAATGCACAATGCAGAATGTCATGGAAATAAAGAAATAGAGTCTAGCATAGGGGGACACATTTGCAAGTCATCTCCTTCTGTGCAAGATCACAAAGAGGTAAAAAATATGTCTTTAGGATCTCTGTTGGCTAAGGGTACAGAAAAAAAAAAAAAAATCACTTTTTGCTCCATGGCCCTGGCAGCAGCAGGTTGGAGGCACTGCAAGTTGCAGCAACTATGAGAAATTGGAAAATCTTACAAAAGTTGCCTCAAAGCTGCCCTTGGGTCCTGACTTTCTGTCCAAGCAGGCAGGGAGCCTCTGGGGAGGGAGGCTAATACATCCTGGGGCAGCTACCCCATGGGACAGCCTGCACTCCAAAAGGGACCCAAGGAACAGCTTGTTGCGGCTGTGGGTGCAGGAGACATGAGGTTGTCATCCTTGTAGCTGCATCTCAAATGTTGCATCTTCATCAGGTATGTAATAAAGAAACTAGCTTTAATTCTTCCCCAGACCTAGCCCCCTGGTAGTTTAGTTGGCCAATTTCCCTGCTGTGATTTACATCTCTCTCACAGTAAAATACTTCTTGCTTTAGGAAGAGAGAATATCCTTAGCAATTTCCTATTCACTCCACTCTCTTGTGACAGCATGCTTCTTAAATTCAGGGTTATCATTGGAGAAGGTGCCCAGCATAGAAATCATACTTCATAAAAAGAAGCTATAGATGTCTACAGCATAGAGAACTAGACTTGCAATGAGGCCATCAGTATTCAGTTCCTCTCTAACTAGTTTTGTGCTCTCAGCGGTCCCCTTCATTTGGTGGCATCAGCAAGACCTACCATGAGCTGTCTGGCCAGACAGGAAAATAGACATATTGCTTTTAATTACATGACTAATGAAATTAAGTTTGATCAGCAAAGAAATTCTGTGTTCTATTTCTCTTATAGATTAGACTGTCTAGATTCACATAGGTAAAACCCTTTCACTTAAAAACTCCCAATATCTGCAACCATATCCCAGGCACTCCCCACCCACATATTGTAGCAACTGTGAAAGAATGATTTTTTGCTGACAATAGGCACAGAAAAGGACAAGACATCCCTCTCATCGATGCCAGCATAGATTGGAAGTAATTCTATTAAGGTCAGCGCGGACCTGTCAGATGTTGCAAATCCATATCTCCCAGGGAGAGAAGAGAGCAGGAACTGGAGGCAGGAATTCAGTAGGAGAGTAGTAGGCAATTGCATTAGGAAAACATGGCGTGGTAGGGTATAAAGCTTTCATTATATTTATATCTACATACACATAGGCAATATATATCTGAGCAAGAAAATAGATTCTCTTACTCATCTGTTGGGGAGGTCTATTAAGGATGCATTAGTATAGACCTGTTTTCCTTGTCTAGATTCATCCCGCTTGGTTTCTCCTTTTTCCAAGGAACTTCACCCCCAAACTACGCAAATATTAGGGTCCTCTTTCTGTAATTAGTTAGCATTACATATGCTTTCTTTGTTTGACAGAAGATGTGGCTAAGCCCAGCTGAAATGGCTCCTTCACACTGTTTCCCCCCTGGCCTTTTGTACCAAGTAGGTAACTTTCTGTGAAGAGCAAGAGCCACGTGCTCTCTGATGCAATGGAAATCGTGTCTTTATTTACCAAATACATATATAACACCATTCTTAGCCCCTTGGCAGGGAAGATCCAAATACAAAGGGGTCTCTGGAGGAGAAGGGTGTGAAAGAGGGTGATTAAGGAAGAAGATAGCAAGGTTCTTCAGAGACCCAATCTTCCATGTCCAAGGTCTATTCATTTTCCATGCAGGAAATAGGCTAAGACATCTAAAATATCCTTTTCCCCGCACACATATCCCAAAAGCAGCTGCTGGAGTGTCTGATACAAAGAGGTGGCATTCAGACACCTTGCACAGCCCAGCTGTGGTGCAAGGCAAGTCAGACCAGATGTACAGTCCTGCTCCATTCCCCCACACCTCTCTTGTCAGCTTCCTTCCCACGTCCCCTTTCCTGCCTCTGGAAAGTTTTGCCCCTTCCATTGCTATTTCTGTAAAAGCCAAACTTTTACAGAGTTCAGGGGTTGTTTTGCGTGACATCTTTGCACATCATAATTGGGAAATGTGTTAAATCAGCTGTTAGTTTTAGTAATTGACACACGCTGGCTGAGGCCCGTGAGGTCTGGAGTACCCCAGCTGGGACTAACAACCACCTTGGAGCTGGAAGCAGAAGCTGGGAAGAGCTAGGAGAGAAGGCAAGGAAGGCGGCTGGAAGCAGAGAGAAAGGCTTGGCAGGGGATTTGGAGAACCTGGTGCAGGGACCGCATCATGCCTGGTATGAAACGCAGTGCAGAGCCAAGTACTGCTGCCCCCCTCCCCAGCTGCAAACAAAGACATAATTGTACCCATTAGTTTCACTGCAGAGTAGTGTTGAGTGAACTTGCAACAGTTTGGAGGTCGTTTCACTACCATGGTCCAGGTGATTAGCTGAGCCCCTTGGGCCTGGAATACCAACCTTAAATCTCTTGTAAACAAGCTTAACTGTGAGATGGTGAATGTTTTTACTCTCCCTTCCCAGACAGCACAGAACGGTTTGAAAAGGCAATGACAATTTGAAAAATTCATAGAACTGAACTTTTCAAACCTGAGAAAGACTTTACTTCATTTTCACTTGCAGATGAGAGTGTGTAACATTTCTTATTTCATCAGACACATTGGGCATCCGCACACACAGATAAGTGCAGTATTAACTAAGGCTTATGGGCACCCATTTGGGGTGGCAATATTATAGAACTCTGTATATGTGTCCCTGTAGTAAGGATTGATTGCAGCATTTGATGTGCAGCATTTTTCTCTGTATGTTCAGCTGATCCAACCTGGTGTCTATCACCCCTCTCCCTCAGCCCCAGTCACCCAATCTCACTGGCATTAATAAAAATTTTGAGAGAAGAGCCTCTTATTCGTTATTCAAGAAACAGTCCCAATTTCTTAATTCTTAAGGCTTTCATTCTGCTTGAATTAGTCGTTGACAGTGACCTTGTTTTCATAGATATTTTTCTGAGTAAAATTTGTGAACAAGGAATCTGTAGCACACTTATGCTTTCACCACATCACTACTACGTGGGCTTGTCTGCCCAGCTGCACATACTTCACCCGAATGCTCAACACCTCCGTACTCCACGGTCTGCTGAGCTCCTCCAGGTTGCTCTCTACTGAATGGCACCACTGGATACAACCTGTGGATGTTAACATCTTACCTTGTTGTCTGCTGTCAGCCCTGTGCATGCAGATGCTTCCACTGTTACTTAAACCTGCTGAAAATTGTGTGACCCTGCCATTGAAATCTGCTGGAGCCTGCAGTGGCACTGGGTTTATGCATGTGGGGAATTACTTCCACAACTTAGCAGGGCAGAGGCTATGCAAAATTACCCTGATTCTTAAGGGGTTGGAGGTTTCACAGGCACCAGCGTCCTAAAACAGGAGATGCTCCTTCATTCATTTTACAAGCCTTGCCAGTAAAGCCTCATGAGGCAATAGTTTCCTGGATTTTAATTGACACATCCCTGGGACTGATGAGGAACAAGGGCAGCGCTCCCACCCTCTGTGGCAGCCCATGGCGGGGAGTCCAGCAGTTCCTTCCGTGCAGCTGGGAGCAGTATTGCACATTGCTTATATATATACCCTGCCATAGATACTTGGTTAAGTCCATCATTTACAGCATCACAACAGGGAATTTTCCCACCCCTTCCCAAACCACATCCCCAGGACTAGGTCAGGAAGGAGCCATAGCAGGGCAGTCTCCACTGACTATCCGAAGGACTTACGCTGTGGTGACAGGGACAGGGCTTCACAAAGTCACCTCCCTTTGTGTAGAAATCATGCAGTTAAGCCTAGAAATCCTGGGTGTGGAGAGAAACTCTCAGCCTGCAAAGCTGGAGAGCTTCTCTGAGGGGTGAATTCGATTTTTAAGTTAAGACCAGAAGCGCATGCCCCCATCGGGGAGGTGACTTGGTGAATCCCATTAACTGCTCATATCTCCCAGCTATCTGCAGGTACTATCAATACACCTTTCACCGCCTCTCCTGGGATAGCTGAGACACTTGGCAATTAATTTGCAGGATCTCAAGCAGAAAATTATCTCTCTGTAGAACGAGCAAACCCTGACTGGTCTCCATTTTAAGACAGATAGTATAGAAATGGCTGCTATTTCCATGAAATCCTGAGCATGCACACCCCTCTCCCACTTATCCCTTCTTACTTCTGGGATTTATATAGGTGAGAAAGGACAGTGCTGTTGTACAGAAAAAATCACAGCCTGAGCACGGCCAGAACTGCACCCAAAACTGAGCAGCGGCTCTTATGGAGCCATCTGACTATCGCTGCCTGCATCTGTGTGAAAATGCTGGTTCCAGCCAGCTCTTTGGGTATACAGAAAACATTTTCTTCTTCCTCTTAATTTCCACCATGGAAAACAGCACCTTTAACACATAAGAATCAGGAGCTGCACGTTGCAGATGAGAGACGGAATTTCTATTTTCTACAGGCAGAGAAAACATTGAGGCAAATATGTTTTATTGATTATTTTGATTGTGGATCTGGAGAATAGGATCTATTCCAAGTGACATCTGCCATTTAAAACTTTAGCGACGTGATAATTAAATAAAAGTCAGTTAACTTTTAATTTGTTTCTATCAATTTATTTAGCAGAACCACGAAACTGTGCTCCAGACTAGATATTGCCCTCCTCAGAATTTAAAGTATAACACACTAAGGTTCTTTATAGATACTTGGAATTTTCTTGCGAAATTGAAATCTGTTGTTATGAATACTCACGTTTAATACAAGTAACTATGCCTTTTACCATGCAAATCAAGAAGAAAAATGAATTCTAACTGAAAGAAAGGTTTTTCTTGGAACAGCTTCACAGGGATATCAAAAATGGTAATAAAATGGTGATATAAAAATATATACAAACTGCAATGTTAAATGCTATACTTTCTATTTAATATTTATCTCAAATAAAAATCCTAGCTTTCTGTGAATGCTGCAATCTGCTTTCAGTTATTATAAAGCTGATAACACCTATTCTCTGAGCAATTTTCTTTGACTGTGGGGTGGGAACTTTGTAAATTGATCAGGTATGCGAATAGCAAAGAAGAGCCGGATCAGTGCAGATCTGGTGCTACTGATTCATTTTCCCCATTTCCAGGTGTTCCAGTTACTTCACAGCAGTTCAGCAGCTTCAGACTTACGAAATCATGAACATTTCTTTAAAGTTCCCACAAAAGTGGTTAAAAATAAAAATCAGGGCATGAGCAGTAAATATCTTTCCTCTCACTTAATATTAAAGGAACATTAATTACTCAACATTAATTAAAGTAATGTTAATTACTTTACCAAAGGAGCTTTATTCTCCTGACTTCCCACCAATTAAAGCCTCACTCATACTTTGAACAGACCCTAAAAATAAACCAAACCAAATCCCAGAAGCCCTGGAAGTACTCTCCTGTCTGGGAATGTCCTGGCAATATCTGTCTGTCTATCCATTTGAGATACTGATATTGTCTCCAGCAGCAGGCTGCCTAAGTACCTCTCTGTACAAAACACATTTACTGCCCAGCCTCTCTGTGCCATTATCCTATGAGTCACAGAAACAAAGCACAACGTTTGTCTGCCCTAATTCAAGTAGCTAAAGTTAGATGTCACCCTAGGCTCGTCCGCTGAATAACCCTCTGGAAATATCCCTGCCCTGCCCTCTCCTGCCAGGGCAGCGCAAAGTCGTCAGCTCAAACTTAGACATCTTAATGTTAGGTCAGAGTCAGATGAAATGTAGCCCAGCCTAAGTAATTCACCTAAAGTGCAACACCGGGAAAAAAAATCTCACCTTTTCAAGCCCAACTAGCTACTAGACTATTCTTTCTCTTCCCCAGTTCAAAATGGAGCAACAGCCATTGTTTCAAGGAGTACTTATACAATTCTTGTGTTTTATGCTCCAGAATTTCTGTCTGGTTAACTAGACAAAGATTTCCTCATACAGAAAAGTTAGAGAGCATTTGGCAGTAAAAACACCTGATTTACGTAGTGTTTGGGAGCAGCATTTTGGTTTTTTATGTTATCATCACTTAAAATTTTTCTAATACAGAATTTACAGTATCTTTCAAAATCAGAGAAGATTTTATTATAAATTATATGTAGGTGGGTGTTCATAATTCTATTATTGCCATAAAATTATTTGAGTTGAATCTCAGGGGGTTCAGTGCATCCAGAGTACATCATGGTCTCATTTTTAGATACAGGTTGGAACAGATTAGCGGAGAGTTTAATGGTTCAGTGTACTTGATGCCTGAAGAAGAGAAGACTGAGAGGGGACCTCATTAACACATACAAATATCTTAAGGGCAGAAATCATGAGGACGGAACCAGTCTCTGCAGTGGTGTCCAGCGACAGGACAAGGGGCAATGGATACAAACTGAAACATAAGAGGTTTCAGTTGAACATGAGGAGGAACTTCTTTACTCTGAGGGTGACGGAGCACTGGAACAGGCTGCCCAGGGGGGTTGTGGAGTCTTCTTCTCTGGAGATATTCAAAGCCCGCCTGGATGAAGTCCTGGGTAACATGCTCTAGGAGAACCTGCTTAGCAGGAGGGTTGGACTAGATGATCTCACGAGGTCCCTTCCAACCCTTGCAATTCTGTGATTCTGTGATTCTGTAAAGTGTCCCACATGTTTATGAGGTGAAGCAAAAGGCAGCTGCAAAGTACAAATAGTCATGAGGCCATAAACAGAATCAACATAAGTAACCTGTCAGGAGGTATGCTGTATGATTTGGTTAACCACTAGGTTAAAAAAGCCATTAATCTTTCATAATCTGTTTATAAATAGAGCCTCCTTGCAAAGCCTCACCTTAAAAATCTATAAGGATTTAAAGAGGCGTCATGTTGAAAATATCCTCTAGCTATTTTTATTGAAAATGCTGTGCCTGAAGTCCCCAGCCCCAAAAGATGCACCTTTCCAAGCCTGGTCCAAGTAAAACCAACCAGCAGCCCTGTGTTTGTAAATAGAATTGACAATAATACCAAAAAAGCTGTATTTAACCCAGAAATCATGTACTTTTCATGCTACGAACTAGGAACAAATGATCAACGAAGAGATTCCTTAACCAGACACAGTTTATTATGCATGCACTCAAGGTTGGGAAGATCTGCAAGTAACAAAAATCCTTTGGATAATGCCCTGCCTCTTCCACAAAGTCCATATTTGTTTGCTCTTCAACCTGGATAGAGCAACCCCTGCCTGCTTTCTAGTCTGCAGATCGATGTGGTAGCTGTTGAAAAGATGGCTCTGTTCATACTGGTTTTAGAAGGCTTCATAAATATGGTACAGCTACAACTGTAAGGGACAACCCCTTTCCTCTCACTTTCAGAATGCAAAACAAACCAAAAACATCAGCCCTATTAAAAAAAAAATTACTCAAGTTTGGCAAATTGCTACTCTTGTAGGATTACACCTTCAGAACATAGGTGCTAAATCCTTATTGCATAGAGTTCACAATTTTTTTCAAAACTGTAACAAGAAAATGCAATTGCTCCTGCTTTATCATTTACAACATAAGGTGGATCTGAACTGGGGGTTTCATGTCAGGAAAATGCTTGATTGATTTTAGAATAGAATCTTCAATGTTTTATACAGGATTTTTTCATACACCAATTGAAGTAAAAAGACAACTCTGATTGTACAATTGCCTGCTAAGAAGAAAAAGAACACAGCGGCTTTTTGCAGACATTTATTTCTAGTCCTTATGAGTCTCCTGGTATGTCATTATAAACTGGGGAAAACATGAATTGGAGATATTAATGGCTTTGTTTTCATTTTCTTGTCTTAAAAAAAAGGTAAGACAAAATGAACTGAATTCAAACTTGGTGTGAGCCTTACGAATTTACATCCAAACTGATGGTAGAAATAAATAAAATGAAATGTTTCTACTTTGATGAGCTACACTGTTCATCTTTGATAGAACTATCTTCTATATCCTTCTGGACATTATTTTTTGTAAATTCCTGTGTTAGGCTGTTTGTTAAACTTTTTCATCAGTAACTGTTAAGGTAAGAAAACATAACATTTTATCTGATATGTGAGTGAGAACACACTATAAACAAGATATAAACTTTAAAAATCTTCCTTGGAGAGTTTCCAAATCCAGCAATGAAGCACTGAGTCTTTTATTTCCCTAGTTTAAAAGCCCATTTAGAATATATCACTTTTCATTTCCAGCAACAAATAGCCTCCTAAAATAATTTTGATTTAAAGTGTCATATTGCCAACCATAATGGGCCATACTGAGTATGTCTGATAAAGACTCCACTGAGATGTGATTTCTGATATGCGGAGATCATAGCTTGTTTAAATATAGTGGAAATCCCAGTTCAGGGTTTGGATCATCTAAGAGGCACTTTTTTTTCCCAATGATTTCCTGGGATGGTTCTCCTCCCAGAAAACCTCATGTAGACTTCCCCAGAGAAAAACACCAAGAAACATGTTCTTGATTGACCAAAACCAAGTGGGGGAACAACACTAGTAAAATTAAAAAAAAAAAAAAAAAAAAAAGAAGGCAAAGAAACGTACAAGTTGGTGGGCTGTAAGGAAGGGCAGCACTGAGGACACACGTCGTGCTCAGCATCCGCAGGACTGACGAGTCAGTTCCCATCCACCCACAGCAGCACCAACAGATGCAAGCTCTCAAGTGAATGAGACCAAATTACAATGCCTTAATAGCTTACTGCCTCTCCGTTGAGCAACCAAACCCCAACTTTGATCTGATAGAGCCTTTCCCAATGATAAGCCAGAACGCAGCAGCTGAAACTTCTTCCTAACTGCATTAATGTCAGCCTATTTTACTGAAGTTTGGACTAACCTACTTCACCTCCCCATTCAGCCAGGATCACCCTGCACACAGGGGCAATCAGGGCAGCTCCTCTGACGGGTGGCAACACATTACATTGCCAGTACTTAACCTCTGGTGATCACATGCTGGTCTCATCTCCAGCCAAAGCTTAATTCTTCTCTATGATAGATTATTTTTACTGTATAATGGTCTTAAATCATCCTGACAAAAGATGCCAGATTTTCATTTTTAAACAACACATCATACTAGTTTTTTAACAATAATACTACTGCATAGCATAAATGGGAATTCAAACATATTGTTAATATATATTTATATATACAATTTTATTATATACTATGCATTTCTGTTCTTTACCAATGTATAGTATAGGTCTCACAGGCATACCCTCCAGCCACGTGTTCAGCACCACATTTGATACCTGTCATTTATCTTTTATTCCCTCTCTGCCCTCCTCTCCAGGGGGAGAGCAGGGAGTGCAGTGGAGCGCTCAGTTTTGTCAGGGCCTTTGGTTTGGGTCTGGTTTTAAACACACATGTTGCTCTGTGCTTGTGTCGGGGCCGAGAGGTCCAAGAGGTGCTTCTTGCCCTGGAGGTGGCAAAGTGAGGAGGTGGTCAGTGCTCCTGCAGGAGGGCATTTGCTTCTGATCTCCCAGCCTGGCACCCCAGAAACCCTCAGCCCTCTGCACGGAGGAGTTTTTTAAAGCTAAATCTATGAATTGCCAGGTAAAAAGGAAGCTGGTTTGCAATGCAAAAGCACAGTATAAACATTCAAAGAAGCTTTCTATTGTAAATAGTTGATAGGTCAAGCTTGAATGTGCTAACACACTTGAAACTGAAATAGTTTCATGGGGCTTTTTTCTCCATAATGGTCAGAAAAGTGATTTTGGCTGCGGGGCAGGAGGAAGTCGGCTCTGTCACTCCACCAGTTCCTCCCGAGAACCAGCAGACAATAGGGAATGTGAGTATAAACCAGACACCTCCAAGTACAATGTCCTCTGCCACCATCATGAAGAGTCAGCAATGGCAAACTGGCATCATTGATCATTTCGCTGGGAACCAACACTTCCTATGTCTGGAAATTAACTTTCAGATTTCCAGTGAGGATGAGGACAGATTTTACTCTTGTCACCCACGGGTTGCAAAGACAGATCTTGTGACAAGAACTAAAAATCTGGAACTCATTTTAAAAGTACATCTGATATAACACTAGCCATTGGAATACATCCAATTTATAATTATAAAACTGGAAAACTTTAAATTAGGTCAAACTTCAGCACCAAATTAAAATGAAAGCATTCAAGGGATTAATGCGTACCAGCAAGACATGCAATGTTGCATCTGCTTTCACCCTGGCTACTTGAAGGCTAAATTGATATTAAAAGCAAGAATGTTAAATAAGTGGATTTCTTTTTAATCAAGAGTTGGTGTTTTCTTTGCTCATCATTTTGTGCTAGAAGGCCATGAAACTATCTCAGCAAAACTGTCAGTGTTTGCATTCTCCGTAGCCGAGTCCCCAGTGAAGCTGAGCTACTTATTTAGCTGTAAAAATGTTACACTAGCTGGAGTTCCTAAAATTACACGCGGAAACACGAAAAAGGTTTGACAAATATCTCCTGGATATAATGGCAAACCTCAAGCAAATTACCTTTAAAAAATTTATTTACCAGAGACAATTCAGCTTAGATGAAATATTTGCTTTGCCGCAAGGTTTTGCTTTTCCAGTTTAACAGCAAGGTTGACTGTTGGAAAGAAACGCTGGTGAGTTGCCACCGGCCACATAATGAAACGGTGGCTTTGTTTACAATAGGTGCCAGAACTCTGCTGACTCCCACATTTTCAACCCTCATCACTGGCCCATCCTGACATCCTACTGGGGGTTGGTAGGATCCCAGTAGGAGCCATACTGGGTTCTTTTCTTCTTCCAACCTAGGGAGTGTCAGTGGTGTGTGGAGACGAGTGGTGATGTGCCTTGCTCTCTATACTAGGCTGCTGATCATAGCTCTGAAATGAGCCAGTAAGAAATAAAATAAAATAAAATAAAATAAAATAAAATAAAAAAAATAAAATAAAATATAATGGTCAGGAAAAGAGGCCTAGTTAATAGAAAAATAATTTCTATTTGGGTTATGCATGAAATGTGCAGGCTTTGGAGTGAAACAAAGCCTTCCTCAAGCCTAAAGAGCAAGCAGCTTACATTCTTGTTGTTCCTTCTAAAATTGCCATTTTATGACAGTAAGACTAGCGAACTCTCTACTGTGAACCCACCTCTCAAAGACATTTCATCAAAGTAACAAGGTTACCTACTGGAAATCTAGCATCAAAGATACAGTGCTGTCATACAGGGCAGGGGCACAAAGTACAGGGAATGCATTGTTTCCAACTTAAGTGCAGATAGCAAGGAGGAAGTTCAGTGATTATTTTTACGGTTTTTTTTTTCCATGTGTATGTGGAGGCAATTACACCAGGAAATAAAAAAACAACATCAAAATGAAACAAAAAACTCCCCCAAACCACAACTCCCCTCACCCCTAGAAGATCCCCTGCAAAGTTATCACTAGAGCCGTGCAAATATATCTATTTCGTTTCCCTTCACCCATTTCAAGAGCTGAAATAGTCTGCAAATATTAGACATCATGTTTGGAAAGTACAACAGAGAACTGCTTGAATTAATTAATGCAAACTTATTTTCCACCCTGTCCAGGGATGCCAAAAACAAATGTAACTAACAGATGGGCAAAATAATAAATATTCCATTTTATTTTGACTTTTAATAACTTTCCCCATGTTGTATTAAAAAGAACATAGATAAACAGCCCCTTTTAAATATAAGCATGCTAAATATAACCTATTCCTTACCTACTTTAAATGGAGCTATTAGTTTATTGAAGCTGGGGCAGCAGATAGAAAATTTCCTCAGAAGTTTGGGATTTTGTTTTGTTGATTATTACATCACGGACTTTCTCGGTTAGGAATGCGGTTCTTAAAAAAAGAAGTAAAAGCACCACAAGCAGGAAGAAACCAATAAAATAAATAAATAATAAATAAATAAATAAATAAATAAATAAATAAATGGAAATGGGCAACTACTCGATTGGGGTTGGGGGACCTCTGCAGGTACACACCTCTGCAGCCGCCTGTTCAGTGTCACGCTTTCCTCCCACTGCCTTCAGGGTGTCATTCTTCTCCCTGATGCCATTGACAGTGGCTGTCTCCACACCATAGGTAAGGCATCTGGCAGGGCAGGGAGTCAACCCCAAAGCCATCGTACCCAGAGCTCAGGCCCCTGCCTGGTTTGGGGACACAGTCCCCTGGGGCAGAACGGCCACTTTCTAGGGTGGCTCAGCTGCTCTGGGCTGGGGACTGGGTACAGTCCATCCTTGTTCTGCAGAAAAATCCAAGTCTAAACACTTCTTTTACTTTCTCTCTGGGGTAATGGCATTTTGGGGGCTTTTTGCTTGAACATCAGACCAACCGTGTGCTCTGTTTCTGCTCTGAGGCACGGCATGGGGATGGCTGAAACACGCCACCCTGCCATCTCTCTGCCCCCATCACCTGGCTCTTCGAGATCTGCATCCCACACTCTGTAAAAGACAGTGCAACACCTGTTCATCATCTCTAACCTTCAGGGTTGGTTTTTCCCCCCCTGGTTTTTCTTTTTGAGTGGTAGTTTATTCAACACGGTGCTTGCAAGTCTTTGATGGCGTGAGGTGGGAAATCATTGCACGAAAAGTGTAACTCCCGGCAATCTGAACTCTGCTTTTAACACAAAGCAACATTAGCTTTATCAAAAGAGATATTGTTTCTACCTGCAGTTTAGAACCTTTTTGTTTTCCTTTTGTCAAGCCGTTCCTTATGTTTCTTTCATCAGCTGCCTTTCAAGCGAGGAAAGAATATAGCTTTTTTCCTTCAGAAGCAGGCTGCCCAGACAAATCCCCCTTGCCCTAGAAATCCCTATTTAGGGTCAAATTTCTTTCTTGGATACTTGATTAGGGACTTTCAGAAAAATCAATGGGAGCTCCTTTCAGGCCTTTAAAGTCTGGCCCTGCTGAAGGTAAGGAAATATAAAATTCCAACAGAAGAATCTGCCTTTTCAGAAGAAATCCTTTCAAACATTCCAGTTAACTAGAAGCTTGTTTTCCCATTAATTTTCAAAGAAACAGGGCTGTACACTTAAGTGTAGTGACCTAACTCTTGTTTTAAACAACTAAACAAATAAGAAAATAAATATTGTCTTGAGCCCTTAGTTTAAAAAAAAAAACACACAACAAACCTCTCTCAACAGTAGCTGCATGAGGAAACAAAATACGGGATGTATTTTCTTTGGGGAAAATACTGCAACCTTTCACCAGGGTGAAATACATACACAGATGTGTGGTCATCAATTTTGGAAATTTATATACTTGAAATAAATACCAGCATAGTCAAATACATTGTTGAAATGCGAGTGAGTTTTTTACATGCTATAAACATATCAGTCCCATTACCTGAGTGCAACTTTCACATACATTTAATGACAAATAATCAAAAGCTTTGAAAAATTAGTGGACATCTAAAATGGCCAGGGTGATGAACAATTCTGCTACAGTATCAGTTTTGGGCCACTCAGAGTATCTACTCCTTGCACATAAAATAAACAGCAAAAATATAGCGAGTGAAGAATAGATTTTAAAGTGGATTTTGATATAAATTTGGCAATATGTCCATGAAGAAAATACTACTCTGACATGTGAATTGTTCACTTAAGACCATTGTCCTAAACAAAACAACTGTCCAGTAAAGATTCAATGTTTTATGGGACTGTAGTCACAAGAGAAAAATGAATTTAAAAGCACATATATTCTATACATTTTGAAATTTGCACAGATCCAAGCCCCAGTCAAGTAAACCAATTTGAGCAGTTATTTTCATTAGTCACATGCCAACATGGATTGCTAAATTAGCAAGAGAGCATATAACGCCTTCAGTATTAATGGCTAGGCTTTCTTTTCTGGCCGTAAGGTCAGGATTTCAAGTGGCTTTACTACATAGATGTTAAACATTTTTACCAAGACTAGTACTGCAGAGCTAGTGCAGAGCTTTGGAGGAATGATCTAAATCCTCTCTTGCCTTCTGCACTGATAGCAAAGGTGCTGGTAAGCATTCCCAGGGCACACTCTTTGCACTGCATAAAATTTTATGTAGCAGAAAAAAGTCCAGATCCAACTTAAGAGGTTAAGATCTTAAGATGCTTGGGGTTCAGTCTTCTAAACTGAACACGTGATATAAAAGATAGTCAGAGGTACACTGCATGAGAATTTTAGGAGGGTATAGTAAAGGACTATTTTTAAGTATAATAATTTTTTTAGGTTAAAGTAAATGTTTTCATATTTCATTTTGTTTGAAAAAAAGTCTATAAATAGCTGATATTTCACCCCCATGGTCATGAATATCACGACAACCCATAAGAAAAAATGGGATTTCAACATTTAAACTAATTAACCTGAGTCGCCTTTGTAGCTTTCAAGGAAAGAGTATTGAAGATGTTAGAAAGGGGACAAATGAGTTTAAAAGTTTGCTTATGGAAATAAGTAAACAGCAGAACCTATCCAGGACCGTTTCAGTGGTTATAAACCAGCTGAATTTATGAAGTGACATTTGGAAAATGAATAGGAGAAGTCAGCTATTCCCTCCATTTGTAAGGAAAAATGATTATGCCGTGCTGTTCTCAAGGCTGCTGTGCAAACACGTGCGCATTAAAAAAAAGAGAAGAACAATAGTAAAGTGATCCCTTGCAGAAGAGCATGTCAAATAACGGCAGTGAAAACTGAACAGCCTTGCAAGCTACCACAAAATAAACATGTATTGTAAAATTAACAAAAATAGACAACCATCACTGATATACAGAGATACACACCAGAAGATGTTTGACTGATGGGAAAAGCACATTTTGGAAAGAATTCATGCACAAAATTTACAGGACCAGTGTCGGGCAATGTATGGGTGTGGCGCAAGACTCCCTTAGCCCTCTGCCTTCTCAACTCAATGCCTTCAGTTAGCCACATCCTGTACTTGGAGGGTGTCACATTTTTCAGGATGGTGGAAAAGCTGGAGAAGGTACTGGAATCTATTTTACCAATATTTTGAGTGCACAAAGATCAATGTGCCAGAGTGGGTTGCAGGTGAGGGAACTGGTTACAGATCAGGAAATCACACCTGAGAGCAGGATGTATCTTGCCTTACTTCTGACTCAGTAAAGGAAAAAAATATGAGCTTTTGCGCTCATTGATTCTGGTCTGGAAGATACAGGCTGGAAGTGAGCATCTCCCAGTAAACAGCATTTGTGTTTCTAAAAATTAATGTTTCCAAAAAGTGAGTGATGATCTTGTAATACAAAAGCCTTTGCATGCAGCTCAGGTCATTCCTGTAGGCCTGAGTGTGACAGCTTGAATTGCACCCCTGGGAACAGAGAGTTGCCCCAGGGTAACTGAGAGGGGAGGTTGCACCAGGCAGAATCTGTCCTTTTCCTCAATTGTGGGAGGAAGCACTAATAAGTCATCCTTTGAGGACTCTCAAATTTCAAGTTAATATTTCTATTGTTGTCACAGAGTAGACCACGTGGCTATGAAGATAGTGTTAAAACTGAACCTGTGTGTGTGCTTCAGCTTCTACAAGATAATATAGAAATAAGGAACCCAAACTGGACTTCAGTCAGTGGTAGAGAACAGGTAGGTGAAGTGAGGAAGCTGGGAAGAGAAGGGTGCTGCTGACCATAGGGATACAAAAATTGTCAGTGAGGGAAAGTACATGCTGGGTTTCAAATCAAACAGGTGTAGGGAGGCAAAAAGAAGAGACTTATTTCCTGTTTTACCTGATGTGAATTGGAGGCAAAGCCCTCCTTTTAGATAATTTCACCAATTTCTCTTATTTATAAATGCAAGTAACAAAGCAGATATTAGATACCTTGAAACCAACCACTAGCTCAATGACTGGCTGAAGAAATTTTTGCATCAATGGATACCACCTTCTTCAAGAATACTTCATAACATCACCATCTTTGCTCTAGCTTAGCCAAAGCATGTGTGAAACAGCTTTCACATGCGTCCTCTCTTTCTGTTGGTGAAAACCAGATTCATACTGGTGAACTGACCTTGCAGTGATGACATGGCCTGATGCAATGTCTCCTTCCCCCTCATGCCTGAGCGGAGCACCTGGGTGGGTGGCACCCTTAGTGTGGGTGACAGTCCATGGGAGCTACAGAAGGAGAATGACAAAGAAATATTATTGATATACACCCTAAGACTGTACTGCTTGTTCCTCTACAGCACCTGCATAGCTACAGTTTCCACACTTGGAATCATGTTACTTACTGAAGCACTGTAAAAAAAACCCCAACAAAACAACAAAACCCCAAAAAACCAGAACATAAAGGAACAGATTAAAGAAAAATAAAAAAAAAAAAAAAGGAAAAATAGCTGAGGCTTGTAATCTAAACACTTTATTATGAATAACAAATATTGTTGGTGTCAGAAAGCAAAAGGTTGGATTTCTCTCTCAGAATATTTATTACAGAAATTAAATCACTGTTTTTATCTCTAGTTTGGGGAATACACTTTCAGGAAAGATGAGTCCACTTCTTTTGCTATCTACCAGCATGATAATGTTCTATTTCATTTTCCTGTTAGGGTATTACTTTTCTTGTGATTATAGCTGTGTCAAAGTGTACTTTCTTTAAGCACGCAGAAGCAGCATAATATCTTTCTATGAAATGAGAGAAATTCTAAAGTTATTTGAATTGTGTGATCTATTATAATGTGATATCTGGCCTGATGCAGTAGCACATTAGCCAGCTTCCTCTACAGTCTGAAATTCTTGTAAATACTTACCCCCGTGACACAGTTTCAGGCCCTGTAACACACCAGTGGTGAATTTACAGTCATTTAGAGCTTAGCACTCAGAATTCTAAGGGAATATTTAAATTCCCATTTCTGCCATTTATTCTTTCCTACAGTGTGTCATTAAGAAAATTTTCAAGTGTGTGACTTTAAAAATATTTAGAAATATCAAAAACCCCACTGTGTATTCTGAATGTTCTTGTGCAAATACTCATATAAAATTAAGAGTGACAGTGTTAGAGCTTTTGAAGAGCAATTAAAGATGAGGAGGCAAAATTTTGGTTCTACTCACTTTAATGGCAAAATTCCCAGTGGAGTTCCCAATGGTTCTCCTTACAGGACATTTACAGTCTCTGTGTTTTTCTCTCACCTGTTTTGACACTTACAGAGGAATCAATAACTTTGTGAATATCTAGACTCAAGAGTGGATGACAGCAGCTTAGCCGAGCTTGTGCAGATGAGACTGAAGTAATGGTATTGGACTGAGGGAAGAAACCAGATATGTTGTAAAGATGATTTTATTTTATTTTTTTTTTTTTTTTTTGCAATTGAAGCCTACATACTAGGAACTGCGTTAGTTCTAAGCTCTTTTTAGGACATGAAAAAGCCTCAGAAAATCCAAAGTCTTTCCTGACTCACAGCTCTGACATTAGCGCTCCGGCACAGACCCAACTGTTGTCCTGCCAGGCAATTACAGTGATCATGAGTGGTGGTTGGGAATTATTGCAGGGATTGACCAGCAACCTGAACCAGAAGATACCTACTGGCCTCTGATGGATTTCCTAGGCACTGTTCTAAATATGCTATAAAAGCCTTCAGATGATATCAGACCATTCAAATGTCTGGGTGGCTTCTACTAAAGTTATCCTGTACCAGCTCATTCTGCCTATGGCAGCCTTTGGCTGCCAGAGGCTGAGAAATTCCTTACTCAGGTATATTGCGTTTTGGTTAGATAAAATCCTTTGCCATTTGTATGGCATTTCTTTCTTTGGAAATAAATTTCTTCAGCAGTTCGAGGACCAGAAATACCACATAGGTAATATTTAGCTCTCCTAATGGTTTATTTTTCAATTTGAAGTTATCTAGAATTCAAGCTAGGTCTCAGAATAAAAACAAACAAAAAATAATGATAAAAAAGACAAGTAAAATCAACACTGGAGAGGTGTAATCCTCCACTTGAATCGTATCGAGTATATATTCCTACATCCAGTGTATGTAATATATTAATTAACATAATATAATATATCATAATGGATCAAAAAAGCACATTTCGGACTGCACATGTTTACAATTTAGCCATAACCTTAACTGCACCCTAGCCCTAAGTTAATGTAAGAATCCAGGCTCTAGGTGACCTTACATTAAAAGAATGAAAAAGAAATGTCCCAAAACCCATTAAAAATGAAACTATATGGGATGAGCTAAAATAATTTTAACTGTCAGCAACAAACCTTTTGCAGAAAAGGAACTTAGTTTTTAGAAATATAATGAAGAAGTATTCTTCTGATTGTTGATTAGTGGTATGCAGAAATTACAGTGAATGGTAAGTAGTCTAGTCATCCATTCTAATTAAAATTTAAATTGAAAACTGGGTTCTAATGAAGAGGAGCTTAGTGCTGGTCTTGAGGGATCTCCTGTCAGTGGGCAAAGGAAAAAAGTGTGCACAGGCAAAAGAGATTTCACTCAGGCAGTTACTTGATCTACGCTGCACTCTAATATAAAAAGGAGTGCACGCTGGGTTTTATTGAAAAAGAACCAATGCAGGCACAGTTGCTCTTCATGATACTGCAATCTAGTGAGAAAATATTTCTAAAGTCTAGCAGAGGAGCAAACAGCAATAAGGAAGAAATGATCCTATAATTTTGTCCACCTTAGCAAAATTGTTATACTATTGTTCCTTCTGGATTGTTTGACAGCTCCACTCTGCCAGCCCACCCAAATTGCTGATAATAAACACGGTGGGGGGTGAGTCCAGACATATCTTCCTACACCTGCACCTGCTAAGACCCGGTATCCCCAAGGGTCAACATTTGCTGAACAGCTACAAAGAGCATTGAAGGGAAGTGCAACATGCTTCGACATGCTTTTGGTTTGAAAACACCAGTACATTTGTTTTTAAACTTTAAAATGATGTTTTAATGTGCTACTAAAAGTAATAAAACCGAAAATCCATCACACCCTTAAGCTAATAAATTGCCCAATGCATTGAAAAATTCCCTATGCATCAAATGATAACCTGCTAAATGAATGAAAATGCTAAAGCCATAGCATCTTCCAGAAATAGCTATGTATCTCTAATGGTCTAATACGTGATAATGGAAAATACAGCAAGCATACTGTATTTTTAAAGCCTGTTTCTGTGCTACCTCAGAAGCAGAAATTTAAATGAATGGTTATAACCTAATTCAATGTCAATACCTTCTACCAAGGGTTGCCAGTAGCTGCGATTTAAAAAGAAAGAAAAAAAAAAAAACCAGAAAAATGTAGGAGCTATAAAAGATCAACCACATCACCTCAGTTTATACATGAAAATATGTTATGCAGTATTTCCCTATATGGACATTTAATTATGCTTTGTGCAAGTGTAATAAATTACCTTCTTAAATGCTATTCTGAATAATGAAGGAAAAAAAAAAACACCACCCAGAGCTCTCATTTGTTGCAGATCCCTCTTTTCAGGGTTGCTTTTGTTTTTTGTTGTCGTGTCGTGTCCCCCCTCCCAACAAGGTAATAAATGCGGTATTAAAGCAGTCTCTCTCCCTGGCTGTGAGCTTTCTGTAGATGAAAGTTAACTCCTGTCTTTCAAAACACTATGAGTGGCAGGTTGCATACCAGTGCAGAAGAGAAATCTCGCCGCTAATCTATCACGAACAAAATACAATGTCTCCCCACAAACCTCCCTCTGTCACTGTGCTCAGAAGGTTGCAACAGCAATATTTCTCTGGCTACATTTACAGTAGAGAATGCAGAAGCCATAAAAAAATCACAAGGACAGATTTGGCATAGACAACCAGTTGAGTTTGATTAAAATGTACTAAAATTGTATTTTTTCTCATTTAACAGTAAGCTTCAGTCAATGTTGTTTAATGTCAGTACTGTTAATGAAGTTGTCAAGCTTGTCACTTCCGCTGAATAGCAACTTTGCTAAGAAACTGGTACTACAATTACCTTCAGCTCTATACGATTAAATTCATCAAAGCACACCAAGGGTCCAGATTGTCCTAGACCTTTGAAGAATTTCCCCATGGCTTTGTAGTCTTGTCCATCAGAACAGTTCAACACAATGCACTGCCAAAAGAAAAGAGCTTAAAAAGATCATTTTTTGTTGTTTAAAATGTATAGGATTTGGCAACATTTACTTTTATTGCCTGTAATTTGGCCTCCCCCACCACCATTCCCCAGATCTGGAATTTCCCCTTATTTATCCAATCTAAGTCTGTAGTATAAAAGCAGCTCATGCGGTTCTTAACTAACTCAATCTTTCACAGTAGTATGTGAAATGTATTTACATGCAATTTTAAAAATAAATCTCTAATAGCAGGAAGACAAAGTTAAAAGAAGACGAGCAGCAGTTTCATGTCCACCCAACTCCTGCACTTGAATATGCTTCTCAGCATCCCTCAGTGAAAAATCAAGTCTTTTAAAGAAATCATGCAACTTTCAGAAAAAAAGAAAAAATATGCAACCCCCCTACAAAACTAGTGAGCAGGTGGGAGGAGAATGTTTATTGGTTGAAAAAGTCAGTGGGAGAAAAGAGGTCCCTGGATTCCTCTTCCCTCTCTGCTGACTTAATGAAACCCTTCCAGGATGAGGTGACCACTCTCACCACGAGGCACTTGGGCAAGAGCTAACCTCCTCCTCCATCCCCATGTCTTCCTCTCCCACCAGGCTGCCTGGTAGCCTGAGAAAGACCAAATGTCCCAAGAGGAGCCCAAATCAAGCTGTGCAGCCCAGGGGCAGATACCTTTTCAGTCACACCCTGGGCTGGGCACTTCTCCTTGGCAGCCCGGAGTGGACACATCAGCAGTATAGCTATTCAGGCATCCCTGAATTTTTCAAGTCATTGGTTTTGCTCCATGTTCTTTATGCCATCCTGGAAATGAATATGCACCATCTCCTGAAGAGCAAGGAGGAGAAAATACTTCCTGCAGACGTGGCTTTGTGGAAATTAAAATACCTATCCAAACAAAGACATCAGACACAAAAAAATCTAAAAACAAGCATGCTGATTTACACTGTGCTGGATGCACACTTGTGCTGCTGTAGCTGCACTGAAGAGTGCAGAGGGTGAAAAGGTGAATGCTGTACCACTGGAGTCAAAGCTAATTTGACAACACACAGTGTAGTCTAGAGTAAAGCAAGTGTAGTCTAAAGTAAAACACACCGCTTGCTTGGCTGCACATGCTGTCCAGAATAAAACTCTCAAATATATCCACATCAAGATATTAAGAGGAAAATAATGTTCTGAGTCTGTACTGTAAGCTCAGGACCATGTTGTGATTTCCAGACAGCTACTCACAAGCTCTTCCATTTGTGGAATGGATAATGCAGAAGGAAATCCAATGCAGCTGCAGAGAAGTTATTTCCCCCTGGATTCCCACTTGCTGCACCTCCGTCCCCGGGCTGTGTTTATAAATAAAACACATCTAAAACTCTCAGGTTTATACTTCAAGACAAATGAAGTAGAGGGACTTTGAGAGATAGATCACCTGCGGAGCCATCAGGCTCCAGCTCATGCAGATGCAGAAAACACAAAGTGGGGTCTCCCCTGCCACTCTCAGGAACCTCAGCTTGAAAGTATATAGATATATAGGAGGTGCAGGAACAGTCCAAATGAGTCACACCGGTAGCCCCTCTAATCCACCCGAAGTCAATCTTTGTAGATGGGCCAGTAAAGCCTATGTGAGTTGTCTTCGGGACTGAGAGGAAGAAGTGACAAAGAAAGCCAAGCCACCATAGATACGTACGTACTCACAGGAGTTATCTGGTCAGGCCATAGCATTTTGGGGGGAATGGATCTATTTGATATAAGATCAGAGATGAGACAAGGAAGAGAATAACGGATAAAATTCAGTAATTATCTCAGGCATCTGCATACCTATACACAAGTATGCGGAATAAACAAGAGAAGATTGAAATCTTCATACATGATCAAAATTATTGCTTACTTAACCTGAGAGGCTCAACCCAATCACGTTCTCAGAACTAGCATATGAGGTGATAAGAAACTTGCTCAAAAAGTGCAGGTAGAGGAAAAAGGAAGCATGTGATGTTTCAAATATTAAGGACATATTTATTTACTCTGAGATCCTAGAATGTAGAGGGCTTTTGAGCAGCTGAAGAGCTCTTAAGTAATGATTAAAGGGAAATACATGTGATGGGGAATCTATTGAAGTTCACCAAACCAGGATGATCTGGTGCAATAGGCTTTTATGAGCAATAAGCAGAATCATTTAAATGAAAGAACTTGGTGGCACTCAAGCATTTCAGCTACGCAGGCAACTAATGGGAACTGGATACACCGGGACACATAATCCCATTCTCTTTTAGATGCTGTGGCAACAACTACTTGATACAGAAAGCAGAGAAACCTCCAGAAACAAAGTATTTCTACATTTGATTCTAACTAATGGCACAAGTCAGTTGAAAACCTGAATACAAAAACCAGTTCAAGTGAGCATCACTGTGGAGAAAGAATAACAAAACAGAAACCAATGGACTTCAAGATACTGATAACCTCAAAAAATTGTCTGCTCAGCTCTCCAGGAACTCTGCAAGGGAATGGAAAAATAGTCAAGGAAAAATGACAGTTCCTCATCATGACTGTACTAAAGACACAAGTGCAAACTATAATAAGGAGAAACTAACAGAGAGAGTTCAGTAAACAATAATGTTTTCCCTTACCAGGAATGCTTGAAGACATACAGGAGGCAAAAATTGTGTCAGCTTACAGACAGGCTTACAGAAATAGCAAAAGATGATAGAGACAGATTCACAAAAGCATGAAATGAGATACACCTATGAAGTGACATGGTGCATAACTAGAAATCATTCAAGAACATTGGTAATACTAAGAGATGAAAAAAGGTGTCAGAACACAAATTGCAAAGGAAAAATTATCAACAGGCAGTAATAAGAAGACCAAAGCTTACTGCTTTTTTGTATCTGTCTTTACTACAGAGGCCAGCTACAATATGGTAGCAAGCAATACCAATGGCAGTGGGGTAATACCTCATGTTAATGCAGGCAAATAAGAGGTTAAAAAGTAATTAGTTCGATTATTGTATTTAAAGATCTGGCTGAAGCAATGCCAGAATCATTACTCACTGTCTTTGAGGATTCATGGGTGACTAGTGAGATATTAGAAAACTGGGAAGGTCCAACAGAAAGCTTATGTTTATACAGGAGGAGCCAGAGAATTACCAGCTCAATTTCAAATCCCCCAAAAGCAGTGGAACAAACAATTAAACAAAGGACTTTTCATAAGCCCTGAAAGGAAAACAAAATAAGCAACAGTCTGAGTTGATTTGTCAGGAACAATCACATCAAAACAATCTAATTTCTTCCTGTGACAGGAGAATGACTAGTGGATATGGAAGCTATAGTAGATGTCACACACCTTCTCTGCAGTGAGGCTTTTGACACTGTCTCATGAGAAAGCTAAGGAAAATTGTTCTGTGGGAAATTATTTCAGGATGGGTATAACTGCTGGAAAAAAAGTTAGTTTAAATGTAGCTCTCAGTGGTCGATATCAAACAGAGGACTATATCAAGCAGGGCTCTGCAGTGCATTGCACCTGAGTCTGCTGTTCACCGATATTTTCATTAGCCACCTGCATGACAGAACAGAGTGTAAAACTTACAAAGGATACAACCTTACTAATGTGAATAACCAAAGCCCTGTTGTTTCAAAAATGCTGTCATGAGAGGTCAAGAAGCATAGGGAGATGCTCACAAAATAATCATCCAGCAGTGAAGAATCTCCAGCTAAAATACCACGCTGAGTTTTGAAGACACTCAAGAAAACTGTACGGTGTTGGAGAGCATCTGGAAAGACAAATGTGAATGTTCTACTATGGATCATTTCACAAGACTGAAAGAGACAATAGCAAGCACCAAAAAAAGGCTTCTTTAAAAACAAAGGAAATAATCTATTTTTCGTGACAGTGGTGGATGAGCAGGCTATGGAATGTCCATACTTGGTCTCAAAGATAGACAAATGTGCATGAGGACACATGGCTTTGTTTGCCCAGCTCTGTCAAAGAGAGACAGACTAGGATGACCTTGAACTCTTTTCTCAGTCTGTCTTTTCGCATGACTCTAAAATCAGAGAAAGGTGCAAGGCATATGAGGCAATCTCTGACAAGAGAAGTTCGTATCTAGCATTGTCACTTTTAAGGCAGCAGGCAGAGTGCAGGGCCATGAAGACATACCCAAACTCTGTATAAATGTAATAATCTCAAGTGCCTGGAGTGACAGTGAGTACAGTTCTGGGTGTGATATCTGCCCACCTCTTGCTCAGTTAATTCAGTCATATCTGCACAGCAGATATGACCATCCTGCAATGGAGACATGTGCTGACAGTTGGTTCATGCCCAACAACACCAGTTTTTATAATCCCAATTAGTAAGAACTATGTAGGAAGAACTGTGTAACTGGAAATAGTATTGAGGTTTTCATTGCCCATACAAATGTTCAGTTCTTATTTCAGTTCCCAGGCTCTGGAAGCATCTTTAGTGACTGGATATACTGCTTAAAATAATATTTTTTTTTTAATTAAAGTTCATTGTTTTTCAGCTTTTCTCTGTCTTCTCATCTCACATATCTTCTTAAGCAAAAGGGGACATAGGAGTAAACTACCTCTTCTGGGTAATGCCCTTTCCGTACGTATTTTTCAGCCTCTTCTCATTTCAAAATTGTAGAATCATAGAACAGCCCAGGTTGGAAGGGAACGTGAAAGATCATCTGGTCAAACCAAAATCTTGCTCTGTCCTAAACTGCACCAGAAATTTGTCTTTTGAAGCCCTTCCCTCTTGTTATATCTTTCCAAGGCAGAGTTGCTTGAGCTGAAGAACAGCATAGAACTGGAGGGAGAAAGGAATCTTTTCAAATCATGGTACCATCACTGTTTTCGGTATTATTCTGCATCCAGTTCCTCAGATAACCAGCTTGGCTGGGTCACTTCTTAATCTACTGCTTTGCATTTGCATATTAAGCAGAGGTTTACGGTGACCTGCCCAGAGCGATATCCTGGGCTTTTTCCTTTGTGGTTACAGCTAATTTCAAAGCAGCAATGTGCATGAATACCTCAGATTATTCTCTCTGATGTCCATTAGCCTGTCTTCATCACCAGTGTTCTCATTTACCACTGTGCTGCCTGGTGCTTTCGTTTTGGTCTGCCTGAATTTCATGCTTTGCTCCGTTGGGGCACAAGGCTGGAGACCAGTGGTGAACGGCCGAGGCACACAAATCTCCCAAGAGCAGAGACTGAATGCCAAGTCTTAACTCTAAGGAAAGGCCAGGACATCACCTTGACTTCTTTAGAAGTAGACCTGGGTTTGCTTCCCTCTGTGGGTCTGACACACATGCCTGCCCTGATAAAGCTACTTCCAAATACCCACAAAATTCGTGGAGTTACACCAAGTGAGGGAGCTAGCCCAGCATGTATTACCAGCTGTTCTGAGCTTTTCGTATCCCTCAACTATCATTTCTTTGCATTGCATTTTCCACTTTGTTCATTCCCTGCTTCTTTCTGTTACTGTGTGAGAAGAGAGGTGTGGGTAATCCATTTTGTCATTTTTTCTTCTAGGTCTCAGTTATCTCTAGCTCTCTTTCTAACCTGCTTTCCTTCTCTGTCAGCATTCCCTCTTGCTCCTAACCTTTTGTTTTCTTCCTCTCCTATCTACCCTTGACTGATTTAAATAAATTAATGGGAAAGTAATTTGAATGG
Organism: Gorsachius magnificus; assembly: GCA_034008185.1. Taxonomy (NCBI): domain Eukaryota; kingdom Metazoa; phylum Chordata; class Aves; order Pelecaniformes; family Ardeidae; genus Gorsachius; species Gorsachius magnificus. The sequence goes on from CM067081.1 coordinate 166,167,471, forward strand.
GACTTTTGCCTGCAAAGACTAAAAGCAAGTGACTTGCTCCATTGGCACTGCATTTCTATATCGTGCATATTGCAGAAAGCTACATTCACATGGTCAGAAAGAGTTCATATATCTGGAGACAGGGAGGAAAGCTGACTAGAGATTTTCATCCCTTGCAGAAGGAGCAGCCCCAGCCATACCCATGACAGGGGCTCAAATCACTCCTTGGAAATGTCTCAGCCAACGAAAGTATTTAATCCTGAGCATCACATGACACGTGAAATGGGAAATTCCACATTTCAGTCTCTTAGACTTTCTCATGAAGTAACTTTCCTTGCAATGTTCGTATGACTGAATTTTCTGAACCAACAATGCCTCTCTCAAACCTCTTCCAGTGTACGCTTTGTCTCTCTCCCCCCACACCCCCATGCTTTTCTCCCCACATTGTGAACACTTCTCTGGCTTCTTAGCTTTTCCCTTTATCTAAAGCCTCTAGTCTCTTTTCAATTCGGGAAGATTGAAGAGTTGTGCCATTTTGTGCTGCTCGACAACTGACATCCTCTGAGATATTAACACTTTGCTGTTGTTGAGCAAGGAGTGCTGAACAGTTGAAGTATGTCTGCCAGGAACTAGAAGAGCAAGTTGCTGAGTGCAGGCATTCCTGCTTTTCAGTAACAGTCTTTAGTTCTGTCATGGTTTAACCCTGGCTGGCAACGAAGCCCCACACAGCCGCTTGCTCACTCCCCCCACAGTGGGATGGGGGAGAGAATCAGAAGGGTAAAAGTGAGAAATCTCGTGGGTTGAGATTAAGGCAGTTTAATAGGCAAGGCAAAAGCCACGTGCAAAAGCAAAGCAAAGAATTCATTCCCTGCTTCCCACCGGCTGGCAGGTGTTCAGCCATCTCCAGGGGAGCAGGGCTCCATTACACATAATGGTGACGTGGGAAGACAAACACCATCACTCCAAATGTCCCCCCCCTTCCTTCTTCTTCCCCCAGCCCTATATGCTGAGCATGATATCATATGGTATGGGATATCCCTTTGGTCAGTTAGGGTCAACTGTCCTGGCTGTGCCCCCTCCCAGCTTCTTGTGCACCTGGCAGAGCTGAAAGCTGAGAAGTCCTTGACTGGTGTAAGCACTATTCAGCAACAACTTAAAACATCAGTGTGTTATCAACATTCTCTTCTAGTACTAAATCCAAAACACAGCACTATAACAGCTACTGGGAAGAAAATTAACTCTATCCCAGCCGAAACCAGGACAAGCTCTTACTTACGACCACCAATCTGTGACTCTCCTCTCAGTTCTCCATGAAGTAGAGCCTGAGAGCAGCAGCAGAGCATCATAGACAAGTTGGGAAGCTCCTTTCCCCGAGAAGCCAGCACTGGTCTGAATGGGTAAACAAGGACCTATAACAGGGATTTCAGTAGGTAGCTTGGGGCACTGCACTGGTTGTTAGCCCAATAGTATTTTGTTTAACCAATAGAAATAAACATGCTCTTAAAGTTAAGCACACACTGATGAGTTAAAACTAGCTAGAAATTAGAAGCCAGTCATGGGATGCTTTGCTATTACATATATGTCTATGTTGGGACCTGTTTCTTTTCATTTGCATGTGTTTATGTACTTAAGAGATATTCATAAACAAATCCTCCCTCTCCTACTTCTTTATTTTCTTAATGAAAATATACTGTAATTTGTTGCATTAGAAGCACTGGACTTTTACCTGTTAGATACACGAATTTTAGAACATTTCGTTATGTCCTTATTTCTGTATTTCCTTCCGCTTTGATTTTATGATTTAAGCAGAAGATGAAAAACTATCAACAAAAGATATCTAAGTGCCATCTGAATGCATTATTATGAAAGGAAGCAAAGCTCCCAGTCACATTACTATATGTTCCCAGCAAATATTAATAACTGTTTGTATGCATAATAAAAATATATATGTATAAAACATTGTATATAGAGTGAGACAGCAATGAAAAGTATCCCTCTGGGACTTATACTGTTATTGTCTCAACGAAACTCAGATCCTCTTTTCTCTGCTAATTTAGCAGCACACAAACCCAGAATCCTTCCAGCCCCACACTGTGCCTCAGAAACGCCTGTGTACACAGACTGTGTTTCTTTAATCAGTGTAAATTCACCCTGCAATTTTCTCTCCCCACTGCTACCCCCTTGAGCAACAGCTTAATAAATAAATAAATAAAATCCGTTTAGCTTCTCCCCGAGTTGAGTGCAGCCAGACATCCTTTCTAGGTCTTTAGGTAGATGAGCAACCGTGCTGACTCCAGTGACTCGCATACTTGTAATTATGTGCACACAGGGAATCTACATCCTTAATTTGTTTTTTGCCTCCTGTGGTGCTTAAATCATGAGTGTTTCTTTTTTTTTTTAACCTGCTTGTTGTTCTAGTTGGGTCTTAGCAAGTTTCTCTTTTCCCTGTTCTAGCTGGCTTTTCAGGTGCTCCAACAAAGTGGAAGTGTAAGGCTCCCACCAGAGTCCTTAAAGAAGAAAGATTTCCAGGGTGAGTATACTATATTAATAAATGAAACCCAGCCTTTTAAAAATTACACTGTCAGAAAAACCCATTAGGCTGTAAAAGAGTTGAAGTAAACATTAGATTTTAATATCTACTGCTGCTTAGATTTTTCTGAACTGAAAATCCCCAGTGAGCACTTAAAACTTCATTACTACACTGAAAGGTTGTGAAAGGCTATTTAAAGGTTTTCAATTTTGCTGAAGTCTAGAGGTTATTACAGCTTGAAAGAATACAAACCCTAATATTACATGGAATGAAAGGAATCAAATTTATGTTCTCATCTCCCCTGTAGTTTAATCCAGTTCTATTAGATTCAATGGAGAAAATTAGGGCAGGTTGAAACTTTTTAGAGGGCTGATGAAAAATAATATTTGGTCATTGTAGAAAACATTTCTGTCTATTACTCACACTTTAAAGGATATTCCTATCTCTTGGTCCCACAGTCACAACCTACAGTGTTATCAGCCTCCTGCTCAGAAACCCATGGGCTATGACCTGTGTTAGACTCATACCAAAAGGTCCAGATTTACACAAGAAAAATGAGGATATCTGACTCCCTCTCAGAACTGAGGTTATCTATAACTCGATATACAGGCTTTCATTATAAATATTTTAAGCTTTTTTCTTCCTTTACTTAATTTGGGAAGGAATATTTGGTGACTCAAATGTTATGGGCTATCTATCATCATAGGAGACAGCTACAATGGAAGTTGACCAAACAGCACAGTGTAAATTATGATAAAGAAGAACTTTTATACTCATCTACTGAGCAGTCCATCAGACTCCAGGTTTGGTCAGTCCCAAGTGCTAAATGAAGAAAAGCATGTGCCTGGTGCGCAGCTGTAGTGTGAAGAGCTGTTCATTTCCAACCCCACTGGGACCAGAGAGATTGGCAGCCCGTTTCTTTTCATTTTGGTGCTCGAGCCATCTCAAGCTCTCACAAGTGAAAGGGATAGAGACCTAGCTACAGTCCCTCAAGTCATATTATCTTATCATAAAATAGTAAAACATACTTTGAGTTTTGCTTAGTACCACACGTACCTGAATGTCTCTTTTGGTGTTTCTACCTTGAGCCAACATACTGCCATTTATTTCAAAACATACCTGGTGCTAATTGCTTAAATGCTTATACATTACTACAGCTGTGTTGACCTAAACCCTGGAGGGTAAAAAAAAAAAAAAAGAAGAAAGAAAACAGCCAAACAGTACTCTGCATTGAAAGAAACACCGTTAATAAATCTGTGCATTAAAAGAATACACTTAGTAGAGACAGGGTCCCTGTAAGAGGAGATAAAATTACTAGACCTCCTTTTAATGGCTGTAGCATATCACCCCCTTAGACATAGCAGTCATGGTGCAGTTAAGAAGGGGAGAACAAATAAAAGTCTTGGTGATCTTTCTGCCTTCCTTTGCCTGCTGCTTTGGGACAAGGCAGGAATCAGACCAGCCCATGAGACAGCTATGTGACATGCTGGTTACTTCACTCCTCGAAGGACTGCTCTTGAGGGTGTGACATGCCAGAGCTCAGCATTCTCCATTGCTGCTCCTCCACCAAGATAAGTACTCCCCACCAACAGCACCATCCTGAAGAGAGCTTCACATTATCTATGTTACACCTTTTACACAAAACTGTTCCTTGCTTTCTAAGGACAGGCTTAGTTCCAGACTTTGCTCCTAATTAAAAAAGGGGGTAGAGAGGTACTAGAAATGTTGACAGCCCTGACCCTAACAAATCTGTGTCTTTGACTTCTCCACTCACTCCTCCTTTGCATCACCTATTAGCTTTTTAACTCCTTCAGAAATCACAGGATTCTTAAAGCAAAGCATGCATGAACTGGCAAGGAAGCACAAAGTGTTTCAGGAACTCACAGGACAAAGTAGCCGGAAGGGATCTCCAGAGGTCTTCTGGTCCAGGCTCCCACTCTCAAAGGTGGTCCAGAGAAGGAAGATTGCTCAAGGCCTTCTCAACTTGAGTTTTGAATCTCTCGCATGGAGATACCACTGTCTCTGCAGGCTTTTTGGGTGTAAAAGCATATTTGTCTATATTTTTATATAGGAGGATCTCCAGCTATGAAGACGCAGAAAGACATACTACATTTCCAACAACTCTTTCCTGTCTTGAAACCCAGAAGGCATGCGAATAGGCAGAATGCTATTATCAACCGTGCTCAATGAGGTATAGTGGTTTTAAGATGCAAATTGCTCGTCAACTTCAAATCTTAATTTCATTCACTTGGGAGAATTGCAACTTGCACTTAATATGTGGACAGAAACATTTATTGGCATTTTTTCTGAGAGTACTGGCTGCTACAAAAATCACTTATTCAACACATCATTTCAAAATATTCATCAAAATTTCAGAATGGATACATCTTCTACATCATTCTAATACATCTTTAAATTTTTATTAAGTAAGTAGGATTTCTACCCTTTATTGGTAGGAGAGCTAATCTTCATATTTTTACCATATAGTAAGTGCTCTTTCCTTTATGTTTGTTTAGGGATGAGATATAAAAAGGCATTAATTTCTTAAATATTGGCATGTGTGCAGTTTTCACCATTCCTGTAAAGGTCAGTGAGTATGTTGTCAGTGGAGGAGAAGCAAATAAGTGCTCCTTTGCCCAAGAAGGCAGGTGTTATTTGAATCATTCTTGCTAGGCAATTTTCATCCTCTTTTGAATTTATTACTTGTGTCAGCATCGACGACAATAAATCAAGCACAAGTTGCCTGTCCGCATGGACACTTCTGTTGTCTCATAACGTGGGAAGCTAATGCGGAGGAGGAAATGACACGGCGTGCATGATGCAGGTAAGCGCGCTCCCTCAGGGAGGGTGTGAGGACAGTGTTTGTCCCAGCTCCTACCTGTTCCAGTGCAAGAGGCATGGTTTATGGGTTGCCTTGGGGCCATGGACTTCTCTGCCCCGCAGCTTCTCAGCTGTGGAGTCCAGCTGAAGCTAGTATAAATAAAGATTTTAAGAGAATCTAGCTTACAAACAGCACCTTGGGATCACACAGGAATACAAATTTTGTATTAGCATATATAAAGTACATGTCCTATATTACCACACATGGATCACATTAATTTTCAGTCCTCAGAAGTACTCAGGTCTTTAGGGAAGCCGCAGCTTTGCTGAGCTTGATCTGAGTCTAACCCAGTACTGCGCCGCTGGCAGTGGCTGCCTTACCAGCAGCAAGTGTTTCTTCAGCCTGACACTGTTTCAGGTCTCTCTTCTTTTCCTTAGAGCCCTAAGTGAGCAGAAACCAAGTTATGAGCTCGATGACCTCTGAACCCTTGGTCCTCTGAAGTAACTGTCTCTTGTGGGGATGTAATGGCTGGCAAAATCCAACCCTGAATCCAGTGGGGCTCGGCAGTGTTCATATACAGATGCAACACACCAAACAGAAAAATGCAGGAGTTTTTAGCAGGTTTTTTTATGCCTCCAGCAGGCTTACTTTCTTTTACAAAAAAAAAATAAAGCAAGCAATATCTCTGCTGACACCCTGTAATAATTTGCAAGTAAGGAACTTTTGTGGTTTATGCTCATATAAAAGAAAATTTATTTGGATAATTTGGAAAAATGGAGAAATTGATGCATTATGGCCTAGAAAAGTGGTCTGTGTGGTGGGTGGGCAATTGGCTGGCAGGCTGCACCCAAAGGGTGGTGGAAAATAGCTCTTTTTCTAACTGGCAACCCATAACAAGTGGGGTCCCCCAGGGATTGATATTGGGCCCAATGTTATTCAATATCTTCATAAGTGATCTGGATGACAGGATCAAGTGTAGCCTGATGAAGTTTGCAGATGACACAAAATTGAGTGGGGAAGTAGACACTCCAGAAGGGAGAGCCACCTTGCAGGAAGACTTGGATAGACTGGAAGAGTGGGTTAACAAGAACCTTATGACGTTTAAGAAGGACAAGTGTAAGGCCTTGCACCTGGGAAAACATAATCCAGGAGTACAGTACAGACTGGGATCCACCTGGCTGGAGAGCAACTCTGTGGAAAGGGACCTGGGGGTCCTGGTGGACAGGAAGCTCAATATGAGTGAGCAGTGTGCTGCTGCGGCAAAGAAAGCCAACAGGATGCTGGGCTGCATCTACAAGGGCATCACCAGAAGAGATAGAGAGGTCATTATCCCACTCTGCTCAGCGCTTGCCAGGCCACACCTGGATACTGTGTACCGTTCTGGTCTCCACTATACAAAAAAGGACGTGGACAGCCTGGAGGAGGTCCAGAGCAGGGCCACCAAGATGATCAAAGGACTGGGCAGCCTGCCATATGAGGATAGGCTGAGAGAATTGGGTTTGTTCAGCCTTGAGAAAAGGAGGCTTAGAGGGGATCTCATCACCATCTATCAGTACCTAAGGGGTAGCTATAAGGAAGATGGAGACTCCCGTTTCACAAGGAGTCACATGGAAAGGACAATGGGGAATGGATACGAGTTACTCTTGGGGAGATTCCGATTGGACATGAGAGGGAAATTTTACACAATGAGAACAGTCAACCATTGGAATAATCTCCCCAGGGATATGGTTGACTCCGCTACTCTGGACACTTTAAAGACTCAGCTGGACAGGGCACTGGGCCATCTCTGTGCTCTTACCTCAACAGGTTGGACCAGATGATCCTTGACGTCCCTTCCAACCTGGTATTCTATGATTCTATGGTATTCTATGAGTCATATCTCCTGATTAAACCGGGTTGAAAGATACACAGTTTCAGGCTGTTTTCCCTTTCATTTATGGTGTTTCCAGAATCTGGTCCCAAAATATACATTTTAGAATTATCAGGGGCTGAATGGCTAATAAATGCAAAATGGATCTCAGCTTTAACCATGGACTGCAGCAGATACCTCCATAGCTTCCTCGGAGAAAAGTGGTACATTTCTATAATATTTCAAATATTTCTTCAAAGAGTTATAAAATCAAATGTTAATACACAGACACACACAGAGAAAGGCAAATGCCGTCAGCATTACTGGGCTAACTTTATAATACAAAAATCCATCCACATTAGCTTCATAAATACCCTTTACCGGGGAATCAGCAGTTTCTTAACCCATCCAAATGCTTTGGAAAGGGAGCTATTTCTCCCATCAGTGCTCAAACTATGCTTTTAGTAAACGAAGTGAGAGGATTGAGAATGCATCCAGGAGGAGGCTTCAGCTCCGCTCTTGGTCTGGAGCACACATCTCGTTAACTCAGAGGATGTATTCTCTGTGCAATGCTGTCGCACAGGTTCCAGGGGGTGACTTTGAGGGGCGCAGCATTTAAGGGGTTAAAGATATAACGATGACATACTGAAGCTTCTAATGCTAATGTTTAAATGGAATCTAGTTGATTAATGAGGTCTTTCATTTGCAGTCACTACAAAAATAATTTTTTTTTTATCTTACTCGCACAGTCTACGGTACTTTCAAAGACACTGGCTGCTCATTATGAATAATCACACAGTGTTCATGAAAGAAGAGTACACTGAAAATGACAAAATCCCCAAGTTATTAATGTGCAAATATTCAATGTAAAGTGAAAATTATTTATAAAAAACACTCTGAAATGTTGTAATGTCATTTGTATAATTTCACAGTAGGGGGAAAAAGAAAGAGATGCGATCTAACTTTTTATCATTTTTCTAATATTTGCTATGCCCAGGATTAATTTTCAAGCAAGAAGTAAGTCTTCTTTTTAGACAGCTGCTGCTTTGAGACTTAAAAAAAATATTTAAAGAAAACAATTTGCTTTATTAGAGTAAGAATATAAACACTGTACAATTAGCTGTTAATGACATAGTAAATCTGTTTCCTAAGATATGTATTTAATTCCTGATTTTAGAACTGATCATTAGATTTACATTAAAATTTTTCGGAAAATATTTTAACCTGTTTTGTGAGCTTCTGTGTTTCAGGTATTAAAATAATAACAAAGAGAAAGAAAGCACAGGAATGTGATAACATCAAATTTAACAAAGTCAAGGAGAAATCTTTTCCACATGGTGAACATTTAACTTATAGAAGACTTGAAAAATACAAAACATCTTGGAGGCAAGGAATAGGCTTCAAGGTGGGGAGTCAGCCTGCAGCTGTTGGAAGCAGGCAGGGAAATTATTAGGGCAGAATATCCTGTGCCTACCTTGGGAAGGAATCTCTACCCTTTCCCTACCCTTTCCCTTGAAACATGGTAACAATTCACCGTATGAAATTAGGTGTTTACTTGTAGGAACCCGACTTTATACCGGTTACATTTTCATCTATAATATACCTAAGGTATCCACTACCTCAGAACACGATCCTCTAAATTATCTCCCATCTGAGATGCCCTTTTCTTAGAGACAAAGTAGAGAGACTGTGGTGTGTCATGTGGGGGTACACCAAACAAAACGAGGGCCTGGCCTGGGTGTGTCATGATTGAAGTAATGCAAGTTGCAGCTTTGAGGAAAAAAACCAAAAAACCAGCAGATTTTAAGCCCACAAAAATAATGAATTTGCCTAATTTTCCTGTCATGGAGCTATTTGCTGACATTTGTTTGTTTATCTGGCATTCAGATTTAATATTTGACAGTATTGCTTGACATGCCTAGGTCTAGGGCTCAGAGATTTCTAGTAGATTTTTTTTACTTCGCAGACACAATAAGTACGCACACCTTATCCTGATGCAGATCTCCACCTTTCCACCATGCTCTAAGTGATACCAAAAGAAAAGAGAGGTAGGAAGGGCTGTGATTCTGAAAATCATTTGAGCCTCTATAGGGTTTTGAAGGCCTTTGAAATGTGCTCTGAGTTTCATGTAACACCATTTCTTCAAAGCAATGAAAAGCTTAAATTAGTGTTGCTTGAGAACATTTCAAGACCGCTTTTTCTGTAAATTAATTTCTTGTGCTATTTTCACTGCTTTTGGCTTGCAGTAATTTAATCAGAGTCTGTAATCTTCTATCAGTTATTGTGCCACCCTATAATGTTCCTTTACACTTGAATGGAGTCCCTGAGCACGCTTCCAACCTATTGAGAGGACACATTCTCAGTGCCGCTGAGCCCAAACTTTACGTTTCAATGTCTGAGAAGCACATAAACAATTAAAATAGGTCAACATCAACTTTAAATAGTCTATTTTTCTCATTATGTGCACTGAGGATAACTTACCGTCACAGACTCATTTTAAGTCCTGTATTCTATTCGTAGTTATTTCATGTCTTAACAGAGATTGTCTTGAAAATACAGAGGTTCCTTAGATAGGACTATATGAAATATTCTGAAAAAAGAAAAAAACAAATCCTGATTGTGCAGGCCAGTTGCACAAAAAAATTGTTTCTGGCTGTAATTTTTATTTGTTGTTTATGGCAATTTACAAAGGGCTTTTGCCACAAATCCTAGACAGAATCTATCAATCTTCTTGCCATAAAGTAAAACAATGCTTCACTCCCTTTGTGTGACCCTGGTGCTGTAATATTTTTCTAATTAAGGTCACTATAAAATTCATTTTTCCTCTACTTCCTCCTCCACATCCCACTCCCAATTTTCTCTCAGAATAAGGTGGCTACCGTTTCTGCCTACTACCAACATAAATCAATTCATAGCAAATAGCCTGGTGTGATATCTATTAACTTGTCACCAGGGATAAAATTTATTTAAAAGTTAAGAAGTGTTTTGCAATATAAAATTCTACCCAGTGCTGCAGTAAATAGTATATGCTTCCTTAATAAAGCACTTTTTCAGGCACCGTTTTTAGAAATAGGAAGACTGAATGAAATTCACATACCATGAACATCTTTAGTGATTAGTGTCTCAAGAGTAACACTTTTCTGGACAGCTTGCCTCGTACTATGTCAACAAGGTTTTCCATTGGTTTACTGTCCCTTCTGTTTTTCTTGTTTCCCCAAACAAGCAAGTAGATCACCTCTTTTGGGTAGAGACCTAAGAAAAGGACAAAGCAAATGGATAGCTCAAATAATTTTCTGACACAAATCACGGTATGGAACTCAGCTAATTCCATTTTTCTTTTCTGTAGGTTTTATGGTAATTTGATTTGCACAAATATGAATGCATTTGTTAATCAACTCTGGCATGTCCAAAACTGTGTAAGAAATCTTCTCATATTTCCTAAGGAGATTTGAAAAATTCTTTTTGGAGGAAATCACCTCACTTGCTAGGTGTATAAAATAATGTAGGATAAAATATGCACTACAGCATTTGTTTGCCTAGTCACATCTCTTGTATTTTTCTGGTTTCGTCCGTTTATTAAAATCTAATGAGAAAGAAGAAAGAGAAAAAGACACAGAAATCACAGGAAAAAGAAAACAAATTACAGTAAACCAGTATTTCAGCAGATTACATGCAAAAAGGAAGAAAAGAATTCATCTCCAAAGACTTACATGAATCTTTTTAAAGATAACAAGCATAAAGAAAATAGTTGGTACTGCATGTTGAAGTTCTCTTTAAAATCCCATTCATTTGTAAAGGAGAAAACATTGCTGTATTTTTCCAGTTCCATGTACCACCCTGTGTTAACTTCTCCTCAGAGATATGTTGGATAGGTCATTTAGCAATTTTGCATAAATTGGAATGTTTCAGATTTCCCTTATCTAAGTATGATTCATTTAGCTACTAAAAATGCTATTGAAACCCATTTTGCATCATTAGCTGGTATTACTAAATCGTTCAGCATGCTCGGAAAACACAACCATGGGAAAACATATGTTCACGTGAAGCACTTTTGATAAGCTGTTATAAAGAGAGTTCCAGTACATAAACCCATAACTTCTGCCTATAAAACAAAATGTGCAACAAGTAGGCCAAACCTTGATTATATCTCTGATATTAAAGCCACAATTTTGGTTTATTTTGCCACGTGGTGATTATGCCATCTGTGAATGATCCCTTTAAACTCCTCTGCAGTCTTCTGTGCAAAGTGGGAAAGAACCATTTTTTATGGTTTGCTTTAAATGAATATTTGGGTTTTGTTTTAAACAATCCCAGTTTGTGATTTCTGGGCTGTCCTTGGAATAAGGACATCTCAGCTCTTCTTCACAGCCCTCTGGCCTGACCTCTGCCCAGCAGCCATAATGGAGTTGTGGGTTGAGGGGATGCTCCCTGCAGAACTGGGGGGAACCAGACCAGGAGCCCACCTGCAACAGCACAGAATTTCCCAATTAAGAGCGTGGTGGATACATCTCTTCGTTACTCATAATAGTCAAGCAAGGCAAGAACCAACTATTTCTTATTCATCATAGTCAAGCAAGGCAAGACATAAAACATTTTTACAAGCAACCAAGTTGCCATGGGGTTATAATTTTTCTTTGAAAATCCCCAGGAACCATATTGATTCTTTGCTGGCAAAAGATACTGGAAAGCCAAAGTTATGTGTATATGCTCCTTTGACTGTATGATCAAAGTTCTTTAAAATACAATAGGGGCTCCTTTCCAGAAATCCAGTTAGTGAATTGGCATAACTTCTACCTTGCAGGTGTTTGCTTGTTAAATAAAAAGACAGAGCATTTCCATGATACTGCCTGGACTGCACCTGTGGTCTGGCATTTGGTGGCAGATCTGCTCAGGCCAGTTACTGCCCCATCCAGCTGTCCTTTCCAATGGCTTTCTCCTGGCTGTGAATCTTCATGTCCCTGCTGTTGCACTTTTGTCCATGTGGTCAGGTAGGCTGGAGAAACTAGATCCAGCTGAAAAATAACCTCTGGAAGAAAATAAGCAAGAGCATTTACTTTCCAGCCTGCCTCACTGCCTGCCTGGAAAAAAAGCTGTGCCAGCATGGACTGTGGGATGAGGAGAGAGGCATGAAACACAGGGCAAGAGCCAGCAGCTGGGGCAGCTACCACTTGTGCTGGTGTGGCCACCAAAAAGCTGTTCAGCACACCATGCCCACAGCACCCTGCCTGCCACGTATTTGATTTTCATCATCCTCTCTATAGTTGAAGTTCTGTCTCCTTTCTTGTGTTTCTTAGCAAGTAATTCCTTAGTGTGTAAAGACTTAAGCTCCACTTGCCACAAATGCCTCTATTGCTCTGTGCAGAGGGAGAAGCGCCAGCACCCACTCAAGCAGGTCAGCAGAAATAGCTGTCCTTCCATTTGGTCAATAACAATGAGGTCATAACTGTTAGGAAACATTTCTTCAATGACCTGATCTACCAGCCAAACAGACCTCTCTTGAAACCTGGTTAAATATAGCAAACCCACTGTTTGTCTTCCTCCCTGAGAGATATCACAAGGACATTTGGAAATTAGTCTGAATGATCATTAAGTGTCTTTCTGACACAGGGTAAAGATCAACCTTGCCAGCAGGTAGCATGCACACTTTCTCAATGAGGTGCCCTTACAGAAGTGATAGAGGGGAGGTGTTGAAGTCTTCAGGGATGCAGTACTTCTCAAAGCCCTTTCCCTTGCAGGAGATGGGTCCTCCACAGCAGAGGGGAGCTTGCATGACTTGGTTTCTTCAGCGTTGACAAGAGAAGACCCTTCCAGCAACATTTTGCAAGGCAAGTTGCATGCACTAAGCGGTGCTCTAGCAGGCAGCCAACCATCAGTTTAGAAATATTACCAGCACAGATTGCTAATTTGAAATAGCTGTAAGTGGTGAGAAAATGCTCAGAAACACCAGTGTCTGAACTACCCAACTTGCAGGCATGCTGGGGTTGCAAAGAGAAAGGGAAGTGGCATACCTCGGGCCAGGAGCAAATTGCTGCCAAACACTTTTGAGGGCTAAGATGACCCTTCCTCTGTCTCTCTGGTCCACACAGCACCAAGGAGAGACAGAGACAACCCATAGCTGATGAAAAGTGCAGAACTATTTTACCTAATCTGTGAGTCATCAGAACAACATTATTCCCTGATTCCTGGTGAGGATAACTCCTAGACAAAGCTGCCGATGTTATGCACACCACGTTTGCGGGAGACTATCACCCCTCAGTACGAGCATGCAAAACGATAAAAGGTTTTTAAAAAATATTGAAATGCCACCACTGTACGAACCTCCACAAAGCAAACTGAAAGATTTTCTGCTTCCTAACAGCACAGCAGACTCCCTTAGTACAGCTGCTTAGGTGCTATTTTTGTATCATATCGCTCAAAACCATTGCGCCTCACTGCAGAGAAGGGTGTTGGGCTGTAGGAAGAAGCAGAAACAGTGATGCTGTGTCTGAGGAGACATTTTAAAAGCTCCATGAATTCAATGTAGCTCCGCAGAGGATGGGAGTGTTGCTAGCTGGCAGGATACTCTCTGCCATTAATTAAAGCCTGTTTACTTAGGGACCATATCTTGATGCAAAGGAAGAGAAGTATTTTTAGAGAGATTTCACCTTTATTGCCATTGAATGAAATTAGCGTTAGCTGAATGGCTCACTTGGAAACATAAAAAGCAAAAGCGTCTTAGAGTGCCAATTACAAGCATAAGGTCTGGAATGGCTCTCACCAGCCAGCAGCAGCTACTGGTCCTTGTGCAATGACTCTGCAATGCCCTCTCTGTCTCCTTTCCGCTGTCAAATTTGCTGGCTTGTGATTCTTCACAACAGCCCATTTCAGTGCAGAGAGAAGCAAGCACGATTAACCCACTGTCCAAGCTGACCAAAAGCTATCCATGTCCATGGCAGCATGGCTACAACTCCCAAACTGCCCCTTTAAGTGAAATCATCATACAATATTTATTTTGAGCTGTTTGCCCAGTTTTAGAGCACCTGTTTTGATGAGCTGGAGAGGCACCTTTCCCTGATGAAACCACTCAGTTCAGGGGCAGCTTTGATCTTTGCATGCCTTCCATCCAGCACAAGAATTTTGCAAACAGTAACCTTGAAGAAAGTTGGCTTTCAGCCATGAGCAGGAAAAAAGTAAATATTACATGCCAGGTTAGAATTTTATAGAGAATTTTGGGGGGAAGACTGGGCTTTAATAGAAAGCAAATTGGGGAGAAATGAAATTTTTCTGTCATGTTTCAATTTCTCATGTGAAAAATGAAAATTAAATAGATTGGCTTAGTTTGGATTGATCCATGCAGAACTAATTTAGTTTGCTAAATACAATTAAAGTATCTTGTCTCAGGACAGTTCAACATTAATCTTTCCTTGAACTGCCACAGTGCTTCAGAGGAGCTACAAGTTATGCTCTTCTGAGAGACAGGTACCTGACAGACCACGTGCCTCATGGTCAGTTCAAACATGGTCACGTCAAAACGTGCCTCAGTTTTTAAATGAGATTGGGCAAAACAAAGTTATTGCTTTGTTGGATTTCATTTTGATATACTACCTTTGGTTAAATCCGAAAATGCAGTGAAAGTTTGGATGAGAATTTAGGAATCCACCTGCCTGGAAAGCTGAAAAATTATTTGTACCAGGGTCTGCAAAGTGCAGAAGTAGATCATACCTGGCCCTGCATGCAGGTGCTGAACCTCCCAGCTCTTTGGAAATGAACAGCTTCTGTGGGAAACTTGGGAGAACCAGGACAGCGATGCATAAACAACATCTCAGATCCCTCAAGGTGGACCAGGAAAACAAGCTTGAAGTCCATCACCTAGACTTTTACATTGCAACACTTCTGTGCAGAAATCATCCCTCGTGATTGCCAAAGGTGTGATTTTATTGCTCTAAAAGCTCTCTGAATTGCGCCATTCAAGAATAAAGGCAGCAGCTCTACTCTCCAAACATCTTTGCACGGCTGGATACCTTGTCATTGTATACTTTCTCTCAGTTTTTTTTTTTTTTCTTTCCAGCACAGCTTCAAAATTGATCCCTTTTCTTTCAATAAGCTCAGGATTTTGAAGGGTTCATCTGTAGAATGTAACAACCAGTTTTCACCACTGAAAATGCAAGGGTGGAACAGTACACACTTAGAAGTAGAGTTTCAACATTTTATTTTCACAGAAAGGCTATTTCTTTCTAGGGCACTAATGAGAAGCCTGTATAGGAAAAAAAAAAAATTGACATACACGGGTGACAAAGAAACTGCTGAAGAGTTTCACCCTTTAGCGAAGGCATATTAATGCCAGCCCACTGTTACTCCAGGCTGCTGGCTGAGTCAAGCCAGGTCACTCCAGTCTCTCCCACTGTCATCTCTCCTGGGGAAACTGGGGGGGCATTTCACATGAGAGAGTCAGCTGCTGCTGGGCACTGGGAGCTGAAAACTTCCAATTGATCTTTCCATTGATCTTCTATCATGGGGCTTTAGAAACACTTAGTGAGTGGGGGGTTTTTTGCAGGGGGGGTGTGTGTGTTAAAATTTTATAATAAACCTCTGTGGTTAACGGTACTTTCATTATTCCAGTGATAACTTTGAATCTACACACACACACATGCACAGAGCATACTGTTCACAAGATAAGAAGCTTAGAGATAAACAATTGCCTTCTTTTCACTTCAGCTCTACCAGAAGCAAAGACAAACACGTAATGCGACAAATCCCCAAGCAGTGAAGTCAGTGCAGGATGCTGATTTACACCAGCTGAGGACTGAGAGTAGAGCACTCACTCTCTCTTTTCTTGAGGGAGAAGATTCCTTATTTCTTTCCTAGGATTTTTCCTGTAGGCTACATTGGATCATTAGAAATGAACTAATTATATAGAATGTTTTAAAGATATTTTATTTAACTAGCGACACACTTTTAATTTAATCAATACCACATGGCAGGCCATACATTACACTAGATGGAATTAGGTGTTCAGCACGAATCAAGAAATGGTATTTCCCTTGTCTAACACTTTTACTTACTAGCATCTCACTGCAGGTGTCTTTTCTAACTTCCACAATGTAGTAACTTCCTAAACTTTTGAGTGACTTTCTATCAGAATCCAGGTAAAGATTAAAGTTAATATCTTACTTACGATTTTGTGTCCCAGTTTCGAAAGAAATTTATCCTATATGCCCCTAAGTCTCACCAAAAGTCAGTCATAAGCTTTTAAGTGCTCATTGTATTGAAAAGTCGATTTAGGTGATTCTGAATACCTTATCTACCACCCAAAGCAAAATGAATGTTAACAGTGAACAAATTGTTACATTAACTTTATTGTCATATTATTTTTAAAGCTTCATCTGGTCATAGCTTAATGTTCTGTGTAAGTTCACTTCATCTGCACTTATTGATTCAAAGTGTTATTTAAAAAGAAGGAATTAATAAATATATTTTCCTGTCATTTTAACTTACTGCAATCACAGGCCAGAATTAATTATATCAACAACAAAACTCAAAAATATAGCAAAGAATAATGACAAAGCTCAAAGAGATCACTTTTAGGGGTGCAAACATCAAATCATGATTATCCATTGATGACTGCAAAGGCATTCTATATGTTAAGTACTAATATTTATGGGCTTCTCCTGGTGGTAAAAGTAAAAAGTGCCTTTCCAAGGGAGCATATTGGCAGACAGCACAGTGGGCATGATTCTGATTTCTCTTGTGTAAATACTGCAGTTTATCCTGCTGTGATTGACATCTGTGTGCTGACATTCTCTACTTCTAAATTTACTTCACCATTTTCACTGCATTATCCCTTACTTCAAGTCTACTTTAATTTGCCTTCTAATTATTTTTGGTAATATGTAAACTGGGAAAACAGGAGCTCTTGTTCTTGTACCCGGAGTTTGCAGAAATCTGTCCTGCCCAGTCCTGAGAAAGCAGGGGTGCCAGCAGGCAGGAGATGTTTTGCCAAGGGGAAGAGGACAGGCTCTGTCTTGCTTTAACGCATCATCTCAGATCCCATCCGATATGCGAGGACTCATCCTAGCAGGATTAACTGTTGTTTGAGGTATTACCTCCCAATCAAGGGACCTCTGTGTGTGCAGGTCCAGGCAGTTTTATGCTTGTGCTGAGAAAGTAGAGAGGATAAGCACCTGTGAAAGATAGGATTTTTCTTTGGCAAAATGGTTTAAAAGCTGTGGATGTTTAATCCATGAGTGCCCTGTCCCAGTCCCCACCCCACACAACCCTTTTCAGATTCTCAGATGTGGCCCTTGAAATCACACAAGTTAAGGAAAAAAATGTTACATTTGATATCAAATTCGAAATGTCTTCCCCAAGCTGTCAACTCAAGCTTGAATGAGCTGGAGAGAAGATAGGGTGCCATGCTTGCGCTGGCTGCCCTCTCTACTTCAGGGGGCAGGGATAAGAGAATAAACCTGGCTGCTCCATGACTACCTGAGTTAAGATGAAATATTAGAATTTTGTTTCAGTTTTTGCAGAGGCTACAAATATGAGAACAAAAAGTGCTGAAAGAAATGGACTTAGAGGAATGGGGGGAAAATGAGGTACCTGAAACTGGCATTCAGGCCTTGTTCTAGATCAATCTGTACATGAGAAGTATTCTGGCATTTTTATTTTTTTTCATTACTCAATATTCCCCGAACCAAAGGGAAAGACTGAATACAAATATTATTGACTAGGATGTAGGAGATCCCATCCTAAACTCTGACTGAACCAAGCAGGCTATGTATCTTTTTAAACACAAAGATATCACCTTTGCTGAAGAGAACCCCCAGCCTACTGAAAGCTCAGGGAATATAAGCTATCTGTTTAACATTCCCTTGATCCTCTATTAGCCATTGATGGAGACAGACTATTGGATTTGGGGTATTTTGGTCTCACCTATTGCATCCTTTTCAGTGTTCTTAGAGGCTCAGGGTTGGACTGCAAGCTTCATCCTGGATCTGAGAAGCATCTCTTAAAAAGAAATATATTTAATTGGTAAATCTTGCCTAGCCATGCAGAAAAAAATGTCCTACTTCATCAAATCTGCATTTTACAATAAAAAAAGTGCTTTATGAAAAGACTAATGACCAGAACAATGCCCACATTCTTGTCAGCAGGGGGACTCAGAAATATCCTCAAGAGGGACTGAACTGGGTTTTTCTCAACCCTGCTGAATTCTTACTTAGAAACATCACCCTCTTTTCACAGTCAGGACAGCCTAGGGGAAGGGAAAGTAAGGAAAAGCTGATACCACTGGGTTTTCTGCCTGAACTACACCTTCTGTAAGATCATTGAAGGCTGCCGCACTAGCAGCAAGTGACCTCAACAGCACTGGAAATGGCACCTGGGAAATGGTGGGCATGCCGGGGTGCCCGCCACATACCCCTTGCCTGCTCCTCAGGCTCTGGTGCTTGCAGGAGTGGTTTCCAAAGAGTTTTATTGCCTCTACACTGCCCCAGTGCTACAAACTGAATGCAGGGAGCAGAGACACGGCTAACTGCTGCCCAACATACTTATGAAAAATTTAATTGGGATCCTGTGATAAACATAAAAAAATGGTCAAGCTGATACCCAGCAACATTTTCTTCCCAACGTTTTTGTTGTTGTGGAAGGTAGGCATGACCAGACTGAACATCTACTTGGTCCCTCCAGGGCTGTATCCTGCCTTAAAGAGTCAACAGCTCAGAGGGAGTCAGGGGCAGAAACCCTGCACTGCAGAAACTCTTCTACATGCCAAAGTACCCTGCATTTCTGATATATAAGATTACAACAACTTTTATATGTACATTTTGTATACTGCTAAAGTAAAATGGCTAGAAATCCAATCTATTAAGTAAGTTTGCCAGGTAAAACATTTGTGTTTCATCATTATAACTATAGAAGCAATGGGAAGTGAATGAGCTACAGTATGAAACGTTTTACTTCTATTGCATGCAATAGAAACTGAAAGGTCAGGGTACTGTGAAGGATCGTAACGGGCTTAGGAAGAGAGAACAGCCCTCCATTATCGTCCTCCATAACAAGAAAGAGGTGACCGGCATATACAGCTAGTGGATTTTATCATTAAGCAGCATCTTTCAAATGCCAAACTTATTTACTGAACTTACCGTTCTATTTTATCTCTTACAAGCAATGCAAATAAGTAATATGCTTCATATAGATTAATCCTTGTAATTCTACACTGAGTACTCGCAGAGATAACTCTCACTCACTTTGTCTTCTCATTATCTAAACAGACATGCCTTTCCTTAAGTCATCAACAGAGGTCATCACACAAATGCCCTTGTGGAATATTCATTAATCAAACAACTAATTTGAAATGGATCTTCAAAGCATTATTCATTCCCCATCATTCTTCATACATCAATTTAAATGCTTTATGTTATAATGATTAGGTTGATGTTTAATTAATTGTGAAAATGTGAATTAAAGCTAAATTACAAGACAAATTATTCCACAGCACACAAAAAGCTTAATTTTCTACTGTTAAGTTGCGAAATCTCGGCAAGTTTCCATGAACACCTTTCTCAGCTTTGCGCTGTAAGATTATAGCAGTTCAGCTTGCTACACTGCTTAAAAAAGGGTATAGTCTCAGTGCCATTAATTTACTTCCTCTAATGGCAGAATAAACAAAGGCTAATGCAAATACACATCACCTATTTGCAATTAAGAATAAATATGATATTTACTATTTGAGAGGCAACTCAGAGGGCCCAAGACAGAGGGAGATACAGTAGAGATGTTCTCCTTCAGCTTGAGAATTTATCTAATCTCATGAAGCCCTTAGATCTAATAATTAATTTCTCAGAGATCATCAAAGATCATCCAAGGTCTATACAGTATGAAGCAGGTGATACACTATGTGACATACATGTCTCAGCCGTGGCAAAAGTTAGTTGGCTTTATGACAGAGTAGCATCCAAATTGTAGCACATTAGTTACATCTGCCCTATTTACAAACCAGTGGCTCTACGTTTCAACTGGATAAACCATTATTTACGTCCCTTCCTACAGGTTTTCACACATTGTTGCTCTTGCAGAATGGATACTGCTTCTAAATGCCAGGAGGGCGTTTCATGAATGGATGGCTGATCTCAGTACACTGCAGCCCACAGTACTTTGGTATGCCTTCTGCTGAAATATATAAAGTAACACTACAGGAAGCTGATTTACAAAAAGAATTTCCCAAACTTATACATGAAAAATAGTAAAATATTTTTATGTAACAAGAATTAGAACAACTTAAAAATGTCTATTTCAGTATATCTGAAATATTTATATATATGTATATAAGCATAGACAAAGAGTCTATAAATGGCCAAAGAGGTCCACAGCATGATGCATGATCAAAAAATAATTATGGTCAGTAAGGCTCACATCTAATTTTTGTTATAAAAGTAAATGTAACGTCTAAACAGCTTTATTTTCAGCTAGTTATTTAATGGAAGTAGGACAAAAAAGACCACTCAAATGAAAAATTTTTCTTCTGCTCACAGAATGAATATGACAAAAGCTGTGCTAAAGGCATCATACTAAATTCAAATAAAATCAGGATAGGGGATGCATTTTACAGGACAGGGGGACAGCAATTGGTCCCAGTGTGACAAGGCAGTAAGCACGGGCATTTGTTAGCATTGTTCCGAGTCTTATGTGCGTAGAGTTCACCTATGCTCCAGCAACGAGACCTAAACCCACATCCTTTAGGCCTATCCATATGCAGTATTGCACCAAAGTAAGAATTAAGGTTCCATTAGATAGGCGCTTAAACGTATTGTATGATAAGGCTACATTATTGAATGGACGATGCCTGAAGAGTAAGCAGTAAGATTTGAACGGAGCTGCTCAGAACGAGGGAATTTTTCTTTTTTATTTTCAAAAGCCTGCATGAGCTAGTCTGAGGCACCTCCTTATTTGTGTGGCTCCATAATGAGAAATACTGAACATCTACAGCTCTTACTGACTCAGAATTAGATGCACATCCAGTAATAGACCAGTTCTCTTGGATTTACTTTCTGTAAGCAACCGGGGAAAAACACCGACTTTTACAAAACACTGCTATTTCAGCAGCAAATCCTGGAGTGCACAGACCTGGGCCACCAAAGCAATATGAATATTAAGGATGCTGACTATTAGTCAAGATGAAATTTCAGATCAAATTAATGTCAAAATACAATGCAGAAAAAGCCAAATAGTCAAGCAGCATTTCATTAATTTTCCTGTTTGTGGAAAGTTCAGTAGAGGTTTTCAGATGAACCAAGAGTTTTCAATTTGCTCAGCTGTCTTGAATAATAAGTACCTTTTTTTCCCTTTCTTTGTTTTTCCCCCCCCCCCCTTTTTTTTTTCTCCAGCTGGGATAATAGCTTTATAGTCTACAAGCCACACATGCTAAGAAGCAGCGATGTCCAAATTCCACTTCAGCACATCACAGCCCTTAGCAACTGATAAAGCAACATTAATAAGCCTGGTCTCATCCAAGTCAAAGCAGATATCATTCAGAGGACGTAAAATACAGCAAAAGGGATTGAAGTATATGTCTAGTTTTCAGTGATTTATTTATGAAATTCCTAGGGGACGTAGCCACACAAAGGTCTTAAAGCTGTGGTCTGTGGTAAATAGCATGTCATAATATATTTAACAAATGATAATTCAAACCACAGAAAACTATACAGGGAAAGGTTCAGAAAATGTTTCCTAGCTGGGAAGTTACTGAACACTTGGCTTTAACAGTTTTATGATAGCTTAGGGGTAAAGTCACTGCTGACTCTACAAATATGTAATTCCCCCTCTCTGTAGTAGCAGAGTTTTTTGCTCACATTAAGATTGTTCAAATCCTAGAAAAATTACAGGCCAAGATGTAGAAGTTTGCATGAAAATGTCCCTGTGGATCATCATGCACTAATGAAGGAAGAGTTTCTTGTATGGCAGTAGGCTTTCGGAGATTATTCAGAACCAATAGAGATAACAATAAAATACGAGCAAAAGAAAATTGATTTAGCATCAGAGAAAACCTCAGGTGGTATATCAGGCCAGCTCTCAGAGTTAATCACTGAAAAATAAAGGGAAACACTGTACAGAGTTATATATTCAATTCTGTAGTGCCAAGTGTCTGTGTGTAACTGTAAATGGCCCATACAACAGTGATCCTCTGCTGCTTCTTGAAAGGTCATTCCCTCATCTGGTATGGCTGCTAGAATCAGCATTTAC
Organism: Gorsachius magnificus; assembly: GCA_034008185.1. Taxonomy (NCBI): domain Eukaryota; kingdom Metazoa; phylum Chordata; class Aves; order Pelecaniformes; family Ardeidae; genus Gorsachius; species Gorsachius magnificus. The sequence continues at coordinate 166,189,869 of CM067081.1, forward strand.
AAGGAGTCAGCCAGAATTTTCCAGCCCCCTCTTCCATAGCATCATGGCCCTTTTTTTATGCCATAAGCAATTGGTTCCTTCCCTTGATGCTCGGATATGCCAAGTACTATAAGGGAAATGACATTATCAAACCTCATTGACACCTCTCATAGTACATCTCTCTTATCCTGCTGCCTGCTGCATATCGCAACCGATTTACTCTTCACCACTCTGCTACCAGCCCGCAGCCCGTTTCCCAGGGGTTTAGCTACATTGCCTTTTAGTGTCCCATGCTACATTTTATAGGGTATATACTTACAGGATACGTGTTTTCACTGCTAACTGCTTTTACTAAGAGAACTTCGCAGAGGATCCGCTAGGTTTCCATTTTTACAAACACCTGAATAATGTTAAACATTGGGAAAAAAATTACAGGAATTTAGTTGGGGTTTGGCTGGCATATCCAACTATGCCAGCAAAGGCTTTAGGCTGGGAAGTCCGTCCTGCTGTGCTTGCTCTCAGTCCAAATGCTCAGAGAAGAATGATGTGTGTGAAGAAACCCTAAGCTATGGATCTGTGTCAGAGAAAACCTCTGTGAATCTGCCTTTGGTTACTGCAAAAGCCCCTAGCTTTTGCAAGTCCATTAGGGCTCTGCTGAAGTTCTCTCTCTTAAACAGTTGGCTTCTGGCTTTCCTTTTCTTATTGCTCCTTTCTTCCCTCTATTATTTCCACTGTTTCTGTAAAAAAACCCAAACAACAAACACAAAAGCCATACACATTCTCATTAAGCCTGGTTACAGAGTTCATCATATGTAACGATGAGGACTGTGCAGAAATGTCATTCTTTACATGCAAGCAAGATGCTTCAAAATCCCAGCCATATTTCTGCCTGGCTCCCAGGAGATCATCCTATAACTTGTCATATACACATTCATTAATACAGGGCTTGTTTGGTTTGTCCCAGAATTTTTTTTTCTTCTGTTTTTTTTTTCTTCTTTTTTTTTTTTTCTTCTTTTTTAAGGAAAGGCTACTGGATGGTCACAATGAAAAGGGCAAAAGTCACATAGATAGAGTCTTCTGAAAGGTCAAGCCACTAAGAATTTGCTTATATCCTTCATTGCATTGCACTTCTACCACTTATGTCCAAAAGCTGAGTCCCAAAGCTGAGCAGGAGAGTCAACTCTCCCGGTCCTGGTGGACGCCACATCAGCACCCATTCATCTGCTCTGTGTAACTTGGCTCCACTCAAGGTTCTCACTGAAATTACCTCCAGTGTTTACCATCACAGTCCTTCCACTCTGTGTAAACGATTCAAAATATCTGAAGCCATTAATACCCCCTTTAAAGCATTGCATCCTTGGAATCCTTGACTACTGTGACAGAGTGAAGAAAAATGCAGATTTAACAACATATTATCAAAAACCTCAAAATGACGACAGTGAGGGAGAGGGTATACTTCCCACCAATCCTCCAGCCATTTTGATTGTCTGCTTTAAGACTTTTCCTTATTCTTTTTATTGATTTAAGAGTAAAATGTTTGAGAATGCCTATATTCCTGCTACAACAGATTATCGTTGAGTAAAGATAACCATCATCAAAACAAAATAAAAGACCAGTTTATTCTCATTTGCTCCTTGAAAAATACCTGCTCAATCAAGAGAAAAATCAGGAACAAGAGATGATGAAATAAAACTCTTTTAGAAGAAACCATTTTTGCCAGCAAGGAAAATAGTCGGTACAGTTAGCTTTTACTGTTCAGTTCTGTTAGAAGTGGTCTGGCCTGCAGATTTCTATTTTCTCCTGGATCTCCAGGAAGATAATTCCAGCTCATGACTCGTGGAGCTTCCAGTTTCCACCTTTTATTCTTTAGCAAGCAGTAGAGAGAAACATCTTTAACAGCTTAAAGCTTCAGTTCCTCTACTAGCACTATTACTTGACTTCAAAATATACTTTCCATCACCCATCCAACATCATTTCCCAATGTTGGTGCAATAAAATAACAAAGCCTGTGGTTTAGCAGTACATTTCACATTCCTTGCATTTAACATATTTGGTACCAAAACCTACTGATTTTCAAAAATAACTCCATGGAGAATGTACAATTAGTCAACAAAGTAATTATTTGTCAGGACCTTCATTCCATAAAAAAAAGTGGAAAGTGTTTCTTTCTCTCTCTCTCTACCTGTTTTTAAGATAAATAAATTTCAGAAGCAAGAGAGACCTGAAACAGAACTCTATGTTTCAGTTAATTACAATCAGTAAATTTTCCTGAAGTCACTGGATTTTATTTGATCCATTCAATTTTATTTTTTTTTTAAGGATGAAGATGATATTTAGTAGCTTTTGATACTTAGTAGCTTTTGAGGGCATCATTGGGGTACTTAAAATAGTAACTTACTCAAGCTAGCAGAAACATTGCTTTGGTACCCTCATATAACCCAACCTCTGCTGTTTTTCCAGAACATCCTTCACTGATTTTAGCTTTGATTTCTGCTACTCTGAAAACAGTGTGAGACATCAACTTTTCCAGGTTAATCCTGCAGCCTCCAAGGTCTCTCATTTTCCTTTGGTGAGACAAAACGTGAAGGTCTCTGGATCTTAAAGACATCTCAGGACAGTCCCAAGTGTGATGACTTTCAGACCTGCAAGCACAGTACCGAGGCAGCAATGCAACCAGGCTGTGGACTGCAAACCTGTGGACTGCAAACCAGCTATAGATCATTTGCAGCTGCACTGCAGAAATATCTAACATTTCTGTAGGGGGTTATAGAAAATTTAGAAAATAAGGGTTCCTGGGATTCTGTGATGACTTGTGAGGAATGGCAATGGTCCTTGAGCCAATAGCATCCCCCAGGGCATCTCTCTCAGTTGTATTTACAACTGTCACACTTCTAACATGCCTGGAATGGTCATCGCAGAGCATGGCATCAACATTACAATTGCATCTTCTTGACCAGTCACAGCTGACCTGGGTCTCAGCCTTGGCACCAGGCTCACCCTGAAAACAGCATCCCCAGCAGATATCACCCACCCCTTGTGCCACTGCCAGGGCCTGATCTTTCCACCATAAACAGTTAATGAAATTTCCCAGCAGTGAGAGGCAACCTGACAGTCATTTGGGGATAAAAGGATAAAGCCCTGACATGTGTGTGGTCTTAATACTCCAGGGTCAAAACTGGGCATGAACAGAGATGCACCCACAGAAAATGCTTTTATCAGCACAAGTTATTTTGGTTTTAGTTCCCACAGGGTAATAAACTGTACTGGCAGAAGGTACTGTGGTGTTGGTCTAAGGGTATCTGTGCTCAGAGTTACAACTTTAAAAGGCAAAAAGCTCATACCCCTATCAGACAGACTTCCAGCAATTAAAAAACTGCAGTCGAGTGGAAGCCTAGAACAACATAAGCAATACACATAGCCAAAAGCTGATGACGTTTTGCTTTTGTGGACCTCAGGCCAGCTGGGAGTGCACAAGGGAGGATGACTGGTGCCAACACCCTGAAACAGAGTTGCAGCTCTCCTGGCCACCTCCCAAGCTAATCACATGCGCACATTTCAGCGTTATCGGCACAGCTGTTTCTGCACCGAACAGCAAACCAGCCTGGGGGTTAATTGGTTGAAAAATTAACTCAGAAAGTGAGGAGGAAGAGAAAGTTGTGGGGTCTTCTGCTTCAACTCACAGAGCTGTCGCATGCAAACAGTGGAGCTGGCACTGCTGGAGAGGAGGACGCTCCCTTTGGGGGGCATTAGTCTGGTTTGTTAGCAAAGGTTTTACATCGGCAAGTCACAAGTTGAGACATTGTCTTGTCCCCATCGTTATTTTGATGCATTATATAGATGCATTCCTGTATCTCTTTCTAGCCAGACACAGACCTACTTCCATTTCCACACCAAGTGCCACCCTGCCTCAAACAGAGCACATATTTTGAGTTCTTTAGCACTGTACAAACAGGTTTTAATCACCACATCCCATGTCACTGCTCTCCACCTGCTTTAAAAAGGGAACAGAACTTGTATATCCCTTTTTACACATTTTCCCTTTAGTTGTTTAGGTACAGCCTCACTGAGATGTGTATCACAATACTCTGAGAATATCAGTCAGCAAAACCCATATGTCCTTTCAAGCAATATCCGCCCTTCTTCTACTCCTCTGCTGTAGTCTAACCACAGTTTCACTTATCAAAATCACTTCTGCTACAGGGAAACAAGACAGTGGCGATATCCTTGATCTCTCCTGCTGTCTTCCTATCTCTTACATAGGTAAATGGAAGATGGACTGTCTTATCTTGCTGGGGTGCCTTCCATAATTTTCAGTCCACTTCTCCCTTGGAGCGGGGTTTAGCTGAAAAGCTCCCTTTGCGGACCACGGGCACCACCCTCAAATTTCTGACTATGGGAATGTGGGTATCTAGTACTGTAATTGGCCTAGATAGGATTTAGAAACCATTCAAACAATGGGAAATCGCAACAACAAAAACATAACACTTCCAAAGCAAGTGACATGGAAATGCAGAAAGACAGGCTGCTCTTAGCTTCACTGGGAATTAGTGATTCTTACTTCTTTTAGAGGCTCTGCTAAGAACTTTAACAACCACGGAGTCTGAATCTCAGTCTCAGTCACCACATCCATCAAGCCCATGTTGCATCCTGCTGCTCTGGACTACAGCCGTTATCTCAAATATTCCCTAACAATTCAAACAGAATCATCTTGAAATTCCTCTACACATCACACTATTGTTCTAGTTTTGATCTCATTTACCTGATCACTGATTAAAGCAATAAACCTCTGAAATTCAATGGAATATGAGAAAGTATTTAAGAAATAGGGGCAAAATTGCACCTGAACAGTGCTGGCTATAGCTGCTGGCAGGAAGTTTTTGACCTCTGCAGTTAAATTCTGGAGAAAAAAGATTTTAAAATTGTTGTGGCCATCTGTCCTGTCTCCCTTCAGCAGACAGCTAACTGTCTTCTGTATAAGTCAAGTGGTACTGGTTATGTTGCCAGCTCTCATCCTTAGGACTAATGCATATTTTTGCCTGTAAGTTAAAAGATTCAGTAGTTATATAAAGCAAAGGGCACCCAAGTGTAATAGCTGGTGTTAATGGAAAGGTAACAGAAGTCTCAGTACCCCTTGGGTACCAGAATTTTTGTAGTTTAAAGTATGGGTCTCTCACACCTTCCATTTACCTCAGTGATAATTGCAGAGTATTAAACCTTCCCATTTTAGAGACTGGAGTCAGAAGTTTTCTGCAGCACTGAAAATTTCACTTCATATACGAAAGCATCAGGCAAAATGTTGTATTGCTCAGTAAGCAACAGGTTCAGACGTTACTTACCAAATACAGACGATGTCTCCTTGCAACATGGTCCAGAAACTTCTTCACACTTCAGACACCACCTGTCCCAGAAAGTTCATGAAAAGAAATCCTCTGTAGCTTGAAGACACTCTGAACCTGGAAAGCAAATTCTTGCTGGGTTCAGAACAGCACTTTTAGTGGGAGTATTTCAGGATTTTAAAAGCACCAGACACTGCAGACATTCAGTGATAAGGAGGTTTGTGGTGATCACAAGCTGCAGGGAGAACTTAGGGCCTCCCATCTTTTTTTTTTCCTGTATTCAAGAGATAAGGATTAAGTTTTTACCCTTTGTGAGTGAGTCAGTATCTGTTCTGAAACACCTGGTGAAGTCCTCTGTTAACCTTGCCATTCCTTGCCATAAATTTTGTCCCGCTCATAAGGTTGAGTAATACTGCAAAATAATCCAGAATCATTCCTTTTGCCTCCTACTGTGGCTTGAAAGAGCTATCATACTGCAGGTCTTTTTTTATTGAATCTTAAGGCATTTAAAGAAAGATTTTGATGTCACTCTTTGGAAAAGATATTGAACTGTGAAGAGCATGCAATTACGAGGTACATACCTAGATGTTGACTCAGGTGTTTGTTTCTGATATTTGTGTAGGATATGACCTGGCTGGTTCCTGTCTATTCCTGGGTAAAAGGTACTGAATGAATGTGCAGTACAACAAAAATAACAAAACCAAACCAAACCAAACAAAAAAAAAGTGCTTTACAATTTAAGCAGTCACTGAAAAGACTGGATAAAACCTGAGGATGGAGCTTTTTCTTTCATCTACTCTTTTCTCTTACCATGGTGAAGAGCTACTACATCGACGTGTTCAGCACAAAATCATTATAATAGTAATAAATAGCATGCCAGCTTAGCAAGTTCAAGGAATGTTTCAGCAGTATCTTTGGTATTCCTGTTGGAACAGATATTGAACACTAAAAATGAAAGTGGAGGGGGAAAAAGTGCTTCATTGCTGTAAACCAGCACATCTCTCTTCTGCCTCTGGTTTCTGTAGCTCTGTACCAGAAGCAGCGGTGAGCATGGAGCCCAGCACGGCTCCTCCTGCTACCCGAGAGCCCCCAGCCCCCAGTGCTCCAGTCAGCACTGAAGTTTCACGGGGGTTTGAAGCAAAACAAACTCACCAATCTAGTCCAAAATGAATGCTAGTGAGATGGATAACAGGAAAAAGTGTAAAAGCATTGAAAACGGAGCCCGCAATGATGAAAAAAGCAAAAATCTTTTTTTGGCTTTTCTGGCGGGGGGGGGGGGGGTGGTGTCAGCTAGGTTTTAGGTGGTCTGTAGCACTTTCACACACTTATATCTCATTCACAAAAAATGTCTCAAGAAATGTTCCCTTTGTTCCCAGACTTCGTTTCCTTTCTTGTTAAAGTGAAAACCCACACAATATGAATAAATACCAAGACAAACAATATAGGAGTATTAACACATTTCTCTAAACTTGACGAAGCCTCAAGTTGTATCTTCAGATACGTGAGTGCCAGGTCATCTGGATTCAGAATTTGGTCTAATTTCATAAAAGTGAAGATGTCAAAAACCAGACAAACTGAAGTGCCAGATTTTAACCTCCTCAGAAGGAGCGTTTCTGTCCAGGGTCCCTCAGAGGCAGCAGCAGAGCATAAGAGTGAGTTCAAGGCATGTTTCGGGGAAGAGGTGAACGCCAAACCTCGGGAGGTTTGTATGCTGCTAACTCCTGCCCTCCTCTCTGCACTCCAGGAAAATCCCCTTGAAACACACAATGTGCAGTGAGCTGGGGAAAATGCCTGCACCGAAAGTAAGAGGGCTGAGGAGGAAGGTGAGCAGTGTTCCATCAACAGCAGCTGCTTGGGGAGGGAGGGGAGGAGATCTAGAAATACAGAATTTTTTTATTCTTAATAGGACAACTGTCCAACACGACTTGAGCCCAGAATCTGGGAAATGTCACGTTCTCCCTTTCCTCCCAGCACAGCTAAGGGCTGGTGCTGCAGCCAGCTCCAGAGCCGGCTGCCAGACGGGTGCTGGAGCATCCCACCAAGGTAGTGCCAAGGGACTAGCACACCATCAGCAATGAAATAACTTGGGGCTGTATTACCCTTAAATAAAAAGGGATGCTGCTCCTACTGTTGGCAGCAGAGGACCTGCACTATCACAATTTTAATCGTGCTCACCGTGCTGCAATTTAAAGACTTGAAGAGACAGACTTCCAATCTGTCTTTGCTGACCCTGAGGCCCTCCCTATTTCAGGTTCACTTTCCTGCGTGTACCTTAGGTCAGACGGATACAGAAGTCTCTCCTTCTCTGTGACCTAACTGCTCACACAATTTAATTTGTGGATTTGTGCTGGCAGAATAAGAGGTCAGCTCCTGAAAAACCCAGCCTTAACATGTCCTGTTGACAGCTTCTCAGATATTGCCTATCTGCTACCCCTATCACAGCGTCTGTATTTTCTCCTCATAGCAGTAACAAACCTCCCTTCATTCTCCAACCTGTCATCTTTTCGCCCTGTGAATTTCCAATAACGTCCTAAAAACCAGCAGTGGCTGAATGAAAAGAGCTGAGAAAATACTGCAACCGATGCTACGCTCCTGCATAATCCCCTAAGCCACGGCATATCTTAATATAAATCTATAATAAGAGTAAAGCTCTGGAACAAAACAGTACAGGTTTTCCCTTGTTTATTTGTTTGGGTTTCTCTTTGTCACTCCATGTATGTTAATATAAAAGACTGTAAGCAGCAGTACACGACCAGTGCATTACTCTCAGCTAATGCATGCCTATAAGGCATTCCAGCTGCTCCTTCAACCTGAGCTGTTTTGTAATGCATGTGAACCTTGTTTGAGCTGGCATGATATAGTATCTGGAAGAGCAATTTAATGCAATCTCTCATCTATTTCACTGATTGCAACCATTTAGTGCAATCTTAAAGAAAGATGATTAGAACTCACTGGTTCTTAATGTTTAATTTATTTACATTCATGTCTGCTAGAGAGCCATTTCATTCATCTCCTAAATGATAGCATAAAATCATTGAAAAATGATGTGCAATAAACATTATTATTATACTGCTGTCCTCACTAGCAGATAACAACTGCTGTCATTCGTAACACTGATTGACCTATATGGCACAGCTCTTTAAGTTCTAGCCATAATAAAACACATTACAGGCATAACAGTTCTGTATTGATGCCTGGCACAATAACAGGTTTTTAGTTAAAATAAAATTCAAGCGAGACTGGCATTTCTGTGCAGGTAGGTTGAAGCACAGCCACTCTTCAAAAGAAAAAGACCCAACACATAAATGTCATATTAGCTGAAAAGAAAGGGTGAATTTTTGGAACTACGACTGCATCCTAATTGGCACTTCTGGTGTTGTTGCCTGGTGCAGTGGCATTCATATTAAGCTGAACAAATGCCACATTTGCATTTCCGATAAGTGCTAGCATTTTTCACATTTCGCATGCATCTCTTGTTTAAATAAGCATACCTGAGAAGTTACCTAAATTAGCCTGCCAAGATAGCTTACTATCTCATTCTCATTGGCAGAATTGTGGAATTTTTATAATAATAACCTTGATTCAAGGTAAAGAACCCTGCCAACAACATTTGGGGGATTAAAATAAGAGCAACTTTAAAAGTTAAAGTGGCTGCGGTGGATATCTTCTAACAAAGCAGCAGACAACAGCCTGTGCCAACAAACACAAAGCATTTAACAAAGTTTCCAGTAAATGAATGCATTCATGAGTGTAAATTTTTTTTAGCATAATAGAGAGATATTTTTTTTAGCATAATAGAGAGATTTTGTGATTGCAATGTTATAAAATGTTGTTTTTCTTTTATTTGACATAATAATATTCGTCACATCATTACTTCATTCAAAGGTACTGTACTATTATAAATGAAGGTGTACATTTTTCTTGATGGAATCAAGGTAATGAATAATTGAAAGTTACTCTTCATTCCAGCTGTGCATGTGGCTTCAATTTCCATAAAAAAAAAAAATTGGAAGGACAACTAAGTTACTCTGCAAAATGTATAGATAAAACATAGCTGTTCAATAAATAAAAAACCAAACAAACAAAAAATAAAGGTATAATGTTTTAACTCCCTCCTCACCCCCCCCCCCCCCCTTTGATTAGACCTATCAAAGTGTTCCTCTAATAAGGAACCTGGAATCAAAATGCAGCTCTCATTCCAGAAATGACAGTGTGAAATGGGCACTTTCCACTTACACAAACTAAAAAGGCATGTTACTTTCCTTGAAGTCCTAACATCAAGAGAAAGACAGACAGATGGAGGGATAGATGGACTCTCTTCTCTCCACATCACACCACATTGCCATCTGAATTGCTTGCCAGGTTCCAGCCCGTCACACATGGGCAAACCCTGTCTGTGAGGTTGCCCAGGTGTCACTGCCCTTTGCCAGCCGAACTGATACTACCAGCGATGACTCAGGAAAACTGAGCCTAACTCTGACTTTAGCTGAACTTCCACAGCTGAAAAGTAAAGGAACAACTCATCTCACTTGATGCAGGCTGAAAATACCACACACAAAATTAAACAAGTGCAAAAAAAAACCCCAAACCCAACCAGAATCCACTTTAAGTCCCTATTCAGAGAACAAGGTAATGCTAGTAAAATATGGATACTTGGGAATTCACAAAGGACTAAACCAGGGCTGGCAAGTAGTTCCCACCTCTATTTTTCACTATTGCTGCATTTAATTACTTTATCTTTTTGTTTGCTGGTATTATTTCTGTATGTGCCTGCACACGTACACGCAGAAGGAGGTGAGAGAAGAATTTGGAGAGAAAGGTGGTGAGCTTGCAGATCATGACAGCGGTGACTTGGGAGCATGACTGCAGGGGTCTCTCAGCACCAGTCCCAGCTCTGCAGAGCAATGGCTTTCAGGGAGTACAGACCCTGTGAGTCCCTAAACGGCCACTCCCACTCTGGAAGGGGAATGGTCTTACAAAGCTGCACTCTCTGCTCTTCCACAACCAATTTCCCTTACTCCCTCTATAAATTCCTTTTCCATGGCATAACTCTGGAACAATCAGCCTCCCTAAATGAAAACATAGCTACTTATGCAACTGTAAGAAAACAGCTCAAAACCCCTAGCAAACAATCTACTCCAAACAGAGGAGGTTCAGTCCAGTCTCACTAATGTACAAATGGTATTGGCTTTTCCTTATAATGTTTGTGTTTCTCTTACTGAATTTCAGGGCTTCCTTTTAAAATGCTGGGTCTTCCCTCCTCTAAATAGCCCTTCTTGGGATTGCTGGAGTTGGAAGTTTGGAGCAAAGGCTGTTCAGGACAAGGTGCAGCTGCTTCCCTTTTCTAACCACTGAAACAAAACCCTTCAGGGCAAGCAATAGGGGGCTGTGGCACCTTTCAAAATTCATGCCTGACTTAGATTGCAACAGCTAATAAAGAAACAAGAAATGTTTCCCTGATGTCCTCCCAATGTATCTAGATGCTCTATGCCAGCCTGAGGTGGCTGTGGTGGTAGGGCATCAGGCTCTGGCTTATCTTTTGGGTTTAGTTCTCTGGAGATTCTTTAAACTCTAGTAAAACTTGCTTGAAGTGACCAGGCATACAATGACCTGCTTTGTTAAGTGCAGTAGAACAACACCATCAAGAAGCATTTGCTTTCTACTGGAAGTAAAGCTTCACCAGTTTCCAGTGAATTTTGAACAACTTTCATCGTCTTGACAAGAGATTAAGAGTCCGTTCCCCACTTTCCTCCTCTTTGCCTGGCCAGAAGGAACAGAGAAGAGGAGCTACCCCAGCTGTGCTGTCTCTCCAGCATGATGTACACACAGTCACCAAGAACAGTATCCAACAGCAAGATAGCTGTTCTTCTTGGAGAAATAAAGGTGTGCTAGATACGGTGAAATTAGGAGTAGACAAGGTTTGGTGTTTAAAACATCCACTTCCCAGGTTTCCATTGGCCATTATCATTGCTGCTTGTACCTAGCTAGACTAAAACTGGAGCCTGACAGCTTCAGTTGTGCTTGCTCCTGCTTTGTCATGCGCACAGGGTAATAGAGTGCATTCAAAAGCTCTGGGACCCCCACTGTACATATCAGCAAGACCTTCCATTAATAATGTGCAATCTGCGATCGCTACTACCCTGAGTACTACCCTGATCGCTACAACTGTGAAGTGGGTGTTCTTGATAAAAACAGGTTTTGGTGTCAAGTTAAAAAAACCCTAACAGTACACTAGGTTCAAAATATGTACAGTATCCACAAGAGTTAGAGGAGCAGTGGAGGCAGCCGTTAGTCAACCAAGTTGCTCTGAGCTGGCAAAATCCAAACCATGGATGTGCAACTCCACCGGAGAAGTGGGGACCCTCTCTGCCTCCAGTCTCACACAAGCGGCATTCACCCCTTTAGCTGCTATTCCACCCTTCCTGACTACTTAGGCTACGAGCACATGAACAGGTAAACTTTTGGCAAGCTATCTCGATTTTTAAAAGTTGTAAATGACAACATAACTCTTAAAAGCACGGCAGGCTTACCTGAAGAGCAGTAAAAACACCAGCGGATGAGTCAGGGCAAATCATGTCACACTTCCAATCACTTACTTGCACAGTGTAATTTGCTCCAGGTTTATGACTTCAGTGTCAGCTCCTTCCTCAGGAGTACCTGGTCTTACAAAGTCTGAGCTAGTCATACAGCAAGATTTAATGCTGATAACTCTACCTCCCAAATCCTTGTTATGTGTGTGCTGCGGATAGCACAGGACGGAGCAGGGAAAAGGCAGCAACTACTGTCTTAAGCTCCTTTTGAAGCTTCTGGTATTTCATGGCTATCCGAGTGCCAATTAGGACTCTGATTTAAAGTTTCAGCAGTCCCCAAGGACAATAGCAGCCACAGCAGAAAAGTAAATACTTGAATTTTCCTTTGCCTTACACTGATCAAGGAAACACTGACACAAATACGTTTTCCCATTTCTCGGTGACTATTATTTGCAACCAAAAAAAAAAAATTCTAGCCAAAAGAGTAGAAAGAGTCAGACAGAATGGTGAATTGGGCCCAGTGTGTTTTCGTTCTTAGGAAACAAACTAAATTATGATGTTGTGCCAACCAGAACAAGGCTGTAAGAGTCAACCTACATGGTAAACGCCTTTTATCTGATTGCCTCTTACACTGTACACACAAGCAGGGCAGCCTCTCTTCTTACTGATTTGGCCTATTTATTCTCCATGCTTCTTTAGAAATTATTGAGAAAAGCGGGCAAATTACAGGCCTGGAAATCTACATCATTCTGTTTTGTACAAAGCATTGTGACCTTTTTCTGCTCTCCAGTAACTACAAAGTGTCTTGCTTTTAAAAGTTCAAACGTGTCATGTTGTTAATCCTGGATGACGACAAGCGCATACCATATGTTTGAGAGATACTGGTTGGAAAATAAGAATGATATTAACATTAAAATTGATTAACCTTTGCAGGGATGTTGTATTATACTGGCAGAAGATGGGCTGAATACCAACAGTATTATTTCGGATGTCCGATTGAAGCTCCCTGATTCACCACACCTATGGGCACCCATTTCCTCTCTCTGGCTCAGGGGGAAGGCTGGCCTTCTCATGGCATCTGCTGCCTCTTTCACTGTTTCCTTTAACATGCTTTAGGGCATGACACACACCTTCAGACGGCGCCAAGGATGGAAGACCAGGGTAGTAGAGAACCTTTGCCAACCTGCCTACGTATTTATGGGTTTTACTCCTGGCTGGGCATTTGTTGGAGTGTCCCACAGGTATGGTCCCGCCTCAGGTGCTGGTGCTCAGCCCAGCGAGCTTCCCAATGCACCTTTGCCATGGCCACAGCCAACACTGGGCATGGCTGGCAGGGGATGCTGCTGGCTGCTGCTTCCTGTGCAAGGCCGGAATTCAGCTTTTCGAGTGCTCCATTGGTGTTTCAGTGCAAAGTCAGCCAGCTCAGCTTAAAGGCAATTGTGTCAGTCTCACTTCTCTAGCGAGCAAGGGAAGGGCCATCCTGCTTGAAGCTATTCCCCAGCAAGGCAGAGTCCAGCTGGAAGCAGGCAAGCCTTCCTTATGCAGAACTAGAGGGTGAAAATGGTGAAAATTACTAGAGAATTTATTTGTAAAGCCTCTAAGATTTCTGAAATATACCACAAAAAGTAATAAAAGTACTGTCATATCTGCCATTCAGTTTGGGTACCAGAATTTGGGTTGGTATGAGTTTTGATTTTTTTTTTTTTTTAAGAAAAAGCTCTTAAATTGCTTCTTTTAGAGACAACCGCATCTCCTTTCTTTTTAAATCAGTGGCAGGAGTGTAAAATAAAGAATGAGAATTCTCAGGTGCCTGAGAAAGGCAATGAAAGTTGGTATGCATAGTAGTAGGAAACAATATATTTTTCCTCATTTCCTATTCTGAGTCCTGTGCAAGATGGGGCTCACACTGAACACACTGCATAGGGCAGTATGAACCAGAAGACCAAATGGCAAGACTGAACACACCTTGAAAAGAGAAATAGGGACTAGTGAATGGGAGCTGCCCTGCAGAAAAAGTGTAAACTGCACCAGTCTTATTGCTACTATGTGTCCTGAAAAGGAGACATTCTAGTGCAGCAAAGTGGGGGATGATAGGGTACATTAATTCAAATTGGAATAAATTTACTTCATATAGACTTCACAAACAGACAACCTCTACTTATTTAAATCCAAAAATGTTTTGCATCTAGGTTTGTGCTGCTTACATTATCCTCTGTAAATGGACAAATGATACCATTCTTTTCATTACCTAGAAAGTAGCATTCTAGGAAGGAAATAAAGCCCTGGCTAATAGCTGTACCTTAAAAAAAAGCAATATGCAGGAGAAACCTGGCTAGACTTAAAGGGTATTCAGCTGCTTCTCCAACCTACGCAGCAATTGCCTTCTCAGGCTATAAATTGTGAGAATGGGGACAATTGGAATCTGAAAGTGCTTTTATGATTACCACTTACTGTTTGTGGAGCTGGTATGTTTTCAAAGGTATCACCATTACATGGCAAACTCTGATTAAAAAGACGAAACATAAGAGTTTTATTTGTAAGTGATATTAAATAATCTCTGGCCCCTTTTTATTGCACATAAAAGCTAGATCAGAATTTAGAGGTTCTATTGTTAAAGCTGTTGTTATTAGCTGGACCAAAATATTAAAAGAACGTTAAGTAAATCATATATAACTCACTAAAAGTGCATAGAGTCCAGATCCTGTTTCTATTTAAATGAGTAAGCGCTTTGCCCCCGGCTTCTAGAGGAAGGGTTGAATCTGGGAACTGCGTAAGCAGCGACTCATCCGGTACAGGTCATCTTTCTTTTGTATAGCTCTGCTGACAACCTCCACCCCATTGTCCTGGTTTCAGCCCTCTGATGGGTTCCAACAACCTACCAAAAAGGTTAGAGGACAAAGAGGACATTGTCTTCTCACTGTGCTAAACACCAGGGTGAGGTAGGGAAAGCCTGAGGAATTCCATCCTCAATCTGCAGCATTATCAGAAGATGCCTCCTCCTAATGAGTTTTTGGGGTACCAGGCAACCAAGTCACCTACTGAACCATAACCAGCACTACACACCAGCTGCTAAATGTACCACCTTGTTTTCCTTTGACAGTTCCTGGGGTACCTCCATATTATTAATTCTTCTCTAATCACAGTCATGGTAACTGCCTCCAGCTGTATTAGCATGCCAGTGTATTTGCAAATCTTTAATAATTTAGGCACGATCTGACTGACCATATTCTAAAAGATTATCTTCTGTGAAGGCCAACAGTGCTTCTTTCGTCTTCTGCAGTTGCAATAGATTTACTCTTGGGGTACCCTTTCTTCTCTCATACCTTCCCTTTTGTCCCACTCCTAACTCTTACACTATTTTTCACCCATGCCCACTTCCCAATGATCACACGTAATCTCCCCTCATTTATGTAAGAAGAAGAATATCCATAGATCCCAGTGCAGTGCCCTTCCATCTAATAGCAACTCAAAGGGGCTGAGGGCCAATCAATATGCATATAATCAAACTGCACAATGCTGAACCTAGACATCTAGAGACCTATTGGTCTTTTGCCCCTGAATAAAGGGAGGATATTTACATCACTGAATTTCAAAGCCTCCGAAGAGCCCCCAGTCTTTCATTAGGCCATTTTTGACAGTGAAAATAAAATCTCTGCTATTCCAAAACAGGTCATGGAAGTTACCACACTCTTCACATTCATCAGTATCATCATGAGCTGAAACTTTCTTATTGCAGTTAATTCTCTTCCTTAAATGAAGAGGCTGATTTCAACATACTTTGAGCCAGGACACCAAATTTCTTCTCCCTTCCTCTGCCAAGACTGCAAAGCCCCATCCAAAACCCTAGCTGAAACCTTACCAGTCCACACCAAGGCCACCGTTCTGTGTGTGCTCCTGAAATCACTACCAGATACCTGGTACCCAAAGTATCTTTCCACACTGTACAGAGCTTAATAAACAGCCCCAAATAGTATACAACCGTATAACAACTGACACCTCAGTTTGTAACACTCAGTGTGGAAACAGGCCAAATTCAGTTCCATTTCTTCCCCATGACTGCAACTGATTACTGAACATCCATCCATCATTGCCGTGAACTGCAGGATAGCAGTAGCTTTGCACTAGAGACAAGGCTGGACAGAAATGACGTGCTGCTCCCTCCCTGCTCCCCTGCCCAGCACTAGCAGTTACCAGTACATACAAACATCTGGCATCTAGTCCAAAATCACCCACTGCTCTTCTGAAAGCAAAAGTACTGTGAGTAAATTCTTGCCTTTTATGCATTACTTACAAATGCAGCATATTGTTCCTATTCCCCTGCACGTGTTTTGATACAGAAAAATGTAGTGCAAGAAAGGAGTATGTAAGCCCTCCCGTTCATAGAATCATAGAATCATAGAATGTTTTGGGTTGGAAGGGACCCCTAGAGGTCATCTAGTCCAACCCCCCTGCAGTGAGCAGGGACACCGCTAACTAGATCAGGTTGCTCAGAGCCCCATCCAACCTGGCCTTGAATGTTCCCAGGGATGGGGCCTCCACCACCTCTCTGGGCAACCCGTTCCAGTGTTTCACCACCCTCATTGTAAAGAATTTCTTTCTTATATCTAGTCTAAACCTACCCTGGTTTAGTTTAAAACCATTACCCCTTGTCCTGACACAGCTGGCCCTGCTAAAAAGATTTTCCCCATCTTTCCTATAGGCCCCCTTTAGATACTGAAAGGCCACAGTCTCCCCGCAGCTTTCTCTTCTCCAGGCTGAACAAGCCCAACTCTCTCAGACTGTCCTCATAAGAGAGGTGCTCCAGCCCTCAGATCATTTTTGTAGCCCTCCTCTGGACCCGCTCCAACAGTTCCATGTCCTTCTTCTGCTGAGGGCTCCAGAGCTGGACGCAGTACTCTAGGTGAGGTCTCACCAGAGCAGAGTAGAGGAGCAGAATCACCTCCCTTGACCTGCTGGCCACGCTTCTCCTGATGCAGCCCAGAGTATGGTTTGCCTTCTGGGCCGCCAGCGCACATTGCCGGCTCATGTCCAGCTTTTCATCCACCAGCACGCCCAAGTCCCTCTCGGCAGGGCTGCCCTTGATTCTTTCTTCCCCCAGCCTGTATTGATACTGGGGGTTACCCTGACCCAGGTGCATGACCTTGCACTTGGCCTTGTTGAACCACATGAGGTTCACACAGGTCCACCTCTCCAGCCTGTCCATACCTATAAGCCAACAGACTTTAGCTACAGCTTTCTGACATATTCAACGCAACAGCCACAGCACGTTCCCCACCATGCAGAACAAGCCTAGTGCTCACCAGAATGACAGTACCTGTGCGATTCCCAAGGCACCAAGGGTTTGTCTTCCTCCTTTGTCACTGCTGGGATGGAAGGAGACATTTCTTGTTTTCATTGGGTGGGAAACAAAACCTCCTTGTTTCTTAAACCTGCATTAATACAACATATTAAAATCTCTCTTCAGTGGGCAGGACTTCTGGGGTTATGTATCAGCAAGTTGTAAAAATATTTTGATCTTCTCTGCCAAACTTCTTTTTGGAATGAAAGTGACATGGAAGCTTTTTTATAGTCTGTAGTGACTTCTTGGATATTTTTATTTATATGTTATATATATGAAACTATTGATATCTCTATGCAGCAACAGATACAGCTCACATATTTCTAATGAGACTGTTACCAGATGTATACTATGAATTGCCTGGAGATACTACCTCAGAATTGTATGTTTTATCATGCAAGATGAAAACTAAATTGTTTTGTTCCCTTGTTGACTGTAGTGCACACAAGGAACTCTGTAAAGTCCAAATTACAGCTGCCGAACTTTTGCAAATTCCCTAGCCAATTCAACAAAAATAAAATGGATTCTTGAAATCATTACAATCTGAAGCAACCTGGAAAATATGTGGGTGGAACTGATGGAAAGATGGAGGAAGGAAGAAAAATGCACCAGGATACATATAACAAAACCACATCTTCCTTGAAGTTTACTGCTTACATGCCCACTGATGGAGAGGGATGCAACAGCTGACACAAATGATATAGTGTCAATCTGAAATCAGTTATGCTAGGTATGCTACATAATTCCAAGGTTTCAAGTCTACATTAATGGCCCCCACATATCAGTTTTGATGTTCAAAAGCCACAGAATCACTAGAGTCCCAAATATCAAAATGCAGTCAGTCAAAATTACAAACGACAATTGCAAAGCTGCTCTAAGAAATTAAGATGAAAGGCTCAGGAGCTCAGAAAAATTGCCAGACTATACAGCCAAAAAACCTTCTTCCAGTCAAAAGAGGAAGAGCCTCCAGTCTTGGCGTCTGTGAAAGTCAAGGTATTCCACCACCTTTTGCAACAGCTGCCCAAAAGCCATAGAACATGAGGGCAATATGGAGAAGTTAAGGGTCAGTATCTGCATTTAGCATATTTTCTTACATTCCATTATGGAGGGCAAATTCTTTTTTCAGCTGGCTGAAAATATGAAGGAAACTTTCTAAAGAAACTATGGACATATCAGCTCCAAGCATTCAAAAATCACACACAAATGCATGACCTTCAGGAGTCATAAATTCAGCTTAAACATCTGAGATGAAGACTTATTCTCAGTGAAGTAGATGGCAGATTTGATTTCAACAGACTATAGATTCCACTCTGTCAGATTTCCTAAAAAGCTTCAGGTTGATTTTATTTGCAGGTCAGGTTTTTAAGCCTGCAAGGTACATTCAAGTTACATTTTCAATTTTTTCCCTGCAGAAGAGCTAAAAAAAAAAACAACCAAAAAACCCAACTACTTAGATTTTGGAAGAACTGGGATTCTCATTAAAAAAAAAAAATAAAGAGGCACAGACCTGGAACTTCAAAATATGCCACATTTGAGACACACAATGAGGGAAGACTTCTGCAGTTCAGGGCTGTCAAAATCCACCTAGTTAATAAACTTTAGCAGCAATGAAGGGACTAACATTGTCAACTCTGCTGAAACTGGTCTTAGTTTTTTATTTTAAATAATGGGTTCTAAATTAAGCCAGTAAAATAAAAAAGCATAAGTTTAATTGCAAGAAAAGTAATTTTGGGGTATAGTAAAGGAGCACACCCACCTCCTTCCCCTGCACCAGGGTCTGGAGTTTCAAAAAATCAGCAACAATTTCTACTATCCATCTTACCAAGACAGGATTTTACATGGAGATAAACTCTCTTCTACCCAGGCAGGTCATTTTTTGCCAGCAATGTTTCTGAATAAAAGTTGTGCAGCATTAAAAATGATAAAAGCACAACCTCTTACATTTACCAATAATCAGATACAGGGACAAGGAGCACACTTTGTGCAGAGCAGTCAAATTTAGAGAACAGAGGATTGCAACAGGCTCTAATATGTTTCTGTTGGAAATGTAAACTCTATGCACAAACATGCAAATTTAGGTCATTGCAATCCACCAAAATGGAGTTTTTGTAGGCCATTAAGAACCAAAGAGACAGCTTATCTTCCAGCAGCTGTGGAAAGACAAAGCAAACCCCTAACAAAAAAGACAGAAGGAAAATATTTTAATTGGTCCACCCAAAACATTACTTGGCATAACACTTCAGAGTGGCCCACAGGACTACATGCGGAAATACAAGCCCCCCAAAATGTGCCCACGTTGGCTGTGAGATGCACTAGTAACTTGTAATCGTGCTGAATTGCTTCTCTTCCCTCTTTCTCAATTTCTGCTTTCCTATCTCTCAATAAATCTGATTAAATTGTGCTTGCTTAGTGAAGGGCAAAGGAAAGAGGAGATGGAACTGGCTAGGACTGAAAAGAAAAGCAAGGAAATGAAAAAGGCAAGAAATAGAAGTTGGATTCTTTTTTTTAAGCCTTCTGTGCCCTATGACACTTAACACTGTGCAACTTTAAACAGAAAAAGTTTTGGAAAAGCTCAGAGAAAATACTATAAAACAAAGGAAAAAACCAGCTTCAGATAAAACATTTTTCTAAGCTCTGTGCCCAGATTACATTCTAATAACATAAGCAGAGGCAGGGGCTGATTTTTAAGTTACCTGTTAGACTCCGATCTAATCAGCCTTGTAACTAGCTTAAGAATTTGGAAGCTTTTCTCTGCTTTCAAAAGTTACAGAGTTAGACATCAGTTCTTCATACCACTGTACAAGCCTTTATGTCATGACCACTGAAAAGAGTTCTTCTGAATACACTTCAGACACAGGCATGGAAACCAAATACAGAAAGTAGGGGTTTTTTTGTTTTAATCCCCTGAACAAGAAATCCTAGGCTGAGAGGGCAGGTGAAACTTGGTTTTCAAACGCTGCATTCGTTCAGGGTGCAGTGTTACTGTCAATTGTGTTGATGGTTGCCCTGTAAAGGAATTTGTGAAGGATTTTCTAAAAAAAACCCAACCTAATAAAGAAAAATCCGCGCCACTTGATCAGGTTCACCACCACACTTTTTAGCTGACTACTCCATATGATCTTTTGTCTGTCTCCACTCCTCCCCGTCTGTTCAGATGGAACAGTGCCCACTCGCAAATTGGACAGTCCCTGTTGCAGAGATGCCAGATGCAGAATGAATACTTGAACAACAGGAAAAAAAAAAAAAGTAGCTTACAGACACTTCTGACTGCCAGCGAGACACGGCTGCATTTCAGAAAGCACATTAGAAAAAAAAAAAAAGCTTACACCAAAAAACCCAAGAAACAGCTGTGGCTAACTTTCAAAAGATGTAGCTGAATTACAGTTGCAAAGTAGACAATTGCCTCCTCGGCCGTGCGCGTGAGTGCGTTGGCAGGCCAGCAGGTACTGGCAGCAAAAAGTTATTAAGAGTTAAGATTTGCTAGATGCATTAATCAAAGAAAAGAAAACTTTTAAGTGGGTCAGCTCAGAGAACGCATTGTTTGCAACGTGCATCTCGATGCCAGAGGAAGCCCTGGCCAGCAATTGTTTATTGCCACTAATGTTTCTCACAGCTTTTGCTGATAAGGTAGTGGTAGGATGCAAACACTACTAGGTCTGAGAAGTAATATTTTCTATATTTTTTACTGTACTGAAGTCCCAGGAAATGTCACTTGCCTGCGTATTTACTTCATCAAATATTGAGATTGACATTTTATTCAAATCTATCTCATTTGTTTGCCAGTAATTGCATAGCAGTATATTCTTCTGTACAATAGGGAAACAACGGAAAACAATAGGGATGTGAGGGGAAAATCCAGCCACTGAAAAGTGCACCCAGCAAAGCTCCAGATACAGTGATGTCTCTTCTACTACCTGCATCCAAGAGTCTGCACCTGTAAAAAGTACTTTTGTTTTCAGATTTCTTCCAGTCTCTGTGGAAATGGGTTCAGGGAAACACAAAAAGCAGACAGTCAGATATATAACCAGGATCAAGTCTTGACAGAAGTTCAAGGAAAGCTGTCTAGAAGAGAGGAGCAACTTTTTCTGATGGCTGAAAAGGTGGCGATGGTCCACTGAACCACTGTTTTGCCAGGATGAGTGGTGAACCTGGAGGCACCATTTGACTGTTACATGACCACAGTGTAACTTTGTGTAAATAGCTGAGATGCTGCTTAAGTCTAGGCTAGGGGTTAAACCACAACAGTGGTTTAACTTTTAGGCTCAATCTTGCAAGGACACAATCACAACATGTGGCCTGCTGAAAAGCCCAGCGGCTGCCATTCCTCCCCCCTCCCCCAGAGCTTCAAGTCCATGCCCTTTTGCTTTGAACTACTATGAAAGCGACTGGCTAGAGAATACATTTTTAAACAGGGAAGAGTTATTAAATGCTAAATTTCCACCAGTATAAGTCATTTTGTATTAATAACTTCACTTCATAATTAACTTTGCATAACAATAGCAGCTGGATACCCTCATACCGTGATAAGCAACAGGCTCCTCTGCCCTGGAGACAATACAATCAAAACTGACAAAATAGGAAAAAAAAAAGGATAATGTACAGAGAGATTACGTGACTGTCCAAGGTCACACAGACCATGTGCCACAGAGGCTGGAGCTGAACCCAAAGACTAGGAGTTACGCTGGCAACTGCTGTTATTTTAATTTTCCTAAAGCAGAAGGCCCTAAGGCAGCACAGCAAAGGAAGGATGGTGTATTATGGATATACCTTGCACCTGAGGATTAGTTACCCCTGAGGTCAACCAAATGAACCAGCAGAGCAGGGTCTGATCCATCTGCAGTTCAGAAGGCAGTCCTTCCTCAGCCACAGCTCTATAGTGAATGCTGAAAGAGTTAACAGACATCTTTGGTGGCATCACTTAATTTCACGTTTTAGACTGGCTCTGTTATGAATGCTACTGAGACAATGTGAAAGCAGATGAATGTCACAGCAGTATTAACATGGAATGATGTTAATGTTTATTAACCTAAAAAGATTTGGGGAGAATTAAGGAATAAAAACAGATGGGTGTCCTGCAAAATATTTTTCCCTGCCAAAGCCTTGTCTCCATTGACTCTTTGCCACCATGAGTGTCACCTACACCACTGTTTCTGGGTTTGTTCTGACTGTCTCAGCATTTTAAATATCCGGTGAGATAACAACACTTCTTTATTTATGTGATGACAAAGACAAGACAGGAAGGGGTGGCACTGCTTATCTGCTTTTTTATTGTTGAAGTATTAGCAGGTTATCTGTATCTCTAAACGCTTATAGCAATTTGATTTTGAAATCGGTTTCACTGCTGCCCTTTTCACCTCATTTCTCAGAAGATTTGGAGTCACATTCAGCATTGATTCCCCTCCTCTGACCCTAGGGATATTGAAGAGATACTTAGGTTCACTAAAAACTCAAGAAAATCTCCGCACGCTTTCTCCATCAAGGCTTTATTTTGATCAGTCTCCCAGCCTATTTATCATCTACTCAACAAATTACATACATAAATGTGATTTTTAGTATATTTGTGGAACTATCCAAGAGCTGATTATTAAGGTATGTTCGACAAGCACCTGCCACCAAAATTCAATCATAAATGCAAATAGAACTTGCATACAAAAAATTCAGCCATGTTCCTTCTCCCATGCTGTGAGCAATTGTACATTGTTTTTTCTTGCATTGACTGAATCTTTGATACATAGCTGTATCCAACTTTGAGCACCATCTTTTAGATCTGAATAAAACTACTGTCTTTCAGTGTTGCCTTCCATATTTTATCATGCAGAGCAGAAGGTATTTAATTGAAATTGTTACTTTAGAACACAAAGATGTAAGGTGCATACTCTGCACTCCTTCTGCGCTTGGGAGGAGGGCTGAGCAGGTTCCTGCAGTACTCCGAGTAGTTATGCCTGAACAGCAGTGCTTTAAAATTGATATGGTTTTGGTAAATCAGTCAATGATTTTGGCTAATAAATCTGGGTTACCTACAGTACAAATGACAAGAAAACCATGCCCTTCTTTTGAAGCACAGGTCCTGATCACGTCCCTGGTTTTGGGCAGGACTTTCAAGGAGAAAAGTGAAGGAGATAATGGCTTGCAGCAAATGAGTAGCTTTTCTGCATACTACAGAAAAGTATTATTTCTGTTGAGCTCTATGTCCTTGTGTTGAAGTTGCTTGCCTATTTCTTTTTTTTTCCCAGAAACTCATAGGTAAAGGAATCTCCATGTTACTGCATCAAAAACTTCTATGAAATGCATGTATTTTATCTCATTGTCATCATTTATCCATACAAAACATGTCTTCATCTGTCACAGTATTTCCACCATTGAAAAAAAGGTTTTCTTCAAAGTGGATATCCTAAAAAAGAAGCTTCTGCCATCAACCTCTTCACTTAACCAGTGTCTTCTGATACAGACTTTCAGACAGACTGCTACAAGTAACAGCCAATACTATACCGATAGTGTTTTATATCCTATCATTATGAATCACCATAAAACAAAAAACTATTCTTCAGCGCAGGCAGGCATTAAGGACACAACACACATTGGCAGTAACTTCACTCCACTGACATATTCTTTTTCCTTGGTACCAGATTATATTTAAATATAAATCGTTCACATAAATAAATAAATAAACAAAAGACCAGGGAAGAATTTGATCCTTTGCAAATGAGAAACTCTGCTACTGATACCACCAGGTCAACCAGGAGCAAACTGAGGCTTTTCAACTTGAATTGCGTGATCTGAAGTGAGTTCCCATTCTTAATGAGACATTTACTAAACTTCTGCATATATACAGAAGGCTAATTTACTTCTTGAGAGATCAGTCATGTTACCATCTCAATCTAATTAGAGTAATTTTTCTTTAAAACAATATTGATTTTAGATTAAAGCTTTCCATTGTATTGCCAGTAGGCAGTGTTTCCCTTATTTAACCTTGGTGACAGGTAATGTCAAATTTAACAAACAACTATTTATTAAAGAGCATAATCAAAGCAATTTCGACTCTTAAAAGAGAGAATTAGTTAAATCGTGCTAATTGCTCTATCAAATTAATATAATACATTCTATTATAAAGGGAAAAGTTGCATACTCTTTTTTTTTTTTTTTTCATTCATAATGTTTCAGGAACATCAGAAAATATTTCTGCTGCACACATAAGTTTTCTTTGGTTTTTAATGTACCTCCAGATCATGGTTTGACTCCTGTGCTTTGTGTCAACATGAAACGTGTTAATGTTCACTTTTCACTGTTAAGTTTCATGGTTGTTCTCAAAGGTAGATAGAAACCAGCATTTACCCCAGCTGGTGTCATGTCCAGTTAAGGATCTATTTTCTATTTTCTTAAAATGTACTTTTGCCAAAAGAAAAGAGTTCTTCTAAAGGGAAAGGCTAAACCAGTACATCTTCCAGAAAAGGAACCCTTTAGTCAGCCAGAGCACATGAAATTTAGAAAGTTGAAGTTCGGTGCATTTATGAACAGAAACTCAAGTGCCTCTTTCCCAGTAGTTTGAAGCAATGAGAGAGAAGTTGCTTCAGTGCACCAGGAGAAGGGCCATGGAGCTGTTCCCACTTCCATCTTCAAAAATACAGCAGACAAGTGCAAATGGGAAACTGAAGGCTGGCACTAGGCTGAGATCATTTATTCACACCAGATGTCTGCCAAAGGATTGCAGGTGGTCAGCATAGATACTTGCCCATGACTGTAAATAAGCCTCGATTTGAAGAAACAGTGAAGGGGAAAAAAAAAGTTTACTGGCCCACTTGCAGATTCGGTAGCCTACAACCCAGACTATGAATGCACATAAAAAGATGGTGGCGCTATGACTGAGTGGTATGTCATCTTCCACTAACCCCAAGACATGGAGAGTGAGGAAGCCACAAAAAACCCCACCCCACAAGTATGGAGAAAATGAGATATTTGGGAAAAGGGCGAGCAGTAAAGAGAGAATAACGTTTGGCTTGACTCTAACTAAATATTTTAGCATTGCTAGTGAAACCAAGACAAAGAGAAGCAGTTTTCAGAAGTATGTTTGCAAGATGCCTGATCTTGAAGGTGGTTTGTGCATTCAAAACATGTCTACACCTCCAGCTACACTCACCATAGTAGACTGTAATAGCTGCAGTCCTGCAGGTAATGAGTAAATTCCAGTTATTTTGGTAATGTTGTTCAGTTCATCATGGTTACGATCCGTATTTTCTTGCCACAGCCTGTATGAATGATGGAGAATGTTGACAATTTTACATTTACTGTCATTTTGGGTGTTTTCTTGGTAATACAGGAACTTACTGTAATAAAAGCAGTCAATGTGTATCAGATGTTTTTATTAGTACATTTTGGTGGGTTTCTGGTTCCCCAGAGAGGATCTGGAAAGCTATACCTGGATCCAATGAACATGTACAGGTTACCTCTCCTTGCTGAGACCCTAAATTTTTTATGCATTAAACAACAACAAAAAAAAAAAATTATGAAGAGAATGTTTTTTTATATTTTTCCATGCCTGTCACCTTTATGAGTTACAAAAAAAACCATTTCATGTGCCCAGGCCACATGCTACCGCAGTGGAAAGAGGTGCATGACCACAGCCACATTACTGTAATCAGTGCTCAGGACTGAGACAGAGAATTGCATTGCTAGCACAGCGATGCTGTACCTGAGTGCAGGGACAAAGTCCTTCCAGTACACCAGTGTCTGATTATTAGTCTTCATTCTCAATGGTCTCATCTCCTTCTCCACGCACACTTAAGGGCTTCACTGAGATAAGACAATTTTGAAGGCTATTTATCCTCTGAGGTTTTCTTTCTCATCCATTAAAAAAAAAGAAGTAATTCAGAGGTGCATTCCTCTTAAAGAGGCTTTTGGCAGAAACCAACATTTAATTATGACCCTGCTATTTAATGAGGATGGCTTATCATTAACTTATGTTTTAAGAAAAAAAATCCCATAAAGTCTAAACACACTGATTCATGTTATTAGAATTATATTATGCTACAAATAGAAAGGAATAGAAGATCCTCTACAGGCAGAACCCTAGCCTGGACCTTGAAGTCTATTTTTGTGTTTACCATCGTGGTAAATCATGGTGGTGGCATTTACCACTTACATCCTGAATGACCGGCTGAGCCACCCAAGTTCCCTACTCTTACAATGCTAAGTAATGAGTAAGATTTAACAATCTAGCCCTTAGATGCCAAATCTACCACAGGCTGTAACTTCTCCCATGCCCAGTGTATTTTGCAGGGTTTACATAACTTGTTGCCAGCCATTGATTACCAGCAACAGGCCTAATAAATTCCCATGAGTTTTTGCTAAATTTTAGCTGAGTCATCACACAAAAATCCAGAAAAATTAATTAAATTTAAAATTTCCAAATGATAACTGGGCAGACTTAAGCAGGCAATTCTTTCATGAGGGTAGGAGGAAAACACCATCTGCCACATGTTCAAACCAACTCCTGTCCTGTGCTGGGAGTGAGTGACCACTGGGACCACAGTCTGTAAGTCAAATTATCTCACTCTTCCACTTATCACCATGTAGGCTGGGTAAGGAGGCCTCGTTCCACCAGAGATCAGCCTGTGACAGGGCTGCTGGGTGCTCATGTCTATCACTTATTCTAAAGGGGTTTAGCTCTGGGCTGGATCCCCATCCCCATAAGCTGAAGGAGAGCTGACAGTCTGCTGGGCTTCCAGCACCCTCTGCGATAAACTACCCCTTGGTCCTAAAAATGGAATGCATGTATGTGGGAAATGAACTGGTCATTGGACTTGGAGCAGGGTATCCGTGGAAAGCGACACCAAGAAACAAATTCAAAAATAAAATGAAACACATCAGCTTACAAACAACTAAAACATAACATCGTTTTTTAAAGGACCTTCAAAAGACTTCAGTGCATACAAGTGGAAAGTCATTAGTGTCTCACAAAATAAGAGAGTGGGTGAAGAAAGTAACACAGACTTCTAGATGCTATTTTATCATAGCATTTAATGTTTGAAGCTACGTTTACACTTATCTAGGAAAATAGCCTCACAGAGCCAAGAATCTTCCCTGTTGATGGACCGCAGATCAGACATGGTATTAATTCTTTCGAGAGTTCCACTATCTATTCTCTACAATACCTCTACTGGAAATAATTGCAAATGTTCTAGTACCAATGCAATTACTTTTAAATTGTCAAAAGATACAAAAATTTTCTGCTGAAGTCCATTTTTAAAAAGATATTTTAAAGTTCTGTGTAGTCATGTTTTTCACTTCTTTTTTCCTGCCAAATCTTCCAAAACATTTCACAATAAAATACAAGAAGAATCCTTCAGTTTCTATTTGCAGAGTAGATGATATACATATAATGAAGTTTGTCTTCGTAAATGTCTAGATTTCTAAAAAGAATGTTGACCAATTTAACATGGAAAATAAAGTAACCTTAAAATCAGTTTTAGCATCAATCTTTTCCATTTCAGTAACAGCTGCTGTTCTCTCTACCCTAAATACACTCATGGGTGAACTTCTGGACCAGTAGTCACTGCATATTGTTTTAAAAGTGACTGAAGTACACTAAATCTCATTGACTTTCAGTTTTGCTCAACATGGCATGCCCCCTGAACAGTAAGTGACAGATGTGTCTATTGTCCACAGTAGGACTTAAAAGGCATCAGTGCCTTTTTGACAGGATTCATTTTCCCACCTAAAATGTTCTGTCAGACAGAAGTTGGCAGAATCACTATAGAAATTCCTTCTTCTTGGATCACAACCGTTAAAACAGAGCTTTTAGAAAGACATCTGGAGGGCTTCTGAACCTGGTATGCTATCCCACGTCCAAGAAAACTGATGCATCTTGCTTGCTGATGGATTCAGGAAGAATTCAAAGCTTTGAACTCCTTGCTGTGAAAAAAGAACTAACCCACTGTCATTGGTACTGTCATTTGGATGATAGAAATAAGTCCACTTTGTTTTATTTGTGTGATACTATTTGAATTTATTCTGACATAATGTCTGTTTCTGGAATGATGGGGCATTTCCATGTCTATTGCCCACATAGCAAAGAGTTTGGCCCTTTTCACCAACCAACAGCAAATAGAGGGTGAGAAGGGATTTTGTACATTTTCTTGGGCTAAATAACCATTGTACAGGCATAGCAAAGAAAGACCACAGGGAGCAGCCAGGGGGGCTCCCCAAAATGGCCCATGCATAGGTTAGGGCTGCAGCAGGGCTCTTTTGCTTTCTGATGCTGACGGGGGAGCGAAGCGTAGCGCATCAAACCTCCCAGTGTTCCTGGAACAAACAGTAACTAGGCCGTCATTGCCAGCTTTATGCCCATATTGAGACCTCCTATAAAGGCAGAATACTTCTCGGGAAATCTCTGGCCAGTTTAATGCTCCTTAGCACACAGTAATCAATCCAAAAGAGTGAATTTAATTAATTTAACTTCAAAAGGTAAATTTGTGTAATCATGTCATTTTTCACTGCAAGTAGCCTCGATTGCAACCCCCAGATCTTGCGCGCTAGCCTCTGTGTGTAAAATAGCCAGATCTCCAAGGAAAACACTCCATCCTGTACAAAGATTTTAACAGCTGAGGCACAAAAGAAAATAATGGTACCTGGCAACTGATCTCTCTATAAATGTTTTCTTTCAAGTTGGATCTGCTAGCAAAGCTCCCTTTTAAGTTTGATGAGCAAATGCTGATTGCACCATGGAGACAGTTTCTACAAGTTACCACAAGGTAGTGAGGAAGAAGACAAAAGTCTGTAATATTCAGGGAACGCCTCCCTCTGCTAATCAGAGAAAGCTAAAAGATCAAATACTTGCTCAGTGGGCAGTTGTTACCGGGTTTGCTTTTTAGTTCAGTTCAATAAATTGACTGGCTCACTTGTTACTAAAGCAGATTATTGTTAATGGGCTTCTTGGTCAACAGCACCTCTTGATAACATTTTAATTAAAATGAATATGTCTCTCATTTACTTTTTGGGGTCTAATATGTGACACTTCAGAACACTGACAGCGTCAGATGCCATTTTCCTCAATTAATTGGTATATAATTATTCTCAAATGGCTGGGAAGCATGCAACTTTTTCCTTCATGCCACATTTACTTTGATACTCACTCCTCTGGTAGTGACCAGTACAAAAGTCATGCTTTCCCTCTGAGAGGGGACATTATGTCGAACTTACAGATCAGGTTGCTGTTGCCTGTCTCAGCAGCGGCACCTTGTCTGCTGGCCATGCCAGGCAGCTGCGTGCCTCTGGATCCAGACCACGGAGGGGCAACACCAGGCACCAAGGGACACATCCCTGCTCCTGGCTCCTCCCTAGAGGACACTCACAGCCCCAGCTCAGGCTGGGGCATTTCTGGCCAAACCTACAGCAGTCACAGCTGGTTGCGCCTGCAGGTTGGGAATACCATCGCCGCACCGCGCAGGATCAACACGGATGTGCGAGAAAGGAAAGCAATAGAAATACTAATGCAAAGTAAACACAGCCAAGCTTGCTAATCTTCTCTTTCCTAGGAGGTCTAACAGGAGCTCTGTCTGTTGAGCCAGAGCTCCTGCCAGGGCCGTCACTGCGAGGCACTTGCGTGCAGACCTGAATAAACTTAACTCACGCTGCTGCATTTAGGAGCAGGAGTGATACCCTCCCTCTTCTACATTAAGGAAACTAAAGCACAGGGACTAGTTCAAAGACACACAAAAAGCCTCTCTGGGAAAAAGCAGCAAGAGGACATGGGCCCCCCGTGTTTCAGGCTACCACATGAATCACTGCATCACGTTTCCCCCTGGCATTAGTGATAAGTAGTCAGAATCACTGTTTTAGATCTCATACCATGCATCCTTCTTGTAAATATACATCTAATTCCTATCAATGATAGATTTTCCCCTCTGGCCCTATCTGCAGAATGGGGACTATTCTTTCCCTTTTGTACCAGTCATGCTATGCTAAGAAATAATGATTAAAAAAATATGGAGATCACCTTGCTTCTTTAGTGGTGGCATCCCCCTATCATTATAAATATTTTTCTACACTGTTGCCATTATACAGGTTCTGTAATGAACTGTTTGTTCATCATGGAGCTAGCTTGTAAGCTGTAAAGATCAGAGCGTTATTTCAAACGGAGGGAAAACATCATAGCATTTCATCTTATGCTCATTTAGGTGAATTTATAACTCATGAAAGGAGTTACATGAGCATACTGACAGCCACTGATGCATCAAAGCAGTGCTGCAGAATTTAGACATTTTAGGCATCTCCAGAAAGAGGTGTAGACTCCATTTTGCAATACACGTATCCAACGATAAGAGAAGTTACTCTTTTTTCAGTGCCCATAAACTCTCCCCTGCTGAAATGCTCTATTTGTGCAGGTGATTTTTAATTTTTTTTTCCTGTTGTGGACACCTGTCCACTTGGAAACATCTAAGCCACAAAACAGCTGTCAGGTGGTAGCAACTTTTGGTTACTCTGAACCAGGGCTGGATTCAACCCAACAGTGACTGAGAGGTGAGAGATTTGGTATCATCTTATCATTTTTCTGAGCCATCTGGTTCTAAATGTGCAATTTAACAGTGAAACATTACCATGAAGAATCTAACAGCGTTTATGAAATTTAAGACTAGAATTATCCTCTGAGTGATAGACACAATCCTATCAGCTTCAGCATATTATGCGTTCAAAATATAGCTACCATTCACAGTGAAGCAAAGATAGTTGTATATCATTAAATCTAATGCAATGTAAATGATGTTCATATAAAGTGAAACCTCATCCAAGTATTTGATCTCATGTCAAAGTAACACATGTAAATCAAGATAAAGTTATCAACACAAGATAAAGAAGTTAGAAAGAACATCTGTACCAACCTCCATCAGAGTGCTTCGCTTTTCACACACGAGGTAGAAAACATCTTCTCATGCATTGCACTAGCTGCAGGCAGAGGCATGAACTGCAGCAGTGAGCGACAGTCTTCAAAAATAGAAGGAAAGAATTTAATAGGTGGTTTCCATCAAACCCACTGCTCTAACTGTTACGTGTACCACAAAATTCAGCTTAGTCAGAGCACTCCCTGCTAGGATAGCCCTTTCAGCCTTCCTTCTTCCATCCCTCCTTATGCCCATTTTTCAGATGGAGAAATGAAGCCCAGGCACCTACCAAGACCTGCTGAAGGTCACACAAGGGATCTCTAGCAGAGGACTAAGGACTTCCTCCAGCTCTAGGTTTGCATCCTTGCTGGATGATCGTGTGACTTCTCATTTTCCTTCTACGAGGTACACATTACTTTTAGGACACATCCTTCCTAATGAGTTTGGAAGCTTGGACTTCAGACTGGGTGGACAGTCCTTGCAGTCCTTAGGAAGCTCTATTAAAGTTAATCCACATCTAGGAAGGAGAGGGCTATCCTCCAGATTGGGCTACTGAAATAGTACTTTAATATTATTTAAGATTTTATTTGAACTTTTAGTAAAATATTCATTCATATCCTGATCCTAATATAAAATTCTTTATTATGTAGTGGTACTGATTTTCAGACTCTGACAGTTTTAAAGTAGGCCAAAAGTTAGGTTTAAATACCCTGAAAATGTCTTTCTAGAAGATAATAATCAGTCAAATGTAAAATTGAGCTTGAAAGGTAACACATCTGTATGGATCAGTGCAATTTTTGAAGACTATATTATGTCTAATTAACTAGGCTGAGATAGTAGCTTTTTTCCCACCTCATATTTCATTTCATTGTTAAGTCATAATCTATACATTTACCAGCTCTCCACCTGAAATGTGGGGGAGTGCTGCTTGCAGAAGGCTCCAAAACCGGACCTAAGATATCAGGCTGTGCAGTTTCTTGCAGCTAAGAAATATGTCAAATGCTGCTCCGTGTTGTATCACATCCCTGACATTGGCTTTCAGGGAAGGATTCAGCCTGAAAACCCCTTTGAAGTGGAACAGAAACTTTGAAGGCAGCATCAGAACAAAATCTCGTTCCACTCTTCACATCTGTCTGTGCACTTGGCAGATGCCGCACACCAATAATTTAAATTAAGGCATTTTTCATTCTCAGGCATTGTGATAATTCCAGGGCATTTCCTCCATCATATTTGTAACCTATTCATTATACCATTTTACTGCATAATGAAGACAAATGCCAACAGTTTAGCAACAGATTTGGATAATGACAAGATGTACAGTAACACAGAGTAATGTGACCAGGCCTGTGAGTTCTAATTGAATATTTTCCTGATCCCGCTTCCATTAATCTTTCCCCCTGCTTCATTTTCCTAGACATTTTAGGTGTCACCTGCCCCCTTTCCCCTTCCCTCCTCAAACCGCCTTGAAAGCTTTTCAAGAAATAGATTCTGCCTCTGCTGTGGAGTCAGGCTTTCTCCTTATCAATACACACGGCTCACTCGCCGATGAGCCATTGAGCTCCTGATGCAGGAACGAGCGCACATCCCAGGCGTGGTACTTAATTGGTATGCTGGCCCATGCAAAGCTATCTGATTGCATTCAGTAACTGGCAAGGACAGAAAGCATTTCCAAGGGAAATAATATCTAGCTGTGAATGTGGATTATGTGTGTAAGAACTGAACAGTAAACACCAGCCTTAATTTTAATATCTCACATTATGCAAAACTTAAAAAAGATGAGTGCTCTGATATTCAAGCAGACCCCTGCGGGATAGGAATGTTATCATAAGAATATTATAGAAACCAATGTAAAATATCCAGCTGCTGTGAGAGTTTTAAGGGCATCAAATGTTCTTGAATCACCATTTTCCTTCCACAAATGAAAGTATTTACCTATTAACAGCAGCAAAACTATATTATTTTGCTGGGCTGTATGACCGCAAGCAACATTGCCTTTCAGTTTAGGCTTTGATAGGTTAGCGCTTAATGTCCCAAACAGCCCTTAAAAGCTCCAAGGTGAAAATGTAAAACCATAATCCAGCCCTAAATGGTCATTTAAAAAATGATCATCCCAAAGCTCAGGAGTGCCTTTATCTGTTTATGAGGCATTCCAGTTAAAATAGTTACACTAGGAATGTGGGGAGGATGATACCTATTTAATTTTATGGTGTTTTTCTCTCTTGCCAATGATAAAAGGTGGCTGGGACTACAGCAAGAGCCAAATCCCGTTTGCCTTATTCACACAGCTAGTCACACTGACTGCAGCAGGACTCTTTGTGGAAGGGATTTGGCCTGAACTCTTACTGTGTCAATTATCTTTCTTTACAAGCAGGTTTCTCTCTTTGTCCTACTCTCTAGCCAAACTATTACTCACATGCTTCCAGATGAAACGTGCGACAGACGACGGCAAAGATGTGAAGGCAGAAAAAAAAAAAAGAAACATCAGTTCAGATCAGTGGGTTCAAATTAAAAACAAAAGAACCCAAAACCTCAGCAAAACAGAACATCTTGCTGACACAGTTTTTAGGGAATTGGTCAAGACAGATTTACGCCAAACTGTTCAGACAATACCTGTATTGTTCATCCCTTAGGATTTACGTCTCCTTTCCCAGAAATGAGAAGGGAGGAAAGAATTTGTGATATTCAGAGACAATTCATGTGCAAATCTTGACCTTCATAAAGATGTCCAAATGTTTGCAAGTTTGGGGGTTTTGTTGGGTTTTTTTCTGAAGTAATGTGTGACATAAAGAGAATTAAGTGTCTCTCTGGCTGGGCAGTCATTTAAGCTAGGGCGATAAGCAAGCACAACCTGCCAGCACTGTACAGCTCCGTGTTTGAACCCTGCCCGACGAGCAGCCTGATGAGCTCATGCTGAGAGCTTTTCACACCTCAAAGAGAAATCTCAGCACTCTTGGTCAGTTCCTGGGTCACACACCTCCAGAAGCACCCCAGGAGCGTGGTGCTGAGATGGTCGCTGTCCTGGTTTTGCTGGAGCTGCTGCTGCTATCGAGAAGGACCTTTGCCACTTCAGACAGGTATCCCCACTTTCTCAGCCTGATTCCAGCTTCACTTGATGAATTTCAGGGTTGCTCCTGAAAATAAAAAAAAAAGCAGCTCTCCAATGCTCTCCCTTCAGGGCCCTCCACTAGCCCAGCCTTGGTTTAGGAAAAGTGAGGAAGAGGAGCTGGCTTTCCCTGGCCAACTTCCCAAGCTCATCTTGAACGCTCTGCTTTTGAGGTGTAGGCAGAGGTTGTTCTGTAAACTCTTTTTTTTTTTTTTTCTGTGGTTAGGGGAAGAAACCTCAGCAACATGGGCAGACTAGCTCCTTGTAGAGCCCAAGCCCTGTAAGAGAAGGGGATCTTAGCATCACCTTTTGCTTCAGCAAGAACAAGGGAAAATTCCTCTGTAAGAGCCCAGGCTTTCACTCTGGGAGACTGAAGAGTGTGACATGATACTGGATCCTTCTCTGTGAGCGTGGAAGAAGTGCAAGGGGGGATCAGGAAACTGGCAGACCTGGTGAACAGCCACATTTGGTCTGCTTATAATCAGAAATCTTGATACCCCCCAAAAGAAAAAAAAATCTATACAGAAAAACCCATATTATTTTTTCCTGTGCAAAAATATAATAATTTAAACACCTGTAATAACTGATTCTTCCAGAAAAGATGTGGATTGTGTATTTATTTGGGACCAAGTCCCAATTATCCTCAGACCTTGCAGATCCTTTCCTTCTTGCAGAACAATAACGGGGAAAAGTGCATATCTTAAATGATATTTTAGCACTGGAGATAATAGCAGCAACTTCCCAGCAATGGCATAAATCTTCAATTCCCCATATTTAATCATTTAGTTTTCTTCAATGTTGCGCATTAATGGACATAAGGGACAAAAGATTTGATAAACAGTTCTGCACCCTTTGTGCCCTATTCTGGATGTGAGTGTACGCTGCAGCAATTCGAGATGTCAAGTCTAGCTGTCAAGGCAAAAAAGAACAGAGATAAATGGTCACCCTGTCGCACAGCCATGCTTACTGCAAACTAAGCACAAACACGCTATTTAGAGCCCTAACATTTGAATAGGTTACAATGCACCTCCGAATGAAAGAAAGTTTCCGTAATTAAAGGATAAAGAAGTTGACAGAATTTCTTAGCCTACTTGTATCACACTTTTCTAAAAGGCAGAATTTGAGGGACTGGATTCACCTCAGCAAGGTATGCTGCACAGTGAATTGTCTGATGCTTCCCCAGTACATTTTGCCAATTTGATCACCAGTAGTAAATTGGGTGAACTTTTGAATTTCAATGCATGAGACTCCTCATGCGTCAAGATGAGATAAGTCTGTGACTTGGATGATTACTTCTGAAGGCAAAAGGCCAAAGTTTTCTCCTTGAACTTTGCATATGAATTGATCAAGTCAACGCATTTTACATAGTTTAAGGTACCTCCCTGCTTTGCCTAGCCACATCAAGGGAATACAGTGGTAAAAAGCCACTTTCTTTCTACTTGCAGAACATATTAGCATTTGAGAGGGAAACATCTATAAAAGACCTTATAAAAGTCTTCAGAAAATCCATTAATCCCAGACATTTTGTCCATAGTTCCTTGCAGTGCTATCAGAGTGTCTAGGCTATTGACCTATAATCCATTAATAGGATTTTTAAGAGTTCTGTTATGGTTACTCTTCAGGAGATGAGTGAACAGATGGATAGGATGGTCACCCCCTTGCTATAACCTTTGCCTAACAAAGCTGATTAATTCAGTCTTTCTAGTTGATAAGGCATCAAGTGTGGCTTTGTCTACAGATAATTAACTAAGATACAAGGCAGAGGAGTCAGCAGAGGTGAATAGCAAAGTGAACTCTCTAGGCTAAATCCAACAGACTGGGGACTAGAAACAGAGGTGAGGTAAACGATGCTGTAAAGTATACATCAGTAAACCAGCGCTGCATTAGCACAAGGACTCATGAGCAGAGGCAAGACATAACCTAGAAATCAAGCAAGGAGCGAGCAATGCCAGACACCATGAGCACTAGCTGGAGCTCTGACATGGTACCATCACTGCAGCCCAGCATGTCACTCACTGCTTATCACACCTTCCCAATACCTTGAAACGCCTGAAGATAGTCCACCTGCATTAGGCACTACTGAATGTGTGGAGTACAGCAACACCCCTGCCCTGAGCACGCAGGGGCAGCTCAAGAGGAAGCAGAGCGAACAGTACCGTAGATGCAGATACCCAGCAAACCCCCACAGACATGGTTCCCTCCCTTCCCATTTGCTTTTGTTTGGCTGTTTGGAGCATTTCCGTGGGCCCATGCCGGACTGGAGGCTAGCAGCTGTCTGCCTTACCTCATTAGATGTGAGCAGTAGGGGTTGCAGCCATCTACCACACTTAAGACATTCAGAAGCTCCCAGACACATAATTGACTCTTAGCTCCTTTCAACCCCAAAGCAAGCTAACTACAGTCAACAATGATGAATAAAGAAAGAACTCAGGCCTGGTAAATAACCTGAAGTAGAACAGCTGCAATGGGAAGGGAAGCAGCCAAGTGAATTAAGCCTCCCATGCTCCTTGCATAGCCTTGCTTTTTTCTCTCTGACCTACAGCTGAATACAGTCTTTACCACTGCTCCTCACAGCTTGCAGCTGCATGGCTCCGAGCCTGCCAAGAGCCTCTTAACTCTACCCTGGTCAGTAGTAGGGAATTTGTACCAGCACCACCAAGGCAGATACACCATGGTGCTGCCCCTTTACCTGCACCTCTAAAGCCACAGCTGCCTTCCTTGGCATCCTCCCAGCTCACCTCCGAGGCCACGCCAGCACACACCACTGACTGCACGCTCATAAAATGCTTATCCTAACGGAGCACCTTAGGAGGCAGCCTCAGACACCACTTTTCAGCAAGAGGGTTGCCACAGCTGCAGGTTAGCTGGTTCACTGCCTCACCTTGCAGTAGGGAGCAGAAGGAACACACAATCACTGCCCTGTTGGAAAACTGGAGGACAAACTGTTTTTCACATCTTCAGTTTTAGACTAACACTTTTAAGTGTTGACCTTACAAGTAGCTGTGCACAGGTTTTCATCCTGTTTCTGAATAAAAAAAGAAAAATGCACTGTGCCAGAATCCCAGGTTTGGTTTTTTTTTTTTAAGAACACAGGCTAAAATTTTATCAGCACTGAAATAGGAGGTTGTGCAAAAGCTTTGGGCCACAAACCACAGAGATTTTCACGCATAAACCCTAAATTCTGGTTTATACACTGTTGATCCAGCTGTGAAATAGAACTATAGCTACCCAAACATCTGCTTTGGGATTGTGCAATTTTGCCTCAGGCAACTCCCAGAAATATCTCAGTATTGCTAAAACAATCCAGCTCTAACTCCATCTCATGCTCACACCTCGTTAGTGGGCACAAAGACACAGCCCTCTTCTCACAGGCTAATTGCCAAATTGAAAGCTCCTCTGGGGTGGTACCACTCTGAAGCCAGCTCACTGAAAACTATGAACTGTGGTTCAGTTTCTATCCCAAGTTCTATTTAATGTATTTTATTCTCTTCCTATTTAAGGTAAATTACGTAAGCAGCCCATATGAGAGACCAGGAACCACACAGATACTCTGAGCCATTGCACAAACTGACACCTAATGCCTTCCATGAGGAGCTATGGTTGACCCTCTGGAATACCTTGCACTTCTTAGAGCATTTTCTTAGAAGCTGGAAGATGCAACTTTAGTGCCATGCAGGCAGAGAAGAAAACTGAATTCAGGTCTCCTTGCCCTAGGCGACCACTCTGAACACGTAAGTAACATATAAAAAGATGGTAGCGACACAGGTACACGCACAATGTTCTACAGTTAGTTATAGATAGGAATGGAATCCTATCTTATCC
The DNA here is from genome assembly GCA_034008185.1 of Gorsachius magnificus. Taxonomy (NCBI): domain Eukaryota; kingdom Metazoa; phylum Chordata; class Aves; order Pelecaniformes; family Ardeidae; genus Gorsachius; species Gorsachius magnificus. The sequence continues at coordinate 166,227,851 of CM067081.1, forward strand.
ACATTTTAAAATTATATATATCTACACACAAACTTATATTCAGGATAGTATATAGCCCAAATCTCAGGAGAGAGAATCTTAAGGAACATGCACAGTTAAGCGATTTTGACCAGTAGGTTATGAATGTTTAATGCATTCCTGTCTAGCAAGGATGTGCTTGCTCCCTTTACTCAAATGAGTGGTGCCACCAAAGACGCTATTCGTGTGAGCACAACATCACGATTTAGCCCCATCTGATTTCTAAACCTCATAGTAATCACGATATGAGCTTGAAAAATCAGGGCTGACTTGGATATTTATTAGCACAATTATGTCTGCAACCCATCGTAGACTGAACACAATTTTGGTAGTAATTTTCAAATCATTAGCACACTGTTTTAGTAACATCTTATCTTGGCTATTAGGCAGGCTGTCCTTAAATTGAAGTCATTAGCAAACACTCCATTACTGTATTGTTTTGCAGAATGCATTCAGTATATTGGATTATTTTGTAAAGTAAATAGCCTCTGCATATGAAACAAATCAACATATATCTACAAAACTAATTATAAGGCTTAAGTAACCTACTTCATTTTGCATTATATAAAAAATATTTTCAACTTTTATATGAAGTAGCTTCTAAATAATAGAATTTATTGTACATGATTAATTATTGCAATGATGGCCACTATCCGTGCTAAAATATGACAGTTTAATCTTCTAAATCGCATCATGAATGAAACAATTCTGAATCTGAGATATCTCTTTATGGGTTCTAAGTACAGCTCATAAATTACTGTGGCTTTTAAATCTCATCTACATTTCTGCAGCAGAGGGGCAAACCAATACTATGCTCAAGTCTGTAGTCTTCTTTAAGTAAAATTCCTGTTCATTAAAATAGTTTTAAGGTGCTTTCACAAGAACAGTGCTATATGGTTAACTTCTTCTGGAAGAACAACTTCCATTTTCAGATATTTCCTATGGTAAGCAATTTTTATCCTTTGGAATTTTTTACAGAAAACCGACACAGTGCTTTCATCACACAATTTTCTTCTCTCTCAGAAGGATCAGTCCTTGCATTATGGCTGGGAACTCCCCATCCCCACCAGTTACTTCAAATTTTTTCCCCACCTGAAACTAAAAAATCCCTAAACAAGCTAGTATCTCCCTCCACTTCTTCCCCAATCTAACAGATTCAGAAAGGCATGAGGTTTTTGGTGAAGGCAAGGAAGGCAGGCTGGTTGGGAGCACAGGGGCTGACTGCTGGGGTTATTCTATTCATGAGTTTCTGGGCTACCTTCAGGAAGGAAGGTACCAAAATGAAACAATATTGCCACTGGTGAGCTGGGGAAGACAATCATTCACATACATGTGGGAAGAGCTTTATTTCCTCCTCCCCAGGCTCTGCCACAAAACATGTGGACCATTCCTGTATCACAGCACTGTCTAAGGGCAGACGTGAGAGTAAGAGGCCACCTTTCCTCTGATTTCCAGTTGGCACTATGTTGAAAAACACATTAGCCTTTCTTCTCTGTGATCAGCATGTTGGTACCAGGCAGGTTTGTAATGCATCCCCAAACAATGTCTTGGGGCAAGATGCTATGCCCTGCCATGCCAGACATGAGATGGATGCTGATACAGATTAAGCCACCTGAGTACCATCTTAAAACATGATTGGGATTGGAGCCTGAAACAACCCAAACAGCCAAAAGGGCTTAAAGGTGTGATGGGTGCTGAAGCTTCACCTCAGCTTGCTCCTCTGTCCAGTGTAGTCCCTCCTCCAGGCTTCCTCCTCCTGACCGAGGTCTTGAGAAGGATCCCCCAGATGGCAGCTTTTCTGCACTGTGCAGGGCAAATCTTTGCTGAGAAACGCCCCGAATATAAACCTCAGGTATTTACTTCCTGACTTTTTACTAACATTAAAAGTTTATATAAAAAGCAAGAGTGTCTTGCCTCCTGAGTGTCCTGAACTGTGGCTTTCTCTCTGGACTACTGCTGCTGCTTATTGCTGCCCTGATCCAAACAGGGTCTGCAACCGCAGGCAGCTCTGCAGCTAAGCTCAGGCGAAGCCCATCCCTCTGCACAGGCCACTGGTTCAGGACATGCTCTCTAAAGGAGTGCCTACAGGGCAATTTGCTGTTTCTCTGGGAACCAGGGAATTTTGCAGAGAAGACCGGTGCTCAGCAAGTACAAGAAAAAAGAAATAAGCATGGATATTTGTTGCTTTCATTTGGAAAGGACACTTAGCTCAAACCTGCCACACTAGAACCTAGGTTCTTAACTCTAGTTTTATCAGAATAGTGCTGAATAATGTCTGGATTGATTTAATCTGTTAGCAAAAAGAAGAGCAGCATCATAATGCTGACGAGATGCAAAGAAGCCACATTGGACCGTGGAACAACAGTAATAAAGACCTGGGATTTCTCAGCAACTTGAGGCAAAAGAGGAGCAAAGAGATGAGAAGCTGCATCCCTGCATGTGCATTTCTTGTGCTTTTCTATACCACAAGGTATGGTTGGTGGCAGGGATGCATGCAGGGCACAGCCAGGTGGGAGCAAATTCAGCACAGGGGGAGCTTGCCAGGGTGTCCACGCTGCTGTCTTCATTCACAAATCTTTTCCCACACACTGCTCATGTGAGAAAGGCTGGTTTAAAGACTAGGCTGGACAAGGTTGTGTAGCTATGGCAAACCTACTTTGCTTTCATTAACCTTTTCCTAGGACTTAACTGTAATATTTACCAAAACAGCCACACTATCCTGTGAGGGGGGAAGGTCTTACAAAAAGAAACAGCAACTGAACTTCCAACGTGAATAGCAGAATAGCAAAAATTATGGACAAGTTCAATAATAACATTTACAGAAGGTGTTAACCAGCTGACCCACTGGCTTTTTTTCTCTACTCCAACTGTAAAAATATAAGACCAGTGGGAAAAATAACATTCACCATACACATATTTGGTTATAAATGTGGCTGGGAAAAACAGGTTGTCGTAGCAGGATGATGCAAAGAAAATGCTCTGTAAGAGCTTGTTTTATAGCTCTTGAAGCCCTCGGAGCATTACTGTGCCTCATGCAATGCAGACAAGGAACGGCTCTGCAGCTGCCTATCAGAAGAACAACTTCTTGCCACTTTGATCGCTTTTCAAAATATTTTAATGCAGACGTCACGTTCGGTAAGACACTTGGCTAAAAGTTGTGGTTGGATAAAAATTTTCACAATATGAATTGAATTAAGTTTTCATGTACTAAAAGCTGAAATGGTCCTCAGATGTCATACATCTATTTCCAGTTTGCTTCTCCAAGGTCAGAAGAACTAATAGCTTTATGGGTAAATTGGCCAACAAGCAACCCCTCTCCTGAGTTTTCAGTAAAAAATTCTTTTTCTGTTTAGCAGGTTGCCTGAAGGTAATTTGCCAAACACAAGAGAAAAAGGGAAATTTTTTTTTGTTCAAAAATGTTTTTTAAAGAAATCTAATTTTGCTTCCTGAGAGGCTTTCAATGAGGATAACATTTTCCAAAACAACACTCTCTTTAGAGTTTTTATTTGGCAGTGTATTTTTACTGCTTTCAGCAATCTCCTCCAAGTTGTCCCTGATTTGAAAGCAACTGCAAGGGAAGAGAAGACTATAAAAAATGTGAGAGACAAAGTGAGGCCTTGAGAAGAAAAATGGCTGAAAGAAGCTTTCTTTTTTTTTTTTTTTTTAATCCAACCTGCATTGCTATTGCCTTAGAGATTAATGAGAAAATAGCACAGTGCAGTAATGCAATATACTATTATGTTAGGTGCCCACATGCATAATCCTACATTGCTGCAAATATGGATATCCTCTTAGAAGATGTCAGTTATTTTGCATTCCAAGTAACTTTTAAGATTTTTTTTTCTCTTTACTTCTATAGATCAGGTCTCGAATTAGTTCCACCTTTCATATTGTAATCTGCTGTGGCATAAATTCATGGCAATCCTTATTCACTATTTATTCCTTATTTTGATGCTCTGTATCCAATTCCCCCTGGTGAGGGCATCCTCATGAACTCTCAACAGCAGCTAGGGAAAACCAGCAAGTGGGCCACAGGGAAACAGAGTCTAGGAGTAGGTTGTCCTCTGGACAACCTCTGCTGCTCACTCCCATGTTGGAAGCTCTCAACATATTCCCATGAGCAAGATCTTGTACTGAGAGAAACACATTAGAAATGGTATTTTACTTCTTTCTTTGTTCAGTTTTAGGCAGATCCTTTCTCAAACCAACTGAAAGTTGATGGATTTGATTCTGGAATTTACGCTCTGCCAATTAATACCACAGGATCTATTTCTATGATCTTTTATCTGCTCTAGACAATGGATTTGGGGAATCCCTGTAAGCAAGAATTTGGAAACCAGACACAATTTCCATCTCTTTGGGTATTTCCTGCTTTTCCACAGCTGTTCCCACCTGGCATCAGTTTGAGAGATCAATATTGTTATTGCACAAGTTATAATGTCTAAACTTTTGTGCTTGGCTAGAGAGGCTCCCTTGATTCATTGCCCTAAAGGTAAACTATCAGCTATTAAAGTTTGTCCTAGCTTAATCAGATATACATCTCTTTAGTGTACTAGATGCAGTAATATCATGATAAATATCCACATGCCTGGGATAATCCCAAATGAACCATTACATACAAACTTACTAAGGTTTTCTAATAATGTAAGTACGATACTCATTCTCAGTTTAGCACACTGAATGGTGATCTACATATTTACTGAGTAAACTACATATTATATTCCTCATTCTGCTGCTTCATGGGACTTCATTTTTCTTGCTGGACCTTTTGAAATATCTTCTAATGTTACTACCTCTCCCACACTTTCTGGAATCTCCTCATCTTTGCTACACTATGCTAAATATTGTTTATAATTGTGTAAAGAGCAAAATACACAGACATTTTAGAAGTTATAAAATACACATTGCTTTTCAGAATTTCATATTTTGATCCAGAGGAGCTGGAATTTCCCCGAAAGTGAAAGCTGAGACCAGACAATCCCATGCTATGATAACATGACAAGGGAAAAAGCACATTTTCTCAAGTGGGATGAATGTCTGTGGACATCAGCATCTTCTGGCCAGCGACGTGATATGTCTAATATACTGAATGAAAAGAAGAATTTGTGTGTAAAAGAAACAAGATACCTACTCAACTCAAATGTACCGATTCTGCTATCAAATTTAAGGTCAGTGGGATATAATGCAATCTAAACTATTAAAACAACTAAGAGCTATCTATAACTTGGTCTCAAAAGAGATCAGTGGGATTTGCAGATGTGATAGGACAGAGGTGGCAACTTCATCAGCTGAACTTCTGGTGCACTGCAGTTTCAATATCTGTTACTAAGAAATCATTGCACCTTTCCCCTCCTCTGCTTCCATTCAAACTTATTTACACACTTCACATGTGTGGAGTATGACATGACAGGACATATCACTGTTGACAAATAACTCCTCAGGAGAATTGAATGAAACACAGGTTGAACAGATGAAGAATAGAAACCATCATTATTTTAGTATTATTCAGTTTCACATTTACATTGAATAGAACCACAACTGAGAGTATTAATTCACCCATGCTTCGAGACTTGTGCACCCCTGCCTGGTACCAACTCACCAGCAAGCCCCATGCGAGGTCTCGGAGGTGCCTATGATAGAAATGCCCAGGCAGCCCCACTCCCAGCCACACAGAAAAGATCTGGGAGTCCTGAGATCCTGGGGTGGCATGGGGCTCCCAGCTTCCTGGCATGAAGCTGGTACTCAACCACCAGATCAAAACAAGGACCATAACAGCTCCAGCAGACCCAAGCTCCCCAGAGATGAAAAGCCTTCTAACTGTGCCACCTCCAGCAAGACATCAGGAACAAGTCAGGTTTTCAGAAAAGTCTGCCTTTCATTAAACAGAGATTTGTCAAACACACCAACCCCCCAAAACCAAAAAACAAACCACCAAAAAAAAAACTCCAAAGAAACCAAAAAGCAAAAAACACCACCAAACCTCTTCAGTCCAGCAGATCAATATTTTTGTCAAACAGCAATAGTTCATAGGGGACAATGTTCTCATACCTTGCCCGGGATCAGATGCATGATATTACCCTCAGTGAACAAGTGCTTGCAAGACTGCTGTATTCTGCATTTGCAAAAGACATCACTGAGGTATCAATGGAAAAGATGCTATCAGAGACTAAAGCAGTGGTACATATTCACATTATTGACCTGCAAAATTGAGAGATCTGTTATCTTTGGTAGGTAGCTATAGCCAGGAGAACCTGAAGTACAGCAGCTTACAGGAACTGTCACAGGGGAAGATAGGATCAAATGACAGGGTGTAATTTCATACCAGGATTACTATGTCCTGACAAGTGCTCTAGAAAGATAAATAGCATCTACCTTGATTCCAGGGAGAGTCTCATGGTCAAGGGAACTGGACTGGCCTCAACACTCAAGAAAATAAAACAAACAACAAAAAAACCACCATGGAGATTGGTTTTTCATTTTTGGTTGTTTGGTTGTTTTGGTTTTTATTTTAAAATCTTTAAATACCAGTTGTGGTGGGTTGACCCTGGCTGGATGCCAGGTGCCCACCAAAAGCCACTCTATCACTCCCCTTCTCAACTGGACAGGGGAGAGAAAATACAACGAAAGGCTCATGGGTCAAGATAAGGACAGGGAGGTCACTCCTTGCAATTCCCGTCACAAGTAAAAGAGACTCGACTTGGGGAAAAATTAATTTAATTTATTACCAATTGAATCAGAATAGGATAATGAGAAATAAAACCAAATCTTAAAAACACCTTCTCCCCACCCCTCTCTTCCTCCTGGGCTTAACTTTACTCCCGAATTCTCTACCTCCTCCACTGAGCAGTGCAAGGGGATGGGGAATGGGGGTTGGGGTCAGTTCATCGCACATTGTTTCTGCCACTCCTTCCTCCTCAAGGGGAGGACTCCTCACACTCTGCCCCTGCTCCAGCATGGCGTCCCTCCCATGGCAGACAGTCCTCGCAGTTCTGCACAAACTGCTCCACGGGGAGCAGTCCCTCAGGAACAGACTGCTCCAGCGTGGGTCCCCTGTGGGGTCACAAGCCCTGCCAGCAAACCTGCTCCAGCATGGGTCCCTCTCTGCATGGGGCCACAGGTCCTGCCAGGAGCCTGCTCCAGCGTGGGCTTCCTATGGGGACACAGCCTCCTTTGGGCACCCCCCGCTCAGGCGCGGGGTCCTCCCCAGGCTGCAGGTGGAGATCTGCTCCCTCGTGGGCCTCCATGTGTGGCAGGGGGACAGCCTGCCTCACCATGGGCTGCATCAGGGGTTGCAGGGGAATCTCTGCTCTGGCACCTGGAGCACCTCCTGTGCCTCTTTCTGCACTGCCCTCCATGTCTGCAGGGCTGTGCCTCTCACATCCTCTCACTTCTCTCTCTCCAGCTACTGTTCCACAGCAGGTTGTTTGGGGTTTTTTTCCCTTCTTAAATATGCTATCACAGAGGCACTACCACCATTGCTGATGGGCTTGGCCTTGGCCAGCAGTGGGTCCACCATGGAGCCGACTGGCATTGGCTCTACTGGACAGAGGGGAAGCTTCTAGCAGCTTCTCACAGAAGCCACCCTTGCAGCCCTCCTGCTGCCTAAACCTTGCCACACAAACCCAATACACCAATATTGCATGTTGGCTTGACGTTTGAATCTCACTGCAGGTGCTGTTCCAAAAAAGCAGTGTCCCTGGAGAATTAATAACATATGATCACTAAAATAACTTTTTGCAAGTCCCTTGAGTGTCTGTAATTAACATGTTAAGCTGCACTTAAAGAGAGTAAAGTATCATTATACACATAATAAATCATTTCAAATTACTAAATTATTTGTCTGTACAATTACCCAGGTAATTATCTAAACTTTACTAATAAAAGGTTTCATTAACTACCACTTACTCTGGATAGAACTAACCCACTGAGCTTCCACACTCAAATACATCCACAAAGTAAAATACAACGCAAACACTATAGCCATTTTAAAATAAAACCTGAATTACATGCTCAGCTCCGTTCATTCTGAGGCTGTATTTTTGTTATAAAGGGTGCATTTTCACACTGAGCTAACCGGAGACAGACACTGCAACATCAAGCATAAGAAAGAAACAGAAATTTTTACCAAAGTGTAACCAGCCAAGGTGAATCTTAGGCCTAAAATACAGGGTTGCAACTGAAGAAAATTGACCTGTTATACATTCAAGCAAGATTTCATACCACCATGGCTATATTGGTTTGAAATCAGAGCCTTTCTTCATCAACTTTACAGCCTAGTATAAGCCATTTGCATGGTGGTATAACAGTTTTATGCTAATACAGGATGAGAGAATGAAGTGGGAACTAAAACCAACAGCAAGGTGGCATTACCCAAAGGGCTAGGACCAGTGCTTAAGCAAGGGCTTTATAAACAGCACAGGTGGCTGAGCGTACACATACTAATGCTCTGAGGGCAAGGAAACCTGAGGGTCTTGCTCTTTCTAGAGCTGAGGCACATCACATGCAGTTATCTGACCCAAAGGGGATGACTTTCGCTCTAGAGCCATGGCTTAAATGCTTTGTCCACAACTCCCCTGCCATTTATAAATTGCACAATCACATTTTTTTTTTCTCCACAAATCTCACTTCTGTTTACATGGCTTACCAAGAATTAGGCACAGAAATACCTTTGTTTTTCTGGCCCTATGAGCCAACCCGTACCTAAACTTCATGCCCTGTTTCCCTCTGAGATGTTCCAACCTCAGCTGCACAGCTGGTAGATATCTACCAGCTCTCTAGATCCACCAGATCTCTAGATATCCTAAACCCTTCTGATTTCTCAAAATACCCCATCCCAGAGGTGATACGGGTGGTGCTCGTATTTTATAGTTATTAGGTCTATTAATTTTTAGGATGCTCAAGCCTTTGCCTAAAAGCTCTTGAACTCACATCAGACATTTGAGGTGGGATATCTGAGTGGAAATTCCTCAGTCTTTCCGACTGAAGTTGTTTCATTTCAGATGAAATGGTACCAATCTCTTCAGCTGTGGAGAAGGCTAGGATCTGAGTGCCAGTTTCCACTGGGTTTGTTACGCAGACTGAGACGCACGATTAATGCGTAACTGAAGACTTTGTCAAAATACATGTAAAAGATTGCATCTCCCTTCTTTTGAGATATGTGTGTTCTTACATTCCTAAACACAGAAACAGGCACCTTTTCTTTGTTCTGTGATTTTGTATGTGTTATTTCCAAAGTTTTTTAACCACAAATTCCATTCCATATGAACCAAATGTAGTTTATTAATAATGTTGGAAAGGTTATATTCAGCACATAGATCCTCACCTCAAACTAGCATGGCAATGCTGAAAATTTTTTTTCGCCTCTAAGTGGATTATGGTTCTGGGGTTTTGGTTTTGGTTTCGATTTTTTTTTTTAAATCTGCCTGAAGAAGACTCCAGGCATAGAAAATTTCAGCCTGAAGAAGGTATTGGCAATTGAAAGAAACATATTGTAACATAAAGCACTGCACAAATTTGACTTCAAGAATCCCTACTTCAGATGAATAAAATTATGATCACATATAGACTTACATGCTGCTTTTCATCCTTATGGTTTAAACTGACGTATAATAGAGTACTATCAGAAACACTGACTTTATCTCTGCTACAAAAAGTGTCAAAGGCAGGGCAGATTAGGCTATCATACAACTTCTAATTCATGCTACGCTTTCAGAAAAGACTTGCTAATTACCATGATCCTGCTCCCACTCTCACGAAGGGAAGTGCGACAGTAAGAGCATCACCTCTGAATGAGCCATAATGACTGGAAACAAATTTGGATTCTTCGACACATGAGAACAACTTCATACCTTGGAGAAACATTTGTACGTGCATGGAGGCTGAACAGGGCCCTAGCCTCTCTTCTTCCCTTGGAATGGGAAAATGAAAGAATCACATCTTCACCTTTGTAAGGTTTGGATCCCCCGGTTTTCCCTATTCAAAGGTATTTCTCTGTCTTGAAATGCACAAGAAATGGAGATGGAGCATACCAAGTGGTGGTATGCAAGGAAAGTTTTATTTTAAGAATGGTAAGCAGTTCGTATAGTCCCAACTGTTCATAAACTCACCAAGGCTCAGAAAGCCTGTCTGGAGCTCACAGAAGCCCGTGTAAATATTTTACTGTATGTCAGAAGCAGCCTGGAGAGTTATGCTCCGTTACAGATGCAGGCACGTGGAAGAGCTTTTTTTTTTAATAGAAATCTTACCATGGCAATGAGATTGCTCCAGCCACGTTCTCACGCTTGTGTAGCCCCAGACTGCTGTCCACAGCTGTGAAGGGGGGACACACAGGGCCCTCTGAGGGCAACTGCCAAAGCAATCTGACTCAGTTGTATTCAGAGTATTAGAACAGACACAGACTTGAAATCAGGAGTCCCCTACCCAGCACTGCCAAGGATTTCTGACATTAAAATGTATAAGTACAAGACACGAAAAGTTTCACTTCGTCTATGTACTTGTTACCTAGCTCCACCAAACTTGTGTTTGAGAAGCAGCATGGAGCAGTACAGCCTATAACACACTAGGTACCCTCGTGAGCTGTTTTTCAATAGAGAGAACTATGCAGTTATGTTGAAAATTGGATTGTTTTGTCTGGCTACTGCTCAATAATGACATTAAGTGCAGTTAGGCAATGCATTTGCTGGCTTGTGTCAAGCTGATGATGGCAAATGACCTCCAAGCTACCTGGCTATCTCCGAGCTGTCCCCCAAAATTACTGCATGACATTGTCTACTTCCACCCGGGGCAGCAGAAAACTGAACATTGTCACAAACTGAACAAAGACACCCATCATTTCCTCAGCTTCCCCCACTTCAGAAAATGCCAGTGGTGTAAGGGTTAAGAGCCTCTCTGATAGCAAACTGATTTCTTCAGTCACACTGTTGTGAGGTATATAAAACTGTTTTTCAGGATTACATATCTCCATAGGTTATACTGTCATTATAAGGAACTGCATTTACACAGTAGGGGAATTTAAGTTGGAAATGTGACACTGCTAGTAAAAATGTGAACTGGAATAAAAATTACCCAGGAAAGAAGCACCTTAAACCTTTCATTTCAAAGACTCTGTGCTAAGCCTGAAGAGAGCAAATAATGAGCAATGAAAGGAGTCTTTGTTATGCCGTGATTTCAAAGCTCTGCCAAAATGTCAAATAATCATTTAATCAATCAGAAAATTAAAAATGTGGTAAATTCCCAAGGTAGTTTGAGGTTTTAGCTGTGCCAAGTAATTCAGCTACTGCATAAAGCTTATGTCACAATAGCAATTATTTAATAAGTCATTTTTGTCTAACCATGTTGATGTAAAAATACAATTTAGTTTTCAAATTATTTGCAGCTGTGCTCTTATTGGGATACAGTATGCAATACTTCAGGAGATGTTTACATTTGTTGCTTCAAGCACTGCTTTAATTTAATTTTTATCACACTATATCCTTCAAAAAGATCCTATTATCTCAACACACTAAGAAATTGATTTCTTAAAACGGATGTTCATGAGATCATGTAAGAAAAAGAAGACACTACCCATTGATTCACATACAAGACTCATTATACACCTCTGACACCAATACCAAAACTCCTATCATTTCAAATACAGATTCTTTATGATGTTTACATTTCAAACTTGGTGATTTATTTCAGGACAGAGTTTAACACTCTTGAGAATCCTGGATTATCATGAATTAAATTCTGGAAATGTAAACCAGGCTACACTGAACAGTTTTTACATTCTAGACTATTTATTTTCTATCCCTCTCAAAGGACAAATTTGACAGACTGGTTACAAATGTAGATTTTTGTTTCTAACAAGCCTAATAAAATTAAAAATCCATTTTGTTAATATGAAATTAACACACGTTTTATTAAAGTAAAAATTTCAAATAATGTTTAGATACAATATTTTAGTTTAGAAAACTCGAGAATACTTATATTGTCTGTCAAAATAATTCACTTCTGTTGCATAAAAATGATATTCAGTTTAAACTTAACAAGCCTTAGTTTTAACTTAGACAATTTTAGATTTTGTTCTATTATCTACACATTTGCATACAGATTTCCAGGTATTTCTTCTGAACTCTACCTTGGGTCAGTGGCAAGAGATGCATCTTCTACCTGCCTGTAACAATATGGACAAACCTGGTTTTCCTCCCTTTAAAAATTGAAATGCTGACACAAAAGAATCATAAACTCTATCAAATATATACCTACACTTCAGTTTTTTAAAGAAAAAAAAAAAAAAGCATTCAGCAGAGCAAACAAAGCCTGACCTGCGTTCATGACAGCAGGTGGTGAGTCTTTGTGATCCTGGAGCCTATTAGCATGATCTCCTTCAGTGGCCGGATGAATAGGGACCTTCCTTTCAAAAGCCACAGAGAGCTTCACAAAAGCCTCTGTGCAGAGGAGGGCTGGAATGAATCCAGAGTCATGCAGCTTCCACTAACCCACTGATCCTTTCTTTGGCTCCCCATCTCCACTGCCTATCTACCTCTCCCTGTCCCCCTGCGTCTTGTTTCCTGGACTAGTCTCATTTCCTATGGACAAAGACTACAATGAAGATAGCAAAGGTATCCCACAGAAATGTATTGAAATGGGCCATAAGTTGGGAACTCCTTGGTGCAACTAGGACTTGCACTCACAGCTTCTTCAGAAAATTCAAGAACTTTGGCCAAATTTGTATCAGCTCTGAGTATTGCTAGTCTCTAGATTTTATCAGACCAGGGCATCTCCTCACACGTCCCCTTCCAATGTCCTTTAGAAGCACAAGTGCTTCCAGGGCTGAAGAACCAAACACACACCCTCCTTGTTGTATTTTCTTGTGGAGGTAGGAAAAATTAACCCAGAGAGAAGGAATCATAAGTGAAGTAACAACAAAAATCCTATCATCTGTCCTAAATAGCTTTACAAGGCGACTATCTTTTATGTAATGATTCTTGGAGTTTTCTCTACTTGCTGAGGTTCCAAAAGTAACAAAGTAATTCAAAATGACATTCCAGGTTGACCAGATCTATTGAAAACTCAGGTCCAGCCAAAGCATTTGATTTCAAAGTTGAAAGAAAAAAATCCTCTCAGAAAGTTCAGCTACTCAAGCAAATAATTAGAAACAAGGACCCCGAGTTCTACTCAGAAATATGGGTAATGATGTAATGAGAGGCAAGCTTGTAAGGATATGTAAAATCTTTAGGTAAATAATCAGATTGAGCTGGAAAAATGGGCACAATTCTGGACATATGTGCTTTCTGTCATGGAAAGAAAATGCTAGTTTTATTTTAGCAATGACTGTTGAAGAGTAGAAAAACAGAAAAAAAATGCCCCCCATGTTGATAAGGTAAAGAGAAATGGCAAAACTCATATAGCCAAGTTCTGGGCAATAGCTTGTAATTAAAAAGAATGTATGGGAGAGGACTGGGAAGTAATACATTGTGTATAAGAAATGAAGAAAAACAAAGACAATTAGAACACATATTAAATATTATAAAGCACCAGATTCACAAGGCACCTTTCAAACTATTCCTAGGAATTCAAATAATACTGAAAAATTTGATCAGAAAAACTTATATATCTCTCTGTGTATAGATCCTTCCACTCCTAACCTCACAAACTGAAATACCACCTCAACTTCTTGTCATATAGCATTGTACCTATTTTTCCAAAACGCAACACGAGGTTGTGGATGAACAGTCAACTGACGCTCACATCAGCAAGACAATGGCCATGCTGGGAGAATAGGTAAGTGCCAGTCTCCAGAAATAGCCTTTCCAATTTTATATTTATACAGCTATTGCAAACCTCTCTTCTTCCCCCAGTGGTATGGCCCTCCCCAACAGTTAACAAAGCCTTTCTTACATCCAGATTGAATTGCTGTAATTTATTCTCCATGATGCTACCCTTGAAGACTGCTTTAAAGCACTAGCTCCAGCAGAAAACAACAGCCCTTCATTTTACGTTCCTGACCTTGGAAAACACATTATGCTTGTTTTCATAGATTTGCACCCTTTCACAGGTGACACTCAAGCTGTTTGCATTGTCCTAGAAAGACTTATGAAATCCCGCTTGGATCTGAGATTGCCAAGAGGTTGCTTCTCCTGAAAGCTGGCATGTACGCTACCTAAGACAGTATTTTGAAGGCATAAATAGTATATTGTCTTGCTCTTGACTCAGGCCGTTAATAAATAAAGAGCACACACAATACACACATTTACAAAATATTAAACAAAGTGGTAAGTTTAACATTTCATCTCTGTGACAAGACCTTGCTTTTTTTGACAAGTGACTACATTTTAAACATACACAAACACACTTTTTACTCAAATTGACACTGACAAGAAAAACGCTCTCTTCACCATCATAGCAAGGTGTCACTTAAAACTTTGATTGTCAAGTTCTTATAACGCATAATTCAAAGAGGTATTTCCAATGTCATGTTGCAGGATTCATAAGAATGTGTGTTCCTTGCTCAGAGAAAAAGGAAATAAACAGATCAGCTCCACTCTGGAGGCAGGGGGAAAGGAAAATAAGTAGGGTAGAAATAATAAATAATACAATTTTTCAGGAAAGAATAGACTTAAGCAGGTATCTATAACCTCTATGGGTGAACTATTACTACGCAGAAAAAATCCCAAACTGACCCTCTCCCAACAACAAAAGAAAAAGACATTGGAAACACAAAAATGTGTTTAAGGTGTTACTACTCTAGGACAGGTCATGGCTCACTAACTCCTGGGTCAAACACCCATGGCACTTGGAGTTGGTTATGAAATGAAGTCAGTGGAGTTACATCAGCAGAAACTTTAAGTCCTTTACCTTTAAGTCCTCTCCTTTAATCCTTACTATTAGCCAAGGTGGAGGCAATCATTTGCACAGCAAAGTTTATGCTGTGCTAATGAAGCAAAGTGCCTCAACCTATTTATACCAGGTTATCTGTGGGTTTAAAAACAGCATCAACATATTCAGAAAATATGCACACGACATTTTCAGAGTAGTTTCTGCTAAAATGCACAATACTTGTCAGCTTCCTTTGACTGCTGAAGAACCAGAACTACTATAGGAGAATGAGCTGGATTCTCCTCAGCTGTTAAAAATTAGTAAATTATTTAACAAGTTCCAGTCACACGTGTAAATTTATTGAAAACATTGCAAAGGAAGTAATCTAGAAAGATTGATGGGTTGGGACTGTTTAAACTGAAGACCTAATTTGTGGTCAGTAGAGCCCTTCCAAACCTGTGCTGACATAGAGGAAAAGAGTTCCACTTTCCTTTAAGATCCTCTGTTCAACCATTTGGCTTGGCATTTAAAAGTAGTACTTCAACTTGGAGAACATTTGACTCTGGAAGTGATTTGATGACAAAATACAGTAGCGAAAATATACTCTACAGGTAGGACTGCAGACTACTTTTCAAAGTATAGTCTGCAGTAAAGATTAATTGCATCTTAGTTGGGAGTGACAACAATATACTTTAAACTGGGAGAAATGGAGAAAAACAGTACAGGAGCAGATCTGAAACTATTTAGAGAACTTTGTCGCAGGTTTCTGAAGAGTAGTTTCCAAAGTATATACTGAAAATATTTGGGAGGAAACAATGAAGAAAATTTTTATCTTAGCCAAATACAAAGTTGAAAAATAAGCCCAGTTTATTCTCTTGGCAGGACATCCTGGATTCTCTTGGGAGCAATTTTACTACAACATAAGGAAGAAAATACTTTGCCTTTTAATAGGAGTCTGAAGGTAACTTGTTTTACAGGTTTTAATAAATCTTTCTTCGCATGGCAGCATTGCTGCAAACTGGTATCTACCATCTTTGTAAGCCCAAGTAAGAATGAAATAATTGCCACACAATATCTGTGAATTTAATCAAGGTTAAATTATCTGTGCGTTATTAGATTTAAACCAGAAATCTAAATTTATAATAAAATGGGAAATATACCTCCTGCCTAACTATTGCTGGGGCTTTTCACCAGAAGATTGTCCTTAGTTACAATAGTGAGAAAGTACTTTTTAGCAGACAAAAACTTCACACCTGAGAGAAATAACGAAGGAGTCAAAGTACCAAAAAATCAATAATGTTTTATTAACATACGTTTCAGAGAAAGAATACAGAAGGAAAATCATAAATAGTTGTATCAGAATAAATAACATTCCCCCAAATATTCCCAAAGGAAATTGGTACCCAAGAACTAGGCAGCTGGAGCAGTAAGGCAATATGTGGAATGGCAGCACTGTAAGGGAATTGTCAGAAACTGTTTTCTGCCCCCAACACTGTCAGCCTTTATCTTGGTTCCAGAGAGAGAAAAGATCATGTACTTTCAGAAAGACATGTAAGCGGGGAAAAGAATTCTTTTTTAATCCCCAGATCATCTCTCAGATTTGCTCTCGAACATGGAAATAAAGAACCTGGACCACTTGCTAACAGGGTTGACGGATTCCTTCTTAATTTTCAAGCATTTAGAAATTCATTGGCTTTTCTTTGTATTCATTTTGGCATGTGTTTATTAGCTATATTAAATTCTTAGCTTAGCGTTTCATATACAGTGTTATCTTTGGCAGAAAATGAAAGATGTATGAACAATTTAAACACCGAACAAGGATGTAAAGATGGATCGGCTCGTTACAAACTGATTTCCTCTCATCAAACTACATGGGTGAAGGATGATGAAACAAAATGCAAAAACATGGCAGTCAACGTGGTGACATACTAAATCATCTTCCAATCATTCTCAATAACTCTACAACTACAGCATGCTATCCTGATGGCCCCATCTGAGTTGATGATTTTTCACAATGTATTTCATGGCTTCCATCCCTACATGAGACTTTATTACTATCACATAGGAATAAAAAGCCATAAAACACTAGAGTGAATTTATCTTGATCAGATGCAATACTTATTTTCTTCACATGATTTCACCACCATTCCAAAACTAACCAATGATTTCATGCTACAGTACTAAACATTTTAAACTACATTTCAATGACAAGAAAGACACTGAAATGGTTACATCACAAATTAACAGAGCTTTAGCCTTTAAAGACATTCCTACCTAGGAGAATCAAGAAACAATCACAAGACACAACCATTTAATTCACTGATAAAAGACAGGACACCACAGAAAAATATCACTTCCACATACATCTTTCAACACATAAGGAAAGACAAAAGACACAAAAGAAACTGGTATAGATTAAAGCTATGAAAGCACCACTACCAGCATCTTTTTAAAACTATTTTCCATAGTAGCTTCCTGGCATGCATTATGAAAAAATCAGACTCCATCACTAAGACATCTTTAAGACATCTGAGCTTAATTGAAAAAACAAAGCAAAATTCCCTGCTTATGGCACTGAAACAGCTACTCTACCACAGAGCTGCTAGCTAAGATCACTCACTCGGCCCTAGGACTTCTACCTTCTTGGCTATGATAAATTTACTATAGCTCCAAAGTCCATGTTTCTCCTGATGAAAGACCAAATGAGACAAATTATAATATACCCTTATGTTCTAAGCCAGACTATGATACCGAGGTCCTGGTCTGAAAACAGTTATTTATTAATGTAATTACTATTCATCTTCTTATTACTACTAATTGGCCAAGTTGAAACACAAGTCTCTAGGGTCATTGAAAAGTCAATACAATAATTTAACTGCCATTTGAAAATAATTTTTCTTGTACACTGCAAGCAAACTAAGCTGCATCAGAAATGTCTTGTTAAGCTAAAAGCCTCTGCTTTACCAAAAATATTTTACATTTTCCCAGCCATGTAACCCCACTGGCATGGTACCAATATTAATTCTGATGTACTGTTGACACTAGAACTAAAAATTAACTCAGGTTTGATTTATATACTGCTATCCTTTCTTGCCTACCAAATCCTATTTCTTGCATAATATAATGTTGATAGCATAGAAAAGAGCAAGAAATCATTAAATGAAAGGAAGTGCATAAATAAATTCAATTATCATGCATAAAACATGCAAATGATTTAAAGACTGCATATGAAACTCTAGTTTATATTCATTAATCTCAGGTTGCACTTTTGAGGGAGAAAGAAACACTAATTGGGTCCAGATTAATGCACTCCCAAACCTTCCAATTTGTTTTTAGGTGAGGGTTAAATGAGATGTATTAAAATAAACACAGCTGCTCACCTTCTCCAACCCTGTTTCATTTGTAGGAGAAGGTGAAAACTAAAAAGTATATAAGTAAATTGCAGGCTTGGTGAAGTATATAAGTAAATTGCAGGCTTTACTGAAAATTTGGGCTTTTTTTGGACACCTCAGGACTGCCACTTACCCACTGCAGCTCCTTTTTTTTTTTTTTTTTTCTTTCTTCTTTTTGGCTATTAACATAAATTTGTGCTGAAAACTAATCCAAAAAACAAGCTAGTAACTTGACATGGAGAACAGGGTGAGTAGTGTTTGAGCTTGCCTAAATCCTGCCCTGTTTTCCTCCCTTCCCTACCCTGAATGATGCTGCAGATAGAGCATTTTAAACTGCATGCAGTCACTTCTAAAAGGAGTTCAGTCCTTCAGTCCAAAGCTGGCACATTGCTGCCGCGTGGCTCCATTACGTGGGCAATGAGGACTCAGAAGACGACTTGGGCGGTTCGGCTTTGCTCACCCAGCTGGCAGAACCATGATACTAATGGGGGCAAACCCCTCCATCCTACCACCACCTGCTCCATTTTTTTGCTGCCCACGGATTCTTCCCAGCCTCTGCTGAATTAGCTGGGTATAAAAATAGCGGTCCCCCAGCTCCCCCTTCCCTCTCTCACTGGAGCTGGGTGCTGGTCCCCACTGCTTGCCCTCTCTGGCTGGCAGCCCCGTGAGGGGCACAGGGGGGAACCCAGGGACAAGCCACTGAGGATCCGCAATAGTGGGCGAAGGGGAAGCGGTGTTCTTGGGGCCGGTCCTGCCCCCAGAGAAAGGGAAGCACGTGGGAAGGAAAATGGAATTTTGGCCCAGAAACAAGAAACGAGAGAAAGGCCCGTTCCTTTTCCTCCGCTGGCAGAGGAAGGTTAAATAAAGCAAACAAAAAAGGTCACCAAACTAATTTCATACTGAAACCAATGAATTTGGATGAGAGGCCCAAAGGTGAAAGGTTAGGGTGTTATCAGTGACATAATTTCTCTTCCCTTTTGTTAAAATGATTGGAAATTAAACCCCTCCAACACCATAGGACACACTTTCTGCAGGGTGGGAAGCATTCAAAAATGTTACATTTATCTGATTTTTTTTTAAATGTTATCCTCTTGAACTACAGACATTACACCATGAAAGCACGAAAACACATACATGTAGACTCAAACATATATTCACATACATGGTTTCAGACACAGACTCACTTCTGCTGACAGCCTGACTCCGAGCGCTTTTTATTAGAATTAATTTCTGCATGTTTGCAGATGCTAAATTAGTTGCAATAAATAACAACAATAAGGCTGAAATATGTCAACATCTTGACAAATATTCAGAGAGCCATTTAGTTAGGAAATATGCTTATGATATTCATTGCTCCTAAAAGAGAAAATGATTATACAGTAACTAAACCCTAAGTAAGGCTAAAGATATTCACCTCATGAAGCCATTTCTCAACTAGCCCCTTGGCACTTGCTGGAATTATTCGCAGCACGAGCTCTACTTTTTCATTTTCTGCTGACTCCATGTGGGTAATTTCTTTCTCATGATTAAAAGTGAGCTTGGCAATTCCTTCAAAGCATTTCCTTAGGTGTGGTTGGACATGGAATGGATCCTTTGTCTCAAAAAGGATTCCTAAGAGATCATTGCTGCATGGAGAGAAAAAACCTGAAAAACGATAAAAAATGAACTTTAGAGGTATTTATAGAACCATATTTTACACCAACACCGACAGCAGACAGATGAAATGGACTGTTTACCTTGGAAAGAATAGTCTTTTCTTTGCCAAATAATCATTCAAGGCCTTCCTGAATGTCATCCAAAAGCGATTCTGCCTCCTTCAACTTATCCAGCATCTGGGGCTGCGAGATAACCCTCGTGGCATTGGTCTCCTTCACTGACTCCTTCGTTATTAGCCTCCTGGTGGGTGAGATAGAACACAGTGAATGTAATAACCATACTTCACACAACAGGCTCTCTCTCTCTTTTAAATTGAAAATCCCCTTATTACAAAACAAGGGGTGTTCTTTTTCTTCTACCTTTAAGTAGGACTGCCACATTCATTGCTTTTTACAAAAACGCAGCTGCTTTTTAAGCTACAGATAAATAGAATCTGCTAGGCGGTAATTCTGCTCAGTCTGAATGCATTATTTTCTAAGTCACTTTGGCGAGGGACTTTTTATCATAAACTGGAATGAACAAGGAAAGTCCTTTTCTCAACTAATTATGACCACGCTTTGTTCTATACTATTAACTTACAATGCCAGATTGATCAGCTTTTTTTTTTGCTTTTTTTTTTTTTTAGCCAGTTCAATAAATTAAATGCTTTTTTGGGAAATTATTTTAAGACTTTCTATTAATGATGAAAATAAAATAACACAGAACAATACAGAATGGTGTATCAATAACATTCACACAGTCCCTTTGATGTGCACAATGCAATCTCCCATTTTAACACCACTGATGCATGGATGGGAGTTCCTTTGACTCAAATTGCAGATTTTTTTCTCATAAAGATTTCTTAAATGGGATATTTTCTAAGAACTGAGGAAAAAGAACAAAGCTGAAACACCATTTTTCATATACCTATCCCTGGTACCCATTTTGTTTTCTTATTGTTGAACTTTCAATTTATAACCATCAGAAATGACAGAATAGAAGGCAAAAATATAAAGACATTAAACCAGACAAACACCAGGACTTCTATTGTTACTTTTCCCACTGTAAGACATAATGTATGTAATATAGTTCTGAGGTGTCAGGACCTTCAGTGATCCAGAACACATAGCTTTGAAAAAGGAAGAGACACTCAACTACATTCCAAGTGGAAAACAACAACACATTTATCTCAGCTACTGTCCATAGCTCATAACTACTGGTATACAAACCAATGAAATGTAAACATTTAGATACCACCACATAGTTCCTTTCCTGCAATATATACTGTGATGCACTGAATTTAAATAAATAAATTGATTTTTAAAAAGCCTTTCTCCTTATTAAAATTTGCTTTCAATACTTAGGAGTTTAAAACCATCAGCATGGTAGAAAGACCTGGCTCAGTGAAAGAAAACTCACACTGCCACCATCTTCATATCCTACTTGCATTCAAGCTAATCCCATCCCTATGTATTTCTCCCTGAAATATTATGAGGGGGCTATTTATCATACAATTTTCAAGCACCTACTGTAAGAAGATATATACGTACAGCCAACAACAGTGTCATTGCTCTGAGATGCTAAAACTTGCTACTTCCACGAGGCATTTGTCAGTCCTCTGACACACTTGGCAAAGTACGGACCCTTTTGTGTTGTTTGTCTCCCTATCTGAAGACCAACCTGGATGCTGGAGTGCCAGGAGAAGCCTAATTCAGGTAAAATTAAGAACACCAAAACTGTTCTACTAGGAAATAACTCTACATGTATCAGTGGAATTTCCAAAATGTGACAATAAATGAACACATCCACACAAATATTCATTTAACTGACTACACTTTATTTTAGTACCAAGCTGTGTGTTTGTGTATACTCAAAATACATCCTTTCATATTATCTCTGAAACAGGGACACTATCTAGCATACTGCCAATTTAGGTGTGTTATCTTTTGTACTAAAATAATAAAAGAATTTTGAAATGCTTATTCCTGCTTGCTTAAAAAATGTATCTGGATCTGTCCATTTAGCAACACGTCTTTTCATGATGTGACAGTAAGGATCCTAAAGAAATAACTGTGAATGCGAGAAGGCTTGCCAATGTGGGGCACTGTTTTCCCTAAATTAATTTCAAAATTAAAGATATTCTCAACAGTTCTGTGGTGAACTTCCAGGCATATGCCTGGCCTTCAGCTTATTGGGTATCCCACTTTTAACATTGCGAGTATCAATGGTGCTCAATACATTTTGATTAAAAATGAACCTATTTTATTTCAGCTGAATCAATTAAAGACAATGAAATAGTCAGATCGCACCCTGTGCTCATCCTCTACTGAGCACTAACCAACAGCTTTTCACAGAAGCCAAGGTTATGGTGCAAAATGATTAAGTGACTCAACAAACATTACAGCCCTCCTAGAGGCCCATTTACATGCAGGGACAAGTTCTATAAACTCCCAGTTGTGTACTTTACCCATCTGACCATGTTTCTCTACCCTTCAGAAGGCAGAATCAAAACAAGGATGAATTCAGGAAAAACTAAAAAAAACCCCACCACGTATCTTTACCGTTTTTGTAGCTACTGCTTTGCCTTGAAACTATACGTAAAGTGAGCTGCATATGTCTCCAATATATTTCTTGCATGATTAAAAGTAAGTGTTTTACAGGTGCTTTTTGGTACGCATGCACTTTCAATATTCTGCAGGTCATTCAATAGCACATCAGATATAACTAAACACAGACTTAATACTCTGGGGAAGCAACAGCAGCAAAGGCCAATTTTTATGACTTCCCCCTGACTGAAATGAAACGAATCTCTAGGTTCTAACCATATGGGGAGTAAGTTAACAGCCAAGAGCTTACCATTTCTTATTGACAGCTCTCCTCGTGCTGTCCTGGAGTTACTTGTGAACCAGAACTTGAAGTCACTATTCCATAATAACCTGTGTAAGTCACAAAAATGAAACCAGATATCTGAGTTGAAAAGAAAGCATTTTCTCCCAGATACAAAAATATTTGACATCAAAAAATCTAATCAATATTTTGCTAAAAATGTTCTTTACCTGTTTCCAGTTTTACCTCATGGGGTGCAATAAGAAAAAAGCCATGCACAAATGCCTGTTTGCCTTTCTCACTTGAATGATTCACTGACTTACTTGGAGGCTGTTTCTCTATTGTTTCTGAGCTGACATCATAAAAACTAAACAGCAATCAATTTAAGACAATGAACTTTAAACTTTATTTTCCCCCTTGGTATTCTGAAGTGGCACTGCTAAGTTGGAAAAGTTTTAAATAATGAAAGTCACTGAAGCCTAAATCACATACAATGGTGAAAGCTGAGATGTGAGATGGAGATGAAATCTAAAAGCTAATTAAATTCAACAAGAGCCTCTCAAAGGCAACATACCAGTTTAGCCTCCCATGCTAATATTTCGTTTTGAAGGGTGCAGTAAATGGAGGGCCTTTCATGGCTGCAGATTTCACAATGTGATCCACCAGCTAAACCTGAGAGGGGAGAGGAAAAAAAAAAAAAGATTAGATGCATGGATTACTGTACTGAATAGATGCCAAGGCCCAGATAAAAAGAATAGATAAGTTAGGGCTTCTGAGGAGCTAAATTTGAAGCCAACCAGCAAAACGGATTGAACCTTATTACCTCTAGTCACTGAGAAATTCCCTAGACAGTTGGATGTAATTTGAAAAGGTCAGAAAAAATTTCCTTCACAGTATTATTGCTTCATGGTTTAAGGGTGTACATTTGTGAGATGCCAGCTCTAATCATTTTTATTGACTTGCTCTAGAGAGACAGACAGATGCACAGGGAGGCAAGACAGATGGATAAGACATATCCTACCTTTGTTTCCAGTTCTAAACCATGTCACAGTATTAGGTATGTTTTCATGTTAATCATTTCAGTTTATCCTTTGCCATCTCTGAAAAGAATGTGCCTTGTTTCTCTAAGTCAGCCATAAAAGGGGGAAAAAAACCTTGCACATATCATTGGAAACTTGCTACAATTTTTCATATTTGATCTGAGTGTTCATTGAATTCCACGTGAATCTGAAATATATAGCTGAAATTCAGTAAGTGTAATAGGATTTTCTAGACAATTTTAGGTATGCTCAGTTGATTTTTCTTTTCACCTAAAGGGGAGCAGTTCTCACTGAACAGATTATAAAAATGACCTTCAACATGCTGACAGGACAAGCTTTGCTATCAATGTAGCTGTCCTGGAAAAAACAAACAAACAATCAACAAAAAAAACCCAAAACCCAACCCAATCCAACCCAAACAAAAAAACCCCAACCAAAACTCAAACCCATCCTAATTAAAAACATTTAATTCTTTGACTTAGCATACACAAATGCTTGTAATCAAATATGAACACTTGCTAACATTACATTTACTGTCAGACAATTCAAATCAAAGGAGATTTAACAACACAAAAGCAGAATTATCCATCCCAACCCCTGGAAAAGTTTAATTAACATTAGATTTTCTTTTGCTCAGAAGACATTTGTCTTCCATTCATAATACAAACATTGGTATTCACTGTATCCTGGCTCTGAATGCACTGCAGAGGCAATTTTAATGGCCATTAAAGTACGGCTCTGTGAGTTCCTCTACTGTATTATGTTTATGGAGCCTGCCTGAAAGCTGACTAAAACCGTTTCCACATGGATAAGAAAGCCATTTCCATATGGTCATGTTCCCTCCCCTCAAGCCCTGTACATTCAGAGAGTAACAAGAAATTGGAGCAGAAGAGCTGCATATATATTCACTGCTCCAGAACTTTATAGCTCTGAAAGGAAATCAGAAAGGCTTAGCTGCAGTGAGGAACAAAAAGCGTGGGGAATTGTTCTGCTAATGGAAGCTGATACTTTAAATTGAAATGGGACTATTCCCCAACAGAAAAGATACATGGACCATTTAAACATAACACTTTCTGCAACAATTTAGGAAGCTTTTGAAAGAAGACATGCGCACCTGCATATAGGGAAAGGGGGCTGGGGACAATTGATTTAGACTCTACTACTCTTTTTTTTTAATCAGACTCCCACTGTCAGATTCAAGATGATGCTGAAAAAGAATAGGAATTTAGTTTTTCAAGATCATAGATGTGTAACTACAGAGGAACCCTCCAGTTTCTGTGACAACTTGACAACATTTTGATTTTTATTCCTCTAACTTTTTTCCAACAGGAGTGATAGAGAAATTAAGTTCTTGCATCTGCCTGATCTAAGCTCAAAGATGAACTCGTGTCTTTTTGCAGAAAAAAACCCTTATTCATCATGAAAATAGGGAACATTCAAGACACAACCATTTCATGTCAGAGACTTGATTTTCTGAAGAATATTCCTCCCAACATATTTTGATGCCACACAATAATGTGATGCCTCCTCATTCCATTTTGGCAAGATGCTCACTTCTTTTATTCCCTTTTTTTTTTTTTTCTCCTGTCTCCTCAAGAGCAGCACATGTTAACAGACAAGTAACTTAAATCCTGATTCATTGTACCAGATGTAGAAGGGAAGGATAGCAAGAGCGACAGCACTTCTTTTGCCCTGTTAAGATAGTCCACTGTCTGGAGGGCCCAAGTAACACCAGTAAGGACACATTGGCTTGGCTTTAGATTCAACAGCTCTAGTTCTCGTGGGAAAAGGGATTCTGCTTTTCGGTGGTTTTGTCCTCCCCTTGCTGATCATTTCTTAACAGTGGCACGGGACAGTTTAACTAGCTTCTTGGAAGTGATGCTGCATGATCTTGCATATTGTTGCCCCTCTCGAGTCAGCCAGGATTCAAAGACCATTTAAAGAATGGAGAGAGTGTCTTTAAGATTTTCAGCATGACATCCTTCTCACTCTGTCTGAGCCAACAAACATTTGGGAGAAACTGTGACTTTGATAAGACAACCAGTTCATGATGCTCAATCCAGAGAGAGCCAAGCTGATCCGTCTAACCCTCACACATTGACGATAACAGTCTCCCCCTTTTTATAAGACTGTTTGCCTCCCATCTGTGGCTTTTATTTGCCATGCTGATGGTAAAATTACACAAAACTCAAATTATTGCTAACTCTCACTGTAACAATAAGATTAGTTAACCACTGAAACAGATTGCTCAGAAAGGTGAGAATTTTTCAGTTACTTCTAATCAGGGTCTATTTTTAAACAATATTCTCACAGTTCCACCACAAGTTGTTTGGTTAGGTGCAGAAATCACACTTTTCTCCTTTCTGCCTTTAAATCTATAGGGTTGTGACCCAAGTGGAACGCCAGTTAGCATAACAGGATTGCACCACAGCAGTGATATGGTAGGGTTTCTTTCTTTTTGTCTTTCTGTCTGTGACCAAGAGACTGTGACTTTTATAAATATTAAACTTGAAAATAAAGACCCCACAGTCCTGTGACCTAACAATTACAGAAATTGTAGATGCTTTTGTCTTGTGAACACTGGATTACTGGAACGTGGCCAGCACGTGATTTTAACTGTAGCCAATCAAAAAATGGCAATCCACACAATAAATTGTATTTTCTATTGGGAGCACGTACCCCTGTGAGCTGCAGGGCAGGTATTCCCTGTCCATTTTTCATTAGCTGACTTGAATGCAACACCCCCTTCGTTTCAGATGCAAATCCCCTCCTCCCCACACATCTGATAGCAAAGTGAAATGCCCCGACCAACAGCCAGAGTCCTCACAGGACTTGAGGGAGGGCTGGATTCTCCTTGTTTTAGTAAGTCTAGAGGTTGCCCATGCACTCTTCACTTTTGTTCTGATCAGTAGAGATGCCCAAGCTGTACCTCTCTTCTTAAAAGAAAAACAATAAGCTGGCTACAGAGTATGTCCCAAACACAATCCTTGTTTTAAATGAGCTCCAGTGTCACTTCAACCTGCAGCAAGCCATGTTGCTCACCTATATAGCACACAAAAAAGAATTAGGAAACTATTTTACACATAGGGAGGAAAAGCTTGAGAGATGGATATGGGTATCATTATTAAGATTAACTCCAATAAGCAGAGTTAGCTGGTAGCTACCAGTTTTATTACTTCCAAGAAGTCCAACAGGTCTTCTACTTTCTGAATGGACTCACTACTGGAAAAAGCTGATGACTACTTTTTTTTTTTTTTTTTTTTTTTTTTTTAAGCTCAATACAGAAAGGTTCTTAACGAAAGCATAGAAAATATTCCAGCTTCTTACTTCACACTGGGGCAGCTACACCAGTTTTGCATTCTTCAGAATATGTCTGAATATCAATGATCTTAAAGATCTTTTGCAACCTAAATGATTCTATGATTCTATGCCAGTTAAACATTTACTATTTTCTCTGTCTTAAAAGCCACTCTGTGATGTGTGTAATTTAAAACTTTCATTTTTTTTATATACAGAAGAATTAAAGCACTCTCAAAAAAGGCTGAGTACATTTACTAGATGTAATGTTTGTGTCTTAAATGCCAACTCATTCTCAAAATAAATTAGACCTTCTTAAAGACATGAGGAAAAAACCCCCTAACTTGTGGATTTACTATGCTTAAAAGTCCATCTTGCTAAATTCTCTCATGTGAACACTGATTCAGCTCCCAGCTCTAATATCGTTAAAATTAACTTCCCACAAATTAGGTTTGGGAACAATGAAATGCAATTAAAATACTGTATGTACTGCAGCAGAAACAGGTAACATTTTATGCATGTTTAGTGGGAAGAAAAAGAATTATTTTTCTTGTTATTAATGTCACTAATGAAGGGATCTTTAAAATATATATACAGGTACAGGAAGAATTTATAACCAGGTTTCTCTCTCAGCATTTTAGCTAAAAATTCAGTGTTGGCTGATCACATGGAGAATGCAAACCTAAATATTTGCATCGTGAACAGCTGCTAAAACATGAATTTTTCTGTCTTTCTGAGATGAAAAGCGAATATGTCTTTCCAATCAGCAGTCGCTGTAAAAGCATTCTCTGAAACACAGTCCTTAATGATTTGGGCATTACACTTCAAACTTAAAGCCTTTCATCTATTTTTCAAGAGTAATATTCAAATCAACAGCCAGAAAGAATCTTTCTTCAGTGTGTTGTTGAATCCTCTCCAAGTTGTACACACTATAAATAACTATTTAACAAAAATGAATCTCGATTTCTGTACATTTGGATTTTATTAGAACTGATTTTGGAACACAGAACATACAGGTGAGTAAACATCTTGGCTGCCCTACAAAAGTATAACGGAGGTGCAGCCAAGGTTCTCCTCATGCTGTTTGTCATCTCATCACACAGAATCACAGAATGGCAAGGGTTGGAAGGGACCTCAGGAGATCATCCAGTCCAATCCTCCTGATAAAGCAGGTTCACCTAGAGCAGGCTGCACAGGACATTATCCAGGCAGGCTTTGAATATCTCAAGTGATGTAAAGTTTATATATACAGGTTTCTTTTTCAAATTTTGTATTGCTAAAAGACGTGCGTCTTTTTTAGGCCTCAGACTTCCCTCTGAGTGAAGTTCACTCTCTGTGGGTTCTACTCCAAAAATTTAACTCTAAAATAATTTAAACCTAGTAGCCATGGTAAGAAAACCTCTTTTTAAGGCAAGGCTTTCTTTAATGTCTACTGTTAATTTAGGAGTTTGAACATAGGACGGGATGTCATCCAGAGAGACCTGGACAGGCTGGAGAGGTGGGCCTGTGTGAACCTCATGACGTTCAACAAGGCCAAGTGCAAGGTCATGCACCTGGGTCGGGGTAACCCCCGGTATCAGTACAGGCTGGGGGAAGAA
Source organism: Gorsachius magnificus (assembly GCA_034008185.1). NCBI lineage: Eukaryota > Metazoa > Chordata > Aves > Pelecaniformes > Ardeidae > Gorsachius > Gorsachius magnificus. Next base: position 166,256,456 of record CM067081.1, read on the forward strand.
AGGATGGAGAGCAGTCCTGCCGAGAGGGACTTGGGCGTGCTGGTGGATGAAAAGCTGGACATGAGCTGGCAATGTGCGCTGGTGGCCCAGAAGGCAAACCGTACCCTGGGCTGCATCAGGAGAAGCGTGGCCAGCAGGTCAAGGGAGGTGATTCTGCCCCTCTACTCTGCTCTGGTGAGACCTCACCTAGAGTACTGCGTCCAGCTCTGGAGCCCTCAGCAGAAGAAGGACATGGAACTGTTGGAGCGGGTCCAGAGGAGGGCTACTAAAATGATCTGAGGGCTGGAGCACCTCTCCTATGAGGACAGGCTGAGTTGGAGTTGGGGTTGTTCAGCCTGGAGAAGAGAAGGCTGCGGGGAGACCTGATTACGGCCTTTCAGTATCTAAAGGGGGCCTATAGGAAAGATGGGGAAAATCTTTTTAGCAGGGCCAGCTGTGACAGGACAAGGGGTAATGGTTTTAAACTGAAGCAGGGTAGGTTTAGACTGGATATAAGGAGGAAATTCTTTACAACGAGGGTGGTGAAACACTGGAACAGGTTGCCCAGAGAGGTGGTGGAGGCCCCGTCCCTGGGAACATTCAAGGCCAGGTTGGATGGGGCTCTGAGCAACCTGATCTAGTTAGCGGTGTCCCTGCTCACTGCAGGGGGGTTGGACTAGATGACCTCTAGGGGTCCCTTCCAACCCAAAACATTCTATGGTTCTATGATATCTTTAACAGAGATTCAGTAAAGAGTTTTTGGCTTCCAAAGCTAAACAACAGTAATATGCACTTTCTTTTTGTTGGATTCCCTGTTTTGTCAAGTGAAACTAACCTTTCAATTATATAATATGTGTATATAATTACATATACATGTAAAAATAAGTAATATTTATATTACAAATAAGGCCAAGAGTGAATGGTCAGGACCAATGAGTTACTGTACTTTGTACTATAGAAGCAACAGTGGATATTCCTGTTGCCCTGAGGAGCCTTCCATTAAGTTAAAAACTATGGTGTTGATTATTTTTTAGCTGTCTGTGATAGTCTTGTCACATTTCACTATTTGTTCACCCACAGTACATTTGCCATTGACAAACAAGCACAACACTTAAAATGGCACTGTTGATATTTATGGCTTTCCTCCATGACGTGCTATCTGCATGAATGCATTATTATTTTTCGTTATTTGTATCACAGAACTGCCTGGAGCCTCTGGCTGAGACCACCACATTGCAGTGCAGACTAGGACCCACCACGTTCTTCACTTTGCTCTCTCAGAGGCCTTACAGCTGATGCACATGAAACAGAAGTTGGAAATGAGAGAGAAACAGTGACTTGCCTAAAAACTTCCTTTTATCCCTCCTCCACACATGCATGGACACACACTTTTTTTAAAGAGACAAAAGAGATTACAGAGAAATGAATTGTACAAGGAAGGAACCAAAGCTTGTACTACAGTGAGGAAATGGGGAAAGAATTAAGATTGTGCATAACATTTTACAACACACTGGCACTGTTGAAGGCAGACTCAAGTTGCATAGGTACAAAGGGAAAAGGACAATCGTGGCAAAAACATATTAAAGTTATACAATCCCACTGTAAAAAGGGCTAGGTAATGATGATATCAAGATTTTATTTTACACATCTAAGAGCTTATGTTCTTGGAAGCAAATATTTTGTTCCACTGGGAATATGGTTGAGCCATCTTCCTTCTTTGTGAAAGTACAATTTCCATTCTCATACCCAGAGAGAAAATTAACATAAAAATAGTGTCTGATTTAAACATGGTCTGATACTACTCTGGAGACTAATAAGCATACAGAAAATTTGTATGTAAGGGGAAAATAACCTTTTTTGAAGGATATTTGCAAAAAGACACTGATAATTGTTAGAAAATGCTCCAAATTTTGGAATGGTGGTCACCCAAAATGGAAAGGGCAAGAAAAAGAAGAGAGAGGTGGTGTGTGTTTTTATAAATTTCCTGTTTGCAGCCATTTTGATGGGCTATGCATTTGTACATGTATACACATATGACTTGCTATACCATACACACTTGCTATACAATGCAAAACACAACTTTTCAGACAGGTCTTTTCACTAGTCTAAATGCACTTAGGTATGTATTTATCCTGTTATGCAATTTTCCTTCTGAACATTTGTAGGCTTGGAAAAGCCATTATTCAGAAATCATGTATCTTATAGTAGATATTCACCCAAATGACATGCCCTACATTTATGGGAACATAAAAATGCCACACACAGTTTGGTTCATAACTACCACAGAGGCATCAGTCAGCATGTATATACACACTTTGGAGAGAATCAAACTAAATGCAAACATGCAAACAGCTTATTCTACTTCTCAGTTTGTGCAGATGACAATTGACACCTAAAATAGTCCATCAATAGACATTCTAACATAAGAAAACTTACTGTGTCATGTTAGACTCTTAGAAAAAAAATTATTCACCATTGGTGATAGTACTTCTAGCTGTCTACAGTAGCCTACTAGATTAACACACTTTGCCTATCAAAGGTAAAAGATCTTTTTTTCAGGTGCATAGCATCACCCCTATGCTATCAGAAAGAAAGAGCAACTGTAATAAAGCAACACCAGTCAAAAACTCATGGCCAGCCTAGAGATCTTGAAGTAGAAGGGAAATATGATCAACAGGAGAAATCAAAATTACCCAAATTGTCTACCAGCCATGAGGAGAAAGGGACAGAGAAGGAAGAGGATCAGGGTGAATGATGAGGTAAGATATAGTCACGGTACAGAAACAGAAGTCAGAGTGAAAGTAAAAATAGCAACTGGCCTATAAGAGAAAAGGAGCCTGGAGAAGGAGACACACAGACCCTGGAATAGACTAGAGGACTTCACTTCTGACACAGTCCTGAAGGATGAGTTTTTAAACAGGGACCCTCCACACCAATAGATACTAGGAGCTGGAACATGAATATAAAGTACATGTTATATATGCTCCTTTTATTTTTCAGGAGCGTTAATTGCATAATGTTATATAGTCAACTTCAAAAATAGAAAACATTTAATTGATTTAAATTGTATAGATTCATTGGAAAATAAACATTAATTTAGTTAGCAACAAGAAATTGTGCAATAGATGTAGACTAAAACTGACTTGAAATTCCAAGCAAGTAACTGAACTGTAAGTGCTTTCCTATAAGTGTATTGTAAGGTCTTTCTGTAAACTTATAACAAAAAGACAACTTCAGAACACAAGCAGAGATCAGATCTCGAAAATCCAACATATTAAATTAGGATAGATATGAAAGATGTCAAATATTTTAAAAAGCAGAAGATGCTTTTCAACTTGCAGTCTATAAAGAGATTCCCCAATAGCATGCTCCTTGTTTTGGAAGTACCTTGGCAAGTCAAAGGGGTAACCAACAGAGCTAATATTGACACACGAATTGCTTTGAAGACCAGAACCATTTCAAGTGAGTTCACAACAGTAGAAACCTTGAATCCAGTGGAAATATCAGGACAGAGGGGTTGAATATGTATGGTCACCCAACTCATTCACAGAGAAGTAACCAACACAACACAGTGCCTCATCTTTCCTTCCAAGTCAACTCTCTATGAAAAGAATTACAATGATGTAGACTCTATGTGGCAAAAGAAAAGACCATAAGCATTTAAGGAGGAATTAAGAGAGACTTTCTGCATTAGCAACAGGTTTGTCTTTCTGCTATGGAAGAATAAAATGAAATTTAACATGAATGGTTGAGTAAGGAGCAAAAAAAAAAGATGAGTTGAAAACAATGATTCATCTAAGCAGTGCTAGAAACAATTTCTCTTAGATGTGCTTTCCCCTAACCAGAGCTGTAACATCACTATACATGTGGCGATGAAAGCCCTGCAAAGCTAGAGCTGAGTGAGGAGGGGCTAGAATCTCCTTTTCTTTCCCTTCCTTCTTGGTTCAAATCTGCAGTTTGTGTTAGGTACATTTCAACAGAACCAAATCTCCTGTATACTTAGGATGTTTCTATTACAGTGCTTACATCCATCGTTTTCACATCCTCTGCGTTAAAGCACTTCAGTTGAATAGACCAAAATTGATCTATTTTCCATAGGAATTTGATGACCACTCACTTTTATTGATGAAGATTCATTTTGAGAAATAATAACAAAACAGGGAATTAGACATCATACTATTTTATTTTTTCCTGCATGATTTTTTGTGTCCTTCTTATTTGAAGGTTGGCTGCACATCTCATAAGACACTGGCTAATTTTGGAATTAGAGTGTAAAGCCTAAAGAGAGAGATAATACAATCTTACTAACGTTATTTGATCTCTTTACTAAGAAATCTTGTGCATAAATTGTAGAATACATAGTTTGGACGCAGCAGGTGACAGCTGTTGGGTGTCAGAAGATACCAAACACACCTTTAGTTTGTTGGATGGAAACAAGAACCCATCGTAATGCCAAGCCGACTTTTGCAGCTGTATCATGTAGATGCCCTGAGTAGCAGCTGATCAACCAACAGAATTAAAGGTTACAGAGAGGTAGAAATATCATTTAGGTTCTGTATGTTCTCAGAAATAGTTCATCTGCTATTGCTGCCACTAAGATCCTGGCCTGAACTCCTACTCTGAAGGCTAAAAGCAAATACCGCAAACTCCTTTCTCACTGGTTTTGCTCTCAAATGATGGTTGAGTAAAGGTCAAAGTTTGGAGAGATTTTCTGCATCAAGTGCTGGCTGTCTTGAGACCTTTATGTGGAAGTTGCTACCTTATTTTCTTTGAAAAAGGGCCTTGGTAGATTCTTTTAAACAATGGATTAATCTGTTCTTCGTTTAACCTACCAGTCTACTTGAAGATCATCGCCTGCCCGGAAGAGCTTGTCTCCAAATCATTTATTCGAGTATTTCACTAGTGAAAGCAATCATTGGATGCAATTTTTCATTACTTTTTCAAGCTCCATCTTAAAACTAGTTTGGATTTCTGTGTCTGCTTATTTCCCTTTCTGTGCTCCAAAGGTGACACTTCTCTTTCTCATTTACTCTTTTAGCTACACCTTGCATAAGGAAGTCAAGCTCTATTGAGGGTGGTGGAGCACTTCTCATTAAATGGTCTAGTATAACATTTTATGACTCAGAACTCCTGATAAATATGATTTATTTGGGATAAAAGCTCTTTACTAGGTCAGATGTCTGGACTGAAGAGACAGTTCATTATAGAGGATCACTCATATTTTGCAGCTGTAATAGGAATGAAGTGATTCTTTTATCATAGTGGTCCAAACCTGACTCACACCACTACTGTTCTCCTCTTTAGCCTGAGTTAATTGCCAGCTGAACAATGCGGGTATCTGTGGCTGATTTATTTAGGAATATGTTCTGTCTGAAAAGCCTACACCAATGAAGTACAAGAGGGCATGACTAAAGGATTCAGGTATAAAGCTTAGGAGCTTAGATAATGGCTTGTAGAAAATATGATCAGCTCTACATGTCAACTTATACAAAGCCAGAACTATTGGACTTTTTGAAAAAGGAGTATTGTGTTCCCAAAAACTAACCAAACTGAATTCCATTCACCATAACTGTGGCATAACAGAGTCAAAAGAGCTTCCCCATTGTAACACACAAACACAGAAGAAACGATTCTGACCAATTTATGTCAAAACATTGGACACTTTTTATAACTATAAACACAGCTACCTACATTGAATTAGGACCATTACAGCTATCTTGAGAACATTTATGCAAGAATTGTCCGAATATCAAAATTAGAACATTACAACTGTAACTATGATTTCTGTACAAATAGTTAGGCACAGTACTTATAATCCTTGCTTTGCATTTTGACAAGACATTTTGGGTAAAGCTTCTGATGGAATTACTGAGTTTCACATGGGAGGTGACCTCTGAATATTTAAGCTCTGAAGCAAAAGTAAGAATAAACGGATTGAAGACTGGGCCTATGTGGTACAGATGCTGGTCTATATTAAGAACACTTAAGTCAATGTATATGCACTAGATGTTCTTTTATACTACTTTCAAACTTATTTACGGTTTTGCATCCAACAGGACTATTAAGAGGGATTAAGAGCATTATCTGAATACCTAAATCTGTACTGTTCTAAATAAAATCGAGAAAATTATTTGTATTTATATTTCAAAACACAGATTAATGTAATTTAAAGCCTTTTTACAACAATTTGAAATATGAAGCCCGATCCTCCTCTTATATAAAAATCTCACGTATTTTTGATTCTGTTGCAAAACGAAAAATTTGTTGTTGCAAAAGATCTTTCTGCTACTGAGATCTGTTTAACCTTTCTGTTATTTGGTTCTATTACACTTACTATCTAAGCTTTATTAAATTTGAAAAATAGTTTGTTTATCTTCATTCTGGGAAAGTAGGTGGCTATAATTTGCAAATATGTCTGTCAAAAATAGACCAGTTAGATGTTCTTGGCTGGCACGTTGTCAAGGCACACAATGAGTTCCTCCCTCCTCTCTCTCACACACTTCTTTCTCTCTCACATACACACACTCAAAAATGTCTCCAATAGAGTAAAATATTCACATTAATACTGGAAGCGATGGTGAAGAACCCCGGTCGACATCCCATCTGTTCCCATGAATTAGATTTAGAAATCATATGTAATATAGACATTTCTGTCTGAATATCATAAAGCCCTGACACATTCAGGCTTTCATTAAAAAGCTCTGAGATGTGACTTGAATAACAATCTGTCTTAGCTAATTAGTATTTTCAGTTTAGCATATTCACTTTCAGACGTATTGCTGTTTGCACATGGTAATTTAGGTAAACAGAGCCCATCCACAGCTGCATCAATTAACACTGCTAATCAAAACTGAATTCAGGTAATTAGGCACATTTATGCAAAAAGTGTGTAATTTGTGGGGAAAGCTAGATTCTTCAGTAATATTCCAATAAGTAGGAGTCTCTTTTTGCAAATAAGACAAGGAAATAATGGTAAATCAGCTCTAACATATACGTGATGCATACTCAGTGACAAGTATCTAAATTAAATCTCACTAATTGGTCTGTATTTTCAGAAATTGGACTATATTTTTTCATATAAATGTTTTCCTCAGTGTTTCTATATGGAAAAGTGGATTCATTTCTGACTAAAGGTTTAGTGATTATGCAAACAGGACTTTAAAAGTTAATGTTTCCTCAAGCAGTTTTTGAACTGTTGAACATAATGGTCCAACTTGTTCTCATTTCCAGTCAGGCAAGTCTTAATGAAAATGCCCTCACTTTATTTTCAATTTAATTTCTTCAAAGAAGGCATATTTTAGTTTACTTTAAAGAAAAGCTTCTAGAAATTTCTCCCACCACTCATTTCAAGAATGTGAAGTAGTAAATACTTCAAAAACATTCTGCCTTGACCTACAAAGTTTTACCAGAACTACAAGCTTCACATTCTTTCCTTCCCTTTCCATCACCCCCAAAACAGAATTTGAAACCCTCCAAAAACTACACAAAACATTAAAGCAGAGTAAGAAACTGTATATTCATAACAGAATTTTCATTTCTATTGAAATGGAAAGAAATGTTCATTGTAACATTAGACTCCAAGAGTTTTCATATGCAGCTATTCAAGTTATTCAAATTCAGTTCTGTTATGCACTCTTTCAGAAAACTACATAAGTCTGATGGACAAAAAAATGCAATTATCAACTTCTAGCTAATCTTCCATAAATTATAAGACTGACAAAAAAAAACCCGCCTAGGCAATTACTGATTTTTAACAGAAGCCTAAAATGAATCTACCATTTTTGCCTAATTCCAGCTCATATATTCTTCCCAAAACAAATAAGACAAAATAATTTTACTTCCAAACTCGTCTAATACATTTACTGAGACTAGTTCAGCATGCATCTTCTGCCCTCATTTCAGGGTAACTTCTGGGGAACGATATACAACATTTTCATCATGTGTAGATTTGAAACACGGAATATGTAGCTTTTGCTAAAAACCTCAGTGCAAAGAAAAAGAATTCTTCACAACTTTAAGGTCTAACCCTATATAGCTATTGAAATCACAGTGTGCTTTGCGATCATATGCAGTACGATGCATGCATCACTATTCAGAAAGTTTTCTCTGTATAGGAAAGTATGATTTGTTCTATTATGAAAAAATATATGAAAAATGCTTAACAAACTGTAGTTAAAAGGGTATCAAACCTTCAATTTCATTTAGCTATTGGCAGAGTAGAATATTGAGAGAATACTGACAGAGAGTTCAGAAGAAAAGTAAAGCTTGTGGAAGAAATAAAAATTTGAAGTATTTTCTATTCAAATAATCACAGTGACTACTGCTAATGGAGTGAAGTGTTAGGATGCTGAACAAGACAGTTTCTAACCAATTATCAGACGAACTTAAAACTCTATGCAGTTCCCTATGCCAGCCTTACTGGGAGTAATGGGAAACAACATTATAACTTCAGCTTTTTTCCATTTTTCTGTTGCAAGAGAGAAACGCTCACCTATGTGCCATACCACACGATAAGCAGCTGTCCGATCTCTCACGTGGCTTATTAACATTGACATACAGTGAATATCATCAAAACAATCTTATGCGACCTGTCTCTGAAAGAACCTGCCCTGCTCAGTAAATGCTTTTTCAAAAGAGCAAAACAGGAGGTGTAATGACTAACAGTGTTTATTTTAGATGTTATACTCTGTAGGAAGTGAGTACAGAGACAACATCCTAGCCTACCCCCCCACCGCCACCCACCCTCTTCGTACTTTTTTGCCTAAAGTAGTCAGATATAGCAAGTATTCCAACAGACTTTCCAGAAATATTTTACTATGCTACCCTGTCTCTTCTGCCTGACTACATCAGTAAACGTAAACAGACACATTTAGGAGCATCTCTTCACTGCACGCATATATAGCATATGTTATTACTTCATCATGAATTGTCCTGATGCGCTGCCCATTGGAAAACTTCATATGGTGTTAGAGTACCATTATTTCTTGCATTTGGGGTTTTTATTTGAGGTGTTGAGGTTTAATAAATGTATGGCAGTATTAGCTGGTTAGAGGCAAGTGTATAATGGATATCTCAAAAAAGAAAACGTTATATGGAAGTTGGTTGGCACAATAGGAATTTCTCACATGTGCAGCCCCTCTCTTTTCCCTCTCCTGCATTACTCCTGTAATATATGCAAAGGGATGGGGATATCTAGCTACTACAATTTAAAGGAAAATAAGTTGGCTGCTATATACCTACTATTGTTAACTAAAATACGGTGGATATGTACGACCAAGAGGATCCTATAAATACTGTTTTCCCTCAGTTTAAAGAATAGTTTCATCATACTCCGAGCACTCAAATCATTTCAGGATTATAAAATATTTAAAGTTCATATTTATTTTGTCTATAGAGCATGCATCTCATTATTCATAATATAAAAACCATTGACATTTTTCATGTCCCTGGTATTCATAGGGTTAAATCAAAAACATGCAAAAATTTTAGTTTGAGGAAAGCAGAAGCAAGAGCCCAAAGCCAACAATTAATACTGTACACCTTACAAGAGGAAAAAAACTCAATAATTTACAAATGCTGAAGGAAGTGCTAGTTCCATAATTAAAAATCAGGCAGAGATCCTTTTGGCAAATGGATCTCTTTGTCAAACATTTTACTAATCCAAGCCTGAAGGTATAATTCAGTACCCTGGAGGATCCCCTCTATACTTTTGCCAGCTGTTCCATTTAGGTCACTCCACCACAAGTTTAGCTTTTATCTATTCCTCACTTTCTTCAGTGGGTCCCAGAAGCAGCAGCCCATCTCTCTGAAGGCTGTTAAAAGTGTAAATGAAAAGACGAGACAGAAGTGAGCTGCTACCTCAGGGTCCTTAATATCTGAACTGCAATTCCTTGGACTTCCCTACCTTGACAGATGCAATATGAAGTCTTCCTTGATGAAAAGTGAGGAGGGAAACGGCATATGGAATGCAGATAGCACATTCATTATCATTTTAATGCTCTACAGCTTTTTACTAGGCAGAAAGTCCACTCAGGGCCAAACAGTTGCAGTAGCCCTTCTGCCCTTCAGCGCAATTCCCAGCACTACTGCTGCTGGCATGCAAGAAAAAGCCTTCTAGGAGCCATTTTATCTCTTCTCAGGTGGTCAGAGAGAGGCAGACTCAAGGAGAGGAAGGAAAAAAAACCACAAAAAAACCCACAGGGAACGAAAAAAAAGGTGGTGGTTTGATCCAGTACACTGTGTGCCAAGGACCGCAAAGAGCCCCGGGTGCAGAGACCTGACCCACTTGCCTCCCCCCCGGGTGGGCAGGTGAATGAATGAGACAGTGATGCTTCAAGGGCTTTTTTATGCAAACTGAACTAACCTCAAATAACAAAACTGCTTCTAATGTACTGCTATTTTCGTGCAAGACTTTTAACAAATACTTTGTTGCTTTTGCTGAGAAATAATAAGATGTGAATTTAAAATTGATCCAATTATAATGGTTCTAGTTAGTGTGAAGTTAAGCCCTCAGAGAGTCACTATAGTCCTCCAGAACTGCTTTCAGACAGTACACTGTTTTATAACAACACACTGATCTCTTACTCTAGGAAAATTAAGTGTAATTCATGACAAAGCAAACCACTGCCCTGACATTCATTTGCCTGTTAAAAAAAATAAAGAGCAAGGCAGATACTCTGGGAGGAATTTCTAAGAATTCAACTTTTAATGAAAGATTCATAAAAAATGCAGCAAGCGTATCACTGACGTCTTTCCAATTTAATATTAATTAATGAAGTTTGCACACACAGATACCAACTGTAATGTGAAACAGAATTATAAAATCTATCGGAAACTAACTCTAGGTTTTCAAAGGCTGTTAGTAGCGTAGCCACAGCAACTCCGATGACCATCTGCACGACTTTACACATGCAAGTAATCCCACGAGCTTTAGTTAACTGCTGAGATTGTGTCCTGATCCTACCCATCCAGCATGATGTACCAGCTCCAACCTAAGAAACCATTTATGCACATTTAGTGGGAAGGACTAGAATCACAGCATTTAAGCAGCGCAGTGATTCGCACACCTGTACTTAGCCTGCTCTTGAGGAAGTGCTCTGTCAGTCAAAAAGTGCACCTCTGCAAGCTTGTAAACCTGAATTTTAAGGGTTAGGGGGAAGGAAAAAACCAACACAAAGAACAACACACATGCAGCTTTACTTCTAATTCTGCAATGGCTTGCGCAGGTAAGCAACCCAGCTCTGGCGAGCTGCCTTGCAAGGCCAGACAGGCATCCTCACCTGTGTTACGCTGCCCGCTCGTGCATGCGTCAGCCGGTTCAAGGTCTGCACCAGCAGATAAAGCACATCCACAGCGATTTTCATTGCTTACCTCGCTGATGTGCCTCCATGCATTCCTGCCGACATTCCTGCGTGTGAGGGTTCGTTGCAGGCGGCTGCTCTCAAATTCAGCATTCCCGTGGCGTGGCTGCTCCGGTGGTGACGAGCAGAGCAAAGGCAGGTTGCCACTGGCCAGTTCTACCAGAGCCCAGTCGTGTGCCATCTGCAATCACATCTCGCTGAGTGCAAAAGGAAAATTAAAACATTTTTTTCTCTTACACTTGAATGACACAGCATACTGTTCTGTGTTTGCATTTAAATTGGACAGAATAATTTACCACTGGCTTTTAATTTCAGAAGGGTTAATCACCTCAGCAAAGGTCAATCAAACTTTAATCTCCAATAAAATTGCAGTAGCTTCAGTCACCTGCAGGACATTTATTATATTCTTATTTCCATGCAAAAGAATGCATCACTAATCTTCTAACTCTTTACATTAGCACATTTGCCACTAACATTTTACTAAAATTATTAATTCCTCCAAAACTATTACAAGAGTTCATTCTACACATCTCAGAAGATAATCCTGTTAAAAACCAGCCACATCTACTGTGACATTGCTTTAGTTGTCTGCTCTAATCCTCACAACCATTTGATATTCCAACCGAGTTCTAACAATGCACAAAGTCTCAATTACACAAAATATTACAGGGTTTAGTTTAGAACAACAATATACTGTTTTAGTAACTTAATCTTCCCTATTGTCTGCCATCACAAAACTAACCTATTTTGCCCCTGTTCACAACATTTTCTATTCAAAACAAAATACAGATTTTTAATTTTGCTTAGCAGCTCTTGAAAACCCGTAGATTTACAAAGATAAGTTAAAACCTAGAATCCGTCACTGACCATAGGAATAATCATGATGATAGGAACATTTTTCTGGCCTGGAAAAAAGTATTTCCTCACAAAACAGAAGTCTCTTTTGAGGCATAGCCCATTAACAAATAAAGAAATAAAAAAATATTTTAGTTGGTACTTCCAATACGGTCTACAAACTAAAAATAATTTATCTGCTATTGAATTGACCGAGAGCTGCAAAATCTCTGAAAAATTCAAGTCAGGATTAATTTTAAATTACCATTGCAGTAATATCAGCTCAAAACAGAAAATTATTTAACTCTAAAGAGAAAATTGTAAAACAGAAAAGAGCGCATCCCCAAAATACATTGTTTTAAAATAAACATCAGCTACATTAGTTTTACAGCAATATATTCCTTCAAAAGTCTACTGTAACAATTTCATCTGAATGCTCAGAACTAGTTTACCTGTAAAGATACAGAGAAGAGCAACAGAAAACTCAGGGAGAGCTCACTACAGAACTGAAATACAATGCAAACAATTCATTTCCCAAAATTTAGAAACTGGTACCAAAAAGTCAAAATTTCTTGGGCAAAAAAAATACTAATACCACCAAAATACATGGGTCTCCCTTATTCTCTCCTACCATGGCCATACTAGCTCCTGTGAGAAAGAGAAGGAACCGTCATATGCCATCTCATGTCTATTTAAAATGGATTTTTTAGCCATAATAACGTTTTGACATACCGTAATGTAAATAAACTGTTCTTTCCCATCCCAATATTTCCTTCTCTGTCTCTCTGTCTCTCTCTGTCTCCGTCTCTCTCCTCTTTTTGTTTTAATATATGGCACACAGACAGACACACGCCCCCGTCACTGTCAATATGCACACTCATTAGCAATATGTCAGGCTGGCATTTTCAACACATACTCCAGAGCATAACTGAACTACCACGCAGCACACACACACACACACGCACGTAAAAATACAATTGCAGGGAAGAAGACCTCAGTGGAATCATTTTTAACTTGGAAAACTAGGTAAACGTACAAAAGGAATAAGTGAGATTCTCAGGCAATATTTTACAAAGGTGCTGTGAAGTGGCTCTCCAGCTAACGGCACCGATGCTGCTCTCCTTTCACACACACACACACAAATATGCATATACAAAAGCGAATATTTTCACAAGATATTTTAATGATGAATTATGAATGCAAGAATACAGGGTTTTCGCTGGTTTGGTTTTTTTTTTTTTTCCACCTTTTAAATTACATTCAAACTTCTAGTAATGAATGAAAAGAAATACTACAAAACATAAACCAGAACTGAACTAAGAGTTCCTAGAATACAGACTGTCAACAGCATTTGTAGTTCCTACAACTGTGAAAATCAGCTATGAAAACAACCGCATCCGTATTTTTTTGCAAAAAGCATCTGGCAAGACAGCGAAGACCACTTAGAAAGGGTGAGTAGCACTGAACTACATTTCTGATTATTCACCTTTTGATGCATTGATAAAATGTATTGTAGATTGCTATTGCAACTGCTTTAAAATACAACAGAATAGCTTCACGTGGCACCCTGAAATGAAAGATGCCATCAAAGGACTATCTATCTACTTCATTCCTCAAAAGAACAAACAGGGGAGAAATGTACGGGGAAAGAAACATACCTTTAGTTATCCCAGTGAACGACTTCTCAGCACATCTACATAGTCCTGCGGCTCCACCAGTACAAAAGTCGACACTGCAGCGCTTGTGATCTCTGTGACAATGGCATCACACTGTCGGCAATTTTTTCGATTAAACTTCTCAGACATGGTAGCAACTTTGTTAATTATGATATTAGCCAGCTGGCGGGTACAATCAATCATCCACTGTAAGAAAGCCAGACAAAGAGACATCTAATCATTGCAACCAGAGCAGATAAATTTTGTTCCTTTCTTATACATGTCACAGATTCTATCCCTCCTGACCCTCTACACAGCCATTGACTGTCAAATTTAGATTCAGCAAGCTCCCAGCTTTTCTTTATCCCTGCCTTAGATCTGAAACTCCTGGTTATCAGGAAGACAAGCGTCACCAGCTGTCTCAGAACAGGAAGGCAATCAGGTGAATAGTACTTATTATCTCTCATTGACTTCTGAGGAGTGACAAGATTGATTTTGGACCAACAACACGTCCAGAGCTCAGGCGCAGCTACTACAGCGTCAAGTCTAGAATGTGGTGCATACATAAAGCTGACCTCAACCTTTATTAATACTGCACACCAGAAGTTTGAGGGTTGCTTCTTTTGGGGTTTTTTTTGGGTGGATTTTTTTTTCCTCTAAGAGAACTCTTAAAGTACTTTTTTCTTCACAGCTGCACTGGATATTCCCTTATTCCAGGCCTCCTTCCCCCACCTCAAAAAACTCGGGAAGCTGACTGCACTGTTACTCAGGGGACTGTGTTTCACAGTTGGATAGTCTTAATTGGGCCCACAGAAGCAGTTAGCTACCATTAAAGGCTTCTTTGTATACATCTTCCTCTCAACTAGTCTGATCGTCTATAAATCCCAACCAGTGAAGCCTATGCTTTGAGAAGGTTAAACATGCAAATACATTATACGCCCAAAACTTAAAAGCATCCAAACAAAATTTGAGCTGATAGTTAAATTCAGCATCGCTCCAAAAAACAATAATATACTTGAGCTTTTCATTTATGACAGCACTGGACAATCTTTCATTTACAGCAACATTGGACAATCTCGCGCTCCTGCTGTAAGACCTTTTTTTACAAACTAAATACACTGCAAAGTACTGGAAAAAGAATTAATATAAAATAGAAACAAAGGTTACAATAGAATAAATGCCATCCCAATAACTCATTCTGGTACAGAAATACCCCAACTTGGTACATTTCAAATGCCTGCTGACAGTTCTATTTAACTAATTAGACCGGAGTACATGAGTCAATTAATACAAATTTATAAGGATTTGCAAAAATTTTTATGACCACTTTTGGATTCACAGTACACTGGCTGCCCTGGCACTTGGACCAAAGACTGCTTTCCCAAATCTTTTCAGACAATGTGATTCTATGTTTACTTCACCTTAATTTAAGGCTACTTTGATATTAAAGGTAGTATACAGCAGTACTGTCTCAATCTCGAACACAAATACGCTCTGGAGTTGGCAGCATAAAATTAGCCCTGGTTTTAGTCAATCCATTGAAAACAACAGCTTTTAAGAAAAAGTTTTCACATACAATTCAGATAAAATCTTCACACTTTGCAAATCCAAACAATCCAAATACTTTCACAATCCAAACAGAAAATAGTGACAGTTAGAAAACAGCGGCTCGTGGGAGTAAGAATTATACCCTCACCTCACTCCCTTGAAATTACAGTGTTGCAACAACCTTCTTTGCCTTTCAGAAGTAAAATTTTTCTTTTATGTAACTGTCTCATTTGGAAAGTTTACGAGGCCAAATACAGGAATCATTGTGCTGTTCATTATTGGTCAAAACACCACTAATAGCTTTCTGGTATTTGTTGGAAACGATGAAGGCAGGAAAATAAATTACATCCTCCAATGTAATGTCATCACTCCAGTCATTTTGGATGACTGATCAAGTATTCACCCAGCTTCTCAGGCAGATATTGAAGACTGCACCAGTTCTGCGTTGCTATCCATACCCGAATTGCTAACAAGTTGAGATCTAGCTCAAGCACCTCCACACCATATTGTCACCAATGCAATGGCAGACACGCTGTTCAAAGCTCAGTCCTAGCCCAACTAAAATGACTAATTCACTTTATTAAAATATCTGCCACCAAGAGGATTTTACTCAGAAGTTAAGGAAGCCCTTCGTGCATTATTCCTTCTCATTTCTATTGCTGTACTCAAAACACATCTTGCTTTTTTTAGACAGCCTTTAACTGTGAAGAAGCAGTCTTGATCCTAGCACAGAGCTTTAAGGCAAGAGGAAATAACTGAGCGTAGGAAATGAAAAAGGGACTTGGGAAGGACACAAAATTAGGAGGCTGCCGTGACAACTGATTCATTTTTCTAGAAGGTGAACCAGACACATCAGATACACAAGGCTATCCATACTAGTATCTCCAGTCAGCCACCAGCACAGACCTGACCAGGTTTCTAAGCTGTCAGAACAGATCTTAGCTGGCAGAACTGGAAAACAAACAGGATGGTTTCTGACAGGTCCAGATTGAAAGTTATTTAAGAGTACTATGAAAGAAGGACCGAACTTGGTACCCTAGCAGTACTTGTATTTGTCCATTTTCAATAAATACGCCAGGCTTTTCTCTCACTCACACTTCTTTTTCATTACTTCAGAGTTCACTGTCGAAAAATATGGAATTAATCTCACCTACTCTCAGCTATTATAAACAAGACAACGAAGCTGGTTATCTATTCGCTCCTCTGTCACCACTAGGATGAAGGAGAGCATGACAGGGATCTGCTGAGCATGAATTATTATACCCATTGGCATAGTGAGATACTGGTGGAATGACACATCCAACGGATGTACTGCTCTCACTACTGGTTGTCACGCAGATTACAAAACTGGTCTGAATTCAGTTTTAACTAACCCTGCTTGGAGCAGGAGGTTGGACTAGTTGACCTCCTGAGGTCTCTTCCAACCTGAATTATTCTATTAATCTATGAACTGGCTAAGGCAAAAGCAACATAAATAGCAAAAGTTATGAGATGAACCCAATTACATGAATTACATGTGTAATTCTTTCAAGAGGGCAGGGCAGCACCTCTGGGTAGTTTGGCCTTAAACCTTTTGAAAAATCAGCCATTTTTGCTTTTTTTCCCCTCCACTGAGACAAGAAGATGAGAATTACCAAATCATCTACACAACAGGAGGTTCAGAGAAAAGGAAACATATCGCAGAGAATACAGAAAGAAGAAAGTACAGAAAGACCTCCATGGAAGCAACTAGACAACATACCTGGTGGTATAGGAGGAGAAAAGGAAAGTTAAGTGGTAAAGAAAAAGTAAGCTCAGGGTCAGGTAAAAGAAAAATTTCCTTAGAAGGGAGGGAGGTACAGCAAAGGATAGGCCACAGCTAACCTAAAGCACATCCAGTTTAAAAAAAACACAAGCCAGGACCATAATAATGGCGGTCCAGTCTCAAAGGAGAGGTTTATTCTGGTAAAGATAAGATTACTCCAGGATTTCCACAATATTTGCTGCACTCTCAGAACACACAAAATTGCCACCAAAAAACCAAACTAACCTAGAAGGAACCTTAGAGAAGAGTAAGATCCATGACCTAAAGCAGAAAAAAAGAAAATAATAGTCTAAAACATTTTGATCAATAGTCACAATTGTATTTCACAACCCAAGATTGATATAAACGCATTTAGATTTTTTATGTATACATATTCATAAGCTTAACCTTAAAAATGCCTGTCTAATAAACCTTCCATTTGTACTCTAGTAAATCCTGTAAATCTTCCATTCAGTACCTCATTACAAAAAATTAAGTGAAATTAAGTGATAATATATGTAAATTATACATTTAAAATAATGGGCAATGTAATGAAAGGAATGCTCTTCACATTGTAATCCAGTGGGCTTTTAAATTAACTTTTAATGTTCAGCGGCTGCCAGTTAATAAAGATCCTACATGTTTGACTGGGCTACAATACACAAACTTGGAGAAGGAAAGGAGCAATACAAGGGCATGAAGCCAATGCAGGATGGTGTACAGATGCCGGTTGGCAGGTTTAGGGGAGCACATGTGGCAGAGTCTGGGTCTGAGAAGCAACTTCCCTCTGTGGTGAGCCTCTTCCTAAAATCAGGAGCTTTGAAGGCCCGGTGACACACTGACCCTCTCACTGATTCCTCCTCCATTCCAAGAAAGAGCATATGTAGCTACAGACAGAGAGCTTATGGTATAGTTTCTCATTTTGGCACATCATACGCGTCAAAAATAGTCACGGATATATATATTTTTTTAAATTTTATTTTTAGCAGTGCAAATCAAGAGTTAGCCTGCATCATAAACTGCACATATATTCCACTAAAATGAATGAAATTACAAAGTTTCACAGTGCAGAACAACGTCTGCAAAGGTCATGCACAGCTTCTTGAGGGGAAAGCGTCACAAGACAGATGTGAAGAGGCCACATGTTGCGTCAAGCCTTAGCACAGAATGAATAGAGGTGAAATATTAATGCACTGCAAGAAAAACAACCTTGCTTATGTTCTAGGGAGTGACCAAGAAAGAAAAAGGGGAAACAGACGATTTCTCCACCTGCATCATGATAAACAGGTCCAGTTTTACCCTGCTACAATATGGTCAGTACACGTGAACTAAAGGACTTTCGTTCTATTCTGCTGTGATGAGCTGCAGGTGAGCCTGAAAACTGCGAGGGTTTTTTTTTTTCCCTTGCCACTCCCTATTTCTTGCACCAAAGTTCTGCTATACTGTTACCTACACCAGCAGTCAGACACATCTCTTTTTAAACTGATCAGTAAGAATACCTACACTGGCTCAGATACCAGCATCTTGCCTTTGACAATGTCCAGTAGCAGGTGTCCAGGAAAAAGCCTAAGGGCAAGCACAGCACAATTTTTTCTAGGTATACTCTCCCAACCTCTGCCCACATGGCATTGAAGTTTACTTAGTACATGAAATATCAGGGTGATTTAATGCAACCCATTAGACAAGATTTCAATACGGTTTTGTGTTGCAAAATGACAAAAATCAGTACCAAGAGTGCACAGTTAAATAACTGCCAGATCTGTAATACAGGAAAGCTCATGTGAATAAGAAACTAAGAATGAGCTGAAATCTACAAAAATAATTATATCTCAACTAAAAAAAGAAAAAAAAAACCAAGTCATACGTTCATATTCAGACTGCTAACAATTCTGGATTAGAGCGTTTTCTTTCTGTCACTCCATAAAGATGAAACAATAAAAAGCTTGCATTGTCTTAATGCAAAAGATTTTTTTCATATATAAAGCATCTTCTGAAAGAGTCTCTCACTAGGTCAAGAGAGACATCTGAGCACCATGGCTCCAGGAGCTGGCAATAGCTCTTCCCTAAAGGCAGGGTTTGCACCATTTTGCAAGAAACTTGTACGCAGAAATTCATTCCCAGTTTTGTGGTTAAAAAGCCTAGAAGCTTCTATACAAATGTTCCCACCCACGGTAAACTGGAACTGGAATGGTAGACAGACAGACACACACACACACAGAATGAAATGACAACTGAATTAAACAAATGCTTATTCTGGAGACAATGAACACAAAATATGTTGGGGAAAACATACTGCCATGTTACAGCAATGCAATCTCTTTAGATTATACGGTACTTATTTTTAATGTGTCATTTTATATTTTTTCCCCCAAAATAAAAAATGCACTCACAGCTGAAGTAGCCTCCTAAAAGAATCAATTTTGTCTGTATAAAATTAACGCATGTAAAACACTAATAATGTAGCAGAAACAGACTCTGTTACATCACCCATTAGAAAGGTTGTACCTGCAATGATCCAGTAAAAGTGACATAAACTAAAACACCCAACTGACAGGAAAAAAAAAAAACAAACCAAACAACCAAACCAAAAAACACCAAACCAAACAGCCCCAAACACTAAAATTGTCTGTTTAGAATTCATTCTTTAAATAAAATTAAAAGAGTTAATGTAGTTAAATTTTGAGTCTGGATTCTCCAAAGGTAGGCCTCAAATGGTGAAACTGTCCAACATGGGCATTCAGGATTTTAATAATTTTCCAGATTGACTTAATGAGCTTCTTTCAATACAATTACTTAATATTCTGACAGATAATACTTTACACCTGATTAATTTCAGAGCAGTTAAAAGGCAATAGCTCCAAAGGCAAATTTAAAAAAATAAGAAAAAGAACAAGGAGGCCCAGTCAGTAACAATTTTTTTTCCAAATCTAAATTTTTTCTTATATACTCTAAAACTGGACTATATATCAATGGCTGTTACTATTTTCAGTATCAGAGGACAGCAAGCTCTCAGAGCCTTATGTCAAGCAGTATCTAAAAGAAGGTCTAGCAGTAAGTGAAGCATAGTTTTGGTTTAGGGTATATGTGTGTGTGTGTGTTTAGTTTTGGGGGGGGTGGGGGGTGTAGATATTTATTCTACCACGCAAAATTCATCAAATTATGGGGTTTTTGCAGGAGCAGATGTAATTTTATTGTATCAGATCAGCTCCTTTTACTCTTTCATTACAGAAATTATTGTTAGGAACAGTGGTATCTAATCATGCCACAGTGAAATCAAGCCTAACAGTGGTATCTAATCATGCCACAGTGAAATCAAGCCTAACATCAGTCATTTTGTGAGGCCAATTTCCAAAACACAAATGTTGCAAAGCCTCATGATAAGGACTATATGACTGTGTTATGTGTCACTTAAGTTTTCAAAGCTGCCAAAACAACATGGATACCAAAATCTTCCAGATGTTCAGGTGCATTCTCCATGGTGCTGTGTTCTTTTTAAATAAAGCCTAACAAGTTCAAAAGGGAAAACGTTGCTGTTCCACAAAAATTAGTGGTTTATACTTTTTTTTTTCCACTTTATAAAGATGAGGTTTGCACAAAGATATGAAAAGGTTCCCATGTAATGTGACTGAATGGGCCATATGTAGTCGACCAAAGAAGCATCACCGAAGGATCCCTCTCTAGTTTTAAGTGGAGGCCTCCCCATCCCCAACAACCAACGGCCCCAGGCTTCACTACACCAAACAGGGAGGTGGAAGTTCTGCGTAAGGAACTCTTTCCTGACGAACAACAACAACAACCCCCCCATTCCCCCCCCCAAAAAAAAACTTCAATGCCCAGATGTTGCCTATTCCCAAAGGGTTTCTAAAAGAAAAATATGACTGGTAGATGTAGAAAAATAGGAAATAGCTCCGAGTATGCCATGTGTGTAAGATGCTGGACTGCAGTGAAAAATATCAAACCTCTTATGAGCAAAGACTCCTCAAGATTTTAGCTGTTGCAGTCCAAAAGCTCTGTGCTCACTTGAAAATGCTCTTGCCACTATAGCATTAATGATCACTAGAAAAGTTAAATTGCTACACTCACTCAAAACTGAACATTGATTTAAATCTTTTTGAGAAGGGAGTTTAAACTCTATTGTATAAGTGCAGGAATCAAACTTAACATTATAAAATGCTGTGTTGATATTGTTAGTTTCAACTAACATGTACAACCAAAATTGTTCCTTTGTTGGTTTCATTTGAAAAAGAGTAATCCCTTGCTGGTTGTCATATTTAAAGTGGGGGGGGTGGGGTGGGGTGTGTGTGGAAACCAAACCATAACTGTAACTCACCATTTCACTGAGCTAGAACATAGAACTTCAAATGTCTTAAATCAAAACCACCTGGAGCAGAATACACCCACAGTTACAGAAAAGTATCCCTGCTTAACAGTACCTAAGGAACTGCTTAATTTTGAACAGGAATTTAAGCAGTGTCCTTAGAACAAATGAACTTAAAAATATCTCATATGTTAGGCTATCGAGGTGCTATACCTCAGGAAAGCACTGCATTGTATGGGTTCTGTAGAATACTGCTCACTGTTGCTGTGGTTCAGGTGTCAATACCCAGTAGCAAGCTACTCCAGACGTATATACTGTCACATCCTATGATTCTTTGGTATTTCCACTATTTATCACAAATACCAGGTGCAATAATCTGCAAGTTGTAAAGAAACGCATGGATCCCATTTCAAGATTCTGATCAAGGCTCTAAAACGCTAAATGCCAACCCTAACCAAACATGGATGTCTGGGTGTTTTTAAACAGACATACCAACTTAATTATCATTATGTTAAAGTTGTGCAATCAAGTTCATTGCACATAAAAAGGCATGCCAAAGAGAACAAAGTAAAATTGATGGATTCAAGCAAAAAAAAAAAAAAAATAAAGCACTAGCTAGGAGTTAGGAAGATCATGCATTAAGATGAAAGATGAAACAGATGCAATACACAGCAAAGATCAAAGAGCTCCATCAATTCATTCTGAGAGTCAAAATCCAGCTGAGCATGGGAGCCCAGTCCGCATAATAAGAAAGGTTGACTAAAACATAAGGATTAAACAGATGAGCTGTCTCCAGTGAATGTACGGCACAGGAAGCCCTGCTGAGCCACTTGTAAAGACACTTTGGAATTGTACACCTGCTACTCCACAGCGAAACGCGCAGGAAGCCAGCCTGGAAGGGGAAAGAAATCCACTAATGGACTAAATAGCTATCTTTAAGAAACAAAAAGAAAAGAGTCGATACAAGAAAACAGCAGCTAACAGATTTGCTCTTTCCCCTCCATTTAGTTTATTTACTAAATATTTCCACCAAAAAAAACCCAGACTCATTCCCTTGAAATAAAATAAAAAAGCCTAGCACATACTTAAACTATGAACACAACCATCCATATATAGCAGGGTCAGCCTAAGATTTTCAATGAAAATATCTGTTGCAATATTACTGATTTGGAGTCTCTTTTGGTACTCCAGCACTCATGTTAAATGGCCAAAGCTCTAATAACTTCAGTGCTGCAGGATTAAGTAAGTCTGACGGTCACTAAAATTGATACTATTCCTAATACTGATGGCATTTTAAATAATGTTATATATAAATGTTTACTTTTCTTGTCTACTCATTGGATAGAGATGGAGATATTTCAACAATCAAAATTAATAGGCAAGATTAGGTTTTTTTCCTCTTATTATCATGGGTAATGGGAAACAAAACATGAAAAAAACTTTTAATAACAGGTAAGAAACACTGTTCAACTGAATTAATCAATTCAATTAATTCTTGTATTAAAGTAAAATCCCTGTGGTGTGCATTTAGCCATAAATACAATCCTTATATAAGGAAAAAAAATGTAGTGCTAAGACTCACACCATTACTCAAAGCAGCCAAACTGCAGAGGTTTCTAAAACCTCCAGAAGAGTCAGTGTTATACGTACACCTTCTTGCAAGGAACAGACAAAGGAAACCCTTGCATCAGAAGATGGCAAACCATAACTTAAAGCAATCGGGGAACAAAGCCAACTGAATGTATACAGGCTTGCAAGTGTCTTAAGGCTTTGCTTTCTGCTGGATGTTCAATTAATGTCAACTGCCTGCTACAGGTGGCTCTTTATTTATTTTTTAAATGAATGTTACTAACCTGCTTGTCCCACGAATGTTATTTACAATCACATCTTTTATTCTTGTTTTAGTTGACAGGACAATCTCTTCAAGGATCTGGGCACATCTGATATATTTGATTTTCAGGTTATCTACTGCCTGCAGATACAAGCACTTTGATTGTTTACAATGCAGGAGTAATTGGTAACAGTTAAATAACTCCAGAGACTGATTTAAGAGTCCTTCACCTACTGCATGAAAGTAGGGCTTCATCCCACAGCCCCTAATCTGGCTAAATTCTTAAAGACTTCATTACAAACCCAGGATATTAAAAAATTAGCAGATGCAATGATAATTTAAGTCATCAATTATATGCAAGCATTATATTCAGTTTTAATGATTTAATATTAATTTATATTTCAAAGTGGAAATTATAAGAAGAAATAAGCATTTTTGTATCTCTCATTCCATTCCCCAAATTAGTTGCAAATACAAATTCATACAGTTTAAGCAGAATTTCTACAGTGTTTCTTTCAGCACACCAAGCCAAAATGAGAACAGTAAAACAAAATTCAGCAAGTATTCCTATGAGGAATTTTGTGTGTTGTTTCATTGGTAATATATTACTTCCTGATTGCGTATGTTCAAGCTGTGGATAATATTTAAAATAACTTTTCAAAACATTTGCCTAGTCTTGAGCAGTCAAATAGAATTACTTTGCTATAAACAAATCAGGCTAATTTTCTGTTTCAGCAAAAAGTCACAAAGCGTATTTTAACTTTTGTTTTCTGACGCCATTTTATGGCCACTTGAACTTTACTGCTTCACAAAATGGTGCAGAAGTACACTACTGTTAAGAACACACTGATTGCTGATGGAACTCCTCTGAAGTTAGCATTTTCTACCAGAAAACAGTAATGAATACATCATTGAAGATACTACACACTTCCAGACAGCATCGTATCGGACATAGTCTAAATCAGATGCTAAAGCACACTGCAGAGGGCCACCTGGTTAGTACTGCAGGGAGTTCACCATGCCCACATTCGCCACAGAGCCCACGTTCACCATGGGTTAAGAAGCAAGGTTCGAGGTATGCAGCAGGACGCGGGGTGTCCCTAGTCCTCTGCCACTGCAGCTCCTTCAGAGAGTGCTGCATCAAGACTTCTTCTATATAAAACTGATTTGGGTCCTAAAGGGTCCCCCAGTGTGGCTCCACCTGTTCGTGGACCAAAAGAGACACTAGTGGCAGGTCTAAGGACTTACTGGATCCTCTTCAGCTCCACACAAGGCTAGCTGCAGCCTCTCCCGCCAGCTTGGATGGAGTTCTCTCTTTGCAAGAAGAAAACTTAAGGAAACTAAGACAGTGCCTAAATCGTTAACAATGCCAACTGCCTGACCTCTCAGGGCATAAACATGCTTGTTAGCACACTGTAAATCAGTCAAGAGGAAGCACATCATTTTACAATTTACAGCCAACAGGGAATGACACCAGGACTCCTGCAACTCTCAGGTGCACGTCCTGTAAAAATCACACAAGATATGTAAGCAGAGAGTCAGCCAACTGCTCTTCCAGGTAACCTGGTGGATATGCTATTACTAAAATTTTACTACGCATGGGAAAATTGCAATACCTTCAGACCAAATCACAACCATTTTCATAGAGATGTTTCAAAGACATTTCTCTTGAGAGAGAGCTGCCACCTTGAAAAATTTCCACCTGTTTGCCCAGCTGTTTTGGTACTACAGCTGTCATTGAAAAGGTCATAGCCATTCTTTTTTATAATGAAGGCATTATTTTACTTGCTCTTCCTTTAAATACTGCTGGACAGTTTTAGATACAGTCTTGAAATAACTTCTGCACTGAAAGTGTACAGTAGAAAATTTTAGAGCAGTATGTAAACAGTACAGAAGCTCACGATAAGTAAAATGCAGAAATTGGCTCTATTGTTATTTTAGCCATTAAGCTCTATGGAAGTTCCACAGTGAGATGTGTGCACTTGTTTATTTTGGGTGCTTTTTATTTGAATACTGCATCATCAGCTCTCACTGTCCGTTGTTCTACAATAACATTTTTTTCCAAAATATGTGTATATAGATTCTGCAGAAGGGAAACAATATATTACCTGATTCTTTCAAGTAAAAAAAAAAAAAAAAAAAACACCCACACAAAAATCCCCTTTAATCGTTATAGTTCACCGAGGATTTTAGGAAAAAAAATCATCTGAACATACTTTTAAGTAAGCTAAACAAGAAAAATGCCCTTGCACTTAATTCTGACACATTTTTTCTTTGTGTTTGGACTCAAATAAGACTGGGTTTTGGCTCAACAGAAAAACAGAACTGTGACTAACGACAACTTTTTTTAAAATTTTCTTACTTACACATCACATGTGCAAGAGACACACAACTAATGAGTTTTGCATACTGTTCTGGCTTGTCTTTGTAAACTTAGTTCACTGGATTTAATTTCCTAGACTAAAACATGTATCTTTTTCATATATGTTGATGGGGAAGACCAGAGAATAAACTAAATGCAAAATATAGTGCCATTTCAGGACTATAGCTATCAGTGTAATGTTTTTTCTTTGCTGTCCTACCTTCCAGTTTGTTTGAAAGTCTTATATCCATTGTACTCCAACCTTAGTTTTTCAACTATACATCAATCAGGAAAATATATTTTCTGAAGCTAAAAAAGTATTAAAACTGACACAAGGTTATTGAATGAGAGGGGTGAGTTTTACAGTCATCACACACACAAAGCCCTGCCTCTATGAAAGTGTCCAGAAGCAGGTTTTGTTTTACTTAAAGATAAGACAATATATAAAAACACATACAAATTGTAAATGATATTTTACCCAGCATGAATTCTGTTGTCATAATTCTCTTTGATACAATGTCATGAATCATCTATTATTGTGTCAGATTCAAATATTCAGTCTCATCTTGAAACCTCACCATCTATCTGTCCTGCTTCATTTAAAAAGTGGATAAGGTGCAAGAAAAAGGGTAAAGGAATTTGACCTACAGTTTGTATCTCCAGCAAAGGAGATAACAGGAGATGCAAATGAACAAAAAAAACCCTGCAGAAAGTTATTTCATTTTAGGTATAAAATAAATACCCCTACACAAAACCTAACAATATTTCCTCGGTCTTTCAGGTTCAGCTTCTACTGATCAAGATAGCACTGCAATATTCACTCATACGTGATCATGCATACCTAAATCCGTAGAAAAATTTATCTTAAAGTCTTAAAGAGTTCAGAGCCTGAGCTCTTCAAAATGGATTACTAGCATTTCTCTAAGTAATTTCAGACAGCAGATGCTATAAATGTATTTAAACTTCCCTCACTTCAGCAATGATCATGCATTTACTGTGGTTTTCATTATATCAAAAATGCTTCAGCTTCATCAGCAACAGATGAATTCATTAATTTCTTTATTAATTCAAACGATTTTTTTTTCAATTTTTTATAAGCCCCAAGGTTCTCTCAGCAATACCGGCGCCTTCTCTGTTCCATAAAATCGTAATCAATCTCTATTATTGTCATAAAAATGGTATTTGTCACTTTGCTGAGAAAAAAAATAATCAATACGTCTTGCAGCGTAGAACAGGCATTTAATGCAGTGAATTGATGCCTGTTAGAGAAATTTAGCTTGCCAGCAGTTTGGGACAAGCTAATAGAAAACCAGAAAATTCACTGAAGGTTGACAGATGAATATACAGAGATGCCAAAAAAATTAATATTTGGGCATTTTGTATAGCCTGTCATCTCATATGCTGGAGAGAAAATAGATTTAGACAAGCAAATCCCTAAGGAAATCCTTTTGGTTTTTGAAAGGCAGAAGCCAAAAGCATGTAAAAAAATAAATTCTTCACCATATTATTTTTATGTTTATGTATGTTTCTGAAATATAAGTATTCTGAAACAATCTTCCATTTAAATATTTTGCTTCAGACATGATACTGAATAGGAAAACACTGCTGAGTGATAACATCATGCAAAGTCTCTGAGGTAATACTGAATTCCTGATCCTTCTGGAGAAAACAGCATTACAAAACCAAATTAGAGCATTGGTTCAAAAATTAGTATATAATCTGCACAATGGCATTGCTCAGAAAGCATTCTGAATCATGAAAAAAAAAAACCCCAAACCAAACCACACCAAGTAAAACTGCCATAACCAACATCTAGAAAGAAATCCAGTCATACTCTTCATGACAAATACAATATCCTCAAAAGAGCTGCTAGAATTATTGGAACCTTATTAATAAAAAGTTACACTTTAGGAATGCAATCCTCCCTTCTGTCTACTGCCATCTACAGAAGCTGTCAAAACACTCCTCCTTCCAATTATGCACTTTCTGTCTTTCACTTGCTCCTACAATAAGCCTATAATCTGTTTAATTCCCTTGTTTGGTTGGTTTAATAAACAATGCTTTTAAGTTGCAGGGCTCAACAAACCCAGCATCCACAACAAGCAAGTTGCAGTTACCCAGCCCTCCAGGAGAGCATCAGTACTGCTGGCTGCAGAAATGTTACACTGGCCACAAGAGGAAGAAGCATGGGGTACCAGTTGTGGACTTCTGTTGCAAGGCTATCACTTTCTGAACTCCATCCTTCCTAAGAAATACCCCTAATTCTGGGTTGGACGGAATGGGACACCCTCTTCAGGAACCTGCCTGCAGCTCCCAGCAAGCTCTAACAGCATGAATTTTAAAACATAAGGTACCCACCAGGTCACAGAGCGGCAAACATGTCTCTCAGCCTAAGAAGGCAACCAGCTGGTTGCTCGTGGTGAAACACAATCATGCTCCAATTCCAGAGACTGAGCAAACAAGCCTGGCGTATGAGTGCTGTCTGGGGAAGACAAACAGTTTTTTTTACCTTGTGCAAAATAGCAACCTTGGGCAAGAGGGAGGGATGCTAAAGATGTCAATAATTTTACATAGCTTCTGAACCCATGTTCAAACATAGGAGAACAGAAGGGAAAAAAATTTAACACCTCCTTGCTTGTAAAACTGAAATAAGACCAGGCAACAGAAGTCTATAACAAGGTGGACATTGTGGAAAATCTGTATCTCCTACTACCTTCACATTCTGTCGTCTATTTAAAAATACCCATGTAAATTTGACGTCTCTCCTGCCACTACTGCGCTCCCTCCTGATGGCAGCAGTGCTAACACTGAACCACTTCCTAGACATCAAAATGTGCTGCTGGAGGAAGTGGAGGATTGTTAACATTAGCGAGGTTCTCCAAAAATAGGGAACTTAACCTAATTTTGTCCTCATTTTTAAAAGAATTTGACCTTCAGCCTGACAAAATTCAGGTTGAGTTTCCACCACAACAAAATTTAAGCTAAATAATAAAAGAAAAATAAACATCTATTGAAACATTATCACTGACAATTTTGCAAGCCTATTAGAAGGCAAACAGCAACACGGTTTGCAAAAGCTTTGCATTCTTAAAAAAAAAAATAAAAAATCATACTCCATAGGAATTTGGCAACACTAACATAGGGGTCCCCAAAAGCCAACTGTATGGTTTTTATTTCACAACTGAGTTCCAGCTGCTATTGCACATTATAGGACCATGCAGCTGGTGGGAATGACAAGAAGTCACTGTTGCATGACACTGTCAACATTTATATTTATGCTTTGCATGAGTGCAAACATTTGTAATTCACCCTAGGAAAGTTAAAGGTTTATTACAGAAGATGACAGTGTTAGTAGAGCTAGTTCAAGATGGGAGACGTTCCGATACACACTGTCAGGTCTGATGCATCAGATTTGCACACAGAATCACAGAATTGTTTGGGTTGGAAGGGACCTTTAGAGGTCGTCTAGTCCAACTCCTCTGCAACGAGCAGGGACATCTTCAACCAGATCAGGTTGCTCAGAGCCCCGTCCAACCTGGCCCTGAATGTCTTCAAGGATGGGGCCTCCACTACCTCTCTGGGCAACCTGTTCCAGTGCTTCATCACCCGCACTGTAAAAAATGTCTTCCTTATAGCTAGCCTAAATCTACCCTTTTTAGTTTAAGACCATTACCTCTTGTCCTATTGCAAAAGCCCCTACTAAAAACTGTGTCTCCATCTTTCTTACAGGCCCCCGTTAAGTACTGAAAGGCCGCAATAAGGTTTCCCCTCACACGTCGTGAGAAAATGAACACGTGTTATGCCCTGGAACTTACCTATGTATTTTTGTCAGAAGGGCAAATCATTGTGTGGTGTAAATTAAAGTCTTTACAAATTTACTGGCACTGAAAGCACTTGCAACATCATTGGCTCCATATGAATGTATACACTGAATCTATTTCATGATTAGTTGTGAAGATATAAGTATAAACTCAGTATTAAGTATGGATATTTTTGTAATCAGTATTGTGGACCCGGAGGGAAATATTCCCATTGATTTTTCCTTGGGCTTTCTAAGATAATTTGTACAAGACTGATGATGAATTTGAATAGATTTGAAAGCACAATCCCACTGAGGAAAAGGGTAAAAGGTTATTTCCCAATTAAACTCTTTCATATTAGCTTACTGACAAAGGGATGTGAATTTGAACCCACAGCGTATATTCAAGTTAGATGAGCTTTTACTGGATATGGTAAATTTTCAGATGTTTTTTCTTAATTTCACAGACATTTTTCAGCCATTTCCATATGACCAGCCAGAAATTCTGCTGTACTCCTAGAACAGAACGAGTAATACCTCTGGCAATGAAACACTTTCCTTCTTTACTATTCTCCCCAGTCATCAAGTGAGAACTAAACTACAAAAACATTTCTAGCACTTGTTATTAATGCAAATACCATCTGGAAGAATTATGATCTACTTTAAAGTTTTCTTCCTCATTTTCTAAACACAGTCTTAACGTAGACTGTTTTCTCTGAAGTATGAAACATTTTCAGGGTCTATGTGAACATTTTTTCCAATAAGACTCAATAAAATTATGATGTAAGGGCATGATCCTACATCCACTGAAGTTAATAAAAAGTGCACACACGCATAAACAGCACAGGAAGAAAGGCTAAAAAAATTTAAAATGCAGCCAAAACAGAGGACTTTCCATCTAACATATGGCCTCACTTACCACAAGTGCCAGTCATGACCATTAAATAAAGGATGACTTACAAAATGCCTCCAGCTTCATTCCCTGTGCAACTACAATGTCCATTAGGATCAGCAAACACATTTTGCTTCAGATGGGAAAGAGGTTTTCAAAAATACCAAGTCAGTACCAGCTTGATTTCTCATTTTGCTATTGACCAAATAATAACTTAACTGTTAACTACTGAATGACTACTAGTTGAGTTTGGGGTTTGATTTCTATTGTGTAGGCTTTATACCATACAGTTTTTCTTCTGAATCATCTTGTTCCCCTTCCTTCAGATTTGCAGATGAACCTAAATGATCAGCAGACAAGGGTTCATACAGCATTGAATAAAAACCCACTACCAATATAAACAAACTTCTAATTCATTCTCAAAATCTTACCTTAATTTCCAAGAACAACTACAATAGGTACTTTACATAACATGCCCTTTAACAACTAGATGATTGAGTTTTGAGAAAAGCCTCTGAAAGGCTTTTCTCATTTAGTATCCATTTCTATTCTGGTTTTTGTGAGGGGCATTACCTTAAAGCTGATTACAGAATAATAGCAAAGAAAAGGTGGTCACATGTACCCAAAGCTATGAGCAGTTAAAGACAGCAATGGCAAGCCACAGCAAAGAATAAGTTGCCCTAGTTTTGTTTTGTTTCCTCCTACAAAGTGTTCTAACTCTTCACATTTTGTGTTGTCTACTCAGTTAAGAGATTTGAAGTCAAACGGACCCGAAAGTCGTTTGCCTTTGCTGTGCATACAATGACGTACACTGGAATTTTACCCATTTTGATTTTTAAGGAAAATGCCTATACTGACTAGCTAGAAATGCAGAAAGGCAATTGACAGCAGCCAAAATGGGCTAGGCAACACTCCCATCTCCTCCCTAAGCTTCTCTTCCTGTCTTCATTTAAAGACTTCAAAATATTTTTGTTGCCAAGTCCGGGCCTGCCTTTTCCTTGTGCTCTATCCTTCTCTGCTCAAAGGTAAGGCAAGAAAAGGGCCTGCCTCCACAGACACCAGCAGAAAGAGGCCACCACCCCCACTGAGCAGAAGGGACAAACTTCAGAGAGTTCATCTGCTGCCTCCTTGCACCCACCCAACGGGATCCATCAATAAGACCTCAGCTCCTCCCAGAGCACAGATGTGTGAACTATATGGCCTCTGGTCCTCTTGGAGCTCTCCACTTTGCCTCCGATTCCTATAGGTCCCTGTCACAACTTCCAGTGCATTGGGGAGCACATAAACTGTTTCAAGTCTTACTGGAGAAAGAGGGAATGGGGCACCAGTATCAGCCCTTTTACACCCAGTGCTATAGCCCGATCCCTGCAGTTACGAGACTAAGGTATTGGGCACACACAAGTGCAGCAACAGGCCATAAGAGATAATAGCTTTCAGTTTCCCAAGAAAGTGATTTCAGATCTTAGCTCTCTCCTTAAACACCAGGATGCCAGATAAAACCATAACTTAGTAAACTTCTTTGACAAAACCTTTGCTTTGCATATTACTGGCAAAATGTTGACGTTATTTTTGGTGCTATACCCCAATACAAGCTGTTATAAGCCATTTAGTCTACTGAAATGTATGAAACATCCTTGGATTTCACTAAAAAATTGTTTAAAAACTTTTTAATTACTAATTATACCTGTACAAAACTGTTAAGACAATGAGCACTTGTACTTTTAATCCTGAGTGATTGTAAATAAAATTCAGTTGTTTAAACTTCCCATATATTTTAATCTAAATCTGCAAATTTAAAACTGGGGGCAGGGGGGGGAGGGAAGGAGAGAGAAACTGCAATTAAACGAAGCTATCAATAAACTTTAATCTACACAACTTGGTAATATTTTTTATGTATATTTATATGTATACATACAGGCTACCTGAAGTCAGGTCAAGAAGTAGTAAATTAAACTTCTCTATTGATGATTTCCATTGAAACAATTACACTGATTTTCATGAATCTGTAGGATAAGGGAGGATGGACCAAGAATCAAAAATTAAAGCCGAGTATTTAGCCTGAAGGCTAACAACTTTGGTGGCCATCTGCTATAGTAGCTGGTGATATTTGACACATTGTGCAGCTGCATTGGTTTGACTACCTACTGTGGATATCAAAGAAGCTGATATGCAAGGGAAACCTTTAATATTCAGAGACATTGGCACTGATTTCACTAAGCAAATCCAACAAGTCAATGGCAGAATACCTTGTAGCAGATGAAGGCTAGTTTGTATGGCACTTGGGCAACCACGCTGCTCTAACTCAGAGGTGTTTTAGATGTTACGGCAGTTACCCTAGTGTAAATTAAAATTTGAGTTAACATAAGATGGAAAGTTATCATTCATATAAGATTTAATGATAGTACATGTCTTCAGATCATCAGGAATATGGCAGAACAATCTAATTCTAAACTTATTTATGGTCAAAATATTTTGCAATTGAACTAAGGCTAAGAATTTATATCAGAAATAAAAATATACACATAGGTTTTAAACAGACTAGTAGTTAGTCCAGAACCACAGACTTATGGAGTTAAGAAAAAAAAGGCAGACAAAAAACCCTTGAGACAGTTAAACAGGAAAACACGTAAGATGTACAATAAAGATTTAACTTTGGACCATTTGTCTGTCCTAAGCAAAAAGAAAATATGTGGAAAAACAGTAAAATTGCTATTCAGTTCTTGACAATCACGAATGCTGAAACTTTTAAAACACAATCATATTATACTTACACAGCATTTTGATTGGACAGAATCAAGAGAGTTTAGATGCTGTAATTTTAAATCCCTGTATTCTGCTGAGTACACTTTTTTTAAAGTGGAACTTTAAATCCGAATGCATCAAATGTTCTGTGCCTCTGTATCTGTTGAAAATTCCCAACCTGAATTCCACATTAAAAACTTGACTGTTCAGCTTTAAAATGGCATCAATTAATGAGAAAATGTTTTTAAGATGTCATGAAATACCGTGAATAGAAAGCTTCTCTATAATTTCCAAACTGAATTAAGATTCTAGTGAAGCAGGTAGATACAAGATTAAATCACAGCATTAATTTCCTTCATTTTTCTGAACACTGGTGATGCTATCCATTTCTGTATGGACTTACTCAGTTTGAAGACCACAAGGATGTTAAAAATTATCTATAGCATGTGAGAACAAAATATTGTAATTATACTATACCTACCTTGTGAGTCAGTTCTTAATACTATTAGCCTACTAAATGTGACATTATACTATTCCATTTTTTTTTTTCTTTTAAAAGAAACCTAAACAGAGTATCAAAGACTTAAGTCTCTTTGGTGTTCTTAAAAAGTCTATCAATCTGTGCCTCAGAAACATCTCTCATCTGTTTCTTTCTTAGCTGCAATGTAGGCAAAAGATGTTTAATTCACAGTTTGACTCCTCACTACTTGCAAGAAGCCCACACGAGGACTTTTGCTTTTGTTTTGTTAATAATAGCACCAGGCGAGAAATGAGGTGGTTGTCAGAAGCTCAAGGAGAGCGCTTTCCTGTGGGCTGTTCTCAGTGAGGTTCTGCTCTAACTGGGAAAGCAAGAGAAACGAGATAAAGATCAAGAAAATGGCAGAGACCAATTAGTCAACGCAGCCTGTAAGAGCAACTCAGCATTGGGAACCAAGAAGCTGTCTCACTGCACATCGAGCCATGGAAACAGCAGGTGAAGAAAAAAAATATATATATATTTGGGCAAAGTAAAGTAAAACCTAAATGGCATTTCTCACATAAAGAAAATAAAGGGAAGGAAACCAGCTTTTGTATAATGCTGAAAAAATCGTATCAAAAGAGAAATGCTAACCACCAAGTTGGGACCTGATTAAGACCTGAAAACTGTGATACTGGGATTATGTGGAATATGAAAAAGACAACTAAGAAAATGGGGTATTTGGAAAAACATCGGTGCCAAGTACAGCATTGATGTTTTTGTCCAGCTTTCCTACATAGCGATCTTATCACTTTGCTCTAACTGCCAAAATAAGCTGAAAAGCAGTACTCTAAATGTGAAAAGTGGCTGTGGCAAAATCCTGCACTTAATGCCTTCTCACAGAAAACTTGCTTAAAGTAGGGGAGAAAAAAAAATTTAAGACTGGGGAAATTACAGCAGGAGGAGGTAGTTGGGAAACAATGTTAGAAAAAAAAAAAAAAATACATAACTTGTGTGTGTGTGTGTGTCTACCAGAGCAGCAGTTTTGAAAAGGAAGAGGAAAAACTCCAAACCGACCTCTGAACCAATGCCCCAGGGCTAGCACCCCAATAAAGCTAGGGTAAAGACATCCTCAGATATTTAAGAACTCTGCAAAAGGACACTTCTGTGTGTAGCATTCATTAGGCAAATATTAAAATGAGGCCAATAGGCCTAATTTTTTTTTATTTAACCACTGAGAGCAGAAAAGACAAAACTGATTTGAGGTCACCAGTAGTAAATACTTTCATTTAAAGAACTAACTTCTATGAAACAATTCTTGGAAGAGAAGTAATTAATTTAAAAGAGAAAAAATATACTGTACAAAATTAAAGGACAAATAATGGGGTTGAGTAACTGCTAGAACAAGTGGTGATACCTCTCTGCAACGATGTCTCAAAGAAACAGCTTGCTTTTCTATGCCCAGTCAGGTCAAAAGTTGTCTTTCTCTGAAAATGTTATTAAAACTTACTGGACTTAAACCATCCTTCCTTGATCTCCTTACAAAGCCAGTTTTAAACCTGCTTTAACTGCATGAAACAACAGTTTACTGTTGTTAGAGTGCCTATAAGCAGTGGCACGTGGCTGGGAAGGCACGACACTGTTCTCCCTCTATTTGCCTGGTTCCAATCTGCAAAGTAACAAATAAAGCAACACAGTGGATGGAGGATAAACACTGAAACTAAGCTCATTTCTTAAGAAGTTATTGAAATAAAGTATAAATGACGAACACACAAACATCAACTAGAAATAAAACCCATATTAAAATGCTCCCTCTATGTATTCCCCTGCCTATATATTCCCTATTCCCCACCTATACATACTCCCCACAGTGACATTCTTCCAGTTCTGCTCAACGGAAATAATTTGAATAGCGACTGACTGGGGTCTTCCAAATTTGGCATAAGATACGAAAACAGATTCCAAGTATTTTGACACATTCAAGCATCAATAACAGTCGCAGGTGATGAGGGAGGGGAAATTACGTCAAAGCTGGAAAAAAAAAATCAACTTCAAAAGCTTGAAGTTGTTGTTCAAGTCATGCTAAATACATTATATGAGAGTAACCATTTTTATACAGTTTCAAAGGCTTAGCTTTATTTGGCACTTTAGCGATTAAAAAGTTAGCCTTTTAGGGCCCTAAACAGCTTGAAAAATATTCTATACTATTTCACAGAAGTATGGACTGAGGCAGTTAAAAAGAGAGCATCTTACATCCATGGCTGTCTCTAAAATTAATTAAACATCAAATAGATGCAAAAACCCATACACACACATATTTAAACCACTCTTCCAAAATATCAGGACATCTGTCTTGTAGGAGTTACTGCTCTTGGTGAAAATACTCACAACAGAATAGGGACTTCTGATCATTAGTTGAGTCAAAACAGGCCTACGTATTATAAACAACAGAAAATAAAACCCTTTCTTATTTCTGCCTTCTATGTTTTGGGTTGGTTTTGTTCCCAAACAACAAGGCATTCCCATGGTGGTACTCTGTAAAGCCGAAATCTCTCCTGTGACTTTCAATCATAATATCAGAAGCACATTAATAATGCTATCTCTGACTCAAAAATGTACCTAAGTTAACTATAGAAATGCAAAAGTGGTATCTCTCATGATTAATATAAAACTAAAAGACACAAGCAGGCTGCAAGCATGCAGCGGAAGTGCTACCACCCATGATTAACCGAGTAGAAATTAGTATTCTCACATGGTGCTTCATTGCGCACTTGCAAGAAATAATACCAAATAATTCAATAAAGCAGTAATTAAAAACCTGCCTCAATTCTCCTGGCACTGTGGCAATCATGCTCCCACAACCTCGCAGCTGAGCATGGAAAACTCGGCTGCCTGCGCTGCGCTGCAAAGAAACAATCCACCCACCACTGACTCCTGCTGTTTCATAGGGGATCCAATTACTGATATCATCCTGACACTAGAGATTAGCTGATTGCCAGTTCAGTGTGCTTACAAAATCTTATGTGTCACAGGAGGCCCTTTACTTGTTTCTGTAAGACAAACAGTGTTTTTTCTAAATCTATTAAAAACCCACTAGAATATATTCGCTTTCATGTGTAGCACTTCAGCCCCATCCTGTTGGACTCAAAGCAAATTCCCCCTTTAAAATTGCTGTAGGACTAATGTGTGGTGACAGGAGTGGCAAAAATACACTTTTGATTGTGCTTTTCAAAGAAGGGACTTAAGAGGAGCAGGAGCCACATATGCCACTATTTTAGTACTCAGAAAGATCATGATCTATTTGAAGTCTGAGACCACAATTAAATTTTTTCTAATTAAAAAAATATTGATAGAACTCTGCATTGATCTTTTTCCAAATCTAAGAGCATGCTGGAACAAGCATTTGTGAAAAACAATGTTTTGATATCTGTTAGAAAGTGCTTTTCTAATCTCCAGTGCTGTAAATAAAGTGAATTAGGACTGCATATCAGTCGGTTAAATTCCATTATCATTCAATGAAGATACATCAGTGGGGGTCCAATATTATTTTCCCGTTCCAGCTGTTGAACTGAAAGAAAAAGAAGAAATGGAAAGACAAACTACAAGTAGGGCAAATTAACACCTGAGCACGAAAGGTCAGACCTAAGAAAATGGGGAAGAAAGACAATGATGAGCAAGAAATATTTCTATTTTCTCACCACCAACACTGGGATACTTACAGGCAGACATTCTAATGACTCTGCTGATTATTCAAGTGTCTAGACTACATCTACATATGAGATACCAAGAATACCCTCTTTAATGCTCCGATGAACTTTACCATCCATTCTAGAAAACAATGTCTTCATCAGCTGCAACCAGACACATATTACTTTGAATACCGTATGTTTTTACTGTAAATAACAGCTTCTCTAGAGAACAAAAGTTTAAATTGATGTGGGAAATGATGTAATGCCACGTAGACTCAGAATAAAAGGGACATTTTTTTTTTTTAAGCTCTTACATCCCAAAAACCAGAAGGGCATTTTGTAACCCCCTTTTTAATTAATTTCATCAAATCTTCCCTAAATAAAAATGGAACATAAGTCATAAATTTCTGAGGTTTGATTTTACCCAATGACAATATGCAAATTTTGTTTCAAATTATTAGAAAAATACTTCATTCACGACATATGAACAAAGAACACTGACAACTAATACAAAACCAGGGTTTAAATAGTATTAACATTTTAACATATTAACATACTTAACATATTAACATGCTGTATTTTCACAAGTCAAATTCAAATCTTCTTTGGATTTGACTATTCTCTTAACAACCTTCTTGGGAAAAGCAAGCTGTGGAAACTTGGAAAATTAAATTTCCTATACCCTAACAAGAGTAAAATAAGATATGCAATCATAAAACAGCTTAGGGTAAAGAAGCTGTTTCATTTCAGAGTTTCTAACCTCACTGGGTCCCAAGCACAGCATAAAACCAGACCTGGGCTGGGCAGGGTGGGTAGGGATGTCAGGAGGCCATCTCGCTCACCCCCCTGCTCCCAAACAGGATCACTAACCCATCTCTGACAGGTGTTTGCCTAAAGCATTCCCAAAATCTCCAATAGAGATGCTGCAGCACCTCCAATCAATCAGCTGCTGTCCTTCACTAACCTTACATTTACCAAGGTTTCCCTACTGTCTAATTTAAATCTCCCTCACTACAATTTAAGTGCATTATTATTCATGTCCTGTTCCCCATACACAAAGATGACAGTTTATTACTTTCCTCTTTGCAGCAAGCTTTCATGTATTTGAATCTAAATCTTAAGTCTTTTCTTCAACACACTAATTCTTTCAAACTGTGCTTTTTTGTGAAAGATTTCTAAAATGTTGATCCTCCTGGTTGATTTTCTTTGGATTTGCATGAAAGTCATGGACCAGCTCAAGTATGACATGCAACTGTAAACACACCATTAACTTCCACAGCGTTATCCTCTTCACTGCCAACATACACAAATGGCACTTGCCCACTGCACTTAACGCTTGCTGAGTACTGCTGGTTTTAAACTAAAACTGTCCCTCAGCAGTTTTTACTAATAAAACTGTCAGATGGGCAATAAAAACAAATATCTGCCTAACTTCAAATCACTTGAACAAAAAAAAAAACAACAAAAAAACCCCCCACCAAACCCAAGCCTCATTAATTTAAATTTTGCACTCTGTTTTGTGGTGTGACCCTTGCATCATTGCATCACCTATCCAATGCATATTGTTTCTAAAGTGCATTGTTTAATTAGCTGAGCACTTAGTAAGTTGACAGACATTTCACGTACACCCTTTCTGAGTTGTGATTCAAAAACAGGGGGCACAGAAATAAACATCATGTGTTCATACACCCGAACAAAGTTACTTACATGAAGTAAGAACTATAAGGAAGTGCAATATATGACAAAGATAACTGGTTCCTTTTGAAAGAGGTGCCAGTGAGAGTGAACTGTAAGCAACAGGGGTCTCCTAGAGCAGAGGGATTCTCTTGCTCCTCATATCTCACACGGGTTAGGTGTCATTGCTCCCCTGCCTCTTGTTAAACATTACCAGCCAAACTTGCTAGCCAGCATCCCCAAGACAGGGCTGCTGGAGCATGGAATCTGAATCATCAAAATAAAAGTGACGATATTACATGTTAAGCATAGGTGATTATTAAGGGTTAATTTTCAATTACATCACTGAATGATGTCATCTTTCGCTAATGAAACAATAAGCCTCTGACTACATACCCTTTACCAATTCAAAGTCTATCAGTGGTGATTAGCGACAGTGATTTTTTTTCGTGGAAGCAATACTATTCTCTTTTGACGCTTGCCCTATTTTACCACACCATACATGACATTAGCAGAACGTGAGCATCCCTGCACATTGTTCCTTACTAGTCAAAACTACCCAGGAAGCCTAAGCAGGTGTACTACAAAACAGAAATGTGTGTATGAGATAACACATTCCAAGCAGGTTTCCCATTCTGTGGCACTAAACATTTCCAATCACTTATCAACTGTAGAATTGTGATTTGCATTTTGTACTCTATACTTGAAAGCATTACAGCTGCCTGTGGCAACAAAGGAAATGCAAAACCTGTTGGAAGAAAATAAATAAAATAAAACTGTTTCCTATGGGACAATTCAAAGTCTCACCTCATCATCCTCAGACATCAGGGATTCTGTGTTGCCTCTGTTTTTTATTAATAATGCAGCAACGGTCTTTCAACCACTCTTTCTGAAGAGGAGCTTTTTCTTTGGAGGTGATATGAGTCATGTGATTCCTTCACTCATCTAGAGTCAAAGGCTAAAAACTGATAGAGGTTCTCACTATCAACTAGTCTGTAATTTGGCACCCAGAGAAGCAGTAATAAATGGGTGTTTATCTACTCAGTGGGGAATTTCATTTCACTCTCCACCCCCAAAGTCATTACCTGCACAATAGGAATGAACAACAGAAATTCACAACATAATAAACTATTACAGGCTTACTGCCTAAACTGCATCTCAAAATAAATTTTCTGTACCGGAAGCTATAAGCAAACTATAATCCACTACATGAGAAGAGAACTTTGTTGATGTGACTAAACAAATGGCATTTCCAACTCCTAAGAGCAGAGAAATGTTTTATACTCCAGATAAACAGTTTCTGCTGTTCTCAATATTGTTTGCCTTGGTGAAAAAAAAAAAACATTAAATATTCCTCATTATTTTTCTTTGAAAACATTTGAATTAAAGAGTGTCATTAAGTAAAAATTGGATAAGATTCTGTCTAACTGAAAGTTGAAATACATTTTCTATCTTGTTGGAAAACAGCTTATGTGCTCGACAGGGTAAGTAATATAAAAATATTGTTCAATTAACTTGGTATACCATTTACACTTATGCTTGGAAAGCATACTGACAGTAAGAAAAGAAATAATACTGTTAGCATAATACACAGTTAAAAATATGCACAGTAACTTACTCTGAACAATAACATTTATTTTTCTAGACTTAGCAGACTACTAGGGAAGAAATTAAAATATTTGTGAATCAAAGAATACTGAAATTGGTACATAGTCAAAAGTAATTATTTTTTTTTTTGTGAAATGTACTGTGGTACCATTTAAAAACTAAGATATGAAAAGCTAGCATCAGTTCAAGTAATACCGCTCGACTGCCTTAATCTTAACAAGCTATTTCTAGTCAGTGTTGTATTTCTTCAAGCATGAAAAGCGTAATTTTTTTTCCTTTTTTTTTTTTTACATACTGTGGAGATATTTCAGAATAGAAATCTAACATTATCTAGTCCATTACTGATATCACTGAAGTAGCTGTGTAGCCATCCTGTGATCCTATGCAAGAAAACACAGCAAGAAAAGTAGGTAGTCATTAAAGGAACAACAGAAGCCACTTACATAAATTACTGTACAGTAATTCAAAAGAATATAAGGAGAATAAATGTTTGAAGCTTATGCTTCTTTGTTTTTTAAGCCCTGAGTGTATTACCTGCCCAAAACTTGGGAAGACACCATGAGGTAACTCCCGTTTAAGTGAACAACTCAGTGTTTCTGTGTTGTCTAAAAATAATTCATTTATTTTAAGCAGTTAAATTAATATCTCTACCACTTTTTACTACTTCAGAGTGACTGGATTAAGTAACTTGTTTAATGTTAAAACAGGCAATACACCATCATAGCCCAACATGCTTTTTTTTTGTTCTCTTAACTCACAGAGGAAAATGAAAGCGAGAAGTACATGATCCTTTCTCCAACCAAAAGAAAGGTATTTCTTCTAAAAACATTTGTTTTTATGAAAATATTATGTTTCTTTTCCTAAAACCAACCAATAAGATAATTTATACTTTTTTTTTTCCCGTCTATAAGAAATTAAAGACCACTGAAAGGAACAGACAGCCCCAGAAATTTACAGTGAAAATCAAGGTCTCATCCCAGAAGGTACCAGCTACGTGCATGAGATGCAAAGCTCCTGCCAGTTTGCATGATTTCAGTCACCGTGGAAAGCTCACATCCTGGATTTTTCCGGTCCTGTCTTCAGGTTCAGAACAGCGACAATCAAATTACTTCACCTTATTAAAACTATTTCTCAGGCAATAAAATATGTTAGTTCAATGTTTCTCTCCATATGCCAGTGGACAGTGTTCTCCACAGTGATGTTTATAGTTCTCATTCTCAGCAGAGGACTAAAACAAGATAAACACAACTTTTCTCTGCAAATCTCAGTGTTCCCACACCACCAACCTTTATACTCTGGCAGAGTAGAGCACAGAAGTCTTTTTTTCCCTTTTTTGTGCATCGTTGTTTGACTAAAAGAATAGTGGATTTCAGTCTCTAGGTATGAACCATGCACCTTTCACTGAAAATAAAATTGCAAAAGCTTCAGCTTGCACCTGAGCGCAATCATAATAGCTTAGAAACCAAAATTCAAGAAAAAGATCGGAATTGTTAAATATATATATATATCTCCAAATATAAGGCCTGACTCACGTCTTATCAGAACTTGACTCATTTTATATCAGAACTTGACTTTTACCAGTCATTGATTCGTGATTTATCAGGAATTAATCTATGCTCAACATTAACATTCTCCTGCGTGCTCTCCAGTACTGACTATCTGAAACTGGACCTTCACTAAGGAGCCATCAGGAAGGCTGAGGGAAATATGGAAAGGTGCAGCAGAGAGCAGGAGGGGCCAGGATAGATCAGACCTAAACATTTATCCTGAACATTTATTCTTGCTCTAAGACTCCCAAGAACAGCAACAAGGAGCATAAAAAATCCTGACATTATTTTTTTAATTATTATTTCAGGACATACTACTTAATTGTGCTCTGCCAGGAGAGAAGTGGACAACCTAAAATTTCAAAATCTTCAAATTAACTCTGTGAGTTAGAAGGCTGCGTGCACCGTGGAGGGCAAGCGCTGACATTTATTTTGTATAATGGTGCATGTCTTGAGGGTAATTGCCACTGGAATATTATCCCCACTCTACGTGTCAAACATTAATGTAAAATCAATAAGGAGCCATGTTCCCAACATTTTTCACGCACCTGTGTTACCCCCTGGAGGGTTTTGCTGCGCTCGGCGCCAGGCTCCCCGGGGACACAGGTCAAGGCTCGCCGCAGCCCCCCTGCTTGGCACGGCCTCGCTGCCGAGGGTCGACGATGGCTCAGCCGGCACCTGTGGAGTGAAAGCGCTAGGTGAGACAAAGATGATTTCTGGTAACTTTGCTGCTCTGTCAGCAAATTCTGAGAAATAGAAAGTATAAAGGTTGTTTTCCACAATATAGGTGACATCCTGGTTTGAAATGACACAGTTGGAGTTGCTTTGTGACAAGCCT
Source organism: Gorsachius magnificus (assembly GCA_034008185.1). Taxonomy (NCBI): domain Eukaryota; kingdom Metazoa; phylum Chordata; class Aves; order Pelecaniformes; family Ardeidae; genus Gorsachius; species Gorsachius magnificus. The sequence goes on from CM067081.1 coordinate 166,299,372, forward strand.
GGCGTTAAGACATGATAGGAATAAACCCAGAAGAACAGCCATCCTGCCAAATACACTTAGACTTACATAAAAGCTTGACTTGATAGCCCCTGATTAATTATTTTTTTCCTGAGAACATGGTTTCCTTTAAAGCTCATTATAAATTAAGCTTTTCTTCACTTTAGAGCTGAACTAGGTCTTTAACAGGCCCTACACTTCAGTTTACCTCATGCTGAGACACCACCAAAAACTTCGGTTAATCACAAGTGTCACAATTATGAGGGAAGAAAAACCCCAAAAAGCCACAACACACCATTGTTCTCTACCAACAAGCTGTAGCAGATCTCCCTCCTTGTTTCCATTCTCCCGAAACACTGCTCAGGCAGCTGTTTCTCAGCTCAGCATCGCGAAACTGCAAGTCTCAGAGAAGCTTCATTTCCCCACACATTGTACAGTCATTGGCATCTTTCAAACCAAGATTTGAAAGACTCCTATACACATTAAAAGGTATTTGAGTATATAAAAGTGCAGATGTAACACATTTCTTCTGGATCAGGTATTTGCATACCAACCTGTTATAATACGTATAGTCAGAAAATTACCACAGTCGATCATCCTCAATTGAAATTACACCAGCTAAGGCCATTTCCTGCTCCTGGTTGCTGATGTACCAAATCATCACTCCTAACTATGGAGATTGTAGTGCTCAGAAATACACTTGAATTCCCATCTGGATCTTGTTCCTGGATATTTTGCTTTATGGAATGGAGCTCCGTTATTTCTCTCCTTTTTCTCAGCCTCAAGCTTCCAAAGCTCAAGACCAACATTTTACTGAGGCACATGGGAGAAAAGGACAGCTAATTTCCATGGCACAGGTGGGAAAAGGATCATAAGCACAGCTCCTCACCTGCGCTGACTGCTAAGATACCACCCCCAGTTATCACTGCCAGGATATTAGATATTGTCTAGTCAAATAAGATCAGTGAGGGGACTACTCAGAGAAGCAGCTCCTGCATCCCTCATTACTGAAGATGAGGAGGCAAACATGAGCCCAGCTTTAAAAGAAACATATGTGGCAATTTCTACTGCTTCCTCAAGCAATCCATTCCACTCTCCTGCTAAAACTCAAAGCCGAGAAAACTTATTTTCCCAGACTAACGTATTTGTCCGTTTTTTAAAAACAAGACTTTCAGAAGAAAAAGCATCGCTGTGGAGAGATGACAGCATGTTTCATCTCATCTGTGGATGCATACTGGCAGCAGATCCTGTATGGGGATGCCAAATGAACTCACAAACTTTTGGGGCCTGTGCAGTTTGTTGCCTTCACTTTCATAAAACAACAGCTTTTACAACAAAGGACCTTACATACTGGAACTAAGCAAGCCTAAGGGAAGTTTTGAACCTACTGAATTTGTGTTGATGGGTCATAGCACATCATGTGAAGTCATGTAAAACATGATGGCACATGCCCATTTCCTTACTGCAAGAGATCTTTTCTGTTTAATCAATGCTTGCAATGTTTCTGAAAATAGACTAACTTTTCAAAGATTTGAGAGCACCTTATGAATCGCTGCACAGACAAGCCATTTCACCAACCACTGAAATGCAACTTTGGTCAGGATGGCTGGTAGAAGAGTGTGGGTGTAAATTATGGGCTGATGACTAAACAGGAGTTTGGCCAAAAGTAAGAGCTTACCATTACAAAAAGAGCAATGATGGTTTTTTGTAGCCAAGAGAATCCTGGATTATAGGTGCTTATGAGAACAACCTCCACAGAAAATTATCTCAACAGAGCTCATGCTATATAAGCTTTATAATTGGGAAGGACAAAACGATCATTTCTTGGAATCAAACCGATGGTTGCAGACAATATAAGTATTTCAAAAATCAATGCTTAGATACAATTCTCCCTCAAAGGTCAACTGGTGAGTGTAGGACATTCTGCAGAAATGCAGGCTTCCCTACACTGCTTTTTAAAAGACATGGTCAGAGAATGGAATCTCTCAAGCAAAAATTACTGTATAATGAAAATAGGGCATATATGTATATAAGCAACATTTAATCAAGCTAAAATAATCAGCACAACTTTATATTAGCCAATAGTTTCAAAGTGCTAACTCAAGACTTCCCACCTAAACCCCAGATGAACATGAGCTGAGTAGTTAGCCCCTTCCTATTCCTAACTAAGAGGTATGGGAATTCCTCTGCAGTCTATTGGAAATATCATTGTCTATGTAACTGTTAAACTATTAAACTGTTTTGGCATATATGAACAACAAATTATTCCTATATCCAAACATAGCAGAAATAGAAACTGCAGGAAACAATTCCTCCAGTCCTCATGGAATATGCATTAAAAGGTTCAACAAAAGATATGATCTCAGGGTCTACATTTATTATTAAATTATTGATGAGCTACTTCTATTGTCATTTATACTTGAGTTACTAGAAATTAAAGCAAATACTAAACTTCTAAATACAGCGTGCCTGGAAAAAAACATATGTATGTAGGCTCCAGGATTCCCCACAGTCCCAAAGGGATTTTCATAACCTCACAGGTATCTTCAAGTCCTAAAATTTGCATTCTACTTCCCAGCTCAGCTTGCAGATGTTTAAAAATACATGCAACAAGACAAGTCGCTTTTGGCTACACATCGATGAGGTTCAAACATCTGAATTATTCTGTCTGAGGTCAGCCACAATATATATGCCAAATTAGGTTGAAATCCAGCTGGGAAGAGATATGAAATACTAAGATCTTTGGTGCTTGGGAGCTTGTGCCTATTTCTGACCAATGCACATCCTCTCAGATCTTCTTCCAGGAAAAGGACATGTTTTCAGGAACCAGTTCTGAAATATAAGCTTACACCTTATGAATCTGTAGGCTTCAGTCATTTAAATTTTGCTGTGCAAACAGATATAAAATGCAGATTATAACAGCAAAATTTCATAACAGTGTTCATTGGTTTCTGGAATTCTAGAAGACAAAGGATGCACATGCCATCATATGCACTAGCGTGCCAACAAGATTTGCAATAAAGATAAAGCACAGGCTTCCCTGGGCTTTAACAACCTGTATCTCTATAATCTTTAATATAACCAGAAAATATTTTCCAAGAGTGCAGGATCAAGGCATATATCCTGCTAAAGAGGTATACACCCAGGGTAATTCCACCAAAATATTGTTATTCTGTATAGATATAATACTAATTATGTATTTTTTTTCAAATTAATTCAGCTAGTTAACAAGAGATCTAGTCTTCATCCCAAAATTTATGGATTTCTTTTTGCACAACTCAAAATTATTAACTAGTAACTCAAGTAACTCTTGAAATTTATACTCTAACATAATTTCACATAAATGTCTAAGTGATGGATGATATTTCATATAATAACTATCTCCTGAAACATTTCAACACAATTAAGGTAGAGCTAAACAGAACTCAGGTGGTTCTGCTCTTCAGGGATTCATGTTTAAGTAAACTCTCAAGCCCCAATCTAAAAGCAATCTTTGCTTTCACTTCTCCTGGAATAGATAGCACCAATATTAAAACTACTCTTGGGAAAGGACAACTTAAAACAGAATTATCCATAAATGAAAATGCTAATGACATTAGCATTTTTTTCTTTACTAAATATACTACGCTTCAAAACCCAAGTAGGAATTTTAAACATCTAAAGTCAAGTCAAATAGTTATCTGCCTTCAGTACTGTTAATCTCTCTCCCACTCACCCCAGCCCATCCCCACCAGCTCCCCAGTCTTATTTTACTTCTCCTTCCAGGAACAGAGAATAGAAAAATCAAGGAGCAGTGGAGAATGCACTGAGATGCACTTGGAAATACTTGTTTCAGTCCTGAAGAACTCAACAGCATAATTCACTATGTGCAGGCCACATTTTTCCAGAAATAAACAGCATAGTACCATAACCTGGTATTTAAGCTTCAAATATGCTTTAATGTATGGATTCCAAAAATGTCTGAGATTGCCATCTATCAAGAAGCTAAAGAAAAACAGAATTTGTGTAAGAAGTTGTTTCTGGTATTTGCTTCTTCCCTAATTATCTGAAATCAAAATCTCAATAGATTATATCCAAAGTCCTCCAGCTGTACCAGTATGAAATTAAAAAGAAAAAAAAATAACCATCATCCTTAGCAAGGAGAGAAAGAGAGTCAGAATCCATTAAATCCATCTTGTCTGACACACAATTATGTAAACAAATTCACAATGAAGCTGCTTATGATGTAATTTCAAAGGACACAAACCACCACAAAAGTAGTACAGAACACTGCGGCATGCGATTTCTAGAAATATGAAATTGAAACATCAGTTGGATCCATTCTGTAAACTGTGTGTGCAATGATAAATATGTATTTCAATTCCTACTTGAGACTTGCAGAGCTGCTCAAAGAGTAGAAGACTCTAGTAAACCATCCAGCCCCTCTGATCGCTACAGGTACCTCATGAACATCCCTGTGCAATATCTCCTTACCCAAGTCAGAGCGGAGCCAGAGTAATGTAATTTAAGAATCTATTTTCAATGCAACCTTAAAAAAAAAAAAAAAAAAAGAACCAACCCAAAACCAGAACAAAATATACACTGAAATCTCCTATTCCTAGAGAAAAAAAACCCAAGGCCCCTGACCTGCAAGAATAGTTGTGCCAGTACCCTGAACGCTGTCCTTGACCATGGCTCAGAGCAGGCAGCTAAGAAAGAGTATAAAACCAGGACACATTCCTCCTGGTTTCTAATAAATCAGAGATTTAAAGAGAACTTGAATGAGCAGACTACATCTGGACACTTACGCTTTATAGCCACCATGGAAACTACCCTCCGTGAACCTCCCTAATTCCATTTTTAACTCATTTATACTTTTGTCCTCCTTAATTTCCTCTGGCACGGAGCTCCACAACCCAGCTTCACGCTGCCAGGAAGGGTTTTAAAACACACTTTTCCTGGGCAGGCAGAAGAAATATTAACTAGCTATTCTCTGGCCACCTTCTGCTCACGCATCCTGGTGGAAGGAGAGCCAACTCTGAAGTAATTGTACCAGAAGAGAGAGATATTTCTTTTCCTTCCCCCTTCCCCCCCACCAAAAAATAATCTTATTTCAACCTGTTCAGCCTCTTGTGAACACAGCAGTAAATTTTCTGTTCAAAGAACCTCCCTCTCCCTCTCTTCCCCCAGAACACTCCTGCCAGGAGACTCATGACTGCTCCAGTAGTCAACTCTGATATGTCATTTTGGTCCATAAGTCTTTCAGCACCTCTCTTCCTGAGCTGACAGTTATATCTAGTTATGGCTGTATCTAAATCAGCCATAATATTTGTGAACATTAAAACAACCATTCAGGAAAGCCCTCTGACCTGCCAGCTGATTCCTTTATTTTAACATGTTTAACCTGCCCAAAACTGCCACTTTATATATTGTCCCAAGAAAGCTGGAGGCTCAGAGACTTGCTCAGAAGCAGTAGAAAAACTCCTCAAGGGCGAAGTGCATTTACTCTGACCCTTACACAAAGAACAAAATGGAGGAAAAGAAATCTATGGAGGATGATAAAGTTTAAAAATAAGACACAATTTCTTTAAATTTGAGAGCGCTGATGCTAACGGATCTTTGCCTGAACAAGGGAACACATTTGTCTGTACTTCACCAGATTCTGTAAATCGCTTAGTGTCATGTGGAAGATATAATAGTTTTAATGAGATGACATTAAGAAGGGAAAAAAGTAAGACTGAATAATAGAAAACACCATCAGTTAGTGAGATTTGTTAAGCTAAGAAACAGTCCTCTCTGTCACTGCAAGTTACATTTCTGAGAACATTTAAAGCTAAAAGGTAGAAAAAAAAGATTCAAAGAAGTAATTCCACACAGAGAGGAAAAACAAAAAATAAACAGACCTTCTAACAGGCTGCTTCCCACCTGTACTATCAGTGATTCTTTAATAAAAGCTGTCCAAATCTGACCTCAGCCTGAAACAACCTCTACAGAGTTGCAAATGCTGATGGATGCTACCGTATACTCACAGGGTAGGCAGCCCCTGTGGAACAGGGATACTTTGAGGGATGAATGAGATCAGCTCAACGTACTTAAAAGCCTCCTTCTCTCTTTCTGTCTCTCCCTCCACAGGCACTACCTTGCATGAAGACAACATTCCAGAAGCACAGTGAAATTACTAAAGGAATAGCGAGAAACCTCATAAGGATGCCTTAAAAAAAAAAAACCCTACACAGAGGTAGAACCAAGGCTGTAAAATTGCTTCCTAACTCTTTCTTCCAAAAGAAACATTCAGACAAAATGCTAATAGTTGCTCCCCGCACCCTGAAAGTGCCCTGCAATAGTTTTATCGTAAGTTAACACTGTTCCATTTCTACAGACATGTGTTAGGACCTATCACACTAGTATCTAAGCAAATTACACCAAAGCTGTTATCTTTCTTTTTCCTTAGTGTGACTCATGCCAGCTGGACTAGTCTAAATATTATTAAACATCATTAAATATATTATATTTAAACTTAACTCATGCCAGCAGGGCTAGCTAACAAGAAGAAAAGAAAATATAATTTTTTAATAAATCACGTTCAGAGGCTGTGCTGACTGGTGCTATCCTAAAAACAACAAGACACACATACGGGCTCAGTTATTTTCCACAAATGGATAGGTACGTCTACCAAACCATTTGGCAGCATTTCCACTGCTGTCACTTGGCAAAAGATTTAAAAGGCAATCCAGGAAAGTCTATGATTTGCTATAAAAATTAAGAAGGGCTTAAGTGCCTTGATCATATTCCAAGGGGACTTTCACACTTACAAGACTAAATTTCATTGACTGTCCCTGGAAGCAGGTCCCTTTCCTGTACTGCGAACAATATAACCCTACTTTTATCCTGGCACCTCTAAGAGATGCTCAAAATAACAAGTCCTTGTCAGCACAGTGCTGAGGAAGACAGCTATTATGAAAAGAGTGATTCTTTCACAGCAGCAAAAACCTACCGAAAAGTGCTTTTATGTGTTACATGCACTCAGTATTTTCATGGCAATTCTACACTCATACCTGTGTATATGTACAAACACAGCAAGCTATAGCAATTGATGCAGTTTGGATTTGGGGTTTTTTTATGAACTAATGATGTTTATAGTCTTCGAAGCTTTTCAACAGTGACAAATACAGTATTTTAAAAAATTGCATGTCAAATCTACCATGCCTCTGGGAGGACAAATCAGCATGTGTTACATCTGCAAGTCTGCAAGCACAACTGTTAAGTATATTATAATCAACAGGAGGAATGCAGAGTACATCAAAGGGAAAAATAAAACTCTCAGTAGATAGTAACTGCTTTCTTCTCCTCCAGAAAAAAATACTAAGATGCTGAAAATTGATCATACTTAAATAACTATTAATTAAAATAAGCCTTAGTTACTCCTTCCCCTACTCCCTCTCCTCTCCCTGCTTCCTCCAAAAGACTGAGAAGAATTGAAATGTCTGTGTAATGGAAACTTACACAACCTCTAGCGATCTGCATTTAGAGGTGAATTAAAATTCCTTTAGTTTACTGTAGCGGAGCTTCAGTTTTGGTAAACCTTTTTTCTAAAGGTAACTGAATTTTCCATATGAAATTTTAGAAAAAAAAAGTTTAATAAATGGACAGAGAAAATAGCCCCCCCTGTACATATGGCCTTTTCCAGCACAGTAACTTTTCTTCCTCTACATAACCAGCCACTTTGTTCTCTGCCCCCATTTATCCACACAAGCAGATGATTTTTTTTTTAATTTTGGAAGTCCCTCTTAACTGAGGCATGAAGTGCAGGAGTTTATTCCCTGCCATGGAACTGAACTTTATCTCCATCACCCAACAGAGCTCCCAGTTCCCAGAAATTGTTGATTTCTGATCTTTGCCACCACTCCGTTTCTCTGGAGAGTTTTCTCAGCAGCAGCATCCACATCACAAACCCACATGGTTGCAGACATGCCCCTTGGATAGACAAGTGGCCCCAGGGAACAAACTGGACTCCAGGAGAGCAGGAATATTCCTGTGTGCACACAGCAGGATAGAGAAGGCAGTGTCCTCACTGCCTCTGCCCCAGGCTTCCTGGGATCCCCAGGGCATTATCCAGAGGGACAGGACAGGACATCTGAGTCTAAGGAGAGGCACGCAGATACACAAGGGCATCAGCTAGCCTGGTTTAGAATCTGTGTGGATGGGAACTGGCATGTAACACTAACTTGTGGAGCTCCCACCTCTCTTGAGCGTCTCTATTTCTTTACTTTTTAATTTCTCAAGAGATTTTTAAAAATTTATTAAGAAGCTGAGTCACAATCTGATCTAGTTCCTGTATTCTGAAGGTTAATACAAGCATCCAAGAGTCACATTAACATAACAGCAGCAGAAATCAACCCAGCATGAGACTGAATGCACTAAATTCAGCCTTAATGTCAACTATGACCTGTTGTATCAGTTTCCAATTTTATATAAGAAATTGATAAAATCATGATTTCCCACCTTCTAAACCCTTTGAGAAAAAACAAAATCAAATCTAAGCAATTTCAGTAAAACAGAGTATTGATAAAGAATTTGCTTTTTCGCTGATACATTATAACCTTGTTCCAAGATCCTTCTTGGAAAAAAACTTCACAAAATTTTTCTTGAGGCATTGTGGGTCTACAAAATGAGAACTTCCCAGCATAGGGACAATGCTGGGAAGGGTGAAGAGGAATGAACCAGATTGAAAGGAATAACAGTCCTCGATCCTGTTTGCAATAGGGGTACACCATACTAAACAGTATTTTGCATGCAGTAAAATTTACACCCATTCTGCCAGAGTTAGTATCTACTGTAAGTTCATGGTTTAGAAAGCGCCTTTGTGCCATCCTGGAAGTCACTGCATTGAACAGGATGAAAAACAGGAGTGGAAGAATACCTTTAAAATGCCTTCCACGTTTTCTTCTGGTCCGAAATTACAATTACTACACACTCTATAAGCCTGCAGCCAGTTTTAGTAAACTGCTACTTACAGCTCTTGCATGACAGCCAGCAGATGAAAGCGGTGAGTGAGAGCTCTCATTCATTGCTGCTAGCAACCCACTGCCTTTCTGATCCCTTTCTTCAGAAACAAAGATTAGGTGGGGGGAAATAAGGTAAAGGGTTATTTTTAAAAGTCCGTATTTTTAAATCACCATCCAGGAGCTGGCGGAGTTTGAGTTCTTATTAGTCGCCTCTCGGCTCCCACTTCTGTTTCCATAGAAACCTCACAGCAGCATCGCCTGCCTCACTATCCTGAGGTCTTCGGATTCAGTCATGCCAAACCTGGCTGGGCAAGCAGACAGAGGATAATGGCAGCACCGCTTCAGTGCTGGGGTCCGTGTTGCCGGCCTCCCTTCATGCGGAGACCACATACATAAAAACAGAGGAGTCACCTCTGTCATATTGTACAGACTGGGACAGAAGGCTGATCCAAATCCCGGCTGCTTCCCTTTTCTCCATCACCCTCCACCCTGACAAATGCATACATTGACTGGAATGAAGGACACACCTCAGTCCTCATAAACTAAAACCCGAAAGGTTGGAAAATCTGTTAAATGGAGGGATATTGATCTACATAATCAGCACAGTGAAAGTCAGCCGGCTGCAAAGCAGGGGACTTCTCCAATTCTTCCTCCCTTTTCCCTGCTTCTAGAAAAGTGTATTGGGCAGCATCAGGAAAGGGTGTTAGAAAAAAAAAAGATCAGTCTGAAGATTCAGAGGTGCATTGTAACAACACCTGTACTGTGGAAAGACTCATTTGGAAAGCCTTTTGTCCATGGTTATTTGTCTACTTTAATTAGTTCATCTAGGAAGAAGAATTCTCATTCTAGTGTCAGTCATTTGTTTTATAGAGAGAGGTAGGAGCAATTAATTTTTATTTATTTAAACGGTCTGCAAATGAATAATCCTTTTTTTTTTTTTTTTTTACCTGCTGCAACTTCTCTATCACCTTTATCCCAGTTAGACTATACCCAAAAAGTGACATTTTGAGATGACAACCAAAACTGAGTAGTCAAATGCAAGAGAAGGTACTGTTCACTATGGACTGCTCAAGGGGACTACTAAAAACCCCATGGTGGCGAATGCCTCTGATCAAAAGGAGCAGGCATGTTCAGCAAGTCCCTCAGTATGGTTTCCCCTGCCAACCCCAGGTAATCTCATTTCAATTTGAGTAAATTGTTCTTAAAATAAATCTCACCTTCTCTCAGGCACACCCTGAGAGGGAGAAGTGGGTTATGGAAACAAACACACAATAAAGACTGATACCAACTTGCTAACAAGGGACTCTACAGAAACACTCACTCAACACTGAGTAAGAGGCAGCAAAATCTATCCTGTGGAAATCCAGAGAAAGGAGAGATTCTCCTTACATGTCTGAGACCTACTACAATAATACCTGAACATGGATTCCTCCTCCTTGTACCTGTTAGGCCCCGCAGACAGTTTCTGTTCAGGTGATGTTCCCAGAGTGTGCCAGATCTCCTGACAATCACGAAGCAATATAATTTTTTTTTTTTTTTTATTTTTCCACTGTATTAAAGCCTCAAACTCTCTATGAAACATGTACCTACTGAAACATCAAATCATGCATTACAAGAAGGGAGTTTTGGTGGGTAGGTCTAGAGGTTACACAATAAACACAGTTAACTTGTGAATATATATGAAAATACACCCACAGGGTTTAAGTTATAGATACTCCTTATCTATTGTTTTTAATGACATGCTAAAGCAAACTGGCAATCCAAATGAGCACCATGGTGCAAGAATGCATTTGTATAATTGGCTTTTATTGTATGTAGAGCTGTAAAGGATTTCTAGATATAGAGTGATATATAAGTGAATTTCACGGACATGGAAGGTGATGAACTGAAAGGAAAAATGTTGGGTTTGTGCAATAACAGTTTTGAACCAATATGCTGAACACAGATAGCAGTGATCACAAGTTACTTCTCAGGAAGACTGTTATTTTCTACAATATCAGTACACATTTGTTTACGTTGGCAAAATTTTGTGTCCAAATCACTTAATAGTTCCTTCTTCCAGAAAGCAATTTTCTAAAATCATGTACTTCAGCCTACTAGTAAATAATTTGTTTTCCAATAAAATTTTTCAAAGGTATAATTTATGGGGCAATAATACTCAGTATTATGGATTTTTTTTTTCCCCCCTTAATATCTGTTGCATTTCACTGAATGTTAAGTGTGAATTTGGGTTCTCATCACAGAAGGAAAAGCACAGCCTTCTCATAGCAGCATTTCTGGTACGGGACAGCACGGTTCCTGTCTCAGTCAATGCAACAACTCTACCAAGAGACACCGAGCTGATCGCTCCATTTGACGGAGAAACTTACAGGGCCCCAGTCATGCTCACTCCCTTTCAATTTGCCATATTTCATCAGTGAGGAAAATCAACATTAGTGCAATGATTAAACGGCAAAATGAAGGCTTGTTCAGTTTCCAACAATTAGTTCATTTTTCAAATCTACAGTTTCCAGCTGATGGCCACGTAAAAGTCTTTGGGGCCTCAGTTCTCCATTCTCAGATGCAAAGGCCCTGTCACAAAACCAGGAATTAAATGTTTAAGAAGATAAGAAGGTATTAATCAGTAACAAAAATAAGATTGCTACAGAAGTTATTTGTAGAGATCACATTGCTGCCTATATAGTATAATTGATGTAGCAAAATTGAAAAACTTAATGTCAAAAGCCAAGAATAACATTACAAAAATGGATTTCTTCAGATTCAAGTCAATGCCATCAGCAATGAATACGCCACCACCATTTTCTGATGCCACAGGCCCAGAGGAAGATGACAGCTGCTATTGAAGATAAAGATGATTTTGTAGAAGTGCTTGAAGAATTACTAGCAAGAAATGAAAGAGCAAACTTCTCCTACCTCTTTAAAGGAGAGGGCTGGAACCCATGTAATCAATAACAGGAGACTGAATAAAAGCAAAAGAAGCTGAAGGAAATACCTTGATGAGCTAAAGAAAAACCCGCAGAGGTAAGAGACACCTCTGGAAATGTAACCTATCAATTTGAGTAGTGCACTTGTGATTTAATCACTGGATAGCACACTCAGCACTGAGAACTGAATCTGGAATTCAAGGGGGGCTTGCATTCGCATTCAGGTTAAAGGGAATAAAATCTTTGTCTGAGAGACTGACCTACAGACTGATCGAAGTCGGTTTTTGCAAGAAATGATGTGACCAGTCTGGAGCAAGAAACACCGTATTGGATCCTTTTCAAGATGCAAGTGCAGAGAAAGAAAAGTGTCCTAATCACAATAGTATTTGACACTCCGAATCACCCAGGCAGGAGGCTTTTGCTCCAGAAAGCCCAGGAGCAAGAGGGACGATGTGGTGTACCGGGGCTGCTTTTCCACAAACCACTTTAGCACCTGCTGGAGCCCCTGCCGAAAAGGGCTGACCTTCCCTCGCCAGCCTCGTGCTGCGTTACAGCTGCCTCTCTGGTGCTGACACCGGGGCGTGAGCAGCCATGCAGTCAGCTGGATCAGGTGATTGATCTGTCTGAAAACTAACCCTACCAGGAAAAGAAAAGAAAGATTAGTTTTCAGTTGATCAGCAAGCTTTAGAAGTCATTTCTACAACAAAGAGGAGGCAGGGCTGGCTCTTTCAGTGGCATCGCTGGCCCAGGTCAGCAAAGCTGCTTCAAAGGCTCTTGCTCGCTCCTCCACGCACGCGGCCACCACGCTGCTGAGCGGGCGACCCCGCATCAGGTGATTCGCCATAACCATCTGCATACGCACCCTTTAGAGAGGTATTTAGTTTATTGGAGGGTGGCTTAGCCTGCAATTCAGGCAGAGTCAAATTACTGAGCAGCTGCCCCGAAAGGTCTCCAGCCAAAGAGACAGCCACTTCCTTGCGTTTTGCAGAGAGAACGATACATCACCCCGTATTTGGGGCCTGAAAATATTTGATATAATTGGTCAATAGTATCATCAGGATGATTGAAGATGATGAGATTGATAGAGAGAGACAAAGCAAACTGCTCGCTCTCAGCTGGGCTCTGGCAGAATCTATTGATTTACAGCAAAGAAAACAATATGGGAAACAATATTCAGACAACCTTGAGGGTTTATTCTGGTTGCCACTTTATTTCAACAAAATGAATGCTATTCAAAGCTGTAATTCTCACAAACTGTAACTTGACCACACACACACAGAGTGTATATATATAAACACACAAAATTAATCTAAAAGATTATGATAGAGGGTGAAAAATTATCAAACAAACAATAGGAGAGGTACCAAAATTAAGGCTGCTGATGAATTCAGAACTGGACCTTATGACACAGTGATTAATTATAGAACTACTTTTTTCTCTTTTTGATAGGACCTCTATCTCATTACGTGTACAGGAAGATTTACTGAGTAACATATTATTTAATCCAAATTACTCTGTTCTCAAGCATCTTTGGCCTGAAGGGAGATACACAGACAATAGCAAAGATGGAAAAGACGTCAACTGGAGAAGAGGGATGGCAAACTACTGATACCTGGGTCAACCACCAGATGTTAAAAGGGTTTGTGCTATTACCATTCAGCATCAAACTTAAAAGTCCTCTTCTGCTGGTAAAATAAAAACCACCTGAGTCACCCAGACCCTGCTTCCACGCTCCATGAGATGTCATTCAGTAAGATAGCTCAAGAGAGACAAGAACATAAAGTCCCTGGACAGTCAGACACAGAGGTATGGCAAATTACTCCAGGAAAATAAGAATAAGAATACATTAGTAGCCTTAGACCAACGGGTAAATAAATGGCGGTGAAAGATGCAGTAGAAAATATGGGGGGGGGGAGGGAGGGGGGAGGAGAGAGAGAGGATTGCCCCCACCTGTGCTCAGGTGGGTGGCTCGGCTGTCCCAGGTGAAGGGAGCAGGAGCCAAGGGCTTTTTCCCCAGTGACCCACTGACACCTCACTTGCCCTTGTGGCCGGGGCCAAGAGCAGGCTGGGTAAGCCAGACTTCATCTGGGAGCTACCTCATTTGGTGTCCTCAACACGTGATCTGCGCCAAAGCTGCCAGAACATTCAAGGGCAAAAAAATACCTTTAGTTTATAATTTCCCCAAATGATATGGTGTAAAAAAACCTTAGTCAAAACTATGTACCTTCCAGAAATTTATTCATATGTAGTTTTGGTTTTATCCAAAATTCAAACAGTTGTGGGAAATGGTTTTACATGTCACAGCTTGCTCACTCTGGGTGCATGTGAGAGAACATGCATACATCTCAGGAAAAACACAAAGGAGAGAAAAAAACCCCAAGATTTATGATTATGCACTGATTTACACATTATATTATGATCTATTCTTCTAAGTCTCTTCCAAAAGAGAATATTAGTTAATATTGTTAAAGGAGTCCACACTGAATGTATCCAAAATATGTACATGTTATCAGCAAGATTACATGCAAAATCATGCATTTTAAACAGCAAAACCACAGGTTTCTCCACTATTACACCTTTATTTCAAAACCTGGACTATAAATTAGCCAATAAGGCAGCTGTTGACAAGAAAGAATATGATTAACTTATTCAGATGACCATTGATTAAAATAAGCTTATAAATATTTCCAATATTCCTGCAACAATTTGTAATTTGATGCATCTTACTTATATTAACTTTCATAAGGAGAAGTCTGCTACAGAAATTAAAACTGTAATACCAGTAAAGGAAACTTGTTTCATAATCTGAAGGGAGCCCCAAAAAATACAATTTATTTTTTTTTCCTCTCACATTTTTACTCTACTGTGGTGGTGGTGACATTTTTGCCAGTTAATCAACCCTCTTGTATTATGCATTACTGAAATACAAAGACATATGTGCATGCTCCTCTTTAAGAGGAATTCTGGGGCTCTGAAGCAAGTATTTCAATCATTATACTTGCATTTTAGAAGACCAAAATGTAACGAGAACAAGAATAAGGACATACTGTGTGTCCTGGTCCTACAAACCCTTACTCCAAAAGCAATTTCCGCCTGTGTATGCAGAAATCAGTTAAATACAGGTGTGAAAAAGACCAAAGATATACAAACCCTTCAGCACAACTTCTTTAATTATTGTGCTATCAAATTAAATTCTTTCACAAGGTTAGAGAACTAGATATTTTCTTCCTTACATTTGTAGAAACAAATAGTGAAATACCATCATAGTCGAAATAAATTACTTCTGATGTGTATTTTTAGATGCTTTTCTAAGAAATTATTCTTTCAAAACCAACTTAAAAACCAAGGTCTTTTTCCTTGCTAATGACTAAATTAAAAAAAATAATAATCAAAAAGTCTACTTCCAAGTGTGCAGGACTGGTTTAGCAATTTCTTATTGGAAAAAGGAGCCCGTTTATGAACATTGGACTATTACAAAGCACCTTTACAAGAAGAACATCCAGGTTAGTCCTGTAACTAGCATCTCGGACCATTTCTAGCAATAGCTACTAATAACTGTTACTCTCAAAAGCCCTGAAGCAGTAGCACTATTGTGAACTAACCCCAAGGAACTGCCTCTGCAAATTCTGCTATCAATCTGCCACTGCAAAGCAGCTCAGTAGTTCCAGAAACCCTTTGTAAATTCCACCTCCTTGAGAATTTATTCCTGTAGCAATTATCATCTACAGAATATACTGGGGAAATCTGTCTCCGCTGTAGATTCAAATTTTTAAAATTCACCTCAGGAAGACTAAAAATTGGCTCAATGGGCTCAATTAAAATACGAAGGCTCACTGAAGCCTATTATTGAAAATAAGCTATGAAAAAAATCAGGCTTCAGGAAATAGTACTTTTACTTCAAGTACACTAGCTTAAAAATACACACAGCTGAAGAATCATTTTTGCTCCACATGTGCTTAGCTATGCTGAACTCTGTTACAGCAAGGTATTCCTTATGTTTTTAAAAAGCAAGTTTGGGCATTTTTTTAGGCAATACATTTATAATACTGTCAAGTACTAAGATCAACAATTGATCTGACTTTTCCCTCTATGGACTGGTAAATCCATGGTAGCCAATTTAGCAGAAGCCATATTAACATCCAGCTCCATATAGGTTTATTTATTTATTATTACTCTGTCTTAAAAGCAAACAGACAGACCAAAAAAATCTCCACCAACCAAACCAACAAAAGATTTTGTTTCTGCTATTGTGTATTCAGTATCACATTTGCTCAGTGTATGTACAACCTGAACGACTACCAGCAATTTTAATGCAACAAAATTATTACTGCTCATATTACCACTTTATAGTCTCAATTACCTCTTAGAACAGCTCCTACTGAAAGAAATGTGAATATACATGAAAGACTAAGCACCATTAAGAACCACACAAGTAATACACGTCTGGTAGTAACAAATATCTGGTATTACTTGAATACAAGGAACTTGCCTAAGAAACTGGGAATTTCCTACAGCCAAGCCACAGTTTATTTGACTGCAAATATTTTTACAGTTCGTAATAACAAAGTGGCAGGCAAACAGCAGAAGAAATCGTATTCCTGACTTTTTAATATCTGTACAAAATAAATAAATTCATAATTGATCAATTATATATCCAAGCGGAGAAACACGCTAGCCTTTCATTGTCAATTGACATACAGTCTCATCACCAGAGAGCACAAATGAAATGCTAATGGAAGAGAAGATGAATGCCAATTTCCTTCACTTTGCTCCAAGTTTCAGTGGCTCTCTACAATAAAAGATAGCTGTTTGTGGAGACTGGCTTGTTCCATACCATTAACTCAGAACAAAACATATTTTTAGTGGGACAGCAGTGTTTACTTGTAAGAACTGATGAATTGTACACCACCATTTATCACTTGTAGACAAAGACATTCAGGCACAATTTTGGACATAAATCAAGGTACATGCTCCTAAATAAAAAAGGGATTGCTTAAGTCCCTAAAACTGCATAGACTGAGGTCAGATTGGCCATAGCAACCAAGAATGGTACTTAGGCCTCCAGTAAGACTTAGCAACCAATAAATGAGCTCAGATCTCTTTTCATCTCCACTGGTGTGAAAGCCAAAATTAAAAAGATTAGATCACGCTGCACCCATCACAATAGACTTCACAGTGAAAAAGTCATTTCTAGCCTTTGATTCACACCAAATAAATAACATTCATCCCTTCCATAATGAACAACTTTCAAAGTAAATTGAATCTCCATAGTGCTGCTTTCCCTTGCTGCACCGTATTTACATAACAATATATCACAGGAAGCTCAGAGTGGGTCTTGCAAATGGAAGACTCAGTATAAGGCGTCTTTAGCGCCGATTACGCTATATTCAGTTTTAAAATGCTTACCATTTAAACATAATGCACTGGAGATTACAAGAAATAGCAATCAACGCTTTAAATCTTTATGTATGAAACTTTGTCATTATTTCAACATGGAAATTTCATAGTAAACAGCTCCCTCCCCCTTTCCTTTCCAGTCCTTCCATTTGAGGATATTCAGCAAATTCGACTTTCCAGGAGCGCTGATGATACTATCTGTCTAGCGTTTCCAGGAAAAGGGACAGGACATTATTTCATTTTTACTGCCTCTTTTCACACTGTCGCTAATCTCTTTTATATATGTTTTCAAGTGCTCCAACAATTCTTCTTAACATTCCAAACACATTGGTAGCCTATTACTCCATTCTCACACAAAGCGTTAGGTATTGCTGTTCTTCCTCTCCCTAGAGCACTAGTTATTTGTAAATAGGTGAAGCCGATCACAGCTACAGGAGTCTAACACAGAGCTAACGTATAAAATCAGAAAACAAATCCAGCAAATGTTTGCATTGTCTTGTCACTGTTATGCCCCGTATTTCCCGCACTCAATTTGTCATTATTAAAACCAGATCGTCATTCCCTTCCTACTGCAGGTTGCATAAATTGCAATTTAAAGGAAAGTGTTCGAAAGCAATATATCGAAACAAAAATTCTACACCTATATTAAAAACATGCAGAAATAATTTCAGCCCTCTGCAGCAACAACTCATGTAGATTATACTATCTGAACTCAGTGGGGAACCTCATTAATTTTTAAAACTCTCTGACCCCAGTGCAGTTAAGGGTGTAAAAATAATTACAAATTAGGGTTGAGGGAGCACTGTTTTAATATTGCATGTGCTATCAGCTACAGAACGTTTTATCGGATATGGATATTTATTATAGCTAAGCATAATTTTAACGTAGCCAAAATGAAGCTTCACGGTTAATTTTAAAAATGTCATTTTTTTAAGAAGGTAACTATAGTAGCCACCACTTCCACAGAAAAACCCTGCCTGCTTTCTGCAAACATTCTCAGAACACAAAGCACAGCAATTACAGGTTTAAAAGCTAGTAACAGCCTGGATACGGCAGTAAACTAAAATATTCCTATAACAAGGCACGTTTGCAACCTAACAATTTCTAACTTATTTAGAAGGCTATAAAATACTTGGCTGAGGGTATAAATATTCTCTCTTACCTAAAACTTGTCAGAAGAAAGATCCTTCTCCATTGTTGTCACCTCCAGTGCCCCCTCTTGCCACCATGGAGATTGGTTCTGCTATGTTTATTGCTCTGTGCCTCAGTTACAGCCGTGACACTAATCTGCCTGCACAGACCAGCAAAGGGGTGTGCGTGAGTGGGGGGGGTGGGTGGGGTGGTGTGTGTGTGTGCATGCGTGTGTGACAAAAGAGAGCCCGCTGACTTCAGGACTGGGAACCTAAACCTCAGGCCAAGTCAAGGCTGAATGAAAATGTTCAAAGCTCTGTCCCTCATCAACTGAGTAGACAAGATTTCTTCCCCCCCACCCCACCCCCAATGAGAAGTAGGGCTGTCATTAGGGATTCCCACTAAAAAGCCTCTAACAGAGGCAGACCTTCTCCAGATTGCTAGTGCCTGCCCAGCAGTCCGTGCAGAATACAGGTAGCTATTGTTCCTGAGACAGATATGTAGCCAGCCACTCAGACTCTGACAGATCTCAACAAACCAGTGAGCCTGCCTTTGGTTTAACTCTTTATTTACTAGCGCTTTACTTTTTACAAAGATCTCCTTTTGCTCTGGAGAGGGAGGGGCAGGGAAGGCAAAAAAAAATAAAAATAAAAGATTGGTAAATTGTTCTGATTTTGTTAAGAAAAATGTTTCAGGTTTCACGTAGATAGGCAGTAATCCTACGCAAATTTAGGAGCACTGATTTTAATTCTGAAATCTCAGCTAGTCTGGTGTTGGACAACATAGCAATAGCATGCTTCAGCATAAAACAGGATTCCAATTCTGTAAGGTAAATAACTCTTGCTCTTCCTTCCTCTGAATTCTCATAATTCATGGGGAAATAAAACAGTTTGAATAGATAACATGCATCTTTGCTCAAATATTCTAGTTATTAAGAGAGCTGGTTTTCCACCAGCAAGCAGTTTTCAGCATTGACTGGAAATGAAGTTAGCATCTCCGGCAGAAAACTGTGCTGGAGCAAGTAGAGAGTTAGTTAATTAGTTGGCATAAGAAGCAGCAGATACTTGTTTCAGTCTTGCAGCAGTTTTATATTTCAATAAGGACATTTTATTTGCACAAAAAGGGTTATTTTATTTTATATGACATGGAGCTTAAGAATTGATTCACAAAGGCAGAGTCAATGAAGCTGTTAAAGAAAATATCCTGACATTTACACTCAGTGTTTGACTTTTAGGAAGTAATGTGTTATTATATGAAAAGCTAATGATTCTGCATTCTGTATAAATATTGTATAAGTTCAGCCCAGGTGTATATTTTGCCTTTAAAACACTTTTTCCCTTCTTCTGTTTAAGCCAGTCTTATCTTCATTTCAAGCAGGTTGCAGTTGGATGCATATGTGAGTGGGTATATTTGCTTTTGGGTGGGTGGGTTGGTTGGATTTTTTTAAGCGAATTTTAAGGTGTAAGGGTTACAGATTACAAGAAGACTTCATGTGGCAATAAAATCAGACTTATAAAATGCGGGGTGGGGGGGTGGGGGGGATGTTAAATATTCAGACTGCTAACACAAGTGCAAATTAGAGACATGACGTCAAAACCAATATTTTAACCTGGCAGAACCTATCAACTTAGAGAAGCCTTCCTACCCATTATACAAATAATAATTTTATCAGTAACTTCAAAACTACACGTTAAAAAAAACCACTTCAAGATATTTATTTTGAAAGTTGCCAGTGGTCACTTTATAGTGTTTCAAAGCAATATTTTCTGCATGTTTGAGAGTTTTACTACACTCCTACAAAAATACCAGGCGTCCAAGTGCCTTTCACAATTCTTCCAGTGCAGCAAGGAAATGAGCAGACAAACAGGAAAGCAAATCAGTGTTATTCAGTGTAATGCACCCTGTGTGGCAGAATACCTCTAGACTACCCAATGCGTTTAAAGAAAAAGGACTCTACATTCACAAGCCCTGCTGCTGTTTGATTCCAGAGTATCTTGATCATGTCAACTGGAATATCAGTCCTTAAGGACAGAGACGTCCATTGGACTGTATTTTTTATCATCAGCTTATGTAAATGCCTGGCATTAGGTAGGAAAAAAGCTTTAAATTATAAATATATTTATGAATTAATAGTCTTCTTAGGGAAAAAGATGAAAGCATTACAAATTCTGAAGCTTTCTACACTGGTTTCCTTTGTGTTTTGAGCAAACAGGTAACAAACTGTTGCCACTAAAGCCAAAAACATAATTAAAAAATTGCTGGGGAAACATATGCCAGGCAGACCTTCTGATGCTGGTGTAGAGCATGGAGGAGCTGTGCCAGCCCCTCGCAGGTGAGAATCTGCCATGAAGCCCTCATGCCAAAGAGCAGTGGAGTACATGTTACTGCCTGGAAATGTCTACCCTACCCAGCATGCGTAAACCACTGCAATATGGAGACCAGTGATACCGTGACTGAGAAAAGCCCATCCGAGGACCACGTGACAAGCTCCTGAGCATGATCATATTTGATTTCAGCCTCTGGTTAGGCCTCATTCAGTGTAATACCCTGGGATATTTCACCCTGATCTGAGCCTCCCACACGTCTTCCAGCACTGTTATCCCGGTACATCCTCATCAGCTGCTGGCTTGGTATCTACACAAACACACATGCCATTCAAAAACAACACAGCATTAAAACCACAACTTTATGGGAGAATGAAAAGGAAAACTTTCTGCAGCGAGTTCATGTCAGAGGTGGGCACCTCGTGGGAACATGGAGAAAGCATCGCTCCGAAGGCGTGACCTCCTCAGAAACCCTCCCTGCTTTTACTGGAGCAACCCCCAGCCTGCGTCCGTGAGGAAAACAACTTTCTCCAGGTTTTGAGACAGGAGTGGAAAGAAGTATTCTGCCCAAAGCCTTCCTGCACTCTCTGGAGGTTGCCTTTGAGCAGGAAGATGGCCGCTCTTCCCAGTCAAGTCTACCGCACGCCACCGGTAACAGACGCCTTGCTATAAAGTACAAATTACGGGATTTATGTAAAGGGTGATGTTTGTTTATACTGATTGGTGCTGGTTTTTTTTTTTTTTCTTAACACCAAAACCCACACAAGCACAGAGGGGGGAGGAAAAGAGGGTTGCTTAAGGCGGAGGAAAAGCAAGGGGTTTTTTTCCTTTTGTTTTTTTAATTGTACAGCTCATTTAATAAAAGCAGGCATGATGGGCACAACATTGGATATCTAGTCTCACGTACCGTAAGATATTTGAACAGTTTGAACTGATTTCCCAGAAGGAGAGCATAAAGAAAGCCAGGTATGTCCTGTACAATAATCCTGTGCCTAAGCGTTTTGTTTGGGAACAGACTGCTGGAGTCATTGCTTTCAGCTAACCCACACAGCCCCACTTTGGTGAACAAAGCCACATACCGGCATCGCATATCCATTTGCCTTCAGAGATTCCATTTTAAGGATTCTTTAGTAAATAGCTTTGTATCTAGAAACTATTCATACCAGATACAAAAAAAAAAAAAAAAAAAAAAGCAGTGTTTCAGTAACTGTGTTATAGAGGAGAAATACACATAATGTATTCGAGCATGTAACCTCAATTAACCTTTTGCCTCAGTTTGTAGACAAACCTATCTATAAAAAGTGAGCTCTCCTCGTGATCAAAAAATCAGTTTTACAACTTCACACTGTTTGTGGCCAGCTCCCTATATAAAATAACGTAATATCAGGGGATCTTTATGAGCTGCAATCCAAATTTAACTGCTATTCTTGATCTTCATTTCCTTAATATAAAAGCTACTGTAAAATGTCATATGACAAAGCACTGATTTTTTTTTTTAAATATATTTTTTAAAACATGGTAACTATACTTTATTTATCGCAGAAAATACTTAAAAACATAAGATAGCAAACATAAATATGTAAAAATATTTAGACTGGAACCAGTGCCTGTTTTGCTTAGGATCTAGGCAACTACAGCACATAGCTTAGAAAAGAACTTATGATTAACATATGCTCAACTATGTTTGTACACTATGATATAAAACAACCAGGAATTACAGTTGATAAAGTACCCTTAGCCTTCCCAAAATTTGATATATACATTATTAATGAAATAGCTTTTCTTAAAAATGCTGTGCTGAAGAGCAGAACTTTTTTTTCCCCTCAACTCTTTCACAGAAACATAATTAGGGTATTGCATTCTCCACTAGATGCTTTGTGAAAGCAAATGTCAGGGATTACGACTCAGCAAGATAATTACAAACATTCTACATAGGAAACCAGCATCAGAGGTACATTTCACCAGTTCATGTTCCTCTTACAGATTACACTTTTGATACGTGATCTGTTAGGGAAAAATGAGTAGAAGTTGACAGTATCTTCTTTTTCTTTTTTTCCTCCCCCAATTTCTTTAGAGCTAACATCAGCAGACCAAACCACTGTTCAAATAAATGCTTTTCTTTTTGTAAGGTTTCAGATTCTGAATCCCAAATACATACTTTACAAAACCTCCCCCCCTTCAACTCTGAGCCCAAACACTTACCTAGCTAATGGGTAGTACATGAATTACAGCAACAGGGCACATTCACACATTGTTGAGAAATTAAACCATCGCTTTTCAAAAAGTTTACTTTTTTAATCAATCTTGCACCAGTTCCACACCAAGACAAGAGATAAATAGAATAAATAAAGAAGATATTTCTTTAAAAAAAAAAAAAAAAACTGAGTAAATTAAACCATCGCTTTTCAAAAAGTTTACTTTTTTAATCAATCTTGCACCCATTTCCTTATTAAAAAAAGCAAACAAAAAAACCACCACAAAAACACCCCAACCCCCCAAACGAACACCCCCCACCCCCCCCCAAATGTGATGATCATGAATAGAATTTTTCACTGCGGTTCCTAAATCACAGTGGTTTGAGTAACCATACTACATTACAGATATTCCAATCTGACAATTCACTTGCTAGCAGGAATTTATATTTACCAGTTGTTTTCATCAGTTTAGATGGATTTGGACCTACCGCTTTAAGCACTGATCCACAGGAATTGCTGGTTTCGAAGGGCCACAAGTAAAGTAGCTGGATGGGGAAAACTAGTCAGGACTGCCCCTGTAGCTTCAACCTGCCGTGCATAGTTTTCTTCCTTGGAATCTTTTGAAAAAAAAGTCAGAATACAACATGATTTATTAATGTAGCAAAGTCATTACAATTCAGAGCTTAAAATGTTATTGGACTTCCCTCCAGCTAGTGCTGTTTAAGGAAGCCTTTAAAAAGCAATTTAATTCCATTCCACAAAGTCAAATTTTCTCCACAGATAATTGGTTTTCATTACATATATAAAAAGCTGCAATGAAGCCAATATGTCAAACTATATCTTTTTTAGGATTTATATTTATTACTGGAAGACTGACCTGCTTTTGCAAGACTTGTATTGTCTCTGATTTGTTACTGTTAACCTGAAATGTTTACTGTTAACTTAAGCACACACTATAGCAGCATTCACTAATGTACCATGAAATCTGAATATAATCAAGAATTCTTCTGGTTTCTCACATTTATAGCCAAATAATTTCACGCTGTCATCTGTCATAGGTTAAATCTTCATATATAAACTTGTTCAATAAGAGTTAAAACACTCACACTGTTTTGAGAGCTTAAAACACTTAGCTGGAAAGTACTTGCCTGGCTTGGGTCATTATCAGTATATTTTAAAACTGCCATACTAAAACAAATATTAAAGCCTGTCATTGCGTATGTATATAATATACAATAATATGCATTACCACTGGGCTTGCTTATATTCAAAGAGCCTAGGAACAACAGTGCTCTTTTAAGCATCTTGAAACATCAGATTTGCAAAGCTTATACAGTGATTACAGCAGAGCAACAAAACAAAGAAATCCAAAAGCTATCAAAGTTGGAAATGCAAAAACAGGCATTTAATTTTCCCATAATTAAAAAACTTAAAAACCTCACAGCCATTTGAGCCCTAATCCTGTTTCTAGCATATTTTTATGACTAAAAATAATCTTCAAGCTAAAGCAAACAAATGCAATAAGAATACTTACCGGATAGCTTGTCTTGCTTAGAATTCATGTCTATTTTCTTTCTTTTTCTTTTTTTTTTTTTTTTAAATAGATTCAAATTTAAAAGCCGTGTTAGTTACTGTCCTCTGTTCCTGCAGCTCTTCAGTTGTAGGTACGGAGGAGCTTGGCTGGTATTGTTTTGAGATAGAGTGGCCTGCGTGAGCCAAGATACTCTGTACTGTCTGAGGATCTCTGCAGTGCTCTTAAACTCCTCCACCGAGACAGGTATTTGTTGCTGTCTGTTGCCCAAACAGGTTCATCAGAGCTCTTACAGCCACCTTCATTTTTCAGTCGTGGAGGCCCTATGTGCTGAGAGGAGAGAGGTTTCTTTCTCTCAGTATTTATTTGCTTTTGGATTGGAGGAAGAGGCTCAGAGATTTTCAATTTGAGATCAAAGACAGGCGCATGCAATGGGACGAAACATAGTTTTCTCAATTGTGCTGAGAATAGTAGTCCCTGAGTTCCCACATTCAGCGTTCCCAACTCCATAAGCTTCACAGGGAAAAAAAGATGGATAGTTATATATATACACGCACGCAGACACACACACACACACATTTTAAATATATTAGTTTTCCCCCTCACAGCACTGCAGTCTCTCTATTGTCGAATAATAACTGTATCTGAAAAGAAAGCACTTAATAAGGCTAAGGTCAGACTGCTTAGACTTGGCATTTGCTGTGATAACAAATCAGAAATGATAGCATCGTGCAGATTTATGAATTTTTTGCCCCCGCAGTCACAAACATCAGACGTTTACTTTATAAAGAAAGCTTTTAGATTCTTCCTGCAGTTTCCATAGTGATTTCATTTTTTCTCTTTTATCACAGATTGGCTGAAGTACTGCTACCCTTTGTGCTTTAAAAGCCTTGTGCTACCAACTGTCGATATAAAGGCACTGTAGCTAACGCACACATGCAACACACACTGTCAAAAATAATTGAAATAGATAAATGCTGGCTAAAAAAGGTTTTGGTATTTTCTCTGCTTGTCCTGAAGAGTACAGTAGAACAGTATTTCATCTGAATAAATGTAATTAACTTGAGCCAACCATACTACTGTTCCGTTTCCCATAACCTATGATACTTCTATTAGAGCACTCGTCACACAAAAAATAATCTCTTCACAAAAAGCTTTAATACAGCTTACATCATGCAAAATGACTATGCTCATTAGATACAAATGAAAGCACTTTCATTAATTTTTTGAATCTTTTAAAGACAATGCTTATGCCAATGATATTTTTCCTCTTTCTAATAAGGTTATTCTTTTAGCGAACATAATGGTTTAAGGAACAATTACACTGTTTCTGGCAAAGCAAACAATGCTCTCTCTTGCTGCAAAGATAACCACCTTTCAAAGTAAGCCTAAAGGATTAGTTTCTGTTTAACCCCTTGCTAAACAAATGGGACCATTGCCTCCTCAACAAAACAGAACTCAGCTAAGTAAATACTTTTTTATTCAGTTATCATGCTTTTAAAAATGCAGTCTTTAGATTTGCAGAATGCAGGCACAGTATTGCCCTACCCCTCTTTCAACCAGCTTAATAGAATGTGGGTGCGTGGTTAACCCTATCCCGTTGCTCCAGTCTCATGAAAGTTTCTATTCTTGTAAGTCAGAGACGGTCTAACTCATTAAAAATCCTGAATTCATATCATGTACTGATAAATATATTACAAAAACTCGTAGAGCTGGAAATTTTCCAGGTGACTACAAAAAATAATGAGAATCCTTATTTTCACACAAAATTGGCAAAGTTAATGCAAAATTCACAGGGACAAATGTTTCCAAAACCTACCAAATACAGCACAGTTAAACAGATACTTTAATTTAGAAAAAAAGAGAAAAATAAGGCAACTTTCTTTTGGACATATTTATGACGATGAATTATTTATTTCCAAACAGATTATCTACGGAAAACTATCAAACTCCCTATTTTATTGTCATCTGTTTACGAGAGGTATTATACAACTGACTTTTGCTGTTGGGATATTAAAATCCACTGTTAGTCATTCACATCCACTAAACAGGCACTAACTGAGAGCATAAAGTATGTGAATACTTACTGTCAATAAAGTTTATTGGAAGAAAGGGTTTGCAGCATGGTGTAAGTGAAGGACTAAATGTAAATCGATTGCCAACAGAGTTTTAAAATAAAAATCAGACAGTTATTAAGATTACGTTGATTACTGACATACTCTACAAGTGGTCCTGGGCCAAAATCGATACAGACAGATGCAGCAGTTTTGGGGAAAGATGCAGGTACAGCTGATGCTGCCCTGGGACAAGGGGGTGGGCTAGCCGAGCTCCCAAAGGTCCTGTACCCCTCAGTAAGCAGCCACCAAACTCACTCATAGCAAACCTGACAGAGTCTGCACCTACTCTTCGTACCTCTTTTCCACTACAACCATCTCAAGGGTCACTAAATGAGCCCACTGAGCACTGTATTCAAGTAATCAATGTTATCTGACTTATGATGATAAAGATTGTCTTCATGCAGATGTTTCATGCACTGGTAAAAAAAACCCCAAACAAACAAAAAACCCATGCTAAAAATTAGGGATTAGAACTCTGACTTTCCGATAGGATTATGACTTTTCACACTCTCTTTTTTAAACATTATGGTTATTTTAAAAACCTGCATGCATACCTCAACACAAACCTGAACCACTCTAGGAGAATTTCTGTGCATCAAGGGGAAAACATTGTTGTTGTTTAAAAATAACTCATCAATAAAAAAAATAATATGAAAAGGTTTTGTCCTGGAAGAGTAAGGATGAGAAATCCGTCTTTTACAATAGAAAAATCATTGAAGCCAGTTTCATCCTACCCAGGAACACTAAATGATGTTCTCACAGGACTTTCTTTCCAAACTTTACATATATAAGATGTTCGAATGCTTCCTGCAAGATTCACAAGGCAACTTAGTTTCTGGGGATTGTATAAGACTGCTGAAATTTATCCACCGTCTTTCTCTAAGCCAGAGAACCCTCAGGAAATTATTTTTATAGAAGGAAAACACAAACTAAGTACTTTTTTAACCGTTAGGGACTAAACAGGGCATTTGAAATGAAGAGTTGACTAACAGTCTAAGTTAAAAAAGAATTTCATGCTCCTTTACCCACGGCTCTGCATATTCTCCTTGGAGAAAACTCTTAAATACAGAAGGAATGTGCTAACTAAAGGAAGTAAATATTTGTTGCTATATACTTTTAGTTAAATCTCTTTTGGTATAGATGTTTCTTCAGTCGTGCAGCTGACACACATCCAGGATGTTCACTCATTCTCTTCATCAAATAAGAAAAATAGGTCAAGCTCAGAGTGTGACAGTCCTCCCCCCTCCACACTCCACAGGTAGACCTCACACAGACACTGTTTGTCTTTCAGCTTAGGCAGAAGAGGCTAATACTTTTAGATCTCACAGTTATTCATTAAAATACGCAGTAAAATAAAAATCTGAAGAGAATTCTCTTTCCTTCAGCAATGAGACCCTTCTCATCCTGCAGACTAGAAAAGAAGGGGAGGGTACAGACTAGGGAGCCAAAGAAACAGACTATATAATGATTGTTTCCCCCATATCACTCTGCAAACTACCCCACAAAAGAAATGAAAAATACTCTTCCACTGTCATTCCTGAATACATAGTGAGGCTTCATATTCTCCTTTAAAAGAGAAAAGAAAGGTCCTTTGTTTCACTCACCTAGTGTTTCCGTAATTTTTCCTTCTGTGGAAAAAAAATTGCTACTTTCTCAGATCTCCCAAGATCCTCCTCTGCACCAAGTACCTTCTTTCAAAGACTGCATATCTGCAACCTACCATGAGACATGAACTACAAAATGTTTTAAAATTTACAGTCCTAGTTCAATCAGCCAAAAACTCTACAGTCTTAAATCATAGTATATATCCAGTTGGAAGGCACCCATAAGGATCATCGAGTCCAACTCCTTGCTCCTCACAGGACCACATAAAACTAAACCCTATGACTAAAAGCATCATCGAGACACTCTTCGAATTCTGACAGGCTTGGTGCTGTGACTACTTCCCTGGGGAGCCTGTTCCACTGACTAACCACCCTCTCAGTGAAGAACTTTTTCCTAATGTCCAATCTGAACTTCCCCTGACACATCTTCATTTCATTTCCTCATGTCCAAATGAACTCCTGACTTAGTGACCCACTGGTTCTAGAAGTCAGTAATCTATTTTCTACCAGCCAGTGTCAAATCCAGTGACTTACGTAGCATCAAGAATTCCCTGTCGAAGGTATCAGTCATTTTTGGAGATAGAACAACCAAAGCTCTACACTGAGATCAAGAAATACGTATTTGGAAAAAAAAAAAAAAGTAGCCTTTTAGACTATCTTTAAGATCACAAAGATGTTTCTCTTGTACAGTAAGTGGAATCTAAGAAGTCACTTGCTTTCTAACAAGAAAAAAAATTGCCAAGTACAGGAGGTGCAGCCTGAAGTGTCAGACTAGTCATTGGGACCTAGTTCTAAGCTCCTAAAGGAGAGTTAAACACTCACTTTATTTGGGCCAGTGTTAGAGAATACGGAAGTTCTTCACTGCTTTGTTTTCAGTGACATCTCAACTTGCTAAAATATGCAGATATAAAATTGTTTGCTGGAAATGCCTTCCCTAATGAATGAAAGCGTCAGATGCATCTAGAAGAGTGCCATCCAAATCAAGGACATAACTAATTGCCTATGCCAGTTCAGTAGAAAATTTGCACACAGATTTTTTTCCCTTCAAATAGATGGAAAGACATAATTGTGCTACACAGAAAATTCTCAAACATGCTTTATCTATTCATTGTAAAAAGACTATTTTCAGACACTGTAAATTTTTGCTAAAAGACAACGAACCCAAATTCCATTACTGGAGTACCTAACAATGGCACCAGGGCACAAGGGCGCCCTCTCATCAACAACTAATCGCAAAGAGATAAATCCATTTTAAGCTATATCTATTTGCATCTACCACAGATGTGAATGCAACTATCTGGAGTTACTACAATGCATACATTAAAAACAACAACAATTGATTTCAGCACATCGGCAAGTATACACACACTAAACCCTTGCCTTAATAACACCCGAGCATTTTCTAAAAGGGCACACAGCAATATGACTCATACCTATCATATTATTTGTTCCTCTGCGCTTTTTCATGGCTGAGAAGAATGTTTGAGGGATTAACATGAAGGGATGCGGGGCTTTTTTATTTTATTGTTTTCTACATATTGCTGTGTATTTACACAGGCAAATCAAAAATGTTCCTACCAATGAATTCAGAGATTAAAACGAGCTTCATGATGATTCTTAGCACCTGGGAGAATCCCAGAGTCTTGACATGATCCCCAAGAATGTTCTGTGTCTTACAGAGATGATGTTTAACACTACCAAAGAAGCTTACATAGCAGCGAAAGAATGACACTTGCAACCACATCTTCATGTTGGAGCTTCAGGCAACCTTTAGATTGGAAGAATCCATGGGAGGAACTTGGTTGGAATCCCTGACTAAAGTAAGGTTAACTTTAATCACATACTGTAATAGGAAGAAGTGGCCTCAAGAAGTAGTACAAGAACAGTATTTAGAGAAAAAGGAAAATCACTTAACACACACACGGCTAACTTTACAGATACTTTATCTATGTTTGTTGTAGTTTCTCATGTCAATAAAGCTCATCCTTGAGTCCACTAAACTTTGCAGAACACGTATCATTCCTTGTTTCTATGCTGCATCTTTTAATTCTGTTGATGGAATTTTCCAGTAATACCTCTGATTCTTAAAAAAATGTGATCTCTTTGCAGCAGGTCTGAAATGAGGAGAGAAAAAAACTGCAATGCTCATCTTCCAAGGAATGCCGAGAAAGGGATCTCAGACCTATAGTTTTTCATGATTGATACCAATCTTATTAAACATGATAAGGCACAAAGCCTGGCACCCTGAAACCCCAACATTTTACTCGTTGTCCTCCCACCCTAGAAAAATGGAATCCATTTTTACTGCGTAATTTGTTTTTACTTATGAAATGTTGAAAGAATGCCAAATTAGTATGATTTAAAATTATGTTCTTCCTTTATGCTGGAGCCTGAAGAAAATAATTTAAGAAAATATCTGAAGAAAAACATTTTACATATTTTAATACAATAACAAGCATATATTCTTCAGAAGGGGAAGACCTGTACAACATTTGCATTTCAAAGACTATGCCATTCAGGAAAACTCTGATTATGTGCAAAGCTCTACTAGTTTTATGCAAGTAAAAGTTAGCTTTTTATTAAGACGAATCGTGTTTTCAAGAGTTATTTTGTTAAATCTCATTAAATTCAGGAGAGGCTTTGTGAAAATCTAAGGTAATCAATACTGAACCTTACCCCATAAAGCTGCGAATTAAGATCCAAACTTGATCATTTTAGAATCAATAGATCTTTTAAAATAATACTTAGCATTTATTACCTACACTAATTAAGCTTCAACATGCCTGTGAGGCAGGCAAGTAAAACTTCATTTTACAGACAAGAACATTTAGAGTAGACAGAAAGGTTATGTACATTGTCACTGATTAGAAAGAAAAATCTCTGACCCATAGTTGGAATTCTTTGAGCAAATTGTCAGCATACATCCACACTGTCAAGTTCCTCCTTCGACAACTTACACACTTTGCATTAAACATGGAACAAGGAAAAGTTAGACAAATACAGAAATGTGAACACATTCTCAAGCCAAAAAAACACTCCAGACAAATAATAATAGAAGTGGTCAACAGCATGCCCTGGCTTACTTCCGCTTCATCAGAGTTCAAGGAAATACAAAGGTGGAAGGGAAATGGGGAGACATAAAAAAGTATTGATAATTATAAAAATTCTGAATCCTGTCTAGATCTATCCAAGGACTTGAGGACAATTTTCTTATTAGAGTTCTGTGATTACCTGCGGGTCAGGCAAGGGAGAAGTGCCCACAGAGGCGATGCTGGATTCTACTGAGTAGGAAAATATCCCTCAGGGAACTAGCTTGCTCTTTTCTGAAGCAAAGCGGAAAGCACTTGGTGTTCTCTTGGATAGAAAGAGCGATCTATTTGTGGTGTCTGCTCCCATCCGAAAGAGTGACTTGATTACTAAGTCTTTCCAAACTCAGCTGTATGAAGAGCTGCTCCTGTTGTTAACTTTGTCTGGATGCACCCCATCTAGCGCATATGCTGCTGCAGAAGTGATGAGCAGGTGAATGTGCCACCTTCAATGACAGATGGCCTCTGAGCTGGAGGACCTGAAATACACTCCATTGTGGCAATTTATGTAACACACCCACTGTGGTGCTGTGCTGGAAAGAAAAGATTTAAATGTTAGTATGACAACTCTGTTCAAGTTCTTTTATACGTAGCCAGATCTCCACTTGAATGCAAAGCTAAACATAGTAAAATTAGCTAAATTAGCCAATGTGTTTTGGAGGCATCATGATGTAGAAGAATTATAAGAACTGATGTTTAAGAAAGCATGAACAATCATCTCTGACTCTACCTTCTGTCACTCCCATTTCCCATCACCCAAAGCCATCTTACAGCAGTTTTAGTTTGGCAGAACAGGGCTACTAGAATTGGAAACAAACAAAACCCCCCCAAACCCACAAGATATCTCAAGGCTTCCATGTCTAAGTTGCACAGTGTGTATCCAAGCATCTAAAAACAGTGCCTTGAGAGTTGAGATTCCGTTACCAGAGAAGTGCAGAGACCAGAGAAGTGCAGAGACCAGAGAAGTGCAGAGACCAGAGAAGTGCAGAGACCAGAGAAGTGCAGAGACCAGAGAAGTGCAGAGACCAGAGAAGTGCAGAGACCAAAGTCTTGGGGTCTTCTTTAAATGAAAGAGCCTTAACCTGCAAAGAATCCATAGACATTCTCTTGGTCTTCTCAGCTAAAGTAAAGTGGTATTTCCTTCAATTTATTCACACATACATAGGATTTGGAATCAAGAAGGTGCAGTCTGGGGGGTTTTTCTAAAGAAAATTGGATCTTTTAATAATCTAAACTCTCTTCTGCTAAAGATATGGAAAGACTCATTTATTATGCCATCTTTGTTGGGTTGCTGCTACATTTATTAATTATGTCATGCAAAGTAAAGAGACGAAATGGCAAAGTTTTGCATGGGCTAATAAAGCTCAAAGTGGAAACATAGGTATTTCCATACCAATTTTGATTAAACCAAATCACAGAAAGCAAGCTTCATGCTAAAATTTACTTGCCACCTCCTTAGGGCTGCTGTCACTGCCTCTCTTGCCTCCCTCTTACGTTTGTCAGGAAAGCAAAATAACCACAGATGAACTTGTATAAGGCCATACTGAACCAAGATAACTTGAAAGTTTACAATTCTGGCATGCTAAAAGGCAATTTTACATCATTTAAGACCATGATAATGTTACTTTTCTCATATACTTTTTTTTTTTTTTTAAAATGACACCTGCTCTGTTTCCTCATTTCGTGGATGGGCTATCAAAGGTGGCAGCCAGGTACTGCAAACATAATCACATCCTTGAGGGAATTCGAAATAACTGGCCTGCCTAGGCAACATTCATAGAGTTTGTAAAATAAACACCAGGGAGTTTGTTGATATCAGGAGGTACAGGGTTCTTTCATAGCCACGCAGAGAATGCCCCCTTATTTTGGTTAGTGTTAATACAGAGTAACAGGCAGCAACACTGACCATTGGAAGGAGTGAAGGAATGGCACGATGCAGAGCCCAGTCCCTGGCTGGGTCATACTAAGACAGTATTCCCCTGATACAAGGAAGATTTCTTTTGGCTTAGAAGTTGTGGTATAAGGCTGGGATTCGAAACACAGTTCAAGGGTAGTCTGAATCTGATAGGACCTGACTCTCAAACTGTTGCTCAGGTGTCTAAACCAGTAATGATTCAAAATCTGCTCTCAACATTATTTGAAGAAAGCCTAAAATAGATTACTGTGCTTCCACACTGATACTTGTATATTCTGAAGAAGATTAATGCCTCAGCTTTATACTATATTTGCATTCTATGTACTCATTCAATAGAAATAATGCATTAAATAGTTAGCACATAATTTGGGTGCGTATCAGCAAAGCATGCATCCTACTCTCAACATTGGCTTCCCACATTAACATTGTTGCTAGACACTGAAAAGATTAACTATGGAAGTGAAATATACTCATTAGCCCTAAAATGATCATAACAGATCTACACCGTATCTTCAAATTGCTTTTCAAAGCCTGGTTTCTATTTTTATAATCAATTTCCTAACTAAACTACATTCGTCATTATGAAAACAAATCATGTAAGTCATACACACATTTTTGTCTCCCTGTGACAGACATTGATTGAGACAGGAACAACTAGTTTCAACCTCCAGTAAACAGCTGGTATCCTTAGATAAGAAAATCTCTGCACACGGCCAAGCTTCCAATATTGCGAAAAAATGATGCAGTAGAAAGAAAAAGACAACAGAAGCCCCAAGTGCTTACATGAGACAACATAATTTATAACCAATATTCATAACATAACTTAATTATCACATTCCTTTTTGTATTCTGCCACTAAAGTGCAACTACAGTTTCCTTTGGCATCGTTTGATTTGTTCCTGGGAAAATAAAATGCTATCACAACAGGCAATATCTGACTTTTGGTATGGGAAGATCAGAGAAGAATGGTTGAAGGATAAACTTATGCGATAATTAAGCTTTGGTATATGACAGTTCACCCTTCATGACTCATTCACAAGATCTGCATGTTCTGAAAAGTCAGAGCCAAGCTCAATCCCACTACCATTTTAGCAAGTATCTCAGGGTAGAACTGGAGCATCTGATAGTCATTTTAACATGAATACTATAAGAACAATGCAAATATGTTTCTCTGCTTAGAAATCTTCTCACTGCATTGAATAATTTTATTTAAAGACATACCTTTTATAAAACAATGGCTTGGTCACATATCAAATTGGGCAAATACATTAAACAAGGGCAAATAAAGAATAGAACTCAAATAGAGATAATTATTGTTCAGTCTCATGCTTGATGATTCATAGGGATGGCATATAAAAGGCCAAGCAACCAGCTTGCAGTGATCACACATACATTTCTTTCAAAATAAACTAATGAGAAAAATATAACTTAGTGATGAAAGGGTAGAAAGTAGGGGATTTCTTTGTCAATAAAACCCCTTTCCTCTTTTAGTAAGGCAAAGAAAGAGAGATGCAAGAGATGTTAAATGCCCTCCTCTGGAGGGGGGGAAGTACTTTACATATTTTTTGCCAATGTAAAAGGAAAACTGAAGAACATTCACCTACACTTAATCTAGACTAGGTCATCACAATCCTTCCTAAATAAGGGACAGAGTACTATAATCTCCTTATTGGCACCCCCCTTGCTCCAGGATGCCAGTTGAAAAGAAATCACCAAAGAAGCTGTTGTCCCTTCTATGCAGTGCACGATACCCTTGGCAAGCTAGGCAGGAACAAAAAAGCTTGCGTGGTCCTCCTTCAATTAAGCACTCAGGGCAGACAAAGTGGCCTTCAGCTTCCATAATTAAAGAAGAAAAAGGCAATTGGCTTTCAGGCCATAAACTCTTGCTGAAAGAGCAGCTAAGATATGAAAGAAGCAGGAAGAACTAAAGATACAGATAATAAAGCTTCTAAGTAGAAAGGAAAAAAAAAAGAACAAAAAAGAGGAATAAAGAAAAATCATGCATATAGATAACTATTAAGAAGGGCATTTTTAAACCCTTCTTTTGTTTTTTCTTTAACTCCTTACTACTTCTCACCAAAAGCAATTTATTTTGATTTTTAAGTAAGCATAATCACTTTTCAGAGATTGTAGATTATTTTCTGTTTTAAAGCAAAAATTTAAGCTATTGAGATATACACATCAACAATAATAAATCATACCTCCCATTTTTTCATTCAACAACACTCAGCCATAATTCCAAACACGTTTTTGGTTATACTGTATCTCATGTCATTCTGGAGGCGCTTGTTTATTGGTATGTATTGTACTAAGATAGATGCTGGTTCATAATGGCTGGCTGCAAGATACGTTTTCCATATTCTTCAGGAAAAGATCATTAGAGTCAGGGCCTGCTTGTGGGATAGGAATAGGGATCTGGGACTTTATGAGTTTGACTTTTGATGAACATCTTACTATTAGAACTGTTCGGAAACACCCACGCACATACAGCAGCAGGAGGTGAAAGTAGGTTACTACTACTTCTATTACTGAAGAAAAAAAACCCCAAACCACAGCCTCCTTTTCTTTGGGTTACTTATGAAATAAGGTGTTGATTTCACATACTGTAAATCTAAAAAGGACCAGGTGTTGTACTGACTGGGTGAAAAAATGACAAGAATTCTCTAAACATTTTTTAAGGGGCCACGAGGAGATGGAAGGAAGGAGAGATTAAAGGCACATGAAGTCATAGTTGTTCTTTACCTATGTAGTAAGCAGAGATCCTTAAACAGAAGCTGCCTTTACAGACTCCCTACGATGATACGCCAGGAGAATCATTTGGTCCAACACCTCATCTGGAAAACACCTAAAGCTCGCTGCTGCTGTTGTCCTGCACAAAGATTCAAAGGATGATATCAGACTGAAAAGCCAGCACGAAGCAACTTATCCTTCATCTCCTATGCCTGATCCAACCAGAAGCATCTGCTCACACTGTCTGCCAGTCTGTTCTGCAGACCTAGTAAAAATGTACAGCTGAAGAGACAGACTTAATTTCAAATGCATTAAATCATAGCCAGACTGCTATTTGGCATAATGAGAAAGAGCTTACCCACTCCTTTTCTGTTTACGTATAAAAATGCATTTGTATTGCCTGTCATTATTTGGACTGACTGACCTTGAGGGTTTGCATTTTTTGTTTTGTTTCTGTCCTTTTTACTGTGCAAGCTGGAGAAAAAAAAAAAAACTGCACACTGTGATGCAGGGGAAGACTTGGACAAGATGAGTTCTCTGGTTTGTTAAAATAGTACATGATGGTTATGTTGTCCATGACGGACTGAATTGCTGTTTTACCCTGCTCCTTTCCAGCATATGTAAAAAGAACTGATTAATTGCTGTCAGCAAGTGACATGTATATGCCATTCCCATAAGCATTTTAACATGTGCTCCCTACTCTACTCCAGTCCTTGGAAGTATTTCATGACTGCTGTGGCACTGCAGCTGGAAGGCTGAGCGAAGCTTCTTCCAGAACATTAGCTTTCTGAGGAACAGGAGTACATCACCTGTGAAGGCCACCTTCTGTCTGATATCTAACACCAGCCAATGCTACAGAAGTCCTTTTCCTGAGGTGAACACAATGTATGCACAACATTGTTGAAACCAAAACGATAATAAATGTGTATGAGGACATTGGCCTCTGCATTCCTTAATGTTTAGTGTTCTTTAAGAATGGCCATGGTTCCAGAAACCTCTTGAGTGGGAGAAAAGTTGCACCTCATGAATTAAGAAGGCCCCCACTGAGAAGATCGTGTGTGCATCTGTGTGCGTGCGCATGCATGGAGGCCATAACTAGGACTATATATGTGTATCTATATCATACAGAGATACATACACCCCTAGTGTTACAGCTCCTCAGAGTATTCACAGCAGAAAAAAAAGTCATGCAGCATCAATTTGGGATGACTTGTCTATGTTTTCACTGAGACGTCATCTTCTCAAATAGAAACTACTTCAAGAATTCTAAAGCAAAGGAATGAAAGTTGTAGCTAAAGTGTTTGCCACAAAACCAAGACAGTTATGAGTAACTTGGTGTATGAGAAAGATGGAAACGAGCACCAGTTGCCTAAGACATTCAAGCTGACGTTGGGTGAAAAAGAAGGATTAATGCAAGGGAATGTCAACACAAGGACCCGTGACTTTCTGTTGGGAGTACTGATGTTTCTTCTTTCCCCACATGTGTGCAGCGGAAGATCAGGCAAGGCTGACTCTGAAAAGAATTTCTAAATTATATTGTATTACCTGCAGAATCTGTTGGGTAGAAAGTAGTCTGATTTGAGTTTATAATCCCTGGAGACATGCATTGATATTCAAGCCAAAGGTTATTCCCTTGGCTTTAAAGTTTTCCATTGCTACATCTGAAAGGAGAAAGTTTTGACAACTGAAATTTAGATCTTCGAGAAAAGAATAAAAAGACAGTGAATAAATGTCTCTGAATATAACACTGCAGGGGTCCTCCTCACAGACTGAAAGATACCTGAATAACAGCTCTAGACCTGTCCTTCTCTAACATTTTGTCTGTTTTCTTGCTGAAAAAATCTTATTCAAAAAGGGAAATTCACCATCTTTAACTTAATTTTAGGAAATAAAATGGAGCACCTTAATAATATTGAGAAGAACCAAAAGTAACGATCCCGTCTGATGAACTTGAGGGACAAAAAGCATCCTGTGGGCACATTTTTGAACTGCTTGACCTTCAATTAGCCAATCTTCTTTGATCCTCTGGAAATACTTTGTTGAAATATATCCTCTTCCATGAGCAGTATTAATAATGTTACATCTCAGTCTATTTGCTATTCTTTTTCCAATGGAAACAAAGGAGAAAAACACTTGCATCACTTAATAAAAATCAACAAATGCAGGTCTCTTCCTCATTGATTAGCTACTGTTGGCTTTCACATCCATGAGGGAAGGAAGCAAGGTCTCTCAATTATTCACTCTTCATATGTTAAATAACACAGCTTCCCAACTCCTACAGAAAACAGATGACAAAAGAGAGGTGAAATATTTAGGCTGTTTATTGCCTTTCGTGAAGCTTAAGAGAAAATTTACTATTTCAGGGAGCAGCAAAAGAGTCAAATACTGGAAGGGAGGTTTTCTTCTGAAACACAAGCAGAAGTTTTAGAGTTACAGTAAGTCTATTACAAGACTTGAGAATCTTAAGGCATTTGCAGGTTGACTTTTCTCCAGCTCAGTTTTTCCATCACCTCTCATTTCCAGTATCCCACACTCCTCCTCCTCCCCTGACAGCATTAGTCGCTAAGAGCAGACTTGCCATCAGATCTGCAATCCTCAGATCCACATTTGCCCTGCTGATGGTAAGAATTCTCACTGTATGGATTTCCAAGGTGGCTGATAGAGTCAAATGCTCTTTAGGAGAATTTCCCACTTGTGCCAATGCCACGTGTCCTGGTCCCATTCTCACAACATTTGTCAGCAGGGAAGGCAGAGACGGCCATTAAGCTCTCTTTACATAAACGCACGCTATCCATAGAGACGGGTTATTTCAGAGCCCTGAGTGAGGTACAGAGGCACGCCGCAGCCTTTCCTCCCACCTGTCCTGGGCTGTAGCTGCCTGTGCTCAAGGCTGGCTCCGAGAAAGGTGCCACCCGATAACCTCGGACCGGCTGCTGGGAAAAGAGCTATGAGAAGCCTGCCTCTACCTCTCAGATGTGGGGCTGTATTTAAGCTCCGGCCCTTGGCCCTTTCCTGCACTATACTGTAGGCATGCCTACATCTTTGCTGATCCTCACCTGATGGTCCTGGCTTGACCCCACCTCCACCAGCCTTGGCCTTGCAATGAGGCTCCTGGCGCGGGTAAGGATGTTCACCGTGAACAAAGGCTACAACGAGAGGGAGAGGCAGCAGCAGAGGGCAGCACACTCAATGCTGAGGATACCTCCTCAGTCCTCAGAAGTGCAGAAACATCCAGAGAAGCACTTTGAAAAGCCCTGCTAACCTGATCTCACTCTCTAGCTGCACTAGCCAGCACAACTCATGAGCAGAAAATATGCAGAGTACAGTTGAACTATGTGACAGTTTTAATTTATAAACTTCAGCTGTATAATTTCTGTTAAATATGTTGGCAAGTAATAATTGTGGGTGATAAAAAAAAAAAAAGACCTTTGCACAGGGGGTAAAGATAGATGAGCTGTGTGTGATGGAAGGGAGGAAGATAAGGCTGACATGCAGACCCAAGTGAAGCACGGGATATCAAATTACTTAGCTGCTTATTTCCTTGCTTTTTGTGTTTTGCGTTGGAGGGATACACAGTCTAGCACATTTCACTCATGCTTGATGACATTTTCAGATGTGCTGTGTTATATTTACATTTCAAAACATATACACAGTTAAAATTAGGGTTACATCAATATCATCGACAATCAAGACTCAGGAAATGAAAACCTACTTCTACTAATTGAACTTAGCCAAGCTGTACATCCCATCCTTTAATCATTGCTATTAGTACTGTTTAGCTATTGACAGCGTACAGAAGGCAATGTATACCTTACAAGAAAGGCAATTTCTTCCATGCAGAGCAAAACAAATGGTAATATAATAAGCATTAGAAATCTACAAAAAAAACATTAAAAAAAAAAAATCTATTTGTGTAAAGCAGCTGAGCTAGTGTTACCATGAGAAATTCACTTTTTCATTTCCTGACATCAGAGTGTTAAAAAAATTACTTTTATTAGAAAAACTAATCCAAAAGTTATGAGCTCCTCCAATTTTATTTGGTTCTCTTCCATGATGCAGACAAGCATCACCACAGATGAGATTGCTAACCCCCAACTTCTGGCTCAAACCACATATAAACCCAGATATTTCCCTAGTTTTTCTAAGTAATTAAGATGGGGATTGCAACCAGAGAGAAAATACCTGCCTCAACATACCTTTAGAAAATGAGAGTCAAATGTTGTGCTCTTGCCAAAAGAATTTGAAGGAAAAAGGGAGGAGGTTTCTACTCTTGCTATAGCTTCAGCTTTTACCGTATCACTAAAAGAAATGAGTGATTTACAAACAAGCGATGCTATCAATCCCAAAGTTCCAGAGTTTTGCTCATTCATTACAAGAAATTCTCTATGAATCACTAAAGCTCAGGCAACCTGGGGCACTACAACGACTTAGTAACAGGCAGCAGTGAAAGCCAGCCTACCTACCTATTTATATCACACTTCTCATGATGGCATACCTTTTCCTTGGAAATATAGCTTACTGTGAGCAATTCCCACTTCCCATACCACATGACAAGGAGGCATTAGAGGTTACATTTATTTTTCTGTGGGCTTTTTTTAACCCAGTTTCCTTGCGAAACAGGCTTATGCAGTCAATACTATCTGCTCTGACAGCCTGCTTACCACTCTCATTAATCACCATCTGGACTGTTAGTTTTGCTGATATTTAACTTGGGGGTAGAGGGGTTAAACACCCTGTTCCCATAGGCATTGTCAAAAGAGACTTCTGGTGAAGGGGAGAGACCTCCAACACACACCCCTAAAGAGGGACTGGCTGTGGCATGAACGTACACACCAGAGAAGCCACCACAGGAAAGAGCTGAAGCGCAAAACCTATGAAAAGTTTCAATCTTTGTATCTTTCTAAGGCTCCAAAGTAAAACTAACCACAAGTCAAATCAGGAGAAAAGATTTCACTAGTACCAGTGCTCAAGGAACTAATTGCTTTTATTATTTCTGCAGGGTGTACAAAGAAGAGAAATGGTCTTCAGACATAAGAAATACTGTGTTTATCATTTAGTGAAAAAAAGGGAAGTAAACGGTAAAATGGTGGTATTGTAAACAACTTTGTATTTCTTTTGTATGTGTTGAAAGGAAATAAATTCTGTCATACTGTTGACTTTTAAGTTTTTCATTAAACAGCAAGAAAGGATATTGCCAGCCTATTCTCTTTCTTTCCAATTCCTGTTTGCCAAAAAAAGTAGCATGAAAAAAGCAAAGGCACCGTTCATACATATAAAACTTAATAAGAGCCTTCTATGCGTTGAGTAGGGACTGCTGCTTGCATTAGCATAGACGACTCAGGGGAATCCATAGCTAAACGGAAAAAAAAAATTACAAAAAAAAAGTTGTTGCAAAGTATACAGTTAAAATTACTTTAAGAGCATAAGAATCCCATGCTCTACATAAGAAGAGAAATATTTTTAGCTTTTATTATTTTAGTCCCTTATCTTTCTTAAGAATTGTATTAACTGCTAAAAGGAGTGCTGTTGTCACAGCACCCATGTGGTAGCAGGTGGATCACACAGATTTTTAAGGTTATCACAAAGGTAATGAACCATTCAAAAAAGTTAACATCTCTACACCTAAGTTCTGTGGACATTGAAAAATACCAAATTCCAAGGAAGATTTCGGTGATCCAATCTAATATGAAGCTTCTCACTTACTTACATTTTTTTCCACCAGCACAGGCCCCCTCCAAAGCTAGAAAAAAACCAGCGTATATAGGAATATCCCCATTCATTTATAGCACCTTCACTTACATGCGCTTGGAAGGTGGGATTTTTCAAGCTTAAGTTATAACTGCACTCATACTATATATCAAGAAATCTCATAGGAACCAAATCAAACTTCCAAATGAAGAGCAACATTGTCTGTCAATGAAAACATACTTGACAGAATTTATAAATGCACAAAACTTTGCAGAAAACAGAGGATAGACCTAAACTAAAAAACACCCTTTAAAAAAAATTATTATTAATTCCATTTGGTTAAACAGTTTTAAATGGTTGTCTGAAATACTATTCTCTCTTTAGTGACTAGTATTATTTCTATTTTAAGTCATTGAAAGAAATTTGCTTAACGTATGATCACAACAGCACTGTGTTGCCTTCAGAGACCAAGAGAATAAATGGAGCAGGCAGGCTGCAGAGCAGACGCTACGCTTCCTTCAAGCTTATTAAACTTCTACAGTGAAGAACAGCCCTCAAGCACACAGCAGACTCATCTTACCGAGCATCATTTCCAAGGTGTGCTATTGCTTTGTGAAACTGCGGCCGTCCTCCAGTAAGCCCCACATCAGGCTGTTGCTGCTCGCGTCCAACTCCCACACATGGTTCACATCAGCAGTTCCTCCGTTAGGGTCCACGTGCTGTAAGAGAGGGTGTACTTACAAATGGGGTCACTAACCCACGGGATATTCGACTGCCGCAGGTAAATCGCAACCCAGATATGTGTCATCAGCCCCTGAGAGAGAAACTTTGGGAAGTGCTGTTCTGGTCGTAAAAATGAGAGTAGTAGTCAGGAGGGATGTGGGCCTAATGTGCCAGCAGCAGGTGGTACACAGTTCCTTGGCTGCATAAAGGCAAAGAAGATGAAGGGGAAAAGACCCTGTAGAATATGGCTCATTTCCTCAGAAGGTTCACTTTTTTTTTCTTAAACCGCATGTCTAAAAATTACAATATTTATGTTTGTAGCAGTCCTGCCATAACAGGCAGGTAAAATTAAATTCGTTTTCTTCTCTCCGCTTTCCCCTTCGCTGGCTTAGATTTAGGCAGGCTGATCTGCCTTACTCATACAGGACTACCATGGTGCAAACCTTGTCTTCCCTGAGAAGGAGCCCCAAATCCATGAACAGTGATACAGTTCAAAAGGTGATTCAAGGTACTGTGCAAAAGCATCTCCAACTCACAGCCCCTCAAAACCCCACACCGTCATTTAGATATCATAACACTTCAGCTACGGCATATATGTCATAGTGGTCCCCAGGTTGCTGCCTGATAAAACGAGGAGGCCGCAGGACCCATCCCTCCCAGTGCCAGGCACAAAGCATGTGACAAACAGTCGAACACAGCCCTTCAGACACCTGGGAACAGCCACAACTTGACCCCAAAGGCTGCTGATGTGACAGTAGCAAGGAGAGAGAAGGCGAGTCCACCCAAAAATTTACCTAGCTGACTTTGGAAGCAAAACTGAAATAGTCTTCAGAGCGTGTTGAGACTGACTCACCCAAAACAGAAGGATGCAGTAGGAGTGCAATATGTTAATAGAGCATCCTTTTTATTTGTCTGCAGATGCACAGAATTGCTGGCATAAATACACTGGAAAGCACCTGAAAGAATTTATTTTCTCCCTATAAAATATTTATGACTGATCTAATCTTACATTAAATGTTTCTTAATAATGGCAAACATTTGAGACATTATAGTCAGTCAATTGCTAGGCAATGCCATGAAACTAAATGCTTAAAATGTAGAAATTGCCTTTAAGTCATCTCATTTGAATGAAATTATAAAATAGAAGTTGTTCTATTTGTTATTTTATGTAGGTTTTATTATAATAAACAATGTGATTTGGTTTATGTAACAAAAGTATCCTAATTTGATCTTTCTTAAATAGATACAAGTTTATTAGTTAATGTATCCTGGGTAAACCATTCCAGCTAATGCAGCTATCGTGGCTAATGCCATGTTTTAATTCTTGCCAGTTGCTAGAGGAGTTATTTATACACACAGTATAGAAGCTTATACTCATGCTTCTTTGACTGCACATGAAAATAAAGGACATTCAAGTAAAGAGAGAGAGTAGAAAATTAACTAGTTTAAGTCTCAAACTAACCTACATTTTCAATAGGAGAAAAGACAAATAGATGGACATGGCACGAGAAATAAAAGATGTGCTTTGGCATTTACCGGTATTAGTAGGCAATTTTATTTATATCTCTCAAGTAAGAGACAACAAGAAATACTTTTTTTTTTAAAAAACTGGCACATTACTTATAAGCAGAATTTTTAATTTAATTGTGGTAATTTTCTATTAATATTCTAATGCATGCTAAAACACT
This sequence comes from Gorsachius magnificus, assembly GCA_034008185.1. NCBI lineage: Eukaryota > Metazoa > Chordata > Aves > Pelecaniformes > Ardeidae > Gorsachius > Gorsachius magnificus. The sequence continues at coordinate 166,343,406 of CM067081.1, forward strand.
AGAAGCTCTTCCTTGCCTTTTCTCTTTCCCAAGTGTGACTTTCCTTATGACAGAGATAAATTTGTCCAAACTCCCTTCCTTCCAACTCCTTTCTGTCAACACAGTTTAAGTTAAACAAAATCAGTGAGAAAAAGAAGAGGAGGAGAAGCGTTTTGTTTTAAAGAGTCATTGCCTGTTACAAATTCACAGGTATCAAAATAAATGAAGAGGACTGATGAATTATAGATGAGATCAGCCAGTATTCAGTCCCCACTCCTACCCCAAGAAAAAGCCTTAGTTCTCTTTAAAAAACACTGATCTAAATACTAAACATATTTCTATGGTTCCTTGTTATGAACACCGTATCTTTTTGTCTTCCGTTAACACTGCTTTGGCCTGAGTTCTGAAAAAATTAGCCTTAATGTGATTATGTTTTTTTCTAGGTACAGTGATTTTTTTTTTTAACACAGTGGCCAAGTCCCACCAAATCTGTGATAGTGATCAAGTCTAAACAGTATTATAAGTATTTTACAATTTCAGTAGCTTACTGTGGTAAGCAAAGTGAGCATACCCTGGAATGCAAACCAACGTCTTCTCAAATGCACAGCCTGCTGAAATCCAATGTAAGCCCTGTCAAAAAATCCCAAAGAGAAGGTTTTATGTTGAACTACTTTTATTTCCCCCTTACTCTTCCTTTTAATGGAAAACAGCTTTACTGAAATTGTAACAATAAAGAGAACGGTAAAATGGCAGCTTTTCCACCAGAATTTTAAAGACAAAAATTCACCTGGGCATTCTGAAATCTCAGTTCAAGTTTTAGCATATTTTTATTATCACAGTTCATGATGTAAGTATTATATTTACCGTTTATCCATGATATAAGTGTTATACACATAAAACTTTAATTTACATATATGAATATATGATATATTGAATGCATACATATGTTGAATACATGCATACATTATGAGTATGTACATATACATATACACACACACACATAAATATGTGCCAGCTGAAACATTTCATCTTTTCTTAACCAAAAGATCTTCTGTTTGTACTGTAAGGTAACAGTTTAGCATTTCTAGAAACAAACAGATTTTTGGAAGGAAGCTTAAATGTAAAAAAAAAAAAAAAAAGGCACACTATCATGGGGTCCTGGAAAAACTGAAAACAAAACCACATACCAAACAGATTTTCCTTGTGAAAGCAAACACACATAGGTTTGATACACTCCAAAATGCAGGAATTTGAATAATTCACAACATGAAATATACACAAGGAAATGTAATACACGTAAGTGTGTACAAGCCACAGATGCAAATAAAAAAGGGAAAGCAAAATTAGTCCTACTCCTCACCACAGTATGCCTTGAAATTGTCACTCACCAGTTTCAGAAGCAAACTCTTTCCAGTTTAAGGATCAGTTACTTTTCTGCATTGCCTTTAGATAGAACACAACAGTGTTCAGCTCTCTCAAACTATTCATTGGTCTCAGGTAGGCAATTCCCTTCCTTGCCCTCTTGATTTACTGTAATCTCGCCCTGTCCTCTCTATTTAATTGTAGTCTATATAAAAGGTGGACTCTCCCAGCTATTACAGCGTAGGAAAATAGAAGAATATTTTCCACCAATTTGAAAAAAACTGATAATAATATGAACTGTGTTTTATTTAGATATAAATTATTAATAAATTTAATAATATATACCCTTTTAAAATCCAGGCTACTTTAGCTGAAGCAGCTACATGACAAAACAGTTGACTAACAAGTTTCTCATTATTTTTATTATTATTATTATTTTTACTTAAAACTCATTGTCCTCCAAAGACTTCAAACTCCCATTCAAGGAAGTCACACCACTTTGTATGCATAGACTACATAGATTTTATTCTCTAAGATTTAGTATACACCTGAAATATCTATTGATCAGCAAAACCATTTATTTTACACAATGTACTGAGATTACTCAATGGCTGCCTGAAAGATTTTATGTAGGCAAGCATAAGAAGATTCTGTTTGCTTCTTTGTTAGAACTTATTCAAATATTTCAGTTTTGAAATGGGGATATAAGGAGAGGTTTAGGGTGAGGAAAATATGGAAAAAAATCTACACAATTTTAAAGACTGAGATCAGGAAAAACTTACATGAGTAATATAGAATGTAAATTCCTGTAGCAACATGACTAAATCTTTGGATTCAGGGGCCCTTTATGAGGAGATGTGGTATGTTGGAAAATGGATAAAGAATAATAGAGAACATGCTAAAACAGAAACATTTGCTCGGTGCTTAATCTCCTCTTCAGCTTCGTCCTCCTTATAATTGCATAGTACAACACACATAATAATAATGGTAGGAGGCATTATCAGGTTTAGTATAGGAGGTTATAATTTAGCAACACTACCACTCTGATGAATTTCAAGAAATTTAATTCATGGTAGACCTAAATAAAAGATCTTTGCTTATGAAAATAGCATTAGCAAGCATACTACCCAATTATGAATCATGGGTTACACATTTTAAATAGATTCCCAAGAGTAGCAGTGTTGCGATAGAAAAAAACTATCCCTATGAAACACATGATCTTTCATTTGTCACAAAAAAAAAAGTTCAGAAAATTATAAAATTTATGCTGTTAAAGACAAATGAACAGATGGTATAAGTACATTTACCCTTCCTTGGACAATCCATTTCTTCTTCTTTTTCTTTATATGAACAAGTCTAAAGCAATATTCCACCTTGATCCCTCTGTCTCTTTTGATCACTTTTTCCTAGACAGAAAAATAGCAGAAGTAATGAACCGAAAAAAAAATTACAGATCTCAAATTAAACACCAGAGACCTATTTAAATTAAAAAAGTTATCCATTTATCACTACAAATTTGGCACTACTGTGCCAATATGGACTAGAATTTCAAACCTTCTGGTCAATGAAGCATAAAATAGATTGTCAGAAATAGTCTGAAATATGAATCCAAAAAAAAAAAAACCTAAGATAATTTAAGAGAATAAAAATTGGCTGAATGTACCTCTAAAAAGTCTCTATCTCTCTTTCTCAATTCATAAATGGCTTTCTTCTAGGTGACTGTTTCATAGAAGTAGTAAAAATAAACTTCCGATTTCTACATTTAAAAATGCTGTACATTTTCGTGGTAGAACAAATCACTTATCTGGAAATTATTTACTCTGCAATACAAACTAATAGCAAAATAGGAAGCTTTCCGCCACACTGAAGCCCTCTTCTCAGAAAATTCAGGAGGGCCCATGGTGTGCTAACCATGATGTCATACATTACCACAGAAAATGTAACTTCTTGTCACGAAGAGGCACACCGAGTTTTCTTTTTTGTGGCTGTGTAACTCAAAATGGAATCAAAAGAGGACTTAAAAAAAAAAATCATGCTCCTTATACTACAGTTGAAAATAATCATCCCTCAACACAGATCTAAATTTTGGTCAGCCTGAATTCTACTGCTCCACATTAAAGCTCATTAAGGATGAGGCTGGCTACACCAAGTTGCAACAATTCCCTTGCCAGCTTGGCTGACTTGGCTAGATAACCCCCTTAGGCCTGCTTCCAGGGTACCAGGACAAAACCAGGTTAATGAAATGCTGTGTACCCCTCTTAGTTGCCATTTTGGCTGAGATGGTTTTGGCTCTACTGACACTGTTGCATGGCTGGGCTACTATTCTGTTTGCAATCATCCTTTCGTTATTAAATGAGGATGCTGCAGAACTAAAAAAAATGCAACGCCAAAATAAAAGCAATTGCATCAAGAAGGAAAAGGGTAACAGATACCATTCTAGCGTTACGCATTCCCTACTACCAACAATGATTAGAAGAGCAAGCTTTGAGTTCCTTTTTATCCTTCATTAAAAAAGATCACAAGCTAATCTGTTGATACACTTAATGAGGGAAAAAGATATCTATCTATTCGGACTGTATTTTCTCCTTTAAGAATAAGAAGAAACATGTCTGGAATTATTTTTTAATAAGCGAAAATTCACAAGGAAAGAAACAGCAGCTGCATTCATATTGACAAATATCAGAGGCTAGACTCAGAAAACCCAACTGTGCTTTCTTTCAAAACACCAACAGTCTCCAACACAGAATTCCTGAATTTTGTAAACAATCTCTCACCTTTGTTTGGACTAGTGGAGAAGAGGGACTGATGAGGGAAGTATACGAATAGACTGCAAAGACATAGGAGTCACTGCCACAGGAAGATGGCAATAACACAAAGTTGAACGAACCCTGCTTCTTGACGCCAGCACATGGAGGGATGTGTTATTTGCAGCTGGAAATGGGGGATGTCTGACTGCTGACAGAAAAAGAGCTGATGGCCAAGTAGATGGAAAGGGAATGAAGCAACTGCCCTTTCACTGTGCAGCTACTAGAAGGCACTCCAACATTTCAAGCTTTTTGTGTCACATTTCCTCCCTTTCTCCCCCAAATGCATTCAGTCCCTGTAAACACACAATACCCAGAACACTTCGGTCCAAACCGTTTGCCAGGTATGGAATCAGGAAAGATTGGGTTTGGGGTTTTGTTTCTTCACTGAGCCCAACTGATGAAGATCTGGTAGCTTTGTGCATTATTTACAGTGATTCAGGGGGAGGGTTGTAGGAAATAAGATTAATGTTGATTTGAAAGTCTAAGAGGCAAGCTGGGAATGAGTATCCCACTGCAGCTTTCAGCCCATATTCAGAGGCAAAGACATTCAATAATTCTTAGCAGTAAGCCCCGGGACTGTAAATATAATGGCAATCTAAAATCTTCATGAGTTTCCATTTAGTATTCTTACATCGTGAGTAGAAACGTGGTATTTACCAGTGATTGATATCCAAGGAACATAATCTGTCTTACACCAGGTTATTTATTTATACATGAAGAGTCCTGCAGCTCTGCCTGGAGACGGAGCAGAAGCGTATATATGCCCTGTACTCGGTGCCAAACTGTGACCTTCTATCTAAAATGTCTTAGGTGGTGCATCTTCACTCCATCTCATGGCCAAAGAAATGGCTTACTCATGTTAGTAAAAGAATGCAGCCAAGAACTCCTGTCTTCTCCTCCTAGTTCAGATTCCCTCATGGCTGGGATTCTTCTTGCACATAAAAACAACCGGCAGTATTTTAAAAATATCTGCTCGGTTCTCACTGCTGTATCTGCAAACAAATCAAACAGTGAACTCCAGAACACCACACACACATGAGCATGCTTAAAGTCAACTCTTACTGTTTTGCTTGAAAAAAAGACTGAAGCACATCTGCAGTAATGCAATGCTCACTATTTGTATGCAGAGGAAGGTAATTTATGGGTATCTATGGCCAACAGCATTTCAAAATTGTTAGCTGCTTAGAGGGTAACTGGGTCCATTCTGAATATTAAAAGTTTGTTATTTAAAATATTATGACTTTTAGATTAAGGGGTGATTCCTCAGTAAATTCCTAAGTAAACTGCACTAGTGGCAAGGATTCATCCTCAGTTTTCCATTCCCCTGATGAAAGCATCTAACACAGAATTCCCACACATCCCTTTTCACCATATAAAAGGGCAATATCCACAGAGATGTTGTTGAGGGTTATGTTGTAAATGTTTATAAAAAACTCTTCAGTGATGAAAATTATTTTATAAAGTCATATTCATATATGCCATGTTATCCTTCCATTCAAAGTTCAGAAGGTTGCAGTTCTGAAAGGCAGGCAAGCCTTTTGTTTCTGCATCATGGTTATTCCTGGGAGAATCATAGGAATAATTGAGATAAATAAATAAATAAAAGTTTTAATCTTGAAATACCTCAGACTTCAGAAACATGCCAGTCTACCTGAACTCACATTAATATATTTAGCACCTGTGAAATTACCATCAAGCTCCTTCAGGGCATGCTGCTGTATGGGGTATCTTTATATGCACATCTTTAGGCAAGGACTTGATCTCCCTGTGATTGATAGAGGCACTTACCGCAACGGAATCATAATCAAGACCGAGGTCCTCTGGAGAAATAAGAACAAATAATAATGACAGTAATACTTTAATATCCTACTAAGCAAGAATAATCTCTGCATTCTTGTAACTTCACATTTTTTCCCTATCATTTGCATCCATAAAATGTTGAGGCTAACTGGTATCACTATGACCACACTCTGGTCATCTGCAGAATACCAGCCATAATAAACAACAGCATGATGAAACAGCATACTCCTTCAACAAGTCTGGGGGTTTTTTTTGTATGAATATTTTTGGAGTTGAAGATCTTACCTGTGAAGCAGAAAGGAGAAGCTTGAAAGAGCAAAGGACAATTTTATCACGCCAAGAAAGCAAGAATCCCAGCATTTTGGACCACAACTGTATGTGCTTCCTGAAAACAGATGCATTTGTGAAATCTGGGAGGACAGAGGACTATGAGAATGTGTAAAGATTTTTGTGTTTGGAGGTGTACAAAACGTGTTGTTTTGGGCCGGGGCGGAACGGCAGTTGAAAAGCTTGTGAAGAAAGGCTGGGTAAGGGCTGGGTTTAGAACAAGAAGGGGTAAATTACTGGGGGAGGGAGAGAAGCAGTTAACACTGACGCAAAAGGATTTGCACTTCTCTCAGCCCTGTGTTCAGTCTGCAGTTTATGGACACGAGAGGCTGGGAGAAAAATAATAATTAAAAAAAAAAAAAGGCAGCTTATTCCACTTTCGTGTGCTAAGCACCTCAAACAGATGGGAAAAGGGAGAAAAGGAAGCAGGACAAATGGACAGGGCAGACTCCTACAACCAGTAGGAAATAGAGAGCATGCAAGAACAGGGCATCCTACCAAGCATATAAGATGATTTGTTGTCCCCCTCCTCCTCCGAGGTCCACAAGACACCCACATTCCCTGCTAACCCCTGTAAAATGCAGATAAGACACAATGTTTGATGAAGATAAAGTCCAGATCTTTCAAAGTAAAAACATATCAACTAAACATATAAATATTATATGGCAAGGAATATACCAACGGTAAACAATTCTGTTGATGCAATGCAATTTGTAATCTTATTTGTTCATTTTGGAACAACATGTTTGTTCAGAGCCTGCAATAAACAACCAAATGTTCTTTCATCAGAAAGTGCAAATCAACCAAGTTAGTTAAGAACTATTCTAAGAACACTTAATAGCATCCAGGTTCAGTGACTGATTTTCTATTTTAAGCAGGAAGAGAGGTACAGCACAAACAATCTGCAGGATAAAAGCCTGACAGCAAAACCTCCACACATACCAAAGAAAATAACATGTCTATGACAGCTACAACAGCAGCAATTTTCAGCTTCTTACACTACTCATGCAACACACTTCGCAGTCATCCCTCTTGCATAAATCTGTATGCTACGATTTGGCGTTCCAATGGGTCAGTTTGTATGCTCTGTATCTGCAAATGAGCCAGATAATACAGAATGTGAGAAGTGATTTGTGCTATCAGTGACATCAGGAGTTTTGCAGCTGTAGTTATTAACAGATATTTTTTCATCCAGCAGCATCAACTAAAATCAATCATTCTGATAACTAGGCATGGCATGAGCTGTCCGCCCTGTCATTTCAATCTGATTAATCACATGTACACAGACCTTTACCTTAAAGGAGCAATTGTTCACATTTAATCACAAAGATACATTTGAGCATACCATCACAGATTACTAAATTTAAAGTGCAATTTATGTTATTTTGGCAAATACATTTATGATAATATGGCTTTCGCATATAGATGTATTGTTTTTTTTTACAAACATTAAAATCTAAGCTAATGTGATGTATTTTGAATCATTATACACATATCTTTACCTGCAGATTTATCCTAATAACCCTGGTACATGTAAATTATTAGTTATTATGTTTTCTTCAGGCTGTGCTTGGTAGGTATCATCTTCATCATAGATGAAACTTACTCCATTTTACCTGAACATCCTACATTCTGTTAACTGGTCCTTCTTTTGTTCCAATTTGCCTTTTTAATCTTGGAAAAAGCACAGCTCTTCCCTCAAGAGTTATGCAGTTGTTCTCTCTCTTTTGGGTTTTGGGGTGGGTGTTTGTTTTGTTTTTTGTTTGTTTTTTTTTTTTTTAATTTGTTGGGTTGGGGTTTTTTTCTAAAGGAAAGGCATACAAGATAGTCCTTACACAAGCATAAAACTCTACAAGTCAAAGCAAACTGCTCCAGTAAAAACACACTGCTGTGCTAAAAACAAGTTGAATTTGAGATCTCCCAAACTGGTAACATACTAGAATCTGCTAGAAACATCCTACATTCTAGATACGCTTCTTGACTAGGCCTAAGCACACAAAAGCATTCAGGTGTCCTGGGGTCCACCACTATTCAGCAAACCACACAAGCATATGCTTCACTTTCAGTTCAGACGCCAATGAAATTTAAGTATGTGCTGAAAATTGAGTATAACCTAAGTGTTCTGCTGATACAAGTGGACCAAACCATAATCTTTGGCTCTGCTGCTAAACTGAAGTCATACGTAGCAGACAACTGTGTTATTTGTTATGCGTATCCAGCAGGTGACTCCTTAAGCTTTTAGATTATTTAAAAGTATAAATTCGCCAACATTTCCCTATCGGGTCTATTTTTCTGAAGGGTCAGATCCATATGCTAGGAACTATATTTTACTTACCTTTTCTACAGCTGATAGTTCCTGTGCTTTACAATATGTACTTTTTCAAAGACTGTTGTGCTTGAATCTGTATATGAGTTGCCTGATCAACATTTTTACATTTAAATAAGTACATTTAAAAATAATTTAATAAATATTTTACTCAAATAAGGGAAAACATTATTAGTCAAAAATATAACACAACGGATATAAACTGGACCTTTCTTTCATTTGGAGCCCAATGTATGGGAGGCCCCCAAATGCCCGGCTTCTGTTCTGACTGCTGCCCAGCTGGGCTGTCCGAAAAGGACCAGTTGGATATGTTGATGAGCAACTAAACACTTGCAAGAGAAGAGAAAGCATTCTTCTGCCAAAGAATTTTGAAGAGAAAAACAAAAGCATTGGAGGCAACCAAAGAGTTGTTTATGTTTAAATAAATTGCAGAGACATAGATTCATGAACAGAGTGCAAGCAATTATACAAAACTGCACAGTGCATTTATTTCCTCAGCCCTGAACTGGGATATACAAGGAGACTGCTTTCTACGACGTCATGCACCAACAGTATATACGTTAGAACACTTCCAGAGGTTCAATCATCACTCAGTAAGGCAATCAACAGTAGCTAGGCAGAATGAAATAGGAGTGTAATCGCCGCTAGAAACTTCAATGTAAGTGCCCCTTAAGACACAAAAAGCTGACTTTTCAAAACATTCCTCCTCATCACGTCCTAAAGTATTTTTCAGAGCAAGAACAATTGTTAATATTATCATACCCACCCAGTTTAGCAGCAAAACACTATCACCTTTGGTCTTGATGTTGCAATGCATCTTTATCAAGTAGAAACAGGTATCAAAGAACCGGACAGCAACCTATATTTTGTGCAGTGTATCTTATGGAGATAATACTACAGCAAGTGTTTTTGAATCTTCATTTGGCTCTGGAAAAAGGATTAGAGAGAGGATTTTTGTACATATAGCCACATACAAATTAGGAATCTAGAAAATGCAACTGCAGATCAGAACACTAGTCCGTCTAGTATTTAGCCCATCTCCACAGCTGCTAGCATCGAGGAACGTGCAAAATACCTGTCATTAAGTAAATGAGAATATCTCCCAAGCCACAGGTTGGGTTCGCACCATTGTCTTTAATAGCTACTCATTAGCTAGTTCTCTGTTGATTTTCCAGGCCCTTTTTAAATCAGTTTGTACTTTTGACTTTCCAAAAAAATAGTAGAGATATGCATTCCACTTTTTAAATTCTGTAGTTTGGGGGTGGAGAGAAACTGCTGGGTTTTTTTTCCCCCCTGGTTCCTATGGAAGATGATGAACAGCTAGTCCCTACTTATCCCCTCTGCAGCAATCATCTTTGTATTCACCTCTACCATAGCACTTCCCACATATGTACCTCTTCTATGCTTAAAAGTTCCAGCCTGTTCAGCCTTGCCCTCATATAGAAAGTCATCTGGGTACACATGCTTGGGTTTTTTTCTTAAGAACATTTGATAAAGAACTGGAGAAAAACTACTCTGAAATTCAAAGTAAATTAAAACTATGTTTCCCTCTTCAAAATCTGAAAAGCTATGTTAACTATTCCGCACTACACCACATTTTATTAATTTGATTTATTTTCAGTACTATACCACAACAGCCCTCTGGAAGAACTCTCAAACATTTGGAATTTATCACCTTACTGTTCTACTGAATATTCTGTTGTTATGAAAAAAAGGCAAAGAAGAACTATCAAAATCATCTTTTTGAAGACAAGATAATTTCAGCCTTTTTTTTTTTTTCTTTTCCTTTTAAAAATAGTTTTCATGCTCAGATTTTTCTGTATTCTCTCCAACATTTTTGTGTGAAACAGGTTGATACAATATTGCACTGAGCATTTCAAACACCATTGCTACCACTGATTTTAAAAGGCATATTAACAGGTTTTGACTTCTTTATTCCCATTCCTTGTATCTCATGCTGTATCCCTGACTTTCCCCCCTGTAATTAGAAAATTGACCTGCCCTGACTTACAGCAAAAAGCAAACAGCACAGAAAACAGGACATGAAAGGTTTCCTTCTCTCTACTTGAGACCTCACAGTTGGTCAGGAACCTCCTAACTTAGGATTTCCATATGCAAAAACAAGGAAATAAATAATAAATATACACACAGTGAAGAGTAAACACGAGTGGTTAATTCTTCTCACCACACACAAAAAACGTAATTTTTTAATGTATTAATGCATTTTTAGCCTCTTGAAAAGAAATACTTGCTTTTATTATATAAATTTAGTTCAAAGAGTTGAATGCCATGAGACATCATAGAAGCCAGGAACTTCAATGGGCCTTTTCTTTCTTCCCCTGATCATCAAAAGTATCCTTCCAGAAAGGAGCCAAGTAGGTATCCATTAACTGGGTAGGAAGAATTTCTCTCAACAGGCAGACTACTTTGTTGTCATCCAAAAAAAAAATATTTCCTGTGAATAGCATAGTACAGCCAAAACAGGACACTGCAGACAGAGCAGTGGCTTCACGGACTATGAAATATGTTACTCACTCAGCAAAGGCCCTTGACTTTGCAAGGAGGAATGAGGCAATTCGCCCGGTCATGATTTTCTTCGCTGACTAATTAGATTATATCATAAGGGTTTGGGGGGTGCAGGGTTGTTTTTAAATGTTTTAAATGGCCACTGTAGACTCAAGATCAGTATCTGTTCCTTCATTTTTAACTTCTAATAATAAAAACAAAATTAAGATACAAAACACTACATCTTTGCAGTTGGGCTGATCCTTTTTGCAACTTCTAGCATATAAATATACTTCACCTGTAAAAGAACATATTTCCTCTCCTCAGAGAAAACATTTTGATCAACACAATTTTAAAAGGTTAGAACAAATTGCAACAATTTAGAGTTGTTCAGAAAACCTAATACATAATATTCCCCTAAATTTCTAACTTGGAAGCTCTCTCTGAGAAGCTATAAATGTGGCCAACACGATCTTCAACATATTCATATAAGTAAGGCCTCTGCAAGACTATAATATGTTTTATCAAGAATATACTTTTCTGAATGTGCCTAGTATCAGATTTTATCTTATCTGTAACTGTCATATTTATTTTAACTCATTTCAGAAATGGTAGTACATTTAGGAAACAAGGAAAGTTGAATTTATCAGAACTGAATCCAATACATTAGTACGGTCTAAGTAATTAATTGAGGAATATTAGCTACCATCTATTGCTGCCATCCTACTCCAGTCTGATGCAGATCATGTGGATGACATGCAATTCTTAGAGCTTGAACATGTTTTCTCCTATTTAGTGTATTTCAGGAAGTCAACATTGTAACCATTTTCTAAAAAAATCCCGTAGGGGGGAAATTAATTTTTTTTTTCCTTTTTTAAATATACTGATTTTCTCTAGATTCTGTTAAAGACCTGTCACAAGAAAAGAAATAAAGAAAGAAGGTGATGCTCTGAATTCTGTCATCATGCCCTCTAATGCCAAACCCCTAGACACAAAGATGTCAGAAAGGAAGGTTCTTACTGATTTAATACAATGACTAGGCAGAGAAGAAATTAAAACAGAACAGAGAAAAATTCTCAGAACCTGTAATCAATCTTAATATTGAAAAAAATAATAAAAAGGACCAGATCCAAACCAATATTTTAAAATAAGGTCACTAAAATGCATATTGTGTCATTAACTGATATGGTGTATACACCAAAAAAACTCTACTAAGAATATAGTAATAAAAAAACTCTAAAAATTGCATGGTATGCTCTAACTGCTTTCAACTGTCAAGTGAGACGTGGAAGGTCAGATGGGTCTGAAAGCATATATAAATTTTCTATTTTTACTTTCTTTGTAATTTGTTAATTACGACAATTAGCTGAATTCAGCTTTGATAACAGAACTGAAATCAAAACGTTGTGCATATAACATATTGCTATATATCAAGAAACACAGGAGCTGAGCAGGCCTTTTCTTTTAGTTATGTAGCAGTGATATGGTCATAATTGACATTTTTGTCACGTTGCTGCGTAGGTCCCAGTTTGTGCTGCATAAATGCACAGAAATTCAGCTGCATTTCACCACTCTCTTCCCCTACCTGCCATTTTACTTTCTGTTCTCTTCCTCTCTGTCTCTTCCTTCCAGTCTTTTATCATATGTGAGAATTCAATGTTTTTCCTTCAGCTTGTTGACAGGAAAAGAGAGGCTATAGCGTCTGCGGACTACATGATCCTGAACAAAAATCAGTGCAATTGCAATCAACATCCAGATAAGGTCCTCTAATATCTTTCCGAATATGAAGCATAATTTAAATCACAACACTGCTAACGCTGAAGTTAAAAACAAACAACCACCGCCTTAAAAAAACAAACAAAAAAAAAAACCCACAAAACCCAGAACATGTTATGAAATGACAAAATGAGATGTGATTTATGCTCTATGTCGAGTTCTAATTTTTGTAGACTAGATTTGAGATAGGACACATCAACCATATTAATATTCAAGTCTATCCCTTTAAGTATCACACAGTCACTAATCAGAGCTGAAGGGGACTGAGCTTTTCTCACAGTATTCATACTCATTTTAAAATGACTTAATTTTGAACTATTTTGTATTCAAAACACTTTTCTTTATCTGGCATGTAACCCCTACAGTTCAAGTAGTTAAACAAACAGCATCTAATTTGATATTCTGTAAAATTAATTTCAATAGAGCAGCTGATGAAAACCAGAAAGGTTTCAGTATTTTATAGATATTTCTAAAGCTTACCCCTCCAGAATTAAATCTTCAGAGCAGCCACTTCATAAACAAGATATTTTCTTTTATGAGGTGTTACTTACATATGCAGTAGAATATATTTCACAGTACACCTGGTTGTGCTATTAACATATAAGCATATCTTTAAAAAAATTTATATTACACTTCTTGAAAAGCAAAGATTCCATCAGCACATTACAGAGCAATCATGGTACCCAAAACCAACCAGCGCCCCTGGCACCACAACACTCATACACAGGTTCTGTTTAGCAGCAATGTTTGCTTCACAGAGTTATCACCTCTCACCCATCTGAAACTCCCAGCTAAGCTTTTGCTTTTACAACATCCCCACTGACACTGTGTCTACTGGATTTTTAAATCACCACGATTTACTGATTCCCTTGTATTTTAGTTTTGGTTTTTTTTTTTTTTCCCTCTGATAATACGATTCAGCTCGTCTTGTCACACTTGAATCGCCCAAGATAATCCTTGCTTTCCCAGGCTGTCATTGCTTACCAAACAGTATTATGGGAGTGCCAAAGGAGGCTTTTTCCAAGTCCTATTCAAACACCTGGAATAACAAGACTTTTGCTTTTGAACGTCATGTAGAAATTTAAAGCATCTAAGAAGATGAGACAAAACTTATTATGGCAACATGGAAAGAGACAATATGAATACCTTAGCTATTTTTAGCATTCCAAAAGCAATTATTTAATCTTTTATGTATACCGGGCCCAGCTTGAAGACACATCTTCCCATCAGCTTCAGGTGGCTTTACACAGGGCCGATGGAAGTGGCACAAGGTCATCCCTCCACCTCAACCACAGCAGCACATATACGCAAGAGAGCTCTTATTCATCAGCGTATGTTTTGTTCATTCAAATGACTCAGCAATGCCACGCTGTACTCAAAATGGAGTGACAAAAGCCTGGGCTGATGCTACCACAGAATAGAGCCTCTGAGGATGGAGATGGCCGTGAGAGCAGTTCAGACCAAACCTCTCCCTGCCCCAGCAGTGTTTAAGCAAAATCCTCCTACCCATCCAGTTGAGAAAAAGGAGAGGAAATTCACAATGCTGAGCTAGGAGGAGACTGAGGGAAGTATGTTTACAGGCAATGAATGCATACGGCACTTACACTAAGAGCACTAATGGACCCTCAGAGCAGGTACCAATGCACACAGAAGTAGAGGGCCAGCTTGTCTCTGAACTACCCTTTCAGGTGCATTAAAATCTGATGGAATATATCAGTCCTGCCGCTTTTCTCCATATTTATTTCTGGTTCCACTTATAGAAAGAGGCAAGTTCTTGTGGCAGGAGTCTCTCCCTCCCTACTTTTCCACCATTACTTGTCAAATCACACACAGACTTCATTAAGGCAGAAGGAAATGGGCAGTGAGAGCCTTCCAAACCTGGACAAGAGACATAGAAACCCTTCTAGGACTTCCTAACTTCTCAGTGCAGCCTATAGTACTGGCATTTTGACATGAGTCTCTGGCACATATGTCTTCTCTCTTGAAACCCACATATTTCACCCACCTTCTCTCCTTTTTGCTGTCTGCTTGGGCAGAGAGCACAGCACTCCCTGAAACCCCTTACACTGTAGGAGGACAGCAGCAACCACAGAACACATTGCAGACGTTAAATAAAATTGAAAGAAAATAAACCTTTTCCCTCTGAACTTCTAGAAGAAATAAGAATTCAGAAGGGAGGAAAATGGTGATATGTATAAGAGCACTTACTGCTTTTTGAGTATGTCTTTTACCATGTTTCCACCTTAGAGCAAACCAGTCAATATACTTCTACTTTTCACTGAAGCTACAGAAGCCTCACATTCCTGTTCCCTCATCAAAGGTGCTGGCCTTCATGGATACATTGGCTGTACTCGCTTTGTCCGATGAATTTGGGTGCTGGTAACTCTCCCTTCAAAATCAATGCTATGTAGAGCCTTTCTCACACCAATGGTAATAAGTTATTTTAGGGGGTATAAAGCATTTGGAGGTGAGAGAGACTTTCCTGACAGCCCACACGGCTGCCAATCTTCAGTGCGTTCCTGTGATTCCACCCACAAAAACAGTCTTGAGAGGCCAAGTTTTCCAGCAACACCTCATTTCTTCCATGCAGAAGCCCCATCTCCTGGTGAGGAAACCCTGCTTTGTCAAGAAATGGCTTCTTCAACCTCCAATTTCTCATGCCTTTGTCATACCGACATTGGCTCTTCACAACTGAGAAGTGTTTCCCTTTGAGTCGCTTCTCCTATGTTATTTTGTTCCCTTATAGATTGTCTATTAAATTGTCAGCTCAGTCACAGAGGAGCAACTTTGTGAACAGTTGTAATAACAAAAATCACTCCAATGCCAGTGTTCCTTCCATATGCATACCAGCATACCAGTGGGGTTTACGTTATGCTCATAAAAAATTGTTGCAGCTTTCTTGTATATTTTCCACAGAAACTGGGAAAAGATACGTATCATCTAATCCAATAAAAGAAAAAAAAATAATATCCTCCACAAGCTGTCCTTTAACCCATCTTACAGTTTGACTGCTCTGTTATTTATGCTGCTTTATACTTCTCATCAAGGTGGTCTAACCCTGTCCATGCCATTGGGCTGGTGCCAGGTACCTCTACAAGCCCCACACGGAGGCATATCACAGCAACCTCCCCTCAACTGCATGCTGCACTGGTGAACGGGGATCAGTGCCCAAACTTGCAGAAGAATATCAAGAGGCATCCGACAGCTGTTAGATTTCACAAAGTTTAGGTGATGACACTTCCCCCCACCTTCCTCACCTGTGCGAGACCAGAGCAGAGGAGCCTGGCTGCTTGGTTAGACCACACTGACAAGATAAATGCGTGTCCTTGAAAGATCCACAGTCCTATTGACGTCAAAAAGCAATGGATTGGGTCCCCTGTCAGACACAGAAAGCAGACATCTGCTTCGCTGCAAATGCAAAGAGGCATTCATTAAGTCAAGCATAGTCTTATTCCAAACCGAACACTATTAACATTTGAAGTGCTTAAAATTTTTAACTAATGTAAATTCTCTTCAGAGTCTCTTGATTTCCTGTGTTAAATAATGATAAATGGTAAAATCATGAATTTTATGATTTCTTATTATTTTATTGTTTAATTTGTTGCGACTTCTTGATACTTTCCCTGTGCTGCTCCCCCCTCCCCATTCTATGCATTTCTCCCCCCTGCTGTGTGCATCTGCTGTGTGTGTCTCTCACTCACTCTCTCCCTGCTGTGTACATCCACTATTTCTCCCCACCACTCCTATATGCATGTTTGCCATCTATCTCTCTCCCACCTCCTGCTGTGCGCATTCACTGCCCCCCCCATCCATCGTGCATCTTCCTCCGCTTCTGCTGTGCACATGAGCCTTTTCTCAGCAACTCCTGCAGGCATTCATGCACACCCTCCCCTGTCAGCCTGTGTTCCCTTGTGCCCTCTCCTCTTTTTTCCAGCCCTCCTTTGCGTATCCCTTAACCCTGCTTATCTTTATCCTTTTCTTCCTTCCATCTTTTTGGTATTCTGGTTCATTCTCTCTCCTTATCTTCACCACCCTTCTCTCGGTCTCCCCTTTGTACCATTTCTCTCCAGTTCCCTCTGATCTGTTCTCACAATTGATTCTGCAGGAAAAATGTTCTGCTCTCGTTTGCAGAGGTGTGCAAGCCTGCGTTGCAAACCATTCAGCACTGTGTCAAATCTGACGGTAGTCGGCTTAATTTGCAGAAGAATCCTTGCTTCCTACCAACAGGCACACAGGGTAAAGTCTCCCAAAACACCTTCCTTGTCCTTTTTTTCCTCATATTACTGCACCGTTGGGCTCATTTCCATGTAAAACAAAGTAGTTAAGGTATCCCTGTGCATACCTGTCAGGTTCTTATTCACAGAAGAAAAGGATCTGTTATGACACTGAGCAGAACTGTTGCAGTTTAGGTCACTACAGACTAAACACATGCGTTAATTACTACAAAACAGCTTGGTACATATGAAATATTTTGGATGTTTATTGCCCCTGTGAGGGAGCAATCACTAATGCATAGAACAATACAAAACTATAGAAACATTTCCCCTCTTTGACAGGAGGAGCAGGGATCATGACAAGTCAGGAGGAACAGGATATTACAGGCATTGGTTCTGGCCACGCAAGCTTAGTCCCAGGCATTCCTGAAGACCCTGCATGGTCAGGTGTCCCTGAGGTGGCCAGGCTGAGGTGAATGAGTTTTACAAGACAGGGAGAATCTCCCAGGCTGGTTGACCTTTTCTGGTTGATTACTGCTCCAAGCTGCTGCTTGTGATTGGTGTGGCAAGTTGCCAAATAATCCTGTGAAAGTTTAGCTCTACTATTTCCACACCATTTTACACTGTTTTCTTCATAACAACTGCCTACTTCGGCTTTATCTAAGTTACATCCCTAACAACTACATAGCAACATACAGGTCAAACTGTGGGCCTCCAACATCAGTCCAACTACTCTAGTTACATCAGCTCGGGAGGCCAGGACACTGACTCCAGCTGCAGAGATTTACATTTTCGAGCCCTCAGTGGCAGTTGTTACATGCACATATCTTACTCACCATTTAACAAACCCCTTCTTCCACATAATTCCCAAATCAATTACCACACGACCAAAAAAAGGGCGAAAGTAGCCTTCCCTTCTTTTTATTCCTCCCTTCCAAATAACACCGGCAGAAGAGGGACACAGAAACTACCAGATTTCTTGAAAGACAGGAGTTGAACTTATGCAACCACGTTCATGTTTTCAACCTTCCTAAATAGGCTGATGAGTCTTGGTGGCCTGGCAGCCCTTGGGCTTTTACCTAGCCCAGCTCTCTGCTACTGTGCATAACATTTTGCATAATTTTTTTTCATAAAGTTTTCTTCCAACACCATCTTCAAACTATTTCAGTCTCTTGTACTGATCAGAAGGTAAAAACTTCTCTACTCTGTTTTTAGAAAACTTCTGATTTCCAGGCTTATTCCAAATTTATCACATCCATGTTATGCCAACTTGTTCATGTGTTAGTCTTGTCTTTTAGATTAAATGAACTGTTCTTTCCCCTGGAATGAAAAAAGAATATTCCGTCTCAGAGTTTGCTAAACCGAACTTACGAGTTTATTTCCTGACAAAATTGTCAGTTAGCACTTTTAAAAGACAGCTCTCCCTTGTGTTGAATAATGACAAACACTTCCTCTTTCTGTTCAGAATCAAATTCAAATCCATCCTATGATGTTTCATTTCCCTTTCCAGCTGATGTATAATAATAATGAATTAGTCATTCAGTGATCAGCTAATTGACCCAACTCCTCCTTCCTCCTTATCAGCAAGTTTCATCAACTTGCTCTCACTTTCAGTGCCCAAATCACTTGAGGAAAAATTTAAGACTGATCACATCATCCTTCAGGAATTCTATTAGTGACAACTACACAACCCTGTACTTTCTCATTCAGCATGAACCAGTGTTGTTCCTCATTCAGCTAATCACATATTTTACTCATACTGATCCCCAGTTATCCAGTTCTGACTATTAATATCCAGATATTCAGTACAGACAGATGACGTCAACCACACCTCCTTGGTCTAGAAATTCATTAATGTTAGCAAAGAAACATATCCTCTCTGCCTGGCATAATGCACCTTTAGTAAACCCCCACAGCATTTATGCCACTTTGCATTCTCTTCAAGCCTTACATAATTACATTTCATGTAGAATGTGTTCTATTGGCTTGCTGAGGATTTGCTTAGATTTTTCTTTTGAGAACATACATGATAGATTTGCTATATGCTCACATCTAACTTTGTTACTGGTCCTACAATAACATGTACTAGTTCTTTTCCAAAGTCTAGGATGGAAATTATGCAATCTTTGGAGGAAAAAAATAGTTAATTTTCACTTTGGCTCTGCTGGCTCCCACTTACATGCCTAGCCTGCTTGACTTCCACTTCCACTTATGTAAGTTAAAGCCTA
Source organism: Gorsachius magnificus (assembly GCA_034008185.1). Classification (NCBI taxonomy): domain Eukaryota; kingdom Metazoa; phylum Chordata; class Aves; order Pelecaniformes; family Ardeidae; genus Gorsachius; species Gorsachius magnificus. The sequence goes on from CM067081.1 coordinate 166,362,730, forward strand.
GTCTAGTGATGTCTCCTTTGTCACTTTTGTTCGTGATGACTCTGCAGTTATCTATTTTGTTTGGGATTAAAGTCCCAGGCACCTTGCTAAGCCCCCATAGACCTCCTCAGGTGCATCCTTCTCCTTCACAAGCCAGACTGCTGGAGCTCCTGAACACTCTGCTCCCCCAGGCCCCTGAAATATGACAGAGTCATTTCTCAGGCAAGGGAGGTGTTCTTGGTTACGTTACTCCCACATGTCTGCAGTACATCAAACCCAGAAGCACTAACAAAACGCTACCAGAGACTGGTGTGTGAGAATGCATACATTCATGATAGAGGCATGCACATGTATCCCTGTACCTAAGCCTTGTTCAGGTTTTCTAGATCATCAACTACTTCAAAATCGATTGGAACTACAGTGTTCCCACCTGTCGGTTCTGACCCTAAACTCAGCTAAATAGTTACTTCTCCAAAACCTGTGGCCAAATCTATAGGTTTTTGTCAGTCTTCTGTTATTGTGGTACTTTACCAGACAGATTGGAAGTACTTGCGCAGCTCCTGACAAATTTTATTGAACCATATGTGAGCTGGTAAGACAGTCAGTAAAATATTCCCCGATATTAAATTCAATTTACTTTTCTTCCATCACAGAGAGCACTGCTAATCTTCTTTTTTAAATGAGGCAGAACTTTATATTAAAATGCATAATCACACCTGCTTTACATTTTGTATTAAATAAGTACATTTTGGTTTAAGATTGCATGATGAATGTCATTGTAGCAGGAGGAAATTTTGGCAGTTGCACAGAAAAAAAGGTATGAAGGATTTAGTGCTTCAAAAATGACCTGGGATTGAGAAATAGGCTCAGTTGCTGAATACCTCTGTGAAAGTGATCAACACAAAAATGGATAATATTGCCACTGACATTTTTATCACACAGTTTGAGTGTTGACACGCTAGAGAGATAATAAGAATGGTCCAAAAGATCAAAAGTTCCTGTTGCAGGCTTTCTGTACTTTCAAGGAGATGATGGTGAATCAGTTTATACTTGGTTCGGTATTTGGAGATATTCTTTTTCTTTCTTTATTCAAAGAACTTCAAGATTCATCTACATGACTTCGTGCTAATGAATAGATTCTACAAAGAATCACAAAATAGGCAGGTCCATACCTACACATAAAAGCTTAAAAAGTGAATTAGGATATTTCTAATGAAAATACCTACAGTATTTTTGCTACCGTCCTGAATTTTAAAACTCCATTTGTATTTTAAAGAATAAGCCACCACCATCTCCCAACAAGCCTAAAAGTAATTTTATCTTGGTCATCTAGAAACAGGTCAAAACAGTTCTGAATTTCCTGCCTTTTTTGGCAAACAAACATTCTTCATCTGAGAATAAATTTCCATGCCCTGACGGAATAAGCTGCTCACAGGAGAGTGATCTAACAAAAATGACTGAGGCTCAGGATATGAATGTAAAACTGATTGCTTGACCTGCTCTGTAACACAGCTCATATCATGCATATGCACCTGAGAAGCTATTATGATTTGCACATCTTCTGTCTGAATGACTGCCATCCTATCTGTAATAACTTTACCAGTTAAATCACCATCTGTTTCACAGGCTTTCTAATGTTTATATCTCCCTTTTCTGTCCTAGAAAAAGAACAAAATTGTTTTCCTGTATTGTATGAGAAGAAGTATCCCTGCACTCAGCTGGAGAGCTAAGCTAACATATCTTAACTATCTCTATCAAACCAAGACACAGATTTTAACATTCAGATGAAATGAAATCCATGATCCTGCTTCCCCTATTGAAGGCAAGACAGTCCAAGAAACGCATTACATATTTTCTTCCTCCTTCCATTCCATCTGGTAAATTTTCTTAAACACTAAAGTAACAGGTGATAATGAATGCACAAGAAACAGATCCCTGACATGTACCAATAGAAATGACACAGCATTTACAAGCATCCCACGTAGGTCCTAGGCCAACATAACCCCAGGAAATTGGGATGCTCCCGACTAAGTTAGAAACTTCAGGTTCTGTCCTCCACAAAATCATCAACTGGAGATTGAGTAGGCTTCATACTGCTATTCAGTTCTTCGTTATTAAAAAACAATTTAAAAAAAACCCAACCAAAACCAACAAAGCCACAACGACCTAACCTTGTCTACAGAAATCAAGGAAACAGGACACGTGCCCTCTACCATCAGGAGAGTCCATAATCTCATTCCGTACATTTTTACTACACAATTATAAATGCAGTCAAAGCTGGCATCTGCTATAGGTAGCTCAGAGACGATTCTGTGCAGGTCAGAGACTTACAGAGGCCTGGCAGGAGGGGGCTCAAAGGCAACTTTTGCAAAGGATGTCTCAATGTGGATTTGCAGAAGCATTCTGGCACAGTCAGAATTGCTATTCAGCTCCCAGGACCCTGGATTAAAAAGTCAGAATAGAGATCACAGTGACTATATATAAAATCTTTCACACTGGACAAGACTAAGATTAATCAGTTTGTCTCTTTATTCCTCTCCTGGACAGAGTCAGAATCTTTTGGGTTTTGTTAATGCTGAAAAGAAAGTGTTACTCAATTAAAATGACAAATATGCATTAGAAACTGACCACTTACAAAAGCAGCTTCAGCTGTGCTTCTGTATCCTGCTCCATTATTCAGTTTTACTGACACAAAGAAAAATTGCTTTCCACTAGTTGTTTGTCATAGTCTGCTCTCTTCCCTCCCCATGACAAGCAGTTCAGAGAGTTAGCAATATGGTGCCATCTATCAGGAAGCATAGCAGCAAAACAGTTGTGAAATCATTTTCCTAATGCACATACACCCTTAGCCCTCCCCTTCCTCCCTCTCTCGCACACCCCTCTTCTGTCAGAAAGATTTGAAATTTGCTGGGAACTGCACCCATATCCGGGATGGATAAATTTGTCAAGTAAAACAACTGAGCAACAAGCCCATGCTGTCCACACCATGGTTTGACCCTCTTCAAGCTGATAAAGAGCCTTCACAGCTTTTAGTTGATAACATAGAAATATAGGCTTACTGCAACACTGAGCCATGCTGGCAGAAAAGCCAACAGCCCAGGAAACTCTTGTCCGAGCCCAAGCAACACAGGGCAAAACAACAGAATGGCATGGCAATCACAAGGAGGAGTCCCGGCAGCACGTTCTGTCCTTCCCTTGCCCCAAGGTGGGGTTACCTGCTCTTTCCCCAAAGGCTCCCTAGCCTTTTATTAAAGGATCTCCAATAGCATCGTCTTCAAAACCTCCCTTCGCACACACAACTACTAAGCGATAGTAACCTCTTACTTTGAGTCAGCTTTACTGCAGCCATTAGCCAAAAATGTTCCCAAGCAGCCAAAAGCAGGAGATAAAGCTTTCAAAAGAAACCTCACTGGCAGCAGTTGCAAAAGTTACTGGCACAGAAGGAAATAACAAGATGGGTACTAATTCAGAGCAAATTTTGGCCAAAATTATTGCAAAAAGCTAATCTACTACAACAAAATTTTAAAAAAAAAAAAAAAAAAAAGAAGGGAAATTACTACAGTTCTGAAGTTTCTCAAATCCATTGCTACAAGAAAATGGGAGTTGTTATGCTACTTTAAAAAGTTGCAGACCATTCTCAGGGGAGAGTTCCCTAGGAATCTGAAACAAAAGCAAGGCTCCCACACTGGTATTCCAGGATGAAAAGCAGGGCCCTGCAGGCTTTGAGATGCTAACCTCTCTTCATTTTCTAATTCTTTTTCAATAGCAAGACTACTAGCAGTGAGAATATCTTGGGCATATAGACGTTTATCAGCTCCAAATAAAAGTTCCAAATGTTCAAGAGGAAGCTGGAGGACGGCAATGGTACACGGTCTTCTCACCTGCAAAAGGAAAGAATTCTTGTACAAAGACAGTGTCTTCTTGCTATTAAAGCAAGCAACAGCTGAAAAACTCTGCTGCATGAAGCATCTCTACTCATCTTCCTTGTAGTCACCTTCAAAAGTCACCTAGGATTTTGAAGTACAGGGCACTGAAACAAATGTTCAGTGTCTTTTAAATTGTCCAGAAATGAAAGAGCTGCCAGACTCATCAATTTCTAGAAACCAAGGTGACAGAACTATCAAAGACCCAGAGAAGTAACCACTGCGTTGTCTTGCCTGACCTTCTGTGATGATGTGCAGAGGAATGCAGGAGCCACAAGCCTTATTACAGGGAAAGAGCACTTTGTTCTTGTAGCTTTCAAAACAAAGTAGAATGATCTTTTCCAATGCAGCTGAAGCAATTCTATCACCAGCATCATTTTTTCTGATGTCTGAGCTGCCTCCTTCAGAAGCAGTTCTCTCCTTAAACACAAGATTCAGTGAAAAGACAGAACATGGGTAGCTGGGCTTTCATCCACAAGCCCACTAGCAATCCTTATTAAAGGAAAAATGTACACTAAAAATAATAGTGGTGGTCTGCATATGCTCGTTACTGTTTATTTGCTGTCAGATGCAAGTCCAGATAGGGAGGCAGCTAAGAACATGGTCCAGGTCTCTGGCAAAGATGAGAAGGCCACTGCTTAGAAGGAGATGATGTGATGAGCAGACACTTGGAAAACCAGACTCCCTGAAATCTGGATACCACTTTTTTGGCGCCAAAGTGCCCTGACTGATTATTCCAGCTCATTTTCACAGTCTCATAGGACAGACTCTGTCGGAAACCCAGCTCCCTCATTTAAGTCTTGGCCTTCTTACTCCTCTTTTGTTTGGACGGTTCCCCCCCCCCCAACACCTTTTGTTTCTCAGACATACAAAGAGAGAAAGAAAGATGATGGGTGACCTGGGGAAAGGATCAATCTAGACACTGAGAAAAAAAGAGGCCTGACACGGTCCTCGGTAGATTACACGAACAGGATGATCTATAGTGCTAAGTGCCTTGACTACCTGTCCTGTGACAAAAGAACGGTTCAAAAATAATTATTCTGGGAGAGAGAGAAATTAAAATATGACATCCAAGCACAAATATGTATGGAATAATTCAAGTACAGGTTATCTGTTAATAAATTCACCAGTTTTACCTATTAAAAAAAAAATCAAGCTCCTTAATAAACCTTCTATTTTATACGAAAATTTTAGAAAAATGTTGATCAATTCTTACACCAGTCATGTCCAGTTACACTACGAAAATAATGTAATGTTTAATCTATGATCAGACTCCTTGGTGGTAAGCTTTTGCTTTAAAGCCTCCATTATAGAAAGCCTAATTTAAGCTAGTTTAAATTTCAAACAAGAAACACGGAGTCAGGAAATTAGTATTGACATATTTTGCTTCCTGAGATCAGTGAATGAAACATAATGTCCAAAAGGAAATTAAAAAAATGTTTTTTAAGAAAAAAAAAAGGTTTGTAAAATAGACACCTAATATAAAGATAAGAATAGTTACGGTTAAGACTGCAACTTAAAAATCTGATATAGCAAGAAAAATTAGAGCTAAGATTTCAGCTGTCCTTTTAATTAAAGTATTTTACCTCTTAAAAGACATTTCAGTAGCACAAAAGAACTTGAACTGCATTCTGTTCTCAATTGTCTGACATAACCTGTCAATTCACAGTGAGATAAAATGAAATGGTATCCATAAAGCCTGAAACACTGGACCATTTATTAATCAGTCTGCTTTCTGAACTGAGTTTCCTACTGATATACTAAGAAATAAATTTTTTTTTTTACGTAGATAAGCATGTATAAAGTCAATAGTAAACATGCTGTAATAGCAAAAACAGATAGTGCTTTTATATACAGTGTAAACTGCCGTAGAAATTAAAGCAGCAAATGTCCAGAGCAACAACAGTAAAACAGCGCAAGGTTTGAAAATCCTAACAAAAAAAAAGAGAATCTTACAGATGCACAAGATCCACAGTGTTGAACTCCAGTCTTCTCTCTTGTATATACCTGACTGTCTTATCCCTGTAAAGAAAATCACAACTTCCTAAAAATACTACACTTATACTGTGCCTACTCCACTTGCACCTGGATTTGTGTAGGTACAGCACTCTCTATATTGACAACTATAGCTCATGTTCATTTGCTACTCTTGTTGCATACTTATATCAATTTTATATTTCATTCATTATAAGGTTCATTTTACTTTACTGACAGAGGCAAAACCTTTAAAGAAGCAGTGGAAGCATGACTGCTGTGGTGCTGAATAAGATGGCACTTCACTGTGCATGTGCCCAGTTACACACTGTCTGCTACTCCTGTACCGACAACCATCTACTTCTCCCTTGGGTTTATCAGACCTGCCATAGAAGGTCCCTTACAGCTACTTCATGAGACAACCGTGCTTCTGTGTAGATCACCTGGTAAAACACGAGACAAAAATCTGTTTCACTTGCTTACTTGCTTGGTTTCTCAAAGATTGGTCACCTTTTAAGGATGCTGGGTTATTTTTCACTTTCCAAATTAGAAGTTAAGCATGACCACAGACAATGCCGAAGCCAAGGATCTCACCAAATTCAGAGTCAGCCAGTAGCCCTTTACAAATGTCTTTCTCAAAATCATGATTCCCAGGTCCTGGCTCCGAACTGACCCTGTGTCAAAAATTCCCCGTATGCCGCCTTTAACAGGAGTGCTGCTGCAGGCTGTTTCTCCCAGCCTGACGCACAGTGCTTGTGAGGTATCCAGGCAGCAACTTCAATTAAATTTAATTTCAGCAGGAAAGACCTCTCAAGTGTAACAAAGAAGATATTACAATACCTACACTTAATCCTTTTTACCAGATTGCCCTACATCGCTTTGGGTCTATGGCTTGGAGGTAGAAGTGATGGCATGCAATTTTCAGAGGATGTGAAATGACTGACAACAGCATATAACACCTTAAGTAAAAAGTGAAGGAGACAGTCCACCATCACATTATCGAGACAAACAGCAATAACCTTTCCTTTAAAGGGAAGAAATCCCTTTGCTAGGCAATCCTGTCACTTCACAATGCCCCCACCCCAGCGAGGATCTTTATTCTCCCCCTTCCCTCTGGGACTGCATTTTTCCTCAAAAGCAAACACCTCCCGCCACCACCTTCCCATCGGACGCGGGGACATGAGGGCTTTTTCGGCTGAGATGTGGCAGATGGCACCCTCAGAGCTGAGATGCCCCAGGATCCTCTCCTTGTGGTTGCCATGGCTTGTTAAAGCAGGCAATAGCAATGCCAGCGCTCAAGGACTGCCTGCGTCCCTGTCTTTTTTTCTGCAGCAGCAGCAAAGGCATTTCAAAGGAACGGCCATTAATAGCAGATTTCTTGATTCACCCTGACTGGCTGCTAGAAGCCCTGAAGAATTGATACCACGGCCATGGAGACAGATCCAGAGAGCATCACATGTCCCCAGTCACTGACAGTCTGTGGCTTTTCCAGAAATATCAATGCTCACAATGTCTGAGAAGCAGGACAGAAAACGTAGAAGCTCCTATCATATAAATAAAGGGAAGGAGCTTCCTCTTCTCCCTTTACACCAGGGAAATACCTAGGTGTATAATACCGAGGCCATGTAGAAAGTTACACTATTATACCATATATTACAAACATTACTTGACACTTCTTTAAAAAAAACAAAACAAACCAGAATTCTTATACAAACGTTCTTTTAAATGTAGCATTATATACTCAACTTCTGAAGCATATGCAAACACGTACATGTACCTCAACTGACCAGAACGAGCATAATAAACTACAGAACTATGTTTAAAACTGTATTCACCACATAGCTCTGAGCTCTTTACTTATGTTTAACATGTTAATTTGTTTTGATCTGTACTAGTTCTGTAATGGCAGGCTTCACAGGTTCAAACATCCATCTCTATGGGGATAAAGGACCCTCAAAAATAAAGACAAAACCTAAAATCTTCAGAAAGAATTTTTCTTCCTATTCTCAGATATATAAGTAACCTTTCAAATTATACTGCCTTTAGGCCTGGATGGTCAATATTGAATCAAAGTTCTATATTCTTTCATTGTAACACAGACAAACATGGGATCTTTCATTCCTTCTTCTGCTCTTCCTAATATTAGATCTAACAGATCACAAAATCCCAGACTTTAAACCCTTCAACACTGCATCCCGGTAGTTTTGCACTGCCTCTTAAGCAAGCCTTTGGTTTTACAGCTCTCTTCCTAGTCCTTAACTTCATCAAACAACAGTAAACCTAAATAATTCTATTGACTTCCAAGAACAATTTGGGAATTCCGTGCATTTCTGGATGAGGGTCTTGGGGGGGAGAGAGGGGAAGGAGAGGGGCTATGAGGGGAGCTGGGAACCACACTACTTGATACAGCAATACTGCATTAGAAAGCACCATGAGCAGGAATTATAAAGCCCTGGGGACCTTTTTTGCACATGTACAAGGAACGTGGTTTAAATAAAAGAAAAGCTGAATGCCAAAATGCCTAGAGGGTCAGACAGGCTCTTTGTGAACTGCCAGACAGAACCAAGACACTGGAAAAACAGTCAAGTGCTACTGTGGGTCTTGCTGTCAGTTATTAGGCAAAGAAATAATATGACCCGCACAGCAGAAAAGGCCTTGCTTCAAAATGGATATAGCAGTTCAGAGTATATATGGGTATCTGTAGACAAACCATCGCTCAGCTTGTTAACGGAGGGTTGTATGTCCTGGCAGGTCTCCAGAGACTATGTTGCACAGACCGAAAACATCTTTGTAGCAGTTCCAGCTAATAGGCCTTTCTGCTTCCTAATGGCTCCAAATATATCTTTTGTGATACAAGCCTCTTCCTTTTAGCCAGCTGAAGTTTGGCGAGTGACTTATCTCCAAAGCATCAGCACAGATTATTTGTATGTGCCCAGTTCGGGGAAAGCAGTCAATACAGGCTTTCTTAAAAGAGAATACGTCTGGCAAGGAGTTACATCAAACTACAGAAGTTCAATACCAAACTACAGAACAGAGAGCTGGATCCAGTAATCATCCCAATGGCCCAAATCCCAGTGGCAATTACCAAGGCTGTTCTAGCCAACTTAGCATCCTTCATATCTCATTCACAACAACAAAAGTAGTTATTATTCTAAGCAAAATTATTTCATAGTCTCTCTGTAAGCAAAAGGATAATAATCATAAATTAAAAAAAAATTCAACCATAATTAAAAAAAAAACAAAACCAAAACAGACCAAACCAAAAAAACGCCACCACACACCACAACAGCTTACTTCTCTCTCTCTCTCTCTCTGGGAAAGGATTGAAAAAAAATTTGCACTTTAACTAACTTATTTTGTAGGAAGTAATGGGAGCATAGGTATGTCTCTGTTTGCAATTAAAAAGCCCCAAGAAATTCTTCTCTGCTGGCATTTTGGATAAAATTTTAGCAGAGTCTCCGGTCTGTCTAATTGCTATGATACCGTACACAGCCTGCATCAAAGCACAGAACATATGGCATCCTCAAAGGATTTGATATCTTTTTTTCTTTAAAACGTGCAAGTCAGTTGGTCATTGTTACCCCTCTGTGGAGTTACTCAAACAGCTGCTACCTTCCAACTAAGAGGTAAGAAAATCTTTGTCTTTTTTGTTGCTGTTAATTTCTCTGACACACTTCTGTCATATAATGAGAGTTGGTAATATGCCTATAATGCATTTTAATGTTGCATATTTGATCCATGGTGCAAACAACACTTTGTTGAAGACAGACATCTAAAAAGGATGCTTTTCATGTTGCTTGCAAAGTAGTTTGAATCACGAGGCAAACACTTTAAACTGCAAGAAATTAATTTAAAATCTAAATCTATATGAATAAGGATATGCTGTTGACATTCACTTCTACAGAATCACAAACATGACACTTGAACCCACTTACAATGGATAAAAGGTATCGTCTTCAGATATTTTTTAAACTCTTCATCACCAAGTAGATTTTTTTTTTAATTGTCTTTTACTTACCAAATAGTGATTTGCTAAAATGTACTTTTAGCCTATGATTGGAAAGTAGATGTGTCTAACAATACCTTATTCCTTCTACATACAGCAGGGTTATGAATTTCATAGTTTTCTGAGTTCTTATCTTCCACGGTTCACAGATCCCATCTCTCCTTGATCATCAGGGTATCTCCCCAGATTGAACCTTTTTTTTTCCCCCCTTTCTACTCTTTCAAACTAAGAAATTTTTCATTCTCTATCAGAAGATTAATGAAATAATGACTAAAGTGAGAAAAAGAACACACTGCCAAAAAGATACAATGATAAATGACTAAAAAAAAAAATCTCACAAAAGTAGAGAAAAAAATAAACAAAAGTGAGAAAGGGAGATAATCAGGTCACAATCATGCACATCCTCCCACAGGTGATGCAAGGGGGGTGAGGGGGAGGGAAGAGATGCCCCAAATATTTTTAAAATTAAGTCTTAGGGACATTCTTATAGGGAGCATCCTGGATCTAGCAAGACAGTTGCCCAAGCTTTGTTTTCCCAATTTTTTTCCTTCCTTTGAGTTTTAGTTGTAGCTCACATTTCTTCATAACACATATGACCTTCTCTTGCACTGGAAGAATACTAGCAAAAAGTAGTTAACAGTTAAAAGTTTCCAGAACCAGCAGATGACAAGCATTATTTTTATCGCCTAAAGACTGCAGTTTTATTGCAGTTTACTACTAAATAATTTATACTATTATAGAAAAAGTGCATAAAGTCCCTCCCAATACTTCAAAGGTTCATATTAAACCATATTTTAAAAATCTTTATGAATTCCAACACACCTATATCGAAGAACAACATATTCTGAAACAACACTGTCATTTTACTATATGTTACGTGCCAACAAGATGTTCTTTGGCCTGTAATAGATGTGAATAAGCAGGCAATAAATTACTGAAGAATACCAACAATGTAAAAGACAAAATGACACAATAAAGGAAGAATTCACAAAGCATCTGATCTGAAGTGTACAGCCAGTGGGAATATTTCATTAACTTCAAAGATTTTTAGATAGTTCCTAATAGACATAGATCAGCAACAGTTTTGGTTTAGTATAACAACTTGCCACCCCTCCTGCCCTCCCCAGCTTCAGATGTAGTGAGAGAGGCAGAGAACAATTTAAAAAAAAAAAATTACAAAAAAAAAAAAGATTTACAAAAAACATTCCAAATTAACTGTGAAACATATTAGAATCTCAGCAAACATAACTTTCAACAATTTCAGAAGTACCAATGATTCAAAGAATTTAATAGAATTTATAATGCTCTGGGATATGTCCTTTCATGTTTAGGTCCTGCCCAAAACTCAAAAATACAAAACATTTAAACAAAAAGAAAAAGTATTTTGTGTCATGACGCTTTTATAGTTCCTCCCATTCCTATACACTCATAGAAAGACATCCATTGTCTTTTTTATCAAAACTATCTTCTTTTTATCATGGCTCCCTCACACAAAAATATTTCTCTAAGTCTTTCTTTTAATTTTACTAATCTAGGGAATTGTTAAGACTAACAAAATCTTTTCATTGGGATCTAAGTTACCTTGAAAACAGACATGCGTTTTTTGCCAAGACGTGAAACAGGCATTTCTCAATTATTTCAAATTTCAGGAGTTACAAGAGATAGTTGGATACATGCATGTGCACGTTTACATTATACACATAGTATGATAAGGATATATTCTTGTCTATAAAGCCCATCATCAGCTTGAAAATAAAATTACTAGTGAGGTGACACTATCATTCTCTTATGGCACAGCCAAAAAGTTCCAGATAATTATAATCATTTTACAATTTTCACTGATGGAAGTCAAGAGTTTCCATGGTGCAGAGAGAGAGATTTTCTTGTCAAATCATTTGTAAGATCTATTTGAAAGACGCTTTACTACATACTTTTCCAAGCATTATTTGCACTTAAGCTTGGTAGTGTAGGGAAACCAAAGACATTTAAACAGTAATACTTGAGGTAGTTTGCCTGCTTATTAGATTGTGCAAGTTTAGTTAACTTTAAAAAAAAAAAAGTAACCACAGTGCATCTATGCAGCTCCTGGAATTAAGAGCTGTATAACAAACAAAGTTTATCAATCATTAACTTTAATGCCTTGGGAAGCTATTTGAGCTCTAAAGCAAATAACATCTTATGCGTAACACATGGTTACACCTCAAAGCTGGCACAAAAATTGAAGGGAAGAAATAAGCACGCATGCATAGAAGTGACAGCCCCATCCCCTAAGTGTTCTCTTCTGCCCTATGAGGACACGTTAGATTTTGGTCTCTCCTGTCAGAAGCCATACTTTTCATTTTCCACCTGCTTCTAAAGCAGGGGAAGGAACCCCTACTCAGCAAATGTGCCTTCTATTTAAGAATACAAAACAAAACCAAAGTATTTTGGCAACTAGTCAACCAAAAAGCCAAAAGTAAAAAGCCCCATGCTCCTCCTGCAGTGGCATCAGGCTGGGATGGGATGAGAAGAATTTCAAGACTTCCACAGACAGTTTGAAAAGCCGAATCCCTCCTTCCCCCAGTGAGTGAGTGATCGCCTTTCATTGCTGACAACGCTGTAATGGCCCTTTCACACCTTTGTGAACTTTCTTCATTAAGTGCCAGCAACCTGCTAAGCAAATGGATGATCTACTTCAGTGACTCTCAGAGCAGGGGACAGGCATTTCATTCAGCAATGCCAGCCGAAGCAGCTTCATCCCCTCCACCATCCTTCTCCCCCTCCCACCCCCAAAACTCATTCCTTCTTCTGCATTGCCATCTCAGTTATAAGACAAAAAGGATCTCCGAAGGACATCTATTTTGAATCATTACAGATTTCTCAGCCACTTCTTTATTAATAGGTGAGCACCATGCTGTTAACATAAGGCTGCAGTTCGAAACAGTTTAGTGAACTTTAAAAAAAAAAAAAAAAAACACAACAAAACCACCCTTGAATGTATTAATGATTTTAAAACACAACATTCAGCAAGGAAGACCACCGTAGGGTAGGACCCTGAACTAGCCATCTATACGGCTGTGAGACTGGGGAGGAAATTAGGGGAAAAAACGAGGGGAAATAGCCTCAAGTTGTGCCAGGGCAGGTTTAGGTTGGACATTAGGAAAAATTTTTTTCACCGATAAGGTTGTTAAGCATTGGAACAGGCTGCCCAGGGAGGTGATCAAGTCCCCATCCGTGGGGGTATTTAAAAGATGGGTAGACGAGATGCTTAGGGACATGGTTTAGTGGTGGAATGGCAGGGTTAGGTTAATGGTTGGACTTGATGATCTTAAAGGTCTTTTCCAAGCTAAACGATTCTATGATTGCAACCCAGAACTTCAGCCTGCTCTGATGGCACATGGATTGCAGACAGTACTTAACTCCTCACGCGTATGCAAGACATCACCCACAGCTTCCCAGGTTACATACGGAGAGAAGGGAAAAAGCTAACACCTCCCTTTCTCACATATGGTGCTAGCAAATGTTGAACAGACACCAGAATCGTAGAGCTGCAGATGGGGACCTCTGCTTCAATCCACAGAGCGAACAGGGTCAATTCCAGCAGTTTAATACCAGCAGTATCTCAAAATACGGCAGACTGAGCTCCTGTGGTAAAATGAGGTAAAGCTTTAAGTGACAGTCATCTAGTTGGCAGTCTGCAGGTCACACTGTTAGAGCAGTTACTGGTAGGATTATGCACCTCCGACAAAATAACTGGTCTTTGGTCACTTTATTAAAGACAGACAGAAGGAATGCTGATGTCAGTAAGATAAAAACATATAAAATTTTTAAACCTAGATTATAACACTAGAATATTGGAAATTAAGGAAGTGCTTATGAGAAACGAAATGACAGAGCAGAGAAAAAGAGTTCTAAACTAGACCATGGCAATGGTACATAATATTAAGAAGCAAAACATTTTAAATTTTAATTTTTTTTGGCTTAAAGATTTCAACTATTGGCTTCTTTTTTTCCCCAGTAGGAAGAAGTATTCCACTGTTTATTTAGTGAAATGGCAAATAATATTTTATTGTCGCATTACTGAACTCTGGATTTGTAACACAGGGGGTGAAAACTGTTAAAAATTTGCTCAGAGTAGTTTAGACCACTGCCAGTTTTTGTTGGCTACTCTCAGAGAGTTTTCACCCACAGAATATATTCTCACTACACAGGTATAGCACAGAGTTCTGGCCTCCAACCCACCATGTTAGAAGATACTGATTTTGTGTGCTCAAATCACAGCTGTAGGTCTGGCTATCTGCAATCGAAAAAATCAGGCAGGTAGCAAAGCTACTGCAAGTGCTGTGCCAAACCAAAGTACCTGATAAACGTAGTTAGCATCCTCCTGGCCCATCTTGACGTATCAGTCGTGTTAAGCATCTGCTGAGGAAGAGTGAGGCTTTACTCTAATGCTGATCAGATCGCTCATAGTCACTGACAGGGGTGGTCCGTCCTTCCTTGGTGCTCCTCAGCTCCCAGAAACACAGGCAGGATTCTCTCCTTGGCCCAGTCCTCTCAAATAAGCTGGTCCAGCTGTTAAATCAGGAGAAATCAAATAATTTCTCATTCTGCTTTCTGTACGTTAATTTTCTAACAGTACAGTGAACTGAAGTGATTCATCAAGGATCAGATGAGCACCAACGCCAGCAAAGTCACAATTCCTGTAAGAGACCCAGAATGGATGAAAGCTGCTCTCGGGAGATCACTCCTGTCACTTTGTGTAATCTCAGCCTATGTTCATCCAAAGGATCAGCGACTATGTTGTTAGCTGTGGCCAGAGAAGAGGGGCAAGGAAGACAACTAATAGAAGCTTTTTATCCAGCCTTTCACAACAATCAGTAAAGTATTCATTTTGCCCATCTTTTGCATAGGGAGGCACATAAGTGCTTTTTTGTAGCTACAAACTAACACTTAAATTTAAAAGCACTACAGAGACACTTTAGTACAGAGCACTAATTTGACAACTTTAGGAGTGGCAACTGAGTTCAGATGCAGAGAAAGATTTGAGGCTGTATTACTGACTTGGCTGGGAAGCTAAAAAAAATTGAAAGCAAAAGCAGTCTGCAAGATGCCAGAAAAGCAATTGATCTAAGCTAAACCTGAAGTCCATTCTAGTTGTACAGAAAGCTAAGAACAATTTTATCCCAATCCACTGATAGCCCATTCATCCAGAAGAAAGCATAAAGTTTTGAAGCCCTGAGTCAGGGAAACCAGGGGTCCAACCACAGAGCAGCTTAAAAACCAAAAGGATTAAACAAACTTGCTATACACTTTGCTTCAAAAACCGTAAGCTGTATGTTCCAGGCCTCACAAATACCGTGGTCTCTACATGAGAAGCAGTGCAGCTTACAGAAATCAGCAGGCCACCTAGCTCAAAGCTTTGAGTAAAATAAATAAATAAGTATCTTAGCTTTCAAAAACAAGGAGAACAATCACAGTTAAGATCTCATGAAGTCAAGAATATTGCCAAAGGTCAGCTTTCAGGGCCTAAACAACAGTTCAGGCAATACACACCGCTACAGATCTCTCCAGGATGCGCAGTGTGGTTTGTGGTACATGTCTTGAAGTGCACCTCCCACACAAATTCTAAAAAAAATGGCACCAAGGGTGGGATTGCGTGTTTACTGCCTCCTAAGGATCCATCATTTCTAAATGAAAATATACTATTTGTTAAAAATTAGGCACCAGATCCTTCAACCCATCTGCGGATCTTATGCAGAATGGCAGTTTCCTTGCATCATTAATTAGCATTAGCAATAAAAGGAAATGCATCTCCAAAGATGATACTCTGGTGCAGCTGTCTAGTCATTTCGTCATCTTCAAACAGTATTCTCTGTTTCACCAGCACAAGAGCCTCCAAAGATTTTGCACAGGGATAACTTGGAGCTATGTATATAATGTCAATAAACGATATACCAAAAATTAACAAAATCCAGCTCGCTTGCTTTCAGTCATCCCTCATTCTTCTTGCCTTTGGACAGCCAAAGGTAGGACAAACTTTGTTGTTTGTCTTGCTAGGGCTTTTTTCTGTTTTGTTTTCTTGTTTGTTTTTTAATAAACCAAAGCATCCAGATGCAATCATGATTTCACAAAATGAACACATTTAATGGGTAATAAAGTACTTTGGGGGGTTGCATATCAGACTAGAATTGCTTTTTAAAAACAAAGTTATGTCACGAGTATTCTCCGTAAATATATATGACTACCTGGAAGCCATGCTTCTATTCAGCAGAAATGTAAAGCAACTCACTTTGCTGTAGTCTGGTGATGCCAGATAACAAAGATTAAAAAACAGGAAAGACTGCATAAAGGGAATACTGGGAACAGTCTGGCAGAAAAGGTGGAGACAGCTGATGGGGACAGGAAGAAAAGGAAAATTTACTATCTTAATTTTCCCCTTCAAACCAAAATCTATAGTAGTAGTAATAAAAACAGACACAACTGAGTGTATTCAGATACCTTAAATAATAATATACTAAATAATAAAATGGTAAACCAAATTTATTTGTGATGTCAATATCATAAACTGAACTGGAAATGTGATAAACTGGAATAGTGATAAATTCAGCATCAGCAGCCTACAGAAAAGTGTGTATATACACTGTGCATACACCTCTTCTCACTGTTTCCATCACTAAACAAATTCTTCCCCAGTTATATGTAGCCACTAGTCCCAGTTGCTGCTGAAAATCCTCACATCGTCAATCAAGCTCAACCGGTCACATGGGATGTATTACTGGAAGGTCAGTCTAATACTGGACAACGACAAGGTAGTGTTGATGAGAGTAAGATTATAAACTAAGTTTGACATTTTTACACTAAGTCAGTTTTGAGTTATGTGTGGATTAAAAAAAAGAAAAACCACCCGCAACTTATTTTTTTTTTCCTTCCCAAAGTGATAAACTACCAGTGCTTCAATCATTGCACAGAAACAGCCTGGGCAGTTATCCTCACACTTTTCACAAAGAATCTGTGTCCTTGCATAGGCTACACATAACCCATTCTGCACAGAAAGGAACTTCCCATGTTCCATAGCTCACAAGTGGAATAAATCAACTTCAGGTTTGAGCTGATAACTGTTACATAAATTAAGTATGGACAGCCACAGCATTCAGTCATAAGCACAAAACCCCCAGTAATCCTACTATGAGACTTTTCAAATACAAAACCATAACATCCACATAAGAACGGTATTGGCTTTTTACTAGACAGACTAAGCAAGCTCCAAACAACATGAAAATCTCTCTGTAGGACTACCCAAATACATACTTTACCTCAGCTTTCTCCACGGCAAACTGCTATCGCATCAGTCTTATGTTCACACTTGACCTGTTATTATGTACCATGGGTCCACACCACCTCTCATCTCAGCTGGAAGGTCAATGAACAGTTAAGAAGTTATGAAGAGCAGCTTTTTGAACCATCTCCCGGCACAAATGGACTAGCATTTTTAGTCTGCTTCAGTACTTTGACAGATATCCTAACAGCCCAACTGAGGTTAGAGCTTCTTTCACCTGGCACCAAGACAGACCACAGGAACTTCGAAATTAGATGCTACATCTCAGCTGGGATGCCATAGCCAAGAAACAAGCACTGGACATTATGGCTACATGACACACAGTGTATGTTCAGCCATGAGATCAGGTCCCTGGTCTGCTACCTGCGTCTTATTGCTCTGCTCCAGAATAAGTGTGTTCTGGTCGACCTCCAGGCCAATACAAGGCACGACAGGGTCCCAGACCTCCATATAGGCACAGCCAAAGCCTGTTCACATCCCTTCTTTCATATGCAGTTTACTAAATCAGTGTGTAGATGCACTAAATTAGACAGAAGAAAAACCACACAATTTATTTATTTCTAATATACCACATACCAAAGATTTTGTCTGCCTAATTGCAGTCTGTCAAATGTGATTGCAGTTATCTATTTACAATATGAAATAATCCCCCAGTAAAACAACTTAGCTAGAGGAATATCACAGAAACCTACAAATTATCTTCTGAGAGAAAAAAATATTTCGTTTACGAAGAGTATATATTGTACTGAGACTAACTAAGGCATCTCAATTTTGGCTAAAGGAAGAAGACTCCAATGATGACCTGACAGGACTATCATTCACAGGATGCAGACAGTGGATTGCTCAAATGTACTCTTAAAAACCTGATCTTTATATGACATCCTCCAGGAAAGAGTGCTAAAAGCAAACAAATGAAGGAACGTAAAAACACCGAAAAGTATGCTTAAACAGATAGCATGCCTCAAGCAAAAGCATAAAAAGGGATGATCAAAGCATAGGGTTTCTGTTACCAGAAGTTAAATATTTTGGAAAAATATCTTCTCTAGTCAGCCAAATACTAGAAGCCTCTGATTTAAGAAAAAAAATTACCCTTACTGTCTTGACTCCCATGAATATAACTTGTTCTCCCTGATGAGAAAGGGGGAGGTCACAGAATTTCTGAAAGCCTCTTGGTAAAACTGGGATTCCAAGGTTCTCAGGCTGCTCACTGGATCACAGGGAAATGCAAAATCTTTGGGAGACTATAACTAAGACCAAGTGATGGTGACTTTCAGCACTTTGAGCAAAGTCAAGGAGGACCATAATCCTCATGTAGCCCACCAGACGATGCAGCAAAGCACATGCTCTAGCAAAAGTCTATTAAAATTGAAACATTTGCACTTCTCTGAGCTAGCATCTTCCAGTGAAAAATTATTTTCTTCAGCTTTCAGTAGAACTTTAGAAGAATTACAAACAGAAGGAAAATGATAAATTCAAAGCCACTCAACTATTCAATGGAAGAGCTAGGAATAAAGCTCTGCAGTCCCTGCCATCTGTAGTTGTGGTCTGTTATCACAAAATCCTCCTCCTAAAATCTCCACCTGCTGCTTCTTCCAGCCTCTCAATTTCTTAACTTTCCATGAGGACAAACAAGATTGGGGATCTGGCCTTGTTGGGTGTAAGAAATGGTAAAAGATGGGGAACAATTTGTTTCATTTCACTGGGTTGTTTTCTCAACTGGATCAGTCCCTTAATTCGGTCACTGCACTGACCACACCAGCACTTCTGCCAATACAACTGAATGGTTGACAGTGGGAATGGGCATCAGGGAACAGTAGCATCAATCCGGTCCTGCCAGAACATTTCACAACATCAATCCACAGTCTTTTCATTAAATTAATTAACCTTGATTTAATTAACAAGTGAATTAAATAACTCCCCTTCAGAGATGGAAAGCCATGTTGTCAGTAAGATCCTAGACTCATGACAAGCTCAGATCCTAATGTGCTACATCTGCTCTTGAGCAGACACCGTAGGCAAATGCTGGAAATGAGATCAGAATCTGTCAGTGTCATGGGGGCTTAGAACCATTTTACATCTCTGCATCAGAAGCCCTCAGAATGCCCAATGTGAAGAAAAAACTCAAGTATAGCTGTAGCTACACTGCCTTGTAGGTCTGGAGCAAAGTGGTTACTGCTAGCTGAGGAGAAACCTGCACGTGTTCTCTTGCGCAGGGTGAACATGCTGTTGCAGTCCCAAACAACCTCAAGTCTGCTTTCAATAGTTAGCCAAGAGGTGGAAATATGTTTTTTAAATTTAAGCTAATTATTAAGCTCCTCTTTTCTGAGAACAGCAATAGTACAATTACTCAGTGTTACACCTAGTAGATTGCCTCAGGTGAGAGGAAGCATATATCCATCTATCACTTCTGTGGATTTTCTTTTAACGTCTTTTACATTTATCTTTCACATTATGACTGCCTTTTACTTCTTAGCAATGCTTTGCTTGGGGAACATTATAATACATCATCAAGTACCTTTTACACCTGTGCAAGTACTCATATCCTCAGCCTTAACTCTTCATTAATAAGACTGTCAGCTGTTGTTTTGGGGGATGGAGTTTTTAAACCAGAAATAAAATGCATCAAAATGAACTCATGTTTTAAAACTACAAGAGTGGTGTAACTAAGGTAATAATTTCTCCAGTATTCTGCATTCAATCCTATACAAAATCAATAGTGAGAAATATCACTAGACAAAAGGATACAATGCTGATAGATTATGTGTTGATTTACATGAACATATTGGGAAGCATTACAAACCATTTAATCTACCATCAGAGTAGAGAACATTTAGGAATGAAAAAAAGACCAATAGTGTTTCATACACAATTTGGCTTTAGGGACCAGATGTATTATAGCTTCCATATGTCTCAGCCTACTAAATGCATTTTTAATGGCAAGTTCTTGCAGAGCAAAATCTGCACAGTAGCTTGGGTAGTCTGTCAAAAGGCAAAAATAATTTCATCCAGATTTGCCCCAAAATTTATTTCGGTGATGTTTTTGCATGTTCTGGGAGCCCCACAGGGGTCACAGAAGGGTCTGAAGCATTAGAGTGCTCTATTTCCTAACACAAACCATAATAAGCCTTTTTGGATATTCTACCAATGGCAAGGGCATTAAATACAGATCATTGTTCTTATGACTCAGTATCTCAGGCCATACTGACTGATGAAGTATACTGAAACTTTCCACAGATACTGACAGATCATTAGTACTGGAGCAGCACCAGACCAATTACCCATTTGTGTATCAGAACAAAACTGTCCCAAGCAGTTTCCCTCAAACAACAACGCTCGGGGTGCTGCAGTTCCTCAGGCCTTTCAAATTTAGAAGACTTTTTCTTGTTCAGTACTGATTCTAAAGGCTTCAAAGACCCCCAGTGGAATCAAAACCAGCAAAGCTTAAGTTTCATTGCGCAAGCAGAAGCTCAAAATAAGCAAGGCACAGAATATTCATACCTGAACACAACTTATGCCAAGAGTGAATGAAGAGCTAAGCAAGTGTTACTTGGTACAACCCAACTTGCCATTGGGCACTCCCTGGTGTTAGGATCTCTTCTCTGTGTTCCCCCACATGTATTGTTCATTGAGCCAACAGAATAAACCCCAAGTTTTGTAGGATAATTAGCATTCCTTTAATAAATGTAATGGTTGGACTTGATTATCTTAGAGGTCTTTTCCAACCTAAACAATTCTATGCTTCTATGATCTAAAGGCCAAACTTCTATTTTTATAGAAGTTATCTGGATGCATAGGATCTCAACTCTGACTGAAATCTGGTAGGACTTGGCATTCAGAAACACTGCCCAGTAGAACACCTGAACGGGTTATCATCAGCCAGCTGAGCCACTATAATCTTCTACGTGCACTTAGCTGAGTTCCTAGTGCAAAGGCAATGGACAAATTACCTCAGATCTGCTGCATCCTAACAGTGCAGCACAGACTGTTCATTGCAGTGACTTTAAGCAACTGTAACTTGATTACATACTTGATACCATAGAGTAATATTTCTACACATCTAAAAACATGGGTTCAAGTTATTGCTGTTGTGTAACAGCATTTTTAAATATAGAAAAATGTTAAGACAGAAGTTTTAGTGAACTACTTTGGCTACCGAAAAAAAAAAAAAATATTAAATTAGGATACATGAAGGGGTAATTCTGTTGTAACATGTCAGAACAAACAGATCCTTAAACTCATGTGCCAGTAGCCTATAATATGGTTAATTGCATAAACAAGTTCCTGAACATCCAACACAACCTGGAGATTCCTAAAGGGACAGTCTGTAAAGGCAGTTTCAGGAACAGAACAGATTCTCTCCTAAATGATCATGGCTTATCAAATATATCAAATTCCATTACAATCCAAAGAAAAAAATTCCCTACTGTTTGGAATGACAAAGATGGGTTTTTCCCTCTCTACCATCTGCAAAAAAAATTCCATCTGAAGAACCTTAAAAAACATTCAGCCTCTGATCATTATTTTCCTGCTCTTGGAATCCTCTAGAGAGCAATCATTGTATTATTGTCCATGACCGTAAGTTATCAAACAAATACTCTCTAAAAAATCCATATGCATATTTTATACTTGGAAAAAACAAGTATGAGGAAAATAAAAAATAGTTCCAGATATGATGTTTAAATCAACTACTAGATTTACAAGACGTCTCACACAGACTTACACTGCTAACTACAGGATTTATTGCAGGTGATTTAGTGTTATTAAGGTGCCTCTTGATTCCGTAATTTGCTCTACGCTGGAGGAGCTTCCACCATTTTGGACAATCAAAGGTCTGTGTTCATGCAAGGATGTGCTTGCATAGATAGGACTGAGTGATGGGGATGTCAGTTAGCCAATGATAAGTAAAAAAGAAAAAATACATTCTACTTTAGTATAGTTGCCAGTTAGTTATCCTGAAATCAAAATTCAACTTCTTATCACTCTTAATCTAAACAGCATGGAGGGACACAGAAAGTAAAAGCATTTTGAGAGGGTTGGTTGTTGGGTTGGGGTTTTTTTGCTTGTTTGCTGCAACTTAGGTATGATCTTTTTTTTATATTGGTTTGAAAAAATATAAAGTTGTTATATACATTTTATACTGGAGAAAAAGAATAGGAAAAACTCCCAGCATACCTCCCTCAAAGTTAATCGTGAAGGCCATTTCTAAACTGAATATTGCATGTGGAAAATTTCATGTTAAAGTCTCATTACTCTTCATTTCTCCTCACATTTACCCTGAATTTCTGTTTCCTCTGATGAGTATGATATTAGAAATTAGACAAAGTAAAGTTTTGATGAAGGACAGACTTTGCACCTGGCACACTCTCCTGAAGCATCACATCTGTCAGACACAGGTTACTTACTATAGCGTTACATCAAACGTCTTATCCCGGTAACTAATTATTGCCTTTCTCCCCTCCTCTGTCAACCCTAGCAGATTAGTTCATTTATTATTAAACCTTCACACACACCAGATCTTAAACATTTAAATACCTCATAGACCACTCTTCAGAATGCCACTTGTTTCTTACGGAAACTATAAACAGTGAAACAATTTTGCAATAGCTTGGCCTTGCTACAAGCACTGAAACATATCAGAGTTGCTCTACCATAATTAAAAAGTAAATACTCTGTAACAGTACCTTTAAAACTGGATGTAAGAGATTACTTTCACTTAAGTAGCATGACAGCCACAGCATCTCAGCTGATAAAGGCCAAGGCCATATGCCAATACATAGCATATGTATTATACTTAGTTTTGCTGTCTCTGAAACCAAGTATAGGGGTCTGTACCATCTACAGAAAAACTCCTAATGAAATGAGATATGGCTTCTAGGTAAGTAATTAATACTTGCAATCAGCAAAATTTCTTTAGAATCACGAAGACTTTTGTATAATCACAGAACTGACTCACTGGCTAAACCCAACTTCCTAGAAATTCAACATCCCATATTTCAACTGATATCAAATCAGCTCAAGTCACCTTAGAACTTAATGAGACAGAAGGCAAAATACAAGAGAAAGACAATCAGAAGGTTTCTACCCTTACATGGGTTTATATAACATGCTCTGAATTCCAAGTCCCACACTGCTAAAATCAGCGGTGGCATCCTTCCTGATCATGCAGAAGCAAGCAGAGAGGCATGCAAAACTGAAAGGACTGCAAGAGCTGGGGGTTTGGAAAGACTTAGGACTTCCGAGTTCCCCCTTCTGCCACTCCTACTAAGAAAAGCTTTGGGGAATTTGGTGGTTTTCCACCCTGGCAGCGAAGGCGCACTCAGAATGTGGTAAGTCATGACCTAGCCAGATCTCGGTATTTTTGAAGTTGCAGTTGCTCTGTATTGTAACACCATTCCTGTAACATTTTTGAAAGAACTCTAATTTCCCCAGACTGAGAGAACAACACCATTTCAAGCTTATGTTTTGTTTTATTTTTTTCCTGTATTCTTCAAAAGCTTAAAAAAAAAGAAACCACAACCAAAACCATATTCAGTTCTCCTTTGTAAGCCAGCATAAGGAAATAGTGTTTAAAATACACTAAAAAATACCTTTATTTCAACTAGCTAGTAAACTGTATCCTCCTCTTAAAAAGGCACACAAAATATCTTATATCTGACCCAAACTATAATATTTGCTCATATTAAAGAAAAAGCAACATTTTCCAAATAAGGTTTTTGCTAATTAACTGCTGTTACTATGTCAGAATGGAAAAAAAAAAATAATAATCAAACCCTAACCAACAGAGGGTTGAAATTACCTATGCACAATTAGTTACCAATGGCAGATGATGCTCTGACATAAGGCCAATTATAAAACCAAGGTAGATCACATTATTTAGTGGCCGTTTGATGAAGTAGGAGTAATGTTCATATTCCATCAGTTAAACTCAGTATTACTCATTAGGAAAATATACACCTCACAGAACATGCATCCTGTTAGAGTGCTAACAGTCAAGGCATAATAGGCAACAGGATGCTGACTTTTACCTCATTTTGATACTTTTTCCAAAGTATTATGCAAGATTCTTAGGGACAAATTAGATCTCCTTCATCCCAAATGAAATGTTTATAACATAACTACTATCCATTTAGGATCTGTATCTAGCCCCCTGCTCCATCCCAAAAGGCCTACAAGATCCACCACCTACCCTGGACAGTGTTCCTTCCCTTTCCAGTCACACTTGTCTTTTCTGTCTAGAACGTAGGACAGCAGAAAACATCTCAGGATGTTTCTTTGTAGGTCATTGTCCAATGATGAATTTTTTTACTCAACTGATCATCTGACATTAGAAAAAAAGATTATTTTTTCCACTATATATTCTGACATAAAGGGATTCAAAAAAATTCAAACATGAAATGAGTTATACATAACAGTTTCTTTCTTTCCTTACCACTGCCCTCTAATAACAAAAGAGCATTTGAGATAAAAAAATGTAAGTTATAGGGGACTGAAGGACAGCAAATAAGCTGACTATTTACAACATCAGACAGAAAACTCAGTAAGTAACAAAGTATTAGGAAACTTCAAGTTAAGTTATATGTCCACTGGAAGCAAAGCAGAATACCTTTTGTAATAAAGATTGACGCATTCCTATCCTTCATGGTTACTGAAAAGTTCACCAAAACACCAGAAAAAGGAGTATGGATTGATTATGGAGAGGTTCATCCTGAGTGTGCTCACCAGGCACATGGAGGACAACCAGGGGATCAGGCCCAGTCAGCATGGGTTCATGAAAGGCAGGTCTTGCCTAACCAACATGATTTCCTTCTATGACCGGGTGACCCGCCTGGTAGATGAGGGAAAGGCTGTGGATGTTGTATACCTGGACTTCAGCAAAGCCTTCGACACAGTCTCCCATAGCATTCTCCTGGAGAAGCTGGCAGTTCATGGATGGATGTACTCTTCGCTGGGTTAAAAACTGGCTGGATGGCTGAGCCCAGAGAGTCGTGGGGAATGCAGCTAAATCCAGTTGGCGGCCGATCACAAGCGGTGTCCCCCAGGGCTCAGTTTTAGGGCCGGTCTTGTTTAATATCTTTATCAATGACCTGGATGAGGGGATTGAGGGTGCCCTCAGTAAATTTGCAGATGACACCAAACTGGGTGGTAGTGTTGATCTGCTGGAAGGGAGGAGGGCTCTGCAAAGGGACCTGGACAGGCTGGATCGATGGGCTGAGGCCAATTGTATGAGGTTCAACAAGGCCAAGTGCCGGGTCCTGCACTTTGGTCACAACAACCCCGTGCAACGCTACAGGCTTGGGGAAGAGTGGCTGGAAAGCTGCCTGGTGGAAAAAGACCTGGGGGTACTGATTGACAGCCGGCTGAATATGAGCCAGCAGTGTGCCCAGGTGGCCAAGAAGGCCAATGGCATCCTGGCCTGTATCAGGAATAGTGTGGCCAGCAGGAGTAGGGAAGTGATCGTGCCCCTGTACTCAGTGCTGGTGAGGCCGCACCTCGAATACTGTGTTCAGTTTTGGGCCCCTCACTACAAGAAAGATGTTGCCTTGCTGGAACAGGTCCAGAGGAGAGTAACCAAGCTGGTGAGGGGTCTGGAACACAAGTCATACGAGGAGCGGCTGAGGGAACTGGGCTTATTTAGTCTGGAGAAGAGGAGACTGAGGGGAGACCTGATCGCCCTCTACAACTATCTGAAAGGAGGCTGTAGCGAGGTGGGGGTCGGCCTCTTCTCCCTGGTAACAGATGATAGGACGAGAGGGAATGGCTTGAAGCTGCGCCAGGGCAGGTTTAGGCTAGACATTAGGAAAAACTTCTTCACAGAGAGGGTTGTCAGGCTCTGGAATGGGCTGCCCAGGGAGGTGGTGGAGTCCTCATCCCTGGAGGTATTTAAAAGAAGGATAGATGAGGTGCTTAGGGACATGGTTTAGTGGTGGGATGGCAGTGCTTGGTTAACGGTTGGACTTGATGATCTTAAAGGTCTTTTCCAACCGAGGTGATTCTATGATTCTATATTAATTCGAGTTTCCAAACAGCCTTTGACAGAGTTCCCTGTAGAAGACTTAAGGAAACTAAATCATCACTAAGTGTAAAAATAAAATCACGTGCCATCACAGAACAGAAAATAGCCAAGGAACTGAATCCTACAAGCTGTTAATTTTTTTTTTTTTTTGCTTTGTTATAAACCACTGTCTAAATCTAACACCTGAAATAAAATTTGCAAAGCAAAAATACTGACAGTGACATATGCATGAGAATTTCTTTAAAGCATTTTGCTTAAAGAGCTTTACAGAAACAAAGACTTCAAGACACTTTGATATTAAAAACTGAGCAAAACATTTTTAGTCATAGAGAGACTTTTGCCTTCCATATGCTATGATTAAGAGAAAGCAGACAAAACAAGTATACATTATGAAGTATAAATAGCAATGAAACACCAAAAAAAATGACGTGTTCTTAACTGCCAAAGCCATTCACTGCAAAATGGCAGCTTTCCATGTCTGGTCAGCTCAGGACACCATCTGTATAAGCCATTTGTTAAATTTTCAAGCAGCCTCACCTCTGCCTGGGAAGATCATGGAACAGATCCTCCTAGAAGCTATGCTAAGGCACATGGAGGCCAGGGAGATAATTCGAGATAGCCAGCATGGCTTCACCAAGGGCAAGTCCTGCCTGACGAACCTAGTGACGTTCTATGATGGTGTGACAGCATCAGTGGACAAGGGAAAACCAATGGATGTCATCTATCTGGACTTCTGCAAAGCCTTTGACACAATCCCCCACAACATCCTTCTCCCTAAATTGGAGAGCTATGGATTTGATGGGTGGACTGTTCGGTGGATAAGCAACTGGCTGGATGGTCACATCCAGAGGGTAGTGGTCAATGGCTCGATGTCCGGATGGAGACTGGTGACAAGTGGTGTCCCTCAGGGGTCCGTACTGGGACCGGTGCTGTTTAATATATTCATCAATGACTTAGACAGCGAGATCGAGTGCACCCTCAGCAAGTTTGCGGATGACACCAAACTGAGTGGTGCGGTTGACACACCAGAAGGACGGGATGTCATCCAGAGAGACCTGGACAGGCTGGAGAGGTGGGCCTGTATGAACTTCATGAGGTTCAACAAGGCCAAGTGCAAGGTCATGCACCTGGGTCAGGGTAACCCCCAGTATCAGTACAGGCTGGGGGAAGAAAGGATTGAGAGCAGCCCTGCCGAGAGGGACTTGGGCATGCTGGTGGATGAAAAGCTGGACATGAGCCAGCAATGTGCACTGGCGGCCCAGAAGGCCAACCGTATTCTGGGCTGCATTAGGAGAAGCGTGTTCAGCAGGTCGAAGGAGGTGATTCTGCCCCTCTACTCTGCTCTGGTGAGCCCTCAGCACAAGAAGGACATGGAACTGTTGGAGCGGGTCCAGAGGAGGGCTACTAAAATGATCCGAGGGCTGGAGCACCTCTCCTATGAGGACAGGCTGAGGGAGTTGGGCTTGTTCAGCCTGGAGAAGAGAAGGCTGCGGGGAGACCTGATTACGGCCTTTCAGTATCTAAAGGGGGCCTATAGGAAAGATGGGGATAATCTTTTTAGTAGGGCCAGCTGTGACAGGACAAGGGGTAATGGTTTTAAACTGAAGCAGGGTAGGTTTAGACTGGATATAAGGAGGAAATTCTTTACAACGAGGGTGGTGAAACACTGGAACGGGTTGCCCAGAGAGGTGGTGGAGGCCCCATCCCTGGGAACATTCAAGGCCAGGTTGGATGGGGCTCTGAGCAACCTGATCTAGTTAGCGGTGTCCCTGCTCACTGCAGGGGGGTTGGACTAGATGACCTCTAGGGGTCCCTTCCAACCCAAAACATTCTATGATTCTATGCTCTATCTTGTGATGCCCCCACAGGTGCAAGGACTTCCCCAAAAATATCTGCAGAGCCAGGGGATTGTCCTCTTTTACTTTCTTAAAATTCCCCCATGCCTGCCCTCCTGTGGCAGAATCTTGCAGCCCAACAAAAGAACCAAAGATACCTGTAGTCATGTGCCAACACCACAAATCCTTGCGGCTACAGGATCGCTCAGCAGTACACATTTGTTCCAGATTAAATATCAACACACGATCTCCTTTTTCCCACATTAGCAAGACCACATGATATCAAGTTTCTGCTAGCTTTATATTAGCTCTGGTAGGAAAGATGAAGCCTGCTCTGGTAGAGGACTTGACAATGTAAAGCTAACCTACAAAAGTTTTGTTGGTTTTTTTTTGTTTTGTTTTGGGTGTGGTTTTTTTTTGTTTTTTTGTTTTTTTTTAAAACCATAGTTAAAACAAATGGTTTCATCACCACTGCCTATGACCCTCAGCGGCATCACCTCATTGCCTCCTTACCTTCTACTGGACGAAATGGCTGCCTCCTGTCTTTTAATGCTTTCAGGGGAAGGTCTGTCTTTTTCTTCTGACATTGCAAGAGGCTATCCAAATAGGATAGCCTTAGGACAGACTTAGGCTGGAAGTTGGGATATTTGGTATTACAGTGATAAAAGAATCCCAAGACAATGCAATATATAAAAACATGAAGAAAATTGTTTTCTCTTGAAAAAGAAAATAATTATAATTTGAAAAATATGTTGTCCTTCTTAGAGTAATACCAGGTAACGTATAGAGTAATACCAGATAACGTATTAAATACTCTAATCACATTAATCATCTTTGTACCACATATCAGAGATCTGAAAACTGATCACCAAACCCAATAAGGAAATCATCCCATGGGCCTAAGCACACTGCTCGTTGGCCCTAACTTCCTCTACAAAAGCCATGGTTAAACATCAAGAAGACCATCTGCTTTGCTTATCTACCACTGCCATAATGCACAGTAAGTTTTAACTGCAATGAAACCACTCCTGACAATCAGGCAGATGTCATTTTTCCTCACTGCCTTTAGAGGAGCAGTAGCAGTTCTGTCTTCAAAAGAAGAGATAAACTTTCCTACTGAACTTAAAGTATATGGCATTCCTTCATATTGGAGCATAATTATTTAGAGTCTGGTATACATATTTTTAACATTGTAAAATAACTGGTTTTTTCCTCCCCCTACCTACATCAGGGTAAGGGAGAAAACTTCAAAACAAATAGCGGTAATATACTGGAGCTTAGAGGCAAGTAGTAACCACACAGAAAAATCTCTTGAAAGTTATCTAGGTTAGTGAAAGTAGAAGAGGCACTGGAAAGCTGTAGAAGACATTGAAGGAAAAAAAACTAGTTGACTTGACAACAGCTGCGAAAAGAGCATTTCAATCATTGCTGCATATTGATGAGCTCTTAAACTACAAAGCTATTAAAGGAAAAAAGAAGTTAGAATTAATGAAAAATGGGTTTGACAACAATGGTCAATAAAAATACTGCCCAGTTTCATTATGGTTATGATACATAATCAAAACTATATTGTTATGACGATAACCACAACACAGTACATATTCTTTATGGGTCCTCATTTCTGCTTCTTCGGAGAACTAAAACATAAGTTGTAGGAAATACAAAAAGAATCAAGAGTCCAAAGACAAGCAAACATCACTTACTCTGGCATTTGAGGACAGTTTAAAAAAAAAAAAAAAAGGATTTTTCAGGTTATAAATGGGAAAGCAACATAATAGGAATAAGTTAACAAAAAATGAGAATAGCTCCAACGTCATTAGGCTGTACAGACCTTTACAGGGGACACAGCCCCCAGTACATCGCAACAGAAGGGAACAAACAGAGAGTACCGTTGCTCACTTTTCCATTATGGAAGTTTGATACCTTCTTCTGAGGGTAAACTTCAACACAGAATGAGGACTACTGCTCTAATCCGTTCAAGCAATTCCAGTTTCAGTTAACGTTTCACATCTTTACACCTTAAGGCATTTATCACATCATAAACCACATCATCTTACAATGGCAACATGGGCAACTTAGTGTGCTGAAGAAAGACAGTGAAAAGGCAAGTGAAATGACGATGGGGAACAATTCGGTCACAAATTCAGTAGATATTGTAATAGACAGTATTTGTAACCATGCTGTGAAAAGTTACGAACAGATACAGAGGTATCCATAAGCCTGTATGTATCCACAAGCCTACCAAGTTTTCATAATGCAACATTTCTTTGGTATCAAACAAAAAGTGAAGAAAATCTAGTTCACAAAAGCTGACGCAAAGTCCAGTAAATTGTGGAAGAAGAATTAAAACAACGGCTCAGTAAACAGGTCATGTTTCTAGTGACGTGCATCATCCAAAACTGAAGAGTATGTCAGGTTTTCTTCTGGAGCAGGCTCTTTTATTTTATCAAAGAACATGCAATAAAACTCATTTAGAATAAAGACTCACATAGGTCAGGCTGAATTCAAATATGTCCTCTTCTTCCAGAGGCTCCGTCAACGTAAGAGACTGCCAGCAGTTAGTCTGAACATTTTGAAAACCTTCTATGCATTCCACTCCATATACTTCAATCTGGATAGGAGATACAAAACTCAGTGACAGCTTCTCAGACCCTTCTCTGATTCAAGATGATGTACGTGGTGTTATTTTCAGAACTCTACAATCCTACACACTTCTGTTTGTTTGGGGTTTTTTTAAATCAAAGTCATAAGATTTTTCTTGTTTATTCAGAAGGTATATTCCCTGTGAACAAATTAACTGGAGTAGAGGAGAATTGCTTTCCTGTTGACTTACACAGAGAACTCTTCAAAATTCCATTGAACACAGAATGTTTTCTATTTATATAAATACCACCATTAAATTACTTTACAATTTATTTTATAGAAAAGCTTGCACCATTTTGCTTATATAAACAGCAAGTGAACTAGTCTTGCCCTCAGCGTTTCCCCTTCAAACTGTTCCAGCCAATTTGAGGAGGAAACATGGTGCAGAGAGAAGAAACAATACAAAAAAGAGCTCTTTTCATGCCAGTAAATCCCACTCTCTTCTCCCATTTAAAAATAATGTCTCTGAGGAGAAGTTCTTCAAAGTATGCATGCAAAACAGGAAAACTTAACAGAACTTCCCCAATAAACTGATAACATGTCTGTTGTTAAAGCAGTCAAATGGATTTATAGAGTTTAGGAAAATGCTTAAGCAAGAGGGATTAATTACTACTAAAGTGACTCCCAAGCCATTAAATTTTATCAAATGCAATTTCTTCAATCAGATAGTTCTTGACAGCTGACAAAATGTTAAGCTTTAAAAATATCACCAAGCCTAGAACTACCTCCAGAGGATTTTGATTTTCTTACTAACATTCCTGCAAGGATGGCACTAACAGCTCATACTGATAATTTTTTGATATTTGCAACAAATCATTAGTGAACAGAAGCACAGGAGATAATGCAATAATGAAAGAAAACTTGAATTAGAGTTTCAGCATTAACAAAATGATCTGGCAACCATTAAAACACAATTTATCAGATTATCACAACTCTCACACGGTCCCCACAGTTTGTTCCTGCTGAGTAATGACGACTGTCTGAAAGGTAACAGGAGTACAACAGCTTGATAATATTACAGCATGAGGGCAGTGACAATGCTCCTACGATTGCATTTTGCTTCACTATTCAGGCATTCGGGTAGGGTGCTTAAGGAGACCGCTGACATGTAAAAATACTGCTGCTTTGAACATTTTAAGTGAAGCATTCATCCTGCAAACATCATTGTTATTTTGATGGTAGTGTTCACAAAACGGTGAAGGGCTAATGGAAGCTCCAAGTGAACACTAATGCAATCCAAAACAAACAAAAATAAAGTCTCTGAAAGATTATCAGATCTTGTATTACCGAGTTGCAGCACAGCACAATATCCTGTGCCTTACCCAAAGCACGATGCTAAAATAAAAAATTACTCAGACTTTCCTCCAGTTTTACTCAGCATCTAATATACTTCTCCCAAAATACAGTACACTACCTCCGCAGAATTTTTCAGCCAGAACTTGTCCCCATTTAAAGAGGAAATCAGTTTTAAAGCACATTCCTCAAGGCAGAACTTTAGAAGGAAAATTTTCCATTAAAAGATTTACAAACTGTTACATCTAACATGTTAAAGTTTTACTTTGTATAATAGTTTTTTTTCATTGATGCGCATACACACTGATAAATCACATAGATCTAAAATTAATTGTCCTGATGGTGCATCCTTATGCCGTATTCTTAACTACCTTACTCATAACTTTCTCTCTCTTTTTTTTTTTTTTTTTTTTTTTGAGGGTTTACAGGGCAGTTTGTCCTAGTTTAAATCCTGCCAAAGACAGACTTATTTGTATTCCCTCATCTTTACAAAATCCCTTTGGCCCAATATGCCAGAAAACTAATAGCCAGATTTAATATACCAAAGACCACTCTGCAATAGAAAGGGAAGCTTCATGCCACTGGACAAGAAAAATATCTGTCACTGAAAAGGCAGTAATTAAGGCTCATTGCTGAACTCACTGACTATATTACAAATAATATATGAAAATTATGTTTTCTGGCTATGAAGAAATCGTGATTTTTTTTCATTATTTACAATGAGAATTTTATGAATGCCTACCTAGACCCCAACAGTAAAATCAGCAGATCAAACTGAGAGGTAACTTTTAGAAAGCCATCCTCAGGGATTGGGCAAAATTTTGGAATTGTTCAGCTGAAAACAGTTACAGCCACAGTCATTTCCAAGAGCTGTAATACAGTTGTCTTGAGATCCCACGCTGTAGGACCCTAAGCGGCATCCAGAGTTCCCTGCAGAGGAACCGCGCAGCTCTTGCAACCCCCCCACACCCTACCAGCCCCACGGGCACAGGCTGGGTCAGAGTCCCAGCCCTGGAGGAGTGGCAAGTCCCCAAGTGCTGCTCCACAACCAGCAGCTCAGCCCTCATCTTACCTGTTTGGAGACAGCAAAACCACCCACAGAAAGCATTCAAAACAACTAACCATCAACCAGCACCGCTGACATTTAATCCAGCAATCTGTCAGTGATGGAGATTTCACTGATGACTATCAGTTGAAATAAAATGCTGTAACTTCAATTTGGTGAAGTGGCCAAAATAAGTGTTATGGACTTGTTTGCTTGCTTTGGCTGAAAGATTTCCAATGAGGGTATTTGTCAGGCAGCACCAACACCTGGGTACACATCTCTACTACCCTGCAGCTAACCCCTGAGAGGTGGGGGCAGATACAGCCTCAGTCAGAAACTTCTATCACTTTTAGGGACTGGCTTACTAGAACTTGCTATAAATGCCCATTGGCTTACTGACATTGCATTAGGAAGATAATACTCGTGCTCAACGAAATCTGACTCAACTTCCAAGTTCTTTGAAAGTGCAATAGAAAGCATTCATTTTAATACAGTGTTTGGAGCCTGGCTTCCTTTAAGGTACGAGACTCTG
Organism: Gorsachius magnificus; assembly: GCA_034008185.1. Classification (NCBI taxonomy): domain Eukaryota; kingdom Metazoa; phylum Chordata; class Aves; order Pelecaniformes; family Ardeidae; genus Gorsachius; species Gorsachius magnificus. Next base: position 166,396,288 of record CM067081.1, read on the forward strand.
ATTTTGCAAGATCCACAACCAAACAACCTAAGTGATTACCAGGTCTCTGATTAAAGTAGACTGGAAGCAGTGACAATGCTTTCCACCAGAAGCCCTGCATAACATACTTGCTTTCCTCTGGAAAAGTAAGACATCTCTCTGTCCTACGGACAGTTAATAAAGCACTTTTTTTTTTGTTAAAACACACTGCCAACACAAAATTGGTGTTTTGTCAGTCAGAAATCCATTGCAGTCCCGAACAAAAAACCTCAGCACACTTAAGCCAGAGATTCAAAAAGAACGAGACTACCAGTTATTAATTCTGGTTCTAAAATAGAAGAGTGTTTATGTTGGTACAAGAGGAGTGGTGGAGACTGGAGTTAAGACATGATAAGATGCATATGCAAGTAAGCAGGTGAGATGTAAAAGTAGACCACACAGAAAAAAAGTAACATAGAAATAGATCAAAAAAAGTCAATTAGTATCCCAGAGACAGGAAGCCAAGCAGTGCAGCAACACAGTGATAATTATAAACTGCAAAAGAGAACATTAGGATAGCAAGACGATAATACTGGATAGATGAAAGGAAAAACTGTTTAAAAACAGCAAGTCAATAACAAAAGATGGAGAAAAACAAGGTAAGTTAAAAAGAAAACATCTGCAGCACACGACAAAAACCTCTGTCTTCAATTGATTTAGCATTTCTTACTTTCTTCATTTCCAGTTTTACACTTTCTCAGGCTCAAAGTATCACATACATATAATCCTTTGCTCCAGTAAAGAAGACAATGATCACACCTTGTACAATAATCGTTACAGCTGAACTTTGCTTTTTATCCTAAGAAACCAGGGGTGTTGATCACATACCTAACAGCAACTCCCTTCACTGACAAAAAGGTACCTACGCATGCAGTTTGACCGTTCAGCCGAGCTAGTCTAATGACCGCACGCTGCCGCGGCTAACTGTACATTCAGCACTGGGAATTATCTATTCATGGCATGGCCAAATAAGCAGCTTAAAAAAAACCCAACCAAACAAAAAAATATCCAAAAAGCTGATACTAATATCACCGCTGCCATCCCTCGCAATTTTAGCTCCCTCAAACAGCTAACTGTACCAGACAAGTAAAAATCCTCATCTAGAATGTGAGACCAGACAACAGGATAGGTACAGGACTACAACCCTGCCTCAGTGGTAGGTAATTAAGTTGGATTAACTTAGCCGAATCGTGAAAGCACATTTGAAAATCCTGAGCATTTTCCTTGCCAGCTGAAGATCTATCAATGAAGCAGCCATAAATAGGAAAACAGTTATAAGTTGAGTAGCTTTCTGCAAGATCTCTGTCAAAATGCACCCCTGTGGTAGACTCTTAAACATTATCCATGTCTGTGCAATAATTTGAAAGCCATTGGACTAAGCACTAGGTGTATTCCTGTTGAGTTTGTCACAAATCAAGTTAAACTGGGCTGTCTACATCTCATCTCTGGACTCATTTTCAGTACCACCAGCCTTCCCACACTAAACCTGACCATCACCTGCTGCGTCCTGGGGCAAGGCCAAGGTCACTAACACTCACCTGGAGCTCTCTGCTGCTGGCAACTGTGGAAACACTGGACCCTCAAAAGGAGCTGAATCAGTACCTCCCCTGTTTTTTAACAGTCTTCCAAGAAGTTAGTATCAGAGTATCCAGTAGGTCACACTTGAAATCTGGCGAACCTTGCAGCCTTCACGGGAAGAGGATGAAGTAATTGTAGCAGCCAACAGACTTCCCTTGGCTGCTTTCTCCCCTGGCCTGGAACAGATGACAACAAAATCTCTTCCAAGCTTCAAAAGCAAGCTTATCTCATCCTCAGGCCAGTGTAACATTATCGCATACAGAGTCACTGAGGGATCAGGTACTCAACAGACTCTCGCACCAAGCGGTCGTCGTTTGCTTCTTTTATAGCTGTGAGCTTTGGGCTCTAAATATTCACCGAGAACTTGGATAACGCCATGAGTGCAATCCGCAGTGGGCTATGAGTATCCACCCGGGTGACAAACAGGATGCGACAAAAATTTGTATTCTCTCACACAGTAGCCCATCTAGTATCAAAACTCTCATGCACTCATCTGCATCGGGCTGGGCAGGCAGTGAAAATGAAAGAATCCAGGGTCCTAGAGAGGCTTGTGACAGACAGTGTATTTCTGGTAAATGAACATCTGAAGAACAGTACAAACATTTTGATACTACCCCAAAATAGCTCAGTCTGTCTTCAGAAGTATCAAAGAGGAAAAGCCTCCAGAACATAAAAGCTGCTGACAAAACCATCGGTGCTGTGCAGTGTTTCACAAGGAGCACAGAAGCCAACCTGGAGCTCAGGGGAAAGAAAACGAAGGCCGCTGCCCAACCTGCAGTCACCCACAGCTCACCCCTCAACCTGTAACCAAGCCTGATCCTCGTCCCCTGGCCTTGCCCATGCACAGTGAAAACCAGTAGAGACATTATGGAGACAAAGTTGTCATTTTCACTGGAGTTGGATACAAAGCCTTTATAAAAGATTCAGCATTCACTAGTATTACTAGATGGGAAAACAAAAGCCTGGTATCCTTTAAAGACAAAGCACATTTTCTTCTTGAATTTGAGACCAAAAGACACATAGAAAGGAATAGTAGAAGTAGCACGCTTCTTTTGAAACCCATTCCTAGTTTGAATACGCATTCATTTCAGAAAACATAAAGAAAAAGTTTATTTCAGCTTCCTGGTCAATGAGAAAAGAGAGAACTGACTAATTGAAACCTTACTTGCGTTACAACTGTTAACAAAAAATACTTTTTTTTCCCCCCCCAATGTTAATAAGCAAAGAGTGCCAATTCTTTCTTTGTAGGTCATTCTTTTCTTTTCTGTTTGTTTGTTTGGTTTTTTTTTATTGGAAAAGTGGAAAGAAATTGGTGTGGAAAACAAAAATAGGAAGAACAAAAGCAAAATGGTAATTTTCTGCTATTATCATAAAATAATGAAGAGTTTGAAGAAAATCTTTGTTGTTAAAGACCACTAGGAAATGAAAAATTGCAACCAATTGTATAATGATATCAACTAATCTCTTAAGATTCATAAATTAATTCAATATGTTTATCCTCTCAGTATGAATCTATTCTGTTGTTATTTCTTAATAACTACTATAATAAACATAATAAATCTAAGTAAGTTTGGGCTACAAAGCATGCTCTACTACATCTTAATTTTACATTTTCCGGTTTCTAGAATATTCAAACTATTTCTTAACATTTCTATATAAAGCATTTATTGCCCTTAAAAGTTCAACAAAAACAGAGATGGGGGCGGGGGGGGGAGGGCAGAAACTTTCACAGTCATCTTAGAGAAATTAAAGCTCTCAGTTTTGTGGGTTTTTTGTTTGGTTGGTTGGGTTTTTGCTCCCCTCCCTTTTTATTTTTTTTAAAAAGGAGAGCTACTGGAGATAAAGCTCCTATTTGCTCTGTATGGAAATTGAATATATTGAAAAGCAGATTGAAAATAATTTCCGTGCTGTAGGATGTGGGTTATTTCCAGATCATAGTATTTTAGCCTTAGTGTTTCATTAACATAGTTTTTTGTCTGCTTGCATTTCTAAAGTTAGGTTTTATTTTGGTTTGTCATTAAAATGAAGAACAGATCTTGCTTCTGTAACCTAAATAACGTACAGCTGAGTTACAAAATGAGCTTCTCAGACTTGCTGGTTGTAAGAAGATTTGGGAATCAAACATTCACCTCTTTTGGGAGAGGAGAGAAGGGGGAAGAGATGAAGTTGCTTTTGTTTATCATAATTTGTATGATAGACCTACACTCTCAAATAATTTGTTTTGTGTGTGCCTCCAATATAAAGTTGCAATATTATAGTTTACAACTTTATTGTGTCCATTATTATACTAAAAGACACAAAGTAGCTGTTTCTGTATAGGAAACTAACAGAAATATAGCCTTTCAAAAATAAAACCTTTGATTTATCAATGTTCAGCAATGCTGAAATACAAAGGGACACGTAAACTTTAACCAAACATTAATAACATCAACTAATAAAAAAATAACAATAACCTTGAACAAGAACTAAAATTTAAGCCAAGTCTCTTGCCACAATTCTGAGCAACTGAGAAGAAAGCACCACATGAAAAACTTGCCGCAAACCTTGGAGCATGTATTGACATCCTTAATTTACAGATAAGGAAACGATGCACAGATGTTATACCCAGAGAGGAACACATACTTAACTGAGAATAAACATCCAGAATTAGCATGCTCACCTATGAACAGATATATTGCAGAGCTGCACTCAGCCCCCCTCTGCGTAATTGCATCAAACCGATATCTCAGGTAACGGGGTTGTTGCTAGGATTCCTAGGGATCTCTCTCTCAATCAGCTCCTCACTAATTCAAGCCAATGATTTGACTTACGATGCTTTCAGAGAGGACCTGCTCATCCTATCAATGCAGAGGTGTTTTTAGCTCACAGATATGTTTAGAGTGGGCATTTTTGCCTGGGTAGATTCCTTATTTCTGTTTTTTTCCACCAGATCCACATTATGATAAATGCCTCCTGCTTGTGTTGTTGCAGTTGATGGAAAGATAATAATGGGGGGCAGCAGAGATGTTTTACATCATTTAATCCACGCAGATTATAATTCCCTGGCACTGGCCGCAGTGACATTACAGACATTGACAAGGCAAAGCCAGACGCCTACTGTACAATTCAGTCACTCAAGGCTCCTGGTTTTCAAAAACTTGCAAACCTGGTGCAAGAAGATGGCTTGTGTGCCGGAATCACATCAATGTTCAGAAACAGCAAAAGCATCACATAAGAAAGATGCCCATTCATGGAACTGTGCGAGGAGCTTGCCATGACCCATGTTAGCAAACACGTACAACACAGGCCCAGGGCTAGCCTGCTCGCTGTTAATAAATCAAGTGAGGAGATTTGTAGTTTATTCTACAGCTATCCCAAAGACACTGCTTATGCAAATGAAATCATATTGGCTGCCAAACGCCCTTCTGCACCTCTCTGAAGAAAAAAAGCAGTAACACCTGAATGTTATGCATGCATTGGTAGATCAGAAAGGAAGGGACACAAACATCAACAAGAGCCACACAAAGTTGGCAGTACCAGCTTTCAGAGGAAATGCTAGTATTTACCTGCTTTGATATTTTTGTTGGATAACTTAGCAATTAAGCAGTGTGTTTGCCCAAACATTACAAGGGACTCTGCCTTGACATGTAAACGTGCACTCCAGCATCCAGGCACAATTGCTGTTTTCCTTGCCCTTTTCTGTATTAATACAGCATCTGCACAGCACTGGAGGTCTGTGAAAGGTACTGTGCATGCTAAATCCCTGTTTATTACTTTCCGATAATTCCAAGAGGAAAAAAGATATTTCTCTTTACACACCTTACTTCTTGTTGCATGTGAGTTCCTTCAGATTACAGATCATCTAACGTTCCAAAATTTAGGCAAGGATTTTCATAATCTCTACACTCTCACTCTCCATGATACTAAACAAAATCTGCTGTCTTAGATACAATTTTCTTCTACATTAGTAATATCCAGATACTTCTAGGTATCACATTAACAATCATTTCTCAGATTTGTAGCAACAGAGTTAACTTCATTATTATTTGCCAGAAGGACCCTGTCATACATACTCAGAAAACTTCTGCTTAGAAGACATATCCACGTGCAAAGGACTTAAAAGTGGTGAAACTCCAATTAATTATTATTTAATTACAAATTAGTCTTAATCTTTAATTAATCTTTATGTGGAAGATTTAAAAAGGTAGGAAACAAATTTATTAGTCTATGTTTCCAGACTCTACCATTTTTGCCTTTTCTTCTGTCATTTCCTTTCTATCCTACAGCTGGGTCTTTTGAAAATTTCTATTTTGGCATGCTTTTCATCTGCAGTATCACTCCACCATTTCTAATCCCGCCTTTTCACCTCCTGATCTCTGTGATTTCCTGACTTGCCATGCTAACAACAGTATTTTACAAGTGCAAGTCCCTTTTTCCTCCATTAGCTAGGTACTGCTAAACTGTTACTAATCTACCAATGGCGTACATAGTAAGTATATAACAGTTGTGTTAGCAGTTTTAAATCCAAAGGCTATCTGGAAACTACATTGGAAGGAAACAGTAGTAAGGGCAGTATATAATAACAAAACTTTTCCTCCTTTTCACCATATTCTTTCTGCGACCAAGAAACAAATTAGCACAAAAAAAAAAATCACATATTTCCTGTCTAGTAAACACACAAGTTTCATAGGAGAAAATAATTTGTATGGTGAATTGTTATCCACTGCTTAATCATAGTTTTTATGTAGATTAAGTGCTTTAGGTTGACCTCTGATTTGCTACTCCTTGTCTGGAGCAGTAAAATCACACAGATGATAAAAACTTGAGGCAATTTAAATTACTCATCTAGGTCGTTGGAAGTTTGGGGTTTCTTTTTTTGTAGACTTTTTAAAGTATAACACTGATAAATGATCATTCCAAAGAACTTTTTTCTCAGAAGGACATACAAAAGAATAAAACCCAGTTATAAAAATAAACTCATGGGTATCATCTAGCTACTACTTTAAAAATTCAATGCATGACATGAACTTAATACTTAAGCAAAGGGTGCTTTACCTCCGGCAAGTCAACACACCTGGTTTTTCATGCTGACATTTTGCACATGTATTTATGAAAACATTCTGTTTGCAAGCAACGTTAATTCAGATAGGGCACAAAATCCGGTATCCTGACTCCAAAACTAGTTTTTAAACAGAGGCTAATTAATTGGTTATCACTGAATGTTGAAACTCTGTGCCAAAAAAGCACTGCAAAACTTGACAACAAAACTTACAGCAAAGTAGCCTGGGAATAAAAACAGATATTCCTCTTCACTGTTCCCTGCTAATAAAAGCATTAACTTTAGAGCACATATGAAAGGAAGTGAGGACCTCCTGCTGCCTCTCTGATACAGTATTGGTTGCAAATGGGCAATTTCCATATATGTGGCAATTTAGTAGTGTTACAAGCCATACCCAAATGCCTTGAGGCCCTGAAGTGCCAGTCAGGAGAGCAGGATCAGCATTAACATATGATTATGAAAGAAACAGTAAAAGGGAAAAGAAAAAAAAAAAAACCAAAACCAAACAACTCCGAATGAATGCTTCAGTGAAAGTTTCTCTGTAGAAGTGTTTTCAGAGGCACAATCTGAAATTTCATGTTCTCAGAGGCACAACACAATTCACTCTTATGAAATATTAAGCCAAGGCAGTAACCCTTCGTTTCACTATGACCGCTCCTCTGAGTTTGCAAATAGCGAGATCCATCCAGAATCAAGCGAGCTGTGGCAAAAGTAAATAATCTTGCTATGAAAGGAGATGCATGTTGTAACAAAAACCAAAAAAGTTTGCAAGACAGGGGGTTGGGTGCAGTCACTGCCATGTAAGAGTTCATGAATAATTCAAAATACACTGCGCTTGCCTTACTGAGGAAAATACCACAGGAACGAGAGATCAGTTGTCCCTCTGTTCATTATTTATCATACTGTAATGTCTGGGAACTGATTACCTTTCTCTTTAAATGCACAACTCCAACTAATATTGATAAGACACCAAATGATCTATCCCACTTGAATACACACTCTTGAATTTCAAGAAACACTGTCAAGTTCGAGATCCTTTGTTCAGGAGGCTAGATTTTTTTATATTGCCAATTAGCAGTGTTAAAAGCAGCATCTAATATTACCATAGGTAAGAGGAGGAATACTGTTAAGACTTTACAGATGATGATCTAGAATTTTCAGTTTGTTCACTTCATCTAATTGGTAACTAAGTAGATATTTTTTCACAAAAAAACACCTAATCAAGTTCCAAAGCTGTTCCTCAACTCAGAAAGTAACTGGGAGGGGAAACCCCACAGAAAAAATGCAATAAACAGTAAAAGGGACAGTAAAAAATAAATGCAGTAGTAATAACTACTTTGAAGGTATTATTTTTTAAAAGTTTACAGATTTCAAGTTCATGAAACATTTCTTCTGTTAAGAAGCCAAGCAAACTACAAGCTGCTTGAAGAAATTTTTTTTGTCTCTTAAGTTACCTACATTAATTTTATTCTGTGGAAAAAAACCCCAACACAACAAACAAAAAACTGGTATGTAGAACCTTTTGCATATACTTAAAGTTTTATGGTTTACTGGTCATTAATGATCAATTGCATTCTCTTCTAAAATTGTTCAGTCTAGGCCACATACCTCTCCAACACACTTTTTTTTCATGGGATGTGCACATCTGGAGTTGTGCTGAACACCAGCCCAAAACATGCTCCTTGTCACTTTCTGGGCATCAAGTATATTTTACCAGTTAACAACGGTCCATCACGTTTCCCTAGAACAGATACATCTACATAGTCAACAGCTGATGTATGATTCAAAAAGTAAATATCTTTCCTCTGCACTTTCTAAAGCAAATGTCAGGTGGCTTTCGGTGTAGTATGAAGCCTACCGCTTCAGTACACAAACCCAGCTTGCACATCTCTTCCATTATTCCTATTCCTTCTTAAACACTAAGCCCTCCAGATGAAGCTGTGCTGATAGGAGCTGTAGCAAGCGTGGGCACAGGTACACTCCATTAGCAACACCAATGGCAGCCACCTGTTCACTCAAGTCTCGGTGCATTTGCAAGGGAGACATGTTTTATGTTCAACATAGGCAGCATCTAGCTCTTGAATGTTCCCAAAATTTGTGCATGCTTTTTCATATGCAAGAGGAGTATCCAAAATATCTTGGCTTCCTGTCACCCCCCTACTTCCTACAGTGCAATTTTTGAGGAATTGGTTCTTATCCATTAAGTATTAGGACACAGAAAAAGCAAAAATTTGTGCTCTGAGGAATTTAGCAAATGAGCAGTAAATATTTACCAGCTGCTAAGATCAGCTGGCTGTTTTGAATTTAATCTAAGGATAATTAAACAAAACAAGATATCAGGATTACATTTAACAGTGTGGAATAAGACCATTCAAACATTCTTCTATTTTAAAGTTATACCAGCATTAACGACCATCAATGCAAATTCTTTCTTTCACTGCTAGACAAGAATTAGGCTTTGATTAACAACTAACACCACAATAGCTTCATAAATAATTGCCAGACATTTGTACGAATACCACCTGAGAAACATGTCATTTTTAAGAAGTTCACTATCATAACATAAAAATAGTTCACTGAAGTGAACTTATCTCCAAAGAAATGATGGGTTTGCTTAAATGAATATCAATTCTTCATCTAGCAAACATTTCCTAAATGAGAACTGTAGCTTTTTGGCTAGCTTTCTTAACTTGGACTTTTGCCCAAAGTGTTTTCTTTAGGAAAAATCATTAAAGTCTCTCTTTTTTTTTTTTTTTTTTTTTTAAAGCATTTGAAATCTCAATGTCAAATCTCAAATTTAAGGTTTTCAGACTGCAAGCCATACATTAATGGAAGGAGCAGGTGGATTTGAGCTTTTAACAAAGCACAATCTTTTTCAAATTCATTCAGGCACTGGAGTTAAATAGATGCTAGTAAAAGCAAAAAGCAAAGCAGTATAATGTGCCCTTATCCTTCCAACTGCCAATTTCTAGGCTTTTGGTATCTTGTCATATTACTATTCCCTCCCTGTTTTGGAGGGAGAGGAGGGAAAAAAAAAAAAAAAAAAATCATAGCATACCAGGCTTCCTCTGGACATGAACAGCTGGTAAAAAAAACCAACAAAAAACCCCCCGATTCTCACCCACCTTAGGTTAAGCTTTATAAAAAATATAATCACTATTTTAACAGAAATTGAGTCTGCTGAAATGATAAAGATTTAAATGCCTTTTCATGGCTATGGAAGATCTGAACTTAAGTAGCATATTTGTTAAGTAGACTTGGTGCATATGTTATGCCTAGGATTACAAATGCTATGGTACAGGATGAGAAATGGCACTTAAATTCCACGACAGCTAAATTCCCAGCCCAATACCCCATCACCTCTACAATCTCACAGCATGGAACTATCAAGACTTCTCCTCCACAAAGTTGAGGAAGACAGCTTTTCAACACAGAAAATTCAGAACCACCCTGATTTTCTAGCATCTAGCATGCACTTTATTTCTAGTTTGTTTCTTTAGGACCTTCTTGTGGTGACTCATTGCCTTCATTTACTTAGAGATTTCCTGATTAAAAGTAAAAAGATAAAAAGAAAACCTATGTATATTTAAAATCTTCCCCCCAAAAAAACATATGCACATTCACTTTCTGCTTCTAATTCCTGTTACTATTACTTTTAAGTCAACTAATTCCATACATATGATTGGATTAAGGCTGGGTAGGAAGAGAACAAAAACATGCTCAAGTCAGTGCCTAGAACCATGCTCAGTGGCTTTGTTTTGGTACTTAATTTTTGTCACTTACTAGATATTAATTTCATTACATCTTCAAGAAAAAGATCATTCAATGACGGAAATAGACTAAACGTTACCTTTGAAAGTGACATAAAGACCCATTCTATTCAATTAAGAAGGTAAGCCGAACACAGGTCTTCAACCACTCAAAGAAAGCATATTGGTTACAGACCGATGGGGGGAACATAAGAGGGACAGCAAGCTGAAATAAAACTCAGCATGAAGAACTGACTGCACATGGTCAGAAAAAACATGATGCAGATCAAACAGGATCTGCTCTAATAGACAAGTAATCCAATATTTCTTTTCAATTTCTAAAGAGCAAAACTGAGAACACCAGAAACATGCAGCTGTTTGTGTGGTAAGTATGAATAGTCTCCTAAGAATTAAGAAGCCACTTATTCAACACACAAGGTTAGTGTCATGCTATAAAGTTGACGTTTGGTATTTTTCTTGATCACGTGGGCTTCTAAGCTCAGCGAAAAAGTAGTGAGATGCACAGATAGCTCATCATTGCACATATAAACTTACATTAGTGGTCCCTAAAAGAGGATGGCAGGCCAAAGTCACTCAGATATTACCTGTCTGAAGCTCAGAGAGAGGGAAAACTAAAATAAATAATTAGACCAAGAAAGAGAAAAAAATAGTGTTGTCTACTGCACATCTTGCTCAGCATTTCTAGCTGTGGTTAGGGGAGGCTGAGGACTACTGGCCTACACTGAATACAGAAAAATACATGGATGCATCTCTTACAAGCAGTCTAGTAGCTGGAAGTGGGCTAATTAGCTTTTGGGTGCCAGTGATTCAGGATCCAAATCAGCTTTTTTAATTGCATTGTATCTCCATCCTTGGAGAGTCTCAGAACCATATGGATATTTGGTCCTGGGCAGCCTGCTCCAGGTGGCCCTGCTTGAGCAGGGGGGTTGGACCAGATGACCTCCGGAGATCCCTTCCAACGTCAGCTGTTCTGTGATCCTGTGACTAGGAAGTCACACTAATGAGAAGGAATTAAACCTGTGCCACTGTCAGGGCCCTGACCACATCCTCCTCGTGGGCTTTAAGCTAGCTAAGTCCAGTTTAGCTGGTCAAGTCCAAGTCCAACTCTGTTGCTGACCAGAGTCATTGTGAAGGAAGCTAGAAGGGAGGTCCTGCCCCACCTTTCCCTTGGGAGCTGCTTTTTGGCTGGGGCTGTACCACTGGCTCCCCTTCTCTGCCGCACTGTAGCTGGGCTGCGGCCATATCTGCGTTTGGTCTCCCATCACCCTGGTTTTCGCCCTGGCCCAGACCTGCTGGCTTGGCTTCAGACATGCCCTGACTCACTGTGGTCTTGCTGGGCAATCACCGGACAGGGTCCAGACCTAATCCCAACCCTGACTTGCCACCTGGCACCCTGGCTCCTTGTTGGAGGGGTCACTGTTCCCCATCTGCCTGGTTACCACACTGGTTCCCAGCCCACCTTTACTGGTGGAGCAGCCTGCCCTCGCTGCTCCCCAATGGCCCCAGCATAAAAACAAGTTAATTTAATCAGTCGGGAAAAAAAATTAAGAAAATTCAGTGGTATATTGGCACTAAATGTCAAAAGGCCAGAAATCAAGAGGCATACAAGTCAATATCGCTATTATTTATGCTAGAACAATTTGAGATAGGTACAAGGCAACAACCGAATCTCCAAATACAGTATATATTCCTGGTGTCTGGTAATATGTACTAAGGATAATACAGCTTTAACTTACAATATAATAAAATCTAAATGCACAGAGGACAAAGGAATGCTAGATTTATCTGGTAATACTACAAGGAATGCAAGATAATAGTGAATGCTATTATTATTATTAATGTTTTATTTGGAGTCTGAAGGAGTCCAAAATACTCCAAAGACTGCAAAGACATAAAATGGTCATTTCTTAGCTAGGGGTATAGGTAAGATGCAGTCAGACAACGTCACAGTAAGTAGCAGGGGGAGAGAAAAAAATTTTTGTTAAAAGCATCAGAACAACCTCCTATTTTAAGAAAAGGCTCCCTTTGATCCTTAGTGCCTATGAACAAAAAAATCAAGTATTTTTTTCATTAGAGAGAGAAAAAGGGGAGAAACATGTTCTGAAGTTCTTCCAGAGTAAACTCCACAGTTCTCAGTGAATTTAATTCCTTAGGAAAATATATCAAGTTCACTCTGCTGAAACTGGTGGAGAGAAAAGGAAAAGGAGATATTCCCACAAGCTTCAAAACAAAAGTATTTCTTTTTACCTGCATTGTACTGAGAAGTGCTCAAAACGAAGCAACCATGAGGAAAATGATGGCACTACTGAGCTTCAGGCCAGCCTTTTTTTTAAAGTACTGTAAATTAAACAGAAAGGCCTATTAGAAAGGACGATGGGCTCTTACTTTTATGAGAGATAGCTTTTGTTCCCTTTTCCAAGAGCCTGGAAAATTTGGTGGTTGGCAAATTTCTAAAACACAACATCTTTTGTGAGTTTTCTGCCCTCCTAACTTGCCGCAGGCACGCACTCTTTATGCCTTCCAGAATTAACACCCAGGAAGGGATTACTGCAGTCCTGTCCCAAACATCATTCATGCCTTTCACATGAATTTCATTTTAAATGTCATCTTGTAAGTGTAGATGGTTAAAATCGGGTATTTAAATACACAGTCGAGTGTCTCAGCAACAGAGAAGTTTTCAGAGCTGCTTAGCAATGCCAGTGCCCATGCAGAGCCAAGCTGGGGAGGGAAGGGGAAGGCTGTGTTCAGGAGGAGATCTGATCTTTCGATTAAGAACAAGATCATGCATAAAAGGCGACTCTTTCTTGTCCCACCCCTGTAACCATGTATTTTCCTGATGACCTGGGCTCTGGGCTGACCCCGCTGCCACCCTTGGCCTGCCCATAGCTGCCTTCAAATTCTTTTCACATCAGGAACGTGTTTCAGTAAAGAGGGAACCATTATTTCTGTGCCTTTATGTGCCTTTTCTGGGTGTTGGCAGAATTTCTCTAAACTCATCAAAGCTCCAAACCAGATTTCTGCGAGCCAAGAAAAACAGTGAGAATGAAAAAAAACCCTGCTCCTTACCCCCTGCAGCTGCTCCAGGTATTTTTCAATAGACCTTTAGTAAAAGATCTCCATCACACATTTTCAGTGGTGCCTCACCTCCTGACATTTGACTAGATGCACCGTGAAATCCTTTTCTGGTGAAGGAAGGATGAATGTATGACGAGGAATGCAGGACAAATTAGGATGCTAAGGTACAGAAAACAGAAGCATTTGAAAAAGAAGACATTTAAAATATCTTCAAACTTGAAAGATATCTTCGTAATTCAAACACTTTCAAAAACCTGAAATATCTTACGGTTGGTATGCAGGAGGCATATGTAATGCATATGCAATACATTCAACACCTTTATTTTTACTAAATAGACTTGTTCCTCCCTTTGTGGGGGAGCCTCCTTTCTAACTCAATTCAAACAAGACTGAATTGGAGGAAAAAAAAACCCACAGCAGTGCTTCATGTAGTCCCACTCACAAGCTAAATACAACCTGCCTTAGATGACAAAGTAAGAAGCTACTCACAAAACTTGAGGTTCTCGTGCTCGGGCCACCTCAATTGGTTATCATCTCCATCAAGAAACAAACCATTAAAAACACACACACACACACACACACACACACACAGAGTCATCATCACCAGCAGACACTTAAAATACCCCTGTCAGTCTGAATACCAGCTGGGCTCATGTGAGAGCTAAGGAAAGTCTGGAAATGGAAACTGCTACCAGACATGGAGTTTCCCTCTCCCCACATGCAGAGAGCCTTGCAGAAAAAGAAACAGCATGCACCCCAGCCAGAGCAGAAATGGGATAGTGTGGACGGCCACTTTGGTGTCAAAAGAGCATTGCTGGGGTTTGGGTTTGGGTGGGGTTTGAGGTTGGTTGGGATTTTTTTTGTTTGTTTTTGGGGGTTTTTTTTTTTTAGTCACCAAGCATCTAACACAACATCTTATGTGCTGCTCAAGGGTACGGATCCCATCCTCTTAAGGAATTAGGCAGGTGTCATTGCATTTCCCACTCATGGATCCAAATTCATAGACAATTCTGAACTACAAATATCCCAGAGACAATGAGCCTCACTTAAAAAAAAAAAAAAAAAATCCAATATAGTCTAGAATAGTGCTGCTATTGAAAAATTTTGCTAATCTCAACTTTTCTAAACATGTATGTCCCAGCTGCCACAGGCTCTCGTGTCTTCTGATCTTCTGTGTCTGCAGATCTTTATATCACTGAAAAATAGACACTTCTATTTCTCGGCTGAATGAACTTGAAGACTTCTAAAGTTTTTAAAAGGCCAAACTACTGCACCTCTTCAGAGCCATTTCAATTTACTATTAAAGTAACTAATATACAAGTAAGATCCCAGTGCATCACTTGGGATAACACAGATCTTTCCCACGCAACACCTCCAAGCAACATAACTCCCCCAAATTCGTGGCAATACAGAACTTTTAAATAACAGGGAACCTTGCATATTCCATGTAATATGCATTATATGAAATTCACTCATACCTCACTGACATTAATGAAGGCTAAATATTGGCCTTTAGCTTTTAAAATAATTGTGGCCAGTAACTGTATTAAAGCAGCAAATTTGTGTGGGAAGGTTCTGCAGAGAGACCTGCCTGAAAAAGTTATCACAGAAGTACAGAGTAAGCACTGCTGAACAATCCAAAACTTCCAAGTACACGTAAATATAATCCTTAAACACAAATCACAGGGGGGATTAGGGGATTAAGAACAATCCCAACAGACTGGTGAAAGTTTTATTCTGAGCTAATCCTAAGTATCTTCTTCTGTTGCCTATATGGACAGAGTCCTGTAACAGTTTATATCTGTTAAAGAAAAGTTTAGAGGATTTAATCCAAATAGGGGTATCGAGCTAAAGCCAGTTAACACCTGGCTCAAATATGAAGGCTGAATAAATGGCAAAAAAACCTGGTGCATGTACATCTATAGGATAATACAGGTGTGGGATGCACGTATGTCAATACTGCACATACGTACTCTACAGTAGTGAAAACAGGGCTATATGCCACTTTCCTCTGCCACCTATGAATTCTAGCTTATGAAAATAAGTACTGCTGTTAATTCTCTTCACCAGTTTCTTCTCTCCATCTCACCCATGGGAAAGAAAACAAAAAAGAGCAACGTAGCCAAGAAAAATAGGCTGTTCTGGAAGAAATGTTTTTATTACAAACTACTCTCCAGAGAGAGAGAAATTGAGATCACTATAAAGTGACCTCCAAAAAAGTTACCTGTTCAAGAGATTTTTTTTTTTTTTTTTTTTCCTAATTCTCCCCTGCACCTCCCTCACTTAGGGTCCTAAAGCAAAATTACGTCCTATAGACTTACTGTTTCAACTTACACAGTCATCTCAGATTCCCCAAGGTGATGCTGCTAGATTCTGGAAAAGGAAAAACTGTGCTGAATTTAAAAAAATTTTGGCAGATGCGGCTTCTTGGGCTTTTTGGCAAAATGATACTAAAGAGTACGAAGAGTTTAATAAAAAGGAATGTCTTTTCTGAAATCTCATTAGCATCTACCTATGATTCATAAATTAGATGTACAACACACACTACCTCTAAATAATACTTAATACTCTCACATTTACATTTACTGTTAAATGGTTAATGAAGAATACTGGCTTCATCTTCAGCTCAGTAACGGTATGATATTTTCCAATTGTCACATTCTAGTGGAAAGCATTTATTCAATCCTAAACAGTGCTAATAAACAGTATTTGCTGCCATTTTCTAACAAAAAGTGCTACCAGCTGTCACCTGGATAATGTAAATACATGCATAACTTAGAGATACAGGGGCAGAAAAGGAATCTAAATTTTTTATAATTAATATTTTGGGGGTGGGTTTTTTTTTTTTTTTTTTAAACAAACAAATTAAAAAAACCAAACAAACTGTTCTTTGCCTTCTACTTACATTGTTAAATGTGAACTCTGGGCTGGTCTTAAATTTTTAAACACTGACAAAAGCCTACGGATTTTGACAAAAACATGCTCAGCTGAAGAATGACTTTCCACTGCTGCCTTCTCAGCTTATAGAACTTCCCATCTGGAACCTTTTCCCCTCCCATAATTTTACAAAATCCACTTAATTACAAATTCCTTTATGGGATAATTTTTTAAGTTTTTAACTTTAAAAGCCTAAACCAGATACATCTTCTATACTTCATTATTTCACATATACAGAGATGAGCAGTGACCTCTGGGGTCGCATGCATGAAGAATGTGAAGCCTCTAAAGTATCTTACAAATACACTCGTACCAGTATCTCAGGTACGCATAACGCATGCATACGCAGATTGCTACCTTTAAAATTCAGTAGTGACAAATCAGAAAGTATTTTATAGTGCCTGATCCTCCAGCTTACAAGTTGTCAGTAGAAGAACATACTAAAGAATGCCCATTAGAGAGAGCAATAAGCCACCAAAAGCTTTTATATCAAAGCTAGCTCTATTTTATTATCACTCAGGACTAAAAAGAGAGAAATCTTACATGATCACTTAATATTCCTGCAGCTTTGTATCAACTTTCCTGGTCCTTGATCATAATAATACACATACCTGCACAAAATTAAAAAATACTGTAAAAACATTTGATATCATCCAGTGCTCAAATGGGCTTTCCTCCAGAATTATTTCCTGCGCACACTGATGTTGCTTGCTATGAAGTATCAACTTTTCCAAAGCTTCCCTCAAATTCTGTCATTCCTTTCTTTACCTAAAGTTCATTAGGCATAAAATAAAGTTGCATTTAATCTACATTCTTAAACAGAATTTATAGAATACAAATATCACATTTTTCTGAAATTATGTGAAAAAACATTCCTAATATTTTTTACCACTTCTAACAAAAAACATGTAACAACATAAAAATAAAGTGGTTAAGAATTAAACTGAATATCAACCATGCTGCTGAGGTGTGGTTTGGAAATAATTACTGATTTTTTTTTTTTTTTTTTTTTTTTTTTAAGAGTGATCTATAGCAGCATTTTAAACTCCATTTCAGAATATAAATTTGTGCATGTTACTATATTAGTAACGATTAGAATATAAAAATAAATAAAGATAACATATGAAAGGCCTCTTGCCTAGAGACTGACCTTTTCAAGCTTATTCCAGTACTTTACTTGCTCCTAATTATTGTTCAATATTCTTTCCCCAAGAGCACATTAATAATAATAATAGGAGGCTAACAGCTATGATGGCTGATTTAGAGGTTCAAATTCTTTACTGGAGCAATGAGATGGTTTTTAAAAAGGCAAAATGCCAGTCATGAGATCCTCCCAGACTATTGGTAAACTACTGACAGCAGCATTACAGCAAATCAATCAACAATGCAAAATGCTGACAAAGAAAGAAGAAAATAAAGGCTTGCACAACTTTGCAGTTTACAGGCTTTTGTTGATAAATTGTGCTGCCTAACGACATTTTATCTTGTGTTGCAGGAGAATTCCAGATTTTGGCGCTAGGACAGGTCAACAAAATCCAAACAAATTTCAAATTAAGAAAATATTTTATTTTTGTATGTATTCCTATAGATACACAAGAAGGCAGCCACATTTCAAAACAGAAATAACTATTAAAATGGCTTTGAAAACCAAAGAACTCTGGTAATTATTTTTTTTTGCCACTTTTCCAGGTTGCTATATTTAACTAAATTATTTGTATTAAACTTGAGATCTAGTTGGGAGTTAGAAACCTCTCAGTTAGGACTAATTGACTTTGCCTCACATGCATAAAAACTCAATAGATTAAATTACAAGCAATCAGTGGTATTTTTCATTTGAAACAGCCCTCGGTGAGCCTCATTTATAAACAAACAAGACACAGCATTATTAATTTATTAATGGACTCAGTGTAGTATATAATGGCATCATTAATACCAAAGTCATTTCTGTTCATGTAACTAATCAGAGTTCTGGGAGGGGGCAAATTAACATGAAAAATGTTTGGGAGACAACATGGAAACAGTAAGTATGCAAAACAATTTTTTAAAAGGCCTATTGAGACCAGTGGCTGCGAAACTTGGGAAGAGAAAAGGCGGTGGCGCAGCAGCCGAAAGGGAAAGGCAGAATCAGCCCTCCCATCTGTAGGACCCTGCTACCACACCAGTACAAACTGACTGTCTAAAGGACTGACACTAATGAGCTTTAGAAATCAAACACCAGTACAGGCTATTTTTTGCTCATTTTTGTCAGGAGCCTGTTAAGCCCCAATAGACCAGTCTGGCCAGCCTCCCCCAGCCCTGCCCATGGCCCAGGACCCCATTTCAGCTCAGACTGGGGCCATCAGTCCCTGCACCAGCCACACCACTGCCGTGCCGGTCTCCAGCCCTAGCTCCTGGATGGACCCTTGACTTGGGTCATCACTCCCTTGGTTTGGGGCTGTCAACGGAGCCTGTTACCAGCACCCAACTCTGGGCACAGGCCCCTTGGGTCTGTGCCCCATGGGTGAGGGCACAGCCTGCACCAGGGTCACCCTCGGCTCCCCATTCCTTAGGGACTGGCCAGCTCTTGCTGCTCCTCCATAATTTTAACTGAAACTGAAGCAGACAAGTATGTTAAAGACAGATGGTGGTATACCGAAACAAAGGTTTTTATGTTCACAGAAGAAATAGAATTTCCAGTTACGTCTGCCTATGCGCGCATTTAAATAGTTTAGCTTAGGATGCAGTTTTTTTAAACGATATTGCTAGATTTTGTTGCTTACTTGCAATACAATCATTTTACAAGATTCTACAGAAACTTCACAGGCCTTTTAAGTCCACAATAAACACTGGTTTTAGCACCTCCATTTTTATTCATGCTTTTTTTTTTTTTTAATATTCATGCTGACTTTGTTAAAGTTATAACTAATTCCATTACATGTTGCCTCCTTTTTTTTTCTCTCTCTCAAGCTGCATGCTTGGGGAAGGGAACATCATCCTGTTCTGCTGCTTCCCCTGCCAAACCTACCAGCTCCCCAACTCTCAGCCTTCAGAGGCAGCAGGAGACACCACAGCAATGCACCTCCTGACTCTCCTGTGGGAACCTCTCGCTCTCCACGGGGCTCCTCAGCGACTCTCAGAATTACCCAAATACCTCCTGAGCGACAGCTTGTTTGGGACCAACCATCCTGCAGGAACCTCGCTTGGCTCTTTGAGAGCCTGGCTGATGGCAATGTATGCACACAGAAAATACACTACAATTGGTAATGAGCTCCGTGTAGCAGGTGTGGAGAACAGCCTCCCCCAGACCCCTTTGATGTGCTACTTCTGATTCACCACTGGCCTTAGGAGAGCACTCAGCAGCCCGAGCCATGCTTCTCTTGGGCAGACATAAAACAGAAACACAGAGTCTGTTTTAGAACTTGCAGCCTTTTGCTGCCGCACCTCGAATACTGTGTTCGGTTTTGGGCCCCTCACTACAAGAAAGACCTTGAGGTGCTGAGTGCATCCAAAGAAGGGCAACAAAGCTGGTGAGGGGTCTGGAGCACAAGCCTGATGAGGAGCAGCTGAGGGAACTGGGGTTGTTTAGTCTGGAGAAGAGGAGGCTGAGGGGAGACCTGATCGCCCTTTACAACTGCCTGAAAGGAGGTTGTAGCCGGGTGGGTGTCAGTCTCTTTTCCCAAGTAACGAGCAATAGAACAAGAGGAAATGGCCTGAAGTTGCACCAGGGAAGGTTTAGATTGAATGTTATGAAAAATTTCTTCACCAAAAGGGTTGTCAAGCATTAGAACAGGCTGCCCAGGAAAGTGGTTGAGTCCCCATCCCTGGAGGTAGTTGAAAGACAGGTAGACGAGGCACTTAGGACATGGTTTAGTGGTGGACTTGGCAGTGCTAGGTTAATGGTTGGACTTGATGATCTTAAACATCTTTTCCAACCTAAACAATTCTCTGATTACGTAAGTGAAAGAAACAGAGGCATGCAGATTAAAGCAATAATTTATAAAATAAAAACCTTGTCCACCCAACAGCTTTCCAAGTCACATCTTGCCTCCTGGCTTGACATGGCCCAGCTGGCAGGTCTTCACAGGCACCGTGTCAGCGACAACCAGCAGAGAGATGCAGGGCAGGGAGAGAGCAGGCAATGCAGGAGTTAGAATAGATTACAAATTAGACGATGAGAGAAAGCATAAGAGACACGGGGAGGAGAAGCCGAGCACTGAAGGGCTAACAGCACAGGCAAACAGAAGAAGCTGTCAATATTGCAACAGCTTGATAAATTAGGCATTTTCAGCTGTTAAAAGTCAATTGACAGCTCAGCCACATCCTCTGGCTCTGGCGAGTTTAGAAAGGGAAATGCTCCCTCCCCCTCTTTCCCAGGCACGTTCCCACTTTTACAGGCAATTTCAGACCCCAGAAAGTGTTAATCTTTCTGTTCCAGAAAGCACAGCCCCACCAGTCCCACTGACATAGCTCTACCCACCCGCTGGCAGGTCACCCTCACTCCTCACCTTCAGCACCCTCAACACCCCTGCCCTGTTCAAATGCCTGCCGGTATTTGTGCCATCGTCGAGGCCGAGGCAGCAGAGATAAAGGCTTGTGAGCCCACTGGTCAATTCTTACTGAAAATGCCTGCAGAATGCAGACTTCAAGCTCTTCAAAAACAAATTCCTCATTTCATAGTCAGTATTGCAAACTCCTGGTGATTCTACGCAAAGGTGTGGATAAGGCAGAAAAAGAAAAGTGGGAACTTTCATAAAGACAGGAAATGTCCGATGCCACATTTCAGATTCTTAGTTTTTTCCAAAAACTGTGAAGAGTACTGTCTGTATTTGTCTGCATTACTGAGAGCATACGTTAGGTCTTTCCTGATAAGCACAGGTTGCTTCCCTCCAGTAAACCAGTTCTGCAAATTTTGGATCAACCCACAGACATGTTCAGCCATTGCTGTCATATTTCCCAGAAAAAAAAGAAAAAAAAAAGCAAAAAAAAAGCAGAACAAGGAAAACTAATCAAGACAGCTGAGAATATTTTCCACCCCCGCCCCCGAAAGGACAGGAGCAGAGGAAGGAGAAATACCACTCCAAGAACTTTGTTTACTTTTAAAAAGTCATTCTAAATTGATTTAGCCTAGAAAGTTCAAACCTACTTTGATATGTTGTATTATAGTGAGGGTTTGTCTCTCTGATTAGCATTGGGATAGTAAAAGAATTGGTTAACATTTATTCCTGTATAAATTATGACAGCAATTGATTCTTTATTCCCATCTGCAACTGATCTGAAAGCACATGCGACAGACACAGTCCAGAGAAGCAGGATAAAGTAGCGTTCCTACCAAGGGAAATTCTGAACTAAGCTAGAAGGTGACTATCAAGCAATCAACCAATAAATGCTTTCTGTGCATATCCATATATCCTTCTCTTGTCATATTTCAGAAGACGACAGGTAAAGAAATGCCAAAAGCAAGAACAAAAGCTATATTTGATGAGCAAATAGAAGGGCTTCCCATAGCGAGAAGGAAGCTGAAGTCACTCCTACGCCACTGCAAATTGAAAAACACTTGGCATACAACATTCTATACATTAATTTTTATAGAAATTGATCATTTTACAAATTTAACTACCTATGTTAAATATTTAAGTCTGAAAATCCCATTTAATAATGTAGAAAAAACACTGAATCACAACCAAAAATGTTTGGCTTGTTATTTACTGTAGTGAGAACATGCAGCCCATCTGTTGATACCACAGAAGTCACTGACAGGAAAGAGCTTGAGATTTATTCAGGATGTACGATATGCTGTCTGGGATAGGGAAATGTTTGCTGGGTAATTCCATAAGACCCATCCTTGCTTTTGGTGGCCTAGGTGATTGATAGAATCACAGAACAATTTAGGCTGAAAGGTAGCCTCCAGAAGTCATTTGGCCCCAAACCCTCCTTCAAACTTGTTGCTGAATCTACCTTCAAGGTTAGATCATGTTGTTACGGATGAGCGATACTCAGTTAAGCTCTGGACATTTCCACTGATGGATATGCCCTCTCCGAGCACTTTTTTTGTGGTGCTTGACCATTATAATATATAAAAAATTATTTCCTTCTAATATCTAATCAGATTTCTCTTGTAACTTGTGCCCATTGCTCCTTGCTCTTTGACTGCACAGCCCTAAGAGAGATCTTCTCTACAACCTCCCATTAGATATCCGAAGACAGCACTAAGATCACCCCCGAACCTTCTCTTCTTCAGACTGAACAAATACAGACACTTTAGTCCCTCCTCATGTATCATTTCTCCAGCACTCATCTTTGTGACCCCACTCTGGACTCCCTTTGGACATCATCTTTGGGAGCCCAAAGTTGGACATGGCACTCCAGCTGTGGACTAACAAATGGCAACAGAAGATGAAAAAAAAAAAATTGCTTCCCTCAACCTTCAATTCTTCCTATTACAACCCAACATGCGGCTGTGTGGCTGGTTTTCGTGACCACATACACTGCTGACTTGTGTTCAGCTTGTCCAACACAATGCCCAAGGCTTTTTTCTTCAGAACTGTCTTCCATACTGCCCTTATGCAGTCTGTGCTGTTGTACGGGATAACTGTCAGGAACAGTAAAACCACCACAACCCTACCATTTGCTTAGCATCATAGAATTATTTAGGTTGGAAAAGACCTTTAAAATCATCAAGTCAAACCATTAACCTAACACTGCCATCCCACCACTAAACCATGTCCCTAAGCACCTCATCTACCTGCCTTTTAAATACTTCCAGGGATGGGGACTCGACCACCTCCCTGGGCAGCCCATTCCAGAGCCGGACAACCCTTTCTGTGAAGAAATTTTTCCTAATGTCTAGCCTAAACCTGCCCTGGCGCAACTTCAGACCATTTCCCCTCATCCTATTGCCAAAGCCTTCACCTATGCCAAAGCCCTGAAAAAGAAAGCTGCCTGCTGCAGAATAAACTGGCATATGAAGGTTGAGGGCTCTGTCACAGAAACACAGATGGATGCTCTATGCCAGCAGTTAAGTCTTTTCTTCTACGAGTCTATCCCTGTCCTTAATGAAATAAGCTAAATCCAGAATCTAACCTGAAGTGTATCTAATCTGCTTGCTATAATGCTGCCGCAAGTTGTTCCATTTCAATGCAAAACTGAACTGCCAACAGAAGAGGATTTATCAGCTTTTGTCATGAGACAATATTGGAGAGAAATGCTCAAAAACTATTCAGCATTTCAAATTTTAAAACTTTATAAGGACTGAACTTTATCTAACATACAGAGTAAGGAAGCATAAAAGGCCAAAGCAAAATATTTATGTGTATGCCACATGACAGGGTATCAGGATGGGAATTTGAGGATGCAAAAAACGTATTCCTCCTTTAAAAATTAAATAGATGTGTTAATCAGGCTTCACTGGCCTCATCCACACCTCCCTTCAAAGTGCCTCTCCCTTTCATATATGCACTGCAATAGGAATACAAAGCAGAAGGTATATATATGCTGAATATACACACTGAATACATATTCGGCAAGTTATACTTATCTCCCTCAAACATCTGATAATACGCTTGTTACTTCACTTCTGATTCAGTAAGGTATTTTACCTAGCAAGCTATTATCATTTCAAAATCCTACAAACTTCTTGAGGCTTCACTATGATCATAATACACTCCATTTCAAATATTTCCAGATGATACAGTATTGCCCAGGGGAATACACCGACCCTTTACAATAGACACTAATGGATCCTCCTATTTAAGCAGCACTTCCTTTTTGCACAATATTTAACATCAATTGCATCAGTTTGGTACATCTTATTATCCCAATAATAATAATAATAAGCTTCTCCTTCCCCATGTCAAAAATTAGATAAACATTCAAATACATGAGGTGCCATCCTTTTTCAATAATGGATTAAACAGTGGAGTTGCACTTTCCTTAAGGATGGCTAAACCAGAGACTATCTGGAAAGGAGTGTAGACCCTGTCAACACAAATGTATTCTTTACCTGAGCAAATAGAACAGACTTTTTAAAATTCTTTGGCTGGCTAATAGACTGAAAACAATCTAGAAAAGCCTTAAAAGAGAAAAAAAAATATGAGCTGTACAAAATGTTAGCAGGAAAGCTTAGTCATGCTTGTAGCATAACATATAAAATGGACAGCTAAATGGTTAGTTATGACTCCCAAGCTTCCAAAAATTACAGTTAAATCCCTGTATGTATTTTGCTGCTATACTATATTTCTTAATGAATGGCAACTTTTAACTACTCTATATGAAAGAAGCAGTGCTAATTCCCTCAATGGTGCAGCTTCTCAGTATGCATAGAGATTTCTGTTGAGTCTGTCTGAAAAGACAGTGTAGAAACATGGGAAACAGAAAGGAAATGCAGCCAACATGTTGTCCAAAATAAAAAGGAGAATCACACACACAATAGCTGAGGCTGGAAGGGATGCCAGCAGGTCACCTAGTCCGATCTCCTTGCTCAAAGCAGGGCCAACTACAGCATGTTGACCATGTCTGTGTCCAGTTGGGTTTTAAATGTCTCCAAAGACTGAGATGGCATAAGGTCTTTGGGCTGACTGGTCTAGTCTTTGACCACTCTCACAGTAATAAAATTTCTTATGTTTAAGTTGAATTTCCTGGGTTTGAGTTTGTGCCCATTGCCTCTTGTGCTGTCACTGGGCACCACTGAGAGGAGCCTGGCTTGGTCTTCTTCACTCCTTCTCATCAGGTATTTATACACATGCAGAGTTGGAGGGAAGCATAGGGAATCAGAGGATCTGGAAATAATAGTCACTATTTGTGAACTATAGCTTACCTATCTGCATTAGACTTTTACAAAATACAGACACCATGCAGACAAATGCCTTCCTCCATATACTTGTGTTTAGATAACATTTCTGAACTTCCAGGAAACTACACTATAGATGTATCTATAAATACAATCTATATTACATACACTACGGAATATAAGCAGAAAGCAAACTCTCATGCTCAACACCCTTTCCCCAGTTCACAAGCCATAGCAATGTAACATTCTTAGAAGACTTTTCCCAGTTTAAATTCCAAAACTAACAAGTTGTGCAGCCACCTATAGTGGCAGAGTCTGGGATCTTCTCACATAATATTACATATTCAATATTTATGAAGTACCACTTAAAGGACACTTGTGAGGGCAGAGTAAAAAAGAATTAATATATGAGGAACAGGACAGAATATCCTGAAAGAGGGAAAAATCAACCATTCTCAGAATAAAATACATATATTTTTAAAGAGTATGACCTAGAAACACCCCAAAAACCACAGACTTCATAACAGTTCTTTTCCAGTTTCTTAATATACCTGAAATTTAATCTTCCAGTATAGGAGATGCAAGTACTCCCTGGGTTCTTCCCTACTAAAGAGGAGCGACATCAAGCTTCAGTGAGTGTATAATTACTTGTGGGCTTCTTAGGGAAGGTAAAAGGTGCCATGTGTACGACAGAACTATGAAGTGCTCATTTACAGAATTTCAGTCTTTTCAGTAACTAAAAAGGATGCTTCAATAATTAAAAAGATAGTTTAACTGAAACTAACTTTCGTATTTTATTGAAAATGTCTTTTGATTCTACTATAAAAAACATGTCAGCTTCCTTTTTGCTCTTATTCTTTGCGTCTATCCAGTAACTTGCATACTTAAATTTTCCAGTTAAAAAAAAAATACTCTCGAGTATACATAACTATGGATTGCTGCACAACACACACTGGTTGTCACCTATACAAATACTCCAGGTAAAATATTGATATGTGTTTTAGATTTTAGTGAGGGGATTTTTGTTTTGGAGGGGGTTGTTTGTTTGTTGGGGGGTGGGGGCAGGCAAAGGAGGGGGCTGTTTTGTTTTTAAGACACAAACTCTATTCCTAACCTAATGCTTTTCCTATATCTTCCCACAGGAACCAGTATCCATGAAAAAAGCTTGGCAAAAAAAAGAATAATGGTCCATGACATTCTTCATTAAGGTTTGATGTACCGTACGCAATTTCTTGTATTTTAAAATACATTTCGATATTACAGAATTAAGGTTTTTATATAAAATAAGGAAAAAGATGTTTTGGGTTTCCACAAGACAATTGCTCCACACTCCTGACAGATGCAGCTTCCCTTATGCCGTGACATTTGTTTACAAACCTGTAAAAGAGTGGGGACCCATGGAATGGGTTAACAGGTTAATGCATAAGTCGTAATTACCGCCAGGTTAAGAAAGAGAACTGCATCCATAAACCAAGAGAGCAGTGTGATAATTCATACTGCATTTACTACAAAGAGAACTGTACTTTGTACTTTCAAATAACACTGCATAGAAACTTAAACTACACTGATTTCTTGAAGAAGTTCCTGAAGTTTTGCAGAAATGTGGTTACAATACAATGAGTTGGCTCTTTTCATATTTTTTTTTTTTTTTTTTTTTTTTTTTTCTTTTCAGTTCAGCTCTTAAAAAAATAACAACTCCTTTAATAACATCCTCCGGAGGCCAGCTTTGCTAGAAGTAAAACTATCAGGCTTCCCATCCTCGCTTAGTAACTGTGCACTTGATACAACTGTAAAATATACCCATTGCTGCAAGCTGTTCTTTTCAGTGAAGTAAAAGAGAAAATTTTCCAACTATTTTGCAAGCTATAGATCATTAAAAATGATCCCATACACACAGCCACAAGTAGCATCTAGAGTTACAGTGTTTTCCTGATTCCCATCTGCAAGCTTCAATTACTCCTTTTAACTTCAGAGTACAAAGACATTTTACAGATAAATTTTAGGTTATATTATAATGCTTTGGAAAAGCTTACACACATTTCTTTAAAGGTGCTGACCCTTTAAAATAACACTGACAATTTTAGCCCCAAAAGTATCAAATATTTCTGTGTCCCTTTCCTTGCAAACTCTGACTTCACACATCACGCTTTCCATAAATTACTGCATCTTGTAAGGCTAAAGCATTTTCTAAAAGAAAGAAAAAAAAAAAAAAAAAAAAGGAAAAAAATCTGTGAGGGCCACCTGATGTTTTAAAAGATGTAGGGAATCAATAAAAAGTAACTGTCTGGCTTCAGACAGTTTTCAGATGGGAGAAAATGCAAAGCATAAGAACCTGTACTTCATAATAAAATATAACTACAAAGCTCTAACATACAACGAAAAGTAGAAATATCTGTTTCTTTTCAGACAAACCCTGTGTTCACAAACTCTGTGGGCCTCAAATATCAGCCAGAGCCACAAGACTTCTGTAAGAGCTGAAACGGGTAAAAAAACCCTGGCTTCAAATAGGGCTACAAAATATTTTGGAGTTCAGTAATGCCATCAAATACTAAGGGAAGAGTCACAACAAGCCAGCTGAGGCTCCAGGTGGATAAAAGTCTTCCAATTGCCAAGTCTTTCAGGAAAAAAAGGACAAACAACAAGCAGTTCAGCAGCAGTCTCTACCCACTGGCACTGCCAGTGCTGGATCTCAGCAGCATCATCTATTTTTATACCAAAGAGCAAGAGACTTCCAGATCCAGATCCATGTTTCTAAGAAATGCTCAAAACTTATTTACTTCAACCATCTAAAAGTCTAAAAAGCCAATAAACTGTTTTTGAGAAGTATTCCAGTCTGAAGTCTGCTATCTTCCACCAGGTCTTATTTCCCATGTTATGTCCTGCTCCTTGTTTAAAAGAAAAACTAGATGATGCCACTTTACATGCCCAAGGATTTCTCTGCTTTCCTGTCCTCTGCAGGGGACAGTCTCTCTCTTCTACCTGAAGACAACTCAGCAACCTTCCTCCTCCCAGCCACACATACCATTGCTTTTCCCCTCACTGTACTGAGGAAGGTCCCAAATGCCCATTCCCCCTATTCCTCCTCCATCCAGTCATATTATGACCACCCAGTCTTCCATCCCATATGTAATGCCAGAAGCCTGGCCACCTTTTTCACCCCTGTGAGGGCTTATGTGCCCCTGAATCATCTCCTCACAGTGCCAAATCATTCTTTTCTTGCAGACCAAGAAGCAAATCATTATGTGATTTAACATTTAAGACCAAAAAGGGGATGGTGATGCTTTTAGGCTGGAAGGTAAGCATTCATTCAAGGAAACCACAGACTGATTTAGGTTCTATAGACATAAATAGACAGTGAAGTTGGTGGTGCAACTATTCAGCTGCTCTGACAGTCATCACCAAATTGAATAAAATTCTACCCAGAGATGCCTGAAAGAATTCTTAAAATTTTCAGATTGGCCAGTGCTTCCAGAGTTACCATACCAGGGACTTGCACAGAAATGCCATTCAAAGCAAAACACCATTTCAATCAGCCAACAAAGGAAAAAGAAAACACAATCAAATGTCAAAATATTTCCAGGTGTATATTACTGTTAATTCAAGCCCAAATATAAAATAATAATAAAATGCAAAACTTCCACTCTAACAGTCATTGTTCAATAATTTTAAATCACATGTTTAATAATCATACATGAGAATGGATATCATCACACAAAAGGCATCAAATAGATGCGAGTTAAAATTACACAACTGAACAATCAGTAATAACATCTTATTCAAATTTAAATAGGCAGTTCTAAAAAAGCTAGGGGAGAAAAATACCTAACAATTCAATGGGAAAATTAACTAATGAAACATACACATCTCGAGTTTCTTGCTCTCACCTTTATTGCTATCAATATATTACTCAAACTATGATGGCAACATAAGATTAAAGTATGAAAAACCCTGCCCCAAAGAACTGAGGAGTCAAGCATCAGGGCAGCATTTGAGGCAGTTACATATTAAATAAATACACACACCCCTCAACTGCTGTCTTCCTTCTCTTCTTGTGGCAACACCATTATGAAGCTACCCACCTATGGAACTGCTGCAAGAAGGGAGGGTAAAGAAATGGAAAGCACTGTAAGCTTGTTCTGTTAATTTTTTCCATCTAAGCATCTGCTATAGGCCTCTCTGGGAGGCAGGACACAGCATAAAGCTAACAGCTAACGTTAGGGTGGAAGAACTTGCTTTCTCTGAGGCAATTTCCATTTTGACTGACAACAGAAAATAAGAGAAGAGAAAGGTAATGGTACACCAAAAGAAACCTTATTTGTAGCTCCTCTTCTACGCAGATCACAGCCTGCGTGCAGATGCCCTCAGAAGCTTCCAGCAGAAGCTAGCACCTGCGCTGCCAGGGCTGGCTTACCCCCTGTTTGCACCCCAACGTACAGAAGAATGGGTGAACACTGCCCTGTGGAGCCTTGGGACCTCAGCCATCCTGTTGTCCTATAGCAACTTCAGCACCAGCAACACTCCTGAGGCTGGGCAGAGCTCCTCACTGCGTTGACTACCCAAATGCAAGGGGTAGCACAGCAACAGGATTCACACCCCCATCCAGTCCAGCTCCCTCCTCCTTCCCCAACAGCCCAGGGTTTACATTAGTAATAAGCATTACCTTCATTAGCACCATGGGAGATGCTAGGATGGATGTCCCTGAACACGTCTCTTCCTCATAGCCTTCCCAAAACAAAGTGTGACCTGCTCTCCTGCAAACCTATACAGTGAATTAAGTAATAATGAAAACATGTTTTTCCTAATTTCTCTTTTGATTCTATGTTAATGTCACTGTGGCTTTATGGTAAAAAATGAAATATGGCATATTTTTCAAGGATATTACTTCTAAAAAAATTCCTGAGAAAGTCAGGAACACACATGAGAATTACAAATTTGTATCAGCATTCTTTTTGGAGAAAAAAAAAAAAAAAAATCACAATTCTCAGAACAATGCCTTAATGCTGCCTATTTAATTGATGAGGCAAATCTATCAACGTTAAGTTTTATATAAAAACCAAGCCTGATTTATAGAATACACCTGCTTCTGTGTATTTCTATATACACATAGCACAAAGTCTTTTATTTTTAAAACCTGGTAGACCAAGAGATACAAACCAGAAACCCGTCATGAGCTCAGAACAAAACACTATCCCAGATTTGACAACAGGTGGGAGTAAGAGTGTATTCATGTTTGTGTGGCTGTGCCTGCACAACAGCACAATACAATACACAGGCTAAGAGAAATTCACCTCTGGTTGTTAAAAAAAGAATTATTTGTATGACAAGTTAATTTTGATAGAGAAAATAAGATAATTGTTTGTGCTGTTTAGAAATATGTGTCTGAAGTGTTAAAGTCCGTGACAGATTAATGGGCAAAATATAGGCAGGACAGCTGGGACTTCACAGTAAATGAAGTAGATAACACATCTGACAATTTTTCTGTTGCATGTAGCACACATATACATACACACTCATTTACAAAGCCCTAGTGGTTGAATTAAATTAAACCATTTTCTAACTCCTAAATCACCCAATTGTAAGAAGCAAGGCTGTCTGATCCATTTTAAAGAAAGACTCATTAAGCAATAGCTTCCATTTCTTTCTTTGCAAGACACCGTGAGGTGCAGTTAATGATTTGAAAAAGAATCCGTAGGCTGCAACTAATGATTCATTTGGGTCAAAGTTTCTATTGAACTTCTTTATTTCCATTTACAGGAGATCTCAATGTCTTGTATAAAAGATGGTTCCATTTCCCAGTCAATGTCCTTTCACTGCTAGTCAGCTGGAACTGCTGAGCCTCCAAATCAAATTAAACTTGCATATCACATGAAATTTGCATTTTTGGGGGTGTCCTAATCAAAGAACAACACAGTAAAATTGTCTTAACTTGTTGATATACATTAAGGTGCAATCTTACAGCTTGGAGAGGACTCACCAGGAACAGACCTTTCTAAAGTCACTTTGTCATCTGCATACACACAGGATACTTGCAGGAAGCCTGTTAGATACCTACTGGGTTCGAATACGCTAACTGCCTAATAGCAGATTTATGTTAATCTAGTCACATAATAACCAATGAAAAGAGTCATGATGAGGAGAAAAGGGGTGATGAAGCTGCCATAAGCAGGCCAACTGCCAAATGCATAACCACAACAGAAAATTTCCTACAACCCCAGGTAGAGAATTAAAGTGGTACTGAATTTGCATGGGTGGAGAGGGGAAGGTATGGAGAGCTCTACCAGAGCAAAAGACTGGAGGAAGGGAAAGAGTTGCAACTATTTTCACTAAGTAGAATACAATAGCTAAACATTTTCCCATTCATTTCCAAAGCTGTATGTTCATGAACACACCTGCTCTTGAGGAAAGGCTTTTGTTTTAAGAAACCACTAAATTTGCCTCATCTAAACACCACCATCACATTGCTCATTGTATCTAACATCACTTTTTCACCAGACTTAACAGGGAGCCTCGCTGGTCAGTCAGCATTTAATTCTGATCTCCTTCCCAATTTTCTTCAAAGCTACCTGATGAACCAATACCAGAATTCCTTAAAAATCAAGTTTTTATTACTCCTTCATTCATTGATGCTGCCATCAGATGTCACATATGTATAAACATATATACACACATGTGCGTGTACATATATATGCTCATGATAAACCTCACACCAGTTTTGATGTCAACTTTTCAACCCAGAAGAACTTTGCTGCAACACTCCTAACATTTTTTCCTTAATGAAAACCAAAACCAGTCAAAGCAGCAACTGTGAAAACTGCAGAGACAAGCCTAGAAGCCATTTCTTAAAAGCCAGCATTTGTTTTGATAAGGTAGGTTTCCTACCAGATTGCTATGAAATACTTCCTGCAAAGAGATTTTTTTTTTCAGAGGACAGAGATCTATTATTTTCATTTGCTCTCTCTTGCCAAAATCTGTCCTTTCAAATTTTCAAAGCTTCCTTCAGCTGGTAACTCCTCCACCCAAAACAGCAGCTTGTTCCACTCTAGAAAAATATACAACTCTGCGAAGAGTAGTTATTTACTGTATCAGATCAGATGCATATGTGCATACTAAGGAATCTGTTCCAAGAAGGTGGTTTTCTTTCCTGAGGATGAAGGAACTGATGCAGAAACAACACTGGCACTGGCAGAGCCTCTTGTTTACTAAGTAGACAGAGTTGAGTTAAAGGATGACAACTCTGTTAAGCCACAACAGGACATCCTAACTAGGAGGAAAAATAAGATGGAGGTTAAATGTTTACTTTCCATTTTTCTTCATTTTGTTATATGCCAGCTGGAAAAGAAATTCTGGCTGGAACACACTGCCTCATTACCAGTTAGAATTACTATCATCTCTCCATCTCTTTTTCTATATTATCATCCTTTCAGTTTCTGGTAACTACCAAATATACAGTTCTTCTGGAAAATAGCCAGGTCAGACCACTCGCTATCTTTCAAGAAATTGAAGGATTATGGACTGAGCTCCTGCAAAATTGTTGATTGCCCTCCTGTTAAGATTCCGATCTGATATAAATGATCCTGAACTTTACATCTCAGCTTTCATTGGATCTCGGCATACTTAAAGTCTGCTTCCTCTTGTGGGATGCTATTAACTATCATTACAAACAACTTTTCAAAAGGAACATAAGATATCCTAATACTCTGGAGCACTGTATCTGCATGTTGCAGGTACCTCTGTTCTAAATTATCCTCCTACTCCACTATTACCTCACCTCCCACTCTCTGCAATAAAAACAAGATTTGTTTGATTTATAAAGGAAGTAAACATACTGTTTCAGTAGTTTATAATAGCATAAAATGGACTGAGTGTGGTTCAAGGATACATCTGTGCAACTGCTTGATCTATAATTTAACTGCATTGTATTATTTCAGCTTTACACTTTAACTGGCTTCAGAAGAAAGCTAGAGAAACTGCATTTTTTTAATGCAGTTTATCCAAGATGAAGTCCTGATGCTTTCTAACACATAAAATGACATTTGACATAGTGAACAAATGTAAGTCTCAGGACACCAGATGACTGAAGACTGCCATTATTCAGGCTCAACAGGAATCCCATTCTCTTTTTTAGATTTGTATGAATAAATAAATATCTCCAAGACTACCATCGCCTTGTATTATTTGTTTCATTGCACACGTAGTTAAAAAAAAATATTACAAATTTCCCAGTTTGTTCCCCAGACATCCAAGCCCTCACACATTTTTGCAGTTCAGACAAATTTTGTCTCAGAAGTTCGAGAAAAAAACCCAACTAAAAGTCAGCCCATTAAAACCACATTTTTTTCATCTAGATCATTCCCCCAAGCTGTTCACAATGAAGCTACACAATGGTTGGTGTGTTAACCAGGTGGGGGTATGGGATGTCTGCAGACAAAAGCAGAAGAGCAGGAGAAAGAAAAAGAAAAAAGAAAAATAGAGGGAGAGAAAGAGGAATAGCATAGTGCTGTGCTTTCAGTGGCAGTGCCAGCTCAGGACCCTGAGGATTTCACAGAATTAGTTTCAAGTCACTGCTTATTTGCAGCCCTGATTCTCCCAGCTGTATAAAGCAAGTTTTGGTGAAGACTTAAACTTCCAGGAAAACTAGCCACTGGAACTGGATGTCCAGCATCTGCTAGTCCTTCCCTGCTGAGACTTTGAATCACAGCATAGTTTGGCTTGAAAGGGACCTGTGGAAGTCATCTTGACCACATCCTCACTCAAAGCCAGGCCAACTTCTATACTGCATCAGGTCACTTAGGGCCATGTTCAGTCAAGTTTTGAAGAAGAACAACCAGAGAGAGACTGAGTCTGTGCATCTGTAATTTAAGAGAAGGCTATCTATTTGCACCAATCCTCTCTGTTTTAAAATTTTTATTTGTGCTCACTAATTTAAAGAGTTGGTAGAAGCACGAGCTTCTACTTCACATCGCATTGCTGAAGTGCCAAAATAGAGAGGAAAATGATGAAGTCACCACCTCAGCTCTCAATAACATAAGGAATTGCTGTTTCAGGAGGGGGAAAAAAAAAAAAAAAAACACAACACAAAAAAAACCTAACTTTGAAGAACCAAAATGCAAAGAACATTCTCACAGCCTTTTGCATCACTTCACCTTAGTTAAACAAGCAAACAAAAAAAGATAGCACACATTTTGACTATGGAACATGCCATAGCTTCACTGGAAAAGCAAGCTACAGGAGAAATGTTATTATGGCTGCTGAGCACCACCCACCTTTGAAGCAAGCTAGACAGATACTTCTCTGAAAAATGACTCAGCTAGTTAAGCTGGATGCAGACGCCTCTCACCAGTCTAAATAAATCTTAAGACAGGGAATTTGAGGAAGCTGAGGGGATAGCTTCAGTGACAGTAGAGGAAAGATGAAGAGCAATGGAATGAGGTTGCCTCTGTCTCATTCACTCCTATTTCCTTCCAGCTCCTGCCTACAAAGGCAAGAAAAAAAATGGAGCAGTAGTGACACAGCCAGCACCAGCAGCAAGAAAGAAGAATTTGGCACCTGAGACCAGAAAAGCCTCAGGTGCCCCACTGATACTGATTACCTTTCTCCTACTACTGCCCCTAAGAGACATAAGAAAAGATTTGGTTTATTTATAAAGCTGTGTATGTTGAAAACACCTTTGTTGACTTGAGCTCAACATATTTATAGCTTATTAAGTAAACGGGATCATTCTAACAAAGAACAAGCCACTGGGACATATTCCAAGGGAGAAAAATGCATAAAAACAGATGCTTACAATCAATTTAGTTTGTTTTCAGAACTCTATAGTAACTGCACAGTTATGGCAACCTCCTCTGATTGATTTATTTCACCTTTAAGAAACATTTCAGGGAGACTAAAGTATTTCACATATAGTTAATCAGATAAACAGCCTTTTCACCCATACTTCAAGGTATCCAAACCCTAGCCTGCATTGCTAGGGACTAAAAGACATTATCATCCGTCAGCTCTTCACTGATTTACGTGGTAGAGTATAGCAGTGTCCTGAGCAAAATCATATTAAGAACTCTTCCAGATACCCTTTGGGATGCAGAGGTACATTTCATTACCAGACCGTGAGTCTGAAAAAAGTAGAAAACACAAAGTTGTTTGAGAGGCTGACTTGGGAAAAAAAATTGGGAAAAACTGATGGAGCTTCTCTGCTAGTCACACATGTAAATCTGCATTACTTCCAAGTTGGATACCTAATTAAGACTATTTAAGATACATTTATCATTATTTTTATGAAGGCTCCTATTACTTTGATCAAAACATGCTCAGACAATATGGTGTAGCTCACACAAGCAATAAGCTTTCACATGAGCCTCCTTCCCCACCTCCCTGCTGGCATGTTCGGCAATATTACTTGACCAGCTTGGCACATTAATATGTTGGACATGCTTGCATACTCATGATACATGCACACATATGTATCCTCCTCTCCACTAACTGCTCTGCCCATACTTTTCACTCAAGTTAAAATTCCCATTCATACACTCAGTCTACTCAAAAGCACAGAATTCCTCTGCTTCTGAAGATGTTATGTACTGTAACCACTCCTCCTCACAACCCTTGCCCCACCTCTGCTCATTTTATGTAAGATGTATCATACTTTGTGAAATCAGTAATAAAACAATCTTAGGTAGAGTATTGGATCCCATAACCTTGGATTTGTTGGGATTTTCCGTTGATCATGTCCTACACTACTATGATAAGAATATCATAACCATAGATTTAGCTCTCTCCTTTCTGTTGGGAAGACTCAAAACCAAAAAGGGTAACCAAAAACTATGAAAAAAATGAAGAACCCAGCCTGTCACCTAACAATGGTCCTTCTAGGCTCCCTACTTTATGACAAACCAAATTATTTACATAATATACTCAGCAGCAAATTTGCACTATTTCCTATTTTGGTTATTCATTTTTCATCATTGTTTGCAAATACTTTTGACTGTGGACTGATAAAACTGTCTCTGTGGCCTCTCTCCTTTCCCATCAGTAAACATCTTTAGACAATATAGAAGTTTTTCAGCATCTCTATTTCACTTTTCTTCCTATAACACATTATGGGAAAGCAGTTGTCCTTTCAGATTTTAGAAAAGTATAAACAGTCTCTCAAGGAACATACAGGATATATCCATAACTAATTTAAAATCCTTGTGCAGGAAAATCCTACCAACTTTGAACCGAAATCCTTACCTTTTAGTGCAATCCTAGGAAAGCACCACTATTTCTTGTCATTTGTATTGAACCATGAAAGATTTTAAGATTCGTATGAGAGAAATTGTATTTTAGAACATCACGAACATAAAAATACCTCAAGTATCTGGAGGAAAACTGCAGACTTGACTGTCCCTTTTACACGGGTGTCAACACAGCAAATGCTGGTCAACGCTCAGATGTTCAGTGAAGGAAAATTACCTACAATGGAGGCTGGAAATTTGTTCATTTTAATAATAAATAACCAGTATATTAAGATGGCAGAGTCCTTTATGAAACAGTCTCTGCAAATAGTTTTTAAAACAACTTTTTACTGAGATAAAGACAAAAAAGCCTGCACACTAGGGCAGCTGATATACTTGTGGAATTTATTAGGTTCAGCATAAATGCTAAGACTAAATGAGCTTCTTTAATTTCCATAATGAAATTGTTTTTGTAAAGTTAAAAATACTGTAATGAGGCCAAAACGGTGTGCTTTCAGAGACTCCCACGGTGAAACAAATGAGATTTTAGCTTCTCTAATTGGGCATACTGCAAGCTGGGCTTGATGCTGTCCTCAGCACAGGATGTTTGTTATCCCTAACAAAAAGAGGTCTACAGCTGTCAGCATAATACCATACAGCTTTTCTGAAGCCAAGCTATCAGGAGGAAGGCTGCTGCTCTCTGACTGGGACCACCCAAAGGGAGAGATCAAGTAGAGAACAGCTCTACTCTTCCCTGATTAAGAAGTTATTCGTAAGGTAATTTGTTTACAGCTATCACAGAGAAGCTTTTGAAGCAAGGATTGAGTATTCCCAGAATCCTCCAAGAGAATTTTATTTGATTAAATAATGAATATGGATATTCCCTTATTCTTTCATTCCCACCCACCCCTTTTCCCCTTGCTTATTAGATCTCATTACCTGTCAACACAGGCCTCCAGAGCCTGCCTGTTCCAGCAGGAAAAAGAAAAATATTAGAGGCATTGTGTTGTGTCTGTATTGCCAAAATCTGCTGGTTTGCTGCCATATGTTAACACCACAGCGCCGACCTCCAAGCCTTTGAGAACTTAAGACTCATTTTGAATGAATATTACTTTCATTTTTCCCCTTCACTTGTTTTCAGGTGTAAGCAATAGAAAAAATACCCAACTTAATAATTTTGCAGCAGTAAAAAATAGCCCATTAGTTCTTTCACAACTAAACCATGATTTCATATTTGAAGCAAGAACAATAATACCACAGAGGAAGCGAGCTGAGTACTATTCCGGGCTGAAACAGAGGGAATGTGACTGTACATACTTTAAGAAGCTAAACACAAGGATATTTAATTCTAATTAGTTACATGAACAAGAAAGACTTCCCTATAAATGCACACTGATGGAGATTACTACTCCTTTGCTCTAGACCTAAGCCATCATTGCAAGATCAAACTGTTTAACCCATGCCAGAACATTTTACTGGACTAAAATTGTCAAACAGTAATTTTAAAGTGATTTCCCTACTAATTTTTGTTTCATTCCTTTCCTATTTTTGCTCTGTTTTCACCCCAAGCATTCAATCATCAACCTGCTACAAAAAAAAAAAGGGGGGGAGGGGTTTACAGAAGGGTTTTCAGAAGTGTGCTAGTTACCACATGTTCCACAATTCACCCCTCTTCTGACTCATAAAAATATAGGGAATATAGACTTTATCATGAGAGAGCAAAATGCTAGGATGAACAATAAATAAAAGTGAATTAGAAGTTCAAAAGAGGTTAAAAACATAACACAAAAAATGAAGGTATGGGAAAAATAATACTATTATAAGCAAAGTTTTAAACCATCAAAATCAATGAATTTTTGCAAATGGATTTTTGCCTTTTTGCTTAGGTTTTGGAGAGTGCACAAGAGTGCAGCAAAACTGCATGGAAGGAATGAGAAATAAGATTCGCCATCAACAGTAAGAATGTTGCTAGAATTATATAAGGCATCCATTTTAAAATGTATCTTAGCAGGTAAATGTTTAGAAACCTTTGCTAAATTTTGCTCTCCATCCCATTTCCAACACCCCTGTGCACTGCATTAATATTTTGTAAGGAAATGTAGGGAAATATTAGCAGGAGATAAGTGAATCATTATGGTTTTTGATTTTAATTTGGATTTTATTCATTAAAGCCTCCCAAACAACATCTACGGTACATGAATCAGATTTAAATAATGAGATATTTTAATTAATTTTAACTTGGAACTTCACTTTGGATCACAGAAACCTTCTTAGAGGATGCTCAGAAGACCAGCATGGGGTAAAAGCAAAATATCACATTACTAGAAGTTCAAAGAAAAGATCTTGAGAGCCTCCTACAAAGACAAGGATGATTCCAAGGAAAAATAAAGAATGGGAAATTTATTATAAGCTTTTGTACAACTGCTTTTAAGAGTATCCGAGAGTACCTATCTTTGTGTCTACTATGACACAGTAGGATAGACAAAAACTATATTATTTATTGCATACAGTTAATTAGTGTGTGTAATGAATTATTCTAAGTATATTCTTTTAGCTTTTGAAAGAGCATAGGAAGTCTGAGCAATTCCTCCCCGTATACCTACATAACACCATAAGAGATGTTTTTATGCTGCGTATCTACGTTAGCTGAAGCAAGGGTCTAGATTATACAGCCTAAAGACAAATGTAAACATTAAAAAAGTAA
Source organism: Gorsachius magnificus (assembly GCA_034008185.1). Lineage (NCBI taxonomy): Eukaryota > Metazoa > Chordata > Aves > Pelecaniformes > Ardeidae > Gorsachius > Gorsachius magnificus. The sequence continues at coordinate 166,435,382 of CM067081.1, forward strand.
CTGCCTCCTGAAAGAGGCACAAGATAGATTGTAACTGGCAACTGGCTGTCATTTTTCTGAAACAACACTACCAAATGACGTTTATTGAAAAAAAAAAACTAAAACATTAACATAGAGAAATATGCATCATCTCAGTATTAACAATTATTCTAAACCAGTTTGTTACTAGACCATTTATGTCTTAATATTTAATTCAGATCTAACAACAAACCTAGCAATTTATTTCAGTTAGCCCTTAAAACAATAGGATATCTTCTAAAAATCTTTCCCTTATGCTCCCATTATAAAAGGGGAAAATGTTTAAGTGCAAAATATCTTTGTCCCACTGTTTTCCTTTTACCTATTGTTACTACGACGAACAAATTACATTGTCCCATCAATGGGCACATCTGAGCAAGATCTATTCTGACACAACGCAAATAATAAATCTCTCCCTGTAATGAGTTCTGCTTTCTAATAAATTCACCCATTATTTTAGTCTAGAAGATTAAATGTTATAAAATCTGTAATACGAAGCACACACAAAACGTACGTAGAGATATATACAAACAAACTTTGGGGTTAAACCACATTTTGGTATTCGCGTTATTTCACAAATAACATGTCACCTTTATTTAAGCTGATTGGACCAGCATTTCCTTTCTATCAACTGAAGCAGCTAATTTACTTTCATTGACCATCCAGCAGTATAATGTACCACCTGCTTATTGTGATTCTCTCTGGCTAGACATTAAAAAAACAAACAGAAAAAAAAATCCTCTATCTCCCCCACTCTGTAATTTAACTTTGTACAAATGTAATCTTAAAATTCTTCAATTCTCTGAGGCATTCTCTGAGTGGAAATACTGGGATTTTTCACAGCACCACATCTGTGCATGCACATCATGATTAATATAAGACAAATCCTTCAGGCATATTGCAATTGATGCAGCAAAGCTGAACTTATTTGAAGCACAGCAAAATTATCTGTTCTTTCAACTGCTAGCTAATTTATTTGTTCACAGCCACACAGGTATAGAAAATAAAGCACTTTTTTTCATTGCTCTATGGAAGTAGAAGATGCACACATGGTGATAAAAAGAGCAGAAAACAGTGTTATAATAGATTATAATATTTTGGAAATAGTTTGTTTTCCAGTCCAGTATTTTAAACAACTTCATATCCTTTAGAAAGTCTAATTCATAATGTGATGAGGAATCCTATCTAGTCAAGTCGTCTTCGCTATTTTTGTCCCCATGTAAGACTATTTCTATTGCTCTGTAAACATCCACAACCCCACCAAATGCTAGTTCATACTTACAGCTGAATATCAGAAAAAGGAGCCAGAAACATGTTATGTTCAGTCTGCTACTTCATTTTGGGTTAAGAGACTACAGTTTTGACAGTAGAGCCATCTGCTGTTAACTTTCCTTCTCATCATAATACCAATCCAGTCAAAAGCAATTAAGTGTGTTTTGCCATTATAATATGTAGATAATTATGATAAATTACCGTTTTTAAATCAGCCTCAAATTATGCATATGGTAGGTATTTTCCTTGCAGTTACTGATGTAAAAAATATTCCTGCATTTGCAAAATATTTCAGCTATTTTATTAATGATATTAGTTCTGTAATGAGATCTCTACAAGGACATTCCTTAGGCACACAGCCTGACAGTCATTAGAAATCTATATCTCAGCAAGACATTTTGCCAAGTAGAATCGTAACGTTCTGTACTGCCATTACACAAAATACTTAGAAAATTGTCTATTTTATTGTGTCACAAAACCCCAAAAACATATGCAAATGCACCAATAAGTAGCCAGAATAATATTTTAGTCTTTGCTACAACACGGAATTATTCAAGAGTTTAACATAGGCTAAAACACCTGCTAAAAAACATCCCTTCAAGAACCACACACTAACACTGTTTTCTGCCAAGCTCCCTTTGACATTGCTCAAGCAATCCCCAGGATTAGCCAGGCATAAATAAGCAACAGTTCAAAGTGGAGTCAATAAAAATTCTTCCTCTGCTGTAACACTGGATTGATCTGGAGGGTACTTTTTTGTAGGGGGGGGTGGGGTGTCATACTGCCATACTTTCTCTGAAGTTTAACTGAAAAATCACCCGTTAACATTTTAATTGATTTTTGTAATCTTCCCTCAGTATTTCCGTGCTACTGAATGGACTTCTTGAAAAATAATCAGCCCCTACAATGCAACCACATGCTTTTCATGACCGCACCAGCACAGAGTGATAACCCAGGACCCTTCATACATCTAATTCTTGCCAGGGATGTGCTACCCACTATGACAGCCAGCTCATAAATCCTGAGCACTAACAGCAACCGGCAGCACCTGAGTCATGGCGGGCCGCAGAGGAATGACAAGGAGGAGAGGAAGGCAAAAAAGACACAATAATGCCAGCAGCAGAATCAAATCTCAGCTCTGTTAAACACACAGAGATGGTGTCTGCCTGGCAATGGCCTCATCACCTTCTCCTCATTATGGCCACACGGTGTACAAATACAAGTCAGAGAGATAAAAGTTAGCAAGAGATAACTATCAATTCAATTGACTTCAAAAACTTGCAGTCAGGGACAGAAACGGTGTGAAATGATATTTAAATCTTTCCCCTCAGACAATGCAAGAGAGCAATATTTCCACAAAGCAGCAATACAGAAGGAAAACCAGTGGTCAATATATGCTCGCCTTAAATGTCAGCTAGCTTGCTCCTCAGCTGTGCTTGCAATAACTACGTGGATTCAGAAACAGATGATACCAACAAAACAACAGCAGAACATCCCTATCTGTGTCCTCTGATTCTGAGCACTTCGAGACAGGAAAGGATAAGATCTCTAACTAAAAGGAATGGAGCCTTTATATAATTCTGCTTGTAGAATAGACGTGTTTTCTCTCCATATCTCTCTGCTAGCTGAGTCACTGCCGTTAACAGCTGCCAGTGCGTTACCATACTTCTTTCTCCTTGGCAGGACAGGCAAATTGCTCCCCACAGAGCAGATGCCAGTCAACATGGCAAAAAGAACTCAGCTGAGCATAATTTCTCTTCCCATAACACTAAGTTGTTTTCAAAATGTTTGGCTTCCATCAGACCACTGCTTGGGGTGAGCTGTTGCTTCTAGATTTGTTTTCTTTCCTTTCAAACATAGCATTAAGTTGTACTCAATTTCCATAATCAATTAAGAAAATGCAGTGGATATTTTTATTTCAGAACTGCTACAAAATTTAACAAACCGTTCAACTGAAAAAGCTCTTGTTTAAAAAGCTATTGAAAACTTAATGTTCAGCTAATTTATGTTTACAAGATTAGCTTTGCAAGGTATCACAAAAAATAGACTTTACTACTCAATGTAGTTCTGTGCCAAGGATTTCAGAAGAGGATATTTAGATTGCAAGGCTTCATGTCTAACACAAAAAGACATTGCAATTTTGACTGGGGAGAGCTGCATGCAGCCTGTGAACTGCGGTGTGTAAATGTATGCACATAGGAAGTCTTTCCACACCTTGACTGCTGCTTCATAAGAAGATTTTTGCCCTTTGTAAAAAAAATACGATTTTCTGAATAAAAACAAGAACTGCAGCCTCTACTTTACTAATGAACTTGAATTCACGTATGAGCCAGCCCAGCCCCAGTCACCAATGCAGGTGTCTGTTCAGAAGCGTGCAGAATGACAAAAATATTCGCTGAAACTTTTTGGAAGCAGCAATGCTGATTCCTACCTCCTTAAAAACATATGTCAAGATCCAGAACAGCTAAACAGAAATGCAAATATCAGCAAGAAGAGTCCTCTTTTTAAGCAGAGGAGGTCTCAGCATACATTTACCATCAATCTGCTCTTAAAAACAAAATATGATTCTAGCATATTCTAGCACCATAGCTAGGACTAATAAACAGTTAAAGGGAAAATTACTTAACCAACACAGCACACTTTGAAGAGAGCTGGGAAGGTTATCTCAACAGGGGTGTTTCAGTTTAGAATACAGTCACGCCAATTATTATTCATGCAACGCTAAAAATTCACATACAATACTGTACTACAAAACACTAACCCTAAACTAAAGTTCATACAACTTCAGTACCTCCAATTAAGAGGCAAAATTCTCATTTTCAACCACTTTGTATTCCAGCTGCGGGCCAAAAGGATGTCAAGGTGGGAAGTCCATGCACAAGCACTTACAAGAGGGAGTACAATTTGAGGGGACCATGGCACTTGACTAATTCCCCAGTAACAGCTACAGGTGCCAGCATGTACAAATCTAGGCAGAAAAAAAATTCTTTCACTATTGTCCTCTAAAATACTTACATTTTGGAAGTGAGAATGTTTATTATTAAACTGTGAAAGAAACAAAGGACAACACTGGCAAAACATTATCCATCATTAGTGCATAAGTGACTGGTTTGGTCAGCTAAGGCAGGCTGAAGGTGTGCTCCCTAGAAAGTAATGCCTTGGTGCTCAGGAGAACAAGAGCCTGTATCTTTGTGAATGCATCAAGCTTATATCTGGTCTTCAGCAACCCATTTGAGAAGCGACTTTTTTGGCAAGATAGAAAGTAGTTTGCATGTTTGAGTCAAACCCTATTTGGCACTAATCTCCTCTCAAATCTAAATAGTGAGATGCAAACACAGTAGAAAACTTGAATTCTCCAAGACTAAACTTCAAAGATACCAGTCTTCACTATCTTCACTAGCACCAACTGTATTTTAAAATTTGGTCAGAGCGCCTAATAATCTCACTTCCATGGCATTTCAAACATTTTCCACAAAGCTCTACTGCAAGTTGTAATGCTTATTAATGACTGAAACACCTTGATATTTTTGATTAAAAAAATTGATTTCCCAATTTTATTCATCTTGGACGTCTTCTGTATCAAATAAGTTGTGGTGCCACCCTCCACAAGCATCAGAAGGAACTATTAGCATTTAATAACCATCTTTAAGTCTCTTCTGTAACTGCTCCCTCTCTTTGGGTCCGTTATCCCTCAAGAGTGGCTTCAGCTGCCTTTAAAGCACCCCTCTGCTGCGAGCCCGGCAGCCAAAACCCCTGTGGCACTGCAAGGGAAGTACAAGGCAGGCTGGAGAAACCGCTGGCACACCCTTTCAAAAAGATACGGCATCAATATTCCCAGCACTGTCAAAAGACAACAACTAACATGAGAGAGCAATACCCAAGCACACAGAACAACGAGGCAAGGGGCGGGGGGGGGGGGGGGGGGGGAAGGGGCGGGGAATGCTAAATTCATCGGTTTGGTGTACATAAAAAAGGAGATAAAGTCAACATCCCTTAAATGCCACTGGACTTGCATTGTTATCATCCCTTCTCATGCTCCACTGAACCAGATATCCGTGTTCCCAGGCAGGCACAGAGACCTGGAAGCCCTCAGTAATATTAACAGTGCAGTAAATGCCTGGCAGACAGCGGGCTCCCCCCCTTACAGATGGGCATCTGCGATGAATGGAGTTCGAACACGCAAAGCGCACGTACCGAGTTGCACGCTTTGGCACAAGACCCGTCATTTTTGCCCTTGGAGCACTGTGTATGCCTGAAGTGCGTTGAGATAGAGCAGGAATCACTGCATCCCCATGAAAAATGCTGTGAGTGCGTTATTGTCCCAAATGTATCCATGAGCAGGATTTACAAAAATCTACCTAAAAGCACAACTTGTTCAGTGTATCTTAGCATAGGCGACAGCGAAAGTAAAGTCTCGACCTTATTCTGTTTTCAAATGTGCCCAAGTAACAAGTGAAGGAACAAGATAATCTCACACAAACAGTTCCAAGGACTACAGAATTACTTTTTCATACTACAGATATTATGTGGAATAAAAGAGTAGAACTAAAAGGTAAGTGGCTTTCTATGCAGGTCCTCACTTGCAGTGTACTGCTTATTTAATGATTGTCTTTGGACATACAGGCATACAATACAGCATCTCAAATACCTTCAAAATGCAGACTCTGCCTGCGAACCTTTCTTCTGAAGCAAAATGTCTTTGGGAAGAGGGTGTCATCATTACTTTTGGATGCCTATTATCCAATGTCAGAAAATCGTAAGTCTTCAAGCAATGCAGGAATGAGCAATAAATTGGCTGACAATGCTGTCCTTTAACTCAGATTCAACACTAGCCCTGGCTGTGCCCACTTCCAGTACATGTTAATATGCTAGCACAAGAGAAATTGAAATCCTCTGTGTTCCTTTTATAATTTTGATAACATTGATGCAGATCCTTGGAAAAAGAAGCAGAAGCAGTAAAAGTAGAAATATTCACCCAGAGTATCTGAAAAGTAAAGATTAATTTCAAAACGCCTTACTCACGGTTTAAAATAAAAATCTGCTGACATCTGGTATGGATCAGCTGGCTGAATTGCTTTGATTACTCATCCACAGCCAAGTTCTTTTCTATTTATTCATTTACTCATTTATTTCATGGTTATAAAAATGTGTTTCATAATAAATATGGAGAGTGACAACACAACGCTGATTAACAAATATGATGTTCTCAATTTCTTTAACAGATTTCAGTTTTTAAAAGGAATTGTGTGTCTGCAGAAATGTCAGTCCTAGATTTTATCCATGCCTTTGCTGTCACAACTTGTTTTTGCCTTTCTTTGGATATGCTAAATTTATAGGTGTTGACAAAGTATTAAGAACTACAGGAAGAAAGTGTCTGTGTGGAGCACTTTCATGAAATTGTATTATAAGGACTCATTCTCCTCTAGCACACAACAATTGTGAGCTGCAAATTACAGAGAGCTAAGAGACTGTCCTGGGGAAATACAAATACAGGCATGTGTAGATTCACTCTGCTCTAAGCACCTGCTATAGGCCATCAACAGACCGAGCTTATCACATCTCGGGTCTGACCTAATGTATTATATCTGCATGAACCAGTTTTCCAAAAGAAGCAGAAAGGACAAAAAAACCCCAAACCCCAAATAACTAGGTCTTAGATGGGGAAGACTCGATCACTGAACTGAAAAACATTAGAAACATACAATAATTCGGGTTGAAAGGGACTTCAGGAAGGTACAACTCCTCACTCCAAAAAGGGACAACTCTGATGCTCCTTCAGCTTACTGAAGGCCATACCGAGTTTTAGCATCTCCAGAGTGGAGGTAGCATAATCTAACAGCCTTTTCCAATGTTGGCCACCATAATTTTTTCTTTCCTGATCAAACTTGCCTTGCTGCAGCTTTTGGATGTTGCCTCTTCTCCTTTTAAGCACTTCCAAGAAGAGACTTGCTCCATCTCCTCTATGACCTCCCTTTAGACAGTTGAAGACAGGAACTGGAGTTGCCCTTCAGACCTCCCCTTCAGTCTTCTGTGCTCTAGACTGAGCCAATCCAGCCCTCAAGCTTCTTATGCTTCAGCTCCCTTTTCATCTTGGTGTTCTGCAAAGCTGCTTCCTAGCCAGGCAGTCCTCAGTGCGTAGTGTTGCATGGGGCTGTTCCACCCTAACGGCAGGAATTTGCATTTGCCTTTGCTGAAGGCAAGGTTCCTCTAAGCCCATTTCTTCAGCATCTTGACAGCACTCTGAATAGCAGTCCTGTGCTCCAGCAAATGGACCACTTTCAATTGCTTGTGCCACACCATGTTACCCTTATGACAGACATTAACAGATCAAAGTTGCTCACAAGAAATGGTGTTTTCAGTCAAGCTTCCTCCAGTTCTCTGAAGGCTTCATACAATTCCTTTTCTTGATCAGGTAGTCTGCAGTAGCTGCTCACTGAGACATATTCATGTTGGATTCTCCTTTGATCTTGACCAGCTTGTTACTCCTTCCAAAGCAAATCTGGCTCTACAAATTCAAGCCACTATCTGGTGTGGAGCACAAGCCTTTCTTCCCTCTTACCAGCTGTAATTCCAAAAGAGCCTGTATTTATCCACTGCAGCACAACATTCATGTGAGCTATCCCACATCACATTTCTGTGACCCTAAAAAGGTACCTTGATGGTACACAGACTTCTTATTTCTCCTTTTTGCCTCCTATGCACTGTGTGTTTCTGTACAGGTACTTGAGATGAGCCACCAGAGAGAGTGTGAAAGGCTCGCTTATAATTCTGCCATTTAAGTACTTCTTCGGCCCTCGTTCCTCTACTTCTCTTTGGGCTTCAGTCTCCATTTCCTGGTGAACAAAGGTTAAAGCCCTTCTCTCCTAGATTAGCAAAAACAGTTGTATGTGCTAGAGTACAACAACCCTACGACCCTCAAGCCAAGCTGCTCACTTCGCCTCACTCTTACAGTCATAAAGGGTCATTCGGGCAACGTGAATCTAGCACACATTGAAGTAATGCTTACTTGAATCTGCAAATGGCCTGAAAGGACAGTTCTAAAAGATACCAGCACCCGTGCAGCTTAATCAAAGCTTTTCAGTCAGCTGTTCAAACTGAAGATCATATGTGAAGCATTCTTCCCTGAGGATAATCCTTACATTAGAAGGACATTAATTTATGTTCATATTGTTGAAGAACAGATCAACAAAAACCACAGAGATACAAAGTGTACAAGATGCGTGGCTGCTCTTGTGATGAATTACTGAAATTACAGGAAGGCAACAACTATAGGTGGTTTGGTTATGCAATGAGATAAGGCTGTACATTACCCTTTCACCACATGTTCCAACAATGCTTCTTTTTCTACTTCTTCATATCTGCATGAAGCAGGATTTTCTGGAAAAGCTGTTGTTAAAAACAAGTACAGTAACCTGCTGAGTACTGAGAATGAGCTACTTTTATGTCTGAAACTTCCCACTGCTCCTAAACAGATTTGTGACTCCAAGCAGACTCATCTATCTCATTAACAAGAAGTACTATTAGGGGAAAGACAGAAACCTTTGAATTTAATTAAAATTCAAGTACATTTTGTCTGAATGCACATTTTTATATATGTTGTTACATACAAAGGGAAGACTATTATAAAGTTATACCTACCCACTTGTTTACAGAGAAAGAATTATCAGCTAATATTTTGAGAGAGTGCCATGAAAACATTCAAATAGGGGAAAAAAGGAGTTGCCAAACTTTTGTAGTTGGTACCTGCTTATAGCTTATCCTTGCATGCCATGGCCTACTCCAAAAGTTACCCAGTGGAAAAAGATGCATCTTGATACCATAACTTCAAAGCAATCTTCAGATGTGTTAGGCTGGAAATCAAAACAGTTGAGGTGCAGAGGAGCATGGAAATCCACTGATTAATCCTGACTCCTGTTTCCATTATCATTTGTGACTAGGAGGCTGCATCGATTGAAAGTTCTTAATCATACAAACATATTTCTAAGTAACCTTTTAATCTCTTAGAGGAATACTTCACAGTTGCTTTAGCGAACTGGTGATCTCTGTAGACTGCTTGCATAATGTGAAACACAAAGCCTAGCCACTGCAGGTTTTCTAATTATGCGCTCAGTCAAGATCACCAAACCTGTGATTCCATTTCAAGAGTAAAACTAACAAAACCACATATTACCAAGAAAACACCCAGAGGGGGAGAGAAGGCTCATGTAGGTGTTGAAGAGAGAGGAGTGGGGGAAAAGCTTAAAGATTCCTTTTGCTACAGAAGACAAAGCAGAAAATCAAATCTAGAAGAAATAAGCATAGAGCTAAGGCAGAATGAGTTTCAATTGTTCTTCGTCTAAATTCTGAAATATTTCTACTGCCATCATTGAAAGCACACTTATCTTACTTTTTGTTCCCACAAAGTCAGGAAGGAGAGGGATTATCCAGGGAGGTTCACTGGAGTTAAGCCCAGTTAATGAAAAATTCTGCCCTCACGCACAGTGTTGTGCATTCCGTTTTGCACAATAACTGACAAACACAACAAGATTCAAATAAATAACCACTTAACTATAGATTCTCTACCCCTACAAAAACAAGCTGAAGGCCAGTAAAAAAAAGCAATTAAATCAAACCCAGCAATAACAACTTTAGTGTCATAAGAGACCCCCCACTTCAGAAGCAAAACCCATCTAAAGGAGCCCAGGCAGGTGGTAGTTCTCTCCTGCAGTCTGAGTATTACAAACTACAACTGCAGATGGGAGCTTTGAACCAGCGTCCTGAGGTAAAGTCCCACTGACTTTTACTACTCCTTTAGTGAAACAGGATCAAAGGGGAGACATTTGTCTTGCTCCCACTTTGAATTCGATTTCTTCAAATACTTTCTGTGCTATCCAATCTCCAATGTGAGAAGATGCTGAGGAGACCCTCTGGTCACTCCTGCAGACCTGGTGCAGAGCAATTGCATATTCGAAGAGGCACAGCTACCAAGCATACTCCAAGACAGCGTCTAGAAGCACAGCTTCTGCAAGCCACCAGCCTGCAGCAAAGGCGACCCTACCTGAGGTTGGGAGAACATTTCTATCTGACTCAGAGCTTCACCCTTAGGAAATGGAGTGATAACACTCATTTCATTTGAGCAGGTGGCTACTGTGGCAGAATGGGAAAGAAACACAGGGTGATATGACCAGCCCCATACTTAATGATGGCGCTGCTGGACTGAATGAAGAAGCACACAGCCCTGAAGCCATGTAATGGACCCACCTGGCCTACCTCTGGAAGCATGCACTGCCCAGTCCAAAGAACTCCATCAGTTTACCTACCCAATATGCATGAGGTGACTTCAGTGCTGACAACAAGCTCTGACACTGCAGTCACACTGTACCTTGTATGTGGTGATAACCTAAAGTTAGACTGACAAGGTCCCAATGGTAGTACAGGCCTGAGTGTTACAGAGATCAATATCCAGCTCAGAGACCATAGATGGCCAAGATGACAAAAGCTGGAAAAGCTCAACCTCATAACAAGTTACAGCCTAACCAGGAAAAGCAGCAGCAATGATGTCCCTGTAATCTATCAGGGTCCTACAGCCTTGAGATCCAGCACTCCAGATCAGGTCCTGGTCAAGACAGTAGACCCAGCCCAGGGGATGAACCTCCCAAACATCATTCAGGCAACATTCTTTCCTGGGTCAGATCAAGAGGCCATCTAAATGAGCAGAAAACAGCTCATGGCCAGAGAAAGAACATAAGAAATAAGGCAAGTCAATAAGGAATAGTCATTCTCAAGTCTTGCCTTCTGGCTTCCAGTGAAGACCATTGTTTTCTTTTCACTGTAGGCACTCTTCCTGGGAAATTCTACGCCAACAGAGTACCCTGGAAGCTGATAAATACCAAACAAAACCCACAATCTTCTTCTATCAGTTCCATGGCTACAAACACCTCACCTTTACGGGGTAACAACTTTCTAGTTCATGAGATACAATACCGACAACACCCATTCAGTACCACACTTGACACGAGTCATTGGTTTGACAACTTAGTGTCATTCACATACTAGACAGAGGCTGACATTAACCTGTGATACCTAGTATTCCAGACAGGACACCTTATTTCTAGAAGATAACCATTCTTTTTTTCTAATGAAGACAATTGGCATGAAAGTTTCTCACACAAACGAAAACTGTATGCCAAGGAACATACTGTCCATTTTCAGAAGAAGCAGGACTCTGGGAAAAGAGAAAAAAAAAAAAAAAAAAACACACCAAAAAGCAAAACCACAACAAACCACAAACAGCATACTGCACACACACAAAAAAAAACCCAAACACCCAACCCCCCCCAACAACCAGGTTGTTTGTACTGTTTAATTCATATGGGAAGCAGAGGGGAAAAGAATTTGAAAAGGACCGAATTTCATGGAAGCTTGGTCCCTCAAGTCAGGGTCCCAGAAACTTGCTCAACTTTTGCTTGCAAACTTCAGAATTCAGGAACCGTGGAAGTTTTCAACTGCAGTGAAAGGCAGAGCTTTAAAAAAAAACTACAAGACTTTAATTAGACATTAAGTAAGATAGCCTTTTCCCAGCTCCATCCCCTAGGATAAGTTCAAAGGGATCTGCATTTCACACACTGAAAACATCAACAATTTTCAGCACTTGTAAACAGCAGTCTAGGGAAAGACAGGAAAAGAGCATTAACTTTCATGACTTTGCTTCCACAACCTGACAGAATCAGGCAAGCTGGAAAACTCTACCAACCAATCTCTGAAATGCACCACAACATTTTAATTGAAGCAGTTTTGTGCTTGTATCTTTGATCTAGGATCAAAGTGATCACCCCCTATAAAGCTGAACCAAGTACTCAGGTATTTCAAATGCTGAATGACAGACCAACTGAGGATTAAAGGTCAGGCCCACAGCCTGAAATGTAGTAAAACCAGACAATGCTAAAGAACACTTAGATCTTCACAAAACACAAATAGCCTTCAGGCTTGCTCTAAGTTTACTCAGAGTGAGAGAGCATGATCTATTCAAGCTGCGCTCTAGGCTGGATGCCTGAAGACAGGGTTGTGCTAATGACTATGGTATCAATTTGCTATACAATCTATTATTTTGGATTCACCTATATTTCCCTACTGACAGGGCAGATTTATTCTGCAGTTTTACATGACTATCATGGATCCAGTTCCCTATGGGACACGTATCATTTTACTCCGGGCTTCTTGTTATCTGCCTAAAATGCTTTTGTGTGCTACTTCTGCATACAGCTGGAAATGAATCTGAGGCCTCCTCAACAGCCATGGTTCCTCAGGGACTATATATGAAATTGTTATTGCTCACATAATAAATTCCCTAAGTATAGCATATCGATGAAGCCAAAAATTCTCTCTCCAATGATTTATTTAGTTATTGACTTTAAGTTTCCCTTCCATGTGAGAGTTTTTTTGTTTTTTAATCAGAGTTAAGCAAGAGTCAAAAACTCTTCTAGTTTAATGCTGGATTATGAACTACTCAAAGCATTAACAATAATTCATTAAGGACCATTCATGGTCTTAATAACCAGGTTTTGATTGAGATTGCAACAACCACGACAGCATTCATCACATGTCTGTTGGAGCAACTAAACCTGAGCAGTAACTTTGCCAGCATGTCCTGAATATCTCTTCTACCAATGCTTTTGCATTATCTCCTGCCTTCAGTTTGCATCATCTGTCTGCAACAAACCTCATTCAACTGCATATGATAACAAGTATTTCCCAGCATAGTATCATAGGAAATAATTAACATTACTTCTACTCCTCGCATCAAGTTGATCCTATAGTACTACTGTACAGACACTGCTTCAAAATATGAGGTATTAACAACAATCACACACACAAAAAACCCAACCAAAAAACAAACAAACAAAACAAAACCAACAAAAAAGTGATTTTTGTAACAATTCCATCTTGAAAAACTTAAAGTTTTGCCTGGTTTCCAGAGAGGGTGCATATTCACACCACTGAAGCTCAGGTGCTTATGTAGGCAGCTAACTTCCTGTGGCTCCTCAATACGCAACAGAGAAAGAAAGGCTTCTCCAAGAATAAAATCAAAGCAGAGACCCAGTATAAGCACCTCGTAGAAACAATTCCTTCTAGAAGTGATGAAAACATAAAAGGAGCACAAGAGAAACTAGCTGACTGAGGCTAGGTGGTTCATGCTGGAACACAGAGAAATAGGAAAAAAACCTCATTATATCATACTATCTCTTCAGGCTGGCAGAGGTCAATGAATCAGACTTTTGATATGACTGGATTACTGCCTTCTCGTACTCTTTGACAAGTCTTGCTCTCTGCAATTCTAAGTGATGGCCGCAGGAAATAGATGTAATGAATATTTTGATAAGAAGGTAAACAGAGGTCATATTCTCCCAGCATAGAAGTGATAATGTTTATCTCATGTTTGGCTACTGTGGCTATACAATTTAATTAACCTTATGGTAATATCATCATGATCTGTAGTAGAATAAAAGATGAGGCTTTATTTATCTCACTAATTTCAATTTTACTGTGAAGTTTCAAAGCAGCGATTGGGGAAGTTGAACGCCAAGAGTCCTGTCATATTCTAAGAGATTCCTGACTGATATGAAAAATTACTATGAATTACCTTCAAGATGTGAACTACTGATCAACTATATTATTTGTTATTGCACCAGTGTGAGGGCTATCTTTTAATGTTAACATAGGGAGCTGCACTGTGAAAAGGTGATAATCTGGGTTTATGTCATCCAAGCCTCAAGGATTCACGGATTCTCATCATCTGGACAGGTAATAATGTTATTCATGCTCCTGGATTTGCTTAGAAAGCAGATATCGTTCAGATAGAGGACTTGGGTCCTTGAATTCATTTTACGTAAATCAGCAGATCATAAGCACGAATTATGCAGTTTGCAGGAGAGGTGCTTTTATGACAGTTTGCTCTATGAAGAGCAACAGTAACACAATTTATCTTGAGAACACCTGAAAGTTAGGCACAGCATATGGTAATTCACACCAAGTGGTAGACAGAAAGGAGATCTTCCTGTGGAATGGAGATCAGATCATAGAATCATAGAATGTTTTGGGTTGGAAGGCACCCCTAGAGGTCATCTAGTCCAACCCCCCTGCAGTGAGCAGGGACACCTTTAACCAGATCAGGTTGCTCAGAGCCCCATCCAACCTGGTCTTGAATGTTGCCAGGGATGGGGATCCCTAGCCCCGTAGATCTTCAGAGACTTCTCAAACAAAAGATTTGATGATTTTCTGCTATTGCTCAGGGTTCAACACTTCCCAGATGAGTTATGTTATTCAGGGATTTGTTATGTTAGCATTATGAGATGTTAGTCGTCTTCTTTACCTTATTCTTTAAAAAAAAAAAAAGTCAAAATTTTTAATTGGAGGAAAAAAATTATGAACTTTGACATTGTTAGATTTCTTTGGTTTCAGACTAAGCCAGCTGATAAGCATTTGTTCAATTCTTGCCCAAAACATTTCTGCACACAGCTATAAAAAACCACTTAAGACTCAGATGAGTTGCAGAGAAGGTAACTATCCATAATCCTGGCTGCAGCAGTTGACTTTTCCATATCTGTTCCTCCACCTGATAAATGGGTAGAACCATAGAAATCTCAGAGAAAGGTGAGGAAACTACTATGATAAAGTTCCATTAAGTCATATATGAAATAAAGAAGTTTAAACACTCCACATACTGATGTATACAATATCTTCCTTCAAATGTGGATAATTTGTTACTACTTTTAAAATATCTCAGCTGATACTTAATATATAGAAAGGAAAGAATGTGCAAATATGAGACGTATATCTCAGATCTCCACTTTAACCCAAGACCTCTTCCCTCCTCCAAGTAATTTTTGTAAGAATAGTTATTTTCACTCAGAATATTCTTGGGAATATAAATTGCTGTAATACAAGGGGTTGCTAGCCAGTGAGATCAGATGTGCAATCTGCCTAATACCATATGCTGGATATAGATAATAACGTGTTATGCCTTATTTCTACTTTTAATTTTGCCTATGGATTTGTAAGGCTGATGTGATTGCAAACATATGCCTTAACTTTTTTTCTCCCAGGTGTTCTTCAATTCTTGTTACCGCAAAGTGAGTGATTACTAACATTTCTTAAAGGAAAGGCTAGAAAAAATGGGAAATGCAACCACATAAGTGCCACAGAGGCGTGGAATAATTTCAGAAGGGAAATGGAACACAGGGCACAACATTTTCCATACAGTATCATGAAAGTCTCTTCAGTACAACCAAAGCATAATCAGAAGCTCATAAACACTACCGTAGCCTTTTTGGATTAATTTGCAGACAACGTCTGGCCATCTGTGACTGAATTTCAGTCAACAGAAGGAACAATTTCAGGAACAGAAGAACAAAAAGGACCTGAAACTTACTGTTCCTTCAGCAGCTGAACTAGTTAGCCTGGCATCCCCCATGTCCCAACAGTCCCCAGTTTTCCTTCATATTCCCAACATCTGCCATTGTAATAACCCATACCCTCCTAACATCCCCAGAGCCATGCCACCATATATCCAAGTTTATGCCTAGACTCGTTCCCTTTGCTCCCCAACAGTGATGTATCTAGCTCCTTCTAACAGTATATACTGAAAATAAAGCTGCTGAGAGCAGAACTCTCCCTTCCTTCTTCACAGCGGGGGCATTAACACGGATCTCCTCTCCGTGTCAACACCAATTTTCATACAAACCTGTAAGAACTCAACAATTTGAAGATCTTGCTTTAAATTGGCCAAAAGATCCACCCACAAGCTATTAGAGCACAGAGAGAGATGGAATAATGGTATATGCCTCATTTCCTTAAGCAGGCAAGCAACAAATTAGATAAAAGGATGCGCTTTAAAGAAAAATGCTCATGTCACTGCTGTGTGCCATCTAACATTTTTAAATTTACAACTTTTGTCCCCTAATGCACATCCATTTGAAAAAGGCAGACAAAGGAAGAATGTCAATATAAAAATACCCCAAAAGATTTCTTAAGCATAGCGATACACATCCCAACAGTATGGGGCTAGTTAAAATAAATAATAAATAAGACCAGTAATATTTAGCTAGATAACAGCAGTAAAGTTACCAGTGATGTGCTTTGCTGCCTTGACAGTAACTCAACATAAAAGATTTAAAAAAAATGTTCCCCGTCATGTAAATGAGCTAAAGTGCTGTTTCCTGAATAATAAAATATTTGGACTACGCTATGCTACAGCAAGTCCCCATAAGCAGAATATGCAGTTAACAACAGAGATAAAGGAAAACTGACACCTTATACACTTTGTTATTTTGCACTGTTTTCTGAAAGACTAGAGTAAAACACCATATGACACGCTGCAGGGAAGACCAAGAAAAAGACTCAGCAATTAAATTTCTGAAATGAATGACATTTTTGACATTTCTCTCCCCTTAAAAGACTTCATGATTTAGGCTGGGGTTTTGTTCTGTTTTTCGGGGGGGGGGCGGGGAAGGCATGGAAATCAAGATAATGATAGTAATTGGTAAACATATGAGTGAGAAATCCCAGAAGCAATCTCATACTGAAAGGCCATACTGGATATTACCAAGGAATACTGCTCTGTAACATTTTGGTTGACTCATAAATATTTATTTTGCTCTTTTTTTCTTCTTTAAAGAAAACTTTCCAGAAAACAAGACACGTTAAGGTGGTCTCAAAAGGTTATTTTATGCATCCTCTTCCCCTGGTAGGATCAATCACTTCTGCTACAGACATCCACATAACTTCTCCAACTAAGACTTCTAGCAGCAGAGACCCCCTAGCCCTCCCCAGGCATTAGATAAGGTTACTTCCCTCACTCACTTTCACAAAAGTCCTTTCCTAACATCTGACCTGAATCTCTCTCATTGCAATTTAACTCACTGCTTCTCCTAGTCTCAACAGGCCGTGTAACCGTTCCTTTTCCCCTCTTACTTTGCTTACCTTCATGATTCTGCTGTTTATCCCATCTTTCTTGAAACTCAGTGCCCCAGACTTGATGCACCAGTTTAGCCAAGATCCTGTTATACATAATGTAACGCTGTTTATAATTTATTTTTTTTTTAACACAGAACAATGTTGATTCACTTTTAGTGTAGTACCCAATATAGTTATAACCTTTTCTTCAGCTTGTCTAAGCTGGTGTTCCTCCACCTTGTATTTGTGCAGTTAATTATTCCAAAGTGTACCACACTGCAATAGTCCTTACTAAATTTCATCCAACTTTTTATAGACTATTGCTCCAGCACGCTTATCCTAATCCTGTCCTCCAAAGTTCATCTTGCTGCTTCCTCCTCACAATCACCTGCAAAGTAAGCAAGTATTCTAAGCAGACCCAACCTAAACCCTCCAGAAGCACCACATTCAGCCCCCTATTCAACAGCAGATGCTACACGCAATTAATCTACAGTTCCCTAACTACTGGTTGATTCAGCTTGCAGCTGTTTCATCTACCATGTATTTCTTTTGCTTGCTTATAAATGCAGCATGCAAAAAAAAGTATCCAGGTGTTTAAGGCAAGATACTTCTCATCTGCAGCTTCTCTGACATCTACAAGGCCTCCCACTTTTATAAAATTAAATTAGACTGGTTTGACAAGAGTTGCTCTCAATCAAGACACCCTATATGGTTTGGGTTTTTTTTCCAAAGTGTTTGGCAAAGATTGTGACCAACACTTGTCTTCAATTTGTTAGGTAAATTGTCTGCAATTTTCTGATTCTCCTCTTTCACTTCCATCCTCTTTCACTTCCATTCTCTTTTTTTCACCTTTCTGAAAATTCACCCTCCCTCATTGTTTTCTTGAACATGAGTATTTCACCCATTTCCCTAAACACCTAAAAATAACATTCATCGGGAGCAGCCAATACAACGGCAATCCTTCTCTTCCTCTTTCTACCTCTCCATCGCTTACAATAAGCACGCAAGCTACAAAGGAAGATTCCCTTAAATCCCTTTTTTCCCTTTTAATCATTACCCATAGACTTCCACACTCAAATTCAACTGCAGTCTGGACCTCAGAGCAAGCGTGTACAATCTTGATAAACCAATGTCACTCCTATTAATAAGGCAATATAAATATTCAAGCTTCTGAATCACTTCACCAAATTTGTTATAGCATGTAACTTTGACTACCTAATAAGGATTTCAGGTTTTCCTCTTTATTTCTTGCACATCTTGTATGGCATTTAGAAATTTATGATGGGCAGCAGACTGCTGCTTTTTCCTCTTCTCTCCCCCATGAGCCCATCAATCATGAACTAGATATCAAGATATCCTGAGGTTACCAATGACATATACTTCTTTAACATCATTATGCCATTTTTACAACACTTCATTGACTCTCATATCAAGTTTTCCAGAAGAGATAAAAGCCACATTCTCATCCTAACAACCACTAACTCAAAGTAATCCATAACCAGCATCATTCTTGGCTCACCTACAGCAAAAAGCCCAGTTGGACAAATGCAAGTGTGAATCTTGGCTATAAAGGCAGAGTTGTCCCCCACACAGCAGGACCTGCCTCTGCTAAACCAAAGGAGGTTATCACCTCCAAGAAAGGACACACACAAGCCATATCTGTGATGCTTGCCTCGCCTCCCCGACACACAAGAACTTTGTTTTCATTTTAAGGCTCCCAGGCAAACAAACTACATTTGGTGTGCTCTCTCAAGCTTAAGTGGACAGGAATATTTTCTATTGAAAGTGGAACAGATGAGCAGTAGCCATTTTGCAAGGAGTATTGAGACCTCCAAAACTCAAAATATCATTCTAAAGTAAATCTCTCTCAAGAATATAATCTATTGTCTTTTGATTTCAAGTCCTATGAAAGTATGTTGGAAAAACTAAACCATCTAGCATCTGTTCTTGCTGCTAGAAAAAGAAATGGAAAGAAAAGTAGAGCTTTGTTGGGTTTGTTTGTTTGGTTGGTTTTTTTTAACCTTGACACTTTCAAGGAACCAGATTCCAAGGAACCTTGCTCAAATTATTTTAAATCTGTCAAAGAAGAAGTGTCACAGCCCTAGACTTTACTGTTATTATTGGCTTTTAGAAACACGTAGAGCTTATTATAGCTGTACTTAATTATGACTTAGCATTATTTCCCTGGATTACTTCACACACATTTGCAGAATAAATTACAGCAAATTCTCCAAAAATCTGAAACCAATGTATATACAGGCAGTGGCAAGAACCTGTAAGCTGTAAGAGCTACCAAAGGTCATTTTTCTATCAGAAAAAGCATATATACATTTTACAACTACCCACAAAACCCACACTAACTAGAAAGAGCAAGAGTATGCATATGGAGGTGCACACACAGATCCCCAGCTCATTTTCTTAATAATTAACTAAATTGCTGGGAATTCATAGCAATAGTCACTGTTCTCACCTGTAGGCTGTTGTGTATCTTTAGTGCATGTCCAAGCTCATCCTTTTGTAAACTTGTACTAGAGCACCATCCCTGTAGAAAATGTGTAAAAAAATCCACCACCACCACCACAGTCCAGCTTGGAGAGTAGGAAAGAAGCCTCTGCACTGCTTGCAGTCTGCAGTCTCCAGTCTCAGGGTATCACAAGCCTGTAACTCTGCACATGGTCTAAGTTTAGCTATTCTCTTTATCTCAATCTCCAGAGGTGCTGCAATACACAAACACAACTGGCTTCAGTGGAATTTGGGGTGGCCAGTGCAAGAAGCACTGTTAAAATATGGATCTTCAGGAGCCATATTAACTTTGAACATCCAGTACTTGCAGAGTTTAGAAGATTTGTTAGCTGATAGACACAGAAAATTCAACAGAAGACTGAATTTCTTCTCATCTTTCCTTTCCTTCCCCTCCTCCCCCAATAGCGGATACTAAATTAAGTTTACATATGAAGATACTTATTTTAACGGTTCTTTGGGAAGGGAGGAAGGGTTCCCCCTTGTTTTCATTAAAACTATAATATTGTAATTTAGAAAAAAGGCACAACAGCTCACATGATGGATGCCAAATAAGGCAATGGCAGTAACTTTTAGGAACTCCTAATAGCCAGATGCTTCTCCCCTGCAAGAGCAGGGCATATGTGAATTGCCTGTTTGTTGAAAGCAGTACCAACTCAGCCATATTCTTTCCTATGATCGCCTCACCCAACAATATGTACCTGTCATCTTAAACACAAGACCAGACGAACCTTCGCCCCATGGGTAGGAAGACCCTGAACTGTTTGTTTCCCAAGAAATGGAAGGCCATCCGACGGCCTCTACCCCATCGTACATGGAAACAGAGAGAAGGGAGCTGCCTGCCTGTGGTGGTAATTAATTATACAAGTATGCCCTACATAAGCCTTCCAGGAGAATTCTAATACACACGCCCCCAAAATCCATTCCCAAACGCTGTTTCATGTTAAGCCCCCAAAATACACAAAACTTCATCAGAACTTAAAATGGAAAATGCAGTTCCTGGTAAGCAATCACTGTCAATACTCTCCTCCTTACCCTGAATCCCAAAGCCAGGTAAAAGATGAGCTTTTTGCAGATTTCTACCCTTTCAGCTTTTTCCTTTTGTCACTGCCTTAGTATTGCCTCAACATAACTACTGTATTTGGGGTTTTCTTTGTTTGTTGTTTTCTAAAATATGATGTTTGGCAAAGTCCAGTATCATTCACAATATACCAAAACCATAAATATTAAAAATAAAAAACTAAATTATACAGAATATTCCACACTATCAGCAAGCTTCTTTCTTCTTGCTATGTAGCCTTTTATTAAAATCTAATACTAACACCAGATTAATGTGACAGCCATGAGTATACAAACCAGGTTACAAAGGAAATAAGCCTTTATTACTTTTCCAAAGATACAGTTAGCTTAAAAGCGATGATGAAAATTGCTAAGAGGGGAAAAAATAAAAGTATTTCTGGAAAAAAATATTCAAATTGTTAAACGGTTGATTGGATTGCCAGGCTTACTGTTAATACAGCAATCCTCCTCACACAAAGTCTTTACTGCAGCTGTGTGTATTTCCCTATGTATAAAACAAGTACATGAGAATTTAAATAAAATTTTCTTTAGCATTTGAGATGTTTCAGTTCTTACGATGGAGTTACACACTAGCACACAGTACCAATAGAGCAAATAACCAGGACTAATAACAAGAAATAGATCTGGATTAGTCAGATGCCAAAAGTATGCGTAATAAACGGCCCCAAAATAGGTTTTGTCCTGCTGGAATTCTCCAGGATCAAATGCAACAGTTGCAGAGCTCCAGCTGGAAGAGTCCTTCTCAAAAAGTCATTAGACATCAGAGTGAGTCATTCTTTAGTGAACATTAATGATAAAAAGTTCCAGTGCCATTAGTGAAGTTGAACGTTAAACTTCTTCTAAACCATTAAACAGATGTTCTAGCCTTTATGCTAGCGTGACTTTTTTCCTAATTGCCTCAATTATGTCCTACAAGAAGACTGTTCCTGCAACTCTGCACAGGACTCAAACTTCAGCCCAACTTCAGCCGCAACTTTTCTCATCTCCTTCCACCTCTGCAGTTCCTTTTGTCAATTCCCCCACAGAGGGCAAGGGCAGCCAACAGCTATGCTGCTAAAGAAGCAGGCCCTCACAAGGAGATGAAGAGACAGGACTAATGAAGTGGTGGCAGCAGAGGAAGGAGGAACATGCTGCCCAGGTGGGTCTGAGCACCAGGAACGCACAGCTGTAGGATGGGAGGAAGCACATTACAGAAAGGGACCAGACACAAATCCAACTATCCTGTTTACACTTCTTCCTGGGAAAAATACTACTCCTTGGCATAGGTTAACAGCCTGTTAATCACAGAACAGATCTTCAGAATGAACTGTAATTAAGCCTTTTCTCTCCTTTACACCCCTTTGCCCTTAAAGGCCATTTACTGCACATCTTTCTGCCTCTTAAGAGGCCCATGAGGCTGGGGATGAAACCAACGGAGTTCTGTATTTTTAGAAGACGTGACTGCAAATGACTTCCAGCTGAAATGTTAGAAATCTTTCCAAGTGAAGTGACTTGATATGACTCATTTGGTAATGTCATAAGCCTGTGGCACAAAACATCTTTAAAAAGATAATTTCGTGTAAGTGCTTATTAAATAGAGCCAATTTTTATATTACTATGTTTTTGGTTTTGTTTTCCTTCTATATCTCAAACATTCTAACTTCTCAACAATTAAGCAGTTTGTTTTAATACACTCCTGCTGATTTAAATAGGAAACAATACAAAGCAAAAGGGTATAAACTTTATTAGGTCAATGATAATTTCAGTAGATTGCAGTAAATTAAAAATTTCATTATACGCAATTAAGCAACTTCATTAATACAATTGCCATTTTCCTCACTCTTCTGACTTAGTATATTTAGTACACAAATAATGATATTAAGATATACACGCATGCATGCACATACATATACTTTCCACCTATTATCCCTATGCTACTTGTAGGTAGAAATCAGTAATGGGCTTCTGAAAGCCAGTTAAGAAACTACACCTAAAAACCAGATTCCCACCTATAAAAGCTGCCCATCGTGGGCAACAGTGTAAGAACTCCCCTTACAGCTGTGCAAGTAAAACACGTGGGAGCATATATGTGCCATGCTGGCTCTTTACTTATTCATTCTCTTAATAAAGCAGAGCAGATTTGTTTTCTAATTACAGAGCCTGGCTGCTGGTCATAACCTGGACTGAAATCTGAAATGCCACACCAAAGTACAACGCCACTCCAATAGTTGACAGAACATTCATCTGCTCTTGAAAACAAGAGTTTTACTTTGCAAGAGAGGGAGTTATGTTATGAAACTTGTAAAAAAAAAAAGTCCAAAAAATGTTATAAAAATGTTATGATTGTCTATCCTGCAGAAGGGAAGCAATTTTCAGCCAAGTAATTGGTATATTTTCTTAGTGCATTATGTTTCTCAAAACATGTTACTGTAGGTGGAGATTAGCATCCCTTTTCTTCAAGAGGAAAATTACTTGTCTTCTATAGTGACTGGAGCTGTCATTCCAAGAGCTGACAAATGTTAACAATCTCTGGAGGTGTTCTTTACAAACATCTCAAAAATAAATAAATATATTCAGATCAAGGATACAATGACCAAAGAAAGGTTATAAATAGAAGGAAAATACCACAGTTTGAATATTCACACGCATCATACATCCATCCATTCCAACAGAAGAAAACTATTTTTAAATAGCTTAACTAACATTAACAACTAATACTGAACTTTGCCAAAGAAAGGACACAGAAATATTCCTTATTAACAAAACAAAAAGTTGCTGGACCTTTCATTTTGCAGATAACATCAAAGAAGAAAAGAAACTAGACAACAGTTTCTTTCCAGCCATCCAATCTATTAATCTGTACACAGATTAGCAAACCCCTTACATCTGCATTTCAAAAACTGTACAGATCTTTCTTATTACGTTATATTTTTGCTGTTCTTAATCACATTCTCACTGCACTTTCTTGAAAGCGTTTGCAATGCTTGCAACAGCAAAACATGAAGCTCAACTGCATTATCCCCCATGCTGAAAGCAGGTCCACAAAGTCCAAACAAACCAATTTGCTCAAATTAATTTCTTAAACGACAGTAACTACCATAATTTGCTTAAACTATGATGCTGACACCCCATGACACCATCGATAAGTATAGCACACTTAACATTTAAAATTTCAACAATAAACCTCATCTTTGTTTAAAAAATCTATAGCAATACACTAATATACAGAACATAAAAGGACACACAAATAAACATAAAAAGACACACAAATAGTTTTCATTCTTCTTTGCAAGAAATCGACAATCACAAAGCAAGGTGTTTTACCGAGATTTTGGTTGAGAAACTGTCTTTCTCTTACCCTTTCTACCATACTTCAGAAAACCAAGTGCTAAAGCTTCTTTTCCCAATTTGCAACTTTTCCTAGGAGCCAACTACCAACATTCAGAAAACCTTAGCTAAAATTATAGCGATGCATGATGTAGGACCACCTTCAGAGAACTATAATCAAAATAATAGAAAAAAAATTAGCAGATGATACGACTCACTAATGTAAAATCCAAAAGAAGAAAGAGACTGGGAGATTCTCAATATACTTTCAAAACTTGTCATTTCTCAATCTCCCAATGTAAAAAAAGGATATAATTTTAATACAAAATTAGTGCCCTATCAGATGAATAACAGAAATATAAATAAATTAGCCTTGCAACTAGTTTAGCCCAGGACTATACCTACCTCTTTCAAGTGAGCCAAGAACCACACCTAAGAATTCTCAATGCGTTTAAAGAATCTCCTTCATAGAACAGATGGACCTTCATCCTGCTCAGAGTTAGAATGGAGCATTACCTTTGAGCATACGATGGGCTCTGCCCAACCCACAACTCCACATAAATCTATAGACTCTAAACGATGTGATTTAGGAACAGCTGGATGAAAAATAGGCTGTGGGAAAGAGGGGATGGAGGACTTAAGATATAATGACTTCAGTCTTACTGCAAAGTTAGTATCATCTCCATGGTAAAGAGGACAAAGTAATATGGATTGAGGGCAGGCAAACAGACAATGTTTTCTAGGGTCAGACTATACCTGCTTTGTGTAGTTAAACAAGAAAATGACAGCTTCAGATCAAGAACTGCAAAATACCCCATTGTATACAAAGCAGAAACTAATGTTTCCTTAGCCCTTCTTCACCTTCTCCATTAGGAGGCCTGAACTTCCCCACCAGATGCAGTGCCTGATTGCAGCATTTTTTCTTTGAGTTACTGTGGAGCCAGATCCAGATTAGATCCTCTCATTCCACAGGTGGAAGGGAGTCGAGGCAGCTCACTGTGGATGAGCTACACCTGCCCCACCTAAGAAGCATGTCTTGTGTACCCCCCACACACTTAGCCAATTATCTAAATCCTGCAAAGTTTAAGAAACAGAATTATTCAGCAGGATCAGACTTCTAGCAGGAAGGTAAAGACATCAAAATTTTCTTCTGTTGATTGGATGAAAATGGGAGAACAAGCTAGATCATTTATGCCTCTGAAAGACTTAAATGCAAGATTAATTATCATTTACTTCAGTTCATTACATAAAAGTTCATGGAATGGAGAAAGGAAGGAAGCTCAGATACCTTATCAATCAATGAAAGGTCATTATTTTCAAAGTAAAAGTAATTCATGAAAGGATGAATATGTATTGTAGAAAATATTGATGTAATATAATATTCAATATTATATCTAGAATACATTCTGACATTATACAGGTTAAGAACCTGAGAACAATACTGACTGTTTCTCCTAAAGACAGAATGTCATATGGATATAGCCGAAAGTATTTGATAATTTTTACATCTTTCTTTCAGCAGGACTGGGATTATTCATTAGCTGACTGAAGCCTGCACTGCACTGCATGCGCTGGCTTGGTGCCATGCCCATTATTAGTGACTCTTTTGATCATACAACTTCCTTGTTTGCAAATGGGAACAGCTTTTTGTCGTTAGTAATGGTGAGGTGGCGATTTAACTTATAGTGGAAGAAGGAAAATGCAGGAGTAAGCCAAAGTTAAAACTTTCTGATACTAACCAGCAGGTTGCCTGATGTCTTCAGCGTTAGCATTTAAGTTCACTGCAGCTCAACTCATTTTGTATCAGAGGAGATTTATATCAAGCAGTGGGAAGGCATGTCACCTTCTGGTTCTGTCTTACGGAATTACCATCAAGAACATAGATTATAATAAGCAACAAACAAAAGCATAGTTAGGGGAATATTTCAAATGCTACCAAAACTTATAATGGTTATTCTGGTGCTAGAAGTAGTCTCTAAACATTTCACCCTTTCACACCTTCTTGAAAAAAAAGGTTTTCTTTTTCTCTTTTCCTCTTATTATTGAAGTGTATAGTGTAGCAGAATTTTATGTATGTGCAAGCCAATATCAAGCTATGTAATTTGCTTTGTCTTACTACAATTCTGAAGTAAAATTTACTGTTCATTTGTCCTTTTGTTACCACCTTAGGCCGAGATCCAAAGAGGTGTAAGACAGTACCAGCTGAAAACATTCACAAGGCCATTCTGATGATCTCCCATTTAAGCTGAAGTTTGGTACGTACCATGTCCTCCCTTACATATTATCATAGAATGTTTTGGGTTGGAAGGGACGTTTAAAGGTCATCTAGTCCAATCACCTTGCCATAAGCAGGGACACCTTCGGTATTACAAAGGCAGCACCATTTTTAATTCACAATTCTTCCCCCTGAAAACAGGTACTTCTGCTTTACAGAAATTGAAATTTATGTTTGAAAGACCATGTTTGCTTCCTTCTTTTATAAGTAACACAAATAACTACCCTACAACAAGCTTTCACCTCCGTTGGATCAACAACAGTTCCTAGGACTTCCTACCAGATCTACTCTTACAGTTTGTCTTCATTTTAGGGAGGCTGGAAAGTCTGTCAACTGCTAACTATAAGCAATACATTCAAGCTCAGTGTTACAATGGGCAGTCTATGCCTTTATCCAAGGAACTTGCACCTCATTTTAGATAACATTATGTTTCTACCTCACACATAGTACTAGAAACTACAGCTGCATTCCTATTTCCCATCAATGAATACAGCTTGGAATGTAGATGGCAGAAAACATGCTGCCCTCTCCTTGATAACACTTAAAGTGTAACTTCTTATGTGAGCCAATCTGAGCACTAAGCACAGCCACTGCCATTTTAGACCAGACAGACTTGCTTTCTGACCTCACATCACAAACAAAACCTTTCTTCTGAGGTATATAAAAAGTTCCTCAAAGATCTTAAATATTTAAATCACAGATGGATGAGATGAAAGATGACAACTCTCCAAACAACAACAACAAAATATATTATTTTTTTAAACACAGCCAGGTTAAAAAATGCCTCTCTCACCAGCATGACAGAAATAAGGATTTAATCCTTAAAAAATGGCAAAGACTTATTTAAATAACAGCAGACGGACACTGCAGCTCTGACAGCTTACACTAATTTAGCAACTCAGAAAATAATCAGGGTTCCTTCATTTAGCCAATTAAAAATGCAGGATCTAAAAGACTAACTACTAAATCAGGAGAACAAGTTCAGAAACAACTTACTTGTTGCATCTAAGACTTGTGCAAATCTTCTTTAGAAAATACCATAGGTCATAGTCTTGCTTTGCAATTTTTGCATTATGGTATTTACATCTTTAACCTTTTTTTCAAAGATTATTCCTGTTATAAGCATTTTGTGGTTTAGAAAATGATAGTATTAGACTATTCAAATTGAGGAAAAAGCACCTTAAGAGTGAAACCTGGGTAATTTAAATCCTGAAAAAGAAAATCACATTTTCTAACTGGGAGACAACAACAATTAAAAAGCCCAAATAAGTAAAGATATTTCCTCTCAGAATAGATATTTGATTAATAGCAACTCTTTTGAAACACTGATTCATATGCAAAAATATTTTCAACAGCAGTGAAATATTTGGCTATGCAATACAGTAACATAAGGGAAAAAAAACAACCTCCAAATCTTCTCTTTGTTCAAATATACAGCACTGAATATACTTTTTCAAACACAGCACGATTACTTAAAAGCAAGGAAATGTCACTGTTTTAAGACAGAACTTCTTTATTGGAAAATATTTGGCATCACCAAGTCAAAAAGAGCCCACATCGAAAAAATCCCTCCCTATTGTTCTCCTGCATTCCATTCCTGTTACATCAACCCAATATTTGTGACAAATTAACTCTGCCCTGCAGGCCAGCGAATTTCTATTAACGACTTATTATGGAGGAAAGTAAAAACGGCACAGTCAAGAGCTCTACCCTTCAGACAAAGCAAGCTGTCATTCTGCTTAACTTCTACAACAAATGTCCTCAGACCCACACGAGAGAAAAGAAACACCAGTTGGCATTTAAACTTGAGGTGCCAGGATGCATTAAAGCAGAAAACAAGCCTGGATTGATTACTCCGATTTTAAAAGGTCAAGAATTGCTAAGGTTTTTTTGTTTGTTTTAATGCATATTTAGTTGATTTACAAGACAATTGTTTTAAATTGTAAATTATAACCCTGTATAATGGGCACTGCCTTAATTAGATTTTAACTATATGCTAATCTGAAAGTGTGGGGGGGTGTTTCATGTATTCTCAAGGTCTGCTAATAAAGACTGTATATCTCATAAAAATACTAAATCAGGTCAATATACCTAATGTTCGTAATTGAATATATCCTTGTAATGTAAAGTGCAGGGCTTCCACAAACTATGAACATTTTGAAACATTTAAACTTCATTTGAAAATGCCATTTTTGCTTCCTTCATATGACCAGTGATTTATACCAACTATTTTCCAAATGCATATGGAGAGGGGAGCAGTGCAAAGAACACAAGTACAGTAAAATAAGTAGACCAACTCATAAAGGCTTCATCTGTGCTGTCTGCTTTCAAGATGTATCATTAAAATCAAAATCTAGCTTGGTCTTAAAATCAAACCAAAGATCTTCTAGAATTAACAATATAAAACTTATTTGTCTTCAACATTTCACACAGGCTTTGCTTGTAGACTTAAACAAACCCATAATCCTAATGTCTTTTTTCTTTTACAGATTGTACTGATCATTTCATTTTTAATCCTAATAAATTTACTACAGAGATGACCAAAGAAAAGATAAACTTTTCAGTATAATCCGTGGTAAAACAGCTGCAGTGCTATTTTCACTCATGATCTCATCTTTGAAAAACAAACTGTTTTTTCAAAAGCATTTCTCCTTAAAGAAAACAAACACTCTTCAGGCAGCAGTGTCACATTTAAGTCACTGGAAATAAAGAAGGAATCAGATATCCTGGCCTTACGTGTACACACTGACCATCCCTTAGATGTGGAGATTAATAACACCCAAAGCAACCTCACCCTTACTCGTCTGGATTTGGGGTGGCAGGTCCCAAAACCAGAGAGGCCTTCAGTCAGAAGGGAGGAGACGATGGCTGCACCGCCAACAGGACGTGTCGCTCCGGCACCCAGCCCCAGGGTGCAGCCACCGCTGAAAAAAATGCTTTAATTTGGTGGTTACCACCTCTCTCTCTAATGTCTTGGTAACAGGAAGAAACACAAATAGGTGCTTAAATATGCTGCTGACATCATACAAAAGTTAAAGGCTAATCTCACTTCCTTCACATCAATTACTCCAATGGAATATAGGTACAGAGGCTGTTCTGTCAAATCTGACCTTCGCAGCTGCATCGCTGCCTGCATCCGCTGCCCAAAATTACTGCACACAGACCGTTCCTCCCCTTCCCATATCTCAGTTTTCCATACACAGCCATCAAATTTCGAGTTTTGATTAATAGAAGTATTGTCACGTGGATTAAATTATATTTCAGGAAACTAGTTTAGACTTACGTTAACTGTTTCAGGAAGGCCTTATGTTAGAGCATGATTAGCAACTTATTTACAGGTAAAGCTGTCAGCACACAGCGTACACAAAATGCATGAAAAATCACCAGTACCTCCTCATGCTTCTGAAACAGGTACAGAGCAAAGACATCATGAGAAGCAAAAGTAATGCCCATACACTTGTCCCCATTACATATCACTTCAGAAGTTCTCTTCCGGACCAAAGTGCATCTGAAGTTACTTCTAGAGGTTACATGCTCAGAAGTCCAGAAATGGATCCAGCAAAATGCTTGAATAACCACAGCGTGCTCTAAAACCTGAACAGTACTGCACAGTAAGTCACACTGAGCGATGCAATGAGATGAGGGAAGTAAATTAATCTTGATTTGCCAAAACTGCCCCCCTGGAGCTGTTAGTCACTTCTGCATTTATACCGGTACTTCCAAGGGTACTGTAGTGAAAATATCTGTTCCTCCTTGAAGCTGCACACCTAACTTCCATCCTAGCACAAAATGACTTAATTTCTGTCATTAGCAGCATTCTAGACAGCACGCTTCTGGCTTTTGTTACTACTTGGGGTTTGTTTTGTTGTTTGGGGGGTTTTGCTGGGTTTTTTTTTAACTTGAAGGCACTTTATTCTACCCTTACACAAGCAAATTGCTCCTTTCCATAGCGCACTGTCAATGACAATCCTGCATAATCAAATGGTGCTAACGCTTCACAATGAGATTTTTCTGCTGGTGCCCAGAAACACATCTGCAAGAAAGGGTTTATTCAGAACTAGGTTTGTACACTAAAATAATAATGTTCATATCCCCTCTCCCTCACAGCTGCTGCTGATTACAGGCTGGAGATGAAACATATGCAGAGAGGCTGGTTC
Source organism: Gorsachius magnificus (assembly GCA_034008185.1). Classification (NCBI taxonomy): domain Eukaryota; kingdom Metazoa; phylum Chordata; class Aves; order Pelecaniformes; family Ardeidae; genus Gorsachius; species Gorsachius magnificus. Next base: position 166,465,940 of record CM067081.1, read on the forward strand.
CGAAAATACAGCCCTTAAATACTGCCCTTTTATTTCACTGTTTACCTTTTGATCTGCCTCTTGACATCCACGGTTGATAATCGACAAACATTTTTAACAGCTTTCACATTTTAATTAAAGATACAGGCAGAAATAGTTCAGCAGAATATGGAAAAAAAAGACCTTCGGACCCATTTTGGGGCTGGCCAAAACCCTGCCTGCCTGCTTCACCCATCAGATAGACAAAGTGCTGTTGGAAGGGAATTTATAAGGTCCTCTGGTGACAATAACTAGAATTTCCAAAAGCCAAGGGAGGTGGACACACACCTGTGCCCAAAGCCGCCGCATGCAGCACTGCCATGCTTTTTGCAGGCTGCGGGTGCATGTGTGAGGGATTTCATTTCAGTGTGCCGGCCCCTCTGGTTTCCTACACCCTTACCTAGCAATGAAGCAAGTATACACTCAGCTTTTAGGAATGAAAGGACCTTGGAGTTTAAGCACATCATCCAAATACATGTTGGAAACAGACGTTTATTTAATGTACATGTTTGTCTTTAAACATAACCTTTGGGTGCCAGTGTTACATTAGCAGTGACCACCATCAGTTCATTAACATGAGAGATAAACTGTTTATGCTTTGACAGGAGGAACAAGTAAACAGGACTGATACAAACAATTAGCAACATTTTTCTGACTAGTTTAGCAAAATCATTCAGATTGGAAGGGACCTCTGAAGGTCACCTTGTCTAAACCCCCTGCTCAAAGCAGGGTCAGCTACAGTAGGTTGTTCAGGGCTGTGTCCAGTAAGATTTTGAGTATCTCCAGGGATGGAGATGCCACAAACTCTCTGGGCAGCCCCATCCAGTGTTCTATCACCCTTAAAGAATAAATTTTTATGGCATTTCAACAGAATTTCCTGTATTTCAGTCAGTGCCCATTGCCTCTCATGCTGTCTGACGCTGGGCACCTCTCAGAAGAGCCTGGCTCCATCTTCTTTACTCCCCCCCCCCATCAGGTGCTTACACACATGGGTAGGATCCCCTGGAGCTTCTCTTCTCCAGGCTGAACGCTCCCAGCTCACTCAGACTCTCCTTGTATGTCAGATTCTCCAAGCCCGTTCATCATCTTCCTGGCCCTTTGCTGGACTCACTCCGGTAAGTCCATATCTTGTACTGGGAAAGACAGCGCTAGACCAACCCTCCAGTTGTGCCTCACCTGGGCTTCACCAGGGTAGAGGGGAGTAGGATGAGTAAGGGTGTAACTGTAACTGGATTCACACCCTTCCCACATGGCTAAGATGGAATAACCAATCTAACAGCGAGAACAATGCTTTCTCATACTTCTGAACTACAGGATTTGAGTTTATACTTCCAATATGTTGTCATTTTATTAAGTTCACATTCCTGTGAAAGTAAAACCACTTCAGTCTGCTTATCCTGAGGTGTAAATCTGAAAGTTAACAAAATCTTTGGGCTTGTTACCACATAACCCATAAAGTAAAATACAATAAAAATTGTCCTTTCACTTGTCCAGCCCACCAAGCTATGCCAAAAGCAGTACATCTGAACAAATGTATTTCTACAGTATCAAAAAATGACAAAAGGAAATCACAATTCATGTAAAACTACCATGACCCTCAACTTTCAGAGCTGTGAATACAATAATGTTAGATTCACCCTTCGAGACTTGTATGAATACCTACTCTTAGCATTGTGAAATCTACAGGACTCCATTTTTATACTTGTGTATGTATATAAATTACACACATACCCTCCCCCCACAATCCTAAAAAAAGATCCAGTTCATCTTTTAGAGAGCAGATCCTGTAAAAACTTCTGAGCAAGCACAGGAGTAAATACAGCTGAAGTTTGAATCTCTTCCTGCGATGATTCATTTGCACAAGACACGTGGCAAAACCAATGGGATCTATACATTAGGGCAATGAAACTGTCTTCCTCTGCGTGGGCAGTACCTAGCGTGCTGTCAAGGCTACTGAAATATGAACAGAAACAATAAGACTTAAAACTGGCTTTTGAATGCAAGATGTTTACACGTAATTTAGAAAATAAATTTCCTGCCCTTTTTTGCAAGCTGAATTCCACCTTACCAGATCACGCAGTTCAACTCTTTGTACCAGAAATTCATGTAAGACCCTGCATTAGAAAACCAAATGACGTAATGGGCATTTTTATGGACCACAAGAATAGTTATTAGAACAAGCCACCTGCACCTCAGTGTGAATGCAGGTTCAGGCTGCCTTTAAAAAAAAAAAAGCTGGTCTTCTAACTCCATATAACTTTCCATTTCTTAATGCTTAATAGTTTAAAACAGAACTGAAAGAATAAACAAAGGTATGAATGCATCCCATTTTTGTACTACGAGGAGAAATCCTTCTAAAGTAATGTGGTCCCGTGATTCAAAATCTTGCCCAGGCCTCCTCTATACCTTGAGAACTATATGCAATACCACATGAATGGATGTCTAGAATAACCTCAACTTAGGAAATACTGGAGTGTCATGCAATCCATAATCTAAATAAACATCTGGTTAACTGCAAGTTGTTGCCCTTTTCAGCACTGTAACTTTTTATTTGTCATCTGTGACTATACGTACGTATGTGTATATATATTTATCAGCAAGGGTTCACAGCTACAGCAGTCAGTAAGTGCAAGCCCTTAGACATTTCTTAGCGGGGTACAATCAGTTTGCAGATGGTATCATACACACCGCAATCCCACAGCTTCTCTGGCTTATTTCTGGCTGCTACTATGCACCAGGTGCCTCTGCGCCAAAAGACTGTTTGGGTACCTATTCTCACCCGTTTAGGTATTTAACTCACCTTTTTGCTTTCTTTAGATTTCTCTAGATCTAGTTTTGAAATACTAGTCAGTCAAAAATCCCACTTTTCTAGCAGTTCTACAGTTGGAGTTTATAGAACAAAAAGCGCACACAAGCCTCTATGCCGCCTTTACCACCTCTTAAAATCCTGGTGTTAAGTTCTTGGGATTCAGCAGAAGGTTGTATTTATACCAGGAGAAACTATTTCAAGTTAAGGTGAATATCTGCCAAGGAAGTTCAGCCAAAGCAGAAGGTATTTTCAGGGGCAGTCCTACCAGCGTTTTATCTGCCCTCCCAGTTGCTGGTTCTCAGGTCAGTAGAATCATAGAATCACCTCGGTTGGAAAAGACCTTTAAGATCATCAAGTCCAACAGTACCTGCATGGAACTGCCAATTCAGTTCAGTGACAAACTGGAACTGTTTTGAAAAGTGATGAATTCCTCAGCAGTTATTAATTACTCCAAAACATTCACTAAATAGGCTGCCACCAGCATAACACAATAGTATTTTAATATACACACCGCTGATATTCTTTCTTTGCGTTACGGGATCTTCAGGTACGAATTTGAATTCGACTTCTCCCCTGCTTTGCAGAAAGAAGGAACGCAAAAGATGTCACACCTCTTTTTTTGTTCAGGTATAAAACTTGCTGCTAGAGACCAAACACCAAAGTTCGAAGGCGCAGCCTTATCAAATATTAATACTCTGCTAGATTTTTATATTCCATTTCAATATATTTGCAGCCAATAACCATCCCTTCTCCCGCACTTGCGGAAGCCGAGCAGGTGTGCAGGTAGCTGGTTACCAAGACAACACAGCGGCGAGGGATCAGAGCCGACACTTGTCTGTGTATGACTCTGAATAATGCAAACACCGCTAAGTGATACATTTTTCATTATCCCAACATCACATGACGGTTTATGCCATTTAATTTTTATGGGTTTTTTTCGCCTGTTGAACATGCTCCTGTTAAGAACCCAATTCAAACCTCACAAGCAAATGTAATGATAGTTTCATTATAACAATGAAAATACCGCTTTACGTGTGTCTTGCGTGAGCTAGGTAAGTAGTTATCCAAACATCTGTTCCATTTCCTACATCTCACATTTAGAAGAACTAAGCAGCAAGACACAGACATTTATAAAAACAAAAGTAAGGTGAAGAAACATGTAATTTTATCAAATATATCCGCGCTTCGCCAAGAAGGCTGGGTACTTTGAAGAGATACATCTCTACAGTAATTCTCACCTACTTGTTCTAGAGACAGATACCAGTCCTTTAGCGATATCTTAAAGTCTGTTTTGCTAAACTGTGGAAAACACCGCAGAACATTTGGCAGTGTTATATCAATGAACTATGAATTACAACGTTAAGCGACAACCTGTTAATAAAAAAATCAACACAGGTGAACAGAAGCCACGTTATTAAATGCACGTTCTTAGAGAAAATTTGAAATGCACCTATTCAAAGCAAAAACTTTACATAGATTTATATATATATATATATCTCTCACCGCATGCTAATTTTAATGGTTCATTTTTATTTTACACATACTGCCAGAGGACAGAAAACCTATGGCTTTCTCCATACTTCTCATAGTAATAGCTCACTTCAACTATACCAAAATATGTCACCCAGGAAAGCACAAAATAATGAGAAACTGCCCTTTTTTGATCCACTACAAATCAGATCAACAAACTCAGACACGATCAAACAGCTATGTTTTATAATTCAGCAAAACTCAACCCCCAGTTTAACTGTTAGAATCATCCGTAATATGAGAGAGAGAAATGCTGAAGTTTCCTCATGTGGATAGAAAATGTTAAGTGTTACTGTCATTCTGTCCTCAGCAACATGAAGGAGAAAGAGGTACAAGTATGCGGTCCTTCAAACAAGTATTTCTAGAATTGAAACTAGGAGCAAAAGGTTTAAGTGCCGCTACTTTAAATTTGTAGATTTCAAAATGAGGAAGATAAAACCTGATGTATTTTAATGGATACACCCACGCTTTTCAAAGGCAAAGAAGAACAGACAAGTTCATGTACGTTGTTCTGTACCGTAACTGCCTCCTGCTACGAGCAAACCACCTTCCCTTGCCCAAAACCGAAGCAACACTTCTGCCTCAACAAACTTTTTCAGGGATGTTTCAAAATCTTTATTAAATATCCCCAAAATGCTCAAAGTTACCTGGGTTTAATCTCATTTCAAACTTTTAACTGAGCTCGCAAGATGTAGAGGCACCTGGTGGATATTAAAAGCATTTTCAGTAATTGAAATGTCTGTCCTGCTTTCAAATACGTGGTGGTTAGACAGCTGGCCTGTCCTGGTGCCTCTGAAAGTCCTGCTAGAAACAAAAATACTTCTGAAGAACCTGCACATTCAGCACTTAGAGACAGAAACTCAACTGCTGAATACTTAATAACCCACTGTGGTCCACTAGTGCCAAAGTGGGCTTAGGCTGCTGAAGTTTGGGGGGGGGAGCGGTGAAGTGCCTACATATTTCCCACGACTGTGGCTTTAGGGCCTTCAGTATCAGAGAAAGTCAAGAGAAATCAGACTTTCTGAGCTTTGACACGCCTGAGCTTGAAAAACCTTACTCTAAATCTTTACAGATTAAAGATGCAAATCCTGGAAACACGTTAGCACATGTGACTGATCACTGGAGAGATCCCATTCAGTTCAATGAAGCAACTTGCATGGGCAAAATGATGCTTATTATTAACTATTTCCAGGATTAGGGTTTCAAATTTTGCTGCAGACTGCTCAGAAAAAATAACTCAACCTCTCAACTGCTTAATTAGAGTGAGTTGCAATTCTCCGACTAGCTTCCTCCAAAAAAACAACCATCTGTTTTGTTGCAAACATCCCTAATGTCTCATCCTGTTTTATACTGAATTTGTGAGAAATACCTCTTAAAATCAAAGTCCAAATCATGCAGACTTGTAGATACTTGTGGAGTTAACACCATCCATAAGCTCACTGAAGTCAGTGCAACTTTACATTAGAATTATTTTTTTAAAACTGCCATAAGTCTTCTGTCGCAAACATCAACAAAATATGAGACAGGCTTTGTCAGGACCCCAAGTGCACCCCCAGCCCTGACTGTCCCTGCCCAGCCCCCGGAGCTCCCCCCACCCGCCCAGGGTCCCAGGACCCCAATAGCCCCCTGGGGCCATCAGCCCCTGCCCGAGCAACCTGGCAGCCGTGCTGGTCTCCAGCTCCCCACAGCCCTGCCCAGCCATGGGACTGAATTCTCAACTACCCACAGTAACGGAGGAAGATGAGAGATAATCCAGATTAGGCAAAATTCCAGATAAAACAAAAACATATTGAAATTAAAACCGGTACAAGACTATTTCATACCATCATTTGTAAAGAATTCAACCAGATCTCTCCTGCTGTTACTTTTCATAAAGTGTTCCTAACATGCGACAAGTGGCATAATACACAGCTAAAGTTTCTTGCCATGAGGCGGCAGGCCAATATCTGCCTTTTCCTCCAGAACTTTATGCTCGTGGTGGGTTAACCCTGGCAAACAGCCAAATGCCCACCCAGCCACTTACTTACTACTCCTCCTCCTCAGAGGGACCAGGGGAGAAAAGAGGAAGAGAAAGGTTGTGGGTGGAGATAACAGCAGAGGTACTGCTTACCAATTACCTTCACAGGCAAGACAGATTCAACATGGGGAAAATTAATTAAATTTATTGCCAAGAGAAACATAGACAAATATTAAAGCAACACCCTTCCTCTCTTCCCTCCCAGACTCAACTTCACTCCTCCAGACTCCTCCACTCCCCCACCCCGGAGCGGCGCAGGGGGAGCAGGGAGACAGGAGCATTACAGGCAGTACACAGTGGTTCCTCTCCACCACCCTCTCCCCAAAGGCTGCTGTCTTCAGGAAAAATTTCGTCTCCAGTGTGGGCTTCTCGGGCTGCTGTGAGTATCTGCTCAGTCACCATGAAGCACCTCCTCCTCCTCCTCCTCTTCTTCTTCTTCTTCTCTGACCTCTGTTTCCCTCTGCTATTTGTCACACTTCTTCCCTCCTCTCTCTGTCTGGCATTTTTTGCCCCTTTTTTAAATAGGTTTTTACAGGGGTGCAATGCCCATGGCTGATGGGCTGTGTCCTGTGGTGGGTCCACTGGAGCTGGCCGTGTCCGGCACAGGGCAGCCCCTGGCCTCTTCTCACAGAGGCCACCACTGCAGCCCCCACCCTCAAAACCCTCCCGGGTCACCCAGTGCAATGCTGAACAGCATCCAGGTGCAACACCACAAAGTTGTTGGAAAGACACCGAGGCTGAACAGTACACCCAGAGTCTCAAATCTCAGGCAGAAGTTAAATGTTGTGGCACCACCCACAAGGAATTACAGATTAGAGTGGGGCAGGAGAGGAAAACAACCCTTGCAGCAGCAATGCAGAGCCCAGGGGATGTTAAGGAGCAGCAGAACAGATTCCGCTCTCTCAAAATAGGACCAGAAAGAAAAATGCCTTTGTTTTAGCTCTTAGGGAAGGGGGGAACGGCTTCCTGAACTTAAAACCTGTTCACCTTCACAATATAACCACAATTTCTCAAGTGCATTTACAGCATAGAGACTGCAAAAGGCTAAGTAATGCTGACCTCAATGGCAGCACAGAACCAAGTTTGTGCTGCGAAGATCACAGGCATCGGAATAATTATCCGCTCTACTCCACACAACCCCTTTCCCTCCAACCACTTCAGAGCTCTTGGTTGATGAGACTTTGTGATTCTTAACCTTTTATTTTATTGTGCTCATGTTGTAATCAATTATATAAATTTTAGGTTATTGCATTTGCCTAAGTAACTGCCATTTCAGTTATCATCTCTGCTGTTGTCAAACTTTGGTCCCTAAGCTTTCTTCATTAAAAAACATCCTCTTGTATCAATATATACTACATTTGCCTACAGCATTTCCCTTGCTGAAGGGGGCTCTCTTGCGTGCTTTCAAAGAGGGGCTTTCAAAGAGGGGCTTTCAAAGATGTAACATAAACATGCCCCTGTTCAATTTTAATTACAATGGAAAGAGGTATTCCCTGTGGTCTCTGGCAATCCAAACATTACAGAGCAGAGACTTCAACAAAGAGCTAATCAGATTTTAAAAAAAAAACTTGTTTGCAAACACAGTTTTAGTTTAAGCATCCGTAAGATTCCAATATATTTTATTTCCTTGAGGCTATGTTTGTTATCTATTTAAACGAGAATCTAATTCTACATTTTTAATAATAAACCTAAAGCATTTAAACTAATAGCTTTAAGAGATTCGGTATACATATACCAACAACAGCCACCCTATTAGTCATTATCACACACACATAGCTGCTTGTACAAACTGTGATGGCCTCCAGTAAACAAAACTGGAAGAGAAATTAAATTCTCACACTAATATAAATACAACTCGGCAGCTTCTCCTTCACGAATGATACCATTTATACACCACAGTGATACTTTCGGACACAGGAAATTATAATATCCTACAGTACCATCTTTACATATGTTTTGGGTGGGGTTTCTTGTTTTGTTTCTAAATCAAAGCACTGCTGTAATTTCATCTCCTAATTTGCTACTGTAGCCTGAAACTTCTGAATTGCAAAACACTAAGTTCTATATCCTGCCGTTGGTTCTTCTTTAATGAAAAGAGAGCAAACATTGCTGGTCACCCTCTCCAGCCTTTCAAATACCGTTTACGTGAATCAACCTCATAATTTTATTGAATCCTGTAGAGTTAAACTGCAGGATTTCTGGTAAGTTTTTTATCAAATCCAGTGCCACTCCAAAAAGTGAATGTTAGTAGTGTTTACAAAACTGCTCCACCATTTCCTCCCACCAGTGGAGGGTTGCAGGAAATAAAGCCACAACACCCAACTATACAGGTTAGAAAATCCAGTAGTTGTCTTCTATGCTTTAAGTCTCTCAATCTGACAGAACTGCAGTTGCTTCACTTCTCTCCCTTCGCAGCAAGAGACAGTTACAGGCACCTGTAAAGGAAACATTTTCAGCTGAGAGCCCTTACGGAAGAGTTCTTCTTGGACATCCATTTCTGTCAATGGATACACAAAGCTGCTGTGCGCTACAACACCCTCAGTAGTAATTTCTCATCATGCTCTCTCCTACATGCCTGACCATCCAGAGGAACAGCTAATTGCTTTTATAATTTTGGCTAAGCAGAGTGGCTAAAATTCAGTCCACGTGAAGCTGAGGCAATACGGACAGAATAGAAGAAAGCAAATGTAAACATTTAGCAAGGACTTCAGCTCACGCTTAAAGAGGTGTGCCTCCAGCGTATATTACAGGCTGGGACTGTGTTTTGGTACTCAAATAGAAACCAAGTAACTGCATTCTTTCTGCATCCACAAATCATCTATTCTTCATGCTCGTATTTACCACAGATGTAAAACTTCCCAACACCCTACAACAATCTCCAGTTGTGGAGCAGAACAATGGAGGACATGAATCTGGTGTGAAACAGAGAGAGTCAGACATCAAGGGGGCTGTCAGTGGGCATGGGAGCTAGTTAGATTTACTTTCTCAGATGATCCTCAAGGTAGGAAGAAATTAGATTGCATCTATAGTGAAAAAAGGAAAAATCCCTTTAAGTTCTGCTGGCTCCCAGTAAGCAAGCTGCAGAATGCTTGAAGCCTACCTAGCATTTGTGTAACATGATCATGGCACATGATACACACATGATCAAACATCTATCCTTTCCTGAATATTGAGAAATCAGATAGCTAAATGTATCTGAAAACTCTTCCTATAGGCTCACCGCTACCTATCAAAAGACTTCTTCCATAAACATACTGAATGTCACCTAAAAAAAAACCCATCACACGCACACACATGCACTAGTCTTGGTAAGACAAAACAGCCGCCTACTGCAGATGCAGCTCCAGATAATCCAACCTGCCTTTAGTTCACAGTGTGTGCCATTTGCTCTGGGAACAGTTTTCCCCAGCCAGTTACTTTTGGAAATAATCTCCATTTTCTCCAATAAAATTGAGGTTAGGGTACCTGAACCTTAATGATAAGGTATTATGGAAAAATGTGTGGCTTTCTGAGCAAAACCACCATCCATGTGGAGTCTGCTCTGGTTCACAGGGACTCGTCTGCTGCCCTGATTTGGCCCTAACAGACCTGTAGTCATGTCTGCAAAAACACAGGTGGATCTGCACTGAATCCTTCAGCACTCCAGTTCTGGGAAGACTGGCATAACATGAAAATCTGGAATAATTTCAGGTCTAGTGTTCCAATTCTCTAGAAACCCAAGCAGCTCTTCATGGACCCAGCCTGGCCCTACCAGGGCTCACAAGGTCAGGCAATGTCTAGAAACAGCTGTCCTGCTGAGATGACTTGGGAACAGCATAGTTCAGTCTGAATCTCACAGCAGTGGAGATACCAAACCCTGCCAGAACCGAGCAGGTTCTTCACAAGGCCAGCTCTGCCATCTTCCTTTTGTGGTCCGATCACACACTGATAGCTGGAACCCAATTGTATTCCTGCACCAGGACACAAGATGTGGTCACCTTCCTCCCAGTGCTCAGCACTATCTCCTTATTTGTACTTTCCCAGCCTCCTCTCACAATGAGCAGTAACTGCTCACCTCCGCTTCTGTATCTTCCTCTGTCCCTCTCTGGAGGAGGAGAAAGGCCAATTGGCAGACACTACATGATGCTGAAAACACCAAACCAGGCTAGAGAGCTGACTTATAATCAGGCTAGTACAGTAAAACCCTCATGCTCTTCCTCAGGTCACAAACTGCTTCAGCTTCCAGAGTGCCGCAGTTTGCCAGGTGGATGTGAACCATGTGAACCGCGGTGAACACATCTGGCACACAGCAGTAGACATGGCCCTTTGAGTAAAGCTAGCAACTGCTGCAGCATCCCACTTGCAATTCTTTCTGGGTCCTTTTAAGCGAGGTACCCTTTCTTAATTTCTGCATTTCCACAGAAACACTGGATGAAAACTAAAACCACCTCCCTGCTGCTTTGTGATTTTAATTTGCTTGCAGAAGGTAACAAAGCATCCACGAATTGTCCACACAGAATTAGACTGGTGCAGTTCAGATTAATTCAGGACTCACTGTATAGCTAGGTCCTTGGCACAGAGCAATTAGAGCTGGCTAAAATTTTTTTAAAAGCATGCTGCCTCTGCACCCACTCCAAGATCAGATCATACTTTGTGTGTGAACTTTCTTCAGAGAGAAAAAGCTGACATTGAAAGTCTGCAAAGCCTCTAATTGCCAGACTTTTTAAAAAACCCAGAAAGATAGATCAAATTCAAATTCTTCCACAGAAACACTTTAAAATTCTGGGTTTTATTCTGTGCTCTGCTCTACTGGCAATGGAGCTGTTCTGGAGTATTTATATATACATATATATTGGGCCTCTTCCACAGTAGGTCACAAAAGGCCCAATGCTTAAAGAAGTATCTAGCTTCAGATTAATAAAAAGATCTATCTGCAGTCCACCGTACTTGCTGCAGAGGTGCATGCACTTGCTCTCATTGTTTTGTTATGTGCAAGACAACCCACACCATACTTCTGCTCTCCCACAAACATTTTCTTTATTTCCACAAATACATTAAAAAAAGCAAGAGACCCTCCATGACGTGTGTGCAGTGAAGTTGAGTTTCTTGAAGGAAGCAGTGCCAGAGCTATTAAATCAGCCTCTACCCCAAAGGAAGGAAGTCTTGTAAGAGAACGGTCTGGCCCCAACTGCATACTTACTTCAAGTGAAGGAGAAACAGTAAAAAGAGATCGCACATGTGGAAGAGGGTAACTGCTGAACTCCTTCTGCTGTCCTAAAACTCACAAGCACCTATGTCCTCAGGGTTCATGAGGTAAGATACAGAGATGACGGCACTATTGCTGAAAATGAACCAGCCAGACTGTGAAGAGAATACAGAGTATGAGACAACCCGTTAGCCACATTTGAATTAAAACCAAAACAAAACAAAAAAAGAAACAAAAAAACCCCACCCAAAAAACCCACCACCCAGCACATGAAAGAAGCATGAAGTTCTCAACTGGAGTAGGGTAGACCTCACATGAAACGTACACACAGCTCCCAACCAAGTAACAATCTCCACTCATTTTCAAAAAACCAAACAGATGCTGAACAGTGGACCAGACACATGACAACTAATAAGAATGAGTTCTCAGAGATAGAAATTACTGAGATGGAAGCAAAATCCAAAGAGCTTATTGCTGTCAAGTCTGGGTGGCAGAACAATCTTAATCACAGAACACCGAAAGAACTGGTACATGAAATTGCAAGTCTGATAGCATGGATATTAAATAAATCCATCAAATGAGGGAGTACCACATGACTGAAGAAAACCAAATATGGTGCCTATACTTGAGAGGGAAGACAGAGGGAAAAAAGTCATTTTGGTAGTACAGACAGATCAGTCATCTACAGATAGCGCACAAATCTTGAGGAAAGAATGGAAAGCAAAGAAAGTCAAATGAATTACAGAAGACACACTAGTCTAAAATCTTTTTTATTTTATTCCCACAAAAAACGTTGTGAATGTAATCTATCCAGATTTTAATAAATCATTTGCCAAAGCACTACATAGGCTAAACTGGAAAAAGTGAAAAAAGTCAGCAAAAATATAAGACGTATAAATCAGATAAACTACTTAAGGAGAAACAACTAAGTGGAAAGTACCAGGCAGAAAGCTCCTTACTGAGGAAGTTCCTTCAGACTGATCTTCAAGGACATGGAGTTGGGCATCAGAAAGGAAGAAAAACATGACAATGAACAAAAGATGAGGTTTAAGATGCGGTGCCTGTAAGAACTGCTACAGTGCACGATGATTCCAAACTATCAGCATGGCACCATCATGGAGATCAGGAAAGTGCAGCCACAAGAACAGGAAAATGCAGTTCATGATGCTTTCAGAACTGTCTTGGAGAAGGGTCCTGAGGTTGGCCAGAGCTTTGAGGTGAATCACATTATACCGAGCCTTCTAAAGAAGACCACAAGTTTGGGTCTTCAAGCTCAAGAAAGCTCGGTTCTATCAGGGGAAAAAAAAATAGAATACCCAAACTGAACAGGGAAGACAACAGAAGTAAGAAGGGACTATACCCTGGAGTCCCCTTACCCACTGAACCCCTGCAGGGGCAGGTCTCTGCTTCCCGACTTGACTGCTGAGGAGCTTTCTGAATCGCAACAAACTCCATGCAGTGGCAGACTTGGAGGCCGATACTCACCATGCTCCCCGCTATGGTCTCCTTCTGCTTCAGCTACAGACTCCCCTCCCTCCTCATGGAGAAGCTCCTCTGCCTGGGCATGGCAACAGCTCCCTACAAACGAGCAGCCTCCCCCTCCCTTCAGCATGTTGGGATCCGTTTAAAGCCATTTGACAAATGCAAGCGGACAAAAACCAAACACTGTGTGTCACAGGCAGCAGCAGGATGCCATTGGCAACATCATCCAGGCACACGGAGTGCTTCAACTACAGACAGAGTGAATGATTCTGGTTAGCCTAGCATGGAAAAATGAACTCAGGAATATGGATTCTTCAGCCTCCTCCAGGATTTTGATCCTGGGTACAGCTGGCAGCACAGCACAAACAGCAAATTCCACCCAAGAAACTTCTTGAGCGTGAACCTGGTTACCTGGCACTGACCTTTACATGGTGGTGACTGTGCTGCCAACAGTCTGTCAACTAGTGAGCTCAAAGGTATTTCAGGTGCATCTACAGAGGCACGCTTGCAGCAACAACTCTACTGTAAAGCATACTCAGGAGGTAAAAGCCTTGCCTTTTCATGTAAAAAACATTGTGATTTGTCTAAGCCAAGATGAGAAAGAACAGCCCTTCAAACCAGAGGGCAAAGAGGAATACATGGGCATTTGTTCATATTGGGACAAATAAATTTAAACTCAAAACAGGGGTTTAACTGCTAAAGAGTTTGATTCTAGAGCAGCTTTTCAGTAAAAGGAACCAGGGAAAATCATTTGACTGATGCTGGGAAGGAACTAAGCTTTTTCTGAGGAGAAGCTTCACTCGCAGAGGAATATATGGTGCACCTGACGGTGTTAGCAGAGACTGAACCTGGCAACAGGGTGGCCCTGCCCACCAACCAAACACCAAACCGAGCCACATCTGACCATGCCATCCTGTTCTCGCCTCCTCTTTTTCCTCCGCTCATGCATGTCACTTGCTTGCTGTGCCTTTCCCAACTCAGCTGGCAAACCCTCCAGGACCGTGACTGTGAGTTGTTAGGCACACATATGGTTCCTGACAGAAGCCCCAGCAAAGCCTTGAGGCTTTACCAAACATACTTAGAAATGATGCAGCTGTGGATAAAGCAGCGGAGCTTAACAGGTCAGCAGGATCCATGAGCGCAATTGGTGAAACTGGTGTCTAACGCGGCAGTTCAGTGGGAATTCAGACTGGCTGAGCTTTCAGATCACACCACTTACATTTGCTGCCTCCTGTACGGAACTGGTAAAACCCACCCTACAAACTCAATCACATAAAACATTAATCAAAACCCTTTGAAGACATAAAAAAAGAAACCCAACCTCAAGGCAATTCTTGTTTTCATCCTATTTAAATCATGTCTCAGGTGCATGTCTACTAATAGCATGTTTTCCCAAAACAATGCAAGAACAGAATAAATATATATATATATAATCAGAGCTCAAATAAGTTCTACCAGACAAAAAGTATAAACACTCTCTCCATCTCAGTGCCAACAGACACTTATCTCTGCATGACAGAGTGCAAATGCAGTGGCAGCGCTCGTGTTACGCAGACAGGCAGAAATCAGGGTGCAAGACCTGGTACCCAACCCCTGCTCCAAAGACCCTCACAGGGATCCCTTTCTCATGCTTCTGTAGCTCCTTATAGAAACCAGAGGAGGACGAAGGTCAAGGACCTAAAAATAGGTTCAGAGACACATCTCTTGAGCAGCCACGACGTCTTTCAGTCAAGCTCCTGCCTTCCAAGGCAACCTCCCTCCCTTTCTCACCCTGAGTCACCAGGGCACGTATCCAAATCCTGTCTCATTCCTTCCCTCTTTCCACCTCCTGACATAGCCTGGCTTGTATTTCTTCTGCATTTAAATAACCTGATGGTCACTTGGTGCTTTGGAAACAGAAGCTCCCTTTTCTGTTTCAGGATGCAGTTTAACCTCAGCCCCCAGCAATAGGGAACTGCTTAGGAAGGTCTTTTTGAGCTCCCAATAACCCTGGGCTGCAATATTCTTGCTTGCTCAGCAAGGATGGGACATCTACTGTTTAATTGCACAGAGATGACAGGTAAGCTTTCAGAATTTTCTTACTGACACATATTTTTCAGAGGCTTCTAAACTTGGCAAGAATTAAATAGAAGCAGCAAAAGAACCATTTTCTTCTAAAAATGCAGACTTCTGCCAAACCTACCCTGCAAAGCCCATGACACTGTGAAGGGGCTTTTGCAAGTGACAAAACAATACATTTTTTCCCCACAAATTCATTCTCAAAAAGAACCCTAAACTTTTTGATGAGAGAACAAACAAAAAAGGCAGCTGGCATGAAAAACTTCAATCCCAATGCTTAAGAGTTTACTACAGCTTACCAGGAGGGAGCTTGCAGGCCTGATAGAAAAAAAGTATTTCCATCTTACAGTTCAATAAGCCAGATATTTTTGATGTCTTGAGTCCCATATTAAACTCACTCCAGAAAGTAGACTACACGTAGAGCAAAAGATGTTTACTCTAGCAGAAATATCAGAGACCATTTAGAATTAAGAAAACTTCACAGATAGGGCTTTCTTTTTAATTCCTGAAAAGACTAGATAAACTCAAGAAGGGTTATCTGGTACAGGTGAAATTGGGGTGAAATTTTAGGCCAGAAAAAACCACGATCAGCACCAAGAACTACTTTCAACTTATGGAAACCACAAGCGGGAGGCTTACAGAACAGAAATACAAGCTCCATCAGCTCCAGCGGGAGCTGCAGTCAGCAGAAACGCTAACTCCATTGTATTTGGGAGGGGAAAAAAAAAAAAAGGCAAAAAGGCACATTGACTAAGATGTAAACACAAGGCTTAACATACAATTGAGTTCAGAAAACTGAGTGACAGTATAGGCCAGCCTGATAGCCAGCAGACTGGTTCTCTCTGTATCCTCCAAATTCCGGCAGCATGCTGAACACACCGCCTTCACCAAACTCCGGCACTGCAAAGCCCATGCATTTTAGAAGGAGCAGTGCAGACAATTCCAGCTTATACTGAAGTTCCATTTACATATGGAGCATACATATGGACAGATTTCTCCCATTTGACCAGGGTTACACAGTATAACAAGTGAAAGTGATGCTAACTAGCCTATGCAAGTGCTTCCTTTTTTGATGGCAAGGCTAGACATGAAGGAGCAGTAGAGAAAACAGCTTAAAAGGCCCTAACAAAGATAGAGACACACGGACCTTACAGAAGAGGGAACCCAGACAAGCCTTTATTGCTGATGATGTTTGCACAGTATGAAGAGTTTACCCACAGCCTACCAAGTTAGCCAAAACTGGCCTTCCTCCTGGGCTAATGATGGCTGAAAACATACCGTGCAGTCTGACAGTTTGTGCTCCTCTAATAAATTCTGAACCTGGCAGAATTTCAGCCATCTACAGCACAAGGCTCAAAGCATACAAGGGGGAAGAGCTGGAGTACTGCTCATTGGTTTCAGGAATGTGTGGGGGGAGCTGGAGGAAAATGAGAGGTTGTAATGGATTGACCCTGGCTGAACTCCAGGTGCCCACCAAAGCCGCTTTATCACTCCCCTCTCCAACAGAACAGGGGAGAGAAAAATGTATCAAAAGGCCCGTGAGTTGAGATAAGGACAGGGAGAGATCATTTGCAGGTTACCATCATGGGCAGAACACAACTTGGTGAAATTAGTTTATTACCGATCAAATCAGAGTAGGAGAGGATAAAAAAAACCCTGAATCTTAAAACACCTTCCTCCCACCCCTCCCTTCTTCCTGGGCTTAACTTTACTCCTGAATTCTCTACCTCCTCCCCCCAAGCGGCACAGGGGGATGGGGAGTGGGGGTTATGGTCAGTTCATCACACGCTGTCTCTGCGCTCTGTCCTCCTCAGGGTGAGGACTCCTCACACTCTGCCCCTGCTCCAGCATGGCATCCCTCCCACAGCAGACAGTCCTCCATGAACTGCTCCAATGTGAGTCTTCCCAAAGGCTGCAGTTCTGCACAAACTGCTTCAGCGTGGGTCCATCCTTTCCACAGGGTGAAGTCCTTCAGGAACAGACTGTTCCAGCAGGGGTCCCCTGTGGAGTCACCAGCCCTGACAGCAAACCTGCTCCAGCATGGGCCCCTCTCTGCAAGGGTTCGCAGGTCCTGCAAGGAGCCTGCTCGAGCATGGACTTCCCACAGGGTCACAGCCTCCTTTGGGCATCCACCTGTTCTGGTGTGGGGTCCTTCCTGGGCTGCAGGTGGAGATCTGCTCCACCGTGGACCTCCATGGGTGGCAGAGGGACAGCCTGCCTCACCATGGGCTGCATCAGGGGCTGCAGGGGAATCTCTGCTCCGGCGCCTGGAGCACCTCCTCCTCCTCCTTCTGCACTGACCTTGGTGTCTGCAGGGCTGTGCCTCTCACATCCTCTCTCTCTCCGGCTATTGTGTCGCAGCAGGGTTTTTTGCTTCTTAAGCCACGTTATCACAGAGGCGCTGTGATCACTGATGGGCTCGGCCTTGGTCAGCGGCAGACACAGGGAAAGCTTCCTGCAGCTTCTCACAGAAGCCACCCCTGTAGCCCCCCCACTACCAAAACCTTGCCACGCAAACCCAATGCAGAGGTACTGAAATATAAGGGCAACTGGGGGGTGGGGGATGATGGATATCAACTTGGGTGGGTAGCTCCAGAGAGAACACTACTATAGGAAACCAGACTTTGTTGACTCAGATATTTATGAATGATTGTTTCTTTTTTGTTGTGGTTATGTCCCATCCAATCCAAACCCTCCACGGTGAGGGATACAGAAAGAGGGAAGGAAGAGGTATAACACAACACTCGTTCCGTATCCCACGCTGGAACCCTCTGCTTCCAGCCCCTGCTTCTCATGCATACAGCCTTTCCCACCTCCACTTCTCTCCATGATGCAGTTTTATACAGGTGTAAGAAAAACAAGGCTGCTGGAGCACACAGGTGGAACTCTCACATCTAATAACTTCTCAAATATTACTGCAAATCCCTCACCGTTCTCTCCAGAGGCATCTTACTCCACTTATTATTTCATTTCCTGTTTGTTCTATTGTAAGTTTCCTTTTATTTAATTTCATGCAGCTTGGCAGAATAGCAACAAGCAATTAAAATGAGGCACATATAGCACTCACAAAAATGCTGCCTAAGTCTCCAATGTTCTCTACATCGTATGAATTAATTCACGTTTCACAGATACGGGCCTACAATGCCTCTTTCACTCTGCACTTCACTCCCATTTACAGATATTATAGTTAAATTATATAATTGAATCAATATTCACCAGTAAAACATCTAATTACCCACCAGTTTTATACCTTCGATGTCTCTCATGTTAAGAGTCAGCCCAGAGATGATGTGAGTCCTGAGGCAGGAGAGTTTCAGCAGCAGGAACGCAACCGTCAATCTTGGCACACGACCACATGTTGGGCTTTTGCTCACTGCAGGAATTCCTGGAGAAATCACTCCTTGAGTGTGGGACCTCACCAAAACGTAACCTTTAATTTGAAAACAAAACACATCCCCCGTTCTTGCAGTCGTGAAATCACTGACGTGAACCAAATGAAATCCAGTGCAATATCATCTTCCTTACTCTGGAGACAGTCTGAACAAATCTGAAAAGTTAAGAACAGAGTAGTTCATCTAATCAAGTTCATTCAGAAACCTAAATGGAGGGGCAGGAGTGGAGGGAGAAAGGTCTTAATCAATTCTGTGTCCCTGATGAGCTTCTCAGGAACATCCAGTTAAAATTTTCAATCTAAATTCCAAACTGCTGAAGTGCTTGCTGTCCTTTACTAAGCTATAAAAAGTCTTTCCAACTCTTTCCAGCTCCTCTTCCAAATTTCAACAATGTAGAGAAGCAGTGTCCGTATAGAAGCATAGCATCTTGGCAACAAAACATGAAGAAAAACTATGTGAAATGCAACTCAGTTCATAAGTTTCAGGCATCTGTTTACATGCTGCACTCCTCTTTCTAAGTATCTATCCTGCTTTTCAATTAGGAGTTGCTAAATTTTTTCTAGTTTACTGCAAAATTAGACCAGGACATATATCATACCTTCTATCACACCTTTGCAACCCAATCTTAGTGCTCCAAAAACCGGAGCACAAGAGCCTGCAACGAAAGCTCCATTGCAAGTCTAAGTTGCCCAGAAATCTTGTAACATAAAACAATCTCTCCGAACCCTGTGTCTCAAATTATGATACATTTATTCACTCAGTCCTTACAGAAGCACAGTTAAAACATGCACGAGAGGTTTAATTTCTGAAGCTGCTAATAAATATGATCATCCATAACTCCAAACCACAAGGGGACACCACACACACCGCACTATTTCAGCGCCAATTAGCACATTGTTTGGGAATGAGCTCTCAAAAGAACCAGTGCATTATATTATGGAAATAAGAGTTTCCCAACTGTTCTAATGAATACAGAACAGGAAACCTCAAGAACAAATTCTCTGCTGGTATAGATCCCTCTACTTCAGCTGAACTCTGTTACAAATAATTTCAGCTTTATTACTTAGAAAGTATGCAAGTAAAGTAACAACCCATTTGAAATTAAAATTCTCTAGCAGTTTGTGTGGATCACCACATGACTATTAAGATAACAAAATTAATCACAGGTTTTCTATCTTGGCGGTTTTCATGGCTTCCGCTGTTGTAGCAGTGGGTCTGTACTTGTCTCGGAAAACACTGTCTAGAAGTTAAAGCAGCTTCCTGAGTGTTTGCATTATCACACTTGCTCCCAGGCTATGAAACTCTTAGGCTTTGTACCAGTAGGTTATGCCTCTCCCCTAATTTCATAACCAACTCTTCACATAATGCAGCTTTACGATCTGAGAGCGCAAAATCCAGCCATTTGTCTTCAGCCAAGCAATCAAGAAATAAAGTGAACACAATAATTTTCACTTTTAAAAGCTACTGTTCCTTAAAGCAGGATAAAATCCTAAGTTGTTTCACATTTATTTACAAGTTGTTTATCTCATGCACTTTAAGGAAATTAGAGGTTTGTTATTCTGCCTTGCCTCAGCCATTTTTTAGGTGCTTTATTTTCAATTGTAACCACAGGTTTGTCTCTCCTTGCTTTCACAATACATTTGAAAGCAAATAACCATCAACCTTCACATATGGTCTCAAGCATACATTTGACTTTGTTTTTGTTTTCCTCTGCTTTCAACACCTCCTCAGATTACTCAGCTCAGTTCTCTCATACCAAACACCCATTAGCATTCAGTCTTGTTTTATTTACTACCTCCTCCTGGGTTTCACCCACTTAAGATCTCCCTTACGGTTCTTCAAACCCGAAGCTGTATAGCACCAAGCACACGGTGCCCATTTTCCCTGTACTACAAATTCATGCTCCAAGCGCCAGTGTGACTCAGCTCCAAACAAGCATTAGAACGGTACTTGCATTAATTGTCAGTTATTTCTGACAGCCCTGGAGAGTCTTCACATTAAGAAATTGTCTCTTGAAACCATTTTAAGCTTGCTTCCACATTACACAGCAATGAAAGGCCAAAACAAAAGGAAACAAATAAGGGGGCACACGCTAGAAATATACATTAAGAAAAGCTACAGAGAAGGTAAAGAAGATGCCACTCTACTCTGTTTTAAACAGAAATGCACACAATGAAACCACCATGAACTGAGAAGATCTAGTTTTAAGGAAGGGAAAAAAAAAAATCACTGAACCCCAAATTAATTGTCACAAAACATGATGTTCCTATAGCCCACTATTAAGAAGAAAAACAGAAAGTCATTTACATGGAATGTGAAACGTTCCCCATTATACTGTTTTAAACTAGAAGATAATTTTTAAAAAAAAATTAAAAATATAAAAAGCAAATCTTTGTCCAACAGACCCAAGGAAAACCATCCTTCTGGGCTGGTTATTCAGTAATTACTCACACCACCATGTCTCACTCCTTCCCGAGGCACCAGATTCTAGCTAACATCCAAAGCACAGTGCTTAAGCCAGGACTTAACCCTAACAGTTCAGAAACACAGAGTAAAGCAGCAGTACCTCCTTCCCCAGCTGACAAACCTTGCGTTTATGAACATTTGTGACACTGGCTCTTTATTGCTTTATTTCAGCCTATTAGTCAGAAATACACTGCTTTTCTCCAAGTAAACAGCATAGCACTCTACTACATTTTCTAGAAATAAAAGCAGAAGCTCAACACCAGCACAGTGATAGATGAAGAATAAATAAAAGCCATCGTAAAGTAGCTAGGATGAAGAAAAATGTTTTAAAAATAAATATTCACAATAGCTTATGAAGAAATATGCACATACACTGCTTTAACCAATGTTATTAAAATATACGAACCCTGAATCATTGCTTTTGCTTAACGTCATGGGAAATGTGGGTGTTTTCTTCTTTCTGTTTTAAATGCCAATGGCCATCACCATTAATAAACAAATGAAAGATAAAAACAGTCGTTGGACTGTAGGAAAGAATCAGAAAAAGGGAGAAAAAGGGCTTTGAAAATGACTCCTCCATGACTCCACAGGCACCCTGCTCTTTCCTTGTCCTCACTCCTTTAGCCTCACTATTAAACAGCAGTGTTGGGGACAGGCAGCAAACCCGAAATGAGCCAGGACATGACTGCAAACGAATGAACGGGAGGATGCGTACGTACTACCCAACTTTGAGCTCCTGAATTATCTACCTGGATGTCCAGCCATAGCCCCAATGGAGAGAAACATTCCCCCAGGTACTCATGCTCCCATTTGCCCCCACAAAGGCGATGTCTCTTCACTGGCTTGAAAGGGGGCCCAGCAAGGCTAGCCAGGCAAATCCAGCATCCATCCCCTTCTCCAAATGTCAAGGACACTTTTTCTTAAGCCAGCCACACTAGGAAGGTGGCCAAATAAAGTCTCAAATGCTACACTCAGTTGTCAGTGACCAAGGTCGCCCTCCAGCCAGAGCATGTTAGAAAGTACGCATCACCGAATCTCCGACCAGTGGTCCCTTCGGCACACAGCTGAAGGACATACACCCACAAACATTTATCCTGGACTCTTCCATAGCATCTAAAAGCACCAACCTTCAAACTCCTCCTTGTGTCACACCTGTGATGCTACCATGGACACAACATCTCCAAACATCTCCTCCTACCCAGACTGTTAGTTACAGGACAGCAACCAAAAGGCTTATCTGTGAAGATCCTCTTGAACTTGTTACGCAGGTACGCTGCTCCCTCCTCCACCTCATGGCTCTTCACTGGACATGAAGTTGAGTTCAAAGTCTCTCTCAAGATTAAAAAAAAAAGAGGAACAAAGATCATTGTGATCCTCATCCAACCTACTGAGCTTTTTTTCACCCTACGACCACAGCTCCCATCACAGTTGCATGCTACCAAAACTAAGAGACTACCCCAGGAGAAGCCAGTTCCCCTTACGGCACCCAGAAAGCCATGCAACTCCCTCCTGCCAAGGGTCTGAATGACCACCACAGAATCCACCGTCTTGACAAATTTCCTCTCCCTTCCTGCACTACAGCCATTTCACACATAAACACAGTCTCAGAAGGAAACTCTTGTCAGGTTGAAACAGCTACAAAACACGGAAAAGATGATTCAGCTCTCAGGATGTGCTCTGCTGTGCTCTAATAAGCACTGAAGCCAAAAAGAGTGGAAACTAGTGAGACAGAGACTTTAAAAACTCACTGTTGCCTTCACTTCTATTTCCTCTCCTGCTGACGAGAGGCTGATAGGAAACTTTTGTTAAAAGATACAAACAAGGCAGTCAAAATAGCTCAGATCCAATCGATACCTTAAATTGTGGCCACAAATAACAATTCCGATCACAATTTCTCACCCTGTATAGTCAGCTTTAAGGGCATCTGTGTCACCACCCCTGTAGATATTTTCCTATTGCATTGCTAACTCCTTTAAGAGATGAAGAATAGCCTGACCTGAATTTCCAACAAGTGAAAACAAGTATATGAATCTATGCTAAAGTTCCAAGACTGTTAGGCACTTAAATGCCCCTTTTAGCATCTCAGTCCAAAAGGTAAGCGCTGAAGTTGCCACCCAGACCCCATAAGCACCTGAAGGACCCTTGCTCTCTGCTGCAAGGTATACAAAGAACTACTAAAATCCTGAGAATTCTGAGCAACCATACGCCACAGTTTCCATCCATGCTCTGGAAGATACTAAATAGGACTTTTCTGTGACTGGGCTCATTCACAGGGCCAGAACCAGCATGATGACAGTGTGTGTGTGTGTGTGTGTATATGTATATGCGTGTGTGTGTATATATATATATATTTGCCACACAACAGTGGCCATTGAGAGAACATCGATTCTGTGGGCAAGACTTCTCCTTTGGGAGGTGAGAGATGCTGCCTTCAAATCCCTTCAAAACCTGTATCAAAGGGAATGAGAAGATGAAACTGTAGGTTTCCACTCCTTTTAAAAGAAAGGACCAAGCCATACGGAGCCTTAATCCCACCAGAGTGTGCATTCCCATGCATGCTGATGCAGCCCAGCCAACGCTCAGTCACGCCTAGCACTTTCTCTTGGTTATCTCGCCCAGGTGTGGCATTAACAAGGATGGCTGTGCTCCGACAGCTGTCAGACCTCATGTTAAGCGAGGGACTATTTCAAGGCTTAAGGTAACTTCTCTGGCAAATGAGTGAATTCGACAGCTACCAAAAGCTTACGACACAGACGACACATTCTTAGGGTACTTCTCGTGAATGAGGAGAATTTTACTTCTAGTCCCTCCTCCACCCGAGTTGAAACAGAAACACTGACCGATCTTTCTGTTTGACCCGCTTGAGCCCCACTACGCAACCGTTCACTGCGGCCAAGAGTTGAAGCAGGGTACCTCATGTCAAAAAACACTCAGACCTTGGACGACAGGGTCACGTGCAGCCTCGCTCTGCTGTTAGAGCTGTACAAATACAACAACACTGGGTTAGAGAAGGTCTGGTTCGCTATCCGAAAGACTGCAAATACTCACTAAAATAGTTTAAACTACTTTTTCCTTGCTCCCTTGCTCTTAGCTTTAGGAAGCTTACTGTTTTCACAGCGGAAGGAAATGAGCCAAGGCAAAAGAGATCACCTGTAGCATCCTATTTCTTCTTTGACTTCTTCCCTCCATCCCTAGAAGACAACACACGTCCTGGTAAAAGCGTCATATACTAATTACTGAGAACAATTACCAACAACAACAACCATTAAGGTTCTTTGAAAGGCATTTATTACGGTGATACAGCTCTCATGTAACTCTAAAATGAAATCTAAATTGCTTCGCATCTCTTCAGGGCAAAGTGCTGGCATGAAAATTTAAGAGGCTTCTTCAGCTAGGCCTTACCCTCTTACACAAAACCAGGGCCGTGACTCGCCCCCTCCAGAAGGGACGCAGGACCCGCCCGGCCCGGCGGCTGGCGCTGCCTGAGGCTCACGCTGGTTACCACTTACCGGCAGCGGCCGCCACCGCTCCCCCGCACCTGCCACCGCTTAGGAAGCCGGCTGGCCCGCAGCCCGGCTGGAGGCCGGAATTCGTGCCCCGGCCCGGGGCCCAGCGGGGCGGGCAGGCCCAGCGCCGGACCCACCAGTGGGGCGGCGGCCGGTCCCTCGTACGCAGCGGTTACCGGAGCGGCCCAGCGCGGCGCCGGGGCGGCTGCGGGCCTCCTGCCAGCAGTCACCGGGGCGACCCCTGCCACCCGGTGTCACCGGCCGGGGACGAGCGGCCCCCCCCGCCCGCCCCTGCCCCGCACACGGCGCTGCTCCCCGGGCCGCCCTCCACGGACGGCCGCCCCCAGCCCGCCGCCCCGCGCCTCGCCCTCCGCCGCCGGAGGCCAGGTCTGGCCCGGCCCGCGCTCACCGGCGGGAGCGGCTTCTACCCTGCCCCGCCGGGAGAGCCTGGCCGGGGAGGGGAAAGGCTCTGCCCCTGCGGCCTCGGGAGCTGCGTGGCGGGGGAAGGAGGCCTCGCCCGCCTCAGCCTGTGGGCTGCGGGTGCTCTGAAACCGGGGCTGGAGCCGAGGCCTGGCAGCGCCCCAGCCCCCCTTCCCAGCCCGCTGCCTTCCCCCACAGCCTGGCCGTCTCTTGTCCCCGCAAGCCGAGCAGAGGCCCCGCTCCTCACCCGCTGGCAGGTTTAACTCCATCCTTCCCTCCACCTCCTCCATGTCCGTGTTCATCACACAACCCCATGGGTACTGATTGCTTTATTATTTATTTTTTTAAAGCCCTCAGACATGTCCGCTGAATTTCACTCGCTTAGGTATCGCACCCTCAGGGACGTTAATTTGATCCCTGATGCTGAAATAGTACCAGGAGCAGCGCCGACTGAACTGCTTTCTCCTCTGGAGCCTGCCACGGTGTTATCAGGAAAACCCAATAGGTGGCTGAAATAAGTGTATGGATAGAAAAGTTTGTTTACGCTTAGCCTTGGTGTGATGGAGTGGATGCTCATTGAAAGAAGCATTTCAAGGACCTGGAGGGCTCCTGTTATTGAATCCTCAGTGCTGTGACTCAGTGTGTGGCAAGGGCTGTAAATCCTCTGACAGTTGTTTTCGTTCCTGGATGCTCTTAACGCACAACAACAGTGGCGAGAAACAGCAGCATCTTTTCCTCTGCAGCTGGAGCTGGCTTCTATTAGCCCAGACTTGCAGTCCCTAGGATAGGTTACTCCCTAGCAATTTACTAGGAAGAGCGAAGGCCAGAAAAGCGGGCTCAGTGCAGAAAAATATGAAACAGCTCATCTGCTGTGTAAGGGAGACATTAGAGGAACATTTTCTTTAAGTGTATCAGTTGAGAGGAGCTGTTGCACCCGTAGTTAGGGTTTTCTCTCCAATTACAGACCAGCTTCAAGGTCCCCATCTTCAAAGCAGATTAGCAGGCAACCAGGTTAATTGCTCAGCCATGGTTATGTCTGTCTCTTCTCCCTCCTTCCTAAGGGTGCTCTCTATGATCAACAAGCACAGTCAGGTTTCTCAAGCCCAGCTGGCGATTCCTGGGAAAGAGGACAAGATCCACACAACGCAGTAATCTGAAAGGGGGTCTCTCCCCTGTTGTCACACTCTCCGTCAAGAAAGGAAGCTGCTAAAGTGATGGACAGCATTGTAATCAACACCGAATCTCTCAGAAAGACAAACCTCCGCCGTCCTGTTCAATACTCTTCCTAATAACTCTGGTACTGTGTATGCAGAGACCGATGAAAACAGGCAAAAGTCACAAGCAGAGCAAATCGTCGGTGAAATCTAAGGACTAGATGCAAAATATTTCCATTTCTTCGCCTTGTACTGAGTGAGACCTCTTGACAAAGAGGATTATTAGGTGGTGAAGAGACTCATCATTTCTGCGAGTACAAAACCCTTGGTCGTTGTTGGGATTGAAATACTGACAAGCTACCAATTCCCTCACTCAGTGTGAGGTAACTATTCCCATGAAGTTTGCCTCACAGCTGCCACTTGAGTAAGGCAGAAACACAAGCCAGCTGCTTTAAACGGTGAAATAAATGCATATGCTACGTGTCTTGACCTGGCATTAAACATGTGAGAGGTCAGCATCAACAAAATACTTTCAGTTAACTGCATGAAGTTTAAGCACATTTCAACTTTACAAAGATAAACGTTTTTAAGAAGCTGGAACAATGCTTGTCTTGTTCAGTCCCAGTGGTACTCCCATGTGGGTTTCATAGAATCAATGATTGTTTGGGGTTGGAAGGGACCCCTAGAGGTCATCTAGCCCAACCCCCCTGCAGTGAGCAGGGACACCACTAACTAGATCAGGTTGCTCAGAACCCCGTTTTATACTTAAATCCCTGCTTTCTAAAAAGCATGGCATAGCTTTCAAAGCGTTGGTACCGGAGACCTCTATATCGCACTTACAGGTGGAGATACCCAACAGTCACACCAATGCCATCGTTGTTTGCCAAATAGCTAGTGTAGAAAGGAACCATCAAAAAAACCCAAACTGAACGAAATAAATGGCAAAATCAGCTATGGGATGGGCAATTGCAGAAATCATAATATCATCAGTGGAGGACGCCTGTCTGTCACTGTTGGGTTTTCTGTCGCTTCGGAATGGCACAGGGCAACTCAAGTACATGTCACTGAAGTGCTGTTACCTCCCTGCATTGTCTCCCGTCGTTCCTGGCTTTCTTGTCTTTTCCTTTCTGAAGCATCAAAGTTACTATGGAAACAAGCAGTGACATTTGTGTAGATATTCGTGAGCCCCACCCTTACACGCCGCGCGAAGGGACCCTCCATTAATGGCGTGACCTACATCTGGTGGAGCACATCCACCTAGAAGGAAGCCCCCCAGCAAGGCATGGGTGTGGGTGCTGGAAGAAGGAGGCTTTGCCGTGCACCACCCTAGCAAGGGGGTCTTGGAGCAGGGCCAGACGCCTCTGAGGGGACCAAGATTTGTAATTGCTTCTGCCCTTAACGAGAGGCAGGGAGTCAGCGGCTTTCCCACAGCCTGAGGAGCTGGTAAGACATCAGACTCAGGGGACGAATATTTTGGATGCAGCACAGTGACATTCCTTCCCCACGCTGTGGGGAAGATGGGGAGTGTGAGCTCCAGCACCACACGTGATTCCTTTAAGGCCAATGTGGCATGGGAAGAATTTTGAGTATTGTGGCTTGAGGTTGCAGGGTCTATTTAATTTGAATTTGCCTTCCTTTTTAAGACTTGATGACTTTTCTTGTCAAGACTTCAGGAATAAAATAACTGTAGGGGAAATCTGCAGACACTTGTGTAATGTTGGAAATTAAACTTGAGTGGATGATAGCAAGTAGCAGACAAAAGCTCTCTGACTATTAAAGCATTAGATAGATCTTGCACCATTTTGTTTATTCAGGTAGACTTGGATAACAAATTGCATCAGCATTTCGACCTCTAAGGAAGTTCAGTGATGAGAACTGGAACAGTGTAAACCCAGAACTGCTTGAGTTTAGAAGCTATGAAATTTAGGGGACGATTCCATCTAGTTAGCCCAAAACTTTCAAAAAATGATTAATTGGGTTTGTTTGCCCCGAGTTTTGATTGGCCAGTCTGAGACCTCACAAAAATACGAAGAACTCGCTATTCAGAAAACACAGCTCACCCTCTGCGACTTGATAATTATAAAAAATATCTCCAGCTGGACACCTCTGGGTATTCAGCCGGTCTGGTAAGTAGTGCTATACTAACGCAGCGGAGCACTAGTATTTATTTATTGCGCTAATTTTTAAAAATGAAGTCTCAAACACTTCTGCCCTGTATTAGCTAATATGTGTTTTTATAACCTGTAAAGGCACTCATATGTAAATAACCTGTATAGGAAATTGTGTTCTTGTCTCATGTGTCCTTTTCTCTGTGTAATTTCTTTCCTTCTCCATTAGTCAGAGGACAAGTAGGGATGAAAAGAATAAATCAGAATTATCATTCCTGCAAAATAATAGGCTGAAAAAGCATTGTCTCTCAGTAATTTCCATATAGAGACAGAACTTTGTAGTGTAAGAAATTGGATGGGAACCGTAATAACTTTCAATTACACGAGCCTTGGTATTTTTAGCTAGAAGGAGAGGATGAATTCAAGGGAGACGTAGAGCTCAAAGCATGACCCTTTGTGCTGCAACTTGCACCGGTTAGAACTAAAGGAGAACAATATTCTGCTAATGAGAACAACGGAAGTTGCTACAGCTGGACCAGATTTCATGTGATCCTCAGAGGCATAAGGAGAGTTTTAAAC
Organism: Gorsachius magnificus; assembly: GCA_034008185.1. NCBI lineage: Eukaryota > Metazoa > Chordata > Aves > Pelecaniformes > Ardeidae > Gorsachius > Gorsachius magnificus. The sequence continues at coordinate 166,494,664 of CM067081.1, forward strand.
TCCCTCCGAAGGCAGTCGCGTCTATGGCTAGGCCAGTGACTACGTGGGACAGCAGGCGGCACAAAGCTAGGAAGTTGTTTCTGTGTGAGAGCTGCCAGTGCCAGTACCCGATGGAGAGTGGGTGGCGTAGGACGCTACTCAGCTGATTTTAGAGCCCCAAGCCAGCCACTTAAAAAATTCTGACGTGGTGGAGCCCCCAAACACCGTGGGCATTACTGTTCATGCTGCACCTGCAGTTGGAGACCAGAACTGCTTCCAGATGGGCACAGTCAAAAAAAAAAAGAGGTGGGGGGGAAAGTTTTTGTTCCTGATAGAGTTTGCCCAGATGGAGGAATGCCACTTTCTACTTGAGATGAGGTCTGAGTATTTTAAGTACCAACAAGGCTAGGGAATAAACATCATCAGTCTACACTTCCCTTTCCTTTAGTCACCAGTTGTACAAATCCAGGTGAAGAGAGAACAACCTGGAAGTTTCTGCAGGTTTAGTGGAGGGGAGGTTTCTAAGCTTGCTGTCAACTCTGAGGTCCCTTCCGGACCAAGAACTTTTCTTGTATCATCACCTCCCTCATCTCATGTAAATGCTCCTGAAAATCCAGTTTATTATATGCACTGCCCCAAAAAAGCTTCTGGCAGTTTGTTTTGAAAACATTAGGTATGAATTGTAACCATAGGCTGGCTTTCCACAGCAAGTAAAAACACCTCCCATGAGCTCATAATGTTAGTGACTATTTAGCAGAAAGCAGTATTGGCAACCAATGCGGACATACTACTAGATGTGACAGTGTTGCCCACACGTCAATGACTGTCTCTCATGGCTCTTAGTCCCACAAATATATCACTGTTTGGACTGCTAAAATGAACTAAAAAGGATGTGTTTGCAATGACTTTTGAAATCTTTGTCAAATACGATTCCCCTGTTGTGTTTCCTTGTACTACAGCTGTGCCAGAGTCAAGTATGAAAACACAAAAGTGTCAGAACACAGGTACTGTCTGCACTTTCTTGTCTACAGAGAGACATCCAGGCTCAGCTAATTTCAGTTTATCCGGAAAATACTTTAGAATTTTGTATTCTTGTCTCTCTAGCCTCGTGTCTTATCTTTGCCAGTGCCCGGCCCAGGATGCTTAAGGAAGAGTACGAGATTCTTTCCATACTTTGTTCTTGGGGAATTTGTTGACCATCATCCCCCAGGTGCACTGCAAGGAGTAATGCAAAAATGGCCACACTGAGCCTGACCAGAAGGTGCAGCTCTTGACACACACCATTAACGATCACACAGGCACAGATACATGGGTGAGCACACAGCACGCCACCCCTCAGCCTTGAACATCCAGCAGTATCCAATCCGTGATCTTTATATCCAAATAAGCTGCAACCATTTTTCATCTGAGGTTTTAGTAGCCAGGGTGTCTGCGAGGAAGGAGTGCTACAGTTTGGCGATGCAGTCCGTAAAACATTTTCTTCCTTTTCCTATGTCCTGTTCCTTGTATAGAAGGGGCAGTGAGCAACTTCCAAATTCATCACTGTGTGTTTCTGAACAGCAGAGTGTGTGTATCGGGCACCAGTGGGCTGTTGCCAGGAAGTAAGGATATGCTGGCATTTTGCATTCTTTATGAGAATAAATCAATTAGTCAAAATCAGTTTGCAAAGCCTTCATACCTTAAAACTGCAAATAAACTTCCCATCACAGAAAGTCTGATATGTGCATGAAAGAGAAGGGAATTAAAAAAAATAATAATGCATCTATAAATTAAGTATTAGGAAGATGCAGGATCTCCAACTCACCAGGAGCTCAGGTGACAAGACAACACCCAAAACACCTGCTTGAACATTACTTTTAGCTGTGAACATGATCCCTCGGTCCTGACTGTAACAGTTTCCAAGTTGGAAGGGGGAACCGTACATTTGTTCTTTACTCCAAAACCATGAGGTAATGTGAACATCTCTGGGAAAATGATCTCTGGTCTATGTGAAGCCACAGAGGCAAAACAAAGATTACTGCAGAATTTTAGGTAGATCTCTACCTATTCTTTGGCTCAGGCTCTTGTCTGCTGAGGTAGAACAACTGCAATACAGATTGTTCCCTTTATAAAGTAGGTCACCACAGCATTTTTTTTTTTTTTTCCACAAAAGGTTAAAACAAGCTTTATTTTAACATACAAATCAGATTTGGGTACAAGGCAAAATACATCCATGTTGGGTCTCCACACAGCACATGTAACCACTTGGGCTACAGTAATTCCTGAGATATGGAAAAAAGCCCTAACAATCTTAAAAAAAGGGGCCAAAATGTCTCCTTTTAATCACTCTTGCTATAATCACCTCCATTTGGGAATTAAGAAAAACATTATGCAGTTCTGAGTCAAGAAAACAAATTATCTGCAAGCCAAATACCCAAGATACTTGTCTAATTCCCTGCTGTCATCTGGGTATACCAGTGAGAACACTGGGGGAACAAATCAGGAGATGAAAATATGCAAGGTTACTCCACTAACACTGCCATGCATGTAGAACTAAGGTATTTGTGCTACCTTCCACTACTGTCATTTTCGCAAACTGTGTGGTCAATGTACCAAGTTTACACATCGTACAAACTTATAAAGAACTTCTCTATGTTGTGTGTTAAGTTACTAAAAAGAAAACTTAAACTTACTTTGCTTCCTTTTACCATGAAGTTATATGTGATATAGAAGTATTTTAAAAGCTTATAAAAGCAGTAGAACTGCAGACATTTAAAGTCCTGTCCCTAACATTAAAGACTACTTGAGCGCCCTAATTTTGCTACAAGATTGCATTTGTCATTAACTGACATGAAAAAAAGGAACAGTCTCTTTTTTTTAAAAAAAAGTTAAAGATAGGGCAAAAGTATAGATAGGGTTGTATTTTTTATTTTTTTTAGTTTTACAACATACAAAAATAAGTTACACTATATATTATGGCTTTCTCATTTAGCAGAAGAGTGCCATCATGGAATTAAATACTAGATGTTGTATCTAATTAACTCACCATGTTCTCAGGCTTTCCTTGTTTGAGTTTTAATGATTGTGTGAAAAGAAACAACAAAATATTAGTGGGGAAATTAAGAAGCCTCCAGAACAATTTAAATAGCAAGAAGCACTTGTAGAAGAAGTCTTTCAGAGAAATTTTTAATTTAATTTAAAAATTTAATTTTTCAATTAATTTAAATTAAAGTTTTAATTTAATTTAATCTCTTGGCACAAATAAAGGCCAAGCCAAACCTCCCGTGAACTTCAGCAGTCAGGGCTTCATACTGAGCTTAATTTCAGAGGTGTTTACACACAAGTATGATACCATTATGCTACTGAAGTAACGTATTTCTCTTTAATGTGCGTTATGTTAATCATACAACTAAGATACTAGTTAGATTTGGTATGCAGCTATCTCAAAAAGGCTACAATAATACTAAACCAACAAGATGCAAAACTACAACACAACTGCTTGATATTAAGTGTTGTCCACTACAAATAAAAAGGAAGGTGGGGGTGCAAAAGATGCTTGAGTCAAAGACTGAAAGACCGCATTTACACAAGGCTATATTATTAATGGCTGAGTATACTTACATTTTGAAGTCTAAAGTTGCATTCAAATTGGACAAGCTACAACAATATTCAAATGCATGTAACAAAAAGAATTCTAGTTTCATAACTAAAGTTGTAACAAAAATATCATTGTGCAGTTGAAGTAGATTTCATCAAAGTTCACAGCAGACAAGCATAAATCTCAGACTTATTAATTTAAGAAGAAAGACCACAGCACTGAATTTGGGAATATTTTCAAGCTCTAGCTTTACTCAGAAGAGTTGCCAGTTGACTAAAATTAACTGAATACTGTACTTTCCAGCTCCTTGCAAACAAGGCTCTGTGCCATGCAGAAGATGAGCTTTCTCTCCCCTTTTTCTCCAAGAAAACTATCTGAAAGGCAAGCTACAGTGATTGTTTCTGACAATAAAGTAAAATAAAGTACCAGATAGAAAAGTAGTTATATCAAAAAGTTCTTACAGAAAAGGCATCCATCCTGGTTTGATTTTGTTTATAAAAAGGCACTTCACATATTGCTAGAACTCTGGTAACGTACTCATCCTTTTAGTTTTTCTATTAGAAGGATGTATTTCAAGGTGGTTAGCATGAGTATGCAAACATTTTTTATACAGTGTTTATCTGTTACAAATTTTATAACTACATATAGTATCTTACACCATTTATTTAGAAGAGATTCATGTTCAAAATAATAGCAGGTCTTCATACAATACTTCAGTGACGATGGATGATCTGTCATAAGCAACACATCACCTGTAGTGAGTTCATGCTAATAAAATTAGCAGTGTAAGTCTTTCAGAAGTGAGTTCTCAGTCTTTTGTTTTCCTCTCGTAGTCTCTCAATTTCAGCTACTAAGCTTTCATTTACAGAGTATCTTTCAAGTAAAGCATGCATTTCATTCTAGAGAAAAGAAAAAAGCCCCAATCAGCAGCTATAAAGTTAATTATTCCAGTTTTAGATTATCCATTTTCGTATCCCTTTTGAAAATTAAATAACCTAGATAATACTGTTTTTAAAAGCTTTTGATAAGAAAAGTAAGATTTTTTTTTTTATGCTGACATACAGTATTTTGATCATTAATACATTAGTGAATATTTTATCAAAGGATAATTTGCACTTCTTCAGGATGAGAATCTACTAATGCAGGTTCCATTAAAATGTTCAGTACCAAGACAAGGCATTTTTAATGCAGATCAAAAGAACAAAGATTCATAAAAAGGTGAAGTTAAAGAACGCAGTTCAGTATGCATGCGGTACCTCTAAGTGAAGCTTTCTATTTGAATTCCATCTATCTCCTCCTTACCTCTTGGTCCTTTCCAAAGGACAGCCAAACTTGTTTACCTTTTGTCTTTTTGTAACTCCCGAAATACAGAATTCATGATAGCGACCCAATGCATATCTTCCCTTTATCAAGCATAAACCAGTTTAACAGATTGCAGTTCACAGTTTCCCTCTCCTTCATATCCAACCCTCCCTTTCTTGCTCTTAATAAGCAAAATCGATTTTCAATTTTGAGACACTCTGGCATATCTCGGTGTTACTGAAAATGAAAACTGAATATATTTCCCACCGTGCTCCTTGTACATACCAACTGCATATGGAACTGCTTGATCATCTCCACATGCAAGTTCACAATATCTCGATGGCATGCTTCTCTGGGGGAAGAGTTTCAAAAGGACAATGCTTAGTTTTAATTAGGAAGCAGTAACTCCCTCCAATCCTCAGTACCCAGAACTCCATACTTCCTCACCTTCATGACACTGTGAAACATAAGCCTAAGAACCTTCAAGCCGTAAGACTTACTCCTCTACCATTTGTTTTCTAGAATACATTTGTTATGACATTGACTTTCATAAGTACCAGTTTTTCTTTTACATTAAGTTTGAAGGTGTCCGCAATTTACAACTGGGAAAAGGGCCAGCAGAGCCTTCCAGCCACTCCAAGAAGTGTAGGTCAGAAGAGAAACACAGTCTCTGAGGCTCCAGATCTCAGATACTGGAAGTACAAGACTGACAAGCATACCTTCCAGCACTGGGATCCCCGAACACAGACTTTAAAGAAAAAACATCTGCAATCCATAGACTGCATTTTAAGTCATGTCAAAGTTACAGTTTTTAAGCAGATGTGATTATTGCCAAAAAATCCCAGGGGAGTTTTACTACACTATATTATTATTCCAAAATATTTAATAACATCTAATATATTTTTCTGTCAGCAGATACAGAACAGCCATAGCACACAAACCTACTAAGCTAGTTTTGCATTGCTTCTTGTCATCAAGACAGCAATACTTCCCCTGTTTGGCAATCCTTTTCCCCTCCACCATCTCAGTCAACCTACTTTATCTTAAACATGGGTTGGGAAGCGATCCCCTAGATACAACTCTCTCAACTGCTTTATCTCCTTCAAACTCCACTCTAAATCCACGGTAATTTGACTGACAACTTCACAACAAGTGGCATGTTAGGTATCTGCGAACACAAAGCAATCTGACACCAACCATCACTTACTGCGCAGGCATTATTTTAATGTCAAGTCTCACCAGTAGAAATATACACTGTACTTTAGCCTATACTTGCCAAGCCAGCAACAAGCAAAGCCAATACAAGCCAACTGTCTAGGTCAAACTCTCCCCAGTGTCAACTTTCAGGGACAAGAGATGAGTAGGGAGGGAAAGAAATGGGCACAGGGCTTCATGAAAGCAGTAAGGACCTCATTACGCAGATAAATTTACTATCCGAGAAGTACTCAAACACTCATTCTGAAAACATGTTAGCAAAGCCATGCATTAACAACCCTCAGAGACAGTCTAATTAGTCATCAGAGCTATTCAAAATAACTAATTTCCTACCTAGATTTCCAAGATTAGGGCTATTAATGGTGTCATTTTCTAATGCAAGTAGAAAATACGTGAAAGCAGATGCTGAAACATCTTACTGAGAAAACACGTCATTGAAAACAAAACTGTTCTGCATTAATACCAGTACCTGAAGTCATCCATTGTTTCTTGTATCATATTCTGAATGAAATTTATTTGGATTGATGTCAGAGGTGCATTTGGTCTGCTACTCCCGATGGTTTCTGCTATTTTTTCTGACAATGAACTGGCAACTCCAGCAGTGGCAGGTGATGTTATCTTTGGACCTTTACAATTAATAATAAAATAAATATATAATCAGCATAATGGGAGTACAAGAAGGTTTTCTATTTGTCAATATTTTATCTCAAGTATTACCTAGTAAAAAAAAAGATTAGATTTAGAATGAGTCTTTTCAGAGGCAACTAGCTATGTTCTAGGAGGGCTAACCGGATTTAGAGAAGGAAGACTGGATGTTCTGTTTTAACGCTAAGGCCACTTTATCAGGTTTCACATGAGTTCACAATCAACCACACCTAAAACTGGGCCAAAATTATCAACTTACTTATTGAGGTAGTACCATTTACTGGTAGATCATATGCAGGATGGGCCTGAATATTCTTCACTAGTCTTTCATTTGTATCGGGAACCTTTACAGCAGTGGATGATGGTGGAGGACTTAACGTTACAGATTCTGCACTTGATGAGCTCGATTTTGAAAGCTGACAATAAAAATAATAATAATAATTAAAGAAGATGAACTCTACTTATTACAATTAACTAATTGCACTTGAAGACTAAGTTTTCAGGAATGCATTTTGAAACATTTATGTTTTTAGGAATCTACTCACTTTTCATTTTCTAGCAAGATATCTTAAAAATTGATTGCTAAAATATTCAAAATTGCCTCAAGCACACACACAGAAAAAGGAGTGCAAAAGGCAGGGGCCTCTTAATTTTCACATCAAACATTTTGTGTCGAAGTTATAAACATCATTCCTAGCAAACTCAGGCTTCTCAAAAACAATACAGGAGGAGCCAGGCTGTCAGCAGAAGCGTATCAATGATGGCTCAAGAAGGAAGAAGGAGGAAATGGAGAACAGGGAAAGAAGAGAGGGTGGAATCGACCTAATAAACGACAAACAGTCATACTGGTGCAACCAACTATAATGATTATTCTCTATTTTCTTGAAAAATCAAGATATTGCTCAGCCTAGCCCAGTTTTATTTCATGCGAACTTTTGTAACCTGAGCTTATTTAAAGAAAAACATAAGTTTATCTTGAATTGCTGAAGGCCAATGCACTTAAACTAAACATGTAACAGATTTGTGTCAATACTGTAAAGACTTGCAAAATAAGATTAACTGGGATGCTAGTAAGGATTTTTCCTTCAAGTACTAGTAATCTATCAGGATTCTAAAAAGACCACTCGTAACAAGAATTACTATAGTATACCTGCTTTAAGACTTCTTTAGATTCTTGTTTTCCAAGATTTACTTTCTTAATGTCAGTCTCCAGCTGTTCTTCCTCTTCTTTAACTGGAGATACCACAAGTGCATGTAATGGGCTAGACCGTATCCCTTGTGCACTACTGCTCACTGGGTTTCTTTTTACTGGTAAGGCAGTGGTGAGCTGTGGAAGAAAATCCAAACCTAAAAGGTAGGACTGAAAATCCAAACCTAAAAAGGAAAAGGGAAGAGTGAAACACACAGGTCAAGAAATTAACACACACACACACACCAAATCAAACCCACAAGTAAAATGCCTGCACACCCACACAAAACAAATAAATAAAAAATCACCCCAAAATGCACCCCACAAAAACTAAACCCTTAAATCCAGCTTACACTGTCACTGTCCCTATGAAAATAATAAAGCATGAAAAACCTCCATATATCACTATAATTGCGTAAAGGAAAAACAAAACCACTTTAGGACCGTACTCTTGGATTTCCTGTTACCATGTTGTATCTTAGACAATTTCCAGAGAAGTGCATTTGTTTCAGTGTCCACTTTCATTGTTTGTTTTTAATGGCATGACAAAATTAGCATGTAAGAACTAGCGTAGGCCTCCAAGGGCCTACCACTGACAAAGAAAAAATACACTGAAAGTATGTTTACCATCTCCTTTTCCTTGAGGATCTTCATTCGCTTTACTTGCAATAACATCTACAAAGTACCAGAACATAGACAAATTAAGGGTTTATTAAATGAAACCTATGTCAATATTCATATCATTGCATCGAGTTCATAATCAAAGACAAATTAAAATACCAAGTAGGTACAGCAGTTGGTAACACATAAATATCAAAATGCCATGCAATATGCAGATGAGCGACACTTTACAAATTTCAGTGTTAGCAACTTACCATCTCTGACTGGAGAAAACACGTCTCCTAAACTATTTCGACCCAAATCATCCAGATTATTTAAATCAGCACTTTTCCCATGATCTGTTTCTTTAGATGGAATCACATCCAAGCTGCAACTATGGGGAAAGCCTTAAAAAGGACAATAACATACAGTTAGCAATTGACATTTTCCAAAAATAACATATTATCCCTAAACAATCTCACAGCAAGCATGATGCCTGGTAAATCCAGCAAGCACTTCAGAACCTTCTACGGATTCCAGATAGAGGGTCAACTTTAGCTTCCTCATTTGGGCTCTCATTGCAGGTGATTATAACTAAAAGCCAAGATACTTATTAACAAAAATAAGATACAGTTTGCATTCCTTTCCTCTTTTTAAAAAGGAAAGGTGTCAAACTGGAGAATGTGTTCATTTTCAGATAAGCTACATGATGGATGCAGCAAATTTCTGGTGTATCAGGTCAAATGAAAACTAGAGAATACACCTTCCACTAAGGAGGTGGTCACATTCAGATGATCAAAATTTAAATTTATTCTGCAAAAATTGAATCTGCTTCACTGGAGCCATTAAGCACTCGAAGGGAAATTCTATGAAACACCTATTTTAAAGCTTACCTGATGTTAGGATATGCTCTGCTTATTTCTAATTTTAGGAAATCAGAGGGGGGTTACAGTTGCAGAAAAAAAAAAAAAAAAAAAAAAACACCACCAAACTTGTTCCTAGACCTTTCCCCACTCTACCCTCAAGCCCCGAGGGGAAAAATTCTCCCCTATCTCTGGGAAAAAGAGTTAGCTTTTGTACACATGGTAGCAGGGACAGTTGTCTGAAGAATGGAAGCATATCTTAGAATCATAGAATGCTTTGGGTTGGAAGGGACCTTTAGAGGTCATCTAGTCCAACCCCCCTGCAGTGAGCAGGGACACCGCTAACTAGATCAGGTTGCTCAGAGCCCCGTCCAACCTGGCCTTGAATGTTTCCAGGGATGGGGCCTCCACTACCTCTCTGGGCAACCCCAGAGAGTTTCACCATCCTCATTGTAAAGAATTTCTTCCTTATACCTAGTCTAAACCTACCCTAATCTTAAGTCAAAGATCTTAAGTAAAAAAAACCCAAAAAACCAAACAAAAAACCAGTAATAATTCAAACTACATTTTTTTGATGAGGAATACATGGAGAAGTTAATTGAACTGCTAAGAGAACCATGTGAATAACTTTCACAATTTAGTATGTTTGAAAACCAGATCAGCACTGTAAGCAAGCTGCTGTTCTGCCCTCACTGAACTCCTATCTCTAAGAGTGCCTAAATTTTACTTGTATAAGTTAAGATCTAGGCAAAAAGCATTATGGTTGTGCAATCCATAAATAAATGTACTATAAATAAATCACATGTACACACAAAAGCTTCACTTTATACCTACTTTAATTAAAAAAATTAAACAAACCACTGTTCATGAAACCTGTAACAACTACTCTATGTGGGATTACTTGTTCAAGTGATCCAAATGTGACTAGATAACTACAATTAATCACGTCAAAGTATTTACATAAACTGGGACTTGAGTCAGGTTTAAGATTTCCCGTTTAAACGTATTAATATAGCACGATTTCCACTCCTTCAGACGCGTCAGTTGTGACACATAGATAGGAATGAACTTGCTAGTTCACTAAATACGTGGCATACTGAGTCAAACTAGAAGTGTAGTATTGACCTGTGCCAGAATCTACAGAGGAAAAACCATAATATACCATAGGGCAAACATCTTTTGTATACTTTTACCCATACCCAGTAATCTAAATGTAGTAAGTACCTAAACCAGAGGACGGCTCTTAAATAGAAGTTTATGGGAAGCCAGCTCAAAGTACATCCAAACTTCTCATCACATTCTGACTTCATTTATACTTTTGTACTTTAAAATACCTGTGACAAAAAGCTTCAGTCCATTTATAAGCTGTATGAATGGATATTTCTTTGTTTTAAATATGCTATCAGATCACTTTACTGAATGCCTCTTATTTCTCCAAAGTTAATCACAGAATCGCAAGGGTTGGAAGGCACCTCATGAGATCATCTAGTCCAACCCCCCTGCTACAGCAGGTTCTCCTAGAGCATGTTACACAGGACTTCATCCAGGCGGGCTTTGAATATCTCCAGAGAAGGAGACTCCACAACCCCCCTGGGCAGCCTGTTCCAGTGCTCTGTCACGCTCAAAGTAAAGAAGTTTTTCTTCGTATTCAACTGAAACCTCTTATGTTTCAGTTTGTACCCACTGCCCCTTGTCCTGTCGTTGAGCACCACTGCAAAGAGTCTGGCTCCGTCCTCATGACTTACACCCTCAAGATATTTGTGTGTGTTGATGAGGTCCCCTCTCAGTCTTCTCTTCTTCAGGCTGAACAAGCCCAGCTCTCTCAGCCTTTCCTCACAGGGGAGATGCTCCAGTCCCCTCATCATCCTAGTTGCTCTCCTCTGGACTCTCTCTAGTTCTTCATCTTTCTCGAACCAGGGAGCCCAGAACTGGACACAGTACTCCAGGTGGGGTCTCACCAGGGCAGAGTAGAGGGGGAGGATAACCTCCCTCGCCCTGCTGGCCGCACTCCTCTTAATGCACCCCAGGATACCACTGGCCTTCTTGGCAACAAGGGCACACTGCTGGCTCATGGTAAGCTTGTCATCCACCAGGATTCCCAGGTCCCTCTCAGCAGAGCTGCTTTCCAGCAGGTCATCCCCCAGCCCGTACTGGTCCATGGGGGTTCTAACCAGGGTCTAGAAGAGTTTCCACAGAACAAACGCAGTTTGTGGTCTCTCATCCATTCCCATTTTTAAGTTTAAAGACCGTATCTTCTGAAGTATACAGAGGTCTTTACTTCTAAAGTGAACATTCAGTTTAACGAAAAATATTTGTTTTACTCGGTAAGCCTTTATTTTCTCAAAACATTTATTTGTTATGCATGGTCCTATTTAAAGGGTAACAACCACTACATCTTCAAATAAAGATAATAAATCATATATTTTAACTGAAATAAAATTTTCCACACCCTGCAGTAATGTTGATTAGCAACACTTCTTGTATACATAGGAAGCATTCTACTTCACCTCATACTTCACTGCATACCCAAGGGAGGTCATTAACGCACATCCCTATGGACTGCAGTGGCTTATTGCCTAATTACTGTTGCTAAATGTATTTCTCCTTACTTAAAAAGGGAGGGGAAAAGTGCTGTTGCATTAAAGTGGATTGAGGATTTTTTCAAGACTCAAACTAACAGAGTTACTGATTTGACCGTATTTTCAGAACTCCTGAATTAAATAAAAATTTAAGAATACATTTCACACAGTGGTAGAATTTTAGAATAATGTTCAGAATTCTTATAAAGAACTTGTTAATTTCAGAAGCATAAATAGCAAGTACAGTTATACAACTAATCATACTTGCAACTATATTTAACATCTTTCCGACCATGTGTATTGGAAATGCCTCATACAAAAACACATTACTTTCACTTGGGTTTTTGGACTAGGGTTTTTTTCCTGTTTTGTTTGTTTGGCTGGCTTTTTTAGATGAGGTCTGTTACTCGTGTTTATTAATAGAATTACAAACCATTAGGTCTGCATTCCATACAGACATTGTGTCAGAAAATACATTATGTACATAAAGTTAATCTACAAGTCAGAATGCCAGAGACAGCCCCACAATATCACCATGGAGTTTTGTCCTTTGAAATTTAAATACACACTTCTTCAAGTCCAAATTTTAGACTTCATGTGTCTAAAGCTTGTACTAGGACCCAATTCACTTCCCACAGTCTCATAGTACGTCTAATGCAGTAGGGGAGGGAAAAGAAGGTGCAGGTGTGCATGCACGTACGCACAGTTCTTTCAAACAAATGCCCTTCCCTCGGTGAAATTTTTATACTGTAATGGCCAAGGCATGAAATATTCCTTCCATATTCTACACTATGCCAAACATGATTATAAAAGTAGGAAGACGACACTACCTGTTTTTTCCTGAAGAACCTCTCCTCCCTTATTCTCATTTGGCAATACCAGATGAGATGAAACTGTTGCTGATGCTTGAGAGGCAATGTTTTTGATGCCAATATTTTGAATTCCTCCAAGATTACTACCAGCTTTGACTTCTACTCTTTTGGATACAGGTTTATTTGAAGAACCCGTAAGATTAGACTGAAAAAAAATAGAACAAATTAAGGTAATAAATTATCACTTCAGCTAAAAGTAAAAATATAAGCCAATATTCATTCTGCTCTAGTTCAATTCAGTTCAAGTTGCAAAGGTTGCCTAGGAGATATGCCTTTACAAATATAAAAAAAAAAAAAAAGTATCTTAACATAACTTCAAAGAACATGGGAAATGTCTGTATTATTATAGGAATACTGTGTGGATCTGCAAAAGAATAGCAACAGAACTTAAGGTAACAGTGGAGTGACCTGGCACAAGCCAATTTTGATCCTAGGCTTAGGCATACAAAAAATAAGAGATTACATTACTAGGGACCCCAAATTGTGAAGGAATAGTCAACCACTAGCAGGAAGTCTGGTGGAAGAAGAGGAAAGTCTCAGAGCCGTAAAGAATCCGCTTCTAAGGTTCTCTTCAAATCCACTGAATGAACATGTGGGGTTTCCGGCTACAGTAAAGCCTTACTTAATTAAGTCTTGGAAGATTCTCTTAAGTCTTCTCTATTATTTAACCAACTTCTTCACTGTTTACATGTACCCGCAAAAGACCATAGATAATACCATGCAAAATACCTCAAGACAGGCAGCTCTGTCTCTTCCCCTTGAGCAGAAGGGCCATTACAGATCTTTCTACTACTGCCTACAAATGAATCTAAGGTGCCACAAACTCATCTGCAATGGCAGCATATTCACACCAGGAAGTTTAAGACTAATGTTTCACTCATTTCTACACTGAGGCTAGGGGTGGGTGGAATTCTGCATTAAAACCTTCTAAAATGGCACTTAAGATTGAGTAGCTTATAATTTCTATGTTGGTAGGAACCACTGTAGTTGACATCTGTAAAGCTTAGAAACTGAGTGCTAACATTTTTTTAGAACATAAACTTATGCTTTGCTTTCACTAATCTGCATGTTGAGCCAAAAAAGGAAAGGTTTTTTTTTACCTTGGAAAAAGCGCTACTGAACTGAAGACGTATGCATTTCACACAGCCTTTGTGAGCAACAACTGTTTTCACTGGTGACGTCAGTTGTCTTAAATCATACTGGCAGATTTTTCCCCGGGAACTTCCTATAGCCAAAGTAGTACCATCAGGCATGAAATCTACTGTTGTCAGAGGAAAATCAGCTACTATTGTTGTCAGTAATCTTCAAACAGGAGAAAGGACAGGATAAAGAAGCTTTTAGAGTTCAAAAGTTAGACTTTTCAAAACAGAATACCTAAAAAAAAAAATATAAAAGCTTTCATAATTCAGCTACAGGTCAGTAGTTCCACTTCTCCAGTGCCAAGTAAATTCAGTGAAATATCTTATGGAACAGTGGATTAGGCTTAAACTAAGTGTTCATGCTTAACAAATTAAAGACTCTATATGCCCCAAAAGATTTCACCAGGACAGGATCAAATTGCCTTCATAACAGCAGTTCTGATACCAACATTATTTACTGGTATTGTCACTTCCAGCAGCAATCATACTACATACATCCTCTAGCTTCCCAAGGCTATCAACTCTAACCTTCCCACAACTCTAGGAAGAATGTCTGGTCCTAGTTTGCATCTTTCTACTACATGCCCTCCAAACTAGAGCCAGACTGCTGCTTTTATTCACCTGGAGCGAAAGTACAACCCACGGTAGAACAAAGACCCACAAAACCACTTGCCACCCTACCCTCTTGCTACAAAGTCCCATCAGCTATGCCCGGTACTTCCTGCTTTTTCAACCAACACCCTCCCATATTTAAGGCTCACTATCTCAGCAGCTCTGTGCACCTTACGACATCTATGTCTTCTATCTCCAACTAGAAAAGCAGGCAAGCTAAGCCCAAGTGACTGCAGGTCCTCACAGGCTGTACTGCCCCTCACAGAAGCTAATTTCTCTGTATAAATAAGAAAAGCCCATATACAAGCACTTGGGAGAGGTCACTCATATGTGGCACCTCAGTTAGTTCCCACATGCCTTGGTTTTTTTGATTGTTTGTTTGGGGACTACGGGACATGTTCTCCAATAACTCTATACCAACCACTTCAGCCATTCTGAATGCAGTCCGAATTAAATATTTCGTGTCGTAGTCATCTGTGCTTTTTCAGTTTATAAAAGGCAAAGAAGGATCCTTCTAAAATCAAAAGGCCTTTAATATACTTACTTTTTACTTGAAGTGTCATAGAGAATAATTCTTTTATCCAAACCTACAGTTACAAGCAGCAGCTTATTGACTGGAGAAAAGCAGATTTCTGAAGCTGGTGCTTTATGAGTATTTTCAAAGTTATGATATGGGTTCTGGCTATTTACATCCCACAGAGTTACATTTCCACTGTCAGAAACACTGCCCAGCAAGGATTTCTTAAAGGATGAATATTTCAAGTGCCGAATAGGCTGTAAAACAGATATAAAAAATGAATTGTAATACCACTATTAAACACCATATTTAAGTTATTTTCTAAACACACAAACACATTAGGAATACAGATGTTACATTAAGTTAAAGTAGTTTAGAAAGCTTGCCATTCTAAAAAATAAGAAGTAAAAAAAAGTTCATTTCGTATTACAATGCCATTTTTGCTGTCAGAGGGCAGACAGCTTTTTTTTTTTTTTGTACTAGTATGGGGTACCATACAAGCTGATAAGCCAAATGAAGGACAAGGAAAAAGACTTCTAGAAAAGGTTCTTGGTTTTTCAGCAACTATCACACCATCATACACACTAAAAAAAAAACCAAACACACCACATCTAAAATTAAAGGAGTGAAGAGCTACATTATTTCACCAATTGTCTCCTGCCAAGAATGTTAAACTTAATTCCCTCCACTGATTTAAGTACTTGGATATAAGCTAGTTTGATAAGACACACAGACTCCAGAGTTATGCAAGTACGTAGGTCCTGCAGAAGAACAGACTTCACCCTGTAAGCTAGGACCACAGAAAAGGATAATACTCCTGGTTTATCACATGCAGTCTTGCTATCACAGAACCATGTAACACAGGAACTTAAATTGCTTTTCGGAAGCAGGTAAGTATTTCATTTCCACTGTATTGCTTCAGAGGATCTTTCAGAATCTCACTGCTCTAGCACTAAAATTACAATACTCAATTTCCAGATTAATTTAATTTATAACTCATTTGCACTAATTTGCTCCTGTGCCAACAATGCCCTTACACTTAAATTGTTTCCCTAATTCCCCAGTGCTGCTCTTCCCTGTAAACAGCCACCTTGCCTTCTTTCAGGCTTTATTTTATTATAAACAATAAGCGAGACTCAATCTCCTAAAACCATTCTTTTCACTACCACCACAGTCTCTTTGTAACTCTCCCAGTTTGAATTTTTCTTGAATATGGACCAACCAAAAGCTTATATGACTGTCTAAACATTTTGCTACTGCCTTTACAAAGGCAGTAACACTTAGTCCATTTTATACTGTAAATACGCGTCATGACATATCCTAGTCTGCATTTTCTTATTCGTGATCCCATCTGTTTTGGTTGCTCATTGCCATTTTATGATCAAGAAGCCCAAGTCCTCCTTTGCCTTGGGAATTTTCAAATCCTAGTCTAATACAAAAAGCCTCAGTTGAGACCCAAATCGGGTACCTTGATTTCTATAATAGACATGAGAACAATTATGACATTATTTCAATAATTTTTAGATACTGTCACAATCCTCTCTCTTACAGGCAATACCTTCCAACTGTATCTCATCATAGCTCTACTTCTCATATCATAACCACTACTGAAAATACTAAACAAGATTAACTATTGATAACTCAAACAAACACTGTTCTTTCAATATTAACTGCTGTCTTCTTCCCTATAGCTGATTTCTTACCAATCCTCAATTCCTTTCTAAGCCTCCATCCTCTCTAATATTTTCTCACAAGGCCCTGAATCAAGTGCTTTATTCAAGTCCAGACAGATGAGAGCCATTACATTTTATTTGTCTGAAAATGCTCTCAAAAAGCTATTATACTATTCTAGTATAATCCACATCGCAATGCAGTGTACTGGATTTTATCCTAATACTCTCTTTAACTTTATTTTAATGAAGATATTTGTTGGTTCATATGCCTGCAATATAATTTCTTGCACTTGTATTGCATGTCTCACTGGAACCCTAATTGCTCCACAAAGAAGTGGCACCCTCAACTGCATATTCAAATAGAACAGAAGATGACTGTTTATAATTAATATGATCCTCTAGTGGACATGGATGGAGACATTTCTATCAGCATTTTTCAGTTTATTTAATTTTAAAAAGAAATATTGAGACACTCAGGAATAAGAGCTGCAATTACGTACACAATCTACATGGGAAACATGCCTCTCCCTCACAGTTCTCTCACTTCTTCACCTCCAAATACCTTCCTTATTGCCCTGGCATCTGCTCATGTTCCATTTTCTCCCTCCTCTGTCGTCCTGCCCACCAAGATTACTCTCTCCTAGCTCTCCTCAAACCTCCCTTGGTATCCTACTAAGTCTCCCATTTTCTTTTCTCATTTTTCCTTCTCATCTCACAGGCCCAAGGCGAGTTCTCCTTTTTTTTTTTTTCCATATGCATACCTTCCCCATATTACCTCTGTTCCCCACTTCTCATTGAAATCATGGTGCTTCCTCAGAGCGGCCTCACCGTTTAATTTCAGGTTGCCAATGAAGGAGGTATGAGGAAGCTCCTATTCACTCCTCACTTTCACCGAATTAGGTTTGCAACAAACTTCACTTGCAACAATACAATTGCTAGATCAGAGTCAAGGAATAGAGGCGCTTAAAATCTGTGCACACTTCTATGAGACAGTCAAATGCATCATATTGGCATCCCTGACAATGTCCAAGTTCCAAATTCTTGCCCAGACAGCTGGAGGCATGAAAGAACCTCATTTCTGAAAGGCTGCTTGACAAGACACAAGCGAGTCACTTAATTTGAAGTTTTCTAAAAAAAATACTTTATCTGAGAAACATCTGGGTGAAATAAAATATAGCTTTAAGCTTAGCACAGAAACAGCAGACAACCAAGCCTCATATGGGAAAGCATCCAGATGCAAGTGGTCAAACTTACATCACTTATAATAAGTCTTAGATACATTTTCCTCATTTCCCACCCCATCCATAATCAAAGAGGAAATTAGACACTGTATTTTAGAATGAGAATAGGCTTCATGAAGTAGCATACCGTCTTTATCTTCAAAATATTGACTCAACTTTACACAATTTTTGAAACAAAACAAACAAAAAATCAGTATGCTATGCAGTGTTCACTGGAGTGAAGTTAAAACACACATACAGCCACTATGAAAGATATTTTTCTCTGTATACTTGTCAGCTTTGTTGTGATCCAGTGCTGCAAGGGAATGAGACTCCTTGTACAAGAAGAGATGAACTACTACACTTGATCAGACATTTGAGCTACTTAGTCCTACACCCTATGTATGAAAGTGTTCAAAACTGAAGTTCTGAGAAAGGTAAAAGGGAGCCCTCCCCACCCACCACAGGAAACAGATCCATGATAATCCAATGCTAGGCATAAGTCTCTTCCAATTAGTTAAAACCAAAACTTATCTCCTTTATAACATTCCTTTTGTTGTCATTCTTAAGTTACTTTTCCAACCTTCCCCCTCCAATTACATTTATTGCCAAAGAGGATGCTAAAATCAAAAATCATGACGATCAACTGTGTGTTGGGAGAAAATGTTCCCTTTTATGTCACCGAATTTAACATTACTGTTTAACTGTGTATCCTTTTACATTAAACGTTATTTAAGAAGTCTACTTTCTTCAGTTCCTTTCTTTTCTCTTTACCAGATTTCTCTACTTCCAACCCCTCTGTACCTCTGCCAATCCTAATTCTGTAAACTTTTTTGAGATGTCACACATACTGTTCTAGATCAGATTCTACCATCTATGTTTCATTTCAATACATGTTTATCTTATTTCTTGTCTATCTAAGTGACAAGAAACTAACAAGTAGTCACATTCTTCAACAAATAGTCTTTAAAAAAAAGTTGGGTTTTGCTTGCCGTGATGAAGTCACACAGAACTCTAGTACACTCCTAGTCAAGTTTTTCCCTGAAGAAGCTGAACTTAATTTGTCATCTCCTGTCCCTTTTCTAAGTTACGGTTTAGAAACAACAGTTCTGTTACTTGGATTTTGAACACTAGGGCCTCCAACTCAGCCTAGCTGAAAACAGCCCCAATATAGTTCCTTGGCCTTTGTACTGCCAGCAATAGCAATCCCAAGCCTAAAAAAGGCACACAACCCATATGGTTTAGCTGCAAGGTTTACTAGTTACAAGAAAAAAAATTAGCCAAGAATGTGGGAGACAAGTTAAACATAGGTACTTTTCTGAAAAGAAGCCCGAGAATGTTTACAGATTACGGTTTCATCCACAGAATCAAAGGGGGTGGGACATGTTTCGTTGGGAAAAAATCTCACTAGGCAACCTTAATTATCTTATCTGAACTGGATCTAGGGGGATATTTAAGATACTTGCTTTATTTTAAGTCAGCATAGCTGTTCACTAGGTAAAACTCAAATATGCTTAAGTAAATGTCTGAACAGAAGTGGGAAGAGGTTATCTGTTTTCCAGTTATTTTAGTCACTGATACCAAAATAATTTCAAGATTATTAGGAATGACACAATTATTTGGAAAGAGTCATGTTTTGGAACTAACCTGTCAAAACTGGGGAAAAAAAAAACCCACCACCAAAGAAGCAAATATAAAGCAAGTTTCATTACATCCTAATAAGTATAACTCCTGGTGATCTCTGGAAATTCTGCACACGCAGAACTACTAGAAACACATTTAGCACAAGGAGCTGAACCCACAGAGAGAAAATTAAATCCCCTTTGGAACATTTTACCAGTCAGTGTAGCACAAAAAGCCATACATGTCTTTTTGCCTTAGTTGTGATTGGAGTAGATTTTTCTGTAGAAAATAAAAGTACATTTTATCTTTAAGCTTCACAGTAAAGAGAGCCAACCTAGAAACAGCGCACTTCAGAAAATGGCTGGTCCATTGCAGAGAAGGACTAGTTACATTTAGGGGTTTTCACCACTGCAAAATGAGTGAAAAGCCCAAAACTAAACCAAAAGTAGTCTAGCATCATTGATTACCTTATTTAAAGATAGTACAGTTTCTTAATCTCCTTTATACCTTAGTGAGCCTTATAAGTGAGAAGGCAGATGTAAACACAGTTGATAGTCTTTGGCTTTTAAAGCTATTGTACTATATGGAGTGACCAGAACTCATCACACTTCTTTACAAATCAGCCAGCTGTTCAAACAACTAAACTAAATCCTGTTGCTAGGAGAATAGCACCAGGCAGTGAAGACTTGAACAAACATTATGTTTCAAAACAAACCTTAATTCATCCTCACAACAGCAAGCAGATAAGAATCTGGTAGTGGAAATGAATACCAATAGCAAAGACAAATTATGGGATCTGCAAACAACTCTGTGCAAGAACTCAACTCTAGTAAAGCACAAACGTGTTTTTAAATCAAAATCAATTAATAGAATATAGGCCAAAACTCATACAAAAAGAAAATTGTTCAAAGTCACAGAACGCACTGAAACCTTGGACTATTCTACTACTTGTAGAGTCCATACGATAATCAGAAATGAACTGGCAAGGAAACTACATTCCATCATGCTGAATCAAACAGAGACAAGCTAAGTCTTATAAGGTTAGTTTAACCTCACATTCCCCAAGTGTAAAAAAAGTTACTAGGGAATGGTGACCCTTGCTAAGCCAGACAGCTAGTGCAAGACAATACACTGTGTATCTACTCAAGCTTACTCTTACAAAACTGGGCCCCTAAACTATAAATCGAGTAAAGGCTTTTTAAATTTAACAGAATTACACAAGTCTTCAGATATTTGCTTCACTGCACAATTAATCCTGCAATTCTCTGCAAGCACCAATTAAAACTCAAACACAAAAACAAAGCTAGTTTTGCACATAAGAGCAAAGATAATTTTTAGGATGTAAGATAAGCTGATAAACTGGGACATCCAAGTAGCCATCCCATTACACAATCATAGCTCTATTCCATTTTAAATTAAGGCTGCAATCAAATAACTGCCCCCTTTAGAAGACATTCCAGACCCTTTAGAAAGTGAATAGTAGCTCTGCGCTCGCAATTACTTTGATTTAACACTTCAAATATCTTTATCCATCTTAAAGGTCATTCAGATTTGCAGTAGGCCCCTTGATTTCATCTGCCAAAATAGCTATTCACTGCATCACTTATTCCTAATCATTTTTTGGTGGAAAGAGTTGAATGTATCAAACAAGTTGATTCAAATCATCCTCACAAGAATTTCTTCATTTTCCAATTAACTAGCAGCGTAGTCCCCACTCTGGATATTCACCTCAGCTGCGTAATCCAGCCATGGATTTCCCTGTAGCTCCTGCCTCACATCCCCATTTTTCATATGATTATAACAATCAAATCAGAAAAATGAACTGACTATACAGATGGATTTTTAAGACCAAACCAAGTATGAGGTACAATTTTGCTTCAATATATGTACAAGACTGAAATGTATCAAAGACTGCAGCACCTAAGAGCAGAGACAGTTTGAATTTAACGGAGATTTTTCAACAGAAAGTATCCCACAATTCCCGTGATGCTATAAAGTCGTAAGAGATTCTTCATCAAGTTATATTTTTCATGCCAGATAGGAGGAAAATTTAGCTTCACACTCTATCTGCAGTCTAGGACTGAAAAAGCTGTTGCAGCAACAGAAAATTAATAAATCACAACTTCAGTATTCCCTGCAACATTAAAGGTCAGGTTTAGGACCAAAGCAACAGTTCTGCATCCCATAGGCAGCTCCTACCTCCGTAAAAATGACTCTGTAAAAAATAGAAGAATGCCCAGAACACAAACATTTAGCTGTGCCTAAGACAATGTTCACACTAAGAATGCATGCTGGAACTTGTGATGGGACAATACAGCTCATTTACTGCTGCCGATGCCCTTATATCAAGGGAATTCTCCTAATGATACCCACTAATCCTGCAGTATCTTTTCAGTCTGCAAAAAGGAATTGCAGTAGAAAATGCTACTAAGGCCCTTAAGTAGTACACATACTTTGTGTTTGTCTTTTGCACAGTTTTCCTATAAACTAGTTATCCAAAATCTTACCTAAGTAGGTAATAAAAAATCTCATTGCTTTTCTCTTTGAGCAGCTGTGTAGTTTTAATCTCCAGATGAAATAAATTTATTATTTCCAAATGCAGGCTTACATTCACCCCTACCATACTGTTCTGTTCAGCTGTAAATATGAGTACTTTGGATACGACAAAACCCAGGCTACATGGACTCTGTTCTTTGCAGCAGCATACATTGAGTTGTGCATTGAAATCCTGCTTTGGTTTGCAAAGCTGACTGCTTTTTATTCAGTTCTAAGATGTGTAGAGTTTGTTCATGAGGAACCAGAGCCTACAAAGTAAAACTTGCTGTAACCTGTATATAAGTAAAGGTACTTGAGAAATTTGTATTTCAACATTACCTATTATTTAAGACTAGAATACACACAACAGTCTGTTTTCCTCTAAGTGCACTCTTAAAAATTAAAAGGACACGGATTAACAAAACTTAAAAGCTCTTGATACATACTTTCAATTTCTAAACACTGTGAATTGAAGCTTCATACCTGAAAGGAACTGAATACAGATAGCCTACCTGACGGCTGCCATAACCAAAGGGAGCACTTGACAAATTGGTGGTAACACTGTGTAGGATAATTTCACCACTCAAAGATCCAGAAGCAATGTAGCAATCATTCCAATTATTTGAAATACATGTGACTTCATCTTTATGATCCTGGGGGGGAGGGAGGTTAGAGGGAGAGGGTTAAAGACACACATTATTATAGAACAGTACTCTGAAAACATCAAGTATTCTTGTTAAATTAAACTTGCTATTTACAGCACATAGAGAATACAAACTTGAACAAGTCCCATATGTGTGCTAGCTCCTATCTGTGAACTTGATCCTACAGGTGTATGACTTAGAGAAAGGATATTTTTTACAGTTTGCAGCAAAGCCTGGAAGTCATGAAAGCTACAGCTCTTCCTCAGCCAAACTTACCTTAAGACTACGGTAAACCCTTCTGGATTTCAGATCCCAGATATTAACTGTGTTATCAAGGCCCCCACTCACGAGATATGAAGAACTAGAATTCCAGCTCACACATGTCTGTTTTGCCTGATGGAGAAGGGAAAAAAAAAAAAAAAAGTATGTTGAAGATAATTAAGGGATTTATTGAAATCTACCTAAAAGCATATTGATGTGCATTTTCATCTTCATTAACACAAACAGTCCCACTGACTGGCAGAACTATTGGTACACCACAGTCATTTGCCATCAGAAGGCATTTAAAATCCAGTCCAGTTTGGACATGCATTTAATATACTTTAAGATTTAAATACATTAATTAATAAACTCCCAAATGCTCACATTTTCCCATCCCCGTTTCATATTTTTTTAGCACCTTTTCCTTCAATATGCATTATCCCTTTAAATTATAGCTCTCTAAAGAACAATCATTCAGGTACTGAATTTTAAAAAGAAAATGCTAAGTTTAGGAAAAAAAACCCTTAAAAGAAAATCAAAAAGTTGTCTCAGTCATGTACTTCACATTCCCTAAACATTATAAAGAATATTATAGCAGCAAACCTCGTAATTCAGTAAAGTGATTCTTTTTAAATAATCACTGAAGTACCAGCTTTTGAAAAAAATGTCAATCTTAATGATAGACCTACATCTTAAAATTCACTTTTAAGTTCCTGAGATTTGAATTAAGGAAAAAAAAAAAAACCCTCCATCTAATTATTGACATGGTAAAACTGGAAGTGATTGCATTAGTTATAGATCAGGTTCAGCAAAATCACCAGGACAAACACTACACCTTTGAAAGTGTTTGCTTCAGCAACCTAAGAGCCCAGTTTGAACACCTTTTCAGAAAATTTCCAGTCCAAATTAGCACTACAATAGCTATGAATAATTAGAATGGTTTAGAACACTAACAAGTCATTCAACTAACCATGTCAAGAGACTCTTCTAAAACTAAGTCCAGCTTTCTGAAGAGTTTATAGTGCCATGCTTCCATTTAACAGGAAACTCCCCCTCCCCCCCGCCCGACCGTAACAGAAGTCCTCCCATTTCATGCATTTCCAGAAGCTAGCGCATGTACACTCAAAGAACAACCTTTATATAGACTCTCACGTTTTTAAACGTACAGTTCACAGGCATGCATAATACTGACAATTCAAGTTGGAAAATGAAGTTCAAACTTGAGCTCTGTTTTGTCCGCTACACAGTAGGGGAAGTTTGAACCACTGACTGCCTTGGGCTCAACACCACACTCCCCTAGCAGAGAGGCATCAGATGCTAGTATAGCACATAGCGTTCATGTTTTCCTACTAGTCGAATTATTTTAGAAGCACTACTCCCCCCATTCTTTATACGGATTTAACTATACACAAGGAAATGTTTTTACGTACATGTCATAATTCTAATAACACTAAAATGAAATTGATCTCAATACGCAGAACAAATGTGATACAAACAGTACACAAGGTGGAATGGGGAAAAAACAGGGAACAGCATTAGTCATACTTACTCCTTCAGCTATTTCAAAGAGTGGAACAGGTTTGCTTTTACAGCTTGAAACAACTATTTTATCACCAGCAGCAGAAGCAGTGGCCAGGTATCTATCTTAGTCACATGTTATGGGCCATAATTGTATTACACTGGTGATTAATAAAAGCAACAGTAAGTTTCCCTTACTGAACAGAAGACAGATTGGTTGAACACTCTAAAGTACTGTACCTTGAAGGGACCTAGAAATAGAAACATAAGGCTATTTTCCAAGCTTTCATTAAGAAGCTCTTGCATTAACTACAGCCCTTACTTCCCAATACAAGGCAGAGCAATTTCTTTCAGAAAGAAGAGGAGAAACATCTGGCAGATATTATTTAAGAGCTCTTTACTGCTAAGGCAGCTTATCCAGTCTACAATTTTGTTTCCCCACCAACCCCAAGTAAGAGCCCCATTTATCACTTGAGTTCAAAGGAATGCCTGTTGCTGTTAGCAGAGTATGGATTTAAAGAACAGTCCTGTTAGCAACAAACATTAAACTACTTCACCACATAGTTTCTGGAGTACAATGAATGTTTGCTAATTTGTCTCCCTCTGTACTGAGGGAAGAAAACCAAAAACCCAACAAGAACCTTTTATGACACCAATATGGAACTACAGAGCAGGGAAACTGCCTCTGCACCCCCACCAAACTAATCTAATCATTTAGATCCATGTCCTCTGCATCTTCAGGACAATGCCCATTGTGATTTTTTTTTGCTTATTTAGGAATACAGGTTGATTGGCCGAATTTAACATCAGAGAACTTGTGGGCAGATTAGCGCTTGCTGTTTCTTTTGTTATTTTAAGGTAACGTTTTAGCTTACAGAATTATGCAGGACCAAAACCAATGCTTTACCCCTAACAAATTACAAACATTCAAAAGCATATAAAGTAAGATGCTTCCTTGTTTCAGTTTTGGGGGATGAAGAGGAGACTAGGCAGAAGAAAGCATGACATGACAAGACAGACTGTCTATAGCTAAAGTTTACTATATAACACATATATATACATTTTTTTTTTATATATATATATATATATACACACTTCAATTTCTCTGCAAGTTCCATAGCTAAAACATTCATTTGTGCTGTTTTAACTTTTTTGTCGTACATCCACTCATTTGCAGACTTAGAGGACAGACACATTCAGAACTTGCAGAACTTAGATGTTATGGGCCAGCATCCTGTCCATCTTTTACATCAAGATCAGACATCGCCTCCTTTTCCCATGACAGCCATACAAGCTGTTCACCTGACAGTGCACTGTTTTCATGGAATTTCTCATATATTCACCTAACACCTCATATAATTATCCTATAATAGGCTTCCAAGACAGGTGAAAGGTCTAAGTGGGCCAAATACATTTAAATCACCACCCCCCATGGATATTTTCCTACACATCCAACACATTTGTGCTTCCTCTGTAAATGCTACAAACAGCACAAAGAAAACCAGTGCCTACAGAGTAAGACATAAGTGTACACCATCAACAATTGTCAAAAATCAATGAGAAGCTGTTCAAGGAAAAACAATCAAACATCTTTCATTACAGTTTTCCTCTCTACACTATGTATAGAATTTTACTACACTAGCAATTGCTTTGTTCAACCTTGTCAGTAAATTAAGCACTGCCTTGAAAATGGGTATTGTAATCAACTATTGAAGAAAAAAATGAGTAAGCTTTACAGTTGGTAGGCAATTCAAGTATATCATAATCATTAAAAAAGTGTTAGCCTCCTAAAGGAAGAGAAACTTTTTCAGAAGCGTTTACCAGCATGAGTTTATTTTGTAAATCATTTCAACACAGAGAACCACAAAATTTTCTTCACAATACATAAAAATCATTTTATGCAAGACTTCAAAACTGTATGAGGCCTGTGATTTACAGACACTTTAACGAAAAAAAAAAATTCACCGACATTTTTCAGAACACCCACAAAACTATGTCTGAAACTGTAAAGGATACTATTGCTGGCCCAACATAGCGAGGTGACTGGATGTGGGGGTGTATGTGGGTTGAACTGCTCCACCACAGTTAGGGTTGAAGAATCCCATATTTTAACATCATCTCCTGATGAAGCAAAACGTATGCTTTCTTGCATGGCTGCACCTGTTTTTGCAAAAATAAATTCAAAAATGAAAATAAATATACATAAAAAGTAAAAAACAGGCAACTTCACGAGTCAAAAGTAATTTAATCTATACCCTTTAATACTGTTTTCTTGATAACCAGGACATTTAGTTGGAGAGTTACACAATTAGTACCATTCAGCTGAATGAAAGCAGCAGACACTCCACCCTTTTGTTACTTGAATTCTTGCAGGAAATGCATGCTTTCCTTTTCACAAAGGAAAAGTCATCCCCTCTATGGTATCAAGAGGCTACAATGATGCTTGTATCTCCACAGAATTTACAGCTGCCTAACACGAAGCCCAGAGTATTTCAAGGACTCACTTCCCACCAGCAGATGGAGATACACAAGCTAAAATCAAACCGACTGTTGCAGGGGAGGGCTGGAAGTCTGGACCTAAAAGGACTCCCTTCAATGTTCATCTCGCCACCCTAAAGGAGACATCCGAGAATCCTCGGAACGAAACCTTTAATAGTAGAATACGCGCGACAATGGCTCACTTTTCAACGCTGCTTACACAACATCAAAAAACCCCCCAAAGACCACCGCAAACAACCTACTGCTGTTTGTTTTTTCTGACATCGTTTTAAGTTACAGCCAGGCTAACCGATCCCACGTTTGCAAAGTTACTTCTCAGCTTTTTACTCCGGGTAAGTTTAAACTAGCAACAAACAGGGACACAAAAGGCAAGCCTTTCCTTCGCCTGCAGCTCTAGCCAAAAGTTTCCGGGCCGTTTCTACATAGCTTTAGGCCACCAATTCTCGCTGACAAGAATGTCTGAGAGAGGCGCACAACTGGCAAAATTAGTCAGGAAACTCAAGGTCCGCAACCGCCTTTGCTCGCCCGTTGCCCGTGGCATCAGCCCGCGGAGCCGTCCCCGCTGCTCCCCCCGCCTCGCACGGGGCTCCCCTCCTCCCTCCGCACCTTCAGCCCCGGAGGCCGCGGGACGAGCCGCTCCGCGCACCCGCGCCCCACGGCACCGTCACCGCCCAGCCCCAGCCCCAGCCCTAGCCCTAGCCCTGGCCCCAGCCCTAGTCCTGGCCCTGGCCCTGGCCCCGGCCCCGCTGCGGGCCGCCACCGCGTTCTACGCTCTCCCCGGGGCCCCCCCCCGGCCCCGTTGCCCACCGGGCGGGCCGCCCCTTCCCCCTTTCCCCACCCAGCCCGGCCCGGCCCGGCCCAGCGCCTCCTCAGAGATCGGGCCCGGCACCCGACGCCGGCCGCCCCGATTGGCTGAGGCGCTCGTGCTCCCAGTTCCCTACGGGGTCCGGTGCCTCCCGGCCAATGAGCCCCCCCCCCCGGGCCTTTCCCCCCCCCCCCCGCCCCCCGCCGGCGGCCCGGAAGGGGCGAGGCGGCGGCCGGGCGCGCGCGCTTCCCGCCGCTCCGGCCGGGCCCTGTGGCGAGCGGCAGCGCCCGGAGCTGGAACCACCTCCCCGGGGAGGTCCTCGCTGTGCCGGGGCGTGCGAGCGGGGCCGCCTGAGGCCTGGCCCGAGCCTGGGCCCGGGGGGGCCTGTAGAGCCGGGCCGCGGGGGGAGGTTGCCCGGCGGAGGACCCGGGGCCGGGGGGGGCTGGTTTCGGGGTGGTGGCGGGTCACTGACCGCACGGAGCCGCTCCGTGGAAGCCGCTGAAGGAGGCTGGAGCCAGCCACGTTCTAAGGGATAAATCCCGCTCTCCTCAATGGGTTGGGGTTGAGCGACAGCGGATCCCGTGTCTGCCACCTTCTCGGTTGTAACCTTGGCAGAAGGGCTGTGTTCTCAGTACTGAGGAAAGAGCATCCAGCACAGCCGTATTCTTCACTGGACGTCCTGGAGAGAGATCGTAATATGTAATAGTAATAAGTACATTCTGAACAGAGACGTTCCTGAACCTGTCACCTCAAGTCTGTTTTTAATTATGTTCACAACATACCTACTTGTACCCCATTACGCACTTACCTCCAGTAACTGATCAAGTAATAGGTTCTTTGCATTGGTATCCTGACTTAAGCTATAGCTGTTAATCTAGCCATGCTGAATTTTTCAGAAGGAGGGATTTTACTTTTTGTTTGTTTGTTTTTTCCATCTGTTAAAATAAAAGCTAGCACTTCTTGAAAAGTAATACGTATTTTCACTGTCTCTGCTTTCTAAACTGAAGTAGAAAATTATTTAGTAAAAGATTGTCTTTAAAGGGATACTAGACAAAACTGTAGCAAAACTATATCTCTGTAGAAATCAGGTTTCAAATGAGTCTTTACCTCATGTATGGCCCTCAGGCCGATGGAGTTTCAATTTTCCAAGTTAATTTCATTTCTAGTCTGTATAAGTGAACTCAGAATCAGGAAAGAAACTCATGTCACTGTTACACAAAATGCCATTATTATTTCCCTACAGCAATGATGATGATATCTATTGTATCTATTCATCCTCATTAACCAGTCATTAGTCA
Organism: Gorsachius magnificus; assembly: GCA_034008185.1. Lineage (NCBI taxonomy): Eukaryota > Metazoa > Chordata > Aves > Pelecaniformes > Ardeidae > Gorsachius > Gorsachius magnificus. Next base: position 166,523,829 of record CM067081.1, read on the forward strand.
TATCCTCTATCATCTGTCTTCTCAGGTGCCTGAGTGTTAGGGGACCTACAGCATTCCTACGAGTCTTCTACCCCCATTTCACTTTATTGTCCCAATGTGCTTTTAAACCAACCGTGTTTCCCTTCAAAGGCCGATAGTCGTTACTCTGTTCTGTGTATCTTCAATACATAGGATCAGAAGCTTTTTCTTCCCTGTAACAATATCCTTCAGCTTTTTTTCTTTATCTCCTTGCTGTGGAGCGTTAACAGTGTTTATAGTCAGGTAGGTGAGTACCTGCCTCCCACGCCCTGAAGCCTCGAAGTTGAGCAATTAGAAATTCTCTGTATTTTAAGTAAACATGACCAGCATTTTTTGCTTCATCCTGTGACACCCCCTCAATGCAATCAGTTTTTTCCTGCTGCTAGGACCTTTGCTGACATTGTTTTTATGCCAGTGACTGTGCTGTGTTTCTTCTCGGTAGCAAGTGCTTAGGGACATGGTCTAGTGGTGGGATGGCAGGGTTATGTTAATGGTTAGACTTGATGATCTTAAAGGCCTTTTCCAACCTAGACGATTCTATGATTCTATGATTCTATTCTAAACCGCCAGGACATCTTGGTGGATCATCTTTGGGGAAAGGACTGCAGCAAGAAGCCCAACTCTTAAAGCAGAGCAGTCCTCTCGCTGAAAAGGGTGAAGGCGCCTGCGCAAGGCAGGGCTTTCCAAGCAGGTGTGAGGGCTGTAAAAGGGACTCCCCAAGAACGTTCCCTCGCACCCGAGACAGATGGATCTGGTTTGGAGGGAAACTGTGCCTTGCAGGTGGAGGGGAAATCCTCTTCACAGAGCTTTCCAGATGAGGAGAACAGGCCTGTCTCTGGGAATCTTGGCCAAATACGGAGCATATGGCCAATGAGCGCATGCAGCACTCCACCTGGAATTAAGGAACTTCCATATTCCCAGTGCAGGACATGCTCTTTCGTCAATTTTTTTGCTGCGTTTCGGATTTTAAAACAGATGAAAAAATCCAGTCGATTTCCTACCACTGAGAAAAAATCACAACTGATACATATAATGATGGGGGCAGGGGGGGGAGGGGGGGAGTGCAGTCCCGGCAGGACAGCAGAGGCCTCGACAAGCGGAGGCTCAGGGCGCAGCAGCGGAGTAGAGGTGTGGGATGAAAAGAGATGGGGCAGATCCCTGGTGCTGGAGACCCCATGGCTACCAAAGTGTCACCATCAGTTAAAGGCTCACGGACCTTGTGCTGGACAAAAACAGTTGTCATGGGTAACAAAGAGAACTGAAACCAAGTACCTAACATCTGTGAAACACCCTGTATGTTGAATTGAGATGTAACACGGAACTGCCAACCCATGAAGAGCGAGCGAGGTGTAAAAGTGTGTTAAACATAAAAAAATTGCCCAAAATTGATCCTAGAGTGAGGGAGAAGAAAACATCGGCATCATATCCTTCCTGGCCCATGGCTCCAGCTGTGGTGACTTGCCCTAACAGCTCCTCACACGCAGACCAGCATAAAACTGTTATTACTACTAAAACTTTTTCTGCATGGAAGTATTCTTTCTTTTCCCATAATAATTATACTGGGATTAATAAGATTCTTAGATTAGACTAAGATTTCAGTTACACTAAAAGTAAATTTTTGGTTTTAAATACAAGTTGTGTTTCCTCTTTGCCCATAAACAAGGTTTTCCGTGTCAGAGCAGGGACACTAGGTTCAGAATGATGAGTCGCAGAGTTCCTGGGGGATAAGACCAGTCAGGATGCTGGGGAAAAAACAACCTGGATATAATTGTTCTTTAAAGCAGTTTTGAAACAGTTGGTATTATTCCACTTGGTAGTGGGCTCATAAGAATGTAGCGGAGCTAATTAATATACTACACGTTGAAATGTGTATGGTCATTTTATAGGATGAACAGAATCTTGATTTTTTTCCTCTAGCTATGCTGTATCCTAGCTATATGATGCCAGCATCCCTTGGGGAATGAGGGAAGGTGCGAAGCATGAAGCGCAGACCTCATTCTGTTCACGTGCTGCAGAGCAGCCGCGAGAGCCGTCAGGCACTTGCAGTTCTCTTATATGGAGAACCCAGCGTAGAGGATCCCGTGCCAACCCCCCCAGGCCAGGGAGGAGAACACACGACTACCAAGCAGCAAGGAGTTTCACCCAGGACATTGTTATTTTTTGGCGGCTGCTGAAATGTTCTTTTCAATTCTGGATGCCTGGCCAGGAGCTAAACCAGCCCTGAAGGTGCGCTGACTCTCTGCAGAGCTTCACCTTCCGCACAGCCGTCCTGCGAACAGAGGGACTATGGAGCCGGATCTGTCACCTTGTGATGATTTCTTATGTAGCATATTCTGTTTTTCCACTGAGATTGCTGGAGTAATTTGCTTCAACATGTACTTTCTTTTCTTTGCACATTAAGTAGAATCCTAAATCATGCTGACATGGGAGACAAATGAGAATAATTCTAATTATCTCTGGGGTTTCAAAGTGGAAAATTAAATTGCAGTGGTAAATATTTGACTTTGGCACTTGCCTCTGGACCCTTTCACCCACTCTATTTTAAAGATTAACCTATGCTTCATATTTTCACTTCTCTCATTTGATGATGTGCTCAGTATCTTCAACTCAAAGAAAATCTTTGGCAAACATAAATGGAACTCTTTGCTGGCTTAATTAGTTCAGCATATTAGCCTGTAATTCCAACAATTAATTCTAGTTCCATCATTATTCTTTTTAAAAATCTTTCTTCTTGTATTTCACTGAAAATGGATTCGGAAACAAACGACTACCCCTTTTACACTGTGTCTCAATTGAATAATAACTTAAATTCCCTGCCTCTTTCATTCAAGGATCTGAAAATATTTTCCAAATGTTGATGCAGAAAACTTCAAATCCCTCACTGATGAGGGGATTACTGTTATCTGCAGATAAAGAAACTGAGGCACAGTGAGGCTAATTACTAGGATTATTTTGTTAGATTGATGTAATCCAAAAACTGTATAAATACTTAGGACAAACAAAAAATGAGCGTGAGTTGGAGCTATAGTGGAATTTAAAAACCAGTCACATACAATTGAATAAATCTGTGTGAAATTACTAATTTCCACATCATAAAATTAATTTAACTGGAAATAATTTCAGGTCGCTATACATCTGTAGGCATGAGACAAATCCTATGAATGCCTTGGATATACAACTCTCTATCAAGGCAGAAATAAAACTTAAAATGATATAGGAACAGTATTTGAAAAATGAAGCATTCTAAAACCCATTCAGACCCGTCAGTGTTAAGCTCCCTGTTCAATATCAATTTGAGTCCGAGCACATTCTCGATGATGCGGTCGTTAATTACAGGACCAGAAGCTGTTTTTGTTCTCAGGACGTTTACTTCATTAAGTTCACAGAACAGATAATACCAAAGGAATTTTAAAAAAAACCCAAACCCCTAACCTCTTTTTACTATTCTTTAGTTCCCTGTAGGATCCTTCTTGTCTCTCTGAAGATAAAATGCCATTTATTTCAGAATCCTTTCCATTTGTCCCCAGAGAGCTCACTCCCTCTCCCCCCTCTTTGCCCCAGCCCAGAACTGATCAGGTAGGGAAACACTATCCATTCCTCGCACACATGTGGAATGGAGACATAGCTCAGTGAAAATTTCAAAAGAATTGGTAAACATGCCAGCGGTTCAAAGCTGTCAAGGGGGTAAGTAGCCCTTTGGTGGTGATGTAGGGGGCAGACCACGGAGCAGACTTTTGTGTCGCGGGAGGGCCCTCCCTTACGCTTCAGACTGTGAAATCCAAGAAGGTGCCTTTCCCCTCTGCCTTTTTAATTTTGGAGACAGTGACACAGATGCTTAAACTGAGCATGGTGCTGACACAAATTTATTCCAATCTCACATATTGAAAGCCTTAGCCTGCATTCAGTGGTAAGGAAAAACCCACCCAGGCTACTGTCATACATAAAATAAGAAGCAATTTACTTTGCAATTAGCTTTATACTTTTTTTTTTTTTCTGTGCAATTACTGCAGACGTTTAGATATGAACTTTCTCCCTGTTGTGGTTTAACCCCAGCCAGCAACTAAGGCCCACCCAGCCGCTCGCTCACTCTCCACCGATGGGATGGGGGAGAGAATTGAAAGAGTAAAAGTGAGAAAACTCATGGGCTGAGATAAGGGCAGTTTAATGGGTAAAGCAAAAGCCGCACACGCAAGCAAATCAAGCCAGGGAATTATTTCACTGCTTCCCATGAGCAGGTGGGGTTCAGCCATCTCCAGGACAGCAGGGCTCCATCACATGTAACGGTGACCTGGGGAGACAAACACCATCACTCCCAACATCCCCCTTTCCTTCTTCTTCCCCCAGCTCTATATGCTGAGCATGACGTCATATGGTGTGGGATACCCCTTTGGTCAGTTGGGGTCAGCTGTCCCGGCACAAGAAGCTGGGAGGGGGCACCATCACAGATGTGTTTTTCCTTAACAAAAGACAGAGAAGTCTGAAATGCTAGTTTCCAAATAGAGTGTAAAAGAACAAACTCAGTGATGATTTTAGCCAAAAAAATAATTTCTCAACCTCAGAAATAACCAAAACTCTTGATAACTACAAAAGCAATTAAAAAATTGCTGATGAGAATAAAACTTCAGGGAAAAAGCAGTATCTATTAGCAAATGCTAGAAGGCTACAAGCCCATTCAGATTTTCTAAACAATAAGAAATCATTGAAAAGCTAGAAAACCCCCAATAAACTCACTTAATTATAGATGATTGAATAAATCAAAATTTTAATCCTCTTATTACGAAACTACTTTTAATACATTCAATTCCTAAAAATGTATTTTAATTTTAAAAACTATTAATTTTTAAATTAGCTGAAGCTAAAAATGAAAATTGTAAAACACATTAGGAGCCAAATCCTGGTGTGATTAATGAGGTTGTTTCATTAACACCAGAACTTAAGTCTAAATCTATAGCACTCAGCAACTGATTAAGTTATTGCAAAAATATAATTTAGTGAAACAGAGAAATGATCCAGTTGAAGAGGCTTTCTTCAGTTATTTTACAGCCACTGGCAGTATCAAACATATCTTCCAAACTTGCTATTGACTGCAAAGTAACATCAAATGGGATCTGAAAAAATGGGAAAAAAATAGCAAATAAATAATATTAAGTTTATAGGTACCAAAAAGTACATATATACAAATAAAATTAGATTAAAGCCAGATTTCTGACCTACAACCAATTAATAAGTTAGAAATACTCATTGCAGGAAACCAGTAAAACAGGATTAAGGGGAGAAAGTTTCTGTGAGCGGTCTTGCTCACAAAGTTTACGTTGATCGTCGGTAGGTCAAATGACGCAATCAGACAAGAGCAGCCAGAACAATTAGTAATTTGGAAGGCTTTTCCCAATATGAGAAGTTGAAAGAATGGAGCTAACTGTAAAAGGTGAAACAGAGGGCAATGATAAACTGGTTTGTAAATCCATTGGACATGGAGAGCTATTTAGCTGATTTAGATATTAAGAAAAACTAACTAAAGGAAGAGAAGTTTGGAACATGCTATCTAGAAGGTTAATTTTTAATGCAATTATTTTATTTATAAATTTACTTTTAAGATTGGAACTCCCAAACACTATGCTTTACTGTCTTCCTCAAGCACATAGTTATTCATTAAAGAGCTTTAAAAATAAGCCAGCTGATCAATTTTTATTCTTAAAACATGAACAGTCAATTTAAAATGAATAATTCTATTAAAATGCACTTTTTCCACTTAGAAATATAATTCAGTGCTGAATCAAAAGCACTGTAAGACACATGAACAGAAAAAAAAAGAGAATCAAAGAAGAGAAGCTGGAAACATGATAGGAGTTAGCATGTGACAGCTCGGAGAATGAGAAAACAAATACCACAAATTAGCACTGACTTCGTCCAATTAATTCACAAGACGACAAGCAACAAAGAAGTGGGTGGTGGGGAAATACGATGTAAAACTACATGTAAGCAATGTATCTGCTACCTTCTCCTGCATGCTTGAAAACAAAGGGGATGTACCACCCTACGGTATACATCATCCCACTCTGAGCTTTCCACCTCTAGCCAAGACGGCTGGGTAATGCACGCACACAACTTCTTGGAAAGTTTGGAAATGCTACTTAGAAATGCGCTATGCAGAATGGAGTGCTGAGCCCTCTACAGCTTCTGTTGTCTTCAGAGAAGAATGAAGATACCCAGCATCTTGAAGGATTAGGCTTCACTTGCTCAACCCAATCTTCCATATCTAATAGGATCTTAGTTTGAAGTCTCTACCTGAAACTTTGTGATGAAAAGTGCATTGTTCCACCTGTTGAAACCATTCAGCTTATTGTGGCATGTAGCCAGAATAAAACAGAGCAGTTAACATCATGGTTTTACTGGAAGGACACCACTAAATCGACTCCCTTGCTTTCATCTTAGACCCAAATAGAAGCAAGCAATGTGAAGATGGGTTCATGAGAATTTAAACAGGTCCAGGAGGTCCACGTCATCCTAAGAAAGCTCAGCTGTACCGTTCCCAAGGTATCTGTCAAATGTCTCTACCATGGAAGATATTTCAGTGGGACTGTGAGAAGTATAGCCTTGCAGAATGGATGTCTATGTATTTTGATGCACTGATAAAGCCAGACTGAGTGATATGAAGGTCTGGGAGTCATTTGAGAGAGACCTTCGGGATGGATAACAAGGTGTGCGAGAACGGTGTAATATGTACAAAAGGGCAGTATGTACTTCTAGGTACCAGACTGCAGGATACACAGGACAGCGTTACAGATTCTCTCTTCTGTCAGAGGCCACTAGCCAGACTGTTTCCAGACAAAACTCAGGATTCTCTTCTGGTAGGAAGAGCTACCTGACTGGAAGAGAAGAGAACAGTGGATGCCTTATCTATTAACATTCCATTGTGAACAATCACAGGCAAGATATCTGAGGATTAGTGGGGGGGTCGATACGTTACAGCAGATGGCAAAATCTTCCTTGGATTTCCTTGAGCCCTGGCAGCTGTGGTCCTCTCCTGATCCCCTGAGGATGCCTGGGAACATGGAACAGTACTGCCGCCCGCCATGGGCCAGTTCCTGTTGTCTCCTCTGGGATACTGACTACAACTGGGTAACAAGATGAATACAACAGCATGGACAAAAAAATGGCATGCTATCTCTCAGGATGTGTCATGGGCAAGGCAGAGAAAGCTAAAGAAAATAGAAGGAAAGCCTGAATAACTGTAGAAACACAGGGATGGAAGGAAATTGCATTTAGCGGTTGCATCATGGAAATTCACTGGAGTCTATGTAAACAATGACAGGAGAATGGTGGATATACCAGATGAACCCATTGTGAGTGAGATTCATTTTTAATACATTTTTGTATGTATAAAAAGGTGATTTGAATTAACAATGAAGATATTCACAGTTTGTAATCATGCTCATTTGTGTTTTATTTGTAAAGATGAAAAAATAAAACCCAAACAGAAAGCCCAACAATGTATGAGAAAAAAAAGGGAAGATACTTAGTGGTATAATCCATGTTTCAGATTAACTGAACAATTGTTTTATTTTAGAAAACAGAGTTTAACTATTAATGAGAATAGCATACCTCAGTTAATGGCAAGGACAGGGCTGGAACAACAGACAGCAGTGCTTTGACTTCAGATAAACAACTTTTAGCCATTTCCTAATGGTATAAAACAAGAAAAAAAACTAATGCTGTGATACCAGTCTCCTCTGATAAGATAACAGATGGCTTGGCTTTACAAAATTTTTCATAACAATCAAGATTTAGGTTATTCCAGTTGAATTCACAGCAACATAAACCTTAGCTGATGAATATAAATTTTCTGCAACACAAATAGTTGTGTTTGCTGTACAAACACAAGTGCCCAAACCTTGCAGTTTCTACTGAGGCAAAATTGCCCCTGGCTCAGGTATTAAATCCAGTGAGCAAGCATACTTTTGCTACGTGTTTACTGAAGACATTCTAAACAAACACTCTGACAAGATGATATTTATACATGTATAATGCATGGCATGTTAATCTTAGTATTCTAAATATTGTTTTTCCAGTTACTGACATATATTAATGAAAGTTTGAGCAAAACCTTTCAGGTAATCAGAAACACCCACTAAAGGACAGCTCTGTCTACCCTCCTGAAAGCACCGTGATTGGCCAAAACATCATTTGTTCTCCAAGCTGGTCAAAATACAGCCTCGTAATAAAGGCACAGTGCACAATTGTCACTGTTTCACAGCATCCATCAGACAAAATGACAGCCTCTACATCATTAATCATTTCATATAATAGATATAAAGAGAATCCTGTCACATGATAAATGTCTTCCACTTTGAAAATAAACGTTTATTTTGCCTTGGCATTTATCAAGCAGCAGTTATGCTGTGGCAATATTCTATTCCAATGACATTATCTCAAACAGACCACATGGAAAATTCTGAAATTACCTCTTTTGTGTGTGTATGTGGGGGGAGTTATTTGGTTGCGGACCATATTGAGCCTTGCTAATAAAAAGAAAAGAGGAAGGTGGCATAGAGAAAATGAAAATTATTATTTATTTCAGAAACCATCACTGCCCATTTTGCATTGAAGATGTGTAACTGATTTTTGAAAAGCACTTTTGGGTTGATCACCATGCTAATTTAGCACTATGCCAAGCATTTTCAGATGTAGATTACTATAAATTAGGCATCAATTTTCAAATCGATTACCTGAAGATGTAGCCTTTATTTTCAAGTGGAAGGTTGAAGATGCCTGGTATTTTTGTAAAGCAACGAGCAATATATAAGGAAAAGAAAAAGCTAAATATTAAATGAAAAGTGAAAATTTCAACATTTCTTGAAAGGGATGAGAGAAGTTTCATCTTTTATGTCTGCCTGCCAAGTTATCTGCCATTTATTTCCCCAAAACAGACATATTAAATAAAAGACTGTCAGACATATTTAAGAGCAGACCTGTTCTCACTTACTTCTGTTTTTTCATCAAGATGCACTTTTGCAACATTCGTTTTTGGTTTTTTTGAAGGATTTCTTTTCAAGCTTTCATTTTGTTCAAGAAAAGTTGCAGGTTCTGTAACTGAAGAGCTTTGAGAACTTTGCGTCAACATTTCAACTTGCTGCTTCAGGTTAGATAATTTATCCCGTAAAGAAATAATTCTGAAAGAACACAAGATTTTTATTGTTGATGATATAAAACAACATTATTTGTTGTTTCCATGTAATAATAAACCTGACCTAGCTTTTTTTACATATTGATTAAGTTCTACATTTTCTTTCATTTCAAGACTGATCTCATAATTTTACAAAAAGAAGTTTTCCATTAAAGAAAGTGGAAATATGGAATGCAGTAGCTTTTTGCATTAAAAATGGAAAGAAGTATTTTAAGTATGCATCTCTAAGAAAATATTTCCTCATGCAACCAGCACGAGGTGGGCTGACAAGCTGGGTGGCAGGGGCTTCTTGGTCCATTATTCCTTTCCTTTCACCTGCTCAGCAGTTCCAAAAATTCTGGGGCTAGATGAATGACAAGGAAGAAGTAATGGAAAATGCCATAGGATCTAAAATGAAGGGCTGAGTCTGGGGCTGCAACTGAGAAAAAATCTTGCACGCTTAGATTTGGAATATGGGATGGAGAAAGTAGCCGATCCAGTGAGAGAATGGGAGTAACTGCTGGGACGGCTTCTTAGATTTGCTAGCATTTTCTTACGTTGCTGTGCCAGTGTAATACAATTAGCATGTGTTACTCCGTTCTTTAAGAATCAAAACTAAAATGCTAATGTACTGGAAAGGCCTATGGTTGGATGAGTGTAATGCTGTGTACAACATCTTACAGTTTTTATAGTAAAAATCTCTGAAAAGCAAAAATGAATGCTTTTAAAGACTTACAGCTCTTTGATATTTTGTACTTCATTTTCTCTCATCCTAAATGGTTGACTGATCTTTAATATAGCATGAAATAACAGGATGAAGTCAGTGATTATTTACCTAGCCAACGGAATCCACAAGTGGCCTGAAAACACAGACATTGAACTGAAAGTCTTGATGTTGCTAATCTTGACAGGCTTTGTATTATAAGCATAAAGCAGCAAAACCTGTAAAAGAGATGGAATAGGTAAGCTATAATGCAGTATGGTACAGTAAACCTGAGCTATTTCAGTGATACTAGATTATAATAACTATCAAATACAATGTACTGACGAAGACTTAGACAATTGACTTTCAAAAAAAGGGGGGAGTGTGGCCTCATACGAATTTGTATTATACTCAGTTTTTAAAGGTGTTAAAGCAGTTTAATTATGGATGCAATTTATACGGGATTGAAAATCGATTATACCCTGTAGAGTTACCATCAAAATCCCAGTCTTGGCCCGATCCTGGTCAATCAATCCCACTTATGCTCATGTCCAAAGTTTCAGCTTCAGGTAGGCTGAACAGAGAGCTTTTACTGAATTTCCAAAGGCCCTATGTAATTAGTTACATTTGCTATATGGCCTTGTGCATGGCTGTCATCGTACTAGTTTTAAATCCATGAAGTGCACATAACTCACCAACCTAATAAAGCTGTATCAATGTAAGAGCACAAGAAAATTAAATAGAATGTTCTCATCTTTCACTGAATTAAATTGCTATTATGATTGAAAATATGCTTCCTAGTGGTAGCTGGATATTTTGACTATATGGAGAATGCCAAGAACATGGCATTCATATATTAGTTGTTTTTCCTGAGGTGTCTTTGGATCTCTAATGATCTGTAAGGTCATGCTAAAGTAACCTGCAAAACTCTATTGAAAAGTACATTATTTGCACTAACTTCACAGGGCTTCTATCAGCTTACTAATAGAGATGAAAAGGGTCTAGTAGAAATTTTGACACTGATCTGTTTGCCAAAAAGTTTGGAGATCATGGATTTCTACTGCAGTAGCAGAAATTTTACCTACATGCTGTTCCCTTGTTTAAAAATAAAACAAATTCCATGTCCTAGTCTCTTGCTTTCCTGCAGCCCTCCAATCTCTCTCGTCTTTCATGTTTCATCTGATTTCCTAGGGAAATGAGCTTTACAAACCCCCATTTTCCCTGAATATAGGATATGCATCTTTGCTTTTCCAACAGCCTCTCTCAAAACAGTATTGATTGAATGTCTTGGTCAGATCTAACCAAACTTAACAGAGTGGAGGTCTTAAGCACATCAAGGACCTGCAAAAGGCATGAATACAACATGGCTTGGAAGCTCTATATGGTCAACAAAGTCTTTCTTTGGCCTGCCACCAAAAAACTGTCAGGGCATTCTGTTTGTCCTGCATAGCAGGTTTGTGGCAGAGTAAATATATAGCTCCCTGCTGTCCAGATTGCCAATCAGCATATGTATAACTCAATTAAGAAGCTGATCGGTCATAACAAAAATATTCACTAGAAATATTCACTTTATTTGTTCCCATACCTAAGGAACTGCTTTGGTGTAGTTATACCTTAGTCTCTGTATTGTTTGATGACTTTGCCAGAGAAGGAATATACCACTGAATGTTAATTTCCTTATTTGAAGCATTTGCTGCCCTACTCTCTGTCTGACTGTCTGCTTCTGCGATGACAGAAAACGGAGAAGCTATTCTCACATGTGACATCTTTGATGTAATTCCAGTAATTTCAAGAGACACCTGAAACACAAAAGAAAATTTTAAATTATATTTTTTCTAGTGTAACATGCAAAAATCTGTTATAATCTAGTGTCTGCTAGAATCAGTATGACTTTCACTCCTGCACAAATATATGCTTATTTAGATAAATGGGTAGTTTAAAAAGATGTCCATTTTATCAAGTTAACGCTTTTCAAAGTTCACATGATGAGACGTTTCTAAAGGTAATGCAAAGGACCTCTGGGCTGACTTAGACACACCTGCAGTAACAATGATTGTTACATTTGAGTTATCTTCCTTACGTCGTTTTGGTTTTTGCTAAAAGATATTATTTGACATGCTGACCATACAAAATTTAGTGCTGAAAAAATAATTTCTCTGCTATACATATTGATAAATAAAATAGTAATCTGAATGCTAGAATAATGCTTTCTTCATGTTTACCTATTTTCTTTCTCATAAGCTGTGCAACTAAGAAAGGGTAATACCTACTGAAAATTCAGTCATTTAATTTGTGAGGATTTGTCATATGTCATATTTACTAAAATATATATGGAATATTAGCAGGCATAGTTGCAGTTTGACCATCATTTACCAAGGAAGCAATGGAGGAGTACTGTCAACCAACATTCATTCATGAATAAAAGCCTTTTTTAAAATTAGAAAATATTTTAATTAAAGGCTGAACAGTGCCATACCTTTTCTACTTTTTAAAGTGTTACGCAGATCTGCAAAGAACAGAGGAAACCAAACAGTGACATTTTGGGGGAATGCTGAAGCTATTTGAAAAGGTTGCTAGTATCTCCATTGTTTCCAAAATGTGGACATTGAAAACAGCTGCCTGGGGAGTTGGTCCTTTTTTAATTTTGAACGTTCATTGCTGAAAAAAACTGGAGAATTTTACCCACTTTGTTTTCAGAAAATACAACTCATGACCGATACGGGGCAGTAAATCCAGGGGAGAGAAGATGGATTTTTCACAGTGACATAATCTTACTTCATAAAGCCAGTTCCCATCCCGCATCAAAATACAGCAGAAGTGAAGATAAAGATGAAGTCATTCATGCTGAAGTCATGCATTTGAGCATATGGATCTGCCTTCAGTATGGCATGGGACAATTAACTGGGGATGATCCACACCACGTAGCCTCTAAACAGTGAGGCAGTGATAACAGCGATAACCCACGATATACCATGAGGTGTGTATGGATCACCCACCTACTACAAGGATCTTCCACATTCTGGATCTTAGACTTTAATATTGGAAATTAATCACCCACTATCCTGCTAGCATGGAGAGTGAACAAAATTATGAGAAGACACATATATGGACATGGGAACGACCTAATTTATGCCACGTCCCTGAACTAGTGCTCTTAAAAGTCCATTTTACAATACATATTTCTTTCTAAAATGTGTGGTATGTATTCTTTTTCACTGAACTGCATCTTTTGATATTTACATCATACTGAATCTTTTTGAGGAAGGATATTACAACTGCTCTTGTCAAACTGGAGGGTTGCTGAATTACATACATAAATATTTATCTATTCAACTTTCTCAAAAGCCTAAAAACAACAAACTGTCTTAGTTAAGTGTTTCCAATCCTACATGCTATCATGGAGTGGAATAAAAACCAAGCATGCAAAATGTAACAGGGCACACAATTTTAATTATAGCCTTCTTAATGTAATTTGGATGCTTTGTTCAGCAGAGCTGAAAAAACTTCGAGTCAAAAATAAAATTACAAAGACACACATAAATGAATCAATCATGTACATAAAAACATTCCTTCAAAAATTATATTTTTACTGTTAAAAATCCCAGTATCAAATTACAATAACATTTTTTAAAATAACTTATGCAGCCTTCTGAATAGTTAAAGCTTCTAAAAATGTTGTGATAAAAATCAATGAAGCTTAGAATTTAAAAAAGTAAGAGGTTTATGCTTGTTAGCTGTCTACAACAGTGAAGCTAACACATGATTATGCGGCTTGCACCTGTCATGAACATGACAGTGAGCTCTGAAGCTTATTATTCTAGGACAGTGTAATACTAATTATGTCAAAAGAAGAGCAGACAGAGTAAAATAATTTTTGATATATGATGGCTGTTATAAATGTCACATACCATATATTTACAATTTATTCAGTGGCACAGTCAGCTCTTTGTTGGGAAATGAGTAATGATATGCTGTCCAACACTGCAGAAAGTTCACCAACTCTAGAAGAGCTACTTTCACAAAAGTATTTTAATTCATTTTTATAAGATAAGTTCTCATTCCTTAAGGCTCCCCTGTCTCCATTTAATACTGAACATAATAGGTAAAAAATAAACCATAGAGAGTAACCTGTCATTTTAATTTTTTAGTATTAGGATAATTATTAATGTGAGAAGAGGGATGGAGAAACTTTTAAGACAATTATTTTTACATTGAATCTTCAAAGACTTTTACTATTCAGTATTCAATACATATGCCATAGTCAGCATAGACTCCAGAATTCCAGTTCAAGATTTCTCTGAGTAATATAGTCTGAGCTGCCTACATTCGAAAGCCCAAATAGGCTCGCAAGTCAGAGATCTGAAAAGATTAATTTTCTAGCCAGCCGATAGTAAATGAAAAAACTGGCACACAAGGCCTTCAACAAATTTTGAGAAAATACAAATTCTGCATTTTTTAAAAATCATGTTTTTATTATAGACCAAATTAACAATATAGAGGCTTGTACATACAAATTACAAAGCAAACATCAGGACATTTTTGGGATGAAACATGGAGATCTACAAGATTAAAAGCCTCAGTCCTACCAAATAACACAGTAAACTTAATTAATAATAATGAAATCTTCTTAAATGTCATTCTGATTAATCTTCTAGGGTCTAAATACATTGGGCATGGGATTGAGATAATTTCTGCAGGAATGAATAACTATGTTTACTACGTCCTTCACTGCTTGCACAGGATTTTTGTTTTGCACTGATCCTTTACATGATGAATTTCATTCTTCTATAGTGCTCTCAGAAATATCACCATTGGAACTAGCAAGAGTCTGAGTGAAATGCAAGTATAATACATATTTTTGAAACATCAGAAAGAAAATAAATACCTTTGAAGACTCAGCTGGCCTACCAAGTGGCAATTCTACACCATGTAGCTCTTCTGGGAAATTCTCAAGACAACACACTGAATATTCCAACAAATGGTTTTTAAGAAAGGAATGCATTTCTGCTATGCGTAGAACAATCCCTGTGTCAAAAACAGAACTAAAGTGTCCATCTCTCACAGCCAGTGATCCAGGTCCTGAGTTAGGGGCAGCTTTGAAAGGAGATTTTTATTACGTCATCATTTGCCATTAAAAAGTAGTTTCTACAGCTACTCAACATACATAAATTTTGAAAATATAGTAAAATATGTAAATTGATTCAATATCAAATAAATGCATTTTCAACAATTTTACTGATTGTCCTTAAGTATTACTGGGTTATGCTATTTGTATTGCAATTTTTCACTGGAGAGCTTTATAATGAAACAAGCTCTGCCTAGACATTATAAAGTACCATAAAATGGGAGGTGCAGTTTTCAGGTTTAGGTACTTAAATTTAAATGTGTAAGCATCAGTGCATTCACTAGATGTCTAAGCACCTAGCACCTAGAATAAATGCTTATTTATTCAATAGAGTCAAAAGAAGCTCTAAGAGCTCTTAAGACTCTAATTTAGACAGCTAGTGGCTGATCAGCTGAGTCACTAGCTAGGCTCTATCACTGGTAACTACAGCTGAGATACACATGCACATTTTGACACCTACTTGTAGATACCTTACTGTCCTTATAGTTCTGTGGTGAGGTGGAAGACATTCCTTTCATTTGGTGCTGCAAGGAAAAAACCCAAGCCTCTCTGAAATTATGATTTTCAGAGTTTCTATGTTTCTCTCTAGGCAGCACCTATATGTTCTAGTTCTATTCTCACCTATCAGGTTGTCACTTGTATATCCAGCAGCTGCCCATCAGATGTAGATGCATAGCATTAGGGCTCTGAAATTAATGGATTCTTACTCTGTTTGAAAGGTCTTATCTATTTCCATCTTTTATTTATAGTAAAATAAACTGAGTATGTACATAACATCTGGGGTTTAGTCAAAACACATTCAGTAATGCTCAGCCTTCACATTTACACTACACTCAATTCTCACAAACAGGCCCCCAAACTGAACAGATTTATTTCTGATGTGACTTGAGTCTGATGTATCTAGAACTAAAAATAAATATAGATTATGAATTTTTAAAAAATGCTTCAGATATAGTAATAACAATTAAGTTTTAAGGGATGCTTTTCCTGGTGTCATGAAGGCTTATGAATAATTATGAAAAAGGGTAATAATATCTTCACTTACAACACTTGTAAACTGACATAAATCTTGATTTCAGTGAAGATTTTTTCACATTTATACATGAGACAATCTCAGATGATGGCCCTAGAATCTGACACTGTTGGCCCTCAAGAACAATATCTCACCTATGGCAGTTTTCTAGAAGGAAGAAAAAATTCATACCAAATAGAAGGTTTGTGTTACAAAGTCTCTTTAAATAACTGTGGTAACGAATTAAGTGAACCCATGTTATTGTCTCTTTGTTCTGGCTGGCCTTGGTGGCAAGACTTTCTGTTCCTTCACTTTGACTCTGCTTGTCTTGTATGATTTGTTTCTTTTCAGTAGAAGATGCTGGGGGACTTTCATAGGCAACATTGTATCCATCTGCAAATCCAATAACAATGCAACAATACACATTAAGTGAATGGTTGCGATTTAAAAGCTACTTCTGCATTGTGTTGGAACTGAGTAATCTGTAACTAAAAATGTAACTTGTGAACCTGGTTATGTTTTTCATAAGAGGAAAATTCTTTCTATTCTGCTTTAATATTAGTTGAACTAGTAAGGAAACTATTTCTCAGATCATGGCCAGGAATCTGACTGGTCCTTGCAAGAAGCTAAAAGGGGTAGAGAGCAAGGTGCTCACTCGCTCTCTGAATTTAAATATAAACCCATTATTTCTATACATTGTTCAATAGGAGATATTTACTAAATGGAAACAATACTAGGAGTCATTAGTTACAACTACAGCAGCTGAACAATACTAGGAGTCATTAGTTACAACTACAGCAGCTGAACTTCCAAGTTATATTGACATGAACTCAGAACTGAGTTAGGTACTCTGAAATGTTTACTGTTCACTTCAATCCAGTCTGTTTTAGATATTAAGCACATTATCAATGAAATGTGTTCTTGACTATGGACTAAAAAAATCTTTTTTTTGATGCTGCCTAGAAGTCATACTTATGCAAAAAGAGGAAAAAAAAAATCACTACTGTTATCACTATATCACTGCTTATATTCAATTTTTTTTTTAACTGTATTAGTATGTAGCTCTCTCAAAAGCCTACACAATTCTTCTGCTCTGTTTCTTATTCCAAATTGAACAAACATTATGTTACAGTAATTCCTAATAGGAAACTTCCAGAAAATAATTATGTGTGCTTCTACAAAATCTGAATGTCTCCATTATTCCTAATAGTTCACTGTGAATTCTAAAAACAGAATTTAGTTAAAATGGCCACATTGTTTACAGATGAAACTTAAACAATGGTTTTACAGAAAATATTTAGCATGCTACGCTGATCATTTCCATTTCAATTTACCTTTATATATTTTGGCCTAGTATTGCTTTTCTGCATTTTCTATTCTTTGTATTGCCTAACAGAACTATCAGGAGAAACACCTGCTGCATTTGCTAAAAGAAAAAATGATCTGTAATTATAAGTAAATGGAGCTAGTACAGAACAATCCGATTGATGGAAGGTCTTAGCACACAACTGTTGTTTTCATAAACCAATCAAAACACATGCTTAAACACTGTACAGTAAGTAGACATTGCGCAGCTTTGCCAGCAACTATCAGGCAGAGCAATTCAATCCGTGTCAGTCACTTGGGATGATTGAAATTAAGCCACTGAACCAAAATTTTAACACTAAATTAATGGTTCACAGTTTAAAAATAAATACAGATAGTTTGCCTTAGTGTTTATATAACATCTGGCAAACATTATCCCAGAATTCCTAGTTTCACTGATTTTTTTTTTTTTTAAATCAAAAACTTGCATTTCATCAGCTCCATTAGCTGTAAAATAAATGCCGAATTTGGAAATAAACCAGGCAAAGGCAAAGTTCTACCAAGCTAATGGAAGTATCCCTATGGACTGGAAAGACAGTGAAAATTTTTTTATTATACAGACTTTGACTTGTAGAATACGTCACCCAGGCAGAAAACTTTGCAAGAGTTTGGGTTTGTTGGTTTTGGTGTTTGAGGGGATTTTGGGGGGAGCAGGGGGGAGGGCAGACACAGAGAGACAAGATCTTCAACACCAACATATCTTTGCAAAATCAAAAGAAAAACTCAAAATCTCAGAGCAAAAGCTAAGATACCTAGGGGAAAAAAAATGTATTCTAAATCATTGTTTGAAAAAAAAGCAGTGATGACTGATGGGGAGGCCAAGACCTACTCTAGAAGTCTGGGGAAGTCCTGTGACAAAGGTCTATCTGTTTTCCTAAAAGTATGGCAGTATGTGCACTCTGTCTTTCTGAGCCACAGTATGCAAACAATGCCATTTTTCTTAACCTGCTGAACACATGCACAGGCCAATATTTAAAGACCCATTAGGACTAGTCAGTATTTTGTACTGCAGGATGAGGATCTTGCTTTTACTTTCCAAATTTGACTTATAATTTTTCATAAATGAAAATTAGATATTAAATGTATTCCTAGATTACATGGCATATGCAGTTTATTAGTTATTTATTGTTCTAATATTACTAGGTATAAAGGAATACCAGATAAGAAATCTCTATACGAAGCAAGAAGATCCATGGAAGCAAATTCTGGGATTGTCTGTTGCACTGCATCCTTTATGCTCTGTTCTTTAACACTCTTCATTCCAATTAATAGCTGAGAAGCAAGCACAGCTTCACTGACCTAAAAATAATATTTATTTTATTCAGAACCAGTTCACTACAATATTTATAGAGATTTTAAAATCTGAGAGTAGCAAGATAATGACAAAAAATTAATTACTCAATGTACTATATTTTTAAAAGTCAGGAAGATATTCTATTTCTCTGTGGTGACATATGGTACATACTATACTTAAATAAATCATTACTGCTGACAGCTTAATTACTACATAAGTGATTTCAAATCAGATATCCTCACCTGGATGCCACTGATGTCTACCCACTTGTCAAATACATATCAGGCAGTGTGCTGTTTTATTTGCGCTGAATCAAAGGTGAGGTAAACAGAGTCAGATCTGTCCAAGAGAGATTAAATGCACTACTTGGACAATGTCCATTTAAATTTCTTCAAATAAGACCCATGCCAGAAATTTCAGGAAACCTTAACTCTTGTCTTGTTTGCTTTGTCTTGTTTGATTATGTAAGTAGTGTAAGATGAAATTAAAAAAACAAAAAAATTACCTCTTCAGAATATTGCACCAACCTGTGTAGCTGCTCTTATTGCAATCCAGGCTTGTACTTTGTAGCCTTGTGATTTCAGAGCTTCCTCAGGAGAAGGAGAGAGTTCTCCAGAAGAGGTCTAAAATTATACACCAGTTCATAATTAGGATTCTGAATGTATTATGGTAAAACATATTTTAAAGATAGAAAAAAGTCCTCCTACCTACAGAATTATTGTTTTATTTGCAAGTTGTAAAAATCAGCATTGATTGTAAATCCATGGATTAATTGCTAAAATTGAAAAAAATAATCCAGAGCATACTGTAAAAAATTTATCAGAGTAACTCATACTGCGGTCACTACTGTATGCAGTTTTGCTAGAATTTTCCATTTTCTAGGATCTTAATTACCTCTTTTCTCTTATGCTACACATTACGCTTTGAATCTATTGCTTGTAGATTCTTTAATGTGGTTAAAGCCTTTTATATTTCTCATGCTGTCACTCATATTTATACTGAAAAATTGAAATCTGGTAAAGTATAAATATTACCACCTAAAAAACAGGTTTGAATGTTATGTTTTCTTTGCAAGATACAAATTAATTAGTACATAATCAGACATTAAAACACTGTTCGTTCTGTTTCTTCCTATTTTATACAGGAAAATATTTTAAATGTTATCATACAATTCAATAAACATGAGAAATAACATAAAACAAGATAAAATTCTACTGCTGTACTGTATGATTTGATTGTGTGATTTTTTCCAGTAGGATTTTCAGTATCAGTATGATTTATAAGTCACTGTAAGTAATAGTCTGGCAAGGTGCACAATGTTCTAACAAAAATATATTTCCTGCTTTGAAGAGACCA
This sequence comes from Gorsachius magnificus, assembly GCA_034008185.1. NCBI lineage: Eukaryota > Metazoa > Chordata > Aves > Pelecaniformes > Ardeidae > Gorsachius > Gorsachius magnificus. Next base: position 166,543,865 of record CM067081.1, read on the forward strand.
CTACCCAAAAGATACAAAACATACGTTTAATTTGGAAGGCACCATCTTATCTGTCTGCGACACATCCTCATAATTTGTGGCAAAATGCAAATATAATAGTGCTATTTCAAGGTATGATCTTCTTATTAACCTGTAAGAAACAACACGCAGATCAAAGTTACCATCAAAGTAAGCATTACAATGATACAATCTGACTCCTGCATAACACTAGCCAGACAGCCTCACCAAATAAATCATTCATCCAGCCCTCATCATCTACTTAAAGTATCTTCTTTCAGAAAGCCATGTGATCTTGTTTTAAAGTCTTAGTGAGTCTAAAACATCCCTATGGTAAGCTTAACAAATAACACACTGATTTAACAGTATGTCAGATATCATTTGCATTACGTGCAACAAATGTTGCATAAATAAATTGCAAATGTTTAGTAAGAAAACTGTAATTCTGCAGGGGAAGTGATCTTTCTATACAGAATCTGTATGAGTTCCTCTTCCTTCCTCAGGTTAAGGCATAAATCCATTGTCCTGGTTTCCCTGAAATATGGGTGGCTGAATTTGTATATGAGTCTTCAGTCAAACTCTTCTTCCAAGAATCAGCAAAAATACCCACAGCAACCAAAACACTCTTTTGTTTCTTCATTGGGCTCAGCTGAGGAACCTTCTCAGTTCTGAGTTCTGTACCAGAATACCCTACATCTTCAGACAGACTGTGCTCACCAATTCCTGTTCTCCTCCTATACTTCGTTCTCCTTCCAGTTATTTTTACAGTCATTATAAACCAGGCAAAAATCATAGACTCATAGAATCATAGAATGTCTTGGGTTGGAAGGGACCTTTAAAGGTCATCTGGTCCAACCCCCCTGCAATGAGCAGGGACATGTCCAACTGGATCAGATTGCTCAGCGCCCCGTCCAGCCTGGCCTTGAAAGTTTCTAGGTACAGGGCATCTACCACCTCTCTGCACAACCTGTTCCAGTGTTTCACCATCCTCATTTTAAAAAATTTCTTCCTTATGTCTAGTCTGAATCTACCCTCTTTTGGTTTAAAACCATTACCCTTTGCCCTACCACTACAAGCCCTATTAAAAAGTCTGTCCCCATCTTTCTCATAGGCCCCCTCTGAGTTTTGAAAGGCCACAATCAGGTCTCCCCGCAGCCTTCTCTTCTCCAGGCTGAACAACCCCAACTCTCTCAGCCTGTCCTCATAGGAGAGGTGCTCCAGCCCTCAGATCATTTTTGTAGCCCTCCTCTGGACCCGCTCCAACAGGTCCATGTCCTTGTGCTGAGGACTCCAGATCTGGACACAGTACTCCAGGCGGGGTCTCACCAGAGCTGAGTAGAGGGGCAGAATTACTTCCCTCAACCTGCTGAAAATCACTATATCTGTAGAACTTCTCCAACATTTCTATTCCTTATAGGTTTATAACAGTCTTTTTATGCAGGTTTCTCCTGGCTCTGTAGATCTCCAGGCATTCCCCACAAACTAGCTTTCCTAAGTATAGCAACAAACTCCTGGTCATGCAGTTACTATTCTGGACAGAGTCATATCGCACAGAGTTGGTTATTTACATAGTACAATAAATGCCAGTTTTGGTATGATTTGTGTAAAGCAAAATACAAAAGTCAGAGTGCTGTACAGTTCAAGATAGGGCAAACTAAGTGGGAAGATGGCAAGTTCTGCACTTAGTTGGTGACAGTTTAGTTAACTTTCTAGTCTTGCTAACAAAAAAAGGATTTGAGACATCAAGAACCAACTTTAATTAAACAGTCCTATAGATATCAGAGGGCTTGTATAAAAGTGATTGGGATGTTTAGTTTTCTAAAATAAGAAAGCTGAGATCCATCGATGTTGCTGTACATTCTTTTAGGAAGACGGTAGCAAATTAAATAAGTGTAGCAAATTAAACTTGCAAAACGTCATCACAGTCCATTTCTGTACTATCTTCCATCATGCTGACTGCTTGTAGAGGTTTATTACTATGCTACTGCTTCTGTGTTCAGAGTTCTGGTTCATTAACTTAAGTAACAGAATGTCCAAACAAGCAAGGTAAATTGCTGCCTTTACACCGTCTATAACCAGACATGGCACATTCATTAAGACTGGTCAAGAAACTAAAAAAAAACCCTAAAGTCCAATGTATCAGAGCTGCTTGACAGAATTTATTGGCTGGCTTGGCTCAGCTCTTCAAGCATCTTCTATGCTGATAACCAATGCCAAAGTCACTGTCCTTATATCTGTTACAAACACATTTCCTATGCTCCTTCTGCCTCTGTTCTTCTGACTGTTACTGGCTGCTAACCTTTTCAAGCTGGATTTCTATTATCTGGGAGGGAGCAGACCACAGCTCATCTTCTGAAATATGAATAAAACCTCTGTTTAATTGATAGGTCTGTTCCTGGTGCTGACAGAGAGGGTACAAATTTGGAAATAGAATAGAAAGCTGTAACTTTGTATACTCTAAAATATGCATTTAAATGTTCTCAGCATTTGTTTTAAATAAGAGAATAAATATACAGTAGCTCTTCTATACTGCAATAGAATAAAACTCTCCAAAACATGAAAGATGCTTCATAATAGAAGTCCCACACCAAATCTCATAAAACTGTCAAAAACCTATATTCATGTGTGATTAAAATTATTTTGAAAGTTATGTAGCTAGATTCTTACTCAAATTTTTGGTCATGTTGCTGGCTGAGTTTTAAAGCTTCCAACAGGGTTTCAACAGCTTGAGATGACTTGTTATTGCCTGCTTCAGTTATCTGGCGTTCTACCTTACCTAAGAAAGAATTATAGAAGCAGATTTGCAAGATTTATTTTTTTTTTCTGTAAGACGCAACCTGTTTTTCCCTCCAGGAAGGATGAACAACACAGCACATTATCTATTCTTTTCCTGATAAGCAACATCTTTTCCAATTTGTTTAAAATGTAATGCACAATGCTTGTATAGCAAATTACTTCATAGAGTAGCTAAAATAATCAAACTTGGGAATCATAATGACTCCTGACATGTAGTGGTCCTAACTAGAAGACCATTGTACATGGTGGCATTAATGCACAGGCACAGGCCTATTCTGTGCCGCGCTATGCTGCACATACAGTGTGGCCTTCAGGCTTGTGTGGTGCTGTGCACATCCCTTAGCCACGGGATAAATATAGCCAGCTAGCTGTAACAGAAGAGCCTCCTGGCAGCACCTTCGCAGTATCAGTGATTACACCACGTGCCCTTTCTGTAAAAGTGCAGCAAGAAGTTCTTAAGTGAATATGCTTTTTGTTTGACAGTAGATATGACGAATAGAATTGTTTTCTTTTAAGAAAATGCTCTAATGGCTCAAAAGATCAAAATGAGGCAACCTTTCCACAGACAGGATATGCGTGTTGTGCTACACCCTGATTGGAAGCCCATTCGATACTGGACAACTTGAGGTTCTCAGCATCTGAAGGGACATAAGATTATTTACATTATCATCTTTTTCTTTATAGTGTTAACTCCAATAAATGGCATTTAAGAGATACTTTACAGAGTCTGAGTGCCTTTCTGGCTGGGATCCTAACAAACTAACACCTCCTGGTGCAAAACATAATGCCACTAAAATCCAAATGAATGCAAACACTATGTAATTCATTAGCTTTGTTAAACCATTTAGAAATACTTTCTGAGCCTCTCATCTTCTTTAGTTCAGACTGATGCAAAGAAGCTAATTAGCTTTCTAAAGTGTCCTTAATCTCATTGGCTACACCCTTTGATCCCTGATAACATAGAGGTCAGAGAAGTTCTGCAGCAGTTTTGAAATTATTTGTTGTGTAATGCATCCTGAACTATGCTGGTGTGATACTAAACACAGGAGAGAGATTTGCAGCTAAACAGGGTGAGAAATACCCAAATCCGTTCTATTTTTACAGCAAAAAAGAGAGGTCACATGCATAACATTGCCTAGGAAGGCAATCATGATGTACAAACAGGGGTTTATTTACCTATCTGAAAAAGGAGTTCAGCTTCCATATCTATTTTTTTTGTTGCAGACGCTCTGCAAAGCTTTAATGCTGATTCTAAATGTTTGAGAGCACATAGCCATTGCAGTGGATCTCCTCTTGCAGGTGTACAAGCTACTTTTTCAGCTAATGTGTGTCCTAAGGAAAAAAAAAAAAGACAGGTTTTAGTAAATTCTTTATTAGAAAACCAATTTATGCAAAAAGAAGCAACTTCCATAGAACAAATGCTGTTATGTATTTACTGGTACAATCTAATTCTCAAAAATCAGAGTGATTAATGGATATAAATACAGAACTGTAATTTTGTTTCACTACTTTATGATGTCATCGAGGTTCACCTAGGCCATCCAAAAGAAGCTCAGGCTACACGAATCAATCCTTTCACAAACTATCTGGAAAGACTAGCAGTACGTAACTTTATTTCACCTGGCAGTTGTAGGCCAGCCTAAACCTCTCTGAGCATTTCCAAATTCCCAAATTCCTTTTGTAATAACCAGTTCTAAAGGCTTCTTTGATGTACTGCATACCTCTTATACTGTACTCCCCAATATTAGTCTGTAATCATAGGCTCCTCTTCAAAATGTGGATTCAGAAGCAGGAACTGGTCAAACATGGCCGTTACCATGACTCTGGCCATGCCTGCTCTGACAAGCAGTAAAGCACAACATGAGTGGATCTCTAGAGCAAACCAGCTGGTGCTGAAGACTTGCCAGCCACAGCAGGTGCATTTCAGGGTGTTTACTTTGAACTACCTCTATGCTAGTCCTAAGGGCTGAACACAAAGTAGTGGTTGGGGTGCACCGATGTGCTCCTGGAGCACATCTTCCTAAAAAAGAATTCAGAGCGCTCTGAGGCTGCTCCACAGTGTGAAACAAAGTGCAGCAAGTGATTTCTAGATTTTCTAGTCCACTGTAAGTCAGATATACAACAAATTAAGTTTAGCCGAAGGAACATGGGAGACAATATCCCTTTCCCTATATTTGCTATACAGCAACAAATCTCAGATCTTAAAGGTCATCTTCTGTTACTGTTCAGTATATTTCCAAGTTTCTATATAAAGAAAAGTTGTTAATTTAAAGGGTGACAACAATAACAGGCAAAACTTATTTTATTGGGATAGAGAATTATCACTATTATCCCATATGATTTGATATCATTAGTTAGCTCCTATATAACTGCTTCCAGAGAGATGGAACTTATACAGGAAGTTTTCACAGAACGAATGCTTTGTACGGAAGTCGGAAAAGTATTGCTAACTTCCACTTAAAAAGCTGAAGTTCCCATTAGTTTCATCAATCTATAACATTAATATTTGAGCCTTTGTTGATTATAGTTCCCCTAAGAATTGTACCTTGCTTATACACATTGCATGAAGCCAAAAAGGCATCTACAGTTGGTTTTCAAAATATTTTCTTTGTATATGAAAACAATTGTTTTAGTGCATTCACTTCTGATGTTTATCTGCTGTTGCATAAAATATTAATGAAAATGAATGAAAAACTAAAAATAACAATGACTTGCATTTTTCTTACCAATTCTCATTTTGACTTGGGCTAGCAAGTTGATATGTGGCAAGTAGATATTTTTTGTAGGTAGGACCAGGCAAGTCAACGTACTGTCTTCTATTTGCTGTTCAATGGGTTCTCCACAAACAAAAATCTATGAAAAGAATATGCTTTGTAAAATAAAGTTGCAGACAGCAAATTAAAGAGTAGTTTGAAAAGTAAGTTAGATATTGCAAAACCCCAGGACTCCAATGTGTCTTGTAAAAGAAGACTAGAAAAGACCTTGATACTCCCAAATTCCTCTACTTCAGTTTGTGATTGTCTTCTTTGCAGAAGAGTTTGGTAGCAAATGAACAATTTCAATGAACTCTTGATCAAGTTTATTAATATTATGCTCTGGTTTCTAAAAGCAAACTTCCTCAAATCAGTCTTTAAGAAATAGACCTCCCAAGTAACCCAGGCCCTAGAAAGAAACTGTCACTTCTACAAAGAAATCTGACATCCAACAAAGGCCAGAAAAAAGAGAGGAAATAACATGTATGGACCAGTCAAACTTTTCATTCAGGGAAATAAGGGGATGGGGACATGCTGTAAACTTTTAAGTCTCTTGAAGTCTAGCAAGTCTCACAAGTGGAAGTGTGAGTCTGAAGTGATTCATATGATTCTTTATTACTTGGGGGAACAAATATTTCAAAGGATGAAACTTCTGTATTAGGAAAGATGAGGGAAGAATTTGATCCAAAAGCTTTTCTTTATAAACTGTATCAAGAATGGGTAGAGACTGCAGAAGTGTGTATCTATTTTTGGAACACCAAATAGGTAAATGGTTTGTTACTGTACATTCCTCTTACAGATTTCAGGTCTTTCGATTTTTTTTTTTTATTGCCAATTTAAATTTTTACCTTGAAATTATTTCTTCATACTGATTTTGACAATCTGTCAATCTAAAACATCATAAACAATGTTACTTTATATAGATTTTCTAATACAAATTAGTCTAAGTTAGGATAAAAAGCTAGATTTTTAAACTTGGATGCTCATGAGCTAGGAGTGTTATGAGATGTACATCCTCCCTGAGGTGCTGAGTACAAACATATCTCTCAGTTCAAATGGGAAAAGTGAGTGTTCTGCATCTTTTTAAAAGTCAAACTACCTATTTCAATTTTCACATATGAACATACATTTTGCAAGTATTCAATACTTTTAAATTGTATGAAAATACCAGACTACATACATGAGTATGTAAAATGAGTATGCATAAATAAATTTGGTAAGATGAATTACTTCTTTACGCTATGTAATCTAGGGAAAATTTAAGTGATCAGTTAATAGGAATAGCCTTTTTTAATCAATTGTTAAAATAGCTTCCAGAATAGATAATTAAGATTGTTGGAAGGATTTGCAAAAGCTGTGTAAATCACCAGCATGTACTCACTGCTTTAATGGTAAGCTCATGTGCCAAAGTTAGCAAGTTCAATCGTTCCACCACAGAAGAGCAATGTTCTGGATCCTCTACTGTTTGCAGAGTTAGTATGTCTGCCAGCAGAAGCATACTTCTCACAAGAGTCAAAGAAGCTGGAGGGGAAATAAATGTATCCTCTTGGAGTAAACTGATGGTATTCTGTTTGGACATAGACAACATAAAACAAAGTAGTTACTACTTTTGCTGTCTATTTATGAGGAAAAATCACACAAAGTAGAAAAAAAATCTATTTTACCGGCACTATTTCAAGCTTATTTAATGCTGGCATCAGCTGTTCTGACTACATGAAAAATGCATCAAAGAAAAGCGAACAGTTTCGCCTTTGTGCTCAGACCTGCAAAAGTAGTTTAATGTCTGCCACGGGATGTTTTTCTTGCAGGTGAAGAATAGCAGCTTGCACCATCATTTCAGCCTGAGTCTCAATATCACCAAAGGCTTCTGCCTCCAGTATTGCTTCTTTTATCACACTTCTGCATTCAGCCACATCATTTTCTAAAAGAAGAGAACATATGAATAGCAAAAATACAATAGAAAAGACTTCACATATCTTCTACCATTCTTAAGAAGTCACTCCAGCATAAATAATTAGATTTTGTAGACCAGATGTCATTCTCATGTATTTAACATATTAAAAAATCTGATCTTAGTTATCATTCCAAAATAGTAACAGCCTTCATGGGAATTATCCAGAAGAGATTAAATAAGAGTTTGGATACAGGCCTAGACTGTGCTTTTGATACTTAAGTGAGCGTCAGAGTTTATACTAAGTTCAGAGAACTAAGGAATGAAAAACATTTTATTCATAACCAAACTGCAATAAAAATATTTTGTAGTATCTCACTTAAATTCTGATTAAAAAAAAAAACCTGGAACATTTTTAGGAGATACATAGGAACACTTCATTTATTGGAGCTAAAAAAGGTGAAAAAAAAACTTCTGAGACTTTTAAAATTAGAATTATGTAGCAACTTTTTTTAAAACAAGCATACTTATTTAACTTAATTACACTAGAACGTTTGAAACTTTTCCACACAAGTGATTTATCAAAAGATAATGATCATTAAATGAAAACTAATATAATGCTTTGTGTTTACATGCTCTAGGGAGAGATTGTACTCAGAAATGTATTTTCCTTTTTGCATTGGATGAATTTAACACAAATAATTGTTCAATGATAATACAACTCCAGAATTAATGTTAAAAATTTTTATTTATGAATAAGAATTGTGTCTGAATAGGCTCACTTGCCCATTATACTCCAAAAGTCTAAACCAAAAAAGGGTAATACCTTTGATATCACTAACGCCATGTATCTGTGTTACTAGTGCAGTCACTAACATTGTACGACACCTTAGCCACAGATGTACGCTCATATGATCTTGTGTTGTGATATTGTGAGGCAGTCGAAGATCTTCAACATAAGAGTCCTAACAATTTCCAAAGCAAGAGAAATGTTACTTTCTGAGTTGACTACTTTACTACAAACAAAGCAGCAGGGCAGCATCAGTCTAAATAAATCAAACTAATACAAATATATTGCAAATAATAACATAATTATAACCAGAAGTTTATTTAAAGGGTAGATACATTTTTTTTAATAACAGGAGTCCATTTATTATTTAACTTTTAATCTATAGAAAAAAATAATTGTAACAAATGGAAATTAAACCAGCTTTTAGGGGAGAGTCCATAAATATATCCATATACTGTATGTGTCATGAAGAATAATTCTAACAGTTTGGACTTCATTCCTCTCAAACAGGAACATTGTACAAAACTCCAAGGCACATAACAGTTTAATTGTAGAGCAGGACCAATACCAAGTTCTGGTACATCACTAGTGATTAGAAAGAAATTTTTAATTTGGGGGGTTTTAGTTTTTAGTGTTTCTAGTGATTAGAAACAAATATTAATGTAATATAGTACCAGAATCATTTGGGAGAATCCTCATCTGAACTCCCTGTGCCATTTTCACATATTATAAACAGTCTTTCTATTCCTAAAATTCTACAGTCCATATTCTAAAGATTTGTTCCAGCAAACAATAAATGGACTCTGCACCACCTGTGCTTTACTTACACAAAAAATCATCATGAATGATGTACATTGATGCAAATGAGGAAAAAAAGTAGCCATAACTCAGTTACTGGGTAGAGGACAGTCCTAAGAAAATGTGGGAGCAAGTGCAGAAAGACAGAAGACCCTGATATGCAACACAGACAGAGAATGCACTGCATGCAAGAAAGCCCAGTCTCGTTATGCATGTTACAAAATGTGGCCTCACTGCTCAATTACTCTGTCCATGTGAGTCTGTTTGACTCCCTGTGTGCTCAAGAGCGACTGTGTGATGTATTACCAATAGGTCTTGTACATTGGCTTTCCAAAGTGTAGGTCACTATGCAATAGAAATCAGCCGAAAGCTTGCTAAATTTGGATGACGTGAACTGGCCTGTTTGGCTCTTTGAAAGAGAAAACTCTGAAATTGGTTTTCAATCAAAAATCTAAAATACCTTAACTGAATAAGACAAGATTTTAATCTGATAGCTATTTTTTCCGCTTTCTGTTTGTTTGGGTTTTTTTAAACAGAAGGAGATTTTCAATGCTGGCATTTGAGAGTATACAAATAAAAACTGTAACTCCTAACCACATACAAATTAAAATTATGATTGTAGATGTCTTGAATATACTATAGTCAAGCAGGTAACTGAAGCATGTCATACATCATTTTCTCCCCAGGTTAATGGTAACAACATTATACAGACGCCTGCTATGTTCTAGTATTCGGAAAATCACTGAACACTTAATACAAGACTACATATACTAAGAAACAATAGTTTCTTCCTATTATATCCACACATACCGTACACTCCCTTTCATCCTTTTCTTCTTGAAAATGTGTCACTTCTGTCCTAAAAATTTTGGCATCTTGGAGAAGTCGAATTGCAGAAAAAGCCAAAGCAACACTGTGATACAGAACAATATTATTAAAAAATAGTAATTATATTAGCCATTTTATGCTTTTATTATAATAGATACTTCATTTCTGACTACGTCAGAGATGTCTATCAGCAGTTATCGATTTTTGCTTAAGTAGAACAAAAAAGTTGCACTCGGAGTATGTTCTGAATCTGTAGGCACTGCAGTATGATAGGCAGAAAACCGCAGTAAGAGAAACAGTTTTCCCAATAACAGACATAACAAGGGATGAGCCAAGGTACATCACATTCTGTTGGAGCAATCAAAACAGAACTCTACTATAACATTCAGTTACATATATCTGTCTTCAGGGATGGGCTTTTAGAAATTAGATGTATTAATACTTAAAACAACAAAATATATTAGGAGAGTTCTGTATGTCATCCACAACTAGAGAGGTAGGAAACCTCTCCTTGCTCCTTAAAGCCTTTCCAGACTATATATTAATCCTCTGTTAAATCCACATGACCATCAACCAAAAATTGAGCTGGGTCCCACCCTTGCAAAACCTCATAAGCAATCACAACATTGAGTCTGCTGCCCCCAGCCCCAATCATAAATCCTTTCCTGGAGTTCACTCCAAGCAGCATCTAGAAAGATACAGATGCTGTTGGAACTGGTGCAGCATTCAACTCCACATTTCAAAAAACTGTGAGTTGGAATCCCAAAATCTTGTCAGATTTCTTAAAATATTAACTACTAGGGTTTTATCCTTTTTACACTGTCTTTTTAAAGCTTTCAAATACACTGTTCAATTTTCATGACATCTATAGAAATGTATATCTGTAACAGAAGACTTTGTGAATACTATTATTTTTATGGTATGAAGACACTTGCAAAACCAATATGGTGAGAAGACCTTTTTCACAACAGGATTTGTTGCCCAAAGAACACATTACTGAAAATGTTCTGAGAACTGCCAAAACCAATGTCTCATGGTATTAGTTTTCCATCTCTAATTGTATATTTTCCCCTACATCTGTAAATCTCTACTTTCCTACCTCTTGTCTAAAACATTTTTGAGGTTGTGGTTTGGGGGGTTTTTTGGTGGTTTGGTTTTTTTTTTCCCCACAATTCTACTTATTCTCTACGCACTGAAACATATTTTCCTAATGATGCAAAAGTACCTGAGGGTATCACTAGCTCACCTCTTAAAGATTTTTCAGAGGGTTAATTGTTAAAAATGTATAACCAAAATTGTCATCTATGCTGTCTTTTTACATAGAGAGACTCTCTTTACAGAGAGACTGGCTGCTATGAAGCAAAAGAAAAAAAAATTTATGAACACCTTAAGTCCTTTTTACGCTGCCAGAACACTCTGAAGAGCTTTTCATGCAAGACAGATTCAGGCTCTGTGTGAATTTACTGCTTTTGAGAAGTTCTAGATTAATTGTTGCAAAGGCAAAGTTCTTGATTCATGCACAAAGAAGTCAGAACAAGAGCAGCAGTACTCTGAAATTACTCACATTATTCTGCCAAGATGTATCTAACCACAGGATGGATAACCTCCAGAGATAAGAGGGTAGTTAAAAGTCTTCTTGTCATTTCTGATTCCATCCTGCTTGCTGTTTTTGCAGTGCAGAACTGGATGGATTACACCAGTTCAGCACAAATAGACCCCAAAGTAACAATGAGAACCAAAACTGTTAATATCTTGCCTTTCAGCTCTCAGAATTCAATCCTTATGAATCTCCTTCATCATCCCTTTACCTCAGTTTTATTCAACAAAATGAAACCAGAATAAATCAATGTTGAATTTGATGATAACCTTCTCTCTAACAATGGAAAAAAGGAAACAGAATTTGCTTATAAAAGCAAAAGAGACAGTAAGGATAATGCAATGAAATATCCTGACTGCATTTCTTTCTTTTCATTAAGAAGAGTTTTCCCCTGAAACCAGGCATCAAAGTTAAAATTACAGCAAAACCTGACATTTTTCAAAACATTGTTTGAGATGCTATGGCTAGCATTTCTCAAATATTTAAGCTGGAGAAGGTGCAACACCCAAAAATATATATAGGCTTTTAAGGAATATTAAGCTAACTTCCTGAGCATCACTGCCTCCAGGTAACTGCTGTTGTCAATGTTTAGCAATTTGGAAAATGAAGCCATTTTTACCTACATGCTTAGATATAAATTTAATGAGTAAAACATAGACCACAAGCCCAAAGGTTCATATATGTTTTGTTTTAAGCAGTAATGTATTCACATAAGCAGACAAGCACATACTTGGGTAATTAGAAACTTCCCATACTTGGGAGGAGACACCATGTAAATACTCTCCTTGAGATCAATGGAATTAGTCCTATACATAAACTTTTTCTGAGGCATACATTTTTGCAAGACAGAGGCTGTAATGTAGAAGCTTCCCTTGATGAAATTTTTGTGACCCTCTTCTGCTGTCAACAAGAGTGATGTGTCTATATATTTCCCTTGACAAAATACACATCCTTTTATCAGCTGAATCAGAAAGTGACAAGATGATCAAAATAGGAAAGTACAGCTGACTATAACAATTTCACCACTAAGTCATTTCGCCAAAGGAAAAAAATGATGAATTTCTGTAATATCATGCAAAGTTTGATTTCCAGGCTGGCAGGCAGGAAACATTCAGCTGTCTGAAGGAATGTTTCATTTGTATCTGAGGCAGATATATCAGCCGTTTCCATGGATGGCAGTGCAATAAAATTGTAAAATAGGTTAAAAAAACCCAAACCCTTGCTTTGTTTGTTGGTGTTTGGGTTTTTTTCCTGCTATCTGACCACTCTCAATATATAAGGCCCATTAAACACCCATCAAAAATTTGAGAATCCCAAAAAATGATATATAAAATGTTTGACATCTATTGGAACCCTTGATACTCTGAAAAAGTTTCTTCAATCTGAGACAAGTTATAAGCCAAGAGAGAAACTACACTCTAGGATATAACTGGATGTCAAAAAGAAGGGTCCTGCACTGAAAATGGCTTGCATACTGGAACCAGTTTAGCAGGGTGAGAAAGTTTGAGTCAGAACTCTAACACAAGTTTTATCAAGCCTAGTATCCAGCTAAACCAGGTTTATGCACAGGATATTACATAAGTCTGCATACTGGTCCTTAGTGATTTAGTTTTATAAAATCCACATGGCACCCAAAAGCACAACGAGGTCACTGACCAGTGATTGGTTGTTTTCTCTTTGACAAATTTATGGTAAATTAATTTTCTTTTAAAGGCACTGAAATAGATTAATATTTCATGATGAGAAATGTCCACAAATAGCCTACAAGTTCTTACTTCACATCTTCATTAATGACATTACTATTAAACTATTACAGTCATAACATCTGAACTTTTGGGAAATTTCTATCTTTTAAAATAACATAAACAAAACCTGGGTGAAAGGCCATGCTGCAGTACTCTTACTGTTTTCAGTTCAGTAGTCTATACAGCAATGTGAAGCTTCTGTCCTTGTTAATTTTATTTTTTATTGCTGTCCCATAGCACCTAAAAAGGAATTGTGCTATTTTGAATGCTATCTAATTTGAAGGTTTGTTTATTCACACAGCTGGGAGAAGGAAGATGGTTTGCTTTTGACATAGAGGAAAACATTTCTTTTTTGTTAATTGCGTAAAAAGCAAAAAAAAAAAACATTGAGACTGGTTTATCTGTTGGCCAGCTGAATCACCTATCACTTCATCCGTAAAGAGTATTACAGCAATCTTCACCACTTTTTCAAGAATAAAAAATGTAAATTTTGCTTTTTGCAAATTTATATAGTAAGCTTGGTGCTTACTATAATGTAAGATTTACTGTAATAATTTTGGTGCGTTTAGTCAGATTAGACCTAGCAAAAGTTACAAATACTGATTACATTCTACCTAATCTCAATATAGTCTGGCAAGTGACAGTGCTACACTTCTATATGCTGCATCTCTAGTTAACAATTTGTACCCTCAAAGGTTTTTCAACCTAAAAAAAAATTAGATAAAAAGAGCTTGACACTAACAAAAATTATGTATTGTTAAACTATTATCCTTAATACAAATTAATTTAAACTTACAGGTATGCTAAACAGAAGAATCCTTCTAGCTAAAAGATCAAAACAATGTTCAGAATTTAACATCTACAAAGAGTTAATATATATTTCTGTATGCCCCATATATTCAAAGAACAGCACAACTATAATTCCATGAAGTTCTCCAAAAGAAATTCAAACCGCAAAAAAATCACAGAATTTGGAAATTATAATTTGGAAAAAATATCTGGTAGATCAATGTAAATATAGCAGTATTTTACACACTATCACTAATAATATAATTAATGCATGCTAAAATCTATTCTAATATATTAAAGGTTACATCAATGCTTTTCAGTAAAATTAATTTAAAAAACATAATTCTAGCATTTTAATTTGACATCAGTAAGTACACCAAGAGGAAATGTTCTTTTAGGACAGTAACACAGGGCATTCTAGAACAAAGTAGAATTCAGTAGTTCAGAGATAACATTAGGGGTCTACTGTACACTTTAAAATCGTAAAAAACACATGAACTGCTAACATATCCAGACTTTAACAAAAACAGTGAACATTGCAGCTTATACAATCAAAGGATTTTGTATAACACTGTATCACAAAAACACCTCACAAAGAAATCATAGGCCAATAACTGATGACCTTTTAAAAAATAAAATAAAACAATAATAAAAAATGAAATGCCAGAGTAACTTACATTTGTAGATATACTAGTGGGGTTGTTATGGCTGGTTACTAAGATTTAGAATATTAATGTAGACATAAAGGATTCAAAGAAAAAAATCGCTTGGTATTTTTATAATCTTCTGTAGTCAAGGCTGTTCAACATAAGGTTGTTTATATTACTTACCTGACAGCTGCTTGATGCCTTTGCTGGGAAATAGCAGCAAGCTGAAGTTTGGCCTCAATAAGAGCCTCTAAATCTTCAGCAGAACACTGAGATATCTTCCTATCATATTTATCCTGTATGTTCTGCACAAGATGGCTAAGACTTTCTTCAGCTTCTGTCAATAAAATTCCCTAGAGAGGAACACAGCATGGTATGATTTCCAAAAATAATGAAAGAAATAAAAAAATTCTTAAAAAGTATTTTATTCTGTTACAGCCTACTATCACTGCACACAAAAACAAATCGATTTGAATACAACATGCCTTTTCTATAAGTAGCGGGGGGGGTTAATTTTACTTTTTTCAGGTTTACAGATTCACTGTGTTGAAAGGAGCAACATCTTAACTGTTCCCGTACTATTGCAATTTATGCTTAACTACATATTTTCTGGCTTAGAAATATTATTATGTCTCTTAAGCAAGCCCCATTCAAATTAATTTAACATTTCTGTTTTAGTTATTTTCAATATACTGTTTTTGAGTTATTTTCAAGCTATACTAAAACTTTCAAGTTTCTAGTCTGTGGCATTTATGAATTACCAACAAAATCATCCTCCATTTCTCCAGATGTATTTTGTATGTTACTATGTTTGTAACAATAGCCAAAAGTAGATACTTCCAAAGTGGAAGACCCCTCTGAAAGAAGAATAGTCAGCCCTCAATTTTGGTCTTTCTGTGATGTGAAACTGCCAAGCATGAAGTTTACAAGTAAACAAAACAAAACAAAAACTAAAACAACAAAAAAAAAAACCCCCAAACAAACAGACCCCCTTCAAACAAAGAAGCTAATAAGCTGTGGCATGTTTTCTCCAAAATAAAATATCAGAAAGAGGAACATGAAAAAATTGAGACATTCCACATACAATAGAGAATGTTTTTCCATTTATTTGTAGAGCATGCTGCCTCATCAGAGTCTCTGACATGTTCTACAGGTTCCTACATGATTTTATCCTTGAAATCCCATCCCTTGTTGCTGAAACAGTCATACTGATCTTATCATGACAATATTTCCCATAGACATTTGTAGAGCATAAACTAGACCAATTGAAAAACTGCACCAAAACACCAGGACTTCACATATGGCTAGTAAGATTACAATCAGATTAGGAACAGAAATTTCTAGTCCCCTTATTCATGCCATCCTGCCATCATAACTTCTGCTACATTGAAAGCATTAGCAATGTTTTTGGAACAATCTGCAGTTTCTTAATCCTATTTTCCTAAAAACCAAAATTACCTTCAGCATGGCCATATTTAATTCATCTTTACAGTCAATAAGCTGCACCATTCTGCCTCTTTTTTCCTGTTGTCTTGAATTCTTATCAGCATCAACTGTCAAATACATTTCATATGAAATTTGAGATTACAGACACAGAACCAAAGTTATTTCAAGAATATGGCCCTTTTTTCTCTATTTATAATTGAGACTTTCAATATCAAAATTAGTGAGGAAGAATGCAATACAGATCTAAAAATATTAGAGATATTAGCTAAAAAAACCTTGAAAAATCTTAATGAATATTATTTCAATAATGACTGATTTTTCCAGCAACATTTAATATGGATATTGTTTATAATACAACATGTTAATGCATATGCAGTTAAAAGTGGAAAAACTATGCTTGAAACAAATTGCAGAATAAATGCACTTTTCCACCACCTTTACAATTACCTTTTGCATTTGATGCTGTAATTCTGCTTGGCTCCTTCAAGCTGTTGTTCTCAACAGAATAAACGTGGTTTTCCACTTTTTCAGGTATATTATTTATTGTGGCAGAAAGGCAAATGATTAAATGCATTTTGGCTAAGGTTAATTTATTCATAATTTCTTGGTTGCACATTGGCACCATTGTTAAAGACAGACTCCAATTAAATATGTCTTCCAGTACCTACAAGAAAGTCAATAATTGGGACTATTTGAAATTATGTATTTTACATTTTCGTTGTTCAAGTTGGCTTCTATTAATAATGATGTTTATCAACAATTAGTATGAATAATATTAGTAATATGTTCTTGCTGTTATGGATGAGTTGCTCTTTCTCTTTGCAAACTTAATTCACCCCTTAGTGAGGGGCTACAGCCTCAGTGATCAGTTTTCTGGTAGAAGGTACATCTATGAAGTTATAGCTATTACTCTGCATAAGTTCTAGTTTTCTGCCTCATCCATAGCACTTTTTGAGCTAAGGTGGTCACAAAAAAATATGTAGGTAAATCTGTAGTTCAGAAATCTCAACTCAAAGGGAAGTCTGTTGTTACAATTCACCCTAACTAGAAAGATTAAGCTAGGAAAAAAAATTCTTGTATCAGACCATTCTAGCGTACTTCATAGAATCTTTCTGTTATTCGTTATAGCATCCTTATTTTATCTTGAGTTTAATATTCTCACTTTAGATTAATAAATTTATAAATTGAAAGTCTACACAGCTTTGCAAAGTCATAAGGACACCAGTAAGACCCGTATATAGACTGTGAAGTGTTCAAATCAAAAGCTCAAAATAAAGCACAACTTCAAAATAAATCCAAAACTAGTGAGATCAAAAGCTGTCAAGACAGACATCTAATTTCTGTCTTCTAATATCGACTGTTGTAGGAGACACACAAGCTTACTGTAAACAAAAGAGAGAAAAGTGGAGGAAAAAATTGGTGGTTTTCTACTTTATCAGTTTGTAAAAACAAACATGGTACAGCTTCTTTTCCATATCTTGCTAACATTTATCCCTACTGGCTCAATGAAGCTGTGGCAAGGCAAACAAAAGAGAATTATTAAAACTGAAAACCAAAAAAGAAGTTATTGATGAAAATGTGATTTTAATTAAAGTAAGAAATGACTGTTCATTAACTGGTTTACAGATTCACTTTTTTTTTTTCCCCCCCAGAAATGGAGGTCAACCCCAATATGAATTAGGACAAATCTATGAAGACAGTTCTGATTGATTGATAGAAATTATAAGTCTAGATGACTGATGTTCTCAGTATTTTAGCAAGATAAACACCAGACCCTGCGTATCATGACAAAACCCAAATAATTCTACTAGTATACTTTGCACAGACAGGTCACAGATTTGTACATATTAGTTTTCCCATCTGAAAAATGGTGATAATGGTACTTGTCTCTCCCTTGAGAAGTCAGCCATAAAATTTAAAATTTAGGAGATGGTAAGCTATTGAGGAGAATATGTTTTCTAATTAGTGGTTTTGACTAAAAACAAGTGTATTTTTCTGAACCAAATAAACTCTAACTGATGCCAGAGAAATTAATATTTATGTCTAGCATAAAATTTTTAACTCTTTCAAAGATTTTTTTACCTGTAAATTTGTAACAGTCAGGAGAGATTTTGAGGAGTCAAATTTCTGCAAGGCCTGTAAAATGGACAAAACCAAAAGTAAGTAATGTGTTACAATATGAGTATAAAATAAGTGAGTTAGCAGAGCAGTGGGCAAGTGTACTGCATTTCCAACTATACTTTGAGGGCTCTGAAAATACCAACAACTACTTGGCTTCTACGGGCTTTACATTTCTGAACCATAACCTGAGACACAGAACTATCCCTACACCTCCTATGCCATTCACCAGGATTATTCAACTTGAAGCAAGGGGAGAAAAAAGGCATAAACCAACAAAAATCCTTTCCAAATTCTAAGACATCTATATACACCAACCATCAATTGCCTTTATGTTCTTTACATTTCTGAACCCCAACTTAATTCCGGACTTTAGCACATGCATCCTCTGCTGTCAGAGCACAGATCTGTGAATGGAAGGAAAACAAGGGCTACAGGTCAAGATGAACTTGAGACCTCAGCCTCCTTGAGGGCTCTAAAAACAACTGTCTTTGCTTACATGTGCTTCAGTTTTTGGAATCCTAACCCTAATTCTAGTCCTTGCTCAAAAACCCTTTACCTTTTCACCAGGAGACAAATTAGTCTACTGAGGAGAAGGAAAAGGCAGAGGTAAAGATCATTTCTAGCCCTCGTCATAACTGAGAGCTCCACACACAACTGACACTTGGGCATCAACTTGGATTCTACATGGTTTTTATTAACTCTTTTACTAACTCTATACTCCACATGTAGGCCTCTATCATCTCTGTTATTCCCTGGAACATGGATCCTTCTGATTCTGAGAGCTGTGCAAAAGTCCAGCAAGCACTTAGCTTCTACATGTGTCACACCCTAACCAGAGACCTAATGCTGAACCTCCTCTGCTGTTCACCCAGTTAGAAAAAGACAAGTGACAAATCAACCAGACCTCATTCTAACTGTCAGCTCTTCAGACAATATGCAAATTAAGGAAAGGACCTGAGTAGCATCAGTAAGGACTAAATGCATTCCTTACTGGAGCCATGAACAGGGAAGTTTTGCAGACCCAACTCCAGCGAGGACGCTGATATCTCTTTATGGCTCAACCTACTGAGAATGTAATGTAGCTTGTGGTCTGAGGAAAATCTCTAGATTTCAGTTTCTTATCTTCCCATGCAGTTAGTATGAAAGTGTCATTGGCAAATTTAAAAGGTCACCTTTTTTCATAAGTATTTTAATTTTACTTTTTATTAGGTTTGTGTTTCATTTAAAACCTAGTAGCCCTGCAGGTTATTCTAGGAGGAGTGCTTGTCCATATTTCTGGTTTTTTAAATATAAAAATCTGATATCCAATCATAAATGTAATTGTAATTATTACCTTCTTAATTAGCTTAGACATTAATTTGTTGGCTATTGCCAAAGAAGATACTGCTGCTCTGTGCTGGTTATAACCATTGTGAGGCTGCAGGGTAAGGACAGTCAGTCCATGGGTTGGCTGGAAATTCCCTCTCAGGGTTTGGGGAGGTGGAAGGGGGGAGATTTCCCTTCAAATCAGCTCATTAAACTCAATTTGCTCTGCAGTGCCAGCTTCACTGTCTACACCACAGGGTAAGGGAAGCAAATGTGAAGTCATGGAGGTGGGTGAGAAATTCCCCTTTCAGCACCAACCTGTAATTATCACCAGACTAGAAATAACATCCTATTGCATGTATAGAATGTGGCTGTACAATCAAGTTAAACCCACGCTGCTGTCAAAAGGGTGTCCCTACCTGTCCCACTAGTCTTCTATCACATGTTCAGTCCAGCTCCCTGGTGCTGGCACATATACTTTGTCACGGGGTGGCATCTACCCAAAAGCACCACTCAGATAAGGGAGGCCTTGATTACATCCATCCAGCAATAACTCATTAGATTATTTTGGTATGTGCTTGGAAAAACAGGAAAGGCTACATAATTATTATGGAGATGGCTTGCCCAATACCTCTGGACTGTATCTGCCTGCACAGGTATGCTCACAGATAAGACAAAGAAGCCCAGGTCAATTGTTAACAGCTTCATAACCCTGTAGCACATTAGTGGTCAAGGTAGGATCACTACTTAGCTTTAGATATGGAGAAAATCAAAGAGATTGACCTGGGGTGATGTGGCTGTCAAGGCTCTGAGGGCACCAATACCTCTTACTGCCCAGCATCTGCTGGGGCTCCCCTCACCCTGCCTACAGCCCAGGACCCCATGTCAGTCCCCCAGGGCCATCAGCCCCTGCCCCAGCGACACCACAGCAGGGCCACTCTGCAGCTCCTCACAGCCTTGCCCTGCCACGGACGCCCTAAGCCAGGCCCACCCATGGGCCCAGATCCCGGCCCAGCGGCCCCCTCGGCCAGATCCCTGGCTGGCAGCTCTCCTCACCAGGCTGATCCTGACCCCCCCGGGGGATGCCCTGGGCTGGGGGCTGCCCTGCCTGCCCCTCAGCTGCCCTGCTCCTGGCTGGAGCGTGGGAATTTTTCTATTAATGGGGCAAGAACTCTATCCATAATTTTTATCTCTACTTATGAAATCACACATTATATTTTCGACAGCATTATCTGCATTATTTACTGTATAAAACAGACAGCACGTATGTTTCCAAATGTATTTTTGTTCCTGCTGTTCAGTGAGAGAAATGAATGTCATTCAATGCCTACTATTTGACCTGCCTATTGAAAGAAATTTAGGAATTTTTTAGGAATGTGTAATAACTTGCAGACATGGAGTATGTGCAGTTTCATGAAGAGAATTAAGTGTTATAGTTCAATGTTCTACTTTACTAGTGTTTACCTTTATTTGTTCAATTTTTCTGTATCCTGCAGGTATTTTCCATGGAATTCGCTCTCCACAGTTAAGCAAAGACAGTTCATGAAAGGCATCCATAAAAAATCCTATATCTGTAAGTACTTTAACCTGTGAAAAAATAACAGAGCCTTTGATTTAAATAACTTCCAATTATTCTTGTTTCTCAAAATAAAATTTGCAGGTAGATTTGCTACTGGAGTAGTACATTGATGGAAAATAAAAAAAAATTAAAAAAAAAACCCAAAGCGTATTCTTCAAAAACGTGCTCCTGATAAAGGAAAAGAACTTAATTCATCTGGCTATAGCTTTGAGTGTCGTTCAAGATCAGCCCCTTATCAAAATCTGTTTCATAGATTTTACTCATCTTAGTCTTGTAGTACTCAGTTACTCTCCCTAACACTTATCAGCATGTCCTGAAAATATGTAAAAGCAGTAATACTTTGACTCTTATTACAAGTTAGATTCCTTTAAGAAAAAAACAAGGGATTAAAAAAATCCAAAACAAAATGAACAAGCAAACATTAATGAAATGACAAAAGTCTGTTCTCAGAAGTCTGACAACTTGGTTCCACCATGATACTGATAATAAATCCAGAAGTGAACATTGTGAACAAAAAATCATTTATGTTTTGCACTTAAAACATTTAAAAAAATGGTGGAACAAGATAAAAAATACCAAGTAAAAAGTTTGGATCTAAGAGGGAAAATCTTATGATCGTATATTTAAGGAGAATGCTTGTTAAATGGAGAGTAGAAATGATGGGAGTACTTGACAGTCTCTGTAGGACATTAACAATAAAACTGTACAAATAACTCTACATCATACTAAAATTGAGAGTATAAATAATAACTGCATTTAGAAAGCAGTCCTATTCTACAGTCTGGTGCACTAAGAAACACTAAGCAACAGCTGAACTTTAATGCGTTACTTTTTCATAGTAGGGATATATGAAGAAATATCAAATCAACTACATTTAACAAAGAAATAAAAAGTTGATTTGAAATACAATGTGCTGCGAGAAAAAGAAAGTTCATTTGATTACCTTGAAGATTCTTCCTTCAATACATTTTGCTGGGTCCTTACAAATCTCAGAAACAATGTATTGGTATAATGTGAACAATGGTAAAATCTGTAGGAAAATATGAGGTCACCTAGTTATAAGTGTTATAAAGGGTTTATTTATAGAAGTGTAAATTGCAATTATATATCACAAACATATAGATAATACAGGAGTACTGCTTTCACTGTCACGTACCACCACTACTTCTCTTATGCTCTATGAAGGATGAATATGTTAAAAAGCCCTTCAGCTGACTAAAGCTAAGCACTTATCTTATATGTCATTCACAATGTAAAAAGTGAAATTTCCCCAAATTATTCTCTGTGTTCAAGGCGGGGTTTTTTACTATATCATTATTGAGTAAACCTACTGGAAAGATGTTGATATAAGGGATTTCTAAAACTGTCTGCATTTTGATGCCATAGTTTTTTCAGTATAAGTAACAGAATAATAGAATTCTGTAAGCTTTATAAAATAAGCACAATGGAGTCCTGAAACTAAGTGAAACAATACCAATTGTAAAATAAACTGGATGGTGATGAGGCTTATTGACAAATTTATTTGCATTCATTTAAAATTGAAAGTTTTTGTAGGGATGACTAACCAAAACCATGTTAAAACTGAGTTCTAGGAAAGTATACAAACACTGTATTCATTATTATATTTCAGAAAAAGCAGATCCTTTCCTAACAGATGTATTTGTTTATTGAAAAATGAAAGAATTTCCAAAATTTAATTACTGTTCAGCTTTTACATTTTTTTTTTCACTTTAAAATGTCCCTGAGCTTGGAAAATGCATTGTTACTTCTTTTTTGTCAAATACACTTAGTTTTCATAAAGTAGCTTAATACTTCTGAACTTGGATTACAAATGCTTGAGGCAAATGTTTTAATTGTACCCATATAGTTTCCAACTGATATTTGAAGTAGTTCAACAAAATTAGTCTTTGAAGTCTTATTTTTAATAAAACTTGAATCTCGATGTATATTTTGATTTGTGTCAAATCAACTTAGTGTCCACCATCCAAAACATTCCCACACATTAAGCATTCAGTGGAAATGAAGCTCTTATCCTGCTGAAACTGCAATTGCTTTGGCCATGATCTATGACCTAGATCTATATTCTGCTAGTAAAAGTGCAGAAAGAATCAAAAATGTGCATGGCCACATGAAGCAAGCAGTCAGATTAAGTGTCCCTGCCTCCAGGTAACTGATCTCACTTGATGTCCCATAGTGAGGGCAGTTAGACAAAGCTTAATAACAAAGTGAACTCCAGGAAAGCAGGATGGGAAGAAGCACCAACAGGAGGTAAGACAGACCCTTAGAATGAAGTTCCAGAAGAAATGATATCCAGCAAATGGCTTGCTGACAAAAAAGGGGTACCATCTGCTGCCTCCTCCTCTCTAACTTCTCTTCCATCTCTCCCCCATAATCTCTTCTTACTCCCCTGCTGCCAGCCATATGAGCTTTTCCCCTCCCTTGCACCATCTCTGCCACTTGCAGGACCTTCCCATAAGTGGATTTAACTCATTAAAGCAGGAGAAAACTCTCTACTTTTTCTGCTGGGGAGTTTTCTATCATGCTGTGAGTTGATTTATGGAGGTATACAATAATCGCCTGACACAAAAATCTTTTAGAGCATACAGGAGCAAACAGGAACAGAGGTAAATTGCAGCTTTTTCAGTACTAGTAAGCAATTCAATCTATTTATTGCAATGTACAGCACTGCACCTTTGAAAGAAGTTGGATTAAAGTGAAAGTGGTCAGTCATTAAATGGAAGAAATAAGCACATGATCAACATAAAAGGGAAGCTGTAAAAACACTCCATACAGAGAGGAATAAGAGAATGTGAGAAGGAGAAAGGCAGAAGGGTTTTTTGGTTACTGTATGTGAAAGTAAATTTACTGAGAGCATTCTGGACATACTGCTTTTAAAGTAATTCTCTGTACACTGTATTCCAGACTGTATATAATGGGAAATTTCCTCTAATATGCCTAAGCTAAGTGGACCATGCATTGTCATCTTCCTGAATAAACAAGTACACTGTATATTCTAAAAATTGTAGGCAGCAAGCTATACCTTGTCTCTATCTCAGTGCCACAAAACCTAATCATATAGGTATTTTTGCTAGAGCTTCTGAGGTATCTCATAAGTACACCCACAAAAAAAAATAAGACTTGATGCCATAAAATTAATTTCCAAAGTATAAAAATAATACTTACTATTAAATTTTGCTTTGCACAATATAGTTCAAACATAAGGAAATTCAGACTTGCAACTACAGTAGAGATATCAGCTCTGTAGCGATCAGAGAACAAGTCAATACCAGGAATAAGCATATTTGTTTCATACTGTGCAAAGTCACAGTCAGACATTGGATGAGGAAGAGAAGCTCTAAACAGGCTCTGAAAGTAAAAAAAAAATGAACTACTTGTGAAAAGATGTATAGGCATTAGTGAAACACTATAAAACTCCAACCCTTGAGACTAATAAATGATACTCAGTCAATGTCTTAAATATCAGTTGTTTCCAGACAAAACCATGAAAAATCTTTTTAGAAAAAATGCTGTATGTGTGAACTTGATGGAGAAAAAAAAAATATCAGGCTGTAAATAGTCTAAAGGACAGTATTTCATAGAACAAGGAAAAGAGAAAAACTAATCTAGGTGTAGAAAAATAATCATGAAAGATTCCTCAGCAAGTACTCCCCAGGTAATGAAAAATCTTCCTAAAGAGCCAGTAGTGTTTCTCTCAGATTCCAAGTCAAAGCATCCCAAATAAATCTCTGAAAGCACTGGAAAAAAACTAATAAATCAGTAGGGGTGACTAAGACTTCTTAGATAATTCTTAGGATAAGCCTCTGATCAGCAGACAGGAAGCACTTAGTAATTTATTCAAACACCTCCATAATCAAGGAAAATGCATAGGAAAAAATTGTTGAGATGATTCTGGGGATTTGTTCAAACATTTCCTTACCAGTCTGAAGATGTTTCATGGAAAATGTCTTCCATCAGAATAAAAATATTTTCCCCACAAGCTAAGAAAGCTAGTTTGATTTTACTTAGCCTTAAGTCCTTGCCCTGCCATCACCTCAGCCGTCATTTCTAGGAGAGTTGCTGACTTTAAAGCCAGTTAAAAGCTAGTTCCACCCTATTTGTGCCTTTAACTAGGTCAGCTAGTGCAGCTTAAATCATGTAACTTAAAGCTGATGTGAACTTCAAGGAAGTAACTTAAATGTTCCTCCTTTAAAAAGGAAGGAGTGCTAACATTGTCTCTGATGTTGGATATTCCTTCCCAACTGTGTTTATCTTGTTGTAATTAGCAATGATATGCTAGAGAAATATGCATTTACATACTCAGATCTGAGATATTAATAAGCCTAAAGCCTATACCAGCGGTGGAATTTAAATAAGGTTATAAAAGCTTTCCAAATCAAGGAACAAATTATGGGCTTGAACTTCGCAAGGTACAGTGACAGTAATTGATTATATTTTTCAAGACACTCACCCTGCAAGCTGCTCCTACCCAATTAATATCAGACCCACTTCAGTCAAGTCACAATTATTTCTACCATTACACGACTAGAACAAATGCTTACTACTATTTCTGTCAAAAGGAGGAATCAAAATTGTTCAGCTTTGTACCACCAGCAATTACAGTGGCTAGAAGCTAGTCAAAATTCTCCTTTACCTTTATTTCTTCAACTTGTTCTCCCTTTGCTGAACTTAATGAGGTTTTAAATGTGGCCTAGCACAGGTCACACAGCCACAACCCTGGCTGGCACAAGATGCTAGAAAGTGGCATTAGTTTGTTTTGGGAGCAGCCAACCAACTTACCAATGCTGCACTGGGATGAGTGAGCATTGACCCCAGTGGAGTATGACTGGCAGAATACTTGCAGTTCTTTTTCCTATATCACTTTAGTTACTGGTTTCTTAAAACTTCCTTTTAAAAGTAAATTGAAACCCTTTTTCCCTCTATAGTTTGTTTCTTAAAGTTTGCAAACTTAATTTTAATGATCTTAGTTTCTTTTAAATGAAACGGAATAATTTTTACTATCCTCTCTTTTTAGAGCAAGCTGCTTATAGAGCTGAGATTTTAGCATTACAAACCAATATTTTTCAATGCTAAAAATGATTAAAAAAATTATTTTTCTAAAGAGTCTGTTCTCCGGGTTTAAAATTTATGGCAGTATGTGAAGACTCTGTACAGATCTGACAGAGAGCACTCTGCTATTGTTGATGCCATCCAGCTCTTCCTGAGCAGAACACTTCAAGAGAAGAAAAATATATTTGACTGCCAAATATTTTAGCTACCTTCACTTTTCAGTACTTCATTATTTCTCTGAGACACTAGACTCTTATTGAAGTGATAATTTTTAGGCTATAATACAGGAATAATGTTAAAAAACAGAGAATAAAAACATATAATTTAATGTGCATAAATTGTCAACTACCTCCAGTTTTCCTTTACAATCAAAATAAAAAGAGAAATATTTTAATACAGTGTTACTGAGATTTAAATTTTAGAAGCAATTTGTCAACTTCATGAATTCTAACTGAAATTGTATTCTTACCTTAAAAAGTATGGCAGAAAAATAGCAGTATTTAGTTCTCAGTCTGATCTGTGATGTTGTTATATACCTAAAGTATAACAAATAATAAGAAATATGAATGTGGCCATCAATATAAATTATTCAAACTCTTTTTTTAACCTAATATAATAATGATACTAGCACAACCTAGATGTTTTCCATATTGGAAAACAGCTGCCTGTTTTGTAGATAGGTGCTCATCCATGCCATGCAAAGAAAGAAGCATTTGACCAAAGACATACCTAGAAAAAGGAAGTTGTCTGGATTCTCTTTAAAGTTAAAGGTGAGAAATAGTGCTAAATTAATCTCATACAGAACTAGAAAGATAAAGTAGGTCAAGCAACTCACATCTTAAAGCGTATTTCTTTCCATAAAGGAAGCCTAAGATAACTAGCACATGCAGACTTTCACATGGTAGGAGTCTAGCCAGATTAAGTGAATCCCACACAGTACCTCATCAGAGCTTTAAACCATCCTGGCAGTGGGGTACTCCTCTGATATACAATATTAGAAACCTTTAATACAGTATTAGAATCCTTTAGTCTGTGTTTTACAGCCTGAGAAAAAGTTGCTTTAGAAAGAGCAACTCAAGGGAAAGGTGTCTGACAGCCCAAGTCAGGTCTGAATAGAAAAGATCTGCCTGAAGGAGAAGCCATGAGGATTTGGAATAGACAGATTAACAGTAAAGTGATAGAATGCAGTGCAGCAAATATGTGCCAGAAGCACCTGCAAATATGTGCCAGAAGCACCTGTAAAAGCAGCTAGGGATTGGGTCTTGCCTAATTGTACCTGAGATTGCACCACAGCTCAGAATTAGAAGAGCTGTGGTTTAGAATCAACTTAAACTCACTCCTTTTCCTCCTGGGTACTATTTCTGAGTGTGCAATGACATTTCATCCTGAAATACCCATGCTAATACTTTCAAAACTACCTTGGTTTACAGATATTTTACAGTGCTATTGATATGACCTGCTTCTCGGGTAAGACAGTTTACTCAGATGAAGCTCTGCCCTTTCATGGGTATGATGCTTCTAAGGTCATTCAAAGCTGTCTTAGATATTTCTATATTTTATATTTTGTAGATTTTTATATTGTACAATAAGTTGAGGAACAGCTCAGAATTACATTCATAGTGTTTTACCAGCAGTCAAGAAGTACTGGACAGAAATATTTATTGATGGTAGACTTTAATACGGTAATTCAAATTTCATTTAGTTGTAATTCACCAGAAAATGAGTACTTTAGGCAGTAAATCTGCCCTCAAGATACATTAATATTTAATATGTGCAATGACTTGGGAGATGTGATATTTCAATTGAAAATCAATATGACTGTAAAATCCTTGCGCTTATGACTTTTTATCATTTTGTTTTATTTCAATGATCTCTCCATGTAATATACAGCTGCAATTATAATCAAAGATGAGCACTCAAGAAAAGGGTAAAAACAATATTCTCCAAAAGAGCAACTTCATTCCTGAAAGGAAAAATTCCTCTGCTTTTGATGAACCTTTTCTATAGCAACTCGTTAGTGTTTTTAAATTAATTTAAGTTGCCTACTGTCCTGGATGAGCAATTTGTTTAAAATATGAAAGAAATATATAAATAAAATACTTACTGAGCTATCTTAGCCACTAAGACTGCTGCATGTAAACACCCCCAAACTCCAGCCTGAGAAAGAAATTTCTGACTCATATCAGTCATTTTTCCAACTGCAAAGCAATCTGTAGTGTTTTTTGGAAGACCTAACTCTTGCCAGTTGTCAAGAGCATCAGTAATGTTGAGTGTTTCATCAAGGGCTTGACACCAATATTTAAAAGCAGCTCTGTAACACATAAAAAATGTTCTCATCATATTGCTGACATTTTCCAAAGTGGAAGATAAGACTCGCTTCATTTTACCTTTATTGCCTGAGATATAACTAATTCTGATTAGGTCAAAAACTGAAATACAGTTTCTATAACACAAAAAGATACCATTCCTGGTCAACAAACTTATTGGGACTTATACTAAAATCAAATTGTCAAGCAATAGATATTACTTCTTAAAAACACAGAGATATGCTTAATTAATTTTCTTAATTGCAATTAGCTAGATAAGAAAAAATAAACAATCTCTAGAAAAAAAAGCCTCTCAAAATATAGTTAATAGTGAGTTAGATGAAAGAAGTTATATGGACTTGAGGACAGCACAAAAACTTACAAGACAGTTGAAGGGCATATGAATGCAAATTAAAAAAAAAAAAGAAACAATGCTCTTTTTTTAATCCAATAACTATGTACCTTTTGTTTCCAGAATAAAAGTGAAGATTTCCAAGTTCATGTAGAGCCTGAACCTTGAGGTCTCTCTGGTTGTTTATTTCAAGGATTCCTGTTATTTATTTTTTAAACAATTAGGAAAAAATATTGTCACATCATTACATCAGTTACTGAATCTTGAACAAATTTTGCATGAGAAGTAGACATGCATTCACATGTAATTCAGTGCATGTTTTTTGAGAGATTTATTAGGCTTATATATTTTCTCTTCAAATGTACAATTTCTTATTTCTACTAACTTTAAAAACAGGAGTAGGATGTATTTATGGACCTGTTTTTTCAGACCTCTCAAATCTCTACCCCTTCAAGAGGTAAACTGGGAAGCAGGCCATTGGCCTTGCTAAACAACACTGCCTGGATAGAACACAGCAGCATCTGTCTCAGTTCTGGATTGCTTACTTCAAATAAAACCACTGAGGGCATCTTCTGACCTGCTACACTTCACATATTTTATCATACAGCAAAAACAGGTAGTAGTGCTGAGCTGCAACTGTATGAGTAAAGCCATACTAGAATGTAAGATGGAAGCCAAGCAACTAGGTCTCATCTTCAAATGCACAGGATCCGAAAGGTCTGTTTGCTAGAAAAAAAACTATCATGGAATTAAAATGAATCTGCTGAACATTACAGCAGACTTTTAATTTGGGATTAATCAGTATAACACCACTGAAATAATGCTTTCTCATAAAATAAGATAACTGTAGAGGTTATGAACCAACTAGTAGCTTGTTTAGGACATAATGCAGATTTTCTGATTCAACAGAAAGGTGGTGTATTTCTGGAAACCAGCTTTCAGATAGTTATGGCTGTCTGACAAAGGAAAATAACACTGGAATAAACTTATATGAACACAGATAGGCAGTATGATATTACATCTTAGCTGTAAACAGAAATTTATGAAAAATAATTACCAATTGTTTGTTCATAGGAAGAGATAATTACTGAAAGCTGTGACTGTGGTATTGGTTTACTCTCAATGATACTGGAGAAATTAAATTTTTCTTGAGAAATGTCACGTGGTGTTGGTAGAAATATCAATTCAGCTCCCACATTAAATTCCAGCTTTCTGTTTGAAAAGATATGACTGCTGATTGCTCTTCCAGCATTTTCTAGACCAGAAAAGGGATTTATATGATCAGTTTAGAAAAGTATTATACTATTTCCAGAACCACAAATATTTCCAAACCATGTTACTCAAACAAATATACAATTCCTGTGTACCCTATTTTTATCTGATTTCCTATGCTATGATTCTGTCTGTGTGTCTCCTCATTAAACTCATTGGACATAACTCATTGGTCAGTGCAACCAAATGAAAAAATGTGCTCCGTCAGAGAAAATAAACTTCAGAAGATCTGCCAGTCAGTCCTCTGACAGAGGTTTGGCTGCCAACAGACAAGTGACATAACTGCATGAAAAAAAAAATTTATCATCCAACCATGAGACACAAATCATAGGAAATCAGGCTTAGAGCTTGTGCTTACAGGATTTCATACACAACTTTATATTTTAAGTTTTTTCTAATTGTCTTTAACAACTAAAATCTGAATTTAAAGAAAACTATTCCTTTCACTCTTTACTATTTTAACCCATATACACTTTATTGAGAAACACTTCAATAAATAACTCACCTTGTGTGTGTGCAAGAAATAATGAAAGTAGTTTTCTGCTGTGTCTCAGTGCTCTGCTGTGATATTTAGATTTTTGTAGAGTTTCTCGAAAACATTTCAGAGTATCATTCACATCAAGAGGTACATAAACTAGGGCTTTTGCTTGACTGCAATCTAAAAGGAATTAATAATTATGGAGAACAATTTTTCATTACATAAATATATATAAATATATATTAAAAACACCTTGCAAAACATATATTTGAACAATTCCACAACTTCAAAACTAAAATATATTAACATAATTGTCACCTTTGTTTCCTATTGGATTATGAATTAAAGCAAAATTATTAACCACCAGGAACACTTCTGAGCATTTATCTCTTTTTCAGTGTTACATTTTAGTTTTTATGTGACATCTATATTCCCTGAATTCTGTCTGCCCTAGGCATGCCTCAGTTCAGCACTCCGCTCTGAATTCTGGTGTCTGAACTCTGGAAACAAATCATTTACTATAACTGCTGATCCTGTTTACTACAATTACCATAGTTTCTGTGTACCAAACCTGTGAGTTGGCATACTCTCTCCTCTGAATGCCAAATATTATCTACTCTTCTTACATACAGCATTACTTATTGTTTAATGACTTTCCTCAGCTGAATTCAACACAAAGCCTTGTGTGCAATGCATTCACATATGTGTGATATGAGGAACTATGCTTTACAAACTTCCATTAATGACTATAACAGTTTAATCCTGACTGAAAAGAACAACTGTGGGTAAAAGAGGTGTTTTGTCACCTTGTAGTTCACTTCAGTCATTCTATTGATTCTATTGATAACAGTGCAGGTTCACATTAAATTCTGGTTATTCCAACAACACTGACGGAAAACTGGACCAAGACTACTAAGCTCACTCTATGTACTGTAGGTCATCTGGCATCTAGATGACAACTGCTTTTCTCTGCTTCAGATACAGTCTGAATATATTTGGAAAGGTCTTGACAACATTGCTATCCATCCAAAACATCAAGAATAATAATTTGAAGACAAAACTGAGTTTATGTTAAAAGAAACGGATTATAGGAACAGTGGAAGACATACAATAAGGAGGAAAACAAAAAAAAATATCCAGTATGAAAAAAATGAAGGGTTTTGGGAGAAAAGAGAACTCATGATACCAAAACGTGCTCTGACCTGTATAATCATTTTTCATCTCAGGACAGAAAAAGCGTCCAGGAAAAATCCGTTCACTAGCAGAATGGGCAACAGGCAGCTGTAATTTCTGCCCTATGTAGTTTCTGCAACTCATCTAAAAAGCAAGTTTTGTTTCATGATAATTGAATAATATTCAGAAAAATAAGTGTTTGGTGCTTAAAGTTAAGTATCTAAACACTCAGTCATATGACAAAATAAAAGAAGACTAATTTACAAAGACACCGATGACCCATAACTTGTACCCTTGTCAGTAAGAGGTGAAACATTCACAACATGTAAATATTGCATATAACATATAAGTGTATAGATGTTAATGAATTAAGCATGTATCTTATTTGGTATTTGCCATAATCATGAGCAACTCATTCAGAAAATATTCCACCTTTCTTTCTCTGGATAAATGCATGAATGCAAAGAACCTGTCAGTCTAAGTATGCCTAAAGGGCCTGCTGCCCATACAGGACAATGTAAAGCTGCATAGGGATATACAGAATAGCTCCAAGCAAGTAACAGAAGCAGTCTAACCTTGTCAGAGAAGTGAACTTCCAGACTTCAATAAAGGACTAATCCAGCACAGACATTTCTTTTTTGCTAATGTAGCTACATCACTTCAGAAGAAAAAGAACCGATTCAGAGCTAGTTCTAGAGTTTCTGAACGGCACTGCATTGTGAAATGTAGCCATATCCTCCAAATTTCTAACTCAGTGATGTCTTTTTTGAACAATCCTTATTGCTATTTAAAAAATTTATTCTGTGAGTTGTCTTTTAAAACTATTATTGCTTTTCCACATTGCTCAGTTTACAGCGGTATGTGGTGATTTGCCACGTTGCCCTTTTTTTAGACGAAGGACTATGTTCTGAACAGCAGGGCCTGAAACAAGTCAGCAGGACACGGCCTTACAGAGAGATGAGACAGAGTACCTCAGCTGCCCTTTGCCAGTCTGGAGTGCCTTCTGAGTTCCTGCAAGCCCTGGGCAGCAGTGTCCTGTCTCTAGGCAAGGCAGTGGCTCCTGAACCCCCAAGTTCATGTTCAGAACAAACCTGTTTGAAATTCCAAACCCCGCTTTCCCCCCTCTCCTTCAAGTCCTTTGTTTATATTAGTAATAGAAACATATTAAAAATATCAGCAATGCGACTGACTTTAGCAAAACTTGTTAGAAATAAACCTCAGGTTAAAAAAAGGAAAATCCTAATTTTTAATAGCCAATTCCATGAAAAATTTCCAAGTGGCAATGTCAGTTTACTAAATATATAAAGCCATGGCTTTTAATGTGAGGAACTTGATGAGCAGCTTAGGGCTTTTTGGTGGTGATCAAGTTTTTAAAGTTTTTTATTGGTATTGTCAGTATTTGGGTTAACTCAATTTGATTAATTTCAGTCTTTAGGAGCAGTGTTCCAATGCAGAAACAAAGCAGTCTCTTTGTATTTAATTTTAATTAATCACAAGGATTGCACAAGATCCAAATATTTTTTTTCAGGTTAAAAGACTGGCATCAAGAACTAACATGGAATTAGATTAAGGCTCATAATATGGAATGGGTACATTATGCATGGAAGTATATTCTCTGGGTCATCAAGTCTGGACCTCTGCTGCTGCTAGGATCATGTCATATAAGCCTTTTCATGCACTTCAGTAAATTATGTTCATTAATTTATAATTTACTATTTGTGAACATTATGAAAAAACATCAATCTAATCAGTGAAAGTACTTCTCTATATTTAGCTCACATAAAGACTCAATGCCCAAAAAAGAAATCTGTGGTTCACCTTATATGCATTATCAGACAGATATTTTATGAAATGAGATTCATGGCTGTCTGGGCCACTGAACTGCTGTATCCTTTCCAGCAGCTGCCTCTGAGCATACACCAGCAGCGGACTCACTTGTTCCGCGTATCTCTCACTAAAAAAAAAAAGCAAGTATAGTAATTAAGCAAAATAATGGTATATTTAACTATATAATGTTGCTTTTTAGTTTTTATTAGAGTTGGTGTAACTTACTGTGTAAATACATTAAATTGTACAGCTATGTGTACCAGTGCTTCCCATTTCTTCATTTGATATAACAATTCTATTGTTTTAAGAATCAGATTACATATCCATTTCAAATCAACCACATTCACATCATCCAGGGGAGACTGTGGATGGAGATTAGAACCACCATTCTCATCCATAATACCTCCTAAGCAACTGGGAATGCAGAAATCTCCTTCAGGATCCACAATCTACAGTGAAGAAACATTATTCCACCTGTTATTTTCAAACCTGTTTTTAGGACAAATCAAGTTATACAGATTAGAGAATACTGTAGTCTTCTACAAACTTGCTACAGAGAATAACTTGGAGATATCAGAATATAATGCAAGAGAAAGAAAACTATGTCTACTAAAGATGTGATAATAAAGAGTATACCGTCTTGATAAAAACAATTTTTACCTTAAGAGACCTGCTTGCGTGTAGTTCAGTTATCATATCAATGATCATGTCTGATGCCAAATAAAATGGCAACCAGATGGTGTTCCTAAGAAAACCCCTGGTAATGGGAAATGCATCCGTATGGCAATGTGAATGGTTAGCAATTAATTGTAATTCTTGAGTATAGTTCCAAAGTTCTCGACAAGCGTTTTGAAGCAATGTCCAGTGGCCACCACGGTGAGCAAGAACCTATGTATAACATTCAAAATATAATTACACTTTGGAAATAGAGAAATTAAAAACTTCATTCTTTTATTGCAAAGCTTAGGTATAAGTAATCAAAACCTTAAGAAAGATCATTCAACATTTCAATTGATAAAAAGCATTATAGAACCTTAATTTGGAAATTTTCATAGAAGCACTAATTTACAATTAATTTAATTTTTTTTTTGTTTGAGACTAAAAAATAAAATTAATTCACCACCTATCACGTGGTTTTTTTGGTCTTAGAAGGGTTTATGGGAAGAGTAGTCAGCCTGCATTTCCCTTCAATCACTGGTCCTTCTGTTTATACTACCCAAGGCATTCACTAAGACCTGTAAATAGAAAGGTAACTCTGCAAGTATTTTCAGAAATATTTAACAAACATGAGAAGGAAAGTTACAAAGACTAAATGAAAAATAAAACATTTCTATAAATTATTATATCTTTGATAGAAATATACATTATGATAGGTGATATGCCTGACATTTCATATGCTGTACTTGGACATTCTGCATAAGATGAGAAATCATTGCTTTTTCCCACTGAGGTTTTTTTGAAGTTTCTGAAGTGTGGGGCTTTTTAATGTAGAAAGTAGTAAGTATTGTAATGCAATGCTTAGTAATAAATAAAATGTTTTTTTTGCTCCAGTAAAATAGCATTTGACAGAAACCGGTTGCATTCTTTGGGGGAAAGAGAGATGGATATTTCTGTATCATTTATTGTTTGAGTTTGAGGAGTATCTGTTCCACTCAGTTTAATGCTCTGCTCAGGAGATTTATCTGTACCCGAAGACAAAAAGTTCACTAGTTAAAAATGAGTTAAAGTTCTCAAAAAATAAAAAATAAAATTTTATCACCCAGCTAGGATTTTCCTGTGGCAGCTAAATACTTAAATGTTAGGAAATGCCAGTGTTAAGGTTATCATATTCATAAGGTTATGATATTTAAAATATAAGATGCTTTTTCTTAAGTGTTGGGAGAAGCAGGGATAAAAACAAGTTTGAGCAAAATAATGTGTACCAAATAGCTTTCAGCCTCAAAGCCAAAACACAACCCTCAGAGAAGTTAAGTTTTGCCACCATGTGGCAAGCTCCCAAGAACCTTTCTGAAACTGAGGCCTCTTAAAAGGAGAAGTTAGGAAGAAGGGAAGATTTCTGACAAATTATGCGGTATGTGTAGAATTGCTTCATTATTTTATTCAATAACAAACATCTTCCAAGGGGAAACACAAAGGTTCATGGCAGTGGGATACAGTAATATCTGAGCTGTAGGTTTCAGGCAGAAGCTAATTTCAAGCTGAACAGTATTTGAACTCTGTGGCAAACTACACACTTCTTTAAATTCTTTCACTGAGAATTGCTGCAAAGGCTGGGAGGCAGTAAACAGGATTTTCATTAGTTTTCAGCAACTTTTAGTGACTCGGTTCTCAATGACTTGTAAGCTGGTTTTTGTCACACCTTCTTAGAAAAGGCAATGAGGACGTTGATTCCTACCTAAGGAAGTCCTACACAAAATGATAGGAGAATTTTGCTCTCTACAGCTGTGGCAAGAATGTGTTCCCTGAAGCGCTATCGAAAAGACCAGGCTTGTGATTTCTTCTTGAACTTCTGGTGGCTAGGCAGCCTACTTTGCATAGACTTGTATGTTATTGCCAACATCTGAGGTAATCCCAGTCCTATATTTCACAATTTGGCTCCTCCTGAAACCTCAGAGGATGTTATTGAAAATAGCTGGCATAATAGAACAGTCAAATGTGAAAGACAGTTGAAGTAAAAGTGGTAGAAGATAAAAGATTGATCCTGAGGTACCTCTGCCACAGGAAAACTCTGGGAGCAAGTAGTAGAGAAGGAAACCTAAATTATTCTACTTGAAATTTGAAAGATAATAATAAACTTCTGTCTGTAATTTTAAGATTTACAGAATGACCCAGGGAATTATCGACCTGTTACAAAATCTAAACGAAACTACAGATGAATTAACAACCACAGAAACTGATAAAAATTATCATTGCATTTAGAATAATCTGCGATATTATGAGTTTAATAGGTCTAGGTAGTGTAGCTTCTGCAAACCAAAAGCTAATATCACTAATTTATTAGAATTTATAAATTGTAAGTATAGGATAAAGAATAACCACTTGATAAAAGGGGGCTACAAAAATGACCTGAGGGCTGGAGCACCTCTCCTATGAGGGCAGGCTGAGAGAGTTGGGCTTGTTCAGCCTGGAGAAGAGAAGGCTGTGGGGAGACCTGATTGCAGCCTTTCAGTACCTAAAGGGTATTGGAAGAGCCTATAGGAAAGATGGGGAAATTCTTTTTAGTAGGGCCATCTGTGACAGGACAAGGGGTAATGGCTTTAAACTAAACCAGGGTAGGTTTAGACTGGATATAAGGAGGAAATTCTTTACAATGAGGGTGGTGGAACACTGGAACGGGTTGCCCAGAGAGGTGGTGGAGGCCCCATCCCTGGAAACATTCAAGGCCAGGTTGGATGGGGCTCTGAGCAACCTGATCTAGTTAGCGGTATCCCTGCTCACTGCAGGGGGGTTGGACTAGATGACCTCTAGGGGTCCCTTCCAACCCAAAACATTCTATGATTCTATGAAAAAGTAACGTATTTATCAATACAATAAACAATGCTCAGAGTTATTATAAATGCCCCATTATTGACTGACTTCTTTTATACTAGGTATGCCAAAAAGAGAAAATACAGAGCACACTTCTGAAATACAGAAACACCTCTTTAAATTGTCACGACTGTTTTTCCAAAGCTGATGTGGAGAACTAATGATGGAGGTCAAGATAGAAATTAAGAGAAAGAAAAGGTTAAATTGAAACTGATTCCAGTTATGCACCCATTAGAAGTTCTTACAAGTTTGTTTTTCAGTCATTCCTGACTTTTTAAGGAGAGTAGGAGTTGTTGTTCTCAGGTTATTCTCTACAGCTTCTCTCACCACAACAGTGCCAGAATTATTTAATGAGAATATTTCAGGATCCAAAATATTGTAACTGCAGAATGGGAGAAAAAGAAGAAAGCACAAAAAAACCCCAGATACAATATTTAAAAGAGTTTTGATATACACACACACGATTCTCAAAAGTGAGTTTTGATTACTTTCCAGCAGCTTTAGGAATCAGAAATAATGAATGATAGCCAAAAGTTGTAAGGAACCAAAAAATAGCACAGTATAGTGTATTTCAAAACTTTCATCTGATGGTCAAGGAAGCAACCAAAAATGTGCATGTTACTTGCCACATGAAGGAATGCAAAACGTGTTACACAGTAAATCAATTTGCATTTAGAAGCTGAACTGTTCATATGACAAACTGACTGATGATATTGTAATTCAGAGCTATTTGCATTAATGGCAATAACACAATAATCTCTGTTAATAGTAATCACTGGTAATGCAGTAAGATATACCTGTCCAGATGCTGTGAACCACAAATTCCAATGTTATATTGCTCTTCCAACTTCTTTTTAAATAAGTAGTAGTGTGCAACTGCCAGATAGATATTCATCTGAGACCTCCAGGGTATCTCTTCAAGACACATTTGATGAAACTTCTTTCGGTTTAAGTAATTACTCACAATTGGTTTCAGCAGTGCCACTAAGGTGTGATGAGCTACTTTGTGCAACTCTTCCTTGTATTTCCTGAATCAAAAAAAAAAGTAGCAAAAAATGAAACTGTGTTTTCTTGAAGCTCTAGAAAAGCAAATCATGGTAAAGATACACAGAAGTATCCCATTCAATATCCACAGACTTGTATTAACTCAGAAGCACATGACATATTTCTAGCAAAAGGATGTTTGCTCCAGTCAAGAAAAGCAATTGTGCTTTCTTTCAAGTGCACACAACACACACTAAATCCTATCTTATATTTTACCAACTTCCATAAGATATTTGTCTTAGTACTTACAAAAAGTTTAACTCTGTTTGAAGTTATTTGTACCTGAATCATCCAAACAGATTATTATAGCAAATACAATGTACTTCACACAGTCTGCTCAGGAGATGGAGGGTCTACTACTGTACTATAAATTTGGAACATTCTTTTTATTGCTATGTTTTGGTAGCTAATCATCCTCAGTGAGAAGAGAACTTTTTATTTCAGATTTGGATGCCTGGCTTTAATTTCCAGCTGTAAATTTTTTTATGTTTCTCTGCCAGATCAAACAATTCTGTATTACCTGGCACACATACAATGCTGTAGTCAAATAAAATCTCATTTTTTCTTTTTTATAAACTGTAAACTGATCCCTTTATCAGTCTAAAGTATTTTTCTGCCTGTTTTCCACCTTTAAAATGTGAGCAGAACAGTATACCATATGCAATGTTGATTATATTATACAGCAATATTATTATGTAAGATACAAAAAGAGTAGCTGAAAAAGTAAAAAGCCCAGGATAAGTTAAACATCTCTCTTCCACTGAAAGCCATGAAAATCATCTTAAGTAAGGTGGGGTTTTTCCATCAAGGAGGAAAAATGGACTGTTTAGGTAAATACTTAGAAGATAGTGTATGCAAGACTTTTTTGAGGTTCTTTATTTAAAAGACTTCCAGAATCAGTTCTGAGATTGCTTATATTCAGATATTTCTAGTTTTCTACTTGCTAACTGCTGGAAGAATAAGTTACCAAAGCACCAGGTAATGAATACTACCAATTCATTTACCTCAGAAGGTATCATTATTAGTGAGTTAACCAAATATATACAATTATCTGCCAAAAAAAGAGGTGAATTAATTTTCATCTGTTTCTATCAAGAAACAGTTTTCTGAAAGCTACAGAACAGATAATCCAAAAAGACTAGAAAAAGGATGTCAAAAATCACTCTTAAACTACCTAACACATCAGGAACAAATAAAAATCCTTTGTTAGATTTCTAATGCAGTTTGAAAAGCATTACAGTACATAGATTAACACAGCTTTTCCACCACGATGAATCAAATGAAATACAGTCTGAATGAAATACAACTGAAATACAGTCTTTGCTTATTAATACAAAGACTTCAAAATCTTCAACAGTTATTTTCCAAAACAGAAATTAGGTAGATTTTGTTCTGTTGAGTGGAAGGAAATTTTATACTTTTATACCAAACTAAAACAGAAAAGTGAGTGGACTGTGCACAATTAATCCCTTTGATAGAAAAAAGTTTTAAAATACACACTTAATTGTAAAATAAATCTCAGTCAAAATATTTTGGTTCTGTATATGTTCATTTACCTTTGTGCTTCTGGAGAATTCACTGTGTTTGGGTGCTTCATTAAATACTGTCTAAGAGTCTGTCTTTTTCGAATAGGACTCGAGGCTTCTTTTCTTGGTTTCTTTAAAGTTGATGCCTCTGGTTTCTTTAAAGGTGAGGTCTCCATAGTCTTTAAAAAAATCTTTCATTAAAATCTTAAGTATACTTCAAATACTTATTTATACCTACATTATCAATTATTTGAGGTATACAGTGGTTCAGCTTATGCAGGAACAGAACAGAACAGAAAATAAATTCTGGAACTGTTTGTCAAAATAAGACAGCAAAAGAAATATTTAATATTCCAGAAAGCTTTACAATTTTTCTGGGAGGTATATGTCAAATGCCTGACACTAAGAAGCCAATCAGGTCCCCAAATACTTTCTTTCATATACCAGTGTTCTTCATCTCAAAAATAAAGACAGTTCTTTTCCAATTATTATAAATAGCAAAACTTTGCAATGCAAAAACTGAGACAGAAAACCCTTTCCCTGATCTGTCTCAGATGATAGCAGTATAACAGCATTACTAGAGGGTTATGAGGAAGAAAACTCTTCCTCCAAAACAATACAAATCCATTAAGATTATTCTTACCTTCCAATAAAATCAAAATTTTTCTTTTGAGTTCTGAACAAAAAGTCTTTACTGTGCAATTAGAATATCTGCACAAGGAGTTAGTCACGAAAAAAAAGTGTAAGTACAACATATTGTACAAAAAGGCCTAAACTGATCTTTTCTTAATGTGATGGTACCCAAGGCATTTCCTATTAACATACTGCTTTTTTTAAGGGGAGTTGATGAAAGGCAAGTTTTCATGGATTTTGGAATGCATTACTCTGAGTCATTTCAAATTCCTCACAATTGTTGGTCTTTCAGGTAAATCCAATGCCAACTTTTCTTCCTGGTTTTAGGACTGCAGAGGTGAGCTGAGGACTAGAGTTTGTATCCCAAATTTTAGCAATTACGCATGTCTCTAGCTGAGATCTTTATGAGACAACTCTTAAAAACTTATTTTTGCGTTTATGGTATCACTGCCCAGTAAAGTCATACATGACTCCTTAAAAATAAAACTCACTTTCTGAAACTCCACAACTCCTGTAGTGTGTCTACCTGTGCCTTCTGACACAGTGGGAGAACTTGTTTCTTGTTTTGAAACTCCATTGATACAGAGAAGGTGGTCATTCCTCCTGACAAACAAATAATGTTACCATCATCATCATCATCATGTTAAACTCCTTTCATAGTTAAAGGGTTATCTCTGGGAACAGGTAGAGTACAAGCAATTCCTATTTCATTGGGAGTTTTAAATTCATCAGGTTTTCTTTCCTTTTTCACTTCAGAAAACAGCAAATGCTCACTTTCAAGGTTTATTACAGAAATCTGTATTTATAGGTAACAACTATCTCACCTTCCTAACTCCTAGTAAAACAAAAGTTTGCTTCATTACCCAAATTCTACTATGGAATTCTGCAAAGAACTTCCTCATGTCCAATTTTTTTTGCCTGTTGTAACAGAAATTCCTGTTCCCTATAATATAACTCCTTTTCATTGATTATTTGCCTTTCAAATTTTAGAAATACTGATGTGCATTTTTAACAAAGTTATAGATAAATTTCTTTTGGATCCTTTTAGGTAAGTGTCTACAATTTTATTCCACTTATCTTTTCAAGTATGGAATTTTTTTAGACACTATAGTAAGCTCTGATCAGTTTGCTTTTTATTTAACCCAACAAACTTTTCTGTTATCCCACTGCCTCATAATAATATGGCAAATGGCCATATTATCAAGTGGTTTCTGTGGAAAGGGGTATCCTGGAAATTGCTGAGGGTAGACAGGAGTTTTGAACAGACACGGCCAAGGAAGAAGTCTCCATGTATAACGAGATCATAATACAATATTTTCTGTAGCTATGTAATCTTCTGTGTTCATGGAACTTCTGCAGACTACAAGCCATGGAAATGGCCCAGATGGGTCTTCTACCAGGTAGTTTCTGCTGCAACTGTGACACTGGTGAACCTAAGCAGAAGTTTTTCACTACTACTATAATAGTAGGATCTACCTTTTCAAGTAAACTTGCACATTGCCTGCCCATTCCAGGACGCATTGAAACTTCTCTTCATTCAGAATTTTGTGCAAAACTTGAACAAAGAACTCAAGAAAACGTGATTTATTTCTGAATTTCATCACTGCAATAAAGCAACAAATAACACAGTTTCTGCATTTAATACTGTAACAGGTTTCTGAATTAATCTATAATTACAGCTATGTATGACTCAAAGCACATATTTATGTCATGTTGCATGCTGATGAAGAAAAGGCATACTGATATTAAAATCAGACAGGTTATGATACACAAGAGCAGTTGCTAAATACTTCTTCTTGTGACCAGGCATCCTGAATCACAAGTTCATTCCTAGAATGACAAACGTTCTAGGGACTTAGAAAACGGGTTTGCAACTATTTTTGTATCATGCAGTACATAGTGCAAAAATATTTTATAACAATATTCAACATGCCTAATTGTTAACGTCTGAAAATCCTGAAATAAACAGTAAAGAAAGTATAAAGAAATTAACTGCATCCTATTCAATTAGGTTGCTCTTCTCAGTGACAGTCATATCAGTGTACAAGCATGACACAGTACTCATTGCAGCAGTGGACCTGTGTTGTCTAGATTTGAGGCAGCTTTTTAATTGTTAGCAAACTGCCTTTACTGTTTGGCTGTCTTCATAATTCTTTTACCATCAAGAAATAAATAAGTATTTATCTTACCTGAAAGCTATACTAATTTTACAAGCTAAGCCCCACTGTTATTTCAAACACCGGTATTAAAAAAATAAGGCAGTGGCAAAGGCCACATGCCAGAATCTTAAATCCTATTTCAAAAATACAAGTGTACTCAGACTTTTGTGAATTCCTCTTTCAGTAGCATAATTTAATGTGGAAATGGGGTATCTCAATTTAAAAAGAACACTCCACACAAACAGAGTCATTGAAAACTTGACACAACTTAAAAAAAAATGAGCTCATTTTTAAGGTTATTAGAAAATAAACATTCAAATTATTTAAAATATTAATATTTTATATACTCAACTTCAACATCTAAAATAATTTGTTGCAAGTATTTCATACACTTCTAAATGTGGCTATACTAAGAACCTTTTTTAAGCTATGTTTTACTTGATTTTGTATATTTAAGAACAAAATGAAGAGAAATTTCCAAAAGCTTACTCCAAGCAAGAAGTAGATAGCTTTACTGGCAACTTTCTGAAGTAAAGAAGCCTTTACAATTATAATAAACACCTATTATCCTACCTTCTCGATAAGCACTGTTTGATGTCCAACATGAAATTACAGGGTAGAGGAACAAAGGATCTTCCTGTCCTGTAAGCTCTGATCCACGAGCTACATCAATAACCAAATCAAATCCATTATGACAAGCAGTGATAGTGTACAATAGAAACTCTACCTGGAATCATAACTAAAGACTAGAAAAACCCTTCTTTAGCACAGTTTGCTTTTCAATCTCTCACTGTCATCCAGAGAGAAATTCAAAAGCTTGCTCTTTTCTTCTAACATAAGGAGCTGTGCCACTTCAATAATAAAGAGCTTACAGATGTGACTGATGAACTTCCAGCTACTAGACTAATGAGCAGGATGTCTGGAGTTAATCAGAGCTATAACAAAGGTCCATACAAAACATCTGTGAAGGAGGATGTGCAGTAAGGACATGTCCAAAAATGTATTTAAGGCTATACAGCATGAACTGAACACGTGATGCTACTAGTGACTAGTGCTTACATTCATGCTTGGCATATGGATAGCATAAATAGGTAAAGGATTTTTTTTTTCTTCACCTAAATACTTATATAAATATATGTATACAAGTATATTTGTATTCTATAAATAATATATTAGATAAAGGTGTAGATAATATATATAATATATAGATATAAGTAGTATATATAAGAGAACAATAACTTGGATTCAAGCTTCTGAGCGCTAAACACAACGGCGTTACCAGCTGATAAGCACCAGAACAACGTTACATGTGCTCATTGCTGTTTTGCCTTAATAAAGAAACAAGACCTACACATTTGAAACTTGCAAATTCTGTCATCAAAAAAGATCAATGCAGCTAGTCCCTGAAAAAAACCAAGGTTAAAAATGCACTCTGCAACAACCAGTTGTGATAGTGGATCAATAGCTACACCCTCCAGTGGCAGCAGTCAGTTGAAGTCTGTTGAATGCAGATAATGTCCAATTGAATAGGACAGCCAGCAGGACAAGCAGCTTTTTTTTTTAATTTTTTTTTTAGGACAACTCACACCCTTTATTAGTACTCTCTCCTATTTGACAAGTTCAAAAATATATTGCTTCAAATGAGCATTTTCACAAAGAATAATACCTCCCAAAAATTTTTAAATGGGAAAACATTTGAAATTTCAGAACTTAAATTTTACTGTGTATGAAATACCTGTTTTTTCCTCAGTTTCAGCTCTTTTTCTTTTTTGTCATAGACTATCACCAATGGAATGCTAAGTGTTGATCCAATTTTAAGGATTTCCTATGACAAGGTTTTTTCCAAAATATTTTTAACAGCATGCCCTACAGGTGTGCACATTGTCCTAAACCACTTACACATATTTGTAAGGACAGCTGTAAGCTTTATTTGTTTTGCATGGCCTCAGCCAACACCTCCTCTTCAATTTGTATCCTGAAACTTATTGATGAATATGCTATTTCAGCAACAGAGCAGATTTCAGCCATCAAGTATTTGCCAATTACTGAAAATG
Source organism: Gorsachius magnificus (assembly GCA_034008185.1). Classification (NCBI taxonomy): domain Eukaryota; kingdom Metazoa; phylum Chordata; class Aves; order Pelecaniformes; family Ardeidae; genus Gorsachius; species Gorsachius magnificus. Next base: position 166,588,366 of record CM067081.1, read on the forward strand.
TGTTCTTCTCTAAGTGATCAACCCATTAATTTAACTTTCTATTAAGTAAAAATGGAACATCGTTTTATTAGGTAATCAATGAACTTTTCAATTAACTTACAGAATTCATTCATTCTGTAACTTGTTCTGCAGGAATGCGGGCATCAATGTCAGCAGCAAAAAATGAAGGACCAGTGCACAGATGAATGGAATTTTCGCATCACTCTATTTATCACAGGTCAAGGGAAGTGATTATTCTCCTCTATTCAGCACTTTTGAGACCACATCTAGATTACTGTGTTTGGTTTTGGACACTGGAGTACAAGACACTGACATACTGGAGTAAGTCCAGTGAAGGACCACCAAGATGATAAGGAGCTAGAGTGCATGACAAAGCAAAAAGAGGCAGAGAGAATTGGGTTTATTCAGTCTTAAGAGAAGGAGTCTATGCCTACCTAATAGGAGGAATACAGAATGTGGAGACAGACTGTCCTCACTGATAGTGCAAGAGGCAATAGACACAAGCTGCAAATCAGAAAATTCAAAATAAATATGAAGAAAACCTTTTTATCCATAAGGGTGGTCAACTATTGGAACAGGTTTCCCATAAAGGTTGGAAAATCTCTTTCTTCAGAGAGATTCAACACATGACTGCATAAGTCTCAGAGCAACCTGATCTAGTTGTACCTGTTTTGGGGGGGGGGGTGGGGGGTGTGGAATTAATGCCTTGCAGAAACGTCTTCCAACCTAAATTATTATATGATTCTATACAGGCTCCAAGGAGTACAAGATGCCATGTAAATATAATGACAAAAAAATCAGTAGTGGCTTTGTGTTTTAAATTCTAATCAAATTAGAAACCTGATGAAGTTCAACAAAGTCAAGTGTCGAGTGCTGCACCTGGGGAGGTTGAACCCCATGCACCAGTACAGGCTGGGGGATGACCTGCGGGAAAGCAGCTCTGCTGAGAGGGACCTGGTGGACAACAAGCTCACCATGAGCCAGCAGTGTGTCCTTGTTGCCAAGAAGGCCAATGGTATCCTGGGGTGCATTAAGAGGAGTGTGGCCAGCAGGGTGAGGGAGATTATCCTCCCCCTCTACCCTGCCCTGGAATACTGTGTCCACTTCTGGGCTCCCCCATTCAAGAAAGATGAATAACTCCTAGAAAGAGTTCAGAGGAGAGAAACTAGGATGATAAAGGGACTGGAGAATCTCCCTCATGAGGAAAGGCTGAGAGAGTTGGGCTTGTTCAGCCTGAAGAAGAGAAGACTGAGACGTGACCTCATCAACACATACAAATATCTCAAGGGTGGATGTCACAAGGACAGAGCCAGACTCTTTGCAGTGGTGTCCAGCAACAGGACAAGGGGCAATGGGCACAAACTGAAACATAAGAGGTTTCAGTTGAATACAAAGAAAGACTTCTTCACTTTGAGGGTGACAGAGCACTGGAACAGGCTGCACAGGGGGGTTGTGGAGTCTCCTTCTCTGGAGATATTCAAAGCCTGCCTGGACGATGTCCTGTGCAACCTGCTCTAGGTGAACTTGCTTTAGCAGGAGGGTTGGACTAGATGATCTCCCGAGGTCCCTTCCAACCCTTGCCATTCTGTGATTCCTTTGTAAGTCCTACTTATTAATTCATGTAATTTTGGCAGCACAATTAGCCTGAAAGTTCTGGTGTTTAATCCAGACTCTAAAATATTTTAAAGCTCATATATTCATTCCTGATGTTACAAGGTAGTTAAACGCTAGTATACACGCAATTCTTCACAAAAAGGACAGTTTCTGTTAACTTTCTTCAGGAAGCCTTTTCTCCACTAAAATTTCCTGCAGTGGTCATTATTACTAGCACTGGTAGATAGTAAGACATGCTATCTTTGCCACTGCATTTTCTAATTTAGGAAGATAAATTAAGCCTAAATAACATGGAACCAAATTTACATAGATCAGAAGAAGATATATATTTGCAGAATAGAACAAAAATGACCATTCCTTTCTAAGAAGGAATGAGTGTTTTAGTGGAAATGATGAAAAAGATGAATAAAAATCATTATACCATCACTACCAGGTATAAATAAGACCACTGAAATTATTACTTGGTTTGATTTATCATTGTTGTGGTTTAACTCAGCAGGCAGCTGAACACCACTTCATTGGGTTTGTGTGGCAAGGTTTTGGTAGCAGGGTGGGGGTTGGGGCAGCTACAGGGGTGGCTTCTGTGAGAAGCTGCAGAAAGCTTTCCCTATGTCTGATAAAGCCAATGTCAATCGGCTCCAAGGTGGACTCACCACTGGCCAAGGCCAAGCCCATCAGTGATGGTGGTAGCACCTCTGTGATAACATATTTAAGAACGGAAGAAAAAGCCCTGCTGCAGAACAGTAGCTGAAGTGCGAGGATGTGAGAGGCACAGCCCTGCAGACACCAAGAGCAGTGCAGAAGGAGTGGGAGGAGGTGCTCTAGGCACCGGAGCAGAGATCCCCTGCAGCCCGTGGTGAAGACCATGGTGAGGCAGGCTGTCCCCCTGCAGCCCATGGAGGTCCACGGTGGAGCAGATCTCCATCTGCAGCCTGTGGAGGCCCAAAGGAGGCTGTGTCCCCATGGGAAGTCCACACTGGAGCAGGCTCCTGGCAGGATCTGCGGGCCCATGCAGAGAGGAGCCCATGCTGAAGCAGGTTTGCTGGCAGGACTGGTGACCCCGCAGGGTGGAGCAGTCTGTTCCTGAAGGACTGCACCCCATGGAAAGGACCCGCACTGGAGCAGTTTGTGAAGAACTGCAGCCCATGGGAAGGACTCACATCGGAGCATTTCATGGAGGACTGTCTGCTGTGGGAGGGACCCTATGCTGAAGCAGGGGCAGAGTGTGAGGAGTCCTCCCCCTGAGGAGGAAGGACTGGCAGAAACAATGTGGGATCAACTGACCCCAACCCCCATTCCCCGTCCCCCTGCACTGCTCGGGGGGAAGAGTTAGAGACTTCAGGAGTAAAGTTAAGCCCAGGAAGAAGAGGGGGGCGGGGGGGAAGGTGTTTTTAAGACTTGGTTTTATTTCTCATTATCCTACTCTGATTTGATTGATAATAAGTTAATTTTTCCCTAAGTCAAGTCTCTTTTACCTGTGATGGTAATTGCAGGGAGTGACCTCCATGTCCTTATCTTAACCCATGAACCTTTTGGTTTATTTTCTCTCCCCTGTCCAGTTGAGGAGGGGAGTGATAGAGTGGCTTTTGGTGGGCACCTGGATTCCAGCCAGGGTCAACCTATCACAAACACACAGCCGCTCACTCACTTCCCCCCCGCCCTCCCCCAGTGGATGGGTGAGAGAATCAGGAAAAAAAGTAAAACCCATGGGTTGAGATAAAGGCAGTTTAATAAAACAGCAGAATAAAATAAAATAATAATCAACATCATCATCATCACAATAATCACAATAATCACTATAATCACAATAGTAACAATAATAATATAACGATAATTATAGCAATAATAATAACAATAATAGAATATACAGAATATACAAAACAAGTGATGCACAATGCAATTGCTCACCACCCGCTGACCGATGCCCAGCCTGTCCCAAGCAGTGATCGCTCTCCCCACACCAACTCCCCCCAGGCATAACATCACATGGTGTGGGATACCCCTTTGGCCAGTTGGGGTCAGCTGTCCTGGCTGTGCCCCCTCCCAGCTTCTCGTGCACCTGGCAGAGCAGAGGAAGCTGAAAAGTCCTTGACTGGTGTAAGCACTGCTTAGCAACAACTAAAACACCAGTGTGTTATCAACATTCTTCTCATTCTTCTCAGGGACAGGGGAACAGAACAGAGCTGGCAGATCTTTAAGGATGTGATCCACAGAGTGCAAGAGCTCTCGATCCCTAGGTGTAAGAAATCGGGCAAAGAAGGTAAGAGACCGGCATGGCTGAGACGAGAGATGCTGGTCAAACTAAGGAGGAAGAGGGAACTGCACAGGCAGTGGAAGCAGGGACAGGCATCCTGGGAAGAGTACAGGGACGCGGTCCGGTTGTGTAGGAATGGGGTCAGGAAAGCCAAGGCTCAACTTGGCTAGGGATGCAAAGAATAATAAGAAGGGTTTCTACAGGTATATCAGCCGGAAAAGGATGGTTAAAGAAAGCATACCCCCGCTGATGAGCGAGACCGGCAAGCTGGTAACAGCAGATGAGGAGAAGGCTGAGGTACTCAACAACTTTTTTGCCTCAGTCTTCACTGGGAACCTCTCTCCCCACCCCACCCGAGTTGATGAATGGCATGAGGGGGGTCGGGAGGGCAAAACCCTTCCTGCTGTAGGAGAAGATCAGGTTCGTGACCACCTGAGGAACCTGAACGCACATAAGTCCATGGGACCCAATGAGATGCATCCCAGAGTCCTGAGGGAATTGGCCGATGTAGTCGCCAAGCCACTCTCCATGATATTTGAAAAGTCATGGCAGTCAGGTGAAGTCCCTGGGGACTGGAAGAAGGGAAACATAGTGCCCATTTTCAAAAAGGGTAGAAAGGAAGACCCTGGGAACTACCGACCTGTCAGCCTCACCTCTGTGCCTGGGAAGATCATGGAACAGATCCTCCTAGAAGCTATGCTAAGGCACATGGAGGCCAGGGAGATAATTCGAGATAGCCAGCATGGCTTCACCAAGGGCAAGTCCTGCCTGATGAACCTAGTGTCTTTCTATGATGGTGTGACAGCATCAGTGGACAAGGGAAAACCAATGGACGTCATCTATCTGGACTTCTGCAAAGCCTTTGACACGGTCCCCCACAACATCCTTCTCTCTAAATTGGAGAGCTATGGATTTGATGGGTGGACTGTTCGGTGGATAAGGAACTGGCTGGATGGCCGCATCCAGAGGGTAGTGGTCAATGGCTCGATGTCCGGATGGAGACCGGTGATGAGTGGTGTCCCTCAGGGGTCCGTACTGGGACCGGTGCTGTTTAATATATTCATCAATGACTTAGACAGTGAGATCGAATGCACCCTCAGCAAGTTTGCGGACGACACCAAACTGAGTGGTGCGGTTGACACACCAGAAGGACGGGACGTCATCCAGAGAGACCTGGACAGGCCGGAGAGGTGGGCCTGTGTGAACCTCATGAGGTTCAACAAGGCCAAGTGCAAGGTCATGCACCTGGATTGGGGTAACCCCCGGTATCAGTACAGGCTGGGGGAAGAAAGGATGGAGAGCAGCCCTGCCGAGAGGGACTTGGGCGTGCTGGTGGATGAAAAGCTGGACATGAGCCGGCAATGTGCGCTGGCGGCCCAGAAGGCCAACCGTATTCTGGGCTGCATCAGGAGAAGCGTGTTCAGCAGGTCGAGGGAGGTGATTCTGCCCCTCTACTCTGCTCTGGTGAGACCTCACCTGGAGTACTGCGTCCAGCTCTGGAGCCCTCAGCACAAGGACATGGACCTGTTGGAGCGGGTCCAGAGGAGGGCTACAAAAATGATCTGAGGGCTGGAGCACCTCTCCTATGAGGACAGGCTGAGGGAGTTGGGCTTGTTCAGCCTGGAGAAGAGAAGGCTGCGGGGAGACCTGATTACGGCCTTTCAGTACCTAAAGGGGGCCTATAGGAAAGATGGGGATAATCCTAAAGGGGTAATGGTTTTAAACTGAAGCAGGGTAGGTTTAGACTGGATATAAGGAGGAAATTCTTTACAACGAGGGTGGTGAAACACTGGAACGGGTTGCCCAGAGAGGTGGTGGAGGCCCCATCCCTGGGAACATTCAAGGCCAGGTTGGATGGGGCTCTGAGCAACCTGATCTAGTTAGTGGTGTCCCTGCTCACTGCAGGGGGGTTGGACTAGATGACCTCTAGGGGTCCCTTCCAACCTAAAACATTCTATGATTCTATGATTCTATGATTCTATACTAAATCCAAAACACAGCACTAAAGAGTCGTAAAATCATAGAATTGTTTAGGTTGGAAAAGACCTTTAAGATCATAAAGTCCAACAATCTACTAGGAAGAAAATCAACTCTGTCCAGCTGAAACCAGGACAATCATGGAAGACACATGAAATAAAAGTACTTCTTAGGTAAATAATTTTTACAGACAAACCATAGAAAATTCCATAGAAAATGGTAAGAAGTGCTTTAATAGTACACCCACCTGGTTTTGTCAGTCTGAGGAGATTTGATTCAAGAGCACTTAGATTTTCCGTTGCTTTTTCCACTGCAGCTAAATGGGAAGTCTTTGCAGGAGTGGTCTGAAAGATCCAATGCTCAGTTATGAAAACTTAGCTTTTACCTAACTAAAACCAGTAGGTCAGTGGTGGAGTTTAGGTTAGATCCCAAGTCTTCTCATTCTATATCTGATAATTTCATCAATATTATCTTATTTTTCTTTTCGAGTGAAATAAAATTGATGTTCATAAATTTTTTAGTACGGCTTCAAAAATCTGGCTATGATTCATTCTTGATTGATATGCAAGTGGAGTTGCTCTGCCACCAAATAATTTTTAGGGAAGTCCCACATGCTACTAAAACAACATATTTGAACAGACTGTTTGAAAAAATATGTTGTTTTCCAGAAAGAACTTTTTTAAGATTATTTTCTGCCTACAGAAATCAAAATCTTCCTCTGGAAAGAAAGTTCTTTTTTTTCACTTTGATGAAAACGTAATTTTCAATCAGCCCTATTTGGCTCAAGATATTATATTGTTCCTGTGATCTTAGATTCCTTTTTTGGTATGAACCTGGGAGCGGCTAACACAAACTCAGCAATAAACAATGGAGAAAAATTTGTCCTGGAATCCCATCAGTGTCCTACAAATTTTCTCACAGAAATTCTTCCCTGTAAGCTGATTGACTTTTTGTCCCTCTCTTTAATATATCTCAGTTTCATGGTCACACAGCTTCCTTTGTTCCTCTCTCATTATTCCTACTTTCTTACTTCTTTCTCAAATGTCCTCTCCAGTACAATCTCTTCTAAAGTTATTTAAAGAAAAAATAGACGGAAAAGTATGGAGAATCAACACTTTACTCTGATTCTAAGTTGCAGGAAATCCTCACAACCTGCTGCATCTCTTCGTAATTTAAGTTCTTTGAGGTTGAAAGTTCTTCCTCCATTGAGAAATATTTTTCAGTCTACACAATTCCTAAGTTACTCTCTTAATATGACTCAGTTTCAAGCAGCTGCTATGCAAAATGAAAGGCTAAGTTCCTACATTATTTAGGATATTTTTGCTCATCTTTACTTATACAATTCTTTAATTATTTTTTCTGTCTGATAAAGCATTCCTGGAAACTATATGTGAAGATCAGTTGGGAGTACTTGTATAAATATCCACAGGATCCTCCTGGCTCTGAACTGTAATATTGCTAACCCCTCTCCAGTTCAACAAGATGAGAGCCTGTACCCGCTGCAGTCTGCAACTGGTCATAACAAAGATGGCTACAATTAAATGGAAGCCTCTCAACTGTACTTTGGGATCTCTCATTCTACAAGGAAACTCTTACTCCATACAATCACTTCTAAACCAGAAAGTTAATAAATGTAGTCTTTAAATAATATAATACAGTATTTAGAGAAAAGAAAAAGTAAAAATCAGAGCAATTACTTTAATTTCTTTGTTAGTGTGTGCTTCTTCAGTTTTCATAGCTCCTGACAGGCAGGGTGAGGCTGTTGGCGAGGAATCCAACAACTTTTTCCCGTAGTTAACAATAATTACTGCTAGTTCATATTCTTTCCATGAACGTAGTACCTATTAAAGAATCATGTGTTATATATTTTTGTTTTGCATAACAAGTAATGTTTCATTATTGCCTACTTGCAATTGTCAAAATGCATGAATTTTATAAATAGAAATTAATTACTCAATACTTAAGTTTCCTTTTATTAAAAAAAAGGACTATAGGCCTGTAAAATAATTTGCATTGCAGATGTGTTATCTGTGTGTTCTACTTCTGCTTATCCTATCCCGCAGAGAATAAAAAGATTTAACCAGAAGTATCTGTTGCTGTGATTGACATTCTCTCTGTTCTCAGGCAGTACTGCTATCAAAGAACATAAAGGGTAACTAAATGATCCTCGTTTACCTCTCTGGTATCAAGTGCACATTAGAAAATCCCAACTGTATTAGTGAAAGGAGTGCTGAAATTTATTTTTAAAATTATTAAATTTATAAATGAACAGTGTAGGGAATGTTTTTAGATGGCTTTATCTTCTTTAGATACTCTAAAGGCCAAAGTGCTTCTACCATATGCAAGCTAAATTCAAGTTAGGATGTTTGTCTTTGGGATACAAAATAAGTGTATAGATTACGGTAAGTACAGCACATGGCCTGATTGTAACTCAACAGAAAACTATGTACCATGGATTAATCATAAGCATTCGCAAATCACTCATTCTGTTTGGTATTATGTATGCTATTCTGTTGAAATGCTCTCTCTATGGAAAAAAAAAAAAAATCAGCAGTACAAGCAGTCATTTAGCTGGGGAATCCAACAACAAACACTATATCAAGATTTCAAGGTTCCTAATAGGCTTTATTGGCCTTGATAGCCTCCACCTGTGCCCTCTGTGATGGGGTCAGGAGCTCCCTTTCAGCTTAGGCCTGAGCTTACAGTCCCTGCCAGCTCCTATGTCTCAGGAATGCTGGTTTGGACACCTGACCCGTAGACTGACTCCTCAGCTTGACCTCAGACCGCGCCCATCATGATGGACCAGCCTGCTGGGCTGTGTCTGACCCTAGCTACCCTCAACAGACCTAATCCTGACCTGCAAATTGACTTCCCAGTTTCAGCTCAGACCTGCCTCATCACCACAAACTCACCCAATGATCTGGTCTCCTGGTTGAACCTGACTGCCAGGTGCTGCCCCGCCAGCCATGGCATTGCCCTTGGCTCCTGGCTCCCCAGCCCTCACCACACCCTGACACTGCCCTCACGGCCATGAAAGAATGGAGTAATACAAAGAAAATTGCAACACTAAGGCTTAGAATACTCAGCTTTATAGGAAGAAGGAAAACTGTGTCTTCCTGCAGTGCACTTTTAAGGATATTTGACACTGATCTGGTCTTGTGAGGTGAGCACAGAGATCCTGCTCCTATAAAGACTGGGGGGAGGGATCACCAACACAGGGGAATCCCTCAAAGCATCAGCCACAGCTCAGCTTCAGTATGAGCTCTTAGGTGAGGTGTACTCAAAGCTAGAGCAAAGCTGACTTTTTCAGCATCATACATTATCATGGCGGGTACTTTAACACTGGCATGTCTCTATACCTGAAGAAAAAAATTCTACTGGTACCATATTTCTCCTTATCTCACTAAATAGATTGAGTATCCGACTCATAAGATGGGATCTACAGATATGTATTATGGTTAAGAGTCAAGGCGTTTATGTTCCTGCCAGCATGTGGGACTAAATAGTACAAAGTCTCTAATTAGCAAATAAGCCATCTAATTAAAGCTACAAATATGGCTTATTTGCAGTGAATAAACTTTTAAATTCATATATTACATATAGGCCTTAATGAAAACAGTTCTACCTTAAATGTAAAAGTAGCACAGTGATATAAAATACATTTAATTTTTTATTGTAACATATAATAAATACTTCTGTACCTTTACTATTGAAGAGTGCCGGTTCTCTAAGACATCACATTGAAGGCCAGCTCATGAAATCTTTTTTTTGTCTCTAAATGACAAGAGCTATGTCTTAAACCAAGCTGTAAGCACAATAATACACACCATACCTTTGCTGTATAAAATGCAGTACAAGCTATCATATGCTGAATACTCTCATAACATCCTGCCTGCCTCCTCTGCAAAGTAGCACTTGGAATTTCTTGAAGGACAGCCAAGCACTTAATGAGGATCTGTAAATACAAAGGTTAAAACAAAGTTTGGAATCTGCAACACAGTTACAAGCTTGTACCTCTGTACAACCTATTGTCTTTGATAGTGAATTTTAAAATAACTTTTAAATCTAACAGATAGGATGCAATGCTAGCTCTACAAAAGCCAATAAGAAAATTTCCATTGAATTTAGCGGTGTCAAGATTTCAACCACAGCCCTTTGGAATAAATGACACGTTCACATAAAAACACAGGTATTAAATTACAGATACATGATGAATATTTTTGCTGATTTAATTAACATGAAATCAAAGAATGCTTAATTCAGTGAGATGACATACTCCTAATAGAGGACTGCTTAAAAATATATTGAGCTGGTCAGAATTTTAAATGAAAGAAAAATGTTTCCAGTATGCTCTAAAATTAAAAGACTTCTTTCCCCCATTTCTCTCTATCAAACATGAAAAGAAGATGCAACTAAATTATTTTTCCCTTTAATTAGGAAATCTGAAACAGGAGCCATTTCCAGTGGCTAGCTCTGCCTTTAGTAGGTCATCACAGCCAATGACTTCTTCTGCAAGAGGCTATCCCTGTACATAAACAGATTTATTTTTTTTTCCTAAACACTCCTAAAACTTCTCGGGGCTCTGAATGCCCCAATAGTCATTCACTGAGCAGCCTCACTTGGGACCTCCTCTCACGCCTTCTTGCCAAGGTGCCCAGGAGTCCCAGTTAAGCTCAGACACACGCCTTAATCGCTGCCTGAGCTATGGTATTGGTGTGGTGGTCTTCACTCTGTCTCCTGGATGGACCTTGGACCTATGTTGTAGCCTTGTCTCCAGTCTCTGCTCCAACTCCTGCAGCTCCTGACTTTTTCTCCTGGATGGACCCTGGGCCAGCCCAACAACTTCACCTTCTCTGGACTCTCGGTGGATCCTCTTACCAACACCCTGCTCTGTCTGCCATGTTCAGATGCTGCTAGTCTGTGCCTTGCCCGCACTGCAGTCACCTCATCCTTCCTCACAGAGTGAACACGCTCCTACTGCTGCTCCCTGACAAAACTACCTAATTATGGGAAAAAAGTTGCATGTTTCTACTGTATCCTCGCCGAATCTAAAAAAAAACCATCTGCTGCTTCAGAAATGGCAGGAAAGGATTCAGGTAGTCTGTTTTCAAAGAGAAGGTGCTTGCTTCTGGAAAGGAGCACATGCCTGAAAACTAAAGACTGCATTATCAAAACGTTGAATAGCCTTCTTTTTTTAAGAAAAGAAAACTGTATATGAAGCAAACATTCCAAAAAAAGTTATAGGCAAATGCTGCTTTTCTTTCCTCAAAATTGCTCTCTGCAATTAGGATTCAAGTAGAAGTTACACGGTAGATTCTACTGTAGTTTAAAAATACAAAAATATCATCCTGAAGAAACAATTGATATTCTGCAGTGACTTTAGCATATCTGAGAGCAGAATCTGTGCACATTACAGTGAACATAAATGCATTGGGAACACATAAAACCATAAAGGGCTTTTCTTTCAGTAGCTACTAAGAACTCAAAGCCTAGATATTTTGCTCTCCCACTGTACACTCCATTGTAAGTTTAATTTTAATTACTATAACTGTAGGACTTGGACACCAGCTGCTTTGCTTAAAATGCTCTCACCTGAACTACTGGCACTGAAGAAATCTTGTGATAAATAATTGGAGCAAGGAGACCATAGCATTGTACAACAGACTGCAGGGTGTAACTTGCGTCATTCAACCAATTGCTAAGCTCAATTGCCACAGTCATTCTTTCACATTCTGCTAATCTAGCAACCTGTAAAAGAAAAACATATTTTGATTCAAACATGAATTCTGTTGTCTTAAATCATTTGAGAGTGAAAGACAGATCTTTTTGCAGTTTAAAAAGTAGTGTAAGCAGCAGTAAGATAAAAGTTTAAAAACCAATTTACCTTGACTCCTGTTGGAAGTATATAAACAAATGCAACATTATTCACAATTCTAAAGGAAACGATTGTTCTTGACCTAATCATGCCCTCTAAATTTATTCATATCATTTACAGAGCCTGGTTAATAACCTCAACCTGTGTGGAGTGGAAATTTCACATGCTAACCTCTCAAGAGTAGGTAAGAGGAGGAAAACAATTCCTTCCTTTCCCTTCCAGTTATCTGCTGCAGTCCTTGCATGGGTGAGCAGGTTCAGTAAAGTCACTGAGTAATTGACTGCTCACATTTTTATGAGACAAGTACTTCAGCAAAGAAAGCATGGAGTAGGAATGTAATAATACAGAAGGCAAAGCTTGACTATCCAAATAAGAAAGAAAGTTTTTTGTGCCATTATACTATAAGGAAGTCTGAAATAAAAAAAATAATAAAAAAAAGCTGAGTCTATTAAAACCATGAAACCCTGTTAGAAGTTCAATATTAATGAAAATATATGTATTAAATAGCAGAAATGTTTAAAATTAAAAATCCAAGGTGCATCTTAGTAGGACAAAAATAACAATAATTAACTTCTTTCTTTAATTATAGCCTACCACCACTGAAGTCAAGGAAAATCCTTCCTCAGTTGGAATCAGTGAGCTTTGGATTAGGCAATAACCGATTCATAAACCAGGATACAAAATAACCAACAGCTACTAAAATACTTCAGAAAGGAAGACCAGATAACTCACAGAAAATGAAGTCTTCTGTAAATAGGATTAGTACATTGCAGCATTTATCTTGCAATGATGAAATAAAGCTGATCAAAAATTAAAATAAATTCCAGTATATTCTTTTAAGCCATACATACGTGTTCCTTGTAAAGTATCTCATTGGAACAGAGGGAATCACAGAAGAGTGCTCCTTCCATGACATTAATGTCACAGACAGCAAATATATTCCTCAGAAAGAGGTGCAAGGTAATAGGAGACGTCTGAGACACAGCTTCAAAATGTAACCTACAAAATAAAAAAGCAAAAGAATGGTAAAAGCATGTTAATAATGATTCAGATATCACATGACTGAAACAGCATTATATTAAAATGCAGTCTTTAATTTTAAAATGATGGTCAAAACTGATTACTGTAGTTACTTCTGGAAATAAGATTTATACATAAAACTTTGAGGGTGACAGAGCACTGGAACAGGCTGCACAGGGGGGTTGTGGAGTCTCCTTCTCTGAAGATATTCAAAGCCTGCCTGGATGATGTTCTGCGCAACCTGCTCTAGGTGAACTTGCTTTAGCAGGAGGGTTGGACTTAGATGATCTCCTGAGGTCCCTTCCAACCCTTGCCATTCTGTGATTCTGTGGTTCTGTAACTGAAAAAATTGCTAACATAAAAAATAAATAAAACGGGTAAGACTCCTTTTCAAATTGTTGTCCACCTTCTGCTATCCTAAGACAGCTCTTCCTTAGTTGTTTCATCTAATCCGGAGAAATTTACTTTGAACTTTCTTTGAAAACTTGGGATACTACAGCTTATTTAACTGTCTCCTTTTACATTTTTTTTTTCACTATTCTGACAATGACGCATGCAGTTGTGAAGTCTATTACTAAAGTATTAGTAACAGACTCCTTTTCATCACTGATGTCTTGAATTACAAGTCTCAGAAGAATCTCTTTTCTTCTGCCTGCTTTTTTTTGTTTTTTTCTTCTTCCCTGGGGCAGGGGGTTATTTGCCCTTGGTTTTTTTTTTTAAATATTTTTCTACAGGAAAAATCCTATGATTTTGAAGTATAGGAAATAAATTCCTCCTTCTCAATTGTATTTCCTAAAAGAGACCGAAACTCAAGAAGGACAATCAAATAGACGTATTCACATACTTGACATTACCAAGGTATCAACAGGGCTTCCAGCTGGAAACAAGAGGTTTCCTTTCCTTCCAGCTCCCTCTACTGTCTCTTTAAGTCCTATGTACTTTCAAGCTAGTCCATCTAATTTCTTAGCTGCTGATCAGTAAAACTGAAACTGCCTTATTTCAGGTCTGATACTGCAGTTTTGAGGATTTTCCACATTAATTGTAAAAAAAAAAAAAATCAGGCTTGGACATAACTGTCAGAAAAGCAAAATTCCTGGAACTGCTTTGCACAGCTGTTTAAAGTTTTCTGTCTTCATTTGATTTATCTGAAAGTAGCTTCATTCAAATATTATCTCTAGAGCTGTATGTGTTTTTTTTAAAAAAGAAGAACTTACAAGGAAAGAAGATTAATGAAAAACAAGTGCAAAAACCAGCACAATGACCAGGTTTGCATTCCTGCTTTGTTGCCTAGGCCAGGGATAGATTTAAAACATCCACATAGTCATGAAATAGGATGTCTAGTGATTATCTGCCTGCATCAGTGCAGTCCACAGTCTGCCTGTAAATCCCAAATGCTCTTATGGCATGTAACATCAAGACCCTTGGTCAATTTGTATGCCTAGTATCAGACGCACAGTGCACCTGAAGGACAGACAGGATACACACCATTGGTCTGGCTGAGCCCCAAATAACAAGAAGTATGTTTAGACACATTACTTTCTCCTGTAACAGGATTCAAAGCACACACAAGCCTACACTATCTGCTTGCATCCAAACGGCGTTACCTTGAGAAAACTGTGGGCTCTGATGCAAGTGTGTCAAAACAATATAGAGAAAATGCTAGATACATTATATGTCTCAGAATAGCTGGTTGCCAGTTATTCTGTCTGGAAAGTGGAAATGGAAGTGTTCTGACAAAACTTTTAGGAATTCACCCTAATATCTATTTCTTGAAACAAAGATCTTTATTTCTCCTTTAATTCTTGAAACATTCAAGAACTATTAACACACATGCAATAAGGGTGGTTCTTGTCATTATGTTTTCAAGACTGAGCCAGTCAGTCAAACTGAAATGGAGATGCTGCAAAACTTGTTCATTCCTCCTCCACAATGTTGCCAAAACTTTCCTAATAAAAGCATTAGTCTAAAAAGAATTCCACACAAATGAAGATGATGATTTGTGTTCAGTTATATTGGATGATAATTAATTATCAAATTATCAGCAGTGGACTAACATTTAAAACTATTCTTTTTTATTATAGTATTTCATGTCTATTGTTTCATACAAGTCTCTTTCCTTTATCTGGGATTGAATTAAGTTTTGATTTATTTTTGCATTTGGATCTATTGAATTTCAGTGAATGTAACTGCAAAATTTCTAGCTGGGCTGTGTGATCGTGAAAATCCTACAATATTATGATTGAACATTTGAAATTTATTTATAAATGAATTAATTTTAAATATCTCTTCTAAAGTACTTTAATATATTCAAAGTTTATTCTAGATTTATGTAGCCACCCCAAAATAAAATTAGCAAGCATTTACCCATTTTGGGTGGTGTTCTTGACAAAATTCTTACAATTTCTAAACTCTACTGCTCCCTTAATGAGAAAGTCAAGAACCCAGTGCATATTACATATTTTGCATATGAAAATGCATCACACAGAATTAATAGCTACTTTATAAATGTTTCCCAATTATCTTAAGAAAACAATCATTATGAAGAACTAGATGTGTAAATGTTAGCAGTTCCATAAATAACAAAAATCCTCTGCTAATTATAAAACATTTTATTTTTATAACACATTTCGCACCTTTTTTTTTTCAGAATGTTTTTCATATCTTAAGTCTGAACAAAATTTCACAACCTGGTACTCTCTAAAAGAAAATGTGCACATCTATAATTAACTGTTTTCACCAGTTACCTGTTTTCAGATATAGTCAAATTACTACTTGCAGAAATAACAGCTGCATTGGCAGGCAGTGGAGAAGAATTTGAAACAAAATAATCCCACATTGGTGAAAATGCTTCTCTGGCTAATACATAGTTGCCAGTCTGATAGGCTACCTACAAAAAAAAACCCAACAAAACAAAAAATTTAGCAAGTTTCCACATTCATCAAATAACCAAGCTAAATATGATTATAGTATAAAGGTTTTAAAACTCCCCCCTGACATGTAAATTTCTCATTTCAATAAGAATATTCTGATATATTTTAATAACACACATGTAGTAGCAATCTGATTCTACTAATATCAGTTTGCTTTCAGAATTAGCATCAGAGAAGGCAAAGGAGTTTCTTGACTGTCAACCAAGGAGCTAACAGCCCTTTGTGGAACATTTTACAGGTATTGTCCTGCAGTTTTTGAAGGCATATTATTTCACCTAGGTTCATTTTACTTTTGTTAATATTGCAGAATGCCCTGCACCTCTGGATAATGGAATGTAAATGGAGCTGCACAAGTAGGCATAAATTCATGTGGATACTTCTTACTCTGGAAGATTTTAGGAAATCTTCTAACTGTTCCCCATCATCTGATCTACAGGGCTAGACAATTTCACTTTTCTCCATGCCACAATCTGGTTTAAATTTTCTTTATGAAGAATACAGAAAATTATGATAAAGGTCTGACAGAGCCTTTGCGGTCTTCCACAAGACACTACAAAAATAATTTCAATATGAAAATGGTTGGATTTCATACCTGGTAAGTTCAATTACATCTTTCATCCCATACTGTAATGACTAATAAGATGATTTCTAGCACTTGGTCTCGACCACAAAAATGAAAAAATAAATGATAAAAAAGAAGAAAAAACTTAAATGCAGACTGAAAAACAGGAACAGGGATAAGAAAACTAGGTGAGAGACTTATTTCTCCTTAAACTGGAATTTCCAATAATTTTGAATTAAGAATTGAGTTACTCATATATACCATTTGTCATGTCAAATTTGTGATTTGTGCTCATCAAGCTTTTGGCAAGAAAGACTTGAGTTTTTACCAGAAGAACTTTTAGAGCTATCAGTGGAAACAGTTACAATCAAATTAAAGTATATGTTTATTATCAAAGACTCTAACCCTACCTGAGTTAGATAGGCTCGAACAGTAGTAGCAGAAAGAGGTGGATAAGCAAGGATTGGCTTAGTCGTTTCCCCAATGGCATCACCAATAAGTTTTCCATCAGAAGAATATGCTGCAACTGCAAATATGTATTTCTCATTGGGTTCTAAGCCTTGTATTTCCAAGAGGCTTTTCCCATCAGCTGGTATCTATCAATAAAAATATTTTCTAGTTATACCTTTTGTAAACACCAAAAACAAATCTCAGATTTAAACTTCTATTGTTAAATAAATTATTTAATGGTTTTGGATACAGTCAAAATACAAGCTAGATTAACGGACATGTCACATTTCCATGTAATATTACGTTCTTGAAGACAATGAGAAAACAATTACATGACAGGGAAAAGAAGTATCAGTTTCCTCTGGAATGCAGTTGATTACACAGAGCATGTAACCTAAGAGAACAGTTAAGTACCAGGACTGGAGTTTCTCTAAGGCATTTTTGTCTGTTTGCACATTCACACCGTGAGTGTGCATGCTTGCAGTCATTGAGCTGGAAACATTCTAGCCCTGAGCTGTGCTACCAGAGAAAGAGCATATGGCTCTCCTCCATACGTGCCACATGCATGTATTAGATATGGGCAGAGGATGTCTCAGGTCCCCTCAGCACCGTTAACAAGACTTTGGAGTTTGTGAAACAAACAACATGTTTTCAAGATCTCTTCGTTTTTCCTTCAAGTAATTGTCCACCTGCACTTTAACATCATGGCTCACTCCTAACAGGCTTGTCCACCTTCCCCTCCCTAATCAGGACAACTTACCCAAAGGAAAGTTTTAGGGTCTTGAAGCAACAAACAACTGACACAGTGACTGAAGCACAACATGAGAAATGAGATCATCATAATATAGCATCAACTTATTCAGATACCATCTGGCCTTCAAAAGGACACATCTGAACAACAGAAATCCCTTCAAATGCTGAATCCTGAACCAGCAGACCAGAAATTAGTGTAAGCCAGTCTGTAGTATCCCTTTAGAGCAAGCTTTTATCATATTGGTAAGTTGATAGATCATTCCACCACCAAGAATTCTAAACCTTTTCCACAGAGCAGGCAGATAGTGACTTTGTTTGCAGATCAGCATTTTGCAAAAGCGTATCATAAAGCAATCAGAAGTTCCATTGCTGAGGCATATGGTTAACCTCAGGTCTGTGCATCTCTAGTGCCTGCCAGAGCGAAGACAATCTGTGGCTTGGATGGATTGCAGCAAGTTCACAGAAAGAACAGCTAGCAGTGGGGTGAAAGGCTCCAATTAAACACTTAATTCACCTGGAGCAGGATAGTATATTGAAACTAGCTCACCAGACATCACAGGAAACTTGATTCTCTGGATTTGATAATAGGAATATGAAGAATAACATCAAAGCCTCTATTGCCAGTAGCTACACACACCTTCTCTTTTTGGGGAGGAGATAGGGGGAACAGGCACAACAGGAAAGATTTCCTCTCCATCACCAAAGACAAGTATATCCCAGTTAGTACAGAGATAGCTCACAAAAACAGGAAAGCTTGAAACATTGGACAAAAGAGGTTGAGATCATTCTTCTGCCACAATGCAAAACAGAGATATGCCCTGCAAAGAACAGAACTCTTCATGAGGAAGATTTCCAGATTTAAAAATGATCACTCAGGTCTGAGACTACAGTAAAATTTGCTCAAGAGAATATGCTGAAGCTTTTTTGCCCCTTTCTTAAAATTCAAAATGCAGAGTATTTGGATTAATCACAGTCATCATTCAGGTCGACAATACAATAGCATGCCTAAGTGAGTGAGAAATAGAACTCTCTCAGTCTGTGCAGGAACATCAGATTGTGATCCAAAGGAAAAAATCTACACTAACACAAAACAAAAAATCCCAAACAAATTCAGAATATAAAATGTCAAATTGTAATGAAGCAATAATATAAAAGAGTACCGATACAGTCACATGATCAGTCATAAGTAATCAAAGATGTGAGGGATGATTTGTCATACCACATGTTGACAGCATGAAAGGGAAAGAGCATGAACCTAGAAGTCAATCATGTCTGAACATGAAGGTTACTGAGGAGTTATATTACCATATTGCCAGAATTAAGGTAAGGTCTTCTCAAGAAGACATAGCTGATAGAAGTTACACAATTAAGAAAAATATTAAATTTTATATCTGTTTAGAATTTCTCTTCTTTTTGAATCCCAGGAAAGAGTAGTGTCTGGGGCACACTCTATGTCATACACTTTCTTTTCCTTTTGTATTTCTTAGATGTCGCTCAAAAATAACAGAGTTATAATGGAAGGGACAGAGAGTTGTCTAACATGAAGCTTTTGAAGCATTTAATCCATTATTCAAAAAAGGTTCCTAGAACCTTTTTTGGGTTTTAGCATGCCTTCAGCCTAGCAAAATTTCAATCGCTTAAAATAAAGATCAAAATGTTTTTCAAAGGCTTGGCCAGTTGCCAGATTAAAAAAAAAAAGATGTCAGATGTATACATTTAGAAGGTTGGGGTTTTTTTAAAGGAAGAAAGAATGACCTAAAGGAGTTTTACCTCTGTCTTACCTCTTCTCCTGCATTTGGAAGTTTATTGTTATTTAACCTTACTTTCATATTGCTTTTTCCTGCTACAGAGCCCAAAATACTGTACCACGAAACCTTGAGGGAAATGAGACAAAATGAGTTGATACACAATAGTATTTCCAACTTTTGCCTAATGTAGAATGTACTAATTTTGTGAAAAGTCTCTGAAAAAAAAAAACCCTTAGTTATAAAAATGTATAGTCTAACTGCACTAGAAACATTAATAATTTATTTAGCTGGATAATTAGATATACTACAATGGCAATAAAAGCAGATTATCCATTATCCTATCTCCTACCTTGAGTTACCGTATACCTCAAACCTATCCCAAAGCATAAACTCTATAGGTCATCCTGTAGATTTAGTCACTAGATCCCTTATTTGATCCTTGCAATGGTATTCTTCTAAAGCTGACGTCAGGTTCTGATTCAGCAAACTACTTGAGGACAGATCTTTAAAATCAGGCAACAGAAATGCAGGTATGAAGTAATGCAGTAATATTTCTTGAACAAGCTGTGTTCTTAGTTCCTATTGAAATCAATGATTTCTTAATACCATCGAGCTGCTGATCATCTCACTGGGCTTATCATCATACTTTTCAGTATCTTTAACCAAGGAAGAACGTGAGCATGCATTCCTGGATTAGTGCTCAGTCATGTCCAGTGAGATCAAACATGGAAACTAATCTTGATTTCATCACTGCAGAACTGGGCAGATGGATTTCACTGTCATGCATCTGATGAAGTTCTCTTGCATTAAACAACTTCTACTAAAAACTGTACTAAGTCTATTTACTTTCAGCAGACATTTAAACAGACCTGAAGTTTGGCAGATGAAGTAATTTTTCAACATATAAAAATTCTGTACAGCTAAAATTTCATTTTTCTTGTAAGACACGTGATTTGTCTTGCAATGAATCCTGACCATTTTTCAGAAGGAGATATTGAAATAGAGGAGATTATTTTCAGCAAATGAGCATCTTTAAGATCAGGACATTTTAAAGATACTTTGAATTCTAGTACAAGAACTATAAATGTCTAATTAGATCCTAAGTATCCATTTCCAGTTAATAAATTCTTCATAAAAAATACCTTTCATGTCCGCTCAACAGCTATACGTACCTTTAGAAAAAAAATTATTCTAGAATATCTGGGCTCAGATTCTAAGAATAATAATCTCGTTGCACCATCTAGTGGCCCAATATGTTAAATTCACTGTCCAGTATCAAACAAAATGAAGTATTAACACTTACTAAAACAGATGAGCTACCAAGACTTCAAAGAATTTTTTTTTAAATTTTATATTCAGTAGGGATAAAAAGGAATAACTTTCTCCTAATTAATTTCTTCGAAATTCACTAATCAAACTGCAGGTTATGAAACAACTGTTCACAGAAACATTCTTACCACTGTTAACAAGATTTGAGTTTCTACTGCGTTTATACACATCATCATTTTGAAGAAGCTTGCAAAATCACTATGACAATATCTCTCTCAAGGAAACTGTAGCTAGTGAATTTTTCATACTTCAGCCTCTTTGAACCCTTTCTGGACATATGAAGGAGAATAAGGTGATTTGCAACAGTCTGCATTGATTTACCAAGGGTGAATCATAGAATCATAGAATGTTTTGGGTTGGAAGGGACCCCTAGAGGTCATTTAGTCCAACCCCCCTGCAGTGAGCAGGGACACCACTAACCAGATCAGGTTGCTCAGAGCCCCATCCAACCTGGCCTTGAATGTTCCCAGGGATGGGGCCTCCACCACCTCTCTGGGCAACCCGTTCCAGTGTTTCACCACCCTCGTTGTAAAGAATTTCTTCCTTATATCCAGTCTAAACCTACCCTGCTTCAGTTTAAAACCATTACCCCTTTAGGATTATCCCCATCTTTCCTATAGGCCCCCTTTAGGTACTGAAAGGCCGTAATCAGGTCTCCCCGCAGCCTTCTCTTCTCCAGGCTGAACAAGCCCAACTCCCTCAGCCTGTCCTCATAGGAGAGGTGCTCCAGCCCTCAGATCATTTTTGTAGCCCTCCTCTGGACCCGCTCCAACAGGTCCATGTCCTTGTGCTGAGGGCTCCAGAGCTGGACGCAGTACTCCAGGTGAGGTCTCACCAGAGCAGAGTAGAGGGGCAGAATCACCTCCCTCGACCTGCTGAACACGCTTCTCCTGATGCAGCCCAGAATACGGTTGGCCTTCTGGGCCGCCAGCGCACATTGCCGGCTCATGTCCAGCTTTTCATCCACCAGCACGCCCAAGTCCCTCTCGGCAGGGCTGCTCTCCATCCTTTCTTCCCCCAGCCTGTACTGATACCGGGGGTTACCCCAATCCAGGTGCATGACCTTGCACTTGGCCTTGTTGAACCTCATGAGGTTCACACAGGCCCACCTCTCCGGCCTGTCCAGGTCTCTCTGGATGACATCCCGTCCTTCTGGTGTGTCAACCGCACCACTCAGTTTGGTGTCGTCCACAAATTTGCTGAGGGTGCATTCGATCTCGCTGTCTAAGTCACTGATGAATATATTGAACAGCTGACCACCATGATTGGCCTCTGTGGCAAAATTACTTGATTTGCGGAGGAGGGGAGAGGAGTAGATGCCATTTACCTCACAATTTTAGCAAGGCACTTTTTTCAACACTGTCTCCCAATATTCTTATATCCAAGTTAGGAAGATACAGTATGGTGTGAATAGATAAATGGGTAAAACAATGGTTGGAAGGCCAGACTCAGAGAGTAGTTGTTAATGGTTCGTACTCTACCTGGAGGATGGTAACAAGTGGAGCACTGCAGGGGGCTATCCTGGGACCTGTCCTGTTCAACAAGGAATGTTGAACAACTAGAGTGATTACAGCAGAGGACCACCAAGATGGTCAGGAGCTGGGGCACTAGCCCTGCAAGAAGAGGCTGGGCTTATTCATCCTGGAGAAGAGGTTGCTTCAGGGGAGCTACCAGGAGCCGCTGAGTGCCTGCAAGCAACTGATGAAGAAGATGTAGCCAGGCTTTTCACAGAGGTGCGTGGTAGGAGGATGAAAAACCTTAGACCTAAACTGAAGCAAGAGAGATTCCAACTGTACATAAGGAAAAAGGTTTTCGCCATGAAAGAGGAGAGCTATGGATTTGATGGGTGGACTGTTCGGCGGATAAGGAACTGGCTGGATGGCCGCATCCAGAGGGTAGTGGTCAATGGCTCGATGTCCGGATGGAGACCGGTGACGAGTGGTGTCCCTCAGGGGTCCGTACTGGGACCGGTGCTATTTAATATATTCATCAATGACTTAGACAGTGAGATCGAATGCACCCTCAGCATGAACAGGTTGCCCTGTTGGAACAGGATGCCCAAAGAAGCTGTTCAGTTTCCATCCTTAGAGGTTTTCAGAACTGACTGGATAAAGCCCTGAGAAACCTGGTCTAATCTCACAGCTGACCCTACTTTGAGAAGGTTGGAATAGAGACCTCTCCTAAAATCCCTTATGAGCTGAGTACTTCTACATTTTCAACAGAAGGTAGATTTTTCCACCTGAACTATGGCACTTCAGCACTTCATTAACAGAGACTTTAGTGTGGTACTTTCTTGCATCACATGATGCAACAGCCTTGCATCTCATCAGAGGGTAACTAGGAGTATGTAAGCCTCTAAGTGAGAGAAAGAGCTTTTGACAAGTAGAATAAATAACTGTTATATGACAGAAACACCAAGGAGCATGATGCAGGAGATGAAGAAAGTTCATGCAAATGTGAAGATCAAAACAGTGAGTCATAACTGACTCACAGAGGGGAAAAAAGCATAATTAAGTCAGAATAATATAATTTTCTCAAGAACAACAGAGAAAACTGTGATGGTATAGCACTGTTGAAACAACTTTTGGTCTCTTGTGTATTGTTTAATTATCTCTTATGCAGTCATTATGAAAAACATTACCTGAATATCTGAAGAGAACGGGGCTGGTTTAAATGTCATGGAGCAATGTGATCTAGACAGTAATACAGGAGGAGGAGGAGTCCTGCTTTTTTTCTTGCTGCTCATAGCTTCTTTGAGACTGTGATACAATGCACTTTGTTCAGCTTCAACTTGCTCAATTAAAGTTAGTGCTTCCTATGATTTAAATTAAAACAAAAGGAAAAACTGTTAAAACATAATGATCAGACAGATTCAACTCTTATAAATGGCTTTCAAAATGATCTTATAAAAAATTCACTGCTATGTTGAAAACTTTTTATAGATTTTCATATCACCTTACATCCTAAATTAGGATGAACGGT
The DNA here is from genome assembly GCA_034008185.1 of Gorsachius magnificus. NCBI lineage: Eukaryota > Metazoa > Chordata > Aves > Pelecaniformes > Ardeidae > Gorsachius > Gorsachius magnificus. The sequence goes on from CM067081.1 coordinate 166,611,860, forward strand.
ACTTCGTGTAAGCCTTACATATGCAGATTAATTTCACAATATACAATAAAGGGAATGCAGGGTTGCCTATGAAAGAGGTGGGGCAGAGGCATATCCAATTTTGGAAGAACCTATAGGAAAAAAGACAGTGATCACAAATAATGTTGATTAGCAATTAGTGGCAACCAGTGATTAGCTCCAACAAGAAACAAAAAATATGTCAATTCCTACTTAGGAGAGAGCTGGAGACCTAATCTGTGGAATTTCTGAAGGAGCTGTGGAAGGCATCAGACTGATTTTCTGTACTCAAGGAATTAGAGAAAATAAATAAAGTCTGGAAATAAAGAAAAGGGAGGAGAATGCAGGTCTGGAAAAAGTAGGGCTAAGCCACTTCCCCTGGTTAGCTGGAGAAAGCTGAGAGCTGACTGACAGTCTATTAGTGTCTTCAAAAAATGTGGGGGCCTCCTGCACATAGTGATTATGTGTCCATTTGGTTGGTGATCAGGGTACATTTTTTTCTTACTGGACTAAATAGCAAACTGGTAGGTTTCTTCACCTTGTTTGCATTGCCAGGATAAGAGAAAGTTAACTTGGAAATTTAATATTAAGAACTTAGTACTTTTATATCTTTACTTGTGGCAGCTGTCCAGTGCAAAGCAAAGCCAAAAAGGCCAGCTCCCAGAGATGTCGAGATCAGGGATGTCTTGGACAAATCACATTCTTTTGGGAGACAAGAGAGATTATATGTTCCTACAGCTAGGGTTTTTATTTGAAACCTTTCAGTGCCATACACTGGACCAAGAATTTAGGCTGAACTGAGTCTGAAAGATGAAACTGAAGAAGAAAATCCCAAGTTACTGGTTAGTCAGCGACAGTCCTATAATCTTGCACCTTAACCTTTCCTTGTTTCTGTCCTCATACACTTAGAAGACTATAAGAACAACATACCGGGTCAGATCACAGATTGAATAAGCCTTGTATCTCATATCCAAAGATGACCAAAAGCTAGCCATAGATTTATAGTGAAACGGGGAGCTAAGATTTAATAGAGCCTTAAACACATTGCACAGTCCCTCACCTCACCCCACTCCCTCCCTTTAGATTAGGGTTGCATCCACCCTAGTGAGAAATGTTGAAGGAAGAATATAAGATAAAGAACAATATATGGAGAGACTCTTTCTCTCACATAACCATTCAACATTTGCAATTGGTAATTAGAAACTTCATCACTTCCTTAAAAATTATACTTCTTTATGGTAAGCTGTACTATGACACAATTCTTCTTCTCTGAAGACGTATTTCTTATTAGTGCAAGGGTGGAACTGCTCCCAGGTTGAATAAAGATAGTGTTGTGACTGAGAGTGGTACTGTGTGACCTGTACTTCATTAATTGTAGAACTTGGAAGATAATAAATGTGGCAGTGTTGCAAGAGGAGAAATAATAATCTTATGGTTGAGGAAGCCAAATGTCTCTATAAAAACCCGTATTTTATCCCTCCTTCTGCCACAGACTTGCCCTGTGATAAACCACATTTTATCCCTGTCTCTGCCACAGACTTGCACTGTGGTATTAGTTTAATCACATTAATTCAGTTTTGCAGCTGGCCAACAAGAACTACCAGTGCACCCAATTTTGTAAAGACCTGGGTGTCCAACTAGACATATAGGACAGGAAGGAAGAATGAAACAACTGTGAAAGAAATAAAAAAAAAAATGAAGGGTACACAGTAGCTCAAGTAGTTAAGCAGTGTGGTGTCGGTGAGTATACACATATGATGCAGAAGCTTCCATACCTGCCCAGTGTTTTACTGCATGAGAAAAGGTTATTTGTACATTCCTCAAAAAAACCCCAAACTTGCTTTCTTATTTTGCAGCATAGTAAGAACAGACTTATATCATATTGTGTTGAGTACAGTCGAAAAGACCAGAAGATATGAGCAATTCTATATAGACTTCTTGGGTGCTCTATGATAAAAAAGGCAAAATCCTCTACACAGAAGCATGAAAATAAAGATATGGGGATTTGGTGTTCATGAAGTGAGCACCATACACTTCAAGGAGGAAAATTAATTGAGCATATAATTAAATTTCATCATAGTACAAATATCAAAGAAGACCATGCTAAGTTTGTCCAGGCAAAGTTAATTCTGATATTTTCTGGAAACTGGCTGCAAATGTATTATATTGTTTTACCTACATATTTCGTTGTGAAAAGTACACAGAAGTAAAATATAGTGAAGGTCAGTATAAGACCTTTGCAAATGTTTGTTTGGGATAACCACACATTTCCTGGGAATTGCTTTTAAGTCTTCATTGGTGACTACAGTTACAACTTTCATACCATATCACTACATCTTATATTCATAAATGATGGCATTTTACATATATTTTACAAACATAGAAGAGACTTTTAGTGTATGTCTTTTCTGATCCAGTTTTTGCATTCTTCTGACATAAAAGATAGGTGTGTTAATTATCATGCTTCCAAATTTGTAGCACTCAAAAGAAAAACATTTTCTAGTAACTTCTTGTTTAAAATACTTTTTCATATATTATATAGTGAGAATTGCAGATTCTGTTATCTGTTGTACAGGCTATAAAGAAATTTTCCACCCCACGGATGAGAAGGCAATTTTCATGGACAGATCCTTGTACAAAGCTCAATAGAAAGAGTCCCATTGATTTCAAAAGACTTCTAAATAAGCCTGTGAAGAGTCTACTTTTAGCTTCAATAAATTCCAAATTTTCCAACTTCTAAACTGTTAATTTCATAAGAATAAAATAAAGTCCATGTCATCATCACCAGCCAAAGTGATCTAAGACAACTTACAGATCTTGGAAAAAGAAGGACATTGAACATTGCAATGGGGAGAAGGAAACCTGCATGACATTTTGGCAAGGCATAGGTTCATAACTGCAAAGTCTAGGTGATTAATTGTAGAAAGAAAGTTCGTATCTTCTTTCAGATTTCCTGTGTGCACAAAATTTGGGGATGTGCTCTTTCCTTGTTTTAAGTCACTTTATTCTTTCATCATAATGAAACTTCTCAGGGAAAGTTTGACAACAGAAGTTAAGAACATCTAATGTCCCTCAAGTTCCTTCCATTTTTCTTTTTTTTTTTGTAAAAATAAGTAATCCAAGCCTTAATTATACAGAACACAAAAAACTGTGATAATGATAAAGAATTTCTACCATAAGATTTTTATTACCTCCAGTAGATGCCTTTGCGAAGAAGTTGTTAACTCTTTAGGGAATTTCTGTGCAGCCTTTTGCATCAAAAAGATTGCTCTGGATAGCTTATTCTTTTTTATTTTTCTCATTATAAGTGCCTCTGTAAAACAGATATTTTAAGACATTTATAAAACAGCAGCAATACTTTATTATACTTCTAGAATCTTAATTAATAAGCCTTACCTGTTAAATAATGGAAATCTTTAATATCCTTCACGTGAGGTTTGCTAGACTTAAGACTTCTGTCATCCTCTCGAGCACCTATGTGAAAAGGAAGTCCTGAGTTATTCATTCTGATAGTGCTATTGAGAAAATTTCAGTGAGAGGGCTTAATATCTAGTTTTGTAACAAAACTCGGCTCCATCTCATGGCCTTTTCTTTGGTTCAATAATTTCTTGGACTGATCATGCCACTAAAAATATTCCACCATCATGCTCTAACATCTTCAGTAGTTGTATTAACATCACAGGAAAAGAGGGAGCTTATCTGATCATAGGGAGCAGTACACAGGGGAGCTCTGCAGTGTCAAACTACTACTAGCATTTAATTGAAAAAAAAAAAAAAAACCAGGAATGGGAGACCAAGTATAGTTTTTTTCAGAAGGCATTTGGCAAGAGTGGGATATCTGCTGACTGGCGAGAGATAAGGACAACTTCACAGTAGAAATTCAGATCACAAAGAGTACTGAACAAAATATTCAATTCATGCTCTAGAGAGAAAATTAGAATTATAGGAAAAAAAATTCTGCAAAGCTTTCCCAAATTCTACCTTACTGACACTATAACAGTTAACATTATAACTGAAATACCACAACAAACTGTCTAGGAATCAAATCCAGTAGTTGTTAGCAAAGTTTAACTCCCATTTGTTGAGTAAAGGTTAGAGACTAGTATCATGTGGTAAATCTAAATTCTGCAAATTCAGTATATTACTTCTGTCTGTACATGGCATACAAACTGCCCAACATCAGCTCCCCTTCAGAAAGTAAATACTCCTTTATTTCTTAGTATTACAAAATGTATTAACAGAGGACTCTAATCAAGCTATGAAGATCATGTAGCTTTACTGAAACCTACCTTGTGCCATTTTAAGAAGTTTCACAGCTACTCGATGTTGTGCCTGAATGAGCTCCAAGTGTAAATCCATTACAAAACCATTACCTGTTGCTGTCTTATCATTACCACATCCCAAAACAGAATTCAAATTCTGATCATTTGAGTCCACCTAACAAATAGGAAGTGGCAATTAAGCAAACACAAACTTTTATTACTTAGCTTACTGCATTTATCTTGACATTGACATTATTATTTCAGTAGATTGATAAACACTGAAATTTCTCATTTCTGTGTAATATGCAGTCATTCAATAGAGCATGGAAGGAAGGCGAATGACTAGATAGAGAAAGCATGGATAACGGACAAAGAAAACTAGACAAAACCTGAGAATCAATACTGAACTGGATTAATAATAAATATGAAACTGCAGAAAAAATTGTTTGTGTTACCAGTCCAGAAAACAAAGATCATATTGGTGTAGAATGACAATATTTAGAAAATCTGAACTCCTCTTAACAGCAAAAATTAGTTTTTGTAATAAGCAGTTGCAAGCAATAAATATAAAAAGGATTTCTGCTTTTATTTTATAGGAGATACACATTACGATTATTTCCAAAATAAAATGGCAAAGAAAACCTAAAAGAGTTTTTTACTGAAAGAGAAAAATGCTATTTCTACTACCCAGAGATTTATTTTTTCTATTCTCTTCTTACATGAAGCAGGAAGATGAGGTACCTTTGATAATGCCAAGATTTCTAAGTATGAAGAAAAGATAAGTTTTGTGTCATCAAAATCCAATATATTATTTATAGATTTTTTTTCAGTGTAGCTTTTTGTAGACTTCACCTTTGTACAGCAGTTGTCAAATACCAACTTCCCATCTGGTTGAAGGGTCATTAAGCGAGATGTGTTCATTCCATTAATTGCTTTTTCAATATTTTCATAAGCAACTTGTAATTGTTCTGTAGGACTTTTCTGAAATGAAAACACATAGAAACACATATTAGATAACAGCATTAAAAGCTATAATATGGACTATCAAAAGTAAGGTGCTATTATTGTTAGCTGTTGCAGTTCAAACTCTGTCAAATAATGTTTAGATAGGCACTGGTCCCCATGTTTTCATACACTAATATCAGTGTTTTAAATTTCAAGTCATTTTAATTAATTTAGGACTGATTTTCCTTCAGCTCTCAAAAACCAATTTACTAACGCAAAGAGTTAGCTTATAGCAGAATGAAACTGAACTTAGAGAATTAAGTTAACAAACAGTATTTTTCACAAGCAGTTTTTCAATGTCCCGTTAGATGCTGTTAAGAAAAAACTGATTTTTCAGAAACCAACACATTTAAGTAGACTATCACTGACTTAAAGCTTCTCCATGTGTGTAAGCATTAAGACATATAATTGACAAAATTCCTGAATCCTAATGTATATCTTTTCTCTTATGTGTTTTAGTTAAGTAATTTTGAACTATTTGACTGGACACTTCTGCAAAGTGCTGAGCACTGAACACACTGAACAAAGCAAGGACACTCAGGATGTTCCATCTATTCCACATCATCCTTACAAAAACAAACAAAATGAAAACCCAAAATATTTCCCAAAATGAAGCAAGGGCTAAAGTTTGTATCTTTGTATGTTTAAAAAATGTTCTATTAAACCATTTAAAGTTGGTATTATACATCGGCATAAAAAAGAGTGCACAGTGGAAATCAGTATGATCATGCTGCAATAAGCACAGATTACTATAAAATACTGCATGAAAAATTTCTGATTTTATTTCATTTGAAAAAATATCTTCGGTTTTTTCCTCTGCACTAGCATGACTGTGTGAAACATTTCAACTTTATAAAACTAAATATAAAATTGAATGAAAAGTTTCAAGCAGAAATAAGTGTTCTTATGTTATTCAAAACCACTGTATTAATGAAAAGAAATTAGACATTACCATCAGTATTTCAGGAATATCATAGGTTTCATCTTGCGAGAGAGAGGCACTTCTTCCTTTTTTATAGGAACAAAATGAGAAAGTGAAAATGAAATATACTCAGAAAATTTTACTACCATTTGATCTAGCTCTCCTATTAACTTAAGGGTCTGACGATAATTCAGTTCTTCAGTACTTCACTATGAAAGGTAATAATATTGTTTCTTGAAAAGCTTTTCAGGGTTTAAACACAATAGCTACACATGTACAATTATACTCATTCAGTTATGATTATTCAGTAATGTACTATTTTTAAATGTACACTGTATTTCAAAGCAACATTCTATCCAAGCCAATGAAACTTGGACTCATTTTGTAGTTCCTCGCATGGTTGTAGCATTCATATCAACTTTCCATTTTAAAGTCAATTCAAACCTGTTGTTATCCAATCTGCAGTGAGTTAAATGTTAATTCAACTTATAGGAGGATTTTTAAATATATAAGGTCATATTTTATGATATAAGGGGTATTATCACCCTTATAATGTTCATTTGGATTGTTTAAATTATTTTCATTTATAAAGAATGCACCCAGAATTGTGTTTTCCTTTACAAAGCAAAGGAAGAGGCAAAAAAGGAGGAAGCAGTTTCTTTGTTCTTTTTTACAGCCGTCTAGCCTGTCCAAAATGTATCTCTTTGCCAAAATAATTTCATTTTTTGTCCTTTCAGAGGGACAACCTTCTAGTCACTCCGGTACTCCTTGTGCCACTTTTGCCTATTCATTTCTGCTTGTTCACAGTCTCTTCTTCATAAATCAGAAAATCTTATTCACTCAGCATTCGTTCAGTAAAAAGAATGTTCTCAGCATAAACATGTGCTTGACTGGCTATTTATCAGCTTGTTTTGAGCAATGGCTCCTGTTTATTCGGGGTTTTTTCCTCCAAATAGACATATTTAAACTGAATGAAAAAGAATAGCAGTGACACTACAATGAGGATTCATCCGATCTCCATCAGAATGGTCTGACTTTCATAACAATCACAGAAAACAATACCCACTCTACCCTATAATAGAACAGTACTGTCCCAAGATTTTCTTATTTTCAAAAAAAGCAAAAGGTATTGTCATTCTCTTCTGTTCCTAGTATGCTCTATAAGGGTCCTTAAAATCTACCCTCTAGTTACTGAAAACAATTACAAGAAATATGATTCATATTCCAAGATCCTACATCCACAACAACAGAGAACTTTTAAAAGTATGTGTAAATATTTGTATTTTACAGCGTTAGTCAGATTTTGTAAGGAAATTTGTTTAATTGGATTAGAATGTATCCCAATAATGTCAGCCAAGTTAAGTTCAATTTCAAAGACAACTGAATTCCTGTACAACAATCAAGATGTGTAGACAAGAGATCCAAATTAACAGCCCAATAAAAGCAAAAGCTTCAGTATGACCTCAATATTTTTCCTCTTTTGTTTGGCCTGCCACTAGTCAACCAGCATTTGAATGCTCCAAATGAGCTGCAGCACACAATGCCTTCTGCCTAGCCAATATTCAGAGAACGTATGGGTGATCTGAGGCTACACTGAAGGGGCTAAGAGACGTGTAGAATACCTGTGGGAAGGGTGAGTCATAAGAGATGTGATTCAAAATGTATACTTAAGCAGAACTGGAAATGCAAGGAAATAAGGCATAAATCCTTTGAAAAACAGGTTTCATAAACTCTGATTATGGATGAAACGTTATGTACAAATAATTATTATTCTACTCTCAACAATCTCTCTACAACAGTTTTTGAATATGTGTATTTGCAAAAGTATTGAACTCAGAAAAGTTCCAATCTTTAAAATCATTCTTGAAAGACAACTACATTTTTCTTCAAAGGTTTACCTGCTTTTTTCTTAGATTTACTTGTAGAATCAGCTACATTTTCCAATATTGCAGTTAGATGTAAGGTAATCTCTGCAAGCATTACAACATTAGTGTCTGCTATGCTGCTTTTCTGAATTACTTCATTTATTATCCAGAGTAGACGAATCCACTAAAAATGGGGAGGAGGGGAAAGAAAAAGAATCAGGACAGAGTTAAAACAACTTTTAGGGAGCTACTTATGTATTACAGAGGCAGGCAGGGTTTTGCACTCTAAATTGTTTAAAAAGATTCATAAACCTGGACACAGCTCCTTTCTTGGATTTGACTTCTTTTTTTGAATGTCACCAGACTAAGATACTGAATTTGTGCCTGCTCCAAAGTCTCTATTTCTTCAGACAGCCAACTTTTTTATTTTAGAATATTATTGGTTTTTCTTACTTTAGAAAGAGTTAGGAATGTTCTATGGGCACAACTTTTATACTTTCTCATAGTGTGGTAAGCCTTACAGCAGATTTGATCATTTGCCTCTCATTTATCCCCATATCGTCCCACTTAAACAGAGTAAGAGAGACCTGAATGCACCTGCCGTACACACAGAGGAAAGTAACTGTACATTATCTCTGGTGAATCTCTCAACAATTTTATTACAGGGATCAGGGCCATAAAATTAACTCCTCCAGAAACTGTATGGTCAGCATCAACTGGCAGCCCAAGAGAAACCAGCATAAATTATCCTTCACAAGACTGCTTTTCACCAAAAGCCTCTCAGTCTCAGGAAAAGTTCAAGGTAAGGCTGTGACTCTATCCAGTGGGCCAAATCCTGACAACCCTCATGTCCCTCCTCTTAAGCTGTAAGGTTTTCCCTCTTTCTTCAATTGATCTAGGAAACTTTCTTGAACTATATAGATATTTTCCACCACAACACACCATGTGCTTCTTCTTAACATCATGCCCAAATGCTTTCACTATTTTAGCTTCTATCAGGGCCCACTGACAGAGAATGGGTTACTTTGCTAGGAAAAGCTAAGAAGTATTTTGATACTGGCATATGGGAGTACAGTCTGTTCAAGTGTATATACAATTCACTTTTTCAGTAAAGAAGATTTATCTGCATTTTACCATAGGATAATGTACTTAGACCGGAGATCAGTATTTTATCTTGGCTTTACTATAACAAACTGCACTCGTATTAAGAGAAATACATTATAATAAGGAGTACTTGGTAAGCTTTGTATTTGTGGATATATTTTAAGTAGTCACTTCCACTCATCTGGATTCGCTGAAGTCCTGTTTTACACTTCTGCCACAAAAACATTATTACATCAACAACTATTTCTTTGTCAGGCTGGATATTCTGGAAAGAAAAAACCAACATAATAGAAACAGATATGTATATACACTATACAAACATTCTCAAAAATTTTCAAAGTAAATAAATCATCATATTTAAATTTCTTATAAGGAACGACAACATTTTGAAAGCTTAAGAAATATTTTTTTTAAAGTAATTACTGGTAGACCACCCAAGCTTTTCTTCTCCCAACAATACAAGTGGGTTTAGAGTTTGGGGGTTTTGTATTTCCTTTTTTACCGTCAAGCTCTTAAAAGTCACACAGACAAGGAAAGCAGTGAGATGAAAATTATATGGGAGAGACAAACAAATTAACTATCTGTGAAATGTTATAATAGTCAACACATTCTGGGGAAACTAAGTAATGTATTTAACAGTTATATTAACTTTGGGATTTTTTTTTTGTTACAGTATTTAAATATTTGCAGAAGGTCTAAATTAGTAGGTTTCATTTTGCATTGACAGAGTACTTCCACAGGTTGTTGGTGCATCTCAGATGAGGGAGCAGTGAAGAACAACTTAAACAACTAGAAAAAATGTTGGAATGGAAGATCTAATAACTGAAAGAAATGATGAAACACATCTGCATCTTATGAAGAGAATAGTTAAAAAAATCAAAACTATTCAGTTAACCTCCTTATTAATGAATTTTAAAAGGCAATAGAGACCATCTACCCTGTGTTAAACACATTCTGAACAGTGATTAAGGATCCGTACACATCTTTATCACTATTTATACCAGAGTTAGACTAGTATCTCAGGTGCAATGAAACTCAAACCTGCTATATCCATACTATCTGTACAGTTGTATGTGTATGAACATAAGATTTCAGGGATATTGATACTGAGAAGTGAGGGGAGAAAAAGACTGAAAAAGAATTAAATCAAGATGACTTTTGCCACTCGTTTGGCGGCACCAATCTGTTAGATTGGCTCTGCTATATCATGTAACTTCACCATCAGTGAATTCATTGTTAATCAGGGAAGAATTTGTTTCTTCCCCAGAGAGATTAGCTACTGATGAGATTTGTGGGAAACCAGAACAAGAAGAGTTGAAATCCAGGTAACCTGCCTCCCTCTACAGTGGTCATGTAAAAAAAAAAAAAAAGACAAATCATGCTATCTAAAGGTATAACCCCCTCACACAGGCAGGATATTTTGAATGAAAATATTACACTAAAGCTAAAAAACGTGTGCTCCAGCTATACTCAAACTCGGACAATATTCAAATTATATACAAAATTAATTTTGCAGCTACGGCATACGCCATGTTAGCAGAATGCATATTTTCTAAGGAAAACTCTTCATTAGTCTTTTGGATCACAAACTATTTTAGTGTAAATGCTAGTGGAGACATTGCACTGTAATTTTTTTCCCCTCACAGTAGCACATTAAGTGAAATCTCAGTTTGAGCAAGTAAGCTAAAAGTGGTTCCTCTGGGAATAAACCATCAAATATTTAATAGGATTATTCTGTAGTACAGACTTCCAGCACAAAAAGTCCCACTCCCTTTGGTTTTGTTGTTGCTGCTGCTTGTTTGTTTGCAGTGAGAATTTACCTGAAATTGCAGGCATACTGCAGCTATAAAGGCATTATCATTCCTTAGGGTCACTGCTCCCATTTCTATAAATACCACAGAAATGTTTTCTACAGCTGACCATATCTGCTCACCTAAATCTAATATCAGAAATTTGATCTCTGCTTGATTAGCTGAAACATGCAATTAGCTCTGTGACATTCCAAATGGATTTAATATCTAGTAAACCTTTTTGAGTAGCCTGAGTACATAGCACCAATAAAATAAATTTTAAAAAATGAAACAAATATTTTTTTTAAATCACAAATTGATCACATCTTAGGGGTATATTTTTTCATTTTTGCTATTTCATTTTTGTAGTTTGTTAATCATGCAAATGATTCCTTTGGTCTTAAAGTATATGCATTCTCTACAGATTACGTGATTCATTCAGAAGAAATGTCTCTATTTTTATTATACCTGCATAGATGTGGAGACACAGGAAAACACTGTTGTTGCCAAAATCATAAGATCATGAGAAGGCTCACCATGCTTTAAGGAACTCTCTACATTCAATGTTTATTCAAAAAGGAAAAAAAGGAAAGGCAAGATGTTATTTCTAGTTACAAACCTATGGTTGAAAACAACTCAGTGAATTGGCTTACCAGTTCATGCCAGCAGGTAATATACTCTAAGAAACAGTAAATAAAAAGGGGACAGATATTCCCAAGTTTATTCACTTTATGTGAAAAGTGAGCATTGCTATTTTTGGAAATGGAAAGTTTTCAAGATATTTGCAGGGTTTTGGAATGTTATACAATTAAATTGCAGTTGCTTTAACAAGCTTTTCTTGCTTTGAAGACAAGAAATTTTACAGAAATGGAGTATAAGGACAAAAGAAAATCAAACATGCTTGTTTCACTTTTTTCCTGGAAACCTGTCTGACAACATCCATTCATTTTACATCTTTGCATATAACATGATGTATGTTAAACATACATGCTTTTTCACACTCAAGGGAAATGATAAAAAGCCATGTTTTGGCAAACGAAAACAACAAAATTCAGTAGGTTGCAATTTCTCAGATGCTAATTTTTGTCATAGAATATTGCATGCACCATATTAAATAGTTTTTTTAAAAAATAAACAGAATTTCTTGCTGCAAAAATATTTGAAATGCAAACACAGCTATAACTGAACAGCACTCACTTCTGCATGTTTCCTTTTCAGAACTGTGAGGCATTCTAGCTTCTTTAGTATTATTTCCACTAATAGAAAAACCATGTTTAAATTTTCTTGGAAACAGTAAAGGTTGCATCAGTGTAAGAAGTTTGAGTTCCATTTCAGCTTTCTTCCATGTCGGGTCATCTTGAGCCTAATTCACAAAAACAACCAATAGAAATGTGTCTTTAAAATATGTACTTTGAATACTCTTCCTTACCTTCCCAGGAAAAGACTACATAAAATATGTCTAAATAGCTTCTGCATTACCTGAAGAAAATTAACAACAAATTCAATAGCAGAATCAAACACGTCCCACTCTTCATAGCTGAAAGCTAATTTTATAAATTTCACAGCAGCATCTCCAGACACACCCTTTTCTCCTGCAGTGATGACAAAAATATTTTATTTGCTTTACATATATATATTCAGAAGTTTAATTTAAACAATAATTTAGGTATTGATAAACACAAAGGTAAAACTCCACATGCATTTTTGAATAGTCAGCATAACCTTGAAGGATTTTTAATAGCTCTACAAGATACAATAGCTTTATTATTTTGCTTTAATGTGTATGCTTATATACTACATTAATGATGTATCTGCAATGCTCTCTTACATTCTAATGAGGCTGTACAATTACTGACGTTAACATACCTGTGTAAAGGATATCAAGAACCTAGTCTTTTCTGTTGCAGAAAGAACTTAAATCTGGCTATCACCCTGATATGACCATTGTTCCCAGAAATTTAGTAAAAAAAGTGCATAGAAACATGAACAATTTATTGCAAGATAGGTGAGCATTTCTTATTACTGTATCAGAAAATGTGCACATACACCATAAGGAGTCTATTTTCTCACTCTTCAAGTTTATCCAAACCACAGTAAGGCAGAAAAGGGATTTCCTGGTCCTTGGAACTCTAAGCAAGAGTCTTAGATAATATATTCAGCAGTCTCGTACAGTCCTAGGAATATGCCACAGTCTGTCATATCACTTGCACACATGGTCACTCAGATAAAAGATGCTAACATATTAACTTAGTAATAGACAGCTGTTATTTTCCAAAGCAGCGCAATGGTTGGTCCAAGGATCTCAGCAAGCTTATGACAGTCCTTCTGTTACTGCATCTCACTTCTCTTCCATAAGAATGTACCAGGACACCATTCCAAAATTTGGCCTATGAACGATTGTTTAGGGGCATTAATATATCTAGATGAACTGCTATGCTGAACAGTATATAATTACAATGTCCATATATTACTATATGCTATTTAAATAATTCATGCATTAAGAAAATCATAATGATATCTATACATAATCCCTTTCTAATGCCTTATTATATGTATAAACAAGCATATATCACAGAGAGGACAGCATTTTGCAGTCTCTTTATGCATAGCACTGCTACTAACATGAAAAAGAATTCTGCTCACCAAACATTTGCATTATTGGGTACAGAATCCTTTGAAAATTCAAAGTAAGTTTACCTGTTAGTATCAGCTGCAGAAGGGTTGATGATGCATTAATTATACCAAAACGATCAGTGCAATGACTTTCTTGAACACCAGTACTGCTCACTCCACCTTTAATACAGACAATTCATTAAATCACATTATATTGTATTTGACTTGGTAGATGCCAATTAGCCAGTAATCATATCAAGAAAATCTGATTCTGAAGTGTATTTAGTCTCTATAGTTTCTTTTATTAACAAAATATCTCTATAACTGTGGTTATATTCAGTCCAGAGCCCCGCAAAAAAAGTTTGGAAGGAATCATCAAGTCCAGTGTTCTTCTCAAGTTCTTAAATCTAACTTTGAGTGATTTTTTTGCAAAAAATACATGAAACACTACAATATGTTGATCTTGCCTGGCTTCCAGACCCCCACCCAGCTGCTCTCTCACTCCCCCTCCTCAGCAGGACAGGGGGAGAAAATAAGATGGAAAAGCTCATGGGTTGAGATAAAGACAGTTTAATAAGAAAAGCCAAAGCTGTGTGTGCAAGCAAAGCAAAAATCAAAGGATTTTATTCACTATTTCCCATACACAGGCAGATATCCAGCCACTTCCTGGAAAGCAGAGCCTGAGGATGCGTAGCAGTTGCTTGGGAAGACAAACGCCATAACCACTAATCTGCTCCCATCCTCTCACTTAGCCCCAGGTTTTTTTGCTGAGCATGACATCATATGGTATGGAACAGCCATTTGGTGAGTGCAGGGTCAGCTGTCCCAGCTATGTCCTCTCCCAACTTCTTGCCCACCCCCAGCCTACTGGCCTTTGCCGGGAAGAGGGTTGGAGACACAGCCTTGATGCTGTGCAAGCACTGCTCAGCAACAGCCAAAACACTGGTGTGTTATCAACAAACACTGTTTTAACCACAAATGCAAGGCACAGCACTATATGGGCTGCTGTGAAGAAAGTAAACTCCATCCTATTGAGAAAAGATATGTGTAAATTACTGTAGATTTTTACTGATCAAACAGACAACAGAGATTGGCCCAGATTTTTATCTTAAATTTTATGAAGATAAGAAAGATTTCCTGCTTTTACAGGTGCTATTGTTAGAAATGAAATAGCAAAGAAAAAACTAGTAAAATGGAGGTCTGGGCTTCTCACCAACACTCTTTTTGCTTCTTCATGCTGTTACCTGAGAGGATTTCCAGGCCTGCAAAAAAAAGCTCTGAAATGACATCACGAATTTCAATTTCATCAGGAACAGGTGGAGCAGGGCGCAACACATGCCTGCTACTATCAGACAGAGCTTCCAGGATAGCAAGGAATTGAGCTGCGGCACCATCAAACATTTCTGTCAGCAGACGTTCGGTAGTAGTGCGAGGCCATGGCAACTAAGTAACAAAAGGTAATGTAAGCCTTGTAACATCTAAACTGAGTTACAATAAAGCAAGATTTATTTCAAAACAGTTCTCCATCAGAAAGTAAGTACATGTTTAAAACAGAAAATAATGTACTGAAATAACATACTGCAAAATATATTGTTGTTACGAATTTCATGCTTCGAAGGCATAGCAAAGCCTCATGCTAAAAAGGTACAGTAAGAACTGCCATAACTTCATAGCAACCACTAGCACTGTTGCATGCTATTTTACTTAGAAAACAATACAATAGAAATTATGAGTGACAGTATTAAGGCCGTGTAGTTTCAAGCCACTCAGATCTCTCCTTATAATGATATAGACTTGACCATAAGGAGCTAAGTTCTACACACTTTGCAGAAAATCAGAGAAAGCTTAGGATGCTCAGCACTGCAGTGAAAGCAAAACACTATTACATTATCTCACTTGTACATTTCAAACAGCATAACATAAAAATACAAGGCAGAATACACAAAAATATATTTGCAGTATTAACAGCTAAGAAATCAGAGATCTATGTAAGAAAATATATTAAAATTTTATTTCAATGTTCTGTTTACCTGGTTACCAAACCACTACCAGACATAAGGTAAATCACAGATAGAGTACTTTAAAATGTTGCTCACAATCCAAAAAAAAAAAATTTAATTCATTAGTTGTAGCTAACGGATTATTTTTGTTTTCAACTAACTTCTATAATGAGTGAGCCTCATCAATACTATATATCTGTCTTTTCCAAAGAAAGAGGGACTATTTCTGCTGGGATTATAGTTTAAAAAGGTAGTTAATATTGGATACTGATGGAGCAGCTAATCCTGGAAATCTTTTCCAGGCGCTTGAAGAACAAAACTATCCAGAGTGGTCAGCATGGATTCTGTGATTGATTCTATGAGAGGAAATGGCCTCAAGTTGTGTCAGGGGAGGTTTCGATTGGATATTAGGAATAATTTCTGTACTGAAAGAGTGGTCAAGCATTGGAACAGGCTGCCCAGAGAGGTGGTGGAGTCACCATCCCTGGAGGTGTTCAAAAGACACATAGACATGGTAACTTTGGGACATGGTTTAGTAGGCATGGTGGTATTGGGTGGACAGTTGGACTTGATGATCTTGGAGGTCTTTTCCAACCTTAACGATTCTGTGATTCATGAAGGGGAAGTCATGCTCAACCAACCTGATAAACTTCTATGTTGAAATTACTTGCCCCGGTAGACGAGGGGAGCGCAGTGAATATTGTCTACCTAAACTTCAGCAAGGCCTTTGACGCTGTCTTCCATAACCCTGAGCAAGTTTGCAGATTACACAAAACTGGGAGGAGTGGCCGATATGCCAGACAGTCGTGCTACCATCCAGAGGGACCTCAACAGGTTGATAAGAACCTCATGATGTTCAAGAAAGGGAAGTACAAACTGCTGTACCTGGGAAGGAACAAACCCATACACCAGTACATGCTGGATGGCCACCCAGCTGGAAAGCAGCTTGGCAGAAAAGGACTCTGGTTGCACATGAGCTATCAATGTGCCCTTGCAGCAAAGGTGGCTGACGGTACCCTGGGCTGCATTAGGCAAAGACTTGCTAGCAGGTCAAGGGAGGGGATCCTTCCCCTCTACTGGTGAAGCCACACCTGGAGTACTGTGTCCAGTTCTGGGCTCCCTAGTGAGAGACATGGATATACTGGAGAGAGTCCCACAAAGGGCCTTGAAGATGATTAAGGGACTGGAGCACCTCCCCTGTGAGGAAAGGCTGAGGGAGCTGGGACTGTTCAGTCTGGGGAAGAGAAGGCTCAATGGGGATCTTAACAATGTATGTAAATACTTGAAGTGTGGGTGCAAAGAAGACATAGCCAGGCTCTTTTCAGTGTTTTCCAGTGACAGGACCAGAGGCAATGGGCATGAACTGAAACACTTGAACCTCCCTCTAAACATCAGGAAACACTTTTTCACTTTGATGGTGACTGATACTGGCACCAGTTGCCCAGAGAGGTTGTGGAGTCTCCATCATTGGAGATACTCAAAAGCCAACTGGGCAACCAGTTCTAGGTGGCCCTGCCTGAGCAGGGGGGTTGGACCAGATGACCTCCAGAAGTCCCTTCCAACCTCAACCATTTTGTGATTCCGTGATAAATATTCTCCTAGCAAAACAACTCCAAAACAAATTTTCAACATTTTTTTAATAAATCTTCATAATGATGTTTGCAGACTAAAAATTTTCAAAACAAACTATATGGGTTTTTTTATATTTTGTGCCATTGTATTCAATATATTTTTTTCCGCACACTGCAGATTTGTTTTTATGACCCCAATCTAGGAATCAGATCTGTACAAGCGAAAAGCAATATACTTCACATATATTCCAGGACAGGCTAAGCACAAATTGCAGGTTTTGTTTAAATACATTCATTAAAATGCAGAGCAGAATGGGCATGTAATTTACTACTAATAATATTTTTGCATAAGTATTGTCTTGTCATGTTTAGAAAACAAACATTACACTGGTGCAGAAGAACCTCAAAGTGAAAGCTAACTTAAACTAAACAGATTAGACTAGCTTGTTTCCATTTTTCAAGGTGATTTAAGTACAAAATCAAATTCCACTGCATATATACTAGAAGAGAAGGAAGAGCTTTAATTAGTTGCTAGTCCAAGCATAAGGTGCTCTTTAACATGCTCAACTGAGTTCTAAAAATAACTATTCTACCTACTTGTACATGTTTTATAATTAAAAAAGAAAACTGTTTTGAAAGTCAAAACATTAGGCAAAAGTAAATGTCCCATATTTTTGCATTTACTTGACACTTAATAAACCTACAAAATATTCTGAAATAATTATTAAAACAGTGTTTTCAGATTTTACATCATTCAACAAATCTTGCAAAACTACAAAAGGCATGGAGAAACAAATATGTAAATTCAATACTATTACTCCTTAAATAGGGTAATGAAAACTGTTGTAGCACATTTTAGAAGCAAAAGATTTTTGGTGCGGGATTTATGAGTAGTGTAATTTCTAACAATTTCTTGTTAACTTCAAGTATTCAGTTTTGTAAGAAAGTCAAATAGACACTGCAGAACAAAATCAATTACTGAAGATTTTTCAAGCTTCTGGAGATCAGATATATGAGATTCCTGTGATGTGACAGACATAGGTTCCTAGTAACATGAAGGGTGCCTGACGAGCAAACACCCTATCTGAAAGCATGCAAAGTTCCTAATAACCTAATTGTTCAGCAAGACTTTTAGATGATCATCATTCAGAAGTATTTAAGTCTTCCAGAATCAACTGACCATGAGAAAGTTGACCAGTGTCTTTAAGTGTGCAAACCACACATACCTGAACGTGTTGAGGTTTGGGCCCTACCTTGGATAATGGGAAATTTCCAGTAAGTGAGGTTTGGAACAGATCAATTGTGCTGTCCACACAGCTGCTTAATATTAATTACAATTCAAGTCAATGATTTGAAACTGAAATATCAGATAATCTTTTAAAAAGTTTTGATGAATAACTTAGGTAACAGAAGCATTCAATGAAATCAGATCACATCAGTAACATATTGGTATAATTTCATTATAATTTTACTATTAACCATAAGCAGTATCAAATGAGCAATCTCAGTTGCTTCTGGTAAGTCTTTCTAATACAGCCAATTTTCTTTAAAAAAACCAACATAATGTAGACTAATGACAAAGAAATAATTAGAAATTATATCAGTATTAAACAATTATTTAAGACAGAAAATACATCATTCTTATTTCAAATTATCTGGCTTTACTGTACCTAGTGCAGTACATGTTTTTACATGTAGCTTATCCCAAAGTATTTTATGAGTAAATTAGATAATTATGAACAAAAAAATTCCAGATTTAACCTATTCATTCAGCTCTGAATGTTTGAATCTGTTCTAGCCTCAGATAAACTGTGACAAAGATGATGTTACTTTGCAGTATCTCTTTCAAAAAATGCAAAGAGATTCCTCAATTTTGCCATTATATTATGAGGTACATTGTAATGGATCTATATCTATGCCATGAGAATTAAAGGACAATGGAATTTCAGTCCAAGGAGACCTTAAGAAACTTAAGGAAGTAATTCTACTGGGAGAAGTGCCGAGCTCTGCATCTGGGGAGGAATGTATCTGTACAGACTGGAAACCAACTTTTGGAGTAGCAACACTGCCAACAAAGACCTGGTTGTTAAACTTGAGCCAGCAGTGTCTTCTTGTCACAAAGAAGGCAAACTGCAGACTGGATTACACCAGGAGAAACGTAAACAGCACATTGAGAGGTTATTTTCTTCCCTTACTTGGAACTCATGACCCCCCACTTTTGGGCTCTTCTGAGTAAAAAGGATACTAAGAAACAAGACAGAGTCCCATGGAGGTCTTCTAAGATGGTTGGGGTAAAAGTAAAAGAAAATTTTAAAGGGGGCCCCTTAAGAAATAGCCAAAGCCTTAGTTAGTCTGACAAAGAGGAGGCTAATGGGTGACCTAATAGCTGTCCACAACTACTTGAAGAACACTTATAAAAGTAAAGAAGCCAAACTCTTCTGAGTAGATACAGACAGTATAAGAGGGAATAATGACCACCATTTCAACTTTGGGGGACTGGGCTAGTTTACTTTAATTCAGATGACTCTGAAAGCATCAGGGATAACTTGCAGATTGGACATTAGGAGAAGTATGTTAATTAGGAGGGCAGTGCAGTACTGGAAGAGATTATCTAGGTTGACTAGGGAATGTCCTTCGTTAAAGGTTTTGAAGGCAAAGCCACAGCTGGTTTGATCTATCATTGGCAAAAGTCATGCTTCAAGTCAGAGACCAGACTAGATGACTTCCAGAAGTCCCATGTAACCAACATCTTTACACCTATGATACTGCAATAACGTAATTCTCCATAATGCAGTATTCACAAAAGAAAATAATTTACTCCATAAAACCAAATTATCTACATTTATATCACCATCAGATAACAATATTCCAATAATGCTTTTTATTCAAAAGGGTGTCACAGTGCAAAAAGATCTCGAATTTTTGCTTACATGGGTGCAAAGCATCTCAATGAGCAGGCAATATTACTCAGTAAGAGAGTGCTGTTTGGGGAGCTTGCTCATTAGTACTTCCAGTCACTCCTCTCTGCCAGCTTCTTACGGAAGCAGGAATTAATTTATTTAAATCACAATTGCAAACAGTAGGAAAGCAGAACAACCATCTGTCCATCAGAAAAGGAATAACCACTCAGACAGAAGCATTCTCTTTGGCACAGTGAAATCAAAATGCAAACTTTCTATTCTATCTGTGCAGTCCTGCATCCAGGAAAGGTCCTGAATTCAAAAGACCTATCAATCTATGAACAAAAATGGATGATATGCCTCTAAGTAAGATGCATAACTGTTATGTACCCACATAGTAGCATACTGGCGTAAAAATAAACTTAACTACTAAAGTTTGTTATATTAAAGTCTGTATGTTGACCAAAAAAGGGACAAAGCACTCACAAAAAAAATCATTTTCTTTGATTATTTAGAATTCTTATCCCGATGGATCACTCATTTTTGACACTGGCTTTAAAGAACACAAGAGAAGAGTGAAATTTGAGGAAATCCATTACTTCCTTAAAAGTCTATTTTGTATCCTGGATGCCTTTCTCTAATTCCTGGTATCCTGCAGAACAGTAAGCAGCCTTCAGAAGCAATCTCTCAAGACTTGAGAGAGCTCTCCAATGTAAATACAAAAAATTTAAAAACGTGGTAGCTTTTTTTGAAAGTACCCCTTTATTTTCACAGTAATTTAACACAGCAGGGCAAACTGAGGACTTCCATACACTTGATATGAATTTGAACAAGATTTCTCTTATTTTTATTGCTAACATAATTGCTAAAGGAAAAAAAAACTAGAAAAAAGAGTATTTTCTGAAGTAGTAATTACTACATCTTACCTCTTTTCAAGCTTATTCTGAATTTTAAGAATAAAATTGTTAACTATGAAACTGAAATAGTACAACTTTCTCCTTGTGAATAGCACCATGTGTATTAAGCAGAATTACATCACATATTCACCACATGCAAATAGTAAACAAAGAGAAGGATTATACAAAATGTTAGACTTACATTTTGTGCTTCTTTCAGGTTAACTCTTAACTTAGGTCGAAAGCGGATTTTTGGTTTTCTTCTGGATTCATATACCGCTCTCTTGAAAATCATTACTGACATCTGACACAACGAAAAAAAGTAAGTAACTGTGTTACATGTTCTGTTCATAGAGATTGTAACTACTCTACCTGTTTATAATGAATAGCAGCACCATACCTTCAGAGTGGCCTCTCTAAAAATCTTTTTTGTCTCTGAATTTTCCAGTGAAGAACTATTATTTTCTAATTGCTTCAGCTCGTCAATTTTAATCAGACCACGGCGAGCAAATATCTGTCAAAGTATTAAAAAAAAAATTATACTTTGTTTTCATATTCTGTATGTTGGTATTTAATTTTAGAATCATAAAATTCTTTAATTCAGACAACTGCAAAGAGCTGCAGTGAAAGCCAGGTCATGAACAACTGAAAAGGAAAATAAAACCTTTCATATATATGCATGGGGACTGGTCACTACTTAGTGCTAGAAGTCTATGACTATGATTATATTACAAAGTACTATTGCATTTAACTTTGATTTGATTACGCATTTACATTTGGAAACACACCTCCACTTTCCAGATAAATTTTGGAATATGGGCTGAACTGTAAATTCCTATGACCTGATAATAAGCAGGAATATTTAAATAAATATTTATTTCCCATTTGATTGCACCTGAAATGCTATGTGTGGTAAATCAGGATACCTCTCCATGAATGCCGGCTTGACAATCGAAATAACACTGAGAAACTGCAGAATATAGGGTGGCTCTCCACGTCAAATAATGCACAGATAAGAGTGGAATGGACGATTCCATACATATACTGGCCCACAATAAGTATTCCAGGACCTGTATTGAAGAAATCCAGTTTTAAACTGAACGCATTTTAAACTATATAAATATACTAAAGAACACATACAAAGATTTATCTTCACCTGGTAGGACAAATTAAAAGAGGGGAAAAAAAAAAATCACAGAAATTGTATTAATTTTGAATATGTTTAATTGAGTACAAAGCATTCCTCCTGCGTATTATTAGTTTCTTCCCATCTGAAACTGTGGTCAAGCATTATATTTTAGTCTCCAAAATACCTCAACCACTCCAGCTCACTACAGCCTTGCCACCAGGCAGAGGTCCTGCCCTTCTCTCTCATCTGCCCTTACCTTGAGAGTTCTCCCTCTCCTTTGTGTCAGCTCTAGTGATCGTTCTTTTCTAAGTTAGTTTTCAACTAGATCAACAAGCTTATTTGGGATGCAGTGGAGTCTGCCTTCTTTGGTGACACCCTGCACTTAGATTAATTTACAACCATGGAACTACACTATTGGTCCTTAATTTAGGGCCAACATAGTCATTGCAGCAGTCTAATTTTAAGAATTGGTCCTACTAAATTGATTGAACAAAATCTTCTTCTTGTATTTTCTTTGGCTCATCTATTCCCTGAGGTACACAAAATATGCACAAATTAAACCGATATACAGATTTTCTTTTTGTCTGAAATAAAAGAACCTGAAATGCCTACAATCACTTCCTCTGTTTCCTGTATAGTAAAAGCCTGAATATGTTAAAGGAGGTGCTAAATCAATTCTGACTTCAATAAATGGTGTTCAAAGAGAAAAAATCTTTCCTGCTCAATGAAAGATTAATATAACCAACAGGTAAGAATATAGACTGGATCCAGGCTGAGCCAGACCCTGTTCAAGTTTTAGGAGAAAAAAATAAAGCTAAGGCAAACAAAAAGTACATTCATAGTTAAAACAAAAAGTGCAGAGGGAAAGACCAGGTCATTTTATCAAGTATTTACAACTAAAAACCTAGCCACCAGGTGTCAGTACATTTCCACATTTTACAAAACAAAAGACCAGTTCTTGGGATTTGATACAGTTGCCCCAAAACCAGCATCTAGAGCCCCCTGAAACAGTCTATCATATCCCATCTCAAAGACCAGCAAGATGTTATTCTGGGCTCCATTCCACAACTAAGGAAGGAGCAGAGTCATAAAGGCACAAGGGCTTAGAAATTGGCCATTTTGCAATCTAGATGTTTTATTTCCTTGTGACAAATTGTTACTGTTGGCAATGACAATGAAATAAGTATGTCAGGGTACAGTGTTATGCAAAATACAGGTGCATTTTCCAATCTTCTGTGAATTTTTCAAATGTTTCTATGTTTATTTTGCCATACCTTAGCAGACTGACCTCTCATCATCAAATGTCTGCATATGGTGTAAATATGAATAGTACCTGCAAAAAGAAAACAAAATAAGTAAAAACCAGGTAAATTCTATAATCCTACATGAAATTTCTTACGCTAACCAGCTGAAACTTTTTCTTAATATCTGGGGGTTTATTTCCAGAGACTGAAAAATAAACTAGTAGTTTTTCTATAACTATCTTTAAATTAGACAAGATGAAGCCATTAAATTCTTGGGCGATACTAGCTTCAAAAATACTTACACAATGAAGTAGTGTCATAAAAGAAAGAAATCTTAACAATGTACTATGTCGAATTTTTATTAAATAACTGATGGAGAGAAAAATCTTATTTTTATCCCCAAATGCCTTGGTCTTTAAAAGAAATATTACCTCTCCTCACAGACCTTACCTTATATGATTCTTTTAGTCTGTCATGGCAATGTCCTAGCAGACAACACCACTATTATGTGATATTAAGTATGATAAGTGAAATGAAGAAAATTGATTGTGAATAGAAGTTTCAAAAGCATCAAAGTGACTTACAAATAAAATCCTGTCAAAAACTTACTTAATTTAGGCTATGTCACAAAATTGCTTTTCAAAAACCAGCCCTAGAAGTATAAAAGACATTGCAGTTTGGGGGTGTGGGGGGGAAAGTCTATTCTTCTGCCTGTACGAATGTTCAGAAAGGGGCACCTGTAGCAGAAGGAGTCATCGCAATGTCAACTGTCATAGCTAGAAGGGTGTTATTATCCCAATAATCAAGAATTGAGCAAGCATAAGGAAGATTTTTTTTTGTCAGTCAAATGTGTAATGAGGCACAAAATCTATTGCCAGAAATTGCAGAAAAATGCTCAGGAACTGGGAAAAATCTGAGTTATCGCCTAACATTTACTTCTAATCAGATTATTGGCTAGGCTTGGTACAGAGACGTGTCCCACAGACAGGTAGGGGGACTTAAGAATGGCAAGTGAGTATATTTTAATTTTAATTCTCCCATAGAAACAGAGAAACAAAAACCACACCTCAAAAGTAGAGACTGAGGGCAGCAGTAGTCCCAGCAAAAACAGAAGCATAAGAATTTTGACCAATTATAACAGAAAGAAAGTAAATTTTCCAAAATTAAATTAAAATCACATTATCTCCTCAATTTATATTGCACCAATTGACCACAGTAGAACAAATTTATAGTAGTCTTTTGACTTTTGACTAAATAACATTGCCTTTCAAAGCAAAAATACACTGTTGCTGTTCTTGAAATAAAAATCTTGATACACCATGGTCTGTTTATCTAGTTCATGGAAGTTCCATTTTTTCCTCATCTTTTTTCCTTATTCAAGCATTTATAAGTAGCACACCAAAATCATATACAGAGATTCAGATTCTTAAATGTCATATGGTATTTTTTAGAATAGTTTTATTATTAACATCAGCCTTAAAGATCATTTAAAAAATACAAAGATGTAATGTCAGGGACAGACAAGCATTTTCTAATCTTAGATCTGCAACCCCCTTTTTTAAAAAAAAAAACAAAACAAAACAAAACATTAACAAACATTTTATTGATAAAAAATCTTATGAGGGTTTTTTTAATAGGGGTTCACTCAGTAAATGCCCTTATTATGCTGTTAGATTTCATTTTATTAGTACACTTGAACCACAGCTATGATGAAAAAGCTATTACTTTTACAACAGTCTATCTGAAAAAGGCACACCGTGTAGAAACATCAATTTAAAAATCCCTTATTTTAGGGGGAAAAAAAAAATCTATTGCAATTGAAGACTAACTAGAGATTTATTCATGACCCTTAGGTTGACCATAAAGAATATGTATAAAGTTTCCCTCCACATTGCTTAGCAAAGAAATGTAAATGCAAAGCCTGAGGTACCATTGTAGATAAGCCAACACAAATTCTCCTGAGGTAGAGCCACTTGCATATTGAGTCGTATTGAGGACAAGACATTCAAACAAGTCTGCAGGGACTCTTGATTCTGGAGATATCTGTCACTGCTGCAAACCATCTGATAAATGCAAACATTCCTCTCTTGCAAAGCATGGAACTAAAATATATAGAAACATATGTAAAATTAATATATATAGATAAAATAGGTGCAAATGTCAGTTTTTACATGAGCGAAGTACAATAAAATGGTGAGTATTAAAAGACCAAGCATACTAGAAAAAAAGTTGGCGTGACATTGAAATAAGAATTAGAATATGGAGAAAGTGCTAAAGCTTTGAGATTGCTGTACTATTAGCCTGAGTCAGTTTCCACTGCATCACAGGATAAAAACGCACCTAGTGCACTCAGTCTGCTGAAAAGGGCATAAGAAGAAAGGATACATGAGGCATTAAACTGATATTCAAAGAATCTGGTTTTAATTCTTGGCTTCTCTGTAGATGACCTCTGTAAATTAAGGCAAGTCTTAACTATTTGCACTTCTCCATCTGAATCACAGAGATCTCATTTCTCACTCTCATCCATTAATTTTCTCTTCTACAGATGCATTGTTCCTTCTCTTCCTTGTAATACCTAACATAATGTGATCTCAGTCTTGTCTGGAGTACAGTACCATTTGAACAAGCCAACATGGGAGAAAATGAGCTAAGTGGGATGCAGCCAGTCAATAACTATCAACCTCTCAGAAGCCTACTAACCTGATAATATTTGAAATTATATTAATTTTTTGCAGTTAATTCACTGAAACTGGAAGTTTCAAGCCCTGGAATTCCATTTCTGTGATTTCCTTAGTGTTACATTAAAAAACAAAACAAAAAAGCTAGCTGCAGAAACCTGGCAAAAAGAATTTACATATAAAGCCTTTAGATGTAATCATTTGACACATTATCATTATCCATTTCCAATTGTAGAGATCATTGTCAGACTAGATTCGATATTTGAAAATTTAGGGATATGGAAGTGTTTAAAGGTCAAGTTACAGAATGGGTATTGTAGTACAGACTCATGACATCTGGTGCTATGATTTGTTCAAGGTCTAGACAGACATATAGAAAACAGGAGAAACCATCTCTGGGACTTCAAATTTATTTAAAAAGCACTTTTTAAAAACTAAAATAAAATGGATTAACATAGCCTTCGATCATATTCTCCCTAGGAAGCTGAACTATCTTTGAAAAACAAAAAATAATACAAATAAAGTATCTCTTCTGTCATGACATCTGCTTCTAGCTCTCAAGCGAACTGTCTGCTTTTTTCTCTTCACTAAACACCTATTTACAACCTAACTCTGACTAGAGGAATATGAATTTGATTAGCTCAATACACAGGAGATGCCTATGATTTCCTTTTGTTGTTCTTGATCACAGAATAACTTGCATTATTTTGAAATATCCACTGTGTACTGAAAATAGAGCTTCTCAGCAAAGAACTGCTTAAGATAAAATCTAACATGTTTTAGAATTCTTCCTATACCTACTGAAACACTTTCTTCCATGAATAACAAATGATAAATCACAAGCCTGTACCTCGATAAACAATTAACACAAAAGGATGCCAACATACTCTAGAGGTCACTCAGCTTCCCAGAGCTTAGAGCGCTTAAAAAACTGTTCAGCATTCTGCCTCTTTTTTTCACAGTGAGCAAGTAAGCTATTGATAGTAATGCAATCCTGCTTTTTTACTATGTCATGAGCTTTTTTTTACATGAGGAATTTTTGCACATTTATGGTACAAATTACAGACAATGTTTTAATTCTCTTGTACTCTGCCCCATTCTTAGATCACATTATACAGAAATTTCTGCAACAATTGTAGGACAGTTATCAAATTTTGCCTATATCCTGATTCTGACAGTGGGTAATAGCAACTATTTCAGAGCAAAACTGCTGTAGACAGTTACAGAATAACCTGTTCAGAGAAAATTGCCCCTTTAACATTACGTTGATAGTGGCTCGCTTATGCCACAAAAGCATTATGCTTTTATATCATATATTTTATATTATGCACTTATATCCTCTTAAAAATCTACACCAACTCCGGATGTTCATATCACACATATGACTGTTACATCTCAATACAATCTGTGTGGACAAACTATTAAAGATTAGTTAATATTTAATTAAAATGAAGTACATTTCTGGAGGATAAAACAGACTACTTAATTTGAATCTGTGAATATCTTTGACAAAACAAAAACAAAAACCTACCGTAAGTGCTGCATTTTTGTTTCTGAAACCATTTGGAAAAAAGGTGGATTTAAATTGATGCACATCATCTGTGATATCATCAAGGTTTCCAGAAATGAACTGCTGAAGGTATCTTCCATAGCACTGTAGAAGTGCCAACTTATATTCCTGAAGTGCAAATAATGGTATTTTTATAGTTCATATATTACATTCTATTTCTATAAAACGTGGGGTTTTTTTATGATCTTTATGTAAAAAGGTATCAATGTGAAAGAGCAGCTAGAAGTAAAACACTGACGTTTTATACAAACATTCAGCAATGTAATTTCTAATGTGAACACTCTCAGCATATTAAAGGTAGAAGTACTTAAAAAAAGAGCTTGTGGTTTAGGAGTTTCTGTTTATTTTAATCATAAATATGACATATCAGAGAACAATTGTAAAGTATGATGCTGGGCTAATGTAATAAACTCAGAGGGTTCCTGGAATGTCCTGCAGCTTTGCAACAGTAATGATAATGATACTACACTTCTGAGAAAAGTACTTCGTAATGTAGAATTTTATAAACAATATACAGACATCATTACTTCCCTCTCCCCTGTTTCCTCAATGCCAAAGCTCTTTTTTCATAAAAGCAGAGAGGAAGAACAGAGGAAGAATAAGATGCACTAAAAAAAGAATTAAACAAGTGACAACCGGAATTTACATATGGCCAAGAAGTCAGCATTAATAGAAAATTGCCACTGGGCCTTTAAGAACTGTTAACAAACAGGATGCTGAGCTTTATGTCTCATTCAAAATAGAGCTCCCCAGCAGCATGCTAAACCACTCTAACATCATGCTGAGACTATGGTTCAGCTCTGACTCAGATGTGGAAGTGGCATTTACTGAATCACCTCCACCACTTCCTGCAGCAAAGATTATTTAGAGGTTTCTCTACCAACTTCACTGAATTCTAGCACACACACAACCCCGTCATGATAAATTCTGGGGAAAAAAGTAACTAATTTGTATTTGTAAAAGTGATCCTTTAATGTTTAATCACAGAAAATTCAAAAGTATTTCCTTGCACCCACTTTTTTAAATACAAATTCCTACCACCACGGTAAAACCTACCCTGAATTTTTTAATCATCTGAGGAGTTCAACTCCCATGGCCCTATTGTCCTCTTTCCTGTGTGAAAGCAGCAGCCATACACAGAAACTTTTACTTTCCATGGATGGCTACAGGCAAGTCAGTCACTTGTGTAATCTAATACATAGATTCAGGCTGTGATAACTCTTAGAATCTGAAGTCACGGATCAGAATCCCATTAAGTTAGTTGCAAATATATAGCAAATGGGTAATTTCTCTCCCAAACAGTTTAAAATGTATGCGTAAAACCAGAGATAACAGGCGGATACAGGCAGAGAGGGAGGAGAAAAAATGAGTCAGTACTAATCAGTATGATGACTAATGGGCTAATTAATTTCCAGATACGTGACATAATGAATTTAGGTGTGTCCTAAAAGATACATAGCAGATGTATAATAGAAAGGAATCTAAAGTGAGGAAGCACTAAAAAAAATTAGCAGGAGGACAGAAAGTTAAGCTAATGCTTATCCACTGACTAATTATATTGAATAATTAATTTTAAAGGTTATACACCATTAAGTATTATATAACATAAGGGTGGCTTAAAATTCAACTAGGACTTGATGTTTTCACCTAGGGGTCAAGACTTTCAACTTGGAGTCAAGGGGGGTACTTATGGAATAAGTTTATCCCACCTAACACAGAGCTAGGTGTTACACCACATTCATCTTTCCAGTAAGGCACTACATTTGTAACTAACATCCATCACGTACTTTTCCTTTCTATTTTCTCCAGGGATAAAAATGGATATAATGAAAACTAAATTTGTAAAGTCGAAGAAATCCACTTAAAAATGGGAGTTCTGAAAAGAGCTCATTTCAAAGTTTTAGGCTGGCCAGCAAAACAACTTTTTCTACAACATTGCTAACTTTACCTTCACTGTAGAAAACCACATTACACCAGAGGATTGAAGTTGCAAGCAGAAGTCTTTACTCAGAATTCTAGATTATTTTTAGGCAATCTAGGGCCCATTCATTAAGCACCTTGAACATAAGGACCAAATTACCACATTTGAGCTGTGCTACGGGAAGCCAGTCTAAAGTACACAGAGCAGGGTTTGATGCTTTTGAAATAACTTCTTACTGAGTACACTGTGAGAGCAGCAGTTCCCAAGTAGCTAAAAGCTTCATGCAATATTCCAAGCAATTCCTAGGGCCCAGAAGCCACGAAAACTTGAGGAAAACCTGAACATGGAAAAACAGTGAATGAAATTGGCTAGGCAATGAAGGAGCAATTAACAAATGCAGCTACTCAAGCTTCCTTAAGATTTTCTGTGAACATTTCTAAACCTATACCATGAGCCTATACCTTCAATTACAATGGCCCCACAGCTAGGGACTCTTCTATATGCCTTCTTCAACCTACCAACTCAGTGAGTCTTGAGTGCTGCTGAAGTTCAGTTTCAGCTTGCTGCTCTTTATTCAGGAGGCAGGACACTTTTGTGGAATTCTTTAGGGCAAATGCAGTGAAGGATATGTAAGACTTTGTAACATCTGCATGATACTTATACCTTTGCCCAGTTCCACGGAAAAGCTCACCTAGTAGCTGCATATATATGCTTTCCATAAATAGCATTTATCCTTGCTGTATTCCATAAGCAAAGGATTTAATAGTGGAAGAACAGTTGCACTGGATGTGTTCCTCCAAAAGATGGCCCCTCAAACTATCTTGATACATTATATCCTGATACATTCCACCTGAAAAATATGCTAAGGCACATGAAAAATGAGGAGGTGATTGGCGACAGTCAACGTGGCTTCACTAAGGGCAAATCATGCCTGACAAATTTGGTGGCTTTCTACAACAGGGTTACAGTGTTGGTGGATAAGGGAAGAGCAACTGACATCTACCTGAACTTGTGCAAAGAATTTGACACTGTCCCGCATGATATCCTTGTCTCTAAATTGAAGAAGCAGGGATCTGATGGATGGACCACTTGGTGGATAAGGAATTGGCTGAATGGTCACACTTCAAAGAATTGTAGTCAATGGCTCGATGTCCAAGTGGAGTCAGTATTGGGACTGGCACTGTTTAACATCTTTGTTGGTGACAGGACAGTGGGATTGAGTGCACCCTCAGCCAAGTCTGCCAACGACACCAAGCTGTGTGGTGCAGCCAACATGCTGGAGGGAAGGGATGTCATCCAGAGGGACCTTAACAGGCTTGAGAGGTGGGCCCATAAGAATCTCATGAAGTTCAACAAGGCCAACTGCAAGGTCTTGCCCATGCATTGGGACAATCCCAAGCACAAATACAGGCTGAGTGGATAATGGATTGAAAGCAGCCCTGAAGAGAAGTACTATAGTTGCTAGAAGAGATGAGAAGCTGGACATGAGCCAGCAATGTGTGTTTGCAGCCCAGAAGGCCAAGTCTGTCCCGAGCTGCATCAAAAGAAGCATGACGAGCAGGTCAAGGGAAGTGGTTCTGCCCTTCTACTCTACTCTCGTGAGACCTCACCTGGAGTGCTGCATCCAGCTCTCGGGCCCCCAACATAAAAAGGACATGGACCTGTTGGAGCGAGTCTAAAGGAGAGCCATGAAGATGATCAGAGGGCTGGAGCACCTCTCCTATGAAGATGGGCTGAGAGACTTGGGGTTGTTCAGCCCGGAGAAGAGAAGGCTCTGGAAGACCTTATAGTAGCCATTCAGTGCCTGAAGGGGGCCTGCAAGAAAGCTGGAGAGGGGCTTTTTACAAGGGCATGTAGTAATAGAACAAGGGGTAATGGCTTTAAACTGAAAGAGGGTAGATTTAGATTAGATAGGAGGAAGAAATTCTTCACTGTGAAGGTGGTGAGGCACTGGAAGGGGTTGCCCAGAGAAGCTGTGGATGCCCCATCCCTGGAAGTGTTCAAGGCCAGGTTGGATGGGGCTTTGAGCAACCCAATCTAGTGGAAGGTGTCCCTGACCATGGCAGGGGCGTTGGAACTAGATGATCTTTAAGGTCCCTTCCAGGCCAAACCATTCCATGATTCTATGGTTTTCAATTATGTCCTCTTCTTTTCTAGGTGAAAAGAGGGAATCTAATACTGTCATACGCTGCAGAGAATGAAAAAGTGTAAATACAAGTAACAATTAGCATTTAACTGCTTTCCTAATGCAAAAGTCAATGGACTGTTCTTAAAAATTATTTTCAGTCTAAACACAATGTCAGTTATCTGTTTTTTCTTTCAGGGGGGGTGGGTATTAAAATTTAACACTCCCATTCTGAAAAAAAATACAAACTTGGTTTAATCTGATTTTTTATTCCCATTACATTCAAAAATGAAGTAGAAGTTACAGAAATCTTTCCAAAAGCATGGAAGGATTCTACTAATAAATTATAGACTTTCACTACCTTTTGTGTTATAATTTTTCTATTACAATCAACATTTTAGAAGACTAATATAAAAGTCTGTGTCTGAAACAGGCCTGAAAGATTGAAGGACATAGTTAAAATGTATACTTGTCTCATAACACAGACAGTATCATACACAGACACACTAAATAGCCAGAGTTTTAAACTAGGAAAGTATTATTGATGAAATAGATATTTTCTAATATGTTCCTGGCAAAAAGAAGATAAATCCACTGATGGATCACTACAAACACAAAATCACACTAAGCAGATAGCATCTATTTAGGAGCTGTCCCTTACTGTAAATTATCCTAATTCTCAACAATCTTTACGTGTATCCTCTCAAGCAACTTTTCAGGTACTGAACCTTTATAATAAATTAATCTATAACTCTGTAATCCTTCAGTATTTCTGCTTCATAACTGTGCCACTCAGGACCACACACCCTTCTTCAATCCTAAAAGGAATGACTTGCAACTAGCTTTCAACTGTACACCTCTGAGATGCTTCTGAGTGTTGTTTAGTAATTACCCCTGAAAGCCCCAGACTTTATGTCGTGATTTTCTGACACAGATATCACTGAGGAAGTAAGTGACACGCCTTTGAGGGTTTTTTCCCAGCAGGCACAAAGGACAAATATTATAGAATATAACATAAAACCAGCCTCACTGAGTCAGACCAATAGTTACTAGCCTGGTATCCCATCTCCCAACAGTAGCCAGTAACAGAAATTGAGGAGACCAGAAGTGCGCACTGAATGCAAGATGCAGGAGCATTATCGATACATATAGTTGTATAATGTGTAATTGCACTCTGGTTTTTATTCTCTGTTCCCCTCCTGACAATTCTTTACATTCACTTTTGGTTAACTGAGCACTGAGTTGATATTTCAGTGGAACAAACCACCACTGCTCCATCATTGTCAATTTGTACTGAAGCAGTGTCTACAAGCACAGTCAGATATTGTACACAGTAGTGTTGAAACAAATATTAAGGAAAGATTTTGGGATGTTTAGAAAGGCAACAGGTGCATAGAAATACATATACAGAAAATACATCAAAAAATCAGGGCAATTTTACAATAATAAGCAAGAGATACAAATCACCAACTCTCACTGGAATCATTTTGTAAAAGATTTTGCTACTTTCTAAATAGCTTCCAGTAAAATATGATTAAAAATTAAAGTAGCACAGAAACATAATGAAACAAAGACTGTTATTGAGCCATTTCTGTTTCCATATTACTTACTTTGATCTGAGTGAGGGAATCACCAACTTTCAGAAGTTTTTCATTGTAATACCACTCTGGCAGTCGAGGCTTATATTTGATCCAAATAGTAAACAAAGTATTTGCTCTAAAAAAAAAATACAGGAGAAAAGATTTCAGATTAAACTGGCAGTAGACCTGTCACAAGAAGTAAACAAATTAGGAAAACTTCAAATTGTGAAAACACCTTTCTTCCAAATCTATTTGAACCTCTACGTATTTCAAAACAAGTGCTTATTAAAACTGGATTTAACAAGCAGCCAAGGACACTCTGGGTTTCATTTCTGTCACCAGCTTTTATCACACATTTAAAATATGATGAACTTTCCCCTGTGTAAATTCTTATTTAAATGTCTTAGTATTAATCCCTTTGCATTGTTCAAACACGGTCACGAGTGAAAAATCTGTCCCACCTTTCAGCTAGTATTTGAGAGGTTCTGTTTGAAGAAACAATATGATATTTTAAAGAAACTCAATGGATTACAGCTCACAGCAATTATTGAACTGGAAACTACAAATGCTAAGAGCAGGAAAAAAGATCCCAAAATAACAATGTATGTCAGGTAGCAGCAAACTTAGGAACTGGTAGCCATGGAATAAACCATAGAGCTATGGAGTATATAGAGCTATGGTATCTAGAGCTATAGAGCTCATGGTACATAGAGCTATACCATGAATCACAAAAGAAGAAAGTCATTAGAAAGCCTCTAGGAATAACTGCATTTGGCATGAAATGTTCAGGAATTTTAAATCCTAAAGGCTAGGATTCAGAGAGAAGAAACTGACACATTTGTTAAAATAGAAAGGATTTTATCACAATAGTTGCAACGCTATTCTGTTGCCTTTGCCTTTTATTCTGGCCACAGTTGTCATCAAGGATGACTTTGTGTAACAAATTACTTCTTTGGCTGAACCAGCAAGCCTCCAATAGACAGTAACTGGCTCTAAGCAGTTTGTCTCCTCTACAGAGGAACTGACTACATCACGCCAGTATTATAGTCCCTCCTGATCACTGTTTGATGGCTTAGTGCCTTCATGTGTACCTTAGACTCCTTTAAGAAAGCTATATTCAAATTGGAAAACAATACTTGATCAGACAGACTGATAACAAGCACAGGGATTTTTCAGAAAAGAATCCTGTTACCGAATTATTAATAGTATTGACAGCATTCACAGTGCCAGGCATCTCTTACATTTATTCTCTTAACAAATCACTCATACAGAAACCTCAGCAAAGAGTGCCTTGTGAAACCACAACAGCTAAATTATTCATAGGTAGCAATTTATCAGGAAGGAAAACAACTGAAAAGAGAGGAATTAGTGCTTGAAAATAACCTTCTAGCTGAATTCTCACATGTAAACCTTGTGCTAACTGGTGTGAGGTAGCTGGAACTTTTCAATCTCTTAAAACAGTGATGATAGACTAGAATGTAAGGCGCTTTCCTAAGCTGTTTTCTGACATGCAGGAACGTGGCATCCATTCTCACAGTCTCCCAGATAGCTCTTCATTTCAGCTTACATGAAGATTCCCAATAAAAAAAGCACAGTAAGTAACCTCATTTTTTCCACACAGAAAGCTGCGAGCCACCTTCACATTTCAAGGTGAAACACATGGCTGCATGAGAAACCTGTCAAAATCTTTACAGGAAAGAATTGTAACAATCATAATCCTTTTTTTTTCTAAAAGTATCATCTCAGCACAATTCTCAGTTCTTGAAAGTAAACAGCAAAGAAATAAGTAGGACATTCTAGAGGTGTATCCTAAAGGAAAAACACAGTAACAACACAAAGTAGGCCAAAAGCAACAATCTGAGTAAAATGTTCTAAGGCATTATGTTTTTAAAGGAAACCATAGCCCAGTCTAACGAAGAGCACCTTCTAAATGGGGAATGAGTCCCTCCTGGTCCATCCATAAACAATTAACAATCTGGGTGGCTAATGACTTCTTATACTGAGAGAAGTATCCCGCTCCAGTTACTAGGGATGGATCTGCAAAGATCTGTCAGACATCTGAGCAGAGTTACCTTGGAGTATCAAGGGAAGAAGCTTGGGAAAAGATTTCCAGAGTCCAAGAGGCTTGATGGATACTACTGGGGGAGGGGAGGAAGAAAGTAGGGGGAAAAAAAAAAAAAAGGGGTAATTATCAGGTTGTAAGTCTGTAACTGATAGGAAGAATGACAGTGGATAAAGCTCTGGAAGGTAAGACTAATAAACTTCTTTAAGGCTGATCAGCTGGAAAGTCCCCATCGAAGGTCATCTTCATTTTTTTTGAAAACGTGAGATTCTTAGATGTAATAAATGAGTAACAAATCTGTAATAAACTACGTTAGTAAAGTAGTGACAAATCTGACTAGACTTTCAACTTCAACGGAAAGATTAAGGTAAACTCATCTGCTACAATGCCATGACTAACTACAAGTGAGTTCATGATGCAGGAATGTTTCTTTGACACAGACAAAGGAGAAGAATGAGACACTTCCCAAACAGCTCATCAGCCTTTCCTTTAAACCGGCTGTAGGACACCAGAATAACAAGT
Source organism: Gorsachius magnificus (assembly GCA_034008185.1). Lineage (NCBI taxonomy): Eukaryota > Metazoa > Chordata > Aves > Pelecaniformes > Ardeidae > Gorsachius > Gorsachius magnificus. The sequence continues at coordinate 166,647,616 of CM067081.1, forward strand.
TAAGCAAGTGAATTCTTAAAAAAATACTGGGCTGTTGGAGCTCAGAGGTGAAGTTTCTTCATTTCTAACTACTCTATAAATAAGAAAAAAATTTTCCCGAAGGTCAACCCATAATAGTGTGCACAGGGTAAGGCCCACACGGCTATACTTCTGGACCAAAAGTCTTTACGGCAGGTAATAAAGGATTCTCTGATACTGATCAAAAGATGACATATTAAATAAGGGTGGCTAAGCCATACAATATGAGATAAAATCAGTAGTTCAAGGTAATCCTTTTATGGACCCGTTGCAAAGAGCAATGGGGTAAAGACAACTTCTTGTTTAGCTGAACAAAAAATACTTTTGATGGCTACTTCTTCTGATTGAAAACAGTCGTGATTCCAGTATGGGGCAAGTCCTCAGTAATTTTTGTTTCTTACATTAGAACACTGTGAGTGCCTAAATTATGGCCTTACTGTTGACTTATCAATACCAAAGGCTGACAGCACTGGAGGAATGAAGCTGACAGTTTATTTTTCTAAACTGAACATACGTGCCATGTGGAAGCGGGTTTTCTTGCTCCTCTCATAACAAGAACACTTTGATCTCAGCCCACGCTAGGAAAAGTAGTTTGACAAATGACACAGCAAGAAGTCTTTAGAGCATTTAAGAAAGCATCTGTAATAGCCATTACCTTCAGAAATTCTTAGGAACAACTAGACTAAGGCTGGTTCTGCAAGCACCCCACGCTCCAACCAGTTATCTAACAATGAGAGGCAAGGGAGAAACAACCCTGAAATTTCATAATCACAAATAAATATCCATGACTTTGCTAGCTGCCTGAACATATGCTAACAATGAGAATTCCAGTCTTCTCTGTGCCGCCCCTATACAAATGAAGAATGCCAGAGGATGCAGAGCTACTGGGAGCTTCATGTTACACAACATTCTCAATGCCCTGGAGTTTTGGTATCACTACCAGTGACTTCTGGGATCAAGAACCATGTAGCATTAGTTCTCATCTCCATGATGAATGCTGCAGAATTCTTTGGATGAGAAAATGCTCTCATGCCAACTGAGTTATGGGTGGACATGGGTCACATCTACAAAATACCAGTTTGAAAAAGACAGAGCCCACTCAGGTCAAAATATTCCAGAGGGCAAAGGCAGGCTTGGAGACACACATCATAAAAACTGATAACTTGGCATGACATTTGCAAACAGACCAGATTCAGCATGCCCAACTCCCAACCAGAAGATACAATGAATGTGTTCATTATCAGCAATTTTGGTGGTATCTGAAGCAGCTGAGCAGTGTTTCTTCCTCTAAGGGGCCTAGAGAGGGTAAGATTCAAAGTGAGAATACAGATCAGTTGAAGCAAAAAAAGGTCTGAAGCTATAAATGAATGGCTTAAAAATAGCAAAGCACTGAAATAATCTGCTGAAGCAATACAAAAAGCCAACACACCGAGACTCAAAACACTAGAGGCAAAAGCCTGGAGACTGATTACCTGCATGATAGACCTAGGCCTAGACCTGAGGATGAACATGCCACATAAACAAATCAGAAATCCAGATGGCTTAGAAAAGGAAAGATGTCCACCGCAGACAAATGCCAGGCTACAGCATCTGAATACCTCCTGAAGATGTATACAGCTCCTTTAGAGAAGGGTCATTTCTGGACTATATCTAGGAAAGTACCAAGGGACATATGTAAGGGTAGAAGCTACAGGTAAGTGATTAACTACCCTATGACCCAATTCCTGTGTTGGTTTTGAATGAAATTTTGATAACCAGTGAAACTTTCATTTTTTTATGTTAAAGACCTGTAAATTTAGAATAGAACACTGCTCAGTTAATAATGACAGAAAATCAACCATTTACCTTAAAAGAAGCAGTTGAACTTCCATCTCATAAGGTACCCAAATGCAGTAGGGAGAGCTACATGAGAAATGCACAGTCTATAGAAGACACATGCAGGCACTGTGAATCATACAGGGATTCCAGTTGCTCTATCTTAACTGCATTGCAAAATCTAGATCTATGCATGCCCACAGATATGCATGTATGCGAGCAAACAAATATGCACAATTATACTTGCCATATGCTCTGCCTGCATCTATGTGTATAAAAATATACCAACGTAGACGCAGACATATGCACAAAAAGAGCTGTGTCGTGTTATCCTCATGTAGCCCTGCCGTGAGCGCATCTTTCAGAGGCACGTGCGTGCCCACACGCGTTCACCCTCGCACGCAGTCACACACCCTGGTGGGCTGCCAGTTGCTCCAGCGTCGTGAAGGGATTTTCCTACCAGAAAGCTCAGGCAGCCAACAGTGGGGCCGCCAACTTCCACACCACCTTGTGCTTCTTCCCTAAAGCATTAACATCTAGGAAGTGCTGAAAATGGGGGTGTTCAGATCGGGCGGGGGGGTGGGTGTAGTGTAATTTTAGAAAAGGAAAAACGGATTGCGGGTGTTTCGGCACGCTGCTGGAGATGCTGACCCAGGCGAACAACCTCCCTGGCTAGCTCTCAGGCCAAGGGGAGCGGGAGGGAAGGGGCTCCCCGGCCTGTGGGATGCGGCGTGAAGAGGGAGCCGAGGAGGAGGGAAGGGGCCGGGCGCCCCCGTCGTCAGGCGGCCGAGGGGAAGGGGCTAGAGGGGGGGTGGGGAGGGGTAGGCTAAGGCAGGAGCAGGCGGGAGCGGCAAGTGGCTTCCGGGAGAAGGGGCCGACGAGGGGGCGGCGGCGCAGCCCCTACCCGCGGCGGTGCAGGTCGTGCTGCTGCGGCTTGGCCTCCCCCGCGCCTCCCAGCCGCCGCAGGAAGCCCAGGACGTCCCGCAGCTCGGCCTCGAAGCTGTCTACCACCGGGTTGCCCGGGGGGCAGAGGCGGCCCGGCGGCCTCCGCCATGCTCCGGCCCGGCTGCGGTGGAACGCGCCGGGGTCGCCAGGCAACGGCCCCGGGCAACGGCCCCGCGGGGCGCGCAGGCGGCGGCCGTGGAGGCCCCCGGGGCCCGGCTGCGGTGCTGGCAGCTCCCCGCTGACACCCCCGCTCCAGGAGGGGCAGCGGGGGATGAAATCTGCCTTCGTCCGCTGGGGAGGGCTCTTCGGCTCTGGGGGCGGGTTGTAGCCCCCGGGGGGCGAGCGGGGGGTCTCGCACAGGCGGAGGAACCGCCAGCCCTCGCGCCTCTCTCCAGCGGGTGAAAGAGCCTTTTTCGCTCTCCGAGGCGACATACGAGGCACTTGAAGAAGCATGGCAGCGGCTCGGACCGGTGCTAGCGAGAGGCGCTGCGGCATCGAGGTGGTTTGCCGTGCAAAGGCTGCTGGAGGAAGCTTGGACAAGGCCAGGAGGTACCTTACGGGGCGTTTTTTCAATAATGTGTTTCACCAGGGATGTCATTTTTGAATTTACAGCTTGCATCACCGAGCCTGCCTACTGCACGATCAAAGAAGAAAGTGTGCTAACCCTCTAAACGGTTATATCCGTCTGTTTAAAAAAAAAAAAAAAAAAAAAAAAAAGGTGGCCAACTAGGAGAAAACCAGGCCGTATTTATCAGTGTTCTAGGAGGTGACCATAGCAACCTATGTGTTTTCAAGTTCCTTACAGGCATTTTGGTAAAGGGGTTTGGGAGGGATCTGGAGGAAACCAGCTATGTTGCCATGTTCATCATCACGATGAGCATAAGGGACGGCTTAATTGAGAACATGAAACTTAGAATTGTGCTGAGTGAGCAACGAATCCCGGCAGCCAGGGCCAGTTGGAGGTAGCTGCTTGACGTTGAATGGAAAAGGATCAATAGGGAGGGGTAAAGCGAAGAAGTACCTGAAAAGTGCATCCAAGTAATTCATAGATGATAGTGAAGAAACTATCCTTTGAACAGCCGAAAAGACGCAGCAGCGTCATGCTGAATGATGGGAGCCAGAAAATACTGCATTAGCCAGGCCACAGAAATGATGTGGGAATCATTTAGATACTGTGGGGAATATGTAAAAAAATTAAATTCATTTATGACTAACGTCTGACTCATTTTACACACTGATTTTTTATTGTTACCTGCTGGGAGTTGTATGGATCCATCGCCCAACAGGTATCGTGTGACTACGGGGAAGTTGTTACCAGGAATCACGACAGGCGATTCACATGCCTGAGTTAATTCCAGCGACAATGGCTGTGCGTTTAGGTGGGAGCAAATGGCTGAGCGCAAGAGAGAGCGGGTTCCTCAGATTTCTGTGGAGGCAGTAGAAAACAAAGCCTGCAATGAAAAGACATGGTACAAAGGTGCTGATGCTGGGATTTAGAAATCACTGGCTACAGTGACAAATTTCACAAGACAACTGAAATATGAGAACTTGGCTTGGAGAGCAATTACTGCTACATTCAAAGACTTTGTGCTTTGCCACACTAACCAAAGAGCTTCCTGTGATGGATTCCAGATGATTAATAAAACACTGGCCTCTTGTGAAAGGCAGCTTATGCCACTGTGAGTCTGCTGGTGACATCCATTTCAAGGCCCTGTGAAGATCTAGAGCTAGATGGCTTCACTAGATGGTGCTGTATCCTAAAGGCCTGGTCTTCACATACAGTGCACATCTCTGCGTCCCAGTGAAACAAAGCAGCAGTGCCTAGAAGCTTCAAGGGGAACTTGAGAGACTGGAAATGAGACTGCTGAGTAAAACTTTGCATATCTCTAATATTTGGCTAGCAGATGGTGGACTGTATGTAACATTAGCCAGTTTGAATTAGTGTTTCAGGCATAGAAACAAACTGAGTCAACGAAAACAATAAGAGGAAGGGAGTATAGCCATTTCCCAATGGGGAAGATTACAGAACTGTGTAAAGCTAAAGCTTTAACCACTGGGAGGTTAACCAGGGCGTAGCTGATCAGCCAGGTCATGAAGAGTGTTCAGTCTAAAATTCCTGAGTCAGTGCTCAACAGGGTCTAAGTGTACACTCTCTGCTAGGTGGAGGTTTGGTGTAAGGAGGAGAACCATAGCAAGGAACTACACCGCAGCAAGCATGATGGCATGTTTGTTATTTCAGTTTTGGGTGCTTACAGTATTGGTTCCTATTTTACTGTTCTGGAGAAGTCTCAAATTTACACTTCAGATAGTCTCCATCTAACATTTAATGGGTTCAAAAGTCAAAAAGGCTTATAGTTAAGTGAACAGAACTTTTTAACTTCAGAAAGATTATATATTCTTCAGAAGCCTATAGCGTGCATAATCTGATGTTTACAGGGAAAAGCTTGCTGTATACAAAACAGTAAGAGTGTGATGGCTATTGAAGTTGCAATCATGATAGGAGAATTTCCTCAAAAAATGGAATATACATACCAGTATGTGTATGACTTGGAAAGGTTGTAGCAATTCTTTGAATTACCTATGTCCCCTACACCCTAAAAAAATGTGATTTGTTGATTGGAAGACTAATGATTTATTCATCATTGGTAGGTGACCATTTAGATAGTAATCTGAATTACGGTAAAATTAGGGAGAAACTAGGTGAGATTATGGTCTCATAGGAGAGTTGGCACAGACAGGATCCCAAGAAACAGAATTTAGGTAAATATATCGGCCCAAGCAGAGTGCTCATAGCAACCTGTGATTTCGTGTCACCAGGTCAGATATGAGGAAGCCTCCTTAGAAATAGAAGGATCCACAAATGGTTAACTCAGTAAAAACCCATATAGGAAGTGTCTGCTCTCACGGCTATAGGGCCAAGAGTACGCTTGAGTCGGAAAGGGGAAAAACTTTGCTGCTAACTCATCAAGCTGCCTGCTTCCTTCTCATGTGTCAGTTCCACTTGTGTGAACAGCAGTGGAGTTACTAAGAGCAAACAAAGGGGGGAAACACCGTACGATCACAGCAGAGTTGGGCAGGAAGAGTGTCCTCTGGTATCAGGGTTACAGGAGCTGAGGTAACGTCTGCTAAGCCCTATTGAGTCTTTCAGTCAAAGTTTGTTTCTTACAAGTAATTCTGAGATGCATGTTCAGATCCCTTCCTAGGATGCTTGTAGCAAATGTACACCGGAATTTTGGTGCCTATAGATTTTGCTGTTTGATATTCAGAGACAAGAGGCAGTCATGGGTGCTGTATTACCAGACTTCCGCAGGGTAACTCGACAGTCCCCAGAGATGAAAGAGCTAAATTTATGCCATCTCTTCCTTGATGCTTTTAGAAAAAACAAGTCTGAACTGAGGTGATTCTGGGCCATCACTTAGCATTTTCAGGCTGATAGACTAATGAAGACATGGGGCTTTAAAATAATGTTTTAACATATTTTTGGACTAGCTTATTCAGAACTGGGATCTGCCTGCCTAGTCGTAAGCGCCGGTGAAAATCCAGTTCTCCTCCTTTGAGTGGCAGTGAATTGTTGGATTTAAAAACCAGAAGTAACTCTAGAGAAAGCAGCGGGGGCAGGTATGTGCTGATTCCTATGGAGAGATTCAGTTTGTGAGTTAGGCAAGGAACACATGGTCAAGGACCAATAGAAACAAAATGTCTTCTGTGACAGTAGAGCGTTTGCTATTCACATGGTATAGGGGAATCAGGTATGATGCAAAAGTATAGCTCTAAGCTGGCTGATAAAGGTCCTTAAAAAGCCATCAGATATTTGGAAGAGGTGAACTAAGTTGCTGAATGCCAGGAGTATACTTTATAAATGTGATGTTGTTGTCCAGTAGAAGGGGAAAAAGGAAGAACTTGTACTAAGCTTACAAGAGGCAAACCACTTGTGGAATCATGATATGTTTCCAATAACTAACTGTATGAGAAGCAGAGAGGTGCAGCAGATGTGCAAGTTAATTACTATCAAAATCTGTGGCACTTGTCTATACCTACAACTGATGAGATAGATGTGGGAATACAGGGCTTTTGTGGGCAGCTATGAGGGACTATACTGCCATCATTTCTTTCCCATCCTTCTGCCCTTCATGTTTTAGGGCTGTTTGGTAGAGCTGCTTGTGGTTTACTAATAGTGAGTGTCTTTAGACTCAGATGTCTTATTTAAATCTGCCTTTACATTTCAAACAGAACTTGTGGATCCCTAACCTTATCTAAGGGCTACGTACTGCCTTTCAATGGAAAAGTTAGTAAGGAGTTGAGATACACTGTCATGTTTTGATAGCGTTTGTAGTTTTTGCTGTACCATGAAGAAATGTGTCCTGAATTCAGAAGGTACATGCCTGACTGCAAAGGTAGGAAAATGTGAAAAGATGGTGGAAATGGCTTATTTAGGACACAGTACAGATAGCAACGTGATTAAAAAAAACAGCACCTACAGAGCTGGAGGCACCTAAAGAGGAAGGATTGCACTGCTTTTCAAACAAAGCAGCAGGTCGAGTCTTTTACTGAGATAGTGACACATATGCGTAAAGTATTCCAGCACTGTTCCTGTCACTGAGCAGTATACAAAATTTGTCAAACAATGGAATAGTCTCTGAACTCTGGAACATACACGAACAAGGTAGCTGAACCTTGTGAATCTTTTGACAAGCAAGTGCTGGTCTTTTAAGATATGCTGAAAGCAGATCTGTGACAGTTTAAAGCAAGTGAATGCTAAGAGAAGGAAAATGCTAAGGTTTCACTTGAAAATGGTTCTTGGCTTGCTTTCTGATCTAGTGAGACAGTATAGTAAGAAGAAGGGAAAAGAGCGATCAACATGAGAAAGAACTGCAATGACTGAGAACTGTGCAACTGCCAGGTTCTTACAGAGCTGTGTTCGAGTTTGGGGTGACAGTTGTCACTGTGTTTTGGTTGTATCATATGAAAGGTTTCAGTGCCAAATTCTAAAGAGGAAGTGTAGCTTTCAAGGATATAATATGGAAGTAATTTTTTTTTAATGTGAGTGTGAATGCTCACAAAGAAGTTTTCTCAGTTTCTTTTTATCATTAGGGAAATATTCTTAGGCATATAGATGAATTTCAGTTGATTTGCAGAAAATGGGTTATATGAGAGAAGTAATCTTGTTCAGTTGATCCCCCCCCCCCCCCCCCCAAAGAAACTGTAGGAATGTGTAATATTTGTGTGAACAATCTGTGAAATTTGCCTCACCCACTCAGGCTGTATTGTTATGCTTTGAGTGGGTTAACAGGTCTTTGGGGAGGGAGATGCAGCAGGTTTTTTTATATAGCTGCCCGAGTTTGTAAGAGGTTTAAGTTGAAACACAACAGATTCCAAGATCTGCTTCATGGACTTAAGTACCTAAGGTAGCAGCTGGACACATCAAAGGCCGTTAGTGACTTTCCAAAAGATGGAACTATTGCTTCAATGGAATAGTTGGCCTAAAATTCCTGTTATTTTCTTTATTTGATTAAGATATGCTTTGTTCCAGTTTACAAGTACATTCTACTCAAGTAGACATCAATTGATATAGCTTATTTTGGAAAGAGTTCCAGGAACCTGCAAGTATTTCTTCTGAGGATGTACTAATTTTGGTTCACTAGACAGACCATGGAGGTAAACTTCTTGTCTCACTCGAAGATCTTGTCTCAAATCTCAGGAAGCTGTAGGGGTTCTTCTAATGAAGAAGCTATGCCTAAGGCTACTGTAGAGCTCTAGTAAAGAAGTCTTGTGCAAAAGCCCTGTAAATCCCTTCCAATTACAAAAAGGTGAAAGTCTGAACAAGATTTTAGTGATGTGCATGAAAGCAGCATCTTAGAAACACAGTAAAAATGTGGATCACTTAGCTGTATGTGTAAAAAACTTAGAGAGACCTGAGCTAGGCAACATCCAGTTTATTGAGCACAGAGACAGGCAAGATGCTTTTATTTTCTATAGAATGTGAGAAAAGAAGTAGCAGAGCTGGAGCATGGAAATGAATTCTATTTTAGCTGTGTTCAGCTTAAGCAGATTGCTAGGCATCTAGTAGTTAAGATTTGATTTTTGGAAAAAAAAGTAGTGACGTGTTTGTTTAAAACCATCATGCATTTTCTTAATTTCATAAAGATTCTCTAGACAAACTTTAAATGAGAGGAAGTATAGCCTATTCCAAGAAATAAATCAGTTCTGAAGACCTTCCCAAATCTCTCTTGAAGCCAAATTTGACAGCGCATTTTTTTCATAGTCTCCTGATGCACATTTGCTGTTATAATTCTGAGCTGCTATAAACACTGCACATAGAAATCATCTTGGGGAAATAACGCTACTGTTTGTGTATATAAACTCCTGAGTAGCCAAATGCATCCTTATCATGACACTTTCTCTGTTGTGCATTTGGTCCAGGAGTACTCACAGGATCAAAATAGACTCTTCTAGGAATTAACCATTGGCAACAAACAAAGGGAAACCTAAAATAACCTGGTGATGACCTCCAATATTTTTAGATCAATGCATTTCTCTTCAGGCCATTTCTTACTGCATTACAGTATCAATTTTGAAACTTTCTGGCATCATTGTTTCCATTTTCCATTCTTAGTAGTTTCTCACTCGCCAGAATATTTCACTCCAAGGTCAGAGTATCTGCTGATTGAGATTTGTTCAAGCAGCTGGCAGAAATTGTTTTGGGCAATAGCCTGACCTTGGACTAGGAGATTTAGCAGCTTGGAAGTCAGCAGTAGAAAATTATGCCATGTGGAAGAGTAGTTACTTGTTGCTTCTTAAGCCTTGCTTATTGAAGGAAATAGAAAAAAAATCTTTGTCTTCATGTAGTTATTTGGATATCTCATATTTTTCAACAATACTTTTTTTATTTTTCTACATAATTATATTTTCTAGGCTATTCTTTCTAATAATATATATAATTCTGAGCTTTCGGTAGATATTATATTATCTTGGTATATATTATTTCTAATAATATTTCTAATAATGATATATGCAATAATGTATGACATTATGTGCTTTTATCTCAGTACTTTAAAATTTTAGAAAAGTGTTTAAGAACAAGTAACTGTTTTGCATTCTACGTACATGTGGGAAGGTTATTTGTCTAGTTTCTAGAATAGTGGAACATGTGCATGCTGGCTTTATTTCCGTTTAAGTAAAAATTAGAATAATTTCTTTTTAGTGCAATGGGTGCTGTTGCCTGATTATATTTTATGAAAAAGACCTGTCCAGAAGCAGGATATGTTTATCAGTATATCCATAGAAATGCAGATACTCGATCATTCGATCCCTAGCAGGGCTGCAGGAGACCCTACAATATTAAGAAGTATAATGGCACTAAAGAAGAGTAAATTGTTGCTAGAAGGAAGATTAAAATCCCAGACTTGCACCCAGCTGCTACAAGAATGGGTAGAAGTGCAGGTGTTTCCTGCAGGGATTCTGACATCTTTTGGTGGTAAATCACTGATTTCCACTGATACGTAAGCCCATAGAAATTAAGCTGGAAGCAGAAGTAGATCTGTTAGAGCTAATATGGTTGAAGTAAGCCTTCCTTTAGCCTTTTTTCCGTAACACTTTAAAGGTCAGACCATTATTTTCAGTATTAGTTTCAAAACAAGCAGCAGTGTGCAAATGCTTAATGGGAGTGGAGCACCTTTATTAAATAAAAAGCATTACTCATCCTGGTGTTTGGTCCTGCATCTCATTATCAGTGTAACAAGTGATTTCTAGGTTTGACTGCAATAAGCTTGAAATAGCTGATACTTTTATATCTCATTCTTCTTTTTCTGAGCCACCCTTGTTTGCTATGCATTTTTATTATTATTTCTACATAATGCCTAGGATTTTTTTCTGTTTTGATTTTGTTCAGATTGTCTTTTTACTAGAAGTTTTGGCTAGGGCTTATATTTAACAACACTTAGTCTACTTTAAAAATACTTTAAAATTTTGTAATATTCTATTAAAATTATATTAAATGTCAATAGAGTAACTTGGAAACACTGTTTTATCAGTCAGAATCTTCTTCCTCAGACTGAAGGACCCTCCACAACTTTGTAAACATAACCTCTCTTAATAGGCAGACTAAATGAAGTTTATCAGCTGTACATTCAAACTTCTCTCTGATGCAGAGAGAACTTGGATGGAGTAGTATTCCAGCTGAGCTGGACTCATGAATTTTTAGGATGAGCTCTCTCTTTTGAGATGAACAAAAAGGAATGCAGAGAAAGGGAAGCAGTAGAAGATACATACCTATATAAAATACCAAAACAATAACAGAATAAAGGTGTTGGTTATTTGTAATTCAATAAAGTTTAGCATCAAAGTGTAACAAGATCTTACACATGATATTTTTCAGGTCTGTTTTCAATACCCCTATATAGGTTTTTAGAGAAAATAGGCAACAGGTCCTAATTCTTGCAATTTTATCATTTTGTTAAAGTTGCCAAGCTGACAACTCTTACAGTATCCATTTTCTAATGAAAAGAGACTTTTACTTCCCATTCTTCAAAGATTACTCTGAACCCATGCAATTAGCCCCTTACAAATATATCAGTAGTACCATCCATTCCTTTGGCATAGCAATTTGTATTGACATTTTGTAGAACACAAAAGGCAATTATATACATATACAACTACCTACATTTCTGGTCAGCATATTATCAGTCTGTTCTTTACATTTTTTATTTTCATCCAAGAGATGCCCTAAATAAAATTGTAATCTTTACCCTTTTCTCCCTCAGAATTTCAAAACAGAAAGACCAAACTATTGTCTTTTCTCTACATGATGGCACTTTAAGAAAAACAGAAATTGCTATCAGCACTTCACCATGTTTAATTGAGGCAATAATAAAAAGCACGTAGATCTTCACCACACAAATGTAGATGAAACTTTGATAGCAAGTATTGAAAATTTTACTAAAATGCTTTCAAGTGGACATATGGCTTTTCATCTATTAGGTATGGTTGTATTAAAATGGGTATTTTTTCCTCAGTGGATCTACTTTGTATACTCTGGCATATCTATTACATTTAGAGACAAAAGCATAGAATTTACTTTGTAGAACCAAAGTAAGTGAGCTAGATTTTATTCCTTCTTCTGTATTGTTAGCAATACAGTTGTTTAATAAGTTATCCTTAAAGGAGCAAATTTTGTTTTGTTGTGCCTGTATAATCTCATTATGACTGACAGAATGATTCCTTAGAGAAGATAGACACAACTTCACTGAAATGAAGCATTATACATCCATCTGACTTACCACAAAGGTACCTTAAATATAATTTAGTCATCAGAAACATAATCACTAGGTATCAGACATGAATAAAAAAACCCAAGCTAATTTGTAGATCTGAGATTATGGGTGCATCTACATTAGCAATTTGGTTTGGATCAAGAGTGTACTTTTAAATCATCCCCAGCTCCCATACTTGTTTCATGTTACAGAGGGATCTTGAATGCATGGGTTGAACTCCTTCTAGATAGAACGAAGCCGAAATGTGTGCTCTGTGAGCACACCTGACATCCTCCAGCTGGTGCTGGAGACACAGTCTGCAGGAACAGACTAGAACGGGTTCAAAGTAAAACCCCTGAAAAGTGCATTATGTGAACATTTGGTCCCTGGGACTAGTTGTTTCACAGTACAGATCTGCTCCGATTGCACTACTTTCCTTGTCAATACAGCCATAGCCTACTTCACTAATTAGGAAGAAAAAAATTGAAGCAATATGAAAAACAATTATGCCATTTCTGGAGAGTTGCTTTTTAAAATATCTATACTTGAAGAAAAAAGCCTTCTCAGATACCACTGCTACCTACACTTTCCTTTGCAAAGAGAGGAGAAATTGCTTACAAACTTTATGCCACAAGTTAAATGTGATTTCTTGTCAGAGAACAGTATCTTCTGTCTGTCTCAAAGAACTGACGAGAAGATTTTCAGTGTTTCTTCAGTGCCATTACCACAGATGACAAAACTGCAGTGATTATAAATACCTAACAAAACATTGCATATGGTATTGTATCTGTTTCAAGGTTAAAGTCTACAAATAGGGCCTATGCTCCTGGCTTGCAGTTTATCCCATTACTTAAGAAAAAAGGACCACATCATTAAGTCCTGCTACAAAAAGTGTTCTCCAGTTCTGGAATTACAACATCCTTTTCTTTACATCTTTGGTTTATTTCCTTAAAATAAGAAACTTAATGCATCATGTGCTTTCCGAGGAACCTCCATTTGTTCCAGGCCATCTACATGTAAATACGTCCCTAACCCAGAGGCCACTTGTCTGTGCAGCTCAGTTGGTAGGCAGCAGATCAGTCACAGACCAGAAGATTCAGTGTGATGGCTCTGTTCACGCTGTTTTACTACAGTCATTTGCAGGGACTGAGAGAATGGAGAGCCTGCCCTCATCCATGCTGTAGATGTGCATGGTTCCTCTGGAAAACCCATAATAATTTCCTTAAAACACATACTAAGATGCATGTGTGAGAATAACGTCTATCCTACTATAATGCTGCTCCTGCTGTTCTTTCAGATATCCCAGCAATACCTATTTAGCCCTCACTCAGCAACATGCATGCTGCAAAGAATGTGCTTCTCCTCTGTCACTTTTCAGCCCCCATATGATCCATAGTTGGCAAGAGCCTGGTAGTTCAGGGAGGGTGGAAAACTGTTGTGTTTTCAGAGAAGCGCAAGAAGAAAAGGACATGAGTTGACGAGTGCCATAATGCCAAATCCTAATTTCAGTCAGGGGTCAGATGACTCTGTTGCCAGTCCTGATCTGACGTCAGATGCAGCATCTGAGCCAGCTCTAAACAGGCTTAGCTGCTTGGCACAGTGCTGCGCTGTGTGGAAATACCAAAACAATGTAATTACAGCAGAAGGACGTACCAGAACAGTCTGTCTCTGAAGTTAGTGTATCTATCTGGGATCGTGGTGTGTATTTCTGGTAGGGTACTATTTTGCATAGTGTGGGTGCATATTTAATGGCCAGTATTCATAGTACCACAGGTGCACAAAGTGAAGGATCTGGGAACATAAAAATATGGAGAGGACAAGATGGGAGAGACTTTTGCTAGTGGGATGCAGTAAGAGAACGTGATTTGCCTTGGAAAGCTCAAGGGCTGTAAGATGCAGCATCTGGCATACAGGGAGAAGGAACTGTAGTAGATGATGGTACAACTTCTGTTTCAGTTGTACAAGATGGAAAAGAGCATGCGAGTTGTATTGGGGGAGGCCCAAGGGAACACAGTGGCACTGGGCAAGGAGGCAAAGAAGAAGGGGGTGAAGGGGAGAAGTCACAAGGAACAGCAAAGAAAAAGAAAGGAAAATGGGCTGCAGCATCCTAAGTGCCTATGATGCTGAAGAGTAGAGTCTCAGGAGGGCACTCTTCTCTTAAGAGAAAAGAAATCATGCCTTGAACACTGATGGAAGTAGGTCTCTCAAGTATAGCCCCAGAGGCTGCTCAGGAGAATAGCTGAGAGACGGTCTGGGCATAAGAGGGAAACAAATGAAAAGGAAGAAATAATACCTTCTTCAGAATTCTTCCTAAGAGCGATACTTTCACTTTCATATATATGTTGTGGTTTGAGTTTTTGGGCAAGGAACAAGATTAAGTTAGCTGTGGCAGACCTTAGGCCTCAGTGTCTCAGATCTAAAATCAGGCAAACTTCCCTTTGAGAACAGCAGCCCTGACTAGTATCTAGCTTCAGCTCCCTGCATGATAGTGATGCTGGCTGTCTTCACATGTTAAATGGGGGGGTTCCAGGCCCATTTTCTAGGTAAAAGGGCCTTAATTTGTTATTGTGAATAATATGGTATCAGTAGTATCCTGAAGTGTTTCTTTTTTGTCTTTGGAAAAGGTTTTGCACTGTTTAAAAATAAAAGTGAAGGTTTTCAGCAGAGGCAAATGGGGGCTAATGTTACTGCTCCTACAGTTTCCATTAGCTAAGATGTTTTTCGGAGAAGTGGTTGGAGTGAAAGGCAGAGAGTGGGAGTGCTGAATGGGAAGGTGAGGGGGTCGGGCAGATTTCCACAGAGCGGGTGGAGCTCCCTCAAGCCTCTGACTTACATTTTCTGAGTCAGAGAATTCAGGGTTGATGGTGGCAATTATGTATGCTGGGTGCAGCAGAGATCTGAGGTAATGAGATAATGGTCTTCCTTTGGAGAAGAGAAAGGCAATAGCTGAGAGCAATAGAAGAAGAAAGAAGAAAGGAAAAACATGCAGTGGGAGTAGGTCAAGGCATATGTTTTAGCAACGATGCTGGAATTTCAGGTCTTTAAACCTCTTCAACAGGTGATACTTCCTCTCTGGGGCTCTGTAGCGATTAATATGGACAAGAGACATTAAAATGCAGAGAGACAGTCTGGCGCATAGTCCTTGAGAAGTTTGCAGACAGGGACCTGTGGGAAACTTCCTGAAGGAAAGTGTTTTGCCCTGAGGTTATAAATGGTGGAGCGTTTCTTCAGGGTTGTTCCTAAGCCAGGGGAGCTAGGGAGGTGCAGGCCAAGATGATCTGTTCTTCATTAGTGAGCTGTAGGAGGTCCCAGTGTGTTTTGGAAGGCTTGAAGAGATTGCTGTTTGCAAGAGTCATGGGATGACTTTTCAGGTTCACCCTGTTGTTGCCTGAATGATTTGATAATGCCTTGTCTATGTTACACCTCTCTTACAGTCTAGGGATGTCTCTGTACTTTATTAATTTTCTTGGCTACACATTAGTTACCCAGCTTTGGTCTGGTGACTTCATTCTGTGTCCTTTTTAAATTTAATTTCATTTTGTTTTACTTTTTTTTTCTTTTTTAATTTTGCCATTTAGTGCAAGGTGATTACTGCATTTTAATAACTGAAATTACGCAGCATTTTGGAAGTAAACAGTTGATCACTAGTCAGGCTGAATCTAGTTGCCTTTAAAAACCAGTTACTCAATGACAGGTCACATGTGGAGTTAAAGAATATCAACAGTAGCCTGAAACTATTCTACACTGTACTATTCAGTGAGTAGATAAATTTGTTAGATTTCAATACTAATAGTTTCTCGGGCATTGTTATTATATACAAATTTATTCATCTTTTTTTTCTGTTCAATGCATTTCTGTAGCACCTCTATTATTATCATAATTTAGTACATTTCTGTCATTTCCTTTGACTATTATTTTCAGTAGAGAATACCTGAAAAGTAGACACAATTTGGTTACTGAATAATGCAAACCACAAGAGAGATTTACAGAGAGGAAAAATGAAATACAAGCTAATGGCTAGTTCAACCCTCACTGAATACAAAATGTAACATTTATGATAAGATTTCTGAATTCCTTAAGCATCCTCTATAGCCTATGGCCTTTGTTTCATCTCTAGAGCTGTGCAGCCCCTCCATTTAAAGTGCACAATAACTGTTCAGGGGGAGGGAAAATTTTTTATTTGCAGATAGACATGCATTCAGTAAAATAGTTTCCAGCCATTGCTGAGTAAAATTCCAGTTCTCCAGATCATTTCTACCTCAGTGGGACCTGCAGAGCTTAGAAACACTGATTTCTGAATCTCCTTCTAAAACTCACTCTGATATCAAAGATGTTTTTTTCTTTATCTCATCTCTATGTATCGTGGTGAGCACCTCAGCCATCTTCTCTTTCCTAGTTATTTGACATCCATCATTAGTGTACACTTCCACGATGTTCTAGTGCAAAGCACTAAAAATCATAATAGTAAATGCTTGTATCACTCCAGAACACATTATGATTTTAAAGACTGGACCTATTACGAAATAAGAATGCTGCTTCACTGTATGCAGAAAGAAATTTATATGAGTATGTAGAGAATCAAGCTCTGCAATCAAGCTATTTTCTGATAAGCATCTCTTCATAGCGCATGTCACATGAGTATGTTTTAACAGGATAAATTGAAGCAAAACAAATACCTTCATTTTCCTTCTCTAGTTTTTGAAAGAAACAGGAAATAGAAAGGGAAGTTAATACATCCAGCACTCTTGGGTAATAATTATCATAGGAGTTTGAAAAACAGTCACACGGAGAAGAATATATGCAGAGTCAGAGACCACAGTGACCTCCCACACTGCAAAGTTCTTTAGAATTACTGAAATTATAAACAAAGTAAAAGCTCTTCTTTCTCAAACAGCCGCCTCGATGTCACTTGTTTCCACATTCCAGCTTCTGTTGCTGCATCCCACACTCTCTCGGTTGCTAAGTGCTTTAGGCTTCTGCAATATGTTCCAGCAGCTCCCTGTTTCTCTCAGATCTCCAAACGTGCTATCATCTGAGACCAGAATGTCTAGGTTTATCTGACATGGTAAGAAAAAAAGATTAAACTGTACAAATTACAGCTTCCTAAAGAACACGAGAATTTTCCATACCAAAAACCATCTTTGTCATCTTGCATGCCCTTTCATAATATTTTGTTATAACATGTTTTCAGTTCACAGTAGGATACGTGAGGGATGGGGGCACGTTATGGCTCTTAGGAGCAGCTGTAACTAAACCTTGACTGTAAGTGACAATAGCAGCACAGAGCACTTGCAGAAGCTTAGATCAGTGCTGTCACTGAGCTATGCAAATAAAGCAGCTCATAAATAAATGGAAATAATAGGAAAAGTGGAAAAAGAAGACAATACAACAGTTAAGAATTTATATAATTTTGTAATTACATTAGGAAGTATTGACTGCTACATCTATTCATCATTCTGGGTTAAACATTGTTTGGTTTCTTCTACTCTTGTAGCAGGCACGTAGTAGCTTCCGTTTAAGAGAGAATGGTAATGTCACAGTTATTCACCCAGCTATGCCTGTCTATTTCATTTTTTTTTCTTGGTGGGTAGGCATCTTACTGAGTGCAGTTTTCAGCCCATCTGCCTTTACCCATCCTGGGGTACAATCCCACAGCTCTCCCTGTATCCTCGGCTACCGTTCCAGCATACCTACTACTGTGATTGCTGGCAGGTTTTGCTGTATCTCTTCCATTCGGGTTAAAATGAGCAACATTAATAGTGATTAAGAGCTGTCTTAAAAGCTAACATATATCATTAAACTGGGTGCACATCCCCCCTATCAGATACAAGAAACATTCTAGGTACATATTTATGTTAGATTTGCCATATTTCAAAGCCAGCTCAAGGTACAGGCGAAGTAGGCAGTACTTTCATGAGAAAGTAATTCAGCACATTAGGAGTGGATCAGTAGAACGAAACAGTTGATACTGAGGCACCTCCTTTTTCCATGATATGTGTTTTGGGGATTTATTCTGGATTATATTTAGCCTGGTCCCTGGAGCCAAACACCTCCGCTACACATGCGTTTCAAAGCTTTCTGAGGAGAAGTGTTAGGTATGTGCTAGAGGACCTTGTGATGATGCCGCTCACACACTATTTTGGAACCTACTGCCCCCATTAGCACTAGGGTGCATGTGGAGCAGATTTGAAGCAGAGCTTCTGCTTTAATTTCCTCCTTAAGGAGTTTAGTATGTATGCACCAAAACCACTCTGAGAACTGAAACACCACATGGCAAATGGAGACAATGACAGGATTTTCCTCCAAACTGCACCATTGCTTTGAACAAATTGCTAATGTAGACCCAGCCTTTGACAGCTGCTGAGGGCAGCAGCCTGCCAATTCCACTAAAGCCTAGGAGAGGAGACCTGCTACTTTAGGCTGAATCTCTTCCCTCCGTATAGACCACCTTTCAATATCATTGCAGGCCTTCCTGCTCTCCTATCATCGCTCTGTCTTCTTCCTTTTTCCACATCCATTCTCACTACCAGGAAGAGGTCCCTATCTGCCCCATTGCCGTCTGCATGGAAGGCAAAGGAAGTGAACTGTGGCTGCTGAAAGGTGAGGCAGGCCGTGGAGTGAGGACAGACAACTGCATGAGACCTGAGCATGGAGGTGTCACAGCCACAGAGGACTGAGGGAAGAGTGTCTCTGGGGTGGGGTGGGCACACACAGGTTGCAAGAGAGGGGTGTAAAAGCCCCCATGGCTTCTGAAACTCTGCTGCTTTTTTTCACACCGCAGCCTCCTCTTCTTTCATCGTCCCTCAGCCTCTTAAAACATCTCTGGCAGTTCATAGTACCCTAATGTTCCCCTGGAACAAAAAAAAGACCCTTCCCAGTGTCCCCGTTTCTTACTCTGAAATAGCTCGCCTGCTAGTGCTGCAAATTTTGGTTAACTACAGAAATACAGAATTTTTAAGCTCATGTTTCAGCAGATGCTTTCTCACTGCCTCGTTCTCCCCACAGAGGAGGAAAGTTTCTTTTTAAATCTGCCGGGTTTCTCCTGGTTCCTAGGCCTCTTCTTTGGCTCCAGACATGTTCTTTTAATAACTGCATGCTGAGACAAGAGATATCTTGACTCTGTCTTCATTCCCTCAGTTAGTCTGGGCCTGAAACCAAAGCTGATAACAACTCTTTCCCTTAATCAAAACCCGGGATAGGATATTATGTTGCTTGGCATCTTAAAAGCTCCACGGAGGGCTGGGGTTAGGACACCCTCTACTCTACAGTAGTGCTAAATGGCCTGGGTTATTTTGAATCAGAGAAGAATACCAGCCAAGGCAGACATTACTCTCAACTGGGATGCAGCAATTAATAACTAAAAAGTGGTCTGAGAACCAGCAGAAAAGCATGTCTCGTCCCTTTCTAACTGGACAAAATAACAGCGCAACCCCACCCCATCTGGGGCTGGGGCCCAGGCCAAACACGTCAGGTACGCATAGCCCCTGCACCATTCTTTACTTCCTGCTGCTTTTCCCCTGAAGCACTTGTTAAACTATGCAGGTTTTACAGTGTAGTCATATGCTTAACTTGCTAATAATCGGCTCAGTGTAAATATCGACACAGGGCTGCAAAGAAGCGCAAATGTCATCGTAATCGTTCCCCTGGTTCACTTCAGAGAGATAGCTGCCCGTGGAAGGAACACAGAGAAGCAAGTTAGGTGCCAGAGGACAAATCCATGCCCTACAGCAACCACGGGAGAGCAAGAAGGAAAGAAGGAAAACAGTAAGAAAGCTGGCAAAGCTTGGGTCATCTGGAGTCGTCCAGCTGGACTCTGGCATGGTGGAAAAGGAGTGCCCAGCAGAGCAGCTACAGATTCGCATGAGGTGACACCAGCGATTTTCAAGATTTTCAGGATTTTTCTGTGTAGAAAGACTGGGGAAAAAATCAGGGGCAGTAGCCAAAGTAGTTTTGAATTCAGTTGACCATGGCCAAAAGCAAAAAGCGTTCATGTAGCTCATTGGCTAGCATCCAATTAAAACCAAAAAATAAAACCCCAGCCACAACGGACAGCAGTTTGACATTTTGCTGATATGCTCCTACAAAGGCCAAGGAATAACGCAGGTAAAAGTGACCTGTATCTCGCATGTAAGGAGACCAATCTAGGAAGCACCAAGACGTGTTGTGCTGCAGTGCTGTGCCTGCTACAATTGCAGGACAACTCTCTTATTCCTTTTAACAACTACAAATATCTCTTTAAGGGTAGTTTACACAGATGCAGTGTATTTCCTGAACTCTATTCTTGGTATGTTACTAAGATACGACTGTTTCTATGGAGAGCTTATTGGTGGGCAAAATAAACTGTTTTGATGAATTATAAAAAAGGTAAATTAATTTTTAAAACAAAATATTGCATGAGAATGCTAATGATATGAAATCATGCTAATATTGAATTTCAAGTACATACTTACCTTTTTTTATTATTTTTCTTTTAAATTTCTAGTAGACATTTACCCTAAATTCTGTATGGTCTACAAACTGATATAAATTAGTATCTGTCCTGCAAAATACTTAACTGTGACAGCCACCTATGTAGTGGCTATAAAAGCTCCAGCTGAACATTTGTTTGTTTCTAAAAGCTAAGTATAATTGTACAGCAATTTATTGTGGATTGTAAATATCTACATGACCATGAATATGCCATGTTGTGAAGTGAACAAAAGAGCTTTGAAATATGAACGGTAAAGGCAAAGAAGGAGAGAACAAATGAGTATGTTAAATAAAGCTCAGCATTTAATTTTAACATGCTTCTGTGGTAACAGCTAGACTCTACAGATGACAAGTAACAGATATGTGGGGGTTTGTGGCATTCCTGCTTCTTTCTTGTTTATAGCTCTAATTATTTTATACTGTGCTGAAACAGACCCTGAAAAATGCTGTGCTTGACTTAGAGAACAGTTCAGTTGATCAATCAACGATTTGGCAAAGTAAATAACAAGAAGCTACACAAAAAGAAATCAGTGAGGAATTCCACAATTAAACAAATTGGAATTTATGAGAGACCTCTTCTTTTTTTATCTTTACATCTGTAGAAATTATTCATGTCATTTGAATATGCACTTTGATATTTTCAGTGTCAGAAATATTCCATGTCTTTTTTTGTTTCTTCATAAGAAAGCTAGCCCAGGATCAAAATTCAACCTTAAATGCACATACAGAAATGTAAAGTTTCTCACTGGCACCTCAAAGGAAGCTTTTCTTTGCATGAGCAGGTAGAAGCTGCCATCTATACCCTTCTGTTTTTATGCCATTCTTTTTTCTCTCACTTGGTTTCAGTCTTCCAAATCTAGCACCAACATATGAATATACACACAGCTGCCTAAAGCAGGAGGATTCGTAGGACAGCACAAATTAGTTAAGAGAAGCCTGACTGATCTGGCTGTGCTGATTTAAAAAAAATTATAGATCACACTGCTTTGTCCCTCCCATCTGCCAGAGGGTACCGACCTTGTAGGAGGTGTGGCAGAAGAAACTGTAGGCATCTGACTCACTGCCTCAATGTCCTCACTGGTGGTTAAAGCTAATTGCCACACTATACAGGGAAAAGGGTACGGTTCCCATCTCCTCTCCCTCAGGGTGTAACAACTTTCAGCAGAAGGGTAGGGCAACTAGCTGGGGCAGTAATAAATTAAAAAGTAACGTCTTAATTCTACCTATCTACCCTGCATAGTTAGGGTTGCTAAGATTGTAAGACAGTAAAAGCCTTTGGCCTAGACTGCCAGGTAAAGCCCTACATCTACTCACCTCCTAATTTCCTGCATTCTTTTTCTATATCTTCTCTCTTGAATTCTCTTTCATCCATCCTAGCTCTCCTCCTGTCCCCCTTCTCTTACCTTAGCGCTTGTTTTGCATAGACTATCTGCCAGACATCTCAAAAGCTACCATTATAAATTTGAAAGCAGCCCTGACAGCCAGCTGCCAGTGCACAAAACCCCGCATAATGTAGTTGATCTGAGCATGCATAGGGATCTCTAGAATATATAAGGAATTCTCTGCACATCAACAATACATTGTATACCAACACATACAAATATCCTAAGGGTGGATGTCATGACGACGGAGCCAGACTCTTTGCAGTGGTGCCCAGTGACAGGACAAGGGGCAATGGTCACAAACTGAAGCATAAGAGGTTTCAGTTGAATATGCAGAAGAACTGCTTTACTTTGAGGGTGACAGAGCACTGGAACGGGCTGCCCAGGGGGGTTGTGGAGTCTCCTTCTCTGGAGATATTCAAAGCCTGCCTGGACGATGTCCTGTGCAACCTGCTTTAGCAGGAGGGTTGGACTAGATGGATCTCCCGAGGTCCCTTCCAACCCTTGCCATTCTGTGATTCTGTGATTCTGTGACTTGGGGTGCACAGAATGGTGTGTACAGTACTCAGTCCTCCCTACAGTAGCCTATGTGTCCCACAACCCACTTCAGTCTGTCCCTCGTTTTCCTGTACTTAATTTTATCTCAAAAATTCACTACGTATACCAGTTCCATTTTCATGTGCCCTTTCTCATAGTCTTCATATTCTCTACATTGGATTTTAGCTCTGGTCCCACCTCTTTATTCCCATGCCTCTCCACACCTTCCTGTCCAGCCATAGAAACATAAATTTCAGAATGATCTGGTTTCATCTTCGCTGGAACAGGTACCATCTTTGCTAGAACAAACTTCATTTTTATGTAACAGGATTACAGAAAAGTAACTGGCTGTCATGACTGAAAGGAATTTCACTTAAGTCCTAAAACCCTCTGGAGAGAGCAACAATCACAATAAGGAAAAAATCAGAAGTTTGACACCTATAATCTTGTAACTGCAGGAGTCTCTGTGTATTTTGTGCTTTATTTTCAAATCCACTAAGTACTTTGAATTGGCAACAGTACGAATGTTCTGAGGCTCACTGATGGCATTTCTAATCAATTCAGTGAGTAATGACTGCACATTTCTATGAAGCAATTTACTTGCAATGAAGAGAAAGAGATGCTTGCTATTCTGTCCAAGACACTGAACATGCATGAAAGAAACAGAGAGAAGAATAGGAACCTCTTCCCCTGCCATTTCAGCTTTCTGTTTCATAAAGGGAGAAGCGTATCCCTGAACGGTACTCGAAAAGGAGAAGCAGCAGAGGTGTGCGTACACAAGTGACCACCTTTTGTTACCTGCAGATCTTCGTTGTTTCACTCAAATTCTTTTCACTGGTTTTAGTCTCCAACACAAAATGTAAACAAAATATCAAAAAAATCTTTCTTTCACTAGGTTAGACTTTCATAGTGGCCTATCTTCTACTGCAGAAACCTCATTTTTAGACAATCGACAGAAAATATCTCACCATTTCCTATCTGAGTGTGGTAATTGTACCGGGTTGGGGTAGGCCTAGTATCTTTGCTTTGGAAAAGCCGGATGTCCTGCCTTTCAGAGCAGCAGCAGAAAAATAAAGGAGTGTCTAGCCATTTGTTTGCAAAACAGGGCAGAAATACACAGAAAGAGTCTCTCTCTCTGTGTGATTAACTTCCTTCTAAAAGGATTAACCTGACTCTTGCTGAAGTCAATGGAAAGACTTAATTTATATCAGTTGGAACAAGGAACATATAGTAGCATTCCTTGTTTCTATCTGAAATAGCGCCACTAAGTCGATGACCAGTTACCAGTTACTCAAGTCACAGTAGAAATGGCTGCAGTTCTTGTTAGCAGAAGTCTAGCGCTTTTTGTTTCTTGCAAGGGTGACCACCTTCTTGTTGCTGCTTCCTGCTTCCATTCATTCAAAGAGGAAGGGGTTTGGTCTTCCAGTGACGTTAGAGAATTTATTTATTTATTTATTTATTTTTAGCATAGAGGCCTGCAAGTATGACATTGTACTAAATCCACGTAACCTGGAAAATACATTATATGAATACCAGCTTGGTATAAGAAAGCAAGAAGCTACCTTAATTTGACTATTTTAAATGGATTGGAGTTTTGCGGAGGTGGAAGACGATCCTTATGGAAAGGAGTGCTACATAGACAAATATATAGATAGCTCGTGCTGCGAGGAGAACAATAGCTCCGTTTCTTCTCTCAGAGCACAGATACAATTAGAGGATATTGCCTTCTTCAGAAATGTTTGGCATCTGACAGAAAAAACCAATTGCATTTCAAACCAAAATATTGTATTTTAAAATCATTTCCCCTTTTAATTACCTGCCAAGACCTTCAGTCTTTCCCCTGCAAATGAACAGATCCCTTCCAGTTGAGTACAATGCTTTCCCACACTGCCAGTGGGTTGCGATGTCGCTGACTCCCGCTGCTACGACACAGAATCCTCAACTTGGCTCTTGGCAGGAAAGTAACTGCTTTCCACATACATTGTGTTAAAAATACGTAAGTTTCTGTAAGGTTTCCATCTACCCTTATGTGAACTTCACTGATTTAACTCCCCATACTTTTACTGTCACAAAATAACTACGTCCTTCTGTTCAATAAATGCAGAAGCAAAGCCTGTGTATTCGTATTCAAAGCAGGAAATCTTGGTCCCCTGACAGCACTGTATTCCTACTGCTGGATTTATATTCTAATGGCTGATGTAGATTTCATCAGATTGTCCAAGTGGCAATAATTCATTCCACATAACCTGGGCATACACGGTTCTCACTGGCTTAGAGAGCAGTCCTATTGCGCTCACCAGCCAATCCATCTTAAAATTAGTTTAAAATATTAATAATCATGGTTAGCTAGATGGAAGTATGATTGATTGCTACATATTCCACTAAATAATAAACCAAATCAATAGCTATAGTTATAAAACCAGGCTCATGGGTTAAATGAATCAAAATCAGTGCCTACATTTCAGACTTAGGTCTGTCACTCTGCCTTGCTTCTGCACTGTCTTTTGCCCAGATGTGAAAATCTTTCTCCGAGGGCACCAGGTAGGGGTAGATAGGAAGGCCAAATGGGTATCGAGTGTTACACTGTTACAGACTCTTCCCTCTTAACAACTCCTTATTCTCCCCATTACCAGTGGAAAAACTTAAAATACTCTCATGGCACTGCAGTCAGGTGTTGGCCCCTTATTTCTTGGGTGACTCATCCTAGCGGCTCATTTTTTAGTTTCTTCTTTTGTTTGCAATAATTACTTTTCCTGCCATAACCGAAGTATCAATGGCAGACATGAATATGTATAAAGTAAAGCAAGCATATTTTTACTGATATTTTTAATACTTGAAAACAAAACCACGGCTTCATAAACTTCCAACCTACCTTCTCCCCGTACCTCATTTATGGAACGTAATTTACTTGGACATGCTGCAATAAATGCGCTCACTGCTGCGCTGTCTCAAGAACTCATTTTACAAATCATGTATATAATAACAAACTTGCATACAATCGTTTATAATAATATTACTTACCAAAAATAGCCTTCGAATTGAATAAGATAAAACACACGTCATCTTGTTAGCATTCAAAGATCAGGAGAACTGGTAGGTCCTGAGCTTTAAAGGAGATCCGTAAGGGATATCTTTGCATTACCAGGAAGTTCAAAGCTTGAATGTCTGCTTTCTCTGTTATTAAAAATCCCACAAGTTTTGCAAAGGTAGCTATCTTACATCTTGAAAACATTCAAAAAGACCTCTGATCATGTTTTGTCTCTATAAAGAGCAAGTTTGTTTCTGAGTCATATATATTGCTTTCTAGCCTAAGCTGATTTCACCAAAAGTCTGCAGCAGCAGGAGCAAAGTGAATTTGTGTGCGTGTCAGAAGTGGTTTCATGCTTACATTCCTTTTTTAGGCAAGAGCAAGTGAATTCTGTTTACTGGGAAACATACTCACCTGTGTTCTGGTTCACTTGTGCCGCTGGAAGGGTGCAGCGGGGCTGGAAGCAGGGGAATTTTCAGCTGGCACAGCTCCTGCAAAGGCAGCTCCCACTTGGCCCTACTGTGGAGAAGGACTGGCTGGAGTAAGCTGCACACGGAATTCCTCAAGATCAGGAGCTTGCTGCTGCAGCAAATTAAAATACACTCTGGTCTCCAGCTAGACAGAGCATAGCACAGACCCACCTGCAGAGCGATGGAGCGTTGGCCTCCCTCAGCATATACAGGAGTGTGGCAAAGCAAAGACTGCAAGGACCTGTGAGTTAGTTCCTCTTAAGGAGCCCGTGACGTGGCCCGACATAGTCGGGGATGATGGGAGACCTGTTTTGAGAAAAGGCCCTGTTGTCATGACGCTGAACTTCAGCTGGCAAGAGAGATAGTGAGCAGGCAGGCAGCGAGGATCAGTGGATGTCCGAAAGGGAAAAAAAAAAGAGATTTACCAAATTCTGCCCTAAGTGTGCCTATGACCTGGTACTTGAACCGATGTCACTAATATCACTTCAGATTTGGCCTTCTTGTTATATTTTGTTCTTTGTGTGGTGGAAATATGAAAACAACAATGGAGCAGGATAACTGGCTCGTAGGACTAGTTTTTAGCTTTTAGGTCTTGTTCGGTGGGACCCAAAGCCTAAGAAATTCAGGGATGGAAAGGGCTGAAAAGTGGGAGAATGCAAACTGGATCACTTTGAAAGAAAAGCACAGGAAGGGAGTGCAGTTGGTGCCGGCAGAGCAATCGTGAGGGAGACAAGAGGGTTGGTACGGGGACTGTGAATGCAGGAGACAAAGGAAAGAAAATACCACGAGAATAAATATGGGAAGGATGTTTTTGTAGCTACTGAGTCAGAAATCGATCTGAAAAGCCACATGGCTTTCCCTTAACTTCAGTTACTGAACTGTCAGGCGGGGGGGGGGGGGGGGGGGGGGGGCAAGGGGGAATGCCCTAGATCACTCTGCAAACCCAAGAGGTTTTCCCAGGAGCAGGAAAACATGAAGCGAGCCAACGCCCCTTCCCACGCTGCCCTCCCCGAAACCCCTCGGGGAGAGCCCCCCGGACGGCCAGCGGCGGGCAAGGCCTCGGGGCGGCCTCCCCCGCCGCGGCAGCCCGCCGGGGAGTCCGCTTCCTCCCGGGGAGGAGGAGGCTGCGCAGCGCCGCTGAGGCGGGAGCAGCAGCGCCCCCCTCGGCTTGGCTCGGCCCGGCCGGGCGCTCCCCCGCGGGGAAGGCGGCCCGGGGAAGGGCTGGGGCGGGAGCCCCCTCTCCCGCCGCCCGGGGCATTCCCCGCGGCGCGGGCTCGCGCTCCGCCCGCGCTCGCCGCGCAGCCACCAGCCCGGCCGGCGCTGGGGCCACCGCGGCCGCTAGGTGTCGCCGGCGCCCGGGCCTCCCCCGCGGCCCCTCCTGCGCCCTGGCTGCCGGCGGGGCTGCCTCAGTGCGAGCCGCCGCGCTGCGAGCGGGCGGAGGCGTCAGTCCGCAGCGGGGACGCGCGGCTCGGCTCGGCTCGGCGCGCCCCTTCCCCGCACAACCCCGCAGCCCGGCCCGGCTGACGCGAGGCCACCCGGGCCGCTCTTGGCACCGCCAGCGGCCGGCCGGGCGGCTCCCGAGCACGGCCTGCGGCCGCTCTCCGGCGGCGGGGAGCCGCGGCGAGGCGAAGGCTGCGGCGGCGGCGGGGGGGGGAGCAGCCATGTTGGAGCGGGGAATAAAGTGACTTTCCTCGGGGAGGGAGCGCGGCCGGCGGCTCGGCGGAGGGGGGTTTGGGGGGGGAGGGGAGGGGGGGGGGGGGCCTCGGTTCCCGGCGGCCGGATACCGCTCCTGGGCGGAGGAGGAGGGGAAGGGAAGGGGGGAGAGGAACCGCCCCCGGACCGACGGAGCTCCGGCGCTGCTGGTGAGTTGGGGGCCCGGCCGACTGTCCGTGGGCGTGGCGGGGGGGCGAGGTGAAAACGCGGCCCTGGAGGAAGGGGGAGCTGCTGGGAGCGGGGCGGGGGGCCCCGCGACAGACCGGGGGGGGGGCCCGGGGGGCCGGGGGGGGGTTTCCCCCCCGGGGGGGGCGGCTTCGCGGGGGCCGGGGCAGCTCCGGGGGGCTGAGCCCCGTCAGCGCGGGGAGCCGAGGGAAGCCGGGCCTGAGGGGTGAGCCGGGGCTTGCAGCCGGCGAGCACCGCGGGATTTTTTGGTGATTCTGTGTTCGTAACTGCCCTTTCCCCACCGCCTCCTCCCCTTCAAACGAGGCTGCTTTCTCCTGACAGCTCTTCTCCTCGCAGCCTCCGCACGTATGACACATTCGCTCCTATTGCAGGTCCCATGTCCGTCCCCCCCCCCCGCACACCCGAAATATATAGGTTTTTGTGCGTGGCATAAGAGTTTTTGTGCCCTGAGCCTTGAGTTCGTAGATGACAGGATACGTGAACATTTGCTGACCCTGAACTTCTGTGAACTCCTCTTCTCCCTCCCCTTCCTCTCTCAGATATGTAACGGCTTGATTCCAGTGAGAGCAAAATGGTTCTTCCCTCGCAAAGACGGGGGAAAATTTGGTGGCATTCGGTATATTCTGTATTTCATGGAAATTTACTGTGCCCACCCGTTCCAACAGCGTGTTTGTAGGAGTGGTTTAGCTGCTGCGTTAGAAGAATGCTGACCTTGATCCCCTTTGTCTCTTCTGCAACAATTTCGGTAGCTGGCTGGAGTTGTTTTAAACTCATTGCTGTCTTTGGCACTTTGCTAATGGTGGTCAACAGTTTTATGGATATTGTGAAGGAAGCAGGGCTGAGGTGTATCATAATCCAAACTAAATAATTTAAAAAGCATCTGTTTCCTTCTTTTTTTCATTTTCATGAATAATTTATATCTGTGTTTTCTTTTTGTAATTTAACAGAAGATGAATAGCAACTTTCTTGTAGCTATCATGGCATAGATATGAGGAGAGGAAGTGTGGTTTGACATTCTGCCATTCCTCCCCCTCCCCCCCATTTTTAATTGTATTAATTGAACTGAAAACTAGATGACCAAAGGTTAAATACTCAGAAGATGTGGGGCAGAAGAAAACATTTATGAAATTAGACTTGGTACCAAATTCAGGTTTGTTTTTCGTATTAGAATTGGGTAAACGTGAAGTAGGTGATCTGGTATTTTATGTCCTTAAGATGTTAAGTAAATTGCCGTATTGCTTTGTTGTAGGAATTCTGTAACCTTGTACGCAGCTCTTGTTATTTATATCTGCACTTCAGTAAGCGATGTGAGAGAGACTGGCTTTGAGTAATTAACACAGAAGTAACAGTTATGAAAACATGAAATCATATGTTTGAAATGCATAGTGAAAAATTTCCTAAAAAATTATCTATACTTGAAAGAACAAACTGAATTTACTTCTCCAACATGGAGAAACCATTATAATGTTAACTTGGCATTGAAAAGGCCACTTAAATTTGAAAGATGAAAGCATCTTTTTTGATGGAGTTATTTAAATAATGCATTGACAATAATGAGTCTGGCTTACAAAAATCTTTAGTAAGGATAACGCAATTCATACCTTGCATTTGCATATTGTGTGGTGTCGCCCTGTTTTTACCCGGGATGGAGCTCTACACAAATCAGTAGGTGGGGTCTGCCTACATCCATACCAAAGAGTTTGCAAATTGGAGCCTGTGTTGTCTGAAGCGAATTATAGTTTGAAAGTGGTGAGTTATTTATTTTAAGCTTGGCTGAGGATGTAGTGCATTAATTGATCTTTTTAATATGTAAAATGCTACTAATGTGTAGTGAAATACTAAATATAAGTCCAAATATAATGAGATTGAGAATAACTGAAAACCAGAACAGGGCTGTGTTTTTCCCCTGAATGGCTCTGGTTTTAATTTCTTGCCTAACTCCGCAGTGTGAAAACGTATAGCTTATGATATGGCTGTTAAGGTGTTCTGGATGCCTGCGTTACTGTTACAATGGGGAGCTCCTACAGTAAAACTGCAGAATTTTTTTAATGGCTTACTAACATACAAAATCTTCTCATTTCTTAAATGACTACCTGCTGCTAGAAGAAAAAAAAAAAAAGTTTCACTAGTCTCAATAACTTTTGGTCCAGTACAATATATTTGAGTAATTGCACCTAAAAAGTGCAATCAGGAAAGGCTTCGTTGGAGACTGATTCAATGAACAGTCTGCATTAAAACCTTTTTGGGAATTTGCTCTTCACCCTCCTTTCCCATTTAATGGAAGCTGTTGATATTTCACGTTCTCATCAGCTTCTATTTGTTGGCCAGGAAAGCTAATCAGCTGTTTTTTAAAGAGACATATATACTAGTTGTGTCCTTATTGAATGCATAATCTGGTACAATGTGAAAATGGATGAGATCATGTCTAAAGATCAAGCTCAATAATAATTATAAAGCTTTTCTAGCATAAACTCATCTTCTGTAAACTCACTAAATGTTACTTACAGTTCTTAAGTTATGGGTATGTTAAGTTCTCAGCTGCATGCTTTTAATGCTTGCTTTTTTATTTTTACAGCAAGCTCTGAATATCTACAGAGCATCTACTGATGCAGCTGGACACCACTGTAACCAGTGGCACTTGAGAATCTGATCCAAAACGCTACTCCACAACTTTAGCTTGTAAAAATGCTTTTAAAATGCCCAATATTTACTTGACAGTTATGCTTCACACCTAAAGACCAAACTAAACCAGTGTATTGCTTGTGATCGTTGTCTTTTTTGCAAGGCATGTAATTGTAGCAATGACTTTTTCCTTCTAAGAACTGGAAATTTTTTTTGTGCTGGTTCAGATGCTGAGGTAGAGACTGTCTTACTTGGATGTTAGCGGTAAAAGCATTTTATATTTAAATATTTTGATCACTAGACAGTTTTAATTTACTTATTAAAAACCTTTAAGAAATCTAAGACTAAGGTTTTTTTAAAAAAAACTTCACAAAAGTTTTCTATCTTACTGTGTGTATCTTTTAGGGCCTAGTAACATTTTTCCCTGTTAAGCAGGGTAGATACTGCTTCCTCCAGAAATACTACATTCCCAGAAATGCCCATTAAGGATGTGGAATGCTTTCTTTTTCCTGTGTATTTTGTGAAGAGTTGTG
Organism: Gorsachius magnificus; assembly: GCA_034008185.1. NCBI lineage: Eukaryota > Metazoa > Chordata > Aves > Pelecaniformes > Ardeidae > Gorsachius > Gorsachius magnificus. Next base: position 166,678,582 of record CM067081.1, read on the forward strand.
ATGTACTTTTGACAACTGTTTCTCTGAAGAGTGAGAGTTAATGCTTGTTTAGCCAAATGAGTAGCTATAATTCTGCATCCAATACAAACCCATACGTTTACACTCTTAACTAACCTGATGCATTGGCAATTCTTCCAGGGTTGTTGGTTTCCTGGACTCCTTTTAGCAGAGATGTCAGCTCCAGAGTTCAGTAGAACTGGCTGATGAGAAGATCTACAGACAGCGGTTTAAATCTTGAGCGTTTAACCAGTGATGTTGATAGTCACAAGGAATAAATAAAACTGGAACTTGAGCTAGTTTGCCAACTTGGAGCACAAGAACGTAAAAAAGAGTTCTCCTTCAGTTCTGTGATCTGCTTATATGGAAAATAATAACCTTAATGGATGCATAGACCAGGTAATTTACGTCAGGTCAGCTTTTGATACATCAGTCCTCAGGTAATAAGGCTTTTGCCACTTCCTTGGAGATAATTATACCCAGTGTGTCTGACTTTCTTATAGAATACCATAGACGCATTGATACTGGAAATAATAATGACTCTGTGCTTTACTGGCATATGTGGACTTTTGTGGTTTAGTGCCTGTTTTTAATGGATTAGAAATTTCTTTCTGTAGCGAACATCATGTTATCACGGGGTGCTGTGTGTCAGCATGAAAGTTATAAAGAAAGAAAAAAGAAATGTGTGAGTAGTGTCATCAAAAAATAAAGCAGCTGCCGAAGAAATAACTGTCAAATCACATTTAATTTTTCATGTGGGGCAGAATTAAACATAATGATTTTAAGAAAAGGGAAAATACCAACTTTATAACATTTTAAAATAAACACTCGAAGGCTTCTGTGAATTTCAGGACAATTTTCTGCTTGCTTACTTCTGTAATGCCTTGAAATTATACCTTGAAATGCCTTGAAGTTATACCTTGAAATGCCTTGAAATTACACCTTGAGATACCTGCCTATGGCAGGGAGGTTGGAGCTGGATGATCTTGAAGGTCTGTTCCAACCCAAACCATTCTATGATTCTGTGAAAATACAGTAAGCTGAAGAACAGTTTTATCCTTTGTTTTTGATTATGACCTTTTTTCCCCTTATTTTTTTTAATCTCTGGAGCAACCAGTAGTGCATATATTATGATGAACAAGGCTGTGTTATTATACCAGAACGAAGAAATGACATGTCTTTCATTTACACTCCTAGCTACAGTTCTTGCCTGTCTTTGTGTTTTAGGTTGGACTTGCTAGGTATCTTGCATAAGTGTATGTTACTCTGTGCAATATATTTCATTTAATTATAATCCATCTCTCATAATTGTACTCCTTTCCTGGACTTTCTTAGTTTGTTAAGTTTCAGGATCGTGACTTTCTCTTCTGTCCTCAGTGGCTTAGGGCATTTTGCAGGCATGTAGCTGTACTCGTATGCTTATATCATAGTGAACTGCCATAACCTGCATAGTCTTCTTTCAGGAATGTCTCTCCAAGTATTTCTGACTTCTTGCTCTTACCTTACTGATAGGGAAGTATCTTGATTTGTTTGCATTTTATTCAGGTATGTGCAAGACATTTTTATACAGCAGTCATTAAAGGTAACATTTAATGAGGTTTACAGTAATGGGTGCTAACTGGTGTTCACTGAAATAGAGATCTTTGGGAAATAGGGATTACTGAGAATTATCAAAGAATATTACTTATCAGCAAACCCACTGTCCTGTAATGAAGAGAAAACTGGGTTAAAAAGTTACAGTGGCCTATAGGAGTAAAGAAGCCAGTTTACATAAATGTAAAGAAGTTGAAATAAGTGAATATGATTGATAAGGGAGGCCGAAGACTGGGATGAGGAAAACCCATGCTGTCATGGACTATGACAACAAGGCAGGGTGTGTTTTAGGAGAATTCTAACAAAGCCATTATCCTGTTAGAAATGCTAAAGAAAACATTAGCGTTTGTGATCTTCAGAAGAGATTGATGTTCATTAAATAATGCTGTATTCAGAAGTAAAACCAGATGATAGTCACATGCGATGCTCTGAAACACTTCCTAAGAGAACCTGAGGGTATTAAACAGCAGCCACTGAAGTTGTATGGTATGAACTGCAAAAGCCGATGGGGCGCTTCCTTCGGATGATGTTTTTCAGTATGTCTCAGAACATTGAGGAATTCTGTAACTGTAGCACAACTTAAGGTTTCTTTCAGTGGTTTTAGAAGTTAGTGATATGCCGGGTAACAGATATTGATTGAACAGGAGTTTAAGCAGAGGAAATAATTGTTCAGTGTATATTTATAGAAGGCTGATCTTGCGAAATTAACTTCTTGTTCTTGTGATATAATCTTATAAAAAACCCTGCGTGTGGTATCATATTGTTGATGTTGCAGGCAGGCTTCTCTGAAACCTTTCGCTTGGCTGTTACGTTGACATTTTGATTAAGGGGCTAAAACGATAGATCAAGTGGCTACGTCTGAAACGGTTTAAAACCTGGCGGATATTGTGAATCAAGTGGTTAACTATAAATAGTTGCCGTTACGTAACTGCGTGTGATGAGGGCTCCTCGTCGTCGTCGTCGTCGTCGAAGTACCTTCGTGAAGGAGCACGGGGAAACCCGCCGTGTGCCTGCTGGTGGGCATTGCCGCTAATGAAGTGAAAGCCAGTGAAAATAGCTGATCGTTTTTTGTAGCTCGCAGAAAACTGGGGAAACAATAGATGCTGCAGAACGGGTCATTAGCGCAGGGTGGATGCTTGGAAAAATGGCAGTTTCCCGATGGTTTACTTGATGTGGCATTCTATATCAGGCTTTAAAATAATGAATACAGTATGTTAACTTGTTAAATTAATGATATTTTGTAATTAAAACAAATCAAATATAAGCAGCTATTAATAGTAGCTTTTAGCTTGGCAATTTATTTTGTAAAGCTGCGGTATAGTTACTCATGTATAATACAGAACAGCTATTTAAGTGTTGATCTGCGTTCAGTTTGTGGGTTTTGGGGAAAGATTTTATTTGTTTAAAAAGATATTAATATAATTAAGAATTCAGTAATAATATACGAGAGGAGGATAATCAATTGCAAAATAACAGATTACATTTTATTATATTTCCACCAGTTTTCTGCATATCTTGAAGCAAAGTTGAATTTCTAAATGTGGAATTCATAAACATGCTGTGTGGGCCAAAAAAACTGTGGTCATGTATATTTAACTGGGGAAGATTAAAAGCCATTTATTAGTCTGTGCTTAGTTTATTGCAAGAGCAGCTTCCTCTGTTCTTTTTCTCTTCATCAAAATCTCGTCATAAACAGCAGTATTTACACATGGAGGAGGCTTGTTTCTTTCTTAAGTGCTACTCAGTCTTAAAGCTGTGTCATAAATATCTTCCTAAATTGTTTAAGTGTCTGTTTGCAAAATGTGAAGCTGTTTCGTAATTCACCTTATTTATGTTCGCTCTGAAAACTAAATATAAAACTTAAGTCGTCTTGTATGACTGTGGGAGACTAAGCTTGGGCTGGTGCTGCCTGGGAATAACTTTGTTGCTCCACAAACAGCTTAAACTGGCGTAACTTTGGCACTGCTGCTTAACGCCGTAGCTGTTTTGCCCTTGCTCTCATCCCCTCGCTGCTGCCTTTGCGTTAGCAGGTGCCTTGTGACCATCTGATGGCAATGTCAGGGAGCCGGTGGGGGTTAAAATGGGCTTGTGGGTTCAACTTCACTTTTGTTTTTACACATAAGTAATGGTCACTTTCTGCAGAATCAATGGAAAAAACAAGTTTATAATTATTAATTTTTTTAAATATCCTGAGCAGATGGGAGGGGAAACTTCCTGTTGTACAGAGAGGAAAGGAGGTCCTCAACTGCTAAATATATCAAACATGTATGCTGTACTAAGGTCTTTTAAAAATGACGTGTAGAACGGCAGCTCAGAAACGTACTTCGGTACTGAATAAGAAGGGACAGTGGGGAAATAATTTCTGATAAATCTTATGAAATACATTACTGATAAATCTTATGAAATACATTCTTAATTTTAAATATGGGTACATCTTTGAGGTGGGAGTTGCGAAAGGAAATAGGATTTTTGGTGTGGAAACTGGTAGTGTTGGAGAAAAGAAATCCAAGGAAGCTGAAAATAATATTTTTTCTTGAAAATAATATTTTTTTAAAAAAAATCAGTTAATAACTGCAGTGTCTTATTTTAAAGGGGCCCGGTAGGGGAGTTGTGCAGGGTCCTTGTTTTTTCTGAAGAAGCAATCACTCCAGGAGAGACAAGAGGAGATCCTTGGCTTCATTGAAGCTACAGTTTGGATTTAAACCACTGAAATTTACACCGAGTGTTCTTGAGAATAATGTCCTGTACAGTACTCGGATAAAGCAATTTCAGAGGCAATTCTAAAAGTTTAAGATTCTCCATAGTATTTCATTACCTTTTGTCAATATGATTCAGTAGGTTATAGCAAAGAAACAAAATATTTTAAAGCTTATGCTATTTACCTTCAGGATTAAACAAGATAAACAGCTTACAGTGTTACCATTTGCACAAGTCGCAGTATTTTTAAACGTGCTGCTTATAATTCTGGGTTGTTTATCAGGGAGTGCAGTTAATCTAAATGTTTTATTGTGGCTTGTTTCTGATACGTCTCAATATATTTCTCAAAAACAAAAGGTTTGATCCATAAGCCAAAAACATAGCTTTAAAATGTATTTAGGCAGAAGGCGGCTTTTCGTTATAAGCATACTCTTTTTTTTTTTTTTTTTTTTTTTTTTTTTTTTCCTGGGCAGCACAGGAGAAACAACATGATGGTGTATAGTAATTAGTTTGCTCAGTAGGTATATGATTTTCTTCTCAAATTAGGCAATTTCAGTATTTTAGGAACAATACCAAGTAGATTATGAGTTCTGAATGTATGGATTTGATATGCTTTGGTAGTAGGCTTAGTTACCGCATTTTAAAATGCTTTTGGTTTTACTTTGCGTATAAATGTGAAGTGTTGAGTGTTGTTAACAAAGTGTTCTGAACCTGCTTCCTTTAAAATGGGCTTTTTTTTTTTCTTTTTTTTTTCAGTGGCCTTACATAATAGGAGTTTTGGTTTCCTGGTGTTCGTGAATATTTCTGGTAGTGGAAGAGGTAGACATTAGTTGAAGGATTTAAGTCATAAGTTTTTTGTCATTGTTAAAAGTTATTTTGGGGATGAATGGATACCCCGTGATGATTTGCACCTGTAGCTGTGTCTTAGCAAAGTACCTATATTGTTTGTAATCATCTGTTTCTAGGAGTGGGTAGATAAAATCTGGATTATTTTTTTTTCAGCAAATAATTTATTCACATCTAAAATACAGATTGTGCCAGATTGTTTGGGGTTTGCCTTTTTTTATTTATTTTTAAATGCTATCTCTATAATCAGTTGATAGAAACAAGTTCAGGGGGTAATCCAAAGTTCTTCATACAGAACTGCCTCTCTTTCCACATTTACCTTGGAGGGAGCCCATCACAGTCATTGTTTTCATATTACAACATTACGGTTTGAGCTGAATTAAGCACTTGCTTCAGAATAATTTTTGCTGCATCAGGAAGCTGAATAGGTTTCCACTACTATCTGGAAAGTACTGGAGGGAAGGGAGAAGGCAGGAATTACATGGTTGATGGTGAAGAGGGAAGAGAGGGTGGCTGGGGGATGGAGCCAAGCATTTTTTTACTGGTGATGGGAAACGTGTTAACTGACCCCAGAACTGGTATGAAACTTTCTCTGAAGTACCTCAGGTGCCTAAAGATGAATGGTGTGAATCCCCCCTTTAATTTATGCATTTGGGTCTTTAAAATGTAAGCAAGAAAACATGATTATTTTTCTTAATCCTTCACTTCTGCTTGCAGGTCCTTAGCATGAACTAAAATTCCGGTCACATGAGTAGCAGTGATGATATATTTTAATATTGACATAGATTGCTGAATGATCTGGTTTTATTTTATGTCTTACAACAATTTCAGAAACTAGGGTTGCAGAACCAAAAATCATCTGGGTTTTTGTATTATGAGAACCTGGTTATTAGAATATATATGCTCCATGATAAAATAAGCCTAGTGAGGATTTGAGCATATACTACACCTGCAGCAGATGTTCATTATTGACTTGTTCACGACATTACACTGCCTAAAGTTAGTTGTAAATTTACATCTTTACAGGATTGGATTGTCATATCTGCTTTTGATAACTGAAATGGTATCTTAATTCAGAGTTTGGTTTTTGTTTTTGCTTGGAAGATAGGATGTGAAATCTCTGTTTTACCTGTATATTGAGAATTATTTGCTTGGGTTGATTGACGTTAATTGCCCAGTTTTATGCTAGTTTAGATAACCTGTTGAAGATGTTACTTTAGGATATAATTGCAACAGGTTTTGTGTAGTGACATTGGCCAGTTTTCATGGAAAGTAGTGCATTGCTAGCTAAAGAAGTATGTAGGGACAGATTAAGTGAATTTTTGATTGCTTAACTCGAGGCTTCTTTAAGATACTAATTGTCAGGGTGCAAGTGCTGAGGACATGTTGAAAATCAGCCTAACAGTATTGGCTGAGTCTGAAAACCTAGTGGTATAGATTCTGGTAAACATTTCTAAGAAACAACTGGAGGAGAAGCAAAGATGGTGTATCTGCAAAATACTGGTAAACCAGCTTTATACTATCACTTTCCCTTTTCTATGCCAAAGTGATATCTTGCTCTCAGTCTTATACCAATATAAATGCATCTACCCTGGACTATTTAACCTACATTAATGCTTTATGTCTCAGTCTAGGTAATTGCACTGGTGCCTTTTCTAGTTGTACGTCAGACAGAACTCACACATACATAGCTTCACTGCTTCCAGGCAGGCCTGAAACACAGGCTTGGAAAGCAGTCCTGTTGACTGCCTTCTACGTGGAATATTCGCTCCTAACTGCATCGGGTATACGGAGCTTCCAGTAGGAGACTATTAAAAAAACCCAAAGGTCTTTGTCACTTAAGGAGGAAAAAACCTTAAACCTCTGATAAAGCACAGGAAGCAAAATTGTTGACAGAGAAAATTCCTTTTCTGTATAGTCACTTTTATGAGAAGAGCCACACCCCAAAGGTAATATATTTAACTGTTAGTGGATCCTAGTGACATAATAGGATTTTTTCCCTTGTACTCAGAGGTTTAAAAGGGATAAAGAAAATTATGGGGGTTAATATCCTTTCAAAACTGTTTTTGGTAGTTGCCACGTTATTTGCGTTATGTTCTAATTTAAAAATATTTGTCTCTGATTGGAAGAGGCTCTGGAAAAATAGCATGTTCTGGTTTGTGCAAAAGTAAGAGACGTTTATGATGGTACTTTCATCTCGTTTAGCTTCTGAGAAAGCTCCTTCCACAGTGTACTTTGCTTTTTCTGCTAGGTAGTAATGTTATTCCAGTTGGATTGAGTTATCATGGCTCTTTATCATGAAGTCTAGGAAGCTTTTTGATTAAGCATCTGAAATACAGAGAAGCTGCACTCTGTTTTACAGCACAGAGGTGAACTTTTATTTTTAATAATGTCCCTTTCCCCTCCTCACATGAGTAGGTTTGCTGTGGTTTTGAGCCAAACCTTAGGGTTAGCAGTGGTGTTCTTGGGTTGCAAAGGGGACAAATTTAGGTGTCCACTAGGGAGAGGAGGCATGCATAGCCAGGACCGAAGGAGAGCTTTATGGGCAGGGCATGGCGTTCTGGCATGCTGCATCCAGAATCAGATATTGCTGGAGTGCATTCTTGAGAAGTACTGGGAATCTGTGGGGTTTTTTATTTTGTTTTGGTTTTAAGCCAGAGGGAGGCCTAGGGGGGTTGTCTTGGGGCTTTGCTGTCTATGCTATCAACAATATTTTGATCTAAAAAGTCAGACATCTGTGTTTATGTAGTAAAACACAGCATACTTAAATCTGCTCTTAGATCCCTGTACCGCAGGTTTTCTTTGAGAGATGCTGGCTACAGTATTATTCAGGATACGTCCTGATTATATGTTCTAAGGATAATTAAACATTTTGAACTTTTGTAGGCCATAGAGATGTATCCAGGTATTCAGTTCTTTTTAAATTCCAGTCATGGAATGCTGTAGATTGAATAATATAATGTATAAAAGCTAGAGGTGAGTATTGCCTGGTGCTGTTCATTGCTGTCAAACACACTCTCTGCAGCATCAAAAGTTTAAAGTCAAAGGAGATTGAATTGAAGGTAAGAAATGTTTCAGCTGCCCTAACTCCTCGTCTTGTAGTGATACTAGTTTAATATCTTATCTGTGGTTCTGACACAGTTTTTCGTTGACCAGGCCTTCGGTAGGACATTGTTCACTTCTGCACCTCTGTACCCATGAATGGAGTGCTGGTCTCAGAGTTATGCTATGAAATGCCTTGTACTACTTTTTTTTTTTTTTTTAAATACCTTGAAGCTTTAAGTGTATGAAAGTTAAATACTGGGAATTCCATTAGTAAGGTTTAAACTTCCTAAAGGCAAAAAGCAGCTTCTCTCCTTAATTTCCAACATTGTTTTGTTATCTTTTTTGTCTCATCGTTATTTTGGGAAGTGCTGTGTTTCCTAAAAAATGTCAGTAAGTAACATCACAAGAGGCATGCTATGTTGTTGTTGGACATTTTTATATGCTTAAATCTCTGCAGCTTATCTGTTTTTTGTCCTTTTTTAGTAATTTGAATGCTACTAGAAATGATTGATGTTTGAATTTTAATTTGAATTTAATTCAGATTTTTTAAAAATTGAATTTTAGATTTATTTTTTTTTAAGAGCCCTCAGAATATTTTTCGTCTGCCTTGCTTATCAGATGGCAACACCAATTTTGGTGTTACTTCAAGCATCCAAGATCACTGAATGGCAAAGTGGCAAAAGTTAGTAATGGGATCTGATTCTCAGCCCAGGTTTTCCTTGCTCTTTTCTGTCTTTCCTACATATGTGGTGCAGAAATTTATTTACTCAAATAATTCCATGAGATTAGCTGTAAGAATTTGTATTGCTGTAATAAAGATTGACATTTGTAGCTTCTGATATGTAACCTTGCTGGCTTCATTTTTTGTTTGTTTTATTTTAAATCATTAATTTTAAAAGGATGCTGATGTTTCAGTATGCAATAATGCAATATTTAGGGCTACTATTTTTCCTATAGTATAACACAATGTATAACATGGGCTATAATTTTTTTCATAGGTTGTGTTTGGAAATCTGCTGGTGTGTATTCTTTTACTAGTATTGGTGAAGGCTGGAGTCTTCATCTGAAAATTATGTATTTTAAGCTAAGCTGGAAATTGATTATGTGTATTTCTTCCACCTTATATAACTTCCTAGAATGGGGAAGCTATGTTTGAAAACAATAGAAGATTGCTCTGTTGAATGATTTAATTCTATGTCATTTTGAGACACTACTTAGAGACAGCCTATCTATTATTTTGAAGTTTTTTTAAATGTTGTATTTTGTTTTAAAAGTGGTGTGCAATCCAAACAAATAAAAAGAGAAAACATGATCTATATGAAACGTTAATTAAATTCATAGAAAATAGAAAGGCAGCTGATGGATAGAAGGGCATTATGACCTTGTAGAAAAGAGAAGGTATTTAGGATTATAATAAGCATTAGCAGGCTTTCTGTACCATAGACCTTTGTATATTTTGTTTTAGAGCTCTGGAAGTAACTGTATTAAATGTGACCTATTTTTAGATTTAGTTTGGTTTTTGCACTGTTGAAAATCCTGCTTATGATGTACTTGTAACTGTTTTTACTTGAAAGACGCAATCATAGAATCATAGAATCACCTCAGTTGGAAAAGACCTTTAAGATCATCGAGTCCAACCGTTAACCTAGCACTGCCATCCCACCACTAAACCATGTCCCTAAATGACAATGAAAGTTTCAGGCATTTCTTTAGTGAAACATTCCCATATATTGAGAGGAGGAGTTTAAAATTGCAATTTTATGGCTGTGTGAAGGTTACATATAGCAAATGAGATGTAAAGAATTGCAACCACATTTTCTTCACACATGCAAGAGCATGTTCTGGAAGCAATTTCTGCAGTTACCTTTGCGCACTTCATGATTAGTTAATGTACATTGGGCATGTTATAAATGCATGTCTGGCATATCAGAATATGATTTATACTGTGTAAGTCATAAATACTTTATTCAGTATTTTCACTGCTCATTACACAGAATTGTCTAGCAGCACTTGAGAGAGTAAATGAATTCTCTTAAGATCTAAATGCTGTCATCAGCAATATCTATGTGTTTACATTCTCGACTGCATGGGACGTACATGGACCACATTTTGAAATAATCCACTGTGTGAATAAAGAATATTCAAGTCTGTCATGCTAAAGTAGAAGTTTAATACAAACACTACATTAATTAAAAATACCATTCTTTTTTGACAGTGAAACTGTCTCTCAAATGTAGACATTCTGTCTCAAAACAGCAGTATTAATCACTCAGTAGGGTTAAAAGATAAAGTTGCTTTTTAACGGCTCTTTGTAATTATTCAAAGTTAGTTGTTTATTCTAAAGGGGGAAGTGAACTTTCTTTGTATGAAATGATGTACAATGCTAAAATTAATCTGATCTGTAGCATGGGAGGTACTGTTTATCAAAATGATGCACTGTATTTTAGGATCGTTTAATGAAAGTAGCAATAGCTTCAAGGTGCTTTTGTATATACAACCAGATCAACATAAATAAATTGCATTAAAAACAAAGTTTGAGGCTTTTTTACAAAAGGTTGTGCCTCTCTAGGAGTACAGGTAGCCAAGAGTGGCATGAGTGTCCCAGGGGGTGTAAGACTGACAGGGGTCAGGGCATGGTGGGGTCCGGGCTTTTCGTACCCGGGCTGTGCCAGGGAGAATGATGTGGTCACCATCACTCCCCATCTGGTGGCTCTCACGGATGCATTCTTTAATGATAAAACTAGCTTGCTGCCTCAAAGCTCAGAAAAGCATCTCAAATTGCTGCATTAATCCTCTTCTTTCTAAGAGCAGTATTTGGTAAACTCTTGTGTTCCCTTTCTTGCCTGTATTCTTACTAACTTTGTCATTTGGTCTTCCTAGTCGGCAGGCTTGTGCTTTATAAAAATTTAATGTTGGTACAGAGATAAAAGTTTCTGACCCTAGGGAAGAGTTCAGGTTGAGTATATTATGAGCTACAGGGGAATGAACATTCATTTGCAGGGTGAATATTTCACCTGTTGTGCCATATCTGTTTTAAGAGTAAAAAGAAGTTGTGGTTTAAGAGTAAAAAAGCTTTAAAGTGAGTATGTATTTACTGTCACCTCCAAAAGTCATTACTGACTAGATTATATACCTGTATGGGCAGAGCCCTTTTGTGGTAAGGTATTTCCTTAGGAAACTCTACCTGTCTGTGTGGTGTTCTGACATTTATTTTTTTAGTTCATAAAGTTGTCATGTGAGGCACAAACAAAAACTTTGCCTTGATACTCTAAAAAGGGTTCTTGAATGGAGGATTTGTGCCTGGTGTTATCCTCTGCTATTCTACAGGCCCAGTGGAAAAACGGATTGTAAGCCAGCTCTGGTGGCACTGGTAAATGTCTTTATATAAAAAGTCAGGATATTTCTGTGTGTTCAGTACCAGGCTGTTCTGAAGTTGAACCAACTCAAGTAAATTCTTTTTTTCCCCTGTTGCACTGTCCACAAAGTTGAAAATAAAGGTAGACTTTTAAAAAAGTAAACTAGAAATGGCCATGCATAACACTAGCTCCACTTGCTTTAGGCTTGCCCCCATGCTGTGTTGTCCATGCAATGTGGTGGTCATGAGGCTGCGGTAGAAAGGTGGTCCATTCCATCACCTGGTGCGCCGGCCCAGCTTTCCTGCCCTGCAGACTTCACCGAAGGAGGGTTCCCACAATAGGGCAAGCAAACAGGGTGGTAAATACACAGTGCTTTTCTCTCTGGGTGGTAGCTTAATTTAATGCCGTTTAGAGGAGTTCATGATTAGCCATCTCTTCCTCTTACGTCAGTTGTTTGCTGTGAAGCCGGCTGCTGTATATGCGTGTTGACCTAAACATTAATGTGTTGAACTGCTGTTCATCAAACATATACGTTCTGAAAAACTGCACGTTTTCAATTTGTCCCCCAAGATGCTCTGCAAAATATGTGTAGTGTTTCCATAATGCAGGGAGGTGGTTAGGTCTTTCAGTTGACTTGGTGACTAAATTAGGTAATTCTCACAGAGGATAGATACTTTGACACTGGTCATAAATTAAATGATCACATGAAACCTGTTCCTTACACACCTAATTAATAAGAAACATTTATTCTACACTTACCCCTCATATCCTCATCGTGTTCTACTAAATGCCAGTCAGGATAATACATAATTAAGACATTTTGAACAATTTCCCAAGTATCATAATTAATTGTGAAACAAATTATGTCAGTCCTGTAAGTCAAAACAAAACCAGCTGCTTTTTGAGCTTCTTGGGCTGTCCTAAGGAAATACATTCAATTAGAATCTTTGCTGGTGGTTTGCAAAAGGTGAACTGCAGTAGAAATGAAGTTCCAGGAGAAGTTTTTGAGCAGTATTTAGAACACCACTGTTTTGCTAGAAGTAGAAAGAATTCACTCCTTATTCTTGCTTTTATTTTATTGTGAAGACTGAGTGTTTGGGTACAAGGGGTGCAGTGTGGTACTTAGAACTGGATGTGGTTTTGCTACCCCTGAGAATGGAAAGTTTAGCAAGGCTTCTTGCTAGCATGAAAGGCAGTATCTGTGTTTCAATTCTTCGCCTCCCCTTAGTTTTTTGATGTTCAGTTTGCTGTGTATTACTGTGACGAAAATATAATCGTGTATTTTCAAGAGATAATACAAGATGTAGAGTATATTTCAAGTGTTCAGAACTCATCAGGTTTGGCTTAACAAGTGTGCTTGGCCTCTGCTTATACCAACTGCACTGGAATGCTGCTTGTATGTAGCTTAGTTGAATAGTCTTTAGATTACAGTTTGGTTTTCCCAAAAGCTGTGTTCCTTCTGCCAAATAAAACAGTTTAGTCTGACCTGCTGTATTTTGATATTTTACATCATCTTGCTGGGATACACATGAGCCTTTAAAAGGTTAATTTTCTTTATATTGAAATTTCTAATCAACTAAAAATCTTCTGCTTGGCTTTCTTACTTGCCTCTTACGCTGTCATGTTTGAAAGGTAAGCAAGAGCAAACCTAGTCTGGAAAGAGGCAGGATACCTGGTTTATGCAACTCTGCTGTAAGAGATTTGTGCAACATGCAGAGAGTATGTGTAGCAATAATAGGCTTAAAAAGCATTAGTCCCAACCTTGCTTTGCTTCATAAATCAGATTTGAATGTTTACCATACAAACTTAATGAGAAATATATACTTGAAAAACAAATCAATGTTAATTTTATTAACCATGTAGTTAGAAGATTCTTTAATGGGATGATAGACATTTTTATTGTGGAGTCTTGTTAGACTGATCAAGAGGTGTGGAAGATGGACATGGGAAAAGGGACAACTCGTAATACATCAGTCAGTCTCATCCCTAGGGCACCCTGCCTCTGTGTGTGTCTGACATTCAGCAAGTGAACTCTGCATTTTTTTCCCCTCTGATGGTATAATATGGGACAAGTAGTAAATTCTGTGCTAGTTATAAAATCTTTCAAATTCAAAGCATTAAGCAGATTGCCAGGTAGTTGTATATTTAGTTACTTCAGCTCAGAGGTTAAACGTCCAAATATGTTAGTTTGTTCCCTGGCAAAAAGAGAAGGTGCTCTTCAGGTGTGGCTCTGTCAGGGGCAGTACAAATGTATCGGCACGAGTCTTGCTCTCCACGTGAGTCTAAGATCCTGTATGTGTGTAGGCACGCAAGCTGCATGTCAATATGTTTGCACGTTCACTATTTTTTCTTTTCCTAGTCTCTAACACTTTGTAAGGTTCTTCAGGCTTAATCCAGGTACAGACTGATTCTTGGGCAGGTAGTTGATCTGTACCTACAGGTTTTATGTTTCATGTGGGAAGCATATGATCCTTCTTAAGGAGATGGTTATGGTTCATGGTTCATGGAAGCACATCATGGGGAATTAGGTGTTGGGAAAAGAGGTACCTCCATGCTTGGTTTGTTTCGGATTTGCCTTGGTAATGTTTGAATGCCTTTGCTTTTTTGCTGTCAAAATGTCATTATTTGGATCTTTCCCAATGTTTTTATTCAAGTGATAGGAAACAGAAGGGAAGGAACTAATTGGTATGAGTCTGGAAATCATGCTCTGAATACACGTACAAGCATTCATGCTTTCTTATCCAGATTTCCAGCATGTGAGATTTGTGACAGCAGAAGCATCGTTCTGGGAACGTAGTTAGAGCTCTTGGAGAGACCAAAAAGTGTTTTCATCCTTATTGCCACTGAAGGAAAGTGCAGGTATTTCTCTCCTTATTCAGAAAGAATCCAGATTTTCTTAAATTCTTGCTTTATAATGAAGAGCTTGTCTTGCTAGTTCATTAGTAATTGCTACCTCCTACCGTTTCTTTTGTCAGCAGGGGGTAGGATTGCCTCCTACACCCATGAAAAAAAAAAAAAAAAGAAAATTAGGTAGTGATAGAGGCTAAAATTAAAAGAAATTTGAGAAGAAATAGGCCAGGTTAATCTCTAATTCTGTAAGACAGCAATTCTTTCTTTAGATTTTAGGTGCAGAAATCATTCTTTTCTTGATAGTGGTATCTTTAGGGGGGCAGGCAACACCAGTGTTGCTGGGCAGAGAATATTTCCACATAGACAATCTGCTTCTACTTGGACTAGCTACCAGGTATTGACGTTACACATTTGATTAAGGCATTTCTAAGTGGAAAGCTATCTGTGATTTAGAATTGGTTGCACCTGATACTTTGGTTGCCTCCCAGCAAGAGGCCAAGGCACTTCTAAAGCTTAGTAAGAAGCTAAAATGTGAAAGCTTACAATTCTGTTTGTGCTTCAGCATTTTGTGAGGAGATGGTATAGGCAGCAACATTTCAGACAAAACCATGAGAGGAAATAGTTTGTCACAACTCTAATGTGGTGGCTTGCATATCTTTTTCATTATCTCCACTTCTGTCTGCATTGTAGTTACAGCAGCAGCATTACCTGAGCTGGCTATAAAGTAATTGGTTTGCATATTGCTACCAACAGCAGTAGTTTGTTAGAATTGGTTGTGAAAAATGTTATAAAACTTCCTGTGAAGTCTTCTAGTCACCTCCCTCCATGACTGGAATGTTTTTATTCCCTGCAGTTTAAAAACCTTTCCGTTTCACTTTTCCACGTTTCATTTAACGTTAACGTTCGGCGACTGGAGTAAATGTTTTTTCAACAATCAATCTGTTTCTCGGTCTGTGGTTGCAAGTGATCAGTGAATATTTATTTCTCCCTTGCCTCAAGAATTTGCTGTACACTTTGAAAATAGAGTCTAAATACGCAGAGTAGCAGTAGTCCATGTCATGCTGAAGTGGACACGTTTGCTGAGGCTGTGCGGCAGAAGCTTGTTTGGAAACCATGTGTTTTATTGGATTGTCATCACCTCTTGTAATGTTAGGAGTTTTCAAAACTAAAGTAAAAGTATTCCATTGTCAGTGCTGAAATACACAATAACAGTATGTTTTCTGGGAAATAATATTTGACAATCCTGGTAATAGTCCTTTCCCTCTGCTGTTGTCATGCTCGTAGGTTTTTTTGTTTTCTTGTGGGGGTAGGCAGCTTATAACTTCCTTATGTGTTCAGAGAAGTATAAGAGCTTAAGTGGTCACGATCTCTGTTTGAATCATCAGTAAGAGTTATGTTATAAAACAGGTTGTGTGGCATTACTGGCACCTGATTCTGCTGAACTAGAAAATTGCTTGCAACTTCGTGCCTTTAGACCAAGCCTTCTTTTTTCTTTTTTTCTGCATCTGGAAAGTCAGGTAATTGGTTTTCAGGAAGTCACTTTTGCCGCCTTCTTTATTTTTTCAGTAGCTTGATTATTTTGCCTATTCTCTAGACAATGGGTGTCCACAACCATGATGACTGTTAGCATTAATTGACTTTCATATTGTCAGACTAATGGCAAGACTGAGATATAAGTTCATATGGAAAGGACAAATAATACTAATCAAAAATAGTGAGGGAAGAAAAAAATAATGCATTTTTAAGTGTGAAGAGTATGGAGTTTATTTGTTTAGATTCAGATGTCTCCTAAGATTTTTAAGGTAAAGGTGTAACATTAATACATTTGTGTTGATTCTCTAGTCTATATGATAGATAAGTATTGATTCTTGGGGATCAGTATTTGGGGTGAATATTTTGATGGTTGATAAACTGATTCAATATTTCAGATTTGCTACTGAAGTACAAATTACAGAGTTCAGCCAAAAAAGCTAAAGCAAATGTGCTCTTTATTTTTCAAAGGGCTTGCTTGTGTATATCTTTGCTATGATCCTTGTTCATTTCTTCACCTTTTCTTCACAATATCTTACTTGACTCAAGTTCAGGAAAAATGATACGATTTCTTACGTATCCTGAAAAGGATAGGATTTCCTACATAATTCACTTAGCATCTCTCAACATTAAAAATAGATCTGTGAAATTCTTTCAATTTTTTGGCAATTTCTCATTGTAAACATGCAATGTTGGATATTTTCATTTCTAATAAAAATTGTAGCCAATGTTTAAACAAACTTTAGCCTAGCTTGAAAGTGGAAATTTTTAAAATCAATGCTAGAGGAGGGGAAAATAGTACTAAAAGTATTTGTCAAGATTTCAGCCTTACAGTAGGTCATTTCTGATGCTTTCAATAGAAGCCTCAGTTGCAAATTACTATTTTGTTCTTTAGATTTCAAATCTTCATTGAAGCTTTGCTTATTTGGCTGTGTGTATCTATTTCTTTACATGCAGAAAGGTTACCTTTGGCAGAGCAGGAGAACTTATGTGCAATCCAGAATACGCTGTGACACACAGGGAAGGGTAAACTAAAGAGCAGAAATGCATGTTAAAGTACACTTACATAAGGAGAATATTTTTTAATTATGCTGACTTAATGGTGTGGATTTTGTAAAGGCACTCTCATACGGTCTTGTAAACACATGCAGTTAAAAACCAAGATGGTCTTATCTTGACCATGAGACTTTTGATTCTGCAGAGATCATGGAGGGCTGAAAGACTAAATCCATTGGCAGTGCTCTTTCTTATTTTGCTTGAAAGGTTTGAGGGTTATTTACTGGGTTTTTTTGTTGTTGTTGTTGCTTCAGAATCTAATTCAACTTGCATGCAGTTTGCAAGAGCTTTCACATTTTCCTTTTTTAATGCTTTTATTAAAAAAAAAAAAAAGAAAAAAGAAAAAAGGAGAAGGAAAGAGAAACACAAAAAAATCCTGCTACCTCTAAGGCATACTCAGCATTCCGAAAATACTTTTCTGAGCGGTGTCTGTCATAATGGAACCTGGATCAGAACAGAAGCAACTCTAAAATGCATTTGCTTCCTTCTATAGTTAGAATAGCAAGATGTGAACTTCTAAATAGGGCTTTAATATTTGATTATACTATTACATAAGATAAAATAAGATTAGGTAATGGGAAAGAAGATGGAAAAATGGATTCTAAAACAACGTTCATATGTTATGCTTTGATGTCGGGCTTTTAGTTGAACCTGTAGCAAGGTAAACTATCCTGAAAATTGTCAGGAAAAAGGGGCATGTTTCTGTAGTATTGACTCACTGAACACTTTATACTGTTCCTTGTTTAATTTTGATGCTTAACTACTCTGAACATGTTTCAGCTACTTGAAAACTTCTCATCCCAGCATTGAATCCCGATTTGTCTACTGCATGACTTAAATGATCCCTACAGAGAACTGAAGATTGCTACATACATCTGTCCAGAACAAATTCTTCTTTGAAGATTAGTATATAGGTGTATTGTTTACATTATTTTCTTGCCAGAAGTGCTGTTTTTGATTAGATACTTTTCAACAGTAGACATGCAAATACAATAAAGAAAGTTATTATTTTTTTCACGTTAATATTTTTCTTGTTAAATTTATCCATTTAGGGCAAAATGGTGAGACTACCCACCTTCAGGGGTGAAAGCATCAGGTAGCTGGTTAATGTGTCTGTATCCCTTTTTCCATTCTATTAAATACCTATAGTTTAGCCATACCTGCTCTTATGTATAGCCAAATACTGCAAATGTTTTAAATAACTGTACCTTCAGTAACAATAATACATTTATTCCCAAGTTTTGTCTCTTGCTGTTCACTGAAGTTAAAATAGTTAAAAAATATGTTGAGCATTGAGAAAATGAACAGAAAATCAACACTGATCACCATATAGCCTTTAACTGTAGTGTATTGCTTTTCATAGTAAAGAAGAATCTCTTTTCTCCCAAGAAATCAATTCTGCAATTAATATTTAGGCTTAGAGACTCTTTTATTGTACAGCTGTTAGTGCATTTACCTTATTTTAAGGATTTTTTTAAAAAATTGATGCAGGTTAGTAGTTTATTGTGTTGGAAATTTTAGTTGTAATTGCTTCAAAACCAGATATGAATATGCATTGTGACAAGTTTGAATTATGTAAAATTCCAAATTGGTATGTATTTAGCTTTTTTTTTAAGCTATTTCAAATTTAAGAAACTGCTATGCAGGGTACAAGATAATTAGAAATAATAGCACACCAGTATTTTTACTTGAATAGTTTCAGCTGCATGAAATTTAAATTGGCCATCTAGGCTAGGGGGCTGAACACAGATGGCAGAGTAATGGCTGGCTGGCGATCTACTTCATAGCTGAAAGGACTACTCTAATTCTACAGGCAGGGAAATACAGGTTTAAAAACATAGACTAGAACAATTCAAAAAATTTCAGAGCAAGCTGTTTAACTAGGAGTGGTAGAATACATGATAATTAAAACTGATTTAATAACTTTTAAGTGGTTTGCCTTTGCTTTAAGATACTTCTGATTTAATAAAAATAGTAAATTTTTTTGCAGCACACGCTGAAAGTGTTAGCTAGACTGGGTAAGTAAGAAGTTGCATACTGCTCTGTTTCTTACTCTGTGTAAGAGTTGTCATTTGTTTTTATGGTAGCACCCTCACATAAATCACAGCATGTCTTTTGCTGTTTCTGAAAAGGAAAGAAATTGTTGTTGGTTTACCTGCAAGGGACCGAGTTACAATGAATTCCTGTTAAAGAGCCATTTTGAATATTACCTTATTTCTGAATAAAACAAAATTCCTTTTTGAGGATTTTGAGGACTTCTGATAAATCTGTTCTGAGACTTCATTCTTCAGTTTCTCATGGCCTGTCTTCTGGTTTCATCACACTTTTGGTCTTTCCACCTTCTTTGAGGATGGGATAAGTGAAGGGAGTACCAAAATAGAGCTTGCGTAGTCTATTTGTGTCTCTGAGGAATCAGACCAATTTCTGTGGTATCATTAGGCATCATTCCTTTGACTAAATGTTCAAATGATTTTTAGATAATAACACTACATTGACTTAAGGCTTCCTGTGTACAGTAAAGGAAACTAGAGATCTTTGAAGCTCTGGAGATCTTGTGTCGCATTTTCTTTTAAAGATTAAAGCCTGCCATCAGCACTTAAGGGTTCACTAACTGGATGTGGCAAACCATTAGCATGTTTTGTGATAGAGCAAAAGTGATGATAAATCTTCAACCTTTGTTGTATTATTTTTATAAGAAGACTTCACAACTACAAACTAGCCCAAACTTTGTCCTTTGATCTTCTGTGTCCTTCTTAGGAGTCATTTCTGAAGGAACAGCCCCTTGAGACTAGGCGCTTTATAGATATCTGACTGATTTTGCAAAGTTAAGTGAAAAGTAATAATCATGGCATTGAGTAAAGGGGAGAATGGTATCTTGACTGAATCCTTCAGTTCTTGCTCCTATGCAGGACAAAACCTTAGTTTCCAGATGGCGGTGTGGAATAACAGGTGTGGTTCTTGGACTTGTATTTCTTGAAGATGTTTGAGAACTGGGAAAGTGAAGATTTCGAAAATAGAAAATTTCATGTTACTATAAACCTTCTTGAGCTGATGTAAATTTTGGAAAACTTCCATTCACAAATGAAATTTAAAGCAAGCCTTTTAGTCTCTGAGGTGTCTTATGTTGGCCTAATGGTTCTTCTGGAAGTTCGATGGGAGTTTTAATGTCTTCAGTGAGAGAGTAATTAGGTCAATGGTAGAAATTAAAAAAAAAATAAACTACTAGATCAAGTAATGGTGGAAAAGATTTCTTTAAATAAAATGCAAAGTAAGAATATCAATCTGTAATTTGACTTCTTGAAAGCACTTGTTTCCGTGATGCCTGGAATAAGATTGTTAGGGGTTTTTTTGGTTGCTCTTTTACTCTGGAAATCTATCTGTACAGCTAGTTTTCTGTGGGCTCCTGTACCTCAGATCACAGCTTCACCTCTAGCAATAGTGGACTTGTTCATTATTCTCACTGCGGGATCACTCATCGGTACAAACTTGATCCAGATCAAGTGTAAGCAAATAATAACACTGTTGTTGACTTGGTCAGAACATGCAACAATGCTGCTTTTCAGCTTTGTGGTGGCTGTGGTAGGACAGCTGATCCTCTGTTCAGCGTAGGTTTGGAACAGAATTACACTTATAAAGTGTTTTGAAGAGATTCAGAGAAGCCGGAGAGCTCTGATGCTTTGCGTTGTGTAAATGTGTGGGCTTTTCATCTAGTAATTAGGCAGCCTAATACCTGGCTTACTGTCTTGAGATGTAGATCAAGTCTCTGTCGTCATTTTCCCTTTTTATTGGTAGATAAATGCTGCATACAGCTTACTCCAGTCCTTTCTCTTGCTTCTTTTCAGTACCTTCTGAGTCTCCTCTCTGCTTCATTTTCTCCCCTCTTGTCATTTTATAGTTTGTGTCTGTCATTCCCTGCCCGTTGCAGTTCCTTGCTGAAACTTCATTCTCCAGTGGCTCTAGTTGCTTTATCATGGAAACATCAGTGATTTTTTTTTCCCTTAAAAACTTTTTGTTCTAACTTTAAAAATTGTAGATTCCAGAGTAACTTCCCTAACAAGAGCAAGCCTGTATGTACTGCTTCTGACATGTAATTTGCTAGTAGTCTTTTCAGTAGACATTTAAATGTTGGTAGGGTACTAGCAATGAAAATAGCTGATACTTCTTTTTCTGGGACTGCATTGTAATAGAACATAATTTCAGTAGCTCATGTGCTTTAATGTAATTGAAGAGTGATAAGCTGAACAGACAATTGGAGTAGCTTTTATGTAACTTATAATGTGGACAGTAAAGTACAGGTTGAGCTGTTTGGAGAGTAATCATCGCGATGGGGTTAGGATTGTGTTTTGATCTTTATGACCTGTGCAGTTCTTGTATGTTTACTTGGTTGCTTGCCACCTTCAAAGATTTCTGTATGAGATTTTGCTATCGGTTTCTTTTACGCCTGTTTGGTTTCAGTAAAAATAGACCAAGATAACATATATTTTTACTATCTTTTTACTTCTCTGAAAATTGGAATGGATTTTTTTAGGAACCCCTCTTTAATTTAGCAAATTCAGTCTTGATTCTTGGAAACCACCTTTGCTTTCATTAACTTGAGTATGTTTTATATTTTTTGTGTAAAGCAAAAGTGAACGTGCTTTTGCTGCTGTTTTAGTCAGACAGAAGGCACTTCATGCCTACTACATTTGCTGCCATCATAAAGTTTCTCCTACAGCTCATTTCTCAATAAAGTTAATGAATTCAGAAGGGAAGTATCTCACAATCGCATAACAGTTTGTGTCTGGTTTCTCTTTTTTCATGGTCAATAGGTCATTTTGGACCCTGCTTCCAACAGCAGAGGTAGCTAAATTGTGAAGAACCAAAGCTCTCTTGATTTCTGAAACAATTTTGTAAGCATTCATCATCTTACTATATTTGGGTTTCACATCATTTTAGTTCTGTGGTAGATTCTGTTCTATACTCTCAGGTTTTCATAATTCAGTTGATGTCCTGAGCTCTTCATCTGCATTTTGTTGGAGCCTCTCCTCTCCAGTAAGAATACATTCATAGAGGTGGAAAGTATAGTTGTTGGGGTAGTCTTAAGAATTAATGGAACTGACTGTAGTGTCTGTAGTACCTCCTTAGAGCTGTTGAAATTGGCTCACTTGTGTTCATACGCAGCAGAGAAACTAAGGTAAGGTGATCCTGAGGAAGTTCCAAGCTAAGGAGTTATTGACTGCAGTAGAGGAAGGAAGGAAATTTAGAAAAAACAGGTGTTGTGCCAAAACTGCATGCAATGCAGTACTTGATTATTTTGTGCTTTTACAGATTACTAATGAGGCATCGATGACTAGTCCTTTTGAAGACGTTCTCTTGGGTTCCCTTTTATTAAATAGAAATGTAGATTAATTTTAAAGGAAGCAAAGCTATAGATCTAAATTACAAGTACTACAAGTGAAAACTAGAAGCTTCTTGGATGGTTTAATTTTAGGCTTATGGATCCTAGTTATCAAAAAGAAAGAAGCTGCAGTGGGAGGATTCTCCTGGTTACTCTTCAGCATACTTGGGTATTTTGAAAAGTAGCATACTTGGGTTGTAAAACAGATAGAAACTTCCCTTACAGTGCAGATAATTTTATTTTAAAGAATATTTTGGCAAAAGGATACTGTTTTCCAAGGCTGTTGAACTGGGTAATTCAAGAACAGCTCAAGTACTTGACATAGAAACAGTAGGTTGGTGAAAGGGGAGCATATCCTAAAATTTTAAAGAGATAGGCCTTATGTTATATCAATCAAAATGTAATCTTTTAGTCTTTGGGATGACAGACATCCCAAAGGTTGAAAAACAGCATGCTAGAACAGGGTTTTCCAAAGGAAGTTAAGAAACAAAGATCCGAGTAGCTAGTGAGGGGAAAAAAAAAATCTAAATTAATTATTAACATCTGTTGCCCTTAAACTTTGCATATTAGTTTTTGAATGTTAATGCTTCTTTAATTTTAATTTAATCCTTAATTTTCTAATATATGTGTTTTCATCCCAGCACATAGATTCCAGAAAGAAAAAAACATTATGGAAACCAAGTTACTGAAAGACTGTAATGGGGGAGGGAGGAAGGAGTTATAAGAGCTTGGATGCTCTTTCATTTGTAGAGGAATAAGGATCCCACATGTCCTTGAGCAACTCAGTTCGGCCTGTAGTGATAGGACAAGGGGTAACGGTTTTAAACTAAAAGAAGGTAGATTCAGACTAGATACAAAGAAGAAACTTTTTACTGTGAGGGTGGTGAAACACTGGAACAGGTTTCTCAGGGAGGTGGTGGATGCCCCGTCCCTGGGGCATTCAAGGCCGGGTTGGATGGGGCTCTGAGCAACCTGATCGAGTTAAAGATGTCCCTGCTCATTGCATGGGGCTTGGACTGTATGACCTTTAAAAGTCCCTTTCAACCCAAACCATTCTGTGATTCTAACTCTGCTGGACTATTTTGAGAGTTATCTCATCTGGTGACATTATAATAACAGTTAGGGCTTTTTTTTTTTTTCTTCCCTGGAGTTTTACAACGAAACTGATTCAGTACTTCTCGGAGTGAAAAACTTATTTTCAATACAGTTCTATATTAGACTATGATATTGAATGTTGCTGAAGTAAGATTCTTTAGGGAATGTTGAGTCTCTGTAGAGGCAGTGATTTAAATTTGCCTTTTCATAAAACGTTTTCTGTTTGTGAGACAAATCTTCCAGTTTGGCAGCTTTATCCAGGTCACTGACAGCAGCAGCAATATCAGCCTCTGCAACGCGATTAAGATCCAGAATGGGAATTAGTTTCCTATGGAAGGGATTGGTCCACTGTTAGTCCTTGGCAGGATGAGACTGCATAAGCATTCGGCTCTAACAGTAGAAGAATGATACTGTTTGTAATTCAGAAGAAATTATTTTGAATACAAACGTAAGATTTCACTTCTTTCTTCTGCCAGAGAAACAAAAGAGTGCAAATGGGTCTGCCCAGCACGACTATGTATTTGGGAACAGTGCTCTGTACGTATTGTGTGATCCTTCCACTGCTTCTTTACAGAGATTTCGTAATAAAATACCCAGCTCTCCTTACTCTGGCTTTAAGCTGAGAAATTCTGCTTTGCCGTCTGCTTTTGTTGACAGTATCAGTGTTGCTTGCCTGACATTAGTGACAGTTATTTTACCTTTTTTAATCCTGTTAAAAAAAAAAATCTGGAGACTATTTGTCTTTCAGGTTTTGTTTGCTAATTATTCATGTCTGGCTTAATGTTACTGACTGTTGTTACTTTCCCAGGTTTCCTATATACTGATGCTGTCTTACTGATCTATCATTTACTTACAGATACGTATTTTTCTACTTTTACTGGTTGCCATTTGTCTCCTCTTTACTGAGTCTAGCTGACATCTTGCTGCTGTCTCAATTCTGTATAACCTTTTGTTGTTGTTGTTGTTGCTGTTCTTTAATCTTCCACCGGTCACTGTTCAAGGTCTAGAAAACTTGCTCGGATACCTTCAGGTAGAGAATTGGTTATACTAAGAGAAGGTAATGTAGAGTTTGAGTAGTGTCCTTTGATGTGCTAGACAGTTTGCTCGGTCTGGGAGGGGGAGTGGCCTCTGAAACTGATAAACTGCCGTCACCCAGATTATGTATTTGTAATTTAGTTGTTCTGCTTAGTTTCAGAATTTGGGAACCCTTGTCTGGACAGTCTCAGTTACTTGAAGGAAGAGCAATACATAAGATTGTCTGTAAAAGACACACAGGGAAGAACTATCTGCACAGGCAAAGAACAGGAACAAGTAGTGATACAGAAAGATCTTCAGTCTCCAAATCTCTTCGTCTTCAGGCAGGGTTCTTGTTTTTGAGCCAACAGTGACAGTTGTGACAGCTCGATGCATGGCAGTTGCCTTATTTTATATGTTTAAATGAAGATGTACTTCCCTCCTGCTCCTTGAAAGTACTCTGAAAAATGCCTTTTGTGAGGCTTGGCAGGACAACTTAATTTAGGAGTGGGATGTTGCTGCAGGAGAAGCATAGAGACAGAAAAAGACAAATCTGCATGTGGTTATTGTGCGATGGGAATCGTAATGGCCTGAACCTATTGCAGAGGATGAAGGCACTTGTGCTGAATGGTTTTACTTTATGTCATATCCATTTGTTCTTGTTTCCCCGTGTCATCTGCCCTCAACAGCATTTGCTGTTGTCCTTTATTTTGTTCACAGATTACATTTAGTTCAGATCTCATTTTTTGTTTACCTAGGCTAAGTAAGCTTATGGCAAAACCCTGCAGTTCTTCAGGCTGCTTTTCTGGTACACAACAGTTATATCGCCCGGCTCCCAGTGAGAACAGTCTTACCTTGCATTCGATGTGCGCCAGTGGTCAGTGCTCTACTTCCATGGAGGTATTAAATCAGCTTAAGCAGGCTCATACTTTCTTCTTTACCTTATGGGGCATGTTGCCATCACCTCTTTGTAGCCAATATAACTATTTGTGAAGCTGCTTGGCAAACACATATGTCAAAACTCTTCTTTTTTCCCAGGTTGTCAGCTAGATAATGATTTGTATTAGGAATAGTGTCTTTCTTCTGTGTTTAGTATCCTTGGCAATGGATACTGAAATGATCCATGTGTACGTATCCAGTTGACCATTAAATGGCAGCACGAACACTTCAGACAGATGTAGCAACATTTGTCTGAATATTGTAACAGAACAAATTGGTCTCATGCTGGGACATCTTGGCTGCTATGTAAAAATTAATACAGCAGAAAAAACTGTAATTGACTTATTGTTCAGAGATTTTCTGTTAGTGAGGAATCTTTGAAGTTGTACCAATTACGGGATTGGAGAAGGGAAGAAAAGGGAAGAAAAGACAATAATTCTTGAGTTTTTAAAAAATACCGAATCAGAGCAATTTAGAAGTTTGGGTAAAAGATGTTCATCAATTCAAACAGAATTTTGAACCATAGTTCAAAGATTGTTTATTGCAAGAATGAGTTTATTTACTGCCCTTTTGGAATTATCTTTAAAATGTGTCAGTGGAGGTATTACAAGTACTCAGCCTGACTAGGAGAAACTTGTTTAGGCTCTTGTTTCTGTCAGTAGTTACTTTCTTAGTTGTAGCCAAGCTATTCCATCTCTCTGTTATTTCAGAAATAGTAATAGTACCACAGCTTATTAATGTCAGAAATATCTAGAAAAATATAGCATACAGAAGAGACTGTTAAATCTTATGCATTAAATAAGTCTCCAAAGAGTCTGGTTTAGCATACCATTTTTTCTTATTCTCTTGTTTTATGTCTCAATGTAACGCCTCCAGTGCATCAGATCTTCAATGCGGCTTGGTATTCATAGGAAAAATATGACTGTATGTTGTCAGTACTGTAGAATGTCAGCTATACCATGCTGCTTATTTGCTAATTGAAAATTCTTCCTGTGTGGCTTGTTGTGCTTTCTTCCAGAAGAACCCAACAAAACAAAACCGTCAGTCACTGTGAAACAGCTTTTTTTTCCTGCCTTTTTTTTTTTTTTTTTAAGTTGTCTTCTGCATGTGCATAGAGGTGTAAGAGAAATGCATCCAAAGCTGTCTGGTTTTAAACCATTCCTGACTTTTAAGTGACTCATATGCACAGACATGTATGCATACAATAATTATGGGAGGTTTGGTTTTACTTTTGCCTTGTAGGTTTTAATATAAGGCCTTTCTCTCTGGGTTGTTTGGTGGGGGTGTTTTGTGTTCACGCTAAACAGAACGCATGTTGAGGTTCAACAAGTAATGAACCCCAAAATTTGACATTTGGATGAAAAATTGTGAGTTGTAAATTTACAGCGATTATACCAAATAACCATAGAAAATATTTTTTTTTTATGATGGTCTTCGTTTTGTCTGCAGCTTTAATAATTACAAAGTTTTTTTTCTGGGATGAGCTCTCTTACAGCTCTCATTTGGTGGTTAATTTCCAGGCAGGCCATGGTAAGGTTTCCTCAACAGCTTCCCCAGTGTAATTAATTTCTGTTTTAAGAGAAAAAGGCCAAAACCTTTTTTTTATTTTGTTTAGAAACTTGTACCACTGTTCTTTGTTTCTCTGAATCAGGAGTGTCTCTAATTTTTATCTTATTTTATATTGCTGTGGCGTATTTGTTCTGTCTTTTGGTGCTTGATTCAAGAATATTGAAATAAGCTGAGAGCTTTTCATTGCCTTAGGTCTTGGGTTGTAAATGTAACTTTTTTTCTGAGCACAACAAGAAGCAAATGTTGAAGATTCTGGTTATGGAAGTTCAGATGCTTACAGGACAGATGGTGCTGGGCTGAGAGCTACTGGAGGTTGAGAGAAGGTTCTTCAGTATGAGATTCTTTGATTTGGTGCCTGAATCATGGCAGGAGAAAAAAAAAGGCAAGCCTTTAGTTTTTGAAAGTCCATGCCTTTTATTGACAAAATGGCTCAGGTTCTTAAAAGATTGCAGATGCTTTTCAGTCTTAGAACTAACATTGTCTTCTTGAGCCTAGAAGAGGTTTTCCACTTGATTTTCTTCCAAAGACTGACTCATTTGCAAGAATGAGGAAGACGGTCCCAGAAGTGATGACTGCAACATTGTAAATCTGTCACTAAAATAATCTCAGTATTAGGGAGCACCAAGCTTTTTTTTTTTTAAGATTTTTTTTCTTCTGAAAGCTGTATGCTTATTAATCAAAGCTAGTAAAATTACAGACATTGCTTTTGGTTTCCAGTGCTCATTATATCTTTTGAGATGGAAAGTTCCGTGGCTCATTGGTAGTATATATGCTACATCCATGTAACCTTCTGGTTTTTGCCTTCCCCTTCAAAAGAAAAAACTTTCAGTTTATGGGTCTGACAGCAAATGCAAGAAGCTTTGCCAGTCAGCTCATTCATTTTGTTGGCTTAAATGTCAGCCAGTTTAACCAGTCTCATGCTGTGTTTTTTCAGTTGGCTGCTGAGAGAACAGAACCTTTGATAATTAATGTGGAGCTATTCATCAGTACAATCTATCTAATTTAGGGAGATCCATCAAATAGATCTATGATTCTGTGATTCTATCATCAAATAGAATGTCTCTCTTGATTCTGATACTGCTTGTATCTATATGGGGGAGAATACATGTGTATATTTTAAAGAATGTAAACTTGCTGTGATTACCTAAGTAAAACTTGAATCCAAGAGAAAGAAGATAAGCATAGGATATGAAAAAAGCACTGCAAGATTTGACTGTTTTGGTAGGTTGGGGATTTCTCTTTCTTCTAAATTCTGTACCAGTAGTATAGTTAAATATGCCTGTAGTAATGATCAATATATTCTTTAACTTAAAGGAATATTTTTTTAAAAATCTTCTTGTGATTTCTGTCCTCTGTTACTCTTTAAAGGCAAAAGGATTGGGGGGGTGAAGATAAGGAAAAGTATTAACAATCTAAATTGAATTAGAACAGGCTGATTTCCATATATTTCCTCTGATTGCAGAGATTCTTCCAGTTGATGATCTAGATCAGGAGCTGAATATAGATGCTCTTACTCACTTTGGGAGGAGCCTCTATATTAACTGGGAAGACTAGCCTCGGATAAGAAGTTAACCTTTGTGAATACCTTTCTGCCTCCAGTTTTCAGTAATTGTTTGGCTGCGATTCTGTAAATATGCAAGAAGGGGCTTGACCTGAAAAGTTTAGTTCCATATTGAATATTGTTTTATTCATAAGGAGAAGGCTGTGAGTATCCTTCTGCCCTTTTTTCACTGAGAGGTCAGACTGTGCTGTGATGCTTGACTTGATAATTATTTTTCTTTCATCAGTAACAAAGGCCTTGTTTGTCAGATGTCACTTACATCTATGCAGCATCAGTTCTTTGACCTAATGCAGCATAAAAGATAATAACTTTTTAAGTAGTTCTGTTCCTGACAAGAGAGTCTGGTTGGCCAGAGTCATGTTGTTTCTAAAGAGCAAGTGTGGAAAAATGCAGTAGAAAATTTTTTCACTGATGTGAACAAATGTGAGTTGCAACAAATACAAAGAACAGATGTAATGAGTAAGATGCCATATTTATAATCCATTCTTGTAGAGTAGAATTGTGATAGTAAGGAAGTGCATCTGTATTAGATGTGAATTTTACGAGGGCTCAAATGGGTGGTTTATGATCTTAGATAAATTATCCATATATTTCTCATTAGTGTAATTAATAGTTTGCTCTTTATTTGATGTGCAACATGCTTATGTGATCAATAGCTTTTTTTTCTTTTTTTTAAATTGAGGTAGATTGAGAACAGTTTAATAAATACAAACGCTAGCTAGGTTTTCTTTTTAGATTAAGGAGACCTTAACATCCTTGACAGGTGTTTCCTGTTTCTGTTCTTAATTAATATTGTTTGCAGTACTCTAAGCTTCTCAGACCTCTCTTTCTGACACAAGCTTGGATTATCACCTTCAGAAATATTTATTCTTAAGGTAGATGCATCTAAAATTATTAATGCAGCTAAAGGAATGATGCATGGCTTATTACATGCTTGAAAATATTTAACACTCTTCAGATTTGAATGATACAATGAATGACACCATGGATTTGAGAATCGTTAACAGCTGTAATGCTGAGGAGGACCGTATGAGAGAGAATTTCATGATTCTTGTTTCTAGTGGTGTGGACGGTTTTTATTCTTCAGCCAGTAACACCTTACTTGATTTTCCATCTTAGATCCTAAAAAACCCCATAAATCTCATGACAGAATCTTCAGACCTTTTCAAAACTCTGTCACGGTATACCTTTTTGCAATTTTTTTAACAATCTTTACACAGTTTGGCCCACTGTGGGTTGTAGCGAGTTTGTGAAACCAGGTTGAGTGCCCCACGTGTGTTTGCATCTCCTATCCTAGGAGTCTGTATGGAATCTTGTTACCTGCTGTCTTCCATGTCTTACACCTGTGGCTTTAGCATGGTAACCCATCCTTAAGGGCCATGCTGTGTCCACCCTACTGTTCACATGCTGCTGTTTGAGTAGGGTTTCTGTTCCTGTCCTTCCCTCCTGCTTTAGCTGTCGTCTTTGTGAATTTTTCAGAACAAGAACTGCCTTTAGATGTTCGGAAAACACCTGCCGCCTTGTAAAACAGCTTGTAAAAACAGTCAAATAGCAACTTCAGTGTGTATCTAAGTGGAAAAGTAATTTTAAAATGCTTAATCTCTATGTAGATGCATCTTAATGCAATATACTTCTGGGAACAGAAGAGTCAGCACTTAGTCTGATCCAAAGCTTATTGAAGTTGAAGTACAGGTTCCCCTTGACTTCAAAGGGCTTTGAATCAGCAAAATCTTAGTGAGCTTTTGGTATTTCTGACCCCCCTGAAAAAAACTGGCTAAAATTTAAGCCATTAAATAACTTTATGGCTTTTGAAAATTTTAGCTGGATTTGTTTAAACTTACAAGGATTAAGCACACAATGTATGTTAATTGTGTAGAAAGATCTTATGCATTCCTTTTTCCATTTCCAAGGTACCAAGGGTCTAGGAGCTTGAAGAGAGTGGTGAGGTGTTTTTTGAGAATTTTAGCCATCGGCATTATAAGGCCTCTGATTTTTGGTGAATAGATGAGTGCAGAATCTAGTTGAGTTATTACTTTGGAATCAAAATGCTTTAATGTCTGTCTGCAATATAGGCAGGGTGTCGTGGGCGTCCGTGTGTTTGCGAAATGAGAAGTGCTCTACTACAGGCGCTGTAGGAAGGATTGGTCTGGTACAGAGGAAGGGAGTCAGAACCCACTTGCTTAAATCTGTTCTTGCCTGGATAGTTTAAAAACTGCAGAGTTGGTTTTCAGAACTGTATTATAGAGATCGTGTTTCAATGACATTGAGGGCAAAGCGGGAGTTTTAAGACTGTTGAAGCAACCTGAGTTAATGAATGTTAATAAAAATACTTTTTGTGCAAGTTTTAAGGAGAAAAATGTGTATGAAATGTCAATTTTACCATAGTTTTCAAGGGTTAACTTGTGTTCCTTTTAAAGACAAAAATACCAACTTCTCAAGGGTAGACTAGAGATCATTTGTAAGAAGCAGCAGTTCCTTTAATACATGGTCGCTTCCTTCATTTCATATCAGCATAAGGATTGAACAGGTATGTCTCTGCCAGCTTTTCTGGGCTATATCAGCTAGTATTGTATCAGATTGCTTGTCCTCATTCTGTCTGCAGAAGACTAGAATTTGCATTAGTTGCATTCAAGTGTATGCATCTATCTGCCATGACATCTAAAATATTTGATTTGGGTACCACTTTTTCAGAGTAGCTAAATTTACAGACTAGAATAGTCAAGCCCTGGGCTCTGTTCTAAAACTCAAAAATAAAAATATCGGTGTATTCTTCTCGCAATTGTTAAGAACTTGGGGGAACACTGGGAGTCTTACTGTATCTATTCATAGCCACTAGATGTATATTACTAATCAGGTAACTCCATTTTGGATTTAAATTAGATTTACTGTTAAAGGGAGAAAAGAAGTATGCATCTGTTATGAAGTGGTAAAAAATGAGTATCAGACACCCTTCAGGTTTTTTTGAACTGAATTAAAATTGACTTTTTTTGTGAAATTGCTGTCATTTTGGAGAACCAGTGCTAGCTTTGGATGGTATATACTATATTTTCAAAGCTCTATTCACAAGATCTTGTTTTGAACTACCATGATTTAGCAGGTTCTGCAACTTTGGCCAGAAGGGAGAATAAAGAAGTCAAAAAGATAGGACATTTCCAAGTGCTAGATACTGGTCACTACTCCTCCTCTTTTTTTTTTTTTTTTTTTTTAATATATGCATCCATTACACATCTGAATTGGCAAGAATGCTGATGCCTTAAGGGAGGAAAATTTGGTTTCATATCAGAGTCCTTTAAAAAACCTGAATTACATTTCAACAGAAGGAAGCATTCACTCCCACTTGAATTCCCACTGCTGATACTTTTTACTGTTAAATTCTTTCAAAATCAAGCCCTAAACTTAATTCAGAATCTTAGTAAAAATGGTGCTTCAGCACTCCATGATATCCTCCTTTAACAGGAGAAATTTTCCAACTATAGTTAACAAAATACTTGCTTTTATATTAGCTTGAGATTTAGAATGCTTCTCAGATTTTCTAATCTCTGTGTCTGTTAATTTATATGTAATATTCTTCAGCAGTAGACCACCTTTTTGATTAAAAAATTGTGTAGGCTTAAATATTTTTAAGATCAAAAGCCAGGAACAGCCTGTTTCCATATAAAGGCATCTGTTTTTTCAGTTACTGCCCAAGTGGAAAATTGGAAAGAAATTGTAGTGCTGTCAGGTAGCTTTAAGGCATTACGTAGCTAAAAATTGCACGTATCCTTTTTGAGAGTAGTACACATAGGAGGATGCAGGTTACAAAGAACACTACAGGAGAATTAAGTAAAACCACCTATAAAGGATGTTTCCTTTTTAAAAACTAGATTTTTAAGAAAAATCTAGGTGGTCATATTGGAAAAGTTAAAATAAATGCAGAAATAAAGCAGTTTCAAGTAAGGTCTTCAAAGCCGGTCCTGAACAGGAAAAGTAAATGTTCCCCTTGGAATGTTGTCTGAATGCAGTTCATTAACAATAAGAATATCCTGCTTTTGAGTGAAAGAGAGCAAAATTATTCATACTAAGGTGTGGCTTCATTGCACATACAGCAACGCACTGAAAGGGCAGTTTAGAAACTGCTGGCTTAACTGTACCCACAGCAGGTACATTTTTATTTCCTACATATCTGTACCCGGTGCTTGACTATTTCTGCTTACAGTAGCTGTGGGTGGCTAAGATGTTAGCCTGTTTTGTAGTCCACCTCTTTCCCCTTAGATGCAGCTGCTGCTTTGCCAGTGGTG
The DNA here is from genome assembly GCA_034008185.1 of Gorsachius magnificus. Lineage (NCBI taxonomy): Eukaryota > Metazoa > Chordata > Aves > Pelecaniformes > Ardeidae > Gorsachius > Gorsachius magnificus. Next base: position 166,711,384 of record CM067081.1, read on the forward strand.
ATGGTACTGTTCATCTCGGACTTTGGGGCTCAAATCCCAAAGGTCTGCTTTTGTCCATCCTTATGTGTTACTTACTGTCCTGTGCAATCTGGTCTTGGGATGGTTTAGTCTATGTATGTGTTCTCCTACCACCAACAGACACTTCCAACTTTTTCCACCTTTTTGTTCTTCTTTTTATTATGTAGCATCTAAACAGAGAGTTTCTGCAGTTGAAATGTGGATACTTAAAGTCACGATGTTAATTTAAAAGTAATCATATTCACAATTTATTACTAAATGTAGATCTCTAGCATACTACTTCTTGCATTTCTCTGTTTAAAGGAGGACATCAAGGAACATGTGATTTTTTTAAATTTTATATGTGAATTACATGTTTTGGGGTGCAAAGAGGCTGATGCAGGAAAAAATACATAAGCAACTTGGACTTAGAAGTATGCTGTGCTTGTGTTTAACACAGCCCATGTGACTCTTGGGGGCTATGAGCAGATGAACAAGTTATTATGCAATTAATCTAGGGTGAATTGTCCATACGGAGTAACGAAGGACGGAATTGTGCTTCTTCTTGTGTAAGGGCAAACATATGGCACGCTGCAAAGTTCACTTACCAGCTTAGACTTGAGACGTGTTTATCAGCCTGGACCTTTGTTATTATTGCTTGTTTGCTTACCGCTTTCCATGCAGAAACTACCTCCTGCTTTGTTCCCAGTTTAGTCTTAGTGCCTGACTGTAGAGAAACGTCCATTCTAGCCATCGTTATCAGGCCCTGGCTATCTTATTTCCCTAGGTGGGATCAGGTTTGCGAATTGCTTTTGTGTTTAAGGCTTTTAGTGTTGTCCCCTTCCTCCTTTTGTGAAAAGAGCAAAATACAGCGAAGTTCAGTAACTCCTCATCCGTAAACAAACGGGCTGAAAGAGAGAGAAGGTTCCAGCCTCCTCCTCCTCATTGGATTTGGTGAAAGAGGCTGCAGAGGAGGTGGCAGAGTGCGCACTCAATAAGTTTTCAGTTGACTGTTTTATTATTGGATTTTAAAATTTGAAATCAAATTAGCTGCCTTATTTTGGTTTGTGTTTTTTTTTTTTTAAAATATTTTCGCTTTCCCTAACAGAAATAAAATTGAAAAAATGTACGGGCACCTACCTCTCAAGACATTCTTCTTTGGTCCAGTTGAGTAATCTTGCTTTAAGGATATTGTTCTAAGGATAACTTGCATATTGACTAAATTTTCTGTAAGCCTTCCTGTGTTTTTATTTGACATAATTAAATTTTGTTTTCTGATGAACTAATTTTTCCTCACTTTTTGCTTTTTAATTTTTTTTTTTTCAGGCTTCCTTAAGCCAGACTTAATATTGATAGAATGAAAAAGTTTAAGAGGAGACTTTCCTTAACCTTGCGTGGAAGCCAGACCATTGATGAATCGCTGTCTGAGCTAGCAGAACAAATGACAATTGAAGAAAACAGCAGCAAAGATAACGGTAAGCATATCTTTCACTTTCCAGAAAATGTAAGAATTTTATCAGGCCCTACTCAAGTGAGCGTTGTTGGATTTTATTTCAGTTTTCACAGTTGCATGGACTTCCTCACTAACCTGTTCTTTTGATGTATCTTACATTTGACTACCCTAGTTTTTTAACAGGTTGATATGTTGTCAGGTATTGTTTTCGTTTGCTTTGATATTAAACTGTTATATAGCTATTTATCAAAAGTTACCTCGATATCTTACTGTGTGTGTGTGCAGCAGGGATCGTAGATGCTCTTTCAGTAAGAAAACCCATTATTGTATTAATTTAGTAGGTCTCCCATCAACTTCATATGGCTTCAAATTTGACCAATCGTTACTTGGTGATATGATTCGGTAATTGCCTAAGTATTATAAATAAAACTGTTTACCTTATTGGTGATGCAGTGCACTAATCTGAGAATTCTGTCACTTCTTCATGTCTCTGAATAGTACTTCTCTTCAGCAATGTGAAGGTGACTAGAAACATTCAAGATAACCAGCTTGTCTGTGTATTCTTAGGCTAGTCTTTGGCTGATCCCATAAACGTACTGGCTGCTATAATGTCCACATTAATGATGCTGCTGCTTTTGAATGCAATCTGCAGTAATAATGACTGGAAGAGTTTTTGTTGCTTTGTTCTGTTTCCTGTGCTGCAGCATTTAAGCCATATTTCATCTTCTATGCTGATTAGTGTTATTTCTTGCCCTGCTGACATCTAAGATTTTCTCAAGTATCAAGTGATCTGAATTTCCCCACCCACCCACCCCCCCACCTCACACCAATAAATGATTCTAAATTTTCCCATTGAGAACTGACAGGGCTGGGAAACTTGAACAGAAGTAGAGGCAATGGAATTTGCCCTGTAGACTTCTAAAACCCTGTCCAAGATCTGTTGCGTACTAAGCTTTTGAAATCTGAATTTATCTTTGGCAAAACAAAGCTATTTATATTTTTTGGTTTTACCCTTAATCCCTGGTATAGTCATTGCTATTGTCCTGTCTTCATCATGGGCCATGCCCAATAGTTTTGAAAATTGTGTTTATTACAACTTTTTATGTGTTGAAACAACAGGTCTACCCTGAAACAATAATTGTAGTATTTTTGCACTGGTATCTACTAAGTACTTACTGAGACACTGAGCAGTTGTCCCACATGGTTTCATTTGTATTAGCCTTTGTTACTGATGCATATTTTGTTCAGACCTATATGTACTTCTGACAGATTGATTTCATTATGCAGATAAGCTCTAAGAATATTACTTTCATGCTGGGAAATTAGAGAGTGAAAAATTGTCACCAGCATCAGTGAACGTAGTGAAGTGGGTTGCTGAATTGATTCAGTTGAAAACTGGATCCAGGTAGAATAAAGAGGTTTTACTTTAAACTGGACTGTGTTCTGGGTGCCAGCTCAAGGAACAGAGGACAGAATAAATTGTTTACAGAAGCATGAGCTTACTCCATCTTAAACCATGTATGAATCTATTTGCAGTTTGTAATATTTATCTGCAGATTATCTCAAACATCAATACTTAGATGTCTTCTGCATGCTTGTCACCAAACTTTGACGAACTTAACATCTCAGTAGATATTTGAAGTGATAAAATACAAATCAAGAAAATGTTTCTAATTAAAAATTCATTATTTAGCTTTTAGTGCTCCTTTAATTTTGCTTTCCACATTATTTCATTGGCCAAAAGGAAGCTTATATGCTAATATGGCGCGATACAATACTTGTTATGCTTACAATTGCTAAGTGTTGCTAATGCCTTAGCACAGTATCTTTGGATACACTGAAGTGTTGTTGATCCTCTTCAAAGAGGAAGAATAAGACATATAAACTGTGCTGTTGCTATGCGTAATCTTAAACTGGTCATTTTATGTCATTTAGAAAGTTTTACCAACACTTGCTTCCTTTTTCTGATACTTCTAGAATGCACATACTAGTATCTGTCCTGTCTTTGATCTTGCAGAGATGAACAGGATACTACTTTGTGGATTTTTGTTTTCCTTTGTTTTTTCCTTTCATTTCCAACTTTTACTTTTCTTAGAAAGTAGCATTGGAAAAATGCTTACTGGACCATCTAGTCCTGCTTTTCTAAAGGAAGCTCTAACTGTCCCACAGATCAAGATATTTTGGAAGGAGTAGTTTTCAGACAGACCATAGGAATCAGGGTTTGGACAACAACAATTGCTGGAAAAAACAGTAAGGAAACGAGTTCTCTCTTTTGGTGAAAGACAAGTTTGATACAGAACACAGCCTGGAAGAAATCCTTCAGTGGACACTATTTTAAAAAATTACTTACAGAGGACTGCTTAAATGAGAAAGGTTTGCCTTGGTATCTTATAAAATCAGAGTGCTAAGAAGCTTGTACAGACTATAAATACCCATCTGGGACGCATGAGAGGATGTAGTCTCTTGAAGAATAGTTTAATCAAGTGATAGCTGCGTTAAGATCTTGAAAGTGCATCTTTTACTGCGATGGTGCTGATCTCAGAAGGCAGGAGTAACCATCTCCCTGGTTTTATGCTTCTTAAAAGCATAAACAGCTCTTTTACCCTCCAGAACAGAGAAACACAAATGTGCCCAGTTTGCAGGCTTTGGATCTGTTCTTAAAGGAACTTAAAAAGCACAGTCTAGTAAATCAAAGGCAAGCCAATATCTTGATCTACAGAGAGTCAAAGTCGGGTACAAACAGACTTCAGAAAGTGGTTCTTCATATGTGGTTTATTTTAACCATTATTACATCATGAACTTGAGAAATGAGAGTTGAAGGGCGTTGCAACTGTTCTTCTCATGCCAGAAGGCAAGGGTAGACCCTGAACACTGAAGGCCTTCACAGCAGAATTTTCTTCCATTGTTGTTGTCCAATTTTGTTTTGTTTTATTTTTTCTTCCTAGCGAATCACCTGTCTTGCCTCCTGTTATTCCATTCTGATGGCCATGTTCACTGAAGGATATGATTTTATACATGCTAGCTTTTTTCCTTCCTGGAAAACAGCTGTGCTACTGGGCCTTAGAGATTGTAGAGGTTACTTCCATAGAAAACCACAGGACCTAGGATCCATGCTCATCTCTCTCTGATTTTCACATACATGTCCTGTAAAATCTTTGTAATACAGTTCCAGTTAAGCACTGCAGTTCCAGATGTAGATCACATGCACATAGTACCAGGGACCTTTCCTCATGGTCACCCTTTTGCAATAACCTGTCTTGTTCAGCCCCTGGCAAATGTTTCCTCTCGCAGAACAATTGCCTCTGATTTCAAATAACTGCTGCTCCAGTCCAGAGACCCACTTTGTCATTAGCTCCAGCATTGAGTGGGTTTTTTGAACATTTACTTTTAAAGAACAATACTCCTAATGCAGAACAAATGGTCCGATTTGCAGTTCACAGACATAAAAATGGATACCTAACTTTTAATTTCTTCGCAGTGCATTGATACCACTGAATCAGCTAACCTTCTGTATGCAATCTCATTTCATACGCAGCCTCCTTCATCGCGTGATGTCAGTACAATCTCAGTATGCAGCACTCATCCATCAGCAGCAAAATGAGATTAGCAGTGATCAACCCATATTGTTTGATGCAGTAGCACAGAGCTATTGCACTGAATGTAGAATAACCAACAGTTTTGCTTTTGGTTTTGGGTTTTTTTGGAACACCATCCAATTATTTAGTGACCAGAAACCTATATATAATTAAATCTGCCTTATAAATTATGTTCATCATAATGATGGCTTCTGGGCAAGGAAGCATCACAAAATCAGATGCATAAGCCATAAAAATAGAGGGACCAGTGAAATGCCTAATATACGTCTGAAGCCTTATGAACTGTGGACTGTATGAAGTATACTTTGGGCTATTCTTTTATCTAAGTACAGAAGCTTTTCATGGTCTCTGTTTCAGCATACAAAAACAGTTAGTTGGATTTGTTGGTTATTTTTCATTCTGTCTTGACTCGAGCACACTAACAATGTGCCGGCTTGCTTTTTTAATTCTAGGTTCTACCTTAATATATGTATTCAGATTAATATTAAAAATACTAAATGGTAATTTGTAGCAGTTGACAACTAAATTTCCCCCTGAATTTTGTGCTTGCCGATGACATACTAATGAAATTTGGCTAGAAGTAACATCCAAATCATGCATATTTAAAGCCCAATTAACTGTAAAATTTATGCAAATACTTTAAATACATGTGAATATGCTCTCTGTATTGTCTAATATTGTAAAATACATTATCACAAGCTCCAAGCATACTTTTAAGAATAATTACAAGTTATTTTCAAAAATACGTCCACAGCTCTTACATTAATATATAAGTAACTTGAAAAGCCATTATATATTGCCAGTTTTTATTTTTATATATAGATATATACACACATACATACTAACCAAAACAGATGAGGTTCTGATAGAAATGGCTTCATGAATTTGGTCTGCTTTAGCTCAGTGATGTGATCATAGGATCCAGTCTCACAAACACTTGCATAATTTTTTTTTTTGAGTAATAATGGAAGGATCAGCTACAGTAAAGTGCGTAAGTGTTTTTTAGGTTTAAGGCCTTAATGACTAGTTACTACTCTTATAAGAGGAATGAATGTTTATAAAAATTGACACATTGCAGTACTGTCTCAGAACATCCAAATGTCTTTGTGGTTGTAGTCATTTCATATCATCTTCAGTACAGCTGAGAAACTCCCATTCCATCTGCTATGTGTGATTCCTTGAGTATGGAAGGAAAGCATTGTGTTGCAACATATTTTCAAGACAATATTCTTGAATTGAAAATATGAGCACAGAAATACCTACTGGTAATAAATCAATGCAGTTTCTTTGTTGATACTGGAGGAGAGTATCAGTAGAAAAATATCAGGGGGTGTGGGGAAGAAATTCCCAGAAGAGGTAAAGCTCATTCTAGGGCTACAAATTACTGCAAATAACTGGCAGTTGTCACAGCTAAATACTGAACCTTGTACTGTCCCTTCCACCGTACTGACGATGTTTTTATTACAGTCTGTATGTACCCTTCTGTGCTGTGGCATACATCAATTTTTGTTATTACTGTTCAGTATGGTTTCTCCGTCCCACGTACGCTGCGCAACATAGTGTTCTTTCTTCCCTTCTGTTTTAATTTGCTTCTTCCCACAAAACCTGGAGGCTCTATTCATGTGTGGAAGTGCTTATAAAGTGAAATGAGCATGAAAATTCAGTGCCTGAAAGCATGCTGCAGAGACTTGTAGTCTTGGCAGGGGGGTTGTCCACTCATAAGTGTTTTCCTTCACAAGCAGAACGCAGATTTGGCAGGAGAACATGGTACTTAGATGCAGAAGTGGACTCTGTAAATACACCAAATTTCTGCTAGCGTAGGCTCACTGATGGATATGCAGAGATTTGTTCTTGAATGGCATTCAGATGGACTTGTTAAGTACAGAAAAGTAAAATAAATGTAACTAGCCAACGCTGTTATTTTTGAAAGTAGGGCAAAAAGGAATCAGAGCCTCTGCTTCCTGATTTGGTTGGCAGCGTGGCCTCACAGATGTTTGCGTTGGGAGCTACAGGGTGGTTGTGTGGGGGGAGGCAAGGATGGAGACTTGTATCTTGGCTACGATGCTGACTCATGTTGATTTAAATTGTACCTGAAACAGTGTTCTGAAGGATTTGGCATAGTGCAATGCCTTCTGGAATTAGTCTTTTTAAAAGGAATATTAATAAGTGGTGGTGTGTTGTGCATATATGACAGGAGATATGGGAGTACCATGCTTATGTGCAGTACGTGTTCTGATGATCTGTCTGAAGTACTGTCTTGAGAATTATCTTTTAGACAGTATAAAATACATAAATCTCAAGGGCAGATTATCAGCTTTGAATATTTTTCATTTGATTTTGATCTTCTTCGTCTCAGTACCTAGACTGAAGGCAAAAACTTACTTTACGTGAAGTCAACTTTGAAAGGCTTTTTGTATTGTTTTCCAAATGTCCTGATCTCATTTTTTGCCTGTGTATTGTCTCTTGGTTTTGTAGTTTAAACAGCCTCCTTGGAAAAATCTCAGTCCTTTCCATTCCAAATTAAAAACCCCAAAAGTTTACAGGACATTGCAGTGCCATTTTAATCATCGAGGTACTTAGTTTCCGGGAGAAACTGCGTTTCTTTAGGTTTCTGTTGGCACATTTCTGCAGATGTGCTACCAATGTTTTTTGCCTTTTGTTTTCCAAGTGAAGAACATTTGCTCTGGACACAACTGCTGTACTCAGATGGACTCATTTTGGGCAATGGAGGGAATCCTGCGGGGTTCTGCTAAGTTTTTAATATTGTAATAGTCAGTAGTTTGAAGGTTTCATCTTATTGTTTAATGAATAAATACAGTTGTAAGTGGGTTTGAGTGGCTGCTCTCTTTTGAGAGTGACTTAGTGTTTTCCTGGGTATCACATAATGGAGTCCAAGGAAACAACCCCATAAAAAAGTGTATAAATATACAGTATTTTGTACTCTGCTCCTCATGTAGCTCCCTGAGTGTACAGATATATCAAACGTATAGCTGCTTTGTGTTATTTAAATAATTCTTCTATGGGAGCCATCACCTGCAATCAACTAATTTTACTGAGTGGGTCTTACAGCCTTACAGCAGTTTAATTAAATATTGTACAGTGCAGCATGCCAGCTCTAAGATGTCAGAAAGTCACCTGCTTACATTCTAGGACTTCTGAAGACATAAAGGACTTCTTGACAACAGCTTCTTCAGGAAGGCAGTTGATTCAAAATATGTTGTATTGCAAGTCCAAAAATAAAATAAAAAAAAAAAAAATCAGTCTTTATTGCCAACAGACATGTAAAAATTGAGTAATCATTAATAGAGCATACATTTAGATTAGTTAAAATGAATGTGTACTAGGTGATGCCAAAATATGATTAAGCTATACAACAGTAACATTTGAGGCAGTCGATATAAATAATTTTAAAAGATTATCATGATGCATTGCAAGCTTCAGGAATGCAGAGCTGTCTAGAGAATGAATATTTAGTTTCATGTATGTAGAGTTTTGACACCCATTTTCTGTATAAAATGGAAAAAAAAAAAAAATCAAACTGCCTTGGAAGTTTTCTGGAGCAAGGGTGAGGTCAAGGTGGGTGGAAAAGAAACTGCATAGAGTCCTGTCCTACAAAAACCAGTAGCTGATTCTCAGGGTGTTCAAGTGAGATTCTGTTATAGTTGAGCCAGCCCAAATTCAAGCTGCAGCTAAAAGTGGCAAGTGAGGTTCTGCCTCCACCCTTCTGTCAGCACCCGCACTCTGCATGCCCTGTGATGATCTAGTTCAAAAACCTAAATCAAAATTATGCTGCTTTTTTGCTGTGGGGGGGACACAACCTTGAGCCATCTTTTTGGCAGCAGCAGTGAATTGTGGCAGGCTTGCTGCCGCACAAAAGTTCATCCTTACTTAGGATATGGAGCATGCCAGGGTTCAATCCCCATTATATACCCAAATCGGAGATCATAAATGCTAGGTCTCCGATATCTCACTTATTTTGACAAGAAAAAACCTCCTCGTCTACTTCATTTGTATGAAATTAAAACACATATTTATGTATTTGTATGGTTTCCATGTCCCAAATGGATAGTGGTTACTGAATAATACATTTTCTTGCAGGTTTCTTCAGCTCTGTCAGATGCTTGATTTAAGGGAAAATGTCACCATGTGTGACAGGTGATTTTGATTCTTTATTAAACCCAGCTGAAGCAAATATTCCAAAATTTAGGCAGTGAAATCTGAAAGCCAGCTTGGTCTTTTTGTCACATAATAGAGGTACTCGTGGGACATAAAAAAAAAAAGAAAAAAGAGGTAGTTGAATATGTGGTATTAGATATTCATAAAATGTGGTTTAAAATGCATTTACATTCCTAATGAAAACACTTTCTTTCTTTAATCCACCAGCTGACTGACGTGTGACAGTATGTCAGTTGCTGAGGCCTTGCATAGAAATGCCAGGCAGTTCTGCAGTCTCTTTGGAGCTCAGATTAAATAAATCCAGTTAAGTAAATCCAGCACAGGAAAGAAAGTGGTAGTGTGGCTCTTTGTTAAGATAGAAGGACAAGGAAGAGAAACATTGGGGATTTATTGAAAAAATTGCTTAACTTGGAAGTAATTTCAGGTCAGGGTTTGTGGTTAATTGAAATTGCAGTTAAAGTAGAAAGAGGAGGCATCTTTATAACTTCATAAAATAGTTGGTTTTAACTAACTCCTCAGACAAGCTTCTTGGTTATATACACTATTGTTCTACTTGACTCTGGCAGTTCTCATAATTACGAAATAAAAAAATCAGTTCCACTTATGTTCAAGCATAAATTTCTGTCACTTCACGGTTGAAAGATTTCAGCGGCTCATTTGAGTTATTTTCTGTTCTTGTATGTTCGTTAGCATTGGTGCTGGCATTATTTGAAACTTAGCAAAGCAGCGGTACCTTACTGGGTACTGTATTTTCTTAAAATGTATGTGTGTGTTCTAAAACATATCAGCAATGTGGTCTAGCAACTCTTACAACATTAGTAAGCCAGGCTGGTTGTATTTTAAACAGTATTTTCTTTGAATGGTGCTGTTGTAGTTATTTTGCATTATGCCAATAATAACGGAAGTTGGAATGATAGGATCAGTAAATTTGCCAAAGTTGAAAATCAAGTAAATCAACAGTGCAGTCACCATGCATTGCCCAATTTGAAACCTCACTGAAGATGCACACTTAGCAAGATAACGTGGATGTAGCATTAAAAATAAAGTGTGTGTGTCTCTCTCTCTCTAAAAATAAATAAAAAAAAGCAGGACATACTCATATTTCAAGAAGCGTTCAGGGACATTGAAAAGAAAACCATGTGTTTATCCTGTATGCCAGTATAATATTTCTAAATATTCTCATTCAGAATGCTTGCTTTAACTTTTATTACATTTAAAGACTAGATTTGCATGATAGCTTAGTAGGTTTCATAAGAAATTTAAGAATTGAGCTGACATTCCTTGAACGATAAGTGAAAGATGAAGTGTTTTGTAGCCAAAATAAGAAGATAATATAACAACAGCTGACCAAATACAATTTAAAAAGCACCACTGAGAAGTGTCTTTTTCAGCTCACTTTCCATATTTACAAATTTTATCCATTTTGAATGACAGGTTATTGAGCAGAGTGAGGAAAAAGAGCTAGAGATAAATAATTACTAAGGCCCTTGCTGGAACGGTGGGGCCAGCCGGAGCCCACATGGTCGGACTGCCCAGGTCCTGCAGGCATCTTGTGCCATAAGGACGGCTGGAGATCTGCCTGGCTGTTCTCCAGTCTCTGAGGATGACAATTAAGGGCAAGTCTAAGATTAGAGCCCAAAATATAACAGCATTTCCCCAGAGTACTCCACCAGTTTCTAGTTCAGAGATTTCCTGAACTAGGCAAGCCTCTGCGCGGTCAGTAACCCTGAGCGGATTTCTTCTTCAGCCTCCCATTGAGTCTTGCAAGCTGCTGATAGTCGTAGCATCATCCTGGGGTGAGGAGTTTCCACAGACCGCACGGTGTGAAGAACCGCTTCCGTGCGCCACGTGCAACCTGCCACGGCGGGCTTTGCCGGCACCCCTCACTCTTGTGCTGGAGGAGCCGGTGGACGCGGCTGATTCCTAGGTGCCCTCTTCAGCCCTCCTTACAGGCCTGTGGGTTGTATCATACCTTCTGCAGTTTTAAAGTTTGAGAGAGGAAGACCAGAACTGTGCATGACAGTCAAAATGCAGTAGAGCCACACGCTTGCATAGTGGCATAGTGCCATTCTGGTGTTTTTCTACTCCCCTTTTAATTTCTAGCATTCATTTTGGCTGCGGCTGCACGTTAAGCCATTAGACCATGAAAATACCTACTGTGCTACTGGAAACACCTCCATCGTGTCAGCTAAGCCTTAGAGTGGTTACAGTGACACTAACATAAGGAATGTTAGTGAGTTTTATATAGGGAAACATTTTTTAAAAGACAAACCAAACCTATAATCACAGAGATAAAATTATAAGCAGCTGTTTATAGATGTAGGTAGTAAAGGCATTTAACTTTTACAGTTTTGACTGATCTTATTCAAGACCAGGCAGTTGCACTAAATTCATACCTTAAAAACTGCAGTGTTACCCTTTACCCTTTAAATGTAGTGATTCAACATATTAATCTTGCAGAAAAAAAGGAATTCTTTACAATAATGAAATGAAATTGTAACTTTGGAAGAAGTACTTAGGAATCTTCAGACAGAGGAACTTAAATAATTTTTTCAAAAGCACTTTCTTTAAATCTTGTATCTCATAAATGCACAAAAATAAAAAGGAACAGTCTTGTAAACTCATTGCTGGCAAGGGTTTCCTTGATCATTTTCAATATTTGTTCCAGCTCTTTCCTGTTACTTCCATGGTCGCAGGGGGGAGGCAGCACACTGCGCAGAATTTATGTGGACATCTCTTTAAAAGTTTCTCGTATATAACAATGCAAACTTACCTGTACATACAAAAATACTTTTCCAGACCATAAGTCTGTATGTTATATACCACTGTAAAAAGAGAATGCCATATGACCCTTCCTTTTAGTAAATTAACATGCACTATGATTTTAAAAAACACTTGTAATCAAGTACTATTAATAATGCTCTTAGTCAGAAGCACACTAGTAATCTGAGAGTTTTTGTAACCTTCATTTCATTGTCTGTTGGTAGTTATGCCTGTCCTACTACATGACCTAAATTATTGTTGCTAAATTTTGTAATGGGCTCCATAATTTAGAACAGTACTTACGACAGTTCAGGAAGGTAATAGTTCCCTATGATGGCAAAAGTTATTTCTGTATAATTGGATCTTATTACATTAACCATTTGTCTTTCATTATTATATACATCTGCTGTTTGCTTGTTAATTTTATCTGTGTTTATCCTTATAATTGAGCTGAACTTTTTATATGTTCAGGTATTTTAGGGATTTTGTTCTAAACTGTAAAGTATGTGCAAATCTACCAGTGCCATGAGGAAAATAATTTTTTAAAATAATTAGGTCTGTTCATCACACTGTCATGTTAGTAATGAGCATAAAATTCAATCTCTACTTAGTCATTCAGTGTATTCATAAACCCCAGCCTTTTTTACATGCTTGTCCTGGTTTCAGCTGGGACAGAGTTAATTTTCTTCCTAGTAGCTGGCATAGTGCTGTGTTTTGGATTTAGTAACAGAACGTTGATAACACACTGGTGGTTTTGGTTATTGCTAGGCAGTGCTTATACCAGTCAAGGACTTTGCAGCTTCCCCTGCTCTGCCAGGTGCACAAGAAGCTGGGAGGGGGCACAGCCCAGACAGCTGACCCCAACTGACCAAAGGGGTATCCCATACCATATGACGTCCTGCTCAGTATATAAACTGGGGAGAGTTGGCCCGGGGGGGACAGCGATTGCTGCTGGGGACAGACTGGGCATCGGTCAGCAGGTGATGAGCAATTGCATTGTGCATCACTTTTTTTGTATATCCTTTTATCATTATTGTTCCTTTCCTCCACTGTCCTATTAAACTGTCTTTTTCTCAGCACACGGGTTTTACTTTTTTTCCCAATTCTTTCCCCCATCCCATGGCGGGAGCACGTTGAGTGACCAAGCGGCTGCAGGGTGTTTAGTTGCTGGCTGGGGTTAAACCACAACAGTGCTACCCAGTTCGTGGAGATAGATTAATTCTAGCATGAGTAGACAAAAGCCGTAACTTACAACTATCAACTCCATGCTTTGCAAATGCAGCTGTAGTCCACATGTGTGCATATCCTCCAGTGTGGTTAATGATACTGGAATCCTCAGTGACTGCGAATGTATGGAGGTGGGTATGGGCAGCCAGGATGGCTGAGCCGATGTGCTGTCGCGCTCAAAAGTGGCGTTTTGCTTCCAGCCATACGGCCTTGCCCCTTTCCTGTGCTGCCTTTGGGGCTTCTCCAACCTTTGCTGAGATGTATCCTGGCATTTTCAGTTTCTCATTAGGATGAGAAAAGTAATGTTTGCTTTGATGCAGAATTTTCATTTTTGTATGTGAGACAATAATCTTGCCACGGGAGATACGTTTTCAGTTAACAAGCATCAGTCCATCTCAGCACTTTGCTCAGAGTTTAAACTACCTTCCAAAGCGTAAGGCTATTGACACTAGTGGCAGAGCTAAGAAATATTTGAGTGATTTTTAGCAGTACATTTCCATACTGACCAAAAAAAAATCTGAGAACTTTCTTCCTAGGTTTATTATTAGGGTTTTAAAATAGAACAAAAAATGGAGAGACTTTTGCTTTGCTTGGTGTAGCAGGGCTTGGTCAAAGGGAAGAAAGTTTTATTTCCCAGAGTTTCCCAGAAAAAAAACCTCTTTGATTTGCTGTTCTTTTTTTGTAAATATTTAGTTTTAAAAACAGTTAAAATGAGCTAGAATTATGTGCTTAATAGATATTATTTATTGCTTATATAGGGAATACAAATGAAGTAGTAACTTTAAAATTATGCAAACTAGCCACTGAATCCCACCAAGCATCATAGTTGGAACTGATGATGACTGTCTCAACAAGAACATCAGGTATTTGGATTTTCAACATTACCTGTCAGTTGTTCAGCACTGCATGTAAACTCAGTGTGAGGTTTTAACTCCAGAAACTAGACCAAATTCAAACCAAAGCTTAGTAAGAAAGTTGGAAAGCAGAAAGCAGATTTTAATATATAAAAAGCAAAAGCGGTAGTTGTGCTGTATGTGAACCTATGTTTCCTGTCATGTGGAAGTAGTAATAGATTCTGTTCAAAAATTGATGAGTAATTTACTGGCTGCTGCCTTAGGATAAATCTGCTGTTGAAGGCACACAAGAAGGCAGCTGATACCACTCTTAAATTAAAAGGGGTGATGCAATGTATTCAAAACAGAAATAAGGATTTGGGACAGAGTTGTGCAGAGTTTTGAAGGTGAAGACACTGATCGTACTTCATGAGCAGATACGTGTGCATATGGTGTATTTTTTTTCTCATGTTCACCTACTTTGAAGCTGTGTTTATGAAGGATGCTAACTGAAAGAGGCAGGCAGGTTTGTAACAGTGCTGGCATGTCCTTTCACATTCTGTTTTCTGCCTGAAGCGTTTTGGTGGGGGTTTTTTTGGAGGTTTTTTTGGCTTTTATTTTTTTCCTGCAGCAGCTGAGTTAAAGTGGGTTTTTGTCTTACTGTATTATTCATGTTTATATGCAAAAATCCCTTGCATAATTACTTTTTAAAGTCACTGACCTGTCCTTGGGTAGTTTTGTGTGTGTGCGTCTGTCCCTTTGCTTCAGACCGATAATAATAGTATATCCAAAAGGCTTTTATACATTTGGGGAGGGAGAGGGTTCCCTTCAGGATCCTGTTTTCCTTAGGTTATTAGGTATTTGTTGCTTTTATTTTCTTTCACCATTGAAATTCTGCTTTCCATAAAATAAGTTCTCCTAGGTATATTATTATTCTTCGTATCTTACTTTGGAAGGGAAAGCAAGATTTTGGGGTCCCTGCATGTGAGAATATAAGTCGAGGTGATGAAATAGCATCCCAGACTGCTCCCTGTCCCATAGGCTGAGTGAAGCTCTGAGCGGATCCGGCTGCATTACGCCCTGGGAGCAGTGGCTCCAGAAACATCTTGGGAGGTGCTGCTCTCCATCCAGCAGCACTCGTGCTGCAGTTGCTCACTGCACGGCTGCCGTCTCTTCTGTCACCCAAATTAATGGTAGTAAGAATCAAATGATGGAAAAATATAATTACTTGAATCTAAAGTGTTCTTTGGGCACATGCTCTGACCTTTTTCCTAGCATGGGGACAGTGCTTGTATGTAGCTGCTGGGTGACTCTCACCTCTGGGTATGTTTTCTGTAATGACAGTGTTTCTTCTTTAATTTCTTGTATGGATGACTTCAGCGGTGGTTCTGCTAAGTCCAGTTTTGTGACAAGCAATGCAAGCTGACTTCTGTTCTCCTTGTTGGGGTAAAAAAAGCCTCTGTGTGTTTAGACTTAGACTGCTTCCAGTACCATGGCAATCCCTGAGTCCATGTGTGCAGACACTAGTTGCTGAGACAACACGGATGCTTAATGTCTATACACATTTGTATACCAGATTTTAAAATTTCTAATGTTTCATCTTTTTTAGAAAGTGCTTATCAGTCGTAACAAGTAAAACAATGACAGTCCTGGTTTTGAGTCTTAGTACAATGAACTGCTTGAGACACAGTCCAACAGAAAGCCAAAGTAACTCATTGAATACTTAATTATTCTGATATCCTTTAAGTTAATAACCTTATTTATGGCATGACATCTCTGGTGGGTATAGACAGGTGCATTCCCTTCTAAAGATTTCCAGTAGTGAAGCCTCGCTACCAGTGACGCTTAAGAGTTTTGAGACAAAGAATATTTCCAAAGGCTTGCTGTTGAATTTGCTGATCATGTGAGTTGATCTTAACAGCTGGTCTGTTTAAATTACAGTAAAGATGAAACAGTGTGCAGCAAGACAGAGCATTAATTCAGAAGAAAAAAAAAATGATGCTAATATTAAAAGCTACTTTCTGGTTCTATTCACATTTTTAGACTGTATATTCAGGTAATTTACTGATCTAGCAGCAGAGTGACAGAATTTAATAAAATGAATTTTTAATGCCATGTTTTGTATTAATTTGCTAATAGAAAATGGCAGTAGTATGATGGTCTACTGTTAGCATGAAAAGAATCTTACCAGAGTGGTGATTTCCTGTCTAGTAACTGTTTTTTTTCTTTTTTTCCTTTTTTTTTTTCCTTTTTTTTTTTTTTTTCTTCTGGCATGTTCCTGACCCTCCTACTTGCTTGTGGGACTGAATATTTTGCTCCTTGTGAATTGTAGAGCCTATTGTGAAGAATGGCAGGCCTCCAACGTCTCACAGCATGCACTCATTTCTCCACCAATACACAGGATCTTTCAAGAAGCCCCCTTTACGGAGACCACATAGCGTCATAGGGGGCAGCCTCGGCTCTTTCATGGCAATGCCCAGAAATGGGAGCAGATTAGGTAATTTACTATATTGTTTGTTTTAAGTTCATTTTTCTGTGAACAATAATGTCGGTATTGATTCTTAGCAAGAGGTACTGTTATTCTAATGCTTTAATAAATCTCTGGGAATGTAGTAGTCTTTTTCTAGGGTTGTTAGAGAAACTTGGTTTTAAGGTACTGAATGTCTCGGGAAGGTTTTCAGGAAGAAAGCAATTACAAGAACACACAGAAGCCACCCATGGATTTTTGACAAGCTACAAAGTTACAGAAGTTACAAAATATTCTTTCTTAATACTTCGCAAGAAACCTGTGTGTCCATCTCAGTTAAGCATTGCTGAGAACTACAATAAATTGAATATGATAAAAATAGAGGATAATCATCCTGTATGTGGAATTCAAAAAGAACTGGTGTATTACTTAGACTTTTCATTATTACAAGAAAAAAATTGCTTTTTACAGTGATAAATTAAGGCCACTTGACTGTAATTATCTTTTTGTTGTAGTCATGAGCTATATTTGTGGTTCTGTGGGGCAAATAAGTTACAAAATTTTTTTTCTTCTCCTTCAAGTAATTTGTCATGTTGCTGCCTCCAGTCACCATTAACGTTTTACCCTGCTTTTATGTTATTTTAAATTATGCTTAATTAATTGATACTAGAAAATGAGAGCAATTCACAGTTTAATTAGAATTTTAAGAATTTTTCAATCTTCTGTCCTCCTTTAGAAGTGTGTGATAAACTGATTTCCTTCAAGATTAAGCTATGAGTCTTCAAGATGGTAGTCAAACCACTTATATCCTCCTCTGCTTTAATATCTCTCATCATGTTCAAAACCTTGCCTCTTTGCTGTTTGTGCTACCATTCAAACTGAAAAAAGAATTCTGTCCTCTTGAATGCATTTTAGCAGCTGTTATCACAGAAGAAAAAGAGGCTTTAATGTGCACATTTTGACTACTATATCAGTTCCTGATTTCACTGAAGTCCTTTATTTTTTTCTTTTTTGCCTAGCCAAACTTTGCTTAAGTTGCCAGGAATATAACAGGGAGACAAAGTTTGAAAAAAAAAAAAATGTATTTAAAGAAATCTCTGTTAGGAATATTTAGTCTTTTATGGATTATTTGTCAAATCAGGTCTTTATAAAATGTGTACAGGAACAGCAGAGATGTATATTTCTGTACTCCTGTTCTTGTGTGTTGCCTTTAAAAACATTCTATAGCATTTTTAAATGTAGATTTACCAATGTCGTGTTCCTCTTCAAAAATTCACTATGAACTTGAAATCAGCTTTGCAAAAGGAAAATTCATAACCAGTTTTTTGGGTTTTTTTGATGATTTCTCGGTTTTCTCAAAGCTTTATTTTTCACCTGAGAAAAAACTAATACGTAAGTATTGCAGAACAATGCAGCTAGTTTTATTTTTCTCAGGTGACCAAGTTTTATAGGTGATCAACTGTTTAAATAGCACTCACAATTTTAATATGTTAGTCTGTAGGAAGTGTTATAATAACATGTTTTAAATAGCTACAGATGCCTGTAGAATTTGTAATTTCATTGAAGTACTATGGAATAGATTTACTGAGTGTACAGACATATATGTTAAACACCTCTTTTTGCTTTGGATGCAGTGATACTATTAATGATGCTTTTTTTCTCCTCATTTGATGAAATTCTAAGCTACTCATACATGTTATCTAGTGGTAGATAACACAATTACAAGCATAATTACTAATGCTCTTCCTACTCCTTCTTTGCATCTTTCATCCTTTCGTTCCTGCCATATGAGAATGGTTATTACTCAGTGAGATACTGAGGTTTTCTCTGTTGGGATAATGATATCAGATATACACACTACATTAGATTTTTTTTTTCTTTGCTTTCTTCATTCATCCTCTTTTCTTTCCACTTCTTCCTCTATTCCGATGGTGGAAAAATGCTATCAGAGATATATCTTTGAAATAGCACAAAATAATGGCAATTAAAGATTGTTTATTTGGTTACAAAACAGATTAAAATGAGATCTGCCATAGGTTCATCTTCATGCTACTTGCTTTTGAATGAGATTATCAGTATAAAAATTGGTTGAGGAGCCCGGGAGGGTTTTGGAGTTTTGGGTTTTTGCCAAGCACTGAACATGCATTCCTGCTGTTGTGGTAACGTGTAAAACCCCAAATTATTTTTAAGCAAATTTTGACTTGGAAACATCTCTGTTAACTTTAGGTTTTGTAAAGACAAAAGTTCTGAACTGATCTCTAAAAAGCATGCCTTTGTTTGAAATTTTATAGTCATTTTTAATTTAGTATTCAGTTGCCATGATGATTTTAAATAATGTAAATGACTCTCAGGCCAAATTGTGAATCAGCCATGCTAGTGAAGGTCTAGCTGAGGTTTTTTTGAGGTTCACTTAGAGCTATACAGCTTCTAAAGTCTTGCACCTCCAGAAGCATTTAGCCACTGGAGTCTGTGGTGGAGCCAGAGCTAATAAACCTTTTTTGGACCTGGCCTGGCCAAATGCAGAGGCAACTTAGTTGTCCTTGTTCCATATTTATATTACTGGGAACACTGGAGAGGCGCTTGGAATATGCAAAGAAAGCCAGCAAGGAGCTGAAGCTAAACCTCCTGGTGAACCGCAGTAGTAGGCAGGGGAGAGTCGATCCCCGTGTTTGCCAGTTGTGTTGATACAGTTAGAGAGGGGCTTTGTTTCTTTGTCATAAATGTTGGAATTGAAAGCAATGGTGTTTCCATACAGCTTTCATAGATTGGTAGTGTTAACAGCAAAGGCAATTTCTCACTATTGCTTTCCTCAGTTTGAATCGTTAGTAGTGAAACTCATCATAAAATTGAGCCACTCTGGAGAATAGTAAGCTCTGGAAAAGCGCACATTGGAAAGAATCCAATGTGCCAGTCATGTGATCACTTCAGTAATAATTCGAAATAAGATGGAAAGATCATGCAGTCTGACTCAGTGTTGACTAATTAGTGGATATTATTGTAGCTCACTTGGAGGAGTTCTCATTTGCTGCACTGTAGGTTTCCTGTATGATTATTTTATTTTTTTTCTGTGGTGCATTCCCCACAGCTGACATGAGGACAGCCTTTTCTTTTAAACGTACTTCCATAGTTTTCCTGTTATATTTTAGTCATCTACAGCTTTTCATTACATGGACATACTGGATATTTAATTAGACATGTAGAGTACATTAAAATAAATATCTGCGTAAGAGAATGGCTTGGGTATTCAGTGAAAGCAATTCAATAAATTATTGAACCATTAAAACCTCTGAAGACCATGCAGGCTGGCTTTGATGCTGGTGAACTTGCCTATAGAAAAGCTTAGTGAAATTAAGAAAGTATTTGCATGATTTTCATCATTCCTTAATCAAGTATTATCATCATGCACCTGTGTAAAATGATTAAAATGACTAGGTTAATGCCTTATTTCCTGGGTTTATGCTATTAAAATAATGAAGATAAGGCTCTACTAATGCCTTTTTAATTGAATAAAATAAAAGGACACATTTATATTAGATGGTAACACAGTCAAGATATTTTTAAAAGCCTTAAAGTATCCCTATTTAGAATATAATTTTAAAAATCTGCAAAACCTTATAGATTGGAGCTGTTGGGTATTTAGCCCGTCAGAAATTCAGGCATATGCTTAATGGTAGATTTTTGGATGCTACAGCCAGTATCCAGCTTAAAATCTTTTGGTTATGGATATGTAGCTTATCCAAACTTATCAGAATTAATCACATCACAGCAGTATTCAAAACAGACTGACCACCATCTTATTTAAGTCTGAAATACTACATTTTTAGACTTGAGTGGTACAGACCCACTTTATCTTCTCGTTCCTGATTTATGAGGAGCAGAATCTCCTTGCAGCTATATTATCTGCCCCAAATGCATGGGTTCCTAATGTGTTCCTAGTTCTTGAAATATTCCTTAGTTCTGTATCGTTGCATAGGTGGTCTTTTTAGTAGAAGAATTCTCTTTTGTCAACTAGGACGCACTTTGTAGTTCCGAGTGTTGCATTTCAAAGTGTTTTTTTTTTACAGTCAGTTCATAATAGGTACACTTTTGTGAATTCAGCATTGTATATTTTAAGATAAAAAGTATGACAGTATCAATCACATGATTACTTTAATTAAAGTGCCAGCCTTTTTTAAAAAGAAATGATGTAATTGTTCCATGGCTTTGAATACAATACTTCATTAATTTCGTCAGTCTTATTTTGTGAGGTTGCCCAGAAAACTGTCTCTTGTCTAGCTTCTCTAAAGAAAATAGACTTTGGGGCCCAATCAAATGGGCTTGTACTAACATGAGGATAAAAAGATTGGGGAACAAGTGTCAGTAGCTGTTACAGTTAATTTTACAAACAGAATCTCAAGAGCTGTAATTGCAAAAATGTATTACATGACCATTCAGAAAAGTGTTTTAAAAGAGAATCTTTATTAAAGAACTGATTCGGTGACTGTGCTGATTACCAAATACAACAATGGTGGCATAACAGCTTTGCTGCAAATAGTGTTTTCCATAATGCTTTTATATTACTGAAAATAATTTCCTACAGTTTGTTAGAGATTTTTAAAAAGACAGACATCAAGTCACTACAGAGAATAAGAGAGATTTCTTAGAGACTTGGCGAAAAGGAGTCACCTTTTGTCTGCTTAGCTTAAGGTTAAGGCTGATCTTTCGGGACCGCTTTCTGAAAATCTTTTCCTGTGGTTCAAACTACCATGCCATTAGAAGCACTGATGAGTATTTACCTTGTTTGAAACCAGAAGATTGCTTCTTATTATGCAAGGAGTGCAGCTTATTTTTTTTTTTTCTCATTCAGTCCAAATCTGAGCATGAATTGCAGGGAAAATTCTGATGCAGTGTGGATTTTTAATCTAAATCCAATTTAGATCTGCATTGCTGCTGCCAGATTTGCTTTGTGCATGAGATGCATGCTTAGTTTGTGTGTTTGATTACAGTACCTTGAGTTAAAATACATGCTGTCAGTATGAGTTAATCTTTTTCTATCCATTCTGTCTTCTGTAAAAGGAAATTCTTTGTACTGAGGAAGAATTTGATCCTTTGAAGTCTGCATGATTCTATGCGAGCCAAACTAGACAAACATTTTAGAAGATGTGTTGATATCCAAACATTGGCCCGAAGGCTTTTTTGTAGAAAATCCAGCTTTCTTGCTTGTTGGTAGTGATAAAACTTGTGTATTCGTTTTTGGGTTTTTTATTGCTGTAATGCTGTGCAAATGCTAAATATTTTCAGGCCTGTTGGTGGTAAGGCTGAGTTGAGTTCTATGAGTTTTGCAAATATTAACATTTTTTAGGGGTAGAGTCCTGAGATCTTTAGTTGTTCTTCAGGCTCTCTTTTACCCTGTTCAAGATCATACTCAATACCAAGAGTCAGGAGAGGGCAGGGAAATTGGTATTTAATCTCGATAGTAATTTGGAGTTCAGATAGTTCAGAGGTGGTGATAGAGCATTAGTCATAGTGAATTGCTTGTATGACCAATTTCCCATTGTGTGTCCTTTTGCAAGTCATTTGGCACTTTGTGCTATTAATGACACACCTTGATCTTCTCTTCATTCATTACGTTGTTTGTCTTCCAAAGTCTGGAAGATCCTGTGGTGCTTAAAAGTAATGTATATACACAATGTACATAAACTCTTTTGTGTGGATGAATCTACAGGATTGTGTTAAAAGTACCGATTTCAGTTGACATGAAGCTCCTGCCACATCATATAACTCAGGCATTCTGTTACCTAAATTCTGCCATAAGGCCACAAATTTCACTTAATTGCTCCTAAATATCAAGTCCTCTGCTGAATCCACTTGGGTGTTGTAGGCCTCTGTTCAAACAGTCAGAATACGTCCCCTTCCTCCAGACATGCACATCAGTGGGGTTTATATGTGAAGTTCCCATATTTAGCATTTCTGAAAATCATGCCTATACCTTCCAGGTTTTTTTAAGCTTTCTAAAGATCCGTTTAGGTGGCTAACATCAGGTGCTCTGATTTGAAAATCTTAAATATTCTCAGTAATGTTTTATATCCAAGAGCAGCAAAAAGAGAAGAGGTAGTGTGGGAGTTTGAGAAATGAAGCCATGAGGGAAGGTGGCTTACAGGAATTAAAATTGGGATTGGATTTTTCTTTTGGAAAATTGAGTTCTGCTGCAAACCAAGTAAGAAAAATGATGGTACAGTTTGTGTAAAAGTCCTATAAAATAATCCTGTTCATTTTGTGATTCCTAAAATAAAAGTATTAAAATTTTATTAAAATAAAAGAGCCATAAAAAGTGTATCGACTACCATAACTGTGAGGAGTCTTTGACTCTGCCATAAAACCCAATGCACACTAACGATATAGTTGTTTTCCATCTGTATAAGGGAGATGTTTGATGGAATACTGATTAACTGTTTTCAATTTTTTTGATTATTTTTAAGATATTGTTCATGAAAATCTGAAAATGGGGTCAGATGGTGAAAGTGACCAAGCTTCTGGAACGTCATCTGATGAAGTTCAGTCTCCCACGGGTGTTTGTCTCAGAAACCGGATACACAGACGAATCTCAATGGAGGTAATTTACTTTTCACATAACGATCATTTAAATTGACAAGAGAGTTGGGGGTTGCTTTAATTCTTCGTTATAACTGGTTGTCTTCTCAATTAACTGTAACTGTTCTGACATGTGGTTCGCGCAGAGAGCATTATTTTCATAGTACTTAAATTTCTGTTTCCATTTGTCACACAGAAATCAGATTATTATCTTGAATTTTTTATGAGCTGTTAATTTTGAAAATTAAATATATTTTGAAACTTGGATTTTTGGGAATCATTTATTAAATGTAGCTATAGAATGTGTTTCTGTCGCATTCTGTGCAATTCACCGAGTGTATTCAAGGAGATACAGTATTTAGACATTTTTTACATAAGACTGTTTTCTGATCTTTGTAAAACTAGCACTACAGCAGCGATGGTCCTGACTGCTTCAACCTTTCCTCCTCTTCCTGTTTTTTAATGAACGGAACTTTACAGGATGATAAACAAAAGGAGGAAAAGTACCTTATGAATAACTGTGCACATAATTTCCTTTATTTACGAGTCTCATTATGAATACTAGCCACCCTTGTGCTTGCTTTGTAGTCATTTCCCTTGGTGAAGAAAAACAGAAACTTCCCCGTTTCTTGAGTGTATTAAAGTTACAATTATAATGATGCCGTTGTTACAGAAGCATGTAAAATTTTGTAGTTGCTGCTTTATAGCGTACATACCAATATGCATACTTTGTAAGACTTTAAATCTTCATTCAAAGCCTGATATCGAATACAGGATTGGGGAAGGATTGGGATCTGGATAAGTTACAGTAGGGTGTACGTGCCAAAAATTCTTCATTTGTGAGGCGTGCCATTATGCTTGGAATTCCAAGACTCCAAGCATGTAATGCTGGTATGATTCCAAGAATTTGTGAACTAGCTGTATTAATTATTTATATCATTTCTAGCACCTAGGGGGTTTTGTCTTCAAATTCCTAAATTTGTATGTTAATCGCAAGTTTGATCCAAAGACTGTTAAAGTTGGACCATTTACTTGGGAGAACTAAGGTGGGTCTATTGATTTAGGCAGGATGCTTAAACTGAGAAAAAAAAGCCATTGTGAAAACTTGCACATCAGAATGTATGCTGGAGAAACTAGAAATCAAGGAAATTATTTAAAAAGATTATTTACGTTTTGTTCATTGTCTGTTTCCTCTGCATTTTGAAATGTGCGTTTCGAACAGGAAAGAAGTAAGGAAATTAATGACACATAATGAAATTAACAAACTGAAATGGAAATGTGTCAAGTCTTTCAGAGAGGGTTGAGAACTATTAAAGCATTCTCTTTTAGATTAGGATTCAAGAAACTCTAAAAGAAATTACAAAATAACTCGGTAATAGTCATTAAAGTTCAGGAGATTCCTGTGTAACTTTTCAGAAGGTGTTGAATGTCAAATGACAGTCTCCCACAGCATTCTCCTAGAAAAGCTGGCAGCTCGTGGCTCAGACAGGTGTACTCTTTGTTGGGTTAAAAACCAGCTAGATGGCCAAACCCAGAGAGTTGTGGTGAATGGAGTTCAGTCCAGTTGGCAGCCAGTCACAAGCGGTGTTCCCCAGCGCTCAGTTTTGGGACAAGTTCTCTTTAATTTCTTTATCAATGACCAGGACGAGGGGATTGAGTGCACCCTCAGTAAGTTTGCAGATGACACCAAACTGGGTGGGAGTGTTGATCTGCTCAAGGGGAGGAGGGCTCTGCAGAGGGACCTGGCCAGGCTGGATCGATTGCCCGAGGCCAAATGCATGAGGTTCAACAAGGCCGAGTGCCGGGTCCTGCACTTGGGTGACAACAACCCCATGCAACGCTACAGCTTGGGGCAGAGTGGCTGGAAAGCTGCCTGGTGGAAAATGACCTGGGGGTACTGTTTGACAGTGGCTGAATATGAGCCAGCAGTGTGCCCAGGTGGCCAGAGGAGAGCCACAAAGCTGGTGAGGGGTCTGGAGCACAAGTCTCATGAGGAGTGGCTGAGGGAACTGGGGTTGTTTAGTCTGGAGAAGAGGAGACTGAGAGGAGACCTTATCGCCCTCTACAACTGCCTGAAAGGAGGCTGTAGCGAGGTGGGTATTGGTCTCTTCTCCCAAGTAACGGGCGATAGGACGAGAGGAAATGGTCTCAAGTTGTGCCAGGGCAGGCTTAGGTTGGACTTTAGGAAAAAAATCTTCACCGAAAGGGTTGTCAAGCATTGGAACGGGCTGCCCAGGGAAGTGGTTGAGTCCCCATCCCTGGAGGTATTTAAAAGACGGTTAGATGAGGTTCTTAGGACATGGTTTAGTGGTGGACTTGGCATTGTTAGGTTAATGGTTGGACTTGATGATCTTAAAGGTCTTTTCCAACCTAAACTATTCTATGATTCTATAATTGTATGATTCTGTGAATAAAAACATATTTTCATTGGCCTCTCTGGTTGTGAAACAGTTCTAATATTACTGTTTAAGGGGCTTTGGGAAGCTTTTATTTCAGTTTTGTTTATCCAATGCTAATTTTCTCATTTTCCCCCAAATTCCAACTGCTTGTTTCTGATTGTTGAAAATAACATTCTTTCTTCATTGACTGGCTTAGTCAATGAGAGCACTAATTTTTTGGCAGCTGTTCCTGTATATTCTGTGAAAATTGTAACATTTTCCCCAAATCACTTCAGTATTGATATGGTGACTTTTACTAATGTCTAGA
Source organism: Gorsachius magnificus (assembly GCA_034008185.1). Lineage (NCBI taxonomy): Eukaryota > Metazoa > Chordata > Aves > Pelecaniformes > Ardeidae > Gorsachius > Gorsachius magnificus. Next base: position 166,737,172 of record CM067081.1, read on the forward strand.
ACACTCACTTCTGAAATTTAAGAATACTGTCATCAATAGGTATTTTTGATTGACTTAATTTACTTCTTAGAAGTGCTTTGTAGCAGAGTAGGTGGGGTTTTTACCTTTTTGTGCATTCCAGAGGAAAAAACACTGTAACAATCTTTGTAGCTTTGATTAAAATACCTTTCTAATCATAATCTTTTCAGTCGACTTTCTTGTTTCCTAAGTGAAAAGGCTTTAAGTGATTACATTGTCTGCCTGTCTTTCTGTCCTCCTATTTTTCCCATGGGTCATTTTCTGTCAGTTTTGACAGATGGATAGAAATCTCAGATGCTAATTTTCTATTATTAATTTCTCTGAAAAAAGCTCTGCATCAGGAGAAATTGCTAATGCATCCACTGCTAGGAAAGATGCAGCCTTTATTAAACACCACAGTATCCACATACGAGTTGAGTCTTAAGACATACATCCATAGAAAACCAGGTTTTACTGGTTTTGCTGTTCGTGGAATTGGATTTCTTCCTTCCTCAGCCTTTAGGCGAACCAAATAAAGGTTTCCTCTCGTACCAAATCTTGCCTGCATGCTTTGGGTGATTTGTGCCATAGAGCTGGCTGGTTCAATAGTATTAATTTGATTATATAAAGAGAAAAAAACAGTCCTTTGTTGTGAATTTTGTGTTATTTTGGTTTTATTTTGCTGGTTTGTGGGGATCTGTCATTTCTAGACATCATTGGGTAGCCTGAGGCCATATTCCCTTTATAATCATTTAGGATGAGTTACAGCTGTATGCTGTACATGCAGGTTGGAATAAATTAGTATGTGTGTGTGATAGGATGTTTTTCCTGTAGTCTGCTGAAGTCATTAGTCATGCTTGAAATCTGTTGTAGAATTTATTTGGTTAAACATAAAAAGTTGGATAAACTCAATAAACCAGTATTCCTCATTCCTCTGCATTAAGATGAATGTGCGTGTCTCACTATGACTACATCCTTTTTTGTGTTTAGTTTGGCCAGTATCCACTGTATTTGTAATATTTTTGTACGTAATTTCTTGGTTTATATGTTTGTTTCTCTCTGATCAATTGGCAGAAGTCCCGATTTGTTTTGAAGGTAACTAATCAGGTAAAGCTGAAACGCTGGAACAGTCCTTTTTACTTGTAAGAACTTTATATGTATAGCCAAATTTTTCATACTCAGTCTGAACTTCCTCTAGAATTCTGAAAATTAGTGGCCCATCAAAAAAACCCAACCAGGTTTTTTAAAATGCTTGCCAAAAACACGTATACTGTAATCAAAGTGCTGACTACCAATACTGAGTATTAGTATTCCTGGGATGTTTTGTCCATTAGAATGCAAATTTTGATACTTACTGTCTATCCCCACTGCAATAAATCATATAATAAAGCTGCTTTCTCTGCAATTGTTAAATAATTCAGAGCTACAAATAAAATTGTAACTTTGTCGAAGAATGAACAGATTCTCTTGTCCAGAGTATAGAAAAGATTCTGATGGGAAAGAAAACTTGATCTTTCTAAAATTTTCATGTAGAGATATCCTGGAAGATAGAAAAGTGCAAAATAGACAATGGGGATGCAACTAGAAAATGTGTGTGTTGTAGCAGAATCTCCGTAGCAATAGACAGCTGAAATTTCAGAACCTTAAATTGACCTGGTTTAGATAGGAAATCATCATACTGCAATGTAACCTAAATATGAAGCATTTTACATATGAAGTGGTCACATTGCAATGAGAAAGAATCCTGCTCTGCAGTGAAAAATCTGCTGGGGTGAAAACTTTCCATCCACAGTAGCAGCTATGGCGATGCCAGCTGTTAATCTGTCATCTCCCCCAAATGACATAAAATTTCGGCCAGCATGACTGTTACAGGCAGGGAGATGATACACATTTGCTTCTGAATTTGACAACTCTGCGGTTATGGGACTAGACTTTTTTGATTGTTCAATGTTATAGTGTGCTTAGGAAACAAAGAGAACATGCCAGAATCTCATTGTGTGGCCTAGATAAAGTTTATTTTGCCTGTAATCCACAGGCTACTAATGGTCCATAAAGCAGTTGCTTTTCTTTTTCCCTTTTCCTTCCCCTCCTTCCTCCCAGGAACCATGCTGACAGTAGGTGCGAACATCTATTGTGTGAGGAATTTGGCTTCCAACAGCTGTTGGGTTTTAATAAAAATGCCTACTAATCTAATGCTAATATTAATGATTACTTAGTAAATCAGTAAAACTTTATCAAAACAGATGTATGGAATTTTTTTTATTATTATTTTTTTTATTTAAGCACCAGAAGCAATACAGCCTAGGAATGAATGCATGTGTGTCTGTACTTTAAGTGTAGGTGCTTTCATCATGTAATGAGAAACCCTTCTCCAGATCATGGAGTTAGAGCTTAAAGCATTTCACTTTGATTTGCTGGAAGAGAAGACATGGGCAGTAATGCATTAATATAAATTCATGTTTCAAGCCATAAGTGTTCACTGGGGGCCCTGCGCCCGTGCACTGGATAGTGAATGCTTCATTAAGAACTGTGGTGGATAAAAAATAAGGAGATGCCGTCTGTGCAAATTGAAACATCTGTTTCCCTTTCCCAGAAGTCCAAGGTCTGTAAGCTGCCTTTGCATGTGAACTGGCGGAGGGCCATAACCCACTGTTTGCCAGCCTGTTTCCCAGATACTTTATCCTGAGAAATAGTTCTTACCCGTCCGACTGTCACATTAGTGACAGGAGCATGTTCCAGATCAGGCTGTTCCTACCACACTGCTATCGGGTATATTCCTCCCCTGGGAGGATTAGCTGCAGGGTTAGTGCTTTTAGCAGAACAGAGAGAAAGACAAAGGCTATGAAGTGATCCTGTAGTCATGCGTGCGTTGTACTGGTCACCTTCCGAAAGAAAGAACGTAGGTAAGAAATAAGTTTTTGGTGAGCTCCACCCTTTACCAGGGGTCTGCCTGCTTCAGGGGTCTTGACGCTGCTCAAATAACTCGATCTGCTGTTGATCCACCTGGACAAACGTACTTTCCCTAGAGAAAAGCCCACAAAATTAATTGATGTTTTAACTGATGTAGCGCCAAGACTTTCTGCTTGTAAGCTTCAAATTAGAATGTGGTTGGTAGGTCCCCATTCACATGTGCAAATAGGGCACTCTTGGCTCCACTGAACTGTGTAAATTCTGTAACAGCAGACTGGATGGCAGCACTGATCCAGGCTTTCAGTCAGAGGCAGTACAGTTATTTTGTCCTGTCACGAGTTTTGGAAGCAGGAAGCACTGTATCAAAGACAGCCTGAACTTGCAGCCCTACACCTCTTGCCACTCAAGAGGCTCTCTTGGATCCCCAGCAGGCATTACTACACAGTGCCTTCTCTGAGCGAAAGTTCTTCCTTCGCCCGCCCTTCTGTGCTTGTCAGCTGTATGTATAACTCTTTCTGCCTTATTTACTGGATATTGTCTAATTTTCTTCTCTGCACCTCCTGAGAATGCATAGCTTTTCTTCTGATCATCTCTTCTGTCAATCTAAGCATGCAGTCACCTACCAGAAGATTACAGTAGTAGTAGGAAAAAGCTGAAGCTGAATACAATCAGGACTTTTTGGTTTTCCATGGTCGCTGTATTATCTCCATTCAGCTGTGCTTGGCAGCTGTCTAAACCTTTTGCAAGGTTACACTGGAAAATACGCTGTTATTTTTGTAGACTCCTGCTTTCAAGTTCTCATGAAGCTTGATGTTTTCAAAATCCCTCTTCTAAAAACACAAGTGCATGTTCTAAATTGCTTGTATGGTTTTGACGAAACTGATGGACCTCCTTTTGATCTATTTGATTAGCAGATTTTCATTTCTTCTATAGAAGAAAACTGATACTGCAACAAGAAAAAATTCAGCTTGGATAACAGACAGACTATAACAGACTTTTTTTAACCTGCCTTTTACTAGATTTTCTAGGGGTAGCTGTTAGCAGCAATTGATGCTTTTTTGCCCTTCTGTTAGGAACCTGTGTAATCCAGATGCTGAAGTCCTTGCGTTCCACTTGCTAATGCTACTTCCCTTAGAAAAGTTACTGCACTAGAAAGTGACCTTTCTATAAGGATGGAATATCTGCTTTTTTGGTTCTGCTTTTTCATAACTTGGTTTTCCTTTTAAGTTCCATTTGAGAGTAGCCTGCTATCATATTGGATGTGTTCAGCCATCTCCAAAACACATCTCTAGTAATTACTGGAGTGCAGCAGATGAGAGGTCAGTACTTGGATGCAGTTTCACACCCTACACTCCAGCCTCACTGTCCTGTCTAGGAAGGTCAGATTTCCAGTTTCCATATTCAAGAAGTTGGTTTATTTTGAATTAGCCAGTTTCTTCATGGGACTTTTCCTCTGCTAGTTGCAGCTTTGTGTTGAAGTGAATGTTTCATGTTAGTAATTAACATTACAGAGAGCTGTTCTAAGGGTCCAAGCTTGCATTTTTGCAGTGATATGTTCTGGTTTGTTTCTCATGATATTTTTTCTAGTTCCCTTCCCCTCCACCTCATTCCTCTTGTAAGCTGATCAACTTATGTTGCCTGTTCCTTTTGGGCAGTTTTTCTTGCTGCTCTGTGACAGAAAGTGATGGAAACATATAGAAATCTGTGTTCAAAAATCAGGAAGGTGTAGTAGTAAATGAGGCAGAGCTTGCTTTATTAGCATCTGTTACTGCCCAGCACCTACCACTGAGTCAAACCTCATCAAACCCCAGATTTCAGCAGGGTTTATGTTAAGAAGCTAATGCTACAGTGTGATATCTTATTAGGTGATAATTTAGCCAGACAAACAAAATGAGACATGATCTTTTTATGGTGGTGGTTATTATTTTTCCTCTTGTTCCTTACACTCTCAAAGTTCACTTCCTTATGAGCTCTCTGAGATGCAATAAAATAATGACAAAACAAAACACTCAAGAATTTTGAAGTAGTTCTGGCATAATTTGTCACAAATTTACTGTCTATTTATACACTTGATGAAAAGAAAGTAATATCTCACATTTGAATTTCATTTCTCTTTTCTCGGATTTTTCAAAACTGGTTTTACGTGTCACACGTATTGGTTTTCGTTTAGTTTGGTTTCATTGGTTGCGAATAGAACCTCCTGGAATGCAATTTCTGAATATTGTATTTGTGATGAACAGTTTCAGCCTTTCACCTTAAAACTGCTGGGAGATAGGAAGTAAATAAAAAACTGAATGGGTTGGCTTTGGGGGCTTTTTCATTTGTTTTTTGTTTGGTTGGTTTTTGGGGTTTATTTTGGTTTGGTTTTTGGCTTTTTTTTAAAAAAAATAATGAAAACAGGTTTTATTCAGCTAGTCAGTAGTCTAAACAGCATATCCGTGAAATTAAAATTATTGTTAAAAGTATTTTGAAGAAGAAATTGTTCAGAATTCATGTTTTTTACTGCTTGCATGAAAAAATCCTGTCTATTGACCTATAATTCTAATTTTGTGGGTTCAAAAATACTAATTGTTACAAATACTACTGAAAAGATAGAGAAGATTTCATAAGATTTTCATTGTGCTAAAGTAAATAAAAGCAAAGGTATCTGCTTGCGATTCTGGTTTCTGTGCTTTTAAGAGAATTACTATATATTTTTGAGTGGCTATAGCTACTCTAGATATTGGCGGTAATTTTCTTGAACTCCTGGCCGTGAAGTCCTTGCTTTGTTGATGGATGATGTGCTGGGAAAATGCGACCCCTAGTTCCAAAACTGAGACTAAACCTTAGAATTCTTAATAGTATCAATATTTCACTAATTGTACTTGGCTCCTCATCTTTTCCTAGCATGTCAACATCAAATCTGACAAACTGTTTATGTTGAGGAGGGAGAAGAGAACACGGAATACCTGTAGTCATTGGTATTTCTCCTGGGTATGAAACTGCCTGTGGACTCAGCCTCATTATAAAATCCCTGAAAATATTTTGTGTACTTGATTTTATTATCATATTGATTTAATTGATGAATGAATTTCATATCTTGAGTCATGTCTGGTCCAAATATAAAAAAGCCACCTGATTCAGTGCTCAAAACAGATGTTTTCTTGAATTGTGTTTTATTTCAATAGCCTGGCTGAAAACCAGCGTGGATTTATGGAGTGAGAGGTAGCAGTGGTCCTTTGTAGATAGGTCTTAAGATTATGTTTTCATTACTGCTTCTAACAGAAGAAGGTTCTTTGAAGATCCTCTCTTCAAATTTAACAGAATAGTAATTGATTCATTGTGATTTAATGTTTTCGGTAAAATAATAACATCATCATTCAAGTATAAAGGAAAAATGTAGTATTCAGGTATAAGCCATTCTGCAGAAGGCTGGAAAAAATATACTTTCTGCATCATAGTGAAATTACAGGTACACGTGTTAGTGGAGTGGAGGAACAATGATAGTTTTATATACCTAATAGGAAAACTGATATAGATAACTCATCCCAGCTGTTAAAATAGTGGTTTTGGTTGCAGTAATCGATGCTTATTTATAAAGATGGTAAAATAGCATGCTGCAAGGATGCTACAGGTTTGTTTTGATGAATGTATACGCTGGTGTGTTGCTTCAAGACCTTGGAGGTCTACAGGTCTGTAATCAAACAACAAAATTCTCTATAAACACATTCTCTTGATTTGGGGTTGGGTTTTTTCTATTTGCTTTTGCCTCTAGCAGTCTTGTTGTATGTCATAATTCTGTAGAGGATCCAGTTGGCTTCAACTGTGCTAACTCTGTCATTTGACAGAAATGTGCTGAAATTTGATAACGCAACCTTCAGAAAAAAACTCCACATGGTATTTGATACTAAAATGGTACAGTAAGTATGTGCATATAAGGTAGTGTGTTAGAGTATTTAAATTCTCATTGGCATAAGCAAGTGTTTTGCAGTTAATTTGTTTGCTTTGTGTATCATGAAGTAGCACATAATGCATGTTTTTATTTAAAATATTCAAGGAAAGAATACAATAATAAGTGGGGGTTTTAAAAGTAAGCATGCCATGAAGTTGAACTGTGTTGCACAGAGGGTTATATGATGTAGCATTTTAAATCTCGTTAAGCATTCTCCAGCGAACAAAAGCATGATGACTTATTAGTGAACAGCTTGTGGTTGCAGCTGACATGTCTCGCTGGTATTCGCTGAAACTGGTGAGAAGACTAATTCAGACCAATGCTTACACAAGAGAGCAAAGTGTTTTCATTTGATCTATAGTGGATTGTTTGGGCTGTCAGACCGATGTCTGTAGGCTTAGGAACAATTCTTTTTCTTATGAGGCTGTAACAAAATGTTATTGATGGAATTTAACAGTAATAACTCTTAAAAGATAAGCTAAGATTTCGGGGAGAGGTGGAGAGGTTGTTGTCTGCTGCCATATAGTAAGTACGTACCTTAAGTAATGGTTGGTATGGAAACGTAACTTCCCAATAAACTGAAGAACGAAAGTGGTAAGGATGGCTATATAATGATGCAGCTTGGCAATATAGTTTGCGTTGCCCACCGACTACCCGCTCCTGACAGAGCTTCCGTCTCCTCTTGGCTCCTAAACCTGCATCAGCAGATAATTACTCACTTCGTTTTGAAGGGATAGTTTTCTGCCGGTTGACTTGTCTTACACCACATCACTGTGTCGTTAGCTTAGGGCCTGTTCTCCTCCAAGAAGCAATGGGAACATCGGGCCACAGGCAATGAAATACCGGGTTTGGAGGTAGCTGGCTGTTAGATTAGCTAAATTAAACATTCAAGAAATAGTGAACTGAGGCTGATGCTATCATGTTTTTCCCTTCCAGTTTTTTTGACGAGTCATTTGGTACTACAGGTTTGCCCCCCACCCCCCGACCCCCCTTTTTTTTTTTACCTCCTGCTGCTTCACTGGCAGAAGCCTGAATCTTTCTTCTCTTGCTGCAGTTGTGAGTGCAGAGGCAGCCTGAAGCAGCCTCGCTGTTGAAAGATCGATGGCATTTGTAGCCCAATAGATTTGAAAAAGATTTATTGTTGCTACTCCAGCAAGAAAGAAACAGTCTGCAAATCGGCACATTTGTAAAGCATAAAAATAAAAGTAGTCTTAGTTTTTCTGCTTTTTGTAGCATAGTGAGGATTGGGCTTGGGAACACCTCAAAAAAATCCTTCCCTAGGGCAATTTTGTGGTTGGTTATTTTTTATTTTTTATTATTGTTACTCTGTTTTGTGCAAAATATAGTCGTCGTTATCTAAATGTGCTATGTAGGTCAAAGACATAATGACTTGAGTCATCAGAAGACAGACTAAAAAGTGTGAATATTTCAAATTGCTTCTTTTTAGAGCTTTTTTAACATGTAGAGTTCAAACATTCTATATCCTGAGTCAGAATCATCTGTGTTTCACTTCAGTGAAATGTACTGAAATGTGTAGTGCATCTTGGCAAAAAAAACAAATGGTGACTTAAGGAAAACCAGAAGTTGTTGATTTTAATGTCTGATTTAAAGTGCGAAAAGTTAAGTGTTGCTTTCACAAATAGGAATGGGTTCATTCTTTGGAAAAATGTAGTTTTTTGACAGGGTTTAAGAGAAGCGAAAATAGTTCTGTTGCCCAGGAATGAAACTTCCTGAAAAGCATCATGCTGTGGCACTGAAAAATATCGTCTGGGCCAAGACAAGCAATTACAAAGAGGAATAGCTGGTAAGCTTGTATTATGGAGAATAGGAGATCAGAATAGGATAGGTAGTAAAGGCATAGAGTTGTGTGAGAGTCAGATGTGAAAAGCAGAATGTGGTACCAAAATACTAATACTAGACTCTTGTGAATGGTTTACTATGGATGGCAAGTGAAGAAGCTGATGTTTGCAACAGTATTTTGGGACATCCAAAAGGGGATCAGAAGTAAAGATACCAAAAAGGTTGGGGGTTTTGTTTCTTAGTTCCAAGTATGTGTGAAAAACAGGAGTTGGGTTTTTTTTTATTTGGAAGATGTGTTTGTTTACATATAATGTTGCATTAATCAGCTCAGCAAACCTGCAGGATTAAAGCTGAAATGCCTGCTTCCTCTTCTTGTGCCCAAGCGTAAGTAGTCAGTGGTAGACAGAACGTAGACATCAAGTTACAGCAACACGGTTGGGTACTAGCCAGAAAAAAGAAAAGGCTCGACAAAATGTAGCTGTTCTCAGAGCATTTGCTGCAGCTTGCATTAGAAATAGATAGTAAAGATAAGCACGAGTTGGGGTAGTTTATCTCCACAGAAAACAAAGTTATATTAGTGTTACAAGTGCTTACATGTTCATCTGCCATCAAGCAGAGCAGGACAAATGTGATTCTCATTTCAGGCAAATTATAAAAATAGTATGCATTTCTCAGCCAGTAATAAAGCAAGACTGTGAGAATAAGCACTGCACATGAAGATAGAAAATGTGGTTTTAAGATGTAGAGGAGGGGGAAATTGCCATGAGCATTCTGGCTACCCTAGCAAAGCAACTGGTGCCTGAATATGTTCTCCAGAGCACATTCTGGAACTGGATCAAAAAATAGCTCATTAAGCAACATACAGTTAACTGTAGGCATTTGAGCATTTAACAGCACCGCGTTTACTGAACACTGGTATAAAGAATCAAAGTAGAAAATGTTACGAATTGACCTCATTTGGAAAAATAAATTGTGACATACAAGAAAGTCCTATCATATAAATTTTCTAAAAGATAGTTTATTTTACCTGAAGTACCTTGTTGTACTTGAAAGCGAAGGTTTTGCATTCCATTTAACCTTTGCTTGTTAGAGTTACAAAGGAATACACCCAGATTCCTTCTGCATAGTTGAGGGTCTATGTACACCACTTATACACCTGTTATGTTTAAAAAAGAACACATAAGATAACATAGGGAGTTAATCTAACTTACTGCCTTTAACAAATGAAATAACAATTCAAAATATTCATAAAGGGATGCAAAATTAATTAACGATAAAAATGGACATTTAACTGTTGACAAGGTCAAAATCTTAAGTATGAAAAATTAGTGTCCTGCCATTAATTTTACATGCTTCCTTATTATTTCTTTAAACAGCCTTGTAGCAGGATCTTGTAAAAGCCTGCATTTTTAACAGCCTGCTAATAATTTCCATTATAAAAAATTTTTTTGGTTTTTAGTAATTTTCCTTGGTTTAAGGGTGGGGTTTTTTCCCCCCTTCTCTTTTTTTCTGAGAAATGCTAACACGTCATTAGATTCAGTGGGTCATTGAAATGAGTGTGGACAGAGTCATCCGTCCAGAGAGTCTTTTTCATTGTTTCACAGAATTCCACAGACGTTTAAGAGAATTAGAAATTCTTCAAAATCACTGTTTCCTACTGTTGCTTGTGCTCCAGCCTGGTGTTATGCCAAAAGAGCAGCAAGCCACGGGGATTCAAGAGGGCAGATTTTGCTGCTTCTGAAGCAGCGGTAGCGAGGTTGCAGTGGGATGGCTGCACCAGCAGCACAAGGGAGAGGAGATGGTGGATACATCTAGCAGGCAGCTCTGGGCCAAGGCCAGTGCTCAGCCTGGGCATCTTCTCCGCAAAGGCTGTTCAGCACCATCAGGGAAATGGGTTGCTTCCCCCCAGCTCAACAGCCGACCCGAACTGGCCAAAGGGCTATTCTGTACCATCTGACGTGGCGCGCGGCAATAAAAGCTGGAGTAAGAAGGAAGAAGGAGGGGGACATTTGTGGCTATGGCATTCGTCTCCCGCTTCCCGAGCTGCTTGGGCACACAGCTTTTGCTTTCCGTATTAAACTGTCATTACCTCCACCCACAATCTCCTAACCAGCCTCCCGTCTTCTCAGCATCCCACAGGAGCAGGGAGCAAGCGCTCCACTGGCTGCGGGCTGGGCTGTTTGCTGGGGTCAGCCCACAGTGGGGGAATAAGTCTCTTGCTGCCCTAAGCCAAACAGGTTGCCTAAGCGTCAGCAGAATGCCTGGTCTGGAACGCTCAAGGCTGAAAATTTGTTGGTGTATGGCAGGGTTCTTTGGTTTGCTTTTTAACATAATCTCAGTCACATTAACTGGGTTTTTCAACTGTGTCAAACTGATGTAATTTCAGTTTCCAGTTTTTCTACTTAGCTGCTAGGAAACACTGTGCTTATTTCTCTCATGCACATCTAATGAATCCCCTTTCACATTGCTGTGTAGCATTTAATTATGATTGCTTTCTTTTCCCAAGAGGTGGTTGCTTCAATTATTGCAAAAACTGGAGGAAGCAAGGTGGTACAGGCAAACAAAACATAATCATTTCTGTCTTTTGGGTATTCAGGTTTGCAGTCTAAATGACTTTCTTTAATTTTGCCTATTTTAGGCAGTTAGGTAAAGGATAATTATAATACAAAGAGGACTTTATATATGTAACTTTATATATGATCTTTCAAATACTGGCGTCATCAAAGGCTTCTGACTGGTAGGTAACAATTTTAATACATGGTTTTAAAAAAGAAGTCTTGACTTGGTTGACATTTCAACACAGCCAAATGTGCATGAGTATTGCAAGTACAGTAGTGTGGATCGTTAGCAGGAAAAATCTGTAAATTACCTGCTGCAGTTTCCATGAAATCATTATGTTTACCTCTCAGAAAAGAAACTTTCTTCACCTCTAAGAAGTTAAAGAGAATGGAAAAATATTGTTATCTCTGCTTTTTATGGTAGCTGGACTCCAAAGTCATGAATTCTTAGTAGCTGTAAAGCATCTTAGACTTGTTTTGTTTCCCTTCCTCTCCATTTGAAAAGGTATGTGTTTATTGATGGCAGGTGCTGTGCACGGTTAATGGCATAGTTTTCAAATTGCTGTCACAGCTTAAAGACTGCCTCTGCTTACTTCTTCCTACACACCCATCAACTTTGTACACTTGGAAATGCTTCTTCGAGGCTGCGGGGCTCGGTGTGAAGCACCACTTTGGCTGCCCCAAGGATGAGTGCTGTGGGAGGAGAGAACATACAGATGGAGAGCTTTGGGGTGCAGTCAACTCAGTATTTGTGGTCCATGATTTCAGTATCCCTATAAACAGACTCTGTTAAAATACTTACTGTCAAGCAAGCGCTATGGGACAGTAAGAAGAGAGCACTACAGCAGGTTTCCGCTTCCTGTCTCCTTCTTTGGAGATATTCAAAACCCGCCTGGACGATGTCCTGTCCAACCTGCTGTAGGTGAACCTGCTTTAGCAGGGGGGTTGGACTGGATGATCTCTGGAGGTCCCTTCCAACCCCTGCCGTTCTCTGATTCGGTGCCATAGAGTTAATAGACAGGAGTAGGAGAAAGTTATTTTGCCACAGGGTATGTGGGATAATGATGATATCTACTGTGTTCAGGAAGTTATACTGAAAAACTCAATGCTCTTTTCTTCTCCTGTCTTGGAATTTGTCAAATTTCTGCTTTATTTTATGTTCTTGAGCAACGAGAGAACGAAAAGCAGTATATTGGCCCACTGTTGATCTGGGATTCCAATAGGAAGGTGGAGTAGAAACTGGTGCTGGTCCTTCTGCCATCGCTGTCTTGTTCCAGCAGTTCCATGGTTTCCTGCTGCAGTGAGATTGACAAAGCCACTTCCTTTAAGGCAGCATGGAGCTCTTTCCTTTGTGCTTATGTGTTTTGCAAGCTACCTGCATTTTCTGAAGAATGCAATAAATTATAGGGTTAAAATATTTATTTATTTATTTGTTTTTTTATTTATTAAGAAAGTGATGCTCTCGTCAGTAGGGGAGAGGCATTTCTCTTGTCAGATGACTCTAGCGTCGCTGAATTTTAGTTGCCTGTTACAAAATTGGCATTAGCAGAGCCTGTCAAAAAGAAGGGGAAAAAAAAAATACTATAGGGATTACTGCTAGCTCCTGTTGTAATTAATCCGTTTCCCCGCTCTCCCGAAAATCACACAGGCAGTTTTAAAATTTCCAATGTTTTGAAAAATTTGAAATGCCAAAGTTGAAAATTAGTAAAGAAATGGGAAACTGAGGCATCCTTTTGTTTTCTTTTAATTTAACTTCAAAATGTTGGTCAAAGCTGCCATTCTGTGAACAGTACTTCTTTTGTTTAAAGACAATTTAAAAATTCTGTGCAAAATACAAAGTATAGACACTGATTTTTCCACTTATGCAAAGAAGCTGATGTTGAGCAGCAAAGTAGAAGCTAATAGACTTTGTGCTGTGTACCTAAGGATGTGTGAGGAGCAAAAGCAAAACAGGAGTGTCAGGTGCCAGAAGTTTAAGCTTTATTGGCATTCTCTCCAAAAATTTCTGCCTGTGTGCAGTGGCCGTAGTGAATAGCATATGGAGATCAGTCATCTGGGGGATGTATATTAGCGCTTCAGTCCTACCCAAAATTCAACTAATTGCCAAATGACATAAGTTTTTTTTAATATATATTTTTAATTGATATTTTTTGCTTAGCTGTTGCTCCCGGTACCTGTACAGATCATGCATATACATGGTTCGAATACATTATCAACACTGAAAGCTTAGCAAGTTGTCTACCAAGATCTTGAGTCTTGAAAAATCTGATGATCCAGTTCTTTGGCAGCCTAAGCCAATTTAGCTGCCGGCTTCCCAGGCTTACCCTGCTGCCTCTCTTGCCCTGTATTCAGGCTGCGAGCTTGTCTGACCTTAGACTGAACCTGTTGGGAGCACAAAGCTGGCAGGAAGCTCTGCACTTCGCCTGAGATAGTTTCTCGATGATTTAGCATGCTGAAATAGTTCAAAGCTGCTGTAAAGACATGAGTAGAAACACATGGCCAAGCCTGAGGGGAACCAAATGGGGTGGTAGCTGCCAGCGTTTCAGTTAGCTTGGGATGCCCAGAATTCAAAGCTGGAGGTGATAGGTAAGAGAGAGTAGGGCAACATCAAGAAGAGCTTGCTGCCGTCAGGTCAGTATTGATTAAATCTGAGGCCCACCAGCAGAAATCTGGAGGTTCCCTCTTCTGCTGGAGAAAAGTGTGAGAACAGTGGTGATTCCAGAGATGTCCTCTTAACTTCAGGGTAGAATCCTGGGGGTGGATTGTATAGTTTGATGCTAAGCATTATTTTCCTTTATTTGGATAAACTACCTTTACTGAAAAACAATTCCTGCTGTTATGGAAATATGTGAATATGTTGCTCTTCTATCTCTGTGGTGGTGACTGGCTGCTTTAAGAGAATATTTGGTATTTCATTTTCTGGCATGTTTGAAATTAAAGCCAAATTAAAAAATTGATGAGAATCTATAGCCACCCCAAAAAAACCCCACCTTTTTTCACATTTATTGAAATGTGAAGTAATTTTGTTTCTTTCTTGTCTTAGAAATCATACCTCTTGTTGTTGGAAAAAAATTACTGGTGAAAAACAGAATCTGATGTAGGGAAAGCTGCATTTATATAATGGCACTTTGGTTTTCTAAAGGTTGTATACTAAAGAGCTTGAAACAGAAAAATGTATTGCTGTTTGTAACAGTATGGCTCAGTAACAGAAGTGATTGTATTTTGTAAGACTGGAAAATGGAAGTTGAAGCAAGTTTATAACTTACTAGTCAGAGAAAGGGAGAGTGATATATTTTGAATCATGGAGATCTCTTGTTATTCTAATGTAATTATTTTATGAAAAGAAACATATTGAATTCTCAGTTTCTGGTATTCCGGTATGCATAAGTATTCAAGTAAACTCGTTACATTTATCCACAGTGTAATTAATTACATTTTAATAATTCATTCCTCTTGTTAAAGTAATGAGTTTGTAAAGCACTGAATTTTTGAGCCTGTTATCTAACCAATCTGAAGTCTTATTAAAGAGAATGTTTTTAAAAACAATTTCTGTGAAATTACTTACTTTTCATTTGTATAAATATTTCAGTTTTAAATAGCAACACTGTAGTAGTAACAGTAACACTACAGGTGTTAAAAGATTTTTCAGGAAATTCTTAACCTATCTCTTTTTAACATTATTTACTGCAGGATTTGAACAAGCGTTTGTCCCTGCCTGCTGACATCAGGATACCCGACGGCTATCTTGAAAAGCTGCAGATTAACAGCCCGCCATTTGATCAGCCAATGAGTCGACGTTCTCGTAGAGCATCACTAGTAAGTGTAATGCATCTGCCATGCTAAACCAACCTCTCGGTTCTTCAGATACCATTTAATGCAGATGTATGTATACCACAGGTATGATTCTTCTTCATTTACACCTTGGCTTTTATATCCTGAACTTCACTGTGCCCCTGTCAAAATCCATTGAAGAATTTCACCCTTTCTTTCATTTTTCTTCTGCAAACTTGGCCCTGTCATTTCTCAGTGAAGGTGTTGACCCGTTGAAGTCAGTGACTAAACTCAGCTCCCAAAGTGCATACTTAAACCCTTTTTCTTTTTAGAGCAGGGATGATCTGTTTGAGCAAATAGGCCATGTAGTCTTAGGTCAAGGCTGGGGCTCTCAGCTGATGTAGTAGGAAGGCCCTAAAGCAGCATAGTATGAAGGCAGGTCCTCCTCACTGTTCTTCTCGTATTTGATAAATTTTCTTTCTCAAAAATTGCTGTTGAGATGATAGATTTTTATTATTTTATTTTTTTAAAAAAGCATAGGTGGACTCCTAAGAATATGGATGAATAAATTCACATATACCTTTTTAGATTATTGGGTTATTTGAAAAAATAAGTCTTTCCTTGGAGATGGCAGGATGAAGATTCCTACATGGTAATTAGAGCATAAAAGCTAGAAATCCTGGACACTCATATAAAATCTGCACATCCATTAAATAGTCCAAAAAAAATTTTTGGCTTATTTTTACAAAAATAGTTATATTTAAATCATAATTTGATCTATCAGTTTTCTTAATGTTAATCAAGGTCTTCAAGAATTTCTGGACTATTACTGACTTTTTGAGCAAATCCATTGGCAAGAAGTTTTTTGCACATTAAAACTGGATAGGTTTATGAAATCTGCATTGTTCTTTGTTTCCTTGATTTAGTGGCTTATTTGCTGAAAAATAAATATGAAAGCATTATATATATAAAACAATATATATGTAGAAGTACATGTAGTGAATTAGTTCTATTAACTGTGAAATACCTTTTCCTTATTCTTTGTGAATTAATAAAGTCTATAACAAAGCAATGGTTGAGTTTTATAGTGTATTTTTTCCCCTGAAAAAATACCATTTAGCGTGCCTAGGCTAAAGCTGATCTGCATGTCACATTTTACAAGAACAGTATTAAAAGAAGAAAAGATTGGATCAAAGCACTGGAAGTAATAATAATGTAGCAAGCTTCAATATTTGTGCCAGAATTTTGTAGCTCATTAACCACTTAGTTACTGACGTGGCACTGAACTGAGGAATAGGCTTCCCCAAACCGTCTCTTCAGATGCTGGTGAAAGTACCTTTTCAATAGAACCTTTTCAGTGTTGGAGTATAGTATTTGGGGGCTGGGGGCGCAGGAGTGTCCTGTGTACCAGTATCCCCTTGCTCATTTAATGGTGAGCCGTGAGAGCAGTTGAAGTTCTCTCCTCTTTACCTTGTAGAAGACAGACAGAAAAACAGTGCCCTCTAATGAAAATGGTGTGTGTCTGGAATTAGCTTCCTGTCACGAGGTTGTTTTGTTTTGCCTTTTAAAAAATGCTTTCAGGGCTTAAAAGTCCAAAATGGAACCTGCCAGCAGTGCTGTGGTATGCAGGCGTGCATTTGCTGTGTTATCCTTTCAGGATTTCAAACTAAACTTTAAAAAAAAGAAATTCAAGGGCTCATTATTGCAAGATTGTCGTTGAAAGCTTGCTAGCAGACTGTTAATTACAATATATGAATATTGTGCTCTGCTTCAAAGGCATGTCTCTTTCCAAGGCTTAGCAGGAATCAAAGGAAAAAAGGTATAAAAAGTATCAAGTGAGGACTTGTTATACTTTAGGTCTGGTGTATTTCTTTGAAATACAACAAAAAACCCTAGCTTTTATGGCAGTTGCATTTTGTGTATGCATGTACGTGCATGTGCTGCAGCAGCATAAGTGTAACTCTTATGCACCAGCCATTAGAAGTAAGAGACCACAAATATGATGCATCAGTGTTTCTGTGTAAGTCAAGATAGACAGATACATATTGCAGAAAAAAAAACCTAAATAGTTCAGAAATTATTTTGAAGGAAAAAGGAAATTGGTCTTAGTTTGAGGAATCTGAAAATTAGTTTTTCTTATGAGTGGTAGGCAAACAAATATGATTAAAAATTGAAAGGCAGGTCTTAAAGAATATCTGTCTTCTGTGTGTAGGAAATATTCTATGATTTTGTTGTCTAAAGAAGATTTTAAGGTTTTTGTTCTTGATGAACAATGTCAAGGTTTCCTAGAAATCAGACTTTTAAGTGGTATTCCAGACTGTCTGGGATAACAAGGCCAGTGGCTATGAGATCTCCTTTAGTTTCTCCTGTAAACTAAGCAGCCTATCTTTTTAATTCTAATACCATCTAATACTCACTTCAAGATATGCTTGTTTTAAGTAGGTCAAAATGCACATTGGAAACATATTTATTTTACTAACTTGTACCTGTATCAGTGGTATGTTTAAAATCTCACAGGAGTTACATAGTTGTCAAATACCAACTTTGCTTGTATTTTGGGATAAACAGCTTGGCTTCAACAGGCTCCTAAATATGCTTGGTGTAAAGTATCCTTATGCAGTTTTAAAACACTTCAATTCTAATGCTAATTTAACAAAGCAGAATTACTCTTAATACTGTGTTAACATAATTATGTGCCCATTTTTTCTCTTAGATAGCCAAAGTGTTTACAGACAAGATCTTACACTTAGTTCAGATGTATTTTCACGCATGCGTTCTGAATTTTTTAAATTTTTCCAAATAATTTTTTGGATAGGTGTGAATCTCTTGAAGGATCTTCCTTAAAGAAATAGCAAGTGGGGAGCTGTGTTTAGAAGTGGAAGGAGGAGGTGACACTAGGGAGAAAACCTGGTATCTTTTGTCTTAGTGTATGTTCAATTGCCAGTAAAGCAAAACCTCATGAAGCCTATGGATTTTTGATTTTAACAGGGTACAGGCTATATGCCCTTTGTAAATTGGTTTAAAAATTGACAAGTTTTACATGTCTACTTTCAGCATTCCTTACACTGTAAGAACAATACAAAGCTTTGGTGTAACTGACAATGGTCTTATGTGAAAATAACTGTAAGAGATAACCATATTAAAGATGAGACTAGCATTGGATTTGAACAGGAGAAGAGTAATGATCTTACAGTCTTCAGAAAAAGGTTTTATATAGGCAGGAAAACCCTCCTGGCTTGTGTTGCAGAGCTAAGTTGGTGATGAAAAAAGAGAAGGTGAATAGATGCAGGTAAAATACACAAAGACTTGAAGTTATGAGCCATGAAACGTAAGTTGTTGAGACAAAGCTGAAGCTTGTGGGAGAATGATGTCTAGGGATTTTACTAGCAGTTTTAGACTGAAAAGCATTGAGAGGTCAGAATGGGAGAGGAAAACAGGAGATGATACCTTGAAATGTTTTATATGTACTAGTAGAGAGCAAATAAGTAATGAAAGTTATTTTGAAAGAAGCAGCAGCATGTGGTTATGCTAAGCAAGAGAGAGGATGTAACAACCTCATTAGTAGTGGTCAGATCAGAAGAGTAGAGAAGACTTAAGTAGGAGATAGGGTAAAGTGGGGTTTCAGCCTAAGTGTAACTTGGTACGTAGTCCTAGGATGCACAGGAGACTGGCCAACAAACTCAACACCGGGCTTGGATGCCAGGGCACATTTACATCGTAATACGCTAAATTCTTTTTAAAATAGCAGAACTGTGAAGTGTTTGGTTAAGTACTATCAGGTATTTTTCTGAAACAAAGTTTAGCTTGCTGGTTAAATTATGTATAAAGTGTTCAGTTTTAGTGACCGATTTTTCCATTTCTTCTCATTGCAGTCAGAAATTGGATTTGGAAAAATGGAAACCTATATCAAGTTAGAAAAGCTTGGAGAGGTATGCATAGCTTTCTTTTGAAATTATTACTGCTTTGATGACAATGCCTTATGTAAAATTTTACATACACATTAACTGAAAATCTCCATATCCCTCAAAATAGCCATTGAATTTATCTTTTCAGTAAATCAAACATACTCACCATGTGTAACAATGTCACAAGCACACCAATATTCTATGCATATATAATAAGCAAAAAAAAAAAAGGCAGGAAAACCATCACTGTGCTGGGGAAGAGCAAGACTCCGTTATCAAATGATCTGTGACCTTCTTACATAGGCTGGCTTTGTGTGCAGATAGACAAAATCATGCTGTCGACAATAAAACTAGTTAAGCCTGGTGTCCTCCTGCTGCGAGTTGGATGTTGGGGAGCACTCACGCTGGAGAAAAAGCGGGAGCTTGCAGGGAGCAGACAGTAGCTGTGCATGTTCTGGCAGAGAAGCCTGCATGCCTGAGCCGGGCAGCCGGCTGGGTGCTGCCGAGTGGAGTACGTAACACTGAGTTTGCCTTTCCCAGTGGGAGGGCAGCAATACGGCTTCCGACCTCCACTCAGCCACTGACTTCCAGAGAAACGGTAGAATTCAGGAGGGGCCAGGCATCAGTCCTGTCCAATTTGATTGAGGTTGGCCAACGGGATCAAAAACGGAAAAAGGAGCACTGGAGTGGGACACACCGCGCATGGGAGAAGGAAGCAGGGCTGGTCAGCACCTCTGCTGTGAATGTTGCAGCTAGTGCTCCATTTGTAGCATTTTCATTTCCAAACATGTTTATTTTGCCTCTAGTACTTGTTAGATGCGTCACTTAGACATGACATAACCTTGCGTATCTTTGGAGGAATGTTAATCTAGTAGCTATCGAGTCATAGCTGTGGGTGTACGTTATCTCACTTGCTTACAAAGTGTAGCGGACAACACCAGGTATGTACGGTAACCGAGGGCAAGTTCTGTAACTTTCTTGCTTCCTCTTTGCAATTGCTGGGATTAGTTGTACCTACCTGCCGTTTGGTCAGAATTTCTTGTCCTTATGTAACATGCCTTGGGAGTTCTGAATCTCTTACTGTTTAAGCAACAAAGAAAAAAAAGAGAAAGCTAAGCTTCATAGTATTCACTGTTCATGATGTCAACCAAAACTAAACTTTGACAACTCCCTCTTCCCCCCCCCCCCCCAAAAAAGTCTCATTTAAAATATGTAACAAAGACAAGAAGCTATCGAAAGAAGTTAGGTGTTTTCATAAAAGTAATGGAAGAGCATGTCTGCAGCCTTCGGAAGCATAACTGTAGTGTAGTGTAGAGGTACCTCAGCTAGTTTTAATCAATTAGAGACTTTCAAGAGGATAAATGATCCCAGGAGTGAACTTAACGCTACCTGATCTGACTTCTTTGGTAGCTGTATGGTGTGTAGCTTTCCGTGTAATGTTCAGAGTTGTTAAGCATGCACATCCCTTGGGTCTTCTGTGTGTTCCGACCTGTGCTTACAGAATATTTTTGTAGTTTTACATATATCAAAAGAAGACAATGTAAAAATTATTCATATCCAAAATGAAACCTGTTAGAACCTCAGAACTTTATATTTTCTTTTTAACTTAACTTTCAATGAAGGAACAATTCGTCAGAGTTTCCTTCATTTTCCATTTTGTAGGGTACTTACGCAACAGTTTATAAGGGGAGAAGTAAATTGACAGAGAACCTGGTAGCTCTGAAAGAAATCCGCCTGGAACATGAAGAGGGAGCACCGTGCACAGCCATAAGAGAAGGTGATAACTTTTTTTTATTTCTTAGAATTTCAGGTACTTCTGGATTTCTTTTCGACCAACGTGTAGTGTTGGTACTTGGAAATACATAGGCTACATGGGAGATAAATGAAATTGGTATTAGTTTTGATGAGGAGAATTTTAGTCTAGACATATTTTAGGAGTTAGTGTTTCAGATTTATTTACTTCCTGGGCAGTAGTTGTGTTCTCAAATGCAGTATTATAAATGGATGATTTTATAATTTTATGAATTAGACTATTATTAGTGAGTAACTTTCAGGGATTCAGAATACATTTTACCAAATGTATTCTGCCTGAAACATATACTTTAGAAAATATTTACATTTTGTTACTCAAATGTCTGATTGGTGTTTTGATTAAATACCTTTCTTATTAACTTAACCTGTGAGCATTATGTTCTTAAAAATAGCTTTTTAGTTTAAAAAAATAAATTGCTTACATGTGTGAACTTGCTAGAAATGCATTTACTGCGCATGTTTTGCATTTATTATATATTTATTTTATATATCTTTTTGCAGTGTCATTATTAAAAGATCTGAAGCATGCAAATATTGTTACATTACATGATATTGTGCACACAGACAAGTCTTTTTTAAGGAAGTAAGCAGCGAGCTTTACATTCAATTTATTGTTTCTAAGTAACACAGACGTAACAAAGTCCTGTTCTCTTTTTTTTAAGAAAGACTGCGACTGTTACGGTTTTCTCCTGCATGTAGAATCATTCCACTGAAAATGAGAAAAGTGTATTCAGTTTTTAAATTGCTGTAAATTAGTAAATAACTGTTCTGATAATGTCAGAGTTTCATTAATAGCAGTTAATGGTGATCCACCTGAGGGTGGGCCATTTGTACCAGAATCATTAACTATAAAAAAAGGAAATCACACTGTTATTCAAACAGTATTTTTCTGTTGTGATGCAACTATCGCAAGTTAGCCAAGGGGAAAAAGTGTACTTCAAAGTAAACAACACATTCCATCTTTTGTAACAATCTTTTCAAGCAAGTGTCCCCAATTATATATCTCACTTGCTCGCCTCTTCCATTGTAGATTTTTCACTTTCTCACTAAACCTTTACCTAATGATATTTTTTGTATAATGTGCTGGAATATATAAGTGTAATAAGGGGGATGAAGAAAAATTCTTCCAATATAATAGGAGAATGTAGCAATTCCATAAAATGCTGTGATGAACACAAGATGGAGGAGAAGGCAATAACAAATAATGTCTGAGATGATGCAGCTTGCTGGAAAATGGGTATTTATATCCTCTGGAAAGCCAGAGTTTTCTGTACATTCAGGCTTTTAAGTTTTTTATCATCGAGCATCTTTTGCAGAAAACTCAGTTTACTGATGAATTATTTCAGTTCTAACAATAAATAATACTCGCGTAATCTGTTGTCCACAATTTTACTGAACAGTGATGATGGTGTTTTGACAGGACAAGGATCTGAAGCAGTACATGGATGACTGTGGTAATATCATGAGTATGCACAATGTAAAGGTGAGTGTTTTCAGTGACTGTTAACTGTCTTCCAGCTTTCTCTGTTCTAAGAATTTCATAGAACTTAATAGTCAGGACCTTATAGTTTAGGGCTTTTACAGAAAAATAAAATGAAAACTTCCTTTTGACCTTTGGGTCTGGATTAACTACATTTGACATCAGATGGAGTCTCTCTTTTTGGTTTTGATGGCTTTTAAGTGTTCAAAGCACTGAAAACAGGAGATTATATAACTTCATATATTTTCATTCTCCTTGAACTTACATATTTAAAATTTAAAACTTCCTGAAAAATAATACATTCATAATTCTTGTGACCTCTTCTTGTCCTTCCATTATTTTGTTCTCATTTATTATAAGTCAAGTCTTTAGTTTGGTATATCCTCAAATAAAATGTATATTTGCACGCTGAGGAAAACGTAGCCTCAATCATGAATGTGGGTTTGGATGCCACTGCCTACCACACAAGTAAGAAATTAATAATACGTATTTAAGAGTGAGTGATGCTCATCTTTCCATTAGTAATAAAATGGAAATTATTTTCTTTAAGGTTTAATTGCCTGTTGCTTTTAACTATGTCTGTGGCCAGGTCAAGTGACTCGGTTTCCAATCTGGCCTGCTGAAACTAACTCAGGTTCAGGTGTTACCTCTCTCGTAACAAGCAGGTTTTGATTTGGAAACCCGGAATAACTTTTTATATTCTTTAATACTTACAGCTTTATAAACAAGGTTTCAGAGTACAATACTGTCCCTAAATGACTGAAGTTGTCTGAGGAGGTTACCAGTATCACCCTACTGTGTTGCAGCCTGTGCTCGACTGTGCCTTCAAAACCTCTTCATTAAGCCATATGTAATTCATATAGGGGATGTTATTTGTACAGTAGATGTGTTTGAGAAACTCTTCTTGAAAAAAATTAGCTTTAAGCTGTGATCCTAAAGAACAAAACCATGAGTGTACATACATGGTAGGAAAATTACTTTTATTCTTATACAGTAACACATGGCACAAATGTGGCTGACAACACAATGTGCTAAATAGTGTGACGTGATGGGGTTTTTGTGTGCCTTCCAGTAGAGTTGTCATCCTTGTTTTTGGCTTAGTTGCATTTTGAGAAATCTGTTCTTAGTTGAATTGCCTATGGGATTCAGTCTAGATACTGGTTACTGTTTGGATAGCTTTTTCTTTTATTCTGTTGCCACATTGCAGTAAATATCTCTAGGGAAAGACATCTGCCCTTAACCTATTCTTTTGCTTCTTTTGAGAGTCTGCAAAGGGAAATTCTTTCATTTGTATCTGCTTCAGAGAGACAACAAAAGCTTGTGTTTTTAATTAACTACAAGTTAATAAGTAGTGCTTTAAGCTTAAAAAAAAAGAAAAGCTGTATGTGGAAAGCTGACTGTAGTAAGTGCAGTTAGAGAACAAGAAGAATCTGCTTGTGGTAATCCGAGCTAAGCAGAGGAACCGTTTTTCCTTGTTTGCCTATGGTTTAAGCTATGCCCTAAGAGCAGATTTATACCGTCAGCACCTTTGGCACTGGGAAACCAGAACAGCTGCTTAACTGTAGTAGCTGTAGGTGCTTACCTTAGTGTGGGGGTTTGGGTTGTTATTAACATTTGAGAGACCTCCCTGTCATCATTCCTCTCACATTCCTCAGCTAATTACATTTTTTTGAGTTTTAACAAAATGAAGATGCATAATATAAAGATATGTGTGATCTCTGCACGTATTACTGTTTCAAACAAAATTTTGAGCTAATGCATGTCGTCCTGTGCATTTCCAGTAGGATCCGTGACAACTGTGGTGAAGATCCACAATTTCTGTAGAATAATCTGCTTTTCTATCTTGACCCATCCTTGCAGTCCAGTGCGTGCTAGAGATGGCTGTTGATTTCCACATCAGTCCTGTTAATATTACTTGGGACTGACTACCCCTGCAACAGTATGGACATGAGTAGATGAAACAAAACTTGCTGCTTCTCATTCTGCTCTTCAAAAAAGAAAAGAAAGAAAAAAAAACTTGATCCCAATTCCTTTTTTTCTAGAACAGATAAATCCCAAGACTGAGAGCAGATGGATGTAAACTACACCTGCTGTGTATTTTTCCAGTTTAGGAAAAATAATTTGGTGGTGTCAATCGGTACAAAAATAAACTGATGTGTTAGAAAATGGTCATATAAAAACATGCTCATGTTTATCCTCAAAAGTCCTATAACATGCTGAATTTGTCACATTGGTAAACATTGCTTTCTGTAACGCTCTATGTTTTTTCACTGTACATTTGATTGTCTGCACTGGCTGAGGACTGTAGTATGGTAAATGCCAGCAATGGCTACCCAGAAGTCCCATGTTTAAGATCAGACCCTTTATACATACAGAAACAAAAATAGTAGTTCTTAATGCAGTGATATAGTAAACTTGCTTGGCTGCCCTCTGCTAAGCCTTTCTTCATCCCTTACCATTTCTGTGTCTATATATGTGCAACATTAATATGCATGCATGACTGAAGTTGCTTGCTTGGCTTGCTGCTCCAAAGGACTAAAATAAACCTGTGTGTGCCAAGGTGAGGGGATGAATATAAATGCCAGAGGTGGTTGAGCTGTTCCAGTAATCCTCATTTCCCCATTTCTCCACATTTCGTGAGCTTGTGAATCCATGTGTGTTTTTCCAATAGTGTGCCAAAACGTTCTTTACATAGTTTAGCACAAATTGGATGGCAAGGATGCTGAGCTGCATTTTCAGCAGGGGTTCTGTGGCAGAAGGGAACTTAACTATAGCCAGAGACAGTTACTTTTAAAGGCATTAGTGTGGAGAAGAGCATTGTTAAATGCTTGCTTAAAAATAAATAGCCCTGTGGTTCTCTTCAGTTAAGCAGAACAAATTTCTCTGAAATCTTTGTTGTAAAGTATCATGCTAAAGCAGTACATTAGTGTAAAGGGATTTCAAATCTGTAAACAGTAATGAAGATGTTCAGCATGTGTTCGTATGGAAAAGTAACTTTTTGAGAAGTATTTTTGTCCTGCTTACAATACAGAGACTTAATTCTACTGTGCCCAAACGGGCTGATTTAGTCATGTGATCTGTAGATTAACATTTTTTTGTCTAATTTATATAAATGTTCTCTTTTGTAGCTATTTTTATACCAGATTCTTCGTGGTTTAGCATACTGTCATAGAAGAAAGGTCTTACATCGAGATCTGAAGCCACAAAATCTACTAATTAATGAGAAAGGAGAGCTGAAGCTTGCAGACTTTGGTATGGCCTGAAATTATTCTGTAACAAATATTTTCTTCACTCAGCAAGAGAGAGGCATCTTTCCTTATAAACAAAAGATGAGAACATTGGGTCTGTAGTGGATTTGTGTGTTTTCAGATGGAAAATGAAAGTCAGCCTTCTACAGGATATTAGTCATCAAAGTAATACCTGTATAGGTACGACTGTGTTACATCTCCCTTTGAAACCGACACTTCGTCAAATCCTTAAGGTGGAGCTCAAATTACTTTTCCTAACGTTCCGCAGTCACTCCAAAGCAGAGTAACCATGTGCTAACTTGTCAGGTGTTATTCCATCACTGATACACCAGGTTCCTTTGGGATTTCCAGTAAAGTGAGGCATTCACAGTTCCCTGTTATCTCCTGTGTCATAGAATCATAGAATCATTTGGTTGGAAAAGACCTTTAATATTATCAAGTTCAACCATTAACCTAACCCTGCCATCCCACCACTAAATGACGTCCCTAAGCACCTCATCTATCCGTCTTCTAAATACCTCCAGGGATGGGGACTTTACCACTTCCCTGGGCAGCGCGTTCCAGTGCCTGATAACCCTTTCGGTGAAGAAATTTTTCCTAATACCTAATCTAAACCTCCCCTGGTGCAACTTGGGGCCATTTCCTCTTGTCCTATTGCTATGTCAGGAAGGTCCCTTTGAAAGTTGTGCTACCACTGTTTTTTTCCCCTTGTGTGTGAATGAAAGTTGCTCAGAAGACTGCATCTAACATGATAGACGTAAATTTTATTGTTACGATGGAAAACCCCTGCTGGTCCTACACTGATTTGGTCCGTTTCCACTGTTTCATTATTCGTTCATTCCCTTCTGCCTTTTGCAACGTAATTCTCAAATGGAAATAGTGCAGGAGGGTTTTCAGAGGGGGAGGTGTCACACTGATCTAATGCTTTGTTGTTTTAATGAAATTTACAGGATTACTCCAGGTTTTGATCTGTTTACCTGTCTTCTGTGCCTAAAACACTGATCATGAGATTGCTGTAAATACTAAGAGGCAAACCACAAGTTGTAGAAATGTATTTATTAGGGCTTTTAATGAGCATTAAGGGAAGGTATTTAGGAAGTAGAATAAATTTGATTTCACTCTTAAAAATGTCTATTTCATGCAAAAAAAAAAAAAAGATTTCAGCAAGCTGCACATGGCTCTGTTTCCCTTTTTATCAAGGATTGGCTAGAGCGAAGTCTGTTCCTACGAAGACCTATTCCAATGAAGTAGTCACGTTATGGTACAGACCACCTGATGTTCTCCTCGGATCTTCAGAGTATTCAACTCAAATTGACATGTGGTTTGTATAGCTTTGTCTAATTAAATTTTTGTTCTCAAGTTGAAAAAATGTCAACTCTTCATTATTATATAGTAGCATTCAAATGCTCATCCTTTGAATATTTGAAGGCTACAATTGAGTTAGATTTTTAGAGAAAGGATTGGCAGACAGGGAAGGTGCTATTATTTCTCTGAAAATGCAGAGTACCTTTTTGTTTCTTAGAGTAAGCAGGCATTAGGCCCACATTTTTAAGGGAAAAAAACAAATGTTCTCCTAATGACATGATAATGTGGTATTTTACTATAAACTTTAATACATTTGATACACTAGTCCTGTGAAGGAAGAGGATATAATATAGCTATGACATAGGTTTTTTAGTCTTTGACAGTTCTTTTGTTGCCACATATCTTTCAAAACAATACTTTTAATAGCAGCATGTGGCTAACGACTAATTTAATAATTTGTTTTAATTGAAGGGAAATCACGGAAGTCTTTAAGATCTGAAAGCTTAAATTGTTGGATTGTTTCTGATTTATCTTTTTCTCTGTTTTTATAAAGGGGTGTTGGATGCATTTTTTTTGAAATGGCATCAGGAAGGCCTCTTTTTCCTGGTTCGACTGTTGAAGATGAACTGCACTTAATTTTCAGACTTCTGGGTAAATGGATACTTTTATCAGTAATGTTAATGCTATACGCTTGTTATTCTAAATGCTTTTTCCTCAAGAACTGTAGATCTTTATCTGTGAACAGTATTTTATATTGCATTGTAATTAAAGCAAATGAGTGTACTCTTTATAGAAAATGATTGAGCTGAGGGCACAACATAGACTTATTGACTGATTTATTTTTTCTTTCCTATGTAAATTACAGGATTAAATGCTTATTTTATGTCCCAAGTTGTTTCTTTACATTTTTTTTAAGTTGAATTTGTTACTTTTTTTTTAAATGCAGGAACCCCATGTCAAGAAACATGGCCAGGCATTTCTTCCAGTGATGAATTTAGAAACTACAACTTCCCTAAGTATAAACCACAACCCCTTATCAACCATGCACCAAGGTATTTCGTGTTTTATTACTAGAAAATCTGCATCCCCGTGGCTTTGCACATTTGTAAACGTGAATGTATTTCCAAGTACAGTCTGCTACTGAATGCTGGAAAACTACACATCAGTTGTGTTATCGTGGGCACACAGTAATGTAAAGCATAATCCTGGTACTATGTGGTTACTTTGATATCATTCAAGGTACCACAGCTCCTTAATGACCTATAGAATGACCTATAAACTCTGATTAATAACGCCTGCATAGTAGGAGTATTCACACAGCACTTCCTAAGTAACCCAAATTCTCTTCTGCTACATAATGGGCCCATTGTTAACATGGCAAGGTTGAGAAGTCTCTTGAAATCATTCTAAAACCATTATGAGGAATTTGAAGGATCTGCACAGTTATTGTAAATAAACTTTATGACAAAGACTGTAACATTTTTTATCACCTCTGAAGAAAAAGATCTTACATTGTGTCCTTCTAGAATAGTGTTAGGTTTTTTAAAAAAAAAAAAAAGCTTTCTTGCTGATATAATGATCCAGGTCAGCCTAGTAGATCATGATGCACAGCTTAGGATTTGTCTGTGCCCAGTGTTTTTCAAATAGTCTTGTTCTGACATAGTGGTACTTGTATGTAGACAAGTTAACATGCAGAAAAGCTGTCTATGTGAAAACTTTTGCGTGTTGAAATTTAATTTTCAGGTTTGATATAATTTAATGAAGTCAGTTCCTTTGCAGTTTTTCTTCTGTAAATATAGTTCAATAGCTGTTTTTAATTTTTTTAAATATTTTTAATTTTAGGCTAGACACGGAAGGAATTGAATTGATAGCAAAGTTCCTTCAGGTAAGATGTGTTTTGTGACTTTATCTTATAAAAGTGCAAGTTTAGAGTTTTAATATATTATTTACAAAATGTATTAGAAGCTACGGTATCTGCTAGGTCTATCTCAAAATAGAATATGCATCTGAGTCTGTAATGGATATCAGATTTGGGAAGAATGATGGTTTTGGGAAGCCTATGTACTGTAAGAATTTAAAACCTCGTGTTCAGGGTTTTTTTTCCCCCAGAATCGATTTCTTCTGTTATTACTTTTTGTAAAAATAGAATTGATTCTATGTTAGCAATTCCCTGAAAAGACTAAATCTCTTGTGAATATGGTATTAAAACAGAACTTTTAAATACAAGTACTAAATTTCTGTAACGATGAACTTAGCTTACCCCTAGAGAAGCAAGTTACTCAGGTGTCAGAGCAGTTACTCTTTGATCTTGCAAACTGTATTCCAAAGGTGAAGTGGTATGTGGGTTTAATCTTTTAATCTGTATTAAAAATGAGCCAGAAGCAAGAAGAGGGGAAGCAGGATGGAAGGCCAACTCTTAAGCTTTTGAGTAGATGCAGAAGCACGGTACCTTCACAGTGTTCAAAATTCGTAGTACATAAGCTGGAGTGCAGTTACTCTCTTTGCACCCTGTGATTTAAAATCTCCATCAGGTCTTCATCTATTTACACATTGTGTCAGAATGGTACTTGCAGTCCTTGTTTGGACTTTGTTCTTTCTTGTATACAGCTTTGTAAATGTCTGCATCTTTGTCCAAATGTCCACTTATGCCAAGCAGGAGACGTTTGAGCACAGATTGAAGACCATGTTGTCTAAAGTTCCATTTTATGCAAAACGCTGCAGCATAGTCCATCAAATTGGAAAAACTTCTGTGATCTCATGGAATAGCATTTCATTGCAATTTAATGTTAGAATATAATGTAGACAGAAGTCTGTCATCTAATCATTGTTATATCTATAAATAAAGATTAAGTGTATTTTTGACTTGCATCCATTTGCAGCAATTATTTTGACTGGTTTGGCAATCTCGTTATATGTTGATAACACTGGTTTAGATAACATATGTTAGATTTTCATGTGTGAAATAAAAGTAATGAAAACAAATTTGTCCTAGTGAGTTAGTGGGAAATATTGAGCAAGCAGAACTCTATTTCTCCCTTTGATGAAATCACTTGATGTAAAACTTTTTTTAATGAAAACCAATGCACTTGTATCCTTTTACGTTAATAGTATGAATCGAAGAAGAGAATTTCAGCAGAAGAGGCCATGAAGCACGCATACTTCAGAAGTCTTGGAACAAGAATACACACTCTGCCTGAAAGTAAGAGGAGTAGTAAAGTATTGGAGTATTGTTAAGATAGTACATTAAAGCTAAGTACATTCCTTAAGGAAAAACTATCAAGTCTAATCTGGTGTATATTGCCTTAAATACTTGGGAATAGGAAAGTTTTTTTTTATCTAAACTGTATAAGAGTAGAACTTTGTTCAGTAAAGCATATTTATGTTTGGATATGAATTAATTTCTTTGTTACTTTCCAGGTGTTTCAATATTCAGTCTAAAAGAGATTCAGCTGCAAAAAGACCCTGGCTTTCGAAATTCCACTTACCCAGAGACAGGTATGGCAAGCTTGATATTTTCTCATATCTGCAACCTGAACGCTCTGCCAGAGACATTCAGAACTGAAAAATACTTTGTTAAATTGGTCTGTGTGAATATACTCAAAGAAATACCAAGAATTATTTGCTTGGATTCCCGTAGAGACATATAAGCTCACTGCACAGGAGGAGGTGAGTTTTCCTAGGGATGGGCAGAGGGACTGTTCATATGAGAATGTCTTGGAGTTTCAAACCGTTGCTGTGTGCGTGAATGGTGGCAAAGCGCAAAAAAGTGCAACAAGTGCAGTTAAAGGGAAGATCCTGATACTGGTTTAGGCACAAAGGATGTTCTCTTGAAATGGAAAGACGGAAGATGTAGATAATAACTGAATACTCCGCTGTGCGAATGCTCCGATTTCTTACCACGGTCCATGTTCTGTTGCAGGACATGGGAAGAACAGAAGGCAGAGCATGCTGTTTTGAAGAGGGCGATGCAGAGTCAAGCCCAAGCCTATCCTACCCGTCAAGGACTCGGATCTGAAGGCAGTGCTCTCTGTTGGTGGACTTGGAATGGCAGTTTGTCTACACTGTCCTCCTCACAGTGGAGTCTTTTTATTTCCAACCTGCAGATTATGTTTTTATATTTGTTGTCACAGTGTGACAATTTTTTGTACAGTTGGTTTTAAGGTCTCCTCTGCCACTAGAGCCAGTAGGTTACAGCTGTTGATGTAACTGTAGCTGCAATTTTTGTGCAGGACTGAGAAACACAGTGCATTATTTATTGCGGAATCATTGCTGCTAAATAACTACTGTCTGTATAGTTAACACAAGAGTTCCATGCCTGAAGAAGTTGCAATGGCTTTATAATACGTGAATGCATCTGTTTCTCTTCATACAATGTTCTACTGCTGCGGGGCTTTTTTGTATTTCTTAAACTGCAGTGTTTCCTGGAATGTAAACATAGCTTTGCTTGGCTATAGGTGAACCATCTTTAATGCTCTAAGTTCATGGCACTTAATTCCTTATTTAACATTGGAAGTATGTGTTGAAATAGTTGAAAAATTAGAATGCATATTATGTTTTTGAAAAGCACATGGGGTGAAAGTTGATTTGAACAAGTGAACAGTAACTATTTTTTGCTCTCAGATCCTACGTTAGCTATCGATAAATTAGAGCATGGAGACTGGATGATGAATTTTGTCAGGCTTACTCCAGCATAAGGTATTTGCACATTGTTGTGCATATGGGGCCTGCAGAAGCAATGACAACTTTTTTACCTTGTTTTTAACTTAGAAATACAAATAGTAAAAAGATGATTCATACACTTTGGACCCTGGCTTACTTTGAAATTCAGAATTTCTTTACAGAGGAACAGGACGACTAATTACAAGAACATGGGAATAATGTCACGCTTTTCCCACCTTGTTGCTCTCCCGTTTGTGCATTATTCACTTGAAATCAACTGGAAAGATGCAAGCTTGTACTTGATAAGAACTCGCTATACTACAGAGCTTTTACAATGGGAACTTAGAGAGTTTTTCAGATCTTAGGTGTTATCTGTTTACCAGAGATAGTAAACATGTTACTACTATGCTTATGCATCTCAGTGAGTATCATAAGTACACCCTTGGTGATGGTTACAGTATTTTTAAGCATTTGTGTTCACCTTTATGAACCTATTTGTTTAGTGCATCTTAAAGAGACTGTAAATCTTTATTGGTATATTTTGAAATGGTCATGTAAATCTTTGGCTGGTATATCATGAAAATAGTCATAGGTAACTTAATTTTTCCTGACATTCACTGTAAAACATTCAGGGGTCCTACCATTTCTGTTCAGGAAATCTTGTAGTTTATTGTTATTTAACAGTATTAAGTGAATTTTTGTATATTTCATTTTAACTTTATTTGATTGTGGCATGTTTGGGGGTGTTTTATTAAATTTATTTACTGGTAAATTTGAATTGGGATTTTTTTTTTTTTTTTTTTTTTTTATTTTATTTTCTGGAAGAGAGAAATTCATGTGTAATGGTGACTATTGGACCACTACGGCTTTTCAGCATTTGTAAACCGGTTTTACGTTAAATCTTGTAGACCTAACAAACTGCTGTTATTTCTAACTGACCGACCTGTATTAATATTGTACTTTTGAAAGTATAAATATTATGTGGAATTCTTTGGGTTTGTTTTGAAATTTGTAATAACAAAGGCCCTGTGTTGTTAAAAATACCGACTAAGTGAGCTTGCGGTTCTTGGGGCACTGTTGGAAAAGTTCAGCCAGATCCGCGCGTTGCGGGGAGTCCTCGGTTTTAACTCTGGCCGTTTATTGATTCGTGCAGCGCAGAAGTAGTGGCAGTGAAAAGTATCGTGACTCGGCCGCGACGGAGGCCGTCAGGGATCTTTACGGTAGACGCGGTCCATAGTCTGGTTATTAGCGAGCAGGTCCTGCCTGTCACACGGTATTGGGAGCCTCACCTGGGTCTG
The DNA here is from genome assembly GCA_034008185.1 of Gorsachius magnificus. Classification (NCBI taxonomy): domain Eukaryota; kingdom Metazoa; phylum Chordata; class Aves; order Pelecaniformes; family Ardeidae; genus Gorsachius; species Gorsachius magnificus. The sequence goes on from CM067081.1 coordinate 166,769,846, forward strand.
GGAGCGTGATACGTCCCTCGGATGCATCCGAGGGCCTCCCGTGGGTGCCGGTGGGACCGTTACCTGCGTGTTGGAGGCAGATTTGGCACTGATGAAAAACCTTTGTCCTGAAATAGTTGTTACATATTTTTTCTATAGTAGCTATGGATCTGATCTAGATTTTATAGGGGTTAACTTTGTAGGAAGTATGCTGTAGACGTGATGGTGTTTGAAGAAAGAAGTACCAGAAAAACATCTCCTTTTTTTACAGAAGTAGTGAAGATACAGAGTAAATGTTCACTGTGGATAAATGTGGGATTTAGCATTCTTAGAACAGTAATATTCTATAGGTCATAAAAGAACAAGTAATAATGTGACACTAATGAGTAGAGGACTTAAAGGTTTAACCGGTAAAATGAAGTGCATCAATAAATTTAGAAAGGGATCAGCTGCAGCTAACAGGAGGAGGTTTCCATTTTAAGTAGGAATTCAGCTTTTTCATTACAGATGAAAAGATCTTCCATGAAATTAAAGCATGCTGTTTATAAAGAGGGGTTTTTTTTTCCTAAGGACCTACAAGTGACTCGTTTTTCTTCATTAGGAGGTAGCTTTGAAGAATGTATTTCTTAAACTTGGCATCTGTGGTCAGGCCAGTTTTGGTTTGTTTTTTTTTCTAATTGTCTGTCATTGAAATTCCTGCATCAGCAGGGGCAGTTTGGTGGCAGCTGCCTGTTCGGGGCAGTGGTCAGGCAGCCTGAAGTGGCCGGGCATTTCTCTGACACCCTTTTCGTGCCCTTTGGTGTTCTGCCCCCATTAGGGGCTGTTGGCCTTGGTGAGAAGGAGAAGACCTCAACTGTGCTGAAAAACAAGCCGATAGTCGCTAAAAGAATGGATGACACTCAAGATTTGTTACATTTGCCTTTGCTTGAGGATGAGCAATCAGTTAACGAGAAATGGCCTGCGAGTTGTTGCCGATGAAGTATTTTTAGGAGATGCCCGGTGTATCCCATCTACCCCGGGGTCGGAGCGCCTCGGTGCGTGGATGGGTGCGTGTAGGAGCAAGGTGGACTTGGAGGCTGGCGAGAGGCAGGTGGTGACGGGGTTGCGTGCGGGTGAAGATGGAAGGGGAGAGAGGGTGGGCGGGTGGGTGGAGGACAGGAATTTACAGGGCGGGATGGAGTGGGAGACGGAAGGGGCAGGCCAGCTGCTCAGCAGTGCTCTAGTGGAACGTGCATCTCAACGCAGCCGTGTTACTGTTGTGCTGCTTTACCACAGAATTAAGTAGCCAGAGTGTATCCCGGAATCGGGCAATAAAAGTTAAAATAAACAATTATTAAAGAATCAACGTGACTTTGTATTTGCAAATCATTTGGAAAAGCGGCAAGGTAGCATCCTTCGGGCTGCTCGCTTGTTGTTTGCGCGTGAGTTTTTCAGAGTAATAAAGGTGCATTGTTTCTGTTTTGCAATGTTAAGAGGGAATTAAGAATACATTCAGTTGTATTGAGGACAAAATATATGAAAGGTATGTTGTAAATAGCCCCGAGCTAAGTATTACAAACCCAGGAAATACCCAGAATTAAGGTCAGATTTGAAAGAAATCCAAACAAATTAGGGTATGGAAAGGCATGGCTGTAGCCTGTAGTGACAGTAAAAGAAAAACTAGAACTTGCCTTGTCTGTGCCAACGTGTGGTCCCGGGCATTTGCTCATTTTATCTGGTTGCTAAGGGGCAGAGCTGGAATAATTTGTGCACCTTGTTTGCACATTTCAACACCTTTTTTCCCTTAGTGAAGTTTGGCTTTGAAACAAACGCAACATTTTTATGAAATGTCTTAAATTTTGGGAGGAACTTGGGTGCTTACTTTTTACAGATTTTCTTTTTTCCATTTCAGAGACTGGTTAGAGATGTATTTAATGCTCCTCTTTGGCCTGTACGTGAGTCAGCAGCACCCAGGTATCTCACCAACATCCCCGTCAGACGGATTTAAGAGCTTGACAGAATATCAAGTATAGATTATGAACCATAAAGGAAGCACTGTACCAGTGTTCAGCTAATTGGTGCATTGTGAAGTAAGCTCTGGCTGTACAGGTATTCGGGAAAAGCCAAGCGCGTAGGCGGGCTTTGTAGTTCATACCGACCAGGCTTCTCATCTGTGGAGTTTTGTTGCAGAGAAATCAAACCCTTGTTCTAGGCCACAGCGGAAATCCGTGTTGTCAGAACTGGGATGAGAGGTTAGCTGGTTTAAATTTTTTTTGTTTGTTTGTTTTAGTCTTTTGTGTGTGATTTTCATGGGTCTGTACTGCACCTCTCTCGTTAACTGAGAGAAAAAGATGGATGTCAGTGGAAAAACGCGTATGTTACAATTTCCCATTATTTTCGCATGTTTTCTAAAATCCCTTAACTCAGTTAAGTTCTGTAGGTTTTGAGCCAGCTGAAGCTGTGAATGCATACATATGCACATACTTAGTGATGTAAATAACCGCTTAATTTATTGTCCTGGCTGCAATCCTCCAAAATCACTTAAGAAGCAGGCCTGCCTGAGCAGACTGCCTTTATGGTCCTCCTTGGGAAATACAAGTCTTGCTTGGCTCAGATGCCATACCCTGAAACGCAGTTTTCCCCAGAGAGCTGTGAAGTTCCTTCGTTTGCTGCAGCAGGATCGTCTCGCTGATGGAGACGCCATCGCTGCGGATTGCAAACTGGGGAGAATGCTCTTCCCCATCCCTTCTCCAACAGGCTCTTGCGGAGCACCTCCTGCCAGGCCCTCCTCTTCACACCCTGAGCTCATTTTTTGAAAGACTTCTCCTTTTTTCCCCCCCTCTTCCATTTCCTTTTCCTTAATTTGCAGGAGGAGGCAGCTGGCCTGGGGCCACATGAGGAATAATTAAGGTTATGTTTATCCATTCGCACTTCTCACACAGCGAACTCGAACTGATGGGAATCTTTTGAGGAAAAAAAAAAAACATCCTGGAGTCCTCTCCTCTAGGATGCTTTTCTACAAATACACCCCCCCGAGGCAGACCATGATGCCGATTCTTCCACAGTCCTTGCCTAAGGTTCATTCTCATTTTTTCATTTAAATAAATTTATACTGCTCCTCACTAATGCTGTCAATCTCTCTGCCCTCAAGAAAGGTTTGTACGCCGCCTGTGCAGGCGTAGGACGCACATATTGATTGGCACCAGCAGTTACAGGTTGGGGCTAAAAGGGATCTTGAAAGCTGTAGTTTTCCAACGACCTCGTGGAGGTACACTGGAATCTGAGTGACCCGTTGTTTATCCTGCAGGATACAGAGCCAGTTTCGAGATCAGAAGGGAACGAGAGCCAGTTTCGAGATCAGAAGGGAACAGCGATGCCCCTAACGTAAAAGACTACCTGTAGTCACTGTGCCATTTGGTGGTCACAATGGCTTCTAAAGATGCTTCCTGTAGGCACAAGATCACACAGACTCTTAATGTGGAGACTTCTGTCTAAACGCTACCGTCTGTTTTAAAGGACTCCCTGTTAAACAGTCATCTTGCTGGGGGTTCATGACTTCTTCAGTAGGTATTTCCAGATTGGCAAGTGCCTGTGTGATGAGAATGGTTTTCTTCAGACAAAACAAATTGTTGACGTAACGGACGGGCGTCAAATCTTTCTTGTTCTCTAGTTGGTTATCACCCTTCGCCGTTTTCCCCACCTTGAAAGTTTTCTTTAGAACTGAAGCTGCTTCCCTGTGCCAGGGCAGAAGATGGGCGCAATCTCTTGGCAAAGCTACCCAGTAGCTGCAGCCCTACGGGTGGATACTCGCTTTTCTGAAAAAAAAAAAATAAAAAGGGAAAGGTAAGCCCAAAAGAGCCTGATCATGCACCCAAGCCTGTGTAACACCAGAAACCTTTTGTGTTATGAAGGTGAAGTGTAAATGAAGTGTAAATCTACCAAAAAAAATACCTCAAGCACGATCAAATTGCAATTAGTACCAAGAATACTGAAGAGACAAGAATGGCCCTTGGGTTCCCCAGGATTGTTGGCTTGGAGTGCTTCATGCCACGGAAATACTGACGCTTTCACGGTATTTATTTTTGAAATTTATTTTATTTTTCTCTACAAGTAAAAAGATATCTGTTAATAAAATTCAATAGAAAATTACCAATAGAATATTTTCTTCGAAGCATAAGGCATAATAATCTAGTGTTTTAGGTTAAGTGTTAGACTTGAGAGGCTGGACTTCATTTGTATAAATACTTCATTTTGTTCCCAGTTGGAAGAATTTTTGTTCCACATAACTGACCAATTTGGAAGGCAGATTTCATTTTCATAACGTTGTTTGGTTTTTTTTGAACTGGAACGTCAAGTAGCAAAAGATGTGTTCTGTTGCTATTTTTCATTCTCTCAAAGATGAGAGGACAGCACTACTTTCCTGTTGTTGGGTGTCTTCCCTTAAGTTTTATTGGATTCTCTCAGATCCTTTACAGTAATTTGTTGCAATAGATTTTTGTCCCAGAATTACTGTTTTCTGCTATCTTTTAAAGAAAAACAAAGTCACTCAAGAGGCAGGAGGGTGGGAGGGGAGGTGCGGGTGTGTGCGTTGAAGTGTTCAGAGCTTTTTGAAAAGAAAATCAAGGAACCAAGTTGTGACAATTTGGATGCTTTTTCTTTTAAGAATCTCTTCTCTGTCACACGCTCCCTCCTCTCACGTTCATCTGTTTTTTCTGCAGTGTGGTATTCAGTACTTCTTACTAAGTCAAAGACCAAATTTTCCTGAGTATCTATCTTTACTTTTTAAACTCGTCGTGAGAAACACTTCATCTCTGTGCCTTGTTCTCCCATTAGCGATGCCGGCGTGTAGGAGGCGAGACTTCACTGAAGTAGGCATTCATACTTATTTAAAAATGAGACGAGAGTTGGCTCTAGAGTGTGAATAATTGCCTCTCTGTAACTTAGTTACGGAAAAATATTCCATGTAGCTGGGAGGAATCCACTGAAAGAGAAATGTTTGACCTCGAGCCCTCGTGTGATTTAATCTCCACTGGACTGGTCAATCCCATCAGTTTCTCGCTGCCTTTTCTTCCAACCTATTTGGATTTTACTTAGCATAACATTTCCCTTTGCTCACAAATTTTGCACAGGTTTCATCTTCTGGTTTGGACCCCACGGGCTGGTACCTCTTGGAGCTCTTAAAACACTGATTCATGTGAATGACTTCCCGCATGTTTCATTCTTTTTCCATCTGTCTTGCCCCTAATTGCTCTGTTCATCGGCACTGGTACTTCATACAGATAGGGCAGGGGCTTATCCCCTTCATTACTGGGAGGGAAACTGAGGAGTCATTTTTGGCTGTGCCTCAGGAGCCTGAGGAAAATTCCTGCTGTCTTTTGTCAGTCTCCCTCTGCCCCAAAAATGGCTTTTCAACATCAGGACTGCATTAATAAAATGTTTATTTAGCACCTTTCAGGTTGAAGGATCCAAAAGCACTTTACAATTAACTACACACATCATCACTGAAATGCATCCAAACAGAAAATCAGCAGACAACTCAACTGCATAAATTTCCAAAAGAACCGACTTCTAACCAGCCGCTTGGCCAGAAAGCAAGGTAGAAGCTCTAATGACCTATAGCAAACAGGATCCTGATTTCGGTTTGGTTTTTGAAGGTCTCACCTGAAAAACCTACGCGGTAAAGCTGCGTTCAACCCAATTTAGCCACCTCAGAAAACTGAAGATTTGCATCGGCCCTGCCAAGATTAGAATCCGTGGTGCCAGGGAGTCTAGCCTAATCCTAACCTGACATTTAGATGACTAAGCCATCACCTCAAGGTAGAGGACATACGCAGTAAGTTCAAGTTGCAAGTATATAGTAACACAGTGCTGTTTTTTAATCCAGAATTCAGATGTTTATACATAAACATCCCGCACGTACAGTATGCCTCTCTATAAGCACCAGGCACGAATTGGCAGTCCTGTAACTTTTCCAGCTTTGGAGGAAGGGGAAATGCGACCTTCTGAGCTTTAGTAGCGAGAATAATCTTTCCAGGGAAATAGTAGAAGGCACTTGGCACGACTGAACAAAGCACCTGGAAATTCTCTGTCGGGGAACGATCCTCGTTCCTGGGGAGGACAGAGATACCTGCAGTCTTTCCAGCTGTAATGTTGACAGTTCATAAGAAGTATAGGCCAAATAAATTCTGAGCAACGTCTCCTTCTCTACAGAAGTATTCTCAAATGCTGGAAATGTCTCACGAATATACACAGCTCGGTTCCTCCCTGTCCTGTTGCCACTCCGCAGAGAAGAACCTGGGCATAAATGTGTAAGTGTGGCCTTGTTGCTCCTAAAGGCATCTCCTGACTGTAACGTTGATCACGTTTTCCACTTCAGCAAAGAAAAATCATGAGGCTATTTTTATACAATTTGAAAGCACTTAATACAAAGTTACATGAATACACGGCATCATACGGCCTATCCGTGGAGAAAATACTGAAACACTACCATAGGGCTGTTCAATACTAGTTTTGTCTTTCAACTTTTTATCTTAATACTAGAAAATATATAAATCATTTACATGACATTATGCAAAAGAAGGCACAGCCGGTTATAGTTTACACAAGCACAATGCATAATATGCAGAAAAAGGGATTAAAAAGAAGCTTCACATCCTTATTAGATACACTGTTGCAATCCATTAAGAAAAGTACTTCATCGACAACAGAAGTGTTCAACACTTGAGCGCTATGATATAAAAAAATTATAATTCATTTAATGCAAAACAGATTTATATATACTTTTATATATAAACACTGTTTAAAAATGCTAACATAATAAAAGTAGATAATCCATGTAATGAAAAGTGCAAACCAAGGTAATAGAGGGTTTCACAATGTCCTTCTCATGACACAGGAAAAACTAGCTCATAGGAATGAAGTGTTAAATCCACCAGTAAGTCCTTGGCGTGATGAGGCGTCATCAGGATTTCTGAGCGTTCGGAGAAAGCAGTACTGGAGAAGAGGCTCCGTCCAGGCTGGGGAGCGGCACTGGTATGTGACCGTTCAGCAGAGTTGGAAACTGTAAGAGGCCAAAAGGTAAAAAATTACTCTTTATCTCAAAGCTCTCAGCCCAGAAGCGCATGCATTTAGCATTAGCAACCGACTCCAGATGGTTTCAAGACTTGTCATTCCTCTACAGGAAGCTGTATATCCAAATGCCTGCCTCAGCCATTAGGAATGTAAAACAGAGGATGAAACCCGAATAATTTGTAAACGTACGGGGACGCGTGCATCTATTATTGGCTGTATTTTATGTAAAAGTTCACGTAACAATACAGCTCCCATCGACCTGGGAGAGTGAATGCTACAGAGCAATCTTTGCCATCCACTCTGCTTCAAAAAATGTTTTTCAGTCTACAAAGTATTAATTAAAATCCACGCTTTTCATCCGCCCTTCATAAAAGCTGAGCAGGAAAGAGCTTTGCAGAAGTGAAAGTCGAGATGTAGAATAAGTACAGGGCAGAATAAGGGCAGAAAAAGTACAACCGTGAATACAAAACTGGGGAAAATGACTCTCAAATAATTACAGTTTCTCTCTGCACTCACGCAGAACCCATAAACTAGGCACGCCGGATCGTTCGGTATTTGAAGCAGAATGCACTGTAATTTAGTATGAACCTTCTGCTTCTCAAATACTGTGCAAAAAATGCTACTTTGATACGTAAGCCATATATTTCTACTTCATGACAGTGTCCTGACTGTAACTTGCCTGCAGTGACGTGTATTGACTAGTTCTTAACATCTGACCTGAGAAAAAGCAAAGCAGGTAGGTGGAATAAACTTGCTGCAGCATGAGGCAGGAATTATCCCAGTGGTAGATACCGATCTGGCCTCCAGGCCTGGTTCCGCAAGCACGCCGCGCTGGGTTTCTGTTGGCTTGAGAGCGACAGAGCTGAGTAACAGAGCTCCTGACTTCAAGCATACAGTGTACATCTACCCCTTATCAGATCAGTCCTTCGACAGCCAACTGTGGGGCAATCAACCCCCACACGTGCATATAATCCTCTTGTAACAGGATTCCTCTTCCACTGAGGTGTTAGTTAATGACATTTGTCTTCCAACATTCACCCGAAAATCATGTCGAGCAGCGCAGGCTCAGCAGCATCCTGCGGGGCGCGGGGGGGAGGCTGGCACCACGCTCCTGGCGTGGCCAGGACTGGCTGATAGCTCTCTTTTAGCCAAACCAAACCTCGGGAAACATTTCCATTGCTTCTGCCAAGATTAATTAATAGCGGAACTTGATTACAAGCTCCTGCTTTTCTACTCTAGGTTTCTAAAGTGAGACACGTAAATTACAGTGTGTTTCATGTGATTTCTAAAGCTAACAAGAAGAGGGCTGTGTGATCTTTGGTTTCTGCCGAGGCGGGTGGCATGCTGGCACTGCGGCCTGAGACGCAACCAATGCTAACGTCACGATCTCATCCTTCTCCTGGTCTCCACCACAACCCAGCTCTCTTGTTCTTCTTCCTGTTGTCTCCGCAGCCCCTGGGGCCGGGATGATGTTCTTTATTCATACGCCTCCGTACAGTGGGGCTCTGGGACTTGACTGCGCCTTCTCAGTGCCGCTGTCTATACAGTAGTAACAAAGAAAGTATGCTTAATTTAGTTAGCACTTAACTCAAGCTAACTTGGTAGTCCTTAAGTTTGGCTCCACTTTCTTGAATTAACCGATTCTGTGCAAGTCTCTTGCTGTTCCAGTTATGTGGTAATTTCAAACTAATGATGAAACATCAAAATAAGTTTAATTACACAGAAGTATGGCTTCAAAGGGAAGACTTCACAGGTAGGTCAATAGTTCAAGGGAAACGGTGTGGAAGGGGACTGCAGATTTCAGTGATGCTCCACATAGGCCGTAAGGGTGTGTAGGCATAGGTGTATGGGAGTTGCCGTCACCCTACAAGCATCGAAGGAGCAGTTTTAAACCAATTAATAAGCATCTGCTCCGTGAGGGAGTATGCACATAGTCGTGTCCAGCAGTGCCAGGACAGCACTCACCTCTGTGCTTGGGAAGATCATAGAACAGATCCTCCTAGAAGCTATGCTAAGGCACATGGAAGACAGGGAGGTGATTCGAGACAGCCAGCATGGCTTCACCAAGGGCAAGTCCTGCCCAACCGACATAGTGGCCTTCTATGATGGAGTGACGACATCAGTGGGCAAGGGAAGAGCTATGGATGTCATCTATCAGGACTTCTGCAAGACCTTTGACATGGTCCCCCACAACATCCTTCTCTAAATTGGAGAGAGATGGATTTGATGGGTGGACTGTTCAGGGGATGAGGAATTGGTTGGATGATTGCATCCAGAGGGTAGTGGTCAATGGCTCAATGTCCAGATGGAGATCGGTGACAAATGGTATCCCTCAGGGGTCTGTACTGGGACAGTACTGTTTAGTATCTTCAACGGCATAGTCAGATCAAGTGCACCCTCAGCAAGTTTGCAGGCAACGCCAAGCTGAGTGGTGCAGTTGACACACGAGGGACGGGATATCATCCAGAGGGATCTGGACAAGCTCAAGAAGTGAGCCCATGTGAACTTTATGATGTTCAACAAAGCCAAGTGCAAGGTCCTGCACCTGGGTCAGGGCAACCCCCAGTACCAGTGCAGGCTGTGGGACAAAGAGATTGAGAGCAGCCCTGCCGAGAGGGACTGATGGATGAGAAGCTGAACATGAGCTGGCAATGTGCACTCGCAGCCCAGAAGGCCAACCGTACCCTGGGCTGCATCAGGAGAAGCGTGGCCAGCAGGTCAAGGGAGGTGATTCTGTTGCTCTACTTGGCTCTGTTGGGAGCCCACCTGGAGTCCTCACTACAGAAAAGACATGGACCTGTTGGAGCGGGTCCAGAGGAGGGCCACAATAAATGACTGAGGCTCAGAGAGTTGGGGTTGTTCAGCCTGGAGAAGAGAAGGCTCTGGGAGACCTTATAGTAGCCTTCCGATACCTGAAGGGGGCCTACAAGAAAACTGAAGAGGGGCTTTTTACAAGGGCATGTGGTGATAGGACAAGGGGTAATGACTTTAAACTGAAAGAGGGCAGATTTAGATATTAAGGAAGACTTTTTTTTATGATGAGGGTGGTGAAACACTGGAATGGGTTGCCCAGAGAGGCGGTAGATGCCTGATCCCTGGAAACATTCAAGGCCAGGCTGCACGGGGTTCTGAGCAACCTGATCTAGTGGAAGATGTCCCTGCTCATTGCAGGGGAGTTGGACTAGATGACCTCTAAAGGTCCCTTCCAACCCAAAGGATTCTATGATTCCATGAACAGGCTCCTGGTTCATTAACGGAGGGACCATACTTTCCCATAGGCTTGTCCAGGGCTTGGAGTGTGGATGTGGATGGATCCCATCCTGCTCCTCGTACTTACACATATACTAATACTAAAGACCTATAGGCAGTGCCAAGCATAGTGCTACTGTGAAAAGCAGCACGCACCTGAAAGAAAAAGAAATACAGGAGCCTGATCCCTCCTCCCTGCAAGCCAGCAGGCGAGGGCACAGAGGCAGGCCAGCAGCTGCAGAGCTGTCCTGGCCTCTAGCTGCTGGCAGGATTTAGCCTTTTTTTAACAATGACCAAATGTTCTTCCGACTCCCAGTGCAAATGACCAGGTGAAAGCAAAAGCAACTTGTGAAGCAGCTCCAGCGCCTTCTCCATTCTCTGACTAACTGCATGGAGCGTGGGCTGGCTTGTGCAGGCAGCCTGGGGAGCGCTCTGCCCCAACGCCTACACGAGATGACCCAGCAGTTCTCGGTGGGGTTGGCTAGGCTTCAGCTGTGGTTGTTGTTTCCTATTTGGCTGTTAAAATAAAGCTTTATGCGCTACAGACTTGTCATTGTGGGCTTTGCCTGAGTCAGACATAATTTAGGGAAGGCCATCTGGGACCCTCAGAGAGGACAGAGCCAAGGCCACTCCTCACTTTCGGTTCCCACAGGCAGTGGCCAGCCTATGTCCATACAAGCTCATTCCAGGCCACGGCTCAGACTCTTCCCTCTCAACTGAAATGTCTGTCTGTTTTTAAACATGCATGCAAAACTAAGGTCCAAGAGGGATCAAGGAGTTTATCTGAAGCACAAGTAAGGAGCCCTAGGGCTCCATGCTCAGCTGCCCCACTGGAGATAGAAAGACTTACTTCCCCAGTGAGGACCATACCTGAGCAGAGCACTTGACCCCTGGAGTTGGGCAGTCAGTCTCCCTGAAGGTTCAGAGACTAACACAGGGTCCCTGTCTAGCAGCAGCACCCTCCTCTGTTAGTGCTGGCCCTCCACAGCAGTAGGGGAGCTCATTCCAGGGGTGTCCTTGCATTCTTCAGCTGCTCAGATGGCCATCAGCTTCCTGTGCTTCTTGCCAATCAGCTGATCAGCATCATTTCTTCTGTGACCTACTGAATCAGCTGCTTTGCAGCAGCTACAGCTGGAGCTGCTAATACCCCCCCCCCCCATCCTCTTCCTAAGCCTTGGGTGAATGCTGTAGCTGAGTGCTGTGGCCATCATGGTTTACTTAATAACTTTTGTATTTACCATATCCCTATAAAACTTTGAGATTCTTTACTCTCCTTGTACCCATGACAGAGAGGGGACAATTCTGCCTTTCTCCTCTTACATACGGAGAGGTCATGCTCAGAGATACCAAGTAACCTGGCTGAGGACACACAGGTAATTTGCTGCAGAACGGGAAATGGAGTCTTCAGGTTCAGAGTGCCCTTATTGTAAATACAACTATGCCCTGTCTTTCTGACTGAGAATTAGCTCATTAAGACAGAAGGGTAAACCTACACCCACCTTCCTGTGTGAGTCCCAAACTGGTCTTGGTTTTCCCAGAGTCCATGTTCCACCACTCTCCTGGCTGGTCCCTGACTGGTCCTACACTCTCTTCCTGAAGCTCTGAGGGCTCAGTTACCCACTCTGACTGGGGTCCACCATTTATTTCTGTTTCCTTCATACAATGTGTGCTTGCTGCAGTAGACACTGCCCTGTAGATTCTGACTACGCTGCCAAGGACTTAAAGAGGGTACAAGTAAATAGGCCTCTCTTTAAAAATACCAGTTAACTGCTGTATTGTCTCAAACTATTTGAGAAGCTCCAGACTGATGTGAGGAGATGTTTCCCTGATGTCTCTTCCACAGGTGAGCTTTCAGAAATGAAACCTGTATATTGGAAAGACCTACCTGGAACAGAGTGTTTGGTCCCTGCAGCCTGGCAGGACTCAGAGGAGCAACAGGACTGAGGCTGCTCCAGAAATGAATGCTAGACAGCAGCGGGCTTGGGGTCAGCAATAATCCATTTGGGGTCTGCAAGACAAAAAAACGAAACAACTCACACCATGATGCATTCCTCGGGAGCTCCGTACGGTAGTCACAACCCCTGAAGTCTTGCACTTCACCTACTAGCTTTTTTGCCCAGCGAATTCGGACGCCCCGCATGCCGAGCATGCTGGCGGCAGCAACTGCCCATCGAGGCCTGCGTCCTGTCTCCGCGGCGGTCAGTACTGGATACCTGCACATTTAATATTCCTCCATATGCAAACTGATTTCATTTCTATTGTGATTTGCTTAAGAAGAAGCACGGTTATTGTTTATTTGAACCACACTTGTGCAACTAAAATATACTACGTGTGCCTCAATATCTGTAAACAGCCTAGTCTCCTTCAGAATAATTGTTTACCTTTTGAAGGGCAGCAATTGCTTGAACTGACTGCAGCTTTTGAAGCCTTAAATTGCATGTGGAGCCAAAAGAGCCGCTGCCAGCCTTTGAAGTTTGGTCCTCTGGTGGCGCCTGTTCAAAATGGAAGTAGATTCAAGGAACTGGCAGCACACAGGCTGATGCAGCAAGAGGCAGGTGTATGGGTTGGGTGCCCACAGGGACGGCAGAGAGCACAGCTAGTTGTTTGAAAAGAACCAAAATGGCAAGAACTAAGAATCCATGGCTTTTCCCGCCTCGGAGGGGGCTCCTTCCAGCGCCATGGTGCACAAGGATTGCTGGGAATGCTCGCAGCACTTCTAAAGCACAACTGGAGGGGAGGTAGAGTTAAAGCACATGCAAATCTCCATTCAGAGGAAGAACTGCAGGAATTATTCGGTATCCAGAGTAACTTTTGTCTTTCCAAAAAAGAACGTGAAAGTTGATGTGACAGTTTTGAACAAAGAATTTGGCATAAGGAGTTAATCTCACCAGTAATCTTGATGCCAATTATCAAAATCAGCCCTATTTAGCAAAGCACTTAATGGAATTTGAGTGCACACTTAGTGCAAGTAAGTACGTGTTTCGCTGTGTTAGGACAAATGCCTCAGTGCTCTGCTGAACTGGGGCATCAGTTTGTCCAGAGTTTAAAATACATAAAGAGAAGACAGAAGATAAGGAAAGGAGTATCTCCCCCTAGTAACCAGCATGCCATGCATTCTGGTACCTGCTGGCTCCCCCCCCGGCCAGAAATACAAACTCCCACACACGGCAATTGCAGCCAGGGGGCTCACAGAACAACTGCTTACGCTGCAGGCTGCCACAGCCCCTTGCCAGGACTCTGCGGTGAGCAGGCTCAGAAAGGCAGGTACCACAGGTCGCGTGCATTTTTGGCTATGACGGAGATATTATTTGTGAAGCAGCGCCTGAGGGATCGGCTGTGGTGTTTGAGGCTCTGTGCAGACACACAGGAATACAGACCTGCTCTGACGTGCTTGCACTGCAGTTCACAACAGGGTCAAACACCAGCAGAAGAGATGGGAGAGACAAGGAGCAGAAAGCGTTAAGGTCCTCCCAGTGATTCTGTCCCAAGGTGTCTGAAAGGTTGTGTAATACAAAAAGCTTAGCTGCTCTTGAATGGGACAATTTCTTTACAAAATCTCAAAAGAAGCAGGGTTCATGGAGAAATGCAAAGGGAAAGGACACTGCCATCCCCCTTGTGCTGAAGGTGGTGGATCAGAAATACCAAACCCCATGGAAGAAACCAGTTACATCCCAAGGAGTAATAAACATGTGGTACTGCCGGGAAAGCAAAAGGTGTTCATGCAGTAAAACAGCAGGTATGGTGGTCATGGGAGTACCAACAAGGTCAGGGTTTGGATATGTTTGGATGACAACAAAAGGGGCGAAGAGTGGGTGGAGGCTTGGCAAGGAGGAAACTTCTGCCTTGATCTCATCAAGTGACAGCTCTTGTCAAGATAGCTGAGAAAAAACACTTGACAAGCAGGCACTTGTGAATGGCTCCTTCGCAAACACCCTCTTCCCAGGGCCACGGTGCTTTCACGGGCCAGGAAAGCAGCCGTACCAGTGAGAGCATCTTTCCTGGTGCTCCTGCATCCATCCGCATTACAAGCTGATGCTCCACGGACAAGCAGCTATTGATGGGGATTTACAAGAGTGACAAAGAACACGCCGAATTAGGTCAGGATAAATACTCAGAGATCTACTTACAGAAGAGCCTACTAACCTTAAAACCAAAGATGTAAGCAGCAAGACCCAACAACATTTGCCTAAGGACACAGTACTGTGCCAACTGTACTAAGAGCTCCAATGAGCTATGCCTCAGTTCTTGATTTTTTCTCTAAGAAGCTGCAGATACCCAGAACTGAAAATGCAGTTCTTGAGAGGGTCTTTTGCAAATCATGAAGAACACCTGGAGGTGTTTATTCCTACCTAGATACAGCCAGAGCAAGTCTTCAGAGAGAGAAGAGATCTGAAACTTAGCTGTCCTAAATTCATCTCTGGAAGCGTGTTAACATGCCTAAGAACAGTGCTAAGCAAAAGCTCATGTCGTCTGATGATCAGAGCACTAACGTCTGCAAGTTCTGCCAGAGCCAAGAGCCAGCCAAAGGGAGCCTCCGAATCTGTTAATATTTAATGCAAAAAGAGCACAGGGCTTCCCAGGCTTGTTCTCAGTATCGCCATCAGCCAAGCATCAAAACCACCAAAGGGAACATAAGTGTAAACACCACCACAGCACAGGCTATCCTTAAATTACACGCGGAAATTGGTATGTCCCTTCATTTTTTGCCCTCATGCAGCTGTACATCTGGTATTGAATGTGGAACCCAGTGGGAAGTTCCTATTTAAAAAAAGTCATTATAATCTAACCATAGGACCAGTTTAAATAGAAATAATTCATTGCACAGAGAGGATTATGTGAAGCAACGATGCTCATGGCTCCTGACTTCTCTGACAAAGAATGTGTGTAAGCACAATCTTCCTTGTCACTTCTAGCTGCCAGATAACGGACAAGTGCTGTCACGCGTACAATGCTTCCCAGGTCACTAGGCACGTGCTGGAGCCTGGATGGTGTGTGTGGATACAATGCAGACCACGCACGTGCTGGCTGCGGGCACACTACTCTGTCCATAAGGAAACAGCATGTTGTAAATGTTACAAATGGCAAAGTAGAGGCCTGAAGAAAAAGAGTGAGTCGAAATTATATATCCACATTGGCCAAGGAAGAGCCAACAAAAATAACAAGCATAAGTAATCTGTAAAAGGAGCAAGTACAGAACAAAATCTGAATATCTCTCTTTGAAGCTAACCAAATGGAAAGCCGACATCTCTCTACCAAAGTATGTTATGGTATGCACTGACATGTTCAAACCCATTTTTTCTGTTCTGAAATTGGTGTGCATTATCACGTGCCCTTTCACAGGGCTCCCTCCGACGGTATTCCTCCTGACCAACAGGTACAATGGAAAACCATCCGAAATACCCTCTCAGGCAGCAGGACCTTCTCCAAACCTACATCACTCCTGGAGCAGGAACTGGTGTCTGCCATCGTGTTCTGCACCTACCCCATGGCAGCAGGTGCCTACCACTGGGATCCGATAAATCAGAGATCATCTGAGGTATGGTGCACACTCTTCCTAGAATAACGGGATGAACTGCAGATTTTCAGCCTAAATTAATGGCTTTAGTTATTTTGCATTGTGGTATGACAGTTATCTGAACACAGTTGTTACATAGTTTTTATTTTATATTCACGATAGATCAAGTATCTAGGATGCAGGGTGCTTCTTATCCACGCTAGAAATAGGAGGGTAAAAAAGAGGAAAAAAGCTATGTTGCTGTAAAGCCAAAAGTTTAAATAAATGGACCCAGGAACTACCCTACACGGGTGCCATCTGCCTCCTTCTGTGATAGGATAACCTGTAAAAAAAACATTTGTAATAGCATTAAGTTGGATAACAGTCACCACAGCCGTAGCTAGCCGTCCTGCTAAAGGAGGGCCACAATCATCCACCTAATTCCCTTCCACGTCTTTCAGAGGCAGTAAGTACACCAGTCTACAGATGAATGAGAGAATTAAATGTTCAAAGAAATAATTACAAAATGAGGAAAGAAATCCCTGCTCATAACTGAGTTTTGGGACAGCAGAAGATTAAAGCGAGCTTGTAGTAACTCATGCTGTCATTGTGTCGGGTTGGCATCTGATACAATTTATTTGTCAGATTTGCTCCCTATGAGCAAAATACTTACTGTGGTTATATGAGGTTATAAGAGTCTGTCAATGCACCTCAATTTTGGTTTGCCACACTTCTGTTCCTCCTGCCAAACATAACTTCACTTCAAGGCTTTACAGTGTCAAAAATGACAGATTACAGCCCACAAAATCCTCTTTTTTTGCAACACAACTTCATATCTCAGTGCCTTACAGGTGTGTCTGAAGTGCAATGACTTTGCATAAACTTGCTCTGCAGCCAGCTGAAAAGCTCGGCTCACCTCTGCCAGGCCTTCGTGCCGTGCAGGCAAACGACGCTGCCCGCGGCCAGCTCAAAGACCTCCAACACCTGGCTGCGCTGCAGGCATCATCCACGTAGAACCTCTTTGAACAGGGAAGAGGTAAGGGGATTCTGGATGCGGTGTGACCCCTAGGCAGCCCAAAGTAAATGAGAGCTTGTAACACACACCTTTGTATTTATTTATTTATTTACTCTTCAGTTTGTTTCATTCCATGCTAGTATTTGCATCAACTTATTTTGGGGGGAGGATGTTAGGGGGTGTTCCCCATTGGGATAATTTTACTCTTGGAATTTTTTGTCTAATTTTGTAGTGGTGGTGTAAGACAAAGCTCACCAATGAACACACCAGGTCATTATCTACATGATTTTCCTCTTCTCTGAACTTCTAGATTCTTTTTCATGGACTTGCTTGAAAATGAGAACTTGTCATTGACAAATCACAAATATGTGCTTTAAAAGAACAAAATAACCTACTGGTTATTCAGTAGGTCTGTGCTGAAAGGAAGCTCTGGCAAGTACTCTGTGGATCTGTAAAACTTTGGAAATCAAAACTGGCTTAAAAGCCTTAACTTAGAAACCACTTCATTTGCTCCATGTTCAAAAACTAGTGAAACTTTGAACAGATACAACACCTAGCAGAGAAATCTAACCAAGCATCCCACAATGCACATGCTCCAGGTGTGACCTACAAATATTCTCTGCTTTTCTTGTTGGCTTTTTCCTGCTTGTTTTGCAGACCTGGAGGCTGGTTTGAACGAGTAAGCGACTCACTCATGTTAACTAATGGCTGCCCATCTCGTTATCCTTCCAGACAGTCTGTGAACTGTGAAGGCTTCTCCCACATTCACGTAGGAACCCCAGGAGGAACCTACTTGCCACCTTTTGTTCAGACCTCTGCTACGTTTCCCTCTTCCCCACACGTTTTGGGTTTTTTATTTTTCTATCGGATGATGACAGACCCATAGAGCTACCACTCTTGGGCTCAAGGAAGGAATAGCTGGCCAAAGCAAGGGTACAGGAGACAGGCAGGTCTTACCTGTGCGGTGAAGAAAGCTGGAGTCAGGGATCCCGAAGGAAGCGCAGGGCTGTTGAGGGCAATGGAACCGATATCGGTGCTGGAGAGAACCATAGGCGGGGCAGAGATTTCCAATCCTTTGGGTTTTTTAGCCTTTGGGGGAAGAGATGGAGATTTTGCCTTGGAGCCTGAGGAGAGGTTCAGAGGCTCAAGGGAATCTGAGTCGTGGCAACTGGACTCAAGGAAGAAGCTCCTGTGCTCTGCAGGGAGGGGCGAGGTGGGAGACAGAGACGGTGACCTGGAGGAAGATGACGATGGAGATGAAATGCTGGCACTGTTGGGTAGCATTAAGGAAGATATTTTAGCTGATACCGATGAGCTGAGAAAAGCAGAGGCAGCTGCTGTTTCGGAAGTGGAAGGCAACGACACCATGGGCCTCATAACTTGTTTGTCTGTTTTGTTTGTCACAAATCTTATAACAGTCCGAACTTCTTCGACTGGTGTGTTTCCTTCTGACTTCTCCTCCAGTTTTTCTGTTTTGATTGGCTTGTAAGGGTCTGGCTGGTTCTGCAGAGAATTGATAGTGAAAGAGGAGTACAGGCCAGAGTGGATATATTCATTACGGCTTGTGCTTTTCAGTGCTGACAAGCTGTGCTTGTGCTGATCCCTGCTCTCGGAAGACATCTTACAGTCGCTGTCCTGCAGCAAAAGGCTCTCTCTGCTGATTTCCACAGAATGTGGATCCATTTTTAAAATCTCAGGAAAGGAGACAAACTTGTACACAAATTTTTGTCCGATCACTTTCTTGATGATGTTCTGCAAATACAAAAGCAGATGCTAGAAAGATCAGCATTTTAGAGGCATTGAGTACAGCAAACGTAAGGGGGTTCACAAGGGTAGGGGAGCACTGCTCCCTCCTCAAGCTGAGCAGGTCATTTCAAGGGGGTCCTAACGCTGCTCATCCTTGGCTCATTCCCACACCTCTGCTCAGCCAGGGAGACCACCCCCTGCTCCTCATGGTGCCTAACAAAATCACCATTACTAGTTGAAGACCTACTGGTGGGCTGGTTTCCTCCCACTTGCTTCCTCTGAAGTAGCTTGGGAATACTTTTTTTCCAGTAAAAACAACTCTGCCACCTTGCAGACTCGAGCCATGCCACCATTTGCACTTCATAATGACAGCCAACTCCTTCATTTATGCCTCCCAAAACTGACAGCAACTACCCCGAGTATGAAATACTCTTGGAATGTCTGCAAGGGACAAAACTACCTCAGCCTCCCTTCTCCAGTCATTTACCCTCTCCTTCCTGACCACATGCAGAAGGATTGTCCTAGGCTGATGGTGCCCGTCCATCTTTCAACAGTCTTAAAATATCTCTGTGACAAACGCAATCACTTGCACACCTTGGAAAAGTACCTGTGTCCTGCTGGATTGCCTGTGCTACCTCCAGGTTTGCATTAGGCTCAGGATGCTCACTGGAGCAGGCAGAAGGTTTTCATCAGTCTAAACTGGCTATTGAAATTAATTACTGAAAAAAAATCCCAAACCTCTCAAAAGGTTTGTAGAACTCCTTTCCTTTTTTCTTCATATTTGCCATAATAAAAACATCCCCTTTATGGAAAAAACTGATTCCCTTTGAAATTGAGATCTTTCATGAGGGTCCCATTTCCAGTCCTAGCTCTCTTACTGCAAACCCAGGTACACTGCCTGCTCTAACACGATGTGTGGTATGCCCAAGGGTGCGATACGAGCTCCTCCGCAGAGGCACTTGATGGCACCAGGTGCTGGCCCGGCCTAGGAAAAGGACTGGAACATTTACCACCCTGTGCCAAGTGCTGTGGAAGGCAAGCAGCACTATTTCCTGAGATTCCATCGTGATTTCTCTCTTCTTGAAGCCCCCGGTGGAGAGTTTAAGTCACCTCTGAAAAGCCCTGTCCAAGAAGCTTCGCTTTAGCACAGCACATCTGCTGCACCTCCAGCTGATACTCTGCAAACAGACATTTGCTTTGCTGTACATATAGGAATGTAAATATTGAGAATGTTCCTAAAAATCTAATTTTTCATTCTACCACAGATTCCGAGACCAGTAGAGGAAACATTTGTTAAATTGATTGAAAATAATAAAAAAGGGAATACAAACATCATCCCTATTTATATATGGACAGTACCTAGTGCTGGGTGCTTGCAGTGCCTGCACTACACCTTTTTTTTTGTCACATAAGCAAGGCTCATTTTGGAAAAGACGAGTCTGCACTTGGGTATTAGAACCTCTTCTGTCTTTCAACTGAGCTACTGAGGTACTGTAATTCATCTATCCGAATGTCCTGGCACTTCATTCAGGCACCTTCTTGAATACAAAATGAATCCTACAAAGAGCTCTGGGATGTAGCTTTGCTTCACGGGTCAGGAGCTGTGGTACAAATGGAGAAAGTTATTTCCCAAGCTGATAACAGGGATCTGTAGCGAGGAGGAGAATTAAATTCAGCAAGCTCAGACTAAAGGCACAAAACTGCCCTCTTCAATGCAGAACTGCATGCATGTCTACCTACCTGGTGGATGCTGCAATGCCTATTTTTGCCCTCCAAAAGTTCAGGACATACAGTCAGCCCACAGGATCTCAGTCCATATGACCTTTAATTCCCATGGCTTTTGGCTTGGCCTAGATTTTTTTTTTTGTGCTAATTAGGTGAAACGTTGGATGGACGCACTTTTTCTGCACTCTCAATATTACATTCTTCCTGAAAAAGGCAAAACCTCCAAACTGCTCACATACAAAAAACCCCACCCCAACTGGATTTTGGTTTCTTTTTTTAATACATATTTTTAAATTTAAAATAATACCTCTCCTCTACTCCTGGCAGCTTTGATTTATTGTTACATCAAGCACTGGCAACTGAGATCCTACTTGGAAAATGTGACTCCCAGCAGAAGATTTAATGTATTTAAGGGTGGCACTTTTACACTGGTGCAGGCTTGAAACAGGGGAACACTGCTATAAAAAGCAACCAAATGGGCTGCGAGTTTATACTTCCTCTGTTATTATCAAATATAGTTATATTTTAAGGTCTCTCAGTGCAGCTCCTCTGACTCCGTAAACCTGCAGCAAAGGCCCACTTAATGATGGGTGGAGATGAAAAGGATTGAAGTGCAGATCCCTCAAGCGCTTCGCAGGCTTCTCTTAAAATGCGGAGCCTGAGGAAATCTCCAACAGCGTACAAGAGAAAAAAAGGATGCAAACTAATTACATGCCTCCAAAATGCCATTGACTTTTCTCAATTTTTTTGACAAATACTTGAAGTGAAGGTAGAAAGCAGCTTATTTTTACCATCACCTCAGTGATCTGTCAGAATCATTCTGAGCTGTGGACGATGGTTGAAACCACAGAAGATAGTGACGGGAACTATGACAAGCAGGGGCATTCCACCCTCAGTTTGAAAGGGCAAAGAAGGCTTCCTCATATTAAGGACTGCATTTGCAGGGAGACTAGACCACTTGCTTGATAGCAGGACAGAAGTGTATGTGCACATTTAGCCCTTTGTTTTTTTTGTTGTTTGAATTTTCCAGGTAAATTCCCTCATGAGCAGATTTGCAATGAGTGCTAGTGGCTGCCAGCCAGGGCTGCAGGGAGCTCCAGGGCTGCACTGCCAGGGAAGGCGACTGCTGGGCTGGTGCAGCTGCTGGGGAGGGAGAATTGGGCAAACAGGCCAGGAGCAAGGGCTCCGGTCCAACAGCTTAAAAAAAAAAAAAAAAAAATCTTATCAAGAGGCAGCACTCTGACATTTAGAGAGAGGGCAGAGAGCTGGGAATGCCCCTCTTCTGTTGGCTTCTTGACTGTTCCTCACTTGAACACTTTACACTTCCCTTCCTCTGCCCCCAGTCTATAAACCAGCGACTGCAGCAAACGTGACCACCCGCACCGCCGCACAGCGCTTTGAAAGCTGCCGATACCAAGGGGGTGCAGCGCTGCCTGACGTCTGCTCTAGCCCATCAGCCATGCTAGGGAGCTCAGGCTTATTCACACCACGTCACTTCAGACACGCGCTTTACAAGCGCCTCCAAAACCAGCCTTACCCAAGTGCGCTGAATCTCCAGCTGGAGGGATGGGTCTCTCCCCCTGTCCTTCTCCACAGAGCAGCTGGCTGAGCTAGATGCCAAAGGCTCGGTGGCCTGGTTCCCCCTGCAGCTTAAACCAGGCTGTAATGTGGTTGGGGTTTTTTTGTGTCAACTATGCACACACACTACTACTTTTCAAAGCCCTCCCAAAATACACAGGTGCTGTTTGCTCATCTCAACAGCACCCAACCTCCGGGTTTCTTTCCATTTTTTTCTTTCCTCCCAGGATTTTTCCTGTGCATTGGTGCAACTCAGACTTCGTTTCTTCTATCACATGTTTGTGTTTTATTTTCATCAGCTCGAACTCTTACTCCCTGTTTGAGCCATTTAGAGCTGAAGTGTAACTATACTAGCAGTGTGACACAAGGATTTTAGTGGCTTGGCTCAAACCTGTTAGCTAGGAAGTTTGCTGGCTGCAGGAGCCACTCGGGAGACTGAGCTGGGACACGGGACCCAGTTCCTAGTTGAACTTCAGACTAACAAGGGGCCTCAGGGGCAGCAAGACCAGACTGGAACTTTTTTCCCACCTCCCAGGAAGCGTCCTATAATCAGGGTGCCTGAGATCTCAAAATTTATGGCAGAACAGGATGAACTTGTCTGCAAGTACTGAACATCCCTGCTTGGGAAAGAAGGAGAAGGACCAGAGCTGTAGCTGCTGCACTTAACTCCCATTTGGATGTGTGGCAAGTGCCCTGGCGCCAAGAGTACCAAGGGATGCAACACAGGTAGGGACACTTAGGCTATGAATTCCTCACAGGACTCTGTGAGGAGAGAGCGGGGCTGCCTCCAGCTATTGGGAACCCTACCCAGAGACAGGGCTGCTTGCACTCCAATATTTGAAGTATGTAAGCTGGCAGGAGGTACCTGTGTCTGCATGGTTTGCTCCAAAAAACAGGGCATGTGTCCACATCAGCGTGTGCAGGCAGGCAGATTCTGTTAACATCATACTTAATGCACTTATGCCTATTATACTGTGTGCGTAGAAGCTAGATTTTATGACATTTTTGATGGAGCCATGGGTGCTACTAGACTGTGCACCTGTACTGACCTTTGGAAGCACAAGGCTCTCATTTAGCTGGATTTCAGTCTTTCCTCACCCACCCCCACCTGGAAGGCAAAGGCCATTCCTCTGGCTGGCACCTTTGGCCAGGTTCTCTGCTCTCTCTGTTGCAGTTCATTGGGTATCCCTTCCCTCTCACATCAAACATGAACTATATGTCACTCCTTTCGGGGGGGGTGGGGGTGGTGTCTTGGGTTTTGTCCTCTACCCATCACCTCTTACTGAGTATCAAATTCTTTACTCCCATCTTTCTACATGGAGAGTACTCAATAACCACTTTTATGCCATTTCAGACAAGCACTTTCTTGACTTCCATACATCACTCTTGAAAGAAGCTACTTCCAATGCTCTATAAAGATATTTTCTAATGCTCGTTCAAACATTTCTTTATAACACCTCTTACCTGTACCACTACAAAGCGCAATAGCTGGTACCCTAGCACCATCATGCTGCTATTGTTCCATGGTAATTTTCTATTTCCCCTGAGGTAACTCAAGAGAAGACCTTTCCAAAAGTAAAGCAACAGTTTCCATTATCATTTTATATCCTGAAATTCTGTAAGCAGACTGAGCAAGGGACCTTCTTCCCAAACCAATTCTTCCATGCTGCCACCCACATTTGGGCATTAAAAATGGGAACTAGTAACCAGGCTACTGGGTCTGACCTGTTACGGGAGGGGAGGGAATGCCATGGGCACCTCTGAATCCCAAGAGCACCTGAGCAGCTCTGTTCCCTGCACTGCAACAAGCACAAAGAAGCCCGTACCATTTACATACTATACATCATACTGCCAACCCATCTAAACAAGTGGGCAGCCATTCACTGAAACTAAAATGATTTATTCTGTCTTTAGAAGATAGATTGAATAGCACTCACTGAGTAAAGCCTAGGGCCACATACTGTTCAGAGACGATGCAAAAATACTGAATAGCTGCTCATCGCAACAGTATGTGACTATAATTAAAGATGCAGCATAACTCATGCAAACATTAAGGTTACCCAGGGAACTGTGATTCTTGCATCTCCTAACTTCTGAAGGCTTGAATTCCACAACTGTTACATCCTACTAATGTCGGTATCTGCATGTCATTTCCTGGATTCACCCTCCTTCCCTCAAAAAAACAACCCTCATGGGGAAAACTCACTAGCTTCCCTCTTGTGGCGTCATCTTGAAATATTCATGGGGACCTTTAGTAGCCCTGAAACCTCTAGAGGCTTCCAAAACATTATCTGTCATTACAGGTATCAGAAAAACAAAGTAACTGGGCAACTTCAATGAAAAGAAACCTACTAATCCTACTTATAAAGGTATTTTAGTTCTACACATCAAGCTGAAGTGCTCTGCGTGGGAATAGATGTGAAGGGTTTCCTTGCCTGAAAGCATTACAAGAGATTTCTGACCGGCAGAAGTGTGTGACATGAGGGACATGCTGCTCAAGCTGTAGGTAGACAGAGTGCAGGATGCCTTTCCTCAGTGCTATCTGTCATCTGTTCCACTGCTCTGTTGAGGCAACAGGGGAAATGCATTACATAAAAAGGGGGGAGGGGAATTCGGGTAACAAACGAAACAGGAAATGGAAAGTCTTCAGATTATCTACAAACCTTCAGCAACCAGAATCATGGTAGCAAATTACAATCAAGACATGCCACATTCTACATTTCCTGGGGTGCTTTATATGTGAATTTAACATAAATCTAGCCATCAGCCTCAACAGCACATCATGCTTGCTTTCAAAGCCAGGCTAAGGAACTTGTCCTAATTGTGTTATTTTTTACCAGTACTGGAATTAATTTACTTTTAAGTTCAGATGAATCAGATGATGAATTTTAACAAGCCAGTGCTCCCCCCAAGCAAAATGGCAGAGCTCATAAACCTCCATTTATCCAGTGATAATTTTTTATTTCTCCACGGTGAATAATTTCAAAGACAAACCATGAAGCAGTAGCTCAGTTAGTGTCAGCTGTATGAAGCAGCAGCAGAGGGAAGCCCAAGAAAGGAAGGCCCATCCCATGTGCCGCCATCATTTCCAAAAAAAAATCACTGCCCTTTGCCTGAAACTCACATGCTGCCAGATCATTTGGGTTATAGGTAGACAAGTCCCTGGTGATAATTCCACAACCCAGATGAAGTCTTCCCCCGAGTTCTGTCTCTTACCTTTCCTGCTGCCACTCCCCAGCCTGCAGCACAATGTTTATCCCATTTGTGCAGTGTGCACCCCATTTGCCCCAGCACATCCAGCTGCCAACACATCCATCACTGCCAACAGCAAGGAATGGGACCAGGACCTCAGAAGGCTCCTTAAGGCTTGTCAGGGTCTAGACTGCTCTTGGTTTAACCCACAACCTGATGAATGGTCCAGGCGAGAGGATTGTAAAAGGCTGAGAGGGGCTTTTTCACCCCACCAGCCCTTTCCTTTCTGTTTTGCAGAAGGAAAAGAAGAATGCCAAGGAGCCTTTCCTTCCCTCCTCAACATCTTCCCTTTCTGTGCTATGCAGCACAGACTGAACTGAAGGCAGAGGAAGCATTTAGGACTGAACCCACTGCTGAGCACTCCCTGCCAGCCTACTAGGATTCATTATCTGCTGTCTTATGCCAGTATCTCTCACACTTCAAAACCTGCAGCAAGTTCCCCTGTTCCTCTGCACTCCCCTAGTAATCTGCCTTTCTCCACTGCCTGGGAACCAACAGGGCACAACACACTATATGCACACAGAGAGTGAGAAGTTCCCACTGCTTACTGCTAAAGGAGTTACTCCTTCAATTTAAATAAGCAATAGCCGTGGTTTTGGCTTGGGGTTCAAACCCTGATCACAATACATGGGGAAGAAAGAGCTTATCCTTCTTTCCACCTAGGAGCTGTGACCTCCATTGGGCTGCAGAACTCCTGGAAAAATGGCCAAAATCCTTGTGCCACACCTAAAATTTGCAGACAGAAGAGAGCACACAGTCCAAGAAAGCAGCTGTAAGAACAGCAAGCAATCACCTCAGCAAGTGCCCTGGAGAAGAAACTGTACAGCCACTCCTCTGACAGATGCTGTGCGAGCAGAGACAAACAGATGACAAAGGTGAGTGTGTGCTGGGGAGGGGGTGTGTGTAACTGAAAACAGTACAAGGGTAAAAAAAAAAGGTTAAGGGATAAAAGAAGAAAGGGAGCCTCAAGTAAGGAGCCATTATATTCCATTGATTTGAAGAGATCAGAAAGATCTCAAAGGACAAGTGCTACAAATCTCTCATCCCTTGTTTTTAAGCAATGTCTGTTCAGCCACTAACTTGCGTAGTTGGGCTCAGCCTGGATATGCTGTTCATTCACCAGCAGGCACTCTGTCTCCATTGATCCCAGCCCAGTTTATCATCAGAGGGGCTGGAGTCATATAATGAAGCGAGCTTCCCCGTGCTGAGCAGAAGCCTTTTTAGCACTTCGTGAAGGGGAATTCATCACACCAATTGCCTGGAAAGCTGCTGCACAGCCCTCTCTGAATCCTTTGTGCCTTCTCAGTCAGGCCACCTTTGAAACCTGTTAAGTGGAAAAATCTGACTTCTAGTGGACAAAATACTAAAAACATTTCACTGCAGAACTTACAGCTCTAAATCTGAAACTAAAAAATTCTTACAGGAGAAGGAGTCCTTCCAAATTCCAATGTGGGTAATGAAAAGTCTGATCATCAAATTGTGCAGTTATTTGCAGTCACCACATTGATTGCTGTGTTAGACTGGCTGCATAGTGCCCAGCCTCACTGTGCCCTTCAAGAATTAGTGCACTACAAATAATACATGACAACAGTACTCTGAGCTCAGTTCAGCAACAATATCTAGTTTCCTCTGCCTTGCGCAGGCAGCAACCACGTCGTAACTGCGCTGAACACTGGTGTTACTCACTGTATAAACTCATCTCACTGCCTTTTCTGAAAATCAGGATGAGAACAGACCACTAAGCATGGCTATGAGGTTTTCCTTTTTAATATACAAAACCTATAACAGTCCTTTTTAATATTTAATATTCAAGAATATAGGAAATAGTAAAACCTATTAATTTAGACATTATTAAAAAAATCCATTTAAGGGGAAATAATCCTGAAAAGATTCAATATTAATTAGTAAAACCAATATAATGTTCACCAAAAAAAGGCTGGAGAAACAATTTGGAAAATCCTTGAATATGCTGGAGTCTAAAATTGAGAAAGGTAAATATGCAAGATATTTTAGTATCTCCATATTTATGTTCTACAATTTCTTCCTTCTAGTATCTTGACACATCTGAGAGATTCCCTTCAAATATCTGTTTCAGCAATCTAATACCTATCCTGGTTACTCCCTGTTCTCATTTTTGCATTCTCTGTTGTACTGTTGCCACCTTGCTTCATGCTGAAGAATAAGACCAAGGACTAAATGTCAAAGTGAAGCACTGTTTCAGGAGTAACAGTGATCTTATGAACTCCCACTATACCACAGAAATTTTATTTTCAGAGGTGCTAGCTACCGGTAACCTCTACTGACCTCTTCTGGATTGTGGGCATGCTCATGATGTCTGAAAATCAGAAGCAAATCGAGTAACCTAAATAATTCCAGATTATTATGTTCAATATGTTATTATTTCAGATCTCAGTTTTAAATAAAGAGGTTACAGTGGCGCTCTCTACAGCCAACAGCTCTGCACTAAGTGTATGCCTACACTGTCCGCCTGTAACCAGCTTCTGAGAGGACACAAATAACCACAGCTTGCCAGTTATAGGGTTGCCGCCTAAACTGTGCTGACTCCTCGGGTCTTACGAGTTCTACCAAGCTTCAACAGATGTATCTGTGAAGAAGGGACAAAATACTGTAGGTCTTGCAAGGGCAGAAAAATTGGATGAAGAAACCCCTACCAAAACACATGTTCAGCTATTTTGACTTGGGATATCCAGGAGATAAGTTCCAAGTGGCAGTAAATTTAACATTCTACAGCAAATACAGTCTTCACCTGAAATGAGCTCAGTATGAGACTGCTACCTTGACAAACAGACCCAAACATATCCCTGCTCTGACACCCACCATCTGACCAGCAGCTTTTCCCTCTGTTTGCTAATCTTACTCTGCACTTTGATCCAGTAAGACATCACATTAGCGCGCTCTCATATATATTGCTGCTAATTGAATGATAGCCATAAATAACCTAGACAACTGTTGAAGCGAACACAGATTTTGCCCTAAAATGACATAGTGGAATTTTTCCAACCTCTAAGAAACACTGAGTGGTAACAAAGGAATAGTTACAGTGAGATCCTGCTGACATAAGTGTTTCAGCGTTTTATTTCCAGCTAATAAATTAGGACCCCATACAACTGTATAAAATATTTACCAGAAGGCTCAAGCAAGGCTAGCTGCAACACTGGCCAACAGGATCTATGCTCCAAAAGATGTGTCCCATGAAAACTGTGAAAACTCAACCCCGCTCTCTATGCTGTTGGGCTGGTTGTTTGGCTTTTCCTTGTTCTGGCATAGGTGATACCTGCTGGTAAAGCAGCCACTCTGCCTGCTGCATCGCAGTATCACTGCTTTCTACCAGCTCCCTGCATTCCAGAAGATCCTATGCAGGCTGCAATAATCAAACAGTTCTCCGTTATCAACAGTTACTTTATTGTTGTCAAAAGCTACAGAAAGTAATTGGGTAGCCAAATGCATAAACACATGAAAGCATCAGTAAGTGTAAACCTAGGCCAAAACCTCCCCTCCTCAGGAAATGGGATGTGCAGGGTTTCCCTGTGCATGTTTTTGCTGCCCTCTTACCTCCACTGTGATTACCTTCAATGCTGTTGTCTGTTGTAAAAACTAGTCAAGAGGAATTTTTGAACAGCTTCCACAGAGAGGGGAAATATTAAATGGTAGTGTTTCTATTTTCTTAGTCTGCATGAGAATAACAAAATTTACCTTGTCATAATAGTATCTGAGCGCTCGGCTCAGCTTGTCATAATTCATATTAGTTTTGTTTTTTCTGAGTCCCCACAGCTTAGCCACTTCTTCTGCCTTGAGTAGCTTGAATTCGCCATCATTAGACGTCCAGCAAATCAGGTGCTCATGTTTCTGGTCTAGCAGCAACTGCAAAAGGAACTGCCACAGTGTGATTGCACTCTCCATACCTACAAGGGACAAAGGAGAGCAACAGTGTGAAAAACATGTGGGAGCAGGTGTTCCACCCAACGCGCATTTCAGTAATAAGCTCTGTGTAGGAGTCGTCCTACGTAATTGAGCAAAGGAAGCTACTCTATCATTTACAACCAAACATCCACAAGACCTACAGGCCTTGTACTCCCATTTCAGCGTTTTTTCCACTGCTATTTTCTGAAGGGACACATGAAGTAGAGTAAGCATTTAGAAAAGCATTGCCCGCATAGTTCACATGGTACAGTGTCATCTCCAGTTGGTGTCTTCAATTCGATGTATGCAACCACCCTTCAAAAGAACATATAGGGGGTAAAAAATGATTTGATGTAACTATCCACTGAAACGAGCTGAAAAACTGCTGTTTACTGTCATGAGAAGTATACTGAACTCGTTTGGATATGCCACTGTGAAGAAGGGGAGGAAAAGGGAAGACCAGAGCAGTTGCCTTTGGTTAGAGGACCAGAAACCACACTCTTTCCCCCTCCCACCACACACCCCTACCTTCCTGGTGTCATACGGCCTTTGTCTGTTTTGTTTCTTCCAGGGCCCGAAATGGCTCTTGCTGCTTCTATTTCCCAATTCAAATAGCTCAAAAGACATTATTTTGCAGAAATGCTGAAAGTTCAGTACACTTAAGCACAGTAAAGTGAGAGATGCTTACCCTGAACCTTTCTCTAACAGGGATCTTTCCTTTCGTTATCATATGTACGGCTGAGAACTAGGAATGTTTTTAACAGTGCCCGAGTCTCACTTCTAAGGTTGTCTGAATATTTTTTCCCTGCTGAAGGTTGGTTTGAATATTTTTTCCTCCGCTAGCTGCCTGTGCTACCAAGCCCTTCCTAGAACATACCTTTTTTTCAAGCACTGCAATAGAAGGATAAACTTAACGATGACTATATTCCAACTCAGCAGAGGCATATACACAACTTAAAACTTGGGAGCATTACTGCTGAAGACAACGTATTATTGCAATGAAGACGTCGCTAAAATTGACCTTTTAAACGACAGAACCACAAAATGAGATTTCCCCCCGCTTTCAACAGCATTGCCAGCCTTAGCATGTTAACACTGGATCAAATGATTTTTTTTTGGCCTTTTCTGATACTTAATTTGGATGTGTTATGTCTAACAGACTTAAAGATGCTGGGATTACTGGGTTCACTGACTATGGTGCTAATGGGGCTAATTATTACCTGACTTATCTTTGTACACATAACTATGGATATTTTTGTCCTTACCTAAACAAACTCATGATTTTTACCTTCCTTGCTCGTTTTTGCTTCCTAACACATTACTGCGTGTGTCCTAAGAGATGACACGGCCAGAATACGCCAGGCTTTACTGCCTGACATTTCCCTTGGTGCATTAACCACAAGAGGGCACAAGACTTTCAACTATCTCCCGCATGGAGCGATGGTACGCTGGGCGGCTGAGGGAAGATGTCAAGCCTGCCCAGCGCTAAGGAAATCACGTTGCATTAAGCTTCGCTAGTATAAAGGAAAATAAATTGCATAAGCCTCACTAATGTAAAAGCAAGTTAAAGATACTAGAGGATGTTGTCAATAGTTTTACAGAAAAACAGAATTTGGTGCTGTATTTTGGTCCAAATAGTTTTCTAAGCACGCTGGCCAAACAAGGTTTGCAGAATTAATGATGGCTTTATTATCCCCGCAAAAGCCTCGTTTCTCTAATTAACTGAGAATCCCATCTGAATGACAAGGACAAAAATACCTATCCCTGACACCCTGCCGTGCAACACCATAGCTACACAGCACCTTGAAGAGATGGCAGGGGCTCCCCAGACTCTTCGGTATCCTTAAAACAGAACGGCCTGTATGGATGATTTGGCACTTTCAAAGGTTTGCATTTCCTTCACTGTACTTTTTATCACTTTAAACAAATCCTTTTCCATAGTTTAAGGCAAGAAAAAAAAATGTATAACTAGAATTAAATATACCTGGAAGTTATATATTCACTTTACAGTCCTTAAAAGTTCATTTAAACTACACCCTCTGTGCAAGCATTAACATCTTTAATGGATTATTTATCCATAACATCATAGGTAATAAAGCATCCCTATTAATCTGGCATCTCATATACATACTTTTTAATTAATATTTACAAATTTTGCAGCTTACTTCACTAAACATGTGTAGGTATATACAGCCATGTTACTTCAAAATAATCTTAGTTTCTGTACAGCACATATTATACGGCGATACTCTGCCTAATTTCAGCTTGTATCATACAACTCTTCCAAACAATAAATCACAAACAGAACTTTTTTTTTGCTCTGGCAAATTAGAAGTAACTTATAAATATCTTTCTTCAAAATTGTTTTGAAATGTGTACAGGCATCCCACACTACAAAGACCTGTACCTACAAAGACCTGTTACCTAGAGTAACCTACAGCTACTGTTGCACTACACTTTCCATTATGAGCCTGTTTTCTGATGCTTATCATTTGTAAAATGTAAACCGTTTTGCATTCCATTTTATCTACTGAGTGTGGGCCTCACGGTGACTCAGCCATAGGTGTAATGTAGAACGCACGAACACTGCAAGCCAGGGTGAGAACACCCTACAGAAGCACACGCTCCACGCTATCTCTCCCGGTGACTAAGGAGAGGTGACTTCCACCAGGTTATTGTATAAAAGGTTACCACCACCTTTTTCAAAGTGGTTCAGTTCTTGATGGTGAGTTCTTCAACCAGCTGCGATACACACATAACCTCTGGGGAGTGCTTCAGGTGCTGGATCCAGGGCTGTGGTGGGATTAGATTTAGGCAGCTCCCCACCACCCTGCTTGCCTTACCATCAAGCCTCCCAAGTGCACAGCTCTGAGCAGGCTTTATAAAGGACCTGCGTGCCTCAAGAATTCAGCATCGTTGTGCTTAATTGATATGTGCATGAATCTTCTCCTGGATACGACCCAAGTCTGCCCATACAGAAATGAGATGCTGCTCAATGCTGCATTGTACTCCATCCCTCCATCTGCCACTGAGTTCCTGTATAAAGCTTTCTATATCACTTGTATAACAACTATATGTATAGGATTCCTACATGAGGCAAATCATCCAAATTACATTTTCAGCCGATCATTGACTGTATGGTCCTTTTCTTTTAAGCATCCAACTTGAGGCCTTCAGTCCCGAGCTGCGCTGAATATTCACAGCTGTACCTAC
This sequence comes from Gorsachius magnificus, assembly GCA_034008185.1. NCBI lineage: Eukaryota > Metazoa > Chordata > Aves > Pelecaniformes > Ardeidae > Gorsachius > Gorsachius magnificus. Next base: position 166,802,068 of record CM067081.1, read on the forward strand.
CTTTAAGAGAGGCTCTGTGCTCAGCACATATGGTGATGTAAAACCTTAAATATCTTGAATTCAGTAAACTGGTGTTAGTCTGTGCCATCTCATTTCCATTCTCTAAAATGTGATTTGCAAGGGAATATTAAAAACCTAAGATCCTGCAGTGATGGGATTTTTAAACTGATGCAAAATATTTCATTTCCAACCAGGTCAACAGTAGTATTAACCTGCCTTTCTCTATGGGCACCTTTCTGGGATTCCACAAAGTATTAACTATCCTCTTGGGAGGACAATGTGGCCACACAGTGTACTGAGCCTTAACTTGTGCCTTTGAGTGGTGGAGCAAAAGAATCACATGACAGATGTATTATAAGACATGTAATTTAACCAAAAATGTGTTATCTGTATTAAAAGTTGTTATAAATTATGATCGGGAGGAGTCAGAAATCTTCAGAAAATATTGTATTTCATTTATGTATTTTCCAATTCTTCTGAATTTTTACTGACTCAAAGGGAATTCAGTGTCTTGCCTTAATTTCACAGAAACGGGTGTTAGGATGTGGTCACTTCCTACAGGGCATGTATTTCACATTTCATTCAACTCTTTATTAATGTTAAATAGTAATAATATATATTCCTGCTACCTCTGTGCTCAGTACAGGATTTGAATGCTGGACAATACATAATACATGGAACCACATGCTGAATTACATGGATTAGAAGAAAAATAGTTTTAAAAAAATCACTTATTTAGATAGTGACATCCAAATTGAGACAGGTAACCTATGTAAAAACATATATTCAGTGTCATGGAAAGCCTAATTAAAATTCGTAAAGACAAAAGAATAAATTAATTTTTTCATCCATTAACTTTAACACATGTGGGTTTGCAATCTTACATTTTAAAAAATATTTATACAATGCATTTGACAGTCAAAGATATTTTCTAAGCCATGAAACAAAATTTGCTAGGTTGACCTGACCTAAATAGCCTAGTAATTTTACTTTGTGATCAGTTCCACTACCACTGATGCGAATAATCACTGGCATAGCTAGAAGGAATTACACTTGGAAATGCTGTGTTAGACAGCAAAAAGATATTTCAGGACCGAGTTTTCTGAAAGTCCATTTCTCAGGCAGCTGGAACAGGTAACCACGCTAACACTCTCTGCGTTATCAATTTAAATCCTCTCAAATGCACGCCCCCCCCCCATACAAAGCCTACCAACTGCATGATCAGTGTGATACAATGTGACCTCCACACATCACATTTTAAATTCAGGACTGATGCAGGAAAGAGGCAACTCAGAATACCTGTGCTGATAATGCTGTGCCTAGTCATTTCAACCAAATTAAGGGCGTAACGGAAATGCCTAAACTTGGAGCAGCAGCAAAGTCAGTGTTGTAAGCTCTCCCCAAAGAGAGTAATAGAAAAGGACAGAGACATCCACAGGGCAAAGTATCCCATCTAAGAGATTATTTTCCTGTAAAGGGGGTGCCCAAATTCCTTAGTTAGGTGAGGGTCCCAAAGGCCAAACACTGGCTCTCCCCTTTGTGTACAGAGACTGACTTCTACCAGCATGAGCAAGCGTTATGAAAACGTCATCCAAGTTACACTAGAAACGGTTAAGATGTATGAATACACATGCTGATGAGCTGCATTACCTTTGTTTTTGACCAAGACAATAGACATGAAATTCCATACGATAAAATGTCAGTAAAGTGGCATTAAGGTCCAAAAAAAAAAAAGTGTCATTACCCTGCTGGGCAAAACAGAACAAATAAGCAAGCCATCTTAAATCCAGGCAGTAGCAAACCAGGAGGCTCAGAGACAAAGCTAGCTAAATGAAGAGCTCAGTATCAGAAAGATTCATGAGATGAACCGTGGGAGAAGTAGGATACTCTTTGAGGCATTAAGTTTTGTAGGACTCTTGCATAGGAAAAGCTAGAAGAAAAAGGCAGAAAGCTGGGAAGCAACTCTGTAGCATTCAGGAACCCTGAAGAGGTCCGTAGCTTCCACGCAATTGTGTTATTTTCTGTTCTCCCACGTACTCCAGGTTTCCCACCTGGATTCTTTCTCCCCACGTTATGTTAGTTCTCCCACAGCCTTTCTAAACCAAAGAGATATTACTACTGATCCTGGACAATCAACATGAACAAGTTCTAAAGGCTAAAACTAGGAATTCCTCCGGGCATTAGGATCAAAACCAGCCCCTTGTTGCTTGAGATGGTCTGCAGAGGAACATCTGGGGCTCTGAGCTATAAACCAGGTCGAGGGACTGGGGCAGAAGAGGGACAGCTGAGTGGGACAGACTGGCTGGGGAGCCCAGAGGCTGAAAAAGCTGCTAGAGATCCCTTAAATTTGGAACAAATAAAAGGCATTAGCCAGCATTACGCACTATAGGTAGTCACAGAGAGATGGTGATCAGACATGTACATGAAAGGGATTAAGAGGCAGAGTCAGGGCAGAGGAATTAATTTCCCTTAGTGTATGAAGAAACTGGCTACAGAAGGAACCAGCAGAGCAGCTGCTAAAGATTCGGCTCCTTTTTGTATGCCCCACCACAGCAGGCACACACCTCCACTTACATTTCCCTTAAAGGCAAGCACACAGCATTTCTCTGTAACAGATGCCTTTTTTTTTTTTCCCCCCTTTTTGACTACTCTGGAAAACGTGTGTATATTTTTTGTAGGTCCATTTGCTGCTTTTGTATCCTAATTCTGGCCAGCAGAACATTTCTCCGAGCAGCGTGACGTGGGGCATTGTTAGCTTCTCATTCACGTTACCATTCGGCTTCCTTTATTTCTGCAGGTTGCAGCCAGGAAACTGGAAAATGGGCCACAGGAAACCTGGCCTCCTACATCTGTCCCAGTTTGTAACAGCAGCTCTGGTTTTATTTTTCTAAGTGTCTCAGGTTCATTTTAACCCTTGAGATGACTGCTGCAATAACATGTGAAAGAACATGGCTGTTTCATCATTATTTTTTTTTAATCACCACTTCTCAATACTAGAAATTGAGATTTTGCTAAACCATACTAATTTTTGAAGTATATTAATACTTATAAAATAAAGTTATGTGATTTTTAAAAAACTTTTGCTGGAAATTACAAAAAAAATTCTATTCCATAATGAAAAATATCAAGGAGTATATTTAGAGAAAAATATGGAATAAGGCAATCTCTAGCTGTTTCAGCTATATACATTTTTAACATGTTCTAAAGTGTCTAAAGACATTCTAAAGTGAATGTCCATATGGAAAGTTGAACAGCTTACAAACCCTCCAGGCCAATTTTTCTCTTTTACATTTTAGTTTCTATAAAAAAATTGAAGCACACTTCTTTTGCATTTGATTACAGAAGCAAAAGGGTGCTGATCAAGAAAAGAAACTTTTCTAGAATAATCAGCCATAACATTTTCCACTGAAAATTCATCTGTATAACAATGAGTAAGTATATCATGAGAGGTTAAAGATTACTGCCAGATCTGCCCAAATGTTTGCTCAGAAACATTTGAAAGAACGAGGCAAAAGTCTGAGTCAGTCCTCACACTTTATTTCTCAACAGAGATGCTTCAAGGATGATAAATAGGATGTGGTTGGTGAAAAGTTAGTGATTCTGCCAGAAAGGAGGAAAAACAATATCAAAAAGTTTTCAAATACTCATCAAAGGAGATCTTACTGCTAATTTAATTGGCCTTGAAAAAATAAACTCGCAACTAAGTGTGTAAATATACCTGTTTTAACTCGATGCAGAACTTTCGCTGTTAAAGGTAATAAATCAAACTAATGGTGCAATCCATACCCAGGGCACTTTAGGGAACGGACTTGTGTGTATGATACAGAAGACTGGTAATTTTTCCATATCCAGCAACCAGGACATTTCCTGCCAGAGCATCCTCCGAGTTTTTCCATTGTGTTGAAACTGCAAAAACTTTCTAAATCAGGACTTCCTCCTATTATATTTTAGAGGCGTCTTTCTGGGAAATGCAATTCAAGTAAAAAAAAAAAAAAAATAGGAATTCCTGCAGCACCACCCAGTGGAAACATTAGAAAAAGTTACAGTGCCCCAGCACACAAGTTCCAATTTGCTGCAAAACTACAGTAATATTGCCACACAAACCCAGACTGGTTTAAGGATGCACCAAAAAAGCATGGAGGGTTTTGCTGGCCGATGTACTTAACAGAGTCACATGAGGTATGCCTACTCTGCCACTCCTGTGTAATAGTCTTCTCTTAACTTTATATTCTAATTTAAAAGATTATTTACAGTAATAATTTACAAGGTCTCCTTCTCAAGCAAGAACACCCACTGTTCTGGCCCAGCACATTTAAAAAAAATAAACAGACTCCTGTGGTTAAGAGTAACGCAGAAGAGACAGCAGCAAGATCTAGCAAAATATTATAGGATAACATCAAGTTCCACTGCAGAAAAGAAAGCACTCACACACACGTCCAGTAACGCTTCCAGTAAGTACATTTGGTAATACAGTGTTTGCAGTTTTTAATTTTTTTAACTAAGTCAAAGAAAGGCTGAGGCAGATGTCCAAAGGAAGAGAGTTCTGCAACCTCCAAATTAATACAACAAAGGACCGGTCACCTGCCAAGCAGAGGTGTGATGACACCGTCCCTAAAACACGAGTGTTTTCAAATTCTCCATAAGGATGCAGTTCAAGAAACAGTTTTAATCCAACTGAAGTAAAAGCCCTTAGCAGGAGGGAATATGGCTACTCACCTCCCTGTGAAAGGCTTAAAAAATAACCTGCTCAACTAGTTCTAAAGCTAGCTGTAAACAAAACTACACAAATCCATAATGGCTCCAACCGTTCACCTTGGGACAGACGTAAAATGAATGCAGACTCCTCACACTGCTTTCTGTCTGCTCATGTGGTGCACATCTGTGGCATGCTGGCAATACGCTACACTGCAATCCGAGGGACTCCTGCTTTCAAAGCCAGCCCTATATGTTTATTTTTCCGGTATGACTCTCTCTTACATTTTTGTCGGCATCAGTAGGACACAGATCATGATTATTTGACTGTCCTAGATAAAGTTTCTGATAGTCCCTTTGATAAATTCAGACAAAATATGCAGGAAGACAAAAAAATAGCTAAAGAGAGCAGAGGATACAGCCTCCAGGTACAGGGACTATTCTGAAAGTTTACCTGACATTTAAAGCAATGATTACTCCCAAATGCAAATGCTTTTTCCTTACCTGTACTCCCTTCTTAATCTGACGTATTAAAATTTCCAATTTGGTGACAGCAGACCAAATGCTCCGTGACTTATGCTAGTGACTCTAATATTTTAAATGGTGTATTAATACTATCAACTGTCTCAAATCTTGCTTTTAGTACATTTCATATTCAGATTTTTAAACTAATCTTCCCCTCTTGACTGATTTTTCCTAGACTAGAAACTTAGATAAACAAGCAGGTCTTTTTAATACTGTGAGCAGAGAGGAACCTGGCCAGAAGGACAGGAAACGCAGTCCTGGGAGTTCTGTTCAGGCAAACCGAGGTGGCTGGCAATTTCCGCAAGACCTGAAGCACAGCAAGATCGTTGCAGCTTACGCTGGCAGGCGGAGCTCGCCTTCCTATGCACACGGCATTTTCAGAATTTGCTGGATTAGCAAAATGAGCCATTGAACTATTAAGTAACGTACAGGCTTACCTGTATATTCTCACATTGCAAGGGGAGTCAGTCATAGCATTATACTGAAAATGGGGTAACACAATTCAGCAGATAGTAACCTACGTACATATAGAGACATTATACCTGGACAATTTCTTCCGAAAACATTACTGCTATTGCGATAGTTCTTGTAGCACAAGCCAGGGTGTAAGTTCCTTAGTCATAAAAAATGAGCAGCTAGTCACACACAGCACTTAGTCAAGGTCCATATTTTTCACTTTAAATGCTATTATTTCTGTGTACAAAAGTCTCATAGTAAAAACGTAAATTAAGAATCACTCTTACACATTAAAATCTCAAAAACCTGCTATTCTCCTCCTTTCTCAGTGCTAATCCACGTTCCAATATGCATGTTTATCATGCACTACGCTAAAATGAAACCCAATTAAAAGATTCTTATCTTCTGACATTATTCACTTGTCAACTACACCAAGAACCTGAAGGTCACACCTACACATTTCCCCTAACATTGTTCATTAAACACTGGAATACCCAACAGAATGTATCATAAACTTCATGAGATTTCAGCCAACAGAAGATCTGGTTGTTACTCTCCTGTACTGTCTGTGTCCTGTGTACTTAAATTCATTCCCATGGCTCCTGGGAACTATGAAGGAGAGAGAAACTCCTCCTTGAAGGAGTAGGACACTACTTCAATGATTACAGCAAACCTTGCTGTATACAAAGTGCCCAGATTGTTCATGGTTAGAAGTGACATCAACACACCAATTGGTTTGTTAGTGTCTCTGCTGCTCAGGATACTTAACAGCCACTATTTTGATTTGTACATTTTGGATAAGATTCCACGTTTAAATAAAACTTAAAGACTCCATCCCCTCTCCTCAACTTGGATGCGATTGCACAGTCAGATTTTTTGCACCCTAATCCCAGGGAATCAATCCAGCCTTGAAACTGCTCTGTTTTAGAAGCATTTGCATCGCAGAGCATCAGTACTGAAGCTGCAGTACTGAAGGAGTGCTGCAGTCGTACTTTCTATACCAGCCCTATTCCACGCTCGCAGTTTGCTAAACTAACCACACACGCCAGTTGCCCTGAGTCTGCTCTGAGTCACCAGACTTCACAGAGGTCTATATCTAGAATCTAAACCCACATTCCCATCTCAGCTATATTAGTATGGCATGGAAGAAATTCTCTGAAGGTAGTCAACTTTCTCCAGATTTCGCTAACAGAGCTGCAATAGGAACTTGTTCTTACTTTCTAAATGCTTTTTAAAGATTATTTCTTCTCGTGAATTACTGTTAATTGCTGGGAAGAGATAATAGTGGTATTTGAGTCTATAAACTTTTTGTTTGTGCTGTATTGTGACTTGAAACAACAGAGGCCACTCAACATTACCACAATATAAACATGTAAAAATAATAACATTCATTAGCATCCTTCCCAAAAAGCTTCAACTGAAATACATCTGATCAATTTTCTTCATATCAAAAAAAAATGACAGACACGAAGAAATATACAGAGATACAGTAAAGAGGTGCTGTCACCACATTAGAGGCAAACGGATGTGTAACAGAAATCTGTTTTCCAGATGAACTGTCAGCTGTTTTGCAAAATGAAGATGGGAAACTCATAGGAGGACATTTGATTGAAAACATATAGATTCTTTAGATTAAGTATATAATCCAAGTCTACTCTTTTTTGTACAACTGCAAAAGTGTATTTTACACAAACTTCTTTGCTTGTTCACTAGTATTTTCAGAGAAAGGCCCATCTTGTAAAACTGTATTAACGGGACTTAATGCTTAGGTTAGTGCTTAGAAAGCTTTTAGCAATTTTGAATGACTGGTAAGAATCATAAAAATTACAACTGACTGGTTCATTACATAATTTAACAACAGCTAAAACCAAAAGACAATGTTAAGATGTAAGTTTTCCTCTCCTAGTACCCCAAATGATCTTTAAGTTAGGATCTACAAGATAAAAAAATAGTACACTTTAAAGCTGAAGAAACTAAGACAGGGTTGTTTGCATGAAAGCCAAAATACATTAGCATGTAGTTATAGGTTTTTGCAAAGATTATCCAAACTACATTCTGACTCTTCAAATACTGAGTGGGAAATTGGCAAGCAGAGACACAGACACGACTGAGATGACTCTCTGAAATGGGTCTGGGGGAAGCCACAGAATGGACAGTATTCTTCGCACACTCAGTATATCCTGACACTGCAAAATTTAGAGTAAAGCTGTGGAAGACTAGGAGGACACTTGCACGGGGCAAGGAAGAGCTACTCCAATGCCTTAGTCACATTCAAGGCCTAAGCTAGCATTTAAATGTTTGCAACACACAGCTAGTCTCAATGCATTAACAGAAGTGCTGACACACTCAAAAATAAATACATGCCTAAGTGCTTTAAAAGATCAAAACAAAGTAAGTTTGTGGCTTCCTACAGAAATTCTTCTCCTGAAGACCCTGAGCTGTATCTAACTGCTCAGATGTAAACAGAGCACATGGTATAGCCTTTAGAAACCTTTCTTTACATGGTTGATTGATATTTACCTTAAAAGTTCATAGATGTCATCATACAGGTGAGTGATTTCCAACATGTGGCCCATGCATGCAGGGGTCAGTGTATTCCTCCTGAAGGAGAGGCTAAAGTACCACAGTACTACTACTGTAGTCTCGACTGGTAACACTGGCATCTGCGCAACTGCTCAAAAATAATTACGGATCCACAGATACAAAAAGGACAAACGCTCCTGCTCCAGATAGTCACAGCAATGCTACTTGAGCAAGCAGGTCAAAATCAGACATGGTGCTTGGTGACTGTAACTCCACAGGAGTAAAAAAAAAAAAAAAGTGTAATTTTCAGCTGAGTTGTATCTGCTTAGGGCATGGCAAAATTTGGCCTGTGATGTTCTTAACTGTAATATAACTTTAAAATAACTACTTAAGTATTTAGTTGTACAGGACACTGTGAGATACTGACAGTGAATTAGACTGGTTAAGCAGATCAACAGTTCCAGGGTACTTTCTGGTGCTGCAAAAACTACCACGGTATTCATACAAAATTAAAAATGCAGAATGGCTATACAGTTACTAATTAGCATTGAATTAGCTGGCAGGTAGTGCCTTAGTGATATTTTCATGTCCATGCTTATGACAAGTATTTTCTTTAGTTTTTGCTTTTAGAAAAGCAGCAAGTCTTCTTCAAAGAGCTTTTGAATTAAAATCCACTCTTAACTGCAAACCCTTAGGAATGCGAATTCTGATATAATTACTGGCATATAAAACCACAATGAGTTAAAGCAAGTTTTAAGGACAAAGATGCATTTTCTTTTTGTGAACTGCACAGTAAGAGGTACTTTGTGCTTCCTCTGCTTTGTTTCCATACATGCAGCCTTGTATTTTGCAGTGCAGTGAGCTGGACTTCCTGTACCTACACCTTGACATTCTCCTCAAAATCATGACTAATTCTTTAATCATTCATTATTCAACAAAATGCTTCAACATGAGAACAGACATATTCAGTCTTTCAAGAGCTCTCAACAGCCTCCAGAATATGAGTTGATTCATTTAACAAGCCACAGACGAAGTAAACATCTGTCTAACGATCCAAGACTGTGAGATTCCCTACTGTGGGAAACACCGAGGATACACAGTGCAACGTAATTTTCAAAGGCCCCTAAGTTACAGCCTGTAGCATGAACCATTGGGTGTGGTTACAAAAGATGCACAGCAGCTCAAAACCAACAGTACTCTCTGAAACCGGCCCAGGCTAACAGCGTCCTGTAATCAGCGTCACGGCTCTAAGATGGATTCAGGCAGCAACATCCAGGCATGCTGCATGTTGGAGCCACCACCACCAGAAGAAAATCATGGACTGAGAAATAGTCTGAATTGCGCAAAGGAGTCCAGCCTGCCCTACCTTTGTGGGAAGTACTAGCTAATTTATCACTTCTTTGCTACCCTGGATTATTCAGCACCATGACAGAAAACCACTCACAGAGATAACTGTAACAACACGAGCATACAAATCTTATGATGTCACCAAGGTAAACCAGCTATAAAATACCTTTTTTTAAATACATGCATCACAAATATCTGTATCTTGGTTCTCCCAGCCTTATCCCACTCTCCCTTTAGTAGCCAAATGACTTTTTCTTTCAGCGTTTATTTCTTTTCTTTGATTTTGTGAAGAAACATGTTGTCACATGATTGCATTCCCAAGGCAAAGACTTGCATTTTCTGTAACAGCTGATGGACCTCGGTGTCCATAAGTATTATGTATAAACCTATCTTCCTACCTGTAAACACGTAAACAACCCTCAGAGTAAGCAACAAGCTCCATGCGCATCGGTGAACCTGCAAAACGACTTCCATTCTGTGGTAAGTCCTCCAGAACAGATTTTTGAACTAAAGTAGATTTCAGCTTCAGTTATATTAAGTCCCTTATGCAGTAATACTTTCCCGTAAGAATACCTCTATGGTAACATACCCTGAAGCCGGCCTCCATCCCAAGAAGAGCATTACAACGAGAAGGTAAAGTTTACATAATTGGACTTGGTGCACAGCAAAGGGGAATACTTCAGTCTCTGTGGTGAGATACTTGATTTGTTTTCAAGTTTAATGAAATAACATTAAGTAACAGGAGCAAAGAACCACTGTGAATCACCAAGCAGCGAGAATTGCTAATGAATAAAACAAAAGAGATGTTTGTTTCTACATATGAAAGCATCCATGTGCGTAGTGGTTCATAAACACCGTGACAAGGAAGGCTGTAGCTGGGTTTCTCCCCCTGAGATGGTGTTGCTTATTTCAGCTGCTGCATCTAGGTGGTATTGGTGATATCAGAAAGGACATAAGCCTGTAGGTTTGTTCTTTTTAGGAACAACTCACAGAGGTGACTTGGAAAATTGAGATATAAGCAATTACGATATCCCTCAGCAAACAGTATATATTCTTCTCACACACTTTTATATTTTGTAAATTAAAACAGGTAAAGAATACAATCATACTTACAGTGAAAACACCTTTAAGACATTTTTATTATTCAAGTGGAAACCATCGCACACTATTTGCTATCTGGATTTTTTTTCTATTCCAAACAGAACTGTTGTATTTTTAACACACCTATGGATTCCTTCTCGTTCACTCTTTCAAATACACAGAACACACAACCAGTACACTACTACTACTACATCTGTTTTTCTATGAGGACATCAAGATATTTTTACTTATGCTGAGTGAATAAAATATATGAAATTTATATAGTATAAATAGACTGTGTATATATATCCCCATATGTATGCGTGTGTGTACTTAATCCTCGCTGATTCAGGCACACCAAAATTCCAGCAATATTTAATGCAGTAAGTGGACAATTTAATGTCCATTATTCAAAGAGAGAGAGTAAGAGCTCTCACTCTTCAGTAAGAGTTTTGGTGTTGTATGCCACACTAACTGTTCCATAACATATTCAACAGATTTTTGAACATTATGCCCAGTAATGTACCTCTCTCGCTAAAATTTAGAATTTTATAAAAGAAATAAAACTCCAAAACCCGAAAGTAACTCTCACTACCTGATGACTGCATTTGATTGAAGCAGAGATTAGGCATTTTCTTTTACATACTATTCTAAAAATTCTTCTCCTCCCAACTAGGAAATCAAGAGGCATCTGTGTCTGGAGATTGTGTCACTAATAAAAGTCCTCTGTAAAGCAATGTTAATGAAGAACTTTTCTGTGCAGCTTGGACATAGGAAGTACAGGAAACACTGAAGATCCTCAAAGGTAAACACGTGGTATACTGCAATTAGTTCTCCATCAAAGTACTACTTTTGTGCACAATATTTGCTTGTTTAATGCTATCACATGATAACTCAAGTAAGTAGCTAAGTGCTGTTTCCTACTACATGCAATTTTTTTTCACATTTTTTGACATTTAAGTTAAAACTCACTTGCAAGCAAGACTCCATTTTCTTTGTTTGTTCCAGATTCTTTTTGCAAAAACTTGTTAACTCCTAATTTAAATTAAAGATGAGTGGGGCATGCCAAAAATCTTTCTAATTCTGAACACAGAGGGTTTTTTATGACCGCTATGAAAATAATTGCAAAATAATTACACAAACCATCAAGTGATATGTACAAAATATGTATCACTTGGAAATTAAATATGTAAAGCACCAGTACAGTGAGAGTTATGTGAGTGAATATACTTTTCACACATGCCCATCATCTCGGTATCTTTGCATGGGAGTCTTTTAATTATGCAATTACATACAATTGTCGCAGATCCACAGAACATGCTTATGACACAGCCTTCTGTGTACCCCTTTTCTGAACTTCACCCTACGAAACTGTTTATGCATAAATTACATTTAATCTTAAGTAATCAAAAAGCCTGTATGAGCAAAATACGAGATAAATCGTGGCTTTCTGTTTGAAATTAAATGAAACTGTTGACTTTTGCAGTTGGGAGTCCTCATGACGGAAAAGATGCTGCATTGTATAAACTTGTCGTAGTGCTACACCTCTAAGTAAATAAAGATGTAAGTTGTCTCCCTTTCAACTGCAGTGTTAGAAAGGCTGACAGGGCTTCACAAAACCCTCCTGTGTTAGGGAACGGAAACTCCTAATGAGATTAGTTGGTGTGTGTGCAGACATTACTTAGCCATGACTAAATGGGCTCTCTTCCTGCAGCCAGTGGAAAATTCAGGGAACTTTTTCCCCCTGCAGCATCAGAGTCCCTCTAACCTTCAGCAAAGCCAGATCCAAAAACAACTCTCCACTTTCTCTCCCTTTCTCTCTCTCTCTCTCTCTCTCTCCTTCCCCCCCCCCCCCCCCTTCCCTTACAAACATTTTTAGTGTTTTTTCGGTCAGTCGTGGAAACTATCCACGTCGGCCAAGGGGTCTTGGGGGCAGGGGGTGGCTAAGAAAAGCGGGGAGGGCCGGGGAGAACGCAGAAGACTACAAAGGAAACTGTAAAAAGGAGCAAATATATAAACCTGAGAGGGAGAAAACCACAGAGTTTCTTTGTGAGCTGCAGTGACTCATTTTCAAGATGTTGTCTGCTGCCAGTTTCAAACCGGAAGCGCATGGCAATTAGTCTTGGTGTTTCCAGACAAGCCATAAACTCTCCCCGACCCCCCCCCCCCCCCCCCCCCCCCCCCCCCCCGTTTTAAAGCCCCTTCTGCAGTTTCTGCAGGAGCCTTCCCTTCCCTCCACCCGCGCCCGCCCTGCTCGGGCCTCGCAGCGGCGCCGGGGACCCCGCGTCGCCCCCCGCCTCCGTGACAGGCACCCCGGCGGCCCCCGCCGCCCCAAACGCCGTTATCATGATGCTGCTCGTACGGGGCCGGCCCGCACGGCCCCGGTAGCCGGACGCCGCCGGGGAGGGGGGGGCAGGATACGACCCGGCACCGCCGAGGGGACTGCGGGGCAGCGAGGGGTCCCAGGGCTCCCCCCGAACCCGCTGCGCCCTGTCAGGCAGCGGCCCCCTTCCTGGCCCGGCCCCTTCCCCCTCGCCTACACCCACAGCTCCCGGGGGGCGGCGGGGCCCCCGGGGGTAGCGCTCGACACGGGCGGGGGGGCCCCCCCCCGTGAGGCGGCGCGAGGCCGCCCCCAGCGCCCCGCGCCCTCCAACCGTCGCTCCCCAACCGCCGCCGCCGGCCCCCGTTACCGCCGCGCTGGCCGGGCCCGGCCCCGGGGCAGGACCCCCGGGGGCCCGCCCTCCTCCCCGCGCTGCCCCCCCCCCCCCCCGGCCCCCCCCCTGCAGCAGCCGCCGGCCTCCCCTTCCCCTCCCCGAAGCCCCCCGAAACTTTGCAGGAGCCCGGGCGGGCGCAGCAGCACTTGCACCTACCCAGAGCCTGAGGGACTTCTCCGCTCTCTCCTGGTGGTTTAGAGGGAGCTGGGTAAAATCCCCTGGTTCTCCATGCTGACAGTCTTCTGCAAACGCTCTGTTGCTCTTGTAATGAGATCCTGATTTTTTTTTTTTCCCCTTTTTTCTTTCTTTCTTTTTTTTTTTTTTTTTTTTTTTTTTTCGGCCGGGGGGTGTGTGTGTGTGTGTGTGTGTGCCTGTGTGCGAGAGCGAGCAGGAAGTCAGAGCAGTCAGACAGAGAGCCGGCTCACTTCCTTTCCTGCATTATTCCCCAGGCGGTTTGCAGTCTGTGTAAACAGGCTTTTCCTCCCCTCTCCCCTCGCTCTGGCCGCTGATGTGCAGCATGGCTGTAATATAAGACACACACATAGTAAAGCGGGTAACGGTACCTCCGCAGGCTCGCAGGGAGCTCCGGCGGCTCCCCCGACCTCCACCTCTTCCTGTGCTACACCCCTGGGGAGGAGCTTCCCGCCAGCCCAGCCGCTTGGCCCACCGGCGGCACCCGGCTACCAGCCGGCTGAGGTGGCTTGGCAAAAGGCGTCCCCGCTCTTCCCCGGGCGACAGCTGAGAAGATGCTTATGGAGGGAGCCCTGAGGAGCGGTGCTTCGCCCTCCCGGAGCACCGCGAGGGGCCTGGGCGAGGCGCTGGCCCTGGGGGAGGCGGCCGCCCTTGTCCCACCGAAGCGGGGGCCCAGGTGGTGGTGGAGCCAAGCGTTGGGGGCCTCCACTTGGGGTCGGTGGAGGTGGAGGGGTTGGGGGTGTGCGGTAGCTCGCTAGAAGCGCTGGCCGCCTCCCCGAGGGATAGCACAGTACAGAAACGGTGCAACATGGCACGACAACGTAAATTGAGGGAAATGACACAGGTCCAGGGGCACTCGAATCGTCGAATACGACCTGGATCTTCCCACTCCACATCGTATCTCAGAGGCAGACCAGTGGTAGTTTGCTGATGGGGATTTAGGTTTTGACCCTCAAGCTGTAGACCTCAGATCTAAACTGTTGGTTTGGATTTATTACAAGGGACACGCTCCCAGCATTTGGAGTTTACATCCTTCGTGTCTTTTCTTGTGTCTCAAATATCTGCATTGTACTGTCTATTTCTAACTTCATTTGGAAATTTTAAGAGTGAGTGGCATTATTTTCTGTCTGCCCAGTGCATCAGTGATGTTCAAGGCGTAATACTTCAAAATCAATATTGTGCTGCTATTTCTTTTAACAGTCACAAGATTTATCATTCAGGTACAATCACTGCAGCTCAGAATGTTCTTGATGTGCAGTGACACAGAAGCTATGATTACTTTTTATCACTCTATTGGGTTGTTGCTTACGGTGTCACTGGGAACAAGAGTATGCTTGGATGGAATTAAAAAGATTGTCATGGTTGTCCACTAAGTGTTAGTCAATAGCATCCGAACAGCTGGCAGGGAGCAAACTGCAAGTCTCTTGTGCGAGTCCGTCGGGTTTCTTCCTTCTTCTCTTCTAACATGCCATGGGGGAGCAAGAATAACACAGTACTGGCACACCAAATTATGTAACTTTGTTATTTTCCTTAAATAATTCCCTTTTAGAAGTCATCCTGAGTTTTAGAATACAGATGTGAGGTCTGCTAAATCCTCATTTTGTGTTGCCCAAATAAAGAAGCATTAAAATGTTTCACTTGAGATAGTGTATTGCCTAGATTAAAATGCGCAGTGGATGAAGTCCTTGTTGTAAGCACTAAAGTCATTAGGATGCAGGAATCAATCTTTGGGAGCTACAACTGCAGACCCAGGTTGGCAAAACCAGGGTAGCCAGAGAAGCTTTTATGGTACCAATACGCAGTGTTGGACTGGCAGCTGGGGGTACCAACATTCATCTTCTACATTTATCTTTCATTGACTTTGTGAACAAGACAAGCGGAGACACTCCAGAGCTGCCTTGACCGGTTATTGGTGTGGAGAACTGAGAGAACAGACTCTCAAAACCGGTTTAACTTCTTTTCTTTTACAAAAAGTAAATAACACTATGCCTTTAAATAATTGTTTAAAAATTCAAATGTTTCTTTTACTGATTATGCCGTAACTTGGTTGACAGCACTAAAAAATTTTTTTTTACAGCACCAGTCCTTTTTTGTCTAGATAGTGAGGTGGAAACCTAAATAAAGCTGCCATGCTGGAGGTTGGATGCCCCCTGTATGAGGTCTCTTTGAATTACCCTACAGATGCTGGAAAAGAAAGTGTGGAACTTGTTTAATGGAACAAAGTCACCAGGATATGTTGGAAACACGAGGAATTCAGAAAGCTCTACTGGAAGAAAATGGGAGCTTTTGGCCAGGGCTACTGATTCTAGCACTATGGATGTTATTTGGAAAATATTATTTGAAACTACATCTATGTGCTTGATAAAAACACTGTGCTCTCTCATCCGCAATATCTGCCTGCCTAAATTAATCCAGGCTTACAGTTATGCTTCAGGATTATCTGATGGAAAACCATGAGATGATGAATGAGGAAAATTGCAGGTTTGTATTGTGTAGGAGCCTTTTCCTTCTGCAAAAGCAATTCCACTCAGAAAACATGTTTGCTTATGTAGTCCTAAAACTGCTGGTTATATTTTTAGTAGCATCACTAGTCAACTTCTGTGTCTCGATTCACATCCATTCATCAGCACATTTTATCATTACAACTGTTAATTACAAAGCCTGGGTCCTCTCCTCAAGCTGTGAAGATTTGGGGGTTTAGCTTTGGAAAT
This sequence comes from Gorsachius magnificus, assembly GCA_034008185.1. Taxonomy (NCBI): domain Eukaryota; kingdom Metazoa; phylum Chordata; class Aves; order Pelecaniformes; family Ardeidae; genus Gorsachius; species Gorsachius magnificus. The sequence continues at coordinate 166,818,308 of CM067081.1, forward strand.
TGTTGTTCCTTGCTCAGAGTTGGTCCAGACAACAGCTGCCGCGCTCATAAAGGACTAGGAGTAAGTAGAGACAGCTCCCCTTCGACCGGTGAGGCAGGTTACTGCTGCTGAAAGTCCTAATCCGATGGGTTCAGGCGATCCTTGAACAAACATAGGCACCCAGGATGTCCCTCTGTCCTGTTTACCTAGGGATAGTGGAGTTTGTAAAAGAACCTGCATTTATAAACCTGTCCTTCCACTGGAAAAGAATGCCCCAAAGCATTCCTAAGTATAGTGACTATAACCCTGCCTCATTTTTATTAGATTACATCAATTAAGAAACCAGGCTTTGTCTTGTCCTTTCAGACTGTTTCTACCCTATTTTTAAACTGTTCATAAATCTCATGTGCTGCTGTAATTAACCAATCTGAAACGAGGAAACAAAAAAAAAGGTAGATTTGCTGTGCTCCAGATCTCTGTTTAAGCTCTTTAGGCTGAGGTTCGTATCTGTGTTGGTCTAGGTTTTAGTGTAATTTCACTCCGAGCCTGTGTCCCACTGTAATTAAATTATTAAATTAAATTAAATAATTGTAATGTCGCTTTGCGGTACACTATTTTTCTTAAATGGACATAGATGCTTATAATCATGTGTAATTATCAAGAACAAAGTTGAAAGCAGTTGGAAATAATTGTCGTTTCATTTACTATTTTAATTGCAAATATATTTAATGACCGCATATGTTGTTTCACCCTCTCTAAACATTTTATATTTCTTTCTAGATTACAGGCTCTGTAGTGAAAAGGCTTCAAATTTGTGTCTGCCTTTATGACAGCTAACACAATAGGTTCCGTGGGAGAATCACTCGTAACCATTCTTCTCCCTTATTTTCTAGTAATTCTAGCTTGAATAACCACCTGCCAGGTTACAGGGGGATTTCCAGGGGATTTTTGAAGGTGGCTGTATAGAAATTAATTACCTGAGTTGAAATGACAGCCTAATTCATGCAGGATTCTTGGTTGCCCTTCACAACACACAGTTTAAATGCCTTGCGAATGTTGCATCAATATTGACAAATGTTCCTCTTGCAGGTTCGGCTTTTCACTTTCACACTTTCCTGTAGCTGGACAAACACAGGCTTCAGAGCCAACAACTTCATTATTGCAAAAAGTCCCAGGGGGATCCATACCACTCACGAAGTGGTCAGGTCCTCAGTTTTATCTCATCTCGCAGGCAGCTTCAACTGGCAAGAAAACTCCTCTCTGCGGTACTGTCCGGTGCTACCTCCAGAGTGTAACGCTGACTCTAAACCCACGGGAACTCAAGAGAGTGGACTGCACGTTGTTCCCCAGCAAGCATTGTTTCTCCCTGGGCTTTTTGCTGAGCTATCTAAAGTAAAATTGTGAGCTTTAGAAAAGGTTTTAGGTGGCAGACATCAACAGAACTGTGTTCGCTGTTGAGAAACCTCTTGTTCAAAGTTGGATGAGATTAGTGGGAAAAACAATTGCATGTCATCATCAAAAGGCTCAAAACCTCATGCCACATTTTCTGGAACAAAGAAATGCCATGAGTTTTGACCTAAAATGTTTCCTGTCAGAGGCAGAAGGGCTACGTGCTTCTTCACACCATGAAACAAGTATACCGTGCAGGTGGTAGGACCTCGGCAAGGAAGCAGGAGCCTCTTCCCTCCTCCCAGGGACTTCTTTTTCCCTCGGTGAGCATGTTCCAGTCCCTTGTGACAGAAGCTGTGAATGAGAACTGCTGCTGGGTTGCAATTAGTAATCTTCAGTCTTAAGGGAATTGTGTTTTGGAGACCCCAAGGTTTTTCTCTTCTCCCCTAGCCACCTCCGGAAAGTGGTGCTGCTTGATCAGGAAGGAGTGTTTGGGGGAAATTACTGCTTTTACACTCCTCTTCCTCTGGCACATTTTTGCTTTCCTGAATGTTTTGCTTTCCCTGTATGTGTTGTAGAAGAAAGCACATGACCTGACATGTTTCGATTAAAAGCGTTGCTTGCGTGTACGATTTCATTAGGTTTGCTTTCTTAGTGAAAGATTTATAAGGAATTGCCTCCTGTGCACAGTGTGCCTATGATTTTTTGTCATTTCGGGAATGTTGTGTCGCTGTGTGTTGAAAGAGCCTATAGCACCTAAATGGGCAACCCAGGAAAACAGGGTAAGAGGATCCCGAGAATCTTTGAATAACCATGAGGTTTAATCTAACTGCAAAGATTAGTTATTTCAGAGGTCACCACACTTCTTAAATCTTTTGATTTGTTCTATTGCAATTTCTTCTCCCAGCTAATTAATTAAAGGTCTGAGCAAGAACTTTAGTTGCATTTTATCAGACTTTTTCTTTTTTTTCCCCCCCGTCTCCTATCTATTTTATTCTAACTTAACCAAGGTATTTCTACTGCCAAATATCACCATAGCATCTGAATATAATTGAACTGCTTTTACTGTTCTCAAATGCTTTTGGTCAAATGGAGCACAACTCACTGCCACTTCTGTTCAGCCCACACTAATCCCAAGATTTTTAGATGATGAATGAAATTGCACAGATTTTATCTTCAGTGTGTGACCTTAGAGCTTTTAAGTTTCCCAGTATGACACATGCACTTTGAGAGATATTTCTACTTAACAATTTTCAGTTGGGTGCAAATGACATTTTTTTCTCTTCTAATTACTGTGTATTTGATTATGATGTTCCAATGATTGTATTATTGTGTTTGTAGTTACAAAGTTAATTATGCATGTTCTCAGCAATGTGCATTTTCCGATGAAATAATCAATGTTTTCCTCCCTGTTCTCATATTTCACAGCCATAATTATAAACCTCATATGAAAGATGCTTTGGAAAAACAAATAAATCTTCAAAATATCTTCGGGTTTTTAAAGTCAAAACTAACCTCTTAACCAGTCATTGGTGCAGACCATAAAGTCCATGCATTATGTGTTTCTTATGGGAAATGACTATTAGCATAACCATAGCTGCCTTTTGCTTGCTAGAAAATCCTTTTTCTAAGTCACATTACACAAAAAAAAGTTTAAAAATGCGTGTGTCTTAATACCTTTACCTTACATGTGCATGTGCACTCATTTTTCTTGATGTACAGTAACAGAGGGAGACTTCAGAGAACAATTCAAAGCCTGTAAGTTAGGACCCTGATAGGAATGATCTGGGGGTGCCTGCTTCTCTCCTCTGACTGTGCAGGAATCCTGGGAAGCCTCCCCAGCTAACTCAGCCGCTCAAATTAGGTGCTTAGAGTTAGAAGACATAGATATCCCTTAGATTCATATTCTGCCTTCAGTACAGCTAGAACTTGGAATCACTTTTCAGCTGTCTGTGAGATTTTTTTCAGAGGTTTTTTGCTATACATTTGAGCTACAAGGACGAAAAACTTTCAGTGTAGACATACTCACATCTGTCATTTAAAAGTGACAGCATTTTGATCCTTCTAAAAACTCAAGTAATGTAGGCTTGCAATGTGAACTTTGGTTCATCCAAAAATTCCCAGTTTGTACATATGTTGGTTTGTTCTATATTAGATCAGGACTGCTATCCTGCCTGTACCTTAAAAGTACACACGTTGAAAATGTGTTATGCGGTTGCCCGTCTGATAACTTTTTAGTCACAGTTCTAAGAAGTTTGCTGATGTGAAGCCATACGAGTATTCCCTTGGCTGTTGTGTGCCCCTGACTGGGTGTTATCGAGAGATGCCACATTTACACAGAAAGCTTTTTTGATACAAAGTGTAGGCTCCTTCATAATCAGACTTAGCAAAAGACCATAAACACAAGCCTAAGCCCACACTACTAAACAAGTCCTTAAAAGTTAAACATGTGCTCTCATGTTGTGTTTAACACAAAATAAATTCAGGCAACCATATCCTATGGGAATGGCTAACATGGCTGTAGCCTGCCATTGGTGTCATCCAGTGAAGCACGGCTGCCCCAGGTGAGAGGACAGGGCATCAGCTATAACCCTTTCATCCACGTTTCAGCTGTATGCAACACCAGATTCAAGCACATTCTTAAGCTTTGCTGAAGCAGGGCCTTACATCCTTGTGCAAAAGGTGGTGTGGTTATAGCGAGTTTCTTTTGACTTCAATTTCGAATCAGAGTTTCAGTCAGGGATTTATTGTTGACATAGTCTTCAGGAGGACTTTGGTTAAATACCAAGTTTCTTCAAAACCTTACGGAGATTGTGGTATAAAATTGTTAGTCCACCACTTGCTCATTCTGCTAAAAGGAGGATGCTATACCAAATAGATTATTGCTTACATTACTCCATGTAAATTGCTTTGAGATGTTATTGCGAGAGAAATTGCAAAAATACATACATATAGAAATGTATAGTAAGCTATGCTGTAATGTAAGTGTCTTTACACATTTAACGAGAAAAAGGAAATGTTATAAACTGTTGGTAAATTTTTTGGATGCTGTTTATGTTTGAACTTTTCTCCGTTTTCCTGTAGAAACTTCCGTATCCTCTTCCTGTGTCCCCACAAAGTTTTGTACAATGCAGAACAAGAAATGCTACAGGGATTGTGCTCCACCTTTCTCCTTCCTGCTGGGATATCCTTTCTGTAGAGAAATGTAAAGTATGTAATATTCAAGTAAAAATGTTTTATTATTCTTTATCTCAGTAATTTTCTGCTGTCTACAACGTATCAAGCTGAGTGTACATTGGTTGCAGAAGTACACCACTATTTTTACATTTTTATGCCATATGAGTTCCTCAGCCAAAGGTAGCTAAAATCTATTACAAAGTTTCTTGTTTTCCAGAGTCTTATCAAGGGTTCATGTCTAAGCCAAACAAGACAAGGGTGGGTTGGGTTTTTCTCTTCATTGTTTTGACTGAATTAACAGGAAGGGGGGAGTGCTTTACCTGTCTGACACTAGAGCAATATTCATTAGCTCCCACTTTTCACTTGTCTGTCTGTCCAGACTCTGTCTGCATCCTTGTGGGAATTGTACGGGAATTTCTTAACTCCCAGTAATAAATAAGGAAATTAGTAAGGGCCTTTGATCTGAGCTCCACTCTTAATTCATTCTAAAAGTCAATACTTACAATAAAATAAAGGACCAGGACTTTAAAAGCTTCGTTAATGTTAATGGACCATGTTCCTGAGCAGTCAGTGTAGGCTTTTACCATTGTACTGTTCCTCTGAATGTTGGAAGCCTGTTTTATAACCCTACAGACATATAAATGCAGATGTATATATGTATGTTTCTCATTTAGATCATTTAGCCATTCTTCCCTAGCAATAGCGATAAGGCATGATGGTGGTCAAGACAGATGAGAATTATTCTGTGGTCTGGTAGACAGGGAAGATCAGAAAACAAACTGATTATTCATTTCAAATGAAGTTCATGCATGTAAAATAATAAACAATCCACAGGGCTGCCAAATTAAAATAATGTAAAAAGGCAGAGACTTAAAAATATGCAGAGGTTTCAGACAATTTGTTGAAACACATAGCAAATAGGAAATAGCTATTTTAAAATTTACCTTTAAAATAATACAGAACAAAACTCCTCCCTCGTCATGGATGAGATCTGCTGAGTTAAAAGTTTCTTGTACTTATCGGTCTTTTATTTTCCCCTCCACCTTTTCTGATAATGTATATATTTTATTGGCTTGCTTATCTTTCTTTTTGTGCTAAATAGAACAGGCAAACAGAATAAGGGGAAATGGTTTGACTTGTAGGAAATTAATAGTATGAAGAACAAAATAAGGATGTAGCCAGCAAAATTCATTATTTAAAATTTGTGCCTTTGCTGATTACCAAACTGATTGAGCAGTATATATCAATTTAACCTTTATGTTATTTACATTGTATTTATCATACACATTTATATGATAATGTTCTTGCCTGACCCTTATTGCTATAAAAAATATTTCTTTAATAATAAGTAATTTAGCACAAGGCTAACATGTAGCAAGGAATGGTCCCTAAAAAAACCCTCTTTAAAACTGATACAATGGCACTGTAAACTGACAAGAGTGGTCTTTTCTAAGCAAATCACAAAATCGCAGTTAGCAGTGGGAGCTATACTTTTGCCTGTGGCAAACATTTTTTGATTGTGTTAGAGGATTCTGCTTTTGTGGTTAATAGATTTGACTCCGATTCCTGTTCTGCTCAGGCTCCCTCATGTCTAAATTAACAGAACCGTACTGAAATCGTTGGTGTTACTCTGAATTTTCTACGAACAATTTCAGATGCTTGTTGGTGTTTCAGAAATAAATGTTGGCTTCCCAATCCCAAAGGGACAGAAATAACTTCAGCCCATTTTTTTAAAAGAAATGAGTCTTTTGTGATCACACACCATGTGAGCGCAGGTGAGAGGACCTATGTCTGTAGATTTGCACACTTTGATGTGTTTGCATGGTGTCTGCCAGTTCTCCCTGGTAAGAGGTAACCCAGCTTTCCCATTTCAGCCAAATTGACAGAAATGGTCTCAAAGGTCCAACCAACATTACCTTAAGTTCCATGAAAATTCTGTGAAAATTAGCACTTGGAAAGAAGACCTTGTTAATGCCACATCAGGAAGAAGTATAACTGAACTCAACAAGTCATGAGCACCAGTGAGTCCATAGGACAATATGCTATAAATGCCTTAATCGTGTGATCAGTCAACTGAAGTTTGCACTTGCCAGGCACCAAAAAACCCGATCAACATATGTAAAGCCATATGAAGCCAGACTTCATTAGCTCTTCTTTTCTGGAACAACTTGGGTTTTTGCACAGTTTCACAGAGATACAAATTCTTTTCTTGTCCAACACGCACAAGAGGCTATTAGGAAAGACTGGACTGTCTTGGGGGCCAGTGTCATGCCAGTTTAAACATAGATTACTTAACAGTCTTCAACCTGCTCCTCCTTCTTTATATCTTTCTTCTCTGGTCTTTCCGGTTCTCTAGATAATCTTGGTTTGCCTATCAGAGCCTCATGAAACCACATTTCAGAAGGTATAGATAACTCTGTTCTGCTCTCTGGATTAACCTCAAAAGCAGTGCAAACTGTTCAATACCTTCCCCCAGAGGTTGCAGGAGTCTTCTTTCCTTGAGGGCATCAGTGTAAAATTACAAGTGCTAGTGATCTTAACAAGAACAACATTTACTAAAACCAAGGTGGAAACTCAATGAAAACAAAAGAAATGTGTATTTTACCCTAATTTATCTGTTATACTTCTGATATTAGATAGGACAGTCTCTGCTGAGTTTTATAGAGGAAAAAAAATATAAGCAAGTAGCTTGGTGAACATCTTGCTTCAGTCTCCAGAGGGTTCTCTTGTTGCACAGATAGACACACAGTGTTGAACCAGTGGCTTTCTGAACTGGTTTCCCCAATTGCCTATATGCATAAGGCTGTAAACTCATGGCTTCCTCCAGGACGAGTGGAAACCTTTATGTACCCAAACCAGCATTAGTAAAAGTGGAGTTATGAGGCACATAGGTGGTTGGTTCCATGTGATGCTTACATTTTTGTCACTAAGTTATTGCTCGGTGGTGCCACAAGGGGAACCTGGGCTCTGTGGAAGTGGACAGGGGATGTTCTAGTGTAAGAGTTTTTACTGAATGTTAAGAACAGCCTCTTGAAAGTTTAACAACTATTTCAGAGCGGGTCCAAACAATTATTTCTTCACCCAAGAAAAAATGTTTTGTAATTTGATTAAATTTTAAAAAAAATCTATATTTGTGTTTCTATGAGGGTTTTATTGAGGTAAAGACACATCAAAAAGATGAGTGCCCTGTATAATTCTGAAAACAGTGAAGCCAGAATCATGACTTGTGTCTCATGTGGGAGGTAACGAAGTTGGGCATTTACCATGATGCTGAAAGGGTTTCCTTCCTCTTCCCTGTACTTCCCCAATTAGCATGGTCTGGAAGACCTCCATGCACTCAAGGGCCACATCACTGAATCATGGCTCTAAGTCATCTTTAGGGCAGGGCTGCATCTGCCCCTGCAGGTTCCACAGTCCACTTCCATTCCTCTCCCACATACAAAAAACCTTCCTTTGGGGCCTGATACTTTCCTCAGTCGAGCAGAACAGCTGTCAAGGGAGTTTATGTTTGTGAAGAAACAAAAATGAGTCACAGGCTAAAGATTAATTTGATAATCTAGAAACAGATGCCCTTGAGGATGTGTGGTATAGTAGAGGAAACAGCAGCTTCTATGATGCCTGTGTTTCTCCCAGCAAGAATCACCTCTGTCTTGTCTCATTGCAGCTTTGCCAGCTTCTTTTAAGGTAGGTCTGCCAGTTTAGAGACCTAAGAACAAAGAAAATCTGGAATTGTAGCATTTCAGCCCTTTTTAATGAGTTCTGCTCACAAAACTGCTTAATTTCCATGGAGCTCTACCAAAATACAGTCTGTGCCTTTTTTCCAAGATGCACGTTGTTTTATCACCTCTCTTCAAAGGTCCGCATAACTGATGAGTGGGGTGAAATGGGGAATTGAGATGTTCTGGGTCTTGTGGCAAGGGTGCTGGGAAGTTATGAGCAGTTATTGATAATGGCACTTTGCTTCAGGAATGGAGAATTAACTTAGCTGTTTCAAGGTCTTTGCTGTACTGTGAGAATATTTTGTATCTTTAAGGGAACATTAGCTTGCAGTGATTTGCAAATTACTGTATTGTCACCCTTCTCGGGTCTGGAGAAAAGGGGAGGTCACCTGCCTGGAAAATATGTATTTGTATTTACATGAGGAGGAGGTGGAGCCCCAGGTGTCAAAGTTAGGGCTTCTGGCATTATCTGCTAACCTGTTCAATGAAATTACTTAGAAAGGGGAAGGCAATCTCTGCTGGTAAGGTATCAGTCATCCTGTCACTCTGTAATAGGTACATGCTATTTGAGTGACTTGGCACAAGACTTACACTGAGTCTCCTGCCTGGAGATGACAAGGAGTCATCTGTCTGTGAGATGAGGATGGGATTCCTCCAGGGCATAGAAGAGAAAATATCGAAGATGGAAAGGACACAAAAACATTTAATCTAATATCTCCAGCTTCCTTGTATGCAGCATGAAAAAGGTCTGCTCTGAAGAGCTGTAAAGCAAACAGCACATTCTATACAAGAAGAGAAGAGAAGAGAAGAGAAGAGAAGAGAAGAGAAGAGAAGAGGATTTAAACTGTGTTCAGCTATATCTGACAGCTTACACTGTATATACTAATACCCTAAATCAGGATTTATACCCTCAAATGTAGCTGTTCGTGGGCTTATACACCCAACAGAAATTCTATGTATTTACTAACATTGATGCTTATGTACTAATTGTGCTACTATATGAGAATACAGTACACTAGTGGGTCCAACATTAGGGGTTGCAGAAAATTATAGGTCTGTAAGATATGAACCGAAGGAAGTTTAGAAGTGGCTGCTTTGGATTCTCACTATTGCTTAAGAAGTTTCAGAAAGACCTTGCACTGATGTCCTAATTAAAGAACTCACTCGTCTTTTGTCAATGACACCAATGAAATCTCTGCAAAATAAATTAGAACTGTTGTCACATTTTATTTCCAATATTCAGCAGTTGGCATCTTGCATATTGTAAGCCAAATGCATCGAAGAATTAGAATCTGTACCTGTCTGTGTAACATCTCACATGTTGTAAAATTGTGAAGAAGAAAATCAGGTAACAACCAAACCCCTGTTTTCAGTCACATACTTGGGATTTTTTGAGTGAGTCTGTATTTTGAACATCAAAGTTCACTGAGAATGAGGATTAATTTGCTAGTGGGAATAAGGACAGTAGCTGTGTGTGCTAAGTGTTCACCAGATAAGTATGAAGCCTCTAACCCCACATTTTTTCTGTGTGGGTTTTCAGGTGTGGCTTTTATTATGTCTTTCCTCAAAATAGTGAGGAAAAAAACAGTTTATGTTATGTAGGTTAAATTTATTAACTTATAGATCTCATTGGGATGAATTTTATGTTTCACAGGTCAGTTGTACATTTTTCTAAGCCTTTCAGCCTGGAAACAACCCACACACTGCGGTGGAGTGTATGTGATGTTAATATCTGGAAACTTCAAAGTAGCCTTAGTCTCCGATATGTAAAAAATAAACATCCTTTTAAGTAGCTGCAGAAATGTTACACCACAGCCTCATTAGGGTCAGAATTTAGCAAGGAAATTCTTGTTGAAGATAACAGATCATCTTTCAAAGTGTCATCTCTCCAATTTTTTTTTCAGCTATGATGCAGAGACTTTCTTTTGCTAGCTAGGATTATTTTATTTGCTCTCTTCAAGTCATGTCAGCATTTATTTGGCTTCTGCAAATTGTCACTCACTTTGTTCTTTTCATTGATTTTTTCAGGCCTATGATGCTGTTTTTTCAGCTTATTTTTCTCTTTTTCAAATATGTTGATTTCCATATTTTGGCTTTCTTTGCCAAAAGTAGGTTTTAAGGTCTGGATTTTATTTTATATTCATTTAGATTTTTTTTCACATCTGTTTCTTTTTTCAAGCGTTCTGAGGGAAACTTTGCTTGCATTTTTTTTTCCTTTATAAAAGCACTCAAATTCTGTTCCTATTTATTTAAAATGTTTTCATGTTCAGCTATCTGCAAAATAAAATTCATCTTTAGCTCATTCTTGTTTCAAAATAAAAAAGACCATGGTTTTGGGAGGCAGACAGGAAGTCATGTCCTTTTGACCCAAAGAACGAAGAGGAAGGTTGGGAGGAAGATGATAAAGAAAAGGCAAAGGAGGAGACGATTTGTGCACTGGTCGTAGATCTTCAAAATTTTAAATTATCCCAGGAGGAGGTATTTGGGGAGCATTTCTGGGCAGAATGTGGAAGCATGTTGTAGTCCACCACGCTGTATTGACTTTTTCCCCCTGTTCCCTGGAACAGTAACTTGGATATAGCTATTCCAGCACATTCCATAATAGTCCGTGTTTCTGTGATCCTTTCAACAGGTTCTGTGTGAAAATAGTGTTTCTGAGCGCAAAATGCTCCTGAACAGTTATGTCCATCTAGGAAGCGCACATTACCATGGAAGTGGAAGCCTCAGTTACACAGATACTTGGGATCATGATTTCTTTTCTGCACCTTCCTCTACTTCACTCTTTCTCCTTTCATCATTTTCTTCCTTATATACTTCTCTATCTTGCAGCTTTTTTTCATTTTCCTTAATATTTGTATTTATCCTTCTTACACCTCCCAGCCCTATTGGTAATCTTCCAGTGCCTGTTGGAAAGGAAAATGGGGCAAAGCTTATCTTTTTCCATTCTGCAGATAAAAATCCAGAGGAAACATGCAGAGAGATGCAGAAAGATAGAAAGAAGGAGAGCTGTTGCTATGGGAGTCTTCTCTGCTTCCTCTCTTCTGCAAGAGCTTATCCTTGGAGAGCCCTGCAGGATCCTGGGGACTCAGGACGTGAAGGAGCTCTGAAACTTTTGTCCGAAATAGAAAACAGGTAACTTAATCCTCCCTTTATCCCACAGGAACCTGAGGATGAATGGGTGTGCCCAGCAAGTGTGACAGCAAGGCAAGAAATTAGAAACAGTCCCCTGGAGGAGGATGCTAAAAGACAAGAATGGGCAGAGATGTCAGGACTGTGCTTTATACATCTCCTTGGCATGCAGAAGGACAGGGAAAGGCAAGGAATGGCGCTGACCCCCTCTTGCATTGGCCAGAAGGTATGGCTGGACAGTGAGATAAGTCACTCCCACTGCTGTCATTTCTCCAAGCAGATGAGGACCTGGGGAGGAAGTCTCACTGCCAGCATGTCCCAGTGCTCCTCCTGGACAGCTGAGTGCAGAGTCCTCCTGAGACCTCGGAGCAGGCAGAAAGGCCCAGCTAGTAAAGCAATGTGGCAAACGTGTATGGGCATTTCTCGTAAACTTAGCAAGGTTTTCGGAGTCTATGTCATGATGTTGCCTTGCCGTAGGTTTTTCTTGGTGATTAAGACACCTTGTACAAGCAAATCATTAGCTGCTGCAGTGAGCTAAACTTGTCTTTAATTAAAACTTCTTCTAAACATCTCAGGCATTTGAATTTGTGACCCTTATATTTATTAAACCAAACTCTCATACATCTGTTGGATTGAAGTGTATTGGAGCTTATGTTTTCAGACACTTACACCAGACAAATATGAGCTTAATAAATGTCTGAAGACTGCAATGAAATTGGGGTAGAGAAGAATTTGGTCCAGTCTCTTCAGACGCCGGAAATATACAGCCAGGTGTAATAACCCTACTTCATACTTACATGGGTAGATGCACATGAGTTTCTCATAAATTCAATTACTTCATTCTTGTTGACCATATTTGACAGCTTTTACATATACTTGTCTACTTAATATCTTCCCAGTACATCTGACAATAAATAAAATGTAAAGTTGCTGATAAGCTGAATTGCATGTTTCCACTTAAATCTGCATTCCTTGTTGGGTTCTGTGTTGGTTTTCTTTAGAAATGTCCTGGTATTTTGCCCACCGTGTTTGCAGTATACCTGTACTTAATGCTCTTTCATTTCCTTCGTCTAGCACAAGATGCTGTTGTTCCACAAAGTCCCAGGGAGAGTAAAAAGAAAGAGAAAAAAAAGTTAATTTAGGAAGTAAATCTGCTCAGTGTTTTATCCCAGCATCCTGTCCTCCTGCTGCTTTTTGGATGACCTTTTGCACTGCACAGAATTCATTACTATTGTAAAAACCATGGGTTTGTTTCTTAGAAAATTTCAAGAAATTCATGCCCTGTTTTAAAGTAGATGGGATTCACAAATGGCAAAACCCATGCCTTCTTCCACATCCTTTTCATTCAGTAGCAACTCTGCAAATTTGCTAATTAGACCCAGTAAACAAAAACACCCCAGCAATAACACCGTGCAGAAGGAAAGGAGAAAACATCATTATTGCTATTTTACTTCCCATTTCACTGCAGGACGGCACAGGAACCCTAACCAGGTCAAGACTGCATTGTGTCAGGTGCTGTACACAATAAATAGCAGTTCCTGCTTCAGGAAACATGAAGTTTGTGTATGTATTTATAGCCAGGTTTGTGGCCCCCTGCTAATTCATGTCGTGATTTACCTCTATGAATGCTAGTCTAAGGCACCCAGAAATGTTTGTTGCTGGACACAGACACCTGTGGTTTTCCCTGGGCTGAAACCCAGTATCGTTTCACCTCCACAGAAGAGTAATAGCGCCTTAGTGTAAATGGAGTGGAGTAAGACCCAAAACACTCTGTGTTCTTTAAATGAAAGACACTTTATACACATATATGTTTACAGAAAGGCCTTTCAAAGATGCTTAATTACACAGGCATCTCTGTGTAATTTGCCTGGGTCAGTGCTAATATTAGTAAGTACTTATTCTGTGGGTCAGACGTATTGCTGCAGTGTGCAGTCCCTGGCCTGCGTGTCCATCATAAATCACTCTACAGAAGAACTAGACTAACATGTATCTGTCTCAGCTTTTTTAATTGCGGACCACAAACACTGATAGAACCTAAAATGTTTGCTCAGTCTAGACTGAGTGGAGAAATGGAGGCACACACTGAATTTGCTCCTTGGGGAGTACCTTCTGTTCCTTTTAAGGAGGCAAAGTCTACACACGATAACCAGAAATGTCAGACTGTGTACAAAAGCAACAAATGCTAGTAGTCCCAGGCAGTTCCTTAAAAATCATTCAGATGAACACAAAATAATCAGGTATGCACGTGGGCTTTTAGAGCTTGGGAGTGCATTGAGTGTCTCTGGAAACTGCTGGGTCAATTGCCCACCCACAAGTGGGAGCAGCAGGTGGGACATTGCCACATTCCCCATCCTGTCCTAGAGGGGACCGGTCCTTCACTGCCCAAAATGAGCCGGGGAGCTGCAAAGGCTGGGACCAGAGGCACGCCAAGCCATGCCTGGTGGCATCCTGGCCCTGACATCCCTTCCTGCAACCTCGGAACCCCCGGCCGAGGGGGTGAACCTGTGACCTGAACCGGCAGCTGATGATCACGTTGTCACCACCAGGTCTCTTCCTGCAGGCAGGCAGCTGTGAGAAGGGACGTAAGCCCGCTCCTCCAGAGTGCAGGGGCGAGGAGGCGAGGCCCTGTGGGCTGTGGTGTGAGCGGAGCTGCTGCGGCTGCTGCCTCCCCTCTGCCGGGAAGCGGGGCGCCCCGTTTGACTGGAGCTAGCTTAAAAATGACAGCCAAGGCCAAGTGCTGGGGGATTTGCCGACTGAAAGCTCCATGGCGCCCGAGAGTGCTTGGCTTTGGGTGATGGGAAGGGGCACGCTGGGCCATGAGTCAGCCTCGCTCTCCTCAGCACGCCCAGGGCCACCATTTGGGTGAGCCAGCCTCCATCTTGAGCCGCAGTGTGGGCCTCTGGGCGGCGGCCGGCCTGTGGCTCCCGCACGTGGTTTTGCTTGTCTGCCTGTGGCCGGTGTGTTTGTCACAGCCCCGCAGCTCTTCTTTGTGGAAATTGCACCTGCCACTGAAAATAAAAAGCCGCTTTCTAGCTCCGACAGGGGCAGAGAAAAGCCCAGTGTGACTAAAAGGGTCAGGAGCCAGAAGGCAAATAAAACCGACTCCAAATGCAATTATTTTTTGGGGTGTTTTTCCCCTAAGAAATCTCCAGCCCAAAGAAGCCTGATTCATGATTTCTCCAGAGGTGGGGCGGGCCATGGAGACGCTCCTCTGGCTGACTGTCCCTTTTCCTGTGATTTCCACCGGGGGGTCCCTGAAGGCTTTTCCAGGAGTCCTCAGAGCAGTTGTTCAAGGGCAGTGCCAGTAACTGTGGGAAAGCACCCCGATGGGAGAGACCCGCCCAAAATGGGACCCCTGAAACAGCGTCCTCGCAGCCCTGATGCTCCTGACCATGCTGGCCACCAGCACCAGCTGTGGTGCCACCAGCCACCATGGGGGCCCCTCACACCGCAGCAGGGCTGGAAGCCAAAGGCAGGAATTCCTGACTTGGCTGACCTGAATCCAAGTATCTGAGATTAAGCGTGAAAAAAAAGAAATAAATATAAAAACAGTTAACTCTTTTCAACTGAGTTAACAATTGATGCATTTTCCAGGCTTGCCTCTTGTCTGTCTGGGATCAGGAAGCAATGCCCCTGAACACCCTGTGAGACACCATTCTCACGTGCTGCCTTGGCCCATGAGGGTTCACAGAAGCATCCTACCCCCTAGGATGCTCAGGGCTGCTCAGCCTACAAAAATGCAAGCACCCAACGGCCCTGTGTCCCTCCTTGGAGCCCAGGGTCGGTTTGGCATCAATCTGCAGAAGGCTTTAAAGGGTTACCAGGCTGGGAGAGGGAAGGGTGGGGAGCGGAAGGCGCGGGGAAACCGTGGTCCTCTTACAATCGTCAGATCAAGTCACAGGGTGGAGGAGGATTTTCCAGATCCTCTGACCTTAAGGTTGGGGAGTGAAAGGAAGAGGAAGCACATTTGCACAGATCCTCTGTCAGAGCTTCCTCAGGGAGGGGCTCGGTCCTTCTGGCCCTTTGCTACATGCAGGGCCATGCACACAGATACACACAGCTAAATAAACACGGGAATGAAGTTCAAAGCAGACCCACAGGAGAAAACCTAATCTATGGGAACCTGTTATTAACACTTGTGCTCACCAGCCCCTCATATCTTAAACATTAAGTGTTTAACCAGCCATAAAATAAAATATTTGCTGGGTACCAGGAATACCTTGTAGTCCTATAGCACTTTCTAAGATTTTTCAATCACCTTATGAGCCATTAATCCTGATTATACCTTTGGGTAGGCACTTTAGAAGACTCAGAAAAGTCAGGAAACTGAGGCACAAAACACAGATTAGTTGGTGGGGTCATTTGGGAACCCTGTGGTAGAGCTGGGCAAGGAGCAGAGACCCTGTAGTTCCCCATCACTCACTTTGCGCCTGATCCAAAGCCCACTGAAAAAAACAGGAGGTTTTTATTGACTTTAATAGGCTTTGGCTTAACCTCTTCTCCCACAAAGGTATCATCATTTGTATTTTATAGCACATCTGTCCTGCAGAACAGATGTCTGAATCCTCAGCATAGGTTTCTAAGACAGTAAGGCATATTAGATATAGGCATGAGAGAATCCCTCTCATTTCCCCATTTTACTTTTTTCTCAAAAAGTGATCATCAGAAGTAGCAATTCAAAGGTTTCTTAAAAATACAACCAGATTTCCCCCATGTTTTTCTCCTTCTCTCTTGCTTTTCCTCTTGGCCTCTCTTTATTTGTTTTTTCCTCCTCATTTTGTTTTCAAGCTACAGGAAATGTTAGCACAGGCCATTTTAGATTAGGCACAGCATTCAGTGGGTGAGACCCTCCCTACAGGAGATTTCAAAAAACAATTAGGATGTTATAACTGTGAAGAGGCACTCAGACCTGCAAAATGTCTCAGTAGTTTATGTTTCCTAATCCTGAATAATTCACCTCCTGCAGAACATTAAAAATCACAACCTAGCATGCAAGGAATTAATCTCCTTACAGTAGCAGAACAACTGCTTCAGCCAACGTGTCAAATTCAGCAAGCGCTCTTTTCAACAAGCATTTTTTTCTGTTCCACACATTATAATTGTGCATGAGGGTGCCTGCAGCAGTGCAGCCCCCCAGCAGGTGAGCCAGCTGAAGGTAACTAGAACTTTTTCTTGAGTCACTAAGCTAATTTGGTGAGGGTAGAAAGCCATGTTAACATCTTCATCGGCCCTGTGGCTGCATCCTCATCTCAAGTGGGAGGGAAGTTCAGTTTCCTCCACTCTTGGTCTGATCATTTCTTAGTGTTTGCCCATTGTTGGTTTTTCAGTCAGTTTTTAACAAATCCAAGTCATTCTGCTGCATTTTCCTGTCTATCCACCTGTACTCCTAGATCTCTTCCTTTTATGACTCCTACAATGCTGATACACAGAAATGATACAGCTCAAGTGACTGCATATTTAATCTTTTGACATGAGGTGGTGTTTACAAAGTTCTGTTCATCGCGGCATGGAAGAAACAGACCCTTTAAACAGTGATTTACAAACCCTTCAATCTGACATTTTCATATCAGGGAACCACAGGTCCTGACAAATGAGCCAACACAGCTGAACATTGGTATGCTCTGTATTTCTAATGTTTCTTTGCTCCCAGTCATCTCCTTTGGTTTAGTCTATGTATTTCTTCCTCTGAGTACTTCTCTCCTGTGAAAGAGATAATGATATTTATTGGCTATTACCTTCTGGAGTTCTACATTATATTCCAACAGGGTAACAAATGCAGCAATAGGCCTGTTTTTTCTGATTAGATTTTATCGTTACTCATTGGGGAAAAAAAAAAGCCCAATTTGCACTGTTAATACCTAGATAGAATGAGACGATTAAATGCCCTCTCCTTCAGAGACAACTAAAATCTGATGCCTTTCTGGTTTACAGCTGCCTGTGAAAGGGCTTTGCCACCAAGAGTTCTGCCAGTAGCAAAACCCAGCCTCCAGCACATCCTTGCCCACTGCTGGATTTCTACCAGCCAGATCATGGTGCAGAGGCAGCATCTGTAATGCTGGTGAGCAACCTCTTCCAGGTCATCTCCATCCAGCCCCATCCTGCAGAAAGTCTCCAGGGTGTTTGGTATAGGTCTTCTTCAAGACACTTCAGGGTCAGGAGAAATGGCAGGAACTGGCCATTCTCTTAGACCGAACTTGATGCATGAGCGCGGGCAACCCCTCAATCTCTCTGCAAAAGCGACACAAAAATTCAACCTCATCTCCCAGTTCTCAATAATGTCTGCCTGCATCAATGCCATCCTGATAAATACTGTGCATATAACCTATTTACTGAGTTTTGACTTGTTTATTGAGTTTTGACCTACTTAGACTCCCGAATGCTTCTGAATAACCCTAATATTCAAGACTGCTAAAACTTCATCTTCATAGTTGCTGAGAAAATCACAACCCTGTAGTAGCCTGCAGGCTGGTCTTCTGTATACAGTGTCAGAACATCGTTAGCATCAGCGATTCATCCAGCAGCTGCAATTTCTTGTAGGGGTACTTGTACACTGTACTTGTACACTGGGGAAAAGCTCCCTTCAATACAAATATCACTTGCTTAGTTGTCTGCTTGCCGAGCAAGGCGGTGCAGCCACATCGCACCGACGCTCATCTTAGCGCTCGTCACCAACAAAATGCAAAGTCCAGATAGGAAAAGTCCTTCCTGGAGTCATTCCTTTCTTTCCATAACAGCACTTTCCTTTAACATTTGCATCCTCTTGGAGCAGTGATGTTATTACCATTAGGAGGAAATCCACGGGAATGGATTAAACCATACCCCTTACTCGCATAAGAGGCAGTAATGACTGCAGGCTTTGTGAGTGGAAACCAAAGGCAAATCTCATTTCTTCAACTGAGCATTTCTTAAGCAGCTCTTCGCACATATACAGGGAGTCTTAAGCAGTTTAGTGATGTGGGTGAGGAGAGGAGAAAAACAGACAGAATTTCTTCTGAGGCTGCTATTCCTCCTGCCTAATTCTGGGGAGGCTCTCCCGGCCCCGGTGTCACGGGCTCTTCCATCAGCAGCCTCTGCAATGATGCTGGTGACTGCTTCCCCTCCACCTGGAATGCGTCACAACTGGATGGGGCTCCCACAGGAGGACTTTGTGATGTGAGCAACCTACTGTGAAACCTGAAAACCAGCACAAAGCTAAAAGGAGCTTGGTGTTTCCTCCCCAAGGTCAGGAAGAACAGCTTCCAACTTTTCAGTCGCGCGTTTTTGCTCTGCCTTGTGTGGACAGAGTAGTCAAATTTGTCTTGTTTCAAGGCTCCCAAGAGAGGCCAAAGCTAAGCTACAACAGATTCTTACATTTCAGCAAGGACATATAGTGGTCTTTCAAGGAAAAGAAAAAACAGCATTGCTGTTCACAGCTTGAACTGCCACTGGAGCAGCATGGTAAAGGCTTTTTCAGAAACCAGCCTGTCTTTACTTGCTAACTGGACCAGTGCTCTCACGTGAAATGAGGCAGTTTGCTCACTGTGCTCTGTGAAGCTTGCACAGCCGTCCCATCTTGCCACCTGCAACAAGCAATCCACCAGCTTTGGCTTTGGCTGTTCTATGTGGGGTCCTCTACTTTCTGGCATTTTATGAGACTTTTAATCCTATGCAGGCAGAAATTTGAGGCAAAATACCAGGTCAGGTTTTAGAAACTCCAGGATCTGCTGCCTACTGCTAGCTAAGTGGTTTGAGTTACAAGAAGTAGTGGACGTTGCTTACAGGGCTTGTGTTCTTTAACAATTTGCAAAAATAATTATAGTGGTGAATTAATTTTTTGCAATGTTTTCTATTATCCACCTGTTTCCCTTGTGGCCACCCTTACAAGGGCTAAGAGGTAACGTTTGGGGAGCTCTGATCTCACGCAGCGGCATGCAGTACAGAACTGTGCAGTGAATTATCCTGTTCTCTGAATCTTCAAGTATGACTTTTCCCAGGTAGTGACATTGAGGGGACGGAG
Organism: Gorsachius magnificus; assembly: GCA_034008185.1. Taxonomy (NCBI): domain Eukaryota; kingdom Metazoa; phylum Chordata; class Aves; order Pelecaniformes; family Ardeidae; genus Gorsachius; species Gorsachius magnificus. Next base: position 166,837,697 of record CM067081.1, read on the forward strand.
CCCAAGAGAAGCGCCCGCTGGAAAGCAGCAAGCTTCATCCCCATCGGCAGATGGTGGGACTGCACCTTGCCACAGCACGGTCACATTTTCTAACAGCGAGAGCCAAGTCCCAGCTCTGAGGCAGCGCAGTACAACTGGTTGTAGCTATCACACATCTGGTTTGACCTGGCAGGAGAAGGCAGCAATAGCCCCGTGCTGGGAGCGTGCTGGCAGGCTGCCTTCCTCCCCAGCTGCTGGAAAGGTGGATGTGATTAAGCGAACTCTCCTGACTGCTAAAACCACTGGAACAGTAATTGCAGAGCAAAAGTGAGCCGGAGCTCCAAGTACGGGGATGCTGGGATGGGATGGATTTGTTTAGCTTGTCACAGAAGTGGAGACTAATGTTAAAATATGAAATGTACTGGTCTCTGCAAGTGTTACAGTTTTTAGCTTATAATTTCCTTTAAAAAGCCTCTTTCTCTCTTTCCCCCTCTTATTATTACTATTTTTCAAACAGATAAGGACACCTGGATACTGACACTGGAAAAGAGAGCACGTTATTCTGCAGCAGGAGCCAATAATGAATCAATTGATCGATTTTTCTTTTGGAGAGGAGGGAACAGAGGGTAGGGAGACAGGGGAAGAAGTGCAAAATGTTCAATTAACCAAATGAACTAACAGGCTAAACTTTGGGGAATGCTTTATATGATATATTACCATGCAATTAAATGGCAGTATGGTATTATGGTGTTACATTAAATTCCATTTAATTTCCTGTAAGCTCTCGTGATGAAAATGCAGGCGAAAGCTGATTCTATTGATCTCTTTTGCTCTCACCTACTGAACAACTCTTCAGTGGACAAGTGACTGTTTTCCTCGGGTTAGTTACATGAGCTTCATCTGGGCTTACACGCCGTGAGGTAATGATTTGTTCCTGTAAATGGCTTCACTGAGGCAACTTCACGTTTGCCAGCCTCCCTCCTGGGGCATGTTTGGGATGTCAGCGAATGTAGAGCGTGGATAGCTCGCTACGCGACGCTAAATTTTTGTTGCTCTGCTCTTTCAGTATCGCCAAAATCCATGATGATGACTAATATTTTTCCCAGTGCAGAAGTGAGTCACTTTTTAAAGTGGTTAAAAACCAAAGACTGAAGTGATGTGTGTGTGTGTGAAATTAGTACTGCAGGTTTAAACAGCATCATTTTGCCACCGTCCGTGTATCAGTCGTCAGTCGCTAACTCTCTCTTCATCTAAGGACCAGATCTTACAACCACATTCAAGCGTAACTACTTGCAATGCATAAACAAAGGCAACCAATAGGTTTGTGCAAGGGAGAGAGGTTAAACTAACAGAAGATCACATCGCAAAGTAGGGATGTAGCTAGGTATATTCTTAAATGCTGAGGCCTTTAAGGAAAATCTTGGTTGTTGGTCAGGTACTACAGCACTGACATATTATTATTTCATATTCCTCTCATTATAGGGAACCTGGCTGTGTTTTGTGCCAGTCTCAAACCACATAAAGTTTGTGGTCCTCCTTCGGTTCTTTTAGCACCTGTAGTTTCTATGGTGCACCACCAGCGCCAGCCTTGGAAGGAGTGTAACCCAGGGAAAGGAAGGAGCGCAGCAAGTCAGGACTGAGCTGAACAGAAGAGCTGTGGCAAAGATTACCCGAGACACACTGAGACCATGTCAGCTCCTACTTACCGATGTTAATTTGTAATTTTCATGAGCGCCATGATCAAATAAACTTACAAAAACATAATCCAGATTGCTGAGGCAGAGAAACACTGCACACAGGGCTGCCCTAACATCCTGTGTATCACTGGCCCAGAGCCACTGCCAGCTGCAACATTTTTCTGTTAGAGAGATGAAATTGCTGCTCCTGAATGCACAGAAATATTTAAACAACCAACACAACATAAAGCAATGGATATAGGACATAAGAAATCAAACAGCCCTTCCACGATAAATCTTATTGAAAGCAACAGCCTAGTAAATCCTATCTAACATTTTAACAGAGCCTTAGATCTAATGCTGACCTCTGCCAGTACATTTGTGTGTAGATTCAGTAGGAATCCTGATGGTTTGGAGTCTTGGTTTTCCTTTCACCCATCTGTTACTAACACAGCAGATATTTGACATGACTGTTCCACTTTGTCTGAGACCTGATGAATAAAAGTTCTCTTTCATTTACATGAGTAATAACTACTAATAATTTGCATTTACAGCACATTACGCCTTCTCTTGAAAACTCAGAGCACATCATAAATATGAGGAATGGAGCTTTTTAATACTTCTGAGAGGTGCTGTATTATTTTCCCTATTCAAAACTACAGAAGCTGTTGCAGAGAAAGCGTCACATTCAGTGTTATGGCTGAAAGAGAAAGGCAAAGCCTTGAGGAGACTGCGATCCCCTTGAGTCCTTTTGCCACAAAACCACCCAGCAGTAAATGAGAAAACTGCATGCGCCATAAAAAGGGTAGTCACGCTGAATGAAGTCAGTAGCTGTACCTATGAAATTCTAAGCCATTTTAGAGTCAAAGAATTTTTATGAAACCTGTTCATCTGAAGTGCTTCCTGTGGGGCATTTTGAGTCAGATTCAACCTGCTAAATAGAAAGAAAAAAGCGCTAAATGATTAGCAAATGTGGCAAATAACCAGGCCGCCTGTGGTTCAACCCGAGGGATGCTGATAACTGGAGACCTCAGTCCTCCCACCCCACATGCCTCAGCAGACACCCGCTGACTTGATGCTCCTCGCGGTGGCAAAGATCTTTCTTCCTGCACAGAGGCACTTCATGATGCTGCAAAATTCGGGAGGCTCCCTCTTCTGCACCACAAGGGTGGAGGGAGCTTGGCTGACACGAAGCCGGGCCCATACCCTCTCAGCACTTTGTGACGGGAACTGCAGCAATATGTTGCCTAGTAATGATCTTTCTAGGGACTCAAAAGGGTTTATAAATTTTTAATGCTCCAAATTCATTTTCTGATAGCCTTAATACAGGTTTACAATTTCAGTCTGTGAAACAATAGCTGGTGCATGTTCCCAGTTATTATGGTCCTACTCCATTTTTTTTGTTTAATCTTCAGTAGTATCCCAGTTTTGTTCGAGATCACTTTTTTAACAACAGCCACAGCAACAGTTTTATCAATCTCAGCTCGCTATTCCTGCTTGGGCACAAGACGGGCTGATTCAGGTCTCATACAAATCAGCTTTAGAGCAGGTTTAACCCCCTGAGCTCCCTGTGGAGCTGCTCCTCCTTTACACCAGGGTGAGTGATAAGGATAAGGATCAGGCTATTGGCATTCGTAACTTCTCTTCCCAAGGATTCGTGCAGCAGAGTCTGCCTCTGAGATACGGGTAATGAATATATCCATTCTGCTCCACTTCCAGGCATTCATTTCCTGTAACATAATTTTTAAGGAGTCTCTGGCAGTTCAGTGGAAAGAGATTTCTTTTCTTCTTTTAAATCTCTCTTAAAGCCCTATTACCACTCTTAATTACCACTGTTTAATTTCTAAGGACAAAAAATCTGGCAGACTTGTTGAGCTGCTTAAGTCTCTCGTTAATCGTTCCTAGTTAACACGGCCACTGTGTCAGCCGCAAGCCAAATGAAGGAGGGGGCAGCAGAGGCAGGGACCATGCATCTACCCACTCATGTCCCTTCGTGACATGTTTGTACCTGTGCTTCCCTGCTTTTTTCCCTTTTTAGTCCTTCTCCAGTTGTGTCATGGACACATTGGCACCGTAAGGTCTGCAGGGCCAAGGCAGTCTTTGCCTCTGCTGGTGGCACGCTGGGACCTCAGGCCCCTGCCATGGCCAGCTGTGGTGCCGCTTGCTACCTGTGATGCTCACGCTGCCATGTTCACCAGCACAGCTCAGAGCCACCCTTGCTGACTCTCCTGGGTGGTGAAGGACCCAGCGTGTCCCTCTCCCATCTCCGAGTGGGGCGGGGGGCCCACCTTCCCGCCATCTCATGCCTTGGTGGCCGGGAGGTCAAATGAGCAAAGTGAGACACCGTGTCAGAGCACAGAGCACTCAGCAAGAGGAGGCAGAGGGGAAAAAAGGTCTTGTTTTCACACCACCCAGCTGCAGCAAGCTGCAAAGCAGGTGAGAACGTTGGGAGAGCACGTGCTTGGTGCTGCACATCTGCAACACAGCGGGTTTGCTCCTGCCTCCTACACAGATCGTGTGTGATGGCAGCTCGCCCACTGTCACCAACAGACGGCCTCTGATCATCATGGATATAACCCCCTTTCACTCCCCGAGGAATGCCCCAACATGGGCAGTGAAGTACTTGGGGAGACGGTTGGTGCGTGGTGTATTCTGCTATCCAAAGGGCACGGACGGGGTCCTCTGACTGCAGCTTTCCTCTTCCTTTACACTTCTTCCTTTCTCCTCTTAAGAAAACTTTACTGAGGGCAATTTCTGTGTTTCAGGCAATAACTCACTTTGATCAGTGCTTCTTGAAGAGCTCATGATTCCTGGTTATTTACCGGATGTGTGTAAACAAAAACATGTCACCTGGGTTGTGTTCAAATGGAGAGAACAAAATAAGTAATGGTACGATGAGTTAGGCAGCTTTTCCCATTGAAGATGTAATGAGGCTGTTTACTGCTGGATCATCGATTGCTGGAAACTCTGTTGTAAAATCTCCTACTGCCACCATCAGGGCATCAAAATATAAAATGCTTTTTTATACAGAACACAGCATCAAAGCCAAGTAAGTCAGTACATCCAATAAAAACATGAGTAGAATATAAATCTTTCGGATGTACACAACAATATGTACTAAATTGGAAATTATAATAGTATGTCTCTCCAGAGAGACGTCCATAAGGAAAAGTAGGAGCGGGGGTGTCTGTAATTTGTGCAATAATCATGCCGTAAATAAAAAAGCTAAATAAAATAACTTGCATAGCCCATATTCACTAATGTGAATTAAAGGGGCATCTAATAATAATAACACTGTAAAGACATTAAGAATATTTTTGCCTGTACTTCAGTACAAGATGTATGGCTCATTAAAGACTCTCTTCTTTCCACATAGTTGCCAACAGTATTTATGAATTCTCAGTCAGCTTTTGTGCTTAACCCAGAAACCTAAATCCTTAAAAAGTTCTTTCTGACACTTTGCAAATGCTGTCACAATTTTCTATGAAATATTCAACTATCTAACACCAAATATAGCCAGAAAGTACCACATCTACATGGCATCACTTGGCTATCATCCGGAAGCCTTGGCTGAGGCTGGACTGGGCAGGGTGTCAGTAGATGGAAATGATCTCCTTCTAACAGGATTTATATTAGCAGAGAATTTGGTCTTCTCTGTATAGTTTTGCGTAGCAGCTTTGTGCAGTCCAAATAAAGAATCAGTAATACAACAATAAATAATAAAGACATTTCTGAGTACATTGTGATGCAATGCACCAGATTGCTTTTACAACCAAGCACGCCAGGAAAGCATGTGCTCTACTGCCTCAGCTGCAATAAGTTATTGTTTACTTTTATTCACTAATAAATAATGTCCCATTCCAGGTGAATATGTTTTGTATGGTTTAGATTAAAATTATAACAGCCTTAAATCGAATTGTTTTCCTTGAAGAAGGTGAGCTACCCGCCTTTAGCTTTAGTAGCTCTCTACCTACTGTGCGGTTGCTCCAACCCGCTGCTCTCCTGTCGCTGCCGTGGCTGAGCACCCCAGGACCCCCAGGGGGGGTGTGGGCAAAGCAAGTAAGTACATATTTTTAATGCACACTAACAGTAAGTAGACATTTACTGTCAGCAATTATGTGCATATCTGGGTCCTCATTGTCCGATGACATCATATATGATCTAAGGAAAGCGCTTGTGACTTTACTGTTTTAACTGAAATATCTGTGTAACCAAGCACTGAAAAATTTCTAGGGAGAGCCTTTGCTGCCCTGAAATCAAGATGGCCTGGTCTTTGATAGCAATTTGTTTTGGGACGTATTTGTCCTTTGCTGGTTGTATGAAAAAGAACTTTCCATAATTCCCAATTTAAAAGGGGAGGCTCATTACAATGGAAAGCAATGGGAGTGGGGGTGCTGGGGGGGTGAGTAGTTACTCGTTAGGGTCATTTACGGGACCAGTTTCCAGAAGGGGTGGGGGTTTCTCCACAGCTCAGCAAAGGGAAGCATTTGGCCCCAGTGGAGTTACAGAAAAGATCACAGGGAAGTCTGTGGAGGAAGAGGCCATGGGAAACGAAAAGAGGTGCAGAGTGAAGGCAAGCAGCCTGCAGTGCCACGCCGCACAGACGGCAGCCTGCTGTAGGAAGGATGGGGATTTCTTCTGGACTACTTTTCTTGAAGTGTTGGGGAAATACCCAGTAAGGAGGCTGGAAGAGCAGGAGATTACAAGGTACAGGTGGGCTGACAGGTCTAGGGTCTAGGTCTGAGGCTGGCAGAAGTCTTCCAGCCCTGGGAATGGGGCAGGAAGGTTCCCAGGAGGGGAACTCCCTGTAATTGGATTTTAACTTTGGAAGAGCTTTAGACCAAAGGACCAAAGAGCACAACAGCAGCTTCCCAGGCTGCTTAGGGCAGCTGATTCAGATGGGGAATCAAGGCCCAATACCAGCTAGGTAAGTGTCAGACCGGTCTGGCCTGGCAGACTGCTGGGAGGAGGGTGCTGCACAGCTGAGGTCCTTCTGCTGAAAATTACTCATGTCCTGGGCACACGTTTACAGACTTTCAGGAAAAATGCTGCCGATTATCTAAGTTTCCATGCAAGGAGATGCGATCCTTCAGGACCAGCCTCTAAACCATTTACCATCCAGTTTTACATAGTGCTAACAGCTCAGATTACATCCAGATGGGAAAACGGTGCGGCTGTGTCATTTCTTCAGCCAGCTCTCCCCACTGTGGAAACAGCCTGCCCATGCTCTGCTAGCTGGAACAGACGACTGGCTTAATTGCATTGCCATATTGCCACTTGCACTTGCAATGCCACGGTCTGTTGAGTAATTCTAAGCAGAAGGAGTAGTTTGGTGCATGAGGTGGAACTAGGAAGGCCTGGTGCTCGCTCACCTTTGAACTGTCTGGCATCTAAGGAGGCGTGAACTCTAGCAGTTCTAGATTTTCCTCTTGTTGAGAAGAAATGGTTCGTAATGGCTCTCCTCCATGGTGCCTAAAGAGGGCGAAATGTCACAGCCTTCCCCTCAACACAGGCACAAGCAGGATTTTTCTTCCCTTCCCAGTTACTTATTTTCATTTAATTTTACTGAGCATCATTTATTCAGCTCACAGTAGCTGGGCTAAGTGTAGCTGGTTGCTACCCTCCTATTTGTGAGTAGTCTCAGACACGCTGAGAGCGATTTCGTTTTGTAGATGCTCGCCTCCAGGCCAAACCAACCTGTCTGCCCTTCCAGCAAAAAGCTAGAAGAAGCCAAAGTTAGAAGGCGGCTCTATTTCTGACACAGCAGAATAACCGAGCCAGAAGTGGGTGTTTGTGATGCTCTAGGGATGATCTTTGCAGGAAAGGTGCCCCAGTAAGCAAAGTGGCGGGAGTCCTGCTCTCAGCTCTGGAAGACACATTGAGGTCGTACTGAGAGCAGGACTGAAGAAAGCTGCTTATTCTCTGAACTGAGAGCAATACAGGGCAATCTGAAACAAAATTTGAGTGGGAACAACCACTCTTGCTTTGTGCTTTTGAGAACCAGAGGCAAAAATGCCTCCTTCGTGTACTAGTGCGCTGGATATGTGAATGTCTCCCTCTGCTCTCTTTCCACATTTCAGCTCTGTTTGCATACTCTATTACAATTATCTACAAACAGGTTTTATAGGGACAGATTCAGATCCTGAATATTTAAATAGTCAGACTGGATTGCTCTATCTTGCTGTACAGAGACGAGATTCTCTTTGTTTCCATACAAAGGCATGGAAGGGCCAGGGGGCAAAGGGGAATGTGGGAAAGGTGTGGAAAGATGAGGAAAAAGCCACCTGGAAAGGGCAAAGGGAAATGGAGAGTGCTCCACACACAAGCCTACTTTGGCTCATGAATTTAACATGTGTGTAATGTTTCTTACGAGAAGTCATGTGAGCAATTTAAACTAGCCCCTAGGCAAGTCTAATCTGAACAAGCTGCTCTGAGACAAGCTACAAATTGCAGGGTTTAATAAAAAGGGTAGGCCAGAGTCAGCAGAGAAGAGGATAAAACAGGAGGGGGAAAAGGCTAATATAGTATCAGAACTTGAAATGAAATCTCCACAAGCAGATCTTAATAATATATTGCATTGAGATAGCGAAGCCTGAAAAGGAGACACTGCATTAAAATTCTGCACAGCTGGGTGTGTAAGTTGTGTAAGATACCCCGACAATTACTTCGTATCCATGAAGAGTGACACAGTTCTTTTAGCTCATTTGCACCACTCCTGTATCAGAGTCTTGCATTGTGTCCCTACCATTAGGTGTCACCACTCCACAGCAGAATATTTCTGAGGAGATAAGTCTAGAAAGTCTGGTCTAACGCTTTAAGTGCAGTCTTTCTTTCTTAAGGGTTCCCAGGCTACTCCTACAAAAGGATTTTCCTGGGTAACAAGCTAAGCTACTGCAGCAGAGAGCAAGAGCAGCACTGGATGAGACTGAGCAGATCCCTGGCATTGTTAGAATGATTTGGTTTCAGGCTCTTAATATTGAGGTTCAACTTCGGGGTTCATTCAGCCTCAAGACTGCAAAGCAAGGCTCCAGCCTGGCCTTCAGAGTGCCTCTCTTGCCTTGCTCCTTGGCTCATCCTCCACTCGTGGCTGGGACTGAGCCTTTGCCCCTGCCCCTGATGGGCGATCAGACTGCACGTGGTGCAACTTGGCCTCAGATCATCTGTGCTTGTCTGACAGACCACTGGTCTATCTGTGGATTCACGGGGCCCAAAGTAATGGTGGAGTTAACACAGCTAGTTTTGTTTTGTGAGGAAAACACAGCTCAAAATGTCTTCTCTCTTCTCTGTCTCATGTACCATAATGCTCTACAGCTTCCCCATGAGAAGAGACTGTGCTACAGGGAGTTAAACACCATTAGTACTACTCTTGGGACAAGCAAGTGTCATCTGCTTGACTAAACAGATTTTGGAAATTACAGCAATATTTTTTAACTGATCACCATTACGGTGATGGCCAGCAATCCTCACGGCAATTTGCATGAAGTTAAATAACTCTTTACACAGAAGTTTCCATCACAAACTGGAAACAATGGCTGAAACATCTAGATCAACCAGATTAGGTCTGCGTAAGCTTGGCTTCCTGACAAAACCTCAAGCAAACCCAGGAAATTGTTAGCTCCTGGTGCCCCTGCCTGACCCCACTCCCTGAAGACTGGGAGAACTCCAGCCCCCTGAGCACAGCGGCCAGGGCAGGGGCATAAATTGCCAGGCTGCAACCAGCAATGTCTTTCCAATTATTTCAATACCTTCAAAAAACAAGAACTTTTGGAAATTGAAAGTAACATAAACAAGCGACTGAAGGACAGAACATGAGTCAAAATGTGGAATTAAAAATATTTGTAATCTTTGCTGATGGGTGAGCGCTGTCACGCTAACTGCTGCCAATGAGCTTGTTTTGGCCTGAAACTGTGCAAACTCGTTTCTCAGATGTGGCAACCTCTTCTGTACTGTTGGGAAACCAACAACATAACGAAGTGTGAGGGCCCCATGGTAACAGTCTTCTCTTCCTACCTTCCACCCTCCTCCCATCAGGGGAGGAAGCTAGAGTGATTTCTTTCCTTTCAATGTTCTCTTGCTTCTTAAATTAGTTTTATCCAAAGAGGCTGCAGAAGCCCCATGATGCTAGCATATAGTCTGCATATAGTCCAAACGCCTTCCCCACAATGCTTTGTAGTCAAAACCACAAGATAGACAAAGGAGAAACTACATTCATTTAGCAAAAGTTTTGAAATGAGCCACACAAGGAGTCCATGACAGACCCTGGACATGCACAATGTTCTCCGAAATCCCAGCTGGTGTCAGTGACAAGACCCACGCTGAGCAGCCCTGTGTCCTTCCAGCCAGGCACTACACTCCTGAGTCTGAACGAACACCTCGTAGGATGTAAGGCCTGCCAGGGACAAAACCAATATATCTAATTACAAACATAATTGATTAAGAACCTCCAGAAGCAGGCCAAACCAAGGGGCCACCTCACTCAGTATCTTCTCCCTATTTAAGGAGAACAGCATAAGAAAGATGAAATACAGAGTGATTTTTCCCCTGGCATAATCTCCCAGGTAATAGAAATCTGCACTTTATAGATTTCAGGAGTTGGAAGCTGCATCCCTTCAAAAATGTTCTAAAGGCACTGTTAGATCTGGGCTTCATGACTGTTTAACTCTTTTGAGGCGGTTTGTATTCCCAGTGTCCATGACATCTTGTGACAATGAGTTTCATAGTTTACATGGCTGCATTTAACTCATTTAACTGCATGAAAAAGCGCTTACTTTTGCTTGCCTGCTTGCCAAAAATTTCATTGGGTGCCTCCTAGTTCTCCTTTTATGGGGAACAATAAATAACCATTCCCAGTTCATCTTCTCCAGACCACTTGTGATTTTATAGACATCTATTTTAAAAAATGTTTAAAATACATTCCCTGAGCTTTTATCAATGTATTCACGTAAACATACAACCTGTTTCATATTACTTGGGTTGAGGCCTGCCATGGCTATTGTCCAGCTACATATTTTTGCAACAAAAGTAAATGTGTCCAGCTGAGCATTTGCATTTTTTTTTTTGTGTATTTGGCAATATTGCTTCCTCCTTCTTAGGGTGTGGTAGGAAGTATTTATTTAAAAGAAAAAACAGATTAATACTTCCCTCATTGGACTGTCTCAGACATTCAGGGTGCCCCAGAGCTTAAATGGAGGAAAATTGGGGGGGGGACAGGATCCTGCTGGATATTGGCAGCGTAAGACGGGTAAACACTGTGTGCCCCGTGAGCTGGACTGATGGCTAGGAAATCTCACCTGCCGGTGGGCGCGAGTCCCAGAAGGGCAATTTTAACTTCCAGCGCCTTTTTGTGTGCACGGGGATTCGCCCTGTGGTTTGAGGTTTGCTGCCAGCTGGGAATGGGCATGGGGTGCAATTATATACTCAGTGCAAGCTGAAGTCAAAACTGGATGTAGCTGCTTACTTCTAATAAATTTTGGGAGTGAGGCTGTGCGGCGTGAAAGGTCATATGCAGGATTTCCTTTTCATAAGACATTTGTTGCTGTCCTGGAGGAAACAGGGGCTGCCCAGCATGGCTGTGCCTGCTTGTTTGTTCATTTCTTTGAGGTGTTTGGTAGATTTTTAGCCTTCCTCTAGCAGCCCCTGTTACACATTGGTGTAAAATTTCCCCTGCCAGGAGGTGCTGGAACGCTAAAGAGGGGAATCAGCCAGAAAAAAAACAAAAAAAGAGAAAAAAAAGAAAGAAAAAAAACCCACCACTGAAAAGAGAAATCTATTGATTCTTGGTAGAAATATTCATTTTTATATTCTGGGAGTGGAATGATGTTGAGAAGGCTTTGTGCCATGCTTCCTAAAAAGCAGGTGGGGAGGAATGCTGGGAGGCTTTAAGGTTTATACCTGGTTTTGGCACAAGGCTGCCTGTGGTCTGTCTGCGCAGCTCCTGAGACCCACCTCAGCAGGGATGGCCAACGCTCTGCAGGGCTGTGGGCTCCTTGGAGGGCAGCTGGGGTATCCCCTGCCTGCCCCGCATGGTGCTCCCCACAGCCCAACCCTGGCTAACTGGGGGGCAGGGGGGTGAAAAATGCTGGTCTGGGGAGCTGCGGCACATGCCGTATTCCTCACAAAAGCCCAAATCCTTCGTTGCTGTTTGCTCTCCTGGCTCGCCGAGGGCATGGGCAAAGGAAGGTCTCACCACTGGCCCTGACAGAGCTCAAGTCCCATGGCCTTCCCAAAGCTACTGAGGCGATGCAGCCCCCTCAGCCACCTTGGAGTGCCTGAAACCAGGTCCCAGACAGTCAGATGGGCTTCCCAGGACTTCAGCCAGAGACCTGCAGAAGCCAGACACTTTACAAAATAAATGTATCTGAGTATGTCTTCTGAAGAGGCCTCTCAAACTTATTATTTCCCTTAGTGAGACCGTTTGACCCCAAATGACAGCAGCTCCTGCTAAAGAGAGCCACCTGTGCTATTTCTTAGTCCAGGCTGTGCGGTGTCAGCCCAGGCATCTTGGTGAGTGTCCAGGATGAGAGGATCCCACCCTTCAGAGGTGTGCCACCAGTTACAAGTACTATTTCTTAACATACCTGAGGGCCTGCCTGTTCTTGGTCAGCTGTTTTCAGCTCTGGTCTCTTGGGCTTTCTTGAACCTTGTTCTCTGCTGAAGATAATCCCAGACAACTCAGAAAAGACCTTCTTTCAGGTAGTGTGCTGAGTACAATGAAAAATCATCTCAGTCAACCCTTGGCCATCTGAACACAACCAGTCTCAGGCAATAAGGATGCAGTCCCAAGGTTTTCCCTTGGGTTGGGGATGTCCCCCACCTATTTCAGCAGGGAAGCTGAGGAGGAGAGGGGGAAAGATCTGCAGTTCATGACCCAGAATGGCTCTGCACAAACCTGCACAGGAGGCCTTTCCTCTGGGTGCATGGCCTTTCCCAAGAAGGTCCTGCTTCACAGTTTTGGCACTATCCCTGCACAGAAATGGCAGGGCTACGGGCATCCTGGTGTTGCAACATCTCTTGGCTGAGGTTGTGCATGGTGGGCCAAGAGGAGATCAATCCCTCTGCTTAGAGCACCACAGGCATGGAAACCTGGATGGATGGGGTGCTCCACAGGTTTTTAGTGAAGAGAGTGCCACCTGAATAGCAGACTTAATCAGTTTGCATGTTACGTTGCATGTTATCCAAGAAGTTGGGGGACAGGCAGGAAGGCACTTAAACAACTATGAGAGAAATATGACAGTTACTGCCTGTGTTGTGAAAAGCTGGCTATGCTTGTGGTATTTGCCTCCATTTGCTCTCAGGCTTGAGGCAACCCCAAGGGGGAAGTTTGCTAGCACATCCCTTCAGGGAATCTTCCCTTCATGGCAAGAACACTATGTAGGCTTTGTGGGTGTCCGTGCAAAGGAGCTGAGATCTCTGGGGCAAAGGAACAGCAGAGACAACTAATGAAGAGCATTGCAGGGAGCAGCTCATTGCTGCAGAGTAAATGGTGGGACTTGTTAGCCAGTAGCCTATCTGAGAAATAAAGAGAAGGGCTCTTCACTAAGAAGGGCTCTTCGCTTAAGAAGTGATGAAGACGTACATTACCATCCCGTGATTTTGGAGAAAGCATTTATCTTTGGCTCTTTTGATAAATCTTTGGCTTCCTTTCTCTTTTTTTTCTCCTCTATAATAAAGTTTTGTTTGATTAAACCTCTTTCATTGCTGATTGTGAAACAGCTGAGTTTGTTAAGTACTGGCATGGGATAACTTTATTTTCCCAGCTTGACCTCTACAAGTTGAAGCCAATGCTGCTGCCAGCCAAAGTCTAGCAGTCTAGAGGGGTCACAGATGCAAATTCCCAGTTAAAACCATGAGATTCTTCTGTGTCAGGCACAAAGCCTTTGAAATTTGGAGGGACTGGCAACACCCCGTAAGCATGTGCAGTAATATAAACACTGCTCTAATGCCAAGTCGTCACATCACACTCCAAGTCTATGCATAAGAGGGTGCAGAAGTGTAAAATCAAATGGTTTGTGAAAATTTCCATTGGTTGGTGCTATATTAACAGCAGAACGCTGCAGATGATGTGAATGTAGTAAACCAGGCAAAAGAAATAAGCAAGCCCTCTGCAACCTCAAAAATTATACAGAGAGATACTGTTATACTGGCTGAAAGGAGGAAAGCGCATGAGTAAGTTTTTCTTCCAAAAGTGTAATAGAAGCTTTTGCTGTTTAGTAAATATTTCTTCTCTGCTCCCATTCTTGAGTAAAGACACCTGTAGATGAGATGTATGAGACTTCTGCTTTTTGCTGAAGCCTTTTGATAACACAGCATTTTCCTTCAAAATTATTTAGTTTCTACTTTTGTTCTTCCTCTGGTTTGCATTCCTGCTCTGCACATGGACATGGGGGACAAATATCCAGCTAATTACATGCAAAAGCTCTACACTGTCTCCCCGAAGAATCAAAAAAAGGCTCAAAGGAGAAAATCTAACAAAAAAAAAAATCAAGTCTAGCTAAGGGAAATCAAACCTACTGATCTACAGGCATAGGCTATTAGCCCAACAATGAGCTCAAAAGCAGCCTCATTACTGCATGTTACACTGACCGGAAGCCATTGCCTTGTGTGGAAGCGGGAGGTAATGGATGTATTTCTGTGCATCTGTTGGTGCAAGACAGCACCAGATCTAGGTGCAATTCAACAGTGCTCCTACCCCTAAAACAACACCCCTGGTTTATTCAGAGGTCAGCTTGCATTGATCTCCAGGGAAAAGGTCACTTAAAGCTGACCCTATGAAAACAAACATGAAACCTCATCTTGGAAACCTTTAGATATTAAACAACAGAGACAAAAATCCCTTTTGTGATCATGGAGCTTATTCTGCAAGAAGATGAGCATCTGCATCCTACTCAAGCAAAGTGCTTATGAACGTGCTTTGTGTGAAACATATACACCATGCCTTTTGTGTCAACACCAATTCCCGGATGCTTAAAATCTAGAATGAGCTTGTTTGTTTGGTGCCTCCTGGAACAGAAAGGACCCAATCACCCAGCAGCAGCTGTTTTTAAAATTGATAATTGAGAAGATTATGAAGCTAATAATAGCTACAGATACACAGAAAACATAGATGATTTCTGCATATACTGCAATTCTGTCTATATAATAAAGTTTTGTGTGTGCTGGGTTTCTCAGATGGAAACAGGATGCTGCAGCCCACTGTTGGTAAATGTGAATAGCATGACCAGAAAGAGGAAGTGTTGCCATCCAGGAGATTTCGAAAGCTTTAGCAAAGAAAATAACTGGGAGAAACCAAAATGCTGAGCAGGCTAAGTGGTGTAATAGATGTTTAGCATCAAATTAACATCTGGGTTTTTGTTTTTGAGGCAGGAATTGCCCTTACCTGAGCCTGTCATGGCAACCCTGAGGTTGCCAGATCTCTTCTGCATACAGTTAAATAACATCCTCTGGAGAAGAAAACAGACTGCACACCTTGAAGCGGTAAAAATGAATCATGTTATAACTGTGGAGAAATGCAAATACAGGCAGTTCCAATGGCAATTTTAAAGTTAGTTACTTAATAGTGCAATACAAATTTGTAGGTTAACATTTTCAAATGTGCCTTGTGATTTTTGGGTGCTTTAGTTTTGAAATACTCTCAACAAGAGGTCTCTATGGTACCTTAAACATAGCGCCTAAAAGCTCAGGCTGATCATGCTGGTGGTGTAAGCTGTGTGCATGTCTAGCAACATGGAATTTAAAAAAAAAAAAAAAGATGACTGCTTGTGCAAAAGTATTTTAAAAATCAGAAGAAAGGAAGAATGGAAAAAATTACAAAACAGATTCCCTCCAAATGAAAAGAAGGATGATGGAACTTTTATTTAACAGACCATCTGACATGTAGAAATACAGCTGTATGAAATGGTTGTTGGCTTCTGCAGGGAAGACAGGGCTGAGAAACTGTCATTCTCAGAAAACCAGAAATAGACTAGATGCTCTAAAGCTGTTCAAAAATAAATGCAGGATAAACTATTAATAAGATATCGCTTTAAAATATTTTCCAACCTATCTGTCCCAGGAAACTGAATCCATTACTGGTCATTCATGTACAAAACTGAACAATTCCTTATAAATTATTATGCTCGAGTATTAAGTGCTCAATTAGTTAAGAGCTACTGGAGAAAAAGTGGACATCTAATTTACCCTTATTATAAGCTAACGTGGAAAGATGCCAGGCTAGTCTGGAGGAGTCATAAAACCACAGTGTGCATTGGGATCGAATGCCTGATGGTGGTCTGGGTACTTTTTAATCGGTGGGCAGGTCGGTGTCCCATCTGGCTTAGATTAGCATTGCTCCACTGACCCAAGTGGGGCTGCAGCAATGTGCAGCATCTGAGGACCCAGACCTCTGTAAAGACATTGGAAATTTTCAATGAAAGGACTCAGTCGACAGCTCCTTGGTGGCACGCTGTGCTCACAGACTTGCATCCTGCTCTGCGAGGACGGGTGTGATGGAGAGCCACCAGAGCGGGCTGCTCCTCAGGTGGTGGCAGGGCCGTGCTGCCACCAAGGGCGCAGCCCCACAGCACCCACACAAGGTGAGCAGGACAAGGACAGTGGCAGTGACTGGGGGCAGCCACGGCCCAGCTGTCATCTCCTCGCAGCTCTTTTCCCAGGAGCTGATCCAAGGCTGGTACCATCACAGGGCTGGTCAGGGGCACTGGCAGCCAGCCTCCTCAGTGCAGGGAGAAGGCTGCAGAGCTCGTTGGGGTCCTTGGGGCCAACAGTTAGCATATACTAAGGATGAAGGCTAAAACCTCTCGAATGAAGATTAAATTCTTCCAGGATGCTTTTTTTTTTTATTTACATGATCAGCTGGTTCACCATGTGTAGGGATCCAAAGCCTATAGCAGCTACTGGTGCAACTTGTTTCAGCACCTTCTGAGGAGCAACCACATTCCCCTCTCCTCTTACTCACCAAAAGGTTTAGCGCCAGTACTCTCTGTAGAAGAATCATGGTGGAGTAGAGGGCTTGTATCCTCCTAAATTGTCAGTTCATCACATTTACATTGGATGTCCCGACCTGCAAGAAAGCTCGTGAACAAATTTGCCATTGTCTATTCCTGCTATTAGCTCTTGCTGAGTACTTACAGTGACATTTTTTACTCTGCTTTACCAGATCTCCCTATTTATTGATTAGTTTCCTTCTAAGTGAGAACACAATTAGCATATTTTCAGTAGCTGGTTCTGTTTAAGTTTCCTCATTGGGACAGGCTAGAACAATTGCCAAGAACTTATTTTTAACTAGGCTTAAAACATTAATTTATTGCTATAGTTATTATGTTTAAGAAGGGGGTCCTCTCTTCTTTTCCTTGCCCTTAGAGTAATCAACAACATAAAACTTCCAAGATTCTCAGTGCTCATAAGTTTGTGTTTTGTCATTACTAATGAGATAAAGCAGTTTCCAACACTTGCAAGCAATCTTTTGCCTTCCAAAAATCTTCTTGACAAAGGTTAATTAGAACATTTGGCAGAGTTAAGCATACATAAACCACTCTTAGTTAAATATGCATATGGGTACAATACACAGTTACACGTTAGCCAGGGCTCGAACATGCTTAAACAAGATGCTGAACCTCCAGCCCAGATCTCCCCCAGGTGCTGCTTTGCTACCACACTGTGTGACTGGCAAGGCTGCAAGCAGTAGTTTACCTCCCAGCCTGCTCTTGTCTTGCTGGTTTGGCCCCAACCTCCCTGAGCTTTTGATAAGGTGAGGATGATAAAACATGCACGTGACGGCAAGCCGAGTGGGATGGCTAGAAACATCAAAAGATATGCGGATGAAAGCTGCACATGGATAATTCAATAAGCATTGGAAGAAGAAATCAGGGCAAGATTTCCACTAGCAGTGTGGCAGTGTTTGCTCCCCCAGATTTCATTAGTGCCAGCCCTTCTTCAAACTTCCCTTCTGCAAACACCGCAGTAGGCTTCCTGCCAGGGCTCCCTCACCTTGTGCCTCCTGTGGACTTTGCCCACGGCAAAGCCAAGCTGGGCCGCACTGGAATTCTCACGGTGGTCTGAGGCGGCGTGGGCAGCTGCAGCTGGGCTTGCAGGCATTGTCACTGGTGTTCCAGCGGTGCTGGCTCCACGCTGCCAGGTGGGGTGCGACAGCACCGTAGGGGTGCATGGGAAGAATGTGATACTGTGCGAGAGGGGAAAAAGATTGAGCTGACCTCGGGAAGGCTTAGGCGAGAACAAAGTACCCTGAAGGGGGAGAAAGGCTGACCTTGTAAAATGCTGCTCAGTGCCCTGAGCTCCTTGCTCCTCTTTGTTTTACCTTTGCCCACGCACAAATCAGAATGACTTCCCAGGACTCTAGGAAGCTGCACATCTATAGCAAAACTTTGCCTCTTGGGTAGTTTGTCGTGCACTGTGAAAGCTTAATCTGAAAACAGGAATCCCAACTAAGCAGGTATGGAGTTGCTTGCGAGACTCTTTTTTATGCCTGCAAAGCACTGTCAGCGTATTTCTGTTCTAAATTAATTGCTTTTGTAATCCGTTATTGTTTTATGACAGCTGAAATTGCCTGACTGAATGCCAACACATATGAGCTACTAAATGGTTCTTACATCTTATTTTATGGTCCTTACATCTTATTTTATGGTCCATCCTCTGTTTTCCAATAAACTGCCTACTAAACAAAATATGTTTCCTTGTGTTTCTGATGACACGTATATGTGGATTTTGAGAAAGGGAAGTGGGCACGGGAGGAAAGTCAGAAATTGCAAGAGGAAAAGCATTGCGGTTATTTTTTGTTCTTTCTATAATACACTCAGCAATAGCCCTACTGAAACTCCCTTCCTCTCCCGTACGGGTTTATCTGGGGTTTTCTGCATGTGGCTCTAGTCCAGCTGGTTTATACAAAGCTCCAGGGTGCCACTATGAACGACATTATATGTCCCCCTTCTTCATGCGCTTCTCACATTCCCATCTGAGGGTCACATCCGGAGGGACAGCTGGGGCAGTGGGATGTTCTCGGGAGGCCCATGGTCTTTGCCACCAGCTGGTGAGCCCACAAAAATCACCTCTTGGTCTTGCACTGTACCTCAAGCCTTGCACCCCTCCTGTGCCTGCAGCTCCCCGCAGCTCCTGGTGCACTGCTCCCACAGCTGTATGCACACAGGCTGAAGACATGCTGTTTCAGGAACTGATTTCTAAGGATGACAAACGTTTGGTTCTGCATTTGGCATTACATGTCTGTGGCTTCTGGCAATGTTTTGTCAAGAGTAATCACCCTTTGTTGCCAAACTTTCCTGTAAAATTGGATCTTAGCTCTTGCTACACAGAGATCATTTTTCTTATGTGTGTCTTCACTTGCGTGCTTGCTGCTGTGTTTGTGTGGTTGATGTGAGGTCACTCATGGTACAGAATAATTTGGTTTCAATGCCCAGGTCAGGGCATCAAATTCATCTTACCGAAACTGACTGAGTGCACACAGCCAGGGCAAGGGCAGGGCCCTCCAGGCCTCCCGTGCTGAACGCCAGACACACACAGCCCACACCCCTCATGGGTGGGTGCCTCAGCTTCTTGTCTCGGGTCCTAATTCCTTACCCCTTTTTTGTATGATCAGCCATGGTGCTCTTTCCTGACTTGGAGAAAGAGATATTTGGGTGGTTGCATTTATTGCTTGGCATCTGCTGAGCTCTCACAGAAAGGAGGAGATCTCTTTTAGTATCCTTGTGCTGAAATGTTAGTAAATAAATACATGAATAAATAATGCCTTTTGGCAGAAGGATTAAAAAAAAAGGGGGGATGTGTGTGCCTAAAAAAGCATTTCTGGCAATACTAAGTAAATGCAAGCTCCAGGGATGCTGGAGTCTCACAGTTGTTTTGCAATGTACCCTTAGCTAGCGCAGCAGATGGCACTGGCCCGCTGGCTGAGAAAGCACGGGCTCAGGCTGGGATCCGGTACAGTCTCGGGGCATCCCCATCCCCAAAGTTCTCGCTTTGAGGATTAAAACGAGGGGCTGGTTACTGCAGGCCAGTAGACGGCCTCCGGCCTTCCACCTTCCCTCTTCTGCCATGTCCATTCTTTACCTGACCCTCTTCCCATTGCTTGTACCTCACAGGTTTTAGGGAGCCAGGGTTTTTTTTCCCATCTTGGTTTAAGAAAACAAGTGAAGGTTTCTGAAAGGTTTAATTAACCCCCCTATTCAGCTGTTTGCACCATTTAAATATGAAAATGCTTTCCCCACACAGTTGTCTCGTTAAGCAGCTGAGCTGGCAGGGCCCCGCTGCCCCCCAGGCCTCAGGCAGCAGGGCAGGGCAGGCCCCGGCTGGGTTCTTCTCCCGTGCTTCCCGGTTGGAAGCGGCGGCACTGGTTTCGCAAAGCATTGCCTTTTGCCTCTGCGGTAGAGGCCGCGTCGTCGAGGGAGGGAAGGGAAGAAAAAAAAAAACTGACTGTCTCCCCGTCGGGGAATCGAACCCCGGTCTCCCGCGTGACAGGCGGGGATACTTACCACTATACTAACGAGGAGCCGCACAAGCGCTACTCCTCCCGCCGCCGCCAGATGGGTCCCCCACGCTCACGTGTTCCGCCGGGCCGGGCGCGCCCCCGCAAGGCGCCACGGGGGGCGCCGTTCCCCGCGCGCCGCCCGCGCCCTGCCCGCGGAGGGCGGAGCGACGCGGGGGGCGGGGGCGGTGCTGCCCGCGGCCGCGCGGCAGAGGGCCGGCAGCGCGCGAGCGATGGCGGCGGCGGACGTTTGCTCCTTCGCCTCCCCCTCCAGCTGCCTCACGCGGCACCTCTACCTGCGCTGCCGCGTGGACTTCGGCGCGCGGGCGCTGCGGGGCACGGCGGCCTTCACCGCGCGCGCCGAGCGCGAGGCGCTGCGTTGCCTGGTAACGGCGGGGGGGGGGGGAGGCGCAACCCCCGCGCTGCCCGCGGCCTGCGAGGGGCGACCCCGCAGCCCCCGTCTGAGGGGGGGCGGCGCGGGGGGCCGGGGGCTGGGGTCGCGGGCGCCCCCCTCGCCTCCCGCCTCGGCGTCGCCTCCCCTCGGCCGTCTCCCCCGTCTCCTTACCCGCGGCCGGCCAGCCGGCCCGCCCGCCCCCCCCGGCGGCCACCCGCCCTCGGGCTCCTCCGCCTCTGCCGCCGCTCGGCTGGAGCCTCCGCGCCGGGCGGGCTCGCCGCGGCGTCAGCGGCTGGCTGCCCCCGGGACAGCCCGGGCTTCCCGCCGTCGCGCCCGGAGCCGGCGGGTTGTGCGAGGGGAGGGTAGAAGTCCGTGTTTCCCCGTTAAAATGGCGAAGAGCCTGTTGCCGAAAGGATGGGAATAACCCACGGGAACGCTATGCTTCTGGCTTCTTCACGTGTCCGTTTTATTATGCCGGCTGCTTTCTCGTTGGGTTAGCTAGTGAAATAAACGTATGAACCTCTATGCAAAGTGAAGTTTGGGGGTTGTGGGCTTTTTTCATGCTGGCTCTGTAAAATTCTTCTATGATTGGTGCTTATTTTTTAGGAAAAAAAAAAAATCCATCCCGTTAATCATAAAGAGTAAGGCTTCGCTCGTGCTGCATTACTCAATTCATCTTCTGTTGCATGGAAGTCTTGGTTCGCGGTGGCAAGTTCCAGGGTGGAAGCCTCAGCGGGGGCTTTGCTATCATTCCCCCCATTTCGTAGCAGCACTCTGAAGCCTTTTATCTTTGTGGGTTACTTAACAAATTGTTTCCCCTTTCATGGTCAGAAGCTTTGTTTTCTTCCCCTTGCCCCTCCAGTTTTGTAAGTTCAGTGCTGCTCTCTTAAAATGCTGGTTCCCAGTACTCAACATAGTTACTCAGATTTTCTGGTTTTACTTAGTAAATACTGTTTCCATTAGGGAGGCTTGCGCTGAAGATTTGGCGAGTGCTACGTTAATTATTACACTATTTAAGAAGTATGTAATATTTGCTTCATTGCAGGTCTTGGATACAAAAGATGTGCAGGTGTTTAAAGTGACCGTAAATGGACAGGATGCAAAATTTGGTTTTGGAGAAAAACACAGTTTCAAGGGGACCCCCCTGGAAATCACCCTTCCTTTTGAACTAAGAAGGTACATACTTTGGCCTGTTCCTTTAGGTGGTTTCCAAAACACACTGTATAAGCTGCTTGTCTGCCCGTATGGTAGTTGTGTAAAGCTTGCAAATTAGGGTGTTGCATTTATTTGGTGTCATCTTGTAGATGAATTTAATGTCTGGCTTTCATTAGACAGCCAAAATTTTGGGAGTCTGTACCTGTCCTCAGGTCTTAATATCATGTACACAGTGACTTGCTAAACTAAGTGGCGGAATGATGCGTAATGTATCACAATTTTTCCAGGGCTTCTCATTGATAATATTCTTTCTGCTTCAACCACCTGAGTTTTTTCATGTTCGGAATTGCTACAGATGGCGCATATGGAGTTACAGACCCTGTTTGCCTTTCTTTTACACAAGGGCTGATCCTGCATTTCTATAGAACTGCAGGTTGCCACTATGATTAGATAGAAACACATTTTCAAATAATAAAAGTTTTATTGTATTGATTACGCTAAGCCCAAGTCCCTAAAAACTGGAACTTGCGTTTTGGCAGCGTGATGGAGAATGAACTAATCATAAACTACCTCTTACATTGCACAAATTAAAAAGTTGTTACCAAATGACACCACGTTTGTTGGCAGTTCGCTACAGTTATGTTGTAATTCCGTGGTATCTCAAGTGCCAAAGCTGAAAGCTGTAATTGTATTAAAGGTTCCCTTGTTCCAATAAAATTGTATACTAAGTTGCTTCTTATTGTTTTGTTTTCAAAACTGGTTACTACCTCTACAAACTGATGTCTGGTTCCTAAATTTGTTGTTGTTCTCTGAATTAGTGCAATTTAGAAACACACATAATGTGGAAGAGAAAGGAATGTCATACAGTAGCTGTCCCTTCTGGGGAAACACTTAAGATTTGGTATGAAACTGAACAAATTAAGTACTTCAACAAACAGGCCACAGCAGAAACATAGGCCTTCGCATTTGTTTGACTTTCAGCTTTTTTTCTCATTGCTAGATTTCCTTGTAAGAAAAAAGCTACAAAGAGGGAGTTATGAGTCATGATCATAAGAATTTATAGTCTTGTGCAAGATACAGTTCCCTGTGTAAATATCAATAAAACACTGATAGGAAAGGGTAGGAGTTACAACTGAAAGCCTGACTGTTCAGTAAGCCGTGTGCCTTATGGCTATACAAATTATTTTCTCTTTTCTTGTCAAATACGTACTTTGGAATACTGGGTATAAACCAGGTATGTATACCCGGTCAGCTTATCTAGTGACCAACTTCTCTGATTAGCCAACGTTTGTTCTGATTATGGTTGGATTGTTAATTCCAGAGGGTTGCATGTATAACCTGGAACTTTCCAATAACAGAAGCAAGTACTTCTGTGTGCTTCTGGTGTCAGCGATGGTTATGATATGCGTTTAAAAAAATAAGTATATGTGAATGTGTCGGGTTTGTATGTGCCCTCTTGTTAGCAAGCTGGAACCTGTCTTGCACAGAACTGTTAGTTTTTACTTTACACCGGTTCTGAAATCCTGAATAAAATTTGAACATTTTTTATTTCTTGTTAACCCGACTGTTGATAAGGTTTTCCAGTAATTACTGTTTTCAGTATTTTTTTTTTCTCTGCTTAAGGATCATACTTAGAGAACGTAACATCAGCTGCAAAATCTATTTTTTTTTTATTTACAGAATACACAAATCCTATGTTATTAAGACATGTATGTTCTTATATAGGCTTTATACACCTTTTTGTTTGCTTACGGCAGTAGGTTTTTTTATGCTTATATGTACAATGTTAGATAGTTGTGACAAAACTGTATGTATGTAGCTGGTCCAAAAAAAAAAAAAAGCCCATGTTCTCCTTAAAGAGACTAGAAGTTTCTGGGTAGTAAAAATAATAATAGAAGCTTCTTGGTACATACAATTGAAATAAACCAGATGCTTTTTACTATCATAATTGAAAGGGAAATGTTGTCTTTAATATGCTACTTGTTCTTATTTTTGATGCTTTAGAGGCAGTGCTGCAGACCTATTTTCCAGAAATCTTTGCAGAAGAGTTTCAGTAGTGGTCAGGGGTTGTGTCAAAACAGCCTGTCTGTATTCTTTTATTACACAGGGGACAAGAAGCAATTGTCGAAATCTCTTTCGAAAGCTCTCCAAAGTCTTCAGCTCTCCAATGGTTTACTCCAGAGCAAACTGCTGGAAAGAAACACCCATTTCTCTTCAGCCAGTGTCAGGTTGAGTGGATTATTTTTTTTCTTTAAACTTGTTGCTTACATATAACTGTAAGAGTTTCCAAAGAGTTGGAGAGGAAGGCTAGTAGGGGAAAGTAACTAGTAGCCCACAACTTCTAATTGTGTGTGTCAAACGTCCTAAATGAAAACACTTAATAAGTCAGGACGTTGCTGAGATTTTATTACATGTTTGCCATTTAATAATTCCAGAACAGCTTTACCCTCTCCAGTGTTCTTGTTCAATAGCCTGCAGTCCTTTACAGTCAATATATGTGGCTATGGATCTCTCTTGCCTACCATTACTTCTTTTAGAAAACCTTTAACTATGAACTCTACTGTAAGCTATAAGTGATAGGAAGTATTGGTTTGTAGATAATGCATTCTCTGGAGGACTGTATAGATTTCCAATATAATATATTAGTTTGATTTATTTCTAGTCCTCTGCATTAGAAAGATTGTTATGGTTTAGCTTTTTCTTTTTTTTCCTTTCCCTCTCCAGGCTATCCACTGCAGAGCCATCTTTCCGTGCCAAGACACACCTGCTGTGAAACTAACGTACTATGCAGAGGTAGATGAACTTAAGTCATGTGTGTCTAACTAAAGACAACTACTACAATGGGTGAATTTTATTTTTTTTATAGCTTCTGGCATGTGGCCTAAAATAAAAAATGAGAATATTGACTTTTAGCTTAATGTAAGAGCCAAAACCTGCTTGTCTTCCCTGTGGCACTCCTCTAGCTTTACCGTTCTGTTTAATGTATATCATCTCTTTTTTTTCAGTCACACGTATCTTTACTTCCAAAGGAAAAAAAAAAAGCTCTAGTAGGAAAGAAATATGTTCTTAAATCAGGAAAAGCTGACAGTAAGACAACAAAGTGCTGTAAAGTAAAAATACTTGAAATGACTCTCATCTACGTGCCTTAAGTCATATTCTGGTACAGTTAGGGGATCTTTGCAGTCCTGGCAAAAATAGTCCAATTGTTTTAAGAAAACAAAAAGCAAGATGTGCAATGTGACATTACAATTCAGTAGTCTGAAGAAAGTGAAACTTTTAACTTCTGTCAGAGGTACTCCTTCTGGTTATTTAAATATTGCCAGCCTTTAAGACAAAATTTCCTGTATGCCTTATATTCTACTTGACAGAGAGGACTTAACAACAGAACAAATCTGGGCTACTCTTTTTGCTGTCTCTGCTTCTAGTATATTGCATAAGCTGTATGCCAGCTGAGCTCCTCATAGTCGGGTAACCTTTCAGGTGTCTGTTCCTAAAGAGTTGGTGGCTCTCATGAGTGCAAATCGCGATGGAGAGATGCCTGACCCAGAGGACTGCAGTCGGAAGATATACCTTTTCAGTCAGAACGTAAGTGCTCCAGGCTAGCAAACAGATGCATGAGGTCTTATTCCTAACTCGTGTGGTTCACAGTCACTTCAGATACAGTTTTGATGTCATCGATAAAACATGTGACTTACAGTGGGTCTTTGCCACTGTAGAAATATGAGGTATTATGAACCTCCAACTCTGAAAAATCAGCCAGTAGGTGCTGGTGATGTTTACTGATCATTTTGGCATTCCCAGAAAAGCCAAATTTGAGTTTCAGAAATGTTTAGCATACTCAAAGCTAGTACTGTCAAAACACTTTCTGTCTGCACTGATTCTTGGGAAATAATGCATGGACTCGAATACTGTGGGAATGAGTTTTGGAAAACAGGTCCTGCAAATTTTAAGCTTACTAAGATCTTAGCAGTGAAGCTGAGCATTGGAACCAATTTTTAACTTGTAGTTAGGCAAATTCTGACAATAGAGAAATTTTTTTTTTTTTTAAGGTGAGAACTTTGGCTTTTATGGAAAGTATCTCCAGCTAATTGAAGACTACCATTCACAGGATGAAGTTTTCTTAAGTGGTGCAGCTAGTTTAATGATTCCCCTGCTCTAAAGTGGCAGTTTCTGTTTACCCTTCTGGCATTTTTGGGTTACAGCTTTGATATTTATGGGATCTCTTGGTGAGCCTAGTTCATTTTGCTGAACAAGCAGATAAAATTAACATAAGTTTAAAGAAGAAACTGTTCTAGTAAGCTGATCTGGGCTACCGAGGGACTGAATGACTGCAAGGAGGGATGGAACTGTGTGACTGGAGGAAAGGAGGGGAACTGCAGCAGCTGTTGGTTGAGTTGGCTGCTACATGAAACCTGAGAAAGGAAAGGGGGGGGGGGGCAAATTGTTAGCTCTTCAATATGCAGTGTTCTGCCCTCTCTGTAGAGCCAAAAACATTTGCCACACTGTCTACTGCATAAGGCTTCTATGTTGTTATGTTATCCAGACCTGTATATTATCTAGAAATAAACTGTTGATAAGTTTGGTGGACTTGTACAAGGAATAATATTTAGTTTAATTGAAATTATACTATGCTTTCTAATATAGAAAACCATTAGATTGTTAGAAAAGGCATGTATTTCACTAAACAAAAAAGTAAAATGCATCAAAAGCAAGATCTATAAATGAAAAAAGATAAACGCATTAAAAGACATACTCATCATCTAACGTGCAAACCACAAGGCTGATTTGTTAGAAAAGGGATGTTTCCTTAGACGAACAAGGCAAACGCATCAAACTCTTGGATACGTATGTGTGCTGAGCTTACCTAAAACTACTTTTTTTTTTTTTTTTTTTTTTTTTGCTCCTGCATGGCCAGGGTGGTAAGAAGTGTAGTGAAGAGCAGCTTCTGTAAAAATGAATTTATAACCCAACAACCATTGAGATCTGAAGTAATTTCAAAATTTCAGATTAGCAAATTGGGCATCAAAATGTGGGGATATATTGACAGTCTTTTAGTAACTCATCTATAACACAAGTCAATGGACTTAAATATTTTCAAGAATATATTCTGAGGGTTAATATGTAAAATGAAAACACACATGATACGGGTATTTTAATAAAGGTTATTGAAATGGTTTGAGGATAATGGTGGAATAAAATTTTCTGAAATGTTGTCTCCAAGTAATTATGATTCAAATTCTTACTTATTTAACACTGTTTAGTCAGATAAAATGGATTCTACGGGGATAGTTGTGTTATCCCCTTTTGTTTCCAGAGCATTGGGAGAAAGCATTTCTCTATAAAGATACTGTAGCTTTGGAATTTTTTTCATTAAAGTAACAAATATTTACAATTTATTTTAATTCCAAACATGGAATTCAAAGTTATATATATTTTTATTTTGCTGAATCTTTTGTATCCATAAATATTCTTCTGTACTTGAATTCATTAAAGCTCTTCCTGCATCTTCGTGTGTGATACAACTGCCCTTTATCTGAGCAGTATCTCTTAACTTCTCAGTTCGTAAAATTTAATGGAACTGGACTTTCTTTTGGATGGTAACCAAACCACTGGCATTCTTGTATGCTCTTATACATGCAGATTTTTTTCAAACAGAGATGATAGGTACAATTTCATGTCCTTTGCATGAAATGTCTGTGAAACAAGTAATTCTTGTAGATAAAGGAATATTATTTGCAGAGAAAAAAAACAGTGCCTTTATTATAACATAAGGCAGGAAACTGGAGGAAATGTGTACTCTTCTTTATTTACATACCTTTGTTTTTCTTGGAATCAGTGGTGTTGGTAACTCACATTACAAGTAAGATTTCTTTTTTTCTCGTGTTCTCCCCTAGGTTCCCATACCTTGCTACTTGATTGCTTTAGTGGTTGGAGCTTTAGAAAGCAGGTGAGTTAATCTGCATAAAGTATAAATATTAATAATCATAATAAATCTTCAGAGTTATCTTTTTTGTTTCTTCGTCTTGTTTCTAGTTTTAAAAGGTCTTAGAGGTTCAATAAGCCTGTTTATTTGTATCAAACTGCGTGTATCTTGATTCACTCTTCCATAATTTTTTCTACAGAATATACTTTTGCTCTTAAGTTAAGGAAACACCACAAAGAGTTTGGAATTGATTGGAATCACTAAGGGCTTTTTCTAGCTCAGGGAATAGTCTCTTTTTCCTCAGGTAACAGGTAAGCCTCGTCATGTACAACAGGCAGAAAATTATAGTTTCAGCCTCATTGCTCACCTGCACAAGGATGTGTTAATCTAGCCCATAATAATGCGTTTATATTAGGGCTTTACAGCACTTTAAAATCTGTAAATGTGTTTCCTATTTATTAGTCCTGAACAGTGGATATGTCTGGTTTGTTTTCTAAAGCTTTGCTCTAACAGTGGAGAGGAA
Source organism: Gorsachius magnificus (assembly GCA_034008185.1). NCBI lineage: Eukaryota > Metazoa > Chordata > Aves > Pelecaniformes > Ardeidae > Gorsachius > Gorsachius magnificus. The sequence continues at coordinate 166,865,831 of CM067081.1, forward strand.
AAAGAGACAAAGACTCTCTTAATGAGTTTCTTCAGCAACGTGGGCTACTCATGAGCACAGCTTCAACATATGTTCTCTGTATTAGTTTCCCATAGAATTATTTTAGTTCATAGTCTCTTAGCGGCATTTTTACTTTCAACAGAAAGATTGGCCCAAGGACACTGGTGTGGTCTGAAAAGGAGCTAGTGGATAAATCAGCCTACGAATTTGCTGAGGTGGGTAGTTAACAAAAAAGTCTTGTAAATTAACTCTTTCGCATAGAAGAGGATTAGACTGAAGTTCAGTGTTTTGTTCATCTGTAGCTCTCCGTTCTCTACCTCCCACTCCCAAAAATGCTGCTGTTCTATTGCAACACAGAACTACTACTGAAAATAAATATCAATACAGTCTTGTACTCATTTTGCATGTGGAACATGCCAAGGTGAAAGAGAATAAAAAATGGGTTCCATAGCTGATTTCTTGTTCAGTGTTTGTAGTCCGAAGTCACGTTAGAAACTAATGTGAATTCTTGTTTCAGACAGAAGCTATGCTGAAAATAGCGGAAGATTTATCAGGACCCTATGTATGGGGACAGTACGATTTGTTAGTCTTACCACCTTCTTTTCCTTATGGTGGTATGGAGAATCCTTGTCTTACTTTTGTAACTCCAACGCTATTGGTAAGTGTAACGCTGATAAAAGTCAACTTTTCCTTGCTTATCCATCAAGTGATGGATATTAATCCACAAATTGGATTAATCTTCCCCCTAGAAAAGAACTGTAAGTGTTCCTGCCTCCTTTGGAGTTAGGGATCATACATGAAACTTTGTTAAGTGATATATTTTGAGGTTTACTTGAACTGACAACTGCCTTGTCTTTTTTTTTCTTTTCAGGCAGGTGATCGATCTCTTTCAAGTGTAAGTGCAAAATAGGTTCATGTCTTCAAGTAGAATGCAACTTGGAAGTTGTATCTTAACTTCCTTTGTAATAGATACCTGAAAACTTGGTCTCTTTTTCATTGGGGGAATTAAAAGTTAAGGCAGTAACTCAAGAAGTCTTACAAAGTGAGTTTTAGTTCTAAGTAAACTCTAGAGAACTGGAGACATATCTATTTTGTGTAATGAACAGGTGAAAATAACATGGGTGCCTGTATGCATAGGGGGCTGACTGAAGTTAGCTGCTCAGTAGCTCTTTTCCTGTCCCATGTGTAGATATGTTTAAAAACCACAACTAAATTGATCTCATTGAAATTGTTTGTAGGGAACTTCTGTCTGTCTATGCACTAGAACTCACATTGTGTACCGTTTTCTTTTGAAGTAGAAATCATGAGTACTATTTGAGTAAATTCTGGTTTTCTGGAAAGTTGAGTGCTCTGGATGCTGGTTTCTCTCATGTCTTTCTACTAGATTGATATACTGCCAAAAAAAAAAAAAGATTGTCTCATCCCAAGAATACCAAACTATTTGACATGGATACTTCTTAATGTATCATGCATCGTTATGCTTCTAGCTGTGACTGTTTTCTTTCTGTTCGGTATTTTGAAACATCCCAGTACTGTAGAAATTGTTTAGGTGGGAAAGTAGTGCTAGTCTGTCACTTGGCATGGATCCAGTATTCTGAACTGTGGTTTCCATAAACAAGTACCTGCACTGTGTTACCAGAGGAATTATTTTTGTTGATCAGTGTAGCTCTATGACTTGCAAGCTGGACAGTCAAAATTATTTCTGGAGGAGGTTTGGTAGGGTACTGTTAGTCCTCTAAATAAAATTTGTGTGGCTATGTTTACAGAGCTGTGAATGCTAACTGGCTTTGGGAATGTAGTGCAGTAAATGAGATCCCTCCCATTAGGATGTTTTTCTTTCTGTTGGGATTTGATGTTCATTTTCCAGAGGGGCCTAAACAGTAGACCTGACATTATTTTTCTGTGTTTTAGGTTATTGCTCATGAAATCTCTCACAGCTGGACAGGAAACTTGGTAACAAACAAAACATGGGAGCATTTTTGGTAAGTGTGATGTTCCATGCAATGCAAATCCTATTTTAAAATTAATCTGTAGAGAGACCAACTAAATTCATTTTGCCATTCTACCAGTGCTGACTTTATCAATGTATTTCCAGGCTGAATGAGGGACATACTGTGTACCTGGAACGCAGGATTAGTGGTCGGTTGTTTGGGGAGCCATTCAGGCACTTTAAAGCCCTTGGAGGTTGGAGGGAACTGCAGAATACGGTAAATATTTTTAAAGATATGATAACTTTATGTTTAAGCTTATACCTAAATAAAATAAAGCTGATTTCATGTGTTTCCCACAAATAAGACCTGTCTAGTCAGCTTTCCTAACACTTTCTTATTAGAGGATGAACAACTTTGATTCCAAGGTATATGATCTCTTTCCAGGGTAATAGCTTAATATACGCGGATTAGATAAAACTTTCCGAACTCTCTTAAGCTGTTTTGTAAGCATGAACATCTTTACAGACCCTTGGTTCTTCTGGGTATGGCTAAATTGCAATATTACCTGTTAGCATACTGGTAAGCAGCTGAAAGCTTGTCAAAATTATCTGCAAGCATGACCATTAGAATTTCCAGTGCCTCATGCAAGTAACTGATTTCTTTTTTTCCTGTGTGCTGCATTATAATTGGGCATATTCCTAATCTGTTACTGTCTAGGAGGGTTGTTTAGTTTTGTGTTTAGGTAGCACAGTTAAACTTTAGTTTTCAGATTTCCAGCCTGTGATATTTCCAGCCCGCTCATTCAGTTTGGTGGTGTAGTTTACCTGGTTTACCATGAGTATTTCCTCATCATGTTTTATTCTTTATATGATCCATTTAAATCAAGTAGTTTAAATAGTTTGTTAATAAAGGGATAAATATGGATAGTTTATTAGGTGCTCCTAATTGACAGACATGACAGTAATTAACTGATTTGAGACAGGTAGAGCACCGGGTGATTGATCCTAACATCTTTGTTTGATACGCAACCAGACACAGAAAGAAGTTCAGTAAACTGTGTTTTGTGTAGATTCAGAACTTCAGGAAAAAGAATGAGGAAGAATGCATTGAAATGAGGCCATCTTAGTTTTGGATGCATTATACCTTTACAGATAGGATTAGTAGTGATTTGCAAGAGTGCTAGTTTTCCTAGATGAATACATTTTCTTGTGTCTTTGTCACAGATAAATGCTCTTGGAGACAAAAATCCTGTAAGTAACCTCATCCCTGATCTGAGTGAAGTAGATCCTGATGTTGCGTATTCCTCTGTTCCATATGAGAAAGGCTTTGCTTTGCTTTTTTACCTTGAACAACTTCTTGGAGGACCAGGTAAGCGTTAGTCAGACTTTATATATAATTATTTCCCATTCTAATTCAAACACTAAACCAGTTTGTTTTTTAACTATTAGATGTCTTCATTGGCTTCTTGAAGGCTTACATTCAGCAGTTTGCTTATAAGAGCATAGTAACAGAGGACTGGAAGAAGTTCTTGTACTTCTACTTCAAGGATAAGGTTGGGTAGTATTTAAAACTAATTGCTTGAAACCTTAAATTATGTGAAACTAATTAACTGAAACTAAACTGTCATAGCTCAGAAATTACCTCCTTTAAGGACCAGTTATTTATATTTCTCTTATCACAAGATCTTAATGTGATGTAGTCTGGCATCTTACGAAAATGGGTATGATTTTTCTCTAAAATAACATTTAAAACTGAATAAGAATTTGTGTTGCTTTGTAGGTAGATATTCTTGATAAAGTTGATTGGAACTCATGGTTTCATGCTCCAGGAATGCCACCAGTGAAGCCTACGTAAGCTGCATTCTTTTACAGTTAATCTTTCCCTTCTCCCGATTGCACATGATTTTCCAGTCATAAAGCAGTTTGTAAAAAGGATGAACATCTTCCCACACACATTTTATTAAAAAATGTCCTAGTACTATGTAGAAATTGATATAAGTATATATGGGAGGAAAAAATGTCACTGTTAATATTTTCAAGTTTTTATTCTTGTGGAAATTCATTTTGCTTTGAAAGTTGCCAGGAAAGATTATTTTTTTTCTGACAGTTACAACAATGTTCTCTTTTTAGCTATAAGCTATAATATACGTACAAGCACATATGCTCGGAAGTATTGATGATTTTAGGAGTGTGTGGGATCAAGGGATAGTGTCACCTATGCACAAACTGCTTCTAACTAAAACTGAAATGTGTTTCATTATAATAGATCTTTTGTAAACTGTGTTGCAATATTTACTTGGAGCCCACAACAAACAAATGTGGAGCCATTTGAAAATAATTTCTAGGCATTCTCATACAAATATTACAGGAGCTTTTTGTTTCTGAAAGGTGATCCTTTGTTTTTTAATATTTGACAGATACGATACGACACTGGAAAATGCTTGTATTGCCTTGAGCCAAAGATGGATCAAAGTGAGTTGTTAAAGAACGCTGAGGTGTCTGTGTCTTGAAAAGCTAGTTCTCTTTCTATAAAGTGAGCTGTTCTCTTCTGAAATCTATAATATTCTGAGAGAGAATGTATTTATGGTGGTAACATGGCTGCCAGGGATTTTCCATTTCATAGACTAGCCTTTCATCATAGTCTGTGGATTTGCTGTGACTTCTGTATGTGAAGTGCTGTACATATTTTAACAAGGCACACAGCCAGCTTTTTGCTGGATGTATGTAGTAACCAAACTGGGAACATTCTTTTTGAAACCCTGATACTATGGCTTGATTTAAAAACAAATGCCAAAGTATCTCTACATTACTGATTATACTGTATTAGCAATAATTCCCCTGCATTCTACTGCACCTAGTATGCATTTCTCATCAAAAACTGATATACATAATCATCAGTAATTAATACCATACAATTTTCTCATAATTTTAACAATATGACTCATACAACTAATAGAGAATTCAGTGTACTTTCCTTTTGTTAGCTCTGTGGCTTTTCACTGTACTTGCACATTATCTTTCTTCTTCTCAATGTTACTTTTTATAGAAAAAGTATTTGATTTTTCACTTAACTTTAACAGAAAGACAGTGGAGATAAAAAGATCTGTGGAGAGAAAACAAGTGAAAACTGAAGTGAAGAATACCAAACATCAGACAGTAGCTTAATTCCTTCCCTTCCCCTTCTTGTATCATCCTGCAGAAATACAAATCAGTATCTTTTTTACGTGGAATGGCTCAATAGTAAATGCTAAACAAAAAATTACACCTGATTGTACTTTGAAATACCCATTAAAAACTTAAATAACCATTGTCTTTTAGGCACAAGAGAGTGATTTGGGCTCATTCAGCTCAGCAGACCTGAAGGAAATGTCATCTCATCAGTTGATTGAGTTCCTGGCACTGTTGCTTCTGGAGGTAAATGCATGCCTGGGGTAACTTGATTGTGGTATCACAAAAGCAGGCACCGAAGCCCAAATGTGCTTTGGAATTAAGTTGTCCATTTTCTTTTAAGTTTTGCTAAAATAACCCACTCTCACCATACATAGGCACAGATGAAGGTTTTAGTAACTCCCTGAATGTGTCCGGCTCTTCAGCTAATGAGCAACATATAGAGTATTTTGCAAAGCAAAATAAGCTGTAAATGAATGAAAATACTTCCAAGTTTTGAATGCTTCGGTAGTACTGGATGTGGGAATTTGCTAACATTTATTCCTTGCCCCTTCCCTAATACTATGAGAAGGTGAAAGAAATAAATACAAATATTTGTCATGGTAAGCTTTTAATTCCGTTGTAGCATCATTCTTGAATGAACCTGTTTATTTTTGAAGTGTGTGACTTGAAGTGTGCCTCCGGCTTATTCTGGCTGTGCCATTTCCTTTTTCAGGCTCCTCTTCCAGTGTCACATGTCAAACGAATGCAGGAAGTATATGACCTCAATGCTATAAACAATTCTGAAATAAGATTCAGGTTTGTTCTAGTATGGGCATTTTTCTAATCTTAAATGCTTTCATAAAACAAACTGTCCTGCTTCATAAGTGGTGTGAGGCATACTGTTGTATACAGCTGGTGCGGGGGTTTGGGTTTGTTTTTGTTGTTCTTGTGGGGTTTTTTGCAAGCACATGTGCAAGCATGCTTACCCAAGTGGTATTCTGTTACTTATGAATTGGGTGAATACAGTCCAGTAGAAGAACTGGAAGTGAGCAGTGGATCAGCTGTGCTGTATTGTCATCTGTCATGCTAGCAAAGGAACCTGATGACCTGATAACTTTTATTTTGGGGGTGGTATTGGATAATACAATAGTGAGCCTCTCTGTCTTAAACATGCCTGAAAAGCCTTTCAAAAAAATTTAGTCAGGAACAGGTCTTCTGGACTTACCTAATGAGTTCTTCTGCTGATGTGCCAGTGTCTTTTTTCAACACAAATTGGAAACATTTTTGTCACATTTTAATGCTCGCTATCACAAAGCTTTTGGCTCATCAAAAAAAAGTAAATGCCAAAGGAAGTTCCTAAACAAGTAGGAAATCATTCTAGCTAAACAGCTGGATCCTTGTGCCATATGAATTTCTTCTGCTTGTATTTACACATCATGTTTACACATGACACTTGTTAAAAAAAGGTTTTGTTGAGGATGTAAGTAGTCTTTACATGTATCTTGAAGTATTGCATATTTTGCTACTGTTACATACTTGGATGCACTTGCAATAGTGATGGTTGTTCTGCCTTAACTAGCAGTTTCTACTAGTTTCTACTTCTTGTAACAAGATCAGTCTTATTTTTAAAACAAAACAAGCATGTGCCAGTTGCTGGTGATGTTTTTGTTTGGGTTTTGTTGTTGTTTGTTTGTTTTTTAGTCACTTGATCAAATGTGACAAGTGCTATGTAATTCGGCTCTAATTCTGAGTGGTGCAACCGGACACTACTGTAATATAAAAGAAATACATAGCTGCAGAAAATAGTCAGACCATTTCAGAGAAACTTTTTATAGAAAAGTCCACTTTAGGAACATGCTAGTCGGGGACGAGATCTTTTATGTTGAACTTAGCTAGAATCTCATTCTCATGATGACATAGCACTGCTCAGAGTGTTTATGGGAACAGAATCTTAAGCTAACCAACCATCACAAATGAAACTAAAAGTATACTTCTTTTTTTTTTTTTTTTTCCCCCTCACTCCCCAGATGGCTGCGCCTCTGCATCAAGTCCAGGTGGGAAGATGCTATTCCTCTAGCTCTCAAAATGGCAACAGATCAGGGGAGGATGAAGTTTACTCGACCCTTGTTCAGGTAAAAGTAATCTCCAAATTGTAGGAGCTCGCGCTGTTGGCATTTTTAGTATAATGGAATATATAATGCTTGACATTGTACATGTATTTATGTTATGCTTTGAAGTGATACGACCCAGAATTTTCTGTGTACTGTGAACAAGCTTACCGTCAGAGTTGCTTTCCCGATTGCTGACTTTTTTTAATAGAAAAAAAAGCTTAGTCTCCTCACCTTAATGAAAGGCTTTCAAGGGACAAATAACATCTTGAGAAAATCCATGTTGTGCTATTCTCATAAATTTTTGTAATGGTGGGTTTTTTTTTTTTTTTCCTTTTTCTTTTACAGGGACCTTTACAATTTTGACAAATGTCGAGATCTGACTGTCAAGACATTTCTGGAGCATAGAGCCTCTATGCACCCAGTCACTTCAATGCTTGTGGGCAAAGACTTGAAGCAGGATCAGTGACAAATTTACTGATGAAAGAAGAGACTGATTTCACAAACTGCTGATATGTGTGCTTGCCTATGCCATAAAACGCTCCGCTGCTTTGGTACTAATTTAGCTTAAAATGAACTTTGCAAATCAAGTTCAGTACTTTCTATTTTGCACTTCCGAGTAAAACAGCAAAATTGCTAAATCTCTGGAATTCGGAGAATGACTTTGTTACAAGCAATTTTTAAAACACACAAAAAAGCTGTTCTGAGATGTGGTCGTTTGTCGTCATGGAATTTAAAAACATGGAAAATTAATTGGTGGATGGTATGGCTCTCTGTGCACAGCTTTCTTTTTCATAGCAAAGTGGTTGAAACTTCAAGTATCTGAAGACTGAAAAATAAATCTTTTCATTGTATGCTTGTCTGTGCATTGATCTGTACCAAGAGTTTTTAAATAATAGTTTTGTTTTATTTACTCTTCTTGGTTGTGGGAGAAATTTTTATTACGGGTCCAAGAGGACTACAAAGACCTGAATGGATCACAGCGTTGTAGCGTTAGAGCGGAATTTCTGCCCAGCCCTGTTTGTCACAGTTTTGGTACGTTAGTCAATTCTTCACGTTACTCACAACGTTTTACTTAGTTTTTCCTGTCGGATCCTATGCTGTGCACCAACAGTTGTCTGAAACACTTCCTTGGTTTCTTTTTTCTTTTTTTTTATTTTTTGCAAACCTGGGATTTTTACCAAATTTCAGATTCAGTACCTTGCTATGCTTTTAGTAAAACTATTTCAACCCACTGTATGTTTTCAAAACTTCTAATTATTGCAGGGAGGACTAAAGCCCAAGTCTGTCTTTCCCCCATTTACATTTTTTAATAGTTCCATTCTTTAAGCAGTTCAGGGCACTACCCCCTTACACTAATAGAACAACTTTGAAATAAGGTAAAAAGCAATGGAAGGGCTGCGTTTCCTTGAATTGCCGCAGCACATCAGGTTGACGGTTTAGGTGAAGCTGTTGTGAACGCTGCCATCTACAGGAGGTTTTTTGAAGTGAGTCTGAGAAGAGCTACTTTTCCTGGAAATGATGGGTTAAATTAAATCCATTGGTATAGGCAACCCCATATGGAGTAGTAACAAAGGAAAAAAAAAAAAAAAGTGCTATTTTAGAGGAGGAAGATAGCAAATACAGGTCATGGCAAGAGGTTTGGATTTAATCATAGCACGTACAGTGGGAGTGGAGAGTCTGTCAATTTATTTCTGGTCTGAGTTTTGATCAGTACAAGCTTTCAAGTGGGCTAAGTTATGTACTTTACCAGGCGGTTTATCTTTTCTTGCTAACAGCTCTTATGTAAATTAAGGCATGAACACAGCCCATTGGATTTTATTGATTCAAGGCTGCCCAAGTTCTTCCATTCAACTTTAACCTACGTATATTGAAGTAGTTTAAATAAAAACAGAAAAATTAGCTCCTAGATGACTGAGGATCAAAAATCAGCTTAATTTTTTTCTGCGAATGTTGTGCCACTGAGCTTTTAATAAACACCATAAAATACTGGCTTTTTTGGAACCAAAATAGTGTCATTTCCTTGTGGGTAAAGAACTTGGAGGCTTCTTGTGTTAAGGACCTAACGAGCCATTCGTTCTCTTCTTGCTACTCCTCTGAATGAGTGATAGCGCTGAGAAGAATTTTTCTGTATTTCAGATTAGGAATTTGAGCCGTTCCTCTCATTCACTCCCAAAATCTAATTGGGCTTCTGCTACAGCAACACGGGAATGAACAGAGATTCTCTTGGGCAAGGCTGTGGTAGGAGGAGGGGGTGGCTGATGTTAACAGGTTCTGGTTCAAACTATCAGACTGCAAGGAAAACTCCTGTTCTTTGTTTTTGAAATGCTTTATGTTACTAGTTTGGGGTAACATTTTGTCGTAAAAGCCCATATATCGTATATAGCGATTCGGCAGTTGGGAATTCATCCTGATTTCTTGCTGTCAGAGCTAGGAAAAAAAAAAAAAAGGGGCAGGCATGGTTTCCGCGAGCGTTGTCCTGCTCTGCTGGGGCAACGTCTCCCACACAGGGACTTCCACCCATGGGTCTCAAAATCCCCTACGATAATTCACCCCAGGTAAGCGCGCTTTATAGCAGTCCCTTTGGCTGAGAACAGTGGTGGTGTGGGTAGCACAGACCAGGGACGGTGTTACTGTTTTGTCTTTAAAGATAAAGGTATTTTCAGTTTCTGTGCGGGCATGGTCATTGCTGAACTTTATTTTGGCACCATTTTAACAGGTATTTCTCCACATCTTTTCCGCTTTGCATCTGCCTGCAAGAGAGGCGTGGTATTACTCTGATTTATTTATCTGTTCTTGTTAGATAAACTCCAAAAAATTCCTGTGGTCATAGGGTTGGGGTTTTTTTGTCTTTCCATGAAAAGGGTGTGCTCCCTGGGTTTGCTTTGATTGGATGAAGCCAGCTGGATACATTGATCTCGCTTATTTACAAAGGTGGGGATTTTGGGGGGTGGATTTTTGCCTCTATCTGATTGCAACACTGGACTCTAGCTAGACACTGGTCTTCGGGCCTTCGCGTGGTAAATGTAAGGCTGCTGCACGCTGCAGGCCGCCTCAGTCAAGGAACAATTTTGGAGAGAAAGCATGCCGAGATACACAGTGCATGTCCGAGGAGAATGGCTGGCCGTGCCATGCCTAAACTGCACAAACACAATTGGGTGGCTGGGAAAGGAAGCTGTGAGACGGTACATGAAAAACAAACCCGACAACGGGGGCTTTGCCTCAGTGGAAGAAGTAAAATTTTATATTCGAAGGTGCAAGGGACTTGGCTTGCTGGATCTTGATGATACAGTGGAGGATGCTCTAGAGGACAACGAATTTGTTGAAGTTGGTAAGCAAAATCTTAAGCAATGCGTGGCAGATCGACCATCTTGGCACCTGAGTCAGCAAACTCTCATTTAGTTTATCTAAATTGGCATCTGAGTGTCTACGATTTTTATGGGAAAATACCAAAATGCACCCTTAGATTTAGGTCTAGAACTAGCTACGGTATAGAAACTACAAGATTCTATATACCTCATTTTTATATGATATCGTATAGGCTATGTGATTGTCTGGAATATGGAGCATGTGTCCAAGGGTTGGGCGGCTTTTTTGCCTTTAGAGTACCTTAAATAAACTACATAGTCCGTTGTTATTTTCCTAGAAGCATACAGATATATTTGGGGCTGATAACTGCTAATTAGAATTCTTACTGGTGTATATTGCACTGAATAACAAATTCTTTTATATGCAGGATACAATTTAATCCTGCTCATGTTTATTTACATATTTCTTCTAGTTATAGAAGGAGATATCATGTCTCCAGATTTCATACCGTCTCAGCCAGAAGGAGTTCATTTGTATCCTTTTTTAAGCATCTTGTGAACTTTTTTATAAATCCAGATTTATCATTTCCTAGATTTCTCTGTTCTTTTAGTGCTCCTTCCTTTTTAAAACACGCTGCCAGCTGTAATCAAATGGTCGCCACCTGTGAAATCCTGTCTGCCCTTTATTTTCCTTTACAGAACTTTCAGATACAGCAAATACCGAGAACCAGAAGAGGTAGGAGTCGCCAATGATTTTACAACTCGGTAACAAATCCTGCTACTCACCCGAATGTGCTGAGAGTGCGGCCACTGCAGCACTCAGGAGAGCAGGGGCTGTTAGATTGGCTGGGTCTAAGAATCTAAATTATAATGTGGTTACTATGATTTTGTTAGCGAGTCCCTGTCTTACGAATGAGCATGAGCGAGCATTGCTGAGTTTTGACTTTATTTTTTTTTTTATTCTGATTATTAAGCAACTTTATACATATCCCAAACTAAAAGGTGGTTCTTTGGTATAGTATATTTCTTTAGATGGCAACAGCTTAACAACGAAGGACTTGGTCAATTTAGGAAAGGGGCTCTACAAGATAAAGGTAAAGATCCTGAATAAACATGGCTAAAATTACATCTTTATCTTTCTATAATTAAACATAAATAATGATAGATAAACTTGTATTTAAACTACATTGTAGCTCACACCTGAAGCTGAAGCTAAAGTCAAACAATCACGAGAAGTGATTGAAAGGATTGTAAAGGAACAGACGGGTAAATATTTTTACCTCTAACTATTAATTGTTTAGAAACCTGTATCGGGTTCCCTCCTTAACCAGCAGTGTACATTTCTTGCAGTTGTTTATGGAATCACCACGGGGTTTGGGAAGTTTGCCAGGACTGTCATCCCAAACAGCAAGCTGAGGTAAGCTGCGTGCATGGCTTTCTCCATCCTTTCTTTACAGGAAAGGAAGAAGGAGGGAGCAGTTTAACCCTGTACATCTGCACCCTGTGGTTAGATGTGAGGGCTGCTTCAGTAGTTCCCTTTGCCTTGTGCAAACCAAAACCTGACAAGACGTATTTGGGCTTTTATAGATATTTTTCTTTTCCATAGGGAGCTTCAGGTGAACTTGGTTCGTTCGCATTCTGCAGGTAATAAGAAATCGCTTGGTTGTTTTTCCTTTTCTGCCACTGTTTGTAGTGGGTTAGTAACTGAGAAGGTTACTGTTCCAGGTGTGGGGAAACCTTTGAGCCCAGAGAGGTCTCGCATGCTGTTGGCGCTGAGGATCAATGTCCTAGCAAAAGGATACAGTGGAATATCCCTAGAAACGCTCCAGCAAGTTATCGAAGCATTTAATGGTAAAAAGATGTTTAAAGAAATCCCCCCTTTCCCTTTTTTTTTTTTTTTTTCTTTTGATTGTTTCATTAAAGGGTGAGGCTCAATGGATTGAGATATGGATGTTGGTCTTTTGACTTGGTAGTTGTGAGACATCAGGACCAAAGTTCAGCTATGACCGGTCCTGTAGAAGATCATGGCTGAAGACCATTCCTCTGTTGAAGAACGTGGGGTTGTGAGCAGAAGTGACAGGCAAGGCTGAGAGAAAGGAATGCAACAGGTCGAAGTTTGGGAAATGAGCCTCTGAGAAGTCAAGTAATTAGTTCAAGACTAAGCTTGCCTGAGCGCATGACTCTGACTCTGGGCAAGCTCTTCTACAAAGGCTCAAGTGTCTATCTTTTGTTTGTCCCATCACATGTGCCATCATCTTTTGGGATGCCAGGATTTTTGGGTGGGGCTGTTACCACGTAGAAAACTGCAGATGTTGGTGTTTGTCAAGCAGACCCGCTTGATCATCAGCCTGTTTTTGTGAGCAGACCCCCTGAGACCTACACAAGTGCTCACGAGCAAGGGCTACAAGGCAGCCGGGCAGAAGGCCGTGGCTGGTCAGCAGCTCATGTGGCCACAGCTGTCAAAGCAGCAAAAGCTGGGTGGTGGGTGAAGGAGCTGCAATGCAGTGTTTAACTCTGCAAAAGAAAAGAAACAGACCGGTCCCTTCCCTGCTTTTTCCACAGTTACCTGGGGTCCATTCCTTCATTTCCACGCTTTCAGTGCTCAGAGTGCTGGGGTGAGAGGAAGAGGGCTCAAAGATGGTTTGTAGGAGTTACCCAGTGTTTAGTGGAGTGAGAAGGAAAGAGGGAGGTTTGTCCACACCAGGTGGTCACCCTGCAATGAAGAGCTGAGAGGACTTGATGTTCTACCTGCCTGGCTGTGTGGCTGTAGATGCAATCACCCTGGGCAGTGCTCCCCAAACTCCAAAACTAAATGCAGAATTAAATGCAGAGGGGAATTGATTTCCTTAAACTGCAGCTAGCCTGCAAGCAAGGGCAAATCCCTGTCTGCACAAGAGCAGTGCTGGTGGTGCCATTGACCATGATTGCAGGATGTTGCTGTGACCCCACTCACGTGCTGGCTTCTCTGTCATACAAGGAGTGTATGGAGGGGAAGCTCTAACAGGGGTCGTTTTTGTTTTCTTTCTAGTGTCCTGCCTTCCTTATATCCCTGAGAAAGGGACAGTTGGAGCCAGCGGAGACTTGGCCCCCCTCTCTCACCTTGCTCTGGGATTAATTGGAGAGGGAAAGATGTGGTCCCCAAAGAGTGGCTGGGCTGATGCTAAATATGTAAGACTTGTGCAGCTGATTGCTTTTTTTCTGCTTGCTGGCTCATTTGCCAAATTGCATGTAGCTTTGAGAGAAAGAGAGCTTTTGTTCAGATTAATAACAGGTAAAAGTCTTTGGATTTTTTGTACCAGTTTGAATTGGGACTAGTTTGCCTTTAGCAACTCATCCTCTACCTTGAGGATGGTGGATCCATGAGAATGGAGTGACTGATCCACATGTGACTGGAGCAGGTATGAATATGCAGCTTGTTATTAAGTGTCCTGGTTTTGGCTGGGATAGAGTTAATTTTCTTCCTAGTAACTGGCATAGTGCTGTGTTTTGGATTTAGTACCAGAAGAATGTTGATAACATGATGGTGTTTGAGTTGTTGCTAAGCAGTGCTTACACCAGTCAAGGACTTTTCAGCTTCCCCTGCTCTGCCAGGTGCACAAGAAGCTGGGAGGGGGCACAGCCAGGACAGCTGACCTCAAGTGGCCAAAGGGGTATCCCACACCATGTGACACCACGCTCAGTATATAAACTGGGGGGAGGTGGCTGGGGGGCAGAGAACTGCTGCTGAGGGACGGGCTGGGCATCGGTCAGCGGGTGGTGAGCAATTGCATTGTGCATCACTTGTTTTGTATGTTCTTTTATCATTATTATTATTATAATTATTATTACCATTAATTACTATTTTCCTTTCCTTTTCTCTCCTATTAAACTGTCTTTATTTCAACCCATGAATTTTACTTTTTCTTCCTCCCAGTTCTCTCCCCCATCCCACTGGGGAGTGGGGCTAGTGAGCAAATAGACGTGTGGTGTTTAGCTGCCTGCTGGGTTAAACCACATTAAGTCCTAAAGAAATATCATGCCATGGTATTGCAATACCAGGTACTACAGCGACGTCAGTTAGAACCCAGAGAGAGGGACAGGATGTGATATCAGCTTGGAAAGAACTGTCCCTACATCTTCAGCTCCATAAACATCAACACTGTTCCAACAAACTCAAGATCACCTCTCAAATTCAAAACTTCAAATGCTGAGAGTAACTGGAACTTTTTTGGAGGCAGGAACTTATCAGTAAATTTTCTACTGATTTTATAATGGCTTTAAATGAATACACAGGTTTGGACATTTCATTTTTCATGTATTAACTAGGGTTATAGGAAACCTTTACAGTATCCTCCTTTACAAGACAGACTCTTTACAATGGAATTAATTTTTAATTGTTATTCTGTCACTAATACATTGGAAGATTGATCTAGTGTTGAATATCTCCAAGTCTGGCCCCTCCGGAGTCTTTCATGGTTGTTTGTTCTGCTCCACCTATCACTCCAATCCATGACTATTTGAACACCAGATTTATTCATGGATTGATAGCTGTACCATCACTGTAGGCTGGAGAAGTACTGAGAACTACACATGGAGAGGTGTAGGGAAGGAGCAGTGTGTCATGGACCTTCAGGACCAGAAGTTACAGTTTTACACCTCTGAGATGTGTTACTTCTTCAGTTGGAAAAGTTGAGAGGACTCTAATCAGAATCAAGGTTATACCTTTCCTCCATTTCCCACAAGAGCAATTGCCCTGTGGAGTAGATGTGTATAGGATAAACTGAGTAGGACTCGTCCTGTCATTGGAGATTTTCTACAGAAAGGGTTAGGGAATCATTTATGAAGGAATAGTTTATGCCAAGCCAAACCTGCTATGAGGCAGGGCGTAGGCAGAGCTACCTTCCTAAGGTGTTTCCAGCCTTCTCTCCTACTACTCTCTCCCACCAGCTAATACATGGTAGATGTTAATGGGCTGTGACAGCATCTCACTTCATTGATTACCTTGCATTAAACTCCTTCACAGGTCCTGGAAGCCCATGGTCTGAGACCGATTACCTTGAAACCAAAAGAGGTAATAAAGTATAATGATGGCAGCTAATGAAAAACAAGCATAGTCAATCACTAGTTGTTTAGCAATTAAACAAATTAGCAATTTAAGCCTGAAATGAATTAAAGGTTATTTTAAATCAAGCTCCATAATTATATTAATGAAGAATGATCAGAAGTGGGATTCACCTCTCCTAGTGTCACCCTATTTGACTTCAAATGTCAAACCCAAGCTTGATGTTTGGATTGGCTCTGTGGTGGGTGACAAGAGGTGGGCATCTTCAGAAAACACTTTACATCATCCTGAAACAGCAGTCTAAGAAGCCCCCTCAAGGTACCTATCTGCCCTTTGACCATAACAGGATCTCAGATGACTGACTTGAAACAGGTATCTGACTTCTAGATCATTAAAACTAGGTGAGATGAATCTCGCTCCACATATTGAAGGTTACTTGGAAACACAACAGATTTGAGGGCTGTGAGCTCTCCGATAAGGGGCCTCAATAGCGGTAGAACAGCACCAGGAGCAAGAAGCCAAATCTGGTGTCTCCTAAAGGCAAATGGAAGGCTCCAATGGGCCTCATGTTTGTTTAGAGCAAACATAAAGCTAGTTTTAACTGAACTCAATAAATCTTTTAGAGCAGTTATAGCTTCTAATGCTCTTTTAATTCTCCACTTCCTTATTATGATTGGGTTTTGCACCTCCCGTGCTCATTCTTTGGTTTAACTAATAACTTAAGAAGAAATGAATAAAAATAACATTCCACTTCCAAAGAACCTGAAAAGAATACAGATTTCCTCTATGTTTTCTTGCCTAAGCTTGAAGTAACAAGAAATAAACCTCTTGCTTGGAACTACTGGAGCACAAGTGTGCCTATAATGACTTAGTAGGTTCATAGCCATTGGCAATTTATGTAGCAAAGACCTCAGTCAATGACTGATGATTTCAGGACAATGCAGGAAGCTGAGCAAAGGCCTTTAACTCATTCATATGAGAAGGAGGATTATCACAGAGACAGGGAATTATCACAGCGTGTGAAATAGCTGCAATCAATTTGCTTAACATCTGCTCTCTCTTTGAAGGGTCTGGCTCTCATCAACGGGACACAAATGATCACCTCGCTGGGATGTGAAGCGGTCGAAAGAGCCGGTGCTATCGCTAGACAAGCTGACATAATCGCTGCCCTTACACTTGAAGTCTTGAAGGGCACAACAAGGGCCTTTGACACTGGTGAGTACTGGGCCTTTCCTGTCAGTCTGCTTAACAGCCGTTGACAAGAAAAGCAAACTCTAACAGTCTAATTTGTTTTACTAGATATCCACGCAGTGCGCCCACATCGAGGGCAGGCTGAAGTGGCATTTCGATTCAGGTCCCTTCTAGATTCTGACCATCATCCATCAGAAATAGCAGGTGAACAATCTTAACCTTCACCCTTTCAGATTACACAGGTCCGGCTGGGTCTTTCAGGAGTAGCCTGCTTTTGTGTGAGAAATATTTGGGTTTTTTCCTCCCTTGTTCCTTCTAGAGAGCCATAGATTCTGTGACCGAGTTCAGGACGCGTACACGATGCGCTGCTGCCCTCAGGTAAAAACTGGCTTTTATTTCCTTTCATAGAACTAGATAAATGATGATGAAATTCCCACATCAAAACTGCTGTCAACTATGTACCGCCTGACGCTGCTAGAGGAAGTGGCAAAATGCTTCTCCCTCACTTCAAAGTTAGTATTAATGGAGACGTGTAATTCACTGATCCCATGCACGCAGCCATCAGGCAGCATTCGACGAAGCTGTGTTCAGATCCGAAAGAGGCCAAGTGTCGGGTTTTGATGCTAAGACCGTGAACTGAGGAAAGGTGCTTCCAGAAGCAGGGAGGGTGATAGGTTGTTCATCTGCCTGTAGTATCTCTAACATGCTGGAGGAACTCGACTCCCTGAGTTTTAACATGAGCAAAAATATTAAATCAGTGGAATTAATGAAAGTTAATTAATGAGAGGTTTTGTTTTCTGCGGGGGCTTTGTAAGGTTACTTCTCTCCTCATAACACTTCCACCACTGAATAAGTATCTTATCTTCCATTTAGGGTAAACCAACCCAAAGAAGTAATGAATTACATATTTGGATTACCCTTCTAGCAACACTGTCATAATAATAGTAAATACAGTCTTTCGGGTGTCTAGGATGGGCGGTGTCCCATAGTGATTTTAAGAGCAAATACAAGACCATCTTCATACGCAGATGTAGAGACTGGGGTGACGGGAAAGAGGGTGCCTGCAGCTCAGTCAGCACCCTGAAGATGAACCAAGTGTAGATACTAAGCTCAGGTGCTAATGTCTCTTGTTCTAGGTCCACGGAGTTGTAAATGATACAATCGCTTTTGTGAAGGACATCATGACAACTGAAATCAACAGTGCCACGGACAACCCTGTATCTTTTTGATGACTTTATTTCCATGTAAAATTTTGCTTGGCCTTTTTTTATCCTTTTCTTCTGTATAATTATTTGCGTAGGAGGCAAAAAAGTCATAACTGGCTTCAGTCAATAACTACCATTGGTTGCAACAGCAACCTCTCTTCCTTTCCCCATGTCTGCACTGGCACATGCAAGTGCGTGTCTGGCCGAGGAAACCATGTGTGCATGCAGTTTAGTGCATGTTAAATGTTTCCTAGATGAGATCCTATGTGCTTATAATGAATATGTAGATAGGTGGGACTTGGCAACCAAATGGACATGGATAGATGGTGGCTTGTCTTACAAAGCATCTGTGGGTGCAGCATGAGTGATACGTGCACTATAGAGCAAGATTTGCACTCAGTCGGGGAAGGCAGACAAAACACGTGTGGCTGGTAAGGCTCATCGTGGCTCAGCCTGGTAAACTCTGGGCACAGTTCTGGCATTAGCGCTGAGCAAGGCTGGATTCCCCTTGGCAGTATAATGATGCTGTAGGTAATTCAATCCCATCCATAGCTGATGCCATACGTAACGTCCCATCCATAGCGGATAAGCGTTACTGCTTGTGACCTGTCTAAAACTGTATCTGCCATGGAGAGAATCAGCCAAGGAACTGAGAAACTATGCTAGGTTCTGAACACAAGGGTTTCTTTGCACCTCTTCCCACCCCTGATCAAAGACCTCGTTTTATGTCATTTATTGGAAAAAACAGGAGGATTGAGATTGGGTCTTCATTTTCTGAAAAGTGAACATGCAGATGTAATATGTACTTGCAAATAAAAGCTTACTAGCACAAGCATTCCTTCTGATTACTGACAGATAGATATCTGTCATGTAAACTGTATTTCACTCATGTTTGTGCCTTAACTTCTCCTTAAAGATGGTGTTTGCTGAGAGAGCAGAGACCATTTCTGGAGGCAATTTTCATGGTGAATATCCTGCAAAGGTAATTAAGCATTTGGAGAAAGAAAAAAAAAAAAATTTAGTTTCTATTTTGTTTTTTTGTTTGTTTGTTTCTGTCATCTGGTTTAATGAGATCTTCTTTTATAGGCTCTAGACTATTTGGCAATTGGTGTGCATGAACTTGCTGCAATCAGTGAACGAAGAATTGAGAGGCTCTGCAACCCCTCACTCAGTGAATTGCCTGCATTTTTAGTCACTGAAGGAGGTCTGAACTCTGGCTTCATGATTGCGCACTGCACAGCAGCTGCCCTGGGTGAGTGCTTGAGCAATACCATCAAGAGAGTAAGCTAGAAGGACCAATTTATATCAAGGCAGTTGTAATTCGATAGCAGATACAAAGGGATCTTGCTCCTGTTTTCCGGCTCTTCTCCACGTGCTTTGTGCTGTCTGGGTGAAAAGTTTGAGCGTTGAGCGCAGCTGCAATTATTTGAGCTCGGGTTTCTTCATTCTGCACTGATCCATGGGCGTGTTTAGCGCTCTGAGCATGCAAACACTCAGGTGGACTTTGGTGGGAATGCTCGCCTGCTTGCATCTTCGTGGGATTGGCAGGGAGCGCTCTGATTCACAGAGTCACCAACGCAAGAGCTCTGACTGAAATCAGTGACAGCTCCGTCCCCAGGAGCCTGCAAACCAGCTCAGGTAGGGCTGTAATCAATAGCAAAGACTGCAGGCAAAGAAAAACACATCAGTGAGCCACTCTGCTGAACCTAGAACCTCTGCTTGAGTAGTTATGGTCTGTAAGCAGTTACAGTCTGTAACCTCCCTTCCTCACTTCTCACTAGCATGGGGACAGCACTTGTCTCAAAGCTGGGCCTGATACCCTTAGTACTCGGTGTCTCCATTTGACAGCCAGGTCTGTACATCAATGTTGGACTCCACAGCCCTCAGAAGACTGGAGTTCCCAGGGCAGGGAGGAGCACACTAAAAATAAGAATTAGTAGATTTTTCCTCTGGTACTCACAAGTAAGTAAGGCAAGAAGAAGCCTGCTGGCTGCTGGGATGTTACAGTTCACAGGGTCAAGAAAGCACAAGCCATCACGAAGATAAACATGCTATGAGTAGAGGGTAAATTACAAGAGACACAAACAGACAAAGGCAGAGATGATATCAGATAAATGTGTTGATAAACGTCCTGCAGGAAAAAAAAGTCAATGAACTAAATCAATATAATAAAGGAACCCTGCCCAGAGGCTGTTCATGGGAAGCGGGGCTGGAAAAGGAGCTGAAGCGCTCGTCCCCTCATTCAAAGGCTGGAAACTCTTCCTTTTGGCTGGGCAGAGTTTAGGGTGGCTCCAGGCCTCAGCTGTTGCTTGGCTTCAGGTTTTGCAGCTCACTTCTGCAATCTGGAGCAAGAGATTCTGCAGTGTTCATGGTCCCTGCTGCGGGGAATGAAAACGATAGCCCTGCCTCCTAACTCATCGCTGCGCTGACATAAGGAGTCCATGGGTTAAAATCATCTTTCCCTGGTCAAAATAGCCAGGAATTTATCTAAAAATGAAGTTTGAGGTCTTTTTTTTTTTTTTTCAAAAACAAGATATTACTAATAAGTTTAAAGCCAGTCTACCAGTTTCTAAGGTGTTTGTGTACCAGCTAATGTTGTTCACTCCCAGGGTTAATAGCTAAAGCCACAAAAAATTTGCAGATGTTTCGCAACGCCGCTGGATGCGTCTCTCCCTTCCCCTCTGGTAGCACTGTGCCTGCCAGACCAAACTGTTTGCAGTAGCCACAAGCAACCTCCCTGGGACCTGCTGTTTTCTGCCTGAACATGCCAGCTGGGCTCTGGCCCTGGACTGCATCATTCCAGCCTATTTCCAATTGATGTCATCACCTCTCTGTTGCTCTTGTTGTTCTTCTGAAGCCCCTAATTTGGCGAGGGCATTGCGCAGCATCCTACTGGGCTTCAGAAAGAAAAGGTCTGCGTGCAGCCAGAGCACTGTGAATGCAGTCTTCATTTCTTCTCTTCTAAAGAGCAGTTCTCAACCTCAAGTTTTCATTGGCGTGGTGCCTACAGCCCTCCCTGCGGCCAGTTTCCCCTTGGTTTTGGGTGCAGCTTGGGAGACTTACTCCAGGTCTCACACCCGGCTTTCAAGGCTGGAGCACTCCCGCCCCCAGGGGTGTGCGTGCCCATGGAGGAGGGACATGGGCAGCCTCGTAGCAAGGCGAAGACGGTGGGGAGATTTGTATCACGCTCCTGCATCTTCCTGGAGCAAGTTCTGCAAGCACCTCGGCTCCGATGAGAAGAGACCAGATGCTGATCCCTAGCTCGCCTGTTGAAACCAGGGGAGGGGCAGCATCTGTGACCGAAAACAGAGGGAACCAATGCCCTTTAGAGTTGGCTTGGAGTAACAGGCAAGGCCAGGCTTGTACTTCAGTTATGCTGTCAGCTCTTTTTCTTCAGTTCCCATCAGACCTTTGAGCCAGAGCAACCCAGCAGCCCAGCAACCCACCCAACCAGGTGGGGGGACTGAGCAGTCTTTCTATATTTGGTTAATATTTGCATCTAAAGACTGACGTTAGTTACTGTTTTCAGGTAAAACTGGTAATTTTAAAGGTGTTTAATACAAATTACTTAGTCCAGGGAAACCATCGATGCGTTCTTGGAAGCGAAGCAATTGTTGGTGGTGGACAGGCTCTTTGCCCCAGGTTGGCCATCGCTTCTGCTATCTCATGCCCATTCTGTCCTATACTCGTTGTGCTGGATTTTTGCAGTTTCTGAGAACAAAGCCTTGTGCCACCCCTCTTCTGTGGATTCTCTCTCAACCAGTGCTGCTACGGAGGATCACGTGTCCATGGGAGGATGGGCTGCAAGAAAAGCTTTGAGAGTTATTGAACATGTGGAACAAGGTAAAATTAAAAAGCTGATTTCCAGACAGACCTTATGTATATAACCAGATTAAGATATTTGTGCCATTCTTTTTAGATATATTTTAAGAAGAGTTAATGCATCTGAAAGAACTATCTAAAAGTATTATATTAAGTACATATTTCACAAGCATTTGGATCTTTCTAACAGACATAAGGTAAATCCAGCACTATGTGTTTCTTGTGAAACAAAACTGCTTACTGCAGGACAGCAAAACTTTCCTCCCTTGCTTACAAGGACAGATTGCTTTCTTGCTTTTTCTTTATTTGGCAGATGGTGCTCTTAGATACAGATGTCAGCTGTTAGTGGCAGAGCAGAGTATTACACAGCACGCAAATACTGAACTCACTTGCCGCTCACTTGCCCAATGGCATCCTGGCTTGTATCAGGAATAGTGTGGCCAGCAGGCCTAGGGAAGTGATCGTGTCCCTGTACTCGGCTCTGGTATACTGTATACTCGGCACCTCGAATACTGTGTACAGCTTGGGGCCCTCACTACAGGAAAGAGGTTGCGTTGCTGGAGCATGTCCAGAGGAGAGCAACAAAGCTGATGAGGAGTCTGGAGCACAAGTCTGATGAGGAGCAGCTGAGGGAACTGGGGTTGTTTAGTCCGGAGAAGAGGAGGCTGAGGGGAGACCTTACCGCCCTCTACAACTGCCTGACAGGAGGCTGTAGTGAGGTGGGGGTCAGCCTCTTCTCCCTGGCAACGGGCAATAGGACGAGGGGCAATGGTCTGAAGTTGCACCAGGGCAGGTTTAGGTTGGACATTAGGAAAAATTTCTTCACAGAAAGGGTTGTCAGGCTCTGGAATGGGCTGCCCAGGGAAGTGGTTGAGCCTCCATCCCTGGAGGGATTTAAAAGATGGGTAGATGAGGTGCTCGGGGACACAGTTTAATGGTGGAATGGCAGGGTTAGGTTAATGGTTGGACTTGATAATTTTAAGGGTCTTTTCCAACCTAAACGATTCTGTGAGTGCTCTGAGGATTTAGTTTTATAGAAATCTGCTTTTTGTGTGCAGAGGAATGAATTTGAGAAACTGTGTGTTTCAATAATATGTTGAGAAATAGCGTGTCCTACGTCCAAGGTTCTCGCAACTCCTTGGGTGGACTGGCTTGTGAAAATGAGGAACTAAAGCCAAAAACTGATCAGGTGTGAGGTGGGCAGATATGGTGCAAACTTCTCCAGACAGAAGACTGTCTTCCAAAGCGCCGTAATTTTATTAGTGCTTTCATGTGGGCTTTTGCAAGCTTCATAGGCAGAACTTTCTTTTATAGCTCAGGCCCCTTTCTTCTTCTCAGTCCTAAAGAAGTTTTCTAATTTATGGTGCCCATTACTTTGGGTATTCAAGATGCCCTGGAAGAGATTTTTTATGGATTTAAGACTAGGAGTTCCTGGCATACTGAAAAGTCTGTACGGCAGACTAAAGTCTGCTTACCCCCAGCACCATCCCCAAGATAGTCCTGCTGCTGGGCTGCCTCTCTGGGGTGTGTGGATCCACTGGTCTTTTCACGTTACCTGAAACTGTATCACGTTAGCCAGACCAAACCTCACGGATGGCTTTATAAGGGAAACTTTGCCTTGAACTGCCAAAAATCCCTTTTGCTGTTTTGATTTCCTAGTTCTGGCTATTGAGCTGCTCGCGGCCTGCCAGGGCATCGAATTCCTACGCCCTCTGAGAACGACAACCCCATTGGAGAAGGTCTATGACCTTGTGCGCTCCGTTGTGAGGTAAGATGAGATAAACACCACCCCCAGGGGTTACCCCTCTGGAGACTGGCTGCCAGCGGTGGTGGTTAATGTTTGGCCAATGTTCGCAATGTGTCTCGTTGCAGGCCTTGGATGAAGGATCGCTTCATGGCCCCAGACATTGAAGCAGCTCACAGGCTGCTCGTGGAGCAGAAGGCGAGTGTTGCCTTTCGGCATGAGCCGTAGGACTGTCCCGAAGAGCACGCTGCAGCTCTGCTCTGGAAACACCCTCCACATGTTCATGGGCTGGCCTCTCTAACAGCGCTCCTCTGCCTGGGGCGAACCCACCAGATGTTCTGAGACTTGGGTTTCCTTGGTTTTAATGGGATAGGTTTACAAATCAATTCCTAAAGCTGCCCTGTGTAATAAATAGCTTACGTTATTAATTCTGGCAGGGGTTTCCCAGGCATAGGTCCAGCTTTGAATCACGTGAGGGCAGGGTCCTATACCCCCACAGATCTCCAGAGAGATCGGTGGTCTCTCCAGATGGTGTTCCTCCTTCCCGGGGCAGCAAGCACACCCCAGCCTTGAGGCCCACCAGCATGGTGGACCACTGGAAGCAATAAGGGGACGTGGATGAGGGAATAGTAGTGTCAAAACGTGTTAACCTGGGCCAAGTGCTTGTACAGCTATGCGACCCATCTATTTTATTGGTTTGTAAAATATAAGTAACAGAAGAATCATGGAGAGTAAGCAAATGGGAGAAGAAAATCCCAGTCCATCTTCTGAAAGGCTGTTTGCCCTGCAGCCCTTGCAGGAGGAGAGACAAAGGCGACTATAGAACATTTTCCTTTTCTGCCTCAAATCCCAGCCACCCTTCCTTCCCTTTTTCTTTGTCCATGCCAGCTTGCCATTTGGTTCCCCTGGCCCTTCGTGACCAAGTGATTTTTTAGCAAGTGACAGCAATCCTCTCCCAGTGTTGCACGCAGAGCATTAACCTGGTAACAAGACAAGATGAAGTTTTCACGATTCAAGTTTTCGCCTTGAATCCTTTTGCCTTGTCCCCCCGGAACTCTATCTTTTCCCATCCTCTGTCAACTCCATCCACATGTTCTTCCCTAAACCTCACTGTGGCTGCCTCTCTGGTCCTGCTGACAGCATACATCTTACCTATGTAGGTCTGTAGTCCTCACCTCCATCCCAGTAACTCTTCCATGGGGTTTCCTGAACTCGTCTGTTGATATCTGACCTGACCCTTTCTTTTGCTTCTGACTCTGCTGTTTCACTTTCTCATTTCGCAGGTGTGGAAAGTGGCTAAACCTTACATTGAAAAGTACAGGAGGGAACACATCCCTGAATCGAGACCCATTTCACCAACAGCCTTCTCCCTGGGATCGCTGGAAGTGAATACAGGTGTTGGTCATGACCATGGGCATCAGGATGAACTTTAATGCTGTGGTCCTCTGTTCCAGAGCAGATCCTTTCCAGGACCTTGCCTAAGGGTGGCCGTTCTACTAGGAATCAACACGGTTTCTCCAAGTGACCCAAAGGACCTGACTGCCTATCTCAGGAGCACCCACAGATAGTAGAGGAATGGCTCACTACTTTCCTCACACATGAAAGACAACTTTGTCACGATAGTCTGGTTTTGGCTGAAATTTCCTGAGCTTCCCAACGGAAAACATTCGGAGTCCTGCTGAAACCAGTGGATGTTTTGTACAGGGCCTCCTGTATTCGTTTTGTCAGCTCTTCACTTGTTTTCTCTTCATCTGTGCCAATGATTCTGAACAGCTTAGGTTTGATATTCTCACTTTTTTTCTTTTTTTTTTTTTTTGCTTTGGGTAACTGCTGTGGTCCCCTTCATTCTGCCACAAGCAAAATTATCTTTACACTTAATTTTCCTCTCTTTCACAGATCATATGTGAGGCACGGGTTCTTGTATAACAAGAGCGTTTTTAGAGCAGGTGCTTCACAAATCTGAAAATCTGTGTGCATAAAAATGTGCTATGGAGATCATTGCTCCAGAACAAATATATTGTATTCTGGTGATGGACTACACTTAATGCAGCTTTCTAAGAGCTCTGGGCTTACACCTGCAATAAATAAACTGAGGCTTCACATACAGCTGTAGCAATCTCTTTTCCTGTCATGTGTGATGATGAAAACGTAAAGCCAAAAGCTTAGTTTAGAAATAAGGACAGGTGGAACAGGGGCCAGGAAAGGGGGAGGAGGAGGAAAAGGAGGTGTAGGAGTGGTAGATATGAACCAGTGCAAGATCTGCATTCCCGTGGCTTACCAGGCACCAGCCTGGCCGCCGAGGGCCCCATCCCCAAGGAGTGACTTGCGTCGTAGCACGCTCCGTGTTACCATGTTGAGCGCTGGCACAGGCTTTATTTTGCAAGAGTCAGGACTTAAGACTTCACATCATGGTGTGGTGACGACGTGTAAAGGCTGGTTAACAACCACCAGCCTTGGCACTGGTGGCCTGGTACCTACAGCTGCAGGGGGTTTGGCCTGGGTTGGAAATCTTCCTGGGCTATTGGCTGTGCTGTAAGGGGTGGCATGGGGCTACCCTTGCTGGGTGTCTGAGACCTGTGTTAAATGTGCCCTGAGGAGAGGACTCATCCCTGCTGGCAAGCTGGCAGGGAGACACCGAACCTGGCCAGAAGACCTGGGAACCACGATACCTGCCCACAGCACGTGAGCTCCCAGTTCAGCTCCTTCCTTTTGCATGTAATTTGCAGCATCTCCAGCCTCCATCTCTCCCTCATATGCCAAGTAAGTCCCTACCTTCTCAGCTCGAGCCTCTCTGTAGCAGGAGTATCAAAATCTCCCCCTGAAACTGTTCCATTTTGTATAAAATCAGGTATTAATTAAAATCAAGTGTGAGAATGAACAGCCAGGCTTATAGCTTGTAGGGTCAACCATTTTCCTTCAGCCTCATGCTATGGCTAAACAATATGGTTCCTTCAGTAGTAAACCTGGCCGGAGTTCCTACCCGCCACGCTCTTACTTATGTCCTGCTCCCAGCCGCTGCGGGAGCCAGCACAATGAACATCACCGCTGGAGTGAGCCACCTTAAAAAGAAGTAAACAAAATCTTCTACGTTTCAGTGTGGTGTGCCTTCCCTGGCAAGGACCACATAGCTGGCCATCAGGAACCACTTAAACCAGCTGCGCTGCTGAATTATAACCACATCCTCTAACTGCAAACCTGCCACTAATTATAGCCCCGGGGCATACTCCCAAATGGCTACTGGATTCGGCCGAGCTGGCTGGGCAAGCACGTGGTTCTACGTTCCTGTCAGAGCTCATTCGTGAAAGCAGAATCCCCTCACACCAGTAGTTTCAGGCTATGAATGCCTATTCCTGTCCAGCAAGAGAATATTTGAGGTTTTCCTTATGCAATTGTGGGCTCTCAAATGCCTTAGGCACTTCAGAGAGCAGATGCTGGGCATTGCTTCACACTCACCTCTGCTTTTGGCTGCCTGGGACCAAGGGACCGCCCAACACATGCGGCAGCGTGGTGGCCTCAGCTTAGCACCACACCTACGCTGAGCCGAGAGGCACCACCCTGGCCACACGGTGCATTTCAGAAACGCCTGCGCTCATACCCCGACACCTTTCCCCAATGCCCTGCATAAACATTATTTATGAGTGCTGTCTTGGGCAGAATGGACCGCGCGATTGCATACTTCAGATGTTCTTCCAAGCTCTATAAAAGTCAAGGTCCACACCCACATCTGCTGCAACATCTGCTTGCAGGAGAACGTGTCTAGTGGCAGGAATGCCATCAAATTGTTTTTTTACAACTGATTTAGTTGGCTAGCCTGGCTCAAATAAACCTTGAACAAAGCTAATCTATGGGGTGGGTTACATATTTGGGATGTTAACAGATGTGCCCAAGGCTCAGGGAGATCAGAAGGTCACAATAAAGCTCAAACATGTTTGTGATGGCTATCAAGTACCTGTCAAGTATCAGAATGAGACTGTTGTCCTTCCTCAGGGGTCTGGTTCGCTAAAGCACTCTGCCCTGTACCACAAGTTATGTCACCTGCTTGTATCAAAAATTATTTTTGATGCTAAGTTATTCATGCTTTTCAGGTGTAGTTTTATGACTTTACCTTCAGAAATTTAAGCCCTTTTGTTTTGGCACCCACCATCCGTTTGAAAAGTTGAAGAAAAGCCTCAGCCGTGTGCATTCAAGAGACCCTCCCTACCCCAGAGCCTCTGCTTAAACACTGCAGCAGCTTCAACTCCTGAGCTGTGTCATCCTTTTTGCTAAATACCACATCCTCCAATGACAGTTCAAGCCCCAGAAAAAAAATAGTAGCTGAAAGAGAGCTTTAAAAAACCCAGGATCTTAAATTTTGAAATTTCTGTGAGTAGGAGTCATCATACACCACGTGTCATCTGAAGCTGCAAATTTGCATGAACAAACATGTCTCATGTCATTTCAGATTCAGCCTAGAATAAATGAGATCATGGCTTTTTGGAACATCTATACAAGACTACCGGCGCTCTTCTTTTAAGTTCCAAGGTGACTGAAGTTTTGAGAGCTTGGGTGTACTCACCAGACCATAAACTCACTGGGTTAACTGCCGCTAGGGGTAAACTGTAAGGTCTTGGCATCACTAATTACCAACAGTAGGCCTAATTCAACCCCTAACCCACAGTGCACTCCAGCTTTCAGCAGCCCCGTGAGTGGTGTACCTGATTGCATTTTCCTTGCCTCCTTTTTCTTGTGCCCCTACAGCCCCAAAGGAGCTGCAAGAGCCTCAGCAAGGGAAGAGGGTGCAGATCAGCTGATAAGCAGAACCTCGCTGGGCTCCCAGCTGCTGGCTCCCACTGAGTTTCACGTCTGCAGAAACCATAAGACTTGGTATTTCAGAGAGGTAAGACACTGTGCCTCCTACCACGACTGTGGTTCCTGGTATCTGCCAAGTTTGAGACTGAGCAGCCCCAGGAGCTACGAGCATTTCCTCAGGATGCTGTGGCCTCCTGGCACCGCCAAGCGCCATTCCAAATGTGCCCCTGGCCCTCCATCGCAGGTTACTTAACGTCACTCTTCCCTATAAATCTTACCTGGGTCCAAACTTCTTGGTTCATTGGTGGCTTTTTGTTTGGTTTTTTTTTTATTCAAGTATAATTTTATAGATTAAAATCGTATAGGAAAACATTTTTGGAAACTGTCTTATTTCGGATAGATACAATTTGAAATTATTTTTATGCTGTAGAGAGAAGGACAATGGATGTGAAGATGCACCAGATGGGTAATGCTTGGTAAAGTTTATTTGATAAGAGGGCTGGTAAGGTGAGCAGGCAAGCAACTTACCAGTAAATACAAATCTGATTTGCCTCTTGCTTTGAAATATTTCATGTTAATTTGATTATAGTAGATTCCAAAATTACTGTCTTCTTTCAGTAACTGCTCATTGTCCCACACGTCTCATTTTGATAGACGACTTTTCCTTTAACTATAACATAGTCGATCAATGCTTCATGTCCCCCAAACTGGTAAATCAAGTGCTCCCACCTAAAAAAGACAACAAAATGTTTAAGAATATCCAGACTTGCAGGTCATACACCTACTTTACCCGGTGATTACAAAAGATTTGCCAAAAGTACAAAATCAAACTATCGGAAAACACTATTCCATGATTACAAATTGATCTCTTGTTGCATGAATACAGTGAGTTAATGTACAAATCAGCAGAGAATTCCTTCCACAAAATAAAGAGGTATTATCTTCAGATAATTTGTAATTAGGCATGGATTATTTGTAATATTAGCCCCAAAAGTTTTAGGCTTTACTTTCCACTGGAGCGATTAAGGTGAATGAAAGTGGGTCTAAAATGCTAGCAGTTTCCCCTTTTTTCAGATGAAAATAACTTCTAAAGCACGAGGAATTCACTAACCTCTCCCCTATCCACAATCTGGTGAAAAACAAAGTCCCTTACATTAAATCACGTTTCAAATGACAATGGAAGAACAAACCTTGATGAATTTATGATAACAAGATCCCCCTGCTTGCCAGTCTCTATGGAGCCATGCGTGTCCGATTTTCCCAGCGCGTAAGCTGCATTAATGGTGGCAGCTGCGAGTGCTTCATTCATTGACATCTTCATGTTTACACAGGCCAGATGCATCACCATAGGCTAGCAGGCAAGTTAAGTGGAAAATGGGAGTTACCAGTAACACAAAAAAGCTGTTCATGCCTCAAATCCCTAAGCACTCTCCTCCCTCCTTTTGCAACAGGAGTTGTCCTGCATTATGTAAATCCTGCCAAGTCCTAAATGAGAACTCTAAAATCAGGAACTTTGAGAGCCTTATTTATAAGTCTTGCGGTGCATATGAAGAATAGAAAGCCCTTCTAGTTTCAAGAATTTCTGGCAAAAACTACCAACCCACATAGATAAGCACGAGCTATCGTCTAAGCTGGGCATAAGAGCTCTCTTTGCAGACACGAACACTGTTTTAAGTGCACAAGAGCTATACACAGGTTGTAGTGGTAAGAGATTTCATAATTTTGTGGTGTCAATAAGTATTAGGAATAGCTTACCATTGAAAAACAGTATGCATTAGGATTAAAGTCACTGCCAAGAGCAACTATAACTCCTTCTTCTAACATTTTTCTAGCTTGAGGTTGCTTCAGTCTAGTGGGAAAAAGACACTTGTCAGTACAATTCGCTTAGTTATTACATGATGAATCACAAGAGCAAAAGCCATCACTCCATATGGCTACATTCATGCCTTCAGTTACTATTTTGGAGACAAAAGGCCAAATTCTCCTCTTGGCTCCCTGCCTATTAACGTACGCAGAGCATAAATGAGAAGCGTGCTCCACTGCTTCTGCAGTAACAGCACGTGGCAGCAGCCAGTACCAAGCAACAGGCTCCCAGCCACTGAAATTCTGGTATTTATCCAGACCTCAGCCACTTAAGGATTTACAAGGTGAAAATCTTCATTGCTCAAAAAAGTTGTTTTCTCGTCATTATAGCTTCAAAGACAGGCTCCCAAATGTGAGCAGTGGCATAAGCAATGCAATAGTCCTGTCCTGATTCTGTTGGCAATTCAAAAAACTAAGTTGAGGCTGTGAATTTATTTTGTATACATTAGAGGATTTTCTCACTTAGCAACATCACTGCAAAAGAAATCTTCAATAACTTCAATATCTGGACTAGCCATTTCAAAATTGTTCAGCCACTGGGTTAATCTGGGTAGATGTTTGCAATGGTGGGCACTAGGAAATAAACTCTCTGAGAAGTTTTAGCCATAGTTGCTGTAAAGCAAACGGTGCCAAACATCATGTAACAATAAAAATGAAACATTATAGCATCTGCTGCTCAAAAAGTAGTTTTAAAAGCACTGCAGTTAACAGAAAAGAACAACAAATGACATCTCAGTGCTTACGTTTGGTACAAGACAACCCTCTCCCTATAAAAGCCTCTTAACAGACTTAGGAGATAATACCACCTGCTCCTGCACAAAACGATGCTCTGGGAGTTAACCGTGTTTAAAAAGATTTGTCTGAAGAGCCTTTCTTCATCCTCACAGGTCCTTCCAGCCTCTGCATCCTCTGCTCTGCTCTGCTGCCAGGCTCCCTAGGAGTCCTGCAGGCAATGGTTAGCAAAGGCTAGCCATTAAGCAACTCCCCAGCCAGACTCTGTGGACCACTTCTGGCCATCAGGTGAAGCCCTGGCCGCCACTGCTTTTCTTAAAACCAGGGGAGAGAATAGGGGCAGGACATCCCAAGGTCTGAGCTCTTATAAGTGGTACTGAAGGAGCCGAGGGAGGCCAGCAAAGGATGTACCACATTGCCTCATAGCAACTTCTCATATGTTGCACAGCTTTCGGCACTCTGATACTCTTTTAAGCAGTTATCTGTTATATTTCTTCAGTTTTAGAGCTTATTAGACTGGGAGGCCTGTGTTCAGTAAATAGTGCACCAGACACTGGAACAAATGAGACCTCATTTCATATGGCTCGTTATTATCCCCATCTTAGACTTATCCTGAGGTTATAAACTTTCCACCGCATGGAGTCTCTGGAGTAACACATGAGTTACAGCGCAGCCTTTTCCACAGGTGGCTGCATCTGTTGTCTCCTTCACTTCCCTGCCTGGGGTCTGTTTGCAGGACCACACGTCCTCCCTGAGATCTGTATTCTGGCAGTGCATGGAGTTGCAATCAGCTAGTGGTTCAAAAGCACTGGTGCAGGATACAGATAGCTAACCGCAAATAGAAACACTAGCATGGATGAAGACATGAACACAGGTGGCAATGGCACGAGCCTCGATGCCTCAGAAAGCAGGCTGCTGAAAATAAACCAAAATTAGCTCAAGGATCTTCTCTACACAGGAGGGAAGGTATTATATTAGGTCATGGTCCTCATCACCGAGTTGGCTTATTTTTGGCATTAAGGGTAAGCAGGTGCTTATCTGGAATACCTGCACATGGAAAAGAGTGTTCTTAAGGCAATTCTCCTCAGTGCTGCATGGGTAAAATCAGATGAGCTTTTAAAAATGCTACCCACAGACCTTCAGTACTTTACATAACCAAAGGATACATTTCCCAGCAAAACCTCTGCAAGAGAGCAAATACGTATATTGCAGACATAATTGGCCTGAAAAGAAGTCAATTCAGTTTTCAAAGGCTAACTGGCTTAAAGAGAACCAGTCTAGTTTTCTTCTTAAATGAATGCCTGATTATCACCTTGGCCTGTCATAAGGCTTAAATTCCAGCGTTGACTGAACCACCCAAAATCTACTGTGAGACTTCTCAGAAGTAGGGTATTGCTTCATTTCTGAGAATCACCACCAAAACCAAGACATGAGTAGGCTTGTTCAGCTCTTTGTATTTGTGATTGTCTTCACCAATCCAGCCTGATCCTTAAGGCATAGATACAAGCTTCCACTTTTACATTAAAAGACCCTAAAACCACAAACATGGCTTTGCTGTTACAAAAGCTTTCATCCAATCTAGTGGCCTTACCTTAGCATGTAGGCAGTTGTTGGTAAAAGGACAGCGGCACACTTAGCTCTTGCCATTGCCGTGATACCTTCATCACTAACTTCTTCCAGGTGACTGATAGCCCGGGCTCCCAGTTCAGCGCCAAGCTAAGCAAATTTTCAAGAAAATTACTCACTGTTCTCAATTAATTCAGTAAAGCAGTGTTGTTATCAAATGACTGGAGGAGACAATTCACTATTAAGATAAAATTAACGAAAAGAAAAAAAAATAACCAATGGTTGAAAGAACAAAGCAAACGCAGAGACAAAATATTTGCTAATTTACTGCCGGAAAAGTTGATCACAAAAAGGTATTAACCATCCACGGGGTGGAAGTGCACCTTCACTGGCGGTTTTAACAGACTAACATGCAAACTATGAGACAGCTGTGGAT
Organism: Gorsachius magnificus; assembly: GCA_034008185.1. Lineage (NCBI taxonomy): Eukaryota > Metazoa > Chordata > Aves > Pelecaniformes > Ardeidae > Gorsachius > Gorsachius magnificus. The sequence goes on from CM067081.1 coordinate 166,898,715, forward strand.
GAAACCACTATCCACTCTTGTTCACAAAGTATCCAGCAGAGAAAGGTTGACAAAACTGACACTGGTTGCAGAACTAGTAGTGCAACTGCTGCCTTCAATGGTGAAGCACCAAAAAGGTTTTTATGATCAATCAACTTTTTGGTTTGTTGGTTTGTTTTTAAATACAGCAAAGAATAACTTGAGCAGACCCCACAGGAAGGAAGCAATGTTTAAATAATGGTGAAACATGGTCTCAGAGTGACTTTCTTGATCAAGGTATCTGGGAGCCTATTCTTGACTAAACCATCCCACTGAGTGTGCTCACTGCACATCTGACGTGTCACTGCAAAGGGGACATTTAAGGAAAAAAGATTTTTCAAGTTGCAGAGAAACCATGTTTTTGTCATTCTTGGGTTCCCAGATATCCACCTCCCCCATCTACATCCCATGTGGAAGATAAGCAAAATCAATGTTTGATTAGGCAGTGGTTGTTAATCCCAGAGGTCAAGGCTTCCTCCCCTGTCCTTAACTCCAAAGCTGCACAAGGGCTGCACTTTCTATCGTCTGATAGAAATAGATGTCTATGAATGGCCTATTTTATAAAGTCTTGGAAAAGAAAACCTTGCTTTTAGAAAGCTGCGATTCTTTCAAAGATTCAGCTCTCACAAAAGCAAAGCAAAAAAGCAAAAATGGCTTACCCGAATGTTAAGAAAGACGTACCTCAGCAGATTTCATCGGATGGAGTTCATCACCATGGAAGTTAATCTGTAACCCTATATCTTTTCCAGCTTGAAGAATTCTCCTAGTAGAATCCAGATCAAAGACTCCCTTCTCACAGAACACATCTATATTGTTAACTTGTATTTCACCACTTAGTTTGAGTTCTTTCAGTTTAGGGAGATGGTTATTGATAATGTCATCTGCGGCTTCAGTAGCTGTCTTCCCTCTAATGAAAAGAAAATGTTACAGACCCATAAGAATAACATCCTTGAAGTCTCGCAAACATTCAAATTGTGCATGCAGTTACTAGATTATTTTAAAAAATGATGCAAATACAAATCACTCAAAACCCCTTCAGATTAAAAAATTTAAAACTACTATAATTCATGCACTCTCAAACACCAATTACTTTCCATTCAAAGAATATGAGATTGTATTACTAGATATTTTTTATAAGGTTACCTTCCTGGAAGCTAACCAAGATGTGAATTTTAAAATTAATTCTTCTGCTTTCCTATTCATATATTCTGACCTACTTATACTGTATTCTAAAATACAACTATTTAAAATATGCAAATGGTTATTTAAATATTTTAAATAGTATTAATGCAATATTTTTATGCAAGTATCAAAGCTCAAAGGGGACATGCAGCACAAACCATTATTTTAAATTTACCTCTCCTCCTTTTGTGTCATTCAGAGTGATCGCTAGAGAACTCTTTCTAAACCAGAGGGGCCTCCTGAGGTTCAATTTGGCAAAGCCAGAACCATTTATGAACCCCCTATTACTCAAAGATAACCCACGAGAGATCAGTGAAAGCCTTTGAAAGAGCAAACAATCCCCAAATCTGCAGCTGAGTTAGTATTTTGCAACTTTAAGATCTAAAGATAAGTGACGTACTGCAGCTAAATACCTGTGACATCTCAATCCTCATTTCAGGCACTGGAAAGCATGCACAGACCGGCATTCTCCGAGTACCACATGTGGGTGAGTTGGGAGTTTCACAGCGACAGTAAATTCAAGAAGCCAAATTCTGCTCAGATTTATAAACGAGGTTGTGCGGTTATAAAGCAGAGCAGAACCTGGCTTATGGGCCTTCTTCTATTCACCTCTCACTGAAACAGCTGTTGGGGTTGCTCAAGCTTTTACCATGCCAAGCCTGCTCCCTTTTCTTCTCTTACTCTGCAGCCTTTGGAGGCATTTGGAATGAAAGATTAGCACCAGAGACAAGAAAAAACAGAGGGTAACCTAAGTCTTGGTTTCACTTTTTGGGGGGCCATAATGCCCAAGAATTCAAAACTGCCATTGTTCTAATGCATGAGACTTCTGCTCAGGAAATCAATTTGAAAATTTCTTCTTAAAGATGAAAGGGCCCAGTGAAGCTTTGCCAATCAAAAAAAAAAAAAAAAAAAAAAAAATCAGACGACGTCAAAATCATTAATTTGATTCAAAATGATGACTGGAGGAGGGATGGCAGAGCAGTTATTTCTTTTCCCCCCTGCTGTGAGCTTTTTAGGTTCATTTCCTAAAGAACTGGAAGTTCTGAGGCTGGAAACATTTTTAAAAGCAATGGATGAGAACCAGGATCACTATAACCAGAGCAGCCTTATTTTTCTCTAGGATGGCTCAGGCTAAAGAAGCCTGCACCATTTGGCGCACACTTCAGAAAGATACAGTGCACCGTATCATAGTCCCACAGAATAACTGGGTTTGTAAGGACCTCTGGAGCTCATCTGATCCAACCCCTGGTGCAGAGCAAGGTCGGTTTGGTGTCAATCATGTGTCAATGGTGCCTTCCAGAAGCAGAAAATCAGACTGAATTACCATACGCCTAGAAATCACGAACAGATACACGCAGCAAGTTCTCAACATCTGCTCAAAGCTAATTTCCAGGTGGGAAAAAAGAATAAGCAGGTCCGGTGGTAGGCTCCTCTTAAGACTCCACATACTGAAGCTTCACAAGACACGCCACATATTGCAAGGCTTGGCAACATGGAAGAGTTGACGCTTCTATCAATTTAATGAACTTTCTGGTGATGCTTCTGCTGTACAAGGTCAGACTTGCAATAGTAAATTAAGCCAAGTGTAAGAAGCAAGCAAGCAAATGGTTTAGCAAGAACTTAACAAAGCTCCTCAGCAGCAGCCCCACAGGGGTCTAAGCAGCATTTTTTCATGAGCAAGCACAACATTACTCTCATTTCACATTAAATAGAAATTGATTCAATGTAAGCAGACTGGAGGTAACAAATTGCCACGACTATGATCATTCCAAAATAATCAGAAAATTATTAGACTTTTAGTGGCTATCTAGGCAAAAGTTCCCATTAAGTACCTACAACAAAGGAGGGCATTACATTTTAAGACCTATATAAATCAAAAAGATTTAAATAAAAATAGTTAAATCAATCTTACTCTTTTGTTTGATGATTTATGCATAACTAAACTACAGGGCAGTTTTATGGAATATGATGATGAAAGAAAACTGGCAGGAGCTTCAGTGATTTGGAATGTGTCTGTTTAACAACTTCTAGAATCCACAAGATCATAATCTCATTTGTATAAATAATATCAAAGAGCAATTCCCAGGCCCATGCCTGTGGGCAACATGTTCCCCTTGCGATCCCCCTTCCCACTGTTACTGAAGCTGCAGGAAATTCAGAGTTTAAAACTGGAGCTCAACAAAGTGGGATGCTTCCCTTGGCATGTTACTGGCCCAGATGTTCGGGAGCCAGCCAAAGGCTGAGGACCACAGATCTGAACATCAGACCCTGGATCAGGGGAGAACTGCAGAATTCCTCCTGGTCAAAACAAAAACCTGAGGCAGAGTCTAAGTTTGAAGGGTAGCAGAAAATTCAAGCAAAATATTCTAGACATGAACATTTGAATGAAAAGCAAAGAGGATTTAAGAAGACCCAAAGAGGATTTAAGAAGACCCAAAGAGGATTTAAGAAGACCAAAACTAGAAAATACAGAAAATTCAGCATTTCCTTCAGGAAATTTCCTCAAATTCCCAACTACCTTTTCTCCTTACTTAAAATAAAATATCCTCACTACCTACATTTTGTTATGCTTGATGTGCATCAGTGGGGACAGAACCATGCAAAGACACGGCACACCTGTCTTTCTAACACATAAGATTTGATATATTTGTAAAAACACTGGAATTTATTTCCTGAGTTTATAGAAATGTTTGAAATATTTTGGTGGGAAATACTATTTATCGGGATTTTGACTGAAATACTCCCAAGGCTTTTTAGGGGAGGAGGAAAGGAAGAGCTAAGAAATATACATAGTTTGGGGTAAAACCTCAATTTTATTTTACCATTAAGTCCTCCAAATTTTAGTAGAACTTCTTGAAAGAAATGTTTGGTGTTTTCAGTAGACTTCAGCTACGTTATTCTTAACCATCTTCCAGTTACTGAAGATGATACAGAATTCCTTTTGAATAGTTATATTAACAAAAGATAATTAGCCACCCTGCCCCAAATACACAATCTAATTAGATTGCAAATAAATTTTTTTAGGTCATGTTTTCTTGAATGTCAGAAGAGTTAGATTTTTTTTGGAGTATGCTTTTTTTTTAAAAAAAAAAAAAAATGAACACCTCTTAAATATTGCCACAGTATCCCTGTGATGCTAGGCCTGTCTCCATCTTATGTGCCTTGTTTTGCAGCAACCTACCACTTAGTCTGTCAAAATATACATTTCACATACACCTATCTAACTAAAACTCATTAATTCTTTCATACGATGAAATCTGGTAACTTGAAGGTGTTATTTTCATCATAGGGAAAAAGCCATCAAAGTGAGAAAGGTTTGTTACGGTATGTCTACCTGAGCCATCAAAATAGTTGTGATTAAGCACATTTACTTTAATCTTCTACTCATCACATACCTATGAGATGTATGCAATTCCTCACTGCATGGAAGCATAATTAAGCTTTGTTTACTGAGGTGTATAAGGATTAAACACAGTATTTTTTTTCTGTTAGCTGGTCAAAATAAAAGCTCATGGCAGAGACTAAGCTTGAAGGGTAGCAGCAAGCCCAAGAACTTTCTGTACAGGAAACCCTGTAATCTGCATAATGTCCAGTGTGAGCATCAGCTGGAGGCAGGGATTCCTTGCTAAGCTTATGTTGACATTTGGCAGCCATAAAATGCTGCTTCCCCACCTTTCTTTAACTTAAAATTTAAGAGAGCCTTCTGTAAATACTGGCTATTGTTTTAAATATGTTATATCTTAGGAGGGCTGGGAAGAAGAAACTTTTCTGAAAATAACAGCCAATTTTCAATGCCAAGCAATAATACTTAACAAGAGCAAGAAAAATCAAGCCATATTACTTCGGCACAGAATGAGCTCCACAGTACGTTGAAGAAATGCCAATATCCATGGATTGCTTAGCGCGTTCGATCACCCTGAGCATTTTAAGCTCTGTTTCTAAGTTTAAGCCATATCCACTCTTGCATTCAACCAACGTAGATCCTGCTCTGCGCATGCGCTCAAGTCGGTGTTTGAAAGTATCGAACAGCTCTTCTTCTGTGGCCTTCCGAGTGTGTTCCACGGTAAAATGTATTCCTCCCCCAGCCTGGTGGATCTCCATATAGGATGCACCTGCCAGCTTGGGGACAAAAGAAAACAAAACCCAACCCACCCACCCCCAATACAATTAGCATATTTTCTATCCAAGGGATTCTGGAAAGTGCCTTGAGGTCTCTTTGCAGTGAGAGAGAAAAAGAAGGGAGAAAAAAATCTCTGGTAATTCTTCCTCCCTCCCCCTTTTCTCTCCCCTCCACTTAAGTGAAGAAATGATGAAAAAAGCAACTTAAACAGAATTACTCTGAAGATTTGCTTCCCCCTGAGCCCCAGGGGAAAATCTATCTCTAGCTCAAAAAATTCATTTATGTGGAAAAAAAGAAAAAAATAAATCAAGATTTAGATGGTAATAGAAGGTGGCACTCCTGTATTGCTTCAATTAATGCAAAAATGTATCAAGGCTGGCTGCAAAGGCTGCAGTTACATGCCTCTCTAAGCCTACCAGTATTCAAAAATCATCCCTCCTCCCTCAGTTAGATCATCTGACAGGAATTACATTTTTTTCTACAAATGAAAGATGGGAGTCACTAGAAAGTAGAAATAGTTATGCATAAAAAAAAAAAAAGAGGAAGAAAAATCCAGCTGTGTACTTTTATGCCATTACCTTCATTGCAAACTCATGAACCCTATCACCAGCCCACACTGGGTGTGTATGTGCATCTACCAGGCCTAAAGAAAACAAATGTACACTCAGGTTATTTCACCGTGTAAGCGAAAAGCTTATGAACATGCAAGCAAATGAAATGGACAGCAGAAGCTCTCCATAAAGCCTCTATTGGTTAGAGAAAAACAAAAATCCAACCAGCCAAAAATCTAGGATTTTCTTCAAAGGCTATTCATTTTCTTTCAACTTTGTTAGGTGTACTGGCTGACACCTTATGCAAAACGTCTCTAGGTAAATGCATCAGCTGCTCAGTTTCTCATGTTGTTTTGATGACATTTGCAAACTGTGGAAGAAGTGATAAATTACAAACTTTTAAATAGTTCATTAGACTTTAAGTCTGTGTTCTTTAAAAAATGCAAAGTGCTTAGGCTTGTCTTAGCACGCTAGCACTTACTCTAGCAATAGACCACTTATTCCAGCAGGAGCTTTTTCTGTGAGCAGTGAAACCAACACTACTGAACGCCCAAGCTCACTGCAAACGAAACGGAGGTCTAACAGCTCGTGTGTTAACACCACTTGCAAAGTTTAACATACAATTGACTTGCCTTGGTTTATTTTTTTATCAGGAAAAGTTGCAGAGTATGTTACTTAAAATCCTGCACTTCCCCTTTGCCTCCAACTGGCTGCGGGCAGGATGGACTGAGGTCCATGGCTGAATGGCTGATGGGAAAATAGAGGTAAATCTGAAAAGCCACTCAGCGGGCCGGCTATGTTACCATTATGATCTATGACACAGAGGAACAAATGTTAAGACGAACGAAGAGGAGGCAAAGCTCCATCATGAAGCCCAAAAAACCATCCCGAGTGCTGCAATTTTCTCCTTGCAGCACTCCCGATGAGGAAGTTATAATACTCTGCCCTTCAACATGAGGTATTATCAAACCGATGCTACATACAGAGGAAAAAGGACAGAAGGATGTTTAATACACATTTACTTTGTCTCTAAGCACTTGACACCATTCGGCACTTTATCATTACAAAAAAAGACACCTACCTGGTAACACACACTTCCCAGAGCAGTCGATTATCCTTTCAAACGTTGCTCCTGAAAACTGATTGCGAATAACATCTGCCTGGCCCACAGCTTTGATACAACCATCTCTGCAAACAACAGGCAACGAACAAAAGCAGCGTGAGCCTGTTGAAAAGTCAAGCGCTCACTGACCGAGCTCCTGGAGCAACAACTCTCTGAAAGCAGGGGTAGAGACCTGCAGCAGGACTGAAGATGCACACAGGAGGTGGTTTGCTGATCTTAAAGATGCATAGAAAACAATGCGGCGATGCCATGCATTTCAAGTTGTTTGCCATAGCGCTTGTCACATCCTCTGCTTAGATTCCCTCAGCACTCTTTTGCTCTAATTTCTGCTAGACAACATTAGTCTTCTCTGTGGATCAGCAGATACACAGCACTGCTCCAGCAAGTATCTTTAGGGCACTCTTCCCCTCACGGAAATCAAACTGTCATCGCCAGACTGCACTGCCTGGACCTGAGTCACACCCTCGCACCCTTGGAAGCCATCGGGATAAATCTCCTCGGGGCTAATCTTCAGTTCAATAGTAACTTTCTCCCGGTGGAGCTGGAGGGTGGTCCTGGGAACCGTTCTCTGCAGTTGAGGGATCCCCTCCAGCCACGCATGGAGCTCCACCTCACCTACACGAGAGGAGCTTCCCGGGGGCACGTGCAGCACCCCCGTCCTTTAATCCTCATCTTTCTCCAGCTCTTTTCAAGCCACGGGAATAGTAACAGGGAGTCATCGTGGGAACCTCGCTGAAGGTACCTCTGCAGTTTTTAAGAGGCAAACAGCAGCTGGAGCATTTAGAAACGGGAGAGGTGTAATTACACACGTTGATTATTAACTATAATTTAATTAATAACACAAATTAGTTATCGGGTCGCTATCAGTTCACGTCAGTTCACCTAGAAAGAAAGCAGAGGCAGAGGAGGGTAGCAGTTAGCATCGACGCCGGGCGAGGAGCGACCTTCACGAGGCCGGGAGCGTGAACACAGCCTGACGTAGCCAGTTATCGGGATACGGATCGGAGCAACCAAAATTACGAAGGCAGCGTTTCAAGGTCGCTGCAACCCCCCCCGCTGCCGGGCTAAGGCGGCCGCTCCCTCAGCGACCCCCGCCGCCGCCGCCCCCCCCACCATCACCGCCCCCCCCCCGCGGCCGCCCGCACTCACAGCCCGGGCCGCCCCGCAGCACGGCCAGGCCGCCCGCGCCCTCCCGCAGCAGGTGCTCCTCGCCCCGGCCGCAGACCAGCACCAGCTGCTGGGCGTTCTCCAGCAGGAGCCGGTGCCGGCCCGCCATCGCCGTGGGCAGCGCCGCAAATGGCGGGCGGGCGGCCGCCCCTCGGCTCAAAGTCTCCCGGGGCGGCGCGGGTGAGGGCCCCCCCCCGGCCCGCCCCTGCCCCTGCCCTCGCCTCGGGCCCTGCCCCTGCCCTCGCCTCGGGCCCTGCCCCTGCCCCTGCCCCTGCCCCTGCCCTCGCCTCGGGCCCTGCCTCGGGCCCTGCCCCTGCCCCTGCCCCTGCCCCTCGCCTCGGGCCAGGCCCTGCCCCTGCCCCTGCCCCTGCCCCGCCCCTGCCCCTGCCGGGCTGGCCTTTGCCAGCCAACCTCCCAACGGACGGGGGAAGGCACGGAGGTGGGAAGGGAAGCGGGGGGCAAGCCGGGTGACTCCTCCGCAGCCCAGGTGAGGCGGGTGGCGGTGACCGTCCTCACCCGTGCCACATTCGGCACTTGACAGACATTTGGGCTGGAAAAGCTGCAGGGCTCTAAGAGTGAATTTGGCAGCAGCCTGCTGCACTAGGCGAAGGATGCTGCTCTTGCTGGGGTGCGGGGCGACATGGTGATATCTGTACGATGTGCGGGCTTGCGATAAGCTCCGAAGCACCAGTTTTGCCCGATGAGGATTCCCAGAACCCCTGCACTGCACCACCTTTGCCCAGAAAACGGGGGCTTCCGAATTGGGAGCGTTTGTCTGCCCATGTCCCTCCTCCCTGCCATCCATCACCTCGCCATCATCCGTCGCCTCACTGGCGTCTGTCACTTTGCCAGCATCGCAGCGCCAGCCCCCGAGGGACCGTAACACCTCTCACTGCACTGATATTCAGGCAGATATTAATTTATCCAGGCAGAAACTAACTTATCCAATTCCACAATCAAAAGGTTTGTGCGACTCTGCTGCCCCCTACAGAAATAGGGATGGGAGAGTTGGGGAGTGAATACTCTTGACATGGATTTTTGGGTTTCTTTTCATCCATCGTGTGTGCAGGGGCCCAGTAATTCCCAGCTGGAAAATCGAGTGTCTTTCTAAATAAGTGGTCCCTCAAACACTTTTCTGGTGGTGGTGGTCTTCTTTAGATACCTTCTTTTCTTTTAGAAAGCGGATTGATTTGAAACGCTTGTCACACACCTGTGTCCGTATACATATTCCTGTACCGCAGAAACGGGTGGATATGTTGGCTTTTTGAGCCTTTCTGCTCAAGTCTTGTTTTCAAATGAGGCAAGGTGTGCAGCTAAAACACAGTATTTTGCATTTGATAACAAACGTGAAAAGTGAGTAAGACTATGATGGTGTCAGGTGTTCTCTTGTGATGCTGCTCCACTGGCTCAGTCCTGTACCACATCATCTTCATTCGGTGCTTCTGTGAGCAAGGGCTAGAAGTCGAACAGAAACTGGCCTGAATGCTTCCTCACATCTACACATTTTAGTTGGGGTTTTTTTGCCTTTTGCCTCTCTCAGCAATTCCAGAGAGAACTTTGATGAGCAAAGGTGACATCTGCAGCTCTATTTCTGGCGATCCAATCTCAGACTCCAGCCACTCGTAACATTAGTTTTGGCAAAGGGGGGAAAAAAGGAAAGATCACTTCTATGTAAAGCTTTAGACCTGTGAAAGCGTGTTGTTGCACTCTTAAGGATAAAACTCAGTTCTGTGCACTAGGCTTTTCCCAGAACCAAGGGCAGATCCTGATTTAAATCCTTAGAATAGGTGAAGATTTTATGCTCAGTAAGACAGGAGTGTATTTCATTCTCAGACTTACATTGTGCGCACAGAAAACTTACAGCTGTGCTTGTGTATTTTTATATGCCCTGGTTCTTTTCTGTTGAAGATTTTTTTTCCTCTTTAACAGATCAGCCTGTGAAGGTGAAGGCCAATTCCCTGCAAAGTCAGTGGTTCCTGACATGCTGTGCCTGATGTATTTTTAAAAAGTACTGCCCAGAAAGGTAAATGCAGGAGTGGTTTCTTGGTCGCATCCTCAGAAAATTCTTGAGTTCGATACAAAAGGTACAGATTCTAACAGATGGGCTGTATTTCAAAACTGTTGTCAGAATTCATTGGATGTAAACGAAGGACGGTAGGGTGCCAGAGGAACCCTGCCTGAATTCCTTTAACTTAGAGCCTTTAAGTCACAACCTTAATGTCCCAGCAAAAGTGCTTTCATTTTAAAATGTGGCATCTTCAACAGTGTCCGATAATAATTTCCCTTTCTGCAAATTTGTGTAGGTGTTGATAAAAGCAATCGAAAGAAGAGAACTCCTTTCACAGTAAAAGGTGGAAAGCCAGTTCTTCACAGAGCCGGTGGGTCTTTGCCTGCTGCGAATGCATGTGTTCCTAAAACAGTTTGAAGGATAATATCCTATGGTCATCTTACTTGTGCTATTATTATTGGGTATTTCATGTTCCTCGAGTTTGCCAGTCTGGGTTAGAAAATAACCCATTTCACCAAAAAAATTGAACAAAATAAGATAGGGGAAAAAATAAGAGAGGAAAAAAATAGTAAAAGTAGAGGTAAGGAAAAAAGTCAATTGAATATCAGGTTATTCACAGAATCACACAATGGCAAGGGTTGGAAGGGACCTCGGGAGGTCATCTCGTCCAACCCTCCTGCTAAAGCAGGTTCACCTAGAGCAGGCTGCATTAAATATTGATTAAAGAGAGTTCATCTCCCCGTGCTGGTGCTTTGTGCGAGTGTATGATACACTTGTTCCTCAAGTAGCAGCTTTTCAAATACACTGTCAGCGTTACTTTAGAATTTTTACTCTTGTCAACAACATGTAATAAAATACGGAAGGCCCGAGGTTGGATATGAGTCTTTGTCCAAAATATTGTCTACGTTTTCCTTAAATTTGTACATTAGGGCTCTTCATCTGCTAAATGGTCCTTTACAGTAGTACCCATAGCATGATAAAATGCCCTGAAAGGAGCATATTGTGCATGTCTGAAGAAAAATAATTGTTAGTGAAATTTACGGAAAGGTATTTCCCTGTTTAGAAAAGCAGCAAGGGTTACTGGACCCTCAGGATCAGACACAGAAATGGCATCACATGGACAAAACTGACCCAGACTAAATTGCAAATGCGTTACATACTCTTGGCTTCCCTCACGTTAGATTGAACTTTACATCACATTTACAAAAATATTTTTGCATACCTTTGCGAAAGTACAAGTGGAGTAATTCTGTACTTTCTTCATCCTGTTCAGAACAACTTTGCATCTCTCAAACCACAGAAACACTGCGTTTGCTCAGACAAGCTTTCCGAATCCTCCCTCTGTTCCCAGTTTCGGTCTTAGTAACGTCTTTGGCAAAGTCCATAACCCCATGGCAATGGGGGGGGCCCTTGGGGGACCACCGCCATCTGCCCCAGGGGACCGCATTCGGCAGGCGCGGAGGTTCGCCCCGGGCGCAGTGTAACCTTTCCAACCTAGATGCCTGGGCTTCCTTGTCACAAAAACAACAGCCAAGGGGAAGAGGAGAGCCTGCGTGCACCCGCGTCCTGTCGGGAGTGAGGATGTGGACGCATCCAGAGGAACAGGTACCGTTCCAGCACCCGGCCTTACGGCCAAAGCTTGCTGTCCTTTGCAGTGATCCACGCCAGGCGGAATGAAGAGCTTGCAGCATTTTGTCTCTTGGCAACGACAAGAACTTAGGGTCTTCTCAGCTAGGCTGTGGATTCGGTGGGGTGTTTGGCTACGGCTAGGAACGTGAAGGTTTCCAAGTCAAACAGCAACCAACCTGTACTTAAATGCGTAACACAAAAAATAAGCTCAAAACTACGTGTTGTGTGTCTGGAGTTGTGCTATATTACCTTTCTAGGCTTTTTTTGACTGCGTGACTTCTTACTGTATTTAGTAAGTGGTTTTGCAGGGTATAATCTTTTGCTGATTAAGTGTCCTACTACTTTGTCTCTGTTTTTTTTTTTATCCTATAAACAATCTGAAGAACTTAAACACCTTAAAGCCTTTTATTTTTAGTTACTTTATATACCTTATCTTTCAAAAGCCAAATCACAAGCCCTTTTATTTGTATCTTTAATACACACATAATGTAAGGGAACATTTGCAACTCGTCTGCCTTTCAGACTTGCTCCAGAAGAGAGGGAAAGTCCTTTTCTATGTCATGGTGCTTACTCTGTACCAGCTAATGACCAGCTCCAATGGCACTGACTTATTCGGAGCACCTCACCTTCATCTGTATTGCAATTCCTTTCACACCATTTCGGACCAGACTCTGAATTAAGCACACGTGTACGTCTCGTGTCTAACTTGACCTGCGTGGGTTCTCCCATCGCAACGAATGAAGCGTGTCATGGTAGCAAAGATGAACACACGCTTGCATCTTTGCAGCGCGTGGGCGTAAGAATTGAAATGAGTTATGAAGTTCCACACCACAGTATTATGCAGTCAGCGTGTTTGATGCCTGGTGCTATGCAAAAATAAAAGCATCTTTCCGAGTTCAAAGTCTAATGAATGCACCTATCAAAAAAACCTGGCAGATGCACAACAAAAAATCTCAAAAGGACTAGAAACTACACAAGAGGAGCACTCTTCCTTTGAGAATGAAAACCCCAGACTCTGTACAGTGGGTGATCTGAGTCTTCAAAAGAGGGAGGCAACTTACAGGAGAAAAATACATTTATTTTCGTAGTTCTGACTGGGCTCTTCCCTTTGCAACATGTTAAGTCCACTTGTCTTTCCTTTTGCGTGATTCATCTTAGTGTAGATTTTCATAAAATTTTGACTTTTTTTCATCTAGATATGGCATTTAAGGCCAAGGTCTTTGCTTAGAGTGCTGTCCCTCCACAGCCTTCAGCCATTAAAGGAGAGAAGACAGCTAAAGAATTAGGTTCCTCCAAATACTGAAGATTACTTACAGTTTTTCACTTAGAGGTGAAACTTAGTTTCTACTGAAATAAGGCTACAAAGCATTTTACCTGCATCCTCTTAATTCACCATTTCAGAGCTGAAGGAAACATCACCAAATCATCAGTAGCCTGCAGTAATCGGGATATTTTTTGAACTATTTCCGTGGCACAGCCTGTATTACCATCCTTAGGGAAAAGGCTATCCCTGCAGCTCCTTCAGTCTTCTCAGCGATTCAGCTGAGAATGACAGCAGGAGCAAGTCACATACGCATGATGAAAGACTCTACCTACCATTATATGTTCATCTGCAGCCAGTACATGAATAAACCATCTATTTTCTTTTGGAGTACGCAGCTTTGAAGATGTAATATATTCCAGGAATAGCTTAAATTCAGATATTTCCCCTGACAGCAATGGCATTTGTTGGCATTGATAATACTTAAAAGTTGGGGGCGGGGAGTTGGTTGGTTGTTTTAAAACATTCACTTCTCACTTTAATATTTTCAGGTTTAAATTGAAATAATTGCCTATTTCTCCAGCATTAATTTTTTGGACACCAATAAAAGATTAGAGACCTTTTTAAGAGTTAACTTCCCCCATATTAAAATACAATAGAAAAAAAGTAAACGCATTGTTACAAAATTATGAAAAAAAAAAAAAAAAGAAAAAAAAGTTTATTTCCAGATACAAAACACCTATTCTCTCATTTCTCCATCTTCTTCCTCTTCTTCCACACCTCTGATGTACAAAACGTTATTACACCTGTAAATAGAAAGAGAGAGCTCTCTTAACTGTAGAGTGGTTTAATTTTAATAGGCTGCTGTAAGTATTTGCCTCCTTGAGCGTAACCTGGCAACAGCCAGATTCTGCATAAAAGATTGCTGCTGTTGACTGTGTACAGCTTTCCCCAGAGTTCCTAACAACTGCAAAAACACCCAGTTTATAACAGCAGTAACTGGGTGACCATGCCGTACAAGAAATTTTTACTTTTGAGTTAACAGCTGTGGTCAAACATAAGCATCAAACATAAGCATGCAAAACGTTTTCAGTAGCGATACATTAACATACTCTACTAATGCCAAGGGATTAATAGATCTATGATCATCTGGAAAACAAAGGTATTTAGTTAGCTGAAATAGGAATCATAAATACTTCTTTATGAATATTTCAAAATTTGGTTGTTCCTCCCCTCAGATGGGATCTCATAGTCTTCACATAAGCATTACGTTAACACTTAGTGTCATAGTTGGATGCAAAACACAGCATCTAACAATACAAGTTTTAGTGTGAGCGATAAGAAGATTTAAGGAAACCCTGCCTCTGCCAGAAGTATTCTCGTTACCTTATCAAAACTTCGCCCAGGTGTCCAGACAACGCACCGTCTATATACTCCTCTGTGTTTGCAAGCTGGAGAAGAAAGCCAGCAAGACTCAGCACGATGACCACACGAGGGGCCCTCGCAAAGCACGCCCCGGTTTCGCCCCGCAGCCCGACGCCCGGCTACAGCGGCCGGGGGCCCCGGCTCCCGCCCGACGCGGTGCCCGGCTACAGCGGCCGGGGGCCCCGCCTCCCCCGGCCCTCACCTGCATGTTCATGTAGCCGTCGACGGAGACGAGGTAGCCCTTGTACTCCATCCCCCACTTCAGCTTCACCATCACCGGCTTCCCCGTCGGCCGTTCAGGAAGGGCTTGGGGTTGAGGGGCAGGCTCTGCCGGGGACACCCGCCCGTCACTGCCCGCCGCCGCCCCGCCCCCCGCCCGGGACCTTAACGCCGCGGCTCCCGCTGCCCTCGCGCCCCCCACCGCCCGCCCCCGCCCCATTCCCACGCACGGCGCGGGTGCCGCCCTCACCATGGCGACGCGGCGCGCGGCAGTGGCCCGGAGAACACAGGCCCACGCGAGACCCCCTCGTGCGCGCCGCGGGCTGCGAAAGAATGGGAGGCAAGCGCTGCTCCGGCTTCCACTTCCGGGGGCGCCGCTCCTCACCCCTGACCCCTCACCCCGCCGCGCCGCACTTTCAATAGGCTGGGGCGCCCCCACGCGCGAAGCGAAAAGCGGGGCTGCCCATTGGCTCGGCGGCGCCGCCGGCCTCTCCCATTGGTCGAGCTGGACGCCCTCCCCCCCTTTCCCAGCCAATTGTTGGGGCGGTGCTGCGCCGGCGCTGCCGCCGGGGGCCTCGGGCCGCCGTCCCGGCACCTCACCGCTGCGGGCCCTTCCCTCCCGCCCGGCCTGTGACCGCCTGCAGGCCCCAAGGGGCCGGTTTCACACACAACCCCCCGCGCCCCCCTTCCCCCGCCTCGGGCCGGCAGCGACATTATTCTGCCTTGAAAGCCGGGCGGCCGGAGCAGCCGCCGCCTGCCCGGCCGGGGGCGGACGCACCGCTTCTGAGCAACCGAGTGTGAGCGTGTGCGTGGCCTGCCCGGCGGGGTACCGCTCGCTTTGCACCTCGAGACCGACCAGCGCTTAGCACGGCCGCGGCTCCGCCGGTCTCCGTGCGGGCAGAGCCCCGCGAGGCGCGGGGGTTACCTGGCGCCATGGCTGCGGCCCGTACCGGGGGGCGGCTGGCGCACCCTCCTGACGGTACCCGCCCGCCTGGCGGGCGGTGAAAGCGTGGTGACGTCGATCCGCGTTTAAGAGTAAATTTGGGAACCGGTATGTTTTCGTCACTCCGCACGTGTGGATAGAAAACCTCAGCATTTACAGGGCATGTGGGTGGGGGCCTTGCCCCTACTCGGCCTCATCTGACTCCCAGGGGAAGCAGTTGCCAGAGCTTTTCTTGGCGATAGGGAGCATCAGGCTGTTTGCGCTCAACGAAACATCAGTCCTGCCCTAACTATAGTTCATGACTCTTAACCTTGGACAGGCAAATACGTTGAGCCAGCGTTTGTTGGCTAATTTGTCACATCCACACTAAAGGCTTTTACTATTCTGTCTGCAGTCATCAAATGCCACAATATGTATTTATGTACCTGCATATAGCGTATTCCTTTAATCTTTAACATATTGGATGCTGAATGTGGAAAACATACGTTCAGGAACTAACGTTTCCACAGCAGAACTATTACATTTTTTGCGCACTTTACCTTCTGAAGGTCAGTCTAGTGCCCTAGTGTTGAAAGCAAGACCATGATCACCTGCTTAAGTCTGAGTGTTTAATGCTGTTGACTCAACAACCTATCTTTTCCAGATCAAGGCTGTCCTTGCACATAGTGGTTGCCATACCTTTATGGATGGGTAGGAGTGAGTAAGAGTTGGAATTGTTATTCCTTTTCATTAATGTGTATGAAAAGTGCACTCAGATGCTTGTTTCCACGATCATTAGAAATGACTGTGATTTTCTTTTAGGGTGTATTGGGTGGGCAAACAGACAAAATCAATTATGCTAATAGTCTTTCTGGTAGGAAGACTCACTGTGGGCCAGCTGAAAGAGTAACTAAGTTACAAGATTTCTGTAAGGAAGTCTGTGTTGAGACTATATAGAAAAGCATGAACACAATGGGAAATGATATATATAGGAAAACTTTTCACGCCACTTGGATTTCACGTGATAACATGTATAGTGTGGCAGAACACAATGAGCTTGGAGTGAGTGTCTTGGATAAAATCATAACCGTGGCAGTAATTTTTGCACTTTTCTGACAATTGCCAAGGATAAATATGTATATCTGTGAATGGCAATATAGCAGGTTTGGTATGTTATCTGTAAACAGCACATCTGTTTTTTTACATATTGAAGCAATTTTGATCACAATGTCTCCTACTCATGTTGGGAAAACTTTTTGTGTACCAAGAAATGCAGTAGCAATGACATTCAGCTTCTAATACACTCTCTTCCTCTGACAGGTGAGTAAATTCCAGCCCTGTTGTTATAAAGTTATCAAAACTCAGAAGAATTTCCCAGGGTTGTAGATGTCAGCATAGAAGTCAGAGAGCAGGAGTGCTTGGCTTCTAGTTTCATAATCAGTGCATGAATTCACGCGTCAGTAATCTCATCAGCTGTAGACTGGGTCTGCAGCAATTGGGGGGGGGGAGGAAGGAGTACTGAAAGCACAGAATGCGTGACTACATCTGATGTAGTTAACTGGATAACTTTGTTAATCAGGAAATAAAGTCGCTTTTGCTTCCTCCTGCCCTCCCACCTCTTCACACACACACACACGCCCCCCCCCCTCCCCCCCCCCCCGAGGAATTTGCTGTTTACCTTGTTGAATCATTCTGACTCAGACAGTTTGCTTACACCGGTCTTCTCCTGACCTTCAGCACAGGGGTGAAGTTCACCTTTTGTCCCCTTTGTATTTCCCCATGTAATAGGGGAAGTAATCGTTTGCATTCTTTTCTGCCTTTGGGTCCAGCTATTTAGGCTGCTGCTCAACAGGAAATGAACAGGAAAGAGCTTTTGTCATAGATTAATCCAAACCTTAGATCTTGGGTGGATGGATAGAATTTTCTCTTATAGCTCAGGGGTTGGAATTTAGCATGACTGCCTACACTCTGTTCCTAAGGAAACACATTAAGCAGCTGGACATCCGACGGCAGCAGCAGTTCTGGTGGAGGGACTCATTAGATGGCGTTATCTGTGTCAGTGCAAATGCTCACTGATGTCATTAACATGCCATGTTCCATAATGCCAAGCAGAGAGGGCTAACTGCCGTACCCAAAGATCTCTCAGAGAAAGCTGAGCTGCCCAGAAATATTTCCTGGTTGAGCCAAGTTTGCTGAGACAGGAACTCCCTGCAGATAACCCCCTTGTGCCTGCCATGAACACATTTCTTAAGGAAACTTTCAAGAGCTGCCCCATGTTCCAGCTTCTGGGCTGCACTTTTAGTGACCACCCCACCCCTTTTCCTAGCAATATGCCAGTGTAAATGGGGTTTTGCTCTGCTGCACTCTTCTCCCACATCAAGCGAGTTACTTCTGATATCACACAGTTCGTCTCCACTGGAGTAGTTGCAGCGTTAACTTTGCCATCACACCGAGGACACCATAAGATGGGCATCGGTTGCAATCAGAGAACTTAAAGCAGCCATGAAGGTGTAGCCCTGAATTAAGAGTGGGGAGAGCAGAGTTAACAAGAAGTGAGCTCTACCAGGAGACAGTCCCTTCAAAGGACAGGTTTGCATCCAGAGAAATCCAGTATAGCCACATGGAGTTAGCCCGGCTACGCAATGGATGAGCCTCAGCTTCCAGTTCTGTTGGGTTCATAAATGACAAAGCCGTGTAAGAACCTGCTGCTCTCCCCATACGAACCTGTCCCAGGTTAAGACGTACAACCCTCCTCCCTCCCCCTTGCCAGACTCCCAGACTGCAGTGGCTGGTTCTTGAAAATATTGGGTGATACAATGCCTTGGTCTAAACTAGACAGCTGTTAAGTAGCCTTGTGCAGACCAGGAGTTGATTTCTCACAAGCTCTCTATTCTAACCACTTGAGGATGCAGTGATTATGACTCACGGACCTAGAAGGATTTTGAGGCTGTGTGCACCCTTGGAGAGTTTTGGTGCTGTAGCAATACTGCTAAAATGTGAAGAGGGTCTAGGACTCGGGCCAAATCTTGCTATCGGTTAGATTTCTTTTTCCTTCAGCAATTTTAAATCATAAGGAAAATTTTTTTAAAATATCTGATGAAATTTTGTCTAAAAATCTTTTTCAATAAGAAATACAAATTTTTGTACGTGCAAAAAATCTGTATCAGTTATCAGCTCTTGGTGACTTGGGAACTGCTGTGGCAGTATGTGTGGATTGTCAACAGCCCTCACTTGAGGTATAATCCTGACCTTCTGGGGCTTTGCCAGAATAAAACAGTTTATCTTCAAGCAGTATTTTCACAGACATCTCTACCAGTAAAACATCCTTCCTCTCTCTGTTGACAATTTGTCATTTTAATAACACCATCTTTGATCAAATCTCCATGAATGAGGAAATAACCGTCCACCACAGACCTTCACAATGGATGAGGACTGGGATCCCTGGAGGTATTTAAAAGACGGGTAGATGAGGTGCTTAGGGACATGGTTTAGTGGTGGACTTAGCGGTGCTAGGTTAACGGTTGGACTTGATGATCTTAAAGATCTTTTCCAACCTAAATGATTCTATGATTTTATGGTCCAGTAGGTAGCGACATCAGGCTGCAGAAGAAGAGAGGTTTTAAATTTCCTAGGATCATCAATGAAACCAAAGCCGAGCTGTGCTGCAGAGGTGCCAGGAGCCACAAAACTGGTTAACCTGTTTCAGGTTTGATCCAATTAACGTGCCTCTTTCTGCATGCTGCCACATTCACAATTTGGTGCAAGACTGTAGCCTAGAATAGATGTTTGGTCTTGCTGAACAACACTTGGAGCCAGCTGAAGGGAAGGGCAAAGGGGAACTGTAAAATCCAAGAGAGACTTGCCATCAGCCCTGCGTGCCTGGCAGTGGCTGGTGTTCAAATGTGAGGAAGCACAAGGGAGATGCGCTAGTCTGTTTGGGGTGGACTTGCCCAATGAGCAGAGATCGGGCTGTGAAGGATGCCCAGTGTAGGAGGCAGGGGTGAGCCTGGGAAGAAGGGAACGCAGTGTTTCTTCTCGAGTGGAGGATTTATGTGCAGTTTCAGATCAACACGATGCCTTTCGCCCGCAGGGTGATGTCGGTATGAAATGAGATTTGGAGGGGTGGTAGGTATATGCTAACAAAAGCCCAGGTCCTGATGGAGTCACAAAAATTTTTGGCCTTCTCCCCCTGCCCAAGGAGGTTTGCTGGAGTGGCTCTGCTGTGAACCTGTCACCAGGCTGGGCTGTGCCAGCAAGAAAGGGCATGGGATGGGTGTTGTACAGAAATGATGGGAACATTAAAGCCTCCTTTTATCCATATTGAAAACCTTTATTTGTGCAAATAGTATTCATGGAAATCATGCAGCTATACTAATGGGAGGCCCTTTAAGAATGTGTCTCTGAAAACACAGGCTCCTTTGCCAAGAAATAATGGGACTTCCTTAATTATCAGCTGTTATCTTCTGGTTTTGGCAAACTTTTGTTGCTTTATGTGCTGTTGTTTCTTTTATGCTTTGACATTAATGAATTGGAATTGAAATTATGTGCTGAGGAAAACAAAGTGATCTGTATAAATAATAAAATGGCATTCTTGTTTGTGTCAAAAAGCGGGGGGATCAAGCATTGTGCAGAAGGAATTTGGAAACTGCTTTCACACAAACATCTTAATGAAAACTAATAGCTGGCCTCAAATCACAGAAGTGGTTCGAGAGTTGGTGTTTTGAGAAATGTGTCCGAGCAGAGCTCAGAAAGTCTGGCTGGTGTTGGAGGAGGCTCTCTGTGTCAGGTGGCAAGCTGGATTTTAACAGAGGAGCTCATCTGCTGCTTCTCTTGTCCTGCTTCCAGCCATGGCTGAAATTCCAGTGGTGGTGGTACGAACCTAACAACAGTTTCTAAACTTAATTGTCCTTTATTCATGCTGAAGCCCTCTCGGCCAAACGGTTGCCCTGACAAACAGAGGAAAGTAATTTTTAACAGTGAATCTTGTTGGGGAAGAGGAGAAGAAGAAGTGTTTAGGCAGCAGGGCAGTCGGATGGGTACCTGGGTCACCAGGGGATCGCTGGTCAAGAGGGACTGGGCATTGTACAGTTTCAGAGACGAGCAGAAGGGAACTAGCTATAGAGGAGAAAGTAAGAGACAGAAATACTGCTGGTTTAAAAGAAGGAGCTAAATCCAGGATTCCTGAACTTCTTAGAAAACTCTGCCTGAGCCCAAACAACATTCTGGGGAGATGAGGCAGAGAAATAGCAGCCCAGGCCCCAAAGAAACGAGTGAGTCACCAAGGCTGACTGGCAGCTGTAGGGACCCATCTGTCCTGAACTCCCTCCATTACACTGTGAGGCTCTGAATATGCTGTGCTTTTATTAATTTGGCCAGATACGTCTACTTTTGTGATCGCCAAAGGGAAGAGTGATTTGGGGTTGGAGCCTCTGCAAAGTCTGCTGGGCTGTTTGCTGTTTGCACCTCTCCCAGGGGAGCCAGAGCTGATCCTAGGGAAGCTGGGCCAGAAAGTCTCATTTCCAGGAAGGGGCTGCAGACAGAAAAAATCCCCAACCCCCCGTACTCTGAAAATGTTCCAGAGGCGACGTCTACATTTTGTGTTTGACTTGAACCTGAGCCCAGGGCCCACATCTCAGCTGGGAGGCAGTGATCGCTGCCCTGTGTCTGAGACCAGTGACTTCTGCCTCTCTGCTAAACTGGTGGTCCTTTTGTGAGGGCCTCTCCAGGGCCAGGGAGTGGCAAAGGTCTGTTGTAAAGCCAAACGTGTGTGTACAAACCTTCCCCGTGGAGCAGACTGGAGGAGAAGCTTTCATGCAGCCAGTTTCTGGTCAGCTACCAGAATCTCTGAGCATCTTGCTGCCTGCCTGAAACAGTCCAGAGTCCAAGCTTGCGTAGGTGGGCAGGCTTTTCTCAGACCCCATAAACCCCATAGGCTCGGCCTACCCAAGATAGGAAGGTTTACAGGGACCAGGAATTAACTGTGGGGTTGGTCAGTGAATTAAGAGCACATGCACAAATCAGACAGCACAAAAGACTGCAGCGTGCTCAAGGCAAAAGTAACTCAAAATCCCATGGTTCAACATGCATTATCTGATACAAACCCAGGAGAGAGAGCATGGCTGGAGCTCTTTATGCTGGTTTTATGCCAGCCGTCCCCCAATTACCAGTGCCCTGACTTTCATACTTCTTGGGGCAGTGCCCAGCTGTGTGTGCTGGGTACGGTGCGTCACCACCGAAATTGCCTCTCTTCAAAATGCTTTAAGATCTCAGTTTCTAGCCAGGAGGCTATTGATGCACGGGTGTTCCCTTGTCACAAGTACTCTCTGTAATGCTTTAAGTTGTCATTTAGTTTGGCATTTCTGCCTTTGTTTTGCCGAGTACCCTGTTAGATTGCTTGTACAACTGTTACTTTTTTTTTTTCAAAGCCCACAGAAGATGGGAGCTGGCTCCTCTTTGCCCAGCAGGTGTTTCTGAGGAGGCAGTTGATGTGCCCTGGGCTTCCCCGCTTGGGCACCAAGAGCCTGGAGAGCCACAGCAAGTAATTTCACAGAATCACAGAATCACAGAATGGCAAAGGTTGGAAGGGACCTCAGGAGATCATCCAGTCCAACCCTCCTGCTAAAGCAGGTTCATCCAGAGCAGATTGCACAGGACATCATCCAGGCAGGCTTTGAATATCTCCAGAGAAGGAGACTCCACAACCCCCCTGGGCAGCCTGTTCCAGTGCTCTGGCACCCTCAAAGTAAAGAACTTCTTCCACATATTCAACTGAAACCTCTTATGTTTCAGTTTGTGCCCATTGCCCCTTGTCCTGTCTCTGGGCACTGCTGAGAAGAGTCTGGCTCTGTCCTCATGACATCCACCCTTAAGATATTTGTATGTGTTGATGAGATCCCCTCTCAGTCTTTTCTTCAGGCTAAACAAGCCCAGCTATTTCAGTGCTCCCCATGGTGCACTCACAATTCCTGATGCCCCTTGTGTGCCCCAGGTGACCTGGCACCACTGCCACACCACTCCCTTTGGGTCCTTTTCTGGTCTTTACAGTCTTTTATAGCAGCCACTGTGGCTGTCTGTACTTGGCATGGGTGGCCTCAGCAGTGTGGCATGGTCTTAGAGGCATTTACCTCCATTTGGTGCCTTCCTTCTCCAGAGCAGGGTCTTCTCTGTGATGATTTACACCACAGGCAATGAGAAGGGCCAAGGAGGTAAGCGGAGGGTGTTCTTGTAATAGGACCCAGAGGTGGTCAGTAGAGGATCCACTCTTCTGCCCAGGAATGCAGTGACAGAGACACTTGCCCAGGGTAGGTACCCACCAGGCAAGTGAAGGGAAGATCAGGCGCTGACCATATTGTTTACTGCAGTGCAGGATAGAGATACTTAAGCTATTTTGGGTAATAAAAACAATTGAAAAAAGCCTGCTTCTCTGGCAACAAACATATTCTGGTATCTGAGCCAGCTCACTCCGACCAGCACGCATAAACTGCGATAATTTTGAGGATTGGGGTATGTTCAAGGGTTAGGACTGTGGCCCCATTTCACAAGCATAGCAAAAGGTGTACCCTTAGCAAAGACCGTTTATTGTGACACTCAAGTCTTTGCTCCAAAGCTCGTTATCATTTTTCCAGAAGAAACTTTTTTTTTTTAAAATAAGGGAAAAGGAACCTATTTTTTTCCCAAGCATCATTCTTGGAAATGACCTTGTTGGCTGAAATTTTCTTGAAAACTATCAGCTTGGTGCAGATATTTCCTGCTTCCAGGAAAGCCTTTCTAGAGATCTGCCTCCTGTAAATGTTTATACAAACAGTTAAAGGCTGCCAAAGTTACAAGCCACTAAGAAAGAGGAGCTTAGAATGGATAACAGTGAAACCTTAATAACAGCATTGCCAACTTCACTTAATAAGCAGATGCATTTAATATCAATTTTATATAATAAACACTACTTGAGATATGAAACTATTGTACCAGGGTTTTGCTACACAGTAAACAAAGATGTACCATATCCATATGCAATATTTTCTGACAAATGTTGTATTTCTAAAATTATCCTTAATGTTGTTTGATGAGTTGTAGATTGCAATGGCCTGATGTTCCTTTCATTTGATGCTTCATGTAAGGCAAGTGACTACTTGTTTTGACAGATTGTAAAAGGTCTGTAATTAGAAGGGAAAAGGGGCTAGTTCATACCTGTGACACTTTATGGATTTACATGCTTCTGTGAACCGGACATAAAACACTTCAGCTCATCTGTGGTTTTGTGGATTCTGGCTTTAAGTCTTCAAGAAGAAGCTCTTACCATTTTTTTATCCCTGGGAAAGGAGATCTAGATTAGATGATACAATTAGAGATTTATTTAACAACAGACATCAAACCCACAGCTAAACAGTCTTGTTTAATTTGCAGTACTATCATGTTGAGACCCCAAGAATTTTAATGGAGGTATGACTTTACATTATGTAGGTGATAAGATAATTCACGGTAGAGTCAAGTGGATGGCAATTCCCGTGCCCCTCTGAACTGGGCCATCTGAGGAGAAGCATGGTCACGGCGGTGGGGGGCAGCGCTTCTCTCACAGCACTGGGACACCAGCTCCCACCAGAAGACCCCAGCAGGCACTTTACCCAGCCAGAAGATAAGAGTGGCTGGAAACCTGACTGCCATGATACTTGTTCGCCGTTTAATAATTAGCCAAATTTAGGTCTGTGGAGGGACTTACCCACGGGCCATGTTGACAATGACCTTTATAATACGCTTCTACTTTTTGTGGTGTTTGGGGAGCAACACTTACCACACTTAAGGACCTGTATTTTGTGGGGTATCTTTGAGATTATATATAACCAGTCTCCATTCCTGCAAGACTACTCATACCATGATACTGCTCATACAACAGGTTTTCTCTATGGGTCCATTACTTGTGGTGCTAAACTTGGCAGAATTTCAGGGAGTTTATTCTGAAGATAAAAAGTTCATCTGCATGAAATTCTATTTTATTTTCCCCTGAATAGTCAACATCAGTAAATTAAGTATAGATAGAAAATACTGCAGACCAGTGTTTCTGATGCTGAGCAAATGTATGAGGATATAATAGCTTATACAAATGAAAAATACAACCTTCTTGATGTTGCCAAGTTGACTCCAGCCTCAGATAATGGGCTAAAAGGTGCAAGCTAAGCACATTGATCAGAGCTGTAATGTCTTCAGCAAATGAGGGAAATTGAAAACCCTTTGCCTACATAACCTTTGCCTTCATTGGTATTGCTTTAGTCACATTTGGAAGTACACATCATCTCCAAGTGTATTTAAATAGCAGCAGGATGGAAGTAATGACTGTGCTTTCAAAGGCAGAATGCCCCTGAGTTCCATGGGAACTGGATGTTAAATTATACTAAAAATTTGTAGAACACACATGACTCAGACTTGAGTTGTACGTCTGAAATGTTGTTGCAGTGAAAAGCATCGCTTAATTTTTTTTTTGATTTGTAGCAAAGGCAAATCCATGCTCTATCATTTTAAAATATGTTTTACTTTCCATGTTTTCTCTCATGTAATATTCATGTGTGTATTATATATAGATGTGATACCACAAAACAGTGCAGCCAATACCATGCATCTTAATCTCTATTTCTGTGCTAGATATGCCTGTACACACTATATTATTTACTAACAACCATTTTATTTCAGACTTCAGAAAAATGTGGGATTCCGCTGTGTCTGGGAGCACTGATTACATTCACAATGGTGAACAGATTAACCATTTAGTTGCAGGTATCAAGGTTGTCACTCAAACTGGCAGCACCTCAGAATAGCTAAAGCTTATCAAAAATTGTCTGGATTGGAAATGACAGCCATACATGCATGAATGCGTCTGTATGGCTGGCAGATTGTTGAAGTGTGAAGTGAAGAAGTTCACTTCAGTTTATTTTTTATCATAATTACTGTATTTCATGAGGGAACGTTGACTTGCCGCATGACAAATACAAAGGGAAACTGAAAGAAACTTCATTCTCTTATCATCTTTGTCTCCCAAAGGTCACCACATTTGAACAAAGCATATTTTATTTCATTCCTTATGCATTTACATAGCCCTTTACTGTACTCTGTATAAGTGAAGCAGAATAATTTTTTTGCAAGACTAATTAAAAGTTGCATGGTAGAAAATGTTTTTGTGATCACACCACCGTAACGAAATTGAGCTGTCTTTACTGATGTGCGCTCTATTTACTGGGTTTTTAAAACATATTTCCCACACTTCCAGTAGATCGTTGTTCTTTAAGAGCAAAAACATAGTCAAGTTTTTTATCCTAAGCAAAGCAATATCCTTAATGAACATATTTAGAAAAAAGATCATGGTAATTTATCTCATCTTTGTTCTACCTGTTGTGCGGATTTATATTGGTTCCTAGCTCTACAGCATCTTAGAGAACTTCCATATCAAATCAAGAACAACTAAATTGTCTCTGGGTTGACAGGGTCGATGCATAAAGTTTGTTTGCCTCCACCACACAGTGTTACACTCACCTTAAATCCCAGCATGAAGTATCAACCAGACAATTTTATTGGGGTCTACATTTCCAATCCCATGTGGAATAAACACTGAGTGAATGGAAGAAGCCATTAATTTAGTTCTATGATTTCATCATAGGCTGTTAATGGAGTTGAGGGTTGCACTGGGAAAGCCTGGAGGTTTTAGCATGACAGATGGACAAAACCAAGCTTTTATTAAAAAAAAAAAAAAAAAAAAATCCCCCAAGTTAGCTCAAACCACAGTCAATTCTTCCCAAAGACTGCCAGAGGTGGGGATGGGACTTAGTTCTGTGGCTGACCTTTTTGAGGACAAAATGGTCTACCGAAGAAAGGGGAAGGTTGAGTTTTAAACTGGCACAGCACTCCAAAGTGCCCATTTGGCTTCCACAGAGAATTTGGGAAGTTTTCTTTTTCAGGTGTTATGTGCCTAATTAAAATGGAAGAATTAATACTGTCTAGGTATATACTCAAAGGCGACTGCTGTATCTGAACTGGCCAGTGGATAATAGCAGGAGTTCACACTATGCCCCAAAAAACTAAAACATGTGGCAGCTTTGATGCACTCTGTCTTTATAGGCGTGGGGTCAGGGGCTGCCCCAACTACTGGTCCAGCAAATGGCCTTCCTGAATGGCAGCTAGAAGACTTGTGCAAGATTGACGTTCTGCTGTGCGGAGCACCCGGCAAACATGAAGAGAGTACCCTGCAGAGATATCAAACCATGGGTGGGGAGAAGGAAGCATCATTTAAAAGGTGGAGAATGGAGGTAAGAAAGATAACCTTTAACTCCCTACCTGCCATTCAGGAAGCAAAAAAGGCATTGCCAGGATATATTAGTTTTTGTTGCAAAGCCATGAGTGTCTAAAGGGCAAACCCACACATGTATTTTTCCCTTTTCAGTGGCTGACCACCAGAGGGAAGACAAAATGCCTTCCTTTCCAAATGTGTGCAAATGGCTCTGAGATATGGATAGATATGGGATTGTCAACTCCAATTAGTTGGTGAAATGACCTACTGTACTTCCCTTCTATAGGTATTACAAAAGCCGTTCCGCCCATGAATTAGGCGTCGGTGAGAAGCTGAATTTAAGCCCACTATTGTATGGGAATGTCCACTCCGCTTTGCCACACTAAAGACATTCAGGCAGGCAGAACACCCTCCGCCGACTCATTAGGGCATACATTAGAGGCAAACTCGCTGCGCTCGCCATGAACCCACAACGCTCTCTTGAATGGTAGCCCTTGGTGGACGCTTGCAGGGCCGGCCAGTTCCCACAGCACCCCGCTGATCCCCTGTGAACAGATTCGCAGCTCCCCGCTGGCTGCAGAAATGGATTGCTTGCCCCATCCTCACCCGCCACTGACAGCCCTCATAATAATAACCTGCCCAGGAGGCGAGGGACGGGGACGGGTTTCTGACAACTCATTAGCCTGAGATACGGCCGGTTCCTGCCAGGGATCGCCACCACCGCTGCAGAGGGAGCGGGACGATGCTGGGCAACACCAGTCGGACCCTCTCAGGGCCATCCTTTCCCAAAAAAGTTACCTTTGTCCTCAGAAAGGAGGACCTGCAGAGGGTGGCTCCATGAGGTATCCCGAGGGGGGAAAAAAATAGAAAAATTGGCAGTGCAAGAAGTGCTGAGGAGAAAAATGAGACCAGCAGGGGGTCGTATGATACTACAATGAAACCACAGCTGCTCAGAGGAATGGGAGGCTGCCCTCGGCTTAGGCTCCCACACATGCATCGGCCGCCCTGGAGGCAGTGGTTCAGGTCTGAGGTCCTGGGTCTGATTTCTGTAATGCTGTCTCTCTTCTTCCTCTGGCTTCACCAGGACATTATGACCAAGGTGTCAGTCTGGGAACAGAAATCAAGAAAAGAACGGGGAAGACACTATTAAATACTGCTTTTCACTGTTCTCTGTAGTTTGCCTTTTAAAATCCAGGTGCAGTGGACTACCCTGTGAACTTTTTGGCCCAGCTGAGAACTACGCATGAGATCCTGCCCACTCCCATGTGTCGCTGGAGTGGTAGACAGGGCACTTCTGAGCCTGGCAGAAATGCTCTTGGGGTGTAACTGGTCTATGTAAACCATGAACTAGAAGTTTCTCGGGCTGGTTCAGCAGGAGGGGATGTGGAGGGCTGTCCATGAAGCACCATTTTTTTCTGGCTGTCATGGAATGTTGTTACTTCACCTCCAGCTTGGAAAGCAACACTTGCCAAGGAAAGATCTTCACTCAAAGCACCCAACAAGGGCAATCTGGAGCAGATTGGCCACCACAGGCAAGAGATGCCCTTGCTTCTAATGGATGGGAGCAAAACATGGGGAATCTTAAAGGAGGTCACATATTTCACCTCTGCTGCATATATCTTGTGTGATATCAGAGGCAATTTTCTGTGGAAACTGAAACCCTGGCCTGCAAGTCCTCTAACTGGTGTTTTCAAGTTTAATCATTAGACTCAGAAAGAGCAAACCAGTTGATTTATAAGGTCTTTGTCTGGCTGCATACTGGCAGACTATGAAAATTTAATGAGTTTCCTACACATTTTAGTGCAGAAACAAGAAATGGCTTCACCAAGAGAAGTAATTTTCAGCACTACTGCAGAGAAATGCTGTCTACCAGGAACGGCGACAGTCCCTCTAAAGCAAATGCCAGCAAGACCCAATGTGACAGCAAGGAAAGTAAAACCCAATTCAGGCCATAAATATGTAAACAAATAAAAAGAATTATCACAGTGTGCTGTTCCCATAGGTCAGCCACTTTGGAAATAAAAATGAAGACTTTCTGAGCCACAGCTCTCAAAGTACTTGAGCACTGTGGTCAGGGAAGGCTCATGGCTATTGCTAAAGTTTTGGGGGGATGTAAAATCACAAAGAAACAACTTGTGTTTCAGAAGGGAGGGAAATGGGAAGGAGTGAATGCAGTGGCCTAAAACTGTGTTATTTTATTGTTTCTGTCTTCTAAGCAGCCTGTCTTGTAGGCAGGTCTTAAACGGTGGAGATACAGAGATATTCCAGGCACACTGGAGATGTTCCAGAGCCGCTAATAGTTCCCCCTTAGTCATGGAAACAACAACATGTAGTAAATCACATTGAAGGCCAACGAAAGGTTTTTAACAACTTTATTAATGAACTGGAAAGGGAGGAGCATGTCAGTGACATTAGTAGAAAATGTTAAATTTGGATGTGCCGCAGGCGGAAAAATTGTTCAAAGACAAATGTGGAGATTAAGATGGTGAGGCAGAATTGATACAAAGTCACTCAGTTTTGGGAACTACAGCTGTTGGCAAGGAAGCCTAATATATTGATCTAGGTTTTACATTGCTCCTCACCGCACGTGCAGTCTGTCCAGAGAACCAGAGGGACTGACCTCTTGTAAAAACAGAGGCCCACATCAAGGTGACATAATCTGCTGGCAAGTGACAGCTGGTGCTGTCCCGCTGGCCTAAAACATTGGTGGGAAAAGGTGAAAAGAGAGAAAAAGAAACTCCCTAAGAGGCAAACTTCCCCAAGAGGGAAATTTTTCACAATGAGAACAGCCAGCCATTGGAATAACCTCCCCATGGAAGTGGTTGACTCCGCCACATTGGACGCTTTTAAGATGCAGCTGGACAAGGTGCTGAGCCATCTTGTCTAGACTGTGCTCCTACCTAGAAAGGTTGGACCAGATGTTCCTTGAGGTCCCTTCCAACCTAGGATTCTATGATTCTATGATAAATTAATCCAAATGAAAAGGCTGGCTGATGTGGTCTAAGGCTGTGGTGAGACACTGTTAAGTAAAAAAGGCATGTGGTGTCTTCAGAAAGATGTGGGAAAAAAGCCCTTGATGCAGCCCTCCAGGGGAGACTCAAAGAGGAGAGCAAAGGAAGGGCTGTGGATGTAGATGTGTGCTTTGCCAAAGGCAGGGAAAGTCAGAGTCTGATGTTGGGGTAAACCACAGAAGTATCTTGTCCTTCCCACCAGGAAGGCTCAGTTGCCAGAGGGAGAAACTTGTAACTTTGTGAAGAATCATGATCAGCAGTGCAGGCAGGAGTGTAGCTGGCATTCTGTACACAGTAAAACGGTCCTGGGAGGGAGGCAGCCACCTACAACTGAGAGGCTTTCCTCTGGAAACCTCCCTTCAGGGGATTCACCAGTGACACCAGTGTCCAGTTTTCTGGAGCAGATTCATGTTCCTGAATTGCCTTTAAGCACACAGTACAAAGCAGAGAACAAGCTTTACTATCTACTTCCAAGGAACGCTGGCTTACCAAACTAATATCAAAGAAGCTTGCTTCAAGGACTAAAAACTTGCTCATGCAGAGAAAAAAAAAATTACGTGACTGTGAAAATGCACATTCTGTTGGATTCATTTGTCTTTAAGTGTTTTGTAAATAACGATCTTCTTGGGTGTGGAAATTTCTTCTAGGATAGAAAACACTGGTCTTCCTGGAGATGACTGTGTGGTTTCTTAATTGCCTTCAAATTTGACAGCGATTGCACTCTTGCTAAAGGCTGCTGTTTGACGTGGTTGCTGCACTGGCTCATGGATGGCCTCCAGCTGATGGTGCCACATCTTCCAACAGTACAGCCGTAATGAGAAAAAAAGGTGCTTTGCTTCCAAGATCATTTGCAGCACTGAATTTGAAATGGGCTCAAAAAGACTAAGGAAAAAGGAAGCATGAAGCTTACCTGGGCCAAAAGACGTAGTCTAAAGGAGCAAAGATTTCAGTGTTGCATCTCAGAGCCACTAACAGAGCTGTGTTGGTTGCAGGCCCCCCAGTAACACATGTGTCTTAAAATCTCAAATAACATATCTGCACCAATATTCTCCTCACTGTGATCCAGACCACAGCTTTGCAAGTGAGATGGAGCCAAATGTTGGAAGCTGAAAGTGCCTGGTGAAATGCAGGTATCTGGAGGGAAGCCAGTCAGCAGGAATCCACAGAGGAGGAGGATCCTTTAGAGGAGACCGGTGCTAAGGGCCACCACCTCTGTGAATGCAGCAAACAGCACCTCATCTTCCTCAGGGCAAAGGAAGGAGCTGATGTTCCTTTTCCGAGTGTGTGTGCAGCTCCACTTTCTGGGTGTGTGTTCATATGGAAGTATATAAGACAAGGAAAAAATGGTTTCAGAAGACGAGTCTTCCTGCTTTATGATATGGAGGCTATATATAAAATGTATTTTAATAATGTTTGGAAAGCCTTCACAGCAAGCCATTTTGATATGTTCCACTGAAACTACTTTTCAATGGGAAAAGAAACATGCAATGAAAAAAAGAGGATGTTTTTCAAACTCGCCAGGAGATGTTTTTGGCTTTTGTACAGTTCCTTCCAAGCCCATTAAACACTCTTTCCCAAAGTCAAAGCACTTCTTTCCCTGCAGCAGGCTGAATGAGTCCAGAAAAGTAACCAGCCCGAAGTTCTCAGTGCCATTTCTGACCTCTCTTATAATATTTCAGATACCTCAGATATTTCTCCATCAAGCTCTCTGAAGGCAAGAACTGTTAAATCACATCTGTAAACCGAAGCAGAATGAAGAATTCTTTACATGTGTGAGATTCCTTCTCATTATATAGAAAGAAATAGTTTACAGACTGCTCTAAGTAGAAGGCAGAACTCACCAGGACAATAGGAAGTGTCTATACAAGCCTCTTAGCCTTGATGATCTTGTTTAGCAACAAATGTCTGCATGGCTTGACTGGATTAGTTGAAAGTAGCTAAATTAAATACTGGCTTTTGTTTGTCAGCTGGGAGGTTTCTTCTAAGCACTCCACTCCAGTCCCAAAACATCTGCAGATAAATGAGGAAAAGAAAAGAAGAAAAAAATAGCACATAAAGGGGATTTAACTCTCTCTTAAACAGAAATGCAAATGAAGGGATTCTGGCTAGCTCATGAGATGGATGCTGGAGACTGGACAAGAGATTTCAAAGAGTATCCATGTCACTCAGAGCTACAAAACTGGAGGGAATCTATGAGTATGTTCAGAAGACATGATAAATTATCATTTAGTGTTTATATAAGGAAGCGTCAAGAGATCAGAATCTGGATTCTCATGTGCTAGGCTGAATTCACATATACGAAGATAATCTCCCAGAAATCTACTGGCCTCCCGAAAGCTTGACTTTCTCTCATGAAACTATACTTGAGATATATGAAGCATACTAAGCTGTATACATCCATCAGTGCATGGGTTTGAGCGGTGTCTGACATATTTTCAGACCTACCATGCTCCATGCATTCTTTGTGCACTCCTGCCGAATCAGCAGATCCCTGGGTAAATGCCTGCCCCACACCACTGAGTGGAAGGCTCCCGTATTTCATTTCCTCCAGTGCTCCCTGCATCATGTCTGTACCCTGGTAGGTGGCAGTGCTGCTCCAAGCCCTGTGGTCGCCTGGTCCATGACCTCTGAGGTCCAGCCAGAGGAGATCTGGATCCCCAGGGAACAGTCAGAGCACTGTGTCGCAGCCATGTGATAAAGTTTACAAGTTTTTTTTCCTGGGCAATTCCTTTTTTTTCCACCTGGAAGTTTTGCTCGGTTGGATTTTGCCGGCTCCCTGTACAGGCCCTGGATCTCCTGACCACCCTCCCAGCAGGGAGGTTGGACCGTGCTGCACCTTCCCAGGCTGTTCCATCGCACTGGCTGCTCCAGTCACTGCAAATGTGCAATTCCCTCCCACCAGCACGTATTTCTGCAGGGGACGACCAGGCCTGTGCTCAGCGGGGGCCGCAGGCAGGCTCCCTCCCCGCTGCGGCTGAGTCCCCCTGCCCTGCCGGGCACGTCATCCCACCTGCGAGCACTGATGCCCACCACGGGACCCCAGGCGTACCACGGGACCCCAGACGTACCACGTGCTTACGTCCTCAGAGGTACATGTCAAAAGGTGTGTTTTCAGAATTACTAGCCATTTTTGTCTGAAGCATCTGCTCTGCTGCGTGCTTTCTTGCTCTCTCTTATTCCCCCACAGAGGGAAGAAGCCAAGGTTTTGTGAGCCAAGTCTAATTCCGTTTACATGATGCTTTTAACTCCTGTATTACTAGTTCAAAGCATGTGTCCAAATTTAGAAGCATTACTAATACAACCTCAGGCTTTGCACTCATCAGATCTCACTAATTAAGCATGTTCAGGCCTGGTCAGTACTGGATGGAAGGTTGTCAAAAAATTATCTGTCTTAGCTAGGAGTGGTCTCAGAGGCTGCAGGTGGTGCACTTCTCTCAGTAATCTGCTACTGCCCCGGCCACGCTTAGCTTGTCAGTTTTGAACATCTGGTGCAGAGTTTGGTTTAATTACATGCGTAGTACTTCACATCCATTTTTCCATGCGGAGAGGGAAAGCCAGCCTGATTTTGAAGACCAGCATGGGGCTACTTGGCATTTAAATGCAAAAATTTCTATCCAGAGGACAGAGAAGCACTTTGATGCTGCAGAACATGTGCTGGCCATCTTCACAGTGCCATCTCCTAGTGCCATCCCCCGAATACAGAACAAAAATGCTGATGGTTCAGGCTGGGCTGGTGCAGATGCTCATTTATCATCAATCAAATACTGAAATATTTTTTGCTAGAGGAAGGATTGAGGTGTCAAGCTCCAAAGAGGACAACGATTCTCTTCTTTGCTGTATTCTTTGTCCTGCTTATCTCATCTGGCCGTGCTGCTGTTACACACTTCTCAAGTCTGAGTGAAACTCAGCCTCTGTTTAAATGTCTAGCATGAGACCCACGAACGACCTGCGTGAGACTTCAGTATGAATCGGATTTATCACTTGACAGCTGATAGCTGAGTTTAGCCCTAAAGAAGGTTTTGCAAACAGCTTAGGCATGGTCAAACGCAAGTGTTTGTAATAAACCACTTTACGTAGAAGACACTATTTTGGCAATGATAAATGCTCTATAACTGGAGAAAGGTTAGTACAGGTAAATGCAAAACTTCACAGCAGAGTTTCTGCCACTAAGTTTTAATGACCCCAGCTCCTATGTTGCAAACACAAAGCTCAGCCCATCAGGTGACAGAAATACCCACAAGGTTCATGGTCTTTGCTGCAGAATCGATGTCTGGTCCAAAGCAAGCCAGGATCAACATCCTGAAGTCATGACCTGCATCTGCTTTCACCTGAATTGCACCAAAGTCAAAAAGTGATAGAAGGTAAAGGGGCAATTTACAGATCTAAACCAAAGGCAGATTCCTGCCTACAACATGGTACTATTTTTTAACTCTTTGCTGAAAGACATTGTCACATTCAGAACACCTTTTGAAAGTGTCAACCAGTTTGACTTTTCAATAGCCAGTAAACAGAAAAAGCCATTTTTTTAAAAATACGAAGTGAAAATCAAGGTTTTTTGCAAACAGTATCTAATTCTTTTTATATAATGCTGTTGGCTTTAGAAATATCAGTGTTCCCCCTTGCAGCTAATTGCTAATTTTAAGCAGGCAGAAGCTATTGATGTGTTTTAATTTGAACATAAAAAAGCTCTCTCTTCTTTGCTAGTTAGGTACAGAACGAGCACAGCTTTGCTCATGTTTTCTATCATTTACTGTGACTTCCAGGACACCCGACTGAACAGGATGGTGTGCTAGCAGTGGAGTGTAATGACAGATCCACCTCCTGTGTGGTAGCCTAACATTAATCCATCATTTCCATTTCTGCTTCTCCCCAGTAAGAAAGCACTCATCCAAAACCTGAGTGCCCTCACAGTTGTCAGTGACCAACTAGCAATTAACACTTGAAATGCTCAACCTTTCTCAGGGGTCATAGCTCTGAGAGCAAAGGGCCATTTCAGTGTCTAAGGAGAGTACTTCTATAGCCTTGGTGGGAAAGCAAGAAAAGGAAGAAAAAGGTCTTAGTGGTGTCGGGATTTTTCCACTGCAGTGGTAAACTAACTTTTCTATTTCACTGGCTTTGCTGTTTCCCTGGATTTCAGCAATAGCCCCATACAAAGCATGTGTGGAAACACCTTGACTGCTGCAGGGCAAGAAAATCTTGGCTGGGGCAGGTACCATCCACCTTCACTCTTTCCAAACAGAGACATCATCATGTTTCTGGTAAGGTATCGAACTATCACCCTTAAAGAAGGTTGGGCTTGGAGGCAACTATTCTGGTGTGGATTCCTCCTTGTCCTCAGCTCTGGCCATGCACCCTTCAGTAGAAACTGCTTAATCTCATGAACTTTGCTGTGAATCCTTGCTACGCCGGGGAAGCGAGGAACCCGTCACCGTGGGAAGCCACCAGCACCACGGGATGCCCCAGCACCTTCTCAACCCGCAGAAGGGAGGTGTGCGTGCGGGAGGGCTTCCACACTCTGGTCCCCGCTCCATGCCCTCGCCCCTCAGGTGGACTCCCCCAGCCTCTCAGTCCACCACACATGCCGTCTCCTTTTGTAGACCTGTCAGTCAGGATAATGTCCTTGACCAGGCAAATCACAGCCACTTTTCAGCTGGAAACAATGCTCGAGCCACAACACGGCATTGTGCTCAAAGCGGATTACACAAGCAGGGCTTTCTGCCTGGCATGATATTATTATATCAATAAGACTTTTCTTTCTCCCGGAAAACATAAGCTCTGTCATCTTTTAACAAAGAAACCCAATGCCAGCCTGCTGCCAGCCGGCACTTTTAGCAAAACACTGCTGCTTTTCTTGGAAAGCGCTAACAACTATGGCTTGTTCGTGACAAAAGCGTCAGGGGCTCCGACAGGGAGAAAGGGAAGAACTTCATCAGTGGTCTGGATACCTCTTTCCAAGTCAGGTGGTGAGCAAACCAAAAAAAAGGG
Source organism: Gorsachius magnificus (assembly GCA_034008185.1). NCBI lineage: Eukaryota > Metazoa > Chordata > Aves > Pelecaniformes > Ardeidae > Gorsachius > Gorsachius magnificus. The sequence goes on from CM067081.1 coordinate 166,934,602, forward strand.
TTCATGTGAGAAAAACTCTGTTCTGAGGCAAAACCTGACCTTGATGCAAAAACCAGCCCTGATGCAAAGCCTCCGCATGTCAGCGGGAAGCCCCCAGCCAGTGGGTGCATGCAGTGGGGATGGTCCACGGGTGGTGGGATTCATGTCCCTGCAGCATCAGCAAGGTCCACGTCTGGTGCTGAAGGTGAAGCAGAAAGAGGAGGCCAGCAGTTTTAGCAGCAAAAAATAGCACTTTGCTGTTTTCAGGGCTGCGCTTCTTGCTGCTCCCAAATGCTGTGGAGACCTTTGCTGCTGCCTGATGGGGGGGGTCAGTGATGGCCAAAACGTCTCCCCAGGTCAGCTTATTCCTCTCAGTCCTTGGGTTTGTTACATTCAACAACTTCTAGGCGCATTTTTCCCCCTGGAACAATGTTGCACCACCATTGTCTTGCACCCTCTGTTATCTCTGGCTCAATCTGGGCTATTTATTTCTCATGACATAATTCCAATCAAGTTTCAGACTGCTTGATTCCTGTAAAGTGGCATGAAAAGGCTGTCGCTGCTGTGCCTACTGGCTGTGGATTAAAACAAACATGATTCCATCTGGCTACATCCATCTGTCATGTTCGCCCATCTGTGGTTTTGTCTGCCAGTTAAATTCATTTATCATTACAATAAATCCCTTTCAAAAAAAGGGAAAGGGAAAGTGAGGCCATTTGTTGGGTTGAGTTTAGTTTAATTTGAGATGCCTGCCCGAATCTGTCCAAGGAAATTTGTGAGCAGCATTTCATAGAATCATAGAATCATAGAATCATAGAATCACCTCGGTTGGAAAAGACCTTTAAGATCATCGAGTCCAACCGTTAACCTAGCACTGCCATCCCACCACTAAACCATGTCCCTAAGCACCTCATCTATCCTTCTTTTAAATACCTCCAGGGATGAGGACTCCACCACCTCCCTGGGCAGCCCATTCCAGAGCCTGACAACCCTCTCGGTGAAGAAGTTTTTCCTAATGTCTAGCCTAAACCTACCCTGGCACAGCTTCAAGCCATTCCCCCTCTTCCTATCATCTGTTACCAGGGAGAAGAGGCCGACCCCCACCTCGCTACAGCCTCCTTTCAGGTAGCTGTAGAGGGTGATCAGGTCTCCCTTCAGCCTCCTCTTCTCCAGACTAAACAACCCCAGTTCCCTCAGTCGCTCCTCGTATGACTTGTGCTCCAGACCCCTCACCAGCTTGGTTGCTCTCCTCTGGACCTGTTCCAGCAAGGCAACATCTTTCTTGTAGTGAGGGGCCCAAAATTGAACACAGTATTCAAGGTGCGGCCTCACCAGCACCGAGTACAGGGGCACAATCACTTCCCTACTCCTGCTGGCCACGCTATTCCTGATACAGGCCAGGATGCCATTGGCCTTCTTGGCCACCTGGGCACACTGCTGGCTCATATTCAGCCGGCTGTCAATCAGTACCCCCAGGTCTTTTTCCACCAGGCAGCTTTCCAGCCACTCTTCCCCAAGCCTGTAGCGCTGCATGGGGTTGTTGTGACCCAAGTGCAGGACCCGGCACTTGGCCTTGTTGAACCTCATACAATTGGCCTCAGCCCATCGATCCAGCCTGTCCAGGTCCCTCTGCAGAGCCCTCCTCCCCTCCAGCAGATCAACACTACCACCCAGTTTGGTGTCGTCTGCAAATTTACTGAGGGCACACTCAATCCCCTCATCCAGGTCATTGATAAAGATATTAAACAAGACCGGCCCTAAAACTGAGCCTTGGGGGACACCACTTGTGACCGGCCACCAACTGGATTTAGCTCCATTCACCACGACTCTCTGGGCTCGGCCACCCAGCCAGTTTTTAACCCAGCGAAGAGTATATCCATCTAGGCCATGAACCGCCAGCTTCTCCACGAGAATGCTATGGGAGACTGTGTCGAAGGCTTTGCTGAAATCCAAGTAGACAACATCCACAGCCTTTCCCTCATCTACCAGGCGGGTCACCTGGTCATAGAAGGAAATCAGGTTGGTTAGGCAAGACCTGCCTTTCGTGAACCCATGCTGACTGGGCCTGATCCCCTGATTGTCCTCCATGTGCCTGGTGAGCACACTCAAGACAAACCGCTCCATAATCTTCCCTGGTACCGAGGTTAGGCTGACTGGTCTGTAGTTCCCCGGATCCTCCTTCCGGCCCTTCTTGAAGAGAGGCGTCACATTTGCCAACCTCCAGTCATCTGGGACCTCCCCTGTTCTCCAGGACTGCTGATAAATGATAGAGAGTGGCTTGGCAAGCTCCTCTGCCAACTCCTTCAGCACTCTTGGGTGGATCCCATCCAGCCCCATAGACTTGTGGATGTCCAGGTGGCATAGCAGGTCAAAGACTGCTTCCTCCTGGATTATGGGGGGTTCATTCCACTCTCTGTCCCCATCTTCCAGCTCAGGAGGCTGGGTACCCTGGGGATAACTCGTCGGGCCAGCCCATGCTGGGAAATGTGCCCGTCTTCACAGATATTGGATGCATCTGCTTGCACAGGAGGGCTGGAAGACAAGCCAGATATGGGCCCAGGTATTGCAGGAAGATTGTCTGAGGAACAGTCTTGTCATAGTTGTCTTCGTGCTTGTCAAGATAAACCCTACTGAAATCAGTGCAGGGCATTGATATAAATCTAGCATATGCCTCATCAGGATGCAGTGTGTTAAGAAATGCTAAGTCACCCTAGGTCCCATTTTCAAAGGCAACCCAGCAGAAGAGACCGAGATTTACTGGTGCCTATCAGCTTCTGTAAATACATGCATTCACAGCATAGAATCTATGCTCTTTAGCACTGGAACAAACCGCTGAGCCTCTGAACATGAATAAGCCAGTCAGCTGTAGTTCATTACCACCTTAGTCATTACTTTGCAAATATTTGGCCTTCTGCCAGAATTCATCAACATATTTCTGGATTCTAGGAGTGTCAAGAATTCATACCAGCTGTTCATTAGTCACTGCTCACCACTCAACTTGCTCATGCTAGGCAACATCAGTGTTTTCTTAGGGAATCAGAAACCACACTGGCACCCCGGTCACAAAAGTTCATTAGTGGAACATGGTAGCCCGCATTTTGTAGGACACCCATAGCTGGCAAATTATTTGCCCAGATAGTCAGCTAATGTTTAAAAAAAAAAAAAAAAGCTTCAGACTCATTTCCCAAAACAACACACTCCCTGCTACCTGGCTGCCCTGAGTGGCTCTGACCAGGGGATCTGCAGAGGGCTGGTACTGGGTTCCTGCCTGTCACTGAATTGCTGTTCAAAGCCTTTTTGAGTGTCTATGTGGCATTTCAGGGGCACTTCAGGGCCTAAAGTCCACATTGAACAAGGCTCTGGAGCAGAGCCCCAGAATCAGCTCCTGCTTCATTACATTGCTGCATCTGGCCCCGTCTCATGAGGTGACCTGACAGCCTCAATGGAATTCACTTGTCCCTCCTTGAAGACGGGGCTTGTACGCTGAGGTGGCTCTGAGCAGGACTCATATTTGATCAGACCACCCTCAAAGCTTACCATCACCCAGCGATGGGGCCAGCGCTCTTTGAAAGGAGAAGGGAGAAGAGGTGAAGCAACATGATCAAAACAGGGTTCTTGGTCCCCTGTAGAAGTACATCAAAGTCCACAGTATGGGACTCGACGTGCAAGCCTTGCACGGACACATTCCCTAAAGACTTGCACACTCCTGAGAGGCTTTTCTTGAAACTGAAGAGGCTGCAGCAGCTTCTCCTTTCATGTTTTGATCCGAAACAAGTAAATGGCCACCTCCCACTGACTCTGCTGTGTGCAGCTTAGCCAAAGCTGCTGCCCACCTTGAGTCACCGCAGAACGGTAACATCAACTGGGGCACAGCCTCTCCTGTCAGCTGGTCCTGGACGGGTTCCCTCCTTGAAGACAGCCCTTTGCTGACTTTGTATAGTGCAAGCATCTCCTTTCTCCTGTTTCACATGCTCCTTCAGTGCTACGGACCCAAGAGCCTGGCCCTGGCTTACCACTGAGCACTGCCCAGGGGAATAAACTTTTGTAAAAGGGCATGTGGCCCAGCTCAGCTTCCTTACCTGTGTTCTGGGCATTCTTGTGCCAGTGGGATGGCACCTTCTGCCCTGGGCCTCCTGAGGATGTACAAGAGGAAGGGTGAACTTCTAGGAGATCTTTTTATGTTAGGAGAATCTGCTGTAACAGGCAGCATTACCTGGTTCTGGTATGTTGGGTTGGATGTTTGTAGATGTTGGTCCTTCATAAAAGGTGGGTTTGGCTCTGGATCAAATGTCCCCAGCATCTTAGAAGTCTCTTCCATAAGCACTGTCATGCCCATCTTTGCTAAAAGATCTCAGGTGGGAAATTACTGAGGAGAAACTAAATGGTAAATGCAGAGTCCAGTGTACTAAATATTTGTGCAGATGAAAGGAAATTACCTCTATTACAGGGAGATAAAGAAGATACAAACATAGAATTTAACGAAATGGTTGATTTTCTCCAGTTGTTCAAAAGGAAAGCTTTAATTTCTCTAGAAAGGACAAAAGAAAGAAAAAAGTACAGCCCAAGGGAAGGGAGGAAAGAAAGACATTAAAAAACATAAGACAATATTTCCCATTATGAAAAGGGCTTTTTGGAGACATAATGCTCAGAACTACATTATTACAAGATTTCTTGTGATTTACGACAAATCTTATAGCTGACAGAAAATACTTGACATAATTCAGTTAATATTACAAAAGGTCTTTGGAACAAGCTAGCACAAGCTTTAAACTTTTAACTTAAGATAAATTAAAATTCTTACACCCAAAGCCCGTAAAGACAGCGCATGCCTCAGCAACATCACGAATGTTACCGTCGTTAACGTGGACATATGCAAACCAGTTGCTGGGTTTGGGGGATTGTGCTTCAGTCTTCTTTTTTAGAATAATCTTGAAAATTAACTAGGGAAAAGACACCCCAACTGTGTTTCATATCCATTCTTGCTTTCAGAAACACAAGCAATCATTGCTGCTCACTGAACACCAAAATCTGCTGTCAGACAGTTCAGTGTCAATCCCACCGGACATCGCTTTTCACAAAAATACAGAGCTGCTGTGCGTGGGAGGCCACAGACAAACCCACATAATTACTCACTGAAAAAAAACTGTGTCCCGAGGTAGAAAATGTAAGTCATGGCACTGAAGAGGAAGACTGGGGACTAACCCTTCACAACTGCAATCTAATGAGCTACTGCTGACTTTTCTCCAGGCCCTGTTTTGAACCTGTGTTCTTGGGTCTGCCTCTGCCTTCCTTTGCAGGCTGGGATAATTTGATTACTTTCATTGTCTCTGCATTCCTGTTCATAAAAGGTATAAAAAAATAATGTGTTCCACAACTCCTTGCCTTTCAAAGAATAGTGAAGTTTGCTCAGATTTAGTGATGTATTGCTGCAGCAACTGGGAACATGCTGCGTGTTAAATAAAGCAGGAGATCAAAATGAGTATTACTTTCTGTTGGAACATTTTAGAACAGAATTTTTAGTGAAATGGCTTAAAAAACATTGTTTCAGACAAGTATAAAATTTTTCTTATTTAAGCTCTTATAGAACAAAACAAGTGAGTAATTTTTGATTCATCCTTTTCTCTGGCCTTTCTACACTAGATGGGGGAAATAAAGACTACAGGGTAAGGGAGATACTTCAGTTTAGATCAGAAAACATGAAAGCAATATGGCTTTATACATTGGAGGGTGGGAAGAGAAAGAAAAATGACCGCTTTAATTCCCTTTAAACCATATCAAACCCCCAAACTTGTTCTGCTTCAATCCCATCTGGAAAGGGAATTCATGGCTTGAAATGTGTTTAGACATATTTTCATTAGAAATTATTTTCTTATTAAAATCAGAGACATTTCAAACACATCACCGTGCTTTTATTGAATGAAAAATCCTTTTTCATCTGCCCTCATTAGGCACTAGTGCTGACATGGCAGTCCTCTGCTAGATACACGTATGGAGCTGGTGGCTTCATGCTTTTTTTCCATTCTCCCTTTCATCTCCTTCTTCTCTCTTTTGTTCTTTGGCGGGTTTCTGAACAGCAGCTTGTTTTTCTTGGCTGCCTCTCAGGAACTTCAGTCGACATTGGATCACTGGATCTCATCTACTCTTTGATTTCAAACCTATTTTAAACCCATTAAAAATCTGAGCAGTTTGTCCTATGGTGTTCCCACTCCTGCCTGCTTTCCAGAAGCTCAGACGTATTTAGGCAAGGGCAGTAAGGTGCCAAAATACCTCCCAGTTGGTGGCCTGAGGTTTGTCCTGGCTCTCCCCTCCCTTGCAGGGTGCAGTGCTGCGAGTGCTCTGGTTACACAAGGCTGCTGGAGCCCATGGCCAGACCCTGGCACAAAAAAGGGACCTGGGGGCACCCCACATCCCTGCCAGGGCTGTTAGAAACTGCCTCCCCAAAACATCAGGTCTCTGGGGGGCATGGGGGTGGATGGGGTTCAGAGCTGTTGTTTCAGTCTGTAGACTCCTGTAGACATTTCTGCACCAGGTTAGGTGGGTTAGGATATCAGTGGCCTATGGGAGCAGCAAGGACCTTGTTCCCACCACCTGGATCTGCAGTGGTCTGTGCAGGACATGGAGAGAATTTTGTTACCCCCTTGCACTTGGGAAATCCTCCCCTTGCCCAACAGCAAGGTAAAGCCCTGGCCCCCAGCCTGGCTGCCAGACTGTTTCCCTGATGAACTTCTGACAGCTTGTGTCCACAGCTCTGCCCAAGTCTCACAGTCACTCCAGCTGTTAGAAATATCTAAATTTATCCTTTATGAAATGTGAATAAGTGGTTTCTTATCGGCTCATATCTCTCCAGATGTTTGGGGATCTCATCTGTCAGGAATGTTTTAGAATTTTGTCTCATGCCAAAATCGCAAAGCTATAAAAAATATTCCCAGCCTTACTAATTCCTGGATCATTCTGAATTTTCCTCTTAAGCACTGCTTATCTCTCTTCTGCTTTTCCGGTGCGTTTTGTTTTTAAACCGAGGAAGAACATTATCTCAGTCATAATTCAGTCATCCAGTGTCCCATCTCTGAGAATGGCCAAGGCCTGGCGAAGAGCCAAGTAAGCCCAGAATGGAAAACTATGAAATGATTTGACCATAGTTAGAGATATTCCCCAGAGTTTATTGTCTGCTCTGTGTCTTTAAAAGCTTTTTGATCCTGCCTATTGCTACAGACTGTTCATTCATACGCGACTGTGGATGTGTTTATTTGCTTTCCTTAAAAATCTCAGCTCTGCAGGTCAGCACATTCTGTTTTATGGTTTGTAAAGATGCAGAAACTGGAAATGGAAAAAGGAGTGTCTCATCTGTCTCACTGTCTCAGTGCTGTGACATTCCTATATTAGCCGTTACTATGTTTTTAATGGATCTGGAAATCCCTTAAACTTCTTTCGTTTCTTCTTTAATTTCATTTTTCCTGGCATGCAGTTATGATTTTCTTTTGCTCAGCTGTGCTGCACACTGTACTGCCTTGAACGACCATACCATGACTTGTATACCATCAGTATTTCCCTCCAGTTGTTGTTCAGCCAGATCAGACTTCTCTGTCCATCTAGCAGAGGTCTGTCCTCCCCCTTTGATTCCTCCTGCTCTTGTAGAAATCCCTCCAGCACGTCAGCATCTTTCCAGCAGTGGGGTTCCCAAGGCTGTGAACAGCCCTCTAGGTCCTGTCTAAGGAGTTTGTCTATTACGGGAAAAGTCCTATGGCATAAGGGACATGAATTCATTGCCTGCGTTGTCGGTGGACATTGAGCCCAATTTCCCTGGCATCATAAAACTCAAGCTAGAGGACTAGGGTTGAAAGGCTTAGCAGTGCTTCAGTGAGTAGGAATGCAATTTCCACTGGGACTGAGGCCACAAAAAGACCAAAGTGTTGCAAATCTGAGCATCCTGTCATCTGCTTTTTAGGCACCTTGCCACCTTCTTGTCCGTATTTCCCTGAGTGAGCTGCCTGTTCTCCCTGTAAGGGGATGGAGAGCGCTGGATGCCCGGGAACAGGACTACAGGGCTCAGGGCATTAGTGATCCAGGACACGAGTAGGTAATTCATCATGCTAGATGGATCGGGAGAGCAAAGCAGCACCCATCCTACACATGTCCAAGGGCTTTTCTTCGGGCTGTAATGTCCTTACCATGCATGTGGCTTACAGCTGCCCGAAGGACTGGTCATTTGTGCGATCCCATATGTGCCCTGGCATGTTGGAGTGCTGCTGATGCTCACCCGAAGCAGAGCCTCCGATTTAGCTGCCTTCAAAGGAAATCTCGTTCTCATGTGCCAGAACTCTCTGCAAATCCAGCCGGTGAGCAATAAGTGGAAATTATCAGGGAATTTGTTTACAAACTGCACTACTACTCCTGCAGTGCCAAGACTACTCCCATGTTTGTCTTTCTGAGACACATGCCACTGCATTGCTGGACATCATTGTTTTCAGATGCTAAGCACAACAGTGACTTTATCACTGTGGTGCTGTGCTTGTCCTGTGAAGGAGGGGTTTCAAGGCTATCAATGGACACTTTCCAAGAGGTCTGGACTCATTTTATAAAGACGGAAAAGCACAAAGAGTGATTGTCTCACATTTTTTTAGTTCTGCAGATCACTTGGCTTTTGGACTCATGCTTTATAGCACAAAGTAAGGAATGTTATAATGACCCAGAAAAGTACGGTCTGTCATGCTTGAGCATTTCATTTATTATTTGATCATCTAATATTCTTTAGGGGTAATTTCTTACTCATAATCTTATACTAATTTGGTAAAAAAGATACCAGCAGAAGGGAACTGAGGGAAGAGAAGGAGATGGGGATGCAGAGGGTGAGTATGAATGACAGATCAGGGATGAGCAGACAGATATCAGGTGTAGGCTACAGGCATAGGATTGGTTTTGTGAACAGGAAGGAATTAAAGACCACGATGGCAGGAAGTAAAGGATGGATCTAGGCTGTAACATGGAAAAGCAGAGAAAGTTTGAGACTCAAGAAGAACTGGTAGTAAGGAAGAAAACAAGATGAGGAGATCAAGAAAAGACACAATAGAAATGAAAGCCCATTTATTTTTATTTTCCAGCCCAAACAGACCAATTTTTTTCTCCTTGAAGTACATGGTACGTGTTTCAGCTGATCAGTTCAGGACAAGGAGAAAAAGAAATCCCTGTCAAAGCTGTCATTCACTGAAAGATGCAGTTTGGAGGAGCTGAAAATATTTGTGGATTAAGCACGTAGATTTGGCTATAACAAGAAATAATAATTTGGAAATGCTGGAATAAACCTTTTAATAATATCCACAGCAACTTTTATTACTCATTTGTGACAGAGGCAAAAGTTTAAATTCAAGCAGTAACAGTATCAACAGTGACTGCTACTGGTGTCAACCCAGCTGAAATAGCAGTGCATCCAGGATGCATCCCTTCAGGATGCAGGAGACCTTGGTTCAAGCCCTTTCTCTACCTGCGGGCATTTGCACCCCTATCTCCTACCACACTGCTCTGGGGTTTGGTGGGTGTTTTGGGGTGTGCTGCTTTTGCTTGCTTCTGCTGACACTGTGCCTCTTTGTGTATACATTTACTTTGCACTTGGATAGAGATCGCTGTAGGGATGGGCTGTTCTTCCTAGTGTGGTGCCCAAAGCCCCAGGTGATAAAGCCATCCTCCCATGCACAGTCTCTTCGCTGCAGCAGGCTGCAAAATTTGCTAAGAAAATATCAATGAGCAAGAAAAAACACTGAGCACAATTCAGCCTATAATAGCTGGTTGGTTAGGATGCTTTCCTGGTTAATACTGCACAGGACTCAAACCAATACTTTAGTGTTTGTGGGTGAGAGCATCTTTCACTCCTTCAGCTGCTTTGGGAACTCGGCTTTTCAGTATGCTGAAAATGGCAAATAGCAAAACTTTCAGGGACCATAGCCAGTAACAACATCTAAGGATATGAAGAAAGGTGCTCCAAAAACCAATGATGTTCAGATTTTCATTTCAGGAATAAGAAACTGATAGGATTAGAGTTGTTCCTTTTCTTTAATGTGAGGTTTCTTCTTTCAGGAAGAAAACAACCACATTTCTGATCAGATGATGAACTGAAGAAAAACCAGCTACTGACTCAGTCCTAGGTAGTGGTTTTGATTTACTTGAAAATGATGCTTCCATGGCCTTGAAGGGCTACAGGAGCACCCTGACCCTCAGTGACTTCAGGGGCCCGCCAGTGAGACAGCGTGGAAATCCATGAGGATTGAGTGTAATGTCTGCCAAGGACCTTCTGCAGTTTCGGTAAATGAATGAGCTGAATCTCCCCAACCAAAGCATCAAAAGCAATTGTACCTTAAAGGGCAGCTGTGCCAGCTGACCCCAAGCAGAGATCCCACCTCAGGCTTAACAGCAAACCTGGCAGGGAACCAAGTCAAGACCAACATTAAAAAGAGAGCAAACCTCCCCTCTCCCCATTTTTGGCATGTCCCAGTCTAAGCATACATAGCAACTCAAACTCCTTCTTCAAAAACACCATAAAAATGTCCCAGTTCCCTGCTGAATTAACGTACCTTTGTGAGCAAGAGCGTCAGGGCAGTTTATAGAATGGTCTCATTCGTACAAACTAAGTGGCATCTGGCTGGTGTCTGTCCCGTTTGTGTGCTTTTTCCTCTGCTTCCAAGCACAGTCACAGCATCAAGTAGTGGTACTCAAAGGAGCTGCCAGTTGCCCAGCAAAAGTGGTCTTCAGCCACCAGCTATCGAAATTACCCTGCAGATTTCAGGCAGAGTTTAAAGCCATCACTTAAAGAAGGCTTGCTCGCCTACTGAAATGTCTTTATATGAGTCCACGGGTCCTTGCTGAAAGACCTAGATGAACTATTGCACCTGGCAGCATGCAGATGTGGCAGTCCCTTCTGATCTTACGTAGGACCCAAGCAAAACAGGTGACTTCTCAGTAGTGCCCAAAGCCTATTTTTTGGGTGTTTAAGGCCTCCCAGACCTATAGCAGCTATGCTCTCTGTTCCTTCTGTGAATTTACTGGATCACCCCAGGTCTGTGCTGGGTGAGAAGAGGCTGTGCAGTGTGAAGCTGGCTCAACTTCTCTTTCTTCTCTGAGAACTCCTCCTATACCTCTTGGGTAAAGGCACGTGGCCAGCATGTCCTCTGGTAACAATCTGTCATTTTACTGTCATGGACTGAAAAATGCCTCCAGGTCCCCATGTTCCTGCTGGATGTTGTGGAATCAGAGGCACACACACACCAGGGCCTGGAAATCTGAGCTGCTTTGAGGAGGATAGAGATCCCCCAGAGGAGTCTCTCAGAGGAGATGGGGCTTCTTTCTGGCTATGCTGATATTTCATGTCTTCACTGCTGCCTGCAGCATGGTTTAGAGGTACCAAAACTAGCTGTAAGCAAGAGCTTAATACAAGCTAATTTAGCTTAATTGCTCAATTTTCAACCAGAGCAAAAGTCATGAGGTCCGTGGCATCTTTAACATATGCTGGAACAAGGCAGCTGGGAATAGTGTTACTTAGGCTGGTTCCCTGGCTGTCTTCCCACTCCGTACGTGTCCTACATCCGCGGACATGCTGAACAGCCAGGGCTGTCATATTTAACTACATATAAAAAATGATGTTTAAAAGCTCCCCAGTGATCCAAGCTCAAAAGCAGCCAAAGGGTGACGAGACTAAATGCAGACTCACATGCACGAGCTACACGAGTCTGTAGCTCCGCTGCATTATGCTGCCACAACAGGACAGACACAGCACGTTCCGCATTTATGGAGCTCTTCTCATTCACAGAGCTAAGTAGTCTTCTGTCTCCACTTATACGAAGGTAATTCATTTGACTACCTGGTGTACTCCAGATAATTTGCTAGATGCGCGTTAGATGTACAGAAGAAGTAATTCCCTTTTTAAGGTATATTTTCCACTATAAATTATGGCAGCACTCAGTGGTACTCAGACCCAGCAACCTGTAGCGTGAAGTATGACTGAAATGAGTGCACCTAGACTAGCATGAGCTTTTTGTGGCACCGAGTCTTTCTACTGCATCCCAGTGTGATGAGTCTTACTGTACACATTTTCCTGCACATCAGCCTCATACGGGTCAAGGAATTGTAAATATGAAATGGCTTTGTCCTCTGCCTGTCAAAAGAGAGGAGATTACTGTCAGAGACCAGAAATAGCCATGATGTCACCCCGTGTGTACATCCAGCAAAGCAAAACAATGTCTAGAGCGGGTGGAAGGGCTGCCAAGACCCCACAGCAAAAACAATATCTGAGATGAGATTTTGATACTAAGGAAAGGGGCATGGGGATAGACATATTTCTCTAACATGCTGGAGGTCAGGATTTTAAAGGCAGCCTTGTGGTTTGATCAAGAGTGTCATCTCTTAGCCCTGTATATTATTCACACTCCCCTTAGTATATACAAATTCTCTTAGATGTTTAATTTTTTGGTGGGGATACTTAAGTCCCCTCAGATGTAAAGATCATAGTAAGCACTAATGATGCCACTGCATCACAGCCATTACTTTTTACAATTTACTTGCATGGATGTTAATAAGTTTGCACAGGGAGAAATAGAAGTGTAGCCAAATTCAGTCCCAGTCTGTGCCGTAAGAGCTCTAGCTCTCAGATGCATAGCATGACTTACCTGAGCCCCAAAAGAGGCATGACCAGCACACCAGGATTTCTCTGTGCCCGTGTGCCTGCATGGGTATCCTCTTCCATGCCCAAGAGGTTCCAGCACATCTCCAGGCTGCATTTTTCTGGTTCCCAGTATGCCCACTCTGCCTTGCAAATCCATAAATGCCGGCTGTAAAAGCAGCATTTTGGACCCTGAGCTAACAGAACAAAAGATGATCTTGAGCCAGCAGGACAAATTACAGCTTTTTGTGTCTTCTGCCAGCACAAAAGGCACAGCCTGAGCCCACTGTCAGATCCAATGCCTGGTGCTCCACCATATCTATGCTGCCACATTCCCTTTCTCTTAGCAACACTACATGACACTTTCACTCGCAAGTGGACAAAAGGAATAAGCTATACAACACTGAATTAAGTCACTGTGTGTCTGGGGATAGCACGGGGCTTTTTCTTAGAGTCTCATGGAAAGGAGCAGCGTTAGCAGGAAGCCATCTAGCAATGGGCACCTTCCACCATGCTGGGGCTCACCGGACCGCACAGGTAACAAGGCAGGGACTGGCAAAAGTGACTGTGTGACCAAATTGATTCCCCAAAGAGAGATTCAAAAGCAAAGAAATCATTTCACAGTTCTCATTAGTGAAAAAGAAAACCAAGCAAGGAGTGGGCAAGGACAAAGGCCAAGGTTTTCCAGCTCATCTTGACTTTCACTGCCTGGTTTTTGAATGCCTCAGCAGAGGCACCAGGAGGGTGCATGCAGATTGTGGGTATTCACACTGCCTGTGCTCATTCTGGATGCCTGAAAATAGGGGCATTGCAGTGTGCCTGAAAGCCTTAGTGGCAAGGGAAACAGACCTTCTGCAGCACACTTCTCTGGCAGGAGAGCTTTCCCACCAGCACAGGACAGACGTAATTTCTGTCGTGCTTCCATATCAACTCTGCTATGCCCTGGGGAAGGAGGAGGGCAAGCCGGTGGTGTCCCTGCCCTGCCTGGCCATGCTGGCTGCCTCTCACCCTGTCACCCCCAGGACCATGGGTCCTTCCATCTTTCCCATTGATTCAACAGCACAAACTCTCTATTGCTTCTGGTGGGGAGGGGATTCTGCTCACTTTCGGAGGCTGCACCATGCAGTTGGCAACAAGTCTGCTGGGCCCATAGGGCAGGAGCCATTGCATTGCTTTGCAAAGGGACTCACACTCAAGAGGGGACCAACGCTCATGGTACCTCCTAGACCCAGGGAAGAGCCTTCTATTCCAGTGGCTCATTCAGTCAAAGTGCAATTACGAAGCCAAGGTTTTTTCACATTTTTTCTGACAGTCATTTCTGTTTCTCTTTCAATGGAGTCCAATAAGATCACGAAATAATAACCTACTTTCTCTAAATGCTGCCTTTATTGCTGTTTGGTAGAATTTTATTATTTAAGTTGACCCATAACATCTGAAGGGGATGATTTACAACCACCTAACCCTCTTCCCCACCAAGTTTGCCATGAAACCACCAAACTCACTTTGTCAGATTTTCATTGCTCATCCTGTTGATCAGGCAGACAGAGGCACATTTTTCCAGTCTTGCTTTCTACTAATACCATCCTTCCTCCACATGAGCAGTGATTGTAACTGAAGGCTATTAAACCTCATTTAATTCAAATGTAATGGGGTTCTCAGACAGTCCCACTGGGGAGGCAGGTTCAGCAGTGAGTCACTGATCTGGAGGAAGTCCTGACCATCCAGTGCCTGCTCCTGACTTACAAAGTTGTATTTTCAGCCTATTTTCTAAATGCATACTGTGTTTGCATGTCAGAGTCCCAGTGGCTGTCTCTGCTTAATTACCTTTCTGTCAGATGTGCTGCTGCAATAGGCACTGGAAGACAGCATGGGGAAAGTTAAGTAGGAGGGATAACAAGGAAGAGAAAGTTTGGAGCACTTCGGCACCAAATTCCTGTCGATCAGGTCACCATGGAAGAGCTGGATGCCGTGACAGTCCCCTAGGCGCCTGGCCTGCTTGGTAGCCCAGGGATGAGTATTATGGAAGGATGATGCTCAGGGACTAAACAAAAAGGCAAAGAGCAGATGCCAAAGGGGGTGGCATCTGTATGGAGATGCACCCGGGGTCCTGCAAATGGGTCCTGCTGGCAGGTGCTCTGGTTGAGAGGCAGAAGCAAATGCAGCTGCCCTGCCCTCCCTTCCTGCTGGAGAAGGCATAGAGGGGAGCACAGCATGGTGATTTCTGCCTCCACACATGTATTAATGCCAGCTGGCAGAGGACACCTTCCTCAGTCACCCTGAACCCCAGCTTTGGGGGCTTGGCTCACCTTACATCAGTAGTGAGGCAGAGCAATGCTGAGCATTATTCCCCTGCCAGGAACTGAGAAACAGGCTGCAGTGCAACGTGGCCAGCCAGGAGTTTCTCAGAGATGAAAGACGTGCTGACCCTGCTGCACGTGGTAGCTTTCCAGCACAAGACAGCGTCCAGACCAGCTCCCCACACAGCTCAGAGGGCAGCGGAGAGGGGACAGCAGGCGTCTTCTCCTGACCCCTCTCCCTCTGCCCGCTCCCCTCACTCCTCCTGGCCCCACATCCTGCGGCCGCTGCTGGCTGCTGGGCTGCCCTCCGGCACCCCACTCCCAGCTTTTGGGATGGGTGCCAGGACTGAAACAAGAGCCAGCCAGCGCCTGGGAGGGCTGTGCCCGGCCTCATCCCACTGCCAGCCCTAACGCTGCCGGCCATGGATGGCTGCCTCGCTGCCCCGGCCACCTCTCGCCACCCCGGCTGCTCTCCCTGGCTGCCGGGAGCATTTCGGAGGCTTTGTGCCGGCTAGATGCCAGAGGTGGCATTCAGGAAGCAGCTGGCAGGTTAATCCTCCTAATAATTTGTAGCATGCAGGATGGAGCAGAGAACTGACATCAAAAGCGTCGGTGCTGTGGGTTTCTATGGCATTTAAATTTCATCATTGTCTTGATATCTGCATATCAATTACCCAGGAAAGGAGGGAAGGAGGGGGGGCAGAGGTTACATGGGAGCTAAGAGAACAGTGACAGCAATAATCCGGCAAGCGCGGGTCCTATTGCAAAAAATTACGCCAACTGCCTACCAACACTTTTCTTTCTTTAGCAAGTCCTCCCCAACTCTTTCTCCCTTTTGCTTTGCTTTTTTCACTCCCGAAACCCCTGTAAGTGGAACATGGTCAGATTAGCTGGTTCTCCTTCATTCCTCCTCGTCCAAAATGGATGGTAAGAAGAGAGGGGGAGAGAGAGAGGGAAAAAAAACCTCAAAATGCCTGGAGCCATGACTTGTGGATAAAAACCAGCTGCACATGAAAAAGAATTTATGTGGGGTTTGAGCCTCTACAGTTTGGAGAATAAAACACCAACTCAACCCTTACTTCCAGAAAGATGGCAGAACCTTTAAAAAGTATTGTTGGAGATAGGGGTTTGGGTTGGGTTTTTTTCTAGCGGTGGATGCGCAGTATCTAATGCACCCAGATCCAGCCCTGCGTGCTGGCAGGCAAACCCCTGCGGCACTGGGCTCGGGGGCTGGCCTTCCTTACCAAACCAAATCCCTGTCAGAGGGCATTTTGGTGCCGTTAGAGAAGTGTAGCAGCTGTTGGACCTCCTGGGCATCTGAATGAACCTTAACCCTCTCATCCCTCACATGAATCCCAAGAGAGGACTGTAAGTGGAAGCGATACCTGATTTCACGACCAAGGGATGATCCCCTGCTGGAGCGCAGGGGTCCCTTTGTGCGGGGATACCCTTTTGTGCACTAAAAGGACTGATGCTATAACCAGAGGGAAAAGGTTCCAAATCTTTACCAGACTACATAGTAAATGGGTTTGTCTGCGTTCAATAAAGGGATTTATCGTTACATGCAAAGTGCAGAAGTCTAGCCAAAGACTGATGGTCTCAGCTTTGCCCCCGTATAAAATGAACTGCAGTGAGTAACTCCAGGGTTCTCCTTCCTCTCTTTTTCAGGTTCCCCTACTGACCTTTTGCATTTTTCCCCACGCTGGGCAGAAATAGGGTCCTTTCCAGCCTCGTTACAGACCTCTGAAGAGCAGCGGTCTCATTGCCATAGCGGTTCTATGACTTGACTTCCATTTACTAAATCTCATGAAAGTGCTCTCATTCTTGTGTGCACGTTGGTACAACATGCAAAGTACTTGGCTCCAAAAAGTCGATTGCTGGCTACAGGGAAAAGTAAGGGCACATCGGTTCCCTTATTTTCTCCAGTTGTATGTAGGGTGATGCTGTATATCAGAACCCAGGTTTAACAGGAACTTAAGCAAGGAAATATGAAGCTTTAATCAGTAGTTATTGCTCTGGATTATCCTTTGGCTTATTTTCATACAGAAAACTTAGGAATCAAGCTGTTTCAAAATACGATGAGTCAGTGAAATGTTTTCACTGCTCGTTTGATGACGGTTGGAAGATTTTCAGTGATTTGCAAAAAAATGGAAAAGTGCAAGACTTAATGACAGGTTTTAATACAAAGGATTAAAGATGTGGTACCAAAACAGACAAGAGGGAGGTGGCTTCAGACCCCATCCAAAATCCACCAATCAGATGTCAACTTCCATTGACTTCAGTGGACTTTGAATCAAGACCATATTTTTTCTTGAGCCGAACAAATTTCTGTTCCTTTCAAGAAAGCTCTTTTAATGTGTTTAAATGTGTACGTGGTACATTAATGTCTGTTCAGGGCTGGAGGAGTGGATCCTCTCTTGAAAACAGCAACAGCCCACCAGATCTGGATGAGCCAATTTTTCCCTGAAGTCAAAAGGACTGCTAATGCAGTAGATCGCTCATACAGACGGTACCATCACCATCTCCCGCATGGTGGAGCAAAGGCCCAGTACCATATCCCTTGATATGTTATGTCGGTCATCCAAAACACTGGGGAAAGGCAAAACAGGTCAGTGAAAATGATATGGAGCAAGGTGTAGCTGCCATGGGGAAGGACTCTCCGCAGAAGTGCGGTGGCTCTTCCTGCACAGCACCATATACTTTGCACCAGTGTGAGGGTAGGATCCTTTCGCCCCCATCTCTCCCACCATCAACCTACTGCTGAGCAGTGTGTGAGCTACGTCCAGTCCTGCCCAGAGGACACCTGAAAGGGCCCCTCAATGAAAAAAAACTACCAAACTAAAAATAAGCACCTCCAGACCTAAAGCATGTAGGTAATTGTTCAGCTGGAACTGCTGCCCTGCAGTTATGCTCCTTGGTGGAGAGCGCTCCGATCCAGCCTCTCATCTTCCCTCCGAAGGGTAATGCTCCATTTGGGTATCACCTCCGCTCCCCGCGCAGAACCGAGCGGGCCATGGCCAGTCCATGGAGAGGCGGTGAGAGCACAGACAGGGGCAAGATGGCACATGTGACACCACTTAAAATAGTCAGGCCTGCCTGAAGGACTGTGTCGGCCCCAAGGGCCTCCTGTTAAACTGTAACAGGAGTTCTGCATACTTACACAGATGCCAATAGAGAAAATGGTGATCTTTGAACAAGCCTCTAGTTAAAAAGTAAATCTGATCTTTTGAATTTTTGAGATTTTTATGACAAAAGTCTAGGCCAGACGGCTCTGACTGGGAGGTAGGTGAGGTATTCCCCCCATGGTTTGCTTCTAAAATTAGCTTCACACACTGACTTGAAAACGTCAATCCCGGCTCATCCCTACCCTTGGCAGGAGGCTTGGGGGAAGAGATTTGCAGAAGATCGTCTCTCGCCACCCAATTCAGGGGCCAGGATTTCACCCTGACAGAAAAGGGTGAAAGGCTTCTGCTGCCTCTCCCCAGGGACAGCATCACGCCCTTGGGGACCCCTGCCAAAGCATCAGGCTCTGCTCCTTCCTCCAGGTCACCTCCTCAGTGTCTCTGAGAAGGCAGAAGCCACCCCCTGGGTCTGTCACCCCTGCTTATTCCCCTCTAACTTACTGGGACGTGTATATTGAGGGAACATCATCAGACTTTAAAGACTTCTTAAGTGCAATTGAGAAATGCAAACACCAAAGACAGGTGATCTTCACATTTCTGGGCCTTTCAGTCTACCTGCCTACCTACAACCACATTGCAGGAACGACAGCTGGAAACATCTCTTGCTCTTCCTTTACCAGAGGTACAATATGAACCCAAAAGCCTGAAGAAAGTTTGGGGAGAGGTGAACCCTCCCTTCCTCGTAACTATGTGATTTTCTCCTTCCGCACCTCAGGAGGCAACGCTGACAAAGAAAATAACACTGTGCTGAAACATCTCTGTGCGCTTCCTACCTTCTGCTGAACTCCCACCAGCCCTGTGAAGCAGCAAGCAGCCCATGCCTGCCCTGGGAAGATGCCAACAGATTGTGGCCATGCAGAGCTCCGCTGGGGGTATTCACTGAGCCACCGGCATGGATGCACTCATGGACACGTGTTTGTGCAGGTCCCATGGGGTAGCCAAGAGCCAGGGAGGGGGTGTTGGGAGGATCCGAGCTGCCCATGGCCAGGGTTCCAGACTGCATGGCCTCCAACAAGTAAAACAAATTCATCTAGGAAGAGCAAACAGGTTTTATCCATTTGCAGAGCTGCTAGGCAGGAAAGAAAGTACAACTCAATTATTTGGCTTTTGAGGACCAAGGCATGTGAGCCAGCAGCATCTCGAAGGAGCAGGCGTATGCTACCAATGTGGGGGGAGTTCATCAGCTCTCTCAAACTTTTGGATACTTGAGCTGAAGTTTGGATGTCCTACCTGGGGTTATCTGGAAATTGTGAGCCTTATTCTCTCTGGTTTTCTATGCGAGGGATCTCTTTCAGCAATATCAGACCTCCTGCCCCTGCCACTGCTGTAAGCACATCCTCACCATGCGCTCTTTCTCTCTCCTATCCCCACCATTCCACACCCACTGTGTAGCCTCTCTCCTCTCATTTTCCCTCGCTGGCAGCTGCTCTTCCCTCTCATTTCTAACTCAAGCCCGAGCCTGGTTGCCGTCTCCCTCTCCAGCCATCGAGACCATCTGCCTCAAGATTTTGTTCTGCAGTTTTTCAGTCCAGATCATCTCCTTCCATCCTGCCCCAGGGATTTCTCCAGAGCCATCCTCTGCCCCAGTCAGCCCCGACTTCTCCTTTCAAGGCAATTACTGCTCCTGCTCATGGACCTCAACCTGCCCTATGCTCCTGACACCAACGGGTTGACACGGTAGCGCGAGCTCTTGCACAGGTCCGCCCAGACTTACTGCCCTACGGCAGACGTACCGCCTGGCAGTTCTGACGTAGGAGGAATGATGAGCGATGAGTTACAATGCAGATAAATTCCTCGCCTGTGGCTTGAGCTTTTCCTTTCCCAGCCCTGCGTGACTTGACTGCTGCAATCTGGCTGTGACCACACAAACCCCCGTGTGTTCCCTCAGCAACACATCACCCATTCGTGTGAGGCAGAAACCCTCCAGAACATCCTTTTCCTCCATGGCCATGGCCATGAGGAGGCTCAGGAGCGTGGGTGCAGCCCTCGCAGTGATGGGCGGGCTGCAGGACAACCCCCCAAGTAGCTCGCAAGCAGCTGGGGGGGCTCAACGGGTGCCCGGGGGCTGGAAGTCCCTGTCTAGACGCGCTCATCTGGAGGGCAGAGAAAATGACAGCAGCAAGGCAAGCAAAATGCTTCGCTGTGGTATGTAAGTCAGCACTGAAAAATTAGAAAGATGATAAAGGTCAGCCTACCCGTACCTTTTAAGGCATAGATACAGAGATAACACCGCCCCGTCACTCAGATCTTTGGCTGCTATCAGTAGGCTATGGACTAAATACCTCTCAGGGAGCATTTCGGTGACGGTATAACCCTAGAGCAGCACCAAACGCGCAGCATTTTCGAAACGCATTGCAGAAGGCAGCACGGTGGCCTTGAGAGACCATCATGCTGGTTTCTAAAACAGAGCCGCTCTTAAGTTATCCCGGTTCAAAGTGCAGAGGAGAGAAGTATGACGCGCTCTGTAGCGCTGGCAACACGCTCACCTCCCAGGTTAAATTCAGGTAAGTAAAAAAAGTGACAGCTCAGAAGCGCTCCACCCTTGTTCTCCTGATGCCCCTCTGCTGAGGCAGACCTAAGAAGGTAACGGTCTGGTGGTGAAAAATAGATGTAACTCTGTCTTTTCCGATTTTCAGAGCCCAAAACTTCTGTTGAGGTATGATGAGCGGTGCTATGGAATTGGTCGGAGTACATGGGACTTTACAGCTCTTAAAAACTGTGGGCTAAGCCACAGGTTGCCAAGTCCCGGGAAAGAAGGGAAAACCCACTCAGGTTTAGGAGGCCCCATCGCCCCGGCCTTCAGTCACCAGAGAAGAGCCGATGAAGCAAGAAACATCTTCAGCGTTTTGAGCAGCTCGGGTTTAGTGAGAGACTGGTCCGGTCGCTCTTTTAAAACCGAGCCGGGCTGGGGGGGAAGCCTGCCCTCCGCCCCTCCGCCCCGGCAGCGCGCCGGGGCCGGGGAGCCGGTGCCTCCCGGGGGCTGGTGCGGAGCTGGCCGCTGCCCCGGGGCGCGGGTCTCCCCCCGGGCACCAGCCCCGGGCGCGGGACTCCCCCCGGGCACCAGCCCCGGGGCGCGGGACTCCCCCCGGGCACCAGCCCCGGGGCGCGGGCTCCCCCCGGGCACCAGCCCCGGGGCGCGGGACTCCCCCCGGGCACCAGCCCCGGGGCGTGGGTCTCTGTCCCGGCACCAGCCCGCCGGACCCGGGCTGCCGCGGCGGAGCGCCTCGGGCTGCGGGGGTGGGGGGATGTTCCCCCTCCGCTGCAGTACCGCGCCTCGCCGCGCCCCGGCAACCGCCCCCCGCGGCGGGGCCGCCCCGGCGGGCGGCGGGGCGGTGCGCGCCCGCCCGCCGGTGCCGCGCGGGGCGCTGATGCCGCGCGCGGGGCCGGTGGCGCCGCGGGGCGGCGGGTGGCGCAGGGCGGGCGGCGGGGCGCGCGGCCATGGGGCGCGGGACGTGGCTGGCGCTGCTGCTGGGCGCCGCCGCCGCCGCTGCAGGTGGGTCGCGGCCGCCCGTCCTCTCCGCGGGCGTGGCGGGGGGGGGGGGGGGAGGCGGGCCGGGCGCGCGCGGAGGCGCGTGGGTGCACACGCGCGCGCGTAGGTAGGCGCGCGTGTGCCTGTCCCCCATACGCGTGGGCGCCCTGCATGCCCGCCCGCGCGCCCGCGTCTGCGCGTGCCCACGCGCGTGTATTGCCCGCGCGTGCCGCCGCACGCCCGCGCACCCCGCACCTCCACCCGCGGGTGGAGGTGCGGGGTGCGCGGGCGCGTAAGCGGCGGGGGCAGGAGCGCGGGCAGCGGCCGGGGCCGCAGACAAAAGGGGGGGGTGCGGGCGCGGCGAGGCTGCGGCCGGGCGGCGGGGGGAGCCGGGGGCGGCGGGGCCGGGAGGGCTGGGCGCGGGGGATGCCGCGGGAGCGGGGCCCGGCCGCGGGGGGCAGCGGCGGGCGGCGGGGGAGAGGTGCCCCGAGCCGCCGGGGTGCGGAGGGCGGCGGGCAGGGCGGGCAGGGTTTTCACGGCCCCTGCCCGCAGCACAGACGCTCTGCGCCCAGGGCTGCCCGCAGCGGGGTCCGGCCGCGCCGCGGCAGAGACGCTTGGGCATAAACAGTTTGCATAACGCTTCCCCGGCCGGGCGCAAGCCGAGTGCCAATTTTCTTCTTTAAAAAGAAGAAAAAAAGCCCAGATGGGAAACAAACATTTAGTCAGGCACAAGATATAAATGAAACATCACAAGGCAAGTGTTGCTAAAATGCTTAAGCAGGAAGCATATGATTTTCCATGGATGTTTTACAGGTGAGTCATGGTATTCGCTGCATGCTCTTACTCATTGCTGAAGATCCCAGTCCGGCGGCACGTACAGTATATAGATTAGGAGTATTTAGTTGGGCAGATTCATTAGGTGCGAGTAAGGCAAAGCGCCTTTTCCAGGGCTGTGGCAGAGCAGTCGTGAGCTCGGGGCTGACGGCGTGGAAACCTTTATGCTCTCGTTCGTCCTTTTACTGAATTCCTGTGGCAGCCAGCATTACGCTGGAAAAGCTGTCACTTTTCATAACATGCGGTCCTCTGCGTCCGTCACGCAACTCTTTCCAATTCAAGTGAAAACAAACACCCTTTCAAAGGGGTTTTCCTCTCCCTGCTTCCTACCCCGGAGACGGGAAGCAGGGTCTGCGTGCCAGCAGCATTTCTCAAATCCTGCTGCAGCCCAGGTCCCTGGCCCCAAATCTGGGCCCAGGTGGGGAAGGGACCCTCCATCCCTGGCCCGAAGGCAGCTGCGGTCAGTGACCGTGGGTGACCGGGGCCGGAGCGTACCAGGAGCTGGGAGCAATCAAAGATCCTCAGCTCCCAGGGTCTCATGTGGGAATTTGGTAGCCAGCCCCTCCTGGCCAGGCTCAGGCAGAGCCTCCACCCCAGGACAGATGCACTGAGCCCTGCGGCCACCGCAGTCGCCAGAACACGTCCCACTGACCGAGTCCTCCTCCACGGCCTCCCTGGAGACAGCAATCCGTGGTGTGCAAAAAACAAAAGGACTCGATGAACGCAAACCATAATCTCGACCTGTCTCAGGGTGCTGACTGAGCCCTGCTTTATTTACCTCTTCCCAAATCCACCTTGCAATCCCACCACTGAGGGAACCGCAGTAAATGCTCATCTGTTTGTCTGGGCGGCTAACTGCGCTCTGTTTCGTGTAGCCAAAGAATCCAGGAAAGCAGCCAAAGACATAAATTAGGCCAACTTGTGGCAAGCCTAACTGATAATATGATAATAGCACGCACTTACCTACCCCTCAGGAGAGCTGTGTAGGTTAGTTAATGTTTATACAACGCTTTGAAAAGGATGTTCAGGAGATGTAAGTGATATTGCATTAGTCTTACAGTTATATTTGTTTACTTTTCTAGAGTAAACGTGTTCTGCATGGTTAATACAGATCACCTCGGGCACATTTTTACCAGGTCCCTGTAGGAAGCCAACTTGACTGAGCATTTCTAGAAACTGTCCAAGACTGTTTACCCGGTGAAATCCAGAGACTGGGTTCAGAAGTGCTTTTTGATGGGTGCATAACAAGCAGCGCTCCACATCTGTTCTGCATAATGGGCGTAGAAAACCTGTATAGACCTTTGGTGGTAGAAATGTTTTCTTTCCAGGCTGTTTCTTGAGGAGCAGGAGTGGGGAACGCTGTCGGGCTCTGAAGGCTTAGCCTCTGCTAGTGCACAATATAGCTTAATTGCAACTATGACACTGCAGACAAAAGCTGAATAAACCCCAAATAAAGGATTTATTGGATGCTAAACTGAAACGACCTTTGGACATAACAAAAATGCCAAGAAGAAGCCATAATAATTGGTGCACAAAGCCGACTACGTATGACTGGCCTGATGATAAAGATGACATTATGCACCTCAGATTGATTGGCCTGCCCACATCCAAATCATCAGAGCTCTTTTTTTTCATATTAAACACTTAAGGTTCATCAAATACAGCCTTGACCTACTGTTACATTTGTTAATAACGAGGCGGAGAGCCCCTGATCAAACATTCCTGCACAAGGAGAGTCACGCTGCAGATGCTTTCACACCAAACCCCATGGTGATTTTTTTTTTCTTTGACACTTTAACTGTGAATTTTTAAATTGACGAGGCTTCCAGAGAAACCTGAACAAAAACCACAGAGCCTCAGCTGCGAGGCAGCTTGCCAGCGTCATTTCAACCAAGCATTTTTAAATTTTTTTTTACCCCCTTTACACACATTGGTGACAGCCTTCCCAGACTGAACCGGTGCTTTGATTCAACTCTGACCTCAGCAGCAGATTGGGACTGTGGGGAGATTTGGGGTAGGGATGGAGGGGTGTAAAAGGGCGGTGAAGATTTGAGGTGATCAGTGGAAGGAGCTATTCCTACCGGCTCTCCTGCCCCCAACACCTGATCTGCCGCACAGTGAGCTGGGATGCAGCCATACTGTCCCCTATGGCCATCTCCTGGCCTCCCGCCGGCATGCCGCCTTGGCCACCCTGGTGTTGCCAGCAGCCCATCTTTCTTGTGCTTTTCTCCCTTTCCCCAGGACTGCCCGGACCCTCTTAGAGGCCTCGGGGCAGGGCTGGCATGGCCATGGCCACTGCCCCTGAAGTCTCAGCTCTGCTCAGGGTCCCTCGGGGCGGGAGGGCAAGGTGGAGGCACCCATCCTCCCATGCTGCCCGCTCTGCTCTGCACCTCTCGGTAGGGACTTCCCCAAGCACGGGGAAGCCCTTAGGGTATTTTGGTTTGTTTTGCTGGTTTAGACACACTGAGCTCCGAGCGCTAAGCAGCAGTGCCGCACTCACCCTCAGCCCGTCCTGGGGGTCTCAGCAGGGGCAGTGTCCCCAAAAAGTGTGCCGTGGGGCATGTCTGCTCCCAACGGGGTTGGGAGCACCTGCCTCGGGAGCCGGCTTCAGCCCCCTGCTCTCTGCCTTGCAGGTCTGGGCAGCGCAGCAGGAGCGGGCAGCCCCTGCGAAAAAGCCTGCAACCCCCGGATGGGCAACCTGGCGCACGGGCGGACGCTGCGGACGGAGACGGCCTGTGGGCACCACGCCACCGAGCCCTTCTGCGCCTATGCCGAGGACGCCCAGCGCCGCTGCAAGCGCCCTGCCTGCGGCCGGTGCAGCGGGCGAGACGGCCAGGCGGGGCTGCCCCCTTCCACCTGCCCCGCACTTGGTGGCAGGCGGCCCAGGATGCCCCCCGCGAGACCATCCGGCTGGACCTGGAAGCCACCTTCTACTTCACTCACTTGATTTTGGTCTTCAAGTCACCCAGGCCGGCCGCCATGGTGCTGGAGCGCTCGCAGGACTTTGGCGAGACGTGGATGCCTTACAAATATTTTGCTGCTAACTGCTCGGCCACCTTCGGGCTGGAGGATGACGTGAGTCAGAGAGGAGCCATTTGCACTTCCAGATATTCGAGTCCCTTCCCCTGCACCGGAGGAGAGGTAGGTCTGCCAGGGTTGGGAAGAGAAAGCCCTCGCTCCAGCCCCCTTTCCCTCTGCAATCTTCCCTCCGGCATTTACACTTCTTATTTTACTGCACCGGCATCCCTTGTCATCGGATTTATTGCACAGGGTGAATCAAGAAAATTCATTCTGAGGTGACGTAGGCACTGCCCTGCTCCTCGCTTTGCTGAGCTTGTAATCCCCCTCTTTCCCAAAAAACCTGTCTCCCCTCAGCCAGTGAAATCCCTCCACACAGCTGCAAAGAAGGCGGATGCTGCCGATTCCTCGGGAAAGCCAAAGGGGACGTTGCTCTTGATGGTCTTCTCCAGTCCTTGCAGTTCTGTGGTCTCAGGGTGATGCA
This sequence comes from Gorsachius magnificus, assembly GCA_034008185.1. Taxonomy (NCBI): domain Eukaryota; kingdom Metazoa; phylum Chordata; class Aves; order Pelecaniformes; family Ardeidae; genus Gorsachius; species Gorsachius magnificus. Next base: position 166,960,508 of record CM067081.1, read on the forward strand.
ACTTGGGCTGACTTTGGCCAAAATGAAACTATGTTAGAATTAATGGTCACCAGATTCACTTTAAATAGTGAACACCCTCAGTGAGAGTAAGAGCGTCAAAACAGCTACTGACCACGCTGAAGTACGGTTCCCATAAGCCAAACTAGCCAGGTAATTAAGAAACCTTATATTTAATCTTTTTTTTTTCTGTGCACACTTATTCTCACATGAAAAGAGCATGCAAAAAAAATGAAGAAAAACATCATGTTTGCTAGAAGGAAAAACAGATGTGAAAAATCAGATTATTTTCAATATCAGAAAGAGCGGGTAACAAACCATGCACTCGGACATGCTACCAAGTGGTACCCAAGCCAGTCCCGCAGCATTGGCGACCCTCCCCTGGGAGCCAGGGCTGCAGGGCTGCCCTCTGGGGTCCCCACCGGTGGGGAGGCATCCCCAGTGACCAGCCCTGGACTGTAAAGGCTGCTCCCTCTAGTGGCCTCATTTAATGAGCTTGGCTGAAAGTTTAATCAGACTTAAAATTGCCCTCTGGCCTAGCACAGAGAAAGGAGCAAATTTGATTAGTGAATTGGGTTGTATTGGTTTAGATTCTGCTGATAACATGCTTTGAGGTGAAAGTCTGAAAAAAAAAATCACCTGCTCAGATGCCTTTGCAGTCACTTGGGGTCACCTCTAGCCTTGCTCTGGCTAGGAAGCCACTCTCTGCAGAAATACTGAGAGCTGTTTGTTCACCAAAATGCACCCCTTAGCTGTGCCTTGGGAGGCAGCTGATGTCCTGCTCTAGGAGAAGCTGCTCCATGTTCTCGTCAGCTCAGAAACAAGGATCTCCAGACCTGCCAGGCAGACCCAGGATGATTATTTCATTAGCCCAGCAAAGGGTTTTAATCAGATGGCTGGCAAGAGAAACTGCTATCTTCCTCTCTTCTCCTGCCTTCCTTTGCTTGTGCCCCCAGAAAGCTGCCTGAGATGCCTTTCACAGTGAAATATATAAAGGGGCTTATAAGAAAGATGGAGAAGGACTTTTCACCAGGGCTTGTTCTGACAGGACACGGGACAATGGTTTGAAAATGAAATTGATTGGGTATAAGGAAGACATTTTTTACAGTGAGGGTGGTGAGACACTGGCACAGGTTGCCCAGAGAAGCTGTGGATGCCCTATCCCTGGAAGTAGTCAAGGTCAGGTTGGACGGGGCTTTGAGCAACCTGATCTGGTGGTAGATGTCCCTGCCCATGGCAGGGGGGTCAGACTAGATGGTCTTTGAAGGTCTCTTCCAATCCCAACCGTTCTGTGCTTCTGAACTGGGGCTACCTGCAAAGTGGGACCTACAAAGGAAATGATGGACATACCCCGTTGCGAATTTTCTAGTCCCTCCACACTTCTGCCAGCCTCTGTGTCTCACTGCCTGAATCACGAGGCTGTGCTAGCCTGTGATACAGTGCAGGGACTGAAATCTATAGCTTTCGGGCCAGCCAGTGGGACATCTGGGGTACTCTGATTTGCACGCTCCTCCTTCAGCTTTCCCAGGGATCGTTCTCAGGGATAAGAAAGCCAGGGCATCATTCAGGTAGGTATTTGCCTCATTTGTGCTGGGTCCCCCGTAGCTAGCACCCCGGCGCAGTGATGTACCTGCACACCAGGACGGGGTGCCTGGTGAGAACCTGTGCAAATCCCAGCCTTGGGCTGGCTCCTCTATAGGTTGGTGCAATGCGTGGGGACAGTAGAATTGAGGTCTGGTGTGTAGAAACCAATGCTGATCTCAAGAACGAAAGGGATTTGGTGGTGTTTGATGCATTTGTGGTAGCATGCTGCAAAAACAGTTTATTTACCGAGCTTGCTCCTGCAGGATCTCTTCTTTTGGCATCACTTTAGTTTGTGTTATTGCAAAGAAGATATAAAAGTCAAGATCATTTAATTATTCTGGGTTTTAAACAAACATTGAGTCCAAGGGTCTGGAGCTTATAAGATTTTATTTATATGGCACACTTCAGTTCCCTGCACTTAAACACCACTTTTTACCTGCAAAGTAATAACAGCAGCTCTCTGGTAACCAGATGGCAAGCCTGCATGCTTAGCAAAAATCACATTTAATTTATTACAGTGTGCTACATTCCAGCAATTACTTGTAACTGCCAATAGCAACATGTATCTCACCTAAAGAAACATCAGAGTTTTGTGTTCCCTTTGGAGTTATGTTGTGCTTTACTCCCACTTCTGGTAGCACCTAATTTCAGACATATGGAAACAGTAATTTCACTTGAAACAGTGGTTTCAAATATGCGGTCATCTGAAATGTCCCCGTCCGAAGGGTAGTGTTTAATTGCAGCTCAGTTGCTGCGGTTTTCTTTAAAGCGCAAACATAAATTCTGTGAGTGCTACTGGATTTCTTTTTTAGCTTTTTAGAGTTTTTTAACTGCAATGTAACAACTATAACCTGTGATCCAATCCGTGTATCACACCGCCTGTATACCGCTTTCTCCCACTTCAAACATTTCAACACCACGTGTGCCTTTCCAGGCACAGAGTCAGGGCTGGCAGGGTTTTGAGGGATGGCGGGGTCTCTGCACGCTGTGGGCAGCTCAGTCACTGCCACCCGTTCCCCCTGGATGAGCGATTTGCAAAGCTGGGGGGAGGACAGGAGGAGACGGTGGCTCACCCCAAATGGCACTAGAGTTGATCTGCCCGTGTTTCTGCTGAGCGGCGCGGCACCTGTGAGCCCTGTTTCAAGGCAGCAGCATGCAGAAGCTCACAGTGCGCAGGGGCTTATGGCCTCTTTTTAATAAATCACGTGTTAATTTGGAGCAAAGGTGTATCTGCTTCAGTTCTTATTGAAAAGAAAAATCAGGCTTTTTGCATTTCTTCTGCCCTCGTCATCATGAGTCATTCCTTAGATGCCTAGTGCAACTCTTATGACAAAAATCCTCCCTCGTCACCACTTGCCATGATGTTGATCTTAAGGAGATTTATGATACCACAGAAATCAAGCTGGCAAGCTTCCGGGTTCATTTCAAAAATCCAGAGCTCAGCGCTGGTGAAGAAATGAGAGATGCTGAATTGGCTCTGGGAGTTGCCTTTCATCTTTCTTCTGTAGTAGAGCGGCTCTGAGCTTCCCTTCGTGGTGGTGGGACTGGAGTGTTGGAGGGCATTGGGAGAATGGTCTGCAGGGTGTCACCGTGCTGCAGTCACCCGAGCTGAAGGCCACCACAGCTGTGGGAGCCAGCAGTGGTAATGTCACATGCCATGTGTGGTACTTGGCAGGTCTGCTGGTGGGTAAGAGTCAGCTCAGCAGGGACTTAGCTGGTGTCTGCTTTTCCTTACTGCCTGCCTGCCCCTGATGCTGCAAAACCACGAGGCATGGTTGTCTTCTGCTTTGGATGCATCTGAGTCCTCTACCCTGAAGCGGGCATGAGCTGAAGGATCAACAGCCCAATGATGGGGTTAGGAAGGAAAGGGCAGGTCTGGACAGAACTGTAGAGGAAAGAGGGTGAAGGCTGCATGGCACAGCACTGAGGTCAGGAACACTGCACTGATGCCCTGGGTTTGATTTTAAAGGCTTTCTCAGTGGACGTAAGCATGAGTTCACAGGTCAGCATGTGCTCAGAGACTTTGCTGAGCTGAGCCCTGAACCCGAACAGCCTGTCTTTAGTCTGGCCTCCTGCAAAGAAGAACCACCTTTTCAGCAGCCAGGAAAGCAATGACTTCTCTGCAAGGATCCAGGAGCCAAACAAAACAAACAAGCCCCTCCTTGGTAGGGAACAAAGGAAAAGAGGCAGATGGTAGGCAGCCGCCTCCTGCCCCGGCACCCCCAGGCACTCATCGTGTCCTGCTCAGAAACCCACCTGCAGGCTGGCACTGCTTTTGGGAGCTCTCACCATTCAACCCCTTGGGCCAGGCTGTCCCCCATCGTGGGGCCTGTCCAGTGTGGGCAAAGGAGAAGTGGGAAGGAGGAGGAAACATCACTGCAATCAACCTGGGTTTCCAGCAAGCTTCAGGCATCTGCGAGTTTGAGGGGTTGGATTTGCAACACTGTGAAGGGGACAAAAAACCCCATCCTTGTCAGGGAATAGTTTCAGACCAGCTGCATGCAGAGGGGTCACTAAAGCCTTTCCCTGTGCTTAATTTAGTGAATTAATTGTTTCACAGCAGCAGTTTGGTTAGCATAGGCAGAAACCTCTAAATGCTGGCCTTATATCATCAGTGTTTTAAGAGAAAGGCTAAGGCCAAGTTTTAGCTTGGATCATACAAATGTGCTACAAATCCAGAGTATTTCCACTGTTTTCCAGGGTGTAACCCTTCAGCCACATTATTGCAAGGGAAACCAGAACTGGATTCACCAACCAACATAATCTGATCTCAGTAAAGAAGGTGCAGAAATAAACTCTTTTGGCCTCATGCTCAGAGAGAAATGCCAAATTTGTTAGTATGCATAAAAAGCTATCTTCCCTCCCATAGTTCAGATCATATTAATATTTCTTCTTGTGCAGCCTAATCTGATCTGTGTTAAGGGCTCATCGACAAGGGGCCCTTACCAGATGTTAATTCCTTAATAGTGAGCGGGAGTGACTGTCCACTCTGCAATGCAATTATCTCATTCACTTTACATTCCCATCTGTGGTCAATTCAGATTAGCTCGCCTGAGTGTCCCCATTTAGACAAGCTTCAGGATAAAAGGACTTACTGAAGCAGAGTCTCCTTGACAAGATTTTAGTAAATTAGTAACTTATTTGAGTGTTCATCTATTCAGAATACTGCTAATAAATCACGTGGAGACCTCTGCTATTGTTGCTGTTTGCTACTAATAGGAGAGGCGTATTTGCAGCTTGACTATATTCCAGCAACAAATTCTAACATGCTTTTAACATTTGAAACATCACATACCACTGTTTTACTGTGGGGTGTGTGTCTTACTGAGCATTTTATTGATCTCATGTGCCTTCTGTAGCAGAAAAACCTTCAAACATTTTGCCTTGCACTGTTAGTGCATGCAGTCTGCCAATTCCTTAAGGATTTGGACACCAGTCCTACTGGTTCTACCTGAAATTAGCTGCGTAGAGGAGAAGTAAATTGTGTCCTGCTACTCACAGGTTTGGCTCTGATAGACAGTGAGGAATTGGAAGACTCGCTGACACAAACAGCAGTTAAAGATGCTCAGTGATTTTTATTTGGGAGCCCTAATTTTGTGTTGGAGAAACACTCTGTTGCAGCCTGGAAGCTTTTGCCTGGGTTTTTTTTACCTGTCTGTTAGGCTTGAATAAGCTTGGGTTTTAAGCTTATCATTGCTCCTTAACTGAAGCTACATCTCCATTGCTCTGAGATCCTCCAAGGATCTCGTGGGTCATTGGAGATTGGAGTTCGGTCACTTGCAGGGCTTAGGACTCAACAAAGAACCTGGGCAAATATGCAAGAAACAGCCTGGGATATCAGCCCATCGGAGGGCTTCAAATGGCTTTTTCAATCATCCTGTGCCTGCGCAGAGAGAAAACAAAGGCCCAAACTGACGAGAAGGAAAGAGGGATCCTGGCTGGTGTTCAGTAGCACTCAGGACACATGAGGACACGGCTAGGGAAGTGTGTTTTCAAGTCCCGTCTCTACGCTTTGTAGAAGTGAATTTTGTAGGGAAAAAAACCTCTTAGCATGTTCCTGATCATTCTGACTTTGGGAAAATGCAAATTGTCGGGCTCTATACACAAATACCACACACAAAAGAGAGTCTGTTCAGCTGGGGGCCAGGGGTGGTGGGGGTGACGGCCAGACCCAGCCCAACTCTTTGGATTATATCAGTGAATTTAGCAAGATATGGGGGGCATTATTTCATAAGCACAAGAATAATGATTTCTAGGGGAAAAGTTAATGACACAAAGTAAACAGTCAAGCCAGAGTCAATGAAGTGATGTAGGGAGCTAGAAATTCCGGGCTGCAGCAGCTGGCCATTCCACGTGGGGTGGGGAGGGCTCACGAGAGCTGAGCAGGATGAGTCCCCGCCGGCCAGCGGGGCACAGGGCTCGCTGCTTGCGGCAGTGCTGGCAGCAGCGGCACGCCAGCAGGACGCCAGCCTCCTGCCGGCCGCCTTGCCCATGGCTGTGGCGAGGTCATCTCTTGGCTTGGCTCCCGAGCTTTCCCTCCTGGCAGGGAAGCCTGTCCTCCCAAGCCCTGTGCAGGGTTTCCACTGGCTTTAGCATTGTCGGGTTGCAGGGAGCCTCTCCCTTTAAATAATGGGGCAGCAAAAAGGGGATTTGGGGAAAAAGGGGAAACCTGAGCTTAGTTTTTAATCTGTGCCTGGGAGGACAGAAGGCAAGGGCAGTTCTGGGCGCGTGTGGAGGCAAACCTTTGGTCTCCAGGGAATTTTGCCATGACAGATACTTTCCCTCCAGAGACTGGGCACCATCAGGGCTGAGGGACACAACTGCTGTTTTCCAGGCACCAGCACCTGCTTTTTAAGTTTTCCATATGTGATACTGCCAGGTCTCTGGGCCAGGTTGTGTCAAAACCCTTCCTCTCTGCCGCAAGCAGTCCCAGAGCAGTGACACATCCCTTTGCTGAGCCTCCTGGGTGCTCAGCATCTCTGGAGGACCAGGGCATGTGAGGGGCAAGATGCTTCTCCAGCCTGCCCGGTGATCCTCCACACAATTCCCCCCATTGCAGCTAGCCCACAGGAAGGTATCATCGTCTCCTTTTCTCCCTGGCTTTCCCAGTGCTTTTGACACTTGGAGGTTGGCCCTCCACTTGGCCAGCTCTTGAAATGCAGCCTGCCCCTGGGATGGAGCATAGCCAGTGTTTAACAGTGCATATCGGCAGTCCTCCGTTTAGAACAGCGAGTTTCTAGCAGCTGTGGATCAGGACTTCTGGATCGGCCTCCAATTATGGCTAAGACAAATTATTCCTTGGAGTGAGCTTGACCAGTCTGTGAAAGGGGGTACATTGTAGGCTGCCAAGAGCATGGGGGAATGAGTCCCAGGGCTCCAGGAGACCCTTTCCAAACTTCTTATGTAGGAAGTGAAGAGCACTGTACCCACATGAAACAAGAGGAGTTTGGGTAGGCAGAATTTAATTCTCTAAGTTGGCATCTGGCCTTGTTAGCGGGACTATTGGTTCCCTTGAGAAAAGTGCCATGGGATTTTAGTGGTGCAGCCAGAGCATCTCTTCAGGCACTGCACCCCACTGCTTCATTTCACAGTTCATTTTTGGCATGAAGGGAGGACTGGCTTATTTATTCAGCTCTCAGTTTGCTGGCTGGAAAATAGGGCTGCCATGTTTCTCTTTGGGATTCCCGGATACAACCGGTTACACGGGAAGTGTATAACCTAAAGCAGTGAACTGACACATCTCAGAAGTTTTGGATCAAAAGCTCCCAGGGACTTAATCTGAGATTAATCACCATGCACAATGGGTGTCGGTGTGAGATATCCAGTCTATCAATGTTCAAGATCCTACACAAACAGAGAAGTCCTCAAATTCTCCCTGGGCAACATTTCCGGGAAGAAAAGAAGTTAATATCCAAAAGCAAACTTACTAGACAGATACGCCATGACTCTCTATCACCAGTCTCTGCGCAGTGTCCCTCATCGCTGCGGTCAAAATCCTTAGCCGAGAGTTGAAAGGGCAGCGCTGTTTCTCATGGCCTTTTTGACTATGCATATTTACATATAATTCAGAGAGGTGTTCTTTTTCCCAAAATTAAGTGTAGCTCATGGTTTCTGGATGGTTTAAGCAGCTAGCTCTATAGACACAAAGCCTTTTCATTATAGACAGGAGCAATTGAAAAATAGTCATGAAATCAGGTCACTCTTAGGCAGAAACAAATCCCCTTGATCCCTAGTACTGTCGCAGGCATTCTTGCCGAAATGCTAACCTGCTGCCTTGCAGGCTTTTGCGGTGGTGCGTTGTGCTCAGAAGCTGTTAAAGGGTTTATTCTGCAGCTCTGGGGAGTGAGCCAGCTTTTCTTACAGCCCTGCCTATGAACAAGCAAGTCCAGTTCTCTATCTGGTTCTTTGGAGGTAGCTCCAGGTTTTCTTGGTCTTCCATATGCACAACAGGTACTGCTGGCAGGCCAAGGCTGAGAACATAAATCTTTGTGGGGATAGGGAAAGGAGGGGAATTGCTGGAGGGAAGAGTATTTAAATACCATCTTTCTTGCTTGTCGGTCAACGGACTTCTTCATATCATCAGCTGAAATGTGCTGGTGCATTTTCCTACACGGGATAGTGCAGCCTTGGAAACGGTGATTCTGAAGATGAGAAAAAAACAGTAATTATTTTCCTTGACAGTGCATAGCTGATTATATCATCAGTCTGGAGGGGTTTGTGAAGCAAGAAACTGAGCGTTTCTATCCGTTTGGTGAGTGAAAGTAGTGATTAGGCAAGATAAAGCCATTGTGGAATAAACTGTCAGTTCTTGGAGAAGCACTGTTAACTGGGGGTGAAGAAATCCAAATGTTTTGAGCTGTTTTGAGCTGGAGAGAGATTTTTCTGGTAAGAATATTACTTCTGTGATCATCGTCTGCATGAACACAGGCATGACCTAGCAGTGTTTCATTTTCATCTAATGAAATTGTGCAGCAGGATGTTGAAAGGAAGCTGAGAAGATGGCTCTCATCTGATTGATTATTGCCAGACAAGCCAAGGATCCTGGAGAAATCCCAAGGCTCTTGCCTAGCTATCCTCACGCCTTTCCCAGCCCCTCACTGGCTGGCTGCTGCTTGTGAGCCGGAGCTCGTCCCATACAGCTTCTTGCGTTTGAGAATGGCAGAAGAATGCCTTGAGTATCCCAAAAGATAAAAGTTGCCGTGGTATAAATTAACTTGCCAAGGCCCCCACAAGGGCCAGTTATTTGAAATAGTTGGATTTTCCTTCTGAAGTCTTTGTAAGATTGCTTGACTTTTGGATGATGAGACAAGGGATTATTTGTCTTGTTTTATGTGCTGTAAAAGATTGCAGAAGGGCTATAGGCATGGACCAAAATGGAGTGCCATTTCTCCAGCATCTCAAGGAGCTCAGGGGCTAATGTTGGTGGTACGCAGCAGGTTTCTGTCACCATTTCTTGGGGACGGGGACATAAGCACTTCACGCTGTGGCCTGAAAGACAGACCTCACTGCTTGGTTTGACCTTAGTGTCTCTGATGGTCACTTCTCTGCTGTGGCAAGGCAGGTTTCCCAATTTTTCTTGTTGTTTCGTCTCACCCAGGTGACGCTGAAGTACGCACTGTGAATGTGCACGTGCAGGGGATGGTCAGACCTCTCTGTGTGAAAAAGAGAGGCTCTTCCTCCCTGCAGTCCACTTGGTCTGACAGGCAGAAAACCAAAGTATATTAGAGGAGCTGGTGGGTGTTACCTGCCCAGTTTAGGCTGAGGAACTTCCTTCACCATGTGCATTATTTACAGCATGTGCCAAAAAGTCTTTTTTTAGCCTAGGATCATTGCAATGAACACAGCGCAGATACTCATGAGTTTCTCTCTTAAAAGCTCCTTTGCTTAGTGTGGTAATACATCAAATAAGTCTGTTTTGTCAATGGAGGGTACCAGCGTTGTGGCTTCTTCACAGGGGTAGGAGTCTACCAGGCTTGATTTTGTGAAGGAACAAGACATTTTCATAAAACTTTTAGGAGCTTAACAGATGCCTCCCAAACGTGGTTGAAGTTAGCCAGAGATTTCAAAAGTTTTTAGGGTGCACTGATGGACAGATGCATAGACACACATGCAGTGCATAAGGCCTGTTGCAGCAGGGAACCAACCTAAAAGGTATGGGAAGGCTTCACGAGTGAAACACTCCTCAGCAGGCACAGTTCTTCCCTCCGGCAAGAGCCAAGGAGAGACCCTGGCAGAAATTGACCACACTGATGCAGAAAATCCCTGGAAAATAAAATACTGATAGGGAGAGTAAATGCTAGCATGGGGTTGAGCCCTCAATGCTGAGACTGGGAGGCAAGAAAAACCTATTTGCAGAGCATCTGGCTCTCTCAGAGGACATAGGTGGGTAGGGAATACGTTGGTTGTTGTAGGCACTAGGTCTGAGGCTTCCCACTGCAAAAAGGGGGCCCCAAAGGCATCAGGGCAGGTAGGAGTGTTGCTGCTCCCCACAGGTACCAAACAGGATTTATTGCTGTGGTGTGAGTCTCCTCGCCACGTGGCACAGCAAATCTTGAAAGTCAAGCCATCCTCACATGTACAGTCTCACCCCAGTCTTTCTTGCATTGGGTGTTAGGCTTAATTACTCTTTCCTGGGAAGGCGCAAGGGGGTGAGCACAGAGCAGTCTCAGCCTCAAGGTTCCTCTGCAGTACCAGGAGGTGACCAAGCAGGGGTGAGCAAAGAAGGAGTGGGGACACTCTCTTTGAACCAGGAGTGCCCAGCTGGTGCTGGATTTCCACAGCTAAATTTATATCTGATTCCCTCTGCAAGTAGGAAAAAAAGTCTAATTGGGCTTTTGTGGTGATGATGCAGTTTCTTAGGTGGAAGTTGAAATTGGATGCTGTGGCAGGTTGATGTTATAGAAAGCCCTAGTGGACGCACGCATGTCCCATCATTGTTACTATTTTTTTTAAATTACCATTTCTACAAATCAGCCTTATTTCCCCCTGTGAGCTTTCTGTAACCCTTACCAAGAGAAATGATTACTTTTAACTTTTACATCTGTTGAGAAGGAAAGCTTAATTGGCCCAATAAAATTTCCCAGCTAACCTTCTCCAAACAAGACCAGCCAAGGCTGAAAGCACTTGCCACTTTTGGGTAGTCCCTATGCGAGGGGCCTGGGCTGTTTGGCAGGCTGGGCTGGCTGTGGAGGGAGGCGTGGGGGGACGGGGCGCAGGCATGCAGGGGCTGGGGGTGACAGAGGTGTACCAGGCAGTGGGTACAGCCTGGAGCAGCTGGCTTGAGCTGTGGCTGCATGCAGCTGTGAGCAGCAGCCGGGGCCTGTGGGTATGAGTAGACATGAGCTAATGCTGGGCACACAGCTGGAAATCCCAGGGCCGAGAGGTGGGGGATGAGGGCTCCCCTTCACCTCAGCTCCGGTGTCTGGCAGGCACCGCTGAACCTCGGCCGCTTGCTGGGCTCAAGGGAATTTTTTCAGGACGCAAAGGGATGAGGTCCTGGATGTGCTGCCAGAGCTCCACCACTGCCTTTACTGCCTACATTTTCAGAGCGTTGTCCAGGCTCTAAATGAACCAGATAGCTTGCAGTGACATGGAGATTCAACAGGGCCCCATAATACAGGACAACTAGCCACATTTATTTAGTGCCTGCATACCAAGAGACACTGCAGACTCCAAATGCAAACCTTAACTTTTCCATTAAACACTTATCTAGACATCACATGCCCTTTTGCATGGTGGTGCATGCCCCTCATTGCTTTTGCTGCTTCTCCATTTGGAGAAGACAGTGAAGCTTGCATTCTTTTTATTCTTATTATTTTTTTCCCGTGTGCCTGTAAAATACATTGAGAGGAATAAAACCACCAGCAAAAATCAAATATAGCAGTACTAAATTCATCAAACTCCCATGAGCCAAATAGGTGAATCACTAATGTGGATAGGTCATTATTATAGAGCGCTTATAGATGCATTCTCATGCATCCAAGTCTGATGACACAGAGTAGAGTCCATCAATCTCTTTTTTCTGAAGATCTTGTTGGAAAGAAACCACAGACCACTTTGTGCAATGTTACCACCTTGGTTTTCATTTACAACCAAATAAAAATGCGGTTTTGTTTTAAATATTTGTTTATTGCTTTTATTTCTGCCATATTCCCATTTGTTGGCTTGTTCCCGTGTGTATACGCTTCTTGAGTCTCCTATCCATTTATTCCCTCTGTCTCTAATTTGCTGGTGGTGTCATTTTGTGAAGTATCTCCTGATGCCTTCCAGGCTCGGGGAGAAGCTCTGGCTGAGGCCGGTCTCCTGGCTGGAGGTGGGAGCCTTGTGCCTCTAGCTGGGAACCGGGACCTGGGGAAGGGACATGCGCACGGGGGCTGTGGGTCCCTGCTCACCACCTCTGCAGCTGTGCCTGTTTCTGAAGACTTGTGAGGAAGAAGCTTCTTGTGGATCACGCATGCCTCTTCAATGTCATGGCCATTTGCAACCCAAAGGGCCCCATTTTATCAGTGTGGACACTTGTATCTTGACAAAGATCTGTGCCCCTGCAGCTGTGGCGGGTGAAGGCTCCAATGATCTGAGATGCACCCATGACTCATCGAGAAGGCTTTGCTGGCGGGAAATCTTTCATTGGTTTTGTTGACTTCCTCAGGCAGCTTTGACTTCAGAGCCTATTTTGTTGCTCTCAGCATCATTCGTTAGCATTTTCCTTCCCACTGTGGATATATATAAAGATGTCCTTTCATTGCCTCTTGAGTGTAAACATACTAGAGTACTTCTTGCAAAGGGACTTTTATGATTTTATAAATCGAGGTCATTGTGGTGCAAGTGGTTACTTGAGTGCACCATGTTCATGGCTGCTGTTTTATTTATATACCGGGCTACATTATTGCATCTGTGGAATGGCAAGTAGCTAAGGCTTCTTGTGCCACTAAGACAAAATAAAGTGAAGTAATCAACAGAGCCAGAGTTGCTCATGACACCCCAGAAGGAAATTGAAATGCTGTGGAAATGTATTAGAGGGTGTCTATGTAATGATGTGCCCAAACGGCAGACAGCCAGAGCGGTCTGGCTGAAGAGCAGAATATTTTTACTCTGTGGCATGCGCAAGGCGCTGCAGGACAGCTTCTCCACTCCTGCTCCCCTGGGAGTGGAGTGGGCTCCGTCCTGCTGCTGCCAGCATCCCACCAGGAGGGTGAGGTGAACCCAACCCTCTCCAGGCATAGCAGTGGCATTCCTCACTCAGGGATTGCAGTCTACAGTTCCGTTTTGGCTGTGTAGAGGGACTTCTCCCCCACCAAAAAATCCTCATGAAAGTTTTAAATCACTTCTCTATTGATGTTGCTTCATGCAGACGTTGCATTTATAGGACATGGTATCCAAGAGTATAATTCCACATGACATGGAAGTAGCATTACCCCAAGCACTGATATTTTGGTTTAAAGACAGAGGTTCTTTTTATTTGCCTCCTGGTTTATGACATTTGCTCCTCAGATATGAGATATTGCTAGATACTTAGTTTTAAATGGAAGCTGAGATAAAGATTCAGTTCCTGGGATTGTGTTCAAGAAGGGTCTCAAATACCGTAAGATTTATAGTGAGCTAGCGACACTGGGAATGAAAATACCTTTTTGACAGGATATATTATGGCACATCTAGCATAGAAGTGCTGTGGGTTTTCAATTTATTACTTCCTACTTGTTCTACAAAATAGAAAATTTGGATCAGTGCATGCACTGATAGAGCTGCTGATGTAAAGATCCGGGCCTCACACCCTTTGCTATCATACTTGGTGCTGGGAGAAGTCACGTTGTCTCCCCGACGTCGTAAAGCTGGGCTTTAACATATTGTCAGTAAGACACCCGCATGCAGACAGACTTGAGTGGGAATGCCGGAGGTCTGGTCACTGTGGGGTCTTTCTGGTGAGGCTCACTGCAGGCAGATGGCCAGATTTTCCTGTCATTGCTCCTTTACTGAGGGGATGGGTGCGTTCCCCTGCGTGTGGTAGAGGCCTTGCTCTTTGAAAGCAGGAACAGCATCATCTATCAAAAAGAATGTTCTCCTGTACCTCATCGAGCTATTTATCTCCCTTGTGTAATCGCAACACAGCTCTCTTTGGCAGGACCCTTGGGCATGGCTTCTTCCAGCACTTTTGGGATAGGAAGAGTAATGGACTTGATGGGTCTGTAGGCAGCGACTTCTCTGGGGGCGGGGGGAGGGAACTGCCATCCCCCATTGCATCTGGCAGAAGGGCCACCCCAACAACTGAAACAGCCCCAACACATGACATGGACCAAGACTGCGTCCACAGTGGTAGAGCCACTGGGGAGAGTTTCTATCTCTGTGGGTTGAGCTCGGCGTGCGCATTTTCTGTGTGGTTTTAGCAAGATAAACCCAGAGGGCTTTGGGGAGCTGTTGGGAAGACGAAATGATGGCTGTGGATTGCCACCATGAGCGTGCCAGGGTGGCTGGGGAACGCTGGCCCAAGAAAGTCAATCAGAGGAAGTCCTGCCCAGTGGCACCGGAGAGATGGTGGGCTTGCAAAACCCCATTGTCAGATACACATGCCTCTTGCCAGCATGTTCCTCTCAAATCCTGCCTATGTGCTTCCCCTACGCCATTAAAACTAGGCAATATTTTGGTTGAGGACCTGCGCCATTAAAACCAGATAATATTTTTGTTGAGGAGGCCTCTGACTGTGGTGGCCAGGAGCTGCTGGCAGAACTGTAGGTGTGAAAACCCAGTCAGGCTTGCTGGGCAAACCGTGGTTTGTTCATAGATGGGATGCTGCAGACTAGGGTCAGTCCTATCAGTAGGACAATTGCATGGAAAAGTCCAAGGAAAGGTAAAAGCAGGAAAGCCATTACCCACCCATGCGTGTACGTGGGGCTGAGGTGCCGGGCAGCACAGGGGCTGCAGACCCACAACAGCTGTATAAGGATGGTCTGGCCCCAGTGATGCGCTGACTCCCGAGACAGGCTGGGATAAATCAGCAAGGATAATAACTGAACAAGGAAATCTTGCTGGGAAACATGCCCTTGACCTTATTATGCAGCCTCTGGGGGCTCCAGCTCAATCGGCCGGGGCAGAGCAGAGAATTGCTGTTTGTGTGGTGTCCTACATGGCAGGGGGGTTGGAACAGGATGATCTTTAAGGTCCCTTCCAACCCAAACCATTCTGTGAGTCGGTGATAATGACTGGTTTGTGTCTTATTAAAACAGAACTGCTAGCGCCTGGGACGGAGGGATGAGGGTGTTCGCTGTGTCAGTGGCACCGAGACCAGGCACACCCTGTTCCATGGCACTGCCGCAGGGCGCAGCGCAGCTCTGAAGCCGGGGCTGGGGCTGCTGGGCACAGCCGGAGCAACACGGGGCAGCCCGGGGGGAGAAGCTGAGAGCCCGCAGCCCCTAGGAATTACATATAGGGATCGTGTTTAGCATCACTGTTTTCAAATAGCCATAAAAAGAAACGTTTGTAACATTTTAAGGCCTGAGGAGGAATACTGGCTCCATTGAAATCAGCAGCATAACTCCCCCTGAATTCCACATGGGAAAGATTTAACTCTCTTGGCGCAAAGGCGCTCAGGGTTATTGATTCCCTTGCTGCGATCGCCTTTGCTAGAGCTACAAGTGTCAGTCATGTGCATTGATCAGGGATAGATAAACAAGAAAACCTGAAAATGATGAGAAGAAAGTCTGCAGCTGCATCTAAAATAAATTGTTCCCATTTATGTATTTCCTTCACTGCTCTCATCCGAATCAGGACAAACAAGGAATTCTGTGAGATGCAATTAATGTCATCGCAAGGATCCCAAACTGCTAGTTTTTACTGAAAATTCTCAGCATGGCATTTTCCGTCATCTCCACTAAAGGAAATCAATGTCTCCAGTCTGGATGTTTCCCAAGGAATTTTCTTTCCATATCTGAAAGCGTCTTGTGTTCACAAAGACACTAATGAGTAAAAGTGATCTGAATGACATTGATTTAAATTTGGGTAAATAACAAGCCTTGGGGAGAGGTGCAGGACCTGATGGTTGGGTTCACTTGGGCTTCTGTTCATATCTGCTTGATATTTTTATTTTAGGAAAGCAGAAAAAACTCTGTATGTTCCTGAAAGAGAGGGAAAAAAACGCCAAACCTTTTGAAATGTGTCACTATTTATTAATATCCTTCATCAGACTCAACTCTTCTGCACAAAGGGTGTACCGCTCACCAGCCTTGCCCTCTGACCACCTCTCCCGGTTAACCTTCTCCCTTATTGACGTCTTTCTGGCAGAAGATGCTGGAATACCTTTGGGAGGGAGCATCAGCAGGATGGCAGCCCAGGGCTGCAGCCACGATGTGCTTGCCAGCGCACGGCATCCGGCACCAGCACAACCCGAGCCCCGCTGTCACCGGCACGCTGGTAGCAACCGCGCTTGGCAGGCCGATGGGATGTGTGAAAGCACACTG
Source organism: Gorsachius magnificus (assembly GCA_034008185.1). NCBI lineage: Eukaryota > Metazoa > Chordata > Aves > Pelecaniformes > Ardeidae > Gorsachius > Gorsachius magnificus. Next base: position 166,976,536 of record CM067081.1, read on the forward strand.
CTGCCATTCAGCTCCAAAATGAGCTCTAAGTCTCCTTCCAGGCCAGGACAAAGCTTCCTCTGGCTGGATGCTGGCAGCTCTGGAGGAAAACCAGGCCCTGGCCAGGAGCAGTGCCAGCAGTGGCGAGGCGGGTGGAGGCGGCAACTGGCAGGCAAAGCCCGCAGGCAGGCGAGTTGGCAGCACCAGCATTGTTATTTCCAGGATACATGAATCCTGGTGAAATGAAAGGGAAGCCTTCATCAGCTGAAGGACATCAGCTGCGTCCTTTGATAGGGGTGGATTTAGGCAGAGGAGGCTGTGATCTCTGTAGGCGGTGGTGGCAGCAGGCTCACCCATGCCTCTCTCCGGGCACCCTGCAGCACCTCCTGGCAAGAAGTGATGGTCGCTCTCTGCTGCCACACACCTCCCTGCTGTCCATAGGAGGCTGGCCGGTGTTTCGGGTGGCATGGGTGGTTGGCAGCGGGGCAGTTTGAAGAGGTTTTAAGCCACTGCTGGGAGCAGTGCATGGAGCCATTGGGCTGTGTTACACCCTCGAAACGCTCTGGTTGAATTGTTGCTTACAAATGTCGTAGTTTGTCGAGCCTTCAGTGGCTACTCACTGAAGAGCTATTTAACTATTTAGCAAGTGCCGCTGTAAGTTAAACGTACCAGTAACTAATACACGTCTTGTAACAGTGTCATTTTACGCCAATAGTAGTTACGTGAATTATATGCTCTTTGTGATGTCACACTGTAGGCACCTTGACCAACAAGTTTAGAATAAACCTCTTCAAGAAAATTAGTTATTTTTATCTAGTGCTCTCAATTTTCAGCTTGAGCCAATATTTACCTATTCAATCAGACCCAAGTTAAAATAAAGACTGACTGATAAGTACTTGTTTAAACTTCAGGAGCCCCCCACTTTTCTTTCTTTCTTATCTCGGTTTTCTCGACTATCAGCTTGCTGTCACTTAATTGCCACGCCTAATCACTTTTCTACTAGGAAGCAGCCTGGGACTCATAGGAGCCAAATATTTGGAAATCTGAGCTCTATTTGTTAAAAAATACACCCATTCTGGGGGAGGGAAAGTTAATGAAGAGTCCCCCACCCGAGCATCACCTGCAGGACTGCCGGTCCCTGCGCTAGGCCACGCCATGTACCCGTGGCACCAACCTCTGCTTTAAGTTAATGCCAAAATGTCACTTGACACCCATAGGGTCTGGACTTTGTGTGGGAAGGGGCACAGGGGATCCTGGGGGGTCACTTCATGCACACCGGGGTGGAGGTGGATTCACTGCTCCTGCTGCTTGCGGAGGGGAAAGAGCATTAGGAAAGCCTGGTGCGTGCTCCTGGGGGATGCTCCCACCACCATCCCACCCCCCATCCCACCACAGGGCTGGCTGACGTCCTCCTTTCTGCTTCCCTTGTTGCGTTTCCCTGCCCAGGTGATATACCGAGCCCTGTCACCGCCTTACGCCGCGGAGGACCCGTACAGCGCGGAGGCCCAGGCGCAGCTGAAGATCACCAACCTGCGGGTGCGGCTGCTGGAGCGGCAGGGCTGCCCCTGCCTCCCGGCCGGGCCGGCCCCCCAGCCCTCGCAGCCCCCACCACCCCTGCACTACGCCGTCTACGACTTCATTGTGAAGGGCAGCTGCTTCTGCAACGGCCACGCTGACCACTGCGTCCCTGTTGCCGGATTCAAGCCCGTCAAGGCAGCTGGCGTTTTCCACGTGGTATGTACATGCGCCCAACAACGTCTGCACTGCAGGAGAGCAGAGTTTTAACAGCGGTAGGGAACGGTATAGAATCATAGAATCATAGAATCATAGAATGTTTGGGGTTGGAAGGGACCCCTAGAGGTCATCTAGTCCAACCCCCCTGCAGTGAGCAGGGACACCGCTAACTAGATCAGGTTGCTCAGAGCCCCGTCCAACCTGGCCTTGAATGTTCCCAGGGATGGGGCCTCCACCACCTCTCTGGGCAACCTGTTCCAGTGTTTCACCACCCTCGTTGTAAAGAATTTCCTCCTTATATCCAGTCTAAACCTACCCTGCTTCAGTTTAAAACCATTACCATAGAGTATGGTCTAGGTCTGAGTGCACAGTATTTGATAGGCGACGCCCTGAATTCCAAGCACAGTGAGCAAAAGCAGTCTTTACAAAGGAGGTGGTCTGAGGCTGAGGTGCTGGGTCCACCAGGACTCTCATCCTTCAAGGGTGCTCCACAGTAATTTACGTTTATTTATTTCAGGTGGACCCTTAAAATAAATTAAAAAGTCTAACTCCCTTCTTCCCCCAAACACTAACTCTCATTAACACAATATCTAAAAGATAATAAATGCAGGGCATTTTGGTGACAGAGAGGGATGAGAGCTCCCTCGAATGTACTAGGGGTCTTGTGATGGCCATTGCTTCTGGAGGATCCTCAAATATTGGGTTGGATCCTGAACTGAGAGGCAGGAGAGCTAGGGTTTGCCCACCACTCCCAGGCTCTCCATTGCACTTTGCAATACATTTCTCCGGATAAAAACCCTGTGCTCCAGTTTCGAGGGGACTCCCATCACAAGAGCTCTGACCTCAAATCCCTTGGGACTGACCAAGACCTTAACCCCAGCCCTCCCACATCACAGAGAAGCGAGAGCCACTAACCCCTTGGCAGGGTGATGGGCACAGCAGCAGCCGGCATGTCAGATGCCCGCGGCATGACACACCTGCACCCTGCCAACCTGGGGACACCCTGGTCTCACCGCCCCCAACACATCTTGTCCTTTCTGCCTGTCTGAAAGTCCTGGCTTTGCTGGCAGAGGAGCAGTAGGGAAAGCCAGGGCAGTCAAAACATTGCGCTGAATAATGTTAGAAAAGGGAAGATCATAAAAAAAAAACCCCAAACCATAAGGCAGTTACTTGAGGTAAGGAGGTCTGGCATCTGTCCAGCTCTTTGGGGAACTCTCATTTCACTTAAATTATGGTCGCAGACATGAAGCAGACAGCATGTTTCCCTTCTAATAGAGCTCGTCTTGCAACATCTTGAATTATACCAATTTGAAAGCGTGCGGCACTATGATTGATAAGGCTGTTTCAAGTAGCACTGCCTCTGCTTTCCACAGATGTCCCCTGAGCAAAAGTCTTTGAAAGGAGCTGTTTGCTCAGGATTATTTTGGTGGGATACAATTGCACGGGAGTGTGCCCTGGAGCACCGCTGAGAGTTGTAACAGAGCCTGTGGCCAAATACGCTTCCGGTACGGCTATAGCCTATGGAAGCCATAGTGCGCAGGTAACAGGCGGTGCTGTGGGAGGGAATCAAGTGCCAAAATCGCACTGAAAACCAAAGCAAGAAATAGCAACAAGCCCCTGTGCTGGCCCCAAGGGGCCTGGAAATTCAACTCCGGTTATAAATGTGTATGTGGCAGGAGTCCCAAAGGTGATGTTTCTGCAGTGAGGCTGACTCATTTTACTGTGCCTTACAGCTTATCCTGCATGTCCTATAGGGGATGTACCGGTGTAGGGCTGACATAGCCCCATGGCTTGCAGGGAGGGTCAGGGAGTGGTAGGATGCTTCCCCTCCCAATATCACTTTTTCCATCATAGGACCGGGAGCAGCTGGGGCTGAGCCTGGTCCATGCCAGGCTTCTGCCTGGCATGAGGCTGCTGCAATTTGGGGACTGCATTGGCACCCCACTCATGCATACCAGGCTGGGGTTTGCCAGCACATTGCTTAAGATGGGAAGAGAGGAATATTTCCAAGATGATAGCAAGACGTGTGTGTGTGAATGAACAGAAAAGGGATGAAAGATTGCGGGGTCCGGGGCTGCTTAGCTGGGAGAAGTCAGGGAAACTTCTGAAAAGAGAGTAAGATTTCAGAGAGGGAGCATTTTTGTACATTTCACCTGAAAAAGTCACATAAAAGCTAATTCTGAAGAATTATGGTCAGTTGTTCAAGTGTGAGATGGGGACTTCAGTCTTGCCTTTATGTAACAGTATTTACGTGGGATTTTAGCAGAACCTTCACTGTAAAATGGAGTACAGCAAAAGCTGGGAAGCACATTACCAATTCACAATATGATTTTATGCTTGTTTAGACCAGAGCACTCCTGAAGAATATCCCCTAAGTTAGAGAGTTAACATCAAAATGTAAGCAAGCTTAAGATCTTTTTTTAAAAAAAAATCCTTCCCCAAAAAAACCATGCATAAGTTTTCTTAACCTCCTACTTGGTCTTAGCCCACAGGCAAAATCCTAACTGCAGGCTTAGTTTCAGTCCCTGCTTGGCCAGTGGAAGAACTGGGTGTGATATATTTGGTTTTCTCTGGGCAGTAAGCCGGGGTGCATAGCTGCCAGGTCTCGTGCAGATCTCGCAAAGCAACCAGAAGCATTTCAGCCATCGCACCCAGAGAGGATCTGACAAAGCCACATGGGGATGCAAGGATGCTCGTGGCTGCTTCCCAGGTGGGTTTGGTGCAGGAGCCTGACCCAGAGGGCCAGGATGCTCCACTCAGCTTGGGACATCGGCCTGGCTGGCTGCCGTGGGATTCCTACCATTGGATGCATTTTTTTCTTGATGGCTGGGCCATCGTGTGCCGAGAGTGGCTGAAGGGAGGCTAGAAGTCCAGCTTGACCATGAGATAATACTGACCCAGAACATCTTTGGGGGCATGGGATTGAGAGGTGAACAGGGTGGCTTTATGGACAATGAGGGGCTCCTTCCACCCCAGCAGAAGCAGCTCTAGCTCCCTTCACTAGGGTGGGATAACCTCCTTTTGTGATCCCTCCGGGTCAGGTCAGAGTAAAGGTGGACTTCACAGAGTCCAAACATTTGCTGTGAGAAAAGATTGTGTCACGGTAGTCCCAAGAGCAAAAAGCAATAGCTGAGACCTGGTAAGAGAAGAGGTTTGTTTCTGTGCTCTCACTGCCATCCAGCTGCAAAACTCTCCAGGATGCTCCTCTCTGCAGAGGTCACTGTGTGGGTACCACAGAGCAAAGCTTGATGGCGATTTCCCTCACCCACCCTTTCTCCTAAAGCAGAAAGGAATTTATATAGGGAAGCTCTACATTCTTTTTAGCATCAGAAATGCCATGTCAGCCTTTAGGGGAATTCTGAGTATAGAGGTGGGTTTCCTGCTCTAGGGGAGTGTATCTCTCCCTGAGCCGCAGGGGAAGCCTACAGAAAGGACCTGGCTGCCTTCCAACAACACCAAGGGCTGCTCCTCATGGGTAGTATAATCCTGACTGTTCCTTGTTATACACTTGGGTGCAACAGACAGCTGTCAGGGTGGTACAGGTACAATTCCTTCTCCACTCCTCCCAAATTTATTCAAAGGGTCACTACCCAAATCTCAAGCAACAGCCCAATGCATGCCCAGAAAAAAATGTGCATGGACAAATGTACCTCATACCATACCATGCAAAGCAGCTGGATCAGTTTGTGAGCTGCATTACATGGCAGAACACCCATGCAAGTAGAGAAATGGATTCACAGACACAGGAGACCCCTCCTGATCTTCAGTGGCTGTGAGAAGACACTTTTTTTGGCTGATCTGTGGCATAAGAGCTTCTCACTCCTTGCCAGTACCTCTGTGCATGGAGCTATTGCAGAGCACTCTTGACCCCTTACCAGCTAAAGCATCCCCACGGCCTGTGTGCAGCTATGGCAAGGGTGGTGAAAGAGGAGATCAGCCTGGAGATAAGTAGGATCTTGCCATTTAGGACTCCAGAGTGGGGAAAGCAAACCCAGAGATACCTCACTTGGGCTGTGAGGTTCTGTCTCAAGGTGAGGGCAGGAGTTCATCTGTCTCAGAGACTCCTTGGCCCTCCCTGGCTACAGAATCCTGCAATAGCTACATGGTTTTCACGGTCGGCCTGAGTTATGAGTCTTAGAGGGCTGTGTCCTTGCTGGGGCTTCCTGCTTTTACCCCTATGAGATGAGATCCCACCTGAGGAACCTGAACGCACATAAGTCCATGGGACCTGATGAGATGCATCCCAGAGTCCTGAGGGAATTGGCCGATGTAGTCGCCAAGCCACTCTCCATGATATTTGAAAAGTCATGGCAGTCAGGTGAAGTCCCTGGGGACTGGAAGAAGGGAAACATTGTGCCCATTTTCAAAAAGGGTAGAAAGGAAGACCCTGGGAACTACCGACCTGTCAGCCTCACCTCTGTGCCTGGGAAGATCATGGAACAGATCCTCCTAGAAGCTATGCTAAAGCACATGGAGGCCAGGGAGATAATTCGAGATAGCCAGCATGGCTTCACCAAGGGCAAGTCCTGCCTGATGAACCTAGTGTCTTTCTATGATGGTGTGACAGCATCAGTGGACAAGGGAAAACCAATGGATGTCATCTATCTGGACTTCTGCAAAGCCTTTGACACGGTCCCCCACAACATCCTTCTCTCTAAATTGGAGAGCTATGGATTTGATGGGTGGACTGTTCGGTGGATAAGCAACTGGCTGGATGGCCGCATCCAGAGGGTAGTGGTCAATGGCTCGATGTCCGGATGGAGACTGGTGACGAGTGGTGTCCCTCAGGGGTCCGTACTGGGACCGGTGCTGTTTAATGTATTCATCAATGACTTAGACAGCGAGATCGAATGCACCCTCAGCAAGTTTGCGGATGACACCAAACTGAGTGGTGCGGTTGACACACCAGAAGGACGGGATGTCATCCAGAGAGACCTGGACAGGCTGGAGAGGTGGGCCTGTGTGAACCTCATGAGGTTCAACAAGGCCAAGTGCAAGGTCCTGCACCTGGGTCGGGGTAACCCCCAGTATCAGTACAGGCTGGGGGAAGAAAGGATCGAGAGCAGCCCTGCCGAGAGGGACTTGGGCGTGCTGGTGGATGAAAAGCTGGACATGAGCCGGCAATGTGCGATGGCAGCCCAGAAGGCCAACCGTACCCTGGGCTGCATCAGGAGAAGCGTGGCCAGCAGGTCGAGGGAGGTGATTCTGCCCCTCTACTCTGCTCTGGTGAGACCTCACCTGGAGTACTGCGTCCAGCTCTGGAGCCCTCAGCACAAGAAGGACATGGAAGTGTTGGAGCGGGTCCAGAGGAGGGCTACAAAAATGATCCGAGGGCTGGAGCACCTCTCCTATGAGGACAGGCTGAGGGAGTTGGGCTTGTTCAGTCTGGAGAAGAGAAGGCTGCGGGGAGACCTGATTACGGCCTTTCAGTATCTAAAGGGGGCCTATAGGAAAGATGGGGAAAATCTTTTTAGTAGGGCCAGCTGTGACAGGACAAGGGGTAATGGTTTTAAACTAAAACAGGGTAGGTTTAGACTGGATATAAGGAGGAAATTCTTTACAACGAGGGTGGTGAAACACAGGAATGGGTTGCCCAGAGAGGTGGTGGAGGCCCCATCCCTGGGAACATTCAAGGCCAGGTTGGACGGGGCTCTGAGCAACCTGATCTAGTTAGCAGGGGGGTTGGCCTAGATGACCTCTAGGGGTCCCTTCCAACCCCAAACATTCTATGATTCTATGATTCTATGATTCTATGATTATCAACTCATGGCTTCATTATCAATGAACCAATTTTATCAACTGTCTAATGTTTCCTGCTCCATCCTTCCTTTCCTCTCCTGCACTCCCGCTAGTGCAGCCCTATTTCCACATCTTTCACCTGCACTGAACAGAGTGAGAGCAAATGAAGCAGTCTGGTTTTGTTCATCCTCTTGGTCTCTTTTTCCCTTGACGGCAGTCTTAATAACATGATACAGTGGCTATCTTTGCTCTGAAGAACTAGAACTTAGGGATGCAGAAGCTTTAATGGACTTGAGACATGTGCCCAAAGCAGTTTGGTGTGGTGCTGCTGCTGCCATAGCGAAATGGTGCTGCTGCAATTATGCTTATAGGCTTCTTTAGTAGTCCAAGGTGCTGGGTCAGTGTAAGTCAAGGACTTTTCCAGGAATTGGGCTTTATTTTCTAAGCTGAACAGGCAAAACTGTTCAGAAACCTGATCAGTGAACGCATCTGAACTTGATTTCTGGCAGCTGCTTGACAATTAGGCACCAAACCCCAGAAATAGGGGGTGGGGGGACAGAGTACGGTTGGGATCCCACGTACACTGAGCTACCATGCTAAAGCACTTCTGTATAGTTGGGCAGGGTGAATATTCCTCCCCCTTCCCACATGGCCAGCCCAGGGGCTGTTATAAATTGTTATCATGATACTGACATCAAAAGATGCTGAAGGTCTTCTCCAGCAGCACTGACAGAAGCCTATTGTACAAGGAATTAAAAAACCCCTACCAGACAGCCCCCACACCCTGGACAACAAGCTTTGTATTCTTTCACAAGAACGAGATAGGATATGAGAATTTTCTCATGCATAAATTTGGTTGTCTGGCGCTTTGGGAAAGAATACCTCCCCACATGCTGACAGCAGCCAGTAGGCATCGGTTCTCAAATTGGCACAGTGGCTCGAGTGCAACACAGTTCAAAAGCTATCATTAAAGACTCGATGTGAATGCCGTGATTTGCCTTTAGGCTGATATCATGCCCATTTTCCACCAAAAAAAAAAAGGAGAATACAATTTGAGCAGTTCCAAGAAAGAAACTCTATTAAAAGCAGTTGCCCCTCCCAGCTCTTTAGCCTATTTAGACTATCAGGTCTTTGGGACATCGATTTTCTTTTAGTGTGCATTTGTTTTGGACTCTATATTGTGGGTGAGTTCTTGCAATGTACATCAATTCATAACAGGTGACTGAAAGCATTTTTCCCTTGATGCAGTGTTTCTTTCTCACTGCCAACATTTTGGAACATGATAAATAGGGAGGAAAGTATTTTATAAGATCTGACTAGAGAAAAACCCCATGTATTTGCGATCTGAAAGGAAGTGCTGGAAGGTTATAATTCAGCAACAAAAGGCTCTGGAAGGAAGCATGCCCTAGAAACTGTCTTTGTATAGAGAAATCAGTCGCTCGTTTATCTTACAGAAGTCAACTTTTGTAACAGTGTTTGCATTGTGCCCTCTAATGACTGACATTGCGGTGGGACTGTCAAGCTAAGAAGGGAAACAGTGTGAAAGTGAACTGGGATGTAAAGGCTCCATGACAAGATGAAAAATGGTATGAGAAGGCTTTGCCGCTTAAATGAGTCAAGAGCTGTGTGAATGCTTAAAGCAGTGAGACGTACTGGGAATTGTGTTTATGTACTTAGCGATGCTCCAGAATGACCCAAGTGGGTACGCTTTACAGTTAAATGTAAATTGAGGTGAGTGAAAAGGGAGGAAAAAAATGTCCTCTTTCCCTTGTGGATGCGTGGGGGTCACATTCTGCCTTCAGAAATGTGCTGAGATGCCAGAGAAGTCCCCAAGGCTGGGTACATAATTTCCCTGCTCTACTTTGGGTCCCAGCAGATCTGCCGGGCCGGTTTCTTAGCCCCAGCTCCCAGCCGCTCCCTAGCACGACGGGGAATTTACAGGGCATCGCAGTCTTGCATCTGGCCCTCCGACAGCTCTTATGGGCATTAATTTCACCCAGAGTAGACAGTCGGCTGTTTTTCACCTACTGCCACTTCTCTTTTCCTTCTGTTACCTCTCCTTCTTGTCCTTTCTTTCTCCTATATTCAGCTGTCACAGTATTTTACTACTAAAAAAAATACCTGTCTGCCTCTGGGCTGCAAGAAAGGGCTTGCTAATGTTCACCTTCTTTTGTTGTTTCTGATGCATAAAAATCTTTTCTGTCATGCTGGAATTATGTAGAAGAAAAAAGAGATTTTCTTCAATGAGATAAAGCTAGCATGGAGAGATGTTTAAAGCAGAGCTCTTTTGGGGGGTAATCGTTATAATGCTATTGAAAGAGAATAAATACATCAGCCTCAGGCAAGGTTTTTGAAGCACTTAGGTCCGACTTTCATTAAATTTCTGTGAAAAAAGGAATAGGGGAAAAAAAGGTGTTAACTAAACAGTTGCACTGAGGAACAAGCTATTAACGAGCCCGTTGGCCCTCCCCTCGCTCTGCTGAGATGGGCCATTTAGCTGTTGGCTTGTTCATTAGCAGGTCTGCACCTGACTCTGCCTGGCTCAGAGGGGTCGGGGCCACCGTGGGACCCAGGGGGACCTTGCAGAGGCAGAGTTTTCTCAGGGTCCAGCCTATTTGAGTAGCGCCACTGCAAAGGCTCGGCACTGCAGGAACTGGGAACCCAGCTGCCTTTTCCAAAGCTTACTCCCAAAGAGCGGAGCCTGAGCAGCTGCAACAGATGCAGAAGCGGGGCCAGCCGGGCTGTCACGTCCTGTGCCCCCATGGGTGCTCACCCAGGCACGAGTCCCGCTGAGATTACGAGTTCCTTGCTTCATGGCAAGCAGGGGCACATGGGTTTGCGAAGAATGCACGGCAGGCTGGGCCACCCAAACGGCCATCCCAGCCCACGCCAAGCTGAGCAACTCCTGCAGAGGGGGTGCAGGACCTATGGCAGGATCTGGGCTTAGGGAGCAGCATCTGATGAAGACGCTAATGCATCACATTGTGATAAACCCTGGAGGAAAGGAAACTGCAAAGCAGCACCCTTGCGATAAGGACCGGGAATGCATGGCTCCTCCTGACCCAGCTGTGGCAGCACCCACTGGGTGCTCAGCACTGGCCCCAGGAGCAGGTTTCCAGCCCTGCCGAGGCAGCTGGGGAGCCCGTACCTCCAGGTCTCTGTGCTGGTCCTGTGCTTGCCATTATGCAGAAGTCAGAATCGCACTATTCTGTTATTATTTAATCTTTTCAGCCAGACCCTTCGTTTCCTCCCCTCCTGGGTGCATTGTACATTTACAAGCAATCAATACAAGCAGCATCATGCCCAGCTCTGTGTCGGGGCCTCTCTAAACACCAGCTGGCTTGATTTGCTTGATTTGATATTGGTTTTTAAGTTTTAAAGTTTAAGTTTAAAGGTTTTTTAAGTTTTTTAAGTTTTAAAAAACCCTTTCTTTAGAGTTCACATGCAGATTAAGAAGTCTGGCCTACAGCTATTCAGCCGCTTGCTTATTAGCTCTGCGTGCCAAATTAATGGCTGCACATCAGGGTCTTGGGATACCCGTCCTCTCCTGTTTTATTTTCATGCACCTCCCCCTATGCTGGCAATGCGGCATGCTCTATTATACAGTACTTGGGCTTTCAGAAAATGCAGGCTCTTTCGCCTTGGGACCGTGAATGCTCCTTGGCAGGGAGTTTTGCCTGTCTCTCTGCTGGTGTCCTGGGATGCTTAATCCTTTGAGGGTTTCTTAGGTGCTGCTGAGTTTCAGAGTCGTATATTATTAATGCTGGGCAGCCGCTGGCTGATTGATTAAGTCCCCACTGATTCTTTGTGTGGCTTTGGCAAAGGAGGAGCCGAGTTTGAGGGGTGAGGCTGCAGGCTGCGGGCACAGGCAGGGGCAGCAGGCATCCCCGCAGTAATCCCAAGAGTCTCCGTGTCTGAGACATACCCCCGTTTGCAAGTCTTCCCCCACATCCTTCTTACTTTGGCACCACGACGGCCAAAGCACCAAGGGACCACCTTGTTTTGGCCCTCAGGTCACCTTCCCCTCCTGATCACGCACATCCTGGGTCTGGTGGGTCCCCTTACCCTAACTGCCGGGACAGTCTCGTGAGGAACAAGCAGAAGGATTTCTCTGGCCACAGGTGTGGTTCAGGCTACTACAGCCAGTTTAGCACTAGCCATTGAATGGCCAAAGGGCTTGCAAGAAACCCCTACCAAAAATGGCATCAAAGAGGTAGGGCTCTGTCAAAACCACCAGAAGATGACCACACGACTAATGCAACTTAACCAATTTCTGTTTCTGGGTGGGTGGATGCTTTTAAATATGTGTAAAGTAGCTCAGTAACATTGGTTTCTGTGTGGGCTTTGCCTGAAAAATGTACAAGCAAGAGAGAAATTTTATTGCAGGGTGTTGATTTAGGAAAGCAAGGCATCTGAGAGTTTGAAGAACGTTTTGTAGGTGGTAGCAAAGAAGAAAATATGAAAACACAAGACACACTTTGAGAACTAAATATTCCCTCTGCAAATTTGTTTTCTTTCTTTTCTGTATTTGCTTCTCATTCTTTTCAAACATTAGCACACATTCAAGCATACATCAATACGAGAAGCCAGAAAGACCAACTGGTATCTGCAATGAGGCCAAAATAGCACAGAAAGCGATGTTATCTTAGTATTCGTGCTTTAGCTTAGATGCTTGCGCATTCTGTCTGACTCGGTCTGTCTGTTGCTTACGCAGTCCACTTGCTGTACTGTATTGCGCTTACTCCTGCTTTGATGATCCAGACATTTTAATAAGGCAGGAAAGGATCACTTGAAAAGTTTTTGAAATATTTTGCTATTTGCGTTGCTGCTGAGAAGTCTTTTAAGGACTTTCAAGGTCAGTTTTGAAGTTTTATCTGTACCGCTTACATCTGACCCCCGTGAGATAGCAGCTGAAATCTATTCATTAAAAATAAAGAAATCAGGAAGTCATCATTAGCCAGGGGGAGTGGGGGGGTGCACCTATGTAACAAGCAAAAGCTGTTTACAAGATGTTCAAGGTCCTCTTCTGTTTTGTTTACTGTTCAGGTTTTTCACAGGAACCTTTTTCGTGGCAGGTCTCGGCAACAAGTCATACAGTTAGGAACAGCACACTTGTAAAGCCACAAGTTAAACAGAGTGGAAGGCAGCATTTTTCAGCAGCAGTTAAAGCCATGCCCCAGCTCCAGGCCGGATCACCAGGCACCCTGAGCTCCCTGTGTGGCTCCCGATGTCAAAAGAAGCCGATGGCTGGTGCAGCTCCCCAGCTCTGTTGGTTTCATGTCCAACCGATGGCATGAGCATGGGGCCAGGCTGGCAGGGCAGGCTGAGGGCTCCAGGTTGTTACTGAGCAGCAGGAGAAGCTGAACCATGCTCAGTTTGCTGCCTGCCTTTCTCTCTCACTTCCCCTGCGACCAGTGAAGGAAGGGGCAGCCGGGTGGCGAGGCACCGCTCAGTTTGTGTTTCAGCAAATGCAGGACGCCGATCACACCTTGAGCCTGGCCATGCATCAGACATCTGGAGACGCTTGCAGCTGAAATGCTCTTAGTAAAACTGTATTTAAAAGCAAAACATCGGGCAGAGTAAAGCTGCAAGGACAGGAAGCCACTGAAATAGCTATGGTGGGTAGCTGCCCGCCACGCTCCATGGCAAAAGTCAGGGCCTTCAGCCTTGCTGGCAGAGCCATGCTGCTTCAGAGCTTGATTTCATTGCATCCAGGGGCTGTTGGGCTGCTCTTGCCTTCTGGCTACGTCCTGTTTTCTTTGCATTTGCCAACAGCGCAAGTAACGCCAGCGGCCAACAGGGCAGCTGGCACCGAGTGTGCTATGCTGGCTTTTCATCTCTAATTGCCCCCTTACACTAGGCTGTCTAGCTGTTAAATCACCTATCCATCATGAAGATATCCAAGTGTAGTCACTCTCAGTCTTTGTGTTATCCCTGGTTCTTCCTTTGCGGGGCAAAAACTCCACCTAGGATGAGTAGGTATCTATGTTTCGGGGGGTTAATTTCCTTTTTTCTCGTACTTATCTACATTGTTGATGGCTGGGCACGCAGAGCTGGGTGCTGAGGTTGTAAGTGCTATTCCTGCAGTGCAGCAAAGGTGTATTGCTGTTTGGGAGGGAGGAAAAAAAAGGTTTTACGATGTGTCCCAAGGGTGCTTTGGATCTTGGCTTTTTTTAGTCTCTCCTGGAAATTCATGCTGCAGCTAGAAACTGTCTGCTAAAGATCCTTTTAGATCTCAAAAAAAGGTGTGATTATACAGTACCATGACATGCAGATCCACAAATACTAATCTAATTGAAAATGTAACTGCAGAATGTTTGTGTAGTTCAAGACAGACATCATGCTAGCCCTCTTTCTAGTCTATATAATAGCATCTAGCTGGTGCAGTATCTCCTGTACCTGGGCATTGCTCATGCCCTGGAGACTCTTTGGGCTTTGCTGCGGGTGATCCTTGCTCTCTTTCCCCTACCAGGTCCATGGGAAATGCATGTGCAAGCACAACACAGCAGGGTCCCACTGCCAGCACTGCGCCCCGCTCTACAACGACCAGCCTTGGCAGGCTGCCGACGGCAAAACCGGAGCCCCCAAAGAGTGTCAGTGTAAGTAACCAGCCGGGAACAGTGTCTCCAGAGTCTCTGCCAGAGCAAAATGTTTCCTCCTTGTGCATCTTTCTCCTGTGTTTCCAAGAGGCAGCCGATACTGGGACGATGGGCAGGTGTCTGCTCAGCAAGTGTAGAGCCAGTGCCATCACGCTCCTGCCCGGTGCCCACCACGTGTTTGCATGGTGGGGATGGCCCACAAAAGAGTTAAGGAAATTATTTTTTCTTAAATATCACCTCTAGAGACTGGGAAGCATGGATGAAAATGTGATGACACTTCATGCATTGGAGTGAATCATAGGTCATGTCTCCCGTTCCAAAATGTGGTTTGGGTTTTCCTGTCTCTTTTCTATAAATCAACATCATTCACTGCCTTAATGAGTCTTTCTCTTCCCTTTGGCTTCATCTCAGCCTGCAAGTGTAATGGGCATGCTGACACTTGTCATTTTGACATGGATGCATGGCTGGCATCGGGCAATCGCAGCGGCGGTATCTGCGACAACTGTCAGCACAACACGGAAGGGCAGCACTGCCAGCGCTGCAAGCCAGGCTTCTACCGGGACCTCAGGAAGCCCTTCTCTGCCCCAGATGCCTGCAAACGTAAGTCAGCTACCTTTTACAAGTAAAATGCTTCTGTTAAGCAGAAGGGAGTCAAAGGAAAGGTGAGATCTTCCTACTCCTCCTTGGAGCAATCTTCTTGCTTCAGTGAGGATCAGGGAGTTCTTTGAATTCCCTTATTGATGCTGTTTGCAAAAAGCAACGGTGCGGTTTGCAGGGTGAAAGCCTGCAGATCCTGTTGACAAATCTATCCCTGTAGCCTGGGGGCAGGGGAAGAAAGATGATTCATTGAGTTTCTCCTGCTATTTTTGGAGAGCAAAAGCTGCATCATGTCTGCATGTTCTCCTTGTTTGGTGATTGCTGCAACCCCAGAAGCAGGGTGCCTCAGCCAACAGGGGTGCAGCTGATAAATAGCATCGCCCACCAACGTGTGTTCGCAGCAGCAGCAGGTGGGTATGGAGGGAGAGATGGGAACGTGAGCTAAGTGATATTCCAGAAGGCGCGACACTGAGGAGGCCAGGCCAAAGGCAATGACTCAGACACATGTGAAATTAAATATTTCCCAAGCAAAAGCAGTGATCCAAAAGCCATGCTCCCCGGGGGACCGCTGTGAGGACAGTGACTCACCATGGGGGACTCCGGATCCCCAAACCGTGCTGGGCACATTGCACTGGTCAGCTAAATACAGGGCGCAGGCATGCTCTCCGCTCTGCACCTACAGCCACCCACCGGCTTCAGATCCTCACTGACCTGGATCTGGAGGAGAACCTTCATGGGAGGAAGAAAAAAATCTGACTGACACCCTGCTTGTATCATTTGAGGGGACACTGAGAGCATCTCCCACCTTCAAAGAAGTGCCTGAGTTTGAAGGAAGAGAAACCCTTCTGGGGAGCTGCACCCCAGGCTGGAGGGGGTGTGAGGTTTCACTTTTGTCTGCAGGGTCGGGTGGGGAATGACCCTTTTTGTCCCTCTCCCGCGCTGTACATCATCCTTGTGAGACTCCCCGTGGCCCCGCCAGCCTGCCGCAGAAATCCTTCTTCTCTTCACCTCTCACTCGTTGCAAGGAGGAGCAGTAACAGCTGAACTGCCTGTGTTACAGCCCCGACTCCTTTTACAAAACCAGAATTGACCACAGTTCTCCATTACTTGTGTAAATAATTATTTCACTGCTGTAGTATGTACACAAATTTGGGTTTTTAAACAGTGAATTTAATGACTTTTTGAAGTTCTTTTACCTACTTGTGTCTTGTTCTCTGAAACTTCAGATACTTTGCCTCTATAATCATTGCCAGAACTTATGCAACAAACTTTTGTTTTGGAGTCTCATTAGTAAAAAAACAGGTTTAAAGCTTGCATTTAAAGCCAAAGCAGGGGCTTGAAGCTTTGTTTTTCTAACTCTCATGAATTCAGCCTTGCTCATTAAGAAAAGAACCAACTGCATCAGTTGAGTCCTGCTAGATAATTCAGAACAAAAGACAAATAAATTCTGTATGGGACCCTTAAGCTCCAAAATGTGCTTTTACTGCAGCTGCACTACCTTCACTAGGATTGTAATTCCTGATGCTCTTTACATGCCGGCTTCCATCAGGGAAGAGCACATACTTTTCTGAGGCCACTGAAGACAAGTCAAGCTTTGGCACTGATTTGAATGCGGTCTCCTGGACACCTGAAAATAACACCCATCACCTCAGAGGTAGTAGGAGTGGTTGCTGTCTCCCGGGACATCTCAAGCAACCCATCAAGGAGATGGAGCTTCACAAGGGACCCATCGTAGGGTTTTCCTGGTGCCAAAACACCCAGTCCGAATCCTGCAGCTGTTTGGAGGGTCTGAGAAGGAGTCAAATGGCACCTCCTGGGCTGGCCAGCATGGAGCCTTCTTCCTTGCAAAACAGGTGGAAACAGAGGTCTCGGGACATATCCCTGCAAAATGGCCACAGCTCGAAAGGAAGGCTGCCAACAGTGTGCGTGTGCCTGTGTGCAAGTTAGACCAGCACTAATGAAGTCAGGCATTGCATCATGTCATTAGCTATGTGTTAGCCAAATCCCAGGAGACCTGATTAAGAAGTTTCTCCCAGCCCTTCTGAGCAGGAGGAAGTTCTGGAGATGAGATGACTAATGGGTATTTTTGTTGAGGTAACAGCAGATATAAATGCCTATGTTTGGTCCTCTCGGCTTGTGACATTCACCTCTAAATCACTGGCCCGTCGTATTCCGCTTTCCACATTTTTTCTCCCCCAAAAATGTATGTCTGATGTAAAGACTATAAATTTGTTTCCATGACTCTTTAATGCAACAATCCAGCCTCTTTATGGACCACCACATTCATCAACTCTGGTATTTAAAGGTGAAAGGTAACATATATTTGACAAGAACTGTACGATAGCCTAGAGTACAGTGAGAAAAGGTCTACATTTATTTACCTTCTTCATTAAGTACATCTACTCTGTTGCTCTTTTTTTTTTTCCCCAGTATTTGTGAATTGCAGAGCATGAAGTACTCGAGTATCTCAGGGAGACAACTTCCCCCAGCATAAACTGGGTCCCACAGAAATGTAGGGATTATCTGAATGCTTTCCTTTCAGAGACCCTATTGACACAAAGACGATTTCTCTCTTGGCTCTTCAAACCCTCACAAATGCTCTCCTGCCTAAGACCTCTTCACCGTTTCCCATCTGATCTCCTGCTGCCAGGGCTGCTCCCCGGGGACCCGGCATCTCATGGGGGAGCTCGGCAGCTTGGAGGGCCATAGCAAATGACTAATGACTGTTAAATTAAATTATATAAGATGGACTACAGCCTATGCCTGGCACATTTCCAAAGATGGTGCCATGGTCTGCAATAACACGGGACATGCACAGGGCTCTTATTCTTTCCGGGAAGGCCACAGCGTTGCCTGCTTGCTTCTGGCTCAAGGCACCGTTATTGCTCAACCACAGGGTAGCACTGAAAATTTAAAAATACCAAGGTCTGAGTAAATAAAGGAGTTGTTAAGCCATAATCTTTAAGAATACTTTAAAGGTTCTTGTAGGCAAAGAGTGTATATAATATTTGCTCAGGAGTAGGTGTGTACCTGATAAAACGAGACATTCTGCCATTTAAAACAGCAATCTGATGACTCTTTCCCCCCGCCATACCTATCGGTCCTTTTCTTTACATCCCTCATGAATTTTTAAGCCTCAGCTACAGTATAATTGCAGACAATAAATCGGGTTTTATAATTGCTGAGTTTATTTTTGCTTTTCAACTGTAGGTTTTTGAGGGTAAGTATTTGTCATTTCCAAAGGTTAGCTGGCAGCTGAAGAAACCACAACAGTATCACCAATCCAGGGTGGGGAAATCCAGCTCTGCTGGAGTCCCACCTGCTGGATTTTGGTCCCGATCAGCCCATGCAACACCAGGACAGTCAGCTGTTAATTAGTGTGTGTGTGGAAGTCACGTGCAAAATATTGCTATGTAGTACAGGGTGGTAAATTGGCATTTTAACGATGCTGCTTGCAAATCGAAAAGAAAGCAAAAAGATCAAGCTTGTGGAAGGTTTTTCTTGGTCCCAGGTTAGTGGTGCCCAGCCAGCCCTTCTCTCACTGGAGCTCCCATGGCTGTGGAAACCCCCAGCCTCCCCGGTGGGGTGGCCATTGCCCATGAGACAGGCACTGTCCCGAAGCCTTGCACTGAGAGTCTCGTGCCATGCACCAGTGTATCTACCACGAAGGGCCACCCAACACTGCCTGTAGCTGCTTTATCTGCTGCTCGGCTGCTCCTCTCGCTTTCCTGGAGGTGGGTCTCCTACTACCTGTGCTACAGTGGGGTGCAGATAGGTTGGAAGGAGGAAAACAGGGTCTAATGCCAACACTCAGCGCCTTAGTCCATGGGGGAGCAGTAGCTTCAGCTGCCAAATGTTGAATTATCAGTCCTTTTCTTCCTGTTGTTGCGATAGTATGGAAGCACTTGGTCCTCCTTTCACGTATTTCTTTTGAAGTCTCAATTCCTGTGCTTGGTGCATGGTGATGGGCTGCACTTTACATCTCCGCATTGCTCAGCACATTCCCACTGCAGCACGTCATAAACGCTTACTGTGTTGTAAATTGGCCACCCAAAGCATCCAGACTAATGCCGCTTAGTGTCATCTTGGGCCTCCACCCAAGATGCAAGACCAAAAAGCTTCAATTCGCTGGCTGCCAATGGAAGGCAGGTTGGTGCCTTGGTAGCTCATAGGGGAGCAGCCAGGAAGGACAGGGTCCGGGGAGGTGGGTGCTCAGCCCCTGTAGAAATGACCGACCTTTACAACACATCTCTTTGCAGCTTTTATTAGAAAGTATAGCCAACTACATTCCCATTTTTAGTTGCCATTTTATTTGCCTATGAGATTGCTGCTGTATTTTTCATAACAGCCTTTGTAAATGTAATATTCTTGACTCACCATGGTGTTGCCACTGCCATTAAATTTTCCATTCGAAAAAAAAAATTGTGCAAAAGCGTTATCTAAACCATAAAAAGCTCCAACCCCAATAGGGTTGGGTGTAAAACTCAGCTGAAACCCAACCGAAACAGGACCAAATCTCTCTCTGAGCAGTGGGTTTAGCTCCCTGACTGCAGGAGAACAGAATAGCTTTAAGTGCTTGATATTTCCCCTGAAGGGGCTGAGGAATGCCAGAAATACCCACCACATCTAGTAGGAAAAGAGAGCATTTGGCTACATGTATCAGGTGTAAAACACTTCAGAGACTTCAGAAGAAAGGTATGCGAGTCTCGGTGAGCGCTGTGGAAAACTATGCTATTAAAGGTACCGGAGTTCACTGCCTGCAGCTAGTTATGCAGTTGGTGGAAAGGCTTTCTAATCTTTTAATTTTATATAATTATATTTGTTGGGAATGGAAAGGGTGGGGCAAATTTGAGGATTACTTTGGCAAAGATGTTGAAATCGTAGTCTCCTCTAAGTTGACTGCCAATATTAATCTATCCTTTAATATTTTGAAACGACACTCCAGGTATGTCAAATCCCTGAAACCACAAAAATGTTGTCAGAGCAAAATTAAATATATGTGCGCAGCAACAAGTATTTTAAGTGAAAGTTAGTTTGTGTTGCATGCAGTGGCTTTTCTGCTTTGTTGCCTTCACACTTGCAAAATAAAAAACATTCATATTAGAATTTGGGGCAGATTTTCCCTTCAAACGGAATTTTGTCAGGAAATCCAATTTTTATGTCAATTAAGTTTTAGACAAAAGTCTTTCAGCAGGGAATTTTTTGCCGTGATACACAAGGCTGACCATAACACATCCTGGTCAGAGAACCAAACCCTGAGGGAAGGAGAGCACGAAGTCACCCAGCTACTGGCCCTGCGGGGCACTGCGTTGCCTGGTGGCCAGGCCAAATGCTCAGAGGTTTGGCTGACACTTTTGATAACTGTATTGCTGATCTTTGAGAAGATTAACAGCTTTGGAGGAAAAAAGATTGTAGTCTTGCAACAGACACAAATGACATTTGTGCAAAAGAAAAATCCTAAGAAGTAGGCGAGGAAAACTTCACATCACTCATTTTAGGGCATCCTTTCTGATTTGTGAGAATGGCCATTTCTCCCACTGTGTCCCAGTATGTTTCCAGTGCATTGGTTCTGCTGCAAGTGGCTGTGAGGGAGGAAAAAAAGAGCAGCTGGAGCTTCTGACATGCACTGTGCAAACCTGTGTCCACAGTAGATGCAAAAGCATATCTCTGAGCCACTGGTGTCCTCATTCTTTTTTTTTTTAATGTTTTGAAATGACGGCTTTAAAAGAAAATCAGGCAGAGACAGAGGGGTACTTTTTGCTCAGCCTCCACTGGCAGTTCTGAGGTTGTTTTTTTTTTTCCTCCTGGATGTAAGACAGTTGTTATTACTTTAGAAAGCAATTATGCTCTGATTCATTTTTGCAATGAAGCACCCACAGCTGCTTAAACATCACTATGAGCCAGGCACGTCCCTGGGTACTTGGCTGGACCGGAGTCCAGATGCTATAAGTGATAAAGGCAAAACCTAACACAAAAGCAGGGTAGGCTGATTAATTAAGATACCTCACAAAAGTTAAAGTCATATGGTTTCTAAAGGGAGATTCTGGTCAGATTTATACAGGTGAGAGGACGAAAAAGCCCAGAAACATTATTGTCCCTAGGCAGAGGGGCTGTTCTGCAGGCACCTCCAGCACCTTCAATCCCGCAGAGCTTTTGCACTCACAGATGCTCTCTCTCCCCCCACGGTGTCCCCACAGCCTGCTCCTGCCACCCCCTGGGATCGGCTGCACTCCCTCTGGGCCCCCGCACCTTCTGCGACCCCAGCACCGGCGACTGCCCCTGCAAGCCCGGCGTGGCGGGCTGGGGCTTCGGTGCCTACGGCTGCCGCCCCTGTGACTGTGCCCGCAGCTGCGACCCCCGCACCGGTGACTGCCGCAGCAGCAGGTGAGTTGGGGGGTCCTGGCCACCTCCCCCAGCCTTCAGCAATCCCCCCGTGATCTCCATCCCAGGGAAGGCACTGCTCCGACCCAACTTATACATGGCACGCGGTCTGAAAAATATCCATTCTATAAAATATTTGGGGTTTGGTATGGGTAGGCATTGGGGATGGAGCAGGAGCTGAGGCTGAAGTTCACTTGGGTGCCTGGCACACCGTGGCAGGGCACTGGCAAGGTTGGATTATTGGCTGCCAGTACTGGTGTTAATGCATGGGGTGTTTTCCATAGCCTTCACCATTGCTTCCTCTCCATGAGCAAAATGGGAGATCTGAGTGAGAGGAGACCAAAGCGTTAATATTGTTCTCTTGCAACTCAGCTTGCGTTGACTGCACTGGACTTAGAGTCAAGCACTTACTTTGAGAAGACAGCTCATTTTAATAATACCCCACTCTCTGGATCTTATATGTTGAGCTTTTTTACCACACTGGTGATATTTATAGCATATAAATCCCTATAACGCACTTTAAACCCAAAATGGATTCATGACCCACTCTGACAACACTCAACCTGTTCACTTTCCAAAACTGTCCCTTGCGTTTAACACCAGAAAGACGTGCAGTCATGTTGCACCCAAAGGATGGGTTGGTAGTGGCCCTGCTTTCCGCTGGCTCCAGGAGGAGGGCTGACCATCTCCCTTTCCCCCCAACAGCTCGGACGTGGCCTGGCACCACGAAGTGCCTCCTTTCCAGGCAGTGCTCAACGAGAGCGAGCCCACCTGGGGCTGGGAGGACGAGCAGGGCTTCTCAGCGCTCCGGCACTCCGGTAGGATGACGGCTTCGCCCGTGTTTCCCTGCCCCATCCCTCCTGCCATCAGCCAGCACAGATACAGCCTTCTGTACTGGCTTGCAATTAGTGCCCTGGCAGTTGCAGGAGGGGATGGATGTTCCCCCGTTAATGTGCTGTGTGACCACCTCCTTCCCCTCCATGAGGTGGAGGAGCCTTACAGCTCGTCCCATGAATGTGAGGACGTGCAAACCCTTTAGGCAGATGCTCCATGCTAAAAGCCTGCAACCCAGCATTTAGCTGTCGGTAAGGCAAGAGTTGCCCGCCTGAATTTGCTTAGGGACATGGTTTAGTGGTGGGATGGCAGGGTTAGGTTAACGGTTGGACTTGATGATCTTAAAGGTCTTTTCCAACCTAAACGATCCTGTGATTCTATGAATTTGCAGCCCCCAGCTCTGAATTTCAAGGCTGAACACTCTCTCTATTTTGGCCGTCATGTTTTAAATATGTCTTTGTATTCACTAGAACTACTGCCCGTTGGACAAATCAGCAACATTATTTAGAGGGTGGGTTTTGCCACTTCACAGGCAGGGAATTGGAAATTTCCAAATAAAAATTTATTTCCCTGATACCCACAACAATTTTGGCATCAGTTACAGCTTACGATGCAATTTGAGATTGCCTAGCATTTCAGCTATGGTTTCAGCTGGGGAAGTTATTTCCTCCCCAGTCTGGAGGAGGCGGGTGCTGCAGGAGGTTGCTGTGAGGCACTCTGTCCCCCCGGTGCCGCGTCAAGCCATCCTCCCTTGCCATCACCGCATGCACGCAGGCGAGCGTCATTTCCTTCGTTTTCAGAAAGCGGCATGATAAAATCTCGAAGATACAATAATTGAGTTAATTGAGGGGAAAGCTCCATCATTTGTCTGGGCAGCTTCATTTTAAACATAAATAAGTATATCATGTTATTCTTTGTTCTAAGATCACGGAAGTCATTAATCTGCCTTAACCTCTGCAACATTTCCTTTTAAAATTTTGTCTGGTACATTACGATGTGGAAAATACCACGGGGAAAGACATGCGCGTTATTTGCATCCAGGGGCAAAATAATAAGGCCTTTGTTTCCCTTCTCCTCAAACTGTAAACAAGGAATAATTGCCCTTGGACTAAGATTGTATATTCAGCTTGGATCGGAAAATAGGGGGTTTTTTGCATGGGACTTGTGGACCACATGAAAACTTCTGGCAGGTCCCAGGCTCTGCCCGCAAAGTGTCCCATCTTTTAAGTACAATCCACAGCTGTTTGCTTCCTTCTCTTTCCCCAGGTAAATGCGAATGTAAAGAGCAAGTTTTAGGGAATCCCAAGGTCTTCTGTGGGATGAAGTACACCTACGGTGAGTTTTGGGTGAGGTGGCAGGGGCGTAAAGGCAGGTGCTAGGAGGCGGTGCAAGAGGGTAAAGCATGAGAGGTGCTGCTTTGTGCACCGCTCCGTCCCTGCAAACCCACGGGCAACTTAGTCTGGGGGCAGAGCTTTGACCTTTCCAAAATGTATAGATATCATGGTGTTAAGTCAAGGAGGGTGAAGTGTCTTGCTCTGTTGCCCACCTCTCCTGCTACCAAAATACTCTTGTGCTGAAATAATGGGAGGACAAAGAGCTGGAAGGGTCCCTAAGATGCCTAGGTCTGAGACTGACTGGAAAGCACTGTTACCAAAACCAGGACACTAAAACTCTGTAGACCAGGTGCCCCAAGAAAGGTCTAGTATTACGCTGCATGTAAGGAGAGATGGTGATCACCACACAAGCCACTGCATGGAGAAAACAGCTCCAGCAGCTACTGGGAGCTTCCCCCTGTCAACAAAGTTCAGCTGTTGCAATGGGGTGATGTGTTTGTCTGTGTGCCTATTGTATTTAAATGAATGAGGGGAGGAACTTTGTTTCCCCAAGACCTCTCCGGTGTGTGCCAGTGAACCGCCTACTTCATACCACAGCAGAGCAGGGAATGCTCTCTGTAGCACTCCTTGCCTTCACAGTCTTCTAGGGGGCTCTTGCACCTCTTTTGCCTCATGCTGAGCTTGAAAATTCCCAGAGAGGTAACCCCTACTTCTGCAGGCTGCAGAGCAGCCCACAAAGAGAAGTTCAAGGGGCCGCCAGCTGTTGAAATATAGCCCTGGCTTACCGATATTAGGAAAAAAAAATCTCATTCTGCTTTGCTTTGCTGCCTGACCGCGATAGTGACCGTGTTTAATCTTGCACAAGATAAGAAATAAAAAAAAAAAAGTCACAAAAACTCCAAGTTCATAAATCTTATCTGAAGTGCACTCAGGCTTCCCACCCTTTTGTCACTCAACATGCAAAGGTGTCAGCTAAACTGGAGTGACAGATGAATTATGGGGCTCATCATGAGCTTCAGGAGGCCACTCTGTAGGAGGAGAGGTTTCCCTGAGCTTCTTAATGTGCAGCGCTGAATAAAGCCCCACCATACGGTGATACCTACCAGTGTAGGCATTAGCGCATTCGGGAGGAGGCTCACACGTGGGACCTGAGCCCTGAGCCTCCACGGCACAGGGGCTCAGCAGTGGGATACCAGGCAGCAGGGGTGTGCCTGTGGGTATCTGTGAGCTCAGAATACTCCGCGATTTCCCTCAGTCCCCACCAACATCTCAGGCTCCAACACTGCATTTGGATTTGGCAGTTCTGCAAAGCGGGAGGATCAGCAGCAGGAGTTCACACCAGGGTGGGAGGGGGGCAGCCCCAAGGCCAGCAAAGTCTCCGGGTCCATCCCTAAAAGCAACACTTGCCGCTTGATTTCCAAAAGTGCTAAAGAAGCCAAATTCTTTGCTGAGCTCCAGGAGAAAATGTGGCCCACAGAAGTTTTGGAAATCAGGTCATTGGACCTCTCTCGCTGCCCATGTGGCAGGTCCGGGGGCTGTGGCCAAACCAACTGGCAGCATTCCTGCCCATGGGTATGGGGATGTATGTGCTCCCCCAGTGGCTGTGCTGACCCCGGGCTCCCCCAGGCTCTTCCACTGTAACAAATTGTCCTCACTGCTTCACCCAGACACCTGCATTAGACCAAAAAAAAGAGAGAGTGCTGTAAATAGTTTATATATTCCTGGTTTTGTATTCGTGTCTTCCCAGTGATCAAGACAAAGATCTTGTCAGCTCATGACAAAGGCTCCCATGCAGAAGTCAATGTGAAGATCAAGAAAGTCTTGAAATCTACAAAGCTGAAGATTCTCCGGGGCAAGAGGACACTCTACCCTGAATCCTGGACTAACAGAGGCTGCACTTGTCCCATCCTCAATCCCGGTAGGTTTGACTCCCTGAGCAGTACATCCCCACCACCTTCACACGGATTTCATTCCCACTCCTCTGTCCCCTCATGCCAATAAGCAGAGATTGCAGCCCAGTGTTGATTAAATTATTGGCTGTTACATCATTTGGATTCCAACAGCAATCTCCAATCAAATTTGAATTTTGTAGAGCAAAACTTGATTCATTCTTATAGACTGTCAAACATACATTTCTCTTTATGAAGCATAGTAACAGTCTTACAGCTTTACCAGTCTCAGTCTGTTTGCAGAGGGAGCAAGGTGTCTATCACACCACGACTACATGACATATCTTTTCAAAACTAATGCTAATTTGAATCCATAAAAAGACATTTAAATCTAATTTGAGTCATGACATTGTACGGAAGTTTTAATCTAAACTCGAGGGAAGATGCCTCTTGGAAAGTAACAATAATTGGCATCTACAAGATTTGGAAGAAATTCTCTTATGCAGTGAGAGGGCAGCTTTGGTTTCACAGTTTTTTCTCATCTTCTTTCACTGAAATGGAGTATAACCAGTGGTGGCTAAACAGTGCATGCAGCCTCTGGTACGGATGAGGAGATGCAGACTCGGGGTTTTCTTCAATGGAGCAAAACTAAGCTCCAGCTGACACACCTTTCTTTACAACTTTGAGATAAACCAACAGTTACCAACTAACTCAGATAGATGAAGGGTTTTCTTTCCATAAGGGGCACACGTCTCTTGGAAATCACTGATCGAAATGTTGACTTCAGTGCTGAGACATCCCTTACACGTGCAGCACTAGGAACATCCTTTGGGGGGAAAGGGCTGTCCGCGAGGCTGGATCACGCAGGAAGGTTATTCATTGATGAGGTGTTTGCAGTCGTCTTTCATCTCCGCCAGTTGACCGTCTTTGGCTTTGAAAGCAAGCTGCCGTGATAGCACAGCTGTAGCCTGCCAGCAGCGTGGGGCAAAACTCACAGCCTCAAGTCCTGCCTTGAGGCATCTCAGTTGTTTGATTCCTTTTATTTTTATACTTCTGTAACATCTGGTTGAAAATCTAGAAAGCCCAACTGAATCAGCAACCACAGCGATATTTGCTTGCTCCTTGGGGCTGCCTGCCACATTTCTCTCTCAAGGGAGATAGATTTAGGAGCCCTTGAAGAGTGATTTTTATAACAGAAGGCTATAACATGGCCAAAATGAATATCTTGCCATACACATACCCTGTGTTTACTTGGCAGAAGAGAGGATGTGTGTGCCCAAAAATTCAGATAAAGAAGCTAACAAATTATACTGAATTAAAGAAAAGCATGCTTGACCTTTAACTAGGGGACACTCTCCCTTTATTCTGAACTACAAAAAAAAAATCCAAGAATATATGAGGAGACTCCCCACTGTGGCCAGGATGGAGCGGGACAACCATGAGCGCTGGGGGGCACCCGTCTCCCCCAGGCTAGTTTGTACCGCCATGGGGTGGTCCCCAGACCAGTGCAAGGAGGAGGGGGTATAGGGAGGGTCTCGTGCTTGCTGTACCCCAAGCATGCTGCAGCAGGACGCTGGCCCTGGCAGGCAGCTTCTCCTGCCACGGGAGGAATTCATAGAATCATGGAATGTTTTGGGTTGGAAGGGACCCCTAGAGGTCATCTAGGCCAACCCCCCTGCAGTGAGCAGGGACACCGCTAACTAGATCAGGTTGCTCAGAGCCCCGTCCAACCTGGCCTTGAATGTTCCCAGGGATGGGGCCTCCACCACCTCTCTGGGCAACCCGTTCCAGTGTTTCACCACCCTCGTTGTAAAGAATTTCCTCCTTATATGCAGTCTAAACCTACCCTGCTTCAGTTTAAAACCATTACCCCTTGTCCTGTCACAGCTGGCCCTACTAAAAAGATTTTCCCCATCTTTCCTATAGGCCCCCTTTAGATACTGAAAGGCCGTAATCAGGTCTCCCCGCAGCCTTCTCTTCTCCAGGCTGAACAAGCCCAGCACTCAGAATTATCCTCCTTGTTATCCCAGTTTATGGCACGTTGGTGGTCCATTTAGGCTGTTGGGGTCTATGGCAGTGTTTCTTTAGCTAATTCAAGCCAAAAGCTTCACCCTGCGCCCTGTCCACCCACTTAGCAGTTATTGCCTGGCTCCAAGCTCTCTTTGAGTCGTGCGCTGAAAGCCGGGCATGGACCTGGATGCCTGGGGCAAGTCTTGCGGTGGGGCACTATGGGGCTGTGCTCCAGCCCTTTCTGGCACCTTCTGGGCACCAGGCCAGGCTTCACCAGATGCTGCTGTCATGTCTCTAAAACATGTGATGGAGAAAGAAGTTAATGCTGCTCTTTTCAGTGTGACTGCCACCCCCTCAGGCTCTTCTGGGGTGCTCACGCCAGCAGAGCCCAGCGTGCCTTTGCCTGCAAGGGGGCACCGTCCATTTTGAGCAAGACACCAGGACTGGGCCATCCTGTACTGGAATGTGCTGGAATGTGCTGAACCGACCAATTTCCAAGCCCAGGTGTATTCGGGGAGGGCTGAGGCAAGTGGCTGCCAAATGAAGGTAATAGCAGTTCCCTAAGGAGGTATAAAAACTTGTAGTGCAGCCCCCAGAGTCCAGCTTCCATTCGTATTTAGAAGCTAAGGAAATCAAAGTTTTTATACTGCATCTCACTGCCAGACGCCCCACAGGGGTCGTTCTTCCATAGATATAGATAGAGGTATAGATATACAGATATATGAGAGAATCAATATGTATAAATATTTCTTTGTATAAGTGTTTTTTTCACAGGGGACTAGATATCCAGGCTGACTTTGCAGCATCAATCAGCCTCTTAAGCCTAGTGCTGTGCAGTCCCTGACCACTTTGCTGGTTTGCAGGCTTGGAGTACCTTGTGGCAGGACACGAGGATGTCCGAACGGGCAGACTCATCGTCAACATGAAAAGTTTTGTCCATCAGTGGAAGTCGGCTCTCGGAAGAAAGGTCCTGGAGATTTTGAAAAGCAACTGCAACTAGAGGCGCGTGACCGCCTAGGGCATTTCTTTATGCACAAAATGCAACAGCCTTCACAGAGAGAAGACCTCTAGGATGAAAACTGGAATGTAAGAAAATAGTGCCAAAATGTGTAGCAAGGCGTTCAGAGTTGTAGGCGCTGTCTAATTTAACCCTTCCTGGCCAATGTTCATTCACTCGCTTGTAGCTTCCTTGCTAGGGGCTCGCCTGAGCCCAGCTCATCGTTACGTTGAGGGAATACAAAAGGAAGGGCGGACGCTTGTCTCGCTCCAGTGCGATGTCGGAGCAACTCCTATGAAGCCACTGATCGCCCCAGACTAAATTGCCACCTTAGAGAGGGGAAGCGTGCCCGCAAAGCTACAGCTGAGAAGCAAAACACTGCTGC
Source organism: Gorsachius magnificus (assembly GCA_034008185.1). NCBI lineage: Eukaryota > Metazoa > Chordata > Aves > Pelecaniformes > Ardeidae > Gorsachius > Gorsachius magnificus. Next base: position 167,005,014 of record CM067081.1, read on the forward strand.
CAGTGCTGCCAGCGCAGATCCTGAGTGACTTCCAGAGGCTCCCAGAGGATGCTGTGGGAAAGGGGATGGCCCAGCGGCGGGCAGGCACTGGCGGCAGCATGGCAGCGATGACCGCTCTTTAGAAACACACACACACCCCCGGGTTAGGATACAGCACCCATCAAAGAGCACCACGGGCTTTTAAGCTGGTCACTCTGCTGAAGGTTTCAGGGGCTACATCCTCTGCCGGCACTGGTGAGGATGGAGCTGCTGGAGCAAATCAAACCCCTCTGCCTTGGCACAAGCGCGGTGCAAGGCAGGGGCCAGCTCTCCATCCACTGCACGGCCGCAGGGAAGAGCCGGTGCCGGAGGGTGCAGTGTCTCTGCGCTTTTGTCCTTGAAGTGTTAAAAAACAAACCTAGCCCTAGTGTAAATATTTCATTGTATAAAGCACTTTACTACCTGCCACTTCACGGTGCGGGAAGTCTAATTGTGTTGGGGAAAGAAGAGGCTGAAGGTGGCACGTGAAAAAAACTCCCTGAAACAGAAGCACTCCTGAAGACCCCCCCAGTTGGACAGCGTTAACGGTATAAAGGGAACGGCCAGCCTGGCACTGGCCACTCAGAGTATCTGAGGATACAATCTGAAAGATAAAGTATTTGCACTGAAGTCCCAGCTTCAGACCAGCACTTGGACCCCGTGGGCAGGACTCCAGCGAGACTTCGCAAGCGGCGTGAGAAGAAGAGACTTTGAGACAAAAAGATGCAATTGCCAGAGGAGAAAAACTCTGTGTGCAGGAAAAGGAGTGGATGCGGAGAATGGAAAGGACTCGCATTTGCATATCACAACCCAGCGATTCATGGTGGGCCTGGAGTTTATTTTATTTTTATGTTAGTATTTAAAACTGAACATTTTATTTGTTTTCTTCTGTGTTATTGTTTGCAATATATACGGCCATTATACTTCCTCGTTAACACCAGTATGAAATATAGCACAGTTTACTGCAGTTTTCAGCACTAAAATATATCTTTTTCCGTAAGGCATCTTTAAACCACATTGCATAGAGTGTATTTTGTTCAGGAGCGTGAGGAGAAAGAAAAGGAAGACATACAACACCAGAAAAGCCACGAGTCTACCAATCCGCTTTACATATGTATTTTTCTTTCAAGGTCCTGTGGACTCACAAAAAAAAAAAAATGATACTATTTTGGTAATTTGTTTTTATATCTCCTGTATGTAATAAATATAATATGATTTCAACATCTTCATCTCCTGTTACTGCTTACGCCACTGGCAATGCAGTCTTCATGCCTGCACTGGAGAGCACAGCGAAGATGGAGCTGGGTAGGGGGAAGCTGCCATATTTTCCTCTCTGGGGATAATATTCACCATATGGTAAAAAGCCAAGTAGCACGGGTGGCTCACAGAAATCCCATTTCACCTCTATTTTGGGAGGCTTATAAGCTCTTCTCCTAAGAAGGGGAACTGTACCTAAATATTTTCAAAGCTGGCCAGCTCCTTGCATCCACACAGGCCTGATGGCTAAGCTGCAGCAGAGTTACCCAGAAAAAGCAAGCCAGGGGTGGCAAAAATCAGGCTCACTCTCTACATTTGAAGCGTTCGAAACTGTAAAGAGAAAAAAAAAAAAAAGGCTGCGGGAAATGAGCGCTGTGGCAACAGGTCTATAAAAACACTGCAGAGTGACGTCAAGCATCAGAAATGAGCAGCCAGGGGGTGGAGGCGTAAGCCGCAGCGTGGGCAGCACCTCCCCGGGCGGGGGGTTAATCAGTGACTGCCGGGGCACCGCGCTGCTGCAGCACCCATCTCCCCAGCGGCTGGAGGAGAGGACAGGGAAAGACTCCTCCTGCGGCGGCACTTGGAGATTGAGAGCCTCCAGAATCTCCATTTTGATTTAAAACTTTGCAGTTTTACCTGCTTGACATATTTCTAGCTTAAGTTCATTTTAATGCCATTAAAACTACATTTGCAATGGCTGGTTGGTTAATGTGGCATCGTGAAAGACTGAGGGTGCCAGTGGAGATGCCCACAGTCCCAGTCAGCTCAAGCACTGTGGGAATTGGGATGGCTCCAGCAGCGGCTGCTGCTTACAGCACCTTGTCTGACCCCAGTCCTCACCTTGGGTCTGGGCACTGATGGTTTTATGAAGGAAAGGGATTAGCTTCCATAGGGAAAATCTGCCCACAAGAGGTTTCTGTCAAGGGATTTTGGCTGGAAGGAGAAATGTCCCTTTACAGCAAGCAGGCAAGCTGGATATCCCTCTATCCGTATGATATTCACTTCACAGTGACAAGATGGCCAGCCAAGCCCTTCTCAGCAAGAAAATCTTGTTTGGGCAGTAAATCTTTGCAACCGAGTTCATGGAAGCAGCCTGCCTGATTAAAATCCCATCTGTTACATGTATAAGAACAGGACATCTTTCCCTGCCCACATGAAGAGTAGATTCATTGCTTGGCGACTCCAGGAGTAGCAATGCCTTGACGGTCCTGCTGTGTGACAAAAATCCATGACAGAAGAACCAACCTGGTCATAATCAGAATTAGCAGCAGCATCCACAAAAGGTCTTTTCTTCCAGAAATATCCCTCTGGCCTCACAGACAAGAGCTGCTGATGGAAGCAAAGCTGGCAGCTTTACCAGAGGCCAAGCTGCCCCTCTCTGGACCATGTTGATCCTGGCAAGAACAAAGCAGAGGTGGGTGACAGGGTTTTGGGGACCAAAGGGGTGGCAGCAGCACCAGGAGCTGCAGCAGCTCTGCCCAAAGCATCCCCGATGTTGTCCTCACGCCTCACCTGCACCTAAAGAGCAAGTACCTCCCTGCCACTGAAGGAAGCACGGTGGAGTCTTCAACCATCCCTGTTTCCAGTGCAGGAGGCCAGACGTAAGCAGGGGTGAATGATAGGGGCTAGGGCTGGCTGCCAGAGACCCTGTGCTCCTGGTTGTGGGTCAGCACTGCAGGAGTGACTCTCAGCTGGTGACACACACTTGGGTTGGAGGAGGTAAAGCGGCTGTGTTAGAGCCAGCCTCCAGCACAGCGCAGACCCAAAGCGGACACAGCAAAATACAGCCCCTCCAGTGTGTCTGCATATGATCCTGTAGCAGATGAGTTTTCAGTCCCTTCTTCCACTGTGCATCTCTCGGAGCCCAAATCCTGTGCCATGATACTTGTCAGGACCAGGCACTAAGCTAAACCCATATGCTGCTGTGCAAGTCAAGCTTTCTCCACCGTCCCTTGCCACCACTGCTACTTGTGGAAGAAAGCGGGACGAGCCACCCAGATCTGCCTACCAGTTTTCACTAACCTGAAGCCAGGTGCTTGGAGAGGGCTGTACTCAGATGTGTCCCACATCCTCCCTTGGGGAGGTCACCTTACACACCCGATCGCTTGCTAGTAAATATCTGCAAATGGGGGGAGCACTCCCCGGCTCTGCAGGGCCTGCGGGCTGGGTACCTCTGCCCAGCCCATTCAGCGGGAAGCATGAGGTGATGGGACAGAGGTGTTTCGGTGAAACATCTGCTTTTTTTCTGGTAAAGAGTGTTTTTCTCTTCGGACCACCATAACAGACACCATCCATGGCTGCGAGCGCAAGGAGGGAGGGGTGGGGGAGCAGCTGCCTGCAGCCCCAGCCGCATCCTTCCCTGCAGCAGCAGCTGGCTGCAGGGCGACTGGGCAGCCCATGGACCCCAGCAGCATGTCCCATCACCTCCCAGCAGCTGCTACTGATGGGGGCCTTCTCCGTCCTCAGCACCTCCTGCAGCAAGCCCCAGCGTGCTGCAAAAGTGGTGTCCCCTCCTGCCACCGCAAGAGCCGGGAGAGGGCTCGGGGCTGTGCTGGCTGCACGTGCGTGGGGCCCGTCTGGTCAGCCATCGCTCGCCCCAGAGGGAACGCAATCTTCCAGTCACAGTGGAAAATTACAGACGTGTTTAATATAGTTGCTCCAGTGGGCTAAATCTTCTGGGATATGACCATGTTGCTGAAAATGACTGAACATCTGGTACTACCGGCCTGCCTAAATGGAAAGCCGGGCTGGTATGGGTAAACATAACAACTCGGGAACAAATAGCAGAAGTGTTTTGTTTTGCTTTTTTTTTTAATCTTTATTTTTAGTTATCGTATTGAATTCAGTATCAACACTGGATAGAATAAACATCTCAAAAATGTCCAGTGGCTGCTGCCCCAGCATCCAGAGGAGCCCTCTCTCTGATAAGGCAGGAGGAGATCGGCTGCCTGTGGGCCTTCTGGGCTGATGTGTTGATTTTTTGATGACGGTGTTTCCAAAGCATGCCCTTGCCCAGGGGTCACAGCTTCTTGCCGCTCTTTTCCCACAGTTCAGCACAGAAACATCGCGAATGCCTTTTATTGCTGCAAGGGAAGGCAATGAGGCCTCGGCAAGGGTCACAGGCTGGGAAATATACTATATATGGGAAACTTGTTGAAATATTGAAAATGTTAGCATGGCCGAGACACCAACGTGCTGTCGCAGCAGGCATCGGGAGAGCCGCTCTGTGTGCCCAGCCCAGTTCCAGCCCATGCCCATCTCCTCACTTCTCCATCACTCCGGTGGCTCCTTTGGAGCAAACATAATGCTGGGCTGCTTGCAGATTCGATGCGCTCATGGGTGCGATGTGCTCATGGGTGCGATGTGCTCATGGGTGTGATGTGCTCATGGATATGCTTAAGCCCCACCAATGCATGTAGGCCAGAGAAAATTTTGTCGTGCCCAAGTCCTGTTCCCCGCTGTGTGATCTGAAGTTCAAGGCATCTCTAAGCTCTACACGGACACTTTCTCAGGAGTAGAAGATGTATAAAAGATGTTTATCAGGTTGCTGAGAGGTCTGAGGGGTATAGGTGTGGGTGAGTGCATGTGCATCCCCATGGGTCTGCTCGCTGCTTCATTTCCCAGATGATGCTTTCTCTGCTCAGGTCCCTGAGCTCCCCCTGACCCAGCAGGTTGCTCACACTGCTGGCATTTCTTTATTTGGCTTCTTCTCTCAGTCTTATATATAGAAGTCATATGTACTTACTAAGCACAGGACCTGGATTTTAAGTCATCTGGAAAACCAGGCTGCCAAAAGGCCCTTGGATCTGTATAAAAAATGCTGAGGAGAATAAAATTGTTCCTAAACCCAAAATCAGTGAGGTTTCCCTGAACTGACTTGCTGTCTGTGGCCTTGGATATGTACCCCTCTCAGCAGGTGCAAAATGCAGTCCAGCTCCAGGCCCAGGACACATGCTGAGGTACTGAAACACAGGAAAAACAGATCAAAACCAAGCAACCATCCATCAGGCTGGTGTTAACCCGCAGTAAAGAACAGTCATCACTGTATTTCCCATGCCTGATTCACAAACGTCGTCCCTACCTGGTTCAGTAGGAAATATTTCTAACATGAGAATTTTAAAATGTATAGTTGTAAAAAAAAAACCACGGTTGCTCTCTGTCTCTTTGTAGGAGCTGGTTCTCCTCTCCTTTGCTTGCATCAGGTGCAACTCATGTCTGGACCTTGAGCATTTGTGCAGCCTCTGGGTAGTCAAATCTGCTGCATCATCTCTACTTGGGCTCTATCTGCATAACACCTGTACGAGATAAGGAAACATTTTTCAGATACACAGACAAGGACTAGAGATTCACCCCACCTAACCTGAGGTGTTGGTGGCAAGTAGAAGTTCTGCAAGGATCCCCTGATCCCCCAGGGCTGCAGAAGAGACCCAGGAGCACCCAAAAGGGGCCGTTACAGCTGCCCAACTGCCCCGCAAGGGCAGGTCAGGGGGCAGGAAGATGCACGGGTACTTTTGTAGCTCGAAGAACTTCACCAAGATGCTCTTGGGAGAAGAGCAGGGGATTAAACCCACGCTCCGTAGGGGTAGGGAAGTTAAATAGATCAGAGTCCCAAGCGGGGACATCAGCAGCATCCTGTGCTGCAAATGCAGGGACATCAGCAGCAAATGCAGGGTCAAGGGACCCCAGAGGTGGGAGACGAGGAAGCCTCAGCCATCGCTGCCATCGGCCCTTGCTCAGCATGGCTGCCCAGGCCTGATCAGCCCCTTCCCATGGGGAGCTGCAATGGTGGGCTCATTTCTTGACCTGCAAAGCAGGCCCTCGAAAAGGCCTCCAAGAGCCACTGGTGTGACTGGAACAGGGAGGCCGATTCGAGGAGCCCAAGCCTGGTCACCGCAACGCACGCAGCTGGCAGCCACCTAAGGGCTTTGAAAACGTTCACACGGAGCTGCGTGTGCAAACTAAACGTGTGCCCAGAGCCGCTCTGCAGTGCGAACGACCCCTGTCTGCGCCATCAAACACCTCCGAAACAGAAATTTTGGGAGGGACCTTGGCCCTCGGCAGCTCCCCAGGGCCAGGTGGTCAGGAGGCGATGAAGTGGCGCAGGGCAGAGCTGTGCCAGGAGCCATGCTAACAGCTTTGCAGTACCGATGATCACTTCCCAGTGCCTGGAAAAGTTCCTGACAACTCTGTCATGTATTTGCATGTCCGTACCTCCAGAGAAGCAGCACATCCTGCCCCGTGACTTGGCCCCTGGCTGCAGCCAACAGCTACAAAGGCAGGAGGAAAAAAACAACAAGAAAACAAAAGCCAAGTTATGCAGCAGAGGAGGAAAAAAATATTTCTCTGGTCGCAGCAGGTGACCGACAGCAACCCTGAAAGGAGCTGTAAATACAATTCAATGCAGCATGGATAAACAGCCCGGCCTCGGCACTCTGAGGAGCCCGATGCCCTGCCGCAGCGCGCCGGTGACCGGGGACGGTGCCGGTGGGACGGGCCAGCACTCCCAGTCCTGCTTGGGGACATAAACAGGACACCCCACCCCGGGCTGATACCGATCAGCTGGACGGGGCAGAAGAGGGAAGAAGCCAGGCCCCCGCTGCGCCCCGGTCACCTCTGAAATGACAAGCAATATTGCAAATGACAAAATACAAGCGATATGGCCAAAGAGCTTCAAGACCGAAGGGCAAGAGCAGGAGGTGGCCTGGGGGACTTCTGTCGCAGATGGCAACAGGGTCTGCTCCTTTGCCGGCACTCCACGCTGGTGACTATTTAACTTCGACACATTAAAAGCGATAACGACCAAATTCTTCTGAGCAAAAAAGCACTTATAATTGGATAATGGCTACTGAACATCAGTAGCTGTGTTGCCTAACGCCTGAAGGAAAGCATGGGAATTTTTTTTCCACCCACAGACCTATTATGAAGCTGACAAGGTCCTGCTCTCTGCAATTCCCATTAATTTTACTGCTGGGCTTGAAGATTTATGACAGCTTTGTCTGACATTCATGGGGCAGACAGGTATTGTTACATGCCGACATAGCCCAGGTAGCAGCCACGGGTTGTTCTCCACAAATGACTGCACTCCAGTCAGCTTTGGAAAACTCCTGGCTTTTGTACAGGGAAATACTAAATAAATGAGAATCGCTTTAAATTCCAGTCTCCCTTTCCACCCTCAGGGAAGCCCTGTGCATGCCAGAGAATGGGGATCGCTGCTCATCCTGTATTCAAACAGCAGGCAAGCTTAAATCCTTAGAAATCCTTGAATACCCAGCAGATGATGACATATATCGAGGGCATACCATACCTGTCATTTAAACCCTCTGTCATCTGGAAAAAAATCAAAACCACAGCAGTTACATTAGCCAGGAACAAAGGAGGAGGGACCAGCTGGCATCCTCATTCTTCTCCTTCCAGGACTCCATTTTCTGCAGCCGTGCAAAGTTGTCTTTTTTCTTTATATAGCATCCAAAATAGAGAGAAAACAAATAGAACTAAAATAGCAACAGTACAAGAGAAAATATCATCAGGAGTTCCTGTTCACAAGGCTGTCCTGGCATTTATCTGGGGCTGTTGACATATTTCATAGCCATCCGGTCTCTGCCAGCTGGGTGCCAGCTTCCAGCTTGAACCCACCATGGAGAGAACTTCTTTCTTCATGCTACAATTTCCGCACTGTTGTTTTTCCTGTAGTGTGAGTTAGCAGTGTAGCGTAGTCTGGGGGACAGCTTATCTGAAGGCATCCTGAAAAATAAACCTACGTGGCTAATCCTGGAGTTTCCCTCACCTTACGAACCAAGGATTTTGCTTTCATGTTATGTTAAGGATGTTTTTTTTCTGAGTGAACTGCAGTGAAGAAAGCTTACTGCTTTGCTGGTAAAGGACTGTGAGCGTTACCATGATTTTAGTGTAGTTTCTGAAATCTTCTGAATGGTTCTTCATTATACCGAAGAAACATTTTCATTTTAATTATCTGTAGTACATGGAGATACAACTGTAGAGAAAGGCCAGGGAGTAACAGGGCTATAGTCTTCCTAATTCCCCCTCTTCAGTCAGTGCAGCAATTACACCCAGCTTGCTGGTGGAGGCTGGTGCTGGGTGTAACCAGGGTAGGTGCCTGCCCAAAGGGGGTTTTCTCCCAAAGACTGCAGGGTCTGAGGCCTCCAGGGAGACCAGGGCTTGTGGGAGAAGTGTTGTCCCCTTTGTTTTGCTTGGAGGATTTTGTTTTCCTTCCCTTTCCTTCCCTCCTTCCCACACTCAGGAGTGGAGCAGGGCTGGGCTTTCATGACTGGCAGCACTCTCAGGGTGAGACCACCACAACTCTTACTTGCTGGAGTCCTGAACACAGGTTTTGCAGAAGGTCGGACAGCCCGTCCCCTCCACCGGCAGGCCACCATCAAGCAGCAGATGCCAGAGGGGTAGAGGCAGAGCCCACCGCATGGCTGTGGGAACCCAGGTCCCAGGGAGCATGTGTGCTAGCACCCAGCCTGCTACTGACAGCTTAGCTGCCATGAAACGAGCCTGCTAAGAACCAGTAATATACGGGTAGTAAGGAACTTCAAACTCCATGGTTTTTAAATCATAGAATGATAGAATCATAGAATTGTTTATGTTAGAAAAGACCTTTAAGGTCAACAAGTCCAACTGTTAACCTAACCCTGCCTCATCTATCTATCTTTTAAATACCTCCAGGGATGGAGACTCAACCACTTCCCTGGGCAGCCCATTCCAATGCTTAACAACCTGTTAGGTGAAAAAATTTTTCCTAATGTCCAACCTAAACCTGCCCCAGCACAACTTGAGGCCATTTCCCCTCATCCTATCGCCTGTTGCCTGGAAGTAGAGATCAACACCCACCTCACTACACCCCCCTTTCAGGCAGTTGTAGGGGGTGATAAGGTCTCCTCTCAGCCTCCTTTTCTCTGGGCTAAATCCACCCACCTTCTGTTTTCCAGAGCACATGAAAGCCGTGACAAAATGTGAAGTGTGGATTTGCAGCCCACCACAACGCACCTCTCACAGGCTTGGGGCGGGGGGGATCCCTCCCTGGGAGAGCGCGGTGGTTTGAGAGCCAGCAAGGGTCACCTATCGCAAACCAGAGGTGCTACAGGTCTTATTCACCGCGTCCAAGTGGGTTTATCCTAATGACGTGCAAGCTGCTGAGCACTGACCTCCTCTCCAATTCTCTCCTTGCCACTCCTTGAATAAACACTATTTTAATAATAATGAGCCATGAATGTTGCTGACTCATCCTTTCTCTTCCAGTTAAGGAAATGAACTGGTCAATTATCTTAAGCTTCACATAATTCAAAAAACCCAAAAATTCCCATCAAGGGATCCACTGTGCTGCCTGTTATAAACTGAGAAACAACCTTCAGGTATCAATTCTCAGCCAACACAACATTTGTATGTGTTACAATTAGATATTGGGTTTGTTCCTGCACCGCCCTATGGTTACGGTGCTTTCCACTGTAAGCCCTCTCTAACTGTGCAACTCAGCCAATGACTCCCACCTTTTCTCATCAGTGAAATACAAGTTATTTTTGAGAAAGCTGGTGCCTCCTTTTTTTCCCTTGATGCTGTCATGCAACCATGGTTACTTTATTAAGCAGAGGGGGAAATAACAACAGTGGCCTATTGTAGTATATAGTGGGAAAGAATGGGTTTTTTAATGCAAGTGGTACACAATAAAATCCATTTTGACTCTGTATCATGTTATGAGAGAAGGAGAGAGTGCCCAGAGATAGCTTACCCTTCCTGTGCAAACAGAAACAAAATAACATTGTTAATAAAATTTTTCCTTGGCTTTGCCTCCCTCACATTCACAGCCTTGGAGCCCTCTGATATCTTTAGCTGCTGATACGGGGGCAGCTCTGACCAGCACGACGGTGAATTGCAGGTTCCTGTGCCATGCCTGTCCCTTCAGTGCCCGCTGCCCTGGGAAGGTCCCTCCTGGCACTGGCTGCTGTCACATCCTTGATGCAGGAGCACCACAACAGGTCCTTAGAGCTGGTTACCTGCCACATTTGCAGAGGCTTGGTACACATTTCAAGGCACAGGCAGCCTTGCACAGGCAGCAGCCCTGCTGGGGGACATCACTGCAGGCAGCAGGGGTTGCTGGCAGCCACGGTCCTTGGGTGCAAGGGCAGTGCTGGTGCTGAGGGTGAGCATGGGATCATAGAATCATAGAATACCAGGCTGCAAGGGACCTCAGGGATCATCTAGTCCAACCTTTCTAAGCAAGAGCACAGTCTAAACAAGATGGTCCAGCCATCTGTCCCACTGAATCTTAAAAGTGTCCAATGTTGGGGAACCCACTACTCCCCTGGGGAGATTATTCCAAAGGCTGATTGTTCTCATTGTGAAAAATTTTCCTCTTGTGTCTAATCGGAATGTCCCCAGGAGTAACTCCCACTCATTACCCCTTGTCTTTTCCATGTGATTCCTTGTAAAAAGGGAGTCTCCTTCTTCTTTGTAGCCACCCTTTAAATATTGGAACATGGTGATAAGGTCTCCCCTAAGCCTTCTTTTCTCAAGGCTGAACAAACCCAGTTGTCTCAGCCTTTCCTCATACGGCAGGCTTCCCAGTCCCTTGATCATCTTGGTGGCCCTGCTCTGGACCTCCTCCAGCCTGCACAAGCCTTTTTTTTGTATAGCGGAGACCAGAACTGTACACAGTATCCCAGGTGTGGCCTGACAAGCACCAAGTAGAGTGGGATAATGACTTCTTTACCCCTGCTGGTGATGCCTTCATAGATGCAACCCAGCAACCCGTTGGCTTTCTTGGCCGCAGCAGCCTGCTGTTCACTCATATTGAGCTTCCTGTCCACCAGGACCCCCAGGTCCCTTTCCACAGAGCTGCCCCCCAGCCAGGTAGATCCCAGTCTGTGCTGCACTCCTGGATTGTGTTTTTCCAGATGCAAGACCTTACACTTGTCCTTGTTGAACTTCATAAGGTTCTTGTTAGCCCACTCTTCCAGCCTATCCAGGTCTTCCAGCAGGGTGTCTCTCCCTTCTAAAGTGTCCACTTCCCCACTCAGTTTGGTATCATCAGAAAACTTTATCAGGGTAAACTTGATCCCATCATCCAGATCACTTATGAAGATACTAAACAGCGTTGGGCCCAATATCGATCCCTGGGGGACCCCACTTGTAATGGGTTGCCAGTTTGAAAAGCAACTATTTGCCACCACCCTCTGGATGTGGCCTGTCAGGCAATTCCCCACCCCGCCACACAGACCACTTGTCTAGACTGTAACACATGGGTTTCTCTGGGAGGAGGCTGTGGGAAACTGTATCAAAAGCCTTGGAGAAATCCAGGTAGACAATGTCCACTGCTCACCCCGCATCAACCAAGCAAGTTATTTTGTCATAGAAGGCTATCGGGTTTGTCTGCTTTTCGTGGGTGTTGGGGTGCCAGGGCGCCTCTCCAAACCTGTGACTGCAAGAGATGGAGACAGGGAAGGAGATGAAGTGATAATAATGTCCAAATGGGACAGAGCTGATTGCTGTAGGCAGAAATGCCCCCGCTACGCCTGAGTACCATGCATGGGCATTGTGAGCTTCTCAGAAGAGAGCACCTAAAAATATCCTTTTAAAAAGAGAAGAAAAGTGTCAGGCACTGGTTGACAGCAAGGAAGAGCCTATAGGAAGACAGGAAGTATGGCAAAAAAACTGGAAATGGGCAAAAAAAGACAACTGATTAAAAAAATACCTTTAATAACCTAGCAGGAGCTGGTACCCAAGGGCTTGAACGCTTAAAAGAGCTGAATATCTGTAAGTCTTGTTTTGCTTTCCATTACACATCATCCAGTCACGTTACAAAACAGTGAAAGCTTGCAGTCATGTTTAGTAAGCACGTTCCTTGGCAGGTACAAGAGGTGCACACGCATAGGGAAAACTCTGAGCAGTGGTGTCAGCAGAGGTGCCCAAAGACTTGTCTTTTTTTTCATCTGTCCCTCTTGGTTTAGTAGAAAGTGTCACTCCTTGATGTGTGCCTTCTTCCACCTCTTCCCTCAGACCACCACAGACGCAACGTCGACATGCTAGCACTCCAAGCCACAGCTCCCCAAAGGCAGAAATGGTTTCAGCCCTGCCAGGATCTAACCCCACTTGGGTCAGGGGCTGGCTCTCGCCCGCAGCCAGCCGGGTGCGAGCTGGGACCGATGCCCGCAGTGGGAACAGCAGCCTGGCTGGCACCTTGCCGGCCTTGCGCCCAGGCAGACGAGGGCAGAGCTCAGTTCCTTGGGTTGGGTACCGTGCCCAAGGTCTGCAGGGTGAATTGCGCTGCGCTACCTGGCGCTCGGCGGGAGGCACGGATGTGCAGCCGTGGGCCCACAATTTACATTTAAAGAATTAATAAAAATTCCAGGCCAGAGAGCTTCTGTGGGGTTTATAACCTTGACATTTTTCTATCACCCCCTGGCTTGTTTCTTTTTCCCTTTATAACCAAACAAACCCATACAAATTAGTATTTGAAAGTATGCAATTAGCAAGCTGCTCCTGCAGCTATGCAGTTCTCCTGCCACCCAGTTTCCCAATGGGGGGAAATCAACAATAAAGAACAAAGAAAAGAATTTGCTGCCTCATATTAATGACTGCTGTTTGAGGACAGCATTTGTATTTTAAATGAATAGCTTGCTGAGGACAAAAAGGTCAGAACTGCATTTTATGGTAGTGGTAGAATAGCAGGAGGACAGAAGAAAGGGGAAAGCTGCGAGCAGACAGGCGGAACAACACGCTCTGCTTGCTGGAGAGGCTGGCACCAGCGCCCAGCCACGCTGAGGCCACGCGTTCAGGAGTCAAAATACAGGCACGGGCATGCAAGGTGGTGAGGACAGCGGTGGGAAGGGTGAGCACTCACCTCCCAGCCAAGCCAGTGAGCTCTGCGGCACACAGCATGGTCCGGGAATGATCCACTCAGCCCAGTGATCCCCCCCAAAATCCATCCCTTCTGCAAAGCGATGTGGCTCTATGTCCTTGCATGTGGAATTTCTTTCATCAGCTTGGATGCCCTGAACACGCCCTGTCCCCCAAGACACTGCCTGTGGATATGCAGTAAGACCCTGCCAACATCCAGAAAGAAAGCCTGTGCCTACGTGTTGAGCACAGCCAGCTGGGAATGTGCCCTTTGTTACCTTAACCTTTCCATATTGCCTAAAGTTAAATCTAAATTGAGAAACCCATATGAAGCCTGATGCTGCAAAACTCCAGCCCTTATCCATGGGTATTGATCAACACCTTTGGTAGAACTCAGCCTGCTGGCTCTCTGAGGCTTCAAGATAAAGGTGGGCCAGCGTGGGGCTATTTTAACCAATAATATGCAATGAGAATGAAATAGCCACACCGCAACCGATGATAAAGCTAGCCAGAAAGGAAAGTCAAAGTCTCCAAAAGGGCCCTGGGATCCCTGAGGTGGACACCCCATCAAGGTATTGCCTGAGCAGAGCAGCCAGCTTATAGCCAACTTCTGCAAAGCCATCGAGAGGAGTAAGAGGCTTCCCCAAGCGCAACGGCTTGTGCCACCTAACCTTCGCTGTTGTGAAGCAGGGCCACCACCCCCCTGGGCCACAGGGACTGACTGGATCCCCCCAGAGCTGTGTCTCACTGCTGGGGTGCCAGACCCCCTGACGAGAGGTGCCATGCCTGGCACCCACAGGCCATCGGCCCTCCCATGCATGTTTTGCTGCCCGCCTTCACCCAGGGACATCCCCAGCCTCCCGGGGAGCCTCCTTGCTGCTTTGGACAGTGGCACTGGGTCTGTGCAGCTGTAGCCAGGACCACGCCATCAGCAAAATCATGCCCACACGCCGCCAGAGAGAGGGCGAAATCTGGTGCCTTGTCCCCCTCCTCCCATCCCTTTCTGTTTCCAGAGGTTTTATTCCTGGTGCTCTTCAGTGCCTTCTCCTCTGCCTTCCTGGGCTCCTTCCTGTTGCTGCTGTAGACTCCTGCTCACTGCACATTTCCTGGCTGCTTTCCCAGGTGCCCACAGCAGCCAGCGGGGTCCTGGCGTGTTTGCACCCATTTTAGGGCTGTCCCCAGAGGACAGATGTCCCTCTTGCCCCAGCTTCACTATAGCTCTGACTCCAGGGCAAAGGTTTTGAGGAAAAAGTAGGATACATTAAAGCTGACTGACTGCTGAGCTCCCTTATTGACTATAATAAGACGGAGAATAACGTTTCATTAAGTGCATGTTTCTGCCAGCGTAACAAGCCCTTACCTGCAATCGTGTGTGAAGCACAAATGGCCTAAAGGCATCCCACCTGAAGGAAAAATTCCAGTCCCTTCAATAACATATTAACATTTTTAGCATAGACTGAAAGTGTTTAATGCAGTTGGAAAACCACATGTTCTGGTCTCAGCAGCCTTGATAATCTGTAAGAGACAAGAAGGAAAGGTGCAGCTTTCCAGCAGTGACTTTCCGGCATGCATCCTTTTTTGAAATGCTCAAGCCAGGACAGAAATCAGAAAATCATCTGGAAAACAAGGATAGCCAAGCAAAGAAATGCACCTTTTGAACCGGAGTAGTTCTGAACATATTCCTGGAAAGAGCAATTGTAAGTCTGTGAGCCAGATAAAACCGGTCCTCTGCCACCCTGACCCCCACACCCCAGTGCTTCTGCTGCAGCTGAATTACCCAGAGGCCCAGGGATGCCTGAGAATCACTCCTGGCCTCTCTCCAGGCACTTCAGCTATGAAAAGGAGTAGCTAAAAAAGTATCCCTTTAAATAGGTGTTCCCATGGTACAGGTTAGTCCTTGCGTTGAGCAGAGCTGGCAAATAACCCTGCTCCGAGCAGGGAGGGGTAGGAACAGGTTTTGTTTTGGGAATCCTCATCCAGTCGGACTGGCAGGCTATTAATAGTGTATTTTCAGCTGTGATGGAGCTGGAGGGAAAGGGGTGCTGGTGTTGGACAGGGGGCAGGAGCTGACCCACGGGCAGGGTCCCCGTGTCCCTTCTGGCTGCTGGAACCCCCCTGAGAATAGGTGGCATCCTGTCACGCAGCACGCCTCCCCCTGCCACAGGCTTCTGGAAGCAAACCAGCTATTTTGGCCTTGATTTTTCAATTCTTCTTATCTTAAAAGCCCAGTTCATTTCTGACTTACAGGTATCAATAGGAGAAACATGCATGGATATAGTTAAACCACTTCAGGGATGCAACTTGCAAGGACGACTTACGTTTTTGCCTTTTTTCTGGGCTTGTACCAAGGTTTCACCAACCTACAGCCCAAAGGTCTGCCTGTAACACCTTGAAACTTTTTCCATAAACTGTGCCAAAGTTCGGCAAAACCAATTTGCCTGGCACAAGCAAGAGACTGGAAGCAGGAATTCTTGAAAAATGCTAATAATGTCTCAAACTTGAACTATTTTTCCCTTAGCTGGGAAATCGTTCTGCTTAAAATAGAACAGGCAGAGAGATGATAGGGAATTTTTTAGCAGTCCCTGAGCCACAGGATACAAGCTCATTTTGTTCTGTTTCGGGGTGGCTTAGAAAACCCTTCCAGCCCTTGTGCGTAGGTGAGTTTCCATTTTGTGGAAGGGAAAATACAAAGATTGCTGGCCTCCGGTTGCACTTTGAGCCTCTGCCCTGCCGTGGAGATGGAGACACACAATTTGCATCCATTTTCCTCCATGTTGCATTAATGTGAATGAAATACATTCGCAGTGTGCAAATAGCGGACTTAGCACAGCAGCCCTGCTTGCATGAATAAGTCTTTTAAGCTCCTCTGCCCTTTCTGCCCCACGGCTGCATAGATAAATAAAGAAAAGGCCTTATTATATTTGCAGTGGCTAAAATTAAAGGTCTGTGCTAAACCAAGTAAACTAAGCCTTCACACTTGTCCCCTGTCACTTGCTGCTCCTTAAATCCCTTGGCTTAGGCTCTATAACCTGGTGGGAGAACACTATTCTGGGAGAGTGTTAAAGCTGGAGACACGGTTACGTACTGACAACAGCGGGGTCTTTGCCAGGTATGAAGCCCAAAGTCTCACAGCTGATGTGCTGCAGCCCCCTTGTTTGTGTATTATTAGACAGAGAGCACTTTATATGGGGGATTTTTATAGTTTCTGAGATGTTGTTAAAAGGGAGGGAGAATCTGTGACAAATTTTCACAGGAAAACACTTGGAAGCCTGTCTGGTTTGAACATGGTCAGTTGGGATATAATTGTTTGGGGCATAATCCTGGAAGAGGATGAACCAGTCACCCCTTGCAAATTATCCATCCATCCATCCATCCATCCAGGTGAGGGCTGCCATGTTTTTTGGAAAGAGAAGAAGAGAGGAGAGGGGGAGGAAAGACTACTCGACCCCAACACTGTCTTCTTCCTCCTGAACCCTGCATCTTTCTTGCCCCCAAGCCCCCAGTCCCCATCCCATGTGCTGCAGAGCTCAGGCTTGCCCCTCACATCCATCTCTATTCCCCCCAAGGTCTCATCCCAGTCTTGTCCACTGACTGGGGCACTGCACTGTGCATCCCCCCTTTCCCAGAGCCCTCCCACTCCCTGCATCCATGTCGGAGCTGCCCTCCACCCCAGAGCTCCCCACCTCTCCTCCCTCAGGCCCCAGCAGTCCCTCCCCCTTGTCCCCCCAAGCCCCTTCGGTCCTTCTGCCCCTCCTCCCAACCCTGCTCCCCAGGCATTTGGGGATCATGGCTCTTGTCCTCTCCCTCCCTTGCTGTCCCCTAATGCCATCCCCACCATGGCTGGTGGAGTCACCTGGCCTGCCCCTTGGTGGGCTCACAGATCCTGTCGCAGTGGGTGAAATCCCAATCTATGGCACTGTGCATCCTTCAGGCAGCTCCACAAGACCGCGATCCCACCTATGTGGAGTCAGAGTTTCCAGGGGATGCAGAGCTAGAGCTGGGATGTCAAAAGTCCCAAATCATGAACACCTGCCTACGTACGAGACCTTGCCTCTTGCTTGTCCTGACCTCCCAGCCACTGCGTGGACTCCTTTGTGCTACACCAGTCCTCTCCTCAGGAAAGTGTTTTGCTTTCCTTGAAGGAGTGGGAGAAACTGCAGGGCCCGAACCTCCAGCCCTGTGCCCTCAGCCACCATAAAGTGTTTAGGAGTCAAAATTAGGGGCTGAAGGTCACAGCGAAGGTGCTGGGGATGGGTGGGCTGAACACCCTCAGCATCCCTCAGAAACTCTCTGAGAAACACTCAGCTTCCCCGGGATGCTTCAGACACAACTCTTCAAAAAGATTTAGCTACCTAATGGCTAAATCCAGCTCTCGGTGTTTTCAGCAGAAGGTAGGTGCCTGGTGCCACCCCCACGTAGCAACCAGCATCCTTCTCTCCTCACTCCTGCTGATGCCTTTCAGCTTAGTGCCTGCTCCCAGCAAGTCCTCCCACCTGGCAAACCTTTGGGTTTTCAGACTCAGAGCAACTCAAATTTGTTGTTCACAGCAGGCTTGTACCATGCTCCTCCTCTCAGAAATAACCCTATGGCCACAAGCCTTACCGTGCCTTCAAGGTGCTCGGCTCCCCATCAGACCAGATCATGCAGAGCAAAATAAATTCAGTCCATTTTTTTATATCATTCCAGTAATTCCTTAGGGGATGAGATCGTCTCAGTGTGAGGGCAGACAAAAAGCCAGCACTAATGCAGGGCTTCATCCTTTACATGCTCGCTGTCCCTACAGCAGAAACATTCCCGCTGTGCTAATGGGATTAAAAAGATGGGTACCCAGGCACTAAGAATTAAGAGAATTTGGGTTCAAAATGCCATTGAATTTTCTTTTGAAATGGCTGTGTAAACACACAAATGATTAGCAGCTAGAGATCAAAACTTCCACATTAGTAAAAAATGGACTCGGCCCTTTTTCTTAAGCTAAAATGTTATGAATGTAGTGAAGTTTATTTGTAGGCCAAGGCATTATCATAACAGAACATAAACTCTTAGGGCAGCCAGTTATCTGGCATAATAATTCTGTCTTTACTCATTAACAAACACCAGCAAATCCGTGCTCTAGACACCAATATTGGGAAGTGTTGGGTACAGTGGCTTCTTTGTGAATGAACGGCCTTTCTCTGAGAACTGGACCGCTGGTAATTAATTATCTCAATGTCTTTGATCTATTTGCTTTGCACATATTTCATCTGTTTTGGTTTGTTACTTGCATTTCAATGATCTCTCACATTACGGAGCAATTCCTTCGGTTGGGAAAATTGCCTTTCCCTTTCCCATGGGAGCGTAACAGTGGACTAACTGCTCCTCAGAGATGACAGGTCCTTTTTTTTACTTCTGTGAGCATGACTGCACTGATTGAAGGAATCTGCCCGTATACAGCTGAGGAATTCAGTTTGCTCTTATGAAGCCTCTGTGTGCATTTATAGCAAACTGCAAACTCTCTTTGGGCTGTGAAGCTGTTTGCCTGCTCCCTCCGTTTTAAAGGTAAAATGGTAGACAGAGATGGCAAAGGATCACTGTCATGAAAGATCTGTCTCTTACTCATCAAAAGCAAGATCCCCTCTATTTCTAACTGCTCGTTAAACACTTAATTGTATTTAACACAGTAATTACAGTAAGACAGGTTTTCCCGAGAATAATTTTATTAACTATTACATGTTTTGATCTTGAGCTCAGAATAAAAGGATTGCCCTTTCATTTTTTTGCCACGACAGACAATAAACTGATACCAATAGCATGGGGGTCAAATATCCCATTCCTTCTATCTCTTTCTCCCCAAAAAACCTTGAAATCAGTGTGGGGTTTTTTTTCAGATTATTGGAGTTGGAGCAAGTTGGGAAGTTTTTGGTTCCTTCTTCCCACAGGCCATTATTTCTGAGTAGCTGATGTTTTATCCTTAACAATTTATGTTATTGCATAATAGTAAAAGCAGACTTGAGGAGGGATTAGCAAACACTGTATGTATTTTTGTTTCCATTCTTGAAGAACAATATTGGAAAAGGCACAGCAAACAAACTTTAACTGGAACTACTGAAATCAAATCAGAGCTAATTTTGCACCTGAAAGCTATGGCAGAGCCCAGTTTTAGCTTGCTATAACCCTGCCCATTCCCGTACAAATCAGTGCCTCATCTCAGACAAAATTAGCTCTAGGTTGTCCTATACTGGAGAGACTGAGCTCAGGACAAGAAGAAGCTAAGGACATCTTACCAGAAGAAAAGTTTTGTCCCCTCATCACTGCCGGAGAGAGAGGGACAGCAGGGCTCTGCTGAGGATGCCCAAGTGGAGGGGCAGCGAGCACAGGGAGCAGCGTGCTCGCCCAAGCATGCATGCCCTGCGTGGGGAACACACTGGGGCTTCATGCTCTCCCCATGCCAGAGCAGGGGGGGGACTTACACAGCCCAGAGGTTCATCACCAAATAATGTTAAAATAGGACAAACTCAGAATCAGCAACTTAAACTAGAATCAGCCGTGACTCAAAGCTCCTTTCTGATTTTCATGATGTGTGAAGCCAGATTTTGCTGGCCCAGCTAAAGCACATCTAATTTACGCAGAGGCACTTAACTAGCAACCCCCTAAGGCTGTAGTGATTGTGGGAGGTCCAGAAGAACTTTATTTTCTTCAAACCTAAACTATACCCAAAAAGATTCTGCAATACATTAGGCACACGGACATTTCTCTCCAACACCAGGGGACAGACCTTCCCTGAGCACGTTTGAACCTCCTTGCGTGGTAGCTTCAGTAATGTCAGAAAGAGCTTTTGAAGCTTTCTCAGCCTGGTGCTCTGTTATAGCACGGCCAGGGGTCCAGTCTCCTGCCCTTGAGCACTGCTGTGGTTTGAACGTGAGTCTGCTTCCATGCTCTGGCGTCACACTGTCACCAGCCGGCCCTGGTGTTTGCCTTCCTCCATGGTTCTTCTTCCAGGAGAGGCTGAGATTGACTATTTTTGCCCTTCAGGGTGATACTGGGACACAGACTACATTTGCTCTCTCTTCAGATTTTATTGACTGAACAGCTGCCCTTGAGCTGCATCATGAAGCAAATGCATTTGTCTGAGCTAATGAAAGCATGAAATGTACACTGTATTGGATAAAGAGCATAGCAAAAGGATGTTTTCACCAAAAAAAAGATGTTTTGGGCTTTCATTGAGCTACTGTGATGATGCCCAAGCAAAGGAGAGAAGAAGAGGTGGCATCCCACCAGCTCTCCCAGCTCTGGAGCTGAAGCTCGTGGCCAGCTTTGGGGTTGTCCTCTTGCCATCTGCCCCACCCTTGGGAGGCAGCAGCCTCCACAGCTCTAATCCTCTTTTCCCCTGGACCGACCTTTTGTGCCAGGGGATGGCCCAGAACAGCAACGAGGGACTGGAGTGGCAGTGTATCTGACGTGGAAGAGCAGCGGCAGCATTTTGAGGCGCTCTGCAAGAGGTAGCCAGTGAACAACACTGTGGGAAGCATCCTGCATCCATTCATCAGTGGCTTATGCTTAAGGGACACGAGTGCCTTGGCCAGCACCACAGAAAGACAAGTTGGGGCTCAAAGAGGATGAGATGTTTCTCTGCCATACCTCAGCAATCAGACTAGCAGCAGGCAACCTTGCAAAGCCCTGCGCCAGGCTGGCTTTTTCAACATTAGAGATTATGTGCACTGGGAAAAACTCAGCAGGAACTAGGAGGGTTGTGGTTGCCAGTCCCCTTTTGGCAGGACCTAGCCTCCTCAATGGGGAGCAAGACCTGAGACCTCCTTATAAGCGCTTCTCTGAAGATGCCGTAGTGCCCCGTCCCTGCCTTGTGGTAGCTTTGCTCTTTCACCATGAGCATGCGCCGGCCATGGTCCACTTCCCACATTAGACCACGTAGTTTTTGTTCTGAAAAGGGAAACTTGAAAACCCACATTCCTGGTAGGAGAATACAGCTGAACAAAGTTGAATCTCATCCCTCTGATTCCGGAGCTTGGGACTCAGACATCATTTTATGTCTCTTCCAGGAAAGCAGGAACTTGACTGTGTTTACTGTAAATGCTGCCCTTTTACACTCATTCTATGTCACCAATTGCAAAAATCCCTTCTGAAGTTAAGCATAAGACTTTGGCTTGAGACAAGTCATTCATTTCTATCAGTCTTCTTTTTGTGTGTGTGTAAGAAAAACTCAGGTCTGTGCAAGATAATTTACTTATGCAGTTATCGCAGACTGCCCTCTTATGGCAAAATTTTAAACTGTATGTTTGGCTTTTCAAAGGTTTTGCAAGTTCAGTTACTGAAAATTCTAGTCTTAACAATGACTGAACAATGAGACAGAAATCATGGTTGCCTGATTAATTTCCACCCCATACAGGTCCTGTCACCGATTCGTCCTACGTGCTCCTGGTCAGCAGCTTGGCCACCACCTGGTGCCCCTGTGCTTGCCCGTTCTTCCTCCTCTAGCAGAAGTGTGCCCAGTTGTGTGTGTGTGTTTGGGAGGTTTTCTAACATGTTCATATGTGTATACACACATACGGACTGTTCTTCCTGTGTGTTAGAGAAGGCCTGACTTCATGAAAGTGTCTTTCATGTAGGGTGAAGGCTGTCAACAGTCTCCAAATCCTGGCAAACCGGAGGCGTTTCTCAAACCCAGGGGCCAGCCACCAATAAGGCTTTGCCACAGGTGAGCTCTCCCCTGCCGCTGAAAGCTCCAGAAATCCAGGGCAGCAAAATTGTTGGCCACATAAATGATCCTAAAGGCCATCTCAGCTGGCTACAGACAAGCGTGTGGACGTGGGAGGGCTCTGCACGGTCAGCAACCCCAGCCATGGGTGGAAATGAGCAAGCAGCCAGGGCAATCTGCAGCCTCCTCCCCAGCCCTGCAAAGCCGCTCTGCCTGCTTCGGTCCTGGCTGCTCCTCCCCAGGGAACTGATCTTGCCCCACACATGGTGGCCAGCGTGGGGCTGTGAGCAAAGAAGGTCACATGCAAAGGAGTTTCTCACCATTTTAGAGAAGGGGTGGGGAGGGATTGATATAATCTGTGGATTCACAATGTCCATTCAATGTGCAAATGCTTCTAAAAACCAGCAGTCACTCACTTTGGGCATGCAGTCTACACAAATGGTAGAGAGTGGACTGGGAGAGTGTACTTTTGCTGTCGCCTAAGACTTCATGGTCCATGCTGCAGTGGCTGCCTGGGCACTTGGAGCCTTGTGGTGTTGACACTGACACCTCACGTGCCTCACCTCCCAGGGCTGTTACTCTTGACTTAAAGCGTTTCATAGAGTCGTAGAATCGTTTAGGTTGGAAAAGACCTTTAAGGTCATCAAGTACAACTGCCCTGCCATCCCACCACCAAACCATGTCCCTAAGCACCTCATCTACCCATCTTTTAAATACCTCCAGGCATGGGGACTTGACCACTTCCCTGGGCAGCCCGTTCGAGAGCCTGACAACCCTTTCTATGAAGAAATTTTTCCTAACATCTAACATGAGATGGGGCCTCGCAGGGTTGCCTGAGCCCTTCTGAATCGACCCGCTAGAGGACAGCCAGAGGGTGTCACGTAGCCAGCTGTTTATCACAGCTACGCCGGCACAGCGAATGCATTCACGTGTGTATAAACACATCAAAAATAGCAGAAAGTAGTTGTACGCATGACTTCAAGGGACTGGCAGCTCGAGTGACATTTTGGTACTGAGGTTTGGCTCAGGAAGGAAGCCAAAAAAAAAAACCTCAGCCCCAAAGTGGTGTCAGCTCAAGCCACCACTGGTTTCTTCTAGGACAGAGCCCTGGGTCTTCTGCAGCCAAGTGACCAGGAAAAAGGCCAAGGACGTTACCTGCAGCATACAGACCCTTGCAAATCGCCTGAAAGCCCAGGCAGAAAAAGGAAACTATATTGCCAGCATTAGCTGTACTAGCAGCAACCTGGAGAAAAAACTCTTGTCTTTCCTTTCCAGCCATGCAGAGCCAGAGATTATTTAACCTACTGATATATTTACATCCTCCTAACCAGCACCAGCCTGTCTGAGGTACAGCCTGCTCCTGACTGCAACAACTTACAGGCCAGTGAAGGGACGTACATCGCCTGCATGACAGTACAGGCCTCTGGAGGGAGTTATTTCCTCTTACAGCTGATTTATAGATACAGAGGTAGGTGGAGAAGGTGAACACGTACTTGACTTATCAACTTTTTTTTCAGTCCCATTTGGCTCTTAGCCTATGTTACCTTGCCTGAGTTATGAAGTCTCGACGTGACCTCTATTATTTAAATATTCAATCTGGAAAAGCAATACCCTAGGCTTTCGATTTCTAAACCAGGAGTCGCACCTGGTTTGTGCATTACAGTCCTGCATGGAGAGAGGAGAGAGCATATTTATACCCCCCAAATAGCAACTTTAAACCTTTTTTAAGGATTTGGTGTGAGAAACAGTTATATTGTATAAATGTCAGCAAAACACCTTCCTTTGAAATTAGGAGAGTATAACCAAGAAAGCACTGAGTTGCCAGAAGACTGACATTCAAAGCATAAAAACAATGAGGAAGCAAAATAAATAAAGGTCAGGTTTCTTTCTAACAAGCAGGTGCCCCTGCTGCAAAAACACTCACCCCCAGGAGACACCCGCTTACCTGCTAAATCATCAGCTTGGGAAATGGGGCTGCACTCTGGCATGGACTTAGAAGAAGTAATTTCTCCCCCTCACCCATCCGCTTTCCTCTGCATAAAGAGGAGACGATTATCATTACTTTTACTGCCTTTATTCATCTTGGATGATGGATTGCATGACAACGAGGACTTTTATAGGCTCCATTCCATTCGTGCAGAGAACATAGCATTTGAGCCCCTACCTTCCAGGCCGCCAGCTTTGGCACATGAAGCCCAGATTCCAGCCCCCACCACACACCCTCCAAACAAGAGTAGGTTTGAACACCAGGCATTAAAAAGTGGCTCTGCCTGTGCTGAAGGAGGCTCTGCAAGGTCCCCTGTGGTTCCCTTTCCAGCTGTTTCCTCCGGAGTCGCTGGGAGCAGAGTTTGTTTCCTGGCTCTTGTCCTCAGACGCCCTGACATCCAGCGAACCCTGACAGCTTGCACACAGGACCCACAGTTTTGCCCCAGTCCCCGAGCCAGACATCTCTCCCAGGCCACAGCTGCCCCAGTGAACCTTTAAAAAGGTTCGATACAGCCCCTGGGGATGCTGTGGGCAGAGGCACAGGCCCTGTGTTTTGCCTTTTCCCAGCTGTTTTCCCCCCATGTGTGGTTGCAGACAGGGAGCATCATGTCTCTCCTCCCTCGCCCCTGACAGAGTGGCTTGGAGCCTCTGGCAGCCCTCGGTGGAGGGCAGGCAGCATCCCACGCCTGCCTGCTGCTTCAGAGCGGGAGGGGACGCTGTGCCTGAGGGGTCCAGGGTAAAGAAAGTTAAAAAAAGTGGGCTTCTAAATCATCAAAAATATGAAATGTGTAATATCATAATTCCTTCGTCTCCATTCTCTCCCAAGCATAAAGCAGGTACGGGGCAAGCAGGAAAGCCCTGTGCCAAATCCCAACATTCAGGGCAAGCCAATTCAGTGCAGCGCAATTGATGCTCACAGTGAGGATGAGGAGCTGCCTTCACTCCACGTTAACCTCTCATCTGGACCAGCTAGGTCCAAACCTGCCTTTGCCCAGCCTCGCCCAGCAATGCTTGGGTATGTTTAACTTTCTCGTACATGCTGGCATCCGAGCCATCTAAGTCATTAATATTGCTCAGAGGTTTTGAGAGGCCCAAATGAAAACACAACAGAAAGACAGCATCCTTTCCCCATGAGGTAAGAGTAAAATCTCTGCTTGGGCTGTCCTGGAGAGAGCCTGGGGGACTGATCTGGCACCTACCAAGCAGCAGCAGCGGTAGCTACAGCTGTGGACCCATAGGGGTCAGTTTATACCCAAAAAAAAAAAAAAAGCTAAGTCAGGATTTCATGAAGAATGTTGGTCACTGTTTAACAAAATTGCATGCAAAAAAAAAAAAAAATCACAAGTATTTTTAGTTTTTAAAATAGTTCTGTTAACTGAGGACACTGGCAAAAAAGAAGGGCGCTTTCTGCAGCCACAGGGACTGCTTTGTTTCCCATACAACAGCCTGGATGTCTTTGCAAATGCCCACAGACTCCTGCTGGTTTACCTTTCACTTTAAATGACAGTTTGAAAGCTCTTCTCTGTGGTTGCCATCCTTCCAACCACAAAATACCTATAGTGGTCACCCCTGGAAAGCCCCAGCACTTTATCGCCAGTGACCAGACCATTTAAGGCCTGAATCCTGCGATTCACTGCACAGCAGCAGTCCAGCGAGCCCGTGTGATGCCTCTCGTGTCGTGCCCAAGATACCACAACATCTATAATTACAGCAGGAAATGCCTGTGGCATTGTGGTGAACACTACCAACAATTTCCTCGCTGCTGCTGCTTGCGAGAGGTTGCTGCTGACATACCCAAGGAAATACGAGCCTAGCTGAGTCGCAAGAGCAGTGTTATTTTCTCCATCTTTCTTCCTACTCCCTTGCCTGTGCTGATGTTTTTTTCCTTGCTTTTCATTTAGCTTAAGTGTCTCAGTGGAGGAACCATCTTTTCATCCTATGGTTACAGCATCCATGACCATCCCTGATGGACGCAATGGTGAGATAACTGTTCTGGGTTAGCGACGTGCAGCCTGCCTGTGAGGCTGAAGAACAAGCACTAACCATGCCAGTAACTCCGATTAAAACTGGCTTCTATAGAGGCCTCCGGTGCATGTCAATGGGCCCTGGGCAGATTGCAGTGGTATGGAAGGAATAGGTTATACAGGAGTACAACCACGTACTAAAGGGTTATCCCCCTCTTTTCTAGCTTAACATGTAGAAAAAGAGGATTTTTAAAAATATGTCAAAATACACCCTTTTTGTAAAGATTAAGGCTCTGCAGTGTTAGAGTTAGCACTGTCTTGTTCTTCTACTCCACTTGAATGTCCCTGCACATAAAACCTACATCATCTGTGTTGAAAATGGTGCATAATGTCTATTTTCTTACTCCAAATGGCTATCAAGGACAAGTGACCACCACCTGCAATATAGCAAACCTCTATCCATCAAAAGACCTTTGTCACAGTGTCCCCTCACTCCTGCTCTACACATACTCCATTCATTTCCAGCTTAAGTAAATAGCGTTCCTTCAACCTTTCCTAGCAGATCAGTTCTCACCCTTTTTGTTGTGCTCTGCACCTGCCCACCATGCTTTTTAAGCAACAGTGCCCACAAGCAGGATGCAGTGGCCAGGCAAGGTCCTTGCTAGCAGCAGGGAGCATGGGGTGAACACCACATCACGCCTCCTCGGTCCCCTTGGGCCAGACTGGAGGGAGGCACAGGTCTTGTATCTGCCCCATGAGGAGAGGCTGAGGGATGGGGTCTGGCTCAGCTTGGAGCTGAGACAGCTTTGGAGGGACCTAACAGCAGCCCCAAAGGAGAGAGGGAGCCAGGCTGCTCGCAGCCTGCTGGGAGGACAAGAGGCAATGGGCATGAGGTGAAAGACAAGAGATTCAGACAGGATATAAGGACATATTCTTTCCCCATGAGGACACGCAAACAGTGGGATGGGGTATCCAAAGAGGCTGGGACCTCCGTCCCAGGAGGATTTCAAGCCCCATCTGGATGAAATCCTGAGCAACCTGGTCTGATCTCACTTCTGCTCCCACTTTGAGCGGGAGGTTGGACCTCCTCACATCCCTTCCAACATGAAGTAGCCTGTGGTTCTGTGATCCTATGATCTTCCAGATGACAAAATGTGACACATATGCTTTATAAGCTGCTCCCCATAGAGGATATACCTTTAAACCTAAAGCAGAAAGATGTTTTAAATAAGGCTCATGAGGTGTATAGGAGGACACAGTTCCATGCTGTATTCCCAGGTCAGCGTATGCTTCAAGGAGAGGCCTACAAAAAAGATTAATTTTGATGAAAAGCCCTAGGAGTCAGAAAGATGTCATCACTTGGAAATCTAGTCAATTTAAAAAAATCAAGGTGGTTTTAAAGGTCATGCCTGCCAAATGCCTTTTGCCACCATCAGTGGTTGCACAATCTTGTCCTCCCATTTTATTGCAGTATTTTCTCACCTTTATTGCATAAAAGACTCGGTCTTGTGGTGGAGCACCAAAAAAACCCCCAAAGAGCAAGAGAAAGGAGACACACAGTGAACCTCATTAAGCCCACAACGTTGTTGAGGGTTTGAAGTAAACAAACAGGAAAGACGTTTCCTTCAATTGCTTCAAGTTCCAGTACTCCAAGGAGGTAGTTTTACCCATATTAGGTGAATTATTTTCAGAGCTGGGTTTTCAACTGGTGTTTCTTAAAGCAACATCTTGAACCTCTCACTGCCTACACAGAGCACATCAGAGTCTGCAATGAGCCCTGGTTCTTGACTGTCTTGGCAGTAGAACCACAAAAATTACACTACCCGCCACCTCTGCGTAAACCAGAGTGTCTCATCTGTTTTGTAATTGCAGCTTTTATGAAATTTTGATGTAATAGCTCTGAGTGGCTGCACAGTCAGCTGTGCTAAATGTCAGCATTGGATAACTAGAAGTTGTCAAAACCCTAAGTTAGGCTCAAATTCAATGCTTTCTTTTTACATTTTTCCCTGTGAGCAACAAAAGGTGGAGGAAAAAGAAGCTCCCAAAAAGTTTACAAAAAGTGAATCATAAATGTAAAATATTCTAGTGTCAATATTATTAAAATAGTGTTAGACGTATTAGAAAAAAAACCCCAAGTTGTTGCAGGTGAGAAGGTGTATGCCTTCATGCACGTATAAAACAGTGGGAGCGGGCATTACATTTCCCTCCTCCAGGGGCTGCCTTTGGGGGCTGAGGGAGCACCCCTGCTCCTGGATCTGGCCATCCTTCCACTTCCCTCCCTCTTGTTCGCAGCCAAGGCTTGGGTGAGCAAAGAGGCCGACTCCTGAGCTCCTTCCATGGGGGAGTCCAGCCTTCACTCTGCTCCCCCAACCCCTCCCTGTCATCTGGGGACTTCCACCCTCTGAAGAAAACATCATTAGCTTTCCTGCATGTTTCCAGATGTTCATTTTTTTTCTTTTTTCTTTACATAATGGCTTTCTGAAAGGCACCTCAAGTTTTGGGAAGCCAGCTGTCACCCAGAAGAACTTACTGGCACCCCACGCAGGTGAAGCAGCCCAAGAAGTGTGACAACTACAATAAATTACTACCATACACTTCCTCCCCTATCCGCTGTGTCTGTATCATCGAGTTAAAAAGCAGTCTCTTCACCGCAGGAACTCTTGCCACGCATTTGTACCATGCCCAAAGGAGCAGGATGCTGCTGTCAGTCTGTCATGTCTCGTGGGAGAGGAGCTTATGTGGCTGCATCCTCACGCTCTTCTGGAGCTGCCCCTCATGCTCTTGCAGGGCTACCCTGCAGCTCCCCACCTACCCAGTGCATCCACCCGTGAGCCCTGCTGTCCAGACATGGCACTGATATATATGCCAACGTCTTGGAGCTCGTAGGGGAGATCCAAAAGGCAGTGGCAAGAGCACCCTGAGCATGCATCTCCTCATTGGCCTTATGAGTGGCTTTGGAGGAGCCTGGATGAGAGGCATGCACAGAGGCGCACCTCTGGGCCCCACTTTGGGCACCCCCCGCTCTGGGATCTGCCGGCAGCTGCCCACTCCTGGCACACAGCTCGTGCGGAGACTCTGACACCAGGTCACGCCACGGTCAGTGTCAGAGGCCCTGGAACAAATGTTCTGGTACAAATGAAATGCCATGACTGTCTGTTGCACGGATTACATACCATCTCACTTCCCTATGTCTACATGTGGGCATGCACCGATCTCCCATTCAAACATGTGAATGTTTCCAAATACACAAATACCATGGAAAAATAAATATATGAAGCATAAATCATCCTTCAGGACCAGGTCTGTGATTCTTGCAGGTCCTCGAGCTCCCACTGGAATGCAGAGAAGTTCAGCAAGCACAAAAAGAGCACATTGTTCAGTAGATATTTATTTCTTTGCCTCCACTGCTGCGTGATGGGCTCATGCAAGGCAGCTGTTGGCTCTCCACTCCCAATGTTTAGGCAGTAACAGAAGGGAAGCAAAACAAAATGTGGCCTAAACCCCTGGAAACACACGAGTAGATATAAACGGCTGGGATGGAAGAAATTCTTTTTTTTCCATGCCCCTGCTGAGGTTTTATGGTCTTTGCTTCTCCCACGGAGGGATTGCTGGGTGAGAGAGATTGCAACCACCAGAGGATATATTTGAATTATTTGGAAGTCTTGGGAAGTTTGTGTACAAAACTGTTCATCTAATTGCTGCAATTTGGAAAGCTGAAACTTTCCAAGGCTCTTTTTTTCCCTTCTCCTAATGCAACTTCTTTTTCCTGACTTGAAGCCCTCATTTAAACATGCACGAGGAGCATTTTCTTCAGAGAGCCAACGGAGCACACTGCAAATGTAGGACCAGGCCTCCAGCAGTTCATTCTGGGGGACAGTACCTATGTCAGGAGCAGATCTCTTGCTGTCTCATATGGACGGAATTCCTGTTGGACCCTGCTCTGGGAAGGCACTTGGGGAATCAGAGCATCCCCATTCACACCTTAATCCACCCCACATGACAAATGCACTATTGCGTGGGCTCTCCTTATCTCTACCATCCTACTTATATGCCGATCTCACCCTCTCCAAATTGGGGATAACAGAGCAGCAACCATTTAAACTGCTGTTCTATCATTGGGGAAATTACAGCAAATTTTGTTTTTACAGGCAGTTATCAAAAAGCAACCGCTTTTACAGCAAAACTGCTCTTATTTTATGTGCCACTTTCGCATTCTGGTTTTGTTTCGTCTCTCTGTAATTTACTCAGCAGGGGAGAAGCATATAAATTTCCTGTACGTGCTCGCAGCAGTTTTTGCCCTTGAAAGCTCAGGTCAACAGGTAGGGAGCGGGGGCTCCTCGGGAGCAAGACAGGAGCGGCCAAATCAGCGCCGGGGTCTGTAGGAAGCAATGAAACGGCATTAACTGGGGAGGGCTGTAATTTAGGAAATCTCTCATTTGTCACATACCTTGGAAAACAGCAACCACAAGACCCGCAGTAAGTAAGAGTGATAGCAGCAGTAGATAGCGATACCTTCACAATTCAGGTTAAAGGGGGGGAGGGGGGGCAAAAAAAACGAAAAAAAAAGCCCCAAACAGCCTTTCGTTGTTTCCCAGGGCTGCTCTCTTGCAACTTGAAATAAAGTCCCGGAGCAATATACTGTTCTTTAGGGGTTAATGTTACATTAATCAGAACTGACAAGCATGAAAATCATTCTTTGTTGTCTTTAAATTGCTAATTTAAGATTGAAATCTAAAACGCTTGAGCACCGATCGTTAACACTGACGCTCAGACAAAACCCAAGTACAGTCTGCTCTCCTATGGGCCGCTACACAATTGGTTTACATTTGGTTGAGAAAACAAATGCAAAGTCTGTAACTAAATCCTAATGTATCGTTTAAGTGTTTCCATTCACGGGCTTGCTTTGGCTAAACTTCAACGAATTGTACTACAGTTTAATTGAAAAGCAGCATTTGCACAGGCATTTACATCTGAAGGCAGAAATACCGGCATTGTACCATGCCCTGCAATGGCAGCAATAACTCCCCAAAATCTAAATCATTTTTTTGCAGGTTTTTGGGTTTGGTTTTTTATTCCAGTTGCAGAGGTATTTCAATGACCTGATTCTCAGTTGAGGTACCGAGCAAAGTCTGAGATGGTCAGTAACAAAAAGCTTATTTAAGGAGCTTATTAAGGTTTAAAAAAAACTATTAAAGGGTACAGTCGGAACTGAGCGCAATGAAGACAGGCACCAGATAAAATCAAGGGGAATAATGCACCATCAAATGTGTGGCCACAAAACTAACAAAAAAAAAAGGAAAAGCGTGTTCTCTTCCTGCCTCTTTAATGGAATTATAGGTTGTGTTTGGGGCCAAATCAAGTCCAGGTTCTTTTGCCAGCTTGAACATTTGCAGGTTCAGGCCTATTCGCAGGTGCAGCTCCCACTCAGGTCCATGGACATAGGCGCTTGCAGCCGAAATCAGAGGAAGCTGAATCCTCGGCTTGGCTGAAGCAAACTCTGTGACCTAAAATCATTTAACTCCAAAACCCATCAGTGGATGTGGTTTGATCCGGTCGCTTGTGATAAGGCAGGAAGAATAAGGATGTCTTTGATGGCATCAGGCTCTGCCTGGCCGCGTGGATGCTCCAGCAGAGGCCTGGGAGGGTGGGAGTGGGAGAAGGGCTGGGGGCAAAGCAAGCTGTGCCCTCGTTCTTCCCTCCGAGGAGCCAGTGAGCTACAGTAGCTGTGATCGCCAGCATCCAGAGTGAAGAATGACACATTTATCACATCCCAGCACTTGGCTTTTCTTTGCAGTTACAGTAAAGCAGGGCTGAGCTATGCAAGACATACTTACCACATCCATTGACCTCGATGGGAGATCCATAGCAAATCTCAGGGCAGAACTTGCCACACAAAAGACGTGTTAAAGACACAAGCACTGTCATGCAGAACAAGCTCTTAGAGCAGAAGAAAAGGACTCAGCATTTGGCCAAGGAGTGGGGTCATGCACTGAGGGCGCTTTGTATTCTGGGGAGGACGTGGGACGATGGCTCTCCAGACTCACGCAGAGCAAAGGCAGAGGAATATAGGGCTTAGGGAAAGAGAAAATGAATATAGGGTTTAGGGAAAGAGAAAATGCAAGAGAGTCTGAGCACTCATTCATATGGGGCAGTGCCTGCAGAGGAGGAGCCTTCTCTTTTCTTCTGGTCGATAGACTAGGAGTGTAAAAGTGCCCTTGAATTACGAGTTAATCAGAGCAACATTCCTCTCTTTTGACACTTTCAATGCATGTTTATGAAAAATTGGCAGGAAGAGGACCTGTCTGAGCATCTTTAGTAACAATATTTATGTTAGAGCTGGGACTCGGAAGCTCATCAGCAGCACAAGGAAAGCAAGCCAAATGCTGAAGAATTGGAGCCTCAGACCTTTCAGTTAAAATCAATAGTGCCTGCCTAAACAAACATTTGATACATTTTCAATTCTATTTCAAGCTATTTAAAAATAAGAAATAACAAGCAAAAAACCCCAAATCATCATTAAGCATTTTGGTGTATTTAACATTGTCAATAGGCCTTCAAAGCCCTGGGCCCAAATACTTCCTTACTGTTAAACCATTTTAGCCATGGGGATGGCTTTGTCTGCAATTGCCTGGGGAAAAAAAAAAGTGAAGGGAAGGGAAGTCGAATGAGAGGAAGAGAAGTGGAATTAGCATAGCATTAACATTGGCAATTTTCCCTCAAATCAGCATTAAAATGAGTATTTTCTGTTTGTTTTATTCTTATGCAGAAAAGTAGGGAAATTCTTGGAAAAGTATCTAGCAATACATAGTGCCATATTTACATCTTTTGCTTTGTTTTTAAACCTGCAGATCATTTAAAGACTCAGGAATCCTCCCAAACATTCATCCCATTTGTGAAAAATACATATTTGCAAAATGTATCTTCTGTGTTTGGACCCAGTCGAAGTTCAATGAAGCAAGTAGGGGTGGGATCCAGCGCACCAGGCAGACGCTCAAACCAAGGTATCCGCACACAGGCAAGTGCAGGTTTCAATTGCCTAAGCACAAGGTATCTGTCACCACTGAGAGACCTGGGCTGGGGAGATGTGCCCAGCCCCACAAGCAGCTCCAGGAAGGTTTGGTTCTTCTGCAGATCCTCCATTGTGCCAGTCAGCCTCCAAGGACGCCTGTGGTGCCCACAGCCATCTCTAGGGCCTATATTTAGGCAACTAAACCTGTCTGTGTTCCTGCTATAGCCAATGGAGATCCAAGGCTTGATTCAGTTGCATCTAATGCATTGTGAGAACCCCTAAGGCATCTGAGACATCTCCCTGGAGCTAGCAGATATGGCACAGGACATATGGGGACTGATACCTTTCCAGACAGGCAGCCTGAGACTAGGTAAGACATCCCACAGCCTCGCAAGTGGCATTAGATGTTCACAGAATTGATTGAGCTCTTGGTTAGTGTATTCAGAGGAGTCTAGAGATTGATTCATTTAACCACCCATCAACTTTCTGCTTAGGGTCAGCCTAAGGAGATCTCCAGTGCTCAGTTCAGCTGTCTTGGCACCCAGTGCCATTTCAGAGGCTATAGGCTAACCCATCTTGTCTCTAGCTGCTGCTCCAGAAGGGCACTACAGTCCTGTAGGTTGTGTGCCAGGTTGGCCAGCCCTGTCTGAATGTCTCGGACACCAGAAGTACCTCAGATATGACTGATGCAAGCCCTCCCCCCAAAACTTTACTGGGAATTAAAACACCTAGCTCATATGTAGACACCAACATGTATGTGTCTTCATCTTGGAATGACCTGCAGCCCAAGAGTTTCAGCAGGCGCTGGAGAAAATCCTGTGTTATTTTCAGGGTCACACAAACAGAGAATTTCTCTTTGAGTCCTGAATCTTTTTATAGATAAATGGAAGCATTTTGTTTATATCAAGGAACATGGCAACACAACAAATGCCCAGTGCAGATGTTACATCAAGGTAACTACGCAAATACAAAACATGCAAAATTTGGTGTGTAGGTGTACCAAGCTTTCAGATGAGCTTTCCAAGATTCCCCTTTTTATGTGCTGTTTTAAAATGCTCCCACTGTTTTAGAAAGAAAAAAAAGTTTCTATTTATCATCCAGGGCTGAACTGGAAACCATCAAGCTGCTCATATTAATCTATACAACTTTGTGATTTATTGTTGCTTCCTTCATGCCATCTATTTTCTGTGC
This sequence comes from Gorsachius magnificus, assembly GCA_034008185.1. NCBI lineage: Eukaryota > Metazoa > Chordata > Aves > Pelecaniformes > Ardeidae > Gorsachius > Gorsachius magnificus. Next base: position 167,038,984 of record CM067081.1, read on the forward strand.
CTCAGATGTGCAATTAACTCCATATTGTCAGCCCCATCTGCTTATGTCTACACAGGACAAGTCTGTACTGTTGTAAAAGCGAAAGAACAAATTTCCTGATCACCAGTATTGCCTTGCACATCGAGAAAGCCGGCTGGCTTTCCAGGAGGAGAAATTTCATGTAGAAGCAGCTTGAACTCAGAACAGTTCCTGGTGCAAGCATTGTGGATGCGGGCAGTTTGAGACCAGGGCAATGACAAACATGACCTCACATCTGAGCAGTGTAGCTGCCAGGGTGACCTCATACCCTGCAAGCACTGTGGGCATGCAGGGGCACCGCTCCTAATTGGGGTGCTGCAAACAAGTAACAACGTTCACCTCAGCAGGAACAAAAGGTGGCTCCATATTTGTTTAAAGCTCGTTTTTCATTTCTTTAACTTACGTAAGGCTTTATCTTTGTCTCTCTCTTTTCACCAGTTCTGAACATTCAAGGCACAAAACCAGACCCAAGGCAACACAAACCTAGGGGAAACACAGATGCACATGCATCCAGTCTTTACTGATATGCAGCATGACGTCAACTCTCTTTTCAGGTCATAGACTCATAGAATGGTTTGGGTTGGAAGGGACCTTTAAAGGCCATGTCAGTCCAAACTCCTGCAAATGAGCAGGGACATCTTCAACTGGATCAGGTTGCTCAAAGCCCCATGCAACCAGACCTGGAATGTTTCCAGGTACAGGGCATCTATCAACTCTCTGGGCAACCAGTTCCAGATAAACTCAGAAGGTTTGGTTAACCCCTTTGTTATTCTGGAATATCAAAACCTATTACTATTTTATAGTTCTATTTATATTTGACAGAAATTTAAAATTTCAGACATTTGTAGAAGTTTAGATGCCTCATTCGAAATAACAGCTTATCATGCTTCCATCTGTCAAATGGACTCAGTAAATATTTTTTCAGTTTTATGAATGCAGAGAGTGCACACAGTGTATATAATGCCAGGGACCATTTTAAAAATACATTAAAACTATTTGTCATATTGGAAAGGTTTTAACATTGAGTCAGAGGTGGTGTTTTCCCCCCCAGAGAATGTTTTTACACATCGTAGGAAGATACGAGGTTACATCACTTTTAGGGATTTATTACATTTGCTTGCTTCTTGACAACATATTATATATCTGGCATCCATTTTCATGAATGCCCAATGAATTTAAAATTAAATTACACTTGGGAAATCAATTTCTGGCTGTCTCAATAAATCACAAACATTCTAGCTGTAATGTCTGGATGGTGGAAAGGAGCTGGGTCTTATATGTGTCCCTAAGGCTCAGGAACTCTCTTACCAGCCTCGGATGCTTTTAATGTGGCTATTATTTAGGAGAATAAATGCATGACTGTGAGAAAGGTTAAAGGAAGGTGAAAAATTTTAAGTGGGATGTCACTAAAGGCACACATGAAGCAGAGCAGATATTGTAAGAGCAGCACATAGTAATTCAGTGGTTTACCTGTTACGGCGGAGCCAAACCCCAATTCCAAATCAATACTTTGCAGTGGATTAACCAACGTGCAGGAACTGAGATTGAAGGCTGCCCTAACCCAGTACGGGTATGAAGTGTGCTTAGTGAAAATCAGCTGAAATGCTGTCCATTAACACAGGGAAACACACACACACACAAAAGAAAAAAAAAAAAAGAGGAAGTTTATCTATTCTGCATTAAATCAGATACAGCAGAGATAGCAGAGTCATGGCAAATCTCTGTTATCACTAGAACAGGCTTTTGAAAGACAGGCGCTATTTGGTGAAAGAGAAAGGGGTGCATTAGAGAGATGATAGGCTACCAAGATATAAAAATAACATAAATAAGTTAGAATTTTTTAGGATCAGAATCACTTTAGGAATGGCTGCTAAAAGTGGCCATTTAGGGCATAAAAGGGGTTGGTGACAAGGCCTCAGGCTGTGTCGGAAGGAGTAATTGGCTCTGGAGTGGGGTTAAGCATATGCATGGCTGAGAGCCACCATTTCCCATTTACATTGCTGCACTTAGCCTTCCTGTGAGCAGCCCAGGATCAAAGTCTCCCCTGGATGCTTAGGAAAACCAGGATTTGCCTTGAATGGTAATACCCTGAGCCTCACCTCATCTTCATCCACCTGGTCCACATGGACAAGACCTCCAGCATGTGTGGAGGCATCAGGAGCTCAGGTGAGAGCAGCCTGCAAATGCAGCTGAAGAGGTTGCAGGAGGGATGGGTGAGTCTGGTCTTGGGAGCAGCTCCAACATCCACTTAACCGACAGACAGACATGCACACAGAAATGGGTTTAGATACTGAATTTGAGACTACTGTAAGAGGATTCCAGCGAGATATCACCATGGGAGTTTGCCAACTATGGCTGAAGAAGAAACTGCTACTGTTAAAGATGGAGGTAGTAACTTGACAAAAATAAATATAGTTATTTGAAAATGGTGAAAGTCGTATTAAAAACACGTGGAATCACTGTGCATGAAAGTTTTAAATTTTGGTTGGAAATTCCTCACTTTAAAGTTATACGTTAGAAACACATTGGAATCAGGAGAGAAGCCTGGTAAATTTTCTTTACCCGTATACTTTTTTTAATGAGCTTCTGAAAGCACCATGATAAAGTGACCCTGCAGAAAAATTGAATTGTACCTCTTGGCCACATCCTGCTAACGCCATCTCAGCAGTCTCATTAGAAAGAGCAAGAACTGGAAAGCACTACTGGAGAACTGAGACAACCGGGGCCTATAGATTTCCAGTTTTAAACCGAAACACGTTTTCTGTGATGACACCATTAGAAACACAGAAACAGATGTGCGAGATGTTGATGCTGTCATGAAAACATCCTGACGCATAACGGCTCCAAAACGAGAGGGGGGCTCTGATGGAGCTCACAGGCTACATCAAGCCACCGCCTGTTTATCCTGGCTAACCAGCAGCAGCACACACACCCCCCCCCCCCAACACGCTCCACAATCGCTAGCAGCACCGCGCACCGTCTTTTTGGGTAGGTTCATGTAAACCAAAAGCCAACCTGCTTGAGCATGGATGCAGGAAACACCATCAGCCTGGTCAGGAGGGAGTTTTCACCTTGCCCCAAACACAGGCAGCCTGTGCGCGGCTGCCCAGCACACCCGGGGCAGAGCAGAAGGCATGTGCCAGTCTAAGTTCATTCAGGGCAAGCAGAACTAGAAAACAGCTAAAAAGAGCTGGCTGCGCTTCAGAAACTGTACTTTTAAAAGGACCCGCTGTAAAGGCGCTTCAAGTTTAGAAAACAGGGCGTCTGCAGGACGTGAGTTTACAAGTTTTTGCCTATTTAAGTTTCTGTAATGAAACCTGAGACTGAAAAAGTACTCTATCGATGGGGGACAGGGGCCTGATAAGAGCTTTTTTGGTTTTTTTTCCCCCTCACGTGAGCTCTGCCTTGCAGAAGCCTCCACAAACAACAGGCGCAGAGCGATGCGGAGGAGCTTCACCGGCTGAGATCCCCGGTAACGCGCCCCTGACGGCCGCACAGACGGACAGACGGACCGACCCCGGGCAGCGCTGGGGCCGGCGGCGGCTCCTTGGCAGCACCTGGAGCCCGGGGCGCTGCCGGGCGAGCCCCGGGGGGGCAGCGCCGCGCTCAGCCCGCCGCGGGGAACGCAGAGGTCCTGCTCTGGCCGAAGGCAAAACGCGAGTGAAATGCAGGAAGGAAAATGAGGAAACCCGCTGCGGGGAAGCCCGGGACCCCAATTCTTCGCGGCTGGGCACAGGCCCGCCTCGGGGAGAACAGGTGCCCTGCGGGCAGAGGCCGGCGGCAGCAGCAGCAGCAGCTCCTCGGTGCCTCGGGAACCGGCTCCCAACTCCCGCCCGCCCCAGCTCCCCTTCCAGGGCAGCGGCCCCGCCGCTCCCCGCCCGGCTTCCTGCGCCCGGCCCCGCGGGACCGGCCCGCTTTGGCCCGGCGGCGGGCGGGGGAGGCCGGGGGAGGTGGGAGGGGACGTGGGAAGGACTTCGGTGCCACTACAAATCTGGTGACAGACCCGCCGCCGGCACATGGCGATCGCCCCTCCCCCCCCCGGGGGGCCGGGGCGGGGGAGGCGGGCGCGGCGGGAGCGGGGATCCCCGCGCCGGGCGGCGGCGTGTGGGGTTGGGGGGGGCGGCCTCCGCGCGGCGCTGACGTCGCCGAGGGGCCGCTCCGAGGAGGCTGCGGCTCGGGGCGCCCAAGATGGCGGCAGCGGCGGGTGACGGGTGCGTGCGGGGGGGCCGGCGGCAGCGGGACGGCGGCTCTGCTACCCCGCCGCCCGGGGGCGGCCGGCGGGAGCCCGGCGGAGGGGAGCGGAGGGCGGGGGCGAGCACCCCTTCCCCCGGGGAGGGGCGGGAGCGGCGGCGCGGTGCCCGCAGCGGGGGCGGCCGGCGGGAGCCCGGCGGAGGGGAGCGGAGGGCGGGGGCGAGCACCCCTTCCCCCGGGGAGGGGCGGGAGCGGCCGCGGGGCCCAGAGGGGGGGGGGGCAGGCGGCCGTGCCGCGGCTCTGCCGGGGGGGATCCCCCGCGGCCGCGCACCCCGCCGACCGCGGACAGGAGGCGTGCGGCCGCCCCGCTCGCTGTGTGGCGGGGAGCCCCAGGGGCCCGGTCCCCTCACCCGTCCCGGAGGGGTCGGACAGGCGTCGAGGTGAGGCAGACCGGCGGGGGGGGGGGGGGGGAAGGGAGAGGGCGGCGGTGAGCCGCGGGGCGGGCAGCGGGGCTGCCAGGCCAGCCGCCCGGGTCTCCTACGTGCCGCTCGTTGTCGGCGAGAGGCGAAGAAGTCGCGCCATGTCGCGGGGCGCTGGGAAGCGCAGGACCTTCCTACCGAAGCAGTCGTGGGGAGGCTCGTACGCCGGCACCCAGGCGCGGGTGAGCTCCTGCGGAGCGCCTTTCCTTGCGAGGGCTGTCAGAGCGGGAGCCAGGCGTTGTCCGAGGAGCTGTCAGGGCAGTCGGGGGTGCTCGGTGTTTCTAAACGGGACGAACGGGCGAGTGTAAATCCAGACCAAATGCAGTGGGGTTTTAATTTTTTTTTTCCCTGCTGCTGTGGAAGTGCTTCAATCTGAACTGTTTGCTTACCTTGAACTCTCAACTGCAGGAAATGCGGGGTTGTTTGCAATAGGAGGCGTCGGGTGTAATGCTGCGCCGGTGCCTGGTATCCTGCTGTAAATGGCTACTTTATATACAGCGTACTCTATACACATCCCGTAGCTGGCGAGAAAAAGAGGAAAAAAGTTAAACTGCCAGCTGTACGGCTCCAAAGAAAGGAGGCTGGGGGGTGCGTGTGTGCTCCTTGCCAAAGGCTGTACGGTTAAACATCGGAAATAATTTACAAAATTTCCTCTTGAAGTGCTGCTTTGATTCTTTTAAGTCTTGCTGTTACGCCTGCAGGACTGTAGTGCAGCTCAAAGTTACGCACATCATTCTTTTGTTGAGTTGTTTTCTTTAAGGAAAAAAAAAAGAGAAATTGTTTAAGCAAGCAGTAAAGCAGCACATCTGCCTTCTAGTTCGCATGCTTGTTATGTGAAGCTTTCAGTTGCTAAAGTACCCGTGGTTCCTGTTTTTTTCAGGTACTAAACAGGTACTCTGAACCTGATGAAAATCAGTTGGTAAGCTGTCATCTGATTCAAAAGCCAGAATATTAATGGCACGCATGAACACACGCACGTGTGTATATGTGTTAGCAAAACTATGTACTGTATTTCTAGTCTAAGGCTTGAGAGAGACGGTTTGATTGTTTTCATTTACATGCCAAGCAGTTAATTACGGAATTAGTGACTAAGGGAAAAATAGTTACTTTTGTTTATATTTAGAGTTACAATTTTAAAATTGATCAGCTGCGAAGTTTTTTTTACGTGGAACACAAATGGAAGAAAAACCTATTTTCTTGACTTTAATTTTGGTTTTGAGTACTTTTCAGCTCATGAGTTACCCCAAAATGTACATTTTGCCAGCCATTCTTTAGTGAAACTAAAGAAACAAGCACGTCAATAAGGTTGAAATATGGTTCAATGAAAAAAAAATAATCCTGTTTCGTGTATCTTTATTTCTTGCATGTGAAACTTTGGCGCAAGAAAAGACTTTTGCATATCTCTATTTTCCCAGACAACCCAATGCTTTCAGTAGTGCTGTTCTGTATGTTAGTACTTGTTATTTCACTTACTACTTCCAAATTTGGTCTCTGCTAAGAACACAGGGGGGGCTTGATCTCTGAAGTGCTGGTCAACTAATTCACAGTTTCTTTGTGTGTGTGCACAGAACTGAACCTTGGGAGAGAAGAAGAATGCAGAAACGAGTGCTGAACAACTTTCTTTAGGGAATTTTAACATTGTAGCATTTGCTGGTACTATTTTATTCCAGCTGCAGCTTTCTAGTAGGTGTGGGAATGAGTATACAGTATATTTTAGGTTTCTTCCACAGTTATCTGTCACTTCATTCCTGTTTTTCCCTGAGCTATTCTGTCTTGCAAAGTCTTTGTTCTAAGGCAATTTTTTAAAAATTTTGTGACTTGATGTAGTCTCAGTGCTTCAGTGCTCCACGTCTTAAAACGTTCATGCTGTCAGTGTGCTGCTTGACATTCCAATGAGTTTTCTTGGTTTCAGTTTTGTACTTTTAGCTTTTCCACAATCTTTTCAAATATTTCTGTCTTTTTGACCAAACTCTGCAGTTTGATTTCTTCAAAGAAAGACTTCTCCCATGCCAAGATGTTTCCTCCCCCTCCCCCCTTCCACTCCATCTCCTTTCTCCACACATCGACGTAGGTGGGAAAATGTCATGCTGGCTTGGTTGCTGGTGGGGGAGCTGGGGCTTTGGGTTTTTCTCTTCGAGGCGCTGATCTTGTGCTTTCGTAGAATTCGTGTTGCTTTTGCATGAAGAGCTTGATTGTGCAGCGGTTGCCTTAAAATCAGCGGTCTACTTTAGTCCTCAGTCCAGTATCTGCTTACATTGAGGCATGTAAGTAGTTTCACTCTTGATCATATTTTTTAAACGGAGAAGACCAATTTTTCTGACCATATAATGTTAAAAAGAGGGAAAAATAAAGCAAAGTGTTTACACAGTGACTTTAACAAAACGAGAAAGGGCCGACCTGTCAGACTTCTCTGACTGACAGCATTGCTGTATGTGACAGCCCTGTGGGAAGGCAGGGTTTAGTGTTCTTTTCTGGCCTGCTGGAAAGGACCGTTACTAATATGTTATGCAGGAGAATCTATCTCTGTTAGCCCCAAACCACAAAGATGAGTCTTGTCTCTTAAAATCCTGTCTACTGTATTTAATTCTTGCAGCACACTTTACATAGGTATTGCTTTAATATTCCGGGAAGAATTCACATACATGGTCCAGCTCTGAAATTTACGTGAATTTTATCAGCGTTAGAAAAGCTCAGCTTTGTTGGGGAAAACAGGTTGTCAGACCAGGAGAAGGCATGGGATAGCGCTAGTGGTCTTATTCATAAAGACAGTATAAAAAGCAAATTTAGTATGCACGACTATTTGTAAAAGAATCTCATTAGCAGCCTATGAATAGACTGCCTTTTGGAAGGAATGAATGTTATGGATGCTAGCAAGCTGAAAAAGTTCAGCAAGCCATTATTTTTGTGATCTGTTGACCATGGCACACAAGGGATCTCGACCTCCCGTAACACACTATGGCTGGTACTTAATCTGGGAATTACTGAATGGGTGCCCAGAGGTCACGGCACCTGAAATTCTTCAGTATGGTTAGTACGGACTGGAGACAACTCTTAAATAATTTGAAGGAGACTGATTAATATGGGCTTGTAAAACTGCGTACACTTTATTAGTTTGACCACAGCTGGCTCAACCTTTTTTGTATTACAGAACAAGACCTACACAACACATGCAACGCTGGCTGTGTGCTTAGAGAGTTATTATAGCTCTTATGCTGGTATCAGTATTGTAACATTTTAAAAGGCACCAGCCGTGGGCTAATTAACCAAACAAAGCCACTTTTTGTTAAATCTTTTAACTACAGTTTTTATCTAAGTACCAGATGAAAATGAAAGCTTCTTTCCTATCCAGCTGCGACTTTTTACCTTTTTCCCTTCCTTTGTGGTGTCATGTCATTGTATTTTAGGGTTCCCTCACTCTAATGCTTATCCTAACCTAGACATCTTTTCTAAATTGAGTTACCTATTCTTGTGTATTTCAGAACTGTAAAAATGGAGAAATAATAGCATATTCAAGGATAATAGCTGGAATGTAATATTTTGGGTTCTATCCAGAGTTGTCTAAATCACTTAGTATTTTGTAGTGTGGTTTACTTATCCCAGACCTTGATATTGTATGGTCTAGGCCAGGTCCACAGTATGCATGCATTTGTAATGGCATAACTTGCCTCGCTTGGCACAGCCTGGATATTTGACAAATCCTTGATACTGCTCGGTTACATCTGGCAAGTACTGTGCATAATGATATGGGTGCTCGGTGCTATTTAGCCCTCCTAGTCAGTGACATCGTGGGCACCAACACCCCAGATCAAATATAATTACTTCCTGACACATTGTTTGTCTGTAGATGATCTCTCTCAACTAGAGATAGTCGAAAGAAAGATGGTAAAAGCATAACACAAGAATGAATCACTGTCTTTTTAATTTTGGTTAGTCAGAGCCTGCCTGTTTGTTTTAGGTAAATGCACTTTATAGGAGAAAGCAAATACAGCAGCTTTGAACAAATACATGCTACTACATTAAAGGATGTAAGCCAGTGCTAGCCAAATATTTAAATGATTTTTTTGAATCCATGGATTAGAAAGATCCATTCAAAATGCAGTTTTTTATAAAGTTTGCAGCAACTGAGGTAGTTATCTGATGGTATTTCTGTCCTACAAAGAAATAAAATTCTGCTTTTCCAGGTCGCTCTTTTTCTTTCAGATGTGGTAGGTGACATGTTAAAATGTACTTGGTGAAGATACATTATTGTAGGAAGAGCACTGGTATAATGGGGCTTGCCTGAGCACAGAGGTGCAGTGATTTAATTAAAGGCGTGGTTTAATTAAGGGGTTGAGTTGTATAAGGGCTCATTTTTCTGAACTGTTGGCACTGTGTAAACATAATAAATGGAAGTGAACTTTGCATTTCTGCACCTGTATGCTTAGGGATAGAATTAATAGGAGCATTTTAGAATCATAGAATCACAGAATGGGTTGGCTTGGAAGGGACCTTCAAAGATCATCTAGTCCAACCTCCCTGCCATGGGCAGGGACACTTTCCACCTGATCAGGTTGCTCAAAGCCCCATCCAACCTGGCCTTGAACACTTCCAGGGATGGGGCATCCGCAGCTTCTCTGGACAACCTGTCCTGGTTTAAGTTGTGTTTGTATCCAAATGCTGTAACAGTGTCTTTTAACTAAATCAGTGCTCCTTTGAAAAAAAAAAAACAGGCCCAATCTAAAGTGTAGCTAGTATGCTTCAGTCCTGAGCCAGAAGGTACTGGGAATATAAACGGTGGCATTCAGGCCATTTAGTGTGTAGGTGGAACGGCTGTTGATGATGCCAATTGTGGCTCCACCTGCCTTTGTATGTTTGATGGGACATGATCTTAACCTCAGGTATGGGTTTGCTATACTGACACCCGTAAAAGTGATACAGCTGGGTATTTATGACCTGTAACTTACACCTTTTTTTTTAGTTGCAGATTGAGATATCATGGACAGAAAATAGTTTGGATGATGTGTCTTGCCAGTGTATCTCTGCAATTTCGATTTTAACAATGGATAAGTGTAAGCACATAGGACGTCTGCGACTGGCCCAAGATCACTCCATCCTGAATCCTCAGAAATGGCATTGCATGGACTGCAATACTACGGAATCTGTGTGGGCGTGCCTCAGCTGCTCACATGTGGCGTGTGGAAGATATATTGAAGAACATGCACTAAAGCACTTTCAGGACAGCAGTCACCCAGTGGCATTGGAGGTAAACGAGCTGTATGTTTTCTGTTATCTCTGCGATGATTATGTTCTTAATGATAACACAACTGGTGATCTAAAACTGCTGCGAAGTACATTAAGTGCAATCAAGAGTCAAAACTATGAGTGCACTACTCGAAGTGGGAGGACTTTGCGTTCTATGGGTACAAGTGATGATTCTTACCTTTCACATGGTGGTGCCCAAGCCATGCTTCGGAATGAAGATCGCATGTTCACAGCTCTCTGGCATCGGCGGCGTGCGTTCCTGGGCAAAATATTCAGATCATGGCTTGAGTTGACACCTACTGGAAAAAAGATTTTGGAAGAAGAAAGGCGTCAGGAAGAAGCAGAGGAAAGAAGGGACAAAGCTAGGAAGAGAAGACAAGAGCGAAAGCGTGAGTTGAAAGCAGAGATGGAAAAGATGCCTCCAAGAAAGAGCAGTCGTTTACAAAGTCAGATTAGAACGTCCTCAGAAACAGCACCCTGCCTGCAAAAAACATCACAGAACATGGAATCTGTGGCAGAGTTGAAAAAAACTTATACCTCAGATGAAGTAAGATTGAAAAAAATAAGTGACTCTCCAATTAAACGAAGACCCACGGTAACTCCTGGGGTAACAGGACTGAGAAACCTGGGAAATACATGTTATATGAATTCTGTCCTGCAGGTATTAAGTCACTTACTTATTTTTCGAGAATGCTTTTTAAAGCTTGATCTCAACCAAACTCAGGAACTGCTGGCAACAGCAACCAATGGTAAAACCAGATCTTCATCTAAACACCTGTCAATAGCTGCCTCAACTTTACATGCAAATGAGAACCAAGAGAAAGTAAAGGGATCATCTTCTGTGAGGCGGTCTAGTTTTTCCTCTGGATTAAGTGGAGGAGCATCAAAAAGTAGAAATATGGAACTTATTCAGCCCAGGGAGCCCAGTTCAAAGCATATTTCTCTCTGTCATGAGCTGCATACACTGTTCCAAGTTATGTGGTCTGGCAAATGGGCGCTGGTGTCTCCTTTTGCCATGCTTCATTCTGTCTGGAGACTAATTCCAGCCTTCAGAGGATATGCCCAACAAGATGCTCAGGAATTTCTCTGTGAACTTTTGGATAAAGTGCAGCAGGAACTGGAGACTACAGGGACCAGATACCCAGCTCTCATCCCTGCTTCTCAAAGAAAACTTATAAAACAGGTTTTGAATGTAGTTAACAACGTTTTTCATGGACAGCTATTAAGTCAGGTATGTTTTATAATTTTTTTCTTTTTAAGGTGTGTGATGATTTGTAGTTACGGAGTTATACTGGTCAGTGATGGGCATACTTCAAAGGTTAATACATTTATAACTATTGAGGAGGGGTGGGGAATACACAAAAAAATTTCAGAAGAATGGTCATTTGGGTACTCCTAAAACTGAGGGCAGATGAGTCACCCGATAAACAGGGAAGTGTTAAATTTGGTATGTTAAAGCACACCTTTGCAACTACTGAGAAATATCTGACTTTGCTATTAAGCACCAACTAATTTGCAGGAACAGAGAATTTACAATTTTAAGCATCTAGCTTATCACTATAGTGATACTAGATAAAAGGTGTTAAGGAAGGTGTTAATCTCATCTAAGTGGAAACTGATTAGGTAATGCATGCCAAGCAGGGAATTATTTCGATAAATAGCTTGAGTTTGAGATTCATTACTACAGAGTAGCTGCCTGTCATGATGCTATGTGCAGGAATACTACTTTTCTGTAACAACACAAAGATACAGAAGGCTCCGACACCACAGGAACCAAATTTGTGGCGTAGAGGCAACGGTTGTTTTCCTTTTTTTCTGCCTTACTACTCTCCTTTTTTTCTTCTTCTCGGCTTCCTGTTAAGTACTTCAATGTGTCCACTTACTATTAATTCATATCCCAACTGTGTGAGTGTACAAACGTCTTAAGAACTGCCTGAACAAGCAAATGCTGGGTTCTGTTGAATTCATCTAAAACCTAAACACACTGCAGCAGGAACAGAGGTTGAGAAAGTCTTGGCCCCCTGAAACTGGTCTTTAGTATGCATTCACATGTTACCGAGGGAGTGCAGAAACATTTAATGGATATGTTGTGTAAAGGAGTAGAGGTTCAACACGAATTAACATGAATGTGGATGTCTGATTATTCTGACTATTCGATAGATGGTTTAATGTTTTAGTATGTGAAGCTAGAAATCCAAGTGGTTTTTGACTAAGGTAGAATTGTTTACTGCTATGATATCTATAAACTTTATAATAAGATAACAGGACTTTTAAAATTAGGATTGTTTGCAGCATATATTAGCTTTTAGGTCATCTTAGGTTTTGCATAACTACTGGAAACTGTTATATCTACCAGTAAGACCAGGTCATCCTCTACATTCCATTTGGCGCAGTGCAAGGATATTTCTGTTGGCATACTTACTTTCCTCAGGGTAGTTAATATATCTTGCATCAGGGGTGTGCTAATTTAAGCGTCTACTATATTATGTCATTAAAGCTTTATATTTGAAAATCACATTCCTTTCCAAAATAGTAACTTTGTTAGTAAAACAAAGTTAATTGCTTAAGTATATTGACAAGGCCTGGTTGCATTCCAAGCCTTCTAATGGGACTCATTTTTTTGAAGAATTTTGAAGGCTCTGAAGACACTACACATTATTTCAGCAGCACCACTTCTTTTGCATGTTTTTAGCTTTGTTAAGTGAAGAGGCTTGTGACTAGAAACTCTCCCACCTTCCTGAAACCGAGGGTGGGGAATAGTGAGAATTCACTCAAGTGTCATTGAGTAAGACTGAAAGGGAATTAAACAGTTTTGAGCTATCCTGTGACTTCTGTGACTACAAAACACAGCTCTCTTACTGCAGCTGGTTAACATCGGTGTGCAAAATACATCCTTGATGAACTTCAGAATGCCTCAAGTGAGAGGAAAAAGGAAAAGAGTATTGAGGCTGTTATCTGTAGTAATTTTTCCCTGGCTCATTAGGCAGTTCCCACAGACAAGTGACCACACTACCTCCTAATGTTCCCTTTGTCTTCTGCCACTCCTTTGTTCCAGTTTAGTCTTCACTAGCACATTGAACATGGTAAATATTAAAAGCAAAAGGTAATCCCCTGATGATTTACATTTTCTCCTTGATAAAATTTATTCAGGTAATTTAAATGATTCAGACCCTGGCATTTGCACATGGAAGGATGAGCTTTAAAAACTCTATTAGGCAATTACATTCCTCTCCTCAGTAAGATTCCAGCACCAGGATTTCACTAGGCATTTGTCAGAACTGGCACAAAAACATCCATTCAGGGCTGAAGAAAAATATGGAAGACTTCTTGCTATGTCATCACATCTTAAAAGCTTTGCCCTTGTGTGCTTAATTTCACCTATAAGCTGTAACAGTACTACAGTTCATCTCTAGAAGATAGTTGGAGCCATAGCCTGCTGCATTTATTAAAAATAGGATGGGATTTTAGTCTAGAGTATTTTATAAACTACATCTTAATTCAGTGAATAAGGGGAACTGAGAAGCTTGTTTCTGTGCAGCAGTTGCCTTCTGGTTTAGGATCACTAAAGAGTTATTTATTATTCCTTTGTACTGGAAATATTAGTTAAAATACATGATTTCTGTGAGATACTCAAGTGCAGTGAAGTCAACCTTCTTGACCTTCAAACCTCAGGAATACTATGAACTACTCTTGAGACAGTACACAGAGGATCACTTACAATGCAGATAAGCTGTATGTTTTCTTAGGTTTCAAATTACTTTCACATGTGCAATAAAACATTTTCCCTCTTCAAGCTGTTCTATTTTAACTTGAAGGAGAGTCATAATTTGGAGTTTGCCATCAGTCTGTTGCTACTGAAATGGCTGCCTGGTTCAGCGCTGAAACTGAATTTAGAAGATAAGACTAAGAAAGGAGAAAATTGGGTGTGTCAGATTTTATGCAGGTTACTTTTTGATATCTAGAAAGAGCTTTAGGTGATGTCAAAATGATCACACCTTCTATATGAGTTAGTTGGTTTTGTTTTGTTATGTTTTCAGCTGTTTTAAAGTCTTCCTCATCTACTGCTTAAAATCTTTTAGTATTTTATGGATACTAAACTAGGTAATGAGTAACTCCAGGAATAGCATGAGTAGATGGCCTCTTGACTTTTTTTTTTCCAGCTTTGTTTTTATGTATTCTAGTATCCTTTAATAACCAGTACATCTAAGGAAAGTAGAGATAGGATATATAGCTACAAAACCCCCTTCCCCTCTATTTTTTCTTTTTCACATGCTAGTCTTCCTCCAGTGGTTGCCTGGAGAACGTTGTGCTATAGCACTTGTTGTGTGAAGGAGTCTGTATCTTGTAAACCTATGCTTTCAGAGGCAGATCTGCTGGAACGTGGCTCATCCCTCTCAGCCCAGTTGGGACTGTAAGCAGATGCCAATATGTCTATGAAAATCTCAGTTGTTTTCAGTCCCTCCGTGCTTGTACTCCTGTGGAAGGTACCCACTGTCTTCGATCCTTCAGTGGGAAAGGAAAAGACACTGCGCTGTGAAGTTACGTGCCAGTGGTTAAACTGACTCATACTGATCCACAGATCTTTGAAGTACAATTCAAGAGCTCGAGTAGGTTAGCTACCGTGCCTCTCAAGAGGTTTTTTTTTTTGCCTTGTGTTTTCTTTAAATGGGCCCAGCTAAATAGCACAGTATGCATCCATTTTAAAAGTATCTTTATTTGTCCACATTAAGCAAGGAAGTGGGCAGGTATATTTGTAAAAATACAGAAATTGAAATAGCAGATTTTAGCTTCCAAAGTAAATGTATATTTTCAGCACTGCTTTGGGAAAATTGTGTCCCACTGGTCCACAGAAATCATACTAGCAGAAACTCTGGTGTGCATAGTTACACCAGTATTAGAATTTTTGTCAGGACGATTTATACCAGGGGGAGGCAGACAGGGAAACTAGTATGAAGTATTTGTGAAAGCTGGTCTAGACAATCTAGCTGATCTAGGAAGCTAGCCTAGCAGATCTAGGAAACGTGCAGATATTTATGCTGGCAAAATCTTATGTGTGGACATAGCTTTTACCTCTTGAACTTCAGCTTTTTAACTAAACTGGTTTACCCTTACCATAATGTTAAGTACACAGGTTTTGATTGTTTGAAAGTTAGAAGTCCATTTTGGATTGTATTTTTGAAGATTTTAATATTCACAAAAAGTCTGAGTCAGGACTATCAAGACATCAAAAATGATGAAAGAACAGAAATGTGGCTGATTTGGAGGCACTCTTGACATTGCAGGATAGCACACATACATCCCAAATGAATTGCCCAATATAACTGTCCCCCAGTTCAACCCATATAGTACAAAGCTTTCTGGAACTAAGAAGTGGTAGTTACTAAGGAAAGGAGATACTGGATGTTTCATATATATCTTGTGCTTTTTGGCCACTATGTTGGTAAAACTTCTACCACTGTTTTGGTAAAACCTTAAAAACTTTCTAAAATTCAAAATAAGCCTCTTGTCATGAGAATTACCAGGAAAAATGTCTTTTCTGTAACCCAGACAGGATGATTCTCAATGTTTTTACCTACTCTTAAATAATGCCAAAATAATCATTCAGATTATTCAATTTCCTAGCAGTCTTAATTTTTTGCTGAGGAGATGTGAAGGTGTATTTGAGTCTAATAATAACAAAATAACCTGTCCAAAATAGTCACTAAAGATCAAGTTATTATTTCAGAAAACTTTTTTGTTACCAAACATTGTGTGTCTTCCTTCAGTTGCTCAGCTTTTATTCTTCATTTTGTGATAACTTCCTGACAGTTAAGTTCACATGCACTTGTGCACATGCACACACAAAATTGTTGGAAAAGACCTCTGGAAATCCTCTTGTCCAATTCTGCTTAACACAGGGTCAGCTACAACAGGTTGCCCAGGGCTGTGTGCAGGCAGCTTTTCAGTAGCACCAAGGACTGAGGCACCACAACCTCTCCAGGCAGCCTGTGCCAGCGCTAGACCATCCTCACCGTGAAAACAGTTTCTTCCTCTGTCTGAACGGCACCTCCTGTGTTTCAGCTTGTGCCCATTTCCCCTTGTCCTGTCACTGGGCACCTCTGAGAAGAGCCTGGCTCCATCTGCTTTGCTGCTCCCTGCTGTCAGGTGGGATGGGTACGCACACGGGTAGGATCCCCCTGAGCTGCCCTTCTCCAGGCTGAACACTCCCTGCTCTCTCAGCCTCTTCCCATCTGTCAGATGCTCTGAGCCCTTTCATCACCTGTGGAGCCCTTTGCTGGACTCTCTCCACTAAGTCCGTCTCTTTGTACTGGGAACTGCAGCAGTGGGCCCAGCCCTCCAGCTGTGTCTCACCAGGGCTGAGGAGACTCCAGCCTTTCCCAGTCCCTCTGGGTGGCAGCAAGACCCTCTGGTCTATCAGCCACTCTGCCTAGGTTTGTGTCATCTGCCAGCTTGATGAGAATTTAAAAGAATTGGCTGCAGTACTGACCCCTGGGGTACACCACTAGTGGCTGGGCTCCAGCAGCGTTTCATGCTGCTGACAACCCGTTGAACCTGGCAGCTCATTCAGTTTTTAGTCCACCTCGCTGTCCCATTTATCTAGCCTGCACTTCATTTTTTCTGTGAGGATCTTACAGGATACAGTGTTGAAAGCCTCACTGAAGTCAAGATAAATAACATCTGGTGTTTTCCACTCATCCACTGGTTATCTGTACCAGTCATCTCATTGTAGGAGGAAGGCTATGGCGTTGTTCAAGCATGATTTTCCCATCATAAATCCATGGTGGCTGCTCCCAATCATCATCCTATTCTTAACACCTTTGGAAATAGTTTCCATGTTTTGCTCCATCAGCCTTCCCACAGATGAAGGTGACGCTGACTGGCTTGTAGTTCCCCAGATCCTCCTCCTTGGAAGACAGGAGTGTCACTTGCTTTCTTCCTGCCCTCCCCTCGTTGCCATGACCTTGCCAGGACCAGATGAAAACCAGCCTTGCAACATCATCAGCCAGCTCCCTCTATTCTCACAGTTTAATCAGGGATAGCTTCTAACTCAAGGCAAGCAGAAGGAGAAGGGGAATCAGTATTTTCTGTGGCTAAAAAAGACCCAATAAGGAAGGGGAAAATATAAGGTTTGTGCTGATTTACGCGAAAGCAGCTTGGGTACCTAATTTGAGGAAGAAAATGGATGTTGAATTATGAATATAATATTTTACTGAACTGGCACATATTGCAAAGCAGTAAGTAGTTGTTGATTTCTTTATAGACTGTTGTTGAGTAAATTCAGATTTAATGCAAGTGATCAAAGAAATACGTAGACAATGTCATTTTAACATCTTTTTAGAGTGGTGAGGAACCCTTTAGAAACTATTTGGGGTGGGTTTTGCAAGTCTTCCGAGGATTCCACTGCTTTTAGATCTGGTGCCTTAGATAAAAGCTCTTTAAATTTCTGTTACAGCAACACCAAACGTAGCAGTGCAAGTGAAGAGCAGTGGCTGGGCCAATTCAGTAATGAGTTTCCTCTGCAGCGAAGTTTTGATTAGTTTCCATTTCTTCTTAGGACAAACCTGTCTTGGGCTGCGAGGGTTTTTCCCAGTAATTCACCATTTATCATAGCAATGCCTAGTAAGAACTAGCTTCTGATATCTCTAGGCATACTGAAAAAAAAAAACCCCAAATGGTTTGATTATTTCCTGATCATGTTTAAGATGGAATCTGAGCAAAATGCCTCCCCCGGCCTGGCTCAGCATGGCAGAATAACAGTGTGCAGTGCTCGGAGAAATGAATGGAGTCAAGTAGGTTCTAACCAATGTATTCTGTAAACTGTGTTTAAAGTTTTCAAAGGCAGTGTCTCTCCTTGCAAGTCTTGCACCATTCACTTGCGCAACCGGTGTCTTTCAGGACAGATTGGCTGAGTGAAGGGGAAATACGCAATCTTTGGGTTGTTTGAAGCCCTTCAGTTTTGGGTAGTATGCTGTGAGTTAAAGTTTGGGGAGAATGCTGAGGGTGACTCGTGCTGTGCTGGGTATTAAGTCTCTCGCTCAATAAATAGACTGTTAAAAACTACGAGAACTTCAGGTGGTTAATAGGAGGATTTGCACTTAAACCAATCCATGACCTGTATACTGATTTCTGTATTCCGGTATTAGTCTCTGTGCTTTTATGTGTAGACTGAATCACAAAACGGTTATCAGGTTGCTTTCCAGCTAGATGAAGGTGACATTTTAAGTTAATCTATAGGAGGCCATTGAATCACGGACCACGGTTTGCTGTGGTTATGCTTATGTTGTTCTGTTAAATAGATACAGATAATTTTGGTGATGCTGTATGCTCATCACTACAAAGTATAGGGTTTTTTATAACTGAAAAAATACAGTATGGACTGTCATGTAGTATTCCATATTACAGCAGTATTCTAGAAATCCCCTTCAACTTTGATTCCTTTGCTGTGGAAAAATTAAAAATTCAATATGTGTCTCATATAGTGAAAACTTAAGTAGTAGAAGCACAAAAATGGGTCTGCCTGTGTAACTATTCTTAAAAACCAACAAAGAATTAGAGTAGGGGTGGTAACAGTTGCCTTCCTTCCATGCCAGTGGAGGGAACATAGGCAAAACAGTTGATGATGGAGCTGGCTTCTTCTGCAGCAATATGTTAACTATTCTCTTTGGCTGTATTTAGGCTGAATGCCATCGGGGCAGTGGCTGTCCATCAAATTGTTGTGGGCACAATGATGCTTGCCTGAGCGGCCTCCATGCTTAGCTTGAATCAAGCAATTTGATCCAGCTCTTTTCAGTCTGGCCTTTGGCCCATGATTGAATACTGCGCTTTAACCAAACAATTGGATATAGTACCCGTGTTTCAAGGCATGAGAGGGTGGTCAGGGCAGAACATAAGGTACGAGTTTTCAGACTAACTAAAACCAGTAATGTACTTTCTTTGCTCTGACTTAAACTTCTCATGTAGCTTTGTTATAAATGACAGCATTAAGGCTTCCTAACATAACATTCTGTAATATAGGAATATAACGAGGAGGTGAAATCAAACTCTGAATTTGTAAAACATAGTCATAAAGAGATACATGTCACTAACCAGATTGCTAGTGCAGACTCACTTCCCTATTACTGTTGTGCATACTCATACCATAAAAAAGTTACATTGGACAGATACATAAAATTTTTGCCAGCCCTTTGAGTTCATGTTTGGGGTTTTTTTTTTTAGGTTTTTTTTTTTTTATAAAAACCTTGTATCTTGTTCAACCAAATTTTGAGCGATTTATACAATTTCAGTGGTTTTCATGAAAAATCTGTGTTGTACTGTGAATGGTAGTGGAGCATGAGATAAAGGAGTCCCATTTAGGACAAAAAGAGAAGAGATGGGAGTGTTGTGTAGCCTGCGCTGATGGATTCCACAGAAAGGTAGGGATCCTCCTACTCGTTGAGTAGTCCAATTTGTAAGCTCAGGCCTGGCTAAGAAAAACACTTCCAACCTTTGTTGCAGCCCTGACTTACCTCTCATTTACCGTTGCATGAGATCGTGCACAGGAGCAGCTGGCGCACTGCGGCCGACACGGGTGGGTGTACGCTTACCCGAATGCGTCAGGTGACTCGGCTGTTGGCAAGTACGCAGATCCCAGATAACTCTGAAGAGTTTGACTCTGCTGCAGCGTCATGGTGAGGAGGAGCCTCTTGCATTTGAGGAAATAAGTGCGGCTCTGTATCAGTACAGGATTTTGCCAACACAAATCAGCTTGCTCACAGTTGCACGATGAGATGAGAAGCGGCGCTGTCGCATCAGTTTCTCTTTCTTTGGTTTTTTGAGAGGCAAAAATTGGAAGCTGGATCTTATTCTTTGGGATAGTCCTTGTTAACTAGTTGGGAAAGAGGATCTTAAAAAAACTTAGATTGTTAACATTACACACTAAATTTAAAACCTCAGAACTTGTTAAAATTATCTGTACTGAGTTCACGCGTGTACTTCATCCTGAGCCTGTTAATCTTCAGTGTGCATTCATGTGCAACAAACTCTCAAGTAACTCGTCAATTAAATAAACTTTTGGCCCAACAAAATCGCCCATTTGTACAGCAGAAATCTATTAGTCATTCTGTGTTATGCTGGAGTTAGCTTGAACTGGGGCCAAACATACCATTTTGTCTCCAAGTCCAGATTCCAGCTCTGAATTACTAATAGTTTGTGGCTTTGAAACATTGCCAGATGTTAGCACTTACAAAAGAAGCTCCTGTCAGTGTAAATTAAACCAGAAGATTCTCCTCTTTTCTGCCATGTAAGTTCAAAGTTTTGTTTTCTAAGAACAAGGTAGTGGTGTTTTCTTCTTCGTAGAACTTAAAGCAGCTGACAGCTCTCCTAACTCCACTACTAAACATGTATGCAGGTACACAAAGACACATGGGCATTAGGTAGCTAATGCATAGAACTTGTATAAGCTGTTGTAGCTAATGAATGCATTAAATACTCACAAGCATGCCTAGGAGGAAGGTACCGTAAGGTGACAGATCTGTCCTTACACAAATGATCTTGAAATAACAGACAAAGCAGGGTGAATAATTACGTAACAGCAAACCTTCGGAGGAAAATAAAGGTCTTGAGCAAAACTGAGTCTATTTTTACACTTGTGTAGGCTTACTAACCTAACTGAAGAGAACCACACTGAATCTATGTAGACACTTAGGCGTGCCTGTGAAATAGCAATATTTGGATCCCGTGGGGATTTTCATTCCTTTATTACTACGTCTTCGTATTAGTTGTTCCAAACAACTTGTGGTATTTTCCTAAATCGGAACTATGCTTAGGGAGGTTTAATTTGGCAACTGTTTACTCTTGTGGTGCAAACTTCAGGAGATATTTGATACTCCATTTACTGTAAAACGTGAATGGTGGTATCTCATCACACCCGGCTGATCCATGACAGTATCTTGACAGTCGGTTCTCTGAAAATTTTGAGTTCCTTTAATCTTTTTGGTGGGAAAGTTTAATTGTTGGGGAAGGGGGTGGGAACATGTTGGGATGCTTATGGAAGTTCTGTCAAAGCTATCTATCTGAGCCCAGTCAAAATTCAACTTGTTTTCAGAACGCGCCTGTTTTAGAGCAGTGAGGTTAGAGCTGCTTGAGCTAGTGATCCCATTGCAACTTATAAGCCGATAAATGCATTAACAGTAGAAAATTCAGGTAATTACTCTCAGGATCGCGTTGTACCTTGTTGCATTCAGCATACCAGGGTGAACATATCTTTAATCTCACGCGCACACACTTGATATTTACTGGTATTTTATAGCCTTTATGAGCTGTGCTTGTTACAGTCTAAATGGAGTTTCACGTCGGCATAGGTTCAGCTGCTAATAGGAGTTATTGGTCCACATGGATCATGGAAGGGTGGAGGTCCTTTGGAGGAAGACTCAAATGATGTGATGCTCTACTATAAACAGCTTTAGCTGGCTTTTAGAAGACTGCATTGCAGATCAACACATAATGTCTTGCCATTGCAGCTACTGCTTTTAACTTTTCTAAACATTGAATGTTATCATAAATTAATTTTCCTCTACTGTATTATCTGCATTTTCCGAGTTGACTTTGACTCATTTCACTTCTTGGCGTTTTGTTTATGTTGTCTTACCACTTATCCTTTCCCTAGTGTGCCGATGGATCCACTTACTGAAAGAAGAAATAAATTATTTTTACCTGTTACTTTTTCTTTGAAGAAGTGTGCTTCCTAATCCAGGCTTCCCTGGAAGACTTACAAAGTAAGAAGGATATGACTTTAAAAGCCCCAGCTGTTTTTTGTTGTTGTTGTTGGTGGTGGTGGTTTTTTACATTAACCTAAACTATACTTCCTCTCTTTCATAGAAATTTTCCTTTTGGAGTGTTTCTTTTCAGAGAAAAGACTCCCGAGACTCCACCAGCTGCTTTCTCTTGGACAGTCTCGGACAGAGCATTTTGACGCTGCTTTTGTTTCCCAGTAAAACATAAGAACACTTACCTATTTGTGATAACAGTATTGGACATGCTGCTTCGGCGGAAAGAAATTAGGTGTATCATCTCTTTTGTTAAATGACTACGTCACTATGTCTTGTCTTTGGTTGCATCAGTTATCTCTAGGAATTTTTTTTTCTTTGAGCTATGTCATGGCACACTTTTAGCAAAGTAAGTTTTTGAGTGTAAGCAACTGGTGAAATACTGTTTTACAGGTTACATGTCTTGCCTGTGACAATAAATCAAATACCATAGAACCTTTCTGGGACCTGTCCCTGGAGTTTCCTGAGAGGTATCACTGCAACGGCAAGGAGATGTCGACTCAGTATCCGTGTCTGCTGACAGAAATGCTGGCCAAGTTTACAGAAACGGAAGCTTTGGAAGGAAAGATATATGCATGTGATCAGTGCAACAGTGAGTAAAGGCAGTATGTACTCATGCATACGTTCTCTGTGTAAAATGTAACGTAAACTGACTGTGAAAGCATGGAAGGACAATACTAAAAGTCTTAAAAGTATGTTGCAAACAAAGTCCTGGTGTGGTCACGTGACAGCTGTTACCCACCATCTAGAAGATGGAATAGTTCAAAGGACGTTTGAAAGTGTGATGCTTCTCTTAGATAAAGTCTGATCACACACTAATGGGGATTCTGATGCTCCCAGCTGAAGAACCCATCAGCTTTTTAAATTAAGGTGACTAACCTAAGTGACCACAAGTATTTTATACTTGCATCATAAAATAATCCTTGCAAAATGTCTCTCAGAGTGTATCCTTTTTAAGGAGGCACATACAGCAGCTATTTAGGTCCACACAAATTTGATGGATGAATCTTAGACTGAAATACAAGGCTGTTATCGAGATTTGTATTGTGTAACTGTGTGTTTGGCCTCAGCAAAACGAAGGAAGTTTTCTTCTAAACCAGTTATACTCACAGAAGCTCAGAAGCAGCTTATGGTGTGTCGACTACCTCAGGTTCTCAGATTACACCTTAAACGGTTTAGGTAAGTAGTACCACAACAAACAGTGTTGCAAACTGACCAGTTCAGTCCTGCTCTTCCATTGTTTGGGATCAGTGTTTTTCAGCATCAGTTTCATTTCCATTTACTCCTGTGATGAGAAAGAGTTATTAGCAACTTCTTTTTCTTCTTTAATTTAAACCTCAGTAAGATGAGAACTGACCTTTTGGATTCCAACTACTTGCTGCTTTAATACCGAAATTATTTCATCCTTCTTTTCAGCCAAAATCTACTAACCTTGCTGGGAACCCTGTTGGTAAAAATTAATCTTGTGTTATCTTCAGGTAGAGTAAATGCTCATATTCACCAATGTACAAACCGAGATTGCATTCAGTGGAAGTCTCACGTAACCTTCATGTAAGCAAACACATTAATGCATTAGCTCCAGAGTAAGGAAGTGGAGACGGCGTCTCCGCAAACTCTTCGTCCACACATTAGTACAGAGTCTGTCCCGAATACAAAGGAAACTGAAACTGAAATAGAATAAGTGAGAAATATCCGTGAGATAGAATACGTGGGAAGCACTTCCCACTCACCATTAACCAGAACTTAAGATGGATATTTCAGAAGATGGGAATAGTAGGTACCATAGACAGATTTTTAAAGGTCTTGAAATAAAGGAGAAATAAAAGAGGGAGCCTGGAATAAAAGTGTGCAAATCAGCATTTATTCTGTGCACAAAGACAACAGTGAAGATAACACTTGTTATGTTAAAAGATCACTCAGGATGCTGTGTTCTTTCTTTGAAAAAAATGTTTTCTTTTGTCTTAACTTCCCAGGTGGTCAGGACGCAATCATCGTGAGAAGATTGGCGTACATGTTCATTTTGATCAAATGCTGAACATGGAGCCTTACTGCTGCAGAGAATCCCTCAAGTCCCTCCTACCCGACTGCTTTATCTACGACTTGTCTGCTGTGGTAATGCATCACGGGAAAGGATTTGGCTCAGGGCACTACACTGCCTACTGCTACAATTCCGAAGGAGGTAGGAACCAGCTGTGGACTCAGGAGTGTGGGAGAAGGGGGCGTTTG
The DNA here is from genome assembly GCA_034008185.1 of Gorsachius magnificus. Lineage (NCBI taxonomy): Eukaryota > Metazoa > Chordata > Aves > Pelecaniformes > Ardeidae > Gorsachius > Gorsachius magnificus. Next base: position 167,062,943 of record CM067081.1, read on the forward strand.
GCACTTCTCAACTGATCAGCGTACTGCCTTTTCTCAAACGCAAGAGGGAGTCACTTGTAGGGAATTGCAGTTCTGTAGCCCAAAACAGTTCCGTTTTTGGAGTGCCTTGTTAAACGCATTCTGGCTATAAACTCTCATAAATCCAAGGAAGCTAAGCCGGGCTTTTAAATGTAGAGGCAAATAGACTAGATCAACTGAAACAGTGTGCTACTTCTACACAACTTGCTAAATGGGAATCATTAAAAATGATGCGGTTACCTCAAATCAGTGTCCTGATGACTTTTTTTGGTGTATTTCTTCACTGCAGGATTTTGGGTACACTGCAATGATTCGAAACTCAACATGTGCACTATGGAAGAAGTATGCAAGGCTCAAGCTTACATTTTGTTTTACAGCCAACGACTTACTCAGGCAAATGGACGTGGTAAAACACCATTTCCTAGCACAGCTGAAAGTCAGCAGCATGCAGAATCAGCTGACTGTTCCATGGGCGACAGTAGCAGCTAATCCAAAGGCAGTTAACTGTGCGTATGGGAAAAGTTTGAATTGTCAAAACTATATATTTTTAAATGAAAGTACAGTATTGTACTTTTTTACTTTCAAGCCGTGTACAATGTTTATATACTTTTGTATTAGTTAAAGTACTCTACAATTATTAGCAAAAGTTTTTATTGACAATGACTTTCTAAGTACCTAGAATTTCAATACAGCTATTTTTTTAAGAAAAACATTGCTATTTGCATTTAACTCTTACCTCAGGCTGGTTTTTTAAGCTGGTTTTGTATTTTGATAATCTTTTTGAATTGGTTTAGAAAAATGACTTTCAATGGGCAACCGATGTTTCTCTGGTTAATCTCCTATATATGCTTGTGTACATTTTGTAGTCTAGTTCTAATGATATCATGATTCTTCCTGTCTGCAGGAATCGCTACTAGGTCTTAGAATATTAACATTCACCAGCAAGGAATGTTTTACATGTCGAATAGCAATGGAACTTTTCGTAGGAAACTTTCTGTATATTCTTTATGACTAAAGTGAAATTAATTTACAAGTGTCAAAGGAGCCTTCAGGGGAGCTACACTAAAGAGACATTGATACAGTTTCTTAAGATTGGATATTAAGGAAATGGAGCTTGTACTTATTTTCTTATAAGTATGTAAGAGGGATGTTTAATAGCACAAGAATGTATCTGTACCAACACTTCCATGTTTTAGCCTTAAGAAGTCTGACAAAACTCAAGTGCCAAATCCAAAGTACTAACTTTGACAACTAGGGGCTTTTTACTCCAATAACTTGAAAAGCTTTCTTCAAAAAAAACACAACAACAAAACCACACTCACTTACCCCACTGTCATTGCTACAAGAACGTTAGCACCCCCTTCCTTGCATCGGACAAGCTTGTTTCAAATTGTACCAAGTGTTGTCTGTTTCAGTAATCTCTAACACAAACCACTGAAAAGAAGCTGTACAACTTGTATGAAAGCATTTTCAGTCTGACTGGTTTCATTAGCTACAACTGCTGTACCTTCTCCACGGTCCTACCACTAGCATTAACAGAACTGTGCATTGGGGAGAATCTAACACACAGGAATTATCAGTCGTTCTCCGCAGACAGTAGTTAATGCCAAGTAAATTTTAATTGTGAAGTTATTTTGCATAAGTCCTATGCACATTGTTACCTCATCTTCTGCAAAGTTTATACCTCAATAAAATGCCTTGATGTGGACAGAAAACCACGTGTGTACTGGAATTAGTTCCTACATTAACATTACTTTTTTTTTTTTTTTTTTTTAAATTGTTTTTAAACTTTGTCTAACATGGATTAAGGCATTAACCCTAAGACCGCTGTGGCCATTTGTCGCTGATTTAACAGCTGGCTTTATTAATGACTTTTCCTACCATTTCTGTCTCTGTTTCTGAAAGATGCCACATTATAGTGAGCATACAGTGGCCTCAGATCTCAAACTTTCTTTGCCTTTTCCTTATCCTAATGAAGTCTGCAAAAGCAGTTTGGTCTGTCTTTTTTTTTTTAAGCCAGGAGCCACCTGCTGAAGTGAGCTAGTCTGACAAATCTGCTTGTTGTGGCTGTGCTGTCTTTCAAATACTTTCCTTCTCTGCTGTCCTTTCTGGCGAGGAGATAAATGCAGTTTAAATACTTCTTTCTACTTACAGGTCATTCAGGGGAATAGAAAGGAAGGGGAAAGAGTTGTGCTAATGGCCTTTCAGAGTTCTGGTACTTTTTTCTTCCCCCAAGAGCATCTCAACCAGATACACAGGGGTCCTAAGAGACTCAAGTATTAATGGCAGAGTCTGTCTTGGGTCTGACATACCGAGCGACGGGAGGGTGGGAGTTCATACTGAGCACATACTCAAGTCCCTTAGAAAGCCTTTTTAGTTAGAAGACACTTTTCCAGAAGGATCACCTAGGCTGTGCTTATGGCTGTTCCCCTGCGTTTCCTCTTACTGTGGCAAGCATTACTGAGTCTCAAGGCTCTCTAAAAGACATGGTTAGCTTGGCGAAAGCAAATTCTGCTTTCTTCCCATTGGTGCTCTCTGGGGTAGAGCAAGGGAAGGGAAGGAGAAAGGACACACTCAAACACAGAGTTACAGTCCTGATCCAAACAGTGGGAAGGATGAAGATGATTACTGTGTAAGGATGAGCTAATTCAGGCGCACTTCTTCACCAGCTTCTGCTTTGGTTCTTAATACTTGGCTGGTTCCTAAGTATCTAGTTCTGCACCCTTTAGCTAGAGTAAGGCTTAAGTACAGCATGAGTCTAGGTGTTTATATTCTGCCTTGCCTCACTCCAGTATTTAAAATAGCGCTCTAACTGGAGCCAAGGAAGCGGCAGGGTGCAGGACCAGTGACAGAATCAGCAGAAACACCACAGCCAGCGCAGAAGCCTACGTGACACGGTAGGTCTTCGGAAACCAGGCAGCTATTTGATCCCTGATCCCAGGCCACCCACCGAGGAGCAGCTGTTCCTGGGGTCAGGGTTCCACAACTCACTTGCAGGAGTTCAGCAGTGCTGCAACGCTAAGGGGCCAGCACCTGGCTTGTCACCAAGGGTATCGGTCAGTGGAGCAGTCTGTTACAACAGGAGAGACAGGCAACACCCTCCCCACCCACCCCCCCCCCCACCTCTGCCCCATGGTTCCAGAGCTCCTCCTTTCTCAGCAGGGAGCTGGGCTGGTAGCCAAGTTTCTTCCATGAAAGACCCAGTAAAAACCTTGTGAAAGCACCTCGAGAAGCCATAACCCTTGTCTCCTCTCCACCTTCATTTTAATCTGCATTCAGAAAAGTGGGTTCAGGTTGAAGGTTCTGCTCCATTGCTACCTTGCTGAGTGGTCTGCAGCGCAGATGCCTGCTATCTGGTTACCTAGAGCACTGCACGCTGCCCTTGCTGGATTTCCTCTCACTGCACAAGCAAGTAGTGCTTGCAGGAACTCAGTAAAGCAATTGCGTAGTAATTATTTTTAATGAAGGGTTCGGGACCACCTCATACACAGGATAATGCTCCAGGAGTAGTAATTTGGCAGCCAACCACAGTGTGAACATGCACACAGACTAATCACCCATGATAGAAACGTTACCGGTAATTACAGTTTTACATGCATTTTTGAGTTCACTTGCTGACTCCTTTCCTCAGCCCTTCAGGAGGGAGGCTGGATTTTTTTTCCCCAGATACACAAGGGAAGTGGTACTGTGCTGCAACTAGTCACCTACCATGTACAGTTGAGGAGAGTGCATGAGAATTGTTGTGGAAGGAGCTCGGGAGTCCAATTCTGCTTAACACAGGGTCAGCTACAACAGGTTGCCCAGGGCTGTGTGCAGGCAGCTTTTCAGTAGCACCAAGGACTGAGGCACCACAACCTCTCCAGGCAGCCTGTGCCAGCGCTAGACCATCCTCACCGTGAAAACAGTTTCTTCCTCTGTCTGAACGGCACCTCCTGTGTTTCAGCTTGTGCCCATTTCCCCTTGTCCTGTCACTGGGCACCTCTGAGAAGAGCCTGGCTCCATCTGCTTTGCTGCTCCCTGCTGTCAGGTGGGATGGGTACGCACACGGGTAGGATCCCCCTGAGCTGCCCTTCTCCAGGCTGAACACTCCCTGCTCTCTCAGCCTCTTCCCATCTGTCAGATGCTCTGAGCCCTTTCATCACCTGTGGAGCCCTTTGCTGGACTCTCTCCACTAAGTCCGTCTCTTTGTACTGGGAACTGCAGCAGTGGGCCCAGCCCTCCAGCTGTGTCTCACCAGGGCTGAGGAAGGGGCAGGATCACCTCCCTCGACCTGCTGGCAATGCTCTGCCGGTTGCAGCCCCAGAGGCTGTTGGCCTGCTTTGCTGTAAGGGCATGCTGCTGGCTGGTGGTCAGCTTGACCCCCAGGTCCTTCCCTGGGGAGCTGCTTCCCAGCCTGTGCTGGTGCTGGGGTTATTCCTGCCCAGGCGCAGGAGGTGGCATTGCCCTCTGTTGAGCTGCACGAGGTTCCTGTTGCCCACTTCCCCAACCAGTCCCCGTCCCTCTGGGTGGCATTGCCCCCAGCTGGTCTACCAGCCACTCCTCCCCGCTTTGTGTCATTGTCAACTTGCCGAGAGCATGCTCTGACACATCATGCATCTTAAAACTGAAAAATAGCACCATTTTCTAGTCCCGGGTGATAACAGAAGTATGCATCCGGACAGTCTGCAGTGGGACTGTGGGTCTTCACTTTCACCTCGTGGTAAGCAGGCCTCTGTACAGCTCGCTCCCATTTAAGCAATTCAGAGAGTTGGCCTTCTTGGGAAAAAAATGTTACCTTCAAAAACTGGGGAAGCAGGCATCTGGAGCTCAAAATCAACTAGGCAAGAGGCTTACTCTCCATCTTAACTGCTGAATAGTTTTCCGTTTTTTTTTTTTTAAAAGCACCGTAGCTTTGCAAAACAAGAGAGAAATTGGCATCAGTATAAAAGCAAAGCTAAAAATCTGACTTTTAACCTTAGTTACAAGAGTTGGGTGGCTGCCACAACAAAAACATGAATCAAAAATCCTGAAAGTCACAGCACAGCTGATTATTTTTTCATTTACTTTAGAAGTACCTGAATGTCTCAATTTGTAAAGACAGAACTGCCTCCTGAATCCGTGTAGTAAAAAAAAAAAAATGTATTATTGAAAAAGTTCATATAAAAATAATGTATTGTTTCAAAGCATGCTATGCTGTTCTCGAGTTAGAGGGTCTTTATCTCTAAACACACCTTCATAAAAGCAGCTGGCAGAAACAGTTTTGTGAATGGACTTGATAAAAGATACTGCCCGCCTTTGTTTACAGACAGCTGACTGATGTTCCATGGAACGCCGAGTACCAACAAGCTGGAAGTGCAAAATCCTGACAAATGATTAACAATAAAGGGCCTAACTCTCTTCTTCCTTCCTGTAAGAAAAATATTTGAAATAAGTAGGATTTGGCAAAATTCCTCTACCTCCAAACAGCACCTGTAGAAATCAAATTAACAGATGCCAGTCATGTTTACATCTCACATCATTAAGTTTCCATCTTACTCCCATTTTGTACTTTTAGGTAATAATATTCCAATTTACTGGAGGTCACATGACACAATGAAGTTGGAAAGATGCAACAGCAGTTGTCTCACTGCAACAGCAATTTTATGTCCCTCCCTAGACACCCTATTGCATAGCATCACAGAATGGTTTGGGTTGGAAGGGATCTTCAAAGATCATCTAGTCCCAACGCCCCTGCCATGGTCAGGGACACCTTCCACCAGACCACGTTGCTCAAAGCCCCATCCAACCTGGCCTTGAACACTGGCAGGGATGGGGCATCCACAGCTTCTCTGGGCAACCTGTGCCAGTGCCTCACCGCCCTCAGAATGAAGAATTTCTTTCTTCCATCCAATCCAAATCTACCCTCTTTCAGTTTAAAGCCATTACCCCTTGTCCTATTGCCACATGCCCTTGTAAAAAGCCCCTCTCCAGCTTTCTTGTAGGCCCCCTTCAGGTACTGGAAGGCTGCTATAAGGTCTCCCAGAGCCTTCTCTTCTCCAGGTTGAACAACCCCGACTCTCTCAGCCTGTCTTCAGCCTCCTCCTTGAAAAGGCAGAGTTATGCTCACACTTAAAATGCTCACTCCCTTGCAAGCCAGGTTGCTAGACAGCAGCTTCCACGAAGGTAGTGCTAGGACTGCTTTGTTACTTCACAACGCAGACTCTGAAGTAGATGAGTACATCCCGAGGGACATACCTTACAGTTGCTACTTAGCACCGAGTTTACTTCCATTTTTAATAAAATCTGCCACTAAAAAGGGAAAACCCTGCTCTTTCTAGTAAGGTGGTATTTGTAAGCCAAAACGTGAAGTGCAGAACTCCAAGGAGATCTACCATCAACACGCAAGCAGGCGTTTTGAAACAGGAGACCTATGACTTTGAATACTGCTACCTTGGATTTAAGTAAAAGCAGTAAAATCTATCCTGTAGAAGGAAAGCCCCTTTAGTTTTGAGAAATTTTTTTTTTTTTTCTACAAAGTACCTGTGCCATAGAAGCTTTGAGAAACAAAAGACGACCAAACCCATCCCTCCATGCAAGACTTTATGGCTGGCCGTGTTTGTACCCACCAGCCCCCTTTTCCCTGTCCCACACTATAAGAGGCATCCAGCACGGGGCCTCCCACGGTCCCACAGCCAGTTCCAGCCCCACGGGGCACGCTGCCTGAGGGAAAGCCCCAGGGCAGCTCCAGCACTCACTGTGTGCTGCAGGCAGTCGCTTTCTTGGCAACTGCTAGAGGCTTTCACCTGAACTCTTAATGCAGTTTAGAAAAAACTCCACAGCTTTTTGGGTTGGGGCAAGGTCAAGATCACTCTGCTTTTCACAAGCAATCAAAAGTTTCTGCCTCATCCTGCTGCTTCCGTTCAGGCAGAGGTGGGCAGGCTTTAAACGTTTCAACAACCTGGGAAAGACTCCTGCAAACTGCAAGCACCTGCCGCCCCCGGCGAGCACACGCACTGCTTTGGGGTGCTGCTAATGCAGTTAAACACAAGACACCGTAACTTTGCCATTTTACAGTCAGAAAACCAGTACAAGGCTCCATGAAATTAACAGAAGACTTAATTAGGTTGAAGACTTACTCGAGCAGGTGATCAAAAAGCTGGGGGAGGAACAACCAAACCCACATCTAAGAGAAGCATGTTGTTTAAGTCTAAAATTAGTCTCCTGGTTAGGAAAATCTTAGGCCATACCTTCATCAAAAGGACAGCTCATATGAGGCCAAGCTGTACATTCCCCAATGACACATGTCCCACAAGGTCTGCACGAAGGAATAACCCTGCCAAGTAGGTTCTGAACTCTAGCACCTCTAATAAACGTACTCTCTACAAAAGCTATTACTGTTTCTGGCGCTGCACGTACTCAAGAAACAAGATGATCCCCACCTTCTGGGTATTTGAGGAAGACAGACTTCAGTAACTGGCTCAAAAAGTCTTTGACAAACTTTAGATTCTGTCAAGTAAAAAGACAGTGCGGTCCAGTTATCAGACAGCATGGCCAGCACTTTGTAACTACACTTACAGCGATAGGAAAAGGCAGCCTATAAAGAACATCAGTGAAGATAAAAAAAGCCTGAAGCTGTAGGAACAGCATCAAACGTCACTGAGCTAACAGACTATCCTTCTGTAGAGAGAAAAGTCTGGAATTAGTGGACAAGAGGCTGAGAACCAAAGTGGGTTTGTCTTACTTGTTTCTAGCAGAATTTGGAGTAGCCAGGCTTGTTACCAAAACAGGGTAAGTGAGCTGGAAACCATTAATTCTACCCTGTTCATCACAGATGCTTTCAAGTGCCAGTTTTTACTTTGCTGTGCACAAGTGCGTATGCTAGCTACCATTTCTTTGGAAGTTGAGGCACGCATGCCCACACAGCTGCATAAATTACTTAAAAGTCATTGCTGGGATGCCAAGACTCCCAAACAGCAACAACAGAAATACACATTTCGGTATCCTATTAAATGCAGTTCTACAAGCAGTACTAAGTTTAAATAATGCTTACAAACAGGAGAAAAACCCCACTGATGTTTATTATTTTTCAACTGTAGGCAGTACATGATGCTGCTGCCCTCTGAACTGTTGCTCACGTACCGGAGTTTTAAAGGACAAGCTTCAGCTTTTACCTGAAGACAGAGGGGGAAAGAACTGGTATTTCTAGATTAGTATGAACTCTATAAATAAACACGTGCTGTCACAATAAAGGAGCAGGTGAAGCATCTCTGTCTCCTAAGCAGTTTAAAGCACTGCCACTGACCTATTAAAGAAGCTGTTGTTTTTGTTACCAGCAACTACATGAAACTTCAATATGGGAGTCATGAGGTAAATATACAGCACTGGAAGACATAGGGCATCTAGGCCTGGTATTTAACTCACCTTTATAAATGATATTCACCAGTCAGATTTGCTGCAGTAGGAAGACAGGTAACGACCTCTTACATCAAGAAAACATCAGATACTCCAGACTAGTTTGCCCGTATGGAAGAACTTTCAACGCTCCAAAATACATTAACATTTTCATTGTCCCCACAACTTGTCCAATCTAATGTGTACTCAAAGGAGATTGGGAATCACATGAAGGAAAACATTACTCCATGCAAAAGGGCATGCCAATGGCAAAGAATATGTAGGTATATATACTCATATTCACAGCTGACTTCAGCCCAAAGTTGCACAGAGACCACAAAATGCATCTAGATGAGTTCCAAATACAGCTAGTTTCTAAGCCAAAGACTGGCACTCTTGCAAACAAATCACACCACACATCTCTACTGAAGTCACATTCTGTCGTGCAAAGAGTTGATAACTTCTTGCCCTGTATCCCAGCACTGACAAGACTATTTAAATAAGCATTAAAAGGCAAAGTTTCATACTAAGGGTAAGACAGGTCCAGATTCAGGAAAAGAAATGGCAAATCAAGTTTGTAAAATATTTAATAGAGCGGGTTCCCAGCAGACTCCTGACCAGACTCATAACCAGACTGCTAAAAAGTATATATATTTTTAGATCTGAAAATTTGTCTTTATTTTTTACAAAATGGATTCCAGGAAGTTTAAAAGGCAGTATCATAGAGGACTTGGGCGCAGAAATCAGGTGTAGTCATTCAAAGCATTCAAGTAGGAATATGGTAATATAAATATTTGAAAAGCATCTTTTACCATAAGTGTTCAAAACAAAATGTATAACTCATTCCAAACTAAAAATTGATCTTTATAGCACATATTTCCCTGAACAGAAAAAATAAGTAACTTTTGAAATATTTCTAAAGGCCTGAAAGCTTTTTCCTGGGTTAGTTACATTAGGAGACTTGCCTTTGATTAAATTCCTTCCTTTCCAAATATGGAAGGTATTACATCAGTCCACTGTTAAAACAGACAACGTGTTGCAAATTAATTCTTGTATAGTATGTTCCAACAAAGCCTAGAGTATAAAGGTGCTGAGGTGGCTCTGAGTTTAGTAGTCATCTCCTCTGCTGACAACCTCCTTGCATGTTGGGCGCAACAATATAGTGTGCTCAAACTGTGCTGTGTATGAGCCTTTAATGTCGCATAAGGGAGGATATGGATCCACTATACCCAAGTCGCACAGGTTCTTCAATGCCATTAGGTATTTACTCTCCCCCAGGCGATCTAGCCATCTGCGGCAGAAGGCAAGAGTACCAAAGTTTTCATTGATAACATTTAGCAAGTGTTTTGCTCTTGGAAGCCTGCAGAAAAAAGAAGAATATGTTTGAGAAGAAAGAGGTATCACCAGCAAGCGTTCACTACAGAAATAAAACACACCGATTAAGAAAAAGGTTGGATTTCAAGTTATTTTAAGACACCGTGGGATGTCCTTCTACACCAATCAGGTGTTCTGTTCCCAAAAGAAAGTGCATTTTCCTCCTGCAAAAAGATACCCTTCAAAACAAATCTGAATGCTGCCAAATACAATGGCCATCCATTTCAAACAGGGGAAGTTAAGACTGTGAACGTATCTGCATCTAACTACGCAAGCAAAACTGAGCACAGTGACAGGAATGAATCCCTTAAATAATAAAAAAGGACGATTCATTTTATAAAAAAACCCCCAGAATTCTTCCTGATCCAAAGTGGTTAATAATCTAAACTAATTTAGGTGTAAGTTTGTTGGCTTAAAATTCTGAAGTTTTACTTCTGAAGTCAAACACTTGGAAAGCTTTTTGTCCAGCCTTCTTACAGTATGTAAGCATAAAAACTAGGGATTTAAAGATCTGCTAAGAAATAAACTTATTTCCAAACATAAGCAGTTCCTTTCCAACCCTTAGGTTAATTCTCTTCCCCCTCACCTTTTTCATAGTATTAGATTGTTCTATGAAGACAAAATAGAACTATCTGGAAAAGCACATCTGCCTGCTACGTTTCTAACCATAATAGCCTTCACTTCAGAAAATAGCTGCACTCCTAGAAATGCCAAAATGCAATCCCAGTGAAACTGAAAATTAATAATCTATTTCATTTTATAGCAATACACTGAAACAAGAACTTAAAACCCACAAAATACGCACACAAACAAAACAGGTTACATGAATAGCTTGATATATTCTGGGAATAGCACTAACACAAGGATTGTGGCACACAACCATAATAGAGATGCTGATTAAAAAAAAGTATTTAATATATAGAAGAACATAAAAAAAAATCTAGATAATAATTATTGAAAATTATTAATGATAGGAAGATTGTTAAAAAACAATGTAGATTTCTGAAGACATAATAATGCATATCTCCACTTCCAGATTCTTTGGAATAATACCATACTGTTCCAGATTTACAAGCATATTTCATAAGAACAACATTGCTAACACCACCCTTTAAGTCCTCCGACAGCCTTATTAGTGAAGAACCTGCATTGTACCAAATTTGAATCCTAGGAGGGTGGTAGCTCTAGCACAATATACCAACAAAAAACAACAATAAAATCCAACCTTATTGGCACATGCCCAACATCGAAGTTCTTCATATAATGAGAACACTCCATATCATCATGAACGACACCCTTTCCTGTGCTCCCGAAGGTTTCTATAGCATATACTTCACCTTCCTAAGGAGAAAGAAAAAAAAAACCACAACATGTTGCAATATGAAAATAAGTGACACTAGGCCATTCTGATGTAATGGTCTCAGCATAACAACATCTGAATACAACTAATTAAACATGAATAAAGTCAATCACCAAATCAATGTAGAGAAAAATTCTATATGGAGATTTCACACAGTAAAGTTACAGACATCTCCAAATCAGCTATTTATCTTAGTACCATTTCATTTGTTTCAAGCCATAAATATCAGCACGTTTCTAGTCACAATTTCCAAAGTCATTGCAGTTAAAATATTGTCAAAGCATACATCTAACATAGCTAAGAAACTACATTCTGCTGCAAAACATTTGCTAAATGGCAGTAATTGTCCTTTGCTATTCAGATAGAAGTCCTAGGAAATGTATAGTTTAGACATAGCAAATAGATGTTGATTACAAAGACTTACTGCACTGAAGAACTTTCTGCCCCATTTCTGCAAGAATTTTCTGGTAACAGCTGCTAGTATAAACCCTTAACCTGCTCATTTCCACTCCACAAGATGAATTTCTTCAAGAAATGAAGGTGATCTATATCTGCAAGGGCATTATCAAAATTCTAGCCAAGAACATACTGAAATGCCGTTATATAAACTCATTTCTGCCAAGTGCATTCACATACCCTTAATGGTAGGACTGTGAAAAGGACTTAGTAAGATAGGGCATCAAATATTAACAGGCACAGGAGCTGGGTTTTTCAGTTTATTAAGCTACTTTGAAAGTCACAATCCAAAAATAAGAAGCCATAGGAAAAGCAGTAATACAGGCTTCAAATTAAAGACAAACTCTTAAAGATTCCCCTGTATATTCAATTGATTTCATTTAAAAAAACCCCAAAAAACCCCAAAACCAAACACAAACCCACAAAAACCCACACACAATGCCACAAAAAAATTCACTTTACACCCACTTTTTCAGAATAAGGATCATCAGAGGCTGTATTTTTCTCCCTCACAAAAAAAATCACTGGATTGCAGTTTGATACTATAATTAGCACAGTACAGTAAGAGCTCGGCTATGCTCCACATTCTTCATTGGCAAAGCTCACTGCCTTTAACGATGTAGGATTGTGTCCTAAGTAACCTACAGAAGCTGAAGAAATTAAAAAACGTCTTCTCCCCAGTGTCTGGATATTCAGTTAAAACAATGTCAAAGCTCCGAAATCTTTAAATAAGATTTCCTTAAAGAACACGTAAGTTTTATACTAGTAATATACTGATGATGGATGATACACAAAACCTAACCATTCACTAAGCTGAAACAAGAAGGGCACACAAGCTTTTTCTACCTTCCTTTTCCAATACTTTTTAATCCCTTTGCACACTCCTATGGATAAAATGATAGTTAAAACTTCATCTTTTTGCTCATACCATTAACAAGGTGATCAACAATTATGATACAAGTTTTGGGTGATGAGATTGAGCCTACCTCAAAAAACAATCCTGTCCAGCCCATACCTGTCCCCATTGAGCTGTAACTCCAACAGGCTTACTAGTCATCATTGCTGATCAGTGATCAGGCTTAGAACGAAATTAAAAGCTTCTTATCTTGTTATCAATCTTACAAATAAGCCTCCTTATCTTGTTAGAACACAAGCTTACATCAAAATGGTGCCTAAATCTCAGGTTAGGTATTTTAATACTGCCTTGCTGACTGGTATAGTTGCCACATCATGTACAGCAATTTCTCTTCCCCTGCTCCAACATGCTATTCAAACAACATCTTTCATCTAGCCTCCTGCAACAACTAGAAATATGCTTAATTATTTTGTACCTGCAAAGAAAAACGGCACTGGAAGCTTTTAAAGAAAGACATCTTATCTAACTGTACTTGCAAAAAGTCATCCAAAGCTAAAATACTGCAGAAATACTTCTCAAGAATTACCTGAGCAAGGAAAGATTGTTATTTTGTATTTTTAATTACATAGTGAACAAACAAGGAAACTGTGAATGACTGACAAGTACAAACACCTGTCACAAAAACTCTGGTCCCTCAAGTTCACCCCAAAAATCTGAATTCCTGTTCTCTTCCCTGCTCCTAAGTGCAACATTCCCAAGGGCAACATTCCAAAACTGCATTTAAGTAACATACCCACACTGAGAAATAAAACATGCAAGAGTTTCTGTAAGCGCCACTAAGGCCATTTAAATCTCAAAGGTTTTTTGTTTTTTTTTTTCCTGTTTGGTGGGGTTTGGTTTTTTTTTTTGTTTTTTTTTTGTTTTTTTTTTGTTTTTTCTTTAAAGCAGGGTTCCAAGGCTTCAGTTTCAGAAAGTGTTAGATACCAGAACACTCCAGGGCTAAATGGAGAAGCCACCGAGATGAAACAAGAGTAATCACTCCTTTACAGGAACACTACAAAATACAGCAAAGTTTTTCCTCGCTGCTATTATTCACCAGGATCACAAATACTACACATTAGGACTGCACAGGAAATATTATTCTTGCAGTGACAGTTGGGGAAACTTAACAGAAAAATTTAAGAACTCCATTTACCTCCATTCTTGTGGCTTCTCCTCCTTTCACAATGGGTACCGTTTTTCCAGCATGTATCCTATATGGCCCAATCGAGTGTCCATTCAAATTGCGAATTGGTTTCACTTTTGAAGAAAACATTAATATTACAGGCAATTTCCTAACATGTTAAACCCTTTCAAGCAATTTTGGTTCCTTAGTCCATACTGAAAGTACAGTAATGACTCATCATAGCGTAGAGGAACTAAACACAAAACTATCCATACATCTTGTACAAATTCCAGCCAAGACACAGGTTAGTTTTGTACGCTATATCAATTATTAAAGACTAGCAACTCCAACAGTAACAAAAGTTTATTAATAAAGCCAAACAGCAGGTATGAAATAATTTGTACATTTTGAAACAGTTGTTTAGCATTCATCTTATCTGTTAAAGATACAATACTTGGAAGGATAAGCCAAGAACATTCTTCCAGAGAAATGGCAAGCCAGCCAGAAACACATATTTATGCTAGTCACTCATACCATGCTTCTAGTACAGAGGTCTTTTCAACATGATACAAATAAATCAGTATTTGTACAAATACATAAACTCTATATCCTTATATAAAGAAAACAACTTGCCTTGGTACGTTTTGCCATCAATTTCAACTTCATAAGACTCCATAACTTCTTGTATGGCCTCCCCCACATCACAGAGACGTACATCTATTCCAGCGCACTGAAAATAAAGTGCAAATATAAATGGAAAATAATTGCAAAGTTTCCTGTAGAAGACTTAGTAAATGACTTACATAATGATCATACCTTTATTCCAGTATTTGTGGCATCCTTTACAGCTTGCAATAGTCTGTCATATTTTGGATTGAATGTGACTGTAAAAGCACAGTCAATAATACGACCTGAAATTAGCAGAAGTTAATTAGCTTCATAGTCTTTGCACTGAAGAATATTCTCAAAGTTTTAATTCATAAATGAAAACTAACCACTAATATGTGTCCCAAAATCTATTTTGCAAATATCGTCGTACTGCAGGACTGTTGGATCTCCAGCATTGGGAGTGTAGTGGGCGGCACAATTATTCAGAGAGCACCCAGTAGGAAAGGCAAGACCTGCATTTAAACCATTTTCCTTTATCAGCTTACGTGAGCAGTCTTCTAGTTTTTCACTAAAAGGCAGACAGGAGGGAGAAGAAAAAAAAGAACATAATAGCTGTCATTAATATTTCTTCTGATGACTTCAAATAAATCAATCCAAGAACAAAACTTCAGAAAAATATTCAAGCAAATGTTATAATCTGAAATCTTAAACTACTTGTATGCTAACTTGAAGGAGACCCTAGACTGGAAAATAAGTGTAACATAATGATCTTCCGTTCTTGGTCTTGTTTCTTCTACCCTTTCTTGGGCAAAATTGAGTAATTCATTAGTGTTTTTACTCTAAATTTAAAATATCCATCTTTTACAAGCTACATTTAACCCATTCTAGTTAAAGAAGGATAATAACTTTTTTTAATTTAAGTGATAACTATGATAAAATAAAACCTTGAGATTAGCATTTGTTCTTGATTTTTGTCTACTCTCAAGCTGTTAGCTACTGGAAAGCTACAGATACACATCCACCAGTGCACACTCCTATAGTGGCAGTGAACAATGTAAACTGCAGCTCACATCAGTGCACCATACTCTGATTTTACTTAAAAAGCCATTCCCTCAGAGCAATCAGGAAAAAGAGAAGAGCTTATTTTAGTAGGCAAGTCCCCATAGGCTGAGATACTTTAGGAAGAAAAGTCATGTTTTGAGAAAATTATTGCTTGTAACTGTAACAGTCAAAGTGTGTAATTCAATATGACAGATTCGTTTCAGCCAGACTAGTGATTATTGAGGCAGCTGTCTTTCTTCCACTTTCCCTGATGGTGTATTGTTTCCATTACCCTCGCACAGTTACCTTAAGGATCAGCTCTGATTAGCTTACTTTCTATCCTACTCTTGTCAGCACCATCCTCAGTCACACCAGGCTGAAAGCACCTGATTTTGGAAGCTAAACTGAGGGACAGAAAACAGAATAGTTGGAAGATTCGGAGAATCAGTCTAGGCTAATTGTTTCTTTAAACTTTACCTTAATCAAACTCATGTTTATCTTAAGAAATAACTGAGCAAATGGGTTATCAACTGAGAACACCACAAAGAAACATTGTGTTTCTCCAGAAATATCAGTCAGTGAAGACTAAATATAGACAAAATCTTCCTGCCCTGGACTGAGTACACAGCCATGCTGGTTTTATGCCTCTCCACTCACTCCCAGCCTCAGACGGCACCTGCATTGCTCATCCACACAGCATTTCACTGACAATTCTGGCAAAAGCCAGAATGTTTACTACTGCTATGGCTGCTTCTCTCGGGACCGCTTGCAGAACTTCTGTGCAAGTCACCAGGGCACAGAACATTATAACCAAGCATGTGCTCAAAATAAGTGAGCATAACTGAAAGTTTAGTTTGAAATTCGGTATGATCAGTATGAATACGTTACAAGAGGAAAAGGAAATAACTGGGGATACTGGTTGCGTATTTCAAATAGAAATCCCCCCAACACTTCTCACACAGTCAATTAAGCACACAAAATTGAGACTAAATCCCTCCCCCTCTGGAGAAAGAAGGAAAGTCTACAGCAGAGGTCTTTGAGAAGATCTGTGTCCTCACCAGATTTCTATCATTGTCATCCCAGGTTTTATCCAGCTCATAACGTATTTCCTCACTTGTCTGTGTGCCTCTGCAGCCTCCCGAAAATCATTCCAGATTTCCTCACTGGCTTGGTCTAGTGCTTTCTTTTCTTCGCTAGTTGTTCTCCAAGCAGCAGTTCGCCTTCAAAATAAATAAAGCATGTAATGAAAAGTTACTATCATCACAATAGTGATTACAACTTCTGTCTAAAGCCTGCAAGGCATTTATTAACCAGGCCTACACTCCTACACTTCTTTGCAACAGAAAAGATCCTGATTTATAAAATTTGCAGAATATAGGAAGCCTATAAAAATCTATCAGCACCACAGAACGGCACCTGTGAAAGGCAGTAACATTATATCAAAAAATAATTATGCATACATAGAAATTTAACTCAATTAGACCATAAACCATATTATTCCCTTTACAGTTTCAAAAGCCTTACTTCCCAGCCCTCCCAAAAGCCCAGAGAAGCAGTGTGCTTGCAGGATGCATAATACTTTTCAAAAGACAGGACAGGCGTATAGAATTCATATCAATACCTGCAATTTTACCTTGAGTTTAGCAGGGTAACACGTTCTGCTTGTGCAACGAGTTTATTTTTTGCACAATCTTACTCTTTCAGACAGTGCTCTTCCTGTATGGAGAAGAATCTCAGCAATGTAATGTAGCTACTTGGCCCAGAAACTGTTACTGACACAGAGACAGTAAGCTCCTTCAAAATTTAAGAGCTTGCAGTTCCACTATTACTTTCACTCATCCACAGAATATTTAGATAATAACACCTAAAACAGTGCATAGTAACTATGACACATGACAGGAAGTTACTTTCTAAATCTGATGGATCACGAATTAACATTTGATCCAAGAGAGTATCACTCATTTTGGCTCTTCAGGACATTCATAGAACAAATATGAGAATAATTTTCAATACAAGACTAAATATAAGATTAGTTTTGAATATATTTTTTTTATTATTCAAGAAACTACAACACTTCAGTTCCAAGAAAACAAACAAAAAAGTAATTAAAGCACTCCAGCAACTGTCAGAACATAACTAAGAGACTACTCTTCTGACTACAAATACCCTTCAAATGGTGAAGCTGGAGCCCTGTGACAACTCAAAGAACTCCGCACATGCTATGCAGGACAAATACTACTAAAAACAATACAGAGCTGCATATCCTGGTAGGTGGGTCATAAAAGAAAAGGGATGATCGACAAGATGGACCAAAGATGCTGAACTATTCCAAAGTTTTAATTTAGAAATTAACTTTTACCTTTGTGTATGTGAGCTGATTCTAAGCAAACAACTGAATATGCAGAGTTAAAGTATTACTTTTTGAAACCCAACAGTCTAGCTACTTACCCAGCTCCACTCTAAGAGTTTCCTTCACAGCCAAAAAGCAGGTATGAGTGAGCCAAGAGCCTATGCCCTGCAATTTCTCTGCATTTTGAACTGAGTATTTATACAGTGTTAAGAGGCCTGCAATCCTAAAGTGGAGCTGAAAAGATAAAGAAGGGTAACAGGCTATTCCATAACATTTTTCTCAGGATAACCAGGGGATCCAAATATTTTGAGATCCTTTTGCTTGTTTTCCTTGAACATCCTGCTCCTTTTCAGATAAAGTAACAACAGGAGAAATCTCATGCTTACTGTTATGAGCAGTTTTCTTGCTCCAACAGCAAGCATCATACATACTATTCTTAGAATTTGCCTTAACACTGGTAAATTTCACAAAAAAGCAGCAGGCTGTAACATCCAAGTCTCCTCACTGCACTTGGAAATTGGACTACTGCCAGCACAGTAGTCATGGCACAAGAAGATGGAAAAGGTGTACTGCAGAAAAGCAGTGGGGAGAGGGACTTGAGGATGCTTTCAGAGTGCTCTGGATTCCAACAGGGAACACCCTCTGGTAGCAAGAGCTGCTGACAGTTTGGGCAGCTGCTCTGCCATCAGTCGCAGACTTAAGTGCAAACGCCAGCAAACTGGCAGGAAGCCATCCTCACTCTATCCTACTGTATTTCAGCATATACTCACTTCATGCAAGACAACTGGGGGACAAAACAGCCTCTAAAGTAAAAAAAAAAACCTGTATCAGACCCAAAGCATTTTGCTCCAAAGCTGCACCACTGCCACCTGGGAGCTCAGGAAAGGAGGCGACAAGAAATCCTGCTTGGGCCTAAACACTTGAGGGCATGCAAAAAATTGATTGATCAGATAAAGGTCTCACAGCAAAGACCAAGTCCTGCAACAGGTACATGAGCTTGCAAGCTTTTCTGAGGCCAGTTTCCTAATGTGCTGGCTACCACATAAATCAGTTGAAGAAGTTCCCCTCTTGCTCAAGCAATTCGTTCCCATCTTTTCACTCCAGTTCACAGTCCCAGTTTTCACTAGTACAAATCTTTATAGGATTGTGCTGTAATCTACATTTTAGTGATCAAAGAAAGTAACTCCCCCAGATTATTTTAACCCAGATAACAGCACGGGGCAGAAACAAGCAGACAGGGACAAGAATTCCTTAATCCCGCTTTAACAAAATCAGTGTATCATGGAACACTGCTTGTAGCTTTTCCACCCTCCCTGTCACATCATTTCAAATTCAGGGGTCTTCAATAAAAAGCACAAGCCTTCAAACAGAACTTAATACCTGAGACATAAAAATATCAAAGTTGTTTGTTGACTACACGAGAACTGATTCTCTGCAATTTTTCCCCTGAAAATTTAATGATACCCATTCAACTTCCTGCACAAAATACACAATTCTAGATTGATGAGAGTTAACTTTAGAAAGCATATCACTCTTTAAAAAAATCAAAAATAAAACCCTACTGACCTCAGCATGAAAAAGAAAAGTGACACAAAAATGCTTCACCAACATATAAAATGAAACTATTATTCAGAATAGGAAATACCCAAACATTCACGTCAGCTACTAATTAAAGTAGCTGCTTATGTTAGGAAATGCTAAAGTAGCATCATAAGAGTTAAATATTTAAATCAGGAACAAAACTATGCATGTATTTGCTTAAGTGAATCATAAAGGAACCATTTCAGGTTCCTTAGAAGAGTATATTCTTCTTCCATAGCAGAACATTCTTGGTACAAAAAAGATGCCCCACTTAAATCCTGTTAGAAAAGGTGGTTTGTTTTTGTTGTTTTGTGGGTTTTTTTTTTTCCTTTCAAATGAATAGTAGCGAACCCAGAGTAAAACATTTGATCTTCAATAGCTGGATAGGTAACAGAGGTGTCAAAATTGCGTGTAATTTGTTATTGAACTATGAACATGCTTAAGATATTTATAAGCTAATTTCCTGGATTGCTTAAATCACATCCTTCTGAATGTGTCATATGCATATACAGACACTTAACTCCTAAGCATGAAAGAGTCACTCCTGGACCGGCCGGTCAGGACTACCCTGTGAAAGTCCTTCATGAGCATGCTAATATGGTGCATACAAACAAGGCAGTCATTTATAAAATATGAGCACACCTTGTAATCAAATTGAAGTCATTAGGAAGAGAAAAGGCTTCCTCAAAACCAAATTTTAATCTCATAAAAATGAAACCACATTATCTGTGAAAATCTGAACACAATTTATAGGATGTACTAGACTCCTATTACTCTATGTGAAACAGACATTGATTTTAAACAACCAATAAATGTTTCAAGGTAATTCGATTCTGAAAAAAAAAAAAAGTCATTGAAAACTAAACAATGCTTTCAGAAATAGAAATATTTATCTACACACACACTTTGGTTCAAACTATTTTTTCAGAGCTTTGATTCAAAATTCCCTGGGAAGTTTTCAGTAATACTTGGTCTTTTCATTCATATTTTCATGCAATTCAAGCCAATTCCACACCCTGCCCCTCATAAAACATGACCTTCCACAACACTTCATGCAGGAAAAAATCAGGAAACTCAGTCAAGCCGTATATCCTAGCTCCTAACAAAGCATAAGGAAAGTAGTACCCTATGAAAACATAAAGATGTAGATCTCTGTTCTAGTAAACCACTAGAAGCTGTTGCTTGTTTAGTAAAATTGCACATTATTCCACATCATTATGAATTATAAAAAAAGTTCAGGTTATAATAACTATATATTCATACAAAGAGAAGAAAAGTACAGAATATACCACTTAGGCTTTTAAATTAAACTGTCTCATACTCTGAGATTGACATGTCTCTACACACACACACACATACAAAAAAAGACAGCAACAAGCAGCTGACATCTAAATGCCCCCAAAACTGCTGCATAACAGTGTCTCATCTCCCTAAGTTTTAAACCTTTACTCAGTGCTTATTCAGACCCCATTTTTCTTACAAGCTGCCTTTTGAAATCCTGTTGGTCCCCTGGGTCTCAAGGTCCCCTGTCTCACAGCAATTCTGCTCACACAGGCTGTACCTTAATTAAAAGAGTAGTGAAGGAGGAATATTTCTGGCCTGAAGACTTATACTTATTAAGTTCTCAGATAATCCAGTTGGAAAAAACAAAAAGGAAAAAAAGGAAAAAAGCACATTACAACTCACTTTGTTCATTTAGTTGTACATTAACAGTTCTGCAATTCAGCACATCCAGATGGCAGCATTTATTTTTTAAGCTTAAAACACTCACCCATCTTGTGTTGGTGGGTATTCACATTCTTCTCCCTTTGGGAATATGTTGCTGGGAAATAGATCACATATTGGAATAGAAGGTGGATCTGTCTGGACCTTAGCTGTTGAGTATAATTTAAGAAAGTTTTACATACGGTACACTGGAAATACTAAGTATCTTATTTCAACCATAAAAGTTGAACAGCACAAGTTATTTAAGATCCCCTTACTAAAATTTGGGCTTCTACCAAGACAACATCACATCATGATGCCCTCATATGACTTTATTTGGCCAACACTCAAGGTGGCATTCAGGATATCAGAAAGAAGAAAACACAGCCAGACTTGGCCTACAAATGAAAACTGCACCCCAAAATTTGTTTCAACTGCCAAGAACAGCACTTACACATGCTTTTACCAAATATTCATGGAGCCTATCTTTATTTTTGTGCCTGATACCTACGTCCTTTCTTCTTTTTCTTCTTCTTCTTCTTTTTCCCTGTTGCTCCATCTCCTTCACCCTCTCCATCTACAGGAAAGAAAGTGCTCAGGTGAACATAAAACAAACTCAAAGAACCAAAGAATTTTGAATGAGACACAAAACCATCTGGACTATCTGGAAATACTTCACAGCAGAATTTAATGGATTAAAAGATGACAGCTAGAAGCTGCCACCAAAGCACTAGCTTTTTCAGTCCTTACACCAAACACAGACCTAAGAAAATACTTTCTAAGGTTGATGACTTAAACACATCACCGAACAGAGAAAAAAACCAGCTCAGGGAAAAGGGTTTCCAGAAAGTCCTGCTTCAAATTCCTCTACATTCAATTCACCAAAAAAGATGCCTGCGGTTGGAAGAGGGCATGAGAGAGAACTGTATTAGACACAACAGCTAACAAAAAGCTAGGAACTACTGCTTCAAACCCGTCTTATGATGCTTCAGCTAAAGGAACTTAATGCATCTGGAAAGATAAAAAACCCAAACAAGTAAAGATGACAGCACTTACGTCAGGATGAGTTTAATCTGGAGATAACAGGAAAGTCACAACCAGTACTGAGCAAAACCACTGCGTGTGGGATGTATCAGTGGGAGATTTTCAGAGAGCACGGCATGTCAGCACCAAGAATCGGCCATACCATGTTACAGTCACCTTTGGGGGTTAACAATAACCCCGTGGACTTCACGTTTGGCTACATCTGATGCTTAGTTACTTCATACTCAATGAATTATTTATCTAATGTGATACCATCTAACTAAACCCTCTGGACCTAACCATAAGTTCATTTCATAAAGGGCTAAGTACCAGTCATCTATGTTTAGAATATACATTTTTATCTAAAGTGAAAAGTAAAATTGAAAGAACTTTTAGAATCAAGTCAATGCACTGCCATTCTGAATGCATTTATACAGAAACTTGTATTTGCTCATTTATTTAAAAACCAAACCAAACCAAAACACTGACCAGTTGTTCCAGTCACTAAATTTCAAGCCTCTCATGCTGGTCAGTGTCATTTCCATTTTTATGTCATAGTGACTGCTGTAACCCTGAAGCTGGGGCAAATTTCAGTCATGTGTCACCCTCGCCCCTCCCCAGCTCATTTTGGCATTAAGTATCTTATTTTAAATTCTTCTAAAAAATTGCAAGTATAACTTGTAGTACAAGTGTAACTACAATGTAGTCCAGCCTACCAGATTCTCCATCAATCCGTATTTCACAGGCAGCGGAAAATCCTTAACAGCACATATACATTTCTTTAAAATGTAGTAACTTTGCCACATTTCTCTTGACCTTGAGCTGTGCTCAAACCATTCGACATGAAATGAATTAGCCAGGAATCCAGTTCATTCACCATGTGATTTTTGGATATTTTTTTTTTTTTTTTTTAAACACTAGGCCTAAACTGCAAAAAAAATACAGCGTTTCTTCAATGTTGTTGCTGTTGTTATCTGCTTATTGTAGCTTTTTCATACATCACTGCACATGAATCTGCCAACTGCCAGCCAAACTAACCAGCCTATGCTTTCACGTCCTTGAAGACTGTGCTGCAAGAAACATAACTACTGCATCTGACCAGTACCCTCTTTGTCTTCAGGTTACTTAGCTGGTAATGAAAAAAAATTTCATCGGAAAAGCAAATTAAAATCTTTGCAAAACTGAAGCCCAACCTTATGCCGTTTTGGTATAGCTGTTTAATAACTTAGCCTAGCATAATGCAAAAATGTTATCTATCAGCACATTTTAACACTGCAATGGAAATCTGAAGAGCACAGAATCACAGGGGTTGGAAGGGATGTTGGGAGATCTAGTCGAACCCTCCTACTAAAGTAGGTTCACCTAGAGCGGCTGCATAAGACACCGTCCAGGCGAATTCTGAATATCTCCAAAGGAGACTCCACAACCCCCCTGGGCAGCCTGTTCCAGTGCTCTGGCACTTCCTAATCTCCCCCAGATTTCAAAAGGTATACAGTCTCATTTCTGATGCTGCTCAATTATGGTCTTATAATGGAAAAAAAAAAGGGGGGCTATTTAATCTAATGCAGCACCATGTCTTAAGCAACACCTCTGAAACTACACAATTGAGATGACAACTGCTGAGAGACAGTACAAGCAAGAACACACAGGTGTCTTTAAAAAAAACTTAGAGCAATTTTTATTTTTCTGCAAAAATATTATTGTTTTTCTAAAAACACATCCACGTTTAATATGTGGAAAAAAGGAAGATTATTATTTCAGTGATAGCACAAATTCTTTTTTTTTTTTTTTTTTTTTTTTATTTCTAATACTGTAATGCTAATTGCTAATACTATAAAAAGCATAAAAGAACACCGCATTTGGTCTGGACTAACAATGTTATTTCTCCTGAGATGGAACTATAACTTTTCTAACAATTTTCAAATAATTTTTTTCATTGTATAAAGTTTTCACTGTCTTCCTCAATACTTCTTACTTTAGTTGCAATGACAGAAAAGCACGTATTTTGTTAATTAACTTTCAACTCCATAACCTGAAATATACCGTAAAACAAATAATCCATCAGAATGTACTTCTACAGAAAGCACTTCCATAAAACTGGATGCTACACATAGATTAATACTATTTAAAGATAAATTTATTTGTAACTTTATATATCCCAGAACACTTATTTTTTTAAACTTCTATATCTAATTTATTAAACTAAATTCTGGAATGATGAATTCCAGCAATAGTCAACTAAGAAGATTTCTAAGCAGAACGGTAAGAACCATTTTAGGGTGCTAAGCCAACTTTAAATGCTAATTCGCAAGAAGGAAACTAAATTGCTAACTTGAGAAATCTATTTTCTTAAACGTCCATTTCTATTGAGAACCACTCATCCAAACAAAGGGAAGATGGCATTTTTATCTGACATCCCTGCAGAAAAGCTGCATCCAGCCTGGATTTCAATACCAGACACTTCCAAGGCACTTCCTTAGAACATCAGCTGCACAGAACAAGCAACATACAAGGTGTATGCCTTGATTGTGTATTAATCTCTTGCCAGTTCAGTTTTAATGAAAAACTAGGATTACAGATGAAGACGTTTCAAGTCACTGGTAAAGACTCTAAATACATTAATTAAAATGCTCCCTTAAAATTTTCGCTGTATTTTTTCTTCTAAGCCAAGAATAAGAGACATAATTCGGAACATAAATTTATACTGACCACAGTAATACAAGTGAGAATGATTTATCGCTTACCTTATCTCAAACTAAACATTTCCCTGCACTAATAAGATCCTTGAAAACAAGTAGCTCAAACAAACCTGTTATCCCTGTTATTTTATATATATATGCTTGTGTGACAGCTAAATTGTTGCCAAAAAAGTAAAAAGTATATATAGTTGCATCTCAGCTCTCTCAAGCCAAAAAAAAACCAACACCAAACCCAAAATGCATCTGAAAAGGTTTGTTAAAATGGGAGTCTAGGAAGAAGTTGAAACTGGAAATGTCAAGAGAAAAAATAAGTTACACTTGCCTTCATCATCATCATCTTTTTCCCTCTCCTCCAGTGCTTGTTTATCCAACTGTTTTGCTACATCATCAAGAGCGCCTTCCATTTCTTTATCTGTTTCTTGTCCTGTTTGTAAAATTAAAATATGACTTATAGTAAAAGGATAGCTCCACATTAGCAAACAACAGCCCCCAAAACTTTGCAGAAATGTTATGTGGTACTCATTCTACAGATACCAGAGCACGTGTTTGGTTTTTTTTTTTATTTTTTTTAAAGCAGACCCAGAGACCCAATGTATAAGATTGAAGGGCACTACTGTGACAGGTTATTGAAACTTGCATGTAAAGGTAGCATTATCCCGACATTTCTGGTTACTTTTTTTTTTAATCTACCAGGCTAACTAATTCTTCTTGCCATAGCAGCAGCCTGCTCTTGTGAGATAATATGGGCGTGAAGTAGATAATTATAAACGCACAGCAGGATCATCACTAACTGCTAGCCTGCTAAAACAAACCCAAACCGTAGCTCCTTTAAACTATTTGCCCAGACTTGCTCCGGCTCTCTCGGGAGAACTCGGGAGGGGTACAGAGACTCCATCATGCGGGATGATTTTTACAGCAGCAGTCTTGCGCCTTTCCCCCTCAGGGCACAGGAGGGGATGAGAGAACGGGTGGCTTCTCCTGCGCCCACCGCGGCAGAGAGGACTTCCCTCGCCCCAGCCCCCCCGGTACCGGAGGGCAGCAGCATCCTCCCGCCCACCAGCCCCCCCCCCGCCGAGGGGATCCCCCTCAGCCCACACAGCCGCCACGGGCCGGGTCAGCGGCCTCGGCGGCGCCCATCGTCCGACCCGCGCCCCGCAGGCCAGGACCCTTTCGCCACCCACGCCGCCCGCGCCGCGCCCCCCCGGGTCCCCCCCCCCCCCCCTGCGCCGGGCCGCGCCCCCCCCCCGGTGCGGCGAGCGCGGCGGCGGCGGGGCCAGCCCTCCGCTCTATGGTGAGCGCGGGGCACGCCGGGAAGGCTGGAGGACTCCGCCAGGGAGGGGAGGAGGAAGAGCGCGGCGGCGCCGCCCGACCCCCGCCCGCCGCCCCCCAGCCCCGCACGGGCGGCCTGTGAGGGGATGGGGGGCCTAACGGCTGCGCCCGGCTGCCCGCGGCTGTCCCGCCGTCTCCCTGTGGGCCCGGCCGCCCGCCCTCCCGGGCGCCGCGGCTGGGCAGCCCCGCTGTGCCCCGCAGCCTGGCCCCCGGGTGACCGGCCCGCGGCGTGGGTCACCGCTGGGCGCCGACGCCATTGTTGTCCTCAGCCTCTGTCCTGCGCCCGGTCACTCCATGCTTCCTCTCCGTAGTCCCCGCTGACGCGCAGGGCTGTCACCAGAGGACATTTTAGGTGTGTGAGTGTGGTTTAGGGGGAGTGCGGGCCCGTGGGTGTGAAAGGCCCGTTTTGGTCTCCTCCATGTTCCAGCGGGATGGAATTGGAAGAGCCCGGTTCGAACGGCTTGGGTGACACGAACCACTTTCACAAAATGGAGTTTCGGTTTGGAGAGGGTCGGGGGAATAAGGTGATGAGCGAAACCGCCGCGAAGGAAGGTTTCAGAGATGCAGGCTGAGGGCCAACAGCAGAGACTTGCTCTGTCTTCATCAGCAAGCATCTTCTTGGGGAAACAGAATAAAAAATGGAAAATCTTGCTAAAACAAAGCAGTCTTTTCCCATTAGGAAAGGCTGCCGTGCAAGATTTTACAGCATTTAGGGTTGTTAAGATTTTACAACTTGAGAACACTGGACAAATTAATTAAGTCACGTGAGAGATTAACTTGTACAGAAGGACAATAATGTAAGAAAAAATAACTTGTTCCAAGTACTGTGGAGCAAAAAAGGGAAGGTTCTAGTACATGGCAAGGGGCACTGCCTTGTCCCGCATCCACCGCTACCTAGAAAATCAAGGAGAAATACCCATATTGCCAGCATCCACTAACAGTTCATTAAATCAGCCTAGTTCTTAAAAGTCCTATACTGAGTTTACTCTTTTCACGGGTTTTCTTCTAGTATAACCATGCTGGCTAAAAAGGCTTTTTTTTTTTTCTTCCTTACTGGTATATTTTAACAACTCTTGCCTGAGGTGTATTTATAGTATATAGTATAATATAGTGTCATAATAATTTATAACATATAAAGCTTATAAATTGTATATATGGGTATAAATGGTTAACAATTATCTTGCATAGCTGTGTTTTAAAACACTTCTGCAGCCAGGTCTTTGCTTGGGAAAAATGGTAATGCTGTGTACCTCACTGAGGTACAAATTCTGCCCCCTCAGCCCCACTGAGCCCAGCTGCTTGATTCCATTTTCCCCCCCTGGCTTACACCCATGGGCATCTCCTCACTCCTGTCCCGCTACAATTCTCAGCAAGCACGAGGCTTCAAAAGACTAAGCTAATGCTCTAGTACTGATCAACCAAACTATGTCCTGGTCTGCCCAGGTGTTGCAGCAGCGTGTTCTCCAGTGCTTTTGCTTGTAAGAGCACTCCAACATGGAAACATCCAGCTGGGCCTTTCATGGGACCGGGCTGGGTGCTGGGGAGCTGATTTCCCTGGGCTTAAGTCATGTTCAGAGCAGTGAGACATGCCCTACTAGTTGGGGACTGCTGTGGTACCACTCGTTCCCCATTTAAATCATGTTCTTGCATCTCCATGTCAATTAATATGACTGGACCACCTCCAGCAGGCTCCTATTGCTATGCTTAAAGCAGAATAAACCTTGCACGATGGAGCAGTTGAGTCATTTAATGCTCTGCTGCTATTTTCCTGCTGTTTTGCTACCCCTACTCCTGTCAAAATTGATGTTGTCCAAAGCTGATGAAGAGATCCATGGGGGAACAGCTCTTTCTCATACTGAGAATGGATGACACCCAAGCATGTGTGCTAACGTTGCCTAGAACAGTTTATTGCTTTCCATTCCAGTCTTCTAATGAGGTAGAAGAGGAATCTACAGAGCTGTTTTGGGGTTTTTTTTGTATGGTTAGTGGCAGGGGGAGGGGGAATATCAGGAGTTAAATTCCCTGAATTCTCCATTTTGATTCATCTTAGATCTTCCTTTGTACATTTTTTGTAGCCAGGCACTGTAATGGTCTTGAGAGATTCTATGGCAGTGTTTCTACTTTTGTGTTTGATTTTAATCCATTAGCCTCTCATATACCAGATTGTTCTCACCCCTAGCTATATCCCTTTTGGTGCCTTTGACAGCCTGAAAAGGAGAGTTAGTAGCTTGTGCTCCTGGACTCTTCGCTCTGGTATATGCCAAAACAGACAAGATGCCAGACCATGGATTTTGTTGACTCTAGAACTGAAGTCACAGATAAAGGAGGCCATAAAGTCTACAGAAGCCCAGGGAATACAGAAGGAGAGATACTAACCAGAGATAGATAAAGGAAAAATAAGGCAGGTAAGAATACATCTCGTGCAGAGGCTGCAGACATGAGATTCAGAAGTAAGGGCATCAGAGGAAAAAGGGCAACAAGCAGAACAAATGTTTCTGTGATCAGCTGAATTAATGAGGCCAGTTTTCTCAGAGGGTTGTTTCTTTCCTCCCCAGAATGACTCCAGCTCCATTCATAGTCACTGTGACACCCCAATGGAGAGAGAGAGGTGGCTCGCGCTGTGGTAACGTGTGTGCAGCTGGCCAGCTGACTGCTGCCGCACAGTTCAGCAGAGTTTGGCCTGTCTCTCTTTAGCTGGGGACACTTCCTTGGGCCTCTTATCGTCTTACCCAGCTGCTGATTTTCACAGAGCGTGTCCAGGCATCATTATCTTTGGGTGTATTTTTCTGCCAAATCTGGCTGAAACTTGGACGTTTACATCAACCTCCTTTCCTTAAAAAAGTAGGCTGAAAATAAATTGTATAGGGGAGTCACACTTTGCTTAACAAAGAATATGAATAAAACCTAACAGAGTGAAAGAAAACTGGCAGTGAGCTAGAAGAGGCAGGATGAACAATGCCTCTCTACATTTAGAGGTGGTGTTACCAGACCCAGGAGCACTCCATACGCTGTGTTCCTTAGGCTGGCAGAGAAGAGGGCATACTGGAAGGAGCAAAGTTACGCACCTTCCAAGTTACACTGCTTCCAGCCCCAGAATTAGTGCTGTACTTTATTTAAGAGGGTACAGATAGCCAACAGGGTAATAGCATGATAACCAACGTGCAAAAATAGGAATGCTGTATGGAAAACATTGCAAAGTGGGAGTAAGAAGCTGGGCTGACTGCATTAACAAAGCGAACATTAATCGGACTCCACGTTCCCCAGCTGGCTGCTTTTAAGAGGGTCTGGTCTCTTAGAAGCAGAGGGAGTGAGCCACATCTTGTAGCATGCCCTTACCAGCTCAGGTTTTTTTGTCCTTCTGTTATTGCCAGTCAGCTGTTCCTAGCATTTAGTACACATTATATTAACGAATGCTACATTTTCCAATTTCATGCTATACTAGGCAGCATGATAAGAAGACAGTATCGGACAGGCCAGAAGAGGCATGTGAATACCATTTTTAGCTGGAGAAAGATACTGAGGTTTTTTGTTTTCTCGCAGTGGTTATTCCTTTTTCCTAACCGGCCTCCCAGACAAAGGCAGGCAGTGGCTGGGGAGTTAAGGGAAGGGCTGAATGCAGTCCAAAACATGTGGTAACTAAGCAGCAGGACTTGAAAACCTTTCCTGAAAGACAACACAGAGACTCACCTCTTCTTCTTTTTCTTCCAAGGAGGCAGTTCCCGTTGCACTACTTTCCTAGCACAAGAAATTATGATCATCAGGAAAAGACTTCTTTCAGGGTATGTTATGTTTTCTCTCATGCCTTCTTTTCAAGTTGTATGTGTCAAGAAATGGCATGGAATGGAGTGGGGGAGCTGTCTCTGACAGCTGCAGTTTAATCCTGGAAAGGGGGAGGAAAGACAACTAGGGAGTAAGTGGCCTATATCAGTCCCAGGAAGAGATGAACAGAGGGATGTTGTATTTGTTTCTGTTAGTATTTCTGGGACTGATGACATTATGTATGTGTTTATGACACTTTCATATTCTTTTTTCCTAGCTTAGGGCCAAAACTCATAGTCCTTACTCAGCTCTAAAAATCCACTGAAGTCAATGGGAAAATTTTTATGACTAGAGGTTTCATATCGGGCCTAAAGGCTGGATGTAGACAAAGAAAATGTTTCTTGCATGAGAGCAAGTATGTCTCAGGAACTCTAGAAGGAAAGATATTCCCCCTCACCAATTGCTGAAGACAGAGGATACTTGTACTTCCTCAGCCATCAATCACCCATAGCATTTACTACGGGAATGACAGCTGTCACCAAAGTGTCTTCCTTAGCATAAGCAGGGTAAAGGGCTTCCTTAATTCTGAAACCACTCCTTCTCTAAGATTTTACTTAAAATCTAGATGAAGTAGCTAGATCAAAGTTAAAAGTGACAAAAGCAGCCAAATAATTCACATTTAACACTGTTCACTGTGGACTTCTTTCCACATTCCTTAGTGATTTCTTTTTTTTTCCCACCAAACACTAGTTATTGCAGCCTGTCAGCTGTAATCCAAACATACTGGCTTGCATCAGCTAGTGTCACAATATCTGCATCCTTTGGAGGGCAGATTTTCAAAGGATGCAGTGAGTGCTTCTGAAAAGAAGTAAATTTCATCTCTCACTGCTGAAAGTCACCTTGAGAAACACAGACCACTGTGCACTCAGACTGGGACAAAGCAAGCGCTTTTCAGTTTGCATCAATTGATGTGTGCTATGAAATATAAAAATAAGTCTGGAGCTCATTTTTAAAATTGCTTTTAAGCTACAAGGTTCACATGAACAAAACAAGCCATTGTCTGGACCAGTGCTTCAAAAAGACTCCATATATTTCTGTGATAAGGAGCTATTGCATTAGGCATGTACGCAGGTATGTACGTTAGGATGTGCTACAGTGAGCGACTCCCTGCCAGCAGATCTCTGTGCCTGTGTGCAGTCTTGGTAGGGGACGGAAGGCTGCACAGAGTCAAGGGTCCCCACACTGGTATCTTCCAAATAATTTTTGTATGTTTATGATAGAGTCATAAACCCCCTTTTTTTAATAGAAGTATATTTATTGAGTCATAACTGCAGATGCAAGCAGTCGTCTTTTTTAGAAAACAACTGAGACATTACCTATCATCAGAAATAATTGTAGGTTATATATTATGAAAACGCTAGTTTAGAGTAGTAGGAACCTAAGTTATCAAAACCTGATACTTTGTCTTCAGTTTTGTAATCAACTTCATATAATTTAATCCACTGATGCATTTATATGTTCCCATTCATACAGTGGTGGTTCCTGTATTATCTGAAGCAGATTTTCAAGGCCTCACACAGAAAGTAACTTCTCAGCTTCACTGTTAGTATGAAAAACATAAACAGTTTCTTTCTCACAGCCTGCTGACATAACAATTTTCCTCTGGGGTGCTCCACCCCTTCTTCATTCTAGGGAGTAATGGAACCAATGTTTACAGCTGCAGCACCAGAGGCAGGACCTGTATATTTCTTTGACCAGGTATTTTCTTTTATATCCCGGACATTCTTCTACTTCCCTCTTCCCCTTCACACCTCCTCCAATCTTAAATTGGAAACATTAATTTTGTTGTAGATGAAAACTAGAATGAAAGAGAGGGGCAAGAAGATACCAGAGGGACTGTCCTCATATTTCACTACAGATCTTCCCCCTGGCTTTACTCCCAGGTAATAGTGTGACGCCAGTAGTGGTGGGAGCAGGGAAGCTTCTCTCAACTAGTTTTTCAGGGAAGACACAAAAAGGAGTCCCAAGGTAGATGTGGCCAAGGCAGAACGGGAGAGATGGGGGAGGCACATGACCAGAACTGGCATCCTGCCACACAGTGTGAGCAGAGGGAGACAAGTGGGAAGGTGGCAGTGTCCTATGCTTAACCCTAACCCCTTGAGGTGAAGTACCTAATGTTCATTTCTGCTGTCAGCATTTTGTGAGTTTAATATATTTAACATACAAATCTTGAGCAGTTAGTTAAAGAATGTGACATAATAGGCTTGTTCTATTGTTTTTGCATGAGCTGAACAACAGCACATTGCAGAGCTCTGTGAATTTCGTGAAGTTCAGGGCTGCTGACTAATGTACTGGGAGCCAGTGTTCACAGCATTCCTCTGGGGTGTGACTCCTCTGGATAACTGGGTTTTAAATTCAGGTTTCATCACATTCACTTTAAACTGGTATTTTTGTTCCAAGGACAAACCTTGTTTTGCCTAACTTGCTTTTGAATTTCAAATATTTACTCCAGTTTGCTTCAGTCTATGAATACGTTTGTTTGCACTCACCTAGAGTGTAAGAAGCTACCATTGAAACTGCAGGGGGTAACCATGTGGTTACAGCTAAGCTTGTGTGTGTTTAGAGGCTTGATGACTTAAGACTTTTTGGTAAATTTTCTTTGTATTTTAGATTTTAAAACTCCTAAAACTTGTTAATAAATTTTCCACATTGGCAGTCCGCTAATTAAACTGTTACGGTTTAAAATAAAGATGGTCCTCTCATAACCATGGAAAATCAGAGTTCCCAAACTGAAAAGAAATTTAAAAGCCCAACGCAAAATAGGGTATATAGAATCAGCAGCTACTGGAGAACACTTCTTTAGACACTCAAAGTTTCATTACATCTAAAAGTCCTTTTAATGTCACATCTAAGAAAGCAAAGTTTTGGATTTATTTGTTTACCATTTTATTGAGGGAAGAGAAAATAATTTTATGTGGGAGAGAAGAAATCAGTCAGCACGTTGCATTACATTACATTGCACTTCAGCGGGCATGGTCCAAAGCATACGCTGTCAGTGCAGAGACTTCCTGGTTTGCCAATGGCTGCACTAAATCTCCTCGTGCTGCTCTGCACAGGTATTTCTGAGCTTGATCTAGGAGTGTCTTCCCTGGGAGGAAATGTGGCTCAGTCTCAACTATGAAAGGGAGCACTGCCAGCTTGTCCACATATGTTTCAGGCAGCAAAGCTAACAGGTCTCTTTTCTGTGTTCTTTAACTGTTACTGCTCGCACTGAATGATACACCTCTTTTTTTCTCCTCAGCCCAGTTGGAGGCAGGAGCGCCATCTGTACAGGTGAGCATGCAGAAAAGCATGCAGATGGTTTCTTAAACAATAATACAACAAGAAAAGAGAAATACCCAGTTTTGCGGCAAGTGTCTCGTCATTCCTTGTGTAAAACCACTACAGAGGACTCAAACCCAAAGACCTCCCAAACATCTTTAGTCCCACAGGTAGATGAGGACTCACCACTGAACATGTGGAATAAGTCTGTAGCTGCCAACATGTTACAGGAACTTGGGGAGAAGTTGCAGCTCCTTGCTAGGTATGAGACTCGTTTCTCTCAGGGACTTGCGAATGTGCTAACCTGTAGCTGGAGAGAACTCAGCAAGGGGGTTGATTACCATAAGTGGCACCAGAAGTCACTAGTGTACAAAAGAGTGAGATCCAGGAGAAGCCAAGCCTCGGAGGAGGCTAAGAGTGGTGCTCCGGGGTCCAAATGCACAGAACATGAAATCACTGCCGTCAGAAAAGAACGATACAAGAAAAGCTTTGCTCTACCAGCCTGCACTACAAAGGAAAAAAAAAGACCTGAGACAGCATCAAACATGCCTGTAGGAAGTAAAGGTAAGGTTGTGCTGTGCAAATGTGCTGTGTTGTAATGTTTGGCTGCAAAAGAGAAAAAAGCACTTTCTGTTAAGACTACACTTTCTGTTGGCTCCGTAGGCCAACATGCTCCACTTTATAGCTTGTTATACTGCAGTTCTCTGCAAAGCATTGTTTTAGGACATGATGAAATAGCTGTGTAGCTGAAGCAAGAGGTACTTACAAGAACAAAGCCAGTGAAACTGGGCAATGTTTCAAACCATTTATCAAAGCGTATTTAGTCTCCTTTTTCAAGGTGAGTGATAGAGTCATAACATATTGCGCCAGTAAAAATCATTTGCATCTACGGCATTTAATTCAGCAAGTGTCAGTAATCCTCAGTGCAGAACCATAGGTTGGGGTCAAGCCTGTTCCAGATCTCCAGGTGCTACTGCAGTCTTCCTTTTTTAAAAAAAAATAAAATATCTTTGGGTTTATGTTTTTGAAAGCTGATTCACCCTTGCGTGTATGATCATAAGCATTGCACTCTGCTTTCTTCCTGTCTAGCCCCTGTTGTGCAAAATGATACTGGCCAGTCACCCACCACAATCAGCTTCTCGCTCTCATCCAACATTTGTGAGGGAAGAGGTAAGAGTAGCAGGCAGCTCGGCTGGATGGCTGATGCTTAGCAGAAGTGGTTAGAATTATGCAGTACCTGGACAGCTGTTCTGAATTTCCTGAATTAACTAAAGTATGGATTAGCATAAGAAGGGAATAATTGTCAAACAATAACACACACCCCCCAGCTTTTTGGATACAATCTGTTACTAAATATCCAATCCTTCTCTGATTATCTCTCATCATCTGCCAACAAGGTTTTCTACATAGCCACTGCATGTCCACTACTCTTTGCTAGCAGAATACAGGGTGAATAATTGCTTTGGGATATTATTTTAAACCTTTCCCTACTGGAAACCATCTGACTACATATATTTGGCTTAATAACTTTTGCTCTGAATGGGAGCAGTAATGCACTAACTGAAAAGTTCTTCACAAGGCATTATACCAGTTCTGCCTAAAGCGTGGACAAATTCGATGACCTGAAGGGAAGAACTGCTTACTCTGCACCTCTGTTTGGATTTCTTTAAGACCATTGCCATGTGGGAAAAAAAAAAAAAAAAGCATTTGTGCACTTTCTTCCTAATCCTGGCCATGAAGTTGGTCAGGTGCCACTGGAACTGCAGAACTGAAATTCCTGGTGAAGGTTAAAAGTGCTGCAGAGACACCCAGCATCCTAACATGGAGGAATAGCTCTATAAATAAATATATAGGCACTGAAGGGAATTATACCCTCTTCTGGTGTCTTCTGAAAATGTGGCTTCCAGTTTCGTCTGGTTGTAACAAAGCAACAGCACTTCTGAAATGCTTTGCTGTAGAGTCACATGCTCTTGGTGTCTCTGAGCTATTAAGTTTGCAAGAGTATTGATTCCACCTTTAGCTCTTGTGCTTGCAAGCAGCCCCTTTATTCTTCTGTCTCGGTGATCTCAAGATCATGCACACTTCCCTTCAGCCCTCCACCAGTGGATCTGCCAGTGCACTGTGTAGTCAGGCAGCTGTTAGAGTTTTCTTAATCACAGATGAACATCTAAAGGGTCAAGACAACCAGCTTCCACTAAACTGTATCTACCCTTTCCTAACTTTTGGGAGCTCCCATTTGCTTGGTCTGTCGTCACAGGTTTATTTTTCATTTGGTGAAGGGAATGCCCAGCAGCAGGTCATGCATTTCTATGACTGCAATTCTAACCCACCAAGTTCCTGTTTCCGACTAACTTGCTTTTCAATTTATCATAGTGAAACAGAAAATCTAGGGAAACTGAGCTCCCCTACATTAATTTTAACAATTGCTTGCCCCATTCTCTAGCAGTCTGTGTCTGTAGCCATTTTTATCTCCTCATTTGGACTTTCACATCAAGTAATCTCATTTCTTGATAATAACCATTGCAACAGAAGATGTTCAGACTCAGTAGAGATCACACCTGTGATCACACAATAAGTGAGAATCTCCAGAAATTAAGGAACTTCTACACTCCCACAGGCCTTCTGAAATCATCCACAAATGCTGCAAATGTGAACTAAGTAAAATATACCTGCTGTAGTACAGCTGCAACCACAGATGTCTTACAGGAATACACACTAAAAGAACTGTGTGTCCCTGCTGCTCAAAGTGATTCATGGCTTAATTTTCCAACTACTTCTCCAGATTGTTGCTGAGAATAATTAAAGAGTCTGCATTACCTGCATCCTTTTTCAGCAGTGGTCCTGAGCCGTACACAAAGTAAACAGTGGCTCA
This sequence comes from Gorsachius magnificus, assembly GCA_034008185.1. NCBI lineage: Eukaryota > Metazoa > Chordata > Aves > Pelecaniformes > Ardeidae > Gorsachius > Gorsachius magnificus. Next base: position 167,098,809 of record CM067081.1, read on the forward strand.
GACTGATGTGGGAAGTTAAGGTAGTTCATAGGAAGGTCTAAACAAGAATTTGTCTGAATAATCCATTTTTCTGGATGTCCATCTTCTTTCTAGGCATAATTTTCTGGTTTTCAATTGAAGGTGTGTACAATGTACATTCCTTCTTTCTCCAATTGTATTCTTCAATGCAAAGAATCTGTTTAATGTGTTTAAGACAATTCCCAAAGCTTCAGCGCTTCGTATTCATATGAATGAACCTTATTTTCTATTGGCAGATGCCATAGAACAGGACTGGTATTAACATCAGTCTTTACTTATGCATCTAATTCTAATCTCTCATTCTGTTTCTCTAGGTTGGCTTTCTGACTCAAATTCTGAAGATATTCACCAGAAGCTGCCTTATGTGTGGACACTGGAGAGGCTAGAACAAATTCAGAAACAAACGTAACAAACTGATGTTTTTACTTCCATAAGCAAAATTAGAATAAATGGCAGTGTTTTAATGATGTAGAATACAGATTATGGGATACCACTTAACCAAACCAACATGCTAGTCTGGAGAGCGTTATTGCTTTGAAAACTCCTAGAGTTCTGTGTAACATTTCACTGTTCATGAAAGAGAAACATTTATTTTAGCTACTATAATGGAAGATAAGAATTATCTCAACTGAGACATTTTCAGGGATTATGGGTGAGACAGTATTTTCTGATTATGATTAATTTGCAGATAAACCTTTGAATAGTGTTAAAAAGCTGTCTGAATATCTTTTGCTAAAGAAACCATGGTCCATGAAAACCATTTTGCATTTTGGTAATTTGCTATGATCTGTAGCATGTTGCCTTGCCAGGGCAAGCAAGAAGATTGCTATCAGGTATTGTGGCCAGAACCAGGCTTTCAGACTTCTTCACGCTGCTTATACTTAAGCCTTCTATTTTTACATGGCACAAGATAGCCTTAAAACCCTGGAGGCTCCCCATAGAGAACTGGCCATGTGTTTAAAATGTATGGTAGCTTCCAAATACATCAGCCATCCTCTGAGTACCAACTGCAGTGCTAAAATAGTATCAAGGGATGGAGGAGATGTCAGAAATAGTTAAGATTTACCCTGCCTGATCAATTCTCTGAGGAAGAAGAACTGGAATTTATAAAGCAGGCTAGGTTTAAATGAAAAAAAATCTTTGCTGATAACTAATTATAAGCATTAATTACTTAAAAGGACAGTTATTACAATTAACCTGCATAATTTTCTATCTACAGCACAGTTTCTGTATTTCAGCTGTTACATATCCTGCTATTTAACTGACAGTTCCTGTATGCTGGCAAAATTATAAACATATTCATATTTAATAAAATCAGTGTTGTATCTTAGGTGAAAAGTCACCACTCATAATAATAAGTTTAGCAGCTAGTGGCTGTATAAAATCAAGCAGTTTTCAGTGTATAAGAGTGTATATACTACAATGTATTGTACATTGTATAATATAGTACACTAGCATATCATTCATTGTGGAATGGGTTGTTATCGCTGCTTTATTCCTTGGGGAACTGAGTAGCCCAAAGTCCAAAAGAATTGATGCTGCAGCAAAAACTAGAGTTTGCATTGTTTGACCAACCTCTGCATGTCACCCTCCAATAGCTATATAATATGTTTGCAAGCCAAGAAAAAGAAAAGCAACAAAAAAGCTTAATATTTGAGGCTTATACTGGAAGCATTATGTTTTCTGATTATTTAAATGAGCGCTGTTTTCTTCCCACCCATGAGACATATCATGTCTTAGAGTCACCTGTTTTAGAGAACACTCTGAAATGTATCTTGTCACTTATCCTCCTGGATTCTGGGTTTTTATACACTGCAGACTGTAATTGTTAAGAGCTAGATAGAGCTCATCCAAACACTGAGGATACCTGGGGTTGCCTGTGGTGCAACTATTCTGGGGTCTACCATATTACTGTTTCCAAGAGCTCTGCAGTCAACTGATTTAATCATCCAACTGAAGACAATGTTTATGCCACAAATAGGGTCACAGAGTCTCCCTACAAGCAACGTGTTCCCTGTCACAGGACCTGAGCATGTCTGCAGGATTTGCAGTCCCCGTTGGCCCATCAGGTTGGAAGTAAAATGCTGCTCCTCATATTGCAATACCCTGATGCTGTCACCGGATTCCTGTGTCAGTGCCATGAGAGTTGGCTTAGGGTTATTGAATATTTATTCTTAGCCTGGTCAGCAAAAAGTTTATACTGAGCAATGTTTTATGGCTAAATTGAAACAGCAAGAAATATTGGCTGAAGACAAAAAAAAATAATCCTTTGATTTCTATCAGCTGATGTTTTATGTAATTAGCTTTCCTCAAAATTGACTAGCTTTTGTGCTCATTTTTTTTCCTTTAATGGTTTTGTTTACCTAGTACTACTGTGCTGACCTGCACATTTTTATAACTGCTTAAGGACTAACAGATAAAGGTACGGATGCATGTACTCCTATGTACACGTAGAACAGTACACATAGAATGTCTAATTGAAAAGGATATCAGTCAAAGGCTGGCAGGACTAAATAGCTGTCTCCTAGGTTTGGGTTAATTTAGCCAGCCTCAAACCCTCTCTGCTTCTTTCTCAAGATCAGTCATGGGACTGAAATAGATATAGATTTGGCTTTTAGATACAGAAATTTTTAAATATTTAAGTATTGTTCCTTCTCAGAAGGATGAAGCAATAGCAATGAAGAGTAGCACAATAGGTGTATGGAACACAGGATGGTGAAGGTGAAGAAAAAAATCAGGTAGACAGACTTTTAACAGGGGTACAGTTGACTTCCCCTCACAGTCAAAGGATCTCTGCTATGCGCATATGTAGAAGGTTGGTGTGGTCAGTTCTAGTGCCATCTTAACTACAGGTGACTTACGTGATCTTGGGCAAATTACTTGACCCGTTACTGGAAGTAATGTGTTTAATAATATTTATCATCAATGTTTACAAAGCTCCTCAGGATTCTCACGTGAAAAACAGTTTAGAAGAGTGCAAAATCTTATCATTAGCTGTAGAGAGGTCCCAATGAAAGGTTGTTGATGAAACAAAACAGAAGTCTATCACTTCAGGCTGATACTGCTTGCGTAGGGAATTGGGAGATCAGCAGGTTCTTCTGAATTGAGTAGAAGGGAGGAGATTAGGGAAGACCAAACGTTTGGGGACATTTTACTTGTACTGTAGCTGAAGATATAAACCTAGTGACTTGCTAATATAATTGTAAGTGTACAATAGCTGAGAGACTTTAATCCAGAATTTTTCACTGCCAATCACACTGGCCATGCTGATCAGTAAGAAGTCTGAACCTCTACACTCGACTGCAACTCATGGGCTGAGTCCAGTGACAAAGCACTGAAATGTCTGTAACAAGTTCAACAGGTGATGGGGCTGTTTACTGATGTTTGTAAGGCTGCCCGAATTCCTAGATAAATTAGTAACCTTGATAATTTCTATCTCAGCTGAGAAACTCACAAATCAAGGTATGTTTTCTGCTTAGGCCAAAGTTAATTCTAAATTAATGGAAGTCTTCCCTGAGGATTCTGCTTAGCAAGAACTAACCAGAGGTGTATTTTTTTTCCTCCCTCATGTAAACAGAGAAGAGAAAACATCCAAGCTGAAAGAAGTGGGGTTTGACAAGCCAATTATTCTCCGGCATTACGGTGATCACAGAGAAAAAACTTTCTCCAAGACACAGAAGTTTCAGACTGGCATGACTGTCACACCAGAGCTGACATATGGCAAACCTCAGATCCCAGTGGTCAAGAAAGCAGACACAGCACAGAGAAAACTGCACTATGGGCTGAACGATGGCTCGTCTTTCATTTAATATCCTTTCTGTTTGCACAGCACATGTGAATTCTGGCAAGAGTGTGAGAGCTAGCCAGAGGACTTCTACAGGGGGAAGACTCAGACTTAATGTGTAGCTGAACAGCTTCCAAGACTTGGCCATGTGAAAATGTTTGTTTCTTATCAGACTGTATTTATATAGCACCAGGGCTATAGCCAGGTAGTCAGATTATAACAACAAAGCCCAGGATGTGTCAGGTGGATGGATGTGCCTCAGAAGGAAATATTCCAGAATGAAAAATGCAGGTACACATTAATGGTGTCAGACCGCAATCCATTTAGAGTATAACCTTGTCTTGAAGAAAGATCGCTTTATCAGTCACAGTCATCAAACTGGATTAGGAACAGTTCTTTGTCACAGGGAAAACCACCGAAGATACTGTGCTTCATAAACATATTTCTGATTCATGTGTTGCTCCTGCAAAGGTCATTTTTGGCATGTATCAGCCATGTGAGCTTAGTCAGGTGGGTGGATTTTGTACTGAGAGCTCTGGCCATCCTTTATCCCTCCCTACCCACTTGTTCAAGGAAGGAGATGACTGGGTTAGCAGCTTCACTTATCCCTATGCACCTGAACCCATTGCCCCAGATTTAGAGCTGATAGAGAGTGTTTGTCCCTGCATTCTCTGCAGGGGCATGTAACAGAAGCCATAGAACTGAAGAATGATAACAAGTTAACTCCTTGACTCTGATTTTAGCTATCCTTCTGAGTATATTGCTGTTTGCCAAAGCTGCTGCAGTCTTCCATGTGGGGGTTTCTATACCAACATATTTAGCCCTTCTCCAGATCACTCTATAGTGGGAACTTTCACCCCTTTTGGACATGGCAGCATCTGTCTTCCTAGCAGGTAGGTAGATACACTATGAGCACTTGCTTGATGCTGCAAATTAGAGCAGAGAGCATGAAGCTATACGAGGATGTGAACAATGTTCAAAACCATAATGCACATAAGAAAGATGATATGTTGTGCAACACAATTTTTTTTTCTGCAGCTTAGGGTCGTATCTTAGTTGAGTGTCTAACAATGGGTTGGGTTTATTTTGGTTGGTTGATTTTCGTCTACTCTCTTCACTCAAAAACGTAAAGCCAGGCACAGTCTTTGGTGACCAAACTTCTGCTCAGACAGATAGTCCATGGAGAGTTTGGCATTGGAGGAGATTGAGATCAACATGTGTGGGAAGATGAAAAACACCACTTCCATCTTGTTTGCAGGTCAGCTGGAGGTGAAGGAACCTGAAGGTGAAGGAACTCGTGCTCTCTACAAGTCCCCTCTAGGAGTCAAATGCCACCATTTTTTCAAGCAGCCCAAAAGCACTTTGTTATCTCAATTGCTAAGTTAGGCAGAAATGGCTTTGAAAATTGCATTTTTCATTTGTGAAACCCATGCTGTGAGGACAGGATGCACTTTGGCTTACTAGAAAATTTACACATACAAAGGAGACAGCAGGCAATTGGGAGCCAGCCTTCTGGCTGCCTTGAATGCATGACATGAGCTGCGGATAGATATTCCACGCAGACAAAATGCAGACACCCTCTTCCCTCCTTCAGCCCCGCTGCTTCTTAGTGCCTCGCAATACAGTGCATTATACAGGTTGTAAAAAGAGCTGATGAAATGCAATTTCTTCTACATATTGTTCAATCAATCATCGTTATGATTTTCTGTATTAAAAATAATTGGTGTAAGTTTATGGAGAAAGTGGAGCTACCGACCTAATCTGGAATAATTTACACACAACAAGGAGCTGAGATCTTTGTGCCTGGCCACCACCAAATATTTGCAAAGTTGTTTGACCCCTCCCTCTATTTAAATGTGTCTGAGTGACTTCTGTAAGTCCCTCCCAGCTCCTTTTTCTATGGTCTGTTTTTAATAAGGATGGAAATTAAGGCTATAATTGTCTGCACTAGATCCTAGATGCATGCTTTAAAGTCCTTCAAAAAGTATTACTCCTGGTTTTACATTTTCATCTTGATTCCATTTCTTTTGCTGGGTTTCATTTATTCTCCCAGGTTTGTGCTACACCATCTTGTTAAAACAATTGCAAAGATTTGTTTGGATACTTATCCTTCTGTACAGCTTTCTTCCTTTTGTGGGTGGGTCCCCTATCTAAAGGGGTATAGATAGGTCTGTCATTAAAAACCTGTCTAACAAAAGCTGCAGAATGAACACTGATATTCTCAATATCCTCTGTGTCAATGTCAAATGCAGTTGTAAAGAGCAGATCCCCACTTGTGGAAGGCAGGCACACAGGTGATTTCCTCTGAAGTTTCAGGCCCACGAGATGATGTAAATTGAACATCAACAGTTCTCTTCTGGATAATGTTACTATCTATTTATATTTCTCTGTGTAGTTCTCTGCACCTTTACATGATGTGAACAAAGATTATCATTGATTTCTACTTACAGCACAGTCTTTTCCTTGGTTTTCCTCTTTAATGCTCCTTTAGTGACTTTGGAATACTCCAGACATCTGGGATCAAAATTTCATGCTCTGCAGAGAAGAACAGTAGCTAAAAATGAGGGACACATTATCTTGCAGCTGCCTTCATTTTTAAAGAAGTCAAGTTAATTTGCTTACCATCGTGAGTGAGCTCTTGGGATTGGAGGAATATGTTTTACTGGAGCTATGCAGAGAAGGATTGTTCAGCTCTTGTATAAAAGGACTTCAAAGAAGTGCAATGCCTTCATAATTGGTGGAAGGAGCTGGCCCTTGTTTATTTAAAATAAAAAGTCTAGGAGTCCAAAATATGAAAAAAAAAATTTAAAACAATTCTCAATTAGGATATAAAATCAAACAAAACAAATTTATCTACACTGGTCAACCTTACATTATGGAAAAGCAAGCAAAAATATACAGAAAATATAAAGTGCAAGCATTAAATCTTAGGATTCCTGGTGCTTCCTGCCTTGTCCTTGTTAATATGTGTGTATTTCTTTTTCAAAACCCAGTGGAAACTCAAGAAAAACACACTTTTTATTTAAGTCTCAGTCGCTGTGTTCAGTTAAGTTATAAGAAAAAACAGCAAACCTAGGACTATCCCTGGTACTTTAAACAATAAACCCCAAAATTCTCCAATTCCCTGTGTCCAAGGAAGACCATCAACACACAGAATCCACTTAAAAAATCCTCTTTTGGTGATCTGAGGACCTTTTCTATGTGTTTCAAAATTTATGTCTTTCTGCAGATCACCAAGTGTTATTTGCTTATGGGTAGATAAAAGAAGCATCAGAATACATATTATTCTTAATAAATATTAAGGATAGAGACATAAAAATGTTCCTGGAACTGTCAACTGAAGGCTCGTACGTGAATGGCATCTACATGCCATTTTACCTTATTTGTTTCTTTCTTTAAATTCATAATAGAACTTGAAGTGTTTCAGAACTCCTAGGAATGTACTAGTAAGTGGAAATTGCATTAAAATCACAGACACAATTTCATTTTAATCTGAATTATTAAAACAATATTTTAACCCAATTCTTTTGTCTATATCTCAGGGATAATAATTTATACCTGCCCCACAGGTCTGTAGCATGAGAAAAGACCGATGAAGAAGCAGATATGCAAAGTGGCTTTTTAATTACAGACTCATAGATCAAAGAGAGCTTCTTGGATTGCTTAGGCTTCACTGAGATACACCAGGAAAAACAGGTTTCATATTTCTTCTTGTTTACAGCAACACCATAACAGTGATGTTTAATCAGGAAGGAGGTCTGGTGACTAATAAAGATGAAGAAGTGGTCAGAGAATGGAAATGGCCTTGGGATGGCAAGCTTGCCCAGCCAGTTATAGCACAGGTAATATTTATTGCTTTGCTTTTACTGTTCTTACCTCTTTTTTTTAGTTTCACATCTTCTGGTCTCTCTGAGGTGTCTTAATTTCAAGTAACATGATGCTTACATTTCTTCTTTAACACATTCTTTACAAAGAATGGTTCTCCCAACAGCCTCTACATGAGTGGGTGTTTTTATCTCTGTTTTTACTCATGGGGCATCTTACCGAGAAGAAGGAAAAGCAAATTGCCTGAAACTGTTGTAACTCAGGATTTCAATAAAACAGAGGCCCATCCTCCCTGCTGGAAGCACCTTGGAAGCATCTTTTCTGAGCTTGGGAATACAAACGAGCCATTCCTCATTTTTCTTTTGGGTATGTTCAGTAGCAGGCAGTTGTTTGCCTTCAGGCCTGATCCAATTTCTGCTGAAGTCCATGAAAAGCCTCCCACTGCTTTGTAGCTACCATAGCTGGGCCTAGCATGCTGCAAAAATACCAGAAACAAAGGTAAAACATTGGTGACCCATCAGTAAGCGTGCCTTCAGGCATGAAGTTTGTAAACACACCCATTATTTACAGGGGTTGGATCAGGTGGGTATTTTATTCCTTGCTACCTAATCTAGAGCTACTGGCATCATGCTTAGTATTTTATACAAGGCATACATAAGGCCCTGACAGAATGACAGGTAGCCAAACCCATGCCAGGTTTTCGTTACTTGGCTCATACTACCAGGCTGGCAGCTGACATGAAGGAATAACTTCGAACAAATGGCAATAAAATTCTTACAGCTGCCATGACTGTTTCATATAGGCAGATATTCTTTATTGGGGTTCAGTTTTTTTTCTGTTAACTGACTTTATTCTGTAAAATCTCCAAGAGTTGGAGACTTCCAGAAATATCATGCTTTATCTGCAGCTTTGGTTTTTTCAAAGTCTGTAATTATTGAAACAGCTTGGGTTATCAAATACAGATTATAAAGCATTACAGATTATACAATGTGAATTATGTGCTATATCAAATTAATTTGACATTCTTCAAGAGCCATGTGAAAATGGAAATTAATTTAGTAAAGCTGTTAGTTTTTGCAACATAGTATTTACTTTGAATGGGTAGGAGGCTGGAAAAGGCTGGTGCAAACTGGCTTTTGAATTAAATGGAAGTGGTTCCAAGTCCCCTGCTTGGTGTCACCAGGCCATTATTCATGGTCTGTGTGCACAGACAATGCTAAAGGCTTTAGTGACCATGATTTTAAGGAAGTACTTTGTATATGTCAAAATGTTAATTCTTTACTGAGGACTAAACATTGTCCAAATCCTGCTCACTCTCACCAAGAACAGTGAAAGGGTAAGCAAGGACTAGAGCCTCCCCAGACTGTCCATACCTGACACTGCAGCCTCTGCCTCAGAAGTATACATGCTTTCCTGAGTGATTTGAGAGGTTCAAGAGTTTCTCAGGTCTTCCTGCTGTACAGCATCACCTTCCAAAACATGCACAGTCTCAGTACATTTGCTTTGGGCAGGAGTCATCCAGACAAATGGCTGGGAGCTGTCTCTGCCCACAGTTCTTATGCTACAAGTTTAACTTTGCAGGATTCAAATGAGAGTGACAGCACTAAAAATTCTTTGTAGACTTAAGCCTGGAGTAACTCATCATTCCCTTGCCTATGACCAACTGTCTTGGATAACCCTCTGAGATTTCAGTCTGCTTCCTCCATCCAAACATAAATAGAAAAACTTGGTGGAGTTAGTAAATCTCCTTTTTGCTCTTTCAGGTTAATGAATACATCACAGTGAGGATTGCAGGGCGCTTTGCCATTAGCTTGGTCTACAAGTGGCAACATGAAAGTGTGTGCTTGTCTTTGTCACCGCTGCAGGGTGTGCCTCTTCCACAGTTAGAAGAATTGGTATGTCGCAACTGCTACAGTATTGCATTTTATGAAGGCCCTTTAAAGATATTATTTGCTCTGCCGCTCTGGAATTGATGAGCTTTCCCATAAAATAACACTTCCCGAATTTATTTCCTTTTAAGTGAGTGGGCTGAGTGCAATGCCACAGAGTGATTGAGTAAGAGCTTCTAGAGATTAAAGATAAACTCCAGTGGATTTATGCCGATGTCCACCTACTATAGGTCTGGCCCAAAGGGACAGTTATATCTATGTACTTAGGTTGCTATTTCTGCCCTCTTTTTCTGGCTGATAACCTTAAATATTTAATGTAGCCCTTGTTAACAACTTTTGGTGATTAAATGCCTACCAACCTACATCCAGTTTTTACACTATAGGTGCAGCTAGAAGACAGATAAATCTTCATTTTTGTTCAGAAAGGATGTTAAATATTACCTGTAATTTGTCTAGAATTCTCTGGTCTACCAGATAGAACACTAGGTGCATTGACCCATATACCCATTCTGAGGTAGGTATAATTTATTGTGCTGCGGGTTGGGGGTACTGAATGAAGCCCCAAGAAATCCTGATCCAAATCTTTCCAGTCTTCACTTCCATGCAGTGAGCTGGCTCTCCAGCTAGGTTAATCATCCAGGCAAACCCCTACATCTTAATGGCAAATGTTGTCTTATAGTTGGGTTGAAATACACTGTTTGTAAAACAGATTTTTTATGTATGTGATTTGGGGATCAGGAAAAAGATAGTTATGAAACAGTTGTTGGAAAAGCAGAAGAAATCTATGATCCCAGTAAAACAAAAACAAAATTCTGTTTGTTCAGAGTTTATTTCCTTCTTCCTGTTATATATGAAAGCATTTAGCCTAGAAAATGTAAAAGCACACATTGTGGGTCTATAAGAGGCATGTATACATGTCTCATTGATTTTAAGAGAAATTTAGATTAACTGCTGAACTTCTGAGAAATTAAATGTGTTGGAGTTATTAAATGGCATTTTGTAAGAGTGTTTCACAATGTAGCTCATAGGCTTAGATGTTAGAATGTGATCTGTGAAACTACTACATCACCACCATCATTAGCAAAAAAAACCCCAACTCCTCACTCACACACCTTTCTGTTTATGTGGGCAAGGAAACATTCTAAATGAGGGAAGATAAAAGTAGTAAATTAACATACTCAAATTCTAACCTATTTTTTATTTGTTTGGAAAGAAAAAATCAATTTATGTTTCATAAGCTGGACCTTAGGTTTTTTAAACTGTTTGGCAGTTCTTGAAGGTTGCGAAACTCTTAATACCTCCTCAATAAGCTGTAATCCCTCTGTAACACAGGGATGAGAAACAATATTAGCAAATATTAAACAAATTTATTTCTTCTAATTCTGGAAATGGCTGGGCCATAACAATGATAGAGCTACTCCTGAATCCCTGTAAGACTGACATCTGAAGTGCCACCAGAACAAGGCTTTCTGTACAGAAGAATGGAGAATTTGAGCCTCTCTCAAAGTGGAACTAGGGAAGATGAAGCACCCTGAGGAGTTCACTGAGTATCTTTCCCTGATGGAATTGGAAGGGTCACTGCTCTGAGGGACTACAAGGAAACAGGGAGAATTGGCATAGCAGGAATAAGGCTTTTGGCTCATTCACACCCTTGAGTAGGTGTTTAGAATTTATACAATTCTCAGTTCAAACCTACTTCTTTACACACAAAACCTTCCTTAACACAGCAGTGAGGTGGAGATTTAGAATTTAAGAGGATTTGACTTTAAATAGCTGACATAGCAAATTCCACCTGGAAAGAATTATAGAAAATATATGGCAGGCAGCTAAGGTCTGAGTCAGAGAGAAATTGTGTCTTCACTTACTCTACTGGCACAAGGGTGTGTCAGTAAAACCCTATGAAGAAAGTATGACCAGAAGCTTTTATTGAGTCATTTCAGTTTGATTATGGGTCTCTACTCTCTAAGACTCCACATTGACTCATTAAGAGATACTCCAGCAACACACACCAGATGTATATGGTACTCTGCAACCTTACTGTCCTCCCTCCTCCAAGCAGATTTATGTCACTTTAAACACTACTGGTCCAAAAGAACCAATTATTTTGAAAGGTCAGACTTTTTTGAAAGTGGATATGAGAAGGTGGCATTTGCTTACATCAGAATATCAGCTGTAGTTAGTGGCATTTTAAATATTTGTAACTCTTATTTCATTATAGATTAACTGATAACACCAAAAATGGTCTAAGCTTTGAGGTAAATCAGCATTTGTTTTTGTACTTTGCCCTTTGTTTCTTATTAATGAAAGTGATCTTTCCTCTGAATTTTAAACAGTGCTTCTTAGTTACAGTCAGCAAGAATATCTCTCTCAATTAATCTTTTTCTCTTCCAAAAATAAAATAATCTTTTATAGCAATTAAAATAGCTCTGTTTTTCTTTCAGTTGTCAGAAATCCTAATAATTAAAGACACTGCACAGTAAACCCTCATAAAACAACAAATATTTAAATGCAACACAATGAAAACTGTGAATCATCATAGCAGAAGTGATGAATACTCTCTTTAAAGCCAGTTAAGCATACTGAGTATTTGTATTTCTTCAAGTAGTAGATTCTAGGACTAACACCATTCTTTTTGGAGTTCCATTAGTGTCCACTTTCATGTCAATCTATGCTCTCTACGAAGGCTCTTCACCCCAAGAACTCTCCTGCACTAGCCCTGCTCATCATTACAAGGAGTTCCACAGTAGACAACGTAATCCATATCCTGCTGCTGGCTACATCTTTAGAAACCAGTAAATCCTTTCAATTCTTTCTGCTCTACGTAAGCATAGCATAATCAGAGATCATTAAAACTAGACATATTGCCACTACCTGTCACTTAGTAGTTTCTTTGCATCTGTGCTTTCCACCAGCAGAAAATTCTTTTCCTCAAAGCTGAGATAATTTGGACAAACAACTGGAAATTTAGAGGAGATTAGAGTTCATTCTGAGGAAATTCTTCTGATTCTTGTCTCTCTAGCCCTCAGATATGTTTAGCCACAGAAACTTTGTATTCATGTCTTCTGAAAGGGCTAGGTAAGATCTAATTCGCAGGGACAAATCTGAAAGTGAAAGGAGTATTTTCAGGTAGATTTACATTAACAGTCACACTGTGGCATGGTAGAATCTGTAACATTTTTAGAGAATACAAAACGTTGGCATGCAAAGATTTTGTTAAAAAAGAAATAAAAAATAGTTACATTAACCTTCAGTGAGTAAGCTGACAAATTGCAGGTAAAGAAGCAGGTATGAGGCTGATTTTGATTTATGCAAGAAATTAACAAGACCAAAATCTTCCTGGAATACAAAATACACTTCAATCTTAGCTGGAGAGAATCCTACAGTTCTGGAGAGGAGTTGGTTTTCTGGTATTTACACCAATTTAAAGAATTAGGGAATAAAAAATAAAGTCACAGTACTCCTGCCATAGCTAACTTGTGGCTGAAAAAAAAATATAAATCTCATGGGGCACAATATTAAAAGTATTTATTTTTAATTTAAGAGTATTTTATTTAAGGTATGAAGTAGAGATTCTGTGTGGATTTAATTTTATATTAATTTGAGGTTATATTTATATTTTTCAGAGGGGCCTTAGTTGTTAATTTTAATTTTCTATTGTTATCAAGTGCTCTTTCAAACATATACTGATGTACGACTTACTGTTTATAAAATGTTATTACATGTATCATGCTGTCACTATGTATGTTCAGAAGAAATTAAAGGTAGAGCATTTGTTTGGAATGCAAAGATTTAAATGGTTCTAGATTCAGTGAAAAACCTAGCAGTTATATCTGCTTCATGCTTTTTTTTTTTGCATAGCACAAAGTGCTGTCTTCGTTGTCCACTGGAGTTCTCATGAGCTCAGCCAAGCAAATACTAACAGTATCTGCTCTGGTTTTCAGTATTTATAGTCTCCTTTGTCCAGAATAGAAGAGAGCAGGATTCACTACTGCAACTACTCTCCAGTGACAGTTGAGTTGGCTAAAAAAGTTCCTTTTTAAATTACACCTTGTTCTATCAATAACTTGTACTCAGGTGTTTGTATCTCTGATGCATTTAATAGCATTATGCAAGTGTCAGCAGCATTAAACACCAGTTAGAATCATTAAGTTCATCAAGTTAGAATCATTAAGATTTGTTTTTCCATTGTTATTTTTTAAAGCCAAAGCTGACAGAGCTGTTGATGAAAAATGAACTTCCAGAGGCAACTGTAAACCACATAGATGACATCAGTGCAGCCAGAGAACTGAGGAATTTGCAGAGGAAGATCCGGAGCATTGTGGATGACTGGCTGCGGTATTATCGCACAGCCCTAGGTCAGACACGGTCAGAAAACAGCTTGGGACGTGGTTTTATGAGCTTGTTTCTGTATCAGCAGGTACCAGAGTAGACTAAATAGTCCCCTAGAAGTCAGCCCCAGGCTGACCAGCAGAGAATGCAGGCCCTGCTGGCTTGAACACTGAAGTAGAAAGGAGGCCAATGGGCAACCTGTTACTCAAATTGGTGAGCAGGCACTTGGGATAGATACATGGTTACTCTGAGGTCAGCAGATGTTTCTATGCTGAGTGTTTCCATACAGCATGGCATTAAAATTGCCAGGCAAGTGTTGAAGCAGCCCACTCCACAACTGACAGTGGTAGAGCTGTGGTAGAGTGCCACTGCATTCGGACTGGTCAGTCCTACAGGGACTGGGCCATTTAGTGCAGACACAGCAGCATGTTAACCCACTGTACTGTTCCCAGGGCCAGGCTAATACCTCTGCATGGTGCTGCACCGAGGCAAGCACATTGACTCGGTCAGGGATCGCTGCAGTGAGGTACAATGTACAGTACAGACATGCCCTGTTTAGATCTTTGAGGTATATTTGGGCTGAACAGAGAGTGGATTCCAGTCCAGTACTGAGGAAAGTACTGAGGACAATGGGACAGGTAATGACCTCTCTGATTGCCTGCTCCCCTGGTAGTGCAACTTTTGTTAGAATGAGACTGTAGAGATGGAGGAAGAAAGGTTTGGGAAAGAGGAAGAAAAAAAGGTATGTAGTAACCACTAACCTTTTTTGAAGACTGTTGCTCTATATGTATTAGCTATAACATTTAAATGAAAACAAAAACACGATTAGTTACCAAATCAGGGCCTACTTTGTCACTGATTTCAGCAGTGGTGGTGTATTTCAGGAATTGACTGCATACGCCCTCAGAAAATGTCTGACTTTCCTCTACGACCCTTAAGGAAGGGCATAATTCAGTCTGCAGATGTTCTCCCAGTTACCTTGGGCTTGCAGAGATCACAAGTGAAGAGGAAGGAGAACAGCCAAGCTCCCAAGTCAGCAACTCCTCTCCTTGTAGATCAAATGCAGTTGGCTACTCCTTACAGCATGCAGCAGGAACCATACTCTTATCCTGTCAGGTAAATGAGGGGAACAAGGGGAGGAGATGAAAGAACTGCTTTTCCCCCAAGTCACTAAATGGTTCTTTTATGATCACTTACTTATGCCGCACAGTAAGAATTTACATCCTTTTTCCATGAGATGTTACTATCCGTACCTCAGAGCCTCCACATATCCCTATGTGGTACTGTAAAAGCAGCAACAACAATGAAGCAGCAGTTGAGAAGGTTTGGAAAAATGCCCATGTTAGATCTTTAAATACTATTTCAGCAAATAAGATTAACTTTTTTTATTATTATCAGTCACATTTGTGATAGTAGCATCCAAAAAACTCTCGGAGCAATGCCTCCCTATACCAGCATTTATGAAGATGCAAACCCCATGTGTCATGCACTTGACTGATGCTCTGCTCTTCCAAATGTCACCATCTGCCAATTGAAACATATAGAAAATCTGAGCTTCAGACTTGCTTTCTAAGAGTTTGTTTAGAGTCATAGTCATGCTGCTTTGTTTCTCTTCTTAAAAATATGTAAGGGAAGTCAGAGAAATGGAGGGAGTATTGTTTTCAGCATCTTTCCCAAGTCCTTGCCTTTTCAAGTACAAGACAGTCTGTATTTGATGTCAAATTATCTGCTAGTCTCAGACAAATGTCTTTTTATTCAATCCATTAAAGCAAAGAGGTTTGCAGTATCCTTAGCAATTACCTGAAACCTGACTTCACCCATCCTTGCCACATCCTGCTAATGCAAGATGCTTGTCTGTTTTGTTTTGCCGTTAAACTTTCATTTACCTGCTGTTATTTTCTCATACAGGGCTTGTGTTTTACTAAATAGCAATACCAAATCAGAGAAGCTGCATACAGCTTGGTTCAATTTAAATAAAAGAAGGAATGTACTGGAGGTCATTAATTCACAGTAAGGAAATTTAAGCTAAGATTGGACAGTGATGGCTCCAGTGTAAACATTGATGGTAGTAGTTTACTATCAGTTCATTTCTGGATATGGTTAAGTAGTTCACCTATGCCTCCAAGCTCTTACACCATTGCATAGGATGCATTGCAAGTGGATCAAAAGCAGTAGTAACTCTTCAAACCTAAGTAATCCACAGCTGTCATTCATGCTGTGCCGGCAGTTTCTCTTAACAGGAAAACAGGGTGACATGATTTGTCACTTTATTTTTGGTGGCTCAAGGTTCCCTTGTGTCTTTGAGGCAGGTTTGCTTTTATTGATTCCTTTCCTACAGGTCAATAGGAACAGTGCTTTTTTAGAAACGATGAAGTCTAAAAATGAGCAAAATTAAAGGAACAAACTACTTTTAATTTCATTTGACAAGCCTGTAGCTCAACTAGTAAAGTAAAAGTATTTTATTATTGCTCTTAGTATGCTGAAATTGTAATCTTGTTTTACATACATGTGAAGCTGAAAACCAAAATTTTGCAGTGCTGTGAGATCACTTATGGTCTCTTTTCCCTGATCCATTTGTTTTAGACTTATTTCCTTTTTCATTCTGTTCTCGCCAGTATGATGTACCCCCAGCAAACATCTAATTCAGGCCAGCACTCCTCTGTTTTAATGCTTTTCGCTTGGCACAGCCATTTAGGGATTGATCCAACATCCCCAAATACGGCAACAATCTTTCCATTAGCTTCAGAAGGCCACAGGCCTCCTTTAGAGTCTCTTTTTTTTTTCTGGTCCGAACCTTTCATAGGATTTGCTTTCACTATGAGGAAGTTATGTTCAAAAGGTACCATCACCTAGAACTGTGTGGCAGGTTCTGATCGATGACATGGTGTCATCACTAGACGTGTGAAGATAAGGCTCTGGAACTTGGCACTTCTGCTGCCTGTTTTACATGACTAAACAACCTACAGAATCCCCCCCAAAATGTCAAAGGACTTCTCAAACAAGTTAATCTTCACCACACTTGTGAAAGACAAATAGCAACACATATAGCCCATACACATGAATATAAAATGAGTATACTACAGTCAGCTGTCAGAGATAAGAGGTGCCTATGAGACCTTCAGATAATTAGGGAGTAGCCTTTGAAGTTTGCTTTTGGCTGCTGCGAAAGCCTACCTGGCTAGCTCATCTGGTTAAGGCACATCCCTCTTTCTCCTGTCAGCTTGGTTTCAGAGGCTGTGTTTCGGCAGAAGCCAGGAGCTCCACAGCACTCATGGTTGCATCAGACCTCAAGAAATACCTGAAACATTTACATGTCTGCATGCCTCAGACAGCAGGGGATGACTGGGCCTAGGCCTGTCATTTTATAGAGATGATTTTAAATGATTCTTCAATCTGTACTTGATTTATTTGACAATCTAACTTGCTAACACTTTCCCCTATATTTTCTCTCTCATAACAGGGACAAGCTGTGGGTCACATCCCAGGCTGCTTGTCCTGTTGTGCTTCGAAGAATTATGATGGGGGAGGAAGGGAAGACATGCAGGTGTAGTAATCATCGGATTCCCTATGTGTCGGACCTGGAGTATGATCACCTCATTAACAACCAGGTGTCCTTTAAGGAGCAGATTATAGTGGTCTGTGTCTCATCTTCACAAACAAACAAGGATCCTAGTGAAGACAAGATAGAGAAGCTGTATGAAAGAAAGAACAAGAACAGAAGTATGCCTTGTGCTCAGGTGGGTTTTATCAGACAGTAGATAGTTTTTCCAATGCATGGATGAAAACCTTAAAGGGTCTTTTTTGAATAATTTTCTGTTTATCTGGATGCTAAAATGTCTGAAAAATTGTCTCATCAGAAATGTCTAACCAGCACAACTCCATATACGTGTTCTAGAGGAAATTTAATATTAAAAAAATACTTCCAAAGTAGGAAAAAAAGTCTAGAAATGCTAGAGTTTCCTACAAAAAAGGGCATTTCAAAACACATTGTTTCTGAAAACTAAATATTACTTGAATCCATAACTTTGAAGATGGAGTAAATTGCTATTCCCAACTTAGAGGAATTCCTCATACCATTCTTTTTTCTGGAGTTGCTGAGGGAGTAATCCTGAATAATCTCTTGATGTAGAGTGAGGACCTCAAACCTTGATTAAAAATCCCTAGAACTGAGTCCTGGGGGACTTTCTAGCTCTGTGGCACAGTACTGGGAAACTCTGAGGCAGTGTATATGTGTGTGTGGCTACTGTGGCATTGCATGCCCCAAGGATTAGTAACCACAACAATCTAGGGCATCAATTGAGCAGAAACTTGTGATTTGGTAGCAGTGTGACAAAATATCCTTTTTTCTTGAAACATTTTGGCTTCCAGGAATCAGCACTTTCTAGTAAAGATGAGTGAAAAAAATTCCACACAGAAGCATGCTGCTAGAAAAATTCAAACCAGCTCATTTTCCTTACAGTATAATCTTACTGAGTAGTAATTTAATACACTTTCACACAGCTGAGCACTAGGGAAATACACAGCACAAAGTATCTTTGTGTAAGTAAGTCTGTATTTAGAAGGACTAGAAATACGAGTAAGTTAAAGTTTGGCAAGGCAAAAAAGTAAAAGATAGGTGATGTGATAAACTCTTTAAAACAAGGAACGTTTTTTGTTTCTATGTCCCCTGGACATTGTCTATTCTTATAATTACTTCAAAATTTCTCAGTAAAGCTAACAGTGGAAGTGACAGTAGACACTAACAAGCATTTTTATCATCTTGACATAGCGGGCACGACAGTAAACATCAATGACTGCTGTCTTCAAATCTTCTGCTTTTTACTAGACATTAGTGGAGCTGCACTGAAATTGAAATGTTAAGAGGATTCGAGTCTGCGTAGGTGCAGCTTCAGTACCAATTAAGGCATTAAAATTACTTCTTTCACTACGTCTTATTTATCCATTCCTTGAGAAGGTCACACAGCAACTATCATTTCTGATTTGCATTCGAAAAAGTTAGTGTAGAAGGGGTCAAATTCTGGCCCTCACAAAGTCTTTGGGAAAACTCCCATGCATTTCAGCACCAGCAGGATTTTTAATCCAAGACGTAGAGGCTGAATATGAATTAAATATCTACATGTTATATAAAGAGAAGAGGAAGAAAGTAAGGGTGTTTCCAGACCTAAATTTTCATATTGTTCTTTCCTCCTGGAAGCCTGACCTGGAAACCTGTTTGGGAAATCAGTGGAAAAAGGGCTTGTGTATTGCCTCTTTGTCTCACAGTGTGGTCCTGTATTTGGCCCCCATCCACTAAGAGCAGGAGCACAAGGCTTTTGGAAGCCAGAATTCCCGAATATTATGACAAATCCATAAGGAGGTTGCACAGTGACTAGCTGCCACTCCTGTTCTTGCAATTATGAAGGGTAGTTTTAGAAATCAGAGGAGCTGTTTCTTTTAAGAAGAGCAAAATACAACCACAAAGAGAAATTGAGAAATTTAGATGCCTCTGTCGTCAAACTTACATTATAAAGAACCATTGCTACCTGGTCTGAAAGAGAAAGATAATTCAGTTGAGTTCATAAGGATTTGTTTAGAAAGAATGTTACTAGTTTAAGTGGTCAGGCAATATTTACCACCTACTTAATTATATAATTGTATTTCTCTTGTTGCTTCAGGGTTGTCTGGATGCCTTTCGCCTCCTCAAATACGACATCACTTCTGCAGATGCATTCACAGATCACAAGGGTTCCTTATTGGAAAAGAGACATAATGTAGCTCCCGGCATGGTTTTGGTATGTTAAAACCATTACAGTCAATTATTTAACTTTTAATACTATTACTATGACCTGGTTACAAATGAGTGACTTTGGGATTGCCACATGTCATGAGTATTTGGGTCATCAGGAAAGCTGAATGGTAGTCTTCCTTCTTCAGGAGCACTGACTGTTGCCCCAGCAGCCCCAACTCTTCTTTATGCATTGGATTTACAATGTGTCAGGTCATTCTCATTCCACCTGCAAAGGGCAAGAAGCACACGCTAGTTGCCACAGCATTAGAAAAGGAACATGATTTCTTCCTTTGGACTTTGTAGGTTAGATCTAGTCATCTATATGCACTTAGCCCCATTTCTGCTTCATCTGTGGCAAAAAGTCTTGAAGTACATAACAACAGCATGTTTCAGTCTTTAAAAAAAGAAACTTAACTTTCATTTTCCAGCATTCTAAAAAGTATTCTTTGCAAATCAGGAAGAAGTCTAAGACGAAACATGCACTGAAGTTAGCTTTAAGTACTTGTGTAGTTTTCATATGTGGTTTGGAAACATTAGAATTTCTTGTAAGAGATTAATTCATAGGTGATTTATTCTATTGAAGTTTTGCATGCAAAGCATATATTGCTTGGTTTGAAATACATTATTGTTGTAATACTGTGAAAAGAGGATTCTCCAGGTCTTTTTCACCTCTGTTGACAAGCTGTTACTAGGCTAAGAAAATGCCATCTTGTTTTGCATTGCACAGAATTGCATTATAATTGGATTTTAATAATCCTCACATCTTTCCATAAACACCAGCACAAACATTGTTTTGCTTGGTTATTTTAGTTACTTTCTCCTAGTAGGAGAAAGTAACCCACTAATTATTTGGTTATTCTTTCTCTACTTCCTAATAATGGTGAGGAACAAGTACTGCTTCCTGTGATTGCTCTGTACATTTTTACTAGTGGCCATGGCATTAGAACAGAGGAGACCTTTCAAATACCATCTTGTCTGAACTACTGTAAAATTAAGGCTATTTCTGTCAATTAGGAATGAGCTATTCCTGCAGAAAGAAAAACTTCTCTACATGACACCTATCTGTGATCAGCTTCTCTGTCCACTGGGTGACACCAGCAGTCTATCCCACATTGCTTAGCTGTGTATAGTACCACAGAACACATCTGAAGAAGATTTTATTCTTAACCATAAAGCTTTTTTTTTTCCTGGTAATATTAGTAACATTTTCTTTCCTCTTTGGTGGCAAAGTGCTATAAATAAATAGGAAAAACAAAATGCAGAAAAAACAAAACTTATTCCAAACCTACTTCATGTAGTTTATAGAGCTGAAGGAGATGAAGTGGGAAAATACTCTGTAAAATACACAATGAACTGAGGGCCTGTTGTAGAAAAAGATGAAGATGACATATTTTAGTATGAATGACCCACAGCTGATGAAAATGATTGTTAATGGCTCTGAGGAACTCAGGTAACCAGTTACAGAGGAGCAGTTTGATTCTGTTCCATGTTACGTTTTTGCATTCCTATATGGAAATTATTTATTGCTTTTGAAAGAAAAATCAGAATAACAAGCAATTCTTTGTGGCTGATGAACTGATTAGTCTTTAGAACAGCTCATAAACTACTTTTGTTTTTAAAAGCATTTAAACAAATTCTATTGTATATGTGCAGCATTTTGGTTTGGGTTGGTTTTGTTGTTTTTTTTACTTTACCTACAGTTCACTGCTACAAAGATTAGCCACCAGTACAAGCTCAGTTTCAGTCAGTATCTAGATGCAGACAGATAGGTGCAAAAGATGAGTAAGGACTAAAACCTGAAACCTAATTAGCCTGTCAGCGTGGTCTTAATTACTGCTTTAAAAAACTGAATGGTAAAGGCAAGGTGGCTAGTTCTGTTGCTTGAACAAGAAACTAAACATTGTTTAAGGAAGAATGGAGTTTGTTTCTAGAACAAATGTGTTAACAGCCCTTTCTATCAATACTACTAATGTCTCTTAGCCAACAAATAACCAGTCGAAGCAAACAAAAAGTCCCAAAGGCATGAGCCTATTTCCCCTGGCTACAACCCCTACAACCTTTCAAATGATAGTGTGAACATCCTATACAGAGGGAGCCGCCTTTGCTGTTTCCAGAGAGGTATTCAACCCATCCTCAAGCAGTTCCCAGTCAGACTCATCCAGCTGTTATCATGCTCAGCCAGAGCAGTTTAATCTACCAACAGGAGCCATAGCAATTCAGAACAGTTTCATGGGCCTGGCTTTGAAAGGCAAGACTTGACTGAAGCCATACTGCAGGGTACAGGCATTCTTTATGGACCAGGGGGCATTAAGGAAACCTGCCAGAGCTCTACTTATTCTATCTGCATACAGTGGTGACTTGCAAACACCAGGAGAAAGATAAGCTGTCAAATGCAACTCTACCAGAAGTCACAAACTGGAATGGGTCACAGTATTTTAGTCATTTCCAGAGCTGCTCAAAAGCAAAACGGTAAATAATATTCAGAAATTCTGGAACCTAAAATAGGCTATGGTTCTTTTCTGTTGGACAACAGCACAACCTCTGCTGAAGAACTGGGACTGGCCTGATTGCAGTTTAGAAGTAAAAATCATTAAGAATTAAGTCACTACCTTTAGGGTAAAATGCAAGTCTCATTTTTCTGTAGTTCTGAGAAGTCAGTCATGTGTCAGAGATGACAAAATTCCAGGTCACACCTGATTGTCCGGAACATTGAAAGCAGATCACAGAGAGCTCCAGAGCAACAGTGTGATGCTCAGTAATTGATTATCAGCTGGTATATGAAATTAACTGTCAATAAACGCAGAGTGATTTCCATGGGGGAAAAGAATCATAATTATTTGTACCGATGGCAAGATAGACACGATAGCTCTTAACCCTGAAGTAAGAGATGTAAGACTCATTCAGTGACGTATCCCTGAAAACTTCTGGTCAGTGCTCGGCAACAGTCATAATGCAAGCAGAATGTTAGTTAAAGGGTAAATAAAACATTCTTTAGATTCTGGTACACAGCACATGACTGTCTTCACCACATCTCCAAAAAGGATATAATGTGGAATGGCTGTTCATATAAGGAAGGATTAAATAGGGTAGCTTACAAAGGAGATACAAGAAAGCTTTATAAAGCAAAAATGGTGTGGCAAAGGAATAAGATATAATTATTCATTGTTTCTTAAAACACAGGAATGATCGGGCACCAATGAAGAGATAAGCAGCAGATTTAAAACAAAAGGAAGTCCTTTTTCTCACAGCACATCATTAAATTGTAGAACTCTTTGCCACAGGATGTTGTGGAGGCCAAAAGCATAAGTGTGTTCAAAATGGAATTAGATACATTCCTGAAGGTTAGCACCATTGGCAGCTATCAAATGTTATGGCCCAGACAGAGCTTTTGTTTGAGGAAATCCCTGAATTGTTAACTGCTTATGGCTGCTATGGGTCACAAAGAAGAGGATTTTCTTATAAATGTTCTTCTACTCCTTCCCCAGCTACCAGCCACTCACAGGGACAGGATACTGGATGGGTTAGATGATCTTTTGGTATAATCCTGCACAGCTGCTTTTACACCAGTATGTGGAAGGTTGATGCTTTAATTTGGGTAAACATTTAATAAAAGGATTAGGGGGGAAAATGCACAGAGTTCATGAGAAGAAGGTTCTTTGCCTCTGAAATCATCGTCAGCTACATATATCAAACGATTTTGTATATATTTTAATTTGTAAAGCTTCAATAACGCAAAATTAATGTTCCCAGGAAGGGAAGGTCCCTCTCAAACTGTGTAAAAGTAAGGTTAAGAAATTACTTAATTTTACATGCTTTCTTCATGAGGCAGATAACTAATTTCCTATGGTCCTTGGGAATTTCTTTAGATGATCAGGAAAAAAAAATCTTCAAAATGAAACACAATTGTCCTCTGTGTCTAATGAATCAAAAAGCTACCCTTAGTACACTTAGAAGGACAGGGTACATCCTTAATTTCCTACGAAAATAACTATTGTTCAGCTAAATAAATACAAGTGAGTTTCAGAGAAGGAATTCATGGCTTCAAAGAAAAAGAATTAAGTTCAAGTTTTAATGAATGTATTAGGCAAGAAGGAAATGTTGTATGATATTAAACATTTGCTTTTAGACAGCTTTCTACATAGTCTTTTAGATGCCTCAAGGAAATGGTTTTACAGAAGCATTACAATAACGCAGTTGCTCCCAGGGGCAGTTGCTTCTCTCTGATCGTGGCATGTGCTTCCTGCCATATGGACAATCCTCCTCTCTCCCCCTGCCCCCCATCTAAAGATCTTTAGCCAGGACTTAATTCCTGTTTCTTCAAAATGTTAGGGAGTTGTGGGTTTGAGGAGCAGGAGGCAGAAAGGAACCAATTTTTTTTTTTTTTTCTTTTTGCCAGAAGTGGCTTTTCAAAAGCATTGTTTGTGCTAAGTTACAAAAAACCACCACCAAACACCAAACATTCCTGCTGTTTTCTTTCCCATAGGATTTTCATTCCTCTTTTTTCCAAAGTAGATGCCTTTTCTGTGTAGTTTACAAATTTATATTAATACATTATTTGTTAAGAAATTACTAGGAAAAAACCCATATGAACCTAACAATAACAAAGCACAGTGTGCTTACATACATGCACACATGCAAACACTCACTGCTGTTCCAGTTTAAGAATGAACTTAAGCCAATATACTTGCTTTCATCCATCAGTGCTGAGGGAAACTGGCATCGAATGATTACATTTCTAGATTTATAATTATCTCTGGATGTGACTACCTGAGCCCTAGGAGCACAACTCTTCAAAGGTTGCATTTTCCAATTTCTGAAGCATGTCAGACTGACAGTGTGATGCAATGGAGAGGAGAAGGCAACTTGAGGTCAAAACCAGGGCCATGTGTCTGGAAATGTGCTCCTGCACTTGAAGAATGCAACACGAGATGTGAAAGTTACGTTCACTTAGCTTTCACTTGCAGTGTGGCCACATAGTCACAGATGGAAAGCAGCAGTTTTAGATTTCAATCCATTAGTCCAGATTCTCTGTTTATCCCAAACAAAAACAAAGGTAACTGGCCTCTCCAGCAAGCAGCAGTGTGCTTGTTTTGTGCCATTGGTAACCTTCTGCTAAGTGTGAAACACAGACAGAAGTCCCCCAAATGTGTGAGGAAGCTAGAAGAGGAAAAATAAAAAGGAAACAAAGCAGGAAAGAGGACAAAGCTTGCCCTCAATAACACCTTCTGCATTTGCCAGTAGCGGTGAAATTCATGCGCACCCATAAACAGACATCTGTGGAGAAATCAGCCATCCAAGCATAGATGCAAGGCCTAGGATGAAGAGCAGAAGAATCCATGTTTTTTCCCCCCAAGAAATGCACAAGACTTCCAGAAGAGGTCCAGTGAAACCACAGCCTGACCTTAACCTACCCCAAACTTCCCCATCCCTAGCCAGCATTCTAGCATGCTGGAATGGTTTGAGATAGGAAATGTGACAAAGATTTCATTAAATCCACTAGTGACTTTTTTTATTGCCATTCCCAGATGAGAATGGCAATAGGTTGAAATATAACAGGTTGAAAATACTGAGACAGCATAGCAATAAGGGGCAGTACACATTTGTAACTGGTGGTACAAGTCAAGCTAAACTCAGTATGAGAAACATCACAGATGAGGTTTTCATGATTCTCCTCCCTTGAAAAATAGAGTACTGCCCTGAAAAAGGTGAGGAAAAATCACCCCCATTTCATTCCAGCTGATCTCAAGATCCCAAACTTTTTAAAGGAAGGCTAGGTTCTATAACTGCATTTGCCTTGCAGGGGACTAAAGCCTTGCCAGCTTCTTTAAGTGCTCTCATTGTGATACAGGCTGAATGCCTCAAGTTGATTCTGCAGCTTATCAACAGCATGGAAAGAATTCGTGCTGTATCAGGCCATTCAGTGAGTTTGGACTTCTCTGGATTCAAGAGTTGAATGGGAGTCTTCTGGGAATATAATTCAGAATTTATTCTGCAATATTGTGCTGCAGATAATCAAGACAACAATGTTTTTAGTAGTTTTTAGTTTTAGTTTTCTCCAGTAAAAATAATGCTTATGAAATGAGCCCAGGATGTGGCATCTTCTATTTATACACAGAACCTAACAATAAACCCAGCAACTGTTTGTACAGTTTTCTGTTTCACAAAAACTCTTCTGGAAAGGCGACAGTCAGGAATTTACAGGATAATCAGTCTCTGTGTTTCTACTCTTGATTTCCTTGACTGAGTAAGAATGCCAGTTTGCTCATTGTGTGGTGATGATGTACTTGTTTGCTTATCAATCATTAAATTATTCATTATCTCATTCCAAATTATTCAGCCAAGCAGCTGTCAAACAATAACAAATTTTTGTTACTGTCATCCTACTGAACAGGCAACTTTTGTTTTCAGTTAGTCCTTTAGTTAGGGAGACCTTCTGCAAGGACAGTTCTTCATTTCCTTCACAGTCTAGAAACAACCTCAAGAGGTCATCTAGCCTCGCCATTTTCACCAGTACAAAATCAGCTACGTCAGTGCTATGACTGGCACAAGAGATGGCACAGTCCTGACAGAGATTTAGACATCTACAAAACAGACCTTTAGACCTGAATCAGTTTTCTAGAGTCTTTCACAGCCCATGAAGAGAAACAGGCACTTCCACACTGTAAGTCATCACCCTCCAATGTATAATGGAAGTGGGTCAAATGACTCACATGCTGGAAACGCCTGTTTCTCTCCCATGGGATTCAGCCATAGGTGAGGTGAATTCCACTCTTGCTGCTTAACCTGTTCATAAAGACATAGTTGATAGAGAAGCCACAATATCCTTACAAAAATATATCTGGATGCTTTATACTCTTCTTGCTTGACAGCTTTTCCTACTTAATTTTTGTTTCTGTAGTTAAAGCCCATTATTTCTTACTCTGCTTATCATAGACATGGAAAACAGATGGTTCTCTTTCTTCCTATAGCAGGGCATATTTTTATGTCCCTTCTATCTCCCATAACGATATTCCCACACTCAGTCTTCATGTTTGTATACTAAACAAACACAGGTTATGCAGACTTTCTTTATAGGTCATATTTCTGGAGCTCCAGTGATTCCCCTTGCTTTCCGGCAGATTCTTGCTGGTGGACCTGCATTTGGCCACTCAAGCACCGCTGAGCTTACAAGTTGTACGTTGTATTTCACAGGCTAGATTCCTATTTGCACATCCTGCAGTGATTAAAAGTTGTATGTCATCATCAGCACAGGTAATCTATAACATGAAAAGGACAGCTCAACCATCTTGTTTGTACATTACCAGCCCAAGAAGGGTGGTAACTACAAAACCCAAACAGATAACAAAGCTTTCATTAAATGTATTTCAACTCTGGCAATTAAACTTACATGAACTTTAGTGTGAGCAAATCTTTTTTACACGAACATCTGAAAGCACATGCACATATACACATGAATTTGTCAATCCTTCCCTAAGGGGCAGTTAGAATCAGCAGAATTCGTTCTATAATACGAACATGTGAAGTTTGCTAATCTGCATGAAATATTCCTAGACGGAAGGAAGAAGGAAATTAACCTTGAGAATGACCATCTCAGTCAAAAAAAGACAGGGAAAGAGAACTTGTGATAACTTGAAGCCAGCCCCATTTTACTCCTTCAGTTAGGCACATAAGGGCACATAAGGGAAAAAGTATGGGCTGAACTCCCAAAACCCCTACTGTGGATTGCTCACTGTCTGTGTTTAATATCTAAAAGCTCCCCTTCTCCCAAAGGTTAGAAGCAATCAGGACAGAGATATATATGCTTATGAAACCAACCTACTGTTGCCAATAATAAAACATTTTTTATCTTGACTTTTTTTTAATGTTCTCACATATTACTGCTCTGAAGTTCAGAATTTCATTAGTATTAAAGTTCATCTTTGACCTTTCACCTTTTTATGGGGAAGAATTAGTCAGGAAAAAAAAACATTCCTCTTTGCCCTGGCTTGCTTATTATGACTCTCTGAAGAATTTCAGTCTGAGGCCATTTGCCAGAACTATGTTTAGCTGTGAGAGGAGAAAGAACCTCCCCCCACTCCAAAATGCCGCCATCCAAATTTATCTCTTGGCTTTCACTAAAGACTTGGGTTTTAAAACACTCTGGATTAAATTGACCCCAGTAGGGGTAAAAGAGCTTTGCTATGCCAGTGTTACACCTGCTGAGAAAAGTTGACCTTCAGAGCTGCTTGCTAATGAACCTTCTGATTCTAGAAATTCCTGGTGTTTTAGGAGTGAACCAAGCCGGAAAGATACCCCTTAGAAGATAAAATTCTTACTTATGCCATAAAATGGCAGCCTGTGAAAGTCACATGCTACAGAAGGCCATACTGAGGGTGACAGGAATTTGAAAAACACTGGAAAACTGTGACTGGTAACATTTACGTATTATGCAAGCAAAGCAAAGCTTCAAGCATACTTGAATTTTATGCTTGAAGGCACAAATTGATTGCTTGTGGTGGAAGAAATAATGAAATTCCTCTGTGTCATAACATTACAGAATCAACCAGGTGAATTGTAATGGAAAGGGCTACATTCCTCTGACAGCAATGGTGATTGCCAGAGGCAGCCTTCTCGTTTATATTCACTTAGAAACGTTTTAATGCATTGCATATTAATACATCAGATCATCTTCAGAATAGATTTATCTATCCCTTCTATCAAGCTCTACATTTTGCAAAATTACAGAACACATGTATCAGAGAACTGCAGTGTTCATTTCAAAGCATTCTGTACAGTCCTGCAGTGGCAAAAGGCTCCTTCCCTGTCTTCTTGTTACAGTTTTCATCATTAGCCACAGTGAAACAGAGTCAGAGCTCTAAACAAAATAACAAAACTGGTATGCACCCCACCACATTTTGGCAGTAGGACAATGCCAGTGGTTAAAGAGAGCCAACATGAGAGGAGCGTTGTGTTTCTTCCTCATCAATGTGGCAGTGAAAGGCACTTAAACTGGACAACATGTAAGGGCTTGCAGCAGCAAGAGGAAGCTAACTCAGATTATCTGTACAGGGAACCCAAAGGCTAGAACAGACCAAAACCAAAACACAAATTGCTGGCGTATGGAGCAGAGGCAGTAAGCTGGGCTCTAGATGCCTGGAGGTTTCTTCTCTTGTGCTCCGTGCTCCCACCATAGGCGAGGAAAGAACACGCAGAATTGAGGGAGGATGATAACAGAGATACAGAAGTATGACAGACTGGGCATCAGATCAGAAGGATCTTTATAATGAGAACTACAATAGGGAAGGGGAGGTAAGACCAGTTATGGGAAGCAAGATGAGGCATTGATTAGGGAAAAAATTAAAAAAAACGGAAAAACTGAAATGAGAATAGGGAAAGTCAGAACAAATGAATGTAGAGTTTGCCTCAAGGGGAAAACTGTGTGCCATAAAGGGGCACGAATGTTACTGTCATATCCACCTGCTGACATGCACTCAAAACTGTAACCCAAGGAGAGTACACGTAGCCCAAGAGACTCCCTTTGTTACGATGCAGACACCGCTCACAACATTGGATTTAAGCAAGGGAGCAGAGAAATGAGGACCTGTGTGACAGTGTAACATTTATTAAACTGTTCATCACTTTCAAATTGGCACTGCTGTGAGTGCTCCTCTCGCACTCTGGTAAATAGAGCTTTTCATAGTAACGAGACAAGCTACTCGACCGACAGAAAAATGTTTTGGAGTTGAGTAAAACAGTGCTATCATAACTTTTGCCTATAAAACTGAAAAATGCATGATGTAAAATGTTTTTTTCCTTCTCGATTTCCCACAAGTAAAAGCAGGGTTCTACGTCCTGTTCATTACTGGCTATATTACAGATGAATACATATTGGTGTGAGCATAAGATGAAGACAATTCAGTGGTCCTCTGGATTTCCTTCTAGTGAATACATCCATTGTTACTTGAATATGCATTACCCTGAAGTATTCAGAGTCTTGACTTGTAGTCCTGCATGCTGAGAACTTCCATGAAATAAGCCAGATGTTTCCAATTGTGTAACACTGAGAACATCCCACAACACAAGCAGCTTTGGAT
Organism: Gorsachius magnificus; assembly: GCA_034008185.1. NCBI lineage: Eukaryota > Metazoa > Chordata > Aves > Pelecaniformes > Ardeidae > Gorsachius > Gorsachius magnificus. The sequence continues at coordinate 167,128,494 of CM067081.1, forward strand.
AGTACATCAGCTTAAATGATTCTTATAGCTCTAAATGCAATGAAGCCGATTTTCACTTAAACAAAGGCTCCTTTACACTGCCAGAACAATGACACAGGCCTTTGTGTCAGAGAGAATCTGGCCCAACCATGTCACTGTTTCTTTAGTGATCAAGAAAAGGCTGATGGTCTTACCTTCATTCTTTTTATATCTAATATTTTAACAGGTTTTTCTTCAAGCCCTAATTCTGAGACCATCCACATGTTATATCTGTGTGGAACAGTCTTTGCAACATGTTGAAAAAGTATTTATCTTTTCTTGAACTTGTTCTGGTAATTTTGAGTCTGGGGACATTAAAAGGCCCAGCCCAACAAAATGATCCAAACCCAATAGAAATACTCTAAAAATCCAGAAGGCTGCCTCCTTTCACCTGCTGAGATCTTACTACAAAAGGCATCATTGTTTAAGAATTCTAAGTTCTAGCACAAAACAGAATTTGGCTTTTAAATTGTCTGTTTTGTTGAGGATGTAATGATAAGGTAGTCATCTACAAATGCCAGCTTCAGGAAACATGCAAATGATTGAGGCATCATGAAATATACTTTAGAATCAAAAGCCACTTCAAAACTGTTGGAAAATGTTTCTGGATCTTCTGAATTGCTCTGGAGTAGCTTTAGTCTCCTGGTTTACTTCTCCCAGGAGAAAAAATTGCTAAAGTTTCAGATTTTGCCCACATTTTGAATCCTTATGGCTTTGAACATCAGGCCTAGCTAATTCCTGCAGGTTTACAATCACTTGTCAAATGACCTTGGTCACCTTTCTCCTCTAGAAAATTGTTTCCAATGAGATCCACTATTTAAACAGGAAAGGCCATCGCTACTCATGAAAGTTTGTAAGTAGGATACCCTACTTCTACTCCTTCTTAGTAAAAAACAAAACAAAAACACATGCAAAAGAAAAGAAACCAAACAGATGGCTTTTTCCTATGCCTAACCTATTTGTCTGTGTTCCTCTTCAAATATGCCATGTTATGGCATACCTGAACTGAAATACTATGGGGATGGATGGTGGTGGGTTTTGGTAGTCCATGAAGCAGCATACAAAATGTTGTTTCAGACACTCCAGTATGCTGTGTTTTGAAATCTTGGAGGGACTAGAAAAATATGAGGTTTAATTTTTCATTTCTCAAATGAAATAAAATATTTTATATAACAAAGCCTTGAAAGGTGAAAGCTGTGAGACATAATAAAGTTGTAAGTCAGGCTACCTAACAACCTTCTTTGTTTCTCAACCTATCATCTTCATTTAGAATAAGAGGTTGCTCTTGCCAATTCTGCAGTTTTTTTCTTCTCTTCTTTGGCAGATGTACATTCAAGGAAAGCTACTCTTTGCCAACTATATTTTCAACGGGTACAGCAAGTCAGCTAAAGACCTTCAAAAACAAATAGCTAAGACAAGGAGTGATTATCGCATGGGTTACTGTCTTCCAAGTGATTTCAAGTTCAGGTATTTTACTTTCCATCGTCATGGTTTTTAATCACTTCATTCTGAGACGTTTGGCCTCTGCGTTCAGTTTCTTAAATATAAAGCACTGTGACTCAGAGCAGCAAGCACAGCAGTCTCAGTGTCAAAGCTTTTGCATATTTTTGGTGTGTTTACAAGTTCTCCATCTTGTGTATTCCTTCCTGTCCCATTCAACGGTTAGGACTGTCTAACCCTAACTGCTGAGCTACAGGACCTTGACTGGCAAGGAGGATGTAAGAAAAGAGATGAAGGTCCTGGGCACGTGCGTGTCTGACTAAGACTTACTCATTTTATGGGCTGTTATATTTACGTTTTGGCACTACCCATAAAAATTTAATTGCAATTAAAGGACCAATTACTTCAGTCAGGTGTCTTCTGGCAACTAGTTTCTTCATTTAATTAATAGTTGTGGGGAAGCTTTAGAAGCATAACCTGGAGAAATAGCAGCAGATGGTCAAATACTTCACAGCCACATACTGTGCATACAGCTCACGGAAGAAGCATTCCCAGGAGCTAAAGCATATGCTACAGCAGTTAGCTCTCTTGTAGAAGTTTCCAAAGCAGAAACAAAGACAGGCAGAAAGGTGAAATAATTGCAACTTCTGCAGTGTATTTATTACACAGCTTTTGGGAACCATATTATTATTTTTAATTTAGTGGTGCCGCAAACCAGTAATCAAACCGCAACTTCAGAGTGCCTGGTAGGAATGCAAAGGCCACTGCATTCCACTACTGTGGAACCAATAAATCTTGCAGGGTGTGATGATGATGATGATCTATTAAACTACTGTTAATAGGTGTGAAGCAGTTGACAGCAGTGCCAGCAAAGAAGAACACAGGATATAGCCCAAAATGAAGTGTGCAGTCTTTTGTTGAGCTGCTCTTAGCTAGCTTTGACAGGTCATGGAAAGCCTGTTTCTTTCTTGTATTTCTTTTTAGCTTAACAAAACAATGCATTTTATTTATATTGAACAGCAGCAGAAACCAGCACATATTATAGAATCATAGAATCACTTTGGTTGGAAAAAACCTTTAAGATCATCGAGTCCAACCTTTAACCTAACCCTGCCATCCCACCACTAAACCATGTCCCTAAGCACCTCATCTATCCTTCTTTTAAATACCTCCAAGGATGACGACTCGACCACCTCCCTGGGCAGCCCATTCCAGAGCCTGACAACCCTTTTGGTGAAGAAGTTTTTCCTAATGTCTAGCCTAAACCTGCCCTGGCGCAGCTTCAAACCATTCCCCCTCATCCTATCGTCCGTTACCAGGGAGAAGAGGCCCCCACCTCACTACAGCCTCCTGTCAGGCAGTTGTAGAGCGTAATAAGGTCTCCCCTCAGCCTCTTCTTCTCCAGAGTAAACAACCCCAGTTCCCTCAGCCACTCCTCGTAAGACTTGTGCTCCAGACCCCTCGCCAGCTTTGTTGCTCTCCTCTGGAGATGTTCCAGCAATGCAACATCTTTCTTGTAGTGAGGGGCCCAAAACTGAACACAGTATTTAAGGTGTGGCCTCACCAGCACCGAGTACAGGGGCACGATCACTTCCCTACTCCTGCTGGTCACACTATTCCTGATACAAGCCAGGATGCTCTTGGCCTTCTTGGCTACCAGGGCACACTGCTCGCTCACATTCAGCCGGCTGTCAACCAGTACCCCCAGGTCTTTTTCCACCAGGCAGCTTTCCAGCCACTCTTCCCCAAGCCTGTAGCATTGCATGGGGTTGTTGTGACCAAACTGCAGGACCCGGCACTTGGCCTTGTTGAACCTTATACAGTTGGCCTCGGCCCATCGATCCAGCCTGTCCAGGTCCCTCTGCAGAGCCTTCCTCCCCTCCAGCAGATCAACACTACCACCCAGTTTGGTGTCATCTGCAAATTTACTGAGGGCACCCTCAATCCCCTCATCCAGGTCATTGATAAAGATATTAAACAAGACCGGCCCTAGAACTGAGCCCTGGGGAACACCGCTTGTGTCTGGCCGCCAACTGGATTTAGCTCCATTCACCACGACTCTCTGGGCTCAGCTATCCAGCCAGTTTTTAACCCAGCTAAGAGTACACCCATCTACGCAACGAACCGCCAGCTCCTCCAGGAGAATGCTATGGGAGACTGTGTCGAAGGCTTTGCTGAAGTCCAGGTATACAACATCCACAGCCTTTCCCTCATCTACCAGACAGGTCACCTGGTCGTAGAAGGAAATCAGGTTGGTTAGGCAAGACCTGCCTTTCATGAACCCACGTTGGCTGGGCCTGATCCCCTGATTGCCCTCCATGTGCCTGATGAGCACACTCAAGATGAACCTCTCCATAATCTTCCCCGGTACTGAGGTCAGTAGTTGTAGTCCATTCTTCTCTGAAGGAAGCTTGAGCTTCACATGTGTATACAAAACAGTTACTGTAGTAGTAGAGAAGTCAGGTATTAAATATGACAGGTAATTAACAGTAGCATTTTCAAACGCATTCATTACTGGCCTACCGCGCTTTCCCTCCAAGTCAGTGGCAAGCTTTCTTGATTGCAGTCAGGACAGATTAGCTTTAGGCTGGGTGTATTTCCAAATGCTTCTCCGAGTGACTGGAAAGGCTGCACTGGCCTATGGAATTCCCTATGTTGGTTCTTCTCTACGCTAGTATTTTCCTAAATATTTCCTACTGTGGCATCATCCCTAAATGCAACTTTAGAAGCAAATGTATGCAGTCGCACAGACAGGCATTTGCCTAACCTAAATCTTAAGTATAACCGATGTCACATGTGATCAGAGGCAGCATGGTTATCCTGCACATGTGTCTCTGCTCCTTGCTACCACAGCCCCATGACAAGAAATCCTTAAATGCTACCACTGCGACATTCCACAGGCTTCTTTCCTGCACAGGCTGTGAGCACAGGAGCAGGTGCAACTGGGGGCACAAAACCAGTCTTAATGAAGGAGAGGGTGATGAAGAGTCCGAGAGAAAGCCAAGGGTAACTGACATAGCTATTTCCATATACACTACTGTAATTATATAGGTGCTGCTAAAGATGTGATTAATTTAATCCTTAATTAAGTGTCTTATTACAGATGAAACAGTAGGTTGTCCAAGAGTGGATGCTCCTGCTATTTTCCGTCTTGCCAGATGGTCTCCCAACCTCAAAAATTGGCAAATATTTAACACCTAGGTGCATGTGCATGTTCTGTTCGCTTTATTTCAATACTTGGGTCCAGTGTAATGGACCTTTGAACTCTTTCCTCCTGCATACCATGCCATGGAACAGATACTACTGAGAGTATGGCTGCAGGTCAAGGAAGATGCTAAATGGGGATTAGCATCAGTAAAACACTGAAAATTTGGCTTTTCACTGGGAGGATAAAAGAAGGGCTATAATTTCTCTATCTGTTCAGGGAGTGATTTCCTGGGAGATGGTGTTTTCTTGTTTGTAAAAAGGCCCTACCTGCATTCATTTTTTCCTCTTCATCTACCTGGAAGATGAGTTAAACATGGAGGCAGCATAGAGAGAACTGACTGACTTAAGTCAAAGGCCACATTTCTAGGAAAAAATGTGCCCCTAGATTCCTCTTCCAAATCTCTCCTCAAAATTTGCTTCACTCAGGAAGACCATAGGTTTCTTAGCATATGTCAGCCGAAACAACCATCCATGAGGCTTACAGACTTCATCTCTCAGAACGTTTTGTGTCTTCTCCATTTGTTTATACCATGGGTATCCCATTCTAGGTTTCTTGTTCCCTGTCTTATAAAAGCATGGACTATGCTGCAAAATAACCCTAGGGAAGCTTAATACAATAAAACATATTGGGATTAGTAGAACAATATAATAGCAGCGTGACTGGCTATTTAGGACTGCTCTGGCTCCACCTCAGCCAGACCCACTACACCAGACCAGGTTACCTGATACGGTGCAAGTATTTCCAATATGAAGCAGCACAGTAGAAGGATGAGAAGAACAGATTTTAATGAGAGAAAAGATAAATACAGCAATACAGGTGATACAAAAAAGTACACAATATAACACAAGTGTCTAATAAATTAGCAGAGAACTTGAGAAACAGGAAGAAAGTTTCAGATGGTTGAAGAAAGAGGCTTGCTCAAAAAGATACAATCTTAAGTCTTCATAGATATATATACATTCTTGGCAGTATAGGAAACGTACAGTTCTTACATAGAAAATACTGACTGTCTGAAGTGGAAGTATCAATTCCTGAAGAATATTTGCATATGGTACATTATGAGGAATACACACAGGCAATTTAGCATTCAAAATATCTCCAAGTAAAGGAAAACATTACAGACCCCTCTTGGTAGACAGGCTTCTCGTTCTAACAGCAGCAATTGGATCTGTTCAGTATTCCATATGAAAACAAACAAACCCAACCTGGAAATAGCAAAGAATAAGCAAGACCTTTTGTACTGCACAACAAATTATGCACCGGTTAGGCAGCAAGATTCAATACATAAGAGTAAGTACTCCTGCCTCACCGAGCTCCCCTTGCCTTTCAAGATCAAATTACTTTCCTTCTTCCCCAGTCATCTCTAAGCCTTCCTTCCTGGGGATATGAATTAGGCGAGAGTGAGTCATACCTAAGTGAGAAGAGCGGTCAACAGCTGTTAACCTTAAAACCAATACAGAGAAAGTTTAGAGGAAGAGGCGTGCATCAGCCACAGCTCCTAACATCAGCAGAACACAGCCTGTGTTCTGATAATAAAGGCTAAGCGTTACAAGTGAGCCACAAAGCTTCAGATAAAAGGAGCCAGTCTCTACTATTGCCACCATTTTGGCACTTTTGAAGCGTACAGAGAAAGTCTGTTTCTTAGGAGTCATGCCGCTAGACAAGCAGAAGACTTCTCCTGCAGAGCACCTAAGCCCAGTTCCTAGGTTAAAGACCTACCTGCTACCAGTCTCCTCAACTGACACATTATTCTCTAAAGCCCTACCTATCCACCCATTTATATGGTGCTAAACAGGATTTTGCTAATAGTTGTCACATGGTTACACAGCATACACATCGCTGAAAGATGATGGAAAGGTGCAACTGGAAGCATATGACACAGAAAAACATTCTTTCTTCAGTCATCACTTATTTAGACAGGAGTAACCAGTGCTCATTACTAAAGTGCTTGCACTAAGGAGCCAGCAAAATATACTGCAGAAACTAACTATCGCCAGGATTGCTTAAAATTAATTTCATCTTCAGGATTAAAGAGGCATTATAAATAAACTTCTGCATAAAAGATCAAACAAAGTGCTGATACAGCCTTTATGCCTCCCTGTAAAAGCATTCCCTGTTCCATTCAATCATGGGTAATCCATATCCACACCACCTAGGCAGCTGTCAGGGATACAGGATAAGGAGAAAAAGTGACACACGCAGCAATGAGGCAGAATTTTACTACAGATGCTGAAGAAATAATAGCAACCAAAAAGACGTTGAACGTGATTAGCATTACAGTTGAGAGAATGACTTCTGAAACTGGGGAAACCCAGCCAAAAATTTTTTTAAATGCCTTAAAAATAGTCCTGGTGATACACATCATCAAATATGTAAAAAAGACTTGAGGTCCCAATTCATATCCATGGGAAAAAGGAAGAAGTTAAAGTGGGAAAGTAAGAAAAAGAGAAACAAAAGGGCTGGGGAGAATACCACAGGCAAGAAACCCAAGAAATCCCAAAGAAAGGGCAGAACCCAGGAACGTCTTCCTGCTACTGCCTGCATCCAACCCAGAACTTTAGTTCTCGGAGCCTTAACACCGCCAGCCCCCAGGCTTCATACCTGCTTTAAAGGCCTGCTAATCTAAACCTGCTTGAGGGTGATCTAATCAGCTGCATTTAAAGCAGCCTCAGCAACTGGCAGGGCAGGTGCAGAAGAGGCTCCCAGCAGAGCCAAACCACATGGGTTTTCAGTGCAGTTGAAGGAAAGAGGCTGACGTACAGAGCTTAAAGGAAGAGATACAGAGATTCATTTACATACAGCTTGATACACCAGCACAGCGGGGCTGAGTCTTTCTGTGGAAACGAAAGGTAGATAAAATACAGGATTTTTTTAGGAGCTGCTGAAGACTGCTAGTCTGGTGAACATTTCCTGTCTCCACACTGAAAAGGAATTGTGGATCCTTCCCAGTGTCTGTGAACTTCTGAGCGTATCACATGCGATTTCCCTCTGTAGCCCTGCCAGAAGTCTCTTGCTGCAGTTTGTTCTTTTAAACATTTCCTCTTATATTTTAGCTCTCAGTTAAACAGCAGCTTATCAAGATTCTTTCCTTTCCCTTCCCTGTGGTTTCCTTGGCAATCTGTGCTGCCCTTAGGCCCTGTTTTGGGAAATGCTAAGGCTTAGCAGGCAGGAAATGTTGAGGAACATTTATTTGTTTACATGTTTAAGACAGGGCAGGTGGGCATACAGGCACTCACAGCAGCTCAGGTGCAAAGTCTTGATAAGAGAAAACAAGGTTAAATAGCTAATTAAGGGTGTAAAATCAGTGTGCACTTTAAATACCTCCACACAGCCTGCTTGGTAGACCAGAATTTAGTTCTTTTGCCATTAGATAGCAAGAATTGAGTTTTTGTTTACTTTCTGAGTAAGTAACAGAAAAGTTTCGTATGAGAAAGATACCTCTTTTCTAGACAAGCCTTTCAATGTGCTACCTGGCAATACACATGTACAATATGAAGAGTGTGTGAGTATATATATATATTTAAGAAAACCCTCACACAAACCCCTCAAATTAAGAAACAATCCATTTAATGCTGCTCAATAAAAAATCAAAATGGTTCAATTCAGGGGAGATTTAGTAGTAACTTTGTTCTGAGGACACATACTCTTTGACAGTGGGAAAGGTTTAAGCATAACTTCTAGATGCCAGAGCTTCCAGAGCTCAAGGCTAGGCAGCTGTGGAGCCAAAGCACATTGGCATAGCAGCTGGTGAGTGTGTTTGAGAAGCCCCTAGTGCAGGAAGAAGCAAGTTTATTCAGGGGAACGCAGGCTCAGCCATAACTGTGCCACTCTCCTGTTGGAGAGAACAAGTAATGTTCATGTAATGAGGAATGTGTGTTCAAGGATCAGTCTTGCTGGGGAGACATTACCATCTTATGATCAGTAAGGAGGGAGATTTCTGGAAATGAATGTTCTGAAGTCCAGGAAGGAATAGGAGGGCCAGGTTGAAATGGAGGTCAAAGCTCCCTGGAAGGAAAGTCAGGACAGACAAGTTAACAGCACTAAGAATCCTTTTGTTTATGAATTTTTGACTGGGAATGCACAGCAGCACCTTGGTGTGTGTTCCCTCTAACCATTTCATAGAGTTTAGACAACAGGTTCAGAAATGAAGGGAAAAGGTGGCCAAGTTCCTGAAGTGTTGGCAGCAGAATGCTGGAGAAGAGCTGAAGACTGCTAAGAGAGAGACTGCTGGAGGAAAGAACGGACCTAGCAAAAACTTGGAGCTTTGAAAGATACTGGCAGAGTCGTGGAGCCAAGCTCAGCACCCCCATAGTCAATCACCTCAGTACAACCCTGCCCAGAAGTGGTCAAACCTGAAGAGCTTCTCCAGGCCTTGTGTGCCCCAGGCCCCATGTTTTGCAGTGTGGCCACTAATGTTTAAGCTTCTATTGGAAATATATTGCCTGGTGCAGTAAAGGATAGTAACCTGGGCAAGAAACAAACAAAATCAAACCCCTCTACAATTGGTTTGTATGGTCTATGAAGAGGAAAGCTGAGAAGGAAAAAGTTTATGAGTGGGATAGCATATGGCATGGGTGCTGCAACAGAGCAAGACAGAGCTGATAGACCCCAAATGCTTCTGAGGCATCCCCCTCCTGTACAGGTTTTGCTCAGCACTGTTCTTATCTCTACAAGCTCTGTAGACCTCAAGCACACAGGTGCATGCAGCCTGTCTATGAACACTCACGTTGGGACATTAAAAATTTTGGGTGCAATGTCACACTGAGCAGCACAGCAACAGACAGCATGAACTTGTTTAAATTTGACCAGCCATGGCTTTGGATGAAAGAACTGGAGGACAATTAATAGATTTCTGGCTTTTATACCATAATACATTTAAAGCCTTTTATTATTATCATTATTTTAGAAACACAGATATCAAACATTATAAGCAGTCCTCATTCGTGGTGCTTCTATTGAGATCAAATGCATGATTCTATGTTAGGAATGACTACTGACGATACTAAGCACTGACTTTTCTCTTTTTGTTTATTTAGGAATGGACCTCTTTTTAATAGCACAAAGTAACGGAAAGCATTGGTCACTCTATTTGGAAATTTGAGATTATTTTCAGTTCTTGTCGACGCAGCTGGAGAAGGTCAGGAAGCAGTCTTTAAATGTTAAGATTTGAGCACAAATCAGGCCAACTAATGACACTTATTTTGGGACCTTGTGCTAGAATTGCAGTTATTTCTAAAACAGAACTGGTGTTTTTCAGTAAGCCAGAGCTACTTATAAAAGCCAATATACACCAAAAGCGTGGAATAAATTTGAGCTGCTATACATTTTTATTTCTGTTTTGACTGTAGTACTCCCCGTTATGGTGTCCACCTTCTGTTTTGGTTCTCGAGTCAAGCGGCAAAGTCAGTAACCATTTCTAGATCTAGGCATTCCAATGCTGAAGATACATAAGAATCAAGCTGCATTACAAACACACGCAAAAAGAATTTGTGTATTATTTTAAAATCTGAACCTCTGAAGAGTGGTGGTAAAGGGAGAGGACCAAGGGTGTCAGAAGGACCAGAAGGGTGAAAACAGTAAGCAGAAAAAAGCCATGCACGATAATTTGAGTTTTACCGGCAGCATAATAAACAGTTCTTAGAGACTCTGTGGAATAAGACACAACAGGTCTTGGGCAGCCTAGGCCTGAAGAACAAAACAAATGGAGTCAAAATGAGTGAGGAAAATAATGAGTGGCATCATCCTCAATCAACAGAAAATATGGACATGAAGGAAGCAACATAAGGAGTTGAGTTTATCCCACTTCAGTACAGACACTAATGATGTAACTCACAGCATGTAAACATTAATTCAAACTGCTTTAAATTTGAGCTATGGCATTCCTCCTCATCACCCAGGCACATATTCCCCCTTGCTCCCCTGAGATGCTGCGTAGTGCTTTTTTAACCACACGATGAATTAGTTGAGGGAGCCAGCTGAAAGTTAAAGCAATGAAGCATTTTCAGCCAGATCCAGGTCCTAAATCACAGAATGGTTACAAAAGCCAGCCTAAAGGAGGGACTGAGATCGCATGGCCATGGCAGGGCCATGGCAGCCTGGACCCCGACTGGATTAAGCTGCTATAGAATGGCATCCCCTAAAGCAGCCTTACCTGTGAGGCCTTTAAGATTTAAAGCTGAGAAGGTATAAAGGTAAAAATATGCCCATCATGTGAAAGTGTTCAAGTTTTGGTCCTATTCAACCCTTTTAAAATAATTTGTAACAGAGAAACAAACTCTCTTCCCTCGTCTACTAAATTATAGTCACTTCTTTAGAATCCTATGTTAAATTCAGAAAGCCTAACGTGGGCTAACAGAGCATTCAAGCTGTTGAGCCAAGTTTTATTCTGACAAGTCTGCCAATAACTTAAGAGGTGGCAGCGTGAAAAGCAAGGCAGAATATCAAGAACAGTTACATACTGATCTGTAGCTCAAACTATATTGCTGTATCCGTCTACAAAGTGAAGTTCCTGGTAGGTAGATTTCACCCCTTCCTATGACCGTGTCTTATTATCACAGTTACAGTACCATCACCACTTACCTGATTACTGCACACATTTCCAAGTCAAATAAATCAAAGTGCATTTTTTGACATTTAAAATTCAAGGTGGTAAAATAAAAACATATACATGAGGGAATTAAATATCATGAGAATATGAATAAAGCACACCTCCAAGCGTTTTAAAAATTAGCCACAGAAGCCTTCAGTTTGATCTCTGATACCCCTATATCCACTGCCATGTTTCTTGTGCGATAATATATTTTGTGATACATGCTTATTCATCAGAGACCAGAACAGCTCTGAAAAGTCAAGCTGAAATTTAAACAAGTGTTTTTTGGCATCTTTAGTTTGTGTTATACCAGGTGGCAGCTGTTGGAAGGTCATTTTGATTTAACAACTTTTTGTTTTGTTAGCAAAGAAAAACATTGTCCAGCCAAATCCCGCTGACAGTGAATAAATATTTCTCCTCCGTTTGACCAAATATTTTCATTTGTCAGCCTAATAGCTAGGGGTAAAAGATCCGAAAAGATTTTTTTCCTATATGGACTCAAATATATTTGAATGGTTCAGTGTTTTATGGGAGGTGATTATTACTCCATAGTCAGCACAGCTGAGGTTATGTCTGGAGTACTGCACCACGCTTTTGGCCATTACACTTCAAAACCTGGACAGTTTTCTAAGGAAAGCAACCAAAAGGTAGAAAACACGACCTCTGTGGAAGGACTGAGAGAAGTGGACTTGCTCAGTTTGAAAAAGAAAATTAGAAAACATTACTGCCAAATCTTCCAGTTTGTAAAAGACTATAATAGAGATGCATAATCCTCTGTCAGGAGTAAAACTGTCTCACTACTGCAACTGATAGCAGAAGCCTTCACAATTGTGAATCTTATAGTTGACACAGGCACATTTGACTCCATTTGAAAGATGCTTGATTACCTGTGATTCTCAGAATTTGCTTCCATTACACCACTGTTTCATTTCTGTCATGAAGACATAACACTTAAAAAAAGGGACAAGTCATCTTCTTATCACAGATCTTTGTGCCCATTTAAGCCTTTACCTAGATCTTCAGCTGTAAAGTGAAGTGAGATAAAAGATTGTAGTGCTAGATTTCAATCCAACTTAAGAGAATCAAGTATCTTTTGTTATTTCTTTTGATATTTCTCAAACATCTTTGGAGTGCCTTCCAGGTAGGACAGGATAAGAAATTATTTAACCCTACATAATTACTTGCTTCTTTACAACTTCACTGAGCCGCTAATTGGAAATGGAATAGGGAAAATGCATTTATTGTTAGCTCTGCTTCTTCGAAAAGAAATCTGGCTGCTGATATCCTTTGGCATAACCCATTATTTAGTATGGATTTCCTGATTAACACATTTCAAAAAGTTAAAGCTCTAAGAAGTAAATGCTCTGTTTTCACAAAAATCCTTATCTAGGGTAATGAGCCAAAGAACACAGCACAGCACTCAGACCTCGACATGCTCAATATATTAACACAACTCTTAAGCGCTAATGCACACTTCAGTGTGTTCATACATATTATGTTAAATGCAACAATGAATTAAGATTGCCAAGACACCTGTCAGGTTCTTGAAGGAGTCTACAGCATGTACGCACTGTCCTTCCAAATTACATAATTATGAGGAAATCTGGATTATAACAGGCTATTTATATGTAGATGGAACGTGGTGATCAAATCAAGTGAAGCCATGCTTTGTGCGCTGTACGCCGTTAGCCTTATTTTTCTGCAGGGAGAATATTAAATAAATCAAAATAAGTGAACTGGTGGCTGTTACATATAGCTGTGATGAGAGGCAGAGAACGCAAGTGAGCCCAGGGGGTTAATACATGCAGCTTCTAAGACTGTGTTAAGACAGACCATGGAAATCAGTTAAATCGCTTGTAGAAAATCTGTTTGTTCAAATTAGGATCAGAACTCGCTCCAAAAAGTCATCCTTTGATCATGCCCATGTCTAATGTCAAGGCTGTAATTTCACACTACACCGTCTTTGCCAATAATGTAAATGTGAGCAATCCTGAGCCTCACGCCAGCCACCACAGTGTGTGCTGATACAGCTGTTTGGAGGGAAATGCTGTAAACTGCATCACTGCAATAAGAACGGTGAAAAGTAACCCCTGAAAAGGGTGGATTTTTGACCCAAGTGGGCTCATGAGCCGGTTTATAATATGGCCACAAAACCCTGCGTTGACCTAGCTGATCAGTTTTATCACCAAGACCAGTGTACCATAAAACTAGGTCCCAAGTGAGTCACCAAAGTAGATTCTCCAGGTTTTTGCTAAGGACTGCAGCAAAAGAATAAAGAACTAGCAACTTTGATAAATGTGAGATCTGAAACCTATTTTAGTAGCAATGCAAAGCACTCAGGCTACTACTGACTTCATCCAAAACTGTGAGGAGAGTGATAAAACATATCCTAAATCTGATAATTTTTCCAGGTTGGTATGATAGCCACACACATTGTAAACTAAGATTTGGATACTGTGGGAAAAGTTCAGGAGTATCATTCCTGGGATATACAACATTAGATCATGAGATGCCGGTGGATGAGTTCATGGAACAGTATTAATGGAATATACATTTCGGCAGTCAGAACAATTAGCTAGGAACAAAAAATATCCGGGCACTTTGTGAACTCAAAGATCTCGAGTCAAGGATGAGGAAGACTTCTTTTTCAGAAGCATGGACAATGCTTCAAACACAATTTATCCAAAGCAGTTGTTCTAGACGATTAAAAAAATTGCTTACCACAGAGAAAATAAAACTGTTTTATCATCTTAGCCTAACCTTTACAGGTTACAGAAGAACATGCTCTACCACTAAGAGGAGGCTTAGCTTCTGAACGCACTAGGAGAAGCATCTTATTTTTTCTTCTACAATTTCCCCAAGACATCATCCATTCAGCTTCCAGTCACTTCCACAAAATTAAGGGCAGAGAACACAGTGTTACTGGTTAATGAAGAAGGGCAAATCATTCTCTTCCCAAAAGCTATGTGTGAGGGAGAAGAGAGGCATTATTCTGTGAAAGAACAAACAGCGTCAGTCACATACTCCCTTCTCTATCAATGGACATTTACCTCTTTGTGGTCTGTGAACGAATCCACATATTTAACAGCATTCATACAAAATCTCTAATAGAAGAGAGGGAGGTTGAAAGAAAGCACTTTTTTCTGACATATGGTCAAGAGTTCCACCCTATCCTGCTGACCTTCGTTAGCTTCCCCACTTCCCAGGACAGCATCCTAGGAAAGATACTGCTCCGAAGCACTTCCATCTACAAACCCCTTTATTCTGTAGAATCAGCAAGAGCCAATAAACACCCTAAGTAACTGATGAGGTGTTTTGTGACTCAGAATGTATCCAGGTGCAGGTAGAGTACTCCATACAAGGAGGCAATTCTCTCGCCACTAGAGACATGAGACCTTTGCTTTATTTTGTGTAGAGGGCAAAAAGAAGAGAAGGCAGTGAAACCGTTAACCAGCTCCTCTGCGAGATGAGCATCTGTTTGCTGCTCCCCATAACACCACCACAGATTAAAAACCAACCCACATAACCTCGCACCAACCATCCAGGTGTCAACTAAGTTATAAGATACACCTTAGAAAATACACAATTCTTGTTCTCTCATGGATTCTTAATCACGCAGGCTATAGTTGTGATCTAAGGAAAAATGACAGAACATTAGGGAAAAGCAAGTATGCTGATTAAACAAAATACTGTATGTTGTTAAGCACTCAGATAATTTTGCTTTAAGAAAATTACTTCAGGACATAAACAAAAATGTACAATCAATCATTATATCAAATCAAACAATTATATTAAGGTTTAATTTACAAAAGGTTAACAAATAATTAATAGCTGTTTTAATAAACGGCTGTTTACTTCTCATCTATTATCAATCCAACAGATAGCTTCTAGCTGTCTACAGTACTTGCTACTGATGTGCTTATAACCCTCTCTAACATATACTACACATTTCTCTGACGTGAATTACAACACCTAGAAATCATTTATTAACCCTTCATAGAATTCTAAGTAAACCTTAATACGAAGCATGACTAATTTTATACTATTTCAGCCCCATACCCCAGGACACATCAAATACTAGCTCTTTCAAGTTTTTATTTAAAATTCTACATTTTAGTTGGGAGCCACATCACTAGCGACAGAATCACAAATGCCTACGGTGGCTTAGCCAACACACTGCAGACACGAGAAGTGAAACAGAAGTGGTGGGGGAAGATCACAGGGAACAGTTCAGGTTCTTCCAAAACAAATGTCCTGGCTTTTTTCTTGGAACAAACATTGATACCATGACAACAGAGCAAAAAAACCGGAGTTTGTTGTAATTCAAGACATTGTTTTTCCTTCTTTTTAGGAAAAAAACCCACAATACATTATAATATAAATAAATAAAATGGAAAACACAAAGGTAAATTCCAAACCCCACCACTAGGATCTTAAAAAGGCAACAGCCAACTATTTCTTGAATGCAGCCTAAACTTCTCTTACCTGCAAATTCTCAGTATACTTAGAAGTCCTATTTAGCGTATCAGACTCAGGGAACAAGATGTATTATATTTAGGCCTCCTTTTTTTCCATTAATATTTTCATCTTCAAACCCCCACCTTAGTTTTTTTTCCATCAAATTGCCTGCTGTTGGCTTAACAAAGTTCAGCTCAGACTTAAACTTTTCCTTCACTTTCAGAGCCCCTGTCTTCATTCTCACAGTCTTCCACAATGTCTTCACACTTCTGTGTCTTCTCTTCCTCCGCCTCCTCCTCCTCTTCCTCTTCCTCATCTCCAAAAGTCTCTTCTTGCATTGTAGTAAAAGTGAAAGACCTGGCAGCAACTTGTGCAGCCAGACCAGATGTGAAGTTTAAATCTGTTGATATGTGGAGCTGGGCCAGCCTATGCTTGATTTTTGAATGCAATGCATCCTTAGAGGGAGGCTGTGAAACCTCTACTCCATCCATATTGCTCGCCTTGAGTTCTTCAGCTTCCCCTTCATGCTGATAACACATTCTTTCTTCAGCCCCTGTAGAAATACCTTCATCAGTACTACTGTCTTTGTTTTTCTCCATCTCGGGATCTTCGTACAAATACTCTGTCCTGCTTTTATCAGCAGCATTCACTTTTGGATTAGAGTCTTTTTCTTCAGGTTTATCACAACTTTGGCTGCAGTCCTGCTTTTCTGTATCTGAATTCATATGTGATTCCAAATTATTTAGTAGCTTCAGCGGTTCTACAGGATACAAGGGGTTCACTGCAGCTTAAAAAGGGGGAAAAAAAATGAAATGATAACTAAAAGCAAGCTGCAATATATAAATAATTTATTTGTGTTTGAAAAGATGCAAGATTGTAGAGGTCAAAATGGATTAAAAAATAAAATCAAAACAACAGTAACAAAAAACACAATCAAAGAAAAAAGTGTTTTCTAACCACAAAGCTGAAATAAAATGTGATAGCTACTTGTTGCAACTACTCCTTAAAAATCTGTGACGTAAAAAGAGAGCACGAAATTCATGATGTTTAAAAACGGCATCAAACACAGATGGTACATTCAGTGTTCAAGTAAAAAACAAGCAGAACTACTGCACTGGGTACAGATTTGAACTGTCTTTGAAACAACAGTTTACCTAATCCAGTAAAGACAGCTGGTACAATGAAAAAGTCCTTATATGCAATATCTGAGCTCATACATCACAACATACAAGTACAACACGTATTCATACAGTCAGGTAAGGTGTCCTCACAAATAAAGAGTGGTTTAATTTAGCCTCTCTTGAAGTTAGTAGCAGCAGCGAGTCCCATTGCCAGCAACGGGATGCTTGCCAGGAAGTCTCTCCTCCCAGTGTTAAGGGTTAGTATAACTTGGTACAATCACTTCTTGAAGAACAGACGTCTTTCTTTTTAAGAAAACGATATAATGTCCATTTCCAAGTAACAGATTCCCTAAACTGCAGTAGCTCCATTAGAGTAGCAGCACGAACATAAATGAGAGCGGCAACAGCAGATTCCCAAGTGGCATTTCCCTTTCTAATTCCATTCTGACTTTACCCCTGTAAGCAGAGATGAAAATAACTCTGGGAAATACACAAACTTTTCACGGGAAACAAAATTTACGGTATTAGGATTTTTCCATCGCATCCTATTTCAGTAATATTTACTTTAGCTAGCTGAAGGCAGGCGCATCATTAGGTTGTCACATTGATAACTATTGTCATTAGCACACTGAAAGCCTGTGGCTTTGAATGGGTATTGTATTGTCTGTTTTAAAACCTTATATACCAAAGGAGCACTGCACCAGACTCATCTCAAGTGTTAACTGGGTAGTTCCTTCTCCATCTTGCAAAAAACATGCTGCTGCTTATTTCTGCCCATTTTCTTGAAGAGGCAGAAATACGCACAGTAATCTTATCATTTGCGGGCAAAGTTGTTGCCTACTTCCTCCAAAGAATACTTCCAAAGCCAAAATTTCTCGAAAAATAAATAGATACTTCAGATTGGTAGCCGGCCAATTTGCTGAATTGGATTAGTTAATAAGCAAGGTGGAATTCATCCATTCTCAGAGTGTAGCTTTCCAAATCTGAGGAATGGCTGCATAAGAACTGTTGTATGGACAAGCTGGGAGAAGGGGAAACAGCTGGGTACAACGCAACCATTGACAGAATGAACTTTTTTGGGGGAAGATGTTAGGGGAAAGGCTAGAAGAGATTTTGCACCAGAAGAGAGCTGCTTTACAATGTTTGACAAATGAAAATGAAGCCACCAACAACTTCACAGACCTCTTCAAAAACAATTCCATTTTACTGGCTCAATAGGATGCCAAAGGACCAAAAATATAAGCTCGCCTACACTCCCATAAATTACCTACTGCCCAGACTGGACTGTAGCAGTATTACCATGATGCTGTGCCTAGGCAAATTTGCTTTAGTCTGGTGCTCTGCTACGATGATATTTTATTTCTGGAGTCCAACCTACCATCTCCAGTTGACTTCATGCTGTGTTCTTTAGACATATCAGCTTGTTTGGAGCTGACCTCTTTTATGTGGAAACCCTCACCAGCCCCTCCTTCAATGAACTAAGCCCTAACAAATCAGAATGGCTTGCTGGGTGCTTTGACTAACAGATTAAAGCCTTTGAATATTTCAGGATCTTTATCCACAACAATCACATGTTAGAAGAACACAGGATTTCTGGAATATGATTGTCCTGTAAAAGCAAGATTTAAGAGACCTATGGAAAAGTGTGATTTCATGGCCATCCATTGGCTTGGGCCAACAGAGACAAGAATATGAACCTTTATGGGTTTAAATCTTCAAGATAAAGCAAGTCACAAATGTGGAAAGCTCACAAAAACGTTTCTTTAAGGAATGACTCGTCATACGGATAAATTCACATCTGCAGCAGTAATATGCCAGGGTCCATTATGTTGTATTTAACTGACTTGTGCTTCTTTTGAAGAGATAATGAAGAAATTCCTTAAAAACAGGTAGAAGATGTTATGTCTACTGTCCATATCAGTCTTTCAGATTAGACACACATGGTCTCTGAACCAAAAGGAGACAATATTAATTACTTTCATGAACGGCCCTCATGTTTTCCAGTTTTGTACAGGATGGAAGTAATCAATGATTAGTCCTAGGCAGCTGGAGGAAATCACACTTTCTTCTCTCCCCACCATTGAATCTCTATTCCTAAAACAATGCAGTACCTATACATGGAAAGGAACGGAACCAACATGAGCCACAAAGGCTTTCAGGTGAACAGCTACAGAAGACTATAGGAGTCAGCTGACCCTTTCCAGCTATGTCCACAAATGGCCTGAGGATATACTGATGTGGACAGGCATCAGCTGCTAACCTAGATCAGGAAGTATCCTATGCAAGCTCTCCTGACAAGAACTCTTTCTGTAGCAGTCACTGGGTCTGTCAGGACTTGAACTGGAGGTAGGATTCCTTCTTTCTCCCTTTGACAGGGAGGAAAGGAAGACTTGAAGAGATTTATGTGAAGAGTTGTGTGGTGTCACATCTAATACCATACGGATAACACAGAAATCCTGCTCTTGAGCAGACTCTGATGCAATCTGACATCGTAATTTTTTTTTAACTCAACTAGAAGAGAAGTCAATACCAATGGCCAAGTAATTTCCTTTGCCATAGTTGTAGCTAAATGGACATAAAGAAGAAAGCTGTGAAGAACGGATATTTTTGTGGGTTTGATGTCAAAAGAAACTGTCTCATAAATAGGTGTGGTCTTTACTGTGTGTTCCCACTAAATTACTGAAAAACATAATCCATGGTCTTTTTTTCTGGTAGATGCTGGCAGAGGCAAAATCCTTGGATATGTTGCCAGACCTGAGGGCTGTTTGTCATAACATAGAACGTGAAATTTTTTAGAGGGCTTTTCCTAGCCTGTCTTTAAGAGGAAGGAATGAAAATGGGAAAAAGAAGGGAAAAAGGAAAAGACAACTACTGCCAATTTTAAAGATAATAAATCAAACAGCTCAAGCAGTGAAAGGAATCAAGTTGTATCCAGTCTTATTGCTGGACTCTTGCTGAGGCAAGAGAAACTTTCATATTCCTGCCTTCAAGTGCAAATGGAGGGAGCTACCCAGCAGTCCTCATAGCTAGTGAAGGCTGGTTTGGAAGACTCTTCTTGTTAGGATTGGTGGGGGGGTTTTTAAAACATATTCTGTATACTCACTCTCTCATGGAAACAAAAGCCAGTCTTACTCTTTTATGAGCCTTCAATACTTCAAAGTCTAGCTCTTCACTTTAACCTATATATATTTGTAAGTCTGGAATAATTTCTGATGGTTTCTTTAAATTTTGAGAAGTAATTTATTTATGCACCCTGACTAAAATTCATATTTACTGGAAAGCCATGAAAGAAAGTCAGTTCAGTTTGCGTCGTTTATAGCCTGACAGTGCTTTTTATGCTGTCTAAATATTTTGTGTGTTTAACATTTTAGCTCAACATTCTGTTTAGAGCCAAATTCCCATTTCTCTGAGTTCTTTTCAATATATAGCAAAATGATTGCTACAAGTAATATAAGGAGATGGAATAGCAAACTAGGGCCACACAGCCCTATCAAAGACACTACTGTAGCTAAGCGCTGTCCGAATTCTAGCATAGTCAAAAGTTGATGGCAAACAGACACCTACCCTTTCTTATAAAGGAATTAATTTTCAAAAGCAATGCTTACCATGGTCGCTGAATAGCAGCTGTTTCCATTTCTGTCTTTCTATTTCTGAAGCTTTAAATCCCAGTACAGATTTCAATTCTTGTAACACCCTCTTAGATTCCTGTCTCTCTCGTTCTTGTCTCTCTCTTTCTTCCTGGGAAAAGCAGTAAAAATCTTCCCTTTTGTAGTCGTTCTCTGTATCTGAATAATCAACATATGCTTCCAATTCCTGAAGAAAGAAAGAAAAAAAAATTTTATCTTCACTGTCAGTGCAGACCCTGTCCTACAATCTGATGCACGATCAAGTGACGAGCCAACCACAGCAATAGGATGGAGCCCTGTTTGAGCAGAGCAGGTGGGTCTGACACTGATCTCAGTTATATTTGTATAATTCTGGAGCAAGTCCACTCATTGAAAGTCAACATTACTGCAGTCACCTAAGATTTACTTTCATACACAAGTATAATCAAGTGCTGTACCTTGAAAATGGGAGTCCATTTCCCCATAATTACAGGCGGAAATAAGCAGTGCCAATGCAGGTTTCCTCTTTTTGAATAATTTACACTGTAAGCAATTTTTTCTCAGTCAGGCATCTTACTAATTTAACTTAGTAAATCCTCATTAAGAGGATGTTGAGAATAGCAAAGTCCTCCCCTAATTTTAACTATATTGGCTTAAAAGCATGAAAAAACCCAGAGCTCCATTTATGTTATAACAGACAGGCAGTAAAGTTATTAGTCCCAGCTCTTTGATGGGATGGAAAAAAAAATCTAGAAAGAACACATGGGGGGGTAGGCTTGGGAGAAGGAGAGGGAGCGACAGAGCAGAGCATGGGTGTTCAATCTGCTTTCCAAATGCATCTGCCACTCAGTTCTGGGATGGAGGAGGCCAGCAGCTCTTCAAGACAGCCCAACCACCACACCTGAGTTCCCGAAACAACACAAAACCATTCAGTGTCACAGTCTGGTTTAGGTATCCAAAAATGCAGAGATTGCAGGACATGGTTTAGCAGTGGGGTAGCAGGGTTAGGTTAATGGTTGGACTTGATGATCTTAAAGGTCTTTTTCAACTTAAACGATTCTATGATTCTACTCAAACTGAAGACAGGCTGGTTTCCAGGACAGGGAATACCTCCCCATGGAACAGCAAAAAGAATATATATCTTTTTTTTCTGTAAGTCCAATTACAAAATGGCACTGGTTACCCACTTGATCTGTCTTGGCAAGACAAGAGGGTCACTGCACAAGCAACTGAAAAAGGAATGGATACAGCAAACAAGTCCCAATTATTATTTTAAATGGTCCTAATATTTTACCTGCTCTTCAGGGATTGGATCTTTGTTTTCTATGTATATGGCAGGCTGTGTTAAAGGTACTGTAGTACGCTGTAGGTTGTCACAGGAAACTTCAAGTTTGCCTTTAGGGGGAAAGAAGAAAAGGGATTAAAAAAAGAAAATAAAAAGATTGAGCATTGAATGATGTTTTTGACTCGCTCAGGCAGGGTCCAGGCATTTTCATTAGGCAGGATAGGCCATGAAAAAAATGGTGAGAAGGCTGGTTAGAATACACTGAAACATTGTGATAGAGAGCACTTAAATAACATAGCTATTTTGATACAACCTGGGCCTGAGGAAACTCATCTTGAAATGCTTCAACTAACAAATCTCAACATTTTTATAGACTTTGAAAACCTGCAGGTGGTGAGAAAAACTGGTAAAACCAGAGAAGAGACTTGGTGCCCAAGTTTAAAAAGAGACGCAAGCCAGTAAAATTATAGGCAAATCAGCTTCAAATCATTGGAAAATACTGGAAGAAACAATCAAGCAAAATTTACAGGAAGCTATTTGGAAGGTAGCAAGGTGATAAATGACAGCAGTGTGGGTTTGTTGAGAATAGACGATGTCAAATCACTCCAATTTCATTTTCCAATGCACTAACAGGTCTTATGAATAGAAAGAAGCCAAAGACACTCTGCATTTTTTTTCCGTATGGCTTCTGACACAGTGTTGTGACATACTCCTAAGTAAAATGCACAGGCCAGGAGAAATTGCTATTAGGTGCATAGAACAGTCTCCTGGATAATCAGGGTGTAGTTACCATTTTCAGACAGGAAAAATATATTTGGTCTCAAGTCCAATACTCTTTAAGATTTCCAATGGGTGAAAGAAAAGTGTTTCAGCTCATTAAATCTGCTGACATTGGGATAATCTGAAAGGATACTGAAGGGCACCACTGGAATCCAAATCAACCTGGAAAATCAGAGATACAGCGCAGGATGAACTGGATTTTAGATACAGCAGTTTGGTGACAGTGGCTGCAAATTTTTGTGCTTTGGCATAGTCAAATGCACAAATGTATGACACCTGACTGGGCAGCACCACTGAGAAAAAGACGTGAGGAGCCTACCAGTCAACTATACCCTGCTGCAAGCAAAAAGCCAAACTACATACTAGCACATATAAACAGCAGCACTGACTGTCAGACACATGAAATTACATTTCTACTCTGGCACTGCTCAGGCTGTGGATGGAACACAGTACCCAGTTTGGGGCTCCTTCATTCAGTAATATTGTGGACCAGCTAGGGGGAGTCCTGAGGAAAACAGTGGGAATGATCAGGGGAATAAGTAAAGTGTAATCGTCAGGGAAGAGTTGAGGGATACAGAGTCACGTAGAGAAGATAGAAAGAAACATATTAACTGTCTTCAAAAATGAAAGAGCTATAAAGAAGAAATGGAATTCCATTGTGGCTGGATCAAAAGTACTGCTTTTAAATTGCAGCAAGAGGTTTTTATGTTCAGTAATAACTTTCTACTGGTAACGGAGTTAAATGCTGGAATAGATGCCTGGAAATACTGTAAAATGTCTCTAAAGAGAGGTTTTTAGGAACAGGTAGACAACACTTACTCACAAACACTAATTCACCCTTGAGAAGATGACCTTGCCAAGCCCCACCTATCCCTATTTTCAATTCCTAATCTACATATTGAGAACTTAGGGATGGTATTCTGAAAGTGGGCAGTTCACATTAATGACAATTTCAGTGGTGCTCAGTTACCTGCTTTTGCAGACAAGGGAAGTATGTAGTTCCCTAGTTGCCTGGGCTGAGCTAAAGATTTGACATTCTAGAAGTATCTAAATGCAAAGTTTAAAAGAAAGGTGAAGCATGTAGTGAAATTTGAAGTGGAAAATTGACGCGAGATACTAATTTTATAAATATCAAGCCCCCTTGCCATTGCATAACTCTGCCTTGTAATAAAACCATTTTAATAATAATAATGACAGCAACAATAGAAATATGCTCCTGAAGGTATGAAGAGAAATTTGGAAGAGTATATGGACGTTACCAATTGAAAGCTTGCCTTGCCAAATCAGAGGAGTAAACCAGCTGCTCTAGTATGTACTGACTGCTCTGTTTGTCATCAATATGGGGTGATGGCATTGCTAAGGATATGCTTCAAGATCCTGAATTCACAGTGTTTAACTAAAACTGCTGCTTGCTTTAGTTCCTCTTCAGTGAATCAAAAGACTGCAACATCCAGGAGCTTGCAGCAGAATACTATGGCCTTGCTCTTACAAATACCTAAAAAAGCTGGATACATTTGCAAAGATAAGAGACAGTTTAAAAGGAAAAAGGATGGGATTTAAACAGTTGGAGGGATATTATTTCAAAGATCATTAAAACAACACTGTGACTAGCCATAAAAGGGTAAAATTAGCAGCAGATTACTACATGCTTAACCTGAGGCCTTAAATGGTAAATCAGTTTTATCAGTGATAAAAAAGGTGAAAGAAGAAAGAGACAATGGCTGATAGTCTAGAATCAACTCATGTTGGCAATGAGCAAAGATCTACATGTAGATCAATGACAGGCAAGTCTATCACTGCCCAAGGAATTTCAGTAGAGGGGAATTCCCCTGAAGGTGCTAAAGCCCCACTTGCTCCCCGGCTTTCTTCTGTATCTGACAGGGTCAGTGACTAATGGCACTGGTTCTAGAAATACACCCAGTCCTGGAAACAAAGAAGCCAAATAGCATTCACTAAAGTATCACCACCCGTGAAAGGCTGATGGGAGTGTATGAATATTCCATCAGTTATGTTTAAAGGCTTTGCTTTGACAGTTTGACGCAATGAACTGTTTAACGTAGCTGTTAAGAGACCTGCTTTGACACAGAAGAAGCATGGGGTGCTTGCTGAAGGAGACTCATCTGTTCATACAGAAAACAATTAAAGATATACAAACTGCTCTGAAAATAAGTGCTAGGCAGCTACCTATGATGCCGCAATTAGGACAGCCCACAGGTCAAAACAGCTCCTTAGTGGTTGGAAACTTTCAACTCCTGGTTCAACAACAGCACTCCGACCAGTGAGTTCCCAGTTTCTCCCTCTCCGTGGAGCAACACAGGCCCTTTGCTGCTGCAACTGCTGAGCTGACTTCCACTTCTTAGGGAAGGAAACCTTCCTGTGCTGAGAGCAGTAGGAACCAAGAAGGACAAGCAAAAATACGCTTTTGCTCAGTATATAAACGTGGTAAGAATGAAACCCAAGCAAACAGGAAATTTAAATATCAGATATATTTTGTATTTATAGATGAAGAAGAAAGAAAGACTGATTTTATTTCAATACTAAGCACAATTATGAGATGCTGCTAAAAAATATTTAACAAATACATACAGCTTTTATGAATAGGAAATATTTCCTCTCAAAACTGGGTCTAGGGCATCAGGAACAGCTCCCTCTTCAACAGTGTTCACAAAGGACGTTAAAAACAGTATTCCCACTGCTCTACTGGTTGAACTAGCTACTTGAACTAAACATCCATTGCAGCAAAAGCTCTGGGCATCCACTTAGACACAGTGTTCTACTACCATGGGGTTCACCTCTTGTCAAAAGATTAATTTGGTTTTGGAGAATAGTGCATAAAGACAAAAGAAAGATGTGTTTAGCTGCTATATTATTTCAGCAGAAAGGTGTCTTCTTCCAAAGAGGAAGCATTGAAAAAACACCCGAGATAATTTGATGAAGTAATTCACATAATCGTGACCGACAGACCATCTGTTAAGACTTGTAGAAAAACAGCAGAAGAATTAGACTTGATTTCACACACAGCTTGAAAAGGTCAACTCACAGAAGCTGGACTGCTTAGAAACATATCAGGGAAGTCAAACGTAGTCAGATAAAAATAGTTTTCAACGACCAACATAATTTATAAGTAGCTCCTGTGGAGCGATTCAGTAAACTTTTTGCAAAATAGATTCAACCCCAGCACATTTCTAGGAAAGTCACTGGGCAAAAGTGAAAGTGAAGGATTTTTTTCATTTCCCACGCAATCCCTCCCTTCTAGATCACACACTGGGTTATTTTTGTACTGAACTTTAAAAGGAAGCAAGTTATAATAAAAGTGCCTGCTGTGAAATTTATACACAAAGTAAAAATAAAACTAAAATAACTAAAAATACTATGGCATGCAGGCTAGAAAGAACATTTAAGGAAAGGGGAAGAAAAAGATCAGTGGAACTGCTGGTTGTGGAGGGCATCAACAAAGCACAACAGGTTAGCACATGCAAATGCATCAGACTATACCTAATATCCTCCCTCACAGGCTCTTTTACGCAGCACTGAGAGGGAAGTTGTAAGACTCGACTATCAGGCAAAGTACACACAAATTTGGTTACACCATGTCTGGACCTGCACGGAGCCTGCATTAGGCCTCCCAGTGCTCCCAGTTCTGATGTAAGCATGAACAAGGAAGGTCAGCTTGCACACCTCTAGGCCCACAGAAATATTCATCCATCTACTGGATGTCCCACCCATATACCATTAAGAACTTAGCTCACTACAAATTTGGATTTCTGTAGGTAATTTGCTAATACCCCAAGTCATAATTTTCCTAATGCAGTCTCCATTACCAGCATTTTTCAGATGCTGGGCTCTGCCTTCCTAGAATAGTAAAAAAAGCTCATGGAAAAAAGAAAGATTAGAAATTACAGGTTCAACCCCATGTCAGGAGAGCCTAATTTGTTTAGGCCATTATTTAAGGTAGTTGTGATTCTCGGGGAGAACAGCATGGGCAGTACAGGTCACATGAGGCAAAACGTTGGGATGTGCTGCTCAGTATGACTTTTAAGCACACAGAAGATTAGCTCGCTCTCTCCGACAGAGCAGGTAAATGGGTATTACGTGCTCAACACATCCTCTACAAATAAAAATGTTCCAGGAAATGTCATTGCCAATAAAGTTTTATGACAATGCCATTGTCATATCAATTAACTATGTAATTTTTATGCAGTAAATAAATGAAAATCTCAGGGACAATTCATCAAAATCCTACCCCTTCACATGTGATTCACCAATCAAAGGCAAAAAGCCGCTATCAGTCTACACCTGGAAATGTAACAATCTGAATCCACGGATCTAACAGGACGAGTTAACACGTTTACATGTTTTGCTGAAACAAAAGCTTCAAGGTCATCACAACGAAAAAGTTTGACATATGCATATAGTTTTTCAAAGTGTATGGTTGTAAGACCTTCTTCAGCTAAAATTTTGATACGTGGGCTGAATGCTGTCTTTGATCCATTTAACCATTCCCTCTCTAAAGTGTATCCCGTTAGCTGCTAAATTAATCTCTCACATTTACCTTTTTTGTTTGGGTTTTTTCCACTCATTTTTTCCACCTGAGAAATGGCTTCTTCCCAGCAGCTGTTGCTTGCCTGGATATGAGGCTGAATAAACTTTAGTTTTTGCTCCAGAACCTGATGGGCTTCCGTTGTCAACTCAGGTGTCTCCTTAGTGCTAACAAGTTTTTCAAGTTCATCCTCAAGAATTATTACCCTAAGTGATGAGGAGATGAACAGAAATAAGTAACAATAAATATTTGACTTTACCATTCCTTCAAGTATTTTATTTCCCGTTATTTTCTTCAAATTTTAAGAATCTAACTCAGCCAACTCCTCAAAAATGCTCCCCAGAATAAGATTCTTTTCTACACATCAAGATACATTGCTCACCTGCATTCATTATAGTAATCCTTACATGTAAGATTAAAGGAGTAGGACAGTTTCAAATATTTCACCAAGGCAGTGACGAATTTTTAAAAATACTTACTAGGTAGTTACTATGAGCTGAACTTTCTTATAAAGCATTTGGTATGTTGCAAAATCAATGAAAGAGAAGTATGTTTTCAGATTCTTTGAAGGGAGTAACAACTCACCCCATACTGTGTGAAGAGATGCCTATGGCTGCAACCACTATACGCATCTGCCTTTTTGTTTTTAACCTGGGATACAAGCTGTCAACCCAAAGAACTCAAGTCTGAAGCCTTCTTCCTACAGGCATATTCCCTTAATTCATGTGTAAACTTACTCATTGAGCAGCGCCTTGAGATGAAGCTGCAAGCTGCGTACGGCTGTCTGAAGACTGTTCAGCTCTCTTGACTTCTGCTTTGTTCTGGCTGGCCGTTCAAAACCCGACTGATGCTGAGTTTCAAAGTACCGATAAAACTCATAGCTTCGCTTAAGCTCCTCTAAGCAGGCAGCATGTGTATGAGGTAGGCCTTGCGTTACATCAGACAAGATATGATGAGGCAGCCGTTCCGGGGAGACCAAGGGCTTGGGGGACGCGTTGGCTGGGGAGAGGAGCAGCACCAGCCTCCTGAAGAATTCTGAGCTCTGCCCTACCCAGAGCTGAAAGAGGACCTGCAAAACAGGGTAGGGTTAAGCTCTGTGCACCTGGGAAGACAGCCAGCCTCCAAAGTAAATGTACAGATAAACCATGGGAAAACATTCCTCGGCCAGCAACAGGAACTTTGCAAAACTGTGAAAATCCGCTGGACGTTTTTGAAGGGTATCCCAGACCACGTGAGGTTCAGACCTTGTGAACTTTAGGTGACTGTTAATTCTTTGATGAAGGATATTATATGCAATTATGCTCAGGAGGTTGTCAGAGGCCTAAAAACTCATATTCTCATCAGGCAGTTTCATTATTTGCTGTAACGTCCACATACCCTACAGCTCATAAAGGGCTGCCAAAATTCCAGTGGCAGCAAAGACATTTTTTCCTTTAAAATGCCAAGCTATCATTTCTACGATCTACTAACTACTGCGCTGCCCCACACCCAACCTTGAAACACGAGTCTAATTGCAGTGTACTTCAACAAACAACATTCTACATCTGCAGAAAGCTGAGCTTCTAACTTAATTTTGATTTCAGCCAAAGTGAGAAATTTCACCAATACCACTAAGGAGGGAAAGGCCTATAAGAAATTAATCGATTCGTAATGTTATATATGGTACAAAAGAGGTCAGTCCACCTGGGAGCAAGGAAACCCACAATTTCACTTTCTTGAGAACTTCTACTCCCAAAGAAATTAACTGTTTTCTTAGTTTAGACAAGACTGTTGGCTCAGTAGACCATGACAGAACAGTAGCATCTTATATCTCTAAAATGAAAAGCAAAGGTTATGACACTTTTCTCTGTAATACTGGCCCTTATTAAACGGGATCAACTGTAGGTGACTATGAGGCGTAGCCTGAAATCTGTTCTCAAGCATTCCAGACTGAGGAAGACAAGGTGATCACTCATCAGGCTTTTTTCCACCCCCTTCAGCTACAGAATGGGACTAACAATTGACTTGTTCTGAGATTTTGGATCTAGGGATTTGAAATAATATATCTACATCTTTGTACTCGTACTACTATGGACAAGTAGCAGTTTTTTCCAGTGTGCAAGCAATCAAGAGCAAAACATTCAGAACAGTAACATAAAAAATTAAATGCCTTCAGATAGATGTGGTCTGATATACCCCAAGGGTATATCAAAAATACTTGGATGCAAGCTCGTAAAATATTCCAAATGAAAAAAAAATTCTCAGTTTACAAAAGATGGTTATGAGACGAATGAACACAGAATGATATGAAATTAATTTTGCACACACATGCAAGACTGTGATTTGGCTAGGTGCTAAAATAAAAAGCAAACAAATGGGCAGCAATCACCTAAGTGCCCCTGAAGGTGTGGTGCCCTGGATAGAAGTCAAGAGCTCATGCTATAATAAGCACAAAAGATGACCAACCCCTACCTGAAAAAAGGCACAACAATGAGATAAAAGGAAATTCCAAATGTATTTAGGGTTGCAAAAAGCTTGCACTGCCAATGACTTTTGATGATTTTTACTGACACTTAAACTTCACCCAAAACATCCAACTGGTTCTCCTCAGCTTGAATCGGTCTTTTTTCTTAAACCAAAAAATTTCACTCTTTAAATTTGTTTAGTTCAAGGACAAGGTACCCAAAAGACACAGGCTACATTTGTCATATGGCCCAGACGTGCTTGAATGAAAGTTAAAATATTAGCCAAATCTGGATGCATGTCTGTATTTTACCTGCATTTTAATATAAGACAGGTTCCCTCAAATAAAAAAAAAAAAATTAATGAAGAGGACTGCACATAAACCCAAGGTTCACTACACAAATACGTCACAAGGTTATCCAGGTATATCTGTATGTTAATTTAGTTCACCACACCCAGCCTACATCACTGTCTGTTATGAGTTAACGTAAACTGAGATTTGCTAGTTGTGAGCTTAACTGTACCCAGAAAGCATCCCAACCAGCTTAACTAAAACAGATTTCAGTTAAATGACTGCAAATTGCAGGTAAAGAAAGACTTAGCTTACAAGCTTGGGCACCTCTGAGTAGCTTCTTGTGCTTAAAAAGAAGTGAGTAAGTAAGTGGGCTTGCATGGTTGCAATTAGAACTTCAACTAATGAGAAGGCAAGAAAAAATCCCAAAAGTTTACATCTGATGTAGCTCTTAGCTTACAACTAATTAGACAAAGCTGCAAAGCTTAGCAATCACTATTACTGGTAACATTTACTGTCAGAACAAAAGAATTCAGGGTCTAAAAATTAAGTGAATAAAATGCAACAAGAGCCAAGCCCACAGAAACACAGAATTCACATAATAATGGAATTTTCCATTAAAAAAAAATAATGTTAAAAGTGAACTGCTTCAGCAGAGAACCACTAGAGAAGGCTTGCATTCAAATTAGATGATTTTCCAATTTTTTTTAAAACCACACTCAAGTAAAAGAATGATTTCTACCCCTCAGTGTAACTAAATGCAGCTATTCCCTTCGGCGATTACAACTAATTTATATCTTCTGATGTCTCTCTTTTTATTCAAGTCAAGGGATTAGCTAGAAAAGATGTAAGTACAAATCTGGAAATCATTTTATTCAGCTGGGATCAAGTGAAATCAGAGAGCAAAAAATCAGTTTTAAGAAGGGGATTGATCAAGCTGATTATAAAACACTGAGGCATATTTTCATGATTTGCAGGAAAAAAACCCTAATGTATTGTGCAACTTCTCTTCAACTACATGCAAAAAGAAATCACCTAAACGCCAATAAACGTAGAAACACATGGTATGAGACTGATTGCATCTCCCGCTCCGTTGACCATGTTACTACAGGCTAGTACGTACAAGCCACAGGGCTTCCTGACAACTGAAAGAGATTTTCCCCAGGAGCCTGCATGGCTGCATGTGTCCTTCCAGATGTTACCTTGAGCGCGGGCAAGCTGAAGCCATCGGTTAGGTTGTGTGCCTCCTCCTCAGAGACCTGCTCTTCGCTCAGTCCCAGGCCCAGCTCCTTAAAGGGGACTACACAGATGTAGCTGGTCACGTTGTCACTCTCCGAGTTCAGAGGGTAGGTTTAGCTGGAGTTAAGGTGGTTAACAAAGCAACTTCTGCATTCAACACACAGCAAAGGCAAAACCCGCCTATAATACGGTTCTTAGAAGGGTGAGAGATAGGGCATTGACAAAACACCCACATCTAAATACAAACACATAGAAAGAAACAAAACAGACTGATGAAAAAATCCCTGCATCCCTTTCAAGTGAGGACAATATCTTTAAATATTAAGTTTCTGAGAAGAGGCTTGTGTCAATCTTAAACCAGACCTCATATATTTAAGAGAGGAAAGCGGAGAACGACTGTGCAATTTGAAGTTTCAAAGGTAGCCTACGTTACAGATGAAACTCGGGATGATGGAAATTCCCTGCGAGTTCTGTCTGCGGAGGGACCGCTCAGAGACCTCTACAATAACTGCTCTTTGACATTTCAGATAGCACCGTGAAGAACAGGAGCTCCCCAACTGTCATACTGTTAACTTTATTGAGTACATTGCTGTAAAGCCACTGTGATCTTGGCAGGAACAGCAGTGAATTTTTATCTATCAACACTATTCAGCACCTTTAAATTCTGAGTAGGAAAATGTACGCTTCCGGTCCTCAAAAATGCTTAAAAAGTAGGAAGCAAGCACAATGTAACTGATACCAGAAGACAGATAAAAAGAATTCATAGACTAGGCAGCATTTATTTTAAAATAGCACTAATTTTAGGCTAACCTCATGCTGGGGAAGAGGGAAGAGGAACAGTTCAAGATTTCTGCACACTTTGGGTAGATACCCAGTCAAAATACTAAAATTTGCTTTAAAACAGAAACTTACAACTTATGGTCATAAGCACATTTGTTCCACAGAAATATATATATAAAAATAAATATTTGTAAAGCATCCATGAAAATAAGGCCTTAATTAAAACTATGGGGTTTTTCATTTATATTTTGATTTACAAACTGAATGCTCTCATCTCTCGGGGCACATAAAGCTGATTAGAAGCACTTGTCTCTTGTCCAACTAACATATTTTTTTGGGAAGCTACAAGTTCCACCTGCTTTCACTCCCAAATTTTCCATGTGCTAAATTCTCAGAGGATTGAACTTGTAAAAGTGATCTGCTCAAGAAAATTTTTACCACTTGAGTAGAAGAACATTGCATTAAAAAATAATATTCTGTGTCCCAAGAAACAGCAATGCAAATTGTCCAGGCTCTAAACAAACAAATACATTCATAGAATCATAGACTCATAGAATGCTTTGGGTTGGAAGGGACCCCTAGAGATCATCTAGTCCAACCCCCCTGCAGTGAGCAGGGACACCGCTAACTAGATCAGGTTGCTCAGAGCCCCGTCCAACCTGGCCTTGAATGTTTCCAGGGATGGGGCCTCCGCTACCTCTCTGGGCAACCTGTTCCAGTGTTTCACTACCCTCGTTGTAAAGAATTTCCTCCTTATATCCAGTCTAAACCTACCCTGCTTCAGTTTAAAAGCATTACCCCTTGTCCTGTCACAGCTGGCCCTACTAAAAAGATTTTCCCCATCTTTCCTATAGGCCCCCTTTAAGTACTGAAAGGCCGCAATCCCCACAGCCTTCTCTTCTCCAGGCTGAACAAGCCCAACTCCCTCAGCCTGTCCTCATAGGAGAGGTGCTCCAGCCCTCGGATCATTTTTGTAGCCCTCCTCTGGACCAACAGGTCCATGTCCTTCTTGTGCTGAGGGCTCAGTACTCCAGGTGAGGTCTCACCAGAGCAGAGTAGAGGGGCAGAATCACCTCCCTCAGCCTGCTAATTCCTCTCTAATTTCTCCTGAAGTCCAGGAAGAAAGAAGCCTATTAAGTGTTCAGACAAAAACCTGCAAGGTAAATTAATTAGGAATAGAATATTATTGTTGCCACCAGCAGCTGCCTCACATAAACGGTGTCTATCCTAAGTTAACCTGACAGCATGCCCAGCAGATGGAGCACGTGGGATGACGATGGTAACTCCATCAGAGGTTGAAAAGTCAGGTCAAAACCCATCAGGACCAGTTACCTTAGAGACTAATTATGTTCCTTGTTAATCTTTTCCCACAACAAGACAGTGCCAACAGCTTGAACACCATAAAAAGCAGTTTGGACACACGTGAATTTCTAAGTCATGCTAAAAAAAATTTCCAGGCAACATCTCAAACGAGTGTTTGCCCAAAGGAGCCACTTGCCGATACCATGTCTCAGCTAGGGATTTCCAGTGGACTCCCACACCTCCTGCCTTGCCCTTCCACTCCCATTCTATGTGATGGATGAAAGTAGAGAATTGATCCCATGCCCCTGTTAGCGTCCGAAGGACTAAAACTTTAGAAAGTTTAAACACATACTCACAAACACATACATCTACACAAACACACTTCCTTCACGCGCTTTACTCTAAAATGCAAGTATTTTTAGTGCTAATGCTTTCTACTAAAGGCAAAATACAGTCACTAACCTTACGTTAGTGAAATTTTTCTATGTCTTTGTGAAAATATTTCATTCATCTGTTTCACTTACGTTCCTTATTAACTTGGAAGAGAAGACAAAGCTACTTAATAATAAACTCAAATCCAGAACAAAGTATCTCTACAGTGAACGTCTAGCCTCTGTCAGGAGGCTGGTCTTACCTACAGAAAAGCAAGAACACTAATGTACCCCTGTATACAACAATTTAATATTCATACTTTGCTCTTCAGAAGCACATTCCCATCTAAAGATCTAATGGGAGAGCCTCACAATATCCCAAGCAATCTAACCTGCTCTTTTATACAATTCTCACCTGCTCACCAGGTGGGAAGGGATGAGCTAAGCATGTGCTGAACTGGCTGGGCAAGGAAGAAACATCGCACTGAAAAATGCCCAAGGATCTTTACTCACATCTTCCAGCATCAGATTTCTAATTTAGGCTTTTATGACCCAAAGGGGATACTACTTTTTGTTTAGCTTACTGTTTTCTTGTGTGAGCTTTATCTTTCCCAAGTTAAAAAGTACGTGTTTTTCTAATGTTTCATGATGCAATAACTAAATTTTTACAGAGGAATAGGAGCAATTTATTATCAGATTTACTTGAGGAAATTTGCAAGTTTCCCTGAGCTCAGCGCATCTCAAAGACACAGAATGCATTTTATATCCACTCCACCTTAATGGGTTAAGACATCATTCAGTTTAAAATACTGTTATCCAATGTCTGGTTTTATAACACTATTTATGCCTTGCTGTCACCTTACACTTACAACAAAATTAAATTTTTTTCAGTTTCTGTGGTCCAACCTCCAGGCCCCACCAGCAATGTAGTTCAATGGAAATGGAGTCACACCATCTTGCACCAGCTGAGGATGAGACTATTAACATCATCCAGCAACATTTCCTCCACCCAGCCTGCATATAATTAAATCAGTGAATGAACCATAGATTCCCATGATGCAGAACCCACAAGGCTCTTCAGTATAAAAACATTAAGCAACTAGCACGCTGACTGAAGTATCGCCCAAGTTATTACACAATTCAGTATAGTGCAGAGATTTCTTGAACTAGTAGTGGCTGGTCTGCAAAACATCCTGTAAATACTTAAGCCAAAATGCCTAATTTCTAGTTTAATCTTTCAGCCACTGTATCCTGCTATACCCTTATCTTCCAGATTAAAGGAGAAATACTCTTTTCTCCCTTCTGACTTTTTCTTCTATGATTTTGAGCAATGTACCCTTGCCAATATGGACAAATCAGAGTAAGAACGGCACGAGAAAATGCTGAATTGTTTCTGCAAGTACCCAACTGTCCCTTCAAATAAAATGTAAGAAATATATGACTTTCTATCTAATTAAATTACTGGTCCACCAAGTTTGATACAAACGCCTGCTATAAGGCAAAAATATAATTTTTTAATTATTATTATTTTATATGGGAACAAATTTTAATGAGGACAGTATTGATTTATTCTATTCACTGAAGACCCCTGTCTAGCTAAAAGGGGGCACACTAGCCACAAGCAAATATTGCTAAACTTCTAGTTTTACTGAAGCAAGTAATGATACCGTATCAAGCAATTTGTATTGCCATGAATAAAACTGTGAATTAAGATTTTTAATTCTCCATAACAGGTTCATCAGACAGATCTGACTCTAACATATTTGAAATAGACATTAATTTAAAAGCCTAATTTGCTGCAGATATTTTGGTAGGAGAAATAATATTGATGGCTATAAAATCTACACTTAATGGATTAGCACAGATCAATATATCCCTTAGCATTTAAGATGTTCTTACTAATTTTTTTTTTACTTGGTCACTCATTTATGTCTGCAGTTAGGTTTAATACTTAGATTAGCCAGTTCTTAAGACTCAGCCCAACAGTTACCAGCTCAGCCCCTCAAGTGTATTTTCTTCCTTGTCTCTCTTGTAGTTATAAGACAAAGCAAGTGGCCTCAGTTCAAAGCAGTTTCCCTTTGGCTTCCAATAGGATTAGTCTTACTGATTCAAAGTATGAATTTGATACTTATCTCAGAAATAATCAAGTCCATTAAAGCATATGTTTAACAACCTACTTAAGATTACTAACAAAGAAAATCTCTCAAGGCAGTGTAAAATAAAGCAACAATAAGCCCTCCAGTTTGCTTTTGTTGACAAAATGAGATACAAATCTATACATGTTTTTAAGATCAAACAGTTCTTTGTTTTGCTGTATAGTTTTAAAGGTCTAGAGTTAAAACAATGTAAGTATGAAAATTCATAGTAGAATTTAGCTCAAACATAAGTCCATACAATATCATTCACTGAAGTGACTTTTTCTGGGAGAAAAATAACGCATTGAAATATTTCTGAACACTTTGTTGACTTAACATCACATACATGCAACCCGTCTTAGAAAACAGTTCTATAAGAGGCTGTTCACCTGATTTTGTTAAACACTTATAAATACACATTTTCAAAGTAGAGAAAATGATCAGTCCTTATTGAGCCATAAATGAGTACATTGATCTTGATGCAAATTATTTTTGAAAGGGATATTCTGACATAGTAAGCTTGAAAAATAATTCAGTTACAGATATTTCAAGTAAGTTCTGAACACAGAAGAATGTTTTAAATGAAAGCTTAAATCAAAGTATACCTTTTACCATATTAGTAAATTTAATACCATTTTCTACAATATGTTAACCATTGTATCTAATAACGTTCAAGACATGTTTACCATAGCCTTAAGGCAGCAATTATCTTCACTGCATTATAAACTTCAATCTCAGATTTCCAGGTTTATTACAAGAAACAGAAGGATGAGGGAAAACTGGACATACTTCCCACTATCATCCTTCTGTAGGCCTCTGTACCACTCAGAAGGCCCAGTCACAGACTAGGACCTTATTTTGATAACTGGACATCACATTGAAAGGATCTCTGGAGTCAAAGGCTCACCACTGTTGTTGAATGACAAATATCATCCCCACGTTGCAGTATCAACTGAATACCATCAACCAAGGAAAACAAACTGCAATATGGAAGTTTATTTCCCATTTATACATGCACATAAATGCTTCCATAAAATGCACACTGCATGCTTCAAAGCAGTGCCTGTCCTATGTATTTGCTCACACTCTTAAGAAATTACTACTTCCTTATTCTTTAAAGAGAAAAATCGCCCTAAAGATTTAGGCGTTCCAGTTTTTCACTTGCCTAAATACAGAGATACATCTGCTCTGCAACAAAAATAAAAAGCAATAGCCAGTAAAACAAATACTTTATTTAAAAAGTATTATGACTAACCTGGGAAAATAGCTTTGGGGTTTTTTTATGTCATTTTGTAACATTAATCCAAATTTTAAATATTTGGAATGTTTCTCTAATATCCTTTTCTCTAATAAAAGCATTTTGTTTTGCTGTTGCCTGTGTAAATCACTAATAGTGCTACTGGATTCATGTCTCTCACAATGCTCAGAAAAAGCAATTTTCAAATAGCAATTAATTAATTCATTCTCAAATAACCTAGAGGAGTTAAAGTCGAGAATATCTTCTGATTTTGGGCAAAGCAGAACTTACTAAAAAGAACAGTAAAAGTCAGAACTGGGATCTCGTTTCCAGACTTTGGATGGAAGTTCCTTTCCTTTAATTTATCGACATTCCTCTCCTTCAATTTATCACCTCATTCCTTTTTTTAATCTCTCCAGTTTTTCTTTCTCCTTGCTGTAGGCCAGATTTGTGCTAACAATCTGATGATGGACAAGGGCATTAAAGTTGTCACAAGTGGCAGCTGTGAATGCTTTCAACATGAAGGAATCTTTGGCCTCTCCAGCTTAAGAGTATTATTTAATTGCACAAGGCACTGGAATCTATTTGAAAGATGCTCCTTGCCATCAATACCCATGTGATATTTTGGTTTATACGCAGGGAAAAATTCAAACTAAGGCAACTTGGAACAGCTTTAAAGCTGCTCTTAATTACCCAGGTGGGGAGGAGGAATCCTTTACTCTCCTGCCTTATATTTAAATTCCTTACTTTCAGTTTTCATGCACTGCAGAATAGGTCCAGCCTGCATCTCAGCTCACATCCTACCACTGTTTTTGCTACTATGTTCTGCACAAATACAATGCTTCTCTTTCC
Source organism: Gorsachius magnificus (assembly GCA_034008185.1). Classification (NCBI taxonomy): domain Eukaryota; kingdom Metazoa; phylum Chordata; class Aves; order Pelecaniformes; family Ardeidae; genus Gorsachius; species Gorsachius magnificus. The sequence goes on from CM067081.1 coordinate 167,166,188, forward strand.
ATTTGTCAAGAACCTATCTACATACACGCAACTTCAATAAATTTTTGGCCATTTGTTTCTGCTGGCCCTTACTACTGTGATATCAGCATGATAATTTGGTATAATGGAACTTCCATCTTAAAAATTTTTCAAAGATGAATATAAATGTCAAATTATCCAAAGTAAACCAAACGTTCTTCTCTCACGTTCCTTAATTTAAAAGCCATTCCTTAGGTTTAGTAGTTACAAAGGTAGTGTACAGTCTAATACACATCAATATTCCTTGAACAAGTAGCTTCCCCAGCCACGGCAATGATCTACACACCTATGATAACCACTGCTGGAATGACTTTCTTTGTGCTGGAGGATATTTGGGAAGGCCATGTTAACTGATCCTATTTTCAGATCTCTCTTCCCATGTTCTTAGAAGTGATTCTTGATTATTTCCAATGTAGGTATCAGTTGCTCTTTTCAACATGTCTCACCCAGTCAGAGTATTATTTTTTTTTCTTTACATAGCAAATACATCTTATTCCTCAGAGCTAAAAGTGAAGTCTTGAGCCCAGAATGAGGATGCCTATCCCTACAGAAGTTATTATTTTGCATAGAAATACTTGTTTCCTTCAATGTTACTGCATGCACTTGTACCTTTGTGTGTGCCTCTGTGCATGTACACGTTATCACTCAATATATCCATCCATTTGTCAGGCAAGATATATTAGTCAAATATTATGTTCCAGGAAGACAAAACAAGTAATTTGTCATGTCAGATTTTCAACAGTCGCATTACCACCAGCTATTGTTTCCCTGCATGTGTTTTTTCAGATCAGGAACGTATCTGTTTTATTTTTTGCTATAATACAGGGTGAAGACATTGTTATTTCCTATATAGTACAGTACGTACAATAAACATAGAAAAAACCCTTGAAATGCTAGTGCCATTAAAGAAAGTATACAATTCACAGAAGAAATACAGATGACACTTCACAAGATGGGATCTGAACAAAGTGTTCTGCTTTGATTCAGAGTAGAAACTCCTCTCTTAAGTGTGCCTTTTGGCTAATTAATGTATTAAGAGTTTCACCCAGCTTGTCTGAAACAGGAAATCAACTCACCTTTGAAACACAGCAATGACGAGTGAAAGGCCATATTGTTCAGAGAAGAGGGTATTTTGGTGCAAGGGAAAAAGATGACTAAGAGGAATTATAAAACAAAATCCTGAAGGACTGTGAAACACATTATCAGTACTTACACCAAAGGCATGGGTGTCAGTAACTGGGACGATGTTTTCAGCACACAGAATCTTATCTCACACTGCACAGTACATAAAAAGACCAAAATTTTAAGAATGTTCCAAACCAAGCATAAGCCCCAATTTACTACGATACCTTTCCTTTATCTTGTTTAGATATGTAATTAGATATTGTATGTTTCTAGACGTACTAACACTAAACATTGGCACAATTACAGGTGGGTAACACAGAATACCTGAACCTGTGGGTTTTTACAAAAAGGATATTTTTTCAGCATGTATAGAGTAGCCAGTCTTGAAGCTCGAAAGTTGGCTCTGACAGATCGATAAACAGCTTTCCGGAGACCAATAAGATGCTGACTGGGATGCTGTCCAGCTTTATTAAATGGGCAAGCGGCACTGACCCTGTCAAGCAAACTTGAAAAGTAAAATGTGATACAACTGTACAGATGTCCTAAAGTATTTTTAAAAGACAGTACATCAGTTTTCTTATTCCATTACTTAGAAAACTTTTCCAAACCATCAGTAACTATGAGAGAAAAAAAAAGTAAATCTATCAATTAATGATATATTTAATCAAAATTTCAGACAAGCAGCCAGGATTCCTCAGCAGACAGCCTGACTCTATTGTCATCTGAGCCATGGCAAAGCTCCTGTTTTCTCCAAAGTTTTCCGAAATGTTACACCAAGGGTAGACAGGCCATAACGTTGTATCTGATACAAAACTATCACAAGCACACTGTAAGCTTTGGAAGTTTTAACACATAGATATTTGACATATACCTCTTCATATACAAATCTGTTCTTTAAGTAATTTTTCTAGAAAAAACGTGCTACTAAATATTGTTTTTAATGCAAAACACTACATTCTTTCAACCTTGTCCGTGCAGAATCCTTTCTAGGTTAACAGAAGTATTATCTGAGTGGTGACACAGATTTTATCATCATGCAATGAATGACAGCTGTGTTTGTGGGAGTCTGACAGGTAAACACATGAAATGTGTGCAGCTATACACGCATATTTGAAAATGTCCACATACTCAGATGAATATACCATTTAAAAAGAAACGGCCATTTGTCTATTAGAATATACTTCAGAATGGCTTTAGCACTGTAAGAAATTGCCTCATCTGGAAATGAGCTGACTTGTGAACTGGGTGAATGTTGAACGTGTCTGTGTAACATTAAGCTGCGGAAAAGGAAAAAAGACTAATACCCAGTTATAGCTATTCGTATCCAGTCTGATGCCAAACCTGAGACACTGAAAAGAGCCTAGGTGCACTCTACTCGCTGGGATTGGTTTTGCTAGAATCGACTTAGGAATGGACGCAGTGTGGACAACAGGACGATGAATTGTGATGAATTGTTTGGGGACTGGAAACCTGCTTCTGCTCTCACCTTTCCCAGGGCGCGGTGAGGAGGTGATTTCGTGTCCACAGTTGCTTAAAGGGAAAAAGCATACGGGGTCCCTGGCAAGACTGAGGCGGGTTGCTGCATTGGTAACTATTTCCGTAGCCCATCTGACTGAAGAGCTGACTAAGCCAGCAGCCCTGACCCTGCTGGAAAAACATCAGTCCTACTGTGTGTGCTTAGCTGGACTGTGCTGCACATCGACCGGGAGGGGAAATAGCTTATCACCTTCACTGTCAAATATAAAAAGCAATGCAGCCCACCCAGTGAGCAAGGCTGGACCCATATCAGTGTGTTAAATATGATTAACACAAGGAGATTCGTGCCAAATACTGCAGTATACTGAATACACTAGCCGAAACACCATATTAAAATATCTGCGTACCATATTAAATTACATGAGTGATACTAAAACGGTTTATATAACATCTCATAAAGTACTATAAAATCTGACTAAAATAAAAGCAAACTGTGTTACTTTCAATTTCTAAACGTAAATTTAAAATGCTAGTCTTGCCATACATTTCACTAGGGAACACGGCATGCAATGTAGTACATGCCAATCTCTTAATGTTTCCCCAGCTTTTGAAGGTTAAGAACTGGAAGTGTTTACGGATAAACTCTCACATCAGTTTGTAGACTCAAGCCCTGGGTGAATTGTCAGAAGCAGGCTCAAAGAAAAGCTGCAAAATTCTTCTACCATAAAAAAAGAGAGAGATATCTATATTCTACTGCAGTGATGTAAGCACTTCCAGCTCCTATACAGAACAAATATAGCACAACTCATGCACAGCATGTACTGCCAGTATTCAGCAAAACAATTTGCTTTCCTTCTGGGAAGGCTTGTTTCCATGTTTTTTATAAAATAATTCTTCTTCATTCCAGTAATCTTAAACTAGTATAACTTGCTATAAATGTCTATGTGCCAGACATGTTCTATCCCTAACTTCCTAATGCTCCATTTATGTTCTATATATTTTAACTGGACTTACAAAATGTTATCAGCTTTGCATATCAGCCACAAATAGCAAGAAGAAAAAAAGGTTAAGGGTGAATTTCCTCTTTCCTACTGCTCCCAAACTATTTTACTTGTAAAGAACAGTGACTTATTTCTCCATGAATCTCACAAGCCAAATTTTAAATAGGCTCTCAATATCTAACAAACTCATATAGACACATTTTTATATATATATATATAAAACTATTAATGCACTCCAACGTGAAAGCAGTTCTACAAAGATGCTATATAGAATCATAGAATCATAGAATGTTTTGGGTTGGAAGGGACCCCTAGAGGTCATCTAGGCCAACCCCCCTGCAGTGAGCAGGGACACCGCTAACTAGATCAGGTTGCTCAGAGCCCCATCCAACCTGGCCTTGAATGTTCCCAGGGATGGGGCCTCCACCACCTCTCTGGGCAACCCGTTCCAGTGTTTCACCACCCTCGTTGTAAAGAATTTCCTCCTTATATGCAGTCTAAACCTACCCTGTTTTAGTTTAAAACCATTACCCCTTGTCCTGTCACAGCTGGCCCTACTAAAAAGATTTTCCCCATCTTTCCTATAGGCCCCCTTTAGATACTGAAAGGCCGTAATCAGGTCTCCCCGCAGCCTTCTCTTCTCCAGGCTGAACAAGCCCAACTCCCTCAGCCTGTCCTCATAGGAGAGGTGCTCCAGCCCTCGGATCATTTTAGTAGCCCTCCTCTGGACCCGCTCCAACAGTTCCATGTCCTTCTTGTGCTGAGGGCTCCAGAGCTGGATGCAGTTCTTTAGGTGAGGTCTCACCAGAGCAGAGTAGAGGGGCAGAATCACCTCCCTCGACCTGCTGGCCACGCTTCTCCTGATGCAGCCCAGGGTACGGTTGGCCTTCTGGGCCGCCAGCGCACATTGCCAGCTCATGTCCAGCTTTTCATCCACCAGCACGCCCAAGTCCCTCTCGGCAGGGCTGCTCTCGATCCTTTCTTCCCCCAGCCTGTACTGATACTGGGGGTTACCCTGACCCAGGTGCATGACCTTGCACTTGGCCTTGTTGAACCTCATGAGGTTCATACAGGCCCACCTCTCCAGCCTGTCCAGGTCTCTCTGGATGACATCCCGTCCTTCTGGTGTGTCAACCGCACCACTCAGTTTGGTGTCGTCTGCAAACTTGCTGAGGGTGCATTCGATCTCGCTGTCTAAGTCATTGATGAATATATTAAACAGCACCGGTCCCAGTACGGACCCCTGAGGGACACCACTCGTCACCGGTCTCCATCCGGACATCAAGCCATTGACCACTACCCTCTGGATGCGGCCATCCAGCCAGTTCCTTATCCACCGAACAGTCCACCCATCAAATCCATAGCTCTCCAATTTAGAGAGAAGGATGTTGTGGGGGACCGTGTCAGAGGCTTTGCAGAAGTCCAGATAGATGACATCCATTGGTTTTCCCTTGTCCACTGATGCTGTCACACCGTCATAGAAAGTCACTAGGTTCGTCAGGCAGGACTTGCCCTTGGTGAAGCCATGCTGGCTATCTCGAATTATCTCCCTGGCCTCCATGTGCCTTAGCATAGCTTCTAGGAGGATCTGTTCCATGATCTTCCCAGGCACAGAGGTGAGGCTGACAGGTCGGTAGTTCCCAGGGTCTTCCTTTCTACCCTTTTTGAAAATGGGCACAATGTTTCCCTTCTTCCAGTCCCCAGGGACTTCACCTGACTGCCATGACTTTTCAAATACCATGGAGAGCGGCTTGGGGACTACATCGGCCAATTCCCTCAGGACTCTGGGATGCATCTCATCAGGTCCCATGGACTTATGTGCGTTCAGGTTCCTCAGGTGGTCACGAACCTGATCTTCTCCTACAGCAGGATGGGTTTTGTCCTCCCGGTCCCCCTCATGCCATCCATCAACTCGGGTTGAGTGAGGAGAGAGGTTCCCAGTGAAGACTGAGGCAAAAAAGTTGTTGAGTACCTCAGCCTTCTCCTCATCTGCTGTTACCAGCTTGCCAGTCTCGCTCATCAGCGGGGGTACGCTTTCTTTAACCATCCTTTTCCGGCTGATATACCTGTAGAAACCCTTCTTGTTATTCTTTGCATCCCTAGCCAAGTTTAGCTCCAGCTGAGCCTTGGCCTTCCTGACCCCGTTCCTACACAATCAGACCGCATCCCTATACTCTTCCCAGGATGCCTGTCCCTGCTTCCACTGCCTGTGCAGTTCCCTCTTCCTCCTTAGTTTGACCAGCATCTCTCGTTTCAGCCATGCCGGTCTCTTCCCTTCTTTGCCCGATTTCTTACACCTAGGGATCGAGAGCTCTTGCGCTCTGTGGATCACATCCTTAAAGATCTGCCAGCTCTGTTCTGTTCCCCTGTCCCTGAGGACTGTTTCCCAGGGAGTCCTTCCGTCTATCTCCTTGAGGAGCTGGAAGTTTGCTTTTCTAAAATTCAGGGTCCTGACTATACTCTTTGTTCCTCCCATTTCCCTCTGGAGCATGAGCTTTACCAACGCATGATCACTGCAACCCAAGCTGCCTCCAATCTTGACATTTATACACATATATATGTACATATATACACCAATATGTGCTCACAGGGCTTGCTTCTAGTTTAAGGAAAGGCAGCATTTTGGAGAAAAGCCAAATATTTTGGTGACAGACCAGTCAATAACTACTTGCTGCTTATTGCTGCAGCCTTTCATTATGTATTCCTACAGTTTTCATTTTATAATGTGCAAGACAATGGACATACTTTCATTACCCCGTGGAAATTCCAGGCTGTAACCCGTGATCAGACTTCATTTGTCTAATTGCAAAAGAAGCAATTAGATGGAAATACTGTTGTTCTGCCTGAGTAGAGCACTGCCCTACCTTGGCTACACAATTTCTGTAATCCAAACTACCCCGGTGAGGTCTCGTCCATCCCTGCATCGCAGAGCTTGTAACCACGCAGACATACCTGAAATGCCAACAGCAGCGTTAAACACTTCTGAGGGCCATACTGAAATCAGAATATCCCGTTGCCTTTGAGAGCAGCTAAAACAAGAGAGGCCTGACAGGGTTCTGGGTTCCTTTTCTAAGTGGCTGCTGTGGGGTTTTTTTGGGTGGGAGGGGAACGAAGGCAGAATGATGCTTGAATTGGTTAAGCATATAGCAGTCACTACCACACAGTAGTAAACCAGTGAACCAGTGGACAACTCACCAAAACTTCATCAAGAATCATTTAACATTTACAGAGAAAGTCAAATATCAATGAAAAAGGGGCAAATAGGGTGGAATAAAGCAAAGCCATAGATATTTCAAATCATATGCAAATTAGCCTACAAGAACACAGAAATGGATGGTGCAATGGGGAGGAAAAAACCAGGGGTGGACAACAAGGAACTTCAGGCCAAAGCTGCAGACCTGGGCTTGCCATAACAGAGTTTAGCTAAGTACAGCCAGCCAAAATCTGAACTCAGTACTATTTAAATGTCAGCTTCAGTATCTTTCCATTCACAACATGGTTAATGGACAGTCCAAACTATGCTGAGCTAGCAGTATATTAAAAGAGCAGCATACATATCATTGAACAGGGTGCTGTGCTACCTGGTTGAAATCCCATTCCTTCACAGATGTAAAATGACACAAAAAGATACTCATTAACTTTTCAGCTGCAACCATTTCTATTGCCATGTGACTCTTTCTGAACAAGCTTTAAAACTTTGACAAGGTTACTACAGGAGAACATCCTAACTTTATTCTGCTAAGGTTTACTGTAGAAAATTCTGGATCATACATGAAGCGCTATCTCAAGCAACGAATTTCATGGTGCTCTGTGCAGCAGCATCTTTTGTATATGTGGATGCAGAAAAGGACAGTCTGGAGTTCGAAATTCCTCCAGGCTAAACCAAACCAAAACCTGTACAGCACTGACTTCTTCATACTGGACAACTGTTCCAATGAGGATGTTGGCACAGTCAGATGTCTCCCACTCCATCCATACTCCAAAGTCTTTTGAAAAGCTTGCCAAAGTTTTAAGTAAAGAGGCTATTAGATCAAGCATCAGCTTAAAAGACCAGCCTGTTTTTTGTTAATCTGTTATCTAAGATATGTAGTAAAAGAACAAGGCACCAGCAATTCAGACATTGACCGCAAGTTCGTTTGCTTAAACTTAGGAAAAAATCCAAATGTTTTTCTCATCTGTAATTTGGACAAGCCCTAACAATAATTTCTTTTAAAAACCCGTTTGCAAAGATAAGACTGCCTATTGCTTAACTATATGCTTCTTCAGCAAAAAAACAAACCAAAACAAAACACATAGCTAGGCAGACTGAAGACATGCTTAAGCATTCCAAAGGGAGAATGAAACATTTCTTCAGTGAAGCATACTGAAGGTATCTCAAGCTAGAAAATTAATTCAAAATGTTAAGTCTACAGTTTCAAGCTTGCATGTAAAAACATGTGCCTGACTGCTGATAGTTGGTCTGGCGTGAACAAACAATTTCTTGGTGCACACAAGGGAATTTTTTATTGTTTTTAGAAAGAAGTCGACTGGATTTTAGCTGTTGGTGTTTCCCAACTCCTTTAACCTAAAACCTAACTGGCACAGGTGCACATCTAACCATAGGCTGTTACAAGGGAAAAGCACGCATGGCAACGAGAGTGCACAGAAGCGGGCCTGTTGGCTTTGGGATCCTTGCATACACTGAACATGTTCTGATGTCCTTTCACACAGCAAATAAGCAAAAATTACCAAATAGCTAGGAGAGCTAAATAACCAGGAACGCTTTCACATCCCTTAAGTGGATGAGAGGCAAATTCAGCAGCAAATAATTTAAGAATCTAAACATCTCAACATTTGTATGCAAGAAAAAAAAAGAGTAATGGAAACTTTATTTGAGGTGGCAAATGACCTTTGATGGTCTTTGCTGATTGCTGTGTTCTCATTTCTTCAGACTGTTATTTGTTAAATAAAAATAGAATGGTTTTCATGTCATCTTGTTTTCTAAAATATGAATGATTACTTGCAGGTCAGTTTACTTACATAGATTTGGTAATATAAGATTAAAAAACGCCCTCAAACAACCCACCCTCTAAATGACTCCCCAAAACGGTTAACTAAATTGTTCAAAATCTATTTCTTCATGTATTTCATTGCTAGCAGAGGATGAGATTTCAAAGGCATACCACTTACGTGAGACTTAATTCTCCTTCAGGATACAGGGTTTTAACACTGAGTTGTTGGAATTCATACTTTCAGTATGAATGGTAATTTTGCTATTTTATGTAAATGAAAAGCTTTAAGTATTATATTTTTTGGTAATTCCACTTGTTATGGGAGACAGTGTAACAAGACGATTTTAAAGACATCTGGCTTGAATGGATCTGTGTATTAAATAAAGTGAAATACAGACTCACAGGGTAAATCCTCTGGAAATTACTTCAGTCTCTTGAATGAGTCGTAGAGCTTTCCTCACGAGATTAGTAAAAGCTCGGCTATTCGCCACTGTTTCTTCCAGCTGGATACAGTATTTTCGCAGGGACATTTGCAGCTTGGCTGTCCTCCATGTGCCCCACACTCGAAAGACTGCATAGACAAGCAGAACGAGTCCCCACAGCCGCCAGGACGATTCCTTCCACCACGAAGGAAGCACAAGCAGTGCACTTACAAAGGCAAGCAACAGCGAGACATCCCTGCAACCAGAGAAAAGTATCATCAACCACAGGTGGCCGAGGTCAAACAACTGGGAAAATCATGGAGCTTTCGGTTACATTCGAGATTACGACATCTTGTTACGGGGCTTTTAGGTAGGTCCTGAAGGGAGCTGTAAACACCGAAAACTTCTGCAAGTGGCAGATTTAGAGGTACACATACACGGCATTACTTGGTCAGCATACCCTAAGGAAACATTTATCCGGCTTTTTTACAGCACAAGTAAAAGAATAATGCACCCCGTTGAAAGGTCGGTTTCTCTTACACATATGACTTGGAAAAAAAAAACAAACCAAACCTGACTACTCAGCATTATAAGCCAGGGTGGGTAGGAACTGGAATATCTGTACTTCCAGGTTCAAGAGTACAGTAGGGAAGGGCATGTTTCTTTTGGTAACAAAACACTCAAGTAATGCCAGCTTTATTTTTTCCAGATTCTGACTCATTTAACTTGGACACCAACACACCACTAGTTTTTAACACGTTTTTAGAAGGATGGCTTGAATAAGCATTTTAAATAATTTGGCAACTTTTGAAAATCCTTAAAAAACAGAGGTACTAGTATCTCAGTTCAGTTATTTCTCAAGGACGTTTTAAAAACATCACAAAACTGTAATTTTCATCTAGAAAAATTCAACAAAAATAAGTAACTGCTAGAAAATATACTGTTTCACATATAGTATTATAGTTGCAATTTCTGTTTTCACAGAGGTGGATATGGGCTTCAAGGTGCACAACTTTAATTTGTCAGCATTTTTTGAAAGAAAAATATTCACTTGCTTCACCCCTTAGAGCTGCGTTTCCTGTATTTAATTTTGGAAGTATTCACAAGGATTATTCTCCCATTTCTAAAGTAAGAGATGATCTCTGGTTTTCTATTTTCTGGACAGTGTTGTGGTCATATTTCAACAAGCTTTACAAGTGTTAACTCTTCAGGGCCACTGATAGGTTTCAGTAAAGGTCCAGGGTTAAAATATTCCAGATAGTAATTAACTTCAAAAAGGGCAGACACACAGTCTGTAACTTCCTTGGTACATTAAAAAAAAAAACCAAACCCAACAACAACAAAATCACACACACAAAATATGGATCACAATGATGAAAGTCTGGAAGGGATTTAAGAGCTCACTCTGTCCATTTTCAGTTTCTGGTTAATCCAGATCACCAAGGACAGACTGAAGAAGAAAACGGAGACTCCACAACCCACCCAGGTAGCTATTCCAACACATTAGTATCCTTACAGTTCAAAAGATTTCCCCCAAGACCAGCCTGAATCCTTGGCAAGTTAATCACATTATTTTTCCTCATATCCTTCCCTCTTCCGAACAGAATAAACAACAACTGATCACCACCTTCTTATCAATGACCTTCTACACATCATAACACTGTTCCATCCCACTTCAATTTTGGCCATTTTGGCCAAACACTCCTAGCATACTCTAATGTTGTGGAACGATTACATTTTCTAAACTCATTATTGTTATTCCACTCTGGACTGTCTCTAAACTACCTATGCCTCTCCAAGTGTGGCATCCAAAACCAGATGCTGTAGCCTAACACAAGGCTTAGGGAAACAAACAGAAAAGTAAACCCCCGTGTCCTGCATATAACAAGGACACCAGGATGAGATTTGACGTTTTTTGAATACTTTGCTGACACATTCAATTTATGCTCTGCAACGATGCGGAGATCCTTTTCTGAAGCAGTACTACCTGCCCAATTATTCACCACTTTATTAATTTGATTTTTCCTTCCCAAGCGTCGCATTAGACTTTGGTCTTCATTAACTTATCTATTGATTTCAAGATATTTCTTCAAGCTACTTTTGAAATCCATTCTGCCAAAACACAAACTTGGTGTCACCTGTAAGCCGATCAATAGTCATAAAAAATGTACTTTATAATCTGAACAGTTAAAGAAACAAAGAATAGTGCTAGGACCAGGACAAACCACCGGAAAAATCTGGTTCAAAAGTTCTCTTCTTTGACAGAGAGCATCAATAATAACACATTACAACTTAAACAGTTGGGGTTTTTAACCTAATGTTGCTTTGTAATAATTTTATCTATTTTCCTAACATATGCACGAAAACATAGCACTGGGCTATGTTATGAGATATTTTTATCTACTGATTCCTGTCCATTTCTGAGCAAGTCACCCTGTCAGAACACCCACCATCCTTGTTATTTTTCAAATACAGGTGGTAGCTGTTCAGACACTGCTGCAGCTAGCTCCTTCAGTATTCTAGGGTGAATTTCACAGGCCTCTGCTGACTTAAACGCATCGTGTTTAAATACTCTTTAGTCTGTTCTTCTGGTGTTCTATGTCTGAAAATTAATTGCACACACCCTCCCAACATATTTTATGAAGACTACAGCAAAGAAAACACTTTTCAATTCAGTCTTCACAATCATGTCTTATTTATAAAAATCACCACTGTATAGCTTTAGAAATTAATGAATTAATCAATTGCATTAGTTCTTCCTTATAGCACATGCTAGGGACTGGAAGTACCCATTCACATTCATGCAGCTATCTCAGATTAAAACTCTTTCAGTAAAACGCCGAGGACAAAAACATGCTTATACAAACACTGGGGGACTAGTGGACCAAAGACTCAAAGACCCGAGAAAAAAAGTAGTTACTTTATTGCTGCATTTTATATAAAGAACACACAATACATTTTTTGCTTATTTCTTGGTGAATATAGGGGTAGATATTCTCTGTACAATACCAAATATTAGGAGTTGCTAGGGAGCGTAGCGTTGGAAGCCGTCCATTTTCCTGTTGCTTACACTGCCCCGCAGACAGGATACTGGGGTCAAGGAACTCAATCAGTTCCACATCCTCCTGCAGCAGAACTTCCTGTTGCAGGATGGTACGGAGCGTGTCAAACCGAAATCCAACATCCTTACCACAAATGGGCAGGAGAAAAAAAACAGGCATTAGCAAAGAATATTCAGATTCTTAAAACTAAGTTAGAAGAACAGGGAAAACGCCCAGACACTCTCTACTTTACTGGCAACAATCTGTTCCCAAAGACTACAGGACTGTTTCAGATATATCTCAGGTAGCTGCTTCACTTTCAGTAAACATTGCTTAACTTTAAAAATTGACATACTGCCTAACAGTTCAGACTTGCAGGATGCATGGCACTGACTTTCTGATCTGACCTGTATAGTTACAATAGCTGGAAACATGCCACAGATTATGCCAATACATTTGCGTAAGAATCAGAGAGGTACTATAGCTATTAGAAGACCATTAATAAAACAGCAAACACTTTTTTTTTAATGCCTTTACATCATTAACAAACAAAAATTAGAAAGAGTAATATTAAAAATTAGTTAACAAAAAGTCACGTGTGGACACTTAATAACAGTAGGGTCAATGCACTGGACTCAAGCCCCCAGCCAAGGCAGTGAAGTCCACTCCTGCAGGATTCTGTGCCTTTCCCAAGGGAACTCGATCCAGACATGAAACAGCATGGGACTCTGAAGACCCCATGCTTGCTAAACTCCAGGCAAACTTCAGGGAGTTACTTACTCGTGGATTTGATGCCATGATAAGCATTTGCTATTTTTTCCCTACAGTTATAGCTCTTCAAGACAAATACACAGCTCTTGAGGACAAATATATCTGTCAGAGAAGCCCCCTGAAATATTAATTTGCCTACTGCACCAAACTATAATTACAAAACACTTTAAGTTAAGAATGTCATAACAAACCCCAACACTGAACACATGCATCTTTGCATCATGCTAGATTACAGGAGGGAAAGGAGAATATTTCTGTAAAAGCCTCTAATAGAAGTTGTTAAGAGAAGTATGACATTTCACAGTACAAAATCTATGTAGTTCTGTCATTGACACAATGAGATTACTTATGAAACTGTATGATAGCTAGTCAAAAGTTTAATTGCATACATTGATGTCACTTGCTATAACTTGCACTCTACTTTTCATGGAAAACATTTGTTTCAGGACTGTGTGCAAGAGGAAACTCTGCCCTCCTCCAATGCATCCTGTGTCATTTCAGTACTCTAACTGTAGCATGCAGCAGGAGAAACATGTTTTCCATATTCTTTGGTTGTGTCTCCATCTCAAGAAAGCAAGACAAAAAAACGCTGTAAAGATAATACCTTTGATTCATAGGGGAAGAGGAAGGAAGAAAAAAGACAACCAAAGACCACTAATGAGAGGTTTTAGGGGAAATCTCGTCCTCTTGTGATAAGGGAGAAGAGATAGTAACTGGACTTGGCAGAACTCTCTGAGAAATGGAAACCCCTAACTTCTCATGTTGCTCAACAATTATTTTTTTGAAGCTACATTTGAAGACGTCTTCCCTATATCAGAGTAGAAAAAAAGAAATCAAAATTCTAACTTCTAGATCCTGGAACACTCTGACTAATGTGACATTTGCAAGCCAGAGTAGGAGCCTGAAGAAGCTGGGTGCAAGTTAAAGCAGATCTCAGACAAGCCCAGGCAAGAGACTGAACTGGCTAGAACGTGGCATTGCGGAGAACAGGTGAAAAGGCAGCATAAAACTATTTTTAATGATCTGGGGTAGAACATGACCCTTCAGACCTACCCACACATGCTGACTTGGGCCCTAAAAGTTCCTACAGGCTCCGGGAGTAGGAGAATACAGCTTCTGGTGAGGCAGATGGACACCCAACCGCTTCTGAACTGCTGAGATGGGAGCACGCAGGTAGTACAGAGAACTGTTTTTGCCTCTCCCTACAGCCAGACTGCTACACAGATGTTGTCACAGGTGTAGGTTACCTCCTTTCAGCTTTCAAGAACTTCGGTAATTTCTCACACATTTTATTTTGATTTCTCTTCCACATTTTTAACACATTCAGGCTGGCTACAGGTATTTTTCCTGTTCTCGTGTGCCTGATTTGCCTGGCACAGTAAATCTGAAAACAAGAACCAATATTATCTGAAGGAAAAGTAAGACTCTTCAAGCCAAAACCAACAGTACAGACCAAAGATGGTTCAGAGGATGAGGTGCAGAGGAAAACTTGTGGATTAGGAAAGGAAATGGAAAAAAAAGTGTTCACTTACCAGGCGGTGAAGTATGTCATCATTTTTCTTATATTGTGGAAAAGGAAACCAACTTCTAAAGAACTCAACTAGTTTTGACAGGATGCCTTGCTGAAGGGAACAGAAATTACTCCAATTAAAAAAACCCACAAAAACAACAAAGCAAAAAAAAAAAGAAAAAAACAACAACAGACAATTCCTTTATTTCTGCATTTGCTTTTCTTGTTAACTCAGACCCAAGTACCTGTAAGGAAGTTTCGCTTACTGTGCCTGGCCTAACTTCAGAGTACACTAAGGGAACATCTGCTTCCCGTCTGTTTGCCTGTACACAAGAGCATGAAATAAAGCTTTCAGTAACCCCACCTATTCGGAGCATAATGGATTTTTATGCTGTACTGTTAAAAATAACTACAGCTAGAATTAGTTTGATCTTAAGTTGGCAGCTACTGCATCAATATGAAAGACTTTCTCTCTCCTTGAGGATAAAAAAAAGCAGTGAAGTTAAATGGCTGACAGGGACTGAAGAAAAATAAAAGACCCAGGAGAGGAACAACCTCTCCCCGGCAGACCACTGCAGCTTGAGGACACGGCTCTCCAGGAGTTGTGAATGGAGACAGGGAAGAGTGACTGCAAGAAGAGGAACTGTCCCAGCAACTCCGTGTCCCACCAAGAGCGTGCGAGCAGGTGCTTTGTCTCCCTGCTGCTTCCCATGCAACCTAAATCCACACTTTCATCTGAGCTGTGAACATAACTTTGAACGCCACACTAGAGGGAGACCCTTTCAGTCATCACACGGTTTACTCATGTATCTTCCAGAAATACGATGCCTGAAAGATTATAATTAGATAGAAAGATTATAATTACAAATAAATAGATTTTGCTTCACTCTGCAGCCATTCAATGAAGAAAAAAAAGGAGTTTTTGACACACGCTATCTACTTTCTTCAGACTGAGCTGAGAGGAAGTATTTTTCAAAATATTTACTTACTTATATTTCATGAATTCTGAGGCCCTACCTCTTAATCTTCAGACTGCTGACATGTAATACAGTCAATCAAAATGTATGCCAAAAAAAAATTAATCATGGAGCACTTACATTTTGTGGCGTACTATTTAAAAAAAACAAAACCAAAAACAACAAAAAACCCAAACTCAAACAGATTATAACACCTAAATGTATAAAGAGTGTCTGCATTAAATCAGCTGCTTCTGTTTCTCCTTCTTGCATTTTTTTCTTCCCTCCCTCTTGTTTTTTTTACTTTTTCCCCTCCAACTATAAGGTGAAAGTTGAAAGGCAGGATGACACAAGTTTGACACAGCAAGCTAGGGCAGAACAGCTCTGAGTAACACCAGAAATTGTCACCCTAAAGCCCTTATGTTTCAAAAATGTTTGAAATAACTTACTTTGGCATCCATTTATGTTACCTAACTCAAGTTTTTCTTTACGTATGCCTCATCTTTCTGTGTACGGTTAGAATTGCAGACCTACGCCAAAAGGAAGTGGTTTTAGATCAGTGGCAATAACAGGGGTTTCATAATGATAGCTCTTCCCGAGACACAAACATCACCGTGGCTCATTAGGAGGAGCTATCCCAGCAATCCACACTTCTTAGACTAGGGAATAAATCCAAGTGATTGCATTTGGATGTTGCTCAAGGGCACATCAAGTTGGAAGAGGAGAAGAGTGTCACAAACTGCAGCACTAGATTATCCTCCAAGTTTCTTGCAAAGTGGTACAAAATAAAACAAATTTTTCCAATTACAGTTTGTAAAAATTTGAGATTAAATAAACAAAGGTTCTTGCTCTGCATTTGAGTTGCAAGCAGATATTTCATTCAGAAGTACTTTTCCTAGTACTTTGAAAGCAGAGGACAGAAAAAACTGTCTATTTACAATTTAAAATTGTGCTTTTTGGAGCCTACCATTTTCAACTGCTTAGCCTTCATAAGTCTTTGGGTTTTTCTCATGAACATTTAAATCTACACCACAGACAATTTTAAACTGCTACCAGCTGACTAAACTAGACTGTGGAATTACTGAAAAAAACCCCAACATACTAGCATGCTACATAAGTAATCTCTTGGTTTATTTTCCATGTTTTAGTTTAAAAATAAAAACCTGAGCTTGCATAAATACTCAACAGGCATGTCAGTGCTTGAAAACACAAAACAAGACAACCCACTGTCTTGGGCTGTGACCCAGTACAGTAACACATTACATTATTCAGCTCTTTGGAATAGCATCTCAGTTTGCACTCCCATTGGGAGTGTTACTGACAAGTAAAACAACTTTCATCAACACACAAGTCAGGTCATGTTGCCAATGCTTCTGGAGTATTCTTCTTACAACTTTAGAACACAACTCAGTCAACCTCTCCATAAACTGAGTAACAAAGACTCCTAACATTTTTTAAAAAGTAGCGTAGGGCATGCACATTTGAGGTACATTCATTTGAATCTAAAATAACATTCTAAGGACTCTTTCTCTTTTCAGGATGAACCTGAAATGGTAAACTAGCAGGTATCTAAAATACCATCATTCGCATTGGCACCTTTCAATTCTGTGCACCTCAGAAAGAAGATAATGCTACATATTAAATACCTTCCAGCTACCCAGAGCCAGCATTAAGCGGGTGGGAGCCCTAGACTGGTGCCTCTGTCCTTCCACATCAGGTCACCTGCACAGACAGCTACTGAGGGCTAGCCCCGACACAATCCTCAAAGGCAGCCTCCAGCACCAGCGCTGTTCTAGCGATGAAATATTATCACATCTAAGATGGGATGAGTTGTGACAGCGTCATCAACTGAAACATTCAGATATGCACAGCAGTCTAGGAGAATGAGTGAGAAAGGGAAAATGTAAATGGGAAGAAATACATTCCTCAAACATCAAGCAGAATTACCCAGAAAGGATTCAGTTTCAGAAAACAGGTCTAGGAGCTTTTGCAAACCGTGCTTTGAGTATCAAGTGATCATGAGACCAGAACTTTAGCTGTAACTTTCTCCAGAGATTGGTCCAGCCAGGAGCACTGCACCTATAATTACCACGCTAAATCACATCTCTACACTCCCTCAGGTGGGAGCTTGGCATTTCATCAGCCCTCAGAACACAACCTTGAAGCACCTTTACAGCTTTTCAGCTCAATGTTCATTAAGACCATGTTCCGATTAAAAAAAAAAAAAAACACCAAAACAACACACACAGAGAACTATTTAAGATGTGCTTCAAATTCAACTGATGCCTCTGCCTTTCATTAAGCCTGAACCATATGCTCTGCTTGGCAGGACAGCCAGGCACAGCACAACATTTGTATCAGTCACTGGGAACCTCTTTTTTTTCCAGATTTGTTTTCTCAGTCCCAGAAGATCCCAAACTAGATCTTTGCCTTGCCAAAATCTTGCTACGTGTCACCAGATTGTATCTGCACAGGGATCCTACTTGACTGAATACCAGAGGAGTAAACAATCTCAACTCAAAGACAAAGCAAAACTGCAGCTTTTCTATTTTTACTTTAACAAAATGTTTAAGGCATTTGTAAACCTTTTTTTCAGAACAGAAGGAAAACGATACATACAAACTAGGCATCACTCAGCACGGAACATCATTTACTCGCTGTGATTATACTTTGCATTACTCTAAGCCTCAACTAAGACCATTTTATATGAGGACTGTGGGTAGGTACATACTCAGAACTCAGAAACCATTTGTTTCCCAGGCATTTTATAATTTCAGTAAACTAGGCCAGCGAAGGCTGAGAGAAGGGAAGTGGGAACAGTCTCATGTAAAAATGAGGAAATGATTGGATGGAAATGTAAATGATTTGCCTATACGTCATACAAACGTTGCAACAAAGCCTCAGATCCTCCTAAATCCAGTCCACTTCCTTAAATGTGTGGCCAGCTGCCTCTCCATCATTCTCTTTCATTTTGAGACACCCTACCAAAATGGGACACAGAAATCAAATGACAAAATCAGACTTTCTGACATCAGATTACAAAACAAAAGTGTTAACATTCCCAAACTGGTACTGGAACAGCAGCAGTTAGAAACTATGACATTTTATCACTAGAAATTACACAGAGGTCTCTCCCTTATTTCCACTACATAGCCTTGTCTAGACGGAGATGAGACAATGTCAAAGTCATCCTAGTATTTGTTGGAAATGGACAGCCCATTTTCACACACCCACTCTCTTCAAGTTGCAAGGCAAACCATGACGAATTACTGCTACATCTGACACAGTACTGGAGGACTTCCTCCCAACACAATAGAATTAAGTGTAAAATGCTTGAGGGGAAGGGAGGGGAAAAAAAAATACTTGAGGCTTTTAAAAGTAGTACATCTTAATACTTTTCAGGTTCTTAACCCCACAGCACTTTTGTATTAAACTCAGTGAAAATTATGTACATGAACACATCATACTGCTTTACTGAGTTCCACAAAAGTAATTATGCAAAATAAAGTAATGCAGCTAACAAGTGTCAGTCCATGCATTACTTCATAGTAACGAACAGATAACCAGCCAATGAAATATGTCATCCTAATTTTCAATTAAAAGTGGTTTAATTAAAGTCTTCCTGCACTAAGCCAGAACAGGTACCTTCAATGTAAATGTACCTCAACACTGCCAATAGCTTTAAAGGGAAAATATATTTACAGGTGATTTCTTGAGGGCTGTGGTGAGTGCCAGCTGACAATTCTGAAGAGTAAGGGTAGTGGACCTAATATTTCCATGAACCCTTTTACAGGTAGTTTAAATTAAAGTATAAAAAATTGTGAGTTAAACCTTGAATTAAATTCAGTCTTGCCTTGTGACCACTGATAGAAGCAATCATTATTACAAATGTAATAGCTATCCACATCAACAGTAACTAGAAATCAATTTATTTTTTAAATTTAAAATAATCTTACATTAGAGAAACCAGCCAATGAAGCATGGAGACACTGCAAGCATCACTCTTCTTTCTCCCCTCAGTTAATCTGTTGCTTAGGCTCACAAATCCTCAGTACACAAGACTGGAATTCTGTATGAAGCTGCCTGGTT
Organism: Gorsachius magnificus; assembly: GCA_034008185.1. Lineage (NCBI taxonomy): Eukaryota > Metazoa > Chordata > Aves > Pelecaniformes > Ardeidae > Gorsachius > Gorsachius magnificus. The sequence continues at coordinate 167,185,588 of CM067081.1, forward strand.
AGGTTTTTTCCTACATGATTGCTGAACTCTCTGAAAAACTGTAAGCTCTACAAGAGCACGGCTGAACAGTACAAAACTTAAGGATTACAATGATAGTACGATTTTTTTTACAGGCTCTAATCCATGTGCCAGGCATGCAGTGGTACTCACAGGTGTGCTCAATGTATATGCACCCTGTATCTTATCCACATGGTCATCTTTGATCAGAAGGTGGGGCATGAAAGGAGGAGGGTGACACTCTGGACTGAAGACCAGACCAAAATGTTTCATGTTTTATTACCCTGTCTCTTCAAACAGACTAATGAGTGTGTGAGGATGTTTATATAGTCTATACAGAGAGTGGTTGAAATGAGTATCACTGTATGAAAATACGACCTATGAACGCTTCTCTGAATACTGTTAGATGAATAAGCTTCACACTGCAACTAACAGTTCCAAGTCTATGCATGTCAGTCCTTACATGTACACCATACTATTGTAAACATTTTAAAACCCACACATTCTTCCCCCAATCAGAAAAAAACTGACTGATGTTATCCACATCAGTTCATACACCTCCAAACCCTACCCCACCTAAGATCCCACACAGAGCAGAACAGATTAAAAATCCCACAAGAAAAAAATACTTTCAACCTAAACCAAAAGAGGAACAAGAGGGACATGTACAAAATTGAAAAAAGCTTTGCTGAAATAAAACCTAATTAACTGTGACTGTTGCTTGACTAATTCCTTGAAGCATCTTGAGAACTGGGTAGTGGATATACATCAAGATAGCATTATTTGAGAAAAGATCCTAAGAAAAGCATCAGCTCTCCTCATTTGCTATATGATCTCCCATCCACCACGATCTGCAGGGAGACCTGGAGATCTCAGGGCCACTCATTTGCCTGTGTTTGGGAACAATAGGATGCTCTCCCCAGTTCACTGCCAGCTAATTGGGAGGGTGGAACATTGTGGAGCAGGGAAGCAGCAGGGCTTACAAATGAGAAGGAAGGGGTCGCAGACTTCTGATTTTAAGACAGCTGAAGAGATATAAGATAGGAATGAACAACAGAAAAACTGAGCTCAAGTGGAAGGTTAAAAGCCACAGTGGGCAAGAATCAGATGACCTAAGGTGCACAAAGATGGAAGCTACTGTAGGTGGTGGGGAGGGAGGAGAAAGAAATGGTAATTCTTCAGAAGCAACGCATCAGCCCATAAATGCTTGGTTTGGGGTCTCACCTGTCAGGCGCTGCCCACCTCAGCCTGCAGTGGCCGGGACAGAGAAGGCTGCATGGAGGACTCTTTTTCTCCTGCCTTAGCACATAGCTGGAGCACGTCCACCGAAAACTGAGCTCTCCACTGTGGAAGTGGAAGAAGTAGGCAGAAAATAAGTGCTCTTTGCATGCTCCATCTAGGTGCTATGGAGAAGACAGACCTACTACTGAATTCTCAATGTACTTGTTGCATACAGATTCCTACATTAACTGCCTCAAAAGAGGAATTTCCTCACCCACACTACAGCTCCTCATCTGAGTCACATTGTCTTTATACTACCAATAATAGTAAAATACCATTTATTTTTAATAAGGAAAACAAAAAATATGTAGGCCACAGTAAGTGTTAAGCAGCCAAATACTCAAGCGTATTTTTAATACCAAAATGTTTAAAAAAAAAGATCCACAAGCCTTTACTCAAAATGATAGAGAAACACGAAGTCTGAGCTAGTCAGTTGATCCTTGTCAGCTGTTACTGTTAGAAAATTGCCATAACCTAAGCACAGTTCTACTATCTCATTCAGACTGGTTATTGTATTTATACTTCCCAGAAATCCTCTTTCTTAATAGGTTTTGTCACAGAGTAAGTGATATTTAGCAACTGAATGCCTGAGAAGGGCTGGGAACTATAAATATTCTGTTCCATAAAATTACAGGTTTTGTTCCCAGAATGTCATGCTAAGCTAACATAATATTCAGTAAATAAGATAATTTACAACACTCAAAAAAATCACTATCCAAGTCTCTTGCTTCCCTATCTTACACAAGTGCAAAGATACATTTCAAACTGTACTGGCAAACCATGCATCTCCAAACACATTTGCCGACAAGACATGACGACTGGTTGGGTTTTTCTGTTTGTTTTGGTTTTTTCTTTTTTTTTTTTTTTTAATAGAGGGAGAGATTTATCTTTATTCCCTCTGACTTTGCCTATTCATGAAGTAACACGGTTCTCTTTTGAGAAGAGAAATACTCAGGAACGGGAGAGCACTCACTTTCTGGGCAGCATGCACAGTCCGCTCTCTTTGGCTCTCTGCTGCTGCACATTGCTCTGCCTTCTGTGATGCTGATGAACATACTTCAAAATCTGTGTGTCCCAAATCCTGCAGATATTGGTAGAGTGGGGAATTCTGAAAGAGAGTTAAAAAAAGAAAAATGAGAGAAAACCCCAATGTTAAAAATAATTCTGTTTCCCACAAAACACAACTGTGAATACTTCAATGAAAGGACCGAGAGCAGCCCTGCAGAGAAGGACTTTGGGAGAGCAGTGGATGAAAAGCTGGACATGAGCCGGCAATGTGCAATTGGCAGCCCAGAAAGCCAACTGTACCCTGGGCTGCATCAAAAGAAGTGTGGCCAGCAAGTCGAGGGAGGGGATTCTGCCTCTCCGCTCTGGACAGACCTCACCTGGAGCACTGCATCCAGCTCTGGGGTCCTCAACACAAGAAAGGCATGGACCTAGGGTACAGGTTAGAGCAGGTCCAGAGGAGGGCCATGAAAATGATCAGAGGGCTGAAACACCTCTCCTGTGAGGAAAGGCTGAGAGAGTTGGGGTTGTTCATCCTGGAGAAGGGAAGGCTCCAGGAAAACCTTAATGCAGCCTTTCAGTACTTAAAAGGGGGCTTATAGGAAAGATGGAGACAGACTGTTTACCAAGGCCTGTAGCGACAGGACAAGGGGTAACAGCTTTAAAATAAAAGTTTTTGAATCTCTGTTTATAAGGAAGAATTTTTTTACAGCGAGGGTGGTAAGCCACTAGAACAGGTTGCCCAGAGAAGCTGTGGATGTCCCATCATTGGAAGTGTTTCAAGGCCAGGCTGGACAGGGCTTTGAGCAACCTGATCTGGTGGAAGATGTCCCTGCCCAAGGCAGGGGGGTTGGACTAGATAATCTTTAAGGTCCCTTCCAACCCAAAGCATTCTGTAATTGCATGCAACAGAAAAAAACCAACATAGTTAATACCAAAGAAGCCAAAATTTTGCTTTAAATATCTCCCTTAACTTTTTTCCTAACCATAATGAAAGAGGCTGCAAGAGTGTCAACATACAAAACAATGTGATGAGAAATAAGCATGCAACCAATCAACTTTTCCTGTAGAAATATTTCTTCTAGGTTACACGGTAGGGTTCTTTAGCTTGTAACTTACATGTTTTCAATAAATAAACTATGTATTTGGTAATATATTTTAAAATATTCTTGTGAGACTCTGGAATACGTAATGACACTGTTTTCCTAAATTTTATAAAAATTGAATAGATTATACTTTGAACCACTTCTACTGAAACAAACTTTAGAACTAGAGAACTTTTCCAACTTCAGTAAATGAAGCCTCAGTGTAACCTGATTTGGTACCCAGAATGTTTTACAGAAATGGAAAAACAAAGCAGAAAAAGGCTTCTGCTCTCTCCACAGATGGTAGTACCACTTCTGGCAAAGGAGTACCACAGTTATTTAAAAAAAAAACCAACCAACCAGCAACCTCCCCCCACCCACACCTTTTTTAAGCTGCTGGAAAAACTACTAATGTACAAAAAGTCCTTAAAAAAACTTAGAGAAAGTATGGAACTCTGATCACCAGAGAGTGGTTTTTTACATGTTTAGATACTTATCTATAGAGACTTCTGAATTTTCTTGTTTTCATCTGCATCGGATATCTAGGTTTACTTAACCATTATTTTTCTGTTGACATCCACATATTTGGCAGTATCTATGACAGCTCTGATGGAAAGCATATTTATGCTCAATCCTCTTCTACTCAAGAGATGTAAAGAGACTTCTTTTGTAAGAACACCTGTCTTAAATAGCCTAGCGAGTTAGGGATTCATTTTGACCTCTGAAGAACTTTAGCACCATCCCATGCTAGTACGCAAACACTAGCAAACTGCATAGGGAGAACACAAAACATTTTAAGAATTCCAACATGCTATCAGTGAGATACCAAAAATACTGTGAGTAAAAAGTAAAAACTTTACAGTAAATATAGTTGCGGAGGTCTGCAGAAACAACCACCAGCAGAACATCTACTACAAATTGTTAACCATCATTAACTTGCTAGTGCAAGTTGTGAAAAAGGCACCTCTACCATGGCCATCTACCAACATGGCCACATCTCAGATGACTGCTGGCTGTACAGTAAATCTTGGACACAATCATTTATACCAGCTGAACAAATTAACTTGCTACCTCTAGGGATTTTTTTTTTTAACCCCATCACCAAAGTGCTATTTTGATCACTGTTACCTATTTAAAGCATACAAATGCATACTTTTGCATGCTCTCCTGGAGTTACTCACAACAGATTCAGTGTCCAGTCATGACCTGAAACTCAAACGTTCATACCAACACCCAGCCCTGTGCAGGTACAGGCAATCCCGCTCACCCACCACAAAAATGATTGTACAAAACACTAGGATAGGTTAATGACTCATTTCCTTGCGGGAATTTTTCCAGTGTGACAACTCAATACTATCTTTTTTTCCCCAAGTACCCTTCCTCCATGGTTGAGTACTTTTTCAAATGTACCTAACTCTAGTTAAACAATGTGCTGTTTGGGACCAGCTGGAAAGAAGGTATGTTTCTCTCCTTACCAGAATTTACCACTTGACCAGAATTACTTAATTAAAATGGAAGAGAAAACATCATAGAATAGAATACTTCTCTTATTTAAGACACTGTTAAATTCACTTAATAACTTCAGGACATAACTGGGAATATGAACGGATATGCATAACCTTGTCTTCTTACAATGGTTTTCATACAGAGCCAGGCTGTGCACTGCCAGCACACCTGGAGCAACCCGAACACCCCCCCATGAGAGGCTTTAGGGTTTCAATCAGGAGGTTTCAATCAGAACCAGACAGAATCTTCCCCATTTAGATGAAGACACATAGACAAAACAGTAGGTGAACAGAGAATGTTTTATTCAAAATCACAGTTTTGATGCTCACTCCAGGCAGGCCTCCAAGGAAATCATATCTAGGCTCTTGGCAGACTTGTCCATCATCTTGATTATCATCTTGATCATACTTGTCACAAGCAAGGCCAGCCATCATTTGACACTATTCTTGTACTTTATTCATACTCACCTACACACAGACAGCTGGCAAAATAACCCAAATATACCAAGGAGTTTTTCCACTAGTATCTCAGGGTGCACCTCGCTTTGGGCTCCACGATGAGATAATTTTCTACAAGCTGATCAAGAAAAACGGCCTAATGCTGTTTAGGTTGGTCCCATTTCCTCACAAAAATGGATGAAGGAAGGCAGAGAGACAGACACCCTGCCCACTAAGGACAGAGAGAATTAGCTAAAATCCCCAGTGCTACATTTCTAAGTGAAATATTGCATAGATGTAAGAATGCCCAATTTTTCCCTCTTACCAGATATTTGGCAACATCAAAACCTTCCATCTAACTGTAATTAGTACATTTTCTACTCTACAGAAATAGTAAAAATTATACCATCTCTCCCGATGTTAATGCAACATTAGCCCCTAGCTAGGATGAATAATTTTATTTGTTCTTGCAATCAGGGTGAAATACAGGCACCTTACTAGGTTTTACATAAATCCCTTCCGATTAACTTTTTGAAAGCCTTTAGAGTCCCATTATGGGTAGATTTTCATTTTTTTTATCACTGCTCGGAACTAGAAATCAGTCTTCTGATTATTGAGTTAGCAAATGATAATTGATTAAAATTTCACTTGACTGCTTATCACATATTCCTTCTCCTTTTTCAGTTTCTCAGAAAGTACTCAGGCTACCCCCTAACATTTCTCTCACTCCACATTGCTTTCTCTTTCCCATTTTTTCCTGAAAGATTATTAGCGGAATTTAAGTGCGCATTGGAAAAAAATCATTTTTTATTAACTTAAATGACCAAGAACTATGCTGTGACTAAAATCCCTTATGCTCTGAGAAAAACCACCTTTTTGTTCCCCTTTTTGACTCCATTAGTAGCACGTAAGATGTGGGTAAAGAAAGCACTGAACAAGAAGTGGTTTGAGGCCCTTGTGAAATGAGATTATTAAGAACCTTAATGAACTGATCATAAAATTCTCTCATTAAAGAGTGAGGTCTCTTGTGTAGCACACTCAGCTTTACATTTTGCTCAGAAAATTTGAAGATGACACTCTTCTTCTGTTAGAAATATCACTGATGGCATACATACATTAGCTTATGCTAAGATAAAAACACACACTATTTTATTATATTCCATGTCCTAGATAGTGCCCGATTTTAAATGATACTGACAAGCCTGTCACTTGGAAAGCTGTGTGGAGGTCTCTAACAGTCTATAGCAAATTTCTCCCATGACATATGTAAGAAATGGCTAGAAAATCCAGCAAAGGAATTTTAAAAAATTGAAGAGTAGATTTTATGTACGTGAACATTCACACAAAAGTTCCAATATTATCAAAGAATTAGAAAAATACTAATTATGCAACTACAGAATTGCTATATGATACCATTAAAATACTGTATTCTACATACGGCTTGTTTCAATACAGATTATACTTAATGCTAAAAACCAAATTAGCTAATTTTTCCTTCCCAATAGTTTTTCAATATACAAAGTTTAAAAACACACATATTCTTGCACATGCACTTCTAACAGTGAGAAAAGTTCCTTGGTTTCAATTCACACTGTCATTCATCAGCATTGTCAGGCTCAGCTGTTTTCATCTGCAAATACCAGGTGAAATAATTTAATAGTAATATTAAAAATCTACTTGGTTGGGGAAAATAGGAGGGATCTGCCCTTTTTCCTCCTAATTTTCTTTGCCCCAAATTCATGTGTTCCTTTTTTCAACAGTCCAACATTGGGGGGTGGAAAGAGCAACTGATTTTACATTTCTGCATATACTATAGATACCAAACTTTTAGTTTAAGAAATTCAGGACATACCAGAAAGTTTATCCTTGTAAGCAGTAATAGGTTGTAATTTTAAAAATATATAATTTAGATTTGAAAAAAAGCTTTTATGTTAGAATGTGAGGCAAAGGGACAACAAGGTTGCTTCAGTGGACCACATGAAAAGGAAATTTAAAATACAAAATCTTATCTTCCTATTAATACAGCATCATATTATTCTAGAGGAATCTATTTCCATATATTTTTGAATCTTTACCTTCAATTTAGCTCTCAATTTAGATAATAACTAGAATAGTTAGCATTACTCATGTTTGACAGTCAGGTTCATTTATTTATTTCTAGTTGTCTCCAGTAGAATGACATGATAATGAATAATTTACAAAGTAGAGAAGAAAAAAAAAATTAATAATTCAGCTTATTGTTATGTTACCATCATACTACCAGTTACTGATGGGAAATATTAGCTAAAGTAAGTGAGGAATACCAAGACAGTTTTTTTTCAGCAATATGCAGTATTTATTTCTGAAGTTTCTTCCAAGTTTCTTCTTCTAAGTCACTTTCTGAGACCACCTAGATACAAGAGACAGGCATTACATTTACAGCCAGGACATTTTTTTATTATGCTACTTGTCCAAAATGTGTGCTGGAAGTGGAAAACAGTTCCAGGACAGACAGAAGACAAAATGCCGTTATTTTTCTGTGTACTTTGTACAGATTATATATGGAAAATCTTGTTAATAAGTGAAGCAAGGTAGTCAGAAATAGTCAACGTACTGAGTAGGAATATACTCTTTGAAAATTTTAAGAATCAGAGTTTTCTGGGGACTCAGTGGAGACTGACAACAAAAAACCCACTTATTTTTCTATGACTTTTCTAACTGACTACAGTCATACTGCAAAGCCATTAAATTGTAACTAGGCATTTATAGTATAGTATGGGTTTATAAAAGCTCCCGTTTCCAGAATCAAGACAATCCTTTCCTCCTCATTCATAACTCCCTGAGCATGTTTATTTTAGATCCACACTACTAAACATTATTTCACTCACACACATACGTTTAGTTACAACTCTCCTTTTTTCATTGTTGAAAGTGGTTGAGTCTCATTCTAAACCCAAGATATATCACCCAGGATTAAAGAACAGTCCACTAAATTAGTTTTGTTCTTTAACCCTTTCCCAATGCTTATTTTAATGCCGCTTGCCATACAGCACTGACTTGGTTAGAAAAAAACCCGTCACCTAAATTGAAGACTAAACTTCGTGTTTGCAACTCTAAGCCTACAGTAAAAATAAATAAAAATTAAATAAAAATCAAGCCAAACATTAAAAGGTAATCAAACATACATAACATTGCCTACTGCTACATGATGGAAAGGTTGTTATAGTAGAGAATTCCCTAGCTTCGGAAAAGAGCTTACTTTTGATAGATATCTACTCAAATACTTAACATCTACTGCAGCCTTGCAAGCACAGATATTGCACTTTAATATGTGAGGCATTTTGTGCGTATTCTGAGAGAAACCTTTGCAATCACAAATCAGATTAAGAAACCGTGAGCTTTCATAGTCTTGCTACAGTAGCAGCTGAAAAATCAAAGCCACACCCAAATTATTTTTGCTGATGCATCATGAAGTGACTCAGGATTTCTCCATTAGAGACAGGGGCTTCCCACGCCCAGTGTTCTTTACTATGATAAAATTTACTACCTAGTAAATCCCTGCTCTAGTTTCCAACCATAGCTAATGGAACAGATTAACCTCAAAAATAGTATTTAATGCCACTGCACAAAATAAGAGGTTTAAAGATCTCTTCTTAAAATACGGACATGTTTTTCCAAAGCTGAGGTTTCACACACCAAAACCACTGTGGGAGCTTAAACCACCTCCAAAATAACCACAAGTTATGAATTATCACTTAAAAAAAAAAAAAAAATTAAACATTTCTACCACAGTGTCAGCAAAGGCTCAGATATGCCGAACAGATATGCAGAACAAAATAAACAGTACTGAAATTCTCCCCCCTCTCTGAAAACACAGGTTTGGAGAAGTTGAGCTAACACTCACAGACAGCGCAATCTTTGTCTCCTGGAAGAGGGCATTCCATTTTTCTCTTCGGTACTGCTCCCATGCACCTGACAGAATCTCGCCCGCCTCCCCGCTTCTTTCCGCTTGTCCCTCCAGGATGACCCGAATCGAGGATGAGAAGCAGCCGTCAGTGTAATTGCACCTGTGGCCCTGCACAGTAGCATTTTCCTGACGGCATCAGCGGATGCAGTTTGAAACTTCCCAGGACCGTGCGATTTCTCCTGACTAATGTGGCTTTCTGCCTGGGGAGGAGGGAGATGAGGATGACAGATTGCTAAAGGCCTTTAAAAAGATACTGCTTGAAAGAATTATTGCACATCGATCTTCTATGCAGCCATTAATAAGACTTTCCAAGCAACAGTATTTAAAAGCCTCGGTCATACTCTCCTGGCTGGTAACCACCTCCTCCTGTGCTCCGACTGCCAAAGAGCCAGGCACTGACAGGGCTAATATTAGACAATGACTTCAAGGCAGCGAGAGAGTCATTTAAATTTCCTATTCTGCTTTCACTGCCACAGGAGCATAGACCTTGGGTTTTCCAGCACTACTGTATCATCTGATTTAGAAGCAGGCTCCGAGAACTACTTCAAAGCCATTAATCTATTACTGTTCCCGGATATTTGCTGATGCACGGTATATATCTAATTCTGTATGCACCCGTGTGTCCTGAAGAGTTAGGAAAGTCTTATAGCCTGTGTATAGTTCTGTCTTGCTTGGTCTGTGACATGGGAAAGCTCTTTCCTTTGCATTTTCAGCAGGTGGTTGCACATTACTGCCATCGTGGAAAAGGCTTAGAAAGAAATATTACGTACTAGACAAAGCCCTGAAACTCACTGAGAGCTCTGGATTATTTACCCATCCAAAAGTGGACCTGTGAATACAGGTGAAAAGCTGAGCAGGACCTTTCTGATGAGGAGATGAAAAATACATGAAAAACTGGAAATGGTCCACGTTACCTTCCCTGGAGGACAGGGCAACAGGCCAGCCAGACTCTGTACCTGCAGCTTCGGCTGGGAAGTCACTGATCATGCAGGTCATCAGACTAGGCTGATGCAGGAAAACTGGTTTATTTTACACCAGTTACTAACAACTCCCAGATTCTACCCTTCACTTACATTCAAAACTAAACTAATGAAATTAATGCATCTGACTGGTAAACTAGTGGAATATTTCTGAAGCATTTTGGAAACCTCTGTAAGACACCAGCTCCAAAGAATTAATTGTTTATCCATTATAAATCATATTCATTCTGACTCCTAATGACAACACACTGTAAGCAAGCATCTTTACTGAAGCAAAAAAGCATCCAAGAAACAAAAGAGCCAGTCACATTATAAGGACTAAAAGAAAAGTACAGCGAGTCATTTTGTTTATTCAAGCATCTCAAGGAAGTCGATTCATGACTTGAAGTTGTGAGAGCATTACTGCAGCATTAACTCTCCCATAAACATGACCCCAGAGTAATTAATACAGAGTATTAAACAATTTTGGGACCAACAGACCTCAAAATTTACTATGGATAATCACGTACTTTTGTCTTCAAATTTTCTATTAAAAATAATAAAGGCAATGTAGGTTCACACACCATACAGCCCATACAATACTTTTCTCTATCTGTTCAGATACGACATTAGTGTTATCCTAAAACGCCTGACGAGTTTACTTGGCCTCCGCAACAACCAGACTGTTCCTTACACAGTTTTAAGCTTGCAGTTTCTTGTATTTTCTCTCTGGTATCACCTGCCTCCCAGTCATGTGGTGAAAAGGAGCACAGCCTGTCCTCCCCTTCCTCTTAGCAGACTGCTGAGAAGCAAAATACCCGAAATAGTCCATCCGTCACTAGTCCAGGTGCCTCTACAGTACACTGCAATTTGCAGCAGAGATATCTCCCCAGGCTGCATTTACATGGTCAATTTAATCTGCCATTACCAGTGGGTGCAGATGAAAGCTGCAGTACCATTTTAGAACGCTAATGGTAATATTTATGGAGAGATGGAACAAGGAACTGACCTGACTGTAAAAAAAAAGAAAATAAAATCCATCTTTTTTTTTTTTTTTTCCTTTCTTAGCCAGGTTAGTTTATAGTCTAATCAGCCTCCTGAGCCAGCTTACAGCATCACCCACAAATCCAGGTGCCAGCATAAGGAAGAGGATGGGAATAAGCCAGAAAAGGGGAGCAAAGCCCAAACACCTCTGCTGGTAACAGCCCACACTACAGGCAAGACAAAGTGCAGCCTCAGAACGAGCTCATCATAATGACAAGTGAACTGTGGGTTTCACAGAACTGTGTATTTAAAACTGGCTTTATTTCATGCATATGTATAAAAAGAGAGTACTACATCTTTAGTCCACCCAATATTCGGTGAGAAAAATCCTGTTGAGGGAGTATTACTGACACTACCATTGAAGTTGTGTGCATGTTCTTTTTCAGCTGCTGCTTCTTCCTAATTTATAACACTTGAGACATTATTTTTTAGAATACAACATTGATAAGCCTGATGCTTGATGAAAATCACATTACTTTTGCAAGTCCTAAAGCCTTCAGGTTTTTGAATAAATGTGATTTAAAATTTTCATCACAACAAAAAGTTTCGGAGGTTAGGTTTCCTGGGGTTTTCATTTGTTTTTGTTTCATTTTTTTAAACAAAATAATTTTAGAACAGCTCAATTTGGGTGGAGAAAGCATTTGTGAAAACAAACATCACTGAGTGTTTTGATAAAAGCCACATTTGGTTTAAAAGGGTTCAGATAAGGATTTGAACATCTTGATGTAGTGATGCACCAGCATTCTAAGCAAAGAAATACCATATTTTAGACATGTTTTACTATTGTAGGCATGCAGAGAACACAACAGCTAAAGGCTCTTCTGAATATAGTTGTATTATGCTGGGAAAGCTGGGAAAGGGCAGTCCCTCTTGCTGGAATCTCTCTTAAATCTTAAAGAAATCTGTGTATCAGAACATTATATGTAGGCATCCTCCATGCCCCTCAGCACCAAGCAGCACCTTGGCTCATTGCCTATATATGCCGTGAGAGCTGTCTTTCTGAACCTGACATTTGAACGCATCATGATGTTGCCCAGTATTTCCCAAGCACTTCTGTCCCACATCCTTCCGAAATGGCCTCCACCATTCCTACCTCCTCCCCACACAGGCCAGACCCAGGGCCACGTAGTTGCCAGCTCTGCTGAGCCCTGGTGCTTCTCTTCTCTCTCAGGATGGCATGGGGCTTGTAAAGCACTTCTCCACTGCTTCCAGGACTCATTTTTCACATTAGCTTCTTCCACTACAGCAAGAAGACAAAGAACGCAGACAATGTCTCCCCAAACTCTGGAAAGGGTAATTCCATTTCTGTGCCTGTTTTCCCCAGTGATGGGAAGATGACTGCTTGAGCAAGGGCTGGCTGTGAAATGACAGCACCTGCTACCCGTTCAAAATCTTTCTTCTCAGTTTGTGGGTTCTAATTCTAGGTTCAGTAGAGCTGTGTTCAGTATTTTACACAGATATAAACTTTTGAATTCAGACATAAGATTTTTGACTCTCTTCGCGTTCATTCCCAGCTTGTTTTCTTTTTAAATACACATTAGTATGGATTCGGAGATTTAACACAGATCAGCGAGCCAAAGAAAATATCTTTTTGTTAATTTTGTATTATTCTCCCATTTGCACAAAGTAAAATTTGAAGTTGGGAAGACCACATATGCAATTTATGTTGTATTTTTCAGCCTGGGATTTCTAACGGGACAAATAATAAATCCCAAATTTAAAAGTCTGGAGTCATGCTAATAGACTTGATGATCTTAAAGGTCTTTTCCAACCTAAACAATTCTACGATTCTAATGATCAGACCCTCTAGATCTAGAATAAAAGATTAGATTCAACAGTGACACTACCACCATGACACTCAGCCAGCCTTCAGTGAGGCTATTCTTTAACATGTATTTCTAGTAGTACTGAAATAGCTAGTGAATAGCAACGTTAACTAAATAATACAGACAGAACTGGTTGTAGGAATGGCACGAGACTCATGAGTTAATTAAGACAATGTCTCAAGTGAGAATAGCTTTCTTTCCTAATTAAAATTTTAAAAAAATTGAGATGTTCATGGCAATGAAATTCAGTACTATATGTTACACAATTCCACATGCACGCTTTGTATTTCAAACACTGTGTATGAAAAAGCCCTTAAGAATCTAAGGTGGTGGCAATTTCACATTGTGGGTGTCAAAATCTCATTTTTTTTTTTGTGCAAGCTGGTGAAAAAGCTTGCATGGATTAACTGTCTTCTGCAAACAAAGCATTAAAATGGAAAACAACAAAAGTCAGCTCCAATCCTTCCACCAGAACCATACACTGACACAGTCAGGAAGACTTTCTGGGAATAGGTTCCAACAATGGTCTGGGTGAACCTGAAGGAAGGAGCATCTCACACACAAGGGAAGGCTGAGGGAGTTGGGACTGTTCAGCCTGGAGAAGAGAAGGCTCGGGGTGGGGGGTGGGGGATCTTATCAATGTATGTAAATACCTGAAGGGAGGGTGCAAAGAAGACAGGGCCAGGCTTTTTTCAGTGGTGCCCAGTGATGGGACCAGAGGCAATGAGCACAAACCAAAACACTTTTTCACTGTGAGGGTGACCAAGCACTGGCACAGACTGCCCAGCGTGGTTAAGGAGTCTCCATCCTTGGAGATATTCAAAAGCTGTCTGGCCATGGTCCTGGGCAACTGGCTCTAGGTGGTCCTGCTTGAGCAGGGGGGTTGGACCAGATGACCTTCAGAGGTCCCTTCCAACCTCAACCATTCTGTGATTCTGTGAGCATAGCCTTAATATCTATCCAAAGGTAAAAAAACCCCCAAACTCGCACAAGCTCATTACAACTTAGGGCAAATGACTTAGCTGGAAGCAGAAATCAGGAACTGAAAATACACTCAAAGAGCAGTGTTTGGATCACCTTCATCCCAGTGTTCTGAAAGAATGGGCACAGGAGATCAAAGATCCAGCAGAAAGGATTTTTAATAAATCTATAAACTCCAAAGTGGAAAAAAGCAAACATAGTGCTTATATTTACAAGGAGAAAAAAGCAATCAGGAATATGTCAGGCCTATGAATCTCATCAAAAGCCAGCATGCTACTGAGAATTATTATTCTTTCTTGCAAAATTCAAATACAAAGAAGAAAACAGATTATCATCAAAAAAGATATCACATGGGTTCACCAGAGGTAGATTGTATCATACTCGCCCTACATCCTTCTTTGACAAGACAGCTAATTTTTCTAGATAAAGGAAATGCAGGAAATTTATATGGGCTTTTTATACTGTGCCATATGGGGTATGGACCTCTGATATTGTACAATTAAGATGAAAAAGATGGGAAAAGAACCTAATATGTAGATGGCAGAGGTAACAGTGGGTTATGCTGAACGGAAAGCTATCAGATCAGAAGAAGGTGGAGTTCCTAAAAGAATGAATCTTTGGTCAAAGCTTTTGAGTTTTCTTTAATTAACCTTATACCAAAAAAGCATGCTAATGAAATTTCCCAGTAACACCAAGTAACATCATATATGCAGAAAAGGATTGAAACATCATACAAAAAGAACTGGATGACCTTGAGTGGGTACTGGTAACGGCATGCGATTTAACAGTAGACAACAGCAAGACCTTACACAAACTCTCCAATGATGTGGAAGCTGTTGGTAACAATAAGCACAGACATGAGGGGTTACCCTACCACATTACAACTGAGTCAAACAGTATGAAGACTTGAGAAAGTTGTTCGTAGGCCTAGGATGCAAGAAACAAAGTATTCCCAGCAGAAGCAAGTGAAAATACTTGTACAAGACCCCGACAAGTATGCAGAGTACCATGCTGCAAGCTCAGGTAAAGAAAGATGAACTCAAACTGAAGTAGACGTAAAAAAAACCCCAAACAAACAAATGACCAAAAAATGAAGAACAGGAAAGTCTGCTTTGTGAAGGGAAGCTAAAATATATTGGATTATTCAGTTTAGCAAAATCCTTAGCCTGGATAAGATTGCTTTCTATGAATACATTAGGAGACATAAATTCTAGAGATATATAAGAACTATATATGCAAATGGACAATATTAGCAGAAGTGCAAGTAGACATGAAGTGGCCATGAATAAATTTCCAATCAGAAATTAGATGGCAGTTATTAACTATCAAAGCAATGAAGTTCTGACACAGTCCTCCCACTAAAATAACGATGCAGAAATTTAGCCAGTTTGAACAAGGAGCTTCTTTATTTGTAAATTAAAAAAAAGAAAAAGAAAACAAGGAAGAGATGTCATTGTCCAAACAAAAAAAAACCCTAATACAATTCCAGTCTCGTATCAAAATACACAAAACGCCGCAGTTTTCCAGAGGACTCTGGGCTATACCGTGACAGCCACGCACACCACACTGTAACTGCAGCATTCTGTCTTCTAGCCCATTTTGTAAAAAACTCAAGGAACTTAACATCAAATTTCCCATCTCATGATCTCCCTTAATAAATGAAGACAGACATTAATAAAGAATGTCATTCGTTGTTCCTCCACTTTTTAGTACAATCTGCTCTACACTGCAACAATTTTTAATTTGACACACTGCTGGCAGATGAGCCCAGGCCAAGCGTACCAGGGGCACCTCTGTGGTTCTTGGGTTCTGTCCTCTCCCCCCAATATCCGCAGCACTTTAATTACAAGAGCAACTGCTTGTAACAAATGCAAGAACTGAAGTGCTGAGGACTATGCAGTCGGTGAATGAAAATCGCTGGCTGCTGTAGGAATTAATTTGTAAACTGGATAGAGCATGACAGCACTTACTGGATAAAGTAAAACGCCCATCATTTATTATTGTTCAGTCACAACAATCTGCAATGGCTCTTGAACTGCATGGAAAACACTGCTTTCCCAGGGCAGTGGTGCCGTGTTTCTGCTTCCCTTCCTTCAGAGATAACGCTAATGCAAAAGATATTTTGATAGTGAGAAAAATGATCGGTCTTTGGAAGCTCATAGATATCTATCAGCGGGCTATCACCTGTTTGATGCTGCAAAATGCGTAATGCAGGCTGCTGTCATTGATGTATTCAGGGCCTGTCAGACAGAGCTATGACCTGAAAAACGCGCAGAAAATAACACCGTGTGTAACTGCAATGTGGAACAGGTGAAGCACAGGCCATTTGCTTCTCTTCCCTCTCCTACCCATTCTGTTGGGTACGAAAAGCATGAAGGACCACTTCTTTCCCAATGATGCATTTGTTAACACACGACTACTGCTTATAATTTTGACCGATACCTTGTTCGCAAGCGCTCCAAAAGCACAGAGAGAAGAGCTGTTCACGGTAACCTAGGGCTAAATGCTGAAAGCCTCCTTGCAACACCGACTGCTGAAAGACAACATGGCAAGTGACCTGCTGAGGTGCAGAACAAACCTCGTTCCCTACCAGAAATGAGGAATAATTAAGGAAGAGAGTTTGGGGCCCAAGAAAAAAAGCTTGAAGCAATAATTAAAAAATAAATATATTGTAGCATTAACTACCAAAATACTTTTCAGCTCCTTGCTAATTCCCATCTCTGGCTCATCTGTGTGGAGTGTGTTCATAATTCTCTGTGGAGCCTTCATTTTGCAACAGCATGAACCCTCCTGAGTACTTCTGGAGATAATTTTTGTGAATATTTCAAGGTACCCGCTCTTATCAGCAGGTATCTCACCCTGCTCTGCACCCCAACCAATCAACCAACCAAAAAAAAAAAAAAAAATCTGTATTTTTCCTACTGTTGCTTATCTGATGTTATAGTTGTACCCGAATATATGAAAGATGCGTTACTATGTCACTCAGTATACCTGTAAGTGTGTATAGACACACACACACAGAGTACACACGCTTGATACAGTAATGTATCAAAGAGCCTTTACTAGCGACGGAAATCCATTCCCAAAATGCAATGAAAATAGGGAAGTGCATATGCACATACGGAGAGATCTTCTACTCCTGATGCAGCAGAACTTTTTCAATCAAGATGGTAACTGCTGCATGAACCGAGGAACTGTAAAACGAGTACCACTTTTACTGAAGAAGGAAATGCAGAGGGCGGGCGTTATACCCGTGAAATAAATTCTCACCACGGATTTATGCCATTAAAGGCAGCAGTTTAACATAGTGGCAGTATAAATAACAGGTTTTATTGTTAGGATTCAAGGCTGGTTGTGGATAAACATGAAACTTTGTGGTACAGACCAAAGCCATATACAGGTAGTTCTTACACAGCTGAGAAAAAATCCCATCATTCTTTATACTAGGAGCTTTTTGCATCCTGGTAAAACCAGAAGCCTTATTACTATTATGGTGATTAATAATGTGAAAGACAGTATTTCTCTACAAGCCCTTTCTCCGTACACCTGCAAACCCAGGTGTGCCCTCCGTGAAGGTGCAATTGGATTTACCAAGCAGATCCGATTTTGTTACTGAACTGCAAGAGCAGATATATTTACCATTGTTTTAAAAAAGGCCAGGATGCTATGGTAGCCCCATTAACTAAAAAGACATGCGACATAACTGGGAAAGTTTTGTGCAAATCCTGCAAATAACGCAAACACTAGAAAGATACGGCAGTTTCAGTCCTTCCTACACAGGTGAGCGGGTGCTGAAATTTACCTTTTGCGTGAATGGTACGGGTTTGGGAGCGGGATTTACTGGCTACACCCCGGCCGGCCCTTCACCCTTCCTCAGCCCCTAACGGCGCCCCGAGGCCGGAGCAGGCGGCTCCGAGGTCCGCCGCCCTTCCATCCCGCGGAGCCGGCAACGCCGACGGCCCGCAAGGCGGGGGCGGGCGGCCCGGCAGCCGCCGGCCCGCGCAGCCCAGGCGGGCCGCCGCACAAAGGCCGGCCCCTTCCCCGGCCGAGCCTGCCCCGGCCCGGCTCCCGCTCCCCCGGCGAGTCCCGCCCTCGCCTGCGCGGAGGGGCGCGGCGCAACGCCCCGGCGAGGGGCGGAGAGACACGGGCCCAACCCGCCCCGGGTGGCCCCCGCGCCCACCTCAAACACCACTTCTTCGTCAAACTCCGGTGTCATCCTTCTCCGCCATGCCACCCCCTGCGGGCACTCTGGGAAACGGAGTCCGCCGCGCCGCCGGCGACCCCTCCCCTCTCCGCCCGGCCCGGCCCGGCCCTGCCTGGCGCCGGGGGGAACTACAGCCCCCAGGAGGCACCGCGAGCGCCCGCTTCCGGCCGCCCCGGGGGCGGGGCTCGGCGGGGCGGGAGCCCGGCAGGGGGCGCTGCTGCGCGGCGGCGGGCGCTGCCGGCGGGCGCTGCCGGCGTTCACTCGGCCGCCAGCCGCGGGGCGTTATGCGGCGGCGGGCGGGGGGTGCTGCTGCTGCTGCTCCTGCTCCTGCCGCCGCCGCTGCCGCCGCTGCTGGGTGGCGGCGCGGGGGAACAATGGGCTCCTTCTCCTCGGCCCTCAGAGGGGCCGTGGCGTAAGGGACGAGGGGGAGGACGGCGCGGCGCGCGGGGAGCGGGGAGCACATGAGCTCCGCCGGTGAGTGAGTGCCCGGGGAAAGTTTGGGGAGCGGCGGTTCCCTTCTGCCCGCACGCCCCCGCCGACGGAGCGCGGGGGGGGGGTGGGGGAGGGGGCGCGGCGGCCCCCCGCGGGCCGGCGCGGCCGGCGCGGAGCCGAGCCGGGCTCCTCCGCTCGCCTCCCAGCCTGCGGCTCTGGCCGCTCCCCCGTGTCCGGCCGAGGGACTTCGTGCCCGGCGGCGGAGCGGGGTCGCTCGCCCGGGAGCTGAGCTGGCGGCGGGTGGAACCCCCAGCGCGGGCCGGGGTTTTCCGGCAGAAAAAACCCGGGGTTTGGGTTAGCGCTCCGTCTGACTGCCAAAGTTTTGCCAGCTGCGGCTGTGCCTCGGGGGCGATCCTGCCCCGATCCGGCTCGGACAAGCCGGAGCCCCCCGCAGCGGGAAGCGCTCGCCTCTGGCGCCTCCCGCTGCTGGCTGGAGCTGACCTGCGCCGGCCCTTCCCTTTACCTTTCCTCCCCCTTTCCTTGACCGCTGCCAACTTTATGGCTGGAAGAGCTGCGAGGCAAATTCTTGGTTACAAACGAGAGCGATCCCCCTTTTTAAGGGAGTTGCTGGTAATTTTTTTGTTTGGCTGGCTGCCCGGTGGGGTGCTGTCGGTACTTTTGTTCACCCATCTGTTAGGTTAGCGGATTCCTTTCTTAGCCTGCTGGAAGAAGAGTCGTTTCTGTGTTGAAAAGATGTCGTGTGTAAGTTAGGATGGATTGGGTTGAAAACACAACTGAGGACGGTGTAAACCTGAACCAGCAAAGTGCGTCCTGTGAGAATGGGGGGGGGGGGAGGGAAATGTTCTAAAGAAAAAGCAACCCACAGACATCAAGCAAAACCATCAACCTGATTCTCAGTGTTTTCCTCTCAAATATGTCAGATTCTTATCAAGTCCAGCGTTAATTAAGTTATCTGGGCTCTCCTAGTTAATGAGAATTTACTGGAAGAGAAAAAGCTGTTTAATGCATCTCTCTGCTCCATTTACTTTACTTCCACTTTTAAAATCTGCGATAGAACTGATTTTGTTTAGATCTGGAAAAACACGCAATAATGCGGGACGCCGTCTCTACTTTAACAGCTGCACTGTACGTTCACGTTGTTCAGTAGCGCTGCTGGTAGTACAATTCACTGCTGCTCTTTTTAAGAGTTGAACAGCTGTGCAAATAAAAGATACATGTTAGGGGGTGCTCAAGAGCTTAAAGCTGCACTGTTAAAATTTGATATGGTTCTAAGTTTGAGAAAGTTGGGTGTCTTTTCAGCACTAAGCAGTGATTTCAGGACTGAGGTTGCGTGACTGAGTCTCTGTTGGTTTAGTTTATGTTGTGATGGTGTTTGTGGGGAAGGTGAGGAGGAAGGGGTTCTGGTGAACAAAGTCACTCAGAAAGCAAAACAGAAAGGGATGCTGAGGAATATCAGTAAGAAGAAAGTGGGGCAGTTTCATGGAAAATGTGTATTTTAGCGAGGGGCTTGAAGGGGAAGGAGCAGAGAGAGTCCTGGTGGGCAGGAGGAGGGAAACCGAGGGGTGTATGAAGGCTACTGAAGAGGGGATGCAGAATACTTTTTGTGTGATGGAGTATGTGAGGATAAAAAAATATATGGGCAACAGGTGAGATGAGATCAGAGATTGACGATCCTGCTGACAGTGTCATGACAGCTTTTGACATTTCAGTTAAGGAGCTCACAGGCAGGGTATGAAGAGACCGAGGGCTGCCAGAAGACAGTTCTGAAGGTTTAATATCCGTCTCTTTGTATTCTTGCAGAATTTAGCTCCTGAAATATGTAGGCATGCTTTATAAAGCTATTGCTCAGATAAAGACTTACCGACTCCTGTTGTTTAATTTCAGTCCTGTGATCTATAGGATCTGTTTCCTACACTGAAATTACTTAGCTTCCGAATTCAGTTATAACTCTGGTTTGTGCCACCTAAGCTAGCTTTCTCACGACTGATGGGCAGCACAGCTTCTCGGTAAAAGCGTTATCTCGTGTGAGTGAAGGCTTCAGATGGAATTTGAAAGGCCTAGAAATCCTTCTGCCCTTCCTTCAGTTTAACTGGAAGGGCTTGAGTCTCTTCTCCTCCTGTCTCTTGGTTTAATGTGCCTCTAGAACAAAGCAACCTGGTACAGCAGCATCAGTATTGATTTAATATTTTTTTAAGTAGGATTTGCAGACGGGAGTGACTTCAGCTTGATACGCAGGGCTCTCTGAAAGAGATACTGTGCTACTCGAGGGAGCTATGGTAGGGGGAGAAATGCTGAATGCAGCTTCTGTCCGTGGGCAGAAGTTGCGAAAGGTCCGACGTTGATAACCCAGCCTTAACTCCGCTCCAGCTTGCCTTTTGCCTTTGTAAACAATGCAGTGCATTTTCAGTTTATTGCTATATAGCTTTTCTAGTTCCTCTACAGAGTTGTTTCATTTAAATCTCAGTCCAGAGCTGGGTGCAATTCAGTGATAGGTGAAGCAGTTCTTTCGTAGCTCTTGCTTACATAAATGAAGATGTGTGTGTAAATCTGGACTTGTTAGAACTAAGGAACTGTATTTATTTAGAAGTCACTTATTTAAAATGCTTCTAGATAATTTCAAAATTATCTTGCTGTAGTGATCAACCTGTATGTTGGTTTCAACCTTCATTTATAGCTGTTCTCTCATTGCTTTCTCATGTACTGCATCTTCTTTATATACAAGGCTGATGAACGCACATTTAGTCGTTTTCTGCCTGGAACTATTGTGCTGTCTTCAAGTATGTGCTTTGCCTTTAAAAGGGAAAAACAAAAGCTCAGACTTATGAGTTTGAAATTTATTATTTCTTCCTGAAGAAACAATCCTTATATGTGAATCTATACAGCTTATTTAATGTGGGCAGAATGTATAGCTTAGACTTACTTGAAATGTGATTTGACAACAGCGATGAGAAATATGTAGCGTGTTTTAATGTCAAAAATGTAACTCAAAGGGAAAAAAAACCCCATAGCAGAAATTGAATAAACAAAATCAACATGACTGTTCCGATCAAACTTCATTGCTTTCAAGGACTGAAAAAATGAGACCTACGGGGTTTAATGTCCCTTTAACCCTCTAATATGTCAAGTCTGGTTAGAGTTACTCAGCTCTATCTCCGCATGCGATCTTAAAAGGCTGTTTATTCATCTCTTGTCCTTACTCTAAAGTTACCCCCCACTTTCCTGTTTTATTTCAACAAGTCATTGTACAACCTGAGATTTTGAAATTAATGTTTTCCTTTTGCAGTTTATTTAGGATGTTTTCTAAAACTATAGTGGCTTGGAAACCATCGTTTTCCCCTTGTATTTTAAAAAATACGTGTGTTATCTTCCGGGATGTCATGACTCATTCCTTTTTGTGTTTTCTTTTGAGCATTGTGGCACCTGAGAAAATCAGAGCCTCTGCATAATGAGAAAATAAATATACATTCGCAGGAAATAAATTAATGACCTCAGAATACTTTTTTTGAGGTGTTTACCTGATGAAACTTTCTTTCTGTAACTGAAAGCCAAGTAATTGAACTGAAAAGCCTTGTTGTGAGTCATTAAAACTTAAGTTGCTGGAGAACAGGAGTATTAAAACACTTTATCTGTTTCTCTGTGCAGTGTATTAACTACCATGGCAATAATCTCTGACTGTATCCCAAATATATAGCAATAATTATCTCTCTCCCTAATGCTTTTTAAAGGTTGGATTGGCTTGCTTGTTTTGTGTCTGTGAGTTGTAGTCTTTTATGCCAAAAGGAGTCCCAGGAACAGTAAATTGGCTGTTGGAGCAAGCTCCTCCTTCACGTAAGAAAGAACAGCACATCGATCCCTTGGTGGATACCTTCTGGGCATCGTATTTTTTTCATATATAGCCCACAGATGTGATTTCCTAACTCTGAGAATACCGTCTGCATGTGTAAACAAGGTGCCATGAGAAAGCCAATAATGTACATTTACAGCAGGCCAGCTGCTGAGCAGTAACTGTTTCAGGCCCTTTCCTTTTCCTAGTACGTGTGAAATAGATATGTGAAGTAGTATGGGAAATAGATTTCATCTTGTGGGTGAAAAGGAATAAACTACATTGTATAAAGTGGGGTAAGAGAAGAGTATACATACAGCCAGCTTCTACAAGAGTAGCTGGTTTGTTAAGTTCACACCTTGGCTTACCCCGTAGTAACTTTGTCGTGTACCCATACCTTAAGTTTAGGTCCAGCTGCTGTCAAAATCTTATGTCGTACTGATTAATTGTTTTACTGTCTTCCTACTGTTTTGTGGTTCAAAAAGAATATTGCTTTAGGGTGGGTTGCAGAATCCTGCCATGAGGATACCTCTTGGGTGGCTAGAGCCAGTCCCATAGGGGACACTGAATACCAGGAGAGAGGCCTCTCAATGCATGCAGAGCGTTGCAAGGAAAGGACTATCAAGTTATGTTTGCATGACAGTGTCCAGTCCCCATTTCTTGGACAGCTGCAGGTGAACGTAACTTGTTCTTGTTCTTTTGCTGTTCCCCAGTGTAGAAGTTGTTAAGATAATCTCAAAAATACAGGCATAAGCATAACCTGGGAAGATGTTCCTTTAGCGATAGTAGGGTTTATTGCAGAAGAGGTAGTGCTATTTGACTTTTTTTCCTCGGTTCAACTTCATATATCTTTTCTCTCTATTTCTGTGCTGGACAGGCAAGATTACAAGAGCTAAAAATTTGCAGAGAATATTTAAAGCTGTGTAATAATAGTGCTTAAGACTGCACTGTCTTATTGGCTTTCCTGCTCCTTCATGATATTGCATAGGAGAAGACACGTGAGCATTAAGTGAGGTCCTCAGTTGCCAAATCCTATCATCCAAAGAACAGAAATGGACACTTTAAGGCCAAACCACTGAGAGCAGAAGTTGCTTCAGGGTGTTCTCATCGTCCTCTAAAACAACTTGAAGGTAGGATAGGAACATGCAGTAACAAGTGAGCAGTAATGAGCATCTGTCGGTCACGGAGGAGCTCAGCAGGATGACAACGGGTGTTGCTTTTTCCTCAGCACGCCGGAGGAGGTAATTCACCAGAGGGACAAATGTCTGTTCTCTGTGCTGTGACCTGAAGTCGGACAAAGAGCATATGCATTGACCCGTGTAGGCGGTGCTAATGGCTATTTATTGTTGGAAAAAGAATGCCCTTTTTAATCCACTTCTTTTTTTTAAGGGTGTTGGGTGTGTTGCTCCTGATGAGCAGGAGATTTCCTGTTGGCGATGGCTGCTTTGTTAGTTACTTTATTTATGGATTTCTTCCTTTGCCTAGCCAGGCAAGTCAGAGGATATCTCTGGCTGCTTCTCCGTCTCCTAATCATTTAAGCTGTTTATGCAAATAAAACTTCGTGTTTCTGCTCTTACATTTGGGTTTATTACTGGTAACCCATGACGCTAGTCTGGATGCAGGGATCCCCTCTGAGAAATGGGGTAAGATTGGGGGGGGAGCAGGGGAAATCATAGTGATTCTCTAATCTCCTAAGCAAGATGAGCCAGAGAATCCAATGTCCAGTCTGAAATTTCCTCTGAAGCTTTTATATATCTCAGTTTAGGTTGACTTTAAGTGCTGGTGGCTCCACCACAACTCTAGGAGAGATGTTCCTGTAGTTAATTATCCTTTGGGTTTAATAATTGTTTTAAAGCTTTGTTTCTAGTTTGAACTTGTCAAACTTCAGTGGTCAGCTATGGGGTCTCATCGCATTTTTTTTTTTTTCCTGGATTAAAGAGCCATCTGTTATCAAAAGTCTTCCACATGTACATTAGTGCATATACTATTACCGTTTCCCTTCTTAAATTCTTGGTTAAATTAAGCAGGATGAGCTTTTTTGGGATTCGAGGCATGATTTTTAGACCTTGGATACTTCTGTAGTTATTTCTTGCATTCGTCCCAAGTTTTTACCTACGAACGCCAGAAGGTGACATAGCATGTCACTAACAGTCTGGCAGGTGCCGTGCACAGAAATATTTTCAGCTTGTAATTTGGAAGATTGTTTACAGCTTAGCTGCATAGCTGCATGGAGCTCTTATAAAATAACTATCTACGATAATTTCCAAATTCTCTTCAGTTTTTATTCTCCTAAGCATAACCAACCATCTCTGTTCTTAGGTGAACTGTTCCATATGGCACTGGGAGAAAGCCCGTTGTCCAAACAACACACCACTCCATGCATTTGTTGTATAATGTTTCCTTGATTATATTTATTGTTTTTCACCAGAGAGGCTTGCTTATGCTTGTCATTTAACAAGAAGTCATTCTCATATGACTTCAGTCATTTCTTACACCTTTATATATATCAGTTGCCTCCTACTTAGTTTTCTTTCTATTCAGGATGGGAAATTGTCCCTTTTAAAGCACTGTGTTATGTAGAACTGGTTTTTATCCACACACGGTGAGTTAAATTAGTTTATAATCAGCTGAACTTCAATTCTTGATTTCTAATTGAAGTCTAATATACTTTTACCCTTGCCTAGCTGCTGTAATTTTTTTCTAAGAAGTTCATTACTTGTATTTTTCAGAAACTTAAAGATGTTTTGTCAGGGAAAACTACTGGTATGCATTCCCTTCCTGGAGTCTTTCCTCTCACGTCATATTTATGTTTGAAAGGGCTCTTCATCACATTCCTTTCTGATTGAGCGGTTGACTGGAGATCTGTATTGATACTGAGACTGTAATGTGCCTGTTAATACATTGACCCATATCTAGTCTAGATGAAATAAGCAATCACTTTAAAGCAGATAGTGGTGTCTTTATTATACCACACAACTTGCCCATCTCTTCT
This sequence comes from Gorsachius magnificus, assembly GCA_034008185.1. NCBI lineage: Eukaryota > Metazoa > Chordata > Aves > Pelecaniformes > Ardeidae > Gorsachius > Gorsachius magnificus. Next base: position 167,211,127 of record CM067081.1, read on the forward strand.
GTCTGACCCAATGGTTTTTATCATTGAAGTTATTTGAAAAATTCTAGTAGGCTTCAGAAATCGTATTGTATTGCAGTTATCAGAAGTGAATGTTTCTTGGTTTGTTCATTATCCAGGTTTCCACTGTTGGTTTATAGATGACTGGTTTGTTTTCTTTGCATCACTTTATATTTTTTTTGTTTTGGTTTTGAATCTTATATTCAGGCAATGGTATCATATCATTAAATTCTGAGTGTCTTCCCTAATAAATACTAGTTGAAAGCCCTGCGGAGTAATCTAGTTTGATTGCTATCCAAAATGTTAGGCAGTCCCACGAGAGAGAGAGACTTCCAAGGTTTATGGACTTCAATTTGTGGAGTGGCACAAGTAATCCATGGGATATCACTTACCTAGCCAGCGTTTAATCTCCTGTATCTTCTGCAATCTGTTTCTCTCATTTGGGCATCAGGAAGGGTTCCCAAGCAGACTGTCTCTCTCCTGGTTTCAGAGAGCTTTAATATCTTAATAAATATTACTGAACGTGACCCAGGTCTACTACTGCCTTGTGACAAACTGGGCATCCCTTCCTCTGTTTTTACTTTAGGAAACAGGCTCCTTGATTGCCATCACTTCATTCTCCAACTGAATAGGCAGTTGCCTTGTCTGAAAGCGAGCATACAACTCTCTTCTGCTGTTCAGGGTCAGTGGTTGCCCATCCAAAAGGTTACATTTTTTTTCCTAGCAAACGATTGACTCTTCACTGTGTGGAAAACCTCTGGTTTGGAGAGGAAGCAGAAGGTGGTATGTCCTTTGCTGGTAGTTGGGTCACTCTTGGCTGGTGTTGCTGGCTATAGGGAGCTGTGCCTTTTGAAAGAAATCCTGCCTTTCCTCTTGCAAAAGGTCTCAAAAATTATCTCTACCATCGGGTTCACCTCTTTGCTAATATAATTGCAGTGAGGGCAGCTATTCTAAGTGTAAGTGGAGTCAGTCTGGATACCATTTAATGATTCATGTCCTAGAAAAACATGGTTTTCCTGTTTCTATAGTAGAGACATTGTTTCTGGCTGGCTGCTTGGAGCAGTGGCTTAGTGTTTGGGAAATGCTTGCAACTGAGGGCATCTGCTTTTTTCTTTTTTTTTTACCATCTAGATTTCTTTCAAACAAACAAACAAAAAAATCCTTAGCAGAAAAAAAACCAAGCCTGAAACTTTATTCTCGTATTTCTAGGCTAGCGATCAGGATGTAGTTGCACATCTATAATAATAATGGTGATAAAAAACAAGCAAAAACCAAACCTGCAGTTCAAAGGGAATAATAAATCAATGGCTTACCCAATCTCTTTGCATGGGAAACTTTAATTAGTGTGGTTTTTTGAGAATTCTATTTAACGTGTATGACTTCCTGAAAGTATACCAGAAGATTGTTCAAAACAAAGGTAATAAATAGTACAGGTAGTACATAAAAAAGCAGAATGAGAAACTTGTTTACTTTATAAATCAGTTTTCATATATCAAAAAACCACTTAGAAATCTGAAATTACTTCAGCATATGGAAATATATTGGTTATAAATGATCTCCAGCAATATTAAAACACTTCACGCATGCCTTAAGAAAACCCAAACAAACAAAAAACCTCCCAAACCACCCAAAACAAACAACACGATTGAAACTCCATAATCTCCAAGTTCCTCATGTGCTCCTTTTCCTCCTGTCCACGGTCCCGGGGATTTGTCATCTTGTCCTGTCAAGTGGGTCACAAGTCATAGCGGAAGTGACTGTTTCTAGGTCAAACAGTAACGTGTTGGGAAGAGTAACTTTATAATATGCACAGAAATAGTATTTTACAGTAGGAAAGTACTGACTTGCTACAAATGACTGCATTAACTTCACACCACAGGCTCACTTCACTGAACTGCTGGTAGCGACATGCCAGTTTTACAGCCAGTACGGTAATCTGTCTCAATATTGCTTGAAAAAAAGAGGAAGGGAAAGGAGAATTTTAAGTTACACATTTGCAGAGGTGGTAGGGGAAGAGATTGAACTATTCTGGTAATTACCTTAGCTGTTCATGGCTTTATTATACACAAAGCACTTAACATATTTGCACCGTTTTTAATGGTATTGTAATAGTTCAAACTGCAAAACCAGGCAAATCTACTCTTTATTTATTTATTAGCATTGTACTAATATTAATATGATACATCATATTAGTATCCGAGCAAGGACATGCACTTTCATAAAGCTAAACTATTTTTTAATGAACCAGTTACCCTTGAAGACTTCCCACCACGCCTTGATTGTGCCTATTAAAATGAAGAAAGGCAGCTAGTAAAAAAGCGGTGGTAGGGAAGCGAGGCATGTTTTTGGGAGAAAAATGTGTACATACACACACAAAGGTCCTGTAGATCATGTGATTTACATGTAGGTCTAGTAATACTGCAGTGCAGGTGAAGTTGTTTTGTGGGCTGATGGTGACTAAAGTCTTTGTTTTCCATCCTTCCTAGAAATTAAGAAGCCACCGGTGGCCCCCAAACCAAAATTTGTGGTAGGACACAAGGCGACGCCTCCACCTGTTGCACCGAAGCCTGACATTGTACTTTCTGGTGTTATACAAGCAGCAAGGAAAACCAAGCCAGCAATTGCACCAAAACCAAAGGTTCTCAAGAGCTCATCTGTTCCAGAAGTTAAACCTCCATTGTCTACACAAAAAAGCACAAAAAGCTTTGAGGAGCACAGGGGAGATTCTTCTCAAACACTAGACCACTTGAACTATAAAAATGAAGCCTCGGAAGGGAGTACTGGTAGTAACACAGCATATATTCTACCAATGTCATCTTGCAAATTTGAATGCCTTCATAAGCTTGGAAATGGGGAGAACACCTGTAAAACTCACATCATTTTCGAGCACTTTGAAAACTTAGAGAACATCAAAGTTGGTGAAAAAACCACACTAGCTCTGGGGGACGGTCACAATGAAAAACTGGCAAATAGAAATCAGGTGGTTTTGAAAGCCAGCATTTTGGAAGAGAAACTTAAGGATGTTCTAACTCATAGCGTGTTCCCTAACAGCAGTCCTGTGAGGCACAGGTATGCAGACAAACTTGACAAAGGGGATGGCAGCAGTTCCAAGAATGATGTTAAAATAGAGTTTATGGAACTTGTACAGTCTTCATCGTCTTCTGACATAGCTAAAGGGAAGCAACAAAATACTGATGGTAAGCTCTCTGCTGATGAGTTTCAGATGGCTGAAATTTGTCCTAGTTTCACTGAAAATAACCACAGTTGCTCTTGCCCATTGGACCAGGAAGTCCTGGAAAATGAAAATTTAAGTAGCAATAGTACATTTTCAGCTGAAACGGGTATGAAAGCAGATGCTGATAAAACCTCCTCTGAAACATCTTCAGTCCTGAGCTCAAAAGTGCTTCCTATCCCTAAGCCAAGAAAGCCACGTGCTGCGTGTCTAGTCCGTCAGGATGGCATAGACACCACAGGAGAAGGAACAAAGGAGCCATCTAATTCAGAGAAAGATTCCTTTGGGCTTGCAGAACAAAGCTTTAAAAAGCCAGCAAAAATTAATATCCTTGGTCAAAGCGTTTGTTATAACAATAATACAGAAGTGCTTCATCCTGAAAAATGTGAGATAACTCAAAACAATGCAGACAAAATGCATCAGGTGAAGGAACCTGCTACGGAAGAGTCAACTTCACAGAATCTTTTGCCTCAATTGTCACACAAAACTTCAGACTTTGTGGAAAGTGTTGCATGTTCTTTAGATGGAGACCGTAACTTGGTTAACTCCATGGATGAGATGTCAGATGATGGCAGTACGCTAGATGCTGTGGACAAAAGGAGTAACTTTGTCAGATGTGATACTTTGTCCATGAGTTTGCCAAAGCAACTCAAATTAACTGGCAGTCAGCACATATCTGCTTCCAATAGCCTCATTTCCCCACAAAAATTGGAAGATAAAGAAGTTAAAATAAAGGATGAAAGTTCTCCAAAAATCGTTCCTAAGAAACCACAGAGGCACAGCCTACCAGCTGCTGGCCTGCTGAAAAAAGCCGCATCAGCAGAGCTTGTGGACAAAAGTTCTTATACCTCCAGTGAGGACAAATCGAACAGCGTTCTGGAAGGATCTCACTTCACACATCCACCAGCCAAGGAGCAAGGTGCGCTGTCGTCCTGTGACATACCCAAACGTTCTTCTGAGAAACCCGTCTGGAAGTTACCTCATCCTATTCTTCCATTTTCAGGAAATTCTGAATCATTAAAAACTGCTAACATTGCTACCAGCTTCAACCACTTGACTGTTGTGACGAAGCCTAGGGCCAAATCTCTCTCTTCTGTGGATATGGAAAGGACAGACAAGCCTTGCAAAGAGCATCAGAAGAAAAATAGCTTGAAAAAGTTTCTCAACATGAAACTGTCAGTTTGCTTAATGAAAAGTGACTTCCAAAAATTTCTGTCTAAAGGCAGCCAGTCAATGGATAGCGCTATTGCCAACCTTTCCAGCGGGGAAGGGTATGGAAGTGGTAGCAACCGGAATATAGCATCTGTAGGCAGTGAAAGGAAAGCTAAATCTGCTAAGGCACATTCCGTAGAAATAAGTAGTCCAGTGTTACAGAAGAAGAGGCAGAGAAACAGAAGTCAACCTGACATGCGAAGTAACCAGAGGCTGGAGTCTTTAGATGGGCATGTACTTTCGGGAGAGAATTTGTCAGAAATGCATTTGAATTCTGTAACCAGCACTTGTGCTCCGGAGTACGAGAACGTGCGTCACTATGAGGAAATACCCGAGTATGAGAACTTGCCTTTTGCTATGGGCGGGAAATTTTAAGGAACCAGTGTGGAAGACCAGAGCCCTGGCTTCTATGAGATTGAGGAGCCTTGTGAAGCTACAAGCAGGCATTTGAGACTTGGCAGGTAAAATAAAGAGAAAAGGGGAGTTAAACAGCTCCATCGCAACTCTTTGGGTTGTAAACATGTTTAGATGATGACTTGAGAGGCTGTACCTCTTTTGTTACATGTCAGTAGGGCGGTCATTGCTGTATATCTTTATATGCTTTTGCTGGTTTGGAAACCGTTTGCACTTGGTAAAGAGTCAAGAGGAAAAATAAGCTAGTTATTTCTCATATACGATTGAAATTTCAGAAAGTAGGTATGTGCTTTTCCAGATTTAAAGCAAATCAGATACAGTCACGTATTTGTATCCAAGAATACTTAAATGAGGAGTAGTGAACCTCAACCGCAGTCTCAGGATGAACTTGAATAAGCGTCCATAGAGTGCATAGTTGCTAGGTTTGCAGGGGGAATGAATATATTTTTAGATCAGCTTATAAAAACAGTCAGGATTTGGGGGTATATAAATTCTTCATCAGGTCTTGAAAGCTTTTTGGGTATAACAAAAGGTATTGCCTCTCCCTGAGTATAACAAGTCTTCTGTATCTCCCTGTTTCTCCCGGCAAAGGTAGTAGTAGTAGTGCACGAGTTCTGCATGGCTCACACAGGGTATTACTGAAAGATAGGGTTTGGCAACTCTGCAGGTTGCTGCTGTGTTTGGTTGTCTCAGGAGGTGGTGGAGACAGCTAATATCATCAGGTTCAAAAAGGGATTGGACCGATTTATGGACAGGTCCAAAAGAGCTGCATAATGGAATAGGCAGGAACAGACCTTTTAATATCTGTAACGCTGTGATTGTGGATGCTGGGAAGAGGAGCGGGCCACAGAGAGTGGCCAGGCTCGTATGTTCTCCCTAAATAATGTCGCTTTACCATCTCTGTCAGTGTGTGGTGACAGGTGAAGCATTGTTTTGACCCAGTGTGGTATTATTTAACTTTTTAACTTCAGCTAATCAGTTGGTCTTACAGATCCTCAAGATTTATCTCAAACCAGCAATAAGGATTTGAATGAAACATGCAGCCTGTACACTTCATGGTCCCCAGCAAACTTCTTTACATTGTTGAGCATATGTACATATTGACAAGAATAAATGAGCTAGCTTATAGATAGCCACATTTAACTTCATTTTTCACCGAGAGTTACTAAACTTCATCTCATTTTGCGTGTGTGTGTGTGTGTAGCAAATGCGTGCTCCAAAGAATGAGAGCTGGCCATTATTTAGGGGGAGTATGTCCTCTTACAGAGGAGGAGACAAGTATTTTAAGTGGCATCCTGTGTTAATAGTTTATAGAGTTGATATTCTCAACATTGGATTGTGTGATGGAAAGCATGAAGCCTTATCATGGGTGGTAGCATTTTTGGTTATGGGCTCGGTATTGATGTATTTATTCATGTGGTTGGTGAATATTTTTCTTGTTTATAGTAGGGTGTTTCTTGGTTTTGTCTTGGTACAGTTTAAGTTCCTGACCGAGTGTATGCTTTTTGTTTAAATCTAATCTTTGTGTACCTTTTGGGGTTTTTGACCACACTCTCTTAGTATTCCCTCGGATTGGTTTAGCTAAGAAAGGTGAGACCAAACTTAAATAAGGATATATTTTATGTGTTTATGCAATCTATTTTGGTTTGTGTTGTGGTTCTAGGTCAGGTGAATGTATGTCTTTGCTATAGGAAATGAAAAGGACTGTTTTGCTATATGAAGTATGATAGACATGAGAATGCAGTTGCTCTTTGAGTGAAATTCTGTAGTTTTCTTACCTGGCTGAGCATGAGAGGTTTATTGTTATTCGCTCTCTCCGCAGACCTTCCCCAGTACCAATGGTGTGTTAAGGGTTTAAATGATCTCTGGCACATCTACAACTGTAGCTGCTCCCTAAGCTGGATGTTCTTGACATAACGGGGTTTGTGTTCTGCTTTCCTTTTAAAAGCACACCATAGAAAACCATATCCAGAACCCTTTATGTAAGTGTTTATTTTAAGCTAGATTACATAGCCAGAAACTACCTTAGGAAACAATTAATGCATGCATTTACTTCAGTAGGTCTTGGGGAACAAAGAAATCCCTGGGAGAAAAAGGGACACAGTGGGGCAGTGGTCTCCTGACGGGGATCAGGTGCTGCTGGAGGAGCAGGTACAGGTATTCATTTTGGCTCTGGCTTGGGAGGTGTAAGAGGCCTCGCCTGGACAGAGCCAGGCAGGCAGCTGCTCCAGTTTTGCCATCCGTTGTTATCTCAAATCCTTTGAAGCTCCTTTATCAATGCCATCTTACCCTTTCTGCGTGGTTCTTTAAGAGCCTTTTATTATTTCCTGGCCCAGGTGGTATTATAAAACTGGTTAGAGAAACAGTGCCGATGTTATTGAAATAATTACTGCTCGTCTTTTCCCCAGCCTGTCAGAACACGCACTTAGCTCTTTTTCATAGATCATGGCACACAAAACTCCTGTAATGCACTGCTAATGGGAATCTCAAAACAAATTATCTTATGATTAAAGCCAACGTATAAATGAGATTGTTCTTCTGAGAAATTTGTAGACTGATTGCCTACGCTTCTAGTCATAATAGCACATATGCAGTATATGAAGTCTAAATGCCAAGCTTGCCATTACCAGAAGAGTTTGGTGGTGTCTTTACCCCATGTTACATTTCTTTCTGGAGGAAGAATTAACATTTTCGTAATGTACCCAGTGCTTCGGTGGTTACTGAGAAATTTCTTCCCGATCCCATCTGGTGAAACCAGCATGCTTTAATGGAGAACGGTAATAGCTTCTGACAGTCTTATCATATTACTGATACATCTTATTAAACTCAGATACATTTTGTTTGCTTGGACCTTCCCACAGGGATTTAAATACAAATGGTGGGCCTGGATAATTAACGGTGGGGTATCAGTTGTCACCTACCACTAGATTTTTGAGTGATTTGATGTCATCCTCCCTTCTACTGAAGGTAGCTTGGCTTTGAAAGGAAGAGAACCAGGGTCCTCACGCATCGTGTTAACCACTGAGGTGAGACAGATGCTGCTGATGGGAGACTGATCGCTTTTGCTGGTTTTAAGTAGTTCAGGGGAACATTCTCAATAAAGAAAGTAATGGTAATACATTGGGAGCAGATAATCCATGTTTTGTTTCCACTACTGAAAAAAGAAATCTCTTGAAACTGTTTTAAAAGCTTGTTTATTTTGTCCCTGTTTGCTCATTTAAAATAGATAACGAAGGTGAATGCGTTACTAGGAGGACTCTGTAAACAAAGTGAGTAAAGAATAGATACTGTGGGATAGAAAATGGACTGCTGAACGTAAAAGAAGTTTTAAATATCATTATCCAGTTGCAGATAACAGGGAAAGCAGCTCTTTGGGTTTGTTTTTCTGAGAAATGAATGGTTCAGGCCTGGAGAGTGAGGTTGAATAGTCAGTGCTGCTGCTGTTCATTTTAATGTTGTCGGAGACCAGTGGTTGAAATGGTTTTGTTCTGAAATAACACCATTTTTTAAAAACCTCCTAATGAAAGAGAAATATTTATGCATTGGTTATCTTCTTTTTAGTGACAAACCTTTATTCTGAGGAGGACAGCAAAATCTTCCTTAAATCCAAAAGTAAAATTTGTCCAGTAATCTAAAGATGCAAAGGAATGGTGAACGTGCCTTGGAACAGCCGTCATGCTGCAGAAAACGGAAACTTAAACTTTTCTGGATCTTGTGGGCTTCCTTTTGGTGTTTGTTACATTGTTCTGGGCAAGAGAATTGTAGTTCAGGTTGAGCGAGTCTGCTCCCTCACCCTTCAGGGAGTAGCACGCTGTATGTACTGGCTACTTTTGACAGCGTTCCTTCAAGATGTTGCAAATGCACATGACTGCTAATTGATTTGGACAAAATTTATAGCTCTGTCGTTGTGTTTCCGGCTAGGATTTTAGTTTGGGAAGGGCTGGGGGGGGAGTACCATGTGACAGCAATCCTTTGAGATCTTAATGTTGGTTTAATTAAGTACCGCTTCCTATTTTTCCCACCCCTGCTGATTTAGAATAATCCATTGGTTTTCCAGAAATGAGCATCTCAATGCAAAATGTAAGTTTAGTTTTCCGGACTAAATTCTGCTTTGGTGACTGAGTCCCCAGAGGTCAATTAAGCGTCCATGAAAGCCTTCCTGGAAGATTGTATTTAGTATTGAAATCTGTGTGGTTAAGCACTTTGCTTTGGTACATATTCCTCTTTGATGTCCTGAACTTTGTTAAGGTTGAGACATGCTTCTGATGAGCAGTATTGCACCAGCTAAATGTGGTGGTGTTTAGGGATTAGCTACGCTAGGGAAGGGTTTTTCTTGCAATTGCAAAATTCCCATTCGAAAACATTTCAAGAGAAACACTAAATTCATAAAATACTATGGGTTCTAAATAACATTTAAAAACAGTTTTCAAATACTTGTGCTGAGATTTAAATGCACAAAAAAACATTTTAGGTATTGAAGGTGTTATATTTATACATTAAAACCCACATTTTCTTTTTACTGAATTTTATTGAAGGATATAAATTCCCGATAAGTAGAGGCCAGGTATGTAGATTATTTTTTTTTATTATTTCATCTGCTTCTTAAGGATGAAAATGGATTAGCTTCTGCTCTGAAGAAGGAGGGTTCTTTTTCCTCCATCAGCTCTGCAGTCTTGTCCTGTCGTCCGATCTCCCCCTGTACTTCTAGCTGGCTTCTGCCACCCTTAGTTGCACGTTAAATTCTTTCTCTGCGATTGTACCTCAGGTTTTAAGGGAATAGCTTTTATAATAAGCTATTTATGTTTCCTACCGGGCTTCATTATCTTCAGTCATATGTTGTAGCTGGCTTTCTTTTTGTATTCTGCTTCCTTGAGCCTGCCTTTTTCTTTTCCCCTCCCTACCTCGCTTTCTCACGGACGTGTTATGCAGCTGGTAGGCTCCTGCCAGCTCCCCGGGCTTGTCAGTAACGAGTGAGTCAGATGGCTCAGATCTCCGGTTCCGTCCCCCGCAAGGCCGAAAGCAAAGCCTGTCGGGCGAGTCCCAGCTCTGGTGCTCGGGAGTGGAGGGGAATGGACAAAGCAGTCCTCGGCTACCGGACATAAGGAATACACTGTCTTGCTGACTTCTCATGTTTTGCTTTTACGAGCTATGAAGAAACAAATTCTGTAATGAAGTTACGGGGGTCTAATCAGTGTCCAGTGAGAAATGGAAATCTTGGTGAGAAGCGGTAGTACTGTTGCTTGGGAACATTGATGTTCTGACGCAAGGATTTTGGGAAGGAGTTGGGTGCCTGCAGATGGCGGGACCCTCACCCTGGGGCTGTACACTGCTCTCGGAGCTCCTTCTCTTTCCCAAGGGTTAGTCAAATCATGGACCTTGGGTCTGGAATTACTCTGTTTTGTAGTGCCAGGTTAATTATTTTATATTACTAGGGTAGCATGTGAAACGATATGGAAGACTTGCGGTGAATTTTTTTGCTCTAGAGAGCGGATGGGGTGTTTGGGGTTTTCTTTTCTTTACTTGCAAGAAACTATGCAAGTCGATGTCTCCATGGTCTGCTTCTCCAGTAAGAGAAGGAGTTTTCCTTAGTGTTGGAGTAGCTTTTGGTCACATAGCTTTACAGTTTAATGTGCTATACAGCCTGACATAAAATGCATATGTTATAAGAAAATAGGCACTCTGGGAAAATACTTAAATCTTCTAAAGCAATCTGGAAGAAGTATGCCAAGACAGCCCTCCACCCCCCTTTAAAAAAAAAAACAAAACTGAATAAATAGGAACTTCATTGCTTTAAAAGAATCTTGACACATTCACATTCTCATCCAAATGCATTTGAGATGTGCTGATGTAATCTGTTTTGATGTTGGGAAAGATTCTGAGGTCTGATGCTCTCCCTCTCCAATGAAGGAGAGAAAGGAGTTGGAGAACTGCATTTTTCCGATACCAAGTCCATTATTTTAGTATACAATCCAGTCTTTAAAAGGTTTGAAAGGTCTTACAAAATGAAAACAATTATGAAGATCTCCAGCATTGTTGTGAAAGATTATTTTTTCTTTGGCATTTCTCTCACCCCTCTTTCAAGGGCTCCCTGTTGATTTTGCTAGAAGAGGTGGATGAAGCAGGTTGACGTGGGCACAGCACATAGGGAAACTTTTGACAGAGTTGGAGGTGCAATAATGAAAGGCTTCTAATTTATCAGATGGTATTACAAGCGCTACGTAAAAATAGATGTGGTTTAAGTTCTTGATGTTATCTTTTTACCGAGTGTAGTGGGGCTGGGCATGTTTGTGAGCCTAAGAGGGAGCAAGGGGACAGCGGCGGTCATGGGGCAGGCGCTGCTGGGGTGCGCTGCCCGGCTGCTGGGCGAATCCCTTTGCCGCCCTCCAAAAGGCTTGGTGGTTACTTTTGCCACAGTCTTGTGCAGTCTAGAAAATGATGGCACGTCAGCCTTGGAGCACGTGCAGTCCATATGCTTTACAAGAGCCATTTTGAGGATAATCCACACTATCCTTTGTTTCCCGCTGAAGAAGTGCTCACGACAGATGGCAAAAATATCCTAACTGTGCTGTTCCATCGATCCCCCTGGTACAATACAAGGATGTCCTCGTCCCTCCTGGTGACGTTGCCTTAGCTCAGCGTGTTGGCTCTTGCCTTCAGCCGAAGGGCGGCTTAGTGTGATGTGGGGGAGCCTGCAGTAAGCAAAGCAGGGCATAAAAATCCTGTCCTCTAGCCTGCTCCCTAGCCCCCCTGTTTACGGATAACAGGAACTCGGGTGTCACGCACTTTCATAAATGAATTTCCAATGTTTTATCTTTTTCTTTCCTCTTTTATTCAGTGTTTGTTTTTTTCCTAGTTTTGGCATTCTTTGTATGTATTTCCTTTTCCTTAAGATGGGGGAAGCTAAATTAACATTGCGTATTTGTCACTGGATGTTGGCTTTTCTCCCCTGCCTCCGACACGTGTGCTCTGTCTCCAGTTGCTGACCGTGGTGTAAATTGCAGGTTAACAAAATGTAGCTCCAGAGAGTATCTCAGAGATGGAACGGAGAGTCAAATGTGACATGAGAATTGATTAAAGACCTATATATATGCTCGACAACAGCCTTTTCCTGTGGGTTATTTTCAGCATTGGCTCAGGAAATGTGCTTGTGAAGCTCCATGGTGCTCTTGTTTGTACGGTGATATTTTAACTGCAGCCAGGTCTAATGTAATTATATATGTAAAACAGTAAGATTTTTTGGGGCCTAAAATAAATGTTGGGAAAGTAAGCAATCAAAATATTAACTTCAGTTTTTATTTAAATGCTGACAGTGATATTAATATACCACATTTACCCAGCATTTGTATTTGACCCAGTTAAAGCTGTTTTAACGAATAGACTTACAGAACTATGCAGCTATGTTGTTTCAATGCACTAGACAAAATTGAGGTTAAGGAATACAGGTTTTGTTTTAGGTGCTAGGATCCAAGAAGTTTCTTTTAAAAATATTAAGTTCATACAAGTTTTAATTTTTCCTTAAAATATCTTTGCACTCGTGAAAAACTGCTCCACTCAAGCAGAAGTGGACTAAACAAATCTCTAAGGTGCACATAAATAAATAAAAGGAGTTTTCATCAAAGCTGCCATTTTGATAGCTACAACCTGAGCCTTATGGCTCAGTGATTTCAACTGCGCAGAGTCCAGTTGATTTTTCTGGTTTGTTGTTTTGTTGGGTTTTTTTTCCCCCCAGTGCTGTTCCCAGGGGTCGGATGTTCTCTGATTTTGAGATGAGCTGAAAAGTTTAGAAAGAGTGTCTAAATCCCATTCTTCCTCTTCATCGGTGCAAAAGATTAGAGGAAGAGAGAGTACAAGTCCAATCTTGCAAGCAGCTCAGTTATTCTTTACGACGAGTCTGTGTCGGTCTCAACCAAACTATTTCATCCTCCATTTTCCGGCGGACTACCCGGGAAGCTGTGTCAGCTCCTGTGCATGCTGCAGTCGTGTGTTGAAGAGTTAAGTCACTTTGTGTTTAATTTTGATCTAAGTCACTACCTTTTGAGTACCCTGCTACTTCGCTCTCTTTCTGTCATCTTCCAGCTATCTGACATGTAAAAAATGGAGTGCAGTAGGTTGTGTGTTATTTATAAACTGGTTGAAGAGAGGTATTACAGCCCTGTTTTCAAGGATAAAGTCACCCCCAAATCATAAAAGTAATGATGAGTCAATGCAGAAGATATTTAGGGCCTTGCATTAACTCTGATTTTAGTGGAGCGGAAGCAGTTATACATTGGAATGTCATGGTAGCTCAGGCAAGGTTTTGTTTGAAATGGGTATTAATGGGAGATTTTGTTCTCACTTGGTCTAAGTTTTCTGTTTGCTATTTGATGTGTTCGGTTTGAGATTTTGTCACATTTTTATTACAGTTTTCTAGGAATCTGTTCAGTGTCTGCTGGAGCTGTGTTGTGTTTTTTCTGGTTTTTGTGTTTGTGACTGGGAAGTGTTACTTTTCTTCTGATCCTGCTGTCCTTTCCCAATAAAAGTTTTCCCACTAGGGTCTGTTTTGTGAATTAAGAGACGTTAGAATAGCAGGTCCTGATTGTAAATGAGTGCCGTATTTTGGTGGTCGTGTTTTATATTGTTTATCACTTTCATGCCAGGAGTTTTTTCCAAAGGTCTTGGCCATGAGCATTGCAGGTCTCCCTATGAAATGAGAATTAATGATAAGGGAAGGCAAAAAGCTGTAAATTCTGCAAAGACTTCCCTCTTTCCCTACCCTGGGAGGCAGGTAATCCCTCACAGCTTTGGGTGGTGACAGGAAGAACCGATGCTGTGACTCCCTCCCCTGTACAAGTCTCCAGGTGAGGGTTTAAATCCCTAGGTTTTGCTGCAGTGTTCCAGTTTTCCAGTGCCAACGCTCAGGACTGTCCTCCTCTATCCTCTCGGGTTATATTCTGCTACACTGGCATAGTCTCCTTTTGGTGCTTTTACTGGGGCCGCCCCAGCAGAGGCAGGGCAATGCGACCGTCTGTCCTGCTTGTCACGACGGACACCGCTCTGGAGCTGAACTGGCCCAATGTGGGCACCAGTTTTCTTGAAGACTTTTAAAACTGAGACCTCTCTCGTTTTTTTTTGTTTTTTTTTTTAATGTGTTTTTTCTATGGAGAGCATGGAAACATCTGAAGCATGCGTATGTGTTTATGTTGAACTTTCCAAGGAACTGAGGAATTTTCAACAAACGGCCTCACTGAAGTTTGCTCCTGTGAGCATGGGAGGCAGCCTGCAGCGAGAGTGGTCCTTGGGCGCTTCTGGCCGCGGGAGCTCGTGTTTTCAAATTGCAGCTAAATATGGAGATAATCTGAGAGCTGTTTGCACCTTTTTTAAAATCATGCAACGAAGTATGCATGCACAACTGTACTGATCGTAGCATGCCTGAGGTAGGGTGACTGACAGAATGGATTGCTTAAAAAAAAAAAAAAGGTATAAAATTGATTGTGTGAAACAGATGTGACAAGTACCTTGCTTATTTTTTTTGCTTAGAATGCGAGTCAGATTTATTTGTTTCTTCTTGTTGAGGAAAGAAAGAAGTGCTGTCTTGGCCTGAGGATAACAAAGGCTAAGCTAAGCGCTGCTGGCTGCAAACGCTAGGGTAACTTGGTTGCAGCAAGTCAGGTGTTGCGGTTTGCGGCATGCTCAGCCAAGTATAAGAAGGAGCTGCCAGTGGCATGATCTAACAGGTTAAACGTGGTGGCAGCTCTCGGCAGTGTTCGCGATTGCCCAGAAAACCCAGGTGTGAGCAGGGAGTGCCAGGGGTAAAGACCGGGACAAAGAGGGTAGTTCTTGGTGTTTCTCTAGGCAGGAGCAAACTCCCGGCGTTCCCACCTGGCCTCCCGCTGCAGCCAGCCCTTTGCCTGGGAGGCAGCAAACAGCTTTCGAAGTACAAGCAGCTCTGAATCAAAATCCATTTTATTTTAAATAGATTGTCTTGAGCGTCTCTTTTGACAGCGTATCACGGTCATCAATGTTCTTGACTTCCTATAAAATACATAGATGCTTATGCATGCATACACCACATATGATATTGCTTAAAATAATTCTGTTTGAATTCTTGAAGTCTTTCAACTGCAGTTTGAAAAAGTAACCTGATGTGCACCGATCATTTTTCAATTGAAGTTGCTCAGCTGGGTGGGGCCTGTTTCTGTTTTCTAGCTGTGATTCTTGTGAGTGTTTATGTTTGTAATTGTATCCTTAAAAGTTCCCTAACTAGCCCGGAGAGAATATAGCACAACAGTTGTAAGTGATACAAATAATTGTGGACTCATTGGTCTGGTTTGTTTGCCTCTAGTTTTGTGGTGCTTTTTTTAAAGACTGTTGTAGAGGTCTGTGGCATTGACGCCCAGCCATGTCACCTAGGGAAGGATAGCCCACAGAAGGAACTAATGAATCTTACAGGCACGATCTGTGCAGGTGGTCTTAAAAAATATAAATAAAAGGGAGGTCAAGATTAACTGCCTGTCACATTCCTTGGCATCAGACCAATAAAAACTCCTGGTCTGTTGCCTTTTATGTTGTTATTAGTCCTAATAATACGAAGAACTTACTAAAGTCATGGAGTTGTCACTGCAGAAGAACGAACGGCAGAACTTCAATGCTATTGTGTAAAACCCTATTTGAGAGGACACCTTGCTATCTCTCTTGCTGCGGAAAAGCACCATTTTTGGCAGAGAAGTGGAAGCCCAAGCAGCTTGGCTGCAATAAGGCAACCGGTCCCCAGTGCTGGCAGCCAAGGCAGCACTGCGAGAGCCGCGGCAGTATCCACCAGCCTTTCTCAACCTGCCCGCTCTACCTAGAGAGGAGAGACGTGATCTCAGCTTCAGTTCTTTCCACCTGTGCATCTGTCTTTAAACTGGAGAGGTGGCTGATGCTGTCGGAGTAACGCAGCTAAGCAAGCCACCTGGTCCAGGCTGCGTTTCATCCTCATTTACTGCTTAATGGTCTGGTATGTCTGAAGGAGAAATGAAAAGCAGGGGGGACATGAAGAGGACGATGAGGGAGGGAATTTTTTAGCTATAATGGTAGACAATCACCACTGTTCAGAGAATCCAAAGTTTAAATGATGAGATGAATATGAGGGGTTGGGGTCCAGGTGCATCTGGAGCGATGTGAAGTTCATCTTTATGCTTTCCAGACTGGTTTGCGAAATAAAACATGCTGATGTTGGCTTCTTCAGGATGGTTGTGGACCTGAGGTACAGCAGCAACAGTGCAACTCATCCAAAAAGTACATTAATTGATACTTTTACTAACCTTGCTGATCACTAATCCCATCATATATTTTCTTAAAACTTCCCTGGGAGCTCACTAGTGATCTTCATTAGTACGCATTATCATCTTTGTGCTTTGCCAACTATGCTTGTTTTCTAGAATTGATTTCCTTTTTTCCAAAAACCTGCAGTAAATAAATATTTAAGACATTGGACTGTCTTAAATAAAAAGTATTAAATTAAAGCAAAAGGAAGTTCACTAAACTAAATCAAGCAATTATTAACCAAGCAGTAATTTCACTTTGGCTTCCCAAGAGCATCGCCTGTTGTATTGAGCACCCAAATCAGATAACTGCTTCTTAAATTGTTTCAGGATCTTGATTTCTATATTTACAGCCCTTCTTTATACCTCCAAAGAGAGATTCTGAATTTAGATAGGACCTAACAAAAAAGATGCCATAGAACTTCTTCTTTTTCCTTTAGTCTTTTATGGTTGGGATTTCCAAAAAGCGTACAGCAAGGATCCATTGAGGGAATCAATCATAGAATCATAGAATGTTTGGGGTTGGAAGGGACCCCTAGAGGTCATCTAGGCCAACCCCCCTGCAGTGAGCAGGGACACCGCTAACTAGATCAGGTTGCTCAGAGCCCCGTCCAACCTGGCCTTGAATGTTTCCAGGGATGGGGCCTCCACCACCTCTCTGGGCAACCCGTTCCAGTGTTTCACCACCCTCGTTGTAAAGAATTTCCTCCTTATATCCAGTCTAAACCTACCCTGTTTTAGTTTAAAACCATTACCCCTTGTCCTGTCACAGCTGGCCCTACTAAAAAGATTATCCCCATTTTTCCTATAGGCTCCCTTTAGATACTGAAAGGCTGTAATCGGGTCTCCCCGCAGCCTTCTCTTCTCCAGGCTGAACAAGCCCAACTCCCTCAGCCTGTCCTCATAGGAGAGGTGCTCCAGCCCTCGGATCATTTTAGTAGCCCTCCTCTGGACCCGCTCCAACAGTTCCATGTCCTTCTTGTGCGGAGGGCTCCAGAGCTGGACGCAGTACTCCAGGTGAGGTCTCACCAGAGCAGAGTAGAGGGGCAGAATCACCTCCCTCGACCTGCTGGCCACGCTTCTCCTGATGCAGCCCAGGGTACGGTTGGCCTTCTGGGCTGCCATCGCACATTGCCGGCTCATGTCCAGCTTTTCATCCACCAGCACGCCCAAGTCCCTCTCGGCAGGGCTGCTCTCGATCCTTTCTTCCCCCAGCCTGTACTGATACTGGGTCAGTGAGGTTTGCTGCCTTACCTACAGCTATTACAAGTATGAGGCACTATGAAAATATAGAACAGCCTTATCAGCTATTGCCTCCACAGAGAGCCAGTGTGCTTAAAAAAAAAAAAGCAACTGAACATGCCTTAATTAGCAACTGAACATGCCTTAATTATTGAAATTGATTGCAGGGACTGGTGGTATTAAAAACTGAAAATGGATGAACCAGCAATAGTAATTGTTACCTCTCCGGAGGCAAGTGAGATGCAAGCAGCTATGAAAGGATTGTGAAATGCTGTAACAATACAAAAAGGATTTGAGATGAAGTGTTATAGTAGTTTATTGGTGCTCTGATGTTTTGGTGTGTATTTTTTAGTTGCACAGGAACTTCAGTTTGTGCAGTTTTGCCTGTACGATGAAGGCTTTTGTAAAAAATAAAGAAATAAAGAAAAACCACCCACCAAAAACTGCAATGAAACACTGGAGGAAGAGACAGAAGAATGATAAAGATGCTGAGACAGTCCTACAAAAAGCAGAGTAGAATGGACTCTCCTTTTAAAATAATGGAAGGAAGAGAAAAGAATTTGTAGCAGTGTTATATGCAAGGTTCTGTTCATTCAGCATTCCTATATATTTTTGATCACTTACTGGAAGTAGAAGAAACATCTAAAAAGAATGAAGATCACCAGGAAATGTGCAGCAGCGTGGATTAATTTATTTTAACAAATACTTGGGAGCTGTGGAAACTTGCTTTTTAGTAGTTACGGTGATGTAGTTACGCTTGAAGTAATTCCAATATACCATAAAGTACTTACTGTTGGGGCATTCCGTGGCAGAGAATCTCTCTGAATCATCTCAGTCAAGCTTAAAATACTAATTGCCTTCTAAATGAGTTGGGATCTAAGACTGAAATGCTAATTGTGACTTCAGGCTGTAGTGTCCTATGCAGTATCTAAATCAACAGTGCCTGAAAGCAGAGCCTCAGGCTTATTTGAAGCTTCTATAATAAAAAATAAGCTAGTCTGAACTAGTCTTGGTCATCTTTTGAAGACAATAAGAGGTTTTTATGCTGATTAGGATTTATTTTTCTGGCTGTAATAGCTCGATGGCAGTTCTTAAGTTTTGACAGTTTATTTTGCTGCATGCCTGACTAGGACTGGCATGTTTTGTTTCATTAATGTTTTACTGTCACATTAGGAAAATACAGCCCCAATGCGTATGCTTTGTCCCATGAACTGCTCATTCCAGGGCAAACTAACGATCCCTTTGTTTTACGTGTCAAATAAAAAAGCCCCACATCTATATTTGGGTAACTTACTCACAAGATACGACAAGATGTTCTTACTCAGTGGGCAGCAGGCTGAGCTGGCAGTGATAGTGTTTCACATGACTGATAATGCAGAAGTTTCCCTTGGTAGTGCCGTGGGTAGGGCAAAGAATCGTGATGAAGAGGGAACAAGATAGAGGTAGTTCGCAGGATCCCCAAAATACCCATCAGAAGAGCTGCTTAAAAATAACTACTACTGCATGGCCGTGGTATTTTGGAAAAGGGGATTGATATGTGGTGGAAAAGATTCTGTTTATTTAAAGATTTACTACCATTTCCAGGCTCGTTTAAAGGTTACAAGGGATTTCACTTCATCCGGAGATAACTTCAAGAGAACTATATATACACTTGTGTTATAGATGACTTCAGAGGTAAAAGTACAGAAAGAGTAATCGATAAATATAAAACTGCTTTCTGTTTCGACAAAAAAGCCATAGTATTTATGATGAAAGGTTAGGGTCTAAGATACAGGGAGAGTCACATGTTTTCTCGCACATGGCTGATCAAGGCAGATCAACACCGTGACTTTGTCACCACCTTCCCTGAAGAAGAGGACACAACCATTGATACCACCAGGAGTGCATCTACCTGGGCTACAGTATCGCATCCTATCCCTGAACCGACGGCTCGTTTGATTCTGGAAAAAGGCTGGGTGTGAACTGACTTTTAATCGTTAAGCATCTAATCATCCACTGTGTTTTTTCTTTAAAAAACAAAGAAAAAATTCTAAAAACCCACCAAAAAAAAACCCCAAACCCTCAACAAAAGGTGTCAGGTGGAAGAACCTGAGGGCTGTGTTAGGCTGTGAGTTGAGCAAATACAGGAGAAAGATGTATAGGGATTACATCAGGTACTGTAGGCAAGATGTGGTAGATGGTTCTCTCAGCTCTCGTAGTTTCCTTTACAAGAACAGTAGGTGCATACGCACCACAAAGGCAAGAAAAGGAGCTTACTGCTTAAATGTTGTTGTGATTCCCGGGAGGAAAAAAAATGTATATGGTGAGTGGCTCTCATCTGTGGGCAGTTACTAAACATCCTAAATCATCCATAGTTAATTATTAAAAACTTTTAGTAGTTTTTTTACTGAGACTTCCTATTAGGTAAGCCGATTAGTTGTTCATTTAGAAAATTCTTCACCCAACACAGGCCAGCTAGTTTGATCTTCATCCTTCAGTGGTGACAGGGTTATGTTTGCACAAGCAGAATACAGCCTGACCTAGAAATATGCTTATTTCTGACTTCAAAAAGGGCAGGTTTTCTAAAATTTTAAGTGTTGGGACAGTTGCCCTTAAACATTTAAATGAAAAATCATAGCAAAATCTGGGAACGAGCATACTGTAGAACATGTTTGGGCAAAAGGACTCTGATTTCACAAGTGTGGAAATGATGTTTTCTTGGTGGGAAGGAATCCTAGTTAAAGGAAATTGAAGTGGCAATTAAAATAAATATTAAGGATAGGAAAAAGGGCAATAAAATGCCCTTCAACAAAAGTAAATGTTGACGAGCAAGCGACTATAAAGTGAATTCCAGTGTGGCTGGAGATCAAGCGCTCAATACATTTTACAATGGAAAAAAAAATCACAGATCAGATGTAGATTCAGCGACAGATCTGCATGGTGAAACTGTAAATGATATAGTAAAGGAAGGAGTAGCAATAGTTATTTCTGTTGCAGGTTTCAAGTAAAGCAGGGGGATATATCTACCTCATGTCATGCTACAGATGAAATAAAGATGCTTGTTGTCTGTAAAATAAAAGGATATGAGATAGCATCTGCTAAAATAAACATTCTCAGGCCAACAGGTCATTTGACTGTGAATTAGATAGACTGGACAAGGAGTTTTCTGAACTTCTGAAGTTAACAAGTAATTGCAGAAGTCTTAGTGTCCTGCTAGCGCAGTTCTAGGGAAAAGTCCAGTGAAAAGCCACTTCTTTGCCTTCCTGAAGCTCGTGGAGGCTCCACAGACACCATCCCTGGCATACTCCATGCACTGTTGTCCTCAGCGCTCGTCTCCCTGGTGGACGCTCTCTTTCCGTGTGAAGTTGATAATTTCCAAACTGAAATAACTGGGTGTCTCTCTGCACCCTGGGTGATACCGTCTTGGCTCAGGGTCTCGTTTGAACTTGGTGATGAGCTTGCAGTCTCCTTCCTCTCCCCACCCCATTTCATTCTGGGAGACAGCAACTGCTTGGGTGTTTCCCGAGTCCTTCCTGTGTTGTCTTAATAGAACCAAGCTATTTTAGTCTTTTCTAGTCTTCGTAGCTGACCAAAGTCTGTCCACAGGCCAACTTAGCTTGTCTTCATCTCTAAATATATTTCTGTTTGTGATCAGCATTTGTGCGTTGTTTTTTTGGTTGGTGGGTTTTGGTTTTTGGTTTGTGGTTGTCTTTTTTTTTTTTTTAAACTCTGCCTTGAGCATTGAATAATCGACACTTTGCTGTGGCTGCTGGAGCATCCTCACACAGCTAGTATTCCTTATTTCTGCTATTCGTGTTACCAGTGGCCACCTCCCATGGGATCCACATGGACAGGTTTTCTTTCTGGTAACTATCACAGTTGGAGGTGGTGACTCTGAAGAGTTGCCCTCCATCCCTGCTTTCTTGTGGTTCAAAGTTAGGAAAAGAAAAGATCGGTCGTAACCATCCCTTGCGTAGGGAGGTAGAGGGCAGCTGTATGGAGAAGCGTGTAGCTCCAACAGATGTTGGCTGCACAAAATTAGGTGTTGATCACACAGTGAGATCTCTGCTGGCTGCAACAGCTTGGGGACAAGGCTTTCTGGATTTGCTTTTTGTTTTTTAGGGTAGCGAATCACTTTTGGCTCATATCACAATAAGCCTGTGGCATCCCCGCATCTTTTTGCAGGCCTTGAACACAGATTATGTGAACTTAGATACAGCTTTAGTGTATTTGGCAATTATCAGATATTGTTAAGGTTTAAAAGTAGGAGCGCAGGGATTTGCTGTGTTTCTCTGTAACGTTACCAAAACTTAAGGCTCTGTTCCCTCTAGTCTCTGTTTCTGTCTTTATCTTTCCCTACTCCCTTTTTTAATTTCTTCTAGAGCTGTCTTTCTTAAATCTGTACTGAAGTTGTCAAGGCTAGTTAGAGGAAGAAGGTTGTGTGCCTGTCTCATGCAGTTTCTGTATTGCAAAATGCAGCTGAAGCTAATGAAGAGAGACCTCTCTAATCATTGTACAGCAGCAGAACAAGGTTATGTTTTATAGCTTTGACAACTACCTGGAAGGTGTCTGTCTCTGAGGGATGGGAGTTTTTAATCACAAAAGATTCTGCCCTCTTGTTTTAAAGAATTATTGGGCAGAACGGTTATAATATTGCCATCCCTGATGCAGTTGTTTAGCATAAGCCTTGAGAAACAACCCTATATATATACATGCATCTAAAATTTCAGACAGAAAGCTTCAGTCTGAGTACCGTATCTGGAACAAGTCCTGATGCTATGAGATAGAGGAGAGCAAAAAAGCTATGACCTTTCTTTATCCTTCTGGCGTAGGTTACAAATGTTGCGTTATATGTGCACGTAGCAATGAGGAACTGGATTTATCAAACTTTGCTGTCAGGCAAACTCTGATGGACATGAATAACATAAATACTCCAAAGGTATCATGGCTTTTGCTAGCTGTCAGCAAGCACTGTGTCAATGCCAGGATAGATAAAACATTGCAGAGTTATGAGTCCACTGTGGAAAAGCTTAATGCTGTCGTAGTCATCTTCAGAGTACCCACTACTGTTTTCAGTGTTTCTGATCCCAAGATAGACCATTTATTGTGGGGTAGAACAGAAAGCTCTTTACATAAATAAAGTATGGTATGTTTATCGGCTATACATATTTTAATTTTAGGTCCTTAGAAGAACACCATGATCATCCTAACGTGGTGATGGGAGATCTTCAGTCAGATGAAGAAGATATCATGAACAGTTCTGATGAAGATGATGACACAAATTCTGATTCCAGCAAAGGGGAGCCTGATCCTCAAGAAGATAAACAGGTAACTTCTTATCTTTATCTTCTGAAGCTATTCCTCACTCTTGTGCTATTTTGTAAGCTGTAACCTGTTGGGATATTTTCAAATAAATGGCATTGACTCAACATAACTTTATTTATTTCTTTTTGACATTCTTACTGTTTAGTGGTTTTTTCCTCCTAAAATTTTAACTTAATGTACATTAGTTCTTAATATCAGGCGTACGTTAGCCTGATATTAAGAGGTCAAGTGTAGAAATATGCCACAACAAAGTGTGTGTTCCCTGGCGTATTTGTTCTTAATCTTTCACTGAATGAGCTGTAGACCTGCTTGCCATGCCCCTCTTCTAGAGCTACATGCACAGATGTATGTTTAGAGGTCTTCAGTTTTGAGACTTGCAAATAGCTCTTAATGAGGCTGTCTGCGTCCCACAGATCCTAGAGTGCACAATGTCTCTTGTGCTCTGAACATTTAAAATCAGCCTTTGATTTGTCAGCCTCGGTGAAGCCCAAGGAAAGGGGCCGGGTGAAGGCTGCCAGGTCCAAGGAGGTCCTTGTAAAAATTCTCTTGGAAGCTGTAGTTTTGCCTGGATGGTCCTATTTTGGGGTCTTGGCCATGCAGCCAAAGGCTGTGTCCCAGTAACCATTTCTGTGCAGACAGCTTTCTTGCGTTTGCAGGTTCTTGCATGCTAACCTGCCAAATCACTGCTTGGTGCACAGGCGGACAGATGACTGAACCATTTTTTAATTCTTCCTTTTCAATGGCATGAAACTCAAAGGGCTCAACCTGCCTTTCAGCACTTAAGTTCCTTAATTCACTCCTTTGGTGCTGAAGAGAGAATATTGGGGGGGGTGTGTGAAGAGACCTGTCATTGTAGGGTTGCAGAGCCACCTCTGTGGCCCTCGGAGGAGTGTAAGCCACACTTGACTGTTGTGGTTGAAATCTGACCTTCTGCTAGCTTGCCATGGTTTAACCCCAGATGGCAATGAAGCCCCACACCGCCACTCGCTCACTCCCCCCCAGTGGGATGGGGGAGAGAATTGGAAGAGTATAAGTGAGAAAACTCATGGGTTGAGATAAAGGCAGTTTAATAGGCAAAGCAAAAGCTGCACACGCAGGCAAAGCAAAGCAAGGAATTAATTCATTACTTCCCATGGGCAGGCAGGTGCTCAGCCATCTCCAGGACAGCAGGGCTCCATCATGCGTAACGGTGACTTGGGAAGACAAACGCCATCGCTCTGAATGTCTCCCCTTCCTTCTTCTTCCCCCAGCTCTCTATGCTGAGCATGATGTCACATGGTGTGGGATACCCCTTTGGTCAGTGGGGGTCAGCTGTCCCGGCTGTGCCCCCTCCCAGCTTCTTGTGCACCCGGTAGAGCAGGGGAAGCTGAAAAGTCCTTGACTGGTGTAAGCACTGCTTAGCAACAACTAAAACACCATCATGTTATCAACATTCTTCTCATACTAAATCCAAAACATCACCATGCCAGCTACTAGGAAGAAAATTAACTCTATCCCAGATGAAGCTAGGACATAGCTTCTGCGAGTGCCTGCTTGGAATGATTTTTCCTATTTTAACCTTATTTCTTCTTCAAATGAGGAGCAGGAAGGCAGTGCTAACTACTTGAAATGAAGTTCTGGGTGTCCTGTCCCTCTCCTTGGGGATACCTGCTTTCTTCTTTCTCAGTCCTGGATGCCCTGATGCCAGCCTGCTCATAGACCAGTGCCTCTCCTCAGCACCAGTCCTGGAAGCTCTGTTTCCTTTGATAGTGACTATATTTGCTTCTTTTCCTTAAAAATTAATAATAATATAAAAATAAAAAAAGCAATGAGCCTTTTTAGTGTTGGAACAGAAGACTTGATGTGTCAGACCTGAATGCCATTTAACCAAATCTGAGGAACGAAGTGGGGGAGGGAAAGACAGTCGAGGAAAAAGCTTGTTGCTGTGAAGCTAAGCAGGACTGTACCTGCATAGAAGCTAACTTACTTTGCGCGCCTCTAGAAATGCCCTCGACCTTTCACAACGGAGTTTTGCTGGGAAGCGTCCCTGCTAGGAGGCTTCTCGGGCAGGTTTCACGGAGTAATCCCAGCGCTTGCTGTGCAGCGACTGCTCGTCGGCTCGCTTCAGCCATCTGCGGCAGGGGCGGCCGGCAGCTGGGGATTAACACCCCGCTTCCCAACAGGGAGAGCAGCTGCGGAGGAGAATGAAGCAGCCTCTGCATCATCGGTCCTCAGGCTGGGCTTGCTTTTATTTTTCCTTGCCACAGGCATCTGGCTGTTTTGATGCTTTTTTTTTTATCTGTTAGAGGAGTTACAAGGTTCCTTCCCAATGCCGTGCCCAAGAGCCCAATTTGTATCCCTTCTGTTCTCCCGTTAGAGACCCTCTTAGGCCCAGAGTATCTTTGGCTGAGCAAATGCAAAGTGGCCTTTGCAGTGCCAGCTGGTATGTGAAAAGTCTTTCAAATGGGCTTGAAAACAGACTGTGATATTTCATTTCGTAATTGTTTAGCGTTAGCGGTCTTGTTCTCAAAATACTAATTTTCAGCTCGTTTGGAACTGTCACATCTGCAGTGATGGCAGATACCTTGCTCTGCATAATGGAGTTACTTGTGAATTGAGTCTTGGAGGGAGGGTGTCAGCTGTGCTTTCTGAAAAGGCATCGAGGCCTGAGGATGGGTGGTACAATCTCACCTGAATCCGATTGACCCTCACTGGGTAGATCTAAGTGTTTTTTGGAAATAAGTTTAATTTTAGAAGTGAAATCCCAGCTCTGTGTGAAGATGCCTGCGTAATGTATAAAATAAATAAAGTATTTTGCCTGTGTGTGATGCAACACCAAATTATTAAATGTAGAAATTAATTTTAATGTAGTAATTTGGCACTGTGTCAATTAAATTCAAATGAAAAAATAATTCAGATTTATTATTTATTTAGAATATAACAGTATCATTAAAACCACCCTATGGATATCATCGGTTCCATGGTTTGATTTCCAGCACTTGAGACTTCTTTATAGGTTCAGAGAAGACTGAAAACTCCAGATTAATCTTGCAACATCAGTGCTTATGAACCAAAGGTTCATATATGCAGTGCCACCAATACCTGCTTTTCTAGATAAACTGTTCAATACCTATATTATACTACCATACTCAGCAGTCCCATTGCACTTGTGCTGTATATCTTGTGATCTTTTAGGGCTCCTCATCCATGCTCTTGCTTTACAGCCCACTGAAATGAAAGCCTGAATATCTAATAGATGTGGTGACAGCTGGCAGAAGAGAAGCATATGGCAAACCATGAGAGCTGTTACAGAGAAAGGTGTTTTATCTGAGGAAAATTATACATGGGAGTTACAGTGTGGAGAAAACGTAGTTGCATCCTGACACCTACCCCTTTTTGCTTTGCTATACCTGTTCCTTGGATCTGATGTTGAACAGTAGCATTGATTTTTATGGAAGCCGAATGTGTGCATATAAAAACCATCATCATCTCCACAGTATTTTGGGTAGACTACAAGGCTCGAACTTCTACAGCTTTGCAGTATGGTTGCCATGTTTTCCAGCAACTCCTTTAGTACATGGTCAGAAGCTGACTTTTCTCCTCAGTGTGATATTTTTCTCCTTTTATTATCTTTTTCAGTAAAGAAAATGTGTGCTTCTTTTAAGATGTTCCTGAAACCCATTTGAGTTTATTGCAAATATTACTGTTGCTGTATTAATCAGAAAAAAATGGATAATATACAAATATTATCTGTACTTTACTACTTTCGCTAACCAATAATTGTCACTTGCTAGGGCTTCATTCGTTATGGGCTTCGGTGCTTCCTGTAATAATTAAATAGAAAGGCTGATAGCTAAGAGTACTTTTTATAACACTAACATTGTTGTTTCCAGCTACAAGCTAAACTGATTTCCTCACAGATCCTGGAAAACCAGAAGATTTCAAAGCCAGGGGATTACAAAGCAGTGTAAAACATTTTTATTACAAATAACTGTAGAATAGTTATGCTGGATTGGAGGAACTACTAGCCTGAAATTATCTTTACGACAATTTTAGTAGGTGCATAGTATAACATATAATTTTATTTGCAGAGTAAGGCAGCTGGAAAGAAAACAAAGGTTTACCATATTGCCAAGGAGATCATGAGCTCAGAGAAAGTGTAAGTGTCAATGCTAAACTTAACAGCTACTCAGTTTATTTTAACCGGGCAATTAAAGTGTAACTATTTACTTTTCTTGCTTTTCTGATAGGTTTGTGGATGTGCTAAAGCTCTTACACATTGTAAGTATCAAAGAAAAAAAGCATCCTCTTTTATGTTTAATCTGTTATAGTTCTATGTTCAGGCTTTATTGTGGTGAATGTGGCTTTTTTCTGCATGTTCAAAATATAAAAATTAATTAAGCAGAAGTTTAAAGTTTTGGATTTTATATAATGGATGAATATTTTGGTGGTTCCCTCCGCATCTCCTTAAGTAATGTATGCAGTCTTCCAGCTGAGTGGGGGTATTGCTTAAATATTGAAAATGGAATATATACCCATTTGTGTTAATAAGTGTCATACTTATAAGCCAGCTTGTACCATAGCAACCAAAATAAAATCTTTGGTTAGAATAACTTTTAAAATTGGGGGGGGGGGGGGGTTTTTACTTTAGAAATTGTAAATATACATACACATTCTTCAGGTAATCTAACTAATTAGCTCTAATGCTGCATCCATTACCATGGCAGCGTATTTTTTTGGGCTGCAATTCTTTGACAGATGCTTGCTTTCTGGTAACAGCTGTGATGCTAATACATGCAATGTGTTGTCCACAGCAAGGGTTAAGTATTTAATCAATCCGTGCTTATGCAGACCAGTCATCTGTTAAACATGCTGCGTAGAAGGTGATAATAGTAAATTAATGAGGAATTTAGCTTTCTCTAGCTCAATTTTATGTGTTTTCTGTCAGCTTCTAAGTGATATGTGTTTGTACCTTTTTGTCACTCTATTAAGTGCAAGCGTAGTGATTTTTTTTCCTTGGGCAATAGAAGTGGTTATATTGCAAACAGATGCATTGGTCTATCATAGTCTCTTGAGAAGCATGCTCTGTGTGAAGCTGCGAACAAAGCTCTTATAGATGGATGTATATAGTCCTGTAATATGGAGATCTTTCAGAAAACAAAAAACTTACCATGCCACTTGCTGATTCCTCTTTTGCCTTCCATTTTAGTAGCTGGTTTTCTTACTCTGTTGAGGCTTGGTTTTTAATATTTGGGTCAGGCAGTTGTGGCCAATGTATACTTTATATTCAACACGGTTTCTAGTACAGAACTCAAGCTTAAATACTGGTTAAAGGAAGAAGCAAGTTTTAAGCTATATGGGTTTTAATGATCATATTTTTCAGGCATATAACTTGCATCTTAAAGTTGTCTTCACTTTTCAGTGTACCAGTTCTGTAGGTAACATACGCAGTACTGGAAGCAAAGGCCGGTGGTGCAGAGGATGGAGGCAAGCAGAAGAAGAATGGGCGAGAGGGAAAGTAGTAGGCAGTTTAGGAGGTTTCTGGGGTAAGCTTCAGGTTGTCTGCAGGTTGCAAATGTGCAGTGGGATGTGTTTTGCTTTCTTTTAATGGGTAACGCGCAACTCTGTCCATGACATTATGCTAGTTTCTAGCTGCCAAGTAAAAACCCATTAGAAATGTTTTTGTTGGCTGGTAATAACAATCAATGTGTATTCAACCTGGTCTAACAGAGAGGATGCTAGGCTAGGAGTCGAGGAAATACTTTGCCCTTAACTTGTCCATTGGCCTGCAGCATGAACCTTGGTGGGTGTCCTTCTTAGACTGGGCACCAGTTTTGAAGCTCTGTGTGCATGTCTGCGTTCTTCCTTAAATAAGAATTTCCATACCTGAGAAAGGTTGCAGAAACACATTGTTTTATTTACACAGAGTAGTATGCCTGAGGATTTGTGTATATGTGTCGCAGAGATTCTTAAATCTGTTTCTTGAATCATATATTTCTTATGGATAGTATTTAAATGTTGATAAAACTAGCTTTTTGATTTTACCTGTACTAAACCACTTTGGCTTCAGTGTCAGGATTACTAACTGCCAGTCAAGCAACCTCCATCAGATTTCTGGAATGAAGATTCTCCCCAGGCTGGGCTTTTTTACCCATAGTAAAGATTTGGCTGGTCAGGTGAGGCTCCGTTACACCTTCTGAACCATCTATTAGTGGTTTTTCCAAAGAGCAAATACTTGAAATGTAGTGACTAATTCACTAGTGATGATCTGAAATCAATAGTATTCTCCTCAGTCTGCCTTACCAATGCCAATTAAGGCAGCTCAAGGCTCTTAGTACAGCCAGACTGTGGTTGTAAAAGTTTTTAAGTTGCCACTGCTTACAGCATTGAAGTGAGTCTAAAGCAGTTGAGAAGGTGGGAATGTGGTTGCAAACCGGTTACAAGTACCACTGTTTGGTTTTTTAGCATTTTTTTCTTTTATATTGACAAAATCAAGCTAGGTGGAGCAAGATACCAGGGTGCCAGCCTATTTGGACGCTGTTGTGCTTTGTAAGTTCACCTGAAGTTCTCTAGAAAATGATAAACACCTGGGGACTACTCCTGGTCATAACAGAGATAAAGGACTTAGCTGGCTTTGCACATTGATGCTCTCTCAAACATACTTGGTGAATGGGGTTGCTTGAGGGAGGAATCAAACATTAGATGTAATCCTGAATTCTCTGTATTTCTGTAATTACCATAATGCTCTTTTAGAGGATAGGATTCCAGTGAAATGCTGTTAGAAACGCCTGAAAAAAAAGGGGGTTAAATCAAACTGGCTCATCTGTATGCATCTTTGTGAGATGGTTTGTGCCCGGCCTCCAGAAGGTAAACAAGGGTTGAGAAGGTGGGAGAACTGCTGTTTCTTCCCTAAGGGCACTTGCAGGACAAAAAAGGAGCAGTGAACTGGATGTGAAACATAAGTGATTTAAAAGATTAAAAGAAACAAGCTCGTCACCACTGTCTGAGATGCTCTGTGCCCAAAAACCACCTCGTGTTCCTGGGAAAAGGAGTAAGGCAGGATTGGTGCCATTTGTAGTTGTTTGCTGTGGGATTCTTTGGCAGTGGTTTGCTTTGCACAAGCAAGAGGACCCTCTCAGCAGCACCCTGTTGCTGTAAGGGTAAGTTTCCTGGCTTATCTGCTGTTGTTTCTTTTGTCCATTTTTGTTCCTAGTTTTGTTCTTTTGCCAAAACCCACCACTCTTTTTGATTTTGTTTCCCCTCCTGCTACAGTATGGGCAGTGAGGCTTCTGGTCCAGCAGCGGAATGTGTTTTTTGGGATGGCTCCTTCATTTGCAAGACTTAGTGTATGACTTTGTGCTGCGTGGGCAAAGAAAAGCTTAACCCTTTGGGTTTTGCCTGAGCCTTTAGGTCCGTGCATCTGATTTAGGCCCCAGTTCTGTCCTTATTAGGACTCTTGAGAGCAAGTAGGAGGTTGTCAGGAGGCCCATGTAACTTTTCTGCAGCCACAAGATCAGTTTCTTATTGGAGAAGGCAGATAGGAGGTCAAACATCTCTTTTTTTTTTTTTTTCCTCCTATTGTGTATCCTTCCAGAGGCACTTACAAGAGTGGGAAATTCTGGTTTAATATGTTTCCATTATCAGAAGACATTTCCAAAATCATATATATATATAAGCTAGGTATATAGTTTTTATATGATATATATAAACTTAGACTTTTTGTATATTGTAGCCAAATATTATGAAAAATAATTCATAGTCCATTTGGAAAGAGAATGTAATGTGCATATTGAGGAATAAAATAGCTATGGGTTTTGAAGCAAGGGAAGTCCTGACCTCTGGTCCTGGCTTACAACTGACCTACTGTTTTGCTGTGAAAAATTCTCTCAACTTAAAACTCCTTTTTCTCCAGCTGTAAAACTTTACTATTTGACCAGTCTGTGGTGAATATGTTGATAAATTTTTAGTCTATGAAGTGCTTTAGAATTGCTGATTGAGGCATTTGACAATGAATTGGAGCTGTAGTCATCTTACTAAAAAGGCTCATGAAATAGTTTGGGGTTGGAAGGAAACATTGCTCTACTACCCAGCCTAGTCTTTGAAATAACATTCTGGGAATATGCCACCATCAAATCATTGAGTATTGTAAAAAATTAACTATATTATATTGTTAAACTCTTATAAATTATTTTACTACCTGAGAAAAAGGTGTGGAACTACTTGGCAGCTTTCCAGAAGCAGCCTCCTATGTTTGAAAAACCTCATGATCTACTCTTACGCATGGCCTTCATTAACTATCGTTGCTGTAGTTTAACTTAACAGCCTGTGGCTAATAGTCTAACTATAGTTAAGACTGCCTATTGGTATTTTAAATAACGTATCTGTGAAGCCGTCTTTAGCTGTATTCCTAGCAGTCATGTTTACAGTTTGTCACATACAGCAGCCTGGCTGTTCCCCAGAGTGTGAAGCTTCCTCCCCTTCCCTCCTCCTCCCCCCCCATAGGATGTGTGTGTGTGTGTGTTCCTTGAAAAGCATCCAAGTGCAAACATTTTTTTTTCCCTTAAATTAAACGGATATTTGAGCTATCTGCAGGTGTATTTAGCTGGGACTTGTACCTCAGCGGAAGGGATTACGACTTATTTTTGCTTTGCTGATGGTATGTTCTAGGAGAACAGCTCCAAGATGAATATTGATTGAAGCCTTAGGAGGAACATATGTGACCACGTTTAGATCACGTAGTTCTTTCTCTTCCAGCTAAATCTACCAGAAGCTTTAATTCCACCCATTTGAAATTATCTTCATTCAGCTATTAGATACCTGAAGGTGCACTTAACCCCGTCAGCAGCTGAGCGAGGTTTTAGCCTGGGCAGTACCTATTTTGGTTTACAACTAAACTTGTTCCTGTGCTCCTTAGCCTGACACGGGCCGGTCGCTTTGCTGCACGCTGGGTGGAAAGAACTGAGAGGGATCGTGAGTCAGGGCCTTCGCAGAGGGGAAGTGCGTAGGCTGATGGCAGATGATTCACAGCAGGGTCAGAATTATTTCAGATATCACGGCCCTTTGCTTATTTAAGGAAGCTGTGTTGAAGGAGGGGTGGCAGGAAAGAAAAGCAGCGATGGTGGTATCCTCCTCAAATATTGTTGAAAAGCTGTGCAGCTCTGAGGGAAGTGTATGCTAATAGAATAAATAAAATCCCCTAAACATTTTCAAGTTGGGAATGTTTTATCAGGCAGTAATTCAGCAACCGTATCTACTCAGAAGCCTTTAAAACTGTCTAAACTAGATTTTCATATGGACAAGTACCCAGTGGGATGCTGTCTTGGTCTAGAATAAACTGAGAGTGTTTCTGGTTTGGAAAGAACGTGCTTTCCAGGGACGGTGATGAGTGCCATCCTCTTTAGGTAGCTGTGTGAAGACAATTGCCTTTGCCTAGGCAGTAAAAAGTGGCATCAGAAGATTATTATTGGACCAGAATTTAATGTAGAACTAGAAACGTAAACCAGCATTTCAGGAAGTGCACAATAGCCTCCCCCCTTCTGAAAGGAGAAATTATCCTGGTCAGAAGCTGGGATGATTCAGTATAACTAGCATAACCTTTTGGGTTTTGTCGTGCAGAATATGAAACCCTGGTCTAGGCAAATGGTGTTTTTCAGTGAAATAAGAGCTTTAATTCCAAAGCCTGGCAAGGGGTTGGTTTTTTTTTTTTTTAATGAGTAGGGTTGTAATGTTTGAAAGGGTCATTTTGGTTAGAAAAATCTCCCTTTAAAATCCACTGTAATGGATTGCTGCATTGCTTCAAACAGAATAATTTCTAGTACAACTGAGGTGACTGAGTCTTTGAACAGACTGATGAAAGCAGCGCCCTTCAGCGGTGTTACATAGTGCTATATGCTAAATGTGTTTGTAATATGAATCACTTCTCGCAGTTATATATCAATATTAGAGCAATGTATATATTATTTGCAACAGCAATTCTGTTTTTATTTAGCAGTGAACACATTTACTTGTAGAAGGAATTAGGTTCTGGTGCGTTAAATGACTATAACTGCAATTTTTAATTTCTAAGTCATTCTTCACATACTTGTATAAAAAGTTGTCCTTGTCTGAATACCTTCCATCCTTTGGAGTGAAATTTCAGGGTTTACTTTTTAAGTTGACATATTTTAGGTGTGGTAATCAAACCAGACCTATTCTATGTTTTGTCCTTTTGGATAAGAAATTACTTTCTCAGAGGGCCAGTACCTTCAAGTGTAAATATTGTCAACTGAAACCTTGTTAGGTTTGTTTGACTTTTCCTACCCCCACTCCTCAGGCATGTGCTCTCTGCTTTTCACTCTTAAGTTTATCTCAAGATGAACTTGGCGTGACAGTTATTTCACACCCACTGCCAGGTTAAAAATAAATCTTAATATGATTACAGTGACAAATACATTGTACTGCTTCTGTAGTGAGGACTTGATAGTTCAAAAAAAGAAAAAAAAGCGTTGAAGTTTAGCTCTTTTGTTGTTTAGCAGGGTGGTTTGCATCATTTGAAAGCTTCATGTTATCTTTCTTCCTTGTGTTTCCTCTCTGCAGGCCGTCCTCCGTTTACTCAGTTGTGGAGGGGTATGGGGGGGGGCGATGAAACAAAGTTTGGGTTGGCTGTTTTAATGATAGAGTCTTGCATGGCGTGATCCAAAGGCTGATGAGTCTGATGGATCAAGCTAGTCAAAAAACCAAATCTGTATTTGGAAAACATCCTGCAGACTCTTTGTATGCTGTATCTAGAAGTTAAATAAATGCTCTTAACTACAAATGACATTCCTGTCTTATCTACTGGTGCTTAAACCTGGCTCCCTGCTCTCCTTTCATTGTTTGGTCAGGGAAAAGCCTGGGTTGTTGATTACACTACAGACAAAACTGCTTTTCTTTTCATTGTGAAAGTAGCCTTGTAACATTCAGACAAAATTCTTGTTTCATCCCATGGCAAAGTACATACGGTATATTGCATATGTGTGTGATGGGGGGAGACAGGGAATATTATCATAATATGATGATGCATTTTGCATGAAGCTCTCCAGAATGCCTCATTTGAGCTTTTGCCATTGTAATTCCATGTATCATTACAGTGTTAAGCAATGCCCTAGGGTCAGGAAGACCCATAAGATACAGCTGGTAGTTAACCTATGTGTCACTAGTCTGCACAGAGGATGTAAACCAGAACATTTCCATATGAATAACGCCATCTGTTTTTTAACTCCCTTGCATTTAGTTCTCAGCCTTCCCCCATCACAGCCATCGCCCTGTATCTCCTTTCAGTTTCTTGTCATAACTCTGTCCAGTCACAGCCTTCGTGACCCAGAGGGTCACAAAGCAAGAAAGTGTGTCTGGAGCTCACGCTGCCCAGAGCTGATGTAATGAGGAGAGAAGGCAGGGGAAAGTTGAGGCTTAAGTCTGAGAGACCCTAAATAGCGCCAGATGCTGGACTGGTGAGATAGCCAGGAAGACCTGTAGTAGTAGACTTGGAGAGGGGGAAAGAGGGGGCTTAATTTTTTTATTTTTATTTTTTTTCAACCTGAGGACCATACAGATTTGCAAAGGCAGGTTGTAGACCCCATGCATATTCAAAATACAACTCATCATTGTACTTAGGAACGTGTTGTTGGTCACCTTTTTCAGGATACCTATAGACTGCACATGCGTTAGGTTTCAGGAGACCACCAGCTCAAAAAGAGCTATTACAGATTGTCTTTTTTCCACTGTTGCCCAAATTCAAGTGAGATATGATATTACAGTGAACCACCTAATTTGGATTTTCTTTTTTGCCAGTCTAGACGGTTTTATTTTTCAAGTGAAATGCTAAATTGCTAACCTTTGTTGAAAATTTTGTTTGCATGTGATCATGGAAATACCTTGTGCAATGGGTACTGAGTTTCAGTATGGCTACAATCCTGGCCATACTGACTTGTGCAGGGCCAAGATTTTAATTCTAAATAGTTTAATGAGGACCAATGAGCCTCAGCTCTGTCCTGTTGGGAGCTGGTGTTAGCATAAAAATGCTATAAGAAGATCCTTCAAGCGGGGTTTTCCTCCTCCCTGTAAATGTTTTGAAGGTACCAGTGTTGTTTTTGAGCATCATTAACATTTGAAATCTCATAGTTCCCATATGTTGTTAAAATATCTTTTTGTTAGATGTTAGTTTTCCTGCATATATAAGAGCTGCTACATTTTGTGACCCTACATGTTTGTCCAAGAGGCACATCTTCCAAAAGGGCATTTGTAGATGACTTATGAAAACTAGTATGATTTTAAAATAAGATGTTACAACTGTATTAGCTGATATAACATTTTTGCTTTTTGGCCCAAATATTAGCAGGAAGATACTCAAGGCTGCCAAGACCCTTGCAGATACAAGCTTTCCCCCTGCCCTTAGTTTCTTCATATGTAGTACCAGCACATTTCTTAAGGGCATGTTATAAAAATAATGAACAACTTCTATATTATGCATACAGGAGCAAGAAAGTAAAGCTCCAGCGTCAAACCAAAGGGATTAAGGCAGTCCCAGGGGAGTAAGTTGAAGCTGCAGAGAAACATAACCCAGATGGTGCCCGCCTTGCCTTTGGTAATAGGGAGCAGCGCCTGGAATGTCTGCAGAGAGAACGCCCGTTGTCTGTGTTGGCGCTTTGAAGGCTGTTCGCTCACGGGAAGGGGGGTTTCTGTCCTCTTTGTACTCCGGCAGGATTTCCGGGACGCTGTGGCGCATGCCTCTAGGCAGCTTGGAAAGCCAGTGATTGAGGACAGAATCCTGAATCAGATCCTGTACTACCTACCTCAGCTGTACGAACTCAATCGGGACCTCCTGAGGGAACTGGAAGAGCGATTATCTCACTGGTGACTATCAGTAAAGGGATACCACTCCTTTGATGTTGTTGAAATTTATCTGTGGGGCTTATGTGACTCCATGTGACCACGGTTTGACTCTTGTTTGTGTTTCACGTGCCTTCTTAAATGACAGAACTGACTTTGAAAGTACAGGAGATAATTTTCCATTTAGATGTACTTTTTGCCATCTGGATGTATCCAGAAAGGTCCAGAAGGCATGTCAATACCTGTTTTTATTAATCACCCTTTTTTATATAAAATTGCATTTTTCGTTGAAAGTTCTGGTCACTGCATGGGCATGATAAGTGGACTGGTTTCATTAGAGGAAAAGGAGGCTGTCCTGAAGAGCTTTTTGCATTTTAAAAGCAGTTGAGATCTAACCAGACACAGCGCTGACTGACAGCCACAATCCCATTGAAGTCCATTCTCAGTTAGACTGATGGGTGGATTTAAATCAGCTATCCAAAGCCTACTGACAAAGGCAGGGTGAAGACTGTAATCCCATGCTTGCTATTAAGGGATGGAGACTGCATCTTGAAGTTCAAAGTTCTGTCTCCTCAGAAATCCAGCTTGTACTAAAGCATTCAAACGGTTCAAGACCATTTTAAACAGACTGTGCATTAAGTGGTTGTCATCTAACACTAAACCAGTGTGTCGAGGTGTGTCTGGTAAGGTTTTTCAGAGCAGCTACTGAGGTGGATGCCTGTCTGCTGAACTGTAAGCTTTTTGTTCAGAACATAAACTAGCACATCTTACTGTAAAAAAGAGATGTTTTGCTGTAGGGTTAAGATGTACACCCTTTTTGGCTCTTTCTAATTGCTCTATTTTTTGTTTCTAGGCTCGAACATCAAAGAATTGCTGATATATTTGTTAAAAAGGGTCCCTACTTAAAGATGTATTCAACTTACATCAAAGAATTTGATAAAAATGTTGCACTATTAGATGAACAGTGTAAGAAGAATGCAGGTTTTGCTTCGGTAGTCAAAGACTTTGAGGTACTGTAGTCTTTTGTAAGATATATCCTATTTTGTGGCTTTTCAGCAGTTCTGATCTTCCATAAGGATTTAGAGATTATCCTCCAATTTGTTTGGGTGGGGTTTTTTGGGGTTTTGGGTTCGTTGGGTTTTTTTTCCCTGCGGTCTTGGCTTGAGATCTAATAGGGTGGAAGCAGAAAGAAGTAAATTCACGTTTTGAGAAGTAACTAGTGATTTTGGCTACCACTGTGAGATATGATGAAGGACCTTGATTTTCAGAAAATGCAGCACTTGCTACAAATTATATCAGACACATTAACAAAATCTCTAGCTGCTTTTTTTTTTTTTAGTTTTGTCTCCTGATTGTACTAAGCACTGATTAACTGTCCTATTTTAACCAGGTTGATTTCTCTACCACATCACAGGGCAGTAGCTTACTCATGGGAAGGGTGTTTCATTTCAGTTGGAAACATAAAAAAGTGAATTTTCTCATCTGTGTATTTCTAGAAGTTTCAAACCCAGCACACGCAGCAATCAGATGAAAGCTGATTCACATCCCTAAGAGCATTGCCAGATTTTTACATAACTCCCTTAAATCAGAGAAGAGGTGGAAGCTCCCTAAGCACATGGTCCACACAAACTGTTGAATTTACCTGCTATTACATGGGCTTCCCCTTGGGTAATGCCTGCTCTGTTTGCTTATGAGTGGTTCGAAAGGCTACTTACAGTGGGCAGAGGAAGAGCTTGAAGTAGAATTTTCAAAGACGGGAAGAAGATAAGAGGCCTTTATAAGGACTCAGTGTTTCAGATGCACAATATTTTGAATGCAAACTCAAGATAATAAACATTTTTGAGGCGTGGATCTTTTAAATCTGTGTTGTCTTTAGAGGTGTGGATTAATTAAAACTTCTCAGTGAGCACTGCTGTCATCTCTGCCTTTCTGCCTAATGGACACTGAGAGCGATTACCAAGGAGCACGTTGCCCTTGCCACCGGTGTTTCCTTTATTTCTGGGAAGCTTCACCTCTCTTCCTCATAAGCAAAGGCACCTGTTTTGAATCCACAGAGTATGAGTGCTTACCCATGTCTTTTAACACATGGTTCATTTTGCACCAGTCTTCCACATGGAAACGCTTGCTCTGTAGCGTGGTGTTCAACACTCTGGTAGTTGCACTTTTTAAGAGAAAGTTTACCCAATGTAATCGGTAGTTGTTTGTAGGGATGTTTTCTTTTTTGCTGGAACCCTTGACTACCACAGAATCCTTACTTATTTTGGATGTTTCTTTCAGATGAGCCCCCGTTGTGCTAGTCTGGCCCTCAAGCACTATCTGCTCAAGCCAGTTCAGAGGATTCCCCAATACAGGCTCCTGTTGACAGGTACAGTCAAGCTCTTTTGCAGGCTTCAAGAATCCAGTCTTCACACATCCCAGGAAACTTCGTTTCAGGCGTTTCTAGCCACCTGTAAAGCAGGTTTATCTGACTTCAGATATGTGAAGCTTTTTTGAAAAACATGGCATGGGTTTAGAGGCTTTATTCGTTAATATTGACCACAGTAAGATACACAAGTGAGATGCTAATGTTCCCAGCGCTGTGGTGTGTTCTCTGATGGTACATTCAGCAGTACTTGGAAGACATGAAACCTGTGGTGGGTTTTGTTTGTTTCTGTGGTAATAGGAGCCCGTAATTTCCTTAGAGGGTTGGAATACTCCTGTTTTGCTTTAGGTTTGGGGTTTTTTTGGTGGTGGTTTTGGTTTTTATGAAGGAAAAAGGTAGTATGGAAAATTGGAGCTAGGAGAAAGAAGTGAAACATGTCTATGCAACTGGGAACTTCTGCAAGTAGCTTCTCCATTTCTTCCCCACCCAGGTGTTTTGTCTGTAAAATCTATTCTCTTTTAAAGGCAAAACACATGTTTTTAGTATACATTTACCAGTAAGTGCTTAAGTCTTGTTACAGGGGCATTGTGGGCTGAAGAGCTAGCTCAGGACTAGGAAATCTGGGCTCTGTACCCTGCTCTGGCACTGGCATATTTGGGTGACCTTGAGCAGGTCATCTCCATGATGCAGTGCTTTCTTTCCTGGAAAGGAGGGCAATGATAGAGGCCTCCTTTGTGAAGTATTTTGAGATGTGTTTGTTGTAAGAGGGGGATGGCTCCTGTAAGGATTTGGAAATACTTAAGGCATTGTTTTTGAAAGCCATTGCTTCTTGATGAGCAATTTAAAAATAGCCTCTGTTTATGTAGTAACTGCAAAATAAAATGCTCTGTGACCTTTTTTTTTTGGCTCTGTAGCAGCTTGTTGGCATTTCCCCAGCAAGTACTTAGACTAGTGATGCTGTGGGAGATAGAGACTTAAGTGTTATACAGCAGTCACCAAGTTATTAATGTTGACCGTTTTCATTTTAATCATCTCGCTGAAGTCACAGGTGTTGAAAAAGGGGTGAAAACCCCTTATTAAATGGACTAATTCGTAAAGGGAAATGTTAGTGACTGGTTTGATTTTATCAATTAAGATAAAATGGCATTTGGGGAGTTGTTTTATTTTAAAAGGCTACTGGCCTAGGGCATGGTATAGGCTTGTTATACACTCCAGAATCAGGGGAGCTTTGGGTAAGTTCAAAGGTTTTAATTAAAAAGGTTGAACAGAGGATCAAGATGGAGTAAATGCCATTGTCAATACACATAGCAAAGCAAGAGAAGTCAGGGTTGAATGGCACTGAAACAAAATTCAGATGTTGAAGGGGAATTCCTCGTGATCATTAACTATCACTGTGGCTGGGAGAGGCCATTTTAGACCTGAAAAATCTCATTCTGTGGTGATGGGGGTTTCTGTGGGTGTCCCCAGTCTGGCAGACCTTACTGTGGCTGCCCAACTTCAAATACACCTGCAAATGCTGTTAGCAGGAACGGGATTGCAGTGCTGGCTGCTGATTTAGAAAAGTAATTTTCTCTTGTTCTGTGGGAGCAATAAAAGAGGTCAGACTAAAATTTTAATTATGCTGGGGCTGGGGAGTGTTGTTTTGGATCTGTTTCATTTTCAGTCTGTTCAATCTATCATGCATTTATGTTGTCCTTGAGATTCTCACTCTTCCATATGGGATGGATGGATGGATGGATGACCCATCTGCTCTGTCACCTTCCAGCAGCTATGTGTAGTATTGAGCAATCTGTATACAGACTTGTGCTGCGAAACCTTTGGAGGACACGCAAAATACTTGGATCTGTTGTTGCAGTGGGTGAGATGCAGCGATGCAGCAGCCACCCCAGCTGAAGACAGGGGGGATCTGTGGGTGATGGGAGGAGGGGGCAGCGGGTAAGAGCAGCGGAGCGAAAATAATCCAGGAAACGAAGCTGCTAGGCCTGAGCCAGCAGGGATTTCTTCCTATTTAGATGTTCTGTGTCAGTGGGACAGCTTTGTACTGGTCACCTGCTGCTACCCGGTCACATCACAAGATTGTGGCTGTGCTTTGAAGTGGCGTTACTTTTGTGCTAACAAAAGCCGGAGCAGGTGGACTCGTAAATCAGCCAAGGAGAGGCACAACTCAGCTGTGTTCCTCTTTAATTATACAGCTTCTCCAGCCCAGCAAGTGAACTTCCACTTCTTCACATACTGGCCCCGAGCTCTATACAGCAAATATTAGATGGGTTTTGGGGGGAGGTTAATCAGAGGCCTCTGATAGTAGGGAGGCTCTTTACAGAAGGACCTGGCTAGGCTGGATCGATGGGCCGAGGCCAACTGTGGGAGGTTTAACAAGGCCAAGTGCCGGGTCCTGCATTTCGATCACAACAACCCCATGCAACACTACAGGCTTGGGGAAGAGAGTAAAAGTACCTGCTCTGATGCTTCTTTGAAGCTGTTTTAGCTATGAACTGAAGTCCACTTTCCAGATATACATAGAGAGTATTAAGATGAAAATTATGTGTTTATCACCCTCAGGATTTTACAGTTGCAAGTTTTATTGGCTGCTTCAGTCTTGTAATGCAAAAGCTGCCTTCTTTTTTAAATACAGAATTTTAAATGAATGCAGTTATGTTAAAATCTCTAATTTTCCCTCTCCTGTTCACTGATGATATGATTTAAAATGCTAAAATATATCCATCCAAAAGATGTTTTTGAGTGATGTAAAGTGTTGTAGTTTTGGGGAACATGTCATAAAAAGCATGAATATGCCTGGAAAGAGTTCGTTCCTGTGTTGGGTCTCTGGTTTTAAGATTCCAGTGCAATTACTTTGGATATTAAATTGGATGTCTCCATGTACTAGGGACACTTTCTTAAGAGTGCCAGCAGTACATTTGCAGATGAGTAAATTATACCCACCTCACCTCTTGTTCCCAGCCCATAGAGGTGAGTGTGTTGTTGGCAGTTTTAAGTATTCTGGTATTTCTGTATAAGATGTCAGGACTTATTCTTTATATTGGGAGCGTTCCCACTGGAGTCCTTTGTGCTGGCCTCGACGAAGCTTGAGCTGCACTTGTAAAGCTTTAACTTGTTTGCTTTATGGTGGAGTCCCACCAGTGTTCAGCCTGGACAGTATGGCCCAGCTCCGAGCTGCGAGAACACCCATGCAGGCAGGGCAGGAGGGGGCAGCTGGTGGTGTATGCGTGACATAAGTCCCTCTAGGTTAAACCAAGTCAAAAACGATGTGAACTCTTCTCAGTTCCTTTCAAAATACCTCCTGCCAATGTTTGTTTGTTTGGTTGGGTATTTTATCTCACACCAGCTTCTTAGCAGCATAGCCTGAGGTGAAACAATATGAACTTTGTTTTTAATGGAATACGTGTCCACCTAAATATTGCACTGGAATGTCTGGTAGCTACTAGAGCACAAGATCTTGAGGGATGTGAAGGATGCAATATTTATGGAGTGTAGCTGGAGAGGTTTTGGTGCCATGTCAGACTTGTCTTAAAAGATCGAACATTGACCAGCACCTGATAACGATCAGACAAAACTTGGAGGAGAGCAGAAAGCTGTGGGTGTTCCTGTGGCCCAGCCAGCCAGACCTCCCAGTGCTCCCTCCCCGCTTCCCTGCAGGAGATCCCAGCCAGTTCCTCTTCCTTCACCCCAACCTGCTCTTCGTGCTTCTCTCTTGGATCCTCCCTTAGGTCTTTGCCAAAATATAAAATCTCAGTGCCAAATATTTTTCTTCCTGTAGTTCTGTTTTTCTCAAAGCTTTCATTAACTGTGGCAAGATTTCTCACTCTTTGTAGCATTTCTACTGCAGAAACATATTTCATAATTCCTTTTTTATTTTTTTTTGCATAAGGAAAAGATTACAATACACTGAGTGGTCTCTGAGGGGCATGCATGAAGCAAGACATCTTATGAAGGCAGGAACAATTGGCTCCTGATCCTTCTTGAGTAAAAGGATGATTTTGGGTAGGGCAAGCATATGGGAGTTGAATTATTTCACTCCTACATGAAACTTGTACAATTGCGAAGGTAAAATTGAACGCTTGCTAGATCACATATGTTTAGCTTTCAGTAGATCTGCCAGAATATTAATACCTCTTTTAAAAGGTAATTATAAATCAGTATTTGTTGATATTACCAATCTAACATGTATATTTCTTTGAAAGTTTCTGATTTGGTTCCTTTCAATTTTAAGCAGTTCAAAGTTGTACCTTGTAGACAATAGATGGTTGACTTTTTACTGAGGATATATATTAATCTTTGACGGGATATTGTACTTTTTGGTGAACTAGACACTCAACCAGGGGATGGAAACTTGAGGGGCATGTTTTCATGTATAGTCATACATTTGGAGTTATTTTTAGCTAATAGATTTTAAAACTACCAAGACTTTAATGGATTGAGGGTGCCATCTTGTGGTTGAGGAACTAAATTTATAATTGAAAACAAAAAATGCCTATATGAACACTGGGAGGGTGGGGATATAATACTTCTATTACTGAAGAATATTAATCATAAACAGATCTTCTGTAATGGGGTACTTTTTTTTTTCTTAACTCCTATAGACAAGTTAGGTGCTCAGGCAAATATCTATAACCTTGACAATTTTTTGCATCAGCTTAAATGTAAATGACTGCAAGTATGTACTAATTTTTTACTTGCTTGTTTTGTTATGGAATAATATATACAACATATCATTTGTCTTTGGAGAAGGCCACTGATTCAAGAACCTTCTCTTCCCTGAGCAAGATATCATGGTACACTTTCATTACGGAAACACTAGTTTTCCTTTTGTTATTACTTTGACAGATTTAAAAGATTAAGTAGTAGATCTTTGCGGCATAGGTCTGCCTGAAAAGCAGATTTTTAGGAAAAAGGTGGGGTTTACTACTTTCTGGTGCTGTTTATATCTTTAACAAAACTATCTTTATATTGTTTTTTTCTTTATACAGATTATTTAAAGAATCTTTTAGAAGAATCTGCAGACTATAGGGATACTCAAGGTAAATGTATCTTCAGATTAAAGAAATAACAGCTTATGTACATGTGATAATGTTTATAAATTTTAAATGGATGCAAAATCCTAAGTCAGAAATGTTTTCTATTTAGTTCTAAGTTTCTCAGCAGAGTTACTGAAAGATTGCAAACTTGTGTTTCAGAAATGTTTGGAGCTGATGGTGGTATCAGCTCACCCTTGGCTTGAAACCAAGAGATAAGAGTGAAGTTCCACAGGCAGCTTAAGCAGATATTTTGGGCACTCCTATTGAAAGAGACAGCCCTTGCATCTGTAGACCTTTCATGATGGGCAGTCTGGTC
Organism: Gorsachius magnificus; assembly: GCA_034008185.1. Taxonomy (NCBI): domain Eukaryota; kingdom Metazoa; phylum Chordata; class Aves; order Pelecaniformes; family Ardeidae; genus Gorsachius; species Gorsachius magnificus. The sequence continues at coordinate 167,254,346 of CM067081.1, forward strand.
TACCAGCTGCTCTCTCCCAGCTATGAGTCTTTCTGGCTGCCTTCTCTCTCTTTCTGCCAGGACAAGCGTTCGTGTGGCAGGAGTGAGCAAGATCAAGGAGCTGCTCTGGGTTATACTTAACCTGAGAGGTTCTCCAGTTTGACTTGTCACAGTTCACACAAACACAAGTGACTTCCACAAGTTTGCCTGCATGTGGAGGGAAATGAGAAGGAATAGTTGGTGCTGGAAGAGGACAGGACTACATGTTTCATGGTAGTTTGGGATTAAGCTGGTTTAGCTTGAGTGTAGCAATGCAATGCACATTCAGACTGTTTCCTTCCTCCATGTGTGTGCCTCAGCGGTACTAAAAATGCTCCCAGTCAGTGTTACCATTTCATTTGCATGAGAGCTTGTCATTTATTTCAGTTTCTTCAGTGACATTTGTGCAAGCCCGTTATCTTTAGGAGGGTTGTGCAGAGGTAGTTGATTGAACTGCAATAAATGAGTGCCTTCAATGCACTGAGCCAAGTTTGCTTTCTTATAGCTTTGTCTGCTGATACAGTACCATAACATTTATGAGTAAATATCTTTCTTAGGACTTTTAGACATATTTGTTTGAGTATATTGAAAATATAAGCCAAAAATATTTTAAATTATGATGCTTTAAGTGATAGAAAAGTTTGTTTTGGACTTCTTAGGGCTGTGAACAAACTAACGCTTGCAATGCACATTAAATAATTGACCACTTGAAAGTGAGCAACTTAAATATATATTTTACTTTACATTTTCTTGTGATTTCTCCAGCTTCCGTGATTTTTTGTAGTTTTACCTTCCACAGTATTTTTCTCTCCCTTTGTACATCAAAGATAAAAGCAGAAGCTTAGTTGTAACAATAACAGTGTTAATTTTATGCATTTGATGGGTTTGATAGTCTATCTTTGAAACTGGGTAAGAAAAGAAAATCTAATTTCTACTCACGAAGATCTTTCTTCTGATAATTAAGCTTAACTTAGTTCTGACTTTGCTTAGTTGTTAAATTCCATTGTGCAGGGTGGGTGGTGGGGAGAGACAATGACAACAGGGGGACTAGGTTTGGTTATGGTTAGTATCCTCAGGAAAAAAAACCCAAACAACACAATTCTTCCTGATGACCTTCATTTGAATACATTACTCCAGCTAAATGGTATAAGAATTGGAATGTTCTTCCCTGCCAAAACCCACTTTGTTTATGGACTTTGGCCCTATAGATTATTTTATGTTGTTGTTTAGATTCATTTAGTCTTGGCTCTATAAGTAGCCCTGAGATCCTGGAATGTTTCCTTCAATAACCAGCAAATTTTCTCTAACAGTCTTCAATCTTGCTTGAAGTCAATGAGTAAAATTTTAAGTTATTAATAGATATAATAGCTGATAGATGAAGGGAAGTATAACAAAAAATTCAGGTACTGATTCTTGTCTTCATGAATTTAGCTAAGTTTCCCTTCATTTTCTTTCAAGTGGATGGGAGTTGGGGAGTGTTTTGGCTGGAGCAGCTCCAGCATTTCCTAGTAGGAGACCACCAGCTATTTTTCAGCAGACTCAGTTGACATCGTGACATCTATATCTAAACTTAAATTTTGATCAAATGCTTGATATGTGCTATGCCTTTTAACTGTTTGACTCCTGTGCTTGCATTGCCTTGGTTCATGAAAATCTTGAACAAAAATTCTCCTTAGATTGACTTTTTATTCGCACCTCAGTTTAGTTTCTTACATGGCTTCGTGACCTTCTGAACCTTTCAGTTCAGAAAGCCGTATCTTTTAACGTGCTTTCTTTCTGAATATGAACTGAACAATAAAGGAAGTATATACATTCTACAGCACTAATACTCTAATGATTATCTGGAAAAAAACCATAAGGCTTTGGTTTTACCTGGTTTGGTAGGCTTCTCTGTGGACTTTTAAGCAAACATAGTTCCTTTATTTGAAGTGCCCGACTGCACTTCAATTACTCAGAAGGTGCCAAATGCTTTAGAGACTACATTTTATCAGAGCAGTTGTTCTAGCTTTCAATTAAATCAGTTTTTTTTTTTTTTCTTCTACTTAAGTAAATTACAGGTTTTTGTATAAGATCCTTGGATGGATTCTGTCTCATCTACACTCACTGTTCAGTAATTTACATATTCCTTTCATGTAATCCCTTTCTGCAGTTACACCTTAGCATATATTACAGTTGAGTTGCTAGTTATTAAATATCAGTACTTAATAAAATCCCTCATCTTTGGTAACTCTTCTATTTCAGACATTTTTTTTTTCTTCTGGTATTAAAAGTTTGAAATTTCAAAATTTGAACTTTAAACTGTTATCTTGAGGTGCAGCAAAACTGAAGGCAGAAGAAGGAAATCACAAAGATTTGGATAATTTTTCTAGGTAGTCTTCAATGACTGGTACTGGGAGCAGTTGTGTAAAATGGAAAAAACTTAATTTCTACATAGTCTCAGTTAAAATGTTGTTAACTTTTCTGCTCTAAGTAGAGACATTGAAATTAAAGTAATTCTTTGTGTGAGAAACTAGAATTTAATTTTGCTTGTGGACTGTTTTAATTAGCTGTAAGAAACGATTGATGCTGTTGGTCGAAGCAATGACTTGCTAGGGCACACTTACTAAACCGTGATCCAAAGACTCTGGGATCAATGGGAAGTGCTCTGGAATGCAGTGACTGTACAATCAGGTCCTTGAATCTTGGCATGACGTGGAAGGGCAATATTGTAACTGTGCTTTACGTAATACCAATGCTAACTAGTCTGTATAACCAATGCATCGTTTCTTCACCCTTCAGATGCTCTAGCTGTTGTCATAGAAGTTGCAAACCATGCCAATGACATCATGAAGCAGGGAGTAAGTATTTTGACTTATGAAGCTGGTTGATTAAAGTTTTTTCTCTTTTTTTAAAAAAAAAAAAAGTCATGGATGCAAGGGCAATTAACTACCTTTTGCTTTTCTCTCTGTAGGATAACTTTCAGAAACTCATGCAGATTCAGTACAGTTTAAATGGACACCATGAGATTGTACAGCCAGGAAGGGTAGGTCCTCCAGATGGCATTCAGCAGATTGCAGTAAAACTGCAGCACAGATGACATACAAGCAAAGTACTGTAGCTGGCATATACCAAGAAGAAGAATGGTCTGTCACTTAATTATTTGGTTCTAACAGTCAAATGAATACCGCCTCTCCATATGTGTGTGGGTTTTTTTTAGACATTTATCTGATTAAAACTTATGATTTGTAGAATAGGATTCCTTGCCAGATCTTGCAGGCAGGTTTTTTTCCTCAAGCATAACCTTCTATTTGTCATGGTTTCAAGTGCAGCATGGAAAACTGTAATGCAGCCATTCGCACTCACTTTTAGAGAAACCTAAGGATGAACGGCCTTTCTCAGAAAGGGAACCTTGAATCCCCAAACTTCTGCAGCACTTTTAGTTGTAGTAGTAGTAATAATGATAATAATAACAACAACGATGATGATGAAGTCAGCTCATTTGTACGGCTTGTGCCCTGAAAAGCTAGGGTTTGAATTGCTTGTTTTAATTTGCTAGGTCTTTCTGAAAGAGGGAACACTGATGAAGCTGTCCCGGAAGGTCATGCAGCCACGAATGTTTTTTCTGGTAAGATGCTGTGTATGTTGCTGTGTGCCTAACACCAACGTAATTTTAAGTGGTCGAAACATTGCACCACAAACCTAAGTAACTAATAACTTCAGGTACTGGAAAAACTAACCAATCGTTGCTGTTCTGCCTGCTCAGTTCTAATTTAGAGAGATCATCTGTGGCATATGCGCTAATTTTAATAGAAAATCATTTCTCATGAAAATGCAATGTTTTGAACAGTGCTCGTGTAAAAATTGAGCGTTTTTATGAGGGGATGTTATCTCTGGTAGTGTGAAAACCAAAACAGTTACTCCGTCCCACTTAGCCATGCCAGATCTTAGAACCTACAACTCCGCCGCTGCAATTGCACCCTTCCCCCCGCTCCTTCCTTCCCTCCTCCTCTCTCCTTCCCCAGCATGAGCCCGCTTTCGCCCTGAGCCTGCTTGCACCCTGACTGGAGGGGCACTGGTCTGCTGGAAGTTAAGCACTGGGTTCCATTCCTGCTTCTGCTACTGTTTTGTTTTGAAACTTCCGTGCGTCTCTGAAATTTCTGTTTCCACTTGAACCTTTTATCTCTTCTATTTAGATAGTAAAGCAACTATTGCTGTGTGTAATTTGTGGCATTACTGGTCCACAGTCCTGGCTGAAATCTGTCTGGTAGTTACCGCGGTAGGAATAAATATTTCCACAGACAGTCATGGAGTATGTATTCTGAGCTTGCAAGTACCTGTCTTATGGTCTGGAAGTGACTTTGTAGCATATAAAGCACTGAGATAAGTGCAAATGATCAGTTAAGGTAATTCTCAAAAATCTGCTGCTATCTTGAGCTGGACTTCCCAAACCAGATGTTGCTAATTTGAGTGGTTCTAGCTTGTATTTTGTTTGGTTTGTTTTTTGGGGTAGTGGGGGTTGGTTTGGGGTTTTTTGTTTTTTAGGTATAAAAGGTGCAGGCTAGTGTTTATACCTTTAGACACTTAAGCAGTGATTTTTCCATTGATCATGTTGTGAAGATTTGTTAAGGCTCATGAAACATCTGGTTATTGTGCGATGAACCTCATAGCAAAAACTTATGAGACAGTTCAGTTTCCTGGTCTGTGTTTATGTGCAGTAAAGGAAGTTTGGATCCATGTGTTGAACAACACAGAAAATAAAAAAAAATCTTAATAGCTGTTCAGTAACTGCACTGAATGAAGCCAAGTCTGGTAGAATGGGAAATAATCAGTAGATGCACATTTAAACTGGTAAAATTCACATGGTAGAAGATATGGATAAGTTTGTCCATATAATCATAAATTGCTAATCTTAATTCTGTTATTTCTGAGTTTCTGGAATGTTGTGCTTTGCTTGAATGGTTAATTGTAACATCCTTTTAAAGTAGGTTGTTACACAATTGTGTACACGAGAAACATTTTTGTCCTTTTTGACAGCCTGCTTGTTGACATCCGTGCACTGTTTACTCATGTGCCAAATATATATTTACACAAGGAGGATATAAATAGACACCTATTGTTATCTAAATTCATACATGAAAATGTTTCTTGGGTTCTAAGTGGAAGAATAGGAAGTAGAAGATGCCCTTCTGGACAGTTGATCACAGTGCTGTATGAATTCTGTACTTCCAGTAAAACGTGTCTGAAATTATCTGTCTCTAAACAGCCTTTAGTCATTAAAAAGCATTGCTTCTGTATTGCAGTTCAATGATGCCCTGTTGTACACTACTCCGGTTCAGTCAGGGATGTATAAACTCAACAACATGCTGTCGTTGGCTGGAATGAAGGTGAGTCATTTGTTAAAATGAGTCTTTCTCCAAATCTGTTTAAACTCAGGCCTTCAAATTTTCAAAACGCAACTATGTTTACTGTTGGAAAGAGACATTAAAGATGCTTATGTTCCAGAGCAATCCTGCAGGCTGAACGTTTCTTGCATAATATGGCCTGTGGGATTGCTATCTAGGTTTCCCTAAAGAACTGTTGCCACAGGATCATCTCACCAGCATTTCATCTGGTATTGTCCTACTCTGAAATAGTCTGCCTACTTATTTTTTGTGTTGTATTTTGTTTAGACTGCCTTGCTTTTCCCTCATAACTGCTTTTTATTGCTCACACCCAGAGATTAGGCATCTCTGCCTGATAAGCTTCTGGTGGATCAAATCTCTGTGGTTTATAGACATCTGCTAACTGTGAGGGAATGTACAGCTTTTGTTTCTGAGTCTTTGTGAAAAGCATTGGAGTTAAGCCCTGAGACCCTCTGGGTAGTCATAAAGGACACGCATGCCATTTATTGACACAGTCTCTGACATGACAGTTAGTGGGAACAACAACTCATTGCCTCAGGAATGAAGTAACTTGTCTCTGGTCCTGTCAGAGAAAAGCACCAAGTTCAGCTGCAATGCAGATCTAGTGCCCAGGTCCAAGCTTTTGCAGGCAGAGCTGCAAAATCTCTTCTGCCAGTAGGTGTCTCGTCGTGGCTCAGAACCACTCAACTTTTAAACCTCCTTATATTTGAAACTTGATAGCTCAGAAGGATCGGCAGGGTGGTCCAGCCCTTGGGGGTATGGGGCAGATGCCCACTTTGGGGTACACCTTGTCCTACATCTTGTCCTGCAGCAGCAGCAGCGCATTTTTTTTGCCCAGTTGCAGGAGGTGCTTAGAGGGCAACAGGCCTGGGCATGTTGTGGCCTCAAGTTGCGCCAGGGCAGGTTTAGGTTAGATGTTAGGAAAAATTTTTTCAGTGAAAGGGTTGTCAAGCATTGGAACAGGCTGCCCAGGGAAGTGGTTGAGTCCCCATCCCTGGAGGTATTTAAAAGATGGCTAGATGAGGTGCTTAGAGACATGGTTTAGTGGTGGGATGGCCTGGTTAGGTTAACGGTTGGATTTGATGATCTTAAGGGTCTTTTCCAACCTAACCAATTCTGTGATTCTATGTTGAAGCACAGCAGGAGGTGTCTGACAGCTCTTGAGCTTTGTTCCCTTATATGTCTCCAGTGTTTGTATGGGGCCAAAGTGGAATAAAATGGTAGGCTGCATGTAATCGTAATGTAGCTGGGCCTCTGGACTGGTGTGTCATCTCCTGCTTTTGAGATTTTTCTCTCTAATGTACCCCTTCTGCCATAAAAGTGTAAGAGATTTTACAGTAAGTAAAACTAAAGCAACTATAAAAACACCGTTTCAGTTTGAATGTTGAGTTTTCTCTCTCAACTGAAGGTTAAAAAGCCAACCCAGGAAGCGTATCAGAACGAACTGAACATTGAAAGCGTAGAGAGATCCTTCATTCTTTCAGCAAGGTAAGTCTTACAAATTAATGACGATTTAAAACCCATGTGATTTCAAACAGGCCACATAAGGTTTTATAGCTTATTTTGTACTTATATAATGAAAATTTACCCTTGGCTAGAGTAATTACAGAAGAGAGGGAGTGACAGATGGGTTTCTGGAAATAAGGTAGGCTTTGTTCTAATTTACTTTTGTTCGCATTCAAAACCTGATTTTGAAAATTTAACTTTATTTTTAAATGGCCCAGCAGAGGGGAAGCCTGGTCACATATAATAAGTTTCACAGATACCAGATGAGTTTGTAGTTTCTAATACAGTTCACCCTGACTTGTGAGGAAGCTGCCCATTGTGAAGCGGTGGATAGAAGCACAAAAGCTATAGTAAAAGTGGCTGGGATTTAAGCAATTTGGGCTTAAGGCTGCAGCTGGTAGGGATTCTGCTGTCCCCAAGACAGTTAACTATTAATCAGAGTGAATAAAACTCTTGCTTTGTTCTTCCTTTTCAGCTTAGCTACACCTTCAGAAACTTTTAAGCAAATTGAAATATTATCCTCTTGCTGCCTTTCCTTAAGAGGAACAAGAATTAAAATTGTTTCAATTGATTTTTAGGCTTTGGTTTTCAGTATTTTTATGTTCTTCCAAAGTTGCTGATATGCTCTGCCAGGGCATTAACAGGACAGGATATGAAGCATGGCAATACATTTTGATATAATTATTGGTAACTGATATAAATTGGAACAAAGTCATCCTGGTCTTCTAGCTAAAATAATAGTGTAATTGAAACAAGAAGTGGATCTCGGTGAATCTGAAATTATGGAAATTGCTGCAGTTACTGGAATGGTGCTTGTCTTTACCAGAAAAACAAATTCTCTGTGTAGCAGCAAAAGGCTACATGGCCACTAAACCAGAGCAGCTCTGGTCTGCCTTCACCGGGATGCCTTTTGCAGAGACCTGGTTTTGTGGATTGTTGTTTTTACCGCGTTTGAGTTGGAGTTCTATATGTTCTGACATCTGTGACAGTGCTGATACCAATGAAGAAAGACATGTTTTCTCTTTTGTTTAACAAAGCTGAGTAAGGGCAGACTGCTTCTTTTTGTGTGACCTTGTAAATACCAACATGAGGATGTCTTGCACAAAGATAGTATCTCTAGCTGAGGGGTAGACCAAGGTTAACCTTGTCAAAGTAGCCGAAGGAAGTAGCTCAATTGTCTGAGCAGTAGTTATTTATAACAACAGGCTTGGAAGAGGAGTATTTTTGTATTTTTTCAACAAATTTAAATGTTTCTTATGGTTCTTTTGCACATTGGGCAAAAAAAAAAGATGCATTTCACAGTTTAGGGTATGATTCTGCTCCAGTATAGTATAAGCAGGTCTGCACTGCTTAGATGCCTTAGTGACTGGGTGTTACACAGATACATGAAAGACATTTATGGGATTGCAGTAGGCAACTGGATTTATCTCTGCTTGACTTGAAGCAGCATTTCCCCTTTAATTCAGCTGTTTTAAAAAAAAATGTAAAAAATCATTGGAACTTGTAAAAAGATTATTATATTGAAATACAACCTACCTATTTTCCATGCAACGGGATAGACTTGTCTTTTTGAGGAACTGATTAAGTGGTAGATTAAAAGCAACTCCTGTGAAATACATGCTGGTCCATAGGGGAAAGCCCCTGTATATAACATTCTCATCAAATTGGGCAGTTTGTGACATGCTTTGTCTTGACCGTGAAATTACTGAAATTACCCTCATATTACCAAGTAATGCTGCTCTGGTTTGCTCTTTATGTTGTAGTGTTGTTGATCTTGCATCTTTGTAGAGCCTTCAGCTCTGTTGTTTTTATACTTGCTGGAAGCTATGTGTGTGCAAGGGCCCCAGTTTACACAATAGTGACAGAGAGAGGTTGCATTTGTTTGGGATGAAGGAGATGCTGGAGGCCCCAGGTGTAAATGAGGATTTTCAGATTCTTATCTGACGGCCTGGGTCTGTTGTGTAGGAGGGAAACAAGTGAAAAACTACCAGTGATAAGTGCTCGCCTGTATTTTTTCCCAATTAATTGTATTGTTCCTATTGATAAATATCCTGGATGAAGAGAATCGGTGTCTTGTCAATACAGACTGCATCTTCCTTTTGATGATACCCGATTCTAACAGCTTCTTGGCTCCTGTGTGGTAAAAATTGCAATTAGAAAACTGTTCAAATTAATCTTACAGACACTGGAGACAAATTTCACTTCTGTGTTTTTTTCAAATAATAAGCATTATGTGGAGTATACACCAAAGAAGAGATTCTGAAATGATCCTGGGGGGAGAGACGGGAAGGGGAGCGATTAAGCTGCTGAAAAATTGCTAGTAATAAAATGTAAGCTGGTTAGTAACTCAGATATAGATTAATGCCTAGGCAAGAGTCTTTGTCACTTCAGGTTTAGTTTTACTAGCTGCATCAGTATTCTGCTTTATCTAGTCTGGGTTGAGCTTTCAGTTTTCCTGGGGTATCTTTAGGGACGTGTATTGTTTTATATGGTACAATGCAGTATTGTACTAGCGATTTTTTTTAATCAGAGAAACAAGTTAGCTCATCTGCATGATGCAGCACTGTGCAGAAATAAAGCTTTGGTCCTGAAAACAATAGTCATGCCAGCCTGACGTGGTCGGAGGCCAGCTGGCCCCGGCTCCCTCCGTAAGGCTAGCGGAGAGCTACCCCAGGCAGACAGAGCTGCATCGCCTCCCGTAGCGTAAGGATAGCTCATGCAAGATCAGCTCAGCTGGGAGAGGCTCTGATCCTGGAAACACCAGGGGCTTGCTTCTGTGAGCCCTCCTGGGACCACCAGGCTGCCTACCCCACTGGGCAGCTGCAACATGCGGTTCTAGCACACACATTCGCCAGTAATTGCAATTGCTGGGGCTCTCTGCTGTCCATTTAAAAGTTTTATGCTGTTTTGTTAAATAAAATCATAAATTAAAAAAAAAAAAAATATTTAAAAAACCTAAGAAAACCTTGCCATTTCAGTAAACAAAACAGCTTTTGGAAGGATGCAGCAAATAGTGGATGGGCGGTGCGGGTGGTGGTAGGACTGTGCAGCTGTGAGGGAGGGCTGGGAGTGACAGCAGAAGAAACGCTGCCTATTTAGCCTCAGCAAACCATTACATCAATGTAGTTGCTGATGGCACCGCCTTTGCTCTTAAGTTCTGAAGGGCTGTAAACAACCCAAAAGGCTAGCACTAGCAAACCCACCCAGAGCCAGCTCCCTAGTGAAATATTGGGGCTTAAGCCCTTTAGCTCATTGTGTGAGCAGCCCTATATGTAGCAATCCCCATGTGATGGGGATGCTTAATCGCCAAAACCTGGGCCAACTTTAAATTTAATTATTTAATATAGTTTTAGGAACCTAATTAAACGTAACCAGATTTTGAAAAAGCCAAAGGAGTCAGTTAGAGTTATGAACGTTGCGTAGCTAATGCAGACCAGTTGTTCTTACTGGATGAGGAAGCAAAGATAAATAAACTGAACAAAATATTCCACTCAGAGTGTGAGCTATTGGGACAGACAGTAATACATTGCCGTGCCCTCGCTTGTATCTTATTTCCTCTCCTTTTGTTCTGATTTTGTTGCTGTGTGCACTAGATCATTTTTTTAACCTCGCAGGTTACCCCCGTGTTTACCTTACCAGATTTGTCCTCCCTGATTCTGTATAGTACTCAATTTCATCCAGGTCAAAACCCAAGCTCAAAGTATTTTTTTTCCTTAGAGGTTCAAAGATGATCAAAGCTTCCAAATCCACCTACAAAAGCCAGTAAACAGTAATTGGTGTTGCACAGCTCGTGTGTAACTCATGCAAAGTCCCTAACTTTCCTTTTTATATATTGATGTGTGTTCAATTCCTTGGTTAAAGAAAAGAGTTTATTTTATGCTATTTAAGAAATGAGAAATAAGAAAAAAAATGTTGGTAGTAGGTACTGGTCTAAATTTTAGAAGCCCTTTTAAAGCTGGCATGGTATCTTAAAACAAACAGCCTAGCTGTTCCTCTGCCACAAAACTGCTTCTTCCTGCCTCACAGCACCCTCCATGGTGCCAGCACAAGTAGTTGTTCAGCTGCGGGATAAACCCAGCTGGTAAATTGATCCAGAGGAAGGGCAGGTTGATGGCTTGCTTTGATACGGATTTGTTTCCTGGTCCAGCCCACTGCCCTTACAGCCCACTGCATCGCCGTGTGTGTTCTGGCACAAGGGAGAAAATAAGACCTAGCAGCTGAGAGGGAGTATAGTAGGCTGCCCTTTGCGGCAGCAGCAGCATGGATTTATATTATATGATATTATATGAAGGCCGAGGGGGCCTATGGCCTCAGGAAGTGCTTTGGCATTGCACGTAACCCAGTATAGTCCAGTATGGCTGCAGGCTCCTGCCCTGCCAGGCACTCCTTGCTCTCCCTGCTCCCCGTGCCCTGCCACTTCAGCCTAATGCTTTCCTTTGCACTTGATGAGCGATCCAGCAGCTGTGAGATAGAGAGATACAGTAAGCTCATCTGTCTTATCTCTTTGGGTTAGCTAATCCAATGGAAAAATTTGGGGAGTGGGGGGAATATAATTATTTCAGAGCAGCATGACCTGGTAGGAGCAAACAGTCGGGAGCATAAGGCTGAGGAGGAGCCAGCGTGCTTTTTCTGACAGAAGCCCGGGGTTTCATAGGGTTGGGTATAACAAACTGCACCCTGAGACAGAAGGAAGGGGGAGGGAAAAAGGTTTGCTGAAATTTCAGAGTCCCTCTCAAGAGGAAGGGCCCATGCCTTTGTTCTGGGAGTACCATTTACACCAGTGTTCCTCAAGCTGGTCAAGGGGGAAGCAACGACATCCAAGCCTTGAAACAATCGCAGGGTATTTTGGAAGGAGGCAAGGGAGGGAGAGAATCTACGTCACAACAGGCAACATAGAAATCTTTTTTAGTATTAATCAACACAAAAAAATGAGACCATGCTGACAGTTAAAAAAATAACACCAGTTTCAGTAGGAACTGGAGACAGTCTATAAAACTGAAATTACAAGAGAGTTAAGTCAATGTGTAATAAAGCTAATGGAATTCTAATCAACATTTGCTTCTTAGTTTTAAATGTTAATAATAATAAATTGATTTTTTTCCCCCTCCACAGTTCTGCTACAGAAAGGGATGAGTGGTTAGAAGCTATCTCAAAGTCAATTGAAGAATATACAAAAAAGAGAATCACATTTAATCCTAGCAAAAGTCTTGAAGAGGTATATCACACCATTATTGTTGGTTTGTAACCTTTTTGAATATAAAGTTTCTTTGCAGATGTTTAGAGAAACAAGAGGCATTCCATGATGAATAATAAAAGAGGGTGTTAAATGATAACTGAACAGATGATAGAACAGAGTGATATTTCATAATGTTATCTACTTCATAAATTTAAAATTATTTTTTTCCAAAAAACCCAAACCAGATTTCTCAGTTCTCTCTGTAATCTTGTGAACAGAAAGATGAAATGAAACAATTTTAAAATATAGCAGCTATTGATATAAATAGGCTGGTAAAGCTTGAAAGTCACACAGCTTTTCTGAACTAATTAAATGCAGCTCTGTCTCCAGGCTCACATTATAATGGTCACTGATGAAATAGTAGTTAACATTTAAGACCATGACAATTTATCAGAGAAGACTTTTCAACATAATTAGAGTTAACCTACAATCACCGATAAATATTAATCTTATTTCTCATCAATGAATGTAATGGTATTTTGCCTGTGTTCTCTCAGGCAGATCCAGAGAAGCAGGAAGAAGACAGTCCGCTGGGATCAAAGGCTCCAATCTGGATCCCTGATACTAGAGCCACTATGTGTATGATCTGTACAAGTGAATTCACATTGACATGGAGAAGGCATCACTGCAGGGCATGCGGAAAGGTTGGGCAATTATGTGATTACCTTTTCAGTCAGTCATTCAGGTTCCTTGTGTGACAAATACAGATGGAGCCTGATTGCACCTAAACAACTCTTCTTAAGGGAACACTGTACTATGACACAATTATATGCACTAAAAACAAACATGTCGGGTTGTGGGGTTTTGGGTTTTTTTTAGAGTAAGGTGTTATGACAGACTGCTGTTCCAACTTTTTAACCTGTTATATGTTTCTTATTTTGCATGTTGGCGTACTATTTATGGTTGTCTTCTGCTTCTGCAATTGCACAGTACAAACAAAGCATGTTAGCTGAAATGAGAAAAACATCTTCCTCACTAATTTTCATAAGATAAATAACGATTTTGTTTTTAAGTTAGTACCAAACTTATAATTATCTTTAACACTTATGAAAGGTATTTCTATTAAACCTTTATTTTCCTTGTTTTAATCAAGTGAGAATACAGAATTCAATGAAGTTGAGACATCTGTGTTGTGGAGAAATTGTCAAGAGAGCAATGACTATTTTTAGTTATTTATTTAAAAGCGTATGATGTAAACAGTTCAGTAACACAGTAGGCTTATTCTGCTTTTTATGTATTGTTAACATTGGCTTATTGACTTGTATAATTCAGTGATTTTTTTCTGTTTAAATTTTTGTCATTTAGAGGAGGAAAGAGCAGCATGTTGAACATAAGAAGATAAGGAAAAGCCAAGATCTTAAACAATTTTCAATGTAAAATAGTGCCTATTTCAGGTTCTGTTCTGGGATTAACAGTACTGAAATGAACGTCTTTGAGCATTTGGTGATTTACAGGTGCACGTGATGTACAATATTGCTTTTATTTGTTTCCAGATTGTCTGTCAAGCTTGTTCATCAAATAAACATGGTTTAGACTATATGAAAAACCAGCCAGCAAGAGTATGTGATCATTGCTTCAGGGAGCTACAGAAACAAGGTAAAGAAAAACTCCACAAACTGTCTGTCTTGTTTTTGTGGCCCTTATTGGTATGTCTGTCCCTCATCTTTATACTGCTGGGTTTACGTGCCTAATTCTCCTAGTGCCTGAAAAGCAATAGGCATAGAATCATTTAGGTTGGAAAGGATTTTTAAGTTATATAGTCCAACTGTTAACCTAGCACTGCCAAGTCCACCACTAAACCATGTTCCTAAGTGACACATCTACATGTCTTTTAAATACCTCCAGGGATGGGGACTCCGCTACTTCCCTGGGCAGCCCATTCCAATGCTTGACAACCCTTTCAGTGAAGACGTTTTTCCTAATAGCCAACCTAAAGGCATCTCAGGTTGTAAGAGCCCAAACAAGTTTCCGTGGAGTAAGTTAGAAGGTGAATTTGTAATACATTGGCTCTTCCTTCCAGAAACATGCATGCATTTGCCCTTCGATAATGACATGTAGCTTATGCTGCTGTCTTTTTGAGATAACTAGTGTTACATTGCTTTTCATTAATCACAGGGTGCAAGTGTACATTAAAGTCCTTGCAGCTTATGGCAACCTCCCAGTGGGTTCACTTGTACTTTCACTCTCTGTGACTTGGGTTCTTGTAAACTTCATTTTTGCCAGTTAAGCTGCTGAGATAGCTGAAGTTCTGGGGCTCTATGAAGACATAGGCCTTTATCTTACTAAAGCTGAGTCTCTTTAGCCTCAAGCCGTGGCTCATCCGGAATTCAAGAAGTTGGCATACCTGCGCCTCAGTTCTGAGGGCAAACTCTTACCAGTTGCCTACTGCACACTGGCAAGATGGATTTCAATGTAAAACACCATCTCTAGAGCTATTTTCATTGAAATTCTTTCAGAAAACATGGTACTACTGATGTGTGGTGGTAATAACATTTGCTCAGAAAGGAGATCCAGGGTCAGTTTCCTCCTCGTCCTGCAGGAACTCAAATCCGTCTCTTTGAAGGAGCTTCATTATGCAGAAATGAATGTATCAACAAGGGCTCCTCCCAGTGAGGTGGGGATCCAGTCCCGTCTTACAAGACTTGCTCTGAGTTCTGTCCAAAGACTCTAGTATAAGATATACAAATGAGTCATAGGCAGGGACTGAAACAGTTTGCTGCCCTTCCCTCTGGCAGAGGCTCCCGTTCAACACAAGCTCCCTTAGGATATGAGGAAGCCTGTGATGGCCCAGTGAAATAATCACGCTATGGCTTCCAGCATGCTGGGAGTGGCATTTGTCATGGGGATGTGGAAAGCACCATTGACAACCCTTGAAGTGGTGGTGGGAGCCTGCAATGATGGGGAAGATGGATTGCCTGGACCACCTGCAGGTCTCTGCATTGGGCACTAGAGGCTGCTGTGCTGCAGGCAATTGCAGGTGCTTTTAGATGGGAAAAGAGCCGCAGAGCAGGTGTGGTGCAGCTGGCAATCCAATTACTCTCCTGCTCTGCTCATTATTTCAGAGCCTCACCATGTTCAGGGACAACTCTAGAAGGAGAGGTAATGAAGCTTAGGGCAGCTCTACTCCTTCCTAGCTGGGCTGGAAAATAGTGGTGGGTGTTGCTAGAAAAGGGGGTTTTAAAGGAGCGAAGTGTTGCAGAAGTCTTCCAAGAGAGAAGAAGGAACTGTCTGTGGCAGTAGAGAAAGACAGCACAGGCTCTTGGAGATGGGAATGTCCAGAAACATGTGTGTGATGGCCTTACAGCATCCATACTGAAAAAAGCTGAGAAGATAAGAGTTGAAGGACAGAGTTGGGGAACAGAGGTAAAGCACAGACTGAACTGCAGAGGACAGCTGTAAAAATTTGGTGTAGTTTTTAAGACTTAATTTTCACCCTGCTTATGGGCAAAGGTATTTCAACATCAAGACAGACTTTGAAAACAAGTAAGACCGATCTGTTTAGTTTTAAATTTCTTGTGGTTTTTTTTTTTTTAATCTGATGGTGATTTGGGGGATTCTAACTCATGGTGTTGATGATAATACTGAAAAGTTAATTCAGTGATGAATTTAATGTGATTAGATGTTACTTTTGAAACACTGTAATCAGAATAAAAATGTCAGCTGTTTTTAAGAAAAAAAAAGTCCAGGAATCACTGCCTGTGTCTAGTCATCAGTGACATGAAAGCAAAATATTCATCCTATGCATTTTAGATAACCAGTGCACTCCTAAGAGCGGATCCCCAGTCAACCATAAATCTCCATCAAGTGCCTTGTCTACAGTATTACATAGTATTCCCTCTGGAAGAAAGCAGAAAAAAATTCCTGCAGCCCTCAAAGAAGTAAGTGCTTTATTGGTCAAAAGTAATGCCTTGTTTGTATCATATCATCAATATTAACAGTGAAAAAAATAATTCCATATTTTAGCCATCTTCTCTAGAATCAAAAGTTGAAATTTGCCTGTAACACTGGTTTGGGCTTTAGTTATATGTAGGCAGGGACTCGAACTATGAAGCAGTGTATAAACTGCATAAGCACCTGTGAGGCTGTGATTCAGAGAGATAGTTGGAATTATAATTTTTTCTTGCTTCCCTGTGTTTCAAGGAATTGTGATTTACTTCTGCATCAACAGTCAATGAGAGGACTCCTACACCAACTCAGCTCTTGGCTTATGATTAGGAAAGGTAGAGCTAAACTCTGCCTACCTACACTGGAGGTGTTGGTAATGGGAGGAAGTAATTTTTCTTATATAGGAATGTGTGTTCTCCAGCTGTACATTGTACTGTTTCAGCCTCTCCTTGTTCTGTTGCATCCAATTTAAGTTCCAACCCTTAGTGACTGCAGAAACCTCTTTTCCACACCAGATGGTGGCAGACAAAATTGTTTTTCTTTCAGCCATCTGAGTTAATTAGCAACATTAACTTGAAATCAGGTAAGAATTGGAGTCTTTGGCAGGACAGGGCTCTGGAGATCTGTTTTTAAAAAAAGCCATACTGCAAAAACCTGGACAGATGCATACGTACTCTTGGGGTTTGGGGTTTTTTTTTCTTCTCTTCAGGTTTCAGCAAATACAGAAGACTCTACAATGAGTGGCTACCTACACAGATCTAAGGGCAGTAAGAAACCATGGAAACACCTATGGTTTGTCATTAAAAACAAGGTGCTATACACATATGCTGCTAGTGAGGTAAGAGACTACATATTAGAAATCAAATATCCAGTGACAATACTGTCTTTGTAACAAAGTTGTTTATTTTTGTGATCTAGAAACAAGCTATAAAATTAGATCATCCTATAGTAATTGATCTGATTGCGGTGTAGTATTTTGAAAAGGCCCAGAGAACTTGGTACTGTAATATGCTGATATAGCTACAGTGTTTCTGATTCCAGACCTAGCTTTGAGTACTTCTGCACTGCACACCATTGCACAGTTGTAGGTATGTTCTGAGTCAGTTGAATTACATGGGGGTCTGTTTGGATGCATTATAAAAGCATCTTGAAGTATCTTGTTCTGCAGTTGCATAAGGTATTTGGAATGCTTGGAAAATGAGCAAACTAAATCTCTTTGCTTCTCCTCAAAATGTTGTCTTCAGCCTGGAGATATTATTTAATATACAGTGCTGCAGTAGAAAAAAAGAAATGCATCTTATCTAAGGGCATTTGCTTTTTTATGTAGAATGTGTAGTCCTATTGCAGTGTGGAATAATCTCTAACCAATATATATAAGCTCTGCACATCCCAGCATGTGCTGAGGATGTAGTTTTATTGCATCTTGCAATGTTTTGCAACATACATGGATGTATTGTAGCACTGGAAGACTTGGTTTTCACTTTTTTCTATTATATGTTATAGTTGCTAATAGATTGCAAGAGCAAAATATCCAAAGCATCTGTTTAAAGGTAGTGCTATCTCTCGCTTTCTTTCAAAATGTAAGGCCAAACCTATCCTGACAGTGTAAAGAATTCCCCTTCTTCACCCCCACGCCACTCTTGCTCTACTTATTTCCTGGTTTGTGCTCAGATTTGTTCCTGGGTTGTTCCTGCTGTAGTGCCAACCTTTATTTTAGAACTTTTGAATTCTGTCTAGAACCTGTGATTTCCACCACAGCATTGGCAATAGTAAAAAAGCCAAGTAGTTCTAAAAATATCTTAAGTAATTCTGTGCAAAAGAATTACTTTTGCTAAGATTTGAAAAATATTTTAGAGCATTGTGTCTCTTCTGGCAATTGCAAAGGAGATTTTGGCAGCTATAAAGAAAGACATTTTAGTCTGTGACAGTCACCTTAAATTTTCTTTTGCTTGGCTTCCTCTGAGATATCAGCCTTCCAGACAGGCTTCAGTTTGCAGCTGGCAATCACAAAATTAACTCTTTCCAATTATCTTTAAACTAAGGAATATCTGTCCTTATTTTTCATCTTGATGAGCCATTGTAGGAGACAATGTTTAGAGACTCTCAAGGGAAGGTGCAGTGTGGCCTTAGCCAGGAAACCCCACTTAAGCTACTGTGTACCAGTATGGTACAAAGAAGGTGGCTACAAAGAAGATGGAGACTCCCTTTTCACACATGGCAAAGATGAGGCGTAATGGGTACACGTTGATCCTGAGAAGATTCCAGTTGAACATGAGAGGGAAATTTTTCACAATGAGAACAGCCAACCATTGGAATAATCTTGCCTGGGGAGTGGTTGACTCCACCTCATGGGACACTTTCAAGACTCAGCTGGACAGGGTGCTGGGCCATCTTGTTTAGACTATGCTCTTGCTTAGAAAGGTTGGACCAGATGATCCTTGAGGTCCCTTCCAACCTGGTATTCTATGATTCTATGATTTTTTTATATTAATTCCGAGTGATACAAAGATTAGTGGTACTAAGACCAAAGATAGTACAACAGATTGCTAAGCTTTACTTGACTGTTTTCCAATATCAAGAAACGCTACTTTCACAGGATACTCTTGTTTCAATGCGGAGGCAATTACCAAAGTCTTCACCTAATGTGTCCATGTTTATGTACATTCTTTGTTTATTTTTTCTATCCAGAAGCATTGCAGGACCCTGCCTAGATACAAACACTGGTCTGGAATTTGTGTAGGATGAAAATACTTCTTTTTTTTTTTTTCCTTCCAAAGATGCTGTGCATTTTATTTATTAACTAAAAGACAAAGAGTATAAAAAAAGGAAGTAACTGAGATGAATGAGAAAGGGAAAAGATTGCCTTTTTAGCCAGGTTTTGAAATTAAATGAAGAGAAGGTAAAAGGGCACAGTGTCTCTTGCTACTCTTCTCTAGCCAACCACTTGTGAATACTCAGCAACTTTTTTTTCCCTATCCTGTTAATTTTCAGCAACAGAAAGCAAAATAATTTTAGCCATCAAAACTATCTGGAGCGTGACTCCGGTGCTTGAGAACATAGGTTACATCCATCCATAGCTCCTCCTTTTAGCATACTCAGTGCAGGTAATAGCATCCTGTATCACTTTTAAGACATGGAAACTCACTAAGGTTGTTGGAGAGAGCACTGAGCTAGATGGACCTTTGGTTTGCTGCCAGGTGGTAGTTGATCTTTTGGTACAAGAAGTCCTTACCAGGCAAAACGATGAGACTATACAGTGAAGGAGAAGGTGGATGTTATCAGGGAAATAACATGAGGAACAGCAATGTTGAAGACTGTGAGGTTTTGTTAATTCCTGTCCCCTGATTCATGCATGGAGACTATAAAAAGCAGCATTTTGTGCATGACTATTTGTAACAACTTGTTTGTTGTATAATCTGTTGCAACAGTATGGTGCATGAGTAAAGTCTAAATGCATTCCTTAGTATGTCTTATGAGCTCTAATTTTGTCTTGTTTGCTTTTTTCCCCGTAAAATAGGATGTGGCAGCATTAGAGAGCCAGCCTTTACTTGGATTCACAGTCAGTGAAGTAAAAGATGAAAACTCAGAGTCCAGAGTGTTCCATTTACTGCACAAAAACACTTTATTTTACATATTCAAAGCAGATGATCCCCATTCAGCTCAAAAGTAAGAAACTGTTTGAATTAATTTCTGTTACTTTTTCCTGGAATATGTTTCAGAAGTCATGAATGTTAATATTCCACAGATTAAGCATATGTACAAAAGATGCATATTATATAATATATAAAAAAAACTTCTGAATTGCTTAAACAATGGTTTCATTAGGACTTCTGAAGTACTTTAAATGAAGAAGCAGTCTGCCCTTCGCAAAAGAATGAATGTAGGAGAATAGAAAAGTCTAAGATAAAATAAGAAAGCCTTCTTTTTCCTAGCCCATTCCTCTATTCCTGGTCTGCTCAAGCAAAAATTGAATGTTACGTTCAGAGAAATCCAGAAAATGTGTTTTAAGAATTAACTGGTGTGTCCCTTTTTTTTGTTTGCAGCTGTAAATTTTAGTTATTTTTCATGAATATATGGCAGCGAAAAATAAAGCAAACCCTAAAAAGTAAGGGACAGAAGTTTGAAGTGTGTGTGCAGGTGTGCATGAGCACCTACCTAAGCATGCTTAGGATGTTCAGACCAAAAGCTTGAATTCCAAGTACACTCACACAAGCTGTTTCAAGTCCTGCTGATGCATCTGAATTTGGAGTTGTATTTATCAATTTATGTATGGTGTGCATTTTACATAAAATAATCTAGAAGCTTGGTCATTAATCAGTCAGAAAACTTTGCTCTATGAATCATGGAGTAAACTAGAAATGAGTGTGGAAGCAATACGTTTAAGTTATCTTACCTATATGCCTAGCTTATCTGACTGGCTTCACTGCAGTTTTTCCAAATGAATTTACATAAATGAAATAGATTTCATGTGCTAACTAGTCCATTATTAATACTTGAGCATTAAAATGGCTGCAGGTATCATTTTGTGCAAATAGGGATATCCTAAAAAGCAAAGTACCCAGCACTACTGAAAATGTTGAACAGCTGAGAACGTGCTTAATGACATTTCTCTACACATAAAATCTGGAAGACTTTATTTGATTTTTGGAGGTATTTTGTCTTGCAGATGCACACAAATGCTTTCTTGTTAATTAAGAGAGTATCCTCTTGTTTCCACTGTGTCCTCAATTGTACTATATAAAACAAAACTAAGAAAAAATCCAAGGCATTCAATAGCTTTGTTTTCCTATTCAGACAATAGCTTTTGTCACCAGTAGGAAAACTTGAAATTGGACATACTTTTTTTTACTGAGGCTAGGAATAACATTAAGTACCTTAAATTGCAAGCTTTCTCCAGGTATTTAATATCCTTAGGAGATTTATGTTGAACCTCCAGAATAAATGCTGATTTGATAGCATTAAAAGAAAAAACAAAGGCCATGCAGTTGGCCTGTTTGCATCAGTGGACACTATTTTTTTTCTTATTAGGGCCAAAGGAATATCCAATATATTTGTGTATGTGCAGTAATAAATTTTAACAGATGTTTACTTTGATGAGCTTTTAAATTTGTTAGCCCAGTACTATGTTCAATGCTTAAGCTGTTTATGAGTTCGTTGTATTTGCATTCCATTTTAGTGATTTTTAACACATATATTACAGTGGAAAATACTGAGCCCTAAAAAGTAAGGGGTAGAAGTTTGAGTTGTGTGTACAGGCAGGCACGAGCGCTCACACATACTGAGTATGTTCATACCAAAAGCTTAAGCTCAAAGAATGTGCACACAGTGACAAAGTTAAACACTCCGGGGGAGGAAGAGTCAACACCTGTGGCTAACATTTAGATATCCTGTGAATAGTAAGACAGAGCTGAATTTCCATGATAAAGGTAACTTTACCATCTTTGTCTCATTCAGTTCTTGCAAAATTTTCACTCAGGAAAAAAATGATCAGTATGTGGGCCCCTTAACTTCACATGCACACAGTTCAGCCCTCACTCAGAAGACAAAATTATTCCATTTTTTTACTGTATGTGTCTGTGTAGCATCGGAGTGCTTCAAAAACATTAATTTTTGCAGCATCCTTGAGAAGGTGAGGATGTTTATCACCCTCATAATCAAGTAGGAACAGAAACCACAGCTATAGGGGGTAAAAGTATCTGAATATTAACTTTGAATTTCCAATTTGAGACACCTTGGATCAGCTGTTTGGGACTCCCTCCCTCCCCCCTCTTCCTTTTACATATACTTCTATTTTCACGGATAAAACGTGCAGGGTTAATGTGTGATTCAGGAGCGGCACATACTGTGTGTGTGAACACAGGGGAAGTTCTGTCACCGTGCAAAGGCACCATTCCTCCACCCCAGCCGGTGTGCCCTGTGGCTTCCTCCCTCGGCCCCACTAGTCCTTCGTGAATACCCTTGTACCAGCTGCGACAGCGTGGGTTATGCAGATGGCTGCCTCAGTTATAGTAGCATCCTGATTCATCCCAGATCATGTTTGCAGTGAAACAAGAAAAGGGAGTATTGTTGGGTTAGTCTTTTTTTTTTTAAAGGTATGCAATCATGTTACTAAGGGTGGCAGAACTTTGGCCTAGCCTACTTTTACCAGCAACTTCCTAACAGTGTTTAATTTTCTAATAGGTGGATAGAAGCCTTTCAGGAAGGCACCATATTATAGCAGTGTCAGCATCGTGTCTGCAAGTTTAAAGGCAAACGTCCAAGGATGGTGGTAAAACAGTACAGCAGCTGTTCAAAGGAACGGAATCCTGCCGTCTCAACCTACACAAAATTGTGTATTTGTCAGGATTAGGAGTTGTTGCATTTTTACTGTAAGGTAGTATTTTTTTAAAGAATTGTGTGTATTTCTGTGTTGATACAAAATGTGTTATTTATTCAATTCCAATGTTTACTTTAATGGTCAGAATGATTTGTGAGGTCTGCAATGAGGTCCAAAGTGCCCACATCTTCAGAATGGCAGGTAGTTGGTCAGCATATTCATAAAGTTGTGCTTTTTTAAAAAAACAAAACACAAAGCAAATCTGTTGCAATTGTACAGTTCCTCATGATTTGTTTATAGTCTCGAGCTGCTGATGCTCACTTTGAGGTTTAGCAAGAACAGATCCCAATAGGAATTACAAAGGTTTAGATCTATGTTCGCTCTCCTTTATGAGAAGTTGTATAATACTGCTGCTCTTTTCCTTGAATGGCAGTTGACATCTTTGCATACCAGTACATTAAAACAGTACAATGAATTCTGTATCACAGAAGCAGTTGCGAAGTACAGTTCAGTTATTAAAAAAAGGGAAAAATATTTTAAAACAGACTTTCCAATTATGGAGATAAGACACTAGAACTTTTACAGTAACAAATGCCAAAGAGACTAAATAAGTTATTTTCAAGCAATTGCAGGATATATTTTCTTTTATGTTTCCAGTAGTAATTTAAAGCAGAGTAAAAAATATGTGTTTGATACACAGGGAAAAGATGAAATATCTTACTTGTTGCAAAACTTTGTGTCAAATGAGTTCTGTATGCAGTATGAAACACTGTATAAACTATTGTTCAAAGAACGTTAAACAAATGTATGCACCCCTTATCTCCCAAAATTTTAAACTGTTGTATATTTAAATATTATGTTTAAACTGGAATCGCCATACCAAGAAAACCCAGATTTTTTAGTGCAGATGACACTGAAATGTATACCATTCTTTGAAATAGCTTTTGTTTACACTATGATTTGTTCTGTTCGACACTTTAAAACGCAATTCAGTTTTAGGTGTTCGGAGTTTTCTGTTTTAAGAAAATTGACAGTATACCTCATTAGGAAATACTTACTGATGATTCTGGTGCATTTATTCTATTTAACTTTTGAAAAGTTTTTAACACTGTAATAGCATAAATGGAACTAGAACTATGAAAAACATATGAAAAGAAGCCATTTTTATGTCAAATGCGATGCATATGTAGCCAGTTCATTTTACTGTATGAAACACTTCTCAGTAGTCCACTGAATCAAGCTACTTGTGGTAACAGAATTAAGAGCAATTCACTTTTAATTAATAGTTTGAACCCACGTTAACAGCTATTCTGTGGTCTCACAAAGGAAAGAGAATAGATGATAGAATAGTTAGTAGTCATCACAGAAAGGCCAAGAATGAAAATGCAAACCAAAATTCTCTCATTCCCTCAAATACCTCAAGATCGGGTCTAAGATACTAACACAGCTCTGAAGCAGCTTGATTTTCTGGAGATTCTGTTAAGCTGGTAGCCGTCTTGGAAGCCTAATGCTTAATATTAAGTATACAAGTAACTTCATTGACTTCCAGCATTTCAGTAGAGTACTTTTCCAAATCAGGGTCTGAAGGCTGTAGATCTGGCTTCCCTCATGGATGCTAGAGATTCGACCAGATAGTGTTTCAAATTCAGTGGGAGTCTGATCAAAGCCTTTATTTTAATACAGACATGATAAATGAGCATTTTTCTCTTGTTGTATATAAAGGGCTTTTACTTCATTTTCAAAACCAGCTGCTGACTGAAGCCACGTAAGCTATGAGCATGTCTCTTCAGGGTGATTTCTGACATGGTTTTTACTGTATCCAAAACAAAACAGAT
Organism: Gorsachius magnificus; assembly: GCA_034008185.1. Lineage (NCBI taxonomy): Eukaryota > Metazoa > Chordata > Aves > Pelecaniformes > Ardeidae > Gorsachius > Gorsachius magnificus. The sequence goes on from CM067081.1 coordinate 167,278,523, forward strand.
ACCAATGTAACGTAGATGTGATGTGGCTCTTCCAGTTGATATTATCAAAGGGAAGAGCTGCTTAATGTTTTTATAGGGTCTGCACACCAGCTAAGATGGAAAGCCGGGAACCGGCAAATGAATTGGAAATTTGGCTAGGAGCAAGCTACTTTAATTTCAGTTTATGGTTTGATATTGATCTCCCTGCAGCAAAACAGAGCAATAGAAGTCAAACACGAACCGAATAAGGTGCCCAAGTTCTGCCTCATGTGTGGCGTCAAACTACCTCTCAAGGATTTGGTGCAGAGTGAGGAAATAGTTTGAAGTGTTCTGTAGAAGTCAGAGGACTTCTTCCAGAAGCAGCTGATCAATCAAAAAATCTGTGACAGAAATAGATTGGAACAGAGCCTTAAAAACAATAGTACACATATTGCAGTCTAATTCTGTGTGAAATAGTCTTTGTAAACACGTTTGAACATTTCTTTTCCTCTTTTCTCCAGCACTAGCGCTTTGTGTCATATGGAGAACCCACAACACAGGCATTTTCATAACATTTTCAGATGGTTTCAAACTTTACCCTATTTCTCCAGCTCACCTCCCATTTTGATTCATTACCATCAAAAGTAAAGTATTCACTTCTTGAGTTGACTAAACACTAAAACAAGACCAGAAGTTTTTAAACACCTGGCTACCTCTTCTTATAAGAATCTATAGCTAATAATTAATTTAAGATTGGTTAGTAGAGTATGAGACAAACATTAGCATTGAGTATTAGTTCTAGCATCATTGTTCTTGAATAAATGAAAGGTTCTAGGATCCTGAATTCTCTTTAAATTAAAACTTTTTTATGCCCAAAGGACTTACAACAAAGGGATAGCTGAGCAGCTATGGAACACGTTTTACTAAATATGTTTTGTTTGTGGAAACTTGATTACTCAATTATGTGTATTACATTGTAACATACAGAGATGTTTGGAAAGACACATTCAATGCATTTGTTTGCCATAACTGCTGTCCCCTGTATTTACCATCCAAATAGGCTTTTCTTTGGAGCAGCCCTAAATCGTACTGTCTAAATGAAAGAATAGAATCTTTATTTTGTAAATGAAAACAGTTTAAAGTTGTTGTAAATATTCCTGTGGATATGTATCATTTTTGTATAAATAAATTCACATTAGTTGAGTCTGCATCTTTTTTTTTTTTTAATATTTTCAGGTTTTTAAGTGTTATGTGATTCATGTATTCATTGATTTTCAAACAGCAGGATTTGCTGTCGTTATCCTGCACATCAGTCTTGCTTTAGAATTGGTACTACGTTTTGCCCTCACAAACAGAAAACAGCCTGAAAAGCTGGGCTCTGTGCACAGGCTGACACTGCTGCTGGATGTGACCATGTTAGTTTTAAGTGAATTATCTTGCTGATGTCAGCCAAGACGCCACATGCTCTCACTACCAAAACCAGTGTCATTGCTACAAAAATTACTTCCATCTTCCCGCCCTCCTGTCTTTCCTTAGCTGCCTCTTGCAGTCTAGTTCTTCGCTCTCTGTTCCCTCTTCCCCAGCCCCCCTAAAGTAAAAGCCTATGCCTGCACCAGTTCATGATGTTTGTTTTCTGTAGAGCCCTTCCGTAAACGGGTGCAGAGCCTGTGCTGGAATACCGCTTACAGACAAAACATGACAATTGCTCCTGAGCAGTCCCACCTGTAGGACACCAAGCTTTTATCTCCCAAAGCCACCTTCCAGCCCTGGGGCACGATGGCTCTTCTGAGCTTCATCAGCCCAGGGACGAAGCAGGCTCCCTGCGCCGATGTGCTGCGATGCAGCGGGATGTACAGGTCTATGAGCAGAAACTGTAGCAGCAGCAACGGCTGACGAGGCTACGTTCACCCACAGAGAAAGCACTTCATTAAGGCGGTAATCTTCAACAGCGGAGGTAAGATCGGTGGGGATAAGACCGTTCTGGAACACAGGATGCAGGATGAGAGGAGGGCTATTCTCCCAGCCTTCTGGTGGAAAGACATACCCATAGCAAAGAAAGCATCCTAAGAGACCATCATTCTAAAGCACTAAGGGAGTTGCGTCTATGTGAAGGTCAAATGAAGGGCGTTACATTAATAAATCCTTCTGCAAAATCCAGTTCTGCTGTGTCAACGCATGCCTGAATCACAGTTTCTGCTGGCATGAGTATTTTACCAGGGCCTGTAAGGGAGGGATTTTTCTGTCAGGTTAGTTACGCTGCCTCCTTGTGCTTCTCTGACAGATGTTTGAAAGCAGTTTTTTCATAACTTGCAGTAACAGCATAAAGGGTTTTGCTTCTCTGCATGTTTTTGATAGGGATGTTCTCTCTTGTAATCCTGGCTGACACAGCTACATGGCCGCGCCTTTGTCATATAGATAAGTATGAATTGGGTCACTTTTGCTAAGAAAAAAAATCAAAACATGTTTTATTGGTTAAAGTGACATTTCTGCTCTATTGAGGATATCAGAAGACTTGCCTGAAATAAGCTTTGGTGCAAATTCCTTGGTATTTGTTAAATTAAACTGCAGTAAGCTCCTTCATTTAGAAAGTGGATGTGCAGCTCAGGCTGGTATGGGAAGCGACAAGCACTGTACATTGAGAGTGCTGTGACATTTGACACCTTCAGGAAATGCTTAGCAAGTTAATTGCTCCAATTTAATTTTTTTTTCATAAGGTTCATTTGCATTTGGCTTTTGGGAATGTGGTTGATCAAAAAGCAAAATACGATGCTCGCAAGTACTGACTGAACTAGTGATCTTGAGCTAGGATAGCTAGATGCAAGTGTAGCTGTGGGACCAGGGGTGGGAAGAAAAGCAGTGAAGGAATTGGCAAGATAGGAACATGAATGGTTTTATTAATGTTAACACATAAATTGCTTGTATTCTTTGGGGTTTTTGCCTATCTCTGCTTCTCAGACGTTGATACTTCTGTCATCTGATTCAGTAGAAATTGTATTAAATGGTCTAAATGGATTTCAGATAATGAAATTGCACATACAGCCCCGGTGGCCTAAGTGATCTTGAAGTTCCCACTGGGCTCCAACCACCACTATACAATCTTTGTTGAACAGATGGAAGAGGAGGAGAAAAAAGGACATATTTAAAGCATGAAACTCTTACTTAAAAACAAGGTCACTAAAATAATTAGCAGAAAATAAGTAATTAGCTAACACAACTTTGCTCCAATGTCGAGACACTGCCAGAACAGCAGTAAGTTGTACCTGTGGCGCTTTTTCCAAAGTCCGAATTCCATCCAGGAGCGCACACGCTAGCAGCCAGGCTCCCCATTGCCTTTCCAAACCCTGTTCAAGAGCAGCGTTGACACTGAAGTTAAGTTGCTGCTGCCATGCTGGCGGAGGAAGACGGCTCTTTTCAAACACCCCTGGCTGAACTGCTACAGCAACTGCGAGGGTAACTCACAGCCTGATGAGGCGGTTTTGTCTTCATCCCGTCGCACGTTTCAAGCCGAATCTGCGAGTCTTCCTCCACCCATCTGCCTCAGTGGGAAGACCCCACCAAGCCAGCCAAAGCCAAAAGCAAACGCTGGGCGCCTGTGGTGCTGAAAGCTGACGCATCCCCGTTTCCACGCAAGGAACTGCAGCAGGGATTTGGAAACCCGACCTCGGTGGGCACCACGGTGCCCGCAGGGTTGCTGGAACGGCTCGGGGCAGAGCCTCCCCATCTGCGCGGGAGCTGCGCCTCAGGCGCCCCCGCCCCAGGAGCGCTTTGCCCAGGGCCCGGCCCGCTGCCACCCTCCCCAGCACCTCGCTCCCCCCCCACGGCACCCCCCGCCCCGCGCTCTATGCCCGGCGGCGGTGCCCGCTAGCGCGGACACAGAGCAGGCCGCAGCCCCCACCCCGCCCGGCGCGCGGGCGCGGGCGGGGGGGCGGGGCGGGGCGGGGCGGGGCCGAGCGGAGCCGAGCGGAGCCGAAGGGGGCGGGGTCGCGAACTCTGACCTCCGGGAGCCGGAGCCGCCGCCGCCAAACAAACCCGCTGGAGAGGCCGCCGGGCCCGCCAGGTGAGCGAGTTCCCCGCCGGCGGATGCGCGCGGAGGGGGGTTGCCGCCATGCGCGCTAACGGTGCGGGCCCGCGCGGCTGCCGCCCACCGCCCCCGCGGAGTGTGGCTCGGGGCGCCGCCCGGCCCGGCCCGGCCCGCCTCAGGCCTCGGCGCGTCCCGCGGGCGGCCCCGCGCCCCCCGACCTTTCACCTACAGGAACCGCTTGCGCCTCCCGCCGCCCCGCATCCGGGCGGCGCCGGCTGCCGCTTCCCGCTGGCGCGGCGGGCTCCGGCCCCTCCTGCTGGGGAGGGCCGCGGCGGGAGGCGGCGGCGGGCGATGGCACCCTCGTGCTGGGCTGCGGCCCGCCCCGGCCCCGCGCAGCCATTGGGGCGCCGCTGGCCCCGGCCCCGGCGGAGGGCGAGCCCAGGCGCTGGCCCGCCGCCCTTTCCCTTCCCCCCGCCCCGCGCTGCCTGGCCGCAGCCCCGCGAAGCCCCCGGGGAGGGGGGGGCGGGGGGGAAAGACGGGCCCGGGCGCTGGGCTGCAGCTCGGCCGCCGCGCTTCTTCCTCCCGGCGGCGGCCGTGCGCGGCCTCAGCCCTCCGGGGGAGGGGGGAGCGTGACTGTGCTCCCCCGCGACCCCCCCCAGCCTGCTGATAGCCTCGCCCCGCCGGTTCGCCGTTCTGGGATATCTCTGGCGGCTGCCTGGGTTTATTTGGATTAAGGTAGTGTGTCCTCTGTAGCTAACCCGGTATTATTTTTGTTGGGGCAGATGACGCTGTCGCTGTTCCTTATTTTGTCCCGTTGGGTGGGGTTTTTCTTTTAAGCTGTGGGGTTTGTAGGTTCTTTCTTTTCTCAGTGCTGCGATATACTGAGTGTAAAAAGCACAACCCTGTACCGCAGGGTAAACTTAGATTTGCACGTTGTGGAGGGAAGGGAGGAGATGGCATGTGTTGTGCAAATAAACTTACCCAACGGGGGGGGGGGGGGGGGGGGGAAGTCTTTTGGTACTGGTTTTACTGAAAAACAAGTGTGTGGACGTCGTTTCTGCAAAACCGAGTTGGGCGTTTTACATGTGTGAAGTCTGATCTGAAGCTACACAGATACCAGCATCAATAAGGCAGACTTGGGAAGGCAGTGTAGTAGGAAGAGCTGCATCCATGTCTGTCAGAGGGAAGAAAAAGATGACAAAAAATTAAAATAGTTTTCTGTAGGACAGCTTCCTGGTTTTGCAATCAGCATTGTATAAGTAGGCATGTAAGTACTGGGGGGGGGGAGGCAAAAAAATCACATTACTGGATGAGGCAGTAAGGTGGTGACTGTTTTTTCTGCAGTTTGTAATTTTGGATGGCTTTTTCTGTAACAGCATTTCTACCTGAAAGTATAAATGTTCCCCCCCCGCCCCGTTAGTCCATGGTAGCCAGTTGTGGCATGAGATGCCCTAGTCCAACAGAGCATTTAGCCCACAGGTTGCTCGCTGCTTGTACAACTTTCCTCGGGGACACTTCTTTGAGGGAAGTCTCAAGGTCTGTGAAATGTTCTCCTGTCTGTAGCATTTTCTCCAGAGATGTTGCAGAACCTCTAGTACCACAGGACTAAGTGTTTTCATGTGGTCAGCTGTAGGGGTGTACATGCATGGTAATGTGAGGAACATAACTGACATCACCTGGTGGGGTGTACAGTCCTCAGCTGCTTCCGCAGTTCATGCGGACTGCTCTGGCTGAGTGATTGGACACTGCTTGCTGAGTCTTGCATTCTGCAGCAACAGATCAAGATGCTTATTACAGAAGAGAGCTTGCAGTAGATAAATTAACTAGCTCTAACTTTTCCCCTCAATTCTTATTAATATTTCTATTTTTCTTGCTGGTTGTATTTTCTTGTGAAATGTTGTCTGGAAGGGAACACATTTGGTGGTAGTTCTGGTGTCTTTAAGAATAGCCATAGCCCGGGCTAGATTGTGGGATAGGAGGGGAGACTGGGGGTTTTTGTGGTTTTTTTGGTTTTGGGGTTTGTGGTTTTTTTTTTAAAGCCTACCTTGATTTTTCAAGTCAAGTTTCTTAGCCTCTGAAGACAAAGCCCTAAGCAATGTGTGTAACTGAAGCTGGTTTTGCTTTGGGGGAAAAGGGTTTGACCTCCAGATGTACCTTTCGGAATGAATTATTTCATGATTGTATTGTGTTATTAAAGTTGTATGGGGAGGAGGCACGGGGAACCAAAACCAAATAACAACCCACTGATACAGTAGCGTGCAGTTAAATAGTTCACATGCAAAATATAATTACAGAATGCTTAAAGCTGATGTGCTAGTCCAGTGAAACCTGGCTTTCATCTGTAATGTGAAATGTAGATATTTACACTGGTAAGATTAATTTGCTTGTTCCCTATGCTGATACTCAATTTTCAGTTTGATTTATTGTGTACTCATTTGTATTATGCAATTAAAGTTTGTGCAGCCAGTGAAATTGCTGGAGTTTGCTTACAGTTTACCAAGGAAAGCAGTCTCCCTAAAGAAAGTAACCTGTGTGTAATGTCTGGGTCAAAAAAACCCCTGCAAAAAGCCAACACCCCTTGCTTATAGTAGGGAGCTTAACTGGAATAAAGCAGTGTCAAATCTTTAACTTGTACATATTTGTTCTGCTGGCAGACAAAGTGTGGATCTCAGCTGGCAGTGCTGCAGCTGGCGGGGACATGGGTGCCTTTCCTGCCTCAGCAGCCATCCTGGCTTAAGCAGTTTTACTAGTAAGCTTTGCTAACCTGAGTTATTTTGGTTGGTACAGGTCAGGAAGCTCTCGTGTATCTGCTTTCTCAGACCGGGGGGGGGTATTCGCAGCTGCTGTGAGGAAGTGGGAAGCAGCTGGGGTGGGTGTGGGGGCTGCAAGCTCTGCCTGGCAGAGCTGCCTGCATATGCTTTTTTGTCACACGTAGGCTGCAGCATGCAATCCAACAGTGACCATCGGGAAAACTAAACAATGCCTAAGTTACTTTCTGGTAAACTTTTTACATTTTTTTTTTCTTGGTGCTGTTTCAAGCTGCTTTTAGCACTTTAAACTTGTGCCTGTACGTTATTGGCATAAGGTAAGCTGCTGCAAAACCGAATTTCACCAGCATGAGAATGATGGATAAAACTGCAAAGGTGCAGTTAATCAAGTTCTTACTCTGGTCTATGCAGACTTGTCCATATTCTTACCCTTCAGTCAGTAGGTTTTGCTTCCAGAGATTACTGCGTTAGATAGTACTCACCGAACTCCTAAAGCAACAAAGGATTTATCCCCTGAAGAATCAAACTCTTAATTTCCAATTCTCTAAGACTGGAAGGTTGCTTGCGCTTTCGGAGTGAGTCCCATGTATCTTATGATGCAGTGCTGCAGATTTTGTAAGGAAGTGCGTTCCTTCCTGAAAATCACAGTCTAAGAACTGCCTTTCTGAATCAATATTTAGATTAATTTTGTTGGTTTGGCCAGGCCTTCTCTGAAAAGCTGTTCCAATTTGTTTAACTTAAATTACTTTTTTTCAACTTGATAGTAAGAGAGGCTGGACTAAGCTAAGTATTTGACTGCCTCTGTAGGAAGTTAAACCAGAAACTCGAAAAACATAAACCACCAAAAAACTAAAGCCAAACCCTCTGCTATTGTCATATTAGCTATAATTAATGATTATTTTGTTCCAAATAAGTTGAGGTTGTTGTTTATAGCTTAGCAGTAACTTTGTGGTGTGAAAACTGCCCCGTTTGTTTTGGTAATACGTTTTCTTTGAACTATTAGCAAGACAGTGTAAGTGTCAACATGACTAATGCTTTCACTCTTGACTGACTTAATATTTTTTTTCAGGGTGCTTTACATACATATTTATAGGAATTGAAAAAAAAATCTAATCCTGCGGAGCTGATAAAGCAAAAAAAAAAAAAACGGGGAAGAGGCACACATTTATATTTATAAAGGGATATTTTTGTCTGAAACATGTTGACACTGATTTACAGGAAGGATGTGTGTGAAACTCAGGGGTTTTTTTTCTGAAGGAATCTTCTGTGAATATAACAAGTGCAAGTTGTAAGAGGCAGAGTTGTTAGTAATACTGTTAAATAGGTTTGAAAGTCTTTTCCACAGCGTACCTTCATGTATCAGCTGGCTCGTCTGTGGCTGTCGTTCGGTGAATGCTCTGAGCAGTTACATCACAGCACACCTACATGGGCAAGTTGGTGTTATACATAAGCTGGTGTAACAATATGGGCTTTTTCCAAAAGAAATGGTCTTACTTCTGCTTCAATATGGGCTTTTTCCAAAAGAAATGGTCTTACTTCTGCTTCTACCTGCTTTTATTGTGTTACGTATAGCAATTTTTAGCTGCAGGGTGAATAAATTCAGAAGATTAGCTTACCTGACAGCTATACAACCATGAGGTCAAATGCAGAGGGGGACACAGCTGTCAGCCAGAAGTGGAATTTCTTCGTGGAATGCTGTAATTATACCATAGTGGATGTAATGCTTCTCTGTTAGGAAAGAAGGATTTGCACTCACTGTGCTGTGTTAGCATGATCTTTGTGTGCCAGGTAGGAGAACAGACCTGGCTGAACCTAATCCAGTGAAGGGGGAACTCTTCAGTCAGATGAACATCCCGGTAGGTTCATTGTGCAGCTTCAGCTCTAGTGCAGGGAAGCAGTTTGGTTTGGTTTTTTTTTTTTTGCCCTGTACCAGTGCAGGATTTTGTAAGCTTCAGATGGAGATGCAGGCTATGGCTGACATTACACAAGGAAGCTTGACCTGATTAAATGGCTGTCTCCTTACCTAGCTCTGGCGTGTAGCCAGCCCTCATGTGAGTGGACTCAGCTTGCAGACAGCCCCCTTGCCTTTCCTCCTCCTTCCTTTCCCCCATTGTTTGTGTGGCTGGTGAGCTGAATCAGCTCTGTAGCTGTTCAGGCAGGTTCTAGAGATGGCATGATAAAAACAACAGAAGCCTAGGGCTAGAAGTAAGACTGTCCCTTTGGTGGCCCAAACTCTAAGAATGACTGGGCAGTCGCCTGAAACTTTATCTGAGCAATTCTGTTTTCTCACCTCTCCTTTCACTGTAGCATTTGCTTACATGAAAAAGCAGTGAGAGCAATGATTCTAAATTAATTGTACAGGCAGGCATGCCTGCAAATGCATCTCTTTCTCTATTGCTGTGTGCCTTTTAATTATTCCCTCATGCTTTTATAAGCTTCTCATCTTCCCTTGCTTGCCTGCAGGTTTAGCTGCTTCAGTTTCCTGTGGTTATCTGTCTCGTACATATATATGTACTCTCTCAATCTTGATGTCATGCAAATTTAATAAACAGTATCTAACTGGGTGTCAAGAGTCACATAAATATTCCTTAGTTCGTTGTTAAAGAGCATGTTAATCCTTTAAGTCTGCCAACTGTTCGACCATCTTGAGCAATATGGCTTATAGAACGATAATCCAAGAATAGCTCATTTAGCTTCCCGTGTTCATTGAGCTTTTCTTGTATGAAGCATTGAGTAGAGTAGCGTCATTTGCTTCACAGATGTGTTTGGATTCCTTGGCTTAATTTATTATCTGTAAAGCGTTGGAGAATGCTGTTCTGAAGTATAAAGAAATCTTAGCACTTAAAACAAATAACAGAACCTTCTAACCCTGGCACTTTTAATTATAGGTGGATTGTTAAGTGCTTTCTGTTTTATGTGTAGGTATTTATTAAACAAGTTTGGCACAAGTTATGATGAATTCTTAATTAGTACATGATGAGTTTGAGAATGGAAATGAGGACTAGTTTCCATTTTAAGGTACAGAGCAGCTGTAAGCCCAGTGTGATGACCTGAGCTAAAAGTGTATCCTTAGTTCATTTTCTGATATCTGCAGAAATATTTTACTACTGAGGTAGTGTGACTATAGAGAGAGATTAAGAGTTTCTTCGAAGAGGGAATACTTTTCCAATTAGCTTTCTGTTAAAGTCATGTTGATCTTCCTGTATTTCTCTTTACTGTGATACAAGAACAGAAAGTAAAGTTCACAGTAACTTCTGCAGTCATGACTAGTTAATGTGCCTGTACCTCAAAAGTATCTGGAAAGTTCTTCTGTAACTTTGAGTTTAAATGTGCATCTGATCTACAGGTGGACTTAAACTAGGAAAGGCCCCTGTTTTAACACACATTCCATACATATACATAGTCATTACCAGCATCATTATGCATTCCATACACAGACAGAGTCAGATGGGTTTGACGGTGCCAGCAGGGAAAGTTAAACTACTCAAATTTTACAAGCATAGTTTTTGCACCAGTAAAACAACACTGGCTAGGGTTATGACTTTTTTTTTTTTTAAAAAAAAGTAAACTGAGGATCTCTGGGGTGGACAGAGTTTTCTACGTTTTATCTTCATACCAGTGCAGTTTGTTCTTACTCATTTAAAGGGTGTTAAATCAGAACCAAGGTACTTGATGGTGGGGCAGCTATACCAACAGTGCAACGTAATAGAACAAGAGATGTTACTTTTTATATCAAATGGAGAGTCCAAACATAAAGAAATATTCTTCCTGCTACTGCTTTTAAAGTCATTAGTCTAACACTGGTATAATATTTTGAAATATTATTAGTGGGAACTTCCTACTAGGATAATTAAAGTTGTATAACTTTTGTCCCTGGAGAATGGTGTGAGGTTAACCCTGATGTCTTTTGGGTATAACTGTACTAGTGGAGAATGTAAGTGCTTCTGATTACTGACCCTGAAATCTGCTGTCTGTTCTTGTGGGAATATTTCCTAACCCATTTCAGTTGAAGTAAGCCAAAAACAATTTTAAAAGTAACTTTTTCCTAAGTTATTTTGACTAAAACATTGGGAAAACTCTGACACATAAGAAGTGAGGAAGAAGTCAAGAAGGGTGGTTGAATTAGTGCAAGCTAATGAAAGTTTTCCGCTGATGTGGTGGCTCATGGAGTGCTTATCTGAAGTAGTGATGGAAAGCCATTAGCATTGATGCTAGGTTCAACACCAATAAGTTTGGCTAACACCAATGATAGTGATGTATTTAAAAATAATTCTGACTCCTCCTGCCAAGAAGGCTCACTAACTCATTTACTAGGGGCATAAACTAACAATATTTACATAGGATTTACATACAGAAAGAGATTCTGGTTGCATTTCATTTGAGTATGAAGATTGAAGATGCATTTTAAGTAATACAGAGGAAGTCTAATGCCCATCTTTTGTCAAAATGCCTTTTTAGATGCTTCTTCTAATTAATTGGGTTGGGGGATTGAGGTTTTGAAAAGAAGAGGTAGATGTATAATCCTGTCTCTCTGTGAAGTTATTTTTCAAAGGTTTCTGAAAGAGCTTCTTTTTATTTAATTATGTGGGAAGTAATAGTCATGCACTTAAAAAGTAACTTTGAAAACAAATGCAGTGATTATACTTGTAAAGCAGGTCTAATCAGTATAAATACAGATGTTAATGTTTGTGTTACTCTGTACATACAGCAACAGAAGAGGAGCCTTGCTGTGTTGGGTATCGTCTAAGTAAATGACTTTTTTTCCTGGCCTCAGAAACTTACTGCGTGATGAGAAAATACCCAAATGGATGGTCACAGACTGAGGGAATACAAGGGTACAAAAGTAGAATATATTGGGATAGTTGGAGAGGCAGTGATCTAATCATGTTGACAGTCTAAATGTGATAGTTTTTGACATTCTCAGCAACACATCTCCTTTAAGACAAATTGAAGAAAGGTTGTGTATTTGTTTTACAGAGTTTTAGTGTTTCCCGTATTAATGGCAGACTGCAAAAGTTGTAGAAGGAAGTAAGAGCTTAATTAGCTAAATGGTCATAGGACAAAACATTCCTTATCGCTTCATTTTTCAGAACCTTCATGGTAGAAGTAAAGGCAAGGATTTTAAGTCTCATGTGAAAAAGGGAAACCAGTAGAGCAATTAAGCAGTAATTGCTGTAAGCAACTATAGATTCACTGGTTGAAACAGTGAGTGAAGAAAATCATTTTTGCAAGAGTATTCAAAGTGAGGTATGAATGAGGTAAAGTTTAGTTGGTCAATGTTTGCAAACAGCTTAGTGCTTGATGTACTGGTAGAAGCCTTGGCTCTTCTCCTTCCCCCTCTTGGAGTAGTAATATAACTAATATTATTGCAGTTCTTCTAATTGTGGGACATCATAAAGATGGTCCTAAAAGTATGTGCTGTTTTCTTCATGTTGTGTTTTCTGGTCTCTTTTAGAATTCCAGCTCTTATCCTTTCATTGTTTTAGATAACTTCAGAAAGGAAATATTAATGTGATTAGCAGTTTTTAACTAGCATCTGGATAAAGTTTGGTTTATCTTGATTTGTTTTATTCCCTTTGAAAGGAGAACAAAGCATTGTCAAGGAAGAAACCATCAATTATTTGACTCAATCTACTACTTTCCTATACTAGCAATAAAAAGCATTTCTTGTATGTCATTTGATGCATGCTTTGAAGGTGTGTGGCATGGCTTGGACAAGTGTGGAAATAAGAAGCATTTTGAAATTGGGAAGATTCACATTAGATGAGAACACCTTGAAGATTACTTCCAGTTATTGAAGATCAAACCTCAAACTGTGGAGGCCATTACATAAATCTTATTTCCTAGGAAATAAACGTTTGTTCTAAAGTGTTTAAGGAATATTTCCCAATTTCAGGTAGCTCCAAGCTTAGAATACATTCATCATTTCACATGAAACGATTCAGCTTTTGGGAATGTTGGCTGGAGTAACTTGGGAAAAGAAGGTTTTGAAAACATGAAAAATGTGCTAAATTTATAAGTTTACGTAATAGAAGAAAAAAACAGCTAAGGCATTTTTTCCTGCTTAATTCTTTTTAGGGATCTCTAGAGTGATTAAGCATATCTGATGTGAAGTCTAACATAGATACCCTAGATAAGCAAAAGGTGAACTACAAAACTTTTTACATCTGTCCCAAAGTTGGCTTAGAATTTGTTGATAGGCAGTTCTCCTTGACCTGTCCTATCTCCAGTGTCAGGATGCACAGCCTAACAGGTAGCTGCTGCTCAGGGGCAGCCTTGCTGCTTCGCACAGCTGGAAGTGGTGACTCCACAGTGAGCCACATCAGGCAACTGGACCGGCTGAAAACAAAGGGTGCGCTTTCACAGTGCAGTTGAACTAAATTGCTGGCTCCCCACCACCAACGATGGAAAGGGAGGTTTGCCAGCTCCTTCATCTTCCTTTTTGTCCTCCCTCCTTCGCCTTCTAACAACACATTCTCCTTTTTGTCTGTGGTGGAGTGAATCTGACTGCAAAGTACATTAGTTCAGCGTGCTTACCTAGTAGATGTTTGGTGCATTTCTGATAGGTTAATTTTCTGTCTTACGCCTCCATGACTTGTGTTGCCCACACATTAGGACAATTCCACCACAGCTTGGTCAGGGTCAGCAGGACCGCCTCCCCAGAGGTGAGGTGTAATTCTGTTCAAACCGCCTTTGAAACTATGCCCTGACTCTACAAATAAGAAAGAGGTTTCTGCCAGTTCAGTTCCTCGAACTGACTCCTCAGCGCATTATATGTATACCAATGCCAGCACAAGAAGAGATGAAATAATAAAGCAAAAATGGGAGATGGGATAGGAGTGCCTGTTTCAGCTAGCCGTTTCAGTAGTTGAGTTACGGCATGAAATGCTGCCTTATCATTTGAATACTGAAGTTGGTGAATTTGTTCACTATTATACATGTTCTTCAGAGCAAAGTCACGTGGCTTATTGGAGGTGATGTAAGTTAAGGCATTTCAGTACAGAGTACCATTGTTACAAATACTGGATTTGTCAGTGCCCTTGTGTTTAGGGATCACTAAGTTAAATAAAGAAACAACACACAAAAGAACCTACTCCTGAATGTTGATGCAATTTGAAATTCCAAGTGTCAAAATGTAAACCGTGTCATTAATCTGTAAATTCTTGTTAATAATACTCTTTTAATTTCACATTATAAAAAAGAAAAAGTAAGGGAATAAGCCTGTGAAATGTATCACTTTGTATGTAACTACAAGTCCTGCTGGTTACAAAGGATTTATTCCCAGTGCATGAAGTTGTGCACAAACATGAGCCATAGCCTTATTTGTGCCATGTCAGGGAAAAGACGGAGTCATCTGATTTTCATTAGCCATTACTTTAGTTGAGCGTGATATTTGCAAGTGTCAGAGATGCTAATAACTTACAATTTCCATGGACTTTAAGAAAAAAAAAAAAAATTAATTTCCTCAGGCCAAAATTAAGATTACGCTCTCCTTTAAGAGCTCCGCTATGTAATCAAGGACATCAGTGCATCAGTTAGCACTCCTAGCTGTCATCCCACCTATGATGTACAGATGGCCAAGGTGCTGTTGAGCCAGTGGCTAAGCATTACTGTTTACTGCATGGAGTTTTAACGCAAAGGGTAAAGACAAACTTCAGAATAACGCGCTGCTCTCTGGTGATTCAGCAGCCTGTTCAGCAGTAGCTCATCCAGATGTGCACTTCGACTGAGAAGAAGAGATGGAGGATTAATTCAGTAGGGCGTTCCGAGCTGTGCTCCCCTCTGCTTATAAGAGCTGTTAAAGTCCGACCAGTATTTCAGACTGGTCACTTGCTTCTGAGAATTTGAATCAGTGCTTGACTCACTGGGCAAGAGCCATACTGGGATTGAGATACTGACTGCTAAGGAGTATTCATCTGCTGGTGGTTCTTGGGTATACACAGGAATTTCACCTGCTGAAGTGAAGATATCCTCATAATCATTATAACTTCATAAATCAGGCCTGATGTACATCAGTCTTAAGAAGTCACTGTGTTAATAAAAAAATAAAAAAAATGCCCGGAGGGCTATATGGGCATTTATGCATTTTAAATAGTCTTAGTTTTGTTTATAGGCTTGTTTTGTTGCAGAAGTTCAAAAATGCAATGCTGCAGTGGTGTAAATGCACCAGTACATTTTATGTCTATAATAAGGCTGTTTCTAACTTAACTCTGAGCTTTTAAACTTAACAATTTGTGAGTCGAAGCAATTAAAGTTTCACAGCTTCTCCATAAATGGGTTTATCAGCATTTATAGCTCAAGAACTTTACATCTCTGCAGTATATCCTTAAAAGCATGTAATCACAAGCTCGATATCCTCAAAAATGGAATTTGCAATTAAATAGATAAATAAAGCTTTACCAGAAGGATGGTGCTTCATGCTGAAAAACCCAACTATATATATATTCTTTTTAATTATTATATAGTGATGGCTTTGAATGATAAAACTGCAACACAAAAATGTGAAGAGCTAATACCCCCTTCCTTTTGTTCAAGTGATAGGTTTTCTAAAAAAGAACCCAGTAGGATGATGAATGTCACATCAAGAGGCCTCAAATTGCCAGGTTCTAATGCATGCATGAAAATGCAAAAAACCTGAGTACACTCTTCCAGTGCATCAATTACTGTTGTAAACGCTAATTAAAAAAACCTCCTTTCGTATCTCTTTCATAATGTAGCAGTTGTTAGTTGGTGCTGCTATGAAGTATATCTAGGAAAGAACCTAGTTACTGTGTTAGTCAAAGATTTTTTGTTTTAACAATTGTAAAGCTATACCAACAAATTCTGTCACTTCAATCATCCTACCTAAGTCCCAGAAATTGAATTTTATGTATATCCACACACATACACATGCACACATTTTATGCTATTGCAATACTTAAAACAACTACATGTCAGAGGTGGTTTGCTTAATATTTTTATTGATTACCAGCGTGGTTTTCAGGTTTATCTTCTAAGTTATCAAGAGCTAGTGTATACTGTATCTCTACCAGCTCCTCTCCAGAAATTTGCTGTTGCTACTAGTAATACAGTTGTAGCAAGAACACTGACAGTGACAGTGGAGCATTAATGTTTTTACTTAAGTAGTAGTCTCAGCTAAGGAAACAACATGTTAATAGCCCATGCAAACAATTAAAAATGTTCTGACAATTTTACATAGCAGATCTTTCTTGTGGTCTGGCCACAGTAGTTGCAGATTCTTACTCAAGTGAGTATATTCCTTTTCCATTGTATGTGTGCCCCATGTGCTTGTGCTCAGATGATTTGTCTAGCTTTGACAGCTGGTTCTGCATCCATGAGTTTCCTTGGGCTTATTCCAGGCAGCGTGAAGAGGTAGGCCAGCCTCAACCAATTCTCTGGATTCCTCTTCATCGTAAGAGTTCAATCACGTTTGTATGCTTGAAGTACTTTGTTCACACAAGCCTAGTTCAAATGAGAAGCAGATGGCCCTTTTAGTTAAAGCTTCAGAACTTCACTTCTGCTGGTTTCTGCCTCTCTGAGAGTTAGTTTCCCTATGACCTGAAGCATCACAGTTGAATACATGTGTATTCCTTCGCTGCTTTACTGCAAGGTAGAACTTGTTAGTTCAAATTGCTTTCAGTTTTTAAGCTAACTTGTTTTACTGATATGACTTAGCTGTGAGGGCAGTCACATCTGGTTTAAGAGAACTAACTAGCAGGTGCAAAGTAATTCCTTAAAGCACACACCTCTTGATTCTGAAGGTTGGTCTTTTTGCTTCCTGCCGAGCCAATGCTGCAGAAGCGTGCCTCTGAGCTGCAGGATGGTCTAACTAGCAGGACACAGCGACTGTGGATGAGCAGTTGAAAAGCTTTTGGTTTGGTTTGAGGTTTCTGTGTCTCAAAAGGATTGGAATGTATGGGTTTCATACTTCAAGCTCATAGCTGGTGAATTCATGACTATAATCAAGAATTTGTGCAGTTTCAAGATGAGTTCCCCTCTTATTTTTTCAATTTTTATTGTTAACTACTTGTAGGTAAAAGAGAATAATTTTTGTTTTTCTAAGATGAACTGTCAGGCGTACAGTGGAACAGTAATGTTAAAATCAGCATTCTTAAAAGCTGTCCTTATGTAGTGGTTGAGACTCTCAGTGATGGACACTGGACTGTTTGTTATGCTTTTTAGAGGGACTTTTTTTTTTTCCTGAGAGCTGTGCCATTTACAAGTCATTCTCTAAAAATTACAGTTGTTGAGAAAAACCTCCTTGAAGGTGCTTTGAATGGAGAGGTGACATTCTTCAAATTCAGAAATAGCTGGGTTTGAAAACTCTTGTAAATGCAGATTTCTCCCTCTTGGTTCCAAGAATCCCATTCCAAAGAAAATCTTTTTGATCAGTAAAATTTTTGTGGGAAGGATAGGAGCATCACTTGTTTAGGGAAATATTAATCATGAGGCTTTCAAAGTCCATTGTGCTTTCTTTGGGGTTTTATTTAATGGTCATCATTAGTTTGATTCTAAACAGTTTGTCAAAAGATTTGATTACTACTGCCCTTTGGGTTTTCTTTAATTTTGTTTATTTTGGGGGCATTTAGACTGTATTGCTACAACTCAGTACATCTTGGAGGTTGTGATTGAGTAGCACTCTGTTCTGTTCCAAATTTCTTCCTATTTTTTCCTCTTTTAGAGAACTTCTCTTCCACTGCTTATAAGAGTAAAACAGAGTATACTTAGATGGCTCCTAAAAGCCAGAAGAAACGATGGCTATGGCAATTCTGGATTTGAGAGAGCTGAGTATTTTCAATATTTTATTAGTGCTGTTTGATAACACTGCATTAATAATGTAGAAATAACCTGTTCCCTCTCATGGCTATTTGTCTTGCTCCCGAGAGAGATCTTGTTACAGGTAGTTGTTAGCACCAGTACAGGATTCTGCCATGACCAGTACAAATTCTCCCCATGCTCTTGGTGGGGATTTGGCAGTATGGCAAAGAACGCAAAGTCCAGGCTCAAAGAATACAAAGTCCAAGGTCTCAGAGATGAGACACCATTTAGTTCTGTGTTGGGACTTGAAAAGGTCAGTATCTCTTAACTTGGATGGCTAACTACTAAGAGGTTGAAAAGTCTGTGCTGAAGAGTATTTCTACTAGAGAAAATGAAGTTTAGCTATCAGTAAGCTCATGTGTGTGAAATTTAGAGCTGTGCTGCTTTCCTCGTGTTATTTTTAAAAGTAGCTTTGACTATTAAGGTTCTCACCATTAGAAAAGAATACCCTTCCTAGAAATAGGGCATGAGGCAAGACGATAGATCCCTGTCAGTCTCCTAATTGTATAGTGCTGTAGGTTATGGACCAGAAGTCTCCGCTGGCCACTTCACTATATTAAGTGTTGCCTGTTTGGTCCTGTGTCTGTATGTTGCTTATTTTTTTTCATCATCTTGTTCCTTGTTTCTTCACCAGGTTCATCTGTAAGATCCAAAAATAAGTGTGTCTGAGCTCCAAGGAGGCTCATCTTGCAAAAACTTATAGAGCTGTGGAAAAGTATGGGAGACTTCACATGGCTTAAGATGATGTAAATGTCTGCTGCTGTGGAAAGGTGTGATCTACAGTTCCCTTCCACCACTGGTACAGCAGTAGCATTTGCATGGTAATACAGCAAGTACAAGTCATTCCTTGGGCTGAGAACTAACACTGGCAAAAATAAAACTTTGCTGCTGGCTGCGAAGTAAGAAATGTACCAGTGCTGGCAGCAGGGTTGCCAGGTTGGAAACTCAGACCAAGAGAGAGATTAGGGCTAGCCCTTTTGGTGACAGAATTGTTTTGAATAAGGTAGTAATGAGTCTGCAACATTAAAAAGAAAAGACCTTTCTTCCTTGTTAAGACTGTGGACAAAGTACTTTTGGAGGCTTGGAAAAATCAGATCTCTCCATCTTTCATTTACTGAGTTTGTGGCAAAAATTTAATGTGTTGATATGTTAATTTAAAGTAATTGTATGACAGAGAACAATTAAAGAGAGTCTTTAATTACAGTTTTGCAGTGCCACAGATATGATAGGTAAGGATTTTTTAATTCTTCGTGTCTGAGTCAATTTCTGTAAAAGTTATTTTCCAGATTTTGCCTCCTGTGCAAGTTCAGTATTTGACTGCAAGCTTTTACTAGATGAACAATAAATTAAGCTTTTCTTTTCACTGTACTGTATTGTTCATTTCCATGTGCTGCTGAGTTGGTGCAACACAGCTATAGCAGTAATAATTAGTATTCAGTGTTCTTGTTGGAACATGCTAATTCTGCAGGCCGAAACACTAGGAGTTTTAGAAAAGCATAAAATAAAGTTAAAGTAGCCGTAGTAGCTCTGTTAGTAAATATGACTAAAATTGAGAAGTTCATAATCATACTTTGTTACGGGAAGGATTACAGACCTGGCTTTTCTGATGGGAAAATGATACTGATGTAGTCTGTTTTCTTCTGGGAAAATAATGTAGAAAATGCTAGAGACAGATTGCAGAATGGAAGATGATACTGCTGTCTCAAAAGGCTGACTTAGGGGAACATATATTCTCCATAAAATTGGTTAAAACTGCTCAAAATAAGCTTTCTTGTGCATATCTCTTTAAACTAGACACTCACTGAAGTAAAACTTTAAAATTAGATAATAGTTTTTTGTGTCCTTGAAAATATCTGCTCAGTAGACCTATATGGAGTCATAGAATCATAGAATGTTTGGGGTTGGAAGGGACCCCTAGAGGTCATCTAGTCCAACCCCCCTGCAGTGAGCAGGGACACCGCTAACTAGATCAGGTTGCTCAGAGCCCCATCCAACCTGGCCTTCAATGTTTCCAGGGATGGGGCCTCCACCACCTCTCTGGGCAACCTGTTCCAGTGTTTCACCACCCTCGTTGTAAAGAATTTCCTCCTTATATCCAGTCTAAACCTACCCTGCTTCAGTTTAAAAGCATTACCCCTTGTCCTGTCACAGCTGGCCCTACTAAAAAGATTTTCCCCATCTTTCCTATAGGCCCCCTTTAGATACTGAAAGGCCGTAATCAGGTCTCCCCGCAGCCTTCTCTTCTCCAGGCTGAACAACCCCAACTCTCCCAGCCTGTCCTCATAGGAGAGGTGCTCCAGCCCTCGGATCATTTTAGTAGCCCTCCTCTGGACCCGCTCCAACAGTTCCATGTCCTTCTTGTGCTGAGGGCTCCAGAGCTGGACGCAGTTCTCTAGGTGAGGTCTCGGCAGAGTAGAGGGGCAGAATCACCTCCCTTGACCTGCTGGCCATGCTTCTCCTGATGCAGCCCAGAGTATGGTTGGCCTTCTGGGCCGCCAGCGCATATTGCCAGCTCATGTCCAGCTTTTCATCCACCAGCATGCCCAAGTCCCTCTCGGCAGGGCTGCTCTCGATCCTTTCTTCCCCCAGCCTGTACTGATACTGGGGGTTACCCTGACCCAGGTGCAGGACCTTGCACTTGGCCTTGTTGAACCACATGAGGTTCACACAGGCCCACCTCTCCAGCCTGTCCAGGTCTCTCTGGATGACATCCCGTCCTTCTGGTGTGTCAACCGCACCACTCAGTTTGGTGTCGTCCGCAAACTTGCTGAGGGTGCATTCGATCTCACTGTCTAAGTCATTGATGAATATATTAAACAGCACCGGTCCCAGTATGGACCCCTGAGGGACACCACTCGTCACCGGAGGGACACCACTCGTCACCAGAGTCAGTCAAAAGTTTTTGCAAATCAAACTGCTCTCAAAATATTGGGGATTTTTTTGTAACTGCAAACAACTCTTGTTCCTGTAGGTAAGGAAAGGGCAGGAACATCAGGAGGTCTCTAGTCCAAAACCCCACTCAAAGTGGGATCAGCTCTGCAGTCAGACTAGAATTTCAGCATGTTAGTTTGCTCTTAATTTTTTGCAAAATGTTATCATATGCATAATATTTCTGGTATGTCAAATTGTCACAAAGCAGTAAGATCTTCCTCTGAAATAATTCTTTGCAAAGAGTGCATCTCTCTTACTCAAAAGTGTGTCTGTCCTACTAAATAGTTCTCCAATTTGTTTTTAAGACGTTAAGCTTTTACTCTTAGCTTTTTTTTTTAATGACATAGTACTAATTTCTGGCACTGTGTGTGTAAACAATGCAATATTTTGCTGCTAGTAAGTATTTTATTTAAAAGAAGAAAACATCTGATAGAATGTGTTGCCTGACTTGGAAGTTCTCTTTTTCTATAGCGGTTGTCCTGCAGCTCACTGCATGCAGAAGTGGGTTTAATAGAGTACTCCTGCAAGGGTGCTGGCATTTATTAGATCTTCTGAGGAGATAACGCTTTTCAACATAAACCTCAGTCTCATGTTTTATGTGTGTTCCTGTCATCTTTTGTCTTGATTTAACTAAAAATGCAGCATGCTGGTGGGTGATTAAGAATGGTCTACAGTACCCAAATATTTCTATAGTCTTCCCTTCCATGCATTGATCAGGGTTTAGTATACTGCTGTGCACACTTCCCAAGGCCTGCAGTTGTTGCCCTAGTCAAAAGAGATCCCTCTTTCCAATTGTAAGAGCAGAATGAGCTTCAAAATTAGTTATGTTTTTATTTGCATAGTTGATTGGGAAAGTTTAGAGATCACTGGGGTAGGAGACAGCTCCTAGAAATTCTAGGAAAGTTAAAGAGTGAAAACCAGCTAGCTATATATACAGCTTTTCTACCTATCCAACTACTTTCATTAGCATTCTGACTTCTTGTATGGTTACACAGCACTATTTCTGTTCATGAAATAAATAAATAAATCTTTTATACTGCATCAAAAATCCTTTATAGTGACAGCACTTATTCTTGTGTTCATACAAGAAAATGTGTGTTGGTATGAAATATCTTTGACTTTGCCTGCAATGAGAAGGCTGTATAACTTGTGTACCTTGTATAGTTGAACCAAAGCAAATTTAGTATATGGACAAATTGTTTAGGGTAAGAGTGCTGCCTTGATTCATAGAAGAAGTAGATATGACAGTGTTTTTAATACAGCTTTTGTCAGGAAAATTAAGTGTTTATTGTTCTTCATAATTTTTGTGTGTTCCTTTTAGGTACTGCCTAGTGAATATTTGTAAATTGATACCCAAAAAACAAGGCATACATCTTAAATACTTCATACTGCATTAATGTAGTAGTGTCTGTTAAATCCTACAAAATTATTCTTAGGAAGATTTGGACTTCTTACACTGTAACTACAGTATTGATGACAAAACAACATCTGTTTTTTAAACATGTGCATTTTCTGCTTCCCAAGTAGTGCCTCCTATTAATTACAAAATCGACCTTCAAACACTCCTGTTAATACTTAAAAGATCAGTATGGGTTCAGAAGAAGATACATTCCCCCCCACCCCGATTTGCATTAACAAAATTGGCTCTCTTCCAGTTTTTAAGATGTTAATTATGTCCCTGCTGATGTCATGGTCAGTAATACATTTCTGTTCTCACAGGGAGTTTATGATGCAGAAGGGGAAAAATAGGAAGCCTCTGTGTGAGTTATTAGTGTAAAAAGATACAGAAGTTTAGAAATCGAAAATAAATTATTATTTTTATAGTATAATCAAACTTCAAATTCTGCAGGGATGTCGCCTTCAGACAACTATAAACATACTTTACTTACGTGAACTGTATTTTCCCCGAGATATTTTTACTATTGAGGCTGTAGGTGTTAAGCATCTTCTTTCCTTTCTTTGACAGGAAATTCTGGTGACTAAAGATCATGGCAGCCATAGAGGAACTGGCCCACCAAATTATTGAACAGCAAATGGGAGAGGTACATAAATTTTGAGTCCTGTTTAAGAGACATTGAATAATAAAACGCACAGACTGATACGTAAAAACCAAAATCACAAGACAAAATAATTTTAATTCACCCAAAGCTTCAGGAGACTCTCCCATGGAAGACTAGAAGAACTTACTATGTCTGTTTCAAAGTTATGCTGTAAAGTCTTTTTTGCCAAAGTTTGCCCCACAGAAATGAAGCTAAGCAGTGTTTCCAGTAAGTGACTAGCTGTTCAGCTCTGCTTTTGGGGCCTGTAATGGTCTTCAGAGAGCCCTCTGGTTGTAGGATTGCTTTGCTCAGTTTCACTTACAAAATTTACAGTCAAGAGAGTTGTCAGTACATAGCTTTTACTTTCCATTTAAGCAATTGCTTCAGTTGTCATTTTTGTTTTCATGAGTAAAGGTTTGCCATGCTCTTCACTTGTAAAATATACGTTGGTGTTTGGTATGAGTCAAAAAGAAGATTGAACTCTTGTTGCTGCTAACTTCTGGTTTTCATTTTCTGTAACCTGTGTGCAGAACCTGTGTACTGCAGCCAGAGAACTTGAGAGACGCACAGATAGTTTGAGAGTGTGGATAAGAGTATACATATTTGCCTGGAAGGTTTCATCATAGTATAGTCTATTTGAAATTAACAGCACTTTAAATTAGATAGAAGCAGTATCTTATTTATCTTAAATGGTGTTCTTTAGCTTGAAATATCCACTCTTGGTTTCTTGTCTAGACAGAGACTTACTTTTCAAGTAACTTTAGTTCCTCTCAGTCTTTGTTTCAAAAAGAAAGGTTGGGGGTGGGTGGGATGATTAATTCTATCCTGTATAAATTCTTATAGCTTTCACTGTTGTAGCGTCTGAGTGTTGCTAAGGCTATCTCAAAGGACAGAAGTGATTTATGTGATGTGTGGTGTTTTCTTTTTCTCACTTGTCCTCTTTATAGGTGAAAATGGTGTTTAGTGTAGTTTTGTTTTGGTAGTATAATTCCTTGTGGAGGTCTAAATAGCGCTGTATTTCCTGTTGAATTTTTTTTTTCTTGAAAGCACAGGCCACAGGCTAGTGAAAGCTAGCTGAAGTGTATGTTTCACTCAGAAAAGAGGGTGGTATGATGATGGCTTTTAGCCTCTGTAAGAGTTGTTTCTCAATTTTGTAATGTGATTCCATGAGACACTGGACTGACTTAGTATCTCAGTGCCATGGGAGAGGGAAGGACCTTTTTCTGTTTCTTACCTTATTTAATTTCCACACTAGCAGCAAGCTAACCCAGCCCAAACCAGCAGAATGTTTTCTGCCGGGTTAATGTGTGGAGTAGGGTCTGAGAAGGTTCTAATGAGTACCAGAGCCAGTGTAAAGGAGATGGCTGGTAGCCAAAGGCAGGCAGGGGAGAAGACAGAGGGAGCAGAGGTGCAACACTGAAGAGAGGTGTTGGCTGTTTCTGTTCATGGTGAAACTACAGCTTTACAGTTTTCATGGATATCATTCTGTCAGCAGTGCAGATTAGGATTTGTCCTTTAGCAAGGTTTTACTGTGCCTGAGACCGACATGTCTTACTTGGCAGCAGTGCGGCTTAAGCATTCCTCAGTCCTCACCTAGCCACTTATGCAGTGCTAGTCTGGCTCATGTAAGCTCTCTGTGTCGTCATGTGGTAGACAAAATGGAAAAAAAAAATTACGGGATAGTGGAGGAGGGTCTTCTCCCTCACAGTTGGTGTCAGTTCCCTTATCTAGTATAAGGTGCAACCCAGCCTGGCACATGGTTAGAAGGACTGAAAAGCATCACCCAGGGCAGTACAAGGTGGGACTCTGTAAGCCAAAATTACTGTCAAAGGTGCACGCCATGCATGAGTGCACTGCCTGAAAGGTAGAGTCAGCAAGGAAAGTGGTTTTACAGGGACCTTCATGTAATATCTTATATTCCTACCTACCTGTGACCTACCAGCTATAATTGTTTCGTCATGTTCCTATTCAGTGTAAGCATTGAAAACCACAGTTTAAGGCCTATGGAAGTTCAACAGTATTTTTGCTAGCATCTGTAATTCTCTTGAATGTTGAAGTGATTTTAATTGAATTTACAAGAAGAATTTACATGAGTAGAACATGAAAGGAAAAAGACAAGTGTTCCTATTGTAAGGAGAATGGAAGGTGCTCCTGTGTCTCATTGAGATAATGATCAGAAGTGTTCTGTGCCATAGGTTTTTACTTCTTTATAATATTAATTCTTGTTCATGAAGCATTTTAAAACACAAAATTATCACAAATGATTTTATGATGATGTTCACAAACGTGTTTTTGTTAATGTGGGGGTGAGGGTTGCATAAAAGCAAAACTTAAAAAGAATTTATAGCCTTGCTTATGTGGAATATTGCACAATATTTATCTTTTCTCAAATTCTGCCAACTACTCATCATGTTTTGCTGAGTGTGAGATAATATTTCTACATCAAGATCACATTCCTTGATTGATGTAGGGAAGTTGTCTGTTAAGACCCTGCAGCAATCTTCTTTCTTTAATCTGCAATTGGATACACTAAGTATATGGTGGTTTGTTTCCACAAACTCCTGCCAGGTAACAGTAACAGAGGAAAGCTATGTATATGTCAAAACAGAGTCTGTCATGCGCATACAAAATATAATTTTTAACAAATACTGTGGTTATTCTTATCATTATCAAAATTTTTTTTGAACTGCAATAAAAAAAAATGTATTCTGTGTAGAATTAAAACTGTCAAGTTGACATTTTGTGGGGTTGAAGAGCAGTTTTACCTTACACAGTCCTGGATTATGTAGCCTATTTTGTAAAGCAAAGACAAATTAACATAAAACTTCGGTTGCCTGTAAATCACCACGTGTACATGTCATTTGAAAGGCTGATGCAGAATTTTAGTGCTTGAAAGTATCAAACTCTAAATGTTGCTGTATAATAAACTCTTTGTCCTTTACTTAAGCAGAGAAGTGGATGAATTGCTTGAATATGGAAAGTATTTATACTCGTGAAAAATCGGATATTTTTAGGAAGCAGTGTTTGAAAATGGCTTGGGCAGTAGTTTGACAAGCATTTCTTTTGATGCTGCTGGCAGCTTAAGCAATCCCCCCAGCAGCTTAATCCCACTCTCTCATTTGCTCTGATGCATCTGCTTCTGAGCATTGTGGAGATCTGGGCTGAAGGTTTGTTCTGGGCTAAGAATAGCTTTTCTTTGTCTGTCTGTGTGCTGGGCTGCTTTTTAGCCTGCATCAGTGTCCTATTCCAGATCACTGAATGACTAACCAACCAGTTTTGTCTACCAAGCTGAAGGGACAGGAGCAAGTAGGTTATAAGATCTGAGACTGGTACCAGAAGTAGTGCATTTTCAGGTAAAATTTCAAAATCAGCTTTTAGGCTGATGGGAGCTTGTATTTCTGCTCTAAGGAGAAGGGAAGTCTTACCCACCGCTCCTTCCGCTTGTCATACTCACCTGCAGCTCTGTGTTTTTGTCTCCTTTCTTCTGCTGGTACTAGCCTTGACATGGTGGTGTGGTTGCAAAATCAGGAAGCTGATCCAGGAGGAACAAAAAAGCTCTCAACCTGTTCTGAAACAGTACCTTTACTGCAGAGATATATATATATTCTCAATATTAATTCTTGACGGTGGGGGATGGCAGTTGAAAAGCATTTTTATAATGGTAAATACTGAGAATTATTATTAATACAGAATTGCACAATGATCCAGAGTTTTTGAACAGCAAAAAGTTCAGGGAGTTACTCAGGAATTTAAGACAAATTTCAGTTTGAGAAACTTACTTTGTACTACGAAAAGTCTGGCCTTTCTGATCAAGCCTCTGTAAATAGCAGCTGTACTTCTTGATTTTTATTGACAAATAATTTAATGAATAATACCCTCCCCCATATACCTTTGGCTATAGCATGTGAAGAATTTTTAAATACTGGTAATTGTTAAAGCAATTCCACAAGTCGTGTCTGAGAGCATTCACACTAAGATTTAAATTTGTTCTAAGATGCACTGCTTGCCAACTTCATGCATTTAATTAATTTTCTCTAAGTTTCTTGATAGTTCCCCAATATAGAATTCTGTTGTTCTGGTTTTGCTGCTTTAACAGAAAAACAGAAACAGGACAGAAAAGGCCAATTGCTTTGTTTCCACACCAAAAATTCTTTTGTCTTTTGTAAAACTATTTTAGTGTAAATGTAGCACAGCTATGATGAAAGGTATTGTGTTTAGTATGTGTCTCATGAACAACAACAGTAATAAATATTCAGTCTGATTGACTTAATGGACCTGTCAACAAAGAATTGTTTTACTTAAAGTGTTTCTAAATTTCAGATTGGAAGGTATTTCCAAATGGGTGTAAAACAGTGAAACAAACAGCATTTTCTAAGTAGCAAGTTTGAGTTATTAAATCAGATTACAAACATTTGCATTCCTTATACAGTGTGTGTGTCAGACTTCCATTGCCTTGTGCAGAGGAATCAGAACTTGATGAAACCTTAAGGTTTCATCCGTTAAGGTAGTGTATCCATCCTTAAGGTAGTATATCCATTGTCAATCCATTACATTTATTTCTTTTTTCTAGATTACCCATTCCCAGGGAGCTGTTACACAGACACTAATGGATGGGACAGCACAACGAATACAGATTGTCCCTGCAGATTCAGGCCTCTCTTTACCACAACGTATACAGGTATGCTTCATCTGATATGTTTTAGAAGCAGAGATTAACTATTACTTCTGCCAGTTTTCACGTATGGTTCTTTTTTATTTGTGTCATATTATTTGCTTGAATGTAAATATTCAGCCCTGCGTGGCAGAGATAATTTCTATATAAACAGGAATAAAACATCATTACAATGCATACCCCTTTTTTTTATTCCCCCTCCTAAGAATTTTAAGATTTACAAAAAAATTGTCACCACTGAACAGAAAAAGACTTTTCCCAATACTGTAATTCAGCTTTTTAAAAGCTGAATAATTTTTAGATTTGGTAATTCAGCTGAGTTGTTGGAACATTTTTGAGCAGGGCGGGAGGGAAATACTGCATGGTGTCATTGATACAAGTAATGAAAAAGTGCAAGGTGACCTAATGTCTGAGAAGGATACTGGTTTTTGGTTGTCCCAACCCGTGTCATTCGTCCTGATATGCTAATTCATAGCTTGGCCAGGTAATAATCTTCAATTCAAGTGAGAGTAGGATGTTTTTGGCAATGTAGGCAGTTAATATATATGTGTGTATATGGAGATTAGGAGGATTTGGGGAATAGAATTTAGTATTTTACCCCTTGAAAAGTCAGTGCATGTCCTTGCAAACATTTTATTTTTAGATTTCATCCTAGAGAAAAATATCAACTGCAGAATAGATTTTAAAAGTATTCTCAGATATATGTTGTTGCATACAAAAACATTCTTATTTAAGCAAGCCACCTACTAGTATAATCTTGGCTGCTTTTTCTTTTTCTGGCTTCCCTCGTCAATATTTTCCACTGTTTTTTCCTGTTTCAGTGCATTGCATTCAAGCTTTCAACCTTCCTACTCTTCACAGCCTCCCCCCATACATGATCTTTTGTTTTATCACCCCCTACCTGTGCTCTAGTCATGGTACCAGTCCCATCTATCCAGTCGATCTTTATTCTTTCAGCTACCTCCGCTCCTTTTCTATGCTTTGTTTGCAGCTTTACCTTTTATTAACTAATTTATGTTAATCAGTTAACCAGCATCTCCTTATCTTGTGTTTTCGTTGTCAATACCTGTATGCTATAATGTCCTGTAGTGTGAAGCCATTTAATGTAATTTCAGCATCAGGGTCTGAATGTGGGACGACGGCATAACAAACCCATGAGCCTTTATTGTTGAACAGCAGGACAGTTCTGTTGGTTCAAAGCCAGTGGCAGGCTTCTAAGCCTTGTTTGTCACCTGTTTTGCGGGGGGAGAACTACTTTTGGGTAGGTGCTGTAATTACTGCAAGTGTGATGAACATAGAAGAATTGTTATGTCTAGGGACAGGGACTTGTATATAGTTTTTCATCATCTCATGTAGCTGGAATATCATTTGTTTCTAACCCGGCTACTTTGTCACTTATCTTTTGTCACCACGCTCATTGATTCTTGTTTCAAAATGGATGGTAAGTGCTTTGGGGGGGTGGTTGTCTATTGATAGGGGTGGAAAAACACTCAGTCAAATGGCATACTACTTGCAACAGGTGTCTACAAACATGTCACCAATATCAGTAATAATAATTTAGATATGAGAGAGAACTTAGTAGTGAAAACTTTCCTCAAAGCAGAATTTAAGTGAAGCGTAAAGTAGTTTGTAGGAACAAATGCATCTCAAAGAAATGTTCAAAATACATGTTAAATGGATTAATTTTGAGTTTATGCTTTCAATATATTTCCTTTATTTGTTAAATGCACATAAATAATTATATGAAATCTTGAAATACAAAATACTCAGTAAAATGCTCTTCAAAACATATTTCATTAGTCACCCTTTTTAGGTAATGCTAACATTTCTCTAGGATAAAAGTTGAATGTCGCATTTGTTGTTGTTAGACATTTCTGTTCAAAACCAGCTCTATTATAAACAAGTGGATTAGTCTTCTGTGTTTAGACACTTCCTTTTTTTTCCAAAATAGGAACACAGAATTATTGAGGTATTTAATTTATTGAAATTATGTTAAGATGGAAGTCAAAACTTGTTAACGGACAAGGCTTAAAAGCAATGAAGGAAAATACTATTCTCCATTGTCATCAGGGTGCTTAAATGAAATACATGGGGGAAGTGTATTTTTTAAGCAGACAATCCTGAATTAATATATTCCTGTTTTATAACATTATCCCTTTAGTGATACTGAGTTTCAGATAATTAAAAAACATCATGTGTTGTCACTGAGCCCTGATGGATTCCCTTGAGAAGCATAAGTGGCTTTCTTTTTCCCTCTGATTATTTTTTTCTCTTATCTCAACATTTAGGTACTGCAAGTTGTTGTGCTTTGGTGGACTACTCCACTTTTCAGAGTGCCATTGCAATTTAGGTGGAGTTTTTGCAGGTATATGGCCATAAGAGGCCAGCTGCAGGCAGACTGCTTATTTGTTTAAACCGCTTTCTCTGTTAGTTGTCAAATGCTTGACCGCCACAGAAACCATTTGTGCAGATTGAATAGCTTTGTATGGATATTAACATAACACTATACCTACTCTATCATGTAGTGAAAACTACATGGGGGCAGGGGGGCGTCCTCCTAGAATTGCAGGAAGCCATTTGAAGAATTGGGACACTATTTGTTGAATAGGAGGTGAAATGAATTGTGTGAAGTAGCAATGGTTCTTCTGCCTACTCTCCTGCCATATTTATCTACAAATACATACCTTTTTAAAATTATGAAACGGGACTACAATATGAAAAAAAAAATCTAGCGTATATATCTATACCCAAAAAATAATTTCACCTTTTGTTCAAATTTCTATCTTTACTGTTTGGGACATGCTGGGTTTTGAGTTAGTTTTATACCATGCTTTGTATAAACCTAGCTAGGTCAAGTATATACCTTTTTTGATGTGTATGTGGTTGCGCTTTTAAGTTTTGACAGGGAGACAGGTTTTAGCTAAGAGTGTCTTTGAAAGAGCAGACCTGGAAACTCAAGAAACGGCACAATATTCCGTGTTTGGCTTTTGCACATGTATGCACCCTGTTGAGGATAACATCCATTGGGTTTCTCCTGATCCCAATAAAGTAGATGGGTTTGGAGCGAAGGGGAAGTGAACATCAGCTACTTTGAAAATAGCCAGAAATGACAGGAAAAATACAGATTGTAAAATGAAGAAAAACAGAATGGAAGGAGAAAGTTAAGCAAAGAAGGGAATTAAAAGGGCGAAAAAGTTTGCCTTCTAAAGAACCAACATAAAGGAATAGAAAGGAGAAATGGGGGACTGCTATAGTCATTTGTGGTTCCCAGATATGTGGGTATCTGAGAAAACCATGTAAAACCCTGTATTAATCATGTTGATAACCTTTTTTTTTGGGGGGGGGTTGGGGGGGTTTGCATTGTCTACCTACCTTAAACCTGAAAACTCATGATAATTTATATTCTTTTCTTGGATCTTTAGCCTCTGGAGTTTTATCATCTTATCTGGACGTGTCTCTTAAATAAGCTTTTAATTATGTTTTGCAGAGAAAAAGCTAAATTTGAGTCATTAAAATTTTAATAGCAAAAGGCTACCTGAGGGAAACAGATTCCTTTTGTATGTTTTGAAACTCATAATTTCTGTATATTTGAAAGTGGCAATATTGATTTATAACTGCTGAAATCAGGTACTCAGTAGTTTATATCTCTTGCTGCTTGTCTTTACAAAACATGAGCTATACACAGGTTTTTTACACAAATTTAAGTATATTCAACATTTAGAGAAAGTAACAAGCTAGTTGTGAAGGTGCAATAGCAAATTTGTTAAAGACTTGTGTGGAATTATGCCTCATTCAGTTGTGCCCCTGTTCTCCACCTAGCAAATGTAATTAATATTGCTGCCCTAATTGCATGAAACTAGTTTTAAGTGTTAGGCCATGAAATAAACCGTTTCATCAGTAGTAAGGACCATATAAATGTTAGGGATGGATAGATGGACATGTCTATTTGGTTATAGGTAAAAAAAAATAATTGGAACTATTTTATTGATCTCTAGTTCAAAATTAGTTTGCAGAAAACAGTCTTTGTAGGATGGTTCTCCTTAGTCTCCAGAATAAACCAGGCAGTTTTCCATATAGGCATTTTGATGGAGAAAGGCAAGAAGTGACTAAAAGTGATATTTACAATGGAAGAATTATGGAATCCTGATTATTTGCTCTGAGGATTATAATCTTCTGACAAAGCTGGCAAAAATGGAGTTTCAATGGATTATCAAATAAAGTTCTGCTGTATTTGTGCTTGAAAATAGGGATAAAATGGAAAAAAAACCAGTCTGTAGATCTGTTCTTGATTATTAAATGAACCAGAAAAGTAAGTTTTTCCTTTAAAAAAAAAAAGAAAAAATGGCAGGGAGAGAGATTCTGTTTTATTTATTTTATTTAGGAATATATATGTAAAAAAGACCAAAAAAAATTAAGCCTAAAATGTATACACAGGTGCAACAAGATTATTGCTTTTCTTGCTGTTTGATGCTTACTTTTTTCACTTGGAAGTCTACATTTGTGTTTTTAAGAAGTTTCTTGTTAAGCAGCCACATCTGGGGGGTGCTAAGTACTTCATGTGGCATGCAGTGAATTCAAGAATTAAGATTTCTCATAACCTGATGGGTCCTAGGGCTGAGCTTCATTGAATTCTGGATGCTAGAATTTGTGGGGAGGTTCAGTAGTGTTGTAAAAGCACGGGCCATTTGTAAAACTCGCGTATGAATTCAGATTTTGACTTCAAACACCCCTGATGGAAGTGTGTTTCAAATACAGTGAAAATCCAAGGTTTCACCTGAGTTTACTTCGCTCTTGTGTGACAGAGGGGAAGACAAATGTCAAAGGCAAAATTCCCGTTTTCTTCAAGTGCCCAAATTGGGCCCTAAAGTTGAACTTAAATTACCGTAACAATTTGAGATAAATGTATTATTAGATTGTCACAGATCAGCAGACGGGCCAGAAGATTCAGATTGTTACAGCACTTGATCAGAGCTCAGCAGGCAAGCAGTTCATCTTAACAAATCATGATGGCTCTACCCCAAGCAAGGTGATCCTTGCCAGACAAGATTCCACTCCAGGAAAAGTTATCCTAGCAACTCCAGATGCTGCAGGTGTCAACCAACTGTTTTTTGCATCCCCTGATATATCTGCACAACACATCCAGGTAGATAATCCACTTTATTTCATAATTTTGGTTCAAATGGGATAAGAAGGGATGTTTTATTTCCAAATATGTCTGTCTGGGTTCTCCTCTTTTGAGCTTTTTTTAAACTGTATACTTTCCCTTGCATTAGGACTCAGTATGGATACTTCAAAATTATAAAGAAGACTTTTTTTTTGTAAATCTATTGCTTTTGGAATTTATACCCTGGCTCATGAGATTAGAAAGAGTACTGTTATTTTTACTGTCATTTCCAGCTCCTGCTGTACCAACAGTCCTTCTTTATTTCTGCTTCACTGACTTTAAAATGTTTTCTCCCTTGTCCTTACATTTAACATTTCCTTCTGCTTGTTTTTCTTTTTGTACTTGTTGTAACTACTGTTCAGCTGTGTGAATTGTACTCCAAGGTAGTTTATCCAAGAGACTACTTAGTAGGGAAGTACATTACTCAGTGAGGGTGGGAAAAACACACTAAAGATTCTGGATTTACTAATGTGAGATTGTAAGTAGTCAGGGTTGTAACTCCCCAAACTGGTCCCCAGTGCACCTTGCTCCCACACACATTATGGGAGTCCCACACATTGTGTGGGAGTCCTCACCCTCCAACTTCCAAGATCTCTGCCCCATATCCTTACGTGGCAAGGATGGGATGGCACTGATATGAGGAGCGTGAAGAACACGCAGAAGACCTGGGAGATGTGAGCTCCTTCAGCGTGAAGTAGGAGATCACTACACTCCAGCTAAGGCATAGTTATTGCACATTGTGTATGTACATACCTGTACATTTATGGTGCTGTTTAAATATATCAGTGTGGTAGGCCAGGCGACATCAGGATAGCTACAGTCCACTTAATAGCTTAAACAATGGTCAGAAACAAGTGCTTAAGGAAAGGTATTAAAAAGTGGACAAGTAAATAATGATCCTTCTGAGCATATCCTTTTGCTTCCATTAGTTGATGGTTTAAAGCGACCTCCTGATCTGGAGATTGCAGTGAGACCATCACATTTGATAGCTGCCACTAAAGTTTAATAACCTTTTTTGTTATTTATATAGACCATATATGCTTTGGTCTGTATAATATCCCATAGTGTAATTGTATGTTGTGCAAAGAATACTTTAGTTAATTTAATCTTCTGAGAGAAGTATTTAATTAGGTATCTCTTGCACTATAAGAAACAGCAATAAAGGATTCTATTGTTTTTATAAGTCACTATCATATCCTCTTTCAAGTAATCTCTCTCCCTAACTGAAGCCCCCGGATCTTTTTAGTTTGTGCTCTTCTGAGAGCCAGTCTGTGACTCTGATTTGCTACCCACATGTTGTGAAAGCTTGAAACATATCTCTGTATTGCATGTTTTTTTGAAACTCACAAGTCTTTGCAAATGGACATCCAACACACTTGCTCTAGAGAATTTGATTGCTATGAATAGGGGGGAGCAGTAACAAAAGTCAGTCTTACCGATTTTAAGCATGTTTAATGGCATCATAAGTTTTCTATTCTAAGTAAACCTCAACAGAAGTGTAAACCAGACGAGAAGTGTGCCACACTGGTTTAAAGAGCTAAATTCAGATACAGGGGAAGTCTGGACAAAAAATTAAAAGTTCCAGGTCTGGTTGTGCAGTTTGGGCAAAACAGGTTAGTTAGAGAGACAACGGAGTATTCTGTCAGTTTGTTTAGGTTTTTCTGTTGTCAGTTTATACATATGGTTAGAGAATTTTTTCCCACTTAAAGTTGGTGAAATACAGAGTACCATTCATTTGTTGTTCAACTGCATCCTCTTTAGGATCTTTCATATTTTCTTCCCTAAATGATCTTTTCATCTGCAGTTTCACCTTTTTTGTTATTCTTCTGTAGCCTTCACTTGAAATGCCCATTCATTTGCTCTGCAGAAAACCTCTCCTTTATTGCATCTTATCTTTACATTGACTCATTTGTTTTTATTTCTCCTTCAGTGATTCTTCTTCATCTTAATCAATTTTATTCTTCATGTTCAAGGTCAGTTGATGACTTCTCTGAGTCTGGGATTTTTGTCTCCTCATAGGCCAAATACTGTAGTCCTTCCTTATGTGGAACGTCCCATTGCAGTGCAGGTTTCATTTATGGAAGGACTTAAAATTTGTTTTTATATATTTTATATAATATCATGAAAATACATCATGTTAGTAATAGAAATTAGGAAGGAAAGAAAGAGAAATATTCTTCTAACTAATCGATATTATTTTTCCTAAAAAGATGTTATATTAAAAGAAAACTTAATAGATGAATCTTTGAGATGGTATTGTTAGCAAAGGCTAACTAGAAAGAAGTATGCCTGTTAAATATTCCTGTATACATCGTCTATATTATCTTCCAAACTTCCAAGAAAAAGTGATTTCTTAATTTTCTCTATAGAAGATAGGGTGCTTTCTGTTTCAGTATCTTATCTTTCTTTTTATCAGCGGTCCTGTTTTGAATATGCAAAGCAAGAATGAGTCTGACTTCCCGTTAAGACACAATAGAAGTTAGAAACTCTTAAAACTTCTAAATTATAATCTCTTTTTAATGGGAAGAATAATTTGGTTTTTTCCACTTGATTATTGTCAAGATGATGCTTGGTTGTTACTCATGATCATGTGTGTTCCTTTTTTACATTTTTTGTTGTGCTTTATTTATGTCGCAATAGGATAGAGTTTTTTAAGATCAAATGCAAGGCTATAGCACCTGCCCTGTAGTGCTGGGGTTCTGATAATGTGTGCTTAATAAAGTTTACAGGTATTAGAGATAAATGAATGAGACAAGGCCAGAGTACTTTAATAATGTCAAAGTGTTACTGAAAGGCAAACTATATACCACTTAATAGTGTCCAGAGTACATTTTCTGCTGGTCCACCATTTATATCTATTATAAAAAAAGTTAATAAATCTGAAGGTAGATATTTTACAACCTTTACAAGGTTGGTTTTCTTTTGTTCCATCTGTTTAATACCAATGTCTCTTTTATACTATGAACAAGTCATTAAGGTATAAATACAAAATCGAACAAAAGGTAAGAGTGTGCAGATGCTAAATGTTTTTCAAAATGTCAGTCTGTTCTGCGGAGGTAGTATTTAGATAAATGAAAACCTGAAGTCTTTTCAGAAGTATTACAAGTAAAACTTCTGTTCTATCCTAAAAAGGAGCTCAGTGGCATGGCAGGTAGCTCCTTCGTGTCTATGAAGACTGTAAAATATAGTCAAGAAAACCTCATACTTTGTATTTTGGTCCCCTATCTTAGAGGAAAACCACAAGCATGAGATTTATTTTAATCTTTCTTGACAGTAAGAAAAATAAAAATAAATTCTTTCACTCTCTTTTTTCCAGATTTTAACAGACAACTCTCCCAATGAACAGGGCCTAAATAAAGTGTTTGATCTGTGTGTTGTATGTGGAGACAAGGCATCAGGTATTTACTTTTTTCTTTCTTTCTTTTTTTGTTTTCTTTTTAAGCTGGTGCAATTTTATAAAAGCAGTTTAAAATTCTTCCAAAGCTATATAAGTTTGCATGCATATACTCATATATACATACATATACAAACTGAAAGGATATATTACTCTTTCAGTGGAGAATTACACTAAGTGTTACTCTAGTGTCCATGGGTGGACTTACTTATTGTTGGTTTATGTCATAAATAGAATGTTTTCTACCAGATAATTTTTGCCTTTTTTTCTTAGGCTGATAAATTTAATTTTCTGTTACAAAAATTTGGTTGATAAAATTACTTAAGCGACAATGTTGAGAGGGTTTTTTTTTTCTTAAA
Source organism: Gorsachius magnificus (assembly GCA_034008185.1). Lineage (NCBI taxonomy): Eukaryota > Metazoa > Chordata > Aves > Pelecaniformes > Ardeidae > Gorsachius > Gorsachius magnificus. The sequence continues at coordinate 167,314,647 of CM067081.1, forward strand.
ATAAGGCCATGTGGTGAACTTTATTATTGTTGACAGGTTCTCTTAAAATATATGAAAAACCTGTTCATTAAATATAAAACCAGTAGACAAGGGAGTATATGAAAAAATGCTAACGTGAGATTTATGCAGGACAGTTAGTTATTTGAAGAACCATTGCCAAAATTGTAAAAATGCATTATAGTCCCAGTAAAAAATAATAGGAATAGTATATTCATATATTGCCACCAAAGTAGAGTGCTAAGGTAAGAAAAGAAAAATCTTTCGTGCACTGAATTTTGTGTAATGATCTTAAGAGACTGGAAAGAAAACTAGTGGGAGCAGCGTGCTGGAGAGCTCTGTCTCCTGCATTCCTTTGCACCTGTGCCTACCACCAGGTGTTCCAGATCTGTCAGAGGTGGAATTACTGAGAGGGTGACTTGTCTTTTTTATTTAATTTAAAAAAAAGAGAGAGAGAGAACTACAAGGGCTGTTCCTCAGCATGGTTCAGCTGAAAGCTCCTTTTTCTTTGCACTTTCTTTGTTACAGAAGATAATGGAGTGTAACAAATATGAGATATTTAACTTTGCTCTTTACTTAGTTAGCTAAAATTAGACTATGTAGGTAAATGGTTGCTCCGTCAGAAAATTCTTGCGGTTTCTCAGTATGAAGTCCATGTGATGGACCTCCAGTAATATCAGAATACGACAGCTGCAGTTAAATGCTCCTTTTGGGAAGCAATAGAAATAAAGTATATAAAAATGGGAGGCCCGGAGGAAGAAGTAATTAATGTTAGGATATTATCATGAGAAGTACTAGGATTTAGAGCAAGCTGCCTAGAAAATAAAATCAGTTAATAATTTTCTACTGCAGCAAAGTTTAGCATAAAAATCTTAGTTCCTAGAGCTCTAAATACATGCCAGATTTCACCCATCTCAGAGCAAATTTCTGCCAAACATAATACAAAGATTTGGTTAGTCTGTTCCAATTGCAAGATTGCCCTGGCTCCCCAGTGGAGGGCTGAAGTATTCCTTGAGAGGCTAGAGATCCCAGGAGATGGTCCCCCTGTCCTGACCCAGGGTTGTCGAGCACTGGTAGTGAATTTGAGGAGAGTGCCGGGTTTCCCTGAGCTGCTGCAGGTTCTGGAGAGCCTCCTGTGACAAGCAGTGTCATGCAAACTGCTCTACAGTCACCTCCAAGCTGAAGTCCAAGAAGCTACATCAAAGAGCAGGTGAAGCAGCAGCCCAGGCACTTTGGAAAGGAAGTATTCACAATCCAGCTGCTGTTAAAATGTTACTTCCGGTGATCTTCTTTTAATATAAAATAAATTTTCATAAATTTCACATTTTAATAATGTGGTAATACTGTTGTGATAAAGGAATCTAGAAAATCTATCAGAATTTCTAGAAACTTCAGGCAGGCAAGATTGGTGTATCTTAAAAAAAAGTTTGTGAGGAGTGAGGAAAGAATCTAAAAATACATTTTCCCTTACATTAGTTCATATTCGAGATTTATTTCTGTAATATGCCCTACTTAGTTCAAAGAGCAGCCTTGGTGCCTCAGCAGTATGTATTTTGAGTGTCAGTGACCTTCGGTTTTAGAATTACTATTTTTTTTCTTCAGGATCATAGAATTAACGTTGTTGGACTTGCCAAGCATGCCTTAATCAAAACCAGTACCTTTTAGTAATATTTGTATTTTGTGCTATAGCAGAATCAAAACAATTTGCTTCTGAAAAATAATTGTTAAACTTGACGATTTTGTGTAGTATATCCTAGGAATTTTTATATGTTAGTATTATATATTAGAAAATTCACAGAAGAACTGATTTTTTTTAAAAAATTGTTTAGCTATTTTAGATTCTCTCATTGAAATTTTACTGAAAGAACTTAAGGATGTACCTTGATTACCTACTGCTGTCAAATGCCATGTTTGTGCTTTCCATGGTTCCATTAGATTTAATGCATAGAATTTCAACAGCTGAATTTGTTATGAGCAATAACAGGGCTTGACTGTGGGGATTTTTAAAAAATTGCTAAAGAATGTATAAATTAAAAGAATATCTTCTATGTTCTTGCTAACCTGTTTTCCTAGCTTTTTTTAACACTGCTGTCAACAGCCTCAGCAAGAATTTAATAAACAACTTGTCTATTTGTAAAGTCTGTCCTGTTTAAGTGCTTTGAACTAGAAAAATGGCTCACTTGCTTTGTTATGTTTTTTTATAGCCACAGTATACTTTAAGATCTGTAACCTATGGGGGAAAAAAGTGTTCTTTTTCTGGGTAAAATAGCAAATACTTTGTTTTTAATAAATACAAACTCTAAAAAAAAATAGTATTACAGTGTAAAATTAATGTCACGATTTATGTCATTCTGTAACTAGGGCGTCACTATGGAGCAGTAACTTGTGAGGGATGCAAAGGGTTCTTTAAAAGGAGTATACGGAAGAATTTAGTTTATTCGTGCCGAGGAACAAAAGACTGTGTCATTAACAAACACCACCGGAATCGATGTCAGTACTGTAGGCTGCAGAGATGCATCGCATTTGGGATGAAACAAGATTGTAAGTCTGAATAAGTGTAAATTATTTTAGCTGGCAGCTGTGTTAAAGTTTGTGCTACAAAAGATACGCAGTATATTAATACATATTATTATCTTGATTTTATATTTTTAAATAATTGTATCTTTTTCCTTTAAAGACTTGTGCAAGTTTGGTGTATCAGATGTCTGAAATGTTTTCAAGCATACATATTGCTTGACAAATTTAATAAGCCCTTTGCATGTGGTAGAAGTGAATGACTTGTTAGGTGGCAAACTTCAAGCATGTCTTCATGCTTGGTTTTTATATATGCAGCCCAATTTTTCCTATGTGTAAATGAAGAATGTAATGAATGTTTGGAATCCTTCTACCTTCTTGTCACTTTGTCTACAACTGAGGTTGCTGGCAATTGCTGTTCACTCTTGGCAAAGCTCTGCAGAGACAACGCATTCATTCACAGTGCAGAGATCCATAGTGATCTAGAGATCAGTTCTTATTGATTCCTATAGATTTCAAGTTCCTTTTTAGATTTCTGTACATTGGGCATAGTGATACTGTAATACCACCACAGTATCAGAATACTAAATATGCAGAAAATCAAGCAAAAGATGAATTCTTCAGCGCCAATACTGCCACGCTGTTGCTATAAGCACAGTATTAGTCGTGTGCTCTGCTCTGTGCCATCCAGCTCTGTTTTGTGGACCCTCTTTGAACCTCTGTGGACACTCCCCTCCTTAGAGCCCTGCTTCTGTCCGCAGAAACCAGTAACACGTTTCCAGCATGGGGGAAATTAATTCAGAAAGGGAGGAAAAGCTGGGGAGGTGAAAGTGGATCTTTACCCCTTTACCCTCTGGTTCAGCTGGCAGTACTTCGCTCCCCTCCCCAAGATTTTTCAAGCAGAACAAAATCACTGGGGTTAGGGGTCAGAAGGTAAGAAAAGGATCTCTGCGTTGTGGGGGAATACTGAGCGGAGGAGAGGATTGTTTGGGGATAAGAAGTTTCATTCCTCAGTGGAGTGGGGAGAGGAGACAAAATTCAGCACCGTCTTGTAGTGTAGCTCTCTCAGTGGGGTTATTTATCCCTTGAAGAAGTCTGGGCCCTTTCTCAGCCAACTCGGGTCCAGCTAGCGAGCAAAGGAAGATAAAAAACTATTGCCTCCATCTCCCACCCCTTCAAAGCACTGTTTGTGAGTTAGGGTCTAGCTTTAATGGCATTGTCAATGCTTGATGATACTAGGACATTGGGTTTTATGATACTTACGAATGTAAAAATTCCAATAGCATCACACTCTACTACTAACTTGAAAGCTTTTAAATTTTTTTCTTTAGTTACACATTTTCCAAAACTGCATAACTGAAGAAAACATAGTAAGTTTTTTTCCTATTTGCCTTGTGTTTTAAAATAATGGACATTCAGGATTCTCTTCATAGGCTTAAACAGTTTCCATGTGCAGTACAGTATTAAAGAGGCTCTGCTAGCCAGCAGCCAGTCTTATCAGGCTGGTGAATTGATGCATATTTTAAATTATGTATAGTCCTGGTTTGTGACCCTCTTTCAGGATCTTATTCCAATCTAAAAACTTTAAAATTTGGAAAACTTACTGATATTTTTAAAATATTTGTACTTTGTAAATACCTTTTATTAATTAAGCTTACAGTAACAATGTTATGTTACTGTTATGTTATTTTTCCATAAATTAAATTTTCCTTTTCAACTTTTAAAATCAAACTGGTTTCTTTTGGCTTTATTTCATAGAGCTAGAGAGTTCCCCATAGGGTATAGTACTCTAAGTTTCATTTTAATGTTCTCTGATTCATCCAAAGCAAAGTGATGTATCTGTAGGCTAAAGCCCAGATTCATTCCACCTAGTTTCACTGAGCTATTCAAATTTAAAATCTGCTTCTTCTTTGAAGTCAGTGATTGTGGGTCAGGATGTTGCCCAGATCTTAAATGGTATGAACTGAACTTTGTGAATGTCCTTTTCCCTCTGTATTGTCTAAGGTCCTAACTTCAGAAGCTTCTTTAAGTGCATAAAGTTAAGTAGGTTCAACCCAGACCCACAATCCATGGAAAAGGGTTCCATGAGTCCTTTACAGGTGAATTGAGAGTGTGGGATAGTGAAATTGAGAGAATGAGAAGCTCTAAGTCTCCACTTAGATCCAAATAAAAAATAAGGTATAAGTGGATTTCTCCCTTCTTTGTAACTTGAAAAATCTAGTGTCTCTATGTTTGGTCTCAGACTTCGTCTACTACATCATTTCATTACGAACAAATCAAAACGGTGTCTTGTTTTTCACCCCAGTTGTTAGCTTATTGGTTATGGGATTTTTTTGATTTTATTTTTTTTAAGTTAGCTATTTTCAGAATCATTAAAATTGCAGATTAAATAGAAGGGGGTGAAAAAAGGATTATTTCTTACTCTGTAGTTTGGGATGTGACTTACTAGTTACATATTATTTTGTTAGCTGTGCAGTGTGAGAGGAAACCTATTGAAGTGTCAAGAGAAAAATCTTCAAACTGTGCGGCTTCTACAGAAAAGATCTACATTCGGAAAGATCTTCGTAGTCCACTAGCTGCAACTCCAACTTTTGTAACAGACAATGAAACAGCAAGGTATGTAAATTCTACTCGGAAGCAGCTATCTCTGTTTCCTGAAGCAGGGAAAATTAATTTTAAAATTAATCAAAATTAAAATGTGTGCTGTTTTGTGTCAGATCAACGGGTCTTCTGGAATCGGGAATGTTTGTTAACATTCATCAGTCTGCAATAAAAAGTGAGCCTGCTGTGCTGATGACTCCGGATAAGGTATGTAATGATATGACTGATCTATTAAGTAGAGTTGATCGCTGTAATTGTGTATGTAGTGAGGGAAGGGTGTTCTGTTTTGTTGTACTTCTGTTTTGTTAAATTAATTGTTAAAACAGTCCTTTACAACATTAGTCAGTGTTGCAAATGCCTTCTCTTCACAAGAATGCTTTTAGCCTTGCATGGTAAAAATGCTAAATACTCTACAAAGTAAATGCCCTCCTCCGTTTTTTTAGAGAGCTTTAAGGGCTGCATTATTTTTCTTTGTATTGGGCAATCCTGACACTTGGATATTTCTTTTGTACCAATAAAGTGAGGTGTTTGCAAAACTTCACGTGGCATTATCACAGTGCATTTCATGAATACTGTTAGGGTTTTTCTCCCCTGAATCACTAATTTTTTTGCAAAGCTAATATGAGCTATCTCAGCAACAATCTTATTTCTGAGCTGGTTTTCCTTTGTTTCCATTTTCTTACACTTACTGATCCACTAAAGCCATGTGGTAACTTCCCTATGAGTGCACAGTAGGAAGCTTTTGTATTTTTCTGGCTGATATTAAATTACCTCATACTGTTTTCATGCATTTTTGCCTCGCTCTGTCTGCAAAGGGCCCAATCAAAAGTTGTTTATCCCATTTCACTTTCCTGGCTCTGTCTGTAGAGTATGACAACACAAGGCTAGATGACATGTAGCATGCTTGTGTTAGCAGCAGCATATTCATCTGTAATCATGCACTTCCCTTATTAATTTGGGGGGGGGGGGGGGGCAGCAGGGTGAGAAATATGTCTTACTGCCTGAGTTGCTGGTCAGTAGTGAATCACCTCATTCCCTTGCAGTTAAAGACATAAAAACCAAAAAGGCTGCAGCAGACTTCTTTTTCTGCTTGCTTTTAAAGGTGACTTTTTATCCATTCCTTCTTTTCACACATTCTCCTACCCGACTACTACTGACTCATTTACATGAGGAAGGAAGGAAGATGCTAAAAATGTAATCTAGTCCAGTCTAATCTAGTCCTGGTGAATGACTAGTGAGTGGAGATGATAAATTATCTTTCTGCACTTGCTTACTAACTGTAGCATTCTTTCTGAAAGAAATATAAAGCTATTACTTGTAAAAAGTAAATGTCTAAATATTTCATATTTTAGAAGCAGCGCAGCGTCTAATTGCTGCATTATGATTGCACATTTACTGAAAACAATAATTTTCTTACAGGCTTATTCACATGCTTGATTCTTCATTTATGTAAAAGTTAAGATTCTTCTATTGCAAGTTAACTGCTGCCAATACGAGAGAATTAAAAGCTTTACTTTTCCCTTAGGTTGAAGCATGTCAGGGAGATTTAAGTACACTGGCAAACGTCGTGACTTCATTAGCAAATCTCAGTAAATGCAAAGACATGTCACAAAGCAGTACAGAGCTATCTATGATTGAGAGTTTGAGTAATGGAGATGCATCATTATCTGAACTCCAGCAAGAAGAACAAGCTAGCAGTGATGTTACAAGGTAAGGCATGTTACTCTTGAAAATACTGTTCTTTTCAAGAAGCGTCTGCCAATTCAGACTATTAATTAAATCAGCACAGTGTAGGAAATCTATTTGCATTAAAAATAATAGTAATAACAGCCTAAGCTCCTGTAGAGCATGAGAACAATCTTGTAGGATTCTTCCAAGTGAAATTATAAGGAAGTTCCATTTGAGAAACAAATTCTTGTAGTTGTTTGTACTTAAAATGAATTTCAATGTAGATGTTAGAGCTGATTTTCTTCCCTTCTGGTTGGCCTTAATAACAAGTGTTAGATCTTGTACTGTAGTCTTAGTACTTAATACTTTGTATCATCCTGGAAAACTGTTTCTTAAGAGATCTAATCTATGTAAGTAGTTTAATGCCTGTATCTATTAATCGCCTTAAAACCTTGAAAAGCATTTTCTTTCTACACAGGAGAAGTCACAGAATTCTCACCGTCAATACAAATACATTCATTGAATAGCTTACAAACTTGTGTCTTGCATTGGTTTTAACTGAGCCATTTTGGTGAGCATATGTGTAAGATAACTGAGTACGTACTACACAGAATATTCTGTCAATCACAATCATGTTCTTCCTTGGTTGTCATCTCATGCAAGCTTCCGACAGCTGTCCCAGCAATATTCCTTTACGCACCATCTACATTGTACGTGCTGTTTTGCAAATGTGTATGTGGAGTAAATCCATCAAGGAAAGAAAGATTGGTATACAGTGAAGTAGTTTGTAGTCACTGAAATTGAGGATTTCCCTTATGGTCTCTACTGCTTATACAAAGCAATTGCAAACAGAAATGCATTGTTCTGCTCATTTCTTTATATGCTGCTTAGAAAGTCATTGTGACTTTATATAGGTGCTGATTTGGGCTTTTGCTGTGTCCTCCTCAGTAAAGAATATAAGAATATGCTGTGTAAATAGTATTGTAGTACATGCTGATAAACTTCATTCAATACTATGGCTGTTCAAAAAGATGTAGTAATCTCTCATTTCTTTACTTCCTGGCATTTTCAGATGCTTGCTTTTACCAACATCAGTGTTTCTGTTCAGTTTTAAAAATCTGTTTATGAAAATGCATCAAGTTCTCTCAGTCAGAGAGCTTGAAAGAGCTCTGATTCGGCTTAATGCATATTCTTGTCCAGTAGGTTAGCTAATAGATTTCCAGTGGGGAGGTTCAAGTTAAATATTCCTGTGAAAGGGAAGTTGTTACCCAAGCAGAAATTAAAATTTTTAACTAAACCTTTGATTTTTCTTGCCAGGCCCTATGCCAGCTTGATCTAACAAGCACAGATGTTTACTGAAGAAAAGCAGTTTAAGGGATTTCAGGAAGCAAGTTTTATCCATCCGTGTTTGTCATGTATTTTATTATATTCCATTGCTTGCAGCTACAGTATTTAAGCTTTCACTTTTGCTGGGACAAATTTCGTGTGCAACTTTGCCAGCATTCCACTGCTTTTATATTGTAATGTTATATGCCTTATCCTCTAATGGCTTCATTATCTATGCTCATATTTTCCAGTTTATCAGCAGTCTTATATATCTGTTAGCGACTAAGCCAAATAAAAAGAGAACCAAGGTCATTTCTGGCAAAGGATGTCAACACTATGTACTTTAATGTTAATTATACCTTTTTTCCCTCACTTTGTGGGCTAGGTCTTCATAGCTTCCAGGCAAGCTTTGTTCTAGATTCTCATTTCCTTGGTGTTTCACCTTGCAAGCATTGCTCATGTTGGGGCTTCATGTATGAAAGGACCCACAGTGCTGTGCCATGAGGAAGCAAAGCTTCTGCTGACTTCTGCTGGCTTACTAGTGCCAGTTGATGAGATAGGAGGGAGAAGATTTCTTTGAAAGCAAACACCAAAGAATAAGTTGGAAACAAAGGATCATGGGCAGACATGGTTAACCAGTGTACTTGTCCACGCTATTTAAAAAGGACTCTTCAGCCTACACTAGAGTAAACACAGCATCGTGGCAGATGCGTATAACATTTACCTTCTGGGGAAAGGAGAGATCTTGTTCCTCTCTTACATTTCTGTCACTGCTACATAAAGAGCCCTGCAGAGGTCCTATTTTTCCTAAGAAGCAGCTGTGACTGAGCTGCTGGGTTTGCCTATTCTACCGAAGGCTGCCGAGAGTGAGCCACGCAGGACCCAAAACTCAGATCTATCTGGAGTCCAGTAAGATAACTTCTAGAGCTTAGCCCTGAATGCATTCCCTTTGTGCCTACCTTCTGTATACTGGAGACAGAAAACGTCCCAGGTTTACCTGTGTAGTCCATTTGCGCTTGCCCCAGTCAGCCTCATGTGTACACATCAAGGTATACAGGCTAGTGTAGGACCAAAAACTAGTTCATTTGCCATCTGAAGCCTGAGGCAGTATCAGCAGCTATTTTACTGTGAGGTTTCATTTGGTTGTAAATGGTTATGTCAACCACAGTAAACATTTAGATTTTTTTTTTTTTAGCATGTTAATGAATGTAGATAGCTAGGGAGTAGGGAGGAAGAGAAGGTGGCAAAGTTCTGCTCCAGACTTTGGCATTAAATCAGTGATTTTCAATTCTGTGGTCTCTGTAAATTGAGAATCAGCTCTACATACAAGCTGATAATCAGCTTTTGTAAAGTTTTCAAACCTCAGTGCATAAGTTTTCCAGGCAACACTGTATGCAAATGATACTGCTCTCAGGATACGTCATCTGTCTGTACGCAGTGATCAAGTCTGTATATTTTTGATTGAAGATAGTATCAGTTTGGTTCTCAGGTGTATTCGTGAACAGAAAAACAACAGATCTGTTAACAAGCAGCAGAATAATGAGTAATATATCTGTGCTTGTCCTGACATCTCCCCTGTAATATTTGTGCACATGACAGGAGTCACTGCCCCACATCAAAGGGTACTAAGGGTGGTATTGAAAGGATTTATACATGCATTAAGTTGCTTTAACAGCGGTCTGATGATCATGTCCTCAAAATGCTCATGCCAGCACTCTTCGGTAAACATCACTAAAGAGATCTTGAAAGGCAAACTGTGATTCAGCAGCACAATCAATATGTCAAAACTGTGAATTTGTTGGCAACTAGTGTGAACAGGATCTGCTGCTAATTTTTGTTTCAGAGCTGCTGCAAGTTGGAGTTTTCAGGGATTTTGTTCGGTGAAGTGTCAGGAAAAGCATGCTACGTTCTATTTTCCAAATCTGGTTCTTTGAAACAGACATCTAAATACAGGTTCCAAACATATGCAGGTTCCTCCTAAATTGAAACAGTCTCTAAAATGAAATTTTATTTTCTTTTTTGTTTGTTTGTTGTGATCTTACAGGGCATTTGATACTCTTGCAAAAGCATTAAATCCAGGAGAAAGTGCAGCGTGTCAGAACTCTGAAAGTATTGAAGCCGGTGTACAGCTGATTGGTGGAGAAACAAGCATGAATATTGTTGAAATAGAGGGGCCACTACTCAGTGATGCACATGTAGCATTCAGGGTACTTAATAATTTTTTCACTGCTACTATTTATAACCATTTTAACTACTATTTATAACCATTTTAACAGAGTAATATAAAATCATGATCTGATTAAATCTTACTTTGAATGTCTTAGAAGAGTAACTATTTATTCAGGTATTGGCATTAATTTCTGATGAATGCACTGCTTTTGTTCACCGGTTAACTATTTGTTTGGGAAAACATACAGCTCTCTTCAGTGGTTTAGCCACACTGTTTATTTTATAGCTTCTTATCTTAAAAATACTAGGTTGTCCGTGCAAATGGATTTACATAGACAAGAGCTGTAGGAAGCAGAGAGTCAGCATCCATATTCTCACTTGTAACAGGTGGATCTGATGCAATCTGCAGCTGGATTTTGAGACTCCTAAGTGTATTTGTCAGTTTCTCCTTCGTGTACATACCTGATTTTAGTGTGGTATTAATTGACTTTAATCATTAAGGGAAAATACAGTTTCTTTTTTAGTGAGCTATATATTTTCTGGCTTTATTTCTCATTTTACGAGCCTGCAGAAATTCTTCTATCCCTTTTTTTCGTCATCTTATTCATGGACAAATCAAAAAGCTTGCTCATCTGAAAACTCCTTCAGTACCAGGCATTGTATTAAACTTTGCCCCTCTGTGCTGGTTTTGGCTCGGATGGAGTTCATTTTCTTCACAGTAGCTGGTACAGGGCTGTGTTTTGGGTTTGCGCTGAGAACAGGGTTGATATCACAGGGATGCTTTCGTTCCTGCTGAGCAGCGCTCACACAGAGCCAAGGCCTTTCCTGCCTCTCACCCCACCCCACCAGCGAGCAGGGAGGGGTCACAGCTGGGACAGCTGACCCGAACTGACCACAGGGATATCCCACACCGTATGATGTCATGCTCAGCAGTAAAACTAAAGGGGAGGTTGCCGGGGGGGGCCACCAGGCATCAGTCAGTTGGAGAGCAATTGTTTTCATTTGCATCAGTTGTCTTTCTTGGGTTTTATTTCTTTGTCTTTGTTATTTTAATTTTTTTTATTGCCTGCCTTTGCATTTATTATTTTTTTTCCAATTATTAAACTGCCTTTATCTCAGCCCATGAGTTTTCTCACTTTTACTCTTCCAGTTCTCTCCCCCATCCCACCAGGGGGGAGTGAGCAAGTGGCTGTGTGGGGCTTGGTTGCTGGCTGGGGTTAAACCATGACACACTATCATCAGCATGTTTTGATCAATCAAATAAACATCTCTCTAATGCAAATGTCAAGATTTTTTTTTAAATTGTGTTAGCCAAACCATTATATTAAGAAGTATTAATTTCTGAAGATAAAACTACAACACTATTTAGCGGTTCTGGGTCAAATCCCACTTTCTTCACATATACAGGTAATACCACTGCTTTTACTCATGTACCTTAAGAAAGATAGAGCTGGTCCTTTCTGATGTATATTGATTATATTTTTAGGACTTGGGAGCAGCTGTGTATTAGGTATTTTACTCACACATCAAAGGATATATTAATTTGTAAAATATTAACTAAAAGTACAAAAAAAGATGTTCCGTGAAATAGAATTCACATGCACCCTCCCCAGGAATTGTGGTACCTCCTCTAATTTTTCAGGCCACTTATTCCACTCCTCTGGGAGAAGCTTTAGGAAGTAATGATGCCTCTGTGTTTGTATTTTTTATGTATTTGTCTCTATATAAATGTAAGCAAGCAACTTCATTTTAATTGCAATGATTCTTCTAAAATGTTTATTCTTTGAAAATGCCTCAAAAGTTGAGTTTTATTTGGGATTTTCCATTTCCAGGTGTCCCAGACATGAATATTTACCTAAGATAAAGATTAAAAAAAAAAAGATTTTTGCTTTTTTTGTTGCTTTGTAGTTCTTACAGCATGTAACAGTGTGGCTAGTAGGCAGTCATTCAATTTTATTTCAGGATTATCTCATGTTTATTTTAAAAACAATTTTCCTTTTTCACTTAAAAGAAACTCTAAGACTGATTTTCTTTCTTACCATGTTTTTATGAAGAAAGAAAAATAACTGACTTGCACTTTGGTTTTTTTTGGTTGCAGCTCACCATGCCTTCTCCTATGCCTGAATATCTTAACGTTCACTATATCTGCGAGTCTGCCTCCAGGTTGCTTTTCTTGTCCATGCATTGGGCACGTTCCATTCCATCTTTCCAAGCTTTAGGGTAAGTGTTCAGTTACTCTATTCACTCATGTTGTAAATACACACTTTTTAATTTTTTTATTTTCACTGTCTTCTACAGGGACATTTTAAAATACAAATCTACTTATTAAAAGTGTTTTATAGAGCTTCATCATGAAGATAAATTTTCTGAATCAAAAATACCCCCAATTTCAGTCCAATTCAGGTACTTTGGTTGGGTTTTGAAGGAAAAAGGAGTAGATTTATAACAATCAAATGCCTGCACAGTGCTACTACTTCAATTTAAATTTTTTAGTAAATAGGACTTCCCATCATTTTTTAATAGCTACATCCCGAACTAAGATGCTTATCAGGCAGTCACCTTTTGCTGAGAAGCTCCTCTCTGGATCTCCAAATATTGTTATCTTCATAGGTGAATTAGCAGTAATAATTTCCCTTTAATAACGTATATGAAGAAAATGGTTAGCTAGATTCAGCAAGCATTCCGGATGAAGTTGTCTAATTTCAGGGGATTTTCGAAAAACAAATGGTTGCTGTAACCAGAAAGTAATTCTTATTATTCTTCTTACAGTTTGTATAACATCCTGCTTTTCCAACAGAATTCAGTGTATCACTTAAAATTCTTAAGCTAAATGTCATAGTACACTGCAAATCATCATGAGAAAACATCTCAAAACAGCATGGGGAAAAGTGACTTATGTTATTTTCAGAAGTAATTTTATGAAGACACACCAAACAAAGATACTGTATCAGCTCTGAAACAAATGGAATATAAATCATGTTTGTTCTCATCTACATTGGTTTTCTTTCATTTGATATCAAAACAGTGTATGACTGTGGCAGCAAAGAGAATTCCTTTTTAAAGTGAGGGATTGTCCCCTTTTCCAGGAAGGCTGTCAAAAGCAGGATGATCTGTGATTACCATTTCTGTTTACTCAGATGTTTAAGCCAAATGATTCTACATTGTTTAGGGAAAGACACTATATTATGTGTAATTGAAGCCTGTGTTTTAGAGAAGGAAGAAGTAAAATTCTATGAAGTTAAGCAATAACAAGGGTAAAAAGATCAGGTAAATATGCTGTTTTAATTTAGTAGAAATTGTTGCCCTGCGGAATTTCAAAATACATAGCAAATCAGCATAGTACATTAGATCATTATACATTTTTAAGAAGTTTTTATAACAGACACTGCAAATTAGTGTTATAACAACAAATGAGAATTACTTTTTAAAAACAAAATGTTGTACAGAAAACTTGTCTCTCCGAAAAGATTTAACAAGAAATGCTTGTAGAAGATCTGTGTATTTTTTGAACATGTTACTTCCCAATATATTTTTCTGTTTGAATAAAACAATGGAAGAGTAGGCTGTCTTTATAGTGTTAATACTGTGTTAACATATACAGTCCTAGTCAAGATCATGGGCAACAGTAGTATTTAAACACCATTTAACATAAATACACAGTTTTCCTTTTGAAGAGCTTAAAATACTAACTTTTTTCAAGCGGAGATTTATTTGAAATTAATGCAGGATTTTTTTTTAGTTTGAGCACATTATGTACTATAATTTTCACTTTTAGAAGGGTGACTCATTTTACTTTTAAAATGGAAGAGAAATTAATGGTACTAGTAATTGAGAGGAGTTGATGACCCAAAACAAAACCATAGTAGTGGTTTTGTAAGGAAGGTAGATAATTGTGTCCAGGCAATGTTTTCCTTAGTCTTAGCAAGATAGTTGGCTTTGGCATGCTGATTTAGGTAATGATACCAGGCTACTGCTTACTTCGTCTTTCTGCACAAGGATCTTAGTAGGCAAGAGCAATTCCTCATGAAATGTTCATCAGGCTGGCTTACAGCCTCCTAGGTTTTTTGAGGCTGCTTTAGTTTGATCAGCTGGTTCTGGTCTTAGTTTGATCAGCCATAGAGTTGTTCTAGATGATATTTATCTACACATAGACCAGCTGAGTAGCCAGCATGTCCTATTTTCACTGTTCTTCAGCATAGTCCCTTTGACAGGAGATGAATGGGGATATGACAACTATGTGTAGAAGCTGCATGTACAGTATCATGTCTATCGTAACAAGGACTGGATCATAGTAAAAAATACTGCCCTAGGCAAGCTCTCTGTAATCCAGTACATTAATCTGTCATTTGGCATATTAGTAGTGCAGTAAATAATCAGAAATGTTCTTGAAGATTACATCAACGTTTTTGCAAAAATCCATTCCATTGTATTTTTGTAGTTGAAATCCTAGCTTTAATATGCTTTTCTTCTTTGATAGGTCTTGTGCTTCTTTTAAATTTCCATTGTTTATATTTACTGGCTAAAACTGTGAAACATGGTACCTGAATTTGATTCCTCACTGGTAGGATTTCTTTTTTAAGGTACCGAGCTCTTGTTAAGCTCTAGGAATTAGAGATGCTTGGCAATACTGGAAGTTAGGTTACTAATATGCAAGTGCCTGAATAAGGATTGATATACCTAATTTTAAGCTTCAGCATTTGAAAAAGAATATTGCCTACACATGAAACTTAATTTAAGCACTAATTTTTACAGCAAAGAAATCTTTGTGACTTCTATTTATACTTTGTATTTCAAACCTGATTCCAAATATGAAGGGGATACAAAAAATAGCAGTCAGGAAGCTCAGGAACTTGATCTCACATGTTCCATTTCACATGTATTTTTAATTAAGAAATTATACCAACCTGCCAGATTTCAAGTAAAAAGAAAAAAACTGTTTAAGTCTATTCTACATCCACAGTACAGGAACAATGCAAACTTTTTTTGCCCATGCATGTAAATGTTATTCAACAATGAGCGTAAATCCTAAGAAAACTAGCATGATGGAATATGCCCAAACAGTTGTCATTTACTGTAACTTCAGCTTGCTTTTCTGATAGAAATCTGTCTCCTTTTAGATCATTAAAAGAAAAATTACTTCTTTACAAAAGTCACTCTAAAACAGGTATTTTAATCCTAGCATGCAACTAAAAATACTTTCGATGCAGGGCTTCATTTTGGTACTGGTTGCAATGTTGAATTAGATGAATGTTTTATGAAGTGTTCTTCAAATTGAAAAAAAAAAAGTGAATGCAAATGACTGGTTTTGTTAAGTTGAAATCTTGTATTTTTTAATAGACAGGATAACAGCATATCATTAGTAAAAGCCTGCTGGAATGAACTTTTTACGCTTGGTCTTGCACAATGTTCACAAGTTATGAATGTGGCAACTATATTAACTGCATTTGTTAATCACCTTCACGGCAGTTTACAGCAAGGTAAGGTGTATACTGTGCACATTGCCAGACTTGGGGAATTACTTCATGTTTTTTAAGTTTTGAACTGCACAGAAGCTTTCTACTTATCCTTCAGTTGTTAATGAAAATTTACTGTTTATAAGAGTTTTGTGGTTAGTATTGAAACAAAATAATACTAGAAAATACAGCTCACAAGATGGAATTTTTAGCAATTTTGCAAAAGTCAGCTATGCTAGTACTTACCCTCAATTTAAAAAAAAAACAAACCCGTCTATCTAATATAGCTTAACATGTACCGTGGTTGTTTTTATTGTGTGTCTATATAATGTCTAATAGTGTTCTGCTGTTCTGTTAATATACATCAGCTCAAATTAAGAATATTTCAGGCAGCATCAACGGTAAGAACACAAGTGTACTGTGAATATGAGTCCTCTGTATCAAGGGTATAAAGTACATAATGACCCACCTGTCCTTGCTGTTCATAGCTGTGAAAGAAAGCAGCCGAATGCCAACTTGGCGATGCACTCCCTTTACGTAACTTGGCTTGTTGATTTCTGTATGCCAGTTTTAGACTACATGCAAGTCTTCAACAGGTCTTCACTAAGTGTACTTCGTTCCTTATTAATCCTATGTCCTGCACCTTTTGTGTATTTTCCATTCAAATGAAAGAGATGTCAGTTGGCCTCCTCTTTCATTTACTCTACAGTGAAGGGAAATGTTCTTCTGAGTGGTAGGGGAGTCCTTTAGCTAATCTTCTTTGTGTGCTTGTGAATGCTCACAAGGTTGTCAGCATTAAAAGCTCATCAGTCAAAACCAGTATAATCATCTGTTCATAGTCTTAACACATTTTTAATAAGGTAGATGTACATACAAAAATGTTAGCATTTTCAGGTTTAACTAGATTTTAGGGTTCTTTGCTGTTACGTGGATGAAAATTCACTGCTGTTAATAGTATGCAAAAACAGATTGGTAAGCTGTAGAAAAGCAGCCCACGAGACTAGATTTTTCCTCTCCTTTTATGTTAAGGAATTAAAAAATTATTTCTGAGAGATTTTCATGTTTTAAAAATATCCACAAAATCCTCCTATAAATAACAAAACTGAAACAATTAACAAAATTGAAACAAATTGATTAAACCACTAAATGTAATGGATCAGCTACAGATATTAACAGATAAATCTGTGAATGTCTCTAGGAGTGATACAAGTGGAATTTGGGAACTTACTTTGCTCTACATAGTTTTTAAGCATGTTCACCAAAAAGGGTATTGCAGTGATTAATCACGGTGTTATCATTACTACAAATATATATTTTAGCCGTTCAATTTGGGAATTCAGTTTGAATGCACGAATCAGAAATTTCTAATCCAGTGTCTTCCGGTTGTGTAGTAAGCCCGCTGCAGCATCTCCAAGAGATAACAAGTTTGTGTGGCCCAGAGACCCCAGTTTGATGGATCGTGGAGGGAATGGGATTTTCAGACTACTTAGCTAATGCTGACCCAAGGGGAACAGCTCTGCACCAACCACATTCCCCTAGATGCACCTTCTTTTTCAGCAGTGGCATAGTCTTTGACTGACTAAAATAACCCATGAAACTGTATGCTAACCAATCTCATGGCACCTGATTCAGATGTAGAACATAGCTCTGCAGGAGCAGTGTATTCTTTACTTGTAGGTGGTCTTTCCCTTCCTTGGTCATTTCAAGCCCTTGTCTGCCTTCTCGGTATTGGAAGCTTTAGTGGCAAGAAGAGACCTAATTGTACAACGTAAGGAAAAAAAAAAAGGGGAAAAAAAGATCATTATAGTCCATAATTGTTTGTGTCAAGATTATTCAGACCTAGTATGTGAGTTCACAGATGGCGCAGATTTCCCACTGTTTGAATCTAATACAAATCACTATTTCTAAAAATCCAGTGTGACCACATTTTTTGCATGTGTGTTGACTTGGGGGTTTTATATTTTATGTGTGTGTTGACTTAGATAAGCTGCCAACAGACAGAGGAAAATTAGTAATGGAGCATATCTTCAAATTGCAAGAGTTCTGTAACAGCATGGTTAAGCTTTGCTTAGATGGATATGAATATGCGTATTTGAAAGCCATCGTCCTCTTCAGTCCTGGTATGTAATTATTCCAAATGTAAAACTTTAATCTGTGCTATTTTTTGCCGTATAACTTCTGCTTGTTTCATTATATGCAGTTACTATCACCTGTAGAATTACCGCCTCAATTGTTGAGGAATCTGGGAAGGTGTGTAACGAGGACTGTAGGAAGACGAGGGTTAATCTTTTAATGTAAATAGTTGAATGCTGCTTTGGAAATATAAGTTTTACTCTTGCTTCTGCCATTGATTTTTATTTTACTTTATTTTTATTTATTCATTTGTTGCTTTTCACTCTGTGCCTCCTTTCTGGTGTACTCTTTCTGAGGACCTGCGGTTTAATTTTCAGAACTGTTGCTCTTGCACATCCAGCAGAGATGGATTGAAGTTGGGCTTTTCTGGGCATTGATTCTCACGTGCAAAATTACAGAAACATACCACCTCACTTCACATAGGTATTTTGAAAATAAATACTACATACAGCATTTCTGGTGAAGGAACACCACAAACATTCCCTTACGTTATTATTTCTGTCTTCTGAACAGTATTTGCCTAATGTACTCCAAGTAACATTAATGGACATACGCTAGACAGTGAAGATAAAATAATGATTATTTTTTCCTTCTGGGAGATTAGTCTACAATATGGAGGAAGAAGAGTCCCCTACTTATGACAGATAGTGACTGAGTAGTTAGATTATGTAACACATATTCCTGGACTGTAGAAAATTACAAAATTAATTTTATTTGAAAATTGTAGCATTAACTTTTTGCTAAAGGCATTCAGATATTATGTCAGTATACTGCAGGTCTTAGATTAATCATTCAGAATTTAGGGATTTAATATAAAACCAAAACCAAGTCTTTTGATAAAAGAAAAATGTATAAACCTCAAGTACTTCCTATATCTCCAGGAATTTTTCACTGTCACATTTAGAAAGTAAATCTTCAGTCACTCGGTTTTGCATTAGAAAGATTTAAAAGCATCAACAGATTTCTTAATCCTCGTACCTCTGCCTTTTTTAGATGCTGATGTCCCATAGAAAAGATCAGAGCAAATTTTAAAAAGCTGTCTGGATCTTGGTGACCTGCCCCCCCAGCAGTAGTTTAGGATATGGAGGAGAACTGGGTATTTGGTTCTTGTCAGTTCTGTAGATTTATTAGATCTGAGAAGAACTGACTTTTTCCATTCAGTTGCAGTTGACCATTTCACAGAAAAATTATTTGAGGTGAGAAAATCTTTTGGAACTTGGACACTTCCCAAATGTAAATTTTAAGCAGGTTTTCTGATATCTATATAGAGAGATAGATGGATAGATACTTATTTATATAAGAATTGAGAGATTCTTGCTTTGCAGTTTCCCTCATGTTTACATGATCTTTTCCATATGTAGTATCTCCAAGGAGTATCCACATTTCCCAGTAGAAGTGGCAGCATCAGCAGGAATTTATGGTATTCATCTAAGTGCACCCTGCATATCTTCCATTGCTTTTTTTGGGGGGGTTTTTTTGGGTTTTTTTGTTTTTTTGTTATTGCATTAGTGGAAGGCTTCTGAGATGAACGATGTTCCTGCAAATAAGAGGCAGTTTAAGTGGTGTCAGAAACCTACAGGAAAGATGATAAATTCTTGGAGGATATCCCAGTGATATTCTTCTATTGTGGATCACTAAGGAAAATCGGATCCTGAGTGTTTTCACTGTAGAACATAATCCTGATGTCAGTCCTCATGACTAGGAGAATTTTGCATGGGTTTATGTGTTTGCTTCTACAGTCCACTGAAGCACAGAAAATATTTCAGTTTTCTGATAAGCAGTACCCACCATGAGTTTAATTGTAGCATTAAGAGCACATGAAAATGTTTGCAATTTTTTTTTCTGATGAGGACTGAAGTGTTGCCTGGACTTTTCACCATTATTTCAGAAGAGGCAGAGACTTTCTTTAAGTGGAGGGTGGGAGAGTTTGCTTGTTTAATTTCAGTAGATAATGCTTGCAGGAGACTTAATTCTCCTTTAGGTGTTCCTTACCCCAAAACAGTGTTTTCATGGCATTCCCATACTCAGAACTGGTACAGTTTGCTCCAGGAAGGAAATGAAATGATGGAAGAATACCTCAAGCCCATTTGTCTGTACAGTGTCTGTTAGGATTTATGACAGAATCTGTTGGCCTGTCTGAAGAAATCAATGCTCTTAGACACTAGAAAATGTTTCTCTAGGAACCTTTTACACTTTGTCATGATTTAACCCCAACTGCTCGCTCACTAACCCCTGGTGGGATGGGGTGAGAATCAGAAGAGTAAAAATGAGAAAACCCGTGGGCTGAGATAAAGGCAGTTTAATAGGTAAAGCAAAAGCTGCGCACACAAGCAAAGCAAAACAAGGAATTCATTCCCTGCTTCCCATGGGCAGTCAGGTGTTCAGCCATCCCCAGGACAGCAGGGCTCCATCACGTGTAACAGTGGCTTGGGAAGACAAATGCCATCGCTCTGAATGTCCCCCCTTCCTTCTTCTTCCCCCAGCTCTATATGCTGAGCATGGTGTCATAAGGTGTGGGATACCCCTTTGGTCAGGTGGGGTCAGCTGTCCCAGCTGTGCCCCCTCCCAGCTTCTCCTGCTCCCCCAGCCTGCTCGCTGGTGGGGTGGGGTGAGAGGCAGGAAAGGCCTTGGCTCTGTGTGAGCACTGCTCAGCAGGAACGAAAGCATCCCTGTGATATCAACCCTGTTCTCAGCGCAAACACAAAACATAGCCCCATACCAACTGCTATGAAGAAAATGAACTCTATCCCAGCCAAAATCAGCATGCACTTGCAAAGCAATATTTACTTACTTGTTTAGTCTGAAGTTAATTTGGATCCTTCCGATTACATTTGACAACACAAAAGCTGGAAGGAAAAATATCATGGGAAAAGATTACATCCAGTCACATGACTGAGATCAATTTTCTTTAGCTCACATGCTTTCAGGATCACATTCCTGATGATTTGTAGCTGCTTTAATGGCAATATGTTTTCAATATTCTTGATCCTATGAGCCATATAACAAACTCTTCCTATACCTGAAAGTCGTGTTCAGTACCTTGAACAGAAGGGATGTTCCGGCAGTGATTCACAGGCCAGAAATTACAATTTCAGGTATTTTACTGCTCTGCTACAGGACCAGGGCTGGGCTGCACATGCAGCAGAGTCCTAAGGTAAGAACATCCACTTTAGTAGGCCCTGCTGGTTTGCTGTCTTCCATAGCTGGAGACGTGAAGATTACTGAAAATCTTCTGTGCCGAGCCAGCTGTTTGACTGTCACAAGCCAGCCTTGGGCAAAGAGATGAGTGTAAAGGAAGTGCCTAGAAGACTTTGCATCTTTATAAATGGCTATTAGTGTACTAGCAGTGGTCTTCAAACTGTTGTTTTCGGAAGTTGACTTCTAGGCTGTGTTTCTGACATTGCTCTAAAAGCAGCAGCAGGAAGCGATGCATATTGCATGTAAACGACAACTCTTCTTTACGAGCTTTAAGAGCTTGTTAACCTCTTGTCCTCTGCATAAATTTGAAATAGTGCTTTCAGAAGGACTGAATTACTGTATAGGACAAAATACTCCTCTGTGAAATGATGTGTTCAGGGGAGCTCAATGTATCACAAAACTGCTAAATTGCTCTGAAAGCTTCTGTATCTGCAGAGCTAGACCAAAAACTCCTGGGTTTGTTGACAGAAGGCCATCTGTTTGGAGAGGAGGAGGGACTTAGAAATAATCTTTTACTTGGCATAATTTGGCAGCTTGTTTATGATCCCATTTCTCAAAAACAATTGCGTGATTTGTCATGCTACTGTGACAGTAAAATATTTACATTAAGATAGATGGATAATAAAAATTACAGACTACATAAAGTGTTCAGAATTACCGGGTAATAATTTCCAAATGTGATTTGGCAGTTAGGTTAATATCCTTTCATTTTAGCAAGATTTAAATTTAGAGTGTTTAAATCACTCCTGAAAATTATGTTTAGCATGTTTGAAAATTTTACAGCAAACGGTTGAGAAAGAATGATCTGCTAGTTATCTTCTACGGTTTTTAGGAAACAAATGGTTCATAGCCTTTCATTCTGCTTTTTCCACTGATCTTAATTTTATCCTTCACTTCCCACCCAACTGCTATTTGAGCATACAATATTCCAATAAATGTCAGTGTATTGAGACAATGCTGTTCTATTACTACCCAGAGTAACACAGCTGTATCATCAAGATTGATGTAAACATCGTAAGCTCTGCATTTATTTGAACTCTTCAGAATGTTTGGGTGTATTCATAAAAAACCTAAGTAAAACATAAACATAGAGGAAAAGAAATATAAGGAGGCAAAACTGTGTCCTCCACTAAAACTGCGAAGTTGCTACAGCTACCAAATTTTGATTTCAGTATGCCTATAATTAGATGATCTGTTTGGATTTTCGTGCATCTTACATAGAACAGGTATGACAATGTAGAGTGTTTTTTTCAGATCACCCAGGTCTAGAAAATGTCGTACAGATTGAGAAATTTCAAGAAAAGGCTTACATGGAGTTCCAAGACTATGTAACAAAAGCATATCCAGATGATACTTACAGGTCTGTAAACTTACATGCTTACTTGATTGAGTCTCTTTTCAGAGAGATACTGATTTGTATAGTATTTCTTGTAATAAATACGCACACTTCCTTCTTACATCTCTAAAGGTAAGAAATTAAAGCACTTCAAATGTTATGCATGTACTCATACATATCATATTATTTATCTACTCGAATTATTCATTTCCAAAATGAAATCTTGGAAATAAAATAAATATTTTTAATGTTTTCATTTTGAATTGTACCTACCTGGAATATTTCCTCATTTAGTCTAAGTCCAAACATTATACAACCCATGTAATTGATAGGCATATTCACATTTTTAGTACTGTTGAAGACATGACTGCACATCAATTTAATACTCTACTGATTTAAATATTTAAGCCTTTCATGAGCTAGATGTAGCAAATTTTGACCAGCATTGTCCCGTTAATTTTTTCTCTTCTCTTGCTGATAACACTCTTTATGATAATGCTCTTTACCAAACTTGTTTTCCAGACTGTCTAGACTTCTTCTCCGATTGCCTGCTCTTAGGCTGATGAGTGCTGCCATCACCGAAGAGCTGTTTTTTGCAGGACTAATTGGAAATGTTCAGATAGATAGCATCATCCCATATATTCTGCGAATGGAGACAGCGGACTACAACTCCCAGATAATTGGTCATGCCGTATAAAAGTAGCAGTCAAGGATTCTGTACCATGGCAGTCATGGTGATGTAAATGCATACCCTGTCTCCAAGAGATGGCAATAAGCCTTCCCGTGCACCTTTCCAAAGAAGGCTGATATTCCTCCTTTCCAGTACACTTGGGAAACGTGGTGGAGTGTATTAAGGAATATAGGATCGCTTCCTATTTTTCATCTGATCTTCACAGACTTGTAAATTAACTTGATATCTGAAGAAAGTCAAGAATTGTCCATCCTATTTTTGTAGATAGATGAACTTGGAATATTTGTTTATGAAGTCCAGGCTTGTGAAGAAACTGAAGCAGCTTTGACTGGACTAAGGTATCTGAACTTAGTTTGATGTTTTAGAAAAATAAATTAACTTTCCTCTCTGAGTTGTGTTTTCAGTGTTTTGCTACTAGTTCCTTCTCACTGATCGAATGGAAAATACATGATCAAACATCGAAAAGACCGGTGTTTCCATGGACACAAGACGGTGATAACTAAACATAGTTGTTCCTGTTGTTTTGAAGAGAGATTTGTTTCTTGTTGAACGAAAACACTGGACACCGTTACAAGTGCAGGGAAAGTAGAGGAAGTTCACGTTTTAAAATACCCTGATGATATGTTGATGCAGTTGATTGAAAGTGACGCAGCAAAGGGTCAGTACTGACTGTTTTGTGGATGCAAAGGAATACTGTGTTGTAGTAGTATGTCTTGGTAGACATCAGCTGGTTTATACTATGAAAACTAACAGAGAATTGTATACTGCAGGTATTCAAAGACAGCACCCTCCTGGTTTTTCTGGTCTCAGAAGTTAAAAGCTTTTTCACACTACCCCTTCCTCTTTCTTACTCAGCGCACAACAATGGAAGCGTTCTAGATGCCTCTTAACTTGTGTTCATGTCTTTATTTTTTTTATTGTTGTAAGCCTTTGGCTATGTAGTTCTCTTCTCCAACCAGTCTCGTACGATTATTTTTTAAATTTGAGTTTGTCAAATCCAGTGCCCCTCCCTATGAGAGCACGGTCTCTGCTGCTTTTCCTTTCCTTATTAGAAATGGGTCTAGATACTTCATATATGTTGCCTGAATCATACTCCACAGCTCCATCTAAGGATGGATTTAAATGGTTTTGTCTTGAGGCATGTGCCTCACTGACAAGTAACATTGACATATGGTTGTTTCTTGCTTCCTTTTGCATCAGGAAGTTATACATTCCTAGCGCGTTTAATACCCATTGCTTAAAATGAGAGGAGTATCCTAGTAAAAGTGGTGGTCAACCTGTGACACTAGCGTTTAGGATTATCTAAATCTTGAATCAAGGCTGAGTTCTGTTTATCATAAACCTTCTCTTTCTCTTGCAACACTGGGTGAAGAAGAGCCTCACCCAATCAAGAAACACATGGTTGCACCAGAAATTGCTTAGCCAAAAGATGAGCTTAAATGGGGGCTTTTGCCCACTGCACTGGCAGCTCCAAGGCCACCCTAACACCAAGAGACTACTAGATGAGGCCTGGGTGAGTTCTGTGGGTTTTCTCAGCACCTGAGGATCTCAACTAGCCAAAAAGAATCGGAGAACTGCCTCTGGCACTGAATTTCTGTGGTTTTTCTCGATTCTGCTCACTGAGCTGCTTGGATCTTCCTCCACCCAAACTCTGTAATCTGAGGCTGTACTACAGGACCGGTCATATCCAGTACCACAGACCAAAGCACTCGGTGCTGAGGGCCCTTGATGGAATGGAAGCATCCCCCCTTGCTCTGCTTTGGCACTTACAGACTTGCTGGAGGGCAGCTTTCAGTATTGGAGCTGGCCATGGCAGCTGAGCTCGTCCCACATTCCACCTTCTGAAGGGCGCAGGATTCAAGCTCTTCATCTGTGTTCCCTGGAGAGCAGTGTGAGGACTACTCCTCTGCGTTTCAGGAGGTATGCATCACATCAGCAGGGCTTATGGAAATCTGAAAGACAGTTGCTGCCAATATGCTGTGCTTGTTCTCTCCCCAGGGGTTAGAGGCCTGTCTTGCTATCCGTGGGACCAGGTTGCAGGTGGGAGGCACATCATTCTTCATCTCAGCTCTCCTTAGAAATTCTGACCCTGCTTTCTAGCCCTGTGCTACCCCTAACCCAATTCTGGCCCTAACAGGCATGGGACACTTACAGTCCTCTGGGGTAAACCTTTTGAGGAAGCTGACACCACATCACTCCTGAATATTTTGGAGGTGGTTTCCTAGGCATTCCAATACTCTTTGAAGTTTTTTACTCCAATATTCTCAAGATTCATGTAACCCAGATAATAGTAAGATGGAAATAAAAGCTTGGTTTCCTTCTGAATGCAGTACGTTGTGCAAATCTCTCTCATCCTTGCAGAAATATTTCACCCCTCAGCTTGAGCCTCAGGTGTGATTTACAGTTCTTTGTTTACAGCTGGCCAAAAGATTCAGCTGATGCAGCCTCTTGCATGGTACCATCCAGCTGCAGAAACAGCTGAGAAAATACCACTATTTCTATTGACGTAAATATTTAGCAATTGAATCCCTCGGCTCATCCAACTTTATCATAGAGCAGCCCAGGTTTGAAGGGACCTTCCATGGGAAAGGGAGCCTAGATGAGATGATCTAGCACCCTGACCGATCGCATCTTGAAAACCTCAAGTGACGGAGACTCCACCACATCCCTGTGGAGTTTGTTGCAGCAATTGATTGTTCTCAGCGTAAAAAATTTATTTCTTATATTGAGATCTCCAAGACTTTTCAAAGATTATACACAGTGGCCTTGCACCAGTGTCAGCCACTTCTTTTAATACCCTAGGGTGGATTTCCTCTGGGCCCATGGATTTATGTGGATCGAGCCCTTGCAAGAGGCTGCAGACCAGCCCTTCCTCTGCTACTGCTTGGGTCAACACGTGCATTGTCCTAGCCACTTGATCCTGTGCTCTTCAATCCAGCTATACTGGCAAAGACAGAGGCAAAGAAGATAGTGAGAACCTCTGCCTTGTCAGCATTATTAGTGAGTAGGTTTTCTGCCCTGTTAGGCAATGGGTCTGTGTCTCCCTTGTGCTTCTGCTTACTGCTCACGTATCTGAAGAACGCTTTCTTGTTGGTCTTGACATCTTCGGCCAGTTTCAGTTCTAGCTGAGCCTTAGCTTTCCTGACCACATGCCCCAGCAAGGTTCCTGTAGTCCTTGATGGGTACTTAGCTGCCTTTCTATAGCCAGTATACTTCTGGTTTGCTTTTTGGGGCTTTTTTTGCTTTTTTTGTCAGAGCACTATTTTGGAGGAGATGGCCTCAGACCCTTACTTTCTCTGGATTTCTGTTCTTGTTTCCTCTTTGTGCCCTAGTCTGAATACAAGTTAGCCTACTTCAGTAACATCTGGACTGCCATTACCACTGACTGCTGGGTCAAGACTACTTGCTTAGGATGTATTAACTCAAAAGCACAAGAACCTTGGTCATGTTTCACATCAGGTTGTTTAAATTCATGTGTTTGAAACATGTCCTTGCTGTTCTTTTTGATGCCCATCACCTCTGCTGGGCAGCAGAAGATCCAAAGCCCAGTGGCTTTTTCCCCTCCCACATGCAAATCCCTTGGACTTCATCTGGCATGTCCGCCAGACCACAGAATCAGGAAATTCACCCATCCATGTTTTTCGTTTTAAATGCTGTATTTTCAGGTCTGAGATTTCCCGTCACGTGTTGGGTAGCAAGAGAACATTGTCTTCTTATCTGCATGGGACAGAGACTTTCAGAGTATCTTTAATCTAGTTCTCTTGACCAGCTGAGAAATCAAACAGGATAACCATCTCCAAACTAGGTAACGGGCTGTATTGCGTCTCTTGAACAGTATGGTTGAGTCCCCATCAGGGGTCAGGAGATACTCTTCATAGTTCTCAGACTACATTTGAGGCTTTGCTCAATAATATCTCTTTCACATCTTTGCAAACTGGACAACTAGTTCAAGAAATCAACCAAAGATCCAAGAAGTTTCTACCAGCCACCTTTTTCTAAGAATACTGGGATGCTTAATTATCTGTGGTGTGGCCATCTACATGGCTATGTACGTAAAGAAAAGTTGCCTGTCTCAAAGAGATCCTAGCTACTTGTGTGATGTCCATATATGCCATAACCACATACCCTTCTCCCAGGCTATGTGTGGCTGACAGAATATTGTAACTATGCTTGCTGTCAAGGCAAGGAAAAGGGAGAGATACGAGTACACACCGGGGCCGCCACCCCCATTTTATGATCTTGGATACCTCTGATGTTTGGACCTCTGTAGAGCAAACGTGCATTCACACAACGCATTGCAAAGAGCACTGGCTACTGGTAAGTAACCTTTTTTCCCCAAAAGTTTTCTTACATTTTTTCATAATAATAAATTTTCATTTTAAGTTCAGTATTGATTTAAAGGCAGGGTGCAACCAGCCTGTGCTGCCTGGCAAGTAATCTCTCTTGGCTTCATGATGACCTAGAAGGTAGGGAATCCGTACTGCAGGTTGTTGCTTCAGTGTTACTCACTTTGCTCATCAAGATTTTTCATTAATCATTTAAAAATAATTTCATTAATCATTCTTCAACTATCAATTCACGCTTTTGATAAGGAATGAGGTATAACTGGGTTTTCTCAGGAATGGGAGCCTTAAAACAGGTAAATTAATACAGGGATGAACATGGGTTTTCCTTATTTCTGGGTGTGAAGCGTGGCAGTCATCTGAGAATAATGCAGCAGCTCATTAGGCTGAACAGCGATGTTCTGGGTTTGTTGGTTTGGGTTTTTAAGATAACTGCTGCTCAGTTAAGTGGAGCATGTTAAGTTACCTTCAGCTCAGGCCCTTAGTGTTTCTAACAGCTATTTCTTTATGATGACACAGTCTCACATTACCACCTGTGTGATTTATTGTCATTTATAGTCTTGTGAATAAATGTTGTTACTGAATGACAGGCTGGCTAATATTACTGGTTTCTTTCATGCTGTATAGTAACACTGTTAATCAGCTAACAAAAATGGAAATATTGAAGATCACTCCACTGTGGATGTTAAAATATCTCATTATTTTTGTCATCCCTTCCTTTCACTTTTAATTTATTTTTCAACTTTTGATCTTCAGCAGTCTGACATTTTTTCACAACCAACCAGGATTTAACCAAACTGTGGCATTTACTAGCCAAAAATTAAGAAGTCTTTTTGCCAATGAAAGGGCAAGTTTGGTTTCAACAGCTTTAAAATTTTCAATATTAAGAGCAAGAAAAATCACTTTAATATAAATCACATGAAAGGAAAAACAATTTTACACATTTTAGAATCCTGTCATTAAAGATGGGAGCAACGTTACACATTATAAGCTTCCTAGTTCAAATATTTGTCATTAAAGTCTATGTTGTACATGCATTATGTGGGTTTAGGTTGCTTGTTTCATACTGGTAACGTTCCTAGTGCAAATAATTGTTATATTTTAAACTTTTTCCAAAGTACATTCATTGCAATACCTCCTGCAGTTACAGACTTGCCTGTCCATAAACTTACTCTCTTCGTGTGATCTTCAGTGTCAGTGAAAGTCAGTCTGTTCATTTTGGAAACTCGTCTGTTCGTTTTGCTCAGCCATTGCAGTTTGCTAGTGCATCAGTTGCAGTGTAAGCGTTACAGTGTCGCTGTAGTTGTCTTGCCATTGTATACAAAAAATCACTGTAAATGTCTTGAAACCTGGCTAAATTGGCAAATTCTATTTTGGCTGTATTTTTAAAAATAAATAGTAACTTTGTATTATAGAAAACAATTGCAATAACCTATGACTTTGTTAGTGTTTTGTATGGGTTGACTTACAGACCTGACCCAGTCTATATGATTACAAAAAGCATGGATCTTCCATGCTTTTATTACACAGTGTAGTATTGTCAATTATATTCAGCCTCTGGGATTTGTGATAGCTGCACGATCTTGCTGTTTGCTAATCTTTCTTGCTACTAACCCTTTGTTTCCACGCTTACTACTTTCAAGCCTATGAATTTGAAAATAATAATTTATTGTAAAATATAATTTACCAATTTTTTGCTTTTTTAAAAGACTACATAAAAATATTTATTGTAATGAACCCCAATCACAGATCTTCATGTCTTATAATGCAATCATGTATATTTGGAAATGATTATTTGCTTCATTATGGAACAGTTTTAGGTTGGGAGTCAGAGTATGGTTGAACACAGGTTTTTTTCTTTTGAAAGAAATACAGACTTCAGGTGTTCGGGTTTAATTATCTCATTTTCAAATATTAATGGATAAATAATGGATTTATTAATGTTAAAAAATCGTGAAATTATCACAAGTTTTGGTCTACTCCAGAACTCATCTCTCAATGATAATTGAAAAAGTTTAATTTTTTTTTAGTCTTTGTCTTCTATTATAAATGACTGTGGTGTTTGCATGAATGTGCAGATAGCCCAGAACAGCATCCCAAATGAGAAATGAGATACCATTCTTTCCATGTTTAAATTCTGAAATGTTTTTATCATGAAGTAAATTAATTACCCACTGACACACTGCAGAGAAAATGCTTGTAAGGTGCACTGGTAAAAGATAAAGTTTGGATGATGCAACGAGTTTACTAATTATGAGAGCTGGAAATAAGCACTTAAGAGTCTCTTCCCCATCAAAACTTACTCTGGGATCTCTCTTGCCTCTGTTTAAAAAATTTACCTTTCTCAGTACTTAGAATCATAGTATGACAGAATGGGTTGGATTGGAAGGGACCTTCAAAGATCACCTAGTCCAACCCCCCTGCCATGGGCCCGGACACCTTCCACCAGAGCAGGTTGCTCAAAGCCCCATCCAACCTGGCCTTGAACACTTCTGGGATGGGGCATCCACAGCTTCTCTGGGCAACCTGTGCCAGTGCCTCACCGCCCTCATAGAGAATTTCTTCCTAATATCCAATCTACCCTCTCGCAGTTTAAAACCATTGCCCCTTGTCCTGTCACTGCAGGCCCTGGTAAGAAGTCTTTCTCCATCTTTCCTGTAAGCCCCCTTTAATTATTGAAAGGCCACAATAAGGTCTCCCTGTAGCCTTCTCTTTCCCAGGCTGAACAACCACAACTCAGCCTTTCTTCATAGGAGAGGTGTTCCAGCCCTCTGACCATGTTTGTGGCCCTCCTCTGGACCCACTCTAACTTCTACAGAGCCTGTTCCCCAATCAGACTGCTAATCAATTACTTTCCACAGGGTTTTGGTCACCTCTGAAAGGAAGAGGAAATGCTCTCTAGAAAAAAGTGCTCTTCTGGTGAATAGCAAAAATTTATCTGGGAACTCTCCATCTTTGTTTCCTCATAGCATCTCCCTTTTTCCCTCTACTCAACAAACATCCCTAGCGCCCAGTCTTGCCTTTGCTCTTCATAACCTCAACCAAATCACCCCAAAGAACATTTGCATTTCATCATCTGTATCCATCTCTCATGAGCTCCTCTTTTTCTGTGTGTACAAAGTCTCGTGTTCATACACACCTGTGAACAGTGCTTCTTGGCCACCTCAGTCTTCCTTTACCCTCTGAGCTCTCTTGTGTAAAGCCCTACCCTTGCTCTGATATACAACGGCTAATACAGAATACAATACAGTTTTCTCCTACGTGAATCTAGATGGGAAGAAGTCAGGGTTGTGCGTTTTGGCTTGAGTGCAGGAACCAAGTGTGTCCTCTGAGTCACTGTGTTGGAGATGAAAGCAAGTCATTTGGGCCACCGAGTATCATTGTCTTCAAGTATCGACACCTGGACGCTTAAGGTTTTTGTGGCTGTTGATACTGGCTGAACTAATGCATTTCCTGATTATTTTTTAGTAACTGGATCTTGTAGTAATGCTTGCTCAAATATATTTTCAAGTTAACTGTGCTTGGATTAGGGGAAGGTTGGGGTGCTGATAAGGAGAGAAGAGTATTTGTGCTGGTGTGGAGTGGTAGGGGAAAAGGGGGATAGCACAGAAGTGATGTTCTGGGGATGCATTTAACTAAACTTCTGTGGTGGAGTTACCTGTGAGAGCAGATAAACTAGGTGGAGCTGCTCTACCATGCATTCTTCTGAATTAATACAGCGCATTGTATATGTGTGCTGTCAGGCCAACCATATCCTGGGCTGCATCAAAAGAAGCGTGGCCAGCAGGTCAAGGGAGGGGATTCTGCCCCTCTGCTCTGGTGAGGTAAGACCTCACCTGGAGTACTGTGTCGAGCTTTGGAGTCCTCAGCACAAGAAGGACATGGACCTGTTGGAATGGGTCCAGAGCAGGGCTACAAAAATGATCCGAGGGCTGGAGCACCTCTCCTATGAGGACAGGCTGAGGGAGTTGGGCTTGTTCAGCCTGGAGAAGAGAAGGCTGCGGGGAGACCTGATTGCGGCCTTCTAGTACTTAAAGCCTGGAGTTGGGGTCGTTCAGCCTGGAGAAAACAAGGCTGAGGGGAGACCTTACCGCTTTCTGCAACTACCTGAAAGGAGGGTGTAGTGAGGTGGGGTGTCAGTGTCTTCTCTCAAGTTGCAAGCGATAGGACAAGAAGAAATGGC
This sequence comes from Gorsachius magnificus, assembly GCA_034008185.1. Lineage (NCBI taxonomy): Eukaryota > Metazoa > Chordata > Aves > Pelecaniformes > Ardeidae > Gorsachius > Gorsachius magnificus. Next base: position 167,346,259 of record CM067081.1, read on the forward strand.
CTCAAGTTGCGCCAGGGGAGGTTTAGGCTGGACATCAGGAAAAATTTCTTCACTGAAAGGGTTGTCAAGTATTAGAACGGGCTGCCCAGGGAAGTGGTCAAGTCCCCATCCCTGGAGGTATTTAAAAGATGGGTAGATGAGGTGCTTAGGGACATGGTTTAGTGGTGGAATGGCAGTGTTAGGTTAATGGTTGGACTTGATGATCTTAAGTTCTTTTTCAACCTAAACGATTCTGTGAAAGGGAGCCTGTAGGAAAGATGGGGACAATCTTTTTAGCAAGGCTGGTTGTGACAGGACAAGGGGTAATGGTTTTAAACTAAAACAGGATAAATTAGACTAGGTATAAGGAAGAAATTCTTTACAGTGAGGGTAGTGAAACACTGGACCGAGTTGCCCAGAGAGGTGGTGGAGGCCCCATCCCTGGAAACATTCAAGGCCAGGTTGGACAGGGCTCTGAGCAACCTGATCTGGTTAGCGGTGTCCCTGCTCACTGCAGGGGGGTTGGACTAGATGACCTCTAAAGGTCCCTTCCAACCCAAAACATTCTATGATTTCCCTCAGCAGAACTGTACACTGGACATCCAGAGGACCAAACTGCCATGCTCTGAAGCTCCTGGTAATACCAACTTCCTAAACAAGAAAGTTGGTTGGCAAGAGACTTAATGAGCAGCTGACTCTGTGGCTTTGGTGCTGTAGATTTCTGGTGCTCTACAGACCTGCAGTCTAATCCCTTTCAAGAAGCTGTTCATGAGATGTCTAAGCTCCTTTATGACGACTTAAATTCTACTTCATCTTAAGAGTTTTACTAGGGAGCAAACTGAAGAGCCACATACTTTGGCTAATGAAGGCTAGCTAAGGAACAGCTGTACAATGAGCTATTCTTTCACCCTGCAACCAGTGGAATTTTGTCATTAGGAAACAGAAGATGAAGGTGGAGTTACTGCTGGAGATGTAACCTGAACAGCTCCCACAAAGTGGCAGGTGTTTTCTAAAAGTGCCAGTAAATTTATTATTCTGGAGGTTTTGAGTGTTTTACTGTTGTCACAGAGGTGCGTGTGTGTGTATATATATATATATTTTTGAGTGTTTTTTGAGAATTATAAAATACGTACATTTTTTAGTAACATCACACTTTAGTTCCAGGCTGTGAATTTACCTTTTAACCTTTTAAAGCAATTGAACCCAAGTGACAAAAACTTTTTCATTGTGCTTCTGGGAAATAATATAGATTATAGGAGTGGCCAAATAAATCCATTAGTGAACGCATTAGAGATTGCATTTTTTAGTCTAGAGGGAGGGAAACTATGGTTAGAGACTGGACACTGAATTGTGGAGACTTCTGTTGTGGATTGAACTTCGCTTCTAGAACTCTGCAGTTTTAGAAGGATGGGGCAGTAAGTGGTAACGTTTTCAAAAAATCTACATAGCTTGGTCTTATTTGTTAGTGTCTCTTCTGTTGGATTTGTTTCTTAGTTTAATTAAGAAAAGGAATTCCAGTTAATGTTGCAAATGTATGTTCCACAGTTGTGAACCATTCCAGAACAAATGTATGTGACTTTCCATACTAAGAATAGAAGGAATGGCAGTGGAATAGACAAACGTAGTAAAAATAGTTCTTCTAAGGTAAAGTGTAAATACTGAACTACTCTGTAGATCAGTTGATTTTTCCACATTCCGAGGATATATGAACTCAGGTTTTTCAAGAGCAATTTTATCACTGAATAAAGGTCTTTAAAGAAAAACTAAAATATGTAGGGTTCAGTGAGAGTGTTGTGTGCCGTCAAAGTCAAGGGAAGTTGCAGGCCATCCTTGAGTCATTCAGGAAATGGATTTATCTTTGAAAAATATGTTCTTGTTTGTTACACTCGGAATCTCTATTAGGAAAGAAGCAACTCACTCCTGTTCAGACTTGAGAAGGGGTTTTTTAGGCCTGAAAAAGTTCTGTCAGTAATTCTGTGCCATTTACTTGGACCACGGGAGAAAAACAAGGCAGCACTAAATGTGTTTAGCAAGGGGTTTTTGAGGCAGTGAGGTTCAGCGTACTAACTTTTGGGGAACAAAAGCAACATCTAACATTAGAGTCTTAAATTTTAAAAACTGGGAATGAAAAATTTCTTATGGATGTGTGAGTTTTTTAAGTTTCTTGAGTGACGAGACAGCATTTCAGTGCTGTCTCCCAAAGATGCCCAAATAAATTCTTAGGAAGACGCTATACTTGCATTTGCACTCCACTGCATTCGACTGTGATGTTTGCACCAAGTTCAGGGAGAATTTTGAACACAATACTAAGATTCTTTCTTCATGCTCGCTGACCAAACACATTAACAAAAGCAGTTTAAGCAGGTGTGGTGCGACTTGAGCTGTTATGAGCTAATGAAATTTTCAGTGGAGATCTCACTTGACCCAATTAATGGAGAAAAAATAGTACCAAGAAAAATCAAAATGTTATTTGAAGATGCTGTAAAATGTTCCTGCTACAAAGAATGTATTCCCACAAAATCTTCCCTAGGAGCAAAGTCACACTAGGAAGTTGGTCCCTTCTTCCAGCTTTGTGTCACAATGCCCTATCCTCCACAGTGGTCTCAGTCTAAGAACCATGGTGCCACATGGATCAGCGAAGTGATCCAGGTCATTTTAACCCTTGGGGGAAAAAAAACAAACCAAACGAACCCTGTTGTTATTTCACTGCCAGCAGAGAAAATGCTCATGGAATTATACTCTCTGTGAATGAAAATGATCCCAGTTATGTGAATCAGGAATAGGCTTAGAAATTGGTTCAAGAGTTAAACACATCCAATGCGTCAAAAGTTGGCTGACCTAATTTAAACTACATTTCTTTTGTATTTTACGCTCCATCATCAGTAGTTTATATCAAAAGATGGTTTCTGTGTATAGTTAGACAACAAAACGAGTAAATTCTGACTGTAAATGTTCGTCCCTGTTTTTTCTGCCCGTAATGTACAATTATCTGAGCCTATTTTAATACATTTAATAAATTTTCTGAGTTTTGATTGTGAAAATGCAAATAACCTGCCACAAGTGTACTGAAGCCTGAGACTTACCACGAAACAGATGCCATGGTTAGAGGAAAGAGCACTGAATCAGCAGGGCTTGTGTTTGGTGTTTGAACACGAAATCACTTGTGTTCAAATTAAAAAATTTTGAATGGGAAACTTAGACCACTAGACTTTACGTTGAAATGGGTATTATATTTCCACGCTGGGAACTTGGTCCCATTCTCATTTTCCTTTCAGGTTTAACACCACCTACTTCATTTTTCACTTCAGCTCCTGCTTTGTCCCTTTCCAAATCCCCAGTTCCGACGGTGTCAGCGCCCAGCAGCTTGGTCTCTCCGTGCTGTCTGGCCAGGCTCTGCTGATCAGCCAGTGCTACTTGCAGCACCGATGATGTGTTTACCAGGTGCTTTTCCAAGTCCTGCCTGCTCTGACAAGGTACCGTGGATCTATTTTCGGCTGGCCTGTGTAGCCCTAGCCTTGTGAAGGTCAGTGAAGTAGTTTCTGCACCTTGCCAGACCAGCCTTGCAGTGACAGCAGTAAAGTACTCCCAATGTCTACAGCAGGGTGATCAAAAATATTTATTTCTGCTGGTGCGGAACCAGGAGAAGGCAGTGGGACAAGACGGAGATGGTGGGATGGAGAGGTGGAGGAGGTAAGAGGTACATGTTCCTTAATGGCCTGCCAGAATTGGTAAAAGCCAGAGAGAGGCAAGACTGTTAAGCTCTTCTCTGACCATCACCCACAGTCTGCATGGGGTGAGATGTCACCTCCCTTATCTCCTAATTTTTGATCTAGGGAATCCTCACTGCCAGCCTTGGTAACTCTTTTCTCATCACAGATCCCGTGACCGGTGTGAAGCAAGGGATAGACAGTAGACATTTCTATTAAAAAGGGGTATTTTTCCCTATCCTAAAGTTCTTTGCCTCTTGCTGATCTTTGTATGTGAGCAGTAGGCAAATGCTCTTTTTATGGAACTACATTATGTAGACTGGAAACCCAAATCTCTGGGTCTTCATCAGCAGATACCCTTTGGCAACCTTAACAAAGGCCAGAAGAAGGATCTCACTGCTGGGGATGTTTCTGGATAGTTGCTCTCTTACCACAAACAAAGCAACCCACAAGCTGGTGAGGCAGTACGTGGGATACTAGGGTCCTGTTCAAGCAGGATCCTGCTCCATCAGAGGGTTGTTGCAATGGCCAACAGCCAGGAACACAGGCATTTGCGAAGATGGGTTTTGAGGGAGTTCTGCACGGACAGCCTGGTGAAGAGGTGGTCAGGGGCGTCTAACTGCAGCCTACATCTATTTGCAGGAGGGTCAATGTGGTCGATGCAGCATATTCCTCACTGGAGTGGGTCACTGAGCAGGAGGCGATGGCTGAAGAGCGGCTTGCGAAGCAGAGGCAGGGTCAGGAGTAACGTGCTCCGCAGCTGGGCAGGGCAGCACCCGGCTGCCCGCAGGGCAGCAAATCTCCCTCCTTGCCCCTTCTCAGGTGCAGGCCAGGGAGAGCCACGGCGGGCCCGCTCCAAGCCGTACGCGGCCTGGACGGCCCCATCCAACCCAAGCCTCCGCGGCCCAGGCAGCCACGTCCCGTCCCGCCAGCGGGTTTGGGCAACCACCAAGCAAATGGCGGACAACGAGACGACCTCGGCCTTGCCGTCCTCGGTCGGGCGCTGGGCGGACGAGGCGGGCGCCCAGCAAGGGGGGGGGCGGCCTCGGGGCCCGGCGGGTCCGCGGCGCCCTGTGGCAGCTGCTGAGGTAACGGGGCGGGGGGGGGGGTTCCCCGCTCCGGCCCGCCGCCCCGCGGGCCGGCGGGGGGCGGGGGGGGGGGGGCCCCGCAGCGCTGGCGGGGTCGGCGGGCTCTGCCTCACGCCGGGCGGCGTGCGGTGCCGTGCCAGGCCTGAGGAGGCGGCCGCTGCTGGCGCCATGGGTCCCGGCCGGCCGCGGATACTGTGCGCAGAGCGTTCCCCAGACGGGCCCCGGCCGTGGTTTTCTCTTCTTTAGGCATCCGAGTGGGTTCCTCCATGCTGAGCTGTCGGCATTGCCCGGACAGGGTTTCCCGGTGTCCAGGCTCAGGCCACCTCAGTGCCGTTGCCGCGGCCGCCGTGGTGATGCGCTGCTCTGCTCTGCTGCAGCCGCCTCCCGTGCCGCGGCGGACCGCCATCGCGCTGGCCCGCCGGCTGCTTGCTCTGGATCTCCTCGGGCTGGCGGCGGCCTTCCTGAGCTGTCCGGTGCGCGAACCTGAAAGCCGTGCTTCTGCTGAAATCCTGCGGTGTAAAGCAGAGAATGAATCCATCTGCCTTACCGGCTGTAATTCCTTAACGCTTCAGACCGTCTGTCTGCCTCTTTGGCAGCGGGTTGTCACCACTGACCTGCACTCGGCTCCGGATACCCTCTAGCCCCGGTGATAACTTTCTGCAGAATTGGTGACAGTCTTTGTTTCCCGTCATGTCTGTGTACTTTGTTCCCCAAGCACAGAACCTTGCACTCGTCCACATGAAACTTTCTCCTGGTTTGTTGTTTTTTTTCCCCACTCACATCTCATCTCTACCTTCTGAAGAGTATTTTGAATTGTGACACAGTGTGCTTGAAGCTCCTCCCAAATAGGAGGAGCTGCAGATTTACCAAGGTACTCTTTTTCGTTCAGATCCTTGATGAAATGTAGGGTGGAAGTCTGAATGGTACATGATCCAAATTCGGCAGTGTTGGTAACCTGTCTTACTGTAGCTGGTCTTGGAAAAGTAATAGAACGTTTCTTCAGGGTACCGTGAATGTTGTAGACCTGACCACATAGCCAAAACCACTTTTTTTAATCAATAGTGGGAAGTCAGGAGTATGGGATAGGGATGATTTACAAAGGTAAAGCTCCCTGCTAAATATCAAGGGGTCTCTTACCCTAGAATAAACAAGCGAAACTTTCTGAGCCTTCTTGAAGACTTTTTTTTTCCCCCCCAGTCACTTTTCTGTTATTTCCAGCCCTTTTTCTGTTATTTCTTGTCGTTTAAATGAACTGTTCAAAACAGATCAAACATAACATTTTACACAGTTGCTGATCAGGCCTCATCAGTATTTTCATACAGTGACTTCAGTAATCACTTTGTTCACTTGAGGCAGCTCAGTTCAGCTGGTACATCCTAGGATCAGCTTCTCTGTCTTCCCCGCATCACTTAATTGGCAGCTCATTATTGCCTTGTGACATCCAGATGTTTTCCTTGTGATTACACACAGCTTCAGATCTTACTAGTCCCCAGGTGCATCACCTGGTGCTATGCCCTTCATACCATGGAACTGCATTCTGGTGGCATCACTCCAGCCCTGAAGACAGTCCCGAACTTCCTGTACAATAGTGTGACCTTCCTCTGTATGGTAATGTCATAATCTGTCAGACCGCTGTGCTTTTTGGGGGTGGGGTTTCTGTTTTGGTTTTGTTTTGGTCAGGAACCCTGTAAAGTGTTAAATAAGGCTGCTAACATCAACATTCTTTGTGGAACTTCGCTAGTAACCTTCAATCAGCTCTGTATTTCTTTCAGCTGAGCATGTTGTCATCTTCCTGTCAGTCAATGTGTTGCTCCCTTTACAATTTTTATACATTTTAAATTATTTTCTCATTTGTTTTGTGGCACAATATTGTATGCTTTTTTGAAGCATACAGTTTGACTTTTGGGAGGCCTCAACTTTGTATTCCTGCTAGCTGTGGTGACAGACAGCTGCTGGCTTTTCTCTCCCTGCTGTAGAAAGCGGCTCAGATAGGCCTTCCTCTTGCAAGGCTTTTTAGAGGGAAAATTCAAACTGTCAAGCAGTTTAAGTTAAGACAATATATCTTTTCTCCAGCTAGTATTTTACTACTACTTATTATTATTTCCTGCCATCCCCCCCCAAGTTGTTTTCTCCACTTTGTTTCCCTACTCAGGCTGTAGCTGTTACACTGACAGTTCTCAAGAAGAAGCAGAGCTGGGGAAATAAAAGTGTAGAAGAGTTTGAGTATTAGGTTTCACCAGAGTGCCTCTCTCTAAGCACATCTTAATGAATGTCTCGACATGGAGCTTTTGTGAGTCGAAGATCACAGGCTGAGCTGACACCTTTCTACCACAAAGAAAAAGGGAGCAGGCAAGACTGGAGGCAGTGCTCTTTCCCCACCCCCCCCCCCCTCTTTCAGAAGACAAGTTAGAAGAGAGGTGTGCTAGGTGGAGAATCACACTTGATCCTCATAACCCTACCAACCACAAACATAGCTGCTGCCTCCCCTTCACCTTTCAAGCCATTGAATCTTCTGTCCCAGCTCAAGGAATAGGCTCAGTGCTTACAGGAAGAGTAATCAAGGTGTATCTTAAATTGGTGTGTTTAAAAAGTAATTACTGCTAACTTAGAAAAATTATTTACCCAAGTCAGGAGACTCTCTGCAAGGGTTTTATTCTGAATTTCCCTGCTTTTCTCTGTGTGTTTGCCACTAAGGCAGCTGGAACAGGTTTTATGCAGTGGAAGTCAAATTATTAAGAGCTATGCACCTAGAAACATTCTCCTTACTCAAGACTCAGTGAAATTGGCTGGAAAATGTCCTCTGGAAGCCATAAATAACCTCTTAGTGTTTGATATCAGTATTCAGGGCATGAAGTCACAACAAGGGCATAAGAACCCTTACAAGAAGGGGAGGGGAAGAAGGAAGGGAGAGCAGCAGTGAAATAGCTCCTCTTTTTCTGAAGCTGAGAGCTTGGGCTTGGATAGCTGAGCCAGAGATCTTTGAGTGTTTCTTTGACAGGGGAGAGCTGTGTCAGAAAATCTTTCTGCCTGGGACCACAGAGGTTTAAAACGAATACTTGGTGGAGTGATTATCGCTTTCATACACCCTGGGAGAAAAGACAATAAAAAAAAACTTCATCTGTGGGCTATACAGTTAAACTCCCAACTATGGAAGCGTGCGCGCACATCACTTCTGTCACTTGGGACTGAGCTGAGAGTGTATATAATACGAGAAACAACTAAAACGTTTGAGAGTATACTTTTCCTTATGTAATTCTGCCTGAGATAAATGCCAGTAAAAAGGAAAGCAAAGATGCAGATCTAGGGGGAAAAGAGCATTTTGGTAATTTTAAAGTTTTAATAGAATGTAAATCATAGGTTCAGTTTAGTTATTGATATGTACAGTAATGTTAAAATATGTTCTGTATAAAGAGTTGAAACTGCTATATATGTTACCTGGATCAGTGTAAGTCTCCCGGAGTGGCAGTGTAAATGCTTGCATCTTTCAGTTATACAAAAGCTAGAAAGTAACAATTGTAATTTAGGCCTTAGCATGCATTTCCTTGGCAAGCAGCTACAATGGCTTAAAATATTACTATTCCTCTGCTGGAGGTTAGTGCCCACACAGACGCATGAGACCTCTTAAGCTGCTTCAGTGCTGACCACTTTCCATGGCAATTTAAGCTGAAACGCTAGTAACAAATAGCTGAGGACAGTAACATCTTCAACTAAGGGAATTAACATGTGTCTCTGGGACTCCCACAGTATTTAAGGTTTTGTGTTAAATTGTGCTATATTGCAGAGCTTCTTTATCTTCCACTATAAAGAGCTTTTAAATAAATAATAGCCCCCCCAAGCCTTTTTGTATGATTTTTATTATCCTGTCAGTGGGGCACACAGTAGAGGCATGCTGACATTAGTTGCAGGGATTGATGATTATGTTTTGCAGTCCTTAAGCCTGAATAGTTTTTTGAATAGCTTCAAGAGTTTTCATTACACATTTTTACCAAGCACTAAGAAACCTCTATCACAACTTCATTCTAAGATCATGTCAATTGAAACTGTTGTTTTGGGAATTCACAGGGTCAATGATTTGAAGACTGGCATGCTGGTAGGAACTGACAAATATGGAAACAAATACTATGAAGACAAAAGAAACTTCTTTGGTATGTGTGCTAATGTGAACACCTCCTGACTGACTGTCGAACTTTGTATAGCTCGTGTAGTTTTGGCTAGTGAAATAGAAGTTGTTGCCTGCCCGATGTCCTCGCACTTGATTTGTGTGAGTCTTGGAGAGGGGGCCTATAGAAATGCTTTGACAACGTCCGTCTCTTTCCTGCTTCCCTCGAATCATTTGCAAACATAGTCAATCTGAAATAATAAATATGGGATAAATATAAGCCCATAAATAAATAAAGATGCTCTCCACGTAGGTATGCCTACATGGTAATGTGACCGAGAGCCGAATTTGGTCCTTGACCTAAAAGCTGATAGCTTAACAGGTGAGGGAAGAAACAGAAATGCCTTTAAAACTGCTGCACAGCTGTACTTACTTACATGATTACTCCAGGGCAAAGAAACACAGGTTAGCTTAAACTTCCAATTACCATAAGTAATGGAATTTTAAATAACATTTGTAGAGTACTTAAAAAGGTAGCACCTAAAATGATGAAGGTGACACCTAAGCAATTGACACGCTGGTTAGGCCAAGCTCTGCCTACTGGAGGTTAATTTGTAGGGTACCTGGGGAAAGCAGTTGCTGGTAAACATTGCTTGGTAGTTTTATATGGCTGAAACTTAGTTCAATCTTATGTTACTAATGGTGGTGTCCTTTTGCAAAAGTCTCCTCTTAATTGGGGAAAAAAAAAATCCCCAAACCTGTTTCTCTACATGAAAATGTTGTAAGTTCCTATTTCCCATTACTTGCATAATAGCTAATGCTTGCTTGTGAGAGCATTAGATGCAGCCATATAAAAATACAGTAACAGTGGAAATACATAAGACTTAGAAAAATAAAAGCTATACTGACTTTGAAATAAGTACCCATAATGGTAGATACTTTTAGTCAAAATACTTTTCCTTGTGTTTTTGTGAATTCTGTCCTTTTTATGAGTTTTTTTTTTTAGCTAATACAATGTTTCTGTTTGTTTATTTAAGGTCGACACAGATGGGTAATCTATACTAATGAAATGAATGGCAAAAATACGTTTTGGGAAGTTGATGGAAGTATGGTGCCCCCCGAATGGTAAACCATTTAGCTTAATAATGTAGACAGATGCCAATTCTGTAATTGCCTGTATATTTTCTTGTATTACAAAGCAGAATATTAAAAAACCCTCAACAATTTTATGGTAATAAAGCTTTCTTGGACGCAGCTATCTTATATATGACCAGAAGATCAGGCTGGTTACTTTTAATTTTGAACTGCATTCATAATGTTATATTGCTCATTGTCCTGACAGTCGCACTCGCTGCTGCTTGGAATCAGAAAAGCATTTTGACAGCCAGATTGAGCAGGCCAAGCCAGTCTTCCAATTTTTCCTATTAGTTGTGGTTCCATCTTAATGGTTTGGCAAAGCCTACAATAGCGTTGAGCAGCCAGAGGTAGAAAAAAATATTTTTATTATCCGTTCTAAACAAGCACCTAAAGAATGTAAGGCAATGATGGAACAACATTCCTTAATCCACAGCCATTAACACCGTAATTGTTCCAGTTGATATACCTTGGTACTTTACAAGATGATGAACAGCAAAGGGCCAGGATGCTCTGTATGTTGACTGCTACTTGACTATAATTTTTTGTGAAGTTTTATTTTCTGTTCATGCATTTCAGCAATAATTCTGTACAACCTTGAGTTCCAAAAGATCTCTGGCCACATAGCTTTTAATACTTCTTTTGTCTTCCTATATAACTTGGGAAAAACACACACCAAATAAATTAACAGTCTATGCTAGCAAAACCAATCTCTACCTGATTCTTGAGGAATATGAATAGCATTTCATCCACAAGGCAGTGAAAGGTGCTATGAAGTAAGAGGTGCTCGGGTAGACTGAGCGTTGGTGAACGCTGGTTTTTATTATTCCTGTGATAGATGTTCTGTGCCAGGGCTGAGATTGACTATCTAAACTCCTAAATTATGGCACTCAGTAGAACATTTGAGAAATGCGTGCGTAGACTGTCTAGGTAGTCAATTCTGTTTCAAATCCTCCCAGCCTTAAAATTATATTTAATGCAGTTAATGCTTTTTTCTGTCTTCTCCAGTGAGAGCTTAATGGCATTGGTTTTTAGAAGTGACGTTAGAATCTCCAAAATGTTCATGCCCATGCAGGACTGTTCTTGTTATCTGTGTAATAACTGTTTGGTTCTAGTTTTTATCCTTTCACTACTAGACTGTGCTGGTTTTCAAGATTTTCCTTACTTTGAGGCACGGCTTTTGTTGTGGTTTTTTTTTCCTTTGTTCATGCTTATGTGTCCTAACAAACCTCGATAAAGGGTTTCTTCCTGAGTATGAAAGGGGTGTTTCTAGGATTGAGTAGCTTGTTAAGATCACATAAATTAGTGAGGTAGAAAAACTTGTTTTCCTATCGATTTGGAAAAAATTGCCCTGGAAGAAACAGTGAACATTTCATTATTTTCAAGACTCGTCAGTGCAATGGGGCACAAAAGGATAAACAGTCCTGTGTTCTAAGGTATTTTTGTCAGGAAATTTAGTTGTGCAGTACGGTTCACTGGGGGTTTTTTTATTGGTGATAAATTTGTAGGTCCCATGGCAACCTTAGATGTTCATTCTTATGTAGGAGTCCTAGCTCTGTGACACATCTAAATCACTGACCTGTAATTCTATACTGTTTAGGTATGTCTTTAAAAATATAAGTAATTTAACTGGGAATAAATGCTGTCTTTTAAGACTGTATTTTTTTTTCATCTGATGGTATTAATATTTTGTACAAGGTGTTGTCAATATAACACTGGCGTTGTGCAACTACGCAGGAAATTAGTGGGTTTTTTGGACACGGAAATTTGTTGGAAATAAAATAGATTGTGTGAAATTACTTCTGTTAACAAAGAGATTAATTTGGTCCGTAGTATAATAGTATCTGTCCTGTCAATTGTAAAAAATGTTTATTTCTTAAAGCACTAGCCCTCCCTTTAACAGATGGAAAGGTGAGACAAGTTTGTCATCCTTGGGTCAGCTGGGAAGTGTATAAAGTACCTTTGTAACAGCTGGGTTGTGATCTGAATACTTCTTTTAAATGCTGATTTTTGACTCTGGGTTTTAGTTAATTCAGTGCAGTAGGGCAGTTTCTGGGTATGATGTCATACCCTCTGCAGGTGGGAGCAGGTTTTACTACATTGTTTATGCTGGTGTTACTTTCAGGAAATATTTTGGAACTGTCATGCCTAAAGAGGACACTTTTTACAAAATCGAGGTTTAGGACCAGGGTTAACCTAGAGGTTTCAGATGTTCCTTTTTTGAATAGTAATCGTAACTAGTTTGTAATGATTTTGTAGTACTGTCATAAAAATCCTACTGTATGTAGGATTACACAACTGATTCTCCTACTGATTACACTATTTTCTTGGGAAGTACAGAGAACACCAGCAGATGTGCAGGAAAAAGACTTTCTTCGTTTTTTCTTTTTCAGTCTAAGTCATACTACAGGTTGTTTTTCTCCATGTTTCTGGTTGTTGAATATGAATACACTATTCATCTTAAAGTAATTTTGTGGTCAGTCATGTGCCTTCAGGATTGTGGAATGTGAATGATTGTTGAAATACAGTCAGGTGGACCTCATCATGCGTCATCAATTGGAAAAAAGCATTTTGGTATATTGAAAAGTTCTGAAAACAACTGTCTCGAAAAAATAAAATGAGAAATCATTTAGCTACCCTTTACCTTCTGTCAGATACTGGAGAAAAGGAAAAAGCAGCAAGAAAAAACATCTCGTGTAATAACATATTGTAGTACTGTTTTTAGGAACTACTGAGTATTTTCAGTATTCTGAAATAATTGATGTAATGCCTTTTGACAGCGGATGTACTGAAATCACAGTCTGAAGGAAATCAAAAGAGTTGTTTTGACATATGTCTACTATACAAGGAATTGAGACTGTTGCTTTTTTTAAATGTTGCCATGCCAGAATATGTAGGCTTGCGGTTTATTCTGGTTTAGTTCTGTTATTTAACCTCTTTGTTACTCTGGGTTTTCTTTTTTTATCTTCAACATCAAGATGTTGGTATCTATGTTTTTGGAGACAAGTTAATTAGTTTTTTTTAAAATCCCCTCAGCATTTGCATTGGGAATGATTAGTATTAATCTTCTTGTAATGCTATACAAGATATTTGGCACATTTTTTTTTTCCTACACAAAGGCATCTTTTATACTGTTAGACAGTTAGAAAAGCCAAAATACTTGTTTCGTCTCTTATTGTTCAGAGCATGTTGTTTGCAGGAACTTAGTACTTCCATTTTTGAACACAGTGATAGGGTGTGCTCCATGAACATATAAACAATAAAAGTTAAATCTGTTTACCAGTGCCTGTATGGACTCTATTTAGTACTTCCATAGATGTCTCCATTACATTTAGTGCTTCCATAGATGTCTCCATTACAGAATTGCTCTAATCATTGGGCCGTGTGTTGAGCTCATTTCTATTTTACTATTATGTTACAAGGCCCAGTATTTTGTTCATCATTCATTTATCTCCCAACCTAAAAATACTACAGTTAGCAAATTATGTCCAAGAGCACCAGGTAATAACTATTTTATACAGCTGGGATATGCTCCTTCATGCATGTGCTCACATTCATGTAGTCACAACTTATGTACAGATGCACTCATCACAAGCAAAACTTTTTTCTGTTTGCACAAAAATAATCAAAAACCAAGCAGGACGATGATACAGATAAATGACTTCTAGGTTTAATATTTTATACTTTTGGCTCTGTAGAAAAGCTTTTGGAAGGTTTCAGGAAAGAAAATGTTAGCGTTAAGAGGAACACATGACTCATTGGGAATCCCTAGGCAGCTTACGAGTAGTAGTTAGGGTGCCAAAAGTATTTTCACAGGCAAAGAGTTTTCATAGTAAAAACTGGCTATCTTGAATGTGTACTTCTTGATAATAATGCCATTTCCTCTCTTCCTAGGGCAAGGGCTATAGGCATTACAGTTTTCTCCATCCACCCTCCCACCTACCCCAGTAGAAGCAGGCTTGGATCACAGGCAAGCGGAAGCCCAGGTGAAATGTTCTAGGCAGGTTTGTTAGTAAGGAAGCATGCTTAAAGCAGTGTTAGGGGTTTTTTTCCGCCCCCCCTTAAGCAAAGGCTGCACAGAGAACTGAAATATTAGGGGTGTAAAATATAGATAGATGAATCAAAGCGCTCAGTGCTGCTTTTTTCATGAATGTTATTGCCAGCTGCAGATTATCTGCACTCATAAGTTTGGCAGCATGGCAAGTTGCATTGTCTTATTTTGCAATCACAAGAGGAAAAGGAGTGAAATCATATGGCTGGGTGTAGAGACAGAGGGCATGACCCTGCTCTTCTCACACCAGCAGCCTCTTACTTTATGGTGTGCAGGCAGAGAGCAATTAGCAGTGCTGCAGGATGATCTGGGTTTTATAGGGATGGCAGCTTGAGTAAGTCCACGTGATCATATTGCTGAGAATGAAGTGTGCCTTCCTGAGAAGTAGAAAGAATTACTGCACTCATGCAAAGCGACTCTTCCTTGCTGCTTAATACCAGGAAGACTTATATAGGGTGTAGCGCTTGAGCAGCGGAAGAAGCCTAGGGAATAGCAGCAGGAACAATCAAACCTCTGAAGACGGTTGGAAAGATTTGGGGTTACTTAAAAAGGAGAGGAAATGACCATGGGTATAATCTTGAAGCATTTAATCTCTTGAGGAAGAAAAAGGCATAGTGGGTAGAATAGGAAGCAGTAGGTTTAAATTACAGAAGTGGTGATGCAGGTTGGACATTACTATCCTTACCACTGAAAAATTCTAGTCATCTTCACTGGTATAACTTGGTTTGGGAAGATGAGCAAACCAGTATTACAGCAACTTCATAATCATTTGAGCAGTTGCCTGCTGGGAGTGACGTGGATATAGCTGATACTTCCTCGGGTCTGAAGCATATGCAGTGTCTAAATCCCTTCTAGACTTGTATTTCTTATTTAATGGTGGGACTTGATGATCTTAAAGGTCTTTTCCAACCTAAATGATTCTATGATTCTTGATTCTTTGATCCTCACGTCCAGGGGTTTGACGGTCATTTCCACTGAAACAAGGTGAGGGGGAGATGACTGAGTATCTTACTGTCCTTAATCTTTTTGGGATCAGAGGAGAGAGTACCATTTTTTTTCTCCAAGTTGCCTTTATCAGTCTTGATTTTCCGCTTATGTTCACATCTCATGCAAAAGTTCCCTGTGTGTCTGCTTATTCCTGTCATGGGCTCCTATGTGCTATTCAGTGAGCAGGATACTCCTGTAGCTGGAATTTGGAAGAGCACAAGTTTGCATTTGGAGGATTCTGGGAGGTTCAGCTTGAGCCAACTGAGGAGGGGGGAACTTGGAACCCAATTCTTTCAACAGGGTTATGCTGTGGAGTAAGACTTCCTTTGGAGAGCATGTAAAGTCCATGCAAGTCAAGGCCTGATACCCTGCTGGATGCTAGAGGCATGCTTCTCTTGCATCACATTCAAAGCCTTTTGAGGCTGTCTGCACACTGTTCATTTACCATTTATCTGATTTAATGTAATCTGGATTGTGTTTTGGCTAAGTACTTTGCAAAAACAAATTGACAACTGGTTTATGTATACAAACTAGTTAAAAATAATTTGTTCTTTCAATATGTTATGTCCTGCGGGGAAGGAAGAACTGTAATTTCAGAATAGTTTTCTCTTTTTGCAGGGATGCTTCCTTTTGCCAGCATTGTTCCATGTATGTGCAATGTTTGTCCCTTACTTACTTCCGTATGGTGCAAATCTGACATCTTTGGAAGGAGCTTAGGGATTGTTAACTTCATATGATGAAGTATTTCAAATTTAACTTCAGTTTAATGGTCTACATCCTCTTTGTTATTTGATTTGACAGCTGAAGGAGGGAGAAATGTAGCATCTCTGACTTCAAATGCCAAATATACTAAGAAATGTAAAGAAATGTGATACTCTCCTGTAAAACTGCTGCTTTTCAAGTCTGCCTGAAAGGGAAAACAAAACAGAAAGATTGAACTGAAAAGGAATGGGAGAGTAAAATTTCCATCATTTCAGTAGCTTCACAATAAATTTATGAGTTTTATGACTAGATTAAATGCTGGTGTGGTGTTTTCAGGTGAATGGGATGCCATCTCGTTACTATGCAATGGTATCTTATAGTAGCTTGCACAAGATATCAAAGTTAATCTTCCATATGTACACAAATAAAAACATGTTCCTTGTCCCTTTTTCCTTCCCACGCATAGACCTGGAATAATAAGTGAAGACTATCTGTAAAATAAAAATGCTAGTCAAAGTTAAATCCCCGATTTCTCATTCACTTAAAGTACTTGGGAAAAGCACTGAAATACTTTTTGCCCTTTGACCGTAACACACATCTTCACTTCTCTTTTGTCTTACTGCAACGCTGTTAACTTGTTGAAAAAAACCTGGATGCCAGCAAGTTGGCAGACGTCCTGAATTTACGTAGACAATGCCTGAACCTTGCAGATGCACTATGGTAGTAGCTACGGAGTTAGTGTGGCATCGGTTCTTGTTTGACAGCTTGTACATCATATAATTGGCTCCGGGCCCTTGAGCTTCAGTTTGAAATCTCCTTGCTTTTAAATATTTGTCTGACTTGGGAGAAAATTCTACACAGTCTTGAGAGCAGCTGAAGATACTTGGAGGTGTCTTTCATCAGTTTACCCAAGGAAAAGTCCAGAGGCTTTGCTAACCGCAGCCTGCTTGGTAATGATTCTGCTCTGTGATCCAGGAAGCTTCTTCAGAGCTTCTGCAATCCTCCTTGTTTTCTTTGCTCCATGTAAGTTGTCTGCTGCTTTGTAGGTTTTAAGTCATTAATTGCTTTTGAATCCCATTTTTCCGTGCCTGGATTTATAGGCAGAGTTTGTATAGAAATCTGGCCATCTGCAAGATGTCAAATCTCTTTATTCATGCTGTTCAATCTAGTGTGGGAAAAGCTTTTCTTGAGCATCTGGGAGTAGAGTCTATGAGGCATCAGGGCTTCAAAGGACTCTTTGAGGGAGACTGTCAAGGGGAAAGTCTTCCCAAAATACAGTTTTTGGTTTTTACATATTTTGCATAAGTGGAGAGTGGGAGCTTTTGTTTGAGAGAACAGACTCTTTGCAAATCAGAATGCTTTTAGAAGTCACATGTTGGGCTCCTAAGGGGAATCTGTTGTGACCAGGCTTAAGCCCTGAAACGCTTAAATATAAATGCACTTACCAGTGGATGGAGTTGTAAACAAACTTTTGAAATCTCTTCAGGCATGTCAGTACCCATGACTGTACTGAATTGTCTCGTAGGTGAGCAATTATTTTTGTACTTTACAGTGAGAAAATGGAGTTTAAGGATTGGTTTTGCTGATCTATTTAAATTTGAGCCCAACTTCATATTGATATTTTTTAATTTCAGAAAATCCTGAAAGCAAATATAGTAAAGCTTTAATTACTCCAGAATACTGTATTCTAAAAGACTTCATGGATTTAGTCTTAGAAAAGCTGCAAAGCAATTGTTTAAATGACAGAATACTATTCTGCTTTCTGTCTGCCAAGTTAAATGAGTAAATAAACTCAAGTCAATATTGTGATAATTTTTCTGACGTTTCAAGGAGTGTATGACTTAAGTACGCTTGTAACAAAAGAGGTGCCAGACATCATGCAAGCTTGAAATCTAGTTGATTTTAACTAAGCTTTAATAGAGTTCTTACACTCCACCTGCTCCAGCCTGTCTTTCAGGGCCTTTGTAACTGCATTTCTGTCTGAGAAGACAATTTTTTGTGTCCTGTTGGTGTGCACAACTCTCAGGGGAGCGCGAGGACGGTGAGGCATGGTGACAGGTGCATAAATAGGGTTTTGTTTGCAGGATCCCTATCCAGTATTACCAGAAGCATCACTGGGTGAAGGTATGTGAGTTTAAGTTGCCTCTGTATGGTACGGTAAGTGCTTTTGAAAAGATGAGGCTCCTCTGGAGTGATGCTACGAAGCATTTTGAAATGCAGTACTTAAGTCAGTACTGGCAGAATGTATATGGATCTACGGACTGTTCTTTTCCCCTTCTTCCCATGCCAGAAACTGTCTGTTTCTCTGTGGTAGCAATGGAGACCTGGCCTGTTGGGTATGAGCATATGATCCCACCTTTTTCAAGTTAGCTGGTTTTCAACATTTCTGCCATCTTTGATGCTAGCCATTGTAGGACGTGTGATATCTCGGGTGGTGTGAAGCACACTACTACACAGAATTCTTTTAATGGGCGTGAATTGGGAGAGGTAGTTCACCTACAGTCAGAGCTTTGTGTAACGGCCAGGGCATTTCAGAGGCTAGTAATACGGGGTTTAAAATCAAGCAAGGCCTGATCCTGTAGTGCTATAGGGCCACCTTCTTCCAGAGAGAAATCATTATCCAAAATTTTCTTTTTTAATAGAAGTAGTGGGAAATGTATGCTTCAAATGATACCAGATTCACAAAGGAGAGTGGAGGGAGGAAGAGAGAGATCCCCTTCCCATTCATGTTGCACTGAGTCACTTCATCTGAACATGTGTATAACTTTCAGGCGGCCATTCTTTACCTCTAAACAAGTTTTTCCTTCTTACTTTTAAATCATCTTATGGTTCCACCCAGTTTTGTATTCAAGCCACTTTCCTGGCAGTCCGTAGTGCTACAACGTGTGGCCTTCATTTGGGGTTTTTGTTTGGTTTTTACTTACAGAAAATGAACATGTGGCTGACATTTTTCTTAAAGTGAGATTTTGTACTAAAGTTATATCCAAAGTTGTGAGCTTTTCTTTTTCTGAAATAAATGTCTAGAAGCTATTTGACTGAAAAGGTAATCAACCTTCTGTAGAGCTCTTCAGATTTAGAATATACTTCTCAGTCTATTTCTCACTACCTCTACTGTGGTTTTATTTTGCTGTATCAATGAAGTGTTCTGGATTTGTTGCTAAAAGCTGAAGATGCAATTTTTAGGCTTTCTAATAACAACTGGAATAGAAGACTTCTTAGGTCAAGTCTTTGGCAAAAGCTGATTAGCAAAAGCCTCTTTAATTCTATGTCAGTAAAAAATACATAAGCTTGCAAAAAAAGTCATACCTCGCTTATGTCATAACTGCATACAGTATAAAGTACATGTAAACTGGAAGATAATTAAAATGTTACTCAGGTTTGAAAGTTGCTTTGGGAACTGAGGTAGAAATGGGATGAAATCAATTCAGTTGATCCCTGCCGTAGTGTTTCAGTAAATTGTTATGGAAAATACTTTGCTCAATCATTAATGTTTGCACAGGGGAGGATTGACATTTAGTTCATAGGTAAAGGATAATCACTATAATCACTTGGTAATTACCCCATTACTGATTGGTATTAATCATTTTATTGTGCAGTCAGTAAACATTTATGTGATTGTTTTAGGTGAACCTGCATCATTAATCCATATCCCAAGTGGTAGCCTCATGAATGCTTTGAAGATGGTATTGAAATTGTTGCACAGCAAAGTCTTCTGGTAATTAAAACCAGAAGAAAACAAACAAAAAAATCCCCAAACCCAACAAAAAAACTCAGACAACAAAACAAAACCTTGTGGTTTTGTCATTTGTAGTGCCTGCCTTGGCCTGGCTGGCTGGTTAAGGCCGTAGAAACACGTAACAATGAAATACTCTCTGCCCAAATAGTAAGCATACAGAGGAACAGGAAATTCAAACTCAGGTGTGTTTTCAGTTGCTTGGAAGTAGAGCTGTTATTTATCAGTTATGTTTGTGTAATTACTTTAAATTGGTATTGTGTGGTCTCATTCAAATCATACTGGATTAAAATTATCCCCCTCCCCCAGTAAATAGTGTCTCTTCAGAGGAGAACCCCTGGGAGTCAGGAGGAAGGCTTGGTACAGACCATGTAATGTTCCTTAATAACAATGTGTCCTTTTCCTCTTCAGGCATCGCTGGCTTCACTCAATGACGGATGACCCTCCAACTACTCATCCACCAGTTGCTCGTAAATTTATCTGGGAGAACCATAAATTCAATCTGAGTGGCACTCCTGGACAGTATGTACCTTACTCTACTACTCGCAAGAAGATACAAGAGTGGATCCCACCTACAACAGCTAGCAAGTAACAACAAAAAAAAATGTGACTTGCCTCAGCTTTGGCTTTCAGTGTAAATTGAATTTTCACTGGTTTTGTTCAAAATAAAAACCTCCTATAACAGCTGCAGTTTAGTTTACTGGGGGGAAAACAAGTGAGAAAACACTGGGAAGAGGTAGAGGACAGAATACATGACAAGTCTTAATTTCATCGAGATAATGGGCTTTTTGTCATATTGCCAGTAGCTCTTCTCTTCATATAAGCAGCTCTCAAACTTTTTAACAGGATAACCATTCCTGTGACAGTCACTTCTCACATTTGTACCGTTCAACAGAATACAAATATGAATTTGAAATACAGGATTCTCGTCTTTATCCTATTATAGTCTCTGGATGGCAAATAATGTACTATTCATGTACTATTTTAGGAAGCCATCTCTTTAAATATTTATAAGACAAGTTAGAATAATAAGGCTAATCAAGGGTTATAGTTCTTATTCATAAATTCTCTGTGCATGAGTATGCATGCATTGCTGTATTACAATATGGTATGATACGTAATGCAAAACTTGTAAGGCTTATAGTAATCAGATATCTCACCCCCTAAGGGAACTCATCAATAAGCAGAGGGCCCCTGTCACAAAAATCTTTTTTTGCCACTTCTGTGTTACTGAGATTGATTAGAAGATGTTCTCACAAGGGTTTGGGATGGGCTGTTTGCCCTGTCTTGACAAGACTTTCAAGGTCCTTGGAAGTTTGAGAATGCACACTTTTTTGGGAGGTAGAGAAGTAAAATGTACCAGAACCTATTCTCAAAAATGTGAAGTCTGCAAGTTCGTGTTTGAAAGAGTTGGTTGGGGCTGTGGCTTTTTTCTGTATCTTGCAGTTGGTTGATTCTTATTCCAGCCTGCTCCAGCATGCTCCACATGGCTTCCTGTATCTGGTGATCTGTAGATAACTGATGGTGGTGGGATGCCCACCCAGCCCCTCCACTCGCTCCACCGCCTCAGCTGGATGGGGCAGAAAATAGAAAGCTCATGGGTTGAAAAAAAGATGGGGAGACTGCTTGCTGGTTACCATCACAGGCAAAAGAAGCTTGACTTACTTATTGCCAGTTAAAATAGATTTGCATAGTGAGAAATGAAGGGGAAAAAAAGTAAAACATCACCTTCTTCCCCCCCCTCCGCTTCTGCCTAGGCTGGACTTCACACCTTCATCCCTGACTCCTCTACCTCCCCCCTGCAGCAGCGCTGTAAGATTGTAAAGTAGATCTGTTTATTCAGCGCTGGGCAGCACGGGGGGTAGTCCCACCAAAGTCGTGCGCACCGCAACACAGCAGCTTGTCCTGTTTATATGTAGCAAAGTGTTACATATACATGAAGTTTCCCAATACGCCTATACATAGGCATAACCTGTCCCCGCTTTGTATTAAAATTAGTTTCAAGAGGTCATTTCCATAAGTCCCTCCCAACTGCTCATGCTCAGTGATTTGAGTTGGTGGTCTTCAGGGGTCGTTTACTTCATACACTCCTCTTCTTCACCTTGTCCTTTTGGTGAACTCTAGCTTCTACCCCCCTTATGCCGCTGTGAGAACAACACAGCCGGTACCAACCGGCTCCCCATCCTTGGCTATCACGTGCTTTCCAAGGCCTGTAACAAAGATGGGCCACCTCCTACTAATCTCTCCTCTTCCACATTCCCTACAGTGTTAGTTTCTTATCTATAGTTTACTTCATGTGATTAGTAAGTTAATCTAAACCACAATGCTAGCAATTTAAGATGGATCTACAGTTGGCTTCACAAAGAGTCCTTTTGTTAACCCTTTAGCCTCCCTTCAGTGGTTAGTCCATAAACAGCCCTTTTCTGCTGCTCTTTCCTCCCACATTACACCCTGGGTCCTCTCTACGTGCAGTCTTTTGGGGATAATCCTGCTCCATGGGCTGCGATTCCTGCCAGAAAATACCTGCCTGCGGTGGTGGGGGCTCCTCCTGGGGCTGCCAGGAGGCTCTGCTCCGGCACCTGCAGCACCTCCTCACCCCCCTCCTGCTCTCACCTTGGCGTTTGCATGGCTGCTGCACGCTTCCTTTCCCCTCCTCCTCTGCCTCCGCAATGTTTCCGTCCTTTCTTAAATTCTCTTTCCCAGAGGCGCCGCCATCTTGCCTGAGGGCTCAGCCGTGCCCTGCGGGGGTTGGCTGGAACCGGCAGTGCCCAGCACGGGGCAGCCCCGGCCTCTCCTCACAGAGGCCCCTGCCGGCACCTTGACAATTACACCCCATACACTGACTTATAAAAATCATTGTTAAAGACAACTAAGGAGGGTTTTGAATATATTATATGCTTGCAATTGCCTGTCAAGAAGGAAAAAAACTACTTCGCTCCCTAACAGCCACCCCGGTGGCTGCACTGCTGGCTCTGTGCTGGCTTCTTTTCCTTTGCATCCCCACCTGACTGGATCACTTAACCCCCACTTGCTTCCTTATTAAATCAAATTCCATATTAATTCATTATTTAAAGGTGTGTGGGGTTTCACTTTAATTGCTTTAAACTAGTTCTAGTCTTTAAATTAGTATGAAGTAGCACTTACTGAGATCTCCTCACCTATCTAATTAAAAAAAGGATAATGTTTAATTTACTTTAAGTCAACAAAAGCACCGAGCACAGCTGAAAAGCAATTTGAGCCACACTGAGCAGCATACATGGAAAGGTCTCTTTCAACGTTTTCATCTTGATAGATTGTTTGAACTTAACCAATTTTGCCCCAGCCTTGCTGAAGAGCTTCATTACTATCACTCATCTATGCATGCCCTAGGGGCGCAAACCTGGGTAAGAGCAATTAACTCTTATTAGTTTTAGCCTCTACTTCTTTCTAACGCATTTTCTACCAATTTCATTCCCCTCCCTTCTTTGTCCTGTGGATTTTTTGGATTGCGGCCTAAATACATGCCAGGAGGTAGAGTTGGGAATGAGCCTTTGTATCCAGGGGACAGATTAGGGGTGCAGAAACTTCCTACACCTCCTGTGCTGAAGAAAGAGGCCTCAGAGCTGGTTTGTCCTTTTGCTGTCAGCTGGAACAGAAACATGTAGGGAGGAAACCATTTTGAACAGCTTGGTGTGGAGCAATACTTCACAGAAAGGAAAATGGGCTCGTCCTCCTGCCCCCCCTGGGCTGAAGTGAGCCTAGGACTCACTAGCCTGGTTTGGAAAGCATCATCAATCCCGTCTCTGGAGAGGACAGAAACCCGCTCATCCTGCTTTAATCAGCAAGAACCACAAATGCTGGATTCTAAATGCAGAATTTCACGGACACCTCTTGTAGCACTGCTCCTCCGAGGTAGATGGCATAAGGCATGTTCAGGAAATAAAGCATATGCAGAAAAATCAGTGGTCTTCCACAGGGCTCTCTGTAAACACTTCTGCAATTCAGTCTTTTTATCAGCAACCTCATTCACTTAGGGAAGTTCACCTTTCCTGATGACATCTGCCTCAGTGTCTAGGCTCAGTCACTTTCTGATCTAAATGACATTATAAACGCCAAGCTGGCTGAGTGTCACAGCAGATGGTGTCTTCGGCCAAGTGCAACTGAAGCACTGACAGGAATATTCCCCTTACACTAAATGTGACTTTAAAAGAGGCAACTTTCTGACATGGGAACTGCCCCATTAAGAAGAGAAGTGCCTCTTCCAGGAGCAGCCAAGTGCTGAAACTTGCTTTTATTTTAAAATTGTGTCTTTACCAGTAGGTTTCTACATCCCCACAGCCCTGGGCAACCCTTTGCTGTAGCTTGCTCAGAACTACCGCTGTACCAACAGCACGCTTGGCTTGGCCCTGTGCATTGATGTGGAGTCCTTCCCTCAACAAGGCACTGCATCCTTCCTCCTGGCTGCCTGGGCCTGCACCCCTCTGCCTAATACAGCCAAAACCACCCATGAGGCATTAGAGTGGAGAACAACAGAGAAAGGAGCTTCGGGAGACCATCTCCCTGTCTGAAGACCCCAGTAACGATGGGTCAGTACTGGGGCACGCCACACCACTCTGCCAGCCACCCACACCTCCCGTGTGCTGCATTCATCCCCCCCACCGGGCTGGCTAGCGTTGCGTGGCAGGACAGGCTGCCCAGTCCCCACCACCAAGGGTGTCTCTTTGCCAGCTGAGAGTTTATCAACACCCTGACAGTCAACAGCCCAGGTCAGCACAGCACAGCACGTTACAGTAACATGGATCCGTTGGTGGCACGTCACTCGCTAAGCCTCCAGATTCTGGTCTTAAAACCCAGAAATGGCCCTGGCTGCCCAGGTCTGGAGTGGGTAGAGGTTTCCTTTCAGACAGAGGACCTGTGCTGTAGGCGTGTACGAACAGCACTGTTCAATGCTCTTGAGACTTGATGTTGGCTTTGGTGTTGAAAGCACCTAATGAATCCACCGTAGCTCTGCTTGGCAAAACGTTACTTAACTAGATGAGATAGATGGAGGGGAGAGGCAGCACCAGCCTCGCACTGAAGAGCTTGCAGCAGAGTTAATGTTTCATAACTATTTCTGGCTACAACAAAAGGAGAAATCTTCAACAGGCGAGGACATCTGGGGCCATGTAAGAAAGCTGGAAGGAGAGGGGAGGAGGCCTTGTCCTTTCCCTACCAACCCATGCTGTACCACTGATTCCTGCATGCTGTGCCCACCCGGCTCCCCAAGGGCATCTCGAGAGCATTCAGATACTTGCCACCTCACATTTTTATGTCATATAAACTCAGGCTTTAATTTTTGGGATGTTTCCTGCTAAGGTGCTGGGAAGCAGTCTTGAGTGGGAATTACAGGGATGATTGTTTTGCATACAGTTAGAAGTCATCAGCCCAGCAAGCTGAGGTATATATTTTCCACGGCTGCAATGCATTCAGAGTGAAACCTTTGAGTTACTAATTCTGTGGGGCTTATTATTCTGCCTGTAACCAAGGGGGAAAGAGGGAACAGATCCTTGCTAAAAGAACATCAAGTCCAAAGACTCTCCCTTCATGTGGTGTTTGCAAGGGGTGTACAAAAGCCGGTACCTGGGGGTGGGAGGGAGAAAGTGGCAGCCTTTGAATGGCACTTCAGGTTCCTAATGCAAATCCCACAGTTGATGCTGTGTTATGCTGGGGGGAAGCCTATCTCAGTGGCAGAGATCAGAGCAACACATGTCAGTGGGGAAGTGCCCAGCAGGGGTTTTGTCCCGGAGACCTGCTGAGTGCTGAACACCACCCTCCAGTTCCCAAGCAGAGCAGGGCCCACGCACCAGAGCTAATGGTGGCTCTCGCTTCCAGCCGAATTTCAGCATGGAGTCCAGGAAGGGGAGCACTTTGCTGTGTGCGCCATTCCCAGCTGCCAGCAGGAGCATGACCATGACCACGCTCAAGCCATATTGGATCTCGGAAGCCCTAGAGACTTCCCTTTGCTGAAGAGCCAAAATCAGGTCTGGCCATTTCCTTCACTTACATTTTTGAGTCCCTTGAACCCGTGTAAAGTCATTTCCCAGCCCGATGAATTTTGCAGGCACTCTTAGCTTTGTTGACACGCAACAAACACAAAGGGCAGAATCAAAGCAGGATTTTGCAGAAAAAAAGCAGTGTTTTCAAAATTTATATATGATATAATCACCTATAAGAAGGTTTGTTTTTTTGAAAAAGCACTTTAGGACTTACGTTCATCATTTCCTCTACAAATTTTATGTAGAGGTTTTGGTTCACCATTTTTCTCCTATTAAATGTCAAAAGATTAAAAAAAAAGAACATAAATACGTGTGTGCTAAGCAATACGTGTATACACAAATGTGCATAGATACACTTTTAGTAGGAAAAAGAAATACCAAATTTAGCATAAAGACTATATTTAGTTGGAAATTTGCATTAAAAAGTTTGCAACAAACCACACTAAAATTTCTTCATCAAGTTATGAAAATATGTAAAACAAGTTAAAAACTGATATTCAAATCAAAGCTTTTTGCTTGCTAATTAAAATAATGAATCACTTCATTTAGATCAGTTTATCCTGTACTACAAACCTGATACAGCAGAAGAGATTGATTTTGATGTTGCAACCAAAAATTTTTGTTTGTGTGCATAAGAGCAAAAATAAGAGTTACTGGCTAATTTTTAAGTGGGTATTTAGAGCAGGAGCAATGATTAAAGGACAGCTTCACAGACTGCTTCTAAAATCTAGTGTTTTGGAATTTGTTCCCATTAAGAAGGATATGCAACAAACTAAAGTTTTAGAAGCCTATCTTTTTCTTTATGGAAATTTCCCACAAAAAACTACATTAATGGCTTAGTGTAATTTAACCTCTGTAATAACAAGAGTGTTACAGAATCTATTTAAATAATCTGTACGCCTGTTAGCATCACTTAAGCAAATTGCAGCTCGAGAGACTTCTGGTTTACATTGATTTGTATTGCTAGAATATTGTATCTATTCCTTTCTTTTTGTCTGTGGTGTAATTTCTTTCCCACTCCTCTAATGGACTACTCAGTTCTTGCCTGTGATATATTTTTTTAAATATTAGTTTTAGGGCAAGTGGTTGTAGGACTATTTTATATCCTTCATAGCCCAAAGGATTTTTAGTTGATGGACTAGCAATCCATCAAAATGCATGAATGTAACAGATGAAGTCTCATGTGGTAGAGCATTCAGACACACGCTATAAATAGTTAGTTTTTTGAGGGTAACCATCCATAAAAATTCAATGAGGCAAAACCAAATTCAGCAATATCTATCCGTGTGGCGCTTCCCTCGTGTCTTGCATGAAACAATGGCCAGAGGAAGCAAGAAAACCATAGCATGTTTTAATCTGAGGCAGCTGTGTTAAAAAAAAGAAAAGGATGTATTTACTCTGGCTGTCGGGAGGGTTCATGGAGCTGCTTTACTTTCCAAAGAAAAAAAGTGAAGTGCAAGGTTTTTACAGCGTGAGCCTCAGGTGCACCTCACTTGCCCACAATGCAGCAGCAAAACCATTGTTGGCACAAGCGAGATGTTTTTGTTATTTGGCACATCTCAACATGACCTTGGACATCTCCGGTCTGACCTTCATGTCTCCCCTGGACCCACCCTAGGGTTGGCTTGAGCCACGTGGCACAAAGCCACCCTGAGACAGAGACCTCTCCGCCTCCAGCAGGGGAGATCACCTCCGAATCTCAAACTGAATCTCATCGCCGTGGGTCTAAATCAGGTGCCACCACCCAGCAGCACTCTCAGCCTTCTGGATTTATCACAGCCTAATTGCTGGATGCCTGTGCCCCAGAGAGCCCATTAATATCATGAATCTATGCAGAAGAACGAGTCTGAAAATAGAACCTGAATCCGCCAAGGGAGTTGCGCTGCCTCCTGTGTCATGGGTGGGAGGAGATGCAGGAGATGCAGGTGACACCAAGAGCTCTGCCCAGCACCTGGAAGTCGCTGCGGCTTCAGAGGTCTCCCCAGCTGGAGTCTGGCCAGGCAGTCAGAAAACGCACCTCTACATTTAAGAATTTGCAATTTTCTGTGAATAATTATTAAAATGGAGGAAAAAAACCCCTGCCACTAAAATGAGCCTGTTAACAGATCAGAGCATATATACTTTGAGTGATCCACTCACATTCATACATTTAACGAGCGAGAAATCAAATCATAAAGACTGAAGCAAGACTTAGATTTCTTATATTAAAGTACAAAAATTCAAACTTTTTACTCATTTGAAAAGGGAAAAGTGAGAGGAATGTCTGGCTTGCTTTATTCAGCCTTAGAAAAAGCTTTCTTCACTAACTCAGTATCAGCTGTGAGTGTTAAGGCCCATGGGAGACTCATACAGAGCTGACACTGACTCAAGACATGGGTTTGGGACAAAAGCCATGGGCTGCAGGTCAGGACACAATCTTACGCTGTCTGAAAGAGCTCAGTCTAGAAGGTACTCATATATTTTTTTGTTAGTTATTTTTTAGCTATCAGATTAAAATCTACCTGGCTTTCCTTTAACTCCTGCTATTTAACTTGCATTCCCCTCCAGTGGGATCTGTTTTCATTTTTATAAATAAGCTTTTTCAGTTTGGGACTCTCTGTCCTGCAGTGCTGTTGCTGTAAATACCAACAGGAAATGTTAATTTGTGTTTTATCAACTTCAAATTATCTCTGATGCACTTATTAAAATAAATTCTGATGGATTTTTTTTTTTTCTTCAGAAAAATTCCTTATACATCTATTAGTTGTTGGGCTTTTAAAGCCTGATTTGTCCATTAAAATTCAGGTTTTGTAAAGCAGCAAAGAGAAGCCAATGTGTCCTGGCAGAATCACTTCAAACTGGGCAGTAAATAGCAACATGTCTTGTGACACATTTGAAAGTACAGAGCTCAAGAGGGCAAAAATTAATTCAGCATCCCACTATTACTTGCTGTAACCAATTATCAGAGCTGAATGAAGAATTAAATTAAGCGTGGCTTCTTTTTTGCACTCATCAAAGTGGGTTGCAAAACTTTGCGGTAGGTAGGTGGGTGGGTAGGTGAGTACCCGGCAGCGCAGGGCTGGCGACCGGGAGCTGGCTCCAGGCGGTGGTGTGCGTGCACCAGGAAGGGGCTGCTCAGGAGGCATGGCCTCAGCAGCTTGGCTGGGCGCTCCGCTGTCCTGCAGGGATCTGTGGTTGGTTACATCTGCAACACACAAAACCGAGGCACGGAGGTTAGTCCCAAATGTGGCACCCAGCTTTGCCTGGCAGACTGGGGAACCGTATGACCCATTGGACTTGGATCTGTGCGCGCTGTCCCTGCTGTGCTCACACAAATCCACAGCAGCAACTCCGCTGCAGCGCTCACATCGCTGGGAGGTGGCTACCTGGCTCTGTGTACCCTTCACCCCTCACAAATCTGTCCTCCTGGCAAGGTGCCAGCTGCTCACTTGGATCCAAGCAATCATCAGAGCATCTACCAACTGTGCTAACAACAGCCTTCATCCCCAGAGCTGGGAAGCTCCTCTGAGGCACAATCATCTCTGCTGCTTGCTACTTACCACCGCAGCTTACGAAAGAAAGGACAGTAAGTAATTGCTGCGTAACCCACACCGAAACCTCCACCTTACAGCTACAACCTTACCACAGCTACAGGGGTCTGGCGGTGGCCCTATCACGAACCCCTGTTACAGCTGCAGGCCTGCTTCTGCCAGCTGAGGAAAAGCACAAACTGGTTTCCAAAAAGCAAACACCAAAGCAGTGAATATCTCCATCGTGGCCAAGCACAGACTGGATGCTCCAAACCCCACCGGTGAGCACAGTTACGTACGTGCAAAAGAAAAGCAGTGAGCAGCAATTAATCTGTGCTGTAACACTTTGTCAAATTACATCGAGTAAACTTCTGTTTCTTCTAAAGCCCAGGTGGGCTCTTATCTGTACTTGTAGGTCCTATTAGTCGGGATTGTAATTGCTGTTGTTACTCAGCAATAGGAAAACACAAGCCATAACTGACCATCCAGGCCTGATTGCGGCAGCAAATTTGTTGCCCATTTGTGTAACACCACGCTGGGCAGAATGAATGCCCTCATGTCACAATGCATAATTCTACAGGATAATTAACTTCATGCTCTGCAATTAACGAAATAGCATCTTGATACAGAAAGAGATCAAGGAAACAAACAACTTTTATCACCCACCACATGCTGCCTAGAATCAAGCGTTTGAAAGTTGCCGTAGACTAGCAGTTGTGCGTTACAACCCATACAAGTCTTCAGAGAAGACGACATTTTGCAGGTATCTAGACAGTGTCTTTCCTGAGCAGCTTGCCAGTCTTAACAGGGAGTTGTGAGTGAATCTGTAGAGGTGTCTTGTCCTCCTTTCTGTTGCTCCCTTTCTATCCTTCCCCTGTGCCTCAATCAAAATAACATTAAAATAAGAATTATCAATTAAAATAACGAACTCTCCTAAGAGCGACACCAACCTCCAATTTAGGGTTAATAAACACACGTACCTTTATACATACATACGTTACACAGGGAATATTTGTGCTTATCGCTTGAGTTGCTTGAGCCTTTAACTGCCTTTCAGTAGCTATTTAGCTTTGGTATACATTTAGTCTATAGGGGACCTATTCTCACCTCCAGCATTGCCTGGAACTCCTGCTTCTTTTCATTTATTCCCCAAAAGCCATGCCACAGTGGGTCAAGAAAGCCCAAGCCCATGGGGTGCATAAATGTTTTGTCTCTACATTTTAGTGAAGCCTTTAAGAGCACTGAAAAGCTTTTTACTCGCTGTGCTAGATTGTTCAGTTTTTGCTGGGGAGCCCCACGCCGTCGAGAGAGCCGCGGCAATAGCTGGTGACATCCAGGAGCAACCTCTTCCCTGCAGCTGGGCTTCTGCCCAGCAGGACATACTGCTTTTACAGCGATGACTGTACCAGGCAGCAGGAGGCTGGTAGCGCAAACAGATTTTGTAGTTGTAATCACTTCTGAGAGGAAAGCAGGGGGAAACTCTCAACAGATAATAGGTTTGCTTCTCTCCAACCAGTCGATGGGCTCACATGTTATTGCTCTGAGGTGCATCCGTGCATCTTTCCAGCTTCCCTGCAGCTCCCTGTTTTTTTGCCACCCCTGATTTCCCGCATCAGACTCTGCCCTCCCTTCTCATGCCGGTAGCTGTCTGCCTCTCCCCCTCCCTGTCTGCTCCTGCAAGGTTGCCAGTACCTTCAAAATCAAGGTCAGTGAAAAAGGAGGATCCTCAGTGAACTCTTCCAGCACTCTTGGGGTTCACTGGCACCTGAACATGCCAGGTTAGTAAAGTTCATCCCATACATCCTCCTCAGTTACTCATGATCAAAGAACAAATTCTTTCTAATTGATATGAATACTTAACCCAATTTCTTTCCAGATACAAAATAAAAATATTCAACCATTCTGTGTTATTAGCACTTTCACCATCCAATTCTGAACCATCTACTTTCCTGAGATGTTTGGCTCTTGGTGTACTTCTGTATTGACCTTAGCCTCACAGCTGACGGTGCAAACCTCGTTGGTAGGAACTGCCTGACCTTTAGAGGCAACGGCAAGAAGGTAAGCGCTTGCATACCTCTTTTTTCCACTCAGGGGAACCTGAGGGCTGGGGAACCTGCTCTCTCAGAGGTGCAACAAGGCTGATGACAGCGGTGGGATAGACCAGGCCACTGAGCAGCATTTGTTCACCACCCTCCTCTGATGGCTTTTGATCATTTCAGCTGATGATGACCTGCTCACAAGCTAATACAGGTACTAAAATGATTGATGACTCACCCCGCGCTACCCGATAAGGATAAGTGGTTTTTATTGGGGTAGGTATAATCAGGGCAGGGGGCTGTTAAGGAGAGGTAGAAGCTTATGCTCTGCTTTTACTCTCCTACTGTTCCCAGTTTTCTCTGTTTCTACAGACTCAAGAGCTATGCTGGGACAACATTCCCTGATCAACAGGGATGCTCGCCATCACCCTGATCACCATGAGTTTAGAATCATACAGACAAACGGGAAATTAGAATTAAAATGAAAAAAAAAATTAAAGCCAGGATTCTCATTAGTTTCTGCTTCCTGAGATATTTTCTGTGATATTGATTCATTTAAAAAGAGCTTGATTTTCCTCTTGCATATGTTATTTGCTAATTTTTGTAATGGATTTAGTTCTGACTGGCATCAGAGTAACTTCAGGGGATTGCGGGTCTATTTTTACTGCATTGCAAGGCTGTAGCAAAGCCAGAATGTAGGAAGCCACTAATGCTAAAATTACACCTTGTTTACATACTTAGTGAAAAAATCACCCTGCAGAAGGCTTTGCTGACAGATAGCGGAGTGTGTGCACTCATTTCACAGACCTGACCAGGGCTAAAAACCCCAGAAAGGCTGCTCTGGACAGCTGCTGAGCAAGGCATAGCACAGTGCCATCATAAAACTGACAGGGTGGCTTTGCACCAGCTGTAGCTGCGCTCTTAATTTAGCATTTGGTGGCTCTGAAAACACAGTACTTTATAGTTGCTTGTCAAAATTCCCAACTGTATTAAAATACCACATTCTGTGCATCTTACCTGATGCGTTAGGCCTATCTTCTTCAGTGGCACAGGCTTTATTTTGATAATGTTACTTTTGATTCACCCTGTCATTCAGAAATTCTAAAGGAAAACAAATTACATTGCCCTAATGTCTGCCTGTGCTAACGGCTATACATTAGGATTTTTTTACCAACACCGGTGCTTCCTGAATCATGGGCTTCCTAACGTGTGAGACCCATGAAGAATTTGGCGCCACTGTAATGCTGGTTTTTGCTTTGAAGATCGGACATCTGCTGCTAACCGTTTAACAGAAAGCAAGGTATGGCGCCAAGCAGCAAGTTGGATGTACAGGTACTGCGGATATCAAGTTCCTACAAGTTTTGTAAATACAGGTAAAGGAGAAAGAATAAATTAATACCTCACCAGGAGATGGGCTGCTTCACAGCCCCTTGTGCTGCCTGGCCTGCCCCTACCCACCAGCCTGCACGCCCCAGCCAGCTGGGAAGCGCGGGGCGTGAATCCCTGTGACGGCAGGCAGAGAGCACCGAAAGCAGAGGGGAATTTAGGGTGTGCGGAGGAAACAGGGCATGCAATGGGGTCACGTAGGGAGGAAAAGGCCTGAGCTGGATGCATGAGGCCGTGGGGGCTTCCCTAATTCCAGCACTTGTGCAACAGTGTTTGTATTTACCTACATTTGACAGCTGATCTATTGAAAAGAATAAACTGAACCATGAAGTGAAAGTTTGCCTCATCATTACCACTTCTCCACGCTGACCAAGATCCCACCTATTTTTTCTAATCAGAAAGTAGTGGCCTTCTACAGCTTGACTGAATCCCACTGCAGTAGGGATGCAGCCTTTCCTTTTCCTTCTCCTGCCAGCCTCCAAGAGCCAAATCGGGTTAATACATGTTCCCACAGAAGATTTATTTACATTTGTTCAAAACAAGAATTCACAGTCTGTTGCGTAGAGTAACTGCTAAAAACAAAAATTAGAAAATCCTATGTCAAGGCACATTATATATTGAACTTGCAGTTCTAGCATTTGGTTTGCCATTCAACAGCCAAAATACATAACAACAACCTCTGTGATGGGAATTGATTTTCATATGATGGGCTTTATGAAGTAGTAAACATTACAGTACTTGGCTAATTCCACGCAGCCACCCATGGCTTTCCATTTTGCTCTGCACAGCCCATGTACCACTCACAGCATACTGTGTTAAAAGATAGGAAAATGCCAACTAAATAAAACTCGTCTTTTTGGTGCCTCACTTTTGAGTGCACTAGTGCTTGCAGTCTTCGGTCTGGTCACAGTTTACATCGCTGAGCTTTAAATGGAGATTATCTTGACGAAAGCCTTTTTAAGTCTGCGAGATTCCAATTTTGTGTTGAAATACCAGATGTCATCCCAAGATTTAATATATTCTTTCATTCTAATCGGTGGCAGACAAACTGTTTGATCTGACATTGCGCGCTGAAGGTTTGGTTTTTTTCCATGCTGTGTGCTAAAGATCACTTTAAAAAACTGTCAGTAGATGCCTGGCAGCTTTATTTGTACTTGGTAATTACGAGGCCCAATTTGATATCCAAATGGATCAGGAAAATGTTACATTTTCTTTACCAAATTTTTGCTTTATACTCTTGTTACTCCTATTGTTTAAAATAGGAGTTTTCTCTGTTCTGTAGGAAGGGAACTTCCTCCAATTATTGCCTTGGGGGTGGGGGATATTGAGTGGAGGGGATATTCACGCTACCTATTTTAAGTCAATTTACCTCATTTGTCATATAAGGAGCCTCCCTATAGGCAAGGTAGACGTAAACAACTTGCCAGCAGTTGAGCCAGGCGCTGAGCATCTGGTGTGTGAATACCCACCAAAAGGTACACACACTGGGAAAAGCAGAGCAAAACTTCTTCTCCATTCATTCTGAAATGCCGTGTTCCCAAGTCCTTGCTGCTATCAGAAGTAGGTCATCCTTACAATTTTGAAGTGGACTGTGGTGCTTTACATGCCCCAAGTTATGCCGTATTTATAGTTTTGTGTGGATATACGCGCCTGCTGGGACTGTTGAGAGCTACGCCCTGTGCGGTCATTTGTAACGAGAGAGGATCTGCTCCTCAGAACACCCTTCATGTGGAGAAGATACTGGTAGTGGATTGGGAAGGAAGACGGCGCAGGAACATTTCTAAACTGCATTTCTTCTACAGAGGCGGTGGAAAGCAATGCTAAGAAAGATAGCAAGTCATTTCAGGACAGTCTAGCACTGTATGGCGCAAGTGCAGGAAATCGTTACAACATGTAGTAAATTTTAAGTGCTTTAAGCAAGTGCTTAAGGGTCTCAGGGATATTATGAAATGCTTTCCTGAGTCAGGACTAATATATGATCACTTAAATATAATTAAGAATTCTGTAAGCTTAGCTAGAATGTAAAACTGAAGTCAATACCCAGTTTGATAAAAGATCTACAGCCCAGGCAGCCTTCCAGAGGGCAGGCACTCTCAAATGGCAGTGCAGTTAAGAGATGTGACATTTTCCTGGATGCACCAGCACCATATGTGAACTAGCCAGCCCTGGGAAAGGCAGGGCTCATTTTTACAGCTGCTGAGGGGGGGAATTACTTTACCTATAGAGCAGGTAAAGCCAATGCAAATGTATTTTTGTATCTCTTAGAAAATCTACAGGCTTGAACTCAAATGCCAGTTACTGAAATTGCTACAAATGCAGTGTTCCCAGTTCAGCAACATTACATTTAGGTAATCTCCTAAGTAGCCCGGTAACTACCTGCCACCACACCGTGAAAGCATTGGAGGGGAGCATAAATTCTGGCTGAGCTTGTTTCTTTAGCCACAGGATAATGTATTTCCATTAATTCTGGTCTATTCTACCTGACTGGAATATTTTATTCCTTTCAATAGGATTTTAGTCCTTGAGTTTACTCCTGTGCTTCAAAATACACGCTTCTGTGGTTTGCTTGGTAGGTATTTGCTTTACTAATAACTGCTGGATACTGGTACTAATGCCATCAACTGTAATAATTTTGATCTCATGCCTGGATAACAATGTTAAAATAGTGATATGGAATGAATATGTTTGCTACTACTCCCTTGTCTTTTTGTTTCTGGGGGAAGCTATCTTTTTAGTATCAACTCTTACATTCTGGTTGAGTTCTTCTACCAAGATCTATCTATCTAGATCTCTCTGGCTGTCTGTTGTTCAAAATATATCAAAATAGCAACACCATAACCAGTTGTTGAGCTACAGTCTTTTCATACTTGCTTCTCCTACCAATAGGCTTGAGGTACAAGTTCTGTTTTAAATGTGATGCCTATTTAACAAAGCTGATCTCTTTCATCTTGCATTAGCTCAAATGAAAGTATTTCCACATACAATTTTCAACTCCCCTGCAACTGCCTATGGAGGCAGAAAAGGCCGTTTCAAAATCTCTGCTGGCCTGAAGCCCTTGATTCCTGACTACTAGGTAGTTTGCTAACTCATCTAATTCAAATACGCAGAAGGGTGAGTAAGCAATAAACCGTGTCAAATCAATCCATCTGGCAGTAGGTAACATAGAGGTAATGAGCAGCATGTTTACAGAGCACATTTCCTACTCAGCCTAGCCATTTGCAGGATTCAGGCCACGGATGTCACGGGTTGTCTGAGCAGCATTAGATGCAAGGAGTGACTGCATGTGAAAAGGGAGTTTGAGGATAATTTATGATGATGGATGTTTGTTGTTTATGCACACTTCATTAGCTAAATCGGGCTGGCTAGCACTCCTGGGACTTCTCTGCTTTCCCTACTGCTTGCTGATGGCTATTTGCTCTGAGTTCATAGGTGAGTGAACACAAACATATGGTTTTGCGTATATGATTTGCTTTATGATGACTAAGGAATGCATGAGGCATCTGTTATGGAGCTGGTAGAAGTTGCCATGTCCTTCCATACAGAAGCTGGGAAGAATATATTGTAGCGTTTCCCTCTTCTGCTGGCAGAGGAAAGACATGATCTATTAAGTTTCTATTTAAAGTATGGCAATTTTATTCTGACTTGAGGTGCTCTGGGATCTAACAAGATCCTAAATTCACTCCCAACATGAGAAGCTTTGTATCTGCCTCAGCCAACACTATTGGCATAATGTCTTGGTATTATGAATCTTTGGATTGCCTTCGGTGGGAACACATGTGTACATAAATAATAGCAGGATTAAGCTTTGTGTACGTAAAATTATTAGGCAGATCAGTAGGAGCAGCAAA
Organism: Gorsachius magnificus; assembly: GCA_034008185.1. Classification (NCBI taxonomy): domain Eukaryota; kingdom Metazoa; phylum Chordata; class Aves; order Pelecaniformes; family Ardeidae; genus Gorsachius; species Gorsachius magnificus. The sequence goes on from CM067081.1 coordinate 167,382,532, forward strand.
ACCAACCGAGTAGCTGTCTGAAAAGCGAGAACATGAAGTGCTCTTTACTGGTCCTGAGCACGAAAGCTAAATTCACAGTGAGGTGAAAGTTATACCACAGTTGTGGTAGCATACTGTTTAGCAAGGATGAGCCAGTTCTTTTGCTTTGTGAATGAGGAACAACACAATTTTTACAGTTATAAACAAATTCCTCGTGTAAATACATATGGAAGCTTTCATACAGGCAGGAACAGGACCAGTTGATCAACATCATATACCTTCCAGGTTTCTAGGAACAAAGGACACTGTAAATAAATATGTATTTTGTAATTGTATATCTTCTTTCTGAATGACAGCTTCCAGAAAATAGTGACAAGGACAGTTCTGGACAGAGGCTTCAGTCAGGTTGCTTAGTGCAGTTTGAAAAGTGTGAATAGCAAGAGAGCTAAAAATATTACAGTGAGATGCAATATTGCAAATGACAAAACAAAACTCCTTAATAAATTCAAATTACCGGTGCACTGCTTGCTGTTGTCATCAAGGCACCTCTGCAGGTGAGACCAGACAACCAGTATGCATCAGCAGGAACTGAGGCTGCATGTCCACCACATGAGCATCTCAGTAGTAAAACTGCTTTAGAGATGTGGTCCCACTTCCTTCACAACTCTCCTGCACCCCACATGCTTTTTCCTTCATTCATGCTGCAGGTATCACAGCAGTTGAACAAGTTCAGCCTAAGAACTGAACTGACAAAACCCTCCAAGGATAGGCACAATGGTAACAACATGTTATGCTGGTGATGGAAGTATGTATATTGGAAATACTCATCTTTGAAACCAATATTCATTATCCTGGTATAATTGCCTTATACCAAATAGCTTCCTTATTATACCCATATTTTTTAAATTAGGATAGGTGCAGTAACAAGTGCTCATATTCCTAATTGAGGAACAGAGCTAATAAAACTGTGATGTGTAGAAAAGGCCTCAGGACCTCTTCCATGCTTATATTGAAGCATCTCCCTTCTCAGTTTGTCCTGGTTTCATCTGGGATAGAGTTAACATTCTTCCTAGTAGCGGGCATAGTGCTGTGTTTTGGATTTAGTACCAGAAGAACGTTGATAACACACTGGTGTTTGAGTTGTTGCTAAGCAGTGCTTATGCTAGTCAAGGACTTTTCAGCTTCCCATGCTCTGCCAGGGGCACAAGAAGCTGGGAGGGGGCACAGCCAGGACAGCTGACCCAAACTGGCCAAAAGGGTATCCCATACCATATGACGTCCTGCTCAGTATATAAACTGGGAGGAGTTGGCCAGGGGGAGCGATCGCTGCTTGGGGACAGGCTGGGTGTCGGTCAATGGGTGGTGAGCGGTTGTATCAGTTGTTTTTTCCTGGGTTTTGTTTCTCTCTCTCTCTTGTTTTCCTTTTCATTACAATATTATTAGTAGTATTAGTATTAGTATTTCAATTATTAAACTGTTCTTACCTGAACCCATGAGTTTTCTTACTTTTGCTCTTCTGATTCTCTCCCCCATCCCACCGCGGGCAGAGGGTGAGCGAGTGGCTGTGTGGGGCTTCGTTGCTGGCTGCAGCTAAACCATGACACCTTTCTAAGGTGGTGTGATTCACGCACTGCAGTACTGAGCATCTCCTCAGATCAACATGGCATACAAGTGAGGCAGCACTCCAGTGTCCAAAGCCCTCCTCGAGTCAGGTCTGTTAATATCCACTCGCTCAAACCTGGTGATATCCCAAAGTTTTGGGCGGAAGCCTGCTCAGGAAACTGGTCCACTTCTCTGGCTATTGATATTGTGCGCACAGACAAAGCTGTGCATCTGTCCTGTGCTGCCCATCCTAGGATTTGCACTTCCCACAGTGACAGAAGATCTTAATATCTCTGCAGAATGGACTGAGCCTAGAACCTGCCCTCTCATTCGGCGTTGGTGCCACATCTGACAACACCCTGACTCGCACGAGAAACATTGAGGTCTTACTGTAACATAGACCATCGCAATTTTCCTGCTTTAAATCTTACTATTGAATCAGGTTCAGCTGATTTCAAAAAGTTTAGTTAAACAATGCTTATATTAGACCTGAATGTAGGCTGATCTGAAATTCACTATTTACGTCACGATTTCCTATATACCTGTAAGAACCACAAAGCACAGATTGTCCTTCCACATTTGGTATCAAGAAAATAACTAGGATGATGCTCACATTTTATTTAGTATTTCTGCATATATTATTATTTTATTTTTATTCTGGTCCATATGAGCAGACAGCTACTTCCTTTCTTCTATGGACTGTCTCAGAGCTCTAACTTGACAGCTCCTGGAGGAGAGAGACGGCATGTGACATGTGTACAGAACTCAAGATTGATAAGGGTATGCTTTCATTCATTATAATGACTAAGAAGGAGTGAAGATTGACAGTTCAATCACTCATTAATAAAGACTTACTGTGTTCCCATTCATGAAAGTGTTAGTCAAATTCTAAAACATTTTTAAAAGGATATTATTATTATTATTAAAGTTTGATTTAGTACTTTCCCCTCATATGACAATGTAGAAGAATAAACGGAATTTTAATTAGTCTGAAAACTACCCCAAAATTACTGATCTTTTTCCTTTTTTTTAATTTTGGGAAATATCTTTTCTGCTTACAGACTGACGAGAGGCAGGACTTAAATATATGCTTGCTGTAGTTTAACAGGTTGCTAAACCTCAGCGGAGCCAAAGGACTAATACACCATTCAGACAAGAGAGGATCGAGCTAGGTTATGTTACTTTTAATTTGCTGTGGACAGAGCTCTCCGACTCATATTGACCGAATTAAAGCATGAATGACAGAGGCTAATGACACAGTCTGCTCTGACGCAGCCCCTTTTCCTGGAGGAGCTGGTCCTCAAGGCCGGGCTGGCCCACGCTCCTGTGGAGCAGCAGTACACACCGGTCAGGAAGGGCAGTCAATGTCGACCTCGGCTTCCGCAGGCTACCAGGCTGGAGCTTGTGTGAGAGCAGCCTGGACACCCCTGTGGTGGGATGGGCAGCAGGGCTGCTGTCTCGGGGTATACGGTACCAGCTCCTGGAAAAGAAAGGCACCATACAAACAAACCCAGTCTCAACATGCAGGCAGGGGGAGGGAGGCAATCACACAATCGTGTTAAGCCTTGTCCTCTATTACAACTACACCTCTTCCCAATTTTTTGAGGACCTCTTCAAGCTTCCTCTCCCCAAGTAAGATTTAGTTAGATCTGAGCAGTTTCACACCCATTTCTCTTCTTGATTCCACTGCCAAATCAGATTGATTTGTCAGTTTGTCTTATTGTCTGCTCATGTTCTACAATAAGATGGCAATCTCCCATCCCTAAGAAGCTTATAGGGTTTTTTTTGGCAGTGAACGAGTCATATTTTTCCACTGTTTGGCTGTGAAAATGATTGTTCTCTGTCTTGTGTTTACTGATTAGGTAAAGTGCAGATATAGACAATCTCGTTATTTTAAAAAAACCCCACCTCTTGCTTCAGATGATTGGTTGGAGAGAAGGTTTCGTTTCCATAGCAACGTTTTGCATTTGAGCCTGCAGAAATGAGGCTGGCTAGAGGCATTTCAAACATGCTACATTTAAAGAGCGGGTTGTGCTCTACAATGTGTTTTCATTTTTTGCATCTGAGAGAATTATTTAAGAAACACCAGAGAAACAAAACGAAAAATCTTTGCATCCCCATACGTGAAACTTGAGCCTGCTGATACCAGGTGTACTGCAGAGCATCTCTTGAACTGCTCTTGTAAAATGGACACAGTGAAGCAACCTGACCACGTTACTATCAGTTGCCTGAACAGACACCACAACTTTAAGTAAAAATCGGTCCAAAGCTCAGATGTCACTATTGTAAGAGTTGTTTGCCTACCTTCAGCAGACAACAACACTGAGCATGGTATTTGGAGGGAATGGGATAGAAGGCTGAGGAAGGGTGAAACCCATGTGGGAGGTGGCACCTCAAAAGACGTGGGGCAGCAGTAGGGGAGGGGCTGTTGAATTTTTGCAGAACTGGCAGATAGTACAAAGGCAAAAAAGTCTTCCCCAATACAAGGAGCTGCTGAAGGAAGACACCACTGGAGAAAGAATGGAGGACAAAAGCGATTCAGGTTCTGGTTTTTTCACTTCATGCTGTGAAGGTTGATCATGCAGTAGCAGGGGTAATTTTTGTGGCTAAAGAAGAGGGAATTAGACTTCAATGACAGAGGGACAAGGCAAGGAACATATTTCACTTCAGGACTTCCGGTTCATTTGTGAAATACTGGGAAAGAAGGAGAGAGCAGAAGAAATTTGTAGTAGTCTTTAAGGGAAATGCTATAAACTGGCCCCTTCCTCTTTGGCTGCCATCTATCTGTGTTTCACCAAACATACCTTCTGACTCAGCACAAATCTTGTCCAGGCAGAACTGGAAGATTCCACGTATTTATTCCGTATTTCACTTTGGGAGGTACAGAACCCGGTGGCACAACACACACATGTCAGAAGCACAGTGGTTTTGTCCAGGAAAAAATGATGGTGAGCCATCCAGGAGGACAGAACTGCAAACAAAATGCGTACATAGAGTCAATGAGAGTATTTGAGGAATTATATGTTATATAAATATACAGTGATACTTTAAGGGGAAATGGAGTCACCTTTTCTCTGTGTTTGCCTTTGGACACCGATAAGCAAAGCAATGACATTAAGAATAACAAAAAAGTTGGTGTTATTGGAAAATAACTTAGTGGGATTAGTTGAGAGAGTGTTGCTGTAGCATAGCACCATTCAGCTGGTAACAAAGAACTGTAAAATGGCCCCGGTATCAGAAGGCAGTAAAATGTTACCTAAAGCTTTTTTGGGGGAAGGAAATACAGGTAGAGTAATTTCAGAAGTTTTGTGGAAGGAAGACACCTCACGCCAAAAAAGGCGAGTGAAAGCCAGAGGAAATATGAAGCAGGCATGGTCACGCTGAATGCCGGTTGCTCTCCAGTTATCCAAGCTTCATCTGAGCCGACCAGCATGGGCTGGAGCTCCCACCTATCGTATTCTGATCAGGTGGCGTTATTGCCCGTGAGTAAAGCTCTTTGAAGACCAGCAGACTAACATGGCTTTGTCAAAACAAGCTTAAAAATAATTGTACAATACTTGTCAGTCCTAATTTTTATTAGAGGGTTTTTGGAAGAGGGGAGTAAGTTTGTCTACAGGGAAACTGATCAAGGGTCTGTTCCTGGAGGTCATGGATCAGTCCCACCAAATCATGCATTGCTTCATGCCTAGACTTCCTCTGAAGGTGCCTGGTATTGCACAAGCATGGTAAGTGGGCTAAAACTGTGGGAGAAAAGGGGCACATGGGGTGATGTAAGAGTGAGTGTACCGAGGAGGAACGTGGAGGGAGCTTATGGCACCAGAAGGACAAGAGAAAGGGTGGGTGCCAAGAGCCATGCAGAACCACAACAACTGATAAACATCACACACACAAAAAAAAGATAATGATGGGATGAAAGAGTGGAAACACAGGCAATCCCAATGCCCTGAAATGATATTATCTCAGACAAGACAAGACAAGTCAGCAAAGTTAAATATTTGCTTCTGGTTGGCCAGGCGGCCCTGGAGTTGTATCAGAAATTCCTGCCCACCACATTTCTTGACAGGTCTGGATTCCAAACTTTTCATCTACCTTAAAATGCTTCTGTTTTCAAAATAAAGTGATGGACTCAAACTTTTATAGCTCCAGAAAAAAATGCAGAGGTCAACAGTGCAAGAAGGAGGCAGCAGTTTTCCTCCTGTTATGAGAAAACAAATAAAAAACATGTGCTGAGGTGAGTTACCTAATACAGCTTTTGAAAGATGTGGACATCAGGGTCTGTCTCCAGGGCAAACGGCTCAGCCCTGCATTCTGAGAAGACAAAAGCTCTGGCCTTGAGGTGAGGAGCCAGATTTCCAACGCCCTGTTGTTAGAGATCCCAAGGAGGCCGCTCTATGAAAAAACATGTTCAGTTGCTGACTTTAGATAGTTTCTGGCTCATCAGGAAGGGAAGATTTCTGTGAAATGTGTTCCAAGGTCTTGAACTCTCCTAATGCATAAAAAGCCAAGGTACCAAAGCACTGAGGTTTGGGATACTCTAAGAATTTAAGCATTGCGACACCCAAATCTTAAGGTTCTGACTCTCTTCTAATCGTACTCTGAGATCTTACTCAGAAAAGAAGTGGTTCCAGAGCGCATGTCTTTTCATGAGCGTAACTACAGAGAGAACAAACCAAACACCCATACGCCCATGGTCCAGGATTATTGCTGATGGTGTTACTCCTCTTGATTACCCTGTTTCACTTATAGGTAAACTAGTAATTGTATCCAGCTTACACAATCAACCCTCACGCAAGAAGGACACGTGCACGTCGGTGAGAAATGTCTGGAAGAAAGGAAAGCCGCCTGAGAGTCTGCTGCGACCAGGCGTGACAGCAGATGCGTTAAGAGGGATGTGTCCCATAGCATTTTACACTGGGCAGTGGACAAGAAGAGTCAATGGCTGTAGCAGGCAGTATTCTTGGGAACGCCACCGATTTCTGTGAACAGTCCTCTAGAGGGACTATGAAAACATTGTATCACACCTGTAATACAGAAATTTTGAGAAAATGAGGGGTCCTTCTTTTTCAGAAGACAAGAGAAAGGGCAGGGGTAACCTGAGCAAGTGAGTAGAAGTGTGACGGAAGGCTGCATAATCGGACTGGAGAGAGGAGAAGTAACTGACAACCGGCATCCTGAGACACAAATCGACACGCTAACAGGAGCCTGGCAAATCTAAGCCCAGCTGCTGTCGCAACAGCCTTTGGTTAACCATAACCAACGTAAAAACCCCACCAGTGGCGCGGGTCCCACTCAAGTGACCCCCCTCCATTTTAGCACCCGAGTGCAGCGTTGCGCTGGGTAACACCTTACACCACAAGGTGAAAGCATCTGGCTCAGCCTGCGCAGCATCGCAAACGTGATGGCTGAGAGCTGATGGCCCAGCACTGTGGCATGGCTCCCTTCTCTCCGTGACATATTAACCTGCCAGCTAATATTCGGTCACTTCAGCTAAACTGCTCCTGTCAGACTAATTCCAAATGTAAATGCGATGGCAGTTTGCTCTAACTTCTCTGCCTGCTTTTTACTTGCTAACTAGCTTGCGGGAAATGAATTTGCTACGGGTCGCTGTGCTCTCCACAGGACTGAAGTTTCATGGAAAGTTAACTTGAGAATGTACCAGGACACAGGGAAAGCTTGGAACAGTGGGTTGCCCTGAGCTAAGCCACATCCTTCACCATCTGAAACATGTGGTCCCATCCTCCGGAGATGCGGCACAACCTGCTGCTCTGTCGTCCGGCTTCGGCTGCTGGGCGCATGGGGGGGGTACGTGCATGCAGATGCAACACGCCAAGCAATGATTCACCTCCGCGCACTGGACAGCAGGGTTCTTGCATTTAAGGTTAATGCAAAAGTATGTTATAATTAGCACTAAATACCTTTAGAGATCGGATTCTATTTTAACTTGAGGACAGCTTGTAGCTCTGACAGCGTACTACAGCTTGCGGGAAAAGTAAATTGCTCCTGGAAAAGGTGTAAGTTGCTTTGGCTGAGACTTGCTTCGTTGTGGCAAACAGGAGCACTCCGGCCACGTACCGAGTGTTGAAGCACCAGAGCAGCGTGGCCCAAGCGGCTTCCCACGGCCCGGATCTGGCCGGGGGCGTGAAGCCACCCAGTCCGGTACCTCCGTCCCTCCCCCCGCGGAGGGGGAGCGAGCCTCAGCCCTGCCCTGCTCTGGCCCAGACCAGCGCACAAGCGGCTGCAGCGGGGAGGGAGCCCCGCACCCTGCTTTCCGTGGGGGGGCCGCCGCGGCTCCCCAAGTCTCAGTGGGCGCCCAGGCGGCGTGGCTGGGAGCCGTCCGGAGCCAGGCGCCCGCCTCGGCCCCCGACCCTCCCAGTCCAGGCCACCTCTTCAGCCACGGTTGCCCCAGCCCCGGGCAGGGGGCGCCCGGCCCGGGCGGGGGCGGGGAGGGGGCTGCGGCCGCGCCCCTGCCGGTGGCCGTGGCGGGGCCGTGCCGTGGCGGGGCGGGCCGGGGTGCGAGCCCCGGGGCGGCCGCCGCAGCCGCGCTGCCCCCTGCATGGCCGCGCTGTGAGGGGCGGGAGAGCGCAGCGCCGCGGCGGGGAGCCCCCGGCGCTGCCCGCCCAGCATGCTGCGGAAGGTAAGGACCCCGCCGCTGCCCCGCCGGCCGCGGCCGCGCACACCGGAGCGGGGGCCGGGAGCGCGGGGCCGCCGCCGAGCCCCGGCGGCCGCTCCCGGGAGTGGGGGCGGGGATGGGGGTGCTGCGGCGGCTCTGCGGGGGCCCCGCCTGGGGGCGCCGCGGCGCCGGGAGCGGCCCCCGCGGGGGGCGGTTGCGCCCGTCAGGGCGGCCGGGGGCCGGGGCCCGGGGGGAGGCGCCGGGGCCCGGGGGCGGGGGGGGCCCGGGGCGGTGGCGCCCTGCGGCGGGGCGGGCGGCGGGAGCCCGCCGGGCGCTGTCCATGGTGCGGCGGGGGTCAGCGGGCGGGCAGGGGCGGGCGAGGCCGGGCAAACTTTGCCGCCCGCGGCCGGCGGCTCCCCGGGCGGGCCGGTTTCGGGCTGGAGTTGCCATGGATGCCTGCGGCTGGCAGCACGCGCCTCCGGTCAGGGCAGCGGCGGGTGCGGCGGAGCCGGGGTGCGGGGTCCCCCGCAGGCCGCCGGCGGCGGCTGCGAACCCGGCTGCGGCGGGGGAGGCTCGGGCGGGCGCGCGGGGTGAGCGCCGAGCGCCTGGAGCCGCCCGGGGCCGCCTGTGGGAGCGGAGCGCCGCGGCGTGCGGGAGCCGTGCCGGGGGCTGGCGGCCGGCGGCGATCCTGCCCGCCGCTCTGCCCCCCCGTGCGCGGTAGCAGACGATCCCTCGGCTGCAAAATCTCGGGCAGGGAGAGACTTGGGCGAGTGGAACAGCTCCCCGTTTGCACACTAGGCAGCGGCGCTGCTTGTTTTGTGTGAAGGCGAACGCAAGACTCTTCGGACTGGTGAAGGCGCTGCTAAAAGCTTCGGAAGGATAACCCGAAGGTCTGAGCCGAGGGGAGGGTGCCTGCACAGCCGCGCCAGACCCGCTGTGGAGCCGCAGCCAAAACCTGTTAAAGTCAGTAGGAATCCTCTCCCTGACGTAAGAGAGCGTGCGTACAGACCTTCCAGCTCCTGTCACAATTTTCAGTACTCCTTCCGAAAGGCAAGCTTGCCCCCCAGGTGGAGCGGGGCTGCTTGCCGTCATTGCTGGAAGCAGGCTGTAACAGGGAAGCGCCAGCGTAGAAGGAGCGTTATCACAGGAATGAATCGTGTAACTGCTCGGGCTTCTTGTCCTGCTGTGATTCCTGCCTTGCTCTCGTTTTCTGTTACCTTCCCAAATTTTGTTGTTACAGCTTTAGGCCTGCTAGCCTAAGTGTGCAGTAGCTCAGACAACTGGAGTAGCAAGACATCCCTCAAAATTCGTGATAAAAGGCGTGGGAAATCTGTAGCCCATCTGCATGGCGAGTGAGGTAGGTAGAGCCTGGGGGTCCTTGTCAGCGCTTCTGAGCCGCTGATCAGGGCTCTGACGGCCGCGCTTAGTTTGGCAGAGCTTGAGCAACGTGGAACAAACAAGACGATTTAGGATTTCCCTTTGTTCTGAAGAGGAACCCTCCACTTAGCCAGGCTCCCAAAGCCTGGCATTGCTAATCTCTTGTCACAAACATTCCCAGAGCAGTATTTTATACTCTTGGTGTTAATTATTATGTAGTTGTTATATAGTTTGGACAGGCTGGGTAAGAGGAAGCTGATTAATTCTATCCTTGCGTTGTGAATCATGTGGGACAAATACTTCATTTGAATTTTACCTTCTTCCACTACCCATCGTACTCCTTTGCTTACTAGGAGGGAGAGTGCAGAGGTGGTCAAGATTTGTAATTAAGGGATTATTAAAGGTCAGAGTGACCTTGGGGATTGTAGATACAAGGTATCCGAGCCTTGTTTCTTTTTCATACCTAATTCTGAAGCTGCCCAAGGGCTGCTGTACACCAGCATCCTGCTCTGTGCTGCACGTTCAGTGAGCCGCCCGTTGCAGACTGACCTCCGTGTGAATTATGGGCCACCTGTGCTGAATTCCTCTGCTGTACATGAGAAATAGAGCCATGCCGGGAGAAGTTAAACTAAGCTAACTTTAGCTTAAAAATGATAACGTTTGTAATGCCTGATTCTTAGGCAACACCTCAGGGCTAATGAAGGCTGTGTGAAGAACCATCTGAGAAAGGGAATCTCCTTGTAGGCAAAAGGAGCAAGGAATGAAAAGAAATACGATTGCAGCCCTCAGTTTGGGTCGTGAGTGCCCAGATCCTACTTTAGGCATCCCATTGGAGAACCTTCTTCACTGAGTTTGTGGGTCGGGTCCCTAGCATGTCTGGGAAAAACAGTAGTTGTGTGGGCAACCAACAGTTAAAATTAATTTCATGCCATGGCTCTCCAGGCTGGAGTATGAAACCTCAGCGCTGATTGCTTTGTCTCCTCTTTATGCTCTGCTGTTCCAGAGGACTTTTTACCATTTGTGATTTAGCATCCCTTTTTTGCTTTTATATCTGTCAGGAGGGGAAGATAAAATAGGGAGAAACCCCTGTTTTTCTATTGTTCTGCCTGTCGTGTGATTTTATGGCCAAAAAGAGGAAGCCTAACATTTGGGACCTCTCCAGATTTGCTGTCCCTAAATGCAGGTGGTGTTTCATTGATTGCTTCAAAAATAAATTAATCTGGAGAGGGCTGAGCCACTGAGATAGAGAGCTGAATGCTTGCACAGGGTTTAGTATGGGTCAACAGCTCAGTTGTTAAGTGTTAAATCCACACTTTCCATTTGGATCAAGTTTTCCAGTGCCATCTGTGCTCATAAAGGAGCTATAACTAGAAGAGTTAGTCTCGGAAGCATAGTAAAAACGTGGGTTTTGTTGCCAGCAACAGATGAGAGAATGTCCTTGGCCTTTCTTTTGGGGGTGTACTGAATTTCAACTCTAACATGGAGAAAATGGACCTGTGAGGATGGGTGGAATCAGTGAAATGTGGTGTCTTGGTGGAGCTGCTGTTGAGTTGTGTGTGCGGGGTGGGCTTTGCCTAAGCTGAGCCCTTGGCTCCTCAGGTGAGCTGATCTCTCCGAGCAGCTTGCCTGTTCCCTGTGCGTCAGTCACCGAAACGGGGTGAAGTCCTTCAGGCAGTGGTGACCTGAAGCCAGCAGCAGTACGCAGGTGCTGGTGGTCCTCTGGCTTCAAGAGTGGCAGAGTGATGCTCTGTGCAACCTCTTCTACACTTTTGCTCACCTGTGTGGAGGCAGATTGTAGGCAGACGACTCTCCATGTGTTCCTCGGGTCCCTGCTGTAGTCCGTGGAGGAAAGCAGAGCAGCTTGGGCTAAGTGAGGTCTGGTGCTGTGTGCATCGGAACTGTGTGGTAAGGAAGAAAGATCACCACGGGGAAGGACAGGTGGTAGCAGGACACTGCTAGCCTGCTGCTTTCAGGGCTCCTGCTAGGGAGCAGTTTAGACCTCTCTGCCTGCTACCCTCTCCCCTCCTTCTGTCTCCACCCACTACATATGTCCAACATGTTCTTCATGAAGGGAGTGCTTTCTAAAATCCTCTGAGTACTGGCGAGGTTGAGGTTTCCTAATTATCCCAATGCCTTATTTGAGGTGCTTTACAGGAGTTTCATCCTTCCAGAGAGCATGCCCCCCTCTCTTCTGTCTACACACTCTCTTCTCAGACTTGAGAAACTGTACATACAGAGCTTCCTGGCCACCACTGGTCTTCCTCCCTCTGCAAGCTTTTCAAAATAGTTAAAGGTGATGTAGGCGCATTTCCAAGTACTTTCTTGCTTGAATGAATACACATTTTTAAGAACACCGTAGCGTAGTACCTAGGTGCTGCAGCTGGGTGTATAGCTAATGTCAGCTGAGGTTGGTCCACTTGATTTCATTCCAGGTGAAAGATCCGATTGTTTTTCTTCCATATGCCCCTCACCTTTCGCTCAGTTTCTTATTAGTAAGAAAATACTAATACAAATGTAAGCAGGAAGAAAATCCCTGAGTTTTTTTTTCCCTCTTTTTACATTCCTCCCCTTTCCTCGTCATTCAAATAAAATAGATTGGTATTCTAGTTAATAGAGACAAACTGTCTATTGGACATTGCAGGAAGGCAGTAGCAGAGTTAAGAGAGGAGAGGTTACATTTCCAGGCCGTGGCTGGGAAGCCAGTTCTCCAAACGTCAGCATTCTTGTCTCTTTGGACTTGTTTCTCTTTCAGCTTCTCTTGCCAGATGACCTATTTATCTTAATTGACCATATTAGGAGCTAATTTATTCAGCCTAGACAGTCCTTCGCCACTGAAGTTCATATTAGATGTAAGTTCTCATTTGTATCTGCTTTTATTATCTTTCCGAATACCAGCTCTGTGTATCTTGTTAATTTTCTCTAGGGAAAACAAATTCACACGTCAAATCCTGCTGGAGTTATTTCTTCAGGCAAGATGTACCCACACTTGGAAACTAATGGAAGTCAGACACATCAAGAAGAAATTAGTATTTAGGGACAACAATAAGAAGGAATTAGTATGGGCAGAATATACTGAAAATCCAGGCTGGGCTAAATAAAGTATATCATGAAGATGAAATTGTGTGCTACTTCTGTTTTTGTTATATCATTTAATGTTCTTAGGTGGTTTTGGCTCTGATACTCAGTAATCAGTAGCTACTCTTGTAGGAGGGGAAAGGGAACGGGCTTGCTTGGTAATGCTCTGTTTAATTCATAATGTAGTTAGGAGGGACATGTATAGCCTGACAGGTACAGATCAGTGCTACATCTTGCTATAGATTTTACTCACCAGGTGTTTGAGCAGAATGAAAGCTTTATTTTTAACCAAGTTGTCCTTGTTTTTGGTCTTTACAACCTGTTGGGCAAAACTGCACGTGCTGGGACAATTTGGGCTAATGGGAGTGGGTGGCACCACAGCTCTGCTGGGGAAAAAGAAAAGTGCCCTTTTGGTATTTTTAGTTGCTCGGAGATTGTCTTCAAATAGTGCGTAGCACTGTCAGTCAAAGGCTACATTTCAGGGTTGAGGTAATAATGAGGTTTTCCTTATTCAGCTATTTTAGAGGCTCTACTATTTTGGCTGCCCTCGGGGAATATAAAATATGTTACCAGTTAAATCCATGACAACAGATAACTTAAGCATTAGATTTAGCTCAGCTAATGTGCAGGCAATTGAACTGGGTAAGACAGAGGCCACCCTAGCATGAGGGAGCACTGAATAAATCCTTGCTCTGAACACAGCAAAGTGGGAGCTTGAATAGAGGGTCTCCTGGCCTTCGGGAGAAACAGGACAGACAGACAGCGGAGATTTCTGCTACAGCTTGGGCAGGCTGTGACTGGGGCGGGTTTAAGTGGGTTTTAGTGGATTTTTAGTGAATTTAGGTGCCTGATGGCGTTTAAGTGCCTAAATGATTACGTGATGTACAAGTGAGGATTTTGGTGCGAGGGACATCAGTATTGGTTTTGAAGGACTAAAGGTAAGAGGATTTCCTGCCGTCCTGCAGAAGGAGTGACTCAACTGATTAGCGGTAGGATCCATCTCTGCCAACAGTGTCTATGATGCAAACATGTACCAAAACGGTGCCGGAATTTCTCGATGCTTGAAAAGACTTGAAACAGTAGCAAGGGAACAAGGGGAACCAAGGCTTCAGGCTCAGTGGTGGTGTGTGCTGTGGCAGTCAGTAGATGACGGAAGGGCAATTCATTCTGCTCTGCAAGGCAAACTACGGTGTTTCTGGTATTTCTCCAGTTTTGGAGGTCTTAGGTTGGATGTGTCATCATGGTATAAATAAATGTCGATGGACTGTCTCAGATATATCTACCATCTATTTAAAATCTCTCCCCTAAAATTTATTTTCTTAAGATTCTAGAGTAAAATTCTTTGAAGTTGGGCTATAAGGAGTCAAAATCTAATGGAAAGTCAGTGAGGTTTATATATTGAGGTCCCTGGGTTCACTTTTGAAAATGGGATTAAAATGGCTGGCATGCTTTCAGCTGTCTTTCTTACTGGTTATATTTTTACCTTCCACCTCTGTTGGTAAGTAGAGAGGAGCGCAATGCATAAATGGCATGGGGAGGAAGAACTAAGAGTGCCCGATTGTTCACTGTCTCTGTCAGCAGAAGAACTGGGGCCATCAGATGAGATGGTCAGGCCCCAGGCCCCAGGTCCAGAGCGGGAGGATGTGCTCCTTGTTTAGCTGTGCAACTCCTTGCCACTGGGCGTTGTGGGGGGCACGAGTCTCCATGGATTCAAAAAACAAGCGGGCAAATTCAGGAAGAATACTTCAAAAGTCCCTGACTACAAAATTAATACCGCTGGCTCAGAAAAACCCTGACCTGCAGATCCCCAGCAGCTGGAAAGTGTTCTGGGGAGCAGGACTATACAATTATTCTGGTCACGAGGGTCTTCCCAAGGCATCCACTGCTGGTCACTGTTTCAGCCAAGATACAGGCATGGATTTAATGCGAGCCAGTCTGCTCCTTACAGTCCAGCACCACAGAACTGAGCTTCGTTTTCTCCTGAGGTTGCTTGTGAGATATTGAACCTATTAGAGCTATACTGTTGATTAAGCAGGTCAGCTGAGAAATGTTTTATGAGTCTATGTGATCTCAGAGAATGTGTGCATAACTTAAGACTGAGGCAGCGGGAAAACAAATGGAGGAAGATTAAGATCTCTGAGACATGTTGGCTTCATTAAACTAAAAACAGATTGGTTTTTTTTTAAGGTCATTTCTTATGTTTGTGACTCCTGTTCAGGGCAATGGTAGGTCGGAGCAGCTGGTTGCACATTTCTTGACAGCTTGCCTGTGCCAGGACCAACATTTCCCTGTCCTCATGTTCTGAGGTGGGGACAAAGCAGGTTTTAGCACAAAAGACACAAAAAAAGGACAGTTAGTATCTTTTCCTCTCTGTGTTCTCCACTGCTGGAATGTTGTCCTGGCGAGAAGACAACAAAATCTTAACTTTAAAAAATATATATGAAAAAGATTTCCAAACAGACATGTCAAAAAAAGGGACAGATGAGCTGGCTGACGTTTTTGGTTGTGAGGAGTGGAGGGAAATTCTGCCTCTTTTAACAAAGGTGCCCAGTGGCAAAACTGCAATTTCCAAAAGTTTTTTCATTTCTGTTGTTTGTAGTATGGCTCTGCTGGATTAAGAAGCCAAATAAATTGAGTTAATAGGTTCACCTTGGTATGAATTCCTGGTAAGTAAGCCACATGTGACTATTTTTTCCTGTCAGCCCTTCCTGCAGTAGTTAGCAATTAGTGCAAGAATGGTTTTCTTCAGTCTGCTGCTTTACAACATAGCAGAGGTACATTTAGAAACTGGCATCGATGGTTTGTGTTGTGGACTCCATGGCTGCCTGCCTCCTCTGCGAGAAGCGGCGAGTCCTGCTCGGGTGAGGATGTGGCCGCTATGTCCACCCAGCGCACCAGACAGTAACACCCCTCTTCCAAATACTTCAGCTGAGATTGAGCAAATCTGGGTATTTCCTGGACTGAACAGATCATTTGATTCTGTACAGTTTGATGACGACTGAAGTCTCCTTAAGTTATAATATCCAACTAACTGATGTAGCATCTTGACTGCTTTTGGTGGGACTTCTAGGCCAAATATCCCAAACGTTTCAGACCAGCAGATCATTGTGAACTGTAAACCCCTGTAAAACTATATTAATAGTTTTTCAGTTGGAAACTGCTACACATTTTTGGTCTGTGCACCATTTTCTGAAGCCTCAACGATGGCTTGCAACCAGCACCAAGCATGCCTGAGGAGCAATTTCCATCTTCAGAGCATAAGTGGCACCAACCTGTAGTCCTTGGTACGATGATGCATCCTCTGAAACAGGGCTTGTGGCTCAGTGGCTTGGGCTTTGGGCTCAGTTAAACAGGTACACGGTTTTCACTTGGCTGTTGACCCCATGTGGGATATTTTAGGCAAATTTGTTTGATCTTCTTCTGCTATGGTCTGCCTTGGGCATGTTGTTGGTGAATAAACCTTTTCTCTTGTTGAAGAGTAAGTAAGACTTCCAAAATCTTTGATAATCTCCAGTTGTAAGGTAAAAAATGGCTAGGGCTCCGCTTTTCTGTCCTACTGCAACATCTGTGCATGCCCTGACAGAGCTCATGTGGCTTACGGACCTATAAAATGAGGACACTGGCTCTTTGGTCACTTGTGTCCTGCTTCTGAAGAACTGATTTTAAGCTGTTCTATTTAATGTAGTGGAGCCTGACCTTCAATGCCAGAAACCATTATAAAAGGAAATACTTCACTTGCCCATATTATTTTTGTCAAAGCTGGTTTTAATAGAAAATAAGGTTTTGATTTAAAAAAAACACCACAGAAAATATGTTTTTGCTGAAAATACTGATTTTTCCCTGAAAAACTAACCTCTAGTTGAAAAAAACGGCTTAAAGCTCTGTATTCTCAATGAGAAGTCAAAATCTTTTCCGGAAGGGGAAAATATATTTTTTTTTCCCCAACAGCAATATAGTATTAATGCTTGCTAGTTTGATTCATATAGTCTACCTTTTTTTGGTAAATGAGTGGGCATTTGCATCTGGTTTTTCTTTCTTTTTTTTATTTTTTCTTGGACATTTGCTAGCATATAATTATTTATATCAGTAATTGAATTTGCAAATCTCCCAGTAGTTCTCCATCCTTTTCAGACGCTCTAAAAACTGTTCTATTACATGTTCTCTTTGTCTTTTTGTCTTTTTTCAGCTTATTTCTGAGCAGGTGAATAAACACACTTTTTAATGCATTTCAATTATCTTGCTTTTTGTCAAGATATATTTTCAGGTAACACAATTAATTAAAACTCCATTAATCGTTTAAAAAGGACATATCCCTTAGTACCTTTGGTACTGGCCTATTTGAGTTAATGAGTACAAATGGATGTATGATACATATTGACTTGCTCAGAAATAAGGGGGCATTTTTGTTCTTCTTGCTTTTTTTATGTATAAAGGAAACCTGAGGAGATACTCTTTCCATTGCTTTTTACCATTTAGATTCAGTCTACTTGGGTCTTTCCTTCCCTTCCTCCTATGGTCCTTCTCCCTTCCCTTCTCTTCTCTCTTTTGTTGAAAGTAGGGCTGGATGTACAGACTTGAGATACCTTCTCAGCAAATGGATTCCTTCTGACCTTTAGTAAGAAAGAATTTAGGACAAGTTTTCTAAGCTTTTAGCTATTTGCATCCACTCTCAGCAAAGGAATAACCGTGCCCAGCCTTGCAGCTGAGAAACTGTGTCCAGCCTCAGAGGCTTTTTTCCTTCTGCTGCCAGACCAACCCGTTCCCATTCCCTGCCATTCCCCTCCCACCAGAGCAGCCAGTCGCTGAAGATGCTTGTTTGGGCCGTGGGAAAGCTCAGGTAGACTGAGTTGGTTTTCTGAACTGCTTTGCAACACACAGAAAACTTTTCAGAGAGGGCTGCTTTCACCACCACTTGCTGCTGCCAGGTCAGCTACTGGTCCAGGCAAACTGGGCTTTTGTGGCTTACAGAGCACCTGCCTGGAAAGGCTTTTTGCAGGTGAGCGCAGAGGCTACCTTAATGAGGCAAGAGATCAGGAATGAGGTCCTTCTTCAGAGTGGTAAGTGTTATATTACATTGATAAAGTTTGATCTTAATTGTTACTGGGGAGAAGTGTAACCAGAGAGCTTTCTAGGCTGTAACCCTGAGTACCGCCCCTGCAGAAACTATGTGGAATAAATCAAGGTATGCAGAACAAAATGTCTGCCCTTGGGGTGATAATAGAAACCACAGTTTCCTGACAGTTATTTATTGTTCCTTCTTTCTATATGTGATCCAAAGGGTTTTTTATCCAAGAGGGTTTTGTAACTTAGCCCTATAACAGGTGATTTCTTTTAACTACCATTTTCAGATTCTAAAAAGGAGGAGTGTGGCTTTAGCAACCAAAAATGTGTCTCTACATATGTAATGCTCTGGTAATTCACACATGTTGGGAGAAAAATCATAGAATCATTTAGGTTGGAAAAGATCTTTAAGATCATCAAGTCCAGCTGTTAACCTAACACTGCCAAGTCCACCACTAAACCATGTCCCTAAGCACCTCATCTAGATGTCTTTTAAATACCTCCAGGGATGGGGACGCAACCACTTCCAATGCCCATTCCAATGCTTGACAACCCTTTCCATGAAGAATTTTTTCCTAGTATCCAATCTAAACCTCCTCTGTCACAACTTGAGGCCATTTTCTTTTGCCCTATCACTTGTTACCTGGGAGAAGAGACTGGCACCCAGATTTATATCCTAGTAGCTGGTGTACCAGTTCTAGAGGTGGGAGTGAATACTCAAGGCTTTTGCACTTGGCACCTCTGCTGCCAGACTCTACAGAAATTGGAATAATTCAAGAAAAAGATGAAGTTACTTTTATTCAGTACATCTCTTACACAAATATGGCAATGGCGGGGAATAAAGGAATTTCAAATCACTGGTGGATAGTAATCTAATGTAAATCCCCAGGCACGTTAAGTTAATATATTCACAGCATGGTGCCCGGAGTAGGATGGGGGGAAGGGATGAATCAGCTCAGATGTTTTGCAAGATCCTGCCTTCTAGCTCAATATTGTCTTGTTTTCTTTGCCTGAATTTATTCCTGACAGGTGGTGACAGAATGTTTTCATTAAAGAAAGGCGGGTACCTTCCTAGAATCACAGAAATCATATGAAGTCTCCTGTGGCAAACGGGTATTCAGACGTACCAGTTCTTTAAAGCTTTGAGGTTCCTCACCGCTGCCTAACATCCCTTTTTTTTTTTTCTGTGCCCCATTCTCCAGCAGTGGAAGGGGGAGAGCGCACAGGCTCTATCGCTTGCTGCCTGCCCCTGCCCAGAGGGAGAACGGCCGCAGCGGCGTTGGGCCTTTTCCCTACGCAGCCCTCAGGCCGTGGTCATGCTGGGCTCGGGGCATCCCGACGTACTTCAGCACTACTTGACGTTGAATTACAGCTCAGCTATGACATTTTTTTGCTAGAGCTTCTGAGGTTAGGGTAGAGTTTTAAAACTACTGCCAAAAAAAGGTAAGCTGGTGCTTTGACACGCTGGGCATAGGAAGCAGTCCCGTAACAACGCTGATGTAAGAATAACACATGGTTATTGGCACTTGCAAAGGGTGCTTGTGCCTCCTTTGTAAGTGGCTGGTGGAGCCAGGGTAGACCCTGATCCTCAGGGAACAAACACCTGAAGTTTGAGTCTCGACCATCCAGGTGGGGTAGCTGTGCCTCACCTTGCAAGTCCTCGAGAACGGGTCGCTTGAGTTTGTTGGAGCCTGCGCTGCCTGCTCTGGTTTCTCAGTTGTAGTTCCCCAGTGAATTTGAATGAGAATGTGGGTCGCTGTTAGACTGCAGCACTGCAGGGATAGAGGAGAAATGACCATCTGTACCCGAGCAGGGTGGCCAGGCAACCAGATAGTCTCTTTTCCCAGCTGCAGGGCCAGGTCTCCATGTACAGAGCAGGCAAGGAGAGAGGAAGAGGAGCTGCCTGATTAATGGAGCACTGTCATCACAAGTCTTAGCAAAGCTGAACGTGCCGGAGGCGGTTTTTAATTGCTGGTTCTGGTGTGCTGAACCGCCACCTCCAGAATAGCCTGCCTGTAACAAGTGCCCAGGTGTTCAGGCTGGGTTTACTGTTCTCTACGGTAACTAAATTTAGACAGAATATAATTTAGAAATGAAAGACACTAATCAGTAAATCAGAGGGAAGCATTGCATTGAATCAGATGAGGAAAAAGTAATACTTTCCCCAGGCTAAATAACAATCAGTTCATTTGTTCCTTGCTTCTGGAGCCCATTTTGATTTCATAAGCACATTTTCTTCTTTGGCACTGCCGCTTTAGAGATTTTGAAAGTACATGTATGTTCTCAAATTTTTGCTGTGCCTGAGATCGACCTTGTTAACTTGACTTGTCTGAGTGTTTGACTCAGTCCCTGGGGCCTGTACAGTTATCAGAGCCTTGGGCCAAATGGTGAGGGGATCAGGTGCACAGGTAGTGTTCTCCTCTATCATTCCTATTACAGGGAATGAGGAGGGAAGGAACAGGAAGAGCTAGGAAATAAATACCTGGCTCCAAGCCTGGTGTGAGGAGCAGAATTTTGGGGTTTTTGGCCATGGATTGGCCTACACAACACCAGGCCTGCTGGCAAATGATGGGGTACACCTGTCTCCAAGGGGCAAAAAGATGCTTGCCAAGAACTTAGCAGGGCTCATTGAAAGAGCTTTATAAACTAGATTTGAAGGGGAAGGGGGATGAAACCAGGCTTGCTAGAAATAAGCCTGGGGGTGGCACACCAGTGTGTGAGGGACAGGGTGGTAGTGAGGTCCTTTGGTCTGCCACCTCAGAGGAAGTGGCGGACAAGATGCAAAGGTTATTGATGGGTTAGTAACAACTGCAATTAGTCAATTAGGAATTAAGACTTCTCCCCTCAGAAGAGTGGCAGGATCGTTAACCCAGCTGAAGTGCATCTTTGCCGATGCTCGCAGCATGGGCAACAAACAGGGGGAATTAGAAGCCATTGTGCAGCAGGAAAACTATAATATAGTTGCCATCCCAGAAATGTGGTGGGACAACTCACATAACTGGAGTGCTGCCATGGATGGCTATAAACTCTTCAGGCGGGATAGGCAAGGAAGGAGAGGTGGTGGGGTAGCTCTGTATGTTAGAGAGTGTTTGATCACCTTGAGCTCAGTGATGGTGATGATAAGCTTGAGTATTTATGGGTAGAAATCAGGGGAAAGGCCAACAAGGCAGATGTCTTGGTGGGATTCTGTTATAGACCACCCAACCAGGAAGACGAGACAGATGAAATATTTTACAAGCAACGGGGAGAAGTCTCACAATCACTAGCCCTTGTTCTTGTGGGGGACTTCAACTTACCAGATGTCTGCTGGAAGTACAATACAGCAGAAAGGAAACAGTCTAGGAGGTTCCTGGAATGTGTGGAAGACAACTTCCTAACTCAACTGGAGAGTGAACCAACTAGGGAAGGCGCCCTGCTGGACCTGTTGTTTGTGAACAGAGAAGGCGTTGTGGGTGATGTGATGGTTGGAGGATGCCTGGGGCATAGCGATCATGAAATGATAGAATTCTCAATTCTTGGAGAAGTAAGGAGAGGGGTCCACAGAACTGCCACCTTGGATTTCTGGAGGGCAGACTTTGGACTGTTTAGAAGGCTGTTTGACAAAGTCCCTAGTTGGAGCAGATCATCTTGAGTGCCATCACACAGCACGTCCAGGACAACCAGGTGATCAGGCCCAGTCAGCATGGGTTTATGAAAGGGAGATCCTGCTTGACTAACCTGATCTCCTTCTATGACAAAGTGACCTGCTTAGTGGATGAGGGAAAGGCTGTGGATGTAGTGTACCTGGACTTCAGGTTTCTGTCACTGTTTCCCACAGCATTCTGCTTGAGAAACTGGCTGCCCATGGCCTGGACAGGCATACTCTTTGTTGGGTAAAAAACTGGCTGGATGGCAAGGCTCAAAAGGTGGTGGTGAATAGAGTTCAATCCAGTTGTAGGACAGTAACAAGTGGTGTTCCCCAGGGCTCAGTGCTGGGGCCAGTCCTGTTTAACATCTTTATGATCTGGATGAGGGGATTGAGTGTACCCTTAGCAAGTTTGCAGATGACACCAAGTTAGGTGGGGGTGTTGGATCTGCTTCAGGGTAGGAAGGCGCTACAGAGGGACCTGGACAGGCTGGATCGATGGCCCAAGTCCAATTGTATGAGGTTCAACAAGGCCAAGTGCCGGGTCCTGCACTTGGGTCACAACAATCCCATGCAATGCTACAGGCTTGGGGATGAGTGGCTGGAAAGCTTCTTAGTAAAGAGGGATCTGGGGGTACTGGTCAACAGCTAACTGAATATGAGCCAGCAGTGTGCTGAGGCGGTCACAAGGGCCAATGGCATCCTGGCTTGTGTCAGAAATAGTGCGGCCAGCAGGACCAGGGAAGTCATCCTTCCCCTGTACTCAGCACTGGTGAGGCTGTACCTTGAGTACTGTGTTCAGTTTTGGGCCCCTCACTACAAGAAGGACATTGAGGCACTGGAGCGTGTCCAGAGAAGGGCAATGAAGCTGGTGAGGAGTCTGGAGCACAAGTCTTACGAGGAGCAGCTGAGGGAACTGGGGTTGTTTAGCCTGGAGAAGAGGAGGCTGAGGGGAGACCTTATCGCCCTCTACAACTGCCTGAAAGGAGGCTGTAGTGAGGTGGGGGTCAGCCTCTTCTCCCAAGTAGCAAGCGATAGGACAAGAAGAAATAGCCTCAAGTTGTGCTACGGGAGGTTTAGATTAGATACTAGGAAAAATTTCTTCACTGAAAGGATTATCAGGCACTGGAATGGGCTGCCCAGGGAACTGGTCGAGTCACCTTCCCTGGAAGTATTTAGAAGATGGGGTAGATACGGTCCTTAGGGACATGGTTTAGTAATGGACAGGTACGGTTGTGCTCGATGATCTTAAGTCTTTTCCAATCAAATTATTCTAGATTCTGTGATCCCCTTTGGCTGTCCCACAGGGCAGGTTTTGGCAAACAGCTTTATGAGATGCTAATATGGGGTAGTGGAAGGGGACAGATACTCACCAGAGGGCTAAGCATGCGTTAAAAACCTATTGCATTTATGTACTGTAACGTTTGTAGGACTTCTCATCTTCACAGTGCTTATAAGCATTAACAAATCCTCCTGACACCACTACGAAGTGATGTAGATCTGTATTGTAACTATGGTACTTGAGAGGGCAAGAAATAAAATTTTCTGGTGTAAGGCTCGCCAAAGAAGCCAAGGGCACAACCAGTAGTTTTAAATGACTGTCTTTTCCAGGGCAACTAGAATTTGTCTTTCTAAGACACTGTATTGTAAAAGCATACACTTGTGTGGGCACATGCATCAGTGCTCTCCTGAATAAAGAAATGTTCCTAAACTAGCGCTTAGGAAATGAGTGCAGTTTAGAAATAGCTGAATGATTCTGCAGGGAAGAGCTGTTGGGTTTTTATATCTGTTATTGAGCTTACTAAGGTTTTTCATCCTAATAGAGTTTAAGATTAGAGCTTGTTTAGCAATCTGAGACTTTTCTCATGTGATTTCTCCTTCCCTATACCTCAGTTTGAAACGGAGGATGGAGAAAGGGACAGCACCTCCACAATAAGTGAGGAGTGGTGCTTGGGTCCCCAGGCAGTGGATGGGAGGAGAGAGAGCAGCTGAAGGATGTGGCTCGATGCTGAGGATGCCTGACAGGGCTGTGGTCGTGGAACACCAGCTAAGGGAGGAGGCATTGCTGGGACCTTCAGAGCTCTTCCGCTAGTTCAGCTGGAGCATCCTTGGCCTGGCTCTGTAGGTCCTGGGCTTTGGTCTGCTCCTACTGCCTGTTGTTATCATCATTTTGTAGCCAGAGTCTTTTCAGCGGAGTTCCACCCTTGCTGCATCCACCTCCTCCCATCTGTATTTGTTCTCTGCTCCTAGCAGCTCCTTGGCAACCTGCTGCACAAGATATAATCTGCAGCCTCACTCAGAGAATTACTCTACTCTGACCTCCTCTGTATTGCAGACTACTTCTGCTTCATAGGGCTTAATCCTGCAAAGAGCTAAACTCAACTTAAACTAGGCACCCTTAGCTGAGACTGCCTTCCCAAAGGCGGATTTATGGTTAAAAGAGCAGCACATGTGAAAATACATTAGCTGCTGTAGGGTAGAAATCAGTATGATGTATTAAATTTTTCAAGTGAAGTCTGTAAACTAATTCTAGCTGTATAAAATTACTTTTTTGAGGGAGGATCTTCTTTCACGAATAAAATCTAAGGTAAAAATGAAACCCAATTTCAGTATTACTGATTTTAAAACACTGTAATGTATTTCTTTTACAGGTGGCGTGAATGTTTTCTGATCAGTGGTCACTGAACGTCACTCAAGAATTTTTTTGGTGCATATATATAGCATAAATCTAGAGATGCACTGGAAGTAATGTCTTGTAAGACAAATAACTTAGGTATAGCGAAGAACTAGGACACAGATAATTATGTTTCTGATCAAATTAAGTTTCTGCATACTGAAATATCCATGAAACAATCCCTCTGAGGCATTTTAAATGGCATAAAACTCACCAACTGTATTCCTGCTGAGTCTAATGCCCATTGCAACCTGTGTACTCTGAGCTCTACAGCCTGACACCGTGACTCATTCACGAAAGGCTGACCGGGTTCATTCGCTCACAGTAACGTCATTTCGGAAACTGTAAGGACCATCTTTTTTCTGTACCTTGGGTTGCTCCACTATAAGGTCTTTATTTTCTGTCCTCCTTCGAAGGAGGTGCTCCCACAAATGCCGCCCTCCTGCCTGCAGTCTCACTGCCGTCCTCCTGGGGTCCCTCCGCCAGAGCCACCTCATTTCAGGCCGCCTGGCCCTGCCCCGGCAGGCTCTGCAGCCCTGGCTGGCCTTAGTCCTGGTCCCTGTCTCCTGCTGGGTCACCTTTGGGTAGCTCTTCCCAGTTCCGTTATGGCTACTCTGTTGTCCCCTTCTCTGCTTTTTGGTACTGCTCCGTCTGCTCTGCCATCACCGGGCTGAAGGGGATACCAGATGTTTTCCTCCCCCTCTTCTTTCCCTGAATCCCACTTCTCCTCCCAAAGCCCCCTTGGAGCCAGCACCTTTGGGTGGTGTTGCCCTGGGACTAGGGCCTTCTGTACAGGTCTCTCAGCTATCTGTTAGGATGTTTTCAGATAACGAGTTAGGAAAGAGTGAAACGATTTCCTCTAAAAGCCGGATTAGATTCATGTGTTACCTGCAAACTTCCTGAAAACAGAGCAGAAGCTGATGTCCCAATTTTCGCTAATGCCTTATTTTGATGATTTTTCTGTTAGCCGTTGGGACATGCTGCTACCCGGGAACCAGGCTCCCGTAATGCTTTGGCAGTTGTGAACCTCCCTACACTCTCCGTGGGCTCTTCCCAAGAAGATGGACTAATTGATTAGTAAGGTGTTCCGTTTCCCCCTAGACTTTCATTGTGTGCCTTGTGGATTTTGTTTCCCCCGTTAAGAATGCCAATCAGATACTGGTAATGGTGGTTAGTGGGTCTGGTGCCTTGGTAGCATCGCTTGAGGTAAACACATGGGAATTAACTCATTCTGAGGAGTTCTGCGTGGTCCATCACCAGTATATAAAAAGGGGGCTTTGTGAACTCATCTGCTGGGCTTGCTCTGTGTAAGTATCGTGCATTGCTACAGCGGGCTAAGGATTAGTATCTGCATGTCACATTTTTGTAGTACTAGTTTAAACTAATTGAGCTGTCTGTGAGTTGCCTTCTGGACTCTCACTCCTACTAAAAACAACGGATGATCATTGCCAGTGTAATTTAGACATGAGTAAAACGCTGTTCAACTAAACAGCTTGAATAATGTAACAAATGGTGCCATTTTGCATGCCGATTCAGAGAGCAGAAAATCAATCTGCTTCCAAAGCTGGCGCCCTGCCACTTGATTTGTGGGTTTTTAGCTGGTTCAGACCTAAAGCCCAGTTTACCTTAGAGTTAGCTTAATCACGCTGTCCAGCCCTGAGCATAGAATCTGCACAGATTATGTTTGGGAATTACGTTGTGGAAATACAGATGGGTCTGTTTAATGAGGTGCAAAACCTGTTTTGCATGAAATGGATAAACCTCAGTTATTCATACGCCACGAGGGACAAAGGAT
Source organism: Gorsachius magnificus (assembly GCA_034008185.1). Taxonomy (NCBI): domain Eukaryota; kingdom Metazoa; phylum Chordata; class Aves; order Pelecaniformes; family Ardeidae; genus Gorsachius; species Gorsachius magnificus. The sequence goes on from CM067081.1 coordinate 167,408,330, forward strand.
AATTTTGATAATCAAGCTTTTGGAAAACGGCAGGAATATTCAATATGATAAGCATTAAGAATCATGATCTCATATGGGATAACGCAAGGCTTGGATAATTGAAGTGCATCTGCATTGGATTCGAAGAGTGTATTAGTATTTAATGTTTGGGCTTCAGTTCAGTAACTATTATTAGTATCCAACTCCAAAAGATCCGTAAGAGCCAAGCAGGTCTGAGTGCTTTGCACTGCCACTGTTAGTCCTCAGTTAGCTATCACTGGGGACAGAAAAGGGGAATTTGTCAGCTTGCTTCTCAAAGAAAGACAATGTGTCATTTCTACACAGGGTATTTGCTGACTAACAAAAAAAAAATTAGTGGGCTTAATTTTCTCTGAAAGTTGTATTTTAAAGAGAAATTCTTTTCTTTTTGTTAAGGTTTGGAGCTCAGAATGTTTTGGAATATTTTACCTACTCAGAGTAAATCCCACTTCATTTGAATTAATTACTGCTCCTATGGTGATATTTGAAATAAAGACAATTTTGGATGCTTAAAAGAGGAAAAAAAAGACTAAAACTCATCATATGAGTCTTACTGATAGAATCTTATTAACTCTGCATGCTGATGTTCACAAGTTCTTCCATCCTCCTGCCTCCCACTATCGCTGCCTTTTGGTTTTTAAATGCATGGAGGGTTTTTCAGACAACTCCAGTAGAAGTGAGCTTTACATTACCTTACCAGAGTGGTAGGGATCAACTCAAAATTGTCTGAGTCGCTTACACACTGCAGAGATGTATGTTTACATTTTTGGTATGAATTAGCATATTCTCCTGTTTAAAATATGAGTGAGTTTGTAGTAAATGAGAACATCCTCATGTTTATATGGGTGGACCGTTTTGGTGGTTCTCCAGCTGTTTTACTTGACTGCTTTGCATTCTGCCAGACTGTGTGTACGTGTGTCTTCTGCTCCGCTGGCAGGATGAATAGATGAATCCAAATGGAGAGATGCACGGATGAATGGATGTTGTTTGTCTGCTGAGATTGCAGCCTGGGTCAATTCACTCGCAATCGCATGTCCTGAAGTCAGTCTGTAGCTGACATGGGTTTGTGGCCCGTCTGCTATCTCACTGGCTTTTTGAACACCGTTGGTTAAAAGGATGCCAGTGCAGGGTCACTCACTACTGGGATGTAATGCTAGATCAAAAGTACCTGTAAGAAAGAAAATGTCTAAGGCTAGGCTCGGGTAGTTCTGCTATAATGTGTTCTTTTGCATAGCGTGTGGTAGCTGGAGGTGGGCAAGCCGTGCTTTGTGGTAGAGACTGCAAAAATAACAGTGGTTCAGGACCTTGCATGTTCATAGTACAGGGCTGTCTGAAAGCTGAGGAGTTCTTTGCAGTGCGGGAGACCAGCTGGGTACAGAAGATGAAGGGGGACCTGAACTCGCGGCCTTGCTGTTTTCAGATCAGTTGGGCTCCAACATGACAACCCTGCAAAAAGTTCTTCAGTTGGTGAGCATTTGTCTTCTGACCCATTTCTTTTCCTTGTGCTATGAATAACTGGCACTGTACACCGACACACAACCAGCATCTCATTCTCTCTCTCTCTGCGCACAAGATATTTGGCAGATAGGAGCTGTTCAGCAGGGCCCTTATCTTTGCATTCGAGATTTGGTAAGAATTGGCCTTGCACTGTTTTCTCCCCGATTGTCGTCGTCTCCTTCCTTCTTATACCTGGCTTTAGGTCCCTTCTGCCATTCATTTAAAATGGCGCCTGCTCTACTGTGGTGTTTTACAACAGCAAATTGATACTCGCAGGGAATCTCTGTAGCTCATTTTAGCATAACCACCATTCATTCCCTGCGGCTCTGCTCGCAAAGCCGGCTTTCCCAAACTCTCTGCCACTCTTGTCCTGCACATTTGATGTGAAACAGAAAATGACTTCTTAGAAGCGTCTTTGTTGGCTGTTAATGTGGCACAGAGAAAGAGCAGAATCTTTATGGTATTACATGCTAGAGGACAGTCAGTTGTACAAAGTGAGGGTGTGTTACACACACAAACATAGATTTTGAAATAGGAGGTGCTGTGCCTGAAGAAAAGTGTCTGAGATTTTTTTTTTTCAGGACAAAACTTATCAATTTAAAAGTAGATAATATATGTGAAAGTATATATGCCAATGATGTTAACGCTCACTACAGCATTGAGATTTCTGTAGGATGACTTTATTCACATGATTTCAGTGGGAACTCTTTGTGTGCTTGTATAGAAAGTGTCAGAGGAAGTACTCGGAGGTTATGTTTCAAAGCAGTGCCACCTTATGGTTCATTTCAGAATGGGAACGTGTGTCCTCCCACCCATGCAAAACATCGTGTGTATCTGGCTAGGCTCTCTAACTTTCTTAGGTGGTCACCTTACCTTCCGTGCTTCTGGTGGCAGGGGTCAGTGATGGCCTATACCTATCACTCTCAGGACTAATTCCAGAGAAACAGATGCAATTCTTAGCCTGCTTCTCAAAGAAGAGCCGTGCCCTCTGTGCACTTAACCATCCCATTGCTCACATGGGCAAAAAATCCTGCCCCGAGTCCTTCCCTCCCAGCCTGCTTGCAGAGGTGCACCTGCAATTACTGTCTGGGGCTCCCATTTTGGCTGAGACATTGCGCTCCAACCCAATGTCACCATCTATAATCTTGATAGCTGCAGCTCATATCCATCATACCTGCCCCTGCGGTCCTGTCATTCACTCCATGGTAAATAATCGCTGACCGGCCAAGAGCAGGAGGAAAAGCTTTGAAGTTCTGCAGCAGTGTTGCTCCCCTAGATCCCTGATACCTAAGAAGCAGGGGTTTCACGGGCCTGGATGTGACCCTGCACCCAGGGAAGGTGATCTTAGAAAAATCCTTGCAGAAGAAACTGGTTTTCTCGGTCTCTTCCTGCTCTTGTTCCAGTTTCTGGCAGGACTAGCTGCTGCCTGGATGCCAAAAGATTGTCAGAGCTGCTTGGTTGTGTGGCTGCACTGAATTCCCTGAGAAGTCAATTCCATATTGACATATGCTCCTGTGTTAATTACAGCTACTGCCGCAGCTTGGAGACCTCTTTCATCTGCAGTAGCCGTAACAGTTTGCAAATAATTCTGGTTAGCCTCTGAGAGACGGGTCACTGAATTACAGAAGAAAAATCCTGGGGATACTTTTAATTAACTCCTAGGTTTAAAAGTAGCAGCTTCTTCCAACAACCGCAATGCATAAGTCCCAGGCGCAGGATTAAGGACGATGGGATTCCTCGCTACCCTGCTGAATGCCGAGGAAATCCATTTCTCATGGAACTTGCTGTTTGAACCGGAATGAGAAGTGGCACAGGGATGGATGTGGCTGGAGCAGCTGGGACTAACGTTAAGGCGTTACTGCACCGCTGTTCAGTGCAGTTTACACAACCATCACCACCGCCTTCCTCAGTGTCAACCGGTTACAATGGGGGTAAAATAAAATAGGAGCCATTAGCAAAGCTTCGACTCTCTGTTGGACTAGTTTATTCATATACAGCCCTTTCTTCTTCCTTTTAGGCGCACAGACACTACACAGCAGCTTTACCAAGCATTGTGCGGAGACGGCCAGCCCAGCACGACTGCTGAATTCCCTCAGATTCCAGCAATGGGCCCATTTATTGTGGAAGACATGAAAACTTAATAATGAAAACCTCATAATTAATATTAGCTTAAATATAGCTGCTGGTATGAATTTGGCTTGTTTGTAAAGCTGCGTATGTTAAGTCCTGTAGCTACAGAGAATACTGTAGAAACTCAGTTTCCTATGGTCTTGAGCCTTTTCATTCACAGACTTTTAAAAATTAAATTATACTATTATCTGGGGAATTAAAAATTTAATTGTACTAAATATCTGGGGAATTAAGTAGCTACAATGTTGGAGCAGTTTCTGGTGAGTAATTTCAGTCCAGATTCAGGTGACTTTAGACACATGTGGTAGGTCATAGAGAAATTCTGAAATATCCAAACACGCCTGTGAGCAATGCGTAGCCTGCTGTGACAACCTGGTATGACGATTGCAAGGGCTGGAGGCCAGAGCTCCCTGCTCAACAGGCTCCTCTTGATGTAAATGGGAACCATAAACAGGTTTAGATTGGACATTAGGAAAAATTTCTTCACCGAAGAGGAGTTATGGAGCGCTGGAACAGGCTGCCCAGGGAAGTGGTCGAGTCCCCATCCCTGGAGGTATTTAAAAGCCATGTAGACGAGGTGCTTAGGGACATGGTTTAGCGGTGGGATGGCAGGGTTAGGGTAACGGCTGGACTTGATGATCTTAAAGGTCTTTTCCAACCTAGAGGATTCTATGATTCTGTGATCTAACCTTACTCAGCCAAGTAGGACCCTGTGACTGACAGGTGTGTAGTTCTGATGGTGTTCAGAAGCACGTATATGTTTGCATTGGTGCACTCTCACTCTGCATTATTAGGTGAATGGAATGGTTTTACTCCTCCTGCTCTTTGTAAAAAAGGGGGTTAAGTTTTAGGAGAAAAGCTGACTTTCAAAAAATTAGTATATTCTCATTAGAAGTGTGATATTAATGGAGTAATCGTTATAGTTTTGTTTTGAAGTCTCATTTGACTTGTTAGCATTTTAAGCGTGTAAATGTATTTTGTTACATGTATTTTTGAGACAGCAATTACTGCTTTGACCTTTTTTTTATATAAACACATTTTATGGAGACAGAAGGTTATTTTCATAAACTATTTCTTACCTTTAACATTACATTGCTGAGTTTACGAGACAAAGTAAGAAGATTTTCAAAGATTCTGCCACGTTCTTTAATGCCAGGTTTTCCTATGTGAAAGAACACATTTAGAAAGGATTCTGGATTATATGAGTAGAGAAAGTGGGGTTTGGTTTGCTTCTGAAGATGCAGTTTCTGAGGTTGTAGGACCTCCCAAGTTCAGGAGGGCTCGTAGTTGTAGTGAGACACATGTTGTCAGCAAGGCATCACTGGTGAGTGCTCCTCCACAGAGTCTTCTGGTGGTTTTCTTCTATCTTTCCTCCCTCTCCCTACTTTTCTTACCTCAGCAAGAGTTGCCTTTTGTCACTGTTCTTTGTTTTAACGTTCCCTGGCGTCTAACTGTGGTTTCAGGTATGAAGTGGCGACACGCTGGTTTTCCAACCCTCTCATTGGTGTTCATGGCCAGATTTAAAGATGGGCTGATCTTTACTTGCCTCCAACAGTATCTGCAGGTTTATGGTGTCTCTGATCGTCAGCCTTGAAGGTTTGCTTACCCTTGCATACAAGTTCCCACCGCTGTATGTGTGGCTGAATGCTGGTTTATTTCTCTACATTAGAAAACCTCTCAGCTTTGTGCAAGTTGAGGAGACTGAAAACCATGCCGTGTCTTCCTAGTGTCTTTTACATCTGCCAGAGCATTGTAATTTGTGACACCTAAACCGTGATCTGCTTGTAATTGCAGTAAATACTCACGGCTTATTTTTATGCTGTTTACTTTTTAATGCCTTTGAAGCCTTTGTATTGTTTTCACATTTTTAACAGAGGATTGGTTTGGGAAAATTGTATCATAAAAAGAGTCAGGCTGCTTTTCTCACCCTTTTAACCTCAAAGATGTACAATTTTACAAGAATTTGTGCAAATTTATTAAGTGTGCAACACAGAGAACACACTGTACATGCTTCTCATGCGGGGGCATTTTGTTTCAGAGTTATACCTCTTGGTATATGCCCTGGAAAATTATAATGGATGCCACAGGCTATATGGAAAAAGTAGTGCCGCTAAAGGGCATGGGGTAATTAATGTTATGTAGGGCTTCATGCTTGCGCGGATCCTGCTGCAGGATCAATGTGTGGTGTCAGTGTGAATCTGGGTGAGGTGCTCAGCCTGTGAGGTGGAAGTGGCAGGCTTCGGGTCTAAAATGCAATATAACACTTTGTCTTCCAGGTTTTTTTTCTGAGCTCTGCAGCAAATGCTACTGCTTGAATGCTCTCCACTTGGTTTCTTATTTCTTCGAGGCCCTGCCATGCTCAGCAGGAGTGCGTTAGGACGGAGAGCTTTGGGTAGTTCTCTTGCAAGAGAAAAAGAAAAGTAATTATTTATGAGAGAGATTGTACTAGGAGCTAGGCTCCCTGCAACAGACAGTTTAACCCCATCTCCTTGCAGAAACTGAGGCTGTCTTGTCCTGTATCCTAAACTCCTTGTATACAAAATTACTTTAAGCTGCCACAAGCTCTGCATCTGCCCGTACGATCAGTCCGATTTGTTCTTGTACGCTTAGTTTTCCAGGTTTAGGATTTGTACAGATGTTGCACTCCAAATCCAAATCTTACAGAATGCCATGAGGTACCCAGTGGCTTCAGTGGGCTCTGGGGCCATTCCTAGATCCTAAGTTCACTGATGCCTTTCAAAGGACCAAATGGTCAGACGGAGTTTTGAAACAGGTAAATCAGCAGGATCTCCATGCGAGGTACTTCTGCTCCACCTGTTCTGAAAGTAATTGCCTCCCCTCAGATTAAGGGATGTGATTTTATCCCGAAACTAGTCTGTGATATGAGACTTGAATTACAAGTTTCTATAGATATATAGAGTGTACGTTATGTGTAGACATATAATTTCAGTAAGACCTTGGTTACCCGAAGAGACACAGAAGTCAAATGGAGTAATTTTTTCTGCCATCTCTAATGTGGTTTTGGATTAACCCCTTACAAGGGACAACGGGTCGTGGTGTTCTTACAGGCAGGTTCCTCGTGGACCGCCAGGAGACAGACGCACTGCATCAACTTCTCTGTGAACACTGCGGCTGGCGGACACGTAGATCTGTGTAAGGTTTAACATGCTTGGAGGGAAAAATAAAGTTCAGATCTGCCTGTAGGCTGCCAGAAGAGACTACTGCCTTCAGCTGGCCAGGACAGTGTTTTCTAAGACTGTGGGGGCTTTGAAATGGAGCTGGAATATTGGGAAACTCGTGGAGGGGGGCACTTGTGCTTCTGTCAGCTACAGTCAGTTCAGGCAGGTGCTGCATTTTGACTTCCAGAAAAATTCACTTGCTTGGGCTCTTGCCATGTGTCCAGCTCACCTGAGCTCACCATGTTGCTTATGAGCACTTGCTGGGCCTGTTTTCAGGGACGGATGATAATATTCAAAGAGATGTGAATACAGATTTTCATTTAAAAAATGCCACAAACTTGTAAATTTATACTTCTTAAATTTTGTAGGAATAACAAAATCACATTTATTTGACATAGTAAGGATGCACAGACTGAGAAACCTGTGTGTTGTGTTTATAAAAGGGGACTAGAAAGAAACTTTATTCACAGTAAACATCTCCTTTTCAGAAGGGCTAGAGCGTGAGTGAGCTTCAACTGTGTAGAGCTTTGGCCTTGAAATAGGTAAGATAGCAAATATTTGTTTTATTTTTGCTCAAAGACTTATCCAGTAGCACAGAATAGAACAGAGGTTCTTATGGGGAAATGCAGTGCCATTCTCTGGATGTAGCAGTGGGATTTTATTGTGTTCTTATGGGAATTTTAGCTATGGTCTGCTCAAATCCAGGTCGAGACCTCCAATACCAAGGCTGTGTGACTAAGAAATTCAGATCCATCTCCTTACCAGCAGCAAGAGGTGGTGAGGTTTGAGTCCAGTTTTATGTTTTTCCCAGTGTTTAGTGAAAATTTGGCCCCTGGTTTTGTCTGATACTCATATCTCACTTACTTGAAGACCCTATCTAAGATCTGCCACCGCTGAGCCTGCGTCGCTCAGCCAGCCATGGAGGAAGCTGAAGCTGCATGGGTGGTTGTGCTGATGCCCACCAGCCCCGGTCGCACAGCACCATGTGGCCACCGTGTGTGCTGCTGCCATCCAGCGCCTGCTGTGCCGTGCAGTGCAGCTCGTCCCTTCAGCGTGGGGCTCCCCTGCCAAAGCACATGTGCCGAATTCTTTTCCAATGGGCTCCTCTGCCGCCATGCCCTGCCACCCCCGTGGCTGGGAAGGAGGCGCTCAGGGGAACGCTGGATGCCCGGGGCAGCAAGAGGACAACCAAGAACAGCCTTCGGGAGGCATTTGTTAAACCTTAGCTTGCACGTAGTCTCACCAGCCACAAGCCTGCTTCACCAAAGAAACACATATCCCCAGGTCTTGTCTTTAGACCCTGAAGAGGTGCTGGTGCTCTGGAGTCACGACAGCCTCCGGTCAGCAGAGCAGCCTGGTAAGGAAGGCCCAGGGCTTGCAGTAGGTCTTTTCTAAACATTACTGCTCTGTGACTTCCAGGGGGGTCACTGTGGTTTTCTGTACATCAATCTGAAGTTGCACCAGGGCAGGTTTAGGTTAAACATTAGGAAAAATTTCTTCACAGAAAGGGTTGTCAGGCTCTGGAATGGGCTGCCCAGGGAGGTGGTTGAGTCCCCATCCCTGGAGGTATTTAAAAGAAGGGTAGATGAGGTGCTTAGGGACATGGTTTAGTGGTGGGATGTCAGGGTTAGGTTAATGGTTGGACTCGATGATCTTAAAGGTCTTTTCCAACCTAGACGATTCTATGATTCTATGATTTGCTCCCCTTTCCCTGCAAAAAAGAATGCCATTTAATGGACTCTGCAGGGTATTTTGACATCCTTAAACGTAAAACAATCTACAGAAATGGAAGAAGATCTGTTTACACTTAGCTAAAATGGAAGGCCTGACTAGTCCTTTGAGTTTCACTTTGATGATGCAAAATTAGAGGAACAAAAGTATGATAGAATAAATCTCCCAAGAGAATCCGGTTCAAAGATTTATCTTATTTTGAACTGTATACGCCTTGTGAAAGATTTGATGATTAGGGTTGTTTCTGAACCAGTCTCTTCAAGTTTTGCATCTAATCTCTCCATAAGAGCATAAGGTTAAATAATTCTTTACACCTGCTCATGCAGTTCAAAAGCGCTTGCTTCACAGTTGCTGTTTGATCTGATTTCAAGGTCTGCCACAATGCAAACAGAAGTTTTTTTTTTTTCTACCTCTGCCGAGGAGTCATGCAAGTTTTTTTCAGCTACTGCTGCTTCATTTGAACAAAATAACAACAAAACCTTCAGGTCCAGCATTCCTTTCTGGAGAGATGTTCAAAGTCTACTAAGTTATCAGATAAATCAGCACCTAGCAACAGATTGCTCAGGATACGTATGGACGTGATGTGATTCAGTAATAAACAACTTGGCGATAGATACATTGCCAAATGTTTTTTCTGGCACTACAGGACAGCCGTGCCAGCTCAGGATCTGAGCCTTGTGATTTTTGTTTGTTTGTTTGTTTGTTTGAGTCACGGGTAGGCAGTGATTTTCATTTCGACCTATTATTTCCTGTAGCTAGTGAGGTTTCTGCAAGATCTGGACAGAGGAGGATCCTGCCGAATTGCTCTCCTGTGGTGTGGTAGCATCGGCAAGTCACCAGTAGAATTGGCTGGTGCAATGGTGCGGTGCCCGGTTGGGTGCCGCTGGTTAACCACTGGCTGGCTCGAAGGGGAGGGGGTTGATCCATCTCCTTGTTTACCATTGATAAGCAAGGATTTAAGATCTTGAGAAGGTGAAGAGCTAGAAAAGGGCTAGAAAGGTGTGGAAGATTCCTCTCTTCCCCTCTATTTTTCATTTTGGCTGAAGGAGCTCACTATGGGCAGTGGCAGTGACCGGTCTGCCCAGGGAGAAGGCGCTTGCTGGGTTTGGTTCTGGAGGTGGATCTGACAGCTGGGGGGGCCACGAGCTGAGCTGAGCCTTCCCCCAAACTTCCTCCGTGATCCCCAGGGCACTCATGGGGTTTCACAGTGCCTCTTCCTCTGCAGCAGGAGAAGGAACAGCTGCCGTCCTTGGAGGAGGGTTGGGAGGCTGGCGCTCCTTAGTGTTGGGAAAGCCCTATGAAATGCAAGTCAAAATACCATTTGTTGCCTTACAGATTAGAATAATTCACAGCAAACACCTCCTTTTGAAGAGGACAGCTGTTGATTTAAACATGTGCTTTGTAGTCATGTTCTTAGCATGATTTTAAAAGGACTCGCTTGTTCCTGTTGCGGTATTTCTGAGAGTGATTTGGTGAATGAGAAAGAGGAAGCTCTGAAAGTGGCTGTATAAAAATGGCCATCAAGGCACAAAATAAATTGAAACCCAGGCAGGCTATGCTATTCATTGTTAGCATCTTGTGCTCCAATAAACTTAGGAGTTGCTGCAACTATGGCAAGTAAAAATCGAGCTGTAAGTGTGATATTTGCGTGTCTTTAACACAATGTTTCTTTCCCAGATGGTGGCTGAGAGTAGCTGAAGCATTTTATTTCTCTGTACTATATGACTTAAATAGCCCTTTTTTTAATAGTAAAGGGATTAGCTTCCATTTGTATGTTCATCTTGGGTCTGTTTATCAGGGTTGTTATATCAAATGATCTAGAAGCGAAGGCTCAAACCCCTGAAGATACAGCACAGTATTCAACACAAAAAAAACCAGGAAGAAAATAACGTTGCAATGTGTTTTTTCTACTGGATGAAATATTATTTGTATTTAACAGTGCAGGAACTAGTTTTACAAGATATGCAACGTTATACACCACAGGGCCAAATACAAACATAAGGTTGGGGGAAAGAGAAGGGAAGGGGAACTCTGCGGTGGACTGGCATCCTTCCTCATAAGACCAGGAGTGCACATCAGCTCAAGTAGTATTGCTGAAGCTTGGTGCTGCCTGTGGTTATCTGGTGCCACTTTACCTTAGTTTAATTCCTTCAGGAAAAAAAAAAAAAAAATATTAAGTGAATCAAATCTTTAAAGATACAAAGTGGAACATGTTTTTTCCCCATGAGAAAAAGCAGATTTGGTGGCACTATCACATTTCATACGTATGAGATGTTAGTCAGATTCCTCTGTTCTGAAAAGCCAAGGTATCATTGCTTTTCTATAAAATCACCGTATTTTCTTATTTTAAGTAAAATTAAAAGTTTTAAACAATAATGAATGATTTTGTGGAACTCAAGAGTACTTTGATTTTTTTTATTTTGCTAGGAATTTAGGGAATGCTTGTTTTCACTTTGTAACAGAGCCAAATAATCTTCTGGGGGAAAAAGGAACATTATGGATCAGTTTTTCACTTACCAATGCCATCAACTGCAATAGGACTTATAATTCTTTTTATTAACTTGCTCCCAACAGCAAAAGCTGGCACAGGGACATGCTTCTCTTGTCAGAGACCCAGCAGACAAATTTTAGGGGATTCTGTGACAGGTGAGGTCTCTGAGAGTCCTTCAGGATTGGTGCCCAGGGATGGATTTTTTGAGAATCATCCCTGGGTTTCTGAAGAGCCTTTGGTGGACATCCTTAAGCAGAGGCCATGTAGGAAAATCAAGATGCGCAGCATCCACAGGGTGTTAGCTGCATCACTGCTTGTTTATTTTCAGCTCTTCACATTGTGTGAGTGGTTTAATTTCCTTTTGGGGAGCACTTTTCTCAGAAGCTACTGTTTCTGTCATGTAAGTGACACCTGAATCACTTAAACCTAATTTTAAATGAGCATCCACAACGGCATTTCGTCTTCCAAGGTGAAGCTTAGTGGGGTTTTGAATGCCTGCTTTGGTCTCCCGTCGGTGCTTTAAATACAGGTGTGAGAGTTCTGAGCAGGCTCCTCTCCTCCTTCTTGCAGATATCAAGGAAATAAGGTTTCCTTTAGAAAAATGTCATACCAAAAAGTTCCCAGTTATTGCAGTCTTGTGTTATTACCTCTATGTATGCACAGATGTGAGAGTTCATAAATAGCTTTGCTGTACTGTATGGCTTAGTACGGCCGAACACGCCGTAGTAGAAACACCGTAGTAGGAGAGGGGAAGGGAAAAGCATTGCCTTACCTGGTGTGGAACACATGCTGGCAAGACCTTAGCTATGTTTCCCTTGTTGTTTACATATCTCCTGCGCGTTGAGAGCCACAATTTTTCAGTCTTCGATTCTAGTTAAGATGAAGGAAAGAAAGGATGGGATGAACACTGCCATCATCTCTCACAGCGGTAGACTGTATGGCATTAAGGTAGCATTTGCTTCTTGCTGACAGCCAGAAAATAAAAGATATCAAGAAAGATCTCAACAGATTGTATTGTCTACTGACACAGATTCTTCAAGTTCTGTATTTTAAATGAATAAGCTAAAAAATTAGCTCACCTGTAGCCTTTTGCTTTTCTAAATCTTTTTCAAATGCCTTACTTATGAATTGTATTGTTCTGGTTTCCAGAAAACAGAGCTTTCAAATCATTAGTGCTAAGACGTATTTCCTGAGGTCTTACTGTCTTGTCTTTTCTTCCATTTTTTATTAAAACATCTGGAATCCTATGCCGAGGCACAGAAACAAGGTTGTTTGATTTCAATTTCATGTTCTTTAATTAACTTACCTTCTTGCTTTGGCTGTCTCATGGTGATTGGTCCCAGATTCTTGGTATAAACTCTACAAGCACCTCAGGAAATCATAAGAGAAGCCCAAGCTGTAACTTGGAGAGGACTGCTGTGAAAGACAGACCATGATACAGAGCCATGCCCATTAAGGGAATGTTTCCATATCAGTGGAGATAAAGCTATGTGACTGTATGCCTTCAAACCACTTTTATCCTGGGTTATGCAAGTAAAAATACAGCTCTTAAAAATGGCTATTTTAAGGTGAACCCATTAAACCTTTGTGTGTGTGCAAGCTCCAAGAAGGGTGCAGAGGATGTCCTGAATGGGCAGATAGGTCAACAGGCCACACTTCACCGAAAGAACCGAATTTCTCATTCCTTTGCATCCTATAGGATTCTTTTCACATCTGTGTGAAGTGAATGACAGTGTTTCATACAGAATTTACCCAGAGCAACACACAGTCCACGAAGCCTCTAGTCCTGCAACCTTGGACCTTTAGCTTCTAAAATGTTTGCACTTCTTTCTCAATGTGTGCATTCAGACTTTATTTTTTTTATATTACCAGTCTGATGAAATGCAGGGCTGTGGGCTAGATTCTGATCTTGTTTATAGTCTTTCTTGCAGTGTAACTTGGCTGAATTTGCTGGAGCCAGTCTTGATTTACATGGAAGGTTAGTTTGCAGATCCTTACTTTCTTCATCTGTCAGCTTCTCGATGACTCTGGTTTCCTCCATTTTGTAAAAAATTACTGTGGTTGCTAACACATTCATGATTACGGTTTAATTTTTCCCATCCAGACTGTAATCCCCAATAGAGTTTCCAGGCTGGTTTAAGATAGTATCTTTGGTGAGGGATGCTAAAGAGGAAGCTGAGCTTGCTTTGCTGCAGGGAGACCACCCTCTGCCATCCCACCGCTTCTGCTTCCACCACCACCGTGCTCAGGCAGTAAACACTGTGTTGGTTAGAAGGACCAGGGTGTCCCAGGCAGGAGGGATCTCAAGCAGAAGCTGTAAGGCCACTGAACTAGTGCTACCTGTTAGGAGCAAGGACAAGGCTTGTTTTCTCATCCTTTTCCTCCCTAATCCTTTATTCCAGAACGGGACAAAACTTACTTTAGTCCCTGGCAACACTTAGTATGAGCAAAAATGCCTCATTTATGGTGAAATGTGCTGCCAGCTACAGATTTTGAGAAAGTCAGAGAGTCCTTAGGCTGACTTAAACCTACTGACAGCCTAGATGCATTATCCTGCTTGTTACGGAACAATGTTCCCATTCTTAGACAAGCACATATTGCTCTAGACAAACCAGAACCCACCAGATGATATGTGCTTTTAAGTACATGTAGTAGTGTCAGGGCTGAAAGAGGGAAAGTATTTTTTTTTTCAATGCATACGAATAGAATTGGCATGTCCTGGAGGACTCCCAGGCTGTACTGTTAAATAGCTAGCACCCTCATTGCCTTTGATCTCCACTGCAACAACAAACGCAGTGACACTTGTCTGGGTGCCAGATAACCTTGCTGTGAATGAAGTGGAAGGAATGAAAGCTGCTCGCTGTCATCCCTCTAAACTGCAAGGTGACGGTGTACCTCAGGACATTACTGATACATCTGCACCTGCAGCTGGCTGGCCATTAGCTCTGGGCCACCCCATGGCATATGCATATCCTGCATCTACTGCTGCGGCAGCACCCCTAGGCATGCAAGAGCCCTGAGAAGAGATGTTATTGATTATCTGTCTCTGGTAGAATAATGGCCATAGCAGGTCATGCTGTAGGTCTCCCATGACAATCAGTATTAGATACTAAAACACGAATTTAAGCATCAGGCTGCGGGTGTGTGTACATACAGACATAGCTGTAATTATGTATGGAAGAGATCATTGCTACGATAATCCACTTTTGGTAATCAGTGTTGCTAGGGGAGCGTCCTGAGCCAAAGCTTGTGTCCGTCCGTCCATCCATGCATCCATCCATGAAGGATGGTCACAGCCTTCATGAGGTTTCCACATTTTAGCCCATTTATACTTCTGTCCTCCAGAACATCGCTGCCAATAACTACCTCAGTTAAACTGTGCCATGCAAGAGGCAGGTAGGTCTGCCTGCACCTAAATTAGGCTGTCGGGAATCCTAATCCTGCATGTTCTCTGGCTGCTGGGAAGAACTGATTTAAATGCCATGGAGGGGTCCTCACACACATCTACAGAGCATCTCAGTGTCACGTCACATTTGTTCCTTCTGTCCATTGCTCACTTTTCCTACTCACTTACATCTGCGCTCAGAGGGGCTCTTTCTGTATCCTGAGCTGAGGCCCTGCGTGCGGCTCTGCGTGTGCCAGCAAGGAACCCCCGAGCAAGGGGACCTCTGCCTTTGTCTGGAAAGATCTCAGAGCAGGAATGAGCATGTTTGTACCTGGGTGTATAGAGACCGTGTGCGGTGTCCGGTATTGCATGGGGAAGGAGAGGAGGAGATCCTCGTGTTGCCTTCTCAACGGCATCGTGCCGCTCTGGCACCCCTGCTGCCACCCATGTAGCGTGACAGCCCTCAAGGGCTGTTTTGGCCTCAGAGCAGGCACAGATTACTGGGGTGAGGTAGCCCCTAGACCCCCAAGACAAGAGGACAATGATCAGAGCCCCCAGAAGGGCTTCTTTGTGCTTCTTTCACAGCTTCCTTGCTCCCCGCTGGTTGTCTCCCCTGGCTCCTGTAAGCTCCTCCGTTTCCTTTCTGTCTGGTGCCTGGGGCATCTGCGCTGCTGTCCTTCACGCCGAGCTGCACTTCGCAATGCTGACTGCAAGGAAGGAGCTTAGAGCTGGCTCTGTATTATGGCGTAGCACATATCATGACAGATGAAGGTCTAGGAAGCCACCTAAAATTGACACCAAGGTGTGTAAGCACTAGAGAGGTGAGCAGTACAGAAATAGTTGCACCCTGCCTGAAGACATGTCTTCACCTGTGTGTTTCAGAGGAGCAAGTCTTTGGTTTGGTTTTTTTTACTCTGATTGAATTTGCTTGGCTGCACATAGGCCCAGAGATGTAGCTCTTGAGATGTCTAGGAAAAATAATAATTTGGAAACAAGATAACAAGGGGAAAAAAGACAGATAGGATTTTAAGAAGCGTAAAATGGAGGGCAAATATCCCCATCAGCTTGTAGAGGTGATACCATTTTCTTGTTCATTTGGAATAGCTTTTGGTTTTTTGGTTTTGCCAGCTGATACATAAAAAGCTTTTTGCTTTTTATTGCATATACAGGGTCCTGATTTACAGCTGTGTGGGAAAGTAGCAGCGACTCTCTTAGTTAAAGCAAGATTCTTATCTAAGGTGGTTTTGCCTTCAAACTTCTTCTCAGAGTCAAGATACCCCCTTTCCACAGGAACTACATTCTCGTATTACTTTCCAGCCTGATTCTGTGCTTGGAATGAATTTGGCTATTCTTTTGCAGTCAAAACAAGAACGTATTTCTTCTGTTATTTTTGCTTCGGAGTTTTTTTTCCCCAGGACAGCACACGGACAGACACAAAACTTCCTGAAAGTACTTTTGGAATGAAACAAGCTTCAACTCAAGTCACATAACTTTTTCTGGTATTTGTAGAGCTCTTTCCCCTTAACAAGTGGTCCTGTGGCTCTAGAAGTAACGATTGCAGAATTGGATTCAGCCTTGAATTCACTGGGGGTTCATCACAGGATTATTAACAGCTGCTTCTGTTGTCACAGAACTTCAGAATTCGGCCATAAAGGTGAAAATTTCCTCTGCTAGAGCTACCTGAGGGAAGCAGCCCTGGCTGGGAGAAAGGTGAGACTGGAGTGAGAGGGTGGGTGCATATTTATCTGAATTTTTTCAGCAGCTTGCTCTAAAGGGGTGCAAAGCAGAACTAAAGCTGTTCTCATACCTCTGGGAAGATTAGATGGCAAAAATGTTGGCTAGTACTTCCTAAGAGAGGTGTTTGGCTGGTGAATGTTGGTTTACTATAGAGTGTTTTGCCTGAACTCTGATTTCAGGCTGGAACAATGTTTTACCTGGCCCACGGGCTAGAAAAAAAATTGGCTATGGTAGGTGGTAAGAATATGAAATCCTTGGCTGAAATGAGTATCTGTGATCTGGTTGGGAAGATGGAGAAATCAATCACTATGTGACAAGTCCTGGGACATGTGTTTGGTAGTTCCAGAATGTATTTCACTGCTTTAAACTGCTTGCATAACAGCAGGAAATAAAATCCAGCTCTGAGGTTTGAAGTGTTTACTCTGTGAAAATCCTCTGAGTTCAATCTTCTTCAGATATTTATGATCCAGTGAGAATTAAACCTTAGCAGAAGGTTTATGAAGCATGAACATATACATAAGCAAATGTACACAACTGGATATGCACATCTGCACATTCTGCATTAAAGTCCTGATTTCCTACTTGAGGGGGGGAAAAAATAATTGGCTCAGGATTAAACAACTGAATTGAGTTACCCAAAGTAATTTGGGCAGTGTATGTGGCTTGTGGAGGTGCTATGAGGGTGACTTTTTTTGTAGGAAATCATAATTTCTCCTAAACTTCTAACTCATGAAAGGGTGAAGTGCATAAACTGGCTCCCTTGTTTCAATGGTCTCCTGGGGCTATGGACTGAAGCACCTTGTTGAATCGGAGCTGCAACTGCTCCACAGTATGATAATGGTTCAAAAAGGACTTCTCAAATAGTGTTTTGAGTCTATCAGCATACCAGCTACTTTGGGGCTCATACACAGCTGTGAAAGAGGGGGCATGTTTTGCTCTGAATGAGCAAAGCATTCTATGCCTGCATAGAATGGCATATGAGGGGGCTGATAACATAGAGTCTATTTTCAGTAGTGTTTGTGTACATTTCGCAGAGAGAAAATAATTTAATCCTTTGTGGCAATCTCTCCTTTTGAAAATGCATGGGTCTAGCATCATGCAAGTTTCACATCTACTTTCTCTACTTTTCCACTTGTGGGGGTATGTGTGGTGTTAATAGGTAATAACATCTGGGGAAAGAATCACAGTTTTAAAAGGTTTTCTTTTACCAGTTTTTATTAGCAGGTTTTGGTGCTTTTTTTTTTGTGGCATACTGTGTAAAAGATGCTGTGTGTACAGCACATGGAGCAGTAGCAGAAGATAAACTGGCCTGGAAAAAAAACAGACTTGGAAGACCTAGAAATACTAACACCATTTTGAGCTAAATTACTAAAACGTACTTTGTAGTAGACAAAAATTGTAGTGGAGTAATTTCCTGGCATTCAAACATATATCTGAGAACACCTGCTATTATAATTCCAGCTTTATGTTCCAAATGAATAGAATCCAATAAATGTTACATTTTGTTCTCATTTTCCATATACAGACTTCAGTTTCAATTTATATAAACCATAAGGTGTGGAGTGTTGTTCTGCTTCCTCTGTTTATCATTCTGTATCTTTTCTTGTACAAGGCAACACTTCAAAAAGATTCACCATCTTTCTGAGGTATACTGAACGAGGAGATGTATTCCCTGGATTTATTCTCCTGGTGTTAATTGTCTTGCCCTGTAAATAAATCCAGCAAGTCTAAGCCTGAATATTACATTTTGTGTTCAAGATTGTGATAGTCAAGTGAAATGGCAAACGCGCAGAGCTTGTTTGTTTCATGCTTGGTGGTCCTTGTACCGCTACAGTGTTCTAGACTATCTGTCTTTGGCCAACAGATCAAAATATCATAAAAGTTTCTTTAGCCCATGTTGTGCTTCTGAATGTTTCGATCTAGCAGTGTATGTAGCGCTTGGCAGGCTGGGAGCCTGAAGTTAGAGAATGTCTTGATTTACAGTACAGATGAATAAAATGATTTGAAAGTTGGTACCACTGCATCTTCCCATTTTCTTGTTACTTCTGATTGTAAACTGTGCTCCCCTACTGTTTCTACTAATCCTTGGCAAACCTGTTAATAATATTGCATTAATACAAACCAGTGAGTGAATTTTGGTTTCTACATTCACATCATAATTTTGCAGTTGTAACATGGAATAGTAAAGTTTTGCTTTGTTAGCTATGCAAAAAAGAGAACTTGTGATCATCTTGTGTTTTAAAAGTAGGCATAATTAAATCACTGCTAACCAAGGAAACAGATTAGAAGTTCTTTCACTAAAATACTTAATTTGCAGTGTTAATTTGCAAAAACCCGGGGGATGATGGGGCTTGATCCTGTGATGGGTGCTTAATTTGATGTTTCTGGTGCATGCAGGGCTCTAATCCTAATGACTTCCAAATGATGGAAGAAATGAGTTGTGTTTATCTGCTGTTGCCTGAAAATCTTGCTTGCATATGTCAAATGCTGCAGTCAGTTGAGAGGACTGATGGAAAATGACAGCACATAATCTTATTCCAGTTTATTTGGGTACTCCCAGCAGGTTATTACTGGGTTTCTCTCAAGCCCCCAGGGCTCAGTTCTAGGGCCAGTCTTGTTTAATATCTTTATCAATGACCTGGATGAGGGGATTGAGGGTGCCCTCAGTAAATTTGCAGATGACACCAAACTGGGTGGGAGTGTTGATCTGCTGGAGGGGAGGAGGGCTCTGCAAAGGGACCTGGACAGCCTGGATCGATGGGCCGAGGCCAATTGCATGAGGTTCAACAAGGCCAAGTGCTGGGTCCTGCACTTTAGTCACAACAACCCCATGCAGCGCTACAGGCTTGGGGAAGAGTGGCTGGAAAGCTGCCTGGTGGAAAAAGACCTGGGGGTACTGATTGACAGCCGCCTGAATATGAGCCAGCAGTGTGCCCAGGTGGCCAAGAAGGCCAATGGCATCCTGGCCTGTATCAGGAATAGCGTGGCCAGCAGGAGTAGGGAAGTGATCGTGCCCCTGTACTCGGTGCTGGTGAGGCCGCACCTTAAATACTGTGTTCAGTTTTGGGCCCCTCACTACAAGAAAGATGTTGCCTTGCTGGAACATCTCCAGAGGAGAGCAACCAAGCTGGTGAGGGGTCTGGAGCACAAGTCATACGAGGAGCGGCTGAGGGAACTGGGGTTGTTTAGCCTGGAGAAGAGGAGGCTGAGGGGAGACCTGATCGCCCTCTACAGCTACCTGAAAGGAGGCTGTAGTGAGGTGGGGGTTGGCCTCTTCTCCCTGGTAACAGATGATAGGACGAGGGGGAATGGTTTTGAAGTTGTGCCAGGGCAGGTTTAGGCTAGACGTTAGGAAAAACTTCTTCACCGAGAGGGTTGTCAGACTCTGGAATGGGCTGCCCAGGGAGGTGGTGGAGTCCTCATCCCTGGAGGTATTTAAAAGAAGGATAGATGAGGTGCTTAGGGACATGGTTTAGTGGTAGGATGTCAGGGTTAGGTTAAAGGCTGGACTCGATGATCTTAAAGGTTTTTTCCAACCTAAATGATTCTATGATTCTATAACCCATAGATTCTGCACTTTAATTTTTCAGGTTTATAGTCTTTCAAACTCTCCTTCCCAAACCTATATTACCTATGCAGGTGCAGACTAGTCTCTGATCCATGTCTTGCTGTTGGAGAGTCACAGAATGACTTTTGCAGATGGAGAAAAGATCCAAAAGGGAGGGAGACTCTTTGCTCACACAGCTACTACACATGCTGCAGGAGTGGCCATGCTTAGATTAATGGGGGGAAGAGCTGGGGAGAAAGGAGCAAAAAGCCTTGTGGTCTCCCCCTTTCTTCTATGCCCTGTGGAGCAAATAT
Source organism: Gorsachius magnificus (assembly GCA_034008185.1). Lineage (NCBI taxonomy): Eukaryota > Metazoa > Chordata > Aves > Pelecaniformes > Ardeidae > Gorsachius > Gorsachius magnificus. The sequence goes on from CM067081.1 coordinate 167,428,359, forward strand.
GCAACCTGTAGCCATACAAACTTCATATGGTTGTGTGCTATTCTGCAAAACACCATGAGAAAGATTTGTTTATAAAATTTGCCAATGTTATTATTCTTTACTTCATGATTCACTCTCATTGTCTTTAATTCATTGCTGATTTTCTATTTGGAAGATCATTCCATTTTTGTGTAGTTGACCAGAAGTGTGCTGCAGACAGCTATGTACTAAATACACTGTTTTATGATGAAGGTTGAAACCTTTTCCTTTGGCCCCTGTGGCAAACTGAAGGAGAGGTGGCTTGTGTTTGTCCTCTAGCCCAAGCGTGCGTCAGTAAGGGCTGGGCGATGGGGATGCCTTTGTACACACTGCCCTTTCTCAAGGCTAAAGTGGTTCTGCTTTCCTTATCAGGCAGCAGTATCTGAAGCAAACAAAAAAGGGCTTGTGAGCCAGCAGATATCTTGTATGACATGTATTCATGCAGAAATTGCCGTGGCCTCTGGGTTACCTTTGCTTATGTAAGGGAAGGGACAGGAGGATGGGGGATGCTCTGCACTGAGCAGGGGAGCTTGGGCATGCATGCCAAGTCAGGCTGGTAGCGGCTGGGCTTCAGGGGAAGCGAGGAGCTGGAGGTCCCTCTGGGGCTGGTGGTGGAGCAGCTTTTCCTCGCCACGTTTCAGCCCTTGGTCTGGGAGCACAGCCAGCCCCACTGCTGGGCTCCAATGGAAGAGCAGGCACATGCTGCTGTGGAGAACTTATCTATGGCAAAAAACCTTCATGTTTCTTGGAAAACAGTAAATAAACACTTTCTGAGGCAGTGCAGGGTGGCCTTAGCTTCTTACAGGCACTGGCATTGAAATTATGACTGTTTATGCTATCTGCTCAGAGAGAAACTTTATCTTCTCCAGACACTTCCATAACATTCCCTCAGCCTGAGGAGCTGAGACTCCTGAAACAACACTCTTTCTTGTCTCCTCTTAAGGTACAGTGTTTCCCAAGCATTTAGTGAGCTGAAAACACTGGTATCTGCAGCATCACCCAGTAGGAATCTGTCAAGGCTATTTGATGAATCTCCTAAGTTTTTAATGTACTGGTGAAGTAAAAGAAACAGGCCCCTGTGAATTCCCGTGCTGCTTCTAAGACATCTGTTGCTTTTGATTTTTTTTTGTGTGCTTTGTTGATATTAATTAAAAAAAAAGAAAATAAATGCTCTTATATTGCTTTTGGAGCTCTTTTTGGTGCTAGAGTTGCTCATGAGTGCATTTGGACTCTCAAGAAATTGCCCATGTCTTTAGTGGGGTGATATGAACCTAGGACCTCAGTTCCAGTTCTGATGCTTGCTGTCCCATTTGTAATTTCCCAATGCATTTCCCTATGAGACCAAGTGCTACATGGTTCTTAAAGGAACTGGGGTTTCCATAGAACAAAATTTCTCATGCTGCAATATGGAAAATCTCATCTGATCAGTCTGTGTGATGCAGGATTAGTAATGGGAATGGGAGTCATGTGGAAGACCTAATGTGGTTAGGGATCTTGAGCAGTAGCAGAGAACAGAAGTAGAAAAATCCTGGACTAAATGCAACAACCCCAGTTATTTTTTTTCATTACCATTATTTATCTGTGTTCTTCTTTGGCCACCCTGCAGTAGTCCATGCTTTCTGAGAAGTGTGGTGCCTGGGCTGGGTGCAGTACTCTTGCTGAAGCATTAACACCTACAGGTGAAACAAATGTTTATAGATTCCAGGGTGAAGATTGGTTTAGGGTCATCGTTTGTTTGTTTTTGCAGCAGCATGACGTGGACATACATTTGTGACCCTATCTGATCTCCACATCTGCCCATTCTCCATGTTGCATTTGTGAAGCTGATAAAGTAAAATGATAAGACAGCATGAATAAATGAAGGAGTTAAGTCCATTGCAACTGATTTCTCAAATCCTTTTAACTTCTAATTCTGTCCTCCCATGTGCTCGCAGCCCTTTCCAGTTGCTGTCTGTACTCTGTATAGAAAATGCATGTTCCCTATTTCGCTGTCTCGGTTGAGACCTAAGTGAGTATCGCATGGTACGGCCTTCCTGTTTGGCAGGGAACCACTGAGAAGCGCTTTCTAGTTTTGCATTGTGAAAGAGCATAAAAAAGCTCTATATTAACTGAAGATCCAGAGCATCTGCTACTTCCCTCTTGCCCAGAAAAGCCTTTTTATCCTGTTGTGGGAGGAAGAGAGACATGATCTGTCTCCAATAGATCCACATTAGCTTTTCTGTAACGCTCTACAGCCTTCTGGGTGCTTGCAAAGAGAGAGCTTGTTTCCTCTACTGTTTCCATGTTTCCTGTGAACTGAAGTTCAACGGGGCCAGGAAATTACTGATCAGTCAGCATTATTTGTTGCTCCCAGAAAGACAGCAAACTTTCCGTTGAATGGAAGTTCCAAACACAGTCCACTCTCTCTTCTGCGGAGGTAGCTATAATCTATTTCGTTTTGATTTTCACTGCATTTTGACAGAAACTGTTTTCCATCTATACTTTTGATGGAAAATTTCTGTCAAGCTTACTTTCAATAATCACTGCTGAATACAGTGCCCTTTTATTTAGTGAATTACTAGGGCAGTGGAAATTGTGGTAGTCTACTTTCCAAAATAGTGGGAGTCAGAAAGCAGAGTCCTGTCTCTGACGCAGAAGCATTGATCTGTCTGTAGCTGTTACTATTGGGAGATCTAGATACATCAGCCCAAATTCACTCCAAAGAATTTGAAGCTTTTAAAATGACAACTCATTCTTCTTTGCACAGAATATAGAGAGTGGTTGGATAGCAATTTTGGTGCCACTGTTAAAGAAAGCAAGTTAGGTGGATGAACTTGGGCAACAGGGAGCAAGTAAATGTACTTTGAAGTCAATGACTTAATGCATGAATTGGTGCAGTCATTTACCCCCCTGATAAAAAAACAGGGGGACCTTGCTCAAAGTGGAATGGCATGAGGGGGACTGTAATCTGTTTTGTCCACACTTGTGACTATCCAAAATGCTGAGAATAAAAAGACAGGGTGATCAGCCAACTAATTTAGGTCATGATCCAAATTGTTCTAAAATTAATGGATGGACTGTGACCTCATGAGAGCTGAATTGAGCTCTAATAGATAAAAATTCACTAAGCACAGGACACTTCAGAATATTTTTCTTGCTGTTTAAAAGTTTCAAGCCTCTTTCTTAAAATAGTATCTGCCTATGGTGAACCGTGAATGACTGGTCTGGACTACAGCAGAGCAGGAGTTAAAAATTTGCGTGTTCTTGTCTTTCCTCAAAATTTTCAGTTTAAGTTTTCTTCCATATTTAACACTAATAAAGAGTCTCCTTTGACTTTTACCTTCATTATTTTTCATATTAAGGTCTTGCGCAGTTTCAGCCTGCTAGTTTTAGGGGAAAGATGAATTGCAGGATCAGGTAGGTTGAACAGGACCTCTGGATGCCTCTATTTCCACCTCCTGCTCAAAGCAGGCCCAGTTAGTGCAGGTGGCTTGGGTATGTTGCTGTTGAGTTTTGAGTATCTCCAAGGGTGGAGACTCCATGGCCTTGCTGGGCAGCCTGTCCCATGGTCTGGCCAAACCAGAGCTGCTTTGAGCAGATGACATCCAAAACGGGAGCTCTGAAAGGCATTGCCATGATCTTGGTGGATGGACAAAGTATGCTGGGTTTCTTCTAGAAACAAGCAGGCGTTCATAATTGTAGAGTGGTCTAGAGAGACCCTATGTGCAACAAATACTCCATCCTCATGTTTTTACAGCCTTGGTTGGCATTTTACTAGTGTGTACACAATCTGTAGTCTTGTTGGAGTTTTTCAAACAGGGAGAAAACCCAGTCTCACCTTGACCCCTGGATCTCCCATTAAGTTTTTCTGTAACGGCCAAGAAATCCAACCAGAGCTTGCTATTTAGGGTTGATCCTGCAGATTGGTGGCAAAGATCTCCAGGAGACTGTGGTGGACATGGAGCTGTCTGAGCTGGCTGCTGAGTCCTTTACCTTGACTCACTCACAGTGGTACTTTCTCTGGGTGTGTTTCATGGAATCATAGAATGTTTTGGGTTGGAAGGGACCCCTAGAGGTCATCTAGTCCAACCCCCCTGCAGTGAGCAGGGACACTGCTAACCAGATCAGGTTGCTCAGAGCCCCGTCCAACCTGGCCTTGAATGTTTCCAGGGCTGGGGCCTCTACTACCTCTCTGGGCAACCCATTCCAGTGTTCCACCACCCTCATTGTAAAGAATTTCTTCCTTATACCTACTCTAAACCTACCCTGTTTTAGTTTAAAACCATTACCCCTTGTCCTGTCACAGCTGGCCCTGCTAAAAATTTTCTCCATCTTTCTTACAGTCTCCCTTTAAGTACTGGAAGACTGCAATCAGGTCTCCCCACAATGTTTAACATTGGTTTGGTAGGAAGCCCGTCTGCTTGCAGGTAGGAGGGAGAATGCTAGCTCCGACAGCCTTCCAGCAAACACTTGGGGCTGAAGTCTGCCATGGTGCTGGCCTCCATCCCTGCTGAGCTGCAAAAATCAGTATGAGGGGACCGGAAAAGCCCAGAGCAACAGTAAGGCCTAGGCATAGAATTAAAGGCGACTCTCTTTTGTGCCAACCCAGGCCAACAGACTCTAGGGCTTGCCTCTTACAAGATTTAACCTCCTCATTCCTTGAGGCTGGGCCCTGCTTTGCTGAGGTGGGACCACAGGCAGCTGCTGCCTCCCCTCCCTGTCAGGGTCTGGCAGTAATACTGCAGTTAGCCCTTGGAGGGATGGAGGCTGCTTTTTTTCCTCCGACAGCCTCCTGGAAATACATCAGTAATCCATGCGCATCATGTTACAGGAAAAATTAAATCAATAACTTTCTTTTTTTTTCCCCAATTGTATGAAGATTAAATAAAAAAAAAAGGGACACTAGCTACACTCTGCTGGGTTTAGAGTGACTTCTTTTTGGGATGATTACACTCAGTTCTCACCCTTAAATACCATTTCTAGTTTCTCAAGCTCTGGGGAAACCTGGGAAAATAAGAATGTTGAGACCTGTGAACCAGAAGACAAAAACTTTAAAAGTATACAATATAACATCTCCTGGTTATTTTATTAAAACAAGGCCTTCAGTCTCAGGGGCTCTCTCAGTATTTTTTAAAATACTGAAACTCTGCTTTGACTAGCCTTGCCCTGTAGCCTTATACTCTCTAGAGTTGTTGAAGCCAACCTCAGTGTGGGTCTCAAAACTCAAATGTTAATACCATTAATTAAGTTCTGGCATGCTAAAATGGCAGAGAGTATTAAAATAGCTTTTCATTTTGTGTCCCTGTTTTGACTGATTGGATTGTTTGGATGTCATTTGGCCTCTTATTTATAGCAAGAGTATGAACCCTGTGCTATAAGCAGTGGAAGTAATTTCTGGCTGCTTAGCGAGAAGTCCAAATGTTAATTTTTGTTAGTGTCTAAATTAAATGAAAGCACCATTTTGTTCAATTCTTTGGTATCCAAAATAAATTGATTACACAAGTGCAATTAAGACAACGAGCTTGGTCTCTTCTTTTATTGTGCCAGTATTAGCCTGCAGCCTTCATGACTTGCTTATGAATATTGTACATTGCTTTGCAGTCACTTAATGAAATTAAACTTTCTGAACTGAAGAAAAAAGTTGTTATTTTTAGAATAACAGCCCAGATCTCCATAGCATGGAGAAGTCATATTTTATCAAAATGCATCCTCAGTAGAAGACACTTGGCAAAACATGGCTTAATGGAGATAGTGCTTAATCTCGCTCTTGTCTCTGGATTTTATGCACGATTGAGTTCATGGTTCAACACTGTTGAAGCCAGTGGTTATGCACGATACAAGATGCTTAGATTGCAGAGCTCAACCCTTAATTAAAGTAATGCTTTAAGGAGCTAAAAAGTCCTGTCATTAACAATGCGCGCCCCCCCCCCCCAAAAAAAAAAACAACCCCAAACAAAAAAACCACCAAGCACCTCGCACATTAAAACCCAATACTACCTGATAGGAAAAAAATTAGAAGCAACTCTTTCTTCCTAGCAGAGATCCTTATTACAGACTCTGCATGTTCTTCCTGCACCACAACTCAATTAATTAACTTTTTTCCCTTTTTTTTAATGCCTAGAAAGAATTAAAGAATACCTTCCTCCCTCTCTCTGCTCCATTTTTTGGCTCTTTTCTTCCTTGTTCCTCTCCATCTGTAGAGGAATAGTGCTGTGATTTTTTTTTTTTTAAACAGTCTTTGGAGCCTAGCTCAAGAAGTTAACCATTTGTGTTGTTTTTTTACCTTGAAAACTGTGTGCAAAGATTGGGATCAGCTCGGGAGTTTGTTCTCTTGGGTCATCCTGGCATGGTTTGATAGCTGTGGAGACCTTCTAACCTCTGTGAGTAGAGACTGCTCCACTTCCAGGGCCTTTTACATGATCCTCGTGACCATGGTCTTTATGAGAAATGGTATTTGGTGGCATAGCAGCCTGGGATGGAGGTAAGAACAGAGTATCAGCCCCCAGAGACTCATTTTGAGTTTGCATCTCCTATTTCCACCCTAGTAGACAGGGCAGTGCTCATGCCTGGAACTTTTCTTGTCCCTAGAGTTTTGTGCCCATCTAGGTCCAAAGTATATTTTGGGTCTGGCTTCAAGCCCAGAGGAACTAAAACTGAGGCGATACTCCTGGGGTGATTATTGACTAAAGGAGGAGAACTGATCTAATGCTTCTGGTTTGTTAGATATATGGAAAAATTATTGCATTTTAGAATTAAAAAATGGTTTCTAAGGGGTTTTTGAGTTATTTGTTAATGATGCTTACTGGAAGTAGAGGCACGTGCAGACACAATCTCTATATAAATAAACCAAACTAGACTGTGATGCTATTGGCAATGGTCCACGCTTTAGTGTTACGTGTTCAAGTGAGAGGGGGCTCTGCAGCATTAATACGCTTTGCACTGAAGTAGGTAGCATGATGGTCCCTAGGTCGAGAGTAAATGTTACACAACTCATTATATCACTGTGGAGTTAAAACCTAATTAAGATACATTCTTTGCAGTGTTTTCTGCCAGGTATTACAGAAACACAGATAAAAAATATTGCTAAAAAGGGAAACTTAATTGAGTGGGAAACAGACTGAAAGTGCTAGTGAGCTAAGTGCTACTGGTATGTTTTAGCTGTCCCTCAAACTTTCCTCAGCAGGGATTACGTTTTGGTTCTGGTTTGTGGCCAGAATGCCAGGTGGTGCCATAGAAAGCAGATCAGGTCATTGGTAAGTCTGCTGGTTTTATAGCATGCTGAGAAAGGCACAAGAAGTACTAGGTGTGAGCAATGAAATCATCTTCCTTTGTTGTATCTTCAGCAAATAATAAAGCTGGAATAGTGAGGGATGATGGAAGGACTAAATAAATGAATGTACTTAATGAATGCCTGTTTGTAGACTTCAAAATAATTCAGTGGAAACAGAAGAGACCTGAGGTTTTCTTTGGCTGGTGTTTTGCAGATCAGACTGGCTGGTAAGTGTAATAGTCTTGCTGGCCTTAATATCTATCAATTCAAATTGTGTCAGTCACTAACTGTTCTTCTTTTTCCTCTTTTTTTTTTTTTTAGAAGAGGTACTCACATATTTGATCAGTTCTTAATGAGGTGGCTCCATTCGATTTCTTTGAATAATTGCAGTTTGTGCGTGTCTGTGAGTAGCAATTTCGAGTTTTGCTTTTCATTTTTTCTTGTTCCAGTAAATCAGTCGCCGAAGAAAACATGGAGACATCTGAGGGGAAGATCTAAGTAGCTTGCCAGGCTGTCTTAAGATCAGACATCTAGCAGACTGGCCTAGAAAGAATAATACCATCTGGACATGGAAAGAACCCTTAAGATGTTTTTGCGTCACATAGGGTTATTTACATGGTAAATGTGCAGCAGTCAAGCCTGCCAGAAATCTCAGAGCTGGTCCATGGGCTTTCCAGCAGCTGTGGGTGTTAAAACTCCCTGGACTAGCAGCCTGCAGCTGTACTTTCATTAGCTCCTCATGAGTTTCAGCTCTCACTGAAATTCAGTTCCTAGATGGTAGGAGTAATTGAAGAAGATAAAAAAAATCTCATTTGATCTATTGGTTTTGATTCCCTGGTATGAATCTGCCCCAAAAGCTTTTTTGGTGTCAACAGCTGAAACATCCTGCTTTATACAACTTAAGCAAGTGCCTTAGTATTCAGGGTCTATTTTTCAGCCACCTACAAAATTCAGCTATTGTAACTAAAATTATCCTTAAAGCCTAAAAGCTCTGTTTGTGATTGATACCCAGAGTTGTCCCTAGCAGATGTTAAAACCCCTTATTCTTATCATGAGTAAGCCTTTGAGAGATTTTTGTTCGACCGCTTGCCCAGCAGAAGCTTAGCTGACACATTTGGGTAGCACAGCAAAGGCAGGCAGGTGTCACACTTAGCCAGGTTACTTTTTCAGCATGGGTAGCCATCATTTGTACGGCGAGGGTGCCTGGGACTTGGCTTTGGGATACAACTGGAACAAGGTGTCAGTTCTCAGCAAGAACGATCTGCCTTACCAAATCCACTGCTGTGATCAGTGCTTGCTGCTCATTTAAAATTCTACATCAGTGGTTTAGCCCCTGTACTGCTAATGGGACCAGTTTTTCAGAAGGTCTCTGTCTCCAGACCTGGAAATTATTTGACCTTACCCCTCTGATTTAAGGGAAGATGCCATTCATCTGCACTCTCTCGCTACCCTTTGACAATGTCTTGGCTTTGGGGAAATGTAAGTGATGCCTTCAGTGTTCTGTTAAGCAGAACCCTTTCCAGGAGCTAATCCAACCCATATCAAAATGTGATGAAAGTGAAGTTGAAAGGAAAAAGGCTTAAAAGCCAGGCCGAGCTGTAATGACCATGTGAACTTTTCCCTCCTCATTTGGGTTTGTTATCCCACCTGAGGAAGCTTAAAATCAGACAGAGTGCAGATGTTATCAAATATGACTCTATTCTGTGTGCAGAGCTCTAGGCTGTCTCCTGACTCTGTTCCATTTTTAAGCTTCAGAGTAATGTGATGCTCTGATTTATTACACAAAACACTCTGGCAGCAGAAAGGAGCAAGAGTAGGTGGGGCCATTATAGCTGCTATGTAATTCCTTTTGAATGTTAGAGACTAGTTTAAAAAAAAAACAGCCTTTTTTGTGTGCTCCAGGCTTCCATTTTGTGTCAAAAAAGGAGTGTCTGTCTAATAGCTAGCCAACCCTCCCTAAACAAGGTAAGACCAAACACTGAAAATCAAGAGCAGAGCTCCCAGGAACCTCAGGAGGGACAGGCTTTTTAATCCCTTTGGTGTGACCACAAAAGAAGCTTCTCCCTGCTCTCTGGAGGATAGCCTGGGCATCTCCCCTCCCGTCTGCCAGCACGCCTGCATTTGTGAGATGGTGCTGGGGGGGAGCCTGGGCCCTCCTGCAGCAGACTCCTTAAAAAAGGTGGGTAGACAAGGTGCTTAGGGACATGGTTTAGTGGTAGAATGGCAGGTTTAGGTTAACAGTTGGACTCTATCTTAAAGGTCTTTTCTAACCTAAATGATTCTATGATTCCTCTGAAACTGCGTGGATCACTGTGTGAGGAAGGAGTGGGTAGATGGGGACAAACTCGTACCTAGTAGTATGCCTCTTTGCAGGCTCCAGTGACTAAAGAACTTCCCTATAGCTAAATGTGGGAACATGGGAAGTACAGGCAGCTGTCAGAAACCTCATGTACAAGCGCAGCGTAGTTTTTTTCCCAGCAGAGAGGCACCATGTGTTGGATGATGCTGTGGGCCACTTCTTGGTCATGTGAAAGGGGAATGGCCCCAGCACTAAGCCACATCTGTGGGTTGTGTAGTGGGACTGAGGAGAAGGAACAGTGTCACTGTCTGAAATATCCTCAGCAGGAGCGCAGGGCTGCAGCCCCTCTCTTGTTCCATGTCACTTTGTGTCAGGTTCAGCTGCTGAAGGAGACTGTATATTGCACCAGTGAGCTGTGTACAGCACATGGGTGCCCAGCGTGGTGGAGGGATGTCTGTGCATGGTATAACCCAGGCCTGACTGAAGACGGGTGTGAGGTAGGAGCCAGCATGTGCCTTGTACTCAGTGCAGCGGGGAGCAAGTGCTGTGTCCACAAGATAACAGCCAATGCAACCTCCAGCGCTGAAATGGTTGCAGTTGGGTGTAGGAGGGCTATGCATAGTGTGCCTCTTGGATGCAGCTAGTACAGAGAGTAGGAATGAACTGGCCGTGAATAAGAAAAGATCGAGAATATTTTGGAAAAAAATAGCATTATAAAAAAAGAGAAAGGCAAGCTGGTGGGTGCAGTCCTTCAGAGAAGTTTGCTCTGCAGTGCAGAAGCAATGAAGATTGCTTTACTCTTGTTCGATGAAGAAGTGCATGAGTCAAATTATTTGGTTTATTCTTGTTTATAATAGCCTGAGAATGAGAGATGGCTAGTCTCTCCCTGGGAGAGCTTGGGGCATCTACAGTCTGTAAGCCCTCCTGTCTGTTGAACTTTAAACTTGATTGTGAGTGACTGTAGAGAGGAGGAGCAAAGGGTTTAGCTGTCCCTCATTGACCTTAGTAATCTTGTGACAAAAATTCAAACCAGTTTACATCTTTCTATAGACTTTTTAATGAATTCTATAAAGAAAAAGTACATAACTGGAAAAAGAGCAAACCCAGCTCCTCCCTCCAGTTTGTGGTTCCTCTGCGTTCCTACGAGGTCTTCAGCCTTTTTGCTAAGTATTTAGCTATCAAAATTCAGCCTAGAAACATTGCCCACACATCTGTGCTCAGAAGGAGCAGCCTACAGAAGAAATGCAGGCATCTGCCTGCCTTCCTGCACCTTCTGTCCACCTTGGGCAGGCAGAGCAAGTAGGCTGACTGCTGGCGGACCTGTTGTCTCGGCTCAACGCAGTGCTCCCCCAGTGTGCGAGGCTTTGCATTCACACAGGAGGAGGAGGAGTCTGGTTTTGAGGAAGGCTCTTGGGCTATCTTTAGCAGACAGACCACTACTGGATTGCACTTCCGAGAAACAGAAACAGCCCTCTAGTCTGACTTCAGTGCTGTTCAGGTCCTTGCTGCTCAGCTCGCACTTTCATTTCTCTCCGGGGGATAACTTCTACAGATGCTCTATCAAGGCAGAAACCATCTACCTCTCCAAGCTAATGGTACCTACTTAACCCTTCTCACTTGCTGGGAGAACATTATCTTTCTGGACTGCTTGGGGAACACTGGCTTCCTGAGTAAACTGACCTCTATTTAGATATTGCTTTTATCTGCTTTTCCAGCCAGGATTAGGTGGTCTGCTGTGGTTGTAGTCTAGGAATAAAGATGTTCTCCAGATGCTCATGCCCTTTTTAGTTTGACTGTGTGTTCCGCCCTCTTACAGAGGCCTTATTCTTTGCCTCCATGTCAGCGAGCTGTGTTGTGTATGTGCTAAAAAAGTAGTGGTCAGCCTGCAGAGGTGACGGGTAACATGGGACAGATCGTGTTTGTATCCTGACTATCAGGAGTTTGGCAGTCATAACTACCCATGATTAATTAGATGACATGAGCTGTATGTGATAATACCAGTATTTACTGGAGTTGTTTTACTTTTGAAGCTCATGCAAGATCAGAAAATAAGTTGATCAGCATTTCTGTAGTCCTTGTTTGCAGCACTTACTGGTGAACACAGTCGTTTGGCTTCATGTACCTCACAATTTTCCTTCCATTTGGAAAAACAGAGAAAGACTTGCATTTACAATGTTCCAAACATATTTGTCATGTTCCTCACTCATCTCTTGTTTTTCAAGGGCTAGTTTTGAGCATTCATTGCTCAAGTTAGAAGTTGACTCAGTTTATGAATCTATTATCATATGGTTTTTAAAAACTGGCCAGGAGGCCAGTTTCACTGGTGCTGGCTTGAATGCCCACATATGGAACGCAGCAGTATAAATGACCAACGAGTTCATCAAAGGTCCTAGCCTGTTTTATCTAGTACTAATTTTAAAATCAGATTAAAATCAGAGTTGTCACCTTCCCTCCTTGAAATGTAACACAATTTTCCTTTCTGATATAATAGCCAAGATATTCCATACCAGATGTGTATTCTTATTGTATTGACTATAAAAGAAGACGGCACGAAATTTCTTGAGAATAAGAATGTATTTCTGGATGTAATGACTTTAGATACTGAAAAGCAGTTGGCTGTGCAATAACTTGGCATTTCAGGGGTGGAGGTGTTCTTGTGAGGGACAGAAGACGCTAACTGAAAGTGGAACAAAATGTATCACATGATTATCCCCTGATGGCATGGTCATCCACAGTAAATGCATTCAGTGGGTAAGGCAAGGTTGTTTTTTATAAGCAAACCTAAATAGGAATAGAAATAGTTTATGAGCAACACATGCATACAGAGGATGGAAAGCAGCTGGCATTATGTGAGTAAGAACTGGGAAAACTGAACTGGAAAAGAACACCAGAAGCAGAAAACAGAAGCAAAATTGAATTTAAAAAATGTAGTGTGTGTGTTCTTTATATGCAAAGCAGCAAAATGTTGGGATTTGGGTGGCCCAGTGGGAATTCCTGCTCTGTTGCAGTGTGGTTTGGGACTGACTGCCTGGCTCGGGGGTACTCCTTGCCTAACTTCAAGTAGCTGAATCTTAGGGACAGCCCATGTCAACTGTCTAATCACCAATGGTAATCAAAAGGGTTTAAAATGTACAAAAGCTGCCATGCAATGGTGTAAATAAGACAACTTACACTCTGTTTAAAATATGACAGTTTCCAGCCTCTAAGTTGTGTAGACATGCACAAGATAGCTCAAATGGTGAGGTCAAGGGGTTGTGTATGACTGGATTTCTCCTGGGACTGCAAGAACTCTTTCTATTACCAGTATCGAAGCATCAGGCTACAGCCTGTTGGTGAAAACCTTGAGCACCTCAGGGGTACTGCAAAAGGCCTCTTGCTAAGGCTTTAACCGTAGTAAGGCTGTGCCCTCTCTTCTCTGCTCTGTGGTGGAAGCCCCAAGGGAATGTTTCCTCCTCGTTAGATGTTGCTGCCATTAGTGTGTGTAAATATGCTAGCAAAAGAGTGGATGTTACTCCTGCCAGTCCGGGGCTGTGTAGACATTATGTAGTGTCCATACAGCTTGGTGCCTGGCAGGATCTGTCCATGTGGCACGGTGCAGTGGTGTGTTCAGAAGCAATGCGCCTCTGGTAGGGCATCACAGGTAGAAAGGCCCAAAGGCAGCTCCTAGGACAAACTCATTTTTGATGGTTCTTCTAGCCTCTTTGATAAACTGAACTTAAGTATTTAGTGACTGATGTGTTTGTTGAGCATACTATGGTGGTATTTTGCATTTATTCCAACACTTATTTCTCTGAATGCAGCTCTCTTAAGGGGCCATACAGGATGGTGTCCTGACAGGACCAGGTGATCCTGCCAGAAGACTGCAAAAGGCTTAGGTTCCGCAAAATGATATATCATCGTGTCCTTCTTTTAAAGATCGCCACTAGGGGATTAAATGCATGGGCTTTGGTATCTTAAGCCTGCTGCTGTTCAGGCAAGTCTTGCTCTTATTCTGTGTATTTAGTGGCAATAACTGGGGAAATCAGTTATTCCAGAAGATGGCTGTATGAATAGCTTAGTGGGTTTTTTCTCCCTGCGTGTGTCTGGGCTGGCACACGGTGAGACTTGGGCTTACCTTCCATATCAGACTCAGTATCTGAAGGTTTCATCCACTGGTGTACATGTATATGTAGTTCCCTGCCTGCATAAGGATCTTTGGATTTCTTGGGATAAGAGTAAAGGCGCAGTGCATGGCACCTGTAGCAGGGAGTCCTTATCCAGCAGTGTGGATGGTGTGTACTAGGGCTCTCCCACATCTGCCTTGCAAGAAGGAATACTGCAAGGTCTTGGTTCTTTTTTATGTCATCCATTAGTTTTCTTAGTAGGAGGAGATTTAAGAAATAGGATCTTAAATCCCCAAAAAGGGATGATTAACCATAATAATTGATAATGCAGGGTGTGTGTTAACAGCCTCCCTTTTTATGTTTTTAAATCCTTGGAGAGAAACTAGCTTGCCTTGTGCTTGGATTTTGAACTTCTTAAAAGGTATGCATTGCAATAACATTATCATTGCAAATATCAGTGAGTAGTTGCTTTTGGCTTCCTCTGACCTAATTTGGTTCCTCCTGAGAAGACTGAGACTGTAGCATTTACATCCAGTTCAGTTTTTGTCAGCTGTTCCATCTGAAAGGCAGAAGCTCCCCTCTGGCTTTGGAGCCTTGTCCACAAAACTAGGCATCTGTTGATACCACTACTGGGGCTAGAAGTGTGCTGGGTTATTCTAGAGCCTTCTGCTGCTCAAGGTTGAGATTCACCTAATGATTTAAGTCACAAGTAGCAGCATACTGGGAGTTTCACCTTCTCCTCCCGCTTATGCACCTCAGATAATCTGTGTTGAAGAGTGAATTACATTTAAGAGAGTAAGAGGTTGTGAGATGCCTTTGCCAAGAGGGACAGGGCTTTAATTTTTTATCTCCAGTCTATCCTAGTGGGGTAAAAGAAGCCTTGAATGGGTGTAGGCCACCCTTAGTGCAAATCATAACCAGGCCTGGGACTTACCTCAGGAGTTTGTAGATATGAAATGCTTGCTCACGATGCTCAGGAGAAGTCATCTCTTCACTGCAGAGATTGCTGCGTGACTTCAGTGTCCCATGTGGTACAGGAGATGAGAGCTGCCTGTTGTGGTCTTTGCTGGCTTAAAATCTCTGTGCTTCTGTGAACTGGGAAACAGCAAAAAGTGGAGCAGTTTTGTCAGAAAAGCTGATAGACTGCATCAGCACTGTGTTTAATGCAAACCCTTACTTTGCCCCTGTCGTGTTAATTAGGTGCTATTTTGAGTTCAACAGGGGATGCAGTGTTAACCAGACCCTTGCTTTGCTGTTACTTCTTTAAACAGTTAACTTGATGCCAAATCTCACAACACGATTGTTTCCATTATTAATGGCTTTCACTGCTAAAGTATTTTTAGCCTTGTAAGAAAATACACAAGAACAAGAAAGGAATCCACTAGCAGATAAACATAAAGTCTTAAGTAGGGCTTTCACTGCAGCAGTTTTTCTTGCTGCCTTCAATGTTGGCTGCCTGGAGCATGTATAGAGAAAAGCCTCTGTGTGACTGTGTCTCTGTGTCTGTCTTTCTGAGAGAATTTGGTCTGGCACTACTGTCGAAGTTTGCTCATTTTTCTGTTAGGACAGGAAAAAGGTATGGGTGATGACTGAAATGATGAAGTTTCTACCTTTGACACGCACTTGCATGTGTAGCCCTCTTCTGGAAAGCTAAAAACATAACACAAAGCATCAGCCACTCAGGCCTTGCAAATTTACACTAGTCCCAAGCTCTAAAAACATGCTTTCCTCTTGCTTTCTGGTTACAGGCTTCAGGCTGTGTTGCATGTAGTCAAGATGAGTTGGCCAACTAATCCTGGCACTTACTAAACAGGAGGCAGAAAGAGAAGTTTGTAAGAGGAGGAATACAGAAGAAAAAATGGCATCCACCTTTTGGAGGGGTTGGATTTTGTTGATCATGACCTCTAATAGTAGAGATTTTGCATTCCATGTCACTGGCAAAACTTTCTCTGTAGTTTTCACTGGTGGGAAAAAATATGGTCACTTCTGATCCTTCCAGACCATCCAGCCACACATGGTCCTTTGGCCCTTTTGTGTCTTCTAGATAAACAAGTAGTGGTAATGTATGCACTTAAAACTTACCAGGCTGAACACTTTCATAGCACCTGTCATACTTCATTTGAAATCACCTATTTCTAGAGTATTCTTGGGGTTTGGGGGTTAGGTTGTTTGTTTTGTTTGTGTGGTTTTTTCCCATGGGAGCCCATGAAGGTACACAAAAACCTTGAAGAAATTTGATTGGTTCTTTTATTTTAAAATACAAAATTATATAAAGTGCTTTACTTCCTGTTTTTTCTTCAGTTTTATGACTTGCTTTCATAGGTGTGTGTCTGTTAGTGGCCTGAGTTGGATTTCATTACTTTGGGAAAACAGACCTCTGCCTCACACCCTCATGTTCATGCACAGCTGAGCTGAAAGTTGTGCACATTTACTTGAGATGGAAAATAACATACATGCTCTTGAGAAAATAATATTTTTTCAAAATTGGGGTATTGTGGTGTGATTGCATTATTGATGGGACACTAGTTAAAGTGTTTTGGTTACTTTCTTTTTTATATAGCTTCTAGATCAGCTTTCATTCCATGTTCCTTTTGCCCTTACAAACTGATGGATTTTTAGATATCTTGAAGTAAAGTTACTGCATGTTTTAGTTTTGCTATGGGGGGAAAAAATAAGGACACTTCTCTTTCTGCAGCTAACACATTAATTGGTATTGCCAAGCCTGTATATAAATATGTCCAAAAACCTTCAGGGCAAAAAG
Organism: Gorsachius magnificus; assembly: GCA_034008185.1. Taxonomy (NCBI): domain Eukaryota; kingdom Metazoa; phylum Chordata; class Aves; order Pelecaniformes; family Ardeidae; genus Gorsachius; species Gorsachius magnificus. The sequence continues at coordinate 167,444,789 of CM067081.1, forward strand.
AGCAAAAGCTTTCCAGCACCTGGCTTGCAGGAATATGCTGGGATTTATGGCAAAATGTATAAATGGTTGTAACAGATCTATAAAATCTACTGACAAAGTCTATAGTTACTTTTCTTATTATTTAAAAAACCTGTGGTCCTTCCCTCAAATCTATGGCCTCATTTGAAGCCCAGTTGAATTTTGCCTTTCTAGAGACTTCAGCAGGCTTTGGGCTGCGCTGGTATTTTAAAGGGTGTTTATCTTCAGGGGACACGTGTTAAGAGATAGGGAAGGCCTCTTGGATGATATTCTTCATCACTGTGAATTTTCCTACAATGTTTATGTGATTCTTTTCACACCCAAAGCGATTTACAATTGACAATGAAGCCTCCTTCAGGTGCCTAAGGAGAGCATCCCATGTTTTGGTAGAGCTGTCTTCCCCAAGGCTCAGCATCCATGCTCCTGCTCTGAGCTGAAGCCTGGACTCTTGGCTACATCCTGTGCTGACAGCCTGTACAACATCTCACTTGGAAAACCCCAGCAGGCCTTTGAAGCCATGGGGCTGTTGCCTGTTCGAGAAGTTTATTTCTAAATGTTATCCTCTTTCCTCTCTCAGACTAGCGCTACTCAGGGGCTGCCATTGCCTTTTAAAAAGGCAGTTGCCTTTGGAGGTAGGAGAAGGGGACAAGTCCTGCTTTGCTCTTCCAGCACCATCTGCCAGCAGCGAAAGCTGGTGCAGCAGCTGCGCTGCTCACCTCCTGTATTCCCATCTTTGGGGCAGGATGCGCTCCTTGCAGCGCTGGTAGAGGAAGGAGGGATGGCACTCCCAAACCCAGTGACCTGCGTTCCTCCTCCTAGGAGGAATAACTGCTGCTGTTACTGATCCTAATTTTAATATAAATATCCTTCTTGTTTGCATGTTTTAAAAAGCATCAGTGGGATCAGGTGTAAGATCATGGCTCTGCAAACAAAACCACTTGGATTATGTATTCTGCTCAAGGCTGGTATTGTGCCAGGCGCAGTGGGGTCTTGCCCTAGACTGAAGGTGCCACTGTGTTATAACTAATAAATAATAACATCCAACAGTCATTGTTTTATTACTTCAAGAGTCAGAACCTTTAGTGGGGGATTTGCTAATTGACAAACATGTCGTTCAGCTCCGTGTTTCCACTAAGGAGACTGCACCAGGCTTGTCTGCATCTTTGTACAGAGATGGGGACTTGAAGTCATTAATCACCATAATAAATAAAAAGAGAAATAAGAAATTAGATAAATAAGTTGGATTTTGCTTAATGGCTCATTTTAGGATTCTCCCCAATGCTCCAGGCAAGTCAAACAGATAATGAGGGATTTCCCATGCTGGTCGTAGCCTGTGTCTCTGGGTGACAGGAGAGGCAGGAGGCAAAGGGGTTGTGGCACGGCGCTCATCACAGCTTACCTTTGACTTGCTAGCCCTTGCAGCCACACATCTGCCCTCCCAAGAGCCTGATGGGGCATACCTGGGGGGGGGGGTGTTGCTTCTCTCTGCCTTGGCCACCTGCAACTGCCTCCCTTGTGCCAGGGGCTTGCTCCAGAGCACTGAGGCAAGTTAGTTTTAAACAGAGGCGTGATACTAGTCTGAAAATGGAAATTCCCTTCCTTGTTCTGCCACCTACTTCTGGTGATGCCTGGGACAAGTTGCTTCTCTTAAAGTTTCTGAAGAACCATGGAGATACCAACTTCCACTAATTTCCCATCACCTGGACCTGTTTCCTCCCCCAAATGCTCTTTCAGGGAATTTGGAACGCTTCTGCACTTTACTGCTACAAAGTGTTTGCTTCATGTCTGCAAAATGACACTTAATCCACACTGATGTCCTCTCATGGAGGTGAAAAACCTGTTGGCCCTGCAGTGGTTCACTTCTCAAGAGTTTCCATCATGGATCAAAGGGGCAGCAATTCTGGCGGGATTGCTGGGCTTGTATGTGGATCTCGCTATATTATTTTCTTGTTGCATAGACAATTTTTAACAGCTTGTAAACTGTTTTCCTTCCTTGTGAATAAATCTTCCTTTGTCAGAGGAATGTTACTCTTCTCCATTAAGTTTTCCAATTCAATTTTTATCTTGCACCCTCATCACAGATTGGTATTTCTTTACATTTATTAATTGAAGTGAGGGAATGCTGATTTGATGGGTTAGTGTCTGCTATTACTGTAACTTGCCTCCCCTCCAATAAACAGGGTAGCACAGGATTTTTTTTTCAGCTACAAGATATGAAGTGGAATGAAATGAGAGGAATTTGTGCCATATGGTGTTCATGTTCCATAAATCAATTTCTTACTGAGCCAGCTGTGAGTCCTGGGAGGTGATTTCCGCAGGCAGTTCTGTATGCAGTGTGCGGGCAGGGCATGTGCGGTCAGGGTACGGCCCAAGTCCTGTCCCCAGCTAAGGTAAGATCATGTTCTCTTCCAACCATGGTTCTGGCATACAGGGGAAAAATCATGGCATTATTTTCTTCCTATCATTTTGGCAACATCACCATTACATTCGTAGCTCTAATTTCAGCCTACTAAGGTGTAGGAAGACTATCTGTGGTAGGATATGAGCACAAAACCGGAAGTGATGGAATTGCTTTCTCTAAAGTTATTCCTGAGGAGCTGCTCATGTGCCTGGAGCAGCCTGCCAGGAGTGGTGGCAGCCAGAAGGCAATTACTGCTGTAACTTAGGCCGAGCCCCACATGAACCTGGAGGATGGGGGAGCCGAAAGGCAACCAAACCTTGTCATGCATTTTCCACCTTCCATTGGTGCTAGGCAAGAGTTCTTGGCTAGCGATTGGCTTTCCTGTGCTTGGGTGCCATCAGTGAGACTTCTCAAACCAGACTGTAAAAAACCCAAATAAATAAATCATGCTGCGATAAGATGAAGGGAATTGTTAGTATCAAGGAGATACAAAATTTCTTTGGACCAAAACCTGTTTTACCATATGCTGCAAAACTCTTCCTTGAACTGCAGTTGAGCCAGACTTTTGCAGATCAAGCCCAGCTTGTTTTGGGGAGTTTGCAGGCTTGGAGCAGTTTGGGCAGAATCTTGTAATGTGTGATGTGAACGTGTAAAACAGTGGAATGAGGTAAAGCCAAACAAAGCTCTTAGTTTGCAAAATTCTGCAATGAAATTTGTGTAAATTTTGTAACTGATCTTGGAGGTCAGAGAACAGCTCAGTACCACATAGTCCTCAGAATCAAACAGTCCTGCTGCTCTGAAAGAAGTTTTGAAATGTCAGTGTATTTTTCAAATTAATTTTGATTCCAAAATGAACTGAAATACCAGTTTTCAAATGTTGGTAAATCAGTTGTCTTGGAAGAAAGGGGACAGTTGAGATCAGATCGATGGGAAAAAGTAACTTTGTTGTGGCCTCTTTTGTCTTCCTAATCTTATAGCATATTTGAAATATAGAATTGTTTCTGATTTTTTTTTGTGTGTGTGTGTTTCAAAACAGCATAGGTTGAGCATTCCCCCTTTTTTCCTCTTGGATTAAGTTTTCCACAAATGAAGTATTTTCTGCACAGTTTATTTTAAGAAATGGAACTTTATGAACAAGAAAAATTCTCAGAACATGTGCAAGTAGATTTCCAGTAAATGATATCTCACTTCTTATCACTCTTAAGAGTGAAATAAAGGCCGACCAAAAGGACAGTGCATATGTGTTAGTTTCTAGAGGTTTTGGTTTATGTATGGTCCTTACTGTAGCTTAATACTGAGTGCTTCAGAAGCAAGGAATTCTGCCTTGTATTTGAGGAGGGAACACCCTGAATGAGCAGGAAGCCCAATTTTCTGGAAGGACTAACCTAACGTTACAAAACATCTAGAAATGGGATTCCAATCTCCTGATGCTCAGGTCAGTCTTCAGTAATGAAGCAGAAGGGATCTTCTCTCCACTTGGAGTGAACGCTTCCAGAAAACTTTCAGTGCCAAAAATAAAAATGTAGCAGTTTCCTTTTAATACGCTTGTTAAATGCAGATGCTGTGTTCTGCATTATCCAAGAAACAGATTTCACATCTGTCTCACCATGTAAGTAACTTCTACTTGCAAGAATTACCATACTAAATTCATGCAAATGAAGTCACACAGGTGCAAGAATGTTTGCAGGACACTGCTCAAAAGGAAAATGGCTCTGGTCCCATTTACAACATAAAGTATTCTACTTTGTAACCAAAAATATCTTTAATTGAAGCATGACTTTCACTGGCAACTTCTGGTTTTGTTTTCAATATATGCCTTCATGCTCGGTGGTGGGACAAAAATTTTCCACGAGCAGAATTCAAATGTGCTGTTTTAGACTCATGTTGTGGAAGAAAGCCTGTGAAATGTAATACAGAAAGGACCACTAGTCGTATTTCAGAATTTAGCGGGCACAGGAGGGGAGGTAAAATTAGCATTTATTCATTATTTATCTACTTTTTAGTATTTATGACTAGCTCTAATTATAATCTATTTCTTCTTATTTTGGGGAGTGCCAATATAGTTAGATTCTGAAGAAGTGATATTTTTGGGCAAATAGCAGAATTAAAAACTGAGACTGACCAAAAAAAATTGCTTTCTTCATTCATCTTGATTCCTTAGCCTTCAGATGCACTGAGATTCCCTTTCACATTTTCTCTAGGAGAGCTAAGAACTTTGAACTTTGGCATTGTTATTTTCCTACTGGCAGGTCATACGTTCCTCTGATGACACTGATTCAGATGCTGGGTCCTTTAGCATCAGCGTGGGATTCATTATAAAATTATGAGAGCTGTAATAGCGCGTTGGAAGGCTTGTGTTCCCATGGTAGTAACTTTGCAACCCTTTAAGTGTCTGAGCAGAGATGATAATGCTGAATACCTGACTTGGGCTGAATTCTTTGTCTAGAATTTGAGAGGGGGGGGAAAAAAAAGGGTTCCTTAACTCTGAGGGCATGATTAGGAAAGTAGTTTGGTCTTGTTTGTTTGCTGGTCTTTGAGAGTAGGCTGGCAGGCTGCAAGGACCTGGCCTCTTGTGAGCAAGAAGAAAGGGGTTTGGTTCTTGGCAAGGAATGAAGGATGTGGCAGGTGACTACAGCCGATTTGTCTCCTGACTCAGAGAAGGGACTTGGCTCCCAGATTTGCATTCAGACTCCCCTCTGCTCCAAAACACAAATCCAGAAACACAGATATCCACTCTGTCCCCTACCCCTTGCTGGCCTATGGGTTATGAAAGTCCCCAAGTAGTGCTGATGAGTTTATGTTCCCCTGGGGGCAGCTATGCACAAGACCTCTCATTCTGGAGAGGCATGTGGCACGCAGTATGGCATGGTGGTGTGCCCAGCCTGGAAGTGGGAAGATGAGGACGTTTCCTTTCTTTTGTACAGGCAGTTAGCCCTGGACCACCAGCTTTCACCCCAAGAAGCAGGTAGGTGCAAGTCTTAATTTTTGGGAAAAGCTTAAGTGGGAAAAGTCTTGGAAGAGCTTAAGTCAGAGCTCGCAAACACCAAGGCTTCCATGCTCTAAGACACGAGTTCAGGAAGCCAGACTTTACTCCTGCTCATCAGAGAACTTTTTGTCTCCTTAGAAAATTTGTGTAGAAAAACTGAGCGATCCAACTGGAACCCATATCAATTATGAGATGCATTTTGAATGTATTAAGTGCTATAAAAGTACAAAGTTCTGTGCAAAATGAAACCAAAATTGGTTTGATATTATGGCACTGATATTTCTGCGTCTCATTTTCTCTCCTGTAAAATTGTACCCTGTAATTTTCTAATGCATTTAAGATAACTTTAGAAAAGTTTGATAACTCTGGTAGTCTGATGATCCCACAGTAATGCCTTTGTAGAAGTGCAGGGTACAGGGACTGAGAAGTGATGTTATAAAATAGCAAAACCACAGTTGGAATGTTAGATGGATAACAACGGTAAATGCTATTTTCTTCATTCACGTGAATGATGCAGTCGTTTTGTTTGATCGTTATCCTTTTTTCCTTATCTGTCAAAAGTACTGTGGTTGCAGTATGCTCTGACCAAGTTCCCTGCAAGAGCAAGCAGAAGTCCAGAAGATGTTCTGTAGCCCTGGGAAGCATGGCAGGTCCTGCTCACTGAGGTGTAAGCATGTGGCTTTCCAACACAGGCTTTATCTTGCTGCTTCTGAGAGCAAGGATGGAAGCGAGAGGTGTGGGCATCCAGAAAAGAAGCATGGGCGTCCAGAAAACAAGCATGTGCCAAGATGTATTTCTTCCCAGGAGGGTTGCTGGGAAGCCAGTGCGTGCATGCTCCAGAAGAGATGGTTATTGTGACTAGCTGGTGTGCCCCACACTGCCTCTCGGTTAACAAGGTGGGAGAGCAGCCAAGCACAGCAGAAGCTTCCTTGTTTCAGGACCTGATTTCTCACTTCCTTCTTACCCAGCCTTTGATTTTCCTCTTCTTCTTCCTCTGAGAGAGCTGACAGTTCTCTTGTGTTTCAGGAGCACCCTCTTTCCCTAGTCTCCTGGCAAACACCCTTTGCCATTCTCTCCCATCTTTGATTTCCCTTGGTCTACTTGAGCCTCCCTTGTCATTCCCACTCCTCCCTTGCAGGCTTTCAGCCTGCCCGTGATCCTCCCAGCTCCCTTCCCCTCATCCCCTGTTGAAAGAGTGCTAACGGGCACTTGCAAACCTTTCCTCTGTGCACGCTGCGTCTTGTGTCTATACCACGAATCAGCGGATGGTGATGCAGCTTTGTAGAAATCATGGGGGCCATGCTGACCCACGCTCGCCGAAGCTCGGGCAGTGGTTAATGAGCAGCTCGGGAAAGCTGATCCCAGGTGTGGCAGGTGAAGCTAGGGAAGAAGGTGTGCTGCAAGTTATTAACTGTGCATTTCTTTTAGCCTGCCTGATCCTGTAAACAAAGGTCTAGCTTTGTGGAGCCCGGTGTTGAACCCTGGAGACTGTGTACGGATATTTGTAGGTACTTTGGCACCGGTGTTCATATCAAGAGCTATTAAAAATAACGAGATGCTACAGCTTTACTAATGATCTAAGAGGTTCTCCTTGCATCTCAGTATGAGGCTGATCTGATGCAGCCATCTTCATGATAGCATCCCACAGTGTTTTGTCTTTATGAGTACATCTTGTTCTGGCTTGTTTCAGAAATCTGCTCTTAGCTCTAAGGTCTGCAATTGTTGGCCTGTAATTAGTACCAATATTACGGTGCTTTTACTGCACTGGTCTGAACTGCTGGCTATTTTTAGATATGACATTGTTCAGGTTTTTGTTGCATGGCTTATTTCTCTCATCATGAATCAGCAGGCCACTGAGTATAAAATAATGCTGGGTTTTAGAACAATTAGTGCAGACTTACATAGATACCAGTTTGCCAGTGTTTACACAAAAGTGTCTTTAGATGGAGACCGTGGTCCAGTCCCAGGTTGAGGGGGACTGTGGTCAACATTCCCTTTTGGTGGCTTGAAATACTAAGTACCTGCCTTGCCCGTGGGCTGGGTAGTTGAGTGGATTTACACTCAGTCTGCAGTGAAATCAGATACTCAGCATGCACCCAGGTTGTGTACGTAATGTTTACCATAACTGAAACTGTGAACCGTGTGTCAAAAAGGTAAATGCTATTAGCGTCTTGTTGAGGAACAGCCAGGTTTATGCCTTACAGAGGACTAATAACAGGAAGCCTGATTTCATGAAAGCTTGGGTAGAAACTAGGACATGTGCTGTGTCTGAACCCTACGGCTAATGTCTGAGTTCTCTCAACTTGCATCTTCTCTATGAATTTTAAAATGTTAGTCCTCCGGTGGCTGTAGTGTCCTCAAGTCCCAGTTAGTATTAATCATAGATTGCGCAGCTTTTGTAACTAAGTGGCAGCTTCGTATTTCGGAGGTCTTCTTCAAACGCCCTTAGGTTTTATTCGCAAATAAAAATGTATTCTCTCTTTCCTTCTCAGCACTGTCGTTAAAGAGAACTTGCTTTCTGTTATACCTCTAAACCAAGACATGCTAAATGTAAAAACCCACTGAGCCTGATGAGGAATAACCCTGTGCAGCTCTTGAAGATACAGTCCTTGATTGTATAGGAGAAACTTGTAAGACTAATATCCCAGAGAGCAAAGTTTGTCTACTTAAAGGCTCAGGCTGAATGAGAGGTACTTGAAGATAAATTAGAAACAGGCACTTTCCATCTGTGATTTTAGAATCCTAGAAAATACGTACATTAGAAAGGAAAGCACCAGAGCGCAGAACTAGGAAAACAGAAATCAACATGGATGTTCACTTCCCATGCATACTGAGCAAATCATCACAAAGAAACATAGAAATAGGGGCAGAAAACAAAATGGGAGAAATTTTCATAGAAAGTCACACACTTGAAAGGATTAATTTTGGGAAAAAGTGAAAGCGTGCAGTTAATCAGTTATGACATGGCAATTAATATGGATTATGCTTTATAATTTGATAGCATTCAGAGGTATCAACAATAAATCAGCTTTTTTCCTACAGAATCTGTCATTGCTTTACCTATACTATCTGGCTAATTATTGCTTAAATCTTAGGAGAGTTATGAAGCTTCAAGTCATTAACGTGTTTAAAGATCTTTGATGCTCTGTGCTAAAAGAAGGCATCAATATAAAAATAAGGATAACTTGGCACTTACATTTTAGTATCACTTCTGGATTTTGTTAGTTGATGAATCTCTAATATGCATCCCCATATAAGTTTATGAAAAATGTACACACTTTGTTTCAGTTTTCAATAATTTGTATAGTGCTGTAGCCTTGTACACTGTGCTTCAGAAGGAAGTTTAGTGATAGTTATAAAAAGTGCATTTCTATATAGTGGTGTTTTAAGCCTTACTTACATCTCAAGTGAGAAAAATACATCCTGAGATGTGGCTGACCAGGGCTGAAACCGCTGCATACCGGGAACAGACCGCATGTGGTAAGCGGTGGGTCCAAGCCCGTGACCCCACTGTCTAGAGGGTTGCCAGCAGCTTTCCTTGTAGAAGACATGAGTCTGTTCTGTGGGTGGAGAGAGGATGTTTCAGCCCTTTCGTAGAGGCTCTGTATCTAGCTGTCAGAAGAGAGAAGACCTCGTGACTGGAGATCACCCACTGGAGTGGGTGAATGATGTGATGTTCAGTCAGAAAAAATGAAGGCGTTGTAAGTGATCTGGTGAAAATGGAGTCGGGACAATCCTGAGCAGCTCCAGCTACAGCGAGCACAGCCTCATCTCTCTGAGTGTGAACATGAGCCTCCTCCGTAAGTAAATGCAATAAATCAATAGCACTGATAAAACTATCCTGTAGACACTCATGCAGAGGCATGAAATGCTAATGTGGTTGTTCACCGGAATGAGAAACTGCATCACTTCAGTAAGGGACTGCAGCTAACAGAACAGAAATATTTCTCAGGCCAGGTTTCTTCTCTCTGATTACTGGGCAATCTGCCCTCCACAGGAAAGCAGAAGAGAAACCCTCCTAAAAATTTAGTTACTAACTAAATTGAAGTATAGGGGCTTTTTAAAATTTTCTTTTTTTTAGTTCTGGAAATATCTGTTCTCTTTAAGGAAATGAACATATCTTTATTAATCTTGTCAGGAAATACTGCTGAAGATCATCAGCTCTTTTTAGCATCTCATTTCTAAATGCATACATGTGAAGTTTCGGGGCCAGAGTGAGCTTTCTCAGTGACTAATATAATTCTTCATTTTGCCCTACTGCACACCCTTCTTGTGTTATGTAAGCTGAATCTAGCGGCTGCTTTCCAAACTTCTGGAAGTTGTGTGCCCCAGCCAAGGGTGTTCCCATAACTTGTGCTCCCTCATCCCCAACTGGAGTTGCAGCTGGTTAGGGCCTTTAAGTTAGTTGCTTCCTTCTCCTTCACCTCCCTGCATGTGTGTGTTTGGGAGGGCAGGAGGATCAGGAGGACTTCATGGGGATCACGTGTGCATCCCCTCCTTCTTGCTGCCCCATGTCCTCTGCTGCGGCTCCTGGCTTCCTCGGCAGTATGGGTTTCGTTCTTAGGAGGCTGACACACACTTGACTCACCCAGCCTCTCTTTTATTCTGCTTCCACCTAACATAGAAGGTGCATGGGGCAGGCACCCTTCCTGCCCCATTCCTGCTGTGACTCTGTCTTGAGAACTTAAAGTAGTTTTTGTCTTGCATTTTGAATTCTTCCCTTTCTTGGCCATTGGAAACCCACAGGAAGGTGATGTATATGGGGAGAAGGAGAGTCATAGAATCATAGAATTGTTTAGGTTGGAAAAGACCTTTAAGATAATTAAGTCCAACTGTTGACCTAACCCTGCCAAGTCCACCACTAAACCATGTCCCTAAGCACCTCGTCTACATGGCTTTTAAATACCTCCAGGGACAGGGACTCGACCACTTCCCTGGGCAGCCCATTCTAGTGCTTAACAACCCTTTCAGTGAAAAAAATTTTTCTAATATCCAAACTAAACCTCCTCTGGTGCAACTTGAGGCCATTTCCCCTTGTCCTATTGCATCTTACCTGGGAGAAGAGGCTGACCCCCACCTTGCTACAGCCTCCTTTCAGGCAGTTGTAGAGGGCGATCAGGTCTCCCCTCAGCCTCCTCTTCTCCAGGCTAAACAACCCCAGTTCCCTCAGCCACTCCTCGTAAGACTTGTGCTCCAGACCCTTCATGGGCTTTGTGGCTCTCCTCTGGACATGTGAGGCGCCCAAAATTGAACACAGTATTGGAGGTGTGGCCTCACCAGCACTGAGTACAGGGGCACAATCACTTCCCTGCTCCTGCTGGCCATACTATTCCTGATACAAGCCAGGATGCTCTTGGCCTTCTTGGCTACCAGGGCACACTGCTGGCTCATATTCAGCTGGCTGTCAATCAGAACCCCCAGGTCTTTTTCCACCAGGCAGCTTTCCAGCTTCCCCAGGCATGGGGTTGTTGTTACCCAAGTGCAGGACCTGGCACTTGGCCTTGTTGAACCTCATACAATTGGCCTCGGCCCATCGATCCAGCCTGTCCATGTCCCTTTGCAGAGCCCTCCTCCCCTTGAATAGATCAACACTCCCACCCAATTTGGTGTCATCTGCAAAGTCTCCCAGAGTGTCATGGAAAATGGAAGGCTGCTGACTCCTGTTGGGGTGCTCCATGCTCCAGAACTGAATACTGGGCACTGCCAGTCACCTACCTTTATTCCATGACAAAATACAGCTTGGGGATTAATGTGGTGCAGGGAGACAACTCCAGCTGCTTCTGATTTCCTCACTAAGGGCCCATCTGTCTAGCTGCCAGGTTGCGGTACAGTTATATTGCTAGTTGTGTTGACTCATACTCTCTTTTCCTAATGATGCACAGAGATCAATTACCCATATGTTGTTTCCAGTGCGTGTATCTGCCTTTCATGCAGTCTCTCCTGAGGGGTTATTGATGTTCCTGTGGAGCATGAGAAATGGATGGGACTCTTGCAAGCAGCCTCTCTACTAATCTGTGAAGAGATCCTGAGGAGGGAACTGGGAAATTGTTTCCCTTCCCTTACGGTGTTGTGTGATACATGTGCATATGAGTCCTCTCTAAATGGGTTTTCATTTCTTTTTGATTTCTTCATTATAAGATGTGTCACACATATCTACTTCCTATTGCTTATGGCTAATCTGCAGCGGAGCTGTTTTTCAGTATCACGTCAAGACTGGAAAATAGAGGAGAGTGAGCTGGCTCATTCTCGGTGCAGGTAAAAAAGGCTTGGGAAAAATATCCTGAGTATGCCTGCCCCCTTTACCCCAGGGTAGTGGTTGCACCTATGGGCCACTGAGGGCCTCAGTTAGGCTCCCAGATACGGCAAAGAATGAGCACGTGCTCATTTATGGTACTTGTTCTGTTTGTATTCATTTGCTACCGTTTGCTTTTACTTCAACATTAGAGATGTTTTCAATGAATTATATTCCAAGTTGCTGCTTAGTTGCTCCGCTAAGGACTAAGCAATGTGCAACACTGTTAAACAGAGCATCTTGCTTCAATCTTACTGTTTTTGCTTTCTTACTGGAAGCTCTTGACTTTTCATTAGGTATTTAAAATACTGGTGTTAACCCTAAGCAGACTGGGATCTGCATGGTGAGAGAGAAATCTGATCTGGGGCCATACTGCCACAGATGAAAAGTAAAAGTGCCTGAGCTCATGGGATTCACTTTTTCAGAAGAGCCAAGCAGCTGGATGGGCTGGACCATTTGCTTGCGGCAGCCGGAGCGGGATGGTCTGTGGTGGGGCCCAGATATGGTGTATTTGTCAGTAAGGCTGTTCATCTTGCAAAGCCTTACATCTTCTGGCTTCAATAATACGCTGATGGTAGATTAGAAAAATGCCTCATTAACTCTTGTTACTTTTAGTAGGTTTGTTTTGACTGGACACAGTGACATGATAGGAAGTAGCAGGACTTTCTGTACAGAAATGGAGAGTTAATGTTCTTTATCTTAGCTTAACTTGGCAGAAGCAGAACTGTGCCACTGAACTGAGCTTTTGCGATATGTTGGACTTAGAGTATTTATTCATTCTTAACTATATAAAACTTCTTTGCATGAATATTTCCTCACTTATGCTGCACAAATATTTTAAAATGCTTAACTCTTCCCTAATTTCATTTTTCCAGAGTCTTTATCATGGCAGAATCAAAGAATAAAATTCACTGGCAGTGTTGTGGCTCTGTCTTGTGGTTACGTGTGCTTTCCAGTAAGCAGAAAAGTTTTGCCTTTGTGCTTCGCCAGGTCAACACTCTCGTAAGAGGTGACGTGATGCTGATTTGTTAGGCTGGTTGGTCTGTTTTAAAAGAATTGAATTACAGTCTGAAGCATGCACAGCATGGCAATAAATAGCAGCATTGCTGTCTGCAGATATTTCTGGGGCTTGGGGTTTTTTTTTCTGTTTCATTACTTATACTTAATGAGGGAAGCGGACTACTTAAAGGCACCTAGGAGGTACCAATTTGGATCACACTGGTAGTTCACCAACTGTAGTTATGATCACAGCTAGGTGCATCAGAGGAAAGTATAATAATGTGCAGCATTGAGTGTACATCATAACTTGTCTCCACAAAAATGACCTTCTTCATCTCTTCTGTCTGCTCCCTTCCCCCCTCTGGTTGGGAAGATGTACTTTGTAACATTACTTTCGAAGTTTCTATTTGTAAGCTGCACTATTGTTCCTGGGTTGTTCTCATACAGAATTGTTTGGGTCCTGCTTGTTCCCCTGTCTGAAGCCATCTCCTAACCCTGCAGGCTAGGTCCTGACCATCTGGGCAGACCTCAGGTGGCAGCTGGTCCCCCAGGAACCATGAGAGATACAGGATATCTGTGAAGGGAGGAGAAATGCCTTTCGGACAGGAAAAAAAAACCCTGCTGGAAAGCTAGGAATAAGCAGATTGGGGAAATAACCTTGTATAGCAAGCAAACCAAGTGTCAAATTGGGCAGGGTGGAAACTTCTTTGGGTTTTATAGTTCTCTAATACAGTTCTGTCAGATGGCCGTGGGATGTGTCTCAGGCTGAGTGGAAATACCTTTTCTGTGGGAAATCCACCAACCTCTAGTGAACATTTTCTTGCCAGCTCGTGCTCGCCACTCCTCACTGCATTACTGGCTACCTGTGAGTCAGATGTTCACAGCACAGCGTTGACATTTCACTTCACCCAAGTGAACCTAACAGGATTTTAAGGTGCTTGATCTCATCCAGACCATCTGACAGCTAAATGTAAAGGCTGTGAACTTCATTTCCTCCATCTGTCTGGTCTCTGTTTGTGCAGACGTCAGTGGGTGACAGCAATGTGTTGAAATGTGTGCCGATGCAGGAGGCACCTCTACAAGAGGTGAGCCTGGCCATGCTGTAGAGGCCGTGCATGTCAGCTAGTCCAGCTAGGAGAAAAAAAACCCAAATGCAATGGGATCAGGAATTTTTATACATTCTTGTAAACAGACAGAATTGCATCAAAATCCCACTTCCTTGAATGCCAGAGGGGTCAGTCGGTAACCCAAGGCAGTGTCCTCGCTCACGTCCCCAGCAGGCAGGACAGGCGGTAACTCCCCGGGGCTTGCTCAGAAAGCTGCTGCTGTCACCTCCTGCTGCACTTGTTCAGCCATGCTTGAGGCTTCTGCTGATGCGAGCCATCTCTCCAGGCTTCTCGTGGTGAGCTGTCACTCACACACGCATTTCTGACCAAAGCTGTTCTCTGCAGAGCAGCAGAACCGTTCAAGGTTCAACAGCCTTTGGCCTTTGCTGGTTTGGGAGGGGAGGAGGGATGAGTACATACATTTCTGTCAACAAGCATCTGTCAAGGACTCTTTAGCTAGCTAGTTCCCAAGACAGTTCTGTGTCTTTTCAGCTCCTTCCCATATGGTTTTTTTTAGGTTTCTGTGAATTTGGGGTTTTCTTTTAATCCTTTTAGGAGACTAACAAACTCACTGCCCATAAAGGGATGTGATACCACCAGCCCCTCACTGGTTTTGTGGAAGGTATGTACGTTTCTTCTGAATTTAGCTGGAAGACTGAACACTTCCAGACATATATACATTAAAGTAATTGTTTTACAAATATCTGACTCTTATTAGTTTCAACCAAAACTTTTCAGTGACTTCTGGCTGACTTGCAACTTTTGCTGGGTCAACTGCTGTTTTTTCAGCAAATAAACTCTTTGTTAATATACTTACCCAGTCTTGCATGCTAGTCTGGTGTCCTGTTTACAGCAAGTTGAAACCGGCTATGCCTTGATAGAATACGCATGCTTCCGATGTTTTTTTTAATCGATTTTATCAATTGATAAAAAATTGAAGTTTTATTAATTTCTCATCACTGTCATGGAGGCACTACTCTGGAAACATGAGAAGTATGTGCCTCTGTCAGAGTTTCAGTTTGATTGGAAAGGTTGAGTATCGTCAGTTAAAACAGGAGATTTGTGAAGTGGACTCACACCAGAAATTCAGGAGTACTCCCTGAAAGGTTAAATGACCTGGGGCATGCTATATATTTCCCTTTCCCCCCACCCGCCCTAGACAGAGTAGAAGAGATGGATGCTATTTCCCAGGCAGGTGCATCTTGTGGATGAATCCCTTTAGAATTATTTAATAATAGAATTGTGGCTAACAATGTCTTGAATAACTTTTTTCCCTAAATATGCAAGCAACTGTTTCCATCTTTTGATAAAGGTGTTCTCTAGTGTCTATTTTGGTGTTGCTAAAACAAACCATTACCATTTAAATGGCCTTAAATGAGATAGTTTGTATGACGACCGAAGAGCAACAAAACCGAAACAATATGCCTCTAATACATACCCCAAACACAGACATATTATTTAAAGATATTTCAAGGGCCCAGTTAGAATTGGCATCTTTTAATTAGAAGCTTAACATTGAGCTGTACTAATGCCACAATTAACTTGGACTGTTACTAATGAATTTTCTAAATACCTTTTAATGCAAGTTGTTACTACCCAATTGCTGGAGGCAAGGGAGTGCTGGAGAACCATACAAGCAGTTGCAGTAATGTCTGGGACTAATTGCCTCTTAGGGCCTGGCCTTGCCAATTGCTTGGTTTTCATCAGCTTTGGTGATTTATTTTTCACAGAATCAGAGTCAGAAAATACGAAAGCAATCAAGTAGGTTTGCTTTTTAAAAGCATCATCTGTTGCTTGTTTTCAGCGAGTGCTGAGGCAATGGTATCTTTGGGCTGCTGCACATAGAGTCCAGTTCCTGGCTTAGTTGAACTTTGACTTCAGTGAGTTGTTTCCGCCAAGATACTCCACAATATTCATTAATTTTTAGCTACATCAAAGTTTGGGGGCAGGATGTACAACTTCTTTGAGGCAGCATTTAGATGTATTATGTCCCCTCTGCCAACTTTTGTACTTAGCAGCCATGAGTCAGACCTTCCAAAGTAATGAGATTAAAAACAGTGACTTTTTTACTTTGCCATCTGTTTTATGAGTTGTCAGGTGACACTCTTGACAGATTTTTAGCTTTTCTTTGTAATCACAAATTTACACTATTAAAAAAATATGAAAGCTGGGAATCTCACTTTGTCTTCTCATTCTGGGACTGAGAGCTTTGAGAAACTCTAAATGTCAGGAAATTTGGATAAAATCATGACAGTTGACGGGGCTGCGATGGGAGAAATTACCTTGGTGCCAGGGAAGGCTATGGAGCAGATCATCTTGAGTGCTGTCATGCAGCACATTCAGGATAACCAGCAGATCAGGCCCAGTCAGCATGGATTTAAGGCAGGTCCTGCTTGACTAACCTGATCTCCTTCTATGACAAGGTGACCTGCTTAGTGGATGAGGGAAGGGCTGTGGATGTTCTACCTGGACTTTAGTAAAGGCTTTGACACTGTTTCCCACAGCATTCTCCTGGAGAAACTGACTGCTCATGGCTTGGATGGGCATACTCTTGTCTGTGTAAAGAACTGGCTGGATGGCCAGGCCCAAAATGTTGCAGTGAATGGATTTCAATCCAGTTGGTGGCCAGTCACAACTGGTGTTCCCCAGGGCTCAGTGTTGGGGCCAGTTCTGTTCAATATCTTTATCAATTATCTGGACTAGGTGATTGAGAGCACCCTCAATAAGTTTTCAGACAACACCAAGTTGGGCAGGAGTGTTGATCTGTTCAAGGGGAGGAAGGCTCTGCAGAGAGATCTGCACAGGCTGGATCGATGGGCCGAGGCCAATTGCATGAGGTTCAACAAGGCCAAGTGCTGGGTCCTGCACTTGGGTCACAACAACCCCATGCAGCGCTACAGGCTTGGGGAAGAGTGGCTGGAAAGCTGCCTGGTGGAAAAAGACCTGGGGGTACTGATTGACAGCCGGCTGAATAGGAGCCAGCAGTGTGCCCAGGTGGCCAAGAAGGCCAATGGCATCCTGGCTTGTATCAGGAATAGTGTGGCCAGCAGGAGTAGGGAAGTGATCGTGCCCCTGTACTCGGTGCTGGTGAGGCCGCACCTCCAATACTGTGTTCAATTTTGGGTCCCTCACTACAGGAAAGCGGTTGCATTGCTGGAACATCTCCAGAGGAGAGCCAGAAAGCTGGTGAGGGGTCTGGAACACAAGTCTTACGAGGAGCGGCTGAGGGAACTGGGGTTGTTTAGCCTGGAGAAGAGGAGGCTGAGGGGAGACCTGATCGCCCTCTACAACTGCCTGAAAGGAGGCTGTGGTGAGGTGGGGGTCAGCCTCTTCTCCCAGGTAAGATGCAATAGGACAAGGGGAAATGGCCTCAAGTTGCACCAGGGGAGGTTTAGATTGGACATTAGGAAAAATTTTTTCACCGAAAGGGTTGTTAAGCATTGGAACAGGCTGCTCAAGGAAGGCGTTGAGTCCCCGTCCCTGGAGGTATTTAAAAGCCATGTAGACGAGGTGCTTAGGGACATGGTTTAGTGGTGGACTTGGCAGGGTTAGGTTAACAGTTGGACTTGATTATCTTAAAGGTCTTTTCCAACCTAAACGATTCTATGATTGTAACAGATCCCTCCCTCGGTTCTGCATGCGAGCCTGCCGGAGGGTATGCACGCCTCTCCCAGTGGTATCAAGGGATCAAGGCCTCCTGACCCAAGAACCCAACAGGACATAAGCCAGGCAAGACTGAGAAGTAAATGACAACAAGGAGCCACACACTAAGAACGGGGTCCCCTTGGAAGGGTTGTGTGGGATCCCAGGCACTGCTTGCCCATATTCTCTATATTGGCTGGCTGTGTATGGATTGAGGGGTGAGGAAACTACCTCCTTCTCAACTGTAGTGAATTCCTCTCACAAATTGCTTACTTGGCCCATGTGCAGCTGTACTGTGGAGACAGCTGGTCTTCACATACTTCCGAATTATGTGCCATGAGAGCTCTTACTCTTGGCGTAGGAGAGGTCATGGTCTGACCTAACCTTTGTCTGTGACAGTGATGCAGTGTTTATCTGCCCTTGAAGAAAAGAGAAGAAAGTAATACCTGAATTTCCTCTCTGCTAGTGAATGTAGGGATTTACTTGCTCTTCATAGAGAACTGTGCAATGTTAGGTAAACAGTGTTTACAAGACAAAGCTCCTGATGGCATTCAGAGCTGCTTTTCAACTGCTCATCAAAGTGGCTGCAGTCTGAGCTCTGGGGCACAAGAATAAATCCTAAAATTAGCAGTAGTGGTTTGCAGTTGCACATTTTGACTCCCCTTTTGTAGCTGCCTCCAATAAAGAATTAAAAACAAAGGGGTGCTGTTAACCTTGTATAATTCTTATGCAATGGCCAAATAGGAAAACAATTGGAGAAAATGTCAAGAGAGAAATCACTCTTGCATTTCACAGAAATAAAGTAGAATGTTATCTTTCTGCATTTCAATGTTTGCATCACATTTGAAATTGATATTTCCTAACACGATTTAAATAAGTTGTGAATATACTTCTCTGATTTTAAAAACCTGATTATTTTATCCCAAGGAAGATCTGTGCATCATCTGAATGACACACATTTCGGGAGCTGCTTGTGTTCTGCTGAAAAGTCATTAGACTAAGGATGAAGAATGGCATATGTTAGAAACTCAGCAATGTAATTATGTGCAAGAACTCTGCTATGGCCTTTGGTGATAAACTACAGTCCAGATCCAGTCCTTGAGGATCCAGGCAGTATTACCTTATGAATTACGTAGCCTGACTCACTGCTGAATCTCTTCTCTGTAGTCTTAATGCTGTGCGGCGTGCTCCCACCCTGTGGGAAATGTGAAGGCAGTGGCCAAAAGAGCATGTGTACAATGAAACCATTTCCTTTCAGTATTTGTATTACAGTCTCGCTTCCTTTTTTTTAATGTGTTCGAGTGAAGTGTCAGCTTTGCATGCAGAACTCAAATATACTCTTTTCAATCAGCCATGCTAAGACTTAGTGACATACATTTAAAAACAAAACCCCAGCAACCAAGTATCTGGTAGTTTCGTTACGATGTACACGTGCTCTCCGGTCCATCCAGGCATGTGGAATTCCCAGGCTGTGTTCTGGAAATTGAAGGAAGTTGAGAAATGAGTATTTAGAGCAAGATGTGTTAGGTATACAGAAAGTTTGATTTCCCCACCCCTGATGACGCTTTTGCTTCGTGTGAGCTCTCTCGCTTGTGCACTATGTATATGCTGTTCCTATGACTCCCCATCGGTGCTCTACATGCTAACAGCCAGCTACTGTGTGGTGTTTATGGAAGTGGGTTGACTAGAGGGAAGGATGCTGAGGAGAAGAGGCACACAAACCACACTCAGCATGCAAAGAGGTCTTGAGAGGAAGAGGTGGGTCATTGCCTTCTCTTGCTTCTGTTCTGGCAGATGTGTCTGCTCAGATGTGCAAGAAATTGCCAAATTGCCTTTTTTTTTTTCCTAAAGCTCCAAGAGGGGTAGAGCAATGGGAGCTTTAATATTGCCAAGGAACTGAGAAGATCTGGACCTGTGCTGAGACTTGCAGTAGGTATCATATTTAGTATATGCCTAGAGGAATTTTCAAGTGGTGAATTGTCTGTACTTCTTACTGAACCCA
This sequence comes from Gorsachius magnificus, assembly GCA_034008185.1. Classification (NCBI taxonomy): domain Eukaryota; kingdom Metazoa; phylum Chordata; class Aves; order Pelecaniformes; family Ardeidae; genus Gorsachius; species Gorsachius magnificus. Next base: position 167,464,235 of record CM067081.1, read on the forward strand.
GTGTGAATCCTTGCAGAAGGATCTGACTTCAGAAGGCTAAAGAAATTCAGAGGGAAAATGGGAAAACTGGGCAAAACAATGGGAGATCTGTCAGGCTGAAGGAAGCCAGCTTTTCCTGCAAAAATGCCATATCTTTAGGTAAAACTAGGAAGCCCATACCAAACCTGCTACAGGTAACTTTATTTTTTCACATGGATTGTTTTGAGAATGGCTAGCAAAGTTTTCTCTGTTCTCATACCTCAGTCCAATTTAGTCACTGGCTACCAAGGCTGGTAAGAGAAATAGGACCCAACTTTTGCTGAAGCATTGAGGATCCCAGAAGTGTTCTTTACTGGATTATTTTTAGGTATGTCAAACTGTCTTGAATGAACTAGCATTCTGCATTCCCAGATGCGCTTGTTGTAAGTCTGGTCTTTGACTTTTCTGAGCTTTAGTTAACAAAATTTGTATTCTCTATGTTTTACTCAAAATTAGGTATAGCCAATGACACTGTGTGGTTGGGGTTTTTTTTCTTGAAAAATGGGATAATAATTAGTCATTTCTCCTTGTGAATTTGATTTACTCATGTCGAGTGCAAGTCAACCCTCCTTGAGGCTGGTTATTTTGCTAGAATGGCAAATGCTCATCTGTGGTCTTCATCAAATGAAGACCTTGGGGAGAAACTGGGACGCTATGTTCAGGTGAAGGACACTGTTCCTCTCTGTCCCCACACCTAACTTAAAGAACCCAGGTAATTGGTAAGCTGGTGAGAACAGATGTCTTGGCAATGCAGATTCCATTTATGACTAGAATAACTTATGTCTTAGTGTGCCATGGTGATCTGAGCCAGACAAGTGCCTTCTTTTGCAGGTGACACTGGAGAGCTCAGGTGGCAAGTCTTTCTTTTGTACTGGCAATGCTGAGGTGTATGGAACAAAAGTATCTGGAGGTGGTGGTTGGGCCTGTGGGTTTGAGATCTCTGAGAAAACGTCCAAAGCATGAAGCTGGTGAAGGGTCTAGAGAACAAGTCTGATGAGGAGCAGCTGAGGGAACTGGGGTTGTTTAGACTGGAGAAAAGGAGGCTGAGGAGAGACCTTATCGCCCTCTACAACTGCCTGAAAGGAGGCTGTAGCGAGGTGGGGGTCGGCCCATTCTCCCTGGTAACAGGTGATAGGACAAGGGGAAATCTCCTCAAGTTGTACCAAGGGAAGTTTAGACTGGATATCAGGAAAAATTTCCCCACTGAAAGCATTGTCAGGCATCGGAACAGGCTCTCCAGGGAAGTGGTTGAGTCCCCATACCTGGAGGTATTTCGAAGACATGTAGACGTGGTGCTTAGGGACATGGTTTAGTGTTGGACTTGGCAGTGCTATGTTAACGGTTGGACTTGATGATCTCCAACCCAAATGATTCTGAGAGTCTATGATTCTATGACCTAGAAGAGGCTGAAGGCAAGTTTAGGTGCTGTGGGATGCCCTGCTGCAGCCATTTGGCTGCTTCTGAAGAGTGGATCAGATAGGACTGGTTGAGATGATACTTTGGCTCCCCACAGATATACACCTATATTTGCCTTTTCCGTGGCAGTTCAGGTAAAGAAACCCCCTTGATTTATGTGGGAGTTTGGACATATGAGTGAGGAGCGTTACTTTGCAAAAGACTGCTTTGGAGACTTGTGGTAAGTCTTGAGCTTTCTGCAAATCAGCTAAAATGTATCTGTCTATTTATTTCTGCCTTTCCTAATCCCTGGGAGGGATTTTTTCACCAGACAAGAGCCCAAGTCACAGACTGAAAGCCTTGCAGCTGAATTTTGTCATTGACTCATTACATGCCTATTGGTAAGCCATCTGCAAATAAGATAATTGTCTGTAATTTGGGTTATCTCATCTAAAGACCTCAATTTCCATTGCTAAAATATGAGCCTAATGCATATGACACAAGGATATTGTGTAGAATAACTCACTGTATCTATTGAAGAGCTCTTTGCAGGTGTGGAGTGCTTGTTAATGGCTAATTAGCATTATTTAACCATACTTCCAGCCATCAAAACTCCAGTGTCCCAAATGAAACCAAATCAAGCTTTTATTCTAACCTGTACATAGAGAATAATTTTTCCAGCCATAACTGTGTGTAACTTGCCATTTGTTCTCATCTGATCCACTTATTAGCTCTTGACAGTGAATTGAGTTCAATCTCATCTGTCTCCGTGGCTCATATGTTCTTAGACTTCATCCTGAAAACCTCTCCATGCCGTTAACGCAATAAATCCCCATTTGTTTAATGGAGCAATTGTGCCATTTCAAGCAGTTGAAGGGTGAGAGCCCTACTCAATGAGCAGGGGTGCAGGTTAAAAAACATCACACTTAGCAGGAAGCCTTTTAGACTGCTAGAAAAGGGACACAATAGATTGACTGCTGGGGCAGTAGCTCACCCATTGCAGGTATCACAAAGCTGCAGAGAGCCTTTCTCCAAAGAAGGTATGTGCTTTGTCGGTTCAGGTATACCCCAGAACGGCACGTACTTCATCTTTGCATATCTCAAGACACAACAAACTAGGATAACACAGCGTTTTCTTTCTTCTTGGTTTCACTGGCTGGAGACAAGTTCATTATTCATTTACTTAGAACAAGCGTCAGAGCAGGCTGTGGAAAGTAGCACAAAAATACCCATCATTATCTGTAATTGCACTGTGATGTTTATTACCGTGTTTCACAAAAGTGATTTCCTTTGAGACAATTTCATGCCTTACTACTTCCTAATGCGTCTTGCTGCTACCTTCAAATGTACAATTTTAGAAGACATTTCCACAAAATCTTTTTCAGTTCCCAAATTTTAAAATATTCAATATACTCTGCCGTGAATGTCATTAGGCTTTAGAAACTGTAGATCTACCGTGTTTACTTTTAAATTTCATTTTCTAGAAATACTCAGTCCCTTGTATCATCAATCACACGTTGCTATTTCTGCAGGCTGGTGAATCCAGTTCCTTGGTTCAGCAAAAGTTCACATGTTCACGGTGGGAACATGTTATCTCGGAAGGAGTTTTCAGTAGTTTCCCATTTTTTCCTCCTTGCATGTGCTTAGCTGTTTCAGCATTTGTTGTGCCGTGCTGAAATCCTGTCTCTACAAGCTTAATTCCTGCTCCAGGTGGATGGTGTAGTCTCATGTGTACCCTTCAGGTGTTGTAGCTGAGCTTGCCTTCTAAGCAGGAGAGCAGAGGCTCGACCTAGAGCTCTTTGAAATCAACCTTTCTATTTACTCTTACTGGGCTTTATACTGAGTTAGCAGCATCCTCCAGTCAATTGCAAAAGCAGCACAGCCCTTGCCCCAACTTTCCCTGCCCAAACCCCGGCACAGAGCAGGCAGTCATAATTTCTTTCATCCTTCTGCCAGTTTTTTTCAGTTCAGCCTGAGTGTCTGCTGTCTGATGTTTCTGCCACAGGACATACGTTTTACAGTAAACAAGAATTGTTTTAATTTCTCCGAGATAAATTACCTGTATAAAAAAAATATTGTTGCTTGAAAAAGCCAATTGCACTTAGTCTAAAACACACCAGTTAGTGTGTCTCACTTCAGAGCTGGAGGCATGGTTTCTGAGCCCCTTTGCTCTGCTCTCATGTCAAAGGCTGCTCCTAGTGAACGCCACTGGCTGGAAATGTGACAGAGCCAGCAAAGCAAAGGGGCAGGACATGGTACTAACCCCATCCAAGTGAGCTCTTGTGCTCCAGGCTACAGGAAGGAGTGTGCTTGCTGCACCATCTGAATTGGGGATGGGCCAGGAAAATAAAACAGAATCAATCACATGCGAAGTATGAAGTTTATATTAAAGTGGATGGTGCGTGTGTCACGAGAGCGAGAGGAAGAGAGAAAGGAAAGAAAAATTCACAATTATTGGAAAACAAAAAGTTAAAAACCTGTATGTTCAGACCTGATGCTAGTCAAATTTCTTAGTAGTTCTGAAAGAATGGAAGGCTAGAACCCCCTGAACCTAAATATCCTTGTATGGTAGTCAGTCCTGCTAGATGCACATGTAAGTCCAAGAAGAGAACTTCTGTGTCCACAGATGAAAACATACCTGTGTAAATCCTCTCACCCTTTCCTGCCTACCTCGCCCACCTTGAACTTCTAACTAGGAGGAATCGGGAAAGGACACTGTTGGATTTGCAGTAAAATTTGGCCGTGCGCATATGATGTAATTATATGTCGTGCTAGACAATAGCTGTATTATGTCACCCTGATTAAAAAATGGACTGCTGTATCAATAAGCTACTGCCTATCATGATGTCGGTCTGCACAATGCCGTTGATTTGGCTGACACTTCTAAGCAAAAGAATTATAACGTGTTTCCTCTTGATCACTTCAATAAATCCAAGTTGATCTTTCATCCAAAAAGTCAAGGGATGTGCCAGCAACCTTAGCAATTAATGAGAATAATGACCTGCTGTAAAACAAACAATGGTGAATTAAAAGTACAGGTCATGTCTGCATTTGCCAACAAGATGCAGATAACTTTTTTCCCAGCTGTTCTTAATTCATCTTTTAAAAAAGACATAGATACTAGGGAGAGTCTGTTAATTGCAATTGAACTCAGGTTCCTATTTGAGTGCTCAAAGATTTTTGGCTCACAAATAGGGGCAGCTTATACTAAGTCTGCTGCAGTGATTCTGTCCCCAAGCTTTTCACTCTGTTCTTCTTCAAAGACTTCTGTCCCTGCTGCTGGGATTGCTCAGCTAATCGTAAGGAATTTGCAGATCTGCTTATATCATAGCTGAATGCATTGGGAAAGACCAAAGTTGATGCCAGTTTATGTTAATGTTTCAGAATAATACAGCATCTACTTCACCAGAAGCTGAGCTGGTCCTGTAAGGAGGGAGGCAGACATCTAAAATGGGCAGATTGTTGAGACAGAAAATTCTTCTAAGCTCTCCTAAGCTTATCTATATCTACTAATGAGTCAGAGCTTTAATTCCAAATGAATTAAAAATATCAACTTGAGAGAGTTTTGCACTTGAGTATTTTTAAGAATCCAGCCCTTAAATTCCTAAGTTATTTTGATGGTACGGCCAAAGCTCTTGAATCACTTACTTTGCAATGTTGTACCTAAAATACTGTAATTCTGTTTAAAAATTCGTACAACCCAGATGTTATCTGTAAAAAGTGTTCTTGATCAAAAAAAGTGCATACTCTGAGTGAATGCACTGTTTCTGGTTCACATTTATAATTAAAAGGGTTTTATTTTAAAGGTTAAAGGCTTTACATTTTTGGACAAATGTGGAAGTGAAACTGTGTTATATTTTAGCATAAATTTTAACAGCACTTCTACTTTCCTTTTGTGTTGATATAGGCCACATCAGTAAGATTTTATCTGCATAAAAGATAAGAAACATCCCTGTTACAGTACCGGGGAAGATGGGTGAAAGTGTAACTTAAGTCAGAGGCAAAACTCTCACTTAGTTTAGTGAAATCGGAGTTTTCCTAGTGTGTTTAGGAATATATTAGTTCTTTGTAAAAGAATGTTGTTCTTTCCCTTAGAATAAAACACCAGAATCAATAGGTATGAGAGCAGAAAGAGTCGCTGTACAAGCATAAGCATCCAAACACCGCTGGAGACATTATTGCCTGAACAATGTGGTTTTATTTGCTTGGATTATTCAGCATGTGAAGGTACATTGGTTGCTTCTCATGTGTATTCATATCAAAGCCAAAACTCATTTTTGTCAGATCCTGCGTGGGTGAACCTTAGAGCTCCCAGTCACTTGGATATGAGTCCCAGCTTCCTCCTTGGCCTCCAAGAGGGCACGTCGAAATGTCTTTTTCACTTGTTTTTGAAACACTGGGCCCTTTCTGACTCTCTGTGCTGTCTTCTCAGAGCTACCAAACCGGTGGCGCTGTCAGTGTAGCCAACAGCTCCCAGCCCTCACTCCCGGTGGCCATGCAGTCTTGACCGCCCTCATCTTGGGCAGAGGGTGCAAGCTCTCCTAACACACAACAATTTCTTGGTCAGTGGCTTCATACGAGCTCAGACAGATGCACCATCATTTCTTAAATGAGGGTTATTTCCTAGGGATAAAATGGCAAATGGCTGGTTTGGCTGTAATGCTGCTCGCCCTTTAGCTGGGTTTCCAGCCCGCCTGTGAGATTTGTGGTGGTCTGTGAGCATCTTCTGATTTCAGGCGAGTGCTTTTCATGTGGCTTATGTCCGTTCAAACGCAGTATGTTCTGTGCTCTGAGACATTTCCTGACCACTCACTTGAAATTTGTGATTAATTAGATCTCATCAGGTTGGAATGTAGTTAATTACAAAACTAGAGGTACTTGTTTCAAGGATGATGCTTGCATGTATAACTTTTTCCTGCTGTTGTCCCCCCCTCCCCCCACAATTCTACTATTGAAAAACAACCTGGTTTTTGTTTTGCTGTGGAAAGACCCCATACAAAGAGGAGACACAGCTAGAACTCAGCTGCGCACAAAAGGTTGACAAATGAAAGTGTAAGAAAATGAAGAAAAGGAAATAGTTTTTTCACTACCTCTTTGAAATCTAGTAAAGGAGCCTCAGACTGGTAAAGTTCAAACTTGGCCATTTACTTTAAAAGTAGAACACTGAAAACCAGGTACTTCTAGCAAGAAATTTCTGTAATTTTTCCTTATATAGTGTGACCCTGCTTCTCCTGAATGGATAGGGTTTGGGAGATGTCCAGTGTAGCAATACACACCTATTTTGTACCTTATTGCACGGAGCTTCACGTCCAGTTGGGTTTATCTGGTATGTGGTATTTAAGTGGTGGTTGCGTTTCATTTATCAGCTCATAATTTCTCATGCACATAAATATGACAAAAGGCATGCCAAAAGCAATATCTGCATTTGGATTGAAATGATCCATTAATATGAAAGACCAAGATATATCAACATTGTTTGTATTCTGTATACGTGCATATGCTAAATAATTTTGTTTTCAGAGTAGATATATTATGACTTTCTGACTGAAATAATTACAAGCCTCAGCTGTAGCTGAAGTGTTAGTCACAGTGAATTATCTCTGCTGGTAATGTTGTGAATATATAGAATATTAATACGGTGTGCGGCAGCAACACTGAAGATGAATCTGTGGCTGTACTGACTGTTCACCTTTCCAGACAGCAGCACTCATCTCTCTGTCAGTACTTGCCCCCATCCATGTGTGTAAAACTGGGAAATGCTATTAAAATCAGATCCTTGCTTTCAGTAAAAAACATTTCTTTAAATAGCTTTCTCAAAAAAGACTGTTGCATTCCCAGATCTTGTGTACCAGGTCCCATACCCACCCTCACATGCTCTGGTGTCTCAGTGCTCTCAATACTTTCCAGTGCTGTGCTTAATGGTAAGACCAAAATGTGCCCAAAGCGGTTTATTTTATTATTCTGACTATACTATTTTGCTAACATTTTGGCTTCTTCAGCTTTTCTCAAAATGGCTAGCGCTCACAGCTTCTTTTATTTTCCAAGTGATATTTGGGGATACTTAAGCATATCTGGAAATTACAGTGTGGGTAACTAAAATAGGAATTCAAATAAGCTTAAGTGCTTCATTTGGAAACCTTTGCTGTTGCATTCATAGGCAACGATCAGTCTGAGCAACAGGTATTATAGTCACCACTATAATTTATTATTAAATCTACCTTTTAAAAAAAAAATATATATTTCCAAATGAAGAGAAGAACGTTACAAGTTTAGAGAGGTTGCCCAGAAGGCACTCTGCGCTGCACAAGCATATGTGAGCTTAAAAAGACGAAGGCTGTTGCTTCGCCTCTTCCCCAAGGCAGCAAAGACAGACAACCACATCCTCGCTGTGCACTTTGTGTTCTCAGCTGCAGCTTGGGGTTACCAAACCCACTAATTCCTCATTCGGTAGGGACCTGAGCTAGCTTCGGCTATGGGATTTTTGCTGCCCGAGATAAATGTGAACGCTGGCACGCTTCACTGCCTGGGGTGTACTATCAAGCATGTCCTCTATAGGTTTTTACTGTCTGCAGAAACTACTAAGATAGTGTCTGATCATATAGAGCAAGTGGTTTTTTTCTCTAACTAAACAGAATTTATATTTTTAGCCACTGATATTTTTTTTAACACTTTTTTCTTCATTCAAGAGAGTGGCGGTTTACAGTATATGTTCAGTTGTAGCTTGTATCCAGAGAGCGATGATGTTACATCTTTAGTGAATTAGATGGTAATGATTGAATTTATCAGAGTAGAGTGCCAGGGCAGCATGTTTACTACTTTATTTTTTTTGTAATGAAGGAAGAGAAGAACACCTGTAGGTGGCAATAGTACTGAAGCTGTAGCCATATGCCATTGTGGGTTTTTTAATTAATAGATTACTATCAAGTTAATTTTCAAGTTAGCTTTCCGCAAGTCCGATTCAATAAACTGTTTTACTGATGCCGAAGGCCAGGGCAAGATGGTCCCTAATGTCTGACTGCCAATCTCAGGGCCACATTCTCCACCCTACCAGCACTGTCTAGCTTAAGCAAATTCAGAGATGGCTTTAGAAGTTTTGTTTCAGCATTTGTCTTAAGTATTTATGTATTTTCAGTCAGTGAGTGCTGACACAGATTTTTTTTTTTAATGCCAGTGTTGAGAGAAATGTGACTTGTTTATCATTTGCATTATTTTAAGTCACAATACAAGAGGCTACAATAATATAGTCACAAATTAAAGAATTCTGTTGGTGAACTGGAGAGATAAAAAGTTGTGTGTCCCCAAAATAAAAAAATGACCGTGTGCATGGATGGGGGTGCAAGTTCTAGCCTGTGGTTGCTCTTTCAAGAAGAACTCGTGGTGCTGATGGGTAACAGCAATACCTGGGGAGCATACCAGTACCTGTGCAGCTTGGAGGGCAGCCAAGGGAGAAGATGTGCCCTGAGCATGAGCAGCAGCACAAGGGACCCTTTCAGGGTTAGCAGTTGATGGGCTGGTGCACTCTGGGTTTCAGCTCTGGGCAGACCTCAGGGATTTTATATGTGGGCCACTGTAACCTGGGACGGCTACAAAATACTCTGGGAGGTGTGACTGGTGCCAGGTCTGCCAGAATCGGGGCAGCGTTTGTGCGGGTTGCGCAATGCCTTTTGCAACGCGCTTCTTGAGTAGGAACGCCGCTGAAGTGTCAGAAGTTACCAATTCAGTTGGTCATTGCACTATGAGGCACTGGATTTATCACTGCGGTGGCTAAAGACCAGCTAGGATTACAGAAGTATTGTAAACAACTGCACAGGTACAAAGTAATAAACAGTTCTTAATTTATAGGCTTTATCAGTATTCCTTCTGGATCATTATTACTTGGTAGGTTATTTAAATGCCTACCGAAAATTAAGTAAGGTCTTACTTTTACACAAATAGTTTGTATTAGATGAGGCAATGCTAACCAAATTGAAAAATTTAAGTTCTATTTATGGCCCATTATCTGTGGTGGCATTTTTATTAAATTCCACAAAAAGGGGAAGTGACACATCCACTCAAAATTCCTGTTGCCACTAGAATAACTGTTTGTCCAGAATATTATTTTGTGGGGGAGTCTAATTTATGCATTCCAAGTACTTTACTGGCTGATAATAGTTCAAATAAAGAACTTTTTGCAGAAATTTAATCATTACCTTCAGCTGTGAATGCCCATTGCTCAAAGAAAATTGTCCCTGTAATTGTGCTACCATTTTAACTGGCATTTTAATTAAGGCTCTTCTGCTTATCAGTATAAAGCCAGGGACTGTTTGTTGCGCACCTGAATCCACTGACTAAAACGAGTAAGTTGGAGAAATAAAGTCCATGTAAAATGTTGGAGAGTTATTTGAAATAATGAAATAGTTGCAAGTGCCAAACTAACATGTGAAGTCAAAGTGGAAGAGAGCCAGCCTTGTGGTTGTGGTGCTGGGAGCAGCAGGTGAGGTGCTAACTCTGTGACCTACTTTGCTGCACTGATTTATTGGCATTAGTCATCCCGGTAGCTGAAACCCAAAATCCTGCATCTGTTGATAGTGTTACCCAGATGCTTGTAAAGGGAAGTCGGTGTCAGTGGTTTCAAGCACGGCTGTCATTTGTCTCTGTGATTCACTATACCTGATTAGACTTGTTGTCCCAAAAGGTTAGCATGTTGTTCTCCCTGACATATTTTATCACTCTTCTTCAATTCTTTTTGCTCTGCAGCTTCAAATAGTCCAGGCCTTTCAGAAAACTTTTATGGTAGTGGAATTCAGCAGTCAGATATGAAGAAAAATACGGCTAAGACTCAGCTTGCAACTGGTGTGTGTAGGTCAAGTATTTAATTATTGATCCTAAATTATTTGAACTACCCTGCGTCATATGCTTGCTTTCTCGGCAGTCTGAGAGTTCAGCCTTGCGAAGGAACAACGCTACAGCCTCTAAAAGGTTAAGAAAAATGAGCAGCCAACACACATTAGAGGAATTTTATAACAGTAGTGGTGGGTGGAAACAAGGTTAAAAACCTTTCTGTGAACCAAAGATCAGACACAGGTTTCTGTTGTCAGGGCTGGGAACTCAGTTAAAGAATGATGACCTCAGCTGACCTTAATTACCTTGTTGTGTAATGATCATAAAAAAAGGGAGCGGCTTAGAAATACTGCTTTTGCTGTCCTTATATAAATGCTGGGCAAGGAATTACTGGGTTACATAGAAACTGAAGTTGTCTTTTTTGTGTGTATGTGCATGCTTCAAATCTGTGCTATGAGTTTGTGGTTTTTTTAACATGATGTTTTAAAAAGATCATGAGAGAATTCAAAACCTCTGCTTGATTACACAGGTTACTTAACTGCTGAAGAACCTGGGACTACCCAACCCATGGTAATTGTGCTAGGCAATATAGATAAATAGTTTACAGTCCAGCAGTAATATTCTAAAAACGCATTGCACCTTCTCAGTTTTACAGTATGGGCAGATCCTACGCATAAGCTACAGGGTTCACAGGACATATCAAAACATCTTTCAGCAAGTTACAGACTTCTGTGCTTGCTGTGCTGCCTTTTTCCAACTCATGGTTGTCCTGTCTTGCAGGCAGCCCTCAGAGAGATGGTCTGTCCTGAGCAGTGATGGGCACAGGGCTGGGGGAGAGCACACCTGGAGGTATTGCCTCCAGCTCTCTCCATGGTGAGCTTCTGTCTTTTGCCCTGCTCCAGGTTATCAAAAGGAAGCATCAGGAGATGGTGTTACATCTGTCGGGAGGGATGGCACAGTCCTCTGGGCCATTTAGCTCCCATCTCCCTTGTCTGACACCTCCTCCCAATATGGTGGTGTACGGCTGATGGACCCTGTAACCTGCCCTAGCTCTCTGTTGGCTGCTGTGGGACTTGAGCAGGCCCCCCAGAGGCTGGGGACTTTGCAGGTCAGCGAGAAGTCACGCTTGGCATGGCTGCGTGCTCCCATGCTGCGTCTGCCAGCTGCCGCCGCCGTGTCGCACTGGCCCCTCTCAGCAGTTAGCGTCTTCCCCGGAGAACGTAAAGTGGGGATGATGGTGTATTAAAAAACCAACATGCTTGTTGCTCTGAAAAATGCAAACATATAGCTCCTGCTCGAGTTTTCCCTATCTCCTCCCTTGCTCTTCCCATACTGCTGCTTTCTCTCCTGCGCTATTCCATGTCCTGTTGTTTTCTCCTCCCCATATGTCCAGATGATGGTGCAACGCATGGGTTAAAAATAAGTCTTTTGAATGAGAAGCATGTTTACAGCAACAGCAGATGGAGGAAACAGAAATCAATAGAAATGGTTTTCTGGTTCACAGTTTCATTAATGTCTTCAACTTTAAAGGGATTTGAGACTTTTGTGAGGTTAAATGACCCATTGCAGGTTACACAGATGTTTCAAGTTACATAAAAACTTTAAAGCATAATAAAGTGTTCATGCATGTTCCTGGGGATTTGAAAGGTTACTGCAGATTTCTTTTCCTGTTGCTATGCACTTTATTTTGATTCTTGGGAGGTATGGATAAAGGCGAAGGTAGAAGCTGTTTCGGGAGGCTGCCCATGAAGCAGGAGAGTTTTGTCAAAGCATTTTAGGTACCTTCATCCATTCTTGTTCCACCCTACACAAGAGCAGACACTGAGTGCCACGTGCTCTCCTCACTTGTCTGTCAGCATCTTGTGTAGGATCCATCTCTGCTTCTTGTGTAGCGGCCTCTGAGTAAGCCTCGGCCCCTGAGCCTGTTTCCCTGTCCCCATCCCTGTCTCCATTTTGTAAAAATGCACCTGGAGAAGGGTTGCAAAACTGTATGTGCCCCAATAACTTCTCGTGACAGTCCCTGGGGTCCTGTACAAGCAGTGTAACATCTGAAAATATTTGAAAAACATAGCAGCAGAAAGATGGAGCTACCGATGGTCCACCTCTCATCCTCCCCAGATGAACCGGTGTGACTCAGTCCTTTCTGGGCGTTTATCCAGGGTAACTGGCCTTACTAAATAAGGCCACAGGCAGATTTTAACACAAAATAATAGCTTAAGAATTTATCATATCATGTCAGCAGAGGCAACAATATCTCTTGGCAGCGTTTCCCCCCACTCCACGAGTGGACAGAGCAGGACACGTGCCTGCATGTCAGTTCCTCAAGGACATGGTAGGTGACATCTGCCACCTCAGCCGCCGCCTCCTCTTCCTCTGCTGATGCTGGAGGAAGGATCAGATATGTAACTCCACAGCAAATGAAGCCATGTCAGACAGAAAGAAAGTACTTGCTGTCCTCCACCTGCAACAAGAAAACATTCTTTTTGCTGGAGCTGCAGCTAAAATGTGTATACTGCACACTGGTTTTATTCTCGTTAGGCTTCCATTTATCAATGTACATTTAAAAATGAATGTTGACAAGTATAAGCAGATTGTTTACATTGAGTTCTCTCACCTGAGGGCAAATTTAAAACATGGTACTGCTGGATTACAGCTTGCCAACAGATGCAGTGGATTGTTTCAGGCAAGCTTTCATGCGTCTTGCACATCACCTACACAGCAGATTGCTGAGTTTTGTTGCCATGCTTAGTATCAGTTATAACTTTCTCAGTGCCCACGTGCTTTTAACTTCCCTTAAAAACTGGCTGCTGCACAAAATAACCCAATTTCTGTTATAATAATAACATTTAAATGACACAGCATGGTCAAAACAAACCGTCTGTGCTGACAAGAATTTCCATTGGTGCACAGCTGAGGCATCAGCCTTCAGCAGAAGAGACCTAGTTAACAACATCCATCTTCCTTATGATTTATTTCAAATTCATCTAACGCATCCATCTACTGTCTTCCATCTTTCGGAGAGGCTGACAGAAATTAGATTGGTTGGAAACTGTCTGCGGGGTGAAATTTGTCCTGTGCTGACAGTGTAAAAACACGTGATGATACCCCTGATGGTGGTACAGAGCCCAATGCAGGGAGAGCTCAAGAGGTTCTGGTCTGGGAACAGTGTCATCACTGGTTTGTTTAATGGCATCACTTAGATATATTTGTGTTATGTTAGAGCACAACTACTATAAACAATTTATATATATATAAAAATTAAAAATACCCTTTGGACTGGTATTTGAAGGATGCCTGTATGTGTCAAGTCTTTCAAGTAAGCCACAAAATCAAAGGATGCAGGAAGATCAAGGTTGAATATTAATAAAAGGTTGCAGCGGGAGGCCTTTCGGACTCCCTGTTTAGCAGTGTTAGTGCTGTGGCCGTATCCGACAGTTAACTCTGGGTTTCTTTTCTGTTATTTTGTTAGCACCTCACCTTGGTGCTCTCCAGATTTTTTTTAAGGAAAGATAGATTAAAAATGAAGTAAAAAGACCAAGTAGATTACATGGGGAAAGTTGTGTTTTAATAAATGATGCACATACTATAGCCCTGAGTGATGGATAATTCAGTAAAATATCAGTGTGCCTTTGAAATAACCTTATGGAAGAGCTGTTGGCCATAAATTAAGTCAATAACTTGTATGGGCACATTTTTTAAATCTGGAGAATAGTTTCCATGTTCCATGCCACACGGTCTGACACGGTCAGCATATTCTTCAATGTACCTGCGTAAATACATCAGTGTCTTTGCGAAACTACGTTAAATTTGAAGTACAAAGAATTAGTCCTGAGCATCTGTTGCAGCACGTAGCATCTCAACGTACATGGTAAATGCCGCCACAGCTGCTCCAGAGAGTGATGCTGACCAGTATTGACAGCGTGATTGACAAGGTGCAACTCAATTGCCACGTCTCATGTCTAGGAACCTCCGTATGTCTAAGCAGCAGCACTATATGCTGATCAAATCCTTGATGATCAAAATCAGTTTAATTACTATCATTAGATAGCTTGCTCATTCCAATTACAGGACTGATTTTTTTCCCCTAGTTTAATGGCTGTCCACAATTATCAAGCTAAACTGCATCAGCAATAGCAGAAGAAACTTGGGAGAGTCCTTATCTGTTGCAAATTGGTAGTGCTCACAGAAGTTAAAAAGCTTGTCCCAATTTAGGACATCTTAAAAATCTGTTGCAAAAACTAATTACTAAAAAACAGCTCAGAAACCTCTCCAATCGACCCATAACGTGCAAACATGTCCACTTATTTTTTTCTTCTTGGAACAAAAATGCCCTCTTCAAGACTGGTACATCCCTTTCAAAAAAAAAAAACAAACCCCGAACCAACCCTGTTCCCACTGCCCTATTTTTACTATTTACTCTCCATCCAACGCAGTGGCAACTGCTCAGGCTGTTGGCAGGCTGAAGTCAAGAAGGCACACCATGCGTGTTCCCCCTATGCACTGTGCAGTGCCACGTGTAAACTGCTCGCTCTGCCTATAAAATGCTGTAAGCACTGGGGAGGCATACGTTAATAAGGTGCGTTTCTGTAGAATACCTAATGAACAAAGAGAAGATAGCTTGAGCAATGTATTTTTAACCTCAAAGTTTTCTGTCTAGTGTTTTTCTTGTTTCTGAGATTACATGGCAGTATAAAGACATGTTGAAAATAGTAGGGATTTGTTTGCTGGAAGGGTCATTCACAGCTACCGAGGAGTATTTTTTATTTTATTTTAATTTTTACCATCCCTGGAGGTATTTAAAAGACATGTAGACATGGTGCTTAGGGACATGGTTTAGTAGTGGGATGGCAGGGTTAGGTTAACTGTTGGACTTTATGTTCTTAAAGGTCTTTTCCAACCTAAATGACTCTATGAATGCTGGAAAAACCAGGGGAGGGGGAAATGTTCATATGCACGTGTTTACTGACGCATGTTTGTATGTGTGTAGATCTAGAAGTTACAAAAGGAAACGAGGGCTATATCAAGAAGTTTTGGGGGAATCAAGTCAAAAAGAGGTTTGTTACAATGCAAATAAGTTGTAGGGAGCATCTGTGCATGCAAAGAGGAAAAAAAAGGTATCTCTAAATAGAAAACAGCCTTGTAGGGGGAAAACCTGCTGATTTGGGGGTCTTAATCTCTTCTGGTTTTAAATTGCTGTACGATTTTGATAGATGGGCTAAAAATGTCTTGCCGAGAGCAGTTAATAAACATTTGTTTGTTTTTATTCTCATCTTAAGAAGAGGATTCACTTTAAGCTATTTAAATGCTTAGGGACATTGTTTAACTTTTAAATGTTTACCTTGCTGCCTGTCTCCATTCACTACAGAGGAATGCAAGAATTCCCTGCTGATTTACTTGAGCTTATCTACTTCTTTTCTGTATCAGTGAAGCTGAGTTGTATACAGATGCACCCTTTCTTCTTACTATTGGATGCCTTAGAAAAATAAATACATAATGGTTTTTGGGACTGACCAGGCGAAACCCAGTTAGCTAAAGGAAAATTCATTATCAATCACTAGCAAAAGGAAAGTTTACACAGATTTAGTGAAGCATCCCCTGGAGGTGACACGTTCTTAGAGAAGTCAAGAGCATAGCTTTCCTGCTGGCTCACTTATTTTAGTTATATGTAAAGATTTTTTTCCCTTTTCTAGTAAACCAGATAATAGTTTGCATACCTCAGATGCTTTATCTCCACAGATGTTCTAATGCCACATTTGCATTATTCTTGGTCCTTCAGGCAGTCCTGTTAGTTTTCATCTTTTCCTCATCATAATTTCAGCAGCTGGTATTATGTTATTCATATAATTGCTGATCTTAACTCCACCAGAAGATTCACTCTAAAGCTTCCCGCTAGGTTTTTGCTTGGATGAAGCTATTTGTTATTTTTCCAAGGCCTAAATGAATCACACTGTTATTGAAGTTCTGTTAGAAAATGAGAAAATAGTTCGTTTTAAAGGTTTAATAGTTCATTCTGGGGTGCCCATGCTTTTACAGATTTCCATAAATGTTAGACGGCTTAACATTTAACTGTACCCTCACTCCGTATCTTTTACAAGGATAATTAACCTTTGTAAAGATCCACAGTATATTGATATTAAGAGTATTTGGATACAAATGTTACCCAACGTGCTAGGACGCAATCAAGCCCTTGGCAGCTAAGAATGTGATTGCATGATCAACCTTCATCCTTACTTCTGACTTCTGCTAGGTTCTGCCTTCTGCCCTCAGGCGTGATTCCCTGGCCACTTTCTGAGCCAACGCCACAGCTGGAGAAGCTGTGCAGCCAGTCAGATGACAGAGCTTATAAAACTAATACGTATGTATTTTTGCAATCCGATAATTTATTTTGTTTTCACAGAGGTAGTTTTCACCTGGATCGGCTCTCTGACCAGCTCAACATGGTTGCATCCAAACTGCAACCCCGCCTGAAAGATAGGGTACCAGACCAAGGGCAGGCATTACAGGTACACCCCGCTGCCCTGAGAATGCACACAGGCGCAGCATCACAGGCTACCAGTCACCAACTGAACTTGCTAACTGTGAAGGAGAGGCACCCAAGTAGTCAGTGGGTTTTATCCCAGCCTAAGTACATAGAATAAATAGGCCTCTGCCTGCGTTACTGCCGGTGGGCAGCTGGCGCGGGTTGCCTCCAGGCCAGTATGTGAGTACCTGGCTGTTTCCCTTTATGGCTCGCGGGCCTCTGATACTGTCCCCTGCCCATAGTTTCAAGGCCACAACCGGTGGCTGTGCTTTTGGGAAGCCGCACCTGTAGCTGGGATCGTTCTTTTATCTACGCAACAAGGGCATATATAGAGAGCGCCCTTCCGCAGCTGCTTGCTCTTGCTCCCTGTGCAGTTACAGCAGAGCTACGGGCACGTGCCAGAGCCACTCTGCCTACCAGCCAAGGCAGAACTGTGCCTCTCAGCTTCAGCAAGTCCTCAGGCTATGCCTAGAGTTTCAGTGGCGTGAAACAGAACCGCTGGAAAATGGTAGGTTATTTTCATGAAAAATTGTGGCAGAAATGAAAAATAAGTGAAACGAAGAAATGAAAATGAAAAAAAAAACCCTCTCTTAAAAGACTTTTTCCTGTTAAATTTTCAAACAGTGAAAGCATTGTGATTTAAAAGTTGTTTTAAATTGTTGTTTTAAAAGATAGAAGACATAGGGAAATGTATCGTTTAGAAAAAAGACAACCTTTCATTGAAAGAAATGCAAGGTTTCGGTGAGTGTTAATGAAGAATACGCTCCGTTGTTTGGTAATTGTATCAGACCCGTGTGTTTGAGACGCTGAAAATCACTGGAATTGGTGAGCGCCAGTGTGAGTTGCAAGGTGGGCACTTCCCCTTCACATCTTGGCGATACCGCTTGTGTCTGAAGGGTTTGTCTTGATTTGTGTGACACAGCTTCTCCTCAGCTGCGTTCCTTTGTCCTAACTTCTATATGCCTGGGCCCTAGAACTCTTAATTACTTATGATACATACCATGATGCTATTACAGTTTTTGTGTTGCTGTTAGAGGTTACATATTGCTTCGATGCTTTCTACTGAGAATGCTAATTACAAGTGTTTCAAAACCTACATGTATAATTAATCTTTATTAGCAGAATGGGAAAGCTGGAACATTCCATTTCACCCCTATAATACTTTAAATAAAATTGTTTATTAGGCTGTGTACGCATGTGAGGTACAATCACAAATAAATGTAAGGGAACACTGTAAAAGAACAGTTTCACTAGCTTGCCTATAATTATTACGGTTTTTTCCTCTGTTTTGATTTGGAAGCATCTGCCTATGAGTTTCTTGTTGATAATGTCATGCCTTTATACTGGGCTTGAAAAATCTGTCTGACATCTGTAAAACTGTTGGCCTGAGGTGCTTACAAAAAAGAAGTGGGGAGCTGCTCATAGTTCGAGCAGAGGCAATTACTTGCCGACCTTCCAGATCAGACCAACCCAAACCCTGC
Organism: Gorsachius magnificus; assembly: GCA_034008185.1. Taxonomy (NCBI): domain Eukaryota; kingdom Metazoa; phylum Chordata; class Aves; order Pelecaniformes; family Ardeidae; genus Gorsachius; species Gorsachius magnificus. The sequence continues at coordinate 167,482,469 of CM067081.1, forward strand.
TGCCAAAATTGGGATTTTGTTTTTAGGCAGGAAGAGGGACAGTTTCATCTTTTGGTGACACTTGAGGCTAGCTGGTGATGGGCAGGGCTGAGCACACGGTGGGCACTGGAAGGGAAGAGGGGTTTCAGTTTCTTCCAGCCACAGAGCTGTCTGGCTGCTGCAGGGTGTCTTCTGCAGTGCTGTCAGCCATCTGCAGACACTGAGGTTCTCTGTGGTTCTGTTGCCTTAGGTTTGCTTTATGTATAAATGCTTTATTGACATAGCTCTGTTGGTTAAGAAGGTAAAGAAAAAGAAATCCTACCCTTCATAGACATAACTTCAGTAAGAAAAGCTCAGTTACAGTTATGCTAGGAAAAACAGGTATTAATTTTGTTCCAGAAAATGATATTCTTCTATAGCAGAATAGGAATTTTTACTGGCAAATGTTGTATCTCTACCGTTCCATTTTCTAGTGACCTCATGCTGTAACATTTTCCATTCATGGAAGTTCAGGGGGAAACTCCCCTGAAATGCTAGGATCCTACCCGGTGTGGCTACAGTTTCCAAAAACATTGCAAAATAAGCTGCTTCTTATCTATTCCTGCTGAAACTCAGGTCCCAGGGATAAGAAAATTGTGCTGTATGATACCTCATACATTTCACTGGTTGTGTAAGAACTAAGCAGAAGACTTCAGCCTTTCCAAAATTGTCCCCAAAACTTCATAATGAATAATAGCCTGTGAAATTAATGATGTTAAAAGCCACAAAAGGATGAGTATGAGTTTATGTTGAAAATTCAGGCTTTTTTTTCTGCTTAAAATCTGTATTCTCTCACAGACTATTCTGAAGTGACAGCACCAGGATAGCTAAAAATAGGAATCATGTTATATCTTACCACTTGCCTCCGTGGTCAAGTAGTCGCAGGTCTAAACTCACTAAATCTAAATTCCAATCTAAATCATGATTCCAGTAGTCATAATTATATAGTTCTGCTGCAGGAATGTATGCGTACAGATGCTGCAGTTTGATACTTACATGCAGGAAGTTATGAAGCTCTACCCTTATCCTTGGGACATTAGTAATGAGTGAATTTTCTGTGGAACGAGCAGAAATGTGTGATAAAGGCCTCGCATATTGAAGCAATTGGCAAAACTTTAATCAATGGACCTGGATTTTTTCCATAAAAAGCATTATGAAATGAAAGTAAAATGGATGTAATAACCTGTTAGCAATACAACCAAGAAGCAAATACAGCAACTACTTTATTCAGTGAAAAGTATCCTGTAGTATTACGTAGTAATACATAGTGATAACCCAGAACCATCTCCTTGATAAATTATTTAGATGAGTAAGGGAGCGTGTTGCTGGATACTTATAAATGATGGTTGATAAAAATTTACTTAGTGTAATGCAAATGTCTATGCTATGCTGTGTTTTTCTGTTTGCAATTAGCTGCCTTTAAAATATTTGTTGTGAAGATCAGGCAGTTGGAAAATTTATGCCAATTAAACATAGTGGCATTTGGGCTTTTCTGCTTAGTTGATGTTAATCTTTCAAGTCCGTGTCACCCAAATCAGAGCTGAATGTCATATGTTTAGGTCTGGCAGACTGAGAAGGAAACTGGAAGGAGCTTTCTGTTTTTACTGCACTCACCTTAAATGGGCTCTTAACCATATTTATCTAATGGCTTTTGTTAATGCCCGGTTAACCCACCAGGTAACCGACTTAACACATTTCCCTGTTCACCTGGTTTTAAAGGAAAGCTTTCATATTGCATTGCATTAGATTTAGCAGAGCCACAGTTAGATGAGTTGTAGGTGGTCGGCTTTGATGGTTGTGAGAGAACTTGAGCTTCATGTCCCTGTAACTTGCATCTCTGTAGATAGGGAATCACTGTAGTGAAACCCGAAGGGCTGTGTTGTAACAACGCTCACCAGAAAGACGTGTAGGCTTACTTGTATAATCATTAATTTTTCCATCCTCTCATAACCCATCTGCATTTTCTGGTTGACTGGCAAAGAAGTCCTAATCCTGCATTTGACATTGTCTCTTGATATGGAAATAATTGATGTCACACGTTTAGCATGACATAACTTATACAGAGCCACAGCCATGTAATGCACTTCATAGACAAATAAAATTGACAGGTTCTTATCCAGCACAATCTACAATCTCTGTGTGCTACCATCAGCCACAAACTGAGCTGGAATCTCTGTGGAGCTACGGCCATAAAGCAGTAAGGTGAAAGCTGTGGTGTGTTGACTTCCAGGGCCCTTAGGAGCCCACGTGTCAGCTACCCAGCTACATGCCACTTCATGGGGCCTGCCTGCACTTCTCTGAGCAGTGGGTAGAGGTGGAACTCCCAAGAGCAATTCTTGTGCTCATGGGCTGTGTCCAGTTTGAGGTTTTGGCTTGTTTGTTTTAATTTGGGATAAAAGGTCGCACTGATGTAACCACCGGGATATTTAGTAATCAGAGACTCAGGCTGGCTGTCTCCTGGCTGCGGTCTGAACAGTTTGGATGCAAGTTCACGTTTGTGTTTTGGAATGGGGTACACCTTTATGTGCCACTAGGCTGCAGCTGTTGGTCCCGCATACCTCATGGCAATATCAAAGCGGCTGATTTGGGACAGGCATGCTGCATACACTTATTCCCAGAAGGGCCCCAAATCACACATACTATGAGGCAGAAGAATATTTGTAAGCTGATGAGCAGCAGCCATTCACATTGCCCGAGGGAGAATTCTCTACTTGCCTCTGCAGCATGGGTCATCTTTAATGTAAATAGCTGGGCTCCAGGCAAGTTCTTGGGTATACAGAACAGCCGGCATGCTAGTCTGCTAAAAAGGTGGCTCTTATTCACAGCATTTGAAATGCAAAACACTGCCACCATCCTGTAGGCACTGTTGCTGTCACTCAGCAGCAGCAATGGGGAATTATGTAGCAGAATTTCCTAGGCTGTATGAGAACGAGGAAGGGTCTTGGAATTGCCTCTCATCACACAGCAAGGGACGCAGGGTAGTAGGCAGGGGAAAGGATGAGGAGGGAGAACTTCTGTTACCCTCAACCGGAATTTTTCACTTGCTTCTCTATCCTTCACCCCCTATCAGTGCATCTCACTAATACACGATGACAGTCTTAGTTTTGGAGTTATTTCCTGTGTGGAAAACGGGTACTCACAGAGCGTCCATGGCTATTATATCCTGAAAGCAGATAAAACATTTCTTAAGGAGGAGAGGACAGGGGAAGAGAGGAGTTGATTTAAAATTTTCGTTTGATATCTGAATGTTTATCGACATCTTCTGAATGAATGTCACAGCTTGGCAATGCAATCTGTGTCAGTGTGATCCTTTGGTAGTTTGTGCTGGGTACAGACAAGCAGAGTGCCTCCTTTCCCGTGGGTGTGAAAGGCTCATGGTTTGGCAGATAAACTGAGAACCGTGACAGTGCGCTCACGGATAACTGCGAGACCTACGTCACTCAGCACTGTCCCATTTGCTGTCAGATTTAGAAATGGCACCGAGAGTCTGTCATCACATAGACCTTTTCCCCGGCGGCTGGTTGCTACGAGCTTTTGGAAAAAGATTTGGAGGTCACATAAAAAAGCCTCTCTTAAGAAGCCCCAGTATCCTGTTTAGAGCACAGATATTACCGTTGTGGAAAAAAGGACCTTTGCCTTCTTCCTGACTGTGCCTTTGAAATATACACTTGACACCGTATGTTTAATTTCTCTCAACAACGTCAGAACATGACATTTAATAATAGCATTTTTAATTCCGGAGGGCTCAAGTTTCTCCACAGAAGATGTGCTGCACTTCTCCTTTTACAGATGTGGTAGTGGAAGTCCAAAGAAGTAAAGTTGCCAAGATCCAGATTTGTGATAAAACTGGGAAGAGAACAGGGCCAAACCTGAAGCCAGCCTCCTAGGGACAGGGTTTCCATGCCTTCCTTCTCCGTAAAGGTTTCCTTCCTTGTGACACTTACTTCCCAGTGTGCGTGCACGACCCCATCTGTGGGATTACATTGTGTGGGCGATGGGTTTTGCTATGTAATCCCACTGTCGCCGCTGCCGCCCCTTCTCCCTCCATGGCCTATACATAAGTCAGTATAGGTAATTCATGGCTCACGGCTGGGACTGCTGTAGCTGCTGTGCAGGGTCGTGCAGCAGCAAGCGGATGGCAAAGACGCAGCTTCCGCAGGGGAGAGCGAGACAGGAGGCATCTGTAGGAGGCTCAGGCTCCACCTGACAGGCCTGCTTTGGGCAGTGCTTCTGCTGGCCCTCCAGAGATTTGATTTTCTTAAAACAGGACGATGCAGGCAAACCCAATATTGACATCTGTCCCTCTGAAAGCTGAATAGAGTGGTGCACTCTTACGGTGTTCTTTAACCAGATCTTCCATTCCTAATTGGCATTATTTTTTAAAAGGGGACTTTAGAAAGGTAAGCAAAATAACGTAAATGTCAAAGCTTAAGCATTGTGGGTCGTGCCAGTGTGCTGAAGTGTGGGAAAGCACTGGGAAGGGATGAAATTACTCTCTGCCTCTAAGGGCAGCTGGGGAGCCAGTGAGGAATTTTGAGGTGTTTGAACTTTAAAAATGACACAATGGATGGCTGAGATAGTTTCATGCTTTTATCATTAATTTAAACCATAGAAATGAATTTAAAAAATACTTTGTGAGAAGAACAAAGGATGAGAGAATTCATCTATGGGCTACCACTTCCATCCATGTCACTGTGAGTCCAGCCTCATGCTCCTGCCAGTATCAGGAGGGATTTGCTTTAGTGGGTTGAAGGTTCAGTTGAGAGTAGGTGCAGCGTGTGGGAAGAACAGTTATTTAAACTCTGTGGGCTTTTGAAAGTAACAGTGGGAGAAGTACCCAGTGAGGCTGTCGCAACTACTGTGCTGCACAGTGTTCTGCCACGTCCAGGGGGCCACGTCTCTGCTTTGGAGTGGGGAAGGAGAGCTGTACAAACCAGCTGTGTGTGCGAGAGGAGGGGGAGTTGTCTTTGCTCAGCCAAGCAAAATGAAATGTATTCCTCAAACATGCCATAGGATCAACAGTCTTTCTGCTCCTGCTACAGGCCAGGAAGGACCTGCTGGCACGTGTGAGGGCAAAAGATAAAGGGGGAAAAGAGCAGCCTTTGGCCAGAGAATTGCATGGCACTGTGGTTTGGTATACGCTAAACTTACATTCTGAAGATGCAGGTCATTCAACTCCAACATACAAAAAGAAACATTGAGATGTTTGCAAAGTGCGGCACCTGCAGGGATTGCTGAGATGGCAGCAGCTCCTAATTCAGGTGGTGTTGAAGTGCTCTCCTGACCTGTAAGACAGGTGCCTCTACCCAAGCAGCTACTTTCTGCTCCACCGTAACTTACTACTGTGTGCAGCAGTTCGTTCCTTGTTGCCTGGCCCACTGCCCGCAGGTCACAGCTCCTCCGGGAACCGCCCAGTGCCAGGGCTTTTGCTGCTGGTGCGGGACACGGGAGCTGTCGCTGCTGGTGTGCGTGGCAGTAGCTGCCACCGTCGAGAGCAGCGCCTGAGAGAACGGACCCACCGGCTTGATGGGAAGGTGTGACTAAAGCAACACCCAGGTCTTATGGGAGTAACCATATTACCCTCTCTTCTTAGAATTTAGATGAGGAGAGAGTGCCTTCTTCATAAATATATTAATATGTATGTTAATACTACTGAGCCCAACCACACATGATCTACCTCTAAATATATATTGCGCATCCCTTCCTCTTTTTATCCTGAAGAGAAGTTTCATCATTTTGTGGCTAGTCTGCTGGTATTATTTAAATAAAGCTGATACCATTTAAACAAAACTCTTAAACTTTTGAATAAGCCATGATTTGTAATAAGCCTTGTATTACCGAAGAGCCAAGCAGCTGAAGCCTTTGATGTGCCCCTTTTCCAGCTACTTACCCTCTCTGTGCTTTGATCAACTATGTCTGGCAAGGCTTAAAAAAAACCCCCAAAAGTTTCTTAGGAAATAAAGATGTTTCATCCTAGGTGCTGCAAACTGCATGGTCCCCTTTGGAAATGTGCAATTATGACTTCAGTGAAAACCCCAAACCCACAATATTTGCTTATTTAATTTCTTACTGACCTTTACCTCCGGAGTTCCCCACCCTCCAGCTCATTTTCAGTCATGCATTAACTTTCACGTCTGAGCTGAAGGACTGAAGAAATCCAATTCCCATTTTGAAGTTTTTTTTCCCAGCAGCCTTCCAACTTCAGCTATCTTGTTCAGCTGCGTAAGCTGCATAGGAAAGACAGCAAGGCATTGCCTGTGTGCAGGTATCCTGTGTTAGTTTGGTTGCTTTGAATACAGCATTGGGCAAATAATGCTTCCCTTAGTAGATGCACTCACTACTTAATTTGGGATAGCTTTGTAAAAACTGGTGCTAGAGTGGAAGAAGAAACACCTGCCATGAAGGTGCGGTCTGGGATTTATTTTTACTTTGGAATTTCAGGTCTTTCATTTTTGAAGACCTCATTACGCAAAAATACAGAGGGGGCGCTTGTGTCAGATAATTAACTCCTGACAGTAGCGTTATCTCAGGACATATCGCAGCTGTGACAGGACAAGGGGTAATGGCTTTAAACTAAACCAGGGTAGGTTTAGACTGGATATAAGGAAGAAATTCTTTACAATGAGGGTGGTGAAACACTGGAACGTGTTGACCAGAGAGGTGGTGGAGGCCCCATCCCTGGGAACATTCAAGGCCAGGTTGGATGGGGCTCTGAGCAACCTGATCTGGTTAGAGGTGTCCCTGCTCACTGCAGGGGGGTTGGACTAGATGACCTCTAGGGGTCCCTTCCAACCCAAAACATTCTATGATTCTGTAAGATTCCCATAAAAAATGTAAATGGTGTCAGGGAAATACTTTTTAAAATTTGCAAGCCCCCCCCCCCCAGGACAGTTAGCTCTGTTGATTTATGTATGTTTATATATGCACATGCCTTGGGACTTGTTGCTGTCTCCAACTAGAGAAGAAAAACATGAGCATCCTACACAACTGTACCTACAAGGTCAAGTCCTGCCGTTGTTGCAAGGGAGTCAGTCTGAAGGAACTCCAGATTCACTTTGTGTAACAAGGTGGAAGTGGTAACCCAACTATTCTACTTAGTCCAGAAAAGAAAAAAGTACATTTCGTGTACAACTTCATGAGTGATTATAAAAACAGTATTCTACCTACGCTTTTCAGTAGTTTAAAATGTGTTAAGTGTCACTGATTTAAATGCATCCCTCAGCATAGGTGTTCTGAAGATAAATGCAAAGATCAGTCAGGAACTCCATTGCTCAACTCTTAGGAATTTAAGCACATTGGCATACGCATGCCCTGGAAAACAAGTGTTCCTTGGGTGTTTATGAATATGGTTTGAAGCTCCCCTGTGCTAGGATTTATCATCTCGTACATGTAATGTGGGGACTGAATTGGTTGCCCGTGCTCCCCTGACCACTTTGAAAAATGCAGACCCTGATTATTTAGTTGGTTTGACAGAGTTTTTATCACATGTTTATTGTGGAAACCTCTAGGTATCGAGGGCTTTCCACCAGCAGCACTTGGCTGTGTCCAGGGTGCCTAAAGCTACCGCAGTCAAAACCTTTGGAGTGACTCTGCCCCAAAACAACAACATAGTTAATACTTCTGGTTTCTTCCTTTCTTTCCCCTTCAGACTTCTGAACCTTTCGGGTTTGCTATGTTTTGTGAGGTTTTGCTGTGAGCCACAGGGCCTAGATTCCTTTTAACAGAGGTCCAGATGGCCGCTTGATGGTAAGTCCCTCCAAGAGCTGGAGCTTCAGCGAAAAGCGTGAACCAAACCAGCGGTTGTCAGCAGGAGGAATGGGACTGTCACCCCTCTGTCCAGCCATACCTCTGGGAGATCATCCTTGCTTCAAGTCCTGCTGCCCTACTTCAAAATTTAAAAATAAAAAAAAGCGATTTATGGCTCGCTCCCTCTGGCTAAAACTCGCTCCCACCCTCTTCTCCCTTCAGGCGTCCTCCCTTCTTCGAAGCGGGGGCGGCGGGGGGGGGGGGAAGCACCACAGCCCCGGCTCCCTCACGACAACGGGCGGCCGACGCCTGCCTCGCCTCTTGCGGCGGGAGCCGGAGCGCCGAGGGGTTAACCGGGGGCCGGCGAGGAGAAACGGAGCGGCTGCCCCGTTGCGTGTGGGGGCGGCCGTTGGCGGGACCCCTACCTGTGCGCGAGCTTTTGGCGGGCACCGCTGAGGAGAAAGAGGAGGAGGAGGCGGCGGCGGCGGTAGCGGGGCAGCATGCCGGGCAGCGACACGGCGCTGGCCGTGGATAGGACGTACTCGGACCCGGAGCGGCACCGGCGCTGCAAGACGCGGGTAAAGGCGTGTGAGGGCACGGAAAGGGCTTGTCGGGGCCACCTTCGGAAGCAGGCGGCCCGGTGGGGGGGCTGCCAGGTGGGTCTGGGAGCCGAGCTCTGAGAGGCAACCACCAACCTGCAGCGTGTTCCCCAAGCGGTCTCTGCGTTTGCTACGTTGTCGAGCTAAAGGGAAGTTTTTTCTCTCTGCTTTTTTTTTTTTTTTTTTCATATTCCTATTCCAAATACTCTTTGGTATAAGAAAATGAAATGAAACTGGTTGTTAACATAACAGAAACTGATGTTCAAGATATATCCACGATAGAAACTAGTTGGAGGCGAGAGTAATACGAGAGCTTACTCAACCAAAGTCAACAGTGCTGATGATTTAATGAAGTGACTCTATGTCTAGATCACACGGGTGGATATCTGGTTTTGGTCCTGTTTCTCAAGGTCTCTGTTTAATAAACTGTGGATCAGGTGATTATATCTAGCAGTAGAGAATGACTGTGGTTTCCTTCCTGAAGTTACTTACAAGAGGGCTGTGGCAGGGAGGGAGATTGACAGAAAAGGTGTATCTGTGTGTGCCAGGGATAAAGTAAGAATATCCCGTATATCTGTGACATACTGCTTTACAGGATAGTTTTTCTTATGGTCTGCTGGCAAGTTCATCTTTCTTTATCTTACTGTTTTAGTGGTTTGTTCGTACAGTATCTGATAACCACATATAGGCAATGCTTGTGATACTTTCATATATTTAGTAACCTTTCTGGTGGGCGTCACACTGATGAAGGCAGTTGGCTCTCTATGCACAGATTTCAAATCCTTACCTAAATGCTCAGCTCAAACAGGTGTAAACCAAATGGCTCTTTCTTCCCGTGCACTGCAGAAAGATGTGAAAAAAAAGAGAAGGCTTCTCTAGCTGACTTGAGATATCAAGCAGAAATTCTGTTTTCTATGCCAAAATGGGATCCTGTGTGTGTCAATAAATGAGCTTTACAGTTTGAAGTGTAGGGATTAGCTCTTTGTGAACGAAGACTGGGTTTTTGGGGGGGAGGGTTCTTGGGGGCTGGGGAGGTGTATTTTGTTTTGGTTTGGTTTTTTTTCCTGTACTGCATATTAGCTGTTCTTTCCATCCCTTCAGACCATTAATTGACAGTGCTGGAAAGGAGATGGCGTGCTTCAGGTTGTTGCTGCATAATGAAATGTTTTAAAAATAGGTAACCGTATACACTGTACCTTTACTACTGGAGTCTACAATGCTCTTCATACCGTAAGCTGGGCACACATTCTAGTCATAACCCAGTTAAAAAATCTCATGTATTTCCTCTGTTTTTCTCTTTGCAAGTTGAACTAAGTTTTTCTTCATTGTTCTTGCTGTAAGGATGATGTGCTACCTAGCCTACTGTGGTTATAAAGAAAGTTGCGTACCTTCAAGGATGATTTTTGGTACGCTTAAGAGTTAAACCTGAAGCCTCTGTGTTCTGTAGTCTAGCTGATCTGCTTAAAAGCATAAAGTATCATGGCTAACATTGTGTTGTGTATTGAAAAAAAAATCTCATGCTTAAGACAATTTTATGAAAGCATTGAGCTTTTGTCTGATTTTAGATTTCTTTTCATCAGGATTAGCATCTCCTTCCCTTCCTATGACCATGAGAACTGGAAATATAACTCTGTAACAAGCTTGTAGAGTTGTATGTAATTGCATTGCTCCAGGGTTTGGGCTTTACAAGTTGTCAGATATCATGGAACTTGTAATATAATTGCTGGAGGTGGTAGCAGCAGCTTGTATGTTCCAGATGATAGCAAAAGCTTGCATTAAATCCATTTGTGCTTATTCCAGACAAGTAGGAATTTTTGCTGGGTAAATTGCCTGGATAACTTCAACATTCCAGTTACTGCTTTAACCAGAGGGATGGAAATGGTCAGGCACTGGAGAAGCAGCAAATGGTGGTATTACGTAGCAAAGAAGCAAAAAAGCAGGATGCTGTTTTCCTTTTAGAGACTGAATAAAAAGCATCAGAGCAGCCAGAGTTAAAGCTGCCATTCCCAAACATTCATGGAGAAGAGCAATGCAGGGCATGAACACAGCAATACAGAGCTGATGGGAGGACACTCACAGAACCTGAACAAACTAGGGGGGCTTGCCTGTGTGAAGAAAGTCTTGCAGTTGGTTTTGTCAGCAGGATAGGGACAGTGAGTAGGGTTAGATACATTTAATAAAGCCTGGGGGAAAGAGACATGTCAGAGTAGTTGGATCTCATAGTCTGTTATGACATAGGCTACTGAGTCCAGTTTTTGGGTGGGCAGGTTTCAAAGCACTTCTCCAGCCCTCTAGGTTACTGCCTGTGTCTTTCAAGGTCATCTAAGGATTTTTTCTTACAGGAAAGTGAAGTCTTCTCTATGGACAGGCAAGAAGGCTGTTCCAAAATTGCAGCTGTATATATGATAGGAGGGCATCACCAAATTCAGTTTGCAGAAGCACTAGAACAAGTTACTATGAATATAGCCTTCTGAGTTTGTAAGAGGTAGAATTTGAGGGAAAAGGGATTTTAAAATTCCTGCTGCAGCTAAAAAGCTCCTTCAGTGTAAGGCAACAGGTCTCTTCAATACTTTCTTCTCCAAGGCCCTTTGAAGTATAAGATGCCCTGGGCTCTGATAACAACTCTCCAATGAACTATATGTCACATTTTGTGCAAAGTTCCCAGTGCCTGAAACAGAGAAAATGCTTTAATGAAGAATAGCTGAGTCATTCTTAACATGGGGGAGTCACTGCTGCTTAAGGAGGCAGAGTATTTTGAAGGAGAGGCTGGATTCAATTCCAGTTCTTCCTTGGACGAGTCACAGGAGAGCCAAGCTATGCCTTGCATGGCAGCACAAAGTGGGGCATAAAACTACTAGTGCTTGTAGTGTAGCAGTATCAGTGCCTTGTGGTTTTGGTGTTATTTGGTGAGTATAGATTTACAGTCATCAGGTTACCTTGGTTCTGGTAGATCATTCATCCCCAGCTTTAAGAAGAGTACCCTCCCAGAAGACTTTTCCCACCTCTCCTTGTCAATGGATTATCAGGATTACTGCAGTTGGCTTGGGTGGCACAGGTGGAATGAATGTGGACAATACAGCTGTGCAAAATGTTTCAGTTCACCTCTGCTAATGCCAGTTGCTGCATCTTCTCTGTGCTTCACATCCACTACTAGTCAATTCCTGCAACACTTCGAAAACTAATAAAAATCTTTCAAAAACAGGACCTAAGCCATGAAGTAGGACAAGATTTAGGAACAAGGGTTGCATTTTTAGCTGTCATGCCTGAAGTACTGTTCTTGCTGGAATGTAGCTTGCAGGACAGCTAGAGAGTGTCATGGTGCTTTCTTAAGGGACTTGTTTTTGTGGGAGACTAGATGTAATGAGATTCTGGCTACCCCGTGCTTCTTAGGCAGTAAGGCTGTGCAGAGGTCTATCCAAATTGCAATAGTAACATTCCTGATGCTTAGACTAGCTTGGCTGTGCTAACTTATGCCTCATTGTGTTGACTTTTGCTTCTAGAGCATTGTGTTAGGGCTGCCTTTCAAGGCTCTATTAAAGCTGTCAGCTCTGAATGCTCAGCAGGTTGTCCTATTTCGACCTTAGAAACCTGTGTACACAATTTTTCTTGCTGCTGATCAGGGCATTGCTCTTCACTCTTGATCTCTTACTCCTTACAGTACCACAATCCTCCACATTTCATCAGGATTATAAATTTATACATATGGCTTTGTAGGAGAAAAATCCTTTCCTAGTACTAATAACACATGTGAGTTCCTTTACTGCAGCCCATCAGAAGTCTATGCAGTGATACGTCCTGCTTTTAACAAGTACCAGGTGCTATAGAGAGAGATGCAGGAAGTCCCAATTACATAATTTCTTGCACATTGGAACTTATTCAGAACTTTCTCTTATTAGTGGTGGACTTACATTTGAAATGGTAAGAATTTTCCATTTATTTAAAAACAAAAAAACCCTTACCTAGAACAGATGTGGTTTATTTATTAACAAATAGAGAATCTTAATTTCAATCTTCTTGTGCGTTCAGCCTTAGTGAGACTAGCAACAGAATCAGTGTTTTGTGGATGAACTGATTCTTAGATGATCACACACACACATAAATAAAAAAGGCTTATGTTAAAAAACCAAAACAAACAAACCAAACCAGAAATCCACTTGCTTTCTGGTGATGAAAAAACATTCTGTGGAATGTCTCTTCTCATTTTCCATGGCTCTTTTATGATCCCTCCCATTCATCTTGTCTATAAGTGAGGCAGTCTTTTTAATAATCTCTCCTCATATGGAAGCCTTTCTAAGCCTCTAATCACTTTCATCATCTGTCCTTGGATTCCCTTTATTTCTTAAAATCTTCAGTACATTTAGAGGAAATAACATAAAGGGACCTAGAAGGATTGGAAATGTGGAAAAAAAAAAAAAAAGCCAAACAAATCAAACCAAGAAGTCCCCACCCAAAACAAAATGCCACCCACAGTTTCAGGAGAAAGGAAGATTTAATCTCCTGGTGTTCCTTTAAATGGAAAGATGTAGAAGTAATGCATGTTCTGGGCTTTTGTGACTTATAACCAAACCTCCAGATATTTTGTACTCGAAGAACTTATGCACACTTTTCCCACAGTTCCCTCATGTTTTGACAAAAGATGAAGATAATTTGATGAGACAGAATATTAAGACTTCCAAGCATTGGTTTTAAATCCACGGTGTATCTAGAAATGTGTGAAACCTGACAGAGTAGGCTACATGATGCAGGAGTATTGGGAATAAGAGAGGGAAGCCGCAACGGTAATGTGAACCCAAAAAGACAGATTAGCTGGTTAGAACTGAAGAAAAGCCTGGTTTGTTCATGTGAAACAGTAACCATGTTTTGATTATTTTGTCATTGTAGAACTGTAACATCTTAATTATTTTGCTAGTTTGAGAAAGGAATGTTACAAAGTTTACAAAACTGGGGGTGGTTTTTCGTATACTTTTTGGGATTAAACACTTGAAAAAGCTAAAGGTCAATGTTAGGTGTAATTTGTTGTTGTCAAATGAAAAAATGGGGGAAATTGTTGCTGTGCAGCTTAGAATAGTATTGCTGTGCTCCCCTGATCCTGCAAGGTGAACTTCTTTGGTAGAGTTATAAGCTGTAAAGGTTGTATTTTCACCCAATCCATCTTCTCCCTTCCAACCCAAGATGATAGTTTTAAACAGTAAGTAGAAGTGGGGTTGCATGTGTTTTTCAAGGTTCAAGCTGATCTTTAGGTTTGGAAGTTTTATACTTAGACCTTTCATAATTCTTGGTCTCCACCTGGAAAATTCTTGTCTCTGAAGATTGTACAGTGTCTCCTTTCCTTTGCTGTACTTTTGATTCATCCTTACTGCAGTGGATGGCATTGCTTGCAGGACTGGGGCATCTATTACCACCTTTTCAAATGTTAGGTATATTAAAAAAGAAACCAGTTACTGGAGGAAAATCACCAACCTTCTGGTTTAATTTCTTTTTGAAGGACATGTAATTGTCCTTCTGTCAGGTTGCCAGTGGTGATGTAGGGTGATGCCAACAGCTCTGGATTCCTAGCTTGTTTATTGTCGTCATCTCCATAAGTAAGGTTTTAACTAGGCACCACCTGGCACAATGTCTGTGTAGAGGCTGAGCCTTTAAGGTTTTGGCTGGATTTGATGTGTAACATTGTCCAGGCTAAAAAGATTGCCACTGCCTGTTGTCCAGTTTTAGTTGCTTTGGCACCATTACCAAGTGTGCAGCTTTCATCTTCACCCCCACAGTGAGTGTGGCTTTCAGAAAGACTTTTGTGGGATATGAGTTTCTGTGTAGTGTTGAGGAACGGTGGAATGTAATTCTCACTTTTCATTTATGTATCCAGATAGAGAAACTTTTCTAAAGAGCATTTGCACTATTGCTAATGAGGGTTGCAAATATCTTTACTATTGAAAATTTTCTGCTCTTCCCTTAGTCTGAAAGAAGAGTGGAGGATTAATAAACAAAGGCAAAAATAAACCTGCTGTTCTAAAGCCTTGACATATGGGACCTGGTATGCAACTGGGATGGCTTGTAGCTGTGCAGCTAACCTTTTTGAGACACTCAGCAAGTGAGACCTCCTCTTAAGGCAGTTTTTTTATATCATTGTACATAACGTAAGCTTTAATTTAGGGACAAGGATGAGTGGAGGGATGTCTCTACTGGCTGAGGTATAAATAATACCTACAAATTGTGAGCTGTGATGCTGTTATTGTAGAAAACTGAAATAAGGCTGCTTTTTTTTTTCCCCAAAAAATTCCAGAAAAGATTAATAATATTGAGAGTTGTCCTACTTCTTTATTGTTCTGTTTAGGTGTTGCAACTGGATAAAATTCCAGAGGGCAGAAGTTACGGAAACCACTGCTACTAATATTTTCTTAGTTACCTCTGTATTGAACACTGAGACTATGGTGTAATTTAATGGACCTTTGATATAAAATATTTGGCATCAATTCTAATACTTCTTGGTTAACCCTTACTATAGCAGACACCTTTTCCTTGGTTTACCTATCTGTGTACAGTTTAGTAACAGCTACCTTCCTATGTAAGCTTTTGTTTTGTAAACTTGGATTAATAAGTTACATGGGGATGCAAAGAATTAACACTGTGCTACTGAGTTAAAATAAAAATGTGATCAAAGTAGTGCTGAATCCATTGGAAACTTTTGATTGACATCAGTGGCCTATGGAGCCAATCCAAGATTAATTAGAACAGCCTTATGGAAAATTCTCTACACATTAAGTGTTCTTTACAGGATGGTAGATACTACTTCCAGTTTGTATTATAGTCTCATCTAACTTAAGCCAAGATGGTGTAGATGGGTTTTCATCTTCAGTTTTGTTTTGTAAATAAATGCTCTTGTAGTCGGTTTGGCTAAAAATGTATGGAAACCTGTTTAGTTTCCTGGCAAAGGTTGTGACGAAAAAAGCAGCCAGTGTGTGTGTATATATCTAAGGATTGCAAGAATTAAACACTCCGGTTATCTATGTCATGTGATTATTTTTTTTTTTTTCTTTGTTAAAGTTAGTAGGACTATGTCTTTCAAAAAGTCTACTCACATTTACTTCTCAAGCATTAAATAAGATATTTTTTTTCCTGTCAACTTGCTAATCCCGTGTTTAAAGCAAGGCTTTTCAGTTGAAGATGAAGCATTATGGTGGAAGTTTGTGTTTTAAAGATAGGAAAGATTGCAATGCTCTGGAGTCAGTTTATATGTGCAGATGTTGATTTATAAGGTGAGACAAAGCATTTCACAGAGCTGGTGGAAGTGTAAGTCCTTCATTCTAAAGAAAAACCTGCCTATCACCACCAAAAAAGCAAGTATAGAATCATAGAATGGTTTGGGTTGGAAGGGACCTTTGCAGGTCATCTAGTCCAACCCCCCTGCAGTGAGCAGGGACACCGCTAACCAGATCAGGTTGCTCAGAGCCCCGTCCAACCTGGCCTTGAATGTTCCCAGGGATGGGGCCTCCACTGCCTCTCTGGGCAACACGTTCCAGTGTTTCACCACCCTCACTGTAAAGAATTTCTTCCTTATATCCAGTCTAAACCTACCCT
Organism: Gorsachius magnificus; assembly: GCA_034008185.1. Lineage (NCBI taxonomy): Eukaryota > Metazoa > Chordata > Aves > Pelecaniformes > Ardeidae > Gorsachius > Gorsachius magnificus. The sequence continues at coordinate 167,498,404 of CM067081.1, forward strand.
GTTTTAGTTTAAAACCATTACCCCTTGTCCTGTCACAGCAGGCCTTACTAAAAAGTTTGTCCCCATCTTTCTTGTAGGCCCCCTTTAAGTACTGAAAGGCCGCAATCAGGTCTCCCCGCAGCCTTCTCTTCTCCAGGCTGAACAAGCCCAACTCCCTCAGCCTGTCCTCATAGGAGAGGTGCTCCAGCCCTCGGATCATTTTTGTAGCCCCAAGTAACAGAGATTACAGGAAATGTGAGGATTCAGTGCTTTGGGGTCTGCAGATTATTTTTTAAATCTAAGTGAATTTCTAAGCGGGCTTTCAGTGCTACACTACAAGAATTATGGTGATGGGAAGAGAAGCCTTGTTAGGGTAAGTTGAGGTAGCAATTTTCTCTGGTTTTACAGCATTCACGCCTCCTTTTATTCCAAGTTATTCCAGCACATGTAATATAGAAATTACAGTTAAGCTAGTGCTCATTATTCAAATGCAAAATGATATAAATATGCAAAAAATGTGCTGCTTTATACCAGCATGTCTGCACAGGTGAGTGACGTCCAAAGATCAAACTGATGGACCAGTTAGAACAGACTCTTAACATTTTCCTAATTCAGGGCAGTACCGTTTAGCAGTGTACTGTACTGTAAGTGTGCTAAGGACTTCTGAAGATTCACTGCTTCACCCTCACTTCCTAGGAGATAAATTTAAATCAAACAGGAGGCAGCTGTTTTTTGGACTCTGGTGGTCACTGACTGTGTTTTGGATTACAGTAGGCAAGAAACTTTGGCTGAAGGCTGCAGACAGCTGCAAAGAAAGGTGAAAGCTTTGGAACAGAGTAGAATAAACCCAATACTAGTTTCAAAGAAACATTTAGTGTTAGAAAAACTAAATGAACAGGTCTTGTCGAGTGAGAGGTGCTGACATCAGGTGTGAGGAACTCTTCTTACTTAAGGAGGGCCAAAGAAGACTTTTGACTATGCACTCATTCACAGCTCCTCCTCCAGTCTCCAGCACTGCAGGTTGCCAGCTTCCCCAAAGCTGCTCAGAGCTATCTTGTATCAAGCCCATTAACAGCACCCTAGCATGGTGCTCCTTCACCCCCACTGTGTCATACTGTGCTTACAGATTCTGCACCCCTCCCAGTGCCAGGCTTCCTCGCTCCCTGTCCTAGGGCTGCAGGTTGGGGGAAATCTCTGGGTGTGTGGGCAGCTCTCAGCAGCTTTTGGGCCTGGTCAGAGCTATAGCAAAGACACATAATGGACAGGGAATAGAAGTGGGACATCACATGCTCTGCCCAGAATGGAGTCACTCCCACTCTCTCACTTTTTTTTTTTTTTCTTTAAGAGCAGTGTCTGCAGATGCTGTAAGTGAGACACAGGATTTCATCTGCAGTAAATTTTGAGTGTAGTGGTCTGGAGCCTTTGTATCCACACTTTGGTATTTGTGCTGTATGTGGACACTGAATTATCAGTGTCGATAGTGTCATATCAGTGTCAATACATTATTTTATTATTACAAAATAATAAGTTATCATTATCTTTTGTAAGTCTAGAAGAAACATTAATTCAACTCTGGAAATTATAGTAACCAGGAAAGGACAGGAGAAATGCTTCTTGGTGCTGGGGGTGGGGCACACATTAAAAAAAGCAAAGGAAGAAAAGGTAATAAAATATCACTAGTGTGAGAATGACTAATACAGTAAAAATGTTAAGCAAGAAGTGTACATTTTTCCTGTTAAGGCATTTTGTTGAAGGAAAGCTTTGTTAAATATCAACTTCTGGAACCCTTTCTTCTCATACCTGCCTCAATTCTACTGTTTACAAATAATATTCTGATACATTGGGTTATGAACATGATGCATCCTGTATCACATGCCTTTGGATTCTCTTTGGTCTGGTAAAATAAACTTGACTGCACTTACTGAATTTCATATCTGGCTTTTTTTTTTTTTTTTTTTTTTTTTTTTACTTAAACCACTAAGCAGAATCTGCAATGTATTGAAGCAAGTGTGGAAAATTGGATTTGGCTAGAATCAGGCTAAAAATGCCAGACATCAGGTGTAATTTTCTTGTTTCCCTTCTTGACTCCACATAGATGACTTGAAAATAGAATAAAATGCTTCAATACTTGGTATTACTCCAGTTACTGATGCATGTGCATAATATGGGGGGGGGTGGCTCTTACTATGTTAGGAATCTTTGTTTTACTCAAAGTTTTGGCAGGAATAACGCAATTCTGTGTCATGGTTGTCCATGATATTTGTTGCCAGATCAGCGAAGTGTTTCTTCACATCATCATGTTTCTGATTTCTTTCTTCCCCCTTCCCTCTTAAGTCCAGAAAAAGTGGTTATCTTTGTGTCCTGCCCCTTCCCCCCCCACATATCTTAAGGAAGAAATCTGGTTACATCTTGTCACATGTAACCAGTCCTTTTTTGGAGCAAATTACACAATTTCAGTTTTGATGAACAAAAGAAGGATGGCAGCCTGCTCCTAAGATAAGAGTTAAAGGGATATTCTTAGGAGCCTCTTTTAAAGCCAGGTAGTAAATGTCAGCAGACTGATTCAGTAGCTGCCAGGCTCCTATTGTGCTAACATGTGTGGAAGGTTGACAGTGATTTTGCCATACTCTTTAAGTTGCTGTCCTTCTCAGCTTTTTGCAAAGGTGTCTACAGTAGAACCCTTTCTTCACACACGAATTCACGCAATGGGTGACACTCAGGCCCTTCTGATACACAGCCCCCTGACGAGCGCCTGTGATCTGTACAAGGATTATCCTCTTTCTGTCCTATGTGAGCGGATTGGATTTGGTAAATCCTTGTACCAGAGGTATGGGAAGGCTGGGGGATGAGAGAGAGTGAAAGCATTTCTTAACAAGACCTGAGGAAGATTTAAGAAAAGAAGAAGAGTGAAGACAATGAGAAGATCTTTGACAATCAGTGAGAGTTTCTTCTCTATTTGCCAGTAGGTATATGAAGAAATTCCAAGGCTGTCTGTGTTGGCCCTTGTATGTTTTCATCCCATAAACTGAATGGATGTGGTCCTAAGTAATTTGTCTTGGGAAGAACCAAGGAGCATTGCTGTCTGTAAGAGCTAGCTGCTTAACTCCTACTGGTAAAGGAGGTGTGCCATTATCAGGTCATTCCATTGTGTCTTTCCAGTGTTAATTCCTACAGTATTCTCTCTCTAGTGCACAGAGAGATCCTGTTGAGCAAATCTTCTATTTCTGAGATTTATGAAACCGGCTTCCTATGGATTTCTACCTGAGGGGCATCATTGTGTCTTGCAATATAAATTTAGTGTAGAAAAAAGATGCACCTTTCTTTTCTGTGTGGTTTTTTTTGCCTCCAAGGAACTCACTCTCTCTTCTTACCAAGGAACTGGAAAGTCTTGGATTGCAGGTAAATATTCAGGAGAATGAGTAAGACATGAACTGACAAAGCTCGATCTGAAAGTGATCCAGTGGAATCTTTAGTGACATTTATAAAACTTGGTGTCAAGCTGTTGTTTGTGATTTGTTCATGCCAGAAGCTATGCTATTCTTTTAGGTTTGGGAAGCTGGGCTTCGAGTGCAGTAGCTTACAATTTGTTCTTTCACAAAATGTTTTGACCTACATTGCCACTTTGCATGAATACTTTAGGTGGGATTTCTCATTTACTAGTGAATATGTACATTACACTGTAGCATATATGCAAACTGCTCTTTAATTTTAAATAAGTACTTTTGCAATGAAGATACACCCACTGGGGGTGTTTTGAAACAATTATCCAAGCCCTTGTTTCAGTTATTCTTGTCTGCACTTGAGAGAGTCAACTAGAATAATCTTTGTGTGCTCTGTGCCATTATGTGGTGTGGCAGTTAATGTCAGAGAAGGCTGAAGTTCAGTGACTTGCTTGAAGAGTATTCTATGTTTTGAAATGAAGTCTGGAGCAGTGGTGACAATGTCAGCCTAAGGCTCTGGTGACATGGGTTCAGGCTACTGTGGCAGCTCCCAGCCCCTGTGTAACGATGGGATTCGTTTAACCTCTCTGAAGAGAGTATGATTTCTCCCAATGTGCACAGGGGAGGGGATAAATACTGTGAAGGATGCATATTTCAGAATCATTAGCCATATGGATGGACTTAAAAACGAAAACCAACCTCTAACTTTTTTTGCGGAGATCCAAAAATATGCAGGGGATGCACGTTCCTGTTTTCCGCATCAGGCAGATTTTAAGACTATCTGCCATAGGTGCTTCTTCCCCCCAAAACTGTATGAGTCTTAAGTAACTGTTTTAAATTGGACACCTAGTCTTATAGTAGTTGTGTAGGGCACCCTCTGTAGCTGAGAGGGGTACAGCTCTTGCAAGTGATCTCTCTGATCTCTGTTGATTTGGTAGAAGCTTAGAAGCTTAAACTAAGTCACATACAGGTGAGCATCTGAAGTTGGGTGAGACTAAATCCACTCCAAATAGCTGTGTAGCAATGCATATTGCAGGCACTGCAGACAAGATGCAAGTTTCAGCATCTTTCATGCATTTTAGAACTAGATGTATGTACTAAATATCTAGGCATCTGTGCCAAATCAACTTTACTCTTGAGTGGAACTTAAAGTTCCTTTTATTAGGCAGACAAGCAAAAGGTTTTTTCTGGCTCTCCCTGTTGCACTGCGCATTCTTAATATTACTGAACCTTCATTTCACTTATGCATAACTGGACTGTTTTAGGAAAGTTTTTCTTTTTTTTTTTTTGTTTAAAATCTGTCTTCTGCCAGCTTTGCCATTATGCATAGAAACCATTGGTCTCTGGTTGCTCAGAAATTTGGCAGTACAGGATGTTACCTTTCCTTTCCCCTCTTCTCTCTGTTTTGGCTTAATTGTGATTATTATAGAGTGCTCCTGCTGTGAGTACTGTACAGAAATCCATTATTTTTCTCTGTGTAGTTAAGCCAGAATTAAATTGTGAAAGGGTTGCTTTTTTAATAAAGGAAGAAAGGTGAAAAAATACCAATGTGTGACTTGGAAAAAAGGAGAGTAATCTTAAGTTTACTGCAAGAAAGTAAAAGATTGCTTCTGTAAATCTGTAGGGCTCTTTTTATTTCTGGTAGCAGCATGTGCTTCTGATAATGTTAAATTTGGCAGTGTTTTGCACTTTGTTCATGGTGCACTGGATTGGAATTAGACTGGTACTGGCTTCCGTGGGTTGTCTTGTGGGAGACTTGAGGCTGCAGGCAGATGAGACCATCAACCAGGGGATTCCCATCAGCTGTGTCCTGCTTTTGGGTAGATCAGCAGCAACGCTGGGTAATTTCAGTGGTGCAGGATTAGGCCTTCTGCAGATGCTATTTGTAATAACTTCATTAATGAAAACAGGCATTTATGAACTTAAGCATGTCAGTAAGTAGTCAGAAAGAGACAAGTTTTTAGTGATTTTGGCTGTGTATTCCCAGTTACTCTGTAAAGTATTTGTATTGTCTTATTACAGGTGTAGCTGATGGAAAAAAGAAATCATTCTTTCAGGAAGGCAGGCATCACAAGGTTCAGAATTCAAACTTGACTTTTTAAAAGATGAAGGCAGAAATTTCTGTAGGAGCTTATAGAATGTGGAATTGGAAAGTGTGATTGAACTTGTTTCTTTGTGTATATACAGTACTACTTTGGGTTTGAAGTAAGCTATTTTTTTCAGTACATTTTTCTATTGGTTTAAAGAGTTCACCTTGGCCTTGCCTAACCTACAGCAAAAGATATGATAGGACATATTAGTTTATTATTCCTCATGTATCTGTCAGAACTCAGTCTACCTTAACCTTTTTGACAGGTTCTGCCAGTTAAAATGAATCCTCCCTAGGGAGCAGGAATCTAGTTTTCCAAGACTAGGATGTAAAGCTCTATAGTGTTTGAGCATATGCAGTGAGTCTTCACATCTTGGCAAGAAGTGCTGTGTGGTAAATTTTCAGTGTCACTCTCACATGTTGTTTATATGAGACTACTTTATGCCCAGACACTGGCAAGTATTAGTACTGTTCATTTTGTAAAGTAGGTGTGGATGAAAAAGAAGCCTGTATAGCACAGTGGCAGGGGTAGAAGGGCTGAAGCAGGCTGAAGTTTGAGGTGGAAAGACTGTCTTGGAGCACTGCTGTTGTATGGAAGCATGTATAGAATTGTACTAAATGGCTCCAACAGATGTCCAGACTAGAGGGTGCCTGAGAAAATACATGACTTGCATAAATCCTGGCCTTCCAGAGACAGATGATACTGTTCAAATTCCTTTGGAACTTTTAGTTTTTATTATCATCTTCTAATTTTCTCTATTCTTCCGAGTAAGCATGCATTAGTTCCCCTTGTCCTTCTTCAGCATGATCTGTCTGTCAGTGAATTCCTGAAACTGTAACGTTTTCTTTTCAGAATGTGCCTCATAATCTTCAGTATGTAATTGGTTTTGCTATTTCTGAATGGACATTTTGAACAGAATGGGGGAAAGGAGGGAGCTGGGGAAAAGCAGAAACTTCTGCCCTTTACCTACAGGCTCAAATCAATGTCTGGGTGAAGGAAATTTGGGTCTTATGCTCATCACTCTTCAAGTGTAACTGTGTAGTTAATATTTGTGCCTGCTTGCTTGTGACTGACAGTACATAGGGAATTGCAGCACTGGTCCCTGTTCCTGTAGACACATAGCTTATCTTGGCACATTCCCTCACTTTGTCTTTCTCTAACAATGAGAAAATAGAGGTTGTTCAGCCTTATACCATGATTACAGATGCTGATTGAGTTAACTTGTACTGAAGTTGTTAATGTGGAAACCGAAATCTTAACTGAGGACTTGGACTAGAATTTGAATATTTAAAAGTGAGTAATTTTGTGTTAAACAGAACCCTCCTACTGGTTTGGGTTTGTTTTTATTTTTATAACTTCTATGTCTGATTGTAGGAAAATAAAGGACTACAGTTAATACGTAGACTGCCTATAAGGCAGCTTTAGAATGTCACATAGAGTTAAATTCATATTATTAATATCCCTTGCACATTGCAATAGAGTATTTAATATCTATTTTTAAGAAGAAATTTTTGTCTCTGGTTGCATCTAGTGTAGCTTGCTAATTTTAGGGGTGTGAACTCCTCATGGTTTAGCGAGACAAAGTTTTAATAGCTGTGTCTGAATACTTGTTTAAAATTTATCACTGTATGTTTCTATGCAGGGCCAAATATGTTGCTTATGATGTTGCTGTTTTGGTGACCAACAGGCTGATGGACTGATAAATACATACTTTTATTAAAGTAAGGTTAGTGAATTGGAAACAGGAAGAAATTTTAATTCCAAGATGATTTTGAACAGTCTCATATCTTAATATACTGAATCATCATACCAGCGTGTTTTAATGCTACAGAGTTAGAATTGGCATGGAAGCATTGTATTTGAGCTGAGTTTTTTGATATTTACATAGAAGACCCCGTGAACTTGCCGTATAGTTTGCTAGCCAACACATGAAGCAATATCTTTATTTCCTAAATTTGGGGAAGCTTTAATTTTAGAAGGGTAGTGCCTGGTACCATCCAGTGCTGTGATTAACATACTGGGAAGATTCAGTTCCGAGTGCTCTGAGATTTTTGTGATAAAATTGCGTCATTCTCTGAAATGTGTTTTCCTCCTGGGGCAGACAGGTCTATCTGTTGTCATTATCTTCGCAATAGCAATAAGATTTAGGAGGCAGTCATGTTAACAAAGGTACAAAGTGTCTTCAATTCAACAGCTTCCAAACACAAAAACCCCTCAGCATTATCACAGCAGACGTGCTTGCTTTTTTGAATGCTGAATGCTCAGAAGTATTCCTTAAGCTGAGACTATGCTTAGCTTTCTTCTGCATGAGTATGCTTTGCATTGTTTATTCAGCCTTTTGCCATTTTAAAAAGAGAGAATGACTAAAGATGATGCTCATGTATTGTTTGAAATTGTAAGTATATGTTATATATTCAGCATCACTTCTGTATACGTTTTTCAAAAGTGGACAAATTGACAATGTGAAAATATTGTAATGTTCTGATATTTGAACTTCCCAGAAGACACGCTTCTGTTCTTAATCTCCTTTTTCTGAATTATGTCAAGTCATCCCCCTGTTCCTACCAAAGTAATGGACTGTCTCTACTGTATAAAGCTCTTTTCTGGCAAAGTGTGTTCTTCGTGCAATGTGGTGCTCTCGAGATAACTTTTTTCCCTAAATGGACTCAGAACTCTGTGTTCTTGGTATGCTAGATATTACTCTTGCAGGTGCCAAATGAAATTCCCTAATTGCTAGGCATTCATTTAAGATGACCAGTTTGCACCAAATATGTATTTTCAGTAGGAATAATTTTGGACCTGAGGTTGTCTGTGTTTTGTGGGAGGGAAGAAAAGAGGACAAGGATGTAACTTTATTGCCATAATATATGCTATTCTGTGTTTTGTTTTCTACATATGTACACACATGTATATATGCATGTATAAAATATTTATACCCTTTCTATAAGGGTATAAATTTAACCTTTCTTTTCCTTTTAGAAAAATGAGCACAAACAGAATATAAAGGATGAATACTGTATTCACCTTAGAAAATGACTGATCTTTGCCTCCAGTGTTTTGTTTGGGGGAAAAAATTATTGTAAAATTACACCATGTGAAATGCATGGTATGTGATTATTTTTCTTTTTTTTTCTGGGAGCTATATTTCATACTAGTTCCTACAGTTTTCCATCTCTGGAAAAATTTATATAGAAATTGTAGTTTTATCAACTTCATTCTGAAAGGACAAAGTAGAAAGAATAGAGGCGAGAGCTATGAAGATTAGGAAGTCGCTGTTAAGCATTGTTCATCTGCAAGCTACCATAAGAAAAGCGAATTTTATTACTGTTGGCTCAGGACATATCCTCTTTTGGGATTTAAAGGCCAGTATGAATTACAATAGCAACATGTATTAATATTTTTCACTTAAAGTATTAGTATTTCAGTGGCTAAACCGCTCCTACTCTTGCATGTGACACCATGGTTTTAGCCAGAAGTCTCATAAATTGAATTGCCTACGGTGGTTGTAGTGCTGACAGTACTTAGATTTGGTAACAAAGAACCTGTGCTATTGTATCAGCATATATTTTTCATAACATTATAGAAAACCCAGAAACCTAAACAGCCCTAAAGATTCATCATGTTGCAGCTCTAAATCCTGTCCAGAGCTTTTATGAAACTGATGGATCACTTTCAGATTCTTCGGGCAGTCTTTTCCCAGTCTGAAATATGCAGATTCCCCATTACTTCCTAGACTAACCTTTCTCTTCTCTTCCCTCTGCATGCATTTCACTTTGGGCTAATACATTCTTAGCTCTTTTGTCTCATTAGGTTTCGTGTCTCTTCAATAACTTTAAATTGTTTGTTAAGAGATTTAGATACTTGTTTCCAAAGTATTTACTTTTTTGATTCCTTAGAACTAGAAGCAGTATGTTCCACTATGTAAATAAAAAGCAAATAGGTAAATTCCCCAGTGAGGATCAACTGGGAATGAGATTAGCCTATTTAGGTTTGTGCATAGAATTTAAATGGTTAACTTCATCCTGGGTGTTTGGGAGGATGCTGGTGTTTAAGAGTGGAGGCAGAATGGCAAATCAGAGTGAATGTATAGAAATGTACTTATAATCAAGGTGAAAATAAGACACGGACTTTATCTTCAGTCTTTGTGCTGGAGAGAAAACTTCAAGGAGTTAGCAGGACTAGCCCTCCTTCAGAAGAACAGCAAGTGTAGGACCTCTTTGTAAAAGAGGAAGGAATACTCCAAGCAAATAAAGGCCTTAGTATAACCTCAGTGGAAGGCTTTAAAGCAAATAGATATCTCAGCAAATTTTCAAGGAGAGAATAATGAAAGATGTAATTAAAGACTTGGAGGTAAATGGAAAATGAAATAAATTTAACTTTTGGTTTAACCAATAGCGGATCCTGCCAGGTAATACAGTCTGTTATCTTAGCAAAGGTAAACACCATGTTTGCTGAATTTCCTGTGCTTAGAATATGAGTGCAGCCTTGAGTCAGTCTTGCTATAGTGCCACATGATAAACAGTATGTGGAGATGTCGTGGGGAATAGGGAGATATAAGAGAGATGGGGTTACAGATGGTTAATGACCTTGCAAAGCATCTGGTATATTTTTCTTTTAAGGAAAGAGAGGTAGTTTCTACTATTAAATTAATTTTTATATAATGTATGGCATCCTGCACCTAGGCACCAATAACAAGGAGAAACAGTTGAAATCAAGTTGGGTGTAGAAGAGGAAGATCTAACTGCAAGTAAAAGTAATAAGATAAAATTTTTAGTCATGGGAATAGTGATGTTCTGAAATTACTTTCCAAACTTGAGCAGCAGGAAAAATACATGATTTCGTTTGAAAGGAAGCCTGATAAGTTTTTGAATGCAATTTCAATGTTAGGAGCCAGGAATTTCCTTTAAGTCCTTTGTTTCTATCCTGGAAATTATTTTACATGTTTCCTGAGGCTTTTGCATCATTCAGGTCTGTTGAAGTGAATGTATTCTGTCTAATAAATGTGACTGGAGACTAGTGACTTCAAAGGTAATGAGCCCAGACATCTTCTGAAAATAATTTTTATGTGCCCTCACCAGGTACTTAGCCATTCTCATAGGGAGTGAAAGTCAGACACAATTTGCCTGTTATCCCCTGGCTGGCCTGATGGCCTGTCAGTAGGCAGATAGTTTAAGATTATGGATATAGGAGGAGGCAGAAAATATTCTATAGCATTTTGGGGAGTTAAGAGAATCTGAGGGTATTGAGGTGTGCGGAGTGAGGGGCTCTGGGAGGATGTTGCTGGTGTTGTTGCTGTAGGAAATGAGTGTAAGGTCCATATGATACTATGTTTCATTGGTTTTGCTGAACTAATGCTTCTGCTGGATTGTTGGGGATTATACAGCAGACTGTCCCCTGCCACTTCTCTATCAGTTTGAATGTGTCCAAAGGAATACAGCAATTGTTCCACTCTGCTACCCAGGCTGAGCTAAGGCTCAAATCTTTAAGAGGCAGTGGATAATTTTGCATTATGGAACACTTTCAAAAATTCTGTTTGTGGTAGAGAACCATCAGGTCCCCCATTGTGCTTTTCCACACACAGGAATATATACACACACTTGTATTTCAGTTCAAATGAAATTATTCTGTTAAACTGCTTAGCTAACAATCCAATCCATTTAGTGATGGGTAAGTCTTGATTTTGCTTAATGGTGTTAGACTAGAATACATATTCAGTGTAGTCCTCTGCCCCAGCTGCTGGTCCTGATACCCTCCAGCTGTATTGGAAAAAGTTGTATGACGGGCAGTGTGCTGCTGGAGTTCATAGCCTGGGTAATTTAAACCAACCACAAATTATTGCTTAAAAAATAGTAATGCTGTGTTAATGTGTAGATATTCTTGCCCATAGCGCTCACCAGTTCAAGCATTAAGTCACAGCATAATAGAAGATTAATGTTCCAAGGACATCCAATCTATTATTTAAAAATGGATTGGCTAGACTTTGTGGGCATATGTGGTTTCTCGCAGTGATTTAGAGATGCTTCTTGGAAAATTCATACAACTTGTCATAGTAATTGTTGTTCATCTGTCAACTGTCAGTTGCTAGTGTCTTTAAAGTAGCTACCAGTATTTGCTTTCAAGCTGTAGAACTGTAGACAACTTGTTCAATATACAGGCTGGGCTCAGGTATGAGGTTTCCTATTTAGCTTCTTTAGTAACCTTAGAAGCAGATGCCTGTCTGCTGGTTCTAAACACAGTCTGATGCTGCTATATGTAACCAGCTCTGCAAAAGAGTTCTTTCTTTCTCCCCATCCCTCCCCCCCAATTTTTAACCATTTGTGGTCTCCTCTATATTGTGTTGCTAACAGTAGTTACACCCTTCATAAGAAGCATGGAGTTAATGTGGTATCAAGTTAGCCAACTGATGCATAACTGGTGCTTATTCAGCTGCTGATCAAGTGTAACGTGTACCCTCTGATAGTGTCTATGACTACCATTGAACTCTCTCACAAAAGGCAGTTTTATACTCTTAACTTGAATGAGGTTTTTGTATCAGCAGGGCAGTGATAAATTGACAAAAGCGTGTTAATAGTGAAAGCTCTATTAATGATTTGCCCTAAATGCTTGGGTGAAGGTGCTCTAGCATCTTCAGTGTGTCACGTAGAAAGAGAAAATGGACCTGACAGAGAGAACTCTGTAGGAGCATTGGGAAGCCAAGTTTGATTTGAACACAACATCCCAGCCAACTCTTGTGCTCTTAGAAGCAACTAAGTGGCCAGACAAAACCCTGTGAAGGAACGTAGATGACTTCAAAATGAGATGGTGTGCCTTTGGGGGAGGGCAAAACATGTCAAGTGAAGAAGCAGATATTGGCAGCAGACCACTTTGCTCTGGTGTGGTGCCTGGTGTTACTCAGCATGCTTCCTGCCACAATTGATGTGCACAGTTATTCTTGTATCCACTGCCTGTTTCCTATCACACTGTTGCTTTCTTCATTGAGAACAAGTGCCCTTCATTGAGAACAAGTGCCATAGGAAGTGCTTATGTTGATACGTATAGAATGTGTCATTGAAATTTTAGAAGGGTGCTAATTTCTTTTTTTTTCTTTCCTTTTTGGCTATTTCTGTGGTTGCATTTGTTATTGGAAAGTAAAATCTTAGTTCTTAGTTTTAAACAAGTGTTGGTCTTGGTTTTTTTTTTCATCAGTGTTCCATGAGTTAATTCAAGATTCACACAAGACTAGTGTTAAATAAATTTGGGCACATGCTTCATGTGGCAGGAGATAAATGGAAAATTCTTGTCAATCTACATTTTGAATTCTCTCTCCAAGAACACAGCATGTTTATTGCTGTCTAGTGGTTTTGGTTTTTGGCACACTTGATTCTGTTTGACAGTGTTTCATTGTCTTCAGGTGCATAGTATAGTGATGTTCCTGATTATTTTTTTTGAGAATGTGGATTCATCTATGCTTGTGAACAGAAAAAGCAGTTGATGTTAGTCAAGTATTTCTTCACTGCTTAGCTGCCACACAGTGTAGAAGAAAGGTCTTTACTAAAGTAGCTCCGGTTGCTGCTTCTGAAACTCTGGATCTAGGTGTCTTACAGAGCTCTGGGGGTTTTCAGCGTGCTTCATTCCTGTGCATGACATTAATATTTCACTTTCACGAGCACTGAAACAAGAAAATCATGAACTTCATAAAAGATTAACAAATATTGCTTTTTTTGGAATGGATTGTTGTGTAGTATCCTACCAAGTGTTAAATGTTTAACAGCTTGTCTACATTCAGTGTACTTTCATTAAAAAAATAAAATCTGACTTTTAATGAGTGCTGGGCTTTGCTGCATACAAGGCTGGATATTGCAGGTAACTTTCTAGCACTCATTCAATTTTTCCTTGCCAAACTTTAGACATCCATGTTAAGATTTATAATCTGAAGAACTGAAGCTTCAGTTGATATTTTTTTTCAGAATTTTCCGATTAACTTTTATAATACCTGACATATAGAGCAGGATTGTCCAAGAAAATGTTCCAAAGGCTGTAAGCTATTTTGTGCAAGTACTTGCTGTCCTCTGACTAGTTGATGAAAATCTCTTTCATGAGTATATTTAATAGAAAAAAATAAATGCAGTAGAGTTTTAAAATAACACAGAGTGCTCGGGCTTAACAGGTAAAGTTGTTGTAACCAACAGCTTGGAGTTCTTAAGTCAGAAAATGTGTGCAGAGGTGTCTCAACACTGACAGGCTCTTGTGACTTGATTTCAAACTGCAGTGCAATCGCCTCTTTTCAGTGGTGAATTATTGAGGTATATAAGCCAATTCCAGCCTACCATGATTTTAGAGGTAACTAGATGGTATTACTTGTGTTACGCATTTACCAAAGAGGTAAGAACAGTGTATGGAAATCAGGTTCTGCCTGCAGTCCATTTAAGCACTCTGGCTCGCATACAGTACCATTCTTGAAGTTATTCCTGTCAATATTAAGTAGCGATGGATGTGGTTTTTGGTAAGCTCCATTCAGGTCATGGTTGGTAGGGAACATTATAGCGCAATAAAGCACTTTTAATGGGAGAGATGTGTGGCTCAAACTCTGCTGATTAATAATGTACTGAAAAAATGGTCCAAAATACGGTTTTCCAGGAACAGGATAAAAATTAGACTCAACATGTTTCACAGAAAAAGCGCAGCATGAGTAAGCTGCTGCATTAAGGGAAGGAGTCTGGACACCTTGTGTATTCCCCACCAACTTGTCTGATGAGCTGCTTGGGAGCCTGTGTTTCTGAGGTGTGCAATCTGATCAAGGCCTCTGTGCCTCCTGAGGCAGGTTGGCCCCAGCACTATAGCACTGTGGGGGCTTAGGGCGACAAGTTCCCTGTTGAAGAATAATAAGAGCAAGCCTGAGAACACAAAGCAACAAGCTAGCATGCCCTCTTTCAGTGACACTATTTCTTCAAAACATGTCTGTGGTGTGAGGACAGTTTTCCCCTTGCTGGGGCACATTCTCACTGCCCTACTCTCTTTTGTAATCTCTCCATAAATCTCAGGGTGAGTGGCCAGAGCTCATCAGGAGAGGCAGAGGAATGCCATTGTCTTCACTGTGAGTTTGGTGATTGGGGTGTCTTCCTTGAAGCTGAGAGTTTGAATGTGTTTGAAGCAGAAGAGAGCCTAGAACCCAACTGTTACTTCCTTGATGAAGAGTCCTAACTGATAACTAACCTGTAGGCTTGTTTCTTTCCCTGTGCCTATTGGTGAAGACACATATGACTAAACACGTGATTCATCTTCGATGGAGTATTTCTTCCCCGTTGATTTCTGCAGTGAAGTCATGATACATTTTGCATCTGAATTGATTCCCCTGGCAACAGACTGTGATATCAGTGCCCCTGTTAGTGGACTATTATGAAGTCAGTGCAAAGAAATCCTTGGAGAATGAGGGAATAAACTCTTCAGAAAAATAGATTTTAAAGCCTGTGAAATAGCAGGAAAAAAAATTTGGGAAATGACTAAGTGCATCTCACTTGAAACAATGGCACTTGCCATAGTACAAAGTCTTCAGACTACCTACGTTAGTTCTCTTGTAGGTTATTTAGAATCATGGCACTGTTTCAGTCAGCTAAAATTGCTTTTGAAGTATTATTTAACATCTTTCCAATCTTTGTTATTGGGGTGGCACAAAAGAGAGACAAAAAGATGCTGGCAGTTCTTTTCATTATACAGATAACACAGAGCCTTAATTTATTATTTCAATTGCTGTAAGCTTAAAAAAAGTTTAGCTAAAAAAATTGGGAAGTATATTTTATAGTGCAGTTGCAATCATCTCCCCCTCATGCAGTATCTACAGTACAGTGCAATGGTAGGTTTTAAAGCAGATGTTATTTTTGCTTGAAAGGCAAGTGGCAGCCTGGATAGCCTCATGAGTAGATTATGGCCGCTAATAAATGAGCACTTAAGCTTCAATACTGGCCTGCATTTGTTTGGGGTTGGTTTGTTTTAGTTTTTTATATATGATTCCTTTCATACTTTTTTGTACTTCTGAGAAGTGAAGGTGCATACACAAGAAACTAGAGAGGAAAAAGTTTCTTCCAGGTACTGGCAGGCTGATGGGGAAGGCTGAGAGTCAGAGCTTGTTACATGGCTTACAGACCTGCTTGTTCTGCATTCGTTTGTTCTTATTTCTGCAGCTGCATCATATTGCTGCTTTTAACTTACTGTTAGACTCCTAGAATTAAAGATGCTGTTGCTTTCCTTGTAAAGTTATGTAAACTAAAGAGTATCTGTACATTGGATAAGGCATCTTTTGAGAGACTGAGAATGACCTACTAGAAAGATTGTGCTTGGATAGTGGGATTATTTTCTTTAGATTTCCTAATGTGAGTGGATACCGATATGATTTACAGGAAGTTGTACCACTAATGACAAATGATATGCTTCTGTTATAAATGTTAGAAAGCTAGATCTTAGCTTCAAGACCCCTTGGCTTAGAGATGAGCAAAATCTAAATTGAGTCAGGAAATTTTTGGGAGTAGGTAGATCCTGCAGAAATTCTGAGTTAGGAGAAGGTACCCACCTATTACAGGGTATGCAGATAGAAAAGTGAGAGGGAAGCAATGACAGAGAAGGAACCAGGAACAGAAGAGTTCCCAAAAAAGTATATAGAGATAAAGGAAAGGTGGAAAGCAGTAAGGGGAAAAGCCTGAGCTCGTGTGAGGCAGAAAGTCACATGAGCTTCTGCTTACATGAATAGAACTCATGAACTTGTGCTTAACTAGTAAGCTGTGATTTGAAGCAAAGTCCTCATCCCATCCTCCAGGAAGGAGGAGAACAGGTCCTGCAGTGTCCTCCCTGAGCTTAACACTTAGAAAAATTCCAGGCCTTCCTGCTTCACCCAAAATAGTGACTGGTTCAGCTTCCACCTGCCAAAGTGGCTACCATCATCATTTATGGATGCCAGACATGCTGTGGATGAGATAAAGTGGAGACATAAGGGTTTAGGTTATGATTTGCAGGTAGCAGAATCACTATGTGCAAGGTGTCAGGTGCCTGTGGTATCAGACTGAGGATGAAATTTCACCTGAGGTGGCTGCAGGAGCTATGTGGCATCTAAATGTAAGCACAGATCAAGTGTCTGTGGTTGTCAAAGACACACTTTTGGCCTAAAGGAGTCCTTGAATGTTTCAACAATGAAAGCAGTTGTGACACTTGATCTTCTGTGGGCGGGAGATCACAAAATCTTCATCTTATGAACGCATGCTGACCAGGTTCAGCAGGCAACACTGAGCAACAGGGAAATAAATAGGTCATGTGTTAATACTTGGAACTCGTGACTGGTTTGAAAGAACAATGTGGTGATTAGTTTTTGTTCTTTTCATCTCTGGCTTGTATTGCCCACCAGTGTGTCTGTGTGCTTTGGGGGGAGGGGAAAAGGCAAATTCCTATGGAACACATCATTGAGTACATCTGGCATGACTATCTCAATGCAAGCTTTGTGATACAGTTTGTCACTGGGGCTTCTCTTGCAACTAGTGGAGTTTTTCTAGGGTTTGCCTTTTCGCAGATCAGAAGCACAGCTGAAAGCATTCCGCCAGGTTGTGCCAGAGACTGGTATCTAGAAATACCAGCTATAACTTTTAACTTCTACTGTTAACAATGAGAACTCTTCAGAAGGCAATCATACATGCATAATACCCCAACTCTGATAATTTTACTCTGAAAATATTTTGGCCTTGCTAGACTTGCTCACTGTAAGAGATATTGGCAGGCTGCCAAGTCTGTAGGTAGTCGTTTTATGTACCTTTACATACAGCAGTCTCTTATGTGACCAGTCTGTTAGCGCATCTACTGAATCCATTAGGTTTTCTAGTAGTTGCACTCTGAGATTTTTGTCTGTTGGCTAGATAAGTACTTGTAGTTGAGTCTTAGCATTCTAGGCTGTAACAAAATTTCTCTGGTTGGGTTAAAATTTACATAGTGCCTACAATGTTGTTGCTGCATGTAATGAAACTATAAGCCTCCTGGAACAACGGTCTTTCCAGGAGGTATTTCCAGGAAGAATCCTTTCATTTCCCTACAGATAATAGTACAACTGTAAGAAAGTTGTGATCAGTTCTGACACAAGTTTCAACCGTAATACATTAGGTAATCAAATATCACAATATTCTGATATTTTAAACATAGGAAGAAGTTTTCTTATCTGTTACCTCATGTGACCCAGAAGCTACCTGGAGAACTTGAAAAGCAGTGTTAAAATAGTATAAATGTTTTATTATGCCATGTTGTGTCTTAAGTTATTTACACTCTGCTAACCCCCAACCCCAGCTCTGCACACTAAACAAGAATGCATGCACAGCATTGTCCGTGAATCTTTTATGAACCTACATGGTGAAGTCAATACCAGACACTAAACGTCACCAATGTCACACTAAGAGGAGTGAAACAGCTTTTAAATAAAAATATAAATAATGACAAATACATTTTACTAGTCTATTTATACTACTTTAAACGTGCTTAAGAGTTGTTACATTAATATACTATGCTACAGTGGTCCCAGTATCTGTGGCTAAGCGAATCTGAAAATGTTTGAACATACAGCTTCTTTTATTTTGGTGAATCTTTGCCTTTCAGCTAGCAGACAGCCCTAACAGGCTTCTTCAGTAATTCTTACTGTATCTTTTGCTTTCAGGCTATATGACTATTGTCTAAATATTGTTAAATTACACAGAGGAACATAACACCTGGTGTATTTATTTCTGTACTGACCTTTATTTTTATAACACCCTTGTTAAAGCAGTAAATGAACAAGAAAGGTAATCAAAAGCAAGCAAAAAGACCAAATGGGATGAATAATTTACTACATCAGTTTAGTCCATAAAGTTAAAACGATGCAGTGTTGCCTGATTAGTACCAGAATCTTATGTAGGGACAGACTTAAAATCTGAATTTGGAGAACTGATAAATTAAACAAGTGACTTGTCATTTGCTCTTTCAGTTGGGGGTGGGGCAGGGTTGAGTTCCTTGCAATCACATTTTGTTTCTGTTGCATGGAAGGGTTTTGGCCTGTGCAAATCACTGCAAACCACACACGTCCATCCCCCTCCCCCCCCCCCCCCCACTTTTGTTTTAGTGTAAGTAGTGTTAAGTCTGCAGGAGCTACTTTATAAAGAATATTTCTGTCCAAACTTAATGCTGGTAGCAAGGACTTTTCTTGACTTTGGAAAATAGTTGATACTCTTGGAACCAACATCTGAACTGCAGCTAGGCTGGTGCGTGTTACTCCTGTGTATAGAAGGTGACACCTCTAACCTGTTTCTTCCACTTCTTTACCTGCCGGCAGTCCGCTTTGATTGTAACATACATACCAAGAACGAGAAGGCATAAGCTGAAGTAGCTTCCATTGCAGCTTGCACTATAATTTCTTGGACAACCTTCTATTTCTTTGAATTCAAAGTTGTATCAGTAAAAGCTTCTTGACACAGCATCAAATACAAGTTGTCCTGGGAAGGGAGTCTCCAACTTAACGACTATCCATGTGGCTCCTCAATTTTTTACCTTGTCTGTTGTTGTGAAACCTGGACATACATTGTGGAATTTCCAGTGAAGTAATAGGTAAAACCATTCCTTAGAAATAATGGAATTGAAGTCAAGGCACGACAGACTTCATGGATGAGCAAAGAGCAGTAGTTGAAAGAAAAAGCGAGACTTGCTTGAGGAAATGTTGACACCATTGGCTTGTGAAAGAGCTACGGTGTGATTTATGGGTTTCTCAAACTTGCCAAGTAACTGACTACAGAAAGTGAGTGTATTTGTCAGTCTGTTTATTTAGGAAGAGTATCTGGAAAATGTTTTTTCAACATGTAATACAGTATAGGATATTAACTCACTGTGTGGAAGTTGTAATTAGGCTAGCATCATTTGGCTAATCTCACAGGAGGCATATTTTTGAGGGTTTAGTAGTGTATATAGAGCTTCATCTGCCTGTTGAGACCACTAAATACCTGATTTATAGACGGTAGTTTATGCAGGTTAAATTACTCTGAGGACATACCCAAATGAGAGATAAAGGGGAAAAAATATTTAGACAATTTTCTAACGCCTTGATCTTTTAAAATGAGTACTGTGTTTTGGGTTTTGTTGTGCTTTTCCTCTTTCAAAGGTATGAGGTCTCCTGTGTCGAATGATAGGCTGTTTACTACAGGATTCCGGAGCCTGTAGCCAAGCACAGCTCCCTGCTCAGGTACGGAGCTCTGGCTCAGTGCAGTGCCAGTAACTGTGGTCGGACTCCAAGGACAGCATGACTCTTGTCTGCTTCCTTTCCCACTGAGCTCCGCTTTGTTCCTTTTTTTCTGTGCTGTTGCTATGACTGAATATGGTAATATGTTTATAAATCTTTTACACCAAAGCCAACCATGTGATAAAGCATATCCTTTTAGACTGCCTGAATAGAAACTTGAGAGGAAAAAAAAAAATGAATCTATTTGGAAAGTTCAAAGGAGAGGCAGGCAGGCTAGGAACAGAATATTGATTGAGGCTTCATTTCTAATCAAATCATGTTGGTGAATAGGCAGCTAACATCTCAACTCTAAAAATAGAAAAATCTAGTATGAGTTTAATACATAGGAACTAGCATTAAAAGAGAATTGGCAACTAGCATTTACGTGCTTTTGAGAAACCCTCTATGTTTAGCTTGAATGTAAGCTTGAACACATGCCGTTTTCTGTTGATATTCTTTTTTAAATGCTCTGAATTAAGATTACAAGCTGCTTTATATAAAGACCATCAGGTTTATTGCAGTATTTTATGCTGTAATAAGATTATATGGGGAAAGTAAGTAGGGAAGCACGTGACTGAACTTCTGTATCCTGCTTTAAATGTTTCTGTTGTGCTGTAATGGCCAAAGAACGTGGGGAACAAACTTAATTGAGTTGGGCAGCCTGTAGCTTCATACAGAAATGTTATGATGAGATCAGTGCAACTGTTTGACTGTGGCAGTGGCTTGAGAGAGGCTCTCCCAATTCTCTGTGGTTAGGTAAGGGAGGCAATGACTTTCAATAAGCTGAAAAATAACAAAATGTTCTCTGAAGCATCTTGTATTGTTTTCATACACTTATAAGACTCTTAAGAAACATTAATGCATAGATTGGCAATTTTTGTAAATCTTGGTAAGTATTGTACCAGATAAAATAGATCCCAGATAAAAAACATGATTAAACTAATTTCAGACAAAAAGATGAAGTTGCAAATATTAGATGAGCAAAAGCAAGAAGAGGAAAGATATAACTGAAAAGAAAAATGTACAAACTTAGAGTGAATAAGCATATAACTGTCAGTGCAGCTATTATTTCTGTAGCAAGCTATACTGTTTTTATTTATCTGAAGTTGACTGTACTACAATAGTCTAATGACAATATTGTTTCCTCTTCTAAAACATCTCAGTTTGATTAGTCAGTGGCCCTCATTGGTATGACTTGACAAGTTTGCCTGTTTTATCTTTAGACTCTAAATTATGGTTACTAGGGTGTCTGGCTATATAAACATCTCGGTAAAGTAAACCTCTCTGAACTTTAATTATGTTTCAACAAATATTGTTTGAAGAATAATTTTATCATTACCTGAGAGACGTTATCTGAGCACAATTTAACATTGTTAGTATTGCCCTATTTGATTAAATAAATAATCCCTCTGACACCATCACGTACTCTGAACGGTTAGGATGAAACATCCAAGATATCCTTAATAATGCTGAGATCCAAATTAAATTGTGACTCTAAAAACATTATAAAGGCGTTAATCCCCTCTGTCTTCCTAGACAGCAATTTAACAAAAATAATAAAAATGAAAGGCCTTGAATATGAAGGACGGGGCCTATAATAATTATCCAAAGGCAAGAAAAGACAGTAAAAGCAATACAGGCTGCAAATCTGTCATTGCTTGTCATTTTCTTATGTGACTCTTGCTGTTGCATTATTGCTGTTGCTTTTTTAGCCCTAGCTGTCTACTATGATAGTAGTTCTTGACTAGATCTGTGCCACATTGAGCCCTGTTTTGCATAAACATATTAATGTAGCAAAGTTGAATCAAGTTGGTCTATATAATTAACCCACCCTCTTAATTACTGTATCTAAGATAAGGGTTTTTAATTTCACTGTATTAGATTAGATTAGCAACATGGTTTTAGCAGATTAAGAAAGACCAACTTGAACACAGGTTTTTCTACTGAATCTATCCTGTTCTATGCAGTTTCATGTGCTGTGCAATTTCTGAGCACTTTCCAGTAGTCTGTTAAACAAAATCACTACTGTTTCTTGTCTGTGATTCTCATCTTGCAGTCCTGCATTTGGGAATGGTTTTTGTGTTGGATGGCAGAGGGAAGAGAGTGAGAGTGGAGTTTCTGTTTGGTTTTGGTTTGGTTTTTATTTAGTTTGAGCACTGAATTTGTGCCTAAATTTTGTCATAATACACATTCTCTTGTGTATTTATACTACATAAAGAGATGTTCACCAAATGTGACCTTTAGTTGGAGTAGAAGGCAGTGAGCTTGTAACGAGCCTTGAGTACCCATGAAAGTTCATTCTACCCTTGACATTTCGGTTCTGGCCAAACAGAGATGTATTTTCAGTTTGCAAGCATCTCTGAGATGAAAAGTCTGCTTTGATTTGCCAGCACTACCCTGGCAATACATAATGGTTACTACTCAGTCTTGTTCAAAATTACATCAGAGGCTTTGTGCCATACTCTCAAAATCACCATTAAAGGCAGTTGTTTAAAAAAGTTTCTTTCTTTACCCCTAAAACTTAAACAAATTGTGATTTAGCACTTTTGTTACAAGTAATACGGTGACATAAGTATAATTTAACCTAGTTTATCTTACAAAATTGTCTATTGTTTGAATTGCTATCTCAAAGTAATTCAGTTTAATAAATCTCACTAACTGGGGAAGTGTGTTCTCAAGACAGGAATATTTTTAAGACTAGATAAAAGTTTTACTATAGGGTTTTATTCCTCTCTAATTGGGTGAATCTTTGATTTTCTTTTCAGTTAGGCAAGCCTTCTGCATTTTGGGTTTTTAAGTAATTGATGTTATCTTATTTAAGGATGGATGTCACGAGGATGGAGCCAGACTCTTTGCAGTGGTGCCCAGCGACAGGACAAGGGGCAATGGGTGCAAACTGAAACATAAGAGGTTTCAGTTGAATATGAGGAAAAACTTCTTTGAGGGTGATGGAGCACTGGAGCAGGCTGCCCAGGGGGGTTGTGGAGTCTCCTTCTCTGGAGATATTCAAAGCCCGCCTGGATGAAGTCCTGTGCAACCTGCTCTAGGTGAACCTGCTTCAGCAGGAGGGTTGGACTGGATGATCTCCCGAGGTCCCTTCCAACCCTTGCCATTCTGTGACTCGCGGAACTTCTCTATGATACAGTTTCTTTTACTGGTTGAGATACCTTCTGTAATGTGCATTAGTATTTGAAGTGGATGGTGTATACAAAAAAATTGAAAGAAAAAGGAAAAATGGAGTATGCAGATGACCCATCACTAAGTACAAATCATTAGATTGAATATTCAATGAAATTGATAATAACAGTCTTGGCTGAACTTGGTTCAGAGATAAAAGACTGGTAGGAAAGTTGTTTATGTTATTTTTTTTAAAAAAACAAACCCTCAACCTCTTCTATTCAAAATCACATGCTATAGACATTGTTTTAATGTATGGTGATTCCTTCAAGACACTTAACCTAAGAGTTTATTTAAAATGTGTTGTAGACTTACATTGCAACTAACAAATAGGCAGTTGGTGCAGCAAATATGTTGATTGACACATTGCTAACTGTGGCCCAGGTAGGAAATTGGAACGTTTCTGTGATTGTGTTTATCTTCTGGCAGTCTGTAAGTGAGCAGGATGATTTCCATCCTAGTGACCTCAAAAAAAGGATAGTCTATTGGCTGAATAATGTAATTTTCATCACTTTAGAGCTGTCAGTTCAGGTCAAATTTCCTGAATATTTTTCACCAGAAGAAGATTCAAATCTACAAAAGCAGGAAAGTAGAAGGTGCTGCCTCCACGCATCTAGGAATCAGAGCGGTCACAAAGTGGGTCAAATTCAGTGCACTCTTCTGCACAGGGGGATGCAAACCCACATGAAACATATTTCTGGAGAGTGCACAAACTATCTGAGGTAGTTGTTCACTCTGATGTGTTGCTATTATGTGCACGTGGAGCCTCTTCAAAATGGAGTCAGGAAGATACGCTTGTAGAGGCACAGTCATCTTCAAAAAGTGTGCTATTTGTGTCTTTTCTGGAAAAGTTACGTGTTTGGGGAATTCGTGTTTAGTTGTAACTATTTGAATTTATTCTTAGGATCTAAGGAAAACTTACGATAAAAGCAGATTCTCCAGAAGGTGCACAACAGCTGAAACATGGCTTTATTTATATATATACATATATATGTGTGTGTGTGTCTATATATGAGATTTCCTATGCACTAGTACTTGCTTATAATAATAATGTGTATTTTTAAAAGTATTTATAAAATCATTTTTATATATGTACATCTATATAAATAAGAAGATATATGTATGTAAGAATACAAATAATATTTGAAGACATTTCCTCCAGAATAAGGAGGACTGTTGTAGTGGCTCTCAAGATCTGATTAGGCAGAAATCATCACCTGTGACCCAGTTTAGTAGCATAATCACAGCAGCATTAAACCTTGTTCCATTATGTTTTTACTTCTCTGAAATATGTTATTTATGTTAACCTGGTGGACAATGTTTCAGTTTCTTCCAGGAGGAAGATATTGCCAAGAGTGCTGCCTGAGTAGGAAACTCTGGTTCTGTTGCCTAATGCTTTATATTGCCCCTTCAATAAAATTAAAGGAAAAAAAAATTGCTATTTTAAAAATAAACATAAGTAAGAAAATGCTTTAAAGTTCCTTTATTGTGGTCTTGAGGAGGTAGAGGGTTAAATCCATTGAATCTGCAGAGAATTTTGGTACTTACTGCACCGCAATTAAGATGTTTTCTCCAGAGTTTATTCAGATCAGTGTTAATCAGTTATGTATAGTAGCTTAAAATACCATTATTGCAGCAGTGTTTTGAATAACAAATGACCTGTATAATAATGCATCTTTGTGGTTCCAGTTTTAGTTATCCTTATCTTGCATAATGAAATAGGTTTTTTAATAAAAATAATTTTAAACTTTTTTAAGGCTTTCAAATAAAACCTTTCATCTCTCTTCTTTCTCTTCTGGGTTTGTTTGCTTTCTTTTTTATTTTTTATTTTTTATTTTTTTTTCTTCTTCCAGTATATTTAGATCATGAAGTATGGCCAAAGTTTTTGAATTTTGGTGGCCCAGTCTCCCTGCAGTTCTCTGCCTTTGGCCTTATTTGTGGTATTGGGTACAAACACAAACCTTGGATATCAGGTGTGGAACAAACAAATGCACTCATAATGTGTAATGTGGTAAATAGAGAAAGTTTGCTTGTGTATATAAGTAACTAAGCTTTAAAAAATAAAAGTTGTCTTATCAAGAGCTGTACTAATTATTATGCAGAGGTAAATAGAATACTATTCAAAATGGAGATCTTCCTGGAGAGCAGCCTGAAGTGTAAGGGCAGGAGCGGGGAGGAGGAGAAGAGGGGAAGGAGAGACCTTGTGGTGTTAGCACATTTCCAAATTCAGCTAGGTTGGTTTGTTTGCTCTTGATACCTGGAAGGAGGGCTACCACATATTGAACTTAATGGACAAGCAAAGCTTCGAGCCTTGAGTATCTAAAAGTCAGAGTAGATGGGAGGAATATCAGGTATGTGTGTAGTCTTCTTAAAGAGGGCTCAAAGTCACAGCTGTAAGCCTTCCAGTAGTTTCCATAATAGTGAAAAATGACCTCTAAGCTGTTTATTAGGCAGCCTGTGGTTGTTAGTCACATAATGTAGTGAAGCAGACCTTTTTTTTGGCCTTTAAAAAAAAAACCTAAGAATTTATATTGAGGTTTTACTTTATCAGCTCAGTGTGGAGAGTAGAGGGAAATAAAAAAGGAAGAAGCAAGCAGGCTCCTTTGAGTAAGTGACTCAGGTCATGTACAGGACAAAATGTGATTGTTTATATGCTCAGGATGTGCTGCTGCAGCATTAACGCAAATGAAAAGGTCTTATGCGTGATGGAGCTATTGTTCTTTTGTTTATAAATGGAAGTTTTGCAATGGTTAAAACAAACAAAAGACCCACGTCTTGGGCCTTTTGCATATGATGGCCAGTCTATCTGAATTTAGAGTGGTTTTATCTCTGAATGATAGTACTTCCAAAATTCCCCTGTAAAGTCTTAATATTCCTGTTACAAAATAGGTTTTACATAAGTGTTGCCAGCTCAAAGCAATAAGATGTCATGAATTAGACTTTCTAAAATCACTGTTGGATTGTGGGTTTGATTTTTTTTTTTTTTTTTGTAGATTCATAAATCATGTATTTAAAATTTCCTTAACATTGTCTGTGTTTTGGGGGAAGGAGGACTTGGTTGGTTGTTGATTATTAATTTAGATGTGGGAGTTATTTCTCTGTAACTGAGGGCAAGAAATTTAGTAATATTTCCTCAAAGTCTCTTGTATGACTATACAGTTCCAGGAGTTGGGATTTCAGGAAATGCTTAGATGATCTGAATAGCAATGAAATTCAGCAGTGACTGTGAAAAAGAAAGAACCAGGTGGAGGGAGCAGGTGACCTGTTGTAGCTTTATCAACATGGAATAGATAATTTCCGATGTGAAGTTAGACAACGGAGTGTTATGAAGGAAAGCACACTCTAAATCACAAGTGGTGGGAAATCGGAAGCATATGCTGTAACTAGGAGAAGGGATGCGGCTGGCTTTTTATCAAATTCTCATTCATAGAAAAGAGTTTAATAATTGAAAATATATAGCAGCTGGCTTTTCACAGAGTATTTCACAGTATTCTGGAAAATGTAATTCTTGCTGCCTATTTGAACATCTATAGAAAAAGAAAGCTACTTATTCTGTGGGAGGGGAAGAAAATCCATAAAAACTGTGGGGAGGGAAAGCACTTAATAGAAATGTTAAAAGTGAGCTGAACAATGAGTCTAGAAGAAGAGATATAGAATGTCTTGTATCGCTCTTCAAAAACATGCCACCCCCAGACTGATTCATAGTGGCTGTATTTCCAGGGATTTGTGTCAGGTGAAAGGCACTCTCCAGCACTTCTCGATGGAACTACCTGTGTAGCACCTGGGGCTCTGGGACTCCCAAGTACTTCCTTAGATTCCTGTGGAAACCTGAAAGAGAAGGAACATGCACCTAAGTGACATTTATTTTGATTTAAGAAGTTAAGAGAGAGTATTTTAATTTCTCCTTTCTTAATTAATGGCACCTATCTAAAGAGTGGGACCGATCTAAAGCAAAATAGTTAACTGTGGAGTGTGGTGCCTACCTCTTGCCTGCTTAAGAAACGTAAGCATAGTAAATTTGAGTATTAGTTCATTACTGTATTTTTTTCCCTACCCAGGACAATGATTTTTTTTTTTTTAAATTATTATTTTTTTAACATGACTGCTGGACAGTACAAGGAAAGTAGCTTGCTTGCTTTTATAAAGGTCTGTTGAGGTTTGCAGTGTCTAGGCACAGAAGTTGTTTGTATTGGCACTGGTTTGCTCGTGTCAGTTTATGCTGTGAAACAACCTGGAACAGGACTGAGTGCGAGTCGTGACATGGGAGACTTTTTTTTCAGTGGATGTTGTTGGGTTTTGAAAGAGCTGGTGTTAGCAGTGAAGCAGAAAATTGCCTCTTCCCCCCATTGTTCTCTTCTCCCATTGTTGGTTTAATCTCAAATAGTACCACATCTAAAGGTTTACTTACACACAAGCAGTGACCTAGCTAATTTGGCTTTAGTTCAGTCCTTCAGTTAGAAATTAGATAAAAGGTTATTTCTGGGAACTCCTAGTTTGAACTGGGCATGTCCACAGGATTTGAGGCAAAACAACATCGGTGTGAATTTGGCTATTTGGGTCACAGGTTATACATGGCTATTTGGCATTGATCCAATTAGACTAAGAGAGTAGAAGCTGTCTTTCTAGAAACACCAGAACGTGTGTGTATATGCTTTTTTTTTGGCATTGCTTTCTACGAAGTTTGTTTTAAAGCATTTTAAACTTTTTTTTTGCTTAAACTAAAATTGCAAGCACACTTACATCTTTCTTGAGGTGCCTGTGCTTACAGTCTCAACTCTGTGCTAATAAAATAATTAAAATGGAGGGAAAGATAGATCATCAAACTGCCCCAGAGAACGAGTGGGTTCTATATCTGAGGTCTTGCCTAGTATGCTTAGTTGCTTAGTCTGTATCTGAGATCTTGTCTAAGTTGCTTAGTATAATAACTGAATTTTTATAATTACCAGACCATGTTGGCATAATGGGGAAAATTTTCAAAAGTGTCCAAAGCCCTACAGGCTAGTCTGCCTCTCTATGATGCCTTACTAATGAAATAGCCTTGAAGCTCCCCAGCCTTTGAATATTGAAGTGCAGATAGCTGACAGAGGGTATCTGGGATTATCTTTGACTACCACCTGGAATAAACTGATGTGTGTTAGTGAGAGGCCTTAGAGCCTTAATGTTTGTCTTTTTGATAGGTGATAGAGGAACTGTTGATGGTAAAAGAACGACCTTCTGTGTTGTTTGACTCCATCAGCTTTTGCCAGGAGGTCTCAGACAAATCACTTACCCTGGATCTCTGATTTCCCTGGTAAAAAGTAGAAGCAGGGTTTGCTGTCTCCCTCCATTCCTATGTTCTCACCCCTCTGCATGATTATGAGCATTGTGTTCTAAGTGCAGGTACTTCTAGATATTACTTAGAAAAACTTGAGCAGAAGGTGTTTTGCTGTAACAGACTGTACAGCAATTTTGGGGGCTGATTTTATATAACTTAAAATCTTTTATGATCATTAAGCACTGTTTTAAGCTTTCCATGAAGGACTCTTCTCCTGTAGCAGGAGCAGTGAATTTAAGAGAGATGATAAAACTCTTTCCCCTAACACATTTCTGCTTTGGAATATACTGAAAAAGTAACAAAACCTCCTCTGCATGCTCTTTTATCCATTGGAATCCCTGTGCTTCTGGTATATGTATATTTCTTGACAAGAAGATAATTACTCCTGATTATTTTTGTTGCTACTGCTAAACCTTAAAAGCTTTAGAGCTGCCTTAATCCTATCGTGTATGTTTTTTACAGGATTCTTCTTCTAAGCACTAATCAGATACCCCTCTAAAAGTCTTTCAAGATAGACTTAAATTGTCATCATAAGCTTTTGCTTAGCTTGCACAGCCATGACTGGTGATAGCAAGGAGGCTGTTTGCGAAAAGAAAAAAAACCCAACCACCTTTAAACCAATCCTATTTGAATGAGTAGATCATTTTGCGTCTTCATGGTTTGCTTCTCTTAGTGAAGCAACCCGAAGGTGTGTGTTTTCTGGAGCCTGATGCATATATGCAGTCAATGACCCTATCTTGCAAATTCTTTTTCTCTGTGCTTCTTTCAGCCACTTTTTAAAAAAATATAAAAAAAACCCATATGAAATAACAAGCAGAATTCAGTTTGACACCTGTGAACATAGGTGGCTGAGCTCTTGTGTGTCAGTGGAGAGCTATTGACACACTCAGTGGAACAGAGGAAGTGACTCACCTGAGCAGCCATGAGATGTGTGCTTGAGGGTGGGCTGCATGCCCTCTATGTTCTATTCACTACATATTTCTCCCAAATGGATCCCACTGAAGATGGGGAAGAAATAACCTTCTACATCTGTTTTGCATTTTGTAATCAGAGGATATAATGGCCAATCTAGATAGGCTGTTAAGCGTGATGTGTTTGCCCGTTCAGCAGTTCCTGTCCATCTGGAACCTTTTCCAACAGTCTTACCCATGGCATTTGGGCCTCTTTTGTGCTCTGAGCTTGTTGTTAGCATGGCCTGCAAATCTGAGGTTTGGCTTGGTTTTGGAGATGGTGAGAATACACATGGATCATTGTGATACCAATACAATCCCTATCCTTGCTTTTGTGATTGGGTTTTCGAAGCACTATTGTGCTCTGAATGCTTCTTTATGAATGGCAGGTTGCCTTTTACCCCGCCCTCCGCTTGCCATTAAAGACAGAAAGTATACCTGCCAATTCATGTGTAACGAAGGGCTCCTAGCAGTGCTGCCATGTTCACTGCACTGAGGAGTTATCTGCTATCCCTTTCAAAGGTCTGGACTTCAGCTTGGGACGGGCTGTACGAACAGCCCGGCCACGCAGCCAGGGATCTGCTTGGCTCCTTAGAAAAAGGGGGGTTGGGGCAGAATGAAGTTGCTTTGCCTCCGAGAGGTACCTGTCTCTGCCTAGTCATCCGTGGTGTCTGGCTCTGATGCGGGCAAGAAGGCTGAATTGCTACGCTCCTGTTCTTAAAAGTTAGTCTTTGACCAGCACAAAAATTACAACTAGTTCTCAACTGGGTTGTAGCAAAGTGCCTGTGTGAATTGTTCCACAAAATGCAGTGGTCTCTCCAAGCCCCACATTTCTTCTTTCAAGCTAACATCAGCTATGGATATCCCAGTAACCATGTGCCAATTGTTTTTTCCCTGGTTCTCCCAGAAGCCAGATCCTGGACATGTCTCTGGCATTTCCTCAGACTCTGGGCTGGTGCATTGCCTACCACTTGTCTCAGGACTGCTTCCTCTCATCTATTGCTAATTCCCAGCTCCCTATTAATTGTTATCATGACAGGAGAGGTGTATGACGATTCCATTCTTTTTTCTTTAAGTGCTTCTCACTTCCAAAAATGCAGCTGGTCCCAGATAGGTTGTTTTGGCTATTGGGGCCTCTACTGTGTGTATATATATTTTTGTTTTGTTTTGGCAGCCACAATGAAAATCCTAAAAAAACCAAATCAATCCCTCAACAACTTTATTATTAACATCTTGGTGTCCTTGTGAGGCGCTGGTGACCTGAGAGTCACAGAAAGAACAATGGCACGGGTGGCATTCATCATCTCATCCTGTAATATAGCTGGAAGAGCACTCGTGTAGTTTGAGGGAAATGTGCATTCAGTCTCCTGTGTGTGGGAGGATTTCAGCCCACATCGCAGGAGAGCTCACCAGTCCCCGTGGAGATGAGGTAGCATTCGAGACTCCTACTGACAGTCTTCTGCTCAGTGTAAAGAACTGGGCATTCAATACAGCAGGAAGTGTAAGCTAAGTTTACAGTCCTTCAGGAAGGTCTACAGAGGATAATTCTTCTCATCTCAAGTTGGAACTGTTGCAGCACAGAAGCTTTGGGATAGGATTTGAAGTTGGACCTCTGGTATCTTGGGGTAAAATTAGCGTTGAGCTATAAAGCATGAATCACAAATGGGTCTTTGCCAAACTGTTCTACTTCATCAGGATAGAAGGCAGGTGATAGGCCTCTTGTCTAGAGATACCTGGGTTCTCCAGTGTCTGCTCGCTTCTGATTTTAAAAAAGAAAGAAACAAACAAACAACAAAACCCCCCAACAAAACCCAAAAAGAACAAACCCAAAAAACAACCCCCTGCAAACCCCCACAAAAACAAATAACCAAAAAAAACCCAAACCCAAACAAAAAACAAACCACAAAAACCACCCCACCAACAAAAATGTGTATTACATCAAGAGAAGATTTCAGGAGCCTCTGTTGCTTAACCCAACCTTGCATCACGATGGCAGGAAGACAACTGCCACTTTAGTCAAATACAATCAGATAGAGAGATGTCTTGGGTATTACTTTTCTGTACCCTTGGTGAGGTCTCAATGCAGTAAGCTAAAAACTAGTAATAGTATTGTTTTAGGAATTTAGACACAATTCTTTTCTAAACTTCACTGAATTTAAACTGACCCTATCATTAGTTGTACTCATTTCAGAAGGAGATTTGCCACATGCTAATTGATTTCCTCAACCCCCAAAGCAATGTAACTTTCAGCAGATGTATTCCTTCAATGCTATTGTTCTTTTTAATGTCTATTGATGTTGTGACCTTGAAGTTCCAAGAAGGCAGGGTGTGCATGGTGATGATAGACCTTGCTGACTGCTAGAGACTCCAGTGAGGGAGAGGACATGAGGGAGAAGGGATCTGTTTTGGGCTTGTATCCAATTATTACAATCTATTTTTAAACTATTTTGTACTAAGGAAGTAAACACTTAATGCTGTGTAAAGCTTAGAGACAGACCCACCCATTCTTGTAATTATGTGCAGCTTGTCCCGAGTGACATCAGTGATGGATCTGTCTTGTGTATATATGCAGTTTGGTGATTTATTACAGTATAATTCTGTGCCAAAGCTTATTCAAAAATGTCTTAGGTTGTTTCAGGAAACTGTTCCTTTATACTGAGCTTTTTTTTTCTTTACTGAATTTGTCCAGACTTGGTAAATCCATTTAAAGAAATATTTGCAATATGGGGTACAGATCTAGTATATAAGCTTTTCAGCTATTTGCCTTGTTTGGTTTTCTTTGCTGCTTGAGCTTTTTGAAAGATAAAAATATCCTATGCCAAACTGTTTTTGTGTATATTAAATGCATATTGTAGCTACCACAATAGTATTATAAGTGTTATTGCTTTTAAAAGTGATCTGTATAAGCTATTTTTTCTATTAGTTATATTTCTAAGTCTTTTTCAATTAAAAGAGAAATCAATAAAAATGGAAGTTAGTTTTGACACTTGTGATTTTTGTCACTCATTAAATTAGGTGTCACCCTGAATATAGAATGCCATCCACATGTCATGTGCAAATATTACAATGAGATCTCATCAATAAAGTGGGTTTTCTATGAAACATATGACTGATATTAAATCATACAAAATTTTTATATATTTATAAAAAATAGTTGCACCTCTTTAATAATTAAGCATATGTCTCAATATAAATTATTTTTAAGAAACTGGTAAAGTGCAGAGCTATTAGGGCACAGCACTGGTTTAGTCTCTGGAATAGAGTTAAAATCTTAAAGGTCACCATTAACCAATGTTCTCCAGAAGAAATTGTCAACTCCAGAACTCTTCAGTTTGCATTTTTCAAGCGTCCATTTTTCTTGGATGTTGGTAAATGTGAACTTTGTTACCTGGTTTGCACCCTGAGCAGTGCAGTAGAAAAAGAAAAATTTAAAAAAAAAAAAGTACTGTAATCCTCAGTAATATAAGGGTAAGAATATAAAGTAGGAGTAGAGATGATCTTGTCTCTGAAATGGTAAGATACATATCCAATTTTATAGCTGTATTACCCGCTCTGTGTTTGTAACCCGTCATGATAGACACAGGGTGAGAATAGTTCTCCTGATCAATCTGTGTATGTTGCATGGCATTAACAGTAGGACAATCATGTCTGGTTCCTGGGCCTATATTTTAAGAGGAACACGGGAGAGAATTTCTAGGAGGCCTGCCAGAACCGTGCAAGGATGAGAAAACAAGCCTTACAGCAATGCTGAATGATGTTTTGATGTTTTTAATCAAGGAAAAGGTTGAATGATGGTCACTGGACATGTATGTGCACATAGGTCTTGCTGCAAGTTTTCTCTGGTCTTAAAGCTCTGAAAAACCATTATGGCTAGAGTGTTAAGCGGTCTCTATAGATAGGATGTAGTGGCAGCTTTAATGAAGTACACCACCTTTGTCACAGAGGCTAGCACGAGATGCTAATAGGGATGAAGCTATTCTGGTTAGGCCATTCTTGTCTCATGCCTCCCCCCGTGGCTTTGACCTTATATGAGGAAATATCTATTTTGCTACTATAAGCTACTTGTGCATCTGTCATAATTACATGTGGAAAAGGAAACTGAAAGTTGGGTTTTAAAAAGTAAAATTCAGATTCCATTTATCTCTTTTTCGCTCTCCTCAGGTGGAAAGACATGACATGAATACCCTGAGTTTACCACTTAACATTCGCCGTGGAGGCTCTGACACCAACCTGAACTTTGATGTACCAGATGGGGTCCTAGAGTTTCACAAAGTCAAACTCAGTGCAGATAGCTTGAAACAGAAAAGGTTAGAAAAATCAAAGTTAACAAACGGCTCGAGATGGAAACGTGGCTGAGTATTTGAAACTGGTAAACAGTGCAGACAAGCAACAGGCTGGGCGCATTAAACAAGTTTTTGAGAAAAAGAACCAGAAATCTGCTCACTCCATTGCTCAGCTACAGAAGAAATTGGAACAGTATCACAAAAAACTCAAGGATATTGAACAAAATGGATCTTCCAAAAGTACTAAAGATACTTCCAAAGATAACTTGAAAGATATTCAGCATGGAAAGTCTCGTACCTCTGGGCATGGAACAGAGAGCAGCAAGTCTGGTGTGCCGGGTGTATCCTTGACACCACCTGTCTTTGTTTTCAGCAAGTCTAGAGAGTTTGCAAACCTGATCCGAAACAAATTTGGTAGTGCAGACAACATTGCTCATCTCAAAAATACCTTGGATGAATTTCGGCCAGAAACAAGTTCTAGAACATATGGGGGCAGTGCCACCATTGTTGCCAAACCAAAATATGTTAGTGATGATGAATGCTCAAGCGGGACCTCTGGCTCAGCAGATAGTAATGGGAATACTTCCTTTGGTCCTGCTGTGGCAAGTACCCTGGACAGCCAAGGAAAACTTTCCATGATCTTGGAGGAACTAAGGGAAATCAAGGAGACGCAGTCACAATTAGCCGATGATATTGAGAATTTAAAAGCACAATTTAAAAGAGACTATGGCTTTATTTCTCAGACATTACAAGAGGAAAGATATAGGTATTTTTTTTTAACTGTTCTCTTGAAATGGCTTTTGAAATGCGTGTAGAAGCTATTTGGAAAGTGTAAATGTGAGTGTGTGCTTGTGTGTATGGTATTTCAGAAGCAAGAGGAAAAGATAATTCCAATCAATATCTGGTACCAAAATGTTCCAATCCTTCCAATAATTGAAAATACATGTAGAGTATTACTATTTCCTATCAAATGATGTGGTAGTTCTTTGCCTTTTGTTGAAGGCTTGCCAGAAAATTCCCTCATCTGACATCTTACTGACATATTGTATTATGTGAATACTGCATATAGGAGTTGCCAATTGTTTTGTAACTGGTGGAAGAATTCTACTGTGACTTGAAAATGCTAATAAGTCTACAGTTTAGCAGAGCTGACTTAGAGGTGATAAATATGACCCTTTAGTCCCGAGTACCTTGTCCAATACACATCTATAGACACATTGCTATCTGTGGATGCAATGTCACTTTGTACTCTGGTATAACCCATGGCTGTGAAATGTAATTCTAAGTGCTGTAGCACAACTTCCTCTTGCATATGTAACTTTGCAATTAATTCGTTTATCGGCCACTGTGGGAAGTGAGATATGTTCTACAGAGGGCTTGCACCTGCTGTACCTATATCGCATTTGTCATATCTCTTGTTAAAGTAAGTGTTGATTCTTGAAGCCTTTACTATGCTAATGGGCAAAAACTCAGTATGAATTGCAGTACCTAATGTTTGCCTTGTTTACACTTCTTGAAATACAAGGGAAGGCTGGATATCAGGTGGCAACATGGGGGAGGGAAGAACAGAGCACGTGGTCTGCTGCACTCAGGACTTGCTTTCAGGAGAAGGCAGAGTGGCCTTTTCTCCAGCTTGCTGCTGTTAAGATCTCAAACCTCCTGCCACCGTTCCCACAGCTAGACAATTTTGCCTCCATTGTTTTTGTGCCAACTGCAGTGTTTGCCTGTTTGTGTTGAGCCAAGTTATAAACTCACCAAAAAAATTTTAGTTTTCTGATGGTTTAGTTGAAATGGTTTACCATGCAGAGACATGCCAGAACAGGCTGTACAATGAATGGCAGGACTTTGCAGTTGTGTTTGAGAAGGGGATCCAGGGAATGTATTTTTCCTTACACCACTGGCGAGCTGTTAACTGGCTCAAGCTTACTTATGAAACCATATCTTGTCTAAATGAAAAATGAGAAACGGAAAAATGTGAGTTGGATACCCTTAGCCACTGTTTATAGTTCATATAATTTGCCAATGATGTACAAATATTTGCTTTTTAACACTCACTGCCAGGAAAGAACATTCAAAAAAGGCTTTCAGTTTGCTGAATAAATGCTTATGGAGAGTTTCCAAAGTTTTTACTGATTTCTCTATGTGCTCTGTAATGCCAGTCAGATGAATCCATAGTACACCAAGAAGTTACCTTTTAAAATGTGAAATTGTTTTCATGATTTAGCATTACTTGAATAGAACGCACTAAATTTAGACCTTTTCTCCTGATAAGATATGAAAGATTGGAAGACCAGTTAAATGACCTCACTGATCTTCATCAACATGAGACAGCAAACTTGAAACAAGAGCTAGCCAGCATAGAGGAGAAAGTGGCTTATCAGGCATATGAGCGATCACGAGATGTTCAGGTACTACTTTTATTTATTTATTTATTTATTTTTCTCCTTATCATAAACTTCTAACATTTTGTAGAAGTCTTGTACTGTATAACACTTGCATCTTTCTACATCTTTTTATATAAGGAATCTGGGGAAAGATTTAAGCCCATGTTTTGTCTGTTTTAAGATGAAACTCAGCACGTTCAAATAGGTGGCAATCTCCATTTGTTTCAATGGATTCAGAATTTTATCTGCTGGATTTGATGGTATAGCCTAGGCAGACTTGTGGATGAAGAATGGCCTGTCTTAATTTCTTGCACCAGACGAGGAAGGAATTGAGTCTCCTTGTATTGTGTAAAATGCCATTTTTGGCAATGTCCTAACACAAACCTCTTGCTCAGACTTTCAGCAATACGTAGTCATATCACTGGCAAGGTTTATTATAAATTGAGATTCAGGTAAAAAGAGAGCTAACTGATAAATAGACTTGTAGATTTGCCAGTTATAATTTAAGAGTTTTAACCCATGGTCACAGTGGCCCCTATAATCAAAGCTGTAGGGTGTGTTCACTTCAGTGATCAGTTGTAGTCATCCCTGGCTTCAATCAAAAGCCAGTAATAATTTCTACGAGTGTGTCCTGACAGCATGTAGTTACATATTTGAATATTTATATACAATATAAGCATTTATATAATACATATTTCTACCCAAAGTCTGAGTACGTGGTGAAAAACGGTGAAAATGTTGTTCAGCTTTGCCTTGGGTTTAAATTCACTAACAGCTGAGGAATGCTCAAAGACTGTCTTTGTATTGGCTCAGATGGTTAAAAAAAACCAAAAACAAAAACAAAAAAAACCAAAGCAACCAAAAAAACCTGGTCCTGCACACCCCTGTGCTCACATTTCTGAACAAAGAGAGTGCAGGCAGCAGGGTGATCGCCCTCTTTCCTGACTGGCATGTGAGTCAGGAACCCCCTGGGAACAGGGTGGGAAAGGGATGGTACTGAATCTAAGCATATCATAGGTTCCTTCATGGGTTTAAAGAAGAGAGGTCTCTTGTGCAGGACTCCTTTCTGTGAAGGCATCTTGAGGATGTAAAAACAGAATGAGACCCGAGCTCTCCAGCAGAAGGGCTGTGAAATGTTCTCTGATTAGCAGAACCCTGGAGGGGTGTCAGAGACTTTTAAAACTCATTGAAGTGCTACATCGATACAGCCTTGTTTCTTTCATCCCTGTACAGTCGAGCCTGTTTAAACCTCCTCTTTGGGGGTTTGGCAAATAAGCTAAAATAGAGTAAAAGCATCTAAGTTGTGGATGTTTTAAGTAACAACTGAACTTTGCAGCATTCTGTCCCTAAGGGGCGGGCAGATCATTTTTAAAATGCTTGAGCAGCCTCCCAGCGCAGAACTGCAGGTATCAGACTTTTACAGCGGGACTTTAAAGCAGCACAAGGTGAATTGAGAATAACATACGGTCAGAGTGGAAGAAGGACCAGAGAAGTTCTTTAGTGTGGAGTGCATGCATGAACCCTAAGGGACTTTGTGCCACCCATTAAAATCTTCATTCATTACTAATTCCTAGAACAGAGAAAGGAAGCAGTCTTTTGTGAGGTGCTGTGCCATGGGCTTTGGTGACTGGCTGGTCACATGGTAAGCCAGTTCAACTTGCCAAAAGAAGGGAGAACTGACCCAGGCAAAGAAAGCCAGTAACTCTGGGTGCAGTGGTTTTGTTTGGTTGGTTTTACATGGACGATTGGGTTGAATCAGCTTACAGTGTGAGCACTGCTGCCAGTGCAAGGAAAACGTTTGGAGTTTGAGAGTGGGGAAGGAAGTAGGGATGCTGGAGCGTAATTTTTCTCTTTTACGCAGTGTACAGTTATGAGAAGTTGATTGGTCTCATTAAATTATAGTCTTGCACTGTGTTACATAGCGGTGCCCAAGTCCCAACTCCAGCAAAAAGTGGCATTTTGGCAAGTAAGTGAAGCTAGTTGGAAATTTTTCCATGTTTTGCTTTGAGAGGGCTTAAGTGTGGGAACCATTTTACTCAAAGACCATTTTTTAGTCCACTCTCAAGCAGAAAGCAAGGTCTGCTTTCTTTAGAATACAATGTGAAGTGGAATATATCATGTGAGAGAGAGGATCCTGTGAAAGCATCACCACAGATTTCTCCAGTGTCTCCCCTGCACGCTGCCCACTTGGGGTATAGGTTAATGAGCCTTCACACTGACAGAGGGAGAAGGCAATCTCCTACTGAGGCCTCAATCCCAGCACTGTACAATGGGTGGCTTTGAGAGAAAAAGTAGTGTAGACCAGGGAGGTGGTGTAAACCAAACGGTACATGTTGCAAAGTAGGTTTAATTAGGGTAGTACAGGCTTGCTGTGATGCTAATGTTTTCTATAGTGTATACAAAGAAACTGAACTTTGATGCTGTTTTAATGCAGTGAAAGTTGCCATGGCAACAGCTTTCCTCATACTTTATCTCATCAGTATATGCATGAAACATTATCTGTCATGAACATTAGAGTTATGATATTTTCCTCAAGTGTGAAAAATGTAAGAACTACATTTTGGACAGCGTTGTCAGACTTGATTATGCGTGAGCGGACAGTGATACCCGCATGCAGATATATATGTGCTTTTTTTATTTTTAAAAGAGTTGGTGGTTCATTCAAGTTTTAGGAGTCTGTAATAAATTACACTTCCAATCTAGCTGATGGATGGCTCTGCAGCTAAAATGGGAAAAGTGGTGTATGGAAACACAGCTGCCCTAATTCCTGTTTTCTGTCTCCAGGAAGCCTTGGAATCGTGCCAGACCCGGGTTTCAAAGCTGGAGCTCCATCAGCAAGAACAGCAAGCACAGCAGTCCGAGACGGTTAATGCCAAAGTGCTCCTGGGGAAATGTATAAATGTTATCCTGGCCTTCATGACTGTCATCTTAGTGTGCGTTTCTACTATTGCAAAGTTCATTGCTCCTATGATGAAAAGCCGGTTTCATATCATTTGCACTTTTTTCGCAGTGACACTGCTGGCAATATTTTGTAAAAACTGGGATCACATCATTTGTGCCATAGAAAGGATGATCATACCAAGATGAAGCTGCTGGTCTGGCTGCTCTCTTTTTCTTTTTTTTTTTGTGGTGGTTTTTTTTTTTTCCTCCCCTTCCCCTCCCTGTTTTTTAAGTGCTGTATGTATAGAAATTATTTTTTGTCAGTTTAAATGTGCAGACGGGATGGGGAAGGCTACAAAGACCCTTGGACTTTAAGGTGTAAATACATAAATGCATACTTGTTGGCAGTCAGTTGCCTGTTCAGATTGTGTCCAACTGGCAGTGTCTGTGATGAACTGCTTGCTTATGTCAGTCTTCGGCCATAATCTCCAATGGGTTTTCTGCTTTCCAAACCCACTCCTCTCATGGATGGTATCATGCTCTGGGAGGGAGCCGAGCAACTGCAAATGTCAGGTGTGCTTTTTACTGGACTGGAGTGCAAAGAGCGTGATCAAGAAGGGAGTGCACCATAATGTGTATCAACCAGCCCTGTTAGACTAGTAAGTTAATTATCTCTCTGAATCAAATTAGAATGATAAGCTAAATTATACAGTCATATGTATTATTAATTCTTGATTCTAAATCAGTGGGTATTTGTATACGGGGTTTCTAGTTTTCAGAACCAGCAAAACTTGATGCTTCTGGTAGTAACCCTTTGCACGGAGAGTTTATGGTTTGTAAATTAGACCAGTGATGACTATCGACCACAGTTAGTGCTGGTTCTGTGTCCTGGCACTGTTCCTCATCACATGTAGGAAACACATAAATGTGGCATAAGGCTTCCAAAGATGAACTGAATTCAACGACGAGATCTCCAGGCCACCTCGTAAAGGAGTGGTGGATATGTTGGCATGCAGACCAAAGCACTCACTCACTTCAAGCCCTGCAACCTGCAAGGGGAAAGGAGTACACAGAAAGGCAATGCTTAGGTTAGCCTCGGTTAGCACGGCATTCTTGGGGTGCTCTGACTGACTGCAGAGCAGATTGGTGGTGGGGCTCTGGGTACAGTGGATTTCTCTTGCTTGTGTCAGATTAAGGGGTGTGGAAGGAGCATGAGGGAACAGGTCCTCAGGGGAGCAGGGAGTTAAACTGTAAATACACAGACACTGTGCAGACTCTCTTGACAAACATTCCTGAATATAATGTATTAGCATACAGTACCACTACTAGGAGACAGGGTTGGTTTTGTTTTCTTACTGGAATTTATTTTGCTTGATTTAAGAACTGCAAAAAAAAATATTTCCCTGAAATCTGCTTGGCTTTCAGCCATGATGTAAAATAGGATCTCTAATTTAAAAACAAACAAAACAAACCCCCCCAAAACCCCAACCTTTTCCATTAAATAAAAAAAAAAAAAAAAAGACGACGACGACAGTGTCTCCGGTTATTCGATGTTCAGTGTTGCTTGCTTTGAAAATAATTGTCAGGACAGATTTTCCTTTCAGTTGCAGTATTTGTTACGCTGGTTTCACAGGAGGGAGGGAGGGGATTACTTGATGTGTGTTTTTGTTTTTAATCAAGTGCAATAGTTGGTGTAGAAACTCAGAAAACCTTATTCTGAGGAAAGGGAGTGGGGGAGGGGAGGCAGGGGAAGAACTTTGACATTTTTCCACGATTGGATTAACAGTGAATACTGTTATTTTTGTGGCTTCAGGGACTGAAGGAAGGACAGAATTCACTGCATAAATAACGATATGACTCAGCATTTAGAAAATTCAATTAAAACACTTTAAAAATCATTAAAGAATTCTTTATATGTGCTACGTCTTTGAACAGAGAAATTGGGAATGATTGCGCTGGCTCCGCCAGCATGGGAAATGGCTCAGATCAGGCACACCCTGCTATCCGAACCAGCCCTGCCTCATCTTCAGGGGAAGGTGCAGTGGAAAGCAAAAGTCGGGCTGAGAGGGATACGCCTTTATAAAGCCCAAACTTACAAATTGGTTTACCCCTGCCTGTGTCAGTAAGAATTATTCCATAGATATATTCGTTTTCCTTAATGGCTTGGGTTTTGGTTTTTTTTTCTCTTTGCCTTTACCCCTGTATTCCTGTTATCCCCTGAAGAAAAGGTATTGTACTGTGTGTAACACTTCTCTGTCTTAATTGCTGCATGTGCTCCTGCTGCTGTCCAGTTCTTCCCACATCTCCCAACCCATTTCGGCACCGTGTGCGTGCATTGCAACAGGCCTTCGCCCCCTCCTTCCAGTACCTGTGCTTAGCCACCTCTTACAGCCAGCTCATAAACTGAGGAGATTGCTTCCACCAGTGCAGCTCATAAACCTACCTTCACAGGGAAGTCCCTTCCACAGTGTTAGAAAGGTTAAAAGGAAAAAAGCAGCAGCTCTTTCCTGGCCTTTATATCACAAGAAAGGGTTTGCCTTTGTTTATTTATATGCCCTTTTGATGGGTCCTGAGGTCCCCTTGGTTTTTTCCACTGTTTTCTTATAATTTGTTCCCATCTTAATTTTTGAAAAGGCGTATGTCTTTTTATAGTCTGTACTTTCCATTTCTTTAGCCAATGAGTGAGCTTCTATTCAGAGTCGCTTCCTTTCTGAAGTCTTTTCCTAAATTCCACCACCCATTTTACTAATCAGCCCTACGACTTTATTTATTCCCCTCATTTCCGTAGGCCACAGGATCATACATTCATTACAAAAACCCAAGAGACCCGGTACTGATCCTCAGAAAGCTGTGACTCTGTGGTGTTTCCTTGCCATCTCTTTTATAATCTCCATTCTTCTATTCAGTTTGCACAGCCAACTTCTAGTCTTGCCACTTGAGAAACGCTGTTTGTCTAGCACTTTGTTAAATAGGTTCAAAAGGGTACATGTGCAAGAAAGGAATACCACGTGTTAATAATTTTGCCTAAGAAAAACTCCTTTGCCTGTTGCGTGGTTATGTGTTTAAAGAGATAATCCTCCTGGTTCTAATGCATGTGTTTAAAAATGTAATGCCAGGTAGTCTCAAGATCAGGCAGGAGAAAGGTTAGTCATTTTTCTTACAACAAAGGAAGGGGGTATGGTACAACCTGGGGACGTGAAGGCTTCTGCTCCAAGGGCATCCTGTCACGATCCTGGAAGATGACCTCGGTGCAAGCTGAAGGTAGAACATAAAATCAATGGGCCTACAAAAGATTGCTCACTGTCTTGCTAAAATCTGGCTGGGTCCAAACTGGAAAGAGAAGGGCCCTGCGTTTCCATGTTGGCAGAGGACACAGAAAAAGCTGTAATGGCTGCGTAGAGTTACTCATGCAAATTAAAACAACCCTAATTTGTAAATAGGCACAGCGCTTCTCTAGGTTATTTCCCCTGCTGGATTCAAATCACTGGTGGATGTGACACGCATCAAGAAATTAAAAATTGATGTGAAGGGTGAAAGCCTGCCTTTGGGTGCAGCTGCTGCAGTCCTGCATGGAGCACGGCTGCAGTGCCAGGAGCTGAGCTGAGCGGCAGGCCGGCCACGGGGGAGGGAGGTCTGCCCCCTCCCGCCGGCCTTCACCTCCCGTTTCTGACCGTGTGCTGACACTGCTGTGCCGTGCAGTCTTCGTATGCCACGTTAGCTCACCGGGCTGGAAGAAAAACCGAGCGAAAGGGGTGGCCAGCTCTCCACTGGAAAGCTAGAGGCTCAAAGGGCTGGCGGGAAGGTCTTGCGAGTGCAAACTGGGGACGAAACGGGAGATGAGCCTTTTTCTTTCTTGCTGCAGTGAATCATTAGTTGCCCCTAAAACCGCACTCTGAGCAGCCTCCCTGTGGAATGATAGGGCAGCTTCAGCGCCGAAAGGCTCTTCCTAGCTTTTGCCTACAGGGAATGGATGCAAACAGCAATGGGATGTGGTAGCGCAGGCCAGCCAGCTGTGTCCCCACCCAGGAGCAGGCTGGTGCCCGGGCTGGCCAGGGCCAGTGCCTGTGCCACTAACTTCAGCGTCAGCGTCACTTCCACCGCTTCGGCTGGGATTATACGAGTGTACATGTCTGGCCTGCAGTCAGAGCTCTGCTTGCTGTGAAAGTATGCCTAGGCCATCCCAAACAGCTGCAAGACCTCTCTTAATGAGAACTTCATTCAGCTTCTCAACCAATTAACCGTGTTCTGTCAGGAGGCCATTTGCTTTTATCTTCTCATACAACACATTAGACGTTCCTAGTATACTCCTTACACTTACTCATCCTGAGCCTCTCAAACACTCCCACACAACAAAAAGTTGCCAGACAGTGTTTTTTCTGCTTGGTGCTGCCTGGTAGTCAATTATTTCACTTTGCTTTGATGGTAGTTCTCCAACTGAAAAACCCTTCAGTTAGTTGTTAATACCTGTTCTATAGGTGCAAACCTCTTTGCTCAGAGGTTTCTGGAGATTTAGTTTCTCATGAAGGTTAGCACAATTTTCCTGATCTCTCCCATTTCAGCATTCAGGCCTAAATTAGGTTTCCTCTAAAACGTGTATAATGGATCCCTCCACTAGCTCCAACTCAATTATTGCTGAACATCCAGTTAGTCACTGACAGCACTGGATGAGACCCGGGTTAAGTTCAGTCTCCTTTCTTCTTTACATCATATGTGTTCATGCAACTTCTCATTTTACTGTGCTCCTGTGATGCCTACGAATTCTTACAGAAGCACTATCGAACCCAACTGCTTTTTAGTTTATTAGCAAAATGCTGGTGTTAGGCAGTGCCTCTGCTGCAGGACCATCACATACAGATCTGACGTCTGCGCTGCATGGAGGATATTTAAAAGCCAGTGGTTTTCTTTGAACAAATTGTGACTGCTGATCTGGGGAATAGGACCTCAATAGGTGAAGGCAATTTGCTGTAGGAAAGATACGCGATCCGCTGACTAGAAGCTGAAGCTAGACAAATCCAGTGTGAGCATAAGCTTCTGGTTACTAATCATAAGGGTTATGAGCTCATTATTA
This sequence comes from Gorsachius magnificus, assembly GCA_034008185.1. Lineage (NCBI taxonomy): Eukaryota > Metazoa > Chordata > Aves > Pelecaniformes > Ardeidae > Gorsachius > Gorsachius magnificus. The sequence goes on from CM067081.1 coordinate 167,542,211, forward strand.
GTTACTGAATGACATAAACAAGGACTCCAACATCTGAAATTAAAGTTGAATGCTGCTGTTCAAAGAGTTCAGGCTTACATTTGACACAAAGTCAACTGCATAATCACAGGTAGTGCTTTCTGGAGTAAAAAACCAATGAACAAGAAATTATTTGGGGGAAAAAAAAACCAAACAGAAGCTTGTGGTTCATTTACATGGAATGGAAACCAATTTTGGAAACCAAGCTCCTTTTTGCTGTGATATAGAAATTTTACTTCTGGATTCAATGGTACAACAGAAGGTAAACACAGATTAATGTAATTAAACATTTTAATTTGGATAACAATTTAATTACTTCTGCAAGTCCATCTAAGAATAGCAACCAGACAAGTTTATTCTCTTTTTTTAATCAAGAAAATATTTATCTGCTTTTTTCATTTACCATCATGCCAGAACATGGCCTTTGATTAACTATATTGCTCCCCTTTACAATGCAAGAGATGATTAAAGGCTTGTTTTCAGATAAAGTCTGAATGGCCTCTCTGATGCTGAGTATAATCCAGTGGAGAGAATCAGACAATTTTATATTACAGCAGTGAAAGACTAAGAAAAGCTTAATTTTAGTTAATGGAATTGCTTACTTTCCCTGAAAAAGCAAACTGAGATGATGCTGTATATAAAGAATGCATGAGGACTAGTCAAACTATCCTGTACGGTTTATTTGCTCTACTTTTAATGTATTAAGTTGTACTGTTGTCGGGAAATTTTGCACAAAGCCACCTTTCCTTTTTACCCAGGGAACCTGGGTCTGGTAGTATCGAGGTGTACCAAAATTTGTCTGTTTTTATTGACTAAGGTTAATTGTCTCAGTGTGTGATCTGCAATGTTTCTCATACCAGTTTCATTTTGTGCAGCGCTGTGGAACGATGCAACTACGAAAATGTAATTTTTGTATATTTTGTTGTATAGTCATGACTGCCTCTAAGGTGCCATTAACATTTTTAAAAATAAAGATATTTACATTTATTTGATGATGAACACTGTTCCTTAAACTTCCTGTCTGATCGCTCAAACCCCTATCAGTTTTTCTTTGTTAAAGTTACTCAGTTGACAGTGACAGAGTTATTCAACTGAGCATAAGCCCCAGCTTTAAAATACCGATGAAACTGAGTGTTCTGCTTTGCTGCAGGTTTGACCTAAACTGGTAAACTTGAATTTTATTTACAGCTAAGACATGGCAAACCTGCAAACACCAAATCACTTGTCATCATTGCTCTTCTCCAGAGCTTGTGTGAACAGGCTGTGCAAACGCGATGCTGTTGTGCCAAGCGGTTGGACTCGCTTTGGATTATTTTCACATTATTGTCAGAAATCTTGGTCACGTGCCAAAAATGTAATACTGACATGCCTAATAGTTAACATAGCTGACATAAAGCAAAACACTTGTGTTTATTTTTCACAAAGCAGAGGTCTTGTCAGCTGGCACCGGCAGCCATCGGGAATGACACTATTTTTACACCAAGAACAGCAGAAGCAGTGCGGTAACAGCGTGTTGCTTTGCGCTCACGCCATACTTCCTGTTTCCTCCTATTGGAGGAAGTGGCATGTGGTGGCTCCCATGTCACCTGCAGACTTTCCAGGGTCCTGTCATGCTGAGCTTCGCGTGGGTGCCTGGAACTCCATCCATACGAAGGCTAACTCCATTCACAAACAGCAGGCTCCCGCCAGCCACCGGTAACTCCTGCCCTCTTCTAGCACACGCAGAACCATCCCTGCTGACGCACTGGTAAACCAGGTGTAAAAAAAGGCACCTCACTCATCATCAGTTCTCTCAGTGGTTCATAACTCTGGCTTTGAAGAGTGCATAAGGCACCCTGGTAACTGTTTTAGCACCCAAAAATAGAAAGGCAGAGAGGAAAACACAATGGCGCTGTTTAACTTGGCACAGAACGGGAAGCGTCACTCAGAGCCAAGCAGTGGTCGCTATAGCGTTAGCAATCACTGGACGTGACAAACCACCCTTACCAGCAGCGTACACTGAAAATACCTCGTGTTGCTGCCCCCAACACCTCTGACAGCCAGTGCTGTACGAATGTACCAGAAACCATCGGAAGGCACCCAAGTCTTCATCTGCTACTACACCGCAACTAATTCTGCAACACCAAAACCTTTGAACTAGCTAGCAGCGCAGTTTAAACTTAGTGATGAATGCTCCCTGAGCGCAAGTGTGCCATTGCTCTACTCGTGCTACTGTGGAAGAGCACAGCAATCAAAGGGGGCAGGTTCCGCCTCCCGTGGCAACTTGCACAGAGTCGATGTAATTGAAAGGAGAAATATCCGTGCTGTGTCCTCCTCAATTCGTGTCGGCACTGTGGACTCATTAGTTTTGTGAAGTTACCTAGTGGATCGATGCTATGTTACGTTTTAAGTGCAGCCTACCAGATTCAGTCAGAAGCACAGCAGAGAGCCTGAGCTCCCCTGCCTTGGGAGGAGCTTGAAGCTGGCCAGTGCTTGGCTGCTGAAAGCAGCATCGACATGCTTTTGACAGAAACTTTAGGAACTGAGTTCGCATTTGATGTAGCTGTGATCCCTTTGGTTGGCAAGTGTGTGGTTCTGCACATCTGTCTGTGTAGTTTTAGAAAAACTCTTTTTAGTTAGCTGGCTAGAATGGAGTCAATCTAATGGAAATGAAAGCAGAGTCAGGAGTGAAGCCTGTAATATATGAAAACAATTCACAAAAATGTGAAATCTCCTTGTAGCCCAATGAATTCCCTCTGTATTTTTCTGTTAAATACCATTTTAATAAGTTGGTACTGGTCTGGGAAACATCTTTTTTCCCCATAGCCATAGGTTAAAGGGGAAGGGCCCAGAAGATCAGTGATCATAAGCACAAGGTACTCTGTGTACATGCTGAACAGAAAAGCAGCAAACACAGTGCTTTGTGTGACCACCAGTCCCATGCAACACATTTGCCTGAGTAATGGCTTCATAATCTGCCTCACGCTTTATGTCTATGGACGTCCTGTGTGCTAAAAATTACAGTCTGTCCCCACTGAGCTCAACAGTAAAAACCCCTCTGAGTTTCACCGGGAAAGACTCCTATCACAGCACTATCGCATTTAAAAGCATCTTCTGATTTTGCAATGCCAAAAATACTGTTTCTCTCGGGCAATCTACACACAGCAATGTAAGGTTTGAACTCTCCATCACAAATAGCATGCGATTTGGTCACAGACGCCTCTGCCGCCATTGTATGAGAGGATGACACCGTTCGGATGCTTTCAGGCTCTGCTGACTCAAAGGCTGAACAGAGCTTGTACTCCCAGCGCTAATTCCCCATTTGGCCTCTGTCCCGCTAGGCTGGATTCAGGTCAAGGTCACATAAAGTAAGCATGGATTAAACTACAGGTACGACCAGCAGCATGTGTGCACAACAGCAAAACCCCTCTCTAAAGATACGCCACTGGGTTACAGGAGCTTGAGGATTTACCTAATCTAGCAATTATTGTCACCTTGGTCAACTGAGGCAGAAAGGAAGGCTAAACGAGCTTTCAAACTCATCAAGACATTTTCTGACCACACTTACACAGCGCCTTCCTCCAAAGAGCGTATCTGCAAAATGCACTGAAATATTTTCCTGGGCTTCCCCACATATGTTACAGCTCTTCGTATGTTGCTCTCTTTGTGGGAGGATGAACCTTGCTGCTCTGTGAAATGCTGATCTACCCAGAACTAATATAAGATGACATTTAAAGAGACATAAATAATCTCTAATACCATCAACCAAAACCCTTGAGGTCTCTAAATGAAATCTCTTTATTTTTACTTGAGCCCCACAGTCAATTTAAATAGTGAACTTTAAAGAGACTTTACTTTTTTTGTAAAGTAAACTACTGAGATCTGTAACTGCATAAATTTCTATTTCTACAAAAAACCTGCATTGTGGGAGATGTTTCAAAAAGGGGAATTTGCCAATGATGATAATAATCCAACATGCTTTAAAGGTATTATACCTGTTTCCTTTAGGTACTGACTTAATTAGAAGAGTAAGACTGACATAAACAAAGAGGAAACAAGCAAACAAACAAGCCCCGGTAGGTGTTTCCCCTCTCTCCTCAACAGGATATCTTCTTTTCATATTTACTTCTCTCTCATTTTTTTTGTTTCATTTGTCTTGTAATATTTACAGTCTCCATTTTCTAGCTGATCCTCCCTCTTACTCTCTAGGCTCATCTCTTGATTGACCCTCTTTTTGCTCTGCTGTGTCCCCCCACCTGCTTCCTATTTCTCCTTCCTTCAGCCATCTCCTCCTCATGCCCTGGAGCTCCATCTTGTCTCCTGCTTTTTCTCTCTTTCCTTGTACTCTACCAGATTCCCAGACCAAGCCCATCTGAGTTGCCTCAGCAGCTCTATTTTTAAAGCAAGCAGCGGTAGGAGCACTGCTTCTCGTATTGCTGTGAGACATGGAGAGAGACGGTCATCGTTACCGCCCATGCTTCAAAAATGTGAGCTATCAAGTGATTAACTAGAATTACCTGACTCAGTGGGCCTCAGAGGGAAACAAGTACCCATTTTTGATCAATGCGAAAAACATGGAGGCAAAAATAAAGTAACACGATTTCCACCATCTTGACTCATCCACTTAGAACAAGATTGTTAATGATTACACAAAGCCTGTACCATTATCGAACAAGTTAGCTGGCAAGACACACCCAACCCTGTCTGTTGATTTCAGTCACCTAAATAATGTTAGATTGTCATTTTTTTGCTATGTCCCCTGCAGAGCTCACACCGAGTGACCTAGATTCTTGACATCATGTTTCCCATGCAAATTAATTGTTTTCCAATAGATTATAGCTGTGTAATCCTGATGTGAACAGACACTAACAGAACCGAAGAATGAATATGGGCCATGCTACCGTTCCTGTTAATGAAGCTGCACAAGGGAGGAGGACTTCTGATTGACCTTAGTCAGCATTAATATTTGTAGAGCTGATAGTGAGAATAAGTTTCAAAATGAGCAAATTCGATACAGAAAACAAGAGACGGGCACACAACTTCATAATAGGTAAAAAAATATTTTTTTTTAATTGTAAAGCCATGTAGAACTATGGCTTTTTTTTTTTTTTTTCCTTCAGCAAAATCTGTTTTGCATCAAAATTAAACTTTAGTTCACTTTGGAAGGTGAACTTTTAAGTTATTGTAATGTTGCTTATTTCAGCGTAGGTCTACCTTGGTATAGATTGAATACTGCTGCTATTTCACTTCTAATGTTGCAGAGGTATGGCGCACCAGCACAACACCCATGTAAAGCTGCACAGCAACATCAGGCTGCTCAGCCGGGCTTCCAGGGAAGTAAGCACTAAACTCCCGTCACTGTAGCTATGGAAGTGACTGTAATGGGTTTTAGGCACCTTCTTATTAACTAAGCTTACAACCACCTCTAGGGGGGCCTACTCTAATTGTAACCTCCAGATCTGTATAAGACTACTTGGCTTTTTTCCTCTTTTTCCTTGGGGATGCGTGCGTGTCATCAGCAATACCCACCTCCTAATATACTATCTGCAGCCCATTTTAATCCTTATTAAAGGACTGTGAGTCTTACTAGGGGAGCGTCAATACCGGCCTGGTTGATCAATCTCCCGCTTTCGAGATTTTAGAGAGAAACGGAGCGAGTTTACCAGCAGATCACATTTGCAGCACTTCCACTCCCCTTACAAGCCGGTTTCTTGTCAGAAACCAGGGGTCGCTGCCAGGGCCGCCTGGGAGGCGTTTGTCTCCGTCGGTGGCGATGTAAGCCCGAGCCGCCAGCAGCCGTTAGCCAGCCGGACAACAGCCACTCCGTACCGCCGAGTTCAGAACGGGACGCGCACTGTTTTTCCCCCCGCTAGCAAGCGTCAGACTCGGGGACCGATAACCGGGAACTCCCGTGAGCGGCAGGGCCGCGCCTTCGGGGCCGCCGCTTTCCTCTCGCCTTCAGGAGCGGAAACCGCAGCCGCTGGCGCACAACCCCGCGAGCGCGGGACGCCAGGCGGGCACGCAGCGGCGCGAGCGCCGCGCTCCGAGCACGCTGCGCTGGCCAGGACCGTTGCCGCCAGACGGCCCCGCGCGCTCGGGGGCGGGGCGGGCCGCGGAGGGCCGCCGGGCATGCGCACGCGAGCCCGTTTCCCTGGCAACGCTGCTCCGCCCCCACCCCGCTCGTCTCGGCCCGCCCCCCCCCCCCCCCCCGGGGGCTCCCGGGCCCCGCCCCGCGGGCCCCGGCGGGCGGGGCCCGGCGGGGGGGGCGCCTTTTTAAATTCCTCGGACCGGCAGCAGGCGCTGCCGGCTGAGCGGGCCGGGGCGTGAGGGACAGGGCGCCGTTGAGGGGAGGCCGGGCGGACTGGGGCACTCCTGCGTGGGGCTTCCTCCTGCGGGGCATCCGAGCCGGGAGGCCCTTCGGCCTTTGCTCCGGCCCCGCCCTCCCATCCCCTGCGCCGTTCGTTACCGAGCAGAGAGCTGCAGAGCCGGGAAGGGAAGTCGGCGGCCCGTCCCAGAGCGCCATCGTCTTTGTCTTGTGTCCCCTCTGGTGGTAACAGCCTGCCGCGGCCTCCCTTGGCTGGTCGTGGGCTGGTGGCTTTGGGAATCGCCCAGCGCGAGCTCGGGACGGCAAAGTTCCGGGGTAGGAAGAGCCCCCTCACTGCCAGGCTTTCAGATGATTACGGTTGCATGCTTGCTTTTCCACCAGTGAACTTCAGCCACGTGCAGTTTGAGGATAATGATTATTTTTCTGTGCTTCTGGATGTATGACACCCGCATTAAGTGTTGTTCTTCTGACCAAGCGCTTGCGTCCATAAGTCATACGAAAATTAGCAGTAAAAGTATTATGGTGACTTACATGGCTCGCTTTGCCTTTCACATGCTCGTTGTCCACCTACTGTAAGGTGCATATAATCGTATTTCCACCTACAGGAGGTGTAGGATGAGTATACTAACATGAGACCTGTGCCCTGTCTGAACATCTCTTCTTTTTAAGTCAATATGAAAGGGAAGTGATGTTTCTGAAGAGTTTTGGTTGTGGGCTGTAGAACTATTTGTGACAAGCAGCCACCTGTATGCCCGAGTAAAACTATGAATGAGGTTCTAGTGAGCAAAAGCTTCTCACGTGTGTTTGAAGGTCTCTTGTCATGAAAAAAAAAAAACAGTGGAAAACACGTTGCATATGTGGCCTAGCTGTTCTTGAGTACAGCTAGATTTACCAACTGTAGCTCCCATCCAAAATTCCAGTTTGATCAGTAACTGCTGCCAGTTTGACTTAGTAATGTATATGGCTAAAGCAAAAATTTTAATCCTGAGTTAAGACATAACCTTGGTTTTGCTTTTCACCTAATAGTTAACTGTATTTCTAGTGTAAGACAGAAACTGAAAGGGTGATGCTGTGTGCCATGTGTAGGGATGGACACTGAAATAATGTATGCTTAATTGTTGTTGGATTGTGTACTTTGAACAGTGCTGTGGAGGAAGTGATAGTAGTTGGAATGAGGTTGATGTCTTCTGTAATGTAGAAGTCATACAGATGTTCTCCAAAAATTCTGCATTTAGGCATGCAAAGGTATTAAGTGTTTATTTTCACTGGATTCTCTGCAGTTGTATCTGAGCAGTGTCCAGATTATGGAACTTCCTATAATAAAGGTTTTCTTGTTTCTCTTTGATTTTTTTTCCCCCCACATATATGTATATATATATTTTTTTTAAGGTGATTACTTTGGCTATTACAAGTTGCTGATGATGCGTTTGTAGAATATAGACTGCTAAAGTAGTGAGAGGTATGCTATCATCTTTCTCAAATTGTATATAACTTTGTTTTCTGTTTTTATTTACTTGATGTTCATGGGTAGTCTGATCTCTCATGAGTGCGTTGCATAGTCATTTAAGGTAGGACTTGTTTCACTTCACTTTGTCTAAAAGCTAGGTATCTAGTCCAAGGCTGGGATTTTGTGAACATCTGAGCTCATGATGTGACAAGCCTCTGCTCCTGAAAGGAGAAAGCCTTGCTCCTCCTCCTCCTCCTGCCTATTTACTTGTCTCTTTGTTCCTTTCTCCTAGCCAGTACCAGCTGCCTGCTTTCACTGTTGATGTAGCTTGTTGGATTTTTCCATGAACTAGCGTGACTCACTGACCTCACAGAAAAACCATTGAGTGTTTTCTGCTTGTTTAAGTGTGTTGGCTTCTTGAGTTAAATCAGTTCATGGAAGGGTCTGATGAATGACAAATCTAGGAATGGGGATGAAGAAAGGAGGAGTGGAATCTCCCATTCCTGGTGACAGTGAGCTCTTATATTGGATTACACTTTTTCATTAGTTCATTATCTAGTCTTACTGTAGACTGTTAGGCAAGGATGAGAACGGGTAGTGTTTGGAGAGTCACTTTTGTGAGGCTCTGCTTCCTTTGAGTGTCTCACTTATTCTGTCAGGCAAATAGTTTATTGATTTACAAGACCTTGGCTGATTCAATTAGGAAAAAAAGAAAAGATTAAACCATACATTGTGGGAAACAGCTGTTTGGCTTTCATCAGATTTTCCTGAGAATTTTACTGCTTGAACAAAACATGGCACAAGGCTAAATACTGTTAATTTTTTCATCAATAGTTGCAAAATTACATTTATTGTATCATCTGACTGTTTAAAATGGTGTTCAAATATGATAAATTTGTGTGTTCTAAGTGTGGCGGTGGTATGGAAAGCAGAACCATGAGTGAGATGTATGTGTCACCCAGTTATTACCAATACATGCTGAAATGATGTAATTTGGTTATGCCAGGTAAGCTAGGAGGAAGCCTTGTTGTAAACAACATACAATAAAAATAAATGATATAAATAAATACAATTGTATAGATATCTTCATATTTTTCTCTAAATGCAAATATTCTCACCATTTTAAGTGCTTGTAACAAACAAAAAGTTAAAATAATACAGCTGAAAAATCTTGTAAAAGAAGAAAAGCCCTTTCATGATATAAAGGAGAGAGATGTGAAGTAGGTCTTTAAACAATGTTTCAATCTGTATGAAAGTGAACAATTGGAGAAAGGCAAAACAAAGGTGATTCTTGGAAATGTAATTGAGTTACTTCAGGTAGCTAGATATTCTACAATAAATATTGCTATTTTAGCTACTGAGTATGCATTTCCTAGCTTTCAGGACTCTGCACCAATGCCTTTATATGTGTATACCTGCACAAAATGATGTTAAGATTTCATAGTATGAATCTGGGGCAACTGATACAAGTGTGCAGTTCTGTAACATGATAAAATTTGGCAATTAATTTTAGATATGATGTGGTTTTATTTTCTTTAAAGTGTGTTCTATTGTTCTCTACTTCTTGAACAGATCTCCAAGAGAGGAAGAAATTTTAACTAGTGTTCCCTTAAAGTATTTCTCAAAAATTATGGGTGTAGTCTTGTGTAATTTTGAAAATTGTTTAAGGTCTACTCATCGACTGTGAGCAAGTACCGTAAGTCATTAGCATAGAAGAAATTCTTGTTAGTAATGTGCTTACAATATTTGTAGCCCTGAACAATGTTGACTATTGACAATTCACTGCCAGGAACTATTTTATGATTGGGGGGGAGGGAGGGGAAGTTTTTTATTTGTAAGAATGTGAGTAGGTTAGATATTACAAGTTTCTATTAATGATTTCAAGGTAAGAGCTCTCGTGAAGTAATGAAATCTCTCTTACTGTAGTTTGTTTCACAGTTGTCACCGGGAATGCAAAACCTAAAATTTGCCACTAGATGTCCCTGCAAGCCAAAATAGTTTTGTTCCCTTAAATACATACTGCTTAGCTTTCCACAGTCTGAAACAATTGTTTTGTAAGCTACAATTTTTTTCCTCTTTTCTTTCCTTTTTTTCTTTTTCATTAAATCTTCATGCAGATGAATACATGACCAGGTGTGTGGCTTGCTTTACGTTTTTTGCACTTTTTGATAGTAGCAAAAGCTGTGAGAGGGAATATACTTCCCACCTGCAGGAGCTTGGAATTGAGAGTACGAAAGGCTGCATTTCCATTTATCTTTTTCTTTTGGGCGATACGCTCTCAGAAAACATCCTGGCTTTTTGGTGTCTTTGACTTTACATTTGTTATGCCACTTCAGAAATACTTCTTACTCAAGTAAGCTGCAGGACTTAGACCCAACTTTAAATCCTGTGTTCCTAATTCTGAACTGTGGCTTACAGTTTGATAGTTACATTTGTTATCTGCATCTTAGGAAAGCAAAGACCTGAGACAGAGAAAAGTACTATTGCCTGGTGGTTGGTTGGTTTGGGTTTTGTTGGGGTTTTTTTGTTTGTTTTGTTTTGTTTCTTTTACAGTGATCACGATAACCCTGTTGGTATGCGTAGAAATTCATAGGGATGCGCTGCCTTGGGTTTTCTCTGTGTACCAGAACTTTCCATCCTCTCACATGTTTATTGTCCTTAGGATCACTGACCAGTGCTCCTCATACAGCTGGTGGTTTAACAATTGAAAATGTCTTTATATTGAGTTTGGAAATTGCTTTGTTTCTCAACAACCAACAAAATTCAGGAATGAAAAACAGATACTGTATTGATTAGAAGGTTCTTCAAAACTTGTGCTATTAATGTTTGAAATTGGTTGTGCATATATAGGACAGTCACTGAGGAGAATGTTCTTTATACTGATTTCTTCCCCCTTATTCTCTCTGCAAATTTGGGTAAAGCAGAATACAAAGTTGCTGTTGCTGCTTTGCCTATACTAGTGGTGTAACTCTGGTAGATTTTCCTCTGACCTTTTCCCATCTTAGTGATGGAGGAAGGAAAAATGGGAAAGAAAACTTAAATGTAAGACTTTCTTGACATTATTATGTGTTTAGTGGAATGGGCACTGACATGCAACATTTATTTTCCTATATGGAAGATAGATTTTCATCTTGTGTGTAGTTCAAGGGTTTATAAAATCAAATGGTAAGTGTTTAAGATAGATCAATGAAAGATTTGAAGGGTGGAGTGGTAGAAAACATATATTCAACTGTGTATGTAAACGAGGTGAGGTATTTACAGTGATGGTAGAGATTTAACTTTTTTCCTGTTTGAGTTTTACTTTGTGCAGTTACACTTTGTAACTTTGAATTATACTTTGTACACTGCAACCATGGAGTTCTTAGGCATCAGTCCAGTTATGCTAAAATGGCAGTGTAGTTGGTTTCAAAGTTTTGTAACTTCCCTAACATTGTTACAGTCAGTAATGATCAGCTTAATACATCTTGCTTGTAATATCGAAAGGCATATTAGAATACTTCCCATTTCTCAGCATCTGTCAATTTGCAGCTTTCTCACACCAATCTGATATTGTCACATTTTGCAAAACTCTTTCTGGAAAGGTCACAAGAAACCATGAGATAAACTTTGAAAATGAGGAAGTGATACGTGTCAGTGATACACTTCAGGGCTGAACTTCGGGCAGGTATCTTCCAGACTGCCCATGAAACCTTAACTCTTCTCTGGAGAGGGCTTGATAGGAATTCAACAGTGAGAATTATCTGCTCTTCTTCCAGCTGAAGTGATGGTGTATTGACTAGTACAACTTGTTAGGGTAGTGTGACTGACTGTGATAAGTAGGAGTAAAAGCTGTATGTGCCTGATGTCTGTGTCCTCTGGTTAACAAGGCATAATTAGGGCATTACTAGCATCATAGTTTGATTCTCAGGGTACAGCATTAAGTAAAAATAACATTCCATGTAATCTGTCAGATAGAAGTGCTTGTGCTTATTTTGTATTGACTCAAATAATCTCCATGTTTAAGTTTCTTCTTTGCCCCTGGAAGGGCTATTATTTTTCGGGGCAGCCAGAATGAGCACAGAAGAGTGTTGCCCTTTCAGTAGTTTCTAACACAAGTTACAGCAGAGCCAGGATTCTTCTGTGCTGAAAGCAAAAGCAGAGTGTGAAATCTTTGAACTGTGAATGTACTTGATTGCTAATTACATGTCCTTGTGTTTGTTCAGGTGACTCGATCTTCTGGGATGTTAGCAGAAAAAGTGGACAGCATTGTAAATTAGTTAGCAGTTAATTTTTATTTTGTCTTCTCTGTACTCATTGTGAACAGTCATCATAAAATGGATGCTTTGGGCAGTCTTCTTCCTCCTGTGGTTGGAAACGGTGATATGGCTAATGCACAAGAATTACAAAAGCTTCTGATTGATGAAAAAATGCGATGTGAGCACCATAAAGCAAATTATCAAACTATAAAGGCAGAACATCTAAGGTACACTAATTTAAACAGGTTTCTTCCTTTGAACTGTTAAAAGGTGAAGCTAAATGTTAAGTGGAAGTGATTTGTGTGTGTGTTAGCTATTTCTGTATTTAAGGACAGATTTGAACATTGTTCTTACTAGAAAATAAACAATTCAAAATACACTAAGACATTGCAGATTATGTTTTTGCAATACTTTATGCTTGTAAATATGGGATAACTTTTCAGTATATTACAGGAAGAGGATATTAATAGCTTAGTTCTAACTTGGTATTTGTATGCTTGCTTCTGCATGTGAGTTTTTTGAGCTTTAAGATCTAATTTTAGAGGGTAAATATAAAATAAATGTGTGTTTTATCTTGCAGATTACAGGAGGAATATACAAAATCACAAGATGAACTGAAGCGATTGTTAGTTGAAAAGCATGAAAAACATGACAAATTTCAGTTTCTTCTTGCTGAATATCAAGAAGAATTGCTGGGTAAAACACAAGAGCTGGAAAAACTGAAGATGCAGGTGAGATAATTTACTGGCAGGATTTAATATGAATTTTAATCCTGTAATAGGGCTATGCATATATTTCTGTTTATGTAACATGTATATAGCTAGTTTGAATATATTTCAGATATCTCGAGTAATGTTTCTTCTCTAGAGTGACTATTGGTTGAATTTATTGTTTTCTTGTTTAACTGAATCTTCCAAATCCTGTTGTTGTGTGCTATGTTAATAGTAAGACCCTTGGTCTCTGTCTGTGTGTGCTTTCCTGTTATGGGGAGAATCATCTGCCCTGGAGGATAACTTCGATGCCTAAACCTGTTAGGATAAGTGACTGGAAAAATAGGTACTTGTTTCTCTTTGTGATGACAGCTTTCTTCATCTTAAAAACCAACCAAACAAACATGAAAACAAACAACCCCCCCAACTTTTAAGATAACTTGGTTGACGCATTCTGTAACTGCTTGTTTCCTTGAACTAATGCAGGACATGTTCTTAGGAAACAAATACAGCATCTAACAAAGGATCCCAGCTCCAAGTGGAGGATATGTGCCTCGGTACCATAACTAGAATTAGTTTTCAGGGACTTCAGGGTGGTAGGTAGTTTGCTGTATTAACCATACCTAAGAAAGCTTAACAAAATACCATGTGGCACGGAGCTTAAGACAGGGAATCTTTCCTATTCTTAGTCTCGTTTCAAACCCGTACCCATGTTATCTGTTGGAGAACACATACCTAATATGTTTTACAAGGAATTGGTTTGGTGTTGCTCCTTTTGATTCTTTGGGGTTGGTTCACTTAAACAGTAAGTTTTTCCAAATGCTAATTCTTTATCTTTTGTGTGAGACCACTTTTCCTTCCTCCAGTCCCCCACAAAGGAGATAAATCTCTTGGCAATTCAGTTTGACATTTATATTGTTTCTGCCAGTAAATACTGACATTTTTGATGATTCTGTTATCTTCCCAGAATATTTTTAGTTCACTAATATGTTTTTTTGCTTCTCTAACTATTACTGAAAATCCTTTAGAAAACCATAAAAAACTAATCAGGATTCCTAAAATAATATTTGAAATACTTTATTCCTGGCTATTTGTCCCATCACAGTATAAATAAATGAATATGACTAGTTATTTGTGATACCTTTCTGTCTTAAGGTGCTAACTCCTCAAAAATTAGAACTGCTAAAAGCACAAATACAGCAGGAATTGGAATCTCCTATGACAGAACGTTATCGGAAGCTAGAAAATGTAAGTAGTAAGTACTGAAATTCTATTTCATTTAGACTTTAGTAGTGATCACCAGTTTGTGGTTGTTCCTAAGACCTTAGGTAATTAAAACTGAAAGAGGAGCAAAGTATGACATTCTTTTTCTGGTACTGTTGCCCCAGGCAGTGAAGGCTGAAACCCTGGAAGAGGGAGAAAGAGGGATTCGGTTCATCAAATTTAACTTGTGAAATCATAGGAACATTGCATGGACATTTGAAGGAAATAAATCTGAAAACCCCTCTGACTGATGTTTTTGGTTTTTTTGTCTAATCTAGGAAGTGGAAAAATACAGAGCAGAATATAACAAACTTCGTTATGAACATACTTTTCTGAAATCAGAATTTGAACATCAAAAGGAAGAACATGCACGTATTTTAGAAGAGAAGAAAATAAAATATGAGGCTGAGGTACATAGTATGTTACAGTAGCTTAAAATGTATCTGATGACAAAGCTTCTTGAACATTGTGAAAACGTTGGTACTTGATGGGGTGTCAGTTTGACACTATTTCATAATGTAGTGTTTGTTTCCGTTCTCTTAATTCTCAAAACACTTTTATGACTTAGCCTAAAGCTGTCTCTGTAGGCTTGTGCCATGATGTGTCGCAATATCATTTGTGCTATTATAAGTAAGAATAGACTTGCCTTCTGATAAATGGCAGCCAGTAGCTTTGCGTAATGCTTTTTAAATCACATTTGTGGTGGAATTTGAAACATTATGCTAATCTGAAATTAATAAGTTATCTGAGCCACCGATGTAAGTTTAGATTTTAAATTACTTATGTGGCAACTAATCCAGGAAGAAGGCAGCAGAAGATATTGTTCATACCAGACAAGGGTACTTTTTGCAGCTAAGTTGGATCATGACAGTGGTGGTCAAAAAGATACTGAACACTTTGCTAACTTTATTTCAGTTGTATTAACTCTTGAATAAACCATTCATTAATTTTCTCTTTCAGAATTGGACCTTCAAAAGTGTAGCTAAATAAATTGCCAGCTTATTTATGTTTTAAATATATGCGGCAGTGTAAAGGAGTGTTGCATATGTAATTTGCATATTCATTTAAGTATTTGTCTGGGAGCGTATATCCTAAGATGCCAGATTTGAATGTATTAGTCCAAACATGAGACACAAATCAAAGCAATCATCACTCTGAAAATCAATCCAAATTTGCAAATGCAATGCATTAAAAACAGAACAGTTGTCCTTCCCGGAGCTGAACCCACATGCTGCTTTACAGCCTGCCTCTCTTGTGGGCTTGCTGAGTTTGTGCTAGTCCTGCAGCTAATTAGCACACTTGCAGAGAATGAAACTACCTTGAGCCCAGGGTGCAACGCGATCTAGTTTCTCTCTCTTAGAGCCTTTTTAACCTTCCATGCCATTTAGCATAAGGAGGCTACAAAACTATCCTAATTTTTAAATGATTGCTTGGGCATGTCATTTCCATAAAAAAAGGGATTTGGAGGGCTTTTGCTGCAGAAATTGGCTTTGCTCCATAAGGATCACTGATGCAACTTCTGCATTGCTGCAGATCGAAGTTTGGACTAGTCTCCAAATATCAGGAGAACTCTTACATACCTTACTTTCTTACTCTCTTGCCCCCAGTATTACATTCAGTCCACGTAACTAATTTTGAAACACAAGAATCTATTTATTTATAATATGTTTGTTAGTTACAGTCTAAAGATTAGTTTGTACCTATTGTACTGCCTTGTAAAAGAAAGGGGTTTTTTGGTTTGCTTTGGTTTTTTTGCTCTATTTTGTCTGACAGGGCCCAATCATGCTGTCTGTCTTGAGTTACTAGCAGATTTGAGTTCTTTTGTGGTTATATAATTGTGCAAAAAAAATGTGTAATGTAAGTTGGAAGAGACATCCTTCTGGTCTAACGTCCTGCTTAAAATATTGAAATGTAATGAGATCAGGTTGCTCAGGGCCATATCTAGTTGAGTCTTGAACATCTGTGAGGATGGAGATTCCACAAACTTTTTAGGCAAACTATACCAGTATTTAACCATTTTCATGGTAAACTTTTTTCCTAATATCTAATTGGAACTTCACATGTTTCAACTTGTGTCCATTGGCTCTCTTCCCATCACCATGCATCTCCTTCTCTTCTCCAGGCTGAAGAGGCATTGTTCTCTCAGCCTGTCCTTATATGTCATGTTCCCGAACCCCCTGACCGTCTTAGTGGCCATCCACTAGACTTGTTCCAGTTTGTCGTTATTCTTCATGTACTGGACATAATCTCCGGATGCAGTCTTACAAGCACTGGAATGGGACAAAGGATCACTTCCCTGAATCTGCTAGCTATCCTTCTGCCAGTCTGCCAGGATGCAGTTGGTTATCTTTGCTGCAGGGGTACTCTGCTCACTAGTGTTCAACTACTCGTCCGCTAGGACCCCCAGATCCTTTTCCATGGGGCCGCTTCCCAGACTGTTGCCCCCAGCCTGTACTGTCACATTGTATTACTCCATCCCAGATGCATAACTTGCTCTTGTTGAAGAGGTTCCAGCCAGCCCATTCCAGTACAGATCCCTCTGAATAGCAGTTCTGCTTTCTAGCACATTGACCATTCCCCCCCAGTTTGGTGTCACCTGCAAGCTTGCTGAAAGCGTACTCCATCCCATTTAGGTAACTAGCGAGGACATCAGTCAGTATTGGACCCTGTACTGATCTCAGAAAGACCCCACTAGTTACAGGCAGTCAGCTGGGCTTTACACCAGTGATCATCACTCTTTGAGCCTGGCAGCTCAACCAGTTTTTCACCCACTTCATCCACTTTTCCAGCCCATACCTCACCAGTTTGGTGAGAGAGATTATATGAGACTGTATCAAGGGCCTTGTTAAATTCAAGGTATACAAGATCCACTGCTCTCTCCTTGTCTGCAGTACCAGTCACCTCTTTCTAGAAGGTAGAGCAGTAGGTCAGGCATGATTTGCCCTTGGTAAACTCTGCTTTCCATCACCTTGTCTTTCATGTGTTTAGAAATGTTTAAGAGGTTTTGCTTCATAACCTTCACAGAGACTGATGCAAAGCCGACTGTCCTGTAGTTATCTGGATCCTTCTTCTTGACCCTTTTGTTGTTCTTGATGATGGGTGTGCTGTCTGTCTCTTTCCAGTTATCAGGAACCTTCTCCACCATGACTTTTCAAAGATGAGACTAGCCTTGTGATGATACCTGTGAGCACCTTCAAAATGCTTGGATCCATTCCAAGGACTTGTGTGTGTCCAGTGGATTAAGTGATACCTAACGTTTTCTTCCTCTGCTCTGGCTACTGCTTTATTCCCACAGATTTCTAGGGGGTTCAGGGACATCTGAGGCCCGAGGACAAGCCTTATCAGTGAAAACTGAAGCAAAAAAGGCATTGAAGAATGGGTCTGTTGATTTTCGTACTCTAAGAAAGAAAATAAATGTGAATGTCACTTCTTAATATTTTAAATGCACACTGCTGCTCTTTCCTGAATTGTCAACTGCTGTGTTTGTTGCTGCCTGACACCTAACCAATGTAAAAGCTTTTCTTTTTCTGATTAACAAATATCAGATTGCAAGGCTGGATAAAGATAAAGAAGAACTCCATAATCAGCTGCTTAGTGTTGATCCCACGAGGGACAGTAAACGTGTGGAGGCACTCTCTAGAGAAAAGGCACAACTGTATCAGAAATTAAAAGGCTTAGAAGCAGAAGTAGCGGAACTAAGAGCAGAAAGAGACAATTGTGGTGTGCAAGCAGAAAATGTTCAAAGAGTACAAGTACGACAGTTAGCTGAGATGCAGGCTATTACAAGGTCTCTAGAGGTAAGATTCTTTTTTAAAATTTTGCTTCCTTGTAGAGTGTAGTGAGAATAACGCTTGGCCTGATAGAACTGTCACCAAAGCCAATGATAATTTTGCCATTGACTCCACAATTTGAATTGGTACATTTCAGCTGTAAAAACAAATATTAAGTACATTGGGAGTCCTCTACTGCCAATTCAACTTTGGAAAGGTGGGGAGTTCAACGGAGAGATTCTGTTGAATCATGTTCCTTTCCAAACACGCGAATGCGATCCATGTTTGCAGTCAGCAAGATGCACATGTCACTTGTCACTCGTCTGGAGTTAGAAACTGATGACAATATGTTAATAATCTGCTACAGTAAATTTTTTATTCTTTCCAAAAATGTCATATGATCCTCCCTATTTCTTTAATACTTTCCTCGTGTGTCATCTTCTTTCTTGCCTACCTATGTCTCTCCTTTCTCCAACACGTTACTGCAGTTGTTTAGTTCTTGGCTGTCACTCTCCTTTAAAGAACAGTTGGTATTTCTGGCCTGTTATATGTTTCCCAGGGTTCCACTGCATTCCTCATCTGTGGTCTTCAGTCCCGCTGTCAGTTCTTGCTGTCTCCCTAGTCCTTCCATGTAGATTTCCTGCACAGTTGCAGCATGCAGATAGATGGTTCAGTTTCCTTTTTACTGTTATCAGTGCTGTATACCTTTGTTACAAAATGCTCTGATCACAACTTTAAAAAGTGCTTTAATGTTCTTAATTTAGAAAACTTAGAAAAAAAAGTCCTTTTGGAAATAGGTCCGCTCGGAAAAAGGAAGGTGAAATAGTAGGTTAGATTACATTTTTGATACTTAATAAAGCTCGGGGTCTTGAGTCTATAATACAGTAATTGCATTTTATTTCCTCTCCATAGTGTTAATTCTTCAGTTAGTATAACTGCATAGGCCAACATATTATATCTGTTTGAGCACCACTTATAGTCATACTGGTGTTTACAGGCCAGGAATTTACTGGTAGGAATACTGGCTGTCTCCTAACCAAGTCAGATTACTTCTGCCTCTTGTGAAATAGGATTGAAAATGTGTGTGATTCAGTGCAGGCAGTGTTAGTAAAAGCCTTTGTGACTTTTGAGTAAAATTCAAGACTGTTGTTGTATTGGAGCATATTGTTGAGCAAAGATTAATATTTATATATTATATTATTATATAATATAAAGTCAGGAATATCTGAAAGCCCAGATCAATTGAACCTTTCAAGTGAATAGCAAGAGACAGCCCTGCTTCAAAAATCTTACAAATACCTCCTTTATTCAAGGCAGAAAAGAAGTCTGCCGAACTACAGATTGATCGAATTGAGAAAGAACTGCGGATGAGTCATGAGCAAAACATTCTCTTAACTAGCAGACTTCACAAATCTGAGCGAGAAGTCAGTTCCTTAGCTGCTAAAGTAAGTGCTTTCATGGTATCTGAAAAACATTTTTCATATCCTGTTATGTTTAAGTTTTTCTGTTTATATTTTACATTAAGAATAAAGTAATTGCCTTCTGCTGTGACTTAATGTAGGTTTGGAATTTTTTTCCCAATTTCATTTGGAAGATATAGAACATATACAGGACAAGGGGTAATGGTTTTAAACTAAAACAGGGTAGGTTGAGAATGGATATAAGGAAGAAATTCTTTACAGTGAGGGTAGTGAAACACTGGAACGGGTTGCCCAGAGAGGTAGTGGAGGCCCCATCCCTGGAAACATTCAAGGCCAGGTTGGACGGGGCTCTGAGCAACCTGATCTAGTTAGCGGTGTCCCTGCTCACTGCAGGGGGGTTGGACTAGATGACCTCTAGGGATCCCTTCCAACCCTAAAAGTTCTATGATTCTATTAACATATGACTTTACAGGAAAAATGTCATCCGTGAAAGTATCTCTAAAGATTGAGGTTATGCTTTTTTTATTTAATTTTCTGTATCTTTTTTCTAGACAGAACAGGATTTGAAGAGGTGTCTTTATATTCATGTGTTTAGTACTCATGAAAATAGCCAGCCTTATTTCATGGAAACAAGCATTACTTTTTCATCAAGTGTGTAAAGTGCAATAGAGCTTTAAATTGATTTTTTTTCTTTCTTTTTTTTTTTTTTTTTTAATGGAGCTATGGCTTCTGGAGATCTTAAAAAGTATCCTGTGGATGGGCTGTGTTAGCTACAGGAAGCAAACTGCATTGGAATCACCTGTGGAGATTTAGGGTATATTAGAAGCAGGATAGTCACATTAGCATAGCTTGTACAGAAACATTTCTGTACAGCACTGCATTGTATCACTTTAAGTAGATCATTGTCTTGCAACCTGTTTGTGTATCTCAGTTGCTGGGTTGGCGCCAGATCTTAGAGGTTTTGTTCTGTTTGTATGTTTTGTTTTTTTTTCTTTTTGCGATCTTAGAGACATTTCTAGAAAAATACGTAAGGGAAAAAAGATCAGAAGGCTTCAAGTTTAGGGAAAACCTGAAAGTGCTTAAGAAACTTGATATTACTGTTTAGTATTTCAGCATAATTAGGTTAGTATGGATGCCAGATTCAGAGTTTTGTCTGGATGCAGTGACTCCTCAGCTACACAGCTTAAAGACAGATGCTTTATGCAGTTTCATATGTGATTATTTGAATAAATGAGAAAAATGAAACATTAGTAAACCATTTTACCTTCAAATGTTGCAGAATACTTACATTCCTTAATGTAAATTTGAGTCAGGATACTAGTCCGAATGAAATAGTTACTTGGATAAATATTAGCTTTTTACTGCCCCTTATTCCCTCCTTTCTGGAGAGAATACTGGATAATAAATTTTTATCACATCTGTCATTCCTGGTAGCAAATTTAATCCCCAGTGTCATGTTAACTTTCTGGAGAGGCTTTAGTTAGTTCTGAACTAACTGTAAAGCCAGTAACTTTGGTCTTGCATATCTAGCTGAATGCAAAATTAGTTCAAGCTCTCTGTTGACTTAAAGCTATCCTGCATTTCTGAATATATGTTCCAAAATAACACTGACATGCGCTTTGTATGGGTACAGCAGTTAATATTGTCATAATATGCCTCAAAAAAGATACAATACAGGAAGAAAACTTTAACTTTTACCATATTTGTTCTTCAGAAATCTCAGATTTAATTCAAAACGGGCTTTACAGTGCACATTTATGTGTGAAGTATTTCATTTTCGTCCTTAATCCAAAGAAGTTCTAATTTACTGTAAGAATAGGATATACCTATACCAGTATTTAAAGCCTCTTTAGACAATGTGTCATACTTGTCTCACACGAGTAATAAATGAGGGGAAAAATTCTGTTAAACATTTTTTAATCAATTGTCTATTGGAATATACAGCAGGTTGTTACAGTCCTTACATTTTGTATCGACTGGTGTTTTCTGCTCACCTCCAGAAATAGGAGAAAATTAAAATGTTCAGCGGTGTTTCTTGAAGGGAGAAAAGTAGAAACTAATTTCCATACTAACCTCCACCCCCTTCTGCACCCACTCAAACTTGTTCCTGAGCACAGGTGCATGCATGTGTCTTCTGGATTTTGTGCCTTAAAAAAGCCACCTTAAATCTTTGCAAGTTGCCCGAAATGTTCTCAACTTGGTATTTAAGCAACCAAATCCACTGTGTAGTTACTTAATAAGCTGCTATGTCATTCTTAACCTTTTGCCACTTGTATATCCTAGCAGGTTGTAATTACATTTGTCATTGTGAATGGATTTTCATTATAAGTGCTTTCCTCTAGATATTTAATTCTCATTGACCATGTAATTACTGCGTACAAATGCCTAAACTATAGAAAGTTTCCATGCAAGCAGTAATTGTCTTTGATTTGATGTTCTTAAAGCTCCTGCTTTTATGAGGCCATTTGATGTGTATGTCACAGATGTAGAGATGCATTTGATTTAAAATGCACTTTAAAACTATGAAGACCTGGATTTTGAGGAAGTAGTGTAGCACTCCAGGAGGTCAGGGGAACTGTAAGTAGTTATTTGAAATATAAACTGAGCTCTCTGTTGACTTAAAGCTATCCTGCATTTATGAATATACTTTTAAAAATAACAGTGACATGTGCTTTTAACACTATTTAAAATTACTTGGAGGAGTAATTGATAATCTGTTTTTGCATATGACTGCTTGTTTTACTTGGGGAGATTAAATTTAACTTTGTTTCAGCTTGACTCTGAGGGATCTTTAGTCAGAAGTGAAGTATGCGTAAACTGACATGCTAATGCTTGAGTTAGTGATGCATCAGGGTCTTATGCAATTTGGATCAGTGTCATAGCAAGATATTTCCAATGAGTAGTCTTTTCAGAAATACCCCAATGTTTGGAGGCTGGCTTCTAGAATGTATAGTATTTACTGAGAAACCAAGTTTTCACAGGCAGTCCTGCAGATCTGTGCATATATCATCAAGGCTTCATAAAGAGAGTAACTTTTCTACACTGCAGCTTGTAATAACTGGCTGGTTAGAGATTAAATACATGTCAATAGTCAGACAGCTGGGTTCCTGGAATATATGTTGTGTTTGAGCACAAGGAACATATAAAACTTGCATTTCCAGATGACTGGCAGCTCATTCAGTAATCTTCAGTGTGTGACTTGAGGAATTGATAAAAACCTGTAATAGCACTGATTATTATTTGGGGAATTGGATCATGTCAATAGCTTTAGTGTTATGGTATCTATATAATTACCATTAAAAATCATCTACAAGACTGGATATTCTCAGTGGGCTTCAGGAAAGCAGTGGATGAAAAAAATATTTAAGGTATGTTTAAAATAAGTGTAGTCCATCATTATTTGGCAGATTTTCTTGTTAGCAAAGTATCACATGAAAAACTTACAGTAAAGCTGCGAATATATATATTTATTTTAGTTGATTTGTTGGTTTTTTTTTCCTAATTCATAGGTAGAAGAACTTAAACATTCACATAAACTGGAAGTAACAAATGTCAAACTGGAGGCAGCAAGAACAAAGAGTGAGGTAGAAAGAGAGAGAAACAAGATTCAAAGTGAAATGGATGGTAAAATGTGCAATTAAATTCTAATTATTTCTTTTGTAGCTTCTAGTTAGAATACTACAATTATTTTCCCTCCAAACATTCCCCAGCAGCCTTCACCTTCTACTTCTGGTCTAGGTCGTGGATCTGACAATTCATTTTGTGTCTGAAATAACTGTATTGTTTCACTTGGTCTGCTAGGTTAAGAACAGTTAGACAACGATTTTGCGTTTATGTAAAGTAGTGAATTTGTGACACAATTTGAGCATAATCTGATTCAAATCATGTGCTTCATATGGTGGTTTCTTTTTTTCTATTATTGCCAAATTCTAGTCTTTCACACTGCTTGAAACCTTAATGTAACATAGGGCTTCAGTGGTTGCCTTGTTTTCTAATTCTCTGTCCGTGGAATTGAGAATAACTGGGTAAGGCTGCCATGTGAAACAAAATACAGTTTTGAGCTCATTCTTTGAAGAAAATAGGCAATCTTCTAAGCTACCTAATACAGCTGAGTATGTGGGCAACTTGAAATAGCTTTCTAGAGTGAAAAAGCGAAAGCTTTCTAGTACTAGTTATGTGCTAATGATTTAAATCACTACACAGCTTTTAAGTCCTCACCAGTTTGCCATAGCCCCAAAATAGTACCTTTGTCTTCCTGCAATAGTTGTTTCTGTTCACTTGTTCCAATATTAAGTTCTCTAAGAGCAACTTAAAAGCGGTCTTTTCTGTATCGACAATGCATTTACAGTATATTGTGAACTAAAAATATTGGACCCTATGAAACAGGAAGCTAAATACAGACAAGATGTAAGCTAACCTGAACTTGCTGTGGAATCCAGTTTGCATCACTGAATTAGCTAAATAACCAGGAGTCATTGTTATAGCATGTTGGCTTATTTGACAGTGAACACAGGTGTCTCGGTCACAGATTTTTAATTTGCATCTTTTGTCCCTGCCTAAAGAGTCATAATTTTCAAATTGCCTCATTTGGTAATATGAGTGGATTAAAATGTGAGATTGTTGTAGCCAGGTTACTATGATTTCACTAGTAACCGGTTACTGTTTTTTACCATAATCTTTTCCATAAAAAGAAAATAACAAACCTTCTTGCTTGACTTTTTGTAGCTATCGTGGAACACTATTTTATAAAAAACCAGAAACAACTGCTTAGCAGAAATTGCTTTAGAGTTTAAATCTGTAATAATTTCAACTGTTTAATTACTTTTGTATGTTAATATACCCCTGTAGACAGAGATTCCAGTGTAACGGTTACCCTTCAAAAGTTTTTGAAGTGTTGCTGTTATACTAAGAAAGGCCACATCTCTTCTGGTTTTCTTGGGTTTTCTTCCCATTCATTCATTCATTCTATCAGGTGAATTGTGATTTTTTTAGCTCCTTTTTATCAATTTATAAAGTTATTTTAATACTGGATTTCATCAGGTTGATATCAGTAATGACATTTTAACTTTTTTTAATGTATAATGCAGGATTGCTGTCAGACAAGGAAATTCTTAAGGCAGCTGTTGAACGTCATAAGTGCTTTTAGTAGAAAAGGATCGGGAGCTAATTCGTAAAGTGCAAGCTGCCAAAGAGGAAGTTTTTGAAAAAATTGCAGCCTTACAGGATGAAAAGTATGTTCGTTGATTTACTGCTCAACTTCTAAAGAGGACTGTTTTGAGTAACTTTAAAAAATGTCATTCTTAATAACTAAACACTTGTGGCATTTTTTCGTGATTCGTGTCTGCATGTTGAATAATGTCTTAGGTTAGAACTCGAGAACAGAGTAGCTGATCTAGAGAAGACAAAATTGGAACAAGATACTTGGAGACAATCTGAAAAGGATCAGTATGAAGAGAAACTACGTGTTGTACAGATGGCAGAAGAGTCTAGCAAAAAGGAACTTCAGCGTTTGCGGTAGTGTGGCTTTTCTAACCTTAACACAAATTTCTCATTTTTTCCCCCCCTAATTTCTTTACAGTAGTTAGTATAAAAGTTTACTATTCATAGATACACAAAATGTTCGTTATGGTAAATTAAACAAAATTACCTTTTGCACTGTGTAAAAAAAAAAAAAAGTGCAGAATTAAAAGTGTGCTGTTTACAAAAAATAACATTTTTCATCCAAACCTTTAAAAATGATATCATTTTAATGAACATTTTTGGACATAGTTTTGCAAATACTTATGTTTGTTAAAACAGGGCCCATACTTGCTGCTGGTGTAGCCCCAGTGTTAGAGTAAACCATTTCTCTTTCCATGATGGCATCATATCGGCAACTGGCAAACTGGGACCCTAATACAATATCTCTTCGAGTTGGTTGTTGTAGTTGTCAGTGAAGTTGTTTTACTATAGTATTTGTATGAAGGTCAGTATGATAAAATGAACAAAAGTCATACTCCAAAAGCAAACAAATCCATGTATTTCTTACTCCCAGATGCATTGTAATAATCAATAAAAATCTATTTTTAATCATTGTTTAGTTTAATATTTATCACCCTTTCAAATTATGCAATATATTTTATTGTCAGACTGATTTGTCCTAACTTCTAAAATCTATATTTTAATTAGATAAAAATAAGATTGTCTTACACAATTTTAGATTAAAAATTCAACAGCAGGCTATTCAGACAGAGGAGCTGGAAGAAAAGAAACGTGAAAGTGCTGATCTGAAACAGGTACAGTTTTATTGCATTGTAATGCTGTGTAGAGAAATACAGTCTTTCCTGCAGTACCATGTCCAGTATTTGAAGATTACATTGAATTTTAAGGCTCTTTTTTCCAAAGTGACAAAATGCATAGAACAGATATTTAGAAGTGAAAGTGTTCAGAAATCAGTCATGCTTTCCTGGATCTTTATAGATGGATTACAGCTTTTTGCTTCATGCATATGGTGGGTACCAAGGATTTCAAAGCTGAAGGTTTATAGACTGGTATATTGAATACGGTTATGCACTATTTAACTGGAGATTCAGTTTCCATGGAGACTTATAAATTGTTTCTAGGTAATGCTTTGCATTTACACTGCATCTCTCATCTGAGGTTCTTCAAGTGCTTAACAGACGTTTCATAAATGAATAAACTAGTGTAGAGAGGTATATTTCTATTGCAGAGTGAATTGATGGCAGTGTTGAAAATAAAACCTAATTCTTTTAACTCCTGGTCACCCATGATGTTATATTTAGTAGGTAAGAACATAGTGGTGCATCCAAGTAGTCTGCAAGCTGTGTGCTCTTGAAGTTTGAGGCAATATTTGGTTTTCCTCCAGAAATCGGAAAGTGGGATACCTGAGTGTGCATGTGGGGAGAGGAAAAGGAAAGGGAAATTGTCCTTTCCATGTGCTGCTGGCTGCAGAGGTTGGGCTTTTCAGACCCTGTGCTCACTTGTTTTTGTGAACTGGTTGGTACAGCAACTGCGGGCTGTAGCACATTGTGAGAGGGAAGAGTCTGGGTAGCTCCACAGCTCACCTACTAAACATTGTGTGGTGCTCTAGTTCTTGTTCAGCCCTGGGGCTTGATGTCAGATTTCTTAAGTTCTGGGGGACATCGATGACTGAAGACTCCTGCTTCCCTTTCTCTTTTTCATTTTAACTACAATAGATGACCTTCCTTGTCTAGTAATGATGTGTACTGTAAAGCTTCTGGAGAAGCTGTTGAGTAAGGAGTAAAGGAACGGAGTAAAGAAAGGCTTATGAAAAGCCAGTTGGTGTCTGCATTTTGCTCTATCTCGGTATTTCAAAACTGGTTTAGTTATTTGCATACCTTCTCAAATGGAAAAATTTCATTTCTTTATAGCAAATGCACGACATGCAACTCCAACTTGCCTCACTTTCTCAATCAGAAAATGATTTACTGGAGTCTAATCAGAAGCTGAAGGAAATAATAGAAAGATTGAAACAAGAATGTCAACATGCAAGGACTCAGGCAGAAAAAGCTCAGCTGGAAACAGAGAAGTAATTTTTTTCTTCTTTTTGGCTTTACTTTTTATATTGCTTGTATTCCTTTCTCGTGGATTAATTACTATCGATTGTAGATTCTGAATAAAGTCTGAAATTAAAAATGGACAGGAAGTGTTGGACAACTGTAAAAAATGGCTATACCTTCTGTTATGCTTGTGGTAACTTCAAAAATAGGAGTTTGTTTCCATTCATGTCTGTTACAGTTCTTGACTAGTGAAATACACATTTTTTTATAAAATTAGATCCTATTTATGTTGAAGTGGACACAGAGTTTCACACACAGTTCTTTTAAGAGTGTTTAAGCTTTGATAAGGTTTCAGGGACCCAGTCTGTGTATGTGTGGATATAATTTTTTTCCCTTCCCACTAGATCCTTTGAGCTCATATGAGGCAAAAAAAAAAGCTTATTGGATACCTTCTAGTTCCTCTCATCAAAATTAAAAATAAACACTTTCCTTTTTTGCATGAGCTTGACCACATACAATCAAAATATGGTAATAAATGCTGAAGGAAACCCAACCTTGTTCAGAGCCCATACAGTAATGAACACTTTCCTAGAATTTAAAGATTAATTTATCAGTCTAGGAAATATTAGGTAGCCATTTCAGACTAATAAACAAATACATGTCTAATTCATACTGGATGAATGTAGTGGGTTTTTTAAAAAGTCAGCATCCTAGATTAAATAGAAAACTTCCAAGAGGTATAATGTGGCATTTTTTTAACTTTGCTACAAATTGGTACTGCAATTGCTGCTTTGTCATTAGTTTGAGTACTGCTTTTCAGTTTAACATTTGAAGAAATTATTGCATTAGGACTGCAGAGTATGTTCAGTTGTCAGTAGCACGTTAAATACTTCAGGTGTTTACTTTAGGAAGGTTTATTCCTATTTTGAGTGAGATTGTCACTGTTATTTGAGTGAGACTGTCAGGGTCACTTATATATTTATGGTCCATAGACCAGTTAGGAGTAGTTTTTCCTGGGAAGACAGTGGAAGGATCTTGGCAGTCCTCAGAGATTGTTGTGTAAGTATGTAGATAATGGGCGATGCACCGAGGCTGATACTGCAGAAATTAGGCAGCTTTGCAGCCTACATGTAAGTCCTCCAAGCCTGTCCTACTGTTACCCTGGGAGCTCTGGGATGTGTTTCCATTCTTTTTCTGACTCTGTGGGTGTTCGGACTTCCTTCCTCAGTTCAGTAATTCTTACAAGCTTGAACTCCAAGAGTTAAGTTGCACCAAAACAACTTGGCTTAAAGAGGAAGTGACATAAGGACCAAAAGATAAGAAAGCCCGAGATAAAGTTTCAGATAAATATAATAATGCCAGTTGAGCCGTAAGTAGGCAAAGCAGCTGCCTGCCTGGCTGTGTTGATCTTAGGCTTGGAAATGAAAATTTGAGATGAGAAAAAGGGCTGAAGGCAAACTGAGACTGATACGGATCAGAGATGAGCTCAGACAGGCACTTGTTAAGCATTTCAGGAACAGCGTTAGTGGCATTTAAAAAAACCCAACAAACTCATGGCATTTTTAAGCACTGTCTCAGCTGAAATTCTTTCACTGCTAAGCAGTGCTTTTCGAGAAAGCTCTTTGGTTCCCAGGTAGTAGTAGTTATTTACAGTCAACGGCAAGGTACAAACCACACTGTGTCTACTAAAAGAACTGTGATGGGTACCAAGTGGGCCAGGATCCTGGTTCTGCTATGAGAGTGGACGACTCCTAATGCTTCTGCTGTGGGGAAGGGACAGGCTGTTTGGTGAGAAATTTATGGAGATTCATTCCCTGTAGGGAAGCTGCATCAGCCCAGGACTGGAGCGGTATGGGTGCACTGATGCCAAGCCTTGGACTGCATTTTTTACAAACTGCTGCACAGAGTCTCACCATTTGGTTTTTGTATAGTTAATGTTGTTAAATATGCAGTTGGTTCTCCTCTACTTTGACCACAATGCGGATAGCCCAAACAAACAAGGCCGCAGGAAGAAACTGGCTCCTTTTCTATCCGCTGCTAGAGAACGCAGCCTAATTTTAGTGTGTTTTAACCATGCAAAGGCTTAAACAGATAACGTATGTTGTTGGTGGTGTATGCTCAGCTGGAATGTTGTCTAGGAACCGTATCAGTGGGAGCTTCCTGTTGTGTTGGCATTTGTTCTGGTCGGGAGCACACACCAGTGAAGCCTGTACTTCGCTGTTACGAAGGCGGAGGAGACCGCACAGGGCAGCAATCTATTCTCTTACACCTTACCTCCCAAACAGAGCAGGCAGTTGTCAGCTCCTCTGACAACTGATGTTGCATGGGTGTCTACCATTGTGTTCCAGTGTGATTATTTGATCTAAATTTAGAATTTTTCCATGGATGGTTTGGCATGTTGCCAAACCAACAAACAGCCTGCAGTTAACTGGCTTATTGGAATCAGTTTTCAAAATAGACCTCATAGTTGAACAAAACCTAGGATGATGTTAATGCACAGGTTCAATTTTGGTGACTCTTGGGCACAATCAAATTTAAATCAGATCCTTCGAGTATATAAAGGTAGGAGCTGTGAAAAGATGCT
Organism: Gorsachius magnificus; assembly: GCA_034008185.1. NCBI lineage: Eukaryota > Metazoa > Chordata > Aves > Pelecaniformes > Ardeidae > Gorsachius > Gorsachius magnificus. The sequence continues at coordinate 167,571,483 of CM067081.1, forward strand.
TCTATTTTAAGAGCCTTGAGGCATTAATCGAATGCACTGCTTTGTCTCTATAACCTCCTTTACCTGATTTTTTCAAAGGACTTTAGAATACAAACGAATAGAGTGGCTGGAGGAGAAGCACGTGCTTACCCAGCGCATCACAGAGCTAGAAGAGAAATACAACCAAGTGAAGAACAAGCTATGTCGAGCTGCTGTCGCTCAGAAAAAGGCACGTTGACTCTTCCTTTATGAATGACCCAGCCTGTGAAAAGTTCAGCTTTCCTTTGGCCAGCTAGAATTGTTTCATTATTAGGAGTTTATTTGCAATCTGCTGAATATAGTAACAAAATGCATTGGTTCTTCAAGATTAGCATAGAAATAGATTGAAGTGATATGAAGAAGAATATTACAGCCAACAACTCTGTTATAATGCCATCAAAGATTTTGTGTGGCTTTTTGTGTGTGTGTGTAAGGTTATTTAAGAGGTGGACTTCTTGATTAGTAAGGATGATGTTTTGGATACCAGACAAATTATGTTCTGCTTTTCCTGGATGGAATATTAAATTTTTCTATCTTCTCCTAAGCTTGCTTTTTATGAAATAACTTGAAAGGAAAAGCTGATTAAATATTTATAAAAGCTCAAGCTTAATTGGCAGCTTTATACGTTGGACATATACAGGTTATGAAACCTACCAGTAGCTTTTAAGATTGTTAAAAGCTGAGGTCAACATGAGCGAAAAACCAAAAACCTATCTTTTTTTTGGCCATGTTTATACTTATTTGTATGTAGTCATTTAAAGAATGAATTTTGTAACTCTCAAATACAGTTAGTGTTTGTTAGTAGCGCGAGGCACTGACCAGCGAGTGACTGACAGCTGTGCGTCTTTCAGTCGCAGCTGTGGATCACTTCCCTTCTCTCTTGTTTCCCATCATGGGATTCGGAACCTTCAAACTTCTTAAGGAAGGAAAATCCTAAAAACTGTCACAGCTTTGAAACCATACGCAATGTAGATTTAATTTTTACAGGATCGAGTCTATCAAGGCATTACCCAGCTCTGTTTGAAATGTCTGTTTGACAGAGAAAGACTCTCACTGATAATAAACAAAGGAGGATGCAAGAGAAGCTAGAACTTCTGGAAGCCAAGATAGAAGAGCTGGAAAAAGAAAATCAGGTGCTAAATAGGTAATAAACTTTGCTTTTTCTTGGCTTGAAAAATGGTACAGACCCAAGATAGGACTTACAAACGTGAAGTGATTTTGAAGATAGGTGACAGTTTAGCAACTGGAGTCCAATCTAAGGACATTTTCAGCAGTAGAATTCTTTGAAGGGAGTCCATTTAGGATGGACAGCTAAGAGTTTCTGAGACAACCACAGGGCTGTCTCTTCAGGAAGAAATGGAGGAAAGATAGCTGATGCACCGTTGCAGGAATCCCTTCAAAAGAAGGAAGTGTGTGTTTAAAAAAAAAAAAAAAAAAAAAAAAAGAAAAAAAAAAAAAAAAGGGTGTGGCAGTGAAGCAGTGTTAAAGTACAGAGTACAGCATGTGAAAATAAATGGGAGATGAAAACAAAAGACTTCGGAAAATTGCAGGAAAAACAGACTTAGCATCCTCTTTGAAAGACAAACTATTTTTTTTTTCTCTTCATTGAGTACCTGTGGAGGGCTTGATTCAAATAATTAATTTAATGTGGTTCCTGTGGCTCACTACTGTGAATGCTATTAAAAGCTTAATTTATTCCATGTAAATTCTAATCTGTAACACAGCAGAGAGCTTAATGTGTAGAGGGACTTTCAGGTAGACGTTTAGGCAGAAGAATATACACAGCTCTCCCACCTTCCAGTTTTCCTGGTATATAGTTTTCCTTCATAGGCATAATAAGCAGCAGAGTACTCGTCGAGAAGTACGCTGCTGTGTTGGGACAATAAGGATTTTGAGCAGTAAGAAACCTCTTACTTCCTAGGCAGAACGTTTCCTATGAGGAATATGCACGCCTCCAGAAGAGACTAAAGGACCTGCAGCGTAGGCACAATGAATTCCGGAGTTTAATTCTGAATCCTAATATGCCGTCGCTCAATCCAGTCAGTACAGTGTCATCATCTGCCGTGCCTCCCGGGCCTGAAGTGTCCTTCCCCCTTCTGCAGGTGGTGATGTATTACAATTTGTGAAAATAATACAGCAAAAGAGGGTAACTGGAGCAGTCCTTCCTTACAGACCTTAGCCTTAAGGAAGGAGCGTTTGATCTTTGAAGAGAGGAAGGGAACTCTGAGGAATCTTCTAGTGACGTTCCCTTCCTCGCAATGGGAGGGACTTCTTGAAAGATGAATGATATGTTACAGAATGTAGCAAACGGGCACTTTTAACCTGGTTCTCCGTACTTTGCCCCTCTCCTGAGAGGCTTCAAATGGCTCCTTCTGGGCTAGAAACACCGTAATGGTGTTCTCGCACTGTGGTTTCGTTATTAAAAAGCAGTATTGCTGCTCTCGATTTCTTGTGTGGTTAAAAGAGTTTTACTTGCTCTGATGAGCTGCTGAGGGTGAAAATCTCTCCGGCTGAGGTTGACCAGGCTGACTTTACAGATTCGTGGTAACCGAGACCTCTGGTTTGTGTGCCTCTTCATCTGAGGGGAGGAACGCCTGCACGCGTATTTCGTGCTGATGCAAGACGATGAACATCATTGTGAAATGTCAGAACAATACCCACAAAACATTGAGGAGTCATATGTAACAAATAAGGGCATTTTGGACTTCATAATTTTTATTTTGAAATAATTAATCCAAGAAAATGAAATTATTGCTCATTTTGGTCCCTTGTAAGTATGAAAAATGTAATAGAGCCTCTTTTCTTCTTTTTTTGTTTAAATCTCAAGGAGGAACAGCATCAGAGAGAGCTTTCCCTGCTTCGCAAGCGGTTGGAAGAACTAGAAACCACCCAGAGAAAACAGCTGCAAGATCTTGGACCATCCAGAGAGCGCGTAACGGTGGGCACTCACAGGGACTTGGCTAGAAACAGGATGGCTGGGGAAGGCGACGCGCAGAGTGAGGACGCCCAATGAAGTCTGCAAACTCCCCACGCTGTTACTCTTTGGTAGCTTATCCTCTGGACGTGCTTTTAATATTTTGTCAAAAATGCGCTTGTATGTGCCTGAATAGCATAAAATATATTCTGCATAGTTTTGTGTTTATTTTCGATAGACTGTCATAAATTATCAAATACAAAACAAATCAATGTTCAAAACAAGAGCACCAGAAGATTCACTACATTTTTTAAATGGTTTTATATAAAGGATGTAAAATTATTTGGAAGCCAAAACATATAAAATAATCTCATCACACGAAACTTTAAAAGGACATGTATCAAGGTTTGGGTTGTGATGACATTTAAAATAAAAATTAAAATCAAATTTTTTGGATAAACCTTTGGAAACTTGGTAACATCTTCCTACTCCTTCCACGTAGAAGTTACGGCATCAGTGTGGGGTTTTGTGGGGTTGCTGCTTTGATTGTTAACGATGCTGCAATCCACATCTGGATCGTTACTTTGAAGTTCCCATGCAGACAGAGGATGAAATTAAATGAGATGGAAAAAGTGCTGAAAACTTTTATTTGCTACCCCTGGCGATGTGCCTTGGGTGTTTTTGTAATGGGAATAGTCAATAATCGGGTTTTTTAATATAACATAGTAGAGAGGAAGTATAACAAATTGCTTCCACATTATGAAAATGTAAGTTTGTATTTGTTGGTACTGTAATTTGTTTACTTAACTACAATAAAATTATTTATTCAAGGTTGAATATATTTACTTAAAACTTTTTTTTTTTTTGTTTTCCTTCCATTACCAATTTAGTAACAGGAACTTGTAAAGGATCAATTCATTTTTTTGACTCAATAGTGAAAACTTTCTTGGAAGCGTAGGAATGATTTTACCTGTTGTGTGTGTGTGTGTGTTTGTTTTTTTCCAAAATACTGCAGTGACAGTATGAGACAGAAGGCTACACAGCGCAATTTCTTTTTATAGCTTATTCGGTGTTGTTATTAGACTGTAGTGCTAGACAACTGAGTAACTACATTGCGCACGGTGACATCGTCACCCATGCAACTTTTCTCTCCAGGGGCTGCATTTTTGGTTTCCCATACGCTACGTAAGTGTAGGGATTGTACTGCGCTTCCCTGGAGAAGGCCCAGGAGTAGCAGAAGCCGTGCCTGCCCAAGGTAAGGTCCACCGAGCTGTGCCTGGGTCTGGTGGCTGCGAAGGGCTGGCTCTGGCCGGGGGCTCCCCGGTTATGCGGCCTCCCGCGGGCTTTTAGCTGGGGCCGGGGGCGGGTTTGTGCCAAGGAGGGAAGGCTCAGAGGGCAGAGCAGGGTAAGAGAGGAGGATGACTGAGGGCCAGCTGCTGGGTGGTGGGCTCCCTTCCCAGGTCCTCTGGGGTGCTCTTTGCCTGGAGTTAATTTCCTCTCCCTGCAGCACCTGCTCCTGCAGCAATGCTGGTCAGGTGCTCCTCGGCTTTAACAGTCTCAGCTTTTTAAAAGTATCATCGGCGCCAGAGCCCTAAGGCCATGGAGCTGTAGCGCGGCTGCAGGGCTGTGTGAGGTGCAGCGGGTGTGGGGGGAGCTGCTGGGAATCCCCCGCCCGGCCCGGGCCTGGACGGAGGTCGCTGCTGGGCAGCTGCTGGGTTGCAGGCAGGTCCCCCTCCGCCCCCAGCATCGCACCTTCCTTTTTTTGTACTTCCCAACTGTGCAATGCCCAGCATTCACCCACCTGGCTCTGCCGTGGAGCCGGGCAGGGCTGGAGCTGCAGGGGTGCGGGGCAGCTGAGGCTGGGCGCCATCTTACACCCCGCTCCTTGCCTCACCTTGGCCTTGCCACAAACTCTGCTCCCTTGCTTTTAACCATTTTAAAGCACACAAGTTAACCAAAATAACCTCCAAATGTACTTTATTCTGGATAAACCCATACAAACACCAACATGTATTTGTCATTTGCAATTTTTTTTTTTTTTTTTCTTTTACCATTTTAAACAACAGGTTAACTTCTGTACAACAGGAATTACTTTACACATTAGTAAGGTTTGACTTTAAACTAGATGACTGCAAAATAATGCTCTGTAAGCTAGTGTTAGAGAATATGCTGTTTGCCCTAGCAGTTTGCCTGTAAACGTGTGGGAATACATTAAAGAGAAGTTTGCTTTTGTTTTGGAGAATGCTTTTAGACTTGGTGGGTTGCCATGAATCCAGCTTTAGTCAGAGGGGGTGCTTTTTTGTAAGGGTAACAGCGAATTGCAGATACGGAAGGTGCGCCGACGTTGTGTGTGCTGACCCAAACCTACCAACAGAGCCACAATCACGTAATTATACTGCACATCACTTCGTGAGATCCACTTGATGGGTTACAAAGTCCCAGCATGACTTTAAATGGGTTACTAACAAGAGTGATGCTGTTCAGGAGGCTTGAATAAAAGGCGACAATCCTATGGCAGGCTGTAGGCTACAGCTACAGGACCTGCTTCAACACATACTTAATCTCTAGAACTCATTAAAGCTATTGTAGCAAACAAGCAGTAGTACAAATACGACCGATACTTTTTTTTTGTTTCCTCATCATATAAACACATATAGTGAAGTTCACAGGATCAGACCCACGCAAACAGATTATATTTTACAGCTTTTTTTCTTTTTTCAAGCAGAAATGTTGGGTGGTTTTGCTTTTGTGGTTTTTTTTTTTCTGCCTGTACAGAAAGTTACTGTTGAACAAAACTATCACAGTTCCTTCACATGCACTGCCAGCCAACCCCCTGAAGTGGACAGAACTGCTGGTAGTGCTGTCTAACTGGAAGGAGTAACCTGCTCATGCCCCTCCTTTAATAGCAATTGCTGTGCTTTTTTTTTTTTTTTTTTTAAATTTATTTGATGCTGCTTTAAAAGGTTAGGTTAAGAACGATTAAAAATCAAGCCCTTAAGTACAGGTATTCTAATCTTAAGTGCTACTCGAGCCACAGTCCACTCCTTTAGGACAGAGGGCAAGACAGGGATAGGGTTAGGGTTAGGATGGGTTTTTTTTTTTTTTCCCCAATTAAAATTAAACTTACCACTACATATTGTGCCAGGCAGAGAAGAGAACTGCTGAAAGTACTGCAACGTTGTAGTGCAGTTTCCTGAACAAAGCCATACATTCCATCAGTATAAAGTGTAAACTCAATAGCAAGTGTAAGACTTGACTTGAATTAAAAAAAACAAACAAAAAAGCCATCACAGTACGGGTTGGTGGCTGCCCTCACTGACCCGCAAGAGGTGCAGTTTGTGCAATCACAGGACAGGGAGGGGGCAGACCAGTAGGCAACACGTTTGGGTTTTTTTTGTGTGTGTGTGTGTGCTGCTTCCCACCTCCACCGGCAGCCTTGCTTCTGCCAAAGTGTGGGTAGCGTTTGCCGGTGCTGGCTGGCCACATGCCATGGGATTGTGCCTGGTACCACCTCCTGGTAGCCACCACAGCCAAACCAGCCAGCTGTACTATGGATGAACTGCAGCCTCCGGGTGCCCCCAAAGCAGTGACACGCACTAAGAAATGTTTTGAGCCCTCCGCTGCCCGGGAGCCCTGCAGAGGCATCGCTGGCTGGTCACAGCCCCAGCACAAGATTTCTGCACCAAACCTGGGCCAGCTGTGCACAGCTCCTGGCACCCTCACCGCTGCCAAGGCAGGGAACAGCTCATCCCACTCCTGCAGGCCACCATGCTACGCCCCTCACCTCCAGCGGTGGGACCCTCCGGCAAGGTGTGGCCATGTGTCACCGCCTCACATCTATGGGCAGGCTGCAGCCTCAGTGCCTCCGTCTGACTGAAGCGGAGCCCACAGCAAGGAGAGATGGCAGCGCTGTGGTGGCAGGTAGGACCGTGCCAGTGTGGTAGCAGAGCCAGAGCCACGGCTGCTCCTGCGTGGCTTTGCACGGCAGCCACTGCACCAGCCTCACCTCAGCAGTATGGCCACGCACCTGCTTTCCAGCTGGGCTAACATTAGCCACCAGTGCAGATGCAATGGAGCCCCTCCTCTGAAAATGGCCAAGCCTCAAAAAACACCCCAGCAGGACCAAGGCAGTTACCTCCCCCCACCACCCTGTCATGTTTACATCAAAGAGTTTCTCACACAGAGTCAGAGCTTACACTAGCCCTCCTCTTCTCACATGTTATTAAACTAAGCCTCTTTTGACAAAGCCTTCGTGTGGACAACCTGAAAAAAAGAAAAAAAATAAAAATAAAAAATTGCTGGCTTTAGATTTGTGAGGCCCTTGTACAGGGATGGCAAGACTGGCCTGGACTGTCAGCACTGACGCATGGGCCCATCGTGCACCCGAGTACAGGTTTGTGCACCGAAGTTCAGCCATCGTCAGCTGCTTCGTCAAATCACAGCGGCGTTCCGATGCGGCGCAGCTGCACAGAGGTTTCATGTGTGAAGCTGCTCACAAGTGTTTCACAGCTTATTTAAGGATGGAAAGGTAGAAATGTAAACACAGACTGACGCCTGTCTAGCGCCTTTCTCCAAAAGCCTCCCCTCGGCTCAGTGGCTGGCTTCGCATAGCACGGGGAATTTCTAACCTAAGGAAGAGAAGTCCCACCACGTGGCATTTGGACTTCAAACCTCAGACCCACTTCTTTTGCTAAACACGCTTGTCCTAAGTGTCACTTTGGTGCTGTGTTTTGTTTTGTTTTGTTTTTCCCAAACAGGAACCAGCGTACAGTTGTCTGGAAGGAAGGAGACTGCAGTTGACCCGTATTCTGAAGCCGGAGCTCATCCTCACAGTTTGCCAAGGCTGCTGAAAGGATGTGGCGAAACATCAGCTTTCTCTCTTACAAAAAAGAGCTAAGCAACTTGCAAGGTCACATGGGCAACTCTGAACTTGCAGCAGGTTTTGCGCCTTGCCTGCAAGCTTGTTTTTAAGTAAGCGGAAAGCTTGCTTGCTTAGGCAGTGTTTTGGAACCAAAAGGTACATGTGTTCGAGTACCTAAAAATGCTGGCCCTGCCAACGCTTGACTCACTTTTGCTTTCACGTGCCCACGTTTGAATATCTACCCCTGCCCGTACTTCATTCCCAAACGTAGGTATTACTTGGAATGGTCAGAGTGGAGAAGAGTGTCCAAATGTTTCAAACCCTGTACATGTAGTCAGTCAAAACAGTTCTGGGAGCAGTAGCGCTTATTTAAAATCCCCCACGGTGACGCTGCGAGTCAGTGCTCTGCTCAAAGCCATTTGCATTTTTTCTTTTCATCGAATAAGGCTTTTACTTGCTGGAGCTGTTTCTGGACTTCTTCAAACCCCCGTTCTCGCTCGAGTTTGCTGACAATCTGTTAACAATTAGCAAAAGAGAGAATCATTTTTTTAGTGCTTATTCTCCTTGCTGTTTTTTAAAGCCTGCTTTTCTGCATTCCAACAACTACTGGCAGAAAATGCCTATATGTAAACATTCTTTTCTGACTTTAACACTTTATTTTCGTAGTTTTCCTTTCAAGTCACTATGATTACAGGATTCGCAACACTTCCACAAAAGAATGACAGAGCCAAGCAAAAAACCCCAAACAAATCCAACACATGTTCATCTCCTTAAGTGTGAGGCAAGGCCAGTGCTCCAGTTTTACCCTGGAGCAGATTTGCAAATGATATTTTCTTTCTCTTCTTCTGCCCTATGGAACTGAGGGCAATAAACTTGCCCTCTCTTGCTCTAACTTGCCCACTTGGCTCCAGCCCAGGTGATAGGAAGGAGCACTGCTGCTGTCTGAAAACTCTTTGCTGGCAACTCTACAAAGCGACCAAGGTCTCAGCAAACAATGAATGAGGTTTAGCTACTCCAGGTCAAAAGCCAGAGGGGGGGAAGAGCAGAGCGAGGGTTTCCTTCTAAGGATGGGGTAAGTTTAGCCAGTGCTAGCTTCAAAAAAGCAAAAATGGGCACTAAGATTAGAAAGTACTCTGAAGTCTCCTGTGTCAACAATTTTAATGAGCTTAATAAAGCATAGGGCCACTCTGAGTAACATCCCGGGCTTCTTTTAAGGGGCAAAGATTTGACACTGAACCCAGATAATTTGAGATGTTACAGATCAGAAGTGGGAAGCCAGCTCACAGGCAACAGGACGATTACAGCAAGTGCTGATGCTGCGCTGCCGGGGACGAAAGAGAGAAAGGTCTGGTTGCTGGGAGACCCAGACAACCTGCTGGAAGTGGTAACGAGGCCTTCAGGCAACGCACCCCAGCTGGCTCTTATCTGCGTCCCTGCGCAGGCACACGCAGCCTCCGCCAAGGATTCGAGCAAAACGCAGAACAGAGTGGAGGACCCCATCATGCAAAGCAGAGGGCAGGGATTTGCTTACAAAGCAGCTTAGAGGTAGCCTGTGACTAAGTGCATTCAGTTGAGAAACGGTTTCTTTTGTTAGCAATAGCAGGGGCTGGAAGCTATAGCTTCTTTTGTTTAAGAGGAAGACTGTTAGAGCAGAGCGGAAGAGGGCAATGATGGGAAAGGAGCAGACACCTCTTGCCGTAAGGCTGAGTGTGCTCCGCTGAGGTGTTTGTAGTGACTGTTAAATGGAGATCCCTGGTGCTACAGTCTAATCTGATGTCTGAATCCCCAGGGAAATGGAGCGCGTGCACAGGAGTTGTGACAGGCATTAGCAGATGCTCTGCACACACAGTAAAACAACAAGTCTAGCCTATACAGGAACTTTCTCAAAACCGTGGGGAGAATTTTATTGCTACTGTCTCTGTGAAATACAGCGGTGACAGTAAAGGCGCATTTACACACCTCTGGCCTGTGACCCCTCCGAGAGGTGGGGGCTCCAGCCCCCCCGGGGGCCACACTGCTCTGGCCCGCGCACAGCTCGGTGGGGGGAGCAGCCTCGGCTGCCTCGCAGAGGGGCTGTCTCTGGGGTGGCACCCAGGGAGTCGCACACCGAGGCCAGCCCTTGGTTACTCTGTCAAGCACAGCTTCCAAGCCTGAGGTCGCAAGTTAACGTTAAGGGGTTAAGCAGGAATAGCAGACGTGCTTACCTCATCATAGTATTTCACTATGTATCTGTAGATTTCAATCAAGGCCACTTTCTCATTAAATTCATTTTCATGTTTCTAGAACAGAAAACAGCTCTGGTCAGATAATTCTCCTTTTTAAAAAACAACTTAACCTGAAAGCAAATGAAGTTGCGGCTTCTCAACCATACCTTAGATTCCTGAGTTAGAAATTCTTCAACCTCGGAAGTGGTCAATGGAGGCAGATCCCTGATGGCTTTATAGTATGCTTTCACCTCCTTCTTGTAGAGTGGAATGTCCTTAGCGTAGAGAAGTTTATTTGTTGGTGCTTCCTTAAAAAGAAAATATTTGAAGCCTTGTCAATTTTCACAGCACAGATTTCCTAGGGTTCTACCTCCACATAGTTAATTGCATCTAATTGTGTCTGTTCTCTGTGTGACTCATTTCTCTTTGCGGTGGTTATATGCAAGGAATCAAGGTTATGAAATAAAGATGAAGAGCAGACGCAGGACCTCAGTAATAGTGCATTGTGTTTCATGACAGTTGCCATATAATTATTTCTGTTGGCATCAGGAGTGATGAACATTTGTCCCTTAGACATATTTTTCTTTCTTACTTCCTCCTCGCCACTCCCCAGACCTGAAAGATTGCAAAAGCCGAACCGAAGGGCTGGAGGCTGACGCCCTATTTACATACAGGATACAGCAGTGCTGTGGAAAGTTCCCCTAGGGTAACACACCAGAGAGCCTTGCTAGATCCTGCCCTGGCAGAGGTTCCCCTAAAAACCTTTGGCCCCTACTCCTTTCGCTCAGGGGCTCAAGAGCGCAGAGAGCTGCCTGCCAAGCACACACAGCCAAAGGGATTTGGTTTTTTTCCCCAAGGCTTCAACCACTCGGGTCAGCACTGACCTACGAGGCAGCATTGGGCTCATCCGAGGAAATAAATGCTGATGTTTGTGGTAGGAGCCGAAGCCCCACCTGGAAACCATGTTTTCAGAATGTGTAAGTGGGGGCTGGTAGTTTCCTGTCACTGCTCTAGTTTAAATTCTGGGGAATAAATGACACAACCATGTGATACCTTGTCACTAGTGTTTCCACCCTGTAATGAAATTATTTAAATGCTTGTTTTCTAAGTGGCTGAAGAACATTTTATGATAAAAGGCTCAAAAGCGTGAAAGTAAATACATTTTAGTACTGAAAGGCCACAAGATAGTTACTGCACTGCAGACCTCTCTCAGGTTCCAGCATCCCTTTTCAAATGGTTAATGGGAGCTGTTGTATCAACAGTACTTCACAATGGATGTTAAGCATAGCAACCTAACAGCCCATGCTCATTTGCAGTTTCTCCATCGAGTCAGTGATGTGATTAGTTTTAATTCATGACACTTCACTCCCAAAATAAGATAAATAAGCACATTTTTTGTTATTTACCTTCAACAAATGAGCAGTTGGTTCAGATCACATAGGAAATAGTCCATTATTACACACATTTTTTTTAGGCTAAAAGATCTCTAGACTGTTTTTCTTGGTAGTATGAACCTACCAAATGCTTCCTGCTTCCGTCCAAAGAAAAGGAAAATACCCTCAGGAAAAACGAAATATTTCTGATCCCTAGAGTTCTGGACACTGTACTAAAGAGCTTTTGAGCATAAGATTTCTGGACTTGTTACTGCAGCAAATAATTTTGCATATAAAAAGGGAGCAGCTAATACACGTGAAAGGAACTGTGTCAAACTAGAGCTCTTTCAAGTATTCTTACAGCTCTCAGTAGCTTACTACGTGTGTTTTCTGCACATTGGTGTGTGGCAGACAAAATTGGGACTACTTATTAAATGATGTTAATGCTTTTAAGACCCTTGTTTAAAAATTCTTTAAAACTTCATTAAAATCTTACAATTTCCACCCTCTTCCACATATTCTATAAACACACTGTGCGGAAGCTAACTGCAGAGAAGATAAGCAGCAGTTAACTATAGATACGGCATTCTAGTAGCTGTATCTGTCTGCTCCTGTGAGTTCTTGAAAGCCTTGTGAGATGGAGCAACAAGGAAAGGAAACCCAGCTTAATTAGGCCACTGACAGTTTTGCCCCCAATGCCAGCAGATCGAGGACTTCATCCCCTAAATCATCATACAGTTGAAAAAGTCACTGGTTGAGAAGTTAGCAAAAGACTGGAAGGGCGGCATTACCTTCCCCAGTGTCTGTTCTGCTAGAGAAAAGGCATCCATGAAAGCTTGTGCGATAACAGACAAACAGCCATCTATGTGTGAAGTCTTCTTAATATCAAAGACAAATTGGGGATTCTTCAGTATGTTCACCCAGAAGCGGAGAGGAAGGCTAGACAGAGGAAGAACAAGCATCTTTAACCACTCCGGTAGCACAACTGCTTTAAAATGGCAGTTTAATTGCACTGCACTTGTGCAAAGAAGCACATTTCTGGGCTGCATATTCATGTTAAAAAGGGGATCAGGGAACAAAGGCTACAGAGCAAACACATCAGTCACCCTTCCATCTCCAAGTAATGCTCTCAACCTGCAGATGCTTCTTTCTGAGTGTGAAGCCAGTATGCAGACTTAGAAAGTCCTGGAAGCTATAGTGGTTTGTATCGGTATCCAACTGATACACTAAAATTACTGGGATCCACGCAGCCAAATCATATCTTCACCCAGGCATGCCAAAATCTTACTCTTCTCATCAGAGGTGACCTGTTCCATCTTTGCAACGACATTTTCAGAGAATGCATGCAATCCCGTGCATATCATATGGGCATACCTGTTCGTTTTCCATATATGGACCACATCAGGGTCAGTAATTTTTTTGCTCTCAGCCTGGGCATCGAGAAAGTCAAAAAAGTACTTGATGGCAACAGGTGCTTTATTGTTGGGTAAACTCCAAATGCTCCTGAAGAGCTTTTCAACAACTGAGTGAATTGCAACCTGAAAAGTAAGAAAATGAATACTATTATTACACAAGAAAAGAACGGGATTTCTTGTCTCAGAGACCGGAGCGTGCCCCAAGGCAACCACACACAGAAACTACAATACACTTGTGGCAAATATCTAGGCCATAGGTTACTGGCAAACAAGACAGTTAATAACAAAAATGAAACTACAAATATACCATAATGAGCTGCTTTCAAATGTCAAATATCTTATCACTTTACCAACAGGATAATTGTGGTGAACTTTGTGATAAATCGTAGGTGGAAGGAATCACCCGTTCCAAAAAAGACAGTATCAACTCTTTGGATACTGTTGGCAGCGTTGCTAAAGGCATTTGGAACTTGTGACTGGAAGTAAGAGGGAGGTGAGCAAAGAGAAGTTGAACCACTTTCCTAGGGCACTGGTCTTCACAGTGCCATCTGCGACACATGTTGAACACATGTGCCCATCAACACTTCACAGCCAAGCGACTGTCATGCTTGACCTCACTCTAGGCTAACAGCTTTGGGTGGCATACGAAGACGCTAATATTAGAGAGAAGAACTGAAAACTGGGGATTTCTGATCCAGAAGCGAAGATACTTGGCTCACAGAAGCAAGGGCTTGGCTGCTGACGGACTCACTGACATCATCACAGAGTATTCATAAGTAGAGGCAAACAAAGCAAAACACTGGTTTGTGCATTTTTTCTTCACATCTGTTCTGAAGCCCAGTTCAGCCCAATCTTCTCTCAACAAGAAGGATTTAAGTGTATCCCAGGATCCTGATGCTCTACCGGCCAGTTCACTTCATGTGGCGAATGCTACAATAGTGCCTGCATGTGTGTATGGGCGAGAGAGAGGGAGGGAGAAAGACACGGTTCGATGTAATTTCCTTTAGTGCACGGCCCTATCATGGGTGGAATTTCACAGTGAGGGGTATCACAGCGCTGTTGTACAGAGCACTACCCTACTTTGGAGAAGGAGGTGATTAATTTTAAGCCCTTTAAAAGGACTGTCTCTTAAGAGCCTGATCTTTTCTTTTGTACTTCAGCCTTCCACCATGAGATATTACTGGTTTACTCCAGCGATTCCTAAGGGCTTATGTTAGTTTCCATAGCTAATGAGAAATGACCAGTCTTCACTCTCACTTTGGGTAGCGTCCCAAATTACTCCAGATGCTATCAACAGTCTAATTAAATAATGATTGATAGATTTTTAAATGCAAGAAGGCCATAATCATCATCCCTTCAGGCCTCTCATGTCGCACAGCTCTCAGTGTTGTGCACTGATTAATATTTTAAGTAATATGCTGTTGCAAAGAGTTTTATAACCCTTTTGAGCAAGTCAGAAACAAGATGACATTACCGGAGGGAGTAAGCCGGGCTTATTCCTAAGGAATGTGCACTGTATAAATTAGGTAATCATATCATAAATCCTAAGGACCTCGTCTTTAAAATTAATCTAGTTATTCTGGATGCTTAATTTGAGACCCTAAAAGACTATTTCATTTCATGGGCAGTATTTTGTGAAACTCAGGCCTTGGAAGTTGTCTCTAAGCTGGGCAAACTCTAGTAGAGAGTGAGGAGATTGTTGACTGAAAACTGTCCTTCCAGAAGGGATCGTTCTTGCTCTGTGGTACTCAGTGACAAAAGACACTTTCTATAAGCTCAGTAACTACCTTTTTGCTTTAACCTGAGAAAAAAGGTTGTGCTTACTGGGGAGACAGAGAGTGCAAGTAATAGACAATTTCAGAATTCTAGCATTAGGAAACACCAAATGTGTCCATCTTTGCAAACTGTCATAATCCATAGTTCTCACAGTGATTTTTATAGGCTACCATTTTTATTTAGTATTTGATACACATGCAGGAAGTCTGCGTAATTTCTGCTTTAATTTCTATTTCTGCTGTGCCAAACTAGCCAAGCCTAACATCAGCCTTCCCCCAAAATAAGGCCTTTACAGCTTACCTTGGTTGACAGAAGCTTTGTCAGATACATTTCTTTCACTTTGAATTTTTGCTTTCCTTTGTGACCTGCTCCTTTCACATCTTTGTTTGCTTCGGAATCTGGTAAAATCTGTCGTGAAGAGATTAGAGATTACACAGTTACAAACACAAGTCAGTATTAAATCTACCACTTAACAGTGTAATGACTGAACTCACCAAATGACAGTGTTCATCCGAGTAGTCCACATCTAAACAGAAAGCAGAGAGCAAACAGGCATTAATGAAACAACGCAGCCAAGCAGGCTCGGTGTCACCCTTTCCCGCCCCCAGCGTGGGGGAAGCCTCTGAGAAACCCACAGGTCCTGGCTCACCTCCCTGGTGCCAACCTGTAGGTCAGATCGCTAAGCTAGGGCATCACCATCTACTGCTGGGGTAAGCTGGCAGCAAATTGCAGCTCCTCTGAAAGGAGGACAACAGACAGCAGATGAGATGACTGCATTGGTTGAGTCTCTAAGACTACTCAGCGCAGGCAGGCTGAGGTCAGGGTTGAAAGCAATGGCTGAGAACAGACAACCCTGTTCTTGCTGAGGGAGAGAGCAGTGCTGTCCCAGTGTCTTACACCTCAGGGGCAGATCTCTCCTAACTTTAGATGTCCACTTTGAGGGTGAGGTGAATGACACCCTCGGAGTGTCTGTTTCTCCCCAGAAGCTACAGAAAGCCCACTTGCCCCAGGCAACCAGCTGGGCTGGAGCAACCTGTGTCACAGGGATAGGGAAGATGAACTGACCCCTTGTAAGCACCCTTTACCTCCCAACCTGCTGGTGAGACAGCAGAGCCAAAGCTTTCAGAAACACACTCAAGAGAATAAGGAAAATTCCAAAACTGTGGGTTTTTGTTATGCCTGACTCCAGACAGTGAACCACTATGCCCGTGACACACAACACCGGGCACTGGAGCAGGGCATGTTCCCTGTGTTGGTCTCACCAGTCAGCACTTGGTGTCACCGGGGCTTCCCTGTCCCCTGCTTTCCTGCTTATGAGTCTGTATGTTTAAGCATTCATTTGTGGAAGACTGTAAGTCCTTCTGTCCCTCTTTCCTTTGCCTTCTTCCCTCCTCTTAGGCCCACTCTGCCTGCCAGAGGCTCAGAGCCAGGGTAACATGGTTCTTCATTTGGCTCAGCTATGTCAAAGTGCCAACTTTTCTGACCTCCTATTGACCAAGAGTCCTAGCTCAGCTCTCTGCATTCCCAGCCCATTCTCCACAGAAGATTAAATAGGTTGCAGTTCCCTTGTTACCTGATCGGGTATTTGCCTTCTTTTTAAAGACTTTTATGGTTGCTCCATTTGAAATCTGAAAGCAAAAACAAACATACCATGCTGAAACAAAAGTGTCTACAATTCACAAAACCCTCAGTTTCATTTCCTCTGTCCTTAAGTCTGTGGCAGAGCAGGAGCGTACCAGCCCACCTCATTCTCACCACTGTGTGCATGGCTCTAAGCAGGCAGCCAGGGCTGGAGCTGCATTTTGTTAGCCTTACCTGGCAAGGTGGGAAGGCAGGTCTTCCAACAAGCTGGCCTTTAAGACCTTTCCCTTTCTTTGATTTTTCTGGTTCAGACCCTATTTGGACATTTTCATTTCCACGTACTGCTTTGTACTGCCTCTTACACCCATCTGTCTACAGATTGCCCAGGTTGAATTCTCTGGCCCCATGCAATAGGATCTTATGGGAAGGTGAGACAGGGAGGGGAACACAAGGATGATTTCTCTTCTGGCCCCCTTTCTTCCAGCTCAGTCCATTCCCCCCACCATGCCCTATAGAGGGGCCATGCTGACAGTCTAGCCTGGTGCTCCCAAGAACTATTTTCAAACTGAGCAAAATATTTACGCCCGTGGATCTAACTTGGGGATCTGACACCCTAAGGTTAAGATCCATATCTAGTCACCTTGGGATTTCTAAGAAAAATCTTCCCCCCTCCTTTCCTGAATTTATAGCGCTGCTGGGATGGTAACTATTATCTTTAAAAGAAACTGGCAAGTCATGCTTTTATTGTCAAAGAATAACTCAAAAACGGCTCCCACTGAGAACTACACCACTGCTCTGCTGTCAAATGTTGGGTCTTGCCAAGTGCTAGTGTACTTCACTCTATAATTACAAAAACAACTGGCCAGTTCTAGGAAGGGATGTCTGCCAAAATAATTTAAGTGTTTTTTAAACCTTGGCAGCAAGCCTGGTGCGAGAAACCAGTTTAAACATTAAGATACTCTATCAAAAGCTCTGTCTTGCGCCAAAGAAATCTGCACTTACACTTGCTCCTAGAAAGTAAATGCAATCTATTTTAGAAGTATGATTTTTTGCAGGGTTTCCGTTTATCATACCATGTTTCAGAGCTCTTTCAGATAGTACAGAGCACTTTAAGACCACACCATGGGAATATGCTCTAAGACTAGCTTGTGAGGTGACACAAACACCCAGAGTCCTACTTGGCCCTGAAGATAGGTAAACAGGAACAGGGCTACCCAGCAGCTTACCCCCTCCCAGAGCAGCGTGGGCAATATGCTGCCTCCACTCCCTCTCCAAGAAGCAGGAGAGCAGCTCAATGCTGAAATGTGTTGGCTCCTGTCCTGGGGGAGATGGGCAGAGCTTGGAGGAAGAACTGCGTTTCCCTCCAGGAACCAGAGGAGTAGGTGCAGTCATGATCCAAGCCCCCACTTGTCCCAGAAATTAAACCTGAAATGATGCTTTTAGCATTGAGTGGATTATGCTTTTCCCTTCTTTATCGTTACTGCAGCAGCCATACTTGTGTTTCTTTCAGTGTGATCCAATTAAAAAAACCACCTTCTAGTGTCCTGCTGCCTACATCACTTTTCATGGTAGGCTGCTCCCATGGGCACCTCAGAACACCTTTACTTTGTCAGGTGCATTACTGAGGGGGACAAAAAGGCAAAGGGGAGATCTGTTCAGATCCAGACAACATGGAGTACAGCTACTTTGCAAAACAGAAGATGCAGTAGTGCGGCTCTATGCCTCTTCCTTGTTCTCCAGGCCTCCTGTCCTCCCTATAATCCAGTTCTTGTCAGTGACATCCCTGGATCACACATTCAGATTTGCTCGCTGGGGCTGTGCCCGCTCCTAGAACATGTGATGCTGCTACAGGCTGAGAAATTGGAGACTTATGACTGGACAGCAGATTTGAAAGCAGTTCCCTAGCTCTCTTCTTGCATGGGAGATAGGACATCATGATAATCAGCAACTTTCTTGTCAAGGCTTGTGGTTATTCTCATGTAAACAATAGTGTAGACCTCATAAATAATCAAATCAATATCCCTACTAGGAGCAAAAAATTAGCAAAAGGAGCACACAAGTGAGAGACACATGACAGTCTAATAAGAGTACAGTGGATTTTTTTTCCCTTCAGAAACACCACACAAAAATGCAAACATCCCCTACTTGCACATTTTAAAAATCAGTGTAGAAACTAAGTGTGCTTTTTCAAGAGTGACTGGTGATTCTGGGACCTTTACAACACAACCCTCATGCTCCAGTATCTTAAAAGAATTTGATGGTACTTCCCAGTTTCAAAAACCTGGGTACTTTCTAGCATTTAAGACTGGCAAACAAAAAGAAAAAATTCAGGCTTGCCACAAAACTCTAGACACCGTTGAAATGTAAACTGGGATTACTCAGGCAACTACCCTCACACTGTGCATGCAATGTTCCTTTTTCTTGCTAACTAGACACCTTTACATTCCTTTCCGCATTAATATGCATACAAGAAAATAAACTACATGTGCTAATGGCTGATACTTGCTGCTAAGCCACTGCCTAAAATGCCACTAAGTTCCTGCCTAACATGACATTATTTTGTCAGCGTCAGAAAAAGTGAACTAAAATATCTAACAGAGATACCCAGTGCAATTTCCATAAGGCAGCTGCTAAGCTATAATTAGCATAGTTACAGCTTTGCAAAAACAACTGAACCTCCAACCTAACTTGCATTTGCCTGTAGAAACCTCAGACAAAAACAAGGGCTGAGACAAAGATATCCAGGGATGACAGTGACCAGCTGGAGCAGCCTTGCCATGAGGTATGGCACCCCTCAGCCAACGCATGCCATGAGCTCAGGAAGTGCAAAAGGCTGCCAGGTAAAATCAGGGAGCACTTGCAATGGCTGCCTGTAGTAAAGACGGTGGGTGCTATCACATTAGACAGAAATTCAAGTATCTAATCAGATTCAAACCTATGTTGACCTTTGCTGCATTGACTCTGACTGCAACGCTACAATGTCCTAATTTGTACAAGATCTTTACAAGTGGAGTGGAGGAAGTCCCATGTTAATCTATAGACAAGATTAAGGAGAGGCACAGGAAAAGCTGTATTTAAGACACTGGATAGTGACTCAGGACGGCTGGGTTCACTGCTCCCTTCCCAGGAGGTAAGGAGAGCAATAAACGCCTACAAAAATCTGTAAAGTGACTCCAAATGAGCTTACTCCAGATCTGTGCAGCCTTGTGCAGCACCCAAGCTACAAACAGTCCTGCTAGGAGTCCTTGTTCCTCTCTGTGAATGGCACTGTATTTGTTCATGCAGACAGCAATGTGTTCAGGGCTGGCTCACGATTCTCAGCACCATACTGTATTGCATGGCACAGACCTACACTCATCAGCAAAACTTCTAAAGAAATAAAAATTGTCATGTTAAGAGCCAGGCTTTCAAATTCAAAAATGAGGCATGAATAAAGCTCACTAAAAGCACTCAGCATACTAACCTCGTTTCCAAAATCTATCTGTAAGCATCACAATATGAGCTACCATATCACCTGAGGCCAATCACCTGCTGCACATTTTACCCTACCCTCTCACTCTCTGTTCTCACTAATATCAGTGGAAACTCCTTAGACAGGCAATGCTGCTTGCTATGCTTCTGCAATGTGCTACGCCCAGAAGGGCTCTGCCACCAGTTGCAGCCTTGTGTGTTGTTGCAATGATGGACAGATTGATGCAGTGCTGAAAATGACTGGTTTATAGGTGCAATTGGAAGTGGAGGGGAAAATTTACAGTGCAAGTGGTGACAGTGGATGGAAGCAGAAACAGAAAAAGGGAAGGAGACTGACACAGGAGGTCTCAAGAGAAGAGCGAGCAAACTCATCGCGCCTTTTTATTCTGACTCTCAATAAGCTTTCAAAAGTATCACTACCGCCTGTTCAGATAATCAAAATATGAGGTGGGAAGAGGTAAAGAATTGCTCATGGTGCAACAAAAACTCAGCAGCAGAGACTAGAAAAGACTCAAGGCAATAGCTGGAAATCAGATGCTGTTTTAACTGAAATGCTCAACAGAAGTAACAGTTCACCTGGTATGCTTGAACCAAGCAACCCCGCAACAAGCAAACCTCTGAAAAGTAACAAAAAACATATGACTCATTGGCAAGAAAGTTCTGTGTCACACATTTCTTTCCTTCTGTTGATGATGCTCAGCTATCTCTTAAAGATTTTGATCAATCAAGATACTTCTGTGCAGACAGCATTTGGGCGTTAGGGAGAAACTGCTTCTCGATTCATTGGTACGGCTTCTGTGCTTACCTCGTAATGACCGATGGTATTTAGCTTCCTTATGCCATCCTCCATTACCTCTGAGGAACCATCGATATCTAACAATTCTCTTTGCTGCTCCTCAGACACAAGTTCTGCAGTATGACAGCAAGAGAAAACAATTACATTCCAACGGCATTCTCACTGTACAGATGTTTGTAAAGAAAACCAATACCTAATTATTTTTGGACCAGTGGTTCTCAACCGAGCTGTTTCTCTCTGTCCTTGTGCTAGGACACGTGAGAGTGGTTTTGCACTCCCACACTACAGATTCTTTTTTTGGGGTGACAGCCTGGGTGGCTGCCATTACTGCAGGCTATTAATGCTTCACTTTGTGTTGGTCAAGGCAGAGTTTTTGGAGGTGCTTTCATCTAATCTAGCTGTTTCCTTGCACAAGCATGCCCTGGTGTTATGGACACATTGGGACTAGAAGAAAGTTTTCACAATCCACTTCTAAGGGATGACTAAAATGAGCTGTGCAAGACTGACATAGTATTTGTGAAGGGTGGTCAGGCACTGGTGGTGGATACAAACATCAGGTATGAAAGTAAATCATCATCACTTGCCAACACAGCATCTGAGAAGGTGAGGAAATATTAACACCTTAGGGAGCAAGTCTGGGAGGTGACAAATGCCAACAATGCAGAGTTTGTTAGATTTCCTACTGGAGCACGTGAGGAGTGGCACGGTGGCAAGTACAGGCTTTTATTTGACCTTGAGCTCTTGAAAACCTGACAAGAAAAGGTGGCTCGACTCATCTGCTGGAATGGCCTTATTTACAGCTGTGGATATTGTACGTATCTTTCTGAGTCACATGCAAACTATTATATAAACATAATCTGACTGTAAATTATATTTGTGGGTTCTCCTGATCAAGGGAAATGGAGGCCTGTTGGAAGGAAGGGTGGTAGGAGGGATAGGAGGTAAGGACTAAAGTACTTGGTAATCATGATGTGTCATCTTACCCACTAACAAAATTTATCAACCAGCTGTACTTAGGTGGATGGGCCGCTTTACTTAACCCAGAAAAGGAACATATAAATTATATGTGTTCGGTAAATAACATGTGTTTGTTAACTGCATGCTGAAGCAAAGCAGATGTAGTTCCAATGTTCTAACTGGTAGTATAAATGATCTAGTAGAAATTCCTTACAAAGGCTATGTTCTGCCTATATGCTACAAAAAGTCAAAGCCAAAGGTAGGAATTCCTAAAAAGAAAACTCCACAGACAGACCAGTGAACTCCATGAAAATATAATACAGTGGCACTCTCTTACCAAGACCGATTTCATCCAGCTGAAGACCATAGAGAAAGCCATTCTTATTAAGGAAAGCCTGAAGGCTCTTCTCCTTGGCTTGGCCTATGGTGTCGCAGTCCAGAACATTAACTTGGATAGTTTGACAGGCATCTCCACTCTCATTTTCTGGGATTTTTTCAAAGATAATATTCACTGTCTGGGGAAAGAAAAAAATGTTATTCTGACTTACAGGGAACACCTGGCATGGGATACCTACAAACTCCTGACAGCAAACCTGAGAGTTTTTCAGCATATTTATTATTAAAGCTACTTCAGATAAAGATTATTTGAAAGAATTGTACAATGAACTTTAGAACTTCTCATTCTGAAGAATCAAAGATATATAGCTATGTATCTCCAAAAGTGTATTTTGTGTTCTGATTTTATGCAAATACGTTTCAGTGAATTACCAAAAAAAGACAGGAGACCAGGAAAAATTACAATGCATGTTCTAAAAGAAGCAGATCTTTTATTTAAAATGAATGCCTTAAAAGCAAAACTGTAAGCTACTAGAAATCTGATAAGGTTGCTAAGTAAATCGTCATGGTAAGCATGACTGATTTTGAGTGGATAGGAAGCAGTGTTAAAATGCGTACTTACACCTGCAGATTATGCTGAGTACCTTACATCATACAAAAAAAATACACCTCCCCTGGCGATGATGGTACCTGTCTGCATACAGCCACATCTCTAGAGGCAGCAGAGACAGGGCTACTGCCCAAGCAGTGAGAAGGGAAAGCATGTTGCAGCAGACAGAACCCAAAGTGGTCCAGATCTGCACAGAAAAGCGTGATTTATTGTATTAGTTATTACTCCAGGTCAAACACCCACAGGACCTGTCCAGTTACAACACCCCTGCCCTTTAGCTTGCACCTACTCTTAGCTGGGACACAACTCATGTGCTGGGCTGCACACAAGGTGAGTATGGGCTAGAGGGAGGTGCCAATGAGACTGCGTGGCCATCTCCAGGGAATGTTTTTAGTCAGGTCGTATTTCTGGTCAGGTCAGGCAGATCAGCTGCTTCCAAATGGCAGGGAAAAGGGATGAGCACAGGATTGCTAATGCCAAGTGATAATAGCACTCATTTCTAGTGCTGTAGCCCGCTCCTTGCAGAGGCATCACCGTTCAGCTACATGGATACAGACGTTCTGCTGCAGATGTCTTGGGACAGAATAAAAACAAGTGGTTTAGGTGCCAGCACTTGACTGTAAGCGGCATATGAAAATCTACGTATTCGAACCATTCTGGCAGTTGGACATTTCTGGTAGAATACATATCTTTTGACTGAAATGTGAGCACTGCAGGTGTGACTCAGTGAAGAAGTGAACATTAAAAGAGGAGGCAACTAAAAAAATTTTTTTCCCCTGCTGTCATGTGAAGGAAAGAATTTCTGTCCAGGTTGCTTCAGGGATAAACTTTTCTCTTTTCTTAGAAAAATGGGTAGTTATTAATAGCTGTAGAATGCTATTTTCTGCTTTATTACCCAGCAAGAGTGGAAATTACAACACACTGGTGGTAAAAAGAAGTAATCCAATGAGACATAAATAACTTTAGTGGTTCTAGAGAAACAAAAGGAGTATTAAAAACAGGGTTGCAAAACTATGAAGATCAGGATTTAACAAAGACCAGGATGTAACTGAAGTAACTGAGAATAACTTAATCAGGACACTGAGATGCCTAATTGTGAGGAAAATGAGTCCATGGAAAGGACAGACAGAAGAGAAGAGGAGGAGATGTGGGAACAGTGCCTGCAGAAGGAGAAGCAGACTGGATGCCATGCCTCAGGTTGGGATTTCATGCGGAAAATTAGTAAAAAATATATTGGCACAGGAATGAGGGAGTCATGCTTGGTTAGGCCCACAGACCAACTGAACAGACAGCAGTCCTGACCTTGACTTTGACTGCCCTGAGGTCATGGTCTTGTAGGATAAATATGTGGACGGGGACTAACTGTATTTTGTCTTTGGAAAACTCATTTTAATCAAAGTCTTTGTCTCTTCTAGTCTCCAAACTGATCTTTCTGGAGTAGCTAATCACACTTTAACTGATGTTGATTTGTCTTTACATCCTTGGAAGCATTCCTTCCTTTAGTGGATCCTTTCCTCCTAACGTTATTCCTACACTGCAATATTCATCTTCGTGCTTCTCCTTCATTTCCTCTTCCTTTCAGACTGTCAAGAGAAACTGTCTTTTTCTCTGCTGCATTTCCTTTTCAGCACATGTTCTCACACAGATTGCACATAAATGTGCAGCCTCTTCAGTTATTAGCATGCGAGGGCCCTCCCATCCCCACTCAACTCATTGTAGGATGACAGGACTGTAAAAAGAGAGTAGTAGTCCTTTATGTAGGTGGAATACAAGTAATTCATGGACTCCTTAATCGAAAGTATCCACAACGTGAGTATAATAACAACACTTTACGACTCAAAGAAGTGGTCAGATGGTAAGAAACATTTAAACGTGTAGAAGTCTCTAAACCAAGAGAGCCAGACAGTTTTGCTGATATGATTTCCTGCAGAAGTTAATCTTTGGTGATAAAGCAATTGATGCAGAGCTAGGAAAGCCAATCATTATTAAGTCTTCCCTCTGTAGCTGAAGTTTTCATAAATCAGATTCAACCTGTCTGACAGCACAATCCCTGGCTTTAGAAGCCATTAATCAGAAGCTGACAGTCACAATCACTGCATTTAGACACAAAGTGTAGGACTGGAAAAGGAATCAGAAATGACTGTAAAATTATGAAAGCCCTTTTATGATCAGGTCCAAAAACAATTAAGAGAAATCACAGGAGGACATGGTAGTCACAAGGAAACATCATCAGGCCCTTTTCTAAGCTCTCTCACTTTGCAAAGGAAACAAGAATAGAGGTTAACTAAGGGAAAGCTTCAGGAGGGAATTACAGGGCATGTGGTTCAACCTAGTAATATCTAGAGTTGCGACTTCATGCACTAGAAATTAGTGATTAGCAACGCAAAGTCTCTTCAGCAAGGACTTACACAGGTTGCAAGAACTGTTAAAGGCTACTTAAGGAGAACAAGGAAAGCATCTGCAACTACTTGTATAGAAAATAGCTTGGAACCTAGCTAAAAGCCAGGAACAAATTTTAAATTTGAAAGGCATTTGGCATTTGAAGACAATGGTTACAGATGTTTTTTCAGATTTGTAGTTTTCTTGAATTTCAAACAATGAATTATTTAGTAATGCTGTTAATAACCATAGCAGATAATAAATGAGATGTGGCTAATAAAGAAATGTGATAATATCATATTTTCTTAGAAATAAAGAAAAATCATCTGGGATATTCAAGGGCTCTTATTCATTACCCTGTTCTCTATTCAGCTATGCATCTGAACAAAGCATATTTCCATTTATCAGACAGACTGAAAAAACAAGAAAAACTTTTGATTGGTAAAAGTTAGAGAATTTATGTAAAGGAGACAGCACCATGATGTACAGCACAATGAAACTGCCTTAAACCTACTCCCCCAGCTCCCAGACTATGAAATACAATAAATAGCAAAAATCAGATTGATTGCATGATCCTCCTGCAGCAGCCAGAACAGTTACCCATGAAGAGGTTACAGAACAGCTAACAAATTGGCATAGAAAATGTTACAGGATTTAAATTTAGTCTAGATGGGCTCTATGTGAAGCAAGGGTTGTACTCAATGCTACAGTATGGTGCTCAATCTGTATCTAATTCAGAAGGCTCTCCTGTAGCCAACATCTGCACTGCTCGCTTCCTAGCGAGGGCTGTTGTGTCCTTTTCTGCTGACGAAAATCCCCATATGTCACATGCTTTTAATAGCTTCCTTATCTCTCACAAAGTGTGTCTAATAATACCACAGCCATGGTGTCTTATTAAGAAATTGGGTTCCCCGTCTCTCCTTTACTCCCTCACAACCCTCCCACTTCTTTTAACACCTTTCTTCTAACTCATAAAGCAGTTGAACACTTTAAACAACATTCCACCGCATGGCTTTGCTTCACTTTCAATAAAAGGCTGTTGGCTGAAGAGGTGAATCAGATCATTTCTTCCCATCTAAAAATGCAAACTCATTTCAGTAATGAATTCAGCAGCCCAAATCCCTTCTTTAAAATAAGCAGTGACTATTCAAAAGAACGCTGGAACACCAAGTCTACCACCTGAAGAAGGCTCCCCTGGTTTTCCACAGAAGAGATTCCACCAAGAACTCCTCCCATGACAGGCTGGCATTGTGTAGCTTTTCTATTTAAAATGAAACACTTCAGTGAAATGCTAACACTCAGCTGTGCACCTCACTTCGTCATCAGTCATTGAGCAAATTATCCACCAAGGGGTGCAGCTGCTTGTCTGCCTGTGAGAAAGCAGGCTTGCTTCCTCAGCCTGCAAAGAGGCTCCACGACACATTCAAGTCTCTTTCAAGGTAGTTTTATTTCTCAGTACTCCAGTATAAGCGCAGCGTGAAACCACACAGCTCCTCAGCTCATCCTGGACCAGTGCTTTTAGAAGCATCTTTCCTTCAATTCCTCTGCTTGAGTATTTACTTCATCAGCCCATCTCTTTTCAATATCTGACCCTTTCCAGCAGACAGGGGTAACAGTAGGGGGTAGGCTGGTCCCAAGGTCAGTGGCCTTTTTAAAAAAGGCATGGGCCTCAGAGTTAGGACAGCTCCAGTACAATTCAAAACGAACATCTTTCTTGGTTCTCTTTTTTCCTGTTACAATTTTAGGAAATCTCTCCCATCCTTCCTTCGTTCTCTATGCCCAGTGCTTCTTCCTTCTCCTGCCCCAAGAGTTTATCTGCATAGTGGTGTGTTTGGGAGAAGACTTGTGGAGCTCCCCCTGACTTTTATCCTGCTTTTATTGGCTTGGAACTGAAGTCCCAATCCTGAAAGGAGAGATTCGCATGCGGAGTGCCCATACCCTTGTTCATACCTTGCCACTGATTTGAGAGTTGAACTCCCTTACCAGATGCATCTCTGTGTCTTCAAGAGCCTACGTAGCTTAAAAATCTGGACACTGAGTGTCTGCAGATGTGCTTTAGTATCTTTCTACCACCCTCTTTTTGACTGTGTTTTTTTGCTCTGGACAGGTAGGTTTTAATGTACTGCTATCATGGGGCTGTGGAAAGGGACAAAATAAAATACCAACAAAATACTGCAAGACTCAGAACGTAACTGCAGTGAGCAAATGTGCAAATGCATTTGAAAACTCAGCTCAGAATTTATTTCATTTAGAAGACAAAACTTGCAATCCTTCAGGCAGAATTTTTCTTCCAAAGAATGGAGAAAATACTTGGTTCCCAGTCTGTACACTCACAGGTCCTGCATGCCACTGCAGTGCATGTGAAGTGGTGTTAGTGAGAGAAGGAAAGCTGAGTCTTTCCACTTTAGTATCCTGTTAAATGGTATTCTTGAAGAGAAAACCTGCACAGCTGGCCTGCTTCCCCAGCCCAGAAAGCCTCACTGCTCTGCCTAAATCTTTCATAGCAGAGTTTCAGTTTCCAGCGTAAATCTTAGACAAAACACCAAACAAAACTGTTTCCCTGTCCAGAGTCCTTGGGCTCCATCTCTGTAATTTTACTGCAGGAACCTCTCTAATTTTCTGATGGTTCTAAAGGGAACATTCAGCCACTTCTCAACTATGTCCATTAACTGCTGGACCTTAGCAGGGAAAGCTGACTTATTAACCCTATTAACAGTATCATTATCTCCTGTTTAAAAGCAGGAATACAAAGTACAAAGGCAGCAAATGTTTGAGAAAGGCTATCTGCTCTCTCACTTCCCCATCCATCTGCAGACAGCCTTCCCCACTGATACCAAGTCCTTCAGACCACTTCCCCTCTCTCCTCTTCACTGCAGGCTGCCCACAAGACCCTATCAGCAATTGCATGCACAGAAGTAGCACTAGGAAAAGTATTTAAGGCAATGTTCAGCAGTTTCGGAGTCAGCTATCCCCCCAAGGTGCTCTCAATTTGAATTTGTGCTATAAATAACAAAAGTCAATCAATTCCACAGGACCAGATGTTCCTGTGCAGGCTACTAGTAACAGACATATTGAGCTTGCTTGAAAATTGTTGCTTAGCATCACTACTGGGTTTTGTCTCCTATGGCTGGCTATATATAGCAATATATTTAAACTTACCCTGGTTCCCAAATGCATGCCAGAATGCAGCGCACAAACAGGGAAACCAAAGATGTGGTATCATGTACTTAATTTTTAGTCACAAACTTCCTTTCCAAATGCACACTGTGGTAACTTAGCTTGAAGTACCTTAAAATGAAGCTTCCAACAACAGCTTTGTAAATAGCTATAGAAGATTTGCCTATAAATTTGTCAGTACATGAGCTTTCAGCAGAAAATGACAATTTAGAATGTTTTACAAGAAGGCTGTCATTTCAGTGAGCTTCCCATGTGACCCAGTGAGCTAAGTCCAATGGATTGCTGAGCAGCCAAAATTTCCAGGGTCATGTAGTCTGCTCCAGTATGTGGCATGTTAGGACCTCCAGGTTCTTGCTGCAAAAACAGAAGATGGGCAGACCTGGAAGCTCCAGCCTCGCCTGAGGCTCAGGATATGAGCTCTGAAAAGGGCTCAATTCTCATCCAAAGTCACCAGCACTTGCAGTGTCCCTGCCATGGCAGTTGCTGCCCTGGCAGTTTCTGCTCCCAAGCTCTGAAGCCCCCTATTCAGTTGCACTTCTCATACTCTGGTATGTCCGGTAACTCTGACAGGAAGCCAGAAGTTCAGCGCTACAGGCTTGGGGAAGAGTGGCTGGAAAGCTGCCTGGTGGAAAAGGACCTGGGGTACTGGTTGACAGCCAGCTGAATATGAGCCAGCAGTGTGCCCAGGTGGCCAAGAAGGCCAATGGCATCCTGGCCTGTATCAGGAATAGTGTGACCAGCAGGAGCAGGGAAGTGATCGTGCCCCTGTACTCGGTGCTGGTGAGGCCGCACCTTAAATACTGTGTTCAGTTTTGGGCCCCTCACTACAAGAAAGATGTTGCCTTGCTGGAACAGGTCCAGAGGAGAGCAACCAAACTGGTGAGGGGTCTGGAACACAAGTCATACGAGGAGCGGCTGAGGGAACTGGGGTTGTTTAGTCTGGAGAAGAGGAGGCTGAGGGGAGACCTTATCACCCTCTACAACTGCCTGAAAGGAGGCTGTAGTGAGGTGGGGGTCGGCCTCTTCTCCCTGGTAAGAGACGATAGGACGAGGGGGAATGGCTTGAAGCTGCACCAGGGCAGGTTTAGGCTAGACATTAGGAAAAACTTCTTCACCAAGAGGGTTGTCAGGCTCTGGAATGGGCTGCCCAGGGAGGTGGTCGAGTCGTCATCCCTGGAGGTATTTAAAAGAAGGATAGATGAGGTGCTTAGGGACATGGTTTAGTGGTGGGATGGCAGTGCTAGGTTAACGGTTGGACTCAATGATCTTAAAGGTCTTTTCCAACCGAGGTGATTCTATGATTCTATGATTCTAAGTTAAGGAACAAGGAAGCTATGGAAATGACTGGAAATGCAGGGTTTTAAGCTCTCAGACTCAAAATCACTTGGAAATTCTGGGGAAAAAAAGCACTCTGGTTATTCTGAAAACCTTTTTCAGACCTCCTACTCAAAAAGTCATAGATTTTACACACTCCAAAGTGCAATAATCCTTGCTGTCCCTTCTCCCCTCAGTGTCAGAATGACAATCAGTAAAGGAATTCCAGCTTTCAAAGAATTCTGGGTGTAACTGTAAAATAGGAAGCACTTTGTAGTTGCTTTAAGAAAGGCAAGAAATCTACAGTAAAGCTCAGAAACTTAGCTAGGCTTCCCAGATACCTTGTTTTTAACCAAGCAACTAATTAAAATCCACCACAATGCAACCTTGCTAATTTGGAGCTAATAACATGGAAACCCACAGCAAATTATTGCTGCCTGAAGATTAGCCACAAGTAAACACAATAGAAAAATAAAACCTCTGCATTCCATTCTTTCATTCATTGGAAAAGTATAATTTAGTTTAAATTCTAAGCATATGTTTATATTTTTGTAGTACACTTCAAAATAAGAAGGAATTGTAATACCCTGAGACTTCATTAAACCTAACCTTTGGTGATTGAGGCATGCTGTGAAGTGAGGAGTGAGTGCTATTTGTGAAATGTATATTGGTGAAGTACCAGCTAGTCAAACATTTTGAAACTTCGTCAGCAATAACCATTTTATTATCTGGGTACTTAACCATCACCTTAGTCTCCAAGAGCCCTAATTTAGCTTCCTAGAAAAGGAGAAAACATTGTAGTTGTCTGTGTCTGGAGGGACACAAAACTGGCAAACATACCACTGTTTTGAATTCAGACACTTGCCACAGAAGCCAGTCTTCGTTAAGCGTGTACAGGGCTTTGCAAGTTATCGCGTCAACAGGTCCTTTGTTTATCCTCTGATTGAGGGTTGTCACTAGCAAATAGAAAGGTTCACCAATTGTCTCCTAGGACATGAAACAAACACAAGGAACACGTTTATTTTTGTAATCATTAAATGGGCGCATGAATAACTAGGAAAAAATAAGTGTAACAAATAGAGTTATTTCCTTTTAACTAACTTGTTATCTTGCAATTAGAAAAGAAAATCCCTCTGAGCAGATTTATCTAGTTATTTGTTTAACCTCCATCCTTTGCTTTTTGGTGTGAAAGTCTCATGCAAATAGCAAGGGACAGCTGGAGTGTGTGGCAAGATAGCTCACAGCCCCTTGCTGTGCACGAGCACACTACAGACAAGCTGCTCCTACTCCACCTGGCAGACGCTTCCTAGTTCCACCAAAGAGCGTGTGGGGGGTGAGACGTGCATGTGTTCACACGCATACTTCAGCTATTTCTTCCTTTTTCAGTCTTGTGGGAAAACAAGCTAACAACTAGTTTCCTTTTGAATTGGCGTCTCCCCTTGTTGTCCCTGAAAAAAGGCCTTGGGAGCAAGGTGGTGGGACATACACTGGCATATCAGCCAAAGAGGGAATGGAACAGGGGCTTCCCTCTCCTGCCTGAAACCCAGTCTTTGGGAAAGCGCCTGAGAAAGGAAGGATGGATCTTTGTTTCCATGTGACACCATTCCTGCAACCCGGCTAAGACATTTCACTAGCACAGCTCTGTAAAGATGACTGGTGTATCGAGAACAGATCTCTGACAGTTCCTTGGCTCTCTCCTGGGGTTTCAGGAAACTGGTGCCGAGCTGCTGAGCCTCAAACAACTCTGCTGCTGTATTAATGCAAGAACTGATACGAGTGATAGCAACAGTGTGATACCATCACACTGGTAAGAGAGACAGGAAGCATAACCAAGCACTGAAACCCAAGACAAAGTGCTACCAAGTGGGCTAAAATAAACAAACAGTAAAATGAAAGAAACCACTTATTTCATTTCCACTTGAAGTAATTTAATTCTTGAAATCTGCAAGGTTTCAATTTGGAGGTTAAAAAGTCTGGAAAGAAGTTTAGTTTCCCAAAAGACGGTATTGCTTAAATCTCCATTACGTGGTAGCTTTCCAACAGCTTGCATAGAAAGGAACAGCTGCATTTTAACAAGGGTGTCAGTCTTTTAGCATGATCACAATACACCTCATGGAGATGAAATAATATCTGAGAAAAGGATATGGTAGAATTGCAAATTTACCCAGATCTCAGCCAAATAAATGGCACAATCATTGCTTACAGATCCGCTCTTTTCCTGCATCCCATTGATGATAGCTAGTTAGGTCACCTAAACTAGAAGAGTGCACATTAATAATGATAAATGTTAGACTGAATGCTTTAAACTGATCCCTCTAGCTATTAATATTGAAGACATCAGTTAAAAACATTCTTTGCCTATCTTACATAGTGAAAAGATGTACACGTACCCGAAGAAATCCAGAAAGGCAGACAGACATCCAGTTTGTCAGCAATTTTTCTACCACAGATTCGGTTCGTCTGAGCAGCAGCTTAGGCTGTACATTGCTTGATTGCTCCATCAAGTCCTTTGTCAACACTTCCAAAATATGGGTTAGATAAACTAGCTTAGTTTGTAGTGCAATAGTCAAGAAGGATGCAAACAAGCACCTGTTAAAAAAAAAAAAAGAAAAAAAAAGAATACTATAATATTTGGAATTTCTCTTCCCAGTCATCTTTAATAAATGAAACACACTTTAGTGCAGCTCATATCCTAAGCTTTCCTTCCTCAGGCGCAGAAACTGTCCACTGATCTCTACAAAAATATAAAAAATGCAAGTCCATCTGCTCTTGTGATTATTTTTTAAACACAGAATTTGTGTCTCTAAATTTAATTCTGCAGAGCAACACCTGCTTCAGCGACAGAACATTTCTAAACTGTAGAACTGTTGATCTAACTGCAGGAAGTGTTTACAGTTTTGAAGTGAGTTTTCCTGCTCCTTTGCCTCTTTGTTTACATGTACAAACATTCTGATTTCTCTTTAATGGCTTGTTTTAATGGCAATGTTTTTAGTTCCTCAGTGTGTGCAGATGGAGAAGATGGAAAAATGCTCTCGAGTAATGCAAGCTTGTTTTGCAAGAGGTAGAAATGACATTTGTGTGCTACAATCCATGTTGTTTTTTCCTGCTAATTCTTTGTCTTGAAGATGATAAGCATAATCATACTATACCTGTCTTTCACAGAGAAATTTTTCTGCTTTTCAAGGGTGTGAATGAGAGTAACAAGAAAGTTCTTGTTACAAATTAAAGCATGCAACATGTTGAAGCTTTCATCCTTGCTCGTTTGGTCTCTGCTCTGGAATAGTTAAACAAAAATAAGCAAACTGTAGTTGGCTATGATGGATTCTTAATGCTCAGAAAGATGGTAAGCAACATATGGGACAGGACCCTGGCCTCATTCAAATCAGTGGGAATTTTGCATCTGTATCATGGATCTCAGGATTTTACCGAAGATGCATTTGCATTTGTGTACAACAGAGTACACACATGCAGAGCATGCATTTTCTGTCACACACACAAAGTAATGCCAATAATTAAGTTTGCCTGTCATTTCCCATGACTAGATTCTGTTTATTTAAATAAGTTGTAATATACATTGGGTAACAGTATCTTACATAGCAAATTCTTTTTATATATAAATCCATGTAATCCTCCTCATAGGGAGAAAGGGAACATATTGAAAATGCAGTCTTGATGTGTTCTAGGACAACACTGAGATAAGGGATACAATCACTCTTGAAAAAATACTTATTAATGAAGGCATATCACACTGCATCAACTTACCTGTGGCATGTCTTCACTGAAGATGGATGCAAAGCCTCCTGACTAAAATATAAGACAGGTGATATTTATCATTCTTACGTATACCAAGTTTCTAACACATGTACGTTAAACACGCCAAGCATGTTCCTTGGAATAAAACAATGGAAATGCTGGCTTCTAATGAGGCTACAATATAAAAACTCTACACAATAACCTCTGCAAAGGTGCTGCCCAGGTTCACTGAAAAGTGAACTCTCAAAGATGACTCGGTATTGACTTCAGTGTTACTGTGTGTGTTACTCTATACTGCTGAGCCACACTAGCACAGCAGTCAACTAAAGTTCCGCAGGGAAAGCCATTTATTACCCTCGTCTGGAAATATGCTGGTGTGCAAGGGGCACTGCAGGCTGCACCCTTCTTGTAGGGCAATGATAGCCTTTGGTATGTGGGATTTCTGTAATAGTGCGACACTTGAGTTCATCTGCCTCCATTCATTTCAAGGCACTTTATGAATGTTCACTAATGAACTCTCCAGGAGGTCCATGCTGTTAGTCTCCAGAGAGGCACAGGTGCCACCACACATCCAGTCCTAGCAAAAGCTCACACAACAAGTGGAAGCCCCCGGTTCTCAAATACCCTGTCAGTGCCTCTTGTCTGACTTTTACAGCTTGTAAGGTCCCAACACAGCTGCATATTCCCAAAGCAGCACCCTTGAGCAACAATTCACCCTAGTGACGTTTACTGTCATCTGCTTTATCTGTGATGCTTGGCAGCCCCTAGTTTCCTTATAGAATCCTAGAATCACAGAATGGTTTGGGTTGGAAGGGTTAAAGATTATCTAGTCCAACCCCCCGGCCTTGGGCACAGACACCTTCCACCAGATCAGGTTGCTCAAAGCCCCATCCAACCTGGTCTTGAACACTTCCAGGGATGGGGCATCCACAGCTTCTCTGGACAACCTGTGCCAGTGCCTCACCACCCTCACCATAAAGAATTTATTCCTTATATCCAATCTAAATCTATCTTCTTTCAGTTTAAAACCATTGTCCCTTGTCCTGTCACTACAGGCCCTGGTAACAAGTCTCTCTCTGACTTTCTTATAAACCTCCTTTATTTTGAAAGGCCACAATAAGGTCTCCCTGGAGCTTTCTTGTCTCCAGGCTGAACAACCCCAACTTGCTCAGGCTTTCTTCATAGTACAGGTGTCCCAGCCCTCTAACCATTTTCATGGCCCTCCTCTGGACCTGCTCTAAAAGGTTCATGTCTTTCTTGTGCTGGGGAACGCAGAGCTGGACCCAGTGCTCCAGGTGGGGGTCTCATGAGAGCAGAGTAGAGAGGGAGAATCCCCTCCCTCGACCTGCTGGCCATACTTCTTTTTATGCAGCCCAGCTTTCTGGCTGCAAGCACATATTGCGGGCTCACATCTAATTTTTCATCTACATATCTGATTTTTCATCCCTCCCTTTCCTCATGCCTCTTGTTCTCTTCTTCCCTACCATACTCTTCTTCCTCTTCCTCCACTGGCTATTCCTATCTTCCTGGAACAACTTCATCACCCCTAACACCACCTACCAATAAAACACACACACACAGTGAAACAACCAGAACCACTTTAAAGTTTAAAAATGCTTGTGAACAGGAAACAAGCATGGTAGCATTAAACCAAAAAATGTGGGAAATTGAGTGAAAACAGAAATAATAATCCAAATTTAACAAGTAAAGCAAAAATGAGGCTGAGCGTAACTAATATTTTAAGAACAGATGTAATATCCATTTAGCATCTACAAGCATTAAGCACAAAACAAAAGCTACTGAGCCAGATTAAATACAGAAAATTAAAGCAGTGGGAAGCGAGAAGCTCAAAATGCAGATGGGGTCCATCACTCAATTTTAGGTATCTGACTCCCTCTTTAAGCAACTCGTCCCATCCTGAGACAGATGTCTCAGGCAAGTGGGATGAATCACTTTCTTGAGCTGCCTGTCTCTGCGCTGACTACAGAAGATGCTCAGTGAACAGCTTTGATGTCTGTGTTTAAACAGCTTAGATTAGATGAGACAAAACCCACTGAACACACCGGAAGGCAGTAAGAGTACAATCCAGACATCATTCAAACACATGAAGTTAGTGAGGGAAGCAGTGGTTTATCACTTTGACCCTTCTTTCAACCCTTCTGACATTCAATCTACTACCCCATCGCCTTTTCTTTCCATCTGTAATACTTGTTTAGTAGAGCACTGCTCTCCTACCACATTCATACTGCACAAGGCATGTTTGAGCACTCCCACAACATACATGATAAGTACTTAGCAGGAAAAATTGGTACACAAGACATTAAATATCTTGCTTGACACCACATGTCTGTAGAGAGCTAATAGTGGCACGTTTACCTTCGTGGTATCAGTATTTCAAACTGAGACAAAATCTAATTGGAATCATTTCCAGGATGCGCCCATGGCATGAGGCTTGCCAAGGCAAAACAGGAGCCCTTCCCTTTCTGACCTCACAAAATGCAATAAGAGTGGCAGACTTCGTGCCTTTTTGTCTTTCCTTTTTATTTGCATAAATCAAAGCATTTCCACACAGACAGCTTTTACAGATTGTTTCTGTTTTGACAGCGGACTATCACTGGGAAAAGATGTATTCCTAAAAATAAAACCACTATTTTAATGCTAATATGCCTGGCAACAAAACAAACTGAAAGGAAAGAGATGCAGAAATTAATGTTTCCTTGGTCCACTGTCTTCAAACCTCCTAGCAACCCCACACAAATTAGACTGGGGGCATGACAGCAGTACCATATTCCCAGTTTCCTTTGGTGTGAGAACTGGACTCAAAGTGTACAAAGATGATGCATATGTAATTGTTAAATATTATCCTGCCTTAGCATCTGGCATTTGGTGTTGTACAAAAAAAGGCCCTGATTCTGCACTATGACATGTGTTTATCACAATGAGCTTTTAGTGGGATCACACATGGCAATAAAGTGAAGCAGTGTGCAGATAAGACCGCAGGACTGGACCACAGCAGCGATGAGTAACACGTGAAGACTAGTAGGTAATTCGCATACATACCAGCTATACCCTCCCACACCACAGCACTAACCAAGGGTTTCTACTCACTTGTGTCAGTTACACAGCAAAATTTCACCAGCTGAGATCACAGCTTCTGCTAATTACTAAATACCGGTAAGCATTGGTTAACACCATGATATAATTTTGAAAGCTGTGGCACATGCACTTATCAGCATCATAATGTGCCATATATGCAAAGAAATAGCAAGAGAAGTAAAACATTCAAGAGAAGGCCTCTTTGGTCCTCTGATGCAGTGGCACACACTGCTCCAAAGAACAATAAAAATATCCACCTCTGAACTGGACAGCACTTAATTTTTTAATGTAATTTTTAACATAATTTTTAACCATTTGACCCGCACTCCTTTGAATCAAGGTCTTACCACTTCTGTCAACAGCTTGGAGTAGAAAGTCAGCATGACCTTAGAGCCATTTCTTCATGCCACAAGTCTAATTAGGAAGTGTCATGTTGTTAGCTATCATGTTAGCTAGTCTGCCTGTTACTTTAATTAGCTATAGCATGGAAAGTGAAAGCATGAGAACAAAAAAAGCAATGGATAAATTATAGCCTAGTTAGGATGGCCTGAAAGGCAAGCAGCTTAGTGAGGCTGGGCAAAAAATAAATGGATGCACACACAACCCTTGAAAATTCAACAATGGTGCTTTATCTACAGAATTTAGGCTTGGTTAAATATAGACATGTACAGCCTTAAGTGTTCTTTGGTACTTCTTGACTTAAGAAAAGTTTCTTGTGAAAACAATGTGCAAGTACTGTGTAGTATTTACTTTAGTTATTTGATCCTGACCTTTCTAGCTTATTCATTATTAGGCAGGGCTGACAACTGAAATACTTGTAAATATTTACCTCTGGAAAGAAAGTTCTAAGAGCAAAGTGTTTGTAATCAAGGAATGGAACAGTTCCAAAACTATCCACCACGTCTAATTCATCCATCTGCAGTTCAGCAAATCCTGAAAAAGCACCCACCCAGAGAGTTAGTTTAGTTGACACAAAATTATCTTCACAATTATAACTTGGCCCAAGCAGATGTTCCTTAAAAAACAGTTTTCAGGGAAGAGGAGTTGTTTTTCTAGCTGAAGCTCTTATGAGCAGGAAAGTACCAACCTATTTTTTTCCCCCACTTTCGTTGAAGGAAATTTTACATGCAATCCTATTGGCTGGGTGCTATCTGCTACTGCAGTGCACACCAACATTAGAGGAACTCCGATACAACACAAAAATATTCCAACAGCTACAAAATTAAATATTTATATAATGTGACCTTCTTGACAGTTTCAATTCAGAAATTATGCTGTACTTAAGCTCTGTAAAGCGCTTCAGACCTACCCTCGCGTATTTCCTTCCGAATCTCATATTCCAGCAGTTCAAGTTGCTGACTCTGTTTACGAGTTAACTCTTTGGATTTGTATCTAGTAACTATGAATGCCGCTGAAGAGGAAGAAAAAAAGATTCTGAGTACAGAAACTGCAGAACAGACAATCTCTATGCAAGACATATTTTAATATTAATTTAAGAAACAAAGATTAATATGCACTTACACTCTCCAGGAGGATTACTGTTTCTACTGTTGTCAATGTGCTAGTACCCATGAGCCCTAGTTACCTGGATCTAAACTCCAATATTTAATAAAAACCATTCCTTCTAACAAGGTCTTGGAATTGCTAATCCAACTTTATTTGAAAGTACAGCACACCCTGCTATGTACAACCTGCACAGTGAGGCACAGAATCTAACAACTACTTCTACTACTAGCAACCTACTTAAAGTAGCACTGATTAAACAGGAAAACCAGTTGTTTTGAACAGGAAATCCACTTCCAAATTGTTAACTTCTCTAAAGCGTATTTTGAGAGAGTAAAGGCACGAAATATGGTTCCTGTAAAAGTAATGCACTTTTTAAAAAGAAACCCAACCAAACAAAAGAACAAACCCCTAAACTTATTACAATAAATGAAACTTTATCAAATATATAACCAGATTCAGAAAAAAGGAATTCTGAAAATGTTCAGAAAAAAGAAGTGACAAAAAGAGGAGGGGATAACTATTTACCCCCCTCAATTTAGTAATGACCTACACATTCATGAATGATCCAAATGAGACTGAGCAGAAACACCACAAACACTGCCTGAGGATAAGCAGTTTGTTAGGGAACATCTGCCCCAGGGACAGGAGGGGAGCCCAGCTCTGACAGCTGGAAAGGCCCATGTTGTGACACGAGGATGTCAGTCCTATGGCTTGCCTCACTAAATGGTGGTGAGTAATCCCAGCAGAACAGCCAAAACTACTGTCTTGGAACATGCTGTAGTCTGACAAAGTGGACGTCACCACCAGACCAGAGTTAACTTTATTTGGAACAGGGGAAAACCACCGGGTTGTTTGTGACAGTCCCAAACATGTATATGTGTATGCATGTATATGTGTTTATGTGTCACAATTATACCCTTCGGCACATCAAAAACTGAAAACACATTATTGTACTTACCTATAATGACACCCACTACAATAGGTAGCAAAATAAGAACATATAAATATATGTGTGATGATGTTGGTTTGACTTCATGCTCAAATTTTCCTAATTTGACCTGAAGAAAAATAAAGGCTGTGTTAACAGAGGTCAGGTATTATATTAGTACTCAAAATTACATTTAATGTATAAAAAAAAAAAATGTATTTGAGGCATATGAAAGACCCTGGTTCTTCAGATTGTTGGGAAGACAGCAGCAATTTGGGAAAATGTATGTGAACCAACACAAACTTAACTTTTATTGTGTTTGATGTTTAAGCAGGTTAACAGAGCAGTGCCAAGAGATAAATGCGGAGGTCCTCATGCAGCACCAAATTTTGCCATTGCTCTTGCTGCAAACTAGAGCCCTCAAATGAATGGTAAGATCTGGCCTCCAACTGGCCAAGTGGATCACGCACTTCAGAATCACTGCTAAACGTTCTGGTATTTTGAAGCAAGGAAGGCATGTGTTGACAGTCAAAACATTCCCTTGAACTCACAGTGTTACTCTGCTGAGCAGAAAAGAAAGATAAGACTCACGCTAATAATGAGGGAAGTAAGATTTCTGATAGACGCCTGGCCCACAGCCCTCTTTCCCTATTTCTTTGCAGAAGTTTCAACCTCTTTATGTAGAATGTAGGGCACTCCTGAAGGTCCGCTTAAGAACAAATACAACACAATACAGGCACAACAACCCTCAACAGCCACTGGGCTTGTCAAAGGCAGGACAGGCATTAATTCTTAGGAATACA
Organism: Gorsachius magnificus; assembly: GCA_034008185.1. Classification (NCBI taxonomy): domain Eukaryota; kingdom Metazoa; phylum Chordata; class Aves; order Pelecaniformes; family Ardeidae; genus Gorsachius; species Gorsachius magnificus. Next base: position 167,610,751 of record CM067081.1, read on the forward strand.
CGGAAGTGCTGAAGTCTGCCAGATGCCAAACTGAGGCATTCACCACTGGTAATTATGGCAAAAGAACTTTCACAAAGGAGGATCTCAAAGAGGACTGTGAAAGCACATAAATAAAGGGTAGCTAAGACTATAAACAGACTAGAAGTAAAAATATGCTGTGACACAGGAAAAGAATACCACCAAGGGCCAGGGCTAGAAATGAGCCTGAGATAATTGAAAAGGAGAGTTGAGTTGAAATTATTTTGGGTTACAGCAGGGAAGGCAGAGATCTGGTGATTTCAATCACTGGCTTGTCACAGGGGGTGAGGCAGCCAGGGCAGCCGGACACTGCTACATGGACATAAGCAAGCAAAGAAACCCCACAGGGCTGGAAGGACACAGCCTTCATATTTCTGGGGCTACGAAGAACAGAAGACAAAGCAGACCTTTTTCCTCCATCAAATGTATTTTTTTCCTCGGTTGTTTATGTGTTTTCACAGTTCCTATACAAAGTACTTTCGGTCTGAGCCTTACTAGGATCCCATTTGCCTTTTCTAAGGCTGAAACGCATTGGTGGCTAAATATATTAATCATCCTGTGACTAATACACCTAACTTTCTCCACTTGTCATGTCCAGCCAAAACATTCCCAAAGCAGAAATTCCTGCTACTCAACCCTGCTTATTGAAAACTGAGGCAAAGCATTAGTTTAATTTTCTGTTCATACTTAGATTATCTTTAATCTTCACCATAACCTTCTTACTCAGTGGCCCCATTTCTTTCCTTATCTTTTATCTACCTTGCTCAAGAATCATGACTAAATAAGGTACACTTGAATTCATCTGATTCCTATTCCTAAATTAATTTAATTCTTCCTGCATGACATTATAAAGCCTCCTCTGGACTGGGAACGCCTCTGAGCTTTATGTCATCAGCAAATGTTATTAGTCCATGCCTTATTTTTGTGCTCAAGTCACTAGTGATATTAAATAATATCTGGATGAAAATCAACATTGCCCAGAGTCAGCTCCATGTACACAGCATCCAGGTTGTCTAACCCCTAGCGTCTTCATAATCACCATGTTGATTACTGAATGACTTCCAGGTACATGTGATCTACGGCTTTTTTGTTGCTGAGGAAATCACTCATCTTACCAAATAAAGATATCTAGCATAATCTGCCTTTATTAAAAAGAAGTCGACAATTATCCCATTTTCCATTTACCTCCAGGTCTTTCACGAGTCCCTCATTCAAAATACATCATAACGCTTTACACAGAGCTAGGATTAAATCAGCAAGCTTCTATTTGCCTAGTTTTTTTTTTTCTTTTAAATACTGGTTTTATATTTGCTGCTCTCCAGTCATACAGTACCTCTCCTGACTCTACAGTTTTATTTAAAATCTTTCCCACTAAGCCTACAATATCACGTGCCAGTTCTTTCTCAGTGCTGTGATGGGAATGATCCTGTTCCAGCTGTCCTGAGCTCCCTGATCTATCTGAATCTTGCTTCTGTCACAAGAATGGCATTTTCTTCTTTGACACCTCCATTCAGACTCATCATCCTGACCCCACACTCAATATCCTCTTTCTTCCTGAAAACTAAAGCAAGAGACAAGTTTATTCTTGGGCCATACCTATCTTTTATACTCAGCTTATCCTTTCTTCAGAGTAGCCCTACTTCTTCTATGATGAGTTATTTATAAGATTGAAAAACATGTGATGATTTCCTCCTTTTACATTTTTCTTGATGTTGGAAAAAATAATTTTTAAGGTACCAGAAGTGAAATGTTACATTATAAGTATTGCATTTGATTTGCGTTAGCAAAGCGGTGACCTTTCTATGACAGTCACTCCTATGAAGCTTGCAGGATGAGCATGTGATATCGCAAGGCAACATTAATATTTAAATGCAACACCAATCTCAGAAAGGCTTTTCCATGCCGTAACTGGCTCAGACGGAAGGATCCACAGATGGGGGATCAGTTAACAGTGATAGGAAATTGAGAATAGCTTCGTTAATCTTTACTATGAGCCATATGCCTTGAAGTCAATAGAGTTATTTCAGTTTTATACCACCATACACTGCAATAAGAGTCTGGCATTTTTTTCCCTCATAAATGGTGATGATTGCTTTTTAAAAAATTTGTATCTCCATGTTATTCGTGGAGCAAATATCTTAAGCTGCCATTTAGCTCTGACATCCATGCTAATGTTCATATATTTGGGGCTGGCTTTGTGCCGTATGTTCACAGCATTTTGGCCTCCCTGGTGCACACTGAATTTTACCCCCTTTTTCATCCAGAAATGCCTTCTCTTCTGTCTTAGTGGTGATCGCTATGCACTGTTCAAGATCCTTATCTACTTCAGTGGGAAAAAGTAAATGGGAGGACACAATCCTTTTCCTCGTGGCCATGCTGCAGCAGCAGATTGCTTACAGATCTAAGATGAGGGGCTCTCTGGGAGCCAGTGATGCTTTATTTGTGATGTCTGTGCTGCAGCCAGAGGTCTGACAAGCTACTGCTCTCCTGGAGCTCAGCAGCAGTAAGCTCAGATTGGACTGCAAAGCCTACCTCTGACACTACAGCAGAAACCAGACAGTAAATGAACTCAGAACTGCTAGTGGTACCTAAGCTAGGCAGGCATGCTTAGATGTGAGAAAGATAACTGGACTAACAAGTACCAGGAGAACAAAAAATGCATCCAGTTCCTCCCTCTATAAAAAGCATTCATGACCAGAGCATTACTGCTACATTTTGTTACACTTACATAAACATCCAAACATTGTTAAATTGCAACAAAAAGGAATTCTACTTACAAAAACTTTCACTGTGGAGAAGTCAATCTTGTCCGTTCCTTCCCTTTTGAATTTGCACAGTATGGTGCTACGGTCTGGTTTTTTGGTAATATTTTGGACACTGAACCATATCTTTTTGGTCTGTGTACCATTCATATACGACAGATAAACCTCTACCTCCGTTTTAGAAATATTCAAGTTGTCATTTTCTTTCTAGAGGGAAAAAATGAAGACAATAAACAGTCACTAAATACAGTAAAAAGTAAAATGATCCACGACTATTTTAAATAAGGAATTATAGTTTACTACTTTCAAACTTACATATATTTTTAATTCCAGATCAGGATCCAGCTCAGTGTGCAGCTGGTAGTTGATGAACACTGGGTCAGGGTGATAGTGTAATTTGACACATGGTATAAAGGTATTTTCCACTTTTAACATCATATCAACAACTTTACCCTCTGTTGCATGGCTCAGGCTTGGCGTTAAGTAATGATATTCAGATTCATTTCCAGGACACCTAGAGACCTAGAAATGCAATAGCAAAGCTGTAACAGTCATTAAGCACTCAACAGTGGGTACAATTACAAACAGAGGCACTCAAAATCATTTTAACGTCATCCTGACTTCACACAGATATCTGCTAAATGTCTTCTCTGCGATCAGGGCTGCATGCAGAGCACCTGGGAAAGTTTCTGTGTTGAGCTTGTGCCTACCTTTATGCACATTTATCACACACTCTGCATGCTGCTTTAAGGCAGACTGCACACTGCTAAGGCAGCTATTTCCTGCAGCGAGACAGGAATAGTGACAGTGATTTCTCCTTCCTTCCCCTCAATGCAGGTGATAAGAGAAGAGCAGGATGAGCTCTCTAGCTTAACTCCCGATAGAGGGGAGCTGCTACAGTCATCCCATTGGTAGTGTCATGGCGTGGTGCTGCTGTTTTCTGGTCTCTATGCTGCAAGCCCAGGAGGCAACAGGGTGCCCACCTCCTCACAGCCTTGGAGGAAGGGTTTCATCACAAAATCAACCCCAGTCTCCCACCCCTTGCTGAGGCAACGGCACCATTTGGGTTCTCAACACAAAGCCAGAGAGAAGCACACCACCCTCTCCTCCAACAGACCCTTATATGGAGGCTGGGGAGGCTCAAAATGGATGAATTTGGAGCAAGTCTCTAGAGCACAGAAAAAAGGCTCAGGGAATTATGCATGAGAGTGGCTTATGTGTATCTGTGTTCTGGTACTGAGAATGTGTGCAACTGTAATCCTACAAGTGGTCATATTTCATTCAGCAGGGTGACTGATGTGTGCCCACAACTGTTTGAAAAATATTGAGATCCTCCTGAAACCTTAGGAATAAAACCTAATCCCTTAAGAGACCTCTATTTGGTATTGTAAAGGAGATTAGACTTACGGTGAGGTTTGATCTCTGGTCATCTGAAATAATCACACTGTCCACCACATTAAAATTTCTACCGATCGGTGTAATCTTGCGACCACCACTGTAAAAAACAAAAGGCGGGGGGAGGGGGAAGGGAGGTTAATATTATCTGTTTTCCCACAGATAAGTCCTGCATTAAGGCTTCAGCTGTGAATAAACTACTCCTGCATTTTGCTTTGGTAGCAGCCAATATAATAAAGTCAAACTGCAGGACAAGATAATTAGAGCTATACAGCGTACTTCCATTCTTTCCTCATAATGTAATGGTAAATGCTTTTGCTACTGTAAAACCAAATGACTTGATAGCATACACATTGCATACTCCTTTACAGGGACTCTCCACCTTGTTTTCTATTCATGCGGCCAAAGAACTAGACCGTGATTTAATGTTCTGTCTTGAAGACATGGTGTTTCACTGCCCCAGGGCAGCCCCGCCTGTGCTTAATTCTTGCCTTCTTCAGGACAAACTGATGGTGCCAGGCACCTCACAGGAAACATTCTCGGCAGTGTTCAGACCATCTGTCTCGGCACACACAATGGTGCTTGTGTCTGAGGGCTCTGGCTCACAATCTCTGCTGAACGCAGTTGGAGTGGTTTAAGGTATTATTAATTTCCAGCTGTCTGAGCTGCCCTTCACCTGGAGATGAGGGCATGCGTCCTAGCTGCTCAGCTGCTAGCCCAACTTACTACCTCAAATCCACACTTGCCAGTGCTTGACGCCAAGATATCAGATCAAGAACGTGAAAGTGGGTAAAAACTGTGCAGGCAAAGGGACAGGTGGAAAGCTGTGCTGAAGAGTACCTTAAAACCACTGTGTAAGTCCTTCACCAGAGCTGTGAGTCTCCCACAGAACACAGCAGAGGCTTGAAAAGGGCTCTTTTGGCTTTAGGGAACCCAGTCCTAAAGCACGTCTGCCCGTATCACCGCAGTGATTACTTTCACTTCATTTCCAATTCACTGACACTGTTGCAGAGGTGAAGGGTATATTAGTATCAAGAAATCAAAGTTAATTGGAGTTTGAATTTACACGTGCTACCCATGTTTTGGATTTAGCTTTAATATGAAGAGACTATTTTTGACTTCTACAGAGGAGACCTGGGGTGGGCAGGAAGGAGTTTACAGAATCCTGCAGAACACATAATCTGTCTTGCAGCTATCATGACGCTATCTGTATGTTAAATGTTAAATCATTTCACTGGTGTAAATTCATCCTCCATAACAAGTTACAGCAGTCATCCCAGTCTGGCCATGGAAGGAGGCTGATATTGGCTCAGTGGGACTACATTTCAGTAAATACATAGAAAGCATAGAAAGGCAAATTTACCTGATCCAGGAGGTATTTGGTGTGATTCCAAAACATGCTGGCAGTGAAACATAATGTAGGGTCATCGGTGGTGAACATTTTTTCCCATCAGCCTGTATACATACACTTTTGGCCTCTTTACGCGTTGGTGGGAGAGTGAATGTCATTTGTGTATCGTTTAGCACATTTCTAACTTTAACGCTGGAGTAGAAAGGAAACAGTCAGATGCTGAAACACAGATGCCACTTATGCCACTTATTGGTGTTACACAAAGCCTATAACCTAAAGCAAAGGATGGGAAGAGGAACAAATCTCTTTTTGAGCTGCCAGATAGAAGCGGAAAGAGAGAGCAGGGAGTTGAAAAGACAAAGTAGGGGGCTTCTTTTGAGTGAAGTTGCTATGTGTCACAATAACCACAGAAGATGGTACAGATACTGGTCTTATGGCCTTGGGATGAGGCTATGTAATGCAAAGTGTGATTTTGCTGTGTAAACTGTATACTTTGCTGTGTACTTCTCTGTGCTATCAACACATTAGCTTTGTGTCTGTTTCTTTCTTTCTCTCCTCCTTTGCCTGGTCCTTTCTCCCTTTATTTCCTTCCTCTCTTTCTCTCCTTCCTCTTTGTCTCTACTTCTTCCTTCTCTCTCCTTTCCCTCTCTCCATCCTTCTCTCCTTTTTTTGTGTGGTCCCCAAGAAATTCAGGGTTGAATTAAAACTGTACCACATGAATACTTTTTCAAGTGCTAGCTATGTAAAATGGGCTTGGTAATCACAGGCAGCCATTGCAGCTGCACCTGAAAATGACTGATTCATAGTAAGATAGCCTAATTATGCAGGGGGGTTATACTGCGCAACCATCAACAGAGAAAAACACACGTTGTTGCATGAGAGATTCGCTTCCCTGGCATGGTGTCTGTGCTTTCACAAGCAGAATCCTAGAATAGATGGGGGATATTTTGAAGCAGAGGAGAGTCAAACAAAAGCTGATGCCTTCCTGTGACCTAACTTCTTGTCGCCTGCTGCAAGGGCCACAGGTACAGAACTGCTACTGCTGAGAGCTGCCCACCCACCCAGCCATCCCTTGTATTGTACCCAAATATCAGATTTGTTTCCATCCTTCAGAAATTTAAAGTGGAAGTATAATTAAAGGTGTGCAGAGCATCCCCCCCACCTCTGCTGAGGAGAGGTCCATGACAACTGTTCACGCAACTGTATTGCTAGGGCAAAATGGGCATAATTTTCACCATGCAAAGTAAACATTATTATTTTTCAGAGCTTAACTCACATCTCTGGTTTACAGCCAGTGATTCCAGTCAGTATCAGTTTTATGCCTGATGCACGTGTAAAGTTTTCTCCTTTGACTGTTATTTCACTTTTGCCTAATGTAGAAATCCACAGAGGTTCAATGGAATGAATGCTGATATGCTATTAGAAAACAAAGCGAAACAAAATCTGGTTATAAAAAGGCTTGGCAGTTAAACAACAGCTGTGCAACCAACCGCTACTCAGGAATGTGGGTTTTATGGCACAGGGATACATTTTTCTTACTCATTTCAAATCTTGTTAAGCTTGATCCTGGGAAGTACTGTCAATCACAACTTATTTACAAGCTAACTATTTTTACCTGCATATTTTGTATTTCAACTTATAACAGAGTTGCCCAAAGGAATCACAGTCTGCCATACTGGAAGGTAAGTATCATAAAAACCCAGCTTGAAATAATACACTTTGTGTGACCATTGAAGAACTAAAAAACATGCAGGACAAAACCCATGGTGCTGTCACCATGAGAGATCAGAGAAACAAATGAAGGCATCTCTCAAGACCTGAAAAGGGGAAGCAGGGTCAAATCCTAGAATGAAAAGTCAAAAAAGAGCCCCAGAATTAGCTTTACTAGAAAGTTTTTTCAAAGTCATACATAGAGCTAAAGGTACAACACAACCGTGGGGAATTTTTGGTATCCCATTTTGATGTTAAGAAATTTTCAAATCTATTTTCCAGCATTTAAGAATAATCCTCGTTTTCTCTTATGATGTTAGTCTTGCAGAAATGTGACCACTTTTTAAACTGTGCTTTTCTTTGTGTATCTTTATATTTACTTATTCTAAATTACTGACACTACCAAGCAAGAAGAGAGAATTTTTTTCCTTAGTGTATGTACTTGATGCATTTGACAGCATCTCATGTTTAATCAGTTTTGCTGCTTCCCCAGTTTTATAATCACACAGACTGTTTCCTCTCTGTGTATCTTTCAGACAACAAACTGAAAACATTCAAACAAACAGGAAAACATACATGTGAAACCACACTGTTTGGCACCTACTCAGGCAAACGATTTCTAGCGTGCTTTTAGATGGCCTATAACACTAGTTTAAAGTGAGGTTTTAAAGTATTGTGATTATCCTGATTTCTGCTGTGCACGTGTGGACACATCCACTGGGCAGTTCAGCCTTCCTGACCTTGACAAGTCCTTGCCACAGGGTTTTTCTCCCCACTAATCTTTCCAGGTACCCAGAGCAGCACCAAGCCTTTGGCCTGAGGGGACCACCGGGGGCCACGTTGCCATCCACTCACAAACACAGCATTTGCCCATTTCAGAAAGGTCCCCAGCATGTTGTCCCCACATGCTACCATGGCCCGCTGAATGCCAGAGCGCTCCGGAGCAAATGTGAGACCTGTCACAACTGATCGAAAGCTGCAACTTATGCGGGGCCCGGGCCGGGCCTCCGGATGACCTCTGGTAAGGATAATGGAGGAGGGCAAAGGAAACCCCTGACAAACAGCCTGAGGGGGAAAATTCACTCCCACCCTGACCTGGGGGTCGGTTTAACCCTTAGGGTGCAAGCAGGACAACTGAAGCAGAGGTTAAAGCCAGCGAAGCACCAGCGCTTTTCTCCACCCGCGTCCCATCCCTCTGCTTGTGCCCAGCCTCCCAAGCGCACCGAGGACAGTCAATATCCTCACACAAAATCCAGAAACCAAATACTACAGTAAGGAGTAAAACACTGCCTCGGGGCTCTCACTGGTAACCAGCAGGGAGCCCCGAAGCACCGGAATAACACAGTATCACACAAACACATGGAGATTCCCCCCCAGAGCCGCATCAGGGCTGTGGAACCCGGTGAGGAAAACCCAGGGGTGCGGCAGGACACTGCGGCGCTTCGGGGCCCTCTGGTCTCCCTGCCAGGCACCGCACACCGCAGCGGTGCCTCAGCTTAGCTTGCCCTGCTTCTTTTCTTACGCCAAGAAGAAATCGCGGGAAGGACGGTTCACTCTGGAAGCTTCAGTCCCCGCTGAAATCACGCCTTCCCTGCGGCTACGCGACACGGGCTCCCTCACCGCATCCCGCCTCGGGCTCACGGCGTCGGCACAGTCACTCACAGCGCTGAGGCAAGCTGGCCTCCGATACTGGAGAGCCTGCTTCCCGGCTTGACCACCGTGGCCCACAACAACTTTCCTCGGCAGCAAAAGAAACCATTAATTTCCTCACGGGATGCAGGAGGGACCAAGCGTCCTCACTGGGCTCTGTGGTGCCCATTTCCCCAGCGCCAGAGAGCCGCTGACCTTCCAGTCACTGCGTGGCAGGGGAGGAGATGCCCGGCAGCAGGAGGGAAGGGAGACAGCAGAGAGGCAGAAGGATATTTATAAAAATCACTAGTTGTGAGGCACGCGATGAGAGCAGTGTAAACACGCAGAGACACCCACAGGAAGCGTGCGCCAGGTCCTCAGGTAATGCAAATCAGCACAGCCCTGTCAACTTCGATAGCGCTCCACATTTCTGAGCTGCAGCCCCCTGTCCCCTGGGCAGCCTAACACCTCCCTGGGGCTGCGTAAACAGCAGCAGCCACGTCCTCAGAGGTGTGGTTAGCATGGCTGCAGGTCACAGCAAGATATCTGGCAGCAGCCCAGGTTAAGTAGCCTCTGCCACTCCAGGGAGCTCATCCCAGCTCCAGCACAGCCCCTCCTGCAATGCTAGCACGGGGCCCTGAGGCCACACGAAGAACTGGATCGGGGAACTGGCCCAGATGAAAAATAACCTGCTGAAAGACAACGGTTATTTCCAGCCAAATCAGTTCCCCAGCCAAGCGTACTCGTGCAACCTCTCCAAGCACTGCTCTGGCGCAGGGAGGGGGAAAGTACATGCATGGAAACCAGCAGCTGGAGTCAGGAGGAGGGCTGGGGCTGCCACAGAAGAAAAAGTATATTAATCTAAATGCTCGGCTGGGGTTGTGGGAAAACACAAATCCTCTTTCTCAGCTCTCCAGTGTGTTCTCCTTAAAGCACCAGCAGTCAAAGGAGGGTAGGGTTTCAAATGCAATTTCAAGCCCTCTGAATGGATCAATCACTTCTAAATAAACATCTGCCTTTGGATTGCCTCTAGTGCTTTCACTGCCTTGTCCATCACTGTCTCTCCAAGATAAGGCGTGTGGAAGAAAGCCATCTCCCAGGCAATTCCAACTATTTACCAATGTCAAATTAATGCACTTGGAAGCAGAGCAAAGAAGAATTTCCTCTGTTCTTTCACCAGCCGTAATGCTTTATATGCAGACCAAATCCAGAATATTAATGCTCAGAAGCACAAGTATTACAATCCCACTCGTCTCTGTGAAAAACAAAATGGATTTTGTGATTTTGTTTAAGAAACCTCAGCTGAACAGCTGAATTTAAGAGGTAATTCCTGTCTTCGCAGGTAAACGTTTGTATAGTTCTAACGAAACATTTAGAGATAAGAACACAGTCGCTATTTATACCAACCGTGCTATCACTCACAGAAAAGCAGAAACCAAAAAGTGTAGGCAGCAAATCTCTATGTACTTACTCATCAGCCAAATTTCTCTTCACTACTCATTTCTTTCCTAACACCTGCATGTTATAAGCAACCACTGATGGCAAGATCGCTCAGTTTTATGAGAAAATAAAACCATTTTGGCACTGTAAAGAATGAAGGGATAACCTCATGGTTAAAGGGCTGGTGTATGAAGCTAATCACATAGACTATATGCTCACATAAAGTCCATATGATTTCAACAGAGAACTCAACAACCAAATTCGGAAGGTACTTTGGCACCAGCAACACCACTTCCGTTCCAGTGATCCAGCTTGAGTGGGATGGATGGAGAGTAGCCCCATCTCCAGTTTTGTCTACAGCCTGGAAGCAAGGAAAATTTTTCTGGAAGTGTGAACCAGGGATTTACTAACACCCAGGGATTTCAGTTCCTGGATGCATCCTCTAGCCTCTTGTCTGTTATGCAGAAACTGGGTGGCAGAGCCTCCCCTTCCTTCTGCTCCCCTGGCAGCTATGTTTCAGGAGAAGCTGTGATCTGGCTGCATAAAATGAGAAAGAGGTTTGAGACTCTGAAACCTAGTTTTACAGAGTTGTCTGTGACAGCAAAACTCAAACATGCATTTAAGTCTAGGTAAGACATTAAGCCCGAGATGTTCTCCTTTGGTTTTTTTTTTTTTTTTTGGTGGTGGTCAGCTTACACGTCCCAGCCCTCAGCATGCTGGTTCCTGTGGAATGCCTAAATACAGCATACGGGGACATTGGCATTTAAAGCAATATTGTAAATAGTGCATCTAGAGGCATGCACACTACTATTGCAGTGTTCACTGTCTCAATGCCTGGATCTGAAACACAGATCTTGTTAGTACTTTTAAGCACCAACAAAGCACTAAGAAAAATCAGCATCAATTCAAGTTCTGCATTACCTTTCTAAGTAACCAACTGCCTCCTCATCCATATCTCTATTCTTCCTGCAAAGTCCTCTCATTCTAAATAAATTTCTCCCCTAAGCCACAGAATCTCAATAATGCCAATCTTAAAATGCTAACTAACCTCTGTTTTCTGTGCACTGGCAGTCCCCTTGGAAGCAGTTGCATCACAACTATCCTGAAAAAAAATAATCAGCATTTCTCCATGTTAGAACAGGGAAGAGACAGATTGCTGCTGAAACGTAAAAAATACAAGGAAAAGGCATCACAGGGGATTCCAGTCCTCCCCAATAAACTTCACCTGGCAGGTGGTGGCAGGAGAGACACGCGTCCATTTACAGCTGGCACACTCACCCTTGTGTATACATCGTGAGCAGCTGGCAACACAGAAAACAGTTTTTGTAAGACACGGGAACTCAATCTAGATGCAGCCATGAATGTGAAATTTGAAGTGACAGAAAAAAGCACAAACCCAAGAGAACAACCTGGCAAACATGTAATGAAATGTGTAAAACACATAACCTGTGTTTACCCTCCAAGCCTATTGTTCTGTTGTACATATTCTGAGGGCAAATTTAATATGAAATACAATCTGTGCTGAGATGCTAAGAGTCACAGATTTCCAAAAAGCATGAAGCAGACGGAACACTTTGGGTTTCATTTTGCTGTGGTTTTCTCTAGTACATAAGTGGCCAGATAGTACTTTTTAACCAGAAAAGGGCAAAAAAACCATTGCTGATTCTTTCACAGCTTGCCTGAACTTCTGTTCTGTGTGTGTAGTGCTAGCAAGTATTGCTAGTTTGCTATTGCCTTTCCCTACCAAAAAATACGCCTGCTGGAGACTAGTTTGTCTCTGTCTTGCTTTGCAATGCATCTATCAGCATGGAGGAGAGCCAAGAGCAGCACAGGCCCTCTCCATGCATGCTGAGAAATGCTCTGATTTAGAGAAAGACAGTTCCTTCCCTGTGTTGCTCCAGGGACAGGGAAGTGATGTGCTACTTCCCAAAAAGCAGGAGTTCAGCTTCATCTCAGGTGCCCATGGGGCAGGGGAGGAGCGTTCTGAACGGGAATGCTGTAGTTACTTACAGGATACATTAGCCAGATCTTTCTATGTTTTAACAACCACATATCATAAAGGGATAGCCCATGTACTGGGCAGAAATGCTTTCTACTGTGAGCTCTCAACAAAGTGTGGCTCTGAAAAATAATGTGTACAGAACAATAGGTATTTATTATTCCTATTAAAAGATTAGATGTTACTTTCTGGTTTAATTGTATTCACGTTACCCACAGACCATATTTAAATTGCATCTGGCTCTATTAAAAACCAGCTCCATAAAGCTACTTTTACAGAATCTCCTGACTCCTCCGATCTAGGTCTTATCCTGAGTACCAGAGGCCCACCTTTTTCACAAGGACAAAAAGGATTTTAATGTCATTGTGACATCCTTTATTATCTCTTCAGGCACTTGTCATAAATTCAGTCATTGTAATGACTCTCCTACAGCTAGCTGCTAGGGTCCCGTTAAATAAAAGTCATCAGAAGCAGCAGCTTTCTAAGGACAATAAAAAAAACAGAAGGAGGAGGAAATGGGCCAAGAAAAGGGATTTTTACGATCTTTAGTGAAATATATTTCCTTAAAAATACCAAAAAAAAAAAAAAGATCATACTTCAGACTCCCCTCCTTCCCCCCGCCCCTGCCCTCACCCTCCCCCCTCCCCCCCCCAAACCCCACAATGAACTTCAGTAGGAACAAGTCTTACTTTTTCAACTGAAATGTTTGTGTGATATTCCAAGAGCTTGAGGACAGTGATGCTTCGAGAACTAGACAATCTGGAAAAACGTGACTGTTAGACATATGCTAGGTATTACAAGAAATAACTGTAAAAAAAATAATTGAGTTGAAAGCTCATGTGCCTTCAGCTGTTCTCTATGTGGTTTGCACCTTCTCTTATACATTCGCTCACACTTTTGACTGATAAAAATAACTAGATTTTGTCCTTCCATAGCACACTTTAGCTGAGTTATTCCAAGACTTTACACACATTCATTAATTAAGCTTGATGCCACCACTGCATGACATACAGAAGTAGTGTTACTGTCAGGATACAGATAAGGAAATGCTACCATGGAGCAGGGATATAAAATCATCTCCCAAACAGCACACAGTGGTATACGGTGGTATACACAGCCAGACCCCGAATTCAAGCCTTCTAACACAACAGAATGTTCTAATGTGAGAGACCCCAACATACCGTACTTCTCTCTTTCTTTCTCAAAGACTTGGTTTCAGAGTCTTCTTTTGTAATCTATGCAGTAGCAATTTTCATCCTATTTAAATCTTTTATGATTGCATGAGTCAATTTGCCATTATTTCAGCTAGCAATTACTATACCAACAATTCACTGACAGCTGTGGAATGAAAGGGTATCTTCTCCCATGAGCAGAATACCACATCGAAAAGTAGAGTTAGATATATACCACTTAAGCCATGGTCCCTTTCATCTGCGTGCCTGCAGATGTGTTCGTCTGTGAAATGAATGACTGTCTGAGATCAAATGAAACCCATGTGTGCAGACTTTTCTGGCTTCTCTATGCTAGGAAGTAAGATAGCTTTCTAATCCAGGAAGGTTACACAGATTTAAAGTATATCTACCTTGCAAAGGTAGAGAAAGCTTTGTCTTTATCACAGGCTGGCTTGTTCAGATGAAAACCAGCTTTGGCTACATCTACATTGTTAAATCAGAAGCATCTCCTAGCTCCACATGTCAGCATGGCACGTGGGTGCTCGCTGCAAAGGTTACCTGCACTGCTTGTTAGAAACAGTCCTTGGGACTGTTTGTATGCTTAAATACCTGACTAAATGGATAGCAAAGAGTCTGATTTTTAAAGGTGATTTAATGCTTGAAATGTGGATGAGCACACACAGATATTCTGAAATCCTTCACCAAGCTCCTATTTTCATCTCCAGAAATCTATGTATCTGCAGAAATCTGGTATATTGGGCACAAAATTGCCTAAATCAGTTGCCTATGTCATTGCATGAGAAGGGTCTCAAGCTATGAGCTACCGAAAAATATTTTACTAGGAGCAGTAGGTAAAAGTAAGGAATTCATCTGCTTGCGGCAGAGCTTGTCTTCTCTTTTAAGTTCGTATAAATACTTCAAAAACAACACTGTCAAATATGGTTTCCTGATTTTGTCTGTGTTGAAATTAATGCAACCTATTATTTTCTGTATGGCCTGGACTGACCTTTCAAAATGCACCAGACTGCACTGAGTAGCAGGTATTTTCAAATTTTTTTTTTTCCCAGAAACAATACCTGAAGGAGTTTTGCAAGTGCATCTTCTTGTGACACCGAGGTCACTTTACATGAGGTACCATAAATAGTCAACATAACTTCCACACTTGCATTACCCATTAATATATCTCAACTCATAGGAGCATGTGTGTGGCAGAAGTACTGGTGGGCAAAACCTAAGCTCACAGCCTTCTGGTTAATGCTGTCATCTTTGGTACCAAGCACAGGCCAGGCGAGCTGGCTTCCATAACACTATACTCTGACAACCTTCTAAAGAAGCAAGAAAAAGCCTTAGTCCGATAAGATAGAGAACGAAAACAACTTTCTCCATAATGATAAGAAAACATGGCTTTTGGGACTGGGTCAATAAAGGACATTTTTTTCTTCTCTAATGCACTAATAGCATTTATTAAAGACAGCTTAAAAGACCAGAATACTCATGGATATCACCTGAGCTGTCAAACACTAGTGACAAAGTCTTTTCTTCTTGATTCCCAAACCAAATATTGGACAGCAATGTGACACAACACCTGTATGATGCCAGAGGAGCTCTTCCCGTACAAAGGCCATAGGATGAGCTCCTGAGATCCCAGCATTCCAAGGAACCTCCTTCAGGGGCAAGGGTCACCAAGAGAGAGAGCTCTTTACAGCACTGAGCTCTTCAGAACAACAAGTCATTATAAGCTCTGGTTAACATTTCATTCCTCTTTCTACAGAAAGGTATTATAAGAGAATCAGATTCATGCAGAGTATTACATGTCTTTTGGGCTATATTATCTAGGAAAAGATAAAGGCAGGCATTTATCTGAATTTTCTGTTTCCTCTTCAAGTCACTTGAGAGCACATGGTATCCTTGAGCTTGCTATCTTTGTCCCTCAGTTTAGATTAAAACTTTCTTTTGTATTCCAACATAAGCAACTTTAAAAAGGTACAAGGTCAACCTGTATTAAAAAAGCTTTGTGCTTCTGTGCAGCCCTTTGAAGCAATGCAAAGTGGGACGTTTTCCTCCTATTAGTCAAATAAGACTCTACTGTGAAGGATTATTATCTGATCTTTGAGACCAAAGCCTAGGCAACAGCTCAAAGGCCTAGAAACTCAGTAATTTACCACCTCATTCTAAAACTTGTAGTTGCCCATAAGATGAACAAAAGAGATCACATGCATCATGCGTCCAATACAAATGTCTCAGGTCTCTAATTTTGAGAACTACTGGTGAACAAAGTAGCATAAGAATTATTGCAAAATGATTCAACCAATAATTCAGAAAGATGAATGAAATCGAGTCAAAAGATGTACCAGCCAAACTGCCCCTGAACCATGTATTTTTCTGCTAATCCTCCACATGAGACAATCACTTTCTTACAAGTGTCTTAAGTTAGGTTGAAACAGTTAATTGAATATTAAGATTATTTCTTGTACAGACATCCATAGTGAAATTCTCCTCTTATTTATGCTAGTACAGTTTCTTACAAAAACAAATTCTGTTTGCAGATGAGAGAAGGGTTAAGATGGGTGAATCTGTCAAGGCAGAGCACTGGACCAACCCTGCTTCCATAGCTTCAGCCAGCTTGATTGTCACTGCAGCTATCTTAAATTTCCTTAGGCAGTGATTAATGGCCCCATGTCAATATACTCCAAATGCTAAAACACTGCACTGCTATAGGCTGAACTGAAGAAGCTGCTTCTAGCCATAGGTTAACATGTTTTATTACTTATAGAAAGGATTCCCTATTAACAAATGTTTAATCATCAAGAATAGTGTGAGTACACTCAAATCACTTGACAAAATATGAATTTTTTTTCAATGACATTTTATAAAAAGCATTACCTACTCTCACACTCATTAGGCTTGTATTTATGCTCAGTTCTCCTCAGTAGTAAAGTGAATAAGCATTAAATACATGTAATAGTAAAACATACCATTATCGGTTATCACCGGAGTGGTTAGATTGCAGAAACAGGATGACTTATTCAGCACTACATTTTCGTAAAATATTTCAACAGGTTTTACAATTTTTATAATACAGGAAGTAAGGATTTTGCTTATGCTTGCAGACACAGCAACCTATAAAACAATAAAAACAAGAACACAACAGATTTCTTCTAATAGCTCTTAAGTTGTCACCTTGTCTTGAAATGTACTAAATGAAAATTTTTGTGGCTGAAGCAGATAATTCACTAGGCAGCCTCTCGAAGGAGAGGGCCTCTCCCAGCTGAAGAAGCAATACAGAAAGAGTCCTGAAAGGAACAGCATTGCATAATTCCAGAAAGTAAATGGATCTGTAAGGTATGTCAAGGGAGCAATCTGGAATAATTTTGGATTTTAAACCAAGAATTTTACTGTAACAGTGTTATATGCTGTTACAGTCCCTTAAAAATATTTGAGCAAGAATGTACAAATCTGCAGAGAGAGAGACAACGTTTGCATCCATAACTAAAGTGCACTTAATTATGAAACAGAGTTTGTCTTGTAATGAATTATCCTTTGTTTCTGGCTGAGAGCGCTTTACAAATATGATCACATTAGTGCATTCAATCAGGAAACCAGAAACAATAGCATGCAGATTAAGTGGCCAGTCACAATACTTGATAATCAAATACTCAAGGCTGTGTGTGCTGTGAACAGATACTGAATAAATACTAATATCAAACACTTAAAGATGAATTTGTGTTAGCATATGTGTCCCAGTGAATGTTTTGTAACTTGTTACAAAGCTCAGAACTTACATAATGCACTTGATATATAGTCACTGGAAATAATAAAATAGCTGATAAAGTGAGATAACGGAAACGCTGCCTTTGTCAGTATAGTGAATTTCTGACTCAAGATCATGAAGTATAGCTTCAGGATACATTTTATAGGAGAGGAAAAGAACACCTATCTGACTGACACATTCAACTTACTGGGATTTCCAATATATTTGCCAGTTGTTGAGATAAGAGGGACTAATATATGGAACATGGTGACAAAAGAAGGGAAGCTGCAATAAGAGACAAAATGACACATTTTAAGTCACAATAAACAAACACACATAAAACTGGGTGTACATACCTGATTTTTGGTAGGGAAACTTGGCAGGATTTCCAGATCTTTATCAGGTGCATGTGAAATGTTATACCAACCCTTTATGCTGTTTGAACGTGTACAATTTTCTTTAAATGTGCACCTAAAAGTAAACATAAAATTATACTAGCCTCCTTATTGTGGCTTTGACTTCAGACTTATTTACTTCAACTTATTTAAGGTTATTGATTTTTTACAGGAATATGGCTATAACTGCAAAAAGCTTCAGGAAAACAATCAGTAAAATCTTCTGCTTATCAAAATAAATTACAATGCATTGATATATGCTCTAGGGTCCTGATGAAGTCAATGGGACTCAAGCAAATATTAGATGCTTGGCCAGTAACAGTAGACTTGGTAACCTGGGATGCAATTCATCACCCCCAACTTGATTGCTCCATTGTACAACTCTAGATCTGACCTCCCCAGTTCCCTCTACACTCAAAGGGGAGAAATGTGTTCTTTCAGGGTGCAATTCACCTAACTTATTTCAGACATTCATACAAAAGTGAAACGAATCCCACTAAAGAAGCTGTTCGTTCTCTCCAAATGGTATAAGAGGAGATGGGGGTGAAGCTCAGATGTAGACCTATGCTGCAAATGTGTAAGTTGATGAGATGCATCCTTCTTCCTAATCTCCTCTGTCGTCCACTGATGTGAATGGTAATCTTTCCCTTTCATGTCAGTGCACTTGGTTAGAATCAACGGGTTTGAAAAGGTAGTTCAAAATAGATTTCTCTGTCTTCAAGAATAAAATCCATTTCAGAAGTAAGATGGCACAAAATAAATAAAAATGTTATAGATGCCAAACTGTAGGAAATGGAAACTACACAACAGAAAATTAAGGAAGAATGAGGAAACACTGGGATATACAAGTACTACAAAGATTACACGTATTAAAAACACGTGATAAGAAAAAGAGAACATAGGCATACGAAAAGGATGGACAATTACCGAGTTTGAAAAGGTGAATCCTTAAAATACTGTCTGCTGTGAGCAGTTAATGAACAATCCATAGATTAACTCCAAGTAATTTCATACAGCTAGCAATTAAAGACAAGCAAGTGCTAACTGCATATATCTTAATATTTTAATATTAAGATTGAATATTTATAAATAAACATAACATTTAATATTGTTTTAACAATACTACTTTTCTACCAAATGTAGCATTGTGTATAGCTTCAATCATGTGATCACTGACATGTGCCTTAATGAACTATTTCTTTGCTAAAAACTAGAAATGAGTGTGTACTTGCAAAGCATGGGCCTTTTTCATGAGGAGTTCACTGCACAAACGTATTTCACAAACAATGTGTTTTCTCTCCAGAAGGAGTAACACAAGAATGACTTCTGAGAAAAATATCCACCGCTTTCCAAAATGCCCGAAATAACCCCACAAACCATAGAAACCATAAAGCCATCTTCTCTGTAGATCAAGATGTTGGCAACTGGAATGCAGTTAAGCACAAGGTCACTTCCTTTGTAGTCTAACTCAGGAAACTGAGTTCCTGCTGCACAAGAACCTGGTGGGGCTTTGCATCCGAATACATTCAGATCATAACTATACTGTAAGAAATTGGGACTGTGCCTGACATATTTCAGACTGTCTGAACTACGACAAATTTCAGTCTCATTTATATCTCTCTTCAGCTTACTGAGATCACGAAGGTCCATTAGCACCACAGTTTTAGAACCGCAGAGCATGGGATCTGTCATCAATAGGTGTGCATAAACCAGACGCTTGGATATGTACAGGTACATAACTCCCACTGGCAATGACGCATGGGAGAGAGACATCCTATATTTTCTGACAGGCTGAGGATCATAATGTTGAAGATGCAAGGCAACACACTTGCAATCCCTGGCACTAAATAAGTGTATGCGTTTCAGTGACACTAATATTAAAACATTAAAAAAAGACGACTGTTTATAAAGCTGAATATTTAAAATGTCCTAGGACAAAGTTATTTGCCTTCTTAAGCTGCTCGAGGAGCACAAGCACTGAACTTGTTTCCTTCATCTACAATGAAAAACCTAAGTTTAATGGCAAAAGATGTAATGCCACCCAGGACCCAGGGTCGTGCTTGTCTTCACGCCAGGAAAAATGTGTCTTTTGTTGCTCTAAAAGCTAACCTTTAACACTCAAATGAAGCACTGTGGAGAACGGTCATTTCACAGGTCATTCATTGCAAAGGGGGCAGCAGAGCTTCTGATGCCCCTCAGCATAAATTCTCACAACTGTCCTGCACAGGCCAAGAGTAACTTGAATTCCACTCACCTAAAGATGAGGTTATTTGGTTGTGTCCCTATTTTTAGACAACTGGTATTGTTTGCAAGCACGCTGGAAGGAATGTAACAGATAAATATTATTTGTGAACCACAAAATTAACATACAGACTCAGACAACTGCTAAGTCTGGCTTTCTTGGAAAGGTGGGCTGGACCAGACCCTGTACAGATATGAAGGCATAAGGTATGAAACCCTAGGATCAGATTTCAGGCACACATAGATGTGTGCGCAGACAAAAGCAGAGTCAAGGATCTTTTTTACTTTTCACAGCAAGCTAATTCTTAACACTACTAAAGATTCCTCTTCATAATTGGAATCTAGTACTTCCAATTTCATTATGATAACACAATACCTATGCATACTGGCTCATTCATATTTACTTAACTCTCTGCTTCACTAATCTTGTATTAACTACAGATCCTACTGAGCTTGCCCTCTCTGCCTTGCTAAAGCATACTGATTTCCTTGTGGAATGAGAACGTGGTTTCAGAGAAAGTTTTGGCTTCCTTTTCCAAGGTACCAGCCCCCGAACAAAGTCCACAGATGTCACACACACTGACCAAATTCAAAAGTAAGTCTGGTCATGTCAGATAACTACGACATATTCTGTTATTTCCATATGGAAAATACATGTAAAACATCAGTGCCTTGTACTGGAATAATTTCAGGATACTTCAGGTAAAGCTAATCCATCTATAGAAAATCTATAAAACATTAAGAGAAATCACACAATGCTAGGATTAATTGTTTTGAATGACTGTAAGTGAAAAGGAGAATTTATATATTTGTCCCTATGGAAGAAAGAGTAGAAATAGAAACAGTAGAAACATTTTGTTTCATTTTGTTTTCACTTGCAATAAGATGTGCAGATTTTTTTCATCAAAACCCTGGATTTGAGTTCACACGATCTTTAAAATGAAGCACTGCTGGTAAGTTTTATTTACAAAATGGAGTGCATATTTAATATAAAATTTATTTCCCAGTAAGAATATAAAACATATAATCTATCTCAAAATTATTATGGCATATATTGCTTTAGTGGACATGCATGGACTTTGATAAAACACTGGCTAAAACCATCTTCCTCCTTTTCTAAAGGTTCACTCAGAGCTCTCTCTTCACAAAACCAAATATTTAACAATGCTAGGTGCTTAACAGTGAAAAATTATGTGGGTGTTTAACGGGATTCATATTATAGTAACTCATTTTTTCTCCAAAAGAGTAAATTATTTCTGTTTCAACCAGATGGAAACTTTTGGTGATTCCCCTGATAAACAGGGGATTTACTGACTAATAACTGTTATTCGCAAACTCTTTATAAGGTAACTAAAAGCCTGAAAACCTTTTATGTAACTGTAACATGTACAGTTTCTAACAAGGTAGCAAGAGAGAGTTTGAAGAACATACATTACAGAATAAACACCTACTCTCTTCTAATAACTACCTTTGCAAACACAAAGTAGCAGGTTCTGAGCAAAAATCAAGGTAACACTGAAACAAACCAAATTGGGTAGTATTAACCTTCTAAAAGAAGGCTACTAGTGGAATTCCTCAAAAATCAATCTTACAAACACTTTTGTTTAATGTTTTAATCACTGACGAACTGGCATAAAAGAACGTTTACACTGTCGGCATCTGCTGATGACACAAAGTTGGGAACATTACCATGCAGAGGGAGACAAGGATATCACACAGGAGAACTTGGATAATCTTGAAATGGGATGACATTTCAGAGCATAAAGTACAAGAACATGTACTTAGAGCAATAAAAATCTCACAACCCCTATGTGTTATAGACTGGAAACTCATCAGTTGGAAAGAAAACAAAGAAAGAGAAGGACCTGGGGGCATTATGTATCATAGATGACTGTGGCCCATCGATGTGATGCTGTCATGAAAAAGACATTTGTGATCCCAGGACACATTAAGTAAGGTGCTTCCTGGCCAGACTGATTAAACACCACTGAGCAAAGCACAGCTGAAATCTCTTCTGGAATACTGTGACAGTCCTGGCCATCCTTATTTTAAAAGGGTGCAAAAACTTTACAGAAGGGCTACTGGAGTGGAGTTAAGAAAGGAGTGTCTTACGTGCGAGGATCGTAGTGAAGTTAGCGTTTTAGCACACCAAAATGAAAGTGAAAAAAGAGACTGCTTTCACAAAAACATCGAGGAGATAAATGTGAGGGAGGGGGGAAAACCTGTTTAAGCCAAGGTTATGTGAGCACCAGAACAAATGAGTATAACCTGTCCATGAACGCACATGTGATGAAAATGAGCAGACGGATTTTAACCAGCAGAAAAATGAGACTCTCAGATAGCCACACAACCAGGGCAGGGAGGACAAAAAGCCTGTCTAAATTTAGGATGGTCCTTGATTAGTTTATGAGTAGGTTTACATGATGTGGTTGCTTGGAATTGCCAAGACTAGGCTTGATGACTCAGGAATTTCCCCATTCCAGGCCAAAGATGTACAACAGCTTTCCAACCTGCTTCAAAGAAAGCAGCAAAACTAATGACTCGAATGTGAGGATGAAGTGTTTAGAAAGAAATTTTGCTCTGGCCTAAACTGAAGGCTGTGGTTCCCAAGCAAGGAACTATGAATATTAAAGACAACTGAGCACTCTTCCCCCATTCTCACATGCAAGATGCTCCCAGCTATTAAGATGCTTCAAGCATAAGTATACAATTTTCTCTCTCAATCAATCTGGAAAGCAAAAACATCTGTTCTAAAACCAAAATAATTTCTTCTTCTTAGCCCAACATATATTTTATGGGTAGATCTCAAAAATCTGAGGGCTAACACGGTCTTTAAAAGGTGCAGAGCTCCCCTTCACATGACAATAAAGTGTCCCACTTTTATGGCTATGACCGATTCCATAAAAATTCAGTAGATACAATCTTGATGCTGAATAGCCCCAAGCCAGTCAAAATGTAGACTGACTAATAATGCATTGCTTTTATATGAAAGTCCAAAATACCAAAAAATACCTTTGTTTCAAAGAACACCACCCACAGTAGGGATCCTTTGCAGATAAGCACTCTTGCTCAGAAACATATCTACCACAATTTGCAACTGGTATTCTTCTCACCTAAAATCAAAGAATGCAATAATACAATGAATTAAAATAGCCTCTATGAACAGGGAAATTGAGGATTACCATTAAAAATCTGACAGCAACCAAGCACGATCCCTTCGGGAAAGTTTCCTTATGGACTCCCCTCTGCCAGAAGACCTTTGGATAGAAATATGCAGCCTATTTTACACACGCTGTATTTTGCCATCTGATGATGAAACGCCTCTGACAATGACAATTTGGTTCCACTACTCAAAGGCCAGCATGGACAGATTAATGCAAGAAAGACTAATTAGCATAGTGAATTATAGATAACAATAGAAAGGAAGTATATTTTATAAATAATGCTCTGCTTAGCAGAACACCATTTTCCTCTCATCAGAACTGAGATTTTGAAATGATTGATGAAGGTGCATCCAAAAATTCATGCACAAAACAAAATGCATCTGTGTTTGCATCACCATGTCAGGTTACTGCATGTGCACACTAGAACAAACGCATGCAACTACTTAGCATGCACGAAAATGCCATTTCAATAAGTAAATGTAGGTAATTGTGGCTATATTGTATGTAGCTATACTTGTATATTCAGCTCGAATATCCTAGCCAGCCATTTTCAGAAAAGGAAAGGAAAAAGAAAGAGAGAAAGCTGATTACAAATACTGAATACAAATACAAATGTTGTTATTAATAACAATGCTAATTAATAATCTTAGTAAGAAAAATATTCTTAATTCAAACCATTTTGTTAAAAATTTGCTAGAAATAAAAGGTCTTCTATTTTGTGAACAGAAACAAGGATACATGGCTTTCTGCAAAACTATATTTACTTTTTTCTCCAGCCACAGCTTGTAAAATTCAATTTATCTGAAGGTGTGAGATAATCAGTTCAGAAACCAGCCAACATCATAGACTGCTAGCAAGTCAAAAGAAAAGACAGCATAGAAGCCTTATTTAAGCTCCAAGAGATGATCAGAGAGAGGCATTTATTCCTAAAAGCTGTTGTTCCTCTATAACAACTTGCTCTTTTACCAAAGCTAAAGAAAATGCAAGTCTTTACTTTGAATATCTACGTATACTTTTGACTGAAATCTTGATTCCTTCCACATTTGTGATAGATGGTTTATACCAGTCAGGAGTTCTCCTACCAACTTACCCACTCTCTCAGAGAGCAGGCTAAAATGCTATGTTCACTGCTGGAAAAGTGATTTTATTGTAAATAAAGGTAATCAAGTGCTGGGTGAAATTCTGTCCAGCTAAGACGGACAGCCAGCCCTTATGTTTTCACTGCCATCTTCCCTGCTGCTGGCGAGACAAAGGAATTTGCTGAGTTGATGCTCAGTAGCCCTGCTGCAGGATGTGCTGCAACAACTGCACCGGCTCCTGGGAGCCGCTCTCTGCTCAACATGCAGCGCTGGCACGTTTGCTTGCATGCAGTAGCTCCCAGCAGCTGCTGAACTCCTCGGCCTCACTACGCATACACGTTAATCGCTTCTGATTGTGCTTTTGGTTTGGTTTGGTTTTCTGTAAAGTCTATGCCTAACTGAAGACGATGAGCATTTGATCATTGATTCCAGCAGAACTAAGACTTCAAACCCATCTCTCAAATTAAGAGATTTCTCCACATTAGAAACTCTGTAACTGACTAGCAAACCCTGACCTACCAACACCTGGATCGCTAATTCAGAGGAACTCTGTCTCCAAAGAGCCTACAAGTTTTGTTAGCTACCTCCAAGCTTGATTCTGCATTATGCCCCCAGGAAAAAGAGAAACAAAGACCCTCTCGACAGAATGACATAAAATAAGCATGGGATTAAGGGTGTTGCTGGATCATAGCAACAGTGGGCAGCACCAAGACAGTGGAAGCTCTTTTGGGCTCTGCAGAAGTGCAGCCCAACCTTAGCCAACATAATCAGATCTTAGATGTAAACTTGGTAACTGCAGTTTAGGTAAGTAAGGTTTAACTCTGACCCAAACTGATGCTTCACTTATAAAGCGGCAGCAATCCTTAAAGCAGAAGTTTACTTGAATTTATTATTTTATTTAATATTGTGCTTACCTTATTGGCAGAGGACAGATAGATGTAGTTGTTATCTACGGGATCAAGTCGAAGTTTGGGGAAAATGGAGGTTTCTTCCTTAATTTCATATAAAACCTCTGGGCAATTAGATTCCATATCATCTTTAAGAACAGCCTAAACCACATGAAATTAAATTATTCACAAGTCCTTTTATTGATCAGTCAGCATTTTAAACAGAAGCCTAATTTCAACTACATCAGAACTTCTGAGACAATTTACTGTGCCCTGATTCAATTCACCTGCTGCATTGGCTCTCACACCACAGAAAGATGGGCGAAAAGACCACCAGAAC
Organism: Gorsachius magnificus; assembly: GCA_034008185.1. Lineage (NCBI taxonomy): Eukaryota > Metazoa > Chordata > Aves > Pelecaniformes > Ardeidae > Gorsachius > Gorsachius magnificus. The sequence goes on from CM067081.1 coordinate 167,636,084, forward strand.
AGAATTTCCACAAAATCCATGTCAGACACATTTTGCCCTGAATCTGGTATTGGTTTAGTGTATGAAACATCCCTCCTACCAGGTATGTTCCTGATTGATGCAGAAACTCAATGTGGAAGAGATGCCTATATCCCAGAGTCATAATGTGTTATGTACTCCTATGAATGGAGAAGAAAGTCTTAGCCTTCAGAAAACAAATTAAGATCCAGACACCCATAATGTAAAGAGGAACCTATGCAAGTTACTGACAACTGTCTTTGGGACAGAAGTTTCTTTGTGGCTTCTGTGAGTATACATCTGAGGTGGTATTTCTTTTTCTTACCTTGCCCAACTCTACAGTTTTCCACCACCCTTCACTCAGAATTCAAGACAACCAGAGACCACAGAAACTTTATTTTGCAAGTTAATAAGCACACTAATTTCATTTTTCATTATTAAAAGCATGGTGAAACAAATGGGCAAAAGCTTTTCAAGCTCTCTACTATATTACTCTCCAACTGCCTACTTAATAAAAACAAAAAATGACGGTCATCCTTTGCAGTGTAGGCAGGAAATGCACATTTCTGTTTTCTTGCAAAACCCTGAAAAAAATGAAAGCATAAAAGAGATTTGACTGTATGGCTGAAAAGTTTGATAATGAGATGACTTTCACTTCCAGGTGATTGGTTTAAGCTAGTGCAGGTCAACTATTCAGAAGCTAAGGCAAAATGAATCTTGACTTTTCTAACAGATATGTATTCACATCACACAGATCGGCTAAAAAACAAATAAATATGCTTCCAAAATCTAACAATATTTAATATTTCTACTGGAAAATCAAAGCAAGGAAGGAAACAAAAGACAGAGTAACTGAGAACTCCACAGTCCATAAATTGATACTGTAGGCATTAGTAGCTTAATGAAATGTTTCCGTGAATTTTAAGCAGGGTACATAATTGCTTTTGAAAGTCATCTTGCTCTCCAAGTAACAGTACAGCAGTTACTTCATAGACAAACAAAAAAAAAGAAACAGAGATTCAGGGGATTATATCTGTTTATAACACAGTGCCTAAACCAGGAAACATTTACCCACTCGAACAGAGCAGCAGCTGACGGAGAAAGGAAGAACTGCCACACCCAGCTTACCTTCAGTAACTGTCCATCATCTGTCCCCAAAAACAGAACTATCTGATTCAAAACAACTGTGCCATAAACAGCCACTAATCCAGAGTGAATCAAGGTAGGTAGTTTCTTGATTGATTGTGCCTCCTGAAAATCAGATATAAGAGAAAGCTATTACAAAATCATTCACCTATACTGAAAAACAGAAAGAAAGAGGGGGGAAAAAAGAAAGAAAGAGGGGGGAAAAAAGAAAGAAAGAGGGGGGAAAAAAGAAAGAAAGAGGGGGAAAAAAAGAAAGAAAGAGGGGGAAAAAAAGAAAGAAAGAGGGGGAAAAAAGAAAAAAGAAAAAAAAAGAAAAAAAAAGGAAAAAAAAAAAAAAAAAAAAAAGAAAATGAAAAAAAGAAGAATCCCTGGAAAAATTCTCAGAGAACTCAAGTTTAGACAATACTTTTGGTAACGTTTTAATTCTACACAGTTCCAGAGCAACACATCATTGGAAATGGCACGTGAGACATGAAACTACTTGTTTTTTATACATGGCAACTGGTCACGACTGCGACAGAGATTACATCTACTGCAGCTAAATCACTGACCTCAGTGGGACACAGACTTGGCCAAACAGCAGCAAGTTGCTTTGCAACAGAATTTCTCTTTTTTGGGACCTAATGCCCTGGGCTTATTCTGAATTGTCAGTTCTTCTCAATGAAGCCATGCTTTGCCATCACCTGATTGCATCTACCATGAAGGCTACAGATACACTCCGCAACCACTTTTAAAGGCATGCAAATATTCTGGAGAAAGGAGGCACTTCAAACACACAGACTTTTATTTTGTGTGCATGTGTCAGAAAATGTGGAGCTTCATCCCCCCTTTCTCGTTTCCTGCTTGACACTAAAGGAAGTTGAGACTTGCATACTACATAAATATAAAAATGAGATAAAGCAACATAAAGTTCACGTCGGGGAGAACATAAATGTACCCGTGTGAACTTTAAAATCGACATGTTACCTACAATTCTCTGTCCAAGCTGAAGTAAGTTGTGACAAGCGTGTAAGCAGCTCATGAAAGAAAACATCACACAGGAAATCCTTGTACCTTGTGGAAGGAAAAAACCAAACAAAGTAATCCTGACTGTAGGTGATCAAGTGCTGAAAGGAAGCCTCGATGTGTCAGAATAAGGTCATTCACCAGGTGAGAGATGGTCTCTGCCCCAAAATCCCTACAAGCCCAGGTATCTCCCTAGCAAGCAGTACCTCAGTTTTGCAGTCCTGCAATTGCTTTAAGTCAATCTCCATGGCAGATGCTGCCGAAAGTGTGATCCCACCTGCTCTTCAAACGGATCCAACCCCAGCCAAGCTCTATCTCCCTTTCCCCTCTATTAGTTTAATGTTTTCCAGTGAGCTTGGTTAAGGAAATGAGATGTGCCTGGAAAATGGTCTGTAAATCCATCTACCTACCTACCTACCTACATTTTCATTTGAGCCATTCTCCTCCTCATGTGAATATGTGGCTGCACAGATGTCAGTGCTGGCACAAAGGAGCAGCAGGCATGGAGAGGTAGGGGGAAAAGCTCAGGCAGGACCAGGCCTTTTGGAACAAGCCCAGTAGGTCAGCTTACAGAGCCCAGAATCCCAGCCTCAAGGGCAGATTCCTAAACCTACAGGAACTCTCTGAGTGCCGGGAGCTATTTTGCTTTAATGCACAAGACAAAGTGTGAGAATGGACCATTAAGACTGACATTTTGCAGAAAGGTGATGGCATTTCTCAAAGTTATGAAGCAAATCCATAACACAATAACAGCTGAATTCAACTCTCTTGCATGCTAGGATGCTGGCTTAACCCCAGAAAGTCTTTCCACATAGAAATACTTTTTTTCTAAATGGCAATCCTAAATCAATTAAAATCTTTTTCAGTCATCTGAATTATTTTAATTAGCTTGCAAGAACAGCCACTTGGAGTAAAAGAGGACTTGATTAACTTTCATATTTAAAGATTTTTTTTTTTTCATGCAGCAGGAAGACAACGCAGGAACTGTCACGTACTGGCACAGAACTTCAGTAAAACCCACTAGGCATGAGACTCCACTACCATGGATGTCTGTCTTAGATATGGGGGCGGGAGAGTGCGATCATTTTAAGCTGGAAGAAGTTAACTCACTTTTTTATTTGATTAGAAGGTAACAAAACTCCAGCGCTGGTGCACACAGTGAGCCTTCACTCAGGCTAAGGAACAAGAAGGTGAAGCTTCCAGGCTTTCATCTCCACCAGAATTAAGACTTTTTTTTCTGCAGTGCACCCTATAGTAGTGTAAGGAAAAACAAACCACTCCAGGTTCCTCGCAGACTCTGCACAGTACGATCACAGAAGAGCAGGGGACTCACCCAGTCTCTGAAAAGCTTTGCTGCCAGATTTTATTTTGACCCACATACTAGGAAAATAACTAGTGTCATATCAGTGCATCCTCCTCTTCTGACGGAAGAACCAATACTGACAAGTGTGGAAGCCTCCTCCCCTCACTCTGCTTGCTAGAGGGAGGGTCAATGCAACATTGAGCTAATACAGATAAGAAGAGGGGGAATTTAGACGGTGGGCAGTCACAACAAAAATTGCCTTCTCTCTTTTGCAACCTATTTCTCCCGCTTGCCCATTCCCTCCAGGGTGCAGCTGCTGCTTTCACCCTTCTGTCATCCCTTTTCCATGTGCATTTATTTTTTTAACAAGCTCTTTTACCTCTTCCACTATGACTAATGGGTTACAGCACTGTAGGGCCTTCCCAAGCTTTTTCTTTCACAGCTAAATCCATCCTTAAAATGTGTTCACAGTCTAAATTTTCTTCATACTTGAAGAGTCACTCATCTCCATGATCATCTATCTGTCTATCCTGTAACATTATCAGGCTCATACAAAACCAAGAAAACCCAAAGAAAAGACAATACTGCTCTAGAAGACCTTTATTTTTTGAAATTCTTCAGTTCCACCCTCTGTTCTATTATATAGTCCACCAAAATCCTCACTGTGCACAGGTAAGCCTAGCTCTCCTGAATTAGCTTACATTTTGCTTTTAAGTTCACCCCCTATGCTGTTTGGTTATTGCCATGAAAGGTATTTATACTCATTTTCTATTTTGCATCTCATTTTCAGATTTATCTCTGTATGATTCCAGCTGCAGCAACCATATTTGCACTTCTACTTTCTGTCTTGATTTCTTCCTGATTATGCGTGCCTCAGAGGGAAGGGCAGCATTTTTAGCTCACGCAGCACTCAACATATTGCAGCTGGCCAAAAAGTAAAAACAAAGGGTTTGAGCATCAGCCTGAATGAACAGATGCAGCAATATAAAAGGCCACAAGAATTGCAAGCAGTGTATAGCAACAGCCAACACTAGAACGATACATGAATGTTTTTCCTAGAGGGAAAAAACTTCTGGAACTTCATTCTCCTTTCTTAACCTCACCACCCTTCAACCTCCTGCACCAACTTTTATCACATCAGAGGGTAACAAAGTGAAATATTGGTGCATGCAGTGAGCCTTTATTAGGGCTAAGGAATGAGGAGATGGACTGTTCCAAAATTTTATTTCCATGAGGTTTTTTAATTTGTGCACTGCATAGCAATGCTAGGTGGACAAACCATCCCAGGCAAGCAGACTGCAAAAAATCAGGGAGGATGACCAGGAAATGAGGAAATCAGGAGGATGACCAAGTCTTCACAGGGACCTTGCAGAGGCAAGATCCTGAGCCTCATAATGCAAGGCAGGAGGGACAGTCAGAGGCTATGCTTGAGCAAGAGGTTGATGGAGACTCCTGAGATCAGGGAGGCTAGAAATTTGTGACTACTTGCAGCAGCAGAAATGCTCCTTCTCTGCCCTTAAACTTGAGTTTACGGAATTGATAAAGTGTCCTAATAACCAATGAGGGAGAACAAGCTTAATTAAGGAAGGCTTTGAAACCAGCTGAGTTTGAACAGAGCATTAGCTTAAAGCAAGCAGTGGATGACCATGGTTGGAGCTTTCCTCCTGTGAAGGATGAAGGCACACAACTGCTAAACCATCATGCTGTTACAACAGGTTTCTTTTTTTTTTTAGGGACCCCAATCCATTACATTGCAGAGAGACTGCCAATGATTTTCTGTTCTTTGGACCATGTGTTGCACATCCATGTGGACACCAAAGACATTGCCTAGTGCAGATCAGGACTACAGAGCTCTGGGGGCAAAGTGAAGGAGATGGGACCCCAGGCTTTGTGAACCCCATGGGGTCAGTGAAGGGTGATGCTCTGGATTTGCTACTCACAAACAAGGAAGAACTGACTGGAGATGTGATAATCAATGGCAGCCTTCACTGTAGTAACTATGAAATATCCGAGTTCAGGATCCTGATGGCAGTAAGGAAAGAAAAGCAGAGTACAGACCCAGGCTTCAGCTTGTTCAGGGAACTGGTTAGTGAGAGCCCCCGAGAGGCAGCTTTGAAGGGAAATGGAGCTCAGGAAAGCTAGTAGGTCTTTCAGGACAACCTCCTCCAAGCACAAAACTCAGGAAAATGAGCAGATGTATCAGGAGATGGCCCCTAGCTAAGCAGGGAAGTCATGATTGAACGACAATGCAGAAAAACAGTATAAAGGAGGTGGAAGCAGGAACAAGTGACTAAGGAGGAACTGCCTGGACATTTAGGGATGGTGTTAGGAAAGCCCAAGCTCATCTGATGTTGAAACTGGCAAGAGATGTTATGGGCAACAAGAAGAGCTTCTACCAGCACATGAGCAATAAAAGAATAAACAATGAAAATGTGTGCCAGCTGCTGAACAGTCAGGTTGCTGACTGTTTACTGACAGTGGATGCAGATAAGGGTCTGACTTCACAGGCAAGGTCTTGTGGTCCTTTGTACTTACAGAGTTCAAGAAGGAAAGAAACCAGTACTGGAAGAGCATTAAGCCAGGGATGTCTTAAGAAATCTCAGCTTATAGAAGTCCCAGGGGAACCAGATGGGATCTGTAGGAAGATGCTGAGAGACTGTCTGATGACACTGCTAGGCTGTTCTCTCATATTTCAAAAGTTGTGGAGATCAGAGGCAGTCTCCAACAAATGAATAAAGGCAAATACTGAAACCATCTTCAAAAAAAGACAAGAAGGATGACCTGGGGAACTACACATTGGTCAGTCTCATCTTTTCCCTGCGAAAATCAGGGAGCAAATCCTCTCAGAAGCCATTTCTAGGCACAAGAAGAAGGAAAAGGTGACTGGGAAAAGCCAGCCTGGATTCACCAAGGATATATCATACCTGACCAACGTGATTGCTTTCTGTGATGAAATGAGTCAATTTGTGGAGGAGGGGAGACATCATTTACTTAGACTTCAGCAAGGCTCTTCATACCATTTGCCACAGCATCCTTGTATCCAAATCGAGATGTTACAATTTAGACAGGGGGACTACCGCATGGGTGGAAAAACTGGATGGATCATCAGGCTCAAAGGGTATTGGTTATTGGTTTTTACTCTACCTAGACACTCGTTACAGGCGAGTTCCTCACAGAACCTATCCTGGGACATGTCCTGCCTCAATAGCTGGAGGACAATAATATCAATAACGTGGAGGGAGGCACTGAAAGCTTCTGGGTTAAGCTTGCGGATGACATAAAATAAGTTGTCATGCTTGAGTGCAGGGCTGCCATTCAGAGGGACTTAAGACAGACTGTAGGAATAGACCAACAGGAACCCCAAGAAATTCAGCAAGGGCAAATGCAAAGTGCTATACCTGGGATGCAGTAACCCCCCATGTGACGGTACAGACTGGAGAGCAGCTCTGCTGAAAAGGACACAAGGGTCCTGGAGGGCAGTAGGCTAAACAGTGTATCCAGGCAGCAGTGAGGGTTAACAGCATCCTGGGCTGTATCAACAGGAACACAGCCAGATTGAGCAAGGAAAGTGATTATTCTCGTTTACCAGGCACGTGTTCAGTTGTGTCTAGGATAGACACAGTTCTGGGACCCGGACTACAGCACTGATCTTGATAAATCAGAGCGAGTTCAACGGTGGGCCACTGTGATGGTCAGAGCCTGGAGCACCTGCCTGACAAGGAAAGGCTGAGGGAACTGGGCTGGTTCAGCCTACAGAAGAGAAAATTTCAGAGGAACCGAGCCAAGCTCTTGACTGAGGTGTACGCAGGGAAACAGGAGATAATGACACAAACAGAAAAAGGGGAGGTTTCTCGTGGAGAGGAAATTAAAAAAACATCACTGTGAGGACAATTAAGCAGAACAGGCTGTCCAGGGAGGTTGTGCAGTCTCCATCCCTAGAGGTTTCAAGATCTGACAGGACAAAGCCCAGAGCAACCTTGTCTGATCTCAGGGCTGACCCTGCTGTGAGCAGGGGGCTGGACTGGAGGCCTCCTCTGAGGTTCCTTCCAACCTGAACAGTTCTGTGATCCCAAGGAAGCGAATCCTCTGTTCGAGAGCCCCCAGGCTCTCTAAAGTTTTCGCTAAGAACACTTGGTGAAGCCAGATGACTAAAAGCAACTCTTCTACTTACTGACGTTGTATGACAAGTCTCCGATGTCTTACTTCCCACACCAAACAGGGACGAACTGAAAATTCATTGTAACCGGACAGAAATATTCACTCTAGAAACATTAACTCTAGAAATCTGTCAAACACCAGATGAAATACTAGCAGTCTGGTAATAAGCAGGAGATGACTTTACTACTAGAAAATTATTACAGGATCAATTTTGATACCAAATGATATTTAGAAGTCTGTAAGTCTTTCCTTAAATACAAGACTATGAATCACTTTGGAATGAGCTACCACACAAATTCAAATGTCATTCCTGCAAATTAATGGCCGTGATTAAACTGATGTGACTCTGTTGATTTCAAAAACTCCTTTCAGTAGAGCTTACACCAGCTAAGATTTGTCCTAGGATTCCAAGCTATGCTCTTATCGAGGGGCATATACCAACCCACATATTTATCACCCACTGAAAAATGCAAAAATCCAAAGAACAGACTGTTATCTATCCTCACTTGCATTAAATAGCAGATGACAATCCAACCAAGAGAGCTTAGCATTCAGTAGCTATCACAGCTACTTAGCCTTTGCACATCATAAAATAAACACCTTAATATAAACTACAGCAACTTCTATCTGTCTTACAGGTATATGCCTAGCACTTTTGGGGATTTTCTCCCTGAAAAATTGTAGAATCCTTTTCTTCCCATGCAACTTTTTTTAAGGGCAAAACTAATCTCTAGATTTGTCACTGAGGTTAGGTAACATCCTACAACTCTCTCCTGTTGATGTTCTCTAATTCGAGCACTTCTCCTACTCAGCTGCTTGGCTGCCAATCATAAGATCCTGTGATCACTGGGAGAGATCTGAGGTTCCAGTAGTTCCTGTTCAGCCACAGAACAACAGAAGGAAAGGCCTTCTTACAGTTCTTAGCTACTGCAGCAAGTTTGTGACAAATTCCAGCATTTGTCCTACGTATTGCCTAAGGAGCTTCGATTTTGTAATTGTGATCCACCAAAAACATTTGTTAGTGCTCAGTCAGCTTTCTGAAAAGAAACAGAGAATGAGATTTGGCAAATTCACATTCATTAAGTAAGGAAATTGTGAAGAAGGCGTGCTTACGTACATGCAGGTGATGCTAGCGAGTCCATTAATGCGTACACCTCAACAGTGCATATAAGCAGATATAATCAAAACTAAGAGGCGTGTGGATCAGAGGAAAACAAGCTGGATATAAAACTGCAAAACGTTTTCAGAGTAGTGTCATCTAAGACGCCACTTGCCTCTTGCTAGTTACGGATCATGTCTCTGGGAATCCAGTATTATATATGTCCAGAATAAGCACATCCAACTAGGACAAAATGTTTTGTGCACACTACTGCACAAAAGGAAAACCAAATTAGCTAGTTCTCATAAGCAGAAGTTCCACAAAATTTGTAGCAGTCACCTCCTTTTTGATAAAGTTGGTAAACAAGGATCTTGAAAACTACCGATTTTCAATGACAGGCTCGAATGCAGCATTAAACCTTAATGCAAATGTCAACTTTGGCCTAAGTAGCAACGTGAGGCTAAAGAGATCACACACCTACAGTGAGCTCCTACAGGATGCGGAGCAATTTGGTTCCAATCCAGTGAAGTACTCAAGTTCACGCTTAACTTTAAATGCTTGGGCAGTTCCCCTGAAGATGATGGAACTACTTCTATGCCTAATGTTAAATATGCCCTTAAGTGCTTTATTGGGTCAGGGCCAAAAAGCTCAGTACCTTACAGGAAGGAGTTCAGAGTAAAACATGCAGCAATAGCATAGCAGGGAATTCAGGACCACAAATACCTCAGGCTAAGTCCCTCTAGCAGCGTACTACTGAGAAGCACAGTGCCAAACACGGTGCAAATACAAGCAGCTGTGTGAGTACAGACAGCTAAGAGGATGTCTTGCCTAAAGGTAATCAGAATAATTACAGAAATCTGAAGAATGACAATATCAGAAGGAAAACAAACTGCCACTAGTTCCTAACGTATCCTCTTAACTATAAAGTGTATTCCTGCAGTGAAAAAAAAATATTTTTTTCAGTTCCTACATAAACTGAGTCTGTGGCTGTGATCATGGTCAGCATACCTCACGTCATGCCTGAGCTCCAGAATTTAAGTGTACCCAGCAAAGAAGAGCAAGACCCGTAGCAACCCTACAACTCATGGCATCTGCAGTGCAGAAGTCAGGCTGACATTCGGCGTGGTCCACCCGCCACAGACACCGTACCCCCGGCAACCGTAATGCTGCAACATGTTCGTTTGCTCAGTACCAACGCTGACTTCAAAAGACTTGACTTTAAAGCGCGCGTTAAGTACTGTTGCTTGCTGCCATTCCTACACATCGTACTACGACGAACTCGTGACAGCTCCGTGCTACGCAGCGCTCCTTTCTGGCCAGAGCTGCTGCTAGCTATGGCACCCACTTCTCCTACGAGCTGTGAACTGACGGACTGACAGACTGAAGTTCCTGCCAGGTCTGAGTCCAAGAAGAGCGTGTTCCACGTTTGCAGGGACTCCCTTGATTTGGTGAGAGACAGTAGAAGGATCTGGACTAAAACAACCCAGAAGCAGCAGCATATGGGCCTGTCATCTTCAAACTTAGTCTGCAATAGCCTAGCCTAACCTTCTGTAGTATAAAAAAAAAAACATATTAAAGCTGAACTACATGCATTTATTTCTATGCTTATGCACCAAAATTAGCTTAAAAAGGGAGCATAATTAGCCATGTAATGTTACAGGTCTTATTACTACATAACACCCAGATGTCCTGCCATCTCACAAAATATTAAAATACAACTTTCCCGACAGTGGTAAACTGCAGTTATTGGTGTGCCAAAATGTCATGATTAATAACACCACCACAGTTAGGGACATAATGTTAAGTAAGCAACCCTTTAAATCATTTTTAAAGTTGGGATTCTTCAGCATTGTAGCCAAATACATTTTCAGGAGGGACGAGCCTTTTGGGACATGAAAGTAACTCTGGAGTCACAGGAGCCTGATCTGAATTAGATCAGTCCCTGAACAAGTGGATCACTGATTTTTCATATTCAGGCACCAGGAGGCAACGGGGATGGGGGATTGAGAGGAACACCAGTGAGACAGAAATACCCGTTGCACCTTACGTGCATTATCTTAACTCTCTGAAACCCCGAAGACTCTTCTGGAATTTCTAGTGTGGGGCTTTAGAAAGTGTTTATAAAAAGGATCTGCTGCCTGCTTTGCGGGCTCAGAAAGCACCTCACGAAGAAACCTCACGAGTCATTAGGAACAAGGAATACAAATTAAAAATCCAACTAGCAAACAGGCATTTTGGGATGAGGATAAGACTTCAAATTCATTCAGCAAGTTTGTCTTGCGAGAGCACAGAAATCATGCAGTAAGCTATAGACTAGCACTGGAAATCAAAGGATTGGCTCCGGCTCTGTTGCGAGAGTTTCACTGTTTACTTCAGCACAGTTGTTTCACCCACATATGGGGTTCTCATTCATAACTACGTCCTCTAACACTGGCAATAGCCTCACAACTCAGGAGGGAGATAAGCAGACAATCACACATGCCTTCCAGTAGTTTGCATTTGGAAGAATCTCGGCACTGGGCTCTGCTATGGGCTGGATTTGGGAAGCCAAGGAGCGACAATAAGTCTACCGCATTTCTTTCAAGGAGTTTCCAACAAACTCCCACCGTAACACAGCACGGATTCAGGGGTTAAGTCGCAAAGTCCCTGGGTGGTGGGGGAGCTGCAAAAGGCCAGGGCTTGCTTTATGATGGCTCGCTTGATCCCCCGCGGTCGTCCCTGATACTTTTCAGTGTTGTTCCTTTGCCACAGCTCTGAAAAGACTTCTGAGCGTGACTTAAAAGCATGGATGGGCCTTGCAAAAGCACCTTCTTCTCCTGAATTACATTTTTAGCTTCTTGAATTTCATTTTTAGTTCATTTCCTTACTAGCTACCGAGGCCACAGCAAAGCCAGTAGCCTTGCCCACCCTGCCCTCTGTGTGCACAGCTCGCCCTCAAAAGGGGGAAGGAGCTGAAGAGAGAGTGTTAGAGAAGTAGGTGACCAGGGGATCTCCATGAGATACCACTGCCTGTGAAAATGTAACCGCTGCATCAACAATGACTTATTGCTGTCTCCTGCACATACAGGTTTGGGGGGGGGGGGGGGGGGGGGGGGGGGGGAGCGCGGGTGGCTGTGAGCCCTCTCAAGCAAGGCCAGTCCTGGGAGGTTTGGGAAACACCTACCACCAACCAACCAACTAACCACAAATAACTGGTGAGCAATGTGGATAACAACGCACACAGCCCAGTGCACAGGAGTCAATTTGATGGGCTTTTTATCATTTCTGATGTAGCTGCAATGACGCGAGATGTGAATGCACAGAATAAGGTTTATCTAAGCTGTGCGGAAAATACCATGAAGTACGACCAATGCTTGAGAGAAAAGGGCGCACAGGGTGAGGAGCCCGAGACTCAGGCCTGACCCAGGATGCCCTCAGATGTCCCCTCAGACATGTCTTTCCCGGAATGCAGGCGGGAAGGACACTCCAGGATCTGGCAAGGGATCAGCTTTTTAGAAACAGAAAGTGCTGGAGAAATCATTAGGGCTGATGGAGCCAGCCAGGGCTGACACGCATAGCTCGGCACGGCTCTGAAGTTCCCCGCGAAATGTCACCTGCCTTCAGGTCAGGGACGCCCCACGAGTCATGCACAGCGACACCAGCCACAACAACAACAGTGACAAAAAGGGCGTGCAGGAGGAAAGCTTAGCAAAACGATGCCCAGACTTACACAGGTCTTCCCATTCATCATGAAGTGCGTGGACGCACAGGCTTGCTCCTTCATCTCCTCCATCCCGAAGATGCAGACGGCGGTGGTGTTCCAGGCCTTGGCGCCGCGGTTGTGGTGGAAAACGCCCACCCACCAGCCCCGCTCGCCCTGGCGGACCAGGCTGGAGGAAACGATGAGGCTCCTGCAGCCGCAGTCCAAATACACGTGCCCTTGCAAAGTCAGGCCACCGTCCGAGGGGTGCAGCTGGCGCAGGACAGCCATGCTCGGCGGCTCCGTGTTGTTCCTCTGCCTGGCCTTCAACCTGTAGTAGGGAAAGAAGAGGCGATCCCCCCACTGGAGCGCGTCAACAAAGTGCAAAGGCTCCTTCTTGCGCTTGATGATGCCCAGCTCCTCCTTGGACTCCAGGTTGTGCATGCTGCGCACCGTGATGACGGTCGCCTCGTCCGACTCGGAGGGCTCGCAGGGCAGGCGGCTCCCGTAGGGGCTGGCCGAGTAGGTGGCCGCCACGGCCAGGTACCAGGCGCCGGCCAGCTGGAAGACGACGCCGGCGGTGGAGCCGTCGGGCAGGCAGCTGCCGCCCGCCACCGCACGCCGCCGCCGCTCACCTCGATGTTGTCGATGGGGGCCCCCGGCAGCTCGAAGCTCTGGGGGCCGCCGGCGCCCGCCAGCGCCGCCAGCAGGGGCAGCGCCCAGCTGCCGCCGCCGCCGCCGCTTCTGCCTCCGCCGCGGCCGGGCTGCGCGCGGGCGGGGAGTTCCTCTTTCGGGGCGGGGAGGAGGGGGTGCCTGCACGGGAGAGGTGGGCCGGGCTCCTCCGGGAGGGCTGCGAGCCACCCGCCGCCGTGCGCCGCCGCTCCCCCGCCCGCCCCCCGGCCCCGCCGGCCCGCCTCGCCGCGGACGGGGGGCGGCGGCGCCGCGGGAGCCCACCTCGGCCGCCGGGCGGCGGGGGGCGGCCCCTTCGCCGCGGCGTGGCGGGACGCGGAGGGGGGGCGAGACCCGCCCGGGCTGCGGGGGGCCGCCCGCCGGGGCGGCGGTCCCCTCCGCGCCTCCCCCGGCGGCACCCGGTGACTCGTGGGGACCCCTCCGGGGCGGGGCGGGGCGGGGCAGGGCGGCCCCTGCGCACCCCGCTTTGCTTCGCTCCCTGCCCGCCTCGAAGCCTCCTCCTTGCGGCCACCGTGCGGGCTGCGCGGCCGGGGGCGAAGGTGCCAAGCGGGGGCGGGCCCGCGGACCGCTCCGCTGGTGGGCGCGGGGTCGGGCTCAGCCGGGCACCGGCAGCGCCCGCCTCTGCGCGCTGCGAGCTCGGAAGCCCGGCCCGTACCCGTTACGGTGCTCGGCGGGACCCGCCTGCTAACGGCAGCCCCGCAGCCCGGCCGGCCGCTGCCACCCTGAGCGGGAGGACTGGGGCGTCAGGTCTCCCGTTACAAATCCCATGGTCGTGCCTAGGGTAGAACAAAGGCTCTGGGCTTCCTCCCGCGTTCAGCAGGGCGAGCAAAAAGCCCCCTGCCCTCTCCAGCGGTGCTGCTGCCAGGTGGGGCGGCAGGACGGGCCCCGTGTCATGGCCCGACCGATTTGACTTTATTTCCCGCTGGGTCTTTGCAGGTACAGGCTCAAGGAAACGAGGAGCGCAGGCTGCGTGGTCAGCTAACGGTAAACGGTCGTTTCGCTGAATTTTAAACGAAAAGGGGGCTTATAAAAGGTAGCAACGATGCATTTTGGTGTGCTCTCATGGGTGTCTGAAAACTCTGGGTGAGGCTGGGCACAGGGCCCATTGCCACTTTGACTGAGAAGAGAACGTGATGTTCAGAACCAAGAGGCCAGCTGACCCTCCATTTGCACTGTTTTTACCTTAAAGTAGCTTTACCGGGGGAATAAGTGGAACTACAGAAACTAGAAGAAAAGTAACCTCTGCATAAATGAGTCAAGCGCAACCTTGTCAAGTAGGAAGTGTGAAGTTAGCAAATATTTATCATCTTTCTCTATTACTGTACCCAGCAACAGCTATTGTGCAAGAATTGATGTTGCTCTGGTCAGCAAAAATATTTGACCATTTTGCAACAATCAGCGTCTAGGACAAATATCACTGTGAAATTCAGAGCCCTCCATGACTCATCTGCTTATCTCTTGTAGAGTGATTCCAAAATGCATCCAAAATCTGCAAAATGTAGCAGAGGATGTGGACGGAACCATTGCGCAATTTGTCTTCTCGACGGATGCAAAGAGGTGCTCTGCCCGCTAACAAACACTGCCTGCAGCTCCCTGTGCAGGACTGCGCTTCTCGTCAGCACGTAAGCAAAGTAAATCCTCATGCCAATATCGCCAAAATAGATTGTATACAGAAATGCAATTTATACAGCTTTGCAAAGGAGGCTGAACGTGTCATGCTGGAGCGCATGATACGCTACCTCGCCTTCGAGTTGCTTTTCAGTGCAAATAGAAAGCTCTCAGTGATCTACATCTTGCTTGCAACCTATGAGGCTAACCGGGAAAGCACACCAACCACCTATCTGCAAGACATCTTTGGTCCTGGCCGCAGAGCACGTGCAGCAATAGGTTTCCTTCTGAGGACATCCCTCCCTTTGCAAAATCACTGAGCTCTGTGTTTGTTGGCGTTCAGGACTGACCAAACGGCCTGTTTCTCAGGCTTTATATTTAAAATAATCCAGATGTACTTCACCAAATGACTGATGGGGTTACATGGGTGAGGCCAGGCTTGTTGTAGTCCTAGAGAACAGCGATGGCTCCTACCGCTGCAGGCTTCTCTGCCAAAACAGCAGTGTTCTGCTTCAAAATTTGCTTAATCTAGGACCTTGAAAGGCTGGACTGCATACAGCTGCTGTCACAAGAAAACAGTCTAGTTGTGTGGGGTAGTGTGTACTACCATGGTGGGATGGGATGGGGTGGGATGGGATGGGGTGGGGTGGGATGGGATGGGAGGCTGCACCCCTCCTGTCACAGGGACAGCCATGAGAGCCCAATTCTGCAGACTCTTCCCTGCCTACATCGCTTTTCTGTTTCTGTTCTGTCCTCCCTCTTCCCAGTGAAGCAGCAGCTCGGACCAGAGCCTCACCTCACAACGTTTGATTTTGCATATGCTTCTGAGAGCCACTGAAGCAGCTTTGCACTGTGAATTAGTGCATGAAGTTTTGCTCAGGAGTGGCCCAGTTCTTGAAGCGGCGAAAGCCCTTTCAAAGCCCATGAAGTAAATAGGAGATCCTATCTTCAACCCGTTCTTCCAGAGGTATACCCATCAGGATACCGGAAGAGCTGAGCTTCTAGGGATGTTATGGAAATAGAAAGGGAGGCTACAGGTTTATTTTGTAATGCTGCAGAGTACAGTATTTGTTATTAATACAGCAGACCAGAAAACAGTGCAATCAGTCCACGACTGAACTGATTACAACATTGAACTGATATTCACGTTGGAACTAGATGATCTTCAAAGGTCCCTTCCAACCCAAACCATTCGATGAGACTTTTATAAAAACTAAGCAGGCAAGGGCAAATCGTCTTGCTGTATGTTCTTGGCTGTCAGTTCCATAGTTGGTGTTTTTATCCTATTGTTGCACTGTGTTTTATTTTTCGGGCACTGAAGGAAGGGGTCTGCCTGTTAATGTTAGACTTTACAAAGCATTGCTGCCAAAATTTCTATAAAAGCCAGGGAACCAAGCTGAGCTTCCTTCGCTATCCTAAGCAAGCTTTCGGCGGGGCGTATGAGATCTGAAGGTAGAATGTGAATCACACCAGGACTTGGTTCTACACGCACAATGTAAAGAGCTCTCATTTAGATGTTCATCAGTGTTAGGCAGAACACATCCTGAATTAGCTTACGATTGCTTTCCTACTACAGTTCATCTGCCTGCTTCCCTCTCCCTTATTTCTCATCTGCATGCTAAATTTCACTGAATTTATGACTCCACAGAGAATCTGACAAAATATTACTCAGTAAATGAGATTTATTTTTTATGTTTAATTTATTTAGCTTAACTTTGATATTTTCCCTGTTTGGAAGCTCCAGGCCCAATTAAGGTTTGATTTGATTTGTTTATTTAATGCATGTGGTTACCTTAACTTGGTTCTGAAATGTTTTTTCCTCAAAGGCTGAATAACCTTCTGTTTACAAAGTAGTAATAGGTAGCGTTAATGTTAACATGCATTTTATCCTCAGTGTAATACTTGGAATAACTGCTTTTCTCATTATATAGAGAAGTCAATTTTGTACTGTAACTAATTGTTGACAAAATAAAAAGGAAATGCTGGGCAGTTTTTCAAAAGGCTTTGCTGAGAAAGATTCCCTTCCTTGCAGAGTAAGTGCGTTTGAATACTGAAACTGAGTTTGCACATTTGGATTTTAGTTCTGCATTTGAGTTTTGTTTCTATGCATCATTTAATCTAAAAGTTACTGACCATTCTGCATTTTTTTTTTTTGGTGGTCTTCACAATGAGGAAATGGCAGATTCAAGAACAGGCGCCTTTGTGACCCTTGAGAGGAAATTCCAGTCGCTATAGCGAAAAATGAGCAATTAACTGTGAAGGGTCTGCAAATAATGCAGTTGAAGGTAGAGGACATTGACCTGAATTTATGAATGTACTGGTCACATATTTGCCTGTATTAAAATATTCCCAGGTACTAATACTTTCTGCATTGTGGGAAGGAGAAGGAAAGAAGGGAGGGAGGGAGGAAGAAACAATGGAAGGAAGAAGGTTTTAATCCTATCTCCATTATAAATGCTATAAAATTTGGATAATAAATCAGGAAACCACAATTGTCTATCTTATTTTTCCAATCACATTATCTTTGCTTTCTTTTCAAATGTGATATTTTTGAGAAACAGTAGCAATGTTACAGAAAAGGAACTGAGGAATGTACACAAAGGAAAAATATGGTTTCCTTTTCTCTACATTGAAAAATGTTCATACTCAAAATTAAAGCGACACTGTGAGGGTTGATTTTGTATCAGAAACACAAGCAGGAAACCTGGGCTCTGGATGCTCTGTGCCACAACCTTCCTATATAATGTTGGATGAGACAAATCCCTCTCTGAACCCCATGTTTGTCCCCTCAGTTTGTGAAAGAAGTAAAATTACTTACCCTCAAGGAAGCTCTGGGAATCCACACCAGTAAAGGCATTATATGCATGGGTAATAAAATTACAGGATTACAGGAATGCTGTACAGGTAACATCATTACTGAAAATCATGGGGGTTTATCCTCAGCTTATCTTAACATCCAGAGGTGATACATATCAACAGCTATGTTTTACCTAGGATGTATTTTCTTTTCATTTTATTTATCATAAAAGTTTGTACCATAGCATCCAGCAAAATAAGGTCTTCATGAATTAACTAAGAGGAATGAGAGTTGAACAATATCAATCTCCCTTTTTTTTTCCTTCACAATGGGCAGGGTTCACGGGTCGTGCTGTCTGGCTTGCACCGCACAGAAGCAAAATGAGGTGAACAGGATGGTACTGGAAAAACTGTGGTAATATACCTGAAACTGGTATTTGCTGGTGTATTTGCATCTGCCGCTTGGATGCACACAGAGTACCCGGTGCAGAAGGACTGCTGGACAGAGAGCTTTGCCTATAGTCACCCGGGGATGGGTTTCGTGTGTCAGTGTATCTTGCTAAGATCCAAGGCAATGCAGAATAAGGAAGGCACAAAGGTGTCTCAAAACCGTGGTAGGTCCCTCCATCCTCTGTAGGTATGCACATTGTTTAATTTTTCTGGAGCTGCCTGTCTGTGAAGGCAAAAAAAAACCCCAGCTGGAATAAAAGGTGCCAGGGCTTGAGCAAAAGAAAAGCTTTGTGGGTGTGACAAGAGGGAATGCAGAGAGACTATGAGGATTACTGAGGGAGAGAGGCTGAACCATGGAGGATGAGAAAGGATGTGAGGCAGATGAGTGGAAGGGAATAGTATCATTTTAGAAAAGAATGAGCCGAGTGTGGATGAATCTGGATAACAGCCAACGAGGACTGGGCTGTCATAACTCCTTGGGGATCTGCGTGGGGTAGTGTCAGCTGTAGCCACCAGCGATATGTCCATGGGCTGCAGGGACAATGTTGCTTTGCTGGAGCCCCACTCATGCGTCTGAGCCATTTGCCCAGGGAGATCATAGAATCACAGAATCGTTTAGGTTGGAAAAGACCTTTAAGATCATCAAGTCCAGCCATTAACCTAGCCCTGCCATCCCACCGCTAAACCATGTCCCTAAGCACCACGTCTTCCTGTCTTTTAAATACCTCCAGGGATGGTGACTCAACCACTTCCCTGGGCAGCCTGTTCCAATGCTTAACAACCCTTTCAGTGAAAAAGTTTTTTCACCGAAAAAATGTGAAAAAAATTTCACTGAAGATGCTCCCTTCTGATGAAACACTGGAGCTATATGCAATGCCTGGGCTTCTCTGACCTAGCAGAGTGCTCTGGATGCTAGTTAATGCTTCCCTTCATGGGACCAGCATGTTATAACCAAAGACAGCCTCCAGCTAAGCAGGGCTGGAAATCTAGTGTTGGATTCTGACTATCATAATGTGGTCCTAGAAAATATTTTTAACAGGAGCGGTGAGTACAGGGAGTGGCAATGCTTTTATGGTGGAACTTCGTGACTTTATGGTGGGGGTATATGACATGGAAACCTGCAGAAATTTATGACCCAGAAGGCTCCTTCCAGTGCTTCATTCTTATGTCAAACCAGCCAGGAAGGGTGGTACCTGGTGTTACTCAATACTTTTAAAAATGACCCAAGCTCTTGACCTGGCTGTGTCTTCAGTCGCTGATAATAATCACACAGTGGAGGGACCTAAGATCTAGAGCAAGGTGTGAAGCAAGAGCAATTTTGATCAAACAAGAAAAGGCCAAATGCTGTTATGATGTGGCCCTTCCTGTGTGTGCCAAAATACAAACCAGAAACTTCCTTATCAAGTCGGTTCCTCGGTATTAGACAAACATGCCTTGAGTAAAACAAGGACGAACTTAGTCTGCCGCAACTAACTGTGCCAGTAGAAAAGGAAAATTATTAAGAACCTGTCCTAAACTCCTCCTCATTTTTCCCCTTTGCACCTTTACACCTGCAGATGAGATACTCATCCGAGGGCTTGCTAAACCATTTCAAACAAAATCTGTTGGGTCAGCATGTTTGCTATTTAAGCTGTCTCAACCAGCCCATCCGATTCGAATAAGACAGCTGTAGGAGAGCTTGTTCAGGTTTTTCTGTTGGCAGATCTGAGGGGATGATAAATTCAAGCAGTGGGTTGTGGTGGTAAACAGCTGGGTATGGGCCAAGAAGTGGTAAAGGAAGAGATGGCTGACCCCCCAAGAGGCTGGGTATGTCTCAGTTAGTGTCTTGTTGATGTGAACTGAGGCTGAGACGCGTACATCCCTTTCGCAGACGCCTGGAGTGTTTCTCAATTTACCTTTTTATTAAAGACCCATCAGCTGTCATTAAGAGTGTCTCAGCACAAAACCACCATAGAACTGTATCGTGGTTTAACCCCAGCTGGCAATGAGGCACCACACAGCTGCTTGCTTACTCCCCCTGCAGTGGGATGGGGGAAGAGAATTGGAAGAGTAAAAGTGAAAAAACCCTCGTGGGCTGAGATGAAGGCAGTCTAATAGGTAAAGCAAAAGCCACACACGCAAGCAAAGCAAAACAAGGAATTCATTCCCTGCTTCCCACCAGCAGGCAGGTGCTCAGCCATCCCCAGGACAGCAGGGCTCCATCACACGTAATGGTGACTTGAGGAGACAAACGCCATCACTCCCAGCATCTCCCCCTTCCTTCTTCTTCCCCCAGCTCTCTATGCTGAGTATGATGTCATACGGTGTGGGATACCCCTTTGGTCAGTGGGGGTCAGCTGTCCTGGCTGTGCCCCCTCCCAGCTTCTCGTGCCCGCCCTCCCTGCTCGCTGGTGGGGTGGGGTGAGAGGCAGGAAAGGCCTTGGCTCTGTGTGAGCACTGCTCAGCAGGAACGAAAGCATCCCTGTGATATCAACCCTGTTCTCAGCGCAAACCCAAAGCAGAGCCCCGTACCAGCTACTATGAAGAAAATTAACTCTATCCCAGTGAAACCCAGCACATTCTGTCTTCCATCAGCACAGGCTTTTGCAGGGTGACTGTCTGCCTAAATCCTTAATATTTTCTCATCTCTGGCACCCTTCCCTTACTCAGTTTTGTCCTCACCCTATTTGCTTCTAACAAACAGAAATTTAATGGATTTACAAACAATCTTTAATAGATAAATTTAGAAAGAGCTTTTTAAAAATAGACCTTTTTGCACCTGGATTCAAGAAATTTTCACTGAGCAGAATTTGAAAAACCCGTGTCATTCTATTAATAAGAAGTTCACATCATAGAAAAGTCTTAAAATGCATGCTAAAATTCATTTATCAAATTTATTTCAAATTAAACTTGGAATACTCACACAGAATTGAAAAAACCCAAGTGCTCAAAACCAGGGAATAAGATGCTGTAATCTTCCTCAGGGACAAGCAAAATGAATGACTGCTTTAAAGAATATTAATCTCAACCTGAATTACAGACCTGGTGCAAGAGCTGTCATAGTAGTGTCACTTATTGATATGCTCTGGGCTTAGAATAGGTTCTGAATGGATCAGGTACTATTTATTTCCACCATTCTTTTCTCTGATTTCCCTAAATGCTACTAATTTTGTGCAATCCCACTGCAGACGTGTGTAAACCCACTCATTTTTATTTATAACTCTGGCTTTTGTTGGTGGTTGTTAATCTGGTCACAGCCAGAGTTTTGTAATCTGACACAAAGACATCACTTGGGAATTGAGTCAGATTACAGATATATGCCGCTGTAGCAAATCGGTAGGAATATTTGTTAACTTTAAGAGAAAGATACTAAAGGCTATTATATACAAAGGAAAAAGCCTTAATTGTACATAGTTTCCAAACTATGCAAATACACTCCCACTATTCCTGACAGTCACTTAGAATATGAAGTGTTACTTTTGCTTTCCCCTAGACCCATTTATATCAGCTGGATCTAAACTCAGATAATGGTCCAAGTCCTCCCTTCAGCACTGTAACACTGACATTGCATCCTTTGCTTTCCAGTGTGTGGACTAAAAGATGACAGCACACCAAAACTGCTTCGCCAGGGCAGTTTGAGAAAAAGGATCCTCCACAACCTCTCACATGCCAGGAATTCCAGTTCCATCTAAGCGCCTTTCCTCTTTCAGCCTGGTAGTCCTACCATCCTAAAGCCCTACCATCCTACAGCCCTACCATCCTACCCCCCTGCTATCCTACAGTCATAGAATCATAGAATCACTTTGGCTGGAAAAGACCTTTAAGATCATCAAGTCCAACCTTTAACCTAACCCTGACATCCCACCACTAAACCATGCCCCTAAGCACCTCATCTATCCTTCTTTTAAATACCTCCAGGGATGGGGCCTCGACCACCTTCGTGGGCAGCCCATTCCAGAGCCTGACAACCCTTTCTGTGAAGAAATTTTTCCTAATGTCTAACCTAAACCTGCCCAGGCACAACTTCAAACCATTCCCCCTCGTCCCATCATTCGTTACCAGGGAGAAGAGGCCGACCCCACCTCACTACAGCCTCCTGTCAGGCAGTTGTAGAGGGCGATAAGGTCTCCCCTCAGCCTCCTCTTCTCCAGACTAAACAACCCCAGTTTCCTCCGCCACTCCTTGTAAGACTTGTGCTCCAGACCCCTCACCAACTCTGTGGCTCTCCTCTGGACCTGTTCCAGCAAGGCAACATCTTTCTTGTAGTGAGGGGCCCAAAACTGAACACAGTATTAGAGGTGCGGCCTCACCAGCACCGAGTACAGGGGCACGATCACTTCCCTACTCCTGCTGGCCACGCTATTCCTGATACAGGCCAGGATGCCTTTGGCCTTCTTGGCCACCTGGGCACACTGCTGGCTCATATTCAGCTGGCTGTCAACCAGTACCCCCAGGTCCTTTTCCACCAGGCAGCTTTCCAGCCACTCTTCGCCAAGCCTGTAGCACTGCATGGGGTTGTTGTGACCCAAGTTCAGGACCCGGCACTTGGCCTTGTTGAACCTCATGCAATTGGCCTCGGCCCATCAATCCAGCCTGCCCGGATCCCTCTGCAGAGCCCTCCTCCCCTAGAGCAGATCAACACTCCCACCCAGTTTGGTGTCATCTGCAAATTCACTGAGGGCACCCTCAATCCCCTCATCCAGGTCATTGATAAAGATATTAAACAAGACCGGCCCTAGAACTGAGCCCTGGGGGACACCATCCTACAACCCAAACACTAAATGTAGGAGAGATCCCACCTGAAACACCAACCGCAGCATCCAGTTGTTACCAAGAGCACAGGCCTCCACACACTTAGTTCAACAAATTAAAATGCTTACCTATGTTAGAGAAAGGTCCAACGTGTCTGCAGAAAAGCATCTTGGATTTTAATTTTGTAATTAAAGATTTGGCACAACATACAGGTGCTAGATAGGTTAATATGGAGAGATGCATGGAATTTAAGTGTATTTCAGAATAGAAGCCAAAATGTTTTTCCAAATGTGTGTTTATTTAAGGGACTGTGTAACTAAGCACCTACTTATGTATCTACTTCTCCTTGCATACTGACCTTCATCTTTTGAAATACTGTTGGTGAGAGAAAGAAAAAGAACTCTATTGTTTCCCAGAGTTAAAGATCTATGCAATTATGCTGTGAAATTAATGCCTTATCAGGAAAAAATAACTTTGCAATTAGCCATGCATAGGAAGGCAATGAAAGATGTTAACTCCACTCAGGGGCAGCAAGTCTTCAAGGAAAGGTAAAAGTTGACCCAAGTTTAACTCCTTATTCATCATTCTGGCAATTGTTTTTGTGTATCTCAGGTCTCACTTCCCCATTCTTGTTTCTGCTGAAGAGACTTTTGCATGGAAACAGGACGTTAGAGGCAAACAAGCCAGCCCCATGCTGCAGGGTATGCAGTGCCTGAAGGCTGCGATCTACAAGCTGATTTTTTTTTTTTCTTCTACAGTCATGTAAGAAGAATCAAAAAAACCAACAGAGTGAAAGACAAGCTTGGCACATTAAAAAAAACCCCTATTTCTATAGAGAGCATTTTTCAAAGTTGTCTGGGTATTGACAGTCTTTTAATGAGCATTTTTTAAAAAACCATTATCAACACGACAGCAGTGCTTAGTTTGGTTTTTCATTGGTTTTCATGAAAGTCTGATTAATTAGTTAGCCAAGTTAATTAAACTAATGAAATTAACCAAGAGAACTTTCAGTTTTGTGTCCAGAGGCTACAAAGAGAGTTTTTGCCAAATTATCTCCTCAGTGTTCCCACTCTGGGCTAATAGAAAGACCCAAGATATACACTACCTTTGCCACCAGAGAGCAGTGGAATTAAGTATTTTAATTACAACAATAATTGTTTTTAATTAGTGCCATGCACTGAATGCAAGAGCTTGCCTTCCCTTGAATGCTGTTGAACAGTGGTGCCTCTGAAGGAAACAGGGACAAACCCCTTAATTTGATATGAATTTGCTTGCAATGGTTTCTTTTTTTTTCCCCCCTTAATATTTCCCTTCACTCTGTTCATTCTGAGAAGGATCTGATTGAATTGTCATTGTCTTTGATGATTCACCAACAAATTTACCCAGAAGAGCTTGTTAGTTGATGGTTGTACCCCCGTACATCAATCTGGAATACCATTTGGGAAGCCGGTCTCCAAGTCTTTTCATTGTTGTCGCTTTTGCAATGAAGAGTCTGACAGAGAGATTGCTCTGCCTATTTCCTTTCCTTTCTTCCTTCCTTCCTCTCTTCCCCTCTCTCTTTCTTTCCCACTCTTCTGCTTGCTCCTTCTCTTTCTCTTTCTCTTTCTCTTTCTCTTTCTCTTTCTCTTTCTCTTTCTCTTTCTCTTTTTTTCTATTTCTTTTCTATTTCTATTTCTATTATTTCTATTTCTCCTCTTATTTTTCCCTTCCTAATCACCCCATATTTCAGGCATGTTTGTCTTCATGCTTCTAAAAATGTTGCCTACTCCTTGCAAATTCCCTCTCTCATGGGATTTTTTTACACCCCTCTATATGACCATGTTCCCACAGATTCCCCCTCTTTTCTGCTCCTTCCAGTCTGGGATATTGTTCAGTGCCAGATCTGGGCCACAAACCCAGGCTGCGTGCCCTATTTGCCCTCTTGCTCGAATTAAATCCACATTGTGAATGTGAAGCCAGAGAATTCTGGATTGTCAGAGGAAAACAGGGATGGTGGATTCTATACCTGAATGAAGGTCGGTGGAAGTAAGAAACCTTGGTGTATATCAGATTGGTCAGCTTCCCCATTACAAATGCCATTGAGCCTATTTATTATCTGCAGAAATATCTTGTTTCTTTTTTATCTTGTTACAAATACCTGTGGCTTCTCTCATCGTCCACAAATGCATCTGGGATCCCTTACGGTCCCCATATCCTCTAAATTCAGTAATTCACCACATAATCTGTTAAAAGATCTCCTATCCAAATAGCCCTCTAGGTATTATACTAACACCAGTTATATGAAATGAAATGTTTACTGTACAGTCTGAAACTGAAATAGAGGTTAAATTACTGAAGCATACCACTCTTTAAAACCTTCCATGACTTAATCTACATGAAAGGATACCAGATACAGTTGGTTTGGGTTTTTTTTTGTGAACAATATATTGCTTTTATGTTCTTGTTGAAGTATAACAGCAGCAGGTCCTCAGCTGCTATAAAATGTCACAAGTCTGTTGTGGTCAATGAAACAATAGCAGTTTATCCCAAAGGAGGATCTGAAACAGAGGAGAATATTTAGCCTGAATTAAAAGAAAAAAACCCCCATAATTTGTTTGTCTGCAAAATCAATGCCTGAAAGGAGGTAGTGTTCTCTATATCTCTATATTCTTTATATACTTATCATTTGACAACATTTCCCACAGCATTCTCCTGGAGAAACTGACTGCTTGTGGCTTGGGTGGGCTACTCTTCACTGGATAAAAAACTGACTGGATGGTGTAAGGGACTAGAAACTTGTCTCGACATTGGTGGCAGGCAAGCTTATCTAGCAAGCTTATCTACCGAAGACAACTGAATGGCAACTGAGCGGGGCAGTTTAATCACCAGTTTCAGCCCATTGAGACCCACCCCACAGGAACCTGTGTCCTGTTATCTTGGAGTACACGTCCTCTGCGCATGCGCCCGGGCCCAGAGTTGACTGACAATGGGGAGGGGGCTCGGACCCCCTAGAACCTTCGAGCATCCTCTAGTGACGGTACTGGGCATGCGCCCCACTGCCGAGTGGGAGGCGTGGGTATGCAAAACAGTCATTGACTATGCAAAAAGACAACCCTATGAAAGGGGGAACCAGCGGAAACCAAGGGGGCTTCCAGGAACATCTACCCTCCACCAGATTTGAAGATACATCAGGCGCATTGGACCGCTCGGGCCGCACCAGCCGCATGGACCGTGTGGATCGCTCAGGCCGCATGGACAGCACATAGACCCGTGGTGGTAGCTATAGCAACGCTCCCGTGCCGTTTGTTTCTCCCCCTCTCTTTCCCTTTCTCACTTTTCCTCTCTTTCTCTGCTTTCCTCTCGCGCATTTGTCGTTGGCCAAATAAAGTGACTTGGCACTTGACTCCGTTTTGAGTCTTAATTCTGTTCCCGAGAATGTAAAAGGAACCTAGTCACGATAAAACATTGGAGTTAATCAGAAGTTAAGCCCAGCCGCCCCCAACCTCCCAGAATTATCTGAGGTCGGTTGGAAAGCAAGGGGGTTTAACCTCTGCCAAATTGTTCAACCCAAGAGTGGATCGTGACAGATGGCCAGGCCCAAAATGTTGCAGTGAATGGAGTTCAACCCAGTTGGTGGCCGGTCACAAGTAGTGTCCCCCAGGGCTCACTGTTGGGGCCAGTTCTGTTTAACATCTTCCTCAATGATCTGGACAAGGGGATTGAGTGCATCCTCAGTAAGTTTTCAGACAACACCAAGTTGGGCAGGAGTGTTGATCTCCTTGAGGGTAGGAAGGCTCTACAGAGGGATCCGGGCAGGCTGGATTGATGGGCCGAGGCCAATTGCATGAGGTTCAACAAGGCCAAGTGCCGGGTCCTGAACTTGGGTCACAACAACCCCATGCAGTGCTACAGGCTTGGCGAAGAGTGGCTGGAAAGCTGCCTGGTGGAAAAGGACCTGGGGGTACTGGCTGACAGCGGCTGAATATGAGCCAGCAGTGTGCCCAGGTGGCCAAGAAGGCCAAAGGCATCCTGGCCTGTATCAGGAATAGCGTGGCCAGCAGGAGTAGGGAAGTGATCGTGCCCCTGTACTCGGTGCTGGTGAGGCCACACCTCCAATACTGTGTTCAGTTTTGGGCCCCTCACTACAAGAAAGATGTTGCCTTGCTGGAACATGTCCAGAGGAGAGCCACAGAGTTGGTGAGGGGTCTGGAGCACAAGTCTTACAAGGAGTGGCGGAGGGAACTGGGGTTGTTTAGTCTGGAGAAGAGGAGGCTGAGGGGAGACCTTATCGCCCTCTACAACTGCCTGACAGGAGGCTGTAGTGAGGTGGCTGTTGGTCTCTTCTCCCAGGTAACAGGCAATAGGATGAGGGGAAATGGCCTTAAGTTGACTCAGGGGAGGTTTAGATCAGGTAGTAAGAAAAATTTCCCCACCGGAAGGGCTGTTAAGCATTGGAACAGGCTGCCCATGGAAGTGGCTGAGTCCCCATCCCTGGAGGTATTTAAAAGAGCTCATCCTGATCCAAAATTTACCTCAGTGAGAACTAGTTTTTTGCGTGAGCACTTCTGTTGAGTATTTCTGTGAACATTCAATGTGTACAAAAAGCCTTTGAATGATTGTCTTAAAAAAAAAAAAAGAATGAATCGACATACATGCAGTTAGGCTTGGATTAAAAAGACAGTTCAAGAATTAGATCTGTTACAGAAGTTTTTTGGAGGCCAGAGAGTGCCTTAAAGAACAAAACAAGAAGCTTGCTTTTGACACAGGGAAGGGCTGCAAGAAATACAATCTTTGCAGGGCTGCTCTGGATTAACACAGTTTGCCGGCCCAGATGTCTCTTCCTTTAGAAGAGAAGCAGTAAATAAAGTCTCTCCCTTTTCAAGGTACTTGATCCACTACTCCATCCAAGTCACTTAATCCAGGCTAAGGAAAATACTTTCCAAAACTGACCCATAGGTGAGGCAGCTCAGCAAAAAGTCAACATTTAACAGCTGTGTTCAAAAGTCTCCTGGGGACATTGTTTGCAGTGAGTGTTGGCAGCCACCAGGCTGGGAGGGGCTTCAAACGTTTTGGAGGACAGGATTATAATTCAAAATGATCTTTACAAATTGGAGAAGTAGCCTGGGGGAAAAATAGAATGAAATTCAATAAAGGAAAAGAAAAACCCACATAATTTTTTGGCTGTAAAACCCATGGCTAGAAAGATGATGGAAGTTCCTTGAAAGTAGAAGGTTCCACACATAACTGAAACAACCAGTGGCACAGGCACAAGATGGGGAGAAAGAAGGTAACCTAGAGTTGTACAGAAAAGGATCCATGGGGTGTCCTATCACAAGCTGGAATATGGGTCAACAGCATGACACTTTTGTGCAAAAACACTTGGAGATGAAACTTCTGTATAAGCAGAAATACTGTCTGCAAGGGCATGAAGCAGTCCTTCTACTCTGCTCGGCAGTGGCAAGGCTGCAACTTATGCGTTGCCTCTGGTTTTGAGCATTGCCCTTCAAGGAGGAGGAGAACCAGTGGAAAGCAACAAAAACCAGAATGGGCCTTTGAAGACAAGACTGGATTAATTAGAATTGTTTTGAATTTGTTTTTCTCCAGAGGAAAAAAAGGGTAAACTGGGAAGGGTTGCAATGATCTTCAGTTATGCAACAGGAAACCGTTTGTTCCTCTTGTCTGCAGTTGATTGCATGACAGGAAAACTACAGTGAGTAAGGTTCAAATCTGACATTAGGAAATGTCAGGAAAGTGAAGTCTCAAAGGGTCTCAATCACAGGGCAAGCATTTAAGAACGTAAACCTGGGTCAGGAATGACAGGCAGAGTTGGTCTTGCCTGGGTGGTTCCACAACATCCCACCAAATTTGCAATTGATGTTCTGACTCTCTCTTGCTGAAAGTAACCGGGCCTGAGCAGACATGAATAATGAATAACTGGAAGAGGGAGATGTGTGTGTGTTTATAGGGATGACACCGTTAATTGGGGAAGATGTTCTGCATTCATGTTTCATATCTTCATCCCAAACTCAGGCCATAACATTCTGTATGATGTTAAGATTGCACGTGCTTCTACCTCTCATTCTCTGTCAGTCCCGTGTTTATCATTCCTTCTCCCCTTCAAACTGTTTTTTGGTTGGGGGAGGAGTAGGGTAAGGGGTTCTTAATTTCTCATCCTATTGGAACAGCCTGCATTTTACAGGGATTAGGAAAAAGCTTTTGCACGTCCACCCAGGGACACTGACGTCTCTATTACCACTGTGAGGAAAGGGAAGGTCCCTCAGAGCGTGACAGCTGCAGACGCCACTAAGCTTGAGCAAGGCAAAATAAGGTCAACATTTTGCAGACAGCACATTTTCAAAGTATTGCCTGGGAAAACTGATGAGAAAATATCTCACTAATAAATATTTATTAAAGGTCGAAGAATTATCTCAGATATGAAAGACAGCAATTACTGAAGCATGAAAAAGGGATGTTGATCCTCTTTTAAGTACAAATTCAAATGTAACAAACTTTGTCATCAGTACTTTTTTCAATTGATGACAACTAATCAACATATATTTTTGTGCTCTTAATGAGCTTAAGACAGAGTAAGACTTTACATTTGCTAGAAGAAAGTATTACTGTTCTTGGTGTACTGGAGTTTTTTGTTCCTTTTTTGTGTGTGTGTGTGGTGGTGTTGGGTATTGTAATCAATGTAGAAAGTCCCTTCACATCAGTCAGAGATCTCTAGAGACTGAAAATTTCAGTCGCAACTAGAAATCATAGAAAATAGGGCTGAACAGTACCTCAAGAGGTCCTCTAGTCCATCCTCTTTCTCATAATGGAGGAAGAGCTACAAGTAAATAATTCTCAAGAGATTTTTGTCTCTATTTGTAAGAGTCATCAGCGGTGGAGAGTCCTCTACCTCTCAAGACGAGCTATTCCTGTGCTTTGTTAACCATACTGGCAGAGCCTGAATGGGTAAGCTGAACCAGGTCTTCTCTGGTTATTTAGGAAATGATCACTGAAGGTTCCCGTCCCACCCTGCTGTCTGAGGTGTCTGCCCAGCAGCTGGAGAGTGAAAATGGAGAAAGCCCCAAGTGCATTGAGCTCACAGTCCAGCCCTGTGAAAGCACCCATGAAGGTGGGTGGCTGAGATAAATTTGCTCCTGCTGTGGGTAGAGTAAGGTCTGGAAGAGAGGTTGGGGTTAAAGATGGGGGTGTCTCCAGCTGTTTACTTCTTTCTAACTCCAACACCTTCCACTTAGGAGTGTGTGTATGGCAGGATATTCTCTCGGTCAGTGGTTCCCAAAGGAGGAACAACTCACCAAAGTGAGGATCATATCCATAACTAGTTGAGCTTTATTTTTGTTTCTCTCTGGTGCTTAAAGTCTGGTGTGGTAGGAGGGAGACTTACAACTAGGAGGCACAACTAAAACAGAAACCAGTTTGGAAACTGTCTCTCCAGGCCTTTTATCTTGGTGCTCAAGGGACAGAATAACATGGCACCTGCTGGTGAGTGTTTTTAAAGCTCTTTATGGTGACTGTGCTTGGCAGCTTCCCCTGAAGCTTCACAGATGGCTTTGCGAGGGCAGCAGTGATCTGTAGTTATGATCACCAGCCGGCAGGTGAGGTCTGGGCTGTGGTGAGCCCACAGTGAGAGCTCGCTTTTGCTGCCTCTCTGCATCAGCCAGATTTTCCCTTTTTTTTTTTTTTTTTTTTTCCTTCCCAGCTTTCCACACACCAGGTTACCTCTCTGAACTACCATGGGTGGGCCACATATTTGCAATCACCTGCACCTCACATCAGCTGTGCTCATTTTCTCATATGAAGGGTGTGTTGATGGCTCTCATCCTAGTAGTGATCTTACACTGCCTTGAAAATGTTATTTTACTTTTATGAGGTGCACTAAGAGCTTTGGCTGGGTATTTAGAAATACATTTATTACTATAGCAAGATGTTTCTGGCTGCTACTGTCAGAGTAGGTGCCTTTCTATGGACAAACATCCCCGGGGTCCACCCCGGGGTTCAGCCCTGAGAGTCCTGAAGGGGTCCTGCGGATCAGTCCAAAGGCCCAGAGCTATGCAGTGAGAAACCCATGTCTCGGGGAAGTCCATGAGAGTTTGGCCAGCAGCAGGGAAGATATGGCAGCAGAAGCCTTCCTACACACGTGTAGGGGATGCTGAGCCCATCTCCGATTGACGTAGGTTGCAGCCCGTGCCCTGGCAGCTCTGCTGCCCCTGTTACCTGGACCAGGGGGATGAAGCCCGCAGTGGAGTACAAGCATCAGCTGCCCTTGTGCCTACATGGGGTGGATATGTTCAGGGGCCAGTATTTCAGCCCCAGTGTTTCTTCCACAAATGCTGATTTATAAAGTGTTAATACTGCACAACTTCATGTCAGCTTTTAAATAGTGAACGGCATGGACCAGCAGATAGTGGACTCTTGGTGTTGACATTCTGGGCCCGCCTGTTTGTTTTCCTATAAAATGCTCTATGTGCGTGTGTGCACACACACACACATAATTTTCTATAACATGTATGTACATATATGAACAGAAATATATATAATGTCAAAGGCAGAGAATATTATAGGGTGTTAAAGCATAGACTATATATAGCCAAGAGCTCACTGCAGATATTTTGCTGCCTATTTGCAATTACATGGATCACATCCTTTCCTGCAAATCGTTATAGAACTCTCCCATGGCAACTGCAGCCTTTGCACAGGGAAATAATGTTAGGAAAATATGTGTATGTAGCTGTTCCAGTAAAAAAGGGCGTATTCCCAGACTAATCAGATACCTAAATGGCCTAACTTTTAGTACCCATGAAAGAGGCTGGAAACCATCTCCCCTTGCTAAGATCCCCCTGAGCTTAGCTGGAAGCTTTTTACCTGGTGGATGTGAGTACATTGGAGTTGAGAAATCCTTGGGCTAGTAAAATTTGCAGTCTATATTTTAGCCACTGGGTGCCGCTACCAATTCAGTTGACAAACCCAGTTTCTCCAGCAAATATGAGATTGTAATTTTAACAGCCTGTGACACCAGGTCTTGTGGGGCTGCCTGTTGTCTAAAGGTTTATACAATAACTTTCTTCTCGCAGTCACCGATGGGCTTCAGTTCAGCTGGAGTCAAGATGTTTCTTCACAAAAGAATGGCTTTTTATTAAAGTGCACAAGTGAAAGGTGAGCAGAATTAATAATAAAAGGACCTAAAAGAGAACTTTAAGAGGTATTTCATAAACATCGTATGATTACAGAGGGTTAAAAAAACCTGATTCTTATGATATGCTTTGAGATGAAGCTGCTGAAAATAAGCCGTGCATCTCTGCTGTTACACAAACTCATAAAAAGTATTAGTGAAGCAAGGTGATCCATTAATTCTATTCCAAACTTCAAACATCTCCTCCACCATCATTAGAAAAGTGCTGTTTCAGATATTTTTTGAGTCAAATGCAGATTTTTTCAAACTGCTTCCTCACATTATCCTCACTATTTAGCAATCTTTTGTTCTGTTGGGAAGTGCCGGATGTAAATGCAATACCATCACAGTAGCCTAATGATATATTCAGACCTGAGAACATTTATTTGCAGTCCTCAGTGGTTAGGAAAATGCATATTTTCTAACATGGGAAAAGCATACATCTCAACATATGCAACTACTTACTGAAAAGGCCATCAGCATTTTGCAGCATCTTCAGTCAGAGGGAGAAAATGCGATGCTGCCGAGTCATCTCTCCAGCAGCAGCTGGGCAGATGCCAGCTGAAAACCACTGACAGAGCTCTCGCCTGGGTCTCCTCTGCGAGGCAATGACAAAAGGCAGGGAGAGAAGGATGTGGTGTGAATCCTTTGTTGGGTGACCGGAGAAGAAGAGGGGAGCGGTGGTAGCAGCGGTGCTGGGGACAAGCAGCAGGAGTAAAAGGAGCAGGATTTGGCAGGAGGGGGGCACAAGCATATAATATTACCAATTTTCTCTAAGTGAGCCTTTCTTACAAAACAATTGGGAGCCACTGACCTACAATTCATGGTTTTGCAGGTGGTAGAGACTATGTTGTCATCTTGGAAACCATAATTTTTTCCTGGGAATCATAACTTCTTGAATGTTGTTGGCATCTGGCCAACTCAGATATAATTTCACCGATCCTCTGCCCAAAATCAATTCATGATAGTGCAGCATGGCAAGAGCCTGATAAATAACCTCACAGAGCTGTTCCTGATGGCAGAGGGGATTTCATATTTTAGACAGAATTTTGCCTTTATTCATAGCCAGTTGCTTTCACTTGCCTGATATTAGCTCATGCAACAGTGAGTTTCAGGCATGCATTTCAATGTCAAGCCTTTGAAAAGAATTTCATGTTTTCCTCGTAGTTATATATCACCTTGTTTCACTTCCCTGTATTCTGAAAGATCTTGGATTTTAAAAAGTAAATAAAAGAAATTAAGGGCGACTTCATGCCATTTCCGTGCAAGGTATGAGACTGATGTTCCCACAGGAAAATAGTCTGCTCAATTCCCTAAATGTGAGCTCAATAAAAATCCCCAGATTCTCATTAAATGGCTGGAATGTGTCAGACTGTAGAAATCAAAACACTCTGCTGAAATCGTTCAGAGAAAGCTCTGGCAGTCTCCTGCCTGATGTGCACGTGAATTCACGCATGTACGTACTCCTGCCCGACTCCATGCCAGCTCAGCTGCTGGATGGCCTCTGGTACTGGATCCGAGCAGTCCATGGCTGTTACCTCCTTTCCTTCCAAAACACCCAAATCCTTTTCTAATCAACTTCATGTTGCTCTGGCAAGTCCAATCACCATCTCAAAACTATTTTTTTTTCCCTAGAGAGGTGCTGCAATGGGGTTTTATTTGCAAGAGCTGTTTACTCACAGGTTAGCTAATGCCACGTGAAGTCATTATTGCTGCCCATGAACTTGTATCCTGAGAGACCAGGTGGGCCCAAAGACCTCATATGTTGGGGCAAGCAGCTCCTTTTGAAGCTGTTAAGACCACTCCGGGGCTCTGCCATCCTCTTGCATCTCCCTCATGAGGACTTTGGTGCAAGGGACAATTTCACTGGCAGTTAGGGTAGGAGCTGGGAGAGCACTGGCAGTTACTGGAAAATAAGAACAGGCATTTGACCTTATTTGCAAACGTAACTTGTGTTTTCCCAGACTGATACCCATGTCACCTTTTCCTTAATAAAGACATCTGTTTGCACTATTTCTCACCTGCCTGCTTTGCAACAGGCTGGGCCAGTGCCTTCAGCTTTCACAGGTCTTTGAGATGTAGGCTGAAGTTGCTAAGCCACTTGGCAGATGATTGACAATTGCATTCACGAGGGTGGGAAAGAACAATATTTATTTAAAGAATTAAGCTAATGAAGAATATGGCAGAAGGATGGGGGAGGAGGGAGTAACACAACCCAACTGCCGCAGGACCTGACAGCAGATAGCTGCAGATAAACCATAGATACTTGTGCTAAACCAAGAACAACCGTGCTAAACAAAGACAAACGTTTTTGTTTTCAGAGTTTTTCTAGTTAGAGCACTGGTCAAACTCGTCTGTGCTTTTTTGAAAAGACCTGACAGGAGCAAAAGTGCAAATGCATGGAAGGAGGCCTGACTCAGTCAGTCACTTTTTATTGATGCCCCACACAGGCAAGCTGGCAGGAGCAGGAATCTAAGATTTCCTGGGAAAAAAAAAAAAATGCAGTGTGGTCTTCTGTAGCAAAGACCGGAGAATAAAACAGCAAGAGATCTACTAAACTCCTCAGCAGGGGGAAGAGCCTGCCCACCTTCACGTGCACAGCTGAACAAATACTCTGCCTTTGCTGTGATCCAAAGATGCAGTGCCTGAGCCTCCTTCCCGCTATTAGCTTTCTAAGCACGGCACAGCAACAGCGGGCTTCAGCTGAAGCTTGCACAGCTCTTGCAAAAAATCAGTGTTATTGCTTCTTGGCTAAAGCCGCCTTGGATATTCCTGAAATGCATTGCAGAAATAATCACAGTCTGACTGCCTTCTGGAGATCTTGTTCTGACTGGAAACCAACAAAAGCTCGAGCCTGCAGGGTAATCCGAATGCTTCAAACAGTCTCCCATACTCTGCGTGGAGTGTCCCAAAACTGGGGCCTGAAGGTAACTGCCATTACAATTAGTGCCTTCAGGGGAACAAAGAAGGGGCTCTTTTTACTACAGTGAGACTGGTAAGATGATCTCTTTCCCAGCCCTAAGTTCCCACTGGTCCAATAATAGCCAATAACTGGGATTTCCATCACTTGCATCCTCTGGGAGACACTTATATATCACTGATTCATATTGCAAGTTTCCTTGTTATGTGACTGCCGTAAGCCTGGCAAATCAAAGCATGCTGACAGCTTACTGAAGGAAGGGATACTGAGCAGAGCCGGACAGGAATTTTTCAACAAAACAACATGTCAACACCAAAACACTTAAAGGAAACAATAGGAGTGCCAGTGAAAGTTTAATGAGGAAGGTATTTCGGAGAGAGACGCATCCACTTCCGACTGATGGGTACCCCATCGTGAAGGATGTTATCTGGCAAGCAGGAACCTACCGCTTGCTGAATTTGTGCCTGGGTGCCTCCCTCCGCCACCGGCGCTGCCGCCTGCAACATAAACTGTGGGCATGCTCCCTTCAAAGCCGGTATGCCAGATGGCATCCTCCCTTCCCAAATTAGAGATGAAGCACGTTGGCAGAAACTCCTGAGGAAGCAGGCAATGTCTGCACCACGCTCCCCGCTCCCTTCCCAGCAGATCTCCCCCCTGCCTCACCGCTGCCTGAGTCGGCAGCTGCCAGCTCCCACCGGCATCAGAACCCAGAGCTCCATAGTTTCCTGAAATTACAGCTCCATGTAGCTGAGCCCTCTGTTCCCACCATTTTATTTCAAGTGCTTCAAACTCCTGTTTGATTATGTGCTACAAAGACAGTCGTAATTTTGCAGGTTCATTTTAATGTGATGTAATTGAATCCTTAAAAGTAAACTGTTTTGATAGTACCTAGAAGTAAAAAAATCCACCTCTTAAAATATTCTTTTAATAAACAGCTTTCTAAGTTTTGAATTCTTTGCAGGAAGTTTCCATGATGACATATTCGGAACCAAAAGGTTACATTTCACAAAAAATAGGAGATAAAGTAGATGCAGCGTTTTGGTCCTGCGGCAGCGATTTTACAATCACACTTCTAGCCCAGAACTGCTCACCTGATATCCACAGGCACTGTTTGAGAGGAACGGCCGGCCTATTCCCTCCTGGAAAGCCCAACTTTCATGTATTAACTAAAGCACTCGCAACAGGTGTAAACAACTTCCCATTAGAGGTAAAGTTCCCGATACATTAGACAACATCACACTTTAACCTTCCAAGATCTAATTTAATTCCTAGGATCAATAGCTCATGTTACTAATACATTTTGCCAAAACCCTGGGATCATGTCCTACATATTATAGTAATTCTTTCCAGAAGAATTTCAATTTGTAAATAATGAAGAGCTCGTACAAGTCCTTCTGTTAGCAGTGCTGCCGGGCCTTTTGCCAGTTTGTAAGCTGAAGAATTTTGGTGTTTAGTGCTCCCATCTGTTCGGAAAGCCTGAGGGTGAGTAGTTATCAAAAGCAATATGTGGGCTTTTTTATTCCATGTCTGAGATTTTATGACACACTTTGTCACAAAACAGGCCACTGGGGAGAAGAGATTTCCCTCCTCGGGAAGGGAACCTCTGAAGTCCCACATACTTGATTTTTTCCCAGTCTTGATCTAAACAGGCCAAAATTCACACAAATATCTAATAATTGCCATCCTGATGCCTCAGATAGAAATACGACCAAGTGTTTCACAGTTACGAAAGAATTAAAATCTCAGGCAGGTATAGACTCAGAGCAGAGGAATTCGATAAACACAGCTCTGTTTGAACGAGGGCTTTGAAGGCAGCCTCGCTGTCAAGGTATAAGGAAGCTTTTGTTCCCCAAATAAACGCTTCAAATGTGCCCTTCTTCTGCATCAAGGTTTGGGAGGTGAGGGCTCCTCTCCCCATGGGGTTGGTGGGGTGCACACGGCGGGCACGGGGCTGCAGGTGACCTGCCTGCTCCACGGGGACTGGTGCGAGCCCATCCGAGCCAGCCAGTGAAACGGCATTCTCGTGGGCTTTCAGATGGGACGCCTCAACCCTCCTGGCTTGAATGCTCTCCAGCATAAAGCTTAATTTTCCACAAGTGACCATTTCATTTGAAGTCGCTCAGGACACCGAAGGGCAGGTAGTTTGGCAGCTAGCATCCCTCTACATGCTGTGTCAACGGGCTGTTTGCCATCTGTCCCACTGTAGGGACACCCTTCTCGCCTGCCAAAGGTGCTCTCTGCCTCTTCCCGTGGGGCAAGCGGGTCATGCTGGGGGAGCATTCGCGCTGCATCTCCTGCAAGCTCTGTCTGTACAGCCTGCACAAAAATAAAGGTTGTCATTGACTTCTCCTTCTGGCAGCACAGACGGTGCAGATGTTGACAGGGTGGCTCCAGGGCTGGTGGCATCCAGTGCAGAAAGCAGAGGTGGGAAATGTCAGTCTTCATAGAAACCTCTCTTCTTACTCATGAAAACAAGTTACTGCACCCGGTGATCCTGAACTCCAGAGTGATGCCAGGGTATAGATGCGGTAATTCCTCCCTCTGCTTTTTGTTTCTTCAGGAAGGCTTAACTGTACAAATTAAGAAACAGAACTCCTGAATTGGACAAAATAAGAGAAAAACTCCGAGGGGCCTTAGATGACAAGTAGATTTTTAACTGTTGTTTAAAGCCTATGGTTTGTGGACACCAGCTTCTTTGGAGTTTGTTCTTGGCCTGCGCTAACTCAGAACACTCACTGTCAAGATAATCACGAGCAGGATCCTAAATGTTTACTGAAGCTTCTGATCTGTTTGTTGTAAATGTTAAGTGTTGTAAATGTTGTAAATGTTGATAGTTTTTGTTAGGTTCATCCACTAAAAAACTGGTGGTTTCATGTAGCTACGCTTTAGCACAGCAGAAACCAGACAAAATCCAAATGAAGTCTATTACTAAAATTAAAACCAGTACTAAGAACTCAGAATTCAAACAAGCTCCGCATTTGGAGAAGCTGGCACGGCAGGCACAAGGTAAAAAAGAAGTGTCAAAACATGAGCCTGAGAAGGAGCTCCAAGGAACCATTTTTTAACACCCTTTTGTTTCCAAATCAGCCAGTTCCCATATTCATCAGCTATAGTCTGTATGTATGACTCCACAGTAACTTAGTCTCAAATTCGACTGGTTTCACACAACTTCACCTGCATTTACTTTGTAATATCATTACAATTATGAAGCAACCTCCACTCAACCCTGGCACACGCCTATCAAACATTCGAAAATCAGGCCAGCCAGTCTCATTAAAACAATCCTCATCAGTTAAAAGTGTCAGAGCTGCTTTTCTTTTCCTTAGTCACAATGCATTCCAGTCCTAACGAACCGGCACAGCAAGAGGTTTATTACCCTGCTGCTTGGTTAAGAAACAACAGGAGTCTTCCCTGTTGATGCAGATCATCTAAAAACCATTCTGCTTTGTATTTGTTATCAGATCTTCTAACACACCACAGCTAATTAGGCCTTTGCCTTCCAGACCCCAGTTCTGCTGTCCTTCAGTTCCAGTTTTAGTTGGTTTATGTACGTGCAACTGAACAAGCCTGTTTTTGTTAAATTTCCCAGCTTAAGAGGGACTGTTTGGACAGCGATGAGACGAGTCAAAAACCAGTACCTGAGTGAGATTTAGGCACTTATTCCTCTTTTTCATCTAAATGAGAGGCCCACATTTTAAATATCCTTGAAAGCCAAGGCCTTCAGGGCAGGAAATTGTACATTTAGAGTTTTATCCTCAAGCTGGTAGAAATCATCGTAACTCCAGCCATGCGTGCGGCTGGGATAATGAGTAACACCGCAGCCGGCGGTCGGTGGCCAAGCCATCCCCAGGCGCGAGAGGCGGCGGCTGCTGCTCCCCATTCAAAGGGCAGCACTCGGGGCGGCTGGGGAGCCCGACCTCCGCCTGTTCTGGCACCACAGCAGGTTCAAGATGCTCGGCAGTCGGTGGGGAGAGGTGAGGTGCAGGCAAGGTCGCAGTGCTCTGCGGGGTCCAGCAGCCCCCCGAGACCACCGGCTGGCTGAGGGCAGCGGGGGGAACTCCCACATGATATCTTCTGGGAAGCAATGCTCTTGGCATCCGCTCTGGGTGGGAAGGGCATGGTCCAACAGATAAGGCTTGGGCTTTGGCTCCTTGCCACCGCTGGGAAAGGTGGTAGGAAAGCACGCTTCAGCTTGCTGCGTAGCTGATTTAGCCGACTCGGCCATGGTGCTGCCAGCGGGCTGCCCGGGAGAGCAAACACATGCAGCGCTGGCATGGCGAGGTGTCAGTAGACATTTTATTTGCTTGCTTGTTTTTTTTTGTTTTCAAAGGGAACCTCCTTTCCCCCTTTCTCCACAGGATTTCAGCATGGGCAGAAAGCACGTCTATAGAGCAGTGTGATGTGCCATGAAAGGCTTTACAGAAACGCACGTCCCTGCGATTGCAGTGACTAGGAATGGGAGCACGGCATGTCCCGTGGGAAAGGGGAAGGCTCTGGAGGTGCTGCTTAACAAAGTGAAAGGGTCTCTTTCAGCAGCCAGGGAAGCGTATCAGTATTGACTGCAAGCATTAGGTTTATATCTACAGTTCTATAGTTTAGAAAGTTTGACTTCCTAGAAATTAATTGAATGTTTCTTTTCCAAGTACGAGTACAGTACACCCTCATTGAGGATCCAACGGATGAATTCATGTTTTTGTATGCTTTGCAGCATGGTGCTTGCCATCTGTGACACTTGGATACAGTCTCTGCAAGACTTGTTGGCATTTGAAAAACTAAAGTTTTTTGGTGTGTTTTTTTTCCATCTGAAGATGAGCTACAGGAACTCCAATTTTATTTAGTTGAATACTAAATTAAATGCACATGATTTGTTTGTCTTCAGTGCCTAATATGTCAGCTTTAAACTTCACAGTTAGCAGCCGCAAGGAGGCACAAAGTTGGAGTTCATATTTCCCAGCCACTGCCCGGACAGCTGCAGACTCAAGTTCTGGGATATCTCTTTTCAAGAGTTTCTTTGAAATCGTGAGAAGTGGCCTGATCACTTCATCTTAAGTGGATGCTAAGCCATGGTGGCGAATGCAATGGGCACAGGGAGCTTCCACAGGCAGAGTTCCTGGTGGTCAGCGCATCGAAAGATGTGAATCCAGTGACTGTTTTATTTGCTAATGTGAGTGTGGGCCACAAAAGTCATACTTAAATCAAGGTTTTATCTGCAGCCTGAAAGCTCTAGATTAAAACCCAACCACAACAAATCTCTCTGAGCTCACCAGAGGTTCCTATGCAAGATGCTACAATGCAAAATTTGCTTTTAAAGACTGTAAAGAAGGAGAACACATAAAAACAAATGACAACTATTTAGAATAGATCTTTAAAGAAGCTATTAAAGGATCACAGCCAGTTAGAAAATTCCTGGAGATTTATTAGAAAACTAGAGTAATGACTTAAAACCACTTTCAGATTTTCTCCTTCTACACCTTATCAGGCTTTGGGCTGGAACCATGATAATTCCCATTGTTTTAAGAAGCAGTTCCCTGAGCAGAAGAACTGATGAGCTCTGATTACTTGTGCCTCAGTGAGTAATGACATTCTGCGCCTCATAGAGTGCAAGCCCTGGCAGAAGCATTTCTCACGACCGCAGTATTTAAACTTCCCTTCTTCTGGGTGGCTTCCCTTAACGTCTAGTAAAAGTGTTCAGAGCTTGCACTGAGAGTACTATTTTAGGTCTTTTACCTCCACCCAGTCACAAAAGATCACAAAACCTGCAGGAATTTAATATATTTAAGAATTCTACATCTCTCTCTGATATGGCTGCAACTGGCCAAAAGTCATCGAGGAGCACAAGGAGAAAGACAGACAGACCTCCAGGCTCTGTAATCATGTCAAGAGCCAAATATCTGTAGGAAATTCAACTAAAAATAGGTTCTCTGTAAGCTCTTGCTGTGTGACTGTCCAACCCAAGCCACAGGATATCCTCATTAAAGGACTACAGTAGGAAACGGGAAAACTGACTTAAAAGTCATGTCAAAGGTCTGAAACGCACTATATAACACTTGATTTCCCCCCCCCCCCGCCCCACTGTAGTCATCCTGAATGTTGCTTGTCACTGCCGTAGGCTTGGAATAATAACCTTGGAATCACCCCGTCATGTCCCTCTCTGTTGTTTTGCTAAAGTTCCCTTTCTCTTCCTTTTCTTCAGGGCTCACACATGCATCTATAAAATTTACTGTCTGTATGAACGTCATGTAGGTGCACACACAAGAACATGAGCATTTGTTGAAATGTAAAATCCCTGCTAGTAAATTCTTGGTGTTAGGTTACTATTTCCAGCGTTGGTAACGATTCACACTACATATATGTATATATATATGCATATATATAAAAAATACATACATATGTACCTATTTGGTAACTGTTCCATTAAGGTGCCAGAAACAAGGCAGCCAGGGTTCAATTCAGGCAACATAGTAGGCTGTATGTAGGCAGTGGGAAGCAACCTAGAATATGAATCCTGGCTCAGCTTTGATGTAATCTTCACTGAAGTTGAGGGAGTTGCTCTGGATTTATGCTGCTGTTTATGAGAGCAGAGCCTGGCGCAGAGCCCTGTGGTTCAGCCTTTATAATACATATAAAATATCATCTAATTGTACTTGCTTCTACAAGATTAACCCAGCTGGTGAGATTTCTGCATGTAAATAGCTATGAAATACATTGTGTAATTCCCGTGATTGATGTTTTTGAACACGTTTTGGGCAGTGCTGTGGTGGCTGTCTGCACCAGATTCATTACCCACCAGAGGGCTGACAGTATCAGCACAAATGCTGGTTTGCAATGTCTCCTGCGCACTCAAATCAATCCAAAACAAACCACTTCAAAGCAAGGATGTGTGGAAGGCAAGAGTTTCTGACTCTCCCCTGAAGGAGAAGGCGTAATGCTGGCATGTGTGTGGCTCTTCTCCCACATGCCCTCCTCTCCCCACCTTTCCTTATTGATACATTAACAAGCTTCCTGACACAGAGATAGGAATTTACGTAACCATGCAAGTTCAACAGCTCTTGCTGCTCGTGCATCAAGTGACTGAGAAGTCTCTTTGTAATGCCACAGCTGCTTGCTGTGAATGAGATTAAAGATGAGGTTGACACATGTGAAGATTTACAGCCAAGGCAAAGATGGGTGGTTTTAATGGGAGGGTTTACTGTGATCTTAATCTGTGCTGATTTGTTCCCAGTTAACTTTGCGTGTAGTCCCCATCTCATGTGAGCTCAGAAATCACAGGTGGGAAAAAAAAGAAGTCACGTAAAACCATGCCCTTCTCCCTTGGGTTAATCCCCAGTTCTTGAAAGCCACAAGCTTGGCCTCTTTTACCTAGAAAACAGTAGAATGCATGATGTAGATGTGAACAAACAAGAGTGTGCAAGCCTGTCATGAAAGCTGGGTTTATAACACAAGCCCAGCAACAGGTGAGCTCCATAACAAGCCTAGTTAGAAATGAGAAGTCTAATTAAGCAGCAGCCGAACAAAGAACAAATAACTCAGCATAATGCTCATAGTGTTTTACTGAGAAAGAGTGAAGCATCCACCCAGCTCCTACCAAAATTAAAGACATATTTATAAACAGAATTGTTTCTAACAAGAAGACAAATCTCATCCTTGTGTAACTGTCCTGAGGTCAATGGAGAACCCCAAGGGATTAATTAAAATCAGAATGTTCATAAAAGTCTTCTATGATGTGCCAGCTGGTCTTAAACAGGGAAGCACGTTAACGGTTTCTCAACAAACATGTTGCAAGATTAGCTTCTTTTAGTCAGCAATTCTGGTGTTTGGAAGCGGTCTTTTTTTTTTTTTTTTTTTACAGAAACTATATTCTCCAGTAGTGTTGGAAAAAAATAATTAAAAACTAATACTCTTTGGATAGATTCTAAATCTTTATTTTGTTCTGGCATTGTTCTGGAAGTTCTGAAATCTATTTTTTTCTTTTTATTATAATTTGCAGAAAAATTCTTGATCTGTAGAAAACGATAAGGGTGTTTTAAGTGGTTGATTAAAAAAGTTCACTGTTTTGGTTAGCTGTGTCTAGACAACAAAGTCAGAATAAAAATGTGGATTTAGTCACAATTCACTTAATGCTTTGAGCCAGATTTCCAATGTAAGACTTCATGTTTATACATTTTAAATGATTTTGAAAAGTGTTTTGCAGTTTCAATGGAAATTACAGTGTTTCTTTAAACAATTCTCTCCAGCAGAATTTTTTTTACAGTTTCTTTTAACACAGAACAGTATGCATGAAGTCTACAGAAATCCATTAAAATAATTTTAAAGAAATTTAGTCATTTGAAGGAATAATCTCACAGCTTCTCTTACTGGTTTTAGAAGTTTTAAGAAATAGCTCATTATAGATTTGTTGTATATCAATAATCCTGCTCCATATGTGATTTTCCTTCCAATTTTCTTTACTTTTTAAAGAAATTAACTTTGCTTATGAGACCCTCCCAGTTCCCTGAGCTTCCAACAAAAAATTGTTTATGAAAAAAAAAAACCCATTTAAAAATCTATTTCCATTTCAATATGTTATAGTAGCTTGCTATTTATTTTAAATCTGAGAGAATGGTATTACATTAATATTTTCTCATAACCTCTCATTCCTAAATCTCAGATTTTTTTCTAACTCAAAGTAGAATATGAACGTAAAATACAGTGAAGCTGTATGTGCAAGAACAGAAGGGTAGAATAGGAGTATCAGTATAGGGAAACAAAAGCTGCAATTGTAGACCTGAGATTCACTCCTCCAAAACCTGAAAATGTCAACTTTTTTTTTTTCCTCTCTACTCTCCATCTTCTTGGAAGGCACAAACACATCTTTAGAAAATACAATTATGGGAAGACGTGCGCTTGTTGCATGAGGCACCACTGTGATACATGGCAGAGAGATATAAGAAGGATTGTAGAAGACAGGACACCCTGCTGTACATTTGTAGACCTATTTTGTGGCACAACAAAAGATCTCTATAGAAACATTCTATCCCGCAGCACAGTTCCTGGAAGTTTAAGAGCTGGCTGCAAACCCTTATAGCTGGTTTATTACGTAAAATCATAATGACTTACTACTGAGTATTAATTTTAAACTGTAAGAAGCTCTGGTTTAGGAATGCCTTGACTGGACTTCCAGGGGCTTATTTGTACAGACAGAAAGCAAGCTTCTGAACTTTGGCCAAATCCAGAACCATCTTAGACTATATAAGGACTTCAGGCCCTGCTCCTCAAAGCTGAGGATGTTACATACAAAACCTTTTCAATATGTTGGTGGTTACGTTCCTGCTGGCTTGATGGAACCAGCAGTCTGTTTTTCTCCATGCAGAGCCTGTCTCATTTTCGGAGTAGCAGAGTATGACAGACTGGAGTCAAAAAAACCTTGATCCAATTGCCAGGGATGTTTGGTGGGAATCTTTTATACCACTAGTTTAGGTTGGATTTGATCAGAACCAAAAGGATTTTCAAGACCATTCAGCCTTTGCCTAACTTGGTTTTTTCCAGTACCTGTACCACCAACCTCAGAGGGAGCAGACCTGAAGACTGATCCCTTGATGGTGCCTCCATGGTGTTCTAGCATGGGTAATGTATTGCCCGGTGTCTCGTGCAGCCACCTGCTTAACAGGCACCAGCGTTGCTTTCCCCTTGTCAGCAGCTGGCAATGCAAGAACAGCAGCCGCTGTGCTGCTGCGCTACCAACACAGCTGTCCATAGCTGCAATGAAAAATGTGTAAAGGGCTTACTCGAATGGGTGCCCAGAAGGAGACACGAAGGCAATATTAGGCAACACTCCTCACCTCCTGAAGCATGTCTTGGAGCATTTCAGCCCTTAACCTCCCCCCACCCTCTTGCTTCTTGCC
This sequence comes from Gorsachius magnificus, assembly GCA_034008185.1. Classification (NCBI taxonomy): domain Eukaryota; kingdom Metazoa; phylum Chordata; class Aves; order Pelecaniformes; family Ardeidae; genus Gorsachius; species Gorsachius magnificus. The sequence goes on from CM067081.1 coordinate 167,680,707, forward strand.
TTTTCCATGTACCTACCCAGGTCAGATCCTCTGAGATGCCATGGGAATAGATACCTCTTTCATCTCCACGTAGGCTGTTTTCAATGCTTCTGCAATCCCACAGCACATGAGGAAAGACTGCGAGCAGGAAAAGAGGAATACAAAATGAAGCCAAACCTCACTCATCATGTCACGGCACGTCTCCATATCTTGGAGCCAGATATGGTGCAGGAAAGAACAAGTCAAGATATGAATGGCCCTCTCCTCCTCATAAACCTCTAAACTGCAAATGTGACCATGGAGATAGACATGGAAGGATTTATTCAAGTCCATGAACCCAAAACAATGGTTGGAAGTTACGTATCTAGTGCAATAGCTGCTTCTTCAATAGGGCACCACCACCACCTTGACAACTCCAGTGAACCTGAAGGATGAGTCTACACTTCTGTTTCCCTCGGCATCCTTTCAAACTTCAATTTCCATTCATCTAACTCTGGTTTCTCCTTCCTAACGGGCACTCCTTCCATATCTCTTTCTTGTATTTCAGGGCTAGTTGCAGGTTGTACTCCTTTACCTATTCTGCCAATGTTTACCTTCTGCTCATTTAAGGAATACACACTAAACAAAATACAACAGCTTCCCCTCCCCTCTCCCCAGTCACTCAGTGAATTATATGGTAATTGTTTATTGGAAATGACCTCATAGTTTCCTAGTTTTGTGGGGTGATCTGAAGAATAATTCTATTGCAACCACAACACATAAATGCCTTGGAAATATTCAGCTGGAACCTATAACCACAGATGATTCCTGTGCTGTTGGCAGCTAAAATGTAGCCCACATTTATAAGTGACAAATTATAGGATAATAATAACCTTTGTGGAGTTAGATATCCCAGAACACACGATGCCAAGAGACGATAAAAATGACTATGTAAGGATGGTATGGAGAAGTACTATTTATATGAAGTGGCTGTATATTCAAAAGAAAACCAAAATAAAACAGGATACTTTCATGCTAACATTTTACCATCAGTAAATACTCACACGATAAGTGTATCATAAATATTTCAAGAGTGCAGTTATCTTTTTTTGCCACCTCTGGATTCTTTTTTTGCCATCTTTTTCTTCTTTTTGTGGTACATGGCCACGAAGCTTATTCACTTTAGAACAGGCTCTGAGTGAATGAGTTTTGCTGTGGAAATCTTCTTCTAATAGCTTAGATTTCTGACTATTTTATAATGACACACTGAAAAGTTGTCACTGTTTTGAAGAAAGTAGTTTGGAGAGTGGCTACATTTCTCCCAATTTCTTTTACGTCCGATACTGTTCATCAGCCCTGAAGCTGCATCCCTGGCTCCTGGTTTACTGTCTTGTGATAAACACCGCTCTGTTCCGTAAGACATTATCACATGAACAAGCCTTCATTAAGTAAGAAACAAAACCTTTTTTTTTTCCATTAAATGAAAAATACACTATTTCAGATCACAGTTTTGCAAAATATGGACAAACTTCTTGTTTGATTGACAGTTGCTTTTGACTCAAACGCAATCTGATTAGAAATTGCATCAGAATTGTCCCTTGGGAAGATATACTTGTAAAAACTTGGTGTCAAGGTTCTTCTAAAGAAGAGGTTTTCTGCAAATAGACAACCTTTCTCTGAAAAATATCTTTAAATCCCAAGCCCCTTTCAAGAAGACAGATCCTTCCCCTTGTTTGCTCACTCTACTCATGCAGCCCACATTGGATATATAATTTGATCTATAATTTTAATACTTTTAAGTGAGTGAGTAGCGAAGTGAAGGCTATAATTTTGAGCAAATAAGTACTTTGGTTATCCAAGGGCACCTAAACCATGAACCTTGCATAGCTATTCCTGAGGAACTCATGTAATGAGCTTGCAGCATGCTTCTACCTTGCGTATCCATCAGAGTTATCCCAGCAAAAACATTGAATTCAGAGTGGGATGTAGTAGCTTGGGATAACCCAGACCACATGTTCAACAGTAGGAAAAAAGACAGTAACATAAGTATTCTGTCCTACAGAAGGGCTTTTCATTAATAGCTTTTTTCCTAAAATTAAAATACAGCAAAAAAGGAGGAGTGCTATGCACAGAAAGAAAGCTTGTATTTCGTAGTTACTTTGCATGGGTCTCTAAATAGTGCTTTTAAGCTATTTCACTTTCAAATCCAGGAAAGCTCTTAACACAGGCTCATATTAAGCACATAAGCAAAGTGCTTTATGGCCACTGGAGCTGTTCTTACAGTGAAAGGAGAAGTAGCTGGTTAGGTGCCTTGTTTGACTCTCAGCTCTTAATCTTAATTTTTCTGTACCTGAAATTAGTGCACATAATAGTTAAAACACAAGCATTTTTAACAGAAACATCACAAGTAGGAAGTAGAAGTATTAAAAAAACTCTGTATGGTTATTACAAGCGATGAATGTTGAAATCACTGTGAATAACAACACGGGATGTTTTGATGGTCAGTTAAAGGTGAACCTAATGCTTCTACAGTTTGTGTAAAACATAATTGCAGTAGCCCAGAAAGCAGGAATGCTGCAACTTTCATTAAATATAGCTGTTATACCTCACAGCATCAACCTCTTAAATCTCTGTAATGAGCAGCAGTCATTTCAATAAAGTCAGAAATAACTATGACTTTGTAAAGTATTGCTACTTCATGCATATACCCATTTTCAGCAGTTAAAGACACCATCAACAGTCCCTTTTTCTGCTTATTGCCTCTGATTTACTGGCTGACTTTGTTATTTCCTTTGTGCGCTTGATAGGACATAATTATTTAAAATGGAAAAGAGAGAACTTCTAATAGAAATCTTGCTGCAGACAGTTTCTGCTTTATATTTATTTAGTTCACCAGTCTCTAACATCAAGGAAGATGTACTGGCTTGCAGAAAGAATAAAAATGGCAGAGCTTTGATGAAAATAAGTAATAAATAGTGAAAGATATATTACCAAATCATTCATTATTTCAGCCATGTAGTTTCTGTAGTATAAAATCAAAACAGAAATTAAGCCATCACTTGCAAAATGCATCAAAGGCCCTTGTGACTGTATGGACCCAACCCAAGATTTATACTCCTTTTATAGCAAACAGTCTCTTTGAGAAACAATGATTCAACCATCCAGCTCCAGAAAGGAGCACTTTCTTTCGTTTTCAGGTTATTTAACCCCATTTTCAAGCTGCCTCCATCAATTGCAAAATGAAAATAGTGTTGAAATGAGGAGTCCAGATGTTTTCTATTGAAAATGTTTGAATTAAGCTCCCTCCCACTACCAAAATTAGAATTTTCTTTGCCGTTCATGTCACATGTGTAGAAGACGCCATGCTGTACAAAGCCCAATTTGCAAATTGACTCAACCTCATTTACATATCACATAGGCCCATTTTGCAATTCAAGTGCATATTATTTGACAACACTTAATTAGAAAGGGTATGCATCTGAACATGAGTTACTGCATCTTGATTCTTCTCTTGATGAGGTGGTTCAGTAGCAACATCAAAAACGGGGCGAAGAGGATGAGAGAAATTGTCCTGGGTTTTGTTTGGAAGATGGGCACCAGAGAGCAGCAGTTCCCAGGAGTTGGAGAGCTGTCACTTGGCAGAGCAGCTTCCACCATAGTCAGCATTTGTTGTGGGAAACAAAGCTGCAACTTGGGTTCTTCAAACAAGCTCTTTTAGTTTAAAAATAAGATTTTTGTGTTATTAACAATGACTGTGACCATTTTACAGACTAAAATTTTTAACGTGTGCCAGAGCCAGCCCATCACACCTTTCCCCCATTCCTAGTTTAGCGATATCTGAGTCTGTGAAGCTTCAGTGTTTGAAAGGGACAGTGCTAATTCGTATGTTAGATATGGCACAGGGAGTCCCAAAGTGCCTGGTGAATGACCCCAATCCTTTGGGATTGGGAAAGGACCCCTTATCCTTTAATGCCATTAGAGCTTCATCAGTAACAGCTTGGGCTTGCATTATTAATTTTCTTCCTTCCAACTATGGTACGCTCTCGTTTTCTACCCAAACCTGCTAACTGTGTGTCTCCCGGGGTTGAGTGATTGCTACCTTTAAAATGACAGGCTTCAGTCTGGGTGAATTATCACTTATTTTGAGTAGTTCAGAAGTATGAGAGAACCTTGCTCTTTTCCTCTGAGCTTTTCTATGTACCTGAGCATCAGCACAACATTCAGGCCATCTCCCTCTTGCCTCTGCACGACTGAATAACTAATTGCTAAAGTGAACAAAAGCACACAGAGAATTTAAAGATGACATGCTGGGTCAGAATAAGGGTCCATCTATCCCATCTGGCCACAGCAGATGCAGGGAGAGCCCTGGAGAAACAGGCCGAGTATAATCCCTATATTGTTTATTTTCGAGTTTCTGGAAATCAGAGGTTAGGGACTTGCTGAGCAGAGTGGCTGCTTAACAGCCACAGATCTCATCCATGTGGCTGCCAGATTTTGTTCTGAACCTGTTCAGATGCTGAACCTCCATGGCATCCTATGGCAATGCCATAATTTTAGGCTATGTGGAAAAGTATTTCTTTTTGTTTGTTTTAGACGTGCTGTTTAGGCTTTCTGCTGTATTGTTCCTGTGTTGGAAAAAACTGTATTGTTTCCTCCTCCTCTTCTCCGTATTGTTTGGGATTTTAATATATCTTGGGTGTGTCCTGTTCCCAGTGTAGCAGTATTCACATTTTAAGATCCTTTTTGCATAGAAGTCTCTTCTCATTTTTGTTACCTTTCTTTCTTAAGTTTTCTAATTCTTCTGCATCCTTTATGAGACGGAGACTGAGACAGAAGCTGACCCGGTGACAGCTGTGACAGCATCATTACCATAATGCTGTTCTTTCTTAGTCCATCCCTAACAATGGGAGGTTGTCAAGCAGATGTCTTTGGAGGACCATCCCAATTTCCTCTCCTCTCCAAAACAAAACCAGCTAAATTTGGATGTGGTCATTGCCTAGGTGCGCTTGGGACTGTGTTCCCACAGTGTGTTACTTCGTATTTATCAAGTATTCATTTTATCTTCTATTTTATCACCTACTCAGCATGATGCAAACTTTTTAAATTCTGCAGTCTGCTTTGGTTTCGATTGTCCTGAGTACTTCCAAAACACCAGCAAACTTTCTCCTCTCACTGTTCTTCAGCTTTTCTCGGTGATTTGTGGCCATTCCCAGCCAGATCCCCCTGGGATTCCCCGAGTAAATGCTCCAGGAAGAACAGCGACCATTTATTCCTGCCTGCTGTTCCGTCTCCTTTGAGCAGTTATTAATGCACAGCAATCTTCCCCTGACGTTAGGTTTCTGTAAGATTGTTTGGGAAGGGATATTATAGAAAGGTTTAGGAATCCAAAGGTAATTTTTTTGCTCAAGTTGCCCTTGTCTACAAGCGCAATGATCCTTTCAAAGAACTGTACAGGATTTGTGAGGCATGATTTCTTTATTTATGAACCCTGTTCACTATCTCCAGTAAGTTGTATATATTCACGTCTACTAATTCAGCGCATTATTATAACTTCCATCAGTCTGCCTCAGCAGGAAGTCAAATTTACAATTCTCTGGTTTCCTGGCTCCCCTCCGGAGATTATTTTAAAAATTGAGGCCACATTTGCCACCTTCCATTACTCTGGAACCCGGGCCAATGTAAGCGATAGGTTACACACTGCTGTGAAAAGTTCAGCAATTTTATATTTGAATTCCCTTAGATCCCTGGAGTGATTGTTACCTGGTCCTGGCAATGTGTTGCTACCCACTTTATTGATTTTCTCCAAAATGTTTCTACTGACAGTTCAATTTGACACAACCCCTCAACCTCACCCCTGTAAATAAAGACTTTGTTGTGCAAGCTTCCTTAAGCCTCTCTGTGCTGAATCCTGACACAAAGAATTCTTTTGGCTTTTCTTCTTTTTATTTTTCTCTTTTTCTTTTTCTTTTTCTTTTTCTTTTTCTTTTTCTTTTTCTTTTTCTTTTTCTTTTTCTTTTTCTTTTTCTTTTTCTTTTTCTTTTTCTTTTTCTTTTTCTTTTTCTTTTTCTTTTTCTTTTTCTTGTTCTCTTTTTCTTTTTCTTTTTCTTTTTCTTTTTCTTTTTCTTTTTCTTTTTCTTTTTCTTTTTCTTTTTCTTTTTCTTTTTCTTTTTCTTTTTCTTTTTCTTTTTCTTTTTCTTTTTCTTTTTCTTTTTCTTTTTCTTTTTCTTTTTTTTATTGCTATGGCCTTACTCCTCTGAACACCTATTCTGCACCTTGTTTACCTGTCCAACTCTGATGGGCTTCTGATATGTTTGAAAAGGTTTTTAATAGTTTTCACGTCATTCGCTTGCTGCTTCTCAAGATAAATTTAGCATGTCCTACTATACTCTTGTGTTTATTGACCAGGATATATCTTCTGGTCTATTTTCCTCATCTGGAGTCAATTTGGATTTTTCAATTCTAGGTAGCTCCCTTACTCCAAAAGTTTATCATAAAGGTTCTTATGTTTTCAATTTTTAGGCCTGAGTTTGGGTCTGAGTCTTTTTTGTAGGTAATTTACATTTACATGAAGACTCTCATAAGGTGCCTATAAAAAAAGCCCCTTTTAACAAGCTTCCTTGTTTTTATTAGTCACCCTTCTTAAAGTGCTGTAATAATATAATTGACTTTTTGACATTTATCTCCTACTAGAACACTGAACTTTGGTAGTGTCAGTACTACCGAGTACCTTTTCTATGATTTTATCTTGAACTGTATCTTGTACATTGCCCACAAGATGCTTTTTTTTTTTTCTTGTACGTATCTAGTATTCATCTAGACTAGGGTGGTTTTTTTTCACTTTTCTTGAGAAAACACAGTCGCTTATGATGTCTACAACCTTTGCCTCTGTATGATGCCTGTAATGACATTTCTCCATTATCATGGGGATAAGCAATGACTGAAATTTTCCATTATGGTTCTGTTTCTGATTCTGGAGGCTGTGGCCACCACTGATGTTGCCCCAGTATTAACCTATAACCCACAATTTCAATCCAGAGTGATACCCTAGGACTTGTTGTCATGGATGACTTAATCATATTATTTGACTGCCAAGGCTTTCTTTAACACAGATACTGTTTCACCGCCAGCACAGACAGCAATACTTTCTGATATCGTTTTTACCATAATGTTACACTAATTTTCTTTCCTTCCTCCTAGTTCACAAACGATCTCATATAGCAGTATCTTCATTTAGATCTAAGCATTTCTGTTAATTTGTCTCTGGTTTTGGACCATTAGCTTTTGCCTACAGGCGCTATACATTTTTGCTCTTATTCTCATTGTGTGCTCTATTTGGTTGTAGCTTTGTTTGTTCTTCATTATTGCCCAATGATTTTACTGACTTCTTTTGCATATTCTTTTTCCAGAAGACAAAGATTTTATCGCTTCCCCTCTGGAAGATGAATCTTCCTAAATTGGGTGTGATTGTTCATTTTTCATTGTTCCTTCACTCTTACACATCTATAATCCTTTAAAGTGAAGTTTTCTAAAGTTCATTTCACTTGTAAATCAAAGTACAGAATTACGTTAGGCTGATAGTAATGAGACTCTATTTACAAACTGGCCTGTTCAAACAAAGGTAGAAATTGTGTTCTGTGGTAAAGTATCCTTGTTCTTTTCTGATTTATTTGATTGCTAACACTAATCTAGTAACAATTCAAATGTTCTCCATGACCACTGTATAACTTATTTAATAAAATCTGAACTGCTTAGTATAAGGCAACCCAATTAGCAGCAATAGTAGAGCTGCACTCCATTGGAAATGGATGCATCTTTTAGAAATTTTAGGAAAGACCAATGGAAGTACATCAGGGTGGCACAAGCTATTGTAAATTATACCTGATACCACATTCATATGTATACCACAGTCCCTTCCTTTTCTTTTTTTCACCCCAGAGAAGCAGGCTACCTTTTATTTTAAGAGGTTACCTTGAAAGACTCACTGACTTCAGCAGAGTAGTTCCTCCTCCTGGCCCAGATCCTGTCAACTGATCTGGTCGAGACCAGGCAGGATCTGTGCCAGCACAGAGACCTAGGTGAAGGTGGGCTCCTCGCTGGAGTTAGGTGCCAAGCAGGCGTGCTGGTGAGAGCCCATCTCAGTGCTGTTCATCTTCCTGATGGGAATAATTTCTCATGTTCTTATCATGGTTCCTCAGTTCAGAAACATAAAAATTATACATAATTACTATTTCATTGTTAATTTTCAATTGTAGAGTATTTCTAATGACAAACAATATTCAATACGTATATGTGTATGTGTGTATATATATATACACACACGTGCATTTGTGGATGTAAAGCATACATAAACACACATATATACATGTGCTGGCCCTCACACACAGAAAACCACTAATTATACCTTTGAAAAAGAGAATAGAAAAAGAAATAAACTTTTTCCAGGCACCGGGTTCATAATGGAGCACAGCAGGAGGAGGTAAAGAACAGCAATGATATTAGAAAACGTCAGTAAAGCAAATAATCAATCCTGTAAAATGTCATGGAAAAAATTAAACACTAAGCTGTTTCAAAAATAAGGATCTTTCCTTGCTTCACACTGAGTCTGAAGAAAAGTCTCCGGATGCCAATTTTCTTATAGCAATTTATTTAATCCATTCCTGGATTTAGCTAATTTTTGGCTAATCTTGCACAAATTGTGTGTGTCTATATGTACATATATGTGTGCATTTTTTTAAAGTATATGACCATATATATATACATTCATTTACCTGCGTATCTTTGAGCTCAACAATTTCTCCCAGGCAATATGACTTTATAAGGTAAAGGTAAATCAAACCATGCATATATTTAGAGAGCTGAAAGAAAGTTGTTTTGTTTTAAAGACAAAAGGTATTTTTCAGGGCAAGACGTTAAACACAAATGTTGAAGCTTGTGGCGGGCAAGCCTAGTTTTTGCATACCTCAGGAAGGAAGAAAAATGCTCCAAAACCTTCCATGAAAGCAGAGCTAGCATGGTAAGGAGAGGAAAAAAAAGGCCAAAAAACCAGCACAGGACTCAAAAAAGAGAAGTATAACTCCCTGAATCTATAATATTGAACTCTCATGGGCTTTGAAGCCAGAGAGACTCCTATCTTGCTCAGCTTGCATTTGTTCAGTTGCCCTTACGTGATCCAAGTGCGGAAGTGAGTCACACGGGTGTGATAAGGCTGAGGAGTTTGCACAGGATCACTGTCAGCAACAGACGGGCAAAAAGCTTCTCAAGGTCTTAAAGGTCTTGGAATATAGCAGCAGGCATGGAGCTGACAAAAGTCTAAATAAAAAAAATAATATTAAATTGTTATTTTCCTTCCTAAAAATAAATGCACTTTAATGCGTTTAGTTTAAATGCATTTAAAGAATCATTATGACCTATATTAACTCCTGATCTTATGCTATTAAAAACCTTTAGGTTATATGAGGAACACTATCCAGTATATATTTGCTTAAATGAAATTTACCTACAAGTCAATTTACTTACGGAATCACTAGCTGAGCTCTGGAAACCGGATTTGCTAAAGCATTAAATTTCTTTTTGGCAATCTGTAGTCTCTTCTGCTGGAAGGATATTTTCTTCCTATCAGATGTGTTCAATTCATTAGCTACTTCAATAATGTAATAGAATTTGAGAAACCAGCTGGGATTCAAAAAAAGCAAAAAAGCCAGGTTTCCTCTTCCAATTTACTTATAAAAATGAGGTGTGAGAGGGTGACATCTATTAGTTCTAAAATGCTGAAGAACATGCTGATCAGAAACCATTAGTTTGATTAATTTTCTATGAATAATTCTTTCTTTGTCTAAGTTATAATTTTGTTGTAAATCCATAACATGTTCCAGTTAAAACTTTTCTTGTTCATTCAGCACAAGAATTATATTTTTAAGCTATGTATTTAATGAGTGTATAGCACATCACCTTGGCTACCAAAGAGGAAATATCTGTTGTAGTTATGGGCTACTTTTAGCAACAAACCAACACATTTTAATAGCTACCAACCAGTGAGAATCAGTCTGTGTGTAAGACAACAAATCTAAAATCCAAATATAAGTAGAAAGTCATATTAAACAGGATTATTTGATTTATGATTTTCTTATAACCTCTGCTGGTCCTCAAATAACCAGAAGATAGATGGTCAAGTCAAGAGCTGAGTTAAAGGTTGTGTAGCCTTTAAAGACCCTTAAGTATTGGAAAAGTTAGCTTGGGACTTAACTTTAGAACAAATACATTTAAGACACAAATTGTATTTTATGGAGTTATTGGAGTCTATATTGATTTAAAAAGAGTAAGTTGGTGAATTTTATTATAGGCAGCTAACTTCGCAGAGTCGCAGAGTTACTTGAGAGCCAAGGAAATGAGCAGTTGCCTAACTCTGTCCCCCAGTCCATCATAAACCCTTTCATTCTGGCCTGCCAATCATTTGGGGGGGGTGTTGGTTCTTCAGTTATTACTTGATTAAAATGTGACTTCTTCAAAGCCTTGCACTTCTGATACAAAGACATCAAGAGATGAGAACTTCACCATGCCCATGGCAGTCTGGTCCACTGTTAAACAACCTCATTGGTCAAAATCTAAATTTTCTGTCCCATTTGTGTTTATATGGCTTCGGCTTCCAGCCACTGAACTTGGGCCATTTCCCATTTGAGTGGAGAACACTCCTGTAGCTATTGTTCCCATCACCTGAAAGCATTTATATGCTATAATAAATTATTTACACATGCTCTTCTGCTCAGTTGTCTGTTGCTTAGTGGAAGCTCCGTTCAGAACAGACACTGATGCTTTCATACCTCGGATGGGGATGCAAACCCCATGCTCACATATGTAGATAAGAAGCCAAACGGTCATTCTTGATAAAAGAACAAATCTTCACTATATTAAAGAGCACAGCTTTGTATTATTCCTTTCTTTACTCAAATGGAAAGATAAATCAACTGGAGAGGAGCCCGGATGCTGCCGGGGCAGGTGCAGCTCCCAGGGCACCTGCTGCCGCTGCTTCAGCCCCAGGTTTGCTGCTTTCCCTCTCTTTTCTGAAACCGGAGATAAGAAACTTGTTCAAACCATATTGCCAGAGTTTCTTATTGTGCTTTACTAAACTTCCCCCTTTTAAGCTCTTTAAACAAAGAGGCACTTCATAGCAAACCTCTGCCGCTTCCTCAGTCAAACACTTTGACCTTTCACAGCTCAGCTGTCATTTAAGAGCATTTTCTGAGCCTGAAAAGATCCTGCAGGATCTCAGTCACTGACCCGTGTTTCATGGGGAATAACCCAGGCAGCCCTTGTCTCCCCACTCTGCATGCTGGTTTAATTTGGGGTGGTTCAGTTGCTCCGTTCCCCAGAGTGTAACTCTCTTTGCAAAGCCATCTGAATTAGCACTGAGCATGCACACCGCCTGGCCTTGCAGCCTTTTAGGAAAGCACATTTTAGGGCACTGAGGGAGGAGGGTGAGACCCTCTTGGATGGGAGACCAAGATGCGAGAGAAGTGGTGGAGGAAGGAGAGATCCACGCCGTCCTCGCCATGGTGCTGGATGATGGAGGTGGTGGCTCCTTGCCTTTCACTGAAGGCCCTGCTCTCCCCGCTCCAAACAATCACAAATTTGGCCCCCAGATGCCTCTTTTGGGTTTCCTGCAGGATCATTGTCCCATGCCAATCCTTCTGAGGGATAGGCAGGAGGAGCCCCAGTCCCCCAGAATTTGACCCATGTTGTTTCTTAGTTCAAGGGCTGTTTTTAAATATCATAAAAGTGTAGCAAAAAAGGTTCTGGTGTTATCATTGCAGGGCCCGCTGCTGCCCAGCCTCCCAGCAGAGCACTGCTGGCTGCTCTGTTCAGGGTCTCCCTCCGGTGCCGTGCTTATCTGTTTTTCATTCTCTGAATCCCATTCCTCTCCCTTATCTTCATTCTTGTACCCCATAATCATTTGAATTCTCTCTGTTTTCTTTTCCCTTTCCCTGAGAGGGAAATAGGATAGACAGTGGCAATGGAGATGCTATTTAAGGAGAGCATACTGTCCTCAGTGGTCTGTTTTCTGGTAGTCCCCAGCGTCCCCAGTTGTTACACTAGGGCGACTACAGGGTACCTCCCTGCCTATTCCCTTTAGTGTTGCTTTATGGCTGTACCATAAACCACTTCAACCATTTAAGTTGCCCTTTTCTGGCTCCATTATGTCATTTTGCATGGGGAATGTTTTCAAATCTATTAAGAAGGAAGGTGTCTCAGTACACTTTCTTTGACATCTGCCATGGACCTTTCTAGTTTTCCTTATGGGCAGCTAATTGCTTGAAAATGAATAGGGTACTCTTTATGCCATGCACTTTCAAATTACTGTTTTTTATTTCCCTGCAGCATCTCCTTGACTCTAGCCAAGTCTATAATCTTATCTACAGTATTGATTTTGGTAGCATCCCTGAGTACAGTGTGTCCAAACTAAGCAGAGGGGTAAGTAGCATACAGAACAGCCTTTCAACTGTGAGTCACCAAATAAAAAGTTGTCTTGGTCACTGCATTATCAAGGTACTGACAGTTCTGCCTTTTTCAGTGCAAGCCACAAAAATCTACCTTGTCCTTAATTACTCAGGTTCCTGGACAACATATTAATGCCCCCTGGATAGAGAGGCTACCCAATGTTCAGGGTTTGCAAGGAGAATTGATTACAGAAGTTAATTACCAGCTTGCTGGGATTGTCCTGATTATTTACAAAGAATGCAATACTTTACATAAAACCTATTTCTGTGAATGCAGTAAACCCAAATATCTGGCAGTTTCCTTGATCACCATTTCCAAGACAACTCTTCCAGGGCATACACTTTCTGCCTGGGCTTTTTTTTCGGGACATCACAACATCGGTCCTCATTTGCTGGCTTTCTCTCGCTCACTGCAGCTTTTTGCTTGCGATATAACTGATGCGTCCTGGGCTTGTGGTCAGCTTTCAGGGAATCTCTGAATTTTTGGTGGTGTCTTAGCTTCTGCTTCGGCTTTGCAGTGATGGCTAGCCATTTCCTTGGGCAACAGCTTCAGCTTGCTTTACATTAGAAGATGTTTAACCGTTCTTTCTTATGGCCCAAATGAAGGTATCTGGGTTTATACAGGTCTGTGCTGACTGGCTACTACCATCCACCATAGTAGTATCATCACAAGTCTGACACAGAGAATGACAACATTTGTTAAATTGCATAAAAACAGAAGTATAAAAGCTGCTGTGACGTTCTCATCTTACATTAATTTCTTTTTATTAGGTTCATTTAAAACTCCATTGTCACTGTATCTCTTAAAATATGAAGCCAGGAGGTGGCCCAGTTTCCAAACCCCATTATCACCTATGAGGGATGTGGTGCTTGCTTGTCTCAACAAGCAGAATGCAGTCATGCAGCTGCATCAGTAATCCCAGCTCCTGGCTGGGGGTAGGAGGTTGTTATGTATTGCACATGCAATTTGTATGAGGAGGAGATTCTGTCTGTTTCCAGGAAACTGGGATGTGGCACTGTGCTTCAAATGCAGTTAATGACTTGTTGGAAGCTTACTTAAGTATGGAAAGAGTCATTAAAGATAGGGTTTGCCTTGCCTATTTTAGATTCCTCCTGTGCAGATATCCACATCTGAGAGAGCTGCTTGAGGAAATCATGTTTGAGAAAGAATGATTCATCTGGTCTCCTTGAGATGTTGCTTTAGTATGCAGCGAGTATAGCCTGGAAGTTCATGTAAAACATTCATCGGCTCTAAAGGGAGCATAGATCTTGGTGCCAGCTGTTGATGTCCACATTAGAGATGTCCACATTTGGTCAGACAAACTCCACTATGTCCAGCTGGACAGGTGCAACTGTTTAGGCCACGCATCGTTAAGTTCTTCAGCAGTGATTGGAAGGGAGGAAGATCCAGATCTTTTCCACCTCAGCTAATGGGAGGTAAAGAAATGGGTGGGGAGTTAAATGTGAATAATCTCCAAACTCTGATCTCAGCTACCAAAAGGGTTAGCAGGGTCTGTTGCTCTTCAGGCCCCGGCTCTTGAACACGGTCTGGAGAAGTAAGACTGAGTGAGAAACAGGGCCACAGAATCACAAAATCACACAGAATCACAGAATCACAGAATCGCAAAGGTTGGAAGGGACCTCGTGAGATCATCTAGTCCAACACTCCTGCTAAAGCAGGTTCTCCTAGAGCATGTTACACAGGACTTCATCCAGGCGGGCTTTGAATATCTCCAGAGAAGGAGACTCCACAAGCCCCCTGGGCAGCCTGTTCCAGTGCTCCGTCACCCTCAGAGTAAAGAAGTTCCTCCTCATGTTCAACTGAAACTTCTTATGTTTCAGTTTGTATCCATTGCCCCTTGTCCTGTCGCTGGACACCACTGCAAAGAGACTGGTTCCGTCCTCGTGACTTCGCCCTTAAGATATTTGTATGTGTTAATGAGGTCCCCTCTCAGTCTTCTCTTCTTCAGGCTGAACAAGCCCAACTCCCTCAGCCTTTCCTCATAGGGACGATGTTCGAGTCCCTTTATCATCCTAGTTGCTCTCCTCTGGACTCTTTCTAGGAGTTCCTCATCTTTCTTGAACTGGGGAGCCCAGAACTGGACACAGTACTCCAGGTGGGGTCTCACCAGGGCAGAGTAGAGGGGGAGGATAACCTCCCTCGACCTGCTGGCCACACTCCTCTTAATGCACCCCAGGATGCCATTGGCCTTCTTGGCAACAAGGGCACACTGCTGGCTCATGGTGAGCTTGTCATCCACCAGGACTCCCAGGGTCCCTCTCGGCAGAGCTGCTTTCCCGCAGGTCAGCCCCACGGTGCATGGGGTTCGACCTCCCCCTTGCCCTTTTGAATTTAGGTTTCTCTCTGCCCAACTCTCCAGCCTGTCCAGGTCCTGCTGAATGGCAGCGCAGCCCTCTGGTGTATCAGCCACTCCTCCCAGTTTTGTGTCATCAGCAAACTTGCTGATGGTACACTCTGTCCCCTCGTCCAGGTCATTGATGAACAAGTTTAACAAGACTGGGCCGAGTACTGAGCCCTGGGGAACTCCACTAGCTACCGACCTCCAACTGGACTCTGCCCCCCCTATCAGAACCCTCTGAGCCCTGTCATTCAGCCAGTTCCCAATCCACCTCACTGCCCACTCATCCAATCCATACTTCTTGAGCTTCCCTATGAGGATGTTATGGGAGACAGTGTCAAAAGCCTTGCTGAAGTCAAGGTAGACAACATCCACCGCTTTCCCCTCATCTACCCAGCCGGTCATGCCATCATAGAAGGCCAGGGTCCCTGACCAAGGAGAGGTGGCAATGGCAAGGTGTGTCTCCTGCCCTGGGGAAGTTGATTTGAGAGGTGGCAACACAGAAGCCTGGAGGAAACAGGGTTGTCCCCTCCTCAGGAGCAGGTCTCTGGACATGGCTAGGACCTCTGAGCTCTGGGGTTCCCAAAGGGGGTTTTCTGGGACTCCCTGTAAATGAGGCCTCCGCCTGTTATGCACTGTTCTACTCCATTACGCTTCTTTTATTACAGCCTCATTACATGGAAATTGAGCATTAAACTAGCAAAAAACCACCAGAGTGGATTGAGGAACTGGGATCCTCCCATTTTTACGCATATAGTTATGCCACGAGCCAAAGCGTGGGTTTCAGATTTTGAAGCTCTTGGCCCTAGGCTTTATGTATGCATTGCTGTGGCATAACTGTAGGTTTGATGCTGTCTCACTAGGCAGTATATTGGCAAAACACAGCAAAATCGTTTGACTCTGGGAACAACCTACAGCACGAGTAGAGAAAAAACCCACACAGTGTGCCTGTCTGATGACTCCCCTTGCTGCTGAAGGGGCTCCACCTTGTCTCATTGACAGCTGCCACCCCCACTCAGAGAAAGGGGAAGAGAGGAGAAAAAGTACAAAAGCGAGGAGGAGCACAACAGTCCCAGGCATGACCACAGAATCAGTACGTGGCATCCCACAGCCAGCCACTGAGAGGACCAGGGATGCGGGTGGCAATGTCATTCCCATGGGAGAGGACTGGCACTGCCTCCTGATTTTTCTGAGCCTTCTGGAGTCCAAGCGCTGGGAGCCTTTGCTCTCTTCACACCCTGAGAGCGATTGCTCCTCCCCTAGCACAGGGGATTTGCAATTACACAATATGAAGAAGGAAGATGATGGCATGAGCAGTGGTGCAGGAACATCCCCCTAGGGTGGCCTTGCAGCAACGAGGAGGGTGGTGGGAATGGCCAAGGGAAGCTATTTGGTCTAGTCATGTCTGAAGCCAGCCCTTGGTGGACAGAGACCAAAGCAAGCCTTCATGGACAAATGTCGGCAGAAACGTTTGGCGGTTTTGTTGCCCAAGGCGAGGAATGTCTTTCTCAGGATGTCCTGCCAGCTTCCAAGGATGGTGTTACATGCCACCACAAATGCTCCAGGACAGGAGAATATCATCATGCTCTAGGTTAATTATAATTGACATTTGAACAAAAAATCCTCCAGTCCTCACCCCCCTGATCCCTTTGCTATTTGATTCCAGTGCGTACATCTAAAATTAGGCCTTTGAAAGTACTTCATGGCAGGGGTTGTAAATGGTATATTTTCCTAAGCCTGCTGCTCTGGAGGCTTATGTTTTGCCATCTTATGACTTGGCTTATGGCCAGAATTACATCTGCGTAAATTTGGGACATGAAGGCTCAGTAATACACTGCGACTTCAATAACAGAGGAGCTGAAAAAATTCCATTAAAGCATATCAGGTTCATTTAAACAAAGAGCATTATTATTTAACCCTTAGACTTGTTCTAGTCAGAATGTGGGAAATAAATCCTCAGCAGTCCAGGATCTATCCGGCTTTCAGTGTAGCATTATCCCCTCCTGAGGTTTCTTTGAGACACTAGTGGGTACATTTTGACACAGGGCGTATGTGTAATCTCAGTTCCAGCACTGCGTGGATGTGGCAGGACCTGCTGTCACTATCTGCACTGGGGAGGGGGGAAATTGCCTTATCCTTCATGGATAACAGCCTGAGCACCCCACTTCAACAGCGTCTTCAGAACACGCCAGCTAATTTTTTGTGCAATCATTTTTTAATGACCACCGATTACATAAAAATAAAAAGTAGTCCGCTAAACCATCTGCACAAATAAGACAAGTTTTGTGTAGTCAAAGATTTGGCTTCAGACCGCGTTTCAGTGGGGCATTCCCTGAAGGGTATCTCAAAATAAAACCAGGCTATTAAAAGAAACAGAGTTCTATTTTTGTCATGGGATTTCTAATTTTAGTTCCCACTATGGGCCCCATGACTCTTGTGGGTTTTGGACCAGAGATGGGCTGTTAACAGAGGGTGAGATTCTCCCATGCAATCTGCCACCTCTGATTCGGAGCTTGTTTACTTGGAAAAGCTGGTAATGCGTACGCTACGGGTGAACGTAAAGGGCAGCAGCGCTCGTGCAGTTTGTGCTGACCTCTTTGGTAGCAGGCTACTACAAACCGTGAAAAAACACTTGTGGTGAAGAGTAAGGGTGAGATACACTTGCTCTTTCTCACCCTCTCGTGCTCCTGCCCATCCTTCATCCCGCTTTTCTTCTGACGTCAGGGTAACACGGCTGTCATTTAATCTCTCTAGAGCACGGCACACAACAACGTCCTGTGAGATGCTGCATTAGCTCTCTCCAAGCCGGCCTTTTTAAGGCTTCGCTCGGCTCCCTGCATTTTAGCTGCTCTTTACTGTGGCACCATTCTTGTCATTCCTTCTGATATTTTTGTCTTTGAGTTTCTCCACATCCTGTCATTAAGTGATTTTTTGAAGCCACACTATGCACCCCTGTTATTTTCTTTCCCTCTAAGCGCTTGTCTTTGTCCACTACCTCAGCTAAGATAACCAGGATAATGATTTGGTGTTTATAACAGCTAAAAAAAGTGAAGACCATAGAGGACTTAGGCATACCAGTGCCATGATTTCACTACCAAATCGTTGATGGAGGAGCATGGCCTGAACGACAAGGGCTGGCCAGAAAGGCAGGACGCTTACCCTCCAGTTCTTGTGAGACCCAGAGCAATCTCTTAATTCGCTCTCTTCCAGCTTGCCCAACCGTAGGATGAAGCTGCCGGGGTGCCGCTGCATTGTGCAGGAAAGAGGCACTATAAGTGGCAGATAATTATTAGAATCGCTTGCTTGATTTCAGGCCGTGACATTTTATCTCTCTGGAGACAGAGGTCAGGGAGGGGGTCTGTGAGAAGGAAATTCCACGTTGCTTGAAGGCATTGATAGCATTTCCATTACTGATGGAGAAGTGTGTAAAATAAATGCCATAAAGTTAAAAAAACCCACACACATGAGTGGCTTTATATATTCATTTTTTCCCCTTCTATCCCACTGGTTTGAGTTGTTCTCATGTTTTTACCTTGTCAAATAGAAATCCCCTCAGGATTGCAGATGCAACTTTCGTGACTACCTCTAGCCCTTGTGATACCCTTCACTGGAGTTTTAGAAGCCATCAACAGCCCAGGCGGGCTCTGTGCATGGCCCAGGTTCTGGAGGAGGCTTCACCTCCTCCAGGTTGGAGACGCTGGAGTCCTATGAGTGCCCTCTTGGTCTGCCAAGGTTGAGCTGTCCCTGCCATCAATCTTTTTTGGGCTCTCCAGGCTTGCACTCGAAGCACAAACCTCCACCTCACAGGGATCTCCACTCCCTGCTTCCCTGAGAGCAAGTGCCGCCACCTCAAATGTGCCACCACCTTCCTGCCCGTTCCACCACTGGTGCTGGCCTGCACATGCAGACCGATGGACTCAGGCACTTGGACAACTTCACACCAGTGTTTCTCTTTCAAAGAGCAAGAAAGACAAGATCACTTTAAGATACTCCAGCAGGAGAGGGTCTGCTGTGCTGGGGAATCAGGGATCCTTTATCTGGTGGGGTGCCAGGCTGCAGAAGTCTTTCTGTAGTTTTCCCACTGCCATGGACCACGCTGCATCCTGCTACAGCGTACCATGTGCTTCCCCATCCCAGCACCTCCAAGCCCCTGTCAGGGCTGGCATGCTGATAGCGAGATGCCCTCAAATGGCTCTCCCCTCTCAGAAGGGCCATGCCCCACTTCTGCAGCACTGGGCTACCATAGCCCCTCTCCCAGCCCAGGGTCCACTGGGCAGGTTGATCTGGGCTCCATTTACCGACTGCAGTGCTTGCAACACCAGGGACCCAAGGCTGCTCCACGCTGCGGGTTGGGTCACCAGGGAAGGTTGTTGGGATCTTTCATCTTTCTTGGATACATCCAACTTACTGCATCTGCACTGAATGGTGTTTCTGCTCTAACTGGGCTGTTTGACATCTGACCAAATTTCTCTTTTCCCATCTGAACAAGATTTTCAGGCAAAATAAAAGGATGTTTCACAGTGTTGGGTGAGGGAATGGGCCACGTGGGGTGAGTGGGCACACACCATATAGGAGGATGAGCAGGAAGAGACTGAAAGAGTCTTTGCAGAAACCCTGCAGAGCCAGAAGCCCAGACCCTGTGTTTGGGAAGGAGAGCTGGAGACAGACCACAGAGGGCTGACGGATGGAAGCTTGCAAGATGGGGAAGGCTGGCCCATTTCAGGCATCCTATGTAAGAGGCTTTCTTGACCTGTTGTCCTATAATTACAGAACCAGTGCATTACTCTTGGACCAAAGGGGAGATGACCTCCCTTCAGGGAGGTACCATGGCCGGCTGGCTCTCAACCAAGCATCTGCTGGAGACAGCCTGCTGCAGGAGACAGAAGTCTCTGCCTGCCAACCCGGCATGCACTTGGGTCTGGGAAACTTCAGAAATGACCAAAGTGTTTCTGGCCTCAGACTATTACCCTAGCTGCTCTTCTACATGGGCACCAATGTTACTGCCAGGGACTTTGAGCATATCAGGAGAGACTACATGGATTTTGGGGTGCTGGCTAAGGGCATGGAGGCCCAGGTTGTGTCTCCTCAGTCTGGTTGGTGAAGAGGAACTACATCATTGGAGTAACTGGGACGTGTTGGGACAGCTCACACAAATGGAGTGCTGTGATGGGTGGATACCAGATCTTCAGGAAAGACAGGCAGGGAGACAAGGGGGTGTGGATGCATGTATGTGACAGAGCAGCTCTGATATATGGAGCTCCTCAATGGGCCAGACAGGAGGCTGGGTGAGAGCTTGCAGGTTAGGACAGGGGTGAGTAATAAGTAATAGTGACAGTCCAGTGGGAGTTTGTTAATGACCACTTAATAGGGGTGAGGAAGAAGATGAAGCCGCCTTTAAACAACTTGAAGATATCTCTGGATCACATACTCTGCCTCTTATGGGAGATTTTAATTTCCCTGATGTATTCTGGAAGAGCACTAGAGTGGGATGCAGGCAAGCCAGGAAGTTTCTGGAAGATGTCAGGGCCAACTTCTTGACACAGGTAGGCCAACCTGGGATCACAACCCCCCTGGGCCTGCTATTCACAAAGCATTCACACTGGCTGGGGGAGTAATAATTGATGGCAGGCTTGGCTGTGGAGACCCTGAAATAGAGGACTTAAAGATACTGATGAGAGTGAGAAGACAAGTAGCAGACTACAGACCACAGACCACAGACTTTAGGAGAGCAGAGACTTCATTTTTTTTCAGAGAATTAGTAGGTTGGATCCCACAGGAACCAGCTCTGAAGGGCAAAAAAACTTGGGAAAACTGGCAAGTCTTTATTGACAACCTCTTCCAAACACAAAACCATCCTAGTGTGCAGGAAAACAAGCAGATGTATCAGGAAACCGGCTTGACCCAGCATGGAACTTGTGACAACTCAAAGACTGGATATAGGGAGAAACTTTTTCTCCATTGAGACAGTCAAGCAGTGGTTGCCCAGAGAGGCTGTGCAGTCTCCATCCTTGGAAATTTTAAAGTCCTGGGTGGATGAAACCCTGTGCAACCTGATTCAATCTCAGACCTAACCCTGCTTTGAGCAGAGGGTTGGCCTAGAGACCTCCTGAGGTCCTTTGCAGCCTGAATGGTTCTGTCACTACATGAAATAGTTAACTTGGTAAGAATACCTGATTCTTTCTCATCAATGTCAGTATGGCCATTGAAGCCCAGTGAATTTCCAGCATAACAGTGCTGAGTAAGTGTGAGCCTAAGGTGCTCTTTTTAGCCTTTTTATGTCCACATTCAGGAAGGCAGCAGCTTTGGAAAGGAAAGCCTGGATGCTGCAGATACTAATAACACTGCCAAAGAGGTGCTGGAGTGACATACGAATACCACTATACATCTACTCAATCTCTGTCTTTGTACAGAAGTAGTTATAAGGCCTACTGAGAGCTTAAAGGGATATTTTGGTTTAAAAATCCAGAGTCATGGCATCACTGCTGTTACGAAGAGAAACTAAGCAAGGCTGCTATTACCGCCCTCAGCTTTCTGTGTTAAAAATCAGATCTTCTTTTTCCAAGAACAGCCCTTCGTGGAGCGGTGAATATTGTTTGTTTTTCAAGGATGATGGAGTAAAGCTTTGTATCAGTCCAATCTTTTTAATATTTGGAGATCACCTTATCTTATTGGGCAGGCTGCCAAAAGTGATTACAGCTGTGGAAACTCTACATTTGAACAGGGATTTTATCAAATCACTCACATCTGGAAAAAGGCCAAGAAAAACAGTGACTGGAGAGAGTGGAAATCATGCCTCAAAAATGGGATGAGAAGCTGTGGAATAATTACTCAAAAGCTATGTGAACTTACATGAACATCTGCCAGGTGACCAAAATTGCCATCTGAATAAGGCATTATCCACAGTTAGACCAGATTTAGCTAAACAAGCCATTCCACTGGGCATAATTTCACATTTTCCATCCTTATAGCTTTTCTATCAAGTATGGATACCCCAAAAGCACTGTAAATTCATACCCTATCTTAATGCACGCTAGCCTCCCCTTGTAGACAGGCCCTTAGAAACAGACACCTCCACCAGTATGGACAGAGCAATGCTTGTTTAAATGCTACAAGATGATGAAGCAATTCAGTGGTCGCTGCAAACAAAAGTGGGTAAATACAGCACTGGCTATTGGAGTCAACTTTTAGTAACGAAGGCATCCATTACATTTTTTTAGCCAAAAACACAGAAATATATCCATAGGCATCCGCTTCATATATCAGTATGCACCCTCCACAGTCTATGAGAACACTGTGTGCAAAAGTAATTTCTCAAGCACTACCGAAGTCTCTTTTTCCACTAATGTGAGAAAAGGGGGAAAAGGATACAGGACTTTTTCCATCCTGGTTGTGTTCCACAAAACAGCTGTCCACAGTCATAAGCATCAGGCACCCAGAACACCTGGGGTCTTCCAAGGGACATTAATCACAGCCGGACGGGGAGGAAAGGCATGTGAACGCCAGCGTCAGGAGGACTGGCTCTGCACACGGGGCCAGGGGAGCACTCTTTGAAGGTGGCGTGAGACCACTGCTCCAGCTTGCTTTTTTGCTAATGCTCCAGGAGGAAGTCTGCACCAGCCAGAATTCCTCCAAGGATTCGGGGGTAGCAAGGGCTGTAAAAAAACATGTTAGTTGGTTTCAGGCCATAGTCTGCATCTGCATAGCAAGATGCTGTTTGCACATGGGTAAATTCAGGATCTCTATTCCCTCTGCTCATTTCAATACAGTCTGTGAGTTCACAGAGCGAACCTTAAATGCAGATGTAGCTGGAAAAGATTGCTTTTTGAACTAACACATCTCTTTTGTTAATTCCTTCTGGAGCGTGTTGCCTGGAGTAAAGTGTTTACAAGTGCCAGGCTTTCAATTAATTTCGCCTACATCACAAATCATAAATTAGAGATGGAACGCATCGTCAGGTCGTCTAGTTTATCTGCCAGCATAACATTTCACAAAGAGAACAGGCTGTTTTTCAATTGCTTGTTCACTTGAAAGGGAGAATTTGTTATTTGAAAAAAAAAAAAATCATGTGATATTTTGATTGTAGATTGTAATAGATATACAAAAATGGGGGTGTGTGCATGCATGTGTGTGTACATGCATATGACTGTTTATCAGGAGAAACAACCAAGAGGGAGAGAAACAAAATTAAATGCTTTACATGCATAAGGCATGTCTGCGCAGATGGGTGCAGACAGATGTGGTCTCCTCTGCAGGGCATGTTAGCTTGGGCACAGAGCTGCAGGAACATGGCTCGATGGTTTCCAGACCAGAACTGGCTCCCATTAGATAAGTTCAGAGCATGGCAGGTGAGCGTACTTGTCTGGGCCCATCCATGTAGACATGCCCAGACTCACCTCCAGACTTTCAAAATAGCCCTGGAATGGAAAGGAGCTTTTCCAGTTAGGGCCTAAAATAAATATTTGCTGGGTAATGTGCATACTTGCTAAAGCATTTGAAGTGGAGAAAGACAAAAATGACAGTAGAAACCAAAATTAGATGATGATGAAACGGATTGTTTAAGCAGGGCTCACTTATCATGAAACCATGGCAGATCTCCAGCCCAGTGTCAGGTATTTATTTCAGAAAATTAAGAGGGACATGAAATATAAAGAGTAAAATTTGGCAGAGCTCAAAGGAGAAGAGTACAAAAGGAGGAGAAAAGGCAAAATGAATTCCCTTTACGAGGCTTGCAGACTGAGCTTTCCTTTGGGTACCTTGGATGCCACTGGCAGTATTTTTCTACTTTTCAGCTCTGACTTTTGAGGAAAAGAAAGTGTAAAGTCATCATGGACACTAGTGTTATCCTTGATCAAATTTACCTGAAGGTATCTAATCCCATTCATGGGTCTATGGTCTGTCCGAAGTCACTTCCAGTGGTGAGAAATGAAACTTATGGTGAGTGACATGAATTACCCCCTACGGCTGGTATCTCTCTCCTTCTATTGACTGTAGCAGATGAATAGCTTAATCTAAATCACCTGAAGTCAGGGGAGATGAATCTCAACCTAAAGGGAATAACAGAAAGGAAAAAAATAAATTATGTTCATGGAGGGTTCTGCACACATTGTGTCCGGCTTCATCTCTGGTGTGAGCCTAAGAGTATCTCAGAGATCAATGAGGGTGAATATATCTGCAAATTTTGTAGCTGAAGGAAAAGCCTCAAGTGAACATCCTCAATTAAAGCAGAACTTGGAGGCAGCAGTGCCGGAAGAGGCAGACTCGCTTTTGACCAGCTCCCCATCTTGCAACCCACATTCCTTGTCTAAATAAGTTTCTCAGTCTATTGAGGTACTTCAAAGGCACCATTTCTTTTTATGCTGGCGCTAACACTCAGAGGCTTAATAGAAAATTGCAACTTGTATCATGTGTTTCCCCTACTTATACGGATATTGTCAGGTCAAATTACAAAAAAACCCCCACCTCTCGCTCTTTTTAAGAGTCTTAATTTAGGCTTTTTCCATTACCCAGTTTAGTACTGATTAAAGGTCAGATTCACCTCCAGGCTTCCTATAACAAACGCAATCTGCCCGTGATGTAATCCGAGACGCACTGGTATTCATCGTACCGCATATGCAAAAAATCCTTGGTAAACAAAACCAACACTTGCTGGTTCTGTTTCTCACCACTTACCTGACCAAATCTGGCTGAAAGAGTGGCAGATGCAGTGGCATCCTTGACCATCCCTCCACGGGCTCTGAGCAAGGGCTGGACCCAAGTGGCTGATGTTTTCAATATATAAGGATCAATGCACACTACAGGTCTGTTTGCCTTAGTGCTGCTCTTTCTGGTCCAACAAATGAACTCCTTATGTCAGAGAAAGTGAGCAATAATAAGCGTGCTTAAAACAAAGGCCTTAATAACGTGGTAGAGGGGCCATCCTTTCCCCTTCGCCCCGTAAGTGACATAAAAAAAG
Organism: Gorsachius magnificus; assembly: GCA_034008185.1. Classification (NCBI taxonomy): domain Eukaryota; kingdom Metazoa; phylum Chordata; class Aves; order Pelecaniformes; family Ardeidae; genus Gorsachius; species Gorsachius magnificus. Next base: position 167,705,468 of record CM067081.1, read on the forward strand.
TCAGTGCTGTAACTCCCTTTCAGGTAAGAAAAAGCCAATGAGTTTTTCATTGCTACCACTTGGTAAAGAGACTAGCACGGATGGAAATTTGCTGTATACAGTAAAGATGGTAAGTAGTAGAATACCTGGCTGAAAAAGCCAATAAAGCACGGCGAGCCTAAGAAAGGGAAATCACATCCGCAGCAGCAGCAGCTAATTACACTGCTTGGCTGTAACGACCTGAAGGCATGACTGCATGGTGGGGATGAGCAGTCCGGGCCTGCGCTATGGCTTGTTGCGCGTGTGATTGGTAATGATTTGTCGTGATTAATCCCAGTCCTCATCCACTGCTTTAACTGAGATCCCTCACAGTGCTCTTTGGGAATGAAGTAAAAATCCAGTGATGAACCACCTCTCCATAGTAAGACCCACTGGCCCTCCACCCTCGTTCCCAGAGCAACCTCTGGGAAAAGTCACCGAAAAGATAACATCGCGGCACCAGGAGTATTTTAGATGGGGACCAGCTGTGGTGAGGAGATGGCTACCATCTGAAAATCCATAATTGTTAGAATAACTAATGTTAATGTATTCCACTTGGGCTAGACCATCCATGCTGGAGATTATTGCAGTTTAAAAAAATAAAATGAGAAGCCTGAAGCAGTTGTGTTTCTCCAGGAATTTTTTTTTAATGAGTGTTTCATTTATAAAGTCCAGATTTTAGTATCCCGCACAGCCACAAGATGACTAGGCCTACCTCAAACTGATCAAAATGGAATTTTTCCATTGGGTTCAGTGTTCAGTTGACTATCCAAACATCTGTTTTGTGGTTCGTTCAACCTTATACGTCAATATGATGTTAATCTCCTTTATACACAAAAGCTGAAGCAGTGCCAATGATTTAACTTCCTAGGAAGATGGAAGATCCTTTCTCAAGCTGTAAATCCTTCTGGCCTATGTCCAAAGTGAAAAATGTAAATCACCAGAGTGGAAACATGGCAAACATGGTTTTCTGTCTAAACAAGGGCAGTCTTAACTTTGGAAATTAATCAGACTTTCTCAGAAACACCTTCAATGACAATGAAGACAAATCTCACAGAAAATTGCTTTGGAAATTAATCAGCCTCTTCCTTACACATTTTTTCCAGTAATTTTCTGGGATATTTGTCTTTGTTGCCATTGTAGGTGTTTCTAAGTCAGGAAAAATCTCTTCTTCAAGAACAGAGCCAGCAAAAGCATTTTTTAATGTATTGCAAGCTTTCTTTGTCTATGCTATTTTCTAAATAATCCCATTCCTTCCTTTCCCTGAAACCAAACTGTTAGCATGTGCAGAGGTGGACCTAGTGAGGGGGTAGGGGCAAGGGAATTTATAGGCACCACTCCTGCCCCCGCAGCCGGCATTGTCCCACTTAGGAAGCAACCACTTGCACCTAGATCCAGTCCCACAAATATGAGAGGGTCACTGAGGGATAAAAAGCCCTTTTTTTTTATTAAAAAAGGTGAAGACTCTACTGAGAACAATACTGTCTTAAGACCCTTATCATTCACTTTCAAACTTCATAAAGTTTTCTTTAGGAAGCTGCAGCCCCTTGCTTTTTACTTCTCTTATGTATATACTTTATGGACTCCTTATGCTACAGCACCATTCCTAATAAATGATCAAATTCAACTGTCCATGTCCCACCTTGCTTCTTCATTCCCCACAATTTTCTCTGATAAAACAAGCTAGGAAGATCCCAGCTTCCCTTGACAGGGAATTCTTCACCCCTTGAAATCTGAGAGCCATCACAAGCAAGTTTTGTCACTCGTGACTCGTGGGGGTTGGACTAGATGACCTCTAGGGGTCCCTTCCAACCCAAAACATTCTATGATTCTATGATTCTATGACATAATGTGATGCCAAAGCAGCATTGGACAGTTTGGGAGTACACGCTCAGGGATGTGGGACCGGGGCAAAGGGAAGTCTGGAGGGACTTTGAAAATGCAGCAAGACTTTTGCAGAGTTTTGAGGGGTAAAGGGGTACCCTCAAGCAAGCAGAAATGTAGGAAGCATGGCAGCATCTGCGGGGCAGAGGTGCAGGAGAGGAACGGAGGAAGGGAGCAGCCAGAGAGCTGTGGAGAGGGGAGGAACATGAGCAGCAGGGCGAGGCAGGAGTGCGTGGAAGATGTGGATGTGGAGGAAGGGAATGTGGGGAGCACATGATGCCATAAACCAGCAAGTTTCTGCAGAAAGGCTCCCAAGTCTGGAAAGGCAAACAGAAGTAGATGAGTGACACGGGAAGTGGGATTGTAAGTAAAAAAGCTTGGAAACTGCTGCCAAAGAGTTATTGAAGTTTAGGAACAGGAAAGCAGCTCCTGCTCTGATTCAGTCTGGAAGCCTTGTTGTGTCCTCCATAAATTCTGGCAGCAAATGCTTCAGGGGGAGGTGTACGAGCTGTAAGTGGGTGCAGAGGGAAATGCAGCTGTGCTCAGGTTGGGAAGAACAGCCTGACTGCATTGCTCTGATGCCACCCATGGTCAGAAATGTGCCACATGTGGCAGAGTCGATTTGGGGCTCAGAAGCTTCCTTAGCTCCTGCGTGAAATTGCTCGTCTTGGAAGGATAAGCCACTTTAGCATCTCATGAGTCACTCTGGCACTTTATTGTTAGAGACTGGCATGAAGTTTGGAGAATGAGATTTAGCATCTTTCTTCGACCCTGTTTTCAGTACACATGCTATCTGGAAATGTAATCTATCCACATCCATGCCCCATGCAGCTTTTTGAACCTTACATCTCAGCTAAAAAGGGTTCCCATGGCAATGAATTGTTGAATGATAAGTCTGTGGAAGAAATGGCTTTCTTTTATCCATCTCAAATTTCTTGTCTTTTACATATCAGTGATCTATTATTAGAAGGGAGAAAGACATACGCACATCTTCTACCTAACATAAACAATCCAGATCTCCCTTATATTTTCACAGCCATCAAGTTGCAGAGTAGATAGAAAAGAAGATTTACACAGGCAAGATTTTGCAATAGTGGGAAGATCAGGTGAATGGAACTTTTTCTCAGCAACTAACAAAACCACCCAAAACACAAAACTTGCTATTAATGGGATTAACTCCTACGCAGGCATTTGCTAGAAGAGAAAAATATCAGGGTAGAGTCAGTCCACAAGATCTTGGGATGTGCTGTGAGCAGCATTATTAATGCAGAGGGTGAAGAAAGCAACCAGAAGAGTGATTCTATGTAAGAACATGGACATGAAGGTGACCTGTACAAGTGTCACCATGATATGGCATATCCTATAACTTTTAGAACAAGCAAGAAGAAAAAAGAGCAAAATAAAGAGAATGGACTTAAGAAAGCAGTCCTCAAAATACTCAGAGATCTAGCAGGCAAGATCAATGCAGAAAACAAATGTAAGACAGAAAGGATTGAGGGAAAGTGGAGAGTGCCTGAATGTTACAGTAAGGTCAAAAGCATGATCCATCCCAGTGAGGAGGATGGCTAGAATTGACTGTCAGAGGCAAACTCACATAAATCACGAGCCTAAAAAAAGGTCAACACAGTTCTCATCATTATAAGGGAATTACAAGGCAATCAGCTTTTCTTCAATTCATAGAAAAATGCTTGAGCAAGAAATGAAAGAATTTGGGGCATCTGGAAAATAAAAACCAGATTAATGACACCTAACAAGGGTCTGTCACGTCAAACTAATATAATTTACTCTCTGTGGCAGGACAACAGATCTTCTTGGTTAGAAGGCGGAAGTTAACCGCACATCCTTTAGCATATTAAGGCTTTCAACATGCCTTGCATGACATTCCCATAAATAAGCATGAAAAAAAGGAGTAGATAAATGTTAGGAAGCACCATAACTGGTCAAAGCTGTCTACTCAGAAAGTAGTGATCAACAACTCATTCTCAAATTCACAAAAAAGTATCTGCTGAGGTCCAGCGGTGTGTGTACTGTGTCCAGCACTATTTAAGATTTTCAACAGTTACTTACATGAGAGCAGATGCATGCTTTTTAATTATATGAATTACTAAACTGGGAGAAGTTGCAGTGATGACAGAGGACAAAATGGGAAGGTAGAGCAATCTTGACAAATTGAAGAAGTGGCTTGGAAGAAATAAGAAAAGGATAAATTAAAAGTTTTAATAATTAAATAGGAATAGCAAACTCCAGAAACACAGGAGGGCAATGACCGATTAATGCAGGGTAATGCAGCTTGGGGCTATAGTAGTCTGCAAATTCGCTACCAGTCAAGAATTTAGACACAAAAATAGGCAACAGCTGTGTTATGATGGATAAAAATGAACAGTCCATGAAATATGATGTAATTCTTTTGCTATATGTGGTTCTGGTAAGGTTGTGTCCCATCTAGGTTTCAGTAATTCAAGAAGGATTTGTCCTCTAGGGCTTGGTAGTGAGAAGGGTCTGAGGAATTTGGCTCAGTATGGAGGAGACTCCAGTGGGAGACTATGAGTCCTTAAATATCTCATGATGAGTCCTTAGACACACATAAGTCACTAAACATAAAAATAATTCTTTAAATATGTAACAGATAAGTCATAGGAAAAGAACAAACTCTTCTCAGTGTCTGCTGGGAGTTGGATAAAGAGTAATGTCAGGCATCACAGCAAAGAAGACAGGTTATTCATCAGGAAAATTTCTGCAACAGTAAGGACTGTGCAGCACTGGAGCAGACTGGCAGTGAAGTCTCCATCACTGGAGCTTTTTAAAAAGGCTATTGGGCAACCATCTGCCAAGAATGTCATGCGTTTAGTTATTCTTTACTTCTTTCTCTGAATCACCTTAATTTTGCTACCTTACAACCCACCCTCATTTCCAAAACATTGATAATTGTCGTGAATAAAACAGCCACCAGAACAGGATCTTCTGCCTTTAACCATTTTGTTATAATGAAAATAAACCATTAGCCCTACCCACTGCTTTCTGCCTCCTGCACAATGCTCAGCTCACGATAACGCTCTGACTCAGTTTTTCACGGTTTAGCTGCTTGGGGTAAGACCTGACTAGATCCCTGTAGAAATGCAAACAACTTATTCTGCTTCCAGGTGTCTTAATTGCTCTAGTTTCAATGATAGTTTTGACCAGTTCTGAGGTACAAATGCAGTAATCAGTGATCATCACCAGATTTTTTCTTGTGTGGGGGTAAATACTGGATAAGCTTGCCCCTTGAAGTCCTCAGGCACACAGAAATCTTGCTCTCTTTCAGCCCACCAGCCTCCTTGAGGAGTGGAGTGCCTTCCCAGGCTTGGGTATACTATCTCAATGTAGCAACCTACAACGTTTTCAGTTTGCTCCGACATCTCAGTTGTGTTGTTTCCTCGGCAGCGTCACCTCATCCTTAGGAGCAGGAGCAACACCATCAGTGGTAAACACTTGCACAAAAAAACACTTTGCTTCTGAAAAATACCCTTGTCTTCCTTTAGTTCCTTTCTTCTGTCCCTGGTGCTCTCACAGCCCCATGGATTCTTTCCTATGACTATCACATCTGATAAGCTTAAGAAATCGTCTTTCTATCTTGACTGGTTTTTTTTAGCTATATTCCTTTCAAGGCTATGTTGATCCTTCTGATTTCCTGCTAATTTATCACCTACCATAATTTATAATCCTGTTTATTGCCCTCAGTAGGGTCAGATTTCCAAATGCTGAAGGACTGGCTCAAATTACCTCTTAAATCTTGCCGCTTGGCATTCCTCTTCCCCGTCTGGTTCCCTTTTATGCAACCCTAGGAATATCTTCTGACACTACATAACTGTTTTGAGTCGGTGACTTTCTAGGGATTTTATTTTAATTTTAATTTTAAACCCTTTTAAACTAAGCTGTTCGTCTTATTTTTTAACGTTTACCAGAACCACGTCACTTTCTGGTGTTTTATTTTCCCTTTGTGAGTCTAATTATGTGGTTGTCTCTCCCTAATTATTTAATATTCAGCTACCATCATTTTCTTTGAATTAAATCCTGTGTGCTAATTAAGACAGAATCAGGAATAGATTTCCCTCTGATGTGCAAGCTCTTGGGCTAGATGCTCTGAGATCCAACACTTACATCCAAAAAACTGTCTCTCCAGGGTTGGTGCAAGCTGTCCAAGCCGCAGATAGGCTGACAAACTCCTCTGCCATTGCCTCTTCCCTGCTGCTGGGCTCATTTCTCTTCCGCGCTCACTTTTCTTCCTTTGATCTGGAGATGCGCAATTTTGCCATGATTTTCCTATCAATTTGGCAATGCCATCTTTCTTTGCATTCACGATGACATTATGAGCCTCCTTTTTCTCTCCACAGGTTGGGCATATCTAGGTTTTTCTCAGGTTGGTGATTTGTCAGTAACAGCTATTGAGTTATGTCTGCATCACCCACAACTGTTAATTCCCCTCCTGGCCAAGGGAGCCTGTAGACCTTGAGCAACAAGGACATGCTGGCCATGGCATGCTGCTGGGCAGGAGGAATCCCCTGCTTCCCCCATGGCTCTGGAAAAGCTTCCATTTCCCACAACCATCTTGCAGAAGCAAGGAGAGCCCGCGTGCGCAGGGGTACAAGGACCTCTGTGGCAGGGTCCAGCCCTGGAGTAGGGGTGAGGAAGGACAACGGCTCAACTCATGGCCAACAAAGAGTCCTTCAGAGAAACAGTTCACTGCCATCAGTAGTGCTGGAGCTGCCTGCACTGGCATGCTTCTATTTCAGTCCCAAGCAGATGATGCATCTCGTTAAGGGGAAAATACAGGCAACTATTAATACACTTCCTTTGAATCTCATTAAACGCATCTGCAGCAGCCTGGGCCATCGCAAACATCTGCTCAAGAGGCTGCCGTGACGAAGTGATGCCTTCTCCCCACTCAGTTGCCACCAGCGTGGCCTCACCGCCACGCCTTGTCCGTTACACGCTGTTGGCAACACACGTCTGTCTGTCCTTCTTTAGCAGGAACACGTTGCACAGCATTCGGCTCTAATCAGGAGGATGCGCTGGGTGCATGGACACATAAACCCTCCCGGCGTCAGGTTACGTGTTGCACAGCTGTTTAAATGGTTGGGAGGCTTTCCCTCGGTGGTTCTTTTATATGGTTTATATGGTGTGAAGGGAGCATTACTCTTGAAGGGACTTAAAGATCTTGGCCCGGTTTGTCTGTGGTCTTTAAAGATCCCATGACGCTTTTCGCAAGAGCTGGAGAATTAATCTCGTTGTGCTGCTTAGGTTTCAACAGGGAGAATTATATTTTGCTTTTCTATCCTTTCTCTTTCTGTGCTCTGCTTTGTAGATTCAGGCATTATTAATACCTTTTATAGTATTTTAAACATACACCGTGTGTGGCACTGTGAATGGAAATCCGAGGGGTTAATCTCAAAGGAAAACCAGATCCTGAACAGTTTATGTGCTGGGAGAAGATCACGGTAACAGGCAAGAGGCAGTGCTGGCAGCTAACATATGGGCATCGTGAATATTGAATAAGAAAGTACATCAAGTTAAAGCACTGTTAAATACATGAAATATTTTTTAATTCTGGTATGATTTTCAAAATACTTTTTTACTTTAAAAAATGAGTATTTTCTTCAAAACCTTATTTCTTTGACATTGCGCTGGAGTTCAGAGGATAAGAGACCTCACATCTGATGTAAGTGCAGAATACTGGGACTAGATGTCATAAACCAACTTGGTTTGTGTCAGTGTAAACAAAAATAGAATCCGTCCCGCAGCAGCACCCACACGGCAGAGTGCATTAGCTGGTCGGCTGTCTCACACTCAGATTCTTTCTCAGCATAAGAAACATTCGAATGCCAAATTCATGGAAATAATTTGGCTTTCCATAACAGGTACATAATAATCCATTAAATAAAAGGCGATGAAATGAGGGGAAATGAAATGGAAAGAGTTCTTCAAAAATGCAGGAAGAAAAATGGGCAATGAGAAAGAAATAGCCTCAAAGTCAGGATTTTAAAACCCTCAGTTAATTTCTAATAGCGGTCATAGGACGTGCCTGAAGGTTTTCTACAGTAAATAACAACTGTAATTCAATTACTGAGGATAGAAAGACCATCAACACCACAGTCTGCGTCTGTGCCTAAAACAGGCTTGCTACCAGAAGTGGTGGTGCCTTCCAGACCAGAATCCTGCCGCTGTCTACACCAGTCCTAAAAAACACTTTGTGCCCCAGGCGGCACGTCCTGGAGGATGCTTTCTTGCAGGCATGCCAGCCAGCGAGCCGTGAGCTGCCTGCCACCCACCCCTCCTGCCCCGCAGCCCCCCAGCACCGGCAGCACCCCCAGCCAGCTCTGCTCGGCCCCACGGCCCCCTCCTGCACAGCCCGGTTTGGGAAGAAGCATGTAGCACCTCCCTTTACTACAGCAGACAAGGCAGGGGAGCATAGGAGATGCATTTGGGCAGGAGCCTGCGGGCCAAGCCATGGTGCGCAGGGACCCAGCTCCACCGAGCACAGCCACCAGCGTGAAGCGCTCTTCTAAAAACACCGGCAAAGAGCCTTAAATTCAAACGGCATGTTCCCTCTGCTTCAGGAGAGACCGTGGTAGGAGCAGGGAGGTGGAATGCCAGAAATGTTATTGCTTTATGTCTAATAAGCAATAAATGGATTTTATTATTCGCATTAAATCATAACCCCTATGCTAGCTTTCAGAGCTGCTGCAATCCAAGGTAGCCAGTGTATTAGATAATATTGTGTCACGGGGAAATATATGGCTTCCTGAGGTTCCAACTGCCAAATCACACCCAATCGCTATTGTTCGAAAATTGTGTGAGTGTTATAACTGTAACAGATGACATGGGGAAGCTATGTTGAAGTGCTGTAGTCAAATATCACCGAGTATTACTAATCGCACAGTGGGGCCATTCTGATTGAACAGAAGCTGGAATTAAGTTCGGAGCCGCATACCCTGATTTCTCTTTGATTTAACATGGGCCATGACACGTGCCGTTAGCTTCTTCTCTTCCAGGCTGTGCAGAGGAAGCCTTCAATCTAGTCTGTGGGTTAAAAATCTGATATGATGCCACCACAGGAAAAATAGACGCTTTTAGGTGAAGAAGCCTATATTTGGGCATGGGTTTTAGGCTAAAGGCTGTTAGTTATTCATAATCTAAACACACAAGACAAGGAATTATTCTAATGCTTGTCCTGCAGACCAGGGATAACATACAGAGGCCATGTGGTTTGCTTGGGCTGACCCCGGAACGGGGAAGGGAACTGTGCATGCAGCTTCAAGACTCTATTTCCCTGCAGGAACCAGGCAAAGTCTTGAGAAACAAATATGGATAGGCTTGTTCCCAACTTTGGCTTTGCAATTCCAGCTTCCTGATGCGCACATCTGACACGCGACAAGGGGTACGTAATTGCTGGCACCTGATGGAGGGGAAGAGGGCTTGCGGCAGACTTATTTGTCAACATATGAGGGCACTTCCACTCAGAGCAAGAGAGAAAATAGCAGTTCGCAAGGACTTGAAAGGAAACAAGGGATTATTCCAACGTTTAGGAAACTTCCTTAGTTCACTGGAAAGGTTTCACGGCTATAAACCCAACACCTTCTTTGGGTCTTGCACAGTTCATAAGCCTTTCCTCCGGACATGCAGGCCAACTCCTACTTCTGCACAAACCCAGTTTTGCCAGGGCGAGGGGGCTGCTCCGGATGCCCTGACAGCAGCCCTGGAGCCCGCGGGGGCAGTGACCAGCAAGGCACCCCAAAATTTAATGTTCTGGCGCTGCCTGACGTACCCAGAGACAGTGGCCACGTAACAGTGTCTGGGCTAAAATCAGCACTGAGGTTTTCTTTGTGCTATGATGTTCGCTCCCTTCTCCCCCAAACGGGGCAATTTAAAGCGATCAGACTGTTCCCTGTTAGAACCAGGCATTGCCCCCAACCTCTTACCCCACCCTGTGAAAGCACGGGACTACTATTGCCCCCCATCACTAAAAATGAGTCCTTTCCCTTTGGCAGGGCCAGCAATCCAGGACAGGTCTCTGGTTCTGGGCTAAACATGCTGGACACATGCCTTCCCACAACTCAAAAAAACCCCAACCCGAGTCACTTTGAATATTTCTGAGCAGATTTTCCTCTAGCTTTATTCTGACAATTAAAACATTAATGACTCCCTCAGTGTTTCCTGCAGGAGTTCAAAGGCACCCTTTGAAGCAGACTCAGACTGTGCATTCGGTCTTTCCAGTCTCTGTATCATTCGATTTTGCTAAATGCATTTTCAAGTGAATGCTAAATACTATTAATTTTCATTTTCTCACAAGCACTGCAGACAGACACAGCTGAGTGTTTGTAACTTTTCCATCCCACCGCAAACGAGAGAATATGAAAATCTTATTACCATACGTTTTGAAAAGAGCAGTTAATTTCTCAATCTCCCCCACACTGAAACATTTATCCACAGCTGCTTTTAACAAAAACTGATTTGTGCACTTCAATGCATTTGCAAAATGTTTGCGCAAAAATGAATATAAATGAAATGTAACTGTGAGGAGAAAATGGGCACTCACATGTCCTCTCTCCTACATACATACAGACGCATGCACGCAGAGAATTAGGAAACCAAAGGAGCCAAATTTCTGCTAAATAGTTTCATTTGCATTTCCTCCAGCCCTTGTGAATGCTGATAGAAATTCTATAAACTTTTTGTCCAAGAAAAATTAAGTTCAAAATGATGGTACCTCCCCCCCAACATACTCATACTCCAAATGCTAATAATATCAGGCGTTGTTTTGCATACGTGGTGCTTTGTAATCAAAGGAGATAGCTACGCTTTGTAATTTTGAGTCCTGAAAGCGTTCGGCTATCTGCTGCCAGTTATAGCAGCACTAATCCAAAATAATTCTATTATGTGCAGTTGTTTCACATTTGCTCCATAATGTGGCCATTAATTTTACCATCAAGGAAGCTTTCTCTCCTACTAGAATTTGATTGATACTAGCAGACCATTTACTGCACAGGGCTGTACATCAGCGCAAGGAAGTAAAAGAATGAACTCCGCACCGCAGAGGATTGGGAAGAGCACACATAACCAAATAATCAAAAAGTGTCCAAACAGCTAATGGCAGAAATCATCATCTGTTCTAAGGTTTCTTTATGTGATTCAGATGAATGCTCTCAATGCGATTGGAAAATACTCTCCCAGACTATTGTAAGACTGACTGGCGACTGGTCACCACCAGTGTTCTTCAGGGTTCAATTTTGGGGCCAGTTCTGTTCAGTATATTTATCTACAATCTGGATGTGGGAGTTGAATGCACCCATAGGCAAGTTTGCTGATGATACCAAACTGCGAGGTGCTGTCGACTCTCTTGAGGGGCGAGAGGCCATGCAGAGGGATCTACATAGATTGGGAGCACTGGGCAATGGTTAATGCGATGAAATGTAACAAGTCGAAATGCCAGATCCTGCACCTAGGACGGAGTAACACCGGGCACAAGTATATCTTGGGAGAGGAGTGGCTGGAAGCAGCCCTGCAGAAAGGGATCTGGGGGTGCTGGCCGACAGCAGGCTCCATATGAGCCAGCAGCGTGCCCTGGCAGCCGAGAGGGCAAACCCCATCCTGGGGTGCATCGAACACAGCCAAGCCAGCCGGGCAAGCGAGGTGATCATCCCGCTGTACTCAGCCTTGGTGCGGCCTCCCCTGGAGTACTGTGTGCGGTGCTGGGGCCCACAGTTTCAGAAGGACATGAAGGTCCTTGAGTGCGTCCAGAGGAGGGCCACAAAGCTGGTGACAGCTGGAAGGCATGTGCTGTGAGAAGTGGCTCAGGACATTGGGTTTGTCTAGTTTGGAGAGAAGGAAGCTCAAGGATGACCTCATTGCTCTCTGCAGCTTCCTGAGGAGTAGACATGGAGAGAGGGGTGCTGAGCTCTTCTCCCTGGTACCCAGGATAGGATGCATGGCAATGGTTCAAAGCTGTGCCAGGGGAGGCTCAGAATTGACATTAGGAAGCATTTCTTTGCCAAGAGGGTGGTCAAACACTGGAACAGGCTTCCTAGAGAGGTGATTGATGCCCCAAGCCTGTCAGTGTTTAAGAGGCATTTGGGCAATGGCCTTAAAAAGATGCTTTGACTTTTGGTCAGCCCTGAAGTGGTCAGGCAGTTGGACTAAATGATCATTGTAGGTCCCTTCCAGCTGAAATATTGTATTCTATTCCATTCCATTCTATTCTACTCTACTCTAGCTCTCTGCAGCCTCGGCAGAGGGGCAGCCATGCCAGGGAGGGCAGAGGAGGCCTGCAAGCCCAGGTGTGATGATTTGCAGGTGCAAATTGCTGGGGGGTGGTGGTGGCTAATGTGTGATGGGCCTCCTTGGTTATTTTTTACTAAGTTTGTTTTAAAAGCCCGTAGTGGAGTTATATGTGCCCTTCCACTCCCTTCCACCTCCCTACCACCCATCCTGCCCCTGGTCCCTTCCTTTGCAGGCTCTGTCTCCCGCCAGGAGGCGTTATCACACCCCCTTCTTACAACAAAAATTTAAGAGCCTTTCTTTTAATTTACCCCGTGCACAATTGGGTTCAAAATCTCTTATTGTGTTTCGCAGAATCTTTTGTAACAAGATTAGATACAGCCGTGCGTTAACAGCACCGTAAATAAGTTATGACTTAAGGGCAATTTTTTAGAACACTTGTCTTAGTGATTTGTCATAGCTCAGGGTGAGCTGCCCTTCCTGACCCACGCCATCTTTGGGCCATCAATATTATGGCCTTACAGCTTTACTTCTGTGGGCTGCAGTGTTTTCCCCTTCAGGTTGGATCAGACCTTTCAGTTTAGCTCCAATCCACTGCTGAGCTTAAGGGCCACTTTCGAAAACCATTTGAGCACCTGGAAACGTACCTCTACTCATGCTCTTACTATTTTTATGTCTGTGTACTCTTGATGGATTTTCAACTTTTGCACCCATCTGTTAAGATGGGAGGAACATCCTAGCTTGAGATTCTGAGCTGCATCTCCGAAGCAGAGATTTTCAATAACCAATCTGAAGCTGGTAATTGCAGCAAGACCCCTAAAGGTTGGATGTAGTTATACCGATATCAAAGTGCTAAAAATGGACTCTTTCCCTGTAGGACCAGATAAATTAAGGTTTCCCGACTGAACTCTGCCCCTGCAAAAGTTTTTACTGACATAAACATATATGAGGAAAGAAAAATCAAAACCATAGGAGATGCAATTATAACAGGAAAGCCTGCGTTTCTTAAAGATTTCAGGCATGTAATCTCTTTTGAAAAAAATGAAAATTAAAGGTATTTAGATGCCCACCACTTATAGATTTTAAACCCTACCAGACACTTGCACATCTTTAAAGAGATGGTTCTAGGACTATTTTTGGTCTTTTCTTGCTTTCATTTAAAGCCAATGGCACTGAAGTGCTGCTGAGGATTTTGCTGTAGCCTCTCTGCTGGACGGTGAGTATCTGCATGCCATTTTTGGCATTGGCTGTCCAATATCTGGCCCTCTTGGAATGAAAACGTTGTTAGGATCACTGTCATCAGCGCTACCTAGTTCATTGAACAATGCTCACAGTCAGTACAAATTAAAAAGAGGAAATCTTCAGGAACAGATGCAATTTCGCCACCATTCAGTCTTTGCTGAATTACCAGCACCAAGAGCACACCAGGGGACAAAGTTTGTCGCCATTCCTGGTCCCACTGGGAGGGCATGTGCCCAGGAAGACAAGGGGCAAAGCATCCCATCACATCTACATGCCTACACCCAGGCTCTCCAGCTGGCCCATGGTGCATGAACCTTGCAGGGTGGCCGCCTGGAGACAGCCCAAGTGCCACATGGCCATGCTCAGGGTTGGTCCCTCTGCACAGAGCGATGCCCCATGCCATGTGTGGGGCACAGCTCCATGCTGGGATGGTCACACCAAGCACTTTTCACTATTTGCAGGGACCCTTCTGCTACCCAGCGGGGGCTGCTGCCTCCTCTCCAACCCATAGGGCAGGCCCAAGCTTGGGTTTTTGGAAAGTATGTTTATGGCAGCTCTCATACTCCTCCAAACAAGCCCTGTGAAGGCAGGACCCCACGCTTTGGGAGAGAGCGGTCCTAGAAATCATAGAATCATAGAATGTTTTGGGTTGGAAGGGACCCCTAGAGGTCATCTAGTCCAACCCCCCTGCAGTGAGCAGGGACACTGCTAACTAGATCAGGTTGCTCAGAGCCCCGTCCAACCTGGCCTTGAATGTTTCCAGGGATGGGGCCTCCACTACCTCTCTGGGCAACCCGTTCCAGTGTTTCACCACCCTCATTGTAAAGAATTTCTTCCTTATATCCAGTCTAAACCTACCCTGCTTCAGTTTAAAGCCATTACCCCTTGTCCTGTCACAGCTGGCCCTACTAAAAAGATTTTCCCCATCTTTCCTATAGGCCCCCTTTAAGTACTGAAAGGCCGCAATCAGGTCTCCCCGCAGCCTTCTCTTCTCCAGGCTGAAAAAGCCCAATACCACCTCACCGCTCTTTGCCGCTCTTCCTAACACAGCAGTCCTGATTTAGGGCTGCGGCTGGGCTGGGAGGCAATTAAACACTTCTCATCATATTGTATGAGATGGGGATAGACTGTAAAGATGATTTCTGAATGCATACAAGTGGCAAGTTGATAGCCTCAAACGCTTCTCTTAGTGCTTCTGGCAGGCAGACCTGCTGCAGAGGGTAGTCAGCGCTGCAACGTGCTCACCAGAAAACCACATGCACAACCGTAAGGGGTGAAGACCCTCACTGACTAATGGGTAGAGCTTATAAATTATGTTGTGTAGGGGAGTGGAAGGAGCTTCAGCTATTGAAAAATGGGTGGGGGATGCCTGAGCATGCCTGTGGGCGCAGGTGGGGTTGGAGCTGTTGGAGCCCCAAAAGGGGACGGGGCTCAGGCTTCCTGAGAGGGATGGGGATGATCCCGCTGCCCACCACAGCCAACAGCCTGGCTGTGGGCTGAGCAGGACACAGGCAGGATGGCACCCAGGGCTTGAGAAAAGTTCAGTGTTGGAAAACCGCTCCCCATCTTTGCTGGGGGAAGAGGCAGCAGGGCTGTTTTGGGGCCAGGGGCAGGCTGCCGCTTCAGGCTGCAGCCTGCTTTGCCTTGCTAGCACTAGCTTTAAAAAGAGGTGCTTACCTGGTGAAAGCATGGGTTTTTACTGATTTCCTAAAGGGAAAAAAAGTTTATTGCA
This sequence comes from Gorsachius magnificus, assembly GCA_034008185.1. Taxonomy (NCBI): domain Eukaryota; kingdom Metazoa; phylum Chordata; class Aves; order Pelecaniformes; family Ardeidae; genus Gorsachius; species Gorsachius magnificus. Next base: position 167,720,595 of record CM067081.1, read on the forward strand.
ATTTTGCATAACTGATGGTGTTATCTGAGAGGATAATTGTTGGGTGTAATAGCAAACATTCCTGTTCTCCACACAGCCAGCAGGTTTCAGGAATGAATAGGGGATTCTTGTTCGAGCAGTTACCCCTGATGGGTTCCAGCTCCTTCCCTGAGACACGGCTCACTGCACACCGCACCAGCTTGGCACTCCCGTGTCTCTCAAATGCAGCGCGCGTTTCAAGTCTCTCCCAAAGATCAGCAAGCCCACAAGGCAGCGGTTATGATCCTCACCCTCTCCTGTGTTTATTTTTAATAAATATGGATTATTTATTTGGTTGTGGTAAGAACAACGGTATAGAAAATTCTAGAGACCACCCCACAAATGAGCTACGGGACAGTCAATGTGGGCTTTTATTCCAAACACTCAGGTGGCCCTTCAAGCCCTCTCTTGGCCATTGCTACCTCCATTGGCACAACCCAGGGGTGGTACTTTGCTACCACCATGCTGAGACCCAAACCAGCCCAGGCTGGGTGAAAGCAGAGTCGGGGTGGGGGAGGAAGGTCAAGAAAAAGGCAGCAGTGGAACAAGAGAACAGGCCTATGCCCTAGCAGCCCCGGCGTGTAGGAGGTTGCCCACCTGCTCCAGCCCAAGTGTGCCAGATGACTGGGACCTGCCAGCGTGCCACGGGCGCGAGCCAGCTCAGGATCAATCCTGGGTTAGCACAGCTCTGACCGCAACATGTTAAGCTGGCAGGAGCACAGGGACGTGGTATTATGGTAGCAGGGCTTTGGGATGAGGACTCACTTGCGTCTTCTTTGCTCCTGACTGTGAAGATGTGCTCTGGCGGGGCCACTCTGTGGGGTGAGCTTTGCTTTTCTAAGGTGTCCTGTTCTCTTGTCATCGAGTGATAGAATCACAGAATTGTTTAGGTTGGAAAAGACCTTTAAGATCAAGTCCAACCGTTAACCTAGTACTGCCATCCCACCACTAAACCATGTCCCTAAGCACCTCGTCTACCTGTCTTTTCAATACCTCCAGGGATGGGGACCCAACAACTTCCCTGGGCAGCCCATTCCAATGCTTGACAATGCTTTTGCTGAAGAAATTTTTCTTAATGCCCAGTCTAAAACCCCCCTGGCACAACTTGAGGCCATTTCCCATAGTCCTATTGCTTGTTACTTGGGAGAAGAGACCAACACCCACCTCACTACAGCCTCCTTTCAGGGAGTTGTAGAGGGCGATAAGGTCTCCTCTCAACCTCCTTTTCTCCAGGCTAAACAGCCCCAGTTCCCTCCGCCACTCCTCATAAGACTTGTGCTCCAGACCCCTCGCCAGCTTTGTTGCTCTCCTCTGGACATGTTCCAGCAACGCAACATCTTTCTTGTAGTGAGGGGCCCAAAACTGAACACAGTATTCGAGGTGCGGCCTCACCAGTGCTGAGTACAGGGGCACGATCACTTCCCTACTCCTGCTGGCCACCTGATGGCTTTCACAGAATCGTTGCAGATTTCCCTCTGCTGCTGGCAGCCTTGGGCAGGTGTAGCCGGCTTGCCAGGCTGGCTCACCTGGTTATTATTTTTTCCACAGCTACCTTTTTTCCTTGTACCATTGCAAAAGCAGGGTTTGGAGCGCGACCTTTTGGCTTCTTGCTTGATAATGCTATCAAAACTGCGGTGCTCCCTTCCCGCTGATGAGGAGCATGGGCAGGCTCCTGGCTGACTGCATGCGGGAACAGTCAGTAAGCACTATAAAAAGCCTTTGTGCACAGCAGCTTCACATCTTCACCAGCATGTAGAAACGCTGTCCTAAATTATCGGCTGTACAGGTGTCTGCAGAGTTGTTGCAGGACCCTTGAAGGTGGAAAGGCCTCTGGACAAGTGCCGTGGCTTTGCAAAGTTGCTGCAGGGCTGCAGATTACCCAGGGAGAGGGTCAGCCCCTGCAGGTGTGAGCGACCAGGCAACGAGAGCCCGGCACGTTCCCCTGCACGACCTGCGTGGGTCTGCAGGGCCTGCCCATACGTAGGGCTGCAGGGAGAGAAGGTGCACCCCTTGCTTGGCAGGAGGAAGGGCCGGGGGCAAGAGAGACACAAACAGCCATCTGAGCAGAGAGCTTGTGAAAACTTCCTACCTTCTCCATGTGGGTGTCTTGTTTGCTAAGGGAGCAGTTGCTGCCTTTCCCTTGTGTGTTGTCTCTGTCTACCTTGTTTTAATTTCTCTTTATCCATAACAAAGCAAAGAAAGACTTCACTGTGCTGTGTTTACTGGGCTAGGTATCCACTTCAGTGAGTAAAGGCATAGATTTTGTAACTCCAGGATAACTAAGCAGCAACTCAACCAGTGTGAGCAATAGAAGAGAGAAACACAAGAAACCTGTTGGGGACATGAGCGTAAGAGAGGGGGAGGAACAGGTATTCTGGCTGTCAGCTGTTTGAAATGGGAAGATGCCAACTTCTTGGGCCACAAAACATGAAAATCTGAAGGGGTGGAAAAACAGAAAAAAAAACCCCACATGTATTTTTGTGATAGGGTTTCTGTGATTTTCTGTGTCCATTTGTGGTTCGACGTGTGCACACGCACACCACTCTCAATAATATAATTTTGCAAGCAAATCACTCTGGTAATGCGTTCCTTCAAAAAGCGGGGAGCAACAGCTACCGGAGGCTCAGGAGCTGCCTCCAGCAGCCATCTCAGCACAGCATCCTCTGCATCAAGGAGATGGTGGAGGCAGGCAGAGGGGCTCCAGCCCCCGGCAGCGCGCCTGGACGGGCACTTGATGCTGGGGCCCCCCAGCGCTGCCCATGGCCGCCTTGTGCAGAGGGTGGGTGGGCGGCCGGGATGAGACACCGCATCACAGCATCTCACAGCACAGCGTTTACGCTGCTCCAAAATACCAAGGGCTCATAATGTGCAGTGAAAGCTTGAAGCCATCGCCCAGGGTTTTACACCTGCAGCCTCCTGTGAGATCAAGTTCTCATTCCAGACTCAGTGTCTTAGTCAGATGTGAGATGACAAACGAGTCTCAGATCTGAAGCACTTTTTATCACTGACAGCATTCAAACTTCTCTGGTTTTAGGCCAAGCTTGTTTTAAAAAAACCCACCTATTTATTATTAGCACATCTCTGCAATTCTAAGAGACTTCAAACAGAAAATTCTTATGTGAGTGTACCAGAAGACAGCTAAGTTTCAAAATTACCCTTCAAGCCAACCACAAAAAAGAGAAAGGAAATCAGGGAGACAAAAATGAGCCCTTGTTACACGAACAGGCACGAGGTTGCCATTTGCACTGCAGTTCTTGGCTCTTCTGTGAGCCCCGTATGCTCCAGCAGTGCCTTCGACCCAGGCGTTACTTGATTAGGGAGCTTGAATTAAGTGGCTACTACTTAAAATTAGCCTACCAGACTAAACTATGGGGTTTTAATTAAGGCGCTTCCTTACAAGGAACAGTGAAAGGCACGGGGAACATGAGCTGTTTAGAGGATTAGCTCCCAGGCAGGGGCCAGGTCTCTGAAGGGGCATTGGCTGGAGGTTGTCCTCTGGTCTTGCCCTCTGCCCACCCATGGGCCGTGCAAGCCGCGCAGGCAGGAGCCTTTTGGAGTAGGAGTCCTCACCACACCTGCTGCTGTTCTTGCTGGCTCACATGCGGTGTAGGCAAGTCTGGGCTTGAGAGCAGCCTTACGGCAGCTTGCACCAGCCAGTGTAGAGATAACCATGAAGGCCCAGAAAGGAGCAGCAGTGTGGAGAGAAGTGCCCTCTCTAACAGAAGCAAGGAAAATTGCTGGTGTGCCTGAAGAGGACCTCTTTCAGGCACGTGGCCCTAGAGGACTTCATGAACATCACAGTCTGCATGAAGAAGGGTAAAAAATTATATCCATGGTCTACAGGATAGGGTGTAGAGGTGATTTGCTGTCAACAGTAGCTAGACAGAGGTGTCTGGAAAATAGCAAACTGAGCTCAACGGCAGGGCCTATGGGCAATTGCTGCTTGGTGGGGAGGAGATGAGGAGTGGAAGACAAGCATAAAGGGTACTAAGAGGCCCACATTTTTCCAGGTGCAGCAGAGTGGAGGTCATGCTGCTTCCTCAGGGATTTGCGTTCTCTGTCCCTTCCTTCCCCCATCTTTGTCCCCTTGCACCACAGCAAATCTAGTTCCCATCTTGGAGCTCCAATGACTACCCCCTGCTACAAGACTTTCAACTCCTCCAACATCTTCTAGATTCCTCGCTACACTCACAACCTTGTTGCCTATCTGTATCGACTCCTTTCAATGTCCCTCAGTTGCGACCTGGACAGAAGGCAGCACGTATTATGCTGTATAGAGCTATGCAGGTTAGATCAAATAATTGCTCCAATGTGTAGAAGTTTTCCTCTCAGAAAGGCCATGACTTTGGGTGTCCTTCCTCTCCACAGCTGCCTGTTATCACAGGACTTGCAGGATCTTTGAGATTTCTACCTCACTGTCAAATATGGTGGAATCTATTCAACCTCGTCAAACCTATGAAGAAGGGGCTGAGAGACACATAGGAACAGCACGGTTACATAAATGAAATTACCTTAGGAAATCAGTCTCAGCTCACTGGCAGACATGAAATGAAATAAAGAGCTTGCTTTCATTTGCAAAGAATTTGCAATGTGGCATTTGTGGTTTTCTGCAAGGAAGACTCTGATAAAGGTTTGAATTCCAATCAGGGGTGTACGCAGAATAAAATAATTAGTCCTCTCCTTTAAATGATGGGAAAAATCAAACTGGCTACCCAGCAGACTTGTACAAGGAAACAACTTTCACATCTGTGCTCAGACAATAACGATACAGTCCATTTCTGTAGTATACATCAGTTAAGGATCTCAAAGTGCCTTAGAGGTCATGGAGCACTCCTCCCTCCACTTACAATGCACCACCTTTTGAGACATACACAACGACTGTTTTGCACAAGAGCTGACAGGAAACGTGGAAGACATCCATATTACATCTTTCCTAAATGCGGATTGATGAATATACTAAGGGTAAAGTGTTAGATGGTCAAGAGTAAGGCTTGGGACACGGGTGTTGCACTTTGTGGGTTGCCTCTCTTGACCTAGCTAGATATGCCTACACATCGTTTTGACTGCATACGGAGAAATCCCATGGCACTTGTAAGGATTTGGCAATGTAATGTCACCAGATGGCAGAATTGAGGACTGAAAGCCAGAATTTGTTGGTGTTGACCAAACGTTTGTCTCCCAGGATGGCTGTTTCATCTCCTATGGGACATGAGTTGCTGATCTCAGTGCAGTTCTCAGAGAATAAGTGATCAAATTACCAATGCTATCACCAAAGTCAGTACAATTAGCTTTCTTGCTCGTTGCTTCAGAAATTAGCCCAAGGGTTGTCTCAAGCCTTTTTCCACTTACAATCTCATTGGCTTGAATCTAAGCCAGACCAAAACCTGGAGAGTCCTGGAGGGCGGATCTTCCAGTGCCCTTAGGAAATGGCTGCTGAAAGAAGTACAACAGCAGGCAGCCACCAATGCTGATTTTCATCCATCCAGCCTCAGCCTTGCTCTAGCTATAGCTGAGCCGTCACATCTCATGATCTCTGTGGGCGACTGTCACAGCTACCTTCTGCCTCCTGCTGCCCCACTCAGAGTCCCCTCATACATGCCCAGTGCAGGGCTGCTGTTCCACCCAGCTTGGACCTATGCTGGTGCCAGATGCAACCTCCTCCATCACACCTGCCCTGGAAAAATGCAGAGAGACATGGAGTGGGGCTGCCCCAAGGCGAGGCCCAGGCTTCAGCACGCTCCCCAGCCCGAGCTTTTAGGTACCAGCGCTCCTGCCCTACATGGTCCAGTGCACCATCTGCGCCCAACAGCTATCTACAGCTCCTTTTGGTGGTAGAGAAAAGGATTGTGGCAGTTTTAATCAGCATAGTCCTCCCAAAAATGAGCTCAGGCCTCTTGAAGTATTCATGAGTTAAGCTACTGGTCTTTACTTTGATCATGCTTTTGGAAGAGAATTATGCTGTTACTGTTCAGGAAAGTTTCCTATAATAGCTTAATTTCGTACTCATGGCTGTGGCACATGAATGGCAGCCTCCACAATAAATTGCAATAGCTTTCCAAACCCCATTAAGCTTTTTGTCCATCAAAGGGCTTATTTCCCTGGCACAGGCATGTTCATGATTGTCTTAATAGAGATGAGATCTATCTATACACCTTTCAGCATTCATGCTTTGATAGGCACTTAGGTTTTCAGTTTACTTTATTTACTATCTCTGGTTTCCAAACTCCTCTAAGATGCTGGTTACACTCTTCCAAAATTTATCCCAGTTCATAGTGCCCCATGTAAACCCCTGTATTATCCAAATATCTGCAGTTGCTACTCCAACAGCACCTCGAGCGCTCAGTGCTTGAAGTGTTTGCAAGTGATCCGCTTTATTCTGTGTCCAGCTGAAACTGCTTCCACATAACAACTAAAAGAGTTTCCAAGTGTCTCTGCCTGTTTGGAAAAGTTGGCCTTCAAAATGACAGTCCCCTATGCAACAAGGCTGATCATTAACACTGTCACGTTGCTAATGCAATAAGAATGGAGCTGTATGGGGAACAAGAAGTCTTGAAATCTCCATGTGTTCAAAAGAGGGTCCCCAGGGTCTAACTCCTGCTCTTCCACAACATTTCAGCGCTCTGATTCTCACTTGCAGGTTCTAAAGCTCAAGGCTGGGTCCACGACAGATACCCAGCAACTGCAACGCAAGGACAAGGGGTGGGGGCAAGACTTGGAGACAACTCAGGTATCCTTACCAGGACAACTAGAGGAACAAGTGCTAAATGCAACCCTGGTGAGCAGACACTGTGGTGGGTGAGTTAGAGTCACCCAGAGGGACACTGGCAAGTCAGCCAGGACGCGTTCACGTTCTGTTCGCTCGTTTAGTACAGAAAGGACCTCAGCCCCTCTTTTAAAAGAACAATGAATTTAATAATAATATTTAAAAAAACCCCACCAGAATCGGAGTGGCGTAGCTAGTGATGCAATGAAGTGAAAGCTGTCAGCTGTGACAAATGACTCTGCTGCAGAGAACCCATTGATGAAAAGCTGTCCTCGTAGATAAATTCCTTTATAGACCCCTGACACTCAGGCCTTTTCCACCACCCCCATTTCATACATGAGTTTGATAGCATTCCTCCCTCCCCTCCCAGTCCTCTGCGCCTTGTTGTGTTGAAAGCATCTACATGTAAAGCGGACTTTAGCATCAAGCTCCAGGGCTCTTTGGAATAGCTACAACAAATTACAAATGATGCGATCTGATGGTATGAAATGAATAATCTCTGCAAATGGCATGGTGTGCTAGCCTGTTTGCTGCATTAGTCAGACACACGCTTTGGTTCAGCAAAGTGCTGCCAAAAATTCTGACCACACCCAGAAAGAAACATGAAAATATTCCTCCCAGGAAAACAGAAAGCTTATTTTAGTTAATTTTTTTAAATGAGATGGTGGCCAGCTAACTGGATTTGACACAGAAGGAGAAAAAAAAAAAAAAAGCAGTATTGCCCTCCTTCCTCACAAATATATAAATCTTTTGAATTTTTTTTTAATTACCGGGCCATTACAAAAATGCAGGCAAATGCTGGATGTGCGTAAGCATATACAAGTGCATGTGTGAATTTAGGGGTAAAACTGTGCATGTCTCCTAGACAAGTGCACTGCATAACATTAATGTCCCCTTCGAGGGTTTCAGAATGTCAGAATGTTAAAAAGAAAAAAAAAAAAAAAAGAAAAAAGAAAAAAAAAAGATCCCTGTTAGGTCAAACACAGACTCGGCCAGCCCGGTGTCCTGACTCGGAGAGTCGCCAGTAACAGATGCTTTGGAAAGAATATAAGAAAGCAAGCAAATATAGAGCAATTCTACACTTCCAACAGTCAAGCAGGGGCTGTGGGGACTTTCTAAGCTGGAGGCTACATCTGGAGCCCAGTTTTTAATAGCCGCAGAGATGCTTACTGCTCAGGTGGTCCCACTGCACACCGGGGAGCTTCGCCTTGTAAACAGCGACTGGGGAACAGCCCCGGGGGCTTGCACTGGGCCGCGGCAGAAAGAGCTGCCACCTGCTCCCACGTCCCCAGGGAGCCCCCACTTCGGGGCATAATCAGTCCTGGGTTTCCTTGCTGAGATGGCCAACAAAAGTTATTATAATTAATATAAATTGTGGTGATGGACTCCCTAATTCTGCTCAGAGAGGTTATTATACAGCTATTAGACTGCAACAAAATGTGGCCACTACTGATCTGGGCTGGTTTGAATTAATGACCCAGAAATGAAAGACTCTATATCCTATTAACAGTCTGCCCAGCCGTGCCAGCTCTCATTACTTTGGTTTATTTGTAACCCGTCAGGAAGGACCCAACGCAAATCCAGATCTGGAGTTGATCCAGAGCAACTCCAAAAGGCACCTCTACAAACTCCCTCACACAGCAGAGCAGCGTCTGCCCAGTTTCACCCAGCAATGGGGAAACAAATGTTCATTTCCATGGGGTTTTGTTCACCCAGACGCATGTCAGATGACAATGGTGGAAAGGGACCGGTGAGACGCAAAGAGGGACTCAGACCCCCACTTCGCAAAAGCCATCTGCTGCACTGGTACCACGTTGCAACGTGTAAATATAAGGCAGTTACCTTAAATTTCAACTCTGGTCAGTGCGTGACCCTGGTTTGTACTTTGCTGGTTCCAGCTGGCAAAATAGGGGTGGGTTTGGCAACGGCAGGGGTGCAGGTCACAGCACGTGCTGTGGGGACAGGCCCCAGCACGTACCCCCCTATCTCCTGCAACTTGCATCCCCTCTCCATGTTGGTCGATTGGAGCCGGTGGGACCCTCCAGCTGGCACAGGGCCACCATGACAGGACCTTCCCAGGGCACGTTTCAACCCCGCTCCCCACCCTACCACCCACGCAACTGTTGGTGCAGGGAGTGAAACCTCGGTACCGCAGCGATAACTTCAGGTTATTGTGCTAATTCCAGCAATAAAGCGATAAGGGAATACCAAGAATACCACGCGGGGAGGGAGTTATGGCTGTGGGGGCCTGTGCCAGTCTTGGCAGCTGAGGCTGGCGATTGCCTATGGCATAGCCCAGGTAGGTGGTGTGCCGGGCCGACAGCCCGCTCGCATGCAGCACTGCAGGTTTTCCTATCTGCTTGCTGCTGGAGACTGCAAGGATGAGCATACCAGCGAGCTGAGTCGATCCACACTCAAAAAAAAAAATCACCCTTTCCCTCCCCATCGTTCCCATCTGATGTGTAAGGAGGAGGAGAAGGGGGAGAAAATGCAGCCCCCCGCCTTGGCCCCCCGCAGCCCCTGCTCCTGAAAGAGCCGCTGCAATGGCATCATCCATCTCAGCGTCTGACTGCTGCTTTAATCCAGTCCAGGCTTTCTGCAGATCCCTACTGGAAGGAAGCCATTTTTCTTGAGTGTATTTCCAAGAAACAGTTGACAGGCTTGGCACAGCTATTCCTGGAAATGTTCAATAGGTCATCTTCTGGAAGAGAGTGCTGACTGATGGAATTGAACAGATCTTGTTCTGCGCACCGCGCGCCGCTCACTCCCTCTCTCACGACGGCTTGGCATTCGCCTTCACACCGTGCCGGGCCCCCCCCCCCCCGCCACCTTGGCATCCCCTCTCACCCCGGCTTGCACCCAACCTGCTCTGCACCACAGCGACCCACAGGATTTGGGGTGCTGCGAGCAGTCCATCCCTCCTGGCAGCACCGCCGTCGTCGCCCTGCGCTGCCAGAACAATCGCTGCGTGAAGGCGAACGGCCCCGGATGGTGAATTACAGCGCTGCCCCTTTGCGCACCCACTCCGGGGCCACGGCAAGCGCAAGCCTGCGCGTGTACGTACGCGCGTGCGTGCCCGTGGCGGCCGGGAGCATGGTGATGCGGGCTGTCCCAGCACGCTGTCCCCGCTCGTCCCCCTGAGCTGAGCCACATGCTGGAGATGGGCTTTTAGCTTTTGCAGCGCATTGCTCTTTGCCAGCAGCGAGGAAGCGCAGGGTGAAGTCATGCTAGGAGAAAGTTGCTTAAGGTGAGGCGAACAAGTGAGGAGAAAAAACCTGACGCTCCATGTTGGGTGGTTTCTTCGGCGCCTCTCCTGCCTTTAACCTGTTCCTGGTTGTGATTGCCCTGGAGAGATCTGCTTCCTTCACTAATTTGGGGCGGATCCTGGCACCTCTTTCTAACTGAGGAAAAGGTTTTGAACAGTGATGGTGACCCAGCCTGTGCCAGGTCGGGATGCCTCGCTGGCAGTCCCACCTGGCCGAGACAGTGCTGCCATGCGCCTGGACAGCCCCGGCAGCGGCAGCAGGGAGGCTCTGCAAGCGGGGGCTGTCCTCCAGCCCCCCCACCATCTGTGTATGAGCCTCGGCAGGTGGAGAGTGCCAGGGGTTGCACCCTCGGAGCACCAGCCAGGGAGGAAAGTTGCTCCATTTTAGAAAAGCACACAAGTTTGCTCCCTGCAAAGTGCCACAGCCCAGCTCTGCAGCATCCTGCCCCAGCCTGGCTGCGGAGGAGAGCTCAGGTCCCACCCTGTGTCTTAGCTCCAGGGTCAGGCTTGCCCTTCTGCCCACAACAGGTATTTTCTCCCCACGTTCAGAGAGATTTAGCATGGCTGGCTGGGTTTAATTCTGGCCTAGACAGCTCCTTATCATGCTAAAGGATCTTTGCTTCTGTATCAGCACAGCTTGGCAGGTATATGCTGGTATCAGCAGTGGCAGCCACGTAATGCTCCCTGCCCCGTCCCACGAGCGGAGCATGAGCAGGGCTTGTCTTCATGTCCCTCGCCAGCAGCATGAGGTGGATAAGGGCCAGGAGGGACAACCGAGGTGCCTCGCTGGGATTCGGTACAAAGAGCCGGCCTTGCCTCTGCATTGGGCTGCAGCGATTCTGCAGGTTACGTACTGTCTCTGCCCTGAGCCCCGTGAGCTTTTCCTTCTCTTTTGCAGCCCGTGAATGCAGCTGTTTAAATAATGCTCTGCAGGTTCTGTGTTGTCCCCCTTCAACCCTATCCACAAATAATGTACTTGCTCTCTGCCAGGAATTAAATTTCATCCATATCTGTAAAAACATCAAGACAAAACACACTCAGCTCAAACAGTTGCCAGAGCTGGCACCAGGCAGGCTCAGAGAAGCCTTCCCTTTCCCCCTCTCACTTGGTGGATACATTGCACTGCTGCTTGATTTCCCCCTTATTGCCCCCTCTTTGATTCCCAGTGGCCTGGAGATGATCTTCTCTAGGCTGTGGGTTCCTAAAACTAGTTTAGCATACAACTGCAGAGATATTTTAAGACAGTGTTGTGGTTTAACCCTAGCCAGCAACTAAGCACCACACAACAGCTCAACTCAAATCATGGGTTACAACAATTTAAAGGTATATCCATTACAATCTCCACCCCCTGGTCCCTTTGGGACAAGTTTAACATTGCAACAAACTCCTTCCGTTGCTCCTAGCCTGGCTAGCAATAAGGGGTCCCTGCTACAGTAATTCCCATAATATGCAACTCAAATCCTGGTTTACAACAATTTACAGGTATATCCATTACAATCTCCACCCCTGGCCCCTTTGGACCAGACCGCTGGGTTTAACATTGCAATGAACTCCTTTCCTTGTCCTTGCTCCGGCTTGGACTTATCTGCAGACTGCAGCCACTCAAGGTTGTACCTGCTCCAAGTGCAGCCTTTTCTATGAGCCACAGTCTCGGTTATCCACAGCCACAGTCACTTTGAGGTGCATCGGGCCCGATGTCTTCAGAGACACACCTCTCCCCCGGCCCGGGCCTGCTCTGTCATGGGCTTATCCATGGCCACACACTTTGAGGTGCTGCAGCATGACCTCACGCACAGCCACTGATGCTTCAAGGTGTACCCAGCCACAGATTCTTCCCTGACCCCATCCAGACAGCGGATGCTCACCTGGCCACCTGCCAGCCCAGGCACATCGCCATTGCTGTTATCAGAATGTTCCAGGCACAGCAGAGTGAGATGATCAGCAGTACAGCAGCACAGCAAGCAGAGAAAGCAAAAAGCAGCCACTAACGAGCACTGGACTCTAATATACAGTAAGGCAAGCAAGCCCCATGGCAAGCACAGGAACCTCTCAATTAATAGCTAAACAGCAATATCAGCTATAAATTCGATCTAGCACTTTCCAATCAAATCTGTCATTATCTCAAACCCTTCTAGCCCCATTTTGGGTGCCAAAAATGACTGTTGTAGTTTAACTCCAGCCAGCAACGAAGCTCCACACAGCCACTTGCTCGCTCCCTCCGTGGTGGGATGGGGGAGAGAATCAGAAGAGTAAAGTGAGAAAACTCACAGGTTGAGATAAAAGCAGTTTAATAGGTAAAGCAAACACCGTGCACACAAGCAAAGCAAAACAAGGAATTCATTCCCTGCTTCCCACCAGCAGGCAGGTGTTCAGCCAGGGCTCCATCACACATAACAGTGACTTGGGAAGACAAACGCCATCACTCCCAACATCCCCCAGCTCTATATGCTGAGCATGACGTCTTATGGTGTGGGATATCACTTTGGACAGTTGGGGTCAGTTGGGGTGAGCTGTCCCGGCTGTGCCCCCTCCCAGATTCCTGTGACCCCCCCAGCCTGCTCGCTGGTGGGGTGGGGTGAGAGGCAGGAAAGGCTTTGGCTCTGTGTGAGCACTGCTCAGCAGCACAAACAGGACAGACAGGACCAGCACAGACAGGAAAAATAAGGACTTGAAGGTACTCCTTGTGCTAGCAATGCAAACCAGGGTGAACACGCAATGGACACTTGGTCCCCAGCGCTCTGGAGTGCAGCCATTTTACAGCTTCCCACGCGCTCTTAGATGCTGCAAGTCTTCCCCATTTGAAAAATTAAGGCATTTTTTCAAGAAGAAAGTAAAAATCAACGACCCCGTTTACCAGTGAGTGGAGATGTCTGAAGGGGGGCTACACTGAGCTCACAGCTGCCAGGGCACCCAGGCCACCGACTCCAAACTAGAAGCCCCCCAAGGAGGACCATGGCACTCATGGCTGTTCATCTCATTAGAAACATAGGAACCAACCGTGAAGCTTAGCCCAAAACGAGGACTGTCCCCAGAGCTGGGGGAAGGTACGAAATGAAAGGTTTAGAGAACCTCTTTCTAACTCTACCCTTCTGAGGACAGCCCAGGAACACGCCTTTACTCTTCAGGCTTTACTCCCTCTTTCTAACTCTACCCTTCTGAGGACAGCCCAGGAACACGCCTTTACTCTTCAGGCTTTACTCCCTACCTCCAAAGCGTGGGACTGAGCAACGCTTCTCCCATAGACACCCTCTTACGTGTGGGTGTGGGTGCCTGCCGCAGCACGTCGGGATGAGGGCCATCCCTGTGGCTTCCCTCCTTCCTTCCCTTGCCCCGGCCCCTGTGGGTCCTCTCATCTGCTGAAGGCAACCCCAGGCACGCACGCACCGTAGACCTACTGCCGTATTTCTCTAAGTTGAGCTCTCTGTGGGATGCACCTGCTCTGTAACATTGACAAAGCTGTATTTTTCCAAATCTATGCCTTCTAGTCCTTTTTTGAGGCATTAATAAACATCTCAAATCATCATTCGTTACTGACTTAATCACCGGTTGTCACCACTCAGTAAATATTTCAAACAGCTGACAGCGGGAAACCCCCCGTCATGTGCAGCATGTAAGACGAGCTCTTGAAAAAAGATCTCTGAAATAAAAAAGGAGTCGTTCATAGTGATGCTTTTCGGGGTCCTTGCCTCCTGGTGGGTGGACATACAGAAAAATGTGCAAAAGTCCTTTAACCAGCATTCATTTGTTCGTTCAGAAAAAGCTTCTTGGAGACTTTGCATAATTTTCAGAAGCTCATGGATGCCAGTGGGGTCAGCGGCTATGCCTTCCCCAGGGCCTGGGGTTCCCCCCGTGGCAGGAGGAGGCTGCGGCTCTGTGTTCCCTGGGGTAGCCCAGGTCAGAGGGGTGGGAGGACCTCCTGGAGCTGGAGGCTTTGCAGGGCTGTTGCAGGGCTGTGTCAGGCTGAAGAACACACCTTTCACCTGACCTTCAAGAGACCACTTTAATGTGAGACTTGCCAAGTCTGCAGGAAAAGCAGTTTACGGCTAAATGCAAGTAGATTGGGGTAAAAGAGGGGAAGGGGTGTAGCAGAAGGGGGCAAGTTGTGGTTTTTTGAGTAGCTGCAGGAGAACTCATCCTCCTCTGGCTGAGAAAGAAATCCCCCTTTACGGTTTGGGACAGGATTCACATATATACCTTTAAAATCATACAGTGTTTATTAATAGAATGTGCTCTCCTTCCCTAAACCTAGATTCCCTATAGCTCGGCGTCTGATGACAGGCAGCTAATAGGCAGTGTTGCTTTGTCATTTTTTGTTCAGAGCTGTGGTTTTTTAGAAGCTATTTAGGAACGTCTCTTCCATTTTACTTGCCTGTGTATCTCCCCGCTGTCTGGCCAGCTTGTGGCTGATAATTCTCAGTGACTCACAGATAAAACCTATTAAAAACAACCCCTAAGCAGTGACAAACCAGATGTGCAGTGAAATTTTAAAAACATGCTATGACTTTTTAGGAATACATGCAATTAATATTAAACAGATGCCTGAAGTTTCCTGCACAGCTGTTTCTCTATTACGTGTCATGACTTTTAATGGCACTGAGGTGAGACACACAGACATGAGGAAATGCAAGACTATTCCAAATTCAAGCTTTTAAAATTCTAGCAACAAAGAGGGGAAAAAAAAAAAAAAAAAAAAAGAAAGCCAAACCACCAAACCTCTCGCGAGTCACAAAATGGAACATTTTTTTTTTCTCGGGTGCTTCACAAAGCAGTCAGTCGAGTATCTCTCGGTCAAGGTAACGTATGCGATCCACTGCTTGGTAGCTTATCGCCTTTGTTAGGCACCCTTGTCTTTACTGGCTTCCTCCAATATATCTATTTTTGTAGCAGAGATCCACTCTGTGTTTATACACAGCCAGGACTAGAACTGGATTACAAGGCTGTGTTTTGTTCCAGAATCCCTCTTGCTGTGTGTGAACTGTTTATACAAACCGAGTAGGTCTTTTTTCCAGGGAAGCTTGTCTACCACGTTTCAATTTCCTTTTATTGGATACATGAGCCGTTTATTACCCCCTGAAAGGCCTCCCTGAAACTCACGTTGTCAGGACCTCCGCGGCTGGTGAGGTGGCAGCGTTACCGCAGGGGCCGTCAGCGTTGGCAGCCAGAACCATCAGGAGCTGAAGGCACCTTGTCTCAAAAATCGGGACTTTGGGGTGGGATTGATTTAATCTGACACAAGGGATGGGATTCATCTCAATTAATGTACATACCTACGGACGAACTAGGCATCAGTTATAGTCCCTGGGGTGTGAATTCATCTCATCCTAGCAAAAACAAAAGGAAGGGCAGATGAATTGCACCCAAAAGGTGCCTACTTGTCTCCCTTGACTATAAAAGGGATGCAACAGGGATCAGCTCCGATGTAGGTGTCTCTGTGGTAGATGTCTAAAGTTAGATGGATCCTTCTCTGGCTTTCTAACGCTAAATGGTTGGCAAAAGCAAGTCATCTATATTCCCTTGCCAGCCAGGGGAAAAAGGATCCCTCTAGAAGATGTTACCCACATCCACCTGACAGGTGGGCTGAGTTGCGTGCAGGTGGTGCCCACCTTCATTCTGCTACCTATGGGAGAAGCATAGAGATGTGCCTGATCTTAGCTGATGAAAGCTAGAAGGGATGAAGTCAGGTCTCCATCTCGTGGGGTTACTTTGCTTCAGGATCACACCTTCAGCCATGACCCTGGTAAGGCCTCAGCTCATCTTTTGGCTGGCATGGCACAAATGCATTGGTGCTTTCGTGTTTCCTCAGAAATCTTTTCTGGCTCCAGGGCTAAGCAGTTTAAGTGGCACAGGAAAGCCTCTGGATGGTAAGCAGCTCCACCCCAGGCAACCTACAGGCTCTTACCCGTAGGGTGCAGTTCCCCCTCCCACCCACTGCCCTCCCTCCCAAGGGGATCCCCTGTGGCCCCAAATTCCTCCTGCAGCAGCTGCCGTGGCTCCCTGTGTCCCTTCAGAGGCTCATTATAGTTCTGATATTTGCTCTCTCGCTATTTGTCGTGCCTTCTGTGGGGAGTCACAGCCAGTTTATCAGCTACCAGGAGCATGCTTTCTGGGCTGAAAAGCAATTTCCTTTTCTCCTCTTATTGCAGGAGCCTAAGAAGGGTTTGATTTATGCCATCAGTTTTAGATTTAAAAATCTTCAGCTTCACCTAGGTACATTTCCTGGAGATCGGCAATGCTTAGTATTGTAAGCATTTAGTAATGCTTAACAGATGAGCAATTCTGTTATGCCATATGATCATCTCGTATACACTAGGTCTGGATTTTTCCCCCTGTGTTAGTTATAGCCACTGTCAAACGGTGCCGTTCATCTTTTCCTCCTTCTCTTACCAAGCTTATGTTCCCAGGAGAGTTCACAGCAGCGAACGTGGCAGCCCTTCGACGCTGCTTCTGACCGGCTGCGCTTCTGACTTACTTTTGTGCAGCACTCCTACTTTGTTGCTGTAATGGCCCTTAAAAAACATAAGCATTTGCCAACATGCTCAAGTACAGAAGAACACAATGGCACTATTTGAGAAATGCTGGCTTTTTAATGAGAAACACTGCTGTTTGCCAGGGGAAGTGGCATTCACCGCCGCACGGATAGCTCAAACTCAACGGGCCACACTCATCATTGCCAGATTTCTGCTGGGCTCGTCAGAAGTATGAGCCACCATGGTCCACCCTGAGAGTCCACACAAGCCCATGCTGAGGATGTCCATGGTGGGGGGGGCAGAGCGGGACCGGCTGTGAGCGTGGGTCAGGCCCACCTCAGGCATGTAGCAAAGGGGCACCATGAGGAGCGAGCAGGAGTATGGGTCTCTGTATTGGGCCCAGCACTCACCCATTCCTCTTCTCCAAGTTGGGAACGGGTTGCCCAGAGAGGTGGTAGATGCCCTACCTGTGAAAACATTCAAGGTCAGGTTGGATGGGGCTCTGAGCAACCTGATCCAGTTGAAGATGTCCCAGCTCATTGCAGGGCGTGTTGGACTAGATGGCCTTTAAAGGTCCCTTCCAACCCAAACAATTCTGTGATCCTATGATGCTATGATTCTATGATTCCATGCTTTTTTTGTAACACTTACGAGAACAACCTGCATTTCTAAGACGAGACACTCGGGAGAGGTTTTGAAGCAGCCGATGCTTCTGTTGACTTATTTCGGTTCCCAAGGAACCAGCTATTTCAGTTGCCAGTTTCTTGAAGCAAGGCTGTGTATTGACTCGCAGCCCTGCACCAGAGCTGAGCGAGCCCCTCGCAGCCTCAGAGCAGCAGGCAGGTTTCTACAGCCGATGGAGCCTGACCTTCCCGTGATGCCCCCCAGCTCCACCAGAGCTGGACCCAATAGCTTGGGTGATTAAACACATCCCCAGACCAGGACCAAAAGCCAGCAGGAGGCCTTGGATGGGGTGCCTGAGCCTCCCCATCCAGCCCTGCAAGATGCATGTCCTGACATTGGCCTGGCACTCATTTCCCCCGTGCCGGGGAGATGGTGGTGGCCACGGGCCCCTCGGGCGGCACTGGGTGAGCTGCAGCCATGGCCAGAAGTGTTTGCTGTCAGCCGTGCTTGGCTGGGCGCCTGCTGGCACTTCTTTTGGGTGACGACTTTGCTTCAGTCGCTCATGGCTTGTCACCTCGCCAGGATGCACGCCTTGTGGGATTAGCTTTTGGAAATCGCAGCTGTGTGCCCTGTGAGCAATGTCCCTTCTAGGAAAGCGCGTTAAACCTGGAGCCAGCCTGTCAGCTGGATTTCAGGGTGAAATCTGATGTGTCGGTTGTGTCTGCCTGGGAAAAGAAAAAAAGAAGAAAGAAAAGTCCTACCTGCCGTGGCATCTGCTGGCGTCAGAGGACACGTCTCCTGACGCGTGGCCTCGTGGCAGGGCCGGGGAGCCAGCAGGCAGGGACCTGTGGCACTGGCATGGACGGGGCAGTGCTGGGAGCGAGCCCTCCGGGAGCTCTGGAGCTCATTCCCTCCTCTCCCGATCCCTTTATGCCTGTCCTCTACATGCTCACGCACACGTGTCCCTCTCTGACCTGTTCGCTATTCCCCGTCTTTACCAGGTGCCCGGGGGCTGACTCACCAGGGCCCCGAGCTGACATGGAAGCGGAGAAGCCAACAACCCGTGACATGGAGCCCAGTCTGCAGCTGAAACAGGAAAATCGCAGTCCTCAAATTCACAACAGGTCAGCCAGACTCAGGGCTTCGTGTCCAGTCTGGTTTTCTTCAGATCTTTGCTATGATTCTTGCCTGCTTCTACGACGTGCCTCTTGCTTTAGATAGCTAGTTCCAGGTTTGTATGGTTTTGGTTTTTTTTCCCAGAGTTGCGTGGGACCCAAACACTTGGTGCTGGGTGAGAAAACCTGTGTGTATCACAAGGAGGAAAACCTCTGGTCTCCTCTTCAAGGCCCATGTTACATGCTTTGCACCACGGCTGAGAAGCACACCCATGCTCCTCAGAGCCCCCTCTGCTCTGCAGAGGTTTTGGTGCTCCACCCTGCTTGCCGCGTGGTGGCCACTGGCTCAGACAGCAAACCCCAAGCGTGCGTTAAGTAAATAATCTCGGGCTCACTGCGCCTTCGTCAAACTCTGCTCACTGGAAGTCTGCATCGCTCTACAAGTTGCAGCCTGAAGTGGTTTCTCAAATGTTGCAAAGTCAGGACCAGCAATGGGGAGGAAGAATATGTAATTATGGAGGCTCATTTCACATGCGGACATCAGACCTGGCGGCACAGTGAGCCCAGCACGAGGCATCTAAAATTCCTTCAGAAGGCTTGATTTCCCAAGTGTCCCTACGTGGCTTGTTTGTTAATCCTGAGATTTTTCTCAGAAGTCTTTGTTATCCAGAAGAGGGGTGTGTGCTGATCACATGCTGCTTCTTGGAAATTACTGGGAGGCAACTTACTGGGAGGTAATTCTAGATGGGAATCTGAACAAAAGGTGTTGCTTAAGCATTTTGAAGAATAATTGAGCACTTGCTATGCAGTTTGTTTAATAACCTGAAAGACGGATCCTTATCAGGAGTCTTCACATGCTCTAGTTATTCAATTGCTTTCGCATTTAAATAAAGCCTAGCAAATGTGTCCATAAAAATAAAATTACCTCATAAAAGGCGGTATCACTGAGGTCTGCCTGCTCGGATAATTGAAAGTTATATTTTCCTGTTAGTATGTCTTTATATCCTTTTCTTTACAGGGCTGTTGGATGCCCGTTGGGCTTTCAAGGGCAATGACTGTGCCATGCATCCCCAGCGCTGTTCCTGTTAAGGTGCCATGAAGGCGAATATGGCTGTGGGCTCATCCCGACCAGCCTTACCCAAGTGGGAACACTCCCAGCCCCTTCCTGGAGTTCACAAGGTTGTGAGCTGGGAAGCATCACCCTCCCGGCGGAGAAAGTATCTCAAAAAAATCAAAATGAACATCAAAGGTGTGTAAGAGTCTCCGCGTGTCTGCTTCATAGGGAACGGTGCTCAGCGTGCGCGCAAAAAAATACCCCTGCTCTAGTTTGCAATGGTTCCCTTCAGGATAATCCAAAATTAACGATGCAAAGATGGAAGAATTAGAGTCAATAAAAATAAAATAGCTAATGATTGAAATGACAGTGAACAGCAACATGCAGATGTCCCAGGTGCTAGAAGAGCTGGCATATTTTGAAAGCCAGAAGATCTCATTCTGAGGCCTGCGCCTGAGCTGCATGCCATGGGGCAGGCTGACTTAGAGCCGTGGAATGGCCACGTGCAAGCATCCCGGCAACGGGGCAAAAGTCACTCTACCAGCACAGAAATCCAACCAGGAAGCAAGGGCTGGATCAGCTCCAAATTTAAGGAAAATAAAGGCATTGTTAATCAGAAGATGACTCTGGAAATGTATCTTCAACTAGAATCGTTGCTGATGGGATCCGTGCTTGAGCAGTGCTCCCAGCTAAGGTGTTGGTCCTACCCTGCCCTGTTCATGGAGGAGACTCTGTCATGCAGAAACAGGACTTTGGGCAGTTAAATATTATGCCTAGACACACATTCCTTGGGAAGGGCTATGACAGGAGAGCAGTAACTAGCCAGCAAGTGAAAACAGCCTCTGAGTGTATGCTGCGCAGCGTTGTTAAGGAGGTCTCTGCGTGTCCTCTCTCTGTGAATGTGGAGGTGGCCTGGGTGACATCCCAGGAAGCTGATGGCCTCTCTGCGCACACCATGTGAACACAAACACCGGCTGTGGCAATTCAGGTTGCCTACTTTGCCCTCCCAGGGTCTAATGGGTTTGTCCCTCTCCTGGGCAGAGGGCAGTTCAAGTACATGGCTCATTCAATCCTCTATGCCCTTTTCTAAGTCTGATAGCAAGGGCTGGTGCTGCGTAGGTCAGAAATGAAAGTCCTAAATATAGAAGAAAAAAAACCCCAAACCCCGCGTAGTTCATTTTGCACAGACTGCCACTAGGTTGCCTTTCTTTTGGGTCAATGTGGGTTTGGATCCTTGATCTTGAGGTGGAAAACTCCACGAATCTATTAACAGTCTCCTGAGCCATCAAATCCCACCTCTTAGGGGATTATTCACATTCCAGAATTCAAAATGATCTTGGTTTTGGAAACATACCCGATATCCTTTGCTGAATGGCTCTGCTCCTCTGTTCTTTTTCCTTTCTCATGACGCTTACTTTGAAGTGAATAGTGCAAAGTAGCACTTGAGGCAGAGAAAAGAGGACCCCATAACCTAGAGTGCTTACTACACCCACAAAAAACCCTTTCCTTTTTATTGCCCCAAATCCATAAAGGCTGCTTTTCAAAGGGAGGTAGTAAAAGTACCACGCTTCAGCAGGTTCCAATTAAAGAAGGCCTAATCCAAAGTGCATTGAAGTTAATAAGAGACTTTTTGTCTCTTTGCTGTTGGGGCTTGGCCCAGACATCAGTGTCAGCAATGGTATCTGTAACACGTGCAGGCGTTTTAACGCAGTCACTGCTGCGGGAGCACCGGCCGTCTCCTGCGCCATTATCAGCTATACCGATCGTTCAGCTCTCCCTGACAGCTTCAAAGGGAAATTGCCAATTCATCTTTTTTTTTTTTCACAGCTAAAACCCTAGGTTCAGAAGCGAATTCTCCTAAAACACTTCTTTTTTTCATCTGGAAAGATATTTTGAAAGATTATTTCCGTTTCCGGCAAATGTTCCTTTTTTTTTTTTTCCCCCTCAGGAAATCAGTTTTAAAAGACACTGTATTCAGGCCAAAAAAAAAAGCCAAATCACTGGTTTTCTTTGCAGGTCTATTTATCAGGTGATAGAAAGAGACCTTGAAAGTCAAAATTCTTTTCATTTGGTGAAATCTGGACAAAGCTTTTGAATATTCATTGTAAATACACAAAGCTTTTAGGAACTGCCTTTTCAGCTCTAATTCTACTATGCCTTGACATTAGTCTATGGCTATGCAGAATACGGAAGCTTATAAACAGATTAGCTCTCAGAGACTGTTTTTATTTCCAGTAAGAAACCAAATTGGCAGCATGACCACATTTAGCATCAGATGACCGTGCCTTTTATATTCTTTGAATATAATACGACTTTGTTTATTTTTCCAGCCTTTTGCAAAATGTTTTATTCCATAGATCAATGACTGTCACAACATATGACTCAGGATGGAAATTTCCCCCACATCATCTGGGAGAAGCAGCTCAAAGATGACTGCATTTTCATTTCACTCTACACTCCAGCCACTGTTGAACGCAGCGTAAAGCCTCCTTGATGTGGTTCTGCCCAGAGGAGATCCTTCCTTTGCCATCATCCAGGCTGCTTTATATAGGTGGGAAGCGGGGCTCTTAGACCTTGCCTATCGCTATGCTAAGAGTCCACCTGTACTTGCAGAGTACAAAACAGCTTTTATACAGCCTACTTACCACTTAGGAGAGTTAAATGGCATCTCAAAGTCTCCTTTATAGACCAAGGAAGAAAATCAATGTCGACTTTTTCCAAGGACTTGAAGTTAAGCCATCCATTTCAGCGGAAGGTCCAGCAGGGGCCACCTTTATGCTTTCCTCTCTCAGGGCTCTTAAACACTGCCGCAAGTAAGTAGATAGCAATAATACCGTTTTCACTAGAAAGGCTTTTTCAACATCGGTTAAGAAACCCAAACACATCAGAGAGCAGTTGCTGCTGGCTAGCCTTTGCCCCTGAGCCCTCACGCCAGCCGGAGGCCTGGAGTGGCCACGCACGTTGCCGCAAGCAATGAGCGGTGGAAGAGGGACGAGTCCTTGCTGGGGGCTGCCCCCGGCTGTTGTCCTGCCCCGTGCACCAGTCCGGGGAGCATGGCGGGCAGGGAGGACAGGAACCCCTGTGCAAGCCCCCTGTCGTCACCCAAACTGGTGGCGCAAGGGAGTTGAGGCGGAGATGGGGACATTCGCTCACTGCGTTGCCTCGCTCCTGAACAATACGCAAGTCGCAGGCTTGTGTACAAGTGAGATCTAAATAAATAACATTTGCTCGCAAATTAGCCAGAGAAGAATCAACATTTTAAGACCTTTTGGCTGTCCTAAGAGAGAATAAGAGGCCTTGCTATACATCTGAAGAATTAAATTGTCTTAATTGCATCCTTGTGCGAAATAAAGCATTACATACAGAAGAAAAATATTTTTAAGTGGATGGAAAAATCCACTGGGTTAAAGGAATACTACTGTCAAGTTAAATGTGTCCCTGCATTTGTGTGGTGCAAACCCAAGATTTAATAAAACTGAAGAGTCTAATAGGAACATTTCCATGAATTTAAAAATAACAGCAATGGAAACAACCTCATAAAATAAGTAAACCTCTCTCTTCAATATCTGCAACTCAAGAATTAAAGCATTAATTTAGGGCCGGGAATGTGAAAGTGACTATAAATTATGAATTAAGTGCTTTGTTCTACAGTACAAGAGGCCAGGTTTTAAATTCCTTGTCGAGCTGTGGCTTCTGCAATTTCAGTACCACTGCTGGGATGCAGAATTTAGCCCACCTAAAGACTAGTTTAAATGGAGAAATCAGCTGATAAGGCACTCACCCATCAGGTTTCCAGTGGCCCATAGCAGACATACAGAAGGATCTCTGACTTGTAAAGAAGGCTTCTTTGACATGACCCTTCATACCCACTCCACACCATTAAAAAGACTCTAAATATATTAGTTAGGGATAACCTGACATTGGTCTTACAAATGAAGAACGTGAAAGTGCGAAGTTCACCCAAAGAAGAAGGTACCAGGGCCCCGTGAGTGTGCCCATTACACTGCTTTACCGCCCAGACTGGTTGCTTTCCTGGAGCAGTGCGCTCATGCTGGGCTAACTGGGGATGGCTCCTTGGAGACCTGCCTGTGTTAAGATTTGGTCCGTGCTAGCTCAGAACAAGACAAGGTTCTTGCATTTATGTTGCCAGGAGCCAGCTTCTTCCCCTAGATCATGTTTTCAGCAGTTTCTCCTGCTCCTCATCTCCAGCTTTTGTTCCTCCAAACTGCTGCCAGGGACACTACTTTGCCCCTCTTCCCTAACATGCAGGCCACGCTCCTGTCCACCTCGCTGGCAGAACTGCTTCAGAGTCCTCATCATGCTCCCTACGCTGGGCTGTGCCCATGTGAATTTGCCAAATGTCTGTACACCTGATCTAGGACGGTTTTCAACCAAAAAAAGACTATGCTGGCATTAAAGCATCATGAAACAGAAAAATAAATAAATCCCAAGGCCTAAATTGATTTACATTATTTATTTCGGATTTGTTGATAGACTTAAACTCTGTAAATAACCATAATAGGATATGATTCGTTAAGAGCTGAGTGAGGTATAACAGCATCAATATTTACTGCAGGTCTGTATACCGAAGGTTAAAAGCAAAATACCACCAGATTACTTCAGGACTTGCCAGGATATGTTTTCTGTTTCCATGCTTCTGAAAATCAAGGCAGAGAGGATTTCCTTAAAACCTCTTTGTCTTTCCTAATTTCCCAGATGTCTTCCAAAATCTGGGTATAGGAAGAATTAAAAAAAAAAAAAAGGCAGTAAAGTTCATTATTGCCACAATAAAGACTTCTGACAAGGCTGTTAAGTCGTTAAATTATACGGGACAGATCTTGTAGGATGGGAAGTTACTTGGCAATGACTCTGCAGATGAAACAGTCTGCCCTAACTTGCTCATTAATAGACCTAGAAACCCTGCTCCCAACGTTGTTACTTATTTACTGTACAGCAAACTGCTCAGGGAGAATTAAAATGTATTCTGTCTCTTATCATCAGGCCTCAGAGAGCAGTGGTCACTTCCATCACCTTTGGATGCACACCCTGCGGTCTGATCCCCACTTACCTGGCCAGCGAAAACCTCAGTGGCTTCTTCCAGCAGGAAGACAATCTCCTTGACAGGAGGGAAGGAGGAGAAAGGCTGAAGCTTTACTCTTCTTCTGGGTAAAATCTAATCATCACTGGTGGTACAGTTACAGCCGGCAAAGAGCTGGGGACAGGAGTATTGAAGCTGCCCCCATTTGGTGCAGAAAAGCTGGCGGAAAGCAAAGGAGCCTGGTGGATGGCACAAGCTGGAAGGAGGGCAGTGGGGAGTTCGTCTTGACCAGAAAGGACCTGCAAGCTTCAGTACCCTGTTGGGCATGTGGTGGTCAGAGAAAGGGGCCTAGGGACGCTTGACCTAAGAGTAAATCTTCTGTGAAACAGGACTGCCTGGATCCAGAGCACACTACAAAGACTCGGCAGGCACCAGGTTGTCTCCCAGTTTATTAGCGGAGGCAAACAGGGACAACTTAGAAGTCGCCTCATTTTTTTAGGCCCCTTCTCGCTCTGTTTGCCTGTTCCTGCCAATCTTCTGGTCACTTTTCTACTGCGTCTTCCCCGAGAACTCCCCACCCGTGCTAGGCTAAGAGATGGCACACACACACGGTGCCTGTCTCCTTGCAGAAACCTATGCCCATTAAATAGTAACAGGAGAAACCCTCACAGGCACACTAGGTTCCTGTTACTTCCACTTAGGGCCAGTTTCAAAGGCAAGACTAAGGTGGCAGCCATCTATCCTAGCAAGAGACTGTATGTGCTAAAACTTTTATAAACGTGAAATTAGCCACCTGCAATAACTGTTGTAAAATTGTTAAATTAGTAACAGTGATTATTCTCATTTCTTGCTGGGGTATCAGGGAACTAGCACGGAACAGCAGTAAAAAAGGCTCCTACATAGTCCAGAAAATAGGTTAAACCAAGTGTTGCTCCCGCAATGAAACCAGAAACCTTGCTGAACTCACTGCAGGGCCTCCTGCTTGCAAGGCCTTTAAGTGTCACCCTATATCCCCACTGGAATAGTACAAAAGCGAACAGGAAAGAATGATCCATTTTTTAATGCCTGCTAAAAATTAATCTGGCATGAAAAGAATTACAAGTCACAAGATGCCACAGAAAACTGGAATGTTTAAGCTTAATAAAACCACAGTTCCCAACCCCATTTTTTTTCCAGTTTGAGGCGTGATGTCCTCAACATACGTTTCAGTGAATCCTCTTTCTTTCGTTTAACGAAGTACTTGAAAGCTCCCAATCAATAGCGAGGCTTCACTCAAGCATGTACTGTATCACAGAAGGATCCACTTCTTCTGCCATCAGACCGGCTCGCAGACTTTGGATTGTTGCTTTTTTCCCCAAACGCTGTCTCCACAGGACAAAGGCGGCTATGATCTGCGACTGCAGGTTGTGAGGGTGATTGACTTTACATCGATAGATGTCAGTATGGGACAAACCCAAGCACAGAGCTATATGCTCCCACTCGGGTCCCAGTCTCCTCGCAAGCTTGTTCAGCTGCTGATCTGTTGGTGAAGTCTTCAAAATGCACGGTGCAATTTCGGTTACGTCTGTAAAAAAAAGACAAAGAAAACGCACACACATGTCACTAGGCAATGCTGCAAATATTCATGTAAGACCTTGACAAAGAAGGGAATACACAAAGCTGAGGTGAAAGAATTAATTAATTGAAGAAACAGAATACATACTGACCTAGAAAAATTAATTACATAATCAACCAGAAGATTAATTAGAGGAAAACTAATGCTCAGTGGACCATATTAGGTAGGGAGTCTTGAGGTTTTGGGTGTCAAAAATCCAGATATCAGAATTCTGCTCCAAAGCCAAGTCTTCCAAAAGTAATTATATAGATTTTGGGATAGTGAACAAGAAAGGCTTTCCAGGAACACGTTTCCAGCAGCCATCACCCGCTGAAAATCAATCTGCTTGCACCAGTATGATATAATGACAAATGACAAATGTGGGGCCAATAATACTTTATTACTCCTATTCTGTGACTCTTTATACACTTCAGAAATAACTTTGATTCCTTAGTTACTAGGTATTACTCTCTTTTTTTGCCGAGGGCTGTTCACAGGAAATTCTTCTGTCTCCTAAGATGCAACTTACCCTTTCTGCCCTGTCATAGATGGCAAACTCATCTTGAGGAGACCAGCTTTGGGGGCTTTTCTTCTATTTGAACGAACCCATAAGCATGGTTCAGGTGAACCAAAATGAGCAGGGCATCCACAATGTTCCTCGATACAAATTATGCTTCCTTATCCCTCACTCTAGTTGTAGTAACACTCCTGAAAACAGACGTGTATGTGCTACAGCCCCATGCATCCAGCCTCCTTGAAGCTGTTTTCAGGAGAGCGCATGGAAGTCCCATGTTCTCTCAGAGATTTCTGCCCTGCATCCCTTAGTATTGCCCCGGTACCCAACGTGCCCCAGAACGCACTCTTCATCCGAGAAGATGTTTAGCATCAAACTGGTACCTGAGTCATGGAGGACAGGATCAATACAACTACCAAGGCAGCTCTCACAGAAAGCATTAAGGTAGCTGTAATTACCAGTGGTAAAAATCTCTTTGGGACCCAACCAAGTATTTCTTACAAACGCAAGTGATCTCTTTGTGTGTTCCCTATGGCAATCTGATCACTTTAAAAAAAACAAAACAAAACAAAAGCATTAATCCAAACAGTGTCAACAGCAGAGTGAGAATTCAGAAACATAGTGTCTGGGATCCATCTCACCTAATTACAGATAGCCCCTCCTGAACTAATCATGCTAGGATTAATTATCGCTAAGGAGAGAAATAAGCTATTCTAGAATACAATCCATCTCGCTGGAAAGAAGATGTCTAAAATAGACCAGATGAATTACTCCTCTAAAAATGCACGTTCCTCTCCACTGTCTGTAAAAGGAGCGCTGGGTATAAGCTCAGATGTTGACGTCGAGGCTGTAAACACCAGTGCTGGTGAAACGATTCTCTGCCTGTAAATCCAAACCACACACCCAGTTGCTTTAAAAAGATGCATTTAGAAAAGCAGCGTAAGATACCTACAAAGCACATCTGCTCTTGGATACCCTTTGCAATCACAAGCTGAAATGGTCAATGCAGCCTGCAATTGCTGCTCTACTTTTGTTGCTGAAGATACTGTGTCAAAACAGAGCAAAAATATCTCCAAGAAAACGCTAATTATAGCCTGTCGGTCTGAAGCAGCAGACTCCCTACAGAAGAGCCACTTTGCAAAATCTGATTTGTAGCTCCAATATCACACTCACAGTCTCCACTACAGCAGAACAGCAACACCAGAAGCCACCATTCCTTCATTTTATCAAAAGTTTTTGCATAGGATACCCAGAGCCTGCAAACATTTGTACAATTTAAGCCCAGTCATACATAAGTACTACACAAAGCTGCTTTGAGTAAAGCGAAAATTGCTTTCTGAAGAGTATTTAAGTCCCTTTGATCTTTCCGCCTCCAGATTGCCAAAGGAACCCGGGGCAAGTGGCTGGTTCAGGGACAGGGCAGAGGATGCACAGCTCCTGAAGGAGGCTGAGCAATACTGGTAGGGCTGCCCTACGCTGTCACATCCCGCGTGATACCAGCTCCACAGGTAAGTCAGGACGAGGGAGTGCCTTTCATGAATGCAAATCTTTGAGAATAACTAAAATTCAAAATAAAGACAGCTACACCATGCTGTCGCCAACACTACGTTTTGATATTAAACCCTTGTATTGGCTGATGGTCAGCTACTAAGCCTAAAGCAGCGTGCCCAAAGGAGCTCGACCTGCCAGCCTGGGCTTTTTGCTCTAACGTTGGAATTTTTATACCTCATGTTCACTAGCAGAATGATTTTCTGATACTGAAACGCGATCAAACAGGGAGGCCTAACAATAATACATGTCGGCTTGTCCATCCAGCCTTTGATATTAGGCAGATTTTTTTTACTACAAGTATCTTGCCTTCAGCCTGTTATCAGCCCTTCAATAAGAATAAGAATAAAATCCATCCAGGAAATCTTTTCATCTTACGCTACCATCTGATTCTAATATGGATGTGGAAAATTCTGGGACAGAAGCCAAATGTTAAATTTAATACAAAGGACTGTTATTTTAGTCCCTTTTTATTTGCTGTGATAGCTCTTTTTCAGCTCTGATACAAAGTCACTGAGGAAAATCTGAGACAAGTATTACATGATGGGCATTAATAGGAGAAAATAAAGATTTGGCTATGTTCTAGGATTAATGCCACTCTTAATTTAATAAACATAATGGCATTTCAGGTAAAAGGGAAATGAGATTTCTGTGTTCAGCACCCAAGCTGCTTTGAAGACATTGCAAAAACATTAAAGATGCCTTTTTTTGGTTATGTTTGCTACAGACCCTCGCTTATAATCCCCATTTGTCAGGAACTGCCTGAGGGAGGTAACAAGATTAGAGCAGAAGTTTCAATTAGGCAGATCCTGCAGTTGCATTTGAAAAGTACATTTAGGATACCAAGACCTCAATTTTGTAAATAAAATGGGAAGCTCTTCTTGCTTTAGGTGGATCCAGTGTGGAGGTGTACGTGCTTACCCTGGGCACATGCTGCAGCCTAAGAGAATGAGGACTGCGCCGTCAGAAACGGGAAGAAGCAGGGCTTGGGGCACCGCCAGAGGGTGTCGGGGGTCTCCCCGGCGAAGGTGACTTGAGGTGCTGCCACCTCCAGCGAGCACACCGAGTGAAACA
This sequence comes from Gorsachius magnificus, assembly GCA_034008185.1. Lineage (NCBI taxonomy): Eukaryota > Metazoa > Chordata > Aves > Pelecaniformes > Ardeidae > Gorsachius > Gorsachius magnificus. The sequence continues at coordinate 167,749,669 of CM067081.1, forward strand.
CCATGTCCAGCTGTGGACACGGTCTACGTCAGAAAGTGCCAGGGCCGCGCGTAGTCTCGCTGCTCACACTGAAGCCACTAAATCCCTGAGGAATGGGGAGCCGACGGCTTTGTGCTGGGGAGCGGGCTAGCCTGGCGCACAGTGGCTCTCTCGGGACAGACGGACAGCCAGCTCGCTGGCGCGGTGCTTGGGACCATAAAGATCCCCTTCCTCTGGGCTGGAGGTGGGGATACACTCCACCCTGGTTTTGCAGCAGAAACCAACCCAGAAAAAGACCCCGCAGCTCCTTCTATTTGAAGTTGCAGCCTGAGGGGACGCTCTTCTTCTCCCCATCTCCAGCTCTCACTGGCCAAGGACGCGCATCCACCCTACGCCTTTACCCTCGGACGGAGCCAGACTCTTTGCAGTGGTGCCCAGCGACAGGACAAGGGGCAATGGTCACGAACTGAAACATAAGAGGTTTCAGTTGAATATGAGGAAGAACTTCTTTACTTTGAGGGTGACAGAGCACTGGAACAGGTTGCCCAGGGGGCTTGTGGAGTCTCCTTCTCTGGAGATATTCAAAGCCTGCCTGGACGAAGTCCTGTGCAACCTGCTCTAGGTGAGCCTGCTTTAGCAGGGGGGTTGGACTAGATGATCTCCCGAGGTCCTTTCCAACCCTTGCCATTCTGTGATTCTGTGATAAGAGCAGGCAATGCTGACAACCTCTGGCCCGTGCGTACATGCATGCTTCCAGAGCGCTGCACAGACCAGGGGATACGACGGTGCTGGTGAGCGTGGACAGGAAGCAGAACTGGATATAAATAGACAGTATCACAGATAAGCACCAGACAAAACAGAGAAACCCAGATACCAAAGCTATATATGGGGCAAAGGTCGCCACTTTTGCATTTCTTTTTCTTCAGGACCTCTCCAGCTTCAAGTAGGAGACTCCAAGAAGATGTTGCAACAATCAGGGGGATGGAAAATAAAACTCACCCCAGCTCTGTCCCTCTTGGCACAAGTGGGAGGATGCAAGATAAAGTCCAGTGAAAACAGGCTTTGAATCACATAAAGAGTTTTTTTGCTTTTGCTGTCTCATCACCATCTCTAGGTGATGAAAAAAGCTGAGATCAACTCTTAGGCTGTCTTGCGCCATGGGAAAATACCAGCATTGAGGAACTGACCTCCCTCTCTCCATGCTGCTGGAACACAGTGGGGAGCAAGAGAGCTTGGCTCCAACACAGGACACAGCAGCAAAAATTGCTGAGGCATTTTTGGGTGATCTGCAAAGTACCCAGCTGATTTCTCAGAATTGCTGGCGGCCCAAAGCACCTTATGGTTTTGTCTAAAGGGGCCTCCTCCATGCAAGTATGACTTCTCTGTGCATGACCAAAAGCATCTGTTGGAGTTTCAAGGAGCCTTCTCCCTTATCATAGAATCATAGGATGTTTTGGGTTGGAAGGGACCTCTAGAGGTCATCTAGTCCAACCCCCCTGCAGTGAGCAGGGACACCACTAGATCAGGTTGCTCAGAGCCCCATCCAACTTGGCCTTGAAAGTTTCCAGGGATGGGGCCTCCACTGCCTCTCTGGGCAACCCGTTCCAGTGTTTCACCACCCTCATTGTAAAGAATTTCTTCCTTATATCCAGTCTAAACCTACCCTGTTTTAGTTTAAAATCGTTACCCCTTGTCCTGTCAGGCAGTCAATACATTTTTACATGATGCAACAGAAAACCAACTTTTTGGCTTTTGCTCTTTGCTGCATAAAAGGGACCCTGATGGAAATTAAGTACCTGAGTCTAAAGTGCTGAAAAAGTCTCAGTCAGCTGCTGCCTAATCCTGCAAGGACAACACCACAGGCAGTTCAGGAGACAGTTGGGGAGCCGGGGATACAAGGGCCCACCTCTTTAATCTAATATCTATCTAATAAATCTCTCCTTTGGGAAAGGATGTTCTGGGGACTGGTCTCTGCTTCCAGAGCTGCCTCTGTATTTTATTCATTTAAATGATCATGGACATACTCATTGGGTAAGAAGACAGAAGCAGGCCTGGAAGAGGAGATGGGAATCCAGGTCTCTCTGAGCTGCACATCCTAATGCCGAAGTGCACAGTCATGCTCCTCTTCATTCCCTTTCTCCTGATGAATCATTTCAGTGAAAAATATAAAGATTTCCCTGGGAAGGGTCAAGAATGCTTCCCAGCCTCTAGAATGGAGCCTGGTGGAGAGAAAACTCTCCTGGGAATCAAGGGGTATGCTGAAACAGCAAAATTGCATGCAAGAGCCCTTGGCAGAGATAATGCCAGGCAAATGCTCTAATTTTTATATCATCACATCATAAACAGGTAGGTGATTCTGGGCTTCAGACCCTGCGTAACTGGAATGGGACTGTAAAAAGAAGTAACCGCTTAGGCAAGCATCTGGCCTCAGCATCTCCTACTGGCAGGTTTGCAGAGTCCTTCAGTGATCCAGACTCAAGTGTCACCAACCGTTGTTCACTTGACCCTCTTACCAGATCCTCCTCATAATTTCTGAAGAGTTCAAAGCAAGCATTTCAGAGTCCTCTTTAATCGTCTTTCCTGGCATCTGGAGTACAGTTCTTCCCTGAGAAGTGCTAAAGTTAGATCAAGCAGTTCCACAAGCAGCAAACCAAAGCCGCCTTGTTTCCTTCAGGTGCGAGTCCTGCAGCTGATTCTTGCTTCAGGAATTCTCTCCTCCAGCTGCTTACCCATTCTTAAGACACTTGTGAAATTGCTCCACAACAGTAGCTAGGCAAGCTTCTTGAAGTTGGCCAACAGGTTCAGAAGCTACTAGATGTACAGGCATACATGCAACGACCCACAGCAGAGGAGTGCACAGCCTTGGTTACTGTAGGAAATTACGCTAAAAGGGACTTTGGAGCTCCACAGAGCCATCGTTCCTAACATGCCAGCAGCCACTGACATTCAGGGCACTTCAGCTAAAGAAAAATGTATATAATAAAGAATCCAGTGCCAGGCTCTGCTTCCCTCCAGCCCCCTCGGGAGTGCAACAAGCCTGAGCCACAGACCCGGCAGTGAGCACTGAATGGGCATGGTCATGGTTGCCAGACTGTGTGCCTTGTGTTTTGGCAGCTGTATTGTGTTCCAGAAATTATTTAATGACTGAATGTCACAATAGCAAACAACTTGCACATAACCAGGTATATTTGCTTTAAAGTGAAATCCCCTTGGCCTGAGCACAATGGTAGAAGTGGGTCATGAAGCAGAACAACGCCTGGCGGATCAGGTTGAGACAGGCTTTCAAGAGTGGTGAGGTGGGGTTGCAGAACCTGAATTGGAAGGTAAGCGTGTAATGCTCCCACTAACGGAGGGATCGGAGACTTCTGAGAGCTGCAGCCCTGCTTGAGCCACCAGAGATGCCGGATGAAAGGGAAAGCAGAGGATAAGCGTTCCAAGGGATCCCAGTGGGTGCTGTAGATGACTGAAGTCAAAGGGCAGATGATGGTGGCGGTCCTGGTGAGAAGGGTGGGATAAACAGAAGGTGCTGGATAACTGCAGGGGGTGGCTTGGCTCACTTTGTTAGAAAAGGGAATGGGAGATGACAGCGAGCCTTCGTTTGTACAGCCGCTCTTCTGCTTTCTTGCTCAGCTGTTCCCTCCCAACCCTGTCCTAACAGGCGGAACTGCAGGCAAATGCCTGCCCTCTTCCTACAGCACATCCAAATTCATGAGCTCTAAGCCAACCTGCGGCAATGAATGACTGGAGTGCCAGATGGGAAAGTATCACGCTAGATATATGACACTTGGCAGGCCTGCATGGAGAACACAGCGCTTACTCCCTCCTGTGCAAGTTAAAAATGATCATGAAGCATTAGAAGATTATTTCGTTGCTGTGAACTTTAGAAGGGTCTGATTCAGGACCTGTTTAAACACAAGAAACAAGCTCGAATCACTGATCAGTGAAAAAAGTAGAACAGACTATCCAGAAACCAACCCCTACTATATAATTTGGGTGGTGTTCTTTTTCTTGCTGTCATTGTTGCTAATTAAACACTAGGCTGGTTCAAAGGCTGGGAAGGGAGCACTAGGGTTTTGCAACAGCTCCAAATAATCGTGCTCCAGGGAAGATGGAAAAATATTTCTCTTCTATGTATCACCATATACGTATCTTTTCTATACATCTGCAAACAGCATGGATCACGCAGCCCATCCAAAGTCTATTCAAAACCACTATGGTTCACCTCCTGATGTCAGTGGGTTTTAAAAGGCGTTTGACCAAGGAGCAAGAAAAAATTGAAGCAAATCCTGAACTATTTGAAGCAAGATGGCTGACTCCATTATAGATATCTTTCCCTACATAAAGTTAATACACTCAGATTAAAATAACGCACAGAAGATTAAAATAAATTGGAGAAGATGCATAGCCTTCTCCTGCTGTTCGGATGTGTGTGGCTGTTTCTCTGTCTCTCCCGCCGAACACGAGCGGTGGGTTACGTGCATAGCTGCAAGGTAGAAGATGGTGGTAGCTGTTCCACTCATCTGTGCTGGTTGCCTCCTCTGTAGGCTTCTGCTCCCTACCAAAGAGATGCGCACCTCCTGCATCCCCTCTGAGGCTATCAGAGGACACCATTTAACGACGACTGCCAAGCACGCGCTGATCTCTGATCTCTGCTTGGGAACTCCCTCTTCTTCCTTCCATAGAGCTGACTCTATATCAGCACGGGGAAATCCCAGTGATAGAAAACCTGCACCTTTGTAGGAACAACAGGCCCCATTACCTTCCCAAGAATGCCTGTATAAATCCAGAATAAAAATGATCTTCTCTAATGTAATCAGAATCAAATCTTGGTCAGTTAAATGCTCAGGCTAAACTACAGAACGGAATCTGTACCATAAGCACATTAAAAGAAAAGCACCTAAAACAAGGGTTTAGAAAGCGGCACGTTTTTTTCAGCTGACAACGTTACAGTAAAACAAATTCGACAGAGAGCTTTATGTTCATCTGAGTATATAGAATCCTAGAATCATTTAGGTTGGAAAGGACCTATAAGATCACCGAGTCCAACCATTACCCTAAGACTGCCAAGTCCACCACTAAACCATGTCCCTAGGCAACACATCTAGATGTCTTTTAAATACCTCCAGGGATGGGGACCCCACCACTTCCCTGGGCAGCCTGTTCCAGTACTTGATAACCCTTTCAGTGAAGAAATTTTTTCCTAATGTCCAATCTAAATCTCCCCTGGTGCAACCTGCAGACATTTCCTCTTGTCCTACCGCTAGTTACTTGGCCACAGTTATACTTCATAAGTGCAGGATTGTAAAGTTTCTGTATCTTGATAATTTCTGATTTGATGAATGCAAACAGTCATTAATATACAGAATGTGTATGAATAAAACCCACCTCTGTCAATTAGTGATCATAAAACACTTACTCGTAAGCATACTTCTATCATGGTAATTTACATTTCCATGTCTTGTAATTAAATTATGAAAGGCACTAATCAAAATTAAAGTAAATATGAAATAAATGTTTAAGACTGTCCGCATCCTTCCACATTGTGCTGGATTTTTAAGATTCGTATTAAAAGACAGGAAGTTCTCTGTCTTATTTTAACTAAATTGGTATCTAATACTATGACAGCCAACTTGCAGAATAAATTGTGGCCATGATCCGGAGATAATCAAATCTATGGCAACTTTAAATGGTTTCACTCAAGTGAAGCAGGATCCACCCACGGTACTAAATTCAGCTCCTTCCTGCCAAAAGCTTGCTGGGACTCAGCATTACTGGTGTAATTAAAAAGTACATATATCTTCATTTGTTGGCAATCTCTTCTCCTGTGTGAGCTCTAAAGCACCGCGCTTTTTGACATTAAATACATTTTGAGTATTAGGGTAGGAAAAAAAGACAGCATAAAATTTCGTAAATCTACAGGCAATTCAAGAACGCAGATGTTTCTATTTTGGCTCAATACCAGCAGCTAATTCGTATATGCTTTATCACTTGCTAATGACTGCCTAGTAGCTGCCGATGTGGCAGCAGACTCCTAAAACCTGAAACATAAACATTCAGAATTCATGACAAAAGTATTCAATTGTTTTCCCACCATTCAGTTCCAGTAGCTACACAGTTTTCCTGAACTTTTTTTTAATCTGTTTTACAGGTTTTGTACCTCCAGAGATCTCTGCTATACTGATGGCCTTCAGTATTAATCCATGTAAACCAGATTGACAGAGAAGTCCCTAAATAAATTCAGGCTGTCTTAAGTTTTCATGCTTTTCAAGCCATAGGGAGCAATCCCTGGGTTTAAGGAGCTGAAAGAGATTGGGTTTTCACTTGTTCATTTGCTTTTTATTGGGAAGAGCAGGAAGTTTCAGCAGTTAATAGCATGGATGTTATTGTTTCCCATGCAAATTAATTATAACCTTACCTAGTATTTCTCTGCTGTTGCATACCATGAAATCAAATAATTAATTTCATAAAAAAAATGGCAAGTCCATATGCATGCAAGGAAAAGAATACCGATGCAAAGAAAACACAACCACCACATGTATCTGCTCTCTTTTCAAGCAGGATGACCTAAGCGTTACAGACAGGATTGGACTTAATCATTTTGTGGTTTTATACTTTTTTTATTTTTAGCAGTATTTGATGCTGCTGTAGACACTGAAATGGACGTAAAATTTGCTTGATATTCCTTATGAATGTCTATATTGTTATACATATGCATCAGCACTGAAGCCACAGCTAACGATGGCATCCTTGCAGTGGTACCTTTGGTATAAATGCAGGAACAGGCTCAGCGTGCAGCATTACGCTAAGGAAAAAAAAAAATCTACTGAGTTGGGAGGTTCTGAGGAACACCTGAGCTTTTAGAAATTATTTGGAAAAACTGCTTAAGTACAGATACCGAGCATTCAGACCTTGGCCAAAGAGTTTTTTCCAAATAACAAATATGACTTGAAAAGTTATATGGAAAGAAGTCGTACGATCGTTTTTTGCGAGCCAGGTGCAACTAGTTATTAGAGAGCCCAAAGCTACCTGATAGCCTGACAGAGCAGGGATGAGAGGTTTACATGCCAGCAGTCGCATCAAGAGTCAACTCTAGAAATAATGCGGAAAAAATCAAATTCTGAAGTATGCCAGTGGATTTCTATATACTTTTGAATGCTCTGCAGTTCTTAATGAATTCAGTGGAGTTTGGTAATACTCACAGCACTTTCAACCATTAGTTATTGGTCTGAAGCACACAGAGCCATCATTTCCCTCAGTCAAGTTTCTTCTCCATGCTATCACAAATAATAATTAACAATCAGCACATGGTTGTACAAAGTCATGATGATCATAAAGCACATTCATATTTGCAGTAGACTTCTCATGGTTTCAGAGGAGACAAATGTTTATCCGTGTGGGCACGGCAGCTCTGACACAGTAATTCACCCATGCTAAGTGCAAACCAGAGCCACCTGGAGCAATTAATGATTATTTTGTGAGCCAGGTGACAAACTCATCACGCAGCTTTTGTTGGGGGATTGGAAGTTAACTTCTTTTGACAGATGCTACTGGAATGCTTATTTCAAATAGCCGGAGCTGCATTTCAAAGAGCTGAGGAGAGAGTCAATTCTGCTGCTCCTTTGTGTGCAAGAATCACGGCAGACTCCTTGGGCTTTTTATCTGCCGAGTACAGTGAGTGAGTGAATTTTTTACTAGCAACTTTCCTACCAAGAAATATTTCTAAAGGCTGCAGCATTTCAACAATAAAATCATGTGCTTGGACTTGAGCTATCAATGTTCCTTTCACGCAACAACAAAAATCATACTGCCAGTATGAAGGACTGTTTTCTTATACAACATAGCTAATAGTACATGTTTTCCCTTACAGGACTTAAACCAAATATGACAACAAGCCATTACACTTAGCCTTGATAAAACTGTTCATTCCTCCCAGGGATTTTTTTTTTTTCTTCAAGTTGGCTCTTCTTTTTGCTTTGGCTCGAGTAGTTAGAAATATCAGAACCGAAGATCTGCGCAACAGATGGAGCTTGGTTGAGAAGAATGCCTTTGGCTGGTGAGGATCTTTGCCTGGCAGGTGTCAAACCAAAATTAATACTGCACATATTATGCTTTACCGAGTTTCAGATTTTAGCGAAGTGAGACCGCGTTCCTTTCTGACCACAAACATATATTAATAGAACAAGCCATGCAGAGCAAGCTAAAACAGTACAATCATTATGCTGAATCCTCCACTGCTTGGTATTTTATTTAATCATTTACACCCATGCAAAACAAGTAAGCAAAATGCAGCAGGTTAATTTAGCATCTCTTCACAAACACTTTGTGCAGGTGTAAAAGGCTTCACAGAATGCCGTAAGAAACACGGACTTAGACCCCCCCTCCCCTCTTGCTTTCTTTTTTTCCTCCTTTCCTTGTGTCAGTGCCTTAAAGGCTTATGAACTTCAGTAGACTTCTTGACATTTCAATATCAGCAGGAAAAAACAGGTACTGGTACTAAAATACACTGCTCAGCTACAGCCAGTCGCTACACCTGGCTTGCCAAGCGGCGATTCAACAGCCCGCGAGAGAAGGCAGGGCTTCCCATCGGAGCAGGGAAGGAGAGCTTCAGGTGGCATCATCTGCTCCTCTGCGTTCCCAGACTAGCGGGAGGCTTAGCATCACACCCAGCCCTCTCAAGCGCCAAGTCACTTGAAGATCTGAAAGAAACCGATTTGGAACCTCATGGCTGGTTTGACAGGTCGGTACTCTCCAAAAGCAACTTTAGCTGACTGATAGGGCAGTCATTTTAGAAGGTCACAGGCACAGGGCTTTTAAATATCTGTAAAGCAAATGTGAGATTATATTTGTGTGCATGTATATAAATAAATAAACAGATAAATAAATAAATGAACATTTTCAAATTCTTAATTTAAAAAAAGGTGAAAGTCTTAGACATCCGGAAGTCAAATTCATCCCCTTTCTGATTTAATTTCCACTAATTCAGATTAGGGAACTGTCCCACCACCCTGTGAGAAAAAGGATGAAAATGGTTGCGTGGGTGAAGTCATTTTATAAACAGAAGTCCTAATTCACGGAGCGCTTTACACTCCCCCAGCTTTGGTGAGTACTCCTTTCCCCTCTGAGTCAGCACTGACCTCACATCCCAGGCGATGTGCTCACTGGCGTGGCTCGTGGCCGCCCTGTGGCACGGCTCGTACCGGGTGACACGGCACGCTGACCAGCTGCAGTCGTGACGAGATCCCAGGACGGTACCGAAAGTATTGAGGTGACTCACAGCTGCAGCCACGCACTTGAAGGCTGCGGACCCAGTTACTCTTTTACTCACTCAGGAATAATATTTTGCCAAAGCGACTGAAGCAAGTTCAAAATCAAACAAGCTATTAGCAAGCGTTTGTATTGCTTATGGTACTTGTAGAAGATTTATGCCAGTATTAGTGGGACAATTCATATGCAAAACCTAAACATCTGAAAAAAATCTTTTGCTTAAACAATTAATTTTCATGTCTCATGCACACAGAGCAATGTTTTCCCTCACAGTTTTGTAGTCTGCTAGCTACCAGATTTTGATCCAGAATTGAAATTTCAGTCATTTTGGCTTTCATACATAGCAAATCAGAAATAAAAATGTTTTAACATCAGAAATGAAAAGGCTGGAAGATCAGACAGACCATAAAAGATTTGTTTTACTTGGTTTGGGATTTTTACACGGCTATGCCTAACCTAAGTAAGATTGAAACAAAACCAAAAGGCAAAACATAAAACTAGGCAAATCTGTTCCTTCCCAGAGATGCAGAAATACAAATGATGCCTGTGTCCCTGGGGGACCCAAGTCTGAAATCCTGCTGTGAACAAGAGAGAAGGGCTGTGATTTCCTCAGCTGTTCCTGACATCACAGCTACGTCCTACAGGTAACAATGGAAAAGCAGTCTTAAAGAAGAATTTTTTTTCTTTAAGTAAATACCTTTTGAGTTCTACAAACTTCATAAACAAAGCGATCAGGGGTTTTTTTTATAATGCTGAGAATTTTAGTGCCAGAACTGTAAACATCAACTTCTTTCTCTTCCTTCCTTCTTCAGATGTAGCTGCTATGAGTTGGCTGACTTTATAATAAAGAAATCAAACACACCCTGCAATGAACCTTCTAATTGAGTTTGGTGTTAGGGCTAAACATTTTGAGCTTTGCATTCAATGTGTGTTACCTAATTTTGTGTGTGACTCCTTAGAGAAGAGCTGAACAACCTGGCGATCTGAGGTTAATACGTTCTGCGAAACTGGCCTCAAATTTCCATTTTCAGAAATACACCATACCACAGCAGCATATGCAAACCCAACTTTGCTGTGTACAAACCACACAAACAGTGCCCAGCTACCTAACCTGACCTTCCACTTGCACTTCGCTGCGTGTAAATATGCTAACGACAGGCACAGAGGGTTCGTGTGCAAGTTTACAAGTTCAAGTGCGGAAGACAGATGAAACTTTGGCTGCAATGCTTTGTTTTTCCCTCATTTTGGGACATTCCAGCTTTCTAAGGCTGTTATGCAGCCTAGGAGTTGTGTCCTAAAGCCACAAGACTGAACTATTTAAGTATCTTTATTCGATTTTTTAGATTGAAAATGAGACCACCTGGTCTACTTGGAAGAGGTTGACAAGAACATGAAGGCACCGCTGTGACTCAGGCTTTACATAATTTACTAGACATTACTTACTGATATTGACAGTGCATCTCAGTCATTTGAGAACTTTAAGCACCCCATGAAAAGTCCTTGCTTGAGGTACTTCGGAATCTAAAGATTTATGAAGGTTTTCACTCCCAAAATTGTCGAGTGAATGGGGAGAGTCAAGCTGAAGTCTGTGAAGAGCCTCAATGCTTTCAGGCAGTCCTGCACAGGCGGGTTGTGAGACTTGGGACAAGAATCCCTGGATCGCCACAAGAAGCCACGAGTCCTTTTCAAAGGTCCAAAGGTCCAAAGCTTTCAGGTCCAAAGCGTTCAACAAAGAGACTCAACAGAACCCTTCTGTAAACCAAGCCAGGAAAGCAGAAGCAATTTTTAATACTGTTCTTTGTGTCACGCGATTATTTCTGCACGCAAGTAGAGAAACTCATTCAAGCAAGGACGCCCATGTTTGGAAGTGCCGCAGGAGCCCACCTTTTACAGGGAACAGAAGTATGTTTGGAAGAGCTGAACATAAGCTTAATGGAGTAATTTCAACCAACAAGTAAAATTTTCTCAGATACACAACTGAAAAAAATTTGTAGCTCTGTAAACCCATGGATTGCTATTTTAAAGACAGTTTCATTAAGAAACACAGCTGGAGAATATCTATCAAATAAGATCAGAGCTACATGCGAGGACAGCAGGAGGCAGCTGAAGCAATCTGCAGCACAGCTCTAGTGCTCACCGGTCCCTGACCTTGAGAAAAAATATAATTACTGCATGAATACACATATTAGATCAAAAGAGAAAGCCTAGGAAAAGACAAAACTCTGATAGAAAGAGATGGTGAGAACTCCTCAGGTTTTATGCAATGGCCTACAGCTCCGGATGTCCCAATCCGGAATACCTTGTAAGACTGACAACACAGCTGTGGCTTTAATTTTGAAGTCCACATTTTTCTATGGGAATCATTAAATATGACACACTTGTCCTGTTCAACAGAAAAACAAATCTGCCTCTACTTCTTATTCCTCTGAAGCCTTAATTTAATTGTGCAACATTTGCTTTAGAAACATATTTGAAGATGTTTTAGATATTACTTCATTTGTACACTGTCCCAGGCTTTCCAGGAACTCTGAACCAACAGCCTCCTAGCCTTTCTTATATCTGAACTACTGTATTTTATGGCTTCCATACTGTACTGTCTGGAAACTCCCCATGAGACTTGTTGTGTTAAATACAAACATGTAGGGAGGAGATGCACTGCATCAGAGAGTTTGCAATCTCAGGCATGGGTTGTGAAAAAGGCTTTGCATGTATTAGTTTACGTATGCAGAGATTGCCGTGATTATGTTCAAATAATGCCAAATGGCTGAGCCTACACAGGTAAAAAAGAAAAAGCACCGCAGGAGCCAACAGCCCAGGAACTCATCCATGTTGGATTTCCTACTCATGACCACTGCTTTGAAAGGTGCCCACCTTAGGATGCCGATGGAGCCCAGCTACGCCTCTGCATTTTAATCAGAGAACCTAATTTACCAGGTCCCAGAAATGTAACTAATAAATTGTCCCAAATAATCGTAAGTATGGAATTGAGCATGCTGGGATTTGGAAATCCACTGAGGCACTGATAACCAAAGGGAGCAGACAACCAAAGGGGTCAGTAGCTATTCGAGCTAGAAAGGCTGAAATGTTATGAAGACAAATATGCACATGTGTGCTTGGGATGAAGCTGGAGCTCCGACCCTGTGTCTCTGTACAGAGGAGACCCTCCTGAGGCTTTTGACCCGCGGAGGTAGGAAGGCTCCTCATGGAGGAGCTCCCATGCATTTAAGATGGAGACAGTGAAGTTTTGCCCTGTTCTGTTTTCAGTCATCCAGTGATAACAAGTAGCTCATGGAAGTGTCTGAAAACATATCTTATCTGTGCCCTTTGTGCATGCAGGTGCTGTCATGACAATTTCTCAAAAATTCATGAAACCAAGACTGCAGCTGATCCACTGCCACTGCTTACCGAGGCATCCTCCAAGGCCTCTACCTCCCCTCTATTCTGCCAGTTGCTTCACGTGGAATTTAAGGCATTGGGTTTGATCTGGAAAAAACCACCTTTGAGTCAAATTCTGATGTCTGCATTTACAGAAAGTGATAGATTTTCCCAGACAGTTCACAGTGTGGATTCCTTCTGGTCTCCCACACTTAGCAGTGACTTAGCCTCTTCCCACCATCTGCTGTCTCCTCCATCTCTCTTCCCTTCCCTGCCTTGTGCTGCAGCTGCTGGAGGACCCTGGAGCTGGGGCAGGCTGCTACCACCATGTCCTATCACAGAAAGGCAATTGGTCTGTCTGCTAACCCACGCCGGGCAGGCACGCAGCCCTCCCACCAGATGGGTGGACTCGGCTGTGTCAAAGGTATGTTGCAAGTTTTTCCGTAACAAAAATCCCCTCTTACTTTTAAATAATGAATTTGGGTTTTTTTCTTTTTTTTCTTCCTTCTCCAGCTTTTTCTCTCCTTCCCCGCCTACTTTTACAAGCAGGAAGGAGAGTGACAGGAAGAATAATGATTTCCTCAGCTTCTGTTGGAAAAAAAAACACAAAAATTTTCCACCAAGACAGAATTTTTTCTATTTTTTTTTTCAGTGAGGTTCAGAAGCCATTTTTTTATTTAAAATTTCCTAAATAAGTGTCCAGTTAATACTGACATTTAGAGTGGAAGGTAGCAGGGAGCTGGTACCACTGTTTCGTTTAGCACAGATCCCAGCCTTAAGTGCGGCAAGAGGTCAGCTTTAATTTTTTCTCTTGAATTTTATCTTTACAAACCGCCTTTCAGGGTTTCGGCTGTGTAAATCAAACCCCATAGCCCAGCGTGGATGCTCAGTTTGTGATGCTTTCCTTCTGCCAGTTGGCTTTGCGTGACCCTGGTGTTAATCCCCACTGGCTCCACACGTTCAACAAGGAGGGAGGAAAGCACTGGTGAGCAAGGAGTGGACCGGAGCAGCCAAAAGCCAGGGCAGCCTTCCCATGCGTGGAGAGAGAGGCAGAGACTGGAGCGGCCAGAAAAGGAGAAGAAAAAGGCACTGAAGCTATTGATTTTCCAATGCGTTGGTGGGCAGGGGTCAGAGCAGGTTGGGGGCCCTTCAGTCGCTGATGAGAACGGAGTGCGTGTATGCATCGCACGCTGTCTCTGTTTCTGCTCAGGAGTCAACCTTGTTTAAGGCATGCTTTGTCTGAGCAGATGGCAAAGCATGACGGCTGCTGGGTTAAGATTTTTGCTGCCAAACCAGCCCCCGGCTGTTTTCAAAAATAAAGACTGCTACTCTCTTTACCAATGCAAAAATAGCTGTCTCTCCAAATCCCTCCGTCAAACTATTATTTTATGTATTACAGAAGCACATATCTAGCCAGACTATATAATTAACATTACACAATTTTTAATTAACTACCTGCAACGATCTTCCTGCTTTAACTGGTGGTGGTGTTGGAGGGGTTTTTTTTTTTGAGGCTATTAGTAAAATCCAAATTCCCAGCTAGAAATTTACAGGGTTCAGAGCAGAGCCTGCACCCCCAGGTGCAGAAGGCGACCCATCGCTCTGGCTATACTATGTCTCCCATGAAAAAAAAAAAAATAATGCTTGCAACACAGGAACAAGCCCAAACCTCATTTGCAATACCAAGTACATAAGGCAGGACTGTACCAGAAAAGACAGTGACAGAAACACACACTGATTTAGTTTATTCCTTTGTCAGCTTTTATTTTTTCATTTATTTTTGCCCAGGAATCTCCTATAACGCTTGGCTGTTACCCGAACAGGCCCTTTCCAGCAGTCTCCAAGGATACACTGCAACCACAAGGCAGCACGGCTTCCTTTGCGTATCCCTCCCTTCCGATGGCACGGCAGGGCTCACCGGCACAGCAGGATGAAACTCAGTGCTGCCCTGACCCAGTAAGGGGGTACTGGCCTCCTAAAACTGACCAACTATCTACAAAACATGAAATAAGTGAAAGTCCAGCCACCATCGTTGGCACGAGTAAGTCCCATGCAAACCAACAGAAAAAACAGCTCTTGGAAACACGACGAGTTCTGGGGACAACCAACCATCATCCTCTTTCCTCTGCCACTCTGAGTCTGCTTGCACCTGGAAAAAGGAGTGGAAGAAACACCCCGACTGCACGCACACACACGTGCAGCTTCTCAGCAGACCCACCAGCAACTGTCGCTCCAGCAGCTGCAGGTGGAACACAGCAACCCTATACCAGCGATAAGGCACCGATGGGTCAGATTTTATGGTACCAGCCCAAATTCAGCATCGGGAGCATGCAGCGGCCAAGCCAGCTTGTTCTCCCTAGCTTCAGGGAGCCTTGAGCTGCGCTGTGTGGAATCGCTGCTTTCCACGTGGAATGTCTCATTAAGGGCAGTCTCTGCCCCGGCAACTGCAATAGCACTGCTCATTTTTGGAGCGATAAGCTGCATTTAGAGTAGGAAAGTATTGCTGTGTGATCTGAAAAGCAAACCAAAAAACGAGCGATGAAGTGCGGAGCTTCAGGCCAAAGGTTTTAGCACCTGGTGTCGGGTCCCATTTCCCAAAACAAAGGATCATTTATGCACACTGTAGACATTTTCTGTCTGGAGCAATGCTAACATGTTATCTCTTTATTTACACTGCGCATGAAGTGTCCGGCACCCCCACCTACATGATGGCCTGAATCTAGATCCACCCTGCTGTTGTTCATGGGAGGAAATCCAGGTGTGTTGCAGAGCCGATGGGTCCTGGTACTCTGCAACAACATCAGGCAGAAAAGACAACGTGGGTCCTTCCTCACAAGGCTCCAGGGTCCTCCCAGAATGATTTTCATATCACCTGTGGCAAGGAGAGGGGGGAATGGTAGACAGATCTGTGGCAGAGCTAAAAGCTTAGGATTTCTGGAGTCTCCGTCATATGCCGTAATTGCAAAATCATGCTTCCTGTCTTCCACGTACACAGCAAATCTTTTTTCTCCTTTCCTCCTGGAGGGGATGAGGGGATTGGGAAATTCCCTAAGCTTCCCTTACTTTGGTTTCTTCCCTCATTTCAGAACCTGACTTCCAAAAAAAAAAAAAAAAGATCAGGCCATTGAACGCAGTCTGGAATTTTGCTTCCAAATACTTCTTTCAGCATGAAAAGGACCAACCATGGAATAACCAAGCAAGTCACCCTATTATGCAACAGACGGGAAAGCTATTTGTGCTGGTACGCTGTGGTTTTCATTCCTCTGAAGGTTGCTTTCCTCCAGGGAATTCCAGTAACTGGACTAATTGAAGTGTGTTTTGACAAGTTAAAACAGCCCAGAAAACCCACCTATGAAATTACATCCTGGTAGCATCTTCCAAAGTAAACTGAAATCTTGGTATCACAGCTCATTTGGGAAACTACTATGCCATAGCTTTCATTTGTTATGAGAACATAGCTTGAGTTTTTGTTGTAGATAACAGGTGGCGTTACACCTAATGACGGGGCTCAATCTTCCCCTGTACCAGGTCCTTGTACCGGCAGGGTCCGCAAGGATCGTCTCCTGAAACACTAACCAGAATAATAACATAGAGTCTTCATTTATTCTCATTTCATCTACTTTCTTTCACTTTAGGTGACTCCCTCACAAAGCCGTCAGCTCACCCCTAAGGTTGTCTGTCCATCCCCAGCAGACAAAGCAATCCAAGAAAATCAGAGCAAGCTGCCAGTGCAGATGCCGGCCTGTTGGGAAGACAGGGACACCGGCAGAAGACGAGAACCAGGCAATGTTATTCTGAGAAAGCCTGCTTACTGCTAAAAGCAGCAGTGCCCACGAGCCCCAGCCATGTGCCACACGGCAGGCACAGCACACGGTTCCCATCACTTGGGTTTTCTTGGCTTATTCCACTACTCCACAAGCCTACCGGCCTCATACTGCTGTCTGCTTGCTGCTGCCATGGAGAGAAAATATTTGGCTGGAGGGGAAGCTCTTACATACAAATAATTTAGGATTCAGGAGGCAGAAGCTTTAGAACGCTAGAGGTTAGGACATTTTGGAAAGCAAGCCACAAGAAGCATGGATGGACCAACACCATTCTGGCTCCCAGGCTCAGCTGCAGCCCGGACGAGTTAGCACGCCCTGGAGATATCTACCAGGAAGACAAAGGAGACAGAGGCAGTGAAAAGGAAGGAAGTCCCAGACTAAAATATTTCATTTTTCCATATTTTTCTTCCTGAATATCCCAAAACAGAAAGCAGACAGATTTTTTGCAGAAGTGACCAGGATTTATTAAAGACAGGATATTGATATGAAACATTCATGACCCTCAACTTCGCAGTATTTCTCTTGGATGGGGTAACGAAGTGAATTTATTACATATCAGTGCCAAGAAGCTCATAATAAAAATACAGATTATAGTTCTCAGATTCATCAACTCAAACCAGATATTTTTGAAAAAACACTCCAGCAGGAAGAATGTAAGTCTCTCTTGGGCTACCAAAGCAGCATATGAAATACATATTTTATCCAACAATAGGATACAAAGTAAATGATTTGATTTAAAACCCTGAAACAAAGGCAGTCTGTGAAGACATGAGAAGGAGACCCCTTGTCATGTTATCCCAGGTGTGGGGCATGCGGAGGAAGATAGATATATATGTTAGACATAAACAAAGGAAGCAGAGATTTTATTGCATTGCAAGTTGATGATTTTATGAGACTTGAAATAGAATAATAAAGCATGGATAAGGCAAGATAGAGAAATACTGCAACTTCTTGGGAAGCCAGGCTCCGGCAGAGGTTCAGAGGGACCACAGCCACAGCAAACCTTCACATCAATTCTACCCTGATCATTTGGTCCCCTCTTCCCTCTTTGTTTCTGACTTCCATTTCTTTCTTTACTGGGACATATCTAGTGGAGAATCAGCCAAGGATGACCCATTTATTAAATTCCTAATAGTCAGCTTTGAATATTTTGTTCTGCTTCTGCCACTCTCCCTGCAAAAAGGAAAGATCTCTCTTCAAAACTCTCCCAGAGCTTGCCTGTGTGGCATCTGCATGGCCTGCACGGCTTCGGGAAGACCCAACGCGTCAGCATGCTGTGAAAGAAGGAACTCGTATGTCCCTAGGTACGACTGAAGGCATTGTCACTACCAAAAGTTTCCATAAATCAGAGTGCAATGGACCAACGCTTTAACAACTCATCTCTCCTCATTCCCAGACATACGACCAAGGGGAAAAACTTATTTTTTATTTCAGTGCCAAGGATTTCCAGGGTTTCCAATTCCTCACTTCTCCCAGCCCATCCTCAGGAAAAACAAAGCAAAAAAAAAAAAGAACCCCACACCAAAAATCCCCAAAACGCCAAAGAAAAGCAAAGTAAAACAAACCAAACAAGTTAAGTACCATAGTGTTTCTAATTGCCTTCCAAAATACAACAAACAAAAAAGCATTTAAAATTGCTTTAGTTTGGGGAAATTACTAATCATGAGATCTCTAGTGCATGTCTGTGTTTAATAGAGAATGTAATGGAAAAAAAAATAGAGCATTAGTGACCATCCAAGAAAGATTTCGTGAAAAACAGGGTGGAAGGGAGTTTGTTTGGATTTAATGTTTCCCCAGAAGCATCTCTAGTCCAAACATTACACCACAGGTCAAATGGAGGGGAGCCAGAAAGTGAAATGCTTTAAAAATAGCCCTTAAAAAGGAAAGTGAAAGTGGCCAGTCTAGTTCCACCTTTTGTGACCATGAAATGCAGATTCTGTGATGAAAACCAAATTTGGGCTCTGGTACCATCACTGAGTGTCAGTAAATACTGCAACCTACGCATGGGAAGTCCAACAGAAAAATATAGGTCCAGCTTCTAAAATTCTTCCAGACTTTGCAATCCGAGCTGGTACTACTGCTTAGAAGTAAGCTTGCGTTAAAATACTTCAGGTTGGAACTGGCAGTTTAAAACACTACGAACTGTCCTCAGCCCTCTGTTGTAGCCCTTCCAAGCTGCCTCCTTACAGGCAGCAAAGCCCAGCAAAGGTCTCCCACAAGACCGACTGCCACCAAGATCAGAAAAACTCCATGGGGCAGCTGCCTTTGTCATATTTTACAATATTTGTAACAATAGCCATAAGGTTAGTCTTGCCAGCCTGTTTCACACATTGCAATACTCACTTTACTCTAGATGTTCCTTCCAACTGAAGGGAAGTAAACTTTTTAATGTTTGATAACGCTCAGACTTTGCATCCTCATGCTCATGTAGGTTCATTTCTCCTTTATAGCATTTCCCTGGGCCTCAAGGTTGAAGATGCTGAGGGAAGAGAGAAGGATGGTGATGAGTGTTATGGCAAGGGAAAGCAGTCGCAACGTCCCCAGTAGATTCTCCCAGACAATCCCCACAATCCCTCTCGATGCGTCTCAAATTGGCAAGATCGCAAAATGCCTGCAAGGCAATTTTTCTCTCTTCTCCAGCTGTTCTTTGAGAAAGAGGCGTGCGCCATTAAACAGGCAACCAGAGGGTTAAACATTAAATTGCCTGAATGGCAGAGCACTTGAGGCCCAAACAAGCTAAATGTCTTTGTCAAAGAAAAGGCAATTCCACACTTCTTGTCAAGCGTCATTGAGAAAGAAGTGATCTTACTCAAGGAAAATGACCAGCAGCTTGCAGCACTGAAGCAAGAAATACAAGCTTTGGGAGGAAAGTCTGACACATTCTCAGAGGATGCTGACAAGAGCTTTGAAAAGCTAATCTCTCCTGAGGCTCATGAGGCTGACGGAAACCCCCTGAGAAGGAAGGGGAGGTGGCACCTATCTACTCTGACATGTCATCTTGTGGGAAAAGCCGTAGCCCAATAAAGTAGCAAAGGAGAAAAACTGAGAAAAGACAAGTTCTGTATTTTGGAATTGGCCCAGAGGGGGAGACCTGCTCCAATACTGCAAGCTGAGCACTTCAAGCTTCAGAAGCAAGTGAGCTCTGCATTTCTTAAGAGGAACAGGCAAACATAAACAATGCTCCAGGGAAAAGATGCTGATGAAAGGTATTGTGCTCTGTGCTTAAAAAGAAAAAGTGAAAACTGCTCCAAACAACTAAGGGCTGAAGAGATGTCTAAACAAATGAAAAGTGGGACGTGCAAACTTGCAACATTTCAAAGACTGGATTTTCATGGGACCTTCAGGCGCCTTCCTGAAGGCTGACGCTCCCTCTATGCTGTGCATGGGGCGAGTGAGGCTTCTGAAAGCGTGATCCACAAGAGCTGGCAGACTGAGTGAGAAACAAAGAAATGAGAAATGCCAAGCCATACTCCCTTCGATAACATGAGAGCCTAGCGCAGCGCCACAAGGAGGTATGTCTCCATTCAAGGCTCTCAGCCTAGAATACTCTGCCAGAGCTGGATAAATCCTTCATTTCAAAAGCAACCAATGTCACAGTCCTTGCAACGAGATCTGAGGACTAGTACTGCCACTGACCCATTTCGTCCAACACCCTTAGGCACCCACAGTTCATTTCTAAGGAGGTTTGAATCCACATCTCTCAGTTCCCAGAAGACTGCTCTAACCTTTTCCTCCCTCCTAGTGACATTGTTCTTCTGGCTGCCCTCAGGCACTGAAAGCATGCAGGGCTTTCATGGAATCATAGAATCGTTTAGGTTGGAAAAGACCTTTAAGATCATCAAGTCCAACCATTAACCTAACACTGCCATTCCACCACTAAACCATGTCCCTGAGCACCACATCTACGCATCTTTTAAATACCTCCAGGGATGGGGACCCAACAACTTCCCTGGGCAGCCCATTCCAATGCTTGACAATGCTTTTGCTTAAGAAATTTTTCTTAATGCCCAGTCTAAAACCCCCCTGGCACAACTTGAGGCCATTTCCCATGGTCCTATCGCCCGTTACCAGGGAGAAGAGACCAACACCCACCTCGCTATAGCCTCCTTTCAGGGAGTTGTAGAGGGCGATAAGGTCTCCCCTCAGCCTCCTTTTCTCCAGGATAAACAATCTCAGTTCCCTCAGCTGCTCCTCGTAAGACTTGTGCTCCAGACCCCTCACCAGCTTTGTGGCTCTCCTCTGGACATGTTCCAGCAACGCAACCTCTTTCCTGTAGTGAGGGGCCCAAAACTGAATACAGTATTCGAGGTGCGGCCTCACCAGTGCTACTGGTTCCCTACTCCTGCTGGTCACACGATTCCTGATACAAGCCAGGATGCCATTGGCCTTCTTGGCCACCTGGGCACACTGCTGGCTTTCTAGCCTCCTGCCTTGGTGTTCACAACCGGAGGTTGCTCAAGGCTCTGCAAACGAGTAGTGAAACTCTCGGGCTGAGCTGCAGCAGGAGATGAGTCCCGAGCAGGGTGCAGCAGAACTTCCCGTCCCAGCACAGCCTGCGGAAGCCAGGGAGGAAATGGGAAAATTGAGTCAATTGAGGAAGCAGTCCTGGCCAGGAATGTCTTTGGTTTCTAAACTGCCCGATTTAAAAAGTAAAAGAAAAAAAAAGAAAAGCAGCAGTAAAAAAAAAAAAAAGGAAGAAAAAAAAAGGCTGTGGTAGAAAAAGCCCAGTCAATCAATTAGTCAGTCATTTCCAGTTCAAATATTTCCATAAGTGCTTGGCAGTGTTTTCTATGTAAGGGATGTCTACTGCTGGTGAAAGATTTCTTAGATGGCAGAGAACTCCCCTTGATGACAAACTCTCCTCAGACAAGCTCCAGTCTGGGCGATTTCCCTTTGGAAGCCCTCACAACTTGTTAATTTGTTCAAGCGTCCCAAGTCTTCTTAAAAGAAAAGCCAGTTGGCTATCAGTTGCGTTTCCAAAGCTGATACACTGAGAAAGACAGTGCTGAAGTGTAGGAAAATTCCTAAATTTAAGACACCGGGAGCATACTATGTACCTGACCTGAATACTCTACCTTCACAGGAAACATTTACAGAAGTCCTTGATGTGTCCCAAACAGGTCTACAAATAAGCTGTGTTTAAGAATAATTTAGTCTGTTACTGAAATTCAGCCTCATCTGAATTATAACTTGGCAGCTGAAAGCTGGCGGTTCTTACACAGAAAAGTATATAGCCGTTAGTAAAGAGAAATGCTGCAATCTTTTATATTCTGATAACCTAAACTCCCCCCGCAGTTCTAAAATCTAAATGATTTGAGATTTGGCCGTGGTTTTGAATTTAGGCATCTTTTCTTACAGAAAATATTGTGGGCTTTTAGTCAGCCCCGTGAGCTCAGTAGAGATTTACAAGATAAGGAGTTCATGATCTGGCTCTGCAAGCAGGCAGCAGTACGTTCCGCTTATTAAAGCTCTTAAAGCCTATACAGGCATCACGACAGTTCTGCCACCCTCTGCTCTGCTGCGGAAGGGCTACGTCCTTTGAGATCGCCTTCTATACTTTGAGCGTTAATCAAATTGGCCGTGCAGGTTTGCTGAAAATCTAGAAGGCTTTGCCAAGAAACTAGAAGCTCCCCAATCCACATCTTTCCTCCGATTCTCCATCGCAGCCAGCCAGCTGCCTTGCAAGTCAAGCGATGCACATATGAACACAACGTGCCCGAGTCCAAACTGGAGAGCGCGGCACAGCCAAACTCTGATTATTAATCCCAGACCAGACCATACTCCCACAAAGGGATGTACAGGCCAGCCAACACGCAAGTAGGATTATGAACACTAATGACACAAAGGCAAATTTTAATTATGGTACATAAGTGTCTCCATTGTGCAACAGTGTCTAAAAATATCTACTCCGTTTATTCCCAACCTTCAAAAAGTGGTTACAATGCCAGTAACAGAGCATCTGCAATCACAGCATTTGGTGGCTTTGTCTTATTTTTCTTTATTGGTTATGCCGGCAAATCACGTATGAGGGCAGATGATAAATATTCCTCATACTGGAGAATGCTCTAATGCTTTCTTATAAAGAGATCTAAATGATGCAGTTTCTCTTTCTTTTCTTTCTTTTTTTTTTGTTGTTGAGGTTTTTTTAGTTTTGAAACGGGAAGTGAAGTGCTCATCAGCTGCAAAGTGCTACTCTAATATCACCCATGCAACAATTACCTCTGCAATAACCTTCATTATATTAAATTACATGCTATCCTTCCTCAGCTCAGATGGAGAATAAAACAAGAAAAAAAAACCCAACCCACTGAAAAGCCGTTGTACAGTACTGTGCCTACACAACAGAGGTGAATATACTTCCTGCAGGGAAACCAAGCATCACTTAAGAACTGCCTGCCTTTGTTTGAAGTCTTACATAAAACCAAAGTGAAGTCCCCTCACCTATTCCAGTATTCATTTCACTGTAATGATGTGGTGCAATTGCTGAAAATGCATACATATTACTGAGGAACTCAAGAGTGTTGCAATACGCAGTCACGAGGAGTTAAAATACTGAAGATAATTTTGCTTTCAGCATTTTCTTAATTTTTAATAATTCTCTTAGCAACCCAAATATTCTCATGAGGTGTCTTTCAGTACAGCGCACAGGTTTCTATATCCCATTATTTTCTCTGAATAACCAGTACTCGTTTGTTTCTTTCTATTCCATTCTAAAGACATGTCTCTACTTGCTGGCTTTTAACAAACATGTTTACCTATTGACATACTGAGGTTTTATAGTGAAATCTATTCTGAAAAGTGGCTTACTGAAATCACATCAAAATTCTGCACCTTGTATGTCTCAGTGACTTCCAGATAAAATTAATTCCATTTACAAAGTATAGGCTTGGAGGAATTTTTTGGTGGTGTCTTTTCTTAACTCTGAAGCCTTATCGACTGCCCAGGAGCTGAAAACTCAACTGCACTCTTTGATTCAGTCAATAATGCTGGTAGCGACAGGACAGTGCAGGACAAGACACACGTTCAAGAGAACAGGGCAGTGTAAGTAAAGGCAGAATGTAGTAACTCAGGAAAGAGTTGATTCAGTGACACTGAATAGAAAACAGTTCACAGCTATGAAAGAAATCAGCATTCTGGAAAAAAGAAACAAAAAAGGAACTAGTGAGTTTCAAGGCATTGGGGGCAAGGCACATTCCTCATTGATGGATCATGCCGTAGCAAGGCCATGAGCAACGGCAGCCACCGTGAGCAGAGGTAGAGGGAGGATGAACAGAGGTGGGCTCTGATGGAGCTGAATGGAAAGACGAAGAGTTCTGCTCCAGGATCTGCCACCCCAGAGCACGGCTCGAATACCAAACGGCAAATCTCCTGTGTGTCCTTGGACAGAGAAGGTTGGTGGAGGGCAGATGCCTCGGGGCTCTCCAGCAGGGACCCCGTCCGTGAAACCATCCTGTCCCACGCCAGGCTCTGTGCTGCCGGAGCCTTGGGCTGGGATCATCTATCCAGTTATAACTTTCTGAAGTCCCGGCTAAATTGGATCAGCAATAATGATCATGTGTATAACCAATATGCTTGCTGGAAAGAACGTGGAATCACAGAATCACAGAATGGCAAGGGTTAGAAGGGACCTCGGGAGATCATCTAGTCCAAACCCCCTGCTAAAGCAGGTTCTCCTAGAGCATGTTACACAGGACTTCATCCAGGCGGGCCTTGAATATCTCCAGAGAAGGAGACTCCACAACCCCTCTGGGCAGCCTGTTCCAGTGCTCTGTCACCCTCAAAGTAAAGAAGTTCTTCCGCATATTCAACTTAAACCTCTTATGTTTCAGTTTGTGCCCATTGCCCCTTGTCCTATCACTGGACACCACTGCAAAGAGTCTGGCTCCATCCTCGTGACTTCCGCCCTTAAGATATTCGTATGTGTTGATGAGGTCCCCTCTCAGTGAACTGCTTATGCTCTTTGACAGATATTTACGCTGTGAAGCAAGCGCCAGCTGCTGAAGTCTCAATGGAGAGAGGGTATTGCCAACTCTATCCCAGCCAGTTTGGATCTCTGAAAGCAGTCATGGCTCTCTCTTCAGGCTTTAGAAACCTTGTTGGAAATTGGGGGAACTGGTTGAGAAAGCAAAGGAGCAACAAGACAATGATCAGTGTCCCCAAACTCATGCTCCTAGAATTAAAATGTAGCTATTGCTAACACCTTTGGCAGCAATGAGATCTGTCACAGGAAGCCTCACTGATGTTTATCAGCTCCCTATCAGTTTCTCATGAATCGCCCTTCTACTCTGCAAGTTCACAAGTTTATTTTTACCTCCTGAAAGTGAAGAGCTAACAGAGATACTCCATACTGAGAACATCGTTTTGGGAGTTTGAGAGATCCTGTGTTTCCAGAGAAACAATGAATGAGCATCTACTTGATTTTCTTGTCAAGCATCACAGTGATAACGTCCATCAGAGTCTGCACTGTGGATTTTTGATAAAAGGGAGAATACAGTACCATATTTATGGTTCAGAGTTCCAAAGCATTCATAGGATGTGATGTCTTCTAAACACCATGTCTGAAACTACACATTCAACTAGGCTGCCCAAATTATTCTGGAAACATCAATGATCAAATCCGCTACTGGGGGGCTGGTGAGCTAAGAAGGAAAACCTGCTGTGGGAGTTTAACTCACCTGTCAACTGGGAGGATGTGAACCAGCATAAAATCTCTTCTGTATATCTGCTATTAAAACCAGGAGCAGGTACACTGAAGCCAGAGCCTTAGGAAACACAGAAAACGTCTAGCAAACAGCAGCACATTCAAGAACGTCAAGGCATCTTACAGCACAACAAAGCGTATCTAGATTGTCATAACTGAATTTTATTTCAGGCCATGTAGCACTAACAGCAGCAATCCTTATCAAAAGTACTTTTTAGTCTTTGTGTTTATGGTAGCTCCTATAAAATTTGCCATTATTGGTTGCATCAGAGATGACATTACTGCAATGTTTTAAGACACAGCACGAAAAACCAAGAAAAGAACATATTCTAGGATATTTGCAGTTTCTTTTCTTTCTCTTGGGAAGAATTTCCCATTACTACATTGCAAGATGCTAGGAATTTAATTGTATTACATATGAAACCATGTTGAGGAATCGTGCGCAAAAGCGTACTGTGGAGAAGTTGATTAGTACTTTAATTTATTTATTTGCAACATCCAAAACCAAGCAGATGAAAGGAGAAAGGAGGGTAATCTTTATTCACCAAACAAATCTAGAAAGGACAGATCTGAAGTGTGATAAAAATAACTGGCTGGGTACATTTCAAGGTCCATCTCACTACCACAGAAAGAAAAGGGGAGCTGTAGTACGACCTCATTTGCTTTACTCTTTCATATCCTTATTGGCAAGACAAGCAGACACACAGAACGTGAGCGACCCTGACAAACAGTACCATGAAAAAAACCTTTCCCAAGTTGACTGGCTGCAGGATGAGACACTGACACATACTTAAAGAAAAAACAATTTGGCCTCTGCCTTCCCAAGGAGCACACATTATGCACTGAACCTATCTTCATGCAATCCACATCCTGCTGATGATGCTAACTTCTCTTAACACATATCAAGCTTGCCACCGACTGGCATATACAAATGCAGCCTGCGTGAAATCTTGGCATAACTGAAGGATCCTATGATCGTAGAATAATTTAGACTGGTAGGGACCTCAGAAAATCTCCAGTCCAACCTCCTACTCAAAGCAGGATCAGCTGTGGGATCAGATCAGGGCTTTATCCATGTGAGTCTTGAAAAGCTCCAAGGATGGAGACTGCCAGCCTTTCTGGGCAACCACTGCTTGACTGTCCTGGTGGAAAAAAAGCTTCTCCCTACATCCTGGTTCACTCCCCTTGATCACTCCCACATAAGCAGTGGGGGGCAGCTATCAGGTCCCTCGGAAGCTATCTTTTCTCCAGGTTGAACCAGCCCTGGCCCCTCAGGCTCTCCTCACAGGGCATGTGCTCCTGCCCCCAACCATCCTGGTGGGCCTTCGCTGAACTCTTTCCAGTTTATCAATGTCTTTCCTCTACTTAGGGGGTCAAAACTAGCTGCAGTATCTAGATGTGCTCTCATGAGCACTGAGGGACATAGTCATTTCTCTCGATCTTCTGGCTCTGCTCCTCTTAAAAGAGCCCAGGATGCTCTCAGTCCTCTTTGCAGCCAGGGCACAGCACTGGCTCATGTTTGCTTCTGTCTATCACATCCTTACATTCCCTTTCAGCACAGTTGCTCCCCACAGTCAGTCCCCAGCCTGTATGGCTTCTTTCCAAGGTGCAGGACTTCACCTTTGTCCCTACTGAATTTCCTTAGGTTCTTGTTGGCCCACTTCTCCAGTCCGCCCAGGTCCCCCTGAATGGCAACCTTTTGCTTTAGCTTACTGACTGGTTCCCCCAGTTCGATGTCATCTGTAAACCTGGTGAATGTGTACTTGGTCTCCTCCCCCAGGTCACTGATGTTAAGCAGGGCATGTCCCAGCACAGACCCTGTGCTACTCCGCTTGCCACAGGCCTCCAGGTTGAGTATGACCCATTAACCACTAAAGGAGTCCATTCCAACCTCATAACCACCACAGAACAACATGTGATTGCATCACCTAAGCAAAAATGAGTGTTTTCACAACAGCAATATCACAAACTGCTTTGTGAGCCACAGTGTTTCAAAGGATCATTAAAAAAAAGTATGTTCTTGTCTTATTTGAAACTGAGTCTGTGAATGCTAAAAAGCCACCATCTGTGCAGAGAATATATTATCTTCTTGAAAAGATTATCTGTTCTCTTACTTCCCATTTGGTAATCATTCTTTATATTTAGTACCTGTCACTGTGTCAACAACACTCACCAAATACAAAGGAACAGAAAGACAGATGCAAGCCACCCTTGAGCACAGGTGCTTACCATACATACCTTAACAGGCTGCTTATAACTAAAAAAAAACCTAACTTTTTTCCCTCACTCTCCAATTTGCCAAACTCATAGATACAGGATGTTCCGGAGGCTGAAGTGAAACTGGGTTCAAAACAGATTAGATAAATTCAGAAGATAAACAGTCTCCAGTGACTACAAAACACAGTGATCCAAATGCAGCCTTTGGACAGATTGAGGTCCTACACTTCTCCATCAGTATCTCCTCCCAGCCTCTTTCAGAGAAGCAACACTGCGCTAGGCAGGCTCTTTTTCCGATCCAGTCCACAGCTTCTATCAGGCCTCTCTAACAAAGAGAAATGCTCAAAAATAGGACTTCCCATAAAAAAAGCCCAACAAACTTCCCATCAACTGCCTCAAAGTTTCAGCTTAAGCTCTAGCAGAAAGATCCCACCATTTTGTCCCAGCTGCCGTGATACTCTAGGCTAGTGCTAAATACCCCTACCAGGCTATCATGCAATATAAGGCACTGTGAGGCAAGAAACAAATCAATCCAGAGATCCAAGTCCGGATCGTCTAAATATCTGGAGTAATTATAAGAACGCTCACAGAACATCTGGAAATTGGTTTCGCCATTAACAGGTTGTGTCAGCATCTTCTCACAGACAGTATCCATTCATTAAGGAGCTGGCTACCCTTGAGAGAAAATCTGTCGTTTGCTTCAGATAATCTTCTCTCAGCTCCCTCTCCAAAATTCTCCTTTGCTATGCTGCCTACATAACCTCAGCAGCACTCAGAGCATGGAGGTGCTGAGTTCAGTGCATACCATCCTGCTGACAAACATCACTTTATAATGCACTGTGGACCATGGCGGTTTGTTGGTTTGTTTGCTAAGTAATTGCAGCAGTGTAAATAAAGGCTGGGATTTCTGAGAGGCCCAGCAGACTAAGATCTCTTTTGGCTGGCCTAAAAGACAAATAATTTCTTTTTCCATAACTGAGAAGAAGGAATTGTTTCCTGCTAATTAGGTAAGAGGCAATGAAATGTGTGATGTGCTAATTGGGCTGCTTGGAATGTATTGAGAAGGTGGGGAAGATGACGTGATACAGGATGATGAGAGTATCTGGGTATGACATTATGAGATAAAAAGTTTGGATAAGATATTTGTAAGGTCATTGTAACACTGATTATATTCAAAATCCAAAAGCAGGGTTCATATAATAAAATCTAATCTGGTGGTTTGATTTATATGGTTTATAAAAGGCCATGTATGTGGAGCTTCCTCCAAAATAGTGACTACCTCTCTATCTCAACAGAACAAGATGACCAAAATATAAGTATGAAAGTGATCTCAAAGTGCTGATGGAGTTATGCATTTTAACAGTACTTCTTTGATTTTAGTAACAAAGAATGCTTCTGCTTACACGGACTAATATCTTTCCTTCAAGTATCAAATGATTTCTTCTGTGCTATGGCAATTTATGTCAAGTATGACTTAGAGCAGAAACCATCCGCAAAATGAAGATGACACTTTGCATTTGCATAATGGTCCATGGTTAGTCCCTAAGCCCATAATAAAATGCATGTAATAAAAATAACAACAAAACCACACCACTTAAAGCAAAGTTTCACAGTCAAAAAATAAATCTCACAACAAATACCAATTTCCCAACAACGCATTACTTCCTATCATCTTCCCAGCCCTACGCAGAAGGACCAGGGCTGTTCCTGAGTTCTGAACACAAGTTCCCGGGAATTATAATGGACCAATTTCTGAAATGCATTATAAATGCCGCTTTTATTTTTAGGCCAGTTATTTGAATAAACAACTTTTCTCATAGTTGGAGTTTCTCTAGGTGAGCCAGGTAACAGCAGGTAACCTGCTTGGAAATTGATGCCTGAGATTTCTAGCGAAGACTGCTGGAGTTCAGCTGGAGGTGAACCCCAATGCACTGAGGTGGTTTTGGAAGTCTCAGGCTTGGTTCACAACAGCCTGTTATTTCTGACTCATGGGGCTATGGACACACTTCAGCACGATGTCAAACACTGTCACTGCCACAGTGATTTCAGTGGGAGGATCACAAGCGGTGACAGAACTATGACCTAGCTACAGGAGTCTCAGTGTACTTTCTGCTGTCATAAGAAGATAATTTCACTAAATTATATGGGTTTCTTAATTGCTCCACACATTATTAATTCATAGCTGACTCATCTTCAAGGCCTTACACACACCCAGGATCACAAGAAAAAAACAAGACGTTGTATTTGTTGTACCCTCCATTTGAGGATCAGAGGGTACCCTAGCCACATAGCTACGCCTTTGTGAATTAGCCAAATGTTTTCTCCATTTTATAAATGGACATGTTGAGCTACAGTACTTTTGCTCCTTGCCCATCCTTGCCTTGTATCTGTTTTTCCAGAAAAGTCTGACTGAGTTCAACAGAAGTTCTGAGGTTCACAGAATTACTGTGCAGAATATGCAAGCTATAACGTGGGAGGACAGGCTAAACAGTACCTTGTAACTCCCCACTTCCCCTGCCAACCCCAGCCTTAAAATTGCATTGACAGGATCCTTATCTTCTACATTTCCTTCCTATGTCTTAATCGCAGGACTGTTTTCTGTCTCTTAAGGGGAGTTATGGGGTTCCTCAGCTCCATTCCTGTATGGTTACACTATGCTGGTTGTGAGAACATTCCTGGAGCAGTTCCTGAATTTCTCCCAGATTTTCCGGTCTTTGAATTTTGACTGTGGGTATTTCACCTTGCCTTTCTAAATGATCATACCCATGTCTGCCCTCTTCAACGTTTTCTGCATATCTAATCCCAGACTTCAAGCAGACATTATACGAGTGTGACACTACCTGAACTTCAAGGGCCAGTTCTGGAGTGATTTTGCAGTGGTACAGCCACGCTCCCACATACTCTTGACTGTCCTCAGGGAGAGGGACCTGGGGACAGGTTACCACCACCAGAAGCATCTCTCTGACAAAACCTTGGGAGCAGATGCAAAGTGGTCTACAGGCTGGGCAACTGTGTGTCTTAGCAGAAGTAGCCATTAGCCACAATCTTCCCAGAGGCATGCTACTTCTCACCCCATCTCATGATGGATGAGTGCTACAGCAATAGAGAGCGGCAGGCTGGATGAGGGGCCACGTCTGACCTAGACTTAGATGCTGAAACACCACCACCACCCCAGTCTCGTCTAACCTTTTGCATTATCACAAGCCATTTTATTTCAGATTGTTGCTCTTGCACTCAGTTCAACGGTGTTTGAATACAGGGCAAATTTATGTTTGGCTACAGCGCATCTTCCAGAAAATCTTTTAGTCTTTATTAAAAAGAAATATTTGTCAAACAGCAGTTTCCTCCAAAGGTTAGCCATCTCTCTTATTAAAAATATGAACCCTGCATCTAATTTGAAATTTTCTGGCCTCAGCTTCCAGCCACCAATTCCTGTTATGCCTCCTGCTCCTGTTAAAGTGACCTTTTAGTAACCCGCTATTTTAGCATCAAGTATTTTCTCCCCATGAAAGTACTTACACGTTACAAATGACCAATGCCCTAGTTTCATTTTAACAAAAGAACTCAAACTGTTAAGTTTACCCCTCTCCTTAAGTAATGGGAGGTCATGTAAAAAAATATCTTGTTTTCCCTCATTTCTTCATTCTCTTAATTAGAGCCAAATGTTAGAAATATCCTTAGAAAGACAGAAATAGGCAAGACATCCCTGCTTGGCCTACGTACGCAGCATGACTCAACAGTGGCCACGGAGTTGCAACACATTAAAACTTCAAAAAAAAGAAAAAAAAATAAGAAAAAGCACTACTTATGCAGGCATTGAGCCAAAGTTACTCCCTGTAAATCTAGTGTAGTATTGAACACTTACAAATTATTAACCAGCATGGAAGTTAAAAAGTTAAACTACAACGCGACAAAAAAAATAAGACCCCAGTCGGCATAGAAAAACGGTACACGAAATCGCAAACTCCAGATTTTACTCTGATTTAGCTTACAGTATGAAAAAATTTAGTCACATTTGAAAAGCCATGTTATTGCAGTGTTATATGGCCTTCTTCACTCTAATGCCTAAAGAGCTCATAAATTATTATTGCTAACCTGCCTGATCTAAAGTTCAAGAATAATTTTTTGCACTGATTTTATGTCCTTTTTTTGCAACTGGAATTAAAAAAACTACTTGAAAAGTTTTACTAATTATTTGTTAAATTAAAGCACATTTTTCTGTCAAAAATAGCCAGCTTCAGGCTTAAAATTGCATCCGAGTTTCGCAGTCTATTGAGATTTGAACAAGCTAGCTAGCAAATTCACTGGCTGACGAAGTAATGCAACCGTGTATTAGCTGCTGCTTTTATCCTCATTCCTTTCATGGCAACCTGGCAGCCCAACCTGGTAGCCTACTACGATGAGATGACTGCTTGGTGACGAGGGGAGAGCAGCGGATGTTGTTTATCTTGACTTCAGTAGCGCGTTTGACGCTGTCTCCCATAACATCCTAGTAGACAAGCGATGTGGTTTGGTCTCGTTAAGTGGACAGTGAGGTAGACTGAAAACGGGGTGAGCTGTTGGGCTTCAAGGGTTGTGGTTAGCGGCACGAAGCCCAGCTAGAGGCTAGTCACTGGTGGTCTACCCCACCAGTAGATACTGGGGCCAGGACTATTTAACCTCTTCACCAATGATCTGGATGATGGGACAGTGAGCACCCTCAGCAAGTCTGCAGATGATACAAACCTGGGAGCAGTGGCTGATACACCTGAGGGTCTTGCTGCCGTCCAGAGGGATGGGAACAGGCTGGGGAAATGGCCAAAAGGAACCTCATGCAGCTCAACAGAGGGCAATGCCACCTCCTGCGCCTGGGCAGGAATAACCCCAGCACCAGCATGGGCTGGGAAGCAGCTCCCCAGGGAAGGACCTGGGGGTCAAACTGACCACCAGACAGCAACGTGCTCTCAACAGCAAAGCAGGCCAACAGCCTCTGGGGCTGCAACCGGCAGAGCATTGCCAGCAGGTCAAGGGAGGTGATCCTGCCCCTTCCTCAGCCCTGGTGAGACACAGCTGGAGGGCTGGGCCCACTGCTGCAGTTCCCAGAAAAAGACAGACACAGACACGCTGGACTGAGTCCACCAAAGGGCCAGGAAGATGATGAAAGGGCTCGGAGCATCTGACAGGAGAGGCTGAGAGAGCTGGTAGTGTTCAGCCTGAAGAAGAGAAACTCAGGGGGGATCCTACCCATGTGTGCAAATACCTGATTGGGGGGAAGTAAAAAAGATGGAGCCAGGCTCTTCTCAGTGGTGCCCAGCGACGGGATGACAGGCAGTGGGCACAAATTCAAATACAGGAAACTCAAACACAAGCAAATTTTTTACTGAGAGAGTGATCAAACACTGAACCAGGTTGCCCAGAGAGGTTGTGGAGTCTCCATCCCTGGAGATGCTCAAAATCTGATGGGTCACAGTCCTGAGCAACCTCTCCTGGCTGACCCTGCTCTCAACAGGAGGGCTGGACGAGATGATGTCCAAGGGTCCCTGCCAGCTTCAACCATTCTGTGATGCTGTGACTGTGCACATGAAAGTAGAAATTCTTTTCATTAGGGATATAATTTTACCACTCTGAGAAGTCACTTGCCCCTTGCTGCAAACTAATGTGTTTTGAAACTTCCATGCTCTGCAGAATTTTGTCTTGGCCTTTTTGATAAACATTTCTTTTTCCATGCCTCATCCACTCTGTTAAAAGGAATGAAATTCTTCCAGTCTGAAAGAGCCTAATGTGTTTTGGGGATGAAAAAGTAGGAAGAGGAAGATAATACAGGATGAATAGTCAAATATCACTTCTTATGCTAGCAGAAAATACAACAGGCTATATTTAGAAAAGTCAGCAAATGGACTCTTGGAGATGGCTTTGTCAACACCCATGATAAGTGGGACTATCCATATGCTTGAAGTTAGGCTTGTGATTAAGAACTCCATTGAATAAGGGCCAGAGTATCAAACAAGCCCCTTGAATTCTGCTCAGCATATGGACAAAGTTTAGAGCAATAAAATCAGCCAAACAAGCCAGACTAATTCAAACGCAGCCATATCTCTTGCTGGCCTTTCACTAATTGTCCCTACTAATGAGGATACACCCATTAGTCCTTGAATTTACATCTAATTTACTTACAGAGTTTCTATGCCACAGATACCGATTCACGATCACCTTGGTCTACATTCATAAAGCTGCTTAAGAAATTACTTCCATTTCAAACTCCTAAACACAAGTCACTGGAAAAAGTCACTAAGGTCCCTGGACATGTCCAGATAGAGCCAAAATGACAAAATAGCTTTGCTACCTGGAAACTGAGGTCATTCTCAAACACACACCTACATGCCTTACAATGCAAATCATCCTGAGATACCCACTGGTGTGCACCATAGGCAGATAATGGATAGAACAGGCCATACATCTACTAATAAATCAGCTTGGCAACTTGTCCTCATTTTAATTTAGCTATTCTGGAGGGAAAATAAAATGATAACTCGGGGATATAAAATTTCAGAATAGGTAGTTGTGTTGCTAGGGAGTCCCACGCTGGCTGCAGTTTGTTTTGGAGAGTTGGATGTTTTGGGTTTGTTGGGTTGGTTTGGGTGTGCATGCTGCTTTCCTTGTAACTCTGAGAGAAGTACCTGAGAGCCTTGTGGTTTTATGCTGCACAGAAAATACCACTTCCTATGGGGCTGGGGAACAAATATGCCCTAACCGCACTCAGAATGCTTTTTTATTATTATCTTGAACCACACTTGAAGAGCTCTTTTTTTTTTTATTATGATCTTGAATAAAAGAAAGACGGGAGGAATCAGTTTCTCCCTTGCTTGTTTTGTCTCCTTCACATAAAAAAATAAGTCAGCCCCAAGATTAGTTTTACCGTTTAACAGAGAAATTCAAAAGCGTAGCTCAGGTTCCTCATCAAATGCCAGTACATTTTCTAAAGAAAGGACCGATCAGCCTTCCTCACCTTCCACAGGCATCAAAGGGCTCAAGTTCCCCTTATTCTCTGGTAAAAGAAAACTCCAGTTCAGAGAGGAAAAAGAGAGAAAATCAGCATTTTGGCCTTGATATACAGTTTCTATTAAAACGAGCAAACAAACCTCAGGGAGAAAAGAATAGCAGGAATGGGGGGGATGCTCCGAACACTTGAGCCACCTGCTCTAGCCTCTCTAACCTCAATGACTGCACCTAAGTTTCAAGGATTTCTTGACTAATGCTGGCTTCAGAAAGCTCTGATTTACTACAGACAAAAAGTACTTCAAGTCACTTTAAAAGCGTAACGGTATAATAAAAATAAAAAGCAAAGCAGCAACTACGGCTGACGGTCCCTGGTTTCTGCGAGCCCCTCTGCTATTTGTATCACTCCACCGAGCAAAGCTCACACCAAATGGATGTTCTGGCAGAGGTCCCAGATACACATGCCACCAAGTCACAAGCAGCTCACCATCACCGCCGCTCTTACTAATGAGAAGGAGCGAGCTGCAGCAGCGGTTCTTCAACATCTTTTCCTCTCTGCTCTCCTGGGATACATTCTTTATGCCCCCTCTTGCCTTCCCCAGCCTGCCGGAGAACTGCTGACCCCAGGAGAAATCAGGAAGGGAGAGATGGGGAACTGCAGACAGTGTCCTGTGAGGCAGAGGCTGCTCTTGCAAAGAAAACTTCTTGCAAGGAGGGCAGCTAGCAGTGACCAGGCAGGGGTGGCAGGAGGTAGGCACCCAGAACTGCCCACAGCTGGAGGAGGGTGGGCTGGCACTCTCCATGATGGAAGACTGATGCTGCACTGGCCACCAGTTACCACGGGCTCCTGCTTCTCCTGCTTGCTCCTCCATCTTCCCCAAGCAGCTGAAGGCCCCCCACCCCTGCGCCAGCCACTTCTTCCCAGGTACTCCCTTTTCTCTGCTCCCCGAAGCACACCATGGGGCAACCCTCCCCGGTTCCCCCATCCCCCCTTCCCCACAGTATATTCCACATTCCCCGTCAGACAGAGGTGTGTCCCGGCTTGGCAAGCCAGCGCGCTGCATCGCTGGGAAAGGAGAACAGCAAAACATTATATGGTGTGAAAAGCTGCTTGGATGGGAGGGTAGGCAGCTGGTATGCGAGAGGAGGAAGATCCAGAGGGAAAAGTTGCAAAGCAAAGCCAAGCCCAGATGAGACACTGAGTGGTAGGCACAGTAACAGCAGGAGAGAGAAAAAGTAAAGACAAAGATCTTCCTTCAAAAGAGCTGGAAAGGATTATGTAGGATTGTGACCACATCTTTCCTCAACCGTCCAGGCCCGCCTTGAGCTAAGCAGAAAAAAGGAGAGCTCATTTTTTATTATGCACAAGGAAGCTCTGGGAAGCTTCTTCTGAGAAAAGCAGCTATTCCTCATTCAAGGGACAAGAAACAGATTTTTCTTTTGCAGATTGCTTCAAGCACTGAGATAATCCAGGTGCTGGTTTCTTCCTGAAGCCTGGGAAGAGCCCTAAGCATGTACAAAATATTCATGAGCAGAATAGTTAGCTCATTCCTGAAAGCAATGGAATGGAAGAGCAAACAGATCCACCAGGCTCTGACAACATCTGTGCATGCTGCAAAGTGGAGTTGACGCTTTTGGGAGCAGTCAGAAACGGGGATGGGTGAGGAGAGAGGCCCTGGCCACACTCAAGACCCAGAGAAGGTCTAATAGAAGGGACTGAGGGTTTGGAAACCAGGGAGTGGAAGCATGAGCAGCTTGAGGTTTCTAAGAGGGAAATCACGAAGAGAGTCATGACTGAGGAAAAATGGAGAGAGCTCTCTAAGGAAGGCACTGAAACATGTGTGTGTATATATATATATCTCCATCACATCAGTGTCTTCCCCTCTAGGGAATGAGCCTCTCTTCTCTCTGCTCCATGCTGGGTACCTGGGTGGGGTTGGGGGCACATCGTATCACCAGGAGCAGGGAGACCCTGCTGCTGAGCAAGCCGGATCCAGCACAGGTCTCACCGTCCAGTAGAAGCCCTGAAGCCAGATCTATCATTCTGCTAAATCAACACAATTTACGCTACATACAAGGCAAAGACAAAGGGGGAGGAAGGCCATTTCTCAATCCTGTTTTGGGGTCCCTCTTCCCCACCAGCCCACTGGCTGAGGGGACTGGTGGCAGATGGACTGGCTGGGCACAGTCTTGGGCAGGTGGCAGGCGTTCAGAGGGTAGGCAGCGTGAAAAACCACTGGGCATCTCTGGTTATGAGATTTTGGACAGTTTATCTTACCTACCTCTGCAATCAACATTGCTGAATGGGAGAAAAAGTTGTGGGGCGTTCCAAGAAAAAGAAGGCTCGGGGGGAAGAAGGGGATGACAAGCTCAAGGCAGACCTGGTAGGTGCCAGCAGAGGCACTGGCCACACAGGGACGTTGTAAGGGTAAGAGTAGTGACCCACTGCCTTCTCCGGATGGATGCAGGAGCCCAGCCAGGCTTGTGGCCATGGCAGCCAGCACCCAGTCCCGTACCAGGCGCTCGGGAGTGGTATGGCTTCAAGGATCCAGCATGCCCCTCCCTGGAAAGGTGTTGTGCAGATTGTATCACATTTAAAACAGATTTCATCACCGGGGCATACGCTCTCCTTTCTTATTTTTGGTTATCTACCCATAAGTCATTCAAATGAAAAATTACTCTCCAAGACAGCACAGGCATTTACCACACCCAATTTCAATGCCTGCTCCCAGCAGCACAAGCACAGAGACATTTTACAGAGGGATCTTCTCTTTTTTTATTCTTGTTATTTTTATGCATTTCAGTTAGCCAAAGACTCCTGACCAACAGAATCATGATATGTGAGAAAAATCCTAAGGTTTAAATAATTAACCTTAAATATTAGAAGTTTAGTACTCAAAGGGAACCTGAAGGGAAAAGCAAAAAACACAACTGACAGCAGCATTACAAGCAAATCTGCACTAAAAGGCCAACTCTGCTGCTCCTCGGCAGAGAGAAAATTGCAGGTTAGGAAGAAGAAATGCCTTGCAAATACAGAGCTTCACTCAAGTTACCTGTTACAATGAATTGAGAAAATGGATGTTACTCCTGTCACCTCTAACAGTTACAGGGTGGACTCAAGCCGGTCCCTACCCACAATGGCAAGTGCCAACATGTCAAGCAAAAGCATGCGTATCTACAGGAATGTAGCTTTCTCAGCATTGAGAAAACTGTAATTTAATTTACCATGGTCAGCATAGAGCAAACACCAGCTATTGGAAAGGAGATTGCCTGTATATTGGAATCTACGAAGAAGCTCAGATGGAGAAAAGGAAAAGCTTTTACCCAGGAAAATGCAAGCGAAGAAGAAGAAGAGCGAGGCAATATTCAAGATGGCAGTAAGGTCATTATCTGGCCCATCAATCTAAAAGAGCAGCATTAAATCTTGAACTGGGTAATCATCTATCTAGTTGTGAAGATATGCTGCAGAACCTCGCAGAAATGCAGGTGGTGTGTACTGCCTGCCTACCGTGTGCTTGGCTAACCGCACGCTGCCAGTATTTGCCATAGTATTGGCCCTCACAGAATCACAGAATGGCAAGGGTTGGAAGGGACCTCAGGAGATCATCCAGTCCAGCCCCCCAGCTAAAGCAGGCTCACCTACAGCAGGTTACACAGGACATCGTCCAGGCAGGCTTTGAGTATCTCCAGAGAAGGAGACTTCACAACCCCCCGGGCAGCCTGTTCCAGTGCTCTGTCACCCTCAAAGTAAAGAAGTTCTTCCTCATATTCAACTTAAACCTCTTATGTTTCAGTTTGTGCCCATTGCCCCTTGTCCTGTCACTGGGCACCACTGCAAAGAGTCTGGCTCCGTCCTCGTGATTCCACCCTTAAGATATTTGTATGTGTTGATGAGGTCCCCTCTCAGTCTTCTCTTCGCCAGGCTGAACAAACCCAACTCTCTCAGCCTTTTCTCATAGGGGAGATAATCCAGTCCCCCAATCATCCTTGTTGCTCTCCTCTGAACTCTCTCTAGGAGTTCCTAATCTTTCTGGAGAAGTGTGGAATACATCCCAGGATGCACGCCAGGACAAAGAGTAGGAAGGTATTGCTTTGGGAGGCAGGAAGTCTTAGCTTTTCGAGGGCCGTTTCAGGGAGGCAAGAAACAGGCTCAAAGGGGTGGCCCCAGCCTGCTGGAGGAGAAGCTGCCGAGACCCAGGTCTGATGTAGAGGAGAACGGGCAGCCCTCTGCAGAGCTGTGGAAGAGCCGATTTCGCCACCGGCTGTTGTCTGTTTCGGACCCGCTTTCCCCTTACAGACTGTCGGAAAAGATCCTCTCTGCACACATCAGTATTTCTTACTCATAAAATAAACCTGGGCTGTGAGAAATTAAGCGTTTGTTGTCATGCACTGACTGACTACTGGGAGAGCGCTTGTGCTCTTGACTGACAACTCAATTAAGCTGAGCTCAGTCTTTCACCAAAGACATTATTCGCTTCTCTCGGATGGCAGACACTGCTGTAATCCCAAGCAGGATTAGTGGAGGTATATTGTTTTACATCATGTAAGGAACCAGCCTATTTACCTTAAACTGCATTTAACTTCATAGGCTACTTATTTCATCTTTTCCCAGGAGTGATTATTGTCATCCTGAAAAGAGGAGGAGGAGAGCTACACTGGTTATTAAAACCCAACAAGCCAGGTCTGGCAGCTGAGACACACATATTCTGAGATAACAGGGCAAGTGAATTTTAGTTCCTAAAATAAAGCTTGAATTCTGCTGATGTTGCTTGTGTTTCACATTTACTAGCCTAGTGCTTCCTTCCCTCTCCTCTCCTGTTTTTTTTTTTCCATTTAAAATAATGTAAAAAATAATAGTAGGCATTAATAATAGATTTCTGCATGCAGCCTCCGGTGCTGGTGACTGAGGGAGGGATATTTTCTACTCTTCCTCACTAAGAACAGGATGGGACCTGCAAGCCTAAGGAAAATACCACCGTGGTTTCCCCTGAGTACTGGGCATCACTGGACTTGGGCCCTGAGAAAAGAAGGTTGAGGGTGGAGAAAACATGAAAATGCAAAAAAGGACTAAAGATAGAATACTTCTGAGGAAACAGCTGGAAAAGGGAAAGAATAAAATGAGAGAAAGGTCAAGTTTTGGCATGTTCGATGTGAAAAATAAATTAATAGGAAAATGATAGGAAAGAAGGCGCTTCCTACTTTCACAGAAGCCAGTGAGAATGAAAAGCAGATATGTTTAATTCAAGCACAGAGGAGAATGGCAACAACCTATTACATCATTTCTGTATTGAAAAAAATTCACTTTTTATTATTTAGTTACTTACCTCTTCCTTCCTTTTTTTTGTTTTGTTGTTAAAATCACTCTCTTTGGGAGGGCAATGTTTGTTTGTTTAATGTAGCAGGAATGTATCTGCAATTACTGTTTGTGGTTTTTTGCTCCATGAAGTGCAATTAACTTATATTAAACAAGTTTACAAGATAGCACATAGAATAACAAATTAGGAACCTCTATTTCACCACTTTCCAAACTTAAAAACAAACTCACTGAATTGAAGGCTTTATGTTTTCAAATTCTAAGTAGAACATTTCTTAGTTCCAGAATTCCTGGAAAACAGTAAGAGTAACTGAGAAAAAAACTAGGAACAGCAAAAGCTCAACAAATAGCAACTGTAACTTAATTAAAATTTACTTAATTTCATACTCAGCTGCAGGAAACACCTGCAGTTGTATCAGAAATTTTGGTCTCTTATTCAACTAGACTGCAATAATTCATCAATATTCTATACTTTACTACGTTTTTAACACGGGTTTTGCTGGAGAGGGAGGATCATCCACTAATTTGTCAAAAGCTTTAAACTATGCTGTTCTATAGTAAAAAAAAAATTCCTCAGTCTTGAGAAAGAATAAAAATGTAAAGCTCTGTGACTCCACCAACAAACAAGCTTTAATAATTTCCCAATGACTGTAAAAGATTTGTATGAATGATAAGAAATTATTCTGAACACTGCATGCACTTTTTTCAGGCTCGAGCATACAACGAGAATTTATCTTATTAGAATCAGCCATATTAAAGAAATACGCTTGCTTTCGCCTATTACTTAGACTTTTCCGCAGCTTCAACCAGAAAAAAGTTAATTTATAGAAGCATCTTCATTCTTCAGGAAATGAAAACATCCTTTGAAACTGCAGCTTTAAAGTATCTCTGTTAATACGTACAGTCAAATATTAAAATGCTTTCCTGCAATGCCGCTACGCTGTGTTTTTTTGGTATGCATTGTAGCCAAGATGTTCCTTTAATGCAATAACAAGCAATATTAAATTCATCAACTTTTACTACGCCGTGTGCAACTCCTCAATGTAAGTCTTTCTATTAAGCAATTCGCCGACTGATTACGGTATATATTTTCTCAAGGAAGAAGCCAGTAACCGTGGATCAGATCCAGCAGCCTTGGAGCCAGCAGCGGAGAGCAGGAAAGAGGGCAGGCTGCTCAGGAGCTTGGAAGGGGAAGGGTTTTCTCATTGGTTTTGTTGTTACAAGTTCAGGGCAAGGATGAGAAAGCAATGACGGTGACTACAGCAGCAGTGGGGCAGACCCAAAGAACTACAAAGACAGCAGAGATGACTGGATAGAGAAAGTGAGGTGTCCCGCATCCTTGACGGCGTATCTGTCAGATGCTTTTTACGCAGGGGGACAACCAGTACAGCCCAATATTGTGGCAGGGACTTGGCACAGATTTGCCAAAATAAAACAAAACAAAAATTCCCTAGAGAAGGGTGATCGTGTAAGCAGAGAATGAGACCTACGAGCAGCGGAGGGAAAAGGAACATGTGGAAAATAGCGTTACAAGAAGAGACAAGAACAGAAACACTGAGGGACTGGATCCTGACAGCGTATTGGAGGCTGCAGCTAACACAGCAAGAAGGATGCTCCACCAACAGGAGGAAGGATGGAAGAGAAAGGAGTCAGGTTCGTACCGACACCAGGCAGAGGAAGAAGATACACACAACAGGAAACTGTCCTTAAGAGCTGAAAACCTGTCATCTGCCTGGATCTGCAAAAAAGAATGGTGTATCAAAAGAATATAGGATATAGAATCATAGAATGCTTTGGGTTGGAAGGGACCCCTAGAGGTCATCTAGTCCAGCCCCCCTGCAGTGAGCAGGGACACCACTAACCAGATCAGGTTGCTCAGAGCCCCGTCCAACCTGGCCTTGAATGTTTCCAGGGATGGGGCCTCCACTGCCTCTCTGGGCAACCCGTCCCAGTGTTTCACCACCCTCATTGTAAAGAATTTCTTCCCTATATCCAGTCTAAACCTACCCTGCTTCAGTTTAAAACCATTACCCCTTGTCCTGTCACAGCTGGCCCTGCTAAAAAGATTTCCCCCGTCTTTCCTATAGGCTCTAGGTTTAAAAACAATTGTAAAAAGAGATATGGCAACGGGCAAAGGAATGTCAGTGAGTAAAAAAATGAGAAAGAAAACAGATTCAATACTGCAGAGTGCAGTAATTGAGAGGAAACACAGGATTACACCTAATTCCCAGTAAGGGAAATGGATGTGGTCAGTGAGAAACAAGTACAATGTTTGTGTACTAATACTTAGGCCATGGACCAGAAAATAAAAAGTGGAATTTTAATTGCTGGTGCAAAATGTGAAACAATATGTTGCAGGAATAACAGAAAATGCAATCAGGACTAGAACATGACTGTGTTCGGGAAAGGTAAAAACAGAAGTAAAAATGATGGACAAGAACTGAACAGAAATAGTATCAATGGCAATGTGATAAGAAGGAATAGCATCCATAATACAAAAACCATTTAGGAGAAAGACACTCTGCAGTAGAGTCTCAGTTCCTTTGCAGAGGGTTTTTTCTGTTTTTCCCCAAAGAAAATTTTATCTGACACTCAAAAGACACAATTCCTAGTAGAAAACAAGATTTTAAATTATGAGAAACAGATAGCAGAACAAATGGATCTAGTAACAGCAGAGGCCCAGTTATTTCCAGATGTGAGATCCTATGTATTTCTTTCCCAAACACTGGTTGAACAAGAGGGTCTGTGGGTACTCTTAGGGTTGATTTGGGGAGTAGCAAAGATATCTGTAATCCAACTGGATTAAGAAAATAATTATGAGTTGCAAGACCATATTTGCTTTTGTTTAAACTATACAGAAAGATAAGCAAAATGCCTGTAATAAAAGTTCAGGACTTCAAAGGGGCAAGTTTGATAAACTAAAAGAAACCTGGCCTGAGAAGATATCAAATAGGAAGAACTATCTGAGCTTATGAAGCATTGCTATAGAAATGCAACTGAAAAAGCAAGATCATGGACAACAGGGCTGAAAGCAAAATTTCTGCTATAAACTGGAAACTCATCAGCTGGAAAT
This sequence comes from Gorsachius magnificus, assembly GCA_034008185.1. Classification (NCBI taxonomy): domain Eukaryota; kingdom Metazoa; phylum Chordata; class Aves; order Pelecaniformes; family Ardeidae; genus Gorsachius; species Gorsachius magnificus. Next base: position 167,792,391 of record CM067081.1, read on the forward strand.
GTCAAAGATGACAAGCCCATAAAATCACACAGAGAGTCACCCCGATATAATCATAAATGACAAAGACACTGCTAAAGTGTATCATCGGATGTGCTTCTGTTAGAGAAAGATCACCGCAGTGCTCTTGCTCTACCCAGCAAAGGCTCACCTGGGGCACTGAGCAAAGGTTTTCGTTACCCATATTGAAGGAAACTGGTCTCAAACTGGTGCAGAGCAAGATTATTGGGGCAGTCAAGAGAACAGACAAGCTTCTCCTCGACGAGAAGACGCCCTGAGGAGCTTGGCTTGGTTAGACTCGGAAGACGTAGGCTGAGAGGGCTACAAGATTTGTTTCTATAAATATATTGCAGAGGAAGTAAGAAAAATGACAATGTTAACTCAAGAACAAGTGGATATAAACAGGCCACAATGAAATTCAGGCTGAAGTTAGAAGGCGGCTTCTAGCCTGACCGCACTGAGGTTTTGGAACATATTTTTAATGACAGTAGTGAAGACAAAGAACTTAACGGGATTTTGATCACTTTGCAAATGGCATAGCAGGAGGAGGTTGCCTGAAACAGTAAGAGAATGAATGCTAGGTTCAGGAAATCTTTTCCGTTCCTAATTTAAATAAAAATTTGTTCACTGAAACTTGGCAGAAGTTATTCAATGCTGTCTTTTAATGGCTGCCTTTGTTACTTCATGAAATGTACTTAAAAGGGTTGTTAAAAGGAAAACCTTTCTGCTGAAAGACAGCATGGTGTTTTTATGATGTACAAACAATAAGTATCCTGGAATCCTAGCCAGCACACTGAAAGCCATTAAAATAAGTTGCAGCAAAATTCATTAGGAACAGTGATAACTATAAAAATGAGGAATTATTGAAACAGCTTAAAGTTCATGCATTCTGGCGTTATGTATTTTGGTAAAATTCCCCCAATCCAACTCCAGATTCCAAGTGAAAATTCAGTGCAAATAATCTGATACCTATTCTTCATGCCCACTGGAATCTAATGTTCAGACATGTACAACTGTATTGAAAAATAATTTCTCTTTTTTTAACACATTTGTGTCTGTGCCACCTAATCTCCAGAGCAGAAGTCCCTGGATTTACAAGGAAGGGAGCAAGAACAATAGGAAAAAAGATACTTAGAGCTAATATATGGTCGCAATCTTTTAGAAATTTAAAGAATTATTTTACCAGGTTTTCTAGAAAACATACACACTAATGGTTTTGAAATACTACCTCAAGTAATTCTCTACAGAGGAAACAGCAATTTCTCTCTTCTTTTGGGACTATGGAAGAATTCAAAAGTGAGGTAGTAGGAGACTTTAATCTCAGAAGTTAAATTCCTGCAGACTTTTAAGTAAAATAGATACCAGACATTAAAACACTCACAGGTTAAGATGGACTACTGCTGTCAGCTCTGAGGTATCCCTCAAAAACAGCCTTGAAAGCTTTCAAATTATTTCATTTAATTGATGATAGGAAAAACCATCTGTGGTTAGGACAGTGGACTGGGACTTAATAGTTCAGTTCCTGAAACTGCCATAAACTTTGGGGAAACTATTCATTCTGCTGCTTAATTTGTTAGCTGTAAAAGTAAAATAATCATCTTTTTTTCCCTTGCCCTACATATTGAGGCCTCCACACCTGGAGACGGTGACTGCCGAGAATGAGGGGGCCGGCTCTCATTTTACATTTCTCACGTTACTGCGACCAGTGAGTCGATCACGCAGGATGGCTTTGGCTCCCTTGGCTTATTCCCACTGTGCCGGCTTCTAATGACTGACCAGGCTGCGGTTTTACAAGTAAAATCACGCAACAACCTGGAACCCAGCCATGGCAGAAGTTGACATATCAACCATATCAGGCCTGTATCAACCTGCAGTATCAAAGCTCTGGCTTGTAAATGAATTATATATGTACATGAAAGGCGATGCAATTATAATCACACTTCACATGGTCAGTCACAAAGCCTCATATTAATAAGCCCCAATCTTCAAGTTCAAATGTCAAACTCAGTCATACTGTTAATATTTAAGTAAAATAAAATGTACATTTTAACTTCATCTTTAATATCTTTTCTCTTCACAGAATTTACCTTTTAAGGCATCCCTCTGAAAACACTAGTTTTATTCAACTTCAGTACCTCCCAACAACGTAACAAAAGGAAACAGGATAAAAACAAAGGATCTCAGGATGAGCAGAAAACCCCGCCGCATGTCTGAAGAAGCTTTTGCGAAAACAAGGATTACTACATTTGCAGAAAAGTTTACTTGTTTTAATCCATATTTTGTAATGGGAGCCCTTTCATAATTTTCTTGTTGATTATCATTATTTTTACAACCTGTAGGGCAACACGGACACCCATTCAGCCTCCTGTGAATTAAACACCTACAAACTTCCATCTTCTTTGAAAAAAAAAACCCAGCAGCTATGAATTAATAAGCACTAATTAATACGATGCAGGACAAATTCTGTCTGGTATGCAGAGAGCACAGTTTTATTATCTTCCTTCTGACTGCCAAGAAATCCAGTGAAAAGATGAAGCGGCAGAGTCGATGGAGCGGCTCTTTCGATAGATCTGGAAGACCGCCCGTGTTAAGCAACTTCCACATCACGGCACATATTATTTCACATTACTGCTGAACCACTCTACAAATGGCGCAGATTAATCCGACGCAGAAAAGAAATAATCCATGCTGAAAGTTGTGCCAGGCAGAAGGCAGCCACTCATAGTAACACTGCTGGGGACTCTTTGCTACAGGGGAAACAGACAGACAGACAGACAGACATTGCCCTTCTGCACTTTGTCACGCATCGCACACCGACAGAAGGAAATGCCTCAAGTCTTTGCATGAGGCTTTATGTAAATAACACCAAACTGACATCCTCAGGCAGTTGGGTGCCGTTATTCTTTATCAGAAGCATTTGTCAGACTAAACCAGCCTCACTACGTGACTTTACAGAGCCAATTCTAAAAGCAAAAAAGGCTCGCTTTGGTATCCTGAGCCTCGGAGAAGCACTGGCGAATGAAGAGGAGAGGAAAGCCAAAGAGAAAGGGTCTTCCTGTGTGCATCTCTTTGTGGAACTGGAACTTGCCTTTGTGCTTGAAGGTAGATGGTTTTATTACATGGTCATCACAGACTACATCCTTAGTGAGAGTATACTGCTCTCTCTCCTTCAAGCCTTTTTCTCCATCCTTTATTGGATGTGGGGTGAAACACAGTGACAAAGGATGAGGAAAAGGCTGAGGTACTTAATGCCTTCTTTGCCTCAGTCTTTAAGAGTCAGACCAGTTGCTCTCCAGGTACCAGCCCCCTGAGCCGGAAGACAGGGATGGGGTGCAGAATGAGGCTCCCATCATTCAAGAGGAAATGGTTAGTAACCTGCTACACCACTTAGACACACACAAGTCTACGGGGCTGGATAGGATCCACCCAAAGGTACTGAGGGAGCTGGCGCAAGTGCTCACTAAGCCACTTTCCATCCTTTATCAGCAGTTCTGGCTAACTGGGACTGGAGGTTGGCAAAAGTGATGCCCATCTACAAGAAGGAGGATCTTGGGAACCACAGGCCTGTCAGTCTGACCTCGGTGCCCGGGAAGTTTATGGAGCAAATCGTCTTGAGTGCCATCACATGGCACATACAGGACAACCAGGTGGTAAGGGCCAGTCAGCATGGGTTTATGAAAGGCAGGTCCTGCTTGACCAACCTGATCTTCTGTGACAAGGTGACCCACTTAGTGGATGAGGGAAAGGCTGTGGATGTAGTAAAACTGGACTTTAGTAAAGCTTTTGACACTGTTTCCCACAGCATTCTCCTGGAGAAACTTGCTGCTTGTGGCTTGGATAGGTGTACTCTTCACTGGGTAAAAAACTGGCTGGATGGCCAGGCCCAAAATGTTGTGGTGAATGGAGTTCAACCCAGTTGGTAGCTGGTCACAACTGGTGTTCCCCAGGGCTCAGTGTTGGGGCCAGTTCTGTTCAATATCTTTATCAACAACCTAGACGAGGGGATTGAGTGCACCCTCAGTAAGTTTGCAGACAACACCAAGTTGGGCAGGAGTGCTGACTGGCTTGAGGGTAGGAAGGCTCTACAGAGGGAACTGGGCAGGCTGGATCGATGGGCCAAGGCCAATTGTATGAGGTTCAACAAGGCCAAGTGCCAGGTCCTGCACTTGGGTCACAACAACCCCATGCAGTGCTACAGGCTTGGCGAAGAGTGGCTGGAAAGCTGCCTGATGGAAAAGGACCTGGGGGTACTGTTTGACAGCTGGCTGAATATGAGCCAGCAGTGTGCCTAGGTGGCCAAGAAGGACAAGAGCATCCTGGCTTGTATCAGGAATAGTGTGGCCAGCAGGAAGTGATTGTCCCCTGTACTCAGCACTGGTGAGGCTGCAACCTGAACATTCAGTTTTGGGCCCCTCACTACAGGAAAGATGTTGCCTTGCTGGAGTGTGTCCAGAGAAGGGCAACAAAGCTGGTGAAGGGTTTAAAGAACAGGTCCTATGAGGAGCAACTGAGGGAACTGGGGTTGTTTATCCTGGAGAAAAGGAGGCTGAGAGGAGACCTTCTCTCCCTCTACAATTCCCTGAAAGGAGGTTGTAGCGAGGTGGGTGTCAGTCTCTTCTCCCAGGTAACAGGCAATAGCATGAGGGGAAATGACCTCAGGTTGTGCCAGGGGAGGTTTAGATTGGATATTAGGAAAAAATTCTTCACCAAAGGGTTGTCAAGCATTGGAACGGGCTGCCCAGGGAAGTGGTTGAGTCACTGGAGGTATTTAAAAGGCAGGTAGACGTGGTGCTCAGGGACATGGTTTAGTGGTGGAATGGCAGTGTTAGGTTAACGGTTGGACTTGATGATCTTAAAGGTTTTTTCCAACCTAAACGATTCTATGATTCTGTTTTATAAGCCAACCATGTTTGGTGAACAGAGGTGCATCAAATACAACCGAATGGGAAAGTAGGTCAAAAGTCAAATCTGTCACAATCTCCAGGCGGCAGATTTCAACAAGCACGTTCTCAATTAAGGGAAAGAAAAATCCACGAAAGCTATACAACACTGAAATACAAATTTCATGAAGCCTCCAAGCCCCAGTCTGCAGGAAGAGGATGGCAGGTACCTACTGCTATGGGCAGGTCTTGTTCTTGCAGCTTTCCTTTGGCCACTGGGCTACTGATCTTAATCGGAAACAGGTTGTTGAGACAGATGGACCTTGATCTGGCTTCATATGGCCATCCTTATTTTTATGTTCATGTTTTCTCAAAGTCTGTTCACACAGAAAAATACACACGCAATATGCTGTTTCAAAGAGTTAACACGTGGATTAGAAGGAATCGGTGACACTTTGTACAACACTGCCAACCCTGAGTGGCTTATACGCCAGGATGACAAAACAAAAGAAAAATCTGGAAATGGCAGGGAAGGGAGAGGAAGTTTATTTTGCAAATTTTTGACAGAGTAGCCAATTTGTTTTTCAAAATTTGTTTCCATAATTGGTATGGGCAACACTTTGACATTATCAAGAATTCTTTGCAGGATTCAAGTACCTTTGCAAAAGGGAAAATGAAACGAGAAGCTCTAAAATTGCTACAAATCTGAGCAGCGCAGTCTTCGGCATGTTAATACCCTCTAAAATCAGAACTTCCTTGTTCTATTTCCGCTCTCCCAGCACTCCTCGATATTAGCTCATCTAATGCACATTGCAAGCGTATGCTGAACCTGCTGATGAAATGGATGCAGAGCTTTCCCTCCCATATAAAACCCAGGAAAGAAGGTTTAGGAAGAAAGTCAGGGCAGTGCTTTATCTACCACAGAATGAGATTTGTCTCCCTCCGCTTATATGGGAGCGCCAGCTGACCCTGAAGAAAATTCTCAAGATATTTCCTTGATCTTGGGAAATCTCTGGAGTGCCAGGACATCCCACCCTGGCGTTAATCCTACGAACTACCAGTTTCACAGCCATAAGCCTAAACCATGAGCACGACTCTAGGGGAGCTACACCTGCCTTGGCTTGGTGGCAGGATTCTCGATGGGACATCTACAACTGTTTGCTAAATTTTCTTTCCTAAGCTGTATGGCACCCGGCATGGGGCTGGGACCAAGAACATATGATATAGGGCGATGCTCTGCTCTTCTGCCAAATCTCTGCTCCCACCGCATGAATCTGAGATCTTTTGGGCCTACCCAGGGACTGGGAGAGGATACAGCTCGGCCTTTGATATTTTCCCTGCCTTTATACAGTAATGAAAAAATCAATGACCAGGGGAAACATATCAGTCTGTCAGGGTGTTCTGTACCACAGCAAGAACAAAGTTCCTGAAAATCTCCCTCCATGCCAGGCAGACTGCAGCCAAAGACAGAAGAGCCTGCCGGTTATAAAGCACGCTGTTAATTTTTGCTTTTCCCTTCCTCTGCTCTTGCGGGCAGAACAGTCTCAAATCTAGGAATTTTACTTAGTTCACTTTATTGCCAATTAACACAAAGTTTTAATTACTGATTCAGATGCTGGGGGGGGCGGGGAGGATGACATTAACTTCTCCCCCTTCCTAGCCTCCATTTCCCTTGTTTTCCCCGCGTGCCACGCTCTCGGCCTGCAGGAGGGCTGGCAGCAGAGGCGGCGGAGGTCAGGCTGCTGTTCCTTCCTGCTGTGCCTCCCTTATTCCTTCTCTCCCACGCATCTTGTTCTCCCCTGCCCCTCCGAGGACCAGGAGCGGGTCCCCAGCCACGTCCCCAGCGATGGTCCCGTAACAGATGTCTCCTCCCGCTCGCCCGGGGCGGCTGCAGGCCAGCTCACTGACACCCCCCATGGGGCACGCCACGGCCCCCTCTGCCCAGACCCCGCGACTTACACCCCAAACCCTCACTGCCAACAAAACCCCAGAAACCAGGGCTGTTGTAATTCCAGAAATCACACTGTGAGCCTTTTTTTTTTATTTTTGGAACCAGCATAATAAGGAAAAGAAACAGCGAGAGGCCAAAACATGCATTGCCCAGGCATCTCCTAAAGCTGCAGCAGCAGGGCTGCTAACAAGCACACAGCTGACATCAGCCAGGCCGGGTTTTTTGCAAGCAACTCGTTATGTTTTTTTCCAGACAAAATCAGTTTTAGCTGCAAAATCCAGTTGTCCAGGTGGGTATCTCTGGTTTGGGGGTGGGGTGGGGTGAGGGGAGACAGGAGGGGGTGTTTCAAGCACAGGGAAAACCCACTGGCAGGGTTTGAGAAGGGGCAGGCATCGCATCTGCTGGGGTTGCAGCTGGCACGGCCGCACCGTCGGGAGCGCGGATTGTGTGCCAGTAGAACTTTCAGGGTAATGCTCCAAAAGTAATAGGTGTAAATATTTATCTTTTATGCTTAAAAAACCTGACGGCACAGAACTGCTAGAAGCTGGTGCACGCCCTGGAGGGACAGGAGAAGGGGAGGAGAGTCAAGGCCCTGAAGGTTGCCTGCTAAGCTCCTTCTAAGGTAAATTTTCTGTAGCCTGCTAGCAAGAAATGATCCGCTTTAGAGAGAAGCACGCATTGGCGTGTTTTGTTTTCTCAGAGAAGTGTGGAATTTGAAGCCAGGTCCTTTGGCTTATCTGTTGTAAACCATGACTGCTTCTCAGCGCCACACCACTCAGTATTTCCTAGAGAAGGGATTCTGAGAAAAAAGAAAGAGCCCCAGTTCCCTAGAAGCATTAAATTAACACAAGGGATCTGTAAACGAAACAGCAGAGGTTTGAAAGCCTTACCCTTTACTGTTTCCTGCTTTCTTGGAAAAATCTCAGTATTAAAACAGATTGGATTACATTACAGGACTAGTTGCTGCTGAAGAATTTTATTTTGGGTTATAAAACACAATGTTTGCTGTTTTTCTAATTCAATTTGCTTTTACCTTCGTTATGTCACACTGTTACTAAGGTTCCTGTGAGAAAATGCAGGTTGTTATTGCCTGCAAACTACCCCAATTATCATCTGCTCTCACTTTGCAAAGTAATCGTGGGTAGAAACTGTGTAGTAAGTATAATGCTGCCCTAAAGAAATATGTCATAATTTCAAATCAATTTACAGCTTTTGCTTTGGGCATATAAAAAAATTACATGAAGAACTTGTTTCCCACCCCCCCCCAAAAAAACCTTAAAAGATTAACATATCTCTAAATTAAAAAACAAACACTGACCATAATGCTACCAACCAGCTTACATCTCTGAATTATAAGATGTAAACAAGTGATTTTGCAAACTTTGTTTTTAAGGGCTTGTGCCTTTGTAGTGAAGTTTTCAGCTCGAATAACAACACCAGCAGCCTCGCGTGGGCTCAGAATAATTTCACCACGAAGGGCTGACTGTAACTCCAGCCCTACTCCTGCAGTCCTAACGCAAGGAAGACTTGCATTTAATACAGTGGGAACTTTTGCCAGGTGATAGCCACAGGATCAAGCTTCCTGGGTAGGATAAAAATCTAAAGCAAATTTTTATATTCATGTTTAAATGTTTTAAGTAGGTGAAGTGAAAATTCTTGGCACTCCCAAATGACATCAAAGATTGAGGGAGGAAAAAACCAGAAGATTCTTGGTAGCAATATATTTAGCACCTTTCTTGGAATGTAATTGTTACTGGAAACTTTGGGGGTGTATCCACATGCGTTAACCACTCTTGTACAGTAAAGTCTGGTCTCTGAACTCATAAAAGTATTACACAATATTCTAACTACCTCAAGAGGCCTGATAATAATCATAAAATCATAGCATTCCACAATAATCCTAAAGATAAAGTGAATAATTAATTTGCAGCTGGAAAAAATATGCTACTGCATATGTTACTGCAATTACAATTTCTCTGCATACTGCAGTGATGCTTCTCACATAGCAAGTAAGAAGAGAGTTAAAAATATAAATGTGTCAGGCCCAGGCAAGTAATTAACTCTGCCAAATTTATAGATGCATGTAAAAATTTGATTTTACCATGTTTTTTTTCCAAGTATTCATGGGCTATGTGAAAAATAGGGGGTCGAGAGGAAGTCACAGTGAAAACAAGTGATGCAGGTCAGGATCAGATTGTTTTTCCTGTTGTCTTTCAGTAATATTCATTTGCTTGGTTCAATCTTCCTACTGCCACCTGTATGCTAAAACAGTGAAGTTTTAATGAAGAACATTTAATGACACTATAAAGCTTGTAATCAATATTCCTTCTTGAAATGGCACAGCACAGCACTATCAGATTTGAAAAAGAGGGAATTGTGTGACTGAAAATCTATAGCCACTGCCCAGTCTGTGTGCTTGTTCTTCAGTGTTTGTAAGCAGTTTTGCTTAGAGGTAAGAGAACAGCAGGACAGTCCATCAAAATCCTCTATACATTCCTCTTGGCAAATATTTTACCATCATCATCCCGCTTATATTTAGAGACAACACCCATCAATCCAAAACTAGACTGTAGAGCCATTTTTAAGCTAGACATGAAGAAAAAATAAATGACATGAACTAATGAAAATTACATGAGAGCCCTACAAATTTTTAAATTATTTATTCTTGTTCCCTTTTACATACTGATGCAGTTTGTAATACCCTAAGCAGAAAACATAGACATCAAAACATACAGTTATTACAATATTAAACAAATACCCAGAGTGTAAAATATTCTGCATTTCAAACTGAAATATTGAGATTTTTTTCAAAAAGTTAAATATAAAAAATATGGCTCAGACCTGCCTACAATTTGCAGGTGACTTAAAATGACTTGAAAAATAAATTAAGATACTATTCACCCAAATGAATTCCTAGTTGAGTATTCAAATCAAGTAGCAACAAGGACAGTAGCTCCTATCATCTTTAGGATGTAATTTTTAAAACTCAGCCACAGAATTATAGCAATTTTGACAGCACAAGGAATATAATTATGGTTCATACAGAAGCCTTTCTGTCTACCAACTTCACATGTATCTATTAAGTTATAATAAGGTAAAAGGTACTTGCTGAAGGAAAAAAATATTTTAATTTTTGTTGTTCCTGTTCAGCTCTCAATACTTTCAGAACGATTTTCTTTTACCTCATCTCCTTCAGAGTACATTTACCACTGACCATCAGATTTTTCTAAGTGCTGCCACTGTCTGCCTCAGGACATGAGGGGTGCTCCTTATTTTAACAACTAAGCCCCAACTACATAAAAAAAGCACGTAAAACATTAGTGGACTGAAAAATATTCTAGGCTGTCACTACCAATAAATATCCATCTCTGAATGTTTTTAAAGGAAGTTAATGTTAAATCTAGGTACTCTATTCAAGCCACAAGCATACCCAATACAGTGCAATTCAAGTAGAAAGGAAACAGTCCGAATTCTTCCTCTTCTTCTACAAGGCAATCCCTACCAACTTCCAGGAAACTTCAGATTTCAGGAAAATCAGACCAATGTTACATGAACATGTTGAATTTTATGGAAATAAAACATTTAAACTCCTTGTAAGGTTCTACACCCATTTCTCCTTTTTCTATATATATATGTGGGTGGATGAGTATACACATCTATTTTAGACATCTGCATGCATCTGACTTCTTAAAAAAATCTTAAATATTGATCACATTTTGTGTGATAACCATGAAGTGCTAAGCTACCCACAGCCAACAACAATAACAAAATTATTCTCAGAAAAGACTTTTCTTAGGCTCTTGTAATATTTGCAGAAACAGTTCCGTATTTTTAATATTTATAACTAAAAACTATTCCATTAGCAGATTTGTGTGAAAAATACAGACGTACTCAATATTTGGTACAAGTCTTCAGAATAAATATAATTCATGAATGTGGTATAGTATCAGTTATTTTGTATAAATATTCAATTTTTGACACTAGATACTTTTAAAGAGGCTGTGCCAGCAAATAGGTTTTAAGAACTTACCAAATATACAAAATATATTTATCATGAAAATCATCATGCTTGGAGGAATATATTCCTGATTTAAATGTGGAGGATATGACAAAATATTTGCTTTGAGGAGCTGGAGGGGCAGAATTAGAAAAGCAAACTCATTCTGTCTGAAATATTTAAACAACTTAGTGAACTTCCTACTCTAAATCCTATTCACGATACTCAATATGAAAACAAGTCAAGACAGCTTGATAACAAAACCAGAGGTAGTGCTGTAACTGGTAGCCTTGGGTGCAAAGGGATAAGTTGCTTAAATGGAGATCGTGAGACAGGTTCTCAGTTGATGGTCCACTGGTTTAGCTGCTTTCAGTGGGATTGTGACAATTTAAACCAGCTGGAGGGCTACCCCACCATTTTGTTGTTCAAACAATTCAATACAATCCCTGCTTCAGGGAGAAAAGGAGGGCAAGGTTTCTAATAAAATGAATACCACCACCTGATTTTGTGTTTTCTTTATTTTTAAAATAGGCAGACCTTTAAAAGTCAATAATAATATCACATTGTAGATATGGGACTGAAGTCAATAAGACACAGTAAATTCAGTTATGGGAAACAGCTTTGAATGGTTTTAATTATATTTTCCTAGAAAGGCTTATAGAATGTTATTGATATTTGATCTGGATAGTTCTGTTTTCTATTACAAAGTACATAATATCAATACAGCACCATATATGTCTGCATTCAGCAGTCCTTAACCCTTTGCAGGCCCCAAATGAAAGGAGAGGCAGGTGGATATATTTCTTTTTCTTTAATCTGAGAAAAGCAGATGCCATCAAACCTGTCACCTGTCATAAAGCATTAAACCTCAGTCAAAGTCAGGAAGTAATGAGGTCTGAACCACCGTCATGTTCTAGCATGATGCAGAAAGAGAGCAGACTGCACAGCATTTGTATGTTAACTGCATTAGACATCTTTTATTTTACAGTTGTCTCATTCTTTCTCTCTCCTGAAGCCGGCTCATGCACCTGGCCTCTCCTGGAAACCTCTGCTGCCTGTCACTTCCCAATGTGCAGATTCCAGCTGATTGAATCCTTTATTAAATGAGATACCCCCATACTGAAAAAAAAAAAAAAAAGCCCCCCCAAAACGCGGGGGGGGGGAGGGGAAAGAGGAAAGCCATCCAATATGAACAAAAGAATCCAGTTTCTCAGAACTATAAATTTCAAATCCATCTGGCCCGGGAGGGGGACAATAAAAATATACAGAAAGTGATTAAGAAGTACTCTACGATACCCACTGCAGCTAGTTACCGCAGGTCCTGTGGGTCCATCCACCCTGTGCATTCATACCACAGCTGAGCAGCTCCAGGAGATGCATAAATGAATATCATTGCCTCCAGTGAACGTAAGGGAAAGCAGACCGGCAGTCACTTGCCCAAGGCCACGCTTTAAATCAGCGCTAGAACTGGGAATAATATTCCCAAATCATTCTGCTTCTCTGGTTCAGGCGCCATTCAGTAGATTGCAGCACAAAAAAAAAAAAAAAAAAAAAACAACCAAACAAGCACACAGACAAAATTAACAGTTTGGTGTAAAGGGAAAATTATTTCAAGATAGAAGCATTGTGACAAGGCTAACAGCAGCCGAACAACATGCATTTGGGCTCAATCAGAGCACCCACCTGAAACGGGAGTGCTGAAAAGCCTTGAAGAAAAGTGAGTAATTTTAGGAGGCCTGGGCATTATCAGCACACCAGTTCAGGAAAAGAGCAGGATTTTCACACGCGGCGGCCAACAATAACCACCCCACTACTTACAGTCTATATACTGTATATATACTTGTAGGTATATATATACATCCACGTAGCCACAGAAGACGGCTCTCCATGCTGATTCAGTAAGGTTAGAAGTAAAAAGGAGCTGCACAGCACTTGACATGACGAGAGAAACGAGCAGACAGCAAGGTTCAGATGCATGCCCCGGTCAGACATTGGTAGGATAGAGAAAATCAGAGCTACAAGTTTGACAGCAAATATAGGTTAGAAATACACGGGAGTGACTGGTGGAATAGGCCAGGGGAGTTGTTTCAACACCCTGGCATGCTGCTCAGAATGATCTTTAAAATCCATTAAAAAGAGAATATGCAGCGAGAGTGAAAAGGCAGCAAATGTAAAAGATTAAAGAAAACAACCTCCTGCCCAGTTAATGCTCTGCCGGGCTGTGTCCTGCACCGACACAGCATCAAACTGAAACCAAGGGGGCACCAACACACAGAGCAATTTTTCTTCCCGTTTTTCTTTTTTGTGTTAAATACCAAAACAAGCTTCCTTGTGCACCACAACTTAAATGCACCCATTAACCCTAAGGAGGCAGGGAAGGAATTTTTCATGGGAGAAGATTTATTCATAACTCAGTAATACGGGGATTCTTTCATGTCTCTCAAGAAGCTCTAAAACTAACCAGCCCGATATTATTTGGATGGATGGCACATCTGGGAGTGGTTTGAAGAAGCCATCTACTGAAAATGTAAGCAAAAGGCTCTTAGGGTAGTTTTTCGACGCTTGAGGAGGAAGCCTTTGGGAGAGACCATATGCAGTGATTATAATAAGGGCAGGGAGTAAATTCAGCAATCTTAAAGGGGGAAGGGAGCTTACTGCCCCCAAACTACGACAGCATCAGTCTTTGGAAGCATAAGATGTATGGGTAAGTGCACCAGCTCAGGCCAAAACATAAAAGAAAAGATAGATGAGACCACGTGGGGGGTTCAGAGGCGACTCGACAACAGCACGTCGGGACCTGCGAGACGGGCTGTAAAAAGGCACAGTTAAGCCTGGGTGAGCGAGTGAGCCAAGAATTACGAATGCATGAGAGCTACCCAAAGTGTCCTTTAAAGAATAAAAATCCTGCTCACTACCACAAATAAATGGAGATTGGCACGTCCAGGAAGGCGCGAATCGCACGGGCCATCTCGAGGAGCGAGGCTGGAGTCTGAAGCAGGAGCTAAGGGGCTGGTCTCCAGGCCATGGTGTCTACATCCTGCGCCCACCTTCACCACTGATCCGGCACTGACAGCTCTTTCTCCACAGGAGCAACACTCTTCGCTCTTTTGCCTAAATGCCCGCCTCCTGGCATTGCTTTGCCAAGCATGCTGCCCTTGGTTTTTCGTGAAGAAAAAACCCCCTACGCTCTCCATGATGAAGGCAGGGGGGAAGACTTGATAATGTTAACCCTCAAGAGTTAGAAATGAAAGTGGTGCATTGCCCCCTTCATCATGCCCATGGCCGGGGATGGCGTGCTGCGGCTACCCCCCAAGGCACTCCAGGCAAAGGGGCAAGGGGTCTCACGCACTGCCCCGGGAGACAGCAGATTAATGGGATCTTGGTTTGGCATCCAAATTTTAGTCATGGTCCAGATGGAGACCAGAGTCCCCCGTCCCCCCTATCTCTTCTGCAGGCACAACTGTTGTGTAAACAATCATCTAAACTCCATTTTCTTTGGTAACATTTTTTAAGAGAACAATAAGATGGCATGTGTGACTGTAGCCCATCTCAGCCACCCATAGGAGCAGAGCAAACAGTTACATTAACTTTTTACATCATTTTTGGCAATGGAGTTAAAAGGGGAAATTCCTTTTACAAACAATTTTTATGGGTAGTCAGTGTGCCCTGGACAAAGACTAAAATCCATGTAGAGTAAATTACAGAATAGTTTGGGAAAGTTCAAGTGCTGTAAATGACTCGGATCAGAAATTCTGAAAATACAGCATGAAGCAGCAATGGCGTTTGCTGATGGAGCAAACTGAAACCTTTAAAAGAGCAACTTTTCCTGAAAAGTCAATTATGCAGTGCCATTTTTAAAAGTAGTCAAGTCAAGTTGAGGCAGAACATGGCAATTAACACACCAGACGTTACCGCCAGCAAACCTTATCTCAGTCCCAGGGGAGCGGGGCAAGACAAAAACATTAGGTTACGCGTAACATCATACAGTCAAATCGAAACAGGTTGAGTAAAGGGAAGTTGAGGTTCGTGTAGCTACTGAAACCATGAGCTCGGTCGAATGACAACATATGCTTTAGACCAGTTTCCTCTTCTCTTCCAAATGCCAGAGTTCTGATCACAATCTGCTGAAACCCTAAGAAAACCTGTGCTGTAGTTGACAAAGATATCTCCCATGGTAATTTATGAATACCTGGCACATCCAGGCTTCAAGGCCAGGTGGATGGGGCTTTGAGCAACCTGGTCTAGTGGAAGGTGTCCCTGCCCATGGCAGGGGGATTGGAACTAAATGATCCCTTCCAACCCAAACCATTCTCTGATTCTGTGATTGACCTCTGGCGTTAAACTCCCCTCCAGCAGCGAGAGGTGCCTTGCAAGAAAAGTTCTAATCTTTGGAAAGTGCATCCCTCCCTGGGCCCTAAGGACCTTCAGTATTATACCAGTCAGCTGTACACCACAAGGTAAGAAAACTGTGGTCTGCCAGAAGCACCAATTCTCTTGAACCACTTCTTTTCAGCTACTTAAACACATTCATTTCCCGTAGGAAATAAACTACTTAGGCACGTATGTATATTCTGAAGTCAAGCTACCAAAACAGGGTGACCCACTCAAAGCTGAGAACAGCTCTCAACACTTTCTCATAACCTGTAGGCAAAACAATCGTAGAATTGGTTGTAGTTCTGTCAAATAGCTACATCCTCTTTGGCATCCCTGAAGCGCCAACCACTTTTGTGTGCAGACGCCAATACTTATTTTATAAAGCTGGAATGGTGGGGGAAGATTATCTAATAGCGCATTTCCCATATCTTGATCCTAAATCATACCTTGTTTTGAGTGATTGCCTTCTGCCTCTATGTCTGAGGTAATTCATTTCAGTGTTCCAGACATGGCATATGTGCTTTATTCAGGTATGTGTTGTATTATCACTTTGCATGAAAATAATGATGACTGTGGTGTTAAAAGACAGGACTTTGATTAGCTATCTCCAGTCAAATTAAAAACAAAAATCAAACTGAGTACTAAAACCTACGCCTAAAAAGGCAGTCACTGAAACCCCTGGGACTAAAGCTAAATGCTCACTCTCAGCTTATCCTTTCCTAGACCACTGTCCTGACTGGCTTTCCCACCTGGGACAGGCATCAGAGGGCTAGATGTGGGGAAACCAAGAAATGACAGCCTATGACGATCAAGGGAAAAAGACAGAGGCTTGAGGGTCGAGGGGTTCAAAAAATGTAAGAACAGGGGGCCAAAGGGGAGCCCCAAAACAAGGCAACCTTGACACCATTTCCAAAAGACATGTAAGAAACCAGCAGATGCCACCTGGCACCTCTCTGTCTGGAGACAGGGCAGCAAAAGGCAGTGGAAAGAGGTCCTACCGCCCTGTTGGGATTCCCCTAGTCAAGCTTCCCCCTCACAGTGCTGCGGGTGTCCAGCTTGACAGAGCCTGGCAAAATGGTGGGCATGTTGAGCAAGACAGACCAAGCATAGCTGTCCCTGCGTCATTGCTCATCCCAGTGGCTATGTTACGGAAATGCTGAACAAAACCTCAGGCATCTCTCCTCTTACAGAAAAAACTTCATGGGTAAGGAAGTTTTCCGAGCAACTGTGAGACTATTACAGGAGAAGGACTATTACTAATAACATAATGGATCCCACAGGTGGAAAAAAAAAACATCAAAGCTCCTGTGCCCCTACAGCTCAAAGGCAAGGCAAAGAACATTGGTAAGTTTGTAATGTAGGCTATGCAAGGATAGGAAAGAATTACGATTAAATCTTGAGAAAGACCCTTTTTCAAAACCAAGGTGAGGAAATCTATAAAACATGGTATGAGGAGTAAGCCCATCAGCTGTGGTCAGGAATCAGTGGGTGTCTGCTACACAGCTGCAATGATTTAAGGACAAAGCAGTAATCACAACAGTACGTTAGAATTCATATTAGATATATTACAACCTGGAAAAGATAAAAGACCATGACGGCAACCATCAACGTTACCACTGAAAAAGAAAGAAAAACCAGCTTCTGTAGAAGGAGGATACTTCAGGGTCATTTTGGTGTTGACAATTTTTAACACAAGGAAGAAATTATATCCAAAAACCCAAAAGCTATATCCAATTTCAGTGTCATGCAGAAAATAAGCATGTAGATAACTCACAGCAGTTCCTCACAGCAGTTCCCTATGGCGAGGCAAAGCAGTCAATTCTTCATACTTTATATAGTTTATGTGCCAACAACATTTTTTTTTTAACCTTGTAATATCATTGGACTCAGAAGCTGATAAGAAAGGGCATGAAATAGTAACGTACCCACTCCAAACATCCTGACAAAGGCAGAACATGCAATTCTAGAGAAAGGTCCGAGTCATAACTTTGCTTTTAGATCTTTAAAGATGTAATACAGGGATGTTCACAGAAATGCTATTAAACTCTCCTCTGGTGTGTATGACCAACGTGCTTTGCGTCTCAGAATTAAATCAACTGTATGTTATAACGTTGACTGATCTGTGAAAGGGTTATGCATATGGAAATAGTAAACCAAGAAGGAAAAAGCTATCCAGAATGGGGAAAAGACTCAAAAGTTGTGGCTCACACATGACTGTAACCTGGTAAGGAGAAAAGGAGCTGTTTAGAACTGGGCGTACATGGAAGGGGCATAGGATCACAGGTGGCTTTCCAGGGGATTTTAAACCCTGCTCCTGTATTAGCTTACTCAATAAACCAAAGGACTTAATCTATTCAGAGAGTAGCTCTTCATTAATAATATGACAATATAAACACTTTTCTTGATGCACAAGATTAAATTAGCAGTCTGAGTAACTAAATGGTGGTAGCTCTATGGGAGGGAAAAGGACTATGGCAACAACTTGTACATTCAATAGGAACTGAGCAATAAAAAACCCAAAGTGCCACACTTGTGGCGTAGGAGAAAAGGACTTTATCAGTGCAAAGCCTAGAGGTGTACAAATGTTAGCTGGTGCCAAATCAGAAGGCTAATTAATGCTTGGCAGTACAGAATCTCTTACCACCTCCCTCTCCCCACCAGGAATAGGCATGCTTTGGGACTGCATGCCTGCTCTGATGCTCCAGTATTAAGAGTTATGAGATCCCCAATTCCAGAACTTCTGGTATTCTCTAGCCTCATGTAGAAAGAGTTCATAATTACCCCACAGACAGTACTGCAAGACAGTGATGAAGTCTGAAGAGCTCCAGACTTGTCTGGGTGTGTATATCTCAAATAATGTTGCTGACATGATGACAGTTTCCCAGAATGAACCTACAAAGTAAGGACAGGTAGGAACTGGGGTTGTTTAGCCTGGAGAAAAGGAGGCTGAGAGACCTTATCGCCCTCTACAATTGCCTGAAAGGAGGCTGTAGCAAGATGCGGGTCGGTCTCTTCTCCCAAGTAGCAAGCGATAGGATGAGAAGTGGCCTCAAGTTGTGCCAGGGGAGGTTTACATTAGATACTAGGTAAAATTTCTTCACTGAAAGGGTTATCAGGCACTGGAATGCGCTACCTAGGGAAGTGGTCGAGTCCCCATCCCTGGAGGTATTTAAAAGACATATAGATATGGTCCTTAGGGATATGGTTTAGTGGTGGGATGGCAGGGTTAGGTTAGCGGTTGGACTTGATGATCTTAAAGGTCTTTTCCAACCTAAACGATTCTATGATTCTATGACAGCACATACAAAAAGTAGTGTCTGTCTGTACATAAACTGGAGGGTAATTGTAACTGGACAGTACAAGAAGCACTAGTAATACTGTACCCTGCACAAGTAATTCATAACCCTTCCTCAGTTCACACCAGGAAGAATCAGTTGGCATAAAAGAAGTATCGAGACATGGACATCTTCTATATTTCCTTAGACCTCTGAAGCTTTATGGACAGAAGTTACCCAATATTTTACAGTACTCAACAAAACAATGCTGAAGTTAAAGAAATACGCTGAAGAAGCATACAATGGTGAACTTCATCTTGGGGGAGACTATCAGGAGGGCTAGACACAAACAAGCATACACAATCTAATGTTTAAGACCAACGTGAAAAGCCTGTGCACAAAACCAAAAAACTAGTTCTGCCTTTCTTAACATTTACAGATGATTACAGAAGACATGCAAAGAATCCCATGGGATTACTGTTGCTATTGTTATCAAGACTGGTTTTCTTAAAAAAAAGTCCCAAAGTGATTTCAGCACTTACCAAAGAGGTTTTCAATGGGAAGAAGTAGTACAATTTGTGCAGGCAGAACAAGAGGAGGAAAACCCAGCGCACTGCTTTCTAATCAGAATATAACCCGTCAACAAAAATACGCAGTGATACAGGAGGAATTTTACCAAGTGCATGGGCCACTGAGCAGTGGAAGCAAAAGCTGTTAAGTTTACAGTTGGATTCGATGATCTTAAAGGTCTTTTCCAACCTAAATGATTCTGTGATTCTAAGTTATAAATTCATGGCTGTAAATCACAGTTCCCTTCTTCTCTGGCTTCATAAAACAAATGGGGAGAAATCTTCTAAACCAGAGCCTGGTATGCCAAGAATTTTGTAAGGGTACACATACCAAAGGCAGAATGAACAGTGCAGTGGACATATAATCACACTAGGAATGCCTTTGATCAGCATTAGCCAGGAAAACACCTTGCCATGCAGCAGGCTAGAGCGTGAAACTCAAGTGAACAGCAGGGTTTACACTCCAGTTCTTCCTTGATACTAGTCTGAACGGAAAGGCACCAGGCTACTGAGATTCACTTTTTCTCTAAATGACTTGATGTTTATTCTTTACACCACTGTAGGTGGCAAATTGAAAAATGAAAGAAAAATGCTCACAGAACCCAAACAAGACACAAACAACCCTGTAATATCCCCCTGAACTCCCTGTGCATCCTTCAGTGGAAACACAGTTGTTTTCACTCCTACAGACTCTGTTTATACATTACGGCCCAGTCCTGCGGATAATTAAAGTAAATTTAGATGCAAGTAATCAAACTGAGGCCAATGAGCATGCTAACATGCATACAGTCACACAAACAAATGTTGGCACGTTGAGTTTGACAATAAAAATGTATTAGCTCAGGCCTCTTAACTAGCTATTCCAATTAAACAAACTTTAGCAACGCATGTGTTTCCATGGGATATGGACACCACGTAAGATGACCATCGCCTTCTAAAGACTGAGGAGCTCCTTTCAGGCCTTCATCTTGTGCAAGATACCAGATCAACACAGTGCCACACCAGCTGCTGGCCAACTTAATTTTATCTAAACAGAAGTGTGATAACAGCCTTCTAATGAAAGGGCGTGTGATAACAGCCTTCTAATGAAAGGGTAGACATTTGGGCTAAGCACGTATTACACATTTCTGTCTTACCTATATTCTACCCATTGATCATACTGGAAGCTGAAAAATCCCTAACAGAGGTATCAACTTTAAATAGACAAGTGAAGTGTATGTCTTTATAGTTTGCATAGGAGAAAGAAGATCATGCATTTAGTTGAACAATTTAAAGGTACAGTAACATTGCTATATATGAGAACCAGGATAAACGACATATATATGAACAAATAGTGATAAATGAAAATGAGACTCTCAGTAATAAGGTCCTGTCGAGAGCTGGGCAGCCTGGGACCTGCCTAGAGCAGGCTTTGAAGTGCCCGGGGAGCTCCAACAGCAAAAGCTGCGGTCCCCAGGGACCCAGCTGCGGGCACAGCCCACAGCTCGGTGAGGACAGATTTAGGGCTTCCCATTTTGCATCCAGGAGCCTGCAAGAGGAATGCCCCAAGAAACCGGAGTTAATTTCTACTGCAAACAAACAGCCAGCTAGAATTTCTAGCTAGAACCTGGTGTTGCTTTTAAAATGAGCGTTTTGCAGATGAACTCATCAGATACACCATGAGCACATGAACCAAGGGGATGATGAGAGCGTTTTGCAACCCTAACTAACAGCAATCGCTGTGCAAGGATATGAAGATGAAACTAATCTCACGTGGGATGTGGCAGAACTGGGTCACAGAGAAATACATGACTTTTTAATTAAACACAAGAGGAGGAAGAATAAAGAACACGTTGTTTTGAAAAGCTGAGCAAACACTGCCATTGCCTACAGTAAATAAAAAACGTATCTAAAGAAATACTTTCTTGACATAGAAATACCAGGAAGTACTGGTTTTCCTTTTCGTTCCAGCTTTCCTTTCTCAACAGTTATTTTGCTGGGGATTCATATGCCCCTGCTTAAAGCCAGACCCAGCAGCCCATGGAAGAAGCCTGCCTCTCACCAGAGCCAGACGGAGACCCTCGGGGCTGGCAAGGGGCTTCGTCAACGCTTTACCCGTCTCAAGTCCTTCCACTCAGCCACAGCATGTGCTTTATTAGAGAGATCCAAAGACTGAAGCAGGCAGTTCCTTAAAAGAGCTCAACATATTATTAACTACAAATGAAAGGTAGACTTTCAAAAGCATCAGCCCAGGACTAAAATTGCTGTCTTTAAAGCCAAGGGGAACTTACCCTTGACCTTGACAGGAGGAGGGTTGGGTGAGCATGGGTTAACTACAAGTCCTTTTGAAAATCCCAGGCAAGGTGGTGAAACACTAAGATTAAGAAGGCTGCCAGAAAAAGTGATGCACTAATGGAAATTTATTCCCCTTGACCCGATGCATTAGTGCTTATTTCCTGCACACACAAACTGTATAGAATAAATCAAATCGTCTCCTTCTCAAAGTGTAGACTGGAGGAAACACCGAAGCTTCACTTCAGTTCGCAGCCGAGGTGTTTGTTGAAACACATGTACAATGCCTTGCCGATACATCAATATATGAGGGAACACAAATCTATTCACAGACAAAGCAAGAGCAGGATGAAAACTGAAAAGGGAAACCTGACAGTATACTGGAACAATGGTCCAGTGGCTGAAAGAAGCAACAAGGTTGGTTTTCTGTTTACACAGACAATTGCCACATAGATAAAAATTGGCTTTAAAAGTCTTGTATACAGTATACAAAACTGTAAATCTTCTAACAAGATAATCTGCAGCTGCATGACTGAGGCAACAACGAGTGATACTTGGGTGCGCTAGTTTTCATTCATATAAACATATATATGTGGCCATAAACACATCTGGAAGGAAAGCTTAGTTGCATATGGCAACGGAGGGAGGGCTTCAAGACATAACAACCATGCATAATTGATTGTATCCTAGAGGAACTTCCTGACCTCTGCTGTACAAGTGACACTTCCTAGTGAGAAGTCAGTCACATCGCTGCCGATATTCGCGGTCGACAGGCAAAAGGAGCACAGAGTCTGAACTAGTAATAGCTTTTCAGCTGCAGAAATGATTTTTCTTTGAAGGTCGAGACATGCTGCCCCGTCAGCGTAGGGAAGACAGCATAGCACCCATTGCTTCACCAGAGACAATGTTTCAGCCATCAGTGGCAAGATCTTTGTCCTGCTCTGGTCAACAGGAGCCTGGCCTATGACTCCACTGGAGTCAGACTTTTGCTGTGAAATACCAGTTAACATTTTTAACTGGACTTTGGATGGCTGTGCAGCCTCCACAGCACATGCAAGCTAAGGTGGGTGTGTTTTCTGCTCGACTGGTTTTTTTGAAAACAGCATTCATAGACTTAATTTATGAAAGACAATAGATTTTCCACATGCAATGGGAACATAAAAATTAAACAAACATTTTCAGATAGAGCTCCAAGGCAATTCTGGAGGTGCTAAAAGAAGAGCTGGCCAGCTCTGAAGGACAATATTAACAAAGAAAAATTTCAAGAAAAGAAGTCTACAAGCTCTTAAGTAAGACATTTTCTCAGTTACTCTGGAGCATGTATTAGCGTATATCTATGGGCCACAAGGGCCATTAATTAGCATCAACAGAACGCCTATACTGATGACATAATGCAAAAATAACTACTGCATCTTGCTTTTTCATGTTTACAAGCGGCTTCACCAAGCTGCAGGATCAGGTCCTTACAAGAAAGTTTCCAGTCTGTTTTAGAAAACAATTATTATTGTCTGTACAAAGCTTTTTCAATGGTTCCCTCGCCACACCCTGAGACAAGACCAACAGTGGGAAGCTGGCAACGATTACCAAAAGATCTCAAGGATCATAAAGGACCGCAACTATGCATGGTTTTGGAAATACAAGACACAGGCATGATTTTATCATACTGTGATGCAAGTTGAGAAGGAAAATGGACAAAGAATTAAGATATTTTGTCTAATGGAAAACTACAGGTAGTGAACTCTGTAAGCCATTTAGAATGGACATACCCCAAGATGAGAAACAGTACTATAAACTCTGAGAAATAGAGATACTTAAATAATTAAAGCAAAAAAACCCCCACATTTATTTGCATACAGCAGCATCCTTGATGCACATCTACATCTATACGTATGTAAGAACATGGAATTTTGGGAAGCAAGGATTCCAAGACTGTAGATGTTTATGGACAAAACCACCTCATCCGCTGGCCAGAAAAGGCTATGTCTATATTAGCAAGCAGTACAGAGCAATAGGAGAGGACATACAGACTGATATAGACCATGCTAAGAATCTGGCGTTCATGCTATACACAGCTGGAAGGTTTCACTTCTAACTGGCTCTAGTCTGGTCCTATGGACTCCATGAATACCTGGAGCACATTTTCCTGTTTAGATTCACCTGAAAGAAATCTAATTCAAACACTCCAATTCACCTAAAAAGCACATTCCTAATCTGAACTAGAAGTCATGCATACATATCCAAAGTGTCCTGTGTCAGCACCAGTTATATTTGGATTAAAATCCCACACACTGAGTACACAGAGTGTGATGCCAAGCTTATAGAATCACAGAAAAATTTAGGTTGGGAGGGACCTTTGGAGGTCGTCACCTCTTGCTCAAAGCAAGGCCAGCTTCAAAGTCTGATCAGTTTGCTCAGGGTCTGCTGCTGCTGAGTGTTGACTGTCTCCAAGGATAGAGATTCCACAGCCTCTTTGAGCAACCCTACTTGGGCCACAACCTCTGGTGGCCAGTGCTTAACCCGTCTTGTGAAATTTTTTTCCTTACATCCAGTCAGAATTTTCCTTGCTACAACTTGTGGCTGCTACTTCTTTTCCTTTTACTGCGCAACTGTAGGAAGAGTCCGACTCAAACTTTGCTGAGTCTACTTGTCCGTCTTTTGTCCAAGAACAAACTCAGTTGTCTCAGCCTTTCCCTGTACTTCATGTTAAACTAACCACTTTAGTGGTGTTCCATGGGTCTCTCTAGTTTGTCAATCTCTCCCTTGTACTAGTGGCATAAAGCTATACGCAGTATTTTACATAAAGCTTCCTGGTACCAAGTACAGGGCAATAACCACTTCCCTCAGCTTACTGGCTTTGCTCTTGCTGATGCAGTCCTGTGAGTGGTTAGTCTTCATCATCATACTTGCTATCTATCAAGACATCCAGCTTCTTTTCTGCAAAGTCACAACTGGCCAGTCAGTGCCCATCTTGTGTTGTTTTGTGGGAATTTTGTATCCCAGGTGCAGGACTTTACACATACTTCTGCTGAACATCATGAGGTTCTTGCTGGCCCCTTCATCCAGCTCGCTGGGATCCCTCTGAGGGGCAGTCCCGCTCTCCTGTGTCAAATGATCCCCAAGGCCTGGAATCATCCTCCTTTCCTAGTTTATGCATAGTTCAGAAGATCCCAGAACACAAATTGACAAGTGTGCAAAGTTAATTCACTTACAAACTTCCTGAAGATACGGTCCCTCCCATCATCCAGGTCACTGACAAAGAGGTTAAACAGAATTGGTCCCACTGTCAGCCCTGAGGAGCACCACTCATAACCAGCCTCCAGTTAGATGGATATTGAACCACCGACCACCACCCTTTCAGCCTGGTGATCTGGCCTTTTTTTCCCCCACTGTGCAGTCCACCTATCCAGTCCACACCTTCCCAGCTAGCCCCAAGAATGCTGTAAGTCTGTACTGAAAGCCTTGCTGAAGTCAATTAAATGCAATCTACTGCTGTCATCCACAGAGGCAGTCCTTTTGCCACGGAAGGCAAGAATCAAGTTGGCCAAGCTTGATTTACCTGTGGCAAACCCAAGCTGGCTGCTCCCTGTCACTTTATTGCACTTTGTGCATTTGGCTTACTACAGCCTACTAAGCATGACAGAAAACAGCCTCTCAAAGATGCAGGCTGGCTCCCTCAGCACTCAGACAAATCCCATCCAGCTTTCTGGATTTGTCTATGTCCACTCTACTGAGGTAGGTCCTAACTCAATTCTCTTCTACTATAAACAGCACCTCCCTCATCCAAATTCCACTACTAGGCACAGAGACCAGGGCTAATTGACAGCAGACCTTGCGTATGAAGACCCAGCCTTTCCCGTGCCCTTCATCAGTGGTTGCCTTTGTCTTCCTTCCACTGCCAATGTACCTGTAGAAGCCCATCCTGTAGTCCTTCACATCCTTGAATGGTTTCAAACTCAGATGAGCCTTACCCTTGATAACTCTATCCCTAAAAGCCCACAGAATGCTTTTATATTGCTCCTGAGTAGTCTGTCCTCACTTCCACCTCCTAGACAATTCCTTTTTGAATTTGAGCTCAGCTGGGAGTTCCCCTTTCAGCCAAGCTAGCCTTCCACCATGCCTGCTGCTTTTCCTGTATGTAGGAATGGACCATTTTTGTGCTTTGAAGAGGTTTTCCTTGATGATCAGTCGGGTCTCCTGGGACCTTTTGTCCTTCAGAACTGTATCCTACAGCGCCCCATCAACCCGTTTCATGAACAAGCTAAGTCCATGACCTTTACTCTGCTACTTGCTTTTCTCTCTTGTCTTGGTATCTTAAACTTGAGCACTGCATGGTAAGTGCGGCCAAGACTGACATAAACAAACACATCCCTAAACAGTTGTTCCTTGTTTGTGCATAGCAAGGCCAGTAGAGCACCTCCCTTAGTCTACTCATCTAGGACATTCATCCAGATAGTGCCCCTTCTGCATTCCACAAGTCTCCTGGATCGCCGTACTGTGTCATATTCCCAGTAAACACCAGGGTTGTTAAAGTCTCCCTGAGAACCAGGGCCTGCAGCAGAAGCACTCTTTAAAGAAGTCTTCATAGACTCATAGGGAAATTCAGGTTGGAAGAGACCTCAGGAGGTCTCCTGTCTGACCTCCTGTTCAGAGAAGGGTCAGCTCTGAGGTCAGACCATGTTGCTTAGTACTCTATTCAGCCAGGCCTTGAAAACCTCCAAGGATGAAGACTACTCAACCTCTCTGGGTCCCAGTTCCACTTCTTGACTCCCCTTATGATGAAAAACTCTCCTTATAGCCAGGCAGAACCTCCCATTTCAACTAATGCCCTTCATCTCTTATCTTCCCACCATGCACTGCTGTGTAGCGCCTATCCCTGACTTCTCTTTATATCCTCTTTGTAGGTATTGGAAAGCCTCTATCTTCCCTTCTCCAGCCTCTACCTCCTTTTGATCAGGAAGCCCTATAAAGGATGCCAACACAATGTCTCTCTTACCGAGCTCTCTTCTGATCCTAACCCAGAAACTTTTGACCAGCCTGTCGCCCAGGCAATAGCAAAGCTCTGTACATTCAAGACACTCCTTTGAAGGGACTGCAACAGCATCCTTGCCCAAGAACCTGAGTCCATGCACCAGGGCACTGCAGTTGTGTAACCTACCCCACTGTGTCTCTGCAAATCCAATGACGGCACCATGCTGCAACTGTGACGACTTCCACTTCCTCCCAGCATGCCTGCTGGTAAAGACACCTTTGTTCCACTGTTGAGTTGATCCCATCTGTCCCTAGCAGTCCCCATTTCCTGAAAAGGGTCCTGTGGTCATAGAGTCCAAAGTGCTGCCGTGATGCCAGCTGCAGAGACAGGCGTGAATATGCGGGATGCGTCCACCCCTGCCCAGGTTTCTCCCCTTGAATGGCAGGATGGAGAACACTGCTTGGGCTCCATCCCTTCACACAGGATCACTGAGCCCCATAGTCATCCTTAACCTGCTGAAGTATTACTAGTGGCTACAAGAGAGAGCAGCAAAGTCTGATGATGGCCAGGCATTGGCAACCTCTGTGATGTCCTGGATCTAGTCCCTGGGGAAGCAGCAAACTTTGGAAGTCATCAGGTCTGGTCAGCAGATGAATCTCTCCATTCCTTACACCAGGGAGTCTTCAGTCCCAATTACCCATCGCTTCCCCTTAGCGGCACTGGTTCTGAGTAGCTGATCAGGCACAGCTGGACCAAACACCCCTCTTGCCAGAACTCACTCCTCCTCTCCTGTTTCCAGGGACTATACATTCTATTAAATCCATATTATTATTAGCCTCACATATTTGTGTTACTGAATATGACGCCAAGTATGGTTATATCTTTCCATTAACTTACCTGAAGGAAACTGCTTGAGACTGGACAGGAAACACTATTGTTCTTAACAGTGATGCCTAAGATTTAGGCTTCTCAAAGTGAAAAACATAGATGTAAGCAGCATAAATAAAGCTGCTTATTAACATGGCAAAAAATCAACAAAGCAAATATTCCTTAAACTGTAAAAAAGAAAAAAAAAGAAAATCTTATATTCATATACACATTAAAACCAAAATACATACACAGAATGGTCTGTAGAACCAGAGAAGTTGATTACTTGTCCATGTCATGATGCATGCTGTTAATATTGAGTGTGTGCACAAACCTTTAATGCCAGACCTCGCGGATCTCGCTGCGGTCAGGAACAAAGCCAAAGCCATAAATGTAACACCCGATTTTCAGGGGAGATGGGAATGTGGAAAAGAGTTTGGGAAATTCTCCTGCGAGGATGCCTTTGAATCTCTCCGGAGAACATTTTCTATAGCCTCCAGGCACTGGGATGTGGCACAAGGGCATTCCTTCATCTCCAGGTCAATCCAGTGCGGCCAAAGCTGCTAAGCCCATCCCTTTCCTTCAGACATACTTGGGAGGAAACTCCCCCTTCTGCCACAGGACTACACCAGAGAGGGGAGGGAAAGAGAAGAAAGAAAAAAAAAAAAAAAAAAAAGTCTTCTGTCCACCATTTTAGAGAGAGAAAAGGAATTCATCAGCTGCTCTCCTATCTGACATCCAAATGGAAAAGGCAAGAGACCAGGCTGTTTCCTCACTGCATTAGACGTGAGAGGAAGCAGGATAGGAAGAGGGCAGGAAGCAGCCAACAAAAGGTAAGAAGAGATGCTAAACTTCCCCATGTCCTAATGCTGTTGCATTTGAATCTGAATTCTTAGAAACCTACAACCCAGCTGTGGAAAAAGGACTTTGGGAAAGCTGGGGGGGGGGGGGAGGGAAGGATGGCTTTCTCAGCAGAAGTACATGTTTTGCTTTGTTTTGTATTTGCATACTTCATCCAAAGTGTTACACAATGTGAAGCTTTATATAGCTATACGAGCACACGCTCGCTACACATGCAGGGAAAAACCCCACCACACGAAAATCTGTTCAAATCGAAAAACCTCACCCAAGTCTAACAGGACCCTAATGCAGACTGCTGACTAGGTACCACAACCACGACAGCAAAATAACGCATTAGAAAATATTCCTTGCTTAGTTGTCAGAGAACAGCTTTCCCGAGACGATTCTGTGTAACTCCATGCCCCAAATTCACTAACATTTGCCAGACAGCAACGGCTGCTGCAGGATTCCTTTGGCAAACGCTGTATCTCAGACTTCTCTCTTTCTCAATATGCTCTGATTTCCTATGGAATGGAGAAATCACCTATACTATGAAAAGGTGCAGTACTAACACTTTTAGAAGTAAATAATTTTATAGCAACATATAGTACAGAGAGAAATATAATACTTGGGCAGAGAAATTCCCGAGCGGAGAGAGATTAGAAAAACATTCTGATAAACGCCGTCAAAGCTTATATTTTTTTATTCAGTGCAAAAAATATTGGGTAACTGTTTGCTGTTCCTAGAAAGAATGGAATTCTGTTGCCAACAGCTGTAGTTTTCGTAGGAATTATAATACTATATTGAAGATTTATGTTCCTGACAAAGGCATAAAGTTATCCAAACTAGGGCAGAAAAACCAGAATAGTCTTTTCCCAACGAAACAGACTCACGTTATTTTTGTTAACTCTTACTATGGCAGAAGTTTTAATCTTCAAAACCAGGAACTCATGCTGCAGTTGATGTTTATAATGATTAAATCTCACAATGCCACTCTGCACAGGGTGAACTGTTTTATCACAGGTTCTTGCACAAGCAAGAAACACACCCTATCATCTTGAAATCAATTAAAGTCATAAATATTTACCTCCAAAAGCACATGACTTCAAATTTTCTTCTTGAGATTTGGGGGTTTTACAATGATGCTTTCCCTACCTTAAGAAAGCTTTCCTCAAAGCTGTGGCCACCTGATGGATCCATATGGGAGAGGAGAAAGGTGACCCTAGACAAAAGGCTGTCTTGTGCATAAAGTAAACAAGCAAGGGGAGGGACTCTTGGGTCTCTTTGCTGCAACTATACAGATGCAAGTGGCCCTACCTGCCTGCACATCACTCCTGATTCCCATGGAAAAACTGTTCCTCATGCTCTGCAGGGTCTTCTGTGTTCCTTGGAACTACAGCAGATAACAGTATACAGAACTGTTATTTTTAAGTCAACTGACGTTCAGCAATAAAACTCAGGATATCACAGGTTTTAAAGTCCATTTATTTGCAAGCAGCCAAACAGCATACTCTGGGTTGAATCCTGGGCCAATTTACAGTTACACTCTATGCTGCTCCACGAACATTACACCGAGTTACACAACTTGGGAATCAATAAATCCATTGCCTTGGAAGAATTTACCCAAAGGCTCCCAATGAGTCAGTGGCAGTGTCTTGTTTAGGTCTCAGACCTTGGCTTCCATAGACTTTGGCTTTCATTTCATAGCTGCTCGGTCCACCAGATCATATTTACACTACATCACCAAAAATGTTTTTATTTCTGTCCTTCTGAAACTGATGTTTGTTTGGTTCAGCTGGTTTGTTGTTTTGGTTTGGTTTTTTTTACTAGGGGAAGAAAATAAATTAAAAGCTTCTTAACAATTACAGTTGTGATTTTTTTTTTAAACTGGGAACAAACAAACTCTATTTCTCAGCTAAGCAAAGACAGAAAGCCTGATCTCTTTGAACAAAATGCACAATAATCCAAAGGCCTACAAAGAAAAATCACTGTGCACGTGCCACAGTTTTTATGTTCAGATAGAGAAAACCTAACAGCCTACTTCTACTGACTTTAAAAATCCTACGTGTAGTCAGTGAGAAGTGAAAGACTATAAAATAAAACGTTCCTTCAAGGAACAACTTGCCACCAGTCCTTAGTTCTGCAAAAGATCTGCAAAAACTGAGGATATTTTGCTTGAGTAAACAGAATTTTAACTGAGCATAAACAAGTGAACAGCAGGCATGCGATTTCCATAAGTATGCATGATTCAAAGGAAAAAAAAAAAAAAAGTAAAATCTGGGGCCATAAAACTGACTTCAGTTTTAAAAGTTTTAGGGTCTAAAAAAAGGTGGTATGTATGTGGCAGGCTTTTTTCACTACAAATGGATTCTTTAAAAGAAATTGCCACTGACAAATCATCATAAGAACTGTTTCAAATAAGGCAGAAGTTATCTAGCATGGCACTAAAGAACACATTTAATTTTAAGTATGCTTATAGTTTTATTAGAGCCAATGGCTTTTTCCATGCTTAAGGCCAAGCATATGCTTGAGTACACTGCCGAGACAAAAGCTTGCAAGTTTGTTGTTTAGAATGCAAAGCGAGGCTTTTTATCCCAAACCACATTTTCTTGCATGTAATCATCACTGATGATTGCCGCCATAGTTTCCAATTCATTCCAGGGTACACTCAGCATTTATTATGGCACAGATGGTGCTCCCTTTCTTTGGCTTCTAAAGAATATGCCTAAATATTAAAACAAACTTGGCTATCTGCCTCTTATCCTGTTCTTACACTCTGTATTGCCACAGTAAAAATAACAGCAACCCTTGATCTAATCTGGAAGCCTTTTCTAATTTACACACAAAATTTGGCAACAAGATTATCAAGTACAGTCAGCCCACTCGAAACTGGAGAACCTGATATGCCATAAATCCAGCATGTTAGTCACAAGCGATCAAGAACGGGAACAAGCAACCCACAAAACTATCAAAAGAACAAAAATCGGAAACAATTTTTCTAGTAACAAGCTACACGATCCTGACGATACTTGATGGCTGGGCGTGCAGTTCTGGACTGTAAGGATTATTCACCAGCTTAACCAGAAATTAGCAAATGAACAGGCTGATTTGTAAGGCAAATAAAAGAGCATGAGCATGACAGGATTTGTCATAAGAGCGAGCAAGGTCTTTTCCAACACATTCAATGCCACGAGTTTGCATTGTGCTGAGAACTTGCAGTGTTTTCCCCTATGGGCAGCACAGGACACTTATTTCCCAAATTCTGAAAATTATTTACCCATGTCCGAGCGAGCATAGAGCAACCTCCACAGAGACACAACAGAAAGACAAGCTGTCACCATACTCCATTAAAAATGTCCTAAGGTAAGATAATGTCAGATTTGTCCAGCAGATCTTGACAAAATGCTCTTGAACGTGCAGCTAACTGGGACACAGGTGCACGTGATGGTCAATGGGTCTTAAGGCACCCATCTTCACAGGCTTTCAGTCTCACGCAAAGCACACTGACACTGGAAAAATCACACGTCACGTGCATCAAACTACATATGACCAAATTCAAATGGGGCAGGGGTGGGGTGGGGTGGGGTGGAGGGCTTGGAGAAAGGTTAATCAGACTGCTTGGGAACGACGTTAGCCGTGAGTGCATGCTGCCAGAATCTAGGGCAAGAAATGTGCGGTTTAAGCAGTCGTCTTGACTTCGAAACAGCTCAACAATTGCATGCACGGATTGGTAAAGAAATCACTTCTGAACAAACATCAAGTCCAAAAAACTAGTTTTAGAAGCACATTTAAATGTCAGAAAGCCAGAGACTTGACTAAATAAGATTATATAACACCCACTAAATCAGCTCCTAAATTTGTTTTAAAACTCAGCAATGGCTAGCAATTTTGGAAGTAATGATCCTAGATATTTGCACTCCAGTAAACATAATAAACTAAATAAATCTAAATTAGCATATGGTACTAAGTCAAAATTACATTAAAATCATAATAAAAATAAATAAAAATTCTGTCAATATGAACAATCCAGAAACAAACCACTGTAAAATATATATAAACCCAACAATAATCAGTATAGATGGTGAAGAGACTGTGCTGCCAGCTAGTCAAAACTGCTTTTTATAGTCCATTCCCTTTGAGGTAATGGAGTCTGGGTCCTTCTACATCCCAGCCTCTCCCAAGGCAGCCTCTCCTGCTGTCTCCCAGTCTCCTGAAACGCAGGCCTGCTCACTCCCCAAACTTTGCAATACTTCCTGGCGTTTGGCTGGCTTTCGGGAAATTCAGGCTGTCCCCTTTTGTCAGTATCATGCTCCGTATCTACACGACGCATAGCTTGAAACTGCTGGTGGTACATTCAATACTTTCAAAATTACATCTTGAGAACAAGCTTCAAAATACCAGCAACAACAATCCTGGCCTTACCTGCAGGATCTTGTACTGTCATTTCCTTACGCTTCACCATCAGCCTGTCTTTAACCCACGGGAACTCCTGTAAGGAATCCAAGAATGCATCAAAAGCCTTGGGTCCTCTGGTGGGAAGAATATCAAGGAGCATCATGGTTTTCCTCTGACTGGTGGTTTGGGATTTTATTTCTTGAACATGACTGTCTGTGAGAATCCCTTCTTGGTAGAGATACTGAATAACAACTCCGTCCACCAGCACCTCTGTGCAGAGCTCCAGGCGCAGGGAGCGTAAAAGCTGCTTGTCTCTGGCATCCATCTGGCAACCTAGAATGTGAGACAAGCAGTAGGGAAACACGTGAAGATTAAAATACTTCAACCATTAACATCCAGAAGTGATGTTTGATACCTGGCAACCTTTAGAAAGAACGCCAAACTCAGAAGCACCAACCTGGGAAAACTATTCATGATCCCCACCGTCTTCTTTCCGCTCAGGTATCTCTGTCTCACAAGCTAAAATGCAGCCATATCTGGGAAATATTAGACAGGAAGAGAACTCTTGGCATTATGAAGACCAGTCCTTCGCTGGAATAAAAACCAGGCCAAATAATCCTGCTCACTACCTGGTCCAGGTCCATGCTAAAGGCAGCTAGAGCATTTGCCAGTCCTTAAGACACTCTGCCCCCAAAAATAGAGAGAGATGTCACACCCGACCTCTGTTACTGATGCCTCTGACGCTATTGCTGCTGCAGCACTGTCGCTGTAGTAGTGCAAAAGCGGCAGCGGGACGGGTAGATGCACCACGGACAGGCAGCAGCGGCAGAGATGGAGTCAGCAGGTAGCTTTGGCCTATGCATTTAAATTTTAGGAGGGGTGGAAAAGTGGAAATGTACCTTATACACCAGGTTGTTCTTCCCCCTGACTCATCCTGGAAGGCTGCTCTGGAACTCGACTGATCTGATGATGAGAATCTTCAAATTTCCACCTCAAATTTAACCACCTTCTATTTATAGGCATTTGTTCTGCCAAAACTGTTCTTTAGCTTAAGTAGCTCTTCTCCCTCCCTGGTATTTACCCTTCTAACATGTTCACAGGAAGCAAGCGGATGGCTTCGGCCAGCTTCCATTTCACTTGACTAAAGCTGGAAAAGATGCATTTCATAGCCACTCTACAAAAGAGGAATCAAGGTCCAGAGAGACCAAGCAACTCATCCAAGATCATACCAGGAGTCCACGCCAGACCTATGAACTGAATCAAGATGTCTAGTCTAGTCCTTAACAACAAACATAACCCTAGGCCCATTAATGGCACTTGAAGAGGCAAATGACAGAGTAATACAATTAAATACTTTCTCATGACTAAATAATGAAGTCAGAAAACCGCAGCAGGTGTTGAGTGTGATTACCAAGAGAGTTTCTGATAATTAAACTGGTAGCTACTGTTTGAGCAGCTAGACCTTGCAGAAACTGTACTTCGTTCAGCTTGAGGATACAAGGGGAGGCAGAGATTTTCAAAGCTTTTCTAAGAAACCCGCCAAAGTCTTTAGATCATCAGAGGTGCCTCCTGACTCCCAAGGCCCCATCAACAGTTGGTTGGTTGGCCTGGTTATTAAAATCTAGGGCAGGCCACCAACAGAACATAATAGGCACGTAAATGGCATCTTGGACAGACTGCAAGAGCATAGGACCGTGAGAGAGAGACTGGAAAACCCTGTCTGTGACACCCTCTGATAAAGCCACTTCCCGAAAACGCTTCCCCCCCGAGTGCTGAAAGCATTGCTGGCCGGCACCTTCCTGGGAGGACCACATCTTTCCTGGGCTACCCAGTACGTTTCTCGCATACTGAGGTGAATTTTGAGGTGCCTACCTTCTGCCTAGGTGTCATCTGGGAATCAAAGAACACCTATCCCAGCACATGTCCTTAAAAAATGCCAGTTCACTAAGCATAGCTCAAACATCAAACTCCATCATGGAGTGAGATGCTAGTGCAAGCAACGAGATGGAAAAAGAGCAGGCAAGAAAGAGAACTGGATTTCCCCGTTTGACGTTAGGATACGCATTTTGGACAGGTGGAGCTAAGATTCTGGTCTCTAACATGCACTACCTTTACACCACCATATGGAGCAATCACTGGACTAAAGCAAAACCAGGTAAAATTCAGGCAGCAGATCCCTGCCATTTCTCCCTTCCAGGATTCCCTGACCATCCCTGAGCCTAAGACAGGCACCCAGCAGCAGCCCTGAGGGCATTAATCTCAACCCAGGCAGAAAACTGTTTCAGATGCTACAAAGCTCTCGCGCTTCACATTGTGCATGGGCCACCGAGAGTCCCCGTCAAGGAGCCTCCTCATCCACGTGCCAGACAAGGAACATCGACTTCTCCAGTCACTGTACACCACTTGATGAGCTCCCCTTCTTCGTGACCAAAGTGGTCCACACTTTTTAAAAACAAGGCCTTTTCAAACCATCGTGGTTTGCACCTCTGTGCACTGAAAAACGCCTATCAAACCATGAATCCAAAGGGGGAAATTTCTGCTGAAAAAGGCCTTTGGCTCGCTGACTGCAGAGCGAGCACAACTGAGGTTTAACTGCCCTTGATACCAAGGGCCCTTAACACCGAGGTCGTTGGCCCAGCAAACTTCCAGGTTGGGCTGTCCTGGTGTTTAAGGTCTTTTTAAAGATTAAGTATTTCTTTGTGTGTGTTTACTGTGAGAAGGAAATGTCTGAGTCGGGAACTAAGCAGCCAGATATGGAAATGTATCAGGATTCTGGTGCGTAACAGTGTAGGGACAGAGTTTAGCGCAACACAGGATGAACTTGAATTCATTTTAATCACAGCCTGCATCTAGGGATCCAAAGTAAGTTCTAAAATAAATTTTCTCTAGTAATGCTGGTGCTCGAGGGAAAGTAAAAAGACAAGATGCCCGTTCACCTGAAAGATGACATGGCTCAAACTTTCCCCAGATATTTCTAAAAATGCATCTTCTCTGTTGTAGCTGAATTTTAAGAAATGTACCCCCCCACATCCTGCTGAATGAGCACAGTCCTTGACTCATCACCACACCAACACAGTTATGCATTTTTCTGGATCTGACACAGAATCTGTCCGTGAACGGGGATAAAACCTGCGAGAGCCCTGACCCTGAAAAGACCCCTTCTGACCCTGAAAAGCACATTCGCTCAGTTCTTGGCTCGAAGCACTCTGGCATTTTCCCACACACCAACTGCACTGGGCCGCTTATGGCTCCCAGTACGTTCCCATGCACCTTGCTTAGCTAAGAATGAGGTCCTGCCTAATCCACCGGTGGTTTTGGCTACCCACAGCATGCCTACGGGTTAAAACACTTCCGCCCCCCCCCCCGCCTAAAGAAAAGAATAAAAATTTTAAAAATCAGGTTTTGCTTTCAGCTTCTCCCCTGTAACCCAGGCCGGGAAGCGGCCGCTCCTGCCACACCCGGGGGCCGGCCGCCCGACCCGCCGGCACCCAAGCCCGAGCCTCCGGGCACGGCTGCTGCAGCGGAGGCGGGGGCTGCCGCCGGCCCGCGGCCCCGCCGAAGCCCGGCCCCGCCGCGCGGGGGGCCGTCGCCGCAGGGCCCCTCAGCACCGCTCGGGCGGGCACCCTCGCTCCGGCCGCCCCCTCGGCGGCGCCCGGGGCAGCGGGGGCCGGGGGGGACCCAGGCCAGGCCGAGCGGGGCCGGCGGCACCGCAGCGCGGAACGGTCAGCAGAGCGGCCGGGGCGGCGAGCGCCGTGAGGGCAGAGCTCCCTCCGCCCGCGCCCCGTACTTACAAGAGGGAAGTGGGGAACTACACGGGGCGCCCCGGCGCCCGCGGGGCCTGCGCGGGGAGCACCGTCTTTGCTGAGGCAGGGCTTCGCCGGAAGCCGCCGCCGCCGCCGCCCTGCTGCGGGACGGCCGGGGGGGCTGCGGCGCGGGGGGGGGGGGGGGGGGCGCTGGCAGCGCGGGGCTGGCTGGGGCGCCCGGCCGCGGCGAGCATCGGCAGCGGGCGCCCGGCGAGGGGAAAGACCCCCGGGCAGCGGGACGGCCGGGGGCAGAGGGGCCGGCGGGCAGCCCCTGCCCCAGCCCCGTGCCCCAGCCCCTTCCCCAGCCCGTGCCCCTGGCCCTGCCCCAGCCCCTGCCCCAGCCCCTGCCCCAGCCCCTGCCCCAGCCGCCGCTCGGTGCCGCTGCCGCGGGGGGAGGGGGGGGGGGGGGGGATGGTCCCGCGAAGGGCGCTCCTTCCCGGGAGTTTGGAGGACCCGCTGCGCCCTTCAGCGTCTGGGTGGTGGGTTTTTTTTTTTAGAAGGTGTAGGAGTCGTGTCTAAAATTAAATTAGAAATTACAGAAGTGGCGTTTTCGCGGCATTAGAAACAGCTGATCTCATTACCTTCCAGGATACTGGTTCCTATTTGCAAGCGTGTGCTAAGCCAAACTTCATCCAGGTGCGGGTATCATCGTACCAAACGTACAGCGATGCTGTCTCAAGTGCTGTGTATATTTAGCTTCATTATTTTCATCTCAGCAGCCTAAGAACGAAGAAACTTTCAGAGATGAAAAACGTTTAGTAAGATCCCACCTGTGCCTACCACATTTCAAGTGCTGCGCGCATTCTCGTGGTTTTATTCATCTACTGCTGAACGCGAAAACATCTCTTTCGCATCATTTTATCCGAGTGTTTGAAACCGAAGTACGGTAGAAGAGAGAAAACCGTGATTTGTACAGCCATAAAAGCGAGGCGGTGTCGTTTCTATCGCATCTGATCGAAGAGCTTCTTTCCATCTTCACGTAGGTGTCAGGTGTCGTGCAGGCTGGAGCAGTGTCAGCCCTTTTCTGTCACGTCAGGACCACAATAGTGATGGAAGGAAAAAAAAAAAAAAAAGGAGATAAGGAGATCCTGCAGAGCTGGAACGTGCTACCTTGAAGCTGCAGGCAAGCACAGCGAGCTGGCTGTGGTCTGCTCGGCTTGCAAAGCCTACCCTCTGGAAAAGCAGGAAAGGTGGTTGCTGCAGCTGCTGCTGGAAGGGTTGCTGCTGCATGAATCCCATTTGTACATTCGGTTTAGACTGCTCGTACAGATTTAAGGGTAGCTGGAATATTTGAGGGTATTTGGAAGTTAGTTATGGAAAGCTTTACATGCCTTTCCTAGGTGTTGTACCCAGGAAGTATTTGCCATGGAAAAATAGAACTGAAAGTATTATCAGTAGAGCTGACGTACTGCATGTGCTCAGCATGATATTTATCTACAAGATTTTGCATAAAGATACACGCTTCGTCACGCTCAGAACGCTTAGATCCTTTTCCTTTGATTTTCCCATGGCTGACAGCAAAGTTGAGGATTTTTGTGGGTGCAGAATGTGAATCACAGTCTTAAAGGCAGAGTTTGTATGCTGGATTTAAGAATAGTTTAAAAAATGATATGCATTTATTACATGGACAGCTTCTGCAGAGATGCTACTTATTTGGCAATTTTAAAACAATATTTTGGTTTAACTGACATAACGCGTTTATCTAGGATTATTTCCAGACAAAGGGGTTTAAATTGCTTTTAAGTAATTGATAAATAATACCTTATTCCAATACATCTGTTAAACCAAGGTAAATGTTTTTCGTCTCAGGCACACACGTTAGTCCTCTAGGAACACAGACATAAAAGATTTAAATACTCCTATGGGTTGTTTGAGAGTGATGCATGAACGTATTTACTGTGACCTTGACAACACTGGAAACCACACAAATAAGTCATCATCGGTAACTCTTAAGAAGTGTCCTGCTGTTGTAGCCAGAGTACAGCTGAGGTGGTTTTAAATTTCCGTGTCATGGGGAGTTTGTAACACCGGTTGTGAGAAAAGATGTTTGTAAACAACACAAACCGGCACCAGGGAGCAGGGAACACCAGAAGCCATCTCTATGATCGTTCCGCAGCACAGCGCTGTACAGCTACCGAAAGTTTCCTTTCGTGGCTTCTTGTATTTCTGATTGCCAGCTTTTTTTTTTTTTTTTTTTTTTTCCCTTCCCAGTCACGATCTAAGGAACTGTATTGTATCTGGAACTGGAATGGCCAAACTTGGAGACTTAAAATATCACATCATTGCGATCCTGACAGCTGCATTTAATTGCAGATAATGTGCCTGCATTTTAAAACAGAAAATGAAGACAAGCAGTTACATCACTTGCATTTACTGTATCTTTTTGCCAGATGAGGCAATTATGATTATTTATTTTATACTGTCCAAGAATGTCTTAGAAAGTTAGCAAAACATATGGAAATCCACAGAGCAGCTCCGGTTCCTGATCAAGTAAATGGTAGCAGTCGTACGGCCAGCATTTAGTCACGTCTTTGCTTACAGTCTAAACAGAGATGCAAAGAAGGAAAGCAGTGAAAGGAAACAGATAAGGCTGGGAAGGATGAGGATGACAGCAGAGCTCCAAGTCTGATCAAAGAGAAAATCTGGTGTTTCCTTTTCCTTCCCCTAGTTTATAACTAGTGCTGCCAATTCACTGGCGGAAACTGTAAATGCGCTTACTGGTGTTTCGGGATCCTCTTTAGCGATGCACCCCGGGTGCTGATTATACTCTGCAGTTAGAAAATAAGGATGCACACAAGTCCAAGGAGAAAAGCTGAAGAGCTTTTCATTTCGGTTCTGTTTGGGTTAAAGTTCTTCCAGTTCAGCTCTGGTCCGAGTTCAACAAAACTTCAGAAGGATGGTTCAGTTCTATTCCAGTTTTAGGGACAAATATATGTATGTATATATAAATATATATATATTTGAGCCAGTTTGGGTTCAGCTCAACTCCCCGCCAGCTCTGCTCAAGTCTCAAAGCTAATTAATTGTGTAGATTAAAGAAGTATTTCCTAGACTTCAGTGGACCACAGTCAATCCCGCACATCAGTATCATCAGACTTTTAGACTTAAAACCTTGTTCTCTCTGGTTCTGTGGGTGAGGAATCACCGGTGGCCATCAGGCTATGCTTCGGAGGACTACTGAATTTGGGGTAGCAAGTCCAAATCTGTGAGAACCAAGCTAAGCGGCAGCTCTTCCAACAGTGCTATTCTCTTTACACATGGGTTATTCCAGGTCAGAATACCAGATTTTTAAATTTACCATACACTTTTTTAAAGCTCACTTAAAAGTCCCAAATCTTTTTTAGAAACTCTCTACAAGTATAGTGAGATTTTTTTTTAAAAAAAAAAAAAAGCTTCTGAGAGGATCTTTTATGCTAATTGGAGTCAAGCTGTATCCTAGCATGTACGTATTTTCTGTTTTCTACAGACTAATTTGTTTCTGCTGATAACAAGAGCCAAAATGTGTTTTTAAAACTAGTGCAAGCAGATTTAATCTATTAGGACTATGCTGTTTTCAATTGCCTGTAGGACAGCATTCCAACTTTAAGGACAAAAGAAAAGAAATATGAGCCTCTAGATTTGTTTATTAAAAACACATCTAATTGGTTAAATCTCTCACAAAATGAATCTCTCTGAAATGAAGATGGGGAAAAAAAACCCCCAAACATGTATTATATGGTTGCCTGTCATTTTTAGAAAGGAGAGCACAGAAAACATTTCTGAATGTGAGGTATCCCAAAACCAGTTAAAATACAAGCCAGGGTTGGCCCAAACTCGGTGGCCTGAAGACCAGATGAGGGTCTTCCGAGCCATTGCTGTTCCGAGCCATTGCCATCCCCTGCTGTCGCAGGCAATAATCCCTTCCCTCCCCTCCCTCTTTCTCCTCACCCCGGTCCCCGCTGTGCTCCCCTTGCCAAGTGTGGCCCTCCCAAATGCCAACAGCCAGGTCTCCCCCACCAGCCACCAAAAACCAGGCTGATGCCAAGGAAGGGAAGGTTTCGATATGGAAGGACTGCCCAACTTGTAGACCGAGCTTAGGCGAGCTTGCCCCGTGCTGCATGCCGGCAGGATTTGAGGGCCCCGGGCGGTGGGCTGGGAGGGGCTGTGACTCTGCAGGTGGCATTTGCTACTCCAAAAGCGGTTCCTCATCGCTCCTGAGAAAAGATGACGGGCAGGGCTGAAGGGCATCACCAAAGGGGACTCTGGGCTGCCGCTCGGATTATTCTGATGCTTCATAACTTCCCATTCATTTAAATAATAAAGGCTTTAAATGAACAGCAGTTCAAAGAGAGCAATGAATACAAAATGTAGGTGACACGTCAAGAACTTCCTTCAAAGTATTATTTTATTCAAAGGCATGTCCAGCATGTAGGTAAAAGGTAGCACAGAAAGTTGCAAAATACCTTAAACCATGGGGTTTGAAGTGACCGTGTAGTGTCCATACATTTACATTTGTGTCAATAGTAAAAATGTTTATTAGCAGTACTGCAGTGAATTAATCCTCAGTGCTGTTTCCTTTGATACAAATATTCTCTAGCCAAAAGTTGAATGCAGAATAGTTAAAAGAAGCAGGCATCAAATGTGAAACTTCTGTATTCATTCCAGAAAAAAACCAAAGAATCTCTGCAGTGATTTGTAATAAAAAACCTGCAACTCATATTTGCAAAATGTGACTCAGTATTTCTCAGAATTTTTAGTCTATTTTCTTTAAATATGTGAATTAATGTAGTTCTCTCTTTTTGAAGTTTAAATTAAAGATGCTTTGAGGAGACAGATGAAATACTGCAAGCCTCTAAATATTTATTCCAGACTTATGAAACTAGTTTTTAAATGCAAAGCAACTATTTTAATAACGTGAGAACAAACAAAGAAAATTCACAAATTAGCCTGAAAATCAAACAGTGACAAATAAGTAAAAGGAATTTAAGATTCAAGTCTGAAACCTTTTCACAAAACCAACTTCTTTTGTTTGCAAATTACAGCACGTGAAATGATTGTCTCACATTTTAGATAAAAGACTGGAAGGTTGGTTTTATTTAGGAGGAGAATAACTACTGCTTTTTGTAATCTTCTGTTTCTTTCCCAGGCTTTGAGCTGGACAACCACATCTACGGTACCTATATTTTTAAAGGTTCTTACTTTCAGGTTAAGCTTTTCAGGAGCTTGTAATGATTCATGGGAAGTTTTTACAGGTAGCCTAGGGAGAGATTTGCCACTGCTTATGCTTCTTCCGTTCGCCCCGTTTTCAAACAAAAAGTGCCCTTCCATTAAAAAGTCACTTACTCTGGTTTGTTCCCTTTCAAAATGCAACCTGCCTGCATGCGTGCTGACAGCGGGGTAGCCAGGCAGCCTGCGGTAAGCACCGCATCCTCCATCGGGGGAGTTAAAAGAAACAGATGAATTTCCAGAAAACAGCTATCATCTCTCAGGCAGTTTCCTGCGCGGACAACACGCGTCTGAAGCGCTTCAGCTCATGGAGGAGCTGCAATGCCACTTCCACCACCATCTCGTTAGACAAGAACCTCACCTTCCTGACTTATTTTCTGCTCTCTTCCTAGCAATGCAGCCATCCAAAGTTAACTACCATCATTGCAGCTTAAGGTCCTATCCATGGCAATTGAAATAGAAGCCACTTTTCACCCCGTGTTGGTAAATTACCAAATGTGAAGTCCGCTGCCCGCTTTACAGATGGGTAAACTGCAGCTCGTATCGGCTCAGTCTTGTTTAATACTGCTCTTCCTAAAAGAAAGTGAACCGGATAAAAATCACATAAGCAGTAACAGGTGATCCGCAACTTATTCTGCCCTCCAGACTGTGTCATTCAGCAGCACACTAGGTAAGAAAAAAAGCAATGTATGACCTGTGTAAGATAGGCGTCCAGAAACACCTCCAGTTTGGAGATTCCCCCTGAGACAAACCAAGCGCGGGTACAGAGATTCAGCTATTTCAGGGCTGCAACC
This sequence comes from Gorsachius magnificus, assembly GCA_034008185.1. Lineage (NCBI taxonomy): Eukaryota > Metazoa > Chordata > Aves > Pelecaniformes > Ardeidae > Gorsachius > Gorsachius magnificus. Next base: position 167,834,578 of record CM067081.1, read on the forward strand.
TGAAGAGATACAATTAAATAGTAACAAAGCATTTTGAAAAGTGATTTCACAGCCTTCACATATCAGTCTTACAACTGTTTCTTATATAATTCTTGTTAATCAAGCCTGATCCAACTAACCTCAATAAAGCCAAAAGAAGAATTTACACCGGGATTTGAATCTTTTCCCACGTTTAACGTACCTCTGCATTTTCTATTTGTTAACCAACAGTGCGCCAAATTGCAATCCTCAGCTACAAAACGTCAAATATGGAACAATTTGACTGAAAACAAAAGGATTTATTTACAATAAACCCTGCCTGCCAATAAAAGAAAAATTAAGGCAGGCACGTCGAGTTTGGGGATTTTTTTAATCCATTTTGTTCTTTGCAGCACTTGGCACTGAACTTTTCCTGGGTATTATCTGTTCGAACTTTTTCCTATTAAATGTCTGCTTGTTTCTTATGCTAACGTAAATAGCTTTTGCTCCTGCATTTTTTTACTCCTTAATATCATAGAAAGTAATGATACTATTTTGGGATTTCAGTTCCTGGAGAGTTAATGGCTCCAACTCTGGAAGAAAAAACAAAACACAGGTGCAATTCTTTTTTAGAATAGGATTTAAGTAGAATAAAATCCACAATTTATCAGGGAGATTAAACACCGTAATTACTGTGATATGTTTTTACATTTCCCTCGACTTTCTCAGCTACTTCAAAGCCCTGTAGATAACCTGATTAATAAACACAGTTAATCCCTCCTCCCCTTGGCAACCTTGGGACCAGGGTGGACTGATTTTTCTATAAGCTTAGTTTTTTCCTGTCTTTTTTATCTACCCAGACTTTGTTTATATGTGGTTTCACACCGTGCTGATGCTAGTTACTCCCCTGGACCTTTAAGCTCTCCTAACACAGCTTTCAGCACGGGACTAGTCCTGCTGGTTAGCTATTTGATACATTGTGCTGGGAGGGCCACCTCTCATAGGAGCTGCTGGTTTTTCCATGCTCTTTCCCTTCAGTCCCTGCGCAGATGCCAAATGCCAGACAGGTAATTCCCTCCACAGCAAGCAGAAGAGCTTCTCACCTGGTTTCCTGGTGGCTGTATCCTACCTAGCTTGTCGCATGCCCTCTAAGACAGTACGTAATGACCACCGATGCCCTTCACAGCCCCTTGGCAGCAACGACTCTCCCTCCCAGTTTCTGTGACTGCTCTTCAGCTCTTTCAGTAGAAATCACCCCATTTCAGCAACGGTGCGGCGAAGCGCCGTGTTGTAAAGCGAGCTCAGACCTTGGTGATCTGAATTTACTTGGTGGTGGAGGTTGTTTTGGGGCATTTTCAGTCATGCTAAGGGCTTAGCAAAATACTGAGACCTGCTGAAGTTAACGCTAATAAAGAAGTGGTTTTCAGGAGCTAGGCTGAGATACCAAAGTAGCTTGTGACATCCCCGCTTCCTTTCTGCATATGGCACCAACCAGCTCAGACCTTTCAAGTAATTTCTAGTTAATTCTATTTGGAAATTTATGGTTTATGTACTAAAAGTTTCCTTTGTTTCTATAGTTTTTTAAAAACAAAATTTCTCCTTCTGACAGAAAAGTTTCTTGTAATTATTGAGAATCAGTAACACAGCTGTTAGAATCCCTCAAGCCATTACTTCCTCTAGCAGTCAATACGATAGTTAGATTTATTTTAATGACAGCAAAGTCAGCGGAAGTTTTATTTTACTTCATTTTAAATGACTGTTTGACACAACACCCACGTCTAAAGGTATCTCTTCCCATTTCCGTCATGTGTTTCGGCTTAGGAAGAACAAAGCCCTGACACCACTCAACTTGCTTTCTGCTAAATCCCAGGCTTATAGCCAAAGGAAAAATCCATAGCAATACAAGGAAAAGCTCTTGAAGAGAACATGTAAGTAAATAAAAGCTTTTCTACGATCTTTAACAAGGTAATTTACCTACAGGAACACTTTGCTAAGACACAAGAGGTGGCTAAGACACAGGAATTCATGCAACTACAGAACCCTGTCCTTCCTATCATATGCAGATTCTGTTTTCTTAAAGTAATGCAACTTAGTAAGAGTCTCAGATTCTAAAGCTCCACAGATTTTAGGGAGGAGTAATTTCTGGATTGTTTTAAGATGTAACAATAAACCCCCCTCCCCCTATAATTCTAGTGGCTAATTTTTCCTTCTTGCTAATAATTATGTATTGTTTATCTAGAATGTCGTTACATAAAATATAATTAGGACAATACTGACAAGATCAGATTAAAATAAAATTACTTCTAATGCAATGGGCGCAGCTGCTTGGTTGCATTCCCACTCTACCCACCCATCTTGTACTCAAACCATTTTCTGTCTCTGGTCATGATACTGACAGCAGGGAAATACCCACACAACCAAAATGGAGCCATAGTTCACACTTCTACTAGGTTTAGTGCTAAACTAAACACAGTTACCAATTCCATTTTCATCATCCATCTTGCAATTTTTTTTTTTTTTCAAGCACTACCTTTTAGGATTGTGGGATTCTCAGCTTTCCTTTAATGAAGAGGTTTTCAGCAACTAACATTCCAGGTCTAAGCTGGAAAATCTGAAACCTCAAGACTCAAAAACGAAAAACCAAACCAACACATGGGATGAAAAAAACAGGTTTAGGATTAAAGTTGTTATGATTTTTGGTTGACTCACAGGCATTGAACCTGTGGAACTGGCTTTACTGAATACTCTGTACTAGCAATTCCAGATGACATCTATCAGTTAGAAGTCATTTTTGGAATCCAAAGGGCCAGCAATTTAAAAGCTAGTGCTGTGAACGAACCACAGCAACATCCATAAAGTAAAAAAAAAAAAAAAAAAAAAAAGCACTGGAACTTTTTAAAAAATGTTTGGACAACGTGATCGTGCCTGAAAATTCATGGGGTCTACATGAAAGGTTTTTGCACCACTGTAATCTAATCATGTGCTATCCTTGGAATTTTTTGTACCAGAACAAGTCATTCCTCTGTGCTGCGTTAGGATGAAGCCGAGCTTGCAGCAAGCTGTAGTGTGGTTTAGTTTTACTAGTGCAATGCATCAACCCTAGGGCTGGCATCCTAATGAGGACAAGAACTATGCTTTCATACAAAGAGGACTAGTTCCCCCTCCAGTCTGTTCAAAATATTGTTCGCTGCTTCGAGCACGCCATAGCTACAGACCCTACTTACTCCCCGCTGTAGCTAACGCAAGCGACACGAAGCGTAAGTCAGCATGCTCAACATTTGGTGACTTGATTCCACACCACAGCAGCGACTCCTGATCGTTTATGCGGATCACCACCTCTCGCTTTACTGGCACTCCGAGCCTTCAGCCTGCCGTTTGCCCTTGTGCTTTGGAGAGCTGCCGAGAGGACACCCAGTGAGCTGCCCTGCGTCAGCCCCACGCCGCTCCTTGGAGCTCGGCTCTGCCGTGGGGTATACCTGGCCTGTGGCTGCTTACAGCAGGCTGCCAGCAACGAGCCGTAAATAATTTCTTGTATGTAGTGTGACTGTCTGGGTGCACCCCAAAGCTCTTATCTTCTCAGTCTGCTTGTTCCGGCATTGGTATTCATGATTTTAAATCCCCAGGACAGGGGCTAGCCTGGAGGGAACTTATTTTAAAGGACCTTCGTATAACGTGTTCGCCGCTGAGACCCCAAGCATATTGCAGCTAAGCATCTCCTTGGCTAAAAATGTCCAGTAGAAGGTGGTTAACGTAGCAGCAGGTTAGCACGTTTCCTTACTGTAACAGAAGTCATTCTGTACAGCAGCTACCTCATCTCAAGGCAGAGCTAGACAGGAACTGTAAGAAAAGAGATTCATCAGGATGAAAAGTGTTCCCAGGAATACGGTTCTTCCACGGGCACCGCTCAGAGGAAAAGCACCTCAAGCTTCAGGGTGGCAGATCCTAGCAAGAGAGCTGATAAGCACAGAGGAACTGTGCAGTTACGACACATACCTGGAATACAAGAGCTCTTCTGGGATGGGAACCAGAGGGTGGTTGCTGTTTTACATGAAAAACTTCCAATGATCTCCTACATTTTGGCAGGGCATGGGGAAAAATTCTGCACAACAAAAGCTTTTGTTTTTCAGCAGAAAACTCCCCCCCATTTCTGTATTAAAGGTTGCACTAAAAACAGGGAGAGAGAATTGAAGCTGTGGAGGAGGAGGGAGAAAAGCCACCCTTTTCTGTAGAGGGACCACCACCACCTCAAGTATTTGCCATAGGGACCATCCCTTCTGCCTCGGGTTCTCGGTGTCTTCCTTGTCTCAACAGCCGTGCTACTCATTTCTGCCAGCATGCTCATGACAAAACTGAGTGCGTGACACTAGGAGTTTAGAAGCAACAGAAGCAGCTGGTCAGTGCCCCAGAGTTTATGAGAAGGGACACAGCATCGTGAGGGTACTACAGAACAGTTAAATCACACAGAAAACAAGATTATTTTGTTTCTGTTTTGGCCCAGGCAGGGCTAGATTACAGCAAGTCTTGACAACCCTCCTTGTTGAAACACAGGTCTATTTGCTTTAATTAAAAAGTAAGCTAGGGAAAGAGTTAAAATTAAGAACTTGTTGACTGAGGATGAATCTATGTCCTTGTTTCTCTCTACTGCTCTCCTGTTACTCTCATCCTGTGTATTTCTTCCATTAAATACTTGACATTTAGACTGAGGAACGGGTACTAAGGGTCTTAAGTCCCTTCCTTCCCATCCACAGGACTGCTGTAATGGAAAAAGCCATGTCCTACACTAATACCCAACTACGGGAATTCAGCAGGCAGCCTCTAAGCCACTAATCTGAACGTAATCCAGCTATACCTTTGAGCAGCACCACAGAGGCGAAGCAGGGGTATTCATCCTCACTGATATGTGTGCATTTATTTGAGTATGAGCTGGGAAATGATACAGGTTTGCAAGATCATTGTTCTCTGAATAGTAGCAAATCCATACGTACAAAGATTGGGAGATTATTATGCAATTTGATTTATTTTATTGAGCAATAGTCTGATAGCTACAATAGTGAATTAGAAGAAAAAAAAAAAAAAAAGGAGAAAAAACCCCCCCCCACATTTTGGGAAACAAGCGAAGAAAACATTCTACACTGTAGAAGACAGCTGTAACTGCTGATATCCATGTTTTGACATTGGAACTGAGCAACTGCAAGTGTGCAGAGCCCAGTCTTAAAGCCTCAACCAAAAGAGGCTTAATAGTAATAACATGGATATATCACCACTGGGAAGATGTTAACTCGTTAACAAAGATTCTGGGATACCAATCTGGTATAATCAGCAACATACTGGGTTCCTATGAAAGATGTGGCATTTCTCCTTAAGGTCAGCTTTTAGAGAACTTTGAAAAAACAATGTTTTAAACTGGTTACTTACAGTACTCCTTTGCTTGCAGAAAAGCACAAGAATTACAGTTCAATAAAAACTGAATAGATGATCACTTTTTTGACTGGATTTGATTAGTTGCATAACTTTGGCAAGATTATCACAGTGTGATCCAGTTAAGCTTTCAGGATTTTACGAACACCAGCACCAATTAATCTCGGAATCAGACTACTTCAGCACTCTCGTACGTCTCTGACCACTTTTGCAGTCTCTCCCAGTCCCACTGCTTCAGTCAGCATTTGATAGTTAGTGCAGTATTTTATGCCATTGACAAAGCAACACAACCCGGACAGATTCCTGGCTTCTCTCTCTCCTCGCAAGAACAGCATATCACCTTGTCGAACCCCCGAGGATGCAAGATGGGATTGTTCTACATAAAGTCTCCCTTTGTGGCATCTGAAATAAAAACCTTTCCCCCAGAACTGCCAGTGTTTTGATAGTGAATTCCATCCCGAGTTGTACGACTGGTTACTCAGTTCTTTGGCCGATGTTAAGAATTGCATTTAAAAGTTACTCTGCATTAGAGGCATTAAGAAAAAATATTTATACCTGGTATTGGTACTCTTTCAAGTACTCTTTTAGTCTTGTTGGCAATGGCAGCTCCCAGATCTGATTTGTACACTTGTTTATAGCTATTCTGCAGCGGTGTTGCAGAGATGGAGCCGAGGCATAGAGAGGTTTGTTCAAGTAAAGATGAACTGTTCCATTTGAAGGTGTTTCGGTTCTGTCCTTGCACATAAGAACATAGTACTCAATCAAATGCACAACGCTGTTGAACTGTTTAAGTCTAGATCTGACACAAGTGATAGAGTCCAGTCTAAACTTGCCATCTTGATATTCTATACGTAGATTGGTGGGTCCCGCTGATGTTTTTACCGAAATAGTCAGCAGATACTCTGAATGTGAACTATCCCTAACCAAGAAGGTCCCTTCAGGGGCATCCTGTAATCTCTCTTTGGCTTCAGCAACAGTCATGTTGCCCCAGTACCATCCTGTTAAAAGAGGAGAGAAAGAAGGAGTTTGTTTATTATTCCTATTTGTTTGTTTGTTTGTTTCTTTAAGAAGCTGTTCTGGCGCTAATGTACTTGCAATAACCCACTTCATTCGTTGTTTGAAAGCTAAAGTCCTGCAGGCATCGGCAATTTTTATTTTCTATTTCAATCCATTTGCTTTACGACGCGTCTCGCTTCCACAGAGCCTCCCAGCTCGCTCTTTGTTTCCGCGTCTCTGCATACACAGGCACAAACTTCCCTGCAGCGTCCTGCGAGGCTAACGCCGGAGCCGCCGCCGACCCCCGGGGCCGCCCCCCCGGCGGCCGGGACGCGCCCCACCGCGCCGCGCCCGCCCGGCACACGGCGGCAGCCCGCTCCCGGCAACTCCGGGTACGCTGCTGCCGAGACGGGCTTTGTCCGGCCATCGGAAGCGGAGAGGGGTAAGGGAACAACTTCGGCGGTGCGGCTGCGGTCCTAGCAGGGAGGCGATGCAGACAAAAGCCCTTCCCTCCGCCGGCGGCCGAGCCCCGCGTCCTGCGGGGCCGGGCGAGCCGCCACCGCGCCGGCGAGCGCGGCGCGGCGGCCGCCGCTGCCTGCGGAAGGTCGGAGCCGCCGCCGCCCCTCGCCGCCGCGACCCCGCAGCGCCGGGCGGCGGCGGCAAACCTCGCCTCGCCGCCCGCCTCCCCTCTCGGCCCGGCGGGGCGCCCCCACCGCGCCGCTCCGCTCCGCCTCCCCCGGGACCGCGGCGCGGCAGGCGGCGGCGAGCCGGGCCCCCCCCCCCGGCGAGCGCCGCCGCCCCGGGCGCTCCCCCCTTCCCGGCCGGCCGCCCGGGCTTACCTGCCCGCCGCAGCTCCTCCATGGCCGCGGCCCGCTGCGCCGCCTCACGGGACTCCTCGGCAACGGGCGCGGCCGCCGCCGCCGCCCCGGGGTGCCCCCAGCGCGCCCGGGCGCCCTCCGCCCTCTCCAGGGACCCGGCGGAGCGCAGGGTCATGGGGGGCGGCAGCGGCGGCGGGCGCGGCCCCGCTCGCACGCAGGTCGGGGGCTGCCCGCGGGGAGAGCGCTCCGCTTCGCCGCCGCCGCCGCCGCGGTGCTCAGCGCCGCGCCGGGTGCATGGCCCCGGCCCCCGGCCCGGGCGCCGCCTGCGAGCGGAGAGAGAGCGTGGTTAGCGGCGAGCCCCGCGAGAGGCGCTCCCGGCGCAGCCCCTGCGCTTCTGGCGCTCCCGCGTCGGAACGTCCCAGCATCCAGAGGAGGGACCCGCCGCGAGCGATCACCTCCCGGCGGGGCGGGGGAGGGACATCTCCTCCCCCCACCCCCGCCGCCCAGCCTGGTCCCGGCTCCCCTCCGCCGGGGAGGAGGCGGCGGCGGCCGCCAAGGTGGTCTCGCTTCACCCCGAGGGCAAGCCCGCTGGCGCGCCGCGCCCCCGGCAGGGTTAGGCGAGCCCGACCGGTAGCGCTGGGGCGGGGGGAACGGGACGGACTTGGGGAGGGAGGAGGTGGTGGGGGAGAGCCGGGTGCGGACAGGTCTGAGCGGGGGGGGGTGTGACCGCGGCGCGGGGCAGGTCCCGCACCCGGCGCTGCCCGGCTGGCGCGCAGGAAGGGCACGGTCCGCCTTTCGGTAAGGTCACACGCGAGCCGTACCTCTAGGAACGGGAGCCCGGCGTGGGCCGTGCCCCCCGGGTGGGAGCCAGCCTCGCCCGGGCAGCGGCGCGCCCGGGGGGCTGCGGGGCGGGTAGGCGGGCAGCGCCGGCGCCCGGGGCTCGCTGGCCGCTTGGCTGCGGGAGGGGGCAGCGCGGCGGAGGGCGCGATATATTTAGCGCGGGGCAGGAAACGCGCTTTTCCCGTTCCATGAAGTGCTGATGCGATAAAAAAGTATCTTTCCGCTCGGCCGAAGCGAATGGGGGGGGGACAGACACAGAGCGCGCCTCTCGCTTCGCCCACCGTCACGCCGGGAGCGGCGCGAAGCCGGGCAGCAGCGGCGGCGGGGGGGGGGGAGAGCGGGACCCCGCGGAGCCGGCCCAGGCTCCGGGGGCCCGCAGCCGCCAGGTGAGGGGTTATGTCGGGGTGGCCCCTCCCGTCACAAGTTCCGCGAGGGAGCTCAGAAACTTTTCCGAATTAAACTTTATTGGCAGCTGACAGGTTGCTCTGCCTGGTTTCTGTCGCGACAGGGGCAGGCACCCGCGCGGCAACCTCCCCCGGCAAAGCCCATCCCCTTCTTCTTCCTCCCCCCCCCGCCCCCGCAGGACCCTCCCGCCGCCGGGTCGGGGACCGGGCGCAGGTGCGCCTGCGGGGCCGCCGAGCCCCAGCGCAGGTGGGAGCAGCCTTGCGGGGCCCGGGCGCGCCCCCTCGGGGGGGGGGGGGGGGGAAGCGCCTGGCCGCCAAGTGCCTGCGCCCGCGGGAGCTTGGCGGGGTCGGAGGGTTGGCGAGGCGGTAGGCAGCTAGCTGCGGCCGGGCGTCCCCCGGCGGGGACGGGGAGCCGCCCGCCTCCGGGGGAGCCTCCGTCGCGGGAGCAGGGCGGCAGGGCACCGGGCGCGGGGGAAAGACAACGGGCCCGGGCTCGGCGGGGGGGCGGGGCGCCGGGGGGGGGAGGAAGGGGGGGGGGGGGGGGGGGAAGAAGAACGGTGCTCCCGGGGAAACAACACCCTCCGCTCCCCGCCTCTCCCCCGGCGCGGGCGGTCTGGTCGCCTTTGCGAGGCGAGGGCATCCTCCCCCCGCCGTTCCCTCCCCCCCCCCTTCCCGGGATGGCTACATACAAAGGCTGCTTTCCAGGAACTTTCCAGGAACCGCATCATGTGACAGGACCCGCTCCGGCGCCTCTACCGCGATCGCGGCCAGCCCGGGGGCCGACGCCCCTGTCACGCCGGGGGCAGCGGCCGCCTGACACACACGCACGCACCCACCCACCCCCTTCCATGTACGCCCCCTCCGACCGCGGCGAGCAGGTCAGTGACCGGGGCCGCTGAGGTACCGGCGCGCGGGCGGCCGTTGGGAGCCCGCCGGCGGGGCCGTGCCGCGCGGAGTGGCGTACGCCACTCCGCGCGGCACGGCCCCGCCGGCGGGCTCCCAACGGCCGCCCGCGCGCCACCTCCTGAGGTAACCGGGCGAGCGCGGGAGCGTGGTTCCCTCCCCCCCCCCTGCCGCCGCCTCCTCCTCCTCCTCCTCCCCCCTCCTCCGCGGTGGAGCGGCGGGGGGGAGGGAGGGGGGCGGGGGGGGGGCGAGCCGGCCTGCCCGCCCGGCGCCGGCAGCCGCGGGCACCTGAGCGCGGGTGGCGAGGCCCGCCCTCCGGGCCGGGAGCGCGTCAGGGGCCGGTGCCAGAGGAGCTCCGTGCCAGGGACTTTGCGGCGGCCGAAGCTCCTGGGACACCCCCACCCTGGTCTCCACACACCCCCCCCCCTTCACCCTCCGGCGCTAAATACCTCGTTGCTACAAACGCCATTACCCGCCGTGCGCGCGCCGCCCTTCCCCCTCCCCCCCCCCCCCCGCCAACCCCCCCCCCGCGACTTTTTTTTTTTTTTTTTTTTTTTTTAATTAAACCCAAAGCTGGGGGTTTTTTTGTTTTTTGGTTGTTTTTTTTTTTTTCGGCGCAAAGATGATTGATTGCGGCGCGGGTGCTTTGCGCTACCCAGCCACCTTCTCCCGCTGCCCGGGAGGCCTCGAGCCGACTTTGGGAAGACAAAAAAAATTGGAAGGAAAAGAGGGGAAACAAAGCAAAAGTAGCCGAATTAGCCTCACCCCTGCCCCTGGCTGCAGGTCAAGGGCTCCCTGCAAATTTGCACGGCGGTGTTTAAGAAGGGAGTGTTTTTTCGGGTTTGACGGGAGAATGATTAAGGGGTGTCTTTTAGAAAGTCCTCCGGGAAAAAAAAATAATATAATACAAAATAATCTCTTTAAAAATTGGGGGGGCGGGGGGGGGGGAAGCCTTTGTTATCAAAGAGATAAATGAATATATATCAGGCTGGTTGAGGGAGCAGGGCAGCACCGGCACGCCGGCTCCCCTGCTCTGAGGAAGCTCCCACAGGGAGCTCCTGGGTCGTACTCCCCAATAACTCTCGAAATTCAACGTTTCTTAAAAAAAAAAAAACACCACCAAAATAAAAAGGACCGTGGAGGACAGTTCCTGAAGGCTTTTGTAACAGCTATTACTTACAATTTTTAAACATCAGGGGATGAGTGAAGAGAATTAGATTTTTATAGTTCTCTTGAAAAATATGCGCTGTTTTTAGTAATTGAGCAGATTCATCTGAGCAAAAAAACCTCTACTTTGTTAAGTGAGTTGGTCAGTATGGTTTCATCTGTTTGCAATGCCTGGGTGCTTTTGAATTTAATATATTAAGTTTATGAAAAAAGGTGGTTTAAGTCACTGACAGCACTGCAGATTTAAAATAAGTTCCGAGGAACAAACATGGGCTTTCTTGCTTAGGCATTCTCAGAAATGGTTTAAAACAATTTAGCTCTTGAAGGTCATTCTTGCTCCTGTTTTTGTCCGTGTGGTTCAGATAGCCTCAGATTCAGCCTCCAGTGACTCTTGTGGAATCCCTACTAACTTTTCATTGGATAGATGTGAAGAGGGGAGAGAATTTGTCTGTGTCCTTTGAAATTTAGTTGACAGTTCTGCTGCTGATGATGTGAGATCTTGCGTAAAATCTAATTTACTTTTGCAGAATTGCCCTATGTTCAGAAGAAGAACAACAACACAAGGAATACAGATCTCTTTTTATTACTAAAATAATTCTGTATCTGTACATGCAGGCACAGAGCTTTTGCTCAAAAATACATTGTTTTGATATACTGAGGCTATTCCTTTAAAGTTCACTAATTCATGTTAGAGAAATGGAATGCATCTTGTCTAGATGCAGAGCTGCTTTTTTACAGCTTTGCTGTAGTTCTCTTTCCCTGTGTTATTTATTAATGGCATTTTTATGTGGATAGTACCTCAAGACTTCCTTTGCTTCTGCTGTTTATTCGTCACTTGAAGTCATAATAATTTGTTTCTAAGACCACAGCTGGCTGCTATAAAGGCAGAGAGAGGAAGACCATGATTTATGTGGTGAATGAGAAACAAGAACAGAAGAATGCAATAAATACTTGTTACTTAAAACTTGAGATATTGTTATGAAAAAGGTAGCATAAAAATTAAATAGGCAGTATATCAGCAGGATCTTTCCTAAACAGAGTTCTGTTGATTTTTTTTTTCATGAGAAGTGAATGTCTGTTAAAAATAGTACTAAAGATCTGATAAATTTACAAGAGTAATGAAATTCAAACTTAAAAACTGCAAATCGATCTTTAAATGACACTTTTGGCACCTCATAAGAGTTCACAGTTACCTTTATTCTCTGGTATGAGGCTTCCGTAAGTGCTATAGGCTCGGTGGAATACGTTAGTATTTCACTGTTTCTTTCAACAATGTTAGTTAGCTGGTTTTCTCCTTTGCCTGCCTGAGTCTTTCACACAGTCACAGGGGAGAAAAAAAAATAATTTTAAGTGTAAGAAAAGGTGATTAAATTAAATTACTTTTTGGATTATGGGCCACATGTGGTGCATTAAACTACTTTAAGCTACTTTTTAGCTTCTTTGGCATTGGGATGTTTAATGCATACTTGGTCTGCCTTCAGTGTTCTACTACATTAAAAAATTAGAATGGAGTAGGAGAAAGATGTGAAATGGAGAAAGACAAAAGCAGCAGCACTCTGAAAACTTAGCCTCCTGTAATGTAAACAAAAGAAGGTTTTTTAATTTGCCATGTAACAAACAGTAATTCTTCTAAACAGTCATTTGTCTTCAGTCTCTCATTAAGAGAAAATCAGTTTGTGCAAATGGGGATTTAAAATTTCTAAATACAGTTCAAAGCAAGTGCTTTATTTATATTTAGTCTGTATGTTTTGGGGCAGCAATTCTAGGACAAATATTGCCTGTATGTATAGAGTTACCAGTGCTTCTGAGCCGGTTCTAGAGGCGTATCATCCGACTGGAGATGAAAGGCACAAACTTAAGGAATCTCTGATTTCTTTTCCAGATACTTTCTACTGTGCACGAACGTTTTGCTTTGGGCAGTATATCATCCATATAGTAGGTATTTTTAATCGAGATTTATATTAGTAGTGAAAACATGAACATTAAGAGTTCTTGAAAACGACAAGCAGAATATATTATGTTTCTGACGTACGTGCTGAAAAAGAGAAGGGGAGGGACGAGTGGATTTGTTTTTTATTTTTCCTTCAGGCAAAAATCCCTTTCATGCCCAAGGAAGGAGGCAGCAACGTTTTTACAATAGTGTGAAGTGCCTGTTGCTAGAAATTATTTTCACTTTGTTCCTGAAAAGCATGCCAAATTTACTGGAGAGCTAGCACGCTGATTTATTTATATAATATGACGTGAGTGGAGGAGGGGGTAATGCATTTTTGGCCCAGCTGATTTTGCTAAATTTGCTTTGATTTGCTGAGGCAGCTTACTGATTTATTTAGCTAGATTTATCTGAAAGAATACACGGGGCCTTTCCTTGCACTCTGCATCCTTACTCCCTAAAGATGCAGCACGGAATATCCATTATGTATGACATATCATTTTGGTCAGATAAAATCTGCTTTAGTTAAAAGGCCAGCTATTGCTTATCACATGTGTCTTATTTATTGACCATATTTTGACAACTGCTTACCTGAACTGATCTAAATGACAACGTGTTAACTGCCACGGTTCCTCCCTGTCCTGTGATTACAGTGGTCAGGCAGCACGTCTGGCTGTCGAGCAGAGAAGTATGCATATTGAGCCTTTATCTCAAACAAATTAGAACAAGTTAATCATAGCTCCGCAGTGCAAACAAGGTCCGCAATGTGAGCCCTTAGAGAATTTCTCACTCGGCAGTCAGGCGTAGGGTTTGCTTGTTTCACAAAGAGTTCCTAAAACATAATAAATACAGCAGAGAGAAAACAAATATTTTCGTAAATGGGATCACTCTGCTCTTTCCAGCTGCTGGAGGAACAGAATGTTTTGATGAAATAAATTACGATGTATAGCGAACAGTTTTACTCTTAACCAGCTGCCACCTTATTTCCTGTCATTTTTATCTATTCAGATGTGAGTGTTCTACCTTTCTTAAGGATATACATTTGGTAAAAGAGAATAATCAAAAATCCAGTGAATAATTTCTATGAATCAGCGGTGTTCTAACAGAAAACCAGCACTTGTAATTTAAAAGCAAACCATCAAGAGTAGCACTAAGAGAGCAGTACTTTGAAATAACATCCAGATTATTTTGTTTCAGAGAGGGTCGAGAAAAAGAAGGATCATTTCCTTTAGTTCAGTGGATAGGTAGACAGATAATCACTGGCAAGCATGAAGCTCTGACCATGAAAAGGTGGAATTTAAATCCTTCTCTTATCTCATCATGTGCTTTATAGTATTTAAAACTTAGGGTAGCATCTAAAGGCCTCAACTGAATTGAGTAAGAGTTTATCTAGACACACTTAGGATCTTTAATTAAAAACATTAAATGTAGTGCTTTTATAGTTTGTCTAATCTACAATTTAAAGTAAAAACAAAATAACATAAAAATAATTTGGCTGGACTTGTTAAGGAAAAGTGGAATGTGGTGACACAGGGTACTAAGTATAAAAAAAAAGACTATTTACATAGCAGTTTTCACCTTATAGTATGTTAGGCTTCTTTATAAACAGTGAGCAAAAGTCTATTCTGTGACTTTGTTATTTTGTGAACATATAAGCAATTTCACTCTGACGAAAACTAGCTAAATATTGCTGAAAGTTACCTGAGGATAATTTGTAAATACACATGCCTTGACAGTATTTTCTTCCCTACCACGCTTCGTTTTTATGAACACAATAGGGAAGAAGACTACTGGCAAGAACTGTTTTGATAGAAGTCATTTTAAACAACTACTAGAATATTTGCTATGGATTTCAATATTCAGATTATGATATAAGATGCTGTGACTCTAATATTTATTTACCTTGTTTTTTGGCTGAGAATGCGTGTTTATGCCTGAGAAAGAGTGCATAGACATACACCTATGCATACACATGTTCACAACCACGCTATTTTGAAGTTCTGGATTTTTGGAGAAATGTACACTGTTGTCTTTGTTTTAGAAAAATCCTAGAGATAGCACAGCTGAAAGCACTGTGAAATCTTGCATTCTCGTTCTAGATGCTGCCAGAAAAAACAAGCCTTTTATGCTTGAGGAGGCTTGAGATGTTTTTTTGCCAGTTGCGAGTCCTACTTCTCAAAGTAAAAGAGAGCAAGTAATGTCTGTGAAAAAAGTTTTCCTGACAGACGGCATGCAGGCAGCTCTCCTGTGCTCTGCCAATCCGTAAGTAATTAAAGTTCCTTTGTTGGCGAAGAGTCAGTTCTGAAACTAATAAGGAAAATTAAAACAGGTGATGCAGTGGCTATCTCCAAAGGAGAGAGTTTTGAGCACAAAGCAAAACGAAGGTGAAGAAGAAACTGGGTTGTATGTCTCTGAATAAATGGTCTCCGATCAGAAAAAGATTTATTTCAAATGTCTGTTCTAGTTCTTGTATTAAAGATGGTTTAATTCACCCAGAGCTATTTGGCCTTGAGGATGAATTCCTACAATTAAGTGTTTATGACTGAAAGTGCTGCCATGGAAAGCAGACAGATGAATATCATTTCAGGAGTACTGTGAATCATTAAATGAGTTGTAGAACCTTTTCCTGGGCATGAGCCACTTTTAAATTTCAGACTAAGGCTATAATCGACTTCAGCATAAGGCCTTACATGTTGCTGTATTGAGGAGTTTGAATAATGGGATAATCAACATGTACTAATGTCTTTATATAATTTTAATCTTCTTACAGTTAATTGAAAATATGCTGCCCATGGTATGTGCATATGCTGCTCGGATCAAATGCATTTTTCAGGTTAGTGTGTTAAGTGTTAGTGTCAGGTAATGAACTTAACCTGCCTCTGCCGTGTTGGCTTCTTTCAGTTCAAGACAGGCACGGCTGCGTTCTCTGCTTCAGTATAAAGAGAGGGTGGACGTGGAATGTCATACAAACCTGAACAGATGACAAGAAAACGGTGCTAGCTGCCAGCTGCCTTCTCTCTCTTTATTTGTCACGATTAGTGCTTGCTTTTTGTTAGGAAGGCTCAAGGCATCGTCCTATAACCGATTGGCACGTTGGGAGGATGTAAACTGAAATACAGGCCAGACAGACGGACTGGCATTTTTTGGGCTCAACAGAGGAAACAGACACGGGGCTACTCTTCCTGGTTAAGGAAAGAAAGAGCATTGGTCCACAGCTCGCCTTTTCTTGGCACTGCCTGTCTGTTCCCAGGATTGCTTGCACCTCCTGGAAGCAGTTTTGCCAGGTCTGTGGAAATCAAAGCTCAAACAGTAGTAGATAAAATTGGATAGACTGCTTGAGGCAGTTACCATCTCCCCTGAGAACTGTACCTGAACCGTCCTTCCCCTGGCTCTGACAGAGCGCTGCCAGCAGCAGGGATGGGAAATTAACTCACGCATCTCCACCTAAACAGCTTCAGCTTTCCGTCTGGTGCATTAAGATCAGTCCCAGTTTCAGCATGGCTCAAAACTGCAGTCATTCAGGAGCAGCTTCATGAGCTGTTTGGTCATGAGGTGGCAAATTCTGTCACGGGGTGGGGTGAATGGCTGGGGATGAGAGCAGTAACTCCTTCAGCCATCTGATTTTAATCCCTTACCATATGTGACTTGAAGTCCTTAGATGCCCTCTACTGCCATATACTAGAATTAACAGATGGCTCTGTGTAACCAAATTCAGATTTGCTGAAGTTTGTTATTATCTCTCTGTCTTTGCAAATGAATGGGGGAGGGGAAATAATAGCCGTAATTATTACAAAATATGCAAAGCCTTTTATAAAGTGTGAGTTTGGGCTAGACATCTTTTCTGACTTTCAGTGCCATTGCCCTGTATTTCAAATTTTAACACTATTTTTAGCATTCTCTTCAGAGCTCACTTCTCTGATAAATTATCCCTCTGGGAATAAATTTGATCCAGAAAAATGCCTGAGGCACAGCGGAATTTTTCCCCAGCATTTCAGGCCACATCACGCTAGACGGAAGGAAGCTGCAAAACCTGCTGCTGTGGATCAGTCTCTCTTCTGGGAAGGAACTAAAGGAGGCGTTTAGCTGTCGGATATATCGTTTGCGTAAGACAGAACAGCAGGCGAGAGTTCTTGTCTAAAATGGAACACGAATGAAATTTCTGTCCCACGTTTGCCTGTGTTGTGATGGTTTTTGTCTGCTGGCAGGCACAGAGCAATCCCAAGTCAAACAGAACCAATGCTGGAGGGAATCACTCTACAGGCTCTGAGGAACCAAGTGTTTCTGTGGTGCTTAAGCTTCAGTTGTGTTGCTTGTATCAGCTCCTTTTCCCTTCTGTCAGGAAAACCCAGCAAAACAATCCCACCTTTAATTCCCCAGCCCAGGTTCCTAAGGCTGATTTGACTGGGGCGGTTTGGTCCAAATGAAATCAGCAGATGTGTTTTGTGTACGTTTTTAAACACGCCTAACCTTTTCTGAGGACAGTCTGCTACTGTTCATTTTACTCCAGGTGGTTGCTAGTGACGTTGCAGACAGAAGCAAGCATGGCAGGAGGGAGCGTGAGCTTTCCAGTGGAACATGTGATGGCGGAGATCAGCTTCAGGTAACTGAAGGGGGTCAGGTATAGAGGACACACAGGAGGGCCTCTGCTGGGCTGATAAAAAGATAAAGCTTTGGGTCCATTGAAGGGGTGAGCTTCCACACTCTGCTTTCTTTTCCATCCAGCACAGTCCTCCACTTTCAGGCACGCTGGTCTAGAATATGCTACTTGCATTTTTTAGGAGCTTTTGTAATTTTTCCAAGAACATAATCTCAAACTAACAGAAGTCCATAGCAAAATCTTATTGTGAATGGGGGCTTTGTTCTGTGAGACTATTTCTGAAAATGCCTGGCGCTCTGTTAGCCATTGCATAAAAGGCTGAAACATGAATTTGCTCATATGCTTTTGTTTTCAGCATGTACATTCCTTCAAAACCCCCCCTCTGCTTTTCCAAGAAATAGGTGAGTTCTTCAAGTCCTCCTGGCAGGTGGGCTATAGATTGTTATGGTGGCAAACCTGTGAAACTATACTGATTTATACCACCCAACAATGTGGTCCGTTGCGTATATTTTTACTAGATCCATACTTTTCCAATTTCTTCATGTTCTTTCAATGGCATTTTCTTTTCTATCCATCAGGGAGTGGAATCCTGCATCCAGAGAATGTAAATAACAGCTGTTTCCACTCAATTTGCATTTATATACTTAACACTTGAAAACAGATTATTTCTAGAAGCTTTCACAATCTAGTCGAAATTCCTACTTAGTCAGAGGTACTAGTGAGATGTTAATGAAATCCCTTTGGACTGGCTGATGGAAAAGATGCAGCAACAACAATGAAATTCCCCACGACTGATCAGTTATGCTTCTGACAGACTTCAACAATCAGTTGTAGCGTATCTTTTAATCTCCTTGGGCATTTTCAGAATCAGCTCCTTGGGCTGTTCTAAGGGGGTGAGAGTACACCAAGTAAGGAGATGAATTGTTAAAAAAATCTGTGCTAAACTGGTAGAGTATTTCTAGCAAAATTAATTTCTCGTATGAGTACAGCTGAAAAGGAAAAAAAAAAAACAAACCCAAAACCAAAAACACTACCTGGCAAGCTATCTAAAGTGAACAGCTTAATTGCCAGCGTCACAGATTTTTAAATAAATATACCCCTTATGTCCTGAGAATAACTGAAAAATGGCTCTTTAATTTGTTTTTTATACCACTGTTTGCTTTTGTTGACATTTCACTGGCCCTGAAATGGAAACACAGCATTTTTATTTAGTAATGCCTAAATGAAGATTTTAAGAATGATGTCCAATTATTGTTCTTTTTTTTCTCTAGAAAACTTTGAAAGCCTTTCACCTCATTATTTTGCCAAATGCCTCAACTTGAACCAATTCTTTAGATTTCTTTGATCCTTTGAAGGCTGAGAATTACAGAACGTTGACATTTAGTGACCTTTGGTACAGTTCATTCACTCCGATGTGACTGTTGAAGAAGATGCTTGTTCCTAAATCCAGATTTTGTGTGAAGTTATAGAAATGCACTTTCTTCTCTGCATATTTGATTTTGTTTATCCAGATGAAAAATCCTTTTATTTTTACAGGAGTCTCAACTGGGGCATCTCTGAACTGGATTGGACAATCTTGATGACTCAAGTTGTTTAGAGAACAGGAATTAATGCATGTGAGTTGCTGGCTTTGTGTGTCTCAGTAAGCTTGTCCCAGACTCATTCAGACTTAGTAGTCTGAACAAAGACAATCTGAGCTCAGGTTGTCTGTAAAAACGATGTGGGTCCCCACTACCTGATTTCAGAGGGCATGCTTGTATTTCTAAATGAAAAAAGTCCCAGGTGCCAAGAGGGTTGGTTTATATTCACACTAGCTGGGCTCATTCCCTTGAGAGCAGACTCCTACGTTCACATCCTGCAGTGCTCTTTGGACTCTTTCTGGTGCCTCTGAGACCCAAAATATAATTCTTGCTTTTTTTGTGTATCTATCTTACAGTTTGGAGTATCTGAAATTATGTGAAACTGTACTGTAGCCTGCGAGAACGGTGCTTTCCTAGCGTGACAGCAAGGGTATGTATTAATGTTCTGGGGTGCGGTGATGTTTGAGGGCGCACCATCAGCTTGAGGAGTGTAGAAGAGCACACAGGGTAAAGTCAAACATGGTGGGATCTTGGGAGCAGCGCTTGGTGTGAACTCTCCCTGTGGGGCTGTGCAGCCATTGCTTTGAGGAGGGCTAGGTGGAACAGAGGGGAGTAGTGAAGAGGTGTGGGGATCAGCTGCCGGAGCTTGAGCTTGCTCCCTAGCCTGCGGCGGTCAGGACATGCTCAGAGGGACCCCGAGTATCATCTGCTGCTGGGGACCACCTCTGGCTGAAGTGAAGTGTAGACGCAGGTATTCCGACTGCAGGACAAATGCATCACTCTTAAAAGAAATACAAGGTTTCTTGTGTATCCTTTCCACAAAGTCACGAGTTAAAATCTTGGTCGCAGTGAAGCAAAACATTCGTCCAGTTCCAGCGATTGGTGGTTTTGCCCTCGGTCTGGACAAGGACTGGCTAAGCGCCGTGTAGGCACTAACCGCAGCTGCTCTGCTCTTCACAGGCCATTGTGTCACCATTCAGCCTTACCAGTGTCCTCTTTGGGCTCATTTCAAGTCTTTTTCTTCAACAAATATGGCCATATAAAGTCAATGAATTGTAACCCGTGCAGCCAACAAACAGCATGTTTGTTTTAGCAGATTTGAACAAACAAATATATGCTCTAGAAAGGGAATTTCTCTGTTGTTTTTCTTATCTCTGCTTATGGTGAACTTACCATGAATTTTGTTTGTACTGTGCCTCTACTCTGGATAGGAAATCCTTTTTCTTAATCCAATTCTAAAATTTGTGGAACTCGCTGCCACCCTGTTTCCCCATCACTAATGCTAGGATTTTAACTGTATGAAAAATGGCTTGGGGGAAAGGGAGTTTTATAAAGATATGAGGTGTTCTTGGAAAAAATTACATGTGACCACATACTTAAACCAGTCAGGATTAAAAATTACAAGATGACAAAAAAATGTAAAAAGCGATGTGAAGCCTTACACTGCTACATACTGACCAACTGTTAACTAATTAGGGATCAAGGAAAACATTTTCCTGGCATTAGTTTATTATTCAGTGGAAATCTTCAAAGTGTGTCTTAACTAATACTGAAGGTAAAGACCTCTGTTGTGGCACAGCTCTGATCCGGTGTAACTCCTACAGATGTTGACTTCAGAAAAACGCTACTAGCGTATTATTTGTTTAAACAAATACAACATAAATTTGAATAATGAGAAAGACTAGTGGTATTTAAGAAACACTAATCTTTACATGAAACTATAAAGCTCTGTTTTGTTTGCATTAGTGAGTAGGAAATGCATGTTTGTAGAGTAGGGTCATGCTTTAATAGTGTAATCTTTTATTTAGGCTAATTTTTATTCTACATGATAATGGCTTAATGCAAGTAGCCAAATTTAACAGTCACTTTTCACTGTTCATTTGAATTTTCTGTGATCCTGACATGGTTAAACTTTTATTAGTTTTGGCAGAAGAGATGCTGAAAATCAGCTCTTCCAGAATTCTTTTTCTATGATACCTCATGTTTTGCTAGTAGGGAGATTCTTTTGCTGAGGAATTGTAAACTTTGGTAGCAGTCAGAACTGGCCTTATGCAAAACAGTAAGCTGCCTCTGACCCAAGACAGTTTTTCATCTTGATGAGCAGTAAAGCTGAATATAAGCACAACAGGTTTCTGCGTTTCTTACTTTTCTGATTTTTCAGAGAGACTAATTGGCAAAGTTGCTCGGCTGCGTTGGCCATTCCAGCCGCCTGTGGTGCCTCTAGGTGATGAAAAACTTTGTGATATATTGATTATAGTTTCTCACCTACATCATGACACTCGAAGCGGTACTCCAGGCCATCAGCTTTAACTTCTTTAGAAGCTGCGCAACGCAAAATTGCTGCCCAAATCTGCCGTTTGCTTCAGACAGCTTCCGCACAGCTCCCACCTGCTGTTGTGCAGTGTCCCAACAGCTGGAGTCACATACAGTGGAGCTAACATTTTGTGTATATCGTGTTTTAAATTTCCAGGGAATCCCGTGCAAGTGACCCAGTGAATCAGCGTTTATTGTGTTCATTTTTCTAGAAGCACCTAGAGGTAACAGTTGGGATCATGAGCTCATTAGAAGTGCTGTAAAGATACATAAAATAAGTAACTATCTTATGTCTCCTGTGACTACACACCAAATGAAACAAAAAAATAACAGCTTAAGTATTACCTTTTAGCACTGGAGGATAGATTAAATATAAGGAGATTAAAATCCTATGCACAATTTATTCAAAATTACAAATTAAATGTGTGTGAATTACTCTATACAGAAAACAGAGAGTTCCTATATGTGGACTACATGCGATTGAAGGCTAGCAGAAACAGCAAAAAATGTTTTTATCTTAAAATTAAGTGGAGTATTTTTCTTTTACATATATGGTCTCTTAAAAAAAAAGGTAAGTCTGCTTTTACTTGCTGCAACACAGGCATCTGAATCTCAGCCAAGCTTCATCCTCCTTTCACAGATGAGAAGGAAAAATCACCTCCAGAGAACAGCTTATGTGACACGTTCTAGACAATAAAACCTTGAAATAAGATGAACTGCCTCATGTAAGTACTTTTGTTTTTGTGTCAGTTGAGTATAAGGGAAGCCTACAAAGATTAACTCAGGCTTAGATGTCTAATTAGTAGCTGTCTCAATCTTAGAGGTGAATTCAGCTTTTACCTGTTGTAGGTACACAACTCGCCTGACGTTTACTCCAGTGAAAGGTGGGCTTTAAGTCAGTCTTATCCTATTGTAGCATTAAAACAAAATACAGGCCCTCGGTTAGAGGAATGCGGTCTGCTTCTGTTTGATCTCTTCATTATATAACTTGGTACTGGTTTTGAGGATGGAACGAGCACGATACATAAAGATGGGAATAAGTGAAAAATGAAGAGTTCAGACACAGTAGCTGAAATTCAGAGCTACGACAACAGCAAAGGGACAGGGGGGAGCTCTCCGGTAGGACCGAGTAACGTGAGGGGTGGCTGCTACCTCCATTACAGTCACAAGGAATGAACAGAGACACAAAGACCAAAGACCTGCGGCAGGGGTGTACTCAGCAGCTGGCTCCCATTGCTGCTCCACTCTTGGCCCCTTTTCTCAAAACCAGGAGGGCGAGGCTTTTTTCGTTTAAGCGTGAACATCCATCCCTGCCATCCCTTACAGAGGTCCCATCAGTCAAAGCCAAAGTCCTGCACAAGAACCTCTGACCCTTGGAATCCAACCACTCTCAGATCTGCTAGGAAGTTCCTTCTATTTAATTTCTTACAAATGTCATTGCAGAGCAGCTAGCTCATGTCTCCTCTAGCCTAAACTTGACAATACTGCAAAATCCTCTAGTTTCAGCCAAATCGAGTTGAGTTACTGTGCAAGTTTGCCTCCTGGTGGTAGTACCAAGAATCTGCAGAACGACATAATTTGCACATAGAAATGGCTAAAGCACGCTTCCTTTTTTAATGCAGGGCTAACTAGAGGAAGGGAAGGAACCTTCTCTTCACTAGGACATCAAGATACATTGAACTGGGATTTAAACAGTCTGAATTGAGGACAAACAGCTTTCCAATGGCAGGCAGCAAGCACAGCCCGAAAAGACTTTTACCGAGACATTAAAAAAAAAGTAAAATCAGTGAGATGTCCCCAACTGTATACTACTTAGAGCAATGAGCCTAGTAAGGTCTGAAACAGCTAGTAACTACTAGATACAAAGCAAACAGCTGAGCACCTAAAACTGTATGCGAAGACACCAGAGCAGACTTAACAATGTGAATTCCAAGCAACTGAAGTTTTCAATTGCAAAGAACAGGAGCAGCAGCAAACGGAAATCCCAAACTAACTTTCAAATGGACTGTTCTTCTGTGTAGAAGTGAGACAAGAACCAAATGGATGGATTTTTTTTATTCCAAGTTTGCAGTGAAGAGAAACAGGTAAAGACAGCTGTACGGAGCTGTTCCAGACCTGGCACATCAGGACAGTGTGGAATTACTGCGAGAGCAGAATTTCCATCAGGTCATGCTTCAGATCACCCAAGAGAAAGATCCAGTGGGAGAGAACATAGAAAGACTGACAGTGGCAGCGTAATGCAGGGAAAGATTCTAAAATGCCATTTTTGTGAATTAATGCAATAACAAAATGGCAGAGGGTACATGTAGTGAACACGTGTGTTTTAGGCTCAGTTTCTAGTAACTGGTCAGAAGAGGAAGCACTTTAAAGGACAGTTGGCTGGCACATAATAGATTTTCAGCCCTCAAAGTTCCTGAAAAGCATCCAAAAATGTTTGGGAAACATTGAGAAATCCAGCATTTCTACAGTGATTGTGGACGTTTGATCATAAACAGGGTTTGACAGACAAGAACAAATGTCCTAACAGGAGGTTTCTGTAAAGCCAAATGTCTTGGTAGGCAGCACTAAGCAAAAGTATCAGGGAGAAAGAGGGGGGAAAATAATTGGAAGGTTATATTAATCCAAGGTTATCTTTTCTTACACTGGAGTAAAGTCAAACGGTGACAAATTAGGTCTCAGCTTTCCAAAAAAATAAAGGGGGCTCCATTTTATGCAGTGGAACGTAACAACAATGCTAAACATGAGATGTAAGGTTCTCACTTACGGACCGGTGTCAGTAGCAGGCACCATGAACTGATGAAAATACTAAAAATCGTACTACAAGTTACTAAACACTATTTTAAAAATTATATTCTAGGCAGAAAAAAAAATTACTGTCATGCGATTGAACATGCGGAGTAAGCAGCGATCCTTTTCATAGACAAAACAGACATTCATTCCTTCATGATAGCACGCTTGTTATCACACGAGCAACACGTGATATAATACGGAGCGGAAGTCACTTGGCTGGTGTAGGCTTCAGCACAGACTCAGATATCTTACAAGCACAACAGGGAGAATAAGCAAAACTATTTCATGCTCTGCTGTGATAAACCATTACCAGCTAACTGGCATTTGGATTTAAAAATGCAGATTTAAATTTTTTTTAAAAACTTAAGACTAGCAGTCTTGTTACATGCATCCAACATTACTTTTTTTCCACAATTAAAGGAAATTCAAGGAAAAAAGGTGGTTTAGTAATCACTTTAGAAAAGTAAGTGTCCTTTGTATCAACGATGACTGGGATTAGAGACTTCACACAGTATTCCACTTCTAGCAAAATGTGTAGATAATACGTGGGCAAAATGTTGCTAGACTAACACAAGCAACAAGAACCTTCCCATCTTACCCAAGTCACTTTGGAAAGGAAATACAATCAAAATGTGTGACATATATGGGATAATTATTTTCTGATTATTTTTTAGGATCTGCTAAGACAACTTAATGAAGTCACTGGGATCGCTGCAGAGGCACAATGTTCCAAGCGAGCCCATTCTATCAGAAGGCTGACGCCTAAAACTGTAGACTGGAGTAAAGAATCTCCTTTCCCTGAGAAAAAATGCTAGATGGCACAGAATAGCAGAAACATTTAAGCACTACAAAACGCTAAAGCTGTGAAGTGGAATCAGACCAAATTTCTTTAATTTAAAGCATTTTGTATAGTAAAGGGCCAGTCCTTCCCCCTAGGTAAGCTAGACAGAGCTGGGAGTCTTCAAGAACTCTTCCTCCCCTGAGCTACACCTATTCCCATTTACAGATGAACATAGCATCCTCACTGAATGGTAGTTGGGGTGGGTTTAAAAAAAAAAAATCAAACCCAGAACCAAAAAAATAACCCCACAAACCACGAATGCACACAGAAGTTACCTCAGATATTTGGGAATGCTGGGTGATTTAGAAGGGCGAGTTGTTACGCCTTGGAAGCTAAAATTTAACCAAGTCGGCCAGTTTTCAGTACATGACATTAGCTCTAAATACAATCACTCAGCTGATACAGAATTAAACACGGGATCAGATATCTTACTAGCATAACAGAAGAAGTAAAAACTATTTCACTGTTTTGATAAATACCTCATAATATTTTTCATAAATACTATTTTGTAAGTACCTCAGTATTCAAGCTCGTCTGCACTTCTGTTACTGGATTTCTGAAAAAAAATTAAAAATTCCCCCAAATAACACCAAACCCCAACGTGTCCAGCTCTAGACCTCTCATTTTGACATAATGCTTCTGTGCATTCGCTGTACCAACGATAAACCTCCAACCTAGTTCAGTCAGAGCACTCCATCACCAGCGCATTCACTGACCGTGGATATGCCACGGCCTTCACTGGATCCCTGTTTCAGTCGTGCAGTTTTGCTGGTTTTCTACTGTTGACCACTTGAAATAGAAAACAACAAATTCAGTCAAGCATGTTTTAGCGGTAGCACTCACACGGAATTGCCAAATGTCTAATTTTCTGTAACTTTTATTTCCAATACAGATTAATAGCAAAGTGCTGACGAACAAGAAGTTCTCTTAATTATCTGTCTTTAGGAGGATTAGGATTCCTGCGTCTTCTGTGATACCTAGAAGATAAAAAGGCTGCAGTGAACGCGAGCTTTGGAGAGACTTTGATTCTCCTGCTATTTCCCCCCACCCAGCGAGTGGTCCGGAGGTTACACAAGTAAGCAAGACACAAGACACATGAGCACAACCCATCGCCGCTCATTAGACGTGTCCCCATTGTTCATGGAGTTACGTAACGCTACTCGTTTCTACTGCGACATCTGCCACAGGCACGCACTAATCCAATCGATTCTACAGCTGAACAGGTACAAAGGCTGCTGTTTATTCTTAATCCTTTGCGTGAAGTTAACTTTATTACATCGTCAGCTTTTCCTCTGGCTAAAATGATTGCTACAGAACAAGGAGACTTGACATTTAAAGGAGTTATGCCAGACTGTACATATTATAGTGTCATATTTTGCGGACAAACTAAAAAACCAAATTCTTCACAACAAAATGATCCTTTCTTCCCTCTTAATTACATACCCTAACCCAAGGAAGATCCCATTTGATGCTCATTAAAGTGACAGCTACCCCTTGGCCATACAAAGTTCTACCATTTCATTCCTTTTATCTACTCCCAAAACACAATAATTGTATCAAGTCTCCATAGCTACAAAATTGGCAACTACCAAAAGGTGTAGTAACACCCACTGGAAAGGAGTAACGCAAACTAGAATGCTCTTTGTTTCCCAGGGTATATCTGAATGTATGTAGTTCCTCTTTAAGCTCAGTCATATGCATTTGCACCTTTCCCCCCTAGCTTTCTGAATGCAAAGCACACCAAGCTACACTTTTCACCACTGCAAATGAAAAACCTCTCCTATTCTTAAGTCTGAGAATCACCCCATTAAGTTTTTTTCTGAAAAGTTGTTAAGGAATAGGCAATGCATATTTCCAAGCTGTATTCAGTTATATCCATTGAGGGTATTCTCCATACTAGATTCTCTTATGCTGACTTCATTTATGTAACTTTAATAAATCACCTGAACCATTAGCTAACTAGGTGGTATGAAAAATTTCTACTCTGTGACGTATTTTACCAAGGAAAAAAAAATTGCAAAGCTTACCAAAGGGGCAGTATTAAAAAAAACCTTAGGAAATACAGTCTTCCATTTACACAGCACCGCACCTAAGATTTTATGTAGTAGCCCGTGTGCTAACAGTAGCTTGTCTGACATGACTTATCCTAGGTTGAATCTAGACATTAAATTATTCCTGTATCTCCTTTAACATCCCAAAGGAACAAACACTGAAAAATAAACACTTACTGTCCCACAGGATACCAGCGATGTTTTGTGGTGTAAAACATTTTGCTGAGCTCTTCAATCGTGGGGCCTCTGTTGTTCTTCAGCTCTTTTTCAGTCAATCTGGATTTCAAAACTTGATCAAGGGTTTCTTCTTTATTATTCACTGGATCTGGCCGTGGTATGGGCTGTAAAACCAGTAGTGTCTATATTTTTTTTTTATCCTTTTTTTGAGAAAATCAAAAAGCCAAGCTACATAAATAGCATTGCAATTTACTCTGAACAGCTGAAACCAAAAGAGTACAGAAGAGTGCCTGTAATTGTAAAGGCTGTTTACACACAGACATCCCCCTCCTGCCTGCCCCAAACAAAACCACTGTGGAGCAGATGTCCAGGAACATCTAATTACCCCAGGTGCTGCAGCTGATTACCCTACCCCCAAAATCAGCAGTGCTGCCATCATTATTGCTGATGTCATCCTTCCAATTCACTAGCCGACTCATAAGCTTCAGTTCCACTAATACAAAAGCACTCATTCCTATTTAGAAATTTATTCATAGTGACGATCATCATCGCTAAAAAAGCTTTTAGATTATTTGTACCTTGGAGAATGTCACTTCCTAATTGTTTGTGCATCTGCTAAGACCAAGATGTTTCTTCTCAATCTGAAACCTCACTACTAGCACTGTTACAAGTATTTTTCCTTGTTTTAGTCTCTCGCACCTGTTTTTCCTGAGAGACATGCAACCGGTAAATTTAAAAATACCGATATATAACTTGCAGGCAAAGAGTGCTAAAATGCTTTGAGTTTTCAATGGAGAATTTTCACTTTGGGTATTTCAGCAATGTAGCTACTGCTTGCAGTATTTTACTAGCACATGAGAATTGGAAAATTAAACAAGAAGTGTACACTAGAAAAAGTTTATCTAGATATACTTTTGTTGGTGTAAAGAACACACTCAGAGTACTACTGATAGATAAAAATTCTATATTAGAAGTTTTTTCTGGAGTTGGTGAACCCAGAGTGCTGCATGGAATTTAAAGTGTGAGTTGAAGAAAAGAGCAAGAGCAGCAGCAGCAGCACCCCTTTACATCCTCTTGCCCAGACTGCTGCATCTGTACAGAGTCGGGCATGTGAGCTATAAGCTCCATTCCAAACATCCTCTCTGAAGAGTACACTTGTAGACACTGTTTTTCTCTGTAGTGCACAAGTACTTGAGCGCCCCATTTAATTCTGTTTGAGTCACTGCATGCTGTGACACCTCAGCATTTCTTACTCTGCAACTGCCCCTCAATTCAACTAAGAGTAAGGTCCTCCTCGTGGCAGCAGCTACATTTACTCACGTCGCAGACATGCTGATGACATAATAACAAAGTACTTCAAGTATTTCAAATTAAACACAGATGCCCTAAAGACTAAAAACTGTGAACTACTTATGCCTTTACAAGAGTAAGAAATAGAAATGTATACAGTTGGACATACTTTTGTGTGCTCGTATGGAATCTCAAGCGAAGGGTGGTAGCAGACAATTGTCTTCAAATCTGATGTCACTGCAAGTTCCACTTTGCTATAAAAATAAAAACTTACGCTCTTAAATATATCCATTAAAATTTTCAGAAATTCTGAGCAACTGAACAGCCCAAGTCCCAAAGAAAACCAGATTTGACCCCGTGTTTAATCTTCTATAAAATAAACCTTTACAAAGTAAGGGTCACAAACGCTTGATCTGAACTTCCTCTTCCCGCCCCCGTCCCCCCCCACCCCAGCCATCATCAGGTTTCTTTTTTTGGACGGAGAGGAAAAAAAGGCTAAAATAAAGTATTAAAGATAGCTGGAAAAAAATCTTAAACGCTTTGAATAATTACATATAAAACTGTAGCAACAGATGGAGGTAATGATCATCAGTGATACCTAGAACATCATGCCTTTATAAGAAGTATGGCACCTACAAAAGAAAGAATAGAGAACAAAGCTCTGTTTGGGGTTCCAACTTTTATATCTGATAAAAGATGATGGGCATGATGAACAGAATGTCCTACTGAGAGGTTCCGTGAAGGGAGTATGACTCTCTTCTCACCTTCCTTCCTTATTAACTTCCGTGACACATTAGCTTCCTAAAACCTCGTATGACACGGATGCTGTATTTGCATCATCTTTTCTGGTTTTTAGTCAAGTTTCCCACGTAGCAGCACTAGTATACCTGGACTTTGTCTTAACAACAAGCATCAATGAAAATGACTGCTCTGAACTACTTTTGCTCCTCCACAAACAATACTGCAGGTGCTACTGGGGTCATCACCACGTTTAGAATGAGTTCTGCATTTTTCATTATGCTCATTTTTTTAAGTACAGTAACTTCACAATCATTATGATCAGAAACAATACTTTAGTTAAAATTATGACATTATCCAAAACTGGCAGAAGGTGTATTTGATACCATTGTATGACAACTTTGTGACAGAGAAAGTAGCCCTGGAATAAACATTACATAGAAAGGCCACACATTGAAGCATGTTTAAGTACCAATTGTAGTCTTCAGGGAGAACTGAGTATGTAGATTTATGGCAAGCATGATACACAGCTCCATCTGCAAAAAAAAAAAAGCCCAAGTAAAGAACACTAATGTAAAAACAGAGCTGTGCCAAATTTAAGAATGTTTACATTTTCATTCCATTCTAAATCTTAATTGGGGATTATAATCATACTCAGATTAACAAAATTCAAATACTGTTGAAATAGAAGTTAACTTTACTACACAGATTTCCAGTGCAATCAAAACCCACGGGTTTGTAGGTTTGTGCAGTCTCTCACCTTGGAGATCAAAGACCCAGCTGGACAAAGCCCTGAGTGACCTGGTGTGAATGCAGAGCTGAGCCTGCTTTGAGCAGAAAGTTGAACCACAGACCACCCGAAGTCCCTTCCAACTGAGTTTTCCCATGATTCCATTCCCATTTTTTCACAGAATCATTGAGGTTGGAAAAGACCTTTAAGATCATCGAGTCCAACCATAAACATAAGGTGTTAAACAGTAACAGTCCCTTACATAGGAACCATACCGTAGGCACCTTGCCTTTCACACCCATGTAGGTATGCGTGCCCAAGATGGGCCCCTGGGAGGTGTCTGTTGTTGACTTCTACTGGCAAACCCCTTCCTTTACTGCCGGAACCTGACAAAAACCCACGCGTCCGTTTCTGAGCCCAGCAAAGCCCTGCCACAGTGGGGCCTGATAGGGTCCACCTGTCCTGATGGGGAAAGCGCATCTTTGGGCTTGAGCTGGTGGGACTGACCAAGAGAGTTTGAAACTAGAATTGATGAGGGAAGGGGATACCACAGGGTTGCAGTAGGTATGCCGAGGGTTGGCATGGCATCGCTAGTGGGAACATTTACGCTGCTCCTGGCAGCACGGAGGGCTCAGGAGCATATCTGAAATGCTTGTACACCAGCACACAGTATGAGCAACAAACAGGATGAACTGGAAGCCTTGGTCAGCTCCTGGAGCTACGATATCATTGGTACTAGTGAGACTGGGTGGAACAAGTCCCATGACTGGAGTGCTGGGTTGGAGGGCTACAGGCTGTTCAGGAGGGATGGGCAGGGCAGGGGAGGTGCAGGTGTCACACTGTATGTAAAGAAGAGGTTTGACTGCACAGCCCATACAGTTAGTGATGGTTGAGAGCCTCTGGGTAAGGATTAGGGCAACAGAAAACAAAGGAGTTGTTGTAGTGGCTGTCTACTACTGATCGCCCAGCCAGGATGTAAGTACTGATGAGTTATTCCATAGGCAATTAGGAAAAATGCCTGGATCCGTAGCCCTTGTCAAATTCCCCAGCATCAACTGGGAATATCATACTGCTGTGATAAGCAGGTCTTGGAAATTCTTGAAGTTTGTGGGAGGTAACTTCTTCTCCCAGGTACTCAGTGAGCCAACTAGGAAAGATGCCCTCCTAGACTTGCTGCTTGTGAACAGAGAAGGACTCAGGGGGTGGGGTGGGTGATGGTAGGTGGCTGTCTTGGTCACAGTGATCATGAAATAGTTGAGTTTAACATTTTCAGTGTAATGACAAAAAAGGACAGCAGAGTTGCTGCCCTGGACTTCAGGACAGCGACCTTTAAGCTATTCAGGGAGTTATTTAGCAGAGTACCCTGGGAATCTGCTTTTAACAGCTTACGAGTCCACGAGTGCTGGCCAGTGTTTAAGAACCACCCCTCAGAAGCACAGGAGCAGGCAATTCCACTGTGTCCTAAGTCAAGCAAGCCGGGCAGAAAACCAGCTTGGCTCAACAGGGACCTCCTCATGGAGCTCAAGAGGAAAAAGAAATGGTATGATCTCTGGAAGCGACAGGCTTCGCGGGAAGATTACAGAGCTGTGGTTCATATATGCAGGGAGAAGACACAAAAGGCCAAAGCTCAATTAGAGTTGAAACTGGCCATTGCTCTATGATTATTCTATGATTCTGTGAAAACTGGGAAAGCTGAAAGAACCAAAAAAGAAACTTTTATCATAGAATCATTTAGGTTGGAAAAGACCTTTAAGATCATCAAGTCCAGCTGTTAGCCTAACCCTGCCATCCCACCACAAAACGAGGTGTGTGTCCCTAAGCACCTCATCTGCCCATCTTTTAAATACCTCCAGGGATGGGGATTCAACCACCTCCCTGGGCAGCCTGTTCCAGAGCCTGACAACCCTTTCCATGAAGAAATTTTTCCTAATGTCCAACCTAAACCTGCCCCGGCACAACTTCAGACCATTCCCCCTCGCCCTATCGTTCGTAACCAGCGAGAAGAGGCCGACCCCCACCTGGCTACAGCCTCCTGTCAGGCAGTTGTAGAGGGTGATCAGGTCTCCCCTCAGCCTCCTCTTCTCCAGACTAAACAACCCCAGTCCCCTCAGTTGCTCCTCATCAGACTTGTGTTCCAGACCCCTCACCAGCTTGGTTGCTCTCCTCTGGACCTGTTCCAGCAACAAAATCTCTTTCCTGTAGTGAGGGGCCCAAAACTGAACACAGTATTCGAGGTGCGGCCTCACCAGCACCGAGTACAGGGGCACGATCACTTCCCTACTCCTGCTGGCCACGCTATTCCTGATACAGGCCAGGATGCCTTTGGCCTTCTTGGCCACCTGGGCACACTGCTGGCTCATATTCAGCCGCTGTCAGCCAGTACCCCCAGGTCTTTTTCCACCAGGCAGCTTTCCAGCCACTCTTCCCCAAGCCTGTAGCGCTGCATGGGGTTGTTGTGACCAAAGTGCAGGACCCGGCACTTGGCCTTATTGAACCTCATGCAATTGGCCTCGGCCCATCGATCCAGCCTGTCCAGGTCCCTCTGCAGAGCCCTCCTCCCCTCCAGCAGATCAACACTACCACCCAGTTTGGCGTCATCTGCTTACGTATCTTATGTATCTATTTTCTTCTCAGAATTTTACATCTAAAATATATCTAAAATTTAAATTTAGATATAGCCAATATGTTTAAATATATATTTTAGATATACAATTCTTAAATTTAGAATTTCTATTAGCACTTTCATGCTTCAGTTCTTCCAATTAAACCATTCTTAGTTAGTAAGAAGTTGAGTTCTGGTAAAGTATTACTGCAAATAGTTTGCATTTCTCCCTAAGATTTCTTTCCCCTCCTTGCCCACTAACCTCTAAAATGTAACATGTCCATTACATTTTCTCAGTTCCTATGTTTTCTACCACCTTCACTATCTCCCCTACATCTTTCTATTGATATGTAAAACATGGACAAAACTCTGAGAAATAATATTGCCTGTTTTCACTTGTTCTCTGTTTGTTAAGCAACGAGATTTTGCTGTAGCCTTTTCTTACCACTGTTCGTAAATCTAAAAAAAAGTTTAAATCTTCAAACATAATCAGTGGTAAGATGGGTGGTATTTACAAGCTGCTTAAGAAATTAGAGGAGTATCATATGTGGACCTTGGAAGCTTTCAAAGGAAAAAACGAATCAAGGTATCCTTTAATTATCAGCATACAACATGGACTATCAGACTTGATTCTGTTCAAATAAAATTTTGCTTCCATTACTTTAAACCGTATAGGAAAAAGGCTCTCTAAGAACAAATTTTAATATAGGACCTCTACAATTTCATCGCTACTTACTCTGCAGCGGGGCCTGCTTACAGGTTGCTACTGAATGCATCAAAAAGAATCTGGACCACGCAGTTCTAAGCAATGCTGCCATGCTGACAGGAGACAGGAAACAAGTCCTGGACAAGATGGAACTCAAAACGGACACTGTATCCTCTTCTTCTGCAGACCACCCTCTGCAAGAAACCAGTTTCATAACTGTTCAGAGTACAAAAGGCTGGCAATTTAATTCCTTGAATATCTTAAGGATAAATAAAATCTGTGCAGTACATTCCTTGCTATTTGCCAGTTGTTTAGTAGTCCTTGTTATTTAAGGCACTGGCACCTGCTTCCTTAGTAGTCAAATGTGGTATGAAACTTTATTTAGTGAGAGATGCTCTTTGAAGGCACACCATTAACTTGAGAAAAAGTTTCCAGGCTTGGGTCTTTTCGGAGTTTCTCTACTGGTACTCACACACCTAAGTTTTGCACCCTTCCTTCTGTGCACTCCACAGAATTATTTCTGAAACAGAGCTTTTCTTGTTCATGATGTAAATATCATCACCCAGTATAAAAACAGAAGTACTTATAAATAACACTTGCTGTAGTTCACAAGCGGTCTAGATGCAGTTGGTTTCATCCATCTCAAAAGCAACACACCCAAAAGCTATGAAACACATGTTAGAATACCTTAAATATCACCCCAAATTTCACAGAAGCAGAAAGACACACATAAGTGTCTTAAGTTTTCATTGTCTACAAAAAAAAAACCCCAACAATTTGTTTTGAAGGGAAACTTATAATGATATTTAAAAAAAAAAAAAATCACTGGGGACCATTTAAAGACACACTTGTAAAAAAATAAAAAAAAAGAAACAAGACCTCTGTAAAACTACTTTGTATTTAGCGCTTAAGAACATGGCCAGAAGTGTGTATTTTACAATTTCTACAAATCATTATCCATCATTTTCTTTACTTGTGAAAAGTGCCGCTGAAGTTAGAGAACACTAACACAGCACCTCCAGGGCTGCTTGTAGCCTGCCTCTGGAAGCTGCTTGACCAAAAAGGTGAGGAGAACGCGGCAGGTCTGGGCAGCCTTGTCCAAGGGCAGGGTCCGAGCACCGGCCCCTTCTCGGCCTCACCTCGAGGACCACAGCAGTTTAAATCGGGGCATTCCCACCCTTGAGGCAGCAGACAGAAAGCTCTTAAAGGCCTGTTTGCCACAAGCAGGAACACAAAATGTTCTGATGTTTCTGGGATTAAACAAAATACTTAGCTTAAAAAAAAAAACACCACCACCAAACCATTAATCCATCACAGCAAGCAAGCGAGTGCCCGTTATAAAAACGGACTTGCAGGCTATGACCGAAAAATAAATCCCGAGCGTGAAACACAGCGATCTGCCCCTCTGACAGTACGCAAACCCTCCTCCTGCGGCCCGTTTCGGAGGCCTCGCCGGCAGTGCCTCTCCAGCAGCCGGGCACGCTGCGCCGTTGCCCACAAAGCCAAGGCGGGAGGGAGCAGCGTTACGCAGCGCGACCCGCAGGCGAAGCGGCCCTGCCCTCGGCGGCCCGGCCCGCGGAGACGAGCGCTCTCTCGGCGCGGAACCCAACCGCCAGCCCCGGCAATTGCGGCCGGGGGGAACCACCGCCACCGCCACCGCCCTGCTCCCCTCCCTCCGGCCGCGACGGCACAGCCCTTACCTGTCCGGAGGCCGCCGCACGCCCCGAGCAGCCCGCCGACGGGCACGGCACCGGAAGCGGTACCGAGTGCCCTTCCGCTTCCGGTGTCGCCTGGCCCCGCGGCACGCCGGGAGGCGTAGTGCGGGCGGGCCGGCGGCCCCCCCCCCGGGGGGAGCGGGCCGACACCCACCGCCCTGCCCCGCCCCGCCCTCGGTGCTCCCCGGGGGTCCCTGTGCTGCGTGGGTTTCGCGGGGGCAGCGCGGTGCCCAGACACCGCAGCGGGGGCGTTGGGATACCCCGGCGCCAGCAGCAGCTGCTGAATTGGGGGAACGGGCGCAATAGGCAGGGTGCAGCTGCCTGCCCTGGGGCTGTGCCGTGTTGTAGTAGCTGAAAAACTCGAATAATAGAATGTTTTGGGCTGGAAGAGACCCCTGGAGGTCATCTAGTCCAACCCCCCTGCAGTGAGCAGGGACACCGCTAACTAGATCAGGTTGCTCAGAGCCCCGTCCAACCTGGCCTTGAATGTTTCCAGGGATGGGGCCTCCACCACCTCTCTGGGCAACCCATTCCAGTGTTTCACCACCCTCATTGTAAAGAATTTCCTCCTTATATCCAGTCTAAACCTACCCTGTTCTAGTTTAAAACCATTACCCCTTGTCCTGTCACAGCTGGCCCTACTAAAAAGATTATCCCCATCTTTCCTATAGGGTCCCTTTAAGTACTGAAAGGCCATAATCGGGTCTCCCCGCAGCCTTCTCTTCTCCAGGCTGAACAAGCCCAACTCCCTCAGCCTGTCCTCATAGGAGAGGTGCTCCAGCCCTCGGATCATTTTTGTAGCCCTCCTCTGGACCCGCTCCAACAGTTCCATGTCCTTCTTGTGCTGAGGGCTCCAGAGCTGGATGCAGTGCTCCAGGTGGGATCTCACCAGAGCTGAGTAGAGGGGCAGAATCACCTCCCTCGACCTGCTGGCCACGCTTCTCCTGATGCAGCCCAGAGTATGGTTGGCTCATGTCCAGCTTTTCATCCACCAGCACCCCCAAGTCCCTCTCAGCAAGGCTGCTCTCAACCTTTCTTCCCCCAGCCTGTACTGATACTGGGGGTTACCCAGGCCCACCTCTCCAGCCTGTCCAGGTCTCTCTGGATGACATCCCATCCTTCTGGTGTGTCACCCACACCACTCAGCTTGGTGTCATCTGCAAACTTGCTGAGGGTGCACTCAATCTCACTGTCTAGGTCATTGATGAAAACATTACACAGCACCGGTCCCAGTACAGACCTCTGAGGGACACCACTCATCACTAGTCTCCATCTGGACATCGAGCTGTTGACCACTACCCTCTGGATGCGACCATCCAGCCAGTTCCTTATCCACCAAACAGTCCACCCATCAAATCCATAGCTCTCCAATTTAGAGAGAAGGATGTTGTGGGGGACCGTGTCAGAGGCTTTGCAGAAGTCCAGATAGATGACGTCCATTGGTTTTCCTTTGTCCACTGTTGTTGTCACACCATCGTAGAAAGTCACTAGGTTCATCAGGCAGGACTTGCCTTTGGTGAAGCCATGCTGGCTATCAAATCCTATGATTTCAAGGAATATCTCTAACATTACTTCTTATTTCACAAGCTTGTGAGCATCGCCTGCTTCATTTCCAGGTTAAATTACACAGCAGCTGCAGCAGCTCCCTCCCTTCACCCACCAAACCTTTGTGGTACCTGTAACACCTTTTCACAGGGATGGCCTAGGTTTTATCTACATGAAATACATTTCAGGTATCTAAGGCATGCAGAAAACTCACCTGGATGCCCCAGGCACGCTGATGCTCTGGGGCTACTTGCTTTGCTGCTTTCTCAGACCAAGTCACAAAGCATTCAAAGACAGTGTTTATATTTACACAACATTGATAAAAGACAAGACGTAGAGACAAAACTTGATTATCTGACCTGCTGCTCTAGTACCTGAAATGGCTCCGGCACTGTAAGCTTTTATGTGCCCATAAAGCATCTCTAAGTCACATCAGCCAACTGTGTCTCGGTTCCTTTCACAGAATTATTCTTGGAGAGTCCTGAATAATGCCTCCTGAAAAGGCTGCACCCTCTTCCAGATATCTTCAAACCATTGCATCTTTTCTGGTCATTGGCTGTGGTACAGCAATTTCATGCAGTTGTCAGTGGAAGCCTCACAGTTTCAGCAATGTCTGAACTTAGTTCTGTAGCTGCAGAGTTGTAGTTACATGCATAACTTCCAGAAGCATAGCAGAAGTGTAGCCAGCAATCACTAGTCAAGAGCTGATCATTCTCTTTAGCAGTGGCAAAGGTTTCTTTTTGAATGTTTTTCCTGACAATGAAAGACGGAAGACAACCATTCTGGGCCTTCTTGTAATATTAGATTCTGTAAGCCTTAGAGAGAGGGGGCAGAGATGGACCAAAATGTTTTACACATGACTTGGAGAGATGCAACCAACGTGGGAGATCGCACCTCCATGATGAGCCTCCTCCACGATTGTGGAGATCAGCTCTCTCCATCATCCCCATCAAGTTTCTGCATGCAGCTACAGAGGGGTCCGATCTGGGCTTGAGCACCAGACAGAAGCGACACAGTTCTCTGTATCTTCTGCTGTGTGCCAGCTCATTATTCCCACAAGGAAATCCTTGTGCTAGGAGGAGGGCAGCCCTTGGATGAGGAACAGCCTTTTGAAGCTGAATACAAGCAAGATAGTGGTTATACTGGTGGACAAAGATAACATGTTGAGGATTTTAAGCTCAAGGACAGTGCTGACAAAAACAAATAAATGGTT
The DNA here is from genome assembly GCA_034008185.1 of Gorsachius magnificus. Classification (NCBI taxonomy): domain Eukaryota; kingdom Metazoa; phylum Chordata; class Aves; order Pelecaniformes; family Ardeidae; genus Gorsachius; species Gorsachius magnificus. Next base: position 167,871,900 of record CM067081.1, read on the forward strand.
ATAAACTGTCTGAAACAAGCGCAGTCTGGAAAGTAAAAGGAGTGAAACTGCATCTAAGGACTGAGCTTCAGGAATATCTTGTCCATAGGCATAGTGGGGATAAACGGAGTTACTTCGAAGTGACTCTTGCCGAGTTTATGACTAGGAGCAGATTGTGACAGCGGGGGAGTTGCTGCTGCTCAGGATTCTTGCCTTTCTCCTGGACAGCCGCAGTGCATACACCTGTATGCAAATGCACCTTGCTGCACCCCACTGTCATGTGTGCTGCGTGTGTGTGTTTGAGTGTGAATCTGTGACACAAGCATATTAGGCCTTGCTCTTGTTTCCTAGGGAATATTAAGCAAAATTAAGGCTTCTCTGACTTACCTTGAAGGTGCTCACGACTTCGTTGTCATAGCTTCTTTAAAAGATTGCCTAAACTCACTGGTGATGATGACTGTGGTTGACACCTCTGATTCTTAGATGCCTTCTCAGAAGGATATTGTTCATCCACACAAGAAACAAAATTCCTTTGCTGTCTGGCAGAAACCTTGAAATGAACTCCCTTCACAGCTGGAGACCACTGCAAATTGCACCTGCTTCTTTCTCCAGTGTAAGACTCCTTTTTTATTGACTTCTTTTCTCTATATTGAGTGGCATCTGTTAAAAAAAAATGTATTTTTAAAAGCCTCTTGCTAGCCCCTTAGAAAATTGCCCTCTCTGTATAAAAAATACTAGATCTTTAAATGCTCGAGTGTATTAGTCATCATTGCAATGCAGGCCTTCTGTGGCTTTCCCACATTACTGTTTCCTACATCAACTTATTTGCTTTTATCGAGACAACTCTTTTCCTCTTCACTGCCATATGTTTTGTCTGAGGACTGCGTGCAGGCACATACTCACAGGCGTGTGCGCTGTCTCTGCTCAGACACAAGTTTGAAAAAGTAGAGTTTCTGATCTTACTGAGTAATGTGACCAACACACGCTCTAATGGTAGGATTTTACAGGCTGGTGGTATTCAGTTGTTAACAGCTAAGGAACTAATTCATCAACGAGATTGTAAAGAACAGCAAAAGATCTTGAAGTTTCTTTTTTTTTTTTTAATAAATGTTGCAGCACATGCTGTTCTCTACTGTTTCTTTTCAATTATTGTATTTTTTTTTCCACGTAGCAAATACTGCATGGTTCTCTGGGCTGAATTTCTGATTCCAGACAGGAAGGCAGCCACCAGGAGGATTACAGGTATCTGTTGCCTAGTGCTACCACATCTTTATTCCTCTCTTTCATATCACTGCAATGCAATATCGCTTGTAAGAGTCATCAGGAACTGTTAGCAATTTTATGTCCCTTGTGTGAACTCGTTGGGAACACTTGACAGCCCTCTGGTAGATGTTTTAAGATTCCCTGATTTTATAGCCTTATTGCATAGTTAGTTTTAAATTAGAGGTAACCTGTGGGTATTTCTGCAATGATCTTGTTCTGGAAATGTGTGCTTTTAAAGCATCACTGTCATGGCAAATCTTGTAACTTAAATCCTGGTTCTAGAAGGCTGCAATTGAAGGTATTGCAGAACTTTATTTATTATTTTTTTTTTAAACCAAATCTTGTTCCCTGTTAAGTTTCCAGGCTATTTTTAGATGGTTTCTATAAAAAGATTTTTTGGGAGACAGTAGATGAGGTCTACCCCCTCCCTGACACATAATGTTCTGCGAGTCTATTCTTAGAAGCATGTTCTGATGGATTACAACTTTCTGGTAGGGAGATGGGAATTGCTTAAGGACAGCTCAGAAGCGTGACTATACACTTCTCCAGCATGTCTGGAGATGGGGTTATTAATAACTGCCAACGGCCTTGCTTGCTTCAGCAGGTTGTAGACAGCGAAGAGAAGAGTTGCTCGCTCCGTATTGGCTCAAGGGAAAGGACGTTGTTCTCTTCATTAACTGCAGGGATACCGTGGAGGCACCAACGGTGATGAGTTGCAGAGCTCTGGGACTTCATGTCTTTGAAAACCTGGAAAGTTTTATTTCTAGGTTGCGCTCTTGCTGAAGAAAAGCCATCACCTGTTCTTACTCAGTCAGTCAGTTACAGACTTCTTCAGGAAATATTCTAACAGTTGCCCTATTGTTAGGCCACAAATGCTGTGTAGTAATGAAGGCAGGACTGTGTTGGTTGGCTCTGTTTTAGAAGAACAAATGTATAAATCAGAGCTGGCATCTAGATTGGTGTGGGTTTTGTTTAAGCAGTTGCACCCCCCCACCCCCTTGTCGGAAATGGAAAATCGGGACTTGGCTGTTCTAGCTCTTTTGCTGCAATGGCATAATTAGGAAATTGTTTCTTAGCAAATTCACTCAGGCTGCTCATTAGCAAAATGAATATAATAAATATTTATTTTTTCATAGAAACCAATGTTTCAAAATCTTCCAGGCATAAGCATTTGATTTCCTTTGTTTCCATTAAATCTGGAGTAGGAAAAGTACTATACAATCATACCTAGAAGTGGAACTGTATTTGTGGATGGACAGGTTTGTTTTGTTGCAAAGATGGTTTCTTCACAATGGAGAAACCTTCACTCCCAAAATAGAGTATCTTAATCTTTGTAAGGTTATTCTATACATTTAGGATACAAATTTCTAATGAGACTATGTAGTTTAGTTATGATCTTAATTCTCAAATCTTCTCAAGTTATGCTGTAGCCAGACAGATTTCTATGTTTTAAGTCAATCTGTAAACACCCAGAGTAAGGGCCAACGCTTATGTCAACCGGTTGTCTTCATTCTTTAGTGGAGCTTGTGCCATCCTGCCATCTGTCCATCCAGTTACTGGTAAGGAGTCAAGCTGCAACTGTAAATTACAGATGACAAAACTAAAGTGCCTGTAGTGGTCATATGCAGCCTAAATAATTTGTGTTCCTGTCAATTACTGTAGTTCAAGTAAGCAATATTGTGCCTGTATTCAAGCAGCCACTTCATGAAAAAAAAAAATCAAAAGTTACTTGCTACAGCAAAGGCTCCTACTCACTGCATCCCATTCTGGTGTCCTAAGCTGGTAAAACATATAACTGGTGGGGTTTTTTTCTTCTCTCAGTGCAGTTTGACCCAGTAATGCCAGTTAAGATCATTCAGAAATTGTCCAGTGACTCTTACAATTAGTGTCAAGTAAAAAACACTGCACTTCTGTGCCTCAGTTTCCCCATTTTTACATAAAGATCATAAAAACTCTTGTAAAATACTGTGGGATCTACTGAAGAACGTTTTTAATATAAAATCAAGATACTACTGTGAGAATTCATTCTGTATATGTACATACATCTGTTCTTTGCTGTTGAACAGACTTTCTACAATACTCGACAAAAATATAAAAATGCTATTATGCAAAATAAAGAATCTGGTATTTGAAATAGAGTTGTATTTGCAGTAAGATTTTTATAAGATTGCAAAGGGGAGAGTAGGAGGAGGAAGTAAGATTAGTCAGCCACAGGCTCAGCTGGCCTGGATGCACCCACTCAGTGAGTAACTCGATGACAGCAAAAGCTGTCATAGGAAGATGGTCAGCAGCTGTGTTGAATTGTTCTGGGAGTATTAATTGCATAATTGCCAATTATTTGTTTACCTTTTCTGCCTACAGTGAGATTATAGAGTGCTTTTTTGGTGAATAAAGTGGTTGCCTAACTTTATTCCTAGAACTGCTGTAATCCCAGTGATGATGTGATGGTCAAGGATTTGGGGGAGGAGGATTGTGCTCTCCATCCTGGCCTTCACATCGGTGCACTGGGACAAGATTGGCTCCACCAACAGAACAGGTCACTGCCACAGGAAGGGGTAATCATTCCTAGATCTGCCACACTTCGCTTGGTTTCCTGCGGCTTCTCTTGTGCCAGCTCTGATGCCTCAGTGAGCTGGTCAGAAAGGTAACTCAGCCAAAAAACCTAACCCCATACCCATAATAGATATGTACTAATGGAAGGAGGCAATCAGGAATATAAGGCAGAGCACAGGGAAAGGGAGCAGGAGCTCAGTGTTGCCTGCAGCTTCTCCAAAAGGATAAGAGGCATCCAAAGTTGTGCTAATAATGCATGGATACTATAAGGGGCAATTTCATTCCCACTTGGGTGACTTTCCTTTTGTTGCCTCTGGTGCTTGCTCAACCTCTCTGTAAACCAAATGAATTCACCAGTCCAGCAGAAGACCAGACAAAATGGCTGGTTTTCTGCCAAGTTGGTGCATTGAATCAGCTCAGCAGAGTCTGACAAGCCCCGAGTGAGCAGTGGGGGAAACACTGTGCGTGAGGAAGGAGGGTAGGAGGAGCGAGATGGGAAGGGGAAGTAATAAGTCCTCTTTTTGACAGATTGACTCAGCTGTCTGGTATAACTTGACCTCAAATATGTGGTTCCACACTATCCCTAATGCAGTGAACTTCACCTTCTCACACCCTCAGGTATGGGTTCCTGTCCCCTTTCTTGTGCCAGACCTACACAGCTGCGTGACTGCCTGTGGTTCACATCAGCTCACTGCTCACCCAGGAACTATTCGTGCTTTCGATCGGCTCATCTTCCATGAGCTCATGATGTGAGCTGAGGGAGCAGTGGTGTGTGGCAGAGGAGGAGGGCAGGAGCCCTCTTTAGCAGTAATGCAAATACAAAGTGGCGTAACCCTGACATGAAACTACACCCTAAATAACCACTGTGGAGGCAGGCCTTGGTGGAGCTGGGCTGTAGGAATGAGCTCTGGTTTGAATGGGGACGACAGGTGACACCCGTCTTACCGAACACTGTACCTAAATTTCCTCTGAAATGCAAATACAAATGTTGCTTTATAAAAGCCAACCAGCAGCAACTGTAGCATGACAAGATTGCTTTTCTAAAATGAACCTGCATTTTCAGGTGCTAAGAACTCAGAAGCAAAGCATCAGGGAGCAGCAAGGGTGGCACTGCTCCCTCAGGGCAGGCGAGCCGGGAGCTGAGGCACCCCAAGGCGAGCCGAGCGGTGACCCCACCAACTGTGCCAGAGCCAGATGAGCGGAGCAGGGTGGTCACTGCAGCGGGTCCTGTCGATGCTCCAGGGATTGTCAGGCAAGACATGGTAACAGGCCAGGTCCGAGGCTGGTCCGGGAGCCCCCGATGCTCAGGCAAGCACAGCTGAGGTCTAGCTCAGGGAAGAATGAACACCCAGGCCCGTCAGAGGGTGAGGGTGGAGGCCCTCACTGAGGCTGTCACAGAAATTAGGGTCTATTTGTGCACTCAGTGCCCTGACACAAAGCTGTGGAGTCAAAATAGCATCTAACAAAGCCTTTACTGATCTAAGGCCAGTAAAACCATCCAGAGTCCTGACTGATATTCCTGAACTGTTTATCAGCACATATCCGACAAAATACAGGCATATAATATTCCCAGATTTCCTCATATTCTGCCTGAGGTGCAGGGTTTATTTCAGGATATTAAAGGATCAATCAGTTAGCAATCGCCAGAGCTGAGAGAGCATCAGACAGAACTCCAGGCAATGAGTCTAATGAAAAAATCTCAATTTAATTTAAACAAAAATATCAATCTAAATGACTGCCAAACACATAGCATCTTTATCTTTCAACCTAGCAAAAGAAAAATACCAGGCTGAATCAGGGAAGGCAGCTGTCTAAATGAGGATGCATGACTTCATGAATTACAATACTTATATAAAAGCAGATTTTTTTTTCCATCAAACCTTTATTTTACAAAAAAAAAAAAAGGTAGCTGAAACACTCTGCAAATTTTACAAACTACACGTGTAATGCTGTGGAAATCTTGTTTTGCAGATCTATTTTTTCTTCTCTCCTTTCCTCTTCTCTGTTCCCCCTCCCATGTCATCCAAGAAACTTTTTTTTTTAGGTGGTTTTAATGGTGGTGTTATACGTTTAATGGTATTGTCATATGTTTAATGGTAAATATGGTTTTCAAAAACTGCATGGATAAAGAATCCCTGTGCCATACTGCTCAAAGTAAATAATCTGGCAAAGAAGAATAAATAAATTTTAGCAACAACCTTGAACTTCAGAGTAGGAGTGCCGAAGTACTGTTCTACCCAGGGAAGCGGAAAGCAGAAGCATGCTGGGCTGGCTCACCCGTGGTGCTTCTCCAAGGATGTCTTCTAACAGACGTGCCAAATGGAGGATACGCACACAGAGTGGTGCAGGCTGCTGTCCCAAACCCAGTTACGGTGGCAATAATGCCTGAGTGGAAAATCTTGAAGGACAGGGGTGGGCACCGGAAGATCATTGGGGTGGGAAAGCACCTGGAAGATGCAAGAACTTCCACAGGGTGTGGCTAGTACGAGAAGACAAAGCTCCCCCGGCACTTCCGTGTCTCTGATTCAGAGGATTAAGTTGCCTCCTTTGGGAATTTGAGAACGCTATAAAAGAAGGACAATTTTTACTATGGCTTCTCCTGGAATATATCCCTTGGTACAGGGGGAGAGCAAAGAACCAAAGTCTAAAGCCAGTATTCTTGAGTAGCCAGTTTGGAGGGCTTTTCTAGCACCTATATGGATACTTGGGGATCTCTGCAGCAGTCCTTGTAGGAGCTAGAATGACTTAGGGGAACAACCTAAACCTTTGTAGATATGAAAACAGAAAACAATGTTTTTGTTCACTGCCATCTCCTGAGCAAGCAGACTTCAAAAGCCTCTTCCTAAGAGGAGCCAGGTGTCACAAAAACTGCAACTTTCCCAGGATGTGGGAGGCCACTTGTTGAGCAATGAAAACTATCAAAACATAATAGCATGCCAGACTGACTTGCTGCAGCTTCAGACTGAAGCAAGATTCCTGGTCTACAGCACTTGAAGGGAGACACTGAACGCCAACGTTCATGAGCATTTGTTTCAGCCAACTGTGCTCCACTCTCACATCTCGCAGACTTAGGGCAGGGTTCGCAGAGCGGAAGTTCCAGCACTTTCAAGAAACTGAGTGGCATTTTACTCACGTTGAGCATAAAGGCATCTTTTGGCCTGTGTTTTCTTTCACTGATGCCAATCCTTTAACAGTCAGTATTCCGGGAGAAGGGTAAAAGAAAAAATAAAAAAAAGAGCAGAGACAAAGAAGTAATTCTGCAAGCAGTGTAACAAGATACATTGGTTTCCAATTACTTTGGTTTTGAGGCTATGGCTCGGTGAAGATTCTTTGATGTCTAATAAAGTGTTGGAGTCATAGAGTCTTTCTTCTAGTGGGATTACCAGCAACGTTTATTTTTTTCTTTTGTCTTCCTAATTGCATAAAATTCCCAAGGAATTGCTATCTTTCACAAGGAATTGCTTCACGTCTGCAGCTGTATCTTCGTTTGATGCTGACAGTGCATACAAGGGATATTATCACAGGACAGAAGGGTGAAAAGGCATCATTTGGTTTAGGGACCATTTCTGGTCTTGGTCCCTAAACTGCCTATTGTATTATGTGAAATTTATACAACATGGAGAGAACAATTTTAAAAATAACCTAAATATTTGCATTCCTTCTACATATGTCAGTATACCTGCTAACTCAAAATGAAGGCTCCTAGTTATTACTGGGTGTCATAGCAACACGATTACAAATATTTTCAGTTATTCACAAAGTGTCAAGATTATATGAATGTTAATTTCCTCTTTTCACTAACCCTCTGTCCTGATTTTTTTTCTCCTGACTCCCTGAGCAAAGTTCACTGCAATCCCATTCCTCAAACTCAGTTGGATTCTCTACCCCATCCACATCCTGCTCAGTGTCAAGCAGCTATTTATACGCAGGTCAGCACTGCACTGTGGTCGTCGCTAGATATTGTTAATTCCTTTACACCAACCTCACTGCTCTCCCAAGTGACAGATGATTTGAGAAGGCATTACTGTATTTACGCCTTGTAAAATTTACTGCAGAGTAAGCCTTCATTTGTGAAGACCTGAGTTCTAGAAACGGGCACTAAACACAGCCTCAGAGTTCTTCCAATCGAACAAGGAATGCTCGAGAGCAATTTTAGTACCACGCAGGTTCTAAACCCCCCTGTATGCGCTCAGGCCCAAGGTTTACATTTGCCCATACAAAGAATGTCCTGAAAACTGCACTTTTCATTGAGACTGTTTGTTCCTGCAGAGGGGCGGGAAGCTGCGCTATAGTCATTTGGAAGAGGCTTCACGTCTCCATGTGTGATCTCACCTACCCGAAAAAAAAAACCAACAAAGCAACCAACTTAGTAAATCACTGAAACTGCTGCCACCAGAATCAAACAATGAGACACCGTGCATCCTCGGGAGAGCCCTAGTAGCCTGGATTATAACTGTTTATTCTAAGGCATCAGATGTGCTGTACATACTTCACTATCTGTGAAGCTAGGAAAAAACCAGGCTAACATGTAGCTGATAAATACATTGTCTTAGCAGGGTTTTTTTCCACCTTACAACTTTTTTTTCTAGAGATCAGAATTTCACCCTTGCAGGTTACATGGTGAGTACCGTGAAGGTATACAAAAGTATCTACTCGGACTTGTTTAGTAGTAGCAACAGGTTGTAATCATTAAGCAAAAAGAAAAATCCACAATCATAGTTCTGTGTGTAACTAGCAAGCAGATTTTGCTGAAGGACCACATCAAAACGCAGGCATTTCACATGCTAATGTATGCAAATGAACTCACCTGTCTCCAGTGCAGAATAGAGGGATGTTACTGATGAATGCTTTAAGCCCCAATTCTGCCAGCGTGTTTTTCTGCACTCCTCTTGGTGTGTGTCACTTCATTGCTGATTTGACTGACGTCGGAGAAAGTTATGTCCAGGAAGTTAGGAGAGGAATGGAGAGTGTAAAGGGCTGAGGACGTACACCAGAGTTCCCAGAGGCTGTGGGTTTCCATGAACTGACAGGAGGTTTGGAATTACTGATGCCTCCCACAGCTGGGGATATCAGCTAGTATAGAACAACTCCGTATGTGTTAGTTGCCTTCCATAGTGCCAACGGCTTAGCGGGAAGGATAGAGAAGGAAAACTAGGTAAGCTTTTGGGAAGTATCGTAGGGAGGGTGAAGGAAGGAGGCACACCACTCTTCCGATACATGCTTCATGTTATCATAGCCATCATGTAATAACAAAAATGCTTAAATTTTAGGATATAGAACACATTTGTAGGATCTGTGTTAGGCACATTCCAGCAATTACAGTGTCCAGATTTGCCAGTGTCAGAGAACTTTCCATTCTACCTATGTACGCAGGGTCCTGTTCCTGGCTGTGCTGCAACCTATGGCAGAGGGCTTCATCTTTCTGTGTTTTTATTTCCCGTGAGTAATGACGCATGGTGCCAGTTGTCACTATTACTATGCACCTGTAGGAGCATCCTAGGACACTCGTGGGATAATTAGACTCAACCTTCTACAGTATTTCTGCTGAAGAAGGAGGTTTGCTAACCGGGTGTTATTAAGACAAAGATATTCTAAGGTACCTTTGCGACAGGTTTAGTGACACTAACGCTGTCCAATATCAGGAAATGTAGGCGTTGTAGCATGACGGCGTGCAAGACATGCCGATGAAATCCTGTCAGCGTGGGGCGATGACCCCACACCCTTACGACAAACGGGCTTCTCCTGCCTTTGCAGACAGCCCGTGCGCATCACGGAGGGGGTAAATCGGAGGGACCGCAGGCAGCGCCGGCAGCCGGGCTCTGCCAGCTCGTACCGGGACGGCCTAGGAGGCCGCTGCCCGCGGGCGTTGCCCGCCTCTCCCGCAGGACTTGAGAAGCGAGCGCCCCTCCCGGGCCGCGGGCTGGCCGCCCTCCCGGTTGGGGAACCCGGCGGCCCGTGAGACGAGGCGAGGCGAGGGGAGGCGGCGGGCTCCTCCCGCCATCCCCGCCGGGGCGGCGCGGGCGGCGGCCGCCCCGGCCCCCCCACTCCCCCCCCCCCCCCCGGGGCCCGCCCCCCGGACCCCCGCCGAGGGGCCGCCGCGCCCCGCAGCGCGCCGCCGCAGGGACAAGGGGAGCGGCGAGGCGGCCGGGCGCCGCTTCCGGTGCCCGGGAGCAGGGCCGCGCGGGGGCAGGGCCGCTCCCAGGCCTCCTGCTTCTCCTGCCGGGCGAGCGGCGACCCGTCGCCGGGTCCGGCCGCCGCGGGAGGGAGTGCGGGCGGCGGGGGGGCCGCGCAGGCCCTGGCCTGGCCCGCCCCCCGCCGCTTCCCGCTGCCGCCCGCGGGGGCTCCCGTGGCCGGCGGCGGACGTGCGCGGGCGGTCGGGAGCGGCTGGGCCCTCCTGGCGGGCTGGGGGCGGCGGGCGGGAGCGGGCCCGCGCCTCTCACGGCAGCCGCCCGGGCAGCGGCGCCTCACGGCCTCCGGTGCTGCCGTCCGCCGGCTGCCTGCGCGCCCCGGCACCCGGGGCTTGAAAGGCACCGGGCGCACCCCCCACCCCCTCCCGCCCGGCCTGGTCCGGCTCCCCGGCGCAGCTCTCGCCGTGTTTGGGCCGGGGGAGCGCAGCGGCGGCGCGGTGCCGGGGTTCCCCCTCCCATGCGAGGAGGGACAAAACGCAGCGAGTAGTTAAACCTAAACCCAGGCTTGAGCTATACGTCGGGGCCGTCCGTGCCGGTACACGCCAGGCCGGCCTGGTTACCGCTGCCGGCGCTCTGAGCTGTCGGTCGGCCCTTTCGGTGTTAGCGTGTTCGTGCGAGTGGTTCAGTGTCTTGCTTCGCCTTCCGTTTACCAAGCTTGATAAGGGCTCTAGACTCTGGGGTACTTTCAGCTGACCCTCCGAGTGCGATTTTGGCTTAAGATGTGAATGACTTGGAATCACTCAACAGAGATACAGGTCGCTGCATAGCAAGCTATCAAAAGAGAGCTCGGTCCTGTAGCGAGCGCAGATGTTTGTGCTGGGCTGCTTTCTCCCACTCGATTCGCAGTGCTGTGAATGGAAGCCCTGAAATTGGTGATCATTCTCTTCCCAAAAGTTAGTAAGGGATTCCAAGAAGGTTCGTTAGCCCTGATAGGAAATAACAGCACCCTTGTTACTTGTTGAAGTCAATGAATGTCACAAATAATTTATAATGCTGGGAAGCTCTCTAGGTTGAGTGCGCAATGTTGGCAACCATTGTAAAACACCCGAGTGTAGAATATGTTAAATAGCAGATGAAAAAATAAAACTGGATTTTCCCTAAAAAGTCAAGTTATCTAATAAGTGATAGAGGAGATGAGGAAAAGTAAGGCAGGAATAGCATTAATCTTGTGTGAAACAGACTGAACTATGATTACTGCTCGGAATTGTAAGCAGTAAAAATAATGAAGACAAATTTTACAGAATCAGTTTGACACTTATCCAGATGCCGTAGTGCACAGAATGCAAAGCCAAATGTATTTTAGGTGTGAGAGGGAACGCTGTTTCACAGTATGGTGGAACTGGTATTCATCACAGACCTGTGGCAAGAGCTTGGGCATGAGGCTGCTGTCCGTGTTAAATTTTTTTAATAGCTCTTGACAGTTGCCTTGAATGCAACCAAGAAGTGCACCCACTTGTAAGCTGGTTCATAAATTTCCTTCTGGGTGCTTTTGTTTTCATGCTTTTCTAGAAAAAAACCTGGAGCAATTCATATGACTCGTTCAAAGATGTGTGACAGCATGGGAATGTCTTTTTGTCCTCCTTGAGAGGGGAGGTGGAGGGTAGCAGAAGGGAGACCTAGAAACTCCAGATTTCCTCTGGAGGATCCCCCTTAGAGTTTTTGGGATTATTATCTAGTATAGGTTGGCGTGTATGGTGGGTTGTATATTTCCATGTATGCATTATAAGTTGTCTGCAGCCAGTCTAGATTTTTTAAATCTTGGATTGGTCATGCCAGATAACCAGTTCTTTAGCTCCTGTGCTGTGCGTGTGTTAAGTTGCCAGATGTGTGTATGGTCCAGGACTTGAATCTGACCAGTTACTACAGCCTCAAAAATGTGCAAAGTCATATTTTGAAATATCGCAGCTGCCTAGAAATATGGCTGCTTGAGTCTTCAGGAGTCTCGAGTGAGAGTTGTTTTGACCTTTTCTATCCTGCCAATCTTGATGTTAAATTTCCTATTGCTGGTTGCCTTGGAGGGAGGGGAGGGTGGGAACTCTGCTGCTAGTGAGAATTTGAAAGATCAGGAAAGGAAGTGGAAGAGAGAGAGAGAGAGAGAGAGACAGGAAGGGGAAGAGCTTTAGAAAGGTGAAATCACACCAATAACAAGAAGATCTGATTTTCTTTGTGCATAGTAATACATTTGATGATAAATAAATGGTTTGGGTTACTGCTAGAAAAAGACCTTCTGCCTTTGATCCACATGCAGCCTGGTGTTGTCATCCGAGGGAGACTGTGTATGGCTGATTGGGGACAGGAGTGCATATTTGGACTGTAATGAAGTACAGAATCTGGCTCACCGCTCGAAATGCAGTTGGCGTTCCTTGTCTTGACCGACTGCTGGCAGACGGCCTGGCTCTCAGGTTGACTGGCGGCCCTGTGCTCCTCAGCCTGCTTCTTCGCTATGAGCAGGCTGTCATCTAGCCCGGTAGGAGAGCAGTAGCTTTCCTTGTCTCAGCAGAGCGCTCTGTTTGCATTTCCAGTACTTTCCCCAAATTCAATTAAAAGGTGACAGTATAGATGTTGCAAAGTGGTTGTTACAAAAGGCACAGAACTATTTGCGGCTTGCTGTCCTTGGATTACTTAGAAACACAGACTTGAAACAAGTGTGTGTGTGTGGGAATGATCTGTAAGCTCAAGAGGTGACTTGCTTTAGAATTATGACTTAGTGTTAGCACATCACAAATGATGAGTAGAAAATAATGGTATAGTTTTGGATCTTTAAAGACATAATTGGAAAACCTTCTATCTTGTGAATAGAGAAGAGGTATTTTTATTTTTTTCAGTAGTTGAAAACCAAAGGTCTTCTGAGAATCACCTTGACAAGAAAATCTATTAACATAAGATAAAACAAAAATGTGATATGGTACATTTACATAGATGTGTGTTTTTGATGCTGTAAACTTTTTTCCTACTGCACAGTATTAAAAAGTGAGCCTTTGCAATATACACAATAAGTAAACCCAGTGATTTTTATTTTCAAGCACTTAGTACCAATTCTCTCCAGTGTTGCAAAGTCACGTAGCTCCAGTCGAGTAAGGAGTTGAATTGCATTATTTTTTTTTTTTAATCTGATTTTCTTTTTTGTTTTTTTTTTTTTTCAATGTTTTTTTTTTTTTGCTAAAACCACCACATTGCTGTGTCAAGTGCAGTTGGTATATCTGAATGGGATGGGCAATGCTGCGTTGTGTCATCTTTTCACATGTTTTTTTTTTTCTGCTGTTTTCACTGCTGCAGTGATCTCGTAATTTGTAATTTGATGTCCAGGTCTATGTGTTAACTGTGTAGCCAGTTGTTAGTAGTGCTTCTATTACAATCACTGCAGCTGCTCATATCATGAAGTAAACCATCTGAAGCAGTATCTGAGACTCCTTGAAATTTTTTCTGTTAGTGAATTTATCAGTGTTAAATTACTGAGGCTCTGATTTCCTCCCCTGCATGGTAGTGTGTTGTCTGAGTTATTCCCTCCTTGCTTTTCACTGTGAGATGCTACTTCCCCATTGCTGCTAGTGAGCACCTGCTTGCAGTATTTTTTGAGAATCTGGGTAACATTTGGACTGCTGAGTTTTAAAATGCTACCTCAAGTTGTAAAATTTCTGGGAGGTTTAATGGAGATTCTCATGGTGTATATGGTGATAGGCACCTACAGCATCCCATATTACAGGTCAGTATAATCAGCTTTATATATTTTTAAAAATATAAATTGGGCAATAATCTGCAACTTCAGAAACTTTATAGAGGTTCTTAAACAGTATTACTGCAGGGAACTTGAAGTTTCTCACTTCGTCTTGGAACCTATGGGCTTCTGGGGCATGGACATCTGTCTCCATCTGAAAATTTAAGTCACCTTTACTTTTTGATTTCTCTGACACTTCTGGCCATTTTAAAATTTCCTGTATAAAAAATTTAAATAAAAAAGACTGGGGGTAAACTTAATACATTTTCATGGTATTTTGCTTTTGTTTGGATGGTGGTTAGGCATAGAAAACATTATTTCTGGACAGCGCTGTTCCTTGGCATTTGTCAGAGAAGCTGTATATTTGGTCTTTGTAATGTCTTTTCGCCCCTTGTATGCTGTTTGAATCTTGTGGATAACTTCAAATTTAGGTGAAAATTTTTGGAATTTTCAGAGCTCTTTTTTTTTTTCCTGCTCTTCTAAAATCCCCTTCCCCTGCCTCCCAACAAATGTAGGGAGGTAGGAATATAATGCATATGCTACTTTGCGACCCTCTGAGTCTTCTTGCCAGGTGACTAGTATAGTATAGGCTGCCTGTGGTAGTGGGAGGGGTGTCTAAGCAGGTATTGGAAGCCTGAAGTTTGGTGGCACGGATCTTTTGTGGAGGTGTGGGAGGGAGGCTGAGAAGGAGGCTCAGGCCCAGAGGCTAAGAAAACTTTCAACTTAGACCAAGGTGCCAGTTTTAAAAGGAAAACATGGAGTCTTAATAAAACGTCTTAAAGAGGACACCCATAACTTTCCACAGCCTCTTCCTTAAAGAAGCTTTCAGTAGACACTAGAGAATAAAAACTGAGGAAAAAAATCAGCAAATAATCCGACTAGAGGCAAAAATCTTGTTTGGACCACATTCTTGTATAATATTTGAGCAACTTTGAGGTACAAATCCATAGTACACCAAGTACTGATCTCATGGCTTTTTAATCACTTTGCACACAGTTGTTTTACACTATACCTGTCTGTTATGTTTCCATGGCTTTCAAAGTATCATCAAATGTGGGGGTTTTTTTGTATAATAGTAGAAAACAAAAACATGTTTTCATAGTTACATGTGACTGATGGGCTACTAGTGAGAAGCAAGTGCCAACTTTTGCCGTAGGTGGCATTTGGACAAAAGCTCTATATGAATTATTGTTTGCTTTAACCATGCTTTGATAGTTGACTCTGCACTGTATATTAATGCAAGGTTCTAAAGCAAATGTGCTCCATCAGTATAACTGCAGGAATGGTTTACACTGTCAGCTCTGTGACTTTAGTTATGCCTCACTTCACTATAGCTGGAGATGCACCATGAAAAGCTTAATCTGTGCTAGTACACAGATAATCCTTTAGGAATTTACATAGGATCTCAGCTTCACAGTTCCAAAATCCTGTAATCTGCTGTGGAAAATTCGAGAATGAGGTCATTCTAAGGGGAGGGGAGAGTGATGCTGACCTTAAAAATGCCCCTTGGCGACAAGATGGTCTTCCAAGAATGGGTAGATTCCTGAATTTTTTTTTTCTGGGAAGGTGCTGTTAGCTGGAGTATGTTTGTCTTCGTGTCACTGTAAGTGACTTTGCAGTGGTTAAAATTTTTTGTGTGGTGATGGGAACTGGAGAACCAGAAGTGCACGAGGGAAGATTGTGAGCGATCCAGAATTCACAGTGCTTGCTTAGGAGAAGTGTTGTTTCAAGATGCTGGACAATTGTATGTAGATTGAGTGCTAGTTAATGGTTCCTAAATCTACTGTTCCACTGTTGTAGTCTTGCTTTTTTACAGCCGATGCCTTTGACATGCTGGCACACAGAACATTTTCTTGCTTTTTTTTGAGGGGGGGGGCGGGGCAGGGGGGAGGTAGATACAGTTGGGGCTGGTGATGGGGTCTAGGAACCCCCAGGGTGGTGGAAGTATTAGTGTACAGAGATATCAGCCCAGTAATGAGTCTAGGAAGCGGAGACATGTGGGATGCTGATACTCAAGGATTATATGGCAAGGAAGAGAAGAATTCATGCGGAGGCCAGCTACTGGAAGCCACAAGTGCAGCCTTCTATTTATGATGTTTGACCTTTGCTTTACAGTTTAATGGGCTGTATTGCTAATTCTTTTTTTCCTAAAAGGCAGACATTATTTTCAGGAGACTTTTGTCCAATGTAGTTGTTTTACAGTGATACAAATTTAATCTAAACATTCTGAAATCTCTGACAATATGACATCTGCTTAGGTAACTAGTTTATTTTCAGCAGTGCTGGTTATAGCCAGTTCTTTACATAATTGTAGCTAATGAATTGATAGCCCTTGGAAGAATTTGTGCCAAAATGTGATGTACTGTTATAAAAAGTTTTTGAATTAAGTCTCTGTGGTTTTCCGAGGCAGCTTTATCCCTATATGTAGAAGACAGTTTTGACCGATATGTTTCACTTTCTCCTACCGCCTCCCCCTCAGAAATGAAAGCAAAAATATGCATGCGGTTTACCTTCTTGTGTGCAACTTATCAGTTCTTTGTGAAGGAGATCAGTGTCATCTTCCCCCTTATCCCACTCTGACAGAACAGGAAAGGATTGCTATTTGGCAAGTAATTATAACTTGTCCGTATGCCAATATGCTGCTTTTAAGTTTTTTCCCTATGCAGCTAAACCCTTTAGTTTCTATTTCATACCCCAAAATTAATTCAAAATATTAGATGTAGTTGGAAGATAATGGCACTGGTAGCTGGCATGGGTTTCCTGCAATCAGAGTAAAAGTATGAAAAAAATATGTGCTGTATGTGGTCTGAATTGAAATGCTAAAGTTGGTGGTGTACTTCTGTGTTTTTTGCAGAGGGCCAGGCTAGGTGGAAAAGTTACCGCCTAGTTAAGTTCGATTAACCAGACGTTCTCAAGGTGATTAGCCTGCAGTTCATGTGGAGCAGCCTCGCTGTCTAAACATGTTTAGCCTGGGCTGTGCTGGCACAAAAACTTTTGTGCCACTGTGGTGAATTTAGACAGAGGGACTGATTTGACTCAGAACTGTTCGGTAAAGGTTATTTCTTAAGCCAAATCAGTTCTGTGATCTCATTTGTTGTTTGAGTTTGCAAACGCTTGAGCTGATGAAAGGCGTGCATGGAACAGTGACTGTACAAATTAGTGCTGTTCCTGAGAACTTAAGGCTTCCCATTTGGGCAAATCCTTGCATTTTGTAAGGAAAGGAAAAGGTGGAGGTAGTTACAGATGTGAGTGAAGTTGATCAAGGAGGACTGAGAACCAGGCTGAAATGGTGGGGAGGAAAGTGATTTGACTTAATTCTAAACTCAACAGCTGAAGCCAATGAAGAATGAGATAAAGGACTTCCACTCTCCGTGACTAAAAATTAGTGCAACTTGGGTGTAACTTTTTTTTAAAAATCTCTTCACTTTTGCTCTTGGTAGTAACTTTTCATCTGCATTAGAAATCTTCCTGGAGGACTTGGCAGCAAATGTCTGATCTCCACTAGGAAGCAAATACTGAAGAGACTGATGAGCAATCAGTTAAATTGAAAGATATATATATTTCCCCCCCCCCCCCATTGCAGTTTCTCCCACATAAATTGGTATGTGTGGTACCCTCCAAGTGATAAGTGTTATCTTTTCAACTATAGCAGCAAGTAGAACTAGTGGCTTTCATTTTAAGTCTGTCATCTCTTTTTGAAAAACTCTATAATTTGCAATATCATCTGCGGAGTCTGAAACTCTCTACCACATCCTCTCTAAAAATGCTTCTGGATACAACTGTTCAAACACATTTCAGATTAAAAGTTACCTTGTGATTTATGATGTAGTGAGTTGACCTTGGCCAGCTGCCTGATGCCCACCCAGCCACGTTCTCAGTCTCCCCACCTCAGCCAGGTAGGGGGAGAAAATAAGATGGAAAAGCTTGTGGGGCAAGACAAAAAACAGGGAGATGACCTACTGATTACCATCACAGGAAAACCAGACTCAACTTGGGGAAAATTAATTAATTTATTGCCAAGTAAAATAAAGTTGGATGGTGAGAAACAAAGACAAAATTAAAACACCATCTTTACTCCCCTTTTGCCATGCTCAACTTCAGTCCTTCACTCCTGACTTTTCTACCTCCCCTGTCCCTGATGGTTGCAAGGGGATGGGGAATGAGGTTTGTGATCCGGCCATAACAGCTCCTCTCTATTGTCTCTGCTGTTCCTTCCTCCTCATGCTTTTCCTGTGCTCCAGCATGGTCTTCTCTGTGGGCTGCAGCCTGGATATCTGTTCCCATCTGATCCTCCATGGGCTAAAGGGAATCTCTGGAGCACCTCCTCACTCTCTTTCTCTGACCTTGGTGTTCACACTAGTTTTGCTCACATTTTTTCCCCTCACTATTGTCTCTGTGTGATGCTTTCTAGATGGTTATGCAGTTAAATTAGACCACATCAAATACAAGTTTTACTTCCCAAAAGAAGTGAGGCAAGCTGATGTGTATTTCTTTCAATCTGGGTACCTCTTTCATTTTACCAATAACTTTCTTTTAGGCCACCTTGGGACTATTCATGCAGCGTTGCATCCTATTGTTCCTTTTATAAATGTTGAAGGCTACCAAAGTAGTTTGTTTTGTAGCCAGCAGTCTGGAGACCCTTGCTTGTAGCACCTGTGGAAGAAACTTATCAAGAGATGTGCAGACTTCATTCATTCGTACTGGTGGACGATGCTTCTACCCACAGCCAATGCCAACTGCTAATCAGTTTCTGTTGGAAGTTACTGTCCTCTGCTAGTTGGTTTGTATGCTGTCAGTCAACATTTTTCAGGTTAAAAATCTAGTTAGGAGAGCCCAGCTCACTTTTCTTGAGTTGAATTGGGAATGCTGGCAGGGTTTACTTTCTCAGTAGGTTTGCAGGATGGTGTTTTCTAGCAAGGGGGCAGTAATAAGCACTGGGAGTTGAGCTGTGAGCTGTAATTCCTGCTGCAGATTAAGTCTTATTAGGACAAAGATAGTCATCCATCATCTGTCTTTCCTGATCTGTTCAGAATAAAGCCACCTAGGGTTAGTTGAACCTACAGGTAAAGGTGGATATTACCTAAATTTTTTCAGTGTCTGAAGTAGATTAGAGAGGGCTTCTACTTTGCCTTGGCCTGGCAAAGTTGTAGGGGTGTAACCTCCATCTTGGTAGGTGATGCTGAAGGTAAATTACTTGACTACTGCATAGAGAATTGAGCTAGTAAATGTGCTGCTGGAAATACAAGGAAAGAATCATTCCCCTGAGACTTTGCATAAAGATGTGGTATTGTGCCATTTTAAATACTTAACAGCTCTAAGACCTGCAATATTTTCTCTTTGTGTAAGAGGCCTTATTAATGTTTTCTGTTTTGAAGTTTCAGAATAACTTTATCACAGCTATGTTGACCTTGAAGTCTTAAATATGCGTAAAGCTGCTAGTCATACGGATGCTTTTCTGTAGTCTCAACACTGTAAAAGGTTGCTAGATAACTTTATAACAAGTGAGAAGATATACAGAGTCTTTGGTGTTTAAGACTTTTATAGATGGATGAAGACTTTAATTTAGCAGTTTACCATCTGGTACTGAAATTAGCCCTGTTGGTAGTTAAGCTTCTTCCTTTGGAATGAGGAGGTAGCCTCTGCATTTTCTTTTTAGGTTGGTTACAGAATAGTAATTGTTATGTTAGTGTATCTCTGTGATTAACGCTGCAGTCTCGACTCTTTAAACCAACTCTTTCACCAAAAGGAGCAGTCTGTTCTCCCATCCTTCTGACAGCATGTGTTTGCACCCTCCCTTTTGTTGGCACGGCTGTTTGTGCGGACATGTGGTGAACTGCATCAGGAACTCTTCTCTCTTGTATGATTTTTTTTTTCTTTTTTTTCTGCCACATGGAATGTTTCACCATGAGGTCGAGAGATAGCTACACAGGCAAAAGTGAAGGTGCATAATAGGCTGAAGTGGAGAGGCAGAACAGCTTTTTTCTTCCTTTCCCCAGTGGCTGCTCGTTTATCACCTTAAAATGTTCAGGCTTTGCAAGGTGTTGGGATTTCTCTAAGCTCCCATTGTTCTCATGGATTTTATGAATTTCACCAGGTGATTTCACAGCTGATATTAAAGGACTCTGTAGAGCAGAAGACCATGTTAGATTCTGTCAAAGTGTATTCAATTGTAACGTCTCGCTAAAGACTACTGTATTTAACTTGTGGGTTAATATGCAGATTTTTTTACTTATTGAAGGTAACTGTAGAGCAGCAATATTGAATATGAAATTAGGAAACGGGGGTGTCAGGAAAATGAGCCTGCAGACAGCTGAACTACTAAGCAAAGCAAATTTGGCTGAAGATGTGGAGCTTGGATTTCTTCCTTGAGGTAGTTTGTGCTGACTTTGCAAACAAGCTGCTTTCTTGAATTCTAGTCGCCTTCATACAGTAGCCTTAAAATTCCCATGTTTTGTACGTGCTAGATCCTGATTTGTTCTTTTTTAGCCACATCCCTTGGCAGGCAATGTGAAATTTGTGGTGATTAACTACTGCCATAGTACAGGGAATGGAATTGCAATTATTTTTCCAAGCAAAGAATATAGTACTCCTTTCCAAAAAGCAATGAAGAAGCTGTAAAAATTGTCTAATCCCATGCAACAGCTTCTTCCTTCACTACTGGAGTGGTCTTTGTCAGACAGGTGAAGCTCAGCTCAGCTGTAGTGGCTCTGCTATGTAAGAAATAATGTTTGGGGTTGGGTTTTTTTTTTTTTGCAAATACTTCCACGCATGAGTTTTCTGATCGTAGTTATTTGCCAGTATGCCACCAACTGATCCTGCCTTAGTCTGCTGATAGCAAGTAAGACTTCTGAAGTAGCTTTTTGTTTTCCAAAAATGTAGTGTACAGAAGTCTTTTTTTTTAGTTGTTTTGACTGAGGCCTTGTCAGCTTGAAGCTTCAAAAAACACTTCTGCAAGGCTGAAAATGATTAAAACAGTAGTGTATTTCTAATGGATTCCTTCTTTGTACACTTTTTCATATCTGTGTGCTCTAACAATTTATTTTCGTGCATGTTTGTATGGAAGCATCTTCTGGGTTGTTCGGTTCACTCATTAAAGAAGGGCTCTGTCTTGTTCTGAGTGTATGAACCAGGAGCATCCTGGTGGTTATGTCCACTTTTCAGTAACTTTTTCCTTGCACTGAAGGCAGGATAACCAAGCAAAAGCTCAAAGAATGAAACATCCCCCCCCCCGCCCCCCGTAAATGGATCTCTCGTGTTTGTGTGGCTTCTCTCGGTCTTGGCAACCCGAAACCCCCTCACCACTACCTCTTGCTCTGTCAGACTCCTCTAAAGATGACAGCGTGCTCTTTTCCTGAGACATCTCGTCCTCACAGGTTATCGTAAAAACAGGTTGAGGGTTTCTCCCCCCTCAGGTACAATTAGTTTTCAATTTAATGTCTTCATAGAAGAATAGCTATGCAGAATGTCAACTACACCATCTGTCCCATCCGTATCATCTGTCACTCTACTTCAGGCCACCTGTGTTCATAAGAAAAGCTTTGCTTTTGCTTGCCAAAACACCTTCAATGCTTCTGTGTTTTTTTAAACATTTAATTAAAAATAAGAAACATCAAGTTGTGGGGGGCATAACCAGTTGTGAATGACAGTATTGTGGTTTGTGGTTTTTTTAAAGCGCTGATTGGCATGTATCTGCGTTTTGGTTTATTAATCTTCTTTAGTCAATGGGAATCATGACATGAACTTGGAATTCTAAAAAGTGGAGTAAAAGCAGGAGCGAGAAGATATATCAATCTAAAAACATTGCAGAGTACGACAAATAGAAAAAAGTGCCTACGGCAGCATGGAATACTTCATTAAATGCTTTAGAGCTCAAAATTGTGGTGGTTTGACCCTGGCTGGATGCCAGGGGCCCACCAAAGCCTCTCTATCACTCCCCTCTAACCGGACAGAGGAGAGAAAAATAAATCAAAAGGCTCGTGGGTCGAGATAAGGACAGGGAGAGATCATTGTATCAGTTACCATCATGGGCAAAACAGACTCAACTTGCAAATAATTAATTTATTATCAATCAAAATCAGAGGAGAGGAGAAAAACTGCTGGATCTTAAAAACCTTCCCCCCCACCTCTCCCTTCTTCCCGGGCTCAACTTCACTCCCAGCTTCTCTACCTACTCCCCCCAGCGGCACAGGGGGACAGGAATGGGGGTCGAGGTCAGTTCATCACACATTGTCTCTGCCACTTCTTCTTCCTAGGGAGAGGACTTTTCCCCTGCTCATGCATGGGGTCCCTCTCACAGCAGACAGTCCTCCACGAACTTCTCCAATGTGAGTCTTTCCCACGGGCTACAGTTCTTCACGAACTGGTCCAGCGCGGGTCCATAATTTCTACGGGGTGCAGTCCCTCAGGAGCAAACTGCTCCAGTGTGGGTCCCTTATGGGGTCACAAGTTCTGCCAGCAAACCTGCTTCGGTGTGGGCTCCTCCCCCCACGGGTCCGCAATGGCTTGCCGGGAACCTGATCTGGCGCAGGCTTCCCACAGGGTCACAGCCTCCTCCCTTCGGCATCCACCCGCTCCGGCGTGGGGTCCTCCACGGGCTACAGGTGGAGATCTGCTCCACCGTGGACCTCCATGGGCTGCAGGGGGACAGCCTGCCTCACCATGGTCTTCACCATGGGCTGCAGGGGAATCTCTGCTCTGGTGCCTGGAGCACCTCCTCCCCCTCCTTCTTCACTGACCTTGGTGTCTGCAGGGCTGTTTTCTCTCGCATCCTCTCACGTCTCTTCTCTCTCTGGCTACTGAGACACAGCTATTTTATTTTTTTTCCTTCTTAAATATGTTATCACAGAGGTGCTTCCACCATCGCTGATTGGCTTGGCCTTGGCCAGCGGCAGACACAGGGAAAACTTCTAGCAGCTTCTCACAGAAGCCACCCCTGTAGCCCCCCCACTACCAAGACCTTGCCACAGAAACCCAATACAAAAATACATCCTGAAATCTCTTCTGTAAAACGTTCTTCAGTATACTAGAGGAGAGCTAATAAGAAACACCTAAGTGCTGTGCTGGAACACTTATTTGATGGAAATTTGTATTCCTATGAGGACAAAATTCGCTGCTCTATTGTAATAACATTTATTGTGAGCAGCAGAACTGCAAAACCTGGTTTTCTGTAAATTTGTCCTTTTTCGTCTTTAGCATGTTAATACTTGGGTGCCCTAGCTCTTTTTATCCTTACCAGCATTTTTTTTTTTTTGCCAGGCAAGAATACATACTTGGTTGGAATAAACTTGCCAAACAGCATGTAATGTCAGAGTTCTTTCTCTGGTAGCACCAAGCTTGGTTTCTCTCTTAGCCACTGACAGCTTACAAAATGTACAGAGAAGTTGAAATTGAGCAAAGGGTTCAAAGGCAGTTTTGGGGAGGAAGGGGGAAGTAACAGATTGGACAAAACTTACTTCCTCAGCTAAAAAACTGTTAGAAGGATTTTTGCCTACAAAGATACTGAAAAGTGAAGTATTGCGTATCCTTGATCTTCCTGATTAGTTAAAAAAAGGTGTGAAGTTAAAAGTTTATTTAGAAGTGATTTATTTATTTATTTAAACATGTTTGAGAGACTTTTTCATTGGGTAACCATCCTCTGGGAAAAGTAATACAAAATTTCAAAATAAGAGCAACATGTCATTAAACATTTTCTTGTTTGTTGATTGAGTCCACATCCCGTGACTCTCTTGTGGGTAACTTACAGGGTGGGGTTGGGTTTTTTTTTTTTTGGTAATGTACACTTAAAAAAAAAATAAAATCTTTAAGCAGTTCGCTTTCCTGACCTGGTGCATAGTGTCCCCCTGTATACAACTGTCTCTCAAATATAACTTATTTCTCCAAGTCTTATGGCAAATCAAATTAATTTTAGCATCAGCATGTCTTTAACTGGCCATCTTACTGTAAAATGTGGAAGTCATGTCCCTGCTATCACCTTAGAACTGGACCTACTTGTATGTTTAAGCATTTTATATGCTTAGACCTTAAAACGTTAACTTTTTGATTAAATTCTCCCTTTTGTTCCTTTTCCATGTTTCCACCCAAAATATATTGAAGGTATTATGAATTTCTTTGTAATTGAAGGGCAAAAGCCTTATTTACTGTCAGAATTTAGCAGGTGGTGTTGGTGTATTTAAGTACAAACATTTCACATCCTTTTAATAGATGGCATCTTTCTTGTGTTTTTCCTAGCCCAACAAGCTTGTCTGTGTTGCACTGTTTTACAAAGATGCCTTTTCTGAACTGAAGATGCTTCTTGGCTTTTGCATAAACCGCCAGTGATGTATGTTCACAGGAGTCGCGACCTATTGTTTCATGTGTGTCGGAGAAGTTTAGCCTGGTGCTTGCTCTCTTGGCACGATGGCTGCATCGGAGCCTGGCGGGTATGAAAGATGAGCACCCACCAATTTCCTCACAGATTTCTTGCAAGTTTTCCTCCCCAGCTCTGTCTGAAAGCAGCTTCAGTTATGCCGATAACGGCGGAGCTCCATGCGCAGCGCAGGAAGTGAGGCGTGCTCACTTAAAGCATTTTCCATCTAATATTCACGTTCCACAGGGGGCCTGTATGGGTTCTGAGTAGCCTCAGCACTTAGTGTAGCTGTATCCAGCATAAATGCTTTTCTTTGCATTCCCCTTTTCTGTGGTGTTTTATAGCAAGATAACTGTGGCCGTGTAATGGAGAGGCATAAAGGGCTGTCTAGACGTGATGACGTGCTAGCAATGGTATAGCCCCTTCAGTATAATGTGGTACCTCGATTAAAAGAATAGTTTTTCTCATACATGGGCACTCTCATTGTTTATTGACAAATGGTTTCTAGTGGCAGAATGTGCCGCTCGCAGCCAGGCGTTGCTGCCCCCAGTTAGGCTGGCAGGTAGAAGTGCTGATGCTGCTGCCAGAGAACTGCTGATTCTGGGTTATTTTAAGCCAGGATTGGCTGCCCGGTGTGGTTACAGTCAGCATACTGGCATAACTAGGGAGCCAGTCTGGGGACCAGAACGACAGAGTGGGGGCTAGGGATTGCTGAGATCAGCCAGCTATTAAAATGTGTTACCCTTTTTATTTAAGACTTTTTTTTTTTTCTTTTAAATTTGAGCATGCCTATAAGAACCAAACCCATGATCTGCCTCCTATCTGGCAAAGTCCAGGTGGTAGCAGATGTGAAGCTTAAAAATTGGGTCTTTAAGTTCTTCCTTTTTTAATTTCAAGTTGGCTTGCTGTATTAGTCTGTATTTGGCATAAGACACTGTTTCCTCTGCCAAAACTGTCTAACTGTAATAAGCATATGACCCCTAATAGGTGGAAATCCAGATTGTCTCGCTTACCTGCGGCAGCACTTGCACTGAAACCTTGCTGAAAGAAATGGAGAATGTTTTATGTGTTTACAGGGATAATATATAGTTTCTTACTGACTTTCATACCACTGAACTAAAGCTTTAGGCATTCACTATAACTGCTTTTCTACAGAATTACTGTACAAGTAAATAGCAGCAGAACAGAAATTCTGAGTAAGTTATAAATTCATGTGTGTAATTTATAAAAAAAAATACTTGCAGAAATGAGTGCAGACAGCACTAAGCTTGGATGACCTTTCGGTAAGGTGTGTGAGCGGCATTGGCTACTAATGCCTATGCAGACAAGTAGGCAATATGTAGTCACAACAGGGAATTAGACCAGATAAATTTATTTTTATGTTCGTGTATGTACATAGTAATAACTTCAATATTATGATTTGTAGGACCTTGACAATTTTAAGATGAATAACTGGATTTTGGCATTAATTACTGTGACTTCATGTCTTTATATTATGTATTTGATTTTTTTTTTGCCAGAGAGGTGTTATTTAACTACATCAAGACAGCCGTATCACTTAAATGCTGTGTGAATTTATTTCTACACAATGCCAGTATTGTAACAGTCCAGTTATGTTTGAAGAACGTATTAAGCCAAGTAGAGGTAATTTGTCTATTTTGTGCTTGTATTATTGCTATTGAAGGCACACAGAATAAATATGCTGTAAAACTTGAATAATACATTAATATTACACCTACAAGTTACCATTTTTCTTCAGTAGAAATGGGATAATTTTTCTTTGCGAAAGCCAACACAAAGGTGGTGAAAAAATTCACTGTACGTAGTAAAAACAAGCTAGAGGAAAAGCAGGAAACGGGGCTAAAATTACCCGAGGAAGTGAGGCTTCGGTAGGACTTTTCGTCTCTGCCTAACATCCTGTGGCCCGTTTTGGCCTTGGGTTCTTTTTTGTAAGAAGGAGCAGCATGATGCCTGTGAGACTCGGGAAGGCTGGCAGCCGAGGAGAGAGAGGGAGAGGTGTGCCGGACGTGGCCGGTCTGTCCCCTCGGTACATTAGTGGGATGGATGGTCAGGGCGTGGGCAGCTCTGTGCTAAGGTCACAGCGTGGTGTCTGAGGTAGGGTTGGTGCTGTGAGCAGAAGAATTGAGCAAGAATACAAATCTGTAGGATTAGGCTTCCCTAATTTTACAGAACAACTTGCCTCTTTCCAACTGTTTGTTAGGGTGACTTTAAACATGGTTATATGTAGGCTGAAAGCGCTCACACCGAAGCCATTTATGCATATATATGTATAATACATAAAACATCCTGATAAACACCTTTAGTGTTGCAGGGGAGGGTAGTGCTTTGAATTCTTCAAAGTTGCATCTGATTCCAGTATAAATGTTCGTCATAATAAACCAGTCCACTCGTGTTAGAGTAAGTCCTGAACACTTCCCGTGAGTGATCAGCCCTTTCGGTGCTTCACTTACGGGATTTTCTCTTTAAGGTAGAATGGGAAATGGTTTTGGTATTTTTACTGTGGTATTCCTTAAAGAGCTTTTAAGCATATTGAAAAATAACAGCTTGGCAGTGGGTTAATCAAAATTTAAGAAATTTGTTGAGGACAGCTTAATTGTTAATCTGTTACCTTGTGCTATAGGAGCAGATGTTCTTAGACTTTAATGCTTTTGTCTAACACGATCATTTCTGTGCATGTAACAGGCAAATAACTCATAATGAATACTTACTGCTTTAAAATAGTTCGTACAGGTCACGTTTATTTTGAATGGGTTGTAGTTGTTACATTGCCTCTTCTTTTTCTTCTAGGAAACCCAGCGCTTGCTGGCGGAGCCAGTCCCTGGGATAAAAGCGGAGCCAGATGAAAGCAACGCACGTTATTTTCACGTGGTCATTGCAGGTCCACAGGATTCCCCCTTTGAGGGTGGGACATTTAAACTTGAACTATTCCTTCCAGAAGAATATCCAATGGCAGCTCCTAAAGTACGTTTCATGACCAAAATTTATCATCCTAATGTAGACAAGCTGGGAAGAATATGTTTAGATATTTTGAAAGGTAAGTGCTACCTTGTTTTCTTTCCTTTGATGTTATTAAGTACAGAAACTTGCAGATTTCCCCTAAAAAGAGCATTCATTTGTTTAAAGAATACCTTGTTTATTCTTTAATCTGGGAGAGGAAAACTTGCTCTTTCTGTAGACTATGATGAATATGGTGTTTGATACTGCTATAAATGTCTCTTCAGATAAATGGTCCCCAGCTTTGCAGATTCGTACAGTTCTGCTATCAATCCAGGCTTTGTTAAGCGCTCCCAATCCAGATGATCCACTAGCAAATGATGTAGCTGAGCAATGGAAGACCAATGAAGCCCAAGCCATAGAAACAGGTGATGTATCTTGCACTTTTTTTCCTGGCTTTAGGAAGTAGCTGACTGCTAACAGGTTGGGGAATATAAATCCCAGACCTCTTGTTTTGTGTCTGCAAGCTGCACACAGAATTACTGCCTGCAGTCATAGTCCAAGTACCCTGAATGTGCCTACGGTGGTCTGTTTTCAAGTCTGAGGCCTGATAGAAGAAAAGCGTGCTCTTGATCTGTCTTTATCTTGAGTTTTCACGTTCCTAAATTGCAAGCATGTCTAATTTGGACTCATGGTAAAATAAAAGCACACACCACTGCTTTTTCTGTAAAGCTTAAGCAACAGATTATCCAGTTTCAGAAAGTGCATCTCTTCCATGCCTGCTTCTGTGGCAAGCTGTAAATGGATTGAAAGAATTATTACATTCTGCCTCTTCGCTTCTGGACCCACTGCAGTCAGGCCACTTCAGCAGCTGTCGACTTTTATGTGTTATAGGAGTTCAAAATTGCACTTAAAATCTCAGAACTGATATATTTTGTATACTTGCAGCAGCGTTAAAAATAGAAAATGATCTTTAAAAATAAGATTAAAATCTTTAAAAATAAGTATTCAAAATGATCTTTAAAAATAAGTATTCAAAATGATCTTTAAAAATAAGTATTCAAAATGACTTTGATAAAGCCTAAAAATACATCTTTTCTTAAATGTGTTTCTTTTTCTTTACAGCCAGAGCATGGACTAGGCTATATGCCATGAATAATATTTAAATGCGCTTTGAACATCAAGTGTGCATCACTTCTCCTGTTCTGCCAAGACCTCTTCCTTTTTTGTTTGCATTTAATGGACACAGTCTTAGAAACATTACAGAATAAAAGCCCAGACATCTTCAGTCCTTTGGTGATTAAATGCACATTAGCAAATCTGTGTCTTGTCCTAAATCACTATTGTACCGCATGAGCAGAGGCTAGAAGTATCATCTGGATTGTTGTGAAATTGTTTAAAAGCAGCATCACATCTCTGCTTTTAATCATTTTTCCCATCATGGTTTAAGTATAAGCACTGTGAATGAAGGTAGGCAGGGTTAGCTGTGGGGCTTTTTGTTTTAATTTTGTGGGCTCCTCCTCCCTTTTTATGGTGATGCTAATTGCATTGGTAAAAGCAGCTAACCAGTTATACTTTAGAATATACCCTCTAGCCCAGTCTAACTTAGACGCTGTAGGTGGACAAGCTTCATTGTTTGAACAAAAAATGGGAACATTAAACATCCATCACCTTCACTAATAATATTGTGATTCTGCTGTCAAGTGTAGAAAAATCCCTCCAAGAAAAAGCTTGTGACCATTTTGTATGGCTTGTCTGGAAAATCTCCTGTAAATCTTATGTTTTAGTAAAATATTTTTTGTTATTCTACTTTGCCTTTGTACAGTTTATTTTGCTGTGTTTTCATTTCTCTAATGTGACAATCGTATTTAAAAAAAACTGAAACCAGAATTGACAGTTTGTCTTCACCAGTCTGACAGATTAAACAGTAAAGAGGTGGAATTCACGAGGTTTTTTTGCTTCTGTTTGCTGACTTTTTTTTTTTTTATTAGCTTGTGATATTATATGGGTGACCTTACCAGGCCAATTTAATATGAAATTGCATTTGGAGTGACTTTGAGAAACAAGTCGGTGATGTAACTATTGTAACCATCATTTTAGTAATGCCTTGATAATGCGTTTTCATGGAAATAACCGTAATCAAGTAGGAGGTTGAGAGTAAGTGACAGCACTGATTATGAGTATCTGCATAACTTCTCCTTGCTGATTGCCATCAGGTGTTAGGCTACACAGTTTCCTACCTTCTTTAATTCCTGCCCTCTATTAACACGAAATAACGGTGCGTAGAACCACTGTTACAGCCAGTTGTGCATCGACTGGTGTTTGCTCAGCCACTTCCAGCTACTGCCTCCTACCGGTGGCATTTTCTACAAGCCTTATTAAGCTACTTGCTTGAGCAACTGGTCTCCTGACATAGCAACAAAGTTTCTTTATTGGAGGGAGGGGAAGTGGGTAAAAACTTCCCTCTCATCTTTGTTTTTTGTGTATGCATCTTGTCTGGGAGTTCAGCATCTCTTCTGGGAACCTGTCTTACTGCTTCCCTTAATTTCTTGTATCCCTCTTCTCTTCCTTTCCCCAAGCCCTCTCCCTCACAAAAAAAAAAAAAAGCAGCTTAACAGCTTTTGGTGAGGCCACCCTGAAGTGTATAAATGACAGCGTGCAGTGGTTGCAGTGGGGCGTGTCTTGTCGTGCAATTCCAGGGCTGTGGTTATGTAGTCTGTTGGTGTTCTCCCTCTTTCACCTCTTCTTACTCTAGCGTCATCTGAAATTTCTCTAGAATGTGGTGTATTTATTGTGCTCTTATGTAAGATGAAGAATATCTATTAAAACTACATTTTCCAACAGACAGTGCTTTCAGTGGTTAGTAACCGGTGGTGTCCCTCAAAGTAACGCTTTGTAACCTGGTTGAAGCTTGGTTTGGAATCCAGCTTTTCCACCAGACTCGGCTACGAAAACCCAAAACCAAACCTGTTTCAAAAGTAGTTTCTGTGTTGAGTGTAAGCCCAAGTTGCGTTCAGGGCTTGCAAGGAATTGTTTGTTCTTCAGAGTGGGTGAGCACCGTTAACCCTGCCCTCTCCTCACATGTGAGCCTGGGTTTAGGTCTGGGTTTGGGTCTGGCTGGCGTGCATCTCCTTTGTGCTGCTGATGTCGGCAACTTGGGCAGCCGAGAACAGGCAAGCTGTGTGGGAGAGCCCGGATTCGCTTCACCCACCTCTTAAAGCTTTTACCTTACGCTGGGTCTGCAGCGTTCCTCAGCTCTGTCCCGAGGACGAGTGGCACCCCCAGGGAACAGGGGCCCACCAAAGCACCCCCTTTGGAAGGTGGCTTTCCCTTCCTTCCTGAGAGACCTGGGGGGCTGAACTGGCACTTAATGCAATTAAACTTCAAACTGGGTGGGATGAATCCACACCCTGGGTGACTTAGCAGATGCCTGGTGTTTGTGTGTTCGGGGCTTAAAACTCTGCTGGAGTTGGCAGCTAACTGGGGGATGTGATTAAATCTAAGTTCTCGGTGGAACATTGTTAATACATTGGTAGACAAAAAAATCCTCTGCCTCCATTTGCTAGCGGCCGAGTAAGGTGGCTTGTAGAACCCTTCGAGCATGCAGTAGCCAGGGTGTGTCTGGGTTCTTTTTTTCAAACTATCTCAACCAATTTGAGATTTTATTAAAGACATCCAGGCTGTGGCCGTACAAGTCCATAGTGATAGTACATCTGAAATGAATGGTGTGAGAATAAACTACTGTGTTTTAAACTCTTTAGAGTAGTTTCAAATGATAGTTGTAGTGAAGGAAACTTTATCTGGGCTTCCTGAAAACTAAAATTTGTTTGCTGTGGGGTCTATTCAGGCCTGTTTTAATCCTTTTCAAGTTCATGATGTATATTAAATAGTGATATTTAACTTTTAAACCTGATTTAAGAGCCCTGTATAAAGCCAAGCAGGGAATTTCATTCTGTCTTACGCTGAGGAACGCGTGAAACTTTTAGGCTGAATTCTCTGAAGCAGGTTAGATACAACTTGCTCCCCAGTTAAGCGGGTGCATATTCACAGCCATTACCTGAGGCTCCCAGTGACTTCTGTTTCATCTGCTGCTACAGCTGGTTAGCAAGCGCAGCTCTCCTGTAGGCAGCCTTAGTTTTGCTTCCATTTTTCTTGGATGCCCGTGGGATAAATTTTCAGTAAATCTAAAATAATCGTGTTTCCTCCTAGCATTACTGGTGCTGTGCCTCAAACGTCCTGAAATCCTGAGCAAGAGCGGCGACGTTGCATTTTATGTGCTGGTGCCTGGGTAGTGACCGTGCAGCTGTTGTGCCCGGGTTATCCCACGGGCTCTAAACCCACGTGTGCAAGATGCTTTTGCAGTAGCTTCCTTGAGATCAAGAGAAGGATGTGGAAGGCTTTTATTTTCACATAACCATTCTGTGGTTGTAGTGTGTAGCCTCAGCGTGTAGCCCTGTTGTGTCACGGCTGTGCAGCATATGAGCACCGGGATCTGATGGGATGGGGGGGTTGTATCTTAGCTGACTTTAGTCTAAACCAAGTGAAACATAGCTTCAGTAGCTTTCAGGGAAGTGTATTTCCAATGCACTGAGATTATTGTGGAACATCCGAATGGACCAGTAACATCAAAAACTGGGACATCGCCATTTATGTACATTCCTTCTTGGGATTTTTCTTTTTGTTTGAGGGTTACTCTTAAAGTAAATGTCTGGTAGGTTTTTTCAATAACATGTCTTGACTGTAATGTGCTATGGACACTGAAATAAAAGGAAGAGTGATTATTCATTACATAGGCACTGAGCTTCATTTAACCAGTGGGCTGCCATCGGTGTGCAGTACGGCTTCCTAACAGTTCTTAGCATTGGTTAAAATATGGAAGATAAACATTGGTACCTTCTCTCATAACTCATTTTCCAGTTGCTGTGGCTTCCCCCCTGCCTTGTATGGGGAGGGAAGAGCAACACCTCCGTCCGAAAGCCGTCAGAGGGGACTGCTCTGGTACGCAAGCTCAAATTTCTAGTGCAGTCAAGTTGACAGATGTATTAAGCTTTGCTAAATCACAGAATCATAGAATCATAGAATGTTTGGGGTTGGAAGGGACCCCTAGAGGTCATCTAGTCCAACCCCCCTGCAGTGAGCAGGGACACTGCTAACTAGATCAGGTTGCTCAGAGCCCCATCCAACCTGGCCTTGAATGTTCCCAGGGATGGGGCCTCCACTACCTCTCTGGGCAACCTGTTCCAGTGTTTCACTACCCTCACTGTAAAGAATTTCTTCCTTATATCCAGTCTAAACCTACCCTGCTTCAGTTTAAAAGCATTACCCCTTGTCCTGTCACAGCTGGCCCTACTAAAAAGATTTTCCCCATCTTTCCTATAGGCCCCCTTTAGATACTGAAAGGCTGCAATCAGGTCTCCCCGCAGCCTTCTCTTCTCCAGGCTGAACAAGCCCAACTCCCTCAGCCTGTCCTCATAGGAGAGGTGCTCCAGCCCTCGGATCATTTTTGTAGCCCTCCTCTGGACCCGCTCCAACAGTTCCATGTCCTTCTTGTGCTGAGGGCTCCAGAGCTGGACGCAGTACTCCAGGTGAGGTCTCACCAGAGCAGAGTAGAGGGGCAGAATCACCTCCCTCGACCTGCTGGCCACGCTTCTCCTGATGCAGCCCAGGGTACGGTTGGCCTTCTGGGCTGCCATCGCACATTGCCGGCTCATGTCCAGCTTTTCATCCACCAGCACGCCCAAGTCCCTCTCGGCAGGGCTGCTCTCGATCCTTTCTTCCCCCAGCCTGTACTGATACTGGGGGTTACCCCGACCCAGGTGCAGGACCTTGCACTTGGCCTTGTTGAACCTCATGAGGTTCACACAGGCCCACCTCTCCAGCCTGTCCAGGTCTCTCTGGATGACATCCCGTCCTTCTGGTGTGTCAACCGCACCACTCAGTTTGGTGTCGTCTGCAAACTTGCTGAGGGTGCATTCGATCTCGCTGTCTAAGTCATTGATGAATATATTGAACAGCACCAGTCCCAGTACGGACCCCTGAGGTAACACGTTACTTTATAAGCATGGCACAATGTTAATGGTTACGTCTGCTATGACGGATATCGTACTGTGTATTGCAACCTTTCCTCTCAAAGCGTACAGGAAGATTTTAAAGCAAATCCCTGACTG
Source organism: Gorsachius magnificus (assembly GCA_034008185.1). Taxonomy (NCBI): domain Eukaryota; kingdom Metazoa; phylum Chordata; class Aves; order Pelecaniformes; family Ardeidae; genus Gorsachius; species Gorsachius magnificus. The sequence goes on from CM067081.1 coordinate 167,905,065, forward strand.
TTGAGTTGCACTGGAGTATGTTAGAGGAGTGGCGTTGAGCAGTGTAACTGCTTTATCTGGGCTGTTTGCTTTTGTAAACTCCCCATAGCACTTGGTAAGGGGTTAGGCCTGAGCAAGTAGACTACTCTCTGTTTGTCTGCAGGGCAAGAACTTAACGTGTGAAGTTAAACTTGAGGATAAAAACTGCTCTGATTTGAAGGGGGATGGTGGTGGAAGCTGTCAGCTGAACGCTACCCGCTGGGTGGCCCATGGTAGGACAGGGGCTTACACCCCAAGGTGGCTCAGCTGGGCAGCTCAATGTGTTGCTTGGGAGCTGTCACTGTTGATCAGCCCATCACCCGAGACACGGAACGCTCCAGAATCCTCCTCAAGGAAGAGAGCACGGGGAGGTGCGGTACCTGCGGTTTTGGTGTTTCACACCGTGTGAGCCTTCCTAGGCAGAGAGGGGGATGCAAGCGGGGCATGTAATAAAAATATTTTTATTACTAGCCTTATTTTTTAAGAAGGAAAATACAAATTATTTCACATGGGAAGCTCATCTCTGACCGGAGTACTTGTTGCAAAACTGTTGTTTTGGGTACGCCGGTGCAGGCTGAGCTCTTATCTTCAGAGCTGCTGTGAAGGAGTATTTTTTGGTTCGGGCCTCATCTGCACCTCCCTGCCTGGCAGGTACCCAAGTTCCAGTGTCCATGGTTTATGTAGATGGGCTTGCGAGCTCAGGTGTAAATCAAAGATTTCACAGGTGATGTTGGGTTGTTGCTTGCTGTCACAGGTGTGCTCATCTCAGCCCAATCCCCTGCTGTGCCTGCACAAGTACTGTGGCTGTGGTTTCCCCATCAGCTACTTGTTACTGAAGCCTTAGGATGGGTACTGATAAATTTAGGGAGGGGTGCCTGTGGTCTTATGCCCCAGGCATGATTACTAAAACTTAAGGTGGACTAATCTCAGAAGACAGAGGTCGGGTGATTCTAAGGGCATTTTTCCTTTCCTCAGTTGCTGTGGATGTTTGCCTGCCTTATTCAGAGGCAGGTGGTGCTAGTGGGGTACCCAGAAAGCAGGGAAGGAGGAAGGGTTTAGGACAATTAAACAGTTGAATGGCAGCAAAAAGCCCCTTAGGACCAGGTGAGGTTGGAGAGCCTGTCTGGATGAAGCAGGTGCCAGGCCCCAGGTGAGCCAACAGCAGGGTAAGTGTGTGAGTTGCTGGTCTTCAGCTGGTAGCGTGTGTTGCTGTCTGTGCTTCCTGACACTGTCTGCCCGTCGGAACTGGTAACAAATAATGAGGGAAGGCAACTGGGAACTGGTGCTGCCAGTGAGAGCTGCTGGAAGTTCAGTGTGGGCCATCGGGCAAATAGCAGCTCAGTCGGTGCTCGCTAACCTTCCTGAACTGCCTCTCCGAATGGCATTTCCTGCTCGTTTAGGGACAGAAAATCATCCGACTGCATTGTTCTGGGCGTTGCATGGCCCACAGCACTCGGGATTGCCACAAGCAGGGATGTGCCCGCGGCTGCCGAGTTTGCAGGTTGAGAGGCGATGCCGTTCCTCGTGCGGAGCGTTGTCCTCCTGACGTGGACACAGTGCTGGCTTCACCACAAGCCGAGCATGCAGAGCCCAGCTTTGTGCTGCAGCAGTGCTGAGGCCAGGGCAGTGTTGAAAGTAAGAGGGTAAGCTTAAAAGAAAAAAACCAAACCAAATGCATTTGACTTACTTAAAGCTTGAAGATTCTTACAACCTTTCTTAGTCTTGGAATCCACGTCAATCATTTTGCCGTTCCCTCTGGGTGTCGTGCTTTGGCGCACACTCTACCCCTGCTTGCGTGCTTCAGCTTCACACGACGCACTGGAGAGGTCCTGGTGGGAGCCAGACACAGCTGTGGTCCCTTACCTCTAGAGTGATTCTCTTGACGGATGCAGGGCAAGGGCCTGCTTGTCAGAAGCCATCAGGAGAGGGGGCACAGAGGAGCTGCTCACTGTCAAAACAACATGGAAGGAAGCAGGTTCAAAAAAACCCAAGGCAAGGGGAGGTGACTCTGGGGCCGCAAGCTGGGCTCTGGCAGGGCTCTCCAAGCTGGGGGTTTGGGATGGGGGGAGGTTTGTGTTCTGAGGGAGGGGTGTGGTGTCAAGCTGAAGGAAGAGCAATCCATTCCTCCTCACAGCACATAGGAATGGGGTCTGTCTGAGGGGGATCCCAAGCCACAAACAGGGGCAGACGGGGCATGTGAGGCAAATACCATCCCCTTGTTACTCATTCCTCCAGGCACAGCTGGAAGGGAGGCACAGGGCTTCGATGGACCTTTGGACTGATGTGATGCAGTTGCTCTCACCATTACAGTGCTGATACTAAATACGGGGCTGCGCTGGAGCTGGCAGGCACAAAGGTAACGAAAGTCAGCAGAGAGTTAGAGCAATGCCCCGGGTCAGGGCAGCGGTTACAGGGCAGAGGGCTGCGCAGCGATCCCGGGCAGCCGTGCTGGGACAAGCGCTTCCCAGGGCTCCTCCACCAGGCTCGGTGAGGCCAGAGCGCAAGGATGAGGCAAGAAGTAGGAAACAGTAGAGGAAACACAGTGTGTTTTAGATGGGATTGAAGACTTGCACAAACACTTTTGCACTATTTGCAATGGAATGACTACGGCATCCACAGGACTAATTTAGATTTTATTCCAGTATTTCTCAAATATAAAAAGTCAAAATTCTTACATCAATCTTTAAAGAAAATCCATGCAAGCAGGTCAAAATGTTTACAACTTAATTTGCCCCCCCTGCCCCTCACCCCCCTCCCACCCCCACACTCCCTTCCCTTCAGTTTTCACTTCACAAAGCATGTTGGTAAGTAGACCAAGTGTTTGCCTCTCAGTTGGTTTTGATTTTTTTTTTTTTTTTTTCCACAGCACATTGATAAGAGACCAATGCTAGGCCAAGTCGGGGTGCAGTAAGCACCAAAATAAGATTTCTCACTTTAACAGCCTCTCTGCAATACCTCAGTGTTTCTCATGGTGTTTAAAAGCGTATCCATCTCACTTCATTCAGGCTCCACACCATTTTACACTTCTCTAAGGCTATTTCTATTTGCTACCACCACAACCTAACTCATGATAATCTCAAAACCTAACAGCCAGGAAAAGCAGCAGCACAAACCAGACTTTTTTGAAAACTGCAGCTGACCACCTCTCTCTCCCCTTTCTCCTCTAGAGAGCCACATCTGGATAGACTGTACAGGGTTTATGCCATGAGAAAAATCCCAAATCTGCTCTGTATGAAACAGGTTTGGCCCATCTAAATACAGATGCATGTAAAACCAAAACGCTTCTATATTTAAATTGACAGGCCGTAAAAAAAGCTTTAGCCTTCCTATGCTGATTTTTACACAGACCCTTTCCGTTGAAGTTTACTGTCAGATTTCACTGGGACTGAAGCCGCGCTGCTGCCTGTTCGCTACAGTTGTTCCCTGTAGCGTAATTCAAGTGTTTTCAAATTTACCTTTACAACTCTCAGAACGCTTATCTTTGAAAGGGAGCAGAAGTCAAACTAAGCAATAGAGCTTCATTCTGAAGGTTGCATAGAGACTGAAGAGATTTATACAACAAATGCTGTTTAAAAAGAAAAATATCTGTCTGGCACTACTGAACAGCTCAAATGTGTGTGACCAAGAAATAACCAAAATATTTATAGGCAATCAACTCTGAGTTTGTTAGCAACGGCAATACTGTACATTTTTACATTATTATCAAATACATAATTCAAGAGTTACAAAATAAGATCATGCATTACCACTAAATCTCATACGAGCTTGGATTGGTTTCATTCCAAGAATATGAAACGGAGACGGAAGCATTTTTTTTTTTTTATGAATAAGAACTCAAACTCTGGATTCTTGTTTCAGCTTTCACAGGTTCTATATAATCTTGTTACAAGAAAGCCTGTACAAGTTTGCTCAATTTAAAGTGTTAAAATGACTACTGAACAAAACAAGTGAGCATCGAAGTGATCAAAGAAGGGAGCTAAATGATTCACTCTTCTAAAGGCAGCTTTCGAGCCAGAGGTACCCTCGCACCCCGTGGGTATGATTTTAACACAGACTCGACATTCTTCACCCTGCTCAACTCCACCTTCTCCCGTCTCACCCGGCAAACCGGTACCTTAGATAGACCACTCAGTTTGAAGAAGCGAGCCGAGCACGCGGTGTCCCAGTCGGGATTCAGTTCAGAATAAACTATGCCCGCGCTCGTGCGCGCTTCCGCAGCATCGCCCCCCCCCCCTTCCCCAGCCCCCCCCCCCCCCCCCCCCCCCCCGACAGAAGGGGTGGGTGAGCTGTCGGCGATACCTCTGCCCGCTGGGGCACCGGAGCAGGGCTGTGTGTTCTTTCCAGTTCTGGAAGTGACCTGGAACAGGAGATACGGGAATGGGAAGCAGCATCCTACCCGACATTTCAGAAGTCTTCAGCTTTGTGGCTCATGCCTCTTGTCAGTAGTATTTATGCCTCTTCAAAGAGAGCAGCATTAAGAGATCAGGTCGTCTGTCTCCCTAGTTTCACTGCATTTACATATGGCACAAGATTGGTTTTCTAAGGAGTAAGTTGTTGCAACAACATTTTTTTTCCTAAAAAAGTGTAACAGCACAAAAAAGTTTAATTTATAGCAGCATTTTACACAATTTGTGTTAAAAAAGTAGAAGTTAACCATTTGTGTATTGAGTAACAAAAGGTTTAAATTACATTTATTTTCCATTTTACACTCACTATTTACTAGTTGGACTATTTACAAAGGTTCAAATGTTGCGTAAGGAGAAGGAGCTTTACCCAGAATAAACTTCACATGTGAGGTTAATGGTCTACCTCAACCTCTGTTTTGGCTGGCTATAGAGGAGGTACAGTTGGGTTTAGAGCCTAGAAAAAAATTCAGAATTAGGATATTCAGATGAATTAGATTGTGTTTTTAGAAGAAACCATACACGCACACGTACACAGAGAGAGAGTAATCCTATGGTAAAAACATTAAGACCAACAGTGGATTTAGTTTTCATCTTTTTGGCTGAAGAGGAGGAGAAAACAATTGAGAACAGGGAAGTTGTCAGCTGTACCTCATTTATTCCAACTAAGTTCCTGTCAAGAGGCCAGCTTTTAATTCAAGAAGCTAAAGCAGTTGATGGCCTAACAGTGAATGTGAAGTATTTAAGAATTAACTTAAAATCGAGGCTTTCAGCACACCTTCGGAATAAGACAAAGGAATAGTATTTCTCCACTAGTGTAAGTAAGTATCAACCCACTGGTCTCCAAGCCCAGGAGGTACCACTGCTACCTCCTGCCGGGCAAGACACCTCAACCCATACTTGCTGACAGACACCTCTGTAGCATAAGGGTGCCCTCTTGGGTAAGTCTTACTGTCCTCTACACATTTTTACATGACAACAGGCTGCAGGAACATTGCGGAAGATGCTTCTCATTGAAGATTAGAAGGTTTTGGAACCTGCAGTGTAATTACACCCTGAACAAAATGTGTCAAAATACTAAAAGGAAATTAAAAAAAAAAATGTGGGAAGAGAGATTCTACAACGCTCTTCATCTAAGTCTTCCGACAGTTCATCAGCTGACCAAGTGATGAAACAGAAGTACAGCAGACAGTTTTGGTAGTTGCAAGACAAAGTTATTGTTCTTGCTGTAGTTATACATTACATGAAGATTGCATAGGACAAGGCAACCTTTTGGACAGCGGAGGCAAGCAGTGCTTAGCATTGGTACCCTTTGCTCTCAACGGGCTGAACGTGGTTTAGTGCTTTACCGTAGCCACGCTTACGCCTCTCTGCCTTCAACACACCCGTTTACCCAAATACTGCCACCTTAAGATCTTAGCGCTTCATCTGTGGATACCAAATAAGAGTTTAGGATAAGACTATTTACTCAAGCTTTTTTCTAAGCAAGTACTCTTGTGGAACTACTGACTAAAACTGACAAGTCTTAAATAAGCTGAACACCACTGAGATGCGTATTTTATTTTAGCAGATATGGAAATTTATATACTCAAGTTTCTTTTCTTTTTTAAAAATGGCCTATTAAGGCATCTTAAAAAAATCCATATATGGCTTTGGTTTGCTGAAATACTATTTTACATTGTTAAAAAGGAAAAACATGTTCAAATAAATCTGACATTATGACACATTCACATATTTCACTTAGAACTGACAGTTACACAGATGCCTACATGTGATCACAGACGTCTCCCCTTGTGATGACATGAATAAAAAGGTAATCCAAATGTTTATCTCACAGTAGAGGGCAACCCAGAAGTCTGTGCAGAAGTGACATATAAGGAGTTATTATCTGGAAGAGGGGGAACCACAGAGTTTCCATTAGTGGGTGAACAGCTCAATTTCAGTTTTTCCAAGTATTCTGCATGAACGGGCTTGTGACACTGAAGGACCTTGATTGCATCTTCTACTTTAAACCATTCTCTTTTCCTTCCTGAATGAGTAGAATCCACAAAGAAAAACAGTTACAAACTTGTTTCAGCACCATTTGTTGCTATCCTATCATCTGCTTTTTCTCATGTCTTTTACTTTAGAGGTTCAAATTGTCAGGTGAAAGATAGGGAGTGAAAAGACCTTGAAAGAACTGATGAACACAAGAGATTGACTCAAGCTTATGGAAATGCAGTTCATAATAAACCTTTTCAGATAACTCTCTTGAAACAGATACTGGGCAGAAGCTCGTATGACTTCATATGCTCCAAAAGCCACATCCAGTCCTTACAGAAAAGGGTAGTATTATTTAATTGACTTAATACTGCCTTCCTACACTGTCATGCCTAGCAGAAAACCAGTCTGAAGAACAAACACGCGTGCATACATGAAGTTACAGAAGAAGAATGGCTTGGTCCGATTTAGAAAGTGGCATTCCATACTCAAAACACATCCCTGTCTGGAGTTACTCAGGTTATCCCTAAGTTTTAAAAGGTAATATACTTTATACCAGAGATATGCTTAGGTAAGTTCTAAGACTTATCTTAGATAGTCCTAAGACCAGCTTTCTTACACAGGTCCTTTAAAATTAGAGGCCTCTGAAAATACTTACAGACAAGGTCAAGGATAGTATTATTAAAAGCAGGATTAATTCTATTTTCATTTGGTTTACAGTGCTGCAAGTACTATGCTTGAACACCTGTATGCTTAAGACATCTATAAACTGCTTGTTTAAGACCAAGGTAGGTGGCCCCACCAGGGCCATTCACCCAGCCAGCACCTCACTGCCCACAGTGTTCCCCAAAAGGGAGCCAGCAGCAGCCCTGGCGCTGGACGCTCCCCTCCACCCCACAGCTTGGCACGAAGCAGGAACGGACCAGTCCTGCCCTCGTGGGCCCCGTACACTTCCAGGTATAAAAACCCCCTCAAAAGCCCCCTCAAAACAATCCCACCCCTGCCAATATCGATCCTCTTCAGTAACGGGCCACTGATCAGTGTTGCTAAATAGGGAATTAAGCAATTAAGAGGGTGCACTCCCCACAACTTGACAGTATCGGAACCAAACCATTCTCTCTCCATCTGCAGAAGTGAGCAGAGTTTTGAAACTACGCGTACAGCTACCTGCCATTTGCTGACAGGTCAACAGTGCTGAATTTATGAGCGTTAACACTCCTAAAGCACCACACCTCCTGAAAAGGGCAGAGCATAACCAATCAACATAGGATGTAACTTTTTATACCAATTCTTAGTTAACTAAAATTTCAGCTGGATGAATACACTGAATGGAATGAACTTTTTTTTTAAAACTTAAGGACAAAACCAGTTAATGTTTACCTAATTAAATTCAAAGTGGACGATCCATACAACATCACAAAATATGTTAATCTAAACTGCATGAGCAGTATCTGTACAACACAGACATATACATACATACATATATATATATATACACACACATATATATGTATGAATAGATACCTCTTAAGGTCAGTACTGTCACTATTGAAAGATCTAGCTGAGGCAAAAGTAAATACTAGTGATTCCCTCCCCCCCCAGGGAGAATCAGGGGAAAAAAGAGCCTCATAAGAGCCTCGTTGAAACTTCCCAAATGGTTTGTTGTTGTTTTTTTTTCTTCAAAGACACTTTCAAAAACACCCTAGAGTATCAGACAGCAAAACATTCTACTTCTTAAGGGAAAACCAAAAAATTGTCAATATAATATTTGGCCTTTTAAAAAAAAAAAAAATTAAGAGCTGTATCAGCAACGATGAAATTTATTCCTCATAGTACTTAGAATACCCAAAATAATAACATGCAAGAGTAAAGCAGTATGTCAGAAGCAGCCCTAGTTATATGTGTACAAAAGTATGGAAGAACAGCATCACAATTTCCAGTAATTTCATTTTGTGTAACAGAATTAGTATTCCCCAAAGGACTATATGAATTGGTTCAGAAAATGTAAGAAGTTTGCTTAATACATTTTAAGTATAGCACATGAGGACAGAGAATGGGTTTACCTATATTAACTGAATCCTCCCAGTCTTCCAGTATTTCCGTCACAGTAAGAACATAAACATATGTCCTATGTTTCCGATCCTGGTTCTGCTTGAATATTAGAAGTAGACATTTTAATTTTCAGCAAAAAATAACTCACAGGCTTACCACAGCTATAAGACCAGAAATAACTTACCTTGGAAGGATACTTGTCAGCAAAACCTGGCTTTTATTTACACTAAATAAACATCTGTACTGAGTAGGCCCAAAAGGATGCGAAAATTAAAGTTTTGATGCAACAGCTATTCTATTTTACTAGGCTAAAAAAAAAAACAAAACAAAAACCCCCCAACAAAAACGCCACAAACCCAAAAAACCACCCACAACCCTACCCAAGGAAATCTGAAGTTTATGAAGTTGGGACCAAACTATGTTCTTGGTCATTCAGTTTAATATTAGAAGTTGTCCACTAGTACTGGCCATTACTTATCTTTAAGGTATGTTGTAAGTTACCACAGTAGAGTACATTTGCTAAAACTGTTTCCACAACTCATGTTCCAAGCTGAAAGGTAGAAAGGTTAAAAACCCCTCTGAAATGGAACCATGATAAGTGGCCAGTTCTATGCAATGCTGGCTATAAAGTTTCACTCAGTAAGTGAGGCAAATTAAACAGCCTATGTTTGCAATCATGACAAATGCAAAAATCATTACCATCTGTTCACTCGACGGGTTTGCCACCTTCGCAGCACTAACCACCGATTTAGAAAGTGACGCCTTTCAAACAAGGGGAGTCACATACAGAGGCTGACAGTGGTGGTCTGCTCAGGGCAGGGTCGCCATGCCGCAGCCAGACCACGCGAGGTCTGCGGGGGCATTGCTCCCTGCTCGCTGCCAAGCGGGCTAGTGGCACACTGCTGAAGGTGCTACCCAACTAACCAAACCATACTGCCCCTCGGAAAAGAACTGAGCTCCTAGAAAACCCAGGACCATCTATGAGGACAACTCTATTAAGAACCAAGAGATGCTATGCCCTAGCTCCCCTAGCAGATGGTGCTATCCTTGTGCCAATAACCATTCCTACTTAACTCTGTTTTGCTACAAGCTTAATATAGTTTTAAACAGTTGTGCTTTACTAGGAAATAAAAATACTCCAAGGCAGTTCTTTGTCAGTATCACTATTAAATGGAGTAAATACATTTGTAACGTATCCTTTCCGGCTGTAGTTCCAGAACACGAGGACTCAGCAGCAATATCATCTCCATCTGCTCTTAATTCCATCCCCAGGTCGCAACGTGTGGCCCCCTCGGAGGTACCAACAACTGTTTGTGGGGCCATATTGTGAAACTGAAGTAGGGCCTTGATTTAAGTTAGAAGTAACCTAGAAAAGGGCCACTCAACACAGATGTTTATCTCCTCTGGTCTAGATGGCTTCAGAACAACTTACAGATGAATTACCAAAGAATCATCATCCCTCACAGCTCCTGTTTTAAGGCAACAAAATGATAGGTATCCTGTCTTTTTTTGATCTGAGCTGGGAAATACAGAACACTTCTACAGACTAACCACAGAATCGCAAGGGTTGGAAGGGACCTCGTGAGATCATCTAGTCCAACCCCCCTGCTAAAGCAGGTTCTCCTAGAGCATGTTACACAGGACTTCATCCAGGCGGGCTTTGAATATCTCCAGAGAAGGAGACTCCACAACCCCCCTGGGCAGCCTGTTCCAGTGCTCCGTCACCCTCAGAGTAAAGAAGTTCCTCCTCATGTTCAACTGAAACCTCTTATGTTTCAGTTCGTATCCATTGCCCCGTGTCCTGTCGCTAGACACTACTGCAAAGAGACTGGTTCCGTCCTCGTGATTTCTGCCCTTAAGATATTTGTATGTGTTAATGAGGTCCCCTCTCAGTCTTCTCTTCTTCAGGCTGAACAAGCCCAACTAACCAGCAGAGTTAAAACACAGACAAGTTTTTAATGTGTTGGACCATCCAGGTGTACTCATAAACCCAAAACAAATCAGAAAAAGTGTGAGTGCTACTAACTGCAAACAGGAACTTTTCTAATTTTGTCATGGTTTCCGTACTTCACAACAGGAACACCTTTAGCACTGTACCAACTAGTCATACGTGACTAAGTAATATTTCACACAGGAAATCCTTATCAAGAATACACTGCCTCTGAAAGTTGGGTTTATAATTAAACTGTGAAGATTCACACCTACCTACTAGACTAAGGGACTTCCATTCTCACCCATCATCCAGCCCAACATAGTAACGCTGGATGTATTATGATCTGAAGACTCATACCTACGTTTCTACAGTCTACTCCTGTCTAGAACCTGAGCAGAAGTGGGCAAAGCCAATGCTAAAAAAGAGTTATATCTAGCACACATCCTTGTGCTGTCAGGAGTTTGGAGTCTGACATTTACACTATGAAATACAAGTTTTGAACTACGTGGTATTGCTAAAGGTTAGATTTATCTGTTGTCCCAAGCCTGAGCTTTTTTTAGTGAACCAAAGCCGTAACGAGATACTTCATACGCAGACCTGTAGATTTAGGTGCGTGAAAGTCGACAAGTTACTTCAGCAAAATCAGAGAGGAAAAGTCAAAATAGTGCCCCCAAAACCAGCATGTGTGATATTACAGAAATCCTAGATCTATCAATGTTGGTTTCACTGCCCCCCCCCCCCGATCTTCTCCAAGTACTAATTTAATCTTTCCAGGAAAGTTCCAATTACTTTGAAATCTTCCTATTCAAATCTTCACACATCATGTAACAACTAAAAGAAATCACCTGTCTAATGCAGGATTTCCAGTAGCATTGCAAAATTACAGGTAGGTAATACTTAAGAACTTAAGTCTGATGCTGTAGTTTATCAACACTCACAAAAAAAAAAGAAAAAAAGAACAACATTTTTTTAAAAGGTAAAAGAAATAGCTCACCTCAAATATCCCAAGCAGTCTGCCTAGCTTTCCCTTTACTCCAGCCTACAAAACAAACAGGAAAAAGCGTTAACATGTGCTTTTTAATTTCAAAAACTAAAATATCAGTACCAGCCTCCTACATCAGCATACTCCTCCTCATTAGGCTTATTTGAGCAAGTGTTTTAACATCAGTTTTAATTAGAAAGTGCTGCATTGCTTCTGAAGTTTCTAGTTTTAGAGTACTTAGAGTACTTAGAGTATTAGAGCACAAAAGCTTGTCCTAATGAATGGATCAAAGAATCTTTCAAGTTTTCCATCCAGACCAAAATACTGTTTTACTGACCATATTCTTTGCGTACTATGTTGTATTAAAGAGATAAAGGACATCCAATAATGAAATAATCCAGGGGAGTAGATAGGACAAGAGATAATTTAAAGTAGTGTAATAATAAATCTAGAGAAGGAATCATTAAAACTCCATTGCTATTTTACACAGAAACTTAAGTCCAAGTCTTCAAAATACAGTAACAAATTAAACTATAGGTTACTGGGTGGATCTTGCAGCATAAGGACTTCATGTATGCTGGTTTTCATATGAAAGTGTAGTTTTTGGCATGTAAGCTTAAACACAGATTTATATCCCCAATTCTCTACAAACAGTTTTGAATTCTTTTTCTAGCTAGTAACATCACAAAAGTCGTTAAATTCAGAGTTTTACTCCAACTTTTTAGAACAACCCCCTAAGCAGCCTGTGTTTCATAATTTTTATCAATACAGTTAGGTGGTCGTTATATTCTTCTAAGACTACAGGGTTTGTTTTTCCAAAAGTGATATATAATGCCTCTTCCAAGAGAAGTAGTTTATGATCATCCATTTATTCTAAACAAATCTCGGTCCATACACCTGAGACATAAGAGCGTATGTAGTCTACTGGTAGACAAAGCCATATTTAGATTTTTTTGTCGTGTTGTATAACCGATATTTAAAATAGGGCTTCTTAGAGCTAAGATGACATTTTCTAGCCTTCAGTCTTTGTTTTCAGCTTTAACCAAAGAAAGTTACTGATGTCTTATGTCTTTCTATAAGAGACCATATGGATCTTAATTATATTTTATTGAGTAACTCTGACAGGCAACTGGGCAGGCTTTAGCAATAAGTCTAATCAAGATCTTGTAAATGAATGGTTTGTGTGTCTGTCTTTTTGAAGGAAGCAGATGGCTGGTGTTATTTATTAAGTGGTTTTGATGAAGGAAGTCTGATCGCAGCCCATGCAACTCCACAAACACTTTGCTAATCTAGAGCAAGAGCTAGACCTCAAGTTAATGCAAAACTACATACAATATTCTTCTGGTTGTCTGCTGTGATGACAGATACCCGTTAGAGCTCATGAAGCTGAAATAGATAACTAGACCTACTGGGTAAGTGATTAGGCAGCACGTTAATTATGGAAGTGACAAGCCCATATTTTCGTCCAAAAGGGTCACTATGTCACAACAGGCCCTCAAGACTGCTTGTGCCTTACACGGGGTAACGAAAAAGCATTCATTAGCCTAAAGGAACACAAGCTGAAGAAGTGTAAGTTTTACTGATCGGTCCTAATTTCCTCAACATTATACTATCTTAAAAAAAGAAGCAGAACCTAAAAGGCTACAAACTTATGCTTGCGTCCCCAATTTTTGCCTTTCTTCTCACGCAGCACTGTCTAGGAATCACTATATCCTTTAAGGTTTCTACTTTGTGGCAAACTGAACAACAAAAAAAGAGCAGTTTCCCACCATCCTATTTGATCAAAAATAGTAACATGAATCTGTGGTATTAGTCTGTTTTTAATACTTCAGGTGTCCAAGTGTGCAGTTCTAGCTGCAGAAGTTTTAGAATGTCTTAATTTCTTCCCTAAAGTTGAAGAAAAGACCAAGATTGTTTAATATCCTTAAAGATATGGCTTAACAGCATGACAGAGAGCCCAGTACAGACTCTGCAGGTTTCTCAAACAATAAGAAAAGCTTTTCCAGGTACCAAGAAGCTGCTCTTAAGGGGACTAAGCTCCACCAGAGGGAGGAAAAAAAAAATAACTCCCCCTCACTCCAAACCCAAACAACTGCCCCTCCCCAGACCCCGACCAACACCCCCCCAACCCAAAAAACCTTCAAGATTTTATAACTTTTAAGAAGTCCTAGCCAAGGCCTTATTTAGATTACAAAGATTTCTTAAAGGCAGGTCTAGGGCAACAGGACTGTTGAATGACAGAGAAACTCACCACCAACAGATGCAGGAGGGCATCTCTGAACTGCTAAGTGGGAGCCTGACAATTTACTGATAGCCAACACATGGCACAAACACCATGACCAGGTAAGGTTACCAATACTGAACAGCTTTCATAGAGAAGTTTCTTCAACTTAGTAGTACCCCGTAGTCACAATGTGAGTTTATCATCGATGCTACTCTAAGTGGAATTTACTTAACAGCTTCTCTATTGTCCCTCCAAGCAAATCAGTGGTTTAAACAAATACTCTTAGCCGAGTAATTCTGAATGAAACAATTAGCAGCACTCCATTACATTAAGTGTACAATTTCCCCAAATCTTATAATGAAGCTTTTGTGCAACCAGATGTTGCTATGTAAATGTGATTACTGTCACTGATGTCTAGTTACTCTCTAGGCAGATACGTGCTTCCAAAATGTAGCATCATTCTGGCAGACTAGCGTCTTTTGAAAACCTCTATACCCAAAAGTATAAAAAGGTGGTAATTAGAGTCTCATGATTTTTCTTCAAAAGGAATATACTCAACTGAATCACTGTCGTAGTTTAAAAAGTACCATCAACTTGACAGTGATGTTTAAGTGCTTTTGCTAACAAAAATATTTCCTTCCAATTCTTTTCTTAACGTAGTTCCTTCAAAAAGTGTCAAAATTAACTGCTAGAGGAAAGAAAGAAATGCTTCAGCTTTTTCCCCAGAAAGTCAAATAGTTTCCACTTTCCTAGTTGTAAGCTTCTAATCCAATACGCTGGTTAAGTTCTAGACTTCAAACCATTTTGTCTCTAATAAAAGTATCTTTCTTCCTTTGTCCTTTATGTACCCATAGCTATTAAAATATGGTTCTGCAAGTAAACAGAACCCTATAGGCTACCATAAATGTGTAAGAATGTCTAAATTTTGGGAGAAAAGCCTGAGAAAACCTGCATTTCTTTTGACAGACAAGCTGTTGGATTAAGGGCTACACCCCCCCAGAGCAATTCCCTAGGGAAGTCTATGAGTACTGTATAGATAAGGTCTGACATCTGAATTTATACACCTATTTTAGTATTGGTCTAAATCCAACCACAAGAGGGAACACTGTCCACTTCATCCCATAATCTTTTTGGCCTGGAGGTCATTCGCTGTTGGCAGCTCCAGAGGTACTGCAGTCTTAGATGTGCAGTCAAACTCGCCTTTTGTCTCCTGTAGATGGAGCAAGAGTCATGCTGCAGTTTAATTCTTAGGCTAACAAGTCTACCAGGGCAGAAAGTTGCTTAAAATCTGAAAGATTCAAGAGTTATCTTTGACTGCAGGATCTGTTGGATAGTACTTTAATGGCTACGCTCCTGAAGGCACAGTGCAAGACTATTCCTTTCTTGCATACTCTTATGAAACCCAGAGGGTTTCACTGTACCTGCCACAATCTTTCAGCTGAAATATTTATTTATTTTTAAAAGTATCTTCCCAGTCTGCAACACCCAATCATTTTTCAAATATTAGGCACTCACTGGAGCAGAGTCCTCTATTTCCTGCGAGAGATCTTGGATAATATTACTGCAATTTTCACTGTTGCAGCAGATTAACTTTCAGGATCAGCCTCTTCTTCTCAGAGGCTATATTCACACAGGTCTGAAGAATTGTGTATTTTTTGGTAGGCATTTCAATATGCTAAGTAGAAACAAGCAAAAGTCTCAGTATTTGGTAAGGTGAAGGAAGACAAGGGAGTGGGAGGGTGCTCCTTCCATTTAGGAGGCTGGATATCATCAGCTTGCCACCCTTATTATTTGTGTCATATTTCTCTTTGAACACCATATATGCAAACAACTCTTATTTCCATCTTTCATGCTACCCAATTAAAGACTAAGCTCCAGATTCATTAACAGAGTAGCTCCTCATTTAGATGAGGTTCAATACCTTTCTGGGATTGCTTTATATCGTATCTTCACTTTGGTATTCCACTTTCAGGTTTGTAAAACTTACTGTACCCTAAGGAACTTGACAGGTTACCTTGATTACTGTAACCTGTGAAACGTTAAATGAAATTCACACTAAACATTTAGTAGAGGTAAAAACCCAAGTCACTAACATGAACAGAACTTAAGGATAAAAAGAGTCTGGAGTCATGCACACAGGCAGACTATGGAACAATTGCAGCGCATATAGATCTGACTACAAAGATCTTTGCTTGGGTTTTTAAACAAAGATTTTAAATATACTACAGTTGGTAGGAAAGAAAGGGATGTTGAGAGCCAGCAGGCTATCATATTTTGAGCTTTTAGTGCTCCTACTATTAAGAAATGCCATTTTAACTCCCACTATTAATTTCTCCATTTTAATAAATTGATGGAAACTGAAGCTTCGTTTGTGCGTGACCCAATACTGAAGAAACACAGTCCAAACCAGTGCCACAGTGTGCCTCCTTTGAAGTTTATTCATTCACAAAACTCTTAATAGTTCACTTCACTGTACTGTAACCAGCTTGCCAGGTGACATTGACCTTAGTATAAAAATAGAAAGGACATCCATCTCTAGAAAGGTTAGTATGAATTTCCATGGCTCAACTCAAAGCCCCAAATTCCACTCTGGCTTTTCTTTAAAAGTGGCACTTTGCAGTCTCATGGCAGCACACAAGATTCAGCCTGTAGCTTAAGAATGTTTTACTTCAAGGCATGAGCTTTTGACAGTCATCAGCTACACAAGCTATCAAACCCTGGAAACTCTGAAGGTGTAGGGACAAGCATCACCAAATGATTTTTGCTTATTAAAGCCCCTAGCCTTTGAAAAATCTTCATGCATTTGCAAGCACAGCTCAGAGCTCAGTTTGTGTTTTACTCCAGAAAGCCATTTAAAAAAAAGCAAAAAGCATAGCCACTGTAGTAATAGTGAATAAAAAATCAGTTTAACTTCTGAGCAAAATGCCCCTGTGCTAGCACCACTCAAGAGCTTTATATTTGCTGGGTTCTCTTCTTTACTTTTAGAAGCAGTTTTTCTCAGGGTGTATAAACACTGATGATGTTGGCATTTTGGAAGTAATTTACGACATGCAGCTTTTCTATCATGAAGCCTCTTACTGAAATTTTAATGACACCACCTATAATCTAAGCTAACATACAATACACTGAAAGGCAATCAAAGCATTTGCCTCAACTGCATGTTTACATGTAGCTGGTTTTAAGATTCACTTTGTGTGATATCACTTGAACAAAACATCATCAAAAGAGCGCTCTGTGTATGAGTGAAGGAGGCTGACCTCCGTCTTCAGGATTCAAAACAGCCCAGGGTTGCCAAGTACTGCAATTCTTGACCAGAACCACCATGACGTATGGGTAAGTCTTTTGCTTCGCCCTAAGAAAGAAACGAGGGCAAGAACAAAACCGAGATATGGAAGGACTGCTTCACATTGTAACAGCAGGTACTCCTATTTTTCACTTTCTGACTTGCTCTTTTTTTTTTTTTTGCCTGCTGATGTGAAAGCATATCCAAAGGGAAAAAGATCATTCAGAAGTAACTAACATTTTGGTATCTGTAAGAACTAGAGAAGTTCACAGTGTCTGGGCAGTGTGTGCACTCTGACTGGGCTTTTACATTAACAGAGAAATTCATACTAAGTTTATACTCTATGATGTATCATCCAGTAATATTCTATACCCATTCCTTAGCTATCCCAGCTTAACCTCAGCAGCAGGTCGAGGGAGGCGATTCTGCCCCTCTACTCTGCTCTGGTAAGACCTCACCTGGAGCACTGGATCCAGCTCTGGAGCCCTCAGCACAAGGACATGGACCTGTTGGAGCGGGTCCAGAGGAGGGCTACAAAAATGATCCGAGGAGCTTTGGAGCACCTCTCCTATGAGGACAGGCTGAGAGAGTTGAGCTTGTTCAGCCTGGAGAAGAGAAGGCTGCGGGGAGACCTGATTGCAGCCTTTCAGTACTTAAGGGGGGCCTATAGGAAAGACGGGGAAAATCTCTTTAGTAGGGCCAGCTGTGACAGGACAAGGGGTAATAGTTTTAAACTAGAACAGGGTAGGTTTAGACTGGATATAAGGAGGAAATTCTTTACAGTGGGGGTAGTGAAACACTGGAATGGGTTGCCCAGAGAGGTAGTGGAAGGCTCCATCCCTGGAAACGTTCAAGGCCAGGTTGGATGGGGCTCTGAGCAACCTGATCCAGTTGAAGATGTCCCTGCTCACTGCAGGGGGGTTGGACTAGATGACCTCTAAAGGTCCCTTCCAACCCAAAACATTCCATGATTCTATGATTAACCTTCTCCAACACTCATGGCCCATGCACTGCACCACTGCAGAAATTTGCAAGCAGAGCTCCAGCAAAGCTGGGATTTGGAAGTGTTCCTCAGAATATTCTCAGGGCAGAATCCTGTGTAGTAGAAAATTAGTTAACCAGCCCCCAGGTCACAACTCTCACTGCTATACTACTTAGCTACTAAGTCAGCCCGAGAGCTTTGCATGTAGCACTGCATTCCCAGCAAGCTGAGAAACTAGACTGCTCAGGCAGCTTTCCAGTCAGTCAGACCCCCCCAGCAACTTTGATGACATACTAACTGCAGACAGGTCCCTTCAAGATGATCCATCCTTCACCACCAAGGAAAGAACCCAAACATATGACTACAGTTATAGTCAGCTCTAATTTGACACAGAGATGAGATTTTACTATCCCTCATCTTGGACTGTGCGATTAAAACTACCAGTGTTCACAAGAACACTGAACCAGTGGTCCTGTGCTTTTTAATCCCACCTATCAACTCATGACAGTGGGAAGTGCCAGGACTTTCCTACTGCCTAGAAGCCCAAATCTTTGCTGACTCATTTCTAGAATCCCAAATATTTGCTCCTTTCAAATGGACTACCTTGTGGCTGCCTCCTTTACTTTTACAAATACGCAAGCACTTATCTGAGCAGGTCTTGTGCAGCTTGAAATTGGCTCCCGCAGCAAAACTGGACACAGACAGAAATCCTGGAATAACTTTGCATCAGTGAGGCTTATTTATGCTTGAAACTTGCTGCATGAAGTCTACCAAGAGCACTGAATTCTGAACTATTCTGTTCCCCATGTAAGAGAGGAGGAGGGTCACTGAATCACAGTTCATAGAAGATCTCATTTTGATACAAACAGCAGGCAACGTTTGGTGCAAGTTGCATCTACACCAAGTTCCCAAGCCTCTAGAACCTAGCAGAACCAGTCTTAGGGATAAGCAAGCTAAACCACTAGACAGCACAGCTAATAAAAAAAAAAAATCATTATACATACTAATTAGCAACAATATTGTTATGTTTTGTGAATAGGAGTATTCAAACTGGGATAAGAAAACTGTTTAAGACCAGCAGAAATTCTGTAGTTCACTCACTTGCCAGGATGCATCCACTTTCTGCAAAACCTTATACTGTCTATTTAAGAAGATATAAAGAATTAAGAGTTGATCTGTGGTCACTTATGCATTTCATCATTTCTAGCTAAATCAAATGGCTCTGATTTTTCTTGAAATTTTATTTGGTTTACCGCTCTGGCTGTTATATATGCAAGTAACATTTAACATTTTTAACAGTTTGCTTAGGAAAAATAAATAGCGAGTTAAAAAACTGAATTTTGAATCTGAAATTTAAGTACCATACTAGAGTGGGAAACTGCATTAATTCATCAAGACTGAAGGCTCTGTTTTGCCTAGGGGTAGGGGCAGAGAATACCTATGGTGCTTTCTTTATAGATAAACAGCCTTAAATATTCTTAGCGAAGCCTTTTTATTGTTGAATTCTCAACTACCCAGATACATGGGTTACTGCTCCTTTTAGTGTGGAATCTCCTCAAAGGTCTGTTTATTTCTTTTTCTTGCATAGCTACACATTAACAGTTAGTTCACCTTCAGTCTATTCTAGAAGAGCTGCAAGTCAAACATCTGCACAAACACAGAAATGCTACACTACTATAATATGTCATTTGGCATAAAGTCACAGTTCCACTTCCAGTAAGTGTTTATACAGGCAGACAGAAATTCTGCTATGAAATGAAAGCGTGCTGGGAGGGAAGCTAATCCGTTCACACTATACCCCAGTTCTAAGACACAGAACTGTAGTTCTTTGAATTTCACAACCATGGAAGTCCTGGAAAGAGGAAATAAAGTTCCCTTTTCCTTCTTGATTCCTGCCTGACGATAGCAGCAACAGAAAGAAACTGGATTTTTTGTGTTTTGTTTTTGTTACCTCTTCATACACCTCTCTGACGGCTGCTCCCCCTGGCTCTTCTTCTGGTTCCATTCCTCCACCCGGTACAATCCACTGATCTGGGTATCGGCTACTGCTTACCAACAGCACCTATAAATAATTGCAGATGACTGTTAAATATAGCTCACAAGTCAGGAATCTTGGTAGTATCTGCTTTTTCAGCAATGCACTTATTCGCCTAGCCAAATGAAACATAATAGGCAACCAGGAGTTGTAAGTAGTAAAAAAAAAAAAAAAAAAAGAGGTGAAATTATTAATAACCAGTCTTTTTAATACAACCAACTCAAGACAATGTCATTGTAATGTCCTTGCACAAATGCTTTCATCAGATGCTTAGGCACAGTGTGAAAAATACTACACAATTATGCACAGAAACAAGGATGTACAACAAAAATATGTTCTCCAATACCAAGTCTTATGGCCATATAGATGGTAAAGTGTGAAAATTAAGACATTTTCATCACACAGAAGTTAAACTAATTCTTCTGGAATGGCATCTTTTGGCTAAAAAAATGGACTTATGAAGATATTTCTAATTTTTAGTCTTAGACAAGCTTCTTTTCAGTTACTGAAGTGTTATGTTAGCATGGCATGCTTACAATATTGCATAACTAAATTTCACTGGCCCTTGTTTAGTTTGGTTTCTTTTAACATTTCTGTAAGAGGAAAAACTGCAACACATTAAATTTAGAAGTCATTCAAAATTCAGTAATAATTTTTTTCCAGGACACTTTAATGTCACTTAGTTTGACTCTGTAACCTGGTCATATCATTGATATACACTAATTTAAACCCCACTGTCTTTAGGACCTGTTCTTCATAATATTCAGAGCTGAGAAGATTTTAGCCACCTGTCCAGGATGCCTCATATTTGGAGTTATTTGCAGTAGAAGTTGATGAAAGTAAGACCTTGATTCAGGACTACATGGAAATAAAGTTTAATTTGCATTTGAGACATGTCCCGATTAGCAAGACATACTCAGTCATCTGTGTAGTAACACGCTTCATATTCTAGGCAATACTTAACATAAGCCCTACCCTGAAGTCAAAGGACAACTGCAGGGGGCAAAGGGACAGGGTCAGTGCCCGAATCTTTAAAAGCAATTAAAAGACTAGTGACAAGAACCTCAGTCTAAAGGTTAAAGTGTTGACAGGTGCCAGATGACTGAAGTGACAGTCCAGTCCTCACCAACTAACTAACTTCATGGTCTTAAAACTCATCTTCTGCTGGATTAAGTAGGAAAATGATTCCCTGATGAGGGCAACAGGGAAGTGCTTATCACTTACACTATGTCCCTTTGGCACTCATGGAAATACGGTGTAGGTTCGCCTACAGGACTGGGAGGTGTAATGAAGATGACTACAAACCTTTGCAAATGCAACACTGTGTATGCATACCGAGGTGCACCTAGAAGAGCCTTATCTGACACATTTTCTTGTTATAATGTTTATTTTATTTGTAGTCGAGACTTGTTCTATTCTGAAGGGTTTTCCACTGTACTAATTTCCACCAAATTTTTCCTACGCTAAATAAGGGACACAGTGGAGACCTCATTTAGTTCAGAATCATCCTTCGCATCTGATCTAAACATTCACATTTTCAGTCAACTTAAATATTTTATTCAGCTATCTAAAACCTAGGAATAATCAGCAAAGGCAACAAAATTAAACACAAATGCATCTCAACTTGATCTTACAACCGAAGGTTTTAGTTTCCTAGGATCCTTTGATATTAACAAAAGATTCCCAGAGGGTACACAGCTTTACTAAATGTAGTTTTAGAAAAAGTTTTTGAACACGTAGGTGGAGCATCTTTATCACTACAAAGAACCACCGTGTCGGCAATGCTTAAAGAGCAGTTGTAAAAATCAAGTTATCAATTCACTTGTGGGATCCCAGACATAAGCATTACGCATTATTTTCTGCTGATGAAACTAGCAGTCATGTGGAAGCTAGCAACAACAATGAACAAAAGGATGATTATATCACATTAAATCATTCCCAGCTTGGTAGAATGGTTTTAATCAGCATTCATTGTTTAGTTAAAGGCTAAACATAAAAATCTTAATTACTACTAAGGGATAAATCAGGTTGCTGGTTCTGGCAGTGTAGCATAAAGCCAAGAATTGTTTATGCCTTTATATATAGTAGTTGACTACTGCTAACCTGATCAATAGTCTATTGAGCCACGTACATCTATAAGCTTTAAATTACCCTTTTAAAAGCAGAAGCAAATATCTCTAGCAAGTAATCAACATTAAAATACATCAGCTCTGGTACATAGGCTTTACAGCTACATATAGAACAAACTCCCAAGTGTTACAGCCTGGGAGTTCATTCTGGCAACTATCCAGGTCTCCACTAACCCTGGAACTGAAGCATTTTCTCAATCATCTTTCCTTCTATGCTTTATTCTCCTGTGATCCCATTCCTTCTACAGTCTGAATGCAAGGGACCACACTAACGTATATCCCCAAGACCTTCAGACGCACAATTTTTTTCCACCTGCTAACATTAACATTTGAGGCCACTAGGGCATGAGGCATGCCTCCATGCTGGGGTATGCTGGCAAAAATATACTTGGTGGTAATCGATATCTACAGAAGTCGAGAGCTGATAGCTAGTAATTACAAGGTTGTGTGGTAAGGCTGAAAAGCACTCCACACAGATTCTTTCTGTTAGGGTAGCAAGTGATCTTGCACTCACACATTTTTGGTTTTGGTGTGTTGTTTTTTATACCATGTAGTGGATGTAGTTTTCAGGTGTTTCCATCTGTAAGTGGTCAGAAGACACATCCCACAGTACCTGAATGACTAGGCTGTAAATATAAAGATCACTTAAAAATGAAGACGCCAAAAAGCTGTGGCTGGTTGACAGTGCACTCACATGCCAAAAGAGGTGCAAGAGCAGCAACAAAAAGCCAGCAATTCATCTTCCCTTAATATAAGCAAACCAGGACAAGAGAGATCTAGGTCGCCTGAACATCCAGGCTTTCCTGAGGAGGTTCATGTTCACGCAGATTACAGTAGTCTACTGAAAAACAAGACTGCAGAATCTCACACACCTACATTTTTTTCTGGCTGATGCACACCAGATTTTACATCATAACCTCAAGTATTTCCTATGCAGAGAAATCTGTATCCTATACCTCTGAATGCAGAGAAAGGAATGAGATTTCTTGTGTTCTATTACTTGCTGGTGATCGCCGCCTTTCCCATGTCTCTGAAAGAGCCTTACTGTTGATGACTCTTGTTCAAAAGCTTTCCAAAGTAGAGAGTAACGGCATCAAATCTGCTTGCCTAGTTACACTGTTAAGTTTAACTTACTCCAAAAACTAAGGTAAAGCTATTATTTTCCATAATACTGCCACGTGATGAAGTAAAACTGCAAAATTCAGCTAAGGGAGAAAAAGAAAAATTCTTCCACTGAGTCTTACTAGCCAAGTTTTTACCTTGTTTTCAAGTCCAGGAATAGCAATGACCTTTAAGTGCATTGAGGAGCACAAAGTGCTAGCCAACCTACTTGTAATAAGCACCTATCGATATGCTTAACCAAGATATGGTTAACCGAGAAGCCAAAGGTAATTACAGACCATGTGGCATCATGGGACTTGCTCACTATAAATGCTAATCCTGAAGACAAACAACTGAAGATTTCTAGAGAAAGATGCCAAGTTTTGACCTGTTTAGTGTTCTCAAGTCAAAGGAAGCTTGTGAAACAGTTAGCAGCCATATATTCCAGAAGACTAAAATGGCAACAGCTCAGAGTAATACAAATTACAACCAAACACTATTCCTCTTTTTTTTTTTTCATATCAAGCACACAAAGAGGTGGAAAATTACTTAAGGTTACATAAAATATCATTGCTTTCTATCTTCCTTAACTGTAGGGCATTATAGCTTACAAAAAAAATTGTATTAAAAATGAGCTTAAATAAAAAAAAAAGAAAGCAGCAAAGTGTGGTAGTTTTGGCGGGGATAATTTTCTTCATAGTAGCTGGTACGGGGCTCTGCTTTGTGTTTGCGCTGAGAACAGGGTTGATATCACAGGGATGCTTTCGCTCCTGCTGAGCAGTGCTCACACAGAGCCAAGGCCTTTCCTGCCTCTCACCCCACCCCACCAGTGAGCAGGGAGGGGGGGGCACGAGAAGCTGGGAGGGGGCACAGCCGGGACAGCTGACCCCCACTGACCAAAGGGGTATCCCACACCTTATGACACCATGCTCAGCGTATAGAGCTGGGGGAAGAAGGAAAGGGGGATGTTGGGAGTGATGGCGTTTGTCTTCCCAAGTCAGTGTTATGCGTGATGGAGCCCTGCTGTCCTGGGGATGGCTGAACACCTGCCTGACAGTGGGAAGCTGGGAATAAATTCCCTGTTTTGTTTTGCTTTGCTTGCATGCGCGGCTTTTGCTTTACCTATTAAACTGCCTTTATCTTGGCCCACGAGTCTTCTCACCTTTACTCCTCCGATTCCCTCCCCCATCCCACCAGGGGGGGGAGTAAGTGAGTGGCTGCATGGGGCTTCGTTGCTGGCTGCGGTTAAATCACAATACAAGGTTAAGGTTGAAACTTGCTAGACAGAACAAAACCCCACAGCTGAATCCTTCTGACTTCAGAGCAGAGTCATCCCCAACTTGAAATAATGAAGCAATATCAGCAGAAGCCCAACTGCAAGATGGGAATTTTTCCATAGCAAATGTGTTACTCGCAAGGAGTAATTAACTTATAGTTGAAAAGGTACCGCTCTAGTTCCACAGAAATTTTTTTCATTAGACATCTCTGTAAGCTCTCTCCTCCCAGCCTAATCACATCTATTCCTCCCTTCCCCACTGCACGCCCCATTTTCTCCCCTCTCATCACCCCCACTAATCCACTACCTATGTCCAACTTGCTGTTTGAATTACCTGATGGAGATAACAGTCTGACTTTTTTTTTTTTACAGTAAAATTGGCAGTAAAAAGGAACAACTTTCAAGAGGAAGGGAATCAAGCCCTTGCCCCCAAAAGACCACTGAGCACATGCGGCTCAGTTGCAAAGAACCGCGCGCTGCTCAGGTGTAAGACGAAACACTGTGCAGAGAAGGAAAGGAGAAGGCAGGTGCATGGAAGACGAAGGATTTAGCTCCCAAGCCCTATGAAGGTGAGCATGTGTGAACCATTTCAGAAGCATTGAACTGGTCAGAATATAGGGAAGATCGTAAAGGCAGCAAGAGGTACCACTCGGGTACAAAACAAAGCGTCAAAATGCTGTTAGAGAGAACAGATGTACTGCATATTCTCAACAAGCATCCCAAATATTAAGAGGAAAAAAAATTCAACCCGATCCTGAGAAAAAAAAACAGGACCCACTTTGATGGAGGTTGATATAATCTAACCTAGCACACTCAATATGGAAACCTCAACCTACATGGTTGATCTGCCGAAGTTACAAGCACCTGCAAGAGTCATATAAATGGTTTAATCCAAATACAGCCAAAAAGGTCAGTCAAGCCCATTTGTTTAAAAAGGGCCATAAAACAGATGCTCAGGGAAGAATGTAAGCAGGAAATACTTTATTATTCCCTAACGCTTCCAACCTCCAACTGTTTTCAGCTCAGGAGCTTCCTTAAAAGTACTGGGAAACCACTCTGAATGCCACAACACAGAAATATGAAGGAGCAAGGGAAAGCACCTCTTAGAAACCCTGGACCACATTTGCAGGATTCACTATATGAATTTTTAGGCAAGAAGCACACATGTCGAGTTAAGTGAGCACATGCCAACCTGCTACTGCAGTCAAGAGATGTCCTTTAACA
The DNA here is from genome assembly GCA_034008185.1 of Gorsachius magnificus. NCBI lineage: Eukaryota > Metazoa > Chordata > Aves > Pelecaniformes > Ardeidae > Gorsachius > Gorsachius magnificus. Next base: position 167,930,687 of record CM067081.1, read on the forward strand.
CTTTTTGCTATTTTAAGAATCACTGCCTCATTTCAGTAGTTCTAAAAGTTTCTCAGTTCCCCTCTAAGTTACCGTGGTACCCTTGCCCTAGAACGCCATTGTCTCTTTTTGGACTCCCGAAAGTTGAGAAATGCAATAGAGCTTTACAACGTGCCATAGCAATGCCACACAGGTAGCATTTAGGAAGGAACGTACTTTTGCCTTCCTGAAAAATATTCTCAGTACAGTGATTGCTTATATTCCTTATTCTTTACTGCGATCATTTTCCAAATGACCTTTTTTTTAACCTGGGGATGTATTGTGCAGAGTTATTGTAGAGTAGTAAAAAACCTTGGGGTCAGACTTGACAGCATTTTAAGAGCTAATTAAAGCCAAGGCTGCAACATCTTTCCTTTCTCCCTTACGCTGGCACAATGAGTTGAGGAAGCTGACCTGGCTGAAAACCAGCTCGTACCGTTAAAGCTTGGTTTTTGGCCTGCACACGCTCAACCCTGATCAGTACAGAGCCATACAAGGGCTAGCACCGCACCAGTGGGGGCAGAAAGGCACGACTGCAGCTACCCAATTTCAAATCAGCCCAAGCCAATTCAAGAGCCCCTAGCAAAGTACTTTACAGACACCAGACTGAAAAGCAGTCCCCAGCTACGATGGAGGTTAAAAAGAAGATTTAGTCTCAATGAACAGGAACTGGCAGAGAAATGGCATAACAACTAGCAGTACATTAATCCTAACGCTCGTTAACTTGAGCACAGCATCTTGAAAGCAACCCAAAAAAGTGGGTTCTGCCTGTACAATGTATTAAATAAAGTCTGAAATATCCTCCCAACTTTAAGTAGCGATCACTTTTCAAAGCAGCAGCACGGTGCTTGGACATCAATCAGTACAACTTTACCAGCATTCTGAAGAATGATAAAGTAATATACGCATATAAAAACATAATACTTCAAAATCAGATCTGCAAATGATTTTTCCTTTGAGATCTTCTGGTTTTAAGGCTATAGGGCGATAGGGAGGAAAAACATCAGCGTTTTTCAAGTTTTGCTTTAACTTGCAACTAAAGTCCTATTTTTCAATAAATTTTATTTCACATGAAATTCGCATATTGGCTAACATGTTGTTATAGTGATTCAGAATTTGAGTACCTTTCTCTGGCTATTTAAAGTACTTTGTTTTGTTCTTCGGCTAAAGTGTTCGTATCAGGAACAGACAGCACTATACTACTACAGTACATCAGTCAGAACACATTTCCTCACGTCAACAAGCACTCGAGTCCCCTGTAACGTCAGATCTCCCCCTAAGCTTTGGTATGCTTCGAAGAATCAGATGTGACAGGTCTCATGGTGCAGTGAAAGGTGCGGATCTCACACCCAGCCATATAGCAAAAGGGGATTCCTGGCTGCAAAAAACTCTGCAAACAAACAAGAAATCCCCCATGAGCATCTATAAAAAGTTATACTTCTCACGCTGGGTCAGTTCCCCAATCCGCTATACGTTCTTCTTCCTTTATGCTTGCCAATACTGACCAAGGGAGAAAACAGATAAGGAAGTAAGGGAAGCACTAAAACTCATATTGCTGCCCCTTGCTTTGTAAATTGAAACCACGGCCTAATCTTGAGCAGGAGAACTGGGCTTTACCGGTTACTCAGCAACATAATCTGTTTGACTAAAGGATCAGCTTCCAAGCACTGGTCAGAAACAAGAGCTCCAAGTCTTTGAGAACCATTCAGCTGCAGGTAAAAACATGACAAGGTTAATTCTTGGCAGGTACCAGTTACCTTTTAGCCTTTTTTGTCTTTGAGATACTTGGAAAAACCCCATATATATTTGAAGACAAAATTTGTTTTAAAATATTTACTTTTATGGGACTGGTTCCACTGAAGTGCTTAAGCACTGTTAGGCTGTAGTGTTTCATGAAACCAGTGGCTGGCCAAAGCCAAACACATCTTTCTTCAACTTGGAATAACTGGAGAAAGCCACCTGATTAAAATAAGCTTTTTAAGTGTTCTACAAACAAGACTGGAAAAAAAATACACGTCAGCTTGTGGTCGGTGAGTACCTATGTGATCACACATCTACAAAAGACGTTTAAGAAAACATGGCTACAAATCCTCACTAGAAATATATATGCATATATGTATGTGTATATATGCACGCGCATATATATATGTATATGTATTTATCTCAGGCTAGGATTTGCATGTATTTCTGAAGAAGTCTGCCACGCTGCCATTTCATAGAAACTGGTAACTTGAAAGTTTTGAGCACCACTGAGTTAACTGGAGCAATTCAAACAGAAATTTAGCCACCAGTTTAAATCCGCTAAGTGAACTTAGGATGGTGCAAGTAAGTGATAAAGTATGTTTTCTCAAGTGTCTAGACACTTACAAATATTCCTAGTTCAAAAAGACAGCATCTTCTAAAAAGGGCAAAACACAAACCCTGTTTTGTTGCAGGATACCTTAGCCTGATGTCAGACAGGTACTGCCACGTTTCCTTCTCCCCTCAGCCCATTTCGAGCGACTATCCACCCCATTAAACACAGTCGTATAGCACAGTCAAGTGGTACCATAGGTACTGGAAAAAAATAATTTTGGTTTTGCAAGAAAAGACAGCTCATGACTGCTGATTTCAGTATCTGAAGAGGCATGAGAGAAGACTGAAGCTTCCTGCCGTGGTGGACAGCTGAATTCCTACAGCTTTGCCGAACTTGCAGGCTTCCACTGTTGGCAAGCAGTTGCAGTTTGTCAAAAAAGATTCCAACGTGAAGGCAAGGTGCATAGGCAATGCCTGCAGAAAGCTGTTTTTCTGTGGAAGTAGGGATAAGGAAGGCACTTGTGTTTTGTAAATTGGTTACCTGATACAAATCCTACTACAGCAACTTAACATTTGATTATTTTTATTTAATATTAAACACAAGCTTAAAACCACCACAGATCTCCACACAAGCCCGCAGGGATACACCATAAGCTGACTCTGTCTCTGAAGACACATCATAAAGAGCCATTTTGGAACCTATTTATAGGTCCTGATTTTTTAAGCTATACCCGTTCCTACACCACACAGATGATGTCCAAAGATCAAGAAAATGCTGAGGAAAAGCTAAGGCAGCAATCATCCTATGTCAATGATTCCTCCTGTATGTTAGCAGGGCAGGGACATGAGACAGAACAAGTAAAAACCAGTGCGCCTGAAGTGCATATTGAAACGTGTATTCTCTGGTATTTTAAAATATGCCTATATTCATAGAGTATCTCAAGGTGGAAGGGACCCATAAAGATCATCAAGTCCAATATTCTATTAGGCAATCATAGAGCAAGCCAGTATCAGTCCATATGTCGCTTTCGAGAGCATGCCAGCCTTAAATATGGTGCCATCGTCATGCTTCAAGTTATATATTTTAAAACACACATTATCTGTGTTTACACCTGGGATCTTATACTGAGGATAAAGAAACCAAATGACAAGTTCTGAGTCAAGTATGGGAGATCCTTCATCACTGTGTAAGTTTATTTACAGTAATTCCTAGAACACCCCATTTTACCAGGGTAGCCAGGTGACACTTCTGGGCCCTGGTTTTATAGATCGGGTTACATTACAACAGGTCTTTCTGATTTTCAGATTATTTCGATCAATGCAAAGAAAAATAACATTTTACTTTTTCTTTTGTTAACCTTTAATAAAACCATTGCTAATATAAAGCAACAGCCGTAAGAAACTGAAGAACATTACTATTTTTTAAAATAATAAAACAGTGACCACCAAAAAAAGAACAATACTAGGAGCCTATAACTTTTAACTCAAAATTAAGAAGCAATAATTGACATGCAAGCATATGCCCTGCTATGGGGGGGGGGGGGGAGGGGGGGGAAATATCTACATTTCCTGTAACCGTGTGACAGTTATCCTCACTACTGTCTCAATAGTAACAGGAAACCCTTCCCATCTCACTTCATCTCTTGTAGAAGGCTAAACAAAAATGGCAAAATTAAAAATTGAAATGCCTGAAGACTTTTTTTGCATATTAAACTATTTTTTTAGATCTGCCACTAGCAACTGCTGGCTGAACACTAGGGCTTTCAATACTATATTCAATTACATAAAGCAGTATTACAGATGCCAATTAGAATGCACTCAAATTTTATATTTGAAGTATTTAAAAATAACTGCTCATTTATTGGTATAATATGCAGTTGATGGAAGAAAAATTAAATTAGCTTTTAAAATTTAGTTATCCAAGTGACTAGAAAAAATATGTTTATTCCTATTTGCTCTTGCTGCTCTAAAGGCCTGCCTCGTTCTCTGCTTTGAGAGGTAAGAATTTCCTTGCCTGACCTCCACCCAGACCCTGAGACAGCAGCATTTTATGTAAAACCAGTGTTTGCAGAGTACTGAATGCATAAGCAATTCCAACCCATGGAAGCGGTTGGTTCTCACAGCACAGAGAGCTTCTCCTGTGGGCTTATCCTAAAGCTGCCATCCACATCTCCTGCTTGCTCAAGAGAGACTTGCATTTCCTCATACACAAGTCTGCCAGCCCATCCCAGTCTGCTGAATACCATCAGCTTTTTGCACACACCTAACAGCTTCATGCTTGTTCATAGCAAAAAGCCTGCAGCCCCCACGCACTTCGTGCCCACATAGCCTTGTTTCATTTTTCATGGGATTCCTCCTGCTTCATTTCCAGCAATTTTTTCGTTCAAAGGGCAGACAGTGCCTGCAATTACGGCTTCATTTCCATTAAGAATGACAGTAGGAGCCAGCACTTAAGCTCACATCCAGCCATCTTGCTCTCTCTTCAGCTCAAATGACAGCACTGAGAGACCACAACAGGCAACAGTTTAATGACAGTAGTCTAAGAGATCTTCTAAAACACTCAGAAAAAATCTGAAGCTACCAGCCACATTACTTGCTTATTTGGGCTTCCTCTAGGATTATTTTATTTTTTTTTTTTTCCAATCATAGCATATCACAGCACGAAGGCTACAAAATCTGAACCAAAATGGGCTACACAGCAGTAAATCGGCATGTGTGAAGTCACTTGAAGAAACAAACAGGAAAGGATGGGTTTTGCAGTGGTGCATCTGGACAACCATCAGTCATCTCACAAGCACATGCTTTCAGCTGCAACACCAGCTCTCAAGACAAAGCAGAAGCTTTCGACAGGTTGCCAGCCCAGCTTCCAGCCCTAACACCCAAGAGAACTGACTCAACAATTTTAAGCCTGGCAGCAAAGACTGTTGCTAAGTCTACTGGACAGGGTGCTGTAGCTGGAGAGTAGGGGTTCAGCAGCTGTGTTTCAAACTGTTTGCAGGGATCACCAGACTGAATTTTGCCTCAGTGGTATTCTAGAGCCCACCTATGTTTCAAATTAAGAAATTAAGAAGTGAACAGAAAATGAATGGAAATACAACATGGTTTTACCAAACCCATCCTTTGTTACCCCAGTCCTTTTCAACTGACACATTGCTTTCCCTGTCCATAAAACTCAGCTGTAGCATGGGCTTCAACCAGGCTACAGAGGTAGCATAAGGAGTGCAATACAGATAGGAAACAGGCCAAGAAGCTGTAACATGCAGATATTTGCTAGAAGATGATTAATAACAGAGATATTAAATGTATTAACGACTGGCCTGATTTTCACTGGTGATGATCACAAAAAGCTGTTACCAAAATTTGTAAGTCTCCAAATTGAGAGGCAGTGTCCACAAGCCATGACATCAACAGAGGATCTCATGTCATGGTATCAACTGGGGATCTCATGCTTTAGTTGCAGAAGAAAGATCACCTTTGGTTAAGAAGAACATGTTGTGAATCTAATGTGCAGGACACTAAGAATTTCTGGTACAAGTTGAGACTTCATGAACTGGGAACAAGTTAGAGACTTAGATACCACCACTAATCACAAGATGACTACACGATAGCTTTACAATGAAGATAAAGATGGGTCCTATCACAAAGTTTTTGTCTAATATGGCTAGAGAAGTATTAGTAACCTTTTAGACAACACAGTGAGATTCCATCTAAAGCAACAACAACTGTCATCAACATAGAAAAAATATGGCTGTCAAACTGCAGGAGATGAAAGAGCTACCATGATGATTAGGAAAAAGAGAAAACTGGTTTTAGGAGATGAGGCTAGAAGACTTCAAGTCCATCAAAAATTGCTAAGAAAGGAATGACTGCTGTCTACAGATATGTCAGAAAGCAAAGTGCAAGAAAGGAGGAAAAAAGCTAAAGCACAGGCATAACTCAATATGGACTGGCCTTTGGAAAGTCAGAATGGAAACAGGAAGACCGGTTAATTCTAAGATTTGTATCAGAAAATTGCTGGAGATACTCATTCCTCTAGATAGAGATTAACCAGCTGAAAAGTAAAATGTGATCTATTCAGAGAGTCTTGCAGACAGAATCTCCAGTTGAGATTTTGATTTCTTGCTTTGAGACTCCTAAAAAGAAAGGTATTGCTAAAGATTGCTTTCAGTTGCCTGTTCTATTGTCTCTCCTCCAATGTCTAGCACCTCTTTGCTTATGGGGTAGTAGTAAGTCTATAGGTTAAAATAACCATGAAAATTAATTTTCTTTCTTCCCCAATAGCTTCTACAGGAGTCTGTTGTTCCCCTCTTCTCCCTCTAGTCACCCAGGTACAGCCTTTGTGCTCCTTCACAGTGTAAGTTACCCTGCACTTAAAGATCCCTGGAGATGTAGGTCAGCTGAAAATTAATGGTACCATCTCCAGAGAACTGGAAAGGAAACACTAAAGACACCACCATGGAGTTTGAAGTCGACCTGCATGGAAACATACTAAGACAACAGCGTTGAAGAACAACAGGAGCAAGCCTCATCCAGCCAATTCGGACAACGTGGCTGGCGATACAAGTTAATCACAAACAGTAGTCAGGTATCAAACTTGTAAGGAACAGGTTCTGTACTGATACAGACGGAACTGGCACTTGGGAAACAGCTATCCAAGTTCAAGATGTTGCCATTGCTTTCCTGGAAATAACTTACCAGAAAGTGATTTGAACTGTTTCCACACGCTTCATCTACATCCCAAATTGGACTCGGGTGTTATCCCATTAATTTCACCCTCAAGTACTTGCACAATGCCAAAGAGCAGCCTCACGCCAGCCATACATGTGCTCCATCCACAGCACCACAGAGCGCTCCAGTGCAACAAGTGTCAGCATCCACTCTCCTTACACAGCCCAGCAAAGCTGCTACTACCACCCTACCAGCCTCAGAGGGTGTTCTTACGCACAAACAATTTTTTGAAGCAGTCAGTGGTCTCATTTGGATGCAGGACTGAAAGAGAATGTAAGAAGTTGCAAGGATTGGTGCAAGAAAGCTGTAACAGTGGCTCAGGTGTCTGAACTCCAAACAAGTCTGAGCTGGAGTAGCATCCAAAAATAAATACTGGAGACACATAAATGGGGAAGCAAGCTGGAGTATTGGAGGTGCTGCTGAAACCAAAGAAAAACCAGACCAATGGCAAGAACTAGCCAGATTCCTGCTGGCCACCTTTCTCCTTTATAATATTGGGAAAAGCTGACTGGTGTGGTCCTGGGGCTATATTTATACCACACAGGGAATGACATATACCAGAACACCCTACAAAATTTTTTTGCGTAAACCCAAGAGTCCGTATTTTGAGATCAGGCCTCTCCCTGCTGCATTATATTGCTTAGCAGGTGTTTAAGCAAGAAATTTGCCATATTGGCAGGTTGGATAGGACGGTAGCTTCTTCCAGCATATAGGTAACGGGGGGGGGGGGAAAACCCAAGCCCTAACGCTTGTAGTTATTTTGTAGCTCTGAAACAACAAAATGAAAACAGAAATCAGGAAAGGGTATGCTTTCAGTCCGAGACAGTCTGTAAATGCATTGTGCAACGAAACCATCAGCAAAGTTTCCAGATAACGGCCACTGCAATTGACCTTGGCTGGGAATATAGGACAACTTTATTGCCACCTCCCGATCCTGCTGCAACAGAAAACCCCGGCTGAGCGCTATCCTCCACAACCAACACCCGCCTCCCGCCCCCGAGCTGCCCGACAAAACATTTTTCAGCACCGTTTTGTTCTCTTGGTGGGCAAACCAGCTTTTCCACCGGCGAGATTTTTATCCTCCCCCCTCCCCGCCCCAGGGAGGGAAGGGTAGGGGGTTCGGTTTAAGGGCAGCACCAGCCCTGCCCCCCACGCGCCATGACACCGTAACCGGCGCCCTGCGGGTGGCGGGCACACCGAGGATGCCCCCCGCCTCCGCCGCTGCCCGTTCCGCCCCGCCGCTGCCCCCCCCCCCGCCCCGAGGGGCGCGGGGGCGCCGGGCCCGCGCCCCGCCCCAAGATGGTGGGCGAGAGGCGCCCCCGGACCCCCCCCCGCCCCCGGCCCCCCCCCCCCCGGCAGGGGGAGCGACCGTCGGCCGGGCCCCCCCCCCCCCCCCCCAGCTCCCCGCGCAGGTTGCGGGCCGGGGGTCCGCACGGCTCCGCGGCACCGCCGCCCCCGGCTCCGGGGAAAGAGCCCCAGCACGACTCCGTGTGCGCAGGGGGTTGTCCCCCGGGAGAGGCCCGCGCCCCCCGCCAGACAAAGGGACCCGGCGGGTGGCGGCGGAACGGGAGCCCCGCCCGGGCCGGGCCCGGCGCCCCCCGCCCCACGTGCGCGGCGGCTCTCGGCGGGCTCACCTCGTCCTCCCGCTCGCTGCGGAAGCAGAGGCACGCCGCCCGCTTCTTGTAGCCCCCCGTCTGGTTCGGCTTAAATTTCATCATAGAGGCGGTGACACGCCGGCTGCCACCGCCCCAGGAGCCGCGCCGCGCCATGGAGGCTCCCTCGCCGCCCCGCTCGGCCCGGCCCGGCCCGGCTCGCCCCTCAGCCGCCGGCCCCGAGCGCCGCGGCGGCCGCCCCTGCGCCCACTATTTAACTGTAACGCACATTCCTGCGCCCGCGCGCGCCGCGCCGCACCGCGCAGGCGCCGGGCGCGGCAGCGGGCGGAGGGGGGGGGGGGGGGGGGCGGGCTCGGCAGCGGGCGGGGCCCGGGGAGCGGGAGGGGAGGTAAAAGGCCGGTCACGCCGCGGCGGCGGCGGCGGCCGCCGTGCTTAGTCACCGGCCGGGCCCGCCGGGAGCGGGGGCCGAGGCTGGCCCTGCCGAGGGGGCAGCAGGCCCTGGGGTGAGGCTGCGCTCTCCATTCCCGCCCGCCCTCACAGCGCTGCGGGCTGACAGGAATCGGCCTGGGCCGCGGTGGGGCCGCTGAGCGGCGTCCCGCTCCGCCGTCCCACCGGCCGGTTCCCCGCCGAGCCGGGGGCAGAGCCGCCCCACGGGCTTGTGCGACCCGGTGCCCCCACCGGGCGGGAGCGGGAGCGGGCCGGCTGCCAGCGGCGCCCGGCGGCGGGCGGTCCCTCCGGCTCCGCAGGGCTACCGCGGGCGCCGCTCCAGCGGCCCTGGGCCCTTGCCCAGCGCGGCTCGCCGAGCTCTGGAGGGACGCGGTCTCGGTGGCAGGGAGCCCGGCGTGGGTGTGCGAGGCCGGGCGGCTTCCCCTCCTGCGGGGCTCGGGTGCCGAAGTGAGAGGGTAGCTCTGCCCGTGTAAGTTCACCCCCCTTTTTGAAACAACTTGGTTTTAGAAGATAGTGGTGTACGCAGGCTGGGAAAGCAGGCAATGTGTTCATCTCGTTTATATGATAACGTTATTTAGGAGCTAAAGATGGACAAAAGGCCTTCCCAGTGCTGCTAACGGGCCAGGGAAAGGTCTACTATCCACGTACCTTCAATATCTGGTAGGGTGAAAGCCCTGGTGTCTACATTATCATCAAAACATCCCGCAAAACCCAGCCCAAAAGCAAAACAAGGAAATGCTGCTGTTTTCAATGCCCCTGGATTGCTGTCGATGGCAAATAGCCGTCAAAACACTTAACTGTTTATGCGTGAAAGATTGCTTAGTCCTGTTGGCAAACAGAAGGTAGTGTGTGCTGATGCTCTGGTAGAAATCACCCATCCAAACTTGTTTCATAAGCTTTTTCCTTCATCTGTATCTTACTGGTATTCAGTAAGTTCCTTTGCGCTTTTGTTCCAGAAACCTATTTTTTTCATCCTAGGATTTTGCTTTTTTTAATAATTTTGTTGATCTGTAACAAGTCAGACTTTTTAGGTGCTTTTCGTGGCGTGCATTGGAAGGAGATCGGTTACTCCGGTTCTCAGTGAAATTTGGACCTTCTGTTCTTCAGAGCATGAACTAAGTACAATGAGTCAGTGCAGTATCATGCTTTAAAACTATGAAAGCTAAAGGAGGGAAAGTGCAGTTGTAGTAAATTATTTTGTTAAAGTAAGCTGTAAAGTCAAAGCACCCAAAGATTAAGAAACTCCAAATTCAATTTGCTTTTACACATTAATTACTTCTATAAGCATATTTTTCTTTAAAAGGCCCCTGCTGCTTTTGCCACTTAGCAAATGGACTGGCAGATTAGATTTCTTCTTGTTCTCCTCATTCAGTGCAGATCCAGGTCTCATTCATTACTACCTCACACCAGTCAGGCTTCGGGCGACATACAATTTTAGTAAGTATTTAATTGGTCCCTAGTCAGAATAAGTTCTTTTTTGTGAGGGAAGGACCAATACCCAATTGGTGTCTGAATTTTTTAGTTTACAGGGTTGAGATCTGAAACATTTGAGAATGATGAGGAATAAGAACACTTTTGACGCTTTTATTCACAAGCTTGTGCATGATGCAGAAAAGGGCGTGTGGTATGGTGTAAGGAAATTCAAGGGCTACAAATTAAGATTGCACAGTTAGTCATTGCACCAACATTTCTTTGATTTTGCACGTTTGACCTTGCCACTTTTGCCGTATTCTTGTGTGGTTTTAAAGGTACATCTTCACAAACAGCATAGAGGTGCATTCATGTAATGCATGTATATATATATATATATATATAAAAAATCTTACCATTGATCTGCTTTTTATAATAGACCATTATGATAAAACTCATTTTGCTTTGGGTGGTTCCTTGAGCTACTGTTTCAGTGTTTATCATTTAAGACAAACATATTTTAAGTCTTTCTGAATTATCTTTTTTTTTATTTTTTTGCTGGGAGGCTTCGCCTCTCACGCAATTGGAGGAAGTTCAAAAGTAGGATTTATACTTAACGAGAGCAGTGTCCAAAGATCAGATGAGCTTAGGCCAGGTTTTCCACTTTTGTACAACTCACCCCTCCCACCCCCAAAAACCAAACAAAATATTTGACTGCCAAATCAGAACACAACACACAAATCCTATCGATGTTGTGAAACTCGATGGTTTCTTCGTCACGTATCACGGAGGCAAGAGCCGGAACAGAGAGCTCCGTGAGGCAGGCCGGTCAGTAGGCCGGCTGGCTATAGTTACGTTTTCTAGACCACGTATCCTCAAACACAGTATCAGCTCCAATGATTTGTGATTTCATTGGTGCTTGCTTTGTTTTTGTGAAAGCCCCGACTTCTGCCTATATGTAATTAGGCTTTTATTTTACAAACTAGAAAAAACGCAATTTTGTGAATATGGAAAAATATTAAAAAATAATGACAGATGAATCCTAAAAAGTGAAGTGGTAAGGCATTTTGGCTCTTGGACCTTTTGAGAGGTGCTGCTTTTTTTTTTTTTTTTTTTTTTTTTAAATTGAGATTCATTGCGCTAGGAATTAATCTTAAATGCCTAAAATGATATCTTTTTGTTTGGAGATGTGATTCTTAAATGGCCCTTAGTTTTTAGAATTATCAAGAGGCTGGAGTCCTCAAGGTTATTTTTTGGTTTGGTTTTTTTTTTTTTTTCTGAAGTATTCTATCTTTGTGTAAGTTATGTGGTCTGTCTATACACAGAAGTCAGCAACAACTGTATGTGAAACAGTCAAGTGGTCAGTAAATAATTAACACAGTGCCACCACATATTCGCAGTAGTTCTGTAATGATACATGTTCACAGGTACGAACACTGGGTATCAAATTATGATTGCATGGGATGTATTACTGAAAGGAACTGCTACAGTGTGGTGCCAAAGATCTGTTTTATTCAGAGGTAGGGTTTTTTTGTTTTTGTTGTGAAGAGTGTCTCTGGATTTTGCACTATAGCAACAGTGGTTGTGAAGTCATGGATGATGCCTTGAGTACAAGTGTGAACCACAGCTGAGTAAACAATGCAGGATGCAAAAGGAAGTTCAAACCCCTTTACATTCAGACAAAAATAACTTTTCACCTAGCTGTAGTTACACTTTGAGTGAAGTCTGCTTAAATGCAAGGGAACAATTTTCTTTTCCTTGAGAAGAAAGAAGCAGGTTTAAAAATTTACAGAGTAATTAGGTTTTCCAGTTCCCTTGACCTACATTTATTGCTGAGATTAGAAACTGCAGAGTTCAATAACTATGTTCTGGCAAGTTTTATGTAACTTTCTTTTCTGCTCTTAGTTTATTACACTTAATAAAAATGAAATATTTGCATTGGAGGTACTTTCAGTCCTCTACTTAACATTTGCTCTGAAAAGAAATAGATACTTAGATTTTTTTTTTCCCCCCCCCCCTCAGCTCTGCAAATAGCATGTCAAATTAATGACTTTATATTAGGGAAACCAATGTCTTTGGTTATCATAATTCTAGGTGACCATTTGTTCTGTCATGGTTATAACATTTCATTGGTATTCAACTGTTAAACCAGCACAAAAATCCAAAAATTCAGGAGCACACAGTGCATTGAGATTGCATCTCTCTAGTGCTGCATTGTGTGGGCTTTTGGAACAGTAAATCCTCATTCAGCTGTGCTTTAAGCCCAGCGAAAGGCTGCCTGCAACTCTAGGCCCCGTCATCATTTCAGCAGAACTTACAGCAACTGTAGCATTTTGGTTGGCACAGTTAACCTGACAACCAGACTGGTTAGCACCTTTCCCAAACCTAAAAAAAAAAATCTTAAAGATATTTGAATGTGAGAAGGTTAGGTATATGGAAAGGGTAAGTATTCATCAGGTGAGTTCTTTAAGGTGATCTACTTGCCCAAGGCACAATAGGAGGAGGGGGAAATGATTCTTCTGAGATTTTATACTTCTCTGTGGTTAGCTCCAAGGAAGCAAATGAGAACAGTGCCAAGCTAACTTCCCCGCAAACTTCAGATGTCGTCTTTCTAATGATTTAGCAGTTATGAAAATGCCAGCATTAGTCTTAAAATACTTTTAAGTGCCAAAAAATATGCAAAGAGCTTGCCAAATCATATACACACTCTCTTCTGGTAAACACTGAACAGAGAGAACTTTAAAAAATGGAACACTTATTTCTAAATCATGCTGCTGCATAAAGCAGCTTTTATGTCATAAGTCCCACATTGTCTTTTCCCGTAGAGCTGGATCTTCACCCCTATCTGCTGTAAAATGCACTTTAAAGAGAATATACCTCCGTGCTCACTATGATAAAGGCTGCATTCCCCATCCACAAGGCCCCTGCTATTCTCAGGTGAATCTAGAGCACTGCTACAGCTGCCAACAAATATCTTTTCCTTTGGTTTGTTATAATTGAACAACTTGTATGAATTGTATGCAATTACACAATTACTGTCTGACAATCCAGCTTCATAATCTTGCCTTTTATGAAAAAGTATAGTTAGCATTGCTTTGATGCCTGGTAAGTGTGAGCCTCCTGCTAAAGACAGGGGTTTGCATTGAATGCTTACAAATGGGGATAAATAATAGTCACCAATGAATGAAAAGGGTGAGATCAATTAAATACAGCTAAGGTTATTTGAATGTAGACATCTGAGCAGTGAATTGTGATTAGTTTGGTTTTGCTTAAAATTGAACTTCTTTTAGCAAAATAGAAAAAGTAGTATTTTACAGAAGTGTTTAGCGTATTTTATTGGGCTTCTACAATAAAGCTAGACTGATGATATTCAGCTTTGGTAAAAGTACCCAAAGATTTTTTTTTTTTTTTAACTGATACAAAATTCTTTTATCTTTATCATAGAGACAGCCTAAAACCACAAGGATTTGGCCAGGCTTCATGAAATAAGTATGAATTAAGATAATTGTTGTGTATTTCAGACTCTCTGTGAGATTACGTAATCTTAAACTTGGGTTTAAGGTCCTTAGCCTGTAGGGCGTTGTTAGTGGGATGTGCTGTTGTTTAGTTTTATGTTCATAAATATTCTTCCCATGAACAATGCATTTCACAATTGTGTCCTTAGTATTTTCTCCTCCTTAGTTACAAATTCATTGCCATAATACTCTTGTTACTCAAGTTTGGAGTTAATTCTGGTAGTAGACTATTTTTTGATGTACATGGATGTAGTCTAGAGAGACTATATGAGTTACTAGGCTTGATCAGTGATCGAGTTATGCCTTCCAGTGAAATCCTGCTTTACCTGCAAACATTTAAAATTGTAAGTGTGGGTCCATGAAGATTGTAGTAGTATCAGTAGGCTCTTCATTGGTCCTTGTTCAATTTCCTGAAAAAAACAGAGTTAAAATATGTTTAGGTTTTGAGGAGCTGGGCTTCTTGGGAAAATAGGACTTCACTGACTCAAAGCTGAGAAAATACCTGAACTGGTTTGGAAGTCTACCTGTGGGTCAGATGTCATCACTCCCATAGCAGGCGCAGCAGCAAGCCTGTACCAAATATCAGCTGCTCCAGAGTCCTAGTTTAAGGTACAGGGGAAATGGGACTGTGAACTGGTTTGCCAAGAGATGGGCACATGTTCTGTTTGGCTAAATCTACTGCAGAGTGTGTTTTCCAGCAATGGGGTAAGGGAAAGAGATGGTAGCGGGATCACGTCAAAACCATGCAGTTCTTTCTGGCAGAGCCTCTCTCTTAGAAGCCAGGTTAATAATAAAATGGTAGTTACATTGTATTAACAGATGCATCAAAAATGGAAGATTAGACTGCCATTTATAATCTTCATTCCTAATCTAACGGAACTCTGCTTGGCTACACCTGGCACTCAAGTCCCACAGAACAGGTCATTTATTTATTATGTTTATTTTGGTATGTTTTTGTAGCCAGGTTACTGACTATTTGAGCCTGTCTATTTCTGATATGACACTGTATAAATCTAGTAGAAGAGCTCATCTGATAATCACATCTTTTTTGACTGTATAGAGAAACAGTAATTTGTGACAGAAAAACATCGGAGGCTTGGTCAAGCTATGCTCTATGAGGAACTGCTAAACAGGAGTGGAAGCTATTTAGCGTAGCTGTGAGTTCAAGAAATACTTGAGATAATTACTAAAGGTCATTCTGTGTGAGAAGTAAACAGTGATTAAATTTTACTCTTATGTCTGGTTGAATTTCAAAGGTAAATCTTGGTAGTAAAGCATAGTGATTTCTTAAAATATCTGAACAGTATTTTGAGTGCTGTTGTGTTGCAGGCTTCAACCAACTTACTGGAAAAAGTGATTACTGCGAAGGTGTGGTGGCAGAGAAAGCAATAAAAAACCGTGAATGTTCCTCTTCACTGTTTCCATCTGAAGGCTTCATTCCAAAATGTTGGCTTTTGACCCTGATGTGTTTAGTCAGGCTTAACCTTTCTTATACGAAACAACCTTTAAAAAAGATCAGATCTACAGGTCAGTATGGGTGGAGTAGACTCATAACAGGTACCCCACCAATTTTTAATCATAGTTAGTCATTATCATCTTTATGAACCCTTACAGGAGTGTAAGATTGATTATGGGCTTACCTGAAAACATCTAGACATGCAAGCTGATCATTGCTCTGTTTTTAAAGAGGGTGTATGATGACTGAATGAGTTACCAGCTTTGGAGCCAAATTACAGTGGGGCCTGGTATTCTCACTTTTATTTCAGTGCTTTTGTTTCAGACTGCGGTTTAGCTACTGTTACTAAGTATATGCATCAGAGCTGTTTGCAATTTAACAGTTGAACCTCCTAGTGTTAAGAGGGCCGGCAGAAGGTAGCTATTTAAGCTGTGCATAAGGGCTCTGCTGGGGTTGAAGGCACAGATGCGTGCCTGTTTTGGTTTTGCACAAAGAGAATCGCGCAAAGACAGTTTGTGGGCAATTGGAAGATTTGCATGTAAACTTACATGTTGATAGCAGTAGGAAATCACTGTGGTGGCTCTGGATTTTAGCCTAGTGATTTCCATATGCTTGGGGTTCTGTTGCTCAGCTTCTGAGCAGGTGGAGTATGTTTTCTGTGTATGGTTATGATAAAATGGGGGGTGGAGTAAAACAAAAATATTTTATTAGAGCTAGCTAGGACTCCTTCAGGTTCTTTCTTACCTAGAAAAGAAAGTTTTACTGAGGAATTGTACTTATTTTGACAAACTGTCTCTGGAAAACTTTGCAGGTCCTGTGAGACAGAATTTGTACTTGAGAAAGATCATTGGAATGGACAGATGGTTGGAGCATTGAGACCCAGTAAGCTCCAAATTAGGAACAGCCAAGAAGGGAACTTCTAGTTGTTTCTCTGCCCAGGGCTCTGAGTGTTTGTCTTTATGGCACAATCCATATTTATTATTTAAATCTTAAAAATTATTTAAGTATTTTAATTATTTAAATTGCATGTTTTCTTAAGTATCTGTTGAAACTTGTATGTTTATATTTTTGTAAAGATTTGGGTTTTTGCCCCTCATACAACTAGTATGAGAGGGGTCAGTATGCATATGCAGGTAGTCTTGAGAATGCATTCACTAGTGCTGTAGCTCTTCTTAATAGTAGTTAAAAACATTTCTCCCAAACTTTTGGAAGACAAATGAAAAAATGCAGTCACACAGAGTAAAACCAAATTTTCCTCCTGGAGTTCCTCCCAAAGTTAGTAAATTGGGCGTTAGTTACTATATTACCGTAACTACTGCTCGTTCCCAATGGAAGACGAGTAAATGGTTCCTGAACTATGTCCTGAGAGACAAGAAATGCGGGCAATTTCAAATCAAAGCCTGGGAGTGTTTGATTCTGAAATGCAACTTCTTATTGAGATGTGTGTTAACAGCTTCACATCTTTCAGTGTAATGAGCCTCTGGTTTTGCTATTCTCTTGATGACAACTGTTCAAATATTGATAGGAGTGTTTAGTGTAAGTATGCTGTAAGTTAATACCTTTTGTGTTGTTACTGCTTGTAAAGTTGAACCACAGTAAGAGTTAGTTTGTCCATTTATTTTATTGAAGTTCGCTATATCCTGAATTTGGGAACAAATCCAGCTCTTTTGGACTCTTCCACAGGAAAAAAATGTTCTCTACTGTGGTGGTTAAGCTTTCTCAGGATGTTACCGTTTTAGGATTTTTCAGGTCTGTCTGTTGCTAGTATTGATAGACTAACTATGTCCCTTCAGCTTGTCGTTGTACTGTAGTTGTCTCTTCAGTCATCTAGAAGGCTGGTTTTTTTTAAATTTTGCTATATTTCTTCATTTGTTGTCTAATTAAAATAAATAATTAATGCAAAAAATTCCAAACTCACACTGTGCTTGTGCAAGCTTTATAACTTTACCTTAGTGACCAAATTAGATACAGCCATTCATGTAATCTTAGTTGACTTATATTATGCCATCTCAGCTCTATATTTATCATAAGATTTCCTAAGATATTGTTTTCAGCTTTATCCTAAGGCTTCCTTATTTGTGCATGTGAATTTTCAAGGGTGGTGCTGAGTCCATCTCGTTCTTGACAGATCAAGTAGGAGTGTAGAGAACTTACAAAGTTTCAGCAGTTATGCATATTACCAGTACTAAAATTTGGTTTTAAAAGCTTCATTTTCCATTTAATATAGATTTTAATATAGATTTTACTGTGATAAATTAGTATAAATGGGTAACATTTCTGATTAAATTAAAATTCATTCTAATGAACAAGTGCTTAATATTTTCACTGCAGGCAAAGGGTGGGTGAAAAAACCAAAAATTTCTTAAAAGACAGTGTATATTGGTCCTTAAGATACATTTATGTAAATTATATATTAAAGTACAGCTCTGGGAAAAGAGTTTAGGGAACACCTTCTTTCTTTTATTTTTGTAGCCAGTTTTAACATTTCTCACAGGATGTAAAATGCCAATGTTGTAGAAGGATGAGGCTTCTTTTGATTTTTATATTATTTCCTGAGCCTTGCTGTTACTATTTTTAGAGTTTAGATAAAGCATCTTTATATGTATATAAGAAAGAAAATTCTGACAATAGCAATACATTACTGGAAACATAAAACGTGTCACAACCAACCTTTTCTTTTTTTTTTTTTTTTTTCCCCTCCCCTAAAGGCGATTATGGACCTGATTTCTGTGGTTCATTGTCACACCTCCCTTCTGCCTGAATAATGAAGACTCATCCTATGGAGCGCCTAAAGATCCCATGGACTAAACATATCTCATGGATTGCTAGTATTAGCAGGAAGCTTGCAAGAATGACCCACTAAGGGCAGTGCTTTACTTCAGCTCTTGTCATTTTGTGTTTTAAAAGGAATGAAGATATTATGGTCTGAATTAAGTTTGAAATAGGGTTTTAGAATTTGACTGAGGTTGAATCAAGTTTAGATGGTTAGAAGGCATAGGCTTCACAATTCATATTCTGATTATGGACATGCTAAAAGATCAGTTGTATTTGCAACTGCAAATTTGTTGCTATTCAAAGTGGTGACATGTCTTTTGAAATCATCTGTTAGAGTCAAGATACTTGCCTTGGAATGTGGCTGGAACCAGATTTTGCAATTGGATACTTGGACTTTGCAATTGAGTACTAGTTTTCCCCTGACAGAAGGACCAAAATTGCTGACAGAAGTGCAGAGAATTTCTAGAGTTGCATCGTCAGTGGCACCAAACTGAGTCCAGTAAAATAAATGAAAACTGAACACATGAATTAAAATTCTGTAATATAAATGCTGAGCGTGTGCTTTTTAGCCTTTACCCCTCCTTCCTTTTCTGATTTCCTCCGATCATCTCAATGACATTTCCTTTTATCTTTTACCTTTTTTTCCGTGGGAATCGTTGTTCCCTTTGTATCAGTTTTGTGTCATATTCATATCGAGGCTGCTGCCAGATGGACTTTCACAAAGGTCTGCTGAAGTCCTTTGGGACTTCATATATGTGAAAGTGACTCAGGTAGATCCAACTGTAGAATTGGTTGGGGTTATGCTTGGTGAGAGTGCTGTGAGTTTGATCCATAAGCATTGCCCCAGTCTTGGAGATCGTAAGGCTGTTTCATTCTGGAACACTGCAAAATAGCATGCTAATTGTATTATGTGGACTCCAGCTGTACGCTTTCCTGCTGCAGCAACAGTGGAGCGGTCCCATTTAAGGATGAAGGAATGTCTGCCACTCGGTTTGTCCTCCATTGAACTCAATGTACAGGCCTCGTATAATGAAGTCTAAAATACAAAGAATGAACATGTAGTACAAGTACTTTCCTGTACAAATTTAAAATTCATGCTGACACTACCCTTCCTAAACAGTTTTTACATATAATGTGCATGCATTATACAGAGATGCTAGTTTATTTTAAGGTAGGATTAGTTATTTTACCAACTTCCTTGTTCCAATGATTTTGATTCATGCAGAGAAACTGCTTCAGTCAACTATTTCTAAAGGTACTGTTAAATTCAGTTCTCATCTTAGGGACTGTATACTTCTATAGATGAAACCATAATATTTCTCTCTTGGCAGATATTTTAAGAGATCTTTCGTATCTATAGCTATTGAGTATTTGCCACCTTATGAGCTTTAACTTGATGAACAGTATGTTACCTCATTGTATTTCTGAGTGAATAGACTTAAAATACTAAAGGCAATTTCAAATGTAAAATGATATAAAGAAACTGCCCTTTCAGGTATTTTCGAGTAATGCTTTATGAAATAAATATTTAGGAGAAAAGGGAATGGAAAGATAGGACTCAATGGCTGAAGTTCAGCATAAACTGACAATGGAAGTAAGATTTTGATGTACATCAAGACAACTCACTAAGCTGGGAGCGACATTTGCTTTGTGGTCAGCAGTATTCCCCTACTGTACAGCCAGTGTGCTGCAAACTAAACCTGTGGTGCATCCTAAAAAAAAAAAAAAAAAAAAAGGCTAACATATCTTTAAACTGTCTTTCACATGAACTAGGAAATAAACTCCTAAACTCATTCCACTTGAAGATAGAAGCCGGATGGGAATCCAACTACTTAGATAATGTTATTTCATTGTAAGAACACTGTGGAGCACCTATTGAATGTGGATATAATATAAACTCAGATGGGATGTTCTTTCAGGTTTGTCTTTTCAGGTGAACCATTGGTTGATTCTACTTCATAGACTGCTCACTAATGCACGCTCCACTTTACCTTTTCTTTCTGCAGCCACGCGATAGCTTCTTAGCACATTGACCTCCCACATTTTTACTTGGTAGAATTCACATCTAACAAGACTTTGAAACTCCAGGCTTTAGAGTAATATATTTGTGCTTTTAAAAGTTGAACAGCTCTAGAGGAAGAAGAGGGTATGATTGAGTGAATGTGGGGAAAAGAATGCGCTCAGAAACAGCACGTGTAAGCCATATGTGGAGTCAACCTGGGTGTGTAGGTACGCAGAGTTCTGCCGGGGAATGAGTGAGTCTTCCTGAGCATGCAGAAGGGGCAATATGTATTTGTTAAGGGCAGAGAGAGTTACAGTTGAATGTTATAGCATAGGAGCAACTAGCATTTGTGTGAATGAATTGGTACCATGTGAGAGCACAAAAATAAGCTAAAAACTTAATTTGAGAAGGAATAGTGGGTTTTTGGATTACCTTACAGAGTGCTAACAAAGAGCAAGGTCCTCGCTGAGGTGCTAAGAATGAAAGAGAACTGCAGCTGGTAAAGAAAAGGCTCATCCAAGGGCCAGAATCAAAGCACAGAGGGCATTGAAGGCAATGGCTGCTGAGGTAGACAGTTAACCCCCCAAAAGCTAAAATGAGGCACAGCAGCTGGACAGAAAAGAGTAGTGGAGAACAGAATAGACCAGTAGCAAGGTCTGCAAGCAAGGAAGGACTCCTGGGGAGCTGGGCATTGTTTGTGGCCTGACTCTCGCTGAAGTTTGGAACTTTATTTCTCAAAAGGAAGGAAAAATGCTACTTCATACAGGACATAAATATGTAAAAAGTTTGGGACTGGGAGAAAACACCTAGAATATACATTGGGTCACCTTTCCTTTTAAAAACCTGTGTTTCTCAATTTCCTTTCTGCTTCTCCTTTTTTCCTTTCGTGCCTGCTTCGTTCTATAGTGATCAGGTTATCCTGTCAGTAAGGAAGTTGTATGAAGCCTAACCATTGCTAATAGAAGGATAATTATCCCCGTTTCACTGTGTGGAGGGACTGGCCTGTTCGAAGATTACTTTAACTTTTATCATAGTTGATTGTACTCCAACAGAAAACTAACAAAAAGCCCCAGGAAGCTGCTAATTGATTTATATTTTTAATGTTTTGTTCGAATTTTATTTACATTGCATTTATTTTAATGCTTCATTACTCTTCCTCCAGTTCCAGACAGCTTCTCTTAATAGCCTGAATGAATATTCATCCTTATGGTATACATCAAATACTTGCATCTTTGAACACTTCCTATAAAAATGCACAGCTTGGGAAATATGTACAAATGTTTTTTTTCTCCTTCACACAGGTTCTAAGTCTTCAAACATATTCAGCAACTCTCTTGAAATAGGATGTTATGTCTCAGTTACTCTGCTCTAGAAAAGCATGCAGAATGGTACAATGTCATCTTTGGAAGCCACATCAGTCCTACCCTCACAGCTACAGCTCATCCCCAGGGTGGGTGATCAGTGTTAATGCTGTCTGTTCCCCTTCAGGAGATCTTTCAAGAGCTATGTTTTTAGTGGATGCTGTAAAGATGTTGGGAGGGAAAGCTAGAGGTTGGAGGTTGCATTCTAGATGGAAAAAGTGGTCAGGTGGTTATTTGCTTTCTTCTGTGGCTCATTTTGATGAGCTGTATAGTTTAGTATATGTCTGTTGCCTTAATCTTTCCTACTAAAAATTTCAGCCAGGCTAATTAATGACTGTGTGTGCAGTCCAGAAGTTGGAAGTAGGATCTACTTTCTGCCTTCATCTCTTATTATATGTACCAATGACCTTTATAATTTGATGACCATGCTGTACTTATCCTTTATTTGTGCTGGATAAAATATTTATTTGATAGTTTTGTGCTAATATGTGCAGTAGTATTTTCTGTGCACGTTTTTAAGGAAACAGAAGACTTCTAAGTACAAAATTAAATGGATGTAGATAGAAATGTTGTCTAAGCATAATTTGTATCTTGCTGCACTTAAAAGTCTTCAAGATTTGGTAATGCTTTTCCCTTCCCCACCTCCCCCTACAAAATAGATGAGTCTTCTTCCTGTGTTTTTCATTGTCATCACTGAAAATCTGGAGGATTAGGCCCATGGTGGTTTTCTCACATTTTTGTACTGTTTTTTATTACCCAAATTGTTTCTGTATATGTATTTTGGAAGAGCTTTTACTTAGTAAAGTAAACATGGGTATCTTATAAAAGTTAAAGTAAAATTAAGTTTTCCATTCTCAACATTCTCACATCTGTCTTCGATGATATGTCTTGCAACATGGATGTAGATGAAGAAGCCTGGAATAATTGAAATCATCTGAGAATTCAAATTCAAAAATAAAAATATTCTCTGTCATTAAAAAGAAAATTCCCATATGGACAGACAGTTATAGAACTTGTCACTTCAGGGCTTCTTATAATCTCCTTTGAAAGATTTTTTTACAAGTGGTCATGGAAACAACAGGATCACTGGCTTATCTAACAGCGTTATTTCTATGACTTTAATGGTAATCTTGTGCAGAAATGAGCTACAGAATGACTTAAGTAGATCACATAGACATGTTGTTCCTCAGCTGTTTTTTAGAGCAAAGTGGTTGTCGTTTGAGAACAGGTAGGCAGTGAATTCTAGGCTGATCTGAAAGTAAGGTGAAACGGAACTGTAGAAAGAATTTCTGAAAACTAATAAGAGCGAGCATCAAGAAAAAGGATGGAACAGAAAGGAAAGGCAGGTATGCTGAAAGAGAAAGGCAAGCACGAATGGCAAAAAAAGAGAACAAAGATGCTTTTAGGGTGCATGCTAGCTGCAGCTAGTGAAAATGGTATTGCATTTGCCCGTCTGAATTAAGATTTTGGTCTCTGCATCAGTGAAATGTTTTATGCTGCTGCCAGCTACCATTTTTGGAACCTCATTGCATATGGTATTTGTGATATTTCCTCCTTAACAAAGAGCCAACATTTTGTTCCTAGTGATGACTAAACATCAGGAGAACGCCTCTGAAAATGTGCTTGACTTTAATTTTTTTATACTCTGGGGTTTTTGTTACATAGAAGTAGTCTGTAGAGTTGCAGGAAGAAAATACAAATCTGTTCAGAAGGGAAACGAGCTCATTCGACACATTGTAGATAAATGGGCTTGAAAATCACATTGTCTTCAGGAGGAACACAAAGCATCCAATTGCTTAGATGACACTTCTATCACTTGGTAGATTAAACAACATTCAATCCCAGTATTCACTGGTGAGAAAGGAATAGTTGCTCACCTGCAAGCTGGACATGTCAGCATATGTGTCTAATAATATCTGTACTTTGGTACAACATTTCCAGCAGATGCAGAAAATAAAGCAGGTATTTTTCAGTATTGGTTTATCAGACAATTGTTGCTAACTGTTCTGATGTGCTTACAGTATACCAAATTGTAAGCCAACGGCAAGGCCTGCGGACCTAGGCATTCCCGTGTTCAGGAATTTTCATACTAAAAGCATCCCTTTCGAGGCACAACACTAAGGCTTACAATAACCTCCCATGGATCAAACCGTGTAATTCAAGTGCAACTCCTAGAGTATCACTCTTCATATTTTTTTACATAATTAGTTTTCAGGGTGGAAACCTCTTTGGGGATGGGAGAGGTTTGGTTTCACTTTTATCTTCTAGCCATCAGATATAGGCTCTTCTAGATACAGACTCAAAAATGCCAAAATATTTTAAAGCCTAACAGTCCTGCCTTGCAGTGGAGGAATGGAGCAGATGACATTTTAAGTCCTACTTTTTCAAGTCCTTGTCCTAGAAAGAAAGATTTTTTTTTTCTGATTCTTTGCCCTTGGGAGCAAGGTATTCTGACCAGTAGCTGTGTCTTATTTATACAAAAGGAGATAAATCGTCAGTCAGCTGTCACTGCTGAAGATCTGTGATGACACTGTGGCATGCAAAAATAAGCAGTGTCTAGGGTGGTATGTCCATAAACCATTTAAGACTTTAAGCATTCAGAGTAATATAAGTACTGGTTACCATTTTGCACATTTCTTTCTGTTTCCATAACAAGCATTTCTACTCCAGATCAGAGTTTCTTAGGATAAAACCTGTTTTTGGAATGTATTTCTGCTAATGTGCTGGAGAACAAGACTCAGCATGTGCTAGCATTCTCAATTTTCTTTGACATTCATGATTTCTAGCACAGTTGCTTTTTTCTTTTCTTTCTTTTTTTTAAATGAATATCAGATCTTCGTAACACCAGCAAGGATGTCCTGTTGCCAGGCAAAAAGAAAAAAAAAAGCCCAGGAGGCAATAAATGGAATTGATGTGGCTTTTTTTTTTTTTTTTTTTTTTTTTTTAAACTCTTTTTACTCTTAAAGTAACTTGAGTAGCATTCAGGGTTTCAGAACAAGATGTGGTATATGTTTATTTTGGTAATAGCTGCCATATGCTATTTTTCTTTTTTCTTCAATCATCTCCTCTCATAAAGGGGGATGAACACTAACAGAACATAACTCTAGAGAGAGTCACCTTAAATACGTTCTGTTATGTTATTACAAACTGATGCAGTCAAACTGCTTGACAGCCAGGGTAACTATACCCAAATACATTTTGTGTGTAAAATAGCTGTTAAACATGACACAAATGAAGAGCCTTAAAGCTAGTTTACAAAGATACCTGAAGGAAAGAGAAGGAGAATAGGGATTTCCTTAATATTGGACTATGCTGTCAGCGTTTCTAAAAGAGTTATGTTAATACAGTGGTAACCAGCCAGTGCCGTCACTTACTATTAAAAGCTATACATAATGATATGCCTCTTGATATATCTTTTTGTGTTGGCTATGCAGTTATCTCCTTGCAAAATGAACATGAATCATGCCTAAGACACACATGTATTTTTCCCCCCTTTTGTCCTGGAAAGGTATTGCGGCAGAAGCAGTGTAGTACAAAAGCTTCTCCTGGCTGTTGGAGTGCAAGGGCAGTGAAGCCGAGACTGACAAATGCATTTAAGAGCCTGATTCCCATTGAAATCAATAGGAATTGGGTGCCTAAGGGCACTTGAAAATGTGGGTCTGGCTAGGCTACATAACAATGTTACTGGGAGGAACCACGGATGGGATGGTATCAGCCAGCACGTTTTGGGTTCCACTTCCATTCTCATGTTGGTCCTACCCATTGTTTGAACAGTGCTAGTCAGCCCTTGGACCACCATCAGCGATGAGTTTGCCGACAGCTTGGTCTTTCTGATGGTCAGTTGAGCTTTCCATTGACAGTAGCCCACAGCAAAGACTCCTTAGTTTCTCTGTGTTGTCTTTCCTTATTTTCATTCCTGAAACAGCCACAGATGTCTCGGTGCATGATGAATGTTGTCTCTCACTTTTTAACTTAAAAAGATAGTCCTCTCTGCAACCAGTAGCATGCATTTTGCATTTGTATTTAAGCTAGGGAAAGATTCCATACTTTGGAAAGCTGTTTGTTTCTTGGGTTGTTTTGTTTGTTTTATATTTGTGTGCAATTAAATGTAAATGTCCCTCTCCTCCCTATTTAAAAAAAAAAAAGGTTTTAATCCTGAATTCGTGTGGTAGCATGTTTTGTGGCTATGTCGTGAGATGCTTTTGTATTCCTTTTAACCAGCTGTAGCAAAGGTACATGACCATTTTTGTCCACTGTTTTTTCCAGACATGGCACAGTGATCTTGCTTGTAAAGGGGAGTACAGTGTTATTATAATAAAGTTTATTAGTTGTGTACTGGAGGGGCGTGATGTTGATCTAGTAATTTAAGCTTAATTAGCAGGGTGGGGAAATGTCTACCAGTGATATGGTTGGGGGTTTTGCGATGTAAAAATTCCTACCACTTTTATTGCAGGGCTACTGAGAACCACAGTTGTTGCAAAGGAGAGGTGACAGCACTGACTCAGGGTCTTCCTCTCTGATATTTGTTTCCTGTCTTCTGGATGCCAACAGTTCACATGCTCTGATATTAAATTTAAAACATGCTCAAACAGTGTTTATATCTGCTGTCACTACATTGTGCAAACATAGCCATCAATGTCTTCTGAGCTGTAGTCTGCCTTGAAGAATTTCTTGTGATGCTGCCCACACAAGAGGCTTTGCAGATGGAAGTTGTAGCACAAAGCTCCCAGATAGAATTTGCTTATTGGCAAATAAAAACCCTAAATCATTGGGAACATCCTGGATATATATGAACCAAATTTGTATTCTAACAGATGTGGATGTATGAAAGGTGATCTACAGGCCGTAGCTCTTCCAACAGTGCCATTCTGCATGGGATGTGTGCTCAGCTTAGGTGATAGGAAGGTGGCTGTGCTATTTTTGTAGCCTCTTCCGTCTCCATCTGCAGCATGGCCTCTTGATTTCTGCATATAAAAGCATCAGAGCTGAAACAGTAGAGGATGAAAATCCCAGAAATTCTAAGATGTTAAGTTTTAGCATTTTTTTAGCCTTGGTTCTCTCCTGGATGCTTGGATCACCAAAGTACTTATTTTAAAACAATTTCTCTGTGGGGTTGCACATTCATATAATATGTTATAGTTTACTTTAAATGCATACCTGCACTGCAAAGTAAAATTACACATTGCTATGGTGTAATATATTGCTTTTAGAAAAAGATCAAGACTGTTGCGTGCGTCAAAAGGGAAAATTTATCTTGGCAGACTAATGGAAGCTTCTCGTGACTTAACTGCTTCCCTTCAAATTTCAGCATAATTGGAGTTCATGAGAGCATTAGGTTAGGCAATCAAATGTGGTATAGTGAACGTCTAGCATCTCTTCATTTTGAAATAACAGTCTTCAGTGTGTCTTGGAAGTTTGGCACAGTTTGCACTGAGATAGATTTAATTCCTGGTCTGCTTCTCTGCTTTGACATGTCATTTACCCCTTTGCAACATCCTTCCAACTGCGATCCATAGTTTCTAAGAACACCTAGCCTACTCACAAAAATTTAGGGTCTCAAATTGTTGAGAAGGCAAATTGCCGGTTTTGGTGGCTATGTGAGTTCAGAGCAGTAATGACCACTACCTGAGGGCTGCATCTATGTTGCAGTTAAAGGTGTGACAGCAACAAATATAGATACTCCTTTGCAAATGTTGATCTAGCTAGCCTAGGCAACAGTGCTGAAGTTACAAGAGCATTGAATTTGGCTTCAGCGGTACAAACCTGGGTGGTATGTGGTGACTGAAGCTTCTGCAGTGTTACTGTGCTTATAGCTAATGAGTTTTGGCATAAGCCAGCTTCAGTCCTACCTTTGATCGGCAACTTAGAAGTAGCCTGGAACTCATTCTGAAGAAAGAGGAGATACTAATACTAATGAAAAGGATGAATTTGAAGAAACAAAACAGTCAGGATGGAAGAGGTGATGTTGCTTCTTACGACTACTTGCTTGATCTTGCAACTGCTTTCTTGACAGGGAAGCAGTAATGTTGCAGCAGCAGCAGCAGCCAGACCACGTCTGCCTGGCTTTTGGTCTCAGCTTGACTAAGAAGCTGTCTTTATATGCAGTTCATAAATAGACCATCCAACTATTTTCTTTGTCTTTTTCATCTCCAGACTAAACTAGTTTCAGCGTGCTTTGTGTCAGCTCTTATTATTGTCATTATTGCACTTACTATTGTCATTAATGCCACATGTATGTATTGGGTTCCGGGAGCTCATGAGATTTAGAAAAAAATCCACATGCACCTGATTTCTGTTTGCTTCCCAGGGTTTTGACTTGCTGGAGGTTCACATTTTTTAAACTTTTCTTTGGAAGCATGAACTCCATTATAAATCCCTTTTAAAAAGGCCAATGCCCTCATGCTTCCGAGAACAATGTAGGAATTTGGATTTGAGGCCCCTCATCTGAGTAGTCTCTTACTCCCTCCCAGAGTATTCCAGACTCTAGACAGCCACGTAGAAGGTGGGAGATGCCGCCTTCTGCTTTGGTAGCCCTTCTAAGGGAAAGTGGGTGTTCTACTCAATATTTTAATCTGGCCTTGGGCAGCACTTGTACTACAAGCCTGTCTGCTGGGTTGATCAGCAGACAAAGTGCAGCTCGTGATCAGTAGGCGTGAGACGGGTGCTTGAAATGCTCAGCTGAACCAAGGTCTTGGCATGCAGAGTGGTAGAACGTCCGGCACTCGGCGCACTTCACTGGTGAGAATTAAAGCACCAATGACTTTTCAGGTGCCAGAGCTTTGAAAGCAGATTTTTATTTATAAATACAAATGTTGCTTGGGGTTGGTATGAGGTAATGAGTTATGGTGCCACAGTAGGTCTGTATGCTCTGTGCAACTAATGTGTAGCAGGCACAAGTAATTTGAGTTGATCGTGCTCCATAGTGAAGGGAGCTGAGCTGCTGTGAGTTATGTTGCATTTTTTTTTGTTGTCTTTCACAGCCAGTTACTGTAGGTCAGCTCATGTGTGATACTTGATTAGCTTCCAGCAATTCATTTGAACCTTTGAGCCTGCAGACACCTAAAAATCTCCATGGATGTGGCACTAATGATGTAGAAGCAAATTATCTGAAAGTTCTTCCATCTACCAGTTGATCAGGGAAGGCACTTAAGCCTGCATTTGTGTGAGAGGGGAGCAGCTGGCAGGGCATTTTTCCACACTGCTTTGGAACTTGCACTTCCCCCAATACCAAAATAGTTCTGGGACACGCGGCAGTGGCCCACTTGTTTTCCTTAGCAGTAAGGGGTTGGGAGGATTCTGGTGGAAGATTGTAAATATATCTTTTCAGCTGTTGGGCTATGTTTATTATCAAGTAAAAAGGAGCTACTGCTTTAGTGTATCTTTATAACTGACACTCTAAAAATATAATCTCAAGCAAAGGGTGAGCGTCCCTTTCTTTAGAGTGACTGTGTTCGTATGGAGTACCAATGAAAAATCATATGTGAGAAAGGAAGCGGATCCATTTTGCTGAGAACTAGCAGAATGTGTAGCAGTGTATATATCAAGATACCGAGGATAAGATTTGCTAATGAATTGAGGGTAAGTTCTCAGTGAACTGATATTTTCTCTAATTTTAGCTACAGAAAGTCTACCTAATATTGGATTGCCATTTGTGTCCTTCCTATGAACATACAGAATAACTCTAAGTAGCAAAATATTTGAGGGTGGAATTGTGGTTACAAAAGACAGCAAATGGGAATTATTTTTTCAGCTTATTTTGGTTCTGTAGACTTTATAACTTTCAAACAAAAAATACCACCTCCCAGCACTCTTCACATCATATATTCACACCAATAAGTGGAAGACAGGAGGAATGATAGTGATAGGGGTTTGAAAACATGTTTCACATATTAATGGCTGTAATGGCATGATAAATGTCAGGGCAGAAACAGAGTCTTATTGAAAACAATGTGACTGCAAGTAGGAGTAAAGAGCCAGTGGATTGCTCAGTATAAGAGAGTAATTTCTCCCACTTTACTTTATAACTCTCTTACCTCACTCACCTTCAAAATTTTAGAGAGGGTGGGTGGGCAAAAAAATGTAATATTACAAGGCCGTCATAACTCTATATAGAATATGATGAGCTTGTATCCAATGAATAAATATATCCCAAGCTTCAAGATGCCATGGGATCATATTTCATTTACATCATAAGTTATAAGTGATCTCTGCATTAGCTTTTCCCCTCCTTCCATCACCTTCTACCTTCCAAAGTTCTTCGAAATAGACTACATCTCTTTAGAGTTATATTTCCTTTGCTAATGGCTATTTTTGGCTTCTCGAATGGCCCGCTCTACTGCTGAAGTTCTGTTTCAGTGTCTTCTTTAATTTAGAAGCTTACTTAGAATGGAAATTTCAAAGCTCTGAAGTCCCATTTTCCTAAGTGACTGGTGAGCCTAAGTCACTTCTGCTACTTTTGAAAATTTTAATGCAGGCATTATCTTGTTGTATTTACAGAGAACTAGGTACAAGCAGAGAAAATTTTCTCATAGGCATGATTTAAAAATGCAGGTTTACTCTTTGTTTAAAGAAAGCCAAACCCATCTACTCTCTGCTGAACAGTTTGGTATGTGCTTGACTAACTTGAATCAGACCCTCTCATGGCTAGGATCTTTCTGCTTCTCAGGACATCTTACAGAGGCTGCTGAAGATTTCCAAAGAAAAGCAGTCTGAGAATGCTCATGGGTGGAAATACAACCACAGTAAAAAAAAATTAAATTAATTTTTGCCTGGAAGCAAGATCTTAATGAAATGACCGCAGCCAGCATGATGTAGCCCTATGACTGTGGTGAGATTGCAGAGAGGTGCCTCACATCTGTTACCCACAGTAGCTGGGGCTGTAAGCACAGTGCAGGTAAGCACCTGGGTTTTCTGTTGTATTAATTTCTCCCATTTAGTCTGGCAGGAGTAATCAAATGATCTGCTACCTACAAAGAGTGAGGGAAATGTTTACAATGGACAGAACAGAGAGGAAGGCATTAATAGAATTTTTTTGAGGAATAACGCGTACCATTCTGCTTTTCCATGTTCATGAAGGATGAATTAAAACTGGAACAGGTGCAGGGAAAGGCTATGAGGGTGATCACAGGAATGGACAGCGTATTATAAGAGCCCATAAAAGCTTTGTTTTCATGTGCTAAATAAGCCCACATCTCTATAAATAAATGGGAGGGGAAAATATACTTAGGCTGAAAAACAATGTGGGGATAAGAACATGTGGGTGTGAACTAGGCTAAAATAAATTAGAGTAAGGTTTTTTAAACCACCTAACCTTCAAGTAGGAGGTGTGAGAATGGGAGCCTTGACTTCATTTAGGACTGATTAGTTTAAGAAAGCAACACTTTTAACATTGAGAGACGACAACCTGGAATTGAGGGGATTCTTTTCCATCCCTTCCCCATGTAGCTTTTACAAGGAGAAAAGGTAACAAAAATGTTAACAGTATCTCTGTTTTAGAATTCACAGAATGGCTGAGGTTGGAAGGAACCTCTAGGGACTGCTTAGTCCAACCCCTGCTCGAGCTGGGTCAGCTAGGGCAGATTGCTTAGGTCTTGTGCCCAGTTGTGTTTTGAATATGTCCAAGGATGGAAACGCCACAACCTCTCTTGGCAACCTGGTCCATGGTTTGATCACCCCTCACAGATTAAAAAAAAATGGTTTGGTGTTCAGATGGAATTTCATGTGTTTTAATTTGTGCCCATTGCCTCTTACCCTATCACTGGCCAATACTGAGAAGAGTCTGGCTCCCTCTTCTTCATTGCCTCCTGTCAGGTACTTATACACTTGGATAGCATCCCCCCGAGCCTTTTCATCTCCAGGCTGAACACTTACAGCTCTCTCAGCCTCTCATTTTATGTCATATGCTCCAGCCCCTTAATCATCTAAGTTGCCCTTTGCTGGGCTCACTCCAGCAAGTCTCTGCCTTGCACTGGGGAGCCCAGCAGTGGACCCAGCACTCCAGCTGTGGCTTACCAGGGCTGAATAGATCACCTCCATCGACCTGTTGGCAATGCTCTTCCTAATGCAGCCCAGGAGGCTCTTAGCCTTCCTTGCTGCAAGGGCACATTGCTGGCTTATGGTCAACATGTTGGCTGGAAAGACCCCAAGGTCCTTCTCTGCAGAACTGCTTTCCAGCCGGTCACCCCCCAGCCTGTACTGGAGCCTGGGATTATTCATGCCCAGGTGCAGGACTTCGCATTTCCCTTTGTTGAACTTCATGGGGTTTTCCTCTGCCTATTTCTCTTTCCTGTCAAGGTCCCTCTGGAAAGCAGTGTGGAAAAGCGTGGAAAGCACATACCCATCTGGTGTATTAGTCACTCCATCCAGTTTTGTATTACCTGTGAACTTGCTGAGGGTGCACTCTGTCCCTTCATATAAGTCATTAATGAGAGTGTTAGACAGGACTGGCCCCAGTATTGACTCCTGGGGTACACTGCCAGTGACTTGCCTCCAGCTGGACGTTGTGCCACTGCTCACAACCTTCTCGGCCTGGCCGTTCTTATTTTCAGTCCACCTCACTGCCCACTGTTCTAACCCCTATCTTGTCAGCTTGTCTGTGAGGATGTTAAAGAGAGACAGTGTCAAATGCCCTACTAAAGTTAAGATTGCAAAGAGTTTCAGTAAGTTGCCAAGAATTGACTGGTAATAGCACTTAGACAAAGTGGAATAACATAAGGAAAGTAGTGAGGGTAGGAGAGATGTGGCAACCAGAAATAAAACCCTGGTAAAGATAAAAGGAAAGATCCTTATGTTTTCAGAGCAAGAACTGAACAGACTGATTCCACAAATTATCTAGTGTACTTCGCACAACAGCTTGTACACCAACAGCTGTTGCCTTTAAAGTTGTTGATACAGGAATATATAGGATATAATTAATTAATAATATGATATATTCCAGTTACAACAAATTACTTTTAGTATATACAAAAAGTTGATCACCATGATTGGTATTAGGCTGTTTCCAGCAGTTGAGTGTGGTGAAAAATAAAAAATCAATACCCTTTTTCCAGCTATTTTTGTGTGCTGTCAATGCTGCCATTTACGTCCTAAAAGGATGCTCTATCTCTCCGGTGGATAAAGCTGACTTTTGGAATCAGGATTCCTGGATATTTAAATTACAGGAAGAGAAATCGCATGATAAGAGGGAATGATCGTAGTGAGGTCAAAGGGAGTAGACCAGTAATGCAGAGTTATATTTGATTCTGCAGGCAGTTCAAAGCCAGCCTTAGGGTATGAATGTCTTGTACAGGTGTATTAACTGTGGCCTACCCATGACACTAAAGCCAGATTTCCAGGTTTAATTGTTTAAGCATACATTTATGCCTCTACAAAGAAGCAACAATGATGGTATTCTAAGAGAACACCAGATAAAACAGGATCTTTCTTGAAGAAATAAGCATATTTCTTCCTTTTCTGTCAGGAATGATGTGGATCAAAGTTAGTAGATGATCCAAACTTTTTCAGTTTTACCAGAGCCTTTTAATTAAAAAAGCAAAATGGAGCTTGGCTTTTTAGCGAACCTAGTGCTGCCAGTTTGGGATGCCATACTGCAAGGCGTGAACAGGTGTTGCCAACACTGTGCATCTTTCCAAAGCAAAATTAAAGCAGCACAGCTGTATGCAGTATGCCATTTGAAAACAGGCTTTCTGTACAACTGGAACAATGTTTCACACTTACTCCATTATATTTTAAGAAGAACAGCTTCTCCAATGTTTTTTTCACACATAGAGTTTCGGTGAAGTCTACATAGATGCTTTTTATTAAAGCTAGAAAACAGTTTTAGTAGTTCGCAGACATACAGACTGTTCTTCAATAAAAACAGGTCCTTCCAGCTGAGGTACTTAATGCTGGAAGAAAAGCCAGTCTCAGACACACCTTCTAAGAAGAGGAAAAAATTGCTTACAGATCCAGTTCAGGCTGTTCAGATGCTCAAATTATGTCATCCTGAACTTGATGTCTTGAGGCTTGAACAGGCTTTTAGTTGACAGCAGTGCAGATATGCGTTATCACATGCCAGGTCCCCGAAAAGCTTAAAACAAGAGGGGAAGCCTGTGGACTCTGAGAAAGCTTGCAGCCTGCGCTCGCAGAACAGCACATAAACCACTCATTAAGCCAGAGTTAGCCCTTAGTCTGTCTCAGTCACCATCGCTAACCCAGAAATACCGCTACTTAAGGGAAAAAAAAAAAGATAATTACCCAAAAGATAAGCTTAGCGTTGATTATCAAAGATCATATAACAAGAGCTGTCTACTCAAGACAATGCTAATGGAACTTATAGTTTCTGCATGTACTATTCAGCAAGGAAACATCAACCAAGATTTACCCAAGCCATCATTATACTCCCACCCTCAGACCAGAAAACACGCTGAAGGAATACCACGCTGGTTGTCTCAATCTCATCTTAATCTGCACCTGCTTGGTTTGCATTCTAAATAGTATTTCAGGGGAGGTGGATCTTTAAAGTAACATTAACCCCAAGAAGTCTCCAAAATATCCTTCTCCCATCCAGCCTACATTTCCTATTTGGCGTTTAATAAGGCCATAATGGGAAAACTACTTCCTGCAGCTAAAAGAACAGTTATAGGTTACCTTCAATTTAATATACTGGTCCGTGCTAACATTTAAGTGATAAAATGTTTATTTTTTGTGTGTTATGTACCACAGGAGTACTATTTTTTTAACTGATCTGATTTAATTCTACTCTACTGAGTTATTCTCAATTCTTTAGTTTGAACCACCTGTTTTAAAGCAATAAGCTTAATAAACCAAAATATCTGAATTCATAGCTGAACTCATGTGTTACCTGGCTAGCCTATAGCTAGACCTGTCTGGAGCATGCTCTTAACATTTATCCTAAAATCTGAGAAGGTGTCCTAGAAATACTGGTTAGACAGGTGATTTTCTGAACTGACCTGTTGGCGGGGCATAGGTAAAACCATGAACAGCAGGTATTGCAAAAAGATTTGTCTATAACAATTATCTGAAAATGTCTTTTGGAGTACTGAGATTTAAAAGGGCTGTAGACTAGATGCTCTCTGGCGTAGGTGGCTATCAAAAATACCTCTTCACAACAGTGTTAAAGTGGGAAGAATAAGTAGGTGGAAAGAATATCCATCTCTATTGATCTAAACAACATAAAACTCGAATAGCTACATTTTTCAACCTGAGCGCAAAGACTTGAAGAGTCAGAGAGCTGGCTTACATTGTACTTACTTTGATGGTAATTTTATGTGCTCCATATGACTGTGTGGCAACTGCTTTTTAAAGGAAAACTATTTCATTGAAGAGGCAAGTATTACTGAGTATGTGTGCATCTCTAACAGATCCTTTGAAAGAGGAGTGTCTTAACTCATGTCAGGATGAGCCAGTCCTGTAGCCATTAAAGTCAAAAGCAAAACTCTCACTAACTTGTAAATTGAGGTGGTTAAAGAGGATTTCTGAAAGGCTTTAAATGATAAACATGATTCAGTTTGCATTTTAAATATGATATATCCATAAACATATTGGCTAATAAACTAGGGCCTTTGCAAGTGTTTGCCTGATAATCTGTACAAACATTTAAAAGAAGGACATTGAGTAATAGGAATAGAAAGCTTTCTTCAAAATGCTAGTTTGTTACAACTTGAAACTTGGAGAGAAACTTAAAGTTTGTTTTCTTATGCTGATACCTCTCGGAGAACCAAGACTTGCAGAAGGCAAAAGGTATTTGGTAAATTTCCTTATTAAGTTTGAATTATCCCTTTAAAAATTAGAATAGATTTTCTAGGAATTACTTCATCTTTCAGGGCTACATAGTATACTGTTACCCTCAGAAATTTATTATATGTAAATGGTCTCCCTAGGCAGTTTGGTGATGGACACCTCATGTTTCCTCTGCAGTTACTGAGTGGCTTCAAGGCAATCAGGAGGTTCACCCTAGTTTATGACAAGCTTTCTACCCCAGGAAATCCATCTCATTTTTAGTTTCAGCCAGTGTACCCTGGAAATATGTTCTTTCAGTTTTTCCTCCTAAAATGAGCAGAATTTCTTTTGCCACGTTATGAAAATGGATTCCTAAAACATCTTGCTGCCTTAGAGGTGGTAGACTGTAGTTTCTCTAGATTAGCAGTTGTTTTCATGTCTCTTTTTTTCTTGTAATGGTCTTGATCAACTTGCTTTTGTTGCTGATGGTATCTAAATCAGAACAGATTTGGGAAGGCGAGAGCTTTCCTAGCTTTAGGATCCTGAACAGAGAGCATCTAAGTGGAGTTCATTGCAGTGGGGATCATTAACTGTAACTCAGCTGGCCAGAACCACTTCACTGTTGAATATGTCTGTCCAGTATCAATTTTACAGGATACCAGTAGTTCTCATAAATCTGTATTAATGCTAATTGTAAATACTGTATAGTGCTTACCGCAGGGAACAAATGATTATTATTGTTCATGGGGCTTGCAAGGCCAACTTTTCTATGACATTATTACAATATTTCTGGTGGACGTTATGGAAATTTTTGCATTTTTGCTTGTATCCCAGTATAGGCATAAGAAATGGGATCTATAATTGATTCATTTCTTATTTCTCTTTGCATACAACCCCCATTGCTGCCTTAAGGCAGGCATTCGCTCTTCTGTTGTTTCAACAGAGCCCACATTTTAGTCTATATTTATCATCACAGTATTTGAGTGCCATCTTGTAGTCCTTTGGGTATTCTGCCTACACATCTGTCCTGTACTTAATCTCTCTCATACTCTCCTGAGGGGGTGAAGATGATCTTCTAGAGTGTTTCATTTGACAGAAGGTTTGGTTGCTTTGTTTGCTTTGCTGTAGATATTTTGCTATGAATATGTTAAAGAAGGTGTGGCCAAAATTGTTACAGGTTTATCAATGTACTGTAGTTTCTGTAGGGAGGATTCCAGGGTATCTGTAGCTTCCTTCTGCTAACTTGTTGGTTTGACAGCAATTATATCTTCCTCTCTCCCATACCTCTTCATTAATAAAGTCCCTCTTAATAAACTAAAAAATTAAAGTATTTTCTAATGTTTAGATAGGATAGGATAGGAGATAGGAGAAGCTGAAGACACAAAACATTTCTGATAAATTAAATGTTGAGCATTAAATGTTGTGGGAAAATGGCAAACCAGATGCCTCATCTGAATCTTTTATGTGGTTCAGCACCAGATTGTGCTTAGGTTATTCTCTTTCTTTGTCTTTGGATAAACTTTCAAATCCTCCAAAAAAGTTAAATCAGAATCAGTATGTTCCCACAAAGTTCCTTATTCATTGGATTAGTAAACAGCAGCAAAAACATCTTTTCAGAGAACTTTCAAATACCCTGAATTGCCACTTAATTTTCCAGTAAGATAGTTTTATTGTTGGGATTGCAAAAAGTAAAATCCTAGTGTGACTTACCGTTTTTGGTAGCACATTATATCTGCCCTTTTGGTTTGTACTAATGCACAGCCTGTTAAGCTTCTTCAGGATGGTGCCTGCTTGGGTGTACATGCTGGACTAGTAAGCCTGTAATGTCCCTATAGCAGAAACCTCACAGGCTTCTTAAGTAAGTCCGCATCTATGGAGTTTAACATCATCTCATTAGGTGCTTCCAGGTATTTGCAGCCTTGTATTTACATCATTCAGTACGGATGATGGTGTAAACTGACACGATGACTAGTATTGACTAGTGACTAAAAGCAATTATGAAGATAACCAGCGTCACCTTGTTGGTTGCAAAATGTTAATCCATCCACGTAATACTGGAATCTGACAGAGAGTCTGAAAGACGATGGAAATCCATGGCCTCTTCTGCATGAGCAGATCTAGCTGGCAAAGTCTGTTGGCATAGCGCAGCTAGCAAGTTCTTTTGGCAGAATGCATTCACATTTGGCTGTTTCTGTTGGCAATATATTTCTTCATGGCTTCAGACTGTATTGGCAAAATATATGTAGCATGTAAGAGGATCTTGGTAACTGTGTCTGTAGTGCTGTGCAGCACTCGTCTTGAAGTCAAATGCGCTAAGTATTCATTCTGCACTTGTTAGGGCGTTGTTATTGCTGAATCTAGGGACACATGAAAACAGCTCATTCTCCAGCAGGAAAAATATTGGTTAGTGCTGGAGTTCTAAAGCTCATTCAAGAGTGCCAGTACCACTATGTGGATAGGCTGTGTGCTGGGCTAATTCTGTTGTCTGTGCAGATAAGATGGTTCCTTGTCCTTAGGACAGCTGTGTCATCGCTTGCTGTGAAGGGTGATGGGGTTTGTGGGCAGTCTGAGGTGTCTATGTGTAGAGCCAACTATAGTAACGTGCTGTTATTTGGCATGCAACTAGGTGAGGCTGCTTTTGAATATTGAATACTGAGTGGGAATCCTTCAAGAACTGAGGGAGCTGTGCATTAAAGCCATAGAAACTGCTTCCTCAGGGCTGTGTTTAGTGTTCTCCACACCTTTTCCCATTCCCATCGTAGCATCCTAAAATTATTTAGGTTGGAAGGTACCTCTGGAAGGTCACCTACTCCAATCCCTTGCACAAAACAGGTTCAACAGGATCAGGTTTCTCAGGGCCCTGTCTGCTTGAGTCTTGACAATCTTCAAGGACATAGACTCTACCACCTCTCTGGACAATCCATTTTTTGACTACGGTCTTATATCTACTTGGAATTTCCCCTGTTTGGCTTGCGTCTATTGCCTCTTGTTCTGTTGCTGTGCATTTCTGGGAAGATTCTGTCTCCATCTTCCTTGTATCCTCCTATGAGGTAGTTGAAGACAGCAATAAGGTCTCCTCTAAGTCTTCTCTTCTAAACAATGGACAAACCCAGTTCTTCCATCC
The DNA here is from genome assembly GCA_034008185.1 of Gorsachius magnificus. Classification (NCBI taxonomy): domain Eukaryota; kingdom Metazoa; phylum Chordata; class Aves; order Pelecaniformes; family Ardeidae; genus Gorsachius; species Gorsachius magnificus. Next base: position 167,969,150 of record CM067081.1, read on the forward strand.
TCTCTATGTACACCATGCACTTCAGCTCCCAATCAACTTGGTAGCCTTCTGCTGGACTCACTCCAGCACGTCTTTCTTGTGATGGGGAGCCCCACACTGAACATGGTACTTAAAGCCATCTATAAAATAACAAAGCTGTACTGGTAAGCGGAGTGATCCTGTCTGTTGTAGGTTGGGCAAGGCTTTGTTCTATGAGCAGAACCAGGATGCCCAGAGGTGCGTGAACACCAAAGAATAACAATGTCTAATGAGAAGTCTGGTTTTCTAGAGGTGAAATGGTTCTGATGGTGAATGCCACATGTTGTATACTACGTAACTTCTGCAACTATCGTGTGCCTTGTGGGCTTGTTCACGTGGAGAAATAAGGTGTTTTTACTAACTGCTGAATTCAGAGAGATGCCAGTTCCATCAGCCATGTGTACCGATTGTTTGAGGGAGCATACAAGAGAGCATTGTGATGGTATGCACTAACCAGATGCTGATGGTTTTTGTTATCACACATGCAGAAATTGTTTTAGCAATTAATTTTGGGGAATTTCCATCTAATATAAAATAACATAAAGCTGGATTTTCAGAAAATAAACCTTTATCAAGCTTAAGTTACAATATGGGCACTGAAAGTGCTGGCCTTGGCATCTTTAGCTGCTTCTGAGTAGGAAGATTCACAGCAGATCTTCTCCTCCACTGATGTTCAATACTGATATAAAATGGAGAAAGAAAGATGATGTAGGTCTGACTAAAGGGGATTATTTTTCATGCTGTGTTGTGGATTCTGGGTTGCTAGTACTTCTATTTTCTGATCAAGAATGCAGCTTAGTGTCCTATTTTTTTTCTTCAAAAATTTTAGCATATATTCATGCAGTTTTCAATCTTTCAGTTTTTGTTATAAGACTGCAATGGGAGGGAGTTTATGTTCCAAATTTAGAAAGGAGAACTTCTCTGGTCTATTTCTTTCCCATTTACCATGTAGAGTATTCTAGATGTGGAGTATTCTACATGGTAAGGCGTACCCTCCAGGTCCATGTCAGTCCACACAGCAGGATCTGATAGCTTAAAAATGCTAGAATAGATTTGAATACCTGTGATTCCACTGTCCATCTAGAGATCATTGTGGAGGGACTCTGGTTGCCCAGTAGTCTGGAAATGATGGAAACTGTGACAGCTATAACAAAAGGTCTCTGAGAGGAGTGAATCTATGCCACAGGCTTACTGGGTGGGATTCATCTTACCAGATACAAACAATTCCTCATCTGGACTTCATTTATTGTGTATGGAGGGAAATAGGCATTTCTAGGGCTTGGGTTTTTTTCATTTTGCAGCACAATTTATCTCATCCCAATGTCACTGTCTAAAATAAACCAGATGAATCACTTGTTAAATGCCTGTTTTCTCCATTGATTTTAAAGGAAGCCTGAGATGACTCTTTCAGCTCTAAAAGCCTGCGCCGTAGTGGACTAAAGCTGGTTGTAATAGGTTGCCTTTTATTGTAATGGCAGCAGGCCGAGAGAGAACTTACATCGCTTGGGGGGACTGTTTTAACTTTCCCAGCTTTTTGCCCCTAGTGTTCTCAGGGGGACTGGAAGTGGAGCAGGAATGCGCCCAGGCTTGTGCTGTCTGAAAGTTATTTTTCCTGGTTAAGAGTTCTTAGTTCTTCATTGCCTAAGGACTGTTATAAAATAAAGAAGAAAGCGTCAAATTCATCCATGCCTAAAGTTTCAACCTGTCTTCCTGGGTTGAGCTTTTTGAGCTTATTAGGAAAGTAGACTTCGTGCTGTCAGATGCACAGTGCGTATTTTTGGAGAAGATGGTACTGGCTGATCATCTTGGTTTCCAGGATTTGAACAGCCACGCTGTGCCCTGGTTAGTTTCTGAAGCGCCAGATTTCACTTCCTGAAGACATCTTGTGTGTTTTCTTCTGTTTTCTTAGAGAAGCGCTGATAGCTCTTCACTTCTGAGGTTTTGGAAACAGTGGGGTTGATGAGTGAAAGTAGACTTCTGAGAATCAAATTCTCAGGGTCTATTTACCTTATTGTACAGGCTGGGGATATGTGAAACCAGATAAATAGGATGGACAGGATGTGGGAGGAGAAAAAATGTAGCTATGAAGGAGGACATGATCAGAAAAGGAAGGAACAAACCCCACTTATTTTTCCCCACAAGATGTACCTGCTGAATTTACTTTCTTTGAGTCTGTCTGACCACCCACAATAGTGTACCCTGTGTTGTTTGTGGATATCAGCATTTTACAAGAAGTGAGCGTTAACTGTGAAATGCGGAAGTTGAGGCGCTGAGTTGAAGAGTATCACATAAATTTAAAGTCACTGGCCAAGGAAGAGCTGTGAATAGGATCTGAGTGAGGTCTGGTTGATAAATACATAGGGTACATTACTGCCATACAATGGTGACTGGTGATATATCCTGTTGGTACTGAGATTACGATTGCACACCCCACAATGATCATTAAGCACAATATGGCTGCAGCATCAATGCCATCTGTGATAGTAGTTTTGAAAACGGAGAAGAGACCCCGTAACTACAATATACTATTGAACAAGTAGGAGAGACCAAGGACATCATTAGTGTCCCCTGTCCTTGCAACAGCAAATAGTTTTTAAGATAAAATCCCCAGATAACTCTAAAATGTAAATTGCATCCTATGTCATGAGATTGTTCTTCTCCACAGAAACTCAACAATGTCTGCTGGAATGAGCTTGAGAAACTTCCATTGTGGTCTCAACTTTTGGCAAGACCAAGCCTACCGGCCAGGTCTGTTGTAGTCAAACTTCCAATATATAAATGAAGGTGAAAGGAGAAGAACAAACCAGAAACCAGAACAACCCATCTGATATACTGTGTAAAAACATTTATTCCTGGTTCTTTCAGGTGCATGGCAGAATGGCATTGTAAGGTGCACATGGGTGCAAGCAAACTTGTTCAACAGTGTTCAAGACTACTTCCAAATGTGCTTTGGAGACGGCAACAAGGTGAAACAAACCAAAGAACTGTATCACAAGTGTAAATTCATGTTGCAAGTTTACACCATGCTCCTTAAAACAGTTTCATTTGTGTGTTTGGGCCAAGTAGTACCCTTTAACGGAGCCTTGTCTTGACAGGCAAGAAAAGGTGTCTTCACTTCAGTAGCTTGCTTGTTAATTGTTTTGCTGTAAAGTACCTTATCTCCACTACATCAATTTTACTATGGAATACATAAAGCAAAGTCATCTCCAGGCAAGGATACAGAACACAGGTTTTTTGGAATGCTCTGGCAAATACCACCTTGTAAAAGCCTGTTTTCCACTGAATCAGAAGGTGTCTGATTCAGTATTTTCATGTACAGGATGGCATTTCAATTATAGAACAGTGGCTTTGGAACTTGTCTAGGATTTTAAAGTTCTGTCTTCATCTACTCACTGTCTCTTCCATGTCATAGGAAATTCTGCTTAGCCTTTAGGCTGCTGTTAGCTACTGTGAAGTGGGTCTCATCTGCACGCAGTATGAAAACAAATGACAAACCATGATACTGTGTCCAAACCAGAATTGTTTTGTGGCCTTCAGTCATTGAAGACAAACCCTTTGATAAAGTTTGTCCAGTACCCAGAAAAGTGGATCCATGTTTTTAGTTGGACCCATGATTTCTGTAAGATTGTATGTATAGTCTTTGCTTGTGTCTATACCTGAGCAAACTTTCAACTCTTTAGATGAAGTACCGAGGGTAGGGTAATGTTGACACTTTTTCAGTTACGTCACTAGTCAGTTCTGCAGTGGATTCAAAGAGCATCCATCAGCGCCTACTCCTGCAGATGATGTGTGGGTCAGGTAGAGACTTGGTGTCACAGAGCTTGGAAGAGGAAGGGATGTCTTCCAGCTGCGGGTGGAAAGGTATGAGGCTCTCTGGTACCCAGCAGGATATTGCATGCTTGAACTCTTAAAGTCCTCAGCAGGTTTGTTAAAATTGCAGAACTGACATTGTGAGACACATCTGTCAGAATTAATTCATATACTGTGGAATGCATTTTTGTGGTTTCAGTTGGCTATGTAACACATGAAAAACATCATTCCACCTACACATTTCTGTTGCAGTGTCTGGATAGACTTGGGAAGAAACCCACTGTTGGATGGTAGTAGAGGCACAGAAGTTCCTTGCAGGAAGAAGATAGAGTGATGACAACTGCAGTAATGTGCATTATGCCAAACGTCAGACTGTTATGTGTATTTCGAAAGCTCCTGGACTTAGATCCCATATTTAAGAAGGAAAGTTTCAAGTACTTGTAATTACAGAAGAGCAAAACTGAGAGATTGAACCAGAAGGCAAAAACCCCACAAATATATTTTAAAAAGCTCTCAACTTCTTTAGCAGTCTTGGGATTTTGGGGTAAGTTCATTGTTTTGGAATGCTAATCTTAACAGTATCACTTACCTTCTGTCCTGCTTCCTTTCTTTTCCACTGCCACTGAGGACTTCAAATGACAAAATAACTTAAAAGCAACCAATACTTATTTTGAAATTATGTAACTTGGTCATCTGGTGTTAGATTACTTCAACAGTTTCAGAGAGGGAGTTGAACACAGCCGCTTCACTCATGGCTGAGCCTTATTACAGCGGATTTTTAGGGGCTTTGAATCCGTTCGAGTTCCAAGCAGAAGTCAGTGGAAATTAGGGCTATGGCAGTAGGAGCAAGTTTGAAACCTTACTAACCAAATAAGGCCTTTTCTTCCTTGACAGCCCACTGAGTTGCTGTGGCAATACAGGGGAGTCTCTACAAGCAGATCGTAGAATAGACTTTTAAGGACTTTGCTATGTGCATTTTGAAAACAGTATCTGAGTATGAGCTCGTAGATTTGACCTCCCTTGTATGGAAAGCTTACATCTAGTTTCTAGACCTAAACATTAGAAATCTATGTTTAGACATTAAACGTCATGTTTTCAGTATCTAGGACTTGCCGAAGGGTTTGTCATATCCTTGAGAATCAAGTGACCAGCACAAAGACTCACTAGTACTTAGGATACTGGGTTTGCTATGCACTTGTTTGAACTCCTCTATTCTGCCTGATAAAGGAATTTGATTTACTTCTGCTTGCTCTTCCTGGGTTCCTCCATCAACAGAACAGCATTGGATATACACATGAAAATGTATTTTCAACTTATTTCTGTGAAGAAGGGACTAATTCAAAAGGACATTTCATGACAGTATGGAGGAAAGAGTGTGACTTTTTCAAATCTTAAAGCTTGGAAAATTCAGATTTGTGTGTGCTAGATTTAGCCAACCTACTGTTAAATCAAAACATTATATAACATGACTTTCTGATCTTTTCCTGTCTGTTCTCTTTTACTTGCTTTTCCTTCTGAGTTCTGTTTGTGAACTTCCTGTTGAAATAGGTTTTTTTAATCAGTCCTTTAAAAAATGTTTTCAGTTTTACTTTTCCATGGTTCCTTTTTCAAATATGGGGTGTTAGTATTTCAGCTGTAGGGTCTGATGAGGGTGTCGGTGGTTGTCACTTTCTGAGTCAGTTGAAAGACTTGACAAAAACATCAAGACAAAAAAGAGCCTCAAAAATTGCATTTTTTTTATTTGACTGTGTATTCACAAGTTTGTCATCTTTGTTTTCTTTTTCAGTCCCCAGACTGAGCCGAGTAACTAACCATTGTATGTTGATGTTAACTGTATCTGAAGATTGTGTTTGGAAATAAGAAATTTGGAGGACTGTGTAGCAGCAGTAGTACAACAGAGACCTCTTGGATATACTTGAACCCAGTGGTCAGCTATTGCTTAATACCGCCACTGTCTGATGCTGAAGGTCTGATGTCGTCTTCCAAGTGACTTGTGCAATCAGCAGTGCAGATATGTGAGGGGAGCTGTAATTGGCAGTAGACAGAAAAGATTAGTAAGTAAGTGGAACTTTTAAAGGAATAACTCTTCTGTGTATGGCTTTGCTTTCGTAGCCCTTAAAGTGAGTTGGTAAGACAGCAAATAACCATCATTAGTACTGTTGCCACCCTTGCATCTGCTAACTCTTGAGTTGCTGTTAATGTTGTTTTTCAGACTGAGGAAATGGGAGGGTGAATTTGGGAAGTGAAGTCGACAAGAAGTTGACAGGAAGTTGACACTGTGCTGATAAAGGAAAGTAAGGTATGTTGGGCTGCCTTAACCACAGATGCTGCTTCTGAAATGTGTAGAGACTGAAGTTTCGAAATTATCTGTTTCTGTACCCAGTCGCTGTCGTTCATACAAGGCAGTTTGTATCAGTAGGTGGATGCCATTTTTAGCAGGAAATTATGGAAGCCGCCTGGCTTCACTGCGTCCCCATTGTCTCATGACATTACCTTTCTTTAATTCTGGCAGCCACAAGAAAGCATCATATCTTGCTACAAAGTTATTTACATAGCAATCACACTGTGACTCCATCTTACATAGAAATACTTAAATTAGCCCTAAGTTAATTAACATCAGTCAAATTCTGCTGTCAGTATAGATTCAGCAGCAAAAGAATTCAGCACCGATTAACTTTCTGAATTTGCTTTTCAGGCAGGCTTTGCAGCTTCTGCCAAGTTCTGTAACGCTGCTTGCAGTCTGGATGTTTAAAGGTACCTTCATACGATACAGTCACGCCTTGCTGGAAATGTAGGCATGCCCTATTAGACTACATAGCACCAAGCAGAATGGTGGTTACAGTCTTTTAGTGTAACTTTGAGATACTTCATATAGCTGACATATTTTGTGATTATTTGTGTCTGGAATTTTATGGAAGGAAGTCCAAGTTCCAATGGCATAAAACTAGATGAAGACTGGTACTAAGTTTTGAATGTATCAGCAAAACAATACCGCTAACATTAGCAATGAGAAACAGCAGGGTGTGATGAAGTTTTGAGGTACCTGTATAGAACCAGTGACTGATGCAGAATAAATAAGCTATTACCTATAAGACCGTGGCACTCATTGAATTTCTTGCCACTAGCAATGTGCTTTCTAAAGATATTTGGCTATAGTATGTGTTGCCTTGGAATAGTGAAAATACTTGTGTTCAGGAAGGAAGCACTAAATGGACAGTATTGAAAAACCATCAACCAGAAGCTTAATAGCTACTGAAGGCACATGACTAATAGTCTAAACTAATTGGCTATGATGACCTTATGAAATTGGAAAGTCTCTTGCTGATTTTTACGCTTGACCCTGTTTTCTGAACTGAGTGCTGTGAGATAACTGAGGAATTTTTGAGAACACCCTCAAGCACTGTTGAGCCTTTCACACTGAACACTTACAGATACAAAGAAGTAGAAATATCCATGTGTCATCATAAAGCATAAGATGCAAAAGCTGTCGTGTGCCATGAGTTTATGAGCCAGAACATTTATAAGTTGCTGTTGCAAAGGAAACTAGTTGCAGGTTAACAGTATTAGAACTGTTTTTCTTAGATGTGGGAATAACACACTCATTTTCATGACCTTACTTGGATCCATGAGTTACTTGAATCCAAGAGTTAATGAGATTAGTCACAGCAACATTTGCTTAGAAAATATTTTCTAAAAGAAGTTGAAAAGAAAAGACCCTGGATGATCTATGCTCTAAATGTAAAGACTTTGGATGAGATACTTCTCATATAATTTTAGCCATTTAGAGAGAAGTTAGTGCTCCCTTTATAGGAAATAGTGTAAAGTGGGCTGAATTGCCCTCCAGACGTGTTGTTCCTCTTAGACACCTATTTTAGAACAGGAGGAATTACCCCATTGAAGCCTCAGAACTTCTTCCCTTCGTACAGAGTGCCTGTACATCTGGTGAGAATGGACGCCTAACTTGTATGGTGCCTATACAGCTAGTGGGAATGGACTTCCACCCGGCTAGACAGAGATTCATAAGGACAGATGGATCCCACCTGTAGTAGTTATAGTAGTATTCTTTTTACAGTAAGTAGTAGGGACTGTAGGAATTTCAGTGTACTCAAAAAAGGGAGAGATCCTATTTCTTAGGGCAAGATTTTACAATGTAGGTGTTTTGAATATAGGTGTTTTGAGTATATCTACAGGAAATAAGCAGTGGGAAATGTAAGCCTTTACATTAGGCATGACATGTGGAATATAGATGGGGAGGGATCCAATTTTCCATTCCCTCTAAGTTGCATCCAATTTAAAGGCTGTTTGGTGTTCTGTCAGTTAAAACAGTTCTCTAGGGACTTTTTCCAAAGGGAATGGGCCAGATTAGTGGAGAAATTTATACTTTGACTTCTGCCCACTTCTGATCCCAGTTTAATAATATATTTCCATTTGTTGGCCTGCCACTACTTAGGGGCTTCCATATGGATGGGAGGAATGGTGACCACAGTCTGTTATATTAGTGTCACTGAGCAACACAGAGCCAAACATATGAAGTTAAGTTATGGTCTCACTGAATGCAGTAGCAAAACTGCCATGGATTTTAGTGGTATTAAGATTTCACCTCTGGTATGTTTACAGCCACACTGAACTTTCTTTTCTCTTTGCTTCTGTCCTGCTGTGTTGGGTTCTTTTTTTTTTTTTTGAGAACAAGAGGAGGTGGCTACCCCTTTGTTTAAGCCAAGAAATCTGAACAGGGTTTTGTTGTGACTAGAGTTAAAGCGCTGCTTGAGGTTGCTGCTGTAATATGTGGTAATATGGGCTAACAAAGTACCAGCCTACGGTTATTTACTGTACCGTGATGCACACATGTACCAGGAGGCTAGAGGAAACAGACAGTTGTTCTGACAGGTGATTTGACATCAAACTATTAAAACTGTCATTCTGGCCTTACCAGACCACAGAACTAATTGAGCAGATACTGATTGCCTTGCCGTTAATTCCCTAAAACTGTGAACACTGTTGGAAACTCTGCAGAAGTTTGGAGGACCGCTGTCAACTTCAATCATGCTTCTGTCAGAGTATTTTATTTGCCACCGTAACTGACTGGTGGTGCCTTTACTGGGGAAGTTAAGAGAGCTGCAAATCCCACTCCCTTTCCCTGCCATTAGCACTGCCCAGTGTGGTGTGCAGTCATTGTGTGACGGGACACTACCACGTGGCTGTATATGAAGCGCATAAATATGTGAAGCATCTGTATCCAGTGCTGGTTATGACTGAAAACTCAAATGACTGATTGAGACTTCGGGGTTGGGGTGTGTGGGCAAAAGGGAGGGGAGAAGGGGAAATAAAACCCAGTTGTTAAGTTGTTCAGGCACTTAATAGTGTTTTTGTTATGAACAGGAAAAGGTGAAGAATTAATTGTACGAAATGAAGCCTCATGTTTGGAAGCTGTGCTCTGCAGGCAGAGCTCTGTTGACTTAACCAGATGAAATTCCGGCAGAAAGCCTTCTCCTTTACCAGTTGGGTAAGTCTAACAGCCTTTCAGGGTAAAACAAACTTCTAAGGATTTGTAACAACAACTTGCTATGGTGCTACAGAGACAACAACACGTCCATAAATTGAAACTAGTCATCTGACAATGCCCATTTGTCTGACCTACTTTCTACTTGTGCTCTGTAAGGAACCACAAGAAGCAAATTTGGGGATGACAGAAGAAGGGGGAGTCGGAGGGGCAGACAAGAGGGGCAGAATGTTAAGTGTTTTGTATACACATGTATCGTATCTTATAATTTATAACCAAAAGAAAATGAGTGGGGGGAAATGATGAAAGAATACTAGTGCCTGATGAAACACAAGGCCAGAAGAGTGATTCCTTTCTCTTGGCTACCACCAGTGGCTGATGTAGGGGTGGCTGTCTCTGAAGAGTTATTGCAAGTATCTCACTGCTTTTTATCTTCCTAAGGTGGATGGAAAAAATAGTCTGTATTCTGAGAAAAGCTTCTTTCTCAGGTGTTCATATTCCCTTTGCCAAATGCTGCTTTCCCCAAAGCCAGGATGGCAGAATGTGTGCCAGCATGCCAGTCGTCCCAGTCAGCAGTCTGGTTGGCAAGGTGGGTTTTGCTTATCTACCAGCTGGTGAGGTGGAGCAGCTACAACATGCTTTGCCACACTGCTCTGTGCAGCTGAGCATTGCCTTTTTGGCCTCATTGATCCTGTAGCTGAAGCTTAAGCCTATATAGTGTGAGCTACTCAGCCCCATTCTACAGCTAGCAGCCGTAACAAACTCTTACTGGATGTTGGTTTGGAACATTTGGGATATAAAAGTCGATTCTTGAAATCCCTGCTCTTTCATGCTAAGGCAGAATATCTGTTTTACTCAGAAGCTGAAAGCTAAAAGAAAGTACTGGACGCTTTCTTTTTCTATTGAATTGAAAACTAAGCCACTTCTTTTCTTAATTATGCTTTTTTTCCTGTGCTTTGCAATTACTTATGGCAAATATCCATAGCTACTTGTTAACCTGCTGCAAAAACTATTAAAAGTCGTACCGAGGCTAGGAAATTTACTATTAATACTAAAGCAGCCTAGTTTGCAGCTCTGCCAACACAATGCACATCCTGATCTGCCCTGGCTTTTGACATTCAGGAAAATGATTAACTTGTAAACTTGTATGGTTTTCCTCATGAATGGATTCTGCAAGAGATACCTGTGTTACATGAGTACAGCTTCAATGCGTAGACAAGGCAAATATGCAAACGTTCAAAAGCACCATTGTGTTCTCCAAAATATTTACAAGTCAGGTAAATAAAGTTATGAAAAACGTAGATTCCAACAGACCTACGTGTGAAGGGAGCCCTTGAAGTCAGTGAGAGCTGTGCGCTTGGATCTGGTGCAGTACATAGTGCTCAATTATGAAATGATTGAGCAATAAGACACAGTGACCATGCAAACGCAGTAATTAATGCACTCAACAGTGCTGATGTGATGACTGACCTCTTGCCAGAGCTCCAAGTGAGAGCTGTGCCAGTCAGCTAAGAAGCAGAAGCTCTAGAGCAGGGAGCAAGAATAGCTTACGTTCTCTCTGGATTTCCCAGGGGGAAAAGGTGTTTGCATGCCGGGAAGGCTAGGGTGCCACTCAGCTTCCCTTCCCCTGAGGATTGCTGTCGCTGCCCTGTCTCCACCACCCTTTCCTCTTCCTTCCTCACCTACCCAACTGACATGCTAACTTTGCTGGGGAACGTGGAGGCACTGCAGTTCTCTACAGCTGTTCCTAAAGTAATATAAATCCTGGCTTATTGTAAGCCAAGTTTTAACGGACGACATTTTTCTTTAAAGCATTCTCTTGCTTTGCTACTTGCACTCCTATTGCATCTTAACTACATGAAGGATGATAACCACAAGTTTGCTAGCTTTCGCAGCTTTGCCAGTGAAGCACATGATAATATGGCAACTTTCATGAAATCTTTAAAAATGTGAACTTGAGTCTACGCTATAGAAACCCTAAAGAGGGAAGAAAGGGCAGTAGGGCAGGGCAAGCTGGAATAGATGGAGACTTCCACCTTCTAGAACATCTAAAAGATGATATAATCTGAAGCCATTAGCATTTAATATTTTTATAGGCCCTTTCTATAATAAGTTGTTGCTTTTATTCTAGCCTACAGGTGACATACTGTAAACAGGACTGATGGGCTAATTAGCAGTCTTGGAGGCCAAAGAATGTCTGGATGTGGCGTCAAACTCTTTCTCTAGCGATTAGAGGTTCTCCAGGGGTGGCAGCGTGGCATGGGTGAAACATTTGAGAAGAGCAGGTAATGCCATATTCTATACTGTAGCTTTTCTATATGGGTCAGGATAAGCTGCTTTCATTAGATGGCATCTCTTTGTTTTCTTTTTCAATTCAGGTTAGGCTTACGTGAAACATGGACTAATACTTTTTAAAGTGGCTACCGCTATCTTACACAGCTTACTAGCATATTTCTTTTGCAGTGAGAAAGAAGGCAGAGGCAGGCAGAGAAGGAAGATGTTGATTCTACTTTTTGCATCTAGCTGTTAAATGTCTTTGCGCAGCAGATACTTGACATCCTTTTTCATGACGTAAACTCTGCACTGCACCTGTTGAATCTCTGTCGTAAGTGACTGGGGAAACATGTCCAAGGCTGCCCTACAGATGCTTGAGTTGACAAAATGTAAAGGTGTGACCCTGCCTCTGCACTTTTCCTAGCCAGAACTGTGGCAATCTATACCCACATTTTGCTGGTTGATATGATGAACAGTATGTAAGAAAGAGATGCAGTAAATTTCTGGCAATCTTGTGGCACTGCACTTGTACAAGAAACCCTGACTCCTTTTATTTGTATTCAAATTGTTATGCCTTGAGTTCATCCTAGTGCCTTGATTCAATCCAGTAAGCTCTTACTGGCATATTGTTGATTGCTGAACTAGCAGTATCACATTGACCTGCAGGGTTTTATTTGCAAAAACCGAACACTGACAGGTCAGGACTCTCCTTCTCCATCCCTAACAGAAAGCAGATGCCTCCTTATTAATGCATGAAAAATGTCCTTTAAAAATGTAAAAAAACAAAAGCCCAAAGAGACCAAGGACTCAGCTTTTGTCAGAAACGACCTGAAAAACAACGGAAAAGAGGAAGTCCCCTCCCATGCTAAAAGCATAGGGTCAGTCACTTACAGACAACCTCTGTGGTGGTGATGGGAAGGCTTTATAGGTGGGAGTGGAAGTAGTGGGAGCCAGGCTATGAAATTTCTGGGCATTGGTCTTTCATTAACTGGTTGTGTGTGAGAAGCACTTGGCAAAATGCTGACAGCGTGAGCTGATAACCTCTTTTCACTTATCCTTTTTCTCCTTTCTTATGTAGGGTCAAATGAGGAAGATCCAATCTCTGATTCTGCCTCGCTTTTCCCTTGGTGAGAGGAAAACAATCAACAGTAGCTAACTAAAGGAACAGCGCTTTGTTACTCTGTTTAATCTAGGCTTGTGGATTAGTCTAACTCAAGCCACAAAAGAAAACAAAGATACACCGCCTGATATAAAATGGCCAATATTGACTCCTATACATATCATATCTATACAGATAATTCTCTGTCTTTACTGATTCATACAAATGCTCCTCCATGGCACAGAGATTTCAAACAATACCCAAAATGTGTTAACCAAGCTCACAGCAGCTTGCCAGCTAAACCTGCCGAAGTCTCGTGCTAATAAGCAGGGCTGGCCGCTAACGTCATCTGCACCGTTCCTTAGCAAAGGTACTGAAGGTCATAATTTTGTGCAAACCTTAGTGTTGGCAGATGGACAAAATAATACTAAGAGTTGGCCTTGGCATACTAAGATGGGCCTCCAGAAAGCCTTTTTATAAGGTCCAACTAATGTGTATGGACTTGCTGTCATCTGTGAGATATTCAGGATGAACATTTTGATAAAGGTCTAGAAGAAAGTTGTCTACAATGGACTCTTTTTTTTATTTTTCTAAAGTGTATCTTTGGGCCCACATGGAACCCAGCTGTTTATATTAGTGTCCAGAAGCTGCTGCCAAGGTTTTATTGCTCTAATCCAAGAAAAAGGAGCATTAGGTCAAACATTCGTGTTACAGCGCCGAAGAAAAAATATTTATGAAGGCTTTATGTAGGAGGTTTAATCCATGGTTGCTTTGCTTTTTTTTTAAAATAGAATTTAAAATAATTCAAAACTTTTCTATAAATATTGTAAGAAGATATAGTATATATTTTTTTTAAAAAATTACTTCTTTGCAGTGATAGGAGACTATCTAGGCATGTGACGATGTTTAACTTCAGAATCTTGCACTTTATGATGGTCTTGATTCAGAAACTGTTTCTCAGCCACAGGGAACACTTGCTGAGTGTGGTGCGACCTAATGACATAGGCTCTCCCTTCAAACCTGACTCCTGCTGCAGCAGATGCAGTCTTTTGGCTGAATCTGCATCACTTGAAATGATGTGCTGTATAAATTCTTTCACACTTAAACACTCTTTCACCATATAAATTCTGTACGGGCTTTCATGTTAATAAGTTAAGCCATATGAAGATTTAACTCCGCACCCTGTTAGTAGATCCTAAAGCAGGCTTAGAGCCCAGATACTTCACCACTTCACAACTAGCAGGGTTATGATTAAACTGGCTGCCTGCGATGTTGGTGGCTGGGGAAGGAGCAGCAAAAAGCCTGTCAGTAAACAAAGTTTATTAATAGAAATCTCATCACAAATGTCAACATATAAAAGCAAATGTGACATTAAAATGCAAGTGTTAACTCGCAAGGATTAATTAAAACTTTTTATAGTTCAAACAGTATCAAATTTTGAGGAACAGCAACAAGCAATAACTCTGTTTAGCTGTCATTTCCAACAATTTAATGCAAGTTTCTGAAACAAAATGAGTTCCGTCGTTGGCGCACAGACTGACTTTGGTGCGTGAATGGCATGTACAAGCACCTGCACTATGCAGAAGTATTTCCCCGGATCATGATGGTCTCAGCTTTACTGGTCTCTTCCAAATGTGCAGCACTCCCAGTGACATCTCTGGCAGTTCCACGTGTGCAGGCGAAGGTTGGACTGGCCGGACAGAGAACTAATGTGCGATGTAGCAGGCCTGCTGCGGGTTTCCTTCTTTGATTCTGAGTTGGTCATTTAGCCACTGAACCTTCACTGACTGGTGCCAGTGTGGATTATATCACTGACTGAAGCAGAGTGGGAATCATAGAATCGTTTAGGTTGGAAAAGACCTTTAAGATCATCAAGTCCAACCGTTAACCTAACCCTGCCATGTTTGTGCCTATGCTGTGCCCGAGTGTACTAGACTTCTGAGAAACCTAATGCTGGTTTGATCCCTCGCCCATTTCTGTGAAGCCATGTTGTTACCCACGAGATACCTTTTGGTAAGTGTGTGTGGGTCCCCTAGGCTGTCTAAAACACCCATCATCTGCTTTTGCAATGCGTGATGTCTGAACTCTCTTAAGAAGTGCGTAGCAGCTGTCTTGCAAGAAGGGCAGGTAAGATAAATGTTGATGGCCAGCTAAGTGCAGCATGGTCACCCTGCCTTTATGGTCTCTACATGTGTGCACTTGGACCCATGTTAAGGGGAAGGTAGGTCTGAGTTTTTCATCAGTCTTCCCCACATCTACCTCATCTATGTGACTGAATTTGAAAGTTAAACCAGAGCACAATTTTGAGCTCAAAAGATTGTGTAGGTGTAACGTCTGTACTTCAATTCCCCATCGCCAAAAATGGATGAAATAGGACACTGCTGCTATTTCACTCTTAATGATGGTACCACTGCATATTAAAATGAAAGGCTGAAACACTTGAGTACTACAGTGTCTGGGGCCATGAAAGTATCATAGATGATTGTATTGCAGTTATGCTCCTCGTTTCTATAGCAACATTCAGCCAAGAATCTCAAGGCTCTTTACAAGTATTCATGAATTAAACCTATGAGGTAAGGGATGGTGATTATTCTTGTTTACAAATAAGGAAATGCAGAGGTTAAACTACTTGATCAAGGTCACACAACCAATCTGTATCCAAGCCAAGAATAAAAGCTGACTCTGTGGTCTGTGCTTCACTCACCAGGCTGGTATTCTCTGTTGGAAGGGCTGTGCAGGGCTGAGAGGAAAGCCTTGTACAAAGTCTACAGATTTGCTCATTCAAAATGTACATTCCAGCTCCGATTGCCTCACTGAAGTGACCTTATATTTTTATCTCTTTGTCTATCTAAACTTTGCTCTTGTGAAAACATCATTATATCCAGTCAAAGCAGGAGTAACATGATTTTGACAAGAGTTTTGCAAATCTCTGACAAAGCAAAACTGAAGCCTCTGCTTAAAAAGTATAACAGTCTTTGCATGTAGGATTGCTAATCCTTCAGTGGCAATTAGATAAACAGGTCCAGTACATGCCTGGTTCATTTCAGTGTCTACATAAACCAAAGAAAACAAACATATTTACATGAAGAAGAACGATGAATTTTCCCTGGAGTTACCACAGAGATATTGCATGATATGATGAACAAATGAGGTTTGCTGATAGACAACAACAACAAAAGTCCACTCTCCTGGGTTTCTTTTTAAACCACAGGAAGGGAAAAACTTTAAACTCCTAAACTTTTTTGGTATCCAGCCTCTGCTGCTCCCCCTGCACAAAGTGCTTGTCAGTGCTGGGATATTGTAATCGGCGGTGTTAGAGGAGAACAGCAGCCACACCTTTTTAACTCCATCATCCCACTGGATGCTGCTTGTAGAATGAAAGAGTGGAAAATAGCACATATGCTCTTAGGCATGTTCCTTTCTAGTCCAGGCTAAATAGTGTAAAATGCTTTCTTGCTTCTTGCTCTATTAGGCATAGAGATGTCTGACCTAAGGCATGCTTCTTTTCTTTCTTCTAGATGCCATGCCTTACAGTTACTATGTGGATGGTGGTCTGCTTGTTACTATGTCTTTGCGGTCATGCTCTTTTTTTTTTGTCTGGGTGGCTGCGACTGAGAATTTTACAGTGCTTGGAGGAATGGTTTGCTGCTGTTTTCTCAAGCTACTGTGGCTGTATTACAGTTCTGCTGAAGAACAAGTCAGCTGGGTGAATGGCAGTAATTTAGTGAGGAAAAGTCTGGTGAGAGCCGAGGATCATGTTTAGCAACGTTCGCAAGTCTGACTAAAAAGTTCACAGAAGGGCTAAGCAGAAAGAAGGCTTATTGGGCTGGCCTTATTACTTCAAGGGGGCAAAGCAGGGATGGGATAAGGGCAGGAATGGGGAGGATCAGCACTGCCCCCCTGAAAGATGAAACTGTCCTGGAAGTGTATAACCGTATGTAACCCAGTTTGAATTGATATCCAATAATTTTCTCAGCTTCTCAGAAATCCCACATGCATGAGCATTAAAATCAGTGAAACTCTGGAAGGATAAAGCGTAGGTGTCACTTAAGGTCTGATAATCATCAATCTGCATTTTGATCACTGTGTTGAGTGACAGCTGCACCTCAGCTGCCGCTGTGCCCTCTGAGCTGGGCAGTCAGAGATGGGGATGACTGGAGATCTCCCTCAGTCTCAGCATGCAGTGATACTTCTCAAATTTTATTCCCCAAACTTTTTTACTAGCCTTTTTCTGAAATTTATGTAGCAGTCAGACTTGCTTGAGAATTTGTATGTGGCCAAACCACTCAGTATTACCAGTCCTCAGCTTGCATTACAAAGGATCACTTGAATGTACAGTGTCTGTTAGATAGGCACTGGGCCAGACTTGTCAGCTGATTTTGACTAGCTGTGGATCCAAGTATACTTAGGTTGTATAGGTCAGAGAAAATAAAATGGGAGAAAGGAGCAATAGATGGAACTTTGACTCTCTGCTTGCCGATCTCAGGCTTGGGCCATTAGTTCTTCTTTTCAAAAATTATATCCACATTAATCTCACATAGATCTTTACAGCTGTGGCAATAAACATCTAAGTGGGAATACTTCAAAGAAATTAAATTACTGTCTTTGTATTAAAAAGATCTAGTGATCTTTTGGTGCACTGAGATTTTTGAGAGATGGTGGCTTCTTCTGTTTTGCTCTGCTTTCACAGACTGGAGATGAAGCAACCCACTGTAATGAGATCTGTAGGGAAGCCCACCTTTTGCCTGCTGTCCTGCTGCTTATGAAGGAAGAAAATCCTGGTTGCCACTGCGTCAGCATGTTGTGGCTTGGTGGAAGATGGGCAGTTTAGGAAGCGATGAGTGGAGGCACTCGGTGCTGCTGAACTCACTGGGTCTGTGATCCTCAGGATGATTGATTTCACTCCATGGGAAATGCCAGTGCCTGGTGTTTCCCAGACTAACCTAACATTTCTCCTAATATTGGGCAAGGTTTATTGATGAAGTAAAATGCACCCAAGAAACTCTTTGTTGCATTTGGAAACAGGTGAATAAATGTCACAGATGGGACTCTAATAATTAACTACATGCCAGTGTAAAGTCAACTGGATCAGAGCCCCATCCAACCTGACCTTGAATGTTTCCAAGGATGGGGCCTCCACTACCTCTCTGGGCAACCCATTCCAGTGTTTCACCACCCTCATTGTAAAGAATTTCTTCCTTATATCCAGTCTAAACCTACCGTGTTTTAGTTTAAAATCATTACCCCGTGTCCTGTCACAGCTGCCCCTACTAAAAAGGTTGTCCCCATCTTTCCTGTAGGCCCCCTTTAAGTACTGGAAGACTGCAGTACAGTCCCCCCACAGCCTTCTCTTCTCCAGGCTGAACAAGCCCAACTCTCTCATCCTGTCCTCATAGGAGAGGTGCTCCAGCCCTTGGATCATTTTTGTGGCCCTCCTCTGGACCTGCTCCAACAGGTCCATGTCCTTTTGCTGAGGGCTCCAGACCTGGACTCAGTACTCCAGGTGAGGTCTCACCAGAGCTGAGTAGAGGGGCAGGATTAGTTACGATCTTCTTTGCCTAGCCAGCCCACAGGGCTGCTAAATCTAGTGGAGAGAAATGTTTTACAGAATGGACAACTGGGGGTCCTGATGGCTGGTCTTTGAGGCATTTTTCTAAATGTCTGTTGAGTGGCCACCCAAACTCAACTGTACTTTGGCTGAAACTTCCTCTTGTAGTCACAGAAGATCCTAGTCAGGTAAATGCACCCCTGTTATTTTTCTGCAGCCTTGATGATCAACCAAATTATGGTATTAAACTTACCTTGCTAATTCTGAAATCATAGAATCATAGAATCACCTCGGTTGGAAAAGACCTTTAAGATCATCGAGTCCAACCGTTAAATGCAGCCTATCACTACATAACTTTCTGACAGTTGAAAGTGCTTTTCTGAAATGCATCCCTGAAGCTAAGTAGCTTTTCAAAAAGTATAGGAGTCAGCTTATGGATAAATTAGGTCCTTTCTTGCTCTTCAGATTTGCTTTATTCTGGAATGATTTGTGAGATAAATTCTGAATTGTCATAGCAGCTTTATTGCAAATCTTTTATATCTGTAAGGAGTAGTTGTGAAACTTCGTTAGTGATAATAAGGAATGCAAGCTTATCTCTAGTTTATGTAGAGTCTAAACCTGAGAAGTAAGAAGATGTTCATGAGAACAGTGGGGTTTCTGGAATATACCACAGCTGCCCATCATACATAATGTTATTTTTCCTGTTCTGGTAGAGCAGAGAATGCAATGGACTAACAGAACCCTGATAAAAGCTGAATGCACCAGATTCTCATCTTCCATGCCTGGCAACACCTCCACGCATAGGCTTATTTAAATGAACCTAATAGACATGTCTGAAGCAAAATACTGCTCAGACAACCTGTGTCCTAACACGAAATTCTACACTCAGGCTGTCACTCATGCAGTTGTTGACACAACTGTTTGGGGGTTGGGAACAGGGAACCAGATAAGGTTAAAAATAATGCAAACAAAAAGGGGGGCAGGAGAAGGTACCAGCTTACTTCTGTGGAAGGAGGAGGTTTTGTACTTCTTCCCTGAGCTGAGCTGTGCTTTGCACTGGCTCCCTCCCCCTCCTGGACAACAGCTTCAATATTTGTCAGCCCCTTCTGTGAGCTTATTGCGCTCACAAGATAGAGCAGCAGAAAGCTATCCAACCCTGTTTTTGACTCTGCCATTTTAGCACATTAAATTAGCTCAAAGGAGGGCCTGGTGAGTACCAGAGCTAGTAGGAGGTAAATGGCAGAAGCGTGACCTCCTGCTCATGTTTCAGGGAGCTTTGAGTTGAGCTTAGTGCACCTCTGGAAGCCCTGTGCAAATAATTGTGTCATTGCATGTGGGGTAGGAGAGAGCTCCAGTGCTGAGCAAAACAAGTGACTGGCAGAGAGGGTAGAGAAGAATTCCATGGCCAAAATCCCCTGTATTGTGAAACTGAGGTGTCAGCATGAGGCAGAAGGGCAGCCCTTGTCTTTCTGTATCAGAGTGTAAAAATCAGGAAATAAAGGGTTTGGAGAAGACTTAGTGCTTAGAGCCAGAAATGCTGCATTTGGAACTAGCTGTAGGACTTGGAAAGAGATGTAGAGCTGAGTATGTAATAACAAATGGAGATTGTAAAGTAAATGGAGATTTTTCCCCTTTCAAAACAAAGATAACCAGTGGAAAGGTAAAATTTAGGTTTGCTTAGAGAGTGATTCCCTATCTTATCATTGCCTGGAAAATAATTCATTTCTCATTTCAATAGCAAATTCCAGATAACATCACAGACTGGTGGCCAGACTGGATTGCTGGATTTCAACTATGCACATTCCACGTGTAGATCTTGTCTTTCTAGCTCTGATGATCTGTCTTCACCCCCTAGGGACCATCACCAATGGACCAGCTGCATGATTCAAATTTGTAGTACTTCAGCAAACTTAATTTCTTTCCCATTACAGTGATGGCTGTTTAATTAAGGGAGGCAAACTACCCACAGTGCACTGAACTGAATTAGGAGTGCGTGGATGTAACTAGGACTTTTTCAGTCCTAGAGACATAGCAGGTTGTCAGTAAGATGAAAGCATTAAACCCTGAGGTTAACAAACACAGTTTAAACAAATAACTAAAATGCCATGGCTAGCCTATATCTGCTCAGTGCTGCTCAAAGCGAACATATAGCTTTAGTCTGGTTCTCAAGGACAGAGGCTAAATAAGCTCACTCCCACCTCTGACATTACCACAGCACGTTTATGATCAATATTTGTAGCTGTGATTTCATGACGAAGCTAAAGACTGGACATGTCTACAGGAGACACTAAACTTGTTTTGTGGATAGAGGATGTCATTCCTCAGTTAGCTATGTTTACTGTAATATTAATTTCTGATTATTTGCAACGCACATTGAAGACAAATGCTGAAATGTGACCGGCCACAGTTTGCATAAAAGTACATTGATAAACAGAAATTCACCACGAGGCCATGATCTGATGAGACACGGATGTTGATGGAAATACAGCTTTATAGGAGTGCCCAGCCTTCCTAGTGGTGCTAAAAACCCTGCCAGAGTGAAGGTATTCCTCCTAACTCTGATCAGCTCCTTGATCTGCTGCTCGGTGTAGCCCCGGGGAGAGCTTCCCTGGTGCAATGGAAGAGGGGCAGGAGGGAAGAACTGTGTTTGCTCAGTTGTGCCACTGAAGCTCTTTTGTCATTAGCCAGAGAATTAGAAAAGTAACTTTATCCACCTTCAGCTCCCATCTGAATGGGGAATCGTGTGTTCCCGTTCTTGTGCTGCTGTTCACTCTTTTATTTTCAGTTGTGCTGTTGAGAGTCTATGTGAGGCTGGCTGGAAACTGGTGACTGAAATGATTCAGGTTGAAAAGCCATTCCCATTCCTTATTTTAAGTTCTGACGGTTTGGTTGATACTGTACTAAACAACAGTCCTGCATAGGTAGTTGCTCAGCACAAGAAAGAAGAAAAACAGCTGTCCAAGGATAAAGATCACCAGAATACTCTTTTATTGGTTTGGTTGTGGGTGAAAATGTGAGTAGAACTACCCTTTAAATGAAAGGTGCAATTCAAAACAGACTTAGTTTATTAAAACAGTATAGTTTTGTGGGAAGGGCAATCTTGCATTTTACATCTTCCTCTGGGAGGGAGATTTGAATCACTCACTGATACTCGCGGAGAGGCTTGTACCAGTTTGCCTTCGTGGGTTTGAAACCGGTGCTCTCATTGTACTGATGGTTCAAATGCTTTTCTCCTTGCTTAGTTAAAAGCGTTGATCGTCTTGCTCTTAATTACCCTTTTATAGCCCTGAAGGGAATGCTGCTTTATGATTACCTTGTTGTTCATCAGGTTCTCTTTTCTCTTAGGACTCTGATAGGGCGCACAACGTTCATTAATTAGGTACTGGAAGAAGCAGCTGTGGTGGTGTGATTGAAATAGTTACCTAAGATTTGAGTAGAAGGCAAACTCAGGGTGACACATCCTTGGAAAGATTCCTAGTGAAAACTGTCCTGGAGAGAGCATATCCAGTGAACAAAATTACCTAGGGCAAGGCTTGTCAGCTACTGCAAACTGAGAAGAGGCAGCTTGGAAAAAAACAAATTGAACTTTGCTGTAGGAAGGAAACCATGCCAGTGCGTTCTGTGAGAGACCGAGCACATGATGAGGGTGAGGACACCCTCAGAGATGCCCTCCTCAGTGACACTTGAATGGGTCACTGAGGACAGAAGAATTTAAAAAGTCATGATTAATGCTTGGTGTCTGTGACATGTCTCGCAGCAATAGAACATTCAAATCCTTTGCAGTGTTCTCATTGTTAATTATAGGTCCCTTCAATCATTAACATCGGGTAGATCACAGAGTCCACATCTTGCAATTTCAAGATATCTTCTTTACCTCGGGGTGTTTTGGTTTTTTTTTTTCCATCTAGTCTAATTTTAAAGCTCCCAGTTAACTTGACAGCTGGTACCAACTGCGTGCCAATTACTGAGCTTCCTGTAGTGTGAGAGGAAAAAAGCACACCCTTTTTTGAGAGGATTTGAAACTTCTGTGTGTTGAGGATGGATGGGTGCAGCCTCCTCATTTTCTGCCTAATAATTACTCCATCTTGTTTCATATAGTGATTTAAATACAAGTCCATAGTGCAGCTGAAGAAATAGTCTAGATGAATTCTTTCTCACAAAGCAGGTAAAAATGAAGCCTCAAATTGAAAGTTATATTTTTCTTAAAACTCACTGTTGTTTATTAGGCACTGAAGAGGCTTTTCTCCTAAATGATAATACACTGGGTTAACTTTAGCAAAGAACAAGAGCAGTTCTGAAGTAGTACTGACATTACTCTCCCAGAGCTTGAGCACATGGGCTGTGTTTTTGCAAGGGATAGTACCACAGCACCAAAACCCCCAGCACTGTAGACATTACGCTGCAAAGAAATCCAAACTCCTTGACAACAAAGCTGGAGGGTTTTCCCATAAAATTCTTTTTCCCAAAGAACGAGACAAACAATTTCACCTTTATGGGTACTCCCATGTTATTTTGTGCTATAATTTCATTGATTGCTATGCTTGTATTATATTTTTATTTCAGTGAAGAAGCTATGTAAAGCCTGGTTAATAAAACTTTGCTAATTATTTCACTGAACAATCCCTAACTCATTATCAGCTTTTAATAAAAGCATAATAGGTAACATTTCCTAATATCATATTAATTCTTTACAAGTGCTTCCCTTGGGATAGGTGTGAAGAAATAATGCACACGTGGTATTTTTTTCCTAATATGCCAGATATTATTATGTTTGAGCAAAAAGTTAGGCAGCTGTTTTCATTTTTCTGGGTGCTAAGGTAGGCTGTGATGAACTCGTATATAGGATGGTGGCTTATAGGCTGCTATCATTGTGTTAGGGAGGTGGAAAGATGAGATAGCATGGCTGTGATTTTACCTAACTGTAAAAATTCAAAGTTTTTGAAAAGTGGACATTAATTTATAATGTTCTGTCTTCTGAAGAGATGTGATTTTTCTAAAAAAAAGTATATTGTAAAAGAGTAATATATTGCGTCTGCTTTTGTTGTTTGTTTACTTTGGTGGGGGGGTGGGAGATTCACAGGAAAGAAGTTTAACTACAGAAATAGTTGGGATTTATGTTTTGTTAACATTTGCAAGGGTTTTATTTTGCATTGACCAAGTACAAGCTCATGTTGACAATACAGGTTTATTTTTCCAGCTGCTCCCCTGTGTGTTAACAAACTAAGATATTTCTTTGACCATCATATCACTTGGATTATAATGTGCCTCAATCCAAATGTAATATCTATTAGGTTTGGAAAATTACAGCTCTTGGAGATATTTAAATATGGAACCTCTTCAAGTATTTAGCTGTCGGACTGTCCATTTGCCTATTGGAAAGTCAACAATAGCCACCACAGGACTGTATTAAAATAATCAAAATCTCCTCTTTAGACATATTGAGTCACATAAACAAACAGATTATCTATCTTGCAAAATATGTCATTAGTGTTTATTCTTAACATGGTTCTAAGATACTGAAAACACTGAACATACTGTCTGTTGTGCATAAACATTTGTGCAATTAGTACTGCAAACAAGCACAAGCAACATTCTTAACAAGGACTATGCAGTTATTTCCACAGCATTCCAAGAAAGCCTACCTGAATTAGCCTAGCATACTAAACCAGTATATTTTTTCCTAATACAAGAGATTTTCTGTGTATTTGAAAGATCAGCTCATATGAATTTGGTGGCCTGAACTGGAACCAACATGTTGTCATGCCAGTGAGCCAGCGCTGTTCTGGAGTCTTGCTGAAGGCATCAACGCTTGATTTTTTTCCCTGTGATAATCTGCACTGAAGTTACCATCAAGTGATCGTGCCCCTGTACTCCGCACTGGTGAGGCTGCACCTCGAATACTGTGTTCAGTTTTGGGCCCTTCACTACAGGAAAGAGGTTGCATTGCTGGAACACGTCCAGAGGAGAGCAACAAAGCTGGCGAGGGGTCTGGAGCACAAGTCCTGTGAGGAGCAGCTGAGGGAACTGGGACTGTTTAGCCTGGAGAAAAGGAGGTTGAGAGGAGACCTTATCGCCCTCTACAACTGCCTGAAAGGAGGCTGTAGTGAGGTGGGTGTTGGTCTCTTCTCCCAGGTAATGGGCGGTAGGGTGAGGGGAAATGGCCTCAAGTTGCACCAGGGAAGGTTTAGATTGGACATTAGGAAAAAATTCTTCACAGAAAGAGTTATTAAGAATTGGAACGGGCTGCCCAGGGAAGTGGCTGAGTCCCCATCCCTGGAGGTATTTAAAAGACGGGCAGATGAGGTGCTTAGGGACATGGTTTAGTGGTGGGATGGCAGTGTTAGGTTAAATGGTTGGATCTGATGATCTTAAAGGTCTTTTCCAACCTAAATGATTCTATGATTCCATGACACACGTGAGTGACAGTGGCCTTGCCATTAGTCTTGCTCAGTTTTAGCCTATGGGCCTGTCTCTGGCCAGGTGTTTGGTTCTTGCAAGGAGTCAGAAACAGGACACCAGGAACAAGCTTCTGCAGGTCTGCTGAAATGTGGGAATCACAGATGTGCCCCTTTGCATCAACAAACACGAGGTAATTGACTCATTTTAGCAGGCAGTAAATCATGTTGTGTTACTAAGGCTAAGAGTGTATTGGATTTGTGGCTTACCTGAAAAACTCTTAAGTCAACTGATGTATTTGGGCCCTAACTAATCTCTTTTCAGTTATACTGGATTGCTTATCACAAGATCACAGTTTGAAAGAAAGTCTCCCCAATCCCCTCACTGCAAGGTACCAAATAACTCCCATCTCACCCCAGCCTTACCAAACTCATCATCAGAAACAATCTTCTCATGAACCCCATGGATCACTAGTGGAAACAAACAGTGTCAGCACAACAAATGCAAAACCAATACACGCATTTCTGCAACAACCATAGTGAATGCTCCCTTCTGTGAACAGAAGCATCGCTTGTCTTTCATCTCAACCCACCTTGTCCTATCATCATTCCTCTGGCTGTATTTCCCATCTAATCTGCTTGTTTCCATCACTCTTCTCTCTGACATTATCAAATAACTTAATGTAACTGAAAAATTCAGAGAGACTGTCTCCAAAATGTAGTTAGTTTAAGTTTGCTAAGTTAAGTTAAGCTACTTCTGTTTTGGACCTGTAGAAAGATTTGTGTCCCTGAAAACTTGTCTGCTTTTCTTGAGAGCAGCATTTACTCTAATGGAAGATCTTGGCTCTCCCCACCACCTTTCCTTCCCAGCAGAGATGACATCTTCCTTACTTTGCTTGCTTTGGATTAAGGAAAACAAGGAAAGCAGTTACAGAATTATTTTTAGCCTAGATTGGTTGAGTGATCCAGTTCACTGAGCTGCCCCACAGCGATTGTGTCCGTACAACTGATGGGACGTGAGCTGTGGTGCAGGAACAGCATTTGGGAGCTGGGAGGAAGGATGGGAACTTCTGCAGGCAGCGCCTCTGTCTCAGTTAGGTAGGCCTCTCAGTATTAACCGGGGAGCACTGCTGCACACCTCTCTTTTAAATACAAGTGCTCTAATTTTATAGCCACGGTATGTCTGTAAATGTCAATACCCCAATTTGTTTGCCTAAAGAGACATGAATATTAAGCAAATTCAAATACTTTGGTAAGCAGTATCATAACACTCCAGAGTTCTGAATGCATCTAAGAAACGACTGTTATGTTCTGAGTGGTAGTGTGAACACCAAACTGATTCCTATTTTTTATGAATAGCAAAACTGCCCCAAAATGCAGTTTCTGTAATAATAATTTTGAGGTCATATTCTCAAATTTTTGAAAAAAATGTGGCAAGTCAACATATTTCATTTTGTAACTTTATAAGTTTAAAATTCAGTTTTTGAAATGGCATCTTGATTTGGAAATTGTCCTCTTTTTCATGATTTTAATAGAACGTCTGTCAGCCTAGAGATGAAATGAAATACTGGTTTTTAGCCAAAGGAAAATATTCTAGGTGAACTTGAAAGGAATTTTTTGTTTATTTAGCATTATCCACAACTCGGCCGATTCTATAAACACAAGGCATACGAATATGAAACTGCTCATAGGTGCCTGCAGTATTAAATTCATTACAATAAAATACTGTGTATTGAATTTTTCTTGGCCTTTAAATAGATGTATACATTTGCAGAGCCATATTTGCACTCAGCAATTTTGAGACGCAAAACTGTTGCAGAAGCAGCCAGAATTTGGTGGTATTTTGTTTGAACCACAGATGACAATTTTACTTTTGATCTAAACAATAGATTTCTTGTAATAGGGATATATCTGTTCTTTTTATTCCTTAGACTAGACCTTTGGGAAATGTATACTCTGTGGGGCTTTTTGAACGGGACAGTGCCAAAACTGAGGGCCGCTATTCACTGATGTGTCAGTTATTCTAGTGTATTTATTGCATTTCTTCAATATTCCCCTATTTCCATCTCTGTGGCTCACACATAAGATGAGGAGCTGTTCTGGTCTTTCTGGGTGCGCTATTCTCACCCCCATCATGGAGCTGTATTTTTTTTAGTGATATGAACATCAGTTCATGCTGAAAGGGTAGCTTTTCTAATTGATTTCACACCATTGTGTCTGTTGAGATCAATCCTTTTGATAGTGGTTTTCTGTGCAATCAGTATGGACGAGAATGAAAGGGACCCTCTGGAGAACATGATCATCCCCATCATGTACCTGGGAGAGTCGAAACCTGGGCAGACTGTGACTTCTTAAAGTCATCCAGAACTGAGCCTTCTTCCCACTAGCACTGGCCTGCACCTTTATGTCAAGAAGATTCAGAAAAGCTTTCAATGGCTGAAGAATCAGCCACGGAAATGTGTTTATACAGAACAGAATGAGCTCTGAAGTGGAAAACTGTTTTTGTTCGTAGCATTTAAAACTCCGGCTTATAAACATTTGTATTTGATTAACTTCACCCTCAATTATAGCTCTGACTAAGCTTGCAATCCATAATTCTGAGACCACAAAGAAGAATGTCAGCAAAAATACAGAATGTCAGAGTTGACATTCTGGAAATGTGTGAAGGAAAGGATAAACAAATAAAATCAGCCCCCACATTTTGTGAAGGAACGTTTTGTGCGCTCGAAATACTGTTACCAGGTACAGTCATGGGAATCACATGCAATGGCAAGGAAGAGTAAGCAGTATGAATTGCTGAATGTATTTTTTGTTTTTTAAAAATGTTGTTTAATCTTTGTGCATGAATAAAAGAATGAAGAGGATGTCTATTGGAGGAAAAGTAAATGTCACATTTGAAGGAAAAAGTTAATAAAGATCATCAGTCAAACATCCATATGTGGTGCAATCTAACCCGAGGGCTGCTAGAGCTCTGTTAATCTGAATGCAGGAGTCTCCCAAGGCTCTCTGCATGCACAGTTAATCCCACAATCAATACCTTCTCCCAAAATGTGATTAGATGTGGCTAAGTTAAGACACCACTCTAAATTGCCCCTAGAAGAGTTCATGTTTTTCATCAGCCAGATATCAGAATATTACTGCCAGATAGTGTAAAGAATGTATCTGCCTCTCTGCTTCACTGTTATAAAGCAGGAATGGTAATTCTGGTGAAGCTTTTGGAGAACTAAGGACACGCTACTGAATGACATCTCGGTGTTGCTTTTATTAAAATTGCCCATATGCCAGCTTAGCTATGTATGGTGTTAAAGAGTCTGTACTAGACTACAAAAAAATTACAGGATGAATTCTCAAAAAGATTTACAGACTTAAATCCTGTTTCCAAAATTGAGTTAAAAGGGGGATTTATATGATATCTAGAAATGAGCTGCCTCTGAATTATAGAATCATAGCATCATAGAATGTTTTGGCTTGGAAGGGACCTTTAGGGAAGAGAAGTGGGCAGAGGGTTTCATTTCATCCTAAAGGCAACATCCAAAACAGGTCAAGGTGTGTCTTCACTGACCAGCTCAGGTCTTTTCTTCAGACGTCTAATCCAGCATGATGAATTCTACTCATGGCCATCTAGGGCTTTGTTCAGAAATCCTAAGTTCTACCTACAGCTGTCAATCAGTTATTTCTTTTGCCAACTCTCAAACCCTAGATTTGTCCAGAAGGAAATTTTATACAAAGGAGCTAGGGAATGTTTAAATAATCTGGCCTGTAGCCTAAGGCCTAAGTCTCCTTGAAAGTCCTAAAGGATTAGGGTCCTAAGTCACTCTGGCACTTTCAGAATTTTTATTTTCAGTGCTGTTGGAAAAGACACTGCTTTACATAATAAAACAGCACTTTGGTTTTGTGAAATATGAGTCTTCATCGATGCTGACAGTAGGCATTGCTGAGCTTTTGTCATAAGGTTCTGGGCCATCTCTTCACATCTGCTGATGAACCCTTAAGAAAAAAAAAAAGGACAAGAAGGGGAGGGAATTCAGTTCTGTCTGCAGGATTCACATCTCAATTTTTGTTTCATCAGATGGAAAAGGTCAGTGAACTAAAAGTCTTTTTTTCGTGATGGAGCTAGGAGGTCCAAAACAATTTCTGCAAATAGAAAATGTAAACCAAAACATAAATGTAAATCAAAAGAACATCCTGTTCTTGTTTATCTTGCAGACGAAACTAGAAATTCGCAAACCTTTATGCACAGTTGAAAGTGGATTTAAGACAACCTGTTGTCTGCCTATGATCTGAACAGCTGTTTGTAGGAACATTTTCCACATAGGTCACCGCAGAAAAAGAATAAGGCGTTGACAGCCTGACGGATGAGTTTGGCTGGCATGGTGCCCATCCAGTTGTACGACCAACACTTTCATGTACAGTAAGTACCGCACACATTCAGATTGCCTGTAATATAGTAGCACATCTTGTAAAGTTATAAACTGAAAACAGAAGATCACCTGAGTTCCTGAAGAGCAAGCCACTCTTCTCCTAAATGCTCTACTGATAAAAAGAGAAGTGAAAGTTCAAATTAAACTTATGAAAAGCTCTTTATGTGAAAGGTTGCAGCTGTTGATGCGTGGAAGGGATCATGCTGCTGTGTGCACAGAGCTAAAAGATAAGCAAAGGTCCCACTGCTACGTAGAACTGCTCCCTGTTTCCCAGCCAGGAGCAGTCCTTCCTTCTTTCAGAATATTGGTGGCCCTTACGTAAGCAAAATTTTGCTAAATGGTCAGCCAGACATGGACAGACACACAGAGTCTCATCGTTGTTTCAATTAGTTGGCATTGACTGATACCTAAAATCCCAGAAATCTCATTCTTTTGCTTTGTGCATGGAACTTAATGTTGCTGCAATACAAATAAAAAAAAAAATCTTCAAGCCACACTTTATATAAAGGAAAAGAAAGACATTTCTTCTTTGGTTTTCACTTCGCAAAGCACATACACCTATCTGTTCATGCTAAACCTTTCCTTGATGTTTCCTTTCAAAAGAGAAACAGATTACCATCCCAACATGGTAGACACTTGATCTGTTTACCAGTCCTGGTCTATTAGGGTATTGAACAGAAAATATGCATTTTTTTTTCTGTCTTCTACTAGGTGGCTCAGTGGCCATATGCAAGTCATCTAACTCCCATGGCAAGTGCCTGAAGCTTGCTGGTTTAACCTTGGGCTGGAAGTGAATTTGGGGAAGTTTTGTTCTGTGCTTCTCTGCCAGCGACTTAGAGAAAAAACAGAGTTGAGTTCCTTAACTTCTCCATTCCCCTGTCGCCATATCTGTAAAGTTGCTGTTATATTCAGTATTTACCCACTGTTGCAAGCTATTGTGAGACATCTGCGAGGTGAATATGCTACTGTACAGAGTGCTCCCTTACTATGAGCTGAGCACCTAAACCTTGACTGTCATCACCAGCCTGGCAGCTACAGAAGCAGTGCAAGGGATTTCTCCTTTCCTGTCTGTCA
Source organism: Gorsachius magnificus (assembly GCA_034008185.1). NCBI lineage: Eukaryota > Metazoa > Chordata > Aves > Pelecaniformes > Ardeidae > Gorsachius > Gorsachius magnificus. The sequence goes on from CM067081.1 coordinate 167,999,289, forward strand.
TATAGGGTAGGACCCTTCATTATCCTAATTATTTTTTAATAATGTATTATTTATATATATTTTTATACTTCGTATATATTAAGCAAGCCTTTGGGGTCTCTCTGCCAGGGAGTATTAACCTTAAAGAAGGAAAATACTTCTTATTGCAAGGGAAAGACAGCACATGGCGCTTAGTTTATCTCCGCAACGGAGACAACCAGGGATGTTTAAGTGCCCTCCTTCTCTGGCTGGGGGAGCCTGCAGGGGTATGTGCAGCGTGAAAGGTTTTTGTAGGTGCTCCACCTTATTCTGCCCCAGGCCCTTCTTGGAGTTTTTCTACCCCCAGGAAAAGAGCCTGTTTGCTGAGGTACACTGGTAGAAGGTAAAGTAATCTGGTATCTGCTTGATCTCTGTAGTCACGTAAGGCAAAGAAGAGTGAGATCTGTCTTCATTTTACAGACATGAAAATGGACAAGGAGGTTGCCAAAGGCCTCGAGGGGTATCTGTGCTGGATCAGCACTGAGTTATTTCTATCGGGCATATTCTTCTTGGAATATTCTTGCGGCATTCCTGCCTGAAAGTACACAAAAAATAGTAAAATTTATTTTGACATCAATATTTTTAATAAGAAATGGGCAGGGACGATCCCTCCCTCCCATGTTAGAAGGTATGTCATGTTTTAATTACATGGCTCTGGCAAGCCTGATTTTTTTTCTTCTTCCTTGTTTCACTTTTTCCTCTTTGGGTTTTTCTGGGAAACCCTTTCTGAATGCTTGCTCTGCAGAGGCATCAATATTTTCTTACTACTTTTGACTACCAGAAATTCCATTCTGTGTTGGCAATCTCCACAGAGATGCCGGTATGCTGGCTAAGTTAGCTAATTAGCTACTTAATTAGGGTGTTGTGGTAGGGGTACAGTAGGGAGGATGTATTTCTCTACAGGAGTTTCTAAGCTACTTGTACAATCATTAACTGTTTTATTTTAGTCCCAACTGCAGGAAAAGGAGCAGGAGAGATGTTAATCTTTAGCACTGTAACAATGCTTTGTTTCACTGCCCTACTTAAAAGATAGCCCAAATTTAAAAATATAGCAGAAAGCCATCTCTCTGGAAATGGAAAACTGACAGTATGGATTACAAAAATGACAACATAGAAAGCATGTCATGAAACTGGGAAAGAGCTTCCCAAATGCTGATTTTTGATTATAAACCCTTCCTTCTGCAATATGCTGTGGCTCAGTGAATGCCCCAGAACCAAAGCCCTGGGCTTGCTAAAGCTTATGCTGATTGAAATCTAGAATCATTCAAATCCGAAGAAGTAATTCTTGAGTCATCCATGCCCCTCCAGATTTTTTCTGGCTTGACAAACTGTTCAGATTAGCCTGATGCTGTGTTCTGTGTATAGCCAAATCCCGAGGTTCAAGCCAAGGTTGCTAAGTCTCACATGCTGAAACAAAACGTAAACTTTGAGTCAACGGGGAACATTACGGGTTTTGAGCACACGAGGTGTGTTGCCACAGTTGCCTTATTAATGCCTGTCACTCTAAACTTCACCGGGCCCTACAAAAGCTGATCAAAAATGAATTAAGAGTGGCTCAGCAGGGCAACCAGTGCTTTTGCTGTCTGCTAATTGGAAATAAGCATACTTTTGCAGGCTCCTCACCTGCCTCCCTGCTTGATAAAAACCTGTACAGCTTTTATCCCCTGTGGCATGGTTTTAAATTGTTTCCAAAGCTGTCTTCCTTGGTGACTTTGACTGTGGAGAGGTTTAAGCCTCTCTGTTGCTCTGAATTACCACTTCAGCCAGGGTGCTGGGCAGAACTGCTTACTGGGTGAATGTTTCTGGGGAGTGGGTGCAGTCCTAAGTCATGCAGGTAAAGCTAAACAGGCTCACAGACAGCGACCTGAGTAACAGAGCAGATATATAGAGCTAAAATGCAGTGGATATTGTATCAATTCTTTTTTATAAAATTTTCCTTTTACCAAAGGAAGAAAAATACTACAAAGAAAAGATTACTATCCTTAACTACCTATACAGCTACTTGCGTAAGACATATAAGACATTCAGAAAAAGAGAAGACAGCTTGAAGGCTGCTGTCTACTAAAGAGCTGCAGTAATATTTTAACTTAACTGATGTTGATTGTACATTTGGATTAGTTTGCAAATAAAACAACTGTAATGAAAGTTTTGGTGTATAAGATAAACTAGTATAGGACTATAGAATAAACTTGACGTAGGACTGAAGAAGTAGGTGAGGGTCCATAAATACAATATGTCCTGTAGTAGAGGTCAGCTGTTTTATGCATACTGAGTAATACTAGCCAATCCTAAAACATGAGGAAACATCCAATTTAGATGATTTACCCCATAAGGTGTCGTCACCTGTTAGGTCAGATCCTTTTGATAATGTTACAAGAACAGATCTATTTTTACCCAGCTCTGTTCAAATATCATTCACTAGCTCTGCAAGTGCTTTGGTCCAAAGCCTGAATGAACAGGTGTAAGAACATTATCTGACCAAATATGAACTCATGCATTTTATATATTGTACATGCTCACACTTTTATTTATAAAATGAGTTCACTGTCCCTGGCATTTTACTTGCACTGTTCTGTCTTGTCTATTGAAATCTGAAATGAAAGAAAGCACCGATATCTTCTAGACTTTCATGATGAACCAGCAGAAGTAAAAATTTTGTGAAAGATGAGAGGTTTTTCCCTCCCAGCTGATTTAGTGAAGGCACATAAAGTTTAGTTTAGTTTTCTGTTACTTCAGGAGTAAACCAAAATAATTATCCACAAGTGGTTGGTTTTGGCTATGTTACATCCTAGGACTTCTTTTTTAAGTTTTCACCTACCAAAACTAGAGAGATATATAAGAAAACTCTTTTAAATTCTCTGTAATGTACTATTTAAAGAGAAAGTAGGATACAAGCAGAATTAACTCAATTATCACATTTTTAAGGACATTATGTGGGGGTTTACGTGTTTGTTCACTTTTCAACAAAGTTTTTGGAAGGAAATGCTTAAAAGACAATGGCTATGCAGTCTGTAAGGATCTTTGTACTTCATGGACGGTCTTTGTTTAATGAAAGCCTGTGACTTTCACATACATCTCTGTATGCATACCTTTCATGTCCTGCATGGCTCAGGGTTCCTAAATCAACCAAAACTTAATTGAAGGTTCCTGGTAAGATACAAAGAAATTACATCCAGACAAAATGCAAACCCAGGGAACAAATAAATATCATATTGGAAATGTCAGATGATAATATGTTTAGACATACTGGGGTCAAATCTCTGTCTTTAAAGCTGTACTTTTTAACATGTTTTTTACAGGGATTTGATATCAGAGTGGCAGTACAACATTGACAAGCAAGCTCTGCTGCTTGTTTGCAGGTGCCTCATAGCTATCACATGCATAAGGGTGGAATTTTTTGCAAGCGTTTTTAGTAAAGTCTGTGCATTAAAAGCTGAAGCTGACCACCCTTTTTATCTCACCATGGCCAATACTTTTCACTGAAGCAAAGTTAAAATGAATGGACCTGAGGGATATTTACTCAAGCCAATAATCTAAATGAAAGCACTACACCTGTATATAAGTAAGATTCCAGGAGAGGCAGATAGGTTGCATGTTGTTAAGGCTGCATAGCATGTCCCGCTGTGACTCCTTGTATTCGGTTGCTCATAACTTTGAGAAACTTTAACAGTTTTGGCTGCACTTTCCCATAGCTGATGTCTGCTTGAGGTGGAAAACTTTTTGACAAATAGCAGCCAAGTGATAGAACCATTTCTGAAACGAAGGTTAAGGGAAAAACCTGTTGCTTTATTCCTTTAGAATTATTCTTGAAAGCTTGTCTCTGCAATGGTGAAGTTTGGCCTGGGAGCTGGGGGGAGTGGGGAAAGGAATGGGAGGCAGCTGGGTGGCAAACAGGAGGGAGGCATGGAGATGGTGAAAGAGGAGGGAGCGAGTGAGGAGGGAAGCTGGGGCTGGAGGGAAAAACAAAAACTGAGAAGGTTATAAGACATGGTTTACCTGGGCAAAAAGGAGGATAGGTAGCCATGGGGATGTAGGGGAGGGTTCACAAATCAAGGTCAAGGATGGAGACTGCTTGGGAGGAACATTGAAAGAGGCAGATTGGGCGGGGTCATTGAAGACAAGGCAGGAATGAGGTAACTGGTACACATCCCAGCAAGAAACTGGGAAGGTATGTCAACCCAGGAGTTGTTGGAGAGTGACATCCAAGCAGTGGCCTTGGAGGGAAGGCAAAGGGAGAGAGATGAGACTAGATTATCCAGGAGAGTGGGACTGATATAAGGGGCTTGCTGGAGAAAGAGGAGGACACAGATGGATAGGTAAAAGGCATGGGCATCCAACTGGGAGCTGCTGTTAGAGAAACCCTCATGCCTGGATAGGGACAGATAGGAAGGGCTGGGCATTGTGAATAAAATCCAAGAAGAGTGGGTGGGAGTTTTACCTGTCAGAACACATTCTTCTTCTGTGATGGAACCCGCTATCCCTGAATTACCTTTTCCATCAGTCACTAACGGTAGTAAATGTTGCCTGACAAAGAAAATGCCTTGCAACCTCTTCTGCTGGCTCACTGGCAGGAAGGCAGCTTGTCTGGCTCAGGGACAGAGACCTGTGCTTTGGGTCCAGAAGTCTTGGCTTGTGGATGCAAGGTGGGCACCTGTGACAGGCATTCAGGAATTGGTGTAGTGATTTAGTGTGGCATTTCTGTTCTTTTCAGGTTGTCATTTGAGAAGAGGAAATCATACACAAAAGGAAATCATACACAAAATTGTACTTTTAAGACTGCAAAATCAAATGCCTCAAAGTTAGTAAGCAGCTACGGGAGTCTGCTCTGAAATCAGTGATTCATTTCCTAATGCACTTCTTTCTCTTGTGCATCCCTATTGAATTTATTCCATAATACTTCTGTGACACAATGGGGCTTTTGTACCCTCTCTTTGTTATCTGCACTAGTTTATGACTGACATGCCCAGGAGCTGATATTTCAGAGTACTCAACGTTTAGTACTGCAGATACTCCAAGTAAAGCATCCACACAAATCAACTGCAAGCTGACTTTTCAGCTCTGCTAGAAATTAGATCCCACAATCGCAAGCCACATATGGGAAGATGAGGAATATGCAACTGCTAAAAAACAGTGAAAAGTGTGATTTAAACGGCTTGGCTGGCACTGCAGAAGAACTCCATGGCAAAAAGCCACATTCATTTGCTTTCATTGTGATACCTTCTGTTTTCTTCAGGTTAACCTTTAATCACTTGCCAATTTTTGCAACAGACGATATAGAGGGAAAAAAGAGTGCCCAGAAAGAGTAGCCTCCATCACTACATTGTCTGGATTTCATCCCAGAGGAAATCCCTGTAGTAAATAGAGTAAGGCAAGGGCCCCAAAAAACTGGTATGTAATAATGTATTTTAAGATCTTAGCTCAGTGTACATAGATAATCCTAAGCACAGCATCATGTCACAAACTCAGGTGTTTTTGGAGCTTGGAAAATACTTAGAAAAACAGGCTTAATGTTTTGGCTTCAGAGTTTTGTGACAACCAGGCTATGTCCTATAAAGTGTGCTGTGATGCTACTGCTTCTGGAGGACTGGAACAAAATACCAATGGCATGAGTCTGCTTTTATTTTGCAAGTGCATTTTAAAATATAAATATACTCAGAAAAATGACTGCACCTGACATCAGGGTTTTCTATACTATAGCTGTTACTTTCATGTCAAATGTGTTCCATTTACCCAAAGACTACTGCATCTGCTTCTAATCTAGCAAATTCAACCTGGGCCATACAAAATTAAGCAGTAGTCTTATAGGACCATTCCAAGCTGGGTTTTATAAGGGCGGACAAGTGCTGGTAGAGGAGGAGTGTTAGCTTGCGTATTTGCTCTCATATTCCTCTGGGGATCTGGATTGTCCACGTGCTGTTATCGGTGGCTCTTTTGACCTGATGTGCCACATTTGGCTGGGTTGGTGCATGAGTAGGACTGGTAGTTCTGCTCAGCACCTGAAGAAAGCGTGTTTTCCCTCAGCACATTCCCAAGTCTCACTCCAGTGGGCATATATCTGCCTGTGGCAAGGTATCGGCTGTTGGCTTGGTCCTGTAACTTGATGCAGTGGGAGGATCAGCTGCCTCTCCCAGCCTGTTCTGGTGGAGGTTAGATCCAGACTGGCCACTGTGAGGAACTATAAGTCCTGCAGTCAGAATTGTGGCAGTTGGTCTGTTAGGGTAGGCAGAAGACTAGAAATAAGTTTTCTCCCCTCCAGCTTATTCATCTCTGCCATTCTGCCAAAAGCAACGCTTTGCTCATTTTAATTAAGTTACCTGAACTCCTGCAAACCCTGGAAGCAGACAAGCAGAGTAATCAGGTATGCATGCCATTTTATAGAGTCACTTCAGTGCCTATAATCGTGCTTTAGAAGAGAAACACCTGAGGGAAAGTCATTGAGAAATTACAGTTATGTAGATAAATGTCATGCTTTATTTTTAAATGTAAAAGTGCAACACATACCAAAGATGTGCTAAATTGCTATATTAGAATGGCCAACACTGTGTCTGCTCAGGGCAGGAAGGTACAGAGAATTTTTTCAGTAGTTAATTGGTAAATGTTTTGTATTTTTAAAGGAGAGGGGAGGGATTTGAATGTAGAAGTCAATTATTTTTAAGAAGCAGATCAGAGACAGGGGACTGAGCCACAGGAGTAAGAGGTCCCAAGGGAGGAGGAGGAGTGAGAGTGAAGTATAAAAACCTCAGGAGAGGGAGCAAGGGGAGAACTCAGGGATTTCACTCTTTTCTGATTTACGGACACTGCCTTTTTCTCTATGGGAGGTGTGGACACCTGGCTGGTGTTTTTGAAGCTATTAACAATAGCTTGTCTTTACAGCTACCTTCCCTCAGACTGTCCAGCAATGGTCCATAAACCTCCTGGGATCTGTAATCCTCTTGCTGAAAATTGCTGGTTTGCATAAAGAGGATAAGGGTTTAATGTTAGCAGCAGCACCTTGCTGTGGGTGGAGGAGCCTAAACCAGGTATCAAAACAACATTCTGTCCTGAAGGAAAGAAACTGGCCTTCACTTTTACCTCACCTGCCTGCAGGTACCGCACCTCAGACCAGTGTTTGGATACAACTTTGCACGAAGCATACATGTTAAAACACGCTCGCAAGGCATAGCTATTCATCATAAAAAAGAGAAAACTGCTGCTTCAATAAAGCAATACCAAATACAGAATTACGTCTGTTATCTTCTACCAAAGTCCCTGCACTGGGAGGGATTTGATCCTTTGCCTGAAAGGTGCTTCCTCTGTAATTTTTTTCCAACCATTGAACTTTTGGGTGGGAATTTACCCTATCAATGTGGTTTTATGCCAGATGCCACATTACAATTGTAAAAGACAAACACCTGTATCCTTAACAGGGCTGGTTGCTGCTTCATGGCCCTTCCTGTCACTGATGTGTGATCCTTGCTGTTCCTGTGTCTTTCCACGTGTGGTGGTTTAAACCCAGCTGGTAATGAAACCCCAGACAGCCGCTTGCTTGCTCCTCCCTGGTGGGATGGGGGAGAGAATCAGAAGATTAAAAGTGGGAAAACTCATGGGCTGAGATAAAGGCAGTTTAATAGGTAAAGCAAAAGCCCCGCGCACAAGCAAAGCAAACCAGGGAATTCGTTTACTGCTTCCCACCGTCAGGCACGTGCTCAGCCATCTCCAGGACAGCAGGGCTCCATCACGCATAACAGTGACTTACTCTCAATATCCTCCCCTCTGTCTTCTTCCCCCAGCTCTCTATGCTGAGCATGATGTCACATGGTGTGGGATACCCCTTTGGTCAGTGGGGGTCAGCTGTCCCGGCTGTGCCCCCTCCCAGCTTCTCGTGCCCCCCCTCCCTGCTCTCTGGTGAGGTGGGGTGAGAGGCAGGAAAAGCCTTGGCTCTGTGTGAGCGCTGCTCAGCAGGAACGAAAGCATCCCTGTGATATCAACCCTGTTCTCAGCACAAACCCAAAACACAGCCTTGTACCAGCCACTACGAAGAAAATTAACTATCCCAGCCAAAACCAGCACATGGTTTAAGAAAGACCATGAACAAAGACCACACTTTAGAAAAGCAGGTAAACAAATAAAGAAGTAGTCAGTGGAGAACAATGATATTTCTTTCTTTAGCTATTATTTTAGTATTTTCTTCTTCACTGGCAATTTTAATCCATTGCCATTTTATAAGCAGCTTGCAGGAATGAAGAGAGGCTTAGGATGTCCCGCAGGCATTCTGCCTGACTATGTGAAGAATGTTCACTATCAGTCAAGAGGTTGGAAATAAAAGGAAACCTTGTACTGAACCTCATTAATGTGTAATAAAACGGACTAGCTTGTTATCTTGGAGATACAGACCACTCTACCCTGTAACAGAGAACATCTGCAAAACAGAAAGAGAAAAATGGTTTGCTTGTAGGAGCAGCGGCGCAGTTGCCATAAAGCAGAATTGCTCCGAGGCAGCCAGTACCTGTGCTTTCAGCCTGGGCAGTCTCATAGCTTCTGATAGCTATGTGATAAGGAAAGGCGCGGACCTTCCCCTGTCAGGTAAGCGGCCGTGTGTATGCGCCATGTTCTCAAAATCTACCTGCCCTGTCATCTAGCCGCCAGATGTCCAGGGACGTGCGAGATGAGCCATCTCGCTGGAGGCTGCGTGGGCGTCCCAAAACATGGCTAATGGGGGGCTACCCTACCCTGTGACCACCCAGCCCTGTGCCCTGTGTGGCCAGAGGCTGCGCGTCGATCCCGGCGTGCGTGCGTACGTGTGGCGGGACCTGCCAGTAGGCAATGGCCGAGAGGAAGGCCGGCAGTAGGCAATGGCTTAGAGGAAGGCTGGCGGTAGGCAATAGCCGAGAGGAAGGCCAGTGGTGGAAGGCCTGCGAGGCCCCGGGAAGGAACGGCTGGTGCAGGCGGCCCGAGGCATCGCCCAGGTGGTGGCCTGCTGCCCGTCCATGTTTTGGGGGCACTGTGGAAGGTGGGGTTGGGGAGGGCTGAGGCCTGGATGAAGGGCTCGGCCATCTATGTGCTGCTCCTCAGCTCACCTCCTGCCACTGAAAACACTCGCTGGATAGAATTTCATCCATTAGTGTAATTAAAAAGTAAAAAGAAATGAAGCAAAGCTAACGAGCCTTCTGTAATAATCCCAGCGGAGATCTCTAAAACAGAAACATAGGAATCATTTGATTTTAGAATAATTAGACTTTAATTCATTGAAGTTTCCAAAGTGACTAGGTTTTGGAAGTGTAACAAAGCAGGTTTTAACCAAATAATTCCAAAGCAGAGGTCACGACTTGTTATCAAACAAATAAAGTCTCAACATTTTTTCTCATGTTAGGAGTGCAAACAGGTGTTTTGAAGGAGTAATACATTCAGGTTGTTTTGTAAGCAGGAGGCTGGAAAGGGAATGCCTGTTTGCTTTTGCCTCGTGTCTTCCGAGGAAGGGAGGCAGGCCAGCAAAGGCAACAAATGTTCGGACTTTCCTGAAATGGCGACCGCCTGTGAGTAGGAAAACCAAGTATGTATATTACTTTCTAAGTTTCCTTTTCCTCTATGCTTTTCCCCAGGCTTCTGCTTGGATACATAAGCAGCCTGCTTTTTCCTGAGCTAACTCTCAAATTTCACTTTGTTGTTATGCAAAAAGGCTACAAGTATACCAAAACCTGAAAAGCCTACAGGGTTTGTGCTGATGTGTAGGTGCTGGGCTCTCCTGATTTTATCTGAATCGTGTTGAAAAATAATGCATCAGAAATGGGGAAAGACGTACTTATTTAGTACGCTTTAGCACGAAATCTGACCAGCAGACTGGGAAACTGAGTGTGACCCGGAGTCAGGCGTTGGACTAACACAGTCCTGGAAAAGCTTCACGCTGTTATCCCTTCTCCCAAACTGTGGGTCCGTTCAGTAGCTGAGGATGGCTCAGTTCTAGGACCATGTCTACTGTGACAGGGACTGTGATAAGGATAAAGTGCTTGAAATTGTGGAACTGCCTGCTTAAATGTGATTAGCTCCAGGAATGGTTGGGTGGGTTTGCATGAAATAAAAACAGCAAGAAACTTTGTTAACGAGTCAGTTCCCCTCTTTATTTTATTACAAGGTGTATGTCTCTGACTTGCAATTCTGCTTGGGAGGAAAGGCTGAAAGGTCAGGTGTTTTTTAGGCTGTCCAGTGTTACTGGAATGGGATGCCTCGGGGTAGGGATCTGCGGTAATACTGCTTCCAAAAGGGTCTGCTGATCTTCTTTCTCCTGCTCCTGGCTGCATGGTGCTGCTTCTTCCCTTATGTGGACTCTAGTGCTTGCCTGTCTTTATGCTGATTCAGCTCACTGAAGTGGCAGGAAAAAAAAATCTGCTTTTCTATTTTATTTTTTAGAAGATGAACTGGTTTGTTGAAAGGCAGCACAAGGCGAGAAGGAAGACCAGATGACTGAGAGTGGTATGAGAAAGAGCTGGGACCCCACTCCTCTGCCTGCTGTAAGATGTTAGATATACTCAGCTTCCCTGGTCTTGGGAAATGCCCTATAAGTATGATCTGAGTATAATACCTTGTATGTTGATGCACATGGGCTTTTTCCTCAGTCCCTTGGTTCTGTGGGGACTACTCAGGTTAGCATGAATCTTTATAACACTGTGTGTGGGTGGAGAAGGGGGTGTGGGTTGAACAGGATTATTTTCACAGACCTGAGTGGAGAGCATATACAGCTAAGCAGGCAGGAAGGGTTGGGAACCTCAGCCGGGAGATAGAGGGGTGAGGGCAGAAACCTTTCAACCTTAGCATTAGCTTTATCAGAGCCCAAACTTTTGTAGACAGACAAAAGTGATGTAATATTCCCAGGAGCTGGAAATTACTTCACCTTAAACACTCCTCTGAGTTTGACTCACAGAGAAAATTACTTTAGGTGAAAAATATTTTGAAAACATTAGGGGGAGGATTTGGATTTTATCACTTCTTCTATTTAAAAGCCATATATACAAAGCTTATTTCTGGCACTCCAGAAAATCAGTTGGCTTCCATAATGTCACAGAAGTGATGTAGGAGATTGCGTCTGGATATCTGCTCAGTAGAAGTAAGCCCTAGCATTAGAGATTAAAAATCATGGTCTCCTTTCCTAAAAGGCCCATTTTAAGAGCTTGATAGCTATTGCCATGTGATGACTTCAAGGGACCACCATCGTAAAAGGCAAGGAGTCCTGCTACCAGCTGAACCTGGGGACGGAGGGCTGGCCCAACAGACTGGGTGCTCGGTGCTCTCCCCTTGCTGAGAAACGGGTACGAGAAGTGCTATGGAAGGGCAGTGTGCCCTGGCAGGCGGGTTGTGTCTTGTAAGGATGCTGCTCCCTGACTCTACAGCCTGACGGCCATCAGTGGCTAATGCTGGACATTAAGTGGCAGAGAAACCTGAACTTTTACAGAAGACAGGGGACAGTAAGTTAAGTAAGTGATTAATTTGTATTTCTGCCCATTTAAAGTGATGTGGAAGTATGGTAGAGAGCTAAGAAGTTGAACTTTGTCAATAATAAACTCTCCTCTGGACTTCTTCAGCTTTTTTCTGTAGAAGTGGGAAGTTGGGCTGATGAGTGCAGCCAGGGCTGAAGCAATAACCCTGAGCTGTGGAAAGCAATGGATCTGGCTGTAGCACACACAAATTAATTTCCACCCACTGGAAAGAATCCCTGACTTCCCCTCTTGTCTTTGGGCCAGGAAAAAGTACCCAGAACAATGAGAAACAGTTGGAGCCACTGTTATATTAGGCATTGGAAATCCTGCTTTTTCAGAGTTTTAGGAAGAGGAATCAAACATTTCTCAAGTTCATTGCACATGCAAGGTTGCAGTGCTATGTACAGCTGATGCACATAAGCCTTTCCCAAATACTATAGACATTAACAACAGCTCTCCAGTAACTGAAAGAGGATACAACTTCAGCAAGAATGTCAAGCATTTGTGGGAGCAGATAGTTTGAAAACACAACAGCTTTGCTTTGCCAGGTGGCTAAGTTTGCTTGATTGCGTTGACAGGAGAGTAAAGCAGTATGATGCACTGCATAGTTTGTTCCAGTTACCAGATGAGACTGGTTGGTACTGGCTGAACTGGCTCAGCTGTTATTGCACCTTTCCTCTCACCAACTTTTATCTTCATTCATCCTATCTTTCCTTTCTTTATAAATAGCAAGAAAAGGCTCCCTTAAACAGCTCCTTTCTACCTCTAACTGTGCTCTGAAATACCATGATCTTGCAATGACTACGCAGCTACTGTATGATAGCACAAGCACTACCCCCTCTCAATAAAATCGGAAAAGTGGAGCAGCAAGAACCTAACAGGAGGGACAGGATGTGCAGGTGATGCTTAGAAAAGCTGTCCAGCAGGTAGTGGAACATGGGCTGTAAGTCTGAGGGCTCAAAGGGAAGGAGAAGCAAGGCCATCTGACACAGGAGGCACTGCTAATTGCAGCGGAATTGCTAACGGTGGAAACAGCCTCTGCACTTTGGTAGTGTCAGGAAGAAAAAGGTGTCAGGGGACAGGCGAGCAGGCAAGGAAGATGCGGCCACTTTCCTTTCTGCACCTCACGTATCTCTCTTGGCCTGACTGTTGTGCATGCAGAAGCCTGCACAGCTTCCTTCCTTTATTGAAGGTATCTAAGAGAGCAATGGAGGGGCTGTGCCATTCTCCGAAATGCTCCATGTCATGTTCAGAATAGGCAGTTCAATTGCTTTTGGCAGGTAAGACCTTTCATGCCATCACACCTATGAACCAGGCCCTTGTTCATCCTCTGTCTTTGCATAGTTCTTGAATGCAAGTAACAAAGCATGTAGGACACTGCTGCCAAGTCTGTGGGCTCAGAGAGAGATCGGGTGGGGATATGACCTGAAACAGCAATGACTAGTGCACCAAAATAATCTCAGAAGAGTGGAGCAGCAAGCAGCAAGCATCAGTTAAGCTGATGGTAGAAGTATCCACCCACCGCAGATGAACTGGAGGAGAAAAAGAGGAACGGCAGAAAAAATGTGAGGAGAGCTCATCTAAGGCCCTGGCTGCCAAAGTGAGTCCTCATGTCCAAATTTTTTTCTGGGCCATATCTTCCACAGTGAAATACTAGCTGAGTGCCAGTGGGGAATAAGGTATTAATATTATGACCTCTTTTTAACTTCTGGTAATCTCAGTATCTTCTCTGTATTGATGGGGTTTGTGCGCATTGTCTGGCAGAGAGCATAACAGCGAAGATCCTCCTTCATCTACATTAGATTTTTACTAATAAAAGATGATGATCCTTTTCTGGTGTGCCAGCCCTCCTCAGCATATTGCTGTCTGATGCCACTGAACTGGGCTTTCTGCAATAATGATTGGATTGGGCTTGATTGCTGTTTCTAGCCTTTCTTTTTTTATTATTATTTTATTGGTTTTCAGCTTAGTTGCAGAAAGTGCCTACAGATTTGTCCTTGCACAGTCTGGGCATTCGGAATACAGTGAGCTGAGGCTCACCGACAGTAATGAGAGAGGAATCAAACCTGTTGTTTATCTCTCTTGGGAGAAAGACAAAGCAAAGGAATATATGTGTGGGGGGAGAGGGATAAGTTTAAGCAGTGTGCACTGACTTCACATGGTTGGAAACATCCTGCTCAGGTGGCATACGCATTTGATGAGGTCTGTGCTTGCAAATGCTGTAACTACCTGTGCATATCAACTCAGTGTAATCTTTTGTGGGGTTAACAGCAGTAAATGATCAACTTAGATTTTCCAGATTGTCTGGAGGTTAAATTTCTTTGAATCCCTTTGGGTGGAGGTAAAACAAGTGCATAGCTTGGGCTCTGTGCTGTGACCTGTAACAGGATCTTGCTGGAATACACTAGCAAGGGTGGCCTTCAGGAAGGAAGGCAGATGTTTGTTGATATGAGAGGAGTGCAAGGGGGAGTAGAGGGAAGTTTAAAAATTAACAGAAAAAACCCTCAGCTTTATAATTCCAAGTAAGACCTTTCAGCTGTGACTATCAGTAAGAAAATGAAGAGCAGACTGGCTATAAACCATGTGAAAAGCACATGAAGAGTAGTGACACTGGAGCATCCTGAAGTCTGAGCAAAACAAGTTTGCATGCCCTGAATTACACTGCACTTATACTACTAATATGCATGAGGTGGGTGTAGCACAATGGTTATGTGACCCACCAACACCGGTGGTTGCTTGGAGGCACCTCTCGGGCGGGCATGGCGGTGGCCCGGGGAACAGCGTGTCTGGCAGTCACAGGCGAGGCGGCAGTTGGCTACAGGTTGTCAGATGTTCCTTATTAAGTGCTGACAGGAGCCGAAGGAGTGGAGACAGGAGGTTGCCAAGGGCAGAGCAGCATTAGGGAAGTTTTGTTAAATGGAGAGTAACGTTAACGTGTGAGAAGCGGGAAGAGTGCAGGCCCTGGAGCAAGGCAGGTAAGCGGGGCAGGACAGGACAGGCTGCGCAGAGCCCCGCAAGCTCACCTGCTGCCAGGACTCCCTCAGACACCTCCTTCCTCGCACCCCTTTGCTGTTGCAGCTCGTATCTCCATTTCACCCAGCACTGCCAGATTTCTCCTGCTCCGTGACTCTGTGCAGGTTGCATTTGCCATGTGGGAGTTGCAGAGGGAAAAGCCCGTGGGATATGCATCTCCAAGCTAGGGACTGTGTGTGCTCCTTGTTTTCCGAGCCCCCCCATCCCATATGCCAGTCTCCCATGCCACTCTCTGCTCTTTTCCCCCACTGCTGTCAATGTCTTGCATTCCTTCTCCCCCAAACAGGGGCTCTGTGAGCTCCTCCAGCCCCTGTGGCTCCTCCAGCAGTGATGCTGTGCATCTCTCCCGCTGACTTCTCCCTCGGCATTCTCTCCTTTCTTTTCTCCCAACCCACAGTACAAGTTGTCTTTTCCAGGATGGGCAAGACTTGCAAAGTTAAGCTACCAAGACAGGGTGAGATGGAGATGGCATTAGGGATAGGGGGTGTTAATGGCTCCCTTGAAGAATCTTGGAAGTTCATGGTAACATGGAAGTGGTTGAAAAAACCAAACTCAGGTCAGAGGATGTAGCCTGTTTTCTTGTTTTCTTTTCAAATTTTCAGCCAGTAAGAATGAAATGTTCCTCTGAAATGTGAGGATTGATCAGAAGCGGTGTCCAAAAGTTCCAGCTTTATGTACAGACAGGCAGAGAATTGCTGTTGAGCAGAATATGAGGTTGTGCTTTCTTTGCCTAAGATGTTTTGGATATTTTTTTATGTAGCTGGCAGATGCTCTTTACTTGCACTCAGCTCTTAGAGTAAAGCTGGCTTCTTTCTATCTTGCACAGAACTATTATTAACAGGAGCTTGGAAGTAGAACAAATTTGATACACCATGAGAAGTTGTGCAAAGCCCTGTTTTTCTGCGTGGGGAAGCTGAGGCACAGACAGTCTCAGTGCTAAAGATGTCACAGTGCATCATGTAGCAGAAGTAAAATTTAACATGAATTTCTGATTTCAGGTTTTCTGCTTGCCTTTCAGCTCATACTGCTATTTTGCTATGCTGATACCACCGGTGTGATGGTTTTGGCTGGTTGGAGCTGAGGTATATGCAGTTTCTGCGGTTACTTCAACCTGATATATTTACCAAAGTTGAGCTGCTTGGATTAGTCATATCTTCTGCACAGACTGATGTAAGATTAATATGGTTACTAATGTTGTAGGGAGTTTGTGTCCTTGTGCACAGAATTTTGCAGGATGCTTTTTAGTCATTTGCAGGCTACAGCCTTTTTTTCAATATACGGTAAACCTCTTGAATAAGAAGTTCTTCTGCAGGTAAAAGCATCAGAAGGAATCGGTGTTCTTAGCAGAAAAGAGACGTTATCTAAAGCAGTTATATCAGAAGCTAGGAGGAATAAGACTTAGAGAATCTTTCTTAGAAGAATTTGTCATGTAAATCAAACCTTCTGAATATACACATACAGGCTGGATCCCTAGACAGAAAATGTATTTCAATCAGCTGAAATGTTGACAAAAAGAATCATCGTGATGAAGTTTCTTGTGCACTTTGTGTCCTTAATTCCAAGTAGTTGTAATCAGTATTTTTACTTCTGGAATGGAACTGCCATATAGTGCCTGTGCTCCTGTTTGCAATCAGGTCTCGCAATTGTGATAACAATCTTGATAACACCTATCGATCTCAGATTACATTATCTGAGAGTTATTAAGTTTGTATGGAAGTGTCCTATATTTTATTTCAGTGAGGCTTCAGGACAGTACTTAGGCACATGTGTAAACACTTTAGAATACTATTTAGCCGTCACAGTCGATATGGTGTTAGATACACTTTCTTGGCATCTGTGTTGGTTTCTTTGTCAGGCATTCTGTGCAACGCACACACCCTGTGTGTCTGGTAAGGGACAGTATCTAAGAAAATAAATTTGTCTTCCTTAATACAATGAGACTAGCGTCTGGTAGGTATTAAAGAAGCTGTCTTCTAGCTCACAGAAATTAGAGATAATAAAGAACAGTTACTTCTGACAGAAAAAGGTTCGTCTTGTAATGCGTTTTCTAGTGCTTCAGGAAAGAATTCAAGTGGTTGGTAATAATAAGTATTTAGCAGAAGCTTCTTGTGGATTAATTTTTTCTTAAAATTCACAATTTTCTCATTGTTTCAAGTAACTGTGTAGTTGTCATGTACAGTACGTGGGATCTCAGAGCTGTCTCATGGGGGCTAGATCAGTTTTCAGTTCTTCAAGTATGCAATGGTAGTGTCATGTCTGAGCTATGGGACCACTGTAGTGCCCTTCCATTAAGCCAGCTTGGGTATCAAGTCATGTAATTTAGATTATACAAAAGGGTGATTTTACAGAGTGGGGAAGCCCGATGTTGAAATCTCACTGACTTTCAGAAAAAAGTTGTGAATAGAATTTCCCTTTGTGCTTTTTTACAAACCTAAGTGTGGAGTTCATGTAGTTTTGCTTTCTTTCCCCCTTGCTCATGTGATTGCTTTCTGGTGTTAATCAGAACTATTGTTCTCACGCGGGCTGGTCCTGCGGGGCGCTGAGTTGTTAATCGAAGGGTGCATGTCAGCTGCTTTAAACCACGTACAGTATTCCAGGGGTAACCAGGGCTAAGTGCTCTGAAGTTGGCTTCCTGTTATCGTCTCTGTTTTATGAAATAGGCTGCCTCCTAAGCCTGTCCAAATAAACAGGATTGAAAAAGAAAAATACTTGGTTTGATGGCTGGGTGTTGGAGATGTGTGTACCAGGGCTTGTTTTTCGTTCCCTGGGCATGATGAAACCGTATGCCGTAGCCACCTTATTTTGCTTGGCCGTGTTCCTTAGTTTCTCTTATGTGGATGCAAAATAATAAAAAAGAACTCGAGCCAGATCATATTTGAGAACTTTTCATTTAAAACATGTCCCCGTGCACAGATTTGTGCCACACAGTAGAAAATATGAATTACAACTAATTTAGCAGTTTTGATAGAAGGTTCTATAGGAAATACTCTCACAGTGAGTTTTCCTTAAGGTCTTGCATACCTTTTTGTATTCCTTTTCTTTCAAGCATTGTTTTTATTCCAGTTGCTTTTGTTAAACCAGTTTTCAGTTCAACATAGAAACAGTCTGATCAGCACACTTGAGGGACAGGCAAACAGCCATTTGGAGGGACAGGGACTTCCAAAGCTGGAAGTTCACTGCTGGATCTGATGTATTGCAAGATTGGGATCAGTGTCGCAGTACCTGTATTTGCGTGGCTGTGTCAGGCTTTCTTCTCCTTGAGGTACTTTAAGTATCGTGCCACTGTCAACTTAATCAACTGCTCCCAGCTTCCCATTCATGTCTATGCAGTGCTTCTTCCATGGTGCTGTCAGATCTGTTTGGGCACTTGCACACTTAACAGGACTGGGAATGGATCCATCTGAAAATAGCCATTTATTTTGCTGGGTTGTTTTACAGGTGGATCAGTTCTCTGATCAAGTTCATTGCTTGGTTGCTTAAACAGCCTAGCTGGCAGAGCAGAGAGGGACCTAAGATGGAGTTGTTCAAACCACCTGAAATAGTGCTTGTTGTCAGCCACGAAACCCTTCTCTTATTGCTGTGCCATGAACTGCTTGGTTTATAGCCTGTGCAGCTGATGGACCAAAGACATATCTTGCTGCCCTTTTGCCTAGATCATTCAGTCTTGCATAATGTTGACTGAGGAAAAAAAATAAATCCTATTTAATAAGAACCCCATTGTTTCATCTGCTCCCCTGAAGAACATTGAGGCCTTTTTCTACCGTCCCCTTAAATGAAAGGTGAAGTGATGTCCAAGAGATTCAAGCCAGCTTCCCGCACTCCCTCTTGGTGGAATCCAGCCACAAGTGATGAAGCAGCGTTACTGGCAGAGGAGCTACTGGCTGATATTGTTGAATCTGCTTGGATGCAGTTTCTCAGTTTTGTGGCAAGTGGTAACATGCTGAATGGCCATATTCTTCGTTATTCCTTGGTTTCTCTTGTCCTGCTATTTTTTAATTTTTTTTTTCACAGTTGGCAGAACTGAAGGCACATCAGTAATAGCCTTCTGGCACTGGAGGATATTTAAAGCTGTAGGCTTGCTTTCCCTCTGACCCATAATCATTATGGGAACTGAAGAAGGTGGTAGATAGAGGGTAACTTCAAACATCAGAAATATGTTTAATCATTCAGGTCTGTGGTAAGGAGTTTAAAGATATAATTACAGTTAGAAACTACAGAAATTGAGTTACGCTGAGGGGAAAGAATAAAAGATGCATTTTAGTAGCTTACAATAAATGGAATAGGAAGATGGAAGATTGTCTCAAATTTTATCCTCTTCATTGCTCATCAAATAAGGTACAAGTATTTGAATTAATTTAAATAACATTTTCTCATTTTTGTCCTAAGTGAATACTTCTGAAACTAATATATACAGCTGCACAAATTTCATATGAAGATCTTCTTTCCCCTTGTCATCCCTATCTCTGTGGAAATTTAGAGTTCAGATATGACAAGTAAAACAGTCATCCTTGAACTACAGTTGCTTCCAGGGGCAAGTGACTATGCCAATACTGGAAAAGCGTTATTTTTCCTCTGTTGTACTTGACATACAAAAACCCTTGGATTTTTTTTTACTTGAATATTTTTAGACACCTTTATGTTTGATTGACTTAAGAAAAAAATATCTATGCAGGTAACGCTGCCCTCTGCCTATTGGTAGTCAATTAAATGAGGCATTCGTGTGTAATTTTTAAACAGCTGGTCTTAAGTGACTTTACAAGGACGCGTACTTAACACTAGATACCTTTGCAGTTGCATCTACTACATCTGTTTATACTGTTATTGCATGAATGTGAGTCTCGTATTCTTCGAAGGGTTTGGCATTTGCACTATGCAGGTCCTGTGCTCTTAAGTTCTCGTACAATGCATTGGCTTCTCAGGAGTAAGCTCACGAGCTGAAAAGGGAGAAAAGCGGTTCATGCACAAACTGGCAGGTGTAACTCTGCTCCTATTAACCCTGAAATGACACCTTATGTTTATAATTGATTTTTTTAAAAGAAATAAGTGGATTTCAGTTTCTTGATCCCTTTTAAATTACCCAAACTACTGCAGGTCTGTCTAGACGCAGTTTGAAGAAAAATGGTGCCTGCCTCAGATTATCCACGCTGTTGAGGATGAACTGGCAATGGATTGCTTCATGTTCAGTTTGCAGTTTCCTATACTCCCAGGTTTTGTTCTTAAGAATTTCTGCCCACTATGTATTTGTGCAGTTAATTCTCCATGAGCATTACTTCGAACTTAACATTTCTGAATTGTATCCTCCCTGTCCTGCATTTCATCAAGGCCATTTTGAAGTCTGAAGTCTGTTTGTTTCCACTGTGCTACTTGCAACATTTTGCAGTTTGCTATCATTTGAAAGGTGTCTTTGCTACGTTATCAGCCAAGACAGTAATGAAACACAGGATAAGACCAATGCACCTATCTAACATGAAACTCTACCTAAGGTACTCTTAGAGTGTGAAATTACTTATAGTAATCTTCTAGTGAAAATTGCTCCTTGAATATAGTTTTCCAACTTGTTTTGCAGTTAGCTTACAAAATCCTTAACTTGACAATAATCCTGTGTTAAGTTATGGGAATGTTGTGTAAGACAGTATCAAAAGCCTTATTAAAGCAATCGCTGTATCATCTCCATGGTATCTCCTACAGCCACAGGGTATTTTTCCTTCTAACCACCTGATGAAAGGGCTATTTGCTATGTCCTTGTTATTTAGTTGAGCAGGCTATTTGTTGAAAACAGAAGTATTGACGCAAGCAGGTTTTGCTAGAGTGAACAAAATATAAGGATTCCTTCAAAGGCACATTTTATTTTTATTAAAAAAATTAGGAAGCAGTCAAATGGTTGGGTAAGTAAAATTCCTCTGTACAATCTAGCCGGCCTTCAAAGCTGGTGGTGCTTTAAAATACAGATCTCTTCTGCAGTTAAATACTTTGAACTTTGAGGTTTCTGAGAAGAGAATCCTGGCTATTTCCTAGCAAACTGAAAGGAAGTTACAGCTTTAATGAGTCTGTCTGGATTACAGCATGTAACAAGACAAGTCTAAGTAATTATAAATTCCCTGCTTCAGAGGCTTCTTGGAAGATCTCTGAATAAAGATGCTGTTTGCAGCAGCTGCCAGAATTTTATTTCTCCTGTTGTTTTGTGGTTTTTTTCTTGAATTTCAGTTTATAGATGTAGTAGATAGTGTGTCTGACTGTCAGGTAGCTCTGTGAGGATTTCTGTATATATGTAACTTCAAACCCAAATGTATCCCTGTTAACTGAACTCAATATATTCTGCAGTATGGATTAAGCCATGAAATATCGGTGGCAATGCATTTTCCTCAGTAATGAGAGATGTATCTGCTGTTTCTCTCCTAGAGTGAGTAAGTTGGTCTTTCTTTTAGTTTAGTAGCACCAATAAACAACACGGCTGCTTCAGTTCCTACCTCAGCACAAAGACTCTGACTTATTTTATTTTCTTTTAATTATTTTCTTTTTTAACACCTCTCCAGTCTTATGGTGATAGATTCACAGTCAGCTCTTCCTGGCTGCACATTTTCATGAGTTAAAAGACATTTTGAACATTTTCATTTGCAGTACATTTAAAACATTAGATTCTTGTATCTCTTTCTCTTCCACTGGAAGTCCTTTGCCAGAAGACTTTGATTTGGTGCTACAGCAGTGCAGGATCATGGAGTTGCTTTTATAAAACCCAAGAAGGTGTCTTTCGGAGGACAGTTTTGGTTTCTGTAAAGAATGTTTGGCAGCAAAATTAGAGGTCGCTTAAGGCTGTTGCCGTGTTGGTGCAGCACAGCAATGTATCAGTTGCAGCATTTCCTTAGACTAAGATTAATTTTTAGAACTATGGTTAACTTGAATGCAATAAAAATGATCCAAAGTCTCAAAAGCACAATCTGTGATGGAAGACAGAGAGGAGCAGGTTTGTTTAGCTTGGAGAAGAGAAGACCAAGGGGAAGTATGAGAACAGTCTTCAAATATGTGAAAGGTGACTGCAAAGAGGAAGAGGATGAGCCTTTGCTTGTATCATACTTCTTAGCTTTTGAACCCAGTCCAGCAAGGTCAGCAAATCTAAGATTTATATTATTGCTAGTGCCGCTGTGAAGTTATTGGTGCTGTTGTCAGTCCCTGAGCCAGAGGAGCAATCAGGGATTTTTTTGCCAGCTAAAGCTGAAATCTCATCTGCAAGGTGTTGCCTTCTAAATGAATGAATGCAGGAACCTCAGCCTGCTGCTTGGCTCGGACGCTGAAGGTGGGTTCTGCTATCAGATTAATCTTTTCCTTTCATCTTCTCTTCTCTCACTGTGTTTTGGGAACCAGCTACTGTTAGCTGCAGCTGAGGGTTTTGGTTTTTTTTTCATGGTCAGTTGTCCTCTAGAATTTGGGCTGCTCAGTCACAAAGGCTAGTTAACTTTTAGTGGAAAATGAGAGGAGAAATAATGTAGGAAAGTACAGCGACTGTCCTCATAAGGTGCAGGTTCAGGTGCAGTTGACAGTTCCAGCTTGTGCTAGAACTCATTTCATGGCTTTCTGCCTGGAGAGACTGTGAAACTGCCTAAGTTTTGCGCAGCTGATCAGTACTCGTCTTTTTTATTGCTAAAACAAAGAATGAGACAACAGAGGGGGATGATAACCTCTGCTCTTGTGCACAGGTGAGGAAAATCTTCCTGTTGGGAGAGCACCCTCAAATATTTTATTTTCCTCAGGCTCCAGGAGGTAAAGGCATGTGCCTTTACTTAAGCCTCCTGGCCCTCCTTCTGGGACCTCACAGTTTTTATTCTGGTGAAAAATTCTGAGACAATAGGTTAGAGTCCTGTAGGACTTAGGCCTTGGCTCCCAGCTTTACTGTTACTTCTTCTTGCTAACCCTGACAGATTCTAGAGTTCAGCAGCCGAACAGCTGCAATAATGTGTTCAAAGTTAGCAGGGCTGATTTTTTTTTTTTTTTAAATCTGATATTTTGAAAAAGATATTTTGAGTGTTCTGAGAGAGCTTGAGCATTTCTTGGTTTTACTTCCAGTATCTTTTTCCAAAGTATCTCCACTCTGAAATCTGCAGTCACCATCAGGTTGCCCATGTATTTAACCCGGTGTGGCTTCTGACTGATTCGGTAGATGTCCAGCAGTATGCCAGATCAAAAGGGTTTAAGATAGGGGAAGCCTGCCACAATTAGATGTATTTACAGAAAAAAGCACTCAGCCTTTCTTAAAATCCCAAATAATTTCCTTGCAGCAGAAGAGTAAGTTGGAATTCTACTGTAAATCTTGTAGGCTATTTTTGGTGTTCAGACATCTGCCATAGATTCAGGTATGGATTTGCAGTGAGCTTAAGACCACACTGCTGTTGAAAACGGTGGCTCTGCCCTGCAAGGATGTTGATGAGTTTTCATGTGGCTCATACAGTTGTTCTGGGTTAGCCCCTGGCTGGATGAGTGCTACAGCTGATGTAAGGGCAGGAGCAGGCAGGGAGGGATGGGCCAATGG
Organism: Gorsachius magnificus; assembly: GCA_034008185.1. Lineage (NCBI taxonomy): Eukaryota > Metazoa > Chordata > Aves > Pelecaniformes > Ardeidae > Gorsachius > Gorsachius magnificus. The sequence continues at coordinate 168,022,308 of CM067081.1, forward strand.
CACCCGTGGAGGACACAGCGCATGGCTTGCCATGGCAGCTGAGGGTGAAACTTCAGGCTCAGGATCAGGCTTAGATCCGGCAGCAGGATCTGCGCCAGCACTGTGTGCTTTGTGCTGTTCCCGTCTTGCACTGGTGCTGCTGCTTGGTGCTGCTTGTCCCGTTTGCCCAACACATTGTGAACCGTTTCTTTCATAAGACCATGGGAACTTGTTCCCCTCATATTTTCAAATTCCCATTACCTGGCCTAAATGAATGAATGGTTTTACTGTCTCTCTTCTCTTTGCTTTTAGATTGACTCCTCTGCCAGCCTTGAAGAATTATGTTGTTTTCCAGCAACGCATTCGCTTTGCCCTTGCTAATTCTCAGTACTGTGACATGCCAGGTTGATTGAAGAGGTCTCCTGAATGGTCTTCTCTATCAGCATACTAGGATTTTTTTTTCCTTGCTTTCACTCTTTCTGTTTTTTAGAGAGAGAGATAGATCAGAACATTAAAAAAAGACAAGAGTGGTGGGTCATCTTCTCTGGCTTCATGCAAATTGTGTCTCCTCGTGGATGTTGCTAGAGCTGACTTGACTGGATTATCTGATTGCCTCTGCCGACAGGAATCACATTAATTACAAGTGACTCTGAGCGATAAGGTTCCACGAGTATCTATTGTCAGACTGGGCAATCACATTAAGAAATCATCAAATTAAGTGGAAGTGACTGGAGTGAACATGAGAAGCGATTTATTTATTTGTGTGTTGCTGCTTCAATCCCTTACATTCTTGCTGTGTATAGTTACAGCAAACACGTGGCTGCATGGCTACAGCTAAGAAGGACAGCTTGAGGGCCCAGAGGACTGTAATTCCATGGGCACGTATACTGCTGAAGCCAGCCTCGGACAGAGTGAGTCCTGTGGTTCCCTGTCCCCACCACTGGCTTGCACCCTCAAGTTTGTACATGTGGGGTGAAATAGGTGGAAGATGCATGCCCTGAGAACTGACTTGAGCAAAACAAAGGCAAATTCTATTTTTCAGCTGGGTAAGTTCTGTAGTCCTGTTTATTGTAAAGCTGCAAAAAACATCTGTGTCTGCTAAAAGGAAATGGGGACATGGGATGGGAGAGAGCGGGTGGACCCATGAGGTGAGGGACTGCTTCACTTGGAGGCAGAGCCAGCTAATGCTAAAACAAAGTGTTTGTTGAACAATGAATTAAGGCAAGTGATGGCAAGTCTGTTTAAGCTGTCCTAAGCACTTTCTGGGCACCAGGCCCATCTTTCAGGCATCTTATTCTAATTTCTAAGTCTCCCAGTCTGTTGTTTGTGCAGTCGGGGAACTGACCCAGCTGAAAAAAAGGTGGGGATAGGGGGTACAGTCAGCTTGAAACTTGTTCATCCTGGGACCTCCCAAACATCTGCCCTCACGAAGAAGAGAACAGGATCAAGCTGCTGGTGGTGGGAAGAAGGTGGGAGTTGTTTAAGCTGGCATTGCCACTAAAAAAAGGGATCAGCAGACTGGAGGAGACATGCATTTGTTCATACGAGAAGGGCAGTTACTGTTGTTATAAACACTCTTTTTTTTTTTTTTTCTAAACAATTGGCTTAAAATTCTGTATCTTGAAATGAAAAGATTTCTTTTTCCAGTGTGAAAGCCAAAGCATTCATTCATGTGTGCTGAGAGTCTGTTTCATAACTCACATTTTCAGTCACTGGGCTTGTCTTTACTATTTTTAATTTTCTTCTATAGCTGCAGAGTTTCTTCTGACTCTCTCTACTTAGTCATATACCAGTCTATTTTTTCTACTTCTGTTTTTTTCTATTCTGTTTCATTCACTGGAGCACATGATCTGTTCTGTTTCATTCTTGCACTAGAATGATTGGATTCTGATAATCTCACAGGGTAAAAAAAAAAAAAGAAAAGGAACAAGGAAAAGGCTATGATTTGGAAAGTGAGGTTTGCGCTCTAATATTTGGCTCTTTATATGCATGAAATTCTCTTTACCTGTAATGGACCCATCATCATATAAGGGAAGTGGCAGACTGAAGTCGAGATCAGATAGTTCCCTGATTACTGTTCTCAGTAGCCCTCTGTAGTAGATCATCCAACTGTTTTCTTTTTCAGGAGGATGAACTATCTTTGCTTTTCGTGGGGCATGGTGGTAATGGTAATGGCATGGTAATGCTTGCCATACGACCTCTTACCTTTGCAGTGGTAGATTAAACAGGGCTGAGAATTCCTGGTCTGCAGCCCTTGATTTAACCTTCTCCATCTTTAAACATATTTCTAGGCTCTGTCTTGCTTACCTTGCTTACCTATTGATGCAGCTGGTTAAAATGGACAGAATATGAATGCTGGAAGCATGGGGGATGTTTACAGTCCAACAGGATACAAGCTAGTACACTGATCATGGCCTTACTCTTGCTACCCACAAAGTAATTTTTCTTTCGACATCCTGTGTCAGGGATTGATTTACACATACTACATAATTCTGGTCAGCTGGGCAGTTTCCTGTAACGGTGAAGAAGCCAAAATTGACACCATGTAACACACTCTTACCTATCATGAGATCCGTCTGTGCAAAGTAGATATCTGGTGTAACCATATACCGCTGTGAGCTGCGCAGAGCTGGTGTCACAATCTGAAGTCATCGATTATTTTCAGAAGGCTTTGCTTGTCCTGCCTGCCTAGCCTCTCAAAAATAGGTTTATATTAATAACTTTGTGGTAGGCTTTTTATGTTGAAATACATTCTTACTATATTGGGTTTTTTGTCCATCCAATAAATGTCCACTATGATAAGCAATGCCCACTTAATTTAGAGGAGAGATTCTTAGTCCTAAATTATTCACCAAAATCTTATTTATTTTTGTTAGTATCATCTAGCTTTTAAGTAGTAAATGAATTACTGAGTAGATCTAAAGAAGAGCCTGTCAAGCGATCGGTATTTGAATTCAATAGCTTCATCAAGAATGAGATTCCAGCAGAAATTAAGGAAGTCTTTCTTCATTTGTCAGTCTTTATAACTGAGACGGAAGCAGAGTTATAAATTACATCTTTCCTCTGGTGGGAGCTATTCATGGTGGATAAGTGTTTGTTACGCTATGGCGTTATTGATGTTTTTTCATGCTCACTTACTCAGACTTCCTGTGCTGCTGATTTTAATTCCAAATGGAGGTACAATGGCATAAGAAGTCGTCTGTGCTTGCGCAATGAGAAATCTCTAATGAATGGATTATGGCAAAGTTGTACTTTTATAGCAACTTGAGAAGCTATAGAATTAACAATTGATTGCCTCACTTTTCAATTAGTCTTTGCACTGTGACAGGAATATTACTGCTCTGCTTCTCTGCCTTGCTAATGAGGGAAGACTGAGCTACTGGAAGAGATTCGAGCATCAGGTCCTATCTTCATTATGTGCTCATTCTGTATTTAACCTGGGTTTTCCCCTTCAACATGGGATGCATTGTTGAATCTAAAGCAACTGTCAGAGCCAGGACATGAAAGCACTGTCATAAGCTACCTTGGTGGCTTTTTGTCAGCTGTTAGTGCCAGGTAGATTCGCTGAATGCGTGTACTCGTACAGAGAACTAATCAGTCTTTTAACACCTACCCACAAGCCTTCTGGGCACTCGTTCCCATATACTACCTGTGCTGGCTCGCTCTTTGCGTCACCGGCCTGAAATGGGAGGCATAAAACATTTTCTTAGCATCTGTTATCCCAGCCTGCCTCCAATCTCTTAATTTTCATTCATCTCTATGTTTCAAGCAGCAGAGCAGTGGGCCCTCAGAAACCCAGAAGTCTTTATACCAATTGCTTGACTGCAGGAACACATCAGATGCCTGGTGTCAGCCTGAGCTGAAGCGAGCAAAACCTGCTACTATAATAATGAAGGAGCAACTCTGAACATCAAGCTGCTGCTATTTGACCAGAGGGCTGGGGGATCCGAAGATCTGTGTAGGGAAGAGATAAAGGGGCTGAGGGGTAGTGGCTGGAAATCCAGTAGTAAAAATCCCTGTGATGAAATGGGCTGTACGCTGGCCCCCTGGGAGCATCGGGCAAGGACAAAGGTATCCATGTCAGACATGGCAACTGCAAAGACACCCAGGCAGCCAGCAAAGGGACAGGGGAGAAAGAAAGGGGGCGGTAAGTGGCCTTACCCTGCCCTGGAAAAAAGGTTAGCTTTGATTTACAAGATACATATCACACACAGAATATAAGCAGCACAGATGAGGACTCAGCATCTCAGGACAGGAAGATGGAGGCAGCTGTCTTTATTCCTGTTTCAAAGGACAGTTTGAAACATAAGGAGTGTGCGTCATCTTGAAAGCTCACCTTCAGCTTTTTTTTTTTTCAGCTTGGAGGTAGCACCATTGCTCATTTGCCAATGGATTTCCCACTTTCTTCTTCCTTCATCCTGATACACTGTTCAGACTGTTTGGTTGAGGTATGAGGGGGCAGCAAAGGCAAGCGGGACTTTATTGTTGGGTAGGTTTTCCATGCGACTGCAGTTGTAGCTCTAAGTTGGTAGAGTGGCTTTTCTAGGGTTGTAAATGCTACTTCCCTCTACTAATTTCTGGGATCCCTTTTTTCATTCATGCACTTCAAAATAGCTGGCAAATGAAGAAAAAAGGAGGAAATCTAGCACTTCACAGCAGGTGAATTAGTTGGCTTTTTCAAAATGAGAAGCATTTATATACAGACTTAAAATGTTGTGTCCCCACCTCTTGATCAAACCTGAATTGCCAGGTGTTGGCATGCTTCCCTCCCTGTTCAAACCACTTGCCTGTTTAGACAGCCTGTAGGTTATCACATGGCAGACTATTGCCCGGCTGATTTAATTTCTTTCTGGAGAGGAGTAAAACTGAATTTTTCACTTGCTAAGACTTCCAGTCAGTAATTCTTTTGTAAGAAAATCATCTCTTGCCTGCCTCTGTAGTTTGCCGTCCCTGTACCGTCACTTGATTACTTGAGCTCCTTCAGTGCAGGGTAGAGAAAGATTTCTGTGGTACAGACGGAAGGTGCCATCTCATACATTGTAAATAAACTGGGTTTTTTTCTTCCATTGTAGTATGTAAGGGTGAGGTCTCATAGTACAGCACAGCAGATCTAAAGGTCACTGTCACGTGAGAAAGCTAGTTTCTCTCATTGCTCCCTCTCTTCTCCTCTTCCTCCTCCTCCTCCTGTCACCAGCTGCAGAATTCTCCCCTTCTTTCCCAGCACTCCTCTTGCCCTTGGTGGGCCAGCTCAGCTCACTGAACCCACCAAAACCTAACTCAACATGAGCAAGTGAATGTTCTTCTGAGGATTTAGCGAGCTGGAATCAGCTCAGTTGAACTGCCAAGCCACACAAGGGATGGAGCAGGAATGCACAGAAAGGAATGGCAGAGGAGGCAGCCCACCCCTTGTAGAAGCAAGACCTGGCTCTTATGTCTGGCCAGCTGCAATGTGAAACCTTACCTGAGTGGAAGCTTGCAGAAATCTGAAAAGGGCACAGCATAACCACCGCTGCTATTGTGTCTTCTACTAACTGGCCTAGCCACCTCCTTTACTTCGACAACTGTTTTGAATAATTAGAAGTTAAATTTAACTCCAAATTTCTTCCCTGGGGATAAGTGCCTCTAAGAATAATTCTCAACAGACGGAAGATTAATGGCAGAATGAGCAAACAACAGGAGCCAGTGGACCTCAAAAAGAACAAAGATGGGACTAATGTGTCTTCTAATCCCTAGGAGTGGGTCCTTCTCTCTATTATATTTGCACATACTTTGACCAAATTAGGGCAGCTACTTTTTTAGCACCAAGGATTTTCAATGCACATGGAAAAAAAAAAAAAAAGAATGTTTATTTTTGTAACATGCACATAAGGATTGTATCCACACACAAAGCAACAACCCCAGTGCACCATACTGCAGCCCAAACATATGACTTCGTCTGACTTTCCAGGCACTCTCAGTGTGTTAGAGAAATTGTATTCCTTGCCATCTTTGCTCTGGCAGCTGTATTGCTTGCTGTGGCTACGTACAGCCTGCGGGCAGGCGTGAAACATGACAGAAGTATGCTAACGTTGGGAGTGTGACTGTGCCGCGGAAGGGTAGGCTAGTGCAGGTGGGTAAGCTCTCATTAGTTACCTCAGGGACTGGCAGAAGTTAGGACACGGGGTTTTGCTTTGTGCCTCATGCATTGTGCAGCAGGTACGTTATTTCTCTGCCTGACAAGTGATGCTGGGAAGATAAATCCTTTGTTGCTACGGTTACTATATTGTGAACTGCCTAACTCAGGGTGAGCTACCAAAGGGGTGAATACGGGCGTAGTTGCCTTTCCATACAGAGGTAGCTTTTCCAAGCTGGAAGTGGAGGAGGCGGTGTGCAGTTTGAAGGTGTTTGTGTTGGAACATGTCCCTGCCACACTGCTGATGTCCTTGCTGTTTCTGTGAATAGACGATATAGAATAGAATATCAACCCAAAAAGTGCTCATTTAACAGTTAAAATCAACTGCATTTTATTGTCGTGTGTAGCACCATTCTGCTTCCAGACTGCTGCCCTTGGAGGATATTGCTCTAGGCGCATTTTAACCACAGGCATTTCTCCTTCGCTAGATTCTCAGCAGACAGGGATTAGGATGCAGTACTTGGCTGAAGCTGTCCTGCTGACAGATTGCAGTGACCTTGCTGTGACTTCTGTTCTGATCTCACTGGCACTGCTGGAATTTGACACACTCGAATATGAGATACCGGCTCCATTATGGCACTAATTGGTATCCAGAGCATTGTGTTCCTGCCTCCTTCACCATCTGATGTAGGTGGCAGATAGTTCTAATTTATCTTTGCCATGTGATTTAGGAGGCTTAAATCTCTATCATCAGCCAGTTGATGCCCTTATACTTTCATGTCTTTATCATATGCAGGTGTAGAGCTTGACACAGGCTTGTATTGTAAGCGTGGTCAGTCTCCTTAGCTTATTGCTGGGTGCTCTTCTGGAATGGAAAGGAATTGTTTGCTTACTGAACATGGATAAAACACACTAAATATTTTTCCCATGAATCTTTAGAGGTAGAGCTTAAAGTATTTTCTTGATTTGTCAAGTGTATGGTAACATAATATTTTATTTCTGCAAGGTTATTTAATTTTTGGACTGCATGGATTGGCTTTTATTTTTGTCTAGTAGTAGTGTGGAAGATAACACAGTAGGAATATTCTTAACCCTAACCGAAAGAGACTTCAGAGTTTGCTCTGAATGGCAGTTTTTCTTTTATAATGATATTTTTTTTTGTGTACAATAATCACAAAGCTGGACAAAAAGATCAACAAACTGAAACAGAAAATAGCTCCACATGGGATGATTTCTATAGCAGGTTTTTTTTTTTTTCCCCTCGAGGACAAAAATAAAAGACAGTAGTTTTCCAAAGCCCAGTTTTGTCAGTCCTACAAGTTGGAATTTCATGCTGTTAATTTAACCATTAGGGAAGTTTATGACCCTGAAGAATATGACTTGCAAATGCCTTGGTATCAAAAGGGAACAAATAACAAGTCTGGCACGGAGGGAGCACAGGGAGTAGTTGTAAGTAGCAAACTCCCTGACACAATTAACAGAAAAATAAGTTGTGGATTTATTACTGCAGCTCTGCCAGCTGAAAGTAATATTTATTTCTGGCACTGGTTAGACACCACTGACTAAATCTACAGGGGGGCTTCAGTATTGCCAAAGAAGTGGCACATACCTTGCAGGGTCCCGGCTCCCCGGGTGGAATTCACAGCCTGCTGTTAGACCCCGTGGCTCCACGGCAATCTGTGGAAAGGCAGGTCTCTTGGAGTAGGATGCAAAGCAGTCTGCACCTACCTAAAATACCAAACATGAAGCGCTGAATTGCACAGCAGGTTTGAACCTCGCTTCTTCCTCCTGGCTCATCCTGGGCTGCAGGAGTGTGCCTAGGCTAAATGAGAATCTGTATCCTCTTTTTAGGTACCTAAGTGCACTGTTTAAAATGGGGTAGATGACACTGGTGCATAGAAGTTGTGGAGCATGGACAGGCTGTGAGTGGCTGGGGACAACTCCCTGCTGGGGAGGTCCGTTCTCATCCTTGATTCAAGGACTGTTCATGCATTTTACACTAGCCTGCCCGCAAGACTCAGTCCTCCACCTGAAGAGTCCTGTGCAGACACAAGAATTTCCAAATCTCAGAAACAGGGGAAGGACAACTGATAGCAGAGCTTGCAGAGCAAACCACAGAGCAATTGTCGGCATAGGTATGAATGCAACTCACGTCCCTGAACTGGTTTATTATAACTGTGCCACGTTTCTCCTTTCTCTGATCAGGGAATAATTGGCAAGCTATAGAAGAGAACTTCTGATACTATTGACAAGGTGAATTAATGACTCATAAACTGTACTAATGAGGCTATTCCAGAGTGGAGTTCAAGCAGGAATGTTCAAAAAGAGTTTAATGTACAGGACATGTTAAGGACCAAGCTCTCTCTTTTACACTTTCATCTCACGGATTATTTTTTAATGGCCTACAAAACCTGACAGATCTGAGCAAGTGGGTGGTCTTTATTGGGAAACACTGAAGATTGATTTCCTGATTTTATTGGCTCCCTTTTGAGCACAGGTGTGCACAACTAAAGGCAGATTTATTTCTTCAATAGAGATGTGACGGAGATAGACTGGTAAAAATCTTCTCTATTCCTTGACCGTAGTCACACGACCTAAACTGGGGTTACAAAATCCCACAGCAGAGGTTGTCATCTGCTGAGTACAGCAGTTACAGTTCACAGCGCTTTTTTATAATGATCATATGGCTGAATTTAAAGCTTTAGACAGATATGTTGAATGATAGTAAACTACTGCCCAATAGTTTGGTGAATTAAGAAAGGACTATACATGCAGTTTACCTGTTTGTTTTTCCTAGATCATATTATGGTTGAAGAACATATCGGTCACTATGCTGGTTTCCTAAAAGAACAACTAGTTGATTCGTGACTTTTTATTACTGTTACTTATTGAAACTTACTTGGGTTTTTTTATGGTCCCCTTTTCCATTGTGTTCAAGCTCTTCCTATGGGCCTGTTGATTTTTCCCGACAATTTCCTTAGCATTTCTCACGTCATCGTAAGTATTTGTAATATAGTGGAGAAAGTGTGCTCTCTTTCTCTCTCTCTCTTTTTTTTTTTAAACAAAGAAAGAGTCTTAATCAGGAGATAGTTACCAAAATCATTATAAATTGAAGGATTCTTTACCAGGCAACATGTACACAGCAGTGTTTAGTAGTTCAGCAAGGTGCCGCATTCAAACTTATCAAGGTGTCAAAAGATTTTTGTCTTAGAGGTTGGCTAGACTTTTTTTCCAAGAGGTTAGACCTCTTAGAGGTTAGGACCTCAGGCTGTGGTTTCATGGTATGAGGCATCTGGTGGCAGTGGCAGATAAAGGGGTTCCTGCTTTCTTCTCCTAGTACCTCCATGTACTCTTTCCTTCCCCTGCACTATAAGGATCTAGCCCCTCAGTCAGCCAACACAGAAGTCATGAACCAGATCAAGGAACTAAACCATGTTAAAAAATAACCTTTGTTTTGTTTTTAACTCAGACTTGCTCCTTCATGGAGTTCACAGCAGGGTTTCAGAAGCAGTGGTGCAGGAGTGGTGTTTCACAGTGCAGCTGTGAAGGACCCACCTGGCCCATGGGGGGAGAAGGTGGAGCTCCAGGACAGGATGTTTCTGCCAAAAATTTTTTACTGTGGAACTATGGTCTCAGATTTCCCATCTTCCCTAAAAAGAGCAAAGCCTTTTTCTTGCCTCCTTACTGCCTCCTCGGCCTTACTTAAAAGGGACCCGAGACCTGCACAACTACTATTTAACCACTTTTTTCAATAAGGCCACTGTGAGAGCATTCTAGATTCACTCAGTGAGCAGACTAAAGTATTTTGTTCCACTATTGACTGCTTAGGTCTTGAAAGCACACCGGTTATTCCCTACTTCCTATCTTCAGTTGTTGCTGAAGCAGTCATTTTTATTGAATTGCTTAAGCATAGCATGGCCAAAGGTTGGGGAAGCTATAAAACCACAGGTAGCTAAAAATTCTCCAACCTAAATACATGTTTGAGGAGTGATAACCTATAATCAATAGCTTTGCAAGTGGAATGACAGACTCTGTTAATCATTGTGAACAGTCTGCTGTGAAGAGTTCAGATATTGTCACCAAGGAGTGGTCCAGTCCACCCCTCATTAAGGTGATGAAACTATCCTACTTCAGAGGGCTGAGGCCAAACCTTCAAGTTACAACCAGTTAGCCTGCATTGCTGGGGTGTGGGCCCTTCCCCACACCCTTGGGAGGAGAGCAAACCAAAGGTGGTGCTGTCTAGAAAAGCAGAAGTTGCCCCACCAAATGGCACTTTCCACAGACCCAGTCATAATCCCATGATCCAGGGGAGAATCACCCACTTCTGCATGTTCTGTGAATTCATAGAATGATTATAGAATTATAGAATGGTTTGGGTTGGAACAGATGTTAAAGATCATGTAGTTCCAACCCCTCTGACGTGGTTAGGGACACCTTCCACTAGACCAGCTTGCTCAAAGCCCTGTCCAGCCTGGCCTCGAACACTTCCAGGGATGGGGCATCCACAGCTTCTCTGGGCAACCCCTTCCAGTGCCTCACCACCTTCATAGTGAAGAATTTCTTCCTTATAGCTAATTTAAATCTACGCTCTTTCAGTTTAAATCCATTACTCCTTGTCCTTCACTAGATGCCCTTGTGAAAAGCCCCTCTACAGCTTTCTTGTAGGCCCCCTTCAGGTACTGGAAGGCTGCTAAAAGGTCTCTGGGAGCTTTATCTTCTCCAGGCTGAACAACCCAGCTCTGTAAGCCTGTCTTCATAGGAGAGGTGCTCTAGCCCTCTGATCATCTTCACGGCCCTCCTCTAGGCTTGCTCCAACAGGTCGATGTCCTTATGTTGGGGGCCCCAGAGCTGAATGCAGTACTCCAGGTGGGGTCTCATAAGAGCGGAGTAAAAGGGGGAGAATCACCTCCCTTGACCTGATGGCCACGCTTCTTTTGATGCAGCCCAGGATACAGTGGACTTTCTGTGCCAAGTGCACATTGCCGGGTCACTTTGAGTATCTCATCAACCAATGCCCACAAGTCCTTCTCCTCAGGGCTGCTCTTAATCCATTCTGTGCCCAGCCTATATTTGTGCTTGAGGTTGCCTTGATGCATGTGCAGGACCTTGCACCTGTCCTTGTTGAACTTCATGAGGTTCACACGGGCCCACCTCTCAAGCCTGTCAAGGTCCAGCACTCCAGCTGGTCATTGACATAGAGGGCAACACCCCTTCCTCATCTCCCCTGCATGTCCTTCCTAAAGAGCCTGTATCCTTCCATTCCAACATTCCACTCATAAGAACCATCCCACCATGTCTCTGTGATGCCGCTAAGATCATAGCCCTGCAGGTGTGCGCATGTCTCTAACTCCTCTTGTTTATTCCCCATGCCATGTGTGTTTGCATTTAAGTTGGGCCCCTGATGTAGATGACTTACTGGCTGCAGTGGCTGGAGTTCCTTTGTGCTGCTCTTCAGGTGCTCTCCTGTTGACCTGTGATCCTTCTCAAGGCTCTGGGCATGTATATCTGGCACTGGTGTCAAACTGGTAGGATTGAGATGGATTGAGGTTCCCCTCCCCCAGAAACTTTAGTTTAAAGCCCTCTTCACCAGCTTGGCAAGCCTATGACCGAAGATGTTATTCTCCTCTTCTGACAGATAGACCCCCATCAGGCCCTAGTAGACCAGGTTTCTTAAAGTGAGTCCCATGGTCTAAGTAGCCGAATCCCTGGCTGTGGCTATTTGTTGATTTGCCAGGTTCGACTGGCCCTTTCAAACCCCTTCCCTTTGACCGGGAGGATTGATGAAAAAACTACCTGCACTCCATAGACCCTCACCGTTGCGCCCAGGGCTCTCTAATACTTCTTGATACTCCTCAGACTGCTCCTGGCTGTGTCACTGGTGCCCAGGGGAAAAGACAGCAACAGATAACAGTCAGTGGACTGTACAAGGCTTGGTAGTCTCTCAGCGACATCCTGATACGAGCCCCCAGCAAGCAGCACACATCTCCAGAGACTGTGTCAGGTTGGCAATGGGTGCCTCCAAACCTCCTAGAAGAGAGTCACCTACAACTACCGCCCGTTGACTTTTCTTAGTCGCGCTGGTTGTTACATGGGGAGTGGGTCGGGCTGCCTTACTCAGCTCCAGCGTCTCTCCTGGTGTGACGGGTCTTTCCTCTTCCATCTGCAGAGTGGTGAAGCAGTTCTGCAAGGGCACCTTAGGCTTCAGGGGAAATCTCTTTCTCCTGCTTGCCGTTGCAACCATCCATTCTTCTGTGTTATTGGCCCCCCTCCCTTCTGTGTGTTCCGGTGGAGGAGTTTTTGGCTGTTTGGCTGTGGGTCCACTGCAGACTGCACTTGGCACCAGCTATCTCCTTCTCAGCCTCCCTGATGTTATGTGGCCTTCTCGCCACCTCCTGCAGCTCAGCTGCCTGCTGCAGCAGGTCCTCCACTTGGGCAGACCTTCTGCAGGCAGGTCTGCCTGCCCCTGCCCCTGGAGAAGGGTTTCGGTGCTTCCCACAGTCTGAGGTCTGCACTGCACCCTCTCCCTTCAGCAGCTCTGTCTGGATGGCATCGGCCACCGCTGGGGTAGATGGTGCAGGACCAGGTCCTGGCAGGTCTCTGCGCATCCCTGGGTCTTCCCTGGCTCAGGAAACCCCCATATATGCCCTGATCCCCTGCTCCACTGCTGAACGTGCCTGTGCCAGAGCTGATCACCTCTGCGAGTGATGCAGGCCTTGGTACCATGACTGTTCCTGCCCGACGTACCCCCTCCTGGGTCACCCAGCAGTACAAACCTGAGCCAGATGGTGGACGGGCGCATGATCACGTTTCTGTTGAGCGCATTCTGGTGTGGATATTGCCTTTGTGTGTTTATTCAGGCTTGACAGTGGCCATGCAAAGGTAGGCGGTGCTCGATCTGGCATAAAATCTGCCAGCGCAAAATTAATCCATCAAAAATGCTCTATTGCGTTTGAACCAGCAGAGTGAATTTATACTGGATGAGTGCCTAATGTGCCATGGCACCCCTGCGTCCATTTCCTGTTGCCTTAGAGGAGAATTTACCATGCTGTTGAAGATTTGTAGACCAGAAAGAGTGGGACCAGGTGAATTTAGGGCAAGTAGAACTGTGGGCAATTCTCAGATAGGTGGAAAGGAGCTGTTTTTGGAGCTGATGATTGAGAAGCTTCACGAAAATTATGCTGTGAAGAACGATATAGAACAAGGGATGTCTGGATTCAAGAAGGCAGCTGTGGGAAGGTCTCTTATTAATGAATGAAAGCAGAAGGTGAGTCTGCCTTGTATTCCAGTGTGCTCCCTGCTGAACAGATGTGTCCCAGAGTAACTCGTCTAAGGGATACTGCTTAGAATGCCCTACTTCATTGGTTTTATCAGGTATGGGGCAATGCAGCCTATTCCTGTTATGTGAGTAAGGAGGTGTGTGCATCCGTGTCTACAATCACAGGCAAGACCATGTCATTGTCTGAGAAACTTAATATCTAAGTCTAGACAGGCACCAACCTTTGAAGGTTCAAACTGGAAGCACTACTAACAAAAAGAGTTTAATTACTGTCCTTGGAGCCTGGTTCTCACCCAGCACTGCCTGGTATTAACAGCTATCTGCTGTCTACCATTCCCTGCTCTCTAAAAATAGACAGGAGATAGAGGCCATATAATCTGAAGGCATAGAGAGGCAGGATTAATTTTTTTTCAGGGGAAAGAGGCAAAGGCATATCTTAAAATGAAGACATGGGAGTGGAGAGTTAGGCATGTTACCTTTAGAGGAAAACTTTATTAAACACTTACGCAGGGCCTAGAGATTCCCAGATACATTTATCTAGGAAAGGAAGATAAATTAGAAAATAAAGCCAGGAATAACTGTTTGCAAGTAGGCTAAGTACCTCACAAAATGACTCAACTTGCCTGGAAAATGTTGCAATCCCCGCTTCAGGCTGGCCTGCCCCTCCCTCCTCGCAGGTGAATGCTTTTGGGAGTGGTGATTTGACCAGCTCCTTCGCTGAGTAAGCAAGGAGCAGCTTGGCTGAGAAAATATTATTTTTAATGGTCTGTTTGTAACCTTGAGAAGATCTCCACGGCAACAGAAGCTGCTGAATAGAGTTGGTCATGACATTTTGACAGAAGAAGTTTTCTGCTAGGAAATGCTGTTTTAATGCAGGAGTGTTGGGGAGGAGGATTTGATGTTGACAATATTTTGGTCTGAAAAAAATTGGGGAAAATCTGAAAAAAGTCTTGGAAGGAAGAGGTTTTTTTCTTTTTTTAAGCCTGCTGCCTTCCCTCCTGGGACCTTTCATGTCAGGAAACAAGACTACCATCTCTTCTTTTCTATTTTGGGACTAGTGGTTGAATTCCCAGTTCATTGCCTGTTTTCAACTCTTTATTGTTGATGCTTTTATGAAAAGGCTCTAAACAAAACAGGAGATGAGACAAGCTGTAAATCTTCAAATATCTAAAGTATTGGGGGTTTTTTAAGTTCTATTTTAGGAAAGAGGCATTCTGAAATAAAAGCAAAATAATACAGTGGAAGAGTGTTCTGTAATTACTTGCCCATTCTGTTTTGAATAGTTTGATTTTATACCATATGGCCTAAAATCTCAAATTAAAACTTCTGTCTTCTTTGCTCTTTGTGAGTTATCTTCATTCCTCCTCTCTTCTCCTAGACCTGAACTGCTGAATGTAGTGACGGCCAGAGACATGTCATTGCATATCATATCCTCTCACTGACGTTATTAGTTTCACCGAGGAAAGGTCCTGGGACCTGCAAGTGCCAACCTAGTGATTTGTCTCTTTTCCCCAGTGATGGCATCTTACGAAACCAGCGCAGAAAATGGTATGGGTAATAAATGCTTCTGAAGAGGCAGTTTTCACTGTTCTGCTTCATGTCTCCTTCCTTGCCCGTTCAGTATTAAGAATACGAATAAAAATGAAACCATTAATTCTTTGCAGTCAGAAAAGATGGGGAAATAGACACCTGTCTTCCTCACTGTCTTCAGCAAGAATGTGATTTTCAAGAGCTTCCCATGGGATTTTTGGAAATGGATTTGGCATTCGAGGTCATCAGTCAAATTTGCTGATTAGTTCAGTCACTTGACTGCCTGCTGTCACTAGCTGCCAGTCCAGGACCACCTCTGCTCACACTGCTCTGCTGCTGAGATGACAGTAGCCTTCCCCTGTGCCTTCCCCTCCTTCCCCTCCACTTACCAGATCTCTTTCAGGATGGTCTTTTTCAGGGTTGCAGAATTGAACACGGGACTGTACCTGCACCATGCGGGGCCAGGTGATGCCTGCACTCCTGGGTTTGAGTTTGCTCGGGGCTTACAAGTCCGATGAGGTGGTACAGGGACAGACTGCTGTTGGAAACATGGCAGGTCTTCCTTCACAGCTACAGACAGTTTTACAAACATGTCCCAGTTCAGTCAGCTGTAGCAGGTGTCCCCAGGCTGGAAGCTGCTAGCAGTACTGCAGCTACATTGTGGTGGAGCAGACAGCAAAATCCATCCTGGAGAGAGGGGAAGCAGACGTTTTGGCAGCTGTCAGACACCCAGAAACTTGCCCCTGCACCTGCTGGTTGTTCAGCACAGAGTCAGGAATTGCTGCTGCTGCTGCTAAAGAAGAACACGACTCCCTTTTCAGGAGCCAGCCACCATGAGCAAGCTACACAGGTTTGCATGGTGGGGACACATCTTACATAAATTTGCCATGCAGAAATGTGCCGAGTCCTTGGAGGTGATCATACCATGTAAAAAATGCTGAGAGTGGTAACAGTATTTCTCAAAGTATCTGGAGGAAGTGTTACCTTTATAACTGGAATAGCTAAGATGAACAAAAGGATGAAGGTGAGCAGAGAGAGAAATAGCTCAAGGTCATCCACCGTGTTAGTAGCATCCAGCATCCTAATTATCAGGCCATTTTTCTGTCACCTAATCCATAGAGTCATGCTTTAGGTTCAGCGGGCTTACATCTACTTTGGATACATTTTTCCTGGAAAACATTGTCTCTACTTACCTCAAACTACGTCACACCACAGGGTTTGCACTTGCTGTGGCCACTCAGCATCTTGACTCTGGTGTTAAAACTGGCAAAGGGGCAGATGATATCCCCTCTGTCAAGGCTGACTGACGGAAAAAGGCGTAAAGCCAGCATCGAATGCCAGCTCTGATAGGAGGCTGACGTAAAAGAGGCTGAGGAACCATATAGGACTGCTGCCCTGGTTATATAACCTGGAATATTTTTTATAAACGCTCAAACTGACGTGCATTGTGTTTTGGCATGTGTTTGTCAGTGCCCTTGTTTTATAGCCTTGCTGAAGACTCATTGACAGATGGCACTCAAGAGAGTGCTTTTTATAGGTGCCAGTGTCCAACTCAGATACAGTTTCTGAAAGCAAAAGGTGTTTGGGGGTGGAGGGATCTGATGTACTGCCAAAGCATTTTGTAAAAGGTGCTTTAATGGTACTTCATACTCTTCAAAAAGGGGAGGTATGTGGGAGATGAATAAGGAACATCGACTCTCATGGATGTTGAGTCACAAGCTGATCCTGGCAGAAGGTGAACTGCATTTATGAAATCAAGAACAAGAAAACAGGAATTTAAGGGGCATATACCCTGTGTCCAGGGGAGGCAGGATTTGGGCAGTGCCTATCTAACCTGGTATTTCTTGCCACAGCTTGACCCAGTTCTTGCCTGGTGACTAAGTGTGTTGTAAGTGAACCCAAAGGTAGACTATTCAGTGCTTCATAAAACCTTTCTCTTTTGTGGGACAGGGACCTTGGGGCTGACAGTCACCCCGGTGCAAGCTGTACCCTGAGAGATGGGATGCTTTCCCATGGGGGCTGACCACGGTGGGCAGAGCTGGGTGCGGGTAACAGCCTCCATCGACAGCTCCAGACTGGGGGAGTGATGACCCAGGTCCAGGATCCATCCAGAGTGTCCACCTGGGAACAAAAGGAGACAAGGTCAGAGACAGGATTGGAGACAAGGCTGCAGTGTGGATCTGAAGTCCATGCAGGATGCAGGGATAAAGGCTGTCACTCTTATGGCATTGCTAGTGCAAGGACTGATGGCTCTGGATTGAGCTGAAATGGGGTCCTGGGCCATGGGCAGGACGTGGGAGAGGTCCCAGGTGTGGTTCATCAGCACCAGTAAGGCTTCTCAGTGCACTTAGGATGCTGACACTTGCAGAAAAAGGTGTGGTTTTGCTACAGGATGACTCAGTGCAGTGGCTGTCCAGTTCTACCAGAAGGAGGAAATAGAGGAGATTTCAGCTGCAGGAAATGCAGAGTACTTTGTCTCTACTCATGATTTTGCAGTTAGGTAGGTAAAAGTAAACAATGCATTCCTTATTCCGCTTCATGAAACCCTTTGGTCAGTAGGAGTACCTGGATCTCATTGT
Organism: Gorsachius magnificus; assembly: GCA_034008185.1. Lineage (NCBI taxonomy): Eukaryota > Metazoa > Chordata > Aves > Pelecaniformes > Ardeidae > Gorsachius > Gorsachius magnificus. The sequence continues at coordinate 168,039,784 of CM067081.1, forward strand.
ACTGTTTCTAGCTCTAGGGCTGAAGGATTTTTCAGGCTCTCTTTCCCACATTTTTGGGAGCCAGGACATGGCAGTCCAGCCATCTCTGTTTCCCAGTCTTCTGATTGGCACGTGTTCTGGGCAGTGGGGATTCAGGCTTCCAGGTGAGGTGTTTGGGGACAAGATGGCAGGCAGGCTGAAAACCAAGCACAGACGAGGGATTTATTAACCACAGGCACTTTGCTCTTTACATGTACTAGGGAGCTGCACATATCCCTGAAACAACGCAGGTCCATAAAGTACCTTTTGTGGAATTCTGTAGTAGAGACAAATATAGAACCCATTTGTTCTTGGAAGTGTTCAGCTGTAGGATGATCCTTTCTCTTCTGGAAGATATAAATCTACTTCACCACAAACTTTACAACTTCTGCAGCAAAAGAAGCAAGGCTGAAGAGCCAACAGTCTTCTCTGGAAAGCATCTCTGAGTGGGATCTTGTGTACACTGAATGAGGTGCACGGCCTTTGCAAACCAACGGCATCTATTCCTGCAGGGAAAGATTATACTGTAGAGCAAATATATTGTAGTACAGGGGAGATGAAGATGAGCTAATGCAAGCAACTGTGCCATTTCCTAATTCTTTTCTGCAGCCTCAGGTGTTTGTTTTTTTTTTTTTCCTGTGGCAGGTTTGTTGTGTGCCACTTCACAGGGCTTAAAAGGCAAATAGAAAATTCTTCACAGTATGGGGCCTACTTTATTAGATTTTTTTAAACACTAAGAAGTGACTTCACCAACATGGCAATAATAACTGATGCCCTGCGTGAGCCATTTGAAGTCTTTAGATTAATCGGACATATTGCCCTCCCCCCTGTGTGCCCTCACCAGAGGGGAGGGGGTTAGTTTGCTCATGTCATGTTTGCTACAGCAGGAGAATGGTGAGAAGCTTTCTCTGAAGGGGGCCACTTCCTAGTGGACTTCCTTCTGCCTTGTGTAGGCAGCTTTTTCCTGCTCACCCTAATCTTTTTTTCTCAGATTCAGTCCTTAAGATTCCTGTCCCAGGCTACCCTCCTCCCCATCTCCTCTCCTCCCGTGGAGATGAGAAAAAGGTCTTCTCTTACACCAGGCTACTCCCTGCTAAGCTTCAAAATTCTGTCCCCAAATGGGGATGTAAATGTTTCCAAAGAAAAAGTTTACTTGCATTTTTTAACACGAGTAAAATGTGAGCAAAGCTTTTCTTTGGATTCATTCTTACACATTGTTGCACCATTTTGACTGATATTTTCTTAAAGCAGATGTCCAGCTGGAAAATTTAAGCAGTGGGAATGGAGATCTGGCAAAGGATCCAGAACCACAAAAACACCGTGGAACGGGAATTGTCAGACAGAGCTAATTATAGGTGTGGCAAGCAGCTGTGACAACCAACCTGGCAATTTCTGCTGTCTCTCTGTTTTGCAATTTAATGCTCTTACACTCTGTTGCCTAATTTTAGAGCAAATGCACGCTAGCAATTCACAACAAGGTAATGCTTGTAACCACCTGGAGCAGAGATTATCTTAAAATGGGAAGTAGAGGAAACACTTTTCCATGTGGTTGTGACGCTGTCTGTTTCTGACCTCTCTAATGACTGGAATTTAGGGAAAGCAATCATTAGAGGGAGGAGAGGAAGGAAACATGGGGGAAGAAGGTGGAGCAGGACAGAGTGCCAGAGCGTCAGAGCCAGCGGTGTCAGTAGGTGCACAGGCAAAGTAGGACCAAAGATTTACAGCGAGTAGAAGCAGAGTCAGCTGGTGGCTAAAACCAGTATCAAGGAGTGTAAGCAGCACGGGAAATTTCCCAATAAAAACCACCAACAAACATGCGTGGTGGTCCAGTCCTGTTCAAAAGAGCTGCTGTCTACCCCTGAAATTATGACAAGGAAGATCAGCTGCTACTTTTGAATTATAATAAGTATTTTCTCTGAATAAAGGGCAGGTGGAGGAAGTCTGTCCGCAAAGTATTGGACTGAAATCTATTGGTCCTTCATATAAAAAGAAGAAAAATAATTTGCATTTTTGTAGCTTTTTCTTTTGTCCATTAGTACATGAATCTTGTCCAGTGCTTTTACCCAGCCTATCTTACCTGCTTCTACTTTCTGTATATGAAATCCATGAGGAGGTTCTGCAGGGTTTTTGGTGAGAAGAGTCTTCAGAGCTCAAAGATGCTTGGTGCAGCAGCTCATAAATGCGTAACTATGCGAGTTTTAGGATGTGGCAACAGGTAGTAATTTAATATAACTTCATTGGTTTTAGTATAGTCCCGTAATCAGAGAAGCATTATCAGACTGACCAGCATGAACAATAAAGACAGGCATGGTTTTGTGTCAACTGTCATTAACAGTTGTTCATTCACTTTAATGTCAACCCGCTTCCAGATACTGTAAAAATAGGTTGCATTACATCTGGATGGATAAATAGCATGACAAAAATTTGCATGGATGTGTTGTGCGACAGTCACTCTCAAAACACTATCATAGCCCATCACAGTGGTAAGGTAAAGCAACAGCATGATTTGGAGCAGTTTGAGGAGAGGACAGCAGAGGTGAGAGGAAGAGGGAAGGGAAGGAAAAAGGAAAAGAAAGGGATGTATTGTAACAATAGTTACATTCCCTTCAGAAGCTACACTGAATTTTGTAGATAATGTTTTGCATGGCAGAAAATCACTAAGTTTCTCTTGAATATAAACCCCATAAAGGTTCCTTTAAAAATACTCACCTTCACTGCAGAACCAGAAAAGTAGTTAGGCAGGACTGTGTGGGAACCCACCCAGGGTGATGGGTCCTTAGCTGCCTCAGGAATGACGGGGTTATAAAATCATAGAATCATAGAATCGTTTAGGTTAGAAAAGACCTTCAAGATCATCAAGTCCAACCATGCTTGTAACTAGAGAAAACACAGAGTTTAGAACAGAAGTTTGTATCTCTCACTTCATTAGAAAAGGACAAATTTAGCCGTAGTGCAGACCTATGCATTATAACGCTGCTTTTGAAATATGTCAAAAAGGAATGTTTTGCAAATCTGAAAAAGTTCTGAACCATAGAAATCTTGGAGAGGAACAACGCGCGATCGGCTTGGCTGCAGTGTTACAAGAGCCTTACGCTGGTTGGGGTGTAACTCTCCTACTGTGAAGTTAAACTGTGTTTATTACCCTGCTTGCTCACAGCATTGTTTTCAGTCCCAGGAAAATAATTTAAATCAACTTTTATGATTCTGGAAAAAAATCTGATATTTAGATTGGCTGAGCAAATGGAGATATTTTTGAACTGGCTTCAATAACTTTCTGTAAGATAACAGTTGGCTTCCAACAGATAAAGCTGCGTAATTACCCAGTCATGACTGAAATCAGAACTACATGGCTGAAACCTGTTGTTTAATTAATGTTCCCCCACATTTGGACCTATCACAGCTCTGAGTCTTCCTGATAAAATAATGGCTCAATACCTGTGAAATCCATTATGTAATAAGAGAAGTGTTGCTAGCGTTACATTAGCAGATTTGGAGAGCTGGCTCTGCTAGTCCTTCCTGGATTTTCTTGGGAACTTTTCATCTCAGGCATCTCAGGCATCTCCAGCTGTAAACTTTACTGACGATTTTGCTCCTGCAGTATGTTGTAGCTTTCATCTCAGTGGATTCACTGAAATGTATTAAGTGCCATTTTGAAGAGATGGGCCTTCTGTTCCTAAAATATTTGATTTTTGCAGCATTTTGGACAGATTGTCGACTATGTTTAGGGAGTTCTGAACTTTTTTCCCACTTCAGATTCTTATATAAGGAGCTTGCATTGCTTCCTTCACAGCTTAAGATGCATCATGTAAGGCATTTCTCTGAAAGCAAAGTCAATGTCTTATTTGTAGAGCGTGCTCCTCATTTAACAAAGAGCAAAGGTGCTTGGCCACACACCTACCATGGTCATTGTCCATGTCTTGAAATAAGGACAGTATCTTTGACTGTGATCTAACCAATTTTATGAATTAGCTAGAATGAAATGCTCATGAAAACTTCATTTGGAATCACACACTTCTGAATAATAAGTTGCTATAATAAGTCTATTGGTTTCCAAAATCAGTGGGTCTGCATTCCTCATGGTTCCTCCTGGTGCAGTCTTGTTGCTGCTCCGGACACTACAGCTGTTGTCTCAGAGCCACCATCATACTGTTGTTTCTGAGAACTGCTCAGCCATACATTGCAGGCGTAGAAGCAGTGGTTTCTGTTATCTCATTTCAGGTAAATGGATTTGTGAGTTTGTTTTGGTCTCTTTTTTTTTTTTTTTCAGTAATTTTGAAACTTTAGAATTATTTGATTGCTTGAAAATCAAATAAAAACCTCACTCTGTTTTAGATACTTAGCAATTAAACAAGCCAAATCTAAACTGGCCTTCCTGGGCTTTCTTTGCAGGCAAAAGAGAGAGAGTTTGACCTCCAGGGAGCAATGAATCTGGTGGTAGTCACAAGCTAGGGCAAGATGACTTGTCTTGAAGAGGTACTTGGTATATTCACTGGCTGTACCTAGAGTCAGGAATGACCACCCTACACTTTGGCATCTGAGGTTTAAATTCCTGGATTAAAAAAGATTAATTCTATCCTTCCTGTCACAAATATGGCTTTGAGGTTTTTTTGTGATGATGCAAAGACCTTGATGCTTCTTGTGTTTGTTATTTTTCAGTGAGAAAAATACAGATTGCTTGGAAGTTCCAAGTCTTGGTTAAATTCAATACATATATGGCAACTGTATATCTGTATAGCTGGAGTGCTCCATCATTCTCTTCAGACTGACCAAAACATGAACAATCATTCAACCTGGATGAAAAGAGAGAGAGATCATATTTATCAAAGTTATGCACTCAGAAAATATTAAGTTATGGTGGGTAAGGTATCTCAGAAATGTGAATAAAATGAGGTATTTGGTTTCTGGAGCAGGCAATGGAACAGAGTAAAGTATGACAAGAGAAGTTCATTTATTTGCTGGGGGGAATGTAGGATTATTCTTCTTTAGTCAACTCTTTGTTAATTGGTCTTAACACTTTAAAAATACAACTTCTGACTGTGTTTTGAGATGTGCTTAACTTTGAGTGGCATAAAATTAAGGATTAGACACATGTAGGTCTCTGTGGCAAACATCGATCTCACATGCTGGTCATCACAGCCTTTGTGGAGCAGTCTGGAGTTGGCAGAGTGAAGAGAGGGCAGCCCATGCCAGGCTCCTTACCACGCTGGAAACAATCTGCTGTTCTGTTTAGTAACTGAAGGCCATTGGTTCCTCTTTCCTCCAGGTGACAAGTGAAATAAATATCAGGGGCTAGCTGGAGGCCCACTGGCCTTGAGAAAGCTGAAAGTGCAAAAGGGCTGTTGACTCTCTCGTCAATTTGTGCTTTTGCGGAGATTGCTCACTGGGCTGGGACAATGAAAAATGAGAAATGCTAGCAGGGAATCTGCCCAAGAGGAGAGGTGAGATACAGATCTGCCCCAGAAGGCAGGGTCCAGAGATGGACATCCTAGGGCAGGAATGGGAATGAGAAGCCTCTGTGAGAGGAGGAGGAACAAAGGACTCCTAGTGGAAAACAAACAGTAGAACAACAAGAGGACTTCACGTAGGAGCACAGGGTACCTCTTCACAAAACAATGAGCCCCTTCACAGCCAGCGATGGAAGAAGCTAGACCTTCCTGCAGAGGAATTCCTCAGCTTAGATGTAGTTAACATTACTTGATCGTTCTCCATGGAGAAAGAGAAGGACTTGAAACTGTTGACGGCATTACAGAAATGCACGCCCCTTACACTGAAAAAGTGGGTATGTATAGACTGTGACTGGAGGTGTGATGATGAGTCAGGTAGCCAGCTACCTTGTGTAAAATTGCAGCAAGGCAGCAATGGTAGGGTCTTCACTGTGGGCCGGGAGGGCCAGCCTACTCCACAAACATGAGCTGGGCTGTAGTGATACCTTAGGGAGCCTCTGCCATGAGACCCTTGCCATTGCAGGAGGGATGCCCCTGACCACGTCTTATCACTGCAGTGGAGACATAAGTAAATTCCTAGGGGACCAGCCCAGATATAATGACCAGCCCAGCTGTAACAGGTAAAGAGTGGACACTAGCTATTAGCTTACTACTTTTCAACTACATCACTCTTTCCTCTGAGCTAGTAAGGAAAGCTATCTATACCCCTTGTCTTTGCAGACTTTGACAAAAAGGTGAAAGGCACTGTGATAAGGTGAAGTGCTTGCAGAAAAGACTGAAGGATCCCAACAAGAAAATGTAGTAATGTGGACAAAGTGAGGAAAAGGAGCTAGATCTAGGGAGCTGTCACAGTGAAAGACACTGGGTTTGTTTTTTTTTTTTCCTCTTCAGTTTTTTATTACATGCAGGAGAAAATTTAATATGTGCAAACTACATCTGTTGACTGAGTTACTGTAGGTCATGTAAATTCTTTCTTTCAAATAATAAATTATTCAAGCTTGGGATTTGGAAAATCCTGGGTATGGTATTTGCCTCTTTCTCCACACATTTGTTTTGCACCGGATATTTTTTTCAGAGCACTGTACTTCTAAGCAGCCCAAATCCCAGTGGGGTGCAGTTATACTTAAATGGGAATGCTTACACTGACATACTTCATTCTGGTCTGAGAAGAAAAATAAACTCTCCCTGTATAAAGCTCTTTGATACTATACATGGGGTCCGTCTTCCCAAATTTTGGCACATATGAATTAGTCAAGCGACCTGGGCTTCCTTTTAGTCAGCGGGAGAAATAGTACTTTCAGTATACACATGTTAAATATCTAAAACAAATCAGAGAAATCACCCTGCAGGTGTCAGTCCCTCTCCATTGACTGGGCAGGGTGCTTATAACTTTCAAATGTCTAAATCAGAATGAGATAAATCTGATCATATGTATCTGCACTGGAACTTGAATTGGTGCAGCCACACTGGTGCAAAACCATGAATTCAACCAGCAGAGTTGTATGGGTATGAGTTTTTCCTTCCTAATGTAAACCAAAGCTTGCACTTAAGGCACATGACAGAGCTTTCATACGCTGTAGGTAGGGACTTTGCCACACTCTAGGAACAGCAGGCTGAATACTTATGTAGGTGGTTTGCTAACTGTGTGGTAGAAATATTACTGTGATAAGTATCTGGTCATTTTTTAGTGCACATCCAAAATACAACAGCTGATAACATGTTTTGAGCTAGCGGTATAGAATTAGAAGTGGCCGAGATAATGCTGCTGATAGTTAAGCTTGCCAAACATGTCCTTCTGTAAAAGCAGCAGTGTTTTTTGTCCCTGTGTAAGTACAGTTGATTCTTGACTTGAGTGAAAATAGTTCTGATTTTTATGGAATGCAGAATATGAACTTAGAAAAAAAAAAACCATGGGCTTTCCAAGAGAACGTCTCCCCACCTCTGCCACCCCAAATAGCGAAGAGGTGGTTTACAAAAACAGTGTTCATGATGGATTAACTTTCTGTGGCTTTGGGAAAAGCCTAGGCTTGGTTTTGGGGAGGTATGTCCATTTCTTTGTGTTTGGGAGAGGCTTTCTTATAGAAAGCTGCTTGTGGTGCACCGAGGCCTTGGAGGTGGCCTTCACTTGGTGGAAAAAGAGCAGTGTGGATCTCATGGATTTTGTCCACAGCGCAGGCAGTGCAGAGGGCATTGGAGAGCTGTGTGTCGAGGCACGTGTAGATAGCAGCCTTCCCCTATTCGCAAGGTGCTTGCTGGGAGGAAGAGTCTTTGACACTGCGTGGAGAATGTACGGTACCGTACTGAGCTGGTGCTCTGGGCAGAGACCCCAGAGTGCCTGTACTTTATGAAAGGTGATCTAAGTGAAAGGCCCTTCACCTTCAATGGTAATAATTAGGAATACTGCTTGAGATACATAGCTAAATATCATCTCAGTATTATTTCTTTATCAGTAGTCTAAAATTGTAAAATGAGCTCTACAGCTTAGTGAAAACGGAAGTGCAGTTTTAACCCTGAAGCGAACGACTATCCCCAAATTAGCAGCGTTAACATCCTTGTACCTGTATATCAACCCTTTACATCCTCCTACTCTTAGTCCAGTTTATAAATGGTTACTTGCATAGCTCGATATTAACATTATTTGTATCTGCAATCAATTACTAAGGTCTCAGCACATAGCTGGGCTACAGTGGCTTGAAAAGATGCCCGTGAGCCAGTAAAGCTTTACTAACTGTTGGCACTGGCCCAGGTGTGAGAACTTAGACCACCGCAGCTGTAAGGTGATGTGACTTTGCTTAAGCCTCCATGGAAGGTATTTAAGTGAGCTGTGTTACCTCATATTTGGGGTAGTCTGAGAGCATGCCTGTGGACAGCATGGTTAATTTGACAGGCTATAAGTAGTTCAGGTGCCATAATTTGATCATATGACTGAGACCAAAATGTTTGGCCTGACATAGGCCTAGGTTGACACCCAGTAGCCTTTGAGATAGGGTCAGTGTAGTCTTGCTTGAAATAGCAGAGAAGGTCCTGTCCCATGTGCAGTTTTTCTGGTCTTCTTTCATTTCTGGATGTGTATATGTGGTCATCACAGCATACGCTGCCCTGTGCACGTCCATGCGACCGCATCCTAAGGGAGCTCTGCTCCCAGCCTGGAAAACATGGAGGGTTTCCCAGGGAGCACTGGTGTAAAACAGGTAGGCAGGAGGGAATCCTGGCTGTGGCTCTGTGGCTGAGGTGGCAGAAAGTTGGCATGTGGACAAAAAATTAATTCTGTTGTTGCCTGTAACTTTGTAGAGTGATTATTCCTTCAAAGATGTGCAAAATCATGGTTAAGCACCATTATGAAAGATGAATCTTATTATTTAATTTCTTTTAAGGTTTCTTGAAAGGTCTAACTGGGAGCACCTACTGGACTACATTGTGATGCCCTCCCACTCTGCCTGCCTACATTTTCTTCTTATAGAAAACAGTGTTTATGGAGGAAAAAAGGATGAGAAAGCAATCTGTACACTTTTCTTTCCTTGCAAGCTGGAAGCCAACAAGTGGCCCTGAGTCTTGATACGCCCCAGGTCAAGACAAGACATGCCAGATATACATACACCTTGGATTTGCAAAACACTGCTGGTTCCCACAGTATAGACACAGCTGGGGAGAATTCTCTGAGCAGATTGCTGAGGTAGCACATGGGCCAGAAGTAACATGTGCATCTGGACTGAACAGGAGCAATCAAGGGCTGAGGAAATAAAAATTATTTTATGGTGAGTGTATTGTAATAGCAGAAACTCCTTCAGTTCCTTCCTTTTATCCCCTTAGATCAAGCTGTCTGGAAGCGTTTCATGTTTTTTGTTGCATCACATGAGGAAAAAGATGAAAAGAAGAGAAGAATGCCCTGCTCAACTCTTGCTCACTGGGTTTACATTGAACTCAGTAGGATCTGATGCAGTATTCTTTTTTTTTTTTTTTTTTTTTAAAGTATGCAGACCCTGAAATATAGTGGAAGCTATGCTTCTAAATTCGCAGCAAAAAGCTGGGCTTATTTATGCCTTTTTTCTAAGGTGTTGTGCAAATATAGAAGTTTACTGACGATTATCATGGTGCCCCACGTTTGTAGAAGTGCACCCATTGGTAATATTGTCAGTGCTGGAATGCATGATCATTATTTTGTATAATTGTACATGTGGGTGAGATATTATTTTTCCATGATATGTTTATTATGATTTCAGCGTGCTCTACCTGAAACTATGTCAAGGTAATGCAATAGTTATCAAGTTATTGTTAGGGTTTATATTGTCTGCTACTACAGGTTGAATTTCTTCCAGATTGCATTAAGTGTGGATTGTCTCTGCTAATATTGTGTCCTCTCCTTCTTTCCAAAGTGACTTCTGTGCCTTTATTTCGTATTTTAAAATAGTTGTTACATTATCTGTACACTGTTCTGTATGTATTTATGTGACTCACATTCTGAGTAGAAGATAGTGAGCTTTGTGCTGGGGATGATTCCAGTGGGAACTCATCCAAAAGTCTGAGACTGGCCTGAGAAAGCTCTGTTTTCTGCAGAGCTTTTCTCTGGAGATGGATAATCCCACTGCACCTGCACCATGAAGCCGCTGTCTATTTTTCCTCCTTCTGTCTCTCTCTGTTGGTGGCCTTTCACATAAGTGTCAAGGGTCCCAAACTTCTGAATCCCTCAGGAATAAGGATGCAACACTGAAAGTAACGCCCCAGATTAAATATAGACTGGCACCCATTCAGGAGTGCTGATTCTCTGTAATGTATAGTGGGACCCAGGTTAGAGTGCTGCCAGGAAGATGCTGAATTGGAAAGAGTGTTGCTGTGGGACATTCCTCCTTTCTTTCATTCTTTCCACCTTTTTCAGGCTGAAATCTAACATTGGGTCTTCAAATTTGGGTGTCAAAGCCGAAGCAGTGGCTGATCTGTATCAGACAAGTGATTACTAGAGTAGCGCAAGCCCTTTTGACCAAGCATGACTGCTGTGTGGTTTTTTGTCTTTGGGATTTTTTCCCCAGCTGGATATTGCTTTTGAACTGAAATGATCTGCATGTCTCTTAGGAGCTGAGCTGTGTGGAAAACATTTTGATCAAATTCTAACACAGTTTTTCCAAGGGTGTTTCTTTTGCCTTTTGCTCGCTACTTCCTGATGCTGTTTACCCAAACGACCACCTGCTGTTAAGGGCAATGCTGGCCATTTGAAACATCTCCATGTCCATGAAGCAGCTGTACTTATTGGGCTTAATTTCTGCAATGAATTACCAAGTGTATGTAATTTTAAACCCACTCTTCTTCTCTGCCCTCCTACCACCACCAGTCATCTCATTTCATCTGCAAGCAGTGATGGAATTAGGTTGCCAAGAACCTGGAAGGTTTGCTTTTTCTATACCAAATTTAACATAATATATGTATGGCTTATGCAAGAAGAAGGACATTTTCTCTGTTTTCCTGCCACATCATATAGCTCTGGAATCTGTTCTCTTCATGAATACCAACATTAACTATTAATTTTAGTTTATTTGGAGAAGAAGAAGAAAAAAAAGGGAAATTAAAACTAAGCTTGGGAGGTGTGTAATAGGAACATACAATTGTCTAATAAATGTTTTAAGATTCCAAGAGAGTCTGAACTTGGGACTGATACACAAGAGAACACATAAGATTTACATATGGTGTGGCTGTCCAAGAAGTCTGAATCAAAGTAAAATTGAGAATGTAGTTTTGCATTATAGTGGTCTGTGCTATATTTGGATCAAGCAAAGTGGGAAGAAGAGAGAAACTGAATTATTTGAAAGTATGAGAAAGTATAAGTGGACTCCAACATCATCATAAACCCTGAAATACTTCTTTTTCTTTCTTTTTTTTTTTTTTTGAAGATCCTCAAGTACCATGCAATAATGGAAGAGGGTCAATAGAGGATTTGAACAAGAGCTGCCAGCAAGCTGGATGAATGGTGTGACTGTCACATCCACTGAGTGTTCTGGAGCTTTCCTGGCAAGGTTTTAGTTTTCTGCCAGTGCAGACTGATTTTATTTTGAATTTTTGTGAGACATTAGAAAATTTTAGCCTCTAAGCTATATCAGCAACTGAAAGGATCTGTGAGGGCTCACGTAACTATTTGTTCCGAACAACCTATGTAGCTCTTTTTTTCTCCTTTTGTCAAGTATCCATGAACACATTTAAGTTTTAGAAAGTCTTGAAGTAATTATTACAGCTGTATTTGACCAACGGATTGCATGGACTGCTCACCATCTGTAAGTGATGAGATCTTTTCAGTACAGACAGCCCAGTCCCTGTAAGATTAACAGTTTGGCCCTCCAAAGAATCCTGATACTGACTTACAAATCATGAGACTGGGAAATTTAGGGGACAGCGTTTTTAAGTTGTATTTTATAAGTCATATTGTTACTGTCTTCTGATCAAATACACACATCTTTATAAACCCGTTTTCCCCCTTCCATCCTTCTCTCCATGTTCCTACATGTCTCATCAACCAAGTTTGTGAAACTGCTTTTTGCAGAATTCTGTTAGAACAGAGTGTTGGGTCTTGGAATATTTCCAAAGAACTCGTAATGGAGAGGTTAAGTGTTGGATTCAGAAGGTTTCAACCTTCAAGAAGGTTTTTGCATTATTTGAACAGCTCCAAGACTTGCTTAACTGGCTCCCCTGCAAGGAAACGCTTGATTTTTAGTATTTTCTGGAGTTACCACTAGATACTACATCTGGTGTCAAAGTCTGTGACACTTGCTTAGATCTGTGAAAATCTCTGAACCTCACTTAAATAAACACTTGACAAAAATATACATTGCATACTTGACACTGGAGAGATGCCACGGTTGGATGACAGAGCCACCCTATGAAAAGGATCTCGCCATGCATTCCCAAGGGACACATGTTATTAAAATAAAGTACAAGGAAAACAGGAACATATCAGGAATAGTGGTCTGTGTATTTCAAAGGCAACAAGGTATGCCAAGAAAAACATTGTAGTCATGCTTCCAGTTTAAAACAACCTTTGAGAAGTGTTTTAAAAAGCTTTCTGCTTGCAGTTTCAGTTTGTTGCCAGTGTGGGTTTTCAGGCTTACAGGACTGTTGGTTTTTTTTAATCTAGACACAATATAGAAAATACAGAATTAAGAAAAATCATTCCTAATATTGGAACCCGTTTGTTATCCAGTCCTAAAAGACATAAAATAAAAGGATGTCCTGGGAGAGAGAGAAAGAAGAATGTCCTAGAAAATAGCTTAAAAAACCCAGAACATCTACATTGGATACATTTATATGCAATAACAGACAATGCATTTATCAAACTGGTATTGGTTGAAAACCTAAAAAAGAAATTAGTCTTTCTTGCAATAGTAATAGCTAAACAGTAAGCTGGGGATGAAACCCCTTGTTTTAGTTACCTGAGATCAGGCACAACAGTCTTAGCTGCAGAGGAACATAACAGTCTCTTTAACAACATTGCACAGCAGCTTCTGCTGGCTACATACCGTATAAAATCCATTCTGCTGAATATTGTTCCTTGGAGCAATTATTAGCAGAATAGGAACGGCACAGAGTTGGAAAAAAAATTTCAAATGTTTTTTTTTCACACCAAATTGTTATGGATAATCAGGGAAAACAGCGTGAATGGTAAGGGAATGGATGTGAAGAGTAAAAGGGACTGGAGTAATTTTATCTGGCTGTAGGTGACATCTGGCAAAAGGTGACATCCAGAAAACATAGCTGATTTGGACGGGAATGAACTACAAACCAGCCAAACTGAGTAGTGCTCAGAAGGGAATATAACGGCTTGTGTTTCTGATCAGTCCTGTGTTGCCATCTGTCCCTGCTCGAAAGAGCATAGCAACCCTTAGTGCCTCTACACACTCGCCTGCTTAGGCCATTACCTGAGCATCTGCTTTGTTTTGTTGGATTTGCATTGGAACGGGCTGCCCAGGGAAGTTGTGGAGTCCCCATCCCTGAAGGTATTTAAAAGATGGGTAGACTAGGTGCTTAGGGACATGGTTTAGTGGTGGGATGGCAGGGTTAGATTAATGGTTTGACTTGATCTTAAAGGTCTTTTACAACCTAAATGATTCTATGATTCTGTGATTTTGGTATTCCCACCAGCAAGGGGGAGTACAGAACACTAGAAAGTGAGTATCTATAAATTAATGGACTAACCTAGCCTGGCTGTAAAGCAGGAGGGGAAGGAGGGATGCTGCACTGTTATTGCTCCTGTGCCATGTGCTGTCCACCCTGACCCTCCTGACCTCTCCAGTTTTCTTCTCTTTCTCCTTTGGCTGCATTTACCTGTTGGCAGCACCTTTTGTTTCTTTCGCTGCCTGTGTGTGACAGTTCAAGCTACAAAACATTATTCCGTATACTTCCAAAGATTAGAGGAATGTGATTCTGAGTTTTAGACAGTGACATTTGTGACGGGCTGGGAGACATGGGCCAGAGCTGTTGTTCAGCCCCTGTGGAGCATGAAGCCCAGGACACTCCAGCCCAGCCAGTTTCAATAGAATACAACCAGCTTGTCCTATCTCCAGCAGGGTTTTTTGGTGTGCTAGGTAAAGCAACCAAACCAAATCTTCGGAAGGGAGCAGAGAATGGAATTTCTGTAAGAAGTTGTGTAACTAAACTAAAGCTTTCTGAAAAAAATGTTGAGTTAAGCACATTTCTAGAAATTAATCAGCTCTTAAAAAAAAATGAGATCACACTTTGTCTTCCTGTCTCTGGCAAGTGTCTGAAGTTTCTTAAGCTGCTTGATGGGAGGCAGTAAAAGCTGAAGATTCTGTAGGCTGTTATGTCAGGGGAAAATGTAACTACCCTTTAAAGACTTATTTCACCCTGCCGCTCATATTACCTGGCTGTTTTCTGCACTGGGTATTTGTAAGTTACATTGATCTCCAGAAAACAAACACCCCCCCACCCCCCCCCCCAAAACCCCAAAGAAAAACAGCTGGGTTAATTTCAAAACCTTTCATTTGAGAGATAGCGTGTGAATAATATAAAAACTGTCAGATTAACGCAGTGTCGGGTAGGGGAGGGGAAGGCCCATTTCCCCAGCATTAGATGCTTAAGGTTCGTGATGTCTTAGCCAGCCCAGTGGCTGGACCCTGTGGCCCCAGCCACCACATCCGCCAGCCGGGCTGCCTCGGCTTCCCCTGCAAGTAGTGGAGAGCGAGACCCCTGAGCAAGGCAGCTGAAAACACCCGAGTTAAGAGAGTCCCAGTCAGCCAGCGAGGGAACCTCTCCCTCTCTGCTGGATATCGTGGGCATTGCTTGCTTGGGAGGGGCCTAAAATTGGGTGATGCCAGTTATCCTTTCTATATAAATTTTTAAACTGCCTCAAGTCTTCTATCATGGAGACACTTACTTTCTGTTGGTTTCATTTCCCAGGAGTATATTTTTATTCCTTTCATTCTCCTAAATTATCCATACCTAGTTTTCACGTTCCATTCCTTGCACCATTATGTTACGATCATCAGAGCAAGACTTCATAATTTGGCCTTGCCACGGGCAAATTGAAACCGATGTGCAGTGGGAAGAAGCGCTGACTAAATTTAAACATCAAGGTGGACTGTTATTTACATGCAAGACAGCTTTTTTGTTATGATCATTTATTTATTGCACTTCTAGAGTACTGGGAGCTTTGCAGCACATGTTGCTAGGTGTGTTCTCTGCCCTTTGAATACTGAAATTTTGGAATTCTCCTAAGAATGAAGGCTGGTTGATCTACTCTTGAAGCTTGACAGATGATATTCTTATTTACCTTTTTAAAATGAGAAAACAAAATGTAATCACCATTCTTTCCGAGCATCTGGAAAAATGTGTACTGCAGACATAAGCAGTTGCAATTCCCTTCCTCTGTTAATCTCACTGGGTAGGAATATTCACAGGTTTTATGATCTGATTGCCGCCTTCACGCAATGTAATTCACCACCACAGCTGGGGATAAATACTGCAGGGAAGGTACCGTGAAAGGTAAAGTATACATTCTTCTTCAAGGTGGTGCATTTATCTGTTTAATAAACCTGGTTCACAGGTTCCAACAGCTATAGCCAGCCATTAATAATGTAATTTATGTCAGCCCATAGGGGCCTGGTAGCGGAGCAATTAGGCCACCTGGCCGCAGAGCCGGAGTTACGAGCATGGGCTGTGCTCCATATGCATGCTGGCAGCGCTTCCCAGGGGATCCTGCTTTAGATGAAGGCTTAGTCACTCAGGCTGGCAAGTCGACAGTGGGCAGGGGTGATGCCAACAGGCTCATGTATGCCCTTGCTGTTTTCTGGAGAAGGGGGCATGATTTTAGCTGTGTTTACCCAGGTCTGATCCCAAGACTGAGGGGGACAGTGAATGTGTTGCAGATGCATATCACTGCGCTCTCATGGATGGCATCAGCGGTGATTGGGAATATAGTCTCAGTCCCCCACAGCAAGGTGCATGGTATGCTTCAGATTTAGAAAGCCTCTCTGCATCAAATGGTGGCAGCCTTAGCTTTCACAGCAATAGGTGCTGTTGCTCTGCCGTTCTGGAAGGTGGACAAGCACACCAAATCGCACAATCACTACACATTTATTGCAACACTGTGGTTATCATTTGGCGGAACCCTAGTCTGAAGCTAACAACAATACTTAATGTGCCCCAGGATATCCTGTTGGGCCCCATTGGATGCAAGGGCATCCAGGCAACAAATAAGGTCTTTACTATGTTCTGCTGCACAGACCCAAAGCTTTGTCTTGCTGAAGGTGGCCACCTGGTACCCCCTTATTCAAATGCACAGGCTGTCCTTGAAGCATACTATGAAAGCAAAATAGATTAGGAAAATGTTTTTATTTGCAAGCAAACTGAAGAACAATATCAAATCTGGTGGGGTAGCACTGTGCAGTCAGTCAAAACCAAGACTTAATAACTTCTATGTTCAGGGAGAGAGCGAGTGTATTCTTCTTAGCTGGCAGTAAACTTCCCTGCCTATATTTTTGGGCTGCTCCAGTTTCAGTCTCCTTTTTAAAAAAGTAATTTCAAGCTCCAGCTCCATTATACTGTTTGTGACCTCTTGGAGTCAATCTCTTGGAGTCTCTTGGAGCTCTGGTGACTGTGCTGGATCAGGCCTTGGTCACCACTCCTTGCCATAAACGGCTTCTGCTCTTCTCTGCACCCGTGCACTGCTGCCTAAGGTGCCCATCGGTCAAGAGCAGTTCCATGCTGTAGCTCCCAGTCTGGGAAATTACTGACGCTGAAGAGGGGATCCTGCTGCTCTCCCCTGCTCTGTTCCTCCCTCTTCAGGCTGTGTAGTTCTGGCTGTCCTCTGTCTCTAGGGTCATCTAACTATACAGCGACCTGACTCGCTTTGGTAGCACTAAAATAACCTCAACACAAAGTATAGCTTTTTGCTGCTTAGCAAGTTGAATTGGCTTCATTGTCCAGATAGAGCATCAGAAGTATTCCTGTGGTTGGGAATGGGGCTACAGGCAACGAAGAGGGAGAAGGAAAGTGGAGGAGCAGGACCATTGCATCCTAAGGCAAGCAGCTGTTAAATCTCCTCCTCTACACATCTGGCTATGCTCACGGCATCTCAGCACCTCTCTCTCTTGCCAGGCTTCCTTATGCCATGCCCATGGATTAATGCTGGTCTGCTATTACCATTTTACAGGAGGAGGCCCAGAGGCAATCAGTGGGTCTCCTGGTGCCATGTGGATTAGCTGAGGCACAGCAAGTAATTGAAGTCAGCTGTTGCAAACTGGAGGTGAGTGTCTGAACTGCTGGGCATTCCTCCTTACCAGAAGGTGCAACTAATCTTTATTCCTGCTTCTTTATTCCTGCTCTTATATGGTAACTGTACTTCTGCTTATGAGCATACAGGGGGATTTTAATACTGCACTGCAAAGGCAGAGGTTTGGTATGCTTCTTCTCTCCTTTTATCTATGAACTATTGCAAATAATCTGCTAGCTAGGGAGTTAAATGGAAGTTGCTTTCCTTTCTTTGCTGTCCTGCTGTAGCCTGACTAGTTAGCTGCCAGAATCTTCTAATTTCTAAGCTAAATGTGCTAGCACTTGGATTTCAAAATGTAAAACCATGGTCAGCATATTCATACCCAGGAGTGCTCCTAGTTGAAGTTTTTACTAAATTTTTCTTTGCAGTCAGGATTGGCAACATGAAAATATATTATGCCTTTTGAAAGCCTCAAGGTAGGCTTCGTGCCCCGAAGATTAGCTTGTTTCTACATAATAATCATGTGACACTTAAAAGTCACTGTGCAGACTGTACATGACGCTCAGGGACACGTGTAAAAGCAGTGTAATCGGCTTTCAGTCCAGTCTTTCACTTTGCATGCATTTAGAGTAAGTCAGACAGAAATATTCTACTCAGGTCTTGCTGAGATCTCTTTAACTACCCACATGTAAAACCTTTCAGTAGCGTGGTACAAAGGCAGAAAACAGCTCATACAGAATCTTGAAAATAAGATAACACACCGGAGCTGAAAGCTTTTGAATGATGACATATTGATTGCATTTGATATTAGTCCCAAATAGTTTTTTTTATCAACAGCTGCATTTTGCTCAGTGAACGTAACCTCTTCCACTTGCGGGGTTCATGCAGGCAGACTGCGCTTTCCTCTTTCATATTTCATGAGTCTGTTTGCAGTATGGAATACTTGGTATCCACAATACAAGCTGCGCCATTTAGCTGCAATTAGTTACTTAAGTCATTTGTTATTATTTCCATTACCTAACTGGGAGAGAAGAATTTATAATTAGCAGGGTGAGTTTGGCTTCCTGAATAAGGCAGGAATTTGCGGGATGGGATTTAGCAGGTAAGTAGAATTAGGACATTTTCCCTTTTCTTAATTATACAGGTCTTGTCCATAGAATCAATCCTAGAAAATTAAGTTACTCTTAATACTTTAGGAAGGGAACATATTAATTTTAAATACCGTATTCTATTTAAAAAGGAGCACAACTCGGCTCTTGATATGAACTGTGAGAAATACCATCAGTAGAGAGTTTGGTTTATGTCAGTCTGTATACAATATGGGTATAGTGTCTATTATCTATCTAGATCTTGGTCATCTGTGGGCTGTGGCTCTCCTAGTCACCCTTCGGTTTAAACCTGCAATCGGTGACACAGCTGTAGGCAGAGCCTAAAGGTTAGGTACAGGGTTCTAGTTAAAGCTGCTCCTTGCTGTTAAGGCAGCTTTTCTGCACTGCTTCTATGGTACGTGTGCTGAAATGAATTAGGAATTTTGACAGTTAGGAGCCAGGAGCTTATTCCTACTTCCATATGTGGCAGGACTGGAAGTCTTTATAGGGATATATTTAATGGTAAAGTCAGGGTAACAGTGAGAGTCAGGACTAGTTGGAGACCTCAGCTTCTGCTGAACCGATATGGCAATATGATACCCTGGTTAGGAGTATAATCCCTAAATCTGGGCAGATCAGTGTCTATCATGTAGTTTTAAAATTAAGCTCAAGCTTCAGTATCATGTTGATTTTAGTAAGCATGGTCTCTGGCAACTCAGGTTTTAGTTCAATCTGTATTTGGTTTTCAAATTGCATTTTGAACCCTGGCCAGCAGAGATGAGAGACTGAGATTGGACTCAAAAGTGACAGGGCAGCGCATCCAGGCTCTCACTGGTTGGTGATGAGCATGAGGGTTTGAGTGGTGAATGCAGGGCAGTCTTGACCTCTGACGGGCTTATACAGAAATGGCAAATTAGATGTCGGGGTGAATTATCTTCAGGGATGCTTGTTACTCTTCATGGACTACATAGGAGGACTAGTGTGATCTGGCTTCTGACACAGATGTCTGCATTAAATACCTACTGCTAGATGGGATGAATCAGGTCCTTTTTGTATATTGGCAGTAGCACTAATGAGGATTAATTGCCTGAATTTTCAGCACATCAGTAGCAATCTAGTACTACTCTGGAATTTACTCGGATTATTTTGATCAGTGGTTGCTCTCCTTGTCAGTTATTTGGAATAACATTTTGAATCCTTTTGACAAATACGGAAATACTGTGAAAATGGGAAAGCTGGAGCCGAGGTGTGTTCATTCCAGCTTTGTTCAGGCTTGATCCAATTCTGAAGAAAGTGCCTTTCCACAAGATGCTGGGTGGAGACATCCCAGGTTCTGTAGCTCAGCCAGTCTGGGTATTTCAGTTGGAAAATTTAATTTCTTTTATACTTCTCTTCAGGCCAACTTTATGCTTGCTTCTCCTTTCTAACAGATGTACGGATTCATCTGTTTCCTATACATTTGGTAGAGTTTTCCCAGTAAGTTCAGTGCATGTGAAAATAGTCAATAAGCAATAACTATCATGCCTTTCATCTTTCATCTGCAAACTTTCTGAAGTCAGCCCCCCTGCCCCCGCCACTTGTACAGAAGAGGAAACTGTAGTTGTGAAGGGGCTTGAACGGGAGTTGAATTTCGCTTCTCTGAGGGTTGGGCTTGGCACAGAATTCATTAATCTGCAGCTTTGGCTCAGGCAGGCATTTTCCTTGCCCTTTCCTCCTCCTTTCCCTTCCTCCTCTTGGCTGCTTGTCCTTGTCTGGCTCTCCCTACACCATGCCTGCACAGTTGTGAGTAGGACTGTAGAATAAGTTGGACTGGGGAACTGTTCCAGCCACAAAAATTATTATTATTATATTGGCAGTACATATTATATTTCAGCTGAATCACTTCCTTAGGAGACTACATAAATGTTTGTGCTGGGAGGGCACTGCCAGAACCAGGATTGGAGGTGAAGTAGGGATGGCTTCAGCTGGCAAAAGCATCCTGGGTGCTAAAGTCTCAGTCCCAGGAAAGTGCTCTGAGATCAAGGGCAAACCTGATCAAGTGACCTGGCGATGGACCTGCTCTGAGCAGGGGATTGGACTAGCTGAGCTCCAGAGGTCCCTTCCAACCTCAATTATTCTGTGGTTCCTGTGGTTCAAACTTAAAACCTGTTTCAGGCAGCCTTTGACTGTCATGCTGTTGCATGCATTTCTTCAAGAGCACAAATACAAAGCTAAGATCAATGCTACCCGACAGAGATGGAGGCCCTCTGACCATCGGGCATGCTCAACATAGTAAAAGCCAGTTCACATCCACACGATTTGTATTTAGTAAGAACACTATTGCAACTTTTCTTTATTCTTTTCTGCTTTGTCCTAAATAAGAATCGCAAATGTGGCATGCGTAAAGACTGTTGTGTTTTGATTTGTTGCAGCTTAATTGTAAATGATGTGAAAGCTGCAAGGATGATGTCTAGGTAGAAACACTAGACAACCCATACCTGCACCACTGTCAAACTCTCTGTGATATTGATGCTACTGAGCCTGAACTTCCATAGCCAGTGACAAGGCAGGCAGTGCCTTCTGTGGTGCAGGACTATCCCTGAAAGCCATCTATCATCTCCTCAAGATCAGGGCCACAGTGTGCTGGTAGTAGATTGCACAGCTGTGTTGAATATATACCTCTGTTTCCTTCTTCCCTGCTGTGATGCTGGTGTTGGGAGCGATGTTCCTTTCCAGGTGCCTGGCCTCATGCGCAAAATGCAGAGGGAGCAAAAGATGAGGTAGCCCCCACTCCAGCTGCAGTAATGCAGATATCGAAGAAAGTGCTGAAGTCCGCAGTTCTCACCCATCCAAGGTGTTCCCCCTGGTATTCCAGCTCCATCAGCCCCTGCTGCTTTCCAGTGAGGCAATATTCAAAAAGGCCACAGCATAGTGCACAAAGAGACCCAAGGCCAAAGATAAGCACTGTGTCCAGCACTCAGAGTGATGTAGCTCGCTTTTTCAGCAGCCTGCACAATTTAAATTGAAAAAAAAATTATTTTCAGTATACATGAAAGTTTAGGTGGGAGACCTAATTCTAAAGTTTTTCTGTGTTTTAGTGAAAATCAACTCCAACTATGCAAATGAAACTGGAATAAATCAGTTCCAAGCTGATATAAATGTATCCAAGTGGGTATTTGTAAGAAATGGTGCAAGCAAATAGAGCTCCATTTGTTTGACATCTAGAATGGGACTCATTGATGGATTCAATGGTGAGGAATAAACACTTTGTAATACATGGGTCATCCCATTCTGAGGTAGATATATAAATTAATTCAGATGAGTTGTACTCCAGAAGTGCTTCTCCACTACAGTAAAATGTTGTCTGGACAACTAGCTCAGTTTTGCATGTTTATGTTAAAGGCACCAAAAGTTTTAGTGAGATGAATCTCACCCCTGGCTTACTACAGGCCCCACTTGTGTCCAGGTTTAACGGGCATCCAAGAGCCTCATACTATTGCTAACAGGAACATGTTTAGCTCTGTCTGGATCTGATCTGTACTGAAGAGAGGAGCTTGTGGTGAGGAAGGATGGAAGCATACCGACATAGAATCATAGAATCATTTAGGTTGGAAAATACCTTTAAGATCCTCAAGTCCAACCATGTACCTAACCCTGCTATTCCACCACTAAACCACATCTCTGAGCACCTCATCTACCCTTCATGCAGAGCCGTGGCCAGACCCAGGCCAAGCGGGGCATCAGCCACATGGGGGCTTCATGGAGGGTATCACAACCTGGGGATTGTACAGTCAGGGCGATGTGTAAAGGCATACCAGTGGCTGCTGCCACCCAGACATGGGCCTGCAGGTCCCTGGTGGCAGCTAGCAGGAGTGAGAAAGGCATGAAGAAGCACCACAGTAAGATGGTCTGGGAGATGGATGCTCCCAAACCTTCTTGTTATGGCTCTGCCTGCATTTCTTGCATGCCCGCAAGCACTGGGTATGACACGGGGAGAGGCACATAAGTTGCGTTCCTTACAAGCTGACGGCAAATTATTATCTGCAGCACGTGAGGGATATTTCAGAGAAACTGTACTTCAGAGAAGTATAGCGGAGGGCCAAATCATCTTGGGCAGCTCAGGGACCTAGTCTCAAGGAGAATTCCCCAGTGGCAGACCTGATCCCAGCTGAGATCTCAAGCCAGATGGCCCTTTTCTCCATGCCAACACAGCTGTTCATGTCACCGTGTGAGAGACTGGACTGGGAAACTGATGCCACTGAAATATAATGTGTTCTTTATTATTTTGCAGCATGGTTTGCTGCCTCATGTGGCTCTGCTGCCAGATGTCCACGGTGAGGTTCACGCAGCAACCCCTGCACAGAGCTGCTTTTTAAAGGCTCAGCATAGTCCATTGCATAGTCTCTTAGATTTCTGTTTATGTCCTGTCAAGCAGCTCTTGCTAGTGACACGAGTCTTTACACATGTTCCTGGCTACCTTTCAGCCTCAGAGAAGATCCTGGCTTGTACCAGGAATAGCATGGCCAGCAGGAGCAGGGAAGTGATCATGCCCCTGTACTCAGCACTGGTGAGGCTGCACCTCGAATACTGTGTTCAGTTTTGGGCCTCTCACTACAGGAAAGACATTGTGTTGCTGGAAAGTGTCCAGAGGAGAGCAACAAAGCTGGTGAGGGGTCTGGAGCACAAGTCTGATGAGGAGCAGCTGAGGGAACTGGGGTTGTTTAGCCTGAAGAAAAGGAGGCTGACGGGAGACCTTATTGCCCTCTACAACTGCCTGACAGGAGGCTGTAGCGAGGTGGGTGTTGGTCTCTTCTCCCAAGTAACAAGCAATAGGACCATGGGAAATGGCCTCAAGTTGCACCAGGGCAGGTTTAGATTGGATATTAGGAAAAAATTCTTCACAGAAAGAGTTATTAAGAATTGGAACGGGCTGCCCATGGAAGTGGTTGAGTCCCCATCCATGGAGGTATTTAAAAGACGGGTAGATGAGGTGCTTAGGGACATGGTTTTGTGGTGGGATGGCAGTCTTACGTTAACGGTTGGACTTGATGATCTTAAAGGTCTTTTCCAACCTAAATGATTCTATGATTCTAAGATCCTACGTAACGACCAGCCTCTGTCTGCTTTGAGTGTGGTGAGCCAGGCTGTAGTCACAGCACCTTTGCTTGTTGTCAGTGACCTCACTGGCGAGACAAATCAATCCTGAAGGAGGACTTGCTCTTTTGAAGGAAGTCAGCAAGCCTTTGCACATTACAGGTTGGCATGATACGTACTGGTTATTTGAACCAGAGAGGGCAAAATCCCTTGGGCCTGTTGCCCAAGCTTTATGAGTTTATTTGGGGCTGGCTGACAGCTTGCTGTCCCCAGCTCTGTGCCTCACCCTGGACGTGGAAGGTGCCTCTGAGTCAGCTGCTGCATCACCTCAGTTTACATCATGGTTACGCTCTGTGGTATAATCGGGCTGATTCATGTTGATTCAGCGGCAGCTCAAATGTCCATAAGGTTTGCGCTAGGCAGAAGGCCGGGGCATTATTTTTCTCCTCTTGTCCTGTCTATCGAAGGCATTCCTACTCTTCACCACAGCCCTTAGCCAAGTTTCAATCTGAGGAAACTCACTGTTCTGCAGAGCACTGCTAGAAATCCTTCCCCCTCCTCCCAGAACCCTTCTTCCAGGGGCTCTCTTCGGTCTTCACTGCAGTTGCAGAAACATCCCGTCCATGTGTCTCCCCTTGCTGTGCTGCCAAGCTTTGCATGCCTGCAGGGTGCTGCCACCTTCAGTTTTTGATTTCTCGAGGCAAATGCTTGAGAATTTTCCTTCCCATGCTTTTCTTTTCCCCTCAATGACGGGGTCCTAACTTGTTCCTGTCCCTTTTAACCACTCGTGCAGAACTGGAGAACGCTATGACACACCACCATTAAAAATATTGCAAAACGTTCCTGCATTTTCTGCACAGCCGCTGCGGGCAAAGCTCACAAAATGCTGTGTTATTATGTATTGCAGGGAAAAATATTGCCTGTTGTACGCTGACTGCTCCCTTACTGCCAAGAAAGCTCCTTCCTGACCCACTGGTGTTCTCCGTGGGGCACAGATACCCTAAGTGGTTCTCGGCCTCAACCTTTCATTCCCATCCCCGCTTCGTCCCCCTGCCTCTGCCTCAGCGGCTGTGTGCCAGGCAGCAGATTCAACCCTATCACTGCGATGATCAAAGCTGAAAGGAGCTTTATTTCTGAGGGTTGTTTTTTTACTTCTGATCGCTGCAGTGATATCGTCAGCAGCGCAGCCCCACTGTGCAGTTAGCGGGCAGTGCCCAGCAGAGAGAACGTCTTTCACTGGACAGGAATCCCTCCGGTGGCTTTGCCTTGCAGAAGATATTGTGGAACCGCTCCTGCTTGACGGGGGTCTGTCAAAGGGGCTTCAGCATAAGAAGGGTGGGGGATCCAGGGGGTCAGCTCAGGGAGGCCTTAAGGAGGTGGTGGGGCAGGGTGAGAGGAAAGAGAAGAAAGGTGGAAATGGATATATGAAACCACGGTGGGTCCAGACAAGCCTGGGAGAGCTGTCAGAATGGAGATGGGGTAAGAAGAGGCTTTACTGGGGAGAGAGCTGAGCACCAAATCAAGGAGAGGGGTGTTGAAGGGAGGTGTCATATCTTCAACTAGACAGATATAGCTAGAAAAAGCCCAGACACACTTCTAGGCACACTGACTTTTTGGTGACACGGAGGTGGGCTTGTGTGCCTGAAAATCTGTTTTTTCACCCCAAATACCCAACTTAATTTAATAAAACCTAGGACCTGTCCTTACAAATATCACCTTGGTTATGTCCTGAGACCACTGCAGCCCCAAAGTCTCACTATTACAGCCAGAAGTAGAGACAGAATGAAATGTGGGGAATGAGCCACTGGAAGAAAAATTCAAGGGTAGCTCTCCTTGCTGGCTTTCTCAAGGTTATGTTAAAAACAGGCCTCTGACTTCCCCACGCAGTCTCTGCCCAGCAGGAGATTTTACATTCTCTGGGGTTCCTGGAGTTCAAAAGTTTAATGTCTAAAAATGCTTGCCTGTTTTTTACATAGCCAAATCCTGCTCAGCTTTCTCCAAAATTAGCAGAACTACCCCAACAGTACAGATGAACAGGATCGGTCCCTTCCTGTCACTTTGTGCACAATTTCTCCTGATCTTTACTGG
Organism: Gorsachius magnificus; assembly: GCA_034008185.1. NCBI lineage: Eukaryota > Metazoa > Chordata > Aves > Pelecaniformes > Ardeidae > Gorsachius > Gorsachius magnificus. The sequence goes on from CM067081.1 coordinate 168,065,202, forward strand.
ATAAACTGCCTCAAGCTCAGTATGTCCATTGATGTGTGTGTCAGAGCCCTGTCCCCAAGCTTGCCACGGCACAGACTTGGGCGTGAAGGAGGTCCCCTAGCATAGGTAACACACTGCCTTCATGTCCCTGGTTTAGAGAAGGGTAAGCAATGGCAGGCAATTCGAGGGAAGGCTGCTGGTGTGCAGTCTTTTCAGGAAATTGTAATGTTCCCTTAGACACTACCCTTAGCCTGAATACATTAAGCCCACTGGCAAAAAGATAGCCACAATTTAAGTTAATTGTACCATTGCTGGAAACAATATCAGAAGAAAGAGTTATCTTTGTAATCAGTCCTCCCACTCGTGGGATCAGCTAATTTCATAGCCTTGCTATCTCACACCACAAACCAGCAGGGAGAAAACAGTAATTCTTGACTCTCTTTTACTGAAGTGGAGGAGGCAAGGGAAGGACATTTCTGTATTCTGTACAGCTTTATTCAGCAGCAAGTTTGCATTTAACTGCAATTTTCAAGTGTCTCACAAAAGATTATCACACGTATCCTGGGAAATACGAGCAGTGGAACTGTCACTTTATCGTGAAGAAAGAAAATGAGACAAAAAGAAGTGAAATTGAGGGAATTAGTGTCAGGACTTTCCATCTAGCTTTAGGCTTAGTTTATTAGAAATTGTTAAATGGGGAGGCAAGCTGTTTTCAAAAAGCTTTTTGGTAAAATACCATCAAATACCAATGTGTCCAGACTTTCCCTTCCTGTTTGCAATGTGCGGCTGTGGAACAGGTAACCAGGCGGTATTCTGTCTCCTCAGTCCTCAAATCTGGAGAAAGCGAGAAGAGGAGCAAAAATCAGACATCGCTGTGCAAAGAACTTTTCCCTGGGCATTCAGGAGGAACCTTCAGTAGCTCTGTGCCTGCTTACTCCCCAAAACAGGGCTTTCTATGTGCTTTCTGGGGACAAATGCTGGTGAAAGCAAATGCCAAACCATGGCACCACATTAAGGCCGTCAGAGCTGCTTAAAAAAGCAGACTGTTCCCTCCTCCTTCTCTCAGTCACTCATTCCTGTCCTTACAGAAACCTCCTTGCAATTGCAGCACAAGCATTTGTATGACCTTGTGGGGAACTATACTGGAAAAATTATACATTTTTTTTCCCAGGGGCTGTTTTTCAGCTGGATCAGTTCCCTGATCTGGTTCACCATGTAGCCACACAAATATTTATGATGGCACAGTACAACAGATGATCTGGGAGAAGATGTGGGAGTGGAAGAAAGCAAGGGACTGGTTTATTTGCAATCATGCTCACTTAAAAGAATACCAAACTGTAGCTTAAAGAAGAAAGGAATCGCAGTGGGATGACACATCTGAGAAGGGAGTTGAGGCATGTGCCTTACTCCCCAGAAATGAAAACACAGCTTCAAATGTCAAATGGTGCAATTACAGGGGGAGAAGATCAGCTAACACAGCCATTTCCAAAGGGTGCAGTCTGCAGGCAGGAGATTTTCAGTATTTCAGTCGCTCTGAAACTTCACTTTGAGGGAGCTGGTGAGCGGAAGATTTGGACGGTAGATCAAAACAGCTGCAAAAGCAGTGGATCTGCATGTGGATGACCCTCCACTCCCGTGTGGTCTGCAAGATCTGAAGTGAGATCCTGTGGAAGATTGCTTTGAATAAATATGCTGGTGTTTGTGTGCATGGGTACAGGTTGGGATTCTGTGAAGGATTCTTATGTGGCTTTCTTCTCTTGAAAGTGCTTGTTGTGGCTTTCTTTTCAAAAGGGTTGTCACCGGAAGGAGAATATCATAGAATCACAGAATCACAGAATCATAGAATCATAGAATCATAGAATATTTTGGGTTAGAAGGGACCCCTGGAGGTCATCTAGTCCAACCCCCCTGCAGTGAGCAGGGACACCGCTAACTAGATCAGGTTGCTCAGAGCCCCATCCAACTTGGTCTTGAATGTTCCCAGGGATGGGGCCTTCACTACCTCCCTGGGCAACCCGTTCCAGTGTTTCACTACCCTCACTGTAAAGAATTTCTTCCTTATATCCAGCCTAAACCTACCCTGCTTCAGTTTAAAACCATTACCCCTTGTCCTGTCACAGCTGGCCCTACTAAAAAGATTTTCCCCATCTTTCCTATAGGCCCCCTTTAAGTACTGGAAGACTGCAGTATGGTCCCCCCCCCAGCCTTCTCTTCTCCAGGCTGAACAAGCCCAACTCTCTCAGCCTGTCCTCACAGGAGAGGTGCTCCAGCCCTCGGATCATTTTTGTAGCCCTCTTCTGGACCCACTCCAACAGTTCCATGTCCTTCTTTTGCTGAGTGCTCCAGAGCTGGATGCAGTACTCTAGGTGAGGTCTCACCAGAGCAGACTAGAGGGGCAGAATCACCTCCCTTGACCTGCTGGCCACGCTTCTCCTGATGCAGCCCAGGGTACAGTTGGCCTTCTGGGCTGCCAGCGCACATTGTCGGCTCATGTCCAGCTTTTCATCCATCAGTACCCCCATGTTCCTCTCGGCAGGGCTGCTCTCGATCCTTTCTTCCCCCACAGATTTATTTACCACTATTTTCTTGCTAAGCTGTGCTACCTGTAGCAGACTTCTGGGCCCTGCAGATTGCGATGGCCCTCACAGAAAGAAGAAGAGGGGCTCCCAGTCCCTTGTTGCCAGTGTTCACCTTGACTTCTGTCACCTGGCACTGGGGCTTGTCTGGCCTTGGGTCAAATGTCCTGTCTGTACCTGCCCACACTCCCCAAAACTGACTTTGTTGGGCCTTTGATGGGCTCTGGCATTTGCTTTAATATGTCTGGGTTTTATGCCAAAATATCCTAGTTCCAGTGCATCCGGGTGGAGAGGAGAGAAACTGAGGAACTGTTGTTCTCTGCTTCCTGAGGCTCTACTGCATTCTGTGAAACCCTTCAGAGAGAGCCCCCAGCCCCGAAGGAAGTTAATGCAGTTGCCAAGTCTGTTCAGAGTCTCACAGCTACACATGTGCTGAAGGGCTTTGCTGGACACGGGTCCAAAACTGCTGGGCTATGTCTCTGCTGCAGGCTCAAGCACCAGCTCATATCTGCTCTTTTTCTCCAGGACTCAAGATAGGACTTAGACACATCAAACTAATTTTGAACTTGTTACCTCAGCTGCCTGTGGCAGCCTAACTAGGGGGGCAAGGAGTTTCCTGCCAGAAAATCAAGGTAGATTAGGCAGCGCTGAGCTCCTTGGTGCTGCAGGTTAATGGCTGTCTCTGCCCCAAAAGACCAAAGTTTGGGTCTTTTCACACTGTACGGTACTTGTGGGGTAGTCCTACCATTATGTTGTAACGCGCTGTGCTTCTTACATACCGCTGAGATAAGTTTTCCCTGGTCACATCTCTTTTAAAAGATTTTCTACCCCACTATTGCATAGAGTCACATAGTTATACATGGGGTAAGCAAAGAGCATTTCTGCTCTGCAGTCAGTGTTGCGGGAGGATGGACTCTGTGCAAGTACTTTGATTCTAGACTAAATGCCAAGTCTGATTTAGCATGGCAGTTCTTGTATTAGCGTTCCCGGGGACACATGAACCAGTTCCTTTCAGAAATGTTTTTTAATGAATGAAGTTCTGAATATCCAAGTGACTCTTCATATACACTGGTACTTTATTTCAGGAGCTGCAGTTACAGTCAGTATCTTCCTAGCTTTTAAGTGAATGATGTTATTATACCTCCACTTCTTCAGAGGCTCTCAGGATCTGTGGTGAGATCAAAGCTGTCAACCGCTCTGTGATCTTCATTAAAAGGGAAAGACAACAGCGAGAGGGCTGGCTCAGGCAGCGAAAAGATCTTTTAAAAATCTTTGTCTCTTCAGATGGTAATAAGGGAGCAATGATCCTTGCTCGGTTAAAGGGTGCAGGGTAAGAAGCAGAACAGCGCTGGAATTGGACAATTTGGTAGTTTCCTTCTTTTGCGAGTGGGGAAGGTCCTTTCCAGAGCATTACAAATTCTTTGTTGCCCCTGCATTTATCAGCATTGTAGGTAACGTGATGGGAAGGAATGACCTTGGGAATAGGCTTACAGTTCCAGCTTCTGCAAATTTAAGGACAGGATTGCTGGGCTTATAAAGCTAGGACTGAAAAGGAAGCAAAAATATTATCTTCATCAGTTCCAGGAGTAGAAAGACTGGGAACTTTTTCTTAGTAGTTCTGCACCTCTTCATGTCAGCATCAGTGTCGCGTGGGCACCTCCAGCCCTGACTGCCCCTGCCCAGGCCCCCGAGGCTCCCCCTACCCTGCCCAGGACCCCACGCCAGCTCCTGGGGCTGTCGATTCCTGCCCCAGTGGTGCTGCAGCAGGTCTCCAGCTCCCCACAGCCTTGCCTGGCCACGGGCCCCCAGGCAGGGCCCCCCCGGTTGCCCCGCCCCCCTGGCCATCATGGGGTGCTGACTGTCAGATTACTTTTGCTGGAATTCAGCCAGTGCCTTTCTGAGGGCTTTTTCCTGGTGCTTTCTCTGACACATGAATACATCTGAGCTGACTAAAAATATTCTTATCTATTATTCAATAATCTCTTCATCTTTCACCTTGCTGCTGGGTTGCTTTGTAAAACTTTAACAATAAGCTCATTTGATTGAAGTGGAGATAAGGAGTCAGCTCATATGTGTAGATTTTTTGCAGGAAAACTGTTTGTGTCTGTCTGCTTGTTTCAAGACCTATAGACACCACTGTAAGAAAAGGGTGCTTGTTTGTTTCCACAGACATTTCGAGCACGTAACGTAAGACAAACATGTTCTTTAACCTTTATTTAAAAATATCTATTGCAAAAGCACTGAGCTCGACTCTAATACCCAGGAATAGCAAATGAGCTGTTCACTAATGTGAAGCGATGCTCAAAGCAGAGTGTTTCCATTACCATATTTTTTTCCATCAGTGTCAGGATGTTTGGTGAATGCATTTGACAATATTCCCTTAAAGAGTTTATGACAGCCACGTGTCTGAGGCTGGAAGAGGAGGAGGAAGCAGGGAGTTACCTAATGTGAGAAGAAAGAGCAGACTGCAACAACCCCCGTCCCCTCTTAGCCTGTTTTGGATATTACGACACAGGTCTGGTTTTAGAAATATGAGATGTCATTTTTTGCTCCTGATAAAACCAGGGAATGCATTTTTCAACGTGATTGTGAGGAGGAACTGCCATTCTCCCACCTGCACAGCCCGTGCATGTGCTGGGTGCAGGCAGTGTGAGAAGGTCCATCTCATGAAGATATGTGTCCGGGAGTGCTAAGGAAAGCCTAACTTTAACCCGGGGCATGGTAGTGTGCATGCTCTGAAGCGTGCGTCCTACCTACAGTAGGAAATTTCACTAGGAGGTATCTGTCTGGGTGCTTGGCCTAGCACAGAGAGGTGGATACCTGTCACCTTCTGCTGCTTTTGCCACGGAGGTGGTAGGTGCGAGAGCAGTGGCCTTGCCAGGCTTGCTGAAGAACCTCTTTCACTTGAGCTGTCCCTCCAGGTTTCCTGTGTAAGCAGGATGGAAAAGTAAACCATCTGTTTTCTCAGTACTTCCTTGAATCACAATCCTGAAGGAAGGGGAGATTAAAAGCATTTAAAAAAAAAAAAAAGTCTTGTTAATTAAAATTAATTAAAAATATCTTATTAAGCCTTTTTGGCTGTAACTATACCGAGAAAACATACTGATTTAGTGCCTAACTTGCACAAAACACAGTTGTGTTTAATAACGTGGTAGCTTGCCATAAATTTCTGCCCTTGCTCATTCCAAGGACAAAATGAAGTTTAACACTGGGATAGTTAAAAAGCATTTTACCTCATACATTTTAACACTGCATTTTCCCTGTATAGCGTCGAGCTTAGTTATTCTAATTTTATCTTCAGTAATGGGTTCCTAATTTTATTGTTGTGGCTGTTGTTCCCTCAGGGCCTTTGGAAATGAGATTCAGCATTGAAAAAAAACCCCTTAGCTGTAACAGACTTTTAATAATCAAATCAATGAAAAGGGTATTTCTGACTATAAATCCTGAATACTTTAACATGGGTACATAAAGAGTTGTTACCATTTGTTCAGTGCTGAGTTTTCCAGCCCTGTTGCATTTAACCGTTTATTTGTCCTGGGGGTATTCTGTGCAGATCTAGAAATCTCCCTTCAGAAGAGCTGGTGGATGTCACGTTTTCCACCGGAGCATTTGTCAGATGCGGCAGAGTCCACAGGAAACCTTTCGAAACACAAGAGGACCGTGTAGCCAGTGCAGCGTTATGGCCAAGAAGCTCTCTTAGCTTTGAAGCAACAGCAGACAGTTCCTCTCAGACAGAAACGGGTGCAATTTTTCTTTCACTTATATGGAAAAGTTGGCTACTCCAGATCTGGAAGGAGGCACGTATATGGCTCAGTAGGCCTCTGGGGATTTCCAGCAGCTTCACCTGTGTAAAAAGGTGATGAGCATCTCGCTATGTGTGCATTCCCAGGAGACGGGCTTTTCTCCTGGGGAAACTCTTCTCTGCGTCTCACCACTGACTGCCCTGTGCGTCCCCAGAATTTTTATCTGAAGCATTCAGGGCATCTGGGGGTAAAAGGAAAGCTCCGGAGCAGGTGCTTTGGGGTAGCCGGGTGGTTACTTCCCCTGATGCCCATAGCATCAGCAGAGAAGAATCAAGCAAAGGTGTCAGGGGGGCCCACACTCACAGGCTTCTTGATTTACATGTCTGTAGATTAGTCAAATAGGATAATGCGTTTAAAAAAGGATTGTCTTGCTGGGTCTTGTTTGCCAAATATCAGCCCAGAGCAAGTTTTCACAGCTGAGATACAATGGCCTGATTGCAATGCTTATGGTAGAAATTCTGCCAGCTACTTAATGCCAGCAACACACTGCCCACTTAGTCCCTAGAAGACTTCCTTGTCGAAATGTCTCTTTTGCAGATGGGAATATGCTTGGGGAATATTTGCTTGGTGCTTCTAAGAGTAAAGGCTCCACGCTGGTTTGTAGTTAGCCAAGCCCACAGGCGCTGGGAGCAAACGTCCCCACGCAGCTCTGCCAGGAACAACAACGGCTGGCGCTCGGGCAGCCCTTTCCATCTTCGGGCTGGTTCGCAGCAGGGGTGGGACCCGCTCCCCACGAGCCGTGGCTGCTGCCGGCTGCAGAGCTGTGACGGCGGCTCTCCTGCGGCGCGGGGCGGGAAGGGCCGCCGCGGTATGGGGGGCGCGTGCTGCCCGTCGCTCCCGTGCGCTGCTTGGAGAAAAAGATGGGACAGGCAGCACATCCCCGCTCAGGCGCGCGTCGCTTGCCAGGGCTACCACATCGGGCCTGCCTGGAGATAGGACTCCTCTACCAGGCTAAAGAGACAAGGATCTCTTTATTAGGACATTTTGGCTGGGAAACGTGCCCGTGAAGCACCAGGGCGCTATGGCTTCCTAAACTCTTTTGGCTACCTTGTGTGTCACCGGGGGAGATTTTGTTCCTCTTAGGCAAACACTTTTTGATCCTGATCTCATTTCCCAGACTTGGACCGCTTCTGGGTAAAGAATACCAAATATACAAACTTACATATTTTTTCTGCAACGATGTTACTAAGCACCATTCGATGCCCTTGTGCAAAAAAAGTTATGACGGGGCAGGCTCATGGCAATGGGACTTTGTCCTCGTGGAACTGCAGGATAACCTCTCTGTGGATATGCTCTTGGGATATATTCAGAAACAGTGGTCTCCTGTGTTGGTATCGACAAAAGCTACCTGGAATTTGGATAAAAAGGAAAATGTTTTGCTGTGCCATTCTTGGTAACACATCAGCTCATTCAGTAACGTATTTGTTGTCATTGGCCTGGTTTGAGGAGCAGGGTATGTTCAGCTCATATTCAATCATAAAAAAACATGAAAAAAGACATTGTGATCCAAGACCACAAAGCTTCAGCTTACATGGTACATCACCTGCTTCCAGTTAGGCTCAATTTGAAGAAAATTACTGCCAGTTGTGTTTCATTAGTGCACTGAAAAAAGGGCTGCATTTTTGTTTTCCAGAAAGTTGCTGAATCACATCACCGTGCAGAATATATTCCTCAAATGGTGCCTCTCTCTAATGATGCAAGAAGAGAAAAAAAAAAGAAAAAAGGCAAACCTGTATCAAAAGATGAAACATGTTATATGGGTTAGCTGAGGAAAAGTAGTAGTATCTTTTTTTAATGCCTCATTATGCAGTGCCTGGGAATTGAAGGGCATAGGAGTATTCCTTTTCTCTTTTACTGCTGCTTGACCTGTGCTTAACTATTTATGTTGCATACCTAAGACCTGCTCTCGCTCCCCAGGAGACAAACACTGAAGTATTATTAGACCTCAGTGTGTGAGGGGAAGAGCTCTTAGTGTAATTTTAATGTATAAATATTGTATGCTTTATGCCAGTTCTTAGATGTTTACAGAAATGTGAGCTAGCTGGTGCACACTCTGGTGGCCAGTCTTTCTGCAAAGAGAACTCGCAGGTGCACCATGGTAAATAATGCATGCGTATTTGCCATGGATTGCGCACCAGTTTTTCATTTGTAATTGTTATTTTTAAGCTGAGAACACATATACTACTCAGTCAAGCATCTTAGGAAAGTCATTGCTCCAAAATAGGTATTTTTTTATTGCTAGTCCTTTGATCTCAAAGGCTGAATCTGGGTTTGTTTGATATGATCCAGTTTCTGTCAAACTTTTTTGGTGACAGCTCCCTATCTGTTTCAAAAAGTATAAGAAAAAGAAAAAAAAAATCTTATCCTCTCTTTTGTTGGACTATAATAAATGTGGGGAAGCAAAGGCTCTTGGTACCTGTTTGTGTCATGCTCAGCAAGTGCAATTCTGACTAAGCCTGGCCTTCTGGGCTTTGCAGTCATACAAATAATTGTCAGCTTTCTGGACCTACAACAGAGGTATGCATGGGTAAAGATTTTTAGAATTTTTTGTGTATGTACTTGTAAAGTAGAATAAAGATAATGTTTGATTCAGGCACGTAGCCTCTACGGACAATAACCAACTCTTTAATATTTCGGTATATTCTGTCTTCTGAATGCAGTTTTAATACTGGTTCTGCTTAATCCTGCTTCTCTTATGTCATCTGTGATGTACAGTTATACATTTTCGAATTATTCTTTTTGTTCAACAGGAAATCCCAGGATTTTCTTGGCGCATTCTTCCCTTCTTTCTAGGCAGTGCTCTATTCCTTTGGCTGTAGTTGTTGGAAGGTGAAACTCCGCTTGACTGCTAAACAAGCAGATCCCCATCCTGCAGTGTGCTGAAGAGCCAGGACTGCAGAAGTCCCAGCGTCTGCAGAAGGGGGGAAACTCTAAGAGATTCTTGAGCCCTTGTGGGGCTCAGCTGTGAACCTGCAGAAGAGGGAAGGAGGTAGAGAGGGTAGGTGTGGGTCTGCAGCCCTCTTGCCCGCACCCGTGAGAGGCAGATGCTGCTGCTGCTGCTGCTCCCCCTGCGTGCAGGGTAACTCCTCCGGCCCTTGGGACTGCTCCCTAAGACATTTTCATCCTCTACCTGTGTCTCTCCTTTCTCTCAGGAACGTCACTTAAGGTGGAAAACCCCCGTCACTCAGGAAAAGAAGGCAACCTGCTCCCTCTATGGGCTTGCCTGGTCGTTGCTCTCAGGAACCGGCCCTCCCGGGGATCAGAGCTCTGCATGCAGGCTTTGAAGGCTGGCAAAATCTCAGAAAGTGAGACATATTTTGCGTTTCTTTTAAACTTAGAGATAATTTTTGTGTGTGTATATATATATAATGCATATTGTATATGTGCGTGTATGCCTGTGTGCATGTGTATATACACATTCTCCGAAACCTATATGTTTATAGCTATTTTTTTCTACAGAAGTCGCATATCGAGCCACGTTTACTGTTTAGCCTAGTCTTTTTTTAAACCAATGCATGATCCTTGTGTGTGTGAACTTTCTGTTTACAGTAACACCCTTCTGACTGCGTTCTTACCCATGTTAATGGAAGAGACACCGGCAGTGCCATGATCCCAGGCACGCTTCCTCCCCGGTGCCCGCTATCCCGACCCAATTTTCTCTCCTCTCCATCCCCGGGCCCTGTCTCCTCAGTTGCACCAGCACCGCAGTTTCTGGCACCATTCTGGTATGAAACGCAACCTGTACTAAGAACAACCCTGTAAATAAAAAAGATTGCTTGTGACTTGGATCAGCTCAGCGTCCTGCTTTTGCAGCACAGCCCCACCATCAGCGGCAGAGCAGCGTGAGCGTGCAGGGGCAGCTGGAGGCAAGGCAGGGGTGGGAGACGGGTGATCCCAAGCCGGCCTCGCAGCTGAGGTCCCTCTCTGCGAAACTGCAGCTTGCCAGTGGATACTAGAGGGAATTCTCCTGCAGTGGCTGAAATAACACTTTAGGGAAGCACTGACACGTCAGTGAGCTATATATTAACTGTTAGAGATGACCTTTCAGAAAGCAGCAGAGTAACAATCTCACCAAATTACCGATAAAGAAAAAAATGGCAATTTTTTCATTATGCAGAGCACAGGTATTAACTCCGAGGAAAAGACTGCCCATCTCTTTCCACTAAATTATACTGTTTTCAGTTATTCCGTGCTTTCTTAAATGTGAATAAATTGTTCAGATGTCTTCAATGCTAAATAAATGCCTCCGGCTGTTTCTTGTGGGGAGCTGAGGGGAGAAGGCAGGAAATATTTTAACGAAAATGATGCAGCCATTTCCAAGGAAGTGTCAGAAGAACAACATGCAACTTCGCTTGAGTTACAGAGAAAAATAATCTTAGCAGTCATTCAGCACTGTGCTTACTTTCCCTTCCCAAGGTCTGACCTTGCCCTGCGTTCAGCATTATCAGAGATCCGCTGCAATGAAGTTTATGTACTTCTGTCTCTTAGGACACAAATGAATTGCTTTAACTTAAGTTTAAAAGCAAGACCCCGCCAGAGATGACAAATATAAGTACTATATATCACCAGTTAAATTACTAATGATTTATTTGTCTTTGAAGCTTCTGGTGAAAGCTGAAGCATAATGGTGAAAGAAAAAATAATGTAAGTTACATAACACCCCACATATGGAATTGATAATGCTCTGTTTTTATATGGAATAAATTGCTCTTCAGTGGTTATATACACAAATATAATGACGATTATTTCATTTGGTGTCCAATGTGTGCTGTGCATATGTTCCGGAGATTCAGGAGATTTAAACTTTTTGACTGAAGATGAGATTTTCACAGAACCTTCTTTTGGTCAATACATTCCACTATTTAATGAAAAGAAACTCTGGCCACGTTTCATTTCCATTGCTTGGTTTTCAAGAGACTTTTTTTTTTGACCTTCAAAACCACAAAAATTATCCTTGTTTTAGACCAAAATATCATCTTGTGAATTGCAAAAAAAAAAAAAAAAAAATCTTAGGTTTTTTTTCCAAAGAACTTCTTACTTCAATAATAATATATTTGCTTCAAATAGCATGTTTGGAATTTTGTGTATGGAGTTTATGTAGCCAAGGCTTTAAAAACCCTTACACAATTAATAATATAAACCCAAATCCCCGTGATCTTTCTACCAGGAACGCAGCTGGACAGGCACCTACAGAGACTATTCTGCTCCATCGTTATGGGAAACATACTCTGCATTTGACAAGGTGAAATAAGAAGGGATTCAGATAATGAAAGGTGGGTAATAAATACCAATCAGCACAGGAGATTTGAGGGTAGGCGACGTTCAGGGCAGGGTATTGCTCAAATGTGTTTGGGGAGGGAAGGACTGACAGGGGTTGCTTGTCCACCCCTTAGAGCTGCTACCACTTCATGCAGGTCAGGGTTGTCCTGGGATGTGGAGGCTGCATCTCCTTCCATCCCACCCAGACATCTTCAGGAAAAGAGAGGCAGGAGTAAAGGAGATGATGAATCATTTTGCTTGGTGCCATGGCAGCTGAGGAGGCAACCTGCAACAGAATAGGAGAGAGGTAAAAGGCAAAAAGGGGTAGCCAGGATTAGGCCAAAAGAAAGGCTAAGCAAAAGCAGAAAGAGAAACACTGAGACAAAGGCTTAGCCCAGGGATGAGTGATGCAGAGTTTCTATGAAATTGGTAGAATCCAGGATATATGTGTGGTGGTTACGTATGGGTGCAAGGGCATTGTATGTATACTAGTGTTGCAGATACTGAATGTCTTGAAGCTGGTGCCAGAGGTCTGCCACATATGTACATCAATCTTGGAATTGCTGCCAGTTTTCTGAGTACAGCATGTCCAAGCGATTATTACACGAGACTGCAGTTAGAAGCATGCAACATGAGTTGCATAGAAGTTACACTTGTATCTGATATTCGGGCTCTAAGAAAAAGGGAAAGAGATGTTAAGTCTTGCATGTGACAGTTCTGATCAGTCTCTTCAGAAAAAAATTTGCTTTGTACTTGCCCATAAATTAAACTCACACTGTGATGAAAAGACAGCAACATCAGTTTCCACTTGTTGGAAATGTTTTGCCTGCAGGCTTTGGCAACATCATTTCTCCTCACAGGAAGAAGACTGTAAGAAATCCCAGCCTTACCTTTCAGATGGTTATGCCATCACGCTACAGTATTGCACCACCAGGGCGTTGCAAAGAAAGCCTGAAAATGTGGAGCTGCCCAAACCTAAAAAGACTTGGGAGTGGCATATTCTTTACTGTATGCATAACCTCATCTTAGAAAGGAAGATTATCGTTAGCAAACTTAAGATGATGGAAAGTTGGGAGCAGTTGCTAGAAATTTCATTTCAGCAACAACACGGTTCAAATAAGAAAAAACACACGATTGTTGTCGTTCTATGTGCGAGTTCTACCTATAACTGTTCTTTTTTATTTCAGAAGAGGCAATCATCACAAAAGTCAGGATGAACAAATTTTCCATGTATGTGCGAGGACAACACCAAAAGTGGCGTGCAGAGCCGCTGGTATTGCTATTCACGCTGCTCAGCATGGCCGTGAGGGTCATGCTCCGGGCTGGGTGCAGGCGCCTGTGACTGCAGGGCAGAGGAGGGAGCTGCCAGGAGCTGCCAGCAGCCAGCTCTGGTGTCAGCCTTTATGCAAAGTATGACTAAAACAATGTCATTGCTGAATACAAAATTCCCCCATTTCTTTCTTGCTTTAATGAGAAGAGCACTGCAGATGTGGGGACAGGGACAAAAGTAGCCAGTATTTCCTCTCCTCTCTACATGCTGATCAGCCACACTCGTGGGGCACTGGCTAATCCCTCTGGCTTCTGAGCTGAGAAAAGAAGATGCTCCTCTTCCAAGTAACTAATGAATCACTCCTTTTAGTACATAGCATGCATGACCGCATTGTTAAAAGCAGTCTTAATCACTCACTGAGAAAAATTATATCGATCATTTCTCCCTTTTATTTGTTAACTGGAAGCCTTGGGAGTTGTGACTCACAGCCTGTGTGCTGTGGCAAGCCCAGCAAGACTTCAGTGGATTTTTAGCTAGTTATAGGAGTCCCCTACACCTTACTCTTTGCATCTTCCTAGAATGGCTGTAATTTTTCTTGGTTTCATACCTTTCTAGGAGTCACTGTTCTGCAGATGGATTTGGCCTGAACTTTACACCAAAGTTCAAAGAAGAGAAGAGAAGCATTTTTGGTGGACAACTGACTTCTAGCAGGGGATAGGGCAAAACAGCTCCTAGCTGGAAGAAACCCACGCTCCATTTTGCCTTTAGCTCTGTAGTGGTGTTTTGCTGGTTTTGGCTGGGACAGAGTTAATCTTATTCTTAGTAGCTGGTACGGGGCTCTGCTTTGGGTTTGTGCTGAGAACAGGGTTGATATCACAGGGATGCTTTCGTTCCTGCTGAGCAGCGCTCACACAGAGCCAAGGCCTTTCCTGCCTCTCACCCCACCCCACCAGCGAGCAGGCTGCAGGGGGCACGAGAAGCTGGGAGGGGGCACAGCCGGGACAGCTGACCCCCACTGACCAAAGGGGTATCCCACACCATGTGACATCATGCTCAGCATAGAGAGCTGGGGCAAGAAGAAGGAAGGGGGGATGTTGGGAGTGATGGCGTTTGTCTTCCCAAGTCAGTGTTATGCGTGATGGAGCCCTGCTGTCCTGGGGATGGCTGAACGCCTGCCTGCCAGTGGGAAGCAGGGAATGAATTCCCTGGTTTGCTTTGCTTGTGCGTGGGGCTTTTGCTTTACCTATTAAACTGCCTTTATCTCGGCCCATGAGTTTTCTCACTTTTACTCTTCTGATTCTCTCCCCCATCCCACCGGGGCGGGGAGCGAGCGAGCGGCTGCGTGGGGCTTCGTTGCCGGCTGGGGTTAAACCACAACAGTTGTTGGACAAGCCGCACGTACAGCTCTTCACCTTGGTTTATGAGCGTAGGACTGTATGTCAACAGGACAGTGGAATAAGAGGTAATAAGAGTAATTTTGAAGGTTTTTGACAGCGTCCTGGAAAGAGGTGAAGGGGTCTGAGGTGAGAAATAAATTCTGTTGTTGACAAGGAATTGCCAAAGGCAGAGGAAAGTGAATAGATAAAAAGTTTTCAGTGTGACATGGGAAAAAATATATCTGTAGTTGTTTCAAGTGTAGACAGATATACTGATAGATGTACTTGTGTATTAATTGCATAAAAAATACTAGAGTGAAAGTTTGTTACCAACACCAAATGGTCAAGTTTTCAACTCGTGGAGAATGCCAAAGTTAGGATAGCCTATACCCCTTAAATCAGTCCTTCTGTGTTTTTATGTGTATTGTAACAGTACAATACGGCTGAATTACATCCAACTTATTTAATTGGATCAGGATCTCAACTTGTTAATTTCTCCACAGATGCAAAAGAAGCTACAGGGCCTCCATGGAGGAGGACATGTAAGGACAGTGCTGTTGGTGAGTGACTGACGCATGTTTGTTATTATCAATGCTTTCTGTTATTTCCCCTAAATAGCCCTTCTCATTCACTCTGTGCGGAGAGATCTTCCCCAGCTGCTTTTCCAGTTCTCACACCGGGTGACATGTTGCTGGTCAGCAGGTCCTCTGCTGTCCCACCACAGCCTTCCTCAGCTGCTGGGAAATGGAGTTGGCTTCTGCTGCGAGCAGACACTTAGGAGGCATGGGGGAAGAGGGGGGAAAAAAGCATCCAACGTATTAGCAATTGCTTGTGTAATGCTTGTGCAACGATGCTAAAAACACACACATTACAAGACTGGGGGTTGGTGTCTTCTGTCTGGTAATGGGCGATAGGATGCGGGGAAATGGTCTGAAGTTGCACCAGGGCAGGTTTAGGTTAGACATTAGGAAAAGTTTTTTCACCAAAAGTGTTGTCAAGCATTGGAACAGGCTGCCCAAGGAAGCAGTGGAGTCCCCATCCCTGGAGGTATTTAAAAGACGGGTAGACAAGGTGCTTGGGGACATGGTTTAGTGGTGGGATGGCAGGGTTAGGTTAACGGTTGGACTTGATGATCTTAAAGGTCTTTTCCAACCTAGACGATTCTATGATTCTATGACTTCATCATGCTTGAATGTAGCTGGGAACAAAGATGATGTAAAACACTGATGTGCAGAGTGGTCAGGGTGGAGTGAGGAAAATTGTTTGCCAGGAGATGCCTGAATGCTGAATGTGATGCGTCCTCACCTATGCTGTCTGCTAAGCTGAGGCTGGTGACATGACATCTCAGTGATTTCTTGGGTGCTCTTCAACCATCACAGCTTTTTGTTACAGGAGGCATAATGTCCTCAGTCTCCTGAAGTCTGCAGCAAACAGGTCTCTTCAAAGAGACTGAGTTCATCCACAGCAGCTCATGATCTTCTCTTTCCTCAGCAGGCCTCTCTGGCAGCTCAAGCTCCATTCTTGGGGGGAAAGGACAGAAAACACTCATTCCAGGACTGGTTCAACATAGGATTAGGATCCACTTGCACACTGCCCAGATGCAGTGAAGTATTTTTTATTTGCTGCTGTGAAACATCGGCCATAAAAACACATGCAAAGTGCTAAGGACAGTCGGGGTAATCTCCAGATAAATGGAATACTAAAACATGCTTTAAAAAGGCAGTAGTGATCATCATGTGATCTGCCCTTTGGGCTGTGCTGGTAGAGGTGGAAGGGTGGGATGGCCCAGAGATCCTCTGCTTTAGCAGGGACTGCTGGGACACATTTGCTCCCTCAGACACTAGTAGTTTTCTTTCAGCGTCTTTGCCTGGTATTGGATGACTGGCTTCTTGTTTCTTGGGCTGCCATTACTGCAAAAAGTATTGCCGTCAGCTGTAGGTCTTAGAAATATCCTTTGGTACATGGAAAGGAAATGGGATTTATTTTGTGACAGTCTCACTCTCCTGGCAGGTTGCTTGACGGACACGGTCACTTGATGGAAGCATGCTGCCATGGGGGTGCAGCCCCTGGGATCTGCCCCTGGGTCAGCTCAGTTCTCAGAGAAAGACATAAACCACTGTGGAGGAAGCAGATGTTCCCAGTGGTATCAGGAAGAAAGAACAGCCAGGAACAGATTTGGGAAGAAGGGCATGCTAAAGATCCTAGCAAATCTGTATTTGGTCGGTTCAAGGGAGGATTCAGTGAGAGCAGAGATGAAGAGGGAGCCTTGCAAGGGGATAGCTCTGGAGCAAAGCAGAGAAGCTCCAGAGGCATCTCCAGCCACCGCAGGCTGTCAGGGGGGTTCAGGTTTTGTGTGCTGACCCTACGGGTGCAGAGGAGTGTCACTCACAGAGCTGCAAATCCCAGCCATCCCCAGCGCTAAAGGGTCAGTGAGAAATACCAAATGGTAATTGTAACAAGTTCTAGCTCTTACATAGTTTTGTCTCGGTCGGAAATAACTTGGCCCTCGGCAACTAAAAATGGACAGACCTGTTATAATCATCTGTAAATGTTTTCGTGATGCAGAGATAGCTGGAGTAGCCAGCACTTGTTTTTTGTAAGTAGGGTAGCAGACATCAGGAAACCAACATCTTTAATAACAAGCTGCAATTTGAATTCCTGATTGCAACTGCAGTTTAAAACCTCTTTAATATTCTTAAAATATATTTCAGGTTACTAACCTCATTCAGCATCAATTTCCTACTCAGATCTGAGAGTACCTTTTAGTATTTGCTGTTTGTTACATTCATAAAAATATTATTTAAACATCAACGGGTCCTTTATAAACATAAGACTCTTGGATCACTTCAGTGAATTACTTATTACAACTAATTCCCCACTGTATTGGGTTTGTGTAGCAAGGTCTTGGTAGTGTGTGTGGGGGCTACAGGGGTGGCTTCTGTGAGAAGTTGCTAGAAGTTTTCCCTGTGTCTGCCGCTGGCCAAGGCCAAGCCAATCAGTGATGGTGGAAGCACCTCTGTGATAACATATTTAAGAAGGAAAAAAACCTGCTGCGTCTCAGTAGCCAGAGAGAGAAGAGACGTGAGAGGATGCGAGAGAAAACAGCCCTGCAGACACCAAGGTCAGTGAAGAAGGAGGGGGAGGAGGTGCTCCAGGCGCCGGAGCAGAGATTCCCCTGCAGCCCGTGGTGAAGACCAGGGGCAGGCTGTCCCCCTGCAGCCCATGAAGGTCCACGGTGGAGCAGATCTCCACCTGCAGCCCGTGGAAGACCCCACGCCGGAGCGGGTGGATGCCCGAAGGGAGGAGGCTGTGACCCCGTGGGAAGCCTGCGCCAGATCAGGTTCCTGGCAAGCCATTGTGGACCCGTGGGGGGAGGAGCCCACACCGAAGCAGGTTTGCCTTTGCTTGTGACCCTGCAGGGGACCCAATGCTGGAGCAGTCTGCTCCTGAGGGACTGCACCCCGTGGAAATTATGGACCCACGCTGGAGCAGTTCGTGAAGAACTGTAGCCCGTGGGAAGGACTCACGTTGGAAGTTCGTGGAGGACTGTCTGCCGTGAGAGGGACCCCACGCATGAGCAGGGGAAGAGTCCTCTCCCTAGGAGGAAGAAGTGGCAGAGACAACGTGTGATAAGCTGACCCCAACACCCATTCTCATCCCCCTGTGCTGCTGGAGGGAAGTAGGTAGAGAAAATTGGGAGTGAAGTTCATCCCGGGAAGAAGGGAGGGGTGGGGGGGAAGGTGTTTTAAGATTCAACATTTTTTATCCTCTCCTACTCTGATTTTGATTGGTAATAAATTAAATTAATTTCATCAAGTTGAGTCTGTTTTGCCGGTGATGGTAACTGGCAAAAGATCTCTCCCTGTCCTTATCTTGACTCACGAGTCTTTTGATCTACTTTTCTCTCCCCTCTCCGGTTTAAAGAGGGGAGTGATAGAGCAGCTTTGGTGGGCCCCTGGCATCCAGCCAGGGTCAACTCATCACACCCACCACTTCACAAAACCCCTTCCTGTTTCAGGGGCCTTCCTTGCAAATGCCCAGTGAGACTGAGACAGCTCCGTATCTAGTATCCCAGTATTTAAACTCTAAGATTGTGACTCTCAATACATTTTTTTGTCCTCCTAGATCCCATGTATGTCTCCAGGCAGGCACAGGTCTCCTTGTGCGACCTCAGAGCAGGGCCCTTGCATTGTGCAGCTGAGGGATTGAAACTGGTTCCTACACTCAACTAGGTCCACCACTGTGGTCTCACACACCTCTCTGACAGGTATATGCACACGTTATCTGCTTTCCCATGTCAACAGAGTCCCAAGCTGCGTGCCTACCTAAGAGGGACGCCAGTCCTTAATGGGAATCAAAAGTCAGGATGACCTGAAAAGCCCTGCCCAGTCATGAACTGTGTGTAATGGTTCTCTTTCCTTAGCATAGACTGGAATATTGATTTCAACGCCTCTCTGAGGCCAGCAGTAAAACTCCCACTGCTGCAAGGGAGCTAAGAGACTAGCCTTCGATATCTGACACCTACTGGGAGATTTCTTTGAATGTCTTGAAATGAAATGATGAATGCCTGCTCATTTATTTTGCTGGCCAGGCGATAAAATGAATGTCCTGTACAAATTGGCTGTGGACATCGTGTTGCTGGACAGCTGAGAAATGAGGTAGCAGCAGATGACCCTCTCTTCCTTCCTAAAGGCAAATAACATTTTTAACCTTATATTTTTGCAATACACTGTCAGGGTCTGTGATTATGCTACACAGGCTTAAAAAGGAAGGATTTTTATACAAATCATAATTGTCCAATTGCCTACCAAAAAAAGGCTTTATTATTCACTATGGGAAATCTCTATGTTTGATCAGAAACGCCTAATATGAATAAAATATGTCAACTTCAAACAGTACACCTGACTTTTCATTTCTTGCTCATCCAAATCACCTGGCAAACTCATCAAGAGATTTTGGTGCACTAAACACATACTCTAGCCAAGTAGTTAAACCACCACTGAGACATTTTGCAGGTTGGATGGTTTAAATTGGTTTTTGTAATCTTTAATCTTAAAAAGATCTTTTTTTTAGAAGATGCTTTTTCTTGCTTATTTGGTTTAAAACCTTTTTGAGGCAGAGATGGCTCATACCATAGACTTCTACAATACATATCTAGTTTTGGAGGAGCCATTTCAGTATCATTATATTGCCAAGCAGGAAATAAGGAGTGAAGCCTTATTTTTGGAGCATATGCCTCACTGGTATTGCTCTTACCATTACAGCCAGCAATCGTCTAAGAAAAGACAGGTACAGAGGCCAGGCAGGCTGTGGTTACATAGCTTGGTAAATCTGGCTTCAGAGTATTTAACAGTGGATCAGAAAAGTTACCAGCACAAATAGTAAAATTGTAGGTCTGATGCAAATTTATCCTACCTAATAAAATGCATTGGCATTGTTCTAAAGCAATAACTTTCTTCTGATGAGCTTTATAATGGATTTGATGGGTTGGTTTTTTGCCTGCAATCAACTTCCAGTCAACAGAAAATACAAAACTGCTTTAACACTACATCCCCCCACTCTTGTTAGTTCAGAAACAGAAATACAGTGCTGCACGCTCATTTGATCCAAATTAAAATTGTATTGTCAGTTGACCCAGTAACACATGTAGCTGGCGTTAATCAAAGAGAAGGCACAGCTGTTGAAGGGTTGATTCTGGAGAACCATGTAACCATGTAGCCTTTCATCATCCCGCAGGAAATGCTTTTGTTACTTTTTCCTTCATTGCTTCCCAGTGCCTGTTTGCCCTAGGCTTCACTATACAAATTTTATTTTCCATTTATAAATTAGCATTTTTTTTTGTTTGCAAACTTTATCTAGTGTTTTATGAAATTACAAATCTTACCGGCTCTATACAAGAAAAGGACAATGATGAATGAAAGGTCCCACTCATTATTCTTTTACTGTGAACTTTTTAACTTAAAAAAAAAATGCTTAACTGAGAGAGATTTGTAATCCTCCTTTGCTTATTCCTAAGATTCTTCCTTATGTCTAAATCATTACTACAATTGCTACATAGACAGGTTTGGCTAGTACTGCAGGAAAATCAAGGGCTGGCCAGCAGGGCATTGAGCAGTGTAATACTGTACAGCTTAAAAATAGCATTTTGGATCCTAGATTCAATAAACTTCTAATATTAACATACAAATCTGGAAGACTGTGAGAGGTTACGTTTATAACAACAGATACCATTAAGCTTTGTGTGATTACTCTAAAGCTACAGGAGTATTTGTTTACTGTTGTAAGAAAACCTGTCAACCTCTTTTTATAGTTAAAATTTGTCCTCTTTATTTAGCAGCTTCTATTCTGACCATTTAAAATATTTAACTGAATTGCTGATGCAACACGTGTACACAATGACTCCCAACAAAGCCAACATTTATTGCATCTGCTTACATACAAAGCCATGAATTTTCAGAGAGAGAGGACAGTGTTTGAATCAGTGCTGTATGGACCTTCATATATTAAAAAAAGAAAAAAAATCTTGTTACTACATTTAGTTAGATTTCTGTTTGGAAAAAAACCCCACAGACTTTGAGCTTTTTTGCAATTATTCAGAAGGGTGATCAAAACAATGCCCATAACTCTGTTATCACTCAATCTTCACACAAGACATTGAAAATCCATCTTATGTTTCCACTATAGCTAAGAGAGTCCCAAGAAGATCAATTTAAATGATCGGTACTACTGGCATCCTCTACAACCTGCATAACTAAGGACTCCCCTGCTTATTTCACTTGGCATTTTACGTGTTTTGCTGAAAAATCTTTGAAATAGTCTCAAAAGTTCCTGGACGGATGGAGATGAGTAAGTCTTTGCCTAAGACACAAAGAGGGAGAAGCTACAGCTGTATATTAGCACATACCAAAGTGAGCAGATAAGTAACCCCAAAGAATGTGTTCTTTAAAATATTTGAATTTTATTCTGCAGTGGAATTCCACCAATCCCCTGTTTTCTTCCTATTTATCCATTTTCTGTGCCATTTACTGGAAAGTGCCTAGCAAACTTGCCAGCAAGAGCTAACACCTCTGAAGTAATGGGATCAGAATGGCCGTGGTACCACCACAGCTTTTTAGGGTGGAATTTGAAAGCGTTTGTTTTGTGGCAGGTTTTCAACTTCATGCAGACTAATTCCTTAGCTGAGGCTTTTGGCAGAGTGCTCTGCATGACTCAGCGGCAGATCTTCTCCATCTCAGATTTTGGTTATATTAATATCAGGTTTATTTTTTACATGAACTCATACATATTTATGACTTAAGCTCTCTTGTGTGCTGCTGGGCTTTCTCTAGTTCCAGTGCCTGTCTCTCCAGCTACTCCAACAAAGCTACATGGCACACTCCACACAGTGATTCAGTCTTGGGGTGGGTGGTAAAAAAAAATCAGTCACGGGAGCAATTTTTTGTTGTTAATAGAGATAATCCTATTATTTCTCTCTTTAACTGGGGTTACCTGTGGGGAGCTGTGCAAATCCTACAATGTCCAGGTTCTGTAACACTAGGTGGAAGTCATGACATCGAACGCTTGGATTTGGTATTAATGCTAGCCATGCAACCTTTATTAGCACACATGCTTGTGACTAATTGCACTGACCTGAAAGAGGCTCCAGTTCTCAGCTCTTTGTTACAGTCATGATCACAGAGTCAGCCTGGCTCTAAAGCAGCTGAGAAAACATGCAGGGTGAGGTACCGATGCTCTGGCCAACCTTTTCAGTACCTCGACTGAAGAATTGAAGAGCTGTTATTTTTCTCTGTATTGAGAAGGGAATGGGTCAGGAAAGAGTGGTGACCAGCTCAAACATAAGACTAAAACCATCCTATGGGTGTTGCCTAGCTCCTTAGGGAAGCAGAGGTGACGTCTTGTGTCTTTCAGCGTCCTTCCCCTCTGCTCCCCACCACATACCTTTTCAACCCATGGGGCAGTTTAGGTCTAAATGGAAAGGGACACAGATGTCCCAAAGGTCATTACCTTTATTGGGTTTCTGACAGAATTGATGACTGGGTAGAGGTAGAAGATCCATGTTTATACTACTGGAAAGATCAGTGAACCAAACTGATGTACAGGAGCTCCTGTGCAGCTCTGGACTGACCACAGAACATCCCGTCTCCTGTGTGCTGGGGCCCTGAGCGGCCTTGGAGAGACAGAAGATGGAGTTTCTGTAAAGGTGAAGCTGTGGGATATGTTCCTCATGGGAAACTAGACTTCATTTCTTTCACTGCTCATAAATCATTTGGTTATCACCACCTAACTGATTACCAACAAATTTACATTAGTAGTAACATTTGACTCTTTAATGCTTTTCATCACAAGATTCCAATTTCTTTTTACAATAGAGAGGTATGAGTATTTTCTTTTTTATAGGTGGGGAATGTTACTAGCTTTGGGCTGAGTACAAAATTATACACAGTTTCCCAAGTCTTAGACTAGTGCCCAAGCCACTAAATAACCTTGATTTGCTAACATCAGTTTAAAACCCTGTGAGCCATGGTCCAGGAATCATTGCTTTTATCTGGCTATATGCATAGCCATTTAAAAAAAACAAAACCAAAAACCAGGCAGTTGGAAGGTCCAAAAGGTGTTGGTGCATAGTGGGCCATCCTGAATATTGCTTGTACAGTCAAAAGTTTGATTTCAGTTCTTTACTGAAACAAAGGCATGCTGGATGCTGCAGGTATGCCAGAGGTTGATGTAGTTCAGACTTTCTCCCTTTGGCTTCTGTTTAGAGGATGAAATACCCACTTCCAGCTGGATCTGGGAAAGTCTTTGCCGTGATTGTGGTCTGACCCTTTCTGCCACCAATGGACTCCATAGAAAAGCACCATTTTACCCGCCTGTCTCCAAACCCCTCACAGAGTTTATGATGTTGGATGAAAGGAAAATTTACAACTCCCATGCCTGAGGACATCTTCTATATTCTAACAGCCTGAGATTTCAGTATTAGGGCAGAACATGATATGAATTCATAGGCATTACCATATACACAATAATTAAAACCAAGGACTTCCACTGGAAATGGGACCGATTTAATCTTTTTTTTCTAGATCTCTGCCCCAGTGGTGAATTTTTATGTGCATTCTCTGGTATTTAGTAAAAGCAGTCACACTGCAATCTTTCCTTTACAATCAATAGTGTATCTCTCCTCTCCCTGGCCACGTACTTAAATTTGTAGGAACTTAATATCTTTGAGCCTTATCTGGCTCTGTTGTATTTGATTGAAATTGGCTGATGGATTCATAAATTACTGAGGGAATGACGGGTGGACAGGAAGACAGATGCCTATGTTCACACAAACATCCACACAAATAAAGGATCATGCATTTCCTTGCAAGACTTATCTAAGAAAATCCTCCTCTGATGTAAGACTTTTAACTAGTGTCCTCAAGTCTCTATTGTCTTCCTCAGAGCACTCAGGAATTGCTAACCTGGGAGAGTAAAAAACGTGCTGCAAAGATGGGCTGCTTCACTTACCTGGATAAGGCAAATGGAGCACTCCGGCAGCTCATCGTCTAGGCTGTCAATTGCTCTTGTTGAAATACCTGGTAAAGGGAGTGAGGTATTAAAATTTGCAGTCATTTTGATTAGAGTAAATGTCTACAGCCTGCCCAGTTATTGAAGGAACCATACAACTGTACAAGAACAATCCTTCTCCCATTGTTAATCCCATGTACAAAATCCAGAAACAAACCTCGTTCCTGCCATACCGTATGCCAAATTTCAAAGCCATTTTGTACCATGGACACACAAATGAAAATGATCTAATGGATGTGACCAAAGATGTCACTGCTCATCAGCTGAAGCCATTACCAACTGCGTGTGCGCTCTTAACCCACCTCAGTTGTGGACTAAATGACATCAGCGTGAAATACACTGGAGCCTGTAGCTGGATTAAGCCAAATTCAAACATGTAACGCTGCTGTGCCTCAAGCCCTAAGCTGCTGCAGCCGAATCCTTCTGGTCATGTGCTCGTAACTCACGCTAAGTCTGAGGATTTTGGAGTGCTTAGAAATGTCAGCCTTTGAGTGATAAAATGTTTTCAATCTTTGTAGCACAACTGGTGATCTGCTATGGTATTTGCTCTACTCTGCACAATTAAGTCACTGAACAGGTTTATTATTTACTCATGACCTGTTGTCTTGCATCCAATACGTAAAAGTTGCAGCTTTAGAACAGAACAGGGAACTGTAGCGCATTGAATTACATATTATAGGGCCTACTGGTATTCCAGCACTTCTCCTGCAGGGTTTTTGCCTCAGATTCACGCTCTTTCTTGGTTAAACTGATCCTTCTGGGCTGTACCTTTTTTGAAGGTAGGTGTGCACTTGTCTAAGCAAAATGTTCTTTTCTGATATTTAAAAAACACCTAAAGGGTCATACCACAAGGTCGCCTTTTCAGTTCAGGTCTCGAAGGAAGCAACCGCTCCTTCAGAATTCAATTTCCAGTTAAGTATCCAAACCAGAATGCCTTAACAATACTCCTTTAACCTGCATTCCTCAGTACTTTCGGTCCCGCACCACTAACGAAATGAACACGGAGCTGCCTCTGCGCTTCGCCTCGCACGGTGAGCCCTCAGCCGCAAGTTCTAACCACGGTTTCTTTCCTTCCCCGATCCCAGAGAAAGGACGGTAGCGAGGGGGCCCTGCCGCTGCCCGGCGCCTGGGGCAGCCCCTGAGGGGAGAAGGCCCTGCTGCCGGGGCACTGGAAACCCCGGGGGGCGCGCAGGCCGGGCGGGCAGAGGACGAGGGCCGGGGGCCCCCCCCCCCCGGGCGCCTCCCGGGGGGGGGGCCCCCCCCCGACCCGGCTCCCCGCGGCCGGGCACGCGCCCCGTCTCCGCCGGGCCGGGCCCGGCCCTCCCCGGGGCGGTGCGGTGCGGTCCCGCCCCGGCGCGGCAGCTGCCCCGCCTCCCCGGCTGCCGCGGCTGTCACGGGGCGAGCGGGCCGCGCCGGGCTCCTGCGGGGCGGGGGCGGCGCTGCGCGGGGCCCCGAGGCTTCCCCCTCGGCCTGGCCGCGGCCACCCGGCGGCATCCGGGCTCCGCCACCATGTTCAGGCGGATACTCCAGCGGGTAAGGCAGCGAGACCCGCCCCGGCGACGGCGGCGGCGTGCACTGCCGTGCCGCGCCGTGCCCTGCCGTGGCGTGGCGGGGAGGTGCCGCTTCTGGGGCTAGAGCAACCGGCCCGGCCCGGCCCGCCTGTGGCGCAGGGGAGGGGGGGCCCGGGCCGCGGCCGGGGCGCCGCGCGTGCGCGCCGCCGCCCCCTCGCCCGCCGCCGGGGACGGCGTGAGCCCCGACGGGGCGGGACAGGACGGACCCGTGCGCCCGCGCCGCGTCCCGGCTGGGGGCGGCGGCGTCCCCCGGGCTGGGCGGGGGTGCCGGCGGCGGGCGGGGCCCGGCGGCCGGGTGAGGGGCCTGTCGGCGGGGCGGGGGGCGGCCCTGCCCCGGCGTGGCTCCTTCCCGCAGCGCGGCGGTGGCCGCGCCCGCCGCCTTCCCTCGCCGCCGCGGCTGCGGGCGGGCTCAAAGGAAGCCCAGCCTGGGGAGAGCCGCCGTGGGGACCTGGGGCCGTTTCCCTGGGGGCCAAGCTGGCAAACGGGCTCCTACCGCCGGAAGGCAGCCCGGCGGGCAGCTGCCTCCCTGGCTTTAGGAACCGGCTTTTCCGGCAGCTCCGGCTGGTTTGCACAGCCAAGCCCTGACGCTGGTTTATGAAACCCTTGTCGCCTTCCCAAACCCTCGCGTGTCTCCGCGGCGGTGCTGGCGGCTCGGGTGCCAGGGGGTGCTGGCGAAGGGCGGGCGTCGGCCTGGCCGAGGGCTCCGGGCGTCCTCCGTGGCTGGAGGATGCGCCGAAAAGGGTTGAGTCACGCCGGCGGCGGGAAGGCAGCGCTGGGGACCCCGCACGGCAGGAGAGCGGTGCCAGTGCCCGTGCAGAAGGCGCTCACGGGCAGAGAGGGAGCCAGCTGCCCTCGTCTTCCTTCGGGTGTTTCTTTTGAGGCGTGCTGTCTGTGCAACACCTCTGTGAAAGGGTGGGTTTTTTTGGAAGTGGTGGCATGCTTTGCTTGCCTGCCGCCCAAGGAAGCGTTGCTACCAGAATGAGAGTCAACAGAGGGGAAGGAGGTACATCGGTGTGCGTACCGCCGACTTTTTCAGTCTAAAGCGTGCCTCAAATTGTTTTTCAGTCATAGACCCTGCGCAGGTGAAGATCGCTCCTGGTCTTATTTGGAGCTTCGTGTTTACAGGGAAGAACTTCCTTCCTGAAGTTTGATGGGAAGCCCTGCTAACAAGCGGGGAAACTTAGTACGGATCTAATTAAATATTGGCAGCATTTAACTGGGTGTTTATTGATTCTGAGAAATAACAGGCCGTCAAGGAAAGCTTCTATGATGTAGGAAAAAAACTTGATAGAGTGCCAAAGGAAATTTGCCCCCAAGTACAAGTTCAGCTAAACACTTCCTATAAAAATCTAAAGTCAGTGCAGAAGTTTTCTGTGTGTTAGAAACAGCCATCTTCTCTGAAAAGTTTAAGCAAATAACTATTCCCCAGTGGCTCCCAAAAATTACAGGATTACAGCAGAGCTAATTGACAGCAAAGGTGAAACAGACTTCTTCCTGCCCCAAAAGTAAAGACATGCCAAGATTTTTAAAGGTATTAACCTTTTAATTGGTGCAAATAACTACGCTTTTAAAAATCCACCTCTTTATAAAAGGCCTGAAGCCCTTTTAATGAAGTAGTTTTTGCATGCACAACCTCATACATACCTTTCTGACTTAGAACCTGCAGTTAGCGAATGTGTGAAGACAACTTCTAATGTACTTTGGTGTTAACAGTGAGCCATAGCTTGCCGTCACATTTGTTCATAAAGCGCAGAGGTATTAAACTCTTTCTTGTCTCTGAGGCAGTAATTTGAAGGCCAAGGAACCTCCTCTTGACCCTTTCCTTGTGCATCATTAATGTAGCTGGCAACCCGTTCCCGACCTTCCAGTCATCGAAATGTAGTTTCTTGTGTATGTGCTGGGTTTATAATTTGATTATAGGCAATGCCATCCTTTATGGTCGGATAGCTAGTCATTATTGGGGATATAACTTGAGTTATGAAAGTATGTTTAAAAAGAAGGAATTCTTCCTTGCATTCTTTTTTTTTTTTTTTTTTTTTTTGTAACTCAGCTGGCCATCAAGCTGCAAAGGAGGAAGGCAAAAGCTTCAAAGCTGCTGTTTATAGTTCTAGTCACGTATTTGAAGTTCTGATTCCTGAAGTTCTAAAACATCAGATACTTCTTTTTTTTTGTATTTCTCTTCTTCCATGATCACCTTTTTATGTCTTCCAGAGTTGTAGTTTCTGTGTTTAAAGGCATGTTCATGGTGACCTTGGCATATTTTCAAAATAAAGTATCATATACTCTCTACTACTGAACATTGCTCAGTAGTTTTTAGTTTTTGAAGTTAGTATCTCCATGCTGTCTTCAGGTAGGTCTTTGGTTTAGGTCCTTTCCCTGCAAGCTGTTTCTTAATTTTACTTATGTCTTCAATGTGGCATCTCAGGGATCCATCTGTTTTGTACGCTTGCACCCTAAAACCCCCTTTCATTCATTCTTGCCACTTTTCAGTTTCATGCATTGTTCGTTGTGCTGATCTAGAAGCAGGTAGTCTTTCCCAAAAGATGTTTGTGTGGAATATCCAAGACATAACTTTCCTGCTCAGATATTTTGATTTCTGTCAGCATATTTTTTAGAGAGCTGTCTTTTCTGTATTGTGTTCAACTCTGAAGGCCCTTTGTGGCAATCATGTCCCTTCTCCGTTGTTCATCTACTAGTGGGACAGTGGCTGTTGCCTCTGGTCTGTTAAAGCAGAGCTCACTTCTTATATTTGCAAGATACCAAAACTTGAAAAAAAGAAAAAAACCCACTTTTTGTAAGGAGGAGGCGTTCGTTGTCAGCTGATGGAAGACTGATTACTTTGGCCTTCTTCTGAGCCTTCTTGCCATCACTCATGTTTTGTAGTGAAGGACTCATCTGTTGGGGCAGTGTGACTACTGTTCACATTAGTTTTTGTCTTCGTTCTTTGTGTTGAACTGGCTGTCTTCAGCTGTTAGCGGCTGTACTGTATTTGGGTGGTAAGATCCTACTGCTCTGGTTCTAACAGGGCTTGAGTTCTTGGTGTTGAGATCTTAGGGTCTAGGTGGAGAACAGGGCTTTGCGGGCATTTCTGTAGCTCGGCTAGCACAGTCACCTTTTCTCTTACTCCAAGCTCAGGAACAGAGATATTTACTTGTCTGGGATGGATTGCATCTCATGCCTTGCCTATAATTTTCTTTTTTATATTTATAATTGCAGGGCTTGCTAGATGGCGTATTTACTCGGATGGATGCTGAACTGCAGCTGTGCTCGTGCCCGCCCCATGGGGTTGCGAAGGGGGCACGTGTGCTTCTTCCTGGGCACAAAGTCTGCTTGTGTGGAACCAATGGCGCGTTGGGAAAGAGAGGTTTTATGGCCTACGAAGTCAGGAGTCCTTTCATTTTACAGAGTCGTAAAATAGCTGTCACACTTCTAAAGAAGTAAACAATATTTCTGTTCTGTATTGCACTGTACTCTGTTTCTAGCACTAAGAGTTGTTTGGTAACAAGGGCTTTGGCCTTCTTATCTTCTCATTCTTACGTCTTGTTTGTTGCTTCAAGACTGTAATATGTTTGGACAATAGTACCCTTCTGTAGTATTTAAATCTGTGCTGGGAAAACTGTATAAATCCATATTTGTTCAGACTTTCTCAAGGCTTAACATATTTTTTTCAAAGGTTTAATTTATGCTGAATTTGAAACTGCTGAAATGAGTATCATAACTGAATGGAGTGTAGCTGTAGACAGATAAATGACTATGCAAAAATGACACGGTAGCGATCCATATTTATACACTGGCATTTTAATGCATTAGCTCAACTCATTCATTATGTAATTTTCTATTCCTTTTCAGAAAACAAGCTGCAATCGCTGTCGTCCTTTTTGTTGTTAATGATGTTTCTTTATATTAGCTTGCAGTTTTGAGAAAACACAGAGAACGACATCATGAAGTTTAGCATATTACTTATACAACTCCATTGCTAGTAGTAGAAACGTATGCTTCTTCGCAAAGTAAACAAACAACTCTTGACAGCTAGGGAAGAAATATGCTGGGTGAGAGACTTAATTTTGTGTCAGTCGGTCAAGTCCAGGTATGCCTTTAAGGGTCAAATGGCAATTATGTAAAAATACATACATAGAAGCCCGTGTGAAAAATTACTTTTCCTATGGGATTCCTAATGCTCCCCTGTACAGTCCAACTGAAAACTAAGAGCATCATTCCGAATCTTTCCTTAGTTCACAAAGTCTGAGTTGTTTAGTGTGTTGTGATATATTATTTTTATAGAACGTGATATAACAGTGGTCTGGGAGCCTAGCTTAAATATGTGTGAACCTATTTGGTCATGCAGTGATCAATTAAAAGAACATTCCCAATCCCCCATTCTTTATTTGGCTGGTGAAGGATGTTTAAATTATATTACAGCCTTGAAAGATAAGTTAATTGCATTTATTGCCTCATTTTCCATAACATCCTTCCAAATTTGTATTAAGTTTTTCTTGCTAGTCTGTATTACTTTGCAAATGGATGCTATGGGGTGTTTCTCCTGATCTTGAAAGTCATTTAATGACCTCTTTCCTTCCCACCCTTCTTCCCTGTGCATGCCACTCACCAGAAAATGCCACCTATTTCTACTAAGCTTTCTAAATCTAGCTTGGAATTATGCTTTCTCTTTAAAAGAGAGCACGTTGTTTTTTGAAAGGTTGAAAGGATTTTGCTAGGTACTGTTTAATAATTTCTGTCTTGTATATAGTGCGTAAGAAGACATGCCATGCAGTGCATTTTAGTATGATTATAGCATGTCTGAAGTGTTTCATAAAGCAAATACTTTAATGAACCACATAGTAATAACACTGTACCTTTAATATAAGAGCTTCCATCCTGGAGGTTGTAATAATCTCCCGTTTCTAGCTTTAGAACTAGCAGAAGTTAATATGCAAATTGCATTGTGAAATGCAGCCAACTCTGGGGTGAAATGCGATGGGCGATTCAGGATGCACAGTAGCGTTGTATAAGAAGTTACGATATAGAGTGAAGAAAATATTGTGTTAATTGTCACAGAAGATTCTTGGGTTTGGGACGAAATGATTCATTAGGTATGTTGGAAGCATATGCTCAGGTATTGCAGAAGCGGAGGTATATGCTGCCTGTCTAAAGAGCCGGTTGGACCATCTCGTATTGCTGTTCCCCAGGCTATCAAGTTGTTTACATTCTCCCTCTGCTCTCGTGTCTTTCTGTCCAAGGCTACTTGAAGGCACATTTCTTGTAAAGGATTAGTGAAGAAGTGCATGTCCATTAATGCTGACACTTTCTCCAGTTCAGAACATCCCATTTTTACTCCTGGATGTTGATGCTGGGACAGATAGGGGTCCAAGTTCTCAGGCTTTCTAGAACAGAACAGCCATCATAGTTAACTTCTACACAAAAGCCTTTTTATCATGTTCAGATTTCTAAAGCCTTTTTAAAAATTCCTTTCCATAAGAAATTTATTCTTCTATCGTGAAAGTTCAGCTCGTTTATGGAAGAAAGCTTTGACACCTGACCTCTTCATGTTCCCTTACGTAGACATATGTGTATATACGTCATCTTTGGATTGTTTATTTTCACACAAAAAGGATTCACAAGTGAGCCTTGCCTCTGGGTTGCATGATTGCGGTTTATGGATTGCATGGAAAGGAACTTTTGGACTATATAAACCAAAAAAACCTGTTTATACATCAGATGCAATATTCTAACTTATCTGCCTGACTGAGAAACTTGGTTACACCTCACCAGTTGGTTTAGATATTATTCCTCTGATGCACACAATCCATGTCTTCATTAATGGAGTTTACTAAACTTGCGTTTCAGAGCTCTCCTGAAGGACATGTGTTTCTGCAGGGCGGTGCTTCAGAGAGCACAAAACGATTTGGGCGGGAAGGGGGCTCAGGGCCTCTCTCCTCTGAGCTCCTCCTGTGAGCAGGACCAGCTTGGAGGTCAGGAGCAGGCTGCTCAGGCATGGCCTCATGCTGGAGAAGCTTTTCCGTACGTTGAGTGGGAACCTCTCTTGTTTTTGTGCCTTGTCCTCCCACCGTGCGCTCTGGGGAGCATCCTGGCTTCCTCTTTTTGATGACCTCGTCACAGGTGGTGGTGGTGCTGCTCCAGGCTGAGCCAGCCCTGGTCCCTCAGCCTCTCCCCGCAGCGGAGGCGCTCCAGCCCCAGCTGTCTTCGTGGCCTTTTGGTGAGCTCACTCTGGTTTATCAATGTCCTCCCTGGACTGGGAGAGCAAAAACTGGATGCAGTACCTCAATGTGGTCCAACGGGCGTTGGCCAGTGGGGGATGATCATTTGCCTTGTTCAGTTGGTGGGGCTCCTGCTGATATAACCCTGGATACTGGTGGCCCTCTCTGCTGCCAGGGCACGCTGCAGGCTGCTGTTTGGCTTGCTGTCTGACACAAGGTCCTTTTCAGCAGAGCGGCCTGTGTCGCTGCTAGGGGTTTTCCTTCCCAGGCGCAGAACTCTGCGTTTGTCCCTGTTGAATTGCATGAGGTTCCCCTTGGCCCATTCCTCCAGCCCATCTGAATGGCAGCCCTGCCCTTGAGTGTGTCAACTGGTCCTCCCAGTTTGATGCCATATGAGAACTCGAGCATACACTCGTGGTCCATGCTGGGACGTGCCTTGATTACTGTCTGTATCAGTGACCTGGAGGAGAAGTACTAATGCCTTCACTTCGATGTGCTTTGCATGTGCATCGTATTCTTTGCTCACATCCTTTTTTGCCTCCCCTATTATTGGAGAGCTTACGTCACCTTGCCTACTTCTTTTGTGTGCTGTACTAGGAGGAAATTATATTTTAGTTTTATTTTCTTTAGAAACATAAAAAAGTAAAACTTAAACAGCTAAAAAAAAAAAGACATGGGAGTAGGAAGACCAGCATATGTTGATCACTTAACTGACAACCCCAGAGAAGGCTGAAATGAGGAGAGATGGTCCTCTCCTACACTTACTCTTGCCAGCCGTGATAGCTCGCTGCTTTACTCCTCCTCGTCTTACTTTGGTCAAGTCTTCAGAGCCTTTCTAAAACTGAACCCTTATGTCACTGGGAATTAAGTCCTTAATCAGTAAATGTGACCTTTTTTTTACATATTTTTTTATTTCATTTGTAATAAAAGGCTGTAATCTTTATGAAAGTTGGAATTAGAACATTCTTTACAAAACAGCAGGAAAATGTACTTAATTTTCAAAGTATGGAAAAGCCTGTGTGCTGCAGATATAAATGGCTATGTAGCTGATTTGTCTGAAAAAAAAGAAAGGGGATATCTTTGAGAAAAAAAATTCTAAACCAAATAAGATTTTGTAGACACCAAGATCTAGAAACTAAAACTATTTATCTACTTCTGTCCCTCTCCCTGTATGTTTCAATCTATATATTTAAAATTCTGTATCTCTTATTACCCTATATTAAATTAGAAAATCCTTTATAACATTATAAGTATTTCCAGATGGGCTAAAATACTGCAGTAGCATTACTTCATCCCATTTTCAATTGTCATCATGGAATTGAATAATGAACCTTTATTCTTGTTGAAGTTCGGATTGCATATCAGTATTAAGATAACTTTATTGAGTTTGCTTTGAGAATGCTAACTCTTCTGCTCTTCAATCAAGTAGTGGTGTTTTGGAGATGAGTAAGAGAAGTTAAATCAATTCTAAATCAAAGTTAAGAGCTAAATAATGTTTATAAGTTGTGATCCACCCATCCAGATTTTGAATCAAGTAGTGTTTCAAATTTATTTGCTTCTTCTCTCTAAATCTGTACTTTTAAATCAAGACTGTTGTTTTGTTTTCCAACATCTTCAGAGGGTTTTATTTTTATAGGTTGTCTTACTGATTAACATGGTTTAACTTTACCACAGGCTTAATGCTTGATTTTTATTTTTATTTTTTCCGGATCAAGGCAGTGTACCTGCTTGTGAGCTTATTTTATCAGCAGGGTTCTTACTCTTTAGTTCTCTGTCTTTCAAGTATTTGAAGGCTTGTTTAGATTGTAGACAAGTTATCAAGAAAGTAGTATGATACTAGTTGACTACTTCTGAAACTGTTTAGGTTGTAACTTCTAGTGTTTTCCGAGATAACTAATTTAACATCAGAGCGAGTGGTGTAAGGGCAGAGTTTACCTTAATTCTTTGTTTTGTGTTGAGCGTTTATGAGAGGAAGTGGTTTAAAATTCTGGCCTTTGCTTCTGGTGTCTACTTGTTCTTTGATGCATGGAGAGTCTTGGATAAAAGCTTTTTGTTGAAATGTTGCACTGAAAATTATATAATTACTTGTCAGCTTGTTCACTTCATTAGTCTTGTGGAGGGAAAATACTTCTGTATTCCAGCAAGTAGAAGAGAGGCCTCTGCATAGGTTACGTACCATGCTTTATTAAATGCAGTCTGTGGACACTCATTTTTCTCTCCCTTCTCTCTTTCAGACTCCAGGTAGAGGTGGGTCTCAGAGCTCAGATTCAGATTCATCTGCCACACCAGGAAATGCCGTGGACGTCAACAATGAAGGCTCCTCCGAGGTACTGTGCTCTGTCCATGGGACTGGAGTCTTAAACCTTGGGTGCTGTTGCTCTGATCCATTAAGCTGTTGGGAGTAACTTTTGATGCCCTATCTAAATAACAGCTGTATGAAAGAAGAATTGGTTGTTATTTTATCTTCTAAGAATTGCTTGTTTATTTAAATAAAAATAAGGGTGTCTAAGCCGTATAAATATGTAGCTGTTAATTAGGCTTATATATCTAAATGGTCACAAGCAATCCTACCTGTAATCCTACAGATGAATTATTAAAAGCAATGAGACACAAGCTTAAGACTCTTCATTAGTAAATCTTTTTTGAGAATTCTGAAAAATGGGGCTTAACATTTTATCACACTTGTACTGCCTTTTCACCTTTCTTCTGCTAAGCTATAATGTATACTGGAAATCACCTCCTCCTCATAAAATATCAAACGTGTTGGTGTGTAGATCTACCGCTTCTAAACCCTAACCGTGTTTTTATGTGCTGTATGCCATACTTAACCAGCAGAGTAAGTTGTTATTCCTGCTTCAATCCCATATTACAATGTTTTTGGATTTACAGTGTTGTCAAATATTAACTCTGAAAAATGCAAACTGACTTCACTGGCTCTTCAAGCTAGTTTGTGCTAATGTAGCCTGATTACCTAGCTTGAAAATGTTTTAAGCTTAGCATATAAATGTAGTGCAAGGTTAATTACTCCTTACCCTTAAAGGGAGCAAAGTGCCCTTTCTTACACTGAACAAAGTGTATGAGGATTCAAATACTCCTATGTTTGATATGATAATTTTTGCTATTTAAAATCCTAATTCCTTCCTTGCATCTGCTTATTCTCTTAATTTTTGAGGCCTTATTACCATCAGTATAATCAGATATTCCTTAATATTTTGCTGCATGTTACATGTCACACATTTGTGAGTCCAAATCTGTTTTGTATGTATATTTACACTGTCCCTGAAGCAAATAAATATTCTGAAATCTCATTACATTTGTAGTTAATTAAGGCATAAAAGTATGCAATGAGATAATTAGTTCTTTCCGAAGTTTGGCTAAAATTGCACAATTCTGTTAACATGAGTGCAGTAACACTGACTGTACAGCTGCTGGATGTCACAAGGTACCTCAATACTAATGTAGTAGTTTGTATTGTCTCAACATAGGATGAGCTTTCAAAGTGATGGTGTGCTTGCACTATTGCACCATGGGCTTTTCTTGCTACTGAGTCGAAACTGGGTCAGACCAAAGGCTGCCATGTCACTTTTGGTTGATACCATATAACGTGAAAAACTATCTTTTACTTGTCCACAATTTCACCATCTGTTGCATTAGTTACAAGTGGGCTGTTGTCCTTAGCATATAATTTCAAAATCTGTATGAAACTGAGCTCCGAAGCTGGTGATGGGTTTTTACTCTCCTGAGATTCACGTTACAGCGTGCAGCTTGAGCCTTTCCCTTGGTCTTCCTTTTTCTGCGCAGCTGGCCTGAGGTGGTGTCTCTCTGAGAACTTCCCTTCAGGAGCGCTGCAGCCAGACTTTGCAGAATGTTTGCTCTCCGTTTTATTCTTATGTTCCTACCTGGTTCTCCAGTGGTACATAAAGTCAGAAATCCACTTGACTTGTTTGCACTCCAGTTTCCTGGCTAGATCTTCTAATTTGTATTGCCGCAAGATTCAAATGGAGAAGAATTATTGAATCTGTGCAGGTTCTCAGGTTTCTTACCTCCTTTTTTTTTGTTTTTTTTTTTTTTTTGAGAATTGTAACGTGAAACAAAAGGAGTGGGGAAGTCTAATTCAAACTGTTCCTTGCTCAAGAAGAGGTGGAAATCTGTTTTAGTCCCATCTGTGGCCACATCAGCACTTCACATCACTCATGGACCTGTAATTGAGTCTGGATACATCTTTTATTCACTGTGCAATCTGCCCAAGGAGGAAACGGTGGAGCCTATCCTACCTTTGTAACTTAAGTCCCAGCACATCTCTGTCTGCAGTACAGGGTTGCTAAATGCTCCATGCTTGCAGTGAGTCCACCGGCACACTTACACTTTTATTAGTGTAACGTGGCTGCATTAGCTGGACAGGCTTTTTGGAAGGGGCCTTAGCCTTTCCATGCACGCACAGAGGGTTGTGTTCAGTCTGCTCTGCCTGCCTCCGTAGCACTCTGCCACGGAGGCGCCGGCATCCTCCGGCCAGCAGTGTGGACAGGGGCCCAGAGCACTTTACGCTGCTTTTTCCCAGTATGTAAGCATGTAGCGTGTGTCTTGGAGATGTAAAGCTGTCATTCTTCAGAAACGGATTTAACTTTTGGCTTTAGTAAATCTCTGGTGAGCATGCTGAGGGTTTTTGTTTTTTTTTTTTTTAAATTCTACCGAGGAAGGCGCGTATTTTTCCCTAAGTGAGCATGCCAGGCATGCAGCTGCGCTGGTGCCTAGGCCTCTCCTGCTGCTGCAAACTTCCTTACTAATTTACAGGGGTATTTCTGCAATCTCACGACACCGCCCTTGTCTCTCTCTGTGAAATATCTGAATAGCCTTATGGGAAACTGCGTGATGGATCTGATGTGGTGCCCTATAATGATCCGTTCATAATTTGTTATTGCAGCTTATTCCTTTGTCACATGAAGGGGGTACCCAGAGTGTCTGGAAAACACACAGTAGTAAGCAGCATGGTACTAGCTTTTAAAGTGTGTTTTAGATTTGTTTATTTTCACGTTCTTAATAACTTTTCCTTCTCACCTTCTCCATAGTATTGATATGTGGTTTGCAAAAGCTATCTTTCCAAAAGGAAAACAGGCTTTGCTTTTGGTGACTGTAGAGAACTTTCAGCTTAAGAATTTGAATAGCGTTTGATTCCAAATCTTCTTTTTTGTCTTTGTTAGTTTCTTAAAAACAAATATACATTTCACAGGGCTTCATCTGTCCACTATGTATGAAAGTGTGTGTAACTCCCACTGATCTGTCTGAACATTACCAGAATGAGCACACGGGGACAGAAGGAAGACAGGAGCTTCGTGACCTCCCAGCTGTTACTGTGGGTCTTGTTTATTTTGTTTCAATAGCTTTGGTAATGGGCTGCTTTAAATGAACGTGCATCTTTTCTCATGGCTTGGGTGTCAGCTTTTAAAATTTTTTCTTTTGATTCCTTTCTGAAACATAATTTGATCTCTTATGCATGATTCCAAAGTATACATTCCGCAGAAGAATTAATCTATGCCTAGCTTTCTGGTTTGCAGTTGTCTCTCACATGAAATATTTGTGGTATTGGGAGACTTGCAGTCACAGATTTGTTCTTTTTGAACAGATTTTCCTTGATTTTATTGTAAATGAGACTATTGCATTATTTGATTTACTTCACTTCAGACTCAGTGTAGTGATAAATGTAGTATTGGATCTGGTACATCCTTTGTGGAAAAAACCCTGTTTCGAGCTCTTATTGGCTAACTAATTTTAAAGCAGATTTCTTGTGGGAGATAGGTACATTGGGTAAAAGATGGAACAGAGGACATGAATATGAAAAATTTAGAAGCTTCTCTTCTTGAACATAAGACCCTTATGTATTGCAATTATTTTAATAGAATTTTACTGGAATTTCTTTATGCCCCCAACAAGATGTAAAGGCTATTT
This sequence comes from Gorsachius magnificus, assembly GCA_034008185.1. Classification (NCBI taxonomy): domain Eukaryota; kingdom Metazoa; phylum Chordata; class Aves; order Pelecaniformes; family Ardeidae; genus Gorsachius; species Gorsachius magnificus. The sequence continues at coordinate 168,102,758 of CM067081.1, forward strand.
CAGTTAATCGACATTATAAAATAGTAGTGCATTTCTAAATGCTTCCAATTATGGAGTGTAAAACTGCACAGTTAAAACAAAGTGTGCAGCTTTATACTCCATAACTGGAAGAATTTAGATTCTGTAAGGTAACAGCCTCCAGCTGCACAAGGCTATCTGAATTTTTTTTTTTCCCTGCTGTGAAACTTCAGAGAGTAGATTTGACTTCTGGGGGCAGGCAGCTTGTGAGGCACTAAATGGGTTTGTATGGAGGTGAAGTTTTGCATTCTTTCTGCTGACGTTACTTTTGTTGAGTTTTGGAATCAAAGTGTTTATTCTAGGCTATGTGAGTGATGTGATTCTTACTGTGTTTGTTGCTGTATGCATTTGCCAAGTTGTGCTTTTTTCCTTCCCACAATCGATGTGTATTTACACTTTATTTTTGAAGGGAAAACTTCAAATTGTGGGATGTTACTCCCAAAGATGATGAAAGCCATCAATATACTGATTATCCTAGAGTTCCTTGAGATCTCTTTTTGAGGGTGAAGTGTCTCCTGCTAAAGTAAGCAGGATCTGTGGTAAAACCAGCCTGTGCTGCTCTCCTGGAGTGCTGGGGGACCTCCTCAGAGGCAGGACAACTGGGGCTTTTGCTTGACTCCTCACTGCCTCCTGTTGAAGCAGGGACCATCTGTAGCGCTCTGTTCTTGGTCAAGTCAGCTTTGTATTTTCTTTATTATCTGGTCACAATGCAAGTGCTTCACTTGAATAATCTGTGACTTAACCAGTGATGGATTGTGGCATTCCTGATGCGATGATATCAATAGATTGTGGGATGTGAGCCATCAGAGGTGGTTTGGTTACCTGAAGTTACTCTTTTATTTAAGGTGGGTTGTCTTTAACATAGCTTCATGGAGTTCGCTGCGGGTTCTTGCCCACTTTGTGGTTTTGTTTTTCCCACCATCATTTATCTGCCAGTAGTTTTTACTTGTCAATAGTTCATTACAACTTTTTAACTTGATAAAACTTGTGCATTGAGTGTAGCATGTGAAATGCAAATTCAGAAGAATATAAGAAGAATATAATCTGTTACCAATGTCATCTTACGTAGCAAACATCTGAAATGTTGCTGAGTTTGGCTTACTTAGACTGGTGTTTGGCTTCCCGTTGCTTGCAGATGCTACTGTGTAAAGTTCAAATACATTTTGTTGGAACCAATGCTAAAGAAGCTCCCAAGTTCAGTTTTTTTGCCAGTGCATTCTCCTCGGACATGGAGGTAGGACGTGTTGCAAGGACAGTGTTTGGTCGTACTTTGTGAGACCTGAAAAATTGCCACTTGCTTGACAAAAGCATTAGTACCTTGCTTTTAATTTTTTCTTATAGCTTTCTTCGCTAACCTGTCTTCCACTGATACATCCTCCCTGCTGATGGAAATTTTAGTAAGTCAGGTCATTTGCCCATCTGCTCTCCTTGCCCTTTCCTCCTCTCCATCCTCCATGCAGCGAGGGCAGGTCTTGTTCTTCAGGCACAGGTATCCACTCCTACAGTTCCCAAAGGTGTCTGATGCCCTGTTGTGGGAAAGGATCCTCGCCACTCCCATACAGCCTTATTTATGGTCTTCCTCTTAAACAGCTCTCTGTGCAGCCCTCATTTTTCAAACTAGGGATTGTGCCGTATGATAACTGGTAAAAATGACAGTGAATTTCTTTCCCCTGCCCCCTAAGCACTGATGAAGCCTTACTTTAAAAGACAAAGGCTTATTCAGCTGCAGGAACAACCACCAAAATGTTGGCAAGTGTCTCTGTCCATATATAGCCAACTCAGCCAAACAAACGCCGTGTTGAAGTCACACACATCGCCATGTTCCCGAACAGGGACATTGTTTCCCAACTTTCATGTATACAGTGGTGTCACTAACAAAAACTGTGCGGCTTCTTCTGTTTTGTTTTCTTTTTCCTAAAGGAGTGATACATTTCTAAACCGTGTCCAGAATTTCCTGACTGTCTCCTGACTGTTGGACGTTCAGGACATCTAAACAGTGAGTCAGTTAGGGAGGCTTAGTTTCAGATTTCCCTTCTGGGCTGCTCTTGAGGCATCCAAAAAAACCACTGTATGGTACTTCTGCAATGTTTAGAATACAGTGGCTGTTAGTACCTATTGTCTTATCTACAACCAGGCTAAATCTAAGACAATTTTTAATTTAGTAAATATTATTTGTCGCTAATACGGAAGTGGACCCTGATATTTTATGAATAGGCTTTTAATAGCAGGATTGCCTAGAATGTAAGCTGGCACGCTAGTTGTGCAAAAATGTGGTGGGTTTTTTTTTTTGTCTTTCTTTGAAAATACCTCATTCTTCATGGCCTTTTTTTTCCTACTTGTCTCCTATTGTAGATGCAATTGATTGCATCTTCTGTTTTCATGGATGCACTTGGAATGTTGTGAACTGGTTTTGCACAGAACATCATGTCAATGCTTTAATGCTGATATTTTATTCTCTTTGGCTGCTATTTCAGTTCCTTCTCAAATAAGGTTGCGGCAGCTGTTTTCACCTCAGAGGTACTTGCCTGCTTTGTACAGGAACAAAAATAATTACTTGAGCTACATCAATACATTAATTTGCTGCAACATCGGAATAATACTAAGAGAATGAAGAATTGGAGATACTGGTTTGATTTGACTTGGCCATGAGATGCAACTTTTCTTTAAGAAAGAGAATCCACTGGATTAGAATTTCTAATTCAAGACAAAATTGTAGTCTTGTAGGTTGTGACAGAATTGTAGTCTTACTCATCAATAATAATAAAAACAGAAGAGAACTGAACTAGAAATTATGTTGGTGCTACTCTCAGGAAGAAGCAAGCTTCTTTTCTGGGAAGACATCAAATCTGCTGTCTGGTATAACATAAACTGTAGCAAGATATCTTTTTTCATTTTGTCCAGAAAGTTAAATACTTACTTGTAAAATTGAAATGGACTGCAGGTCTTAATTATATAAAACATGACCTTTTTACCTACTTTTCTAATTATTAGAGTTGTTATCTGAGGAAGCTGCTGTCATCTTACTGTTCATGTAAACACAGAGGAAAGGGCTTTTTCTGGTGGAAGGCATGGAAAAAATGTCAACTGTATTTTCCTCTAAACAATATATAGATATGTAAGGAAGTGACCTAATTTATCTATTCTTTAACTTAAACTACCTCAAGGTGGTTTTTTTGTCAGTATGTAAGACTTCTGAAATAAATTCTGAAATGTGGTCTTGCCCTTGCTGTCTAGGCAGACAGTTTAATCTGTCTCTGAGAACTTCCTGAGGATTCAGTTAATTGTTTTGATATGTATTTGGGAAATAAAGCCCAGAAACTATTTGATACATCTTTCAGCTCTGAAACATCAGTATGTTTCTGTCCTCTGGCCCTAAGTATATACAGTTACTAATCTTCTGCCCTGTAAAATGTTTCAGCCTTTAAATCACTGTGGAACTGGAGAATATCTGAGTTTTAGCTTAGACTTCACATGGTGGTGAAGATGTGTGTCTTGTATCAGGGAAGGTTGTGCAGGTTCACCTGCGGTGCAAAAACATGAATGGTGAATTTAGACCTTTTCCAAATACAATGCACAAAAACTAAAATCAACTCCAGAAAAGCATTTATGCCTCTGAGCATGTGAACATGCCATACAGCTCTTGAACTTACTTTCAATTTTTAAACATGCTGGACTTCATTCGCAGCATACGGCTTATCGTACCAATACAGTTGTGAAAGAGTTGTTAATGTAAGTCGGGATTCTGAGACATGGGCAAACATAGGTCATGGCTGGAAGGTGTTACAGCTCTGGGCTTGAATCACAGCTATTGCTTTTTGTTGTAGGCTTGTGTGCTGGCCCAGTATTTCTGGAAGGTCAAAGATGAAGCCCAGAAACTCAAATTTATTTAAACTTAAAGCCTGGTCATGTGAATGCCAAGCATGTTAAAGTGCATACTGGATTGGGCTAAGCTGTCCTATAGCATGTATATGGTAGAATAGTCATCTTTTCTGTGTGGTAAAGGCATCAATTATACTGAAATTCTGTGGAGTTTGGTTTTTTTTGTGGTGGTTGGTTGTTTTTTTTGGTGGGGATTTTTGGTTTTTTTTTGTGTGTTCGCCACAGTACTTAAATATTTTCCAGGAAGAGTGTTTGTGGAATAAAATTGACTTCTCAGTGGAAAACAGCAAAGTTCCTTGCTTCTTTAAGCTTGACTCATGACATAATTGCTGGAATAAAAAGTCAAGATGTTGCAGAAGCTCTGCTTGTATTAGCAAATAGAGCTCTGTGCATGTTATCCATGCTATATGGCTCTCTACCACATACAGTTGTAGATCAGCAGCAGTCATAGCAGCGAAAATGGGACCACTTGTTCAGTTCTATGCAGTATTAAAATGGGATTGGAGAGACTAGACAGTCATTAGATATTTCAAGAAAATGCTAAGGAAGCTGGGTAGCTGCGACTTGCAAACTTAAACAGTATACCTTTTTTCTTGGACTCCCAACTATACAAGCAAATCTGAATTCCATCCTGTAAAAACTGTTTTGCCTGTGGGACTGTCCTTCAAGAAGTGTCATCTTCTTTCTGCCAGATAACTCCAGTTTTAATTTGTGAAAAAGGAGCTTTGAATAAAGCAGGCTGTGCTTTCACTCATTAATTACTTAAGATTTCATATTTGCTCTACAAAGACCATTTCATTAAAGCTCTGGGAAAAAAGAGCTGTTGGCAGATGAAGACAGATTTCATGCATGTGTGTGTAGGTGTCAAGCTCCAGTTATCTGTGATGGAGCCCAGGGAGCTCTTACGCTGACCCTACATACGGTATATACATTTATTAGGTCAGCTGACTAGTTTCTTCCTCCATTCACTGTGTTGAATAGCTCTCCATTGGTAGTGGTTGGGGAGTAGACACCTACATATAAATGTTTGGTTATTTTTTTTAAACCTCAGGCAGGAGCCTTCAGCCTGTTGAGGGAGTATCTTTGAAAATCTTCAGTTTTCTTTGCTAAGGAAAATACTGCTTTTCAAAATGTCTTGTCACACTACATGACTTCATTAGATCAGGTTTGTGCAGAGTGGTGAGGGAAAAAACCATTGCAAGTATGACAATATTCTGAGAAGGCTGAATTTTTCAGAAATATATTTTTATACCACTGCCCTACTCCCCCCACCCCCGAGTCCTACAGAATAGTACAAGGAGAATCCAGAAAAACAGAATCCATTCAGTCCCATACATTAATTTTTCTGTTATGTAAACTATTTCTGAATCAGTTCTAAAATAGTGTGAGGATTAGGAGGGCTCTATGGTAGCCTGCAGTCAGCCTGGTTGTGTGCCCCTGGGTCCGTGCCCTGGCTCTTGCTGGGCAGCGTGTTTAGATGTGGGAGGCCAAAGTTCTTCCAACAGTTAACAGCCCTGTAAATTATATTGGTACAATAAAAATAAATATGATAGTTCTTGTGGCGAGAGTTTCCTTCCAGTGTTGCTTTTAGCATCCTGGCGTACTTCCCAAAAAATAATTAATGATTTGTGCAAATATTAATGTTACCCAAAAGGAATCATTTACCTCATATACCTTTTAGGAGGGAAAGCACTGAGCAGCTTAGCTTTATCAGGTCTGAAAGTAGATCTTAACTATGAGGGGGGGGGGGAGGGAATAGCTACAAACTTTCTTCTAGAGGCTTATTGATAAGCCTGTCTTGAGAAAGGCAAGTAAAGAAGCCTCAGGTGCTTCCACAGAGTCCGAGATCTTTGGTGAAATTTGGCATTATAACTCAAGCTGAGGCAAGACCCTCTCCTGCAAAACTTCTATGCAGCAATTTCTGTCCTGCTTCCAGTGAAACCGGTGTGTGTTGGAGTCTCTGCATGGAGGAAGGCCTGTCCTGTGGTGCTGTGGAGGTGCCGGGTGCTAGGCATGGCTCACAGGTGTCCACCTGAAAGAGAAACGTTCCCCTTGGGATCAGCAAATGGGAATTCGAAGTTTAGCACCTCTCTCGTTCTCATCGGAATGCCTTGACCGCTGGGCCAGGGACTGTTTTGAGCTGTAAATTGTGTGCTGACTCCTAGTGGCTTGTTTGTGCACTTATATGGGGTTTTGGTTTGGACTCCTTTTCTTTTTTACTGTTCTTGCTCTGTCTTGCTTCAGCATTTCTGTGGTGATCTTAAGAACTCTTTCCTGATAAAAACTTGTGTATGTGGTGGTTGTGGGTTTATTTTTTATTTTCTGTTAACTGACAGGCATCTGGAAAAAGCTTTGGATTCAATAAATTTTCATTTCCTGTTGGAAAGAGTCTGTATTTATAAAAACCAAACCCCAACTAATTATCCTTTAACTTCTTTTGGGCTCTTTTCTCCCTCTGTAAATTGAAAGATAAAGCCCAATTGGAAACATCAATTAGGGAGTTACGGTGCAGCGCTGCAGGGGCTGCAAGTGATGTCTTTGCTTTTATTAAATGAAGAATATGAATCGCCTTTCACTTCTCTGTGGCTGTGCTTTATGCAGAGCAACTCCTAAATGCATTTTCAAATGAAGCCCACCGAGCGTCCCTTGGCAAATGCAGCCTTTTGAGAAGTGTAACTGTGCATGTTTTATATGGCAGCTTCCTTCTTCAAATAAAAGAGCACTGCTCTCGTGCTTGCTGCTTCTGTAAGGGGTCTGTTAGTTAAGGGAGCCAAGTGCAGACTTACTGGGAAGGACACCTCAGCTCCCCCAGGTTGGGATGACCAGTGTTACATCTCGTGGGTGTAACTGCCCAATCTCATCTTTATCCAGAGCAGGCGTGGTCCTGATAAAGCAATATCTTGCACTTGATATAAATGCCTGCAAACTACAAAAATGCTTACAAGATTTAAGCATCTCAGACTGCCAGGTTTCTTCCCCTCTTCCTTCTTTTCACACATCTGTCTTTAGATCAGTAAAATACACTTTTGTATATATTTTCAAAATTCATCTCAAGGTGATGCTGAGAGAGAGATATTTTTATGACTGTATTTAATTTATTTTTTTTTTAAAGAGATAAAGTGAGAGACCCACCAACCCAAGTCCCCAAACAAGATTATCACCTGGGGCTAACCGTTGCAGGCCCAGGAAACCTTTCCACTTCTACCTGTTACTGTCTGGTACCCAGGAAGATCCTGATGATTCTGATTTTCTTACTCCAGAGAGAACTGAATTAATGCTGCTGACATTGGAGTCGACATCTGAGTATTATCAGCCTGCGAGATGCAGCCGGGTCCTGGGTTTGTGCAGGCTCTGATGGGTGAGCGGTGGTGCCTGCTGCAGGAGCTGGTGGTGTTCCTGCCTGTCTCAGCTCTGTACAGGGGGGATGACATTTTCCCTGGCGAGGACGCCCCGTTGCAGAAGCGTGTCGTCTTATTCTTTTGGTTCTTGAGCTTCAGGCCTCTAGGAAACGTTGTGTTAGAGTAAGGGGGTGTGTGAGAGCTGTAACCCAGTGCTGACTCCAGCAGCGCTAGGTCCCTCAAAAGTGAAGCCAGCCATGGTCCATGGCAGTGCTGGTGGAGAGGCTGGTGCGTGATGTACTTTTTACCCCTTGGCCATGTGAGAAGAAGGAGGTTTCTACCATAAAGAGGAGGTTTTGTCTGTTCTTCCCCCCTCTGCCGGTGACAGCATGCCTGCCTCCCCAGAGCTCCCGTCCACCCCGTGGGATCTCAGCCGCAGCACGTTCCCTTGGCTTGGCAGCTCTCCTCTGCCTCTGGCCCCTCATCCTTGCAGTCACTGCCTTCAGATCTGCCTGCCTGTCTGCCTGGGAAATCTTGGGCTGGCTTTGCCTAATAATTGAGACAAATGATTGATTGCTGTCCCCTTGGGCTAATTGCACATATAATCTATTCTTTTCTCTAGGGCTTCTCTTTCCACAGAATAAAACCCAACCACAAAAAAACCGCAAAAAAACCAAGCAAAGAAACAGACTTTGCTGTTTCAATGGGAAGAAATATAGGACAAAAAGAAGGAGAGGCCAGAGCAATTTTCTACAGTTGTTCTTTCCAGATGCACTTACTGGTTCTAAGAGGAACATTTGCTTTTCTCTGTGAACAGCAGATCTTCCCATCACTGGGAAACTAAACTAAACATTGAGAACCACTTGGTAGCATTTAATCCCAAAAGGATTGCTGTTGCAGCATTACTATATGAGACTAACTGCTTTCACCTAATAGGAAAGATAAATCCCTTGCTTTTTGACCCCTCCTATAGTTCATTGCCATTGGTATTTGCCAGGAATCTCCCTCTGGTTCTTTTGCTCAGGGTAGCTGTCACCACCATCATATAATTATATGCTAATTGTATCAGATAAACATTATTTGGAACCTAGTAGTTTAACCAATTTGCTGTACCCATTTTGGCACGTATACATACATATGAGTTAACTTGGTTTAATCTGGAGTGAAACTATGCTGATCAATTCTGGAAATAAATAAATGGTTGTCAAGGGTAAATGCCTGTTGCCTGCTTAGGAAGGACTATATTGCTTTGTTTGATCTAGTTGTGCCAAAATTAGTCTTCAATATGATATGTGGTAGGTTTGACAAGCAACTGTATTTAGGTATTTCTTTCTGAAACACTAAATAAGTAATAGCAGTTATGAAGTCCCTGTTCAGTGTTCTGAAGCTCCGGCTGTGTTTGAGTAGCTGGACATGATGGTTCTCCTGGGTTATTCCCTGTAAGCGTTTGGTTGTTGAATTCTTAGCGACTAGTGAAACAAAATACTATGAATGTCAAGTTAGAAAATAAGTGCTATTGTGGTTATCAATGTACACATTTGGTATGTTAATTTTGTGCTAGTATTTAAAGTTTTGTGCCATGTCTCCTAACTTCCAAACGCAAAGTTAAGAGAAGAAAGGGAGTGTGAAAACTCTCCAGGTGTCCTCCAGAAATCGTACGGGAGCATGTGTTACGTGAAGTGTGATAATCCCACAAGAATACGCTCGTCTTGGATACTGGAGAGCCTTGGTTTAGTGTTGGAGTGTGCTATGATTTGTACTGGCCTGAGGGACTTAAGGGTAGCATATATGTATGCAAAAGTGTATTTGAAATTAATTTAAGAAACAGAAGACCTTAATCTCACTTATATGAGGTTCTCTCTGCACAGCTTGAAATTACAAGGAGCCTTTAATGTGAGGCTAAATTGTTTCTTCTCATGCTGAAATGTCCCTGTTTTGGCACCGTGGTGTGTATGGACTCTAGCGTAAATGGGAATTGGGCTCAGAGTGAGTGTGATAACCAAATGAGTGAAGAACCAATATAAAGTCCAGCACTTAAAAGCAGGTGTGATAAGTTGCTAGATAAAATGAGGTGGATGATACTTCTGATAAATGGCAGTTTAGACACTCCACAAATGTTTAGAGGTACATAATATTTGTTGTTTTCATTTGTCTGTGGACTAGCAGTAGAATGAGGGCATCACTCTGCTAAATTTTTGTTCTGCTAAGCTTGCAGTGGTGATGCTGGAATGAAAATGAATGATTTCTGATTCTTTAGGCTGTAGAGATCTGATTTTCTTGAGGTCGTATTTCTCTGAATTGCATTTACTAAATAATTATATGCAAGGTAAAAAGTGGTTCTTAATCTTCTGGCCCATATTAAATAAAATGAGTAGCCTAAATATGGTGGTAATAGGTATATGGATAGCTGTGCTTTAGAGTGGGTTTTTGTATCTCCATTTTTAAAGACTATAAACTCCAAACCCTACCTCCTCTTTGGAAGAAGAATCTGGTTTTATGAAAAGTTGTGTGGAAAATTCTTTTCTTGGGGGGGGGAAGAAATTGCAGAGCAGTCTTTCTGAAATGACTTCTTATTCTTCTAAATAGAGGTTTTGCTGCTAGTATGTAATGCTGTTGGGAAAAAACACTGAATAATGGAATATGACTTTTGTAGGCATTTTCTAACTTTTTAATTGCCAAAACTGTTACCAGAGCATGAAATAATTAGTATGAATTTTAACAATTGTATTTGCTACTTTTTAGATGAGTAAACAAAATTTAGAATTCTGTGTAAAAATAAGACGGAAAAAAAAATGTACTTCTCACCTCTTTTTCTTTTTCTTCTTCTTTTCCTTTTATAATAGGGCTTTATTTGTCCTCTCTGTATGAAGTCTCATGGATCAGCGGAGGAGCTGTTCAAGCACTATGAAGCAGTTCATAATTCTGGCATTGATTCAACTCATGGAGGGGAAGGTCATCTGTCACCGGAAAGGTGCAACAGTGCTCATTTGTGCATGTGCTTTTGTGTCAGTGCTGATCTGCTTCTAATTACACTGAAGGCTGTGTTAATTTGAACACTTAATTATGTAGTCAAGTATTTAAATGTTCATGCCCCATTTCCAACTACAATTAAAAAGCAGCTTGAAACTTACATTGGCTGATATTGATCTGACAATAAATGAAAATCAGATACACATGTTTATACTGTTAATTAAATCACCTGTTTCTCATGCAGCTCACAATGAAATATTACACACTGGAATGATTTTTAGGAGTGTAGCAAAAAAATACAGGTTCCTCCTAATTTCCAGCATAGAGCTGAAATTTCATCTCTTGAGGGTGGGGGAGGACAACCCTGAAGGTAGAGAAGGAACCTGATTTTGTCCCTGGATAGTTAGGGTACTTACTGGGTAATTACAACATCAGTTTTTGCCTAAATAGTTTCCCATATTACTTAGTTATTTGCAAGTCTGAGAAGTTTCTGTCTTTGTCAGTAATTATCCTTCTGTGTTCCAGAAACTCCATGCTGATCTTCAGAAATCTTCTCTAATTTCTTTTATTTAACTATTTGGTCAAAACTGTATTGTTAAATATATTCCTAGGAAACATAGCAAGTTGTTTTATTTTTGAGAGCAGCGGTCTGTAGCAGGAACTGATAATGGGAAACTTTCCCTAGAAAGGTTTAACTGAGTCGTCTGCCTCTGTTGGAGTAATCCCTCGTGTTGGTTTGGGGAGCTTTTTCACAGGGGTGAAATTTATGTAGGTTTCCTTTTGCTTCCTGCTAGTTCTTTTTCTGTTCAGTCTTTATTTTGGACTGTTACAAATGACAGTCCGTGCTGCTGTTTTGCCACACTCCCCCAAACTCTCTTGGTTTGTACACAGCAGTGTTGGAGTGAGAAGCTGCCTGTGGCCTCGTTCAACAAACAGAGGTGCATACCGCACAGCCCCGCGGGTGGTCGCCTGCTGATGGAGCTGGCTTCTGCCAATGCTGGGATGGAAATGGTTCAAACGTTTTGTCACTAGTAGAACTGTGATCCAAAATGAGAAATTATTGCATTGAATGAAATACCTGTATTTATGTAATTAACTCAAGAGAGAGTGGCTCTTTGGTAAGAAAAGAATGTGGAAGGTAACATATTTCACTTGTTAGCCACATGAAGATCTGTATCTCCCCAGTATTGTACAGAGCTGGTGAACCAGTAAGAGCCGGCATTAGCAGAGGTCATATCTTCATGCATGGATGGGCCCTTCCTTGTGGATAGCTGCCTACTCTCCCAGCTGCTGCAACAAAAGAAATCAAAATTAGGCCTTTATATAGGAGAAAGTGGTAGGGTATTAGTGGAGTTATATTGGGTTTCCTATGTGCACATTTATTCAAGAATGAGTATTTCTTCTCTGTCTGATTTAAGCCTTTTCATAGTGATCTAACTTAGACCTGAGGTGATACTCTTAGTAGAATAATAGCATTCACATGGGGCAATTCTTGCTCATAACTGTATTGTTTATATAGTTTATGAAAGATTTATTTTTATGCCTTTTATGCAAGTTTCCAATGTCAACCAGATGTTGAAATTTATTTATTTTTTCCTGGCTTTTGACAATTTAAGGACAAGTGGTTTTGTTTTCTCTCATATAATTGAAAAAGTGGACAAGGTCAGGGAGTTTGGATGGAGTGAAGGGAGTCTGATGAGAGCTGTTGTGTAACACATGAGCTATTTCTTCCTATTAGTGTGGCATTCTTTAATTTTTCTCAGTTGCATGTTTGCTTGAGAAAACTCTCATTCTACATAAACATGTTTTTCCAAGACTTGGAATACTGCGTTAAAGAAATACTGCAGCCTGCATCAGGGAGCCACTCTGTTAGCGATCTAGGAGTGAAGTTTACGTGTAATTCATAAGACCAAGATTGGGAGGTGAAGTTCCTTATTTAGACAATGAAAAAGCTATGTATTAGGAATTACATTTTGTTCTCTTCACCCCACCCTCCCAATAAACCACTATAATGAAGTGCCAGGAATAAATCGTGTAACTTTCCCCAGTGCGATTTATCGAGGCCATCGGTACTCGGTGCTAGGATGGATGCACCGGCATTACAGGGGGGAATGGAGTGGAGCATAAGGAAAAGGTAGTAAGAATTTGCCTGATGGTGAGGCTGAGGATATGTACTGAGAGGAGGAAGGGATTGTAGAAGCCCTAGCAGGAAGGGAGATTTGGTGAGGATTTGGATGTCAGTAAGAAAAAGAAAGTTACAGTGTCTAGAGTGATCCCTTACACTCCCCCCACCCCCTTCATTTTCCACTAGTTAGTTAAACTGAATTTAGGTTTCATCTTGAAACTGTCAAGCAAAACTGTTTGGAATATCAAGGCAACTACTGTAGAAGGGTCCTTACATTACAAACTCTCTCTTCCCCTTCTCCTCCCTTCCTCCTTCACCTCTATTACAAAGCTATTTTTATGCAGCTTTTATCTGCCATGAAGACCAGAACATCTTAAATGCTTTAGTATTGCAGATCTGGTATGTGTTTAGGCCCAACGTCAATGTAGTGAACTGTTCCACCTGCCTGAGATTTCATTTATAATCTTAGGTGTGAATATTAGCTCATCTACTTACTTAGACTGGTGGGAAAGCTGCTCCCTCTTCTCCACCCACAACCAATGTATGGGTTTTGGATTACAGCTACACCTGTCTCAGTAAAATTGTATTTGCAAACCTCCAGTGAATGTCTCACACAGGCAGAATAATGTGTAAATAGCAGAAGAATCTTCCTCTGAAAAAAATCAGCCGCCCAATGTCTTGTGTTTGTTTTGCCATTAAAATTGGTCCACCTTGGAGTTCTTGCTTCACTGGTTCAAGTGCGTGTGTTTCACTTGTTTTTTGATGACCCTGACATGATGTTAATATCCTAATGTAGGTTGAATCTATTCCTTCCCAGTTTAGCTAAAGAATAGCTTGCCTGAGTGTTTTTTTTTTTTTTTCTCCTGAGGTAATTTAAAAGAACATCTGTGGAGGAGGGGATAATGCAGCACAGCAGCAATAAAATTGTATGGTATAAAACTGAGAGAATTTGTTGGCATTGGCACCCCCACACATATATTCCATGTACTCCTCTGTGTTGCCACTGTACAAACAATAAGAAAGGATATGTTTGCATTATTTTAATGACCTGTGTATTCTACATTTGGAGTGGCTGTGTCTCAGTAATGCAACATTATTCTTGTATGTATAGTTGTGCAATTCTGTAAGGAGACCTGCGATTTAGGAGGGTGCTGTCTAAATCAATTAGTGACAATTTTAGTCTTAGATCTTGGGTTCTTGCATGGCTGGAGGCTTGAGCACGAAGTTTGAGAATGTAAAATCCCAAGGCTTTAAACATTCAGACCATTAAGTGAGTGTATCTGTGGGGCATACTGAATTGCTGTGTGGATGAAAAATTATGTAACTGCAGATCTCAAAAGGAGTCAGATAGTGTGCTGTCTCTTAGTGGCATTTCTTTACATGATGTGGAAAGTGAAGGAGAATAGACCTGCTCTTTTCATAAAAAGGCATGCAAAGCAGTTAAAGGTCCCCATGCACAGCTTTGCCATTCTGAACTCATGTGGTTGCGCTGATGCACTGATTTAGATTTACATTCTGTTTTCTTGAGTTTTTTTGCATATCTATTTCTTTGCTTATCCAGTTAATATGTTTAGCACTTTTCAAGTGATGTGCAAAGTGAACTAATAAGTATCTATGAATCCATTTTGTTTCAAGTTTCAAAAAATCCAAAAATAACTATTTTTAATTATGCAAGTTATATTTATGTAGTACCTGGCTGTCACTCCAGTTATTTAATACACATTATAACCTGTGTGTAATAGACAAAATATAACCACTGCGTATTCATTTTCTCTACTCCATGGATATATTTATTCAGAGATGAAGTATCACTGCTCCGACAAGAAGTCCAAGACTTACAAGCTTCACTGAAGGTTGGAATGTATTTTACTTGCACTTTTTTTTTTTTGTTTCAAATTGCAAAGTATTCCACTGTCTTAAGCAACCAAATTTACAGTTCTCTCTCCCCCATCTCCTTTTTTTTTTTGGTTTGTTTGTTTTTCCCTAGGAGGAGAGGTGGTATTCAGAAGAGCTGAAGAAAGAACTAGAGAAATTGCAGGGGCAGCGGCAGCAAGTAATTGCTTTAAAATACTTGAAGCAGGTTTATCATCAGCATTGACATTGAAGATTAATACCTTTTTTGTAAGGCACGTGGCCTGATTTAGTTAGTACCATAATTTGAATATTGACATGTTCTTGAAAACAAAGCTAGTTATCTCTCCACAATGTAACTGTATATATAAACCTGAAGAACAAAGTCAGAGCAGATAATGATTCTTCCATAGTACTCACTACAAGTCCAGTTCAGACTTTTCCTTCTGTTGGGCTTATTCAGAACTCAGTTTATTAGAAAAAATAAATTGAATATGGTGTTTCATCTGTTAAGAGAAAGGGCAATGGGGTCTTTCTTGTAAGAACTTTCAGACAACAGTAGTGTGATTTCACAGATGAATGAACTGAACAAACAAAGCAAGGCAAATTGTGGGTGTTGTGCCCTAAGGAAGCTCTCACTTCTTTTCTTACTATGAGCTACTTAGATACTGGATTGTTACAAACCTCAGAAATTGCTTTCGGACAGAATGCCTTCTTAGAATGTATTGATGTCTGTAACCTCTGTTTTTTGGGCAGATTTCAATATTGAGGAAAGGGAGGGGGAGGGGATTGTTACTGGAGTCTTGCAAGTCTGGAAGCCTGATAGTGTAGTGATACGTGAAATGGAAAATCATCTTGGCATTCTCCCATCTTCCAGATATAACTTTGAAATCGGATATTTTTATACTGCTGTGTGGTATTTGAGTGCAGAAGTCTTTATTTCCCTGTCTGTTCCAAAAACGGGATGAACTTTGGAAGCAGTAGTTTTTATTCCTACTGTCTAATGATGCATTTATTCTGTTTTCTTAAGGATTCTAAGTCTGATGGATTGACAACAGCTACATCTACAGGTGGCTAACATTTTATTATATTTATTTCTGCAATTTTCTGGAATTTCTGAAATTTTTTTCATTGTAGCTTTTAGGTTTATGAAAATGCACTTTTGGTCAATTGAAGAGCTAGAAAGCTGAAATGGTACAATTACTGGAAAAAAAGTTCATTGTAAGTGCTTAAGATAGATAGCCCTTGATCGCTGTAGTCTGGGGAAATGTTCCAGAGGCTCGGGGTTCGTCGTTTCTAGAAGTGAGACAGGAGTTCTCCTGACTCTGAAAGCAGTTCTCATGAGTAGTTTTGAATGTGTTTTTAATCATTTCATATACTCAAGCGTTCAGCACAAGTCCATTGCTGAGAAAGACAGTGATTGTTGATATTTAAACTATAGCATTTGTCAGCGCTGGTTTTATTTAATGTTTTTCTGTACCCATTGCTAGCGAAGAAAACAATGAACTTTTTTGTTTGGTTTTTTTTTGCTTTGCAGACAGACTAATAATTTTTGCTCTGTGTTTTTCTCCATGAGGCACTCATGGAATAAAATTTTCCTTATGTGCACATAAAGTACTGACTGATCATGATTAAAGAGCTTTTAATCACAGTGCAGTAGCATGTTGCAGTGATCTGAAGGGCTATTTGTGACCCGTGAAAACCAGTAAGTGCTTAATCCTGCAGAGTACTGGACTAGTGACAGGTTCCAGTATCATGCTTGTAGATATTTAACTTCAGTAAAGATGGTCACTTTGCTAAGCTAATTGGATGTTAAGTGAAATTTGGATTGCTTATTTACCTGCTGTGGTTCATTATGGGCATGAGTAACTGCATTGTCCTAGCTCTTCCAGAAAATAATACTGTTCTTTTTATGGAAATAGAATCATTAGAACGGCAACTAGAAGAGATCCAAGTAGAAAATTTTAACATTAAGCAAATGAAAGACTTATTTGAGCAAAAAGCGGCACAACTGGCCACTGAAATTGTGGGTAAGTATATTAACATGAGGTCTGATTCTGTTCTCTACTTGTGCAGCTTGTGCAAGCGATCATTTATTCAGCTTCCTTCTTACTAGATCTTAAATCAAAGTATGATGAAGAAATCAGCCTTCGGGAAGGTGCAGAACAGAAAGTGACAAACCTGACACAAGAACTGCAGAAGGAGAGAAGTACAGTGGAAGACTTAAAGACAGAGCTGGTATTCACATCACGCTAATGTTTTTGTTATTTTCAAGTCAAGGGAGGGGTGTACTTAAACGCTTGCAAATGCAGCTTTAAAGCAGTCAAACTCTGTTGAACTTGGAGATGTCTGCTTGTGGGCTGAAAAAGTTCAGAACACCATTGTTTCTGATCTGTTTCCCTGACCTACATTTTCAGTGTTTTTCCAGTGAGGAAACATATGTTGTTTCTGACTTATGTATTAAGATTGACCCTACATTACGTTATAGTGTGCTTGTTTGATGCTCTACCCTTCAGCAATTTTGCAGGGTATTACACATCTAGATGTACTTTGTAGGCCTGTACTTGGACCATGCCATTGCTGAGTTCCACAGCTGTCTTTAGATAACCCTTTTTCCATGAGGTGTTTTGCTCTGACTGTCCCCAGACGGCTGCATTCATGAGAAGTGCTCGGAGAGGGGTTTTGTGACATGGTGGCTGAAAGGCTGGCAGCTGTCATCACCATGCCTATGTTAATATTGTCCCTCTTGCGCTTGGCTGATAATACCAATGTGTGTGTATTCCAGGATTTTGGGTCCTGGTGACTTTTATAGACAGCCATGGCTCCAGGGAGCAATCCCGGTCACTTGGCAGTCGTGCCTCTTCTGAAGCAGTAGTGAAGGAGACTTTCTCGTTTCTCACACTCAAACACTGCTAAGATGCTGGAGGAAAGTAGGACTTGTTTATCCCCCTTCTTCACTGTAGTCAGCTGCCATGAAGGGCTCATGAATCCCTCTTGGTCCTGCCTAACCACTGGACCTATCCATTCCTCTCTATCAGTTTAGTTGTTTCTTGTGTTCCTTTCTCTTTCTGCGTTCTTACCCTTTTCCTGTACCTTTTCTCTTCTAGATGCCAGCACTTCCTTTTCTCTACTTTATCCAGTGACCAGTATTGCCTTTCCCCTCCCTTTTCCCTCCATAGCTTTTTGCTTTGAGGGACGTCATGGTACTTTAGACATAATTACCAACAGATTTTACCTATGGGTCTGGTATGAGGCATGCCTGACAGTTCCTTCAAGAAGTTTCCTTCAGCTGTATGTTCTTGTGGTTTTCTGAAATAGTTCTTGAAGACAGAGGCAGTGTCATTATAAAAGACTGAGTAGTACTGGGTTGTTGTCTGTCTCAGTCCTGAGAGGGGCTTGTGAGTACTGCAGCAGTAAAGTATATATAGTAATCCCTTCTTTAGAGTAGTGGAGTCAATGCAATTGGAATTGGGACTTCAGATAAATTTCTTGCATGGATTCCCTGTCACTTTAGTGCTTTCCCCCAGGGAACATCTTCCTGTACGTAGCTGTCTACCTACATGAAAATTACAGAAATTTAATCTTTGAGACCTTATCCCATTTGTCCAATTTGGTTGAAATCAATCAACAAGTTCAAAATTTAGTAGGTAAGAACTGACAACCAGCCATTAAATCCAGTTTCCTTTGGGAATCATACATACTTTTCTGTGAGTTTGGGTTTTTTTGTTTGTTTGTTTTTTGTTTCTTAGGTTTTTTTTCTTTTTTTTTCTCTTTTTCTGTAATATCGCATATGTCACCTTGTCTACAAATTGATGATTTGAAAGATTTTTAGAGATGACATTGACACTGGAAGCATGTCTGCAAACAGCACATTGCTCATTGCTACTCTTTTACTTTTCAGCTACAAAGGCCTGGTGTGGAAGATGTGGCTGTCCTGAAAAAGGAGCTGGTCCAAGTTCAGACGCTGATGGACAAAATGACGCTGGAACGTGAGAGAGAATCTGAAAAACTGAAAGATGAGTGCAAGCACTTGCAGGCAGAGCAAGCTAACTCGGAGGTAATAGTCATACCCAGAGATGTGTGTGTGAGCTTTGCCATGATTTTCATAAGAAAATGGAACATACTAATTCATCATAATGAAAAAGCCTCTTTCTTAACCAAATCTTCTCACTTACGTAATAGACATGTTTCTTCATTACAGTAAGTTGCAGTAATTCTGTCAATATCTACCCTCCAAAAGCCCCATGCTTTTCCTTGCAAAACCTTTCCTTGACATAAAAAGTTATTACAAGAGCCCAATGGCTCTTTTTTTCTGAAAAAACCACCTGGCAGAGCTGTGCTCTTTCTATCTGGAGAGAGAAATAGAGCAATATCTGTGTGATTCAAAGACTTGTTTCCCTTATTGAGCTACATGCGGGTAAAAACAGTTGTTACTGAAAACAGTGGTTTTGGTTAATATTTGAGTCGATGTATCTGATGCTAGAGCATTAAAATATATAAAAAGAAATTATTAATACAAAGTAGATAATTTCAGTATTCTTATAGGACATTTGATTCTTGAACTTACACAAGATCTAAAAATCTCAGTGGATATTGTAAACAGGTTTTCGTTTTTGTTTCTTCTAGTTTTTACTGTCAAATGAGAAGCCTTATTATACCTATTATTTATTATAGGAATATTTTGTCTGTAAGGTACAAATCTGTTCTGCATACATCCCCCCACCCCCACCCCCCAGTCCACTGCATAATGGCCTCTAAGTGTCTCCTGTTATCCACCAGACCAGAAAGTGAGTGACTGCCAGGCCTCACCACGTCTTAAGGTCAAGATGTCGGGATGTCACCTGTAATCTGTTTCTAGGCAACAGCACCTTAATTTTCCTCTTTTTGGTGTTGTAGTCTAAAGTAGAAACTAAAATCTATTCTTCTCGTGTTAGTTGCTTTTTTTTTTTTTTAACATTTTTTCTGGATTTGAAGATTTTTAATTTATCCCATTTAAAAGAGACCTCACTATCTACTTGAGTTGCAGAATATGCTGGTTTCTTCGGAAGTACTTTGTGAAGGCTGGCCTCTGCTTTGGCTGAGTCAGTGGGAGAAGCTTTAAATTGCTGATGGGAGATCTGAAAACATACAGAACTGATGATAACTCTGTGTTTAAGGAAGCAAAACTAATTGCCTCTCCAAGAGCAAATACTCGGTTTTCCTGGGTTTGGTTCCTCTGCTTTCCTGCCAGTGAGCACTTCCACTTCCATGCAAAGTGGAGAAAAAGGGATATAACAGCTCTGACTTGGATTTTTAAGAGGGAAGCTTACTCCTCAAACTGTCTCAGATCCCTCCTGGCTAAAGCCTGTTTGATGTTGGTTACCATGACAGTGAGGGAAATCTCCGACAGAGATAATGGCAAGAAATCCTAATAAAAATACAGTATCACCCAAAAGGCTTTCGTCTAACATATCATTTATTCTGCTGAGGAGTTGGTGAATCCATGCCTGCAGAAGAATTCTCTTGCTGGGTGTTGGTGCCTCTTACTAGTGGGTTGGTTGGTGTAGTTTCACAGATGGATGACTTGACAGTGTAAATACCTTCACTGAAGATTGCCATCTGTGTTTGAGACCTTTTAATTTTGCCCTCACCCTTTTCTATTGTCCCCCACCAACGCAGCAATGCCAATAAAACTTGTCAATGCAGAGCTGTGGTCCCTAGTGAAGTGGGGTCCTTGCAGAATTCCCCAGCTTACATGAGGGAACGCCTAGAGTTTCTGTAGGATTCCTAGTATCCTCCGTCCTGATGAGGTTCGTGGATGTGAAGGATTCCTGACATCTTGTTATTCTGGGGTTTCATGTGCCCTAGATTTCAGAACTGCAGTTTTTTAACTTTCTATTTCTTCATTTGCACTGCAGAGCTTTAGAGAAGCACTGCCTGGCATTATACTAAACTCCTCAGGGCTTTCCCGCCTGCCTTCCCCTGCAAGAGATATGTTGATCTCCAGGAACTGTGCAAGGGTACAGTATTGTACTAAACATGAATCTACCATTGTTTTCAAGTTAAAATTATGTATGCCAAGAGCTTCATCAGACATGAAAAAAGGAATATCACAGTTGGGGTTACGGCTATAATGTGGTTATGTGGCCATGTAAGTTGCTGCATAATTGTAATTTGGTTTTAACAGTGAGATCCCACAATATGCTGCAGAATTTAAATTTCATTTCAAAGTACTGCCTCTGTAGTATTTTGTGGTTTTGGATATTTAGTTTTCATGGGAAGATAAAATGACACAGTGACATGGGTGTAACAAAACTTTCATCTTAAAATGTTCTCACAGAAGGATGAATTGCTCCCGTTCCCCCAAGTTAGGTATGTTTAAGTTATGACATAACTAGCTGTTTTAAACTTTAATTTTAAAGTGCAGCCTTTAACAGGAAAAAAGACAAATGAAGAAGGTTTTTTCAGTCCTCCTGGATGTAACAGCAGATGGGGAAGAAGGCTGGATGATGCCCCTAGCTGTTACTATGTGTTCATATCAGAAGTCTTAGATGTATGGAAGGATTGTAAAATACATTGCAGCAATTATAATAATATCAGATGTCTGTGTAGTATTATCAATATGTAGGCTGAACCAGAGAAGACCGAGCTGCTATGTGGCAGAACATGGTAAGCAGTGGCAGTCTGGTTCTTCTCAGAAGTGTTGCTGTCTTCTCAGCTTAATTCCAACATATGGCAACAATAGCCCAAGATGTGTTCAAAATAAAAGCTTTTCTGTCAATACAAAGTGACAGATCAGACTTTTTAAAAACGTAAAAATTATTCACAGTGGTGAAAACTTTTCTACTTTTCTTAAAAAAAACACAACTGTGAAAATTGTTAGCCGTAACAAAACAAGAAATGGAAGTCCTTCCTTGAAGTCCTTCATTCTGGCCATAAAAGTTTGGCAGTGTTACGTTTCAGCTTTGCTCTTTAAGACCACCTCAAGGGCTGAAAGAGTAAAGTGGTTCTTACACCATCCTTGGCTATTTTGCTGAGCTGACTGAGGATACATATATTAATACTGGTTTCCAAAGTGAGACTTCTTTAAAACAAGTTACATTTATGGCCTGGGTGAAGAGAATAACAAAGATTGTCTTAAACCCTATAAGAGCATCTTCAAATGCTGCAGGAGAGAGAAAACATGTGTTCTGTATAGCTCTGCAATTGTCACCTAAATGTCTTCATTGTTTTCTTTTCTTTTTTTTGTTGGGTGTTATGCCTTATTTCAGAGTTGCACGTGAAACTTTGGTGTCTAGGTCTCTCAGATGAATGTTCATTCTGAGCTACTCCTTCCATGTTTAGTTTTTCACTATAGTGACTCCTGCATAGTAAACACATTATGAAAACAGCTGCAGTGCTGTGGAGCTAAACACTTCTGTGAATCTCTGCAGATTGGGATTTGTTTCAGTATCTGACAAATCTTCATAAAATACAGGGCCTAGACTTCATTGTTAAGTTGAGTGCCCACAGAATTAAACAAGATTAGTAGATTAAATTATGGGTATATATAATAAACCCAGGACTGTTGGTTTGTTTTTTTTTTTTTTCCCCACTAAGCAAAGGCATTAAAAACACTGGGATATTTGAAAATAAATTTGAGGAAGTGTGTCTACTAACAGCTTTTGTGACTGCTTGTTTCCATCTTTCATCCATCCATTTTGTTTTTTCTGCTTTCTAATGGAGACACTTAAATTTGAGGTAAATTTTCTGAAAGTTTTTTATTCTTATAGTAGATTTCTGTTGTATCAAGATAATTTCAAGAGGTTGTTAAACAGGTGCATACCCATTTGCTTATTGGTTCATTAATCATACAGACACATCAGGCAGACAATATCAGGAAAGAATATCCATCCACGATCTATTTCCATGTTAAGAATGAAATGTAGGATGGCTTATTGGATTGTGAATGAGAGAACTGTATCTTTATGCATATAAATTACAATTCTAGTTTGAAAGGCTGCAGTGGTGTCCTTAGTGAGCTTCTGCACATTTTCTGTATTATATTCTCTCAGTAGTGAAATATCCATACTCTGAGAACATCCAGGAATATTTGTCTGCCAAAGACAGATCCCAGGATGTGTTTTAGCTAACAGCTCTGTGACAAAACTGCCTTGTAAAGCATGGCATTACAGAAAGTCAGAATTAATAACGCTTTGTAGACGTATACTGGGTTCATATGTTCTCTTTGGTCTTCCTTTTTCTGTAGGAAGGTTGTAAATAGTATGTTTATTGTCTGCTACTTCTGTTCTACTGCTTTAGTTCATTCTTGAATTCAGGATTTATACCTTTGTGCTGAAGTCTGTGGTTATGAGAACAATAGGAAAGGAAACTTCTTTTAAAAGGTCACTATTATATAGTCTATTCAAAGTGAATGCGTTCACACACAGCGTGCTTTAGGGCAGCCATTGTCACCCATCTAAAGTGCTTTTCTTGTTTGCTTTCACTACTGTATTCAAATACTGTACAGTTATTCATATGTTCTGGTTTGTATCAATCCTGTTTAATGGGGTAGTATTGTTACTCTGATTATGCTGACCTGCAGGGTTGATGCATCCAAAAGTCACGCACCAAGTTTGTATCAGATGCCAGACTCACTTCTAGTGCCTTTTCCAGTACATTTCTCTTACCAGAGAGGCAAAGCTTTTGGCCGTGTAACTGCGATGACTTGGGAGGGTTTCATCTTGAGCTAGAACTGTGATAATGATTAATGGATAATCTGTTGTGATTTTCATCAGTTTTGGGCTCAACTTGGCATTTACTATTGGACTGGGATAAATTTATGTCTTCTGAAATAGGACATGAATCTTAGCTGGGAAACTATGCCCAGTGATATTTCTGTAGCTGACAGTGCTCTGAGATGAGTTTGCAGGTGATTTTTTTTCTTAAGCTGTTTATTTATATACAAGATGCTTTTTATTTTGCTACCAGACATCTTGCTTTTCTTCAGGTGACACACGCAAAGCTTTGTTTTAAATGTGGATTTTTCTGTTTGTCTGTTCAGGCTACCATTAACCATTTAAGAGCTGAACTTGCCAAAGGGCCTCAGGAGGTAGCTGTGTACATTCAGGAGCTGCAAAAACTTCAAAGTTCAGTCAAAGAACTAGAACAGAAAAACCAGGTGAGAACGCTGTTATTTCCTATGCCTGTCAGTTCACATTAAAATGGAAGCACATCACACATTGCCTTGGGAAGTGCTGAAGACTGTTACAAAACACTTCTTGGTGTTGCAGAAGTTGAGAATTCCTTTGCCATTTTGCTTAACATGAAGGATATTGTAATGTACAAGCAACCACTATATTTTAATGATCATCAGTATGTTAGAACTGAAATCCTCAGTGTTAGGATTGCAGATTTCTAATTGCTGCAGTTTATGCTTACCTATTACTAAGCAGTATTGCCATCTCACACATTAAAAGAAAAAAGCAGTACCCTTTGAAATATTACAATGTTTGCCTAAAAATCATAATTCAGAAGACAGTTTGAGCTCTTTTCTTTGGCTTTCCAGTTTCTTAGCTTGTAGATTGCACTCCTGTCATACTTTCTGGCCTTTTCTACCATTCGTGACCCTGATAAAACTGAAATAAACTCCAGAAGCTTCTCAGCGTATAAGTATTCCCTGAGAGCTTTTATCAAAGCCCTTTGAGCTTGCTGTGTTTTGTTTGTGCATTAAGAAAGCATGTGTTGTGGGGTAATAAATGGAGATAAGAAGACAAGGAGAAAGATGCATGCTACTTTTTGTTGCGTGTATATATAGCACTGTACATGAACTGTACGGGTTACATATGTGTATTTACCAGCAACCTTGTCAGTCTCAGAAAATAGGAAAGTACAGAGACCAAACTGTGTATTTAATGTAATCCTATTAAAGCAGCATTTGGAAAGAATGTAAGAAGGTGCACTTAAAATTTGGTAAATTAAATTTGCCTTTAGTAGGATGACTCTTGTTTTGGCTCATTAAATTAGGTGCAGGCACTTTTTCACAGACCACCAACAAGCTTTTGGCAAAATTATTGCTATACAGTATAGGGCCCTTGCCTGAATATATTGCTGTTCCATTAACAACGTGGAGTGAAACAGATTGATGCATGAGATAGATAACCATACTTTAAGAGAGAGTCCTCTGCTATGTCAGGTTAATGCCAAACACCACTTGAGGAATAATAAGAAGAGAAGTGGCAGCGAGTTACTTTTCCTCTTTTCAGTTTCAGTGACTTAAAGAAGTTTAGTCACCTCTTTATGCAGCTTTTCGAAAGGCGAATATCCATAAGAATGTTATTGCTAGCCAAGGAATCTTGGCCCTGGAGGACTTGGACCTAGATTTGGAAAAGGAAAGACTAGCTTCCCAAAGAACTGAAATTGCTCCCTCTTTGAACAGTGTGCACTCCTTGAAGAAGCTGTCTGGGACAGGGGAGGAGCCATTAATGCAGAATAGAATATATTGCAATTTGCTATGTACCTCCATTTATAATTCCATTGCAATGTGGGAAGATATTTCTGTGCATTGACGCAGAGGTTTTCAAGCTCATATACAACCTCAAGCAAGCAAGCTGTTTCTTATATTTTCGGGAGCTATACTGAGAAGAGCAGATGACAAGTAGATAAGATCAGTTCTCTGAGATCAGCAGGGACTGCCTTTTCCTTCCCTGTAATTATGGGGCTTGGCTTGCCTTGCAAAGGCCAGTAATGGCCTGTAGCCCAGAAGAGACCTAATGTGTGAAAAAACTGTATTCCCTGAAGTGTAAGACTTGTAATTCCAAACCCATTGCATGTGGGTTTTTTGTTTGTTTTATTTTAAGAAAATTGTGATGCATTATCTACAGGAAGGAATGCTTAGTTTCTAACCTATCTTCTGATATAACTATTCTGAAATTTGGACAGTGACCACAGTTTGTTCTTTAATGGCTGGCCACTGTCACTGCTAACATGTATTACATGTTTTTTTCCATGGAGCAGTTATAAAAGAAGGGGTCAGTGTAGTGTTCCCCCTTGTATCTTGTGAGCTTTGAAGGCTCAGGGCTCTTTGTTGAGTGCTGGAACATACTGTCATTCCCTCTTTCTTTTCTGTGGAAATCAAGGCTTGGGGAAGAGAGGTGGCTGCTGTGTGCCCACATGTCCCTTTCTATACCTGGGATGCAGCTGGCACATGCATCCAGATAGGAGACACTGCTGGGCCCATTGATGTTAACCTGAATGACCATAGCTTGGCAGCTCTGGGGCCTCGAGTCTGCTCGTGGGCTTCAGTCATGCACAGAGGTAGCTGGCTGTCGGGGAAACCCAGCTTGGTAGCAGGCTGTCGGGTAAACCCAGCTCTTCTCTCATGAAAGCAGCAGCATCAGCTCTTTGTGGCTCTGCCCGGCCATTCATGACTGCAGAGGGTGTTCAGCTGTCAGGGGCAGTGACTTTAAACACTGATATTTATTGTTGTATCGCTCATCAGATCAGGGAGGAAAACAGAAGAGTAGCACAGCACGTGGACCAGCATCTCCAACCCTGTGTAGCTGCTGCTTGTGGCTGTCCTTCGAATAGCTTGTGAGGTGATGGTGAAGAGGCTTTGCTTCTTTTTTGTTTTGCATAGCATTCCTGAAAGCTTCCCAGAGTCTCAGTCTGCTTCAAGACGTCAACTGCTTCTTCTCCCCACTCCCACCACTTTACTTGAAAATTTAAGTTAGTGCCCTGCACTGACTCTTCACAAAGTAGGTCATAGCAGTGCTGCATGTGACATGTGGATCTAGTTATGATGTAGTAGTAATATTAATACTTTAGCTCTAACTTGCCCAGCTATGACAAAAAAGGTGCTGTAGTGTGTTGGTATTTCAGGAAGAAGATTCAGTATGGATGATAATGATCCTGCCTAGCTGTTTCTCTTTAATGAAAAGGGAATTGCAACTTTATTTTACATTCTGAGGGCGAAGCCTTTTCTAAAAGCAGTGGGAGCCTTGCCACTGTCTTCAGGAGGATAAAGATGACACCTGATTTCAGTATGTTCCATATATACTCTATTAGTGCATTTCATATATGCATATATAAAAGCTTCTGCATACCTGTAGCAGCAACGAGTTGTTTTATTTTTCAAGAAACATTTCAAAATATACTACTTCAGAGCTAGAATTCAATAGCCAAACTTTAGTCTTGAGCTAGAATTTTTGGCTAAGTTGTATGCTTTAGAAAGTATATATTTTTTTTAAATGGACATGTAGGGCACTAGTTATATTTGTTCTCACATGGGTGGCTGGACTGCTAGAGTTGTCATTTGCAAGTATGCTTGTTTCCTAACCTCTTTTTTGTAGATTCTTCTGTTTATTTTATCACAATTGTAAAATAGAAGTGTCTGTTTATGATTTATAATGACCAATATAGGCATCGTTTGTTAAAATCTGTAAAGAACGAAACCATTCAACTGTTCAACTTATGTGAATAATTTTACAGCTGCTTCTTCTAGCAAAACAGGTTTCATCCCTGGATACTGCACAGAAGTGTGCTTTTAAGATGCCCTGCATAGCCAGAATTGCAGCACTATCTTATCTTTGGAACAGTGTTATTCCAAAGCTGCAGAAATGTCTGATGTTTTGATACATAAGGCTGACCTCAGTGTTGGCATTTTTTCAGGCTGACATATTAGGAGTGTTCTTTATTTTTCTGTATTTTAATGGAAAGGGTTGCTAGAGAATACAGTACTCGCTGAAACTGCAGGAAGAACACAAGCATTTAAAAGTAGCATATAGTAATGCTCCACTGAGATAGATGTCACGAAGATGTGCAATGAATGGAGCCTGATGGTGCACTTCAAGAAGATGGAATGAATTACCTGGGTTGGATGATGACCAGGGCCTCCCTGCAACTGTATTTCGGTGCTTGAAAAAGTGCCACTGGAAAATCAAAATGGTTCTCATGGGTTCTTTGTCCTGCTTGAAATTCTAGTTAGTGCCTCAGCGAAGCTTGGGGGAAAACCTAAACTTTCTGGAATTATATCTTTTCCATTAAGATATGTAATTTCTATCTGAATATAGTTTTGACTAGTTTGTGAAATTTGATAAAAAGCATTAGGTAATACTGAAAAGATCTTAAAAATTTTTTTTTCAGTATTTTGTCTCAGCATGTAAATTTGATAGTATGACCTTAGACCCTGCAGTATTTCCTGTTGTTACTGTGGTAAGAAAAATCTGATGCTCAGCAATGTTTGTGTCTTTCCTTTAAGGAATCCCAATTTTTAGTGTTTTCAAACTCAAAGCAACCATCCTCTTTGAGCTGATTTGTATGCAAGGAAATTAGATGTTATGAATTAAAATGTAAAAACATCATCTTGAAAATGAAGGTTAAATCATGAGTGTTTCATTCTGTGATTTATCAACATCACAAATTTTATTAGTTTTCATAGGTTCCCTTCCGTAATTTCTATAGCAGATCATGCTGTAAGTATATTGACAGGGGAAAATTAGGATACTTCTAAAAATGACCAGCATGATGGCTGCACAGGATTAGATAGGAAATAAACCACAAATGTTGTTGCTTAGAGAATTCTGTGAAGGACAGAGATACTTGAAAACTTTTTCTGGATACTAATAACTCAAATTACTATTTCAATTCTTCCCCAAGAAAATGCAGTTGTAATAACTTAGAATTCGAATGCTCAGGGAAAGCAAGTTATTCTTCAGGATACAGAAGTAGAGTTTGTGTGGTGGTCTCAGTAAGAGGAAGTGTATTTATGTGAGTATATGAAAAACAGCATTTCCAGTTGAAACTGTGTGCTGGATGGGCTCCAGAATTAACTTGTGTAATACAAAATAGAGGTCAGCATTTCCTTTAATAATGCTTTTGAGCAAGTTCTTCACTGTTCGGCATCAGCACTTGAGGAGAAATTTGAATAATGCGTTGAACAGCTGTAAGCAGAATTGCAGTTGAATTGCTGTGTAACTCTCTTCATAGAGTCTGACTGAGAAGCTGCTGAAGAAGGAACAGGACTACACCCAGCTAGAAGAAAAACACAATGAAGTATCTGTGAGTAAGAAGAAAGTTCTGGCAAGCTTTCACCAGAAGGATCTGGACTGCCAACAGCTTCAGGCAAAGCTGTCTGCATCTGAAGCCTCGATACAGAGATTACAGACAGAGCTAGGTGAGAAGGGGGAAGCAAGCCAGAAACTTAAAGAAGAGTTGTCTGAAGTAGAGACAAAGTACCAGCATCTCAAGGCAGAATGTAAACAGCTCCAGCAGCAAAGAGAGGAAAAAGAGCAGCATGGCCTGCAACTCCAAAGCGAGCTCAGTCAGGTAAGGTGTCTCAAGCCTCCTAGACCATCCTATTGGGATGGTTCCTTAAACCATTCCATTAGGGTTTTTTTAATCTGTGCATGCATATTTTTCATGCATTTGCTTTTCCTTATGGAAGGGAAGTAACTAACCAGTACTTGTATTTGAATAAATATCAAGCATTGTTCCTAACACTGCAGAGAATGAGATGCAATCACCTCTTCCCCTTAGAGAAGTAAAGAAACGAACAGGCAAAAAGAAGAGGCTGTGGTAGGAGTGCAGAAATTCTTTGGTATTTGTTTGTTGTTATGTCTGAGTCTTTTTAGTAGGCCCAAACTCTTGTCAGGGGCAAATGAGAATGGTTGTAGCCCCTGTGTCACAATCAAATTCCACAAGATCTACAGTTATAACCACCTTTCCCCATTATTCTGGGAATGCTAATGTAGCATCTCTCTATCATCTGTAGTATAATTCCCCTTTTTCTAAAAGGGAAACATCTTACTATTTCTGTTCTGTCTGGAACTCTTCTTAAAACTACAGAATATTGAGTTTCCATGACAAATATGGTAATAGGGAAATCCTAAGAAGTCAGGAAGGTTACTTTTTCTCCTTCAGTAAGGTAGCTGAAGCTATAATGAATTCAGGTTATGAGAAAAACAAATCCAGGTAGAGTATCAGAAGTAGTTTCACTTCCAGTAGTAATTTTACTACTCTTCAGGAAGTTTGAGAAAAGTGAGTCTTCGTTTTACATTAGAACTGAACAATGCTTGATTCGCTTTAAAATTGAATAGTGAATACAGTAGGGAATACTTAGTGTGAAAAGCAGGGATAATGGGAAGTCTTAATGTTGCTTCTGTTGTGTCTCTCCACAAACACCTTCTCTTCGCATTGCTGGTAGCTGTAAGAACACCCAGAGCATATATCCCCCCCCACTGTTTACATATTGTTCTGCTGAGTCCAATGAGTTATGGAAGGAGGACTTTCATAAAATATTGAGCATACTGAAATTTGAGGCTGGTAGAACTTTGTTTCATCTAGTGTCTTGGGGAGTAATGTGTTACACTGGAGAAATATTTGTGCATCAGGAGTCGTGTCCCATCCTAAGATGGAAAAAATAATCTTTTTTTTTTTTGTTAGTATGACGTGCTTAATTTTAATCTCTCGCTAAAGCTTTATCATTTTAAAGTGAGTGCTTCTCAATTTTCAACCCTTTGTCAAGTTTGAAATAGATTAAGTTGCAAGCTGTGCATGTATAGTTTATCTTGGAAGAAATGTGCAAACTTCATTTATGTATGTATTACATCCCCAGAATGACTTTTCTTCTCCCATCAGTCTTCTCTCAGGGGGAGGGGAGATAATTATATTATTTATCTGCTTAGGAATCCTCCCTTGGTAAAACTGCCTCAATCTGCCTAGGCAACATGTATTCAAACTTCAGAAGCACAGCCAAGAGGCTGAGCTGAAATCTGGCTTCAGCCTGAGGGGGCATTTTCAGGAAGGATTTTTGGGGTGGGGCAATAAAGGAGGAAGAAGGCGAATAATGCATTGCTGAATGAATTCCTATGAAAGGAAACGGAGGCACCGCACATTCTCTGGCGATACCATTGGGAAGGAAGACAGTCTAAGCAAGAAAACCTAATCCGGCTGGATTTCAGGATGTGTTTTAGAATTGTATTTAAAAGAACGGTGGAGGAAAAAAAGCCCTTCATACATGGCATAAAATAAAATTAAAGCCAAGCAGAAACTTCTCTTCCTCTCTCCCCCTCCAAACAAGAGTTCAGTTACTATTGTCATGAAAAAACTAAATTTCTCATATTTATCCACTTAATACGTTAATGGACTTTTTATGCATGTAGGTCAATAGATTACGTTGACAAAATGAATGCTGCTTATGAAGGTATATGTATAGTTGTTTAGTCAAACCACGTTTTCAAAGAATCCTTTCCATCTTCTCAAAATGTGTTTGAACAGATGCATGTCTGGTTAAGTTTGTATGTTTTAGAATTTGGGTAATGTGAAGAAAGTGATCTTCACAAAGGAAGGGAACTTTGATGATAATGTTCGTTCTAGCACAGCAATAGGAAGAGGGTAACATAAAACATGGACTGCTTCAGTGTTGAAGAAATGTTAATTGCTAACAAATACTGTTGTTATTGCTGAGAAAATTTGAATCTACTTGATTGTATCCTTGAAAGTCTAAATTTTTTTAATTTTTAATTTTTTAATTTTTCTATTCTGTAACATAGGTTAATCCTGGGTTTTATGGTTCTGTTTACTTAAAGTCAGTCTTAAAGTCCTTCAAAAATACTTAACTGTGCCTGTAATAAAAGTGACTTTTGTCAAATGTTGTTTGCTGATTTGCCCCTTTCCGAATATTGTCTCACAGTGTTAACATAGCCATGAATAGTTATAATAGGTACTTTCTTGCACCCTTTCTTAATCAGATTTTTTTTCCTCCAGCTCTTGTTCATATTTTTAGTGAGGAGGAAGTGTTAATAATTTAGTGATTCCTGCAGAAAAAGACAAATGTTCTTGATGACTGGAGGAGAGATTATGGTCTCTTTCCTCACCCTGTCCTCCCTCTTCTCCTGCCTCTTTCTTAACTGTGCAGTCACAGTTAGCAATCAGCGTCTTGGCCACATGCCAAACAGCTTTTCAGTCACAGGTTTTGTGGTTGTGGGCATATAAACAAATAATTTAGCTTGGTTTCCTAAGAAAATAAGGCATAGACACATTTGTTTCCCTGTCTCCATCTCCTGTAACTTTTGCATTGTTTGATAACTTTGGACAGATTTTGATAGGTGGCCCATAGGTCTTCAGCGTTAGGTTCTTCAGTGTTAAATTTTTGTGGAAACAGGCAGTAAAAGAGAGAGACTTATGTTCATGCCTCACCTCCTCAATGCCTGGGGGGAAAGAAACCCACCTTTTTCTGTCCCGCTAGGCAGCCAGTTGGTCAGCAAGTGAGCAACAAGATTGTGCTGCCTCTTCCCTAGGTATTAGTAGGAATTTGAGGAAAGTATGAGAAAGGTTTAGGGATATTGAAGGGAGGACCTGGAGTTAAAAGTTGAATGCTCCAAGGGTCTTGTACATAAATTTATAAGGAAGCAAGCTTCATTCATTCTGATACTTGTAGAAAGTTCTTGCTGTGCTGCAAGGGCTGATCCATTCTCTTGTTTTTGCATTGAGTTGAAAGTCCATTTGTGTATCTGTGAGTGGGTTCATGTGGAATTAGGGAGGAGGCAACCCAGGACCTATAGTGACAGTTTCAAATAGAATCATAGAATCATAGAATCATAGAATGTTTTGGGTTGGAAGGGACCCCTAGAGGTCATCTAGTCCAACCCCCCTGCAGTGAGCAGGGACACCACTAACTAGATCAGGTTGCTCAGAGCCCCATCCAACATGGCCTTGAATGTTCCCAGGGATGGGGCCTCCACCACCTCTCTGGGCAACCTGTTCCAGTGTTTCACCACCCTCATTGTAAAGAATTTCTTCCTTATATCCAGTCTAAACCTACCCTGGTTTAGTTTAAAACCATTACCCCTTGTCCTGTCACAGCTGGCCCTACTAAAAAGATTTTCCCCATCTTTCCTATAGGCCCCCTTTAGATACTGAAAGGCCGTAATCAGGTCTCCCCGCAGCCTTCTCTTCTCCAGGCTGAACAAGCCCAACTCCCTCAGCCTGTCCTCATAAGAGAGGTGCTCCAGCCCTCGGATCATTTTTGTAGCCCTCCTCTGGACCCACTCCAACAGTTCCATGTCCTTCTTGTGCTGAGGGCTCCAGAGTTGGACACAATACTCCAGGTGAGGTCTCACCAGAGCAGAGTAGAGGGGCAGAATCACCTCCCTCGACCTGCTGGCCACGCTTCTCCTGATGCAGCCCAGGGTACGGTTGGCCTTCTGGGCTGCCAGCGCACATTGCCAGCTCATGTCCAGCTTTTCATCCACCAGCACGCCCAAGTCCCTCTCGGCAGGGCTGCTCTCGATCCTTTCTTCCCCCAGCCTGTATTGATACTGGGGGTTACCCCGACCCAGGTGCAGGACCTTGCACTTGGCCTTGTTGAACCTCATGAGGTTCACACAGGCCCACCTCTCCAGCCTGTCCAGGTCTCTCTGGATGACATCCCGTCCTTCTGGTGTGTCAACCGCACCACTCAGTTTGGTGTCATCCGCAAACTTGCTGAGGGTGCACTCAATCTCGCTGTCTAAGTCATTGATGAATATATTAAACAGCACGGGTCCCAGTACGGACCCCTGAGGGACACCACTCATCACCGGTCTCCATCTGGACATCGAGCCATTGACCACTACCCTCTGGATGCGGCCATCCAGCCAGTTCCTTATCCACCGAACAGTCCACCCGTCAAATCCATAGCCCTCCAATTTAGAGAGAAGGATGTTGTGGGGGACTGTGTCAAAGGCTTTGCAGAAGTCCAGATAGATGACATCTATTGGTTTTCCCTTGTCCACTGATGCTGTCACACCATCCTAGAAAGCCACTAGGTTCGTCAGGCAGGACTTGCCCTTGGTGAAGCCATGCTGGCTATCTCGAATTATCTCCCTGGCCTCCATGTGCCTTAGCATAGCTTCTAGGAGGATCTGTTCCATGATCTTCCCAGGCACAGAGGTGAGGCTGACAGGTCGGTAGTTCCCAGGGTCTTCCTTTCTACCCTTTTTGAAAATGGGCACAATGTTTCCCTTCTTCCAGTCCCCAGGGACTTCACCTGACTGCCATGACTTTTCAAATATCATGGAGAGTGGCTTGGCGACTACATCGGCCAATTCCCTCAGGACTCTGGGATGTATCTCATCAGGTCCCATGGACTTATGCGCATTCAGGTTCCTCAGGTGGTCATGAACCTGATCTTCTCCTACAGCAGGAAGGGTTTTGCCCTCCCTGTCTCCCTCATGCCATCCATCAACTCGGGTGGGGTGAGGAGAGAGCTTCCCAGTGAAGACTCAGGCAAAAAAGTTGTTGAGTACCTCAGCCTTCTCCTCATCTGCTGTTACCAGCTTGCCAGTCTCGCTCATCAGTGGGGGTACGCTTTCTTTAACCATCCTTTTCTGGCTGATATACCTGTAGAAACCCTTCTTGTTATTCTTTGCATCCCTAGCCAAGTTTAGCTCCAGCTGAGCCTTGGCCTTCCTGACCCCATTCCTACACAACCGGGCCGCATCCCTATACTCTTCCCAGGATGCCTGTCCCTGCTTCCACTGCCTGTGCAGCTCCCTCTTCCTCCTTAGTTTGTCCAGCAGGTCTCGTCTCAGCCATGCTGGTCTCTTCCCTTCTTTGCCCGATTTCTTACACCTGGGGATCGAGAGCTCTTGCGCTCTGTGGATCACTTCCTTAAAGAGCTGCCAGCTCTGTTCTGTTCCCCTGTCTCTGAGGACCGTTTCCCAGGGAGTCCTTCCGACTATCTCCTTGAGGAGCTGGAAGTTTGCTTTTCTAAAATTCAGGGTCCTGACTATACTCTTCATTCTTCCCATTTCCCTCTGGAGTGTGAGCTCTACCAGCGCATGATCACTGCAACCCAAGCTGCCTCCGATCTTGACATTTCCGATGAGCTCACTTGCATTGGTGACCACCAGGTCCAGTATCGCATCCCCTCGGGTAGGGGTGTCTATTACCTGGCTTAAGAAGTTGTCCTCAATGCATTCAAGAAACCTGCTGGATTGCCTACAGCTTGCCGTGCTGGTTTTCCAGCAGATGTCAGGGTGGTTGAAGTCCCCCAGCAGGACGAGAGCCTGCGAGCACGAAGCCTCCCGGAGTTGGAGGAAGAACGCTTCGTCAGTCGGCTCCTCTTGATCTGGCAGTCTGTAGTAGACACCAACCACCAGGTTCCCTTTGTTGCCTCTCTCTCTGATTCTTATCCATAAGCTTTCGACCTGCTCATGGCTATTCTTCAGGGCCAGCTCTTCACACTGTATTGATTTCTT
Source organism: Gorsachius magnificus (assembly GCA_034008185.1). NCBI lineage: Eukaryota > Metazoa > Chordata > Aves > Pelecaniformes > Ardeidae > Gorsachius > Gorsachius magnificus. Next base: position 168,137,137 of record CM067081.1, read on the forward strand.
GATGTAGAGGGCAACGCCTCCGCCCCTCCTTCCTCGCCTGTCCCTTCTGAACAGCCTGTAGCCATCAATAGCTACATTCCAGTCGTGGGATTCATCCCACCAAGTTTCCGTAATGGCGATCAGGTCGTAGCTTTCTAGCAGCACGATCGCTTCCAACTCCTCTTGTTTGTTTCCCATGCTGCGTGCGTTTGTATAGAGGCATTTCATCTGAGCTGTCGGCCTCGTCACCTTCATAGCAGAACACCCTCATTTACTTTGAGGTGTTTCACGGGCTTTTCCTTGTTGGCTCCTGCTACCCCAGGAGCCTCCGGCTCACCTCCGCCGGTCTTCAACTTTGCTGCAGCGCCCCTGGCACAGTGCTGGGCAACAGGTTGAAGGCTCATACTAGCCCCCAGTCCCTCAAACCCTTGTCTTTCATCCCCCAGTCTGTCTCTGGCAAGCCCAATAGGTTCCCCTTCCCCCTTCACATCTAGTTTAAGAAGAACAGCTGATTTTATGGAGAGAGCTTTTTATAACAGTAAATAGTAAAAAAACCATCCTTGCACTCTGAAGATGGTGCAGTACTGTTTTTGATGACTGAAAAAATTACGAACCAGACTTACGTCCAGCTGGAAGAGTGCATCCCCCTACATACTGCCTGCTGCTGGGAGGTGCCGGACACTAAGCCACCAAAGTTGCTGTGCCCCCTACATTGAAGGTTCATGTGTCTCTCCTCTGCAGAGGATGAATGCCGTTGATGTAGCCAGGTCAAGCTAAAAATTACGTTCTTACTAGTCTAGCAGTGCAGAACAGTAATATTGGGGGAGCCAGCGGAGTAGGTAAAGGCGTGGTGCTTCACCCACTGGATCTACCCAGTATGCGCTGTGTGAGATGAGATTGCTCTGAGCATCACTATTTTACGTGATCATCCTTGTGCCTTTGAAGGATTCCCCTCTTGCTGTTTCTGTTAAATCCCTGTTAACTCATATTGAAGGGCTTCTGTAGAGAAATGAGGATGCTTTTCAGTCGCTCCAACCTACTTTTTTGAATATTTGTTCCTGCTTGTGCAGTTGATGCTGTTCTTTAACACGATTTGTGTTTCTGAGGTGTATGTTGTACATACATGACTTCAGGAGCTCATGTAGCCGTTTTACTCTGGGTTATGAAAACTCAGGGTAAATGTAGCACAAAGTGAGTCTAAAATACAGCGCTGTTGGCTAACGAATGACTAAAAAAAGAGATGACTTTTTTTTTTTTTCTTTTGCAGTTGCACAGTAAACTTCTAGAAACAGAACGCCAGCTAGGGGAAGTGCACGGGCGGCTCAAGGAACAGAGGCAGCTGTCTAGTGAGAAGCTGATGGACAAAGAGCAGCAGGTGGCTGATCTGCAATTAAAACTGTCTCGGGCTGAAGAGCAGGTAGGGGCTTTTATGGAGACTCTGGTTTGCTCTGGTTCCAATAGTAGCCTGTATACACTTGTTGTGATGTTGCGGTTTATAAAGTTTGTCCTTACGGGAATTTCATTTGACTAATGCTGTTGAAGTCTTACAGTAAAATTGTCCAAATCTGCCAAAATGCCACTTGCATTACAGGTTCTGTAAGGCTAAACGCTTATCAGCTGTTCTTGGTGCTTTACAGAGGAGCAAAAGATGTGCTTTTTCAACTTAGGAGCTTTGTCTAAGGATCTTGTGAAAGACAGACTTAGGTGCACCTAAGCTCATGTGGGTAAACTTTTGTGTGTAGATACTTGTGTGGGATAAAGCCCTACAAGAAGAAAAAGTAAACATGGCACAGCAGGTCATTGATAGTTAATAACCTGTGTGGGGTGGATGGGCAGAAATCACCTTTTTTATTAACTTTTATTTGTTTTAATGAGCATCTTGTATATATTGCTGATTTTCTGCTGCCTGTATGGGGATTGGCCAAATATCTGAGTGGTATGTTTTCAAAGCTTTAAAGCTTTTCTGTAGCTAATTTGTGAAGCCCTGACCAGTGTAGAAGTGGAGAAATTGCTAAACTGAAGTTGCTACTAAAACTGCTAATAATAGTAATAATAATGTTTTACAGGTATCTGTATTATCAGTCATGTTACATCTTAACAACTGTTGGAAAAAACATACTAAAAATCTCTTACGTTTTAGATTTTTGAGAGCTAAAATACATGTATGTCTGATACTTGTTTTATAGTTTTTGCTTGTGATATAGAATCTCACCTATTAATAGTAATGAATGCTTTGGTTAGATTTTGATTCTTTAACTAGCATCATACACTTTTATTTTTATACCAGTTTTCAAATATTCGTGTTAAGAGTAAAATTGTTTAGCACTAGAATGAACACTGAGCACTACTGGGATACGGAATGGTGCTTGTTCACTCATTACTCTGGTTTGGTTGGTTGGTTGGTTTTTTCAGCTAAAGGAGAAAGCGGCAAATTCCACAGAACTGCAGCATCAGTTAGATAAGGCAAAACAGCAACACCAGGAACAGCAGACACTTCAGCAAAATACTACAGCAAAATTACGAGAAGCCCAGGTAACGTAGTTATGTATCCTTATGTGAAAGTGTATTTCAGGATTTCATTAGTTTAAATATGTTTTGTCTGTAAAAATGGCTTGCGTGACTTACACTAGTTTCAATAAATTAACTTGTAAATCTAGAACAGAATATACAGAGAGTGTTTAATAAATATAATCAACATGTTATGCATTAGGAATAACTTCTAAGGCCCCTATAATTAAGGAAGCTATTATGCGATTTTCTAGAATGATTTGGAGCAAGTACTACGACAAATTGGAGATAAGGACCAAAAAATTCAAAATCTTGAGGCTTTGCTTCAAAAAAGCAAAGAAAACATCTCTTTGCTAGAAAAGGAAAGAGAGGACTTATATGCAAAAATTCAAGCTGGTGAAGGAGAAACGGCAGTTCTTAACCAGCTACAAGAGAAAAACCATGCATTGCAAATACAGGTAAGAACTCAAGAGATTTGTTTCTTTTCCCTCATTCTCATTACTGAATCATGTTTCCTGTTTTCCTGCCTCATTAGATACGACATTAATCTTTTCTGTACTTTGCTGTTTCTTTGATACTTTAAAGATCTTACTGTAAATTTCACAGGAGTTGTGTTTTGGTGACTTCCTTGCTATCAGCATAGGGGAAGGAATTCCTAGCATTAGCAAATTCCATATGCTAGTAATATGTTCTTGCAAGTAATTTTTGGATATATATATACACGTTTGTTTCTCTTATCTCAAAAAGAGGTTTAATTCCTGCTTTCAACACCAAAATTCAGTTTAGCTTGCATCTGTTGTCTCCTTAGGATTTTGGTTTTGTTAACAGTATGGCCAAATTGGCGATTGACCTTTTTGTTTCCATTTTTAACTGGTAACATGTTTAAACTCTGGTGTTGTGTACAACACAGCTTTACTGTAATAGTTCAGAAAAAGAAATGTGATAGTGTTGAGTCTCCAAAGCCATGACAAGACACGCTAAAATTCAAAAGATTTATGACTTCCTTAGACATGCTGTTCCAGCCTTCTCTTCTAATTACCTCCTTTTTTTTTTTTTTCATGGCAGGTGACTCAGCTGACGGAAAAGCTGAAGAATCAATCAGAAAGTCATAAACAAGCCCAAGAGAATTTGCACGAGCAAGTGCAGGAGCAAAAGGCACATCTAAGAGCTTCTCAAGACCGTGTGCTCTCCCTGGAAGCAAACATCATTGAACTAACCAGCCAGCTAAATGAAAGTAAAGAGAAAGTTTCACAACTTGATGTACAGGTAATGGAACTATATACTGTCTGGTGATGATAAATCTTGCTTGTGATTTCTGTATTCTCTCCAGAGAATGTACAAAGCAATTATGAAAAAATTGCATGTTTCTACTAACAGATGAATGAAGTAGAATAAGGCAGATAAAACTGAGAAAAAAGTAATTGGATTCAGAATAGCAGTAGATGGCAAGTGTTGGGTTTTTTGTTGTTGTTTTTGTCTATATTGTTTTGGTTGGGTTTTTTTAATTAAAAACCCCCCGAAGTTTATAACTGAGTTGGGAAAATCTGGCTTTGAGCATCTCGTGTTGTATTTAATGGTCATCTATCCAGAACCCTGCTCCTGTCACTCCTGGATTCTCTGCACCAGAGTGAGAGTCTGTCAAGTCACTAAGATCTTGTTGTTGTCTAGAAATTTCCTGTGTTGGTGACTTCTGTCAAAAACAAAATAAAAAAGCTGTGGGCCACCTTGTTGTGAATTTAATTTACTAAACAAGAAATTCCCCAATATGGATTCAGTGTGAACTCTCCTACTTAATAAGTGCTGCTTAAGCTAAAAGCTGCTAATTATGTTCAGCTATCCCAAAGAATAAATAACGTTTGATCAGAAGTTCTTGCATCGGTACACTTGGAGCAGCTAGTACTGCTGTTGTTGGATTAATACACTGTGGTGTCTTTTGAATTAGTGTTACTCAGTTTCCAAACAGGTCTAGGAACTTCTTCTGATGTAGCTTTGTGATATGGTAGCAAAGCCCAGTAAAAATATCTGAGCTGTTTTTTCACCAAGACATTAGAGCTAGAACTGAACAATCTGGACTGTTGCAACTGCTTTTAAAGGCAATGTGAGCTTCCTTACAGTCTTCAGAGAAGTAGCATTTCTATTTGGGAGAAAAAGAGTAAACCACAATAGCAGGTGACCCTGAATATTGCCTCTCTGCACCAACACCATCCATACCCACTTCTAAATTTTGTTTGCTGGGAAGGGAGGTTGCTCCCTAACAGGCAGATAGGAGCAGAGAAAGATAGAATGCATGTGCAAGTATTATTTTGTTGTTTGTTATTCTTTTTGCTTTTAAAACTTTTGGAAGCCCTTAAATGTGCTTGTAGTCTGAGGTTATCAAGGTATGCATGGGTGTGAATGCAGTAAGTCTATCCCATTATTCCTTGTTAGCAAGTAAAAATATTTTCCTAGAATAGAAGATGAGTGGAACTGGTGGGGTTTTTTTTTGTTTGTCTGTCTTTTTAGCTCAAAGTAAGAACTAACTGTGGCTTAAAATCCCAATATGTTTCTAGAGCTTGAAAATCTTTCTTCCTTTTTTTTTTTTTTTCCAGTAGCACATGCGAAGTACTGGTTTTACTATTAAATTACTGATGAGTATAAAGAAAAGTAAAATGAGCTATGGCAAAATTGATGTTTTAGTGAAATACAACTTGTCTTTCAGGTAAAAGCAAAGACTGAATTGCTACTTTCGGCAGAAGCATCAAAAGCTGCTCAGAGAGCAGATCTTCAGAATCATCTGGACACTGCCCAGCATGCACTGCAGGATAAGCAACAGGTTATAAGCAACAAATAAACATGAAGTTTCTAAGTTACCTAAAAAACGACTTAAAAACCTAAGAGTAGTCTGTTTACAAACTAACTAAACATGTGAATATGCACTTGGAGATCATAATTTAGGATATTTTAACCATGTGTAATGTATTCAGTTATTTTTGCTGTAATCTGGAGCAGATATATTTTGCAGTGTAAAGTAAAGAATTTTCTTAGGAATCCACTCCTTGCTGTAGGATTATGGTTCAGAATCTAAGCTGTCCTATCGGGGTATAATTCAGTTCTCACCTGCAATGAAGAAAAAATTGTAGAATGCGCTGGGTACAAGTGAAAACTCTTAACTTTTATTGCATGTTCAGATAAATAATTATCTGTATGCCAACTGACACAAAACCCCAAAAGACTGTTGTTAAAATTGCATATTTTAACGTGTGTTAATCCTAGTGAAGCATTCCACCAGCTGCTGAATCAAATATTTGCATTGTTAGAATCAGTGCTGCTGTGGTCTTACTGGAAACATTCAGCAGATGCTAACATAGGACCATTTCTTAGGGTGGGAATAGAATTAATTGCTATAAACAGCTAATTAATTAATTAATCAGCTTGGTTGGAGAGCATCGAGCTTTGAGTCATCGTAGTGGTTACTAGGTGAATGTGTTCATGTTTCTTGTGGAAATGATATTGGTTTTTGTTGAACCAAATGGTTTGAAATAATCTCTGGTATGTGGAGAACTGACTGTTTCCATGGTATTGACTTTCCTCTTCAGTGGTACTTGATCTCATGAACACAGCAAAAATTTTCTCTAAGGTTTTGTAGTGTTACTTTCTAGTTACTCTTGTACTAACTGCGTGATCTAGAGTGTGTGTTACCTACAATTCCTCTTTGGTTTATAACTTAAACCACCTTTGTTAAGATTTAGCCCACAGCCTGTAAAGTCTGAGAGGAATATTGAGGCTTTAAAAGAAATTTCGTGAGTTTAACAGAGATTTTGTGCATGTGTGTGTGTTTCCTCTCTCAATTTCCTGCCCCTCAGGATAAAAAAGAAATATTATTTTCCTTTTTAATTTGAACACATTAGATCATTTAGAGCATATGTGACATTACTCATTTTTTGAAGTTATTTAAAACCTAACAACCCTCATATTTTTGTTTTATCTCAGGAGTTAAATAAAGTCAGCGTTCAGTTGGATCAGGTTACAGCTAAGCTGAATGACAAGCAGGAATACTGTTCTCAGCTGGAAGCCAATCTTAAAGAGTCCAAAGAGAAAAGTCTTTATTTAGAACAGAAAACTGAAGAGCTAGCGGGACAGCTTAAGGTTTGTACTGAAGACGGTGTGTGAGCTCACAGAAACTGATGGTCTCTGCTGTTTGCTAGCATGTGATAAAAGCTGTGCTCAAATCATGGGGTAAGGATTATATCAATACCACTTTTGTAGGTTTTCTTTTTCACTAGTGTTTCCTGATCCACCCTTTAATCCTGTTCTCCTCTTCTTCCATGCTAGCATGTCACACTAAGAAAATAGGCTTAGGACATTGCCACTATGCTGTCATTTTCCTGTATGTGTGCTTCTACCAACCTCTATGCTACCTGGAAAGTGTTATGAGAGGGAACATGAGTGTTTCCTGAAATGAGAGTTTTCAGGTTCAAACCTTACACACTTTATAAGTGGTAGGAGGGAATACATGTTACATTGGTTAGCCCAGGTTAACACTACCTGTCTGGTTTAATTTATTTCTAAAGCCTTTCAGTAGGCTTCTACAGAGGCTTTTTATCAAGATTTTTTCACCAGTGTTTTTCCTTTAACCTGATCTTGAGTTTTGCATTCCATTTCTGGAATCGGTTTTTCTCTTAAAGTACACATAATTCTGGCAGAAGGTTTGCAGATACTAGTGTGTGGTGTTTCGAGATACTGGTATTTTCAGTTAAATATGAATTAGTCCTAATGCTTGAGAACTTTTAAATTTGGGCTTTAACCTTTGTTCAGTATTTGTTAAGCATTCTTGATGGTCAAAATTCATGATACATAAAACCATATGATACAGGGATCTTAGGAGCAATGCAGAATTGGTTTTGCAGTGTTGTCTGTCTGTTTTGAGGGAGATGAGCAGTCTTTATGCTCAAGGCTGAGTGGGGTGTTTTTGCTAGCTGATGTGCTCTATAGACGAGAAGGAAGGTTGTTTTCCCTGTGTGAAATTTTACATACAATGCTATTAAAAAATAAAACAGTCACACATCGGCATTATTAGCATAATTATTTTGTGCTTCCATCTCTCTCCTTTTGCACACCATTTTTTTTTGCCCGCTTTCATTTGTTTTTATTTTTTGTCCTTTCGCTAAAGTTTCACAAGTAACCAATTGACACAAGTGCTTGGGAGGAATATAGTGTTTGCTTGCACAAGATTTTATGAGGTTCCTGGTAGCTGAACTGTGAAACTGAGCAGGGTTGTTGATGCTGTCAACAGGAGTGCAATTCTGTGTAAAATCTTGATGTCATCACCATTCTTTGGGATTATTCCAGTTGAATGCATGGTATTAAAAAAAAATTAAAAAAATAGAAAACAAAGAGTCCTCAGGAATTTTCTCGGAGAAGCTTGGCCATTTTGTTTTATGGCCACTGCGTGAAAGCAGAAGTACCTGTAAAACAGCCAATGTGTTGAAGAGTCTAAGCAGTGCCTATTTGCTGAAGACTCCTGTATTCTTCATCCTCCACGTAAATGAGCAAGTACCTTCAGAAAAAAAAAACAAACCAAGAAAAGCCTCTTCCAGGCGAGCATAGGATTTCTTCACAGCTGTAGTTTGTGTCTTTGTTTTTGTTATAAAGAATAGCAGAATTCTTGGGATATGTAAATCAGCAGTCATTTGAAACTGCTGAAACTACTCAGTGGTGGCTGAGAACCTGGCCCCAAAGCTGAGCACTGTGTATGGCCTTTTTTTTTTTATAGGTGTTTTGGACAGCCTCTTTAAAAATTTCTGCTTTTTATCTATTACTTTGCAGTAAAGTGGCTGCTTGGCCTTTAGTTTAAAGATGATTTCAGAATGTTTTACCAAAATAGTTCAGATCTGGAGGAGCAAGAGATTTGCAGGAACTAAATAATGAAAGATAAATAGCAAACTAATGAAATAGGTAGACAATGTTTGAGAATTGTGACTGCTTTCTACAGAAAAGGCTTCCTACAGTAAATGCTACTCACAGACTAGATGACTTCTGCTTTTTACTGCTATTTTTATTTTGTTGGTTGTGTTCTGATGGCTCTAACTTTTTATTTTTCTATGTCAGAAACTTGAAGCTGACATTCTTGATGCTAAAGCAAGCAAAGAACAAGCTCTTCAGGAGCTACAGCAGCAGCGACAGCAATCTACAGAATTAGACCTCCGAACAGCAGAACTGAGTAAACAACTTGAAGCAGCAAGAGAAGCGTATGCATTTCCTGTGTTGTAGTACTTTTCAAAGTCAGATATAAAAATAGAGTGGTTTGGACTAGAGTTGAAATTTTGTTCTTCTCTCTGGTGATTTCTTAAAATCATAGATAAGTGATGCGTCCCCTCTGCTACGAGAACTGAGTTTTATCCCACCTGTTTTCTTTCACTCTGTGGCATTCAGATTCCCATCTGCCGTGTTGTCTCGTGTGAATCACTGACTGCTGTGATTCAATACACTTCTTCAGGTAGACGAGGTGCTTAGGGACATGGTTTAGTGGTGGGATGGCAGTGTTAGCTTAACGGTTGGACTTGATAATGTTAAAGGTCTTTTCCAATATAAACGATTCTATGATTCTGTTCTATGATTCAGTATATTCACTATTGTCAACTAAATATCTGAACAGTTTGATGTAGTGAGGTCCATCTTTAAATATCCATAGCTCTGTAACTTTTTTCAAAGACTAATTTGCAATTTATGCAGAAGCAGCAAAGGGGTAGTTTCTGTGCCTTATAGATGAGGAGGAAGAATCCATCTCAAAATAGTTTTAAGAGCTGCTGGTATGTCTTCTTTGTAGAGACAAAATGCCCATGCTCTGGATGAAAAAGATATGCTTTGAAGTAGTTCTACAGTTAATATATTTAAATAATAGAGGCATTTAATGATACAAAATAACCCACGAAGAAGAATTTTTTAAAAATATGATTTTTCTCTTTGTATCTGCAGGATGTCTAATGCTAAATTGGATTTGCAGAAGAAATCTGAGGCCCTTGAAGAAGCAATGCAGCAAATTTCAAAGCAGGAAGAAGAAAAGGCCAGCCTTAAACAAAACCTTGAGAAATCAAATCAAGATACAAGTAAACAACTCAAGGAATTAGATTGTAAAATGCAAGCAGCAGCATCAGAGCTGCAACAAGTGAAATTAGAGAAGGATACTCTATTAAAAGACCTTGTAGCTACCAAAGACAAGCTCTCAAAAAGTTCTGAATCCTTCAAAAAAAGAAAGGAGGAATTAGAAAAAGAAGTACAAAAAGGAAAAGCAGCTGTGGCAGAAATGGTTAGTAGTTTCTCTTGTTAGGCATTAAGTTTGGTGTATTTACAGTCTGATAAAATTACTTACTGTCTGAAAACTGTGTACATACAATGACAATGCATGATGGAAATTAATTGCCTTAAGGAAAAACAAATTGTGATTTTTAGTAGTTTATATACATGTCCTTCCTTAAATTTTTGTCTGGATGTTTACAGTAGTAAACATCAGTCATCTCACACAAAAGGATCCCCTCTTCTTGCTGTATGCCTTTAATATGATGAAGAAACTAAATGGAGACAAGTGGTAAAACATTTTGATGGGAAATTTCCCCCTTTTTAAGAATACATCAGCCTTATTATAACAACACAAAGTTATAAACCCTTTGCTAAAGTGCCACCATATTGAAGAAGTTGTTATTTTTCTGAGGCCATTTTAGTTTCCTTTCTGGAATCTTTGTATATAGAAACTTCTTGTGCACTTGTCTGGACACGCTGGCAAGCTGCGTACCACAGGCAGAGTAACATCGTCTGTCATTTCGGGAGATGCCTAGCTTAAGGTATTATCAGAGTACTAGAAATGTTTGAGTTTCAGAAAGGTCTCACAAGTGGCAGTGTTAACAACAACTGCTTGACCACCAGAGCAATCTATTATGGTAAAGAAAGTGAACTCTCACTAGGCTTAAGATACACCTTTTTCTTCCCTCTTTTGCTATGTTGGTAATATGAATGGGCACGATATGAATACACATTTTATAGATTTTCTTATAGAGCTTTTCTGACGTCCCTGCCTCAGACAAGGTAGAGGTGTTTTTCTCATTCCCTTTTCATCTTACATGTCACCATTTCCCAGAACCCATTCAGAGCTGCTTTTATTCTGATCTAAAAAAAATTCTGTTCCTAGCTAAAAATAACATTTTTTCCTTTACTCTTTCACCTTTTTAAGATAAGCCTTTTTGTTTGCTTTACTTAGTTACTGCTGTTTAAATATTTGTTTCTCCAAAAACTTGAACCATTTTCTCCCCAATTTAGACTTGAAGACAGGAGTCCAGATTCTGCTTTTAATTCTGTAGTCATTTGAAGGCTCGCCACTGTCTTAAGTGCGTGGTATTTGGGCTTAAAACATAGTTGTATTTGCATACAAGTCCTGCAAATGTACTTGCTCGTGAGCTTTAGAACATCAAGAAATTTTTGATCCTGAGGATGGTGATGAGCCTACTGCTTCCCACAAGAAGAACAACTGCTTCCCAACAGCAGCTTCAAACAGGGAGACTATCCCTAATCAGAAAAGCTCTTTGTTACATGGCTGCATTTGTTAGTACAGCGTGTCAGCTGTGTTCAGCTTAGATTTACCACTGTTAGTTTAAAGAAGTTTTGAGCTGAAAATATGTCTGCAGCTGAGAAGGAAAGGTTTTTCACTGAAAAGGAAAGCATTATTCTTCCAGGCTTTGTAGATCCTGCAAAAATACCTGGTACCTGGTCGTAGAAGCTCATAGGAATATTTCCTTGTCTTCTCTTTTTTAGGAAAAATCTTGCCAAGAAGTAAAACACCAGCTCCAGGTACAAACAGAGTCTGTAGCTAAAGAGAGGAACGAATTGAAAAACTCACTGGAAAAAAAGGAGGGGGTAAGCTGTCCTCTTAGTTTCAAAAATGTAGAAGCCAATAATAATATTTGAAAGATTCATTTTCAGTTTCACATGCTGGGACTGATGAGAGGTAAAGAGGTTGCAATTCTCAAATTGTAACCTACCTGAGGCACTGAAATAAGGTGGTACTAAAAATTTCCTAGATGTTAATATGAAGCTTTAAAATATAGGTTTTATTCCTACCTTTCTGTGCCCCACATACCTTAGTGGGGGATTTTAGCCCTTTAGGGCTAAAAAGGCTTTATTTTTTTTCATTAGTGAAACAGTTACTTGGTATTTCCATGTCCTCATTTTTTTCATACTTTCATACAATAGAAGTTGTTATCTTCTATCCTGAGATCTGTTTTAGTCTCAGGCCTAATCAGTATGTTCTCTGTGTGATTGACAGGACATTTTCAGATTTCCTTGAAGGATTTAGTTGATTTTGCAAACTTGTGTAAGTCACTTGCCTGTGACTTCATAAGGACCAAATGTACTTCTTTTTTAAAGATGAGCATTCAGACTGGAAAATCATATAGTCCAGCTGGCAGCCTGAAGGCCAAATCTGCTTTTCATGGATTTCTTTACCCAAGCTGTTACCTATTCCCTAAAGGAATCAGAAAAGATATGATCACTGGACACAGTTTGATAGACTGTGATGGACTCTTGCTGCCTGAAAGAGGGTTTGTTGATGTGCAGGTGTGATGGTAATTGCTCTGTGACTACTGCTGCTACTCCCCTTGCTCCTCTCTTGTTCAGCAGCAGCACGATGGTGCTCTGGGGTGAGTGCAGGGAGGATGGGCTTGGTATCTGCTGCAGTTGGCAGCAGGAGAGCCAAGACCACTGCTGGCTTGAGAAGAGTTGCCTGCTCTTAATTTTAAATGGTGAGAAAAGACTGCAGTTGCTCTAAGGGTAGGAAATTTGGAATACCAGGTGATTTTAATGTGTTATGGTAGCTCTTAAATCTACTTGTCAGTGTTTGACCACCTAGTTCTGAAGCAGAAGGTGGCTGCAGTGGCACTGTGTGATAGTCTGGTTCTGCTTACAAGAAATAACAGTAGTACACTTGGAAACTATTTCCTGCAAATAATCTGCAGCTCTTTGTAAAAACAGAAGAGTGGGCATACTGGATCACAAGAAAGGCATCGCTTGGTACCTGGTCTCTGGCAGAGGAAAGTAGCAGATGGCTAGAGAAAAGTAGAGTAGGGCAAGCCTTTCAAATTCGTACAGTCAGGGGATTCTCCCAACCTCTAGCAGTCTTTTGGGAGCTGCTTTCCTGAATCCGTATCTTCAGCTTTAACATCTTTGACCAGTTTTTCATCTGTGAAATTGCCTGTCTGCTTTTTGAACTACGTAATTTGTCATCCACACAGCTCAATAGGCAGTTTCATGTACTACAGCATGTACAAATAGTCATTTAAATTAAATACATATACATTTATTTAATATTTTTGAATATAGATTTGTAAGCAGCTGTCAATAGAACTTGGAAATTGGGTTAAGTTAAATTCTTTCACGAGCACAAGTCCTGGAAATTCAGGGTCTTCTGAAGGAGAAAGAAAAAAGCGAGCAACAACTCCAGGGAAGGCTGAGAGAGTTAAAGGAATCTTTTGAGCAAAAGAAAAAACATAGTGAGACACTGCAAGCTGAATTAAAAACTGCCCTTTTAGAAAAGGTAAGACTGGTCTCTCTTACTCCTTTAAGAATATTAATGTCAATATCTTTGTGATAAACAGCTGTTTGCTGTAGTCTTGTCGGAAGTGGTAAGGTCAGGATGTGAGACCAAGGTCTTCAGATGCTGTTGCAGATAGAAACAAGAACAACAATAATAAAGTAAAAAGAACCAGTGCTGAAATATGAATTCTGTAGGAATTGAGTTTCAATAAAGTGATAAAAATGGCTAGATTGAATGTGTTTATTTTGCTTTAGGAGGCAAGAGCTGCCATTTTCTTGTGAAACAGTAGAGTTCTGTGAGAGTAGTTTAGACAGACTTTGCAGTATTTTGGAACATTCATGGCAGTTTTAAACCAAGTCTTCTCTTATTATACCAAAATAATTTATCTGAGTGACAGTATGAAACTCGTAAACCATAATGGAAAGAGTTCAAATGTCTTACAACATTAGGGAATGTTGTGTTGTGTGCCACGCACTGTTAAATGTTGCTCCAGCTTTGGCTGCCCTATGCTACGTGATCATATTTCTGCTTTAGTCAGTTTGTGGAAACTTTAGGACTTGGAAACATTATTTAGATTTTTAATGTTTGGTCTTAATGTGAACTGCTATTTCCTAAGTGGAAAAAAAAATGTCGTCCTGCAATAGAAATGCAGTTTGTTGAAATGATTAAGCTTACTTTACTGCCTGTAACTTCATTTGAAACTTCCTATGCTTATGTTTCAGGCAGAACTGGAGAATAAACTGCAACAGCAGTCTATTTTGTCAGCGCAGGAGCTTAAAGCAGAGAAAGTCAAAGTAGCAGACTTACAGAAGACCCATGAAAAACAGAAGGATAACATGGAGAAGCTGCAGCTGGACCTTTATGGGAAAGAGTCTGAGCTGCTGGCAACCAGGCAAGACCTTAAGGTACTTATAGTCATTTTAATGTCATATGTGACTTAGTAGATCTGTTTATATCCGTTTTGAAGACCAAGAAGCAGTGCAAGAACTGTATAGGTGGAAAAAAAGCTCTTCTGCTATATATAGAATGTAGTGCTGTTCCCTGGGACAAATGACATCCTGAAAGTAATTTAAAGCCAAGCGTATTTGCTAGTTCACCTGAAATATCCTTGCATTTGTGCAGCAATAAAGTGAAAGATGATTTATTTTTGTATTCTTTTAAGAGTTAGTTTGTCGTGTTGCTTTTTCTTGTTATATATGGTAGCTTTCAACTAATTTAGACAGCATAGCTAATTAGGGCAAAGTCTCTGCCAGCATGTGCGTAACCGCTATCTTCTAGATGATTTAAGTGGCATTTTAGTTGTCAGTCTTTTCCCATGTCCTTGCCCCTTCTGCTTCTTCCTGGCTGATTGTAGATGTTCAGAGATGTCAAACTAATAGAAACAGTAGGTTTAGGGACCTGCCCAGAAAAAAAGTGTCCGAACTTAGTCCTTGAATTATTTTCTATTCCTAAGCTGAATTTATCTGATTTGGTATTAGGGTGTAGTGCCTTCAAAGAGGTATTGCTGGGAGTTGAGTCAGTCAACAAAGGTGGTTTTTGTCCTTTTTTCTGCCCTCCTTCTTCATGTCAGTGCTAAGCTAATGTTCCAGTTAGTCTCAGGACATACTGTGCTGCAGAGACTGGCTGTATACTGGCAAGATGTGTAGCTTTGGCACTTTTACCCTCAGATGAATCCCACTGCAGCTTTGTCTGTGTCTGACAATGTTGTGCTAGGATCTTCTTGAAGTTTATGGCAAGAAATAGGCACTTCGGGAGGACAGGTAATCTGATCTGTTTTAGATGTCAGCTTCTGTTTGCTTTGTTATGTATGAAAGGAGCCTTTGGTGACTGCTTAGATTTCATCTCTCCCTTTCACCTGTCCCAGTGGAGGCCTTTCAGTCCCACTACTGAAATTGTTAAAAGGTCTTGTGGCTGTTTCAGATAGGCCCATGTGAACTGTAGACCCCTAGCCAAACTCCAGGTTTGGGGTTATTCTAAGAAAAAGAGAAATAGCTCATTTACATATAGGCCATTGGAGTTTTAGTAATCTTACTCCTCCTCTGTAGCATTAGATTACCTGCCATGTTTCCCTGCACATTACAGAAGCTTTAGTTTCAGAGCAGCTTGGTCTAATTGCTATGTTAAATCATGAAGAACTTCAGCATGATTAACAAGCAACGTTGGTTTAAAAATACTCTTTCTTACAGTTAGTTACTGTAGCACACGTACCTCTGAGAGTTAATTTCCTGCAATGCATTTAGATCAGCAATTGGTAGTGTAGTGACCTGTAAAAGCACTGGATGTGCACAGTAACTGCTTTTTTTGATATAGTTTTCATTTAAATATTGCTTATTGCAAAAATAGCTCTGAATAAGTAGTATTAAACCAGCTTGATGACTCCTAGTTCTGACAAGTATAAAATAGGACAGTAGGTGTCCCACATGCTTTTAAACCTGAACGGGGATGGTAGCAAGAAAGAAAGAGAACATCCATGCAAAAAGGTAAAACAAGGTGATGGCACCAGGGAAACAAGATTTTCAAGATGAGCAGTCAGGTAACTTGATTTATTATGTAAGTCTCTGCGGAGCCTAGAGAGCCTGAGGAAGACTGGGGTACTCATAGTGAAGTGATGTACCAACTTGGAGACTGTTTGCTCGATTTTAAAAAAAAAAAACAAACCCAAACATGTGTTAATTAGGATTAGTGAGGTCTGCTTGCCACCACTTTTTTCTGTAAAATGGAGAAGAGGGAGGAGGTGGGGAGCTGATCTTTAATCGTGGATGTGCTGCCTCATTGCAATGTTAACCTAAAGAGGCAGTGATAACTTGTCCTAGAAGACCGCAAACAAAAAAGCACATTCAGAAAGCCTCAGCGTGATGATGTTGGTCTTGGGAGCAGAATATCAAAATGCCACTCAAGTCAGAAGAACTTTACGGTAGTTTCACAGTCCAATTCAAAGTCAGTTGTCTGGATAATGTTTTGCCTTGGGCAAGTTACTTAATAAAAGTAGATAATTTGAGCCAGAGCTATGGGTTTTGATTAAAGTTTGGAACCGAAGCTGATGGTTGGGCTGCGGTTCAGATTGGTCTTAATCTTATTAGTAGGCAGTAGCAGAAGTTTTTAAAACTTGTATGTAAGGTGAGCTTGGGTGTCTTTCAGTGCAGGATTTTGAGCAGAGGTATGAACTCCCTGTACAGCTGTGTTGAGTCAGCACAGTCTGAAGCCCAGCAGCATCCAGGTCAGGCACAGCCAGGCCGTATTGTGAGATCCCAGCAATGCTAAGTTTTCTTTAGTTTAAAAATACTACAAGGGGAGACTTAAATATTCTCACGTGGTGTAGCACCATGCTGTCGGTGAGGTCAAGGTTTCAGGCGTGGGGATAGATCATAAAAGGCTGTATGGTGTATGGGTGACATGAGTAGGGTGGTGGGTCTTGTTCCTGGGAGGGGGTGGCAGGAGTTGGGCCGTGCACAGAGCACCATCTGCTGGCATCTGTTCGGAATATCACTGCTGGGATCGCTGGCTCATCTGTGAGAGTGAGGTGTGATTGAAAAGTGAGCAGATGCTTCAGTGAAAGTTTTGCAGTTGGAGATACAGCACTGCATGAGTGGGCAGCGGCTCTCCGGAGCGCCATTGGCACGGCCGAATCCTAGTTTCTGGCTCCATAACAGAAGATCCCAGCTATGTAGCTGTAGCCAGATGCGACCTTTGAAGCTGTAAGTCTTGCAGAGGAAAAGCGAGAAGCATTGTAACAAATTCCGAAGTGAGAACGTAGTTACAATTTTATGGATGCTATTTGCTGCAAATTTACTTTGGTTTAAAAATGCACTGTCTGTAACGGTAACTACGCTCATACATTTTTGTCTCTGTGATGGGAAAAAGAAATCCGGTAGGACTTGAGTGCTTATAAAAGGTATAGTTTTCGATAAAAAAGCATATATATAATAAAAAAGAATACCACTATTTTTTTATATATATATATACACACACACACAGAGACATATATAAATATGCATGTGTGTATATATGTGTATATATAATATATAAATAACTTGTATACACACACATACAAAATATTTTTTTTGTGGAAAAGGCATTTTTTATATTGAAGAGTTAATCAAAATGCAGAACTGTTATTTTTGCTTTGATTTTCAGTTAGTGTAAACATACTTTGTGTGAATCCTGCTCTTCTGAGGTCTGCCAAGTATCCTTCAGTCTTGGCATTTGTGCTTTTTGTAGTCAGTCCTGGTTTCCTCTGTGTTCTCAAAAGAATGTTCTTTTGCCTCCAATATTGGCATCACTGTCAGTGTATCTTCAGTGGACCTTCTGGGACAATATTCATGCTGCCAAATCTCAGGTCTGTAAGTCAGGAGCCTAAGTTGCGTACAGTCAGTCTAACCCTTCTTCTTAGGAAGTAAAGAGAGATCAGGTTAGCATCTGTGAATAATTTCATGTCTCTCCTTGTGGACTGGGATCAGGGAGCACATAGACTAAAATTCTTGTTTGTGCACCTCACTTAGGCGGAATTAATCCAGGTCCTACCACCCAGCTAGGACCAGTTCTGCTGTTGGCACATTATTTCCAGTACAACAGTCCAAGCTGCAGTGAATCAGACTGTGATATCTTCTTGCATTTTTATTTTCATCCTAGCATCTGTTTTCATTTACAAAAATAAGTACAGATCGGTGTCTTTTGTTCTGTACCTTTTCCTTGCATTCAGTTTTGTCTTGTCATCCTAAAGAGCAATCTCATGACTGAGTGTATCTTCTTGGGAAAACACCTGTCATATTCTGGGGGCAATGGCAAAACTGAATGGTAATTAAATAAGGTAAATGGCATCAGATGTTTTGAGAGGTGATTTTATGTTAAAGATGTGAGCTCCTCAGCAGTCCAAAAGAATTGGGCTGAATTACTGTCTCAGTGGAGACTGGGCCAGGAGCAAGGATAATAACTGGAATGTTTAACCATGTGCCAGAAGATTTCTGCTCATTTTCAAAGGATGCTGGACAAAGCAGAAAGGCAGGCATAAATAGATAGAAGGTTAATTTACTGTTAAAATTATATTGAATGGTCTCCCAGTTAAGGTAGGTAGCATCATTATTAATCACAACACAGTTAAGAGGCACTTGTATATGTAAGCTGTAGTATGATAAACGGTATGCAAAATTCCAAGTCTCTTCTATTACAAACTACTGACTTACAGAAATGTTTGTGCATAATACAGTGCAGAGTAGGCTGAATACTGGCTCCACTTATACGAACGTTTATGTTGTCTTAGCTTAGGTATAGACACAATGAGATAACCTGTTCTGTGTAGACACTTTGGGGGGGAGTGTGGAGACAGGAATATCCCTTATGTGAAGCTTTTAATTTGTGTGTCACTATCCACTTTATCAAATTTCATCATCCTGTGCTAACAAATTGGATGTAACCACATTTCTTCTCCTGAAAACAAATTTGAATGAAAGCTGTGGTTTCACTAGGATTCTTTCTAAAACTGCAGAGACTATTGGTTTTTCCTGTGAAGATGTTATATGATGATGCTACACTTCCCATCCTTTTTCATCATTAGGAAAATATGGTACTCTGCCCACAGTGGAGCAGAGAGGGACAGTTTTGCTTTCTGAAAGACCCACCCTGGTGGAAGCTTGAAATTGCAAAAACACCTCCTATTTTGCTTAAAACAAATTCTGTGTTAACACCTTGTGAAATGTTATGTAGTAAACTCTAATAGCTGAGAGAGCAAACAAAACAATTTGTCTGCAAATTAATTTTAAAAGCCAGTGTGAGTTTTTTAAGAGCCACTGGGGTTGTTGAAAATGCTATTGAATCAGCAGCCTTCCATCACTGGTGTTTCAAACTAAGTCTGACTCCACACAAAATACT
Source organism: Gorsachius magnificus (assembly GCA_034008185.1). Classification (NCBI taxonomy): domain Eukaryota; kingdom Metazoa; phylum Chordata; class Aves; order Pelecaniformes; family Ardeidae; genus Gorsachius; species Gorsachius magnificus. The sequence continues at coordinate 168,156,047 of CM067081.1, forward strand.
TCAGACATTACAAGGGAGGGTTAGGAGGCATCTAAATCAGTTTGGTTTTAAATCAACATGGGAGTAGCTAAAGCACATGCATAATTAAGTGAAGTCAAAGTTGTGCTTATTGTTCCTTTTAAGATCGCTAACCTTCAACAAGAGGTTTGATTAAGATTTAAGTAAGAACTTCAAAAAGAATTTAGTTTTTCTTGAAAGAATTTAAATCCTTACTGGTGCACTGAAGGTAATAAAGTTATTAGTAGTAACAAATCTCCTCACCTCACATTCTGTAGTATAGCATCAAAAATTTTGATAAAATACTGATATTTTGGAGGAGTGGAGGATGAGTTTGGCATTTTTCTTTCTCATTGGTTCTTCATGAAAAAACGTGCTTCTAAGTGGAGCTAGTCCTTGCCTAAGCTGAAAGCTTTAAAAAGAAATAACCTCCAGAATACTAACTCAGGAAGAACCCCAAAGTTTAACATTGCTGTGAGCAAATAGAATGAGCCTTGGGTGCAAGTTTTAGGTTGTTTCTTGGGGTTTTGTGACATGTTGTAGAGAGATAAATCCAAATTCTTTTTCTAGGTCATGGGGAGAGTTGGAGGCAAACTAAAATGTAATCTGTAGTAGATTTTTAATAGAAGTTTTAAATTTTGTGTTTAAAACACTGACGCAGCCGAGACTCTGAAATGTTTTGTCCTGATATTAGCATTTTTAGGTTATACATTTCACTTCAGGATTTTCAAAAATTGTCCTGGCACTAGCTTCATTAAGTCATTGGCAAAAAATAGCATTGAATGACTTCTGAAATCTTCACAGTGTAGTTTCACTGCCTCTTAAGTAACAGCTGTCTAGAATTATAGAGAAGTTGATTTGCCCAGAGAATAAAATAAATCTGTGTGAGCAAATTCAAGCTCATTCTCTTTTAATCAGTCACCTTTCATTCTCTGCCCTTTTGTATATTTTCACCTTTTCTCTGTGGAAGGATGCAAGCTGGAATATGTACAGTAAGGTATTGCTGCTGGAAATGGTACTGGGGTAGTTTCTTTTTACTTAGGGTGGCCTCGTAACCTAGAAGTTTCTGTCCCCATGCTTTGTCAACATTTGAAGCTTAATGTTGTATGCTAGGTAATGATTTTTCCACATGGAAAATGTTTAAGTGACTCTTGAGTATCTGAAGCTCTTACACTGACAGATAATTTGCAGAACTCTCTTTGTAATTAGTCCACAGAAGAAAAACTTGCTCTAGCTCAAGAAGAATTAGTTTCCAGCAGAAATCGAATTGCTAGCAATAATCAGCAGATTCAGGAACTGAAGAAAGCAAAGTCTACACTGGAGCAGGATGCATCAAAGAAGGAGCAGCAGCTGGGTGAGAAGACCAAAATGTTACAGGATCTTCAGAATGACAGGGTAAATACCTCTGTCTTTTGAAATCTTCACACAGACACATCCACCCCACACAGGCACCCTCTATTATTCTGTTACATCTCTAAACAAGGGGTATTTTGAGGGCACAGCACTGTTGTATTGCATACCAATGGCAGTTTTACTGAACCTCTGGTGCAAAGGCTTTTAAAAGACAGTTGAAGTGAATTTGGTTCAAAATAGGCTGTTAATTTGTTCTAAGTGGCTAGACAGGTGGAAAAACATTATTAGTTTTAAATCTAAAACTGCCGACATGCTGCTAGTTGTTTGCACTACTAACTGTGGATAGAGATATGTAGCAGTTGTTTCTCCTTATTACAAAGCCTCCAAGTAGGCTTTGGGCCCTGGGAAGTAACTTTTCTAGCACTTTTTATTTCTCTTCAAGATTTTGAAGGAAAAAGACTTGGCTAATGAAAAATGTAGAACAACAGAACTCCAGGAAATAAGGAGTAGACTTGAAAAAGAAAGTGCCAAGCTGGGTGAAGAACTTAGAGCCTGCAAGCAAGAATTTGAGAAGGTATATTGAGACAAACTGAGTCTTCATGTAGTTGGTTATCTGATAAGAAATATGTGCCTATTCAGTAGATGTTATCTGGAATGGCTTTGCAAAGATGGTTGCTGTAAATATCAGTATTACAGGTAAGGGGACCAAAGCACAGATTTTGTTGAGGTTCCTGGGCAATACTGGCTTGATTAGTGACAATCCTGGAGCACTGGTGCCCATTGTTCTTGGCCAGGTGGACCACATAACTCGTCTTAGCTTCTGGATGGGTTTTATGTCCTGGCTTTCCTTCTGTTCCACTGTAGATTCACTGTGCAAACCCTTGCTTGACTATTCTGAAGTGCAGAAAAGATGTCCAAAATTGTCATGAATGTGAAGTTTCCCAGATACTCTAGGCACATCTGGTACTTCTCAAGGATGCATGGTAGAGTTGAAACCCCCTTGATGCCCTGTGGTTTCTTAAAATGTCTTAAAAAGTCACAGTCGGGGAAGAAACAGTGTCAGGAGTCTCGTAAAAGACTAGCTCTCTTCCAAAATCATAACAATCAAATGAGCTCTTTAAAGGGTAAAAGTTTGGAGGCTTTAATTAAATAATTTTTAGCTTCAGTAGAACATTTCTTGCCACGTTCTATGTATTTAATTTTTTAGTCTCTGTAGAAACAAACACTCCTCAAAGGCCATAATTTGTGTTTTCCATATGATACTACTCGTAGTTATATTTTTACCTGTTAAGCACAGAGGGTTTAAGTTGCTGTACAAGTATAAATGAAGGTAAAGTCCCTATACACTAGTAAAGAAAGTAACATGATATCTTACGAGTTTCAGATGTTCTTTTGTTCTCCAGTGTTTAGAATATGGGCAATTATTTTTAAATAGAGGTCTGTACTTCATTTCTGTCAACCAATCTATGCCCAGTATTTTCTTGGATTTTGAGGAAAGGTTGTTATAATTCCCACAATTCCTAAAATCTCTATTCTAAAGAATAAAATTTATAAAGATGTATGTAAAATGTGTGCACACCAATGGCAGCATAATATTCATCTCTTGATCTCCCTACAAGCAATCAGAGTAAACCAGAAATTGTCTGCTAAAGGCTTATACTCTGTTTCCCATCTCCTGCCAAGGAATGGGTAGATACACATATGTAGGGCATCCCCCTGTCCTCAGGATATGTTCTCTTGCTGCCTTTGGTTTGGTTTTAATTTGTGATATGAATTTTGGTTAATGGAAAAATGGCAACCCCTATTAGTCTGTAAGTACCTGTATGCTTGGCTGGGTAATTTTAAAGAAAACAATCCCTATAAATTTAACAACTATTCTACTTCAGGATTTTTTATGTTTTATTACAGGAGATGAAGTAAAACTAATATTTAAACCCAAATGTATCATCCTACTTGGTTAAAACATAGTGTAATTATTTATATGTTTAAGAATAATAGAAACTAGCTTTATTCCATCAGGTTTGGTTTTTACATTGTCATTATAATGCTTTTAACCTTGTTATTGCAACCAGAGAACATTGTGAAGTAAATTTTAGAACAAACTCCAGATAATTACAATGGATGTATCTTTTCAAAGAACTGTAGAAATAATCCAATGGAGCTTCCACTGCTTAGTGGAAACATACATGAAATTTATTTTTAAAATTGAATGTTGTTCATAATATAGGCATAAGTTTAAAATATTTTTTTATGAAAATTACTGATACTTTATGCTATAAAATCATACTTTCTTCCAGTGATAAAACTACAAATTATTGCTGTCCTTTTCTTGGAAAGAATTAAAGTAGTTCTGAATTTAAGTCATTTATACTTTCAATGTACTACTTTAACTTTGAGCTCTGTATCCTAACAGGAGGTGGCCAATCTCAAGGATGCAAAACAGCTATTGATTCAACAGAAATTAGAGCTGCAGGGCAAAATAGATAATATGAATTCAGCTCTGGAACAGGAGAAGAAAACCCATCAAGCTGTCAAAGATCAGCTGAAAAAGAGAGAAGAGGAGCTGAAGAAAGAATGTGCTGAAATTGAAGCTAAACTGGTTAGTATTTTAGAGTAGAAGACTGTTGTTTTGTGAACATGCCTTTGTATTCTTTCAGGGACAGAGAGGAAGCCAAGACTTTACTTTAGTTTCACATTACATTAATTTTTAAATTACAAGGTCAGAAATCTTTGAGGCATTTAAATGGTGTAGAAAAATTCAGTGGGATGACAGCCTTGTCTAATAGAGTTTATTGATTAGAAGTAGTGATTCTAGTACAGTAAGATTCTTTGCCTGAATTAAATGTAGGGAATAGGGAAAGAATACTTGGAAGGTTGTTTTTCATTGTTCTATTGTTTTCTTAGCACACAGAGAAAAAGGAGAAAGAAGAAGAAAACCGGAAACATGAGGAAAAGGAGACCAAGCTCACCATGCAGGTCACAGCTCTGAATGAAAACCTGGCTACCATGAAGAAAGAGTGGCAAAGCAGTCAGAAGCGAGTGAGTGAGCTGGAGAAACAGACAGATGATTTACGTGGGGACATTGCTGTCTTGGAAGCAACAGTGCAGAATAATCAGGATGAGAGAAGAGCGTTGCTGGAGAGGTAAGCTGTGGTCATGACTATGTGGAAGTGTAGTTCGGGAAATGGATAGCTTCACACTGAAAACTTGTTTCAGATGATTCAGGATTCTCCATGCATGCTCTATTTAAATCCATGTTTGTTTATAGTGCCTGGGCTGCGGGTGTAGTTTCCAGAGTGCAACCTTCTGTTGTCCCTGCCAAAGCACAGCGAGGGGTGTTGGGAACAAACTGTACTCTTTGTGGGCTTTGACAAGGTGACCATTTTGTAGAAGATCAGGCAGGCTTATCAGGACCTTACTTACCACCAAAGCCACAGCTCTGCACTTGTGCTTGAAGATTTATGCCCATCCTTAAGAGCCTTCTAAATCCATTGGGCTCCTCTGAACTTCGAGGTGTGTAGGTTGTGGCTTCTCATCTCATCTGTTGTCTGAACCTTGCAAGGCCGAGCAGTGAGAGCTTCTCTTTCTTGACTTAACTATCTTTCTCCATCATTCTGAGGCTCCCCTGCCTTGACTCAATCAGAGTCATCCAGAACCCTGGAAGAGACTCCTTAGGTCCTCCAGTAACATAGAATTTGCTTAGGGACTTCTAGGTATGCCCACTGCTCAATGTTAGGAGATTGAACCTGTGAGTGGATAAGATAGGCTAAGGTTCACACAAGAGGCATTTTCTTCCTCCCGAAAACCTACAGTCCTCTTTTCTCCTGTTCTGCTATTGTCTCTAAAATATATTTAAATCTTAGGTAAGCAGAGCACCTTTCCTTCAGGCAGTATGGCATGCAAGGCAGAGGGACTTACATGAAATCAGCAATTACAAGGGTAGAAGAAACCCCTGTGAGACAGGAAACTTCCTTCATCCTTATTTTCTGACATGATTGGTGAAGGCAGAGTGGAAAACTTTTCAATACTGTCAAGCTTGCTGATTTGGTTTTTGACCATTAGACCTTGGGAAAGGATGGGATCGGTTCAAGTGAGATCCTCTTTCTTTGGCAGTCCTTTGCCATATTGTGCTGAACTCATCCAGTAGCCGTTTACAGCTTGGCAGAAAAACACCCTTTGAAATTTGGCTTCCAACAGTTAACTGAATTTCAGCTGGTGGCCTTGCTGAAAGAAAAAGGTTTCTTTTCTGCTCTGTTATCTGACCTGGTCTGCTGCAGCTGGTTTGTGAGTGTCCTGTTGTACAGGAGTACTTATTGGGCTTGCTGCTGATAAACTGCATTTCAGTACTGTCTGTGGATTTGGGAGTAACTCCAGGTATTAATAAGCCACAGATATTTGGGAGCAATACCAGATAATCTTAAAATGATTGTTACAACAGAACATTTTTCCAGTCAAGGCATCCAAGAACTTTTCACAGCAAGGACTTTATGAGAGTAACTTCTCAGACATGACAACCTGCCCAAAGGAGGCAGTGTACATTGCCTTATATGCTTTGAGCTGACTATTTACTATTTTTCCTTAGGTGTATAAAAAGTGAGGGAGAAATTGAAAAGCTTCAAGCCAAACTTGTAGAAATGAAGAAAAAGCTGGACAACACTACCGCTGCAATGCAGGAACTTGGCCGAGAAAACCAGTCATTACAGGTATAATTTGATTTGAAGCAATTAAACCTCTTGATTCTCTGGTGGGAACTTAAGAGGATTTCAAGTTTGTGTCAGATAGGTGGGGGGTTGCCTTTCTAGAGTGATTAAGATGTTATGCTTGTGGTGTACGAGGGCTATGTTGCTGTCTGTGGGTTCTTAAATCTCCTCATAGTTTTGAAACTTGGAAAATTTCCTCTCTGAACAAATATAAGCTCTCAGTATCATGGCAGAATTGGTGCTTTTGTATAGCACTGTGTAGTGTGTGCAGTGAAAATAGAGGAAATTAGTAGGAATTAGACATGCATTTAAAAAAACCCCTGCTGCTTTTTTGTATCTTCTATATAGATCAAACACACCCAAGCCCTCAATAGGAAGTGGGCAGAAGACAACGAGGTACAGAATTGCATGGCCTGTGGAAAAGGCTTTTCAGTGACAGTGAGAAGGGTAGGTGTGTTTTATTGTGTCTGTGGGGATTTTATTTTTCTGTTGTTTTCAAACTCTTAGATGGGATACGAACTTCAGAAAATGGCCTTAATAGTGCTGTGATACTCAGGACATCTCCGAATACAGTTATTGCTTGCCGTACCTTAAATATTAAAAATAAAGTTTGTGGAGCTTACTTTATTCATGATTCTTTTGCCATTTTAACAGCATCAGTTTATAAAGCATGTTAAAATAGTTCAGTTCCCTAAGCGAGCAAGCAAAATTACACTCTTGTAAGGGTATTTACGGTAAACTTATTTATAACCAGTCTGAACTGGATTTACAGGTATAAAAGGAATGTAAATTTGTTGAAATTAGATATATGTGAAAATACGAGGCATCAACGTGATCTGGTGCTTTGTGACTATATATTTCTAAACCCTAACTAGACATGGAACAGAAGAAACAACTGGATGTGTTTTAGGTCTGTAGTCAAACCTTCATTATAAAACCAGCTATGGTCATCTAAGATGTTAGCATCCCTCAATTGGCAGGGTCTGCCCTTCATCCCATCCAGAGATTACCATCCCTCCAACAAGTGATTTGGCAATGAAGTAGGTGAGGGATACCTATGAGGTTCACTTTGTGGTACTTCCTGATGTGGTCTTAGGTGACTCTCCCTGTCCTGCATTATTTCAGTGATGTTCTTTTGGTAGTCTTTGAACAAAGGCTGCTGGATCCTTTGATTCAAGGATACTTCTCAGTGTGAAAGCAGATAGTTACATGTATGAAGAACATGTGTTATGTGACCAGAAAAAGTTCAAGAAGATAAATTCAAGAGGAGGATGAACTTCAACCAGTTCATTTCTGAAACTGGTATAGTCTCTGGACTCAGTGAGGCGCTTCTGAATATTTTACTCCTATACCCTTTAGAAAGGATTTGCTCCTATGCCCTTCTGTGTGCTATGTAACTACTATTTAAAAACTCAAACTCCTGAAACATGAGAGTTGACTTGACATGATAGTAATCTCTATTAGTGATCAATGCCCTGTCATTGGTGTTCAGCATGTATGTTTCTTCTCTTTCACAGCATCACTGTAGACAGTGTGGGAATATCTTCTGTGCCGAGTGCTCAGCAAAGAATGCCTTAACTCCTTCTTCTAAGAAGCCTGTCCGAGTCTGTGATACTTGCTTTAATGACTTGCAAGGATAACTGGCTATCGTGAGTGGCAAAGAAATGTTACACTAAAATTTATAATTTCTGTTGATGCACTTCGTTCAGCACTCAGACTACTATTCAGTTCGGACAATGATTGTAACACTTGGCAAAATTTAGTATATTTTAAAATGTTTATTGATACCAAGTAAAACTATTGTATTTTTTGTGAGACATGGGCTCAGATCATCCATAGCTTACTGCCATTTATCCTGGAAAGAGCTTCTATGTCTAGACTAGAAATACCCAGTTATTTGTAAATAAAGTTTAAACAGAGGAGTAACAATGTATTTTTTTATCTTTTATTTTTTTGTTCAAGAGAAACTATGTTTATGTGATATTGCAGTTTATTCTTGTTTCCTTCAAAGAAAAAGGAAGATGCAAAGACTTGTGAGGGTTTTATGTATCAAATGTTGCTGTAAAAGCATAACCAATTGTCACGTTTGATTGCATATCTGATGTTCTTTATAACCCCGTGTGATTTTGTTTTCTTTCTATCTCTCTGGTTCTTGAACTTTTCTCTCTAAAGTTTGAACTCCACAGTGAAGGTAATGGCTGGACTCGACTCCAACTCAGTTTTATTTGCCCACTTAGAACTTGTAGTATCGGCACCTGAGTCCTTATCCAACTACAGCGCTTGAATACTGGAACATCTTTACACATACTGTGTTGCATAGCTTGTGTGTGCGTGCATGTCTGAGAGAGAGTTTGTGTGAACAAATGATGAGATGAAGTTTAGCTGGCATTGTAGGAATATTACACGATACATTACAATATTCCGCCTCATATTTATTGATTTCATTTTTACATATTTGGTTGATGGATTTTAATATTCCAGAAACCCTTATATGTGGATTTTAAAAAGCAAACAAACAATACTGGTAGTAGTCTGTAGCACATCTCTCCCCCCTGCCCATACCCTGGAAGCCCTGAGAGGTCCTTGTGGTTCTAAGGGACATCCAGACCTTCCACGCTAGGTATCCTACTAAGAAAAAGTCTTTTTTGAGATTGCTGCAGTTTATCTCACCCTTTCTTCTGTCCCTTCCCTTGGCTTTTGGTGGAAGAAGCTGAACTCCTACTACACCTAATAAACCTCAGTTTTCCATTGCTCCATCCAACCCCCATTACTGGGGGCTCTTAAATGTTATTTTAGTGATATGATTTAGTCTGCTCAGAACGGTGGTGTGAATCTCCTGCTACTGGCTTTGTTATAAGCCAAACAGCTCTAAATAAGAGGCCACTATATATGTCTTTAGACATTTATTCATATTTTATTTTCTGTACTTGCAACAGAGGCTGTCGAGTTCATGTAGGTGTCAAACTTCTATTTGTTGTGATTTTATTTACAACCATTCGTTCTTGCCTGCCTGTCTCTAACTTTTCTTCCCTTTGTATCTGGTATTTCAAAATGGTTAAGGTTATTTCTTCTGAGCAGGGGTTATGCCTTTAGGGACCCTTGGTCTTAAATACTCTAATAAACTCCCCACACCCCAGGCCCTTCTGTGTCTTAAAAAATTTTGCCAGCTGTTCAGAGAAAGGACTGTGTCCTGAATTCCTCTACTTCTTGCCTGAGGTAAGGAATCAAATTCTGTCACAATGGTGGAAGCTTAGCCATCGTTAGGCAGGTTCATTTGCTTTTATCTATTGGCAGCTTTATATGTGAATGAAGAAGGGTCTTTTTTACGAAAAATGTCTAGTCCTGATTAACTCTCAAGTGAAGAACTTCTTAATCCCTCTTCTCCAGAAGTAGTGATCTATATGTTTCATATCCCTGCTTGGCTTACCTGTCTCGTTCTACATTTGCAGCCTCAAGGAGTTTTCTTAAATTCTTATGTCTCAAAATCCAGCTGAAATATGTAACCAACTGGTTCTCCTTGCTGTAAAAGGTTTTTGGATACCACTGTGGTTTGTGTGAAATACTGACCTGCTTTTCTGGTTTGAACTTGAGAGTTGCTTGCTCAAAAGAAACAACTGCTGCAACGATTCCATATGAACAGAGCCTCTGGACTCGCTCTTTCTCCTCATCAGTGTAACTGTTTGGCATAAGAATCTTTTGAATAGAAAATACAAACAGAATCTCTGCCTCTCGGAATTTTTTTTCTACTTATGTATCTATTGAGAGAATCTGAAGAGTTTGCTTTCAAGCCTTTCTTTTTCTGACACGAGACTTCAGAAATGTGGGAAAAATAAAGACATGACAGTCGTGCTCCAGCCTAGATGCTCTCTGCCCTGTTGTGTATGTAACACACGGAGCCCCATGCTGCTCTCAGGGTGAAGAATGACCACGTGGAGCAGAAGGGATGTTGAAAGGGAAGAGAGAAGCTTCCCACAACTGCGCAATGGCAAAATGCGTGAGGCAGAGGAAGATGGAAATCCCTCAGGGGGAGCTAGGAAAATGGTTAAAAGACTATCTTGGTGTTCAGGCATTTTGCTTTTGAAGGGGAACATGTGAAAGCTGAGGAGAGAGCTCTGCGATAAAGAGGAAGTGGTAGAAGCTCTAGCAGGGTTGTTCTTAATTCAGCCTTTTGGGATGCCTTTGTGTAAAGACAAGCAGAGCCGCCTCACTCAGCTGGCTGCTGAAGCAGTGCAGTGGGTTGATCGCAGATCAGACCTTGGTCTGGAGCTCCTCAGCTTTAGGGGCGAAACCAGCTCGATTTCTGAATCTTGCTTTTTGCTGACCGGTTCATATGACCCACTTTTTGAGGGGATGGAAATGCTTTTCACATACACATTTGTAGGAAGAGGGATTGTTAAAATCTGGAGGAGCAGTGGTGGGGGAGAAGCTTGCATGCTTGAGCTTTGAGTCTGCAGTAATAGGTCAGGATTTCTACAGCTTTTCACTGGAGTAAATTTATGATTCTATTGCTAAATCTCATGCTCCTTCTTTTGTGCTTATGATTCTTAGTGCTGGTCTGTATTCGTTGACAAGTTGATGGTATAATAGACTCTATAATGCTCTCGGCTTCACTGCCGGGTTGGAAGTTGTGCTCAAGGTCAGTAAAATGACCTATGAGGTACGTAAGAAGGGAAACTGTGGAAGGTGAAAAGCTTTGTATTTATAAATCTGCTTGCAGAGTCTGACTGGTTTTATGGGCATGCTTCAGTTGGAATGTGTGGGTTTTGTTGCACTGCTTTGAAATATAAATAATACGAAAACCTAGTAAAAAGCCTGGTAACTTATACCATGCTGAGTTAAAGGATTCCAGAAAAAAATAGTTTAATGCACTGATTTAGAGGGATTAACTAGAGCGTTTAATGGACTGATTTAGAGGGATTAATTAGAGGGTTTAATGCACTGATTAATGGAAGCAACTTATAAAATGTCAGAAGAGACTAGGGCCTTGGAACTGGAGGATGCACAGTGATGTGTTTTAATAGCCTCTAGGAAGAACCAGATTGCTCTGATTCACGGAGGAGAGGCCATTATAGAGCAAGAGGTGGAAATAATGGTAAAACCAGCACTCGAACCAGTAGGTGTGTGGGATCCTCAAGCTGCCTTTGATTACTAGCCATTACCATGGCATGAGGAGTGGGACAGTGAAGTGTGGGTTTCGTTCCTGTCCCCTCTGCAGGACACTCCATCCACGTTCAGAATTGCTGGGGGAGCAGAATATGAGAGACCAGCTGCTACATGGCCTGAGACAAGCTACGGAGACAATTGGAAAAGTGTAAGGGATAATCTTGTTCAAATGGGGAGAGGTTCTTTAAATTCCTGGAGACATCACCCCTCTTCCAGTCAAAGAGCCACAGTCCCTTGCATTGTTGCCTCCAAAATGCCAAACCTACTGTTCTACTCCAGCCTTGGGTCAGCAGTACATACTCCATACTTCCGTCCTGCAACCTCTCTGGAGGCAGGTAGTGTTGCAGAGGTCAGTGGCGAGCTTTTGATCTTAGCTGGCTGTGCTTCACTGTTATTTATTTCTTCTCCCCATGTATTCCTTCCCTCCAGTAATCTTCCCTTTTCTGCAAAGGTTGAACAAAGAGGATAAAATTAATGAGTCACAGTAGGAGAAGTTGCTGTCTGCAGATAAAGAGACAAAACGAATTTTCTGCTGCAGCTTCCAACAGAGGCAAGAGGTTTAGAAGGATCTTGCTTTTCGGCTGGCTTCACTCTGGCACAAGAGTCCGAGGCTCTAGGGTACAGTGCGGTTTTTTTTCCTCTGTTTTTGGAAGGTGTCAAGTAACCAAGCTGCCATGGAGTGTGGAGCGCTAGGTACAGAAGAACAATTAATAACTATTTTTGTTGGTTTGGGGATGATTGGGATTATTTGTGAATCCTCACTGGAAAAGCTTTCTTAGTGAAGCAAGAAGGCACTTGGGAGCAGAAGCATGAAGTAACCTCGCTGTGTTTGTATTACATTAGCAAGAACAATTGAGTCTCTCATGCTAGATGTAAGAGAAGTGACATTCCTAAAGAAGGGACCTGGAAAACTTGAGTACTTTTCTGGATTGTTAAATGTCAGTTAAACGTGAAGTGGGAACAAATGCTTGTTGCAAAACTTTAAAAATTTACGACCAGCACTCGGTGGCAGACAGAAAACTGCTGGAGCTTAAGTTCAAACAGAATATAAACTATGCCAAGAATAATTATATCATCGTTTGAGTATGTTGAAACTGGTAAATTACTCCTCCAAGTACCACCCCTTTCACTCTCATACTCTTGGAGGACTAGGAAACAACACTGTCATTTGCACTATGCACTTTTTGCTGTCTAACTGAATATAATCTACAGTAAGTGGAATGGCATAATTTGCATTGCATGGGTTAGCTGTAATCAATGGACAGAAGGTTTATCTTCAGCTGGACTTTTCACTGTATTACATTTGGCCCCTTGCTGTGTAAGGAGAATTGCACTCATGATTGCTTTGCACCAAAAATGCAATCATCATCTGAGAGCACATGTAACAAAAACCATGTAGTTACACACACATTGTCTTTGTAGAGCTTCATTTTAAGATTATAAAGTGAGAAAATGTGACTTCTATGTATTTTTAAGGGTCTTACCAGTTGTCTGGTTCTTAATTTTTGAAGTCTTGACCTCAGCACCCTTTCTAGGACAAGTTTAAGGTTATTATCCAACCACAGCCTCTCCAAAAGCACTAAGTGGTGTACTTTTCAAAAACAGCAATAATTGGATAGTAAAGTCCCTCCACAGAAACTCAGTTTTGGGTTTGTTTGTTTTTGGTTTGTTTTTTTTTTAAGGGGCACTGAATAAAGAGGTTTGCATTTTTAGAGAGAACATTAGATGCCACTTAAGATCACAATACTGAAGAGGATAGGTACTAGTTAATGTAATAAACTCTGCCTTTTGTCTGTAGCTTACCACATACTATGCACTCACTGTGCAGCAGATACAGGAGTATCTGCTCATTCGAAGATTACTGAAGCCCTGCTAACCCTTTTGGATCAACGTTACTATGGAAGCAGAAGCCTGGTAGGCGTGTTTTCCAATTTTTCCTTCCCCTGTGACCTAAACTAAAACCAAATTCATCTGCATTTCCTGCCTTTTTTGGGTAAAGAGGTCTGGGAAAGAGTGTTCATCGTTACTTGTCAACAGGCCAGTGCTGGCAGGTCCAGGCTCCTGCTGTTGGCTTTATGGCAAAGTAGTCCGTTGTGTCACGCGAGAGCTTGATTCCTGGCACTAAAGGGATGTTTGAAAGAATGTCTCACTGGGTTAGCACATACCAGAACTTTTTATAGTAATGTGTCCAAAATGCTGCTCGTATAGGATTTGTCACTTTTGTAAGAAAATAAAAAAAATAAAATAACACCAAAAAAAATATATCATAAAACCCCACCATTTGATGCTGTTATATAAGATTTCATTTAAACTACCTCTCAGCGTGAAATTCAAACATTAGGTAAGTTTAATAAGGTTTGCTCACTGTCATGTTCTGTAAAAGTTATAGTGAATGCCAAAATTGCAAAAGTTTATCACCAAAAAGGAAAAAATTAAGTCTTTTTTTTTTTTTTATGTGTTTGAAAGTATCCAATGGTTTAAGTTATTGTAAACTCTTTGTATCCTTTTAAATTCTGTAGTTTCAATTTTGCAAACTCTAGCTGCTGGACAGGAAATAAATCATAACCACGAGCTTTCATAATCACGGTCTGCTGGGTAAAAACAATTTTGTATGCAGCTTTGTCATTTGGCTACAGATAGCCTCATTCACCAAATGTACCATTAATTTAATCTTCTTTTTCTTCTTCAGTACTCAAGATGTGAACTTGATGAATGCTATTCTGTAATGGATGCGTGCCACAAATTACATTGTCTTGTTTGCCTCTTTTCTGAATTTTAATGATCAGTTTATTACTGCAGATGTGAATATTGCTCATACAGCTTAATTTCTGTATAATTGTACAAAATATAAATGGAAAAAGTTTTAAGTTCTTACCCAGTATTTAGAGGTAATGTATTATAATAGACTTATGTTGCAGTTTTACCTACAGAGTACTGCACTTATTTTCGACTGGATCATACCATCTTGGTAGGTGTAGATAAATTTTTTTGCATGAGTGTGTTTTGGTTTTGTTTCTTTTCAATTGAAGTTTGATGCTTTTTTAAGTTCTACTTTCAGTGTTTGTGTTTACTACTTGTGATCATGTAGTTGTGCCTTACATTGTGAAAGAATTTAGTCCAGCGTGCACTGTAATTCCTAAACTCTGCGATTTGGAAGGCAGCTGTGGATTTGGATGAGAAGATGACACCATGCATCAATCGGTTCTGCATAAACGATGATGAAATGTTACTGAAATGTCATTTTTTGTTTTCTAACCTGTTAGAGGAATGATTAATGACAATAAAAAAAAAAATAAATTAGACCTTTCTAATAGACCAATTCTGTCATTCAAAACTACCTTGCTCCATTTCAGACAGCAAAGCTACTTTCAAATGTGGGGTATATCATTTTACAGATGAACTGTTGGGAAGCCACATGTCTAAAAACAAGCTAAACACTCCAGTTCCGTAGAGTTCTGGGGAGCTGCAACAAAAGCTTGCACGTTCCTGAGGAGGCAGCGATAATGACTGGTTTTCAAATCTCTTTTTTCACAGGTTAAATTCAGAGTAGTTTTTCCATTCCCAATAACTGCACAAGGCTGCTGGGTATCCTGCGTTCACTTAAAGTCCTTCTGTTACTGGCTGTGTTCAGACGTCACATTCGATCCAGTCAGACAACTAGCATAACTGGAAGACTCGGAAGTAGCACTTGTTTTAGGTGTCTAGACTAATGAAGGGCTTGCTTGTCAGATGGAAAGCTTTCAGGGTGGAGCTGCGTCGCATAGAGAAGCCAGGTGATTAATGTGTGATCAGTACCATGTTGTTGAACTGTGGGGGCATTCACAAAAAAATGCCCATCACAGGCACGGGGGAAAGAGCAGGAACATGTACCGGGGTGGCCTAGGCTGCATCTGGAGGGTGCTGAACCAGGCAAGTGCATGCATAGATACAGCCTCCAGACCATAGCTTGTTTGTACAGGTGAACCAGCTCAAGTGGATAAAACGTACCACCATGTCCTCATGGGTGGAGCTGGGGAGGAGCGGGCTTAGGGGCAATGCTTGAACTCATGACTGATTTGGTTGTGGAGTAGAGGTGAATGTGAAGTGAATGCTGACTTGTCCGTGAATAATGCGAACTGGAACGGCGCTCCTACAGCCTTCAGTATCTGTGTGGCTTCTCTGTTTGGTTCCCCATGAAGTAATTTCTGACACTGAGGGGATATTCTAAGAGCTAACTTTTCTGCTGAGGAAGTCTAGCTGTTTGGGGACAGAAAGTGGGAGAAGTGACAGGGTGATTTGGAGAGGCTTTAGGGAAGCCTCCCTTTCTCCCTTGACTATGGTTAATCTCAGGGGATTAGCCAAGGCTAGCCTGGTGAGAGCACCCTTCCTCTGTGTTAGTAACCTGCGTGAATGTCATGATGAGTAGTTTCAGGCTGTTCTGTGGGTCTCTTCCAGTATGTCAAAAAGAGGGAAAAATAAAGTGATTAACAGGGGCACACTTCTGCTATGTGGACCACAGACCTGGGATAGCAGTATTGAATGATTTAATGCAAAAGGAATGGTTGAGTTTGTGAAGCAAACTTGAACTTTAAAGGCTGCAATGGGTGTAAACTGCGTAATTACAGACCTGCTGTTAATAAAGTGGTGAAAAACCTCAGGTAAAAAAAAAAATCCCAATAAAGCTAGGCGTCATTGCACTTCTTTCTTTTTATATATTCTGTAGCATCGCTAGTTTAACTGAATGTTATATGTAATTATGACCTTTTTCAAAGAAACTTAATCTCATTTTAAAAATTAATGGGGAGTCAACACAATATATGCTTTCACTGCTCTGCCTCCACATGCTCAGTGTTCATGCAAAAACCATCTTGTGATATTACAGTTTAATAGGTAGAAAGGCATAACTATCAAAAGCTATGGCTACACAATTTTAATTTCAATAAATTTATTAATGCAGTTTAAGTGATCTCAGAATAACCCTTCTAGACTTTTCTGGTGAATGAATTCTTTTCACCAACATAGCGTTTTTCCCCTGTCCCACTTTCTAGGAAATGACAAGCTGTATTAAAGCTTCCCTGGATGGCGAGAGCCTTCCCCTAGCTGAAGCAAAGAAGCAACTAAGAGCAATACATTTATTGCATGGCTCATTTTCCCCCTCCAGTTTATTCCTGCATCCTGTGGTCAAAACTCCTCACTTCTGTCTAGTCAAGTCATAGATCTGTTAGCTTCAGAAACTTAAGGCATGCTGGAAGAAATAACTGTGTTATCACTAGAGTAGTCTTCCACTGGCTCTGTTGGTGCTGTGCTGACATTATTAAATTTCAGAGGATTCAGCTAGGGAGCAGAAAGCAGAGGTGCTCTTGGTTTCATGTCGTGTGGTGTAATTGGAGATTGCCATTTCTATCTGTGACATCCACGTTTTCTGTAACAAGAAAAAATAACTTGTATAAACCAAGACAATTCAAAAAAGTTCCAGTAATTCAGATACATAAACACCCAGAGCCTTTAGTTTATCTAGCCTTTCTTCAGGGCCGTGATGGTAATTCCTGAAGTGAATATGAATTATCCCATAACCAAGCCTCTCCCAGTTGTTCAGGCCACTACACGCTGCTGGAGTCTGTGTCTGGGGCCAGGGATTTCCAGTGAAGGTTTCCTTTTTGCTTGGAAGGTAAGATTTTAAAGCTCTGTTTGCTTGTAATGGTGAAGTATGCTGCAGGCTATTTCACCCTTCTTTGTCTTTTATTTATTAGTTCAATGCTGTCCCTGCAGCTTGGGCTCCCTGCTACTCTGATTAAGACAGCCCCAGCGCTATCAGCATCACAAGTTCTGTCGCCCTCCAAGAACTGTCATGTGCTGCCACACGAATTTTAGTTTCTAGCATCATGCTGACAGCATTCAGCTCTGTATCTGCTGCCATCCAGGTATGAGGGCAGGGGGTGATGGCTGGAGAGATGGATTTCAAATACGTAACTTCCTTCTCTCTGTGCTAGTCCAGATGGTCTGGGTCACAGAAGCCGAGTTGTCTCTGAATTGCTATGATTAGACATTACAAATCAGTTGGCAGCAATATGAGCTTAAGGTCTCGCTGTGCATCTGCCTTATTTTGCCTCGTCAGGGTCTGCTCTACCTGCTGTAATGTGTGTAGAGACACTGAGCTTTGATGCAAAGAGTAGAAACACACGAGAAGGGGCAGCCTGTCTACTTCATGCTACGCTGGGATCCATAAATTTTCTTACTGACCCATCTGGTTGTTTCTTGTGTAACCCTGAATGAGTTAAAAACATTGCTTTGAAAAATAGGAAGCTGGAGAGATAGATTGGATGACCTACAGGTCTACGGACATGAGCAGAGCCTGCATGAGGAAGCTGTATGTGCCTGGTGGAGGACGGGGCCCAGCTTTGGCACAGGGCGGTGGCTCTGGCCCCTCTGGAGCTGCTGGCAGAGGAGGGTTGGACGTGCAGTGTGGAGGTGGTTACACGGGGGTTTGCCAGGCAGTAGTGGACCCACAGGAGGCTGGATTTAAACTTCGGAGCTTTCCGAGGCTCAGGGAGGAGAGCAGGGGACGGGGGGAAGAGAAGAGTGGGCAGGATGGTGGTAGGGATGGGCTGAACGACAGCGGCGCATTTCAGTTCTGTGTTTTCACGCGTCTGCTGAACACCAGGTCTCTGAGAGAGAGGTGGGAGTGGGGCAGGGGATGCACTGCCTCCACCTGCAGAGCCTTGTGTGCGCTCCCCATGCAGCGGGTAAAGCGCGGCATGGCGGCCAGAGGCAGGCAAGCAGGCAGGCCTGGGCCTGGGCCCGGGCCTGGCAGGGCAGGCGGAGGCAGGCGGGCAGGCGGGCCTGGGCCTGGCAGGGCAGCCAGCAGCCGAGGCGGGCACTTCACAGAAATGGGGAGATCCAAGAGGCAGCTCGCAAGGTAACAGCCCTCTGCCTGGGACGAGTCAATGGGACTACAGCACGTATGGCTTCGTTCAGTTTGCCGTCTGCCTTCTGATATAGCTTAGCTAGCTCGAGGCCCAGGTCTGACGGTCCTCACCAGTACCAATCTTACCCACATCATCTTCCATTCTGCCTTGCAGAATCATGTAAGCCAAACCAATAAGCTCATCTTGGCTAGCAAAGTTTCTTTAAAAAATGTATTGATCGTGCTGAGATTGGACTTCTTGGAAGCTGAAATAAGATGGTTCACTTCATTCAACTGGTGCTGGAAAGTCTACCCGCCCTAGGCCTCAGAGCACCCAAAGCCAACAAAATGCAGTAAGGCCACCACATCCAAGTGAAAAGAACCTTTTGCTGCAGGGTTTTCTCCTTTGATAAAGTAGACTTGGGAGACATTGAGAAGACGGTAGCCACTTGGTGTGAAGGCAGCTTTGTAAGGGAAAGATAATATTTCGATAACATGAGAAGGTAACGACTTCTTGAGTAGATACCTATAGTAGGTACCTATTCCAAGTACCAACCAGTGACTTGGAAAGAATTCACTCATTGATTTTTTCCTGACAGAGTCTATCTACTGTGATTTTCTTTTAAGGATTATTAGTGGTAGTCGAATTTCTGCACATTAGGTATTAGAGAATGAAATTCAACTTACAGGAGAAAAAAATACTTCTGCCAAGTGCCGACCACACTGTGCTGTTACTAGAAATGTGATGTGGTGTGAAAAGGAGGGGTAAATTTATGTAACAGTGGAATTAATCATACCATCTGTTCCATCTGAAATTGCAAGATGTGTGTCATGCATAGATGAGCACGATACAGTTTTCTGACCTGAGTACTACTGCATATGAATTGGGTGTGGGGGTTGTTTTAGTGTTGACTTCTCTGGAGGGGCTGACCATCTTTATTTCTGTGACACAAGAAATGGTATTTTTTTTTTTTTAGCAATCAGAAATGGTAATGTTTTTCAACAAGAATATGATCTGCTATCGACTCTGATATAAAATTGGTACATGTTCAACAGCAAAAATTCTGTAACAAATGTGTGAGCCAGAGCACTGGGGTGTTATTTTGTTTTGGTTTGGTTTTGGTCAAATGTCACAACTGTAATAGATTCTTAGCACAGCATGACCACTTTTAGGCTGAGATCCTCTAGGGAAAGCGTAATTGTGTAATTAGAGAAAAAAAAAAAAGGTGTGCTACTTACCTTGACAGTGTCTGTCTGAGCTTGTAGCAAGAAGACTGCTATGCACTGACGATACCTGTTCTCATGCTGTATTAGGAAAGCATTTCGCAGGCTGAAGACTGTGGAAAAAATATGGAGAAATGATATAAATTCCCTCATGCAGCTGTCAGTCCAATTTTATATCACATTTTCTGATTATGACTGAAGAAATTATATATGTAATCATCTTTTCTGATTCTTACTAGAGCAATGTATGCTGATAAGGTTAGTTTTCTGTTATGCAGGAAGCTTTGTTATTTAAAAAAGTGAATTCTGCTTGCATTTGTTTAATTTTTAATTACTTTATCATTATGCAACTGAGATGCTTTTGAGTAGCTGAGGATCATGAAGAGAAGTTAAAGAAAACAAACATCAAAAATTAAAGAGGAAGGCCCCGTTTTTATATTATTTCAAACAGGTCCATACGATGGCTTCTGTGTAGGGAAGTGGCTACACTCGGGTTGATGGTGGGTTTCAACTCTCCCTGGGGCATGTGCATGAGCTGGTGCTGCTGCTCCGGGTGCCCCCTGTTGGCTGCAGATTGGCTCCATGTCTCACAGGGCCAGGCACATTGCCAGCAGCCCTTCAGTTCCTGCCAAACTTCTGCAGAAGTTAATTGGTGACTCTGGGTGTGACAGCAGCATCTCCTAGGTCCTGCAGATGACTTTGGGCATTATGGGGCAGGTTTCCCTACCAGGGGACAAATCAGCACCAACTTCTCATGTCCGGAGTGAAGGGGTGATTAAGTCTGTTACGAAGCAAGCCTGGGGGAAGAGGAGGGGAAAGCATCTTCAGGTAGCCAAAATCCTGCTGTAGATGGCAGGCATGCTTGGGTGGGCTGGTTGTGGCAGGGAGGAGGGCACAGTAACCTCTTACAATACACTGGACTCATGTGACATTGCTTTTTTTTGGCTGGAGTTGACATTGCTGTAAACAAAGCAATGGTGAACGAGGTGCAGGATGGCCTCCCTACGAGCGATGGCCCTGAGCAGAGCCCTGCTCCTCAACCCATGCAGCCCAAGAGCACCTCGAGCTGCCAAAATAAGGCAGCATTTTTCTGAGTCTTATTACAGTTGACATATCTTTTTGATAAAATTGTCTAGTTCATATAGTTTGCCCTGAAGCCTTGTACTATGAAGAATATCTTGCTGCTATGTAACGCTTCTTGTCCAAGTGTTTCCAAGTGCTCTACAGTCAGACCTCAGAATGTTTCTGAAAGATAGTGTCCTATAATCCTAGTTTTATAGAAAAGGAAAGTGGAGCACAGACTGGTTAAATTACTATAGTGAATCAGTTAGCAGTGGAAATCTGTAGCAGCAGAGGGGGTATGTTTCAGAACTCATGCCTTCTGTCTGTGATCAATGGGAAGTACAACTTTACAGTTCTGAAAATTAATTTTCTGGGCAAAACTCAGCATCTGGCTCTCAGTAATGTTTTCTAAAAGAAAGTCTGTGGCTGTAAAGATTGCCAGTCTTTGATACAACAATGTACCAGTGGGTCAAACTTGCCGTAAAGCATTATTAGTGGAGCAATAATAAGTAATTGAAAGGTTAAATCCAGAGCAGAATGTTAAAAGGAAAGCGATTTCCTAGTCAGAAAGTATGTTGCTGCTTACACTCTTCAGGGATGGGACCCTACCGTTACACTTACAAGTAAAGTTACATCTCTTGTACAAGGTCCTGGCATTTGCAGGTAGTTCTGCTTTTAGGGTAGCTTCCCAGTGTTACGAGCACACCATTGTATCGCTCAGCCCTTCACTGATACTTAGCAGGCTTTGGGCTAGAATTATCCTGCATAATTATTAGCCTCCTGCCTGCTGCCAAAAAGATATATATTTTTTTCTCATCCTTGTACTGAGGTATGTTTCTTTCCAAAGTGAGATCAACCCTTAGCAAACAAATGGATGCAAAAGTACTTGTTAGATCATTTTTGGTTTCATGTTTGATTAATGTGATGGATCACTATAAGTCACACGCTGTGCTTTCTGAGAACATGCTAACTAATCTTTTACTGCCACCAGTAGCAAAAGTCTCCTTGAGACTGCAAATAAATTGGCAGCATTCCCCAAGGTCACACATTCCTGACAATATTTATTTTTATTTTCCCTGCAAAGGGACATTTTACATCGACACTGGAAGTTTTGCTTGTTGTTTTACACAAAATGGTGGAAATCTGAACTGCAAGCTCCTAATAGTAATTTTTCTCACTATTTCTATTGTACCCCATTCGAAGGGGTCCTATATTGGGATGGGACTTCCAGGGTGTTACAAGACTACAGGTAAGTAACAGAGACTGCCGTGGCTAGCGCTGTAATAAAGCTGGTAGGAATATATAGGAGAGAAGTCAGGCAATGAGGTCCAGAGAGCAGGGAAGGGCCATAACCAGGGGCAAGAGCCTGGGCTGGGATGCAGCAGGTAACTTTGTCTATTCTGCTGGTTGCAGCTGGATCACAGGTATAGAAGGACCCTGGCTAGAAATCTCTAAATGTAGGAAATACTGGCTTAGAAAAAAATCCAAAAATCTTACTCCCATCTCTGTTATGGCTTTTATGCCCTATCTTGCATGTGCAAACTGGAGGGTGGCTGCACCGCCCTCTCCAGCACCCAGGAGCTGCCAGCCTTGCATGGAGTCTGGGTTTAGGCAGGAATGTGGGGCTGCCCTCTCCTCCACCCTGCAGGTAAAAGGCAGCTTCTGAGTTTGCTTCATTTCTGCTGGGTGTGTAGGGAGACTCATTAGGCAGACAGACGGTGCCTGAAGCATGTTTAAAAAAAGGTTATTCTCTGTGTTCATCCCCTTATCTCATCTTTAGTCACTTGCCTTTTATTGCCTATATTTCCTATCAGCATTGATGCTGAATGCTAATTACCCTGGGTGAATATATTTCAAAGTTGTCATAAATTATACCGGCTCTAGGTTTATTTTCCATATTTGTTGATTTTCTACAGAGCACTCTAGCTCCCTGAGCTTTTCCTCCCACTCTTTAGGATTAAGATGGTTGACAGGCCCTGGAGCCCAGAGATTTGCATTTCTCTTATTTCTCTTTGATATAGGAGACTCCTGGGATCTGGGCAGTGTTAGACGGAGGTGTGCAAGAGCCTGCATGAGTGGCTTAGACCAAAGGGAGGCCTGATTTTTCATGCCTGCTGCCTCACCCAAACTCTGATTTGGTGACTCCAGGGACATTGTTTTGGCGGGGTAAGGCTGGTGGAGGCTAGTCCTCCTCCCAAGGACACAGCAGCAGATGTTATTTGGGACAATTTCCTCTGGCGATGTGTTTGGATTTCTGTGGGCAAGGAAGCATTGGCTTGTGGTGGGTGATTTCCATCCTTTCAATAGCTGGTGGGGAGGTGAGTAGGAGCAGCAGCAGGAGGTAAATCTCCTCTCCAGCCTCCTCAAGAACTGCTGCTCTGTTGGGACACCTAGGAGAGCACGCTGGGGTGTTGGGCAGCGGGACAACTGAAAAAATGCTACATAACTACTACAGAATTGAAAATGTACTTGGGAAAGAGGCACAGGGTTTGACAGTGTGTGTTAGGACAGCTAGGGCAAGGAAATACACGGTTTCTGAGAAAGAAGTCACTGGAGTCTTGATACCTCCTTTGGGTTGGAATGGATAATATTTGACTATCACTGGTGCGTACGTGAAAGTCAGCGTTAGAGACAGGGGGAGGTGGAGTGTAATGTCTGTGTTAGCAGGTCATGCCTCACTGTAAGAGCAGAGCTGTGAAGCCAAACTGAAGCATTGGCGTTTGCACTCCAGGTATCTAGGGCTGGCTTGTGGGCAAGCAGCATCTTACCCTAACACTGCTGCGTACGCAGCGCATTGAGGTGGTATTTATGAAGACGTTCACATGCACATGGGCACATACCTGTAACATGGACAGGGTCAATGTGTTTCAGTATCAGTCTGTCTAGAGGGATGGGCTGGTCCAGGACTGTGCAAAACCCACCCTCTCTTATGAAGGACTGCAGCTCAGGAGTGAGGGAAGGACAGACAGGGATTAAGCTGGTGTCTGAACCCCCGTATTTCTGGGAATAGAAAATGAAGTTGGTTAGCTGGTTGTCTGCCATCTGCTCAGGAAGTATAGGCACTAAACAGTTCTAAATTATGTGTTTTCTCTTATCAAAGATACTCAGTTTATTTGCCTGAGGAACCTCAGAAAAACTCATCAGTACCTGGCGTTCTCCTGCAAGGTCACACCTTGTACTAAAAAACCACAACAGAAATACCAGACAAGTTCACAGGCAGAAAACAGTCAGTCTAGGGTGTTCAAAGGTCTTGCTTGTTTTTTTTTTTAGCTTTCTCCCTGCTTCTCCCCCCTTCTTTTAATAGCAGAACTTTTTCTCTACTCCTTGGAGGTGCATTTCCTCACCTCCCCTTGCGTACTTGCAGAACGCACAGTTCCTGGGGCTCCAGATGGGTCGCAGCCCCTCACAGAAGGTTCACCAACACACACACATGGGGCAACCCTCAAAGAGACTTGCCTGTGTGCACCAGGCCCATTGAATCCCTGCTACCTTCACTCCCCCCTGTGCTATGGGGTGGTGCTGCTGTTTCACCATCTCTCACTGCATGACTTCTCTATCTCCTACAAAGGCAGAACAGGTGCTTCTTTGAAAAAAAACCAAAACGAACCAAGAATTCTTTAAATCAGACACAAACTTCTTGAGATTTAGCACAGGTCCACTTAGCCTTAATTTACATCATCTTCATAGCCTTAATTTACATCACCTTCATAAACTTAATTAGCTAGATATACTCCAACACTGAAGCTTTAGGAATTTCAGATGATCCAGTGCCTTTTTTTGAAGGCTGAATACAGATATTTATCATCTGTAGAACTCTCTATAGCCTCTTTCATCAATAAAAATTTTCTTAAGAAGAGTCATTATATCTCCATTTTAAACTAGGGGCAATCAAGACAAAGAGAGGACACATACAACAGGCTGTTTTGCAACTGAGAATAAAAATAACCTTCCATCTATTTTAGCATTTCCCTGTCCTCCCCCCCCCCCTTTCTTTTTTCCACTGCTTTCCAACAGTTCTGATATCTCTAGGATAAAAAATTCTGAGGTTGCTGGACTGAGTCATGAGGGGAGCATTAGAAAACTTCTTACATTCTTGAAACTTTTCTGAGCTTTAGGAATCCAGGCCATCAGAACACTACCAGGAAAATATTAAGGTTTTGCAATGTAAATTCTGCCTGTAGCATACTGAGCCTAGAAGCAGGGTTTTGAATCAGTGTTATGGTTTGCTACTAATATAAGGAACCTGTCCTTCATTCTGATTAATCATCTTGTATATTTATTGTTAGATCAATCTTCCAAAGTACATTCAAAATATTTACCAAGCTAAAAACTGCAGACACATATATCTCTATCCATTATTACCTTTTTGTTACGTTTAATTTTGGTAATTAATAGGAAATCATCAAATAGGAAGAGGTAGACATCAAGGAGTCTTGTGCTTTCTGAGAAAGAAAACAAAAATAATCAATTTGATGGTGTGATTATTTTAAGGACCTCCGACTTCTAAGATGAGGCACAACTACGAATCACTGCATCTTACAAAATGCTTTTAACAAAGAAGCGTGATTTCCAACATAGTACACAACTACTCATCCCTAGTCTGCACTCCCAAATGCAGTGCTAAAAACAATCATGTGCCTCCTGATGATTCTGGCTACTAATACTTGTACCTTGTAGCAGCTACCTCATTATGAAAAAACAACTACTTGCCTGCCAGGAAAAGCGACCTGGATCACCTACAAATACAACAATCTGCATGCTATAAATTAGCAAATCCTACCTCGTAAACAGTGAACTTTCTGAAAATGGCAGAGGTAAAGAAATAGGGAAGTGCCACGTTTTCCTGGTTCCTTTAAATACTGCTATGCTGCCCTCCTCACAGGCTTTTGCAGCGATGAAGTGTTAATTGATAGCATCACAAAAACCTTTAAAAAACTACACAAAATAGCATTGGCTTATCTTCCTAGCTGAGAGGACATGAGGATGTGAGGAATATAACAACAAATGTCTGTGAGGATGAGAAGTCTTACCAGTTGATCTCCAACATGAATGTTGAAAACTCAGGTATTATTATAAGAAATAATAGGGAGCAATTTAACAAAAGCAAGAGTAATTTTTTAAGCAACTTCCTGCAGGAAACCTGGACTCTCTACTGGATTTGCAGAGATTGGTCCTGTGACCTCTTCCTTGTTTACGCTCCTTCTATCCCTTTCCACGAATCTTTCTTTCATTTCCCTTTTTGGTCCCAACTTGCTGTGCTGTTTCACTTCCAGAATCACCTCCTTTCTCTGCTGCAGGCTTTATCCTTCATAATGTGTCCTCTAGCTACTCTGCACCAAAAGGGCATCTCTGGGCATGAAAAACAGGCATGAAATGCCCAGCTACTCTTCACAGCAAATGGGGTTGGTCAGAGCTATTGCTTCCAGGCAATCTTGCAGGATCCTAAAATACTTTTTTGGGTGTCTGGTTCTGAAAGGTTTGGCTTGAAAAATTCTTGTCTCAATGTTGCACAAAGCAACCTCAGTAACTTACTGAAAATTAAAATTCTGACTAGGTCATGGGTCAGCCAGCTGCACAGAGAATAAAGAAACTACCACGAGGACCTTCTTAAATGCTTCTGGATATTCAGAAGACTACAAACAAGCAAGTTAATGTGTATTAGATATCTTATAAAAAATACCCTTCTGTAAGTTTCTGTGAAGTCAAAAACTTTGTAGAGGGTTCTCTGCAACATCTCTTGTACAGCAGCAGGCTTTTGTGGGCATTACACAGGAAAGAATTATTTGCTGTAAACTCTGTCTACTGCTGTGGACAAAGTTTTCTGTTTCTTTTATTTATACTGTGTTCACAGAGTCATTGAATGGCATCAGTTGGAAGGAACCTCTGGGGGTCTCTGGTCCAACCCACTGCTCCAGGCAGTTGAAGACAACAGTAACGCCTTCCCTGAGCCATCTCTTCCTACGTGCAAACAAACCCACTTCTCTCAGCTGCTCCTATTCTCAATTACAGAATTACAAAACCCCCCATGGAACTGTGCTCTCAGTGATCTCAGTTTCATTCAGTCAAGGAAAGTTCACCTTAACACCAAATTTGTGTGCGTCTGTTCAGAGTGGTGACTTCAGGACATGCTTCTTTCTGTTGTGCGGCATTATATTGAACTTGTGATTCCATTTTTGTCTTGAAAGATATTTCATCCAGACAAGTGGCCAAATGCCAGGCACTTTTATATTGCAGATTGCAGGCAGCTGGCTGTCTTGCTTGGGTAAGAGTTGCTCATACCTCCTTCTCCATTTTCTAATTACGTACTGCAGAAAGAAATGTGGCCACCCGATGGCCACCCTTACCTCCTGCACTGGGGGCGCATGTCTCATCAAGAGAGCAATGAGTGCAGAGGGAAGAATTAGTAGGAGAGGACTTGGTGGCTTGCTTTCTCCTCTGCCTGCCACTCCCTAAACATCAGCAGCATCCTTTTCTTCTGCCCTCCACGTTTCTGATGTTGTGCCGCCTTCTCTGCTACTGTAATTCTCCTCATGTGGGAAGGAAAACAAAAACACTGAAAAATGGACTGTGTCCCTTTTGCTGCTCCCTTTATAACAGTAATAATCGTGGTGGGAGATAGAAAGTGTTGTGTGCTTATTCTCTTCACCTCTGCTCCTGAGGAGGTGGCGAAGGAAATGTAAGACTTGGGCTGTGCTCATTTCTGTCAAACCATTGCTACAGCCCTGCAGCCACTGTGGCACGCAGCTTCTGGCATCCTTACAGATGCATCCCAGGCTCTGCTTCCTGCTCATGCAAGGAGAAAATTCTCCTCTCCTGTGCAGGTAGAGATTCTGCAGCAGCTCCCTAGCAAGCAACATGTGCCCTGCTACAAAATGATGCCCATGTGTCTGGAGACATGAGTCTCCGCTCTGCCAGGGTGATAGACAGTGCTGCGAGCAGTGTTGTAGAAATCAACGTGCTCTTGTGGGACCGCTGTGCTACCTGTGGAGTTAATGGCATGTTGTACGAGCGCTCTGTTTGTAAAAGGGAAGCAGCCGGCAGGATAACACCTTCTTGTTCCAAGATATCCATCAAAACAGAGATAAACTATGAAATAAAACTAGGAAAAACCTCTGGACTTTTCAGTAATTTTCAGTGAAACCTGCAGCGGATACGGTGCCAGAGAGGTGAGGTATATTGACCTCAGGCCGCGGGCATGTGGGGCACCTTGTATGGGACAGTCTAAACTTCCTGTTTTCCTATTACCACATTCTTGAGCGTGACAATAAAACACTCCCTTTGAATGGCAGGCATTAGACAGTCAAGCTGATTTCTTCAGCACCTGGCAGACTGAATATCCAGATGTGATAATAAACAATCATGTGGATTACTCATCCTTTTGGCAGTTTGGCTGTTTCTCAGTTTCTCTCTGACAAGCTGTACATTTGGTTTTTTCTTTCCTGCACCTGCCTAAATACTGTTGTTCATTCTGGACCTGCCATAAAAAAATATGATTCTGTTTAAGCTAACTCCCCATACCAGGACATTTAGGGACGTTACCTGCTAATGTTAGCCTCCCTTCATGAAGGAGAAGTCTGTTCGCTGAAGACAAAATGTTTTCACTGCTGTTTTCTCTTAAGCTTTGCTTCAAACACTTGACCCAAAAAAGAGAGAGAGAGAATGGGGAATCTTGCATATCTGATGATGAACTGGGAGGCAACCAGCAGTTAAACAAACTGAGCACATGTGTGCTCTTATCTCAGGCTAAATACGTCACACAGCTAATAACTAAGCATGGCTGTGTTTCTTCAGCAGCACTATTGCTTAAATGTGTTTATGCTTTTGAAATGTTAAGCTGGGTTTTTCTTTTCCAGAATGAGTTGAATGGTTTTTGCAGCCCTGCATGTGAACAGACATAATCTTTGAGGTGAGACCCACTTGATGATATTACCATACTGCTGCTTAAAGTCTGTCTGTGTGGGTAAGGGGGTAACCACAGCAGAAAGGTGCACATGTTCTCAGGTATGCTGTGTAATTTTTTGTAATGCCATTTGAATGTACATATGAATTTCTTTGGCTCAGCCTGAGGAGTGAAAGAGGCAAATAATTTCTACTCTGTATGCTTATAAAAAGGTAGTAATAATTACATGTATCCCATTTCATTCTGCCCCCTAAAAGCAAACACTGGAGAATCCTCCTGGATCATGCAATCATACCCTCTTGGATGCTTGCTAAGAGCAAGCCATGCTGCCATCCAAGGCACCGTGCTCAGCCTGTGTGTTCAGCTACAGTGCTTGCAGCGCTCAGGCTGCAGCTGCTCCTCTTAGAGCAGAGCCAACCCCAGTAACAAGAATATGGATAACCAGCCAGCTTTAGATGACGCTATAAAGATAGATAGGAAACTAAACCTTCCTCAAGGAAAAATGCCCTTTAAGAACCTACTTACCTCTGGGACAAAGAATCTCTTGTCACGATCCCAGACCTGAGGCCAAATTATGACCTCTTGCAGCTGCCTGAACTTCTGAAAGTTGTCCAACCACTTGACTTTACCTTCCAGATCCCCTGAAATATGTGAAACATCAGTTACTGCCAAGGCTGGCAAAACCAGTCGTATTTCTAGAAGATGCTGAACACTGATGTTCTCCAGTGGAAGCCAAAGCGCCTCACATCTGAAGTCCCAGACGAAATCTTGGCCTCATTGTAAAAAATGCCTGAACTCTTTTTAGGTCAGCAGAGCCAGGATTTCAAACCATGCTTAAATTCATGGCTAAATGAAAAGGTTGTGTTTACTAATCTGACTGGGGAATGGGGCAATCATATAGAACTCAATTAAACCGCAATCTTTAAAAGTTCTTTAAAAAAAAAATCCTGCCTTTCTAAACTGTCTGGGGTAGTGAGAGAAAAAATAATTTTAATTATATAAAGCCTGATCAAAAGACTGTTGAAATTAATGAGAATTATTTCAGAGTAAGTGGTGCCAGAAGTGACTGAAGCATTTAACTGGGATGGGGGTGCCTCAGAATGTGGAAAATGGGGATTAAGTCTTTGCTGATTCAGGGCCATTACGGCGAAAACTTTAATGGACCTGCATCTTAAATACCAAGTTTTTGTGTTGAGTCATATTGCAAATAATGGTTTCGGACACATACACACATATACAACAGAAGGGAATGCTGGGACTGCAACTGTTCCTTATGTCACTGATTCACTGTTCATAAATTGAAGGCAGATCTTTGTCAGGTGTCTGTGGATAAAGAGGGGCCACCCCTCTCTCTTTGGTTTCCTTGGCCCAGATGTATCTAAACTCTGGAAGGACCTATTTCATTGCCAGTAATATTCCCCAGATATCCCATGGTCTTTTGGGGCCATACCTAAAACTGCTGTCCTCCCAGCAGAAGTCCCCAGACTAGCGACAAACCCATCTTATTTTCCTATGTGCCGAAAATTTTGCTCCTTGTGTGGCCATTAGGCTAGACTCCTCATAAGACTTGGCAAGAAGAGAAAGGACCTGAGTCTCTCTTACAGGTGATAATTCTGTCATTAGAGTATTTACCCAAGAAGAAGGAGACCCAGGTTTATCTGTCTCTAGAAGACATTAACTCTCTCTCTGCTTCACCTTTCCAAGGCGATGTTCGAGCCTTCAGCCTGCAGGACAGGGAGAAGGACGGCAGCAGAGATTGAGACACCATGCTGGGCGGCTCAAGGCCCTGGTGTGCTCCTGCTGAGGATGAAGCACTGCCTGGCACCTCTCCCTGCCAAGACTGGCAGGGTAAGTAAATGTTTTGCTGATGCGCTGTCTTGTCTTTGATTCAGTGGGGACTGCATGAGGCCTTTGGGGAATAAACCTATCTGCTGATGTACTATATGACCATAAGACACTTAGAGATGCATGTATAGCTTCCTGAACAAGACTGAATTAATAAATTATTTAGAATTAAAAAATTATTTACTTGAAACAAAATGCAGGAAAGAAAAAGTATTCCTGGACCAATCCCTTCTTTTTCCAGAATAGCTAGAGAAAATCTGTAGCTGAGATAGATCTTCAGCTACTTTACATGGCAGGACCCTGTCATTTAGAGAAAGGTCACTGACATAATATTCCCCTTGTGAGTGCAGTTTTATCCTATTAAGGATTAGCCCTGACAAATCCTCCCTAGACATAAATCCAACTAAAAGACTTCTTTGTTTGAGATTTTTCTTGATTTGTTCCAATACATGATCTGCTCTTAATTGTTTGCATGTCACTGCAGATGATTCTGAGCAAATACAAGTGACTCACTGATTTGGGAGTCCTGTGACCTTGCTCAGAGAGGCTTTGACAACACAAGGGTGGCACCATTTATTTTCTACAGAATGAGAAACGGGCTCAGGATTGTAGAAAGGCACACACATCCTCATTGAATCTCTGCAGGGAGACCAGACCCATTCACACTCAAAGGACATGCACAAAAAGGCCACATAACTTGCTAATTGTTAATTGCACACTTGACTTTTAACCTTAGCTACTTACGTATGGACTTTTCCACCTTCTCTTTAAGTGCCCAAATAAAGCCTTTCTCTGTTTCGTCAGTGCTCCTCTTCCAGATGTTGTTAAGGAGGAGGGGATAGCGTGTCAGTCGATGCAAAGGAGCAACCAGCAGCTCCGGCAGATGCAGCCTCTTGCACTGTTTGTTTTGTTCACACCACTGCTGAAGACAAGGAAAAACTGCCTTAGGCCTCAGCTTGCTCCCTGGCAGGGAGGTAGCAAACAGTTTTCTGCATCATCAGCTGACTGTAATGGGACAGGGACTAATTAAAGATGAGCTTTTCACACAGTAAGAGCAAGGGCAGCGAAAAGGCTCTCTACAGGGGGAATCACATTGCTCATCCAGATTCACTGTCTGCATTGCTGCGTCCCATTTCAGATGCTGTGGCCATGCTAGCAGATCAAGCAGTGCTCTTATCTGCCATTTTAATTTCCTCAGGAAAACCTCAGTTACGTTTGAAGGCCAACTTATGTTTTAGGGTCACTTGCTACATCCCACTGGGAAACTTCTTTGTAGGCATGAGTGTGTGAAATCCTTGTCAGGGAGCAAGCGATGTGAAACTCCCAGGCCTTAAAACCTGGCTTTCTATAAAGATGTATCCTCCCAGTTTTGGGCTGCCTGTGAGAAAAAACTCACTTCTTCAGGTTTCTCTTTCTAAGCCTGTAATGATGAAGATCAATCTTGTTTACAGGACACACTGGTCTGCTAATGGTAAGTCAGAAAGAGTGGAGCCCTCTCCCTGAGGACCCCACCACTGCACTGGCTGGAGTTGCTGCTTCAGGCAGATGCAATGTTGGCAAAGACAGAACCTGCTCTAGTGCTGTAACTTTACAAAGACATCCCTGATAGCTCTTTCCAGCCTTAGAGGAAGGTAAACGCTCACTTACTGGTAGTATTTTGATACCAAGTTCTACATATGCTTTATCTATGGTTAAGCAAAACCTGTCAGAGGAAGTAAACCACTGCCTTTGCAGAGGGGTTGCTTGCTGTTCTATCCAGGATATTGCTTCCTCCCTGTGGGCCCATGGGTGAGTGAATACCCATGAGCGGGGAAAGCAGCCCAGCTTTCTTGCCAGGGTTCAGCCAAAACCTACACTACTCTCTCATCGCAGGCTCCCAAGACACATGAAAACGCTGATGTGCTCCTGGATTTCTATTCCCCTTCTTTTGGCTTGTATCATACACCCCTTTCCTTAAGTGGAAGGAAGCCATCATATGCTTCTCCAGTTTTGAGGTTTGTGTATGTCACTGGTGATGTGGCATAGCATAGAGGCTGGGGGCTGTTTTGCACTCAGGGAATGTGAGCCCTGTTGTCTGCTACAGCACATAATACCCTACAGACTGTGTTCCCACCCAACATCTAAACCAAGCTGATATGCAGGACGTATCAAAGTAAAACGCTTGAGAGGGATTTTACAATGTGGCTTGATTTTGTTTCTTTTTTTTTGTGTAATCATTTCACTTTGTTAAGGTGGAGGTTACCAAGTTAGGGGATCATGTACGAAACACATGAATGATAGAGGCTGGCAGTACATATTTTCTGCCAGCAAAAATGCAGCCAGTTGTTCCCTTTTGGCTTCCCCCTCTTGCCTGTTCTAAATTACAAGTATGGACTTTCACATATGCAGGGGAACATACACTCAGGAGGGTGGCTTCATATCTACAATACCCTCTGCAGTTCAGAAAATCTATGCAAAATGCTATCTACACAGTTTTGCTTCCAATGAACTTTCCTAGTCTGTTGTTAAAATCCTGTCAGAAGGTGGGAATGCTGAAGACAACAACAAAAGCATCACTTTACTTTCAGGTAGATGCCAAAATCTTCTCTCTGTCTCAGGTTTTCCAAGTAGAAGACAGCGGAGGTATAATTAAGGCAATAAATCTGGTGTGTCTGGCAGAGGTCACCCTGGAAAAACTGCAGAAAAAACTTGGAAGCTTCTCAAGAAATAAAAATGTCATGACAAAGGGAGGAACAACATTTTTGGGTTTGTAATGTGCATTTTACCTGAGATTTCCTCATAGCTAGGAAAATAGGGGAAGAGGGAAAGGGGGAGTTAAAAAAGGGCAAGTTAAAAAGTAGTAAAAGTGGTACAGTAGCAAAAAAACCACATCAGTGCTCAAGCAATGCATGGGAGAACAGTTCTGACAGCTCTGCAGAGGTGTGAAGCATTCTTAGACTTTGTTCTCATTAGGAATAAATGATGTGAAATTCATGTAGAAGCTGAAGATAAAATCCACTATGCAACAGCTTTACATGGCCTCATATAGCATGTCACTTTATATCTGAGTGTGTTAGCTCTTAGAAATGTTGAATGCCATCCACGATAAAGACCAGTTTCGTCTGGGATTTTGTCTGTCTCACTCAAACATTATTGATAAGAATGCCTGAAGTCAGTGGTAATCGGGGTGAGAATCCAAGCTCTAGCCTCCCTTTCCTTTTTTAAAATCCTAACCCTGAGGTAGAGTATGTTTTAGTATTTTCCCAGTTTTCTAATGGCCTCTACTGCTAGGGAAAGTTCAGGTCTGTGAACTGATTTTCTGTCTCTATTAATATTTCCAACTTTTCAGTCATTGGGAAATTGTGCAGGAAATAGAGCCCCTGGAGACTGCTATTTGGACAACTTCCTAGTTTACCATGCAGAATGCCCAAAAGGGTTGCAGGGCTGTGCTCAGCAGTGGCAGAACAGCTCTGTGCATGCCTCTCTTGCTTAGCAGACACAGGCCAAAGTGCAAGAGGTATTTCAGTCCCATTAAGCTCTTAATTGAGCACTTAAATACACTTGTGGGTCTGGTCCATGGACTAAAGGAAGGATCTATGTGATGGAGTGGAAGGAGGCAGGGAACATCCAGTGATGGGGCTGGGGTCTGGTCTTAGAGAAACATCTTCCACAGAGCGAGAAGCTTGCCTCTGCGGTGGTGAAGTCTCCTCAAGGTCCGGGCTACTGTTCCTGAGGAAGGGAAAATCTCTCCACGCTTGGTTCCACATGCAGAGCACCTTTCCACAACCACCTCAAACATGCCAATGAGGAAAAAGAAAAACATCCTACTGACAGGAGGTGCTTGAGGCTGAGACCAAACTGCCTGTGACAGATGGCATGTCCTTGACTGACTTGATTGCTCTAAAGCACCCACATGCTGTGATAAATAGTCTGCTGCAAGGACCTGCTGATATTAAGCAAGAATACTTCTAATTATGTTACCTTCCTGAGTATGGAGCTGAAATCCGTAGGAGAGTCTGACTTGCTGATGTGCTCTTTCACAGTTTCAAAAAAACTTTTCAGAAAACTGAGACTTATCTAAGTAAGGGGAAAAAAGGAGAAATTAGCTTCAGTGATCTTCTGAAGTTAAGTTTAAAACAACTTTATTTCCCATCCCTGATCTCTTCAAAGGCTCCAAGCCTAATGGGGTGCCTATACTTATCTCCCTGACATTGCCAGAATTAGCTGCAGAATTACATCTGGAATGCTTTAATTAGTCAGAAGCTAAAACAAATCTATACGAATACCCACTTATGTTGTGATAATGCCATACAACAAAAGCTTTGAAACAAGATTAGTTATTCCATTTAAACTTATTTTAGGGCAGCAGCTGTATTTAACATGAATTGTCATAAAAAAAATATGGATGCATGGTATCTACTGGAAAACACCGATTGTCTATGACAAAGCTGTGACAATTAAGGAAGTCTTCATGGTTGTTTGAAGAAGATACCATCTTTCATAGATTGAGTTTGTTTCATGCTATTGGAGATGAGAGGAATTTCTATAAAATGCTATAAAAAGTCCCCATAAGTTAACTGTATATGTTTGCTCTGGATTCAAGGGTGCTCATACTGTCAGACAGATGTGGGTGGAAGCCTGCTCCTAAGCCCACAATTGCATCCTGAACACACTATTTGCACAAATTTCATGACCAGGCTCAGCTTTAGGCCAAATTTTAGGCCAGAAGGAAACACTGTCCTCTGTGATTCTGCTATGAACTGCTGTTGTAGCTGCACGTGCTGCTTTGTTTGGCTTATTTATGGGGCAGGGTTGCTTATAGGATGATGCTTATTCTTTCATTTTGACAAGGGTGCATTTTTCACCTTTTACAGCATGCATTTTTTCATGGATTCAGCCTGCTGTCAAGAAAAAATGCATACGGTAAAATGCGTTAAAAAAGGCATAAAAAGCATTGAGAGTAGCTACTTTCTCCTACATTTGATTGCTATTTTATATACAAGTATGCATAATAGATGATCATTTATCATCCTCATTAATAGGACATAAAAATTAGAAAACGTATTAAAGATAATTCTCTCAGGACATGACCAAGTTCCAGCGAAACTCAATTTTTGTGATTGCTAGGTGGCACATGGCAATATACCTCATTCCCTTCTTTGAACAAGAATGAAGGAATCGGCAGCCACACATCAGCTGAACTCCAGTAGTTGGCTGCATGTACAGTCCTAGCCCACAACAAGCGCGAGGTGAAACACATCAGCTAAAAATCTCTTTCCTTATATCTCCAAACCTGCTCAGGTGGTCATTCACAGCTGCTCACCTGTTGTGTGGACAGTCACTGAGCAGAGGTAACTTGCTCATGTGTTTGAGCTAATTGTCCCTACTCCAGAGAACTTCCCCTGCTTTTCTTGTTTTGGCTAAAAAGGGAGATGTTAACTGTTAAGGCAAGGGAATTGCAATAAGGGAAAGAACTTGAAGTAAGCAACTGGTTTAGGGTTTGTGAGCAGTCATTCAACTTATGCAGCTGAAGAGCTCCTTCCAAAATCCACTTTGCTGTTAAGGGTGAGGTAAAAGAGCTCTCAAGTTAAGAAAAACTTCTGCTTTGCTTTTAAAGTTATGTAAAAGCTGTTTTGGCCTTATGGGTTCTTTTAACCTTCAGGAGCTGAAAATGATCTTCCAGCAACTGGCCACAAGCAGCAAAGAGCTGGAGCACATCACAGCCAAGCCTTGTGGTCTCCCTCCTCCTGGAAGCTGGAGGGTAAGTAGCATATTAACACAGAGCATCCAGTCTGTGTGGGACATACTCTTCCACCCATACCAAGGGAAGCCCCAGCTGGAGAGGGCCGCTTATAATTTTGTTTTAACTTGCTCTACTGGACTAGCATAATAGGTAGTAAAGTCTTTGTGCCCATCTGTTTGTGAAAGGAAACTTGTTATTGTAGTTATTTTGCCATTCCTACTGTTTTGCTGTAAGGATTGTGCAGTTGGAGTTTACCTTCGCAAATCCTTTTAAAAGGATGTTGCTTATGAGAATTAGTTTCAAACTCATGTTTGCTTCAGAAGCAACTGCCAAATGAGCTCTCCTCCGTGTTCAAATGCCTGTTTATCTTTTGCTGGAGGCACATGAGAATAATTTGCACTGGTGAAGTTTAACCCCCACTGATACACCAAATAGAAATGAAGGAAAGACTAATTATTTGAACTAAGTTCCAAATGTAAGCATTGAAACTAAATAGAAGTTTTATTGATGTTTTCTCATCTCCTTTTACTGGGCTGGTTGATTTCTGACCTCAGTAAGACTTTTTTTTTTTTTTTTTTACTCACCTTGTTTAACTCCTCTAAGTTTGCAAAAAGTCTCCACAAATCCACATCCAAGAGAAATTCATTACTCTGGAGGTATTTTAGAGTGTTCATAAATATCTTTAAAAACAAACCAAATCCCTGTTATTTACTATTTGTGCCAATTCAATCTCTCTTCCCCCCCCCCCCCCCCCCCCCAAAAGAACATGTTTGCACTGTAATTCTCATGAAATGATCATTTGATTTGGGGAGGACAGAAGACGACACTCTGAGAAACTTTTCCTGACCTGCCTGAAGGCTAAATATTGGGATTTGTGTGAGGAGGAGGGTATGAGTGATGTCTCTGGGGTGTCTCTGTGGCTGCTGCAGAGGCAGCTATGTCCCTGCTGTGCTCTCTGGCAGAAGAGGGGCAACTGAGCCCCCTGCAGATAGGCGTGAAGGAGTTAATAACATCAGAGTCACAGTTAAACATTTCTGTGACCTTTCTAAATGCTTTCTGCTGCTATATAAATTATTTAGAGTTACTATGGGGAAAAAAATAGTTGGAATAACATAAGTAGAGGGCTCATGAAGGTTTTTCATCTCTTTGGATTGTTTTATTAACCTGTTTTGAGTGAAAACTGCATGGGTATTTATTGGCTGTTTAAGATTTTCTATTATTTAAGCTCTCATGGTTATCTTGAAGTGTGCTGAATCTGACCTAAATCTGAAAAAGGCTTAAAAAATGTAGATTACCAAGTAGAATTTTTCGTAAATATGTAAAAAATATTAATGGAAAAAAAAACATCATCCAGGTGCCAAGACTGAAGAGCTAGTGAGAGTGTTTGCTTAGCCTTGTGTAATTCTTCAGTTGCCACAAACAGTTGACCTGAGAACTGATTTACAGTTCCCTGTGGAGATTCATTAAAATCAATATAATATTTCTATACTGGGAAGTACTTAGAGTAGCAGGTATCTATAAAACTGACTCCCCAAATTCAGTGTGTTCTTTCTTTGGCAGGAGAGTTTGGGAAGCTGGCATGGACTGAATGGTTTATCATTCATGTGTCGCGCAGGGCTGGCTAAAGTTTGTCTGTGGGTTCCTACATCAGGCTCACCAAGGGACCTGCATGTCCTCACCCTTCCCAGGATTCAACCATTTTTTTAATCTTCTCAGAAGAAAGAATCTAGAAGGAAGGACACTTCCATCCTGCTTTGGACCTAGAACTGGTCCTGTTGTCCCCTTTCATCTTCTTTCCTCTTCTGCCCCACCAAGAAGGAATTCAACCCACTCCTCTGTTTATTCCCTTTACTTTTCAGTACTACTTGTACTGCCTAGGCTAACTTTTCAGCAACATGGAAAATGTTTCATTAATCTTTTTCTTTTGACTAATAAGAAAACAGAAATTGTCTGTTCAGAGTAAGAGAAAAATGATAGGAAGATATTTAGGGAAGCTTCCATCCTTTTAAATGGATACACTAACTTTTGATGTGTGATGAATGTAAATAGTGCAGCTATTCTTGCAACAGTGTGTAGTATTCTTGTCCATATTTCAAAGCTCTTAAAATTTGCCAGGATAGAGGCAATCTGAAGTTTTTGGGAGAGGAATTGTTTTTTAATTTGCTTGTTTTCTTGTAGTATTAGAACTACAGGTCTGACAAATTCAAGGTTTTCGTGCTCTAGTCGAGATAATCTAACCACAGCTCTATAGGAAGTTAAACAAAGAGTATAATGTTACAGACTAGTGGTAGAGAAATATCCAGTATAGTCAATTGGAGAGTGGCTTCAGTTCAGAGTTAGTAGGAGGAATAGTGGAATATCAGCTGAAATTACTGGAAGGATTTGCAATCACATGGTGTTTACAAAGCACTAGAAAGTGACATCCAGAAGAAGAGATGCCATCAAGAAGATAAAAAGCAAATGGAATTGTGAAAACAGAATTGAGCAGGCAATACAAGCGAAAAAACAAGTGCTTAAGTCATTCCCCTGTAGACACCCAATGAGAAGTTACAGGTGGCTTTATGTCTGCCATACTGACAGCAGGGCAAATAATGTTTCATTATTTTTGAGAAATGAAATCTGAAGTTACCGTTTTGAGAACCAGCAAATGATCCAGAAAGTAAGTGCATTCACTTGTGAAAAGTTCCCACACTGCTGCTTCTTTTTTCACTTCTAACTGGCTGTCGACATCTTTCTGGTCAGTCTGTTGTGTCTCTATAAATTCATGCCAAGATTTACTCTATTGATTGAAAAAGAAAGAAAACCACTGACTGTTGCATCAACTGCTTCAGAACTTATGAAAAGAATCTGTGATCTATTTGCCCATGTAAAAAGCCCGGCTGCTAGTATTAGTGATTCTTCTTCTGAAAGCTTAAAGGTTCTTTAAAAAGATTAAAAAACCTGACATTTTCCTCCAAAATGTTTATATTATAAACACACTGAATTGAAAGTAACACAGTATGATAGTCTGTGTTTGTAGGATGCTGTATCAAAAAATAGTGGGCAGCTTGCAAATGCCAAGGAATTGAATGTGTTGTGTTGCTGGTGTTACTGGAAAGCAGGGATGGGTGATAGCTTCCTATCAAGGAATTAAAATCGAAGTAGCGAGGGTAGAATCAAGGTACCGAAGGACTAGGTCTTCATAGGTTGGATGTTGTTTTGTTTAGTCCTAAGGTGGCTGCTATCACCTTCCTGACCTGCTCCAAATCAGACATTCACATATGTTAGGCACCAACAGGAGTCCTCAACAACCAAGTCTATGGGGAATTGCATGTAGCAGCCTGCTGTGAGAAGCGAAAGGCTTGCTTTGAAGGGGGTATGGTGTTAGGTGTGGATTATCCGAATAACACCCTAGTAGCCCAAGCTTGGTTTTTCTATGGATAGGGGGCCCTGGAGGACAGGAGCGTTGTTTATCTGGCAGATGGGCTTAGGTGGGATTTCTGGAGCTGAACCTTGGTGTTAGCATTGACCTCTATGAGGCTGCTTCTGAACACACCCCTAAGGCATCCCTGCAGAAAGGTCTCGTATCCAGAGTAATATAGTGAAAAATTGTACCTTGAAAAGAACACAGAATCTTTATCCCCACCCTTGGCACAGTATACTGAGTATTTTGATACCTTAAAGCAGAAAAAATCGTATGTGCTGCAATCTATGATCTTAACAGTTGAAAGACAGTTTTCCAGATCAGATTTGCTTCTGTTTCCCGGAAAAAAAAACCCCCTGATTCATGCAGAGTTTTAAAGACCAACAAGAAGTTTACCCAGCTCAGTAACTTTGCTCTGATCTGTAAGGAGCTTGCCCTTAACTGAGCGATTTCCTCGTATTTCCAGTCTCTCCTACACAGACATGAGGCAGCAATGACAGTTTTATTTGTAGCTGTGGGTGGGCTGTGTAGGTGGCTTAGGTGTGGGTGTGTAAGATCTTATTTATGTCACACAGAAGTCTTTGGCAGGGCAAATCATTGGTATGGCAACAGGCAATGGGCTACCCTCAGCAGATGGAACAAATAAAACATTTTGCTTCCTTCAGCACTGTCAGAAGTAGGGGAAAACTCATAGTTGAAATCATCCCCCTGCCATAGGTATACAAAGTTTGCATGTTTTGGTTTTTTTTTTTTTTAATTTTTTAATTTGAGCTATGTATTGGAAAAAACCTCCTTTGTTCAGCTGCAGAGTAGTGTCTATAAAATGAGCTTTTAGAAAGCTTAAAGAGCAGGAAGAGTTTGTCTGTGTGAGGGATCATGAAATAAAAACAATTGCTTTTGGTTTGGCTTTGTTTTTCAGGCCGACAGTGGCATATAAAAAGTTTAACCAATATTTATGAACTCTAATTTAGTGCTGTGAGCATAGACTTATAAGGTGTTTGCCTAAGTTTTATCTGCTCTCTGGAACTGTATACTCATAGTTCATGGATTTCTATTGTCTGAACTTTAGGTGCTGAACTCAAGCCAATTTTGAAATATGTGTTTGATTATAATACTTGAAATTCAGTGTTTAAGCCTAACTTAGTTTTGAAAGCTAGCTTGAAATGGAGCAGAAACAATAATGTGATTATACACGCACACACTTAACCGACTCACCAGCAAGTGAATCTTCATAAATTAAATTTTATGGCATTTAATAGTCTCAGAAATCACTTTTGGCTAAATATCAAATGAATTTTATTGTAAATTTCAAATATTTTGCTGAATTTACAAATCCTAAGTTTTAGGCCATGTTCCTTCAAATGCTATTGAAATGCTATCAAATGAAGTGAAAACTCTTGTACATGTTAATCCGACTATTTGCATTGGTTTCACTTGCACAAACTCTTCTTTGATATATGAGATTTAGAAGATAAAACATAAAAAATATGAGGAAGGGACCATTCCCAATTACATGTTTAGTGGTGCAAAGTTATCAAGACACTTGTAAATGATTTTTTGAATGATGAACAACAATCAAAAAGGAAATTCAAATACCATAGTAAGTGAAAATTTTCATCATGGGAAAAGACAAGGAAATGTGTTAGACAAGGAAATTAACTGAAGTATGTTGGTGTGTATGCTTTTACTGGGGAGTGTGAGGGTGCCCATGAGGATGGGAAAGACCAAAGAAAGCTACTTTGATAGGTAAAGCCTAGAACCCTTCCATGCACGTGGGAGTTAAACATATTCTCCAGAGCCTTAAGGCAATAAGGTCTAGGTTGGCTTGCAGAAAATACAGGATACAGTGTGGTCAAAGCCACAATGAGACTGACTTACCTTGTGCTCTCTTACACGGGGGAGTTCCACTGGACCTGCTGCCACCACTGAACGCCTTCATGAGAGCTCCTGCATTGCCCGCCCCGCTCTGCCCTCCTGGTGCCAAGGGCACCTCTCCTCCCACCGCCCATGGGGATGGGGAACAGCGGCGCTGACTGTGTTTTCATGTCCATCACGTGCAGCTGCACCAGTGGCTGCACTGGAGCCACCCTACCTTCATTGCAGATTAATGTCCAAGCAGCTGCTGGATGCCTTCCTCCATGGGCAGTAAAGTAAAGAAACTCTTTTCACTCAGGTTAGTTGTGAGAGAAGGCAAGGTCAGTGCAAGGAAAAAAAATGTGGTGAAATACTCACAACTCCTCTTTTTGCAAATGGCCACCTCAGCTTTTTGGACTCTAATGGGTAAAACAAATATATTATCAGTAAAGAAACAAATAGCTAAAATTAAAACTATTATTTATATGTTCTTGGGTGTTTTTTCTTTCCTTTTTTCTTTTTTTTAAGATGAAGCCTGATATACTATACTCTACTTGGCTCAGATTTAATACTTGTGTTTAGGCAGTTTGTGCACCAGACTTAAAACCTATTAAGCCTGTTGGGTTCCTCCCAGCAAGAATTATGTCTATCTGTGATGGGATCTTGGATGATACTAAATACTCCTACTTGCTGCAGATGATCATTATGTGATTTCCAATTCTTTACATGGGAAAACACATCATGCCTCAGGCCAGTTCTTGAAGATATCCATTATTTGAAGCAAGAATTAGGCTATGTCTGCTCATTAGTGATATCCTAGAGCTATAAAGGTATTTAAAACCCTTGTGAATAAACAATCCTACAAACCCTAAGCCTCAGACCTGTCATGGGGCTGGCACAGTGGTGCAGGCAGTAGTTCATGGTCTTTAGTGAGGCACAGTGAAAGCTGGGGATTTAGATGTAGGAATGCACTGGGGAGAGGTAAGGAATGCCTGTGTTCAGCAAGAAATTTGAAAGAGTTTTCTAAATGTGGCACCTATCTTCAGGCCTGTGTATGACTGGGAATCAGTCAAAACTTTCTCCTTTTGGATTTTGAAGGCCTTGGTCATTCTTTCTGGGGATGGTTGGCTTGTTTGCTTTCATGAAACTGCTGGTTGTGACCTTGACTTACTTATTTTTTGAGAAAATTTTGATCTCTGGTAACCAGCATTTTCTGGTCTCTGGCAATCACATTGCACACTGTACTATACTCCACACTAGATGTTTGTGGAAATTGCTTGCATGTCTACATTTCAGTGTTGGAAAGTCCTGTGAGCAACCTCTAGCCATGAGTTGGGTCTGCTACCCTCGTGATTAGAGTGCTACTGGAAAAGTTGGCATGGGCCACTCTTTCCTCTGCTTGAAGCTGTGCAGGCAGGAATTTGTAACTCAGCTGCTTGCAGATGGAGAACCTGGCCTGGGCTTTGGTTGCTCCTAGCCTGTGGAGAGGGAGGTGATCTGTGTCCTGCCCCCGTTGTCTACCGCTAACACTTTGCATTCAATAATAAAATATAGGCAAAAAAAAATAAAATGAGGGGAATTTTAAAATTAGGGATGCAGTCACTTTGGTGTGGGGTAACAGAATTCCACCCTGGAGGCTGAGCTCCCTTGCATGTCATTATTATACTGATTATAGAATCATTTATGTTGAAAAAGACCTTTAAGATCATCAAGTCCAACCGTTAACCTAACCTGCCATCCCACCACTAAACCATGTCCCCAAGCACCTCATCTACCCGTCTTTTAAATACCTCCAGGGATGGGGACTTGACCACTTCCCTGGGCAGCCCGTTCCAATGCTTAACAACCCTGTTGGTGAAAAAATTTTTCCTAATGTCCAACCTAAACCTCCCCTTGTGCAACTTGAGGCCATTTCCACTTGTCCTATTGCTTGCTACCTGGAAGAAGAGACTAAC
The DNA here is from genome assembly GCA_034008185.1 of Gorsachius magnificus. Classification (NCBI taxonomy): domain Eukaryota; kingdom Metazoa; phylum Chordata; class Aves; order Pelecaniformes; family Ardeidae; genus Gorsachius; species Gorsachius magnificus. Next base: position 168,199,108 of record CM067081.1, read on the forward strand.
ACCCACCTCACTACAGCCTCCTGTCAGGCAGTTGTAGAGGGCGATAAGGTCTCCTCTCAACCTCCTTTTCTCCAGGCTAAACAGCCCCAGTTCCCTCAGCCGCTCCTCACAGGACTTGTGCTCCAGACCCCTCAAAAGCTTTGTTTCTCCCCTCTGGACACGTCCCAGCAACGCAACATCTTTCCTGTAGTGAGGGGCCCAAAACTGAACACAGTATTTGAGGTATGGCCTCACCAGTGCCGAGTACAGGGGCATGGTCACTTCCCTGCTCCTTCTGGTCACTATTCCTGGTCCTCCCTCCCCATCCCACATGCATGCGTGTTCTAGTCGTGGCTTTTGCTGGGCTCAGACAAGCAAACCCCACCCTGTGTCTGACCTGCGCTTAGCAGCAGGGCCGTGTGGGGAAGGTAGTCCATGGCACTGTCTGACACCAGGAGGTCTCCAGGGAACACCTCGAGTCCAGGCAGACTCACTACCACGGAGCTACGCCTGCGCTCAGCTGATCTGTGAGATGTAACAACAACACGTCATCTCTCTCCGCTCGTGGCTGCAGAGGAAACTTCTGAAGTGCTCCATGCTGATACAGGAGGAAACAAACTAAAAGACCAAATCACAGAGGCTATGACATAATGTGTTAATGGAACAATGAGTAGAAAATTCCAGTGATTGGCAGCAAATATCTAATTATCTTTCCAACTCCACATTGCTGCTGAGATCAAGGTGCTTTTGGCCATGGCTTGCCTCAGGTAATAGGTGCTTAGAGAATTTAAATGTTGGAAATTCCCAGGTTCTTCTGGGATTAGGCAAAAAGCAAGTGAAGATTTCAGAAGCTGTGTTTTGACACTCATGTCGATAGGATCAGTTAAATACCATGTCCCTAGCTGATTTGTGGGTGGTCATTACTTTTAACCTTCATACAACTCAGGTGATTTCAAGGAAAGACAGCACATTAGTGAAACAGTTAAAATGTTGGGGTTTTAATTTTTATTTTTTTTTAATATTTAACCTTTTGACTAGTTTCTGCTATTTTCATTCTAAATCTTTATAGTGTTTTTTTTTGCTGATTCAGATATTTTGTGTTTTGAATGTAATATGACTTAGTGGCCCTGCTGATTGAAAAACAAATGGCTCTTTCCATCTATTGTTACTAATGGAGGACATTGTCCAGGATGTAGATCCATCAAGTGAAGTGACACAGGCATTCTGTACCCAGCAGTGTGTTTGTGCCAGGGGCTGCTTGCATTCAAATACAGATATTGGTGCATATCAAAAACCTTCTTGGATTTTGCTAATAACTCACACCGAAACCTAATTAATTGCATTACTGTACTGTTGCAAAGTGATGGGTGTCTGTAGCTTCTGTTCTGCTGTCTTCAACTGATCGATGGGTCAGTAATGAAGCAGCCGAGAGAGAAGGCATGCAGTGTTTGTGCATATATAAAAATTCTCTTTTTTAGGCACCATTTAGTATCTGTGGTATTTTTGGTCAGTTAAGTATACTTCTTACTGCTGTTTTGCCTAGGCAGATACCTTACTGTAAATATTTAGCAATGTGCCAACACCTGGTGTGAAACCTGGCAGGTATATTTTTCCCCTTTAATGTATGACTAGTCGATTGACAACTTATCAACTGGCAGATGAGCTCTGAGGTAGAGAACTGGGATTTGATATGTATAGCAGGACACGGAGATTATGCTTTTTTGTTATGATCCGACACTGCCATTGCCTGAAGTTGCCTTAGCTAAACCAATTGAACTGTACAGGTGAGAGGAAAGACTGCTCCTAACAACAGAGAGGGCTGTAGGCTATCAGGAGGGCCAGGTCTGGGACTTTAACACTTGAAACATGGGCATGTTAGGGCTTGAAAACTAAGTGTTGAAGAGTTTACAGTGTACAACATGTGAGTTCTCTGAAAGCTTTTCCTTTTCTGGCAGTCCTGCTGAATGGGGAATATAGGATCTGTTTATTTAACTTTAGGAATTTACAATGAAACTCGGAGTTTTCTCATGAAATTGAACCTAACATGTGGTTTGAGAGCTTTTATGGGTGGGGTCTGTTTCTTGGTTGTCTGCCAGCCCATACCAGTGCAAGGGAGACTGCTTCCTCATGGGATATGCTGGGTGCTACCCAGTGCAAATTTTAAGTGTTAGTAACAGCTGTATTAAGATGCTTCTGAAACCTCTAGTCATTCTGTCGTGCAGTCTCTTGGGCAGCTGGATTATTATACAAGCCAGATGCTGCAATAAAATACCAGGATAATTCTAGAAGTTGTCACTCCTGTACTGGGAAATTCAGGAGATTTATTTCAGGTTGGATTAATAATAAATTTTGCCAATGTATTATTGATTTTCAAAGTCTCTAGCCTACTTCAATTGTACAATATATTTTGAAGTTTGAGGCTAGTTGTTTATGAAGATTAGTAATGGGAAGCACAGTTTCATTGTAACTGAGTTAAATGGTGTTATTTCCCTAGATCAAAAAGGCCTTGAACTTCAGAGACACACATATGTCTGAACAAGCTCTTCATATAGGTATGCAAGCCTGTGAAGTGTGGGAGTGTGCCAAGGTCACTTGGATGTGTATCTACAATATACCTTTGCAATCTGACATGCCCGGTCTGATTAATGACTTACATGCCTAAATTACGTACTCATGCTTCACAGATGAAGGTACAGGTACCTGTGATCACCTGGCCCCATGCCTGTAGGCATATTATATACATTAGGTGCTCTTGTTGGTTTTACTGAAGAAGTGAAACTACTGAAGTGCTGTGTGATGCAATTTGTCAGCTTTTGAGTCTGTACAAAATATTTTACCATCTTTTCATGCCTGCAGACCCTGTAGCTTTGCCTTTTTCTTTAAGTTTTTATTTTTCTTACTAGAGGCAGGGGGATGAAGTGCTTGAGTGAAAGAAATGTTTGTACTTTAGGGATGAACCTGAGGAGATATCATCTGCAATAGTTCCTCCTTTACATCTACTTGTTTTGTGGAACAAGATAATGTCAGAGGTTTGCGTTACAAAGTAATGGAAAATTATTAAAGACACTGAAGCAGTTGACGGTCTGGAAAAACAAATATCCTGGGTATACAGTTGTTTCTAGGGCATGAAGAGTTTCAGCTGATTGCTTTTTAGATGTCTGTATCTTGATATGTTAATAATCTTAGCCTAACTAGACCTTTAGACGTCCCAGGGAATAGACATCTAAATAAATCACTTCACTTAAATGACAGACGTGATTTAAAGTAATCCCTACTAGATGAGAATAAAAGCAACTGAAGAGGTTACAAGGGTCAACATTATAGGGTGGTCACAGCACTGAGATAGCTGCCAGGTGACGACACTGTTACCCAAGCCACTCAGGGAAGGTGCTTGGACTCCTTGATTCAAAGAGCTAGAGTGACAGTTTACAGGCATATGAGGCATTAAAGAGGAAGAGGAGCACTTCAAGATAGATGAGCCCAGCTCCGTCTACTCATTGAAAATGAGCTGCCTTGGCAGTTACTGAGAAGACTTCTCATTAGCTGGTCATCTTTAGGAAATAGTGTAATCCAATTTTGCACCCAGTCTCTGATATCCTGAACAGGGCAAGGAGAAAGTGAGCTCAGAGTAAACTGAAGGTTTTGTTTTATCAACGTTTCCTTCCACGGCAGTGTTGGCTTTAGCATCTCACCCTGCCTCCACCACACACACCTCTCTCTGTGCTGCCCTTCTGGTCCTTTTTGTTTATTTATTTTGGCTGATTATTTGTCACCTGCATAATTTCAGCTTGTTGCCATGCCAACAGAGATGTACTGGCATTCCTGACTGAGGGCTGTGGGGGGGAAGGTTGTTTAAAATGAGCATTGCTGCTTTAAGAAAGGCTTTTGAAAATACTGCCTGGGAGCGGCGACAAAAGATGTTCATTAAAACTGAAGGATGGAGGTATTTTTTCACCCTGGATGATATATAAGTCAGTCTTGGAGGAGAGTTGTCAACTGTTTCAGTGTGTTTCTAGATGGAGAGAATAATCTGACATTTCAGCAGTTTTCTCTGACTGTGATAAGAAGGCATTAGCTGTTAAGGAGTTAGACTAATGATTTGGATAAAGGAGGAGCTGAATACAGCCCTTGCCCAGACCTTGGATCAGATTCAACCTGACAAAAAGGTTTAAAGCAGGAACTAGTGACTTTTGTTGTACCTTTCTGCACACTCTAATATTGCTCAGGAAAAGAAATAAAATCATAATACATTATCCAAACATCCTTTTCTCAATTTTTCCTGCTGGTGGCTATGGAACAAAGCTTGTGCTGTGCCCTGTGTGATTTCTTGATTTTAAAATGTGTCTGGATAGAAGACCAGAGCCAATAACTTAGCTGGCATATAGCAGCTTCCCTCTGAAGCTGCCAGGCAAGTGGCACCAAGAGAAGGCGTGTGCATTAAATGTTCAGTGTTCTCCCATTTAGCCATTTGCATTCAGTATTCTTCAAATTCTTCCCTGAAGTTTGCTATGGATCACACAAATCTTCACCCCATCAGTGCAATATGCTTATGCATTATAGTTTTGAGTTGGATCAGTGCAGCCTCTTCCCATAATAGGTGCAGATCACCTGTTTTCACACCGAGATGCAAAGATTTCTCCCTTTTCTCCTCTCTCCGTCTCCCTGTCCCCTTTTCTCCTGTAAATTAAAAATGCTAAGGAGTGGGCTGGAAATTGCAACAATTCAGAAAATCTAGGAAGCCTTGTCTACAGCAAACATGTAGACACACACACATCTATTAAGCCTTGTCTAAGGAACTGCACTCTGTAATGACTCGGGCTGTATCAGCCTGTTCCAACACACCCAGTCCCAAACACAGACCTGTGTGCAAACTGCCGGTTATAACAGAGCTTTTACCTGAAAAATGAGTAAACATTGGGAAGAAGAGGAGTTACCTCTCAACTAATGATGTCTACTGCCTTAAGAAGTGAAACACAGTATGGTAGAGTTAAAGCAGTGTCTTGCTGTTTGTTGTGTGGCTATTTCTGTATTCCCCAAGTCTTGCTCACCAGTGCTAGTGCTTGTAATATACCTCACTCACCTGCATGCCCCACCTGAAATCTTCAAGGGGATCATGTAGTAAAGTGAGCGCTGCACCATCAGTGAGAGAGATACGGTTATTGAGGGAGGTACTAGCTCCTACTTCCTTGTTGTTTGTGGAGAAAATAAACTTTGTTTCTCTTCTGTAAACATTTGAACATCTTAAGGAAACAAACATGGCTGAATCAAACTAATTTCTAATCAAGCTTTTACTTTCTGATAATTGCTTCTAAGAGCTTGATGCAATTCACTGCGTAGATCTACAGTACCCAACATTTTATCTTGCCTGCACTAACTTCGAGAATTCAAGTATTCTTCTTCGTTTGTAGGATTAACAGTCCCCCCATCCAGTAGCAGTCCTAGATCTGCTTTGCTCGCATATGAGAACAATATTGTGCTGTTCTGCTAACTTCTTTGCTCCCTTTTTCCTCCCACAACGTTTTGAAGAATGTCGCTCAAGATTATGAGATGTTTCACATTCTTCAAGCTGAAATTTGACACTGCTAATCCAAACAGCCAGACCTTTGGGCAGGCAGTTCCTAGTGCAGAGCTCTCCAATGGTCCAGCTGAAATATTACGTAAAATATAGCTAAATGTGTCAGGGAGAACACCACCTTTGAAAGAAAATCTCATTAAAAAGTTTAGTTTAACAAGGTGGTGACAGGCATTTCACAAAGCAAATCTACAAATTAAAGTTGCATTACACACATAACATGCCTCGCTGTTCAGTTTTGTCTTAGAGTGAAGCGGATTCATTAAAAATGTACAGAAGTGAAGCTTAGGATAAGATAAAACAAATATATGCATACCTTTTTGTAGGCAATCCACTCTGAAAGAAAGTGAGATATTCTTGTTACTTGGTCAGAAAGCAAGCAAGCAACCCAATTTTGTGAAAAAAGTACTAATTTGTGAAAAAAGTACTTCTTGAGAGAGAGACATTGGCTAATTATTTTAGCTGTTGTGAAGAAAGGAGGAGCACTCATGTGATATCCAGAATGTTTTCTGTATTTGAAGGAGGGCAAAAATAACTTTTGGTCAGTGGCACAAAACTAACTGGTTAGTAAAGAGCTATACACCTATTTGACACCATCCATGTTTGGTGATATGTGTGCAGGTGCTTTGTGTAAGGACGGAGTCAAGCCTGTGCCCGAATTTAACTGCTTGCACAAGTTAATGAAAGGTCTTTGAGAGTAGAGCTAGTAGCAAACCTGGCTTATGCAGGGCCTCTCCTTTTCTCCTTGGGGTGAAGTTATGGGAGATAGCTGAACAGTGGTTTGCCTCCAGGGAAAGATGGAGGGCTAGATCCTCCCTTGCTTACTTCTCTTTACTGATGCTGGCACAAGCTGGGCCAGTGTTTCTTTTTTTCTGAAGAGATTGCACAATTGCCTGCTTATTTATGGAGCTGAACATAAAAATGGAGGGGGTTAGTGAGTGGTAAATGGAAGTAAAGAAATGGAATGGGACCTCTTCCTTCGGTAGTAGCAAAGCTTAAATTTGGCTCAACCATCTTGAATGGCTTCGTTCTTGGTTTTGTAATGCTATTCAGTAAAACGGAATAGAGAACTGCCCTAGCTAAGGAAGAACCCAGCTGAAGGACCCTGGAAGTAAAATAACCTTCTAAAACCCAAACCAGAACTGGATAAATTATTTAGTCTTGTTCTTTCATAATCCCACAAACAGTTACACTGGCCCACCAGGGTGAATGGACAGAGGTGGGAAAGAGTGGCCACGTGCAGGAGTGGACTAGGCCAACCTGGTCACCAGGAGATGAGGCTGGAACCATTGCCTCTTGCTGGTTTGGAAGGAAAAGTCTCCCTTCCTGATGAGCATAGAACTTGGTCTGTTGCATCAAAGGAACTAGGGCCAGGTTGCAGTTCAGGTTAAGAACTGTGGTTTTGTTTGTGTACAGGGCCACAATGGACCAATATTGAATATGCAAGACTGAAAAGGGGGTTGCATCATCCAATTCCTCTTACCTGGACACCCTCCTGTGGTGTAGGGCTGGGGTGGGGGAGTCTCCTAGGCAGCGTCACAGAGTTGGCTCTCCAAGAGTTTTGGAGTATCTCATTGGCACTGCCATTGCTGAGAGTATCTTTTTGGCTTGGCAGCTTTGATCTGGGGCTGGGAGACTCTGGATCTGCTATAGTTGTCTCAGACTTGGCTTTGGAAGACAGTAATTTTGCATGGACACAAGGCGGCAATGACAATGAAGAAGCTGTAGTGCACCGAGGTGGACTCTTACAAATGTGGTGGAGAGAGCCAGTGTATTCCTTTTGATTCCCCAGCTGAGCCGTGTCAGACCAGTCCTGAAGTGACAGTGCTTGTGAGGCAGAGGCCATCCTTAGACGCCTTAAAGTTGGAGAAGTGGAAATTCTGGCCAAAGCATGCCGGTCAAACTGGAAAGGTGCATGATGGCTCCCAGTGCACTCCTCTGTGGGAAGCTTCAGAAGTGAAGACTCTGTATAACCTCGTCTTCGAATGTAGTCACCTGGAGGCATGGTGGTGTCCATACAAACTGATACTGCCTGCGTTTCACAGGGACTGAAGACATCTTCTGGACTGCTGCTTCCAGAGAAAGCAACATTTTCTTTATGAAGCTCAGCTTCCCTGTTTAGAAGTTCCATGCTGATGCAGGTTTCTTTGCCCAGGTCTGGAGAATAATCAGAGCTTGGTTGTTGCATTCTTTATTTGCAGCATGAAGATTTATAGCTTTGTGTGCCTAGGACACATGATCAGAAAAGGTTCTTAGAAACTTGCGGTATCCATTTTTATATGGTGGGATATGCAAATGGAAAAAATCTAAACAAAATAATGTAGATATGTACACTAGTACAGAAACAATTGCCTGCACTTTGAATCCTGCCTAAATGCAGGTTTCAACAGCTTCAGGACCCTATTTCAGCAAGCTGTTTAAACAGCCACTAACTTTGAGTGTGCAAGCAGTGTCAGCATCAGTCAGCAGAACTAATTAGGTGGTAAGGGCTAACTGTGTAATTAGGAACTCTGCTCCTCTGGTACTGCAGCTGCCTAATTTCCTGTTGCCACTCCCCCATCAATAAGTGAGACCGTGATACTGCTGTACATGGGATAAAAATGAGGTCACTAGCTCTCAGGACTCCTACTTGTTGCAAAACCATTTATGTACAAATACTAATTACTCGCTGAATGCTTAAGCAAATACAAATTAACATTTATGTAAGGTGAGTCTAATCACTCTTGGTTTTCTTTTCAGCAGGAAAAGTATTTTGTAGTAAACATTATGTGTACAGTGTAATTCAAATAATGAAGGCAACAATTTATCAAAGTACCTTATCTGTTGATCAATCAGTAAATAATCTTATGTTCTGTGATTCATGAAGCTCTATTTTAAGGTATTTTGATGACTAGTGTCTCTAAAACTGGACTGAAATTTCAAGTTATAACTGAAGATTATTAATTCAACCTTTTCTTTAATTCAACTTCTTTGTTTGCTAAGAGGAATCTTAGAATGGTTCATGATTGCTGGCTTCTTTGGGCACTTTTATTTATTAGAATGAGTTTATTCAAACATGTTGACTTTTTTCTTGAGCTACTGAATATCGCGTATTGAATATGATTTTTGTCTAATTATATAGTCCCATCAGATTGATTTATAAAGTGATTAGAAACAAATTATTTCATCAAGTTTGCTAGTTCAAGGTATTGCTTTTTACGCACTCCTCAGCCATTAGAAGATGATCATTCAGGTGTTTACAGGAAGAAAAAGCAGATCTTATGATGGAAATGGCTTCTTTCACAACTGTAGTGAATAGCCTCAAATACATTAGCATCTATTAATTCCTCTTTAATGGACAAAGGTTAATTAACACATTTGCTTATTAAAATAGCAAGCACTAAAAACCGCATTCAAGATATATCATGAATGACAATAACGGGAAGTTATTACTATTTTCCACTTCTGAGCAAAGATATGATTGCATACCTTTGCTGTGAGATTTGCTGTTATTGCTTTTTAGTCTTTCAAGAATTTTATTTTGTAAATCTAAGCTACATAGTGAAATAAAAAGACTTATCATTGTTTGGCCAGGCATTCTATTTGCTTTTGTTCATTTTTTTATTAATCATCTCTTTCCCATGCAGAATTTTGTAACTCGGCATGGAGCTTCCAGATATTCTTGCAAATAGATTTTGGTTGCAGAAATAGAAAAGATTAAAGACATCTTTTAATCGGAGTCTTACATTAAAAATATATTTTTTTTCTTTTCTGTTTGCCAAGCTTTTTTTTTTAAATAAGTGGAAACTTACGAGCTTCTTTATGAGTACTGATGAGTTACTTTTATGAGTAGAACCTCTCAGCAGAAAAATATTTGTAAACAAAATACATTGTTTAAAAAAAGCACAGAAACATACCACACACATGCAGAAAAATAAGTGTATATGATTAAACTTACCGAGCCAGCCAGGTGAAGATTTATCAACTTCCAGTATGTCACATCCTTTTCATATGCAATTAAGTCAAATTTTCAACAAGTGCTTGATTAACTGATACCAGGCTTAGCAGTAGTGTTTTCTCTTTTAAAGCCTCCTTACTGAATGCTGGTATGAGGAACTAGCTTTTCTTCTTGTAGATTTGTTTCTAGGTGGTTTGTTTATCAGGTCAGGTGGAAGTGGCTTCAGGATCAATGACCATTTACAAAAGGTAACATGATCCATCTGTTTTATTAAACTTCATTCCCTTTATAATTTTTTTTTGTACTTTTCACATTGATAACATTTGGCAACAGAGATCTCAGTCAAGCATATAAGCTGAAAGAGCAGATGAAATGTCTCCACCCCTCCAATAATCCTTTTTTTTTTTTTTCTTTTTGCTTGTCTTGATTCATTTGACTGGATCTAACTATGCATTGTTCATCCTTTATGGAAGAATAGTAGTGATATATCCCTTGTTACATTATTTAAAACAGCGAGCGTGCTAACTATCCGAGTAATTTTGAACACAGATTTTAGTATTGGAGTATTTGAGAATTCATCCAAACATTGATAATTCACTATTTTTTTGTGTTGCAGAATTGATTAGAAGCCATCAGAATTGGTGTAGGCATTCTTTGGTTGGGTGAATTGAAAGTGAAACTTGGGAAAAGATGGTTTATTTGGTAAATAACTTGTGAGGAAGCTAATGCAACCTCCACAAATGTTTAAACTTATTGTGTAATTAACACACGTTTTCAGAGTGCTGAGTGAACACTTTGAAATGAGGACAACCTTTGCACTATGACATTTTAATTTTCTGTAAAGACTTTTTTTCAAAACTCATCCACAAACCAAAACATGATACCCCAAAACTGGTATGAGTAAGTGCCTTTGATTTTGCTTAACGTTGGATGTGACTGTGGATTGAGGGAGGATTCTTTGAAGAGAATGACAGAAGAAAACAAACCCGAAGACTTTATTTGCAAGACTGTGATGATATTTGTTTCAGTATTCCTTGAGTTTGGCTTCTAAGAAAAAGGGATAAGTTAAAAAAAAAAAAAAGTGATCACCCTGTCTGATAGTTGATACTATAGTGTATTTAAGCGGGGGTTTTAGGAACATAAGACTTTTGGTTTTGTTTTGTTTTGTTTTGATTGACTCCTTATGCTGCTCTGAAGGTGATACTAGGGTCAGATGAAGTGGAAGAGACCTTGTTGCCTGACGAAATATACAAATGTCTGGAGATTTTATGGTGTTCAAGGCTGTCCTTTCAAACCCCACAGGAGAAACCTAGGTGCACTGCAGTTGGGCAAGTTGGGGGGGTGAGGGTCTCCAGGAAGAAGTGTGGGCTTCTGTGGGAAGGGGACAGACAGTCAGCAAGTGAAGCCATACCCTTCCTGGGGGGGGGGAATCACCTCTGTGGTGGGGAGAGCTGAGAGCTATGCTCTCTGCTCCTGGCACTCTTCACATTTTTGTGTAGTGCATAAACAGGCTCTTCTGCTGCCTAACTGAAATCTTCTGAATGTGCTTTAAAGCTGCTACTATGATTTTACCTCCACAATTTCTTATATGAAAGTAGCTAGGTGCTTTGCAAGCACCAGTCCCCAGGTTAGTACAGGGTCTACCAGACCAGACCTTACTCCTGCTTTTCAGCTCATGGAAGCCTCACCCTAAATCTAAATCTAACCCCGACTTCTGAATGTCTAAACATTGAAATACTGCTATTCTGTTTGCCTACACACAATTCAGAGGATGACAGAGATGGCTGGGCTAGAAAGAAGGCTGTTGTACATTTCTCAGATACCAATACTCATACCTGGGGCTTGATAGCTGCCATGTGGGATCATTTTTGAAAGAGACAGTTGGGTAACTACTAGTAAAAGAAGTTAGAGCACTAGCCTGAGATCAGGGCTGGTGTGAGCTAATCTCTGACGTGTAGTGCTGGGACTGGTTTAGGTGTCTTTGGGTGTAGCTAAGCAGAAACTTTGTTTTAATGCCATTTTTGATCAATTAGTTCTGACTGGAGGTTTTTTGTTTTGTTTTGTTTTTTGATAATTCTAGCTGTCTTATCCTTAATGTGTTCAGTATACTTATATAAACCTAGTAGCAATTGTAAAAAAAGAAGTTATTCTATTTCCTTCCCATTTGATGGTGCTATAAATTGAAAACTATCTCTAACCTCTTTTACCCAGAATTAAAAATATTCTTAAAGGTGTAAGCACTTCTCTGGCTTAACTTGGGGGCTATTTTTGGATGTAGGTGAAATCATAATTGCATTCACTTTGCCCAGAATTTTCTTGCACTGCCTAACTTGCCTCTTAGTCCTAGTTGTAACAAAACAGGCACCCCTCTCAGCTTGGCCTGTGTATGTGTATTTAACTGGTTCCTATCACCACCTCTTCTTAAGTTACATAAGGTACTACCTTTCCAAACAAGTATCACCCTAGTTCCAACTATAAACTCAGCCCTAGACAAACCTTTGCCATAGCATTAATTCTGTGAACTTTAATTTCCATCCTCAGAAGCAAATGTAGCCAAGTGACTAAGCTCCAGTTGCCTTGCATGTGCTTTCTGAAATAAATAATTATGTTAAATGAATGGCCTCTTCTGGTCCAAATCCTAACATTCATGCTCAAATCTCAGCTTTCTGTCAACTTTAAAATACACCTCCAATCTGAAGCTAAAGTTAATTGGTTTTCTCTTGTGCATCTTTGCCTGGTAGTCTCCTCTGAGAGCACAGCCAGTGCCCCAGTTTGTTGGCCTTTGCTGACCCAGACTGTAATGCTGCCATCAGCTTTAGCCATGGTCTTTTAAACAGTCGCAGGGTTTGCCAGGTGACTCCTCCCAGGGTTTATCTCCAAGTTAGACCTATGCCCCCTTATGGATCGAGATGATACTTCAGGTCAATGATCTCTGCTAACTTTGAACATACCCATGTCTATCCTAAGCATTTTCTCCAGCCCTACTTCCCTGGTTGTTTCGGAAATGCACACAGCCAGATGTCCTCAACGGTCTCTGCAGTCACCTTCTGAACTCGTGTGTTACTCATGCTACTAAGCTCCAGCCACCCCTTCTCCCCTTTTCACCTGGCAAGTCACTTAATGTAGGAGATCCCCAGATTCTGTCTATAAAACTCCTTATCCTCTCATTTGTTTTATCCTTAGCATAAGGGCAGCCTCATTTGTTTGTCAGAGGACTAACTATAGCCAGGTGGACCAAATCTGTTCTCAGCTTTGCTGCCTTGCCTCTTAACAGCTAAGAAATTTTTTTAATTTATGGTGTTCTACATCATCTAACCCAAAACTCAAGCTGAGCTGTTAAAATCTAGCAAAGCAAATGGGAATTTAATCATAATGAGAGCAAGTATCAGATGATTTTAACATGCATCGCCAGTTCTGCCTTTAATAATAATAGTGGGTTTTTTTAAAATCAGTGGTCAGTAATACTTTTACAGAAGTTAGCAAGTGATACAGCGTGCATTCCCACTTGTACACAATGATTTCTGTATAAAGCATTTATTTCTGAACTTCCTCCAAAGCAAATGAAAATATGATTTATAGAAGAAAAATAAAATAAAGCCAAAAATAAAAAACCCTCCACTATTAATAGAAAAACTTTCTAAAATGCTATGAAAAGCAGAGACCTTTTCTATTCTTCAGAACCAATTCCTGTGGAACTTCAATAGTCACTTTTCTGCTTATCCCAAACTGTATGGAGGAAAACTTCTTTCCATTCAGAAATCAGAGACATCCACAGTATAACTGATAGCCAAAAAGGATAAAAGGCAGAGGAGGAACAGAGTTGCTGTTTCTCAAACACTTATCAATTTCTTTATGAAACCATCTATTCAGTTTGCAATCATCTGTAGGTATTTGTATTGGGGTAATGATATGTAAAGCAATAATGAAGAAACAGCTTTGTTTTGGGCTGAAGTAGAACAGAAACGACTTGACTGTCTTGGCAAAACTTCCCTCTGTCTAACTTTGCTCTGGGTCTAGTGAAGCATTGTTTTGGGTAGGCAATGCTTTTTATCTTAAAAATAGGTAACTTCAAGAGTTGAAATATTTCCATTTAAAGAGTTACTTAAAAAAATATTTAGAAGCATTTGTTGAGTATTATTACACATATTAGTTACTTCCAAATTACATAATTCAACAAATCTACTCTTTTTAAGAAGACTTCAGTCAGCTTTATTTATACTGTCTTTTATGGTTCATCTTCTGAGAGTTTCTTTACTAATTCCTTGGGGGTCAGCTTGAACTTCAGCATCTCACAACATTGATATCTCTTAACGATCTAGGTGATTGCTTTTCCTGTCAGGTGCTGTGCCTGTCTTTTGTCTCTAGCACTTAATCTAAAAACATGTGGTGTCATGCAAAGCAGAATACTGAAGCAGAGTTGGGAGACAACAGCCAAAGGATCAGGTCTGAATCTCACCTGGCAGATCAGAGAACTGCTGGCCTGCTCTCTTCAATTTCACTTCAAGGTATTTGGGAGAGGGATTTGTCTCATCCACGTCTAAACAGGCATACATCTAAAGGAACCATTCTCCAGTCCCTCTGAGGTCAGTGTATATAGGTAATGCCTATTATGCACGTGGTGTGCTTCAGGGGATAATTAATCTGATCTATATTAGGCACCCATTTTAGGATCCCCAGTAGAAATTACTATTTCTTCTTAGTGCCTCTAAGTGTGACTATTCCAGATTTATCTATCCATCTTAAATGAATCCTTCCCATGGTCTTCAAGCTGTCTGGCCCCCAGCTGCTAATGAGCATGTTTACTGGCCTGAGTGTTAAGCATGATGCTGTCAGACACAGAGGTTGCCTAACCTTGTCTGCCCAGTAAGGAGCAATAAACTTGTGCCTTATCTTGATTTTGTGTTCTGATCGGGCATGACTGATGGAGCCTGGTCCCTCTGCTGCTGCTCTGTTGGCAGAAAACTCTGCAGTATATGAGGGCTCTTGTTTGCAAGGAGAAGACCTACAAGAACTTCCCCTGGCTGAAAGTGGCACTGGCCAAGACGATGATATGCTGAGCTATGTAGGCCAGCTGCAACATGGCACGCACAACCGTTAACGTGCCCAAGGAGGGGGAGAGAGGTTACAGAGCTTGTTGGTGCACTCAGGAGCCCCAACATAATCTGGGTGATGTGTGAACATCCTTTGTTTCACACAAAGGATATATTTTAAGGGTCTTGCAAAACATTTTACCTCATTTGGCAAGAGACAAACTGAGAGAAAAAGAAAGTAAATAAACTAGCAACAGTTCAACGAGACTTTATGTCAGACACTTTCATCCCTGAATTCCAGACCTCCAAAACAGTGTCTTCTTTGCAGCTGCACTTGGTTTCAGACGGTGATATTCTCCTTCCTGCTAGTTAATTATTGCAGGAACAGAGGTGTAATGAAGAGAAGAAATGTAGTTTTCTGGCTGAAGGCAAAGCGACTTCAAAACAGAGAAAAGAATCAGCTGGCAAATCATGAATTGGGAATACGCCACTGAAATCTGTGTGCTTAAGTGTTGATAAATGAGACTGATTATTCTTTGTGGTTCCCAGGACAGCTGTCATTAAATCGCAAGTTGCAGATGTTTTCTCCCAATGACCTTCATAACCATCTTTTTCACAGCTCAATGTAAAAGCCGTAGGCAGAAGAGTAACACTGAACCAGAAGAACCCTGCATCCTCATCACCCTAGACCCTATGTAAGGCTGTTATGTGACAGATATTGATTGGCCAGCTGTGGGATAAATCACAAGATCAAGTTGTAGGTGAAAACCATAGTTTTACATTAACTTTCCATTAACTATCTTTTATTCTAACCTCAAGGATTTGTATTTTTTCCTGACCAGCTCTGTATGGCATATCACCAGGAAACATTTAACACTGGGAAGAAAAAGTTTTGAATTCCTCCCAACACTGTTATACTTTGGCTTTGGTTTATCTGTACAGCTAGATTTAGTGGATACAGTAGTCCTGCCAAGACAAGACATGTTCTAAAGAATGACATCTGTTTCTGTTTGTTCATCGGTGGCTTCCCACGTGATAATCATAGTAATGAAAATGACAGGATTCCTATAAAATATCTACAAATATTTTTCCGTTCTGCATATGCTTTTTAGGACCTAATGTGCTGTGAGAGGAGATTACTCTAGAACAAAAAACTCCAATGTTTTGGAAAGCTGTAAACTCATATCTGTTCTCATCAAGTTCATTCATATTTATTGTCTAAATTCAATAAACTGCACCTATTTTGCAACTAAAGAACATATCAGGACAATAGAAGGGCAAACTAAAGGGAATTTTTGCTGTATTTCCTCAACTGGTTGCCAGATGTTGCTGTTAATATTAGCTGGGCAAAAACTTTTAACTCATCCTCTTCACAGCTTTTTGATTTTGATGACTTATATCTGTTCACTGATCATTTTTTAATGGTGGCATCTGAAATATTAAGAAGTGATTTTTGGATGTTAGCAAACAAATGCGTGTGAAATGCTATCTTATGGTGGAAATCGAAGGTATGAAGCCCACCACAAAGCTAGCACTGCTTCTTGTACCCCCGTATGACTGGGTGTTCAAGTGATGTAGTCAGTTCAGTTCAGCAAAATCACTTGAATTACCCTGAGCTATCTTGGCTGAGAATTTGTCTTGCTTATTTGTCTGACTTAATCATATATATTAGTATTACCTAAGTACGATGTTACTGACCAGCCCCCAAACAGGGAAATATCGCTTTGGATTTTAAATGAATTTAAGTTGTTATCGGCAACATTTTTCAATGAAGGAAGCATTAATCACTTTTTCTGATGGATGTTCATGGGGATAAGAGAAAATTCATCTCCACTATGAATTGATGAGAGAATTAATCCACTATGAATTACCATGACTACACCCACTCCTATGGCGCGTTTCTTTTAGCATTAGCTTAAGAAGAAAAGATAATGTAGGAAAATAGGGATGGTATTTCTTACAGTGAAAATAGAGGTAAACATAAAATAGTTGTGGTATTTTGTCTTTTTACCACATGGTAATTTTCTTACCATCCTCTTTGTAGCCACTTAAAAACACCTGGGAATTTACTACAATATGACTGACTTGAGAGTTCGTCTTGCTGTTGACAGTCAGACGGCAGTGATTAGACTATTAGCTCCCCAGTGATCGCCACATAATACAAAGAAAAGCAAAAGAAGGCAGCTTTTTGTTGCATTTGTTCTCAACATAAAGCAGAGTACCCTTTGACTAAGCAATTAAAAGAGCTACTTCATTTACAACGTTAATGGTTTATTGTGTGAACACCTCTAAAAATCTCCAGTCTGCATCGGTGTGTTCTGGAGAACAAATCCTGAGGTGCTGCTGGCTAGTGAAAAGCTTCACAAAAACAGGCAGTAATTTCCCTAGAGCTGCAAGTAGCTTTCCTGGTTTTATTCAGTGCTGTGCCTTTGATATTTAAGAAATAGTTAATGATTTTCCACTACAGTGGAAAAATCCACAGATTTTAGATCCTTTGATAGCACACTATGGTAACATACAGTTACAGCTACAAGCTACTATGAAAGCCCGGTTGGTTTAAACATCTGAGTGATTTATACATCCCTCTTAGGAATAAGGCTTGGAATTTTAGCTGTGTTGCTTAGACCAGAATTGCGCCCACCCCCTCAGACACACGTTAATCTAAAAGAAGGATCAGTGGAGTCACAATCTAAAGATTAGTATAGTGACAACTTTAGTCTCTTCACTTGCAGAAAGAATGAAACTAGACCTCAGAATGTAATTTCCTAAATGGGAAAACAACAGTGTAAGTGCATTGAGTGCGTTTGCTTTTACTCTGGATTTTTTTTTTTTTTTCTTCAGAAGTTGTGGCAGTTCCAGCAAATATTCTGCATCCCTTTAGTGAAGGTCGGAGTTTGCCAGCTGGACTCATGCTGAGAAAAAACTACTCATTGAAAATGTCCAAAGAGATGAGCAGAAACCCAATATGGATGGGCGTGTTGCCTGGTGGAAGATATTGGACAGTACCAAAGACAACCGTTTGTGTGTGGAAAATAAATACTTTCAATCAACAAGTTTACAAGCAGTTATCAAAATGGCAAATAGGACTCAGTTGATAAGATAGCCATACTTACAAAGTGTTTAACATACAAATTATTATTTGTCAAAAGAATAATACCTCAAGAGGACAGTTATAGTACTAAGAAAGGTTACTTTTATTTCCAGCTGGAGTTTTGTATATCTGCTCAAAGAGAGAAAAAATAGAACTCACTATAAAGTGTGAAGTGACAAGCTTGCTGTACATAGATCTTTGTTAATAAAAACGGTAAGAATTTTCCATTTGTTTCTAAATGTGAAATATTCTGATATATGAATAAGATAGTTACTGGTTCTTCCTTCTGAATATTGCTACCCATTTTTTCATGGGCTATTTTCACATCCCCCGTATGAAAGAAATTATTGTTTTCTGCTAGACAAAAGGGGTAAAATCCCCATCTCAGTGGTGGTGGCAGTGGTTTTACCATTAAAATCAGTGAGCTCTGAGATTTTGGGCTCACGATAAGGCCTTAGAGCGAAATTTGCGAGTGTACCATAACTTATAAGTTCTGGACGGTGTTTACTCCTGCCATCTGCTAAATTAAGACCTCTTCTGGGATCCTGTCAGTCACTGCCTCCAAAAGGCCTCTTGCTTTGTGCCAAGGCTGGAACACTGAATTTAGGGCTAGTGAGAGATTCCTGACTACTCGTTTCTGGGATGTTCTGCTTTTCCTGAGATGTAGCACCGCACATTGGCTGGGTTTGTATGATCCGGAAGAGTCTAGACCTTGTGCTTCCTTTCCATGGGAAAATGATCCTGGCTCTGCAGAGCTGCCAGTCTGGAGGCTGCCCAGCCCAGCTTATTGCTAATGTATCAGTCATTAGAATTTCTTATGGCAGTGTCTGCAGGCCATTGCATCCTTTTTCTTTCAGTCATATATATTTTATATTTCGCTCTTTCACCATGTTAACTTCTAACACATAATGTGAACCAATAAAAAATTTGGCTGAAGGAAATGATTTTTCATGTTTAGGACTGAAATTTGGAATTCTGAGAAATGTGTTTAAGTGCCCTAAGTTTTCAGAGGGCAGAGCCTGTTATTAAACAATCATGGAATATGTGGGTATTATTTTCACAGAGTATTTCTGCATTGCTTAACAGTCTATCTTGTTAAAGAGTTCTTCCTATATAATTCTTAATTTCTATATAGAAGACAGATGGAAAAATCCCCTGAGTGTGTAATTTCTGAAGGAATCCATCTCTAAAAAGTTATGATAACCTAATTCGTGTGAAATTTTCCTTCCAAAGAAAACCTTTCTTCTGCAGAAACTAAGAAATACTTCAGCTGAAGAAGGTGGCAAGACAACAGCCTTTAGTAACTTAATCTATGTCATATTTCTATCTTATTTAATAGAAAAAAATTTTGAAGTTGCCTTTTTGCTTTCTTTAATTTGCCAATTTGGTACTTGAAATGATCTCCATAAAACAGACTCAGTAATTATCTAACAGTGTCTGAAAGTTGTTTGAAACACTGTTCAGTTCTAGCTCATCTCATGAATAAATTTTCCAGTCGGCAGATGATGCCATCTGCAGCATGCCAGCATCATTTTCATCCCTGTAAAAGAAAAACAAATCTATTTAAACTGTCAAAATAATCAGTTAATCTCATAATAGAAAGGATAATAAATAATATGGCATATTATTAAAATGCCTGTCTACTAGTGTAAGTACATACTACACTATCCTGTTTAGACAATCCACTGCATTAAAACTATTGCATTTATTTAAAACTGGTGAAATGGCATTGCACTTGAAAATTAGATGGAATCCTTGAAATCCACTGAACTCAAGGAAAAGCTGCTTTTTACCTAAACAGGGGCATAATATTAAGTTCCATTTATTTAATATTAAATCCAGAGGAGCACAACCAGCCTTGTGGACCTTTATAGGTGTAGCAAGCCAGAAGACACATATCTCCTACCTCAAACAGCAAAGAGTGGCTTATATTTGGGAAAGATTACATAGGAAAGTAGCTCACACACGAAAGAAAACATGACACTTCCAGGGATCCCACTGCCCCATAGTGGCACCTGAAATATAGTTTGGTCTCAGGATGAGCTGTCAGTGTCAGCCTGATGCACTTTTACTGATTTGCTTGCCTTCACACCTGGATATTGAGGTTATGGTAGTTGTGGGACATAGCCTCAGGGTGGAAACAGCACTGGAACATCTCACAGGCCAATCCTTCTCCCTTTTGGTTCAGA
Organism: Gorsachius magnificus; assembly: GCA_034008185.1. Classification (NCBI taxonomy): domain Eukaryota; kingdom Metazoa; phylum Chordata; class Aves; order Pelecaniformes; family Ardeidae; genus Gorsachius; species Gorsachius magnificus. Next base: position 168,218,906 of record CM067081.1, read on the forward strand.
TTGTTTCTCAAAGCAGCAGTAGGACTTGCCAGACATGGTGCAGTGAAAGGTTTGGATTGGAACTTGCTTGGTCAGAGCTTGCTTGAGTCTACGCTGAAGTTTCTTTGCGATCTGGATGAGTCACTTGATCTGTACATCTCTATAAAACAGACGTCAATCATCTCTTCCTTTGTGCTGTATTGTACTTTTTCCATTTAAAGAAAATATCCCATACACCCACCTTTGAGGAGTTTGCAAGAAGCTATCACTAACAGAGTAACTTCTTGCATAAAAGGATGGATTTATATGGACAACAAGCTGCTATTCTGTATGAAGAATGATGGAAGAATTTGTCCTGGAACTTTTTAAACTCTTAGAATTGAAGAATAATTTTGGTTGAAATACACATTTGGTCAGATGTCCAAACCCTTGCTAAATGTTAAACTAAACCAATATTGACTTTGATCAAGGAGTATTACATATCTTGTGCTCATTCTGCCCTGTGATATGGGCAATTCAACTCTTCCTATTATACCTGGTAAAATTCATGACCCCCTCAAAGTGTTTGTGCAGAGACTATGCATGCATTGGTGAGTATAGGAGAAATATATACGTTAATGAAAAAAAACTCACTGAATAGCCACACAAGGGTAGAAAGGGCAGGGGGAGTACTGGGTATATAGAAGGAAAAAGTAAGAACAATTCCTTCCTTTCTAGTGGAGAAAACAGAGGGACACGACTCCTTTTGTGAGAAAGGAGTGGCTAAAACACACAATCACAATAACCGCATTTCAAAATAAAACAAGCATGGAGTAATACATAGATATGCTGTTTGAAACCTTCTTTTTAAAAAGTTATAGTGAAATCCAGGCTATTGCAACTGGTAGCTTTGACTACAGTGGATGAGGATTTTACCTTTTTAGTTAAATTTCTTGCTCCCTTTTTTTTTCTCTTGTATTTACTGCCCTTCAAGCCTTTTCTCCATTTCCTATCGTTTGGCTATATAGGTAATTACAGCAGTGGGCTCATAAAGCAAGCAGGTGTCTTAACCCAAAAGCCAAATGATCACAAGAGGTTCCAGGCTGCAGGATGCAACTATTTCATATAGGCATGACAGTGGAAATTTTGTGAGTGCTCTGGAGGCAAAACCCAGGTTAGCAATATCCATGCACACATCCGCAATTTTCTCTGTGTATGTATTTGTGTGTATCTATGGATACATACTGTAAAGACTAGGGGCATTTTATGGCCAGAAATATGTTGTTGTTATTATTATTATAAGAGAATAATTTCCAGTAATCAAACCGTATTCAGTGGTCCTAATTAGCTCTGTCATTGGGTATCCTTTCCAAGTTATGGTTCACTGTTTCCAATGACTTTATGGTTAAGATTCAGCAGCAATGTCTTATAAAACTGAGCATTATGGAATATAATGAAGGGGCTGGTTGTAGCACCATAGTTAAAGCAGAGCTGAAGTTTTTATTTAAGGAAATGTTGGGGTTTTTCCCCAGTCTGTTGCACATACTAACTCCTTATGTCATAGCAACGTGCCTTAGAGATGTCACCTCCTGCATTCATTATAGAGAGACTAAAGTTTGTCTGGGGAAACATCCCTAAAAACCTGCCCCACAATAAAAAGACTTTTCTGAGTCATGTAGCTGTTCAGATTATGGACAATGCTTTAATTTTGTTAACTTGGCATTCATACCGAGTTTACTGTTTTGTGCATTTCTCCTAAAGGAATAATACTGTGCTTTGAGTTAACTCATTGGTCACCAACTAACTCAGTTTGTATTGCCAGGAAACAGAACGTTGTCATGCCGTGACTTAAACTGAGGCTTCTTAGGATGGTCACGGTGAATTTTAAGGTTTTCATGTCTAGCCTGAATGGAGAGAGACATGAATTCTTGCCTGAGATAACTGATGGCTAGAGATCATTCACTGGCCAGGAAGGAGTCCAAAGTGTCTTTAGCTCCCAAATTGCCATAACAGTCAAAAAGAAAAAAAAAACCAAAGCATTCCAAACCCCAAGCTCTACCACAGTAAATAGGCTAGTGGTCAGGCACTTTCATAGGAAGAAGATTCATTCCAGACTACTGTTTATTTGGTGCGTGCCCTCCACTTCTTACAGGCTGTTCTCTCAACATCTCAAAATGTTCTGCTTTTAATTACTTTTGTAAAATATCCCATTCAGACCCTTTGGTTCTCACTGATCAGTGTGTTCACATGTGAAACGGTTTCACTTGAAAGTTCTGCTGCTGAAACCTTTGAGTTAGTGCCTACCATTCATTTCATTTTTCGGTCAAACACTGCCAGTAGATATATCATAGTACACCACTGAAGCCTCAACCTGGTGAGGTCTCTCATCACTACTCAGCTACCACTAATGCGAAGCATTGCTTCTTGCAGTAGTCCCAGCACTTCAGACCTGTAATACAGAAGTTCCACCTCTGCCGAAATTCAGCACCAGAAGCTGGGTAGAAGTAATTGCTCTCTCTGTTTCTGAACCTGTTCGAATCCAGCAACCTCTGGGACGGGTTTTTGCTTTAGAAATGTCATTGTGGTTTCAAAGATGAGTCACAGAGTAATTCAGGCTGCAGTTGACCTCAGAAGGTCTCTAGGCCAAACCCTGCTCAAAGGCAGGTTGGCTCTGGCATCAGACCAAGTTGCTCAGGACTTCATCCTGTTGGAAGCCTCCAATGATGGAGACTGCACAGGTTCCGGATAAACTGTTCCAGTGCTAGAATGACTATGCCATATCATTGCTGTTCTTGGAATAGTGAAATCAGTCTTTTTTTTCCCCATTCCTACGTATCTCACATTTACCTGACCATCATGCTTACTTAGTATGTACAGTTTACTATACCAACACATAGGAAAAGGAGGGCAATTTGCCTTGAGCCTTAAATTCTGAGACATTAGACAGAAGCAATGTTCAGTATGTGGTAATCATCCACATGGTCATGCTTTTATCTTGGATAACTGGTGTAATTATCCCTGAGGCATTTAGGTATGTGCAAGGTAAAACCCAGTATTAATCTGCCGGTCAGCAAAACAAAAAGTATACAAACCAGCACAAGAGTTATACATTATATAGGCTTCTATTGTTTTTTTTTTTATCAAGACCCCTCTTGCTCCTTGCTTTTAGACACCCCAACGTAGCGATAATCATTTTACTGTCTAATCCCCTCCCTGGAGTTTTCTATGAAAAGGCAGTTGCCTTTGAAAGGTTTTAGAAGCATTAGTTCAGCTAGTGATACTGAATGGAGTAAAAAAACCCCCATGTATTTAAAACTAAAAAGGTACATTATTTTAAAGTATAACAAACCCTAAAAATTAAATATTGGAACTGATATGGAAATAGCCCTCCTTGGACTGCAAAGGAAATCAGGTTTTAATTAATTAAAATATGAGCATTTGGAAAGCATGTCACTAGAAAAAATATTAGTTGCTATTTTGAAAGTAGTAGTCTGTGCTTGCATAGTATAAGTCAAGCTCCCTGAGCTCCAAAACAATTATAAACTAGATAGTACATAATTTAAAAAAAAAAAAAAATGTGAGTCCAGGGAGTAATAAAAGATGGTATTCAAAATTCATTTATATATTTCTTTAAAGGCAGCTTGGTTACAGGGAAATAGAATAAAATCATAGGATTGGACTAGGGTTGATTCAAACCCCAACAACTTCTGCATGGTTGCTGTGTAATTATTTTCTAAGCAGCATAGCTTTGAAGCAGTAGGGATTAGCCTTTTGAAACATAATCCTCAAAGGAAAATTGCAAACAAACAACAAATCCAAGGGGAATCAAATACAAAAGTTGACATTAACTCAAGAGTACATTTACACAGTTAACCACTAAATGTCAGGAAATGCCACAGTTCGGGCTGGCTGTTTAATTGTGCTGCTGCTGTTCCGTGTGCATTATCTCACAGGCTGATTACATGGATGCCTGAAGTCCCTCAGACAGAATCTATCAGATATAATGGCCCCACACAGATATAAACCTATGCATGTGTTCGGTATTCCTCAAAGATGTGTCAGTAGCCAGTGACAAATTTGTGGATGTGAGGTGGATAGAGGACTCAAACTCCAGTAAAATAAAAGTCAAAGCTCTGTCATCTCAAGCACCACAAAGACTTCTGTAAGGGGATCCCCAGATGAAATCTGGAATATAACCGGAATGTTCCTGTGAAGGAGTACAAAAGATATCACTAGAGACTGGAAGTTGATGCATTGCTTTTACTAGAAAATTGAAGTCAGAAATCAGCGTGACATACAATTATGAGATCCTGCCTTGGAGACCAGTACTTGAGGTTTCAGAGGTGGCCTCCAGCTGAGACCACCTGTGAGATTTACAGATAATGTTCACCTGTGACACAGGTCTGTGTCTCTAGTCTTGCAGCCATCATCATCTCCTCCTGCTATGCTGGTCTGTTGGTGTCACATTTGATTTTGGCAGGCTGCAGAAGATCCACTGAGCTGAATCTCTCATCTTTCCCATTTCTCTGATAAGCCCTCCCAAAACCTCAGCTACAAGATTCAGATAACAAACTACAGCAGAAATATTTTCAGTGTGTATGTGCATGTGTATGGAAAAAAATCCAAAAGAAAAAGAGAAAATGCCAGGAAAGGACAGCCTTCCTAGGAGAACAAGGGATTATCTCAGGGATGTGGAAGGGGGAAAGGAAAATTAAATCGGTTAACTTCCCAAGTCAAAAGGGACAAATCTCTTCTTCCCATGACTTTAAAGGTAAAGGGACAGATATCCCCCTCATTTCTAAAATGAGTTTTGGAGCTAGACAGAAAATTCTGCTTTACTTGTTGCCTCGTACTGTTGCCTGACTAAAGAACAAAGCAAAATGGCTGCTGTGTTTTAATCAACAGTTATAGTGTCTTCGTATGCAATGTAATGTCTAGCTATGCTTCCTATCTATACAGTCTTAATTCTTTTTGGATGCTAGAAACTGTCCATAGCACCATCCCTGTTGTGCTCGTTTCATCTCTTCTCATTCTGGTCAGGTCAAAGTGGAAGGGGTTTTCAGGGATCTGCAGGTGGTTCATGGGGTGTCGTGGGCCCCAGAATGGGGAAGGAGCTCCCCTGGCATGGAGTGGTGGATGTCGCAAGATTTCTGCTCTCCTCAGCCTTGTTTGTCATAGCTGGGTCTGCAGTGAAGTGTGCTTGGGGAGCAGGGAGAGCTGAGGTGCAACAGCACCTGGGAGGGGGCAGGGGAAGGTAGCTGAGACATTTTGTGGGGCAGTTGTAGTGAGAAGGCAGGGGACATAATAGCAGTAAATAGGATGGGAACTGGGAGAAACAGAAACCAGTAGGAGCAGTAGCTGCCATAATTATCCATGCTCTGAAGCAAGTGGCTGCAGAAAAATCCCTTCTTTAGCCATGTACTCATTCCCCCTTCTTTTCTGAATTTCCTTATTGTCCGAGTGTCTTTGTTAGAGAGAGGATTCAATGGCTATAGCAGAAGGCTTACAGGGCTGTGTAAAGAAATACTATCACCTTTCTCTTCCTCTGATGTGGTAGTTATGTGCAAACAGCAAAAACCTGCATAGCTTCACCCAGTACCCTGTGCCTTCTCACCAGACACCTTGTCAAACTTAATACATTGTTTACCATCATTCTCTGTATATCGTATCACAGCCAGATTTCTCATTCATGTAACTGGTTTTGGTGAATGAACAGCTGAATAAGACATCCCAAAACAGTGTAGAAGTGCCTTCCTTCCTGACATTTGGATGGAAACTTTCACTGGCACAATGTTTTCTGGCTTCCAGCTGCTGACAGTACAAAGTGACCGGAATAAGCACAGTTTGCCTGCCTGTGAGGTATTCTGGGTGCTCAGAATAAGAACCTGGATGAGCCAAGAAGCGATGTATCATGTGAAGGCACACAGGCATTTGGCTCAATGGGAAACTTGTGAAGCACGTTTGGAGAAATTCCAGGAATTACTCCAGGAGTGTTGGGTCAGTTTCCCCCACCTCCCTTCCCTTCATCCTGTCACACTGCCGTGTAGGCCTCTGTATTTTCCTAGAAGGTTGTATTTGATCACAGTCACTTGGTCTGCCAGCTGAATTCCCAATCTCCTCCTGACAGAGAGACAGATTTAACGTGAAATCCATGTGGTTTAGAGAGGGTGGGTCGTGCTTAGTAAGACTCTCACTAGAGACAATTGTGGAGGTCTCATTCATGCAAGCAATATAAAAGTATAGCCAAGGGCTGGAAGCATGCACAGACCTGCTGCTGCAGATGGGGAGTGTGCTCCATCACGGATGGAGGCAGCACACAGAGGAAGGATCAGAGCCAGGAGATGGCATCCTCCATCGCTGCAAAGCCTCGTCACAGTATTTGGTGGTGGTAAGAAGTACCCTCTTCAGCAGCTTTATTCTTGCTTCCAGACGGAGTCGGGGAATGGTCCTTCTCGTAAGGCATAGGGCTTCTGTGTATTTCACCAGATGCTTTTTTCAGCAAGCCAGGAGCTAGGAGATCTGGGGGCAAATAAATTGCCTGGAATGATAGCGGAATAAGCCCTTTTGGGAACACTACTGAGCAGAGGGTGTACCAGGCCCAAGGGGACTGTTTATATCTTGTTTTATCTCAATAAGCCAGAGGGAAACGCTCTTCCAAACATGTTAAAATTCATTAAAGCATTAGAGAGAAAAGCAAGGCCTGGACAACCAGATGTTTGGATGGGGTAAACTCTGGCAGTTGCTAATTAGCTATTATAGAAGTTGGACAGGAACAGAGAGTCTGGTCACAATAGAAATAATAACATGCTGATCTTTTCTGTTTTTCTGTGTCCCACCCCCCCATGGCTGCCTGCTTGTTCCTCAGAGATATCAAACCATTGGCCACAGCAGTTAGAAATGTGGTTTAAACAGCTGTCATTTTGCATCCTGCTGGCTCCTTAGCTCCCTTTTATCCTCTGTCCCAGATGCAGGGCTCTCTTTCCATTGATGATTTACTTGCATAGCTCCTCTGCTTGAAATACCGACTGTCCTTCCTGAGCAAGTCCTTCCTTGGTGTTATGTAAGACAGACACACACACACTCCCCACACCCCCCCAGTAATTAAATTTACTGTCAAACATTTTTGTTTGTTTATTGTTAACTACTGGCAGCTGAGCACCCATTGTCCATGATTGTGGGGGTAAATCTACAGAGCACAATGGGCTGCTGTGTGGGCATACATTTTCTCTTGTGTTTTCTTTAGCAAAGACAACTTAAAACAATATAGAGTTATTTCAGTCACGAACCCCGAACAAAGAATGAAGAACTTAACAAAAAAATCCTTCAAACTTTTGTGAGAAAAACCAGCTGAACCTCATTCTTATAATGAAATGAACGACTTCTAACCTTCTGGTTTTACAGAGAGAAGTAGGAGAAAATGCTAGTCTGCTAAAAGTCACTGATGGCTGCCATCAAAAAAGTCCGATTCAAAGGCCAGAAAAAGCATAGTTCATGTGCTGGGGCTTCCAGGCAGGCTTTTCCAGCTGAACACCTTCAAGGCTGCGACACAGGCAAGGGTTTGCTTGGTTTAGTGGTGGGATGGCAGGGTTAGGTTAAAGGTTGGACTCGGTGATCTTAAAGGTCTTTTCCAACCAAAGTGATTCTATGATTCTATGATCGGATGCCAGCAGTTAGATTTCCTGTGGATTTATAATCCCAGTCCATACTGTGCAGCCCTGATATTGATGTGTATTTCAGCTGTGGATACAGGTGAGTCTTCTTCCTGCAGTGTGGAAGAAATGGCCATCTTCAGTCTTAAGCAACCAGTTTTTAGTATGTTTTACTTACCCCCACATCCTGCCAGAGGACAGCATGGCGTCTGCATGAACACTGGTAATTTGACAATGCTGCAACAGAAGATACCGGCTCAATTACTTCTCCTTTACTCTTAAAGAGATTTAAGTGCATGAATCTCTATTTACCTCCTGGTATTTTGCCTCACAGACCTTTGCATTTACAGGCAGGCTCAATAACCACAAGTGTGGTTTTTTGCAGGATCTATAATGAGACCATGAGGCACATGTGTGAATGTACATATTGAGTAGGTGATGCAGACTGGGACAGACTCATAGAAGCAGGTTACCATACAACATATTTAGGAGCCCTACACTCAACTGAGACTTAAGGAGTGACAGAATCGAAACTGTCTTGGGTAGCAAAGTCTAAGAAACTCCCTGTTACTGTCATCTTTCTTGCTTATAGCCAGGAGGGGTCTCTGACTTAGGTGACCTTGAGCACTTTGGGGACTGAAAAAGGGGTATGTTTTGCTGCTTCTTTTTGTAACAAAAGGGGAAGGTAAAGAGCAGAGGAGAAAGATGAGGAAATGAAACGAAAGAAGGCAAGGCCAGCAACAAATACAGCAGTAGTAAGAGGAGAGCTGCCTTCTAACTTCTCCTTGACCAGCAGAACCAAACCAGGATGATATGACTCTGTTGCCAAACCTTGAAGGACTCCTGAGGAAATAGAGATGGCTAGGAAGAAAAGAGGGTTTGGGGTAGTAGAAGCATTGATGTGGGATCTAGTGGGAGTCCAACATAGGTGCTATAAGCGATCACTCAAGACAATGAATCCCAGGGTTTGAAAATTCCTCTCTTAGGAAAGTTCTTAACAGGAAGGAGGATCTGGGGCACAGATACTGTTTTCTGCCCCTTTTCTGATTCTCTCATCTCTATCCCTGTCTTTGAGCTATAGATATATACATTTAATCTTGTTTGTTCAGCAGTCACAGGCAGTGTGACTTGGGTTGTGTGCTTGGATATGAAGCAATCCCCTGTTTTGGGCCTCTCAAGCTGTACCATAACATTTTCTGCAACTCACTACATCTAGACCTTGTTAATGTGTTCCTAGGACTGTCTAAAGCACAGATTTTCCTAGTTAGAAATAATAGTAGCAGATAAAATTTTCTTGTAATGAACAAGGAGTTAATATGGGAGTGGGAAGATTTATTCTAGTTACAGACATCAAAACTTAAGTGATAATTCATATTATACATATTTAATTATTATTGTGGTTTGTTTTTTTTTTTTTTAATTGCTCTTGAAGCGCTTTCACCAACCCTGCAAATAATGCCTTGAGGACAGACTGCAGTGACTGAACTCAGTGAACCCTCGAGAGACAGCGTTGTGCCTCCATCAAATGCATTAAACAAGCTCATTTTTATGACTTGGGGTTAGCAACAGTCAGAAATGTCTGAAAAGAGTCTTTATCATCCACACAAAATTAAGTAACTAGTTCATCCATTTATCATACTTCATGAAGCCAGAGAGCTTCTGTTCTTTTGTACTGGGACTAATGGCATCACAGGCACTGACTTTCTGGGAGGTGAAACTTGCATAGCTTTACTCCATTACCATTTTGTAATGCTCATATGAACCAGTTGATGATGATGGAATTAGTTGAACTGCTTCTCACTAATCAATATTTCCACCCCAAGACACTTTCAGATTTACTGAAGACTTGTCTATAATCATGCTGTCTACTGTATTAAAGAATTGTGTGGCCATGGTAGCACGACAACCTTGAAAAGCCTCACGTAGTTTATAACTGGTGCTTGGCATCCTGCTAAGCAGTAGAGCTGGTAGTAACATTTAATTGGTTTCAACAGGTTTGAAGATAAAAGTATGTGGTGTCCTAAAGAAAATGTGATTGTAAGCGGATCCCAAAGTTTTGAGATCAAGTCTGAGCTTTGATTCAGTGCTTTCTTACTTCTTTCAGTTTGTGGATCTTTACATTTTGGCCAGCGGAGAATGGCCTTTTGGAAACTTTGCATATATAGTTAATTACAAAAGATATATGCTCTTTCAAAGATGTGCTCTTTTTAAAAATCTGTTTTTGCAAGCGCCTTAGAAATAGTCCACAGGACTTTGAGGGGTCTGCAAACTATGAGTTGAAAACTGATTTAAAACATAAAGGATGGTGTTCAGTGAGCCATTACAGTAGGGACAGCCTTACCTAGTAATGATGGATAGAGAGCAAATCCATAGTAATGGTAGCATCTTTAATACATACTTCATTAACTGTGTTCTTCTGTCGTTGTTCTGCAAGGTCAAATGTTTGCTGCAGAAGAGTTTGCCATCACTTGGCTTTGTCTGTGCGTGCATCTTGTGTGTGTGTGTGTGTGTGTGTGTGTGTGTATGTGTTGCGGTGCAGTGATTGCTTCACAAGGAAAACTAATCTCTGGAGTACCAGAGGACAGATTTTCTTGAAGCGATGATTTTCTAAGTTGTTAAAGTGCAAGGACCAATCCTGTCATTGTATATGATTTATCTGGTGGGTGGGAAAGTTGTCTGCAGCGTGCGGATTTATTCCAAACTGTAAGAAGCTACACACTGTAGGAATTTTTCATTACTTGGATGTACTGATGTGTGAAAAGTGTTGTTTGCAATGTTTGAAAAATAGGCCAGGAGTAGGATAAAAATCTCTCTAGCTTCACAAGAAATCCCATTATTCATGATGTAACTGCAAAAAAAAACCTACACGGGGAATAAAATCATAAATGTCCATTAATTTTCCCAAGGAAAAAAATTTGCCCTTTTTTCAGCTTTTAACAGCCAACAGGCAGTTAACCATTAGTGGACATTTGCCACATGTCTGTGATGATAAATTTGAAATGAAAATTAAGCATTTTCTTCTTTTTATAAATTCTTAAACTATTTTTATAATGTTATATGTGTATTCATATATTCACACACACCTTTCTGAAAGATTTTTGCTTGTTTGTTTTCTGATCAGTGCTTTTTTTTTGTTTAAATGCCTGTGAAATATGAGCTATCCATATTTTTTGTTCAACACAAGGTGGCAGTAAGACATTGCCTGGTGACATACAATAGCCTGAGCTGCTTGTTTTCCCTCCTGTTTACTTAGCCTTCAGATAACAAAAGCCCTCCTGATGAATGAGAACTGAAAGAAAAAGGGTTTGTAATAAGAAGAGTTAGAAAAATGCACAGATAAAGAATATACTACAGATAAGATCCCAAATAATTTGTTACATTATAGTAAGCCATGTTGTATAATACTGTGGATAGCATCACAAAATGCTGTATTTCTCTCTCTTTTTTCCTTGTCTTGTTATTGTTTCCTTAGGATTTGCACATTAAATAACAGCTTCTTAGTGCAAAGGTGGAAATTTGCCAGTTTTTCAAGTTTTAATTTAGCAATATTCCCAATATCTGTTGAGATTCTGCATTTTTGAAAGCATAAAGTTTTCTACCTCAGTTCTTTGTTGTCTAGAAAACACTTCAGTGTCACTGCATTCAATAGTAGCTACAGTGATAAGCTCCTTTTCAAATGCAGCAGGAGGGAAGAATGAAGAGAGATGTGCCAGAGTATTCCACTGGCAATGTTAAGAAAAGTTTTTTTTCTTGTTCTGGGCAGATACAGATCATATGGGAACAATCCTGAGTGCAGACCAGCAAGTTGCAAATGTAGCTGCTCTTGCTTTTATTATTTGTATTTATATTCCAGCAGGCCCAAAACAGATTCAAAGCATGGTTGGGCTACTGAACATGCTAATATGGTTAAAATTCATCCTGGTGGGATAATTTATGGTGTTTTAGGTCCATCTTACTCCCAGCACCCAAGAATACTACGAAGCATTTAAGCATCGTGGTTTTGGCTAGCTATTCACCTGAAACAGAATTTCAGCAGGATGACCCTAACCCCTGGTGGCCACTTGGTTTGTCTGTAGCCTCTCCACACGCTGACATACTTGAGCTGGGTACGAAACAAAAATTATAGATGTTTCAGATAAGCTGATTTAACAAAAACTCTGCCTCCTTGTTTCACAAGTTATACACATGTGGTTTATTTTCCAAGAACTGTTTGGCAGAGATCATGTTATTTTGTTTTCCACCAGAATTACTTACTTATAGCTTCTAAAATCCAATACCACTGCTGATACTGTGAACTCCTGTGCATGTGAATCATACACACAATTTGGAATAAGTATCCCTTAGTATCTGTCAAAAATACAGTAGTTTTCTGATATCAAAATACTGTTAGGCAACAATATAGACCTGGTTCTTCCCTTGCTTACCCCTTATAGTTTTGCCCTTGATACTTGCCACCTGGAGATGAATTATGGGCTTTGGGACTATGCAAAATAACACAGTTTACAAAAAGAAAATTCCCAACTCTGTGATCCTGATTTTATGCTGATGGCTTTTGTTGTGAAGAATAGCCCCTACAGAGCACCTTTAAATTGGTATTCACACTGTTCGCAATGTGTGATTCATGCATGAACATAGGGTTTGGAGTAAGAAAATGACAGCTTGATTGACTATATATGATTCCTTGAGATAATAATACAATTGAGGGTCAGAAGGATTCTTCTGGGAATCTTCTTAGGATTCAGCTATTGTCCAAGAACCCTTTGCTAAATGTTTTGTGTCAGTTTTATGATTTTGAGTGCAACATAAAATCAGCAGTGTTGAAGTATTGTTATTCTTAGAACATGAGGCGCTGAACTAACAAGTTGGGTGTCTTCTTTTTATAGGACTAAACTTTCTTTTTATAGGACTAAACAAATGCTACATTACTATGCTACTATGTGTTATTTATTCACAGAGAATCAGGGCTTCTGCTTTGATATACACCTTCAGTTGCCTTGAGTGAAACTCCAACAAATCTGAGACTGTTCAAAATGTGACTATTCTAAACGTAAAATGGAGACTCTTCTATAAAGGAACAACAAATTGTGAGGTCTCCCTTTCCAAGAGAGATTCAGTATCTGGTAACATTCCTTTGAAGTTTTTACATTATCTTTATTTTAATCACACGCCATCGACCATGCCATTAATTTAAGTTTGTAAACCTGAAATAACATTACATTTTTGACACCCTCATATTATACTTGGAATGGCGAAACACTAGTAAACAGAGCTATTCCATTGAATGCTCAAGGGAGGGACATGGAAAAAAAAAAAACAAACCAGCCACAAGCTCCAAGAAAGAAATCTGAGGTCAAACAGTTTTCATGGGAGACAAACTGCGTGGCTGGGATTATCCTGGCCAATTGTGGGTTACAAAATCTCTCTTGAGAGTTTATCATGGCCAATTGCTGTATTAGCTTTCCACTTCTACATCTGTTTGTGGGTGTGGACAGCACTGAGAAGTGTTCCTTTTTGTGAAGGCTTTTTGTACAAGAAAGCATTGATGAGATGCCAGGACAGTCTCTATCTGAATGGACTTGCCATGCTGCTCGTAGGCTTGCTTGCCGTGTTCACATAAACAGCAGGCAGGTTCTCATTCTTTAAGCTTCTCCACACAGTGGACAGTTCTCTGGCATGAACCATGTTTTGTATGCATGTGAAGAACAATGTGATCTCCTCTGAGAAGCAGGATAACCTCAGGGTTAAAGATACTTTGAGGAATTTGAAAGCAAGTTAAGTTGTCTACATGAATAAGGCCATTTTGCCTGTTCTGAAGTATTTCTTGCTTTCTGCTTCTAATTAATACACGCAGTCATGTCTTTTTCATACAAACACATGATTTCCAACTCTTTTCTTACCCCTATTGAAGCCGGTACAGCAACCACTAGTTACAGCTGTGTGCAGACTCGAGCATCTGTCATTAAGAATTGCCGTGCAGTTTAAGGCAAACCAGTCTGAAAGGATTTCTGTCTTCAATACTAGCAATTTCTGGGACCGTATATATCCTTCTTTTTCGAGTATCCAGTTAAGTAACTTACTGTGTGGCACAAAGTCTGGACTGGAGTATGCCTGTTACATTTACCGTGACATTCACCTCTTGTACACAGAGACAGAACTTCTCTTTTGGAAGTGGACAACAAGAAGCTGAATAGTGGGATGGCTGCATGTTTTGGCAAATAGTCACTACTCTGTTTTATAGTTCTGGAAAATAAAAAGGCCCCAGGTGTTTCAGGTTCAAGCTTTACTCACAAGTTCTTCATGCCTTCATGCATCGAAAAGCATTACAATTTTAAGTATATCCTAAATGTAAGTTGGAGAGATTGTGATAAATTTTTCTTCTCACAGTGGGTCACAAAGCCAAATAAATGCCAAACAAGCAGAGAAAGACACAGACTTCAGAGCAATGCAGATCCTGGGATTTGTCATCCAGGATAACAAAAGGGACTTTGCAAGTGAATTGTAAAAATTTAGCATACTATGAACTGCTTGCTCCTCTTACATCATCAGTTGTTCATAAGCTCATTTCTCATTCTTGAAGGCTGAACTCCGAATTTTTTTCTGTGGTATTCATCCCATGTATTTTGAGAGCAGTCAAGTACACAAAATGTATTCTTTCTGGTTTCATAGCAGAAAAATCTTAGATCAGAACTGAGTGCCATTTCTATCCTGTCGTTGATAGTGATCTTGACTCTGGCCACAAAGTAAGTGAATTAAATTCCTGTTTCTTTGTTTTTAAGAATAAACTATTTTTAAGGTTAGATCAGGTATCTTATTCTATGAAATGTTTATTTTTATTCCTAACTACATAAATATTCTTGTACAAGTGTGTTGGTAGCACCATCTAGCAAATACACAGTTCAGAACCACAGAACATATTCTCAGAGATTCACAAGTGCACAAGGCTTGTGCAATGGTGTCACTTCCACCACCTCTGTCCCTTTCTCGGTCTCTGGACTGGCACTGACACCTCTAGCTTAGAAGCCAGTAATTGCTATAGACAAAAGTGGAGATTCACGTATTTCCAATTATGTTTGGAATGAGCATAGGAAGTGAAGGAGAGCAAAGTAAAATGCTTAATGTAACCATAGGAAATGCTGAAGTTAGGGGTGCTGGTATGCCTTGTCTTGTTAACAGATTTAGATGTCTACCTACAAGGCCAGGTCGATACCTCTGTGAGGGAAGAACCTGACTCCAAAGCTGCTCTGGGGCTGTGGACACCTAACCCTGTCACTTCTCTCCTACCGTGCTCCTAAGAGGAGATTTCCTACAGCAGACAAGGAGAGAGAAGAGCAAATGTGAATGACTCCAGACAGATGTCTGGGGTGTTTTCCCAGATGCCAAGGGAATTTCTGGGTTTGGTCTGGATCATAGACATGCTTCATCCTTCAGTATGTCTGTTATGAAAAGCAAGAAAACGTTACTGGGTTCTGAGGAAAAAGGTTTGATTGATTGCCTGAGACTAAGAAAGTGAAACTTTGCATTTGTTTTCACGTAATGATCAAGACTAAAAAGTAGCTTGACACAGAGGGCAGAAGAAATTTGGGATTTGGTTTGGGACTAGGCTAAAAAGATGATATTTTCTCAGCTTTTCCTGCCTTCAACTTTTTAATAGAAAATCGGGTATATAAGCAGAAAAGTTTATTTGTGGTAGGGGAGGAAGATTAATACTAGAGGTCACCATTGATATTTTAAATGGAGCAAGATATTTTATATGAGATACCCAAATCTGGGAATAAAATTCCTGTTTTACAGAACAAATCAGTCTTAAATACTTAAAAACTATGATCTAGTTCACTAAGCAGCTCATTACATCTTTAAGTAAGCTTTTTCTGTATTTGATTCTTTCACCAGAAATTAATGACTGCCATTAATATGTTTTCTGTCCATATGACTCCATGAAATTTTTTGGTTGTATTTTTTTAGTAGGCAGAGTTCATGAAGTTTGCTCTTTTGCATCACACTGTTGTTAAAGAGGTTTTGTTGGCTTTACATAAAGTACATGCCCACAAGTTGAAAGTCGTGTAATTTTAAATAAAGCAAGAAAAAGAGAGAAAAGCAAAAAAAAAAGAGAGAAAGAACTAAGGCCTCCTATAAAACCCCACCCACTCAACCTGTTAATTTTCCAGGTACACATGGATATTATGTCCATGATAGAGAACAAAGCAGCATGGAATTCTTGTCTCCCCTGGCAGCGGTGCTCCAGAACTCTACCTTTAATTCTGGTGCATTTACAGTGACTAAAATAAAAAACATTAAAAAGCTGGCCAAAGCAGAAGTTTTAAATTTTCTAAAGCTTCAAAGAGTTTTTATATTGTTGAGACTTCAGTAGTGGTAGCACACAGAATTTTGCAGTTGTTATTGGCGCTAGAGAGACCACAGAAACACCACGTGAGTCCGTGGGATTACTCTAGATGGGTCACTGCAACAGAACTTGCTTGTAGTAGGCTTCACCGTGCTCTATGAGTGCGTAGTTTTGTTGTCAGTACTCTGAATAGTCTGAAGCCCTGGTTCAAAAGTTCACTTTTTTCTTGGCTGGAAGGAATGTTAAAATTCTTCCCTGGGGAAATGATACTAGTAGGCAATGAGTTAAAAATACTGACTTATCACATTTGATACATTAAAAGCAAACAGAGAAAATGTATGTATGCCAGATTTAAAGTGCAAGTTTCAAAGTAATAAGGGATGTGATTTCAGAGGGACACCAGAACAAGAACATTTCCAGTTGCCTAGCTCAACACCTTTCGCTACACAGAAAAGGGTCCTTCTGGATCTCTAATCTGTAATGCTGCCCACACCTTATACTGGGGGTGTGAACAGTAAACTGTGGGTTCCATATCCACAGTGGGGACCCACTGCCTGAAAAGTAGCTGTTGTAATGTCTAGCTTGTACATCTGAATTGCCAGAATAGGTAAAGGGGTTTTTGTTTAGTTCTGTGGATGTCAAACCACCTGGTCAGCCCTTCTGGTCCAGCTGCTGGACAAGCTGGGTGCCAGCCATCTGCAGGTCCTGGGGTAGTGGCCACTGTGTCTCCACAGCTGTGAGCTGCTACCAACCCTTGAAAGAGGGAAAATTAAAAATACAAATGCCTTAGCTGAGAAGTGCCAGTTACAGAAACATTTGTATCAAACTCTAACTCGAAAACAGACCTTGGAAGGAAGGTGTGGTCTTATACTTTGCATTAATCAAGTTACTTCTCTAAATTCAGCGTTCTGAATCTCTCGTGGCTGGATTTACAAAATGAAGGTTCTACTGGTAGGATGCTTAATATTTTTCTGTTGAGGAGAAACTAAAATATGCTTGCAGCCAGCAGAAACCCTTAACCAATCCCTGTAGACTTACAGATGTGAAAACTAATGTGCAAATGAATGTTATTCTGGCAGGGTTACCTCTCTCACTCCAAAATATGATTATGTTATATCAATACTGAAGTTGTTTGTCTCAAAATGTGCTTCTGTTATGGTAGATGATGTACAAATGTACCAGACAAAGATGATCCCATCTGCAGGGACATCTTAAAGCCTCTGAGAGTGAGAACATCTTTTCCTTCCTGCAATAACAATGTCGAGGGTCAGCTCAAGCTCTTTGCATATGAAGTGCTGCTGAGAACCACATGAAAGAGGTTTTAAAAATGTTCTCTCTTATATGAGGCAATTCACAATATCAGCTCAAGTCTCTTGTTTTCTGATAAGACTAGTGAGAAATACACGATACTGAAGAAATAGTGGAAGCAGTACAGTTCTTGATTCAGGCTTTCATGTTAAAATGGAAATAAAATGCAAATGACTATTGCTGCTCTATAAATGCATTAAACCACAATGATAACACTGTTGAGCTGAGTAGGAAAGCACTTTATAATGGATTTTATTAATGGAGTATGGTACAGGTAGATCAGCTAGACTGATGCATGTTTTTATGAAAACTTGTCAAATTTCTTACCTTCCTTGGAAAACTGTGGGAGACTTTTAGCAGTATTTACAAAATATTTTTTGTAGTCTGTTCACATTACATATTAAGAAGGTGATCAGTAGTAAAGCTGGGTGTTGTGGTGTATTGTAGTGAATTAGGATTCATGTCCCTGACGTAAAAAGTGTCTTTTAAATGAAGAGATGATTGGAACTGGTATTGATCCCTGGGGTACATCGCTATTTGCTGGTCTCCAACTAGACTTTGTGCCCTGATCACCACCCACTGGGCCCGGCCATTCAGCCAGTTTTCAATCCACATCACTGTCTGCTGATCCAGCCCATACTTCATCAACTTCTCTATGAGGATGTTATGGGAGACAGTGTTAAAAGCTTTACTGAACTACAAAGTAGACAATATCCACTGCTCTCCCTTCATCTCCCAAGCCATATGAGAGTGCCTCCAGCAGGTATTACAGCTTTTAACAACCATGCCTCTGACTCTCCTTGAAATCCTCAGCTCTTCTCTCATCCCTTCCCTTTCTAATTTCCTTGTCTTTCAGATAACTTTCTTCTCTCTCCTTTAAACCGTCGTCTTCCTCTCTTGAGGCAGAGTGCCTTCACTTTCTCGCCGTTACAGTCACTAGCAGATGGTCAGCCTGTGATGGATGTCCCTGACTTACCATGCTATAAGGAGCCCCTTACATGAAAACAAGCAAACAACCCCAAATCTTCTTTTATCCTGGCTTCCTCCCACCAGTGGGGAGAAGACTTATGTTTTACTGCTGCAATTCCTCTTGCACCTCCTGTGAAATGCTACCAACCCCATAAACAAGCATGCAGAGACACCCCTCTCTCCCAGAGGCACAGATTGGGGGAAGGTAAGAATATAGGCGAGCAAAGGGGAAATACAAGGGGAGGGATGAGCGTGACAGAGTTAGGAGATCAAGGGATCAGGGTGACAGGAAAAATCACATATTGTAAAGTATAGGACTACCTAATTTTTGTCAAGTATAGCATGAAAATGTGTGAGGACACCCATGCTCTGGTTCCTTGGGGATGTGCTTGGGGATCTTGAGTGCTCTAGAAGTGGCACTCCAAGGCTGGGACCATCCAGGCTTTAGGGGCTGTTGGTAGCCCTGTATGAATCAGATGCTCCTGAGGTTCCCCTTCCCTGTTTTCAGCCACCCTGTGTTAATCTGGCTATGGTACAGTGGGGACTCTGCAAATGCATCCCCCATGCTGATGCCTGTGGGATGCTGTGGCAGGGGGTGGGAGTGATGGCCATTCTCTAGATTTAGCTTCCAGCTGCCAAATCTTGCTCTGCCACTGCAGGCACAAAGGACAGTCTGTCGGAAATCTCTTCCCCATACAGTTACCTATGTATCATGGCAAGATCTCCTCTGACCTTTTCTTTAAAGAATTTCAGTCTATTTTGCCTACCAGTCTCTCCATAAGACAGATTATTTTTTGAGTTGAGGCTGATTTTGAGCCCTCTTCTATATTCAACATCTTAACAGTATCTGAGGACAGAGCAGTTAAGGACACATTTAATTCAGATTTTGTGTTTGCGATTTGGATGTGTGAATCCTCACAACGCTAGAAGTTATTCTAGCCTAATAGCAACTGGAATGTGCCTCTATGTGTCCACTCTGGCACAGAAGCATTGGCCTGTATTTGCAAAAGCTGGTTAACACTCAAAGGATGAGATAAAAATGCTTGTGAGGTCAGAACCTGAAGAGAATCTTGTAATAACAGCACATGAGGGATGTATCCACATATAATGTAACAATAGCACTTTTTACTAAATGGCTTTCTTTTGTTAAATAACTTTGTGCTCAAGCATGATCTGATTGAAAGGATTAAATAAAATCTCAGAGCCTGTGATTGAATTTTCTTTAAGCACCCTAAGCCACAGCAATGGCAGCATCAAACAAACAGATTGATTCAGACCTCTGAATCATGAGATTTAATAAAGGAAGATCTATTAAATGCAATATTGCCTCCCTAAGAGCTTCTCCTAGACTTCAGGCCAGCAACCATCTACCCTTCCTCCCTCAGTGTGGATGGGAATTCAGTACAGATCCAATGTGCAGGCAAACATGCCTGCGACTGCCTGAGGGTGGGATGGCTGTGCTCAGGATGAAGCTTCAGCAGGGGACTGAATAGATCTGAAGGGGCTGAGCACAGGAAGATGGTAGTCCTGCGTCTGCTGCCCTGAATCCCGGCTCCTGTAAAGTCATCTTGACCTGTCTGAGGCCGGTGGTCCAGCCAGAGAACAGACATAGCTGGGGCAAGAAGGGGAGAGAAAGAGAGTAAGGAAAAAAAAAACCCTGAGAGAGAAGAAAGGTTGGGTTTCCTATGGTCTGTGAGCTGAACTGCCTCACTGAGACAGTGCCAAGTGCCAGAGCGGGTGGAAAGGAGGAAGAAGTGGTACCCGAAGTGGAGGTCTGGGAAGCAGAACCACTCCCTTGGCAGCAGCAAGCTGTTAGACCGGCACATTTCTTCTTCCACTTCTGACTCTCTGCTTCATCTCCTACCAGGTCACTTCCTTCCTTGTTGTACTACATTCTCTCACAGCTCGATTTGCCTTTTGCCCCCTGCCCTGTCTCCAGTCATGTTCCCTTACGTTCTCCTTCCTCCCTGCCAGTTCCTGTGGCCCAAACATGCCAACCCAGAAACCTGGTGCGTCCACCCGATGGGGGTCTAGCTTCAGTTGCAGAGGAAATGATGAAAAATGGAAGATGCTTTTGGCAGAGATGTTGTTCTTCCAATAACTCACAGATATTTCTCTGTAAAGAGTAAAGAATTCTGAGTAAAGAATGACTTCAGCTATGGTACTTTACATCTATTTCACAGAGAGGATCAGCAGATATTTCAGCAAGCAAATAGAAACTAAATTTGCAATTACACTATTCATTTTAATTGATGTATTGATGTAGCTCTAGCTGTCCATATCATATACACGTGTATTTTTATTCAGCATACACAGAAAAGCAAGCAATGTTTCATGCTGCCAATTTTTTTTTTTTCTCTGCAGAATATCTACTCAAATACAGAATCTCTGGTGAAGAACACGAGCTGGTCAGTGGCAACAAATATACATTGTAGGAAGTGCAGCACAGGTACCCAGTTGTCAGCAGTCCTGACTTTCCCACTGACTGCTCTGCGCCCTTCAGTGAGACACCTAGCCTGTCTTCATCACATAACAAACAGAGGTAATAACCCTTAGCCCCAGTGTAAATAGGTTGATGATTTAATGATGAAAAAAACATATAAAATGACATTTTATTGTTTTTACTCTCAAGGGGATTACAAAGCATTCAGCCCATTATGGTACAGTCAGCACTAAAAGCTTCAATTCCTAAGGGCTCCATTGAAAAGCTTAGAGTACAACACTTGTACAATGCGCAACCTATTATTGCAGTCACTGACATTTGGGGAAGTTCTCCCTTCTTTTAATATATAGTTTTTTAAATTTGCTTTCTCCAGCTGGAAAATGTCCTAAGTAGAGAGTTTGTTTTTCCTTTAACAGTTCCCACAGCATTAAAAAAACCCCAAACAACAAAACAGGGACCAAATACTCTGACTAGGCTCAAGATGCAAGAACATGTCAGAAGCAGAGGAGGTGATGGCACAGCGCCACCAGTAAGAGAACAGTACATCGGTTACAGAGCAGGGAAAACAAGCAGAAAGCATGCCAACTTAGGAGAATTTCTTTGCTGTGTCTTCAGTTTCAGGGCCATACATTAGAAAGTATCTTGGCAATTATTCTGAAACTTCAGGTATGCCTCTTCAAAGAGCCTCTAAAAGTTCCCTCTTACCTAGTAATTCAGAATACATATTTTTTCATGGTAGAAAGATGCCATGTGTAGAAGTACTCCCTCCTTACCTGCTGAATGGAAAGAGCCCTGTGCTTGTTGGATCAGCGCCCTTAGTCCAACAATGGGAAAAACATTGCACCATTTCTTTGAGTTTATGAAACACATCTGTTCAAAAACCAGTTCAAGTTGTTTGAGACTGTCCCTTCCTACTTTTTCTCTAGTCAGTTAGGAAAAGCACTGGGTGCAAGAGGTTACCTTCCCTTGGCCTATATATTTTTCTTTGTTCCATATGACTACTTTTATATGATAAAGATTGTCAAATTGTAGTAGCTGCCTCCCTAACAAAAGAACTATTTACACGGGAGTGTACCAAAGCAATCATTGTTTTATTTGCCATTGAGCCCATGCTGTTCCCTATAAAACTCTAAATCAGGGTCAGAAACACCAGCATATAATGAGGTGAAAAAGCACTCATTGCAAACAGAAAACCTTAAATAAATAGCTTGTTTTGAGCTCACAGACTGACCTGTTTTAATAGGTCTTGGGACAACTACTTGCCAATAGTAAGTTATATGACCTTGTAGAAGTCGTACCACCTGAAAAAGGAAATATAAGTTTAATATTTTATTTTCAGTTATTGTTAATGAGATCCCTGGGCCAGTATTGTGTTATAGGAAGAAGACCAAAGAATGTAACTGCTCAGAATAAGGCTGATGAATAAAAGATATGCCCAGCTTTTTTTTGAGGAGCTGTCTTAATGCACTTTTGCAGGTGTTAGTCTCTTGATGAATCTGATCTCTTTATAAACTTGCTCTAGACCTCCTTATTGCTCTGTAAAAGTACAACCTTTCCTATGCAATTAGTCACGCTATTTCTTGGAGTTCTTCTGCGAACCAGGCTGTGGCATTGCCTGGTGGTGCCCTGTGTGCCCGGATACTCTTCATGGGGAGCTGTTGGCACCTGTGAACCCTGTCACTTGTGCTGCCACCTGTGCCTTTGAACCTGCACTCTTCTGCCAAGTTGTAAGCATCCTTCACGCTTATATTTGTGCACTTTTGCTTCTCACTTTTACTCTGCATCAGCCTTTCTCCAACAGTGGTCACAGTCAGCAGGGAGTCATGAAAAGTTTCGGGGGAGGTCGTGATAAGATTCAGAGGAAACCGCAAAATACCGGAAGATGTAGCGTTAGCTGGCAGCAGCTTGGTATTTCGCTGGGTGAGGAAATGAATGCTTATGCTTGCATCCAGTAATGACAGCCTGTTCTTCCTTTCTCAACCTGAAGGAACTGAGCTTCTGCCAACTCAGAGGAAGCACAGGGACAAAAGGAGGTTCACAGGAAGGTATCTGAGACAGAAAAAGAAGAACCAAAAAGAGGAGTGGGGGTGGGGGTGTCACACTTTCAGAAAATTTGACAAAAACAACTTGAAGTTTATCATGCTTTCATGTACGCCAAACTACTGAAAATTCCCTCTCTGCTTATCCCTTCCAAAACAAGGAAAACTCTCACAAATGGGAAACAACAATATTAACAAGAAATCGTTTTCTATCTATCACCTCATTTCCTTGGTGTACCTTATAGTCTCTCTGCTTGATAAAATAAAGCTGTGCATGGCAGGGTCCAGAGGCTGTAATCAAACAGCACTCATAAATCTAATAAATAGCACTAATAAAACAGATCTAAAAAATGGATCAATAAAGTGGAAGTCATCACAGTGCTCTTGAACTATGGGTTTATGACCTCATGGTTTGAAAGCAGAGCAGACTTGCCATGTTCGCCAGTGGTCACTCACAAATCCCTGACCATTTGGAGAAGTCTATAAATATAGTAATGGGGCAGCATCTATCTCCCACTCCACACGTGAATCCATACAATCTCACATAATCAGAGGGAATGTAGAGCAGAGTCAAGTCCACCACCCCGGTTGCTGCCTACAGCGGGATTTCCAGAGCTTTATGCAGCCTTGTTAAGGATCAGCTTTCAAGGCAAGGAAAGTCCTGAAATACTAATCATCTTCCTGTTAACTGTACTGTTTCATTGTTTTTTCTTTAAATGCGCTTCTTTCATTCACTTGGAACCTCTCTGTTATTACCATTATTAACAATATTAGTGTAATTCATCTAGTTACATTACAGAAACACAGATCCCAGCATAGACCTTGAACCCTGAATAGCAACAAACTGTATCATATCCTATTTTCTTTTCCAGTTTATCCACCCAGCTCACATTTATGCTTCTCAGCTCTCCTGTCTTTTGATTCGTTTCAGGGTGTTCAACAATGGCAGCTCATATCTCATCCTTTTTCCTCCCTTACCTTGGGGCGAGCCACTTGTCAGGATATATTTTGTTGCTCATGTGGCTAAGGAGCTGCTGAAGGGCAGTTGGTCTGCGAGCTGCTGGGGGAGAGCTCCAGCAGAGCTGAGCTGGGGCTGTGTGTGTGGGTGTGCCTGTGGTCCATCCCTGTGCCCTGCAGCACCTCAGGGTGGACGTCTGTCCTTGGCTGGTGCCAATGGCCGCATGAGAGGGCTGGCGAGCCCACACAGGCTTGGCGAGGAGGCTGAGCCCAAGCACTGAGCCCTGGTGCTGCGGCTGACAGCCTGCCTGCCAGTGGCACAAAAATATTACCCTCTCCTCTGATCTGAGCTGCGCAGACAACCCTGGCTTTCTCTACCCTGTTCTGTGATAAGCTATCTTACTGCCTTAAATCTCAGTGTAAACAGTATCGAGGTAAGAGTGAGAGAGCCAGAGAAGACAAATGATTAAACTGATTTCCACCACAAGGAGTTGATAAGAAAATCATGCTGAATCCTTATTTCTGAGTCCTGCACCATATGTAGTTTGGCTTACAGGTAGCATGTGGGTAAATATTTACACACACAACTGCAGTTATAAATTATGTTCACATCATCTTTTTTTGATTATGATGGCACTTTTCCTTCCCCTCCTGTGTCATGTTGTGTGTGTCCCCGTCCCCCCCCCGGTATATTTGGAGAACATATTTTTAGTCTTCCCTGAGCCGTGACAAATGCATATGTACCAGCCAGATAGCACTTGATTATTATTAATAATGAAATTTGAACATGGGCTCATTATAAATTAATAATGATTATACTGGTGAAATGAGAAGATAAAAATGGGGCAAAGACAGAAATGCATTGTAGTGATCAAGAGATTTATTGAAACAGCAGTTTCAAAACCACCATATTAATGGGAAATTAAAACTTTGGATTATGGGTTGTGCAACACCATAGAAGGAGACAAAAAAATCATATGAACCATGACTTGGAATTGGGGCTAATATTTAAGGAATAAATGATTCCTCTAAACCCGAAAGCCTGATTTTCAGAAGTGTGGAGGAAATGTTGGTCTCCATTCAACAGCGGGGAGCTCATAACTCCTAAAAAGCAGATCCTCAGTTCAGCACTGACACAAATTGGCCTTGTCCAAACTGAGGACCAAATGAAACAAAGCAAACTTGCCAAAAAAATCAAGAAAATCTTATAATACTAGCTCAGTATACATTGTAAATCTAACGTATGTAAGTGAAATCACTGAATTTATATTTTAACTCTATGTAAAACCCTGGCTCTGGATAAACAAAGAGAAATTTGAAGATCACCTTTTTCAGAATGGAACAGAAAATAAATTATGGCTTTGTTCCTTCCTGATGTCCTTTTTCAGCTGTCTGGACTATTCTGGTATCATTTGAGTTTGGGCTGAATGTTAGCTAATACTGTTGGTACCCAACTTACACATATTGAGAATTATAGAGTTCATTAAAAATACTTGTGTACACCTTCTTGGGTTCCAGCAAGTTTAGTAAGGAAATATTTCGTTTTCACTAGAGCAAGTGCTTGAAGCTGGGATGAAGATAAACAGAAATGCCATGCCTTTGTTAGAAGTTAAAAGAAGGAGAGCTCGCTCAGGAAGATAACTCTCATTGCTATTATATTGCGTTCTTCAGAAACTTAATAAATACCTGAGTGATGGGAATAAATCTGTATTTCCACAGTATCTGCAGCTTATGAATCAGTGAGAACATTGTTTTTTCCAGCTGTGATTTCATCAAAGGCAAAGCAGAGATGAAAACCTTACTGAAGCTCCCCTGCTGATCCATTTGCAGCAAAACTGCATTTACCTCACTTACGTCCAGCTATTACCTCTTCCTCACCAACAAGCCTTTGCGGTGTTTTTCTGCTGCCTGCCAAATAGAAAGCGGGTATTGCAGTGGTGCACATTGGTGTCCGTCTCTCTCCCCACGGGGACACCATGCTGTGCTGGTGTTCTTGTTTGTCTTATGCCATGGGTGAAACAAGACAGTTCTTGCTGCTCTGCCTGGCTGGCTGAAGGAAAAATGTCTGGAGCACCTTGTTGCTCTGGGAAGTCTGCCTCCAGCACTCTCCCAGGAGCACGGCTCCACCCTGAAGCCGGATTCCTCCTTTTTGGGCTGTGGCCAGGGGAAGGAGGCAGGATGTGTGCCCAGCTATGTGCATGCAGTAACACCCAGAGGTCCCGCATGGGGACCTGGGCCCTCTTGGGCAGGCACTGCAAAGATGAAGACTGACATCTTCCTTGCAGATCAGGAGGCTGGGGCAGGTGTAAATCATTAGCACTCACCTATTGCTATCCATGCCAGCAAGTGGCAGCGCTAGAGTGGGAGCAGACGCAGCTCTTGCAGGGTCTCTGGCTGATACAGGGGCTGGGCATCTCCTTGCATCTCACATGGTGGGGTGGGATCAATTTCTGTCTGTGCATTGCACATAGTGGCACATAGTCCATTTAAAGCTGATGGAAGTGAAAGCATGTATGGAAAGGTAGAGGCAGCAGAATTAGACTCAGTAAAGCCAAAAGCAATGATGGATGAAGTCTTAGAAACAACAACAAAAAAGAACAAAATAACATAAAATGACCAAACTGCTGTTTTATGGACCATCTGCCAGGCAATAACAAGAAAGGATGTTGTTCATAACAAAATATAAGCAGGCTTTCTCTTAGGAAGCTATTTACAGAAATGCTCCCAAAGTTGGGAAATGTATCTTATACAAACACCCAAACATGCTGCTTTGAGGCTTTTTACGAGTCTTCCCTCCTTCAAACTTCAATTGCTGCATCTCTGCCTATTGCCGCAGCTGCAGGATCCTACTGCAAGGAGCATGCTGAATCTTTTCCATTTGCCTTCCCCCATAATTTCATACTTAATTCCTATCTTGATTCATTTTTCATGTATAAAGACTGTTTCATCTGAATGGGAGGCTACAAACTAAAAACTAAATTTGTAGTTTTATTTGTGGCATTAATTGTCTTGTGGTAATGCTTATGGAAATAGTTATGAGAGTGTATAAGTTGTACCAAACCTTGAATAGATAGGAACAGGAAAATTAAACCATATTGAATGTATTCAATGAGCATGTTTAATTAAAAATTTTAAATAAATATAGCTGGTCTTTTAACAATAGACAAATTAGGATGCTTTCTTTCCCCAAGAGAAGCTTTCAGTTAGTTTATTTTTCAAAGCTAATGCTTTATATTTCCAGTGCAGGAATAATTTTGGTTAATTTAATGAAGTTTTTGTCTCAGCCTGGAATTGTTTAAGGATGTGCAATTAATTTTTTAAAAAGAAGTAAGCTCTTATCCTTTCCATGAAGGGAGAGGATTTTGTTCTCGGCCTAGTCCATTAAGTTCCAGTGAAATCAATCCCTCCACGTGTGAATCATGCCCTGACTTGTACCGCTGAACTAGAAATTCCCCATATTGGCATTCATGTAACATTGGAGAAGATGTCTTTGTGACATTGGCATCTTGATTCCAGTGTGACATATGGTACAGAGGGAAGGAAAAACTATCTCCAGATGTTACAGAACAGAACGGAAAAACTCCAGATGAGAAAAGCTTTAGACCACTCGGAAGAATAGGAATGGTCAAGGTCTAGCGCCAGACAAGCTTCTTTGTTTGACAGTGGATATAATCCCAAAGCTGCCTGAGGCAGGAAGGCAATCCACTTACCAAGCAGTGGGAGGGAAGGCACTTCTAGGACACATAATTTCCCCCCCTTGGAGCTAGGGGAAAGGTTTCAATTAAAGATGGGTGAACCTGGTAGTGTGAGGTTTTGCAAACCTCTCCAGCAGATCTATTTTTTGCTTCACAACCACAGCCTAAGGTTCAAACTCTTCTATTATGTAATTTAAGCTCAAGGCTAATTCTATCTAGAAAAACAGGCTACTTTTCTCTCTCTTTTGAGAAACATGGAACCTATGTCATTATATACTGTAACTGAGACTAGCAAAACTGAGCGTCTGGTAGATGTCACATATGTATTGGACTTACATTTCAGTTGCATTTTCCTTTCCTCCCCCTCATTTCAAGATGAGGTTCCCTCTTGCCTCTTTTAAAGGCATAGTAAAGAATAAGAAACACAGAAGCCTGGGTGTGGGTGTTGTGTAGAGGGAGTCAAACCACCACACTGCCCTCTCAGACAGGTTTCTCTGTGTGTGAGGGCAGCTGTAGAAGTCTCTCTAGATAGAGCAGTCCTTCACAGGGGCTGCCTGGGCCTCAGGGCTGCCCGAGTAATCCCCGCCTTCCTGCTCTGGAGCTCACCCCAGCCTCACTGACCATTACAAGAGCATCCAAGAGGAGCCCTGAACAGCAGCCTAGCAAAGTGCATTGCCAGGACCTTTTCACAAACGTCAGCTGTGAAACGCTCTCAGCTACGACAAACACCCCTAAGTCTCCTTTACTCTGCCCTAATGCTTACCTGACCTGAAGAAGCTGGCTCATGGGGAAGAAGGAGGAGGGAAGAGGGAGGACTTTAATTTCTCTTGCGGCCTTCCTTACCTTCCCAGTATGTGAACCAGAAAGTGAGCCCTGAATTTGAGTGGGAATTCAGCTCTCAGAAACCAGCCTGCCCACCCACCCACTGCTACCTCCAGCTTCACTCACAATAAAAGCAAATGGGAAATTACTTTGTTTCCTCACTTGTACTAGAAAACTGTTAACTAAGATTTACCAGGCTCTGTGGAAGGTTTTATTGATTCAGGAAACACCCACATTCTTGACAGCAGTTTCTTCAACATTAATCATTGGGTTAGGTGTTATTTTATAATACCATTGCCCAATGCTAAGAAACAAATCTTCACTGATGTGGAACAGCTGGATAGAAAATATCTCAGTGTTTGCAGGGTATATTTTATAAACCAGCTTGGAAAATCCTGTTTACTGATTTGGAGAGAAGAGGAGAGGGAAAGACAAGGAATGAACCGAACTCTGTATTAGCTGTTGCAGGTCCATCTGCCAAAGCTGTAATGAGATGCTTGTAAAGCAGTAATCAGCTGTATCGATGCTAAATTTCATTTAAAGCAGGGATGCATGGTAAAAGAATCTAGAAAGGATTAGAGTGCTAAATTTCTCTGTTAGTTTTCCAAAAAAAGTTCTGGTTGTCATGAGATAATTCAAAACTCATTTAGAATTGCTTTCCCAAAGGAAATATTAGGTAACTTGGTGTGAGTATGTTTTTCTGACTAAAATACTTGACATTTTGGTTGATGATGAAACATGATTCCCAGGGCTGAACAGTCTCCTCAGAGCTAGGCTCTTGGATGTCGGTGACTGTCTCTGCCTTTCACTTTGCTCCCTTTGCCTTTGGTCTTATTTGTGAGCACGTATAAGTGTTTGCTTAATTTATGCCCTCCTAATAACCTCCTGAATTAAGACTTTGTCCTGCCTGCAGGCCCCAGCTGCTCTCTAACATCACCACGGTTGCTCTCAGCAGTGAGTGGGCTTTGTATTTCGCCCCACCTCAGCCCTCTGCAGCACCCTGCTGGCCTGCTCCCAGCAACGCTGCAACCTGCCCTTTGGGGTCTGGGCTCCCAGTGGTCATTGCCTCTTCATTCTCTCCAGATAGATGGAAGCTGCTAAAGCACCCTTTTTAACCCTAATCCTTAGTCTTAGATGGTAAGGCTTTCCAAGTGGAATTAACAGTCTGGAATTCAGATTGCAGTGAGTTGCAAAGCTGCTGTGTCTGGCAGGTCCGATCTTCTTTGGATCATTTACTATAGCAAGGTCATGGACGCTTTACTTCATTAATAGCCCCGAGGACCCCAAAGGCGCTCCACAGTTTGTAACATATTTACAAACAGTTCTATGCAGATCATCTCACTCTACGTCATTTCTTCTGATTATCCCAATTACTATTCCCTGCTGTTTCTTGCACCTTTGTGCCATAATCTCTGTTTTCAGGGAGGAGTTAGGAGAGCTGCACCATGAAGGTAACCTGCCAGTACGTGGAGGTTTTCCTCTGATTTAAGGCTGTTCCTCCTCTTATAGGACCTCTTTCCTAGGTGTCCATAGGAGACACTTCCCTGGGTGAACTCAGACTCAGTTATGAGGAGGGGGGGATGTCTGAGAGCCTGCCAGCCCACCAACACATCCAGGACATATGATAGAGTAACAAGCGGTAGGACAAGATGAAATGGCCTCAAGTTGCACCAGGGCAGGTTTAGGTTGGACATTAGGAAAAATTTCTTCACCAAAAGGATTGTCAGGCATTGGAATGGGCTGCCCACAAAAGTGGTCACGTCCCCATCCCTGGAGGTATTTCAAAGACATCTAGACATGGTGCTTAGGGACATGGTTTAGTGGTGGACTTGGCAGCGTTAGGCTAACGGTTGGACTTGATGATCTTAAAGGTCTTTTCCAACCTAAACAATTCTATGATTCTATGATTCTCTTCTACAAGGCGTGAAGCAGGACCACACAGACACACTCATACAGTGCCAGCACGTGCACGCTGCTAAGGCTCTTGCCTGTGTTCACCAAGTAGCCATTCCAGTGCTTTAGGATGCTGCCATCTCCTTTTCCAGTCTTGGCCCCCTCTTCCCTTTCATAAGCTGACATCTTAATATTTGGCCATGAAAGCTGCTGTGCTGTGAACTATTGCAAACCAGGCCCTGCTATTTCTCTTTCCTACTGTGAATTTACCTCAAGCAGAGAGGCAGAGCAGAGAGCTGGGGATTTCCAACAAGGTAAACCACTGCACTTTGCTTCCTCAGGACCACTAGAGCAGAATAAGAGCATCTTATGTTCTTCAGGGCAGTTTATATCAGCTTGGCAGGAATTAATAACCAAAGAAAGCACTGTAATACTGGAAAAGGAATGTCCACACTGTGACTTGTATCAGGGAAAGAAATATACCTTTCTTGTGCATACAGGGCCTTCTGGTATGAACATTGCTTGCTTTAGATTTTAAGAAAATGTGCCAGGGTCCTTTTCACTAAAGGGAGTGTTAGCAAGTGGAACAAAAGGGGTCCCTCTTGGCAGAAATGTTAGCTAAAAGTATCTTTTCCCTGATCCCCAAAGTTATTTTTCTGTCTTTTCTCCCTCCCATGCTCTTCCCCACGCACACTTTCAAATCAGATTTCCTCAGGGCTTCTTTGCATCTGAGGGTACTTCCCCAAGCTCCGCACACCTCCCAGTGGAAACCTCTAGTTCAAGGCTTCTTAGAAACATCCTTTGTTGGTGGTAATGCAACTAAGCAAGTCTCTATTAATGATACATACACACTGATAAAGAAACTAAGACAAAACCTGATTTTATGGCTGTTTTTACTCTTTGAAGTAAACTGCACACAGCTCTTTCTTATGTAGAAAGTATTTTTACATTAATATCTCCAACATGTGGGAAATTATTATCTCTTATGGGAACATTGAACCAATAGCCCTATGATTATATGAGTCATTGAAGTCTACCTTTCCCCTCTCCAGACTGCTTCAGTTTCTGAAATATGGTATTAGCATAAAACAGTCCATAGTATAATGCTGCTGGATGGGGTTTAGTGCTGGAGCATTTCTTATTTCTCCCCTTTGCTCATGAAGGGAGTCAGGTGTGATAAGTCGAGATTTAAATGTCTAAGTAAAATTTCTTATCACGCACATATGTCAAAAAATATGTATTATATGTGTATGTACAAATCTGTGTCTATGCAAGTATAAATTTCTGTATATGCACACACTTACACACACGTGTGTGTTCATATAGCCTGTACTCTGTAACTTACACAGCCTTTATCAATTTAAAGCTGAGACTTTCTGGATGAAACCAAAGTCCTCATCTTATACCCTGTTATATTTTCAGTAGGAGAAATTCCCTGCTCAGAGTAGTTTACAGACCAAACAAGCAGAGAATGGGAGATTATGCAAAAGCTAAAACAGGTAAGAGCAGCCCTGATCAGCATGCAAGTCTCGGACTCTTGAGGCAGTTGGTAGTTTCCCAGAGCAGGCTATTGCATGCTGATGGAGAGACCTTTGCTTGCCTTACCTTCCTGGATGATGTAAAATGAGCAGGTGCAGGCTCCCTCCTGCTGACATCATTGCCCCACGCCCAGGTTTCCCTCAGCTGGAAGCACCCAGGAGCCACAAGAATTCACTGTGCTCTGAGCAGCCTAGCTAGGGTGGTAAACTACGGTGTAGACAAGGAGTTGTCCATGTCAAGTAGGGTCTTCAGGTGTGTTTTGCCTAAAGAACTACAAGCTGTACAATTTGAAATTTGGGATCTAAAACTCAAGCCCTACAAGAGTGCTTGTTTGTGGTGAGAGCTGTAAATAGCTAGCCAGCTCAGCAGCCTAAGCAGCCAGGCAGAGTGCTTTCCCAGCGGTGCTGCCCTTATTTTCATTGTCCGTTTCAAGCAGTGGAGGGGTCTCTGGTAGCATAAGAGAACTGTGCTGGGAGCAGTGATGAAATGTCCAAATTACGCCAGAGGATAGTGTCCATAGACCCTTTCCCTGAGTCCCTCATATAAAGAGAGCCTCAAGAGCTGGATGCCAGAAGTGTCAGATCTACTGCAGATGTGGCTCACAACTGTGCGCCTGTGTGTATACCAGAGATTCGATGTCACATGCAGAGGAGAGAGCCTGAAGCACTGCACATGTGCAGAGCATCTTCTGTTTACATGCACATGTACTACTCCCAGATGCTTAAAATCTTAATATAAGCTTGGATCAATCCGGAGTATTATTTTATGCAGACCCCAGGCTCTCTTCTCTAAAAACATGAAAGAATCTCATCTTCCTCTGGGAATTTGCTGCAAGACAGGAGTGGCAAGGATACAGATCTACACTAAGCAAAAAAATTTTGTCTGTTCACTCCTAGTAACACCACTGAGTTCAAGGACAAAGTACAGTTCCTGGGGACCCAATCTAGACATTTGCCTTGAGTTTTGCACTTGGCCTCAAGGAAATGAAAAATCAAGGCAATCTTTAGTATGCATCTTCTGCTCCCCGATGTAAATATAAGCCCACTGTTGTTGGTCACCCAGTGCTGTTTAACATGTTCTCTGGCTGGGGTGTCAGCTTTTCCCCTTGCTCACACCACCAGGACAGAACGATCTACCTTTGCAGTTCCATAAAACAATGTATGATTTGAGGTTGAAGGAATACACATTTCCACAAAGCCTGTCATGGCTCAAACCAGTACTTCCATTGCTGATTTCCTTTTGCAGCACAGCTGAAACGCCTCTTCAGAGCAAACCCATTTCCCACCTCCTATGCTTGCTCAGTCTCAGAGCCCCACTGCGTGGAGCTACAGGAGGAGGCAGTATACAGTACTTCTGCTAACTGCATTGAAAAGGCATCTGGCCACCACGCTGAAGGATGGAAGAAGACAGTGGAAGTCATTTTATCAGCAGGTAGATTACAACACAAGGTTTCATTTATGGTGAGCAATAGCAATGGGTGTATTTTTAATTAACAAAATAATGTAATAACAGACCACTAAACTATTGCACTACAAACACTTCTGACTTTTTACAGAATTTAGGCATGAAGTTCCTGAGAAATCCTGAGCTTTTCTCATCATCCTTTTCCTTAAAAGTTAATCTTCAGCTGGTAAAAGATTTAATCCTCAGAAAACTCATAAAACTTCCAGAAGAAGTAACTGAGCTTGTGGGCAATTCTGTAGGTTACTGTGCCGTGAGAGGTGGGCGGTGGCCAAGCACAGTGCAAGCTCTACAGGGTAGCTCTCTTGATGTAAATTTGTATCCCACCATACCCAGCAGCAAATCCATTAAATACTGAGAGTCCGCTTTATTCCTATTTACGTGTTCATGCCGTGTTGCTTAAGAAGCTCCCAAGGAAGTCAGCACTGGGAAAATGTGGTGATATTTGTAAACTAGAGAGAACAGAAGAAAGATAAGTTGGTTAGGAGAAACTTAGATAAGGCCATGAATATATGGATATTCAGAAATCTAAATCTAGTATAAAATTCTAATTGCAAAATTATTACAGCTTTTCAGTCTCTCATCCTAGTATCTGGGTTTGCTATTCTGTCTTTTATATGCTCCAAGTATCAGTTTTTAGGTTTTCAGTCACACATGAGCTCAAAAAGAGGTAAAAAGGTATTTTCAAGTATCCCAGGAATTTGCATATGCAATTATTGGTCTGTAATAAATTTCAGGCATGACCTTTCCACTGTCTGCTAGGGCAACTACTAAAACTGACAGCTGAGAGCTTGTTTCTTTCAATGTATCGCAGTGTACATCCTCCCTTAGCAGGGGATAATATTCCAGAGTCACAGTGTTTCTCAAACTTCATCAGAATTCAAGGAAAATTTGGTGGTGCCACTAGTGTGAATCAAAACTGTTATGACTTTGCAGATTAGTCATATGTCATCCAGTGGTTGTATGTTAGCTGTAACAATATATCATGTATGATACCTCACCAGAGACCTTTACAACATTAGGACTGAAGTGCTGGTGACCTGAAAGATGTTGTCACTTGGTAAGTTCTTCAGGCTAGGAATTTCCTTGATCATCTCAGAGGTCAAGCTCTTCTTCATACAGAGACCTGTCATTATCCTTATCTAACTGAAAATGAAAACTCAAGCTGTGGATTGGGGGAAGATTAGTAGACTTGGACCTGACATGTGTTAAGTTGTATAGTGTCCACAGCCTTTGCTGTGTCCTTTGCTAAACTTCCTTTCTGTTTCCACCCTAGTGGAGAAAGAACCAAACAGGGCATATAAAACCAGCCACAGCTGGCCATTTAGCTCTTCATGGCCCGCTGTTTTGCAGATGGAATTCACATAAACCCTTGGAAGTTCCACTGGGAGAGGAACTTAATAAGCAGAGTACAACAAATTCTGAAACCGCTTTTTAGACATACAGGAGCCTGTTATTTCTGAACTTTGGGATTCTTGGATTTAAAGGACTGATTAATGGGTTTTAAATACTTCTTTTGTAAAAAAAAAGGTTTTTTTTTCCCCTTCTTTTCCTCTTCCTTTCTTAGTTGCTAGGTTTTATTTTGGTTATTGTTCAGTAGCAGAGAAATCAGTTCCTCTGTATACATCATACATTCTCTAAGCTTTACCATGAATGGTAAACATGGAAGCTTGAGTGATTTCAGATGATCATATTTATTTTTTCCACTCTGTTCATTCCTGATAACTGGAAACATTTTTCTGAACAATGTCAGTGACACCTCTCAGTTGCTTCTTTGTAACTCCCTTGTGCTGTTGCTCTATTTCCAACAAATCTTTACTTTTGAGTTGAGGTTGAAAAAGTTCAGATCAAACCAAACAAATATGTTATGTGAATTGAAGAGTTTTTTATTTTCTACTTTGTTCGACACATTTCAAAACTGAACATCCTTTGCTTTGTAATTTTTTCTGGAGTTATGCCAGCCTTCAAAGACCATTGTTTTGACTATGTGTTTGGTGTTTGACTCGATTGTGCTCCCAGATAGAAATAGGCTTTATTTATTTTTGGTTTAATGGTTCATACAGAGCAGATACTCATTAATGAAAAAGTGTGCAGAATAGCTACCTTTCCTCTCCATGGAAAAAATATTCTATTTCATGTTCAAAAGGTGAACGTGAAGGCAAATCTACAAAAGAATGCTGGTCTCCATCAGATTGCAGTGCCTATGACCTTTATAACTTCTCAATTAAAAAAAAAATCCTGCTGGACTAGCCACCCTTCACACTGATTTCTCATGTGTAATAATCTACATCCCTTTGGTGTAGATAATTACATCTGTGGAATTGGATTACTGCCTTGAGAAATGAAAAAAAACCCCATAGTTGCCGCTGAAATGCCAGGCTAACAGTAAGAGCAATAAAAAAATATTAAAATGTTGAATTGCAAAGCTCTAAAAATATACAATTTATTATCATTTGCTCATAATAATTTTTCTATTGATCTCAGTATTGGGGTAAGTACTACCACAGTTACTGAAGTCAATAACTTACAGTCTACCTTCACCAAGCCAGGCAACTTAATTTATTAGAAATGATTATGCCAAGTAATAAAAAAATGAAAAATATTATCTGTGACAGAAAGTTAGTTAATGCATAACTCTAAATAGTCCCACAAATTTCTGTGGAGAGTAATTTTTACTGTATGTTAGAGACGATATTTGATGGCATATTGAAATTACATTGGCTTCTTTATCTTTTTTGTGGTCTGTTAGGTCTACCATTCTGTGTCCATCAGTCCCTAAAAGCATCCCTCTTGCTAATCCTGTCTGCCACCTGTAATACATAGGGTGGAAAATTAAGCCAAAGAGAAGGAATTTGGTTTCATTTTGTTTTCCTGAGGAAGGTGTTTCAGAAGCTTGGCCGATGCAGTCCTTGGTAGTAAGAATAAGGGAGAGTTTAGTGCTAGTCCTGATGTTTCCATGGCTTCTGCATATCTTGAGGAACACTCTAAAGGAGGAACTGTGGTCTGATTCCAAGTTATTTGGATGATGCACATTGATGTGGGCAGTCTCCTAGTCAAGGTTCCTTTTCACTCTAATAGGACTTTTTAGGACTGTCTTGATGGCCAAATAGAGGAACTATTTAAGAAGGCCAGTTTAATTTGGAAATCAAACTGCTAGTTTGTCCTGAGGCACCTTCTGGTGGATCTTAGATGTTCGAATATGTATGGATATCTAAGCCTCACTCTACGTGTTGTCAAGCACTTAGGCAAGTTACGGCTATTTGTGAATTGTTTGTAATTTTTCTTGAGCCATAGCTAAGCATCATCTAAGTGTCCATTCATTTGACTAAAGTTTAAAACTGCTGAGTTTCTGTCTTATCTCAGTTGGAATGGGGAAATAAAGTGATTTTTCCCCCTTTACTTAAAGCATGTTTCTGTTCTCCTAGATGTGTACTCTGGGGTTTGGTAAAGGCAGGCTGTACCTAGTACCATATTTCATGGTCACTTTTGATTTTAAATGAACTACAGATACATTTAGTATTGCAATCCCTATATTCTTTATTCAGTAAAATCCAGCGAACTGGAAGATTTTCTGGAGTTTGCCTAGATAATCTAACTTTGTCACTCTCTTAAGGTTTTATGTGACTTTGTATATCTGCTCTTTCTGTTGATTTATAACTATTATTTGCATTTCCATGACAAATCTTTTATTTCTGCCCATTTTTCCCTCACCCCATGAGACACGTGGGAGATGCCTGATGAGAATGTCTGTCCTGCCATCTGTCAGCCAGCAAGGCACTGCCAGAAATTTAGTTATATGTCCATTGGTCTGTCTGAAATGTAAAGCTATATTCTATATACACTATCAGGAAAAAGCCCTACAGGTCGATTATAAGAAGCCCCTACCCCCTGCTAGAATTACTGAATTCCACTGAACATAGTAACGTCTGTCGATGGGATGGTGGGGGGAGAGAGGGGAGAATTTTTCTTTAAGCCTGGAGACAGTATTGAAATATTTAAGTTAATACTATGAAAAGATATCACATCATACATAAAACATGAAATGTCATACAGGAAAACTTCTAATATTGCAGTAGCTTTGCAAAGGCAGATGGTGTAGCACAGACAAGACATAATATTGCTCAGGCATTTGGTAGCTCACAGTCCTTCCCTAAACAATAGGGTTAGTTTAAAATCTATTAAAAACAAAGGAAGTCCCGTCTGCCTTCTGCCCAGGTTGGAAGGAACTAGACACGTCTTTTAAAGATGCCTTGTAGCATATCCTGTGCAAGGAATGCCCTCCTTTCAAAAGAGTCAGACCTCAGATTTGCTTCTAAACAAGTGGGTTTTTTTGCAAGCAGCCAAGCAGTCCTCACGAGCTGTATTTCAGATGCCAAAAGGAATTAGTATCTGGCAGGATTTTTTAAAGAAAATTCTTTTAAATAAAGCATATAGAACCATATGTTCAAGGCTACTTTGAAAAACCCCTCAAGAACGCTAAGCCTAATGCTAAAATATGAATCTTTTCCACACAGGAGCTTAACATGGTTGTGCATTTTTATTTTTTTTTTTATTGCTTTTCTTGGGAGAGGGGGGGTCAGTTCAAACCTTAGCCTTTTCCTTTGTCTTGCAAATGGAATGACTGTTTCTGAAATGAGCAAATATGTGCCAGCTGGATCTTATAGCCTAAATAAAACCTGTGTAAATTTATCTTGATGAATGTAAACAGTCAAGCGATAACTTTTTCCATTAACCCAGCCTGGAAAAATGTAAACCAATTTGTGTTATATTTCTGTATTTTCCATTGTAAGGTGTTGCTAGCCATTCCTCTGCTTGCCTGTGCATTTTTTAACAAATGAAGGTTGGGCCTGGTATCTCATATCTCTGTTAACACAAGACGGCTCAGATAGATACAGCTAGAAAGAATTTTCCAGCGAAGGACGATCAAGCATCAGTTCTGATAATATTCACTGTCATGGAAACTTCCTGGTCTACATGTACTACATGGAAAAATTATTCCTTAACAGCAACATCTTGGCGCTCTCTTTCCTCATCACTGCCCACTTGGGGTGTCAATGTCTAGATGAGATGCCAGTTCACTGATATCCTGCCAGAGGAAAAGTCTCAGGGAAAGAAGCTTTCAGCACATTCTGCATTTCTGAAGTGCAAAGGAGTGATGGAGAGGGCTGTGCTGGGGCTGCTGAGGTCTGTTTTAGAAGAGCTAGCTGTTAACAGCACAGCTGGGTCCCAGCTCTGCAGCTAAGACTGGTTCGGCAGAGCTCTGCTCCTTTCTGATGAGATTGCCCCTCGGGAGCGGTGCTGCTTAAGCTCTTGGTAGCTGGCTCCTTTCTACCTCTCCCTGTCTGCCAGTCTCAGATCTTGATGTCTCTGTCCCCACTCCCAGTCTCTGTCCCTGTCAAGGTGGTTTCAAAGTGTGCTTTTGGCAGTGGGTACAGGCACAAGCAATTAATTTTTCTAGATAAAAATACTGGGGGACTAATGCTCAGCTGTTCTGAATGGCAACAGACTTATGGCCATCGATGGTTTTGATGCCAGCCTATGTGTCCAGGTAGACAGCTGAGCCCCTAGTTAACATCTGGTTATGAAACAAGTAGCAATCCCACTGACATGCCGACTGGTGCAAGAGCATGAACAGAGCTTCCCTGCTGGCAAGACCAAGGCTCCTAAACTGCAGTGCTCCTGCATTTGCTGGAAGGCACAGCAACTCTTCCAGCAAAGTTGCATGTCCCCAGGATGCTGGGCAGTTCTTGCTGGTCATCTCCTCAAAGAAGAGCATCTTCTCTGTCAGGAGAAACAAAATTCTGCTGGGACTCGCACCTCCACATGCTGGCACCCCTCTTCTTCATTCCTGTCTGCCTTAGATAGCATGATGCCTATCATAAGCATTGAGCTTTTCATAAAGACATCAATCCACAGCTTCTTATCACCTGCCTCCATCTAGGCAAAGAGCTTAGGCCACCACCCAGCCTCCAGCATGGCCAGCACTCATCCTAAGGCCACACTCTTCCCCAGTATGAAAAGCGCAGGGAAGAGTGGCAATTTAACAAGACTTAGTTGCACTGAGATACACTTTAAATAATGTAATATGTTTTTAGACACCTCATTAAATAGTCATAGTACTTTTCTTTCTTTTCCTTCTCATCACCATTGAACAATTAGCCATGCATTTGTGCATAAGTGGAAGTGCTATCTTTTCTATAATTAGAGAATACTATAATTATAAATGCCTCCAATTCTAATTAGCCTTGGGCAGCCACCTCTGAGATCAGCCTTTGCATATGCAACTGTACACAAACCTCAGCACCCTGATGTTCAGAGGCATTTTTTCCCCTTTAACAAAGTGAACTCACCTTTGTTTTGCTGTTCTTGGGTTTGTAGGGGAAAATCTGTTATGCACAGACTGTGGGTGAGGTGATCTTTGATTTATTTGGTGAAGCATTGTACATCATAACTGTCTTCATGCATCATCACTGTCTTCCTCTTTCATGGTGAAAAAAATGACTGGGACAGGGAGATGGGATCAAAGACATGTGGGTTCTGCTCTTGATTCTGCAACAGATTTATGGAGTAATTTTGCAAGCATTACATCACTTCTGTGGCACTGTCTGTAAAATAAGAATAATGATTTTTAATGCTTTTATGAAATACTTTGAGTACGTTGGCTGAAAAATGCATAGCACTGTTAATATCAGATGTGGATCAGTGAGGGAAAAAGGGCTGATTAGCAGTGAGTGTTTGTATTCATGCATATTTCCTGACCTCAACAAGAAAAACAAAATATTAAGCAGATATATGATAATATTTTTATTTGATGAAACTTTATATACTGTTTCCTTAAGTGTGGCTGAAATTTTTTTAACACTAAGTAAAATCTTGCAAATTCATCTAATTTGCCTTAAGACATTAGTCAGATAACTATACCTTTTCCTTATGGTTTTTCCTGTTGATTGTCAGCATGAAATAATCTTAGAAAATGAAAGAAATAAGCAATACTTCAAGAGAAAACAGAGACTTTCCAGTAATGACTATGAGAAAAAATTCCAATAAGCTGTACATATTAGCCATCTCAAATGAATATGTCACTGAAAAAAGCGTTCTTGGAAAAAACATTAGAGAGAAAAGAATGAAACCGACTTTTGTAAAGAAACGTCAAAAGAAAATCTCTATTCCTGTTCCCTCTTCATTCTCTGATCTTCCTGATACACAGACTTATTTTACCTATAGCAATATAATCTTACAGAGTCTTTAAAACAGGAAGATTTTGGTTGGTGAGTTAGGCTGAAAGATTTCTGTCTCAATACATTGCAGTACCCAAATTGAAATCTTTATTGCCAGCTAATAATCCACTCTCTTTACTCAAATGTTTTCTCTGAAGTCTGTATCATTAATATCTGTCAGTGAAGTGAAAGGTAAAGGTGTGACCTAGGGACACCCTGGGTGGGGGTGAATGGTGGGTACTGTATTGAAGGGGTCCCTGAAATAATTAAAAACATCTGAGAGTGGGAGTGGGAGAAGTTATTCTTATGTGTCTAATGCCCACTCTTGTCTTACAACAGCACCACATGTCCTTAGAAATTAAGCCTAAAGTAAAAGGATGAGATATTATAAACTAGCCAGACAATAATCCTTACATTTTTCCATACAGTACCAGCTAGGATAAATCTCTTGAGGTGCTTTCATACTTTCAAAGTCCATAGATAACCCATCCCCAGAGCTTTGAGAGTTTCTCTGTGATGAGGCTTGCACTTCAACACATTTGGGAATGGACTGGCTCCTTCACTTGTACTTGGTCTGCTCTCTGGTCTGTAATGCAGACACAGAGGTGCCAAAGGAAGTACAGCTCTTTACCTGACCCTGCTGTATTTAGACCATCCGTGGCAAATACCTATTGATAACACACAGATAACATGAAGCTATGGGTGCAATACTGAGTCATCTGTTTGGCAACTTTGTGAAGTGGCCATTAACTATTTAGACTAATTAAACCTTCCAAAAAAACTTGGAACAAGGAGTGGGCAGGAAAAGCTGATCCTATAGTGAGGTGGTAGCTCTGAGGGTGTGCCTGGCTGCAGTGTGCCCATTAGGCTCCAGAGTGCTGAAGCCTTGGTGCTGACATCTCATGGATCGCAGGCAAGTCACTATGACCAGAGGTGCAGCTCGCTTACCAGATGCACACTTTGTCTCCCAACCACAGAGATTTTAGCATAGTTGTTGGTCATGTGGAAAACAGCTCGGCTTTGTCTGCACCGTAGACAAGAAATAAAGTGAGCAAGCATGAGACCCAGGGTCTGCTCCCTCAGGTGGGACCAGATGCATGAGCCACGTGCTCTTGTAGAACCCTGCAGCTCACAGTAGCCCTGCACATGCCTTGCCGTCGGCACAGGTCCCCGCACTTTTCTCACAATATCAACCAGGGATGGGCCCTCGCTGAAGGCATGGATCAGGGATTGGCACTCAGAAATCAGGGTCTAGGCTGGATATTGATTCAGGAGAAAGTGGGGTGGAAGGGGCTGTGGCTTATACCCCTCTTGTAGTCAGCTTGGACAGTTAGGAAACTTAGCCAGTTCACTGCAATATGAGGGTCTCTCTACCTGTTACAGATATTTTTTACGTTAAAAAAATAGTATACATGTAGCATCTTCTTTCCAAAACTATTGACTAGGTTTCATTATATTGAAAAGAAATGCTGTAAGAGACTTTTCTTTTACTGAAAGTTTTCATTAAAAAGCTCATCATTAAGAGCTTCTCTCATTTTTATTTTATTTTTTATTTTTATGGTATGTTAGAAAAAAAATTGTTCTCTCTTTCTAGCAGTGACCTCACAGGCCTACTGTACAAGGAAGCAGTTTTAAAGGTGTTTATCTCTCTATATATGGGGGTTGACTTGAAAGCACTGGAAAATGACCATATTGAAAACATTAACTGACCTTCAGTTTAACAGAACTAGTTGCAATTACTTCCCTGACAAGGCGCTAAAAAAAATTCCCTCTTAGACCAGACAAAAAAGACTAAAGCCTGTATGTAGACACTGGAAAAACACTCATTGTATCACATTTAAGAGCTTCAGTGTAAGAAAGAACTCAGCTAATCTTAGGGCATTGGGGGGGAATTATCTGAAGTTGACATATAGATACATCTTCAAGATGACCAGGAATTTTTTTTTGGAAGTGGGTTTGCTTTGTTTTTTCTAAGATGTAAATTTGGATGGAGCTACTTCAGCCTTGTGAACTAGAGTAATTTACTTCTAACCTTGGAACATTTCGGTAATGCATATTTCCACATCAAAGGGGTGAGAAAGGAGATATGTGCCTTGCAATAGTTTTTGTGGGTCATGATGAAATGGATACATTCCGAAATAAGAAAACAGAGAATGTGCAGCAATATTCTTCACTGGCTTCAAGACAGGCAAGCTAAACACTAGAGTTACCTCTTTTCTGTAACAATTTTTGTCCATTTTAGAATTTTTGAGAGTATAGGAGAGGGACTGAACCTTGCAACATACCCTGAAATCAGCTATTTTGATTCAGAGTAGTAAGGAAACCCTAAATCTACTGAGTCCCAACAAAAAGCAACCAGTCTTCTATGGGTAAGACAGCTTTCTCTGCCTTCATAGTCTCTGTTAATCCCTGAGGTGGACAAAAGGTCCTTGCACTGAAGTGTGGATATGTCAGCTCTTTGTATGAGTAGACCAACTCCTTGCATGCTCACAAGCTGCTGGCACAAATCCCGGTTTTCTCTGATTATATTTGCTGCGCGATGTGGCTCAAGAATTGGGCAGCAGCACAGTGAAGCAGCTTCCCTGGGGTGCAGGATGTAGAAGGTACTGTTCTTGGGAATGAAAGCTTTGGTGGCTCTTGAATATGCTGCATTTGAAACGATGAGTCAAAATCAGAATGAGCCAGAAATTCCACTTCACGTGTTTGCTATTTGAGAATATTTGAGATCCCACGGTGCTGATATGGTCCATGGACATAATTTCCTTTCAACACAGGTCTTCTGGAAAACAAGCAAACTCTTGACAGTCCAGCTACTCACTTCCCTAACAGCCAGACTCTGCTGTAATGAGTTATTATCCTTGGATCATTTACAGCTCCCAATTTCTTCCTAGGAAAATGTCCGAGGAAGTGTATTTAAAAGGTTATTATTTGCTGTGACCGTTAAAATAGTATATACCTTAGGGGCACTTTTTAAACCAAAAAATTAAAGTATTTTAAAAAGCCATTGGCCATTGTAACGGCTTTTCATCCACTGCCATTAAGAGGACTTTCTTAGATTCTTTTTTGAGGGGAATCCAAACAGGAGAAAGAAAGATTATGAGCATTCTTTTCTCAGATAACTTGGAGCAGAGGCATCCAAATTTTTCACAAAAGTATTCACATTTTTCCATAAGTTTGAAATTTGCATGTAACTCATACAATGGAACATTTTACAGCTGATTTTTTTTTTCTCAATACAGCTGCAGAAGTCAGCTTCTGCCATAAATACCAAAAAGGAGATTAAAATGGGTGAAGGAATTGATGCTAGGCGCCAGCTTTTCCATAGGGTGAAATTATGAGCTCAATGGAATTGACCACTGCCCATATTATGGACGCTGTACATTGGAACTGGCCAACAGCCTCACTTTCCTGTCCTTGAATTTGGCCTGAGTGTGAAGCATTAGAAGCGTGTTTCTTACAAGTTGTGTTGACAATGGCCTGTATTTTTCCAAAATCTCCGTGAGTCTTCTTGGCATTTCTCAAATGTCAGCAATAAGTCACTACTGTGACAGAAATTTGCACATGGCTACCCTTACCATTTAACTATACCCTTTCCAATATTGTTGAGTATTAAAAGAAAACAAATCAAAGCCCCTAACCTGCATCCTTTTACACTCTTCATCTCTCTGTGACCAAATGGAAAGCGACAAGCGCTACTTCACAACATGCTGGCTATATGAACAAGTGTTGATAACATGGGTTGAAAGACACAGCCTGGTGCCACCATACCCAGCTGTTTCTTCACGAGTTACCATTGTGCTGCCTCTCTTTCTTTTCAGGTTGGCAACTGTGTTTCCAACTAGCTTCACATTTTGTCTCCCGGGTACTGTATCTTTGGTGCTGCTTGCTAGGACAATAGATGAGCCTCTTTCCTGGTGCCGAATGCAATGCTTTTGTGTAGACTTAATCTTTGGTGAAACAGGTTCGTCCCTGCTGCTTACAAAATTTGCAGTGCTCAGTGCCAAGAAATGCATCTGCTGTTGGCCCTGTCACTTCGCTCTACTGAAACAACACTCGTTTTGTGTTTCTGGGCTCTGCTGCGCTGATTTACTAAGTGATGCAGTTTGAAGAGAATAATTCATTTTTATGATTTGTGATGACAGTACTTATTTAACTTGTTGAATTTTCACTACATGAAAAAGCAGCTTGATTCCATGATACAGAGCCCTTCCTAACGCAGGGTGTATATCACCAGCCTTGGTCAAACCAGTGTAGATATGTATCCTTTTTATACAGTGAGATGGCCAGAGTTTAAGCTCTGAATTTTGCTGTGGCCTTCTCTGGATTTACCCGTGGCACCCAGGGCTACAGTGCCTCGGCTGGCAGGTGTGTTCCTGAGACCAGCCCCAAACATCCCTGTTTCCTTGCTGATTTGGACTATATACAAATCCCTTCTGATCCTGTAAGTGGGTATTAGTGGGGTTTCTGGACAATATAATCTGCACAAGCTCAGACAGGAGATGCTGTTGCAATACATGCAGGCAAACAGTGCCTTGTCTCAAGTCCATTCCTGTCGGGACAGCTGGCAAATTTGATTTTGTGCCTATCTTCAAGCAACTTTTGAAAGATACCATACATGTGGGGTGAATGCTTTCCTGGGGAAGGCATGAATTACCTGCTTTGATAGAAGGCATCTTATCCATACATATAAATTGCGCTC
The DNA here is from genome assembly GCA_034008185.1 of Gorsachius magnificus. Classification (NCBI taxonomy): domain Eukaryota; kingdom Metazoa; phylum Chordata; class Aves; order Pelecaniformes; family Ardeidae; genus Gorsachius; species Gorsachius magnificus. The sequence goes on from CM067081.1 coordinate 168,263,896, forward strand.
TCTTTTAGATTGTTGGGTTTTTTTAATGTCAATTTGCATTAGACATTGTGGTACCTCAGTGAACAGATTACATGCAGACTTGTATTTTATTCCCCCGACGTTTGCAATCCATGACTTTCCTGTCAAATGTCTATTCGCACTACATTTTGACTGGCATGAACCATGCTGAAGAAGAGCCGTTTGTAGCCACCTTTAGAAGCTCTTACCAAGACAAGAACTCTACATAGCTGTTTCTAAGTCAAAGTTTAACCTTTTTCCAACGGGAAAGAAAAACACTTCAGATACCGTTAACTGACCGTGAGCTCTCCCTTATCTTTAACATATTCAGCACTCACAGACAATCAAGAAAGGCTGAGGTTGATGCCAAACGCTCTGAAGCAGAGAGGATAATATGAGACGAGAGGATGTTTTTTGCAGTGAGCTCCACCTAATCTAGGCTCTGAGTTTTTATTCCTACCCCGTTTTTCAGTTATAAGCAAGGATATCCATGTGTTGGCTGTGCTTCAGTCTCTGCCAAGGACAGCGGTCTGAGAGTAGCAGATTACTGTCCTAAAATAACAGAAGTCAAAGAGGGAAAAGGTTGCTTGTCAAGTCCAAGCGCAGCAGAGGCGTCTCCTGCTCCACGCTGTCTGGTGCTTTGTGCAGAATGCTTTTTAAAACCTCCTGTTCTTGCTACATCTCTTGAAAGACAAGCCTTTGCTTTAAAAAGTCTGGGCTGACAACCATCCTAAACTATGACTCTTTGCCTAACTGTTATAATAATTCCACATGTGTGTGTGTGTGTGTCCCCAGTAAATACTTAAAAGGAAAGCAGATCATATTGAAAGTTTAAAAAAGAAAGTGGGATAAACTGCGCCTTACAGTGTAATGGACACTGGCGTCTCGAGCTTTAATGAAGACCTGGTATTTAATGGAATTTCATGTCTCCTCCCTCAGAGTGCAGCTGAAGGAAATTGTTCCTTTGCTGGTCCCTATGACCACAGTATCCCTGAGCAACAGTAGAGCACGATGCAGAACTAATGGCTCTCCTGAGACACACTTCTGAAATAACTGTGACAGGTCTGCGTATTTGCTCAGTTCGTGAGAAGGCCAAAATTTTGTTTTTATTTACTATGTCTGGCTGCGATAAAAGGAAGCCTGAATCAGCTCCTGTTTTAAGCCCTTTCTTGTGGAAATCTGATTCTGAGGGCACAGTCGCAAACGGGATTATGTAGGCTGCCGCCCGCTGTCTTCTGATAGCATCCTCAGCACTGCTCTGGAAGTGCTCAGAGCGCCGAGACCTCTGTGATGCTGTCCGGAGATTGAAATTAAAACCCACGTTCTCCCACTCCAGTAAATATCTGTTTTTCTCTATTGGCATGTATAGACTAGTGCCATATTTATACTAATTAAAGTGGGATCAGAAGAACCTTTGGTAGTGTTGTTTTTTTTTTTTTCTTCTTTTAATTGAAGTAAAGATTGAAATGCCTCTTTCTCTTGCAATACTGAGTAATTACCATTATCACCATTGTTTCCTACCAGCTGCATTTGTAAGTAACATAATTGTATACAGAACTGGTCTTTCTGCCATACTTTTTCTGGAGCGTTTTCTCCTTACAACATGCTTGTGCTAGCATGTCCCTTTGGATTGTAGTCCTTGCAGGGTAGGGCCTTGCAGGTAGGATTAATTCTTCCCCAGGTGAACCACCTAAAAGTTAAGCATCTAGTCTCAACTTATTATCTAGGTTCCTTCTGTAGTCAGTAAAGAACGACAGATACCAGCCAGGATGGGCCATCCCACCTGTCTTACACATCTCAGTGAGAGTGGGCAGACTTACCTTTCTAGAGATGGATTTTTCTCTGTATTGTATAGCATATCTTCAGATACTTGAGATCAGGGTCCAGTTTTTAGTATCAGTCTCTAGATTCCTTTCTGGGATCTCCCAGGTAAGCTAGCTCTAGGTAAGTGGGAAGTCCTCTGTCTCCTAGGTCATCAGTAACTCATTTTGGGTAGGAATTCAGAAGCAGACTGAGCTTTTTTAGGGTGGGGGATGTATTCAGTAACACACAGTGGTGGAACATAGGAAAGCCTGACAGCAGCTGGCAAACCTGTTGACAGGATGATTAGCTGGACAGTGTGGGGCAATGATATACTCTAACACAGGGTGCTCCTGGCTGGGGTGTAATGTAAGGACACAAACTGCCACTCTCCATCCCATTCCAGTGCTTAGACCCATCTTTCTAACGTGGCAACTTGATGTTTTTTGCCTGCAATAGTCAGTGAAATGCCACGTCTAATTAAGGACGGCTATGGGCCTTGTACTCCACAGACCTGCTTTGACACTTTGATGGACTTTTAGCATCTGAACCTCAAACATATCTAATGGTCTAGGAAGGCAGATGGGTTTCCTAATCCTGTGGCCCACATTCTACAGGCAGTGTCCAGCTGACGTCATTAAAGAGGATCTCCCATTGGACTCAGAGTTGTAATGCAGTCAGGATTAAAGATTTGGGCTTAACAATTCATCAGTCAGCCATTTGACGAAAATGTACTCCCTCATTTCTGATCTTCTCAAGCAGATTTTCTTGTTACCTGCATGGTCTTTTCCTTTACTTTAGCATTTTTTACTCGGATTACTTGTCTGTCCACTGTAATGCAGACCAACAAAGAGTCAGACGACTTTGCCCAGAGCTGTTACTGGAGTTAGACAGTAGAGGGTGCAATATGAGCAATAAATTTATCTTCTAGACATTGTCTCCTTGATCATGGTCACCTTTCTGACTCACTGACTAAACCGAGTCCATAGTCAATGCCTGAGCAATGGTACCATGAAGATAAACCGTGGCCAGGACACGAGGCTGATGGAATGCCTAAACGGTCAGGTTTCAGCAGTGTTTTGCACGTAATAAGTTGCATATTCTTTCCACTTCTTACTCAGCATAGTTCTTACCATATAACCTCTGGATGCCGATGTGCCGATATCTAGATAGAATGTGAAGCCTGGTCTTCCTTCTTTCCAAATCCTGAACTGCTCCAATATTAATGTGCTTTTCATAATTCTGGCTGTGGATCAGGATCATGAATCAACGTGTTCTTGGTTTTGTTAAAGAAGGATCATGAATTATTCATACCCTGGCAAAAAGCACAATGAAATAATTAGGCATTAAACTATGTGCTGTAAATCAACCATGAACAGAGAACCTTCCAAGCTGAAACTGTATTTCATAAAGATTTGTATCCATATAGATCATAAATATCTGGCAATTAGTTTGCTGTTTGCTGAAATAAAAACAAGGTTCATCTTATTGGCAGCTTGTGATGAACTGGAGATGAAGAAAGTGAAGAAAAGTTGTAATGATCACTGCTCTGCATCTTTTCATCTTAACATAGGTCCTTCGGTTAGAGAACATTAGGTTTAGACTGACAAAATCAAACTCTAATCTTGCAAATTCAAGATAATAACAAAACAGGTGAATTACAGTTTAGTGATTAGTTAGCATAAGCACTTGGCAAGGCAACAATTAAACTTTCTATATGCTTAATAGGAAGCATCAATTCATCTGCTAGGCTTCTTTCAGACCAGGTCTCTGAAGGCATCCGACATACTGTGGTTTCTTTCAGCTAATAAAATTAGTGCAGTGTAGCAATACCTGATTATTACTTTATTTCCTTTTTTTTTTTTTTGGTAGAGGAATGGGAAAAGATAAGGTTTAATGAAGATTTATATAGCCATTTGAGGCAATATGTTTTTAAGTTGTTGGTTCTGTGGGCTACAATATGTCAGCTCACATTTCAGTTGTTCAGAGGTGATCAGTGCTCTCTGGCCTCCGCCATTATTAAATGAAAGATCAATTGCGAAAAAAAATTGTAAAAAGCCCACAACAAACCCAAGCCATGTCTTTCTCATTCTAGAACTGCATGCTCACTAAACAGCTTTATGTAAGGTGGAGTAGGTACGGCTGCTGTAATACAGTTCACTTGGGATAGGGAGAGTGAGAAAGGTCAGCACATGCAAGGAACTGGGCACCAGCCTGAATCAAAGATGTTGGCCCACTCTAAATGCCTTAGAGTAGCTAATGTAAGCACCTGTATCTGCTTATCGTACATGTCCAACATCAAAAAAAGTGATGACCTGTTAAATGCACTCAGACACAAGGCATCCACAACCCAGACACATAGCAGCCTTTGTTAGACTGAAATTACAGAGAGAAGCTTTCTTGTAACAATGCAACAACTTTAAAAACCTCAACAATAGGCTACACAACTGGAAATACACCATTCACAGTTCTGTATATTTGGTGAAGGATTGGAAAGGAGCACTGAAGAACACTCTTTGCAGGAGAAGTTTGAACCATCTCCAATGTAAACGTGAGAGCACAAAAAATAAGTGCAGAAATGATGTTATTCTAACAACATGGTTGCATGCTAATGTGAGAAAACACGTACCATATAAACTTATGAGCCCGCGTGTTCTTGGAAGAGCGCCTTAATACCACAAAAACTACCTAGGGCTAGACGTTGGGTCATAGCTGTGCTTCATTTGGGAAAAAGTACAACTGTGTTGAAAGGACACGAGAAGGGAAAGCCATGTACCTTAAGCAGTATTGAAAATGAGCAACTCCTACTGATAAATTCACAATGGAGTCTGAAAACATATCCTTATAAACAGGAAAAGAAAGCTACTGTGGGCTAACAGAGCCACTGGGAAAATGTGCAGAGGATAAAAATAAATGTGTTATACCCGGGTACTGGAATCCAAAGCTGGCCAAAATCTGGGAGGTGTTAGTCTGTTACAGGAACACAGAATGCTTGGAGTTATTCTGCTTTTGCAATCAGACACAGCTTTTTACAGCTACCTCTTCATTGCCATGTATGCTTCTCATACCATTTGTACTGCTTATCTAGAAGAATACAAAGTCTTGATTAATAGTGGCAATAGGTATCAAGCAGGCTCTCTCTGTCATTTGTTTAGGATTTTCCTGAAATATGTGTTGACTAGATTTATAGTCAGAGAGGAAGTCAACAGCAAAGCCTTTCCATCATGTATAAATTCCATTTCTAGTACCATAAGTGTAGACTGAAAGATCAATGTTATCTCAAAAATGAAGTTACATGGCATACTGGCAACACTAGGGTGTTCCAAAAATCTTTGAAATGCCTTGGTTTTGTTTCATTTATAAGGGTCACAGCATTCATTAGCACTGATTTTTCAGAAAGCCATTTAAAATCTGTAAACCACTTCATGGGCCTGCAGACCTGACCCTGAATTTTAAGGCACTATTGCAAGTCATTTACAAGGTAGCTAATGATCAATCCCTATATATATCAGCCCAAGTTTTATGTCCTTATATCTGCAGCAGCTAGACAGGATTCTGAGGCATTTTCATTTTAATACCAGTGTATATGTTTGCGTTTTGACTGTTCAGTTTGGAAGGTCTGGTTGCTCTTGTCAGATTTTCCTCACTGTCTTCTCTACCACCTAATAGATTTTCAGTGGTTTATGGCATGACTGACTTTGTTCTTTTTTAGCCCTCACCTCAGAAAGGGATTGTGACAAATACCTTCCCATCTGTTATTCAGGAAAAGATGATGACAGGACCGTGCAATTAGGTGTTGTCATACGAGTGAGCTTGTATCCCCCTCCCAATGGTAAGGAATTGAGGTGTTTGTATTTGATGGCAACCCACCTCTGAACTAATTGCTGGTGAATGCTTACACGTGGGCTTGCCTTCTGTCCAGGCTGTCCTGGTCCTGGGCACTGCTGGCTGATGAACAACAGGAAACAAAACCCAGAGTTTATGGAATAGAAAATATACCTGTGCATCTGGCCCCATTCATAGGCAAGCTGCCTATGAATTTGGGGGCTTGCTGACTTCTGCCCTCCCACTCTGGGCAGCTGCTCCTGATGCGGATAACCCAGCGGCCCGTGCGAAAGCAGCTGGCTGTGTTCTGCCAACATTATGGGCCATGTCCAGCATTTTATTTATAGCATTCTCTGGGGAGCTACTGGAGCGACTGAGCTTTGCCCATGCCCTTGCCTAGAGACTGAAACACGGTAATCGGCAAAAATACACTTGCAATGATAAGACCCACTCTGAACTATCTCTGAGAAGACAACTCTGTACCTGGCTTCACTGGCTAACATTATTCACAGCCTGCCTTTGGAAATTCATACAACTGTAAAGGGCTTTCAAGGCAGAAGAGAAGGATTTGTCATATACCAGGGGGCAGGACTGTGGCTGGGCTTGATGGGCATTTCTTCTTCAGAAAGTTTTACGTACCAAATAAACAGCTTCTATTTCATGGTAACATGAATTGCTCAGGGGAGCGCATACCTCCTTGCAAGAAATGCAGAAAAGCAAGAAATAATTTTCAGTGGAAGTTATCAGAAAATCTGTTGGTTCTGTTTGCACAAAGCTTTTATAAATGACCAGGGAGGAATGCTGAATGCTAAGTCCTCTGCTTAACTGGGAAAAAAAGCGGGGACTGCTCCTTTCTCCCCACCCCTTGCACGATGACGACTCAGCCAGCTCCATGGGCAACTCTCCTGTTTCTAATCTTGTAACAATTGATTTTTACCATCACAAAGTGCACGTTTCTTGCAGCGGTGAGGAAAATGCCTTAATGTGCCATGATCACTATCTGTTTCTGTGTTTGTTATGGTGCTGTCCTGAAGCCTTGGCTCACACAGAGACCCTTCTCATGCTGAACTCCCCACAAACACAGGTCACGATATAATCCATGGCCCGGAGGGCCAACATCTGAGAAATATTGGCTGTGGTTTTATAACAGCTGAGCCTGCTGTCAAAATCCAGAAATACCATAAACTATCTTGCATTCCCACATAGAAGTCTCTGGCCCACTTAGTGCAAATCCACAACCCGGGCTCTGGCTCCCTATAGTGTTAGTGAACGTAAAACGAGAGCCAGGATGTCCTGAGCAGAAGTATCTTATGTCGCAGATTTTTTTGTGGAAAAGGCAGGCAAAAGGCTGCTGCCAGCAGGCTGCGAGCTGTGGGGCTGGGAGGCAGTTCTCCCTCCTGCATCCCTCAGTGCACCTCCAGGCTGCTCTGGCCCACAGGTGTGGGACCTCAAGTGAGTGGATGTGGAGTCACAGAATCATAGAATTGTTTAGGTTGAAAAAGACCTTTAAGATCATCGAGTCCAACCATTAACCTAACACTGCCATTAAATGTTTCTGGGGCAAGACATGTCCTTTGGGAGGAGGAGAGCCATACGCCGGTATCTCAGCACTCTCACAGCCCTAATTCAAGAGCCCCTGTCTCCCTTAAGGCAACACCATACAGACACGCTGGCTCAGCGCACATGTCCAGGTTGCCGTCCTGAAAACAGAGTGCTGGCAATGCAGGAGGGAGGGGACAACTGAGTGCACATTCGGACTTCACAAGGTCGATACTGGGCTGTAGCCAACATCTCAGAAGCATCTGTGGGTCTGGACTTTACTTCTTTCTCTCACTCAAACCAGTCCTCGGGGGGAACAGAAGATAACAGTAATACTTGACATTGCTCCTTCCAAACAGAGCAGACTTTATTTAAAGACGATCAATGGCACAGTCAAGATCCTGTGAGGAGTATGTGTGAGGGTTGGCTTTTGCAAAGAAGCAGATTTGCAAAGTAGTGTAGGGAGACTCCAATATTGTAAGATTATCAGCTAATGAAAAACACCTGGGAGGTAAGAGCAGGGTCACTAGTTTCCATAAGCTCCAGTCCTTACAGGCAGTTCTTTGTATAGGCAAGTATTTGTGATGGAATAGAGAGTAGAAGAAGAAACATTTATCCATGTGGTGTGGACTTCACCAGTGTCTGAAATTTCTGGGTGTATCTTCAATGAAGATATAACTGGGGGAAGGGAAGATGGAAACAGCTGCTTATTTACAGGATCAAATACTTAAGAAAATACATAAGAAACAGGACATTTTACCTCTATGTACAAAGAAAAAGATTTCACCTAGAGTACTGCATCCAGCTCTGGAGCCCTCAGCACAAGAAGGACATGGAACTGTTGGAGCGGGTCCAGAGGAGGGCTACAAAAATGATCCGAGGGCTGGAGCACCTCTCCTATGAGGACAGGCTGAGGGAGTTGGGCTTGTTCAGCCTGGAGAAGAGAAGGCTGCGGGGAGACCTGATTACGGCCTTTCAATACCTAAAGGGACCCTATAGGAAAGATGGGGAAAATCTTTTTAGTAGGGCCAGCTGTGAGAGGACAAGGGGTAATGGTTTTAAACTAAAACAGGGTAGGTTTAGACTGGATATAAGGAGGAAATTCTTTACAATGAGGGTGGTGAAACACTGGAACGGGTTGCCCAGAGAGGTGGTGGAGGCCCCATCCCTGGGAACATTCAAGGCCATGTTGGATGGGGCTCTGAGCAACCTGATCTAGTTAGCGGTGTCCCTGCTCACTGCAGGGGGGTTGGACTAGATGACCTCTAGGGGTCCCTTCCAACCCAAAACATTCTATGATTCTATGGCTGATGCTAAATATTTTCATATGCTTGATGGACCAGGAGTGTGCTGGCAGGTGCCATGAGGGAAACAGAGCAGAAGTTTTTCACATTCAGCACCCCTTTGAGGAGGCACAGGTTCCTCAAGCTCCTGTTTGGATTGGCTTAGGCACTTGAGTTGTTTCAGTAGAAAATGCAACCAGTCTTGATGGTCTGAAAAGAGATTTTGAATGATGGAAAAATAGTGGAAGAGCATGAACAGGGGCTCTGAGCAGCTCTGGAAGGAACTAGGTTGGCTGGACTTAACCTAGACAAACAAAAATGTACATTCTCTGTAGCAAAAATAAGGTACCTAGAAGAAAAGTTAACATACCTCAGAGTACAAGCAGATCACTGTGAAGCTGAAGCTAGCACCTCATACTTGCCCCAGCAGACAGGAAGGGACACAACAGCTCTTTGGAGCAGAATATGGGAAGGTTTATGCCTAACCTGGCTGTCCAAATCAGTGACCTGAAAGCACTATTGTGCAAAGGTATCGAAGCCATGTGGGGCATAGCTCTTCAGCAGGTAGATTTTGAGAAACTGAAGGAGTGCATACAAGACTTTACAGAAGGGGGACAATAAGGAATGATAACAAAAAGAACAACTTGTCCCTGGAAAACTCAACGGAGAAGGTTGGTGCATTGCTCTGAAAGAGCTATTGCCAAAACCCAAAACAAACCCACCAAACCCCCACCAAAAAAAAGGCAAGTTTTTTGCTTGGGGCCTAAATCCACAGACGTGAAAAAGTCACTTTTTGTTTACTTGTTTTGGTAAGAGGTCTACTTTAGCTAAAAATATCTACAAGCCTCTTTTCTCTTTGCCAAAAGGGTCTGGTAAGCCCCTTCCATGGATACAAAGGTTAGGTTTTTTTCAACTATGAACTGAATACAAACTTGAGAGAGACCTGGTTTCAGCAGATAAATGTACTGAAGTGCCTTGGGGAAACTCCTGAGTTCTATTTTGACCATGTCAAGTTTATAAATTTCCCTTGAAGTCTCAGACAAATGATTATATGAGATGCTATTGAGACAAAGTTCTTCCTGAAAAAACTACCCAGGTCAGTGAATTCCCTGATCTTTTGATCACTTGCATGTTAATCCTAGACACAACCTTCTTTTCTGTATGTCTTGTAATTCCCAGTGTGTGACAGAAAAATATGCTAATGTGTCATATGAAAATAATTTAAGAATAGGAAAAAGCCATGTGCAGGGCTGGATATATTTTATATTGGTTTCAAAATTACAGTGAGAGCCTGGAAACTATTTATATGCTGTCTATGACAGAAATACAGTCCAAATAAAGCAAAGGGGACTTTTCGTTGGCAAAGGAACTATTGATCTATTGAAAAAAAAAAATTACCAATTTGTTTGTTAGCTAGAGATAAAAGAATGTTGGAGTTGTCCTAAATTGTTCCCAGTTTCCTGAGATACTATTAAGAGGAGGTATTGCTATGCATATCCAATTTTAGGTAGCTAGACAGAGTTTTCAGGAAAAGTGCATGTCTGACATGAGATTGAGTTTAGGTAATTTGGAAGGAAATACGGCTTTAGATGAGTAACCACTAGTTCCTATTATTTCCCATCAAGCAACAGGAAAATATCAAAATAATAAAGTGCCTCATAGAAGAAGATTGCTGAATCAGACTGTGATTTGCGATGGGAACAGCAAAACTGCTGAACAGCACTAATGAATCATTATTTATCACCTGCTGACAATTTTTCAGGAGAAACCTAAAGATAAGAATGCCTGCCATGTTAGAAACTTATATTGCAACTGCTGGGGAATTGCTATTATACAGAAAGACAAACAAAGCTGTATGAAAACCCAACCTGATGTGATCCTGGAGCTGCCACAATTTCATGTAAGTTGTGCCGTACCTGGCCATGATAGGAAATATTGTTGTCAGACAGCAAGTATCTAATTGGCTTTGCAGCTTAATGAAGTTGTGACTCTATTCTTTACACAGTGACATATCCAGAGGTGGAGGTATAGCTGGAAAAATGGAGATGTGGATGGAAATGAGGATATTGAGCTAATTGCTTCATTGCAACAAGCTTGGGGAAGAGTGGCTGGAAAGCTGTGTAATGGAAAAGGACCTGGGGGTGCTGGTTGACAGCTGGCTAAACATGAGCCAGTAGTGTGACCAGGTGGCCAAGAAGGCCAACGGCAATCTGGCTTGTATCAGGAATAGTGTGGCCAGCAGGAGTAGGGAAGTGATCGTGCCCCTGTACTCCGCGCTGGTGAAGCTGCACCTTGAATACCGTGTTCAGTTTTGGGCCCCTCATTTCAAGAAGAACATAGAGCTGCTGGAGCATGTCCAGAGAAGGGCAACAAAGCTGGTGAGGGGTCTGGAGCACCAGTTTTATGAGGAGCATCTGAGGGAACTGGGATTGTTTAGTCTGGAGAGGAGGAGGCTGAGAGGAGATCTTGCCACTCTCTACAACTACCAGAAAGGAGGGTGTAGTAAGGTGGGTGTTGGTCTTTTCTCCCAAGTAACAAGCAGTAGGATGAGACGAAATGGCCTTAAGTTGCGTCAGGGGAGGTTTGAATTGGATGTTAGGAAAAATTTCTTTACTAAAAGAGTGGTCAGTCATTGGAACAGGCTGCTCAGAGAGGTGGTGGAGTCACCATCCCTGGAGGTGTTCAAAAAACCAGTAGACGTGGCACTTCGGGACACGGTTTAGTAGGTATGGTGGTGTTGGGTTGACGGTTGGACTTAGTGATCTTGGAGATCTTTTCCAACCTTAATGATTCTACAATTCTATGATATAAGAATGTCTCTGGCAGGAGACAATCCTGACAGGCTAAGTGGGAGCTGGGAGATAAGACAAGAGGAGCCGAGAGACATCCCTCTGCCTAACCACATCCTGATGACTTAGGGAAAACCTGCAGTTTTTCCTGATGGTGTAGGACAACTCAGAGATTAATTGGACACTTCTTGATATTCTATATTTTTCTATAGTGCTGTATATTACTCTACATTATTATGCAGACATTCTGAACTATGTTAATGTTGACAGAAACTGTTGTTAATTTGGGCTATAGGAAGGAAGTTGTGGGTAGGAGGTCTCTCAGAAGAGCCATCTAGAAGAGGCTGTTGCTACGTTGTGCTGGGCAGAGGGCTAAAATTACAGACCACAGATCAATTTAACCTGCCCCATCCTGAGAAGCAGACCCTGCCAGGTTCTTTGGCACTGCGTAGCTATTGAACGACACAACAAGAACCTTGTTTTTAGATCTTTTTAAAGCTTCAGTGCACTGTTGTTGCTATATAATCAGCAAGTGACTCAGGCCACAGATGCCTGTGGAACAGCCCTGCATCTTGTCCTGGAGGTCACAGGGTCAATCCCACTCTTGTTCCTATTTAGTACCCGACACGTCACATGAGTAACTGGAGACGATGTGTGTTCAGGGAGTGGGATCCCATCCTCAAAATTAGATGCTTTGTTGGGAATGGGTTTTGTGCTGGGACAGGCTGTGGCTGCATGAATTTACTCTACAATCACTTGCTGCTCTATGAATGGCCCTACTGATAAAGCTTTTGTGTTTATGTGCTTGCTAACTTCAAAGGACACTATTGCCTATGTGAATTCAGATCAGATTTCAGGAGCTGCATTAAAATCCAGTAAGGGCCAGATGGCTGACTGTTTGAAGAAGAACTTTCATGTTTGGCTTTTAAAAAGGAGAGAAAAAAAAAACCACCTCAAACCTATAAACTAATAACAATGTTAGAATGGCATTTTTGTTTCAACCATTGCTCTCTTTTTGTTTCCTGCTCCCTTCTTAACTAAGTGGTAATTCATACTCCTGAAACTTGTCTCAGCCCCAGATTAAAATCCTTGAAGCATTCTGTTTTTTCTTCCTATATATCGTGTTTCCTCGGCATCGTCCTTGGTGGTACTATTTGTGGTTCAGTGAGGACAGAGCTATCCTCTACATGCTGGCAGAAAAAAAAACCAACAAATCTTGTCTGGCAGTTTTACTTATTAAGCTAAATGATCCAAGCTGAATAGACGATGGTACTTTGTTGCTGTGAGCGTAGGTCCCATGAGTAGGATAGACATCCCTACCAGCTCTATCACCAGCATGCAGAGAACCCCTCCTGCCACTCACCTGCCCTTCATCCATTCCCTGCCACCCCTCAAACCTTCAAAAGCTCATGTTTAAGAGCACATGGCAAGGCATACTGCTCGTGGACAAAATTTTCATTTGAGAACATCATAAAATAAACTTCTGTGGTTAAGAAATCTGGAACAGGCAGCCAGTGGAGTGAGGAACTGAAAGGAAAGGATATTAGTCACTTGACTGCTGCTTGGGCGAGACAGTGATGTTGCGGTTATGAATGTCAGGAACATACATTTTATGGAAGTAGGGGTGTTTTGTATTTAGGGGTGGGCATGCTTCTGTGGAAAAATCAAAATAGAATGGAAGCTAAAAAGGTTCTACAGAAAATTCAGGTTACAATAGAAATGACATTTACCTAAAGTATATTGTTTCATTTTAAATAATTTTATAGACATTTATAGCTAGATTGTAGAGAAAACACTTTTTAATTCTACATCTTGTTAAAGAAGTCTTTTGGATTTTTCCAGAGGATCAAGGAAGCAAAGGGTGAAGATGTTAGAAAATGCTCCTGTCACAATTCCTGGCTAGATGTAAGATTTCTGGCATTTTTAACCGCTATTTAGCTACAGCTGGGTGAATAGTTCACAGTAAGTAACCGAGCAGATTCTATTCTTTTCTGCACATGGAATTAACCATGAAAAAAGATGCTGATTTCCTTCACCACACCCAAAACTAATTTTTGAGATCTTTTTATCAGTTCCTATATGTGTTTTTAAATCAAAATCATATGCAAAGCTTTGGATAAAACATTGGGTTTGCAGTGTGGTGTAATTTTGTTCACATTCACACTTCAAAAGTCTATATGGGGAAATCCTAACTCAGCTGTGTATGTATTTTCTAATAAATCAGAATCTTGAGCATATCCTGCTGCGCTCAGTTACAAAAACTGACTCTGCGCTACTTGGCCAGTCTGTTGATATTTGTATTGCCACAAAACTGCAGACTCAGCAACATCCAGCATGCTGCTGCCGACCACAAGTTTTGAACTACTGTAATGACCTTGCTCAACAAACACACTTGTTATTTTTGACACAGAGGCAATTTACCAACCAGTCTGTACACTCTGGTTGACATTCCCAGAAGTTATCATGTATTTGGAGGGTTGCTTAATGTATAGCTAGGAGTTATTTTTGAACTGAACTGAACATTTTGTAACTCTGCTATTGACTTTTTTAACCCATAAATGAATCATGGAAAATTACATCTGCTCCTTGCTGTGGGGTTAGAAACGTGATCTTTTTTGGATGGGGCGCTCTGATAGGAATCTCTTTACACTGTACCAAATCAAAACACAGCACATAGTCCTGGGATTTACAGGCTGAAACAAGTTTTGGTTCCAGCCTCCCTAGTAACTCAGGCTTTCAGCTGGAAATACAATCTCTGTATCTCTGAAGTTGGGAGAACTTACTAATCAGAGAACTTTCCCTGAGGTGATGTCTCCTTGGGAAAGAAATAAAAAAAGAGCAGGGAAGGGGGACGTGGTATTGTACCTAATTAGGTCAGTTAAAGTTCCCTAAACTTGTCAGATCCTCAGCAATTCTTTAGTGTTTCCAGCATGTGTGCACTCCAGCCTACACACTACATTAAGTAGTTATGCTTCTTCACTGGCGTGCACACGCAACATCCTGTAACTTTTAGACTGGGAAGTTGATTACATGATATTAAAAAGAAAAATGCAGGTTTCATGTGTCAGGTTATGATGCCACGTGCACATGTGCAGACACACACACTTGTTCCTGAATACTGGTTGAACTATTCCTCTCAAACCTGGGAGCTGAATGATCTGCCTTCCATGAGCATCCCAGCTACTGAGAGCTCTTCAGGGCTCATATTTATTTTCTGTTGCATTTTTCATCCCCACCACTGTGTTGTCAAAGGTATTTTGACTTTTCATTTAAAAATAATCAGGGAAATTTTGTGTACCGTACCTGTGGGTGTACCTTAAAACAACCAGTGCAACCCCTGCTGGAGTGCTTGAGCATGTTTCCACTCTTGGAAGTGCCTGCCCGCTATTTTGCTGGGGGTTACCATTTCTGTGGCAGGGGGTGCCCCAGCCGAGGGGTGCCTCTCCCTTAACCTCTGCAGTTCACAGGCTGACCTTCTAACTTAAACCAGCTGTGTGAGCCTTGCAGCATGTCTGCTTGTGCCCGAGGACTCATATAAGGATCATGGCACATGTCACGTGAATATATATAAGAAATCAAAAGCATTCTGCAGGCTTTGATGCGCATTGCAGCTCCATATAGGTATTAATTTCTACCAGTTTACTGCAGTCCCAATCCAGTACATGCACAGACTTGGACTTTGGTTTTTGTCAGGCACTGCCAAATGCTCACTGGTAGTTGCTGATTTGTGTCCCAGTATGGACTGGGTAGCTACACCGGGAGCATCCTTACTGGAGTACCATGCCTGCTGCTTTATCAGAGCTCGTTGCTTGATATCTGCATTCTTGCTGTTACCAGTATACAGTCCATAAATATCTCTTTTCAAAGTGTACCTAAACCTTCCTGAGGTACCATTTAGGGGCTTAAGTATGCATAAACTAAACATACTGAGTGCCAAACATCAGCCAGCCCAGCTATAGAATTAGTCAAAGGGAGACCAGGTAATTTTTTACTGTGAGAAATGGGTATTTACAATTCTTCTCACCTCTCAGATAATAATTCTGCAATGCTTTTGTGCCTAGTTTTGAAAATAACCGATTACCTTTTGAACAATGACTTTGTCTGGAAAAACTCAAACCCGTGGGCAGCTGTTTGTCATAGATACAAACACCTGAAAACAAGAGGCTGTAACAGAGAGCAGGTTTTCAGCCACACAGTCATTTGTTGGTTGGTTTTTTTTTTCTACTCAGGCTAAGATTACCACAGTATCCACCTGGTGTGGAAACAAACAGTGCCATGTTCATAGGTGAGCTTAAACTAGGACAGGTCATACATTTATTTTCTGTCTGCTTGAAGACCTCAAAGTGAGCCGTAGCACCCCAGGCTCACGCCTGTTGAGCAGACAGATCACGACGGAAGAAAGCGTGTTCACTAATTTACCATGGCTGAAGGTCCGACATCCCCAAATTATGAGATGTCTCTGTGTTCTCATGTGTTTATCAGCCTACAGCTGAACCTTTCTCTTTATCAGGCAGCAGAGTGGTATCAGGTGGCAGGGAAACTGAAGGCAATGCTATCAGAGCCAGTGATTTCTCTTTGGAGAAGGCGATCCTAGCTGGGGGATGTGTCTGGTTTCTGGTCTTTGTACACGCTAAGTGTTGTAAATGGAAGAGAGAGGAGGATGGAGTCTGGACAGTATCTGTGGGCTGCTGGGCGGTATTTTTACTCAGAAGATGACTCTGGTAGGAGTTTCTGCAGGCCTGTTGAGTGTCAAGGGGATTTGAGGTATCAAAATGAGTTGAATCTCAGTTCCAGCCATATTTTTTAAGTTTTGTGGTTAATCAGAATTTATCAAAATTAAAAGAATATGAAACTGCAACACAGATGTACAGCACAAGCAAACAAGAAACAAAGAACAGCCATGCTTATTGCAAAGTGAGAACCGTGTTGCTTTAATGGCTTTTCACCGAGAATCTGCAGCCTTACGAGTGGCTCTGCAAACTGTGAATATTGCCTGAACGGAATGCTTGGCTGTTACAAGAAAACATATTAAAAAGCCAAGCACACAGAGGACCTGCCTCCCATCATTAAATAACACAGCTGGCTTATGTTCACACTAATACTTTCCTGTGGAATTTTCTCTCCGCATCACTTGAAGCCCTCACCATCCTGTGTTGCCCTTTTGCATTTTGTGCTTGGTCTGTGTTTTCAGTGGAACTGAACTTAATGTGCCTGCTCTGTTTTGGTTACGCCTAGAGGTGGGCACAAATGGTTTTGGAGTCACCACATTTTAAATTAAACATTTCTCTGTCGTCTGTGCAAACCCCAACCCCCTCTGACAGTGGAAAATGTTTTAACTTTTTTTTCCCTGGGTGAGTGAGTTTTCACCCACTGCTCTACTTCCTGCTTTCAGCCAAAACATCGAGGGGAAGACATCAAAGGCAGAGGGCAAATGCAAAGCAGTAATTTCATAAAAGGGGCCAACGGGCATGAAAAGCAGAACCCTCACTGGCTTCCCACATATGCACTTGACCTTGAAATGTTGAATGCTTCTTTCTTATTTCAAAGGCTGGATTTCTTTATTTTTCTTCCTGTTCCGCAGTTAAAACAACTTCATCTGGACCCTGTGCTAAAAAGCCAAAAGTATAATAGGTATCTTAAACTTTGCACCACTCTGTAGATCACCTCAGCAGCTGCTGTCACAATTAGGTTCAATAAAAGAAAGAGGACTCCAATTAGACAAATCACTTGTACTGTAATAGGATAAAACTGGGAGCAAAGCCCTTACAAACTGTGCGGCAAGCCTTCATCAACAACCCAGGGTAATGAGCAACCTCATTTGCAAGAAGGCTATGCAATGACACTTGATGGCTTCAATGTGTTGTACCTCAATATGTAAGTGTTCGTCAGGAACTAAGAAAGCCCAAGAACAATCCAATAGTGTCCAGGAAAATTGCTCCTAAATCCTAATGAGACTTGGTGACAGAGCCCAGGAGTTTTGTAGCATATAGCCCTGTATTTTAGCAAATGTTTCTTGTTCATTTTTGGGAAACATGACCAGTCATACTTTTTCAAAAGACCCACTTGTCATCAAACCAAAAATACAAAATTTCTATCTGCTGTCAAGTAGTCTGCAAGCTGCACAGTAAATGATGGAAGTGTTTATTACAAATATAGTGGAGTGCATCTTTGTCAATATTACTATAACTTCAGGAGCTATTCATTTAAGATCTGTTCCTGGGCTTTCCACCCAGCAATTGATCTGCATCTTTACTTTCTTTCCCTACACATTGCTGAATATTCAGTGTTCAACCGGGAGAACAAGGAGACAAGAACTAAGTCAGGTTTTGGTTACGCTCAAAACATCCCTTTTGCAGTGCTTTCCAATAGTTCCTTCTGATGCTTTTCAATAGTTTCTCAATAGTTTTCAATAGCTCCTCCTTGGCATCTGCTGAGTACAGAACTTGTAAGGACAGTTTTCTGGTGGAAGGCTCTCACTTGTGTGAGAATAACTTGTGTTTGTGGGCAACTTTTAGTGTGTGATGTCTTAAATTAAGATACTGGTCTTGCTCACAAAAGCTAGGTCTCTTTTCATTTGCTTTACAAATTACTTACCATGGTTTTTCTGCACTGTATATGTATAGAAAAAGAGCTCAGAACATTTTCTAGGTATTGTATTGATATGTTGAACAGATAAACATTCCCATTAATTTGAGTAGGATCTTATCTTTAAAAGATACATAGTTGCCAGATCAATCATAAATAAATCCTGTGGGCATGCTGAAAAGTAGATGCTTCTACTGTTTTGTTAGTGGTTTTCTCAGAAATCTTTTATGCCAGACCAATGAGACTACCTTCTTGCTGGCTTGAAAAGAATTTTTAAAAATATGCTTTATACTTCACTCCATGTGTGAATTAAGCCTTTATATGGGAGATCTCACTAACATATAGTGCTCCCTGTTGAATACACAGCTGTCAGCAGCCAGTAGAGAATTTTATTTGAGTTTTCTCCTAATTTTGCTTCCACTGCTTTTGCATGGTAACTGAGCTAAGCCAAAGGAATCTGAGAAAACAACAAGTCAAAGTGAGGATGAGTAGGTTACATTCATAATGTGTTGTCTGAAGTTTCAATCAAACCGATTTGTGTTATCTATAAATCTGATATCCATTAACAAAAAATCAAAACACACCAAAAGTTTCTGCTCTCTGTCTACTGAGTTAAGTTCAAAGCTGTTTTCCAGTTGATACAGCACATGAACTGGAGCAGAGGCCTTTCATTTGCTAACTGAGTGCCCCAAGCACTGTTAAATGTAATCCTTCTCTTACTCTTAGGATCAGTAAACATTTAATGCATCCATACAAAGAGCAGTGACTCTGGGAGGAAAGGGAAAGAACAGCACACGTGATGGCTTGATTCTTAGGACAATATCCCAGTAGTCAAAAATATGGGTTTAAATCCTCTCCAGCAGATGCAAGAATGGGATATAAGTGTTTTGCCTGGGTATCGGGAAATGTTCTACCCTCAACTATGTAACTCTGCCCCAGACTTATACCTAATCTAAAACCCTGAGATGCACTGGTTCCAGCTTCACACCTTACACTAAAATTTGCTTTCTCCCTTAAATTAAATCTCTGGATGATCTATTCATTGCCTCTGTTTTCTCAGGTATTAACAATAGTAAAGGACGGGCTTCAACTCAGGATCAAAACTAAATTTGCTGTCTACAGGAAAGTGCATGCATGGCATGTGTATATGCTCTCTCTACAGTCAATAGAAATTGGCTCAATTCAGCCAGAAGAACATAGAAAGTGATTCTTCCTGGACTAAGATAGACCTAAAGCTCAGTTTGGAGGCCTAACCGTAGTTTTGGAGGTTTTGGAGATGTGGTAGGGAATCCCACCCAGCCTTCAGCTGCTGCCCTAGAAAGATGCGGGTCTCACACAGCTGAACTGAGCTCCCCTGGCTTGTGACCCGAGTAGCTCTTTAGCTTTACTGGCTCTGTTGTCTACAGGCTTGATCCAGTTGCCTGCACACACAAGCATCTGGTACATTGGAGGTGTCCTGGGATAAGCTGCTGGGGCTTCAGAATGAGATGGTTCTCCTGTAGGCTCTGTGCGACCTCTGCCAGCCTGTGTGGATGTCTTGGATGTCCTAGGAGATATGTGAGCAACAGAAATGGGCATCTGCCTTGACTATTATGATGCTCCATTGCTTAGAGGATTAGCAGACATCTGCAGACTTAAACATTGGGGTCTAAATATCAGACTGTACTTTCAGAACCTTATCTCATTACATTTGAAATAACCCATTTTGATGGAGACCAGACTCATTATTTAAGCCAAGTTCTCAGCTGCCTTGTGTCATTGATATACAGAATAGGTGGAGCTTACTATTGAGTCTGGCTGAAACCGCAAACACTGCCTGCGCCCAAGACAATGGCAGGGGGGGTAAGCACAGACTCCCTTATGTATGGTGGGGGTGCTTGCTTCATTTATCATGTTTCTTCCTCTTTGCTGAGGAAGAACTTTGCTGAATTTGCAGGTTTTATTTGCGCTGTACAAATCAGCCTAGTGTTTTGCATCAAAAACAAGGGCTTGCCACCCTTGGACCTAACTGAATGCCAAAGACACAGTTTAGCTACCTTCCTTAAAACAAACTTAGTTACAGTGCCTTGGCTTTAGTTTATTCTATTTAAGCTTGTAAAATTTCTTTGTATGTCATTTCTCAGTGGTATTTGAAAGCAGAATTGCATGTATGTATTTCTGCACCAAAAATTTAAGGGACAAAAGAATCTCTTAAATAATCTTCTAAATACACTGTAAGATCATGTGTGTTTTAAAGCACACAGATTTATGCTTTACAGTAGCCTGTAAAAGGAGATATTTCTTGACAGTCTTATTTGTCCACTAGACTCTACTGCTATATATAGGAAAATCGTGGAGGGTAAATCTACATTTCCTGATCCAAATCCTGCCTGATTAGTCCTTTTCATCATGTTTCTTTTTCTGTACTGAGAAAGAATGAACATTTAAAAAAAAAATCTCCTGGCTAATGTAAATTGCTTTTATATCTATGTGTATTAGGAATACTTTACAATATGGTATCTTCTGTTGTGAAACCACGCATATGTCCAAAGTAATGATAGTACACTAAGATATGGTTGTTAGGCAGCTACACACAGAACTGCCTGTATGTATGTATTGCTTTAGAAAAAGACAGAATTAAAAGAGGAAGTGAAGTGTCAATGATTTTAGGTGGTGTTCTGAAACCAGCTGTTAAATCAGTAGGACAATTGTATGTGAGTTTGTGAATGAAACTCTTTAAAGATTGTGAGCTAGATTGTTTAAGTAACTCAGAAATTTACATTAAAAGAAGCAATAAAAGTAAAGCTCCCGATAACAAATTGTTGGCAAGTTTTCTATTTTGCACTGTAAGAAATTAGTTAAATTAGCTTTTCATTATTAAAACCCATCATGTTGGCATGCGTATAGGAGTTATTGCTCGAGCCCTCTAAAACACATTTTCAAAAATCCCTTACAAAAGATTTGTTTTGTCATACTTCCTAATTTCTGAAAATGGTATAGTTCTTCTTATAAGTAGCATTCTATTGCTGAGAGGGTTTTGTGGTTGGGTGTTTTTTCCATTTTTCTCACCTATTGAGTAATGAACTCTTGTGCAGAAGTCAGGAAATTATTTTTCTGGAGCTGGAGCTATTTGCCTTAGCATAAGTTTCTAGAATTTATTTGTGAGGAAGCAGACCAAAAAGCCCAAGAAATGAGCTATGTTCCATGCTATACATGGTACCAAGCTGTCCTTTGACATTTACTCTATCCACATCATACTTCTGTGTCTTAACAATCCACTACTTTTTCAGATCACATTCACCGCTTCCAAGTCTTACCTCTGTTCTATGATTCATTTCAAACTCTGGTTGCTAGCCTCTACACAGATTTTGAATCACTGCATCCTTATATGTCATTCCCCTTTCCCTTTCTGCTCTTGGCTGTGTCCTTCCTGGGTCTCCTTGTTATTTCACAGTGATGATGCAAATAACAGTCCTGTTATGCCTGGGCTTAGAAGAAATAACACGTCTGTCCAAAACTTCAGACAAGGTTTGTCTGAAGGCAAACGTGCCCTTATCTTATGTATACATTCCTATACCTTCTGCTGCATTCACTGTGGAGTCTATTTATTTAGTTCAGTCTGTAATTTTTAAACTAAAGACATGTATGCTCAAGCAACAGTGCTGTTCTAGAAGTGTTATTTGCAAGCTCTGGAGCAACTCCTTGGACATCTCTGGGGTGGTGTGCATGTTGCCCTGGCTGAGGTGCATCCCTGTTGCTTGGCTTGGCCATGTCACTTCCCAGTGTTGTGTCACATCTGCCAACAGTGAGATGGGTCTTCCAGCATGTGGGCAATGAGAGGCATCTGTCTGCATATTACTCCGTTTGTGTAAGCTGACTGGCTTATAATTAATGGCTGGCAAACTGATTCCAGGTCAATAGTAAAAGGCTGCGATGAACATCCTTTGCTTCCTTGTTCTCACACACCGAGACAGTCAACACAGAGATCAGCACTACTTTCCCTGAGGTCTCAACACAGAGCTGGGAAGTATTGCCAGTACTGACCATCACCATTGGCTTTCTAGCTGGTATCATTCACATCCCTATTACTTCAGCGTAGGAGCAACATGACCTGTCATTGTATATACAATGCCCAGAGCAAATAAAACAGTTGTAAGACTTTTGCTGGCTTCACTCTGCTTGCTGCTCTTCCTTTGCGTGGTCTCTTCATCCTTTGCTGAGTGCAGTCAGTCTGTGCTCGATGCTGTAAGCGGGTGTGATACAGGAGCTGAGGCAGCGGTTCTACCACGAAGTCCCAGAGCTTGTTCTTGCATTTAATCTATGACTCAGTACACCAGAAATAAAGGTTGAGCAAGGGAGCAGGGAGACTTTTCAGACGTGTCTCCCTCTCTCTCCCTCATGGCCATTGTCATGCTGACTGTCATTCCCCTCTTGGGGCCAAGCCAGGCTGCAAGAGGGCCATGCCCAATCATGGCAGGGCAGAAGAGCTCAGGCAGGGGGAAAAACATGGGATGGGATCAGTCTGGACAGGCAAAATTTTTACTCCTGGGACAGGGACCTTGGCTTCTGGACTTTTTAACTCTCTCTCCATCAAATTCCCAGTTGCTCTGGTGTAATGGCACATTCATGGGCAGTGACATATTCATGTACAGGAACGTGGTACTGCACGTATTGTGTCTGCCCTGCTGGGTACTGTAAGGCTCTACACAGTGACTGAACTGTGCCAGAGGAAATGTTGGTGAGAAAATAAGATGAACAGCTTTAGGAGGCTGGCAACAAGCAGTTGAACGTGTATGGTAGAGAGTGGGAGAAGACACCAGTTGTGCTGACATATGTTCAGGGTTGTTGGGGGAAATAGAGCTGGAGTCATCATCTGGGTATCTGGGGATACGAAATCAAAGGATGGTGGTGCGGAGCTGAGGAAGCTGAGCAGTTACATGGCTGTGGATTAGGGAGCATCAAAGGTGTTTTCTGGAATAAAATGGTTTAATTTTAAGTCTTCTTGCTGCCTGAAAAATCTGTGTGTCCCTGTGAAGAGGAACACAGCACTTCTTATGAAGCATTGATAAAGAGGTCTGTGGTTGACTCATGGAACCTATAATGAATTGCATTTCTGAGAAATTTCACACCTTCACCATCAGTGGAAAGATGCGATCCATGGTGACCCTCCACTTCAGCCAGAGAAAAGCAGGTTAGTGTTGCAGAAATCTCCATTTTAATGTGTACTGAAGAATTTATATTCAGAAGAAAATTGAAAAGGTCATATCTATGCATGGTGAGCAGGGATTTTTTTTTCCACTCCAGATATAGTTCAGTAGAAAGGAGATGACAGTGAGTTGCTATGGGAAGGCAAAAAAGCCCCAACAAACAAAACCCCCAAACCCTAAACCCTCTCTAATCTTTCAGAAAATAATATACTTTTAGTAGCCAAGACAGGGATGCAGACAGCTAATGGAAAGAACTGAGGCTGGAATAACACAGAGCAAGAAAATCATTGCCAGTTATTGCTACTGAAGAAGCTATCTTCTCTGGGATACTACTGGGTATCTAATGGGCATCTACAATGCTGGGACACTAATGTGAAGTACTTTCTTGTGCCTCATGGACCCTCAAATCCATAAAGCTTGGAGGTTATGTCATTGTCTGTCTCATGTTGGTTTTTGGTTCTGCCATGAGGATTTGATGCCAGATGGAAGAATAGGGCTGAAGGGAACGGGGAGATCAAATTTCTAACTTTGACAGATACCTCATTAAAAACAGACAACTAACAAACTGTCATTTTCTTCTACTATTTAATCAATAATGCATCTAATTACTCTCTCTACAGACTGGTATTTTAATTATTTTAGTTCAGATAAAGTAGGTACACTCTACTTTCATTTTTCTAGTCCAATTAAAATAACAAAACATCAAGCCAGCTTTGTCTGCCTTTTCCCACTTCGAAACTCAGGCTGTTTCGGTCACTCTTGAATCCACAAATGTGGGTCTGGGTACTAAGTGGGAAGTTACCAGTTTGGTTTCTTCTGTTGGCCTGTGTGTATTTCTAGAAGGGATTGCCACTAATTTTAGAGGCAATTCTCTAAATAAACCAACCCTATAATATAAATAGAGATGGAAAGAGTACAAACTCCAGCCTTCACGTTTCTTTTGGTTCTTCTCGGTAGCTTCGGAGCCTCCTTAATCATGTTGATAGTTTCTTAAGGCACTCAAGGAATTACTGTATGTAAAATGTGTTTATGTGGCATGTATAGCAATATTCACTAAACTTCGTATTCAGATAATGGGAGGCAG
Source organism: Gorsachius magnificus (assembly GCA_034008185.1). Lineage (NCBI taxonomy): Eukaryota > Metazoa > Chordata > Aves > Pelecaniformes > Ardeidae > Gorsachius > Gorsachius magnificus. The sequence goes on from CM067081.1 coordinate 168,287,984, forward strand.
TGTGGTTTTCTTGTGGGTTTTTTTTTCAGAAACAGGAAATCAAGCTCAAGTGGGACTGATTCCAAACACTGACCAATTTTATCCTGACTCCACTTTTGCCTTGACCTTTCCTGACTAATGCAAAATGAGGCTGGCTACGTGGAGAGGTTTTTTTCAGTGTTTATACTGTAAGAGTCATGCTGACTCAAACAGAACTGGGCTTGTGCTCTTCCAGTGAGCCACATAATAGATCCTTTGAGAGGAGCAGTGGAGGTAGTGTGGAAGGTCATTGACTCTCAGCCTCTGTACATGCCAAGAGGATGCAGACGAATGGTGGTGTGAATTCACACAAGGCGAAAACACCTGATCACAAGACACAAGAGCACAGCTCAAAAACAGGAAGAAGCAGCAAGATTTTGGGACTTCCTACAGAAAGCCATAGGTGTACAGACAAACAAACACATGCTCCACCTACCATAGCTTTTTCCTTTTTTTTTTTTTTAAAGAAAGGCTTTACTTACAGAATTTTGCAATCAAATATGATCCATCTGGAGCTAAAATAGATTTGTGGACTCTGTTTTGTCAGTCTCTTTGGCTGGCCTCTCTCCACATTTTAAACTTTTCTCCAAAATGCTTAGCGTCATCGAAATCCATAACTCTTATGAGAACTGTTAGAGATTCTGGGTCACCTCATCTGGGTTAAGAATTTTGTGTCACACCTGTGACAGCATCTAAGATCAAGAGAACAAGAAGTGCTTTGTGCCCTGTCCTAGCTGGGGCTGCCAGGCTCTACCTCTGTGCAGTCAGTGGAGGGAAGGAGACATGATAGCCAAGTTAGGCACCTACTGTAGGTGGTCTGCTCGCCTACAGGTCACAACTACCTTTTCCACTGTGACTGAGCTCTGGCTGCCCCAGACAGCAGGGGAGGTACTTACTCATCCCTCACTTCACTTTTGACACTGCAGTAGGCAGGACAGCTCAGTCAGCCATCAAAGTGAAATTTATTTTGCCCAACGTTAGTAATATAAAAATTGGGAGATCAGTGTAAGCAGGTCATCCAGGCTCCCCCCTCTGCTCCAACCGCTTTGATGCATAACAGGCCCCTTAGGTCTTGGGATGGATGAATCAGCCCACCCCCTCTGTCTCCCCATGGCGAGCAGAGGGAGCTGAGATAGCAAGTTTTCACAAGATGCCTCAAATCCTGAGAGCTTGCTAGGCTGAGTGCAGGTGGCTCTACTCCACTTTGCCCTTCTCTGGTGTCCCCCCATTTCTGTGTGGGTGCTGTTCCCTTAGCCTTCAAACTCCTTGCATTTGGGGAGAGCTGATGCTGTGAGAGAGGACAACGCCTCCAATGAGGCTGTGCTTCTGTAACATATGTAAGGCCAGTAGGACTATTCACATGCGTTAGGTTACATGTATAGCGCAGTGGGTATGTGATTTGTTAGTGTTAATCTGCATCTGTTTCTTTTTATTGTTGCTTGGGGGCATATTTGTACAGAGAATGGCCATTTCAGCAAAGCCTACATGCTTCCTAAATGCAGATCTGAAGTCCTGCCAAGCATCTGTGGATGGGAAGAAGTTGGTATTGTGAATAGCATGTCCTTTCCTCTCATTGTCATTTGTATTAAATTAGTGATATTACTGTAGTGCCTAGAGGCTGCAAATTAGGTTTAGGGCCTCATTCTGCCGGGGCCTGTGCTGGCAAATCAGATGACACTGGCTCTGCCTTAGGGAGCCTACAATTTTGAAAACCTGCCGCCCAAATGTATTATCAGACCCATTTGATTTGGAGGAAAAGCAAGGGGTGAGGGAATGTGAAGGCAGATTTGGTTTGCTATTTGTAGCACGAGGAGGAGCAAGTGACCACGTTGCGCGGGTCAGAGCCAACAAGAGCGAGGAAAAGGTCCAGGCAAACTGCCAGCTGCTTACCTGTACCCAGCAAAGGGCAAACCTTCACACTGTCAGGCTGGGAGCACCTGCAAATCCCAAAGTAAGTTGCTGTACCTTCCACAGGGTGAAAGTCACCCCAGCACTCCCATGAATCCGCCTCCCTTCTGCCATGGCCTGTATGCCCTGTGCTGGAACCTGCTCTCTGAGCAAACAAAAAGGGACACGCTCCTAACTTACACCACTGCGGTGAGGATCAGCCACCTAATCTGTTCAAAACAAAAGGATAGCATTAAGTGGTACAATATATTTTAAAGCAGCAAACAAAACAGCGTGTTAATTCAGCAGCAGTTAATGCAGTTTCTTTTGCTGCCACCAGTTTCTTTTTGAAGCAAATGTGACAGTAGGACACAAAAGAAGATAAAAAAGATGTTGCACTTTTCAATATTGGGAACACGCCGTTCAGTGATAATCTCTCATCTTCCATTTATCACAAACATTTCCATTTGTGGGAATGCATTTTTTTCTTCTTTTTCCTTCCCCCCTTTGTACGCACCACAGTGTAATGGATGATGTCTGTTATATGATCCGTTGTTTGGCACAGGCCACAAATAAGTCAATAAGCTAAAAGATTATATTATGCCTTACTCTATGAATCTGAAGCCTACATTTGAGAAGGTGCATGGTATATAATTTCCCTAACTTTCAGAAATCTGCTTCTCCTCATAGTCATTTCTGATACTGTTCTGCAAGCCCCCCTTTCCTAAGATGTCTTCACCCTCTCCCCCTTTCTGTATGTGGGTACTTTGTTTTGGTTTTCCCTTGCATACTCGCTGGACTAGGGCTGTTACTGATTCTGACTTTGATACTGACCTAGAAAAGTATTCACTCCAAGCTGTGCCTGGAAATAAAACACTTCTATATTGAAAAGATAATGTGGATTTCGCAAACAAATGTAGACAAGGGAGGACAGATAACATTTTAGGCCTACCACTTTGACAGTATCCCTTTGATGTACCAAAAGCTTTTCTAGCTGCAAATGGATTTCCATCCCTGCTCTGGGAGGAGCAGAGCGAGGAGGCTGAGCGGCACGGAGTGAGTGCCAGGCTGGCACAAATATTCAGTGTCGCCTTGTACCCGCTCTGTGAACCTGTAACGAGCCCTGTGAAATGGAAACCAAAGATTTCAGCCCTCCTGGTGTAAGCAGCGAGCTTGAACTCTCTCTGAACTCGGTGTGTGTTGAAGTCTGGAATAGTTCAAAAGGAAAGAATGAAGGAATTGATAAAGATGAAAACTGTATATAGCTTCATGTCTGGGTAATGGTGCCTGCCTTGCCGAGCTGGCACAGACGGATCTGAATGCTGTTGCAGCATGAAAGAGAAACATTACATACACAATTTGGGTTTTTCCTGAGGCTCCTCTGGTTGAAGCTGTTGCTACCTTGCTAGTGCTACAGGCCAGATAGCCAGACATATCATAAAATCAAACAAAACACTGTCAATAAAAAGGGGCTAGCAAGAACCGCGATTCCTGAAGTTCTGGCTCTTTTTTTCCTACCAGGTTCTGGCAAGAGCTGTGGAAAGAAGGAACCTGATAGATGCCTGTGTTTGCTCCCACTGGAGACAAATGGCTCCTCTGATAATATTATCTCTGGGAACTGACCTTAAACTGCCAAGTTCACTCCATTTAACATATCTGCTGGGTTAACAGGCGGTTTGAGCACGATCCCAGGATGTGCCAGGTGCCTGGGACAGTCTCTTGACGTCAGTGGGGGGGGAAAGGGGAATGCTCCGTGTCCTGAGTGTGTGTGGAAAGAACAACTGCAGTGTTCACCCAGAGCATATCCATCGGCAGCAACTCTGTGAAATTGCTGCCAAGACTCTCTGAGGCAGAAAAAAACCCAGGTAGTTTGAACTCCAGTAAGGAAATTACCCATTCAAGGATCCCATTCTCAAATTAGCCTTCAGCTTTTCCCTCTCCTTGTCCCAGCCTGGTTACAGTATGTTCTTTGGTGGCGAATAGTGGTGCAGAGTTGGAACCTGATGGTGACTCCCACTCCCTTTCTGCTGTGGAGCTTTTAGAAACCTTAGATGTTTCTCAGGGAAAAAAGACAATTAAAGAAAAGAATGTGTATGTTTTGACAAGGCAAATCGGGGAAGGATAAATATTTTCTAAATGCTATTTTTTTTGCCGTGTGCATAAATATTTATAATTGAAACCTGCATGTATGAGCTGTTCACATGGTCAAATAATTAACTATAAATGCGATATAGCAGCACATACAAGAACTTTTTCCATGAAGGATTGTGTGCCTTCCATTCTCATTTCAACTTAGCTTGCACTGAAAGTTCCTCACTCCTACAAAGGAAGCTGTCAGTCTCCCTGGATCAGGAGCGTTCTGTTCATTTTAGGGGGTACATGTGTTCTGCTTGACCATCCACTGCCTCAAAAGTCATTGACAACAACCAGTCAGAAAGAAGTATTCGTTATTAAGTAAATGGTAATACAGCGACATGAATTCGGACATTTCAAATCAATCCTATAACCTTATTTCATTAAATGAAAGACTTTGCACAACATTTCTCTTTAGACCAGAATTCCTGTTTGCCATTGCTTTTATTTTTTTGCCTTCTCATCGGTGAAAGTTTCATTCAGAATTGTAACTTTCTGATGGGGAGATTTGCAGCTGTCTCTGCACTGGCTTCTATTTTGGATGCTGGCTTGTACAGAATGAAGGACACTAAAGAAAGCTACTTCTCCATTTTTTCATTTCTGTGGCAGATTGAAATCCTCTCTTGAACTTTGGTGATGTATCGACCACTTAGGTCTAGATTTGCTTTACCTACTGTTAGCCATATAAAAGCCAGGCATTTAGGCTCAGCCAGACTTCTGTGGTCTATGTAGAGAGGGCAGCCCCAGTGGGCAATTCATCCAACCTCCCTTGGAAAACTAGGTTGGGAGGGGGTTAGACACCTACCTTTTTGATGACTGATGTTCCCTGAGACAAACACGATCCTGGTTTAGGAGCAGTGGGAGCACAAGGGCTATGGCCATGCCCTGCACTGCCTGTCAGCCTGGAAGGTGCCAGGAGGAGGGGGCCTGAGTCCGACTTGACTGCAACAGCACAACCTCTGTGCAAGGGAATCTCCAACTTTCCCCTTGGCACGGTTTTATGACATCTCTGTGTTGCCAAACCAAATGAATTGAAGGCCAGGGTCTGTACATGAAAAATGTAACTGTACAAATGCAACAAAGACAAGAAACAAGCTCCTGATCAGAACTAAAGACAAGGCTGAAAGATTACGGTCATAGTGCCATAGGCGTGTTGCGCATACATTTTTGTTATGTATCTTGGAGGTTTTATTGACTGCTGATACATCCTATTGTTAGAGCTGATCTGAGATGTGATGTAGGTCAAATGAACATTGCACATTCAGTAAAACTTCATTGGCCCTACTCACCTCCCAGTAAAAAAAAAAAAAAGTCCTTATTGACTTCTGTGGCAGCGGAATCTGGTCCTTCCCAATCTTTGAAAAAAAAAGAGGTGTAAACAGATTGGCTTCTCCAATTACTTCTGTCGTTACGGTGGGCATTCAGAACCCAAAGAACACAGGGAAGTCAACAGGGGTTTCACGACTGGCTGTAATGGTGAGTGGCTGGGATTCTTGCTCTAGCCTTCCCCAGTGCACGGTAACCACTGCCATGGGAAACCGCTTTGTTTTGCTGAATTTCAACCCCCTGCTGGTAAACAGTAGTTTGAAATACCACCAAGAATGGCAATACTTGGCAATGGCAGAACTTTCATGAGATGGAGAGGAGTGGTTAAACATCTGATTGACTGAAAACGTGATAGCATCTTTCTAGTGTGATCTTCTTTCCAGAAACGTACCCAGCTGATTGGTGTTGACAAATGACCAGTTCACAAAGCATCTCACCCCACCACCTTCTGCCACTTTCTGTGACAAATAACGCAACCCAAAAATGGTGGGGAGAGAAAGGGAGAGGGAGAAGTGAGTGTGAGGAGAACAGTCTCTGAATCAGTCTCTGTTTTTAAAGGGCATTTCTGAGAACATTTGGTTTGGGAATTTTTCATTTCTCTCACTGATTATTCATTTCCCTCCACCTGGACAAAAAAAAAAAGGCATTGTAAGGATCTCTGGGAGGGTGAATAGCAGGACAGCTCTTACTGGACTCCACAGCATTTGCCCCTGCCTCCCCCAGTTGGAGAGCCCAACAGCTGTCTTCATAAATACTGTCACTCAGGATTTGAATAGTTTTACATAATCTGGACTGGAGTGGGGAATCCAAGCTTTTTGCTGGTCAAGTGGCAGGTGGGGAATTTAAGCTTTTATAATAGGGCCACAATTGCTGCTCCCACAGGGATTTTCTTTTACTGTCTATTGATTTATTATAAGCTCCAAAGTAAAGACCCCAGGATTAAAGTGGGGGTGGGGGGTGATATATACTGAAGGTCAGAGAGGTGAAGATGTAGAGGAAATCTGGGTCTCTCCTGCTGCTGCCACGCCGGCCCAGACGGATGGCCCTTGTGCCCTGTTTGTGACCCCTGTGCTGAGGAGGAGAAGCGTTTAAACTGCTGGGTCACCAGCTGACATGAGAAAAGGAGAAGCTCCTGTTTTAGTTATGGGATTTTGGTTTTAATTCTCTTCTTCTTTTTCTTTTTTAATATAAAAATACTTGCTTTGCTCCTCGTGGTTTCTCAGCTCTGACCATAGTCCATGCCTTTGCCATGACTGTGTCGCCTGAGAATTGACTTTTCTAAGACAGCCCAGATGCTCTCCACTGGCATGAGCTTCTGGGGCTCCCCTGAGATCCCACAGACCTGCACCCATTTGCCCCAGCTGAGGTCCTGGCACAAACCTAGTGGCAACGTCTGAGATGAATCACAGTTTAGGACCTAAGAGAACATCAAAGGAAGCATGGAATATGTTGGCTTAGAATTATACAGGGACAGTGTAGTGCAGGTTTTTCTGAATAATAGCTCACTGGTAGATATGAAAAGTATACCAGCCTTAAGCAAATATGGTAAACTAAATAGAGCTGGGATTAAAGTGAAAAATACATATTGTCTTGCTTACGCTTAGCTGACCGTTCCTGCTGTTTGCATTTGCTGTCACATCAGCCTTCAGGTGGGGGCATGTTTACACATTAAAGCTAATGAAGCTTGATTGCAGCAGACCTGCCCTTCAGCTTCCCTCTTCCCCAGCGGCGCGCTGGTTCCAGCCAGAATGCGCCTGGGCTCTGCCTGCTCCATCGCCTCCACGCCAGCACTGGGGTGATGAACTGCTCTTACACAAAGCAAACTTTCATTCACTGGGAACAGGTGCAAAGTGTCCTTTTGTGTGAACAGCTGGGAAAGCAGTAACCCTTCCCCTGCCTGCGCTTGCTTTGCTCAGGGCTCACGCTGCGGGACGAATAGAGTCGGAAGATTGCAAGCAATGTTTTCTACGCCTGCCCGCTTGCCATGGAAAAACTTTGCCTTTAACTCATATCGCTAAACAGCTTTTTTGTCTTTCTTTGTCTTTGCCGTGCACAGAGCTACTTCACAATAAAAAGCAATTTTAAATGCATTGCTACGTAGAGCTGTAATTTTCTGAAGCTTACCCTCGCCTTGCAAAGGAGCTGCGTGTACGTCCTGGCATCTGCTGCTGGGATCCAGTCGACAGCTCTGAATACGGGTGGTCTTTCTGTAGCTAATCACACAACTCGTCCGGCCATGTCCTCTGTTAGGCCCTGGAGTGCAGCAGAGAGTATTAGCTGTTCTTTTCTCGCCCTAATGGTACGAGGCACTAGTAACAAAATCCTCACTCCTGTCAAGCATGTAACTATGCACTTAAGACTGAGTATAGTAGTAGTCCCAGTGAATTCAAATAAAGTTGTAGGCTGGCCTTCATCGAAGGAACCGAAGGCGAAAGGCACCCAAAATCACATCTGTCTCATTGGGGAGTGTAATTCAGTAACAGTAATACAGTTAAAACTCAAGGCAGACTCTTATATTTCTTTGATAACAAACTTTTTCTTATATTAGATTCAATGCAAGAGCATTTTATTATATCAGATTCTTTGCATTTAAGAAAATTGCAGACAATATATTTTTATTTCCATAAATAGGAAATGAGGAAAAATAATGCCAAGGTAATGTTAAGCACATCAAAAACTAATGCAAAATGAGCTACTCTAGTGGGACAAGTTAAGGAATTTAGTAGCAGAGCAGTCAGTAAATTACTGGCTTTGAAAGAGCGTAGTATTTTGTGGGTAACCATCTATAGCAATTTTGTTTGATAGTTATAAAATGGCTATGTGTATTCAGCAGGAATTTCATAGCATCTTTAAAATCTAAAGGATCCCCGAAGTTAGCTGAAATGACTTATTGAAAGCCAACATAAGTGCCAAGCAATTGGTTATATGACAGAAATTTAAAATTAATAGAGTCTGGTAGGCCAAGAGAATTATTGACTACTCTCACTGCTGCACCATCCTTTCTTAGAAAATATTCTGCCGAGTACATAACAGGAAGACAGATAGATGTGTCAGCATAATATCTCACATCAGACTGGGAAATCATTCACATCAAAAAGATGGTTATTACAGCTTGGTGTATTTCTGAGGGTATATCAGAGTCAGATGTAAACAATGATGGCAATTTGGGAGACAGTAATTGCGATGTTGTTCTATTTTGATCGTGCTTGGACAGCATGAGGAGTCTTGAAATTTTTATTGCGTGAGGAAAGTGTCTCACAAATGCCCATTGTTTTTGTTAGGTCAGGGCTGCCTCAAACGAAGTCCTTCTGAGAAGATGGGGAATATTGCATGAGTTCAGATGAACTAATTACTGCATGTTCTGTCTTGGTGCCCTGTTGAAACATACTTTCCGTACTTCACACCATCTAGCACGGATTAAATCCTGCCTTTAGGTTAGATCAGTGTTTCCTTCATCTTTTCCTCTCCCTTCCCACTCAGGAGCAGCCATTGCCCTTCGCTCTTTCTAACAGGCTGGTAGTAGGAAGGATTTGGTAGTTTATGCTGGGGTGCCGCAGATACAGGAGGCGGCGTCCGGCTGTGTTTGCTGTGTGTGCGAGTTGTTCCTTGCTCCCCGGGATGAAGAAGCAGGCTGGATAGAAGTCCCTCATGGACCATGGTCCATGCTCTTAGCTGCAAGCTGGACCACACCAACTTCCAGATGGGCATGTGGGAAGGCAGGACTGAAGTGTTTTGTCTCCCAGCCCAGCATCACAAGACCAGAGAGACCTTCAGTGAGATCAAAAGACAGTAAATCAAAAGGATATGCTTTTTCCAAAATATGTAAGTAAACACTGGCTGGCAGAGGGTGTCATAGAGGAGTTTAGCAAAAATTAAGAAAAAAAAGTTAGCAGCAAGAATTTCCAGAATTATTGTAATTATCAGAAAAAAAAAAAAAAGAAAGAGAATATTTCATCTCATGGTGTAAGAGTCAGTCAGCCCCTGACCAGTGGAAATGAGTGTGATGTTGGAGATGTGTACTTCTGCGTTGACCTGCCTTGGTTCTGTCCCCCTCTGTGTGGCCTGTCTGCTGCTTGCCACCACTAATGCTAACAGTGGTGTTCACATTGGAGGGGCTGTCCATGAAGCTAATGTAGTCTGGACCTTCCTATTTGTCTCAAAATGTTCTTATAACATAATTTGATATGTATGACAGACCTGGTGGTCCTTTCCCTGATGTTATTGTTCCAGTATCCAGTCCTGACCAGGCAAGCTGCAGTCCTAGAAAGAACTGAATTTGTACTGGGCATAGTATTAGTCCATACATGAGCTTTCTCTGCAACACCAGTGCCAAAAAAATGCAAGAAGGAAACTATCAGAGGTCAGAGGACATCCCTCTGTCAGAGGAAAATGTTGTGCTCATTCAAATAAATGCAGTATGGCACTTAAGACATAGCAGGTACTCAGCTACCAAAATGACCTTGCTGTGGGTGTGTAGGCACCATCCCAGAAGGGGTGCTTTGGCCACAGGGCAGCAAGTGGGGCAGGAGAGACCACAGAGAAATGATCCTCTCTGTTAGTATAAAGCAGCCCGCCACTGCCTTTGCTTTACCTGTCTCCCGGTGCTCTTCAGGAACAGCTACTGCAAAAAGCACACCTTTCTCTACCTCAGCTGGCCCCAAGTGTCATCTGTGCTTGGAGCGGCTGCAGGATGAGGGCTTCATCTTACATGCCATACATCAAAAAAAGTACTCTGGGCACTAGGAGCAAGGAAGGAAAGGTTAGGCTTCCTATGGCTCCCTGCTGTCTGCCTCGGAAATGTAAAGGGCCCAAACTCCCTGCTCTTAGCAGGAGTCTCTAGCAATAAGGTGTTAAACCAAGAGGCAGTACATCCCAAAAATGAAGAAAATATTGTATTAGGAGGGATACCATAAAGGCAACCTTGAAGTCTAGCTCTTTTGGCAAGACATCAACCCCCACATTAGTTCTTCAAAATCTTTAGTGTGCCTTAGTGAGACAACTGGCCAGCGTAGAGAACTGTAACCCCAGTGTCCCTCCAGGGGCTCTAACCCCCCCCACCTCTTGCAGAGGAGCAAGGGGGAACCACGCGCAGCTTGGTGGAGTGCAGCTCTCCCGAGAGCTGTATGTGTGCACTCAGATCCAGGGAACTGCTGACCAACCCTGAAAGTTTTTCACATGGAAACAAAATCCATTTTTCATTTGGAATCCCGCTTTCAAAGAGGCAGATCGCGTGTGAAATTTCAGCCGTTTCAATGGGTATGAGGTAAACAGGGAAACCTCAGGGACCACCAAAGAATTCTACGAAGTGAACTCTTAAAAATGTATTTAATTCTCATTAATCTATTATTATCTAGGAATATCAGACTGTATTACTTTTGAAATATCAGTGCTGGTTTTGTTTTTCACAGCTATCAAAAATTTGGTATTGCATAATCCCTGGATGAAAATGTATCTGATAAAATGAACTCTAAGGAAACTATATGAAAGGGAAATAGAGGAATTTAAGTAATGGGAGAGAAATCACATGAGGTAGCACAATTCCTGTGAACTGCTCATCGTATCTTTTCTCTTTAGCCTCAACACGACACTGAAATCCCTTTACCAGAAACCCCAGCCAATGAACGAGTTGATCTTCACTGAAGTCAAAGGGAAGACACAAACAAACAAAAAAAATAGAAAATGTGATTTTAAAGTTAAAAAAAACAATAGCTAGAGGAGTTGGTGCAGAACTAGCACCTGCAACCAACCTTAGCGTTTTTCTATTTGACTTCTCTTATAGTCATTTCGGATTCTGTTACTACTCTTCAGATGTCTGACCGGGCCATTTTCAGCATTGATGAGAATCTCTCCAAGAGGAAGTACGAAGCGAACTGTTTTGTTTAGTGATCTGCAGCAGGGGGGTAATGATAAGTTATCACAGCTACCTTGCAGCAGAGATGCGAAGCTTGTGCTAGATGAGGCTACCGGAGATGAGCAGGTTCCTGAAGTTTTCAGAACTCTTTCCAGTTTGCTTTTAAATTGAGAAACAACAAATTTTGTCCAGTTTAATCTTAAAAAATGAATAATTCTGTACTTCTCTCTCACGGTCTGCTGCCTTGGCTCCAGCTGGGGAGATGGAAAATATCTGTGGTACTCTAGTCACAGGTGAATTTAGTGGGATTGGGGAATCCAGCTTTGCCTGCCGCAGCATGCGCTACCAGTCACACAACTGGGGAGCAGCTTCCCCTGCTTTCCTGACCCAATCTTCACCGCAGGTGTAAGTTAGCTCTGTGCCAGGGAGAAAGAAAAGGCGTGAGACTACTCAGCAGTGGCATCTGAGATTCTCGCTGGTGAAGCCTAAAACCAGCATTGTATTTGGTCAGTTAAGCGTCACTTGTCATATCTTGAGGGCTTTTCTTTCCACAAAACTGAAATAGAATATAGGGGTAATGCTTAACTCCAGTCTCACCAGTGTGCAGAGGGCATGTGTCTATCGAGATTAGCTGGCACAGCAATGTTATGACCTAAAAAAAATCCCCATCCCTAAAATATCAGTACAAAGAGAAAACCATATAGATGTAACGTTTTCTGTCAGAAGCATCTTTTTACTGGTAGAGCCTCTAACACAGAAGGAGGTGGTTTGATTAGATGAGCAGAGCAGCGGATTTTGCCCTCAGAATCTTGCGGCTTTACAGGGATACATCTAAAAATAAAGCTAAACTGGCATCACCTCAACAGTGCAGACCTGCTGACCAAGAATGCTCCATTTTGAAATGAAAAATGAAGATGCCTACATGTGGAAAACTAAAAATGTATCAAATCTGCCAGCTTAGCAAGATCATAGTGAAAGTGAGAGCGGAGAGCTAAGCACTGCAGCTCTTGGCTTGGCTATAAAAGCAAAGTCAATAAGACAGCCAGGAAGTTAGGAGCCCTGGCATCATGTAGGAGCCAAGATCAATGAGCATGAGAGGCAGACCTCTAAGCCAAGGTTGCCAGGCTCCCTCACCAGCAGGGGAAGCCAAGCCTTCAGGAAGGATTGCGATCTCAGGGCTTTGTCTCCATTGGAAAGGGTACAGAAGTCTGGAAAGCTGCACATGACAACCGCTGAAAGTCCTAAGGTCCCTGACGCAGTCCTATCGTGAGGCTCACAGGTGCTCGATGGCCTGTCTAGTGTCATCATGACACTATGCTTGCCAGAAGACTGTGAAGCCAACACCCTTGCACAACACCTTTTGATTTTGGTGGATTGGCATTTTCTCATGAATTTATTTCCCCATAAAATTTTCTGCCAGCTCTATGATCTTCAGAGGGTACCCTGCCTACCTCAAATGGTATTTCACTGAATATCTGTTCTAACTTGCACAAGTAAATGTGGATAAAAATACACCCTGACAGCGATGAGGCCAATTCCAAGGACAAGAAAGTTACAGTGCGGAATTTTTAAGAGAGCACAAATCTAGCTGTAAGAGTTTCTGATACATCAGTGGTTTATGGATTGAAGCAGCCTAAACTCACTGGCTGCAGTTTATCCTGTCCTTTTCCTAATGTATTTACAACTTCCGTCTTCACTCACTCTCTGTCTTCACATTGCACTGCTTTGTGTCAGTGGCCAGAAACTCCTGTTCCTCAGGGTGTTTCTGTCTGTGGTCCCTGTGCTGTCTATGATTTGACGCAAGTGAATTGAAAGGAATAATAGTTCATCTCTCTAAAAATTTGCTTACATTGCAGTAGTGATCTGGAAAGCCTCATATTTCCTTGGTTCCTGCAAATGATCATGTGGGCTGCTGGTTTATGTTGTACCATGTATGAGTCATGGACCGGAATTTTCTATCAGATGCATAGGAGTGACACAAACTCTTCTCTCATACACTAAATTGCAAAATATTAGACATACATTCCTTTTACGGGAATTATCACATTAAACTTAATTCGTTTGATTTGAAAATAAAATGAGAAATGTATTAAGGCATTTGTTGGGCATGTAGTAGCTGAAGAGAAAGGAAGTAGCCTTGTTAAATGTTAACTTCTGAAACACTGACCCTTCCAAAGAGGAACTGACTCTTACCTTCTAAATATGATATTAACAGGAATTAAAATAACATAACTTTGAAAGAAAGACTTGGACAGGTTTTTTTGTACCAAATATTTATCAGGAATACTAGAAAGTTGCTGGAAAGCAAGCAGGCAAGCAACACTTCAAGGACTATATTATTATTATTTTTACAGTAATGATGGAATATGGAATTAGTAGTACTAAATTTAACTGTACTGATTTTAAAATATTTTAATTTCCCTCTGGTTATTTGAGAAAGAATATGTTTAAGAAACATACACTGTTGTAATTGCACATGTCCATGTCTTGTCATGTTTTGTGTTAAATTTAAATTTGAATTTATTCATTTAAAAAGAAATATTTGAATGTAATTAAAGAATTCTTGGAATATGTTCAGTCTAAGTTCCTAAATTACATAGGTTCCCTGCATTAGCTCCATTTCAGTATTGCTTTTGTTTGGAGAGAGAGATTTGGAAAACAGGCAGTAGGAAATATCTGTACATGCGTATACATGTGTGCATGTGTGCCTTTATACATGTCATATACACACTCAAACTGGAACACATACAAAAAAAGAATTCACAGTGGATATTGCTGAAATCTTGTCTTGTGCAACGAACAGCTATTGCATTGTAAACTCAGATAGCAGCTTCTCAGCCCTAGAGGCTCTTGTCCACTGTTTATCTACCTAGCCATCACACACATATACATATATATATATATATATAAAGTAAATTTCAATCCTTTTATCTTCAAAGGTCTGCACAAATACAAGTTCTCACAACCTTTCACTCCTGTGAAGCTGATAAGTACTCTAGCTGAAGTTTGTAACAAAACCAATAGCTAAGGTTGCCTGCACATTCATGTTCTTTAGGGCTTTTTCAGTTATCTTCAAGGATTGTGAAATTTTGGGGCTGAAGTTTACTGGGTTTCTGGATTAACTCTACAATGTAACAATCACTCATGATGTTCACAGAACAAACTACTTTCTCACAAAAATCTGTGTATAACTGAAGGCTGTTAAATTCCATGGAAGGAAAATAGTCTGGGTGTTCCTTTTTGATAGATCTACATGGAAGGCCTTTAAAAACACTGTTTTGGCTGAGCATGAAACAAGCCTTTGCTACAGTGGGATATGAGTCTTCCTGGGAAGAATGTTTGTCTGTTTGGGACTTTGATAACTCGGCAAAACACTAGCTGATGCCACGCAGGGAAGCATCTTGTATTAGCACAGAATGACAGGAAGATAATCTAGTAAGTCTTTTAGACACTGGATTCTGGGCTCTACCCTTCCTCCCATACAAAGAGAGAGGAAATTCAAGGGAGAAAAGTGATACTGGAAGTTTGAGAATGTATTCCTCTGTGACACTCCCATCGCTTCCAAACATGATCTCAGCAGGAAGTTCTGCAGCAATGGCCTTTCTAGTGAGATTGTTGATAAAAAGTAGAGGTGCTAAAAGAATAAAAAAGAAATAAATTATGAAGTTTGAAGAAATAAAAAAGTTCAGTAGAAGTATGGAGTAGACTAAGATACTGAATAAATGTTCTAGTTGTTTCTTTTTTTAATCAAACCTCTTCAAGTCATGCTGGCATTATTTGGATTTCTAACATAGGTATAGGAAAATGAATAAATAAAATATATGAAACATAATGAGTAGAAGTCCTGTTCAGGCATGTCTGAGTACACAGCTGAACTGAATTTCACTAGCAGTCTTTGACAAATTTCTAGTGTGTTATTTGGTGAGGTGTTCTTTCTTGTGGGATACTTAATCAGATATAGCAGCCTGTCTGTCAGGTGTCACACCAGAGACTGAGATCTTGAAATCATTAGAATCATAGAATCACAGAATGGTTTGGGTTGGAGGGGACCTTTAAAGACCATCTAGTCCAACCCTTCTGCCTTGGGCAGGGACGTCTTCCACCAGATCAGGTTGCTCAAAGCCCCATCCAGCCTGGCCTTGAACACTTCCAACACCATCTCTGGGAAACGTGTTCCAGTGTCTCACCACCCTCATCATAAAAAACATTCTTATATCCATTCTAAATCTACCTGCTTTCAGTTTAAAGCTGTTTCCCCTTGTCCTGTCACTACAGACTTTGGTGAAAAGTCTCTCTTTCTTATAAGCCTTTATATACTGAAAGGCCACAATAAGGTCTCCCTGGAGCCTTCTCTTTAGGCTGAACAACCCCAACTCTCTCAGCTTTTCTTCATAGGAGAGGTGTTCCTCCCTCTGATCATTTTTGTGGCCCTCCTCTGGACCCGCTCAAACAGGTCCATGTCTTTCTTGTGCTGGGGGACCCAGAGCTGGATGCATTGCTCCAGGTGAGTTCTCATGAGAGCAGAGGGGGAGAATCCCCTCCTTTGACCTGCTAGCCATATTTATTTGTATGCGGCCCAGGATAAGGTTGGCTTTCTGGGCTGCAAGTGTACATTGCTGGCTCATGTCCAATATTTCATCCACCACTATCCCCAGGTCCTTTTCCACATGGCTGCTCTCAATCCATTCATCCCCCAGCCTGTATTGGTGCTAGGGGTTGCCCTGACCCAGGTTCAGGACCTTGCACTTGGCCTGTTGAACTTCATGAGGTTGACATGGGCCACTCCTCAAGCTTCTCAAGGTCTTTCTGGATGGCATCCCTTTCCTCCAGCAAGTCAGCTGCACCACTCAGCTTGGTGTCTTCTGCAAACTTGCTGAAGGTGCACTGATCCCACTGTGTATGTTGTTGATGAAGATATTAGATAGTATTTGTCCAGTACAGAGGCTTGAGGGACAATAGAAGTTACTACTGAATATAATTATTATGAACAGATTTTTATCACTGAAATACATTCTATTTCATTACTTCATATTATTTTCCAGTCTCTCTTACTTTCCTTTCAGGGCAACCTGATTCTTGTTTCACCCCAAAAAGTGTGGTGAAGACCAGAGCACTCAGCCATGGACCTGATGACTCTGATTATGAGGTTGGTAGACAGATATATTTAGCTTGTATCTACCCAGGGAAATAGTTGCATGGCTATATCCTATGTTACAGGGATGAGACTCAGTGTGTGCATAGGGAATTGAATGAAGCATATTTTATTATTTGAATAGCCTTGCAAACTTTCATATGGTGAAATTCAATCAGATGGCAATTTCATACCCTATGTCCCTCTCATGCCACAAATAAGCTTGAAAACAAAAATTTTAAAATGAGTCTAACTTTTGCTGATCTACTGCAGTCATGTTCTTAGGCAGTAATTAAAAAGAACTCTGAGCTGGCATTTATAACTTGATGAGACTTCAGTAAAACAAATATTGGAGGGAGGGAGGGAGGGAGAGAGAAGTCTGTGTGGTTTTCTCTGTCAGGTAGCTATTAACTGACAACTGCAAATACAATCAAAGCAGAATCTTCCTGCATGTCGAAAGCACCACTTAGTCCACTTTCAGTGACCATATTTTCATATTACCTTATTTATGCTGCATGACAATTTTGTTTTCATGTTGATGGAGACTGACAGGAAATGGTGGAACACAGCAATGATAATTTCCTTTATGTTGTTGCTGCTTTTCCTGGAGTAGGCATACATGGACTGCGAGAGAGACCACGTTTGACTCAAACTGTTTCTGATATGGTGCAAGCGTGAGTCATACTATTTAATTTAAAATAAGTCATTGAGTATCTCATTCTGTTTTGCAGCTTGAACAAAATTGCTGAAGAAAAGATCTCCTCTTGCTGCAGTCATCGTCCTTTTAAATGGATGTAACCTCACATCTGCCCACAGGCACTTCAGTGTACCAACATCTCCCCTTTCCCTATGCACACTCTTGCATGCTTTTGGATGGCTGCATAGCTGGCTGTGTCAGTACCTCAGGCAGGAATATCTTTGCTAGGAGAGGCAAATCCTCTAAAATGAACAAATGCCAGCTAATTCCATGTGGCTGAGCTTGATATGGTTATGAAAAAAATTTCTCATTTAAAGAAAACAATCAAACAGTTCTCATTTATACAAGAGTGACTCTTCTAAGTACCAATCTCTAGTAGTATCAGGGAGAAAGAAGCCTGTCCCAGAATATTCAGAAAGATCAGCTGTCTTTGAAGATTAACAGCTCTAATTTGTGCTTGGTCTTTGGGGCTTTTTGTTTCTTTCTGGTACTGAGATGCTAAGCAGTCTAGTAACAAAATAATGAAATATCTTTATTGAATAGCTGCACTGTGGTTGGTCTCAGCATCACTTAGCAACTAATGAAGGCCTTTAAAGTTCAGTACAGCCCTCAGTCTGTTACTACAGGAAGACATTTAAGACACTAAAAAGTGTATTTGTCTGGAAGTGGGACAGTACGGTATGGGCAACGGTTCTCTCTCTCACACACTTTATTCCTTCATTCTTTCTTTCTGTGTTTACCCATTCCCTCAGCCCAATATACTGGCCCGAGGGTAGTTGCCTGTCTAATAACTTATTCAGCAGTCTTCTAAAAAAGAAGCTACCCATGAGTCATTTCACACTCCCCAGGCCCTTTATAGAGATAGCATGAAAGTTCAATCATGTATGCAAACTGTTTTCTTTCCATTAAGGTAATTGGTATATCCCTTTTGAGGATATGTCACAAGACTTGACTGTATATTGCCAGGCAGCACTTACTCTGAAGAGTGGCGCACCCCTCTGCAGCAGATGCCACGCAGCCCTACCGCGATAACGTTGACTTATCACCAGATTGTGCTTGGAAGTGCACAGCTTTGCGATAAACGAGTCACGTTTGCCTTGCCAGTGCCCACTGTTTCTAGATAATTTCAGGCCTGCCGGTGATCCTTTTACCACCCTATCTCAAAAGTATCCTTTTTTGCTTTATCCAGTTATCAACAAAGCAAGCAAATATTTTTTTTTCTCCCCATTTCTAAACCTTCTAATTCATTGCCGGTAAAGCGTCTCAATCATTACAGAAAATGAAGCAAAGCTGCTGCGTACAGATAAAAAAGACGACTCTGAGTGCTTGCTTTCTGATTTCATGAAAAAGCTGAACAAATAATAGTTTTCAGGCTACTGCAAACATAATAATTCACATTTTGCTGCAAGGTGTATTTTCAGTAACTTAAGTAGCACTTATCTTCTTGATCTTGTTTTCACTTTGATTTCCACAAACAGACCCAGGCCTCCTGGAACACAAGCCCCTGCTATTGCAGGCAACCATTTAATGTAATCCCTTTCATACAATGATGTAACTCTTCTTAAAGCCAGGTGGGTTGGCTTTTCCCCACTGCTGTTCCAAGTAATGCCATTTTGCTTGGTGCTTCCTACAGCTTCATTTTCCCCTTTATGGCCAAAAGACAGTGGTGGTATCTGGGTAGCTGGTGATTGCTCTGTACACTAAAGACACAGCTTCTACTACTAAATTTCTTTCCATTTGTACTACTTCATTCCTCAAAGTCCTCCAGAACCTCTTACGTTATATTGAAATTTTTCCTGTGTTTCCAACATGTCTGAGGTTCATATTACCAGGCAAATTTTCTAGCCCATCACTAGTTTCCCTGATACCAACCAATGAAAAAAAATATACAAAGTGTAATCATTGAAATAAAATGTGTCTATCTCTTCTCTGTGGCATTTTTAGGTTTTTAACCTAAGCGTTGTCTTTATTTAGCACATACCTGAGCAGACTTGTATTCCCATATCTTGAACTGAAACGTACCAAAAAAAGGGTCAGAGACCAAACTCTTTCTTCACACTTGAATATGGCTGACATTAAAGAGTATATTAGATCAAAGTGGTGTTTTTCTCCCTTAGGCTTATCTGGTTTTGGTGATCTGTTTTCTAGTCTATAATATTTTCATTTTTTATACTGACTGACATTTGCTTACTGCAGTAGCAAGTCCCTGATAATTGCTTTCTCCTACCAGTCTTGTTTAAAACACTGCAGAAGGGAAAGGTGGTTTTCATAGCGTGGAATTGCTGTCTTCAGCTGTTGGATTCTATGAACAGCACTGAAGAGGATTTAAAAAACTAGAAAGGGCGGAGGGAGGAAGAGAAAAAAGGAACCTGCAAGGTCTTATTAGCAAATTTCCAAGAGATGCCTGAAGTTAGGGACTTGCAGACAGATCTAGGCCATGCAACTGCCGTTTGTGATCTTCCGCAACTGGTGCTGAACCCTATTGCTCTCCAACTTGAATAGCATTTTCCTGAGAATTAGCTCAGCTGTAGAGTCCTAAGTAAATGTCAGGTTCTCCTTTTCTCTCTTCTAAGGGATTTCCCCTCCTGTTTCAAGTCTGAACTGAGAAATAAATATTTTTTTTTAATATGCTTGAGTAATAAAGATTTTCAAAGCTGGGATTTTCCCTTTCCCACCCTCAGTAAAATCATAGCATTTCCAATCTTAAATGATATATGAGAGATGTCCCATTCAGGGAAATAATACATCCCAACATTACCAAAACCCAAGGTACTTGCCTCTGAAATAAAGACTAGTGTTTTCTTCTCTCAGAGGCACCCACTCCTCTTCTTAAGTAAAAGATCTCTTGAGGGGACTCTCCTGCTAGGGTGGGTCCAGTTATAACATGAAAGACTTCACTGAATTAAGTCATATGTCATTTGTTGGATTAGATTCATTGGAAGAAAGAACCTGAAACTTGTGTTCTTTCCCTGATTTTATTTGACCTCATTAATCTGCAGGAAGAAAAAGTGAAACACGGTGTTGCGGCAGGACCAAAGTTTATCATCGCATGTCCATTCTGAATAAGATCTTTGGGAAAAAAAAATAATCTTAAAAATCCATTACAAAGCTCAGAGCAAATTGGAACAGTTACACAATAGGACAGTCTAATCCAGAGCAGGAATGCATACATGGGCAAACTATGCATCCCAAAGGAGTTATGGAGAAAGTGGGATCATGGGTGTATTCATTCCTCTAACAGGGTTTTGGAAAGGGCACAATGTACCAGACTGAAGAATATTTGTTGCCATTAGAGGAGTGGAGCAGGTTTCCACCCTTCCCCATCCCTGTGTCTGGAGGGGGACAGCTCTTTTGTCACGTGAGGCCAGGACATGGTGGGTGGGGTGCCAGATACTCGACAGCGTAGCTGTTGCTCCATGCTGCCGTTTGCTAGAGCCAAGCAGGCTCCTACTGGGAAATTGGTTACGGGAAAAAGGTGGACACTAAGCGGTCATCCCTTCACCGGCAGCGGGACAGGCTTTGGCTGGTTTGGAGTCTTATGTACCTCAGGCGCCCCCCTGATGTGTCTCCACATAACTTACCTTCACCCACACACTGTAAAAAGCTGCCCCTAGTGGAATGTGAAAAAATCTTACTGGCGCCTTATGCTATCCCAAATATCCCAGCAGAACAGGAAAAGGCAAAGAGGGAAAGCCAGAGCCGATTGTCTCCATCAGCCCCGCTTGTGTGAGAGCACTGCAAGGTGTTCCCAACACACCACGACTCACATGGTTTTCCTGCCCTCTCTGCACAAGAGGATTTGGGGAGGGGGAGGGGCATCATGGAGACCAGAGGCACCTGCTCCCATAGGATCCTTGCATTAGGTGAAAACACAGAGGAAGAGATTTATTTCTGTAACTGTGGCTGTAGCTGAGTCAGGATGTAGAACTTTTATCCACATTAGTAGTGTATAAGTAAAGTGGCAAATTAATTATAAGGCAGGCATGTGGTCGAGAAAACTAACCCATATCAAGGTGTAATACAGGGTATTTTGTCATTCCTGTGTGTACCGTTTATGGAGATTCTTATACTGCCTACTGGGGTAAAAGCTGCAGATCTACAGATTGATGGTATAGGCCAATGCACCTGTGGACCACAGCCTCCTTTCAAGAGTCCATCATGCTTACTGGTGAGTTTCATTGCCTAAGGGGGTGTTACATTCATTCATACAATACATGGGCTCAAGTTTGGGTGCTTCTTCTAATTAACTTGCAGAGACAGCTTTGCTTGTATTTCACCAGGCACCCGGTACAATGGCCGAAGGGAAAGAGAGGAGAAGTGAAAGGTACCGAATCCAGCCTTGTACAGAAGGTAGCAGCTAGATTGTACCAATAACCTTGGAAGAATCCCCCATCTGACCTGAATGGAAAGCGATACTGTGTTTGCAGCCGTCACAAGCTTTGCTGTGATGGCAATGATCAAAGGCTCTCACCATTGCCATTAACCGACTGAAAGAAGCAGCGTTTGCAGCAGCACTGGCACATGGTCCTTCTATCTTCACTAAGATCAACTTAAAATTACTCAGTGAAACAGAGGGTACAAACTGTCGCAGGCACGGCTTTACGGAGTGATTTCAAAGAGCTTGCTAAGGGGTTCTGACTGCATTTTAACAGGGGGTTTTAACAGGGTGCAGGCTGTGGCCTTTTTCTTTGACAAGCACATCTAGAGAAAAATAACCTTTCATTACCCGGCGTTTGTGCACATGTGCATATTTATACACAAACAAGCACCAGCGGAGGAAACCGCAGCGTGTTCTCAGTTTTGCAGATCAGCTGTTTGACTGCATTGTGTGCCTATCTGCCCCGTAATCTGAGAGCACGTAGCAACATAAGTGTTGCTGGGCCAAAAATAGTCCTGCCTTCAGCAAACTTTTCTCATGCTAACCCGGAGCAAAAGCATGTGTAGGAAATGGCGTCTGTCAGATAACAGCTGCTAATTATCAGAAAATGGGTGAATGCCTGATTGGCTTTCACTAGTGTTATATGCAGTTAAGAAGTTAATTGCTTATGTGGGTATAGTCTTTTTACAACGTATGGTCTCCATTATAGGTTATTTAAAAATTTCAGTAGTGCTTACGGTGGTTAACAGAGCTGTTTATGATAGGAACTATCTTACAGTGAAAACCACTCTAGCTTTCATTTTCCATTATCACATTCTTTGCTGGGTTTTCTGCCTATAGAATTTCAAGAAAATGAAATGGCAAGAAAAATCCTGTTTCCAAGATTATGCTGAGAGCAGCACGCTTCTGGCCTGTACTCTGTATGAAGCTGTTTTGAATAGGATGCACAATGCGGCTTGCAGTGTTTCTTTGTGTACATATAATACATATACACACACGTATGTACGCATACGTGTGCCACTTGGGGGAGGGCAATGAGGCAAATGGCAAAACTTCCACAGAATTCAATGGAGTCTGAAGTCCCGACTACCAGGACTACTACAGCTTCGCTTGCTGCTATACCCAAGCATAAAGTATACAGCAAGTACCTACTGTGTACGTCTCGTGGAGTGTTTTTAAAATTTATCTTAAAGATAATGCAAATTAGCATATACATGAAGATGAATCACTTGTAACTTCTTCACAGTTCAGTGTAAGTGATCCACAGGATATCAAGTTGAAGCGCTCTCCTCTTAGTTCCCTGAAATTCATTTAACCTTAAGAAATATCCAGAGATATTTTTTACAGGACTTCAGTGAAGTTCACCACTGAAACAAGGAAATCCCCTAGCAGAAGAAAGCTTTGAAAAGGGATAGGACAAGATTACAGAGTCCTTCAAAATGTGGAAATGAGAATGGAAGTATTGGGGAAAGACTTGTGAGCTCAAGTGTACATGGCATTTAAAATCCCACCAGTAATACTCTCTTGCAGTATTGGAAACAAGGCAGAAGCAGCTTTATTTACCCTTGTTAAAATTTCTTATCATTCTACCTGTAATACATGGAAATAAATCTACAAATATGTATGAAAGTGAGCAATTTGAATTTCAATTCAAGCACATTTTCCCATCTTAAGCACTTGACACAACAGGGACACAGCCTGGGATTAGCGAATAGAGGTGGAACGGCGTGCAGATTTGCAGTCATCCACTTCTTAGAAACAAATAGTGCTTACAAAAAACTAGAAGGGGGTGTGTGTGTGTGTGTTACTTTTTTTTAAATTTACTTTTCTTAGTTTGAATACAGACTTTAAACCAAACCAAAAATGTCCTTGTGTTTGGATACATGGCTTTGAAATCTCTTTGGGAAGGCTTTATTTTGCAACACACCACTTTGACGGATATTTCAAGAAGGGTGGAAGAGCCTTGGTAGAAGAAGGAAGGGATTATTGAAGCAAACAGAGGCTTTCAAGGGGGCACCTGTCTGATGCCAGAAATGGGGAGCAGATGCAGAAAGTAGCTGGACAGAAAAAGAAGTGCAGAAAGTGAGAAAAGAGGTATCTTCAAGGAAATAAAGTGTTGTATGAATCAGCAGTAGTGGGATTCAATAACAGAGGGAGTGCTACAATAATAGATGGCAAGGGGAAGTCGTTGCGTACAATGGCAAATATCAAATGATAGGTTTTTAAAAAGAGCGCTGCATGTTCCCAGCTGCTATAGCTCTACTGAATTTCTAAGCTGCTCTGGCATATATCTTATTAATTACTTCAGTTATTTCAGTAAACATACATCATGGCAGTCTGAGCATTTAATCTGGGAACAGCAGAATAAACTCGCGGTTTACACTATTCTACAGGAAGGCAGCAAAATGTGCCTCACCCACCTGGTGCCTCAGTCCGGTCTTTTCTACACATCTGTCTGCCTGTCAGCCATCGGTAAACACCTAAAGAGTTTTCAAATTTAGCACCATTACTTGTGTATCATTCGTCGGTCCCTATTTTCTTCTTTCTGTACACTTACCTACAAGCAGGTGTTGGTTTTTTTTCCCCGACTTCAGAAATCTTTTGTAGTTAGGGAGAAAACTATTGGTCTTGGAGTACCCAGATTGTTTCCCATACATGTGTTAGTGGACTGGTTGTTAATTTTTTTGTGCATTCTACAACAATAATTTGAGAATGAAAATGTCAAATTCTAGGTCAATTTATTCAACATAGGTATTCCACTTCCAATTTATTCCACTTCCAAAGATATATTTACCTAGTTTGTGTATTTAATGGACAGGTTTCCATCCTGACATTTCCTGGCTCCTGGCTTTCTGTTGTATAAAAACGGTGCTCTTTGAATTGCACTTTAACTGGTATTCCAGGTTACAGACTTCAGCTATGCATTGGTATTGCAACTCTTTAAAAACCCCTTTGTTTCACAGAACACTAAATGAGCCCATCTATCATCCCTATCTATTCACAAATATTTTAAAGAAAAATAACGTTTCTGGTATTAACCTAATTAGCTCATCAGATACGTTACAGCTGGCAGTTCTCTAAAATGAGAGATTATATGTTATTTCACTCTTAGTGGTTAATAGTCTAGAAAAATGATGATTTTTGGTCTGTTTTGAAGCTGTGCATCCATCTTACAATTTTTTCTATTCCTGGAATGGTAAAGTAAAACTTCAGAAAAGAACATCTGCTAAGTCATCAGGAAAAGATTCTGGCTGAGCAACTAAAGCCACTGCTGAAGAGAAAGGCTGAATGGACGTGTGGAGGACCTGTGCTTCTGCAGGACTGACTGATTCAGGGACCTGGAAAAGTGGTATGAAAACATTCATTCGCAGATCATGAGGAGTGTAACAGCTGAAAATATGTGTCAGGTGAAGTATGTCTGAAATAATGTATTGCTGCATAATATTTTGGCCTGCTTGTGGTCAACCTTAGAGAAATGACACTGCACAAAGGAAATCCTGTATCAATGACAAAGTTGCTTTTTACCTGGAGATGTTTTAAGTACATTTCAGGCCCAAGATCATCACTGTAGTCCAGCAACAGCTCTGCACAGAGCTGGTGATGTGAAGACAGTCTTGTGGTATGTAAGTGTAATGTCATGGGGCAAATCTTAGGAAAGAGAAGCACTTCTCCCATGGATCATTTGTTAGAAAGGGGAGGAAAGGAGACCATAAAGTCCCAGAGAAAGAGGGCTTGAGTTGCTTATTTAAGAAGAAAAAATTGAATGTAAAATATTGAAGAACGGAAAAATCTCTCCATTTCTGCAAACAGGGAGAAGGAGAAGTGAAGAGCTTAAAAATTTGACGTCTACAGCTGTTTAGTCAAATATATGGCATTTTTCTTTCGATGTAGAACTTGGCAAAAATTATCTCAAGTGTCTTACATTTCTTCATGAATAAGCTTGCTCTCTCACACTTCTTAAAATGCTTTCTTGTTGATTTTCATTGTGGAATTTGAAGTGCAGTGATTTTCTCAGGCATGTCTCTCGAATGTAGGTCAGCCATTTAGTAAACAGAAGTCAATACCATGTGGCTAAGGAACAATCATATGACTCCATTTAGTGGTAAGTAGTGACTCTTTTTGGACAAAGAATTTGATTTACTATTACAAATAGGGAATATTGTGATGAGTCCAGTGAGACTTGCTAGCTATGTGTATGGTCATTCATCCAGCATTAGTATTCACAGCTGCATGCACTGTACTTTATGGGTTCCTCTTTATACATAATGACGGTCTCTTGGGGGAAAAAATTGCTTTCTGACAGAATACAAACTTGAAAAGTTCATTTTTCTTCCAAAACCATTCTCATCTATACAAGCCTAACCTTCTTCATGATTACTTAATATTCAGTAATACTGTTCATACCTTGGCACCTTACCAGATACATTTTAGGACTACTGTAATAGGATGAGAATGTTTCCAAAATACCTTTCCAGTTTCCAAAAAAAAGCCCTGCATTTCTCTCCTAGTATTTGAATTAATTCATTAAAACTGAGCCAACAAAAACAAATATTTAACATAAACATGTAGGACTTAACATTTGGCTGCAGCACCAAGAATATTAATACAGTCTAAAAGTATATCAGAAGTCATGGATACTGGTGCTGAAGAGACGTTCACCCATTTTTAGGTTTATGGGTGTGACTGGTCCCACAGAAGGAAGGAAACTACTCATAAACATATGAACGCTCCTTGCAGAAGAGGTCTTTAACAGGATAACATGGAAGTTTTTGTATTTACAGGCTGAGCCAGAGGGGAAGTCCTTTTGTTAAATAATTGTCTCCCTTTAGACTTTCAGAAACCTAGAAAGGTGTTTTTAGTGCCCTATACTTATATATGTAAAGAAATTACCCATACCAACTACTTTTGGTCCTACAATGCCTTAGGGCTCCTCTGTGCTAGATGCAGTACAAACAGCGTAGACAGTCCATGCCCTGAAGATCTCACCACCTAAGAGCGTGTTGAAACTCGTGTAATTCCCAGCACAGCTACAGTAGGTTGATTGTGCTGCTGTAGTTACAGTGGCTTAACCAGGCACATGACAATCCTTTCCCAGAGGAACATTCCTCTGTGCCTGTAGCCGTGCCCCTCACGTACACAGAGTTGGCAAATGGAGCAAGAAGGGGCATCACACCAGAATGGCCATGAATGGAGGATGGGATCCCTGCGCTGCAATGGGGCTGGAGAGGGTTTTTAGGTTTGGTTTTGTTCTGTGTCAGAGAGGCTGAGGTTTGGTTAGGAAGGGTGATAAACTAGCGAGGAGGAAACCCTGGAGAGCACTGAGGACAAGAGGCTGCACCGAGTGGGGAGAAGGCAGTGAGAAGGGCAGGGGAGGATGGACCTGAGGGGAAGAGACTGCAGCCGTGAGTGAAACGCATTTAGGGCAAACAGCTAATTGGAAACACTAGGCTGTTGTAGTTTCAAGGTAGTAGGGGCTCTATGATCAGCTCTGGAAATGAGAGTAATGAGCCTATTTTCCTAGATATCGTGAGTTTTTTTATATAAGAAACTGCTTTTTCCACCTATCTTCTCCCAGATAAGCTTTGACCTGGCAGACAAGTCCAAGAAAGATACATCCCCACTGTCAGCAGTACAAGGATGGGGCAGAAATTCTCTGAAAAAACACTGATCCAAGAGGTGTTGGGACACTCCTGGGAGGCGCTGGCTGCATGCCAGGGCAGGGAGGAAGGGAAGGCTGAATAGAGGAGAAGCTGGAAAAGGAGCTTTACAACGCTGAGAAGGGTCAAGAGCATACCTGTGAACATGGCAAGCAGAAGCAGGACTTGCAGATAAGTGGCAGGCTAAGTAGAAAACCAATGCCAAAGTGTTCCATGGCTGGATAGACTCACAAGTAGGAGCCAGTACTGTGTTAACTGAGTTGCAGTTGCTTTGGCCATTAGGTTATTTGCCAGCTCTGGGAAGATGCTTCTTCATTTGGCTGCATTCCTGGTGAGTTGGGTTACATGTGCTTGACCATCTATAGGACTACTCATTAGAAGCATCTTCATATTATGCTAGGGCAATCTAATCTACTAGCAGTAGACAACAAATAAAAGCAGACCCTATTATCCTACAACAGATCATTAGGTTTGTCTCTAGTAGGTATGCAGAAAGGTGAGGAAAGGGATTAGGTAGCTACTTAATTAGAACTCTTCACTTCTTCAGCCAGTCTCAGGCCACCGATTCTTTTGCCTTGGACTGGAGATGACTGAATGCCATCTAGCAGTTTATGGTAAGCAAAAAGACATGCTTTATAACTGAACTGGAGGCAACATGTGCCTGGCCTCACCTTCATTTTATAAAAATGTCTAGGTTAGAAGTACATGAGAGTAAGAGGAGAAAGAATACAAGATACGATTTAATTTCCGTCAGCCTATGGAACCCCATACATTTTTTTAATGAGCTTCTCATTGTCTGAGACTAAATGAGGAGATAAGGAGGGTATATGTCAGCTTGGAGGCACATGGGACATTATGAAGCATCATATACTGATACAGACAGTGCTAAATTCCACAGTTACTTATAACTCTCTTGTGCTTGTTTGAATGCACAAAGCAAAAAATTCCTCATATCAAAGTCCTCATCTCGTGTTTTCAAATCTATCCAGGGTCCTTCCTTATAAAGTACAGCAATTCCAATACAGGTTCAAATAATCTGCACTTGGCTGCTTGTGTAGAGTTGCAGCATTAATGCAACACTATCTGCCATAGCATAAGGCAAAAACATCTATGTATGCATGGATTTCCACAGCCTTATCCTTAAACACCTTGTGTTCAACATATGTGAAATGATTCAGAAGTATTCTGCGGTGCCCTCCTGTCTGCCACATTTTGTCACACTCAGATGGAGATAAAACAAAACCAAACCAAAACAGAAAACCTCGGGGCATTTTAAAAGAGCCACATGAGTGATATCCTGGACCTTTTATCCATTTCATGAAAGACATTAGCGACTGATAATGATAGCCTGTCAGATAATATCGGAGCCAAAAATTAATCTTCACTTGTTAGCTATAAACCATTTACTACAAGGGTCCCTAAAGTTTGAATGCTTGAAAAAATTCAACAGAGAAAAGGCCATTATTCTGTCACCTTGTTAAAATACGGCTATGGTGGTCCTGTTCAAAAGTGTTTACAATGTCACAATGGAAATACAGGCAGTGCAAAGTCACAATACTGCAGAGAGCTAGCTCACTTTTAATAATGTCCATTGGGAATAGTTTTGTGAAGAGTTGTACTCTTTCAAAATAATTCTCAACGTTTTCAAGTGAAAGCAAATAAATGGAACATAAGATAAAGGGTTATTTTAAAGCTGAGATATGATCCTCAGTTAAAATCTGTGGTAACTTGGTTAGAGATGCCTCATTGTTAGATTGTTTTAGATTATTCCCATAGGTAACAGAATGGGCAATATTTGAAAAATGGAAACCAAAACTGATGCCATCATGTTATTAACCTAGTACTGCCTTCTGCTGCCTATTTTCTTCCTGAGTTTTGTCCTGTATTTCCCTTTTCATCTGTTTCTATTGGCCTTTTTGACAATCCTCAAGCCATCATGGGTGAAGTGTGAATCATTTCCTTCATACCTTTAATCACACTCTCCACACAACCTTCTGTTGGAAAAAAAGACCTTTTCAACTGGGGGGAAGTAAATGCCAGCAAACAGAAGGCATGTATAAGCCCTTGCTTCTTCATCCCCTCTGTATGAATTATAACTGGTGGGGAGGTTCTTGTTTGGGCTATGTTGCCAGTATATTTACCTCCAGAAACCAACTACCATGGCAGAAAATCGGATCAGGAACAGTAGTGGTTTCTACATTATATAAAACCAAACAGGGAGGATGGGAAAGCTCTTGAAGTCATAATGCAAAGAGGAGAATGGATGCAGTTTAGTTTAAACAGGATTTATTTAAGATTTAAGCAGATTTTTTTTCCCTTAGGGAATTAAGATGCCATTTTAATGTCTATTTCCGAATATTTTACACATTGCTGCAATCACTTTCAGATGTCTTAAACATATGCACAGTTATTATTGTTTATTCCTTCTGTCATCTCATACATTTTCATTCAGCTGCTCTTTATTTTGAACCCTCTTTGATGTATCTTGATTTAGGTCTTGCCAAATTGAGAACTCTTAATCAAGAGAATAAATACTTCAAAAAGACTTTCTGGCATTAAGTCTTTTTTCCCCCTCTCTCTCTTCTTCTCTCCCTCTTTTTTCCTGTTCCTTTTAACAGAGAGTGGAAAGAGGGGGGGAGAGAATTAAAACATGGACCTTACTTGTCACTTGTATGATATGTGATCATAAAAAATATTGTACTGCTTATCAAATTTCCTTGGAGTAAGCCTCTAAACCTTTTTTTTGCTCTGGATGAAGCTCATCACACAGTTCATGGCATTTGGATTAGAAATTGTCTTGTTGTTAGGTACTACTGCCTTCTGCAGGGCTCTGAAACTTCAGTTATGAAGTACCATTGTACCAAACTATGATGTACCATTTGTTAGACACCCAGACTACTGGTTTTCTTAATTTTGGTAAATATAGTAGTAGCTGCAGAAGCAGTAACTGGAGGAGTTCTCTGATAGTTACTCAACTTTGTTCAGTCCTGCAAAGCTCCTAGTCTGACCTGTGAAGACTGGCTAGTGGAGGGAAAGCATTCAAGGGCGTAAACAATTGCTTCAGGTTAACATACAGGTCAATGCAAACTGAAAATTGCATTGGAGATGTTATGATACTGAAGATGAACCCTGGGTAGATTCTGGCTAAGGGAGGCCCCTCATCACCCACCTGGCTTGGGCTGCATACCCTCACGTG
The DNA here is from genome assembly GCA_034008185.1 of Gorsachius magnificus. Taxonomy (NCBI): domain Eukaryota; kingdom Metazoa; phylum Chordata; class Aves; order Pelecaniformes; family Ardeidae; genus Gorsachius; species Gorsachius magnificus. The sequence continues at coordinate 168,318,258 of CM067081.1, forward strand.
TCAGCGCTTGCCCTGCCTGGGACAGGATTTCCATCCCAGCAGTTTTACCTCCTTTTCTCAATTCAAATAAGTTTCTGATCTCTGTTTCTTTATGAAAAAACAGTGATCATATCTGAAGAACAACATTTTCATACTTTATATCAACTTGATAAGCAGTCCTTAACCCATAGGCTTACAAACAGCCCTTCCAGCTCTCAGTAAGTCAATGAATTTAGTTAAGTTGTACTTCCCTTCCAATTGTTTGGCACTTCAGACGAAATCTGATTGCCCTCCAGGTTACTTGCAGGCAATTCACATTTAATTTTCTTGTAATGAAGTGGTGTTTGTTAGAAAATTCACTTAAATCACATAGTGCTGGTGCTGTTCTAAGATCTAAGCTACTTCAGTCAAAGTGAGAGACACCTGCAGCACAGCGAGCTCCATCTGAGGTAGTCACCTACAGCCCTGTTTGTAGTTAATGGAGCATTGCTGACACAGGGGGGGGGGAGGTGTGTTTTGTCTCTTCTAGAGATGTCTGAAGTAGATGAAATGAATGATTCTTCAGAATTGCTTATTTCTCTCCTTGGTCAAAAAGGAGTCTATGTTACCAGCTATAGAGACAAGCATCTGCATCTTGGGTATCCTAATACGGATGGATGAATTTCACCCTATGAAGCCGCACATCCAAAATTCACACTGTAATAAAACTGCCATAAACAAGATTTCACTTGCTCATGATGTGATCACAGAATGAATAATGGACTGTTTAAAATTAGCATAGTACACCCAACTGAGAGCTCCTCTAGTACAGCCACCACTTCCGGTATTATTCTGGACATCCACATAGTGAAGACTGAAACCAGAACACTCTTGTCTTTTTCTGGAGACAGAGCTAAGAAGAAATTTAGCCTCAAAGGCAGACTTCTTCCCTGGGATGAAGTTTTCCTCAGCTTTGTGAGTGGTGTACGTCCAGTAATCCTCCTTGGCTCTGTGTCGTGTGTCTAGAGAGGACTTGGACTCAGGGCAGAGCATTAGAGCCTTGGTGGTTTTGGGGTAACCTGTGACTTCCTTGTGTTTTCTATTACTGTCTTCCTCTCAGGTCATCTTTCTAGCACGTCACCTTTTCCTACCCTGAAGTGTTATCTCTTCCATGTCTCTTTGTGAGACTGCTGATATCTTTTATTGATTTCTTACATGTGTTGACAGTTTCCTTTTCAAGTCATTGATACATTTAATCTCCCATGAATTTTCCAAATTTCTGTCTGGCTTGTTCAATTAAAAGCTGGCTCAACATTTTCTCCAATACCCACAGTTTACTGTTTCCAACACATGCTGGAAAAAAGTCACGCATATACAATTTAATTATTTCCTCTGACCTTCTTGCTTGTGGTTTTGGTTTTCTCTGGATTTCACTGTATCTTACCTGTTTTTTTCTTACATTAAAGTTACTGATTTGTGCTTTTCACATTATTTGCAAACTTAAACATTTCTTTCCATTATCATTTTTGGCTATAAACATCCTGATATCTATTTGACATTGCAGTGCCATTCCAGGCGGATGGTCAGTGCCACTATGCACCATACTCTCACATTTTAGTTTCATGAGGTAGCAGGGCATCAAAAAACCCAGGCTCTTCACTGAAAGTCACTGGTATATCTCAGGGATACATGCTACTTAGATGATATGAGAGCTGCCTGTTTTGCAGTATTACCAATAACAGGCAGTCATGAAGGGACTAGTTGATCCTTCACGCTTTAAGGTTTGAATTAGAGGGAATCAGGTGTTTGGGATTAAACATACGTGAGCATTCTGCTGAATCAGAGACAAGAATTTGCCCTCCATTTCCATTCACATTAATCTAGTCCAGCTGAAGGTTTATAAAGCATGTGCTACCCAGACAAAGATCTAGAAGAGGACTCCTATCTATTATGTCTTTCAGTAAAAGAACGAGTAAGGTGTTTTGAAACTGGTTTATTTTTTGACAGCATAGATTTCCATAATCTTTTACTACTCAATATCCTTTTACTGGTTTACAGATTCATCTTTAAAATCTGCCCTTAGGAAAATCCAGAAAACCCAGTATTCCTGGAGCAACTTTTCTTGTAATCATACTATTTCAAATGAATGCTCTTAGGGTAAGGTAATTCAGAAGGTGATTGCAACCTAGCAGTGGAGGCTCCATCCTACATAAGGATCGCTTTGAAGGAGTCTCATCAGGCTTGTACTCCGCATGCAGTGCAGGGGCAGGCCCTCTGTAGAAACGCAGTGATCAAAGTCAGACCGAACTGACTAGATCTTTTTCCCATGACTGGCAGTATTTAATGTTAGGATAGTACCTCTGTTGTTCTGACAATCGTTTCCCTTTTTTCAACCTTAATGATTCCACTTCAAAATTCACAGTCTCTGCCATTCATCTAGAGGGATGCAGGTTAGATAAGCAGCTACTCTTTGGTGTAATTCCACAGCCCTCTTTCAAAACACTGTATATCTGGAAAAAAAAAGAATAAGACATTAGACTTTCAATATAATCTTGATGTAGAAATTTCCCAAGCCCTGACCTTGTAAAGGTTTAATGCAAAAATACGGTAAAGACTCTTAGTCAAGCCAGACTGATTATGTCCATACACAGAAACTGGACACTACATTTCTGTGGTTGGCTTCCGAATTCTGTCCCACAGTGTTCAGAGTTGTTATGCTTTGAACAACTAACAATAGCAGATAAAGAAACACCCTGAAATGTTTGGCTTAAGAGTGATTTGCTAAATTCTGGATCGCATCACATGGTACAAACTTTTAGGATTAATTACACAATGGAAAGTGTGGTCAAAACAAGCTACCTGAAAAATATTACTCAAGGATTCGTGATTTTTCATCCCATATATTTGAAAAGAATGCACAGTACACACCCATCAGGATTAATGACTCTAGCACTTACAGGGAATGAGTGGATTTTTTTAATAGTTCACACCCAAGTTATTGGCAAACTGTTCAAATTATGCAAACAAATCACCTAGGTTATTTGTGGTTCTAGGCACTGAATCACACACTTAAGTAACGGACAATTCAAGCAAAATTTCTACTTCAGCAAAACAGCAAACATGCTGCCTGTTAATCTCGAAATGTTACGTTTATAATGAAGGAGAATGGCTTATGCATTAAAAAGAGCTAGTTGAAAATTTTCCAATAAAGTATGCTCCTGTAGGGAAATGCTATTACACTGAAAGTGAAACCTTGGATTGAGATATGGTAAACTTAAACACTTAAATAACATAGATTACAAATTTGGAATAATTTAGATTTTTGTTTTGAAATTAAAATAAAGCTTTAAAATCAGTACACAGCATTATAATTCACAACATTACAGCAAGAAAAAAAAAAAGATGCTAACTCAGAACAAAAGGTTTTGGCTTTAGCCAAAAGCAGTGTCCCAATTCCATTTGTTTTCCCTAACAACCCTAAGTTTTAAGGAAAACTCAGAATTTTCACCTTTTAAAATTCAGAACTGAAATGTGTTGCTAAGATAATAGAAATCCTGGTGGAATTATATTTCTCAGTTTTGATCATTTGCAATATCTGGCCTTTCACGGCGGATGCCATATTCACCAAAGTTCAGCTGTAACTGCCAGCCTTACCATGAACAGCTACGTTGTAGCTTGGTAAACTCTGATTTTCTTAGTTGAGTTTCCACACTGTACATAGACTGCTAGACTCAGCAGATTGCCCAAGGACTAGTCAGACAGGGAAGCTGGAAGCTGGTCTTAATTCTCGACCCCAAAAGTGAAACCTCTGTTTTACGCTGAAAAAAAAGTACCAAGACTTCATTAGGGGGAATAAATTGACAATGTCTGCCTTTGCCTTGCAGATAAACAGAGCATATCCAGGAAAGCTCACTCCAACAGCTTTCTGGAATATTGAAGCCCAAATCCACCAATGGCTTAAAAACAAAAGATACACTAGTTTTGCATTTAAAAATATAAACATTATCTGTGGCTATGTGTCACTGAAAAACAGAGGAAAAGTTTCATGTGAAATAAATTCTCATGAGATTGCCAAAATGTTAATTCACTTCTGAAAGAAATGCTTAGAGTTTTACCACTTTGGAGCAGAAGCCTTTGTTATATAGCACCTGCTACACAGGGGCATCCCATAGCTGCTGGAATATTAAAGAATAGGAACAACAGTTCTCACTGTTGCTCTTGCTAAAAGTAAAAGATGAGGATATTGCTAGCACAACTGGAAAAAAATTAGAACAGGAAACATGCAAGCTGGTGTGAGAAAATTTCCTGACAAGGGCGAAATTGCAAGTTATGGAATATTTCTCTAAGGGAAGTGGTAGCAACTTCATTGCTTAAGACGTGCGCAATGAAACAAGAGAAGTTACTAAATAATAAACCGTAGGAAAAAAAATTAGACAAAGGGACTGGATAACCTTTAAAACCTTTTCATCGCTTACCTCTTCATAAAAATAATTTAGAAAGGGATTAGATTGTCTTGGAAATTTCATGAGCTCACATCATGATTTTCAATGCATTCTTGCAAGTAAATCACACCTCCCTCCACGCCTCACGGAAGTCACGTGCTCTGGCCCACACATCTTGTAATGAGTATGGTCATAACCCCCGAACTGCTTTTTCTATGCCACCATCACTCACAGTGTGCCAACTTGGAAAATATATGTTGAGGCAGCTCTGTAATTAATAGCATGATAATTAAATTGATTCAGTTAGAAAAAAACAAACAGGTTTAAGTTTGAATAGTCACATTCAGAAGTACCTGTGTATTCCTTTCCACAGAATTCATGTGACTGTTGGGATAGAAAATGTCCAGAATACACTTCCAGACCATATTGCCTGCGTCAATCTAGCCAAGGCTAACTTAAAGCTTCTCAGGAGCTTAGAATAAATTTTGCTCTCTCCTTCTTGTTATATTGGGGTGACGAGCTCAGACCTAGAGGGAAGTTAGTAGAGCAAGCGTTGGGAAAATCAACAGAGTTCAAGGGAGCTGCTCTAGGGAGGTGAGGAGAGAGGGAAGTCACAGGAAAGTAGATGTGAAAATGGCTAGAAAGGGCCTATGAGTTTTCCAGGTGTCTGGGTTTGGGATGTGTGTGCAGTCTAGTGTACGTGGTTACTGCTTCTGCCTGACCATCAGGAGCAGCAGGTTGGACGGTGCAGGGGGGAGTCAGAAACTGGCTGTTCCAGCTCGTGTTTCCAGAGCTGGAGAAGCAAAAGTAGGAAGGTTGCTATGCTAAGCAACCTCCTGGTTTGCTTTAGCCTAAAGCTAGTCTCACCTTTTTCTGCTGTGGTCTATTCTGGCAAAGCAAAACTATAAACCTAGCCCAAACCTAGGATAGCCAGCTAACCTAGTGGTGAGCTGACATCATTTCATGTGTAGTTTATGGACTAACAAAAACCTGGTAGTACATCCCAGATTTTCAATACTGAATATAATATGAGCATGGCAGAACAGACTACTTGGAATCCAGATCCATAGCAAATACTGAGGAGTAGAATTTTGACCCTAGTATTAAATTATCTGACAGAATGCAGTTATAATGCAAATAGTTAGCTCTTAGAGAAGGATCTGATAAGAACGCACATTTGAATTTTATTGTATTCTAATAGCTTTCTCAGCTGATTTGCAGAAAATAATTGTACTCCGCCCTGCCAGTACCATATACAAGGAAATAGTAGCTTCATGAACAATGTGGAATGTCCTTTGTGACCTTGTTTTGTAGAGTCTTGTTTAAAAATACAGAAGATCATCGAATTATAACAGATTAATCTCCACAGATCTCTCAACCTTCTACTTCTGAATTCTACAAACTTAGTGCAAAGTGCAGTCTTGATTTCGGTTTATTCATGCAAGAAGGCCATCAGCTAGGATACTCCTATAGTAATTCAGTATTTATTATCAGTCTTTTATTTCATTTGACCTCAGTCAGACACAGCTGGGTGAGGTTTAGCCCTAAGTTATTAGAATGAATAAGTAAGGTCCATTGTTTTCATTTTTTCAGGGTAACCATTTTTCATAACTTAATGCCTTTAAGGACTGAAATTCAAAGGCCATTACTGCTGTAAATATTCAACTCCTAAGTAATTTTCATACAAAAATGGGCAGTAAAGCAAAATGAATCAGAAAAATACTTTCTAGCTGGCGCTCAGACGCCAAAGGTTAATAGGCTCAACTTTTTTTTTAGATAAAGATTTGGTGTCCAAGATAAATGAGGACTGTTACTTGAGTTGCTTGTTTGTTACTGTATAGGACCGTCACCTGAAGGAAAAAGATCTGGAAGTGAAATCAGCTCTCTTGCTCTACTAGGAAATTGCCCTGGTCAAAAGAGCCAGTCTGCAGGAGCCGGCCAGTGAGCCCCGCTTTCCTGCCTGACCATTTCACCAAGCCAAGGCAGTAGATCCAAACCGGTGGCAACCCATTTTTTCCTATATCCTTGGCAGGTTTATTGAGATTTCCTCATCTGCCTATGTTTGCCAGTCCAGTTTTCACCTTAATTTCTGAAAATATTGGATAGGATATATGGCTGGAGAATTAGAAGGCTTGAAAATGTCTTTGAAAGTCATGAATATCTGTGTTCCGATATATCTCTTCTGGCCCTATATATTCTTTTTCTTATAAATGCTTTTATGGAGGCAGTGCCCCTTCTCATGTACTGTCATGTGCTTCTGACCTATTTGACACACTTCACTAAAGGATTTGATCTCAGTAAAGTACTGAGATATTGCTGCTGGAGGCGACAGATATTTTATGAGTTCTAAATTCAGGAATATTATCACTAGGCATTGTACTAAACCAGAAAGCAGCTATTAAGCTTTCTATCTCTTAATGCAGTGTTTGAAGTCTCATGCTGATATCCCTGGAATGGTGTCAGATTGAATCTCCTGGACCCTGAGCCACTGGTCTATTTTATTGGACAGCTTCTCTGCAGCTATTAGTGTGCTTCATGTGCAGTGGTTGGTGTTCTGCATCTCACTGCCTACCTCAGGCTATTGACTTTCAGCATTTTTGTGTTTGTGACCTAATGGTTTATTTTTAGTTCTGCTTGCACTACTGTAGTGATCTCCAACTTGCCTTGGAGTCTGTTTAGCTCTTAAAAGATAACAGACCAACTAACAACTCGTTGCTTTCCTGCTAAACTTTTGTCAAATTCACCTACTTGATAAAGTTTAGAAATCTGAAGCTTTACAGGAGATTCTGATTACCTGTGTGTGTATGCGGTAATATATGCATACACACTGCCTTATACTCTCAATTATAAAGCATTCACTTGCCTTTTCATTAAAAAAAAAAAAGTCTTAATGCTTTTATTGTTTATGACAGGCTTTGAAGTTCAGAAGGGAGAGGGCCTTGGGCTAGAGATGTGTCTTTTCTTGCTCCCATGCAATTCCAGAGAAGTTTAGCTGAGATATAAGCTGCTAGAAATCACTGTTTCTTGCCTCATAGTTGTGTTCTTCAGAGAAACGGTAAGAGCCTGCACAAAATAAGTTCACATAAACATTTTAAATAGCTGGGTTAAAAAATACCACCAAAGGAAAAGCAGCAGCAGCAGCAGCTGCCTGGAAACCACAGGCTGACAGCCTCAGGAAGATAACTGGAAACAGACCAGCTTGCAAAAATCTTTTTTTTTTCTGCCCCTCAGAAACCCAGCTGAAAAGATTCAGCATTGGTTCTAGCAGTCTGTTCCCATACTTTGAGACAATAACGTTCCTTTGTTGCCAAATGCATAGGACAAAGGAGACATCTGCAATATTTTATGGATTACATAGGTGTGATGCTGTCTGCCTGAATGTTGTATTCACGGTGACCTGCAGCCCAGCTGAGGTCTAGACAGTAATCCAGTCTGTCTGCTTCAATGGGCTGCCTACCCCTGTAGGCACCTAAATTGGTCAGGTGCCTCCTCTTTTCCTTGGTGCTTCATTGTGCCTGCCCCCATGGGCTGTGAAGGGCACACTGCAAAAATGGAAGTCAGTCTTCCTGCGTATGCCCTGCTGTGGTCCAGCTGTAAGCGTAGGTGAAAGTCTTCCTAAGATGCCAGAGAAAGCCTGAAGGAGGCAAGGTGTGGCCAGCAGTGTAAGAAATCACACCTTAGGCAGTGGTGGCAGTCCATTTTTTTGTATAATGGCCTTACCTACTGTCTGAACATTCAGAAAGGAAATCTGAGGCTAACAGATTTAGCTGCTTTTCTGCCAAGGTGGAATGTTATCCATATCAGCCCAAGAGTGTCCTAGTTACTAGCATAAAAGTAAGATCACTCTTGTGTGTTTTCCATCTGGCTGCAGGACTCCTACATGCCTGTCTTCATGGTGGCTTGGCTTGTAAAGAAGAGATGAAAATCTCTTTGCACAGGAGTGTAAAAAAATTGCCTTTACTTGGTGTCCATGCAGCAGCCCATCACTAAAGCACTGCTGTCGGGCAAGGGAGATGATGTGCAAGCAGAGCAGAAGCTAGGGCAGAGCCCTCCTGCTCCTGAGCGACTGCCCTCACGCTGCCCTGTCTGGTAGGGGGTGAGTGGCACCTCCTTCTCTGGACCTTTCCCTGGCCTGCTTCAGAAGTGGACGAGGCGGCTAGATAGAGATGCTTGCCCCTTTCCTACCAGCTTATAAGTGATTGGGTGAAATACACTGCCCTTTAGATGCACCTGAACAGGGACTGGGTACCCTTCAAGCAGGCCTCCAAAGGCATCTTGCTCTTTTCACTTACTGAATGTGGAACTTAAATGGTTTGGTTAGGTGAGTTGGACTGCATGCCTCATTTCACTTTTGGGATGTAATTTTGCCTGCCAAGATGGACTCGAATCAAAAGGAACTGCAAGTACTGTCAAGGGGGAAGTGAAACAATGGCAAGGAGATAAGGCATCTTTGGGTATAACATCAAAAAGTTAAACAATGGCCAAGCAATTGACCGGGGAAATGTTAATTCTCGGTGCCAAACAGAGTTGCACAGGCTACAAGCTAAGGCTGAGGATCAAAACCGAACCTTTATCACTTTAAACTTCCACTTTAAGAAGTCTGGAAAAAAGTGAGGGAGAGCTTGGGAGGCACCCGCTTCATATGGTAGAGGTGATCAAAACATGGGTCTTACACAGTGGGTGGACAGCTAGGCTGCCCCAAGGGGTGCGAGGAATAGCAAACGGAGTATGAGCACCAAGCTTGCATGGCTTTTTTGTTCCTGCTTGCCATGTGCCTGAGGCAGAATTACTAATGAGTTTCTTGGTAAGAAGTTGTTTAAATCAGCAGATTGTGGTCACATCTATAGGCAGGGTTTTCTGAAAGGGGCGAGGGGTCCGTGGTATGGGAAGATACAGCAGATTCCCAGGTCACTGGTGGAAGCTGGGGGTTGGTTAGTTGGTGGGATCTCAGTTCACTTCTGGAGAAGTGGGGTGATTCCAACTGGCCTGTGAGCAGGGTGGGGGACTTTGTAGATCCCAGCTGGTCACTGGTGCATGTAGAGACCTGGCAGCAGCACTCGAGAGTCTGGGGAGCTTTTGGTGCAGCAGAGGAGGGCCTCTAATTCCCAGATTTTCTCCATGTGCTAGGCTGCTGCTGATCTGGGACAGCAAAAGGAAAATTTCGTCTGTGTGGCAAACACAGCTGGCCCTGCCACATCAGTCAGCCAGAAAAAAAAAGGAAGGTTTCATCAGAGATTGTAAGATATTCATCCAGAGATCCAGTCTAAAGAGCTGGTTGCCACAGCTGAAGACGGAAAGGAAACTCAGCCTGTCATCTCTTAAGGGTGTGCACAAAAGGAAGGGAAAGGCACAGTTCACCCTGGGGCCAGGACACCCAGCAACATACTTAGTCCTATAGATGAGGTGGTGGAGGTCTCTGCTTGCAGGGCTGAAAAACAGGATTGCGTCTCTGATGGCGATATATATCAGGAAGAAGAGATCGCTGCATGCAGTACAATTTGTTCGACCTCCTAATCGAACAGAAAAGGCAAATTTAGGAAATGATACTAAAACTCCCTCTGTTAACAGAGATGTTATTCAAGATTGCACACAGAGGAAGCGAGAAGCTAGGAAATGTCAAAACAGTCGCTTCCCCTGAAGCTGTAATCAACCCCTTGCGTGTATGTGTTATGATACAGTTTTTAGTTATACAGCAGTGTGGTCTTTGTCCACAGGATTCAGTGCACAGGGTAATTACTACAATGCATAAGCAGCTGTTAACAAACAAAAAATAACTTCCATAAAGAGAGATAAATTTAAAAATGCATTTCAGCAGAGCTAGCTAGTTGCTACCCAAAAAATTGGTATTAGCCTCCAAATAAAAAATCTTCATCCATCAGGAAACCCTTGGGATTAAAAAAACCACATAGTTAAACGGAAAAATAAAATGTAAATGTGTCCACATAGCCTTGTTGCTGAAATATGTATTGCTTTGCTAAATAAAACTGACACTCTGATATTGCAGAGGTGATTAAGGGCCTGCAGTGTATTCTTCCAGTGGAAAAAGCTATATATAAAGGAAAAGGAAAACAGAAGGACTTTTAGTTAATTTGGCCCTATTCATGGTTTATGTGATAAATGACTACAAGCCCAGATGTTCCAGAGAATTTCAAGCTATTTAAGTCACCTTTAATGTTTTTGTTATTAGATAAGGTTGCTTCCAGAATGCCATAAACCAGAGGTTTTTTAACAGTTGTCCAAGGGATTATTTATTGTGGGTTCACTGGTCACATGTTGTAGGCCCCTTATTGCCAGCTGCTGAGATTCTCTACAAGAAGTATATAAATACTGTTGGAATATTATTGCTCTTCGTAAACAACTTCAAATGAAAAGGGTCAAGGCTGTCGTCATAAGGGTGTGAGAGCTCTGGAGAGAGGCAGAGTGTGGTTCAGGAGGCAGCCAGTGGATTAACGTGGGGGCTTCGCAATCAAAGTCGTTAATACTTTTTGCCTCGTCCTTTATTGCTGGATCTGAGAACATTTTCTAGCCTCATGGTCCCAGCACAACTCTGTACCAGGTTAAAACTTAGGCAGGCTCATTTTCTTGTTCCTCCTTCTCCTTATCCCCCTCTTCTGCCCTTTCCCTTCTGTATAATCTGTCCCCCGCCGCAAGGGTCTGGGGTCCGGGCCGGGGGTGCAGAGCCTGGGGTGCATGGCCAGAGACAGTGCGGTGCTGCCCTGTGCCGGGGCGGCTGCTGCTCAGGGGGGAAAAGCACGGCAGTGGTCCTTCAGCAGAAATTGTCCTCTGCGCAACGGTGAAAGTGGGAGTTTTCCCAAGGGAAAAAGCAAACCCTAGTTTCCACCAGGAAAGTGGAGATGACAGACAGATTAGATCCTGGTCTGAAAAGATATTGTCAAGAAGGGGAAAGCAAACATGCAAATACCCCTCTCAGCAAGGTGAAGGGCTCCAATTCCCAAATAGATTTTTTTTTCTGAATTCTTTCCCCATGACATAATTTCGATTTTACTTTGTGTGCCTTACCCAGATGATCCTTTTTCCTCAAGCATGACATTTTCAGGAGACAGAAATCACATTTTGAAGTCATATTTTTTCCATCCCTGGCTATAACTGCTTCTGGCTGAAGCTCTGGGGTGTTTTACGAACTGGCTGTGCAGCCCAAGAATTGCTCAGCTCTGCTAGAGGACTGCAAAATGACCCAGAAATTAGCAACCTCTCCAGCTGACAGATTGGAGAGTGAGAAATGATGTAGGTAGCAAGCAGACCGCTGTGGGAGTCCCTGGGCTGGGATCTGCGGCGACCTTTGCCGAGCTGGCCGAAAACAGCCATGGTCCTTTATCCTGGGCCTTGCCGTGCTACCCTCTTCTATGGGGCACGCTGGTTTTACTCTGGCCTTGCACTACTCTGTCTCACCCTCTAATCTATAGAAAACAGCTCTCCCCTTTTTCTGGGTTAGGAGGTTGCAATGGCCCAGAAGTGACAGAGGCGTGGGAAATGGGCATCTGGAATTGGGAGGAGCTCAGGGCTGTTCTTGGGCTGGCACAGGTCACCCCTAATGTGCAGTTGGATGAGGTGGCTGAAATTGTTTGCTGCATCCTAAATAGACAGTCCTGCTCCTCCATGCTGCCCTCTGCTCTGTGCTTCTCTCTCCTGCCTCCCTGCTGTCACGGCTGCGACACCAAATCTTCCTCCTGCTCCTCAGCTTCGTCTCTTGTTTCACCCCATGTGAGCCAGTCCAACTCACTAATCCAGCAGAAAGTTCTACACTTTTTTGGTTGGGCTGCATTTCTACTGGGTCCTTGAGTTGGTCCAGCTCAGGGGAGGACTGCAAAGGCAGCAGGAGCAGTGCTGGAGAGCAGTAGGTAGGTGGGTGCTGCCAGAAGATGTGAAGAGCGAAGGGCTAGGGCCATCTCTGCTCAGTAGCAGCAAGCTTTGTTGAGCATCGTGGCCTGTCTCATCTGGTGACATCCTGAGTGGAAAAATGTTGACTTCAGCCCCTGTGGAGCAAAATTATTTGAGGCTGAAGTTCTCCCTAAGTTTCCTCAGTGAGACCTGCCTACAAAGAGGGCCTCAAACAGACCCTTTCAAGGAGGGTCCTGATCCTTCCTAAGGATGCTATCCTGAAGTGCACTACCAGCTCTAGCTGGGTATCTTAGAAGTAACTTCTGCTTTTTAACCACAGGAAAGTTGCTACAAGTTTCATATTTCTCTTGAAAAAGATGGATATTTAATTTGATGTATTGTGTTAAGATCTGCTGAGTCTTTGTCACTTTCATTCTTTCTTTTTAATTTTCACTAGTCTAAGACCTAGCAAATGTCTAGGTTTAGGGTTGGGGCATGGTAGTTAGGAGGAAGATAGAACCTAGGGATCCAGTTGGAGAGGGGCTGCCAAGGGGCTGCCCACAGAAGGTTTGGACAACAGAAATTAATCTCCCCTAATAATTTTTCCCTTTGGCCAGGGCAAGAATTGTCTGGGTTTAAAGCCCTGGCCACTTTTAGGGTTAGGAGAATGACAAAGCCTATGAATCCAGCTAAGAAGTGCTGCAAAGAGGTTGCCAGGAGGTTTGGGCAACCAAAGGTATTATCCCCTGACAAGTCTGATCGCTCTTTGGGATAGGTTTAGTTAGACTTAACAGAGATGCAAAGCCAAGGGGTCCAGTTGTGGTGGGGTTGTAAAGGGACTGTAGAGGGAAGGTTTGGGCAAGGAAAAGAATTTTCCACTGACCAGTTCTTCATCTTGGCCAGAGCTGGATGTCCTCTGGTAAGGTCCAGTCCACACCTAGTGTTAGAGTTGAGGCATTACAGAGACAAAGCCTAGGAGTCCGTTTGAGGGGAGGTGCCCAGAGGCTATTAAGGGAGAAGGCAGGCTGCAGGTAGAATTCCCTCCCCAGAAGTTTTTCATCCAGGACAGAGCTGTCCTTTTTTGACTCATTTCCTGAGGCCTTTCGCTTGTAGGGCATCATGCTTATTTCCATTAAAACACCTTGCTGAGAAGTATGAAGTGCAGATGTGTCATGATGTCTTGAGATGTGTAGAAGACTGAAAACAAAATTGCAAACAATCCTATTAAAAATGCTCTCCAGCTGAAAAATAAAAGTTGAAAGGAAATGTCCTGTAATATTATGGAATACAAACCATGTATTAAAGGGTCCCTGTAGAATTTGAAATTAAGTATGTAGGTGGTAAGGAAAAATAAGACTCATAATACAGAAGCTAGCATATGGGGGCAAAGGATCTTCCTAATGGCCCGTAAGACAGGAATGGCAGGAGTATGAGGCTCCAATTACAAACCTGAACACAGTATGTAATTTAAAAGCAAGCAGTGACTTTATGGGAGTCACCTATGAATACACATAGCATATTGGTGGTAATTTAGGAAAATCCCCCTGTTTTAATCTGAAACTGATGGATGCAAGCTCAGTCCAAAAGCACCCAACCTAGCTCAGAGGGAACTGTGCTCATAAATAACAGGACTGGTAATTTCTCACTGTTTCTGTGAAATCCCCACATCTACAAACTGAAAAGGGACTTGCCCAGAATTCAGACTTTCCTGGGGTTTTAGAACTTCAAGTTTCAAATTCCCTGAAAACCAGATTTTGTGTTCTGGCCCCAGTTAGGCCAGTTGGTCTTGTCTTCGGATTTGTAGTGCCTGATGCATAGACTGAAAAATAACCTGCCTCCTCCAATATATTTTTGTGGGGAGCATAACCCTAGCAAATACCTCTGGAGATCAGTTAGTTCTTCCTTTGCACAGAGAAAATTAGCTGACACCTCACAGGGGCTTCACAAGCATGGCAATATTTTCATAACAAAGCTGAGGTAGGGACTGTGTGCATCACACTGCTGTAACAGCCTTATCCACATTCTCTTAATGTATCCCAAACTGAATCTCTCCCTTTTGTTGTATTGTAGTAACTATGAGATGATGGTTATTTCTGATTTCTATTTGCTATTAGGATCTCTATTGTGTGCAGCTGCTGCAAGTTGCAGCCTCCGTTTCAGCTCTGAGTACGATTTGCTTTTTTTGCCTTTCACGTTAAGAGAGGACAGAAATTCAAAGGGGGGATGATCACCAACTCACGTGGCAGCCTGTGTGTACAAAGAGATGGCATCCTGGGTGACAAACTAGCACCCAAGCCAGCACCCCCAGCAACGATGGGCCACGGACAAAAGACTTTGATTGTGTGACGATGCTGATTAGGGTGTCACACAGAAAAAAAGATGGGAAAATTTTTTTTGGGGAAAAAAGGGTATTCAGTAGTCTATTAGGGTGACTAGAAAGAAATAAATTTCATTGAATAGTATTTGGAAAAGGAGCATGTCTGTGTATGCGTATTCACCTGTGTACTCTGGAGCAGAAATCAGAAGCTGAGGGTCAAGGGTAAGTCTCCAGGACTCCTTCGAGAAATGGGAAAGCTGGGTCAGGGACACCGGTTTAAGAGTATCCAACAGCTGATTAAAAAACTGAGTGTTTTTTTCTAAACAGCAGTCCTGATCTTCAAGTGGTGAATTCATTTAGCTTTATACCTCTCAAATATGTCTTGTGTCTTTCCAAAGTTTCCTACAGGGCTGTACAAATTTGGTGCCCACTCAATTTGTAAGTGGACTGCAACAGACAGACCACGATCATAAAAATATTTTTTTTTCTTCTTAGTTCTTAAGCTATATAGTAATGCTTCAGCAAGGCAGAGGCACCCGACCCTCACTCTCATTCGCTGTGGGTGCTCTGTTACATTTGGGTCTCCAGCCTTGGGTTGTGGCAAACCCAAGATTGTGGCTTTTTCATTTCAGCCTGCCTGCAGATCTGGTTTATTGTCCTTGTAGGGCTGGGAGCAAGCACGAAGCGCTGCTCTCCAGGTCTTGTCTGTACCTAGATGAAAGGAGGCCCGTCTCTCTAGCACTTAGCACTTTGCTTTCAGCAATCCCAAGTAAACCTCTAGTGTAACAAAAATTTCAAAATCTCTTCTTTGCCTTTGCCTCAGAGGAAAAATCACGAACAGTACTCAGATATGCTCCTTACACCTGCTCAATAATTTTCCTGTTCAATGAACAACTTCTTTTCAGGGCCAAATGGATTAAATACTCTTTGGTCTTTTTCTCCTGTGGGTCTGACTGACACAGTTTCTTCCTTTACATATGGCAACTGACTGACATATATCTAGGTTTAACAGGAATGGTTAGCTTTAATTCTAAAAATGAACAATAGAAACAATAAACTTGTTTATCAGCACAAAAGACTGAAAGCCATTCACTGTTCTTCATGGTATTTAGCCTTTACCACGTCAAGCACTACTGATTTTGAATAGGGCAAATGATTTTCACTTGCACAGTAGGCACTCTGAGCTCCTCTGGTCTCCACTGCAATTAACATTGAAATAATGATGTGTAACACGTTCGTCACAGAGGGAAGACATGTAGTAGATTTTCAGAAAGACTTATCTGGTGTGGAGATGAATTACTTACATAGCTTAACAGTAGATCTGGGTAATAATTCTGTCATCAAATGCTACCTCACCCACTCTTTCTGTCCTCTGACAAAATGATAAAAACCCCTGAAATTAAATTACTATTTTTAAATTCTAGAGCATTATTTTATTTGCACTTACACGTCTTTTAATACGGTGAATTCAAAAAGCTGAATTTGTCCATACAGTTTGATCTAAGCATATGTTTAACACACAATCTGTCTGGCTAATGACAGGTACTGAGCTTTAACATTAAGAATTCTACCTACAAAAATCCTTGAGTGAGGCACCTTGAAACTTGGGGTCTACATGCGCACATCCAATACTTTGTTAATAAATCACAGCATCTGCCCTTTGTGCTTCTGTGATATTCTTCCAATATATTTGGATGCTGAGTAGCTAGGAAGATGTGCTCACAAATGGTAAGCAGAAACAAACCAAGAAAATTCAACTAATTTTGAATACGGTGATTATTTCTCTGTCAGTTATAATGTTCTGGCACTACACCTAGGGATATAAAATTGTCACAGGTAAGCCCAATTAAGAATTCCCATTTTCTGGATGGAAATTCCAATTCTTAATTCCTTATAAACCTATGCAAATCACAACTTTTCTTACCACAGTTTGTCAATCAGTATCCACACCTAGTGATTCTGGTTACACCTCTTAAATCTCTGGCAGTGCATGATTTTTCACCTTAATTGCAATACAACAACAGAAATGTTTCACTTAGAAATTTTGTTTAACATATGGGCAACTAGATTTTGTACAGACTACCTTACTAATGCTAGTAGTGGCATACATTACTTTCCTTGTTACAGAAGTATTACTATAAATTGAATAGAAGATCAATAAAATGTGGTATCTGTGGGTAAAATATGATCTGGGGTATCTGGAAATGTCTCTAACCACACAAACCCAAAGAATAATGCGCTTATGGGGCTGGGATATCAAATGATAAATTGTGAAATCCTCAGTGCAATTTCTTTGCATTTTTGTTTGGTTTTGTGGTAATCTAGACTCGTGCTTCATCTTCACACTCATATGCTTGTTCTATATCTGGCACACACAGCTGTTCATGTGCATTCTCATGTATGTGCTTTCAGTATTTTGACCTATTTAACATTCGTGGTGAGGGAAAAGTGAGCAGAAAGCTTTTAGGTGTGCATTTGGACTGCATGGGGCTCATGTGTGCATGTGTGCATGTGGGCATGCGAGTGTCTGCATGCCTGAGTGTGATGGCTGGAGACAGCTTGCATATGCTGGGTGCGGAGACCGCGCGTGCAAGCACCTAATTTAACATTATGAATATCTACTTGCAGCTGTATTGTTTTTCAGACAAGGGGTTTGGGCATGTTGTGTTTAGAACGGGCTCGCCTGGCATTCATTTTCTGCAGCTAATTCCCCTCAGTGTCTTATTTAAATTCATGCCAATTGCTGTGCATTTGAAGCTGAAGGCCTCTCTTCCATAATAATGTGCAGCACAGCCCCACACCACGCCTCCGTAACGCCGGCTTGTCCCCAGGTGCAGCTGGCGTACGCGCGGCGCGATGGCTGCCCAGAGCCAGCTTTCCCCAGAGCCGCGGGGAGCAGCAGGCTGCACCCATTCTTTACGTTCTCGCTTGCTTTTATGCACTGAGCGTAGGAGGTGGTGGAGATGAGGAAGGTGCTAATGATAAAATTAAGACACGCGACACCGGGCACAATCAGAGAACGTAACGCAGCACTGAACCACCCCGGCTTTGCAAATCTTCTGTCTCGGTTCCCCACTCACAGGACCCTGTCCCCTACCCATGTGGGGGCAGCTGACAAGTCAGTGGCACTCCAGACCTGATTTTAAATAAAGGCTTGAATTTTGCTTGCATTCTGTTTCAGTGTAAGTTGTGTCCATGGTCAATGAAACTATAAACCCAAGGACAATGGACACAATTGTATTGATATTTATATCTTTAAATTGTCCTTCTGATGCTTAAACCAGTGCTTAAACAGTTTTCCCATTGGTTTCCAAACCTGATCTCAAAGTGTATCTTTTTTCCACAGCACACCAAGAAAGGAAAAGTGCATTTTTTATTTTACTTTAAGATCTATTCTACTGTGAGAGAAAAGCCTTTCTATTCTCAAAGTGATGGATTTAGCAAAATGGGTGGATTTTCTGCCAGTATGATTTGAACTGTGCACAGTTACCTGTCTTTAATTTTAGCAGATGTTCCTCTGCCTGAAATGTATTTAATGATATATTCCTTGTACATTCCTTGTTTCATCATAATTGGGGATGTGTTTGATAGTACAGTTTCAAATGCAATCTGCCAGACAACAGTTGTTTTCTATTAATCATCTTAGCTGAAATAATAGAAATACTTTAAATTGTGAATGCCAACTCTTCCTTTAAAAGCCAAAAGCTAAATATCTTCTGTGCCTGTTTATTTTAGTGAAATAAAATGAAATTATTGTGATGATTAGATACTTTGAGGCACCTTACAGAAATGCAACTGTACTGCAGAACATAATGAGGCATTTTATTTTCCAGGAATTGCACAAATTAAAAGGAAACATAAGTCACCCAGGTATGCTACATGACTCTGGCAATGAAACATAATGCTTGATGGTAGCTGAGGCAGAACTGCTCATTTACAGTAAAACTTTTTTTTTTATTCCTTTTATATTTAGCTGTTGTCCTCCTATTTATTTAAGAAAGGGGGAAAAAAGTGACTCATCATGTTAATGACAGCTGAGGGATTATATGTGCTGCTTTGGGGCAAAGCCACTTGAATTCAAAGAATTTAAGTCTGTGGATGGCAGTACTGTCCTGGGATCCTTCAGAAAGATGAAAGGCCAAGAGTGAGATCTTGCTGATTCAAAGAATAGAGAACTTTTTGCTTTGGATTTGGAAATGGGAAGCTACTAAATCTAAGGGTTAATAATTAAAATTAATTTCATACTAATATTTTGTCCGGGATAAATTCTTTGGAGCAAAAATATCCAGAGCCTTTTGGAGTCTCTCAGTTTCTGATAGTAGCTCTTCATATGCCCCCGCAGCTGGTTACCTTTTTTAGAGATGTCATGGATGCTAGAGATTTGGCTTAATCCCAGTTTGAAATTTTCTACCTAATCAAAGGTTGAATAGGTATTGTCCTTCCTACTTTACTAAATGCTTGCTGAGATTATCCTCTGTCACTTGCTATCCTTATTATCACTGTCTCCCCAAAGAACCATCCTCTCTGATGTGGTGCTTTCAGAAGTGTTATTTCATCATTGAAAAGATGGATTCCAAATGAAAAGGCACTTGCTACAGAAATGGCATTTCAACTCAGGAAGATAAAAGGAGCTGCCTGTGGCTAGGTCTGGATTGTGCTACTTTCTTGCACTTCCCTATTGATTTTTGAGCTTCAGGCCTTCCCTTGGCCTAAAACAGGGGATAATGTGAATTCAGAGAGATCACAACCATAGAAAGAACAGAGACAGTGTGAGATGGAGATAAAGATCTGTTCTTGAATTTCTTAGAAGATGATGCCTAGAGAGAATCAGGGGCCAGGGAGAAAGGAGAAAGCAGGATGAAGTGTCAAATAGAAGGAAGGAAGGTGAGAGCAAGCCTTGAAGGACTTGCTCATGTTGTGGTCATACATGATAAATCTGCATCCTATCCCACTGAAGCAATGCCATGGGTAACCTGTCGGCTTGTCAGTTTATGATAACAACAAAGTTTGGACTCAGTGAGTTTAGGAAAAAACCAAAACTGGCTTGGCCTCTGTCCAGGCTGAGAAAAAAATGTCCTCCTGCAGTCACTCTTATCAGGCACTCACAGTCCATAAGCCTAAAGAGTGCTTTGACCTTGTAACAGCTCTGCATCAACATGTAAAGCAAGGCAACTTCTGTTAAGGAAAGAAGGCCACAGAAACTCACAAGCTTGGCAACAGGATACAATCTGAATAAAGTTAGAATTATGCAGCTGTTCTGCACCAGTTCATTAGCACTACCCCAAGCTGTGAATGCCCTAAACTTCTGAAGTGAGGCCACCCCACAGAGCAGTGCAGCGTGATCTGCAAAGTGCCTCTGACCTCGAAGGAGGTGCTGGCTTCCCTCCTCCTGGGGGGACTGCTCTGGCCTGGGCTGCCAAATAGAATAGGGTAGGTCATCCCTTGTTCTATCATGGTCCTTTTAGTCCCTGCAAAAAAATTATCTGCTACTGAGAAGTGATTTCTCTGCTATACTGTAAGTAGCAAAGAGCATTTGGGACCTAGAGGCAGTACCTTGTTTTCTTAGAGACATGGGAGTTCCCCCAGCCTTCTGCTCCACCTTCCTTTGTGAACTTGAGTGCCATCCTCCTACTGATGTTCACATCTGGCAGAGTTAGGGTGACTTAGTAGTGTCACTGCTGGGGTTTCTGAGAATGAGATTCTGAAAAATATGCTGAAAGGTATTTTCTGCTGAAAAAATGCTGATGGTAAAGAAGCTGATGTTTTCTGCCAGCTAGACCTGCTGAGCTGCCTGGCTTCTCCTGCTCAAGGGCTCACTGGTATGCCCAGCTTCTGAGACTGACACATTCCTAATCTTTCTGAATTGATGGCTCCCCAGCTACTTGGCTCACAAAGCCTTTGGCTCCCCAGAAGCTGGCAGCCTGGATGATTAAGATTTTGTAGAGATTTACTCCCATTTTCCCAAAAACATCTTCTGAAAATTCCTTTCAGCAAAAAATTGGCATTTTTTTTCATGACAAAAGGATTTTCCATTATGCCATCCACATGCAAGATTCTTCTTTCAGAATGGGGCACTTCTGACTGAGTGAAGCCTGTACTTCTATTGTGGTACACCAGGCACTGGGGATCTGTGTGCTTGGTCCCTCAGGACACCTGGGAGGAAATTGTGGATCAAGAGCAAGGATGCTCAGTGTCTGAGTTTTGACAGGTCTACAGTTACAGTCAAAATATGGCTTCTACAGAGAAATGACACCTCTTTATTCAACATGTGTTTGACCTATCACAGAATCACAGAATCGCAAGGGTTGGAAGGGACCTCGGGAGATCATCTAGTCCAACCCCCCTACTAAAAGCAGGTTCACCTAGAGCATGTTACACAGGACTTCATCCAAGCGGGCTTTGAATATCTCCAGAGAAGGAGACTCCACAACCCCCCTGGGCAGCCTGTTCCAGTGCTCTGTCACCCTCAAAGTAATGAAGTTTTTCCTATCAGCTTCCTTATTGCAGGTTACCACCAAGGAGCTGTAACACAGTCATAAGGTAGTCCACTATTCTGTGCCAGATCCAAGAAGAATATGTTCTGGGAAAGACTGGAGGCCGTATAAATGCTGGAGGTCTGTTAGCCTGACACTCAGAAGCTGGTGTTTCTGGACCTCTCCTTTTGCCCCAAGGAATTGTTTCTAAAATGGTACAAATCAGAGACGTCTTAGAGATACCGCAACCACTATTCAGATCTAGATCTCCTGAACTAGGGAAATGCAAGATTTTTCCTGACTGATGACCTAAATCAACAGTAAAAATATTTAAGTCAGACTTCCTGAACTGAGAGACAAAGTCAAGTGTAAATTTAAGAACTGCATAAATTAAAGCAACACAACTGTCTTAAAATAAACAGTTGTTCAAAAACATTGTTATCATTTTAAAAAATCTTCATTATTTATTACAAAGCAGTTCTAGCGTGGGTTGGGTCCTGACTGTATTTCATGCTGTAAATATGAGATGAAGTGAATTCTTACTCAAAGAGTTGGAATAGAAGTTTAAAATGCCACAACAGATAAAGAAGACAGGCAGGAGGATTAATGGGGAATCTTACTGATTTTGATCAGTGGTGCGCTGAGATCTTATCTCAGCGTACCTACTCAACAGCTCAGAAAAGAAAGAAAGGATGGAAGATTTGCAGGATTAACTTGGAAGGGCAGCACGGGAAAGCTATGTTTACCGAGCAAAGAGGACAGCATTTGCGTCACAACCATTTATTCAATATCTTACTTTTTCTCATTGTTCCACGTGTAGCCACAAGCCTTATGCTCTGGTGATCACTCAAATCCTGTTCTGAACTGTTAGAACAGTTCCTGACAGGGTTTTGGCTCATGCCAATTCCTCTTTGACAACTCCTGAGTGCAGCAGTCAAGCGAGGCCAGGAGCCAGTCCCAGTAGACGCTCTGGAGAAGTCCATGCTCTTTTGGAAGCTGAGCTGAACAGTACGGACAGAAACACTGTGCGTAGTTGGTCCTGGGAGCAGTGAGTGGTCCTGGGAACAGTAAATAGCTGCAGCCTGGGTATTCACAACACAGCTTGCACTGGCTCCAGTTACACTTGGAAGTGGACCAGTGTTCTCTGTATTAGATCACAGGGTGTCAAGCAAAGGACTCCTGTTATGGCTCACTGCCTGTGAAGTGCTGGTTTGAGGGACTGGCCTCGTATCACATTGACAGTCTATGGCTGAAAACCAGAATTCAATTCTTCAGTGTAAGTTCTCACTTTCTTTCCCTTATTATTTCTTTCCCTTATTATTCACTGGGGAGCAGATGCAAAAATGATCTCATCTAGAAAAGAAGACCTAGGTGTTTTTCTGTTCTCCCTGGATCATGTAGTTGATGATTCTCACATGAAAAGCATGTGAACATGCTAGGGAGCAGAAACCTTCTGATCTTCCCCTTTTCTAATTGTCCCCAGTTCTTTTTCACTTACTTCAATGCCTTAATCAATTGACTAGAGCCAGTCCCTACTTGCTTGTTCTCTTGGCCACATGGTTCTTACTTTTTTCCCTGTATGTTGCTTATTCCAACAGAGGCTTCAGAAAATGAATTGTAAAGCAACTCTATTTTGAACTGGGGTGAGTTGCTCAGGGGGTAGAATATTTCCTGCAAGGTAAGAGTTGTGAACTTAAAGTGACTTTGAAGTGCTACAACCCCTTTATAGGTGTTGATTTTTCCAAAAGCATGGACATTGCTATGATCACCAGATATTAGCTGTGGGCAGAGTTTACCTACTGAGTCCCACACCGGTCAGCGCAGAGAGGTTGACTGCATGTACAATATGGGCTTCAGGCTCTTTAGGCACATGGTATTTTGAATCATAGAAGCATAGAAAAAATTAGGTTGGAAGGGAATCACCTAGTCCATCTCCCCACTCAGGGCAGGGCCAACTTCCTAAGTTAGGTCAGGTTGCTCAGGGCCTCGTACAGGTGCGTCCTTTGGTTCTCAAAGGAAGGAGAGCCCACTACTTCTCAGGGCCCCTCTTCCAGTGCCTCACTACACTTATGGAAATGTCCCTTTCTGAAATGTGTGATCACTCACTGCCTTTTATCCTTGTACTGTGAACCTCTGAGAACTGCTCACTACAATCCCCTTTAGGCAATGGTGGAGGACAGTCCCCTTTAGACCTCTTTTCTCCAGCTGAATAGATCCAGTTCCTTTAGCCCCTGCTGTTCTGTGTTCCAGACACGTTATCCTCTCATTGGCCCTCCAGAGGACTGTCTCCAGGTTGCCTTCTATGGAAGGGTCCCAAACCATACAGAATATTCTGGATAAGAGCTCATGAGTGATAAGTAGAGGGAAATAAATACTGCCTTCGGTTATCTGGTTATCCTTCTTGCAGTATATGGTTAGCCTTCATTACTGCAATAATAATCTGCTTGTTCTGTTGCTCTCCACCATGATCCTCCAGAATCTTTGCTGCAGTGCTGCTATCCAGACAGACAGTTCCCAGCCTCTGCTGTTGTATGAGGTTATTCCATCTCAGATGCGGGACTTTGTGTTTGCCTTTGTTCATCTTCATGACTTTCTCACTAGCCCATTTCTCCAGACTTTGGGTCCCTTTGAACAACAGTCCCATCCTCCAGTCTGTCAGCTGCTTCCTACAGTTTGGTGTCATCCATGAGATTGCTAAGGGTGCCTTTCCTCACATCACTCAGGTTGCTGATGAAGGTGTTAGACATATTACCCTAGTATTGACTCAAGCAACGTACTCATAACTGGCCACCAGCTGTGCTTTAGACCACCAAGTACAACCTTTTGAGCCAACAGTCCAGCAGTTTTCCCACCAACCATCCCTCTAGTTCACATCTCCACCTCAGCTATGAGGGCATTGGAAGAGTACGTCAAAAACCTTGCTGAAATCTACTGCTCTCCCCTTATCCACAGTCTTCCATCGCAGGAGGCAATCAGGTTGGACAAATACAGTTTTCCTTTGGTAATTCTGTGGAGATTGTTTCCAATCATGTTTTACCCTTCATGCACCTGGGAATGGCTTCTACAAGCTGTTACTTATCATGTCCTATACTGCATCCACCTTCTGCAAAAAATGAAGCCTTGGAAACAACAGTAGCTTCCTTCCAGCGTCTGAGGTAGTGATTTTAATGTGGAAAATTGTTAACATGTAATTAAATATCCATATGTGCAGTAGGAAGAAGAACAATGCTGGGTGCTTCTTTGCAACCTTGATGATATTCTGGAAATGTGTGTATAACATACAGTATAAAAGGGTTAACAAGCAGACTTTGTGCTGTTTCTCATTAGGATGAGTCCACCATTTGGCTTTCAGGCTTAAAGGATGTCTCGTATCACATGTATACTGCCACATGTAATTTGTTGGGAGGACTGGTAACACTGTGGAGATGGCATAGAAATTCCTAACAATCTTTCCTGCCCATAATAGTTTTCCAGAAGACAGGACATACTGCTGCCCATGCACGTTAAATCTTTGGATGAGATGAAATACTTCTGCTGTTCTAATTTCCTCTTGTGTGTATTTTTTTTCCTGGCTTACAGCCAGTGACCTAATTCTTTTTTTCATTCTGTCTGAGGTTTTTTATTTTTTCCAAGCTATTCACATCGGACTTGTCCCTATTGTGGAAATTGTGCCTTTTATTTCCGTTTTGTACTAGCACTCTGGGATAGTTGCCTTGACTGCTCTGTTGCTCCTCTGTGCCCAGGCCTGAGGGTAGGTACTGAGAATGCAGAAAGGAGAATGTACAGAAGATGACTTCCATAGCATGGCATCTCCCACAGATGGTGACCAAGACCTTCTACTGGACCCACCTAAGGGAGTTCTTCCTAGCCCACATGAAGATCTTCTTGTAGAGTTTACACTGGAAAAAACCCAATTAAAAAGTTGTACATAGAAGAAAGTAAGTTTACTTTCCCAGTGTGTTGGTTGGAGAGATAAAACAGTCCGTTTCTGTCTGTTTACTTGCCTTTTAAAAGTACACAAAGACTTGCTCAAAACCCTTTCTGACAAGGTGTGTATGGTACTATATTTAACTAAACAAAATATACAAACAAAAGGCTCCTTAGTTTTCATAATTGTGAAATCCTCCAACTAGTGCATGCACGTTTCCCAGCCTAGACTCAGGCATGCTTAGGCCAGTTCAAAGGCATGTAGAGAGCAGACCCAGCACTTTCTCTGTCTTTGATTTTGATTCAAATTCACTTTTTTTTTTTTTTTTCATTCTAGCACATATAGGAGGTTGACAAAAGGCTACTCTTGTTTTTTTCTTTCATTTGGTTGCACTTTTAGACCTCCTTTTTGCTCTGTTTCCCAGCAGTTACTATACTGTGGTTCCTTGGGGCTACCTTAATAAATATCTGCTTTCAGACTCAGACTTCTTCTTGTAAGGAGATTTTGTGCATTTTCAAAATAATCTCCATGGCACCACACATGGGCTTAGTGTATTAACCATTACCTAGATTGTTTTAAACAGTCTTCCTGTCTCGACAAGAATCGGTATAAGCAGTGGAATCACTGTTTGTCTGGGGGAGAGAGAGGATCATTCAGTTCAAGAAATAAAAACTCACAGAACTATGAACTTGCATATGGAGTTTTAGCCTAGGAATGAATTGCATCTTTTCCATAGCATAGGCAAAAACGTAAAACTAACTGTAAATTATACAGAAATTAACTTCTGTAACTTCAGTTACGAGTTAGACATATGGAAAATTGCTTGATCTGTGGCTTATCTCTGTGTAGCCAGCACAATTTCTTGAGCTGAAGAAGGTTGTATTCTTGGACCCTGTGACAGGCTGACTTCTCCAGTAAAAGGCCAGCTTTTCCACATTCCTACAGACATAGAAGAGCAAATAAGCTGCCCACCACAAGTGCTTTACCACCTTTAATTCTCAAGCCTTCCTGTCAGTCTAACCAATACTGTGTGGCTCCAAACCTTCAGTCAGTCTTCCTCACGCTCCTTGTCACTACGATCTCAGGCTTCGTGTTTGCCTTATGTGCTGGTGTGTATTTGTACATGTTTTAAAGTAAGAGGAGCAGAGACCCCCAGGTTTGTCACTAAGACAGCACCAAGACACTGCTGCATCACCTTTATTTCAGGAACTTTTTAGAAGAGAGTGAGAAAGTTCTTAGGTCTCCTTAGGTATTTTCTGCAGACCAATGTACTATTCCTTTTACTGCTGGCATTACAAAAAAAATGGAGAAAAGGTATTTTTCATTAAAGATAAAAACTCAGGAACACATGCAACTTTCTGGTTTTGCTTAGCTTCTGAATGATGAAACGACTTAGAGTATGTATAAAAAGGCGTCTCGCATTACTTACAGAACAAAAAGCAACTAAGTTGCTAGCTTGTAAAAAGGAAAAATAAAGCCTTGAGATGAAAGAGAGTTATATTTTGCCTCAGTCATAAAAACCTGTTTGTATTTTTGTTGGGCTTCTTTTTTTTTTTTTTCTTTCAATTGAACTCTTGAAAAAGTACACTTCAAGACATTTTGGTTCATATCACAATGTTAATTTTATTAAGCAATAAGACCAGACAGGGCTTGAATTATTGTGCAATAATTTATGCTTAGGTGCATTCTCAGGCATGAGCCTGAAGGCTGAGTGTTATCAAGTCACAGAGTGTTTCACATAAATTTTGTTGTGGTTAAAAAAAAAAAAAAAAAAAGAAAAAAACCCCAAAACACCCAAAACCAAACTAGGGGAAAGAAAAAAAAAATGTATATAGGCTACAAGGGTCTGTGCTCTACAGAGATCACCCCCTGAAGGCTCAAGCAGCCTCCTCCCTTGGGACATGTTGTGTTAGTAGTGGCTGATGGAGTCACCAGAGGAGGCTCAGCCTCTGTTCCTGTGTGCTGTTTTGGGGAAAGCTCCCACTGCCCCTGCTCCAGGGCTGGGTAAGCATCTGCTGCTCCCCCAATGCCAAGCCTTTCCCTTGCTCAGGACGCTTCTCCAGGAGCTGTGGTACCCAAGATACAGGGAGCATGAGGGCTAAAATGGCTGAATCATGGACTTGAGCTTAGCTGCAGGGTGTAGGCTGGGATATCTGAGCAAAAGCACAGATTGAAAGAGATGAGAGCTGGTACCAAACATGCTTGGCTGAGGGGATCCAGTTACTGAATTAATTCCCATAGATATTATCTGAATTTTTAAACAAAGTTTGTGACTCGCATCTCACTTTTAGACTAAGTCCCGTCTCTAGTGAAGGCCGCATAAGCCTTCTTCTGAGAAAAAAACTTTTCATGACAAGAATGTTACTCACAACATCAATTACTTTGTTTACCCACTGTGAAAAAAGTGTTCTGAAAACCACCTACAGCAAACAACTCAACCAAATGGAGAAACACCGAAAATAAAAAAGCAACAATGAACCAACAAATATTCCGCGCAAAACAAAGTTAAAGCATTGCTTGGGCAGGTTTAATTGAAAAAGAAAAAGGCAAAAACCTCTCTAAAGATCAACAGAAGTTTCAACATCTCTTCTGATTTTACATGGGATGGACTAAGATATTATTACACTAGGGAATAGTAAGCAATATAATAATAAAAAGATAGCTGTTGGAGGTGAAGCAGCAGGAGATGGAGAAGAAAGAAAGGGCTGGGAATTGAAGGCTGTGATGTTTCTGGAACTTCAGATTATGTTTGCCCTCTCCTTGAGGACTGAATAAGAAACCAGAACATTTGTTCTGTGCACAGAACATGCACAAAAAAGTTCCCTTAATTGCCATGAAAATTAGACATGGTAGCACTGAAATGAATGGAGAATAAGATGCCATTCAGCAGTGCCGAATGTATCAGCATCCCATCTTAATCAAATAGCCTTCCCAAACAACATTTAAAATTCTCGTCAGATACAGATTAGGTATCTTTTTCTTTCTAAGGCTGAAGGAAAAGTATCTAGAAACAAAGCAAGCACTCCCCAAACTGCCTGCATTTGCCAATATATTCAACAAAGTTAATGTGAAAAACTTTCAACAAAGCCTAGAAGCTACAGAGGTTTTCCTGACACCATGAACTTAAACCAAAGCTGGTCCATAAAATGAGCCTTTCAATCACATTTTTTCATCTAATTAGTAATAACTTTCAAAGCTTCAACATTCACTCCAGATCAGAGTAAGAGCATTGTTCAATGAATAACACTTTTTCAAATGTCTCAGTTCTTCTTCTCGGGTCATATGAATCTCAAAGGGGTGCCTTTCACTTGGGACAAGATCCCTTGAGGTTTAATCCACCAGTACCACAAATGCAAGCTGGCAGGGGAAGGAAAACCACAGATACCAAAGAAGGTGGGAGTCAGAGAGACAGACAGAATCAACATTAACATTGGAGACTGACAGCTGTAATTACAAACTGGGGACATTAGCAGGAGCCAGTACTAGCATATGAGCAGTTGTCCAGTTGATAGATGGGAAGGCAGATTTCCAGGAATATGTGCTTTCTGGATTAATGAGATGTGAAGCCATTGGTTAAAAAGAGCCCTGTGGAAGGTCAGGAGGGAGAATAGCGACAACAGCAGCAGAAATCACTGTGGGAGGGGGTGTAGGGGACTTCAGCAGCCTACAAAATCCTCATCCATGGGAGCTGGCCGGAGCATGTGTCGAGGTCCAGTCATGTCCCAACCAGAGTGCACAGTCAAAGAGCGTGCACCAGTAATGTGTCTACTCCTGTTCTCACGGGGCTGGGAGCCCAGTGTCCCTCTGACATCCCAGTCCCAGAGGGATTCCCACCACTGTCAGGGAGAGCTATAAGGGAAATGAGAGGTTTATCTGTATAAATGTTCTGTGAGGAAAGCTCTGGTGCAAGCACTGGGCTGACTGACAGTAAATACATTCCCCAGGAAAATGAGCCCTGTGCTATGAGTAGTAAAAGCTCCTAGTTTTCTAACCCTGCATCTGTCAGGAGTTTGCACTGCAGCTCTGGGAAAGCTGCTTTTCTCACCTGCTTCGATTTCCTCCTTCATAAATAGGGTTGGGAATTCTCATCCCATTACATTTTTTGCACATTTGGTTTTTCCTTCCATTCCTCAGGGGGATGAAAGCAAATGTTTTTTGTACAATTATTTTTGGGTTGGGTTTGGATTTGGTTTTGGGGGTTTTTTTGGTGGTTTTCTTGTGTGTGTGTGCATGTGTGTGTGTGGAGAAGGATAAGGGAAGGAACACATCACCAAGGATTAGCATGTACTCCATAATTTAAGTTAAAGACTATTTCTGGAGCAGGGCTAACACTCTTGAGCTAACATCTCCAAGATCTCAGCTGAGTGCCCTACACAGAATATTGTGGCTGCTGAACTCCTGAAACTCTTGAGCTCTCAGAAATTTGAATCCTACAGGCTTTTTTCTGCTGAAAATTTCATCCAAACCAATAAGTTTCCATAAGCAGATCAGTTCTGAAGAACTAGATTTCTAATAAAATGCAAGTTTTAAAATTAATTTTTAATGAGCCTTCAACCCAGCTCAAAAGGAAATCAGATACAATAAGCAGTACTGCCGTTTTGTGGAAGAGCTTACGACTGTTGCATTAGCAGCCTAGCAAAGACTTACTGACGTGGGGAGTGCTGAGGAGAAATAACTCCCCCTTCACTCACTCCTTCCTCCCCTCATCAAACCTGCATCCAGTTCTCAAGCAATGTTGCAGTCTGCTGATAGGATTTACTCTGCTTCCTTAAACCTCACAAGATGTTTGAGTCCAACGTGTAACAGATGATTACACTTCAGAGCAAATAAAGCCCTCACTGCAAAACTGTGTCCAGGGCATGTGCGTGCCGCTGTCTCTGTATCAGCAGCAATGAAAAGCATGGGGTTTCTGATTTTTTCCATTTCAGATTGAAGTTTTCCAGTTTAGTCTTTTCATGCTTTATATGATAGAGATGTGGCAAATTAATCATGTGCCTATTTTGGTGGGAATTTTTATTAAGGCACATGATGCTTGCTTGGTTCTATAGAAAGCAATGGTCTGAGGCCACTCAAACAATTGTGTTAGTGCTACAAAGACAGGCTTGCCTTTGGGATTTCAAGTTCTTTTCAGTCTGGTTCTCTCTATATCTGACTGCATTTTTTGAAAACACTTTCCCTGTAGTTGCTATTTGATCATTTAATATCTCCTTTATTTTATTTACCTCCTTTGTATGAGTGTGATGTGTTTTGTTTGCTGAGCTGCTTGAACAGCACGCTGTCTGCTGTTGCATTAACTATATGGCAACTTCAGTGGTACTCCACTATATCTTTGGCAACGTTACTAAGAGTTTGGTCACTGCAGGACATAATTCAGAGCTGATGTCAGTCACTAGTGGCCATAAACTCCTTGATCTATTTGTCATTGCTGCGAATTGCAGTATACAAATCACTGTTTCTTTCATGAGAAAATACAGCGTCAGTGAATAAAGGAGATGGGGATGGTGCTCTGTAGTGTTCCCCATTTTTTTCTGTTACCTTCCTACAAGCCAAAAAGTGTGTCTTTACCCATGAATTTTCAGGAATTATTTAGGTTCCTAGGGAGGAGCACTCAGCATGGGAAATGGGGAACACCGGATTCCACTCCTGGCTCCACAGTGGACTCTGGATCAAACACAGGGCATTCCTAAAAATATCCCTTCCCACTTCTGGGAGGTGCTTTGAGAGCTGCAGTTGAGAAATGCTATTGAAGAACTAGGTGTTACTGAGTAGTGTTTTTCACAGGTGCACATTTTTAAGTTTTATTTAAATTTCACCTGCTCTCCCCCAAAATATACAGAGAGGGGGCAGAAAGAGAGTGAGAATAAGAGA
This sequence comes from Gorsachius magnificus, assembly GCA_034008185.1. Lineage (NCBI taxonomy): Eukaryota > Metazoa > Chordata > Aves > Pelecaniformes > Ardeidae > Gorsachius > Gorsachius magnificus. Next base: position 168,349,083 of record CM067081.1, read on the forward strand.
GAGAAACAAAGCTGCTCTAGCACAAAGGTTGATCTGGAAGTGAGCAAAAATCTCTGCCTCTCAGTGAGCGTCCTTGGTTAGTTGTGCCAAATCCATTCCTAATGCAAAACCATTGCCTAGGGATGTTGTTAGGTGCTGTGGCCACATTATCTTTGCCAGTCCTGAAGAATTTATTATTTTCTTAATTTGCCGCAAGAGGCTAGAGAAAAATAAAAAAAGGGAAGTAGTTTCTAGTGATTCATTTGTAACAATTCTAAGCTGCAGAAGATGTGGGTCCTAAAAACCTTAATGGTGCCTCCTTTAAATGTGTATTGTTTCACAGTGGACTGTAATCTCTATTTCCTTGATTGATAGGGCTATAATGCCTAGGAAAGAGTGGAATGGATGGGCCAATCAGAAATAAAGACCCAAGAAAAGGTCAAAATGGTGGAGCTCTTCACTATATTTCTTGAAAGATGTTGGGTATTAAATGTCAGATGCAATCTTTGTCATGAAAATGAAGTAACAAGCCACTAGTGTGACCCTCTCCTTTGAATGATAGTCTTGTCACTTTTTCTAATACTCTTTTGCCAGGGTTTAAATTGAGGGAGAACGCTGCCTATCTTCTAAAATATTTAAATAATATAATACATTCAGGAAACCAAATGAGAGTGAGAAAAGGAGGGAAACAAAAAAAATCCTTTGTTAGATACTTGCTTTTCAAATTTGGCCTCCTAAAGTGTATTTTGTGGTACGACAAACCAGATACTAACAGTTCCATACATACTGGTTGCATTATTGTTTTATTAAGATGCTTTACACTTTGGGTTTTGACTAACCCCGGTCCACCTAGCAGTAGCAACAGGCTTGATGATGCTTGTCTCAGTATGGGCAGACATTTCTGTTTAGTAAGTGAGACAAAGGAAACAGCTACTGAAAGAAAAGAAGTTTGACAGCCTTTACTACAAAGATTGCTTCCCAGTTGAGATATATAGCCTTTACAATGTTCAGCGTTACCTTTTAACATGTCTTTCTATATCATCATGGTACTGCCTCAGAGGTTTTTATCAATAAATCTTAAACTTTCTATAGAAGGTTCAGCTTGGTCTTCAATGTGATGCCCAGTACCTCTCTGCTCTGGCAGTGCTTTACACCAGCATGTCCCCTCTGATTGGTGTCAGCTGCATCTTCTTCCTTTAAAATTTTCCAGCATAACAAGTTTTCTGGTCATTGAAGGGCATGTTTGGAGAACATTATGAGACTGCTACTCTGCTGTCACCCTTTCCTTATAAACATTCTGTTATCTTTTCAATGGGTGCACTTGCTGGCAGGGGTGCCGGGGAAAATAATATGACAAGCTTCTGCTGGGAAAGCCAGGCTTGCCAAAGCTCTAATGAAATTTGCTTTACTTCTGTACATAGGTAAACCAGGAAGCACAGAGTGAGTGAAGGTGGAGGCATGGGCCCCATGTAAATGACCCAACGTGGGTTATATTTTGAAGCATCATGTGTCTATCTCATCCTTCATGCAGACATTTGGGAAGGAATCAGCAAGAAAATAAAATAGTTTTGTGAGTTTGTCCCATCGTGTTATTGCTAGTTCTGCATCCTTACAGTGTCGTTAGTGTTTGGCATGGTTTAACTTATATACAAATGGAAAAAACTCTTTCAGCTGAGGCAGATCACAGGAACTCGCCAGCAGGACACAAGCAATTTGTCCCGGACTGTACTGGCAGATAACCCACGGTGGTATTGGCTTGGTGCTGTCAGAGAGACAAGGTCACAGTGACTATGTCCAGCCTGCAGAGCAGGCGCACATGAGGAAGCTCCCTGCAGCCCTGTCCCTGATGGTTTAGACTGGGAATCAGTTGTACACCTTTCTGCTTCCCTTCTTGCCTCACACTTCCCTTTCCTTCCCCTGAAAGTGTGGGGGAAGGACGGGGTTTCACATGTCGATGCTCACCTCAGTATGGAGTAAGGAAGTGACCAAACTACACATCAGATCCAAGAGCTGTGGCCTGGGAAGTTCTCCTAGCTCCTCCTGTAAGGTTGTATTATGGACATACCTCAAAAATGAGGTTGACGTGGGAAATACCCTGTGCTGAGATTATGTATTGTCCACTCCCTTTTTCTCTTGACTCTTGGTTTCTCCTGTGCTTGGCAAAGTAGCAGAGGTCTAACTTGGTCTCCTACATGCATTACACAGACAAGAGCAGAAAGACAAGGTTAGGTCTATCAGGAGCAAACTATAGATGCCACTGTGTAGGAAAGAATGAGAAATTAAAGGCCTAAATAATGAAAGGGTAACTTATTCTACATACTGCGTTTTTATAGATTTTCAGCAGAAGACTGGAAGTGTCTGTATGGAAAAGAGTGAACTTCATGTAATGGGTTTCACCCTCTACTCACTTTTGCTCCATTGAGATTTCCTTTTTGACCCCTTTCCTGAGAGAAGGACCCATGAGTCTTCACCTCCTTCCCCGGCTTTGCCGAAATTCTTAAATATCACATGGCTTTACCGTCCCCACCTGTGAGACTGCCTGGTATCTCCCTGCACTGCATCTCACTTTCCTTCTTTCTTTCTCATTGTCTCATGTTTAACGGGAAGACTGATCAGCAGTCTAGGAGCGTATCTTTTGTCAGTCACTGTGTAGATAAAAACATTATCCCAGATAGTTCAGCACTGGTACAAGTTTGCTGGATGTGCAGATATCAGACAAGATGATGTGCTGGGTTGATGTTTCCACAGCAATGAGCTTGGAGCTACAACTCAACAGGATAGAAATAAACCACATTTTCTTCCTCTGCTGGTCTTTTCGCACCTTGACTGTTTGCCTTATGCACATTTTACAGAGTTGCAGTAACAACACCTCAGTTGATTATTCCCCTCCAACAAGGACAACCAATAACATCTTTCATATAATCTTGAAAGATTGCCAAATAGGGTTTTGCACATATAAAAATTCCCTGTAAGTAATGGGAAAGGGAATAAGGGATGCTATCAAAATGAAATACACTACATTTAAAATGTTTTCATTGTTTTTTTTTTCTTCTGCATCTTTATTTTAAAGGAAATTACATTATTTCTTTCAGCGATTATTGCTGTGAAGCTGGTCAGGCTGAGATCTCTGTTCACACATCTAGAGCTTATTTAATAGTTTAGCCTTGTACAAGACTGTGCCAAATTCTTTAGTCTACTGAGTTCATTTATTATCTCCATTCTTTCAAACTCATGTCACCAAAGTAAGCTTGAAAAAAGTCTCATTGGGAAGGACTTTTTCCCCTCAGACAGCCCAGATGAAACCAGCTCGGCTTTCTGCATGATTTCTGCGCACCTTCTCCATTCCTTCCGTCTTCTCTACCAGCAGCCACGGAGACCTGCCTACTGCAGGCCAAAAGGGGATCTTTCCCCATTCAGCCACCAGTCATTGTTCAGAGAAGACCACGACCATCGGCCAGTTGACCATTCTTACATGGAATATTGCAGAACATTTGTCAGAGCCTCAATTTTCAGGATGTAAGGGAGCAAAGAAAGGTCCTTCCCAGAAGCCTCCTGACTCTTCTCAGGTTGATGCCATCCATTTGCTTCCCCTTCAGGCTACTGAAGAGGGAGGGCACTGAACTGTAAGTGGCAGTCGTTTCACTGGAGTGCAGCAGCCTCAAATTCCATCCATGACTTTCTTATTGCTAAGCATTCTTTACCACAGTGAAAGTATTTGTTTAATGGGAACCAGATTTGGGTCATAAACCTTAAGCCTATCAAGCTTTATGTTAGCTAATGTTTACCTTATTGTATTTTTTTTTTTTTTTTTTTTTTACTCTCTCTCTTGCTGGTAAAAAAAGGACATTGCTGTAAAGGGAATGCAGGGAAGCAAATAAAGAAAAGGAAATCAGGAAATACTATGAACTGCATGTGACTCGCAGCTGCAGAGTTCCTCACAGTAAAGAACCCTGTCTCAACAAAGTGGCTTATGTGCTTTAACAAATATCAGCTGTTTGTTTGGGGTGTAATGAACAAACTAGAGCCAGAGTGACAACTGCTTCAAGTAATTATGAAGACAGCTTGCAAACTATGGCCCCACTTGTTTCAGATTCTAAATGACGACAGCCAGGCTGCTGTTGCTGCCAGCTTTATTTCTGAGCACTTTTATTTCCATATTTCAAAGGTCAGTGTGTGGTGGTGATGGCAGCCAAAGAAAGCCTGTGTGAACGGGGTGTGTGTGCCTGTGCCTTTGTTGGGGGGGGCGGGGAAAGAAAAGCATTTTTATGCATTACCAGTAACTGCTATATTAATAATAAACTCTTAATGAAGTGTTTATAATATGTTAAAACCTAGGAGCCCAGATGAGTTTGGGGTTTCTTTGCTGCAGGCATCTCTTACACATGTAGCAGGGGGGACTCTGCCCTGAGGAGTTTGCAGTGCTAATGGCAGAGATGGCAGAACAGTGATCCCAGGGAAACTCAGTGTTGTTCTTTTGCAGAGAGCCGTGGAAACATGAAATAACTTATCCAGGCACATAACAGGTTTCACATCCAGGTAAAACCTGAACTGAATTGAAACTCCCTGAATCTCAGAGCATTATTTAGGCTGCATCTTTCCCTTCTTCTAATAGCTACAATTTATATTTTATAATGCTATTGATTTACATTTTTACAGAGGCTGAAGATTTTGTGGTATGCAACAATAATCTAAAAGAACCATCCCTTGTGTTGAAGAGATTGTAAGATACATGGGTCAACGCCTGATGGAACAACTACAGGATTTTTGGAGAACTTTTACCAAAGTACTAATCTGATTTTTCCACAAAGTGATCTCATTTTTATTTTGCATGCTTTTTTTTTTTCTTTAATGAATTTATCTACTAAATATCTCATGAGAAATAGCACAGAGATGGAGGTGAAGGAATAAGGAGAGAGTTGAAAGGAATGGCTTCCTTGGTGAGACATGGACAGGGGAAGCTGCCTTGGTCCCAGAACTGGGGCCTCATTTCAAGCACACCTTGATCACACCAGGAGCTGTGACAGAAAGGCATCTGAAAGGAATGAGCAAGTTAAGGGTCTCAACACAGCAATGGCAGGTAGTAACATAAATTCTGTGGAGATTTAAAAGCAAGAATTTTGCATGTGACGCAACAGGAGTGAAGCCATTTTGCCGATTTCCAAGGAAAAGGTTGTGGATTTATGTGAGGCACCTGGGCAGACTGGAAAAAAAAAGCCAAGCAGGGTCAAGGCAGCATCAGGAGGTATGAAATTGCTAATGAAATAGGAAGAAGGTTATGAAAACATGGACAGTAGTATGACAAAAATAGAGAGGCATTTGTGAGATGATATGGATGTAGACGTGACAGCAGTTACCCTGGCTGTTGGGAGAGAGAGTGGCTGACAGCCCAATGGCTGGAAGGCTTGGATACAGGGAAGCCTATGAATTATCTTCTCAGACGGTTATGTATGTGACTTGAGATCACAGTGACAGGGAGGAAGAAGGAAAATAAATAACGCATCCTGTCCTTCCCATCAAGCTTATGATCCTTTGCAAGATGCGGGGTTTTTTTTCCAAATTACAGGAAATTAGAAATTTCTTCAATCAAATCAAAAAATAAATGCAAAACAATTGATGAAGGACAATAGACCGCAGTGAAAGGTAGACAAATGGTCCTTCGGTGAACTCCAAAATGTTTATTAATCAGATGTAAATAGCCTTGCTTCTAATACAGTCCAGGCTTGGCAGCTGCCTAATCTTGTTTTTTCCCTGGTTTAGAAAAGACAGAGTAATTTCACTTACTCTTGAGCCTACTCTCAGGCACCTCTCAGATTCAGAAATGTTCTTAAACATATAACTTATTGTTAACATCTATGTTTCTCCAATATCCACTATCAATGAGGCTCCGTATATGTTTTTTTCTATCCATTTAAATTCTGGTTCGTCGCCTGTTTAAATTAGGCTTTCATATGTTCATGGGAAGAGACTGATACATTTCAAGAGGTTTCCTTGTCTTGGTGTTCCCATTTCTTTGTGGCGAATTGTCTTTTCCATAACAGATTTGACCAGTTCACATGTGGTGCATCCTTGCAGGAAAAGCCCACATTAGGCTACATGTGCCTGAGGAACAGAGCATCAGTAGAAAAGTAGCTGATGAAAGAAATAAAAGTGCTGAATTATCTGACATTATGCATTCCTAATGTATGAAACCTTTAGCCTGAAAAGCTGAGAAAAAATCCTACTGACTTTATTCCTTTATGTAGGATAATTTGCGATATCTACTTGCAACATGCGAGTTGTAAACTAAGTAAAATTTGAATCCCTTTATGATAGCCCTTTTCTTTCTTAGTTTCTTTCATAATAATAGTTTAGTCTTCTTCAAGCCTCACTTGGCAGATTTCCCAGCCTGTCTTTTTGTAGGGAGGCTCCATTAAATTCAGCAGAGAGCAACATGTGCCACTCTGAAGTAGCCATTTCATGAGTGGTCTCTGAATTTCTTTTAGCGCTGAGTGCCTTCAGTTTCTGTTTTTTTCCAGATAATCGTAGTCTTACAGCACATGCTCACACAGGTTTCTCCAAGGGCAGTTCAATCTCAGCTGCTGCAGTGCTGCTGAAATGAGGGGGGCAGGGAGCTGTTGCTCTAGCTGTCTCTCACGGCTGTCATTTCTAGTTCTTTTCCCAGTTGAAGTCCCTGGAAAATGTTGCTTCTTAGCAAACGAGCTGATGCAGTGTCCTGGCTTCCCTCTTCTGCCTCACAGTTGTTTGTGTGGAGAATTTGGAGTGCTAAGCTTAAATGCAGATACGCATTTAAGTCTCAGTAAATCCCAAAATATCATAAATAAACCCTTGAAAATTCAACTGCCTTTTTCTGTTACTGCTAATGAGTGGTTAGGTTTGTTCTCAGTAGCATTTCTACAGGTTGCAGTTGTAAATGGTAATAAAGACGCAATATTACAAAGCAAGTACATGGTACATAGTGAAGATAAGTGCTGCTTAGTGTGTATCAGAAGAGATTGAGAAGGAGGCTTAGTTAGTTAGTTAGTAACACCTCAGTAGAGCATTTAATACTTGACTTATTTTTTTCTTGTTTTATAGAGCTGAGGTGTTTACTTTTAAATTTGGCTGTTTGTTGTTTCCTTCAAGGACGGGCACCATAAGAAAAAGAGATAATCAGTTGCCAAGGCCACTCAATGGGTAAATGATTAAGATGAGACTAAAATATGGGGTATGTCTTCCACAGTTATTGAGGTGAGTAGTGTTAAGCTGGGCTCTTAGGCCGTCTCTAGGACTCTACAGTCTTTCAGAAAGACATTACCATTTGAAACTGGAGTTGACCAGCCATGTTGATTAAGGTGTTTGATTCAGTGGCAAATAACCACAAAAAGGTTTAAATACAGATAACAGATGTGGCTCAGGTACAGGTAAACAATTGAATGTCAGAGATCATGGATTTCAGGGATGTCTTATAAAGCAGGCTAGTGATAACAATGTTACTGTTTTGGTTTTTTTTCTCTGAAAAATGGAGAAAAATATCCTTTCCCATGGATTTACCTCATCTGGGATTCAGTGGGCCAGGACAAGGCAAACTGTACACTTTGCCTCTACCATATTAGACTTCTATATGATTGACATCTCCCAGGCTATTTATGAGTGAAGTGATGTGCCAGTGCAGAGTGGCTTCTAGGGAGGGTCTTATTTTAGAAACATATTGAGTATGCTGGGAGATTGCCATTTTTCTCTTTAGGTAGTCTCTATCTTTATTCTTCTTTGACAAGAAACTTAGGCTTTGACGCCAAGAAGCACAATGAAAAAGAATGGTTTTCCCTTGCCTATTATCTTCCTCTTTGTTGAACCTGAGAATGCACCTATTTATTTCTATTAGAGGTTAACTCAAGAGTGGCAAGCTACTTTTTCATTTTCATTTATTTTCTCATATCCAATTTCTGCTTTATGATGGAATGGATGGAATTTTTTAGTACTTTTTAAGACCAGGTTAAAAAAAAAAGTTGAATAGGCAATTATAGTATGGCAATTACATAAAGCCCGTTCCCCCTTGCTAGAGTTGTCATTCGTGCAGCATTTCTAGTTTTGTCTTTATTATAAAACCAGCATCCATTCTCCTTATTATCAGCTATATTTCTCTTTGTTACTAGCAACAGAGAAGGGGGGGGGGGGGGGGAGAAGGGAGGAGGGAGGAGGGGAAGTACAAAGAACTGCAGATTAAGCAGAAAATACTGACATACTCAGTTAATAAGGGATTCCCTCAAATGTCATCTTCTGAGATCCCAGTCTCAAGTGTTTAGGACCTTTACTCATCAGAACAGGCAGACATGTCTGCAGTTCAAGGTCGTTAATGTGTTCTGTATCCCACAGGCCTTACACTTGCAAAAAGAGGAGGGAGAGGCATCTTCATTAGGCAAAATCTTTCTCATTTTCACATCTGCTCTACAGGGTGATTCCACTCTGCAAATAGACTTTCAAAATGCAGATTTTCTGGGAAGACGTATGCTTTGCTCCTGAAAATTACACCTAATGTATTGGTGGAACAGTACAGTGTCAAGTTTTGCTATGTCAGGTGGTCTGTGAAGAACTAGAGGGGCTAGGACATCCTTCCTTAGAAAATTGTTCTGATATTCCTGACAGTTGGTGCAATCTGGCACATTTTAAAAGAGAAGTATTTACCCAGAAACACTTTCAAATCTTTATATTAAATATCATGTCATTTATTTGCTTACTATCATTGTATTTTAAGGTGGCCCAAGACAAGTAATTCTTTTCCACTGCAGGTACAAGTAGCAGGATTCAGAGGGGAGCAACGCCATGAAAAGAGAAGTCACACCCTTCATTGTGGTGTTTAATATTTTAATAATATTGCTCAGAATATCAACTAAAAGTTCAGTTCAAACATGAGGAGGTCATAGGATATGAGGATGTCATTGGATAAAATACGGTCTTTGTTCATGATCCAGAAGAAAATGTTGAATGCTATAGGCTTAGCTGCCAAGAGAACAGGGAAAACATTTTGCTAAAACTAATGTCTTCACATCAGGAAAATGTCAGGATGAACATGATTATGCAGGTTTTGGATGATAAATAGCTGGGCAAAACTGAAATGATGCTTGCCAGTGGACTGAAATAAAAAAGTCGGTTGAATATCATCTCAGTCTCCCCATTGAAGGTATATAACTATTTGTCAATATGTGACAAAGTCTTGGGAAGATGAGGGAGTTGTGTTTATCTACTGATGAAATTGCGATGAACACCTAATGTTGTTTCTAAATAACAAGGTAAGAGTGAACAGAAGTCTAGGAAACATGCACTCAAGGCATCGTTGTATCCATCCATGAATATAACTTTCCCCAAAGGAATCATCAAAGCTGAGGGGGAAATGTTAGGCAGAAGGCTGACGCCATGTATGCGATGGCTTGGCCCAGAACATAACAGATCTTCAGAGAAGTCTTCCAGCTACTCAGGCCAGCTGTTGATGCCTGTTTACAGATCTTGTCCTAACTTAAAAAGCAATGGATCGAGTCTCAGCTATGTAAAAGACTGAATTTCAGTGACAGCTGAGAATCCTAAATATAAGGACTTATCTGTTTGGGAGAAGAAAGGGGTGGAGAAAGAAAGGTCCACTATGGTATGGCCTGGTCTTTGAGATCATGCAAATCCAACGGCTGGTCACATTTTAGCATGCATTGTAAATAATTTACATCCTATGTGAGAATCTCAGATTTATTCCCAAATTTATATTTTAAAAAAATATCTAGTCCCAGCAGTATTTTAGCATCGAAGTGGCAAAGTGGCAGTGACCCTGAAAATTCCCTAGGGATTTTAATGTTGCTTTTGATTTGTATCTGGAAAATCCTTATATCTTAACACTGCCAATTTTATCACTGTGCTAAGAAAAGTAAGACGTAATAAGGTGGAATTCCACCTGAAAGTAGAGGTAAATCTGTACGTAGAATGGAGAAAAATAGGTAGAAGAATGATCTTTGTACCAGGAAACATGCGTTTCAGGTGACAGTTCACAGTTTTCTAAACTATGGGTGGAGGACTGTTAATTGATTTTATCTCACAGGGAGATGACCACAAAATGAATTAATTTATACCTTGTTTAATTATAAAGACAATGTGGCTCAGCACTAGCTTAGAGAAACCTTAGAGAAAATATCCCTATATAGCAGACCAGCTGTTCTAGGTAAAACAAGAATGGCATGTAAGATCCACGTTACATACCAACTCTGGGGATTCTGAGGACTAAAAGGCATTCAGAGGTGAAACATACCTAAACTTAATTTTCATTTAGTAGGTGGGTCAGAAGAAGTCCCAATACTTTATGTAGGCAAACACAAGGGCTAACAAAGGATGGCCTTCATGCAAAAGTCTGTTAAGACTGTGGATATTTATAAGTTGGATATGGCAAACTTCCCCACATTACATGTTAATTTATTAAATTTATTTATTTATTTAAAAGAATGCTATTTATTTTACCCGTTCCCTAGGGAAGACTGCTTCTTAAAGCTCAGCCCCAGTTTTCAGTTGGGTTTAGTTGCCCTTCTTTTCTGTCCTCTGTCCTACCTGTCCTTGCAACTTTTGAGACCACACTGCAGAAGCAGAGGCCTGGAGAGATTCCTGCAACTGAGGCAGTGCAGTATTGGCTTGAGGCTTGTAGTTTGGAGGAATAATAATAGGTTTGAATAGCAGTGGCCATAGTGCCTGAGCCTAGGGGTTCGTGCCAGTGCTGGCTTGGGGATCCCTGCACCGCACCATCTTCTCTGGTCTTGATTACCATGGTTGTTCAGCCCTTGTCTTCCCTGACTGGTGATGTAAAAAGGACATTTATGAGCTGTACACCTTTTGAGCTACCGAGGTCAGAAAAATCTAGCAGGATCAGTTCACTCATCCTCTGCATTTGCCAGTAGTGTTACTTATATTAATGTGTTTTTCCAATGCTGTGTTATTGAATGAAATAATTGGTGGAGGTGAAGGTGGAGATATTATAAAAAAAATTGCAGTTATTTTCATGTGGATTGAAGGCAAATTTGGAGGCTGGTGCTCTACAGACATGCAATGAAGTTAATTATCTCTTTAATCTCTTCTATTAAAACCTAGCAATAAACTAAGGAAAGATGAAATTGATCTGCAAGAACTTGATGGGGACAAAGCAAGGACTAGAGAAAACCAGAAATATTATGCATAATTGAGAAAATGGATAATGATCACTTTAATCAATGAAATTAGAGATGGAAAGGCTGCTAGGTCATGTATTCTGTCCAAGGCCTCTGACAGCTTATTTTCTTATCACCAAGAGAACAGTTTGCAATTTCATGCCTGATTTTGGCTTGTCCTTCACTTCCAGCTAACCAACAAAATCTGTCTGAATTTCACAGATCTGATCCTATTTTTTTCCAGAAAGCTTAAGGCAAAATGAAGGCATATGCAAGAACAGAGGGTTAAAAATACGAGGGATTTCCATTAGAAAACAGTCTTCCATAGCTCACCTTAATCTGTTGTGGCTTTGCTTGGAACAGCTTTGCATTTATTTTCTGCCCTGGTCCTCAGCAGCAGCTTGCACCTTTGGCAGACTGCAAGAATTTGGGGGGTAGGACTGTGGGCAGCTGAGGTTGTCATTGAGATAGGGTTGTACTGCGCCATGGCACTTTCTACCAGGTAGCTACAAACTCCCCGAAACATCCCCATGAACCTTCAGAATGCCAAATAATGTCACTGCGGTTTGAGCACAGACCCAGCAAGCCCCAAGTGGAGCACCTGTCCTGTATGACATTTAGGAGGGCACAAGTATGTCCAGCTGACCCATGTCTCCAGGCTTGGTAACAGGCCAGAAGAAGCAGGAGGAACACTCAGCTGGTTCTGCCTCTGTTGATAAAGGACCTTGGCAGTGATGGGGTTTGAGTGGTACTTAAGGCTAGCGCTCCAGCATATGTTTCTGCATCCAGGTAAACTGAGGTTCATCTTATCAAATGTAAGTAGGTCCACTGCTTTATTAAGGCAACAGGCCCATAGTCCCCCCTAGCTCAGTTTATGGAGCCATTGTTTTTGTCAAGAAAGACTGGTTGGGGAGGAAGAGGACTACGTAAAGTGGTAGAGAGGGCATGCTTGTCCATGCATCACAAAAATTGGATATAGATCTGTATAACCTGAAAGATGCAACTAACACTTGAGTTCTCCTCTCTGTTCCCACCTTGGTCTTAAACGATAGGATTGATATAGTATAGGGTATGTATAAGAAAACTGAGTAATAGGAGTAACAGTTAACTGTCTCATGCTGTGGGTCTAAACAGATTAAATACAATTTTGTGTACGTACTCCAACTACTGCACCTACATAACAAGACACTTTTTGAATTTTGAAAGACGAGAATGTTTCCCCATGGAGACCAGACATACCACCCTCAGAAACCTGATTTATACCAAGGCTGGATGAGACTCTGGACCAGGAAACTGAAGTATGTGCAAAGATTAGGAGCGGGGAAAGAGGGAAAATTTCAGGGGTAAAGTGGTGAATAAGCATTTTATTCGGGGAGAAAAAAAGGCTTTACACATGAACACAGAAAAAAGATACTGAATAGTAGTGTTGTTTGGGTGCTTTTCCTGTTTAACATGACTAATCTCCCTAGAGCCACAGGTCAAAATCTAGGCAGGATTGGCTTTGCCCTTCATCCTCAGTTTTCATCTCCATGGGAATAGGTTAGTGCTTAGCAGCACATACTACAGCAGGAAACCATCTCAGTGTGTGCCATTCCCCCGATCGAGAGCATTTCCTTGCCCAGTAGATTTCTACGATTGACTTAGGGTTTCTTTTTTCATGTTCAGCAAAGCCTTCTGCATTATTATAAACAAATGATGAAGTTGCAGAATTGTAGCACTTATGTAATTTAATTTGTGCTTTTTGCATCTCCCAGTACATGTATATATATAACCAGGCCTTTCCTGCTTTCTGTGCATTGATTGTCCATATGCTCCTTTTCTTCTAACCTAGATGGAGTCTGTAAGTATAAAACAATAAGAAGAACCAACAAATTAGATCAGTGTTTAAATTAAGACAGCTTATTTCTAGTTTTCACAGAATAGTAATCAGACCTGCTTCATCTGACACAGTTGCTAAGGTCATTTTTCACTTGCATTAACATAAAATTAGATGAGTAAATCAGTGGTACATATGTTGTTTAGATTAGCTACCACTTAAGTTTCTCAGCTAGCCAGACATATGGATAAGCTAGGCACAGATTAAGCAGGTCTGAGTTGACATTAAAATCCTATTCTTGTGATAAATATTGTAATACAAACAAGTATATGGCAAATATAACCAAGACTGCATTCATTTTCAGGGTAATATTGACACAAGCCCAGGACTATTCTGTGTATGACATGAATTGGTTCACGGCTTGTTAACAGATGACAACAGAAACAAAATAATCAAGTTAGCTTTCTTTCCATTGTCTCCCTAGGTAGATGTGGAAGAATTTTATAACTTTGCATATTAAAACCAGTAATTACCCAAATAACCAGAAATTATTTGGAGCTGTAGGTGGGGTTTGGGTGGCAAATTGAAGAACCTGAATTTTTGAAAAAGCAATGTAGTTCAGCTTTAGAAAGTCAGCTCTTCTTACTAATAACACACTGGAATCATCACCAAGCATTGCAATAGGTGTTTTCTTCTTAATTGTAGGCTGGAGTAGGAACTCTAAAAGCTCTAAAATTCAGACACAGGTGGCAAAGTCACTGAGGCAACTTTTAAAATACATCTTTAGGGCCTTATTGTTTAGTCAGCATGATGGGCTTCTGTATGGAATATCAATCCCTTTGCTCTTCTGTGGCTCCAAGGAATTTGTGGGCAGGAGCATACACTGGCCCAGAGGAACCACTGCAAGCTGCTGTGCAAGTTCTTCATTCTTCATAGTGTCATTGGTTCTTCACTGGTTGCGGCGATGGCTTTCACCTGTGAGTCTGGCATGGGGGCTCCTTGGCTTTTACGATTGTCAGCTGTGAGCTGTGGCTTATGGTGCTGTTCGTATGTTAACTCTTCTGCCGGGGTAAATGTGTTCAGCTCTGCTGGCATCTCTGTATGTCAGCGTGTCATTTGATCTGGTATTGGAACCATCTTATTTTGCACCTTTGAAGTGATGTTTGCAATTTTAACTCATTTGTAACATTGTGTTTTATAGTTAGGACACAGATTTTTTAAACAAATGTTATTATATTTGTTTAATCATGTCATGGTGGTGGAATACAAAGGTGCAGTAGTTTGTAGTTTTTGAGTTCTTGATCTTTTTACATCCTATAGCCAAGAAACACTTCGCCATTATTCATTTAGGTCTCCTCTCTAGATACCTGTACCCAAATCCTAGCTGAGACAACAAGAGACAATGAGTTGGGTCTCATTTTTGGCCCTTTGCCGAGCATCAGAAACTCTTGTTGCAGCAGTGACACATCTGGCAGTCTCTGCCCTGGCCTGCGGTAATAGGGGTGAAATAGCCCCTGACTGAGGCGAGGAAAGCTTACAACTTGCTTGCTGATGCTTTGCCTGGCTTTTGCTAATGCCATTAGTTTCACACTTACATGAACTCTCAACTGCAAATATACAGATCCATTATCCCACACAGCCCCATGTTATTTCAAGGTAACATTGAGCTACTGAGCTGTGTTTTTAAACTGAAGGCTGGTCAATGACCATACTTTATCCTGGAGCTTTTGCACAACTGCAGCACCGAAAGAGAAATGTGTCAGCAAAAATGCTGACCACATTCATAGCTCCATATCAACCCCATATCAGTCAAAGTGTTTACGTTTGCAGAGATGTAAATGTACACGCGATTTAAAGAATTTGCTTTTGTGGTGAAAACTCTAGCAATCTACTCTTGGTTTCTAAAATCTACTGGTTTATTTTGTCCTGCTCCTGCTTTATACTTGCATATATTTATGTGAAACACAAGGAGAAAATACTTTTTACTCTCTCCTGCAGTCGGCAAGGAAAAAGGGCTTTCAACACTGTGCTGCAAGCATTTCAGCTTCTGTCCCCTGAGATTGAAGTATCATAGCAATTGAAGTTGTCAATTACTTCTAAAGCAAGCTGTTTATAGACCATTATTCCCAAGGCTTTATTTACTTGCTTTCTTTGCAAGTAAGACGATGGAGTCAGTTCAACTATTAAAAAATTTGCCACCATCCCTTCTACTGAGTGCTTACCATCAAAACATCCTCTTTTTGCCTTCTGTCTCTGTCCTCTGGTTTCTCCTGTATTTCCCTGTGGACTGGAGGGCTTGTGAATAACTATCTCATCCATCACTTGTGGACATGAGTATCACATAGGGAATATATAGTGAACCAAGCATCTAAAGCATCTAAAAATTAGAATCAAATATTTTTCTTTGATTTGTTTCTTAGATTTGTTGGTTTGTATTTTGAAGGGCTTCACAATATGACCATTCATTAAATAAAGAAATGTCTTTTCTTCTGTGTTCTGTACTTTAGGTTAAATAAGGACTTTTGGTGACTGATAAACATTGGGTTTCACAAAAGTCATTGGACTTGGTAGAGATATTTTGATGAAATATACTGTCTTGTAAAGGAAAGAGATGAAAACTAGATAATTTAGAAGTCTCTTTTAGTCCTAGTTTCCACAAAAAGGTGAAATACTGTAATATTCTTTTTCAGCAGAGTTTAGCATGGTGTTTTCAAACACACATGAATCGATACACAGCTGAAGAGAAAGTATGATGATGTTTTCCATGATGCATCAAGGGAGTGATTCCCAATGACAGCAAAGAAGTATTAATCCCATCAAACATGGTCCAGGTAAAACCACGTCTGGAGTTTGTTGCTGCTCAGTAAGAATAAAATTACATGGGAACAACTGAAGAGGAATACAGGACTGTAGTCTGCAGGACTATAAATGAGAGTACATCTTAGAAATAAAGATGAGCAAACCAAACTGTTTAGGTTCATGGAACAAAGATTGGGTACGGAAAATACTGTTCTGTATGAATATGCGAGGATATTTTAGACACCAAAGAGGGAGAGGAGCTGTTCAAACTAAATGACAGTGCTTGCTCTGGAAAAAAAAATAATATGATCTGGCAACAAATAAATGGGAATGAAAATGGGAGGATGGTTTTGAGACATCATGGGAATAAAGCTCTGGGACAGCTTTGTGACAGGAGTCATAATTGCAGAAGTCATAGCTGTTTTAAGGAGTCTGGTATTTTCACAACTCGGTTTATCCAGTGTGATTGCCTGAAATAGCTAAGGATTAGTCTTGTTAACCCAGAAGGTCCCTTCTGCTGTTGAGTACAAGAAATGGTATTTGAGTCAGTAATTAGAGAGTCCTTTAAATTTGTGTGTGAGGGGGTGAAAAAGCCTACATACAATTGTGATTTATTTTCTGTTATTGTTTTTTAGTTTTGGCTTTAATTTTTGAGCATATAATGGTTTGACCTTAATGTTATCTTAAAATATTTTCTGTGGAGGACATATATTATACAAAGAGGACATATATTATACAAAGATATATGTGTTAATTAATGCCATACATAATGCAATTCAGCTGCTCAGTAGGGAAAAATACTCTATTCTAAATAAAAGAGTACAGTATTAACATATTCCCTGAGTTCTACACCTTTAAATGGGCCCCCAGATTGCTCTGTTCATGGACAAAGCACCAGTGCGTTCGTCTCCGTTGAGAACCTGTGCCCTGAGTCATTGGTCTGCTGAAAGTGGTTTTCTTTTTCTTTTTTTTTTTTTTTTGTTACCATAGTAACATTCAATAATTTTTTCCCCAATTGTTCAGTTTCGGAGGAATTTTAGAAAACTCCCAGGGATGAAAATACAACAATAGCTAGGAAAAACACAGCTGAAGCATTATAGGGGAAACTCCAGACGCAGATGCTAATTTGTGAGTGTGCAGACCTCAGGTTTTGTTATCAACAGGAAGTGGTGGTTCTGTAGCTCCTATCTGGTTTCTCTTCCAGTAAATCTGTATCATTTTAACAGAAAGCAATATGTGGTTCAAATATTCAAAAGATAAATGTATAATTAATTCACGAGAGTCTCTCTTATTTTTTTTTTTTTTTTAACAGAAATGATATTGTGGTAACAGAAAAATATTGGCAACAAAGTATTTGGGAAAAATTGTTAGTGAAGATCTATCTGCAGTTTCTTTTTTTGACTTTTTTTTAGATGAGGTTAATTTTACAGCGTTTTTTTCTGAATTTTATGTAGGGTACAGAAAAAATAAAGTATATTAATTTGCACTGCATGCTCTCCCTGGTTCTTTTGCTATCAAGTGCTAGAGCTGAGTTGGGTAATACATTTATTATTACCCTGGCAGAGGCTGGGAACAGGAAATGAATGTCTGCTGTCAGGGGAGGAATGGTTCAAAGCCCTGCGAGGTCAACAGACGATTTTCCATTTACAGCAGTGGGTTTGGTTCAGTCTGTTTAACTCTGGTAATTCATTATGGTTTCAAGTGAGGGAAAGGGGCTGCAGAATCAGCTCCATGTATGTGTGAATATGGAAAGGCAGTCTGCAGTGTTCAATACACTATGTGCAAGGAGCAGCTGGGTGCTTTTCTTATCGAAACGTGTGACTGGAGGTTGACGGTAGACGTTAGAGAACGGAGTATCACCAAGGAGGAGGGATTTTAATGCAAGAACAAAGCCAAGCAAATACGCTGTATAATCAAATCAGAACTATAAATTGTTAAGGAAAATGGGATTGGTCTTATTATATTCTAGCAGTAAATATTGTCTGTGATTTATAATCTCAGCTGCTACACTTGCAAAATACTGAGTTATATCTGTTGGGGAAAATTACTTCACATTGTATGTAAGCCTGATTAAAATAACATCTGGGAGGGGAGAATAAAATCCTGTGTACCTTATTCTTCAAATCTGCAGTGCTTGATAGTACTCATAAATACACTATAAGCAATGCTGCTTTTATTTATTTCACTCACTTTTTCACAGTTTTAAAAAAATGCTGACTTTGTTTATGAGCTAGAATCCCCCTTCCATTGCTTATCTCTGAAAAGAGGCTTTATTTACTTAAAACATAACTTCTGTGCTAAAAATCATTTTTACTAATCCAAATGATTTCTACTTCTTAAAGCAAATCTACTGTTAACCAACTCGTCCTAGAGAAAAATGGCTTTAATCTTAGAGACTGCATTAAACTTAGGAAGAAACCGAATCAATAAAGGTGAAGGTCATGGAAACAGATGATTAGAGCAAACAACGGGGCTGCCTACTGTACAATAGGGTTATAAAATAAACCAAAACAAAAGCCTATCAGAATACATCAAGAATGAACTTTATGAATAGGTTCCTCTTCAGAATGCTGAATGGTTGGATTTATCTCCTGCAGGTTTTTTTTTTCCCTCCTTTTCTGCCTCCCTTCCCCCAGCTCCTTTCTCTCTGCTCTTTTCCTCTTGTTTCCTGCTACGTTATAAACTAAATTACCCTGTGGAAAGATCAGTGAGCCCTGATTAACTAATGTGTCAGGTTTTCAATGCCCACAAATACCTTATGCTGACATGCATGTGATGTGAAATGAATATTGCTCTGAAATGGGTGAGAAATGGGCTACTGCATTATCTGTGTAGCTGGCCTCTATCTCTCTACACACATGTAATTCCCACATACAATCTTTAGCTGACTTTTGGAGTGGGAGTCAGGGGAGAGATTGGGGGATGGGTCTGTAAATAGGAAGGGTGAATAGCAGCCACAATGATTGAGGACTTGGTTTAGATCCTAGAGCTTAATAACAGTTAGAGTTAATGGCTTGAGGTGATTAACTGGTTCCAACCAGTCATTAATCTGCAGGAGGTGTCTTTAGTCTTGTTCATTATTGGTAAGAAATGACACCCTAGCATTTTGCTTGAACTTTGTTCTTTTGTTGTTGACAAATGAGTCTGAAAACAAATGTGGTGGAATCAAAACCTACAGCGTGATGTCACTTTTCTGGTGCGCATACCAAGGGCTGTCCCAGAGCTGGGGTGGAGCTCTGACCTGGCCACACTGGCAAAAATCTGGTTCCTAATTCTGTACCTAAGTGTCTGGTTTTTCTTTCCTTTTCTTCCTGAGCACACCTAGTAATTCTCAGCACTATTGAAAATTGGGACACTCACTTAACTAAATGTGGATTTGAGCTTTATCCTTGTATTTGAAAAGATGGGATATTAATAATTACCCAGAGCTAAATTCACAGTAGTGGTGTTACCTTTGTCCACTCCCAATGTATTTCACCCATAGACTGGCAACACTGGAGGGAATTTGCAGGAGCTGACTGCAGGGGTTTTAATCTCGGTCCCCTGCACTAGCCTAAGCCAAGTGGAAATCTTGACAATCCACTTCAGCAGGGATGACAAGAGCAGTGCTGGAAATTTCACTGCAGTGGACCCAAAGCTGTTGATAAGAATGCAGAAAATTATTAAGCTAAAGCTGGAGAAGGCATCAATCATTTTGAAAGCAGGCCCTTTGATTTTCTCCTCAAAGTCCAATCTGACCTGACACCAGCCTGACAACATCCTTTTATTCTATACACACCCATCACTGTCTCATTCTGCTACATTGCTAATAGGTCCAGTGACAAAACAAAACAAAACAAAACCAAAAAGAAAAAACCAAAACCAAAAAACCCAGCAATGTTAGTGTGTATGAGGGGAATAAGAGAAGGAGAAAATAAAAAGGTTAAAGGTTTAAAGATACCAAAAGAAAATACTTTTTAAATACTAATTTGAACTTTCTCTACTGTTGCAGGCCTGTTTGTCACATCCACAAAGGTACATGAACAGTGACTGGCACATGCAATTACCTTTTGAGATAAAATAAGTAAGAAAAACCTAGCATTATCTTTTATTTGAAATATTAAATCTGCCCTACCTCTCTCTTTTATATCACAGCGGGAAGGGAAGGGAAGGGGGAAATACAGATGACTGCTCCTATTCATGACCAAAAGAGGAGTAAATCCAAGGAAACCTTGGTGCAGAGGAAGCTTTGGTGGTAAAAATGGATGTCGTGGATCAAGAACAGTAGCTGGCGAGAGATTACACTGACTCTAGAATTAAATCAGTCTTAGTGCAAAATATACCTATCTTTGCTGTCAACTTAAAGCTACCATGCTATCGAAAATCAGGATAGAGGCTCTGCTGCGTTCTGGGCTGCCGCTGTGACTCGAGTGGCCTATTTATTTAGATGACTGAACTTTGTGCACACACAGTAGATTTCTTCCTGTGAGCTGAGATTTTGGAAAATTACATTACCAAATCAACACCGACTGTGACACACATTGAATTTCTCGTATGGTAAGCTGAACACGATAGCACAACATGGGTGCGTTTTTACAGCAAACTCAAAAGCAGTAAGCCCTGGAACCCACGGAAATGACTGATTTAGACCCAATCAGCCTGCTATTATGATTAAAGATTATAGTGTAAATAACAGTTTAGGCCTAATGCAGAAAATGGCACAGAAGACAGTGGATAAAGAGCTGTTTGCACCAGTTCACATCCAGGCACAAGTGGCTCAGATTCACTGGTTTGATCTGGCTCAAGTGCTGCTGTGGTTAGGAAGCCTCATCACTCCTCTTTCTTCAAGGGTGCAGACCTGTTGTGCCCAGAAGGTGTTTCTCCCTAGCTTCTACAGCAGAGTTTTCAGGAGCACCTCTTTACTGACTGTCCCCTATGACCACGTAAGCACATAACAGCTAGGTGGAGAGGAATTTCTGACCTTTTTTGGACAATATAATAGTGTATGCTCCTGGACTGGTGGTCTGTGTCTCTCTCAGCATGTTGTGGGAGACGAAGATAAACCTTCTGTACCAGACTTATCCTTGGGCCTGCTGCATTCCCACAGCAATGGCTTTGCACCTGTGTGCAATTCCGTGTGCCATTTCTGGGCTGTGGCTCATGTCCAGAGGCTTTGGTGTCCTCACTGTGTATCTGTGCTGAAGGCAGAGGAGGAATTGAATGTGCATAAGCTGCTACATGCCAAAAGTTTGTTGCCAAATAAAAAGACATCAGCAGCACGGGAAATGGGGTGACCGGAGCTCTGGGATGCCCATGGAACACATGCACATGGTGGCCCAGACACATTCCTGGTGGCCTGTTGCCTTTCCTGGCCATGTGTTTTTTGAAGGAAGGGTCACTGCACACTGAAATTTCAGCCATCAAATCACTTGAAGGTAGCCTGAAGCTCTCCAGAGTGGTGGACACAATGGTGGTGACTTCTGTGGCTCTCCAAGCACATGAGGATGGAGGAGGTTAGAGTGAGATTTGAGGATAAAGGTACTTTTTAATCTAGTGCCCCTTTCACCAACTCTTATATCAGCTGTCCTCTTTTCCACCCCATTAACTGTATGAGCATACCCTTTTATCAGCTTAAAGGCCTTAAAATACAGTATTTCGTATGTGGATTAAGGGCAATGTGCAGCTCTAAGTAACTCATGCTGATGAATTCCTCTTTGGGATGAAGTTGTAGAGGAGTGCTGCAAGGCTGCATGGCTTTTCTGTGCCACTTACAGAAATATCAGATAAATAGATGAAATTTGTCAAAACCCCAGTTAGAGCAATACATTTGTGCCTGAATACAGAATTCCCCTAGCATTTAAATAAGTTTACTTACATTCAATATAAGAAACCAGAATGTATTTACTTTCAGTTTTATAACTAAATCCATGACAATTTATTTTGTATGAAAGGTTAAATGACTTAATAATGGCTTTCTCAGAATGTTTTTGTATTTTCTGGATGTTGGAAAAGAAGTGGGTTCTTTTTTCTTTCCTAGATAGTGAAAAAATACATAATTATGTTCTTTCTTTAGCTATGTAAATGACCTTACTGATAAATGAAAATTGATATTTCAAAGCTATAGTTTATTATAGCCCGATGGCATGTTAGCCCTTATCATTCAAGGCAGTATTTAACTCTGAATAATATATTATTCTAACTCTCTGAAATTGTTATTATGAGATTTTAATGCACCATAAAACATGTCTTATGATCTTCAGCATGCTAAAATGTCAGTCTAACATATTAATATAACATACATCTTGGAAAGCAGCAGTTTGACAAAATCTTTCTTGATATATAGCATTTCTTGTACTACATTTCATACATGGATTTATGTGTAAGTATGGGATTTACAACATCTGAATAAAATAGTTATCGTTTTTTTCTGCACATATAAAACCTAGCACAATGAGATCTCAGCCACAACCATAGATTTTGTCAAAATTTGTTTATTAAATAAACTGTTGTTGGCAAAGCAGCCATCATACTGAAGCAATGTATGTGAATATATTCTTGTTTTTGCACATGGACTTTTCATGCTGTCCTTTTCTGATTTGAAAGTATTGATGCTTGGTCTTAGTTTAGATGTTACTATTCTGTTTTGGCAATTCTGAGGAAAATGCATTAACTAATCTTGAACTGGACAATGAGGGGGAATAACAAGGACAGGGAAATAGATTTTTCTGGGCTCAGACTCTTGCAACATGGAATTTATGCAGAAGATAGCAAAAAGTGCGTTGTGAGCCCCTATCTCCAGTCAGGCGGGCCAAGTCTGTGCACATTCACATTTGTGTCTACTCAGCCTCAGAGATGCTCTGGGCCTTGTGATGACCATTACTGAAGGTGGACATACAGTCGATCTGCTTCTCTCAAAACCAGGGCTAAAAGATAGGCGATGTATCTGCTGACCCAAAGACGTTGTCTAACCATCAGAGCCTGCTGGGGCAAGATGACACCTCCATCATACACTTTTTTTGTGATGGTCAGGGTGGAAAAAAAGACGCTGTCAGAGAGACGTTGCATCATCCAAATATTCCTGTGGCTGGTCAATACAAGTAGAGGAGTGCTCTGCAAGGCTTACAGCTGGATGACTGCAAAGCAGTCAGTTTAGCACTGCATCCATGGACCAGAGCTAGATTAATCACTCCAGGGCTCTCTTCTGCTCAGATCTGAGATTAGCAAATGGAAGTCCCAAATTAAAATGTTTTCTTTCATTTTTGTTCATATAAATAAAAATCTTGTCATTCTGGACTTTTGATTTGATGGAATTCGATGGGTCCCATATGAAGAATAGTTTAGGGGCGATCCCTATTTTTTCTTACTATTCTTTTTTTTTTTGTGAGAAAGGATGGTTCAAAAATCAGATCAGACATATTTCAAACTAAACCAAAAAGTCAATGTATGTGCTGTCACATATGTTCTGCATGTTCTTCCTTAAGTACCCAGAGAATTAGTAACTGTAGTCTATATCTTTTCCTGAAGAAAACTGTAAAAGGCAAAAATGTTCTTAATTAGTTGTACTAATTAATTAGGCAATAAGATTTGGTCCAGAAAACACTGTAAAGAAAAACAGTTTTCATCTGATGCCAAATGTTGCCCAGCTGCCAGATCCCATTCTTTCTTTACCTGTGGACTGGATGTAGTATCTTAACACAGTAAGTTCTTGTGAAATAAAAATGTAGCAACAGCTGTCCTTGAATGTGCATTACATTGTCTGGTTTTCAATCTAAAGGGCTTGACTGCTGCCATGCTTAAATTTATAAGGATATATTATATTTTGTGTCTTACTGGGTTCTGAACTAGTGTTAAAAACATGATGCCTGAAGGCTCTATTGAGATCTGTATTTATATCATTTGAAGACACATACTTAGAAGCACCTATCCAAACATGTCTAAAACTATCTAATCCAAGACTTTTACATTTAGGTGCTCTGATTTTCTAAAATTTATCTTTGCAGCCTACAGGAACTGCCCTTGATTATCCTGATTACATATCTGTAACGATCAGAGAGGCTATTTTCTGATTTTAAAGAGGTAACAAGGAGAAAAAAGGAGAAAAATAATGACCAGATATAATGCTGAAGGCACAATAATTGAAAGGAAGAGCAGTATTTCTTAGTATATTGCAGACTGAATGGAGGTTGAGCAGTTTAAAGCAGAGGTTACAGGGTCTATTGCACAGGAAAATTTCAATTCAGGGCCAGCAGTGGCCACATGCGGTAGGGAAGATGCTGGTGAAGAAGAGGAAACAAGAAGTATGATGCATGGATAATAGCCGCATAAAGAGAGGATTCAATAAAGCAGCAGCTGGAGAGACACCCTAGCACGACAGCAATCTTTGTTAGGTGTGTGCTGCTGTATGCTGCCGTTGTCCTCATTCCTGTTGAAAAAAAATAGCAAGGGAGTAAGTAGTACTTAGGAAAACTAGATTACATTTTCCCCTTATTATAGGAAATGTGCTTTTTTTTGTTCAGTAGAAAATAATAGAAAAATCTATTTGTTATTAAGGGAGTTTGTGCATATCTTCTTTCATAAAACAAATCTTCAACATGTCTTTCTCATACAGATTTCAGGGAAATAGTTGTGTGGTTATATCTGAGGGAAATTTCTGGACTGGTATTCATGAAGAAATGTCAGGGGCAGACATAGACTTCTCCAGTCCAAAGCAAAGATTTGGAACATGTTCATGATGACTGATCTAGAGAAGCTGGATATAAGCAGGCATAAAAATATTTATAGGCAAATGATTTATCCTGAATGTTATTGACACTAGGCAACCGTAGACAAATGGCAGTATAAGAAAATCTGAGAAGATCTAGTCATCACCAAAAAGCTCAGTGGTAATTAGTTTATCCAACAGGATGGTTCTTGAAATTAAGCATATAAAGCATTTGACAATTCAGCTTTCCAAAACGTGAGTAAAGCTCCACTGAAATGGATGAAGTTGCACACACATATTTGTGAATGGAGGGATTTCTGTGCTTGAACGCTTGGCATAACTACTGAAAGTGCAGGGATGTATCTGTACGAAGGCCCAAGTCAGGGGCGCACACTGAAATCACCCATGACGTTCCGCAAGCCCTGCGTGACCTCCAGTGGAATATTTTAAATCACTGAACTTCATGCTGCTTCGCTTCATTGAATTGATCCCATCATCTACTTATAAGTGTGTTTCAGTGGCACAGTATCCAAAACCAAACCAGCCAACTAGCCCCTCTAAACAAACGAGGGAGCTTTGTATCTTAAGGTGAAAATGAGCAGGGAAATTATTCCCTGGGATGACAACAAGGAAGAAATGAATCACTGAATATTTCCATCAAGAAGTTGTTGACAGTTTGAAGAAGGCAAATAAATCAATGACTAAGTGAGAAGTCTGTTATTTTTCTTTGTTGTATATTATTTGGGAAGTGTCATTTTTATTTATATATTTTCTGAGTAATAGTCGAGGAGAAAGGATAACTAGCATAATAGAAGGGAAAAATGTCTCTCAGTCAGACATTGTAAAGTGAAACATGTGATCTCAAATAAAGGTTCCTAATGAAGGAAACGAGAACACTTAAAGGGCAGGAAGATAAAAAAGAATTTGGATTTGTGTCATTGCATGAACAAATGCTTCTATAGCTTTTGTTTCAAGTGTGACACTAGGGTAATCAATCACGGTAAGGCTGTCATCCATGCAAGTTCGACTGTAAGATGAGGCAACTCCTGTATATTTGGAGAAGGCTCCATGTGTACATCGAAGAGGAGAAAAATGTTTCTAAATTGAATCCAAATTAGAGCATGTGAAGTTTCATATGTTTTTTTTTCCTTTCATTTTTTTGTTGTTTTTTTTTTCTAAATATTATTTATTTTGTTTGTGTACATGCATGGATAATGAACAGGAAACATTAATTTGGCTATGACAGTCCAACAAATTAGATTTTTTTTTGCAAGCAAGTAAGAAAGGACATCAAATATCATGGTCCACACTTCATCCAGATGGCTGACAGCAGAACAAGGTTTTAGCTGGACCATAGCTGTTTACAAAATGTTTTGTTCAGCTCTGACTAATACTTGGTCGGGGAAATTCTTCAGGGAAGTTTCTACATGGAACTGACGCATCATGTAGATGACTAAGTCATTAAAATATCACTCTTCCTTTTCAGTGAACAGCGTGGTACTATGGACAGTCATTTGGATGACCCAAAAAGGGGAGGTATTAGAAAGATCCAGGCATGTTCACTTAGAGCAGACAAGCTAACAAGCTATGGTGTTCTGGCTAAAGTGAAGTCTGAGACGCTAAATGTCTTTTGAGGTTTAAAATATATAACCAGTGTCTGGCATCTCATCTTTCTCTTCTCTCCTTTCTAGAGCAAACAGTTCTTGTTCTAAGCTGTTTATGGTAGTCGCTACCTGGTTGTGTTTCAGGTATATCTCAGGATGCTTAAACCACAAATTCTTAGTCATGAGCATGAGCCTATTCAATTGCCAGTATTTATTCATAACATATAGGCATGCCTGTTTGTGGATATAACTCCTTATTTTTCTCCATGCACAAATGGACACCAAATCTTGCCTCTCCTTAGCAACACCCATAGATAGAAAATGTAACTATATTAACTTTTTGCAATTTCCAGAGCTTCTGTCTCTGTCATGTGTTTAACTCGTGCTGAAGATCAGTTTGGAAAATACCAATTCTGAAGTTAAAATGTATGTTTATATTTATTATTTAGAACAATCATGAATAATGGCTGATCATGAACTCTTTCATTTTACCCATATTTTTAAAGGTTTTTTTAAACTATTATTATGTTTGATATGCATTGAAGCTTTGCCTATAGGTTAACCATGACAAGCACAGAAATAATTTTCTGGCTTAATGTAGCATAAAAATTGTTAAGATGTTACTGACCCTTCTAAATTATAACCTTCTCCTGCTACTCATCATCCTGCAAATAGTTTCATTACCTTCAACTTCTTTTGGAAATTGGAGACAATTTGTGACTAAGAGACTGCAAAGCTTGATTCAGTGCTTATTTTGCAACTAAAATATGAAGGTCTTTACAGTGCTACAGAATTTAAACATGATGATTAGAGAAAGGACAACTTTAACCCTCAAAATGAGTGCTGCATTACAAATTGTTCAAAAAGTTTATTTTCAGGGACAAACATTTCCCAAAAATCAGGCTCAACTAAAATGTCTCAAACAGGGCTTTCAAAATCCTTGGTTTACTGAAATTCAAGATGCGGTGTTCCCAACGTTTTGCATACTTTCTACTCTGCTGTTCTAAATGGCTGATTGACCTTGTTTTTCAGTGCATTAAATTAATTCCTGTAATTTCTCCAACAAAACAGTGATTCAGAACTCATAAACATTTAGATAGATTTTTCGTATTTCTTGCCACCAAAGGAACTATCTCCAAGCCCTGAAGCTGGTTTCTTCCTGCCCTACGGGGCTGGCAACCAATTTCAGGGTAAATGTAAAAACCTCAGGGAGTATGTGGGGAAGAGTTTTTTTCTCTCCAGATTGTTTTTTACATGCGAGACTTATCCTCCTTTCCTAAATTGCCAAAAGAAACCCCTACTTCTGCAGGATCCTAAGCGATGATAACCAGAACAGGAAAAAAGTGTGTATGAACATATTGCCTAATATTTTTGTTAAATGTGTCACGAGGAAAAAAAGGAAGGGAAAGCAATCTTTGGTAATTTCTTTTTTAGACATGTGTTTGCACCAGAGAGGCCAACATCACATCCCCTTAGGTATGAAAAATGCTAGAATAAAGTCTGAGAGCTCCTCTCTCCTACAGTCAAACACAGCTGCATGAGCTGGAAAAGCGTCGTGTAGGCTATAAAATGGGACATACAAATAATCACACTTTTCTTTCCAAAATCTTCTCTCCTCTGCAATAAAGGTCAAGCAGAACAGCTCTTTCGTCTCCTGGTCACAGCTAAGGACATTCATGGTAATCTTCCTCAATACCGAGCAGTTTTCCTAAAAACATATTATTCATACTTAGGCACTGAGGCCTTATAGAGCAGCTGCTCCATAAATTCACCGGGGGAAGGTGATTGAGTCCTTGTATGGCCACTGTATGATACGCAGATCTCCTGGTGCTCTCTTGCTGTGATGTTCTGCATTTGAGGTGTAAGTGATTAAAAGCTGGCGTGAGATGACTATGTGGAGCTCAGCACCGGTATGACACAGTAGTTAGTCTTACTGCCATCGAAAAGGTGCCGAAAGAACTGGGGGCCCTTTGGGATGTCATGAGCCCTTTACTCTGGTGCAAAATTCTGTTTGTTTTCTTGTGCCTATTTTTGCAACCTCTCTGCCTTCTCATCGTCTAACATTTCTCTTCTTTCTTGGTTTTCCTGCCTCTTGATCCTGTTTCATTTCTTCTTTTGCTGCCTCAGTCTTGTGCTGGTGATCCTTCTCCCCGTTGTCTGGTTTAGCTCTACGCCCTCTTACTGCTGAGGGATGCCTTGCAGTTGATGTTATTAGGAGGTTAGTAATGCTCCCGAGACAGCACGGAACGTGCCACACTTCGCTAATCCAGTCCTTTCCTTGCTCTCTGTAAATGACATCAGAACAAACAGAGCAGAGAGGGGCTCCAGTGATGGCAGCGTAATAATCCACTGCCATATGGGGTATGAAGTCTTTTTTTTAAAGAGGGCTGTTATTTTTCTCTTTTACTGTTTTCAGTGCTCCCTTTCCCATCCTACCCTGTTACAGGGCACACAGATGCAGATGTGCCCTACGTTCTGGAGAGGGCATGTTTTTACAGTCTAGGTGGACTTTAAAATTATACCCACGTACCGTTCCATCATCCTTGTAACACTGCGTAAATGATATATATGTTGTATACCCAGAGCTGGCAGTATTATTTTCATGGCATGATTTCCTTGGTGTCCTGTAACAGCTGTGTCAGGCAGCAACTGTCTTTGCAAGGATGTCCCTTGGAAATGAGATCTTTAGGTCTCCATTGTAAGTAAAATCCCTGTGGGGGAAATAGAAGCAAACTGATCTGCTGGTCTCTTTGGCCAAAGTATCTATTGTATCTTATCATTGTATCTATTTGGGTGACTTCAACTGCTTTTTATCAATAGCATTTGTAACTTTGACACATACATTTATAATAAGAAATTGTTTTGTACGAAACTATTTACTTTCCCAAATCACACACTAAATTGTAACTATTTTAGTTAATGACAGCACATCTACAGCAAAGTAATTGGCCTGAGAGGGTAAAAAGCACATACAATATATGAGGCTACATGTAGTCTGTGTTTCAATAACATCTGTAATTTGAGAAGTGGTTTCTGGGCGCCAAGTTGAGGCACTTCTCAAGAGAGCATGATGTTTCTAAAAATGCAGAGAGCTCACTCTGGAAAGCAATGGCGTAACTGATACCAAACTTCTTAGTTTGGGGGTTTTTTGAGGGGTGGTGTTGGGTTGGTGGTGTATATAACTGTATTTGTGCTCTCTAAAAGTATAGGTACTTGGCATGTGCCTTTACCTGTGCCTACATCACTATCGCCCTTGCCATTTGAGATTAGCTGTAAGTATTTACAATTGATGCTCCCATTTAAGGGGTAAGCTCTACAAAAAATCGTGTTTTTCCTGTAGAATATTCAATACAGGCTAAAGGTTATATTACCACAACACACCACAAAACTGAGTGGTTTTCTTGACTGTCTTCAATGCTGTTTTAGCATTCTCTAACAGAATAGGCTTGGGTGTAGGTCTGATATGGAAGGGCGAACAAGCTAACCTCACCGTGCAGGAGAATTCCAGGGGCCTCTGATTATCCATTCTATTTATTGAGACTTATAATTCCGAAGGGATTTCGGGCACTTTACTTTTACATATCATTTTTGAAATAGGGCATCTTATCTATTTCCCAGAAAACATTTTTTGTGTTGTCAATCTCATTAAAGGGAAGGTTTATTTTCTCATTAACTCCTAAAGAAGGACGGACTAATCAGCTGTGGATTTTTATCCCACCGATCAATGTCATCTATAAATTGTGTTGGAAGGCTAATTCCTCGTTTCTGCACTAGAGAACTATAGAAATAATGCAGGTCAAGGACAAAGATATATCCTATGTAAGCAGACAGACTCCTGCCAGTGTAATCTGTAAGTGGAAAGTTAACACTTGGCTCTTTGAAACAAGTTCTGACCTGACAAGAGCAATAAGCTCCTCAGAACTGGGTCAGAGAGACTGAAGGGTCAAAAAATTAATTAATGTTCTGCTGAAACAACATGATTTTGGTACTGTTGAGCATGCAATCATTCTTCCCTTCTCCTGCTCTGAAGTAATATACCCAGAAAAGTTATATGAAATATCTACCGTTCCCGAATAACACATAGGAATATTTTAAAATTACGTAAAAACAGTGTTGGTACAACTTTAATTTTTTGGGGCTTTGTTTCTGCAGATAAAATTTTTTCTTTCTTTTTATCAGAAGAGATAAAATAGGCAGTACCTCTGAGTCCTTTGAAAATCAGACAGACGTCTACAACATTGGCCCTTTGGCCACAGATTTCACAGCTGTGGCACTGGTACTAATGATTAAGTGACTCCATGACTGACTAAAATCTGTTGCATGATGACCTTACAAATTTAAGTGGAATGGTCTCACAGTGAGCTGTGAAGTGTAAAGACAAAAGGCTCACCCTCATGCAAACACAGGAGCCAGCCCAGTTACCTCTCCCCTCTTCCTCCTCCTCCCCCTACCATCACCTAGAGCAGCTGTAAAGGGCTTTCTTTTGATTTGTTTTTATCCATCCACCTTGTAGTGTCAGCCTGCTTACTGTCAAGCCTGCAAGTGTGAAGGAACTTGTATCGCTCCTTGTCTGGACAGGTGGTTCCTCTTGGGATGAGAAAATCCATTGGACTGGCTGCTCTGGGGCTGGATGTGCGATAGTGGCAGTATATTTAAACATGACTCTCCTGCAAGATGAATCACTTTATCATTCTGTTTAAATGTGAGTCATGGAGGCTAGTGAAAGGGTTCCGGCGACTTGCTGCTTTAATAAATTGTCTTTTGTAAACTAATTTATGTTCCTGGCTTGTTCTTTTTTTACGTTTCTCAGGAGAAATCTTAGCTAGCAAACAGTCTGCACCAGTAAAAGATTTCAACGTACCTCTTGGGTTTTGCTCCAGGGTCTTCAGGGATTGTTGATTTACAGTAGAGGAAGAAGTAGAGCAGGAGGACTTTAGTAACCCTGTGAGAAATCCAAATTTTTTTTTGCTATGGAATTGCCCACGAAAGACTTAAGTGGCTCACATTGGAAAGGTTATAGAGCAATGCCAATGGGACTGAGAGGAAACCAGGAAAAAAGTGTTCAGGGTGCAGGTGGTGATAGCAAGGGGGAAGAGTATGACACTGCCTCTGCACAATGAAATATATGGGGAAAGCTGACCAGAAGCATTCCCTTCTTCTCTGATCTGGCCCTCTAGGGATCTTCTTGAGGCAAGGTCCTGTGTGTGGCCCATGACTCTACCCAAGTGGACACAGGGCTAGGTTGGAGCTGGAGGGCATGGGCAGCTTCAGGACCAGCCTTTCTGCAGGTCTGCCAGCAGGGGGGATTTGGCAATGAGAGGTAGCACTGCCTCAGGAGGCCAGATGAAGCTTGGCAGCTGCCTTGCCATACTTCCTCTCCCATGGTAAATGCATCTTTCTGTTTGGATACTTCCACTTGAGACGAGCTTACAGGGGTTTTATGTATTTGTTGACTTTCATGCTATTTGTATGAACACATGCGACATGACTAATGCCCGGGGTATGTGATGTTCGCAACCGGGTGTTTGCACAGGGTTGTGGCCCGTGAAGCAGCTGCTGGCTGGCTCTGCCACCTGAAAGACTGCACAGAAAGGAGCCCTTGTTTGGGCACCTGAGGTGCTGGATCCACACCTCAGACCCGACACCATCACGAGGCGCTTTGTGATGACAAACTGAACCAGTGCCCACCACCGCTGTGCGCACGGGCGGGCGTGCACCTGCCTGGTGTGCACGCATGTGTGGCTTGTGTTTGTGCAGAAACACATGCTTGCAGGAGTGTTTGGGGTGCTTTCAGCCCTTTCTGTCAGCTGATGTGGGAACGATGCTCCGTGAACACCTGTGGAAGCAGAAAGTAAATAAAGAGCACTCGCCTGTGCTGCTGGCTGATCTGCACCCTCAGGTGCTCAGCGCATCAAAGATGCACTCTTTTCTGTGAATTTTGCAGTGTTGTAGCTGGGATGCTCTAGCACAGCTTGTCATCTCTTCAGTCAGCTAGTTTTAAACAAGAAATAATTCATGTTCCAAAAATGGTTTCACTTTTATTTTTAATTATTTGTTCAGCAAATACTTTTATTTCCAGAGCCCTGTTAATTAATGAACAATCCATTTAACAACTGCTTCCCCCTTGTTATTTTAAGAAATACTTTTAAATGTGCTACCCATTTGCAGCCATAAGCCATAAATATTTCCTTTAAAGGTTTGAATTGGAGAAGTATGTACTTTAGGTTTCCTTTCCAAACTGAGGCAAATATTTTAAATGTGCTTGCATTCCTCATTTGCTACCTTACAAGTTGCTCTCTGTCACTAGATAAAGCTGGCTGGTTCAGCACACTTGAGCCTTGCTGCAGCTCAGGGGCTCAAACTTTCTATCTAATTCAGGAGCTTTTTGTCTATTTTTTTTTTCTCCACAGGGTTCACAGCTAAAATGATAGAGTCATCTGCAGCTCTGGCACTAGCTGTGTTTCTCTGCTAGCCAGGGTCAAAGTCTGGCTCCATTCAAGTCAGATAAGCTCCACATTTTGTGCCCTGTTACCAATACTGGAAAAAACCCTGAACTGCCCCTACCTCCCATCATGTAAGTCAACAACAGACTATAAGCTTAATATCTAAAGGAGAGGGATTTATTTTGTGCATGGGTCAGCTAAGACATTATTTGCTTAGATGATGGTTACCCCAGTTATGGTTTTGCAAGTAGGCATATTGCAGTTGGCTGCACTTTACCTGGCATAAAACCAGTTGGATCCATAGCCGTGACAGTACCTGAGGATTAAAATGATGTCCTGTGGTTTTAGCATCTGTGCTCTGAAAAGAGATGCAGGAGCATATATTCTAAATGTATAATCAAGGAATGGGAAAAGATTAACAAGCAATATCTGTCCTCTGTAATCAGCTTTGGAAACAACAATAATAAATCTCACTTGCTTGGTTATTTGATGGAGTCCAGTAAATATTTGAATCAAATGGTAAGATACATCTATAAACAGCTGAAAATACAAGACTTCAGATAACCTTATCTTCCAGAGGAGAGAGCAGCTAGACACTCCCTCTTGTGCCTCTTCATCTTTGATTGACCCAGTTTCCGCCTGTGTACCACCTTTCTGTTGTCTGTCTCCCGACATAAATAATATCTTGCTGACAAGGAGAAATTAGGATTTTGTAAAGCTTTGTATGACTGATCTGAGTGGGGCTATGCCTACGCTATCTGCTTTGTCAGATGGTGGGCTACTTAATGCTGTTTCGCCAGTCTAGACACCTGTGTCCTGAGGACTGGTTCTCCCTTAAAAATCCAAATAGATCGGGAAAACAATTTCTCATCTTATTTATTGTCTCCATAACCATCAGCTAGTGTTTGAGAGTCTCTCAAACACCAGAGCTCTGATAGTGCAATTGCCACTTGGTTTTTGCAGATGGAGGTGAAGGCTTCATGCTCACTTAGCAAGGCAAACACTTAAAGTTGTCAGGGCTGCTCTTAGGCCAATATAGTTAGATCAAAGGTGAGTCTTCAAGGAGAAAAACTGTATTTTCCCTTGACTTACTGGCCTAGTCCATTCTGCATTTGTAGTGGCTTTGAGTAGTTTTCCAATAGTCCTTAGAAGTCCTATTGAAAGAAGAAATAGAATGCCAGTCAGTTAAGAAGCACAAAATTTAGTTCATATCTTGCATACACAAGACAACAGGATAACTTCATACATTTTTCCAAATTCTTTATGTAATCCAAATAATGGCAATATTGTTCCATTCTTATGTTTTTGTAGGTCAATGTGCTAACAAAGAAAAATTGTTTTCTGTTTTAAAGCATACTAACGGGCAATAAAAAGACAGTGGTGTGCAAATACAAACTCGTATTTGCATGTTATGTGGGGTTACCTCATCCTCCCTTCACCAGATGTGAAACAAAAATGCAGGATTAATGTGGGAATGGGAGCAACATTACCACAAGAACAAAATAGTTGGAAAAAAGTTTACTGTGACAAACACAATATTTAATGGCTCTAACTTAGCTGCCAAAATCACTTTCTATTTGTCCATCACCAGGAACTTGAAGGAATGAAAATCTGCATCTGGCAAGAAGTAGTATGCTGGGTATTAATACTCTGTACTTGGAGACTGACCCTGGGTCTTTTTTTTGGAGTCTTGGTCTCATCATTTTTCAAAATCACTAGATTTTGGTTAGACTGTAAAACCACAGCTTTCCCATCCTTTGGTTATGAAATGGATCACAAGAAGAATAGCAAAAATACAGTGTGGAATCTTTGAAAGAAGCATATGGACTTTACATCATGCCCAGTCAAATGTTGGTCATGGAAATAATTATGAACTGGGTATGGTTTTGGTTTCATTATGAAAGCCTTTGAACAGTCTTACAACTCTATTTGGGTAATTTTTATCCATGTTGAATAATTTCAGGATTATTTTCTTGCTGAAGATAATTATTTTTCTTACTGTGTTAAAAACACTGACAGAGTAACGTGCATACTCACAGCATGTTTCATTATTAGTACTTTCCACTAAACATTTGAATTGCCTGTCCAGTAGTCCATGGCCATTGAGATAAAACACAACAAATGTGCTGGACGTAAGCTAAAAAAGTAGAAATGAACTCCCCCTGAAACAGCATTAACTAGATCTGGCCAGAGTATATGGGTTTCTGTGTGGGGGTAAGAGGGATGGAGGGTCACTCAGGCAGTCTGTCTTCCTCTTGGCTGCATATATTTTGAGCAAGCTCAATATGAAAATCTTTCTTAGGGTGACAGAGCACTGGAACAGGCTGCCCAGGGGGGTTGTGAACTCTCCTTCTCTGGAGATATTCAAAGCCCGCCTGGATGATGTCCTGTGCAACCTGCTGCAAGTGAACCTGCTTTAGCAGGGGGGTTGGACTAGATGATCTCCGGAGGTCCCTTCCAACCCTTGCCATTCTGTGATTCTTAAAACAGTAACTTATGTTCTGATTCAAAAGCAAAAATTAAATTTGATGCCTTCAAAAATATGCTTACAGTTAGGTGATCCTGTACACTTTGCAGAAACAAAAACCTGCAGAACAACCTTCAAATTGTTATTAAAAAAACAGTCAACGAAAAATTCACTTTCATTTGTAACTCGGTTTTGAAATCATTTACAAAGCCATGGTTAAAGTCCTACTAGACAGGCTACAGAGCTCTGTGCTATTAAATAGACTTATTTCAAACTGGGTTAGTCTGTCCTTCGGGGCAATGCCACAATAGTTAAGGTAGTGCCAAAGATCACACACTTGCAAAATATTTACTTGGAAATAAGGAGTGCATTGAAAGCCAATGTCAGCGGTTTCAAGATCCCGTCTCCACCAATCCCGTGATTCCAGGCAGTGGGAAGCACACCTGGACAGGTTTCCAGAGGCATGATGTGAGCAGCATTATGCAGGGGGTGGGAAAGCCTTAACCTCATACGGCTGCACAGTTCAAAAAGTGTTTAATGCTTGCTTTTTTTTTGGCTTTTTTTTTTTTTAAGGGTTTAACTTTGCCATGTGAACAAGCAATTGGATGCATCAGAGGAACAGCTTGTTTCCTTTTAATGGAATGACATGGCACAGCAGTTCCCAGGCTGTAATATGTTGATTAAGGGTTGTGTGTAAACCGCAATCAGGTGATAGACGAACTGGTTTGAAAGTATAAAATCAGAGGAGGAATGCATTTAAAATGCATGATTAAGAAAGCTGGTATAACCAGGTGTCTGAGCTTCAAGTGCAGTGTGTGCTGGGAACGATCCGAGAGCTGCTGATAAATTTAAGACTGGAGAAAAGGAGTCAAGTTGGTGCTTCCCTCTGCGGTTGTACAGTGCTGAGCACTGCATGTTATAAATAATAGATCTTTCTGCAGAGAGTTAACTTATTCCTTAATCACCATGAGGGCTGCGGTTGTGTGCTTGAATCCCAGTTCAAGCATTTGCAGCTGCTCTGACACGTACTTTATTTGTGCCCTTGGAAGCCAGCCACCCCTCCCCAAAGAGCAGTCCTTATTTTTTCACTTTCCATGCTTTCCCTGTGCTTGGGCTCTGAGGGGAAAGTTTTGATCTAGCTTAAGAAAAATTGCTACATTTGACTTGAAATATTCACCCCGTCTTAGCAAACACACTTTGTAACAAGAGCACTTGAGCACCAGGAAGATCTCCTAGTATTTAGAAAGTTTACCTCTGCGTATGAGAGCATGCGTGCATGTGTGTGTGCATGCATTATTTCAGGATAACAAATGGTGATCTAGAAAGCTGCAGGGTTACTTGAAGCTTGTCTTCATGTTAGCAGCATTTGTTTTATTTTGTTTTTAACCGAGCAATACAACTTTTTAAGAACATTATATATATAGGAAAGCAAACATGACTACATCAGCCTTCTTTCTGTGAAAAAGTGTGAGTTGTTACCACCTCCCCCATGAAACATGTCTGTGCTAGCGTGCAGCTGGCTGACATTTGTGCTTATCTATGCTGTTGTCATTTTTGATTGTTGGATTCCACTTTGGAAAAGGCGGGGGAGAGTGTTTTTGTACGCCATTTATATAGGTCAGAAATTATTTTCTTTATGTACTGAATGTAAGAGAGAGAAAAGGATATGAAATTCATTGTGGCAAATACTGGGTGAATGTATAAATTCCTGTATAATCATTCAGTAACTTAAACACCCTGCAAAATAATAACGTCACAGAAATAGTCAAATGCTTTATTTCTGAATTAAGTTCCACCATGCATACAGCTCTTTTACTTTGGTCCCACTTAACTTCAGGTGAAAGAGGAGGCAAAAAAAAAAGTCCATGTAAATAGAGAGAGAACTTGTTTTAAATTCTTGTATTTTGGTCATGGGCATGCTAGCGTGCACAAATATTTCACAGCTTTGGGCAGTGTCACTCACTCACCCCGAGTCGCACTGTGAGGCACCTCCACAAGGCTCAGACAGGAAACAAGCAACTCGAACAAGTTTCCAAAGACAAATGCTCTGACATTCATGAAGTTAGAGCTGGTATTGTTTTGCACAAGAACGTATGCGTGCACATTTTATCTCAGACCATCAAGTTAGAGCTCTGACAAGGCTGAGGGTAAGAGGAAACTACAGGTGTATTTTTGTTACTGAGGATGAGGCTGAGGAAAGACTTTGATTAGAGCTGGTTTGGTTGGGAGAACACCTAAAGACACACTTCTGAAGCTCTTGTTAGCGTGACCCAGTTGAGTTGCAGTGCATGTAAGGAGTTTGACATTTAGATGTTGCATGGAAGCACACAGAACCTCAATATGATACAAACCCGACAGTCAAATCCACAACGGTTAGGCTGGCTAACACCTACAATTTCCTTTAGGCCTCTGACAGCAACTGTTTCTTGTAAGCAGAGTGAAAATAGCATCTTCCTAAAGCTTCAGTAAGTATGGTATGGCTGTCTGGTTCCTACGGTGAGCAACTGCATTATGAGAATGAGTTGTAAATTGTTAATTTAGTTTGTGCAATGTATGCAGTTATACAGGTTTTCCTGTGTTTCATCACAGACTTGGTTTCTTTACAGAATACATCTTATCTGGAGCTGAAGCTGTTGCTTGTTGCCCTGATAATGTGCTTTTAGCTGTTGGAAGGCAGGAGGTCTTGCTGAAATAAGATGTAATTTTATTCATGGTGTATACCTGTAACGTCCCCTCAGCAGAAGCCTATGGCAGTTATTCAGACTTGGGAACAGCAGTTTTTTGCTCGGATCAGCCGGTGCTCATGACACTTCTGGACATCCATTTCTGAGTAAATACAGTTTCCTGTTCCAAGAACGCACTGGTACGGTTAAAGTCAGGGACTTAAGCCCAATGCATTCCTACTGGTGGGACAAGTGGCTGTATCTGGGCTCTCTGATGACCCAGAGTCTGTCTCAGGCTGGAACTGCAGATGGGAGGATGGACTGGCTGATGTGCTCTGGAGACCTGGTCAGTCATGTTAGGGGAGCTATAATGTACAGCAGGTTTTTAACTTCTTTTCTCTGTACAGTACACTGGCAAGAGCTTAGTTTATGCATGATTTCCAGAATCTAGAACTTCCCCTCATGAGCATAGTGTCTCTCTTGAACTGAATTAGTGGGAAGGATCAGTTCTCCAGCAAAACTATCTCCATATAAGCCTATGGTGTAGAGGCCACGCAACACTGTGGTGTGCACATAGCTACTTGTGGACTCTTCTCCCAGGTTTTACAGCTATGAGAAGACAAACGCGGTTCCCTCAGGCCATACAAGCTGTAAACACTGCTTCCTGGCTTTCAATGCTTTCTCAGTATTTCCTCACCTCCAGAAGCTCCACCTAGAACTGAAGTCAGAATCACATGGGAGGATAAAGTCATGTGTGGTACTGTAGATGAAAATGGATCTGGGGAGGAAGCTAAATATTTCTACTTCCCTCCTCCAATGTTTCCATGGTGTCCCCATCCCCTTGCAGCCTACCTGCACCCAGGCCCAGGCTGAGCAGTGCTGGTAGCTAAACAGGTCCTGAATAGGTAAGGGCTCTCCTCCCCTCGGCAAACATCTGCTCTTCATGCTGCCTGCGATGCCGCGCAGGCAACACGCTAGTAAGAAACCCCTTCCTCCTCCATCCGGCTCCAGCTCTTCCCTCCCTGTTCAGATGCCCCCTGTGGCTCAGAAACAATAACTTGGTTTAGCAATAAACTTTCACTGTTTGTAATTCAAATTATTTCAAAGGCTACTTTGTTGCCATAAAACAATTTGAATGAGCTTTTGAGCCTTTCAGGGTATTACTCTGCCAGCAGCACTCAGCTCTGTTCTCCCAATTGCCTTGTTCTTCACCATTATTGAGGGCCAAATGGTCAAGGCAGGGCTGTGAGCAGTAACTGCTCCCTTGTCTCAAAGCACGTCTTCTCCTCTGCGTCTACAGCAACCGCACATGTCATGGCAGTGGCAGAGGGGTGTCGGGTACTTAGTTCAGGCTCGGGCCTCATTATTTTGAGCAGTGCTCTCCTGGATTGCTTTGGAGGTGAGTGGATATTTTAACGCTTAAACAAAAAGCAGGCTGCCTGATCTTTAATTTCCCTAGATTTGGAGTGAATTAGTTTCCTGTTCTCACTGTTACTATCCTGCTAGTTCTTTAGTCTGTGAACTGTATTCACAGTAACCATGGATACATCTGTTAAAGATAAAGGGTCTCAAATTTGGCACCCAAAGTCACCAGCCATTTCTGAATAATGCCGTAAAACATCCATAATATTTTTCTTAACATAAGGAAAACAACTCAGAATGCACTACAGGTACCGTCTGATGACTATCCATTAAACATGGGATACAATTTAAACACTGATGATAAAAGAATGAAACATTAACATTCTAGGCTTTCTCTCCACTTTTGCTCAACTAACTATAGTTAATAATAAAACTAAGATGCTAATAAGGATTGGATGTGAAGCAATTTTATATTAAAATTTTTTTTCAATAGTAGATGATACTTATGTATTCTTGCAAAACAAAATAATTTGTATTTGATTCACAACTTGCACTGGCATACATTAAACCTAAGCGTAATTAAAAGAAAGTATTTTCATGCTTTTTAGGTTCTGTCACTTGGCATCTTGTGCATTTTTGTGTTCCTAAAGAAAGAGGCCGTGTATACATTTAGTGAGCAAAAAGGATAAAAGAATTATGACCTTTAGTTCCAAGCAAGGAAATGTATGTATATACGTAAAGAGCAGAAGAGACAATGTCATGGAAAGAAGCCCTCTTTCTATTAATGTCTTGTCACAGTTTTTTACTTTGTTTGTTGAATCTGGCTAGTTCTGTTGTTCCCTCTACAAATGACAGAAAATTGAATGTACAGTGAGTGAACTGTGTGTTGCTCCCTGCATTGCCATATAATGTGGTCTGCTTCTGAGCTCTGCAACATCCACTCTTTAATCTGGATCCCAAATTTGTCCGGGGGTTTAAACACCTCTTACAGGCTGCAGGCACTTTCTCCTTTCCCTTCCTCCCGTGCACAGTATGCATAGGCATAAATGTATATAAAGTGTTCCCTATGTGGAAAATCGTTACAATTTTTGAATTTCTTTTTTTAAATGGAGCTGTTGTGTAGAACTGCTGTGCTGGCATATCTGTGCCCTTTTTACAGGGCTTCCCAGGAGCACAGTCAATAGCTCACAGTTCCACACCATACGGTCTCCTCATTTGCCCGTAGAAAGAGAGACCCTACAGTGGTCAATGCACTACAAATGCCTAAATAAATTAGGCAAATATAGAATAAAGCATACATTAAAGCAGCCTCGGGCTGCACTACAATATGTTAATGGAATAACTGTACAGCACAGTGACCATGAAAAACAAGATTAATGAGGTCAGGCAGCGTGGACATCCTAAGGAGGTGCAGTGAAATCCAAGAGCCAGCTTTTTCACTAGAGGTGAATTATTTCTCATACAATGCTCCTATAGGAGAAACTCATGTAAGCTACAGGACCCACAGCCAAGTCCACAGGACACTGGTTTTCTAAGAAGATCCTACCAAA
This sequence comes from Gorsachius magnificus, assembly GCA_034008185.1. Taxonomy (NCBI): domain Eukaryota; kingdom Metazoa; phylum Chordata; class Aves; order Pelecaniformes; family Ardeidae; genus Gorsachius; species Gorsachius magnificus. The sequence goes on from CM067081.1 coordinate 168,389,593, forward strand.
ACTGGATGTTGGGCATTTGCATATATTGCATAGGGAGAAGGTTCCTCCCTCTCACCTCACCCTTATTTTGAGATACGATACTCTCTGACTCAAGAGTTTCTGGGAGAAGATGACAAGCAAACCAGCTTGCCAACATCTCTGATCAGTTTGATCCGAAGCAGCATTCAAGAGCTGCAACTGAGAGCAGATAAAGTTATGTTGTTTTTTAAATCCCTATTCTGAGAGAGGATCTATATGTAGGTACTTGAGTTACAGCTGCTACTTGACTTCTATTAGGAGGTGAGAATTTGGTGCCTTTTTCGGTCCAGTCATCCCAAATGTGTACAGCCAACGTTGTCCTTGTTTCTCTTTTTTTGGTCATTATTTAATTAAACATGCCTGAGAAATATGCAGCTCCTTGAATATCCCCTGTCAAGTATTTCAGCATCTTTGCTTGGTCATGAAAAATCCACTTCTTCATGTATTTTCAACAGATCCAGGTATTTGAATGGGTTTCAGGGGATAGGATTTTTTAGACATAATTTTCTGATTTTTTTTTCATTTTATGTATTTTCTTTTTTCTTTTTTTTTTCTTCTCTGGATCAGAATAGGTGTTTCTGAGTTCTTTATATGGTACTACATGAAAATGCCTCAGTGTAAAAGCATTCATCATAACTGCACTTTTTTAACTCAGTAAAATATTTTTCTGCTTTCCTATTTCCTGGGTTTTATTACTTACTTTTTAGGGCTCAGGATCAGGACCATGATCCTTCTCTTTGACTACATTAATGATTTTTAGCCTAAATTCCATTTTCTTTAAAGTCATGAATTTGGCAGCCAATACTTTGACCATACAAAAAATCCACATGTGGTTGGGTCTTTACATGACCTCTCGCATGTCCTCAAAACGTGTCTGAAATCCTTAGACTACAATCTCAAATTACATCTAAATCAATCCATTATTTGTGCTTTTGTTTTCCCCCTAGGCTCCAAATGCAAGCAATGGAAGTAAAATGTATGCCATTGATCTCTTCAGATCACAGAAGGCTATTTAAAAAATATAAATACTTCTTTGCACCTCAAGTGCCTAAATCCAGTGGCCTATTTTAAATCAAAGACTGAAGAAAGTGAGTCAGGAATTCATCCATAACTTTGTCATCTACTAGGCAAACTAACCTGCTTCAGAAGGGGAATCTCATAACAAAACAGCTACTTGAATTGTTTATATACCATTAATTTTTTTGGCAGTTATATTATCAGTAGCAATAGTATCTGACTCTTGTTAGCTCTTTGCTTTAGCTTAGGGCCTTAATTGAATTAAAGGGTATGAACATGAAAGAAGTTTCAAGGCTCCCCTGTGTGTAACTTCTTCATGCTAAAATGGTGAACAATTAAAGGAATAAGGTCTTTTTTTTCTTTTTGCAATTCCCAGTTGTATTTATTTGAAAAAGATAAGGCAACTTTGTTATCCTCTGGATGATATAATCGGGGTTGATTTTGCTATACAAGCAAAGCAGGTCATTGCCTAGGGAAAACTGCAGGAAGAATTGAATCTTCTATAATTATATTGGGGATTTCTGAGGGAGGGCAAACGGACTCCTGTTTGTCGAGGCAGCAGTGGCTTTAATTCAGCTCTGGACAGACAAGCAATTAGAATGGCTTGCTCAGGATCACAGGATCAGTTTCTGTCCCCTGAAAATGGGTAAGCCAGATAACTGAGGCCCCTTTATAGGAAGAGGTAGCATTATAACAAAACAGGGTATCTTACACATCATTGCTATAGTGGTGATAACATGAAATGCTTGAATTTGAGATTTTGCTTTTGCTTAAACCTTTTGTTGATGATTTATACAGGAATTTTAGTGGCTTTTTTGTTCTTTTTTTTTTTTGGTTTTCAGTTTGTTGTTTTTTTTTTTGTTAAAAATACAAGCTGGCACACTTAGAGGCATCTGAAACATTAAAGACATGACCTCCTAATCATGTAGCCTGGTCCACCCTAGTGCAATTTATGGAGTTTAAGGAAGTCATCCTTGGAGAAGGGATTGCATTTGTCATGATCCACTATTACAGACAGTGACCCAGTATATTTAAAGCATGCTCTAAAAAACAGTTTGGAAAAACAGGTCACAGAGTTCATGTTTATGCTGTCATCAGGCCAACTGTTGTGCCTCAGATGGGAGATACAGAGCTGTGACTTTAATCTGTGCAGGGTAGCCCTAATCACTGATATATTTAGACAGTCACATTATCAGCTGCAAGGTGGACCTGATTGCTGCTAAGAGTCCAGATCCTCTGTTGCACCAGCGCTCTGCCTGGTGTAGCTGCCACAAGCAGGCCGCAAAAATATTCTGAGGTGACGAATGTCCATCTGTCCTGCCAGTCCTAGGGCTATCCACTGTGAACCCCACACTTGGAGCTCACTCCTACCACTGCAGCAACACCTTTCTCCATGCTCACAACGTGTAAGTAGCCTGATGCAGACCTTGTGAAGGACCACGCACCCAATGTGCTCCATCCACTAATGCACGTGCAGCCTTTTTGCAAAAGGCTTTGCTAAGTGGAGGCAAAACCAATTGCCCATCTTCTATGATCCTGTGGATGTACAGATGACATACCTAAATAAATTGGAAATGCTTTTCTACTTGCAGTTATACATTGTCTTTGCTTTCTGCCCTGGCAAGTTGAAGAGTGTTTACAATTTTTTTTTTTTTGCAGGGGACATCCTTGATTCTCTTCAAAGTACTACCTGTCTGTATGGAACTGAAAGTAGAAGTGGATTTATTCTTCTTATGGAGTAGGACGTTATTTGTGTTAACAGAATGATTCCAATTTAATAGTAAAACTTTAAAGTCTGTTAACTGAAAACATTTTCAAACTTCTTTATAATTTAATTCTCTGATTGCATCTAAATTAGAAATGACTTTTTGAGGAAAGTGTTCGTTGAGCTGTGTTTTAACAGTGCTGTAATGCATGTGGTAATCTACTGTTTTTTAAAGTTCAATATGCCATTCAAAACTTTACCTATTCTGGCATCAATTTGAATAAAAAAAGGGGGGGTTAGCTCCTTTAGTATTGGTAGAGGGATTCAAGTTAGCACAGGGATGACATGCATTGCTGTTTGTGTTCCCTGATTTGCAAGGGAGAAACAGTTCATTCAACCTCCCTAGACATAAAAATAATTGCTCTTAGAATAATGTGTATGTCTATCTCCCTTTGAAGTGACCCTTCAGTATTTCAATAGTTTTAACAGCTTTTAATCCCATTTGTCACGTGCATGGGGTAGCCAAAGTCCTCCAGTCCTAGGACTTAGAGCTACACGCTAAAGGGCTACTGAGAAGATACGGTTCCTAACAAGCATCCTCTGGACTCTGCTTCTCCACAGTGCCTGATCTCATACTCTGCTATTGGCAAGAAGGAACTCATCTATTTCCCAGCATTTTAATGCTCTGTCAGTTAAAAATGAGAAAAACAACAAGCGTGAATGTCAGTCAATAGGTCAAAAGCCAGGCGAAGGAAAAGAAAATTGGCTTCGTAAATTTTAAAGGAAAGGTTTCTAAATCATTCAGCACAGTGCAAAATGTAAAATCCTACCCTCTTTCCACAGAATTCTACAGTACAACTCTTCTGACATCAGGAGAAAGCCTGTTGAATTTGGGAAAGTGTACGCACCAGCAAACAGCCGGCATCAGTGCACAATAATGTGTTGACCTCATGCTTCCAGAACAGGAAGGTATGGATAAACAGGCTAGTTGCCTTCTTTTCAAGGAGTTAGTGCAATTGATATATAATCAATGAAAAAGCTAGTAATGATAACTATAAAAACACTTGAAGAGGACTCATGGCAGTTATAAAACAAAAATATTCCACTGCCTTTGTTGCATTTGCTTCAGCAATGAGTACATGTAAAATTCCCCTCCACCCTCCATTAAACATCTCCTTGATCTCCAATCTTTAGAGTTAATGAGCAACACTATTGCATTTTTATGTGGCCATCCATACCTTTATTTACTACAGGTAATATTTTATGTCTCTGTCTTCACAGAGGAGGGTGTTTACCTTTATCAGGAATAGTAAAACTGCTGTTGTCTTTGTTCTAAAACCTCCACTGATGACATAAGCATTTCTGTGGTTGATTTAACTACTTTATAGCTGGAGTGGAGAAGGCACAGCAAGTTTCTGGCATTTAAAAACACAGGGTACAAGTGATTTGAGACTATTAGATTAAAAATTAAATGAAATGAGATCCACTCCAGCACTGAGAGCTGGAAAATGGTGATATTTCCATCTACACCCCAAGAAAGTGGGATTCTTCACATCACCAAAGCTCTCCGAGGTATTGAGCCCTCATAGTTGTTGTGTTAGTCTGAGGGCTGTAACTACTCCTCTCCTTAAATCTCAAGCAACTGAAGTTCATCCTTGTTATACTTTTGGTCATTGGCTGAAATATTGAAGTTAAATCAACAAAGCAGAAAAGTAAGGTTTGGCTCATCATTCTAAGACTGTCTGTTTTGTGTTGAAATCACTGCAGTAGTCTAGCAACTTGAAACATGTACATGAAAAATCCAGGTTCCAGTCACTATTTCTTACTGTAGTTTCCACTACCTTAAGAAAGGAAAAGATACCAGCCTTCAGGAAATATCAGCTATTACTAAGCTCTCTTTATATAAACTAGTGAATTTGCCTTTGATATGAAGTACGAAATTGCATAACTGACAGCCAGATCATTTCCTCTAGGACTCAGCAACTGAAGGAGGTCTCTTATGACCATTCCTGGGCATCCCTAGTCATTTCTTAATACCGTGATATCAATATAGAAAATCCAGGGGGTATGCACCCACATTTGGAGGTAGCTTTGAACAGATCTGGAATTTTCTGGGGGGAAAAATTTGTCAAAGTTTTTTGTTGTTGTTGTTTTTGTTGTTTGCCCTTTTTTTTCATTATTTTATGAGAAACAGAAGTGTTTGGGTGCCGGCAGCACCAGCTGAAACCATGCTCGCCTGGTAGATGAGACTGAAGCTCTGAGCCAGTGGGAGGAGATGACTCTGCAGGAAATACCCTACAGCTCCAGGGTAACAAAACTGCGTGGAAACAATGAAGGCATGTCTACGCGGAGGAAAGGAATGCGCTGCAGACATTCCCTGCCTTGGCCTTGCACATGTTGGTTTCTTGGTATGAAGTAGCGCAGTTTCGGGGCCTGAGCTGGCTGCAATGACGCGGCATCAGAGTTGGGCTGAGAGAGCTGGTGGGGCTCCACCTGCTTATGGTGGACCTCAGCACCATGTTCTTGTGCCATAGTGTAGATGTGCATGGTTTTAGCTCTCCCTTCTCCCCTGTTATCTTGTATGAATTTCTACTTGCTCCCTCTCCACTGACTGCTAGCTGAGTTTTGGGGCACAGAAACCCAAGGTGAAGAAAATGTTGCTGCAGAGACATTTTATGCAGATGTTTAAGGGATGCTTTATGCGACTGCTATATCTCTTATGTAACTTTTTATAAGCGGGCTTTAAGTGAATTTAAACAAAAAAAAAATCACATTTGAAAAAAAGCAGAGTCTCCTCTTAAATAATTGTAAAGTGAATTAAGATGTGAAAAAGAAAAGGAAAAAAAAAGTTCTGAAACAGTAGGTTCACCCTCTGCAAGCTTGGGATCTTGTATTAATGCATTGTGTAGTTGTGAAGAAAATGGCTTTCTATCTTTGCCTGTATGTTAGATCCTGCTGGAACACTCTGTTCCCTGCTCCCAGGAACACTTAATGCTGCTCAAAGCATGTGTACCCGGTGCTACATGGAGGAATCGAGCGGCTCCTCCCACACAGCCAGGCACATCTCCTTTCTATTGTAAGAGGGGTATCAAGCAGCTTTTTGTTCCTTCCTCTGCCTCTAGAAATGCATCAGAGACAAACACGGGGGGAAAATGGTCACTGTGTGAAGGTGGTGTTGGAAGCAGAAGACGAAAATACTTAGATCACAAGGCTGCGCTTTTTAAGATTCAGAAATGCTATGTGTCTCTTCCTTTTTTTTAATTAAAAAGCTGTGCTTTTCTTGTTTTTCATCGCAGGCCTGTTCGAGACATCTGGTTAATCTAAATCAGAACTAATGGCCTAATTTTATAGTGGTACACGTTTCTGCTGTCAAGATTTTTGTTTCTGTTTTAGTTAGCCTTTTCTGACGTTCTTTTCAAATAATGGACAAAAAAAATTTCTTTTTTGGTGAGATAAAAGTAGACTACTGTCTCTGCTTGTATTTAGGCCCCTCTCCCCCCTTTTCCAGTGTTATCAAGTGCGCTCATACAATATACTTGTATTAACAGTCAGATAGCTCTTGCGTTCTGTAAAAATAGTACCATTAAAAAACAGGAACTATTTTTTTCCTTTTTTTTTTTTTCCTTTTGTAGGAATTGGCAATTTATAGGCAATATAGAACAAAGCAGGTTCCTCAGTTTATGGCACATCTCTCAGACAGGAGAAAAAGCACGCGGCGGGAGCTCTGAGATGCAAAGTCTTGGGTTATATGCTCCAAAATCATGATCCTGTTCATTTGCAATTATATGGATAATCTCATCAAAGTCAGAGAGATTACTCACATGAGTGAATTTAGGAAAATAAGTTACTGAGTGTTCAGGTTTGCTCATAGCTTCTGGGGAAAGAGTTCAGGTTGCATGGGGACCAGCCAAACAGATTAATTTTGGGCATGCAACATGCAATACAATCCCGTTAAAGGGGGGAATGACTACATTTTCGCACAAGCATGTTTGAAGCGTTCACACACAGATGTAGTTGAACGCCAAGACATACAGTTACACAACCAAGCAAGAGCCACGTATCTGTGATTTTTACATATTTTTTCCCCACCTGATTATATCCAGAAAATCTATCAGTACTCAAAGGAAGGTAATATACAGACTCTCAATGTGATGTTCCCTCAGCCTGCCAAGTCTGTCCTAGAGAACTAATTATATTAATTTTGTCCTGAGAATTCACAAGCTAAATTTCTGTCTGAGACTGATTAAAATGCCTGAGTTAATACCATTGCAAGGAAAAGAAAAAGCTGTAAAAGGAGCAGTGCCATGACTACAAATGATAATGGGAAAGAAAATAAGTTGTTGTAAGTGTTGGCTAGGAAAAAAGTGTTGGCTAGTGTATTCATCGCACTGATATGCAGGATTTAGATATGACAGACCACAGAGAAAGAATAAAAAGGCAGCTAATGTGAAATCATTTGTCCTCCATAGCCAGACCCTGCACTCAATGAAATGTGCAAGAGCACCTGATTTTCAACCAAAAAAAAATCACATCCAGCTTTGGCAGAGGGATGTTACGAGTTTGTGACGCAGGTCTGTCTGCATATTACACTCATTGCTTTACTGTTTCTTCTGTCTTAGAAAGGGAATAGTGGGCAATCTCCTCTGTAGTCTGTGCAGGCCTAGCCTAAAATCTCTAGTGTTACTGTTAACAATGTCTCCATGTTTTGCTATTTTGAGGTATTTTTCGGACAAGGCAGATTTGCTTTGGAGCCATCCATTTGAAAGTCTATCTAGTTTCCAAATCACAAACCTAAATAAAGCTGCTGAAGACTCTTTTTATGACATAACTGGAGAGTAAATGTTTTTTTTCTCTGATAACTTAAAGAACTTTTACAAATCTGACTAGATTTTTTTTAACTACACCCAAGCTGCTAAGGAAAAATGAATACTTGCAGGACCAACATATTGGTTTCTTAAAATCTTTAATTATTTTAACAAATTTTGCACTTAAAATCTGCAGACGATCCCAGTTTTCCTTCTATTGGACAGGGAATACTGTTATAGAAGTATCATTAAAATTCATGGGGTTTGGCTAATCTAGCTAGGCTGGTGGACTCTCCACTGCATGGAGCTCTGCTCTGGAAATGATATCTTTGTAAAAAATATGCTCAGATGTGTTTATATGGGCTGGATGTTTAGATACCTATTCTGTGGGCAAACATTGTGCAGAAGGCTACGTTATAATCCATAATGGTTTTGCTGTCCTTTAATGTAGTAGTTGATAAGCTTGTCCTAGCTGTCATCTTGTTTTCCTGCTGCTGACTTCACGCCTCCCCAACTACCAGCATAGACACCAGAAGACACCGACTCTTGGTTGTGCTCAGGACAAGACTCGTCATTGCTGTGACCCCTGCTGAGGCTGATGACCCTCCTTTGGGCCTTCAAACCCAGAAACCAACCCTTCAAGAACACCAGTTAACTTGATGCAGGATTAAGCACGGGACTAAAATTCAGGCCTCCCCCTGCTCCTTTAAGCTGCTTCAGCATCGTGAAGAATCCCTGAAATGCCAAAGTGGGTGTCGGGATATTCTTCTTCCAGCAGGTTACCCCTGCCGGTTCTCCCTCCGCCTGACCATGGGGGGACCAACAGCCCTGTGGTGGCCAACATGGGCCCTTCTGGCGGTCACCAGTGCAAGAGCCCCTGTAAAACCACTACAGACAAGGCGGTTTTGGAATGATTTCAGGGCTTCCTGATGCTATACTGCAGGCCAGAAAAGAAAGCTCTGGGGAGCAGAAAACTATAAACCTATTTATCACCTCTCCCATCTGAGGTGCACCATAAAAAACTACAGGAGAAGTAAAAACCTGGAATTTGAGAGGACATCATTTGATTGCAGAGCATGACAAAAAATGGTTAAATCATTCTCTTTGCTTAAAAGCTCCTTTCACTTTAATATTACTGTTAATAGCTTTCCCATGCAGGACTGCACTGTCGGATTGTTTATCTCATCTATATTAGTCTCTCCTGTTTTATTCATAAGTGCATACAAAGGAAAAAATGGATGTGTAATAATGGTTATGTATAACTGTGTTGCGAGGAGCTCTCTATTGACAAGCTTTCAAATCATCTGCTGCTTTTGTCTTCTTAGATTTTTGTTGTTACTGGATCCAAACGATGATTGCTTCGTTAAAAACAAGCGCCCCGTGTGCTGCCACACCTGCTACTATCCCACTTGAAAAAAGATTCATCTTTGTAACGAAAACAGAATACTATTTTCTGAATTTGCTTTTTATCTGCTACATGTGCATGCTGTCACATGTTGTTTGCTGAAATCAAAGCGATAGCATAGGAAAAGCCTTCTGTTGGATCTGCCCTGGCCAGATTCCGGTTTCTGCCACCTGAGGCTCACGCCACAAGGAATGTCTTCTCTGTGAGTGGTCCCTTTGAAATCAAACTTATCCCCCACAGAGCAAGCCTTTTTCTGTATGGAGTAAGCGCGGCAGTGTTTGTCATCTTAGGATGTTATGAGCTGGTTTTCCTGAAATTACTTTTGCAGAACGTGCTGTAGTTATAACCAATGCTGACAGCTTCCCCTTGCCCCTCCGAGGCTTTCCATCCCCTCGCAAGCCTCCTGCAGCGGCAGAGATGTTTGTTAGACTATTGCCGGGCTGCAGAATGGGACGCTGGCTTATGGGACTTGTCCCACTTCCTTAAACAGGGCTCTACTTGTGTGACAAATGGTTTGAGGAATTCATTCCCTGATAGACCAGTCTACAAAAGCAGAGTGCGTATGCGCATGTGTACGTGTGTGAATGCGTGTGTGTGTGTGTGTGCACGCATGAGCATGTTGAAGGGCGAGGGGGATTCCCAGTGTGGCCACAAATCAGACTTTTGCCCTTTCTCTGACTCATGCCAGTCTATTTTACGCTTTCAGAAGCAAGACTTCTTCATTTTGGAAGAATACGCGACTGACTTCTTCACCCCCACACTTTTTCAGGATAAAACACTCATTGCTACAACACTGCGGTTATTTTCAGTGTTGTAAGGCTGGGCTGAGAGAAGGGCTTACAATCAGAGCTGAAGAGCCCCTACCCCCGCCTCACTGCAGAGTCCCACTCTGCAAGTGGGCTGCATCCGTAAGACGTTTCTGAGCCCACGTCCGAGCCTGAGCTCAAGTCCAAACATGTCTTGTGCCAACGCAACGTGAATGGCAGCCTGCTCTCAAGGACTGGCTTTAAGGGAAAAAATTAGGCCCAAGATAACCCCTTGACAGGCACCGAAGGGCATTCACCCTGCAGCAAGGGGGGCTAATCGCTTCTGTCTCCATCTTAATCCAAGTGACATGGCCAAAGTCTTCCCGAGAAGGACTCAGTATCACCGCCACAGCTTGAGGGGTGCCTGCTTGAAAACTTTATGGAACAAGGTGGGAACTCACAAGCGGGCCACGGGGGCCTGTGGGGAACAGCGTGGACATGCAGGGCTGTCTACGGACTCTCTGGGTTACATCTGCCTCCTGGAATAGCAGCTTAATGTCTCTACGGCTGTAACTACATATTCAGAGCAAAGACTAAAGAGAGCGAAAAAATTGATATATGTTTTATGCATCCCATGGCAAGCTTTCCTCTGCAGAAACAAAAAATAAAGAAGCGACCTCTTGCTATATGCTTTCAAATGCTTGCTAAATGACAAAAATAATGCGGCATTTTAATAACATGACACACTAAAAATAAACTCTATACATAGAATGGATTGCTGTTGTATTTTATGTATTGTAAGCAGTACTCTTCAGCTGACAGGGGAGAGAAAGCTTATGCCAATCTAAGGCACGTATACAGCTTTTGGAAACAAATACCAATCATTTCTTAACTGTTACTTCTTTATTAGGTCAATGGCAAACAGTGCAAAACCATAGCTAGAACTGGCTAGAATAGGAAGAGAACAGACCTAACACTTTTCTACACTGAAAGGCTGTAACAAGATACTGCATAAAAAGCCTATAACACCTTCACACTTTCTTGCATTTCTTTATTCTGTCGGGAATAATTTCCCAAACAGGAAAAAAAAAATCCATACTGTACTTGTAGTGTATTTATTTTCATAAACAAATATATATTAATTCAGACTCTAGGACCAGAACAAATTTTTTTAAAAAATCAAACAATTCTAATTCTTCTCCTTTGAACTCTTGAATTTTCCCACTTACCATAAAGAACACTTGGTATTTTCCTTCAGAAAAAGCTGGGAAAAGAGCGTGTTGCAATAGTTGCAGGGTGTGTATGTGTGTGGGGGGCACAGATAAAAGTAGTTGTATTTCTATTACTTATTTCCATTATGACAGAACTCACAAAGTGCTAGGCTCTCTCCAAACCAGTGGCGAGAAACAGTTCCTGCCAAAACAACATGAAAGAAATGTTGTAAAGGTTGCATTGTATTGCTTAAAAGTTAGGAAATGTCAGAAGCTGGGTTGCCAGTACAACCTTAATTCAACCCTTCTGTGCATATTCATTACGATCCAGTCTTTAATTACACGATCACATACTCTTTTTCTTTATTTTCTCTCCCTAGGGCCTCTGCTTCATTTAAAGTATCAGATGGGCTGAATAAGGCAGTTGTTAAATGTTTACATTTATCTTTTTCAGCTCCCTGCAGTTAAGGTATCGGCGAGTACCTTGCACTACTGACCGGACAAACTCCCTCCCCTGTGTCTGGAGCTGCAGAGGCAGGAGCAGACAGCTGGGACCTGGCCAGAGAAAGTAAGAACCACCTCATATACTCCCAAAGTGTACATGAGCTGAAGAAGTTCCGAGCAAACTAGCAGATCAGTGAAACACACTGGCATACTGGCAGGAAGCTAAGGTACGAGCCGGCAACAGGCTAAGGTATGGCCAGTTTCTCTGACATTCTCCACTGAAGTCCTATCAAAGAAAGCTGACGTTCCCTGATCGCGTGAGCTGTATGCCGAAGCCTTCATCATGGCTAAGAGCCTGTGTACTTCAAAGATGAGGATCTCTGGGAGCATTGCACAGGCAGGAAATGGCAGCAGCTCCTTTGCTATCCCCCCATAGCACTGAGATGGAGGCAGATCTGCCTAGACTGGGAAAACAAGACGGTTCTCTGCATCAGCAGCTCCTGTTACCTTGTTCCCTCCCACAGCTAGGGATGAGGTCCTGCTGGCAGGCATCTCGCAGAGCCTTGGCCTCGAAGTTACACTGGAATTGCTTGCTGGCTGCACAGTAAGAACACCGAGGTGGTTCATTCCTCACTAGTAGACTGGATCTGTATGCACAGCCATTTACCCTTTCCACAGACAAGACCCTCTTTATACCTGCTGTAACTGTTTGGAAGCAATAGGAACTATCAAAACTTCTTGATTGCTAAAGCAGCGCTCCAAATTTATTGACTTTGCAAGAGATTCAAGGGAAACTCTTTGATGGTCTAAGCAAGCTTTAAAAAAAAAAAAAAAAAAAAATAAAAAAATCTTTTCAATTTCTTCCCCTCTCGTGGAGCATGGCATGAGGTGCATGCTGCCGCATTGTGTTCTTAAAAGTACAACTCAGGGGGATGATTCAAATCTGAACTGAACAGCCTTGCTGTCCACAACAGTTACTGCTGCAGCAAGCTGAGGAGAGCTTTTTAAACCTCATGCTTTGGGGTGCTACTACCTAAGACCACTTATCTACTTGGGAGTCCCTAAAACTCCTTCTGAGCATTTGATTCTGTCTGGAACTAAGTAGGAGAAGGGAGAAACTGGTCCAGATAAAGCTGAGATTGAAGCACAGGTGACAAACATACTCTCTTCTTTTGTTGAAGTATTTCCAGTAGTTATTTTGGTGTAATTGCAATGCTCTGAGAATAACATTGATTTTGCACAAGAGAAGTGATATTTTCCAGTAGGATGATGGACCTTGTCATGAAGGGGGAGAGAAGCATCTGCTGCTTCGAGGTTTGAAAGAGAACAGCAAATTCCAACCTATGAACAGTGCAGGAACGGCAGCTCTGGATATACCTCACATATGCTGCGGAAGCACTAAGAAAGGGACGGCTGGCACCTATGGAGCAGCAAGAGAAGGGGCCAGGTTGGCACCTTGTCCCTTCTCATGGGCCAGAGGGACAACTCATGATCACTGATGTAATATTCAGAGTTTAGCGGGGGGGAAAATAGATGAGACCGTGCTCTAAAACCGACACGGACATTTTTAATATGCAGTAAAGCCGTGACTTTAAGCTCTCAGGGTTCTCTTTTGAAGATGTTTTGCAGATCTCCCTTGTGCATAGGAAGTCAAAGAGAGAGTCCCTTGAGGCTGAGAGTCTAAGATAGGATAGATCCTGAGTGCAGAGAAAAGACCCAAAGCACTATTCAGGTACATCTCTAACACCAGACAAACAAAAATGGTGTACTTTCATCTTTCATTCAAATTACTTCACACGTGTATTTTTATATATTTCATTACTGAATTATTTTTACTGAAAAATAAAAATCTTAGAATTGTCTGTTATAATTGTGCCTTTAATGGCCTGATTTCTGATCTTTGACTGGAAGAACTGTACATGTAAATATTGGGCTATATTTCATTTGCGGCTTTGCATAGGGGCAGGGCATATACCCTAAGGGAAGAATGAGTTTTCTATCGAAGAAGCTACACTTTGTGCTTTTAACAAAAAAAAAAAAAAAAACCCAAAAAAAAAAAGGACTTCTGCTGCTGCTTTCATCTCCCTTTTGGTTTTGCGGGGAGGGAGACACATGGCATCGGGAGGCTTGAGACTTTACACTCTTCTTGGCCATTGCTAGTAGTAATACACATCAGTTCTCCCGTCCACCCAGGGTTTTTCCCCTTTCAAAGCAAGTGATAGAAAAGCTGGGATAGTTGTGTGGTCCCAAGGGAGAACACGTCGTCGAGCAGGGAGCACGAGGTCTGTGGAAGACTAAAAGTTGTATTTCTGGGGTGTCCTCAAAGAACCAGGGGCTGAGGCTTGGCCAGCGGCCTGTGAGAAGACACCTCCCCTGCCGACCTGCGCCCACGGGCCGGGGGTCCCACCAGCCACGGTAACAAAGTGCGAGGGCAGAGCCATGCTCGGGAGCCCCGGGGTGGAGGAGTGGTCCCACGGGGGCATCCCTGGGGCTCTGACAGAAGGCAAAGGGGGAAAAGCCACGTCACCTCCGGCGGCTACGGGGTAATTAAGTGCTGATCATTGCGCACCCCCGCCGCAGCTGGCGTTAGGGGGGAGTAAAGGGGGTGTACGAGCGCGCCCAAACCGCCGGCGGAGCGGGGGAGGCCGGGCGCGGGGCTCCCCGCCGCGCGCTCCCACCCGCCCCGCGCGGACAGCCCGGCCTGGGGGCGGCCGTGCCGCCGGACACCTCCGCGCCGCGCCCCCCCCGCGCCGCTCCCCCCGCGCGCGCCGGCTCTATTTGTTTACAACCGATTACGTCACCCTCTCGTCCACTTGCCCCGCCCCGCCGCCGGCCGTCACAATGGTGCGATCGCCGGATTGGCGGCGGCGCGCCCCCGGCGCCCCGACGCCACTTCCGCCCGCCGGCGGCTATAAGAGGCGGCGCCCGGCGGGCAGCTCCCTTGCCCCTCGCAGCAGGAGATGCGGGGTGCGCTGCGCCCCCCCCGTAGGAAGAGGAGGCGGAGGCTGCCGCCCCCGGGATGTGATCTGGGCTCCGCCGCCCGCTCCGCTCCCAGTTAGAGCCGCGCCGCCCCCGCGCCCGCCCCGTCCCCCCCCCCCCCCCCCCCCAGCGCCGGCCGCCCCGGAGAGCGGCTGCCGCCCGCCGCCGCCTCCATGCATCCCGCCCTGTACACCCGGGCCAGCATGATACGCGAGATCGCCGCGGCCGTGGGCTTCATCTCCAAGTTCCTGCGGACCAAGGGGCTGATGAACGAGCGGCAGCTGCAGACCTTCAGCCAGAGCCTGCAGGAGCTGCTGGCAGGTGAGGGCGGCGCGGGCGCGGCGGGAGCCGCTCCCCCCCCCCCCCCCCCAACCCTCCGCCGCCGGGGGTGCGGGCGGCACCTCCGGCCGGGGCAGCGCCGCGCCCCGCGGGCGGCCGGAGGGGGGAGGAAGGGGAAGAGCGGCCCCTCCGAGGGGCTGGGGACGCCGCGGGGGCAGGGGCGGGGGGCGAGCGGGGCGCCGCGGCTCGCCCCGCCCGGGGACCCCCCGCGCCCAGCCGGTCCCCGGCGGGTGGGGGCGGCGGGAGCGGGCCGTAAACAAAAGAGGCTGGGGCGTCGCGCAGGCAGCGTCCCCCCCGCCTTGGCTACCCGTAGACAAAGCTTTCGGAGCAGCCCGGGCTTGGGCTCTGCTCCAAGGGCTCAAACCGCCCGGTTTCCAGAAGGAGAAAACCGCTGCCAAGTGGCATTTTTTTTTTTTTTTTTTTTTTTGTCAAGTAAAATCCGGCGGTGGACGATGAGTCTCGGTTCCCCTTTCTTCTGGAAACATCTCATAGCCACCCGACAGCCCCGGGTGGGATCAAACACCGCGGGTTTCTTCGCTGCCCTGTGGGTTTTGTAATCCCGAACCTGTATCCCCAGTGTGGCTGATAGTGGCTACAAGTAGCCTCGGACCGGTAGGGTTTTGGGTGGGATAAAACTCCTGAGGTAAGTGAAGTCGTTGGTATTTCGCCCTGGAAAACGAGTGGTGGTGGAATACGGCTGAGTCAGTTGGTGAATGCTGCCCAGCTCCTTCCCTAGTTATTTTTGGGTGCCCTTAGAATGTGAGGAACTAAGCATGGGTGTGATCTCAAGAGCATGCTGGAAAGGTGCTTTTTTTTTTTTCCTTCTCAGTCCCTTGTGGATTTTCTGCGATGAAAGTAATAGCTTTTTTAATAGTTGTTTTGATGAATGCCAGGAAGTTGCATTTCGCCCCTTTCAGATGGGAAGCATTGTTTTGTGTCTGTGGCAGCATGAAACAGTAACTTTGTACACGAGTGCTTCCCCAGGGACATGGCGCTCGTGTAAACAATCAGCAAAAATAAAGGCTGTACTGCTTTTTTGGGTCCCTCAGAGTAGGAAGTGTCTCAATGTCTTGAGGCATGAAATTCGCGAGAGAGCAATGTTCACTCTGCGTCTTTTTTGAATACAGAATTAAGGAGGATAATCTTTTTTTATTTTTATTTTATAGAACATTATAAACACCACTGGTTCCCAGAAAAGCCATGCAAGGGATCAGGTTACCGATGTATCCGGATCAACCATAAAATGGATCCTCTCATTGGACAGGCAGCACAGCGGATTGGATTGAGCAGTCAGGAACTGTTCCAGCTTCTTCCAAGCGAACTCACTCTATGGGTTGACCCGTATGAAGTGTCCTATCGTATCGGAGAGGATGGCTCAATCTGTGTGCTGTATGAAGCTGCACCAGCAGGAGGTAGCCAAAATAACACCAACATGCAAATGGTAGACAGCAGAATAAGCTGTAAGGAGGAACTTCTCTTGGGCAGAACTAGCCCTTCCAAAAGCTACAATATGATGACTGTATCAGGTTAAGATATAGTCTGTGGATGGATCACCTTAAAATGGATGGATAAATTTGGTTTTTACTTTGGGTGGGCGCCTCTGGGGATGGATTATGGAATTTAAACCATGTCACAGCTGTGAAGATCTGGCACACGTTAGAGTGGTATACTTTAAAGTGACAGTGCCATAGTTTGGACAGTACCTTTCAGTGATTTAATAGCCTGTGAGTCAAAATGATTGCAACTTGCTAGGGAGTGAAGAAGATCTAGGAAGGGTCAGTTTCTCCAAGACATCTTACTTAATTTCTACACCAATTTTCAACCCCAATCTGTATTTATAAAGTGATTCTCTGCAGTAGGTCTTGCAGAGTAAATTTGCACTATTACATTTATTAATTGTTAGCATTTTTGGCAGCTCAGTAACAAGACTTACTGTTATGAACACGGTAGTACTGGAAATTTTATTTTTCAGACTTTTACCTAGCACTTACAAATATGTATAAATGTACATAAGATAAACTAGTAAGTATGACCTGGGGAAATGGTCAGATCTTTGCATTGGCCTCAAAAGTAGCAAGTGATCAGAATCTGCCATGGCAACAGGCTTTAAAAAGACCGTATAAAGACACTGTCTGAACTGTGGTGTTAGCACCAGCCAGCTATCTGTACATTTGCTAGCTTGTAGTTTTCTAAGACTGAGTAAACTTCTTATTTTTAGAAAGTGGAGGTCTGGTTTGTAATTTCCTTGTTCTTAATTGGGTAAAAGTCTTTTCCACAAACCACCATCTATTTTGTGAACTTTGTTAGTCATCTTTTATTTGGTAAATTATGAACTGGTGTAAATTTGTACAGTTCATGTATATTGATTGTGGCAAAGTTGTACAGATTTCTATATTTTGGATGAGAAATTTTTCTTCTCTCTATAATAAATTGTTTCCTATCTTGGCATTTTAATTAATCTCTTGTCGTGATTACATAGGATCAGTTAAACTATTTTTGCCTCACAGCAGAAATGAAATAGGTACTACAAAAGCTTAAGAACATCAATGGCACCCTGATGCTAGGGATCGCTTGGTGCAGACATGGATTAATGAAGACCTCTTATATAAATGCGTGGGAAGTTCAGGGAAACACAATGATGTACATGTCACTTTAAACCTTTTAAAATCAGTCAATGTGGAAATAACTCCAGGGCCAATAATTCCAGGATATGAGGAAAAGGTACAGAAATAACATCCACCAAAGATGACTTGAATAAATCCAGAGGATGAAAGTTTACTTGGCTTCCTGATGAAGGATATAGCAAACCTAAATGTCCATTTTGACCTACTTGCTCACAAGTTCTCAGTTCTTCCCTGATGGATTCCCTGCTCAATAAGAGTTTCTGGGACGAGCGTCCCTTAGCCTTAAGAGCAGGTTAACCACTCTACAGAAAGGTTGCTCGCCTTTTGCTTTCTTCAGATGCAAGACTTTCACTTTAGAAATCATTAAGATGGGATTCAACAAAAGGTATGTAGATCTTTTTTCCCAAACTTAAAAGGTTGGTTGAGGCGAAGTGAGAAGCCCATACTTACATGTGTGTTCAAAGTTAATGAATGATGTGGAGATGTGATTCACTTAAGCACCACACTA
Organism: Gorsachius magnificus; assembly: GCA_034008185.1. Lineage (NCBI taxonomy): Eukaryota > Metazoa > Chordata > Aves > Pelecaniformes > Ardeidae > Gorsachius > Gorsachius magnificus. The sequence goes on from CM067081.1 coordinate 168,407,394, forward strand.
ATGTCATTTGTATACAGCACAGTGGTTAGTTACACTGGAGAGAAATTCCTTGCTACTTTATTTACACTTGTTAAAGTGCTGGAGTAAAACTCAAGAACTTTGTTCTTTATCTCCTGTGTACTTTGTTCTGTGAGTGTTTTTATTAAACACGGTTATTAAGGCCTACCCAACTTGGTCACTTCAGTTGTGAGAACTGTTGCTCTGAAGAAAAAGAAAGCAATGGTTACTTGCCAGCTAAACTTGCTAGCGATGGGTAGAACTGAGCTTCAGACTTGGCGTGCATTGCGGCAGCTCCTGCTCAACTGTGAGCCTTTACAATGGGGCGATAGTGATGTGTGGCATCTCGAGTTCTAATCTTTGTCTTCTGATCTGTAGTGTAACTAATTGTATATACAAACAAAACATAAGACTGAACCATCTATAGCTTTTTTTTTTACCCATTTCTTTCCCACTGTTTTTGAAAGTTCAGCTTTACAGATACTATTTTTACCATGATTGGCATATGTATGCCAACATTCAGCACTAAAGCATTGCTAGGGCTTCTCCAGTGCTATGGCTTTCTGGCATAGACTGGTGGAAGCCTAAGTGCTGCTGAAGCCGTGAACTTTAAAGAATTTACTTGGTATCTGGATCTGGCAATAACAGATCTATTACCAAAGCTTCAGAATGAGCTTGCTGTAAAGTCCATTTATTACTTGTGCATAGAAGTAAAAATGTAGGTTCACATCTTGGTACCTTAATCATTCTACTACTTTTTAAGATGATGCTTTCAGGCTGTTACTTCTGTAAGCAAGAGATTTATTCAAGCAACAGGAGTACTCAAAGACGTTGCTGTTGCGTTACATGTCCTCAGACAGCGTAAGTCTATCCAAATAGAAAGAAAAACATTGAGCGTGGCTTCCTGTAAAGCTATATTAAACTTTCATGAAGCTGGCTGCTGACTGAGCTGTGGTTGGTATATCGTGGCGCTGCCCGGAGCCTCCCCTGCTGCACAGTGAGAACAGCATCAGAAAGGGTAGCTGTATAGTTGGTCTTTGACAAGAGCTATGCCAATTATGAAGGCGGCAGCTGTCAATACTTTAATATGTTAAGCGTAGCTTGGCGAGGCAGCAAGCAAGCATTCCATCAGCGAGGCTGGCATGTGACACTGAACCAAGAATGAGCGTGCTCCCTTAGATGGTTAACATTTTAGTCCTTTTATGGTAGGCTGCTTTCATTCATGGCATAATTTTTAACTGCAGCTGTAACTGGTAATTGGTACAACCTGTGTCCTCGGAGTTGTTGGGATTTCTTCCAGCTGGAATTTAAATATACCCCAATGTGCGCACAATGTGCCCTTGTCTGATTTTGAAAGTACTTAGCGTACTGTGGCAGCGGGGCATAGGAAGGACTCCTGAGAGAAATGGAGTATGTCTGGAAGAGGAGGCTGTTGCCAATCCCATGTTCTGTTGCAGGTAGAACAAACAGTGCACTAAGCTAAATGCTTGTCACTTTTGAATTGCATTTTAAGCTGCCATTAGGAAACCAAGGCTCTTATTTTAACGCAAATAGAAGAGATGAGAGAGCATGTTCAAGACCTGCTTGCCCAGTGCACATTAGTTAAATTAGCTGGACTTTCCTTGTGAAGCACTGAATAATCCTGTTGTTCTGTTGGCATTGAGGGCAGGCTCAGCTGTATGCAGCTTTAATGTTACAGCTCTTCTTAAACTGACAGACCAGTCTGCTAAGACTTGTTGACAATTTGGTGAATGTCTTTATGAAGTGTACAATTGTCTTCTAGTTTATGCCAGGTGAGCAAATGTTTCTTTTTCTCACAGCACATTCACCCATTGTGCTATGTGTGGCATCAGATCCTATGCACTCGAGTTAATTTTTGTATTTCATGTTTGGTAATGATCCTCCTATAGAGAGTTCTATTATATGTATCCTGTAAGAATCTCTGCTCTTCTGTTCTCTTTGCAGTTGGGTTGGGTTTTATTCCTGCTTTTTCTGGAGATGTACATCTGGCTGAAGCAGTCTTTTGGACCATGATCTTTTTCCTCCTGTAGATCTTAGGGTCATTCTTACGTCTGAAAGGAGATGTGAGGGCTTTCATTCAATTACTAATAATGCTGATTTTAGTTTTCTGCTCTTCTGCTGACTCTGCAAAGAATTTCTGCTAGATCTGTATGCCAGGCCTCATCGTGCCACGTGATTTTATTATTGGTTTGTTCTATCAGTCTCCATGAGAATTTGGAAATAACCTAGGTGAGGCACTCTTCTGATGTGAAAATACCATTGCCAGCTTCTACTTCTGTGGTATCTTGTATTGAATCAGTTCATAGGATAAAAAAGTCTCTCCTATTCAACACTAAAAAGAGTCGTCTTGGATCAGAAGATTAAATTATGTCTCATGTCGTAGCTAGTGATGACGATTCTGAAGGCTAAACATTGTTAAGCCTGTATGCTCTGGACTGCCTTCAATTTGAATGGATAAAAGAGCAGCTTGAGAGATGGAGAAGGAGGGGGAACTGTACTGCAGCAGCAGGACCTTAAAAAACAGTTTACTGATGTGCAAACCATGAAGAAGCCAGTTAATGCTCCTGGAGTGGTTGGTTTGTGCTGATACTTGTAAACACTTCTGTCACCAAATTAAGCAGATGTCACTGAACATGAGCACTAAATCCGCATAAGGTGTCCTTCTAATTAACCTTGCTTACTTATGCTGGGAGAATATGATCTCTTGTTACTGTGTAGGTTAGCAATGAATAAGATGAAGAACATTGCTGCTTTTCTTTTTTGTGTATCTATGTAAAGCTTATTTCTGAATTTCCATAAATCAAGTAGCACTCTACATTTTCCAAAGTTTCCTCTACTTGATGCCATCATTTTTAGGGAAAATAGTTTATATTGGCAAAAGCTGCCACTTGACTGAAGAACATTAAAGCTGTTTTTAGTTTAAAGAGTGAAACATGTATAGACTGGAGATAAATAGCTCTCCTAAAAAGGAATGTATATTTACACATTCTTGGTGTAATAGCAGAGGTTATTTTTACATGTTTCAGATTTACATTCCAGTGTGGCATAAAGTGAACATTGTGAAGCAGGATGTTAATTCAGTGGCTTTCAAGGGGTTGCTAGAGCAAGCTGGGCTTAGACAGTAAATGCTGTATTAATGGTTAGCCATGACAATTTCATCAACACAGGAATTGCAGGGTATAATTAACATCAGTTGCTTTGACACTATGCTCTTAATGTATGGTTTCAACCTTTCTTTCAGTAGCAGTTGGAGAATGCACTGTGACAAATTATTGCTGATACAAAGTAGGTCAACAGTAAAATGGCTGACTTACCATAAATGAACAGCTCTAAATTATTGTAACTTAATGTCCAGTGGAATTTTCTTAGGGGCTAAGTCTTCCGTGCCCTTGTGTTTCTCAAGCAGGAACCTTGAATACAGCTTTGCCCAACTCCTTTTTTCCTTACCGTTTGATATTTTTTTTGTCTATAAACAAGAACGTTTCCCCCAAGCTGCTGGGAAGAAATCCACACGAGCAGTAATGCTGCGTGCGTGACAGCAGATACGTGCCCTCGTAGTACTGCAATTCTGTGACCGCAAAGCTGGCAAGGAGGAACGGCGGGCAACTGAGGAAAACAAAATGCTGCATCTTCAGGTTTTGAGGTTTCCTCCACTGAAAGCGACCCATGACAAGATGTGAGGAAGGGAAATAGGACTGAGACGATACTGGATGAGAAAAATCCCAGGCTGAGGGAATATCAAGTACATTTTTACAGAGAGAAGTGTTTTTACCTTGTGATTCCTCTGATCAGCCGCTCAGTGGCTCATCACGTTGCTCCAACAACCGTTTAAAGTTTTCCTGAGAGGTGTAGCTTTATGTGATGCTCTTCCCTCCTGGATGTCCGGAAACGGCCTCTAGCTTCACAGTTTCTCTGGGACGTTGTAAAATCCAGCCTGATTGTTTTATGTCCTGATTATATAACTGAATAAAACGATAAACAGGTGAATCTGTTAGCACTGTAAGGACACGAGGGAGGAGAACAACGTTCTTGGAGCAGCCTCGAATACACACAAGGAGCAGCAGCACTGTCTGAAATGCCCAAGGACAGGGGCAGGGCTGGGGATGCTGCCCAGCTTTCACGGTTGGGTGCCAAACAGCAACGCTTACCTAAAGGGCTGTAATGTGGAGCTAAGGCTTGGGTACAGCTTTGAACTCCAAGATCAGCTTAAGGACAGATTTCTACTACTGGTAGTGTCATCTGCTGACATTGGCTGCAATTAAGAGATTCCGACAGTGAGCCCTTGCTGTTCTGTGTTCTATAAAATTCAATTATTATTGCTTTTTGTAACCTAGGAACAGGTAATAAATTGGTGCCTTTGGAGTTTTGCTGGCCATAGCTTAATTAATGAATTTCTTGTAGTTTAAGAAAAATATTGAAAGACAACATTCCTTCCACTCATTGAAGTTTAAACCAAGTTTTATTTGTAAATACACAGGGGCACATATGTGCACTTCTTGTGTGCATATACATACATGCACTCACACATTTAATTATTAGAGTCATCTTCAGTGGGTTATCCTGAAGTCCCTGCTTGCTGTGATTTAATTCACAGGTCACTGTGGGTGTTCTGAAGATTGTAAATTCACATAGATGGGGGAAAATTATCCTCTTTATTCACTTTTTGTGCCCTAGTATGTTGGTATTAACAGGAACATGTATTCCTATTTTTCAATTTTCTGAATGTGAATTTGCAGCTCGACTCAATTTGCTACTCAGTTGAGCAGATTTTCAAGGTTTTCTGTAGAGTTCTAAAGCAAATTGTAGTTGTCTAAAGGAACGTTTGTAACATTTTAATCAATACCAGGCTGAAATGAAATGAAGCTAAGATACTTTTAGAATCTTAATTGTATATTCATGCTAATACTTTGTAATGCAGGAGAGAGCTTTCTCTGGTTTCTGGTAAGCAGTTGTAAAAGGGTCTTTTTGGCTGAGCCTAGCACCCTTCCCTAGATGGGTGCACCAGAACAGTTGCTTCTGTCTGGTAACATTCAAGTTCTACGGTGTGTAAATTAGGTTTCCAAGTGTGAAAGGCTCTATACCCTAACTGCAAACTAAAATCAAGTTACCTGCGTGATACACCTAATGCTATGAAGTTACACTAGTGATACTAACCAACCTTTGCAACTCCATCTCTAAATTTAACTTGTAATCTCTTTTTTTTAACCCCTAACTGCTTGCTTCCTGTGTCATTTACAGCTTATCTTCTAATGCCCCAGCTTGCAGTCAGTGTAAGGTCATTCTGCTTGTAGACTTCAGATCAGTAGGGGAAAAAAAAGTAAGGCAGTGGAAATGGCAATATCAGTCTGAATCATGGTGACATTAAAGCAAACGATAAATTTAGTTCCATGTTTGTAAAGGATCTGTGTCTGTGTGACGAAGGTACCAGACTAAATTTTGATGATATTTATCATACTTTATTTGTTGTCTGGATATATTTAACAGGGGTGAGGCTTTTGTAATGTAGCTGAGAAGAACCATGTTGCAAATATGTAAGTACTTTTCAGAAGGACAGCTGAACAAATATATCTGCTTGATTGTTTATCCAAATGCTCACGTGCCTATCTCCAAAGCTTGTTGCTTGCAGAATTGACAAGTCCTGCATCATGAACAGCAGAACACTGACTCTGAATGCTGAAAGTGATAGTTTCCACAATTATTCAGTTGAAAAATATGTGCACGTCATTCAAATTTGAAATCACTACTCGTGGAGTTACTGAAGTTGAAGTTAATTCCAAGCCAAGCTGACATGTGTACAAAATGTCTCCTGGATTACCAAACTGATGTAACCCCATGACTAATTCTGCAGTACAAATACGTTGATTTCCTCCTCTTGCCCCTTCTTGGTGCGCCCTCCGATCTACTGGAGCATCCCTTTGTAAGAAGTTTACAACCAATAAGAGGAAGATTCGAGTTCCAATGTGAGCTGCACTTTTAAAATCTAAGACCCCAGCCTTTGCACATTCCTAATTCTACCGTTATGAATGTGAATACGTCATATGCCCTTCAGTATTTTATGAGATCAAGTATGTGTCAAAAGCTTTCTCAGTGAAGCAGAAGTGTGTTTTTTATTATTTCCATAGGCACCGGAAGGCACATTAAAACCTTTATTGTTGACTGAAAAGAAACTTTCCTCTTTATTACTGTAGAATAGAGATAGTGAATAGGCTGAAAAGAAAATGCTGCACACCTACTGCATCATGATCTCATTCTCAACATGATTGCCTCGGTGCTTGCCAGTTCCAATGTTCATGAGTCACACTCCAGTATGTGATTTGCTTAAAAGCAATAAATGTCAGCGCTTTTATTTACAATCTGCCTTTGAAGATTTGGAAGTCATAACTTCACCGCATTTTTTTCTACGATTGTGAAGGCTAGGAACTCGCTTTACCTTTTTCTTTTAAATGAAAGATGAAAGCTTTGACTGATGTAGTGCTAGGTCTGACCTAGCTGCAGCGAGTTAAGATGTGTAACTACCCAAACCCACTCCTTCCTCCACTTTGCCAGAAATTACCATCCTGGTAGGTGGGGTGGCAGAAAAGGCTCTTCTGATGCTTGCTCAAAATTAGCTAGAGTTGTTTAGGTTGGTAGATATGTACCACATCAGACCGCAATGCCCGAGACATGGTGGGAGCCGGGTGCTGCTGGGGGTGTCACAGAGGTGGAGAGCTCGACGCCTGTATGCGGGAGCCCTGCGGATTGCTGCTGTCACCTGGCTGCAAGGAAGGGCTGGCATGTGCCAAGCAAACCCACTCGTGCGGAATTTTGAGAAGGGGTCGTGTATTATCTATGGGGGAGGGGAGTGGGGAGAGCAAAAGAGCAGGCAAATAGCCCATCTGGTGAGTCAGGGGGCAAGAACTGAGTGTAATTCCAGCCTCATAGTGACTCACAGTCCCAGTGTTTACAGTTCTGGAGAGTGCCTGGTCACACAGGCTGTAACGTACACATTTATGTGCTGTCCTTGAGGACAAACAAGGGAATTTACAGCGGGGAAAAACCCGGCTAGCTTTTAATTTTACCTCACCTCTTTCTTGTGTATAGTTGATAGCTTCCATTTATTCTAACTCTCATTGCCCCCGGCTCCTGTGCTAATAAGCCTGGCAAATTTTGTTTGTGAATTAAGCATGCTTGCTAGAAACCTTAGTACCACTGTACAGCTGCTTTTAAGACACCTACAGGAACGTGGGGTGCCGCTCTGCAGCGTTCGTGTTCCATGGTCATTAGGTAGCACAGCAGTGGTACTTTGGGAAACTGACTTCAGTGGATAATCCTATCCTTCATCTTCATGGTCCTTGAGTTTGGCATGTGTTTGACCGCATCCAGTGTTGCTATATATTGCTCGAGTCCAAGATAAAGAGCAGTGCTGATTTGCTGGAATTAGGTTCTCAAGTGATTATTTTCTCTGCAGCCTGCTTTCCAGATGTAGCTGTAGACAGTGTGGATCCAGCACGGGCTGCAGATAACACAAGGTCAGCGGCCAGGGGAGCTGCAGTGGTGTAGAATGCAGTTATTCTATGGGTGATGGGGGTGGGGTGTAATATAAAATGCAAAAAGGCCTTTTTGGTTAATGATTTCTAAATAAAGAACCCTTTTCAGTGGAAATTATTCAGGAAGAGGTAATCATGGTTGGTTGGCTGTTCCCGTGGTGGCTCTGCACACTGCCTTACCTTCTCGAGAATGGTCAGGTTACTTAAACTGTTTAATAGTTCAGTTACTTGCACACTGCATTTACGTAGAGGTACATACATGCAAATATGCAAGAACCTGAATTATTGCTATGAAAGAAGAGATTGGGGTGGTGTAAAATGTGCGAGAAGCTTCTGCAAATACCTTGGTATGGTTGAAGAATTATAATTGCATAATATTTATGCAAAAAGTGGTGGACACAACCAAAAGCAAAAGCAAGCACCCTATGTCTTTCTCCCTGGCAACATGGGGAGAATTATTACACTTACACTTTTTATCTGAGATTCTGCCCTTTGGCGAAATGGCAATGAGAGGAGGGAACTGGAGAAACTGGAGGATGGAAAGTCAAAGGAAAGTCTGAAGTTAGGGCATGTTAAATCTCATTACAACATGCTTATGCCAGGAACAAATGTCCTTTCCTGAACCAACTGTGACATAGGTGTCATCAGTTTGGGTTGAAATTAACTCGATCGATTTTTATCAGGAGGTGGAGAGACTGATCCACAGGTGGAGAAGATACGTTCAGAGAGGCTTGTCACCTCCTTCACTAGTGCCCTGCATCCAGCTGAGGATGCTTCTCGGTGGCCTGTTGGCTTCTCTTTCTCCCAATATTAACTCTCTCCAGTCATGTCCATGCAGGAGTCTGAGTCCTCTTCCCTAGGCTCTCCTGATGGTTCATAAAGAGGAACAAACCCTTTATGGGAAAATCCTCAAACTGATTCCAATGTCCTAGGCTAGCAGGGATGCACTCTGGAATAAGCACGGGGTTCTCTTTGTATAAAGAGTGAGACAGCTTGCTCAGCTATCCCTGACTCCATTGAGTTAGGTGAGCCTTCCCCTCTCTTTTCAAATGGTCCTGCATGTGATTGTTTCATATGCTTTAACGTACAGTATATTGAGGAGATGCCTGTAACTATTTTATTAACTCTCACTGCCCCAAATGAAGGATAGCTTACGCTGCTGACATGTTAATTTTGAAATCCACTGGAATTGCAGTAGGAATTGCAGAGGAAATCATTAGCAATATGTTTCCTGAATTTCAGGAACATGTGCTGGAGTAGTTGGAATTGTGGATATTTATTTCTGAGAAGTTGCAGGGTTTGGCTCATGCCACGGCAGCTTCCCATGCTCTTTGCCCATGGGCACATGCGCTTTTCCCCAGGGAATTTTGCACTACGTGCTAATTTATATGTATTACTTTCTTGATGTAAAGAAGAAAGATGTATTTATTTCAGTCCTCATCTCATGCTGCTTTCAGTTTTCAGAAGTCAGTTCCCAAACACAAGAGGCCAAGTTCTGCTGTTTCGTGTCAAAGTAAAATGGCTCATTTAGAGATCACTGGACTCACTTTGGTTTGACGTCAAGGTGATTGCTAACCAAGTTAAGCTCGCTAAGCATAAAACCGGACATTTTAAGCACAGCTTCCTTGAGAACAGAGTGCTTTAAACAGGACGTAAACACACCTGTGGTTTTTCATATCAGCTACACTGAGTTTACATGTAAAACACACTGGAGTGGTTTGGTTTTGTTCCGGCTGCCAGGCAGCAGCCCTGTGTTTCATGGGGAACCCAGCTGGACTCCTGCTCTTGGGTTGTAGCTCTGCCGGATGAATTATACCCCCAGCTCAGTTGTGTGGGCTTTGGACGGGAGTAGCAGGCTGGCAGTAAACAGTTTTAGGAATCACAGGGTAGGACAGGGTCTCTCTGCTTCTTTCAGGTGGCATTGCAGGCCCAGAGGAATAGAAAAGCACTGTCTGATAGTGGCTACCGAAGTGCAAGGGAGGTATTCTCGCTGCATCCAAGGAAGTGCTGGGCAAAGGGAGCCTCTGCCCGTTCAACGTGATTGTTTTCCTGAGTCAAGCCCCGCTGGTACTACTGCCGGCTTCTTGGGAGATCCTAAGGGACTGAAATGGCATTACTTTTATTTAGGAGCTGGAGATCACATACCTGTTTACTTTTTGTAACCCACTGGAGTAGGTATAAACAACTGTGAGGCGTCAGAATAAGATGAAAATTGATTTTTCTTACTCAGTTCCAGATCATTGCTGTCTTTGTCTTCTCAGACATCCATTTTTGCATGAGGGGTATGCTGCTGCTGCCAAGCTTTGGGTCTCTGAAATCCAGAAGGGCAGCTGGGGAGCCAGGGCAACTCCAACATCACCATTATGAAATAGTGAAACAAGTTTTGGAAGCAACTGGGGCTGGCCACATGTTCTCTTACTTTAGGAGACCGCTAACACTCTCTTAAAGTGCTTGTTTTCTTTTTGCTCCATGAAACCAGGAGGACTGGTCATACTGAATCAGCTTCTGGTGAAACAGGGCTGTCTCATGGCACGGAAGGTGCTTATTCATGACAGGGTCACTAAAGGAGCAGAGAGCAATAGATAGTCTTAGAGACGTCCCTGTTTTAGGTGGTGCACTGAACTCCACCTTATTTTTCGTTTAATGTATTGTAAATAAGGCTGCCTCCTCCTGCTGTTTAGCCTCATCCAGCTAAAACTTTGAAGACCAGCGATGGTGAAAGGGACCAGGCAGTGGGCTCGTCTGCACAGTAGCACGCAAGCCCATTGACTTACATTGTTTCTCCTAAGTTTTTCACTTGTGTTTCCTTTAAATGGTTGGAGGGGGTCTGTTGGTTTTTATCTTGTGCTGTACATTTTGTTGCATAATGATATTTAAACATCACCTTTCAGCTGAATGTTTGGATATTCAGTGACTGCACAAAAGCCCGCAATATTGTACTTTTTGCATGATGATCCATTAATATGGTCACGGAGTGAATTTATCCCACTTGTAAATTAATGCACTTAGAAATAAATAATTGTGGGTTATTTTGTTTTGCTTTGTTTTGTTTTTCAAAGTAAGTCGCTATTCAGTCTTGGCTTGCTGTCTATACTCTCAAATGCTAATGGATCATTCTAGTTAAGTCCACTAAAAACTTTTTCAGTTGACTACCATCACTCAGATTATATGGCATAGATTATTGTTGCCTTGGATTAGAGGGAAAGATGCTGTTGATTGCTGCAAATGAATTTCCTCTGTGCGTGTGGAAATATAGGAATGAGTTGTGGCTTAATTTTTTAGATCGAGTCCGTTCCTGCTCTCAACAAAGAACATTCACCAGCTCTACTTGATTTCAGAGAGAAGAGGATTTGTCCCTTGGTGCTCTAACATGCAAAGCTTTCATTTGTTTGGATATTTTTTCCAGTCATAATAGCTTTGTTAAGAACTGTGAAATGTATCATAGAACACAATAAATGGAGTAGAACTGGCTGTTCTCAAAAAGACTGTCAATGGAGACTCATCGCTGAATGGAAATGTTTCCAGTCAAGTTGTGCAGGGACCAGCACTGCAAAAGCGCTATTAAGGATTTTCATTAGTGTTTTGAAAATACATATAAAATCTCTGCTTTAAAATGCTTATATGCCACAGTTTGGAGGAACATAAACCGAGGACGATAAAGTGTTAAGTGATCTATATTGCATGATAAGCAGTCCATTTATGTTATATTTGACCTTACTGAAACATATTCAAAAAGTCATTCATCCATTTAGAAGTAAGAAACACAGGTAGTCTGCCTATGCAATGGGAAACTATGTCCAGTGGCTGGAATGAATTTGCATCTGGGCAGATGAGCATGAGCAGCAACTAACAGCATAGGTTAGGGCAGAAAGGGCCAGTGAGACCCTTGGGTGTAAAACAACCAGGGGAAGGAAAGGTGGGATTTTACTTTGAAATATGGCATGACGGGTGCTAGGAATTGGTGTCAGTGTTGGTGTAAGGACTACAGAAATTGTGGAGAGGGAAGAGCAGTGCCACCAGAATGACACCAGAGTTGAAGGAGTTCCTGGCAGCTGGACCTTAGCTCTCTATACTGGTTAGCATATCAAAGGGATAGGACCGAGAAGCCAATTAACAGCCTGAAAGAACCTTGCCAGCATAAAATACTGGGTGACCAAGTATCCTATGGCCTTATGGAGAGGGAGAAAATAAGAAGTTTGGGAAATGCCTGAATCCAGGCATTTTTTGGAAGTAGATTACACATTGTTCACAAAGAGAGGGTTTGATTCTTTGAGCAGCCCACCAAAGGAACCAAGGGGCCCGTTTCCTGATGTCTACAAATCCAGACCATGTGACTTTCTGGAAGATATATTTAAGTTAAACATAAGTTAGTAGGTTTCTTATTAGAAAAACTGGATGAAATGTGGAGGCCTGCGATATATGAGAGGTGAAACAATAGAACAGTTAATAAAATATTAGATCATTAGTCCTTTTTTTTGTCCTTAAATTCTGAGTTTATGAATATGTAAGATTCTATATTTTGAGAATTTTCTCACTTTTCCCTGCATTCCCTGAGCAGTAACTGGCCATTCCATGCTGTCTTGGTAGTCATCCTTTGTATATGGGTCTATGGTTCATTAAAGGTGTGCAGATTTTTTTGTACCTTCTTTCCAAGGTGTGCCTTATGAGCTCGGCTGACAAAAACAAAAATCTTAAATGTTTTATAAAAGTATTTAGGGATCAGCCTTTTCTTAGAGAGAAAGAACCCTCTTTCCATTAACATCAGTGATGCATACACATTTAGAGACCCTTCCGTTGTTTTCAAGGATCACTAAGCTGTATTCAGCTCTGATTCTTTAAAAAAGTTGCATGATTAAACAATCTATATATACCTATAAACTATGCCTTTTAAAATACTTGGTATTACTCCACTTTCCTGAGTGTAGTCAAACTCTGTTCCTATGGAAGTGAAGGAACGTAAGAAAACTTCAGCTCTGGGTAGACATAAAGTAGCACACAGATAGTAAAGTGAAAATGTGAAAGTGAAGTCTTTTTTGTACGTACACCTGAACTGATAGAAGAAGTCTGGAGGAAGGGGAGAGGTGCTCAAGGAATCCGAAAGGTGAAGTTGCTTTTCCTGCTTATTTGATATTGTTGAAATTGTTACCTTTCAAAAAACCCCAATTTTTATATGTATTTATATGTAAATATACATATTTATATGTATTAGAGCCCCAAATGCATCTCACAAGTGTAGAGCATCAGTTGTCACTTCATAGTGGCAAATTAGTTACCTGCATCAGATTCCTCATGGCTTTTGGCCCTCTCTGTTAAGTACAATATTTCAGAATGGACTACAGTATTGAAAGACAGAAGTTTGATTGGTCTTGCCTTTATTATGATAAGTACATTAGTGACTAGAAATGAAAACTGAGATTGGGCTCTAGGTTCTAGGAGGAGGGGGTCCCCCAGATAAGTAATATAAGCTAAATAGATGTGATTTAAAAGCAGTAGTGTTTTGCATATGTTGACCAAAACACGGTAGTGTGGTCTGCTGTAGGGGACAGGAGAAGAACACAGGTTGCCCAGCTCTCTTAACTGTGGTGTGTATTTCTTTTTTCAGCAGTTACAGAACTCATATTTGATTTCTTTTTCCTTAAACACAAATTCAGACAAGAAGCCTAACTGAATGAGAAGCTTTTGTCTTCTACCTGGTCCTGCCATGTTTTCATACTTTATCAATTGCCATTGAACACATCCAAAGTTCTTGTAACCTGGGCATTTTTGTGAGCCAGACAGATCCATGGAAGTGATCCCGGTGTTCAGTCCTGCAGATGTTGCATTAATAAGCATATGATGGTTCTCCCTGCATTTTATTGTCATGATTGGGAATTTTGGAAGCTTAGAGCTGTGGTTGGGTTTAATGGCAAGATTTTGTCTAGGCCTTTTGGTAGCTCAGAAATCACTTTATTTTCTTTGCCAGGAATATTGCTTTTTATTATTTTTCTTAAAGAAAAGATCCACTGAGATTTCTATCAGTTTTTGTGAAAGAGGCTGTATATTTCCTGCAACATGGTGGGGAGAAGGGGGCTGAAGTAAAGGCCCTGGACACCCTTTCCTGTCTGCGCTCCTTGATACAAAATAGTCATCTTTGCTCATGTTGGGGCATGTCGGGGTCCTGCAGCTCTAATGGGGGAAGCAGCCATTTAAACATGGGCTTAAACTAAAATACTGAAAGAGTTTAGCAGGCTTGACTAGAGGAACTTCAGGGACCTGAAAGCTTGTGCACTGCCATCTTGGTGGGGAAATAAGTGGCTTTGTCCTCTTAGAAGCCACGCTCCTGTGCCTTTTCAAGGCTCTTCCTGCAGAAATGTGCCTTGGGAGCAGCCCTGGGGGGTGATGCTGCAAATGTTACACCAGATTTGCATCATCAGAGAGCCCAGGCTTATTAGAAAGCTCCTTCTATCGACAGCTTTGTAGTTTCCCACCGCTTTTGTGTAGCAGTGAGGAACCACCAAGAGAGGTGTGAATGCCAGAGAGAGCTTTGTACATTCTTCTCCCGCATTAGGTTCACGGTAAACATGAATTTGCTGGTTTCTCAGGGTTATACAAGTGTTACATCATAATAAATAAACTAAAGAATCAATATTATGGAAATTATATATCTAGGGATCAAACCACACAGTGGAAAAAAAGTGTTCAGATTGCTTAAAAGCAAAATCCACTAAAATTTTTGCTGCTTGTAAAAAGCTTTAGCAGCTTTCTGAATGAAAACGTCCTAAAATCGGAAACCTACATGGTTTGACTAGAAAATGTGGAAAGCAAAGGTTTCTATGCTTCTGATTTTTTTCCTCATTTCAGCCTGTCAAATTCATTCACTCAATCCAAATTTGCAAAGCTTTTGCTATGTCTGAAAGAGGTCTTTAAGCAGTTTATCTTTTGCAAACAAAGGGGGAAAAATATCTCAACAACAAAACCTCAGTTGTAATTTCACCTGTGTTCTCATGATTTTTTCTAAATCCCTAAAGAAAATGAAAAACTACTTCTTCATGTACTTCATAGTTCTTCCAACCTGAAGATCGATTTAGTAAAGCTTATGATGGTTTCATTGCTGACTTTCAGAGAGACCTTATTTTCACTCCACAGAGCTTAGTCTTAAAAGCTAATGGGAAATTTCACTTATTAGTAAGTAAGTGATTTGTGTCTGCCAGTACTGAAAGAGCAGTCTTAAGGTTAATATACCTGCATGCCTTGTACAAAGGTAAATAAAGGAGCTGCCTGTTATCTTGTATCTGAGTATGTTGTCACAAATGTTATGCCAAGGTCAAAACCTTTGTTTCAAGCTTTAACGTGCTTCCATTTGCCTTGTTCAAGCATTACATATAGGCTTATATCCTGCAAATGGTGGTATGAGACCCATCCAAGGGTCAGTCCTGATAAGTGAGTTAGGACTCGGGTCCACACGCAGTATAACCCTTGCTCAAACCCACACCGGAGGAAAGAGCAGAAATCTGGAGCCCTGGCAAAGTTTTCCTCCTTTGCTTTGTGTCCGTTCCTGATATTTGGTGGCCAGGGTGCCACTGATCAACTGTTCCCAGTTGGAAACAGGAAAAAGGAAAATAACCCAATGGGCAGGGCAGGCTCTGGGGACTGCCAGGCTTTCTGGGTGGCTCTGCTGTGAGCTTAAAACCACTGCAAACACTGTACTGACTGAGCTGTGACACAGCACAGGCTGCAAGAGGTATCTTAAAGGTAGTATTGCCAATTCCTTTCTAATGTTTTAAATTCCTGAAGATATAGTTAATCTGGAAGTCCACATATGTTAATTTTTTTTGTTTAATTTTAGAAATGCTAAAAGTGCACACAGATGGACAGTCTGAAAAATATGTTGACAATAAAGCACGCTACATGTGGTGGTAAATAGAGATAATCTCTTAACAAGGCTCGGGTTTTGTAGCAGTATGTAAAAGATATGAGAAACAAATACGCGCTGTGTAGGAATAGTTACGTTCCCTCAGAAGAGGGTGTATCTGGGTGTGCAGCAGGCAGATAGCTATCCTGCAAAACACACTGTGACGGGCAGTGCTGGTATCTAACTGCCAGATCAGCAGCTCTGCTTCCTCCTAAGGGCACATCATCCTGTAGCCTAGCACCCAACAAGGCCTTATGGCTTTTTTGTGTGTTTCGTTGGTTATGTGGGTTTTTCTTTGGGAGGGAGGAGGAGGATTTTGTTGACCTTTTATTCCCATGCAATGAGAAAGTCAAGATCACCTGGCATTGACACTTGGAAGAATATTTGAAAAATATCACCTCAGAATTTCAGTCCTCGCGACACTGAAGCTGTGGGCAACATGCACACCAGGTATAAATACATCAGAACAGTTAATAGTCTGGTGATGAGGCATTCAATGGGAGGCAGAAGGCTCCCACTGAAGCCCTTCTTCCATTAACCTCATGCCACCAGTCTGTCTTCTAGGGCTGTGTGAGAACTGCCTGGGTATGAAATATTAATTGGGAAATACACTGTACATGGGGATTCAAACGATGAAGCTATTTTAGGGACCTCTCTCATTCATTTTGAATCAAAATTTTGTTCTGGGCCTGAGAAACCATTTCTTTTTGAACATTTTATCAAAAGTAAGCCATTCCCATGAAAGTTTCCATCTCTATAAATTAACTTTTTTTTTCCAGTGTGGCATGAACTTCCATTTTGCCCTGCTTTGTAGAATTATGCAGCTCTTTGCCATAGAGTTGTCTTTGTCAGTCAGGGTCCCAGTCTGGTATTGAAGGAGATTACATATTCTTGTAGATATGCTCCTTGGACTCAGAAAGTTTTGGTCTACAAGGCATTTGGTTCATTTTCAGGTTGCTGAGGGACAGGGACTAGTTCCCTTCCCTTTTCCTCATGCTGCTGTCCTCTTTGAAAATGAGAATGCTGGTATTGATCTCATTCACACCGTGCTTGAGAATCTACAGATGGAAATACTATAGGTGTATTTTATGTATAAGTTTTATGCATATTCTAAGGCAACATTTTGTATCAGCAAGATTCAAAGAATGGGCTTTTCTAAGCATTTAATTGTATTGGCACTCCTGAATAACTGAACTATGTAGAAGAGGTACGTTATATTGTCTTCATGCTGGAAGACAGACGTTGATCCATAAGAGTGCGTCACCTATGGGTTCTTCCCTGTTGACTGTGACCTGCCCTCTAGATTCGTAGAAGTTACATGTCCAGCCCATGAATATGGTTAGATTATTCTGTCTTCACTCATAGTTTTGTAGTCATCTTTATTTGCTACTGTGAAGTACAGCTTTGGCTGCTGTGAATGGGTGTGGGTGGGTGGGTGGGGGTTGTCCTGTCAGTTTACATCAACTGATGGTTTTGCCTAAAGATTTCCCTCTCCCTACTCTTTTCTCTTGGGGTGACACCTTATGGGTGGTGTTGACTCCAGAGCAGTTGCCCCATGTTAATGCATAAGGCTTTATGCAGGCACTGGGCACTGAAGTATGCTATCACTCAACACTGTTCTTTCAATATATAATGATTTTTTACCTATTTATGTCTCTTCTTGAAATTGTGAGCATGTCCATCTATCCAATAAAAAACCAAAAAGGTGGCTCTTTCATATCCCAACAAAAAGCTTTTAGATTGATCTACATTAAAGTAGTATAATTTAGTTTATTGTAAACACGTAAATGTTTTTTTTCTTATTTTTCATGTTAACATCTAAATGGGTGTTTTGTCTTTCATTATCGTTTTTGTTTATGTGTTTGTTCTCTCCAGACACAGGTACTGTAGTTTTTAGGTATCAATTAATCTTTCTTTCTCTTTCACAAAAAATCATGTTAATATGATATCCTGCAGCTTGTTTACATAGTATTAGCACAGGGAAATACTACTTTCAGTTTGATACATAAAGCCCTCCTTGTCTCTTGTGCCTTTTGTCTGTAGGCTATTATGCATGTGACTAAAACCATGCATGACTTGAGCAAATGTTTGAATAGGGTTCTTGTGCAGTAGGACTGTATATGCCATTAGGCATACTCTCTTTAACTTGGTGATGAAAACATTGTGTTACATTTGGTGGCACAAAGTAGAGTAAAATTGCTTTTGTGGCAGCAGAATAAACAGCATTCTAATTTGCTTTTGTTATTGTGCACGTGTGTGTGCTGCATACTTCTGGCAAAATTATCAAGCAGGACCACGCATGAAAAGTGTTAAGGTTATTTGAGTTGTGGTGTGAAAGCTGGGCTGAAAAGAGAAAAAAAAAAGTATTGCTTTCTTCATTCTGAAATTTGAAATCAATATTATTCTGTCATTTTTGTGGTCTGAGCCTTGAGATCTGTTAATTGACACGTGAGGCTGTTGCTAACCATCTTTTTTATTTATAAAGGCTTTTGTAAGAACACTGTTTTTCTTTCCTCTCCGTACGTGATGAGTACTACGATAGGGACTTGAATTTTTGCTGTGGGAATGTGAAAACCATGGGAAGCTGCTCTCTGCCAAGCTATTTCCTTAAGGATCCACTTTACATACTGCCAAATCAATGACCTGTCAGGTGTAGTTATGTGCCATAGCAATGATATGAGGTCAATCAGATGAAACCAAGGTATTTATTCCCAGCAGATCCTAGCTATCTATTTAACATTGTCAAACTAAATTTTCTTTGGTACAGAGCATCCTCTTTCAGTTTCATTTGTTTCTAGATTTGATTAACTCTGCATTTGCATCTATTTTGTGAAATGCTAACAATGGAAAAAATTATTTCCTTTATTTGGCTTTGTCTTGAAATACTATACTATGTGTACAATAAAAAAAAATATTCTTTGCTGTAATGGCAAGGTGGTATTTAATTAATCTATTTTACAGTAACATAAATTTAGTGTCTCCTAAACATGTAAGTGTATTCTTAGAAAATGGCACCTTATGGATATAGCATATTTGTTCTGTCTTTCAAGTCCATATTTGTGAAGCAAAAGATGTACAAATTTGGTCTGTAAATCAGTATTTTTACAGGGAGTCACTTCTCATTGTGCCCTGGAAAACCTGCATCTTACCAACGTTTCAAAACTTTTGATAGCAGAGGAGAAACTCTTTTCTTAAAATGGATACAGGATTTTCCTTTTTTTTCCAAATAAAATGAAAAAAAAAAGTTCTGTTAGCCTAATGCCTGAGAACTGCTAAGCATTAAAAACAAACACCCATTTGGTACACTGTGTACTGCATACAGTATATCAGTGCAACAGCATTCTTTTTTAGCCACTGCGTGTATCCTATCAAAAGCAGAAGACACCAATGACAATGTAGAAACTAAACAACTGGATGAAAAATGCATTTCTTAAGTATTAAGTTACAAAAAAAATGAAAGAGGAAAGTGTGGGGAGTTTTTTAGGGAAAAAAGAGACAATGAAGTAACAGGAAACTAATGCCAGAACATTTAAAAATATATATTAAAAATATCTCATTCAGAAATGCACAAATCCTGACTGAAAGCCGCTGCATGATTTTGTATGAAAAATCTGTTTTGTTTTCAAGACATAATTCATCCTTAATTTGTTGTCTTGCTAAATATAGTCTAAGCACTATCATTTGAGCCTAAGTTAGTGTAAGTCTGCGTTGTCATTTCTTTTTTTCAGATATTTTGAAGTCATCTGTTGGTTTTCTGTGTTGCAAGACCAGCACTGAATCATTACAACTGTACTTCATGTTTAAAAAATGTGTAAAAAAAAAAAATTACAGTTCTTCAAACAGAAGAAGCAGAGGTCTGGTTCCACAATGGAGCGCTGGAAAAAGAACACAAAGGTGGGATGTAAGACGATAGCCTCATCCTTTAATGGGGGATAATCTGTAGCTAACTTATGAAGTTGATACACAATTTGAGGAAATGAGCATCCCACCCATTTTTCTTTGTGTGCTACATAGAATTCACATCCTTCCATTTTTGTTTTTTGTTTCCTTGAATTGTGCCTCATAACTTATTGTCATTGCTCGTTAGCTGTTGATGTGCTAGGAGGGTTGTCCAGACAGTGACACTGCATGGAAATAGCTGAGCAGTTCAGAAGAGAGATTCATAATTCACAGTGACCTTTAATGAAATGCAAAGCTGAAGAAACCTGTTTTTAATTTACCACATCTGAAACAGAGTGAGAGCTATTATTATCTTTAGTCTCTGCCATCATGGTATTTAAGATACTCTAATGCAGAGGAAATGTATCTTCACATGGGAGCCTACTTTTATCATTGTTTTGGTGAATGGGATGCAGTGTTTGAACTCTCTTTTCCCTCTGACCATCAGATTTAGGACCTGGTTGACCAGCTCTCAGCCAGGGCTGCTGCATGGTTTGACAGGCGACCCTGAGAGCCACAGCATATCTTTCCACCTTAGCCCTTTCTCCTGGAAGGGAAGAGCTACATGTAACCCTGAATGAAGCACTATTTGCGTTTTCTCTTTCTAATTCCTCCCTGTTTTCCTGATAGCAGAAAGGACATACCATATCCATTCTCCTTTCTCCTTCCTACCACGCCAGAGCCGTGCCACAATAGCAGTTTGGGTTGCTCCAAACCAGCTGGCAAAGAAAAGCATCCATATGACAGCCGTGCAGGACGGCAAGGGGGAGGTGGGGGCTGGAGAGGACTGCAGTCCCCGGGGTAGCTGCATTTGGGCAAGCTGCAATCTGGCCCTCAGCGTGCACCTGCCCACAGCGAGGGTCTGATAGCATCGCTGCCAGGGAGAGCCTGCAGGAGGGCCGAAAGCGCTGGGGGCCACGTCCTCAGCCTCTGCTCCGCTCCAGCGGGAATGTGAAAGCCGGTCCTGCTTTCATCAGGTGAGGAACCGAGCCTGAAGGCTAACTCAGTGACTTTTTCCCTAATCCAGGTTATTAGAGGGTGAAATTAGCCTCTGATAAACCCAGGCAGTCGTACTGCCAAGACCGAGCGCTCGCCTCTCCAGAGCACAAGCCCCTCCTGGAGCCTTTCCCTCCACTCCCCAGGCTGCTCGGTGCCCTACGCCCTGCAGCTTCATGCTACTCGGCTGTGTTTTCCTTCTCCAGACTCCCGCAGAGAGGGGTTGTGCTGGCTGCCCACATCTCAGCAGAAGACACTGCACACTGCCTTGCCCTCCCTGAGGGGGATTTTGTCCAGGTGCCGTAGCCCAAACGACAGCTTGTGGGGCCACTGGGGTAAAACGCTGCCCGTCCGGCCTGTCGAGGGACCCTGGTTTACACATTTGGTCCTGAATGGGGCATAAAGGCTCATCAAAGTGACAAAAGAGGTGCTATCCTTTTGCCTTATGCACGCAGATGGGAAACCTACTTGCATTGGCCATATTGCTTTTGAGCAATTCCCCAAGTTCATCTGCATAAAAATATCTGTCCCATGAGCCTCAGATCTCCTGTGGGCAGCCCATTTGGGACACTTGGCAAATCTGTCTGGTGGAAACTTACTGGATACATCTGGCTAGCTCATATTTCTAAAACTGAGCAAAGGACCTCTTTATTAGTGAGCATGCCCTCCATTTGCGTGGCACGGTGTTGGTTACCCAAGAAGGGACGCCTGCCGTGCTCTAAAATGGGGAAGATTATCTGTGTGCAGCTTGAAAATGGAGCTGTGTCGCAGCACCTGCTCAGTCCCATTACAAAGAAAGCCAGGATGGCAGGAGCAGAGACAGAGCAGAGCATATAAGATGCAGTTTTATTTTAAGTGAAATTTGAAACCTACTACTAGAAAGAAGTGCTTTCTTCACAACGTGGTAGCAAGGAAGGGAGAACATATTTTCCAAGCAAATTGCAAAAGTTCAGGAAATTCTTGGCTCACTATTTGTTCCAAGTGATAGAAAGGAGGAGGAAGAGACTCTATCCAGCATAAATCATATTTTTAAGAATATCCCAATATTGCTTCCTGTCTTTGTGCTTGAGTAGCAGATTGTATATAGAAATAAAATAAATTTGCTTTATCTTTTCAGAAGAAAGTGTCTGCTATACCATTTGCTGGCTCTCGTTCATTCAAAAACAGCAGGAAAGGTGCTTTTGTGTTAAGAACAGTCAAGGTCAGGGATTTTTGGTTTTGATGTTGGATGCCAGTAGCTTGACTTCTCTGACTACTCTTTCCAAGTCAATCTTGGATAGCAATCTAATTGCTAGCTTACAGGGAGATATTTCACAGCTACAGGTTAGCTGCAGTGAGCATACCACACAAAGAGATTTCAGGACAAAATTAAGAGTCTTGTACTCTCTCAGCCCCCACTGATGCCAATCTCAAATGAAGTTAATCAAGCCTACTAAAGGGCTGCAAATTTTGATCCTGATACCACAAAATCTTTTTCATGCACATTCACCTTTGGAGTCTGTATCAGCAAAAGCTTTACCTAAGTGACTTGTTTACAGAATCAGGGCCTTATACACCAGGATTCACCATAACAGATACTTCTTCTCATAGCAAGCAACCCAAAATGCAAAGCAATGTTGTCATTTTGTAAAAAAGAGAAGCGATGTTCTGCAAGTATGATCTGGATGTCTGGGGCACTTTTCAAGCCTTAATACCTTGACATTGCACAGTCAATTGCCCTGTCTCATTCACAGTCAAACTACTATATTTTCAAAGCCTCAAGTTATTAGCTACACGACAGTAAAATAAATCATTAGCCAAAATATCTATAACATGAAACATCAGTACAGAAGTATGAGCATTTCTTGTTCATTTTATTTTTCTGGCAACAGGGCGTTTTGATGGCAGGCAGGGACAGCAGAGGTAGGGAGGTAGAAATGTGTTGTAGTTTATTCCCCGGTCTGTAAAACCGAGCCACCATACTCGTGGAGTGCAACTTTAATCATACATCTACTGACAACTCCTCTTTAAGCCACTCATTAGCATCTGTGACACAGAGAGAGATTTTGCTTTTTTTTTTCCACCTTTTAATGTAATTCTCAGGGTGAATGTATCAATTAGAGATTTCCGGTAATGGAAAGCAGGTTTCAAACTCTGGAGAAGTACAATAAATCACCAACCATATGGGCTTTTGTCATTAAAAGAAAGCCACAGTAAGACAAAAGCTGAAGTAAGTTAAAACAGCTGAACAGTCATCTGAGGCGGTCTCATGCAAAACCCACTACCTTGGCTTGTTCACAGGCAGCTTCTTTAGAAGCCTGAAAGAAACCTTTTTCAACTCTTTATTTCTTGGCTATGTTGGAAAGAAAGCAAAGAAAAAGCCATCCCAGTGCCGCTTTTCATGCTCTGCTTACTTTGTTTTCACACGAGATCCTGTGCGCTACCTTTGTTTTTTTTCCCCTTGCTTTTTAGAGGGCTCCTTCTGCAGAACAATAGAGAGTCCCAGCAACAACAGGCAGTTGCTCCAAGGCCTAGCTGTTCAGCAGGATTCACTCCAAGAAACCGAGAGGGCTCTGTTGAGTCTTTTTTCCATCACTGGCCTTTACAGTTAGCCGGCCAGATGGCATGAGATGGGCTCAAAAAAACCCCCAAAAAAACTCCGACAATAAATAAGACTGCAACTTGCAACATGGACCGAGCTCGGTTACTTCCACTTCATCACACTGTTTGGAAGTGCCTTTGATGTATAAAAGCACCCCCTAAGATAATGAAATGCAGTGGCAGCTGGCTAATGGCTGGGAAAGTGCAAACCCTGCATTGAACTCTTCCCACCAGGCTATTCAGCACCCAGGCAATGTCAGTCTCAAGGCGATGAGGAGACGGGGAAGAAACGGAGGCTTGTTGCTGTGCAGCCTTTGGGCTCCTGGGCAGGCTGCTTGTAGGTGGGGTATTATTTGCCTTGCTGAATAGAAGTAATATGCCCGAGGCAAAGGGAATGTTTTTACTGTCTTAACACATTAACCTTGCAGACTCTGTCCTAGAAATGTTAAATGAAGCCACAGGGTCACGCCTCTTGAAGAGACACTGCTCTTGGGTAAACTTTAAAATGAGCTATATTTTTTTTTTGCTACAGTCCTGTCAGTCATGCAATCAGGGTTAGTTTCCTTTCTGGGAGGACTAGCTCGTGGCTTGGCTCCATGGGAAATAAAAAAATAAACACATGCAGACTTTTCTCTCACCTGCTCTAGGCCTAAATGTGGGGCAGGGTCAATGACAAAGATCCAAAATAGACAGCGGACACAGACAAATATGAAAACCCTATTTGTTCAGGAGTTTTGAAACAGTAGGGGATTTATTCCTAGAACACAAAGAAAAGTTTCTGGCCCCTCCATTAAATGATCTCCTGTTAATAATACTGTAATTGGGCCTGACCCTGCAAATACTTGATTAGACGTGCACTTATCTTCATGCACGCCGTTACTTCTGCTAGCCCCAGTGCCACTGTTTGTCACCAGAACGTTCAGAATATGCACCAGCTTTGCAGGTTTGGGGCTTGCCACTGCCAAATGCGGCAACAGCGTGCCTCAGCAGAGAAGGTACCATGCAAGATCTGAAATCTGAAATCTGAAAAGCATAAAATGAGTAAGTGGTGAAAGTTGAACTTGCCAGCATAAATATTTTGAGGAAAGAGGGATCAGCTCTGGCTTTCATTATTTGCAGAAAGTGATTATTTTTTGATCGTTAAGTCCTGGAATATTCATGCACAATTATAAAATTCAACTTGCCAGCTGTCTAGATTTAAGGGCTGGCTTATTCTGAAATATTACTCTCCTGGGTGTTATGATCTTGCAGGCAAGGCTGGGGTCATGTATGACCAAATGGTCATGTTGTGACACTTTTATCCCCAGAATAAAGTCCACGATTGCTTGAGAGCTGTGGTAGCCTCTGAATCTCATCAGTTCAGGAGGAGGCAGAAGGTTAAAACAGGGACATTTTGTATCCTTTTTCTCAGATCCATACTCAGGGCAAGGCTGCTGAATCTCAGTGTATATTTTTATTGACTGTATGCCAAAGGTGTATTATTGTTGCCTAGGCTAATGTGTACCATATCGCACAGTACAGCGCTCATACATTTCCTAAGAGTAAACATAAGTCAACGTCACCAAAATTTTCAGTGCCAAGTGGGAACAGCTCTATTTAATACTAAGTTTATGGCCGCAAGCTTCTGATCTGTTCCTTACGATCCCTTATCCTGGCAATGTGTAGTTGCTTTTTAGGAAAAGTCTTTTTGTTTCATTGGATTGACATTCTCTGAGAAATCCCAGCCCAGGTGGATATATTGGATCTATCCATCAGCCTTAGACTGTTCCTTCCACAGAGCTTGTTTTCTGAATCTGGTTTTGAGAGCAGTTTGCTTGACAGACTGCTTCGCAGACTTATGGTTGTTTGTTTCTGGCTCTTTTTGATTGCTCTGCTAATCTCTAGACTTTGGCCTTGAGGCTATTATTTATATTGTACTTTTATTGGTGTTTGTTATTTGAAACTTTGTTTTCAGTAGATTTGCGGCCCCTTTCTAAACTGTTTTTCTGATTAAATTTTGTCAAAGAGGTTGGGTGGATTGCTTTACCTTTTTTTTTTCCCCTGTTTTTTTCTCCTCCTAATCGTTCAGTTGAGAACTCACCTGCCTTTTGTTTGTGCCTGCCTTTGTGATTTGTTCTCAGATTAGAATGGGCAGCTGCACAGCTTTTACTTTTATTAGTTCTTCGCAATGGGTCAGGCAAAATATTAACCACTGAGGTACTGCTCTCCTAAAACCTCAAGTAGAACTCTTTCCTCCACTGTTCAGAAATAAATGTTTTAATTCTTTGACTGTCACCTCAGGCAGGTGGAGTTTTTTTGTCTGTGTCTAGATGTATCTGCTATAAGGATAGAAAGAGCTTAAGTGTCAGGACATATAAAACTAGCCCAACCTCTCCGACAATTGTCTAAACTTATTTCTGCAAGATTTAAGAGTGTGAAATTCAAATCCAGATTTAGGCCTCAGCCCTGCAGCACCAAGAGCTCAGTGGGATAAATGTATGTATCCGGTACTTCCCAAGCACACGTCTTTCCAAGGCATTGTGGTTCTGATTCTTTGGGTTTTATCTACCACCAGATAGAGTTTGGTCCTTTTAAATTTTGCTAATAAATGGCTTCTATCTTGATTTGGGTGATTGGCAAACTTTTACTATTTCTCAGTTATTGAGCATCCTGCCTGTTTACATTTCACTGATGACTGGTTGCTCAATGCCATCCTTAATGGGGAGCCAGCAGTCTTACAATTTACTTAAAATAATCTCTGATGTGGGACTTTCTTCTTACTAATACTTTCCAAAAATGTGTTTTCTTTTTCTTTTAGGCTCAGGAGTAGGTGGGGAGGAGGGAGAAGGTGTGGAATATACCACAGATTAAGCTAAGCTCCCCAAAGACCCATTATTCATACCGTATTTCATTTCTTTTACAGATTTTAGGTTACTACGTTTCAATTTCTCAATATTGAGGCTCCAGGACCTAGTCTCAGCAAGAAGCTGAATGACCACAATGACAGCTAAAGCCAATGATCTCTGCAAGCACTTCAGTTTTTCGGGAATTGGACAGGATGCTCAGAACAGGAGCTTCAATGGAGAGGGAGTTAAGTGCAGAACACTGCTGACGGTAAATGCTTAAGTGCCTAAAATTAACTGATGCACATTATTAGTGTTTATTTTGAAGACATAGTTTTGGAAAAAAAGCGTAATATGCTAGCCAATACTGAGTTTGTCTATGCCCTAAGTCTGTATGTCTACATAATATGTGCTGAGGCTGATAAAGAAGATAAACTGGTTTTCTTGTTAACCATTGCTATTCCTTTGTATATGGTGCTGACTGGATATGTACCAACTAGTGGGGCCCTGGTTACTGAATTTTGTTTTTCTAATTATGACGTTTTATAACAGACAGTATATGTCTGTGGCAATTGAGATGTGTTCATCTCCTGAGCGATCCCACTCCTGATACACTAAACCAGGTTAAAATTTCTCTCACTTGTTTACATTTCATCTACCAGCAGTGGATTTGCTTTGCTCTTTCTTTTTAGGCTGAACACTTAGGTTATTCCCTCAGTTCTACACTGGCTCTTTTAACCTCATTTCTGTCCAGTTCTGTATAAGTATTTGCCTCACATTTTTCAAAGGCACATCAGCATTCATCATTGTCCTGACTCACGCTTTCTAACCATTGCTCCATTTCCATTCTCATACTTTGTGAATTTTTGGCCATCCAATCTGCATTTTTAGCCTCTAACCTTCCTTTAGCTTTTTTTAATGGAAGTGATTTTTTGACATCTGGGGTTGCTGAAGTGGCACACAGGATGGGTAACACTCTCTTTTCAGTCTGACGGGGTGACAGTCTCTTGAGGTCCTTTTAGTGAAACCTTCTCCACTTTCTGGACTGCAGCCAGAGCTCATTCCAAACTCCATTTTTTGTTCCGCTGCAAGTTCCACTAGCGCAGTGTTTCTTTGAACCACTGAAGCTGTTATATTAATAATTGGATTATAAGCATAGTGAGTTGTTTGATCCTTCATGTGCTTTTGATGCTTATTCTACTTTAGCATTTTGTTTCATTGTAATACAAATACCTTAAATAAAGTTAGTTTCCTAAGATATGCACAGATTTTCTTCAGTGGATCAGGCCCTATTCTCTACATTCATTATGAGTTTTGTTTCCCAGCCAGAGTCTGTCAGAGGTGCATGGCATTTGATGGATATTTTCTCTCTCTCAGGAGTGAGATTCAACATCTGCTATAGGACAGACTTCAAAGGGTGTCTCCCAGTGCAACCTCAGTGGAAATTTAGCTCGTTTACACCAAAAACTCTATGAGCGACTATATAACAGTGTCTTATCTGCTGGAGTCCACAAAGCTTTTGATAGTCTTCAAAACCAATGCATTTAGGTGGTTCATTTCCAAAGAAAAAAGTCAGAAAAGCATAATTTCTGGAGTCCAGTGAAAAAAAAAAAAAAACAAACCAGACTGTTTTGTGGATTTTTTTTTTTAGATCATCCTGAACGCTTTTTCTCACCAGCATGGTAGTGTACCTTTGTGCCACCGGGTCAGAGTTGGAAATATGTGGTAATTGCCTTTAAGCTGTAAGCGCTCCAGAGCAGACCTGTCCTCTCCAGGAGAAGTCTTCAAGGGTATTTCCATTGCTCTGATCCACTTGAAGTTGCTGGAAATCTCTGGGCTCACTGCTGGAAGAAATGGGATTGACTGGAACACCCTCTGTGCTGCAAGAAACTCTCCATTCTTAGAGAGGACTTATTACCAGTAAAATGTGGGCACTTTCAAAGTGAGAACAAAGTAAAACTACCAGCTGTCAGCTAGAAGAAGGAAGAAAGGAGGAAAGAAATGAAAAAACTTAGTGTGTAGTTGATAATTAATCTGTAAGGTGCTGCAGACTGCAATTAGCCTTTGTAGTACCTAGAGAGAAAAAGATGTCATCCATGATCACACATATTCTCCTGTACTTCCATCAGCAGGTTGTTTAGGACTTACCACTTCAAATATTTGTGCATGTATTTAATCTTAGTGACTTTTCAAATGGTGAAACTAAGCATGTAGGTCAATCTTTACAGGAAAAAGATGTGCACTTTTTTTCCCAAAGTGCGCGTCAGCAAAACTAAACTGCAAGAAAAAATCAGGGAGGGTTTCCAAATCATTGTGTGTAGACTTGCTTGGAGGGGTTTCTGAATTGCGTCACTCTCAGATTTCGTTGATATTCCTGTATATCAGGAGTGCGATGGATACACATGACTTTATGAGAGTTATCTCAAGTACTTTGCAGTGAGCCAAATTTCCATTTTCCAGTAACTGAGTTTTCAAGAGGAAAAAAAAGTTCTTAGTCACTTGTGACAAGACGCAGGAAACACTCATTTGGGGGAAAAAAATAAATCTTACAAAAATCTGCTTTAATTAAGAAACCAAAGCATTTTAGTAGGAGGCAGGGTGGAAGCAGGATGACAATTCGGGTGGAATAGCTTGGGGTTTGTGGACCCACAAGGATCTTTCTGAGGAGATATGTCCATATGAAATTTTCCAAAATGGTTATCTGCCTTGGATGGAATTTTTCTGGAAAAAAAACTTTAAAAGCAAAATATTTAAGTGTCTTCTGAAAGCCACTTTTAATAGAAAAGCTGATTTTAATAAAAAGGAAAAAACTCTCAAGCCCTCAATTAATTTAGTGGGGAACACTTGCACCTTTATAGCTCTGAAATGACATTCTGAAACCTGACAAGGTTTTAATTTTTAAGGAATTTTCTTTTTGCTGCCTTCTTCTTTGGACAAATTGACTGGTGTTGGCCAACCCGAACTTTTAAAAAAAATCTCCTCCTATGTGCTCTGCTGAGACTTGTTACAATTTGGCAGTGAAATTCTCAGAAAATGTGAAAAAGAGACAAAGAAGAAGGGGAAAAAATGGAGAAAGAAAGATAAAGGAGAAAAATAAGATAGAGAAGATAAAGGAGAAAAAGGAGGAAAAGAAGATAAAGGGGAAAAAAAAGAAGAACAAGAAGAAAAAGCTCATTTACAGACATCTGCTAGCTTCAGGGTGACTTGCTCCAATCAAGACTTTCTTTGGTGCTGCTTTTCCCAGTTCAAGGGTGCATCCTGGGTGCCAGGAGCCCTTGTAGAAGGTAAGGAGACTGCTCGTGGCTACTCAGGTGGTCTGGAAGAGGAGTTAATTTTCCTTGTGTGAGGAGTGATTAAGAGCTAGGTTCAAGCCTGGTGGTGGTAAAGGGTTACTTACTAAGATAAGGATCCTGGAGGATGAGCTGGAAATGCTTAGTGGTGGAAAGAGAGCAGAAACAAGAGGGTCTGGGAGAGTGAGACCAAAGGAGAGGCTGTGGGGTAACCTAGGAAATTAATAGGGAAAACTGGATTGAGAATGAAGGGTATTTGCATGAAAAATGTTGGGAAAATTGCAACTGCGAATAGGGTAGGAGGAAATGTTTGGGCCTTTGATAAGGAGGCTGAAGTGGGAAGGCTGGGACTGGGAGAAAAAAATAGAAGGCATAAGGAAGAGACAGACAGAAGCAGGACAGTTTGGTCAGGGCAGGTAGGTCAGGGCAAGAGTGTATGGTCTTCTGTGTATACCCCTACCCAGAGTCTGGAATAAAATGTTAATTGCTTCATTGGCAGCAAATGTCTGTGAAATTCACTGCCAGATTATGTATCTATTCTTCTTTAGTTTAAAAAACTTCAAAAAAGTATGAAACAGAATGTGAAATAGCTGCATGTTGAGTGCTGCACACACTGAGGCAGGGTGGGAGAGGGCAGGGAAGAAATGGGTGGTTATAAAATTAAGACTATATCTGAGTGCATTCATGTAAGCGGGCTGGATTGATGTTGCCCAAGCAGCTCTCAGTCTGGCATTTTCAACCTTTTGAATGCTGACTCTGCAACTTTAGTGTAGTTTTAATGCGCTTTAGCTTTATATAAATAGAAAACACTAGAGTTGTGGCACAATAGGCCATATGGCTGGTCAGAATTAATTATCGACAGATCTAGCTCATGACTGGGGAAGCTCTACAGTACACCTTTTCCTTTCAACACTTGTTATTTCATGTATTCATTTAATTTAACAATAAGAAACTGAAAACATTACAATATGGAGTGAGGAAAGCCAGCTTTTTAATAGCGTTTGATTGTTTGCCAAAGTTTTTACAAGTGTTCCTGTTATGACAGATTACTCCACACTATATACAGCATATTTATATTCTTACAACGTGTTTAAACTTCTCAGTTATAAATTTCTTGTATGATTAGAATTGCCTGGGAAAGCAAACCTGCACAACTTGCCATTGTCTTTCTTCCTTGGCAAGGTCGATGCACCTTTTTTCACATTGGTGGGATCTCGAAGACAAGGTCAGAACTCCACAGCAGACTGCAAACGGATTTGTTTACAGGGGAAGAGGACAAATTTGGAGAGGAAAGCTGAATGATTTATGGGAGGTAAAAAGGTAGAAAAGTGATAGTAAGACATCAAAGTATGTTGATTCAGTTGTATAATTTGGCCTCAAGACTATTAAATACAGGTTACAGTTCACCAGGGGAATTTTTTCTGCTACCCTGTTCTCCTCCCAACTGGAGAGGAGGGAAGGGGGATGGGAAAAGGAAGCAATTATCAGATCTACCCAGTTGTTTTCATTTCTACCAAGCTGAAGCAGAGCTCGAGTGGGGAGGATTTGGAGCATAGCTGTGTGACATGTTCCTCTCCCTGCCTGTGTTTTTTTTAATTCTTCTTTTTCCTCTGCCTTTGGAAGGGGTTGTTGTAAACTCTGTTAAGTATGAATGTTTATCACACAATGGATTTTGGCTTTTTTCATCAAAATTAAGGCAAGTTCTTCAAGCTGCTTTTCTTGGTGAAAAATAACAGAAAATGTAAATGGAAATACTTGTATGATCTTTTATGTTTTAGTGCTAGAAGTATGTGAGCAGTGAAATTGCAATTCAGAAATACAAATAGGAATGCACTTCATTGTTTCTTCTTCAACAAGTTCCTACATGCACCTATTACCACAGAACGGAGATTTCCTCCTTGTGTCCTTGCCCAGGACTTAAAAAAAAAAAAAAAAAGTAAGCAAACCCACCCTTACATTAAGTTAAAGACAAAAGGAAATAAATTGTCTGTGGGGAGGATGGTGCATGCTTTCTTGAATTCCTGTTCCCACTGAAGTCTCTGAGAACTTTTTGATGATTTAAAGCATGGCGAGGATTTCTCCACTGATGATAACTTGGCCTTCTAATTCTTTGGCAAGTTAGTTAAATTCTTTGCTTTCTCTGATCGAGGGGTTTCTAGGACAACTTTGTGCTGCAACACCATCCAACATTTACTTACGTTGTGGACCTTTAGGGCCTGATGGTGTGTTGTCCTATAGCTATTTACAGCAGTTGCAAATGGGTAAGGGATATTGCCTTAAGAGAGCGAAGGTGTGCTACAGGCATTGACCCGGCATGAACTGTTTACAATGAACACAAAACAACAGGGAATTCAGCAGCGGGGTTCTCATAAGCAGCTCTTCTTCCCTTGCCAAGATGTTGCCTGTTCTCTTGGAGCATCACTACATTGCAGATTCACCCTGTGCCATTGTTCAAACAACAGGCGTAAATAATAGATGGGTTTGTTCATTGGCCCAAATCTGAAATGCTAGAGGGGAGTGTGAGGAGAGAAGTCTAAGTCAAGCAAAAGAGAAACTATTCATTTTTTAAGCGAAATTCAAAACCTTTTATTAAATTTGTGGGATCTTCAACATCTTTTTCAGTGTTAGCTGGATTGTTTTAAAGCAAAAATGCTATTTTGAAAAGAAAATTAAAAATTTCACTTAGAAAAATACTGAAATAAGCATTTCACCTCTTCCAAATAAGCCTTTCAATTTTAAAAATGTCATAATAGAAATGTCAATAGTCACTATTTAAATGTTTTCTTATTACTTTTTAGTTTCCCGCCCTGCCAGACAGGTAAAGCCTGAATTATTTTTTTTCCTTAAATTCCCTGGGAGTTGTGGGGAGTCTTCATCACAAATACTTGGTCCAGCTATAAAACTAAATAATCCCTGAAGCATCTTCTGCTTGGGTATTGCAAAGGATGAGTTACATAATTTGCATTTTAACCTCTGTATATTGTAGGCTGGTGCTGCTTGCACCTTCTCTTGCTCAGAGTGGAGAACCTTGGCAGAGGTTTGGGTGACTGACTCACTGCTTCCTTCCAATCTCACTGCATTATTTCCCATGCTCATTTTGGTGTAATTTGGGATTTGGGATATTAGTCTTACATAGGCTGGAAACTATGATCTTTTGAAAAAGCTCCATTTATAAAAGATGGGCCCAATAATGTATCTTTATGCTTATTGATTTGCATCCTTCCTGGGTAATCTGTAAAAATAGCTGCTTTCTTCCCACCAGAAATTCCTGTTCTGTGAGATGTACTCTTCTCCAGTCTCCTTTATCCAAAATACTAATACTAATACCTTTATTCAAAAATGCTAATTTAATTTCTAAGTATCTTTGTTCCTGCAATAATGGAAAGCCCCTCAAGTATCTTACCATGCCTGCTACTGTTTGCTGTATCAGTTCCACATGCTAATATGATTTCCTGTAACAGGAGATGAATATATTCATTCTGCAGTGAAACCAGGAAAAAAAAAATAGAAAAAAAAAAAAAGCCTGACCAGTGCTTTTAAAGAGAGCAATCTCAATGGAAAATGTGACGTTGGTTCCACAGTACGAGTGTGAGATGTAAAACCTTGTTCTAGCGCAGGCTCCTGACTTTCTCTTTGGTTTTCTGGCCGGCAACGGATGTTGTTTCTGCCACCTGTTTGAAGACAATTGTGCAACTGGGACCGTGGAATGATGTCCAGTTGCCTTTTATAGAATATGAATAGGGCTTTTGAATTTGGCTGTGCTGAGCGGTTTGGGGCTGAATCACTCTGTAGACTTGCCAGAGAAAGAGTTTAGCCTATGGACATGAGCCAAAGCCCACTGAATCTCACAGCAAGGCTCTTTTTGGCTTCGGTGGACTCTGGCTCAAGCTCTATATGAATGACAATTTTTTTCTCTGGATTTTTAAATAATTCCTCATTTTTAGTTTCTGTTTTTCTTTTCCCAGAGTTTCACCTATATTCTTCAGTTTGAGCCACCACCACCTGGCTCTGCTCTTGCCTCCTCCAAATGGGATGTAAAGGCTGATGGTACCATGGGTGCTCCATCATGAAAAAGTCAGGGGCAAGGAGCCATCTCAGAGCTCAGCTTCCTGGACTGCTCTGTACCCACTGTCCACTTTTACTTGCTTTTCATTTCTGAATGTGTGCTATTTTGAAACATCTCAAATACTGTCGGACTCCAAGCTATTTTGGACATGATCATGTCATTTCCCTTCCCTCTGCTGCAATCACAGTTGGATCCTGCAGGCATTTCCCATAACAGGCCTGAGTTATCAACGGCAGGAGTTTTAGTGTATTTCTCTTTGCAAAGACTTTTGTTGCCAGATGGGAGTTGTTAGTTGTTTATATCAGGCTATGAGTAATGCCCTTTTGCTAGCACTGTACACAATGGGTTTTTTTGACATTTATTCCTTCTGTTGTTATACAATGTTAGCTTTGCAAGTTATAAAGAACAACCTTTTTCCCTCAGGTGTCCTTTTGTGTGCTTTTTGCTCATTTTTTGAGATTCTTTCTTTTCCAATTTTAAAGGTAAAAAGAATATATAAAAATAGAAAAATGAACAACAAGCTTAGAGACCTTTCCCAGTCTGCTACTCACTGCTGTGAATAGATGCTAAACATAGATTTGTGGGTCCACTTTCAGGTTTCTCAGATTCCATTTCTTCTTGAGTCTTCTTTACGTCTGTTACAGGGCGCCACTTTCATGCTGTTTTCCTTGGCTCTGTGGGGCGCAACCTAAATTTTACCAGCTCCCAGTACTTCCATTAAATGGTGGGATAAGCCCTTTCTCTGCAGACCTCGCTCCATCGTAATTCATACAATAAGACCTTATCCTGTGGGCCATTGAGCACGTTCTGTGAGAAGAGCCCTCAACCCATGCTTATTTTGAATATTGACTCAGTATTTGGTCCATCAGCCTGAGGTCATATCTTGATAGTGAAAACTGTCTGTGATAACTTTAGCATCTCTCTCATGCTCTTTAATTTCATAGATATATGAAATTTTTTATCCTTCCATCTGCTTGCTTCCCAACTTTTTTCTGCCTTTTTATTCCAACAAAGTTGGCTTTAGCATGACTGTATAGACTGTCTGTAAGGCACAATATATTGCTGTAATGGTGTCAAAACCATGTAGACACCTTCAGAGCCAAATTATTATACTTGTGCTACGGTTCTGCATAGAAGATAGAGAGCTATGCCAATCCTGAGCCCTCCAGAAGGCCTTGGACAGCCCATGCCTACCACACTATTTTCCTGTGTTGCTTCTTGCACATAGGTGTATAAAAATCTGCTGCAATGTCCCAATTTCATGTGGTTCCTCAGGCACCTATGGATCAGGCTCCTGCCAAGAAGATGCCAAGACATTCCATACTGACTAACACAGTTTCACCTTTCTTAAGTTTTTAAGAACCTGTACACCTTTCCCACCAAAAGCACATGCCCCATTGCAGTGAACTAGAACCTCCCCGGCTTGCTCTTACTCACTTCAGTTATCTTTCACATACCTCTTAGAAATAGTATTTAACAACTATAAAACCCCTTAACCCTAAATATATGGGCAACATCTGCACTGGGCACTCTACAATGACAGTTATTTTAGGAGAGACTTGACAGAACTTCTGGTCAGATCCTAATTATATTGTTGCCCTTTTGCCTTTAGCCGCTTCTTTGGAGTCTCCCTCTACTTAGGAGTGTGAAAGGGTTTGTGAGAACACAGAAAGGAACTGTTGTTAAGACTCTGCCTTCTCTCTAGCACTAACTCAGCCATGGAGAAAAATAAAGACAAAATACGCCCTCAGGTATGCTTTCCTTGATGCATATAAATTCAGGTCCCATGGAAATATTTATCTGTAAATAAGCCGCCTGGTGTAGTCTTGTTTCTCAAGGTTGTCTGGTTGCAGGGTATAGCTTGCACTCAGTAATAAGTAAAAAACAAGTTTGATCACTGGAATTCTGTTATTTTCATCTGCAATATTATGCAAGATCAAGGTAACAAATTTTGTTGCCAGCTGGAGCTGCAGGGTAACAGGCTGCTGCTGGTTTTCCCTGTAGACAACAGTAAAGAACACATTTTATGTCAAAGTAATTGCACTAACAGGTGCCGTTGAGCAACTGTGTTTTGGTTGCGACACTGTTGTGGCTCAGTGCTTACCACAAATGTTTATATATAAAAAAAATTTGGTTCTGCTTTTAAATTCCTATTCAACTGACAAGAAAGAATAGGGTAAACAAGGGTGAAGCAATAACTACAGTTTAAAAGCTAGAAAGCCTCCTTCCCACTCCTGGTGGGTGAATACCACTGACTTATCACAAGTCCTTCCTTGGACGTTTATCACAGCAACCGTAAGCCAGCACCCAGTGCTGACAACATGAAGACCTGTACGAACTGGATGAGGTTCTTGCAGTGGGATACATGCTGATGTGTTTATGTCACATATTTAGGGAATAATGTAATTTCATGCACTGAAAGCTGGATACTGGGTGCTGCACGTGCAGTGGGCCCTCTTCCTGCCTGCCCTCCTCCTGCGCTTGACCACAGGGCTTGGCTGCTCCTGCTGCAGACAGGGCAGTCATGTTAAGGTGCAGGAAGGCGAGTACTGGCAGCACTGCAGCTGGGAGCCCATAGCATTTAGGGACTACAGAAATGGTGGTAAGCTTGGAGAAGGTTCCTCCTAATCTTGTGAATCCATGTAAGCTAACCTGCTAAAACCATCGTCTGCTTGGTGCCAGGCTTGTGACCATGTTTGAGCTTTTCAGGGCTGTGGACATCTAGGGAGAAGGGCACTCCAAATAAGTGTATGAGCTGATACACTCCATGCCCGAGCTGAAAACCTCGTGCGAGCTGCCCCAAGGGTGTGTTTACAGGGTTGTAGGTGTATACAGTGATGTAATGGGACTGATGTAAGATCTCCTAAAGATGGATTCTCCGAATCAAAATGTAACCGTCTAAAAACGGGACCAGTGGCTTTAGCTATCTCCTTATTGTCCCCATAAAACCAGTGCACACCTTATACTATCTAACCTACATGTCAGTGTAGCTCTTTTTGGAAGCCAAACCTGTATGCCTGCAACCTGCCAAATGCATCCAACCTAAAAGACATCAGCTCCTCCTAACAAATACACTGAGAACAGTCTGGAGACAGTGCAGAAATCCACCAATGTCTTGCATTCTTTGCCTAGCACCTTCACCTCTCTGTCTTGCTACATCTTGTGCCTACAGTCTCCATACCTTGTTGGTTTGCCTCAGCTTCTTCCTCACAGCGTCTTTCTTGCTCTTATCGTACATAAATTACTTCTGCAAGCACTGCAATATTTGCCAAGACCTCCTTCCCATGCTTTCCTCAGCATCCATCTTCTCTCTCTTTTCCTTCTTAGAGGACACTGTGTTTGTTCACTTGTGGGGGTTCCTCCCAGTCCTCCATGCATACCCACTAGCTTATTTCACTGACCTTCTCAATCTTACCAATTTCCTTTCACTCTAAGGCCAATGATTCACAATCCAATTTCTGTATCTTAATTTACCCTTCAACATTGCTGCACTAAATGTACACATGCATATTCTGAGCCATAGCTGAGGCAAGTGTATGCACTGTTGCCTAAACTTCAGTGAATGTCGGTTAAGATAACTCAGGTTACTTCACATTTTCTAGAGTTAAAGACTGCTCAAAACAATCAAGGAAGTCCGAACCCTAAATTCAACTCACTCTACATTTTGGCACCCTAAGATTTCCCTGTTCTCATTCCCTTCTTTAATTACTTCTGTCTGTGACTAGTAATTTTCTTTTCTTTTGGACTGGTGTAATACCCACAGTGCTATGCAGATATCTTTCTGAATGGATTATTTTAGCTCAGTTTTGAAGACAGAGCTAAATTAATCCATGACTTTTCCATGTTATGCTATCACACTTTGTACCACCAGAAGAGCACATGACTATTCTGCCTGAACCAAACATTAGAGTAGTCTCGTTGAGGCTTCCAGGGGGATTCATCCTGGCCCCATCACAGCGTGCTGTGAAGCCTCTCCATGTCCTTGGCTGTGAGCTCCCACTCCCAGCCCCTTCCCTTCTGTGCTAGTAAGAATGAAAAATGCTTTTATAGTATGGAGCAATGCTTTCAGTTGGGTGGTCTTTTTAATTTGTTTTCCCAAGGAAGCATCCCTGCATTTCTGCGAATGGCTTTTTTGTATGCATGGGAGTGGAGGAGTCTCCTTGTCCTGGCCTGCTCAGTGTCTCTGCTGCCCTTAGAGCATTCTTGTATGATGGTATAGACAGATTGCCATTGCTTGGTACTCTTCAGAACACAGTATTTTACAGTCTCTTCATAAAATCCCTTTCTTACACAATGCCCATGCTACAGGCATCAATAACATTCGTATTTTTATCTCTTCATCTTCCTTTTTTGTAAACAGCTCAATGAAACCACCAAAGCTGGCACGTGTTTCAACTGAATAGCCACAGTATTGCGCTGCTGTGCAATACTTTCCCCATTCTCTCCCTAACCCAGATGTCACGTTCCCTTACACTGACACATCCAAAATGTGGTTGGATACTCTTGGCAGAGACTGAGTTGAGCTACAGATGGGAAATGGTTGAGAACACCTTTCTACCTGGACAAAACTGCTATATCCAAAGGGGTACTTGAAAGCATTACTTACCTGCTCATGTCAATGTTTCTGGCAGGGGAAGTCACGGTTGAGTAGTGAACTGTGGTGCCCTTAAAAGGGCTTTCTTCATTTGGGGCAACTTCAGGCTAAGAAGACCTCTACTGTATGATATAGTTTGACTTGGTCATTTTTGGGCACTTGATTGGTTTTAGTAAGATTTTTATTTTTGTATGTAATAAGGATAATGTGGACATAACACGGTATTGCATCTTTTTCTTATGACTGCTACTTGCTTTCGGTTTTGGAGGGGAAATGTAATGCTTCAGACTGGGCCATTCTGCTGAAATTCTAAAAAATTGCCCTTTCCTGCCATCAGCTGGTGGGGCCTTGGGACCTGCCCTTGGGTGCCATTCCCA
This sequence comes from Gorsachius magnificus, assembly GCA_034008185.1. Taxonomy (NCBI): domain Eukaryota; kingdom Metazoa; phylum Chordata; class Aves; order Pelecaniformes; family Ardeidae; genus Gorsachius; species Gorsachius magnificus. Next base: position 168,445,493 of record CM067081.1, read on the forward strand.
GGGCTGCAGATCTGCCCTGGGCACAGGAGTGAGGACATCCCAGCTCATGGCTAGCACAGAACCCCCTGTCAAGCTGAAAACCAGGCAAGCTCACTAGAAAAAAAAATAAAAAATCTAGTTTTACTGAAAAGCTTGCAAGACATTTGGATAAAACTGGGGCCACGGAGTGATTAATGGAACCAGATGAGGGGAAAGTATATAAATTTTATCATTTAATGCCAGATTTCATATAAAGGTTCTGAGGGATTAACTGAATGTGAAGCTTAAGGTTAAACTTGTGGGATGTGAGACTATGTGAAATTAAAACGCCCAAAAAGGGATCGTACACTTGGGATAGAATAAGTTGTTTCAGTCCCTTATTGCATTTCCCCGTACTGAGAGGGCTTGCCCTCCGTGGCAGTGACATGGCAGCTGCCATCTCACTGCAGAGCACCACAGATGCTGAAGAGAGGAGACAACCTCTGTGCTTCTTTTGATAAGGGCTTTCTTCTTTCTGCCATTCACATGGCATGGGAGAAAGAACAGCCTGATGAAAGGGGAGAATTTTTATCTATTGTTTTTTTTAAGCAAAATACCCACAGATTCTAACTCACTTGTTTTGTTGAAAATGCAGGTGAAGGACAAGAGGTGATTTACTTTGGTGAAGTGGAAGGGGAACTGTGACTTCCTGCAGCAGGAAACCACCTTCTACAGAAAGAAAGTTGCAGGGCAACATCAAAACCAGCGCTGAGGCTACTAAGGGTCAGAAGGAGTGTTAAAGGGGGGAAGGAAGGGGAGGGAGAGCACGAGGCAGAGCTGGGTCTGGCACGAACTGCTGCTTTAGGGGAGGTACCAGCTCTGGGTTACTCCAGGTGGGTCAGGACAGGGTGGGACATGGGTTGCCTGTGGGAGAGGCCCAGAGGCTGGTGCTTCTTTAGCCGGCTGGGCAGCAGGGCATCCCCAGTGATCCTGACTGGTTACCCGCTCCTCACCCCTGAGGAGGTGATGGCTGTCACTGAGCTTGCTTCAGAAACCAGAACTTCTTCAGAAGACACCAGGGACAGTATGGCACGCTGGTGCTTCTCGTGCCACTTCACACCCTGGCCAGAGGGCTGCTGCGTGCTCTCAGGTGCCCGCTCCCCCCACTAAGGCGTTGTGTCACAACTGAAAACTACCAGAGGGGGAAAATGCTCTTTTCTCTTTGGTAAAAAAAAGATCTAGGCAAGAAGTTATCACATGTATTCCCTCAAATAATAATAATAAAATAGTCATTCCAGTGGAAAACAACTTCTGTTACCAGGAGTTTCCCACTCGAGTTGAAATCTGTCCGAAGACTTTTTTTTTTTTTGAGGGGAAAGATCAACTCACCTGTTGCTAATTACCAATCATATTTATGATCAGACTGCTTAGAAAAAAAAGAGGTACCTTTGCTGTCTGTGATTTGGCTCTGCCCCCTCTGGAGCACGCGCCTGTGTGCAGTGCATCTCCCGCCCATCTCTGGGGGGGTGTGCAGGGTTGCCGGTAGCGGGGCAGTTGTGCTCTGTGAGGATGAACGCTCTTTCCCTCCCTCGTGACAGCCCTCATTACTGAGGGGCCACTGTTTGCTTTAAAATCATGTGGCAAGGCTGGTGGTGGTGGTAGAAGGGAAGAGAAGGAGGGGAGGGATGTTTTGCCCAAAAGAAGGTAGTTACTGTTTAACTACACCGATTCATCTGCCGCGCACCTTCATATAAGAAGTCCACAATTTTCCTGCAAGCGCTGTTGCTGGCAAGGGAAGAGTCTGCTTAAACCATCAGCCTGTTTCTCTTCTGGTTGCAGAAAGAGCACTTGCTATTCCCTCTCTGGAAGTGCTCCTTGCCTGACCCTGAGGAGAAATGTTTGCCCCAGTGCTGCACCAGCACACGTAGCAGTACTTTCGCAGCCCCTTCCAAAATGTTTTTGGATGGAGCAGGGCTTGGCCTTTACTCAGGAGAAGTGGCTCAGCACTTTCTAGGCCTTTTGTTCTTCAACTGAAAGGCTTTTTCCCATCAGAAGATAAAGGTGTTTCATGGCCAACCTTTCTGCCTGCAGACTGGAATTATAAATGGACAGCTCCAATGTTTGGCTCGTGTCTGCCCACATCTGCAAAGATTGTTAAAAATTAGCTCCCAGTCAGGAACTATTCAGATACTTACCTTAATGTTTAAACAGCTGTTTTCCTATCAGTGTCCTTCCCCATGGTTTATTCCCACAAACTGTCTGCTTTCATTGTTGCGCAGGGTAGAAACGCAAGCTGACTGTCAGCAGCCTGCTGGTAAAACATCAACTAGAGCAGTAACAACCAGGTATCCCAGCATGATGCAATCCACAGAAATTACTCTGCAATGGTAACTTGGGGCTGGGCAGGGAGGGGAATAGCAGATGCACCTTTGTGATTTTTAAAACATAGATGGCATTTAGGACTTTTAACTGTTTTCTTAAAACCTTGTCTAATGTTCTGTTTTCCAAATCTTAAATTCCAGCCAAAGACAACCCTGAGCTAAGAAGAAACAAACAGTTTTTCCATCAAGGTCTAGGAGAGATGAACATTTCAGGGGGTTTTATTCATGCAGCTACAACGTCAGCAAAGCTCCCTGCTCTTCCCTCCTTCCTCCTCCCCTCCCACCAAGTGTGCAGGCACAGAGGGCAATGCCAGGCTGATATGGTCAGCTTGCTTCTGCTCTCACAGGCAGTGATGATGTTTTAGGAGGAATGCTGTGAGGGCCTGGAAGTCTGCACTGCTTTGGAAATTAAAAGTCGAGGGCTACGACTGTAGCTGGATTACAGCTCTTCCTGAAAACTGAGAATGTGGAAAGCAATGAACACAGATGCTAATTTCCTGGGAAAGAGGGAGGAGGTTTATGTTTCTATAGCTATGTATGTGGCAAGAAAGTTCATTTGAAGTAGATGACCATTGAACCAAATCTTTTTCCCTTCACTCATGAAAGTTCTCCTAGTAACACTGGGGAACGATTTGTCCCAGGTACCGAGTGGGAAGGAATTGCATCTGGTGTTGTTTCAGGGCAGTTGCTCAGATTTGCTCACAGCAGAATTGGTGCCGGCGATGCTGTTACGAAAGCAGCAGCAAGGAGTGGTGCAGCCCAGCACCGCTCTGAGGCTGGCTGCCCCTCATGAGGTGATGATACAGGAATCAGGTAGGATTCACATTTTCTCCTCTACTTAGATGAGAATGGCAAAGATGTTTTGTTCTTTGCCCTTCTTTTAGCACTAATTTGCTTTAACTCTTCAGCTTTACTCAGCTCTTTGATAGCTAGTTCATTTTTGATAAATAAAATATCATTTTTGTCTTGATCAAGTCAATTTTCTATACTGATTCTGGGCTTAAAATGCTACAGGTCTCTGCGTGAATCACAAGGAGACAAAAGACATCTCCGATTTCATGGCTTTTTACGGTAGGGCTAATATCAAGTCCTTTAGCCAGCAAAACACATTAGCTCCAAACTCAGAGGACTAGAAAAAAATTACTTTGCCTGATTAGCTTTAAGCTGGCATGTCTGAAAACATCAAACAAGGATCAGCGTGCTTTTGAAATTTGTTTCCAGTTACAGAAAATGACTTTCTTGATTCTCAGCAGCATCACATCCTAACTTAAAAGAGCTGCACTTTCCTCTCACATCCACAAAGGTGCCTCCCCCCGGCTCCAAGTCTGATGTGTTGGATAACAGTGCTGGAGACCCCTGCTGAAATTCTCCCACCCATGTTAAGAGGGATGAGGAATAGGAATCAGAATTATCTCCTTGCTGCCCTCAGATCCAAACCTTCCTGCAGCGGACTCTCCTGATAGAGACAAGTTGTCCTTGAGGTGAAGAATATTCCTTTAGCAGGCAATATTCTGGCATTGGAATGGTCTGTGTTGTCCCAAAATACAAGCTTTTTCAAATGGACTTCATAGAATCATCATAGAATGCTTGGGGTTGGAAGGGAGCTTTAGAGGTCATCTAGTCCAACCCCCCTGCAGTGAGCAGGGACACTGCTAACCGGATCAGGTTGCTCAGAGCCCCATCCAACCTGGCCTTGAATGTTTCCAGGTCTGGGGCCTCCACTGCCTCTCTGGGCAACCTGTTCCAGTGTTTCACCACCCTCATTGTAAAGAATTTCCTCCTTATATCCAGTCTAAACCTACCCTGCTTCAATTTAAAACCGTTACCCCTTGTCCTGATACAGCTGGCCCTACTAAAGAGATTTTCCCCATCTTTCCTATAGGGTCCCTTTAAGTACTGAAAGGCTGCAATCAGGTCTCCCCGCAGCCTTCTCTTCTCCAGGCTGAACAAGCCCAACTCCCTCAGCCTGTCCTCATAGGAGAGGTGCTCCAGCCCTCGGATCATTTTTGTAGCCCTCCTCTGGACCCACTCCAACAGTTCTATGTCCTTCTTGTGCTGAGAGCTCCAGAGCTGGATGCAGTACTCCAGGTGAGGTCTCACCAGAGCAGATGAGGACATCCCAGGCCTCATCCCATGACAGTCTCTCTTCATCTTTACATGACACAAGCCACAGCATGTACTGTTAGCACACCAGAGGAGGAATGAGTGGCCTTGTCTGAGCCCCAAGTAGAGGCAGAGCACAGACCAGCTGGCCCAGGCAGATTTATCTACCAAACTGGGAGACGCTGTCCTCTGTGAGAAGACACAGTCCTCTAGGATGAGAGCTAGGAAGACATCTCTGCCAGACCTAGGGTATTGAGTATTGAAATTACAAGTGTCCAAGGTCCCAGTGCAGAAGATGTAAAGGCAGGAGGACTTCCCTGCAAGCTTTCACTTACATATCTTGGGTTTGCTCGGGCTCTCAGTATGGGATGTAGGAGGCAAGTTGTTGTCACCTGCAGAGGGAGGTAGGAAATTATTCAAGACTAAGGCAATACAAAATTAAAAGGATTAGGTGTTTTCTTTTGGGGCTATCAAACCCAACAGCGCTGCTTTAAACTGGGTAATCTTCTCTCCAGCCTGTGCAGCAATTTCAAGCTGGTGACTTCAGCTCACAGATTTCAGTAGACTCAATTCATATAAAGAACCAAGGACCAAGACTTTTCCAGCAGTTTACACAGTGTAGAACAAGTGTCCAGTGGTTTTTTACAGTGACTATTCTGTGTATTTATTTTTTATTCCCTTTGGCAAAAGTATCAATGAACAGGATTTTAGAACCAAGACATGAATACACTTCTCTCAGGCTCTTTACAACCAATATTCTGATATTTACCCAGTCAGGATAACCAGGTCAATTGGTTTTGGCACAAATCCATAAGCATCAGTTCCTCTGTCTGGTAAATGCTGTTTTTGTAGCAATCGGTGGGGCTGCTGTCTAGGCCACTTCCAAAACATCCTGGTAGAAAACAAGGAGCAGATTTAGCAAAACAGCCAAGTTCACTTAGAGAAAAAGCAATCGTCTCAGGCAGATGATTTCCATACACATATGTAAGAGTCCAGTAAAATGGTAAAAATATCTTCAAAAGCAATAAACAGCTCCAGTTTACAGTAAGTGGAATTCCTTCCAACACCACAGTTTAAAAGTGGGACCCATAGTATATATTTTGACAGCAACCTTCAGCACATAGAGAAATTTCATCCTGTGACCTGCTTGGGTTTTGGCGTTACCTTTAAAATTTATCTGTCAAACTTATCTATAACATCCAATATTTAATTTGATTGAATTTAACTGCTTTATATGTTGTGTGTGGTGGTGGTTCCGATGAGTTATTGGAAGTGCAATGCCTAATGCAATCAACTCTCAATGAATTAATGATGTTACATTTCTAATGAATTTATAATCATTATATAGATATTAATACAAAAATAAGACTAAGAGATTGCCATCTTAGAAAGACGTCTGCTTTAAATTTTGGTCCTGAAAAAAGTGATCAGACCTCTTTTGATAGTAACCTGCTGTACATCAGACGCACAAGCAAATGCTTACACAATCAGTTTTCTAAGACACTTTGTAAATATTTTTCCTTGAAAACAGTTATCAGATTTTAGGCTGTAAAAGTTGTCAAAGGATGGAATAAATCCCTGTTCCAAGGACTGTAAAAAGGGCTGGTTTGCATTTTAATTTTAGGTATAGTATCAAAATATGCTTGAGTTCTGTATTTGCATTAGTAATCTAATAATCTAAATCATGCTTACCTGATGCTGAACTTGAAACTGGCCATTACATCTCAGGAAAGAGATCTTAGACTTGTTGTTGCCAAAATCAACTCAGCATGTAGCATGGCCAAATAAGCCCTCAAAATGTTGGGCATCATCAGGAAGGATATTGAGAACAGGACAGGGGGCATGATTTTCTGCTATTTGAAACCTGATGTGCCCCCATCTTGAGTACCATGTGCAATCCTGGTCTCTGCATCTCAAGAAGGATTTAGTGAAGGTGGAGAAGGTACAGAAAAGGGCAGCTACAATGATCAAGAGGATGGAGCAGCTGCCTTGAGAGAAGAGACTAAATAATCTGGGACTGTTGTTTTGGGAAACAGAAGGTTGAGGTTTGTGAAAAAATGAAGGTGGCAGATACACTGAATGTGGAACTGTGGGCCTGTGCTACTTGATTAAATTAGTAGAGGATCAGCTTAGAGTTAGTAAAAGGAAAGATTTATTTTTTCATTGGGCAGCAAACTTTTGGAACTTGCTGCAGATGTTATCAGCAGATTCAGAAAGGGATAAGACACATCTGTGAACGGCCAGAGGCAGTAGGCAAAGAGGTGCCCTCCAGCACTCCCAACAAGGGGAGAGGAGAGAAGAATGTGTCCTCACTCACGTGCACCTCCCAAATAGCATCGTTTTTTTCAGTGTTGAAAAAGAATACTGTGTAAGATGGGCAGGTGGTCTGACTCAGTAAGCACTTGTTATGGTTTTATGCTGTATGGCTGCCCTCTGTGCTGAAGAGGATTTTTGTGCTAGTTGCACAGCCCTTTTATAAAGGAGAGACTGAACAAGCTGACGGCATGACTGGATGGGTTACTGAAACAGTAGCTGGAACTTTTCCCTCCAGGAAAGGCGAACATTCCTGGAAATGCTGAGAAATTTTTACTAACAGCAGATTTTCCCCCATTTTCTCACCATTGTTTTGAAACAATAAGGAGTGATACATAAACTGTGCAAATATAAGGAGAGAGACATCATGGTACCATATGTGTCCATAAACTCCAGACAAAAGTGTAACCTGTGTGAGTAGACAAGTCCTTACGGAGTACTTTCCTTACTGTTCTCTTTTCATATTTCATGTATCTGTCCCAATTTTGGTAGGTTAATAACACTCTGTCTGCAAGTCCTTAACTTTCATTTGCCATCTCTTGTAAAAGCCATCCAGCCTCATCTCCCTGAACCTCAAAGCAGCTTGGTGAATGGTTGTTGCCTACCTTGGCATAAGACGAAGAGCACAACCCAAAGAGTGAAGTAGCCCAGCACACAGGTACCTGTTAAAATCTTCATTGCTCAAATAGGTCTTGTGATAGCATTTCCAGACCTTTGTTCTTGCCCTTCACACTTGTCAGAATTGAAGAGACAATAACTCATTGTTTCTGGACAAATAAATTCACACTATCCTGTTGTGTGAATCCTATAGGCAGCATGAGAGATACTAGAGTGTGAATTGTTTGCTTATAGGCTTTTTTTCATACAGGAGGTGCACATGGCCTTTTCCATTTTTTTCCCTTGTGCACACTGTACCACTTACTAAACCGAGGTCGATCATCCTAGAATTTTCTCTCAGCTGCCCCATAAATAATAAATAATAAACAAAGCTGTGTGAAGCTAGGCATGAAGGATATTGGTGGCTTGCCATTAATCTTTCAAGCAGCAGCCAGGTATCTTCTGGCAGTTGTTGTCCAGTTTGCTAGGTAAATTTTATGGTTGTCTTACTGGATACTCTGTGTGTGTGTTCACTTGTGTGTGGGGACCACTAAAGCTCATTTCATGTGAGAGGCTTGTGGGTTTGCTGACAGAGACCAGCTGAAGGCAACACAGTGAGCTACCAGTGCAGCTGACCTGGATTCTTAACGTTTGCTATGTTTTTTCAGACTTTTGCCAAAGACACTAGATTTTGCAGCTTCCTATTTCCAGCCTGGTGTCAAGTACTATTCAACTCTCTTTCTCTCAGCAGAAACCCAGAGCTATGAATCTGCATGCCATTACTCCCAACTGCAAATATCCTTACACAGTCTATGGTTCACTGATGCAGAAGTCGTAGTCTATGGTCCATGTCTATGCGGTAAAGAAATATTTAAGAACTTAAGTTCAAAAGAGAGCAGTTCACTGTTCTGAGCCAAAAGTGTCTCAAAAATAAAAATCGTATTCATAAAGGCTGGACCTTCACATATGAAATTTCTGCTAGTATTCATACCTCTAGCGGAAAATAGCAGATGACCTGCAAATTGAAATTAAGTTACAAATCACTACAGTGTTCCCTTTGTTTCATTGGGTTTTTTTTCTTTTTTGGGGGGGGAGGGAGGTGGTTCATTGTTTTGCTGGCTGCTAACCAAGCCATTAGATCATTCTGTGTAACATGTTAGGTGCGACAAATTAGTAGAAATAGTTACTCTGTCAGCAGGTTGTGTGTGGGTGGGTGTGTGTCCCTACTGGAAGCTCTGGGCAGACCCCAGTGCCCACTAACATTACTGACACTCTTCTTCAGGCTTCCTGAGGCAACTCTTGCCACAGCTGGGAAGGAGAAGTGTAACAGGAGTCTAAGGTATGTCCATGGCAGAGCAGCTGTCAAAGTGTCATACTATGTGTTGCGTATTTACTGGGCAGGTCTGCCAAGAGCTGGCACACTGAGGAGATAAATCTGCGATGGCTCCAACACAGTGGCCTTGGAGAAAAGATCTCTGGGTTGAAGTGGGGCAGCTGCTGCAGCCCTTTCCTTTCCAGGTGCAGGATGCTTTTCATGAGCATGTTCGTGTCACCCAGTGGCAGTTAAGAACGTGATACGGTCTCTGTTGGTGCATGAACTGAACTCTTGTTTACCATTTGGCCAAATCCTACCTTTGGACATGTCTTTGGACTAGCTATCTTAAACTGCAGTAGATCCAACGAAGGCAGAAACTGGCCATCTGGACACTGCAGGTGAGATTTACCCCTGAACCAAAGCTAACATAAATCTCAGACTTATGCCTTTCTTTGGGACTTCAGTGGGGTTTTGCGGAGCCAGCTCAAGGCTTATTGGCAATGCTGGCTAAAAATTAATAATAATAATAATAATAATAAAATTGCCTCCTTCCAGAAAACAGAGATAGAGGCAGGATGAACATGGGATGGAAAAATGTGGGGAGCGCTGTGGATTGCCAGGCTTGCTGCTCTGGCTGCTGCCAGGAGGGTGGGGGTTGGCCATGCCTGCTTCTGGCAGACATCCCCTCATCTTCCTCCCTTGCTGTGCAAAGGGAGCAGACACAGCAGGCTCCAGCACAGCTGAAGCTGCCAAAGATGTTTTCTTGTTGCCCACAGTTATCACGAGAATTTGTTCACAGTGAGAGCTAACAGGGGTTCTCTGGATGGGAAATAGCCGTTCTCACAAGGGTGAATTTCATCCTGGCCATGCACAGGTACTCATTCCACATCATCCGTGGAAGGATTTTAAGTGCTGATGTTTTGTTTGTCTTTTTGAGCCTGGATTTCACCATTGCTGAGGAATGGCCTTTCCTCTTCAGTTTTGTCATTTGGCAGAACAACTCATGACCGCTATCTGTGTGGGTGCAGGCACTGGACCACGACTTGCAAGATCGGAGCTCATTTCCTGCACCAAGCCCCAGATTTTATGCATAACCTTAGGAAGTTACCTCAGCTCATCCAGGCATCACTTCCCCACTTGCATGTAGCTTTCCACTTCAGTGGAGTTTGCTACAGTAGCTCAACTTAGATGTGAATGTCTAACAGCAGAAGTCATGATGAAGACACTATGGTTACTCAAATTATTATTTGAAAGAAATGTTCTTAGTAATGGCTGTGTAACATTTCAAGCAGTTGGACAGCAAAAGTCAGAGTGCAGCCTGGAGCAGCACAGCAGGCTTTGCGCAAGCACTGCTTGTTTCACTGGAAACCGTTACAGCTCCAGGAGGTTTTTCCCTCAGCTTCTTTCCCACTTAAACCCTAGGAGTTTGAACCAGGCACTGCAGTGCGGGCTGCTGACAGTTCAGCAATCGTGCATCTGTCCCTCCTTGCCAAGACCAATTAGATTCAAACACCGCAAACTTTTCCCAGAGAATTAATGTATCAGCACGAAGCAGCAGTTCCTAGGTCCTGCATGAAAGGGTAGGCAGTTGGGGCTTTATTAATTGCAATGAAAAAGCAGACAAGTAGCAGGGCAGCAGAAGAAGGCACCCATTTGGGGCCGTATGACACCGACAGCAACCGGAAGAACCATCTGGGGCAATGGGCCAAACTGGTGGTGTTATGACCCTGGGAGACCATTAGATAAGATGTTTGTGGTTTCCCAGGATACCCTGTCTCCCTCTCACTTTTGTTTGCTTTCCTTTCTTCTCTGCTGGCTGGGTCTGACCATCCCTGCCTCTTCCCTTCCCCACCAGCAAAGTCCATATTCTTTGCAGATGCTGATGGTGGATAGGAGGTGGCCCATCCCTGCTGCAGCTGGTGATGAGGAGCTTGCTGGCCCTCAGCAGTGCCATCCCAAGTGCATCCTTCTGCTAGTATCCGCAGCAGAGCACATGCTGCGTGAGTGGAGCAATCGAGTGTATGTGGCCAGGGAAGAGATGAGGAGCAATGTGGGCAGTGACTTCAAGTGGAAACCATCTCCCTGGCTCAGAAAGCCCTGCTCGTTTTTCCACCTTTGGGTCCTGGTGCTGATTGTATGGATGCAGGGCAAAATTCTGCCCAACTACACCACTGGCAGGTCAATCTCTGGCCTTGCTGGAAATAAGATGAGGCCCAACTTACTCAAGTTATTGTGTCTACATATATAACTTAAAGGTTTTGGACCATGGTGATTCTTCTGAGCTGTATCTATGGAAAGGGCCAGAGGAAGCTTGTGTCAGGGCAAATATACAGTCCTCAAGATACAAAGCAACATCTTGCTTGATGAAATAAATATTGTTGGTGGAGGGAAGAAGTGAGGATTCATACTTAATGAACTATTTCTAATAACACCTCAATTTTGAGGAACACTTTTGCTTTATCCACTTCAAATCACTCCACAAATGAGGCTGTGCAAATTTATATGTAGGGAGATTTTCCTTAGCTCTGTGAACAAGGAGGGACGAGAACAGAGCTCTTCTGAAACTTACTGCACATGCCACCCCACTGGCCCATCGGTGGGAAGATGTCACTATTTAAGCATTCAGCATTGAAAAACCTCCCTAGAAAGAGGACAAATTCTGTTCATATTTCAAAAATACCTAATTATTTGGGCTATCACAGTTCTGGCTAAATCCAGTGTGAGCTATGTTTATGAGGCCTGAGCTTCCAAAAGTCCTCAGAGTCATTCTCAGAAAATTTTATTCTGTTGTCAGATATGTAGAAGAGGAGGTACTCAGATTCAGAAGTTGCACGTGAAAATTTGGGCCAAGTCAGACATTTAGAAAGATAACATGAAAGGAGAAGTTTGTGGCTAAAAAATGTGGAAAACAGTCCTGTTTCACTAGTGCTTTGAAAGCGACCTCAGACTGGACAAGGCATTTCTGGCAAAACACGATCTGTAAAACAGCAAGAGCAAGTCAGATAATATTCTATTGCCCTTTTTTATGAGAGGTATGCTGAGTAACTAGAAGAAAAATAAACCACAGAATTATGCCTTTATGGCATGAGAAATGTTGCCCCAAGGAAATTAAAAACTGCACACAATTGCAAGTGTTAATCCCCGCCTTAGGTATGGTGAAAAGACCCTTGAGTTCCCCTTTGGCAGAGCTTCAATTTCTAGAGGATTTTTTGTGTGCGCGCAGCAGTGCCCTGGTAGACAGATCTGGGTCTGTGCCCTGCCTGTACCTGCTCAGCAGGAACGTAAACCGAGGCAGAGACACTGTCGCTTTTATCGACTTGATCTCTTCAAATCAGCCAAGGAGAAATGATAGCAGCGTTTCTTCTGTCTCTATGCAGCGTGTGCATGTTTTGTGGTGAGGGAAGGAAGTTGTGCTTTTTGCAGGTGAGCTAAAGAATAGAGAATAAACTCCTTGTGACTCAGAGAAATGAGAAGTAACGTAAAGCAACGGTTACATCTGCAAAAGTGCCATTCATTCACTATTCAGCAAATGAAGCTGTGGCAATCCCTGAGCAAAAGCATCCAAGACAAACGTGACTGCAGTCATGTATGTTGGCTTTTATTTGTCTTGCCAGGCTAAAGTTCTCACGCTATCCATGTTGCACAAGAATTGATATGGAAAGGTCAGATGCATTGCTTAGGTGAGAAGAGAGCAGCACCAGGACATTTCAGCATGTTGCAAATGCCTATCAGACCAAAAACTGCAGAGCATTCATGGGGAGCCCATCTCTGCAAGCCCGTTAATGCTTGCCCAATGCTGCTACGGTTGCTGTTGTTTTGGGTTTGAACCGTGTCTTAGTGTTCAAAGGAAGGCTGTGAGTGAGGACATCTATGGCCCATTTCTAGTTTTGGTCACTATCTACTTTTGAAAAACTTCAGTTTTTCCTGTGTCTGACCCTCAGTTTCTCAGTCATTACAGAGATGTCACTGTAGATGCACATATATGTATATATATATATATATGCATGGTCACTCTTTGCAAAGCACCTTTATATTACTAGAAGAGCTAGAAAAATATCAGGTGTTTTACCTCTTTGATAGGAGTAGTGCAGGAAATAGAGCTGCCAGCTGCTGCTTCACAGCTGTGGATTTCTCCACCAGGCCAGTACTACAGTAGTAATTAAAATGGCAGATTAGCAGCATCCATGTTTGTTTTTTAAGCCCAGCAATGAACAAAGCCTATATTGGTCATGTAGGACTGCATGAACTGTGTTGATCCTTGCCTGCACCAATATACCTGCCTTTTGGGAATGCGATGTACTTACTTATTGCTGTTATTTGGCACAGAGGGTTTGATTAATGCATGATTAGTGAGAAAAATCACATGTAATTCTGTGGTCATAGAACCATATTCCTATTCCTGCAAAGGTACAAGAACTTCGCTTCCTTCCAGTGGGAATCCTGCCATTTATTTAATTACAGGCAGGATTAAACCCTGCACTAGGTCAAACTGGGAACTTTGGGGGTAAAATTCAGCACACATTTAAGCATTTGTAGGTGTGGGGTCCAAGTTCCCTATGCACTACCGCAATAGTTTGGTTTTGAGGGGAGGAGGAGAAAGCACGTGCGGCTTTGTTTCTGCAGTGCTGCCACATGACAAGCGGTGGCTTAGTTCACCCTGTCAGGTGGAGAACAGTTGGTGTAAGTTATACAGAAGAACAGCTGATTTCCATGAAATGTATCTCAGAATTAGTTAAACAACCCAAAAGCGAGCACAGCCTGTGGTTTAATGACAACTGAGTGAAGGTTTGCGTTGTACTAATAACATCCTGTATCTCTGCGGCGGTGATGTGGTGCACGCACACACACTCCTTTGCAGCCAATAACTTCTCATCAGATTTTCACACTGACTGATTTGGCTGTTATTTAACAAGTGTGTTTTCCTGTTCCTGCCACGGGTTTATTTTTGTTGCTGTTGCTGCAGTAGTAAAATCATCTCTCTGATATTCTGAGAAAATCTTCATAGCGCTGCTAATGTTTTGCTTGATGTTTTGCTGAAATAGGTTGTGCTGGGATTTTTTAAATGTCACATCTGTTCTCAAAGTGCACTTACTTAATTGGTGTACGGTGCTGGATTGGATTCAGTACCTACGCACTTATTAGCTAGGTACGAAGCTGCATGGGTTGTCAGAACATACTTCAAAAAGAAAGAAATGTGAGCTCAGCTTCCTATAGCAGAAAGGTGACAAGCTCTGATGATGTGGGAGGTAGCACAGCAGGGTAATACCCAGGGCAAATCAAAGACACAGGCCCTGCTGGGTGGTGCAAAACATGAGCAGAAGCCAGGGAAGACTTCTTTTCTGTTGAAAAAGTCCTACTTTTGGAGGCCTGAATAAGAACAAAATGACATCTATAACATGTCTGATCTTGTGCCCATTAGATTTCTTATGCATAGGAAAACGCTTTCTCATCCTATGTATTTTATATATATCACACAAATAATGAAAGCCAGCTTTTCCACAGAGCCTTTTATCATAGATATCAATGTACTTAATCAGAGAGATCATATATCATTCCCATTTCATGGGCTGGAAATGGAGAAACAGAGATAAAATGGCTTGTCATACAAGCCAGAAATGCTGTGCGAAAACCCTGAATAGCATTTAAATTTCATTTGCTGTTAGCCAGTGGTTCTTATTTGCTAGGAATTGTTGCTTCCATATTTTGCAGTATGAAAATATAAAAATACAGAGCAATACTATTAAAATACCAGAAGAGACTTAAATAAAAACAATAGAAAAATGTAAAAACACAAAAATAAATTTGGAAATAAAATGTTTTCTGAATGGAAACATGATGTTCTATTCAAATGTGACTTTCCCATTCTACTCTGCTTGTTTTTCCTAAAACAGTCTCTGATCTAGATTCCTGTATGTACTGCCAGTATTGACAGATCTATCATTTTCCAATCAAAAAAGAAAAAAAAATGAAATTCTTTTACAAACTTCATTTGCTCTAGAGGCAGGAAAGGAAAGCATGCAAATCCAGCAGGACTCCTGAAAGGCCAATTATTTTTTTTCTTTTGATTTTTTTCTTTCATTTAGCGCACTTTCCAAATGTGCTGTAGGCTCAGTTTATAGTAAGAACACATCTTATCTGACAAATGGGAACTGATGCAAGATGATTTAAAATTCTCCCCCATCATGCAGAAATTAAAATTCTCTCCCCAGGGACATTCCCCAAAACATAAAGCGGAGCCTTCCTTCTCATTTAAAACATTTTGTTGTGTGAAAAATGACAATGAGCCATAAAATCTGGAGGGAAATGATTACTGAATACTAACATATGCTCAACGATTTCCATACCAGAACACGTGGAGGCTGTCAATTGCACTTCAAGCTGGGGAAATGAGTTTCTTGATCTTGTCCGGATAGAGGGCAATTTAAAGAGATGTTGCTAACAGAGTAGTTAGGCCCTGAAAGCCTGTTTTCCAAATAGCAGCGGGAGATCCAGCAGCCAACAATATGAAGGTGCCAGTTTGTTTTGTTTGCAAATGTGTGTCTTACTGTCCCTTCACTACCCCAGCATGCTTTGTTCTTAAAACTGATGAGAATAATTTTCTCCAATGTTATTATTATGTAAAAAAAAAAAAAAAATGACATGAAAAGAAGATAAAGGTTGCCTACTCAGGCACTCAGAAGTTAGAAGATAATGGGATTACTGTTGCCTTGACAACATTTCTCTCTCTTTCCCCTGCCCCCAGTTTCATTCTTGGAAATGGCTAAACCACTTTGCTGAAACTCTATCAAATAATTAAATAAAAGATTCAGCCATGCGGAGACACCTGGCATGGAAAACTTCCCCCAGAGCCTGACAGAATTATAAACACCTGAAAAACAGGGGTTTATGATGAGAAGAATTGGGTAACACCATGTACCTTGATGGTAGCAGTAGCTCCATCTGCACTTTCTCTTTTAATTTAATTTATACTGCACACATCCCTGAGGGCCACATTTGGTGTGTGCCCCTTTGTGCTGCAAGAGGTAAGACCACGTAAGCAAGAGCAGCAGCAGCACAGAGGCCTCAGTTTCCTTCAGCTACCCAAGGAGGGTGGGCTTTCCACCCCAGGAAAGAGAAGACCAGGGGGGATTGAAACCAGCTGCAACGGTGCCAGAGGCGCTTTTAGCACTATGCGTCATGCTCGGGTGACCAACATTCAACCCAAACTGATGTGCCTGGCAAATGGAAAGAGCTCTGCCTCTCTGGAGAGCATTGGAGGGTCTGCAGAGGTCCTGAGCTGGCAGCCGCTGAGGGCAGATGACAGTGCCCAGTGACACCCAGTGCGTCATCTCTAGCTGAGCTTCGAATGAGGTCAGGCAAGAGACTGATAAATGGCCTTGCCTTGTTGACAGTGGAATCATTAATGCTGTTATCACCCAGCAAATGGGAACGTGAAGGAATTTGTATCTCTGCCCTTGCCAAAGCTGGAGAGCAAGTGGGAACGGGAGCCGTGGAGGTGACTGTGTTTGCTCATACTGCTGAGGTTCTCCTGCAAAGAAGCTCAGTGTTTGGTTTGTAACCAAAGGGACTTAGTAGCTGATCATAAAAACATTATGCCATGGTTCATTTTTCAGACTGATCAAATTTATGATGAGGTTCCTTTCAAAGAAGGGACAGAACATTTCAGCACATACCAGCATGGCTGAAACACTAACAAACCACTGGCCTGGTACAAAGCCCAGAAATAGTTATGCTCCTTTCCTTATGCAGCCTGTCTGAGCTACCAGGGCACCCAAAAATGTCAGGTAAAGTAGCATGCATAGGGGTTGGAAGTAGGCCCATCTGACCAGCACGGTCTGTGACAAGTCATCAGATGGCACCGTGAGGGGAGGGAGCACTGTGGTTTATTCAAAAGCTGAGTACTCTGGGGGAAAAAAAAGAATCACTAAATTTGCATTTAATGACATGTGTTTAAAAACCAAAACAGTTACAGCTGCATTAATTTTTCTTCCTTTTCTTTTGCTTGGAGCACAGTCAGCTCTTGCTTGTTGCTTAGGATTCCCACCGAATGCCTTTCTGACTCAAATCAGAGCCCCCTGGCAGCCCCTCCATTTACCTCCATGCACAACCAGTGGTGTCGGTGGCATTTCATCAGCACAGAGACTGGTTGGTCAGGCCCATCCAGTCTTGCTCTGCAATCTGTACTCAGCTAAGGGGTACCAATAATTGGCCCCACAGGTCCTAACTGGGGTGTTTGTGAAAATGACCATATCAGGTGACTGTGTGCCTCATTCCTGTACTGGGAGTGCTGGGTGATATGGCTGTCCTTGACCTCAGACAGAGGACTATGGCCTTCTGGTTCAAAAGTATCTGCTTCTATTAGATATTTGGTTAATTTTTTTCAACCTCAGCATTCTACAAGAGGCGCTTAAATTTCAAGGACGGAAACCTAAGGGCATTTAATACGTCTTGTGTCTGCAGCTCTGAACCAATCCCTTTTTGTCAGGTACCACCTGGTGCTTTTGTCAGTGCTAAGTAGTACTTTCAGTTTTAAAGTCTAAAACCCTTGGATCGGTTATGCGTGGATGCAAGACAATAAAACACCGTATTTCCCACTGGTCACTGTCTGTCCTCAGTCCCTGCCCCTCTCAGGCACTCGTGTCAAAAGAAGACAGTGTTCTGCTTTCCAAGCAAAGCATTAAAGAGTGTTCTCCTCTGTCTAAAACACCTTATTTATAAATATGGAAGTGTTAGGAAATGTGCAGTATGTTAAGGTCAGGCAGCAGCTTGTATAATGCAAGGAAGCAACCTCAACAGAGCAGTCCAGACATACACTAGCTAAAGAACTGGCCTATAAATTGATGGTTAATAAATATGGAATAACAGGTATTTGTCTAGGAACACCAGACTGCCAACAGCTGCTATAAAGTGGAACTGGTTGTTCAAACTTCCCCAAATACATGCATGCACCGTCTTGCATTTTATCACAGAGAGATGGACGATTGCTCTATAGGTCCTGGTGGCCAAAACCCAATTCCTCCCACAGAGGAGAGAGATCTGCAGCTGAATGATGTCTGATGTTGGTGTTCCATATTCCTTTCAATGTGGTGACAGTTTTGAAAGCATAATGCAGTTTGGTATTGGATGACAATAATTTTTGCAGTAGAGTAACACACATGAAAAAACTGAATCATGCTGGAAATTTGAAAGGAAAATCCATTTGATTAGGACATATAGCCTGGGAAATGCTCTCTCGGTTCTATTTCATGTCAATAAAAGCTTCTGTTGATTTGATTTGTGTGTAGTGAAGCTTCACTGGAGAGATTACAGGAAGTCCTGCTGCAGAATTGAGGCTGAGACATAGGTGGTAGATCTATATCGTGGATAAGAATTTTCAACTAAAATATTACTGAAAAAATAATTGGTTTTGCTAAAATTATTTTCCTCAGCCATGAATTCTGCCAGGGAGGACAACAGTGTAACATTGAAGGGCACCCAGCAGCACTGAATGCCACCACAAAGCAGAACACAGTTTACACTGAAGGGGAAAAAGAAATTAATGACCTGGTTAAAATCTGGGCAGGAAACTAGGTGTTACATCCTGCTCTTCTGAAGTGAAAGTGATAAGAGCTTTGTTGAGTAGACACAGTAAACAAGGCCTTGGATTTATGTCTCATCCCAGCGCCAACACCTCACGCCGCAGTCAGTCGCCCATCACGATGCAGCGCAGCCCTTCCTTGGGTCCTGGCTCTGGAGGAAGATGGGTGCTCTGAATCACCCCGCTTGTCCCTGCTGCACTCCCGCCTCCCGGGGGGAACTGGCTGGCAGGAGGGAGATGTCTGCCCTTCGACAAATGCCATTATTTCTTCTTCTGGACAACTTTCTCTTCCACATCCCACTCGTCTTCCTTTCTTCTTCTGTTTCTTTCCCACTTCGAGGTTTTGTGGTCCCTTTTTTATGGCCAGCCCGCTCCTCCTTTCCCTGTGATTCTCCAGTTGGGGCTCAGCATTCACACAAGCAGAGGACCGGCCAGGGGGCTGGGTACCAGTGGGTGATGCTGCTACCCTGTAGTGCTGCTGCTCAAGGAGGTCCCTGTTTTGCCGCTCTTCTGTCTGAATCCATACCTGAGGCTGCCTGCCTGGAAGAGCCCAAGCCTGATTACTTTGCATGGAGTGTGCTTTTCAGTATTGATGGGATTTGGGAACAATTACCCATCTGTTGTTCAGTCGAACGGCAATTCTGTTTCACAGTCTGTTATCATTTGTACCCCGGTTATTATCATAACCGAATAGGTGACTCCATCGAGTCTTTGAACTCCCAGCTCTTCGTTACCACCTCCCAGTGAAGAGGCAGTTACCTGCCATATAATCGCTCTCAATGTGTCTGAGAGGAAAGTCACACAAACTTAAATTGCTGCTGAAGGTTTGCTTGTTTGACTTTGTCCTCAAAGGGGCAAAGAGTGTTTGTACAGTCAGTCGTGCCTGTCAGCTGAGAGGAAGTAAACACCCTCTGGGAAACAGTTGGGAGCAGATTATAAGCTTCTTTTCCAGTGCCCGGGCCATGTGGCTGCTCCATATTCGCATCGGTGCAAGGTCAGTGAGGCTAGATCAGATAACCACCGTCTGCTGCATGTTGCACAGAGAGTGAAGAGTGCTGTAGGCACCATTGCCCACAGCAGGGAGGTGGTTTAGGAGGCTGCTCCTTCCTGCATCCCTGATCTATGGCCGTGGGCACCTCACGGGGTTCCCACTGCCATTTGGGCTGCGGGAGCTCAGGCTGGCCCTGGAGTGCTGCCTATGTGCTGCCCATGGGTGGCTGGGTGGCCCCCCCCCACCCCTAGGGCAGACAGGGGCTGCTGTGGAGCCGGCAGCCCTGTGGCTGGCAGAGGGTCCCAGTTGCAGCGTGATTCGGAGCAGTGGGGCAAGGGAAGGTTTCTACCCCAGCGCCGTTCCTCTTGGTGTTCTTCCCATCTCTTGCAGTCAAAGCTCCAAGCTGAGAAACGCCCTGTTCTGATGGTGGTTGGCAATTTCCCTCCTGATCTGTCTGCCAGGCAGAGATATGCTTCCCTTGGGAAGGCAGGTAGGTAGGATCACCCAACAGGTATGGTCACACGCAACAGAGACTAAATCCAAATATAAAAAGCAAGTGTGCATTCAACATAGTTATTCAGGGTCCTAAAGAAAGCTGGAATAGAGTGAGTCATTAATTTAGTTGTGAGGCTGAGCGTCTTGAAAGTTATTTCAAGGATTTCTTCTTGCACAGTTACAACAAAAACCTTCGCTCAATATGCGTAGTCTGTTTTTGCTGCAGCGTGCAGTGTATCTCACCTCCCTTTGTCTTTTATTGTCAGGAGCCTTCAAGTACCTAATTCTAATCTGACATCTGATTTCTCAAAAAGAAAAGTATACAAGTATACATTTCACCTGCATCTGAGGAACAATCCCACATCTGTCAACAAAAAGAAATTGTGATAACCTGCAAGAAAGTCTAGACTACACCATTTGCTTTACTGAAATTTAAGTGCAAACTGAAATTCTGAGATAAATTTGAGCAAATTCTTACTTTTGTCACGGGAACCAAAGATCTGAAGCCCATCAAGGCCAATTAGGTGGTTATTGGCTTCAGAGCACTTTGAATCGGCTCCACAAATAGCACCATTAGCCCAAGTGGCCCAAGCACTTCTTCAGTCTGCATGCCTTCAGTGGTCTGTCTACATTCCTCTGAAGATGCAAGTTTAGCTTTGCTCTCATTTACTCCTGGGCGAATGTGAGAACACAATGTATTTGTTTTCAGATGTAATATAGCTACGTTAATACAAAATGTACCTTTCAGTTCACACACGCATACAGAAGAGGAAGTGGAGCACTCTGCCAGATACACTGAAGTTTTTTTGCCATTTATCAGCAATCTGAGAGAAGAAATAATCCACTTTATGTTTTGTTGTGTTTGTCATCTGATTTAGTACTCATCTGTCATGGCTAATTACTTTAAAAGAATTCTAGTTCTAGGTCACAAAATCTATGAATAAAAGATGTTCACGTACACCACCTAGGCCAGGTGTCACAACTCAGTGCAGATACCCACACAACAAAATACTTCTGATTTTAATTACGGTGTGAATGGATATGCTGATTATATGAAAAATCAATAAAATATTAATCAGATAAAGCAAGACAGCAGGTGGTCAAAGATAGCAACAAGGCATATGTCTACAACACAAACATCCCTCTACAAACAGGAGGGGCATGCTCATGGTATCACTAGATGTACCATGTCACTGAAACAGCCCAAGTCACCAGTGTCACCATGCAAAGCTGTTTAATTTTTAAGCAGGAGTAGGTACATTTTCTGTTTAACCCACTTAGGGACTGACTGAGCCTGCTTCCCTTCTGGAAACACACTTTCCAGGCAGGTCAGTGGAGTTTTTTTCTGCCTGAGGTGGGCAAGACTGAAGTAATTGAGGGCAACGTACTAAGCCAAGCCAAACCAAACCAAACCAAACCAAACCAAACCAAACCAAACCAAACCAAAACCAAACCAAACCAAACCAAACCAAAAGAGAATTTATGCTTGGCACTGCATTTTAATGTGTTAAAAAAGACTCACAGCTTCTTTTTCTGTGTTTGTTTCACTTTGTGTATATCAGAAATATCAAGAGAGTGCACGCTCTTGTATTCTCTCCCAGCACTTCTGGGTGTGCTTGCTGTTTAACTGCTTCCAAAATCCGTCTATGGCTGCAGAAACAAATACCAAACCTGTACCTGGCCTAGCCAAATAAAACGTGTAATTTCTTACTTCACAAGCAGACATAGAGCAAGAAGTCTCGACTTCTTAGTTACCATAGGCATCTGGGTGACTGACAGGCCAAACCCATTCGTCAGCATCCTGCAGCCCAGGACTGGGTTCTGCTCAGAGGCCAGGCTGCTCGGTGCAAGGAGGACCTCTCAGTGCCCTCTTGGCACCCTGAGTAAAGACCGTTGTGCATGCTGAGTTACTGGCTTGGAAATACCTCTCTGGTAATGTTTTGAGGCTCGGGCCTTTTCCTGTTTTGCAGAACAGTGGGGTCCGGCGCAAGATAGGCTTTGTTCTTCTCATGTGAGCTGAGCTCTCCTCCCATTTCCCCTTGCAGATCCCTTTGCAGGATATGTTTTTATTGCACCCTCGCTCTCCTCGGTTCAAGCAGAGTTATTCATTTCCTGACTGTATGTGACCAGATGTGTGGCTGTTGTCAGTGGTGTAAATCCTCAGCCTTCAGCTGAACTAAAAATCAGCCTGTGGTGTTTGATGTGCCGTGTTAATGGGACATGGCTGTTTTGAGATTTCTGACTTTCACAGAACCAAACACTTCATCTGCGCCTTTAGGAAATAACAATAACTCATTAAGACCATGACCCCATCTTTCTCTTTAAATACAGATGTTATTCAATGTGGAGCTCTAGACTGATTCTGACAATACATTTTTTGTTCCTTCTCTGTACAAAATTGAATAATGCATCTCCCTGAGCCTCCTTTTACTCAAGCAGCAAAGGTTGCTCTGATGTCAGCTGCAGGGGTGAAATGTAATGTAGATAGTTGTGAAATCCCCTTTGACAGTTACAACCAAAGTGAAAATATCCTTCCAATCCAAAAAAATCTTTCCTCACATATAGGCTTCTACTGTTTTGTAATTGTAACTGCTAAATCTGAGCACTTCAAACAGATACTGGACTTTTGAGAGACACAAATTCTTCCCTGGAATCTTTTAAAATTTAGAATATAAAAGACATACTGCTGGGAGAATGCAACCAAGAGAGAGGACAGAAACAGAGTTGCCCTACCAAAGGCCAATGAAGTCCAAAATAAGAGAGGGACTTGTAGAGGCAGACAGTCTGTAAGGGCCCCCTGTTTCCACTGGTGCCTGAAATGTGGGGTGTGTTTGTGAGAAAGAGGAGAGAATGGAGGAAGAACACCATTCCCTGAGGAGAAGATCTCTGAGGGAACCTGGCAAGCATTGTGTTCCCATTAGTCCTCGTTCCTGTGATATATGACACGAAAGGATATGGAAAGCAGAAGGGAACATGCTGATAGTAAGGTGAGTTTTCAAAAAACGTTGGGAATAGTTACTGTGGCTTGCTTTTTGTGGCCTCAAATCTTGTTCTCTTTAAGGTTAGTGGCAGAGGACACTTGGGGCTAAGATCCAAGAGTCATCCAGTTAGGAAGTGGTGGTCCCAGAACCTGAATCCTGCTATTTGAGGGACGACCCCAGCAGCTGGGGAACAGCTGGGTGGGGGAGGTATTTCGGTGCACTGCAGGAACCTGGACAAGTAACTTAGAATACATGCCTAATTTTTAAGCAGCCACTGTTCACTGAGATGAATCTGACTCTTTCTGATAGTCAGTGGCCGATATTGCAGCCTACTGAATTTTGGGCCCAAACACATTTTGCCTAGGAGCCAAAACTCCCTTTGAATTAAGTGAGACCATACGTAGCAAAGCCAAAAGACTGGTGATCTTACCAAGCTTTGGCTTAAAGTGCTGGGACATCTAGGTACTTAACTGCATCTATTTTAGCATGAAGCCTTGGATGTTTTCATCCTGCCTGAGCAATCCCTACAGAATTGGCTTTTCTGGAACATGAAACCCTATAGGACTTTGTAAACAAGCCACATTCAGCTGTATGCAAAGCCCAGCTACAGTTTCAATTTCTGTAAATTATGCAAGGATAGAAATGAAGAGTACATCAGTAAGCTAGACCAGAGGCTGATTCATTCATGTATTGATTCATGCATGGATTATCTTCATGCCTTGCAGAAAAAAAACAATTAAAATGGTTACACTGAGCTATAGAACTTGAAAGTGGTGGTTGAGGGGGAAGGGTGATTCTCTGCTTGAAGAGTAGCAGATTAAGCTATAGTTTGTACATTAACCCTCTTCTAATTTGCATAACTTTAAATGCTTCCTAGCCGTGTGTGACCAAAGTGGAAAAAATAATTAGCTTGAAATACAGAAGAAATTCACTTGATATTTTATTACTTTAATGCTGTGTGTTTGTTCAATGCCCTTTCTTCTCACTGCCTCAAAAAGCAAAAATAGAAAAATATGTTTATATTTTTAAATCAGTGTGATGACAGAAATAATAGCAAACCCTCACTCCCACACTCTGGGAGTGTGACCAAGCACCTTTGGTAAAAATTCCCATTAGAGGTTGTTGATGGACAAGTGGGAAAACCAAGGAACGAGGGCATTCAAGTTTCCTAAAAGCAAGAAATAAAAGAAAGGAGAAGGAAAACATATCCATCCCTTGCAATCATCAGCCAATCAGGATGCAGGAATGCCATCCAATTTTCTTCAGTGTGTGGGTGAGTAAACCATAATTCTGCACTCCCATTGTCTTTGATGATAAAATGTAGCTATAGGAAGGGTAATTTTTGGTTGTTTTGTTTTTTTTTTTATTTTGAGACGCTTTCAAGAAACAAAATATCACATGAACAGACTGTACATACAGGCAGTTTCTTGAATCATGAACTGTTTATCTGTAAGCTTGAACACAAATAAATCCAACTTACATAAAAGCAAACCACGTAATGGATCTGCTTCTGATTCTTGCAGCTTCTATTTTAATTAGCTAATGCAGACACTGAGCAAACAGTATGTTGCTTGTTGTTAAGGATGCTTTAGTCATCTGCCTTTTTTGCGCTTTTTTGATTGGTTACTGCTAAGGGAAAGGAAAGCTCTATAGCAGTTGTGCATAAGAAAAATAACTCCAACATGGTGCTGTGGAAAGCTGTGCTTTTATCTAGCTTCATCTTCGCCACCCCCATGTCATTAAGTTTAAGTTCTTTACTTCAGCTAAAAGTTTTAAGCACAGCATTAGTAATACCTACTTTCATGTACATAGTTTTCACTTCATAGGTTGACTCTTAGTGTAACTCTGTTTATTCCAGAAATATTACACCTGGGATTGCTTTAACCCAGCGTGTCAAGGTACACAGTTGTTCAAATTGCATGCAAACAATTTTGCAAAATTTGACTGCCAAAACTGAATCAAAGGCAAAATTTATTTTCAAAGGCAAAAGATAAGAAAAGCTAGGTTTGTAACATGAAAATCTCTCCTCCTGCCCTCTCCCCCTTTAAAAAAAAAAAAAAAAAGTATCTGATAAGCTGAGAAAATGGGGCTGAACTTGATTGAGAAGTGCCCAGGGAACTCCAAGTCCTTGCTGCCCTCAGGAACAAGGAATTCTCACAAGGGCTGTCCTTTGTCCCTGTTGAAATGGAGGTCTCTCATGCCAGTTGAAGTATCAACATCTTTTTCTGAAAAACTCAGAACAGCTTTTCAAAATGCCAGCTGTCCACTATGAATGCATGTACAAATTTTTGATAGACAAGGAACACAGCCTATCTTTTCATTTAACCTAGCAAACGGTGTATAAGCAGGCAATGTGCCTAGAGTCGGTTTGATTTTACCACTCTCATGAATGGTAAACGTGACACAGTGGCAGCCTTTCCTCTCTCTGCAGAGTGACTTCCAGCAGTAGGTGTTCTGTAAACACTCTTCAAACCCATTACTCTGCATTTTCAATGATACAATGCAATATATCTTCCTCCCAAAACACCAGATAAGGTCAACTAAGAATATTCCCCTTCTGCAGTTAGCCTTTTTCCTCAACTTACAGAGGAAAATCAATTCAATTCTGTAGTGAGTGGCTTTGCAAATTTCCCATAATGAGAGAAAGAAAATAAAATGCCTGAAGAGCAGAAAATCGAAATGCTAAACCTTTGATCCTGGATTTGAAGCTAATTATGCAATTAGCAGTGCTTTTTGTCACAAAGGGAAGAGTCACAGGAAGAAAGGACAGCATACAGCACAAAGAAGTGATCCAGGGAAAGACTGAGAAAATGGTGCTTCAGTCACCTTCACAGTCACAGAAATCCTTCCTCAAGAGTAAACAAGACACATGAAAAAAAAATGAGAGAAAAAGCAGCATCAAACACACAGACAAACACTTCTGAACAATTTCCTCCAGGTTATCTCACTGGAGGCAAAATTTAATGCTATCCCATCAGGGAAGCTGTGTTCAAAGGAGGGGCTTCCCAGTGTGTAGGAGCCATTATAGGGATGTGAATATGGCTTCAAGCCATACTTTTTGTTTAGTAACATCTTCCTGGCTTGAGAGATTGCTTACAGACCAGGAAAGCATTTGATGGCTATTTGTTACTGCACATTCCCACAGCCAAGAAGAACTGTTTTGGCCTGAGCGACCCAATGAATGGACTAGATGCTGCCAGAGAAGGAGGCAATTTAATGTGTCTTCTCTGGTGGAGCATAAACATCTGCATGAAGAGAACTGCCAGTGTAATTGTCCATAGTATCAGTACCAGTAACCTTTCAACCCAACCTTGTGTTGGCAGGGGTTGGTCATAGAAACAAAATCAGTCTCGCAAAAATCATCTTTGAGAAAGAGTTGGTCATTATTGGAGCTCTGCTAGAACTACCCTACAGCCACTGGCTCCTTTGTGTGTGGCAGGCCAGTGAAGTCTCACAGCCCCGGGCTTAGACACATGCAGTGCTGTAATTTTGTCCTGGATGCCTATGTAAGGGTGTTGCAAACCATCAGAAGCTTGAACTCATGTGGAAGACAGAGACATCCTCTCTCTCACCTTTTGTCTTCTCTTAGTGATGGTAAAGGAATAATTTTTAAAAAAATTTGGAAGAGTGCTGCTGATGTGTACTGCCGATGGCTCATCTCAGAGAGGTGGGTTTCTCACTGAAAAAATGCCCGTGACTCCCTTTCAGTGAACATTTATGTGAAGCTTTTTCCCCCACCCCAAACTGCTAGTCAGGATGGTTTGCAGTTTAAATTGGAGCCAAGAAGTATGCCAGTTTGTGGGATTCCCAGCAGCGCAGTTGGTGGCTGTAATTCTTTTCTATAGGGAGGCAGGAGTGGAAGAGGGTAACATTTTTGTGGGGCTTTTTTGACTTCAGAATGTGCAGTGACTGAGTTTTCTGAGAGGTTTCTGACCTCTATACACACTTATTCTTTCAGCAAATGCGATTTATCTTGGGGAACTAGTCCTGAAATTTATATAAGGAAAAAATACGAATACTATATTTAAAAGTATATACAAATAGAATGGACTCTTAGGTGTCTATTCATCCATTTTCTTTAGCAAAAAATGGCCTGTCTCCATTCTTTCTTTCTATCTCATTGTTTTCCCAGGTTAAAAAAAAAAAGTAGTAAACTATCTAATTTAGTCACTAAAAAGCTATTGCTGCACATGAACAGGTATTGCTGTTTGCAGCTATGCAAGGAGCCAGAATGCAGCTACAAGGAAGGCTCAAAGGCTCATTATGCAATGGTGCTCCCTTTGTTGCTCACTGTCCTGTCACAGATGGCTAGGCTGAGCCAGGCTGTGGTTAGGTAAGATCAGTTACCTCATTCAGAGAAAAATGGAACTACCATGGTGCTCCAAACATTTTCTGATTTTTTTCTATTAATTCTGTGATGACCTGTTTTATTAGAATATGCTTTTGGGGAAAAAAAAAAAAAAAAAAGATGTTTGACTAGCAAATGTCCTTGGGCAAGTCACAGTCCTCTAACGTTTTGACCCTATCGAAGTTGCTTTGCTGATTGCTCGCATTAAGCTGACTGACAGTTCCTTGCTGTTTACACAAAGGATGCAGTAAATGCTTTGACTGTGGCTCTTCAGTTGGAGATCACCTTTCTAGAGAACTTCACCATGTTGTAGAAGCTTTGGAGACCTGCTGCCAGCAGCAAGCCACAGCTCCGCAGTCCTTAGGTGGCGGGGTGTGGCTTGAAATATGTCCACAGGTGCTCATGTGGGGATACCTTTGCCAAAATAGTCTTTCCCAAATTGTCCCCTGTGAGAAAAAGATGTGTCAGAGGTGGCACCGGGCGAGAGGCTGATACCAGCTTCTCATGACTCATGTTGGGTAATGGGCAGACAGAGTTACATACTGAGGCTGCTTTTTGGCTGGTAAAGCTTCTTTCCTTAGTTGACAGCGTAATTCAGTCCGTTGCATTTCTGATGCCAACTTCTTTCTATATTGTACTTGTAATATTCCATAGCTTGCCAGCAAAGGCTCTGTGATCCCCTGTGCAGCAGTGTGAAACTAATGAATTCTGCAGTTTAAGATTTTATGACAGTTCTCTGCTACTACTAATATGAGTACTAATATGAGGATTGGCTTTTCTGGCAGCAGGCTATGGGATGCATGGAGTGGGAGGGAATAGACTCCAGGTTTCCAGAGGCAAATAAGGGTGCCCAGAGATGAGGATCTGGAAATTAATCCAAACTGCTCAAAGCACATTTAGGTATCCATGCACCATTCAGCTAAAGGACTGAAGCGTACCTCCTGTGGCATCCCTTTGACGCTGGTGAAACCATAGAGGCTTGAGGTTAGCTGGGTAATTTATGCACTCTGTACACTGAAAAAATGGATGCAGCAGATGGCATTTGAAATTTCCCATATATTTAATCATAACTCTGAGCTTCCTGGCTTTTAAAAGGTATATTTGAATAACTGGACCAATCTGAACTAGGCTTTCTGCCATCATGTTACTTATCTGGGCTGTCTAATGCATTACAGCTTAATGAAATTTGTTACCTACAATATAATCAAGCATTGTAGGAAATATAAAATAGCATTTGTTTTTTAAAATGGGTTTTCTCAATGTACTTTTTGTTTGTTTTCTCCTATAATTTGTTTAACAAAATTTCAGTTTTGACTCTACAGAAGATCAAAAATGCATTTTCCAGTTGCAAGGAGATGCAATGAACTTTTCTTGACTTACCCATCAGGCCCATTATATTGCTTCTCAATGAGGCAATCTGGACTCTAGATAAGCCATTTGATGATGGCTCTGACAAACCGCGGAAGGGTCCCCAGCTTTCTGAGATGCAGTCAGTTTGAGCCATGGAATTGACTGAATCAGAGGTGCGGGCGTGAGCTGGAGAGGTTGTACATGCTGGTTTCATGCAGCAGCTCTTTGCTGAATCAACACCTAGCTTGCTCTGGCACCAAGGAGCTATAGCAGAGCCACTCGGGTGCCCTGAATCTGATCCTAATCTCACTTATCGCCTCTGTTCCTTTGTCACCTCCTAGGAAGCACCAGGAGCATAGGCTGCACTGGCTAATATGTGCTTGGTCATTCACCAAATGTACAGGGGTCAGTTTGTTGTGTCTTGCAAACAGCTTAGGCTTTCTGCAGTTGGCTCAGCCTGGTGGCATTGTCTGAAATAAGAAAGAAAACAATGTTTTCATTACAAGCTGTGGTCATAGTCAGCATGATCCTTTGCATTGCTCTGAGGCAAGTAATGCAGCCTGGAAATAACATATGCTATCTCCTCTGCTCTGCACCTACAGAGATTATTTTCTCCATTAGTCCTGAAGTTTCATAACAGGGGAATCAGCGACGTCAAAACCAAGGTTGAAGAACTGTTTGTTTTCACCTTTTCTCCCTACTTGTGTTTATTTAGCTGATAGCCAACAAATAGCAGACAGCAACAAAACATAGACAGAACAATTAGCAGGGAAAATGAAAAGCCTGCTGTCTACTTTCACAGCCTCTGGTAGCAAAAACAGTGAGTACAGTCTCATTTGGTATAAACTGAGATGCTATATCATAGCAGAAGGATATATTTCATATATTGTTAATGTATATGGACTAGAAGGTACAAACAAAATCTTTTCATCTTAGGAGAAAAACTCATGTAAAAAATGGGAACTGCTTGGTGAAGAGGGCAGGATGTAATCCCATTTTGCATGTGAATACTTGGCATGTTTTGGAAGGGCATTCCACAAAGATGAACTTCAGCTATGGGCTAATCTCCAGTGGGAAAAAAGAAGCTTGTCTAGGGACAGTCTGAAGAATTTCTTAATTTGGGTACTCTGAATCTTGCATTGGGGATGCCAGGCTCTCCACCGGCAAAGGAGAAAGCCCAGCAGGCCTACTGCCCTGTGCCAGCAGCCAGCCTTTGGGAAGACTCCTCTTAGCCCGTAGGTCTGACCTTATGTACATTCAGCGCAGTAGTTAGTGTCTGTGTTAAAGTCTGTACAGTTTGCCGTGCATTTCAGCAGCAATTGTATTTAAGGTATGTAAATAATTTTGTCAGAACAATGAAACAACACCACTTCCTAGAAATACAGTGAAGAACACGATTCTGGCATAGCCCTTTATTTTTAAGTTTTCAGAGTGAGACTTTTTTTTTTTTTTTTCTTTTCTATTTTAAAACAGCTTCCAAACAGTAACTCATGCCAGGAAAAACAGAGCCATTCTCTCAATGACAACAATGCTCATTGTGTTTTCTGTAACAGATGCCAGGATTTTATCACCAGACCAGACATTAACCCCCTTGGTATCATTCTGAAAGGAAGCATCCGTGCACCCCACTGACTTCTATTCCCTATGGTGCTTCATTATGCCTCCTACCTTTAAAGCTTCATGCGTACTTCCTTGCCCGATACATCAAGCAGATCTACAGAGCTGACCTTATTTTTTCCTCTCCTTCTGAAAGGGAGAATTTGTGTTTTCTGGTTTCCCATCAAACATGTATAAGAAAAAAACCCTGAACTACAGCTGGTTTTTTCTCCCCCTAAACAAAAGGAAATTATTTGGATAACCAAGCCCTAAAAAGTTTTCTGTTTACTGGACAAGTATCACTAGAGCTTGTCTACAAAGGGCACATATTTTCCACAGAAATATCTATTCAGGATGATACCTCTTCCAGTCAAGAGATTTAAACATGTGGAAATCTGAGACCAGCAATTATATTTATGGCATGGAAAGGCTCATTGGAAGTGCTCCCAATGTCTCTTCTATGTTTAAGATGCGGCAGTCACACGGTCTCACACAGATGTGCAAGGAAAGCCTCTGCTGCTAATTCCCTGAGCACCACAGTGAAGAAGAGAGGCTGATCCTCCAGCTGCCAACTGGTTTCAGGGAGAGGGATGTGCTTGGCTGACTTCATATTTCTCGGTGTACTTTGCAGTAACACTTGCATCTATAGGAAATAGTCTGAAAACATTGCGATGACCAGTTTATGCAGCTACTACTGCTCCTCTGAATGGGATTATCTGACATGTAAAAGTGTCAGTCACCACTTCTAAAAGCATGTACTCAAGAGAAACTTCTGCAATGCTCCGATTGGATGTAGTTACAAAGGGCAAGTTATTGTCATTAGCTATTATTATTACCATGTTCTCATGCTTTCCTTTAGGTGGCAGAGATGGGTTAGACCTATATCTGGCTTATTGCTGTTTTTGAAAGGTAAGATGGAACAGCAACACTTTTGAATAGAATTAATGGTTTAATACACGAACTTTTTCCTTTGAGGAGTGGAGAGGTAAAAAAAGGATGCCATAGAGGCATATAAAATTTTCATATTATAGAGACAGTCGAGGACAACTATAATCTCCTCTTCACACTACCTGTGACAAAAAAGAGGAAGACACACAAGACAAAATTCTATGAAACTGAAACATACTCATCTGGAGCCACAAGAACAGAACCAAATGCAACATGAAGTTAGCCCTGGGAACTCACAGTCAAAGGGTATTACTGAAACGAAGTAATCAGTAGGATTCAGAGAGGAAAGCTCAGGAATAAAAATATCATTTGCAGTCACACTGGGTAGGATAACAATTATCTGTCCTCATACTTCAATATATGAGCTGATTACCAGCTGGGGAAAGTTTTAAATTTCCCCTCGAGCAGTAGTATTACACAATTGTCAAGTACACTATAGGGAATTTAATATTTTCCTCTGGAACATCTGCCATAGAGCATTGCCTGAGAAAAGATATGGAACTAGGCAGGTCACCAGGCTATTCCAGTGTTAATAAATCCCAAAATAATTTGAGCAGGATTACATATACTACCACTTTGCAAACACTTGGGATGAGAAGGGCCAGATATGGATGTGTATGTGCACAGTGGTGTGGATGT
This sequence comes from Gorsachius magnificus, assembly GCA_034008185.1. Lineage (NCBI taxonomy): Eukaryota > Metazoa > Chordata > Aves > Pelecaniformes > Ardeidae > Gorsachius > Gorsachius magnificus. The sequence continues at coordinate 168,477,085 of CM067081.1, forward strand.
TTAAAGGGGCTCAAGAGGTTACTTTGAAGGACTATACTTGATTTCATTCCTCTTTGCCTTTTTTTTTTTCTTTAGTTAATTGGAAGATATTTTGAGCTTGGTTTAGGCATACAAAAGGACATTAACCTGTCAGGTTAATATAAAAATATAGATTTGCTATCTTATCTGCCCTTAGCTTGTGAAGCAGGAAAGATTTTAGAAATGAATAACTAAATCAGCCTCAAAAATACTATAGCCACCAATTTTCCATAAATCCATTGATATTGTTACTATTGCTCTTATTATTTCTACTTAGATTCATAGCAGCTTTTATCATCCTTCTAGGTGTCTTATCGAACTCTGGTGTGTGCAGAAGAGCTGATAAGAGATGAGAAATGCCACCCCTGGGATCTCCATGGATTACATTTATGCATGGCTCTTCAGTGACAGCCAGTCACAGAGAGCTGGAAAGTAGTTTTATTGTTCTGGTGGGGCAGCTGCTATTCTTCTTCCACCAGCAGACTAGAAAAGGATGCACCTGCCACATGGAAATTTAATTTCTCGCAATTTTGAAACTGCATTGGTGTGCAAAGGGGTCATCTTCAGAGGATCAGGAGACCAATGAAAGGAAAGTAAAAGGAGGGAGCAAATGACCTCTTGGCCTGGGAGGCTGATGCTGTAATAAGAAATAGGGGCATACGAGAGAGCATGCATGAACTTTAGTGAACAAATTGTTCTCTGACTGGGAGTAGCAAGGAAGCACAAAATAGCTCAGAGTCTGCTAATTTTGTTTTGTCTCAAGGACCTTTCACAGAGCCTCATCCTGGGAGGCGGGAGCATCCTGCCTCCTGGTGAGAGAGGCATGTGTCAAGAGCAACTCCCTTGCTTGGAAACAGTGCTGAGCAAGAGAAGCCTTACTAAAATTCAGTCCCTCTTCTCTCCTCAAGGAACAGAAAGCAATTATGATTTTTATACTTCATACTTCAGTCTGCACTGTGGTCCCAGGTTGTCTTCTGTCATCAAGGTCTTTGGCCTGAAAGGGACTTACTTTGAGAACAGCTGGGACCATTGGTTGGTTGGAAACATCTATCAACATCTATCTTTTCAAAGTACCTCTTCATTCTTCCTACTTTTCTTCTTATTTTTTTCTTCTTGCTTTTCTCTTTCAGAGCATTATTTTTTCTCAGACACAATGAAGAAAGCATCAAAACATGACTCTTATGTATCCTCAAGGCACAGCAACCACGAGGCAAACAAAAAGAACCTAGAGCGTATTTGTTAGAAAAAAAAAAAACAAAATCAAATTCATGTAATGGTTCTTAAGCATGTTCATTGTATTGACGACTTTGGTTCCACTTTACTTCCATACTTGCATTGACTTTATGGGCAGCCGTATATTTAAGCAGATTCATAAATGAACTGCAAAGCCATTTCAGGAAAGTAAATAAAGCAACTTGGTTTAAAACCAAGTTTTCAATGGGTGTAAGACATTTAGCAGAAAGGTACCATATGCATTTTGCTGAAGAACTTCACTTATTCATTTAGCTGGTTAAAAGCGAAAGAGCTGGACTATATAACAGTCTCTATTTATATTTTAAATTTGGACGTGGTCACATAAAACAGTGTGTTTGGGTTATTCCAAATGCAATGAGCTAAAATTATATTGCCCAGTGCTCAGTCTGGGCCTTTGCTTGAGTGTATATAAACAAGGCTGATCTCCATTTTCCTTTACAAAAAAGATCATCACCTCTCGCTATTATCTGGATTGTGATTATTTGTCAATAATTTTGTTTTCAGCCATCAGCAGATGTACATAATGCTACATCTTGTGTGGGTATGCCAGACAAATTTCATTACTTAGTAACTCTTTTTATGTACTGTCTGGTGTAATCTAAGAACTGCGTCTTGAGCCTAAACAGATTCTGAACAGCGACATATTACCCAGATATGTCTATGAATAGGTGAAGGACTGATCCTACATTTTAAGCACTGAATATGATTCAGAGGGTCTGAAGAGCAGCATTTGAAGGTGAATATTCTCCCTCCAAGGAGAACTTCCTAACTATTGGGATAGAGAGGCTTGAGGGGTTGAGTAATTCTACAAATATAAAATGTGTGAATTCATGGGAAGGCACTGGAGTGTCTCTCTTACCAGAAAATTAGGCAACTCAGTGAGTGGCAGGTTCTAAAGAGTATGTGAATACTGTGTTACTGCCCAACAGGTTTTATGCCAGATTTTCCCTTGCCACTTTAGATGTCTCATTTCATTACTGTGATGCTTAAGAAGTAAGTGCCTGGCCTCACCAAGTTGATTGTGGCAGCCTAAATTAGACATCTTGCTATCCTATATTGCCATCAGAGATCTCTCCAGGGAGAAAAGTGCCTCCAAAGGCTGATTCAGAGTCTTGAGGTGAGTACTACTCACCTACTGTATTGGAAAACCAACTCCCTCTCTGTGCCTATACAAAACAAGCTGCCTACCAGCCCGTTGCAAACTGCATGTGCAATGGTGCATCTGAATGGGTGATTGACTGACAGGCCCACAATGTTTGCCTCAGTCTATTCAAGAAACAGAACATTGTAAAGGACAGATGTCAAAGGGCCTTCTTTAGGAAAACAGTATAATGGCATGCATGAGGACTGGAGACCTTGCAGACTGGCATACCCAAGCCTGCCAGGTTTGGAGGCTGTCTTCTTCTAGTAGAGCCCATTTAGTCATATGTGTGTCTTATCTCCATCATCATCCCTTAAACAGAGCATTCCAACAGGACTTGTGCTGCCGTACACAAATCCCATTCCCCCACTATTCAAAGATGTCATCTTTGTTGGCACTTTCCTTACCTCCACTCATTGGAGAATCCCTCAGAAGGGCAGATAAAGGCACTCAGAATATGAATGATAAATAATGGTCTTCAGTGGTTCTGAAACCAGGAAGGATGTCTTCAGCAAATGTTCACAATCTCCTACATGGAGTTATGGAAATGGGGCTCAGGAACAGGTGACCAGTGACAAAAAAGATGTCAACTGTTTTGAGATGCAGGTTGGCTTGTCAGGTAAGATGAAGAATTAAATCCACTCTATTTTTTCCCCCTTCTTTTTAAGTATTATGAACAACCTCAGACTTTCATCTCTGGTAAAGACATCCCAGAATGCAACACTCTAGGATGTCAGGAATACTTGCATCTCTTGCAAATCTTTGTCATTACAGAGTGTTCTGGGGCAGTGACATTGTAAATGGATTATCTCATTCTCACAAAAGGCTGGAAATGGGAGCTCTTCTGTGAATGTGGGCTTTCCAGGTAGGTTTTTTTAAGGTGGATGAAAATGGCCTCATTTTCTTCATGTTGCCCACAGCTGGTGGAAGGACGATCAGCAGATCTTTGAGTTACAAATTTGATTTTAATTTCTGTTTTTCAACTCTTTGTGCTTTTTATTTATGCTTATTTCCTATGAATATGGAGCTGTCTCTTGAACACAAATGAGATATTTCTGGTGTCTCCAAGATCAGCATATATACATGAAAGTTTTCTTTCATGAATCAAAGCAAACTGCTGGAAGGAAGCTGCTATCTCATTCTACCGTTGTTGGCATTCTCCCATAATGGAGTTTTCCCCTTTGGCTTACATTAGATAATGCCATACAAACATCAGCTGAGTGAAAGGAAGTTCATACAAGAAGTACGAGACACACAAACATACAGATTTTTGCATTTGCCTTTATCAGAACAAGAAGGTTTTAATACTAAAGAAAAATACTTTAGAAAATTTCCTAAGCCAGATAAAATATTTTATCTGAACTCTGCTATGGAGTAGCACTTTATGAAACAAAAGGTGGCAGCTGAAAGGAAAGGAAAGGTAAAATCTACACTGATAGGTTTGTTGGATTTGGACAGCATATTTAAATCATGCCTTGAGTACAAACAGAATTCTGGCTTGTAGGAAGCTATGATTGGAAAAGTTTGCTTGAAAAATGATAAAATTTACCAGTTTCTGAAAACAAAGAAACTTTCCAGGCTTTTATAAGACCACTTCTAGTTCCCAACTGAATGGCAGCTAAGAACTGCCAGAAGGCACGCAGGGTGAAGCGGAGACGTGCAACAGGGGACGTGGGCTATTGTCACTGGCCTCGACAGCTGTTTCTCTGCTCCAAAGAGGATCAGGCCAGGCATTTTGTCCTGCTGGTTGCAAGCAGGGGAAGGCTATAAACAAGAGAATTTGCAAGCCAGTATGGGAGGAAGGCGCAGGGCGGCTTCAAATCTCTTCTGGGCCATTCTCAGTTGCACTCACAGGCAGTGTGTGTTGCTTGCTGCTCTACAGAGCAAGGCAGCACTGGCTCTTGGAAGCCAGTCTCTTTTTGGAAGAGTCAGCTTCAATGACTTCTAGAGCAGGGAGGAGCCAGAACATCCAGAAAGATGCAGATACTGATTTTTAAGAAATGTGGTAATGTTAAAGCAATAAACAGGAGAAGAATGGGTTCTGCATTCCCTTGGTAGAATTTGTTTTTCCTTTATTTTAAGAAAATGCTTTTCTGACAAAATAGAAATGTTCTACCAAATGATCAAAAGAAATAGGAAAATGGACTCCTGCAAATCAGTATTATTTTCCTATGAATATTCAAAACAAAATTTGAAATCAAAACATTATTTCTGTTAAAATCCAGCTACTTTCTGAATATAGTTTCAGAATTTTTTGACAACACTCAGAATCCCTAAAGTAATAACAAAGAAGGAAATCAGTTGGAGAGAAATGTTTGTAAAGGGAAGACATGATTCCCTTATCAACTGTAGCCTCTATAAAGCTGCTTTCATTGCTATGACTCCTCTATATTAATGCAGCCTTTTTGGAAATCCCGGGGAGACAATATGTGCTCCCTCTGAGAAGTATTATGTTTTTTAAAGACTCAGTCTTAGAAGACAGACGTTTGGATCATTTGGAATTGTGGCCTCTACCTAAAACCTCACATACATTTCAGTAGCTAGGAAGCAAGACATATTTCAGTAGCTTAAGCTTTCTTCAGAAGCAATGTTGCACCATTATCCCCATTTCCCAGTCATTTTCTTAGCACATTCTGGCAGGGTGGAAGGGAACTTTATAAGCAGCCCTTGGGTATTGGCATTGAGATTTATTTAATAGGTATTACAAACCTTGTCTTTTGAACTGCAAATATGTGTTCTAGGACTAAATAAAATTTAGCACAGTTCTGCGCTGTTTTAACATTATTCTTTTCAAACGATGTGGATACTAAAAATATAATGTAATGCTTTTTACAATTCTATTTTCAAATTAATCTGTGTAAATGGTATGGTTTTTTAATTTTAATTTAAGGCGAAGTCTTGGTCCATAAAATAAGGGGATTTTTTGCTTTGGTTTTGGTTAGATAATCAAGACAGGAGAAAATGCTAAAAGCTGGGCCACCATGTATGCAGGTTCTAATTCCACTTTTACTGAAAAATCTGATGAAGAATGAGTTCAGATGAGCTACACATAAACTGAAAAGGGCTAAGCAGATCCAGTATGGTGAACAGGAATTCAATTAGCCAGTACATGCAACTATGAATTGACATCATCTCATCATGTCCAGAGCATTACATAATGAGGTGAAATCTACCTCATCCTGATAATCTCCAGGTGAAAATATACTGTGTTACTGCAGCTAACAGAAGTGAAAAAGAAAAATGTGGAAGGGTATGAAGAAGATGAGACATTTTATGTGGCTGAAAATGGGAACAAAGTCCTCAGAAGACAAATGCCATTATCGGGAAGACCTCAGCACAGGAGATCATGGGTGTGAACCAGATAAAGGCTAACAGTTCTCAGTAGGGTCTGTGCCAAGCTTAGGTCTGATCAATCCTTTTTGTTACAACCCCTGTCCTCTCAATTGTACTGTGTTATCGGACAGTAGACGTCTACTGCTTAGGAAATGCCTTCAGCTACAAGTGGTATGGTCAGCCAATTTTACTGGTTGTAAGTAACCAGTCTTTTTGTTGTAAGTAAGTAACTAATCTGCCGTAAACCAATAAAAATGCCAAACCAACAACATATTTGACATGTTTTAGTGTGTTGAGGTGTATGCATGAGCCGCTCTGTCAGCTGCTATGCATCCTTGTGGCTTGCATTGAGGTGAAGGGAAGAAATTAAAGAAGAAATTAAATACAAATCTCCCAAAAACTTGAGAAACTTAACATGACGGTGGATCAGTAAACTTAAACTGGCAAGTAAACATTTGACAGGTTGGTAAGCTACTTGAAAGGAAAGAGGATCTGAATATTAGCCACGTGTATTGCAGATAAAGAGAACAGGCCTGTTGGATAAAACAAGCAAATGCTTTGCTGATAAGCACATATACATTCACCAAGAAAAGCTCTCTATAAACTAGATAATGTGTTTTAACAACAGCGTGGTTATATGACCAATACAGTTGGGTATGACAGCTTTCTCTGATGAAAATAATAACCATTTGGAGAGTTATTTGATAATGCATTTATGAGAAACTCTAATGGTTTCAACAGAATGTAGATCTTAATTCTGACTGCTTTTTTTCCTTTCAAATATGATAATATTGTAGTACAGCCAGAGATAATCACATCTGATAACAGAATCATCTTTTTGTGATAGACCACATATTTTTTATTTTTTTTTTTATTCTCTCCATAAATAGGGCTTTTCATTCTTCTGTTTGGCTGAAAATTGTGTGAGATCATTTAGAAAAAAAAAATCTGATCTATTTTAAAAGATCTTTCTAATATTCAAACCCAATCTTTTATAGTATAGTACTACCTGAAGTTTGTCCTTTTTTTATGCTAGTGTTATTCTAATCATAAAGTGGATGATAAAACAACTCAGTATTTTCCTCCACACAGCTAGCTCCCAAGATGAGCTCCAGGGAATTTACAAAATCTACATGATTTTCCATTTCAACAGAACAAGAGAATTGTTTCATAGAGTGAAATCTTACGGTTTTAGCTGACTAAAAAAATGTCTATTACATCTGAAACCCCAAATAACTTCTATTTATTTTTTGGGGTATAGAAGTAATTTCCCAGGATTTCAGTGTTCTGATTCTGTACTAACTACAAGTAGCTAGCTAGCTCTGAAAAGGTAGGACATCAAAACATGATGCTTTTCAATAACAAATCTTAAAGTAACACAGTCTTAATCTTTAAGTAGAATTTATTTAGAAAATTGACAAAAAATGGAATTTTTCAAGGTAACTGGAATAGACAATATTCTAAGGAACTTTTTCATTTTTGTCATGGAATTTCAGACATACCAGGAAGACATGAAGAAAGCATCTCGATCTTCAAAAATCTAATTATTATTTATTGTTGATCTACTATCTTCTTTGGAAAGATAGTCCAGGTCTGCTGACACTGACACGGCTACTGTGGTTTGTCTGGAGAAGAGTGGAGTCGCTGACTCTGCAGTAATAGAGAGGGGCTCTAACAGGGTCAGATACTGCCAGGTATTAAGTATATTTTTGTGCCCACATATCTCAATCACTGCATTGCCATTTCAGATGAATCACCCTTCACCACAGTGTTCTTTGCACTAAACAGTGATAAATATCTTAGAATGTACCTTGTACTTTATGACTACTACTTCAACACTGTTGTTTCCATGGAGATAGGATGATTAGCTCATTGCATTGCCTTACTTCCCTGATTTGGTTTTCCCCTCTTTTGCAACACCCCAAATATTTGATAGTTTCCCAGGTAAAGAATTCTCAGTCCTACATACTCAGTTTCACAGATTTCCCTATAATTTATGTTTGAGTTGAAGCAGCTCTTGTAAAAAAGGCACCTAAGCTTAAATTAGATCTTAAGTGATAGTGAATCTGCCAAAATATTAGGGAAACTGTTCCAATGTTTGATTGGGGTCACTAGGTGTCATATTTATTTTTATTTTCCAGCTACAACTGGTTCAAAGTTTGCCTTTTTCAGTCTTCTGGACCCTCACCTGCTCTCCTCAGATTGCATAAGATAACAAATAACGTCCCTGAGGACTGTTTCAGCCAGTTGTCTAAGACCCCTAGGGCAAATTTCATCAGAATTTGTTTATCTAAAGCAATCCAACTTATGTAAATACTCTAGCTTGGTGTATTCTCTGCCCTCTTCTTTCTCTATTGTAACCTGAGATCTCATTCCCTTGTTACTGACATTAAATATGATAACTGCATGATTGCCATTGACCTTCTTATTGAAGAAGGGAAAAAACAGGAATTAAACTTTTCAGCTTTCTTAATTCGTCTGTCACCCTTTCTTCTTCTTACTACTGATCTTATTACTGAATGACTATGACTCTGTTCATTCTGTGCAGTGCCCTTTCTTTTCCTGTCTCCACATGCCTGTGCTCTTCTTTCATCCTCATCCTTATTACTCTGCCTAGTTTCCACTTTCTTACTGTGCCACTCTTAGGTTTGAGATAATTGAAGAACCTGTGATTTTAGCCAGCAGGGCTCTGTCTATGCTTTTCATTCTCCCTCCACATTGAGATAGCTCATACCTGAACCCTTACCATTGTTCAGGAAATTGATGGCTCTCCTTACCTGTTTGTTTGTTTGTTTGTTTGTTTTTAATTGTCTCTTGTTTCTTTAGGGATTTTATCTCCCAGTCTCTGCATGTATGAAGTCTGCCTCTTGAATTTCACTGGCATTTTTGCTATTCCTTTTCCTTCCTTTGTAAAGATCACGAACTCTTACAATTTCACGATGATTTTCACCTGAGTTGCCTACCATCTTTTTATTCTCAGCTAGTCCTTCCTTACTCAAATTCTTCCCTCTCACTACTTCCAGCACACCTAGAATTATCACCTCTCCATATCATGCTGTTTTCTTTTCCCAGTGAAAAGACGGGTGATTAAAATCCTCCAAGAAGAGCCTGTCCTTTTGATGGACAGCTTACATAAAGCTTCATCCTCTTGATCATCTATTCATGGTGATCTGCCTCCTCCTTCATTGTAGTCCCCATGCTTGTTCCCCTTTCCATTGTTAATCCTATTTCATCAGGTTTACCCTGTGATTTCAAATCACCCTTCCTCACTTTCCCCACGTGTCCTTAATGAAAAATCTGTATTCCTTCTAATAATTTTTCAGCATATGAATTGCCCCCCTAAGTCTTTATTAATGCCAGGAAAATCAATTTGTTCCTTTTCTGATCCTGTCATCCTAAGTGGCCAATGGTCTCTTCTTAGAAGTCTCATTCAGTTTATCCTAGACCAACCTCAATAAGGTTAGCAAAGCCTATGTACAATGATACATTTCATGTTTTTCAAAGGTGGACTGGATTGTTACCAGTAGGAGGTAGAATTATTGAGAAAATCAAGGTCTTCATTATGATACCAACTTTTCACCATGCATTAGATTTCAGAACACATTTGTACTTTTTTGATCCTTTATTCATGACTGGAAGGATTATAAGGGCAGATCATAAAGCCAAATTCTTTTGCCTCTTCTTCCTGAGACATTTTTGATCTGTTTTGGCTCTTGTAATTATCTCCATGCAGACAAACAGCATGGGATAGTTAATATATCAGATCACTTTGTCTGACAGATTATAGAACAAGTTGCTCAAACATTGTTTCTCTGCCAGTTGTGCCAGAATAGGAAGAATAATGTGACGGGCAGCACTTTTAGGTGAAGTGTGGCTCTCCATTCTGCTTACAGTTCCTGGTGACACATATAAGATGATTTTATCATTGATGTTGATTCCAGTTCATAGGAAAATAGTAGCTTAGCATGCTAAAATTTAACAAATCTATTAAAAAAACCCTATTAGGGGTAGGTCTGAGATCAAAGGCGAGCTTGTACTTGTTCATTTGCTCTCTCTCTCATTTTTATCTCCACCCCTTTTTCCCAGGCTCTTTCTGTCATAGCCGCTCTTGTAGCTCATGATTGTGATCTCTATAGACCCCAAACTTTCCATTCTTATTTGTTCAGTGTTTAAGGAAAAAAAAAAAAGGCCTAGTCCCAACTGGAGCTGTTCGCAGCTACTGTAATGTAAATAATATGTAGCCCAGACGTACAATGAACTGAGAGACTGCCAGTACTTTCTAGGCCCACACACTTGGAAGGGGGTGGAGGGGGCAGGAAACGATTAGGAGAGGAGAAAGGCAGAGCTCGACCAGGCAAGGCTGAGGTGGTTCTGCAGTTTCAGCTCTACGAGCCCGGCTCAGGGCTGTCTTTGTGCACGCGTTGGGATGTGGCAGCTGCTCGAGGCCAGCCAACAGGGCTGCTTCCACACTCACTAGGATTCTGTCTTATTAACCTGAAAGGACTCACAGGTTAATGATAAATAACAAGGATGCAGTAAAGAAAACAAGTAAAAAGCTTTTATTGAGCTTAGTGGTTACCAGCAGCACTAGCTGTGTCAGTACCAGGAAAAAATTGCAGCGTAGATATCTGAAGCACCTCATAGTCACTCAAGGGATGAAGAAAAATATTTACTTGGGCTCTCCATTTGGTTTCATTCACTTCTACAAGCTTGTACACACACACACTAGACCCAGTTGTGTTCTTTTTAAATTTAAAGTAAAATTCGTTTCAGTGAGTCATCAGCTAGAAGAGACATGAGCTCTTTCAGTCAGTAGGAGCACAACAGATTTTCTGCAGGATTCTTTGAAAGTCTCCTTCGTCTGGGCTGAACCCTCACATCTGGCAGGAGCTTGCTTCTGCTGACTCCAAGACCCACATCCAGGACATGAATATTCATCGTGTTACTCATGCTGCGTTCTTTTCCCTCTGATGTGTTTAACTCCCAGCACCAGGGAGACACTCCAGAGCAGCTGCGGAGCTTTTGCCAGCTCTTACTAGTCAGGCTAAGCAGGAAATAATTTTCATGTCCCATGAAACTTTCCAGTATGAGGTGCTTTTTAAATTATTTTGTTTTTTCCTTTTTTTCCCCTCTTCTGCTGTAGGACAAAATCTCCACTACCTGCAGGTTTTCAGTGAAGAACCATCAAAACCCCTTATCCTCCCTAAACCAAACTAAACCAAATCAAACAGAGAAAAATAATCCCCAAATCAAGAAGAAAGACAAATTTTCTGTGATTCAGCCACAGACTGGGATTTTTCACACCCAGAAAGAATGACCTGGCACCAAGTTATTTTTTATTTGAGTAAATATTATTACAGCCTGTTTCTCTCCTCCTTTCATTCCCCACTTGAAATTCCAGCTTCAATATCGGAGTTAGTTTTCCCAATAAAGCTTCACTAAAATGGCTACGTTTTCAGATTCCAAAAGGTATACTATTTTTGTGTTTTTATACACACACCCCCCTAAATTCCTGCCTAGCTTTACTTACAGCATTATCTGAGCTCTTTAAGAACACTTGAGAGAAAATTTGGGCAAGAACTACCAACTAGCAAATACTTTGAAGAGCTTTCACTGTGCAAGGAGGAAAAAACCAACTCTACTTGCTGGTGGGGAAAATTCTGTCATTTGTTGGAAAATTTGCCATGGTTACTTTCTTCATTTCTCAAGAGGAACACATCTTGAAATACAGTGATTGATATGGTTCCTACAGGCTTTTTGTAAGATAAGTTGTTTCATTGAAAAAGATGCTGTATAGTTCCCACAGTTGTCCTTTGGAGGTTACAATAAGTGGGGAAAAGATGGCATCAGTTGGCTCCTCCTTGGTAATCAAAGGAAATATGGGATCCCCATTAAATACTCTCTGAGACTGTAAGTGGGACACGGGCTGGTGTGCAAGCTCTGCTTGGTGCGTGACCGGCACTCCACAGCGCTGACGCTGGTAGCAGACCTGGCAGTCAACCTTAACAAAGCCAGGAAAGGGAGGCCTGTGAGAGGCTGGCAGCTCAAGCCTTGCCAGGTCCTGAATACTTCAAATGAATAAATAACACCAGTTCTGAAAAAAAATTGATTGCTGTTATTATTACTAGGCACACAGACCAGAGATAAATGAGGATAATTGCATAAGATGAAGGACCAATTTGCTCTAAGACATACAGAAAACCACCTCTAAAATCTTACTGCCTAAAAGAGAAGCTATTAACACTGGATAAGACAAAAGTGATGGGGTGATGAACCTATTTAGGTAGGAAAACACCTTTAAGATCATCGAGTCCAGGTAAGTCTTCACAAAAAAAAAAGCAGAAATCCTCACTAGCTTAGTCATTGTCAGGTTAATATTTACTATTAAAAAAGCTGAGTTTAGTATTAAAAGAAGTGTCTTCTACAAAAGGATCACTCTATTCAGGAGGAGAAATCTATTTAGCTTTGTCTTCCACCAGAAAGACATTTCCCATTAAAACAAGCCATAAACTCTCATCTCAGATGTTTGACTTAGTCAAATATTTTGTATGACACTGAGATATTTGACATTAAGATATTTGTGTATAACCTGAGCTTTAAAGTACATTTTAATATCTCATTAAAATTCCACTTGGAGAACATATGGCATTTAAAAATTCATTTGTTATCTTGATTGATGGCATTTCAGTGAGCACTGTTTGAGTTTAAAACCAAAATATAATCTTAGACCTAATGAAGCAGACTGTGCAGGCTGAACTTTTTGTAGCTTCCCACAAACTGCCTCAGTATTTTTTGGCAGTGATTTTGTGAAACCCACCACAAGGAACAGATCAAACATATCTTTAAAATATGTAGCCTGATAATAATTGTGATTATATATGTGAGAGATAAAACAGATATTAAATGATTGACAACATTAAATAATGGATTGTTAATATATTAAATAATCTGTGGGAGAAATGAAATATGCTATATAGGAGGAAATGTTTCCATGCTGGCTGTGACTGAGGGAAGGCTAAGCAAGGCTTTATGAGTGATGCAGTCTGAAAAACAAGTTGTGTGAACAGTGTGTGAAACATGCATGTCAGCAATGTACCATTAAGAGGTAGCTGAAAGAAAACAAAGAGGTTTTAAAGCTGTTGGCTGATATACACTCGAAAAAGAAAAGGAAATCTTATAATCAACAACAGCTAAACTTCCTGAACTCTTTTGTGGGTCCTGCATCCTGTATCTCTGTGAGAGGAGCCTCCTTAGCATTTCAAAAACTAGCCTTGCCAGTTGCCAAGATTTCCATTATGGACAACGTTCAGACAGCAACAGGCCCTGTCTTGTCCAGACATCTATCTCAGAATCCCCCTCTAGAAGTGCCTTTTTTTGCTATTGATTATAGGGGGAAGCCTAAATGGTCACTTTAGACCAAGCAATTGGATTTTAAATGCCTGCAACTGGCTGAAACAGCTGCTGTCCCCAGCTTGTAGACATGCAGAGCAGGAGTTGGAGTGACTGTAGGAGAGCTCAGCCTGCCATGTTCTTACTGCTGCTGCTTTGGGAGCTTCTCCTCAGGACTGTTCAAGTATGTCCAGCAGGCACATAGCTTAGAAATTTTTGTTCCATGTAACTTAGAAATTTTTGTTCCTCCTCTGAAATACTTCTTTCTGAACTGCATCTCCTCTTCTCTTCTCTTCTCTTCTCTTCTCTTCTCTTCTCTTCTCTTCTCTTCTCTTCTCTTCTCTTCTCTTCTCTTCTCTTCTCTTCTCTTCTCTTCCTCTTCCTTTCCTTTCCTTTCCTTTCCTTTCCTTTCCTTTCCTTTCCTTTCCTTTCCTTTCCTTTCCTCTTCTCTTCTCTTCTCTTCTCTTCTCTTCTTCTCTTCCTTTCCTTTCTTTCCTTTCTTTCTTTTCCTTTCCTTTCCTTTCCTTTCCTTTCCTTTCCTTTCCTTTCCTTTCCTTTCCTTTCCTTTCCTTTCCTTTCCTTTCCTTTCCTTTCCTTTCCTTTCTCCTTTCTTCCATTCTCAGTTACCTTGGATAGCATTGAAACAGGTCAAGAGAGAAACAAAACATGTCAAACCATCCCTCTCTCTTCCCAGCACCTAAACTTGTAAGCAATGCTTTATTTCAGAGGTCAGTTTGGATGCAAATGCCCGGGTCAGACTAGGTATACAGCAATCTTTCAGAATGAACCTGGCCCACTGCTTGGGTCCACCAGCACAGCTTGTTCCCTTACTTCACAGAATATCAGATGATTTCTTGAATTGCTTTTAGATTCAGTTTTAGGACTATGGCATTTTGCCCTTTCTCCAAGGGGGAATAATGAGCTAGTCTTGCACCTCAGTAGATTAACAAGGTCTCTTCTCCCCCAGAAAGTTAGGAAATGCAGAGGCTAGTGAAGCCCTTATAGGACTGGGCTCTTTGTACCTCAAAGTCTGCCAGGCTGAGGGACACCGGGGATGAAGGGGACAGAACACGACTCTGCTGCCCCTCTTACTCACTTGTGCTCCTGGAAGAGGCAGCGCCTTCCATGTAAGCCACCATCAACCTTTTGAACAAGTTTTCTTAAGTATATGCACATAAAAATTCAAATACAAAAATGTATCATATCTGTATTATTTCCACGATATTTCCCACGGGGCCTAGACATCCTTTCTGAACAACGATGATGATGGTGATGATTGCTATGGTAAGGATTTCTGGGACAGTTGTTATTGCAAAGCAGAGAAGTTCACAATAACAAACCACACCCCTCTGACAGCATGCGTCGAGTACATAGTACACCACAGGCTAAATTTATACTTTCCTCACATTGGTTTTTAGCTGCTTTTTTTTCTTCCTCTGGCTTAAAGCCATTATATGTCTTATTTGAGGTTTTGATCTGTTCTCACCAGAACTACTGCATGACTATAGGAGTCTACATATTATTAAGATGGGACACGCAAAGTTCAGGGCAGCAGGTTAATGGCTGAGCATGGGTTATACGAAACTCTCAGGCTCTCCAACATGGCATTTCTCCCTCCCCTTCACCCCCAAGATCAGGCTTAGATCACATTTCTTTTTAGAAAGCAGAACTTGAAGCCAGGTATTTTGCCACAAACATTTGCGGGCTTACAATCCAAGCAGTCGTAACTGAATGCTGTCTCTCACATGGAAAACAAATTCTGTACATGCTGTACATTCTTCAGTGCAAAATAAAACCCAGATGGCCTTTATTTTACAAAAAAAGTGGGGCAAACAGATGAAGAGACAGAAGTCCTTTCTTACTCACATCCATCTCTAAACCTTGCCAAAATAAAGTAACCAACAGAAAGCTCTTGTGACTGGCCAAAGGCAGGCAGTTACTGAATTATGAGGTAACAATACAAGGAGAAACACATTCTGTTTAAAAATAAAAGGATATTAGCAGATTAAAATCAAGTAAGTATAGGTGTTTATCATTTTTCAGTCCAACAGAGCTGGTCTTTGAAACAGAGTTGGCTAGCCTGGGATGTGGAAAAGTCAGGTCTGATGAAGAACAGAGGCTGATGTTGCAGGACACTGAAAAAAAAAATAAAATAGAACAAGGTCATTTTGAGTGGAAAATACAGACATTCTGTTCCTGATAAAGGCCAAGATGGAACAATCCAGGGCTATCAAGATCCTTTCTCAATTTGTTTCAAAACAGAATTTAAACAATATTCCACCTAGTTTTGTGTCAGAGAGAAAAGTGGTAATTGATGATCCATTGGTGGCCCTCTTTCAGTCACAGCATCCTAAAACCAAGAAGAAATAAGAAATGTTTCACAATAACAGGTTAAAATTCACTTAAGTTTTTCAGAAAATTCATTCATTCATTTGCACAAATAATGAAGACAGACATTCCTTTTAATTTTTCATCAGTATTGCACAGAGAATTTTTTTCAAACTTATTTTGAAATGTTTTTGTTTAACTTTATAGCTGTTGCTTACACCTGAGTTTATCTCCCCCTCCCTCCCCCCTTCTCTGCCTTCTCCTGTTTTGCTTTTTAAAAGGAGGAAAGTACCAGAAAAGCAAAGAAAATATACACACTTTAGCCAAAACCCCATTTTTTTCTTTTTAATTCATGTAAAAAATGAGAATAATGGATTGAGAGGTTTTGGTTTTGAAAAGTTCATTTTTCAGCTATACCCCCTATTACGCTAGGAAGATTTTGATCTAAATCTATTAACAACTTTGAGGATGAGTCAAGCTGTCAGTCCTCAGAAATTAACTTCAGTTAAATACAAGTACTAAAACTTTAATTTAGGTTGGATGGGAAGAGAAAGGAAGGGGTCTGTATGTTCCAGTGTGTCAGGAGAATTACAGAAATCAAGAAACTCCCATGGATATTGACAATTCTTATGCAGCTTGCCATATTCTTTCAGTCATTATGAGTTTGCTTTAGATTAAACAGAGATACAAAACCAATAGCAAAATAAAAATTTCAAAAACATTGTAGTATGTGGTTGAGAGTATGTAATACTGCCCTTCCTTTACAATAAGACCAATGTACACTGAGCATACAGTGCCTGCAAATAAACATCTTCTGAACATTTAAATATTTACATACTTTGTAATTCTCTGTGCAGCAGAATATAGCACCATGGAGTCAAAGAGGGCTCATTGCCATGTTTAGAGTCTACAAAAATGAAACACTAATACCTGAAATATGAATGAATTTCTGGCATTAATAAGGAAGGAAGATAATGAGACAATATTGTATATTTATATATAGCACGACCTTCTTTCTGTGCTGCTCAGGGTGACTCATTCCTGGAACACAGGTCAGAGCTCCAGTCATCAAAAATATGTTAAACAATTCAACTTAATTACTGTTCTAAACTCTGATAAATTATTGCTAGTAGTTTCCAGTTGACTTTAAGAAAGAGATGTAGAAAACTGAATAATGTAAAATGTAATGAATAGTATTTGAAATACTGTTAAGAGAAATACTAGACAAGAACTTTACTCTGGTTCTTAATGAAAAATAAGTTTTTGCCTTTGAAGTTGTGTATTTAAATACAGTGCTTTGGTTCTGTTCTGTTCTGTTCTTTATTACAGATAAACGCACATTCTTCCATGAACTTTTTTTTCTTTTGAACTGATTCCTCTGTCTCTACAGTGAGATCTTAGAGCTAGATGTAAAACATATATACCAACCGTTTTCAAAAACAGTATTACAGAAGTGGGCTACTGAACAAATTGGTTTAAATACCGGACATTTTAAAGCCTCACCTCCATCACTAGTGACCATCATGTGTATCTTCAGAGCTTTGGAAGAACAGCAATTCAGACACCTGACAGCAAATAAACTTGACAGCAGATAAACAACAAGCAGCACTCCAACTCTGAGATTAATTGTTGTCTGGCCCTCGGATATTGTCGAAACAGTGATGTGAGTGCTACAGAGCCAGTGGCGCTGGTATCATCTTAAAAGATATCCATTCTTTGGACCTCACCTCTTTCAGAGACCCACCTCATCCCTGGGGACTCAGGAAGATTCAAATTCCTAGTTTGCCTGGCAGTGGCTATTAGCTTTCTTTACCTGAGGGAGAAGCTGGCTTGCCAGCTCGCTAAGCAGTATGTTGTGAACATTATAGGCTGTGTATCCTCGTGAGAGGATTGTGTTCCTTCCAGCTTTTCACTGCAGTGTTCCATCACAGTGTTCCAGGCACAGCCATAAAGGAGAGCTGCCCTGCCTTTTTTGTTGGGTTAACATTTTGTTAGATCCAAAACATTGGAACTTTAACCCTGTTTTTAAAATAAAATACTAATTTAAAAGACTTTATTTCCCTCAAAAAATGCTAATGTGAAACTCTGGATCACTCCTCCCCCTATCCCCCCAAAAACCCCCTCAAACCAGCCCACCAAAACCAGCACGTTGGGGTTTCTGAAGTCTCCTAACCCTCTTTTTGGTGATTTCTAAGAGGAGGTGGCAAACAGATTTATTTTGTACAAACCCTATTTTTTAGCTTGAAGACATTTATGCATATTCACAGCTACACATGTATAAACATACACACATATATTCATCTATATATGCATGTGTGTATGTATAAAAATCATCTGCTTTTCAGCAAATACGTCTTTTACTCTTGGCTTGCTTCATTAATCAGTCATTGGCATTGACAGCACAGCCTGTCGTGGCAAGGTGCTGTGCTCCTGTAGCTCAGCTCCCAGTGGGTGGCTCTGCCCCCCAGCACTGGAAAGGCAAGACCTGCCATGAGAGAGAGATGTCCAGCCACAGCCTCATACAGTCGGAGGATGTTTCTGGCTTCTCTCACCAGACTGCACTTCTTTGTACTCTGCAGGCTGATTCTGCTGCCACATCCACATCACCGCCCATCAGGGGCTGGAGGAGGGAGCCTGGGATCCGGCTGGTAGCTCCAGGGCAGGTATGCAAGAGCCAGAGAGCTCAGGGGACAAGGACCAGTGTTTACTACTGAGCTGAGAGACTTCTCGCCTAAGGGAAACAGCACAAGACTGTAGCTAAATGCCATCAAACAGCTAGAAATTGTTGCTTTTATTTGGATCAGAGGTTGCCGTTCCCTAAATTGGCTGCTGTGAAGGAGAAAATAAAAACAAAGGCTGTGAGTCACAGGCTGCTGAGGGAAGGGACATCGTAGAGGACTGTAATGAATTCCTCCCTGCTGCCGACATCCTCCAAACTACTCCTGGGCTGTAGTTTGATGAAAGCAATGAATACTGATATTTCCATGTCCAGACGCTTATTTAGCCAATATTAGCAAACCAACGTAAGCTCAAACACATCATCTCACTGTTCTGTATGCTCAGACCTGAGAGACCATCAGAGCAAACAGCACTGAAATGATCTGATTTCGTACTCCTTAATGAGTTTGCCAGCTATGTGCTCTCAGAGACCTCTCACGTGCACTCAGTGTTGTACTAGGAATGAATAAGTAAGCTTTCACTCAGGGCCAGATCTCTAAAAAAACCAAAAACAAACCAGTTGGACATCCCAACCTGTAAACTATGGACTATGCAGTCAATTCTTAAATGTCCTATTGAAGCCATGTTGCTGAAAAAACCGAGCAGCCTTAATATTCAATCACATTTGCATGTTTTTTTCTTTTTTCTGTTTATATAGTTTATTAAAATTCTTTTTCTTACAAGAATTAGATGGCTACACAATTTATAGAAAATGAACATTACAGAAATACAAATACAGCTGGAGCAAATTCCTGTTTTACGTAAGACAGAAAGTATTTTCGGTAAGTAGTTGTGTGTTTGGGGTTTTTTTTGTGTATCTTTATGTTACCCATTCTATTCTCCTGTACCCAAACTCTTTGTTTTCAGTAACATTGCTTATTCATATTCCTCACAAGTCCATCTATTTCTGCTACAGCTTCTTTTGTTGAACATAGTATTCCAGACAGGCACACACCACTGATTTATACAATATTGCCTTTCATTTGATAACGTTTCTCTACCTTTGTTTGTAATAGTATTTTTTCTTTATATCTGACTGGTAACATGGTGGATGAATAAAGTTATTTTGGTTTTTTGACATTCATATGAATACTTCTCAGCATTCCTTCTTCAATCTTCTCTTTATCAGTCCTAAAAAAGTAGCTTGGTGACACATTCAGCAACAGTATTAGACTTTTCTAGCATTCTGAAAAGAAATTTGTATTGTCTGGCAAAGGTATTCTTTGACATCACGGGGAGAAGCTGTTTCATGCAACATTTTTTTTGAAAATTAGGTTACATTTCAGTGACTAATTATGTTTTAAGGAGCCAGGAAACAGTTTAGGAAGTTTGGCCACCTAAGTTTTGTGTTTAAGTTCAAATAAGAAACACAATGGATTTTTTGAAGAGTCACAGAGTGTCATCTAAGGGTCAGTGGAATCAATTATTTAAAATATTTTTTTATTTTACTTCAGTAAGCATCAGATGAGACAATGAAGTTGTCATCTGCAGTGAAAATCTGGACTTTTATATTTAAATATTCTGTGAAAAAGCAGAGAGCCAGCAGAACTAATTAAGTCTTTTTCCATAATCTCCAACGTAACTGGAACTGCCTTTTGGAAATAATTTTGGAAATTACTTTGAAAATCCCATATAGCAATAGTAAAGGTTTAACAACATTGCAGTAAACCCGACAAGTTATTATACTTCATTCAGTTCCACCTCTTTTACCTGGAAAGGAACAAATTATATTTGAAAACTGTGTAGAAATGTTTGTGAAAACTGGCTATTCATCTTATGGCCTAACTGCGCAGGGCGCTTTTTACTGTGTTTCTTGGGTCTTACTGCATGACATTCTTTGAAAAGACATGTTGAAGCAGCAGAATGGGCCAAAAGATGATAGTCTGCTGGGAAGATTCACCTGGAAAGCAATTGTGTTACTCTAAGCAAATCACTTCTCATCTCTGTATAATTATTTTCCTTCCTATCTGTGGCCTACTTCATTTAGACTGTAAGTTTTTTAGGCAATCAGGAGAGACTCACTTCACTGTACATTAGTCTTCTGTAAGTGAGAAACCTCATTGCAGTTAGTTATCCGGACTCCCTGCACATTTAACAGAGAAAGAGAGAGACTTCTAGAGGATGATTCATCTTTCTTGTCTAAGACTGGAATAACATGAATTGCTCTCTGGACATTCTTCTCACTCACTACCTCTTCCCATTGACACTTCTTTAAATCAGATATGAAACTATAGATAGTTAAAGTTATGTGAGATGACTCAAGCCCTTGTTGTACACTGCCTGCCACCTTATCTCAGTCATGATTTCCAGATACGACATTAATAGAAATAAATAGTATATTTGGCTAAATGAAGGCCTGATATATTTTTACATTTTTATAGTGAAAAGCTCATACAGATGTTAAGACTTCAAGGCTGTGCTACAGCCTGCACTAGGCAGAAGATCAAGCTGGATGACTGCAATAGTTGTTTCCTCCCTTATTTATACATGTGGAGTGCGGAGGTGATGACTATTGACAATATTGACTTATTTGAACTTGCTGGGCATGTTTTATGATTAAATACTTTAAGGGGCCCAGAATGAGACAGTAATGAACTTGTGAGCTTTATAAACAACATGACTTTGTAGGAGCAGCAAAGGGTCTCTGCTGACCTACCTACTCTGCAGGTGCTTGCCCTGCCTGGGGCTGCTGAGATGCTGGTCTGTCTGTGCGGTAGGGACAGCTTTTTAATTGTCTCTGAGTCAAGCGAGGGTGTGAAAGAGCTTCTGCCTCTGAAAAGGTTTTCATTATTCCTGTTTGACTGGCTAAAATTGCTTTTATAAAGCTCAATGTATGGTTTCTTCCTGCCCATGTTGGGTTTTAGGGCAACTCCCTGGTCATCCCTGTTACGCCATGGGGTTTCAGAAAGAACTGAGGGACAGGTCTATTGCTACTCATGCTAACTCAAAGACGAGTTTTTTATAAAAGTGCTTCATCAGAATCAGCTGTATTATAGCTATATAGTTTTATAGCTCTACAGCTTTATAGCCTCTTAGTGCCATTCTGAAGCTGCAGAAAGCCTAGATCAAAAATCTAGCCTGTAATTCCAGATGTATTTTATAACACAGAACCAAAATGGAGGGTATTTATTCAACTTCTGTGTTCTTTAACTTATCTCAGTATCTCACCAGAGCTTTCTAACCCAAGGAGATGGATTTTCAGCTCACATTTCCCTCACATCCCTAAAAGTTGACACAGCACTCAGTCTTCAATAGAATGACCACAAGAAATATATTTTAGAGCACTGATAAACTACAATTGTTGTAAGTGCCTTAAGACTTGGTTCGAAGCAGGGGGCTCTGTTGCAGTGCCTTCTGTATGGACAGCATCTTCTCTTTGTGCTGTAAAGGTGTTTCCCCCTACAAATGATTTCACGCTAGCCTCGGCTATGCTGGACCACGTGGAATGGTGAGGCAGCGAGTCATAACAAGGCGCTGCAGGCTTTTCACCCATCCTTATCCAATCCCTGGCTGGGCCAAGATCTTCCGCACCTCACTGTACCAAAAGGCATGCCCTGGGGAGATTTCTAAGAGCCTTGGTGTGTGTCTTACTCCACTTATGTACCTATACACGTATGTAAAGTATGCCACTATATAAGCTTTGGTACGTACATGTTGTAAATTGCCTTTTTAGTGCATCCAGAATTACAACTGAAAAATGTCACGTCTAACATTTCTGCATAGCAGTCTGAGCATCCCCGAACATTTCTGTCAGCAGTCATCTTATCAGATATCTGAATTCAGCTGTTGCAGGCGTTCATTTTCACTTAGGCAAAAATCTGTCTTGTGAAATAATTGTCAAATGTTCTTGAAAAAACACAAAAAAGGAGAATTAAATATTCATGATTCGTATGCTAAAATTCACATTTTTGTATGGTCTGTGAATGTTGATTGCTGAAATGCACACAGCAGAAAACTGGAAGAGGAGCTTAGCTTCAGAGGAGACATTATAAAGGTAAAGAATCTGATGTAGCAGTTCTACCTTTGTTCTTATACAATTCTGCCAGGTGGGTTACTGCCTTTTGTGTCTGTTCTGCCCTGTGGTATTTAACCTCACTTTACAGGCCAGCTGTATTTCATCACTCACGGCATACCGGGAGCTCATTAGGTGAGAACCTCTTCCTCTTTGAAATGTTGGAAATCTGTTAATTATTTTCTAAAGGATCTTGAGCACGTTCTAATTCTCAGTTAAATATATAAAATTAAGTATGTGTATTGTGATTTATTCTTTCACTTGCCTCTGACAGGATCCAACTAAGAAGTGAAATGCCTCATTAAAATGCAATTAGGTATGGCTTATGAGGACCAGAGAAACACAGTTTACGAGACAACAGCAACCAGTTGAGAGTGAGGATGTCTCCCCAACTTGTTATACTTTAGCACAGTTAACTGGTACTTCCTAAAAGTATGTCTGGTCAAATAGGGCATATATGAAACTTTTCATTTTCAGCTTAGCTACCGTTAAAGCAAATTCTGTTTTGTCTACATCACAACGTCTCCAAATGAAGAAAACTCATGAAAAGTGTATCCCTCAGGTAGGTCAGCAGAAACATAAGCTTCTATTTACAAAAGTTATATTTGTGTGCTTCTATCTCTGAAGGTTGCAGTGACTGTCAAAGCTGGTCTCTAGGCACCATTATGACCTATTTATTCTTCATATATCACAGCACATTTTTTTAAAGTGAGAAACAAACTCCACAAGGTATGAAATCTATAATCTTCAAATATATTCTGTGAATTCACATATATAGGGACAGATTTCTTTTTTCACATTCATGCTCTATATCTTCTACTAAACTCTGATGTTCATTTTTCCATGTTGCACTAAAAAATTAAATATCTTTTGTGATATAAATAATAGAGCAACACCTTCATGTAAAATTTGTCATGTAATTTTTTAGATTCCAGTGTGCAGAGTACACAACAATTACACAATTATTTTCAGGTAAACAGATTCAACTGTTACCAAATCATGCATATTTAGGTATTATCAGAAGATACTCCTTCTTTTTCTAAACTAACAGACCAAATTTCCATTTTAATTAAATTGATAAAGCTCCAGTAAGTCAGTAGAGCAATGCTAACTAATACCAGCAGGATCTAGCTCAGAGCATAAAGACTGTTTCCAATGTCAGAAGAGCTCATTATTATTGGATAGCCAGATTTTTTGGAAGATAAAAAATACCAAGACTACTCTCATTTCAGCTTCCATTAACTAAGCATCTACCGGTACTGACATTGAAGATACAGATTACAAAGGCTACCCGCTAGTCCCGTAAAAGTACAATGTGATGACTTCTTAATGATCAGGTGTCCAGAATTGATCCTCATGCTCTTCAGAAGTGGTGTTAGGGATTGAGTAGCTTTGGAGGGTTGAACTAAAGCCATATTGTAATTCCATGGAGTCAGGACTTCCTCTCAGACTTTTTTTTTTTTGTTTCCTGTAGTACGCCATTTCATTAACCAACTGTCTTGTTTGAACACTGACCACCAAGAGATGTAACTGCACCACCTGAATGAGACCTGACCCAAAACCCTCTGGGCTGTCACCTGGACCCTGGCACTGACTGCACTTTTTAATAAGCCTCATGTCTATTATTTTATTTTTCTTCCTAGTTATATTTCTGTTTCTTTTATGTCAAGCCCTGCCATTTATTCTGCCCTGTTGTTGCTTAAAAGTGGCCTCAAGCCCTCAAGACACTCAGCCCTCAAGCAGAATCCAGCTCATCCCCTAGAAAAGCCCAGGTGTCTCTCTCCACAATACCAGCAAGGCAGTCTGTGTGAGCAAGAAATTCCGAGGACAGGGACAAATCTTAAATTTATTTTGCATTTTTGAAAGATTCCTACACCTTCTTGGGATTCTGACTTAGGGCTATGAATTTGAGGATTAAGAGGAGGAAAGTGTATGTCTACCGACTCAGATGATTAAACATCTGAGCTTTGTTGGGACTTGCATGAATATATACAGAACCCCAAGTAACAGAAGTATAGATACTTGCAAAGCATATTAATGGTGCAGGCTTCAGAGATGTGAATATTTAAGTGCTGTGAACACTGGCAGCAACTTGATGAAGGCTTTGAGGATTTTGATTCTGATCTTAGACTTAAGTTCTTACGTCTTTTGTGGCACTTGTCTTATGTGACTAGTCATGAGAAAGTTGTGACCCTTTGTGTTTAAGAAGTTATATTGCTCCTTTCTGTACAACTGTAAGTCTGAATCCAGAGGGGACGATGGCCACTAGCCACGCACAGCGAGAGGGGACTAAGAGGATTTACCCTAATGAAAACAGTACCTATAGCAGCTTGTTCCATACATTAATGTACAGAGATGTGAATATTTAAGTGCTGTGAACACTGGCAGCAACTTGATGAAGGCTTTGAGGATTTTGATTCTGATCTTAGACTTAAGTTCTTACGTCTTTTGTGGCACTTGTCTTATGTGACTAGTCATGAGAAAGTTGTGACCCTTTGTGTTTAAGAAGTTATATTGCTCCTTTCTGTACAACTGTAAGTCTGAATCCAGAGGGGACGATGGCCACTAGCCACGCACAGCGAGAGGGGACTAAGAGGATTTACCCTAATGAAAACAGTACCTATAGCAGCTTGTTCCATACATTAATGTATGGACTACTTGCACTTGTGCATGTTTGAGTATGTTATCCTCTGCACTTTTTTTAGTTCTCCTTTTTGCTTTTTTCCTGTTCCTGTCCAGTGTTTGATCTTTTAGCTTCTGGCCATTTTTTCCATCATTTTATTTTGAAGAACTTGGTAACAAAGAACAAGCACTTGGTATAACTGAAGAGTGTTGTTGCAAACCTTCTGGCTCTTTGATTAGCAGATTAATGATCTGCTTTGTTGCTGTTACTCCAAAAGAATTACTCATTTCACAAGCATGTCTGCAAACCCAGTGTGTGCATCTGTCTATACAGACACACATGTGCAACTCTGGCATATATGGAGTAGAATACACTGCCCAGGAACAAAACGCTGCTTGTTTGCATGTTTTTTTCAGAGTGCAATGATTCTGTATATTTTTGTGCAACAAAAAATATTCTTGAAAATGCTTGCCTTACTAGCATTTAAATTAGTTACGTTGCAAACTTCTTGATACAGCTATAGAATAATCACTACCCTTTTTGTTGTTTATGAGGCTTTTTGGTTTTGTTTTGATAAATGACAATAGTTAACACTGACTAAGACATGAACAGGCATTTCACTTTGCTGTCAAACTCCAACTGATCAATAACAACATGAGTTATATTTAAAAACACTTATATGATGCATTTTTGCACCTTTATCTGCAGTTATCTTGCTATTAGTTTCCTTGTTTTAGAAGAAGATGGTAATAATATTATATGCGCAACATCATCTTACATTTTATGAAGTATGATAAAAGGAAATCTATCTATCAGCCTCTAAAGGATAACATGACAACACAACACAAAACAAAATAGTCACCTAATAGCCTGTATAACCAGGTAGGGTGGAGAATGAGAAACCTAATGGAAAAGACAGAGGAAATGTCGGAGTGTCACTACCAGAGCTAGACCAAGGGCTGAAACAGCCAGAGCAGTGCACTCTGCTCACAAGGGAACAGGCTAGATGTGCAAAGGAACACAGCAAAACCCAAAAGGGATAATTTATGCCACTCTAACTATATATTCTTTCTTCATATTCAGGTAGCAATAAAGGGAATCATGTGGTATCATGTTGCCCATTAAAGCTGCATGTTCTTATCACAGAGATACAACGATTTCACTCTAGTTCTCCCAGTCAGCATAACATTAGACCTCCTTGTAAAGATTACAGATTGCAGGCTCTTAGCACATGACCAGATTAGTCCCGTGATACAGGGACTATGTGCTCAGACCTGCACAGTGAGCCAGCTACAAGCTGTTAAAAACACATGACATTTACCCGGATTCTGCTGGTGTGCTGAATCAACCGTAAGAGCAAGAAGTTCTAGACTTAGCTATACATACACATCAGGAACTGGAAAATTCGTTACACGCTGTGGGTCAGGGGACCATATCTAACCAAAAGAATACTTAACACCAGTGAAAAACAAACCTGCACATCAGACCTCCTTTTCAATTCACACATAGAGAGCAATCATTTTTTATGCTGCCACAGTGGGTGTTTGCTATTAATGGAAACCATTTCCTCTCTACAGGTTTCAGTTTTGCAAAAGGCTAAGGGAGAGAGACATCTTGGTATTTCCCTTCCATACTAACTACAGGCTCAAGATGTACCCAGATAGGTAGTGTGTTTAATAATTCAAAGCTATGTTAGCAAGTGACACAGTATCTGCCTCTACATGCACCATTCTGCCCCAGGGTTCAGCAGAAGATGTACACTCTTCAGCTTGCTCAGCTCTAGCGTTAACATTTTTCGCTTCTCTATTTTGAGTTGTATGCCAGCAAGAACTGGGTGAGCCCTTTATTTATTTTCTTGTTGTTTTTTGTTTGCGGGTAGTTTGTTTTATTTTGTTTTGGTTTTAAAAATTTAAGGTACAGAGACAGCAGATATTTTTCTTCAAAGCCATTTCAACTAACAGGGCTGCATTCAAACTTTAGGACAAGTCAACAAATATTAACCTTCAGGCGGTAAGCAAACACAAAATCTCAGCCCCCGAGGAGAGCAGTTGAAGACTTACAGGGAAGCAAAAAGGGGACAAAATGTGACATGATGGACATTCTCAGCATTGTCAGTTGTGTATTCTTTGTGTGCTGTTTAGACATTGAGCATGGACTAGACAAAAAAAAGTCTTTAAGGTCAGAAGAGCTCCCTGACCAATATATTTAAGCATCCTTCCAGAGAATAAGTAGCTTTCAAATGAGGGTTTATGGACATATATTAGAAATATGCCTGTGTAAAGGTAAAATGTGAAGGAGGTAGGTGAGAAAGATGGACTCTCTTGACTTTTGGCTTTTATTTTTCACAATCCAGAATACTTCAAAGAGACAAAAACCCCGCTGTTTGGACATCTCTTTCTGTTTAAATGACTTGAGTAGCCTTAGGAAGGCTTGCCTTTTGCAGATGAAACACATGCTCACAATTTTATTTGTGGTGCCAGTTTTAGAATTTTGAACAACTTGTAACCTGGGTACAAAATTAGCAGAAAGCCTTACCTTCATAGACTGAACCTTCCCACACTGTGTACTAGGGCTTTTATAGTCTGGTTTTGCTCTGTATATTTAGGCTCAGTTAAGATTAGTTTTGCATCGGAAGTTAGTCTGACATTTTTGTTTATTCAAGAACATTTTTTTCTTTACTGAAATAAACAAAGAAGTTGCCAGACACACTTATTTCTGAATGTGAAATACTTAGGGTACACAAGTTTTTAATTCTCATAATGTTTCAACTATCAACCAAATCTTAAAATGACTTTTTATACAAATATCAAATTATATGACAAATGCTTCTTGCTATATGCATCATTTTAAGTTTACGTGCATGCTAGAAATGATGTGTTAACTTTTTATGTTACAAGTTTTGGGAATGTGCCTAAAGCCCCAAATATTTTTTGCATCTTTTTTCAAGTGCCTGAAAAAACACAGCCGTGAGCTTGGAAATAGAAGATGTACATTCTTTTGATTTTTCATTGAAAACACTCTGAAGTGAAACATTCCAGTTCTAGGATCATGTTCATGAGTTTCTTCATCAAGTGCTTTTGGTTAGACTTCGATATTGCTAGAATTCTCTTACCTGTATGTTAATGCCATTTCACTATTTCTTTCCAGTCACAGGTACTGCCCTCCCACCTCCCCAATATTGCTCTGTTTACCTATTCCAGCAAAATATCTCAACTCAAGCAGGTGGCATGGCATATCCAGTGGAATCTCTCCCTCTTTCCCTTTCCCTTCACCATGACATGAAATGGTTTTTCTACCCCTGGGACTTTAATATTAAGACATGACGTCTTTCCTTCCTGGCTGAATACCTGCTGTCATTGTTATCAAAATGAGTAACCAGGCAAGCCTGTCGCATAGCTTCCTCTCCTCCCAATCTCAACAAGAGCTCAGCGATGAATTTCAGGTTGTGCCAAATCTTTTTCTTTATCTATCTTGCCCAACCTCCACGGCTACTGGCAAAGGGCCTTGCTTCAGCTACATCCACATACCATTCCTACCCCAGTGCAGCTAGTCAGCTTTTGAGAGATGATGAACAGGGTTGGGGGGGTTTTGTTACATTTTAAACAGAAAATCTTATTTCTAGTAACTGTAGAAGACACTTAAAAGTTAGATCTCAACGTGCATTATGAGCAAATTCTAAGACATTTCATGTGTGTGTCTAACATCA
The DNA here is from genome assembly GCA_034008185.1 of Gorsachius magnificus. Lineage (NCBI taxonomy): Eukaryota > Metazoa > Chordata > Aves > Pelecaniformes > Ardeidae > Gorsachius > Gorsachius magnificus. The sequence goes on from CM067081.1 coordinate 168,505,607, forward strand.
AATTTATGAAATTCATATCTAAGCAATTTTATAGGGGCTTGATTTCAAAGGGACATCAGTGGAAAACAGGCACAGATTCAGTAATTGAAACGGGAGCCTACTGTCAGCTGATATCCTGCAAAATTGTAGCCTGGAAAATTGAATTCATATTTGCCCTACAGGGATTGAACTTGTGAGATCATCTGCCATTTGATGAATATGTAAATAATTGTTTTCACTTCTGTTTTCTTCTGCCAGTGGACAATGCAGTTTTTAAATTCTTCAGAATTTTTTCTAGCACTCCTAAGTGAGCATCTCCAGCCTAAAAAATAGCAAAAAGTCAAATTTCAGGCATCAAAAAAAGGGAGACAGAAATATTACAGGAATGACAGAATGAATTCTGACTTCTGGAAAAAAAAACAACCAAACAACATTTCTGCAGTTAGGAAAAATTACGGTAGGATAATATGGGCATGGTTTTCTTATGGCATGGTTGTCTGGAGTTGGCTTTTTACCTCCTCTGTTGTCAAATGCTGACATATCTCTTGTATATTTGGTACTTTTAAAAAACAGTAAAAAAAGAAAATTATGATCATAGTGAAGATGAATATTTTACTTAACTGTACTATAACTTTCAGCTTTTTTCACACAACAGAAAATGGCAATTTTCCACACGCTGGAAATACCTTATCTTATTACGGGACTGTGCTTGTTTTCAGAACAATTTATTCATTAGTGATAAATGCGAATGACTTCACTAAACCAGAAGAATATCTCCTTTTGTTCACCAGGGTTAATCAATAAAAAGGCTTCATTGCCATCATTGTTTTATTTCTGAAACGAGATCTCTGTTTTATTACAGTAACTATGAGGATTTCAGAGTATAAGCAAGACAAAGTTTATAAACACAGACAATACTTATTGCTAGGCCAACTGATACAGTGTTAAAGAAATAAAACCAGGCAAGCCAAATCTTGAAACATGTCTTTTTTCCAACAATATTGGCTGACCTATTAGAAGATACTACTTACAAACATGGTGCAATGAAATATTTTATCTGTGAGGAAGGCTGGTAGTCACAGGCTTTCTATCCTGTACTTTGTAAGAGCCTTTTAATAGAAAAGAGAAATCAGGAAACAGATACTGGAGGGAAACTAGCTCATCATCTAATAGGCAATGATAATTTAATCTAAAACTTTGAAGTTAATTTCAGCTTTCTGTCTACTATATCAGCTTTTAAAATCAGAAACCAGAAAATCCTGAGGTTTTCCACCTCCTATGTTATCACACAAACCAATGGTCTATTATTGGAATCTATTTTATTAGTAGTGCAAACAAATTTGACTTGTACTTGAAGAACAAGTGCAACCTGTACTTGCTTTGAGGAATAAGCAGCCAAACATTTATGAATCATGTAAATTATCCTTAAATGACTGTGAAACTGTAGAACAGTTTTATGTAGTATCTCATATTAAAATTCTGCTGAGTACAAAGTTGGTTGACTTAATGTGCATTTATATATTTTTAAGAAGATACGTATTGCACGAATTAAGGAACTTTGGAAATTTGCTTGTAAATAGCCATGTCTTCACCCCTCTTTGTCAAAGCTCAAGTGTAAGTAATTTATATTATTATTTTCTATGGGTTGACCAGCCGCTGCTACAACTTGATCTTTTACCAAGCCAATAAATGGCAACTCGTGCAGAGAACAAGAACAGAAGAAGCTGACACTCCCGCAGTGCTTCCAGAAGAGAGAAGGACATTGCCTGTCAGGTGCTAGGCTGCTAATCTATTCCTCTGCATCCCCTGTTCTCCTCCACTCTTTGTCACCCCTCCTTTGGTTTTGCCCAGCTGCCAGCCCCACTGCTGCAGGGTGTCTGTGGGCATCTGTCACACCTCCCAACGTGAAGGTTGGGCTTACTCCATTTGTGATCTGTCAGTGTTTCAGTAAGATGGCTGTGCTGCATCCACATGGACTTTTGAAGCTAAAAGGTGATGGAAGTTCGGCCCTATCACTAGTAGTATCACTTACTGTTATTATCTAGAGTTCTTTATCTCTGCATCGGTTTGCAGCTTTCCCTGAAGGTTAACAAATTCTGGTGCATTGGACAGGAACAGGAGCCAATCTCACATCTTGGTCTAAGAAAACACTTTTCTGGCAGCACCTCATCACACAGAGTTGTATACAACTCACCTGACTCCAGTGTCAATGTTTATGATGATCTGTCAGGATATGAACTTGAGAGAAAGGGAGATCTTTTGAGGAATTTAAACATAAATCAGGCAGAGCTTTAGACATCAGCACCATTCATCATCCGTGCATGGAACTGAATTAGAAAGTCGCTTGGAACCTTGTTAGAATAGAGGTGGATGGTAAGGAGAAAAGAACTGCTGGGGAAGGGTGAGAAAAGCATAATTCAGAGGAGGGAGCTTCACTCTGAGCCTTGCTGGTGTGAACTTTACAAGTCTGAGAAGTGAAGAGCTATCAAAAAGGAAGTCAAAACAGAAAATGTGGTCTTTGAGCAAAGAACATGGTTTTCAAGTCTTCTGACTGATGCATGATCGTGCCATAGTTTTTACCACTGACTGAGAAAAAAAAGTGTCATGTTATTTGTACGTCATCCTCTCCAGAGTTTGACTTTGAAGGGAACTGTGTCCTCTATCCTTCCATGATAAGGTGATCCAGCTGCCTTCCCTGAATTGTCCCTGATTGTCCCAGCTGGGATCACCAGAACTACAATGACTGATGTGAAAGAAGCAGAGGAAAGTCCAGGCTCCCCATGACATCGTGGGACTGGGTCTTCAATGAAAACAAAAGAAGCTGTTTCGTGTTTGTGTATCCCAAGGGACAGTGTCCACTTCAGCTTGCAGGGGTACGACTCCTCTCATCTCAGCCTGGTTCGATTGTCAGATGAAGGAGGGTGGGACAGCATGTCCAAACTCACCTTCTTCTCAGTAATTCCCATTCTTCTACTTAAATCAGAGTTCCCCCCAAATTACTGTCCAGCAACTCAGGGACTGAACCTGCTCTTTCCTTATAATCTTTCCTTCTCTCAAGAGGCTGGACAATATTTGCCCAATTCTGATAGCGTGTGCTTTGTTCTGGGCAGCCATGCATGCAGTTGCATGTGTGGAAGCCAGCCATAAGTTCTTTTACTTGTATTAAATTAACCTGAAATACAGGCAAGAAGTAATTTTTAGCATCATTCTGGGTAGTGTAACAGCAAAAACAAGTGTGCAATTCAGGGGAAAAGAAAGCATGTAGTGGAAAACTGCAAATCTCACTGAAAATTAACACTGCTACCTAGAAAAAAATGTATATAACTTTGTGATTCGCCTTCCATTATTTGGTCATTCAAGGCATTTCATAGCCTGAAATTGTGTTTATTTTCATGTTCTATTTAGGCAAAGGGTTTCCCTCCCCTGTCTCAGGCAACTCAACATGACTTGATAGCACTGCATAGAGCAATGCAGCTCATTTTTCTTAGGTTTTGCCCCTCCCAGAGCCCTTCTGTGAGGACTCTCTCTGTCTATCAGCTTTCCCAATAACTCTCCAGCTGCAGGCTGCTTAGAATGCAAAGTTCAGTTTTTGCCTTGAAGGCGAACACGCGCTTTCTTTGGGGATCTCCATGATGGAATTCGTCTGTCATTGAGACATTAGATGAAGATTTAAAACTTTCCCATCAGCTATTTGATGTGCCCATACAAATCAGAAAGAAAAGAACAGCTTGCTTATACATGGGGGTACGTGCTGTTAAACAGAAATCGACTTTTCATACCAATTTAATTTTGTTGGTGCAAAAACCACCCACGCAATAAATGAAGAAGTGAATTTAAACTGAGGCCAAGCACCCAGTCTTGGGAAGTTCTCTTGAAGAGCTGGTTCTCTTAGCCAGCATCAACCAGGGGAGCTTCACCAGTGCCATTGGAGTTACTCTGCCTTGCAGCAGCTGAGGATTTGACCCTGTTTTTGAACGATCATACTGGAATGCCCAATATTTAGGAATTAAGGGAAGCTAGACAGCCATGTGGTGTGACATAAGCCAACAATTTGGCCTCAATTTTGCCCGATTAAAGTATGTAAAGCAGTGGTCATGAAAACAGTAAGTGAAGACAAAGCAGTTTTGTCCTGAAGTTTGCTTAACGAAGGCAGGACTGACTGAACAGTAGCATTGGTTTTTAGTGACCTTTCATAAAGAAAAGGCAGTCTGTCTGTCATTATGCAAATTCAGGAACATCTGTTCCATGAAACCCTGTAATAATGCCTGAGGTTTGCATCGGATGGGAATAAAAACTGTTTTGACAAAGGCTACAGAGTATGCTTGTATTAGCCAGACAGCTCCTTTTTCTAGTCCAAGTCTACCTCAAGAGTAGGGGGGCAGAACTTCAGCTGGAATGAATTGTCATGGCTCAGTGGAACTTGTTTCTCAGAATGCTGTTTTATTCGGTGAATAATGTCAAAACCTAAGAGGTAAATTAGACTTACAACTGCATTATCAGAGCATTAGTATTTCATTAGTCACAACGGCAGAAACTGATGGGCGACACAATGTGAAGTGTTTATCGCAGCCTTCCTATGCAATCCACAAAAGAGGCAGCAAACGTTCTTTTAATGTCTGCCAGTGACTAACTCACATCTGTTTTAGTTTAATAAAAAAAAAAAGGCAATATTGACAGCAGATATAAATAATAAGTGGATGTCTCAGTTCTGTTTGATACTTAATAAACCTCAGGAAATACCTATTAAAATCTATTGATTTTTTGCAAGACTGTTTACCACCTCTGAATCTAAATGATGGAGGGGCTGGTGTGCTGAGGGTCATGAGTGCTGGGGACTTGTGCACTCCAGTGGCGGCTGACAGAAATATTATGAACATGGCGATCAGACAGGAACACAGTGTACAGCCGCTCGCATCATCCCTTTAGGAAGAGCAACCACAGGCTCCTCTCATAGGCCTAACTAGAGCATAGGGGAATTAGAGCAGAATTTCATCTTGCCAACGTATGTCACCGCTCCTTTTCAACATTGGAAGCAGCAACCTCCTCTGTGTTTGCAGCCAAACGATAGCTCTGTCCTCGGCTGCAAGGGGAAAGAGGAGGCTGCTTGACTTCCCTGCACTGGGGCAATCACGTCTAATGTCAGTCCTTCCTAGAGGATCTGTTGGAGAATAACCAACACCCTTTCAGTGCCCAGCTGAGGAGCATAGGACCCAAAGAATTATTTCTGCCATACCTATTTTTAAAAGTAGTTATTAACTTTTACATAACAGAATGATACCTTGAAATTCTCACAAAACATAATAGCCCAGGGAATAAAGAAGATGCATAGATTTTTGCAAGGCCTCACAATCAGCTGGGGGGTTTTCTTTGGTTTTATGGTGGGTTTTGGTTTTTTGTTTTTAAAATCCAGCCTGGATTTTAAGGAGGGGAATTTAGCCAGCCTATCTACAGGAGTACAAACATTAGACCTGAGGTCTAAGCTAAGAAGGGTGCCTCCGTCTGATCATAGATGTTTCATATAAGCAGGAGGAATCAGTCTCTGCTTAAGCCCACATCTGTTCATTGAGTATAGGGTGGAAGCTAGGCCATTGCCTCACGCTAGCCTCATGACTTCCCGATAACCAAAAGCAGGCGAAACAAATCCTACCCCAGACCCTGTAACTTACCTTACCAGAAAAGGCTATGACAAATGATGTGACTTACTTTGCCTTAAATAACTAAAAATGTAAGAGTCTGGCATTTGTTAAACTACTTGGCAGTTATTTTGGGGGTGATGGTGAAAACAGTGCAATAGTCTCTACCTCTGGTCCCCGTTCAGGGAGTCACCACTGCAGCCAGCAATTGCCGATGCAGGTATTTGTGGGGGATGGTCTCTGTGTCCCCTTTTCACACTGCAATCCCTTTCCTGCCTGTTGGAAATGGCAGCAGTATAGGACCACTGGCCTTACCGCTATAGTACTGAGATGTTTATCTTGGTCTGGAGTGACATTTGCGGGCACGATGACTATCCAGCCGCGATTCCTGCAGTGAGTGACTGCACCAATGCTTTTGGGAAATGGCTGTGTTTCAAACACAGGGTTACTTGTGTTCCTGAGGGCAGCACGTGAGCAAGGAGTTATTTCTGGCAGTTGTCATCATGGACTGGTACACATCCCATGGATATTTTTTTCCTGTACCTTGCAGGTTTGGTGGTGGGAGCCTGGGGAGTGCTGCTGTTTTCTGTTCTTGTCTTTTCCAACATCTCTCATGTATTCCCTCATGAATTAATTTTACCTTTGGCAGTGATCCCAGCACCATATAAATTGGGAGTCTGTATTTTTTCCCAATAAATATCTGGGACTAAAATTTTGGAAGTAAACTACACAGCAGATTAAAGATATAGCTATCAATATTGTTTTCAATAAAGAATAGATCACTTGCTTTTAGACAGAAGAAGTGAATGAAAATAACAGCTGAATGGTTAAAGCCCCAGCTTGTTTACTGCTAAAATTGAAATGTTTTCCACTGCTTAAAATTTACACGGATGTTTTACCCTCAAAATTGGCATTACTAATACTAAGGTTCAGATAGTAACTTAAAATATGACAGGAAAAGCTAACAGAATTTTTTTCTTACAAGATACAATAAAAAAGGTCAGAATTACATAAAGTGTGTTGAGGCTTTTGTAAAAAAAGGATGTTTTTAATCTGAAGTTACCTTTTTGCGTTTCTACATGCAGTTATCAACCAAATATAGGAAAATCTATTTGCTGTCTTTTCCTTCTCTGTGTGAATCATCTTGCTTTCCAGGGTGGAAGTGAAAAAGGAAAAATGCAAGGCCAGAAAAAGCCAGAAATCTGCTAAATCAAGTAATATCTTCATACGGTTTTAAAATGATAGAAAACCATAATTTCCTAAAGAGTTTATAAAACGAAAATAATTGTGAAGTTTTTAAGATGTTTTATACAATAGTTCTAGTCTTCAACCAGCTCTACAATTAAGATGGTCAAGTTAACTTGTTAAAGAAGTAACATGTTAATTCTACATTTCCTGTATTTTTTATTACTTTCATTGCTGGTGTTCTCGAAAAGTTAATAGGCACTCATATCAACCAATATATGCCTGCAGCTTTAGCTTCATCTGAACATGTTATTACCTGATTATTATATAATGCATCAGAAATGACTTCTCATTATTGTTTTTAATTATGATGATTAACTTGGATTCCCCCTTCAAAAGTCTAATTTGGCATCTTTATTTTAAATCCCAAGAAAGCTTCATTCAAACCTGAGACATGTCAGAACCAGCCAGACAAATTCTCATCGACACATACTTTATTTCTGGCTACATGACAAGTTTGCACTCTTTGGTGGATCTGTCCATGTCAGTGAAGTAAACACCCTTGTTTGGTCAGGCTGCCTATGGACAGTGAATAACACATTTGGTTAACTTGCTTTCTGTGGAGGCAGAATGTGAGGAAGCAGAGATCATTTATTTATGGCATAATTCATATTTTAAAGCCATCATTTATTTATACTGTTGATGCAGTTTTCTTACTAGCGTCATATCGCAGTTGACTATGCTTTTGAACAACATAAGACCCCCATATATTCCACAAACCAACACGCAATCATCATGGGCTGTTAGTGCAGCTTTCTAGCGTACGCTGCACAAACATACACATCCAGCAGAACATCAGAGCAAAATAATCCTTCATGCATAATTCACACTTCCAGTCTCTGCAAGCTTTATGCTCTGATGAATTACTCGGTTGTGCTGAGGTAATTCAGAACGAACTAAAAAGCAAATTATGGCAGGCATGTGCTGTAACATTATTATTCTGCAGGCCTGGATTTTGAAATTACTGTCTCTGAGACCTGATTCTGAAATATAATGCATTCAGCCTCCATGATATTTCAACCCAGTGTCTTATATCTGAGGATGTCCATGGACTCATTTCAAAAGCTTACACAGTCCAGAAACCCAATTTGATTTCTTTCTTTTTGCCTGAAATGGGCCTTGACATTTTAAAATCATTAAATGCAATCTCTTTCAGATGCTCACAAAAGGTCACAAAGACTATGGGCCTGCCCCTGTTACGCTACACCACCACAGCTCTGATCCACTTTAGCAAGGGGAACTAAGTGCTCGAGGCATTCAAAATTGAGCTCCTAATGTATTAAACGCATTAGTAATAGTCACAGCTCTGCTAGAATTTCCATTACAAGGTCTAGATTACCAAGAGGAACAGGCTGTTTGGGATGCAGTTGACTTTAAAAAGGGTGTTAGTATTGTGTTGGATCAGAGCCTGAGCGAACACTTGACATTTTCAGGATTTTTTTTTTTTTCTTGAAAAATATGTTTTGTTTTTTTAGGGGGGTGGGATTTTAAAAAAAATATAATTTGGGCACAGTCTGAAGGAAATACCAACATGACAAAACAGGGTGTGGATGACTCACGATGTGCATTCTTGCTGCATGTAGCATATTGCATGTATCAGCAGCTGTTTACAAGCCTCTCTTTTAATTTCACACCAAAAGTAGCCAATGACAACCTAAGAGAAAAAGGAATAGCACTAGAAAACAGAACGGCTGTGACATGAATACCTTTCTTTCATACACTGTGTTGTTTACTGTTCCCCTTAAAAAGACAATTCCTCAAGTTACTGAAAAGAAAAGGTTCATCTCTCAGGAGAATATGATCCAGAATGCACTAAATTTGCTAAATTTCATTGGTTTTACTTAGCATTGGACTGAGTTTTAAGGCTGCCTTTTTCATTCAGTGAGAGCAGGATTAAGCCCTAAATCTCTTCTGGCAGGTCAGACTATGGCCAGACAGAGCTTTTTAAGAAATCCTGGCTCTTCTATTTCCAGCCCTTCTTCCTCCCCCTGGCTGCCCCCTCCTCTCCATGGTGCCAGGGCGGTGTTTGCCTGGCCATGTGGCGAGGCCTATTTCTCACCCTGATCCGGTTCGTGGCACAGCTGTGTGAACAGCTGGGCTGACATGACAGAGGTGGCTGTAGAGGGTCGCAAGTGGACTGGGTATCCCCAACAGCACTCCCACTGGGAAATACACACCCAGGGCTACAGCCTAACTTTCAGTGGGGTAACCCCATGCCCCAGTAGTGCTATCACAGACTTCAATACCAGCCACCAGAACTACATCAGCATTGCTGTAGGAGAAAAGCTTGTGTTATAATCTAGTTTAGCCAGAGTATATGCTGCCAGTGTCACAGTTTCGGACAGCTCTCCTTAGCTAACAGATAAGGCAGGGATCAGATCCTGGAGATACTTGCGAAACCACATGCACCTGAGTGTTTATCTGTGCATCTTGGGTGTAGTGAGAGGCTCAGAAGCAGTGCATGGGCATGCTGAAAGGTCACAAGCACAAAACATCCTGGAAAAAACCCAGCTATTTTATTCAATATATTTATTTTTAGGTATTACGCTATTTCATCAGAGTAATTACTCCTTTCTGAAAGTGTTTGATTTGTCACCATCACATCTATCAACAGGAAAGGATGTGGCTCGACCTTATGTAGGTTGTCTACATCAAACATTGCAAGTCTTTGTCTTCCAAAAACTGAAGTGATACTGCCGTTCTGAGCATATGGTACAAGCGACAGAGGCTGAAACATGCATGTGACAGGTAAATAAACATGGCAAAACATGTCTGGAGCCCTCTGTTCTGGAAACACAAGCAGCCTTTTAGTTTTACCTTCCTGAGAAGTTCCTCTGAATCCGTAAGGAACGGGACCAAAAATAAGTGGATTTGCAAATCCACTTGTGTAAAAATATACTGATATCAAGTAGGAGAAAGCTGGCATGAACAGGCACTGTAAAATTAATGATTCTTGTCCACTTGACTGCCAATAATTCTGCAAGTGCAGATGACAAAAAGCATCTACCTGCAGAGAGCAGAGGTGCTCCCCTGCTTCCCATAATATCTGTTGTACAGTTCTGGTCTTCTTCTAGGTCAAAGCATCAACTGAGTCCATTTTACTACTATGTGTCCCTTGCGGTTTTCACGTTACCTTCCTGGTGTGCTCTGCATAGAATCCAGTCTTGTCCTCCATCCCTGCTGCTATTCCTTTACATCCCAGTATCTGGACATAGCACTGCTATTAATGCAGCTTATGCAGAGACTGGTAATTCACTGATTATTGCGGGTCACACCACTGGAGCTGTTTCTTTCTGAAAATATCTGAGTATCAGCTAGTAGTTTTTCTTCCCTATATGATCTCTGATTGGATCCTTACACTGTCTGTCTGCTATGCAATGTGTATCAGTCTGCAGGTCATCACGTGATGCCTTTTTCCATTAATTTCCACTGCTTAGCTAGAGCTCAACCTTCCCTAGAAGGATTCCTCATATCCAGGTTTCTGTGTTCTCTTCTGCAATTTTTTTTTAAACTTTTCTTATGGGAATACAGATGCCAACCCAACAAAGCATTTATTCACATGCTTCCTGAGTATCCTTCTTGAACACAGATAACCACTTGTGTGCTTAAAATTAAACTCTATTAATCAAATGCTTTATTGCATTGACATCTCAATTTGCATCACATGTATCACCAGAGGTGTGACGTAGATGAAAATGTGAGTGCTCATACCAGCTCTGAGCCTTGTAGTGAAGAGCTGATTTGTAACACCCACCTACGCTGGTAGAAATCCAGCCTTTTTTGCAACAGAGGATTAAGAGTTCAATAAAGTGGTCTGGACTGATACTAGTGCAAACAAAAACTATGTTTGCACTGAACATTTTTTTCTCCAAAATACATACACAGTTGGTCTTGCAGGACAAAGAACTCTTGTTTGCAATTCTCTTGATCAAAACCCTAATGAAATTCTACTGCACAGCTCAGAGAAGCCCATCCATATTAGTGACATTTTTTGCCAAGTTCAGCTCCAAAGGAATGCAATTTACTGTATTCATATTATACTGAGATAAAGGCCATAGTGTACCAGTGTAGACTGCCACTGGTCTTATTTGTACAGTAACATGGTAGTTTGCAGAAATTGCAAGGGCCAGATTCAGAAAAGTCTGTAGGTATCTGAAGTGAGAGTTCAGAAGAATTTAAGATTTAGAGTGAAAAGTGGGAACTGGGAATCTCACTGCAACTGTTGTTTATAATCCACAGCCACGACTGAATTTGTCTGGGAGAAGAGAGGTGATGGAAGTGAAGGTCTGCCCAATGCAGTCACTGCCCTGTAGATACAAGGGTGAGATTTCTCACTCCTCATTTAGAAGTTTACAGCACAGACTTCTGTCTCTGAGCTAATTGTCTAGACTCCTTTTATAGCCACTAGAGAGAAAGAGGCACTTCTAAAAGACAATTTATCTGACCCATTTTAAATGAGTCTGTGAGGGGAAAATGCACTATGCTTTGGAAATGCTCCTTTCTCACCAGAGACCTTGCTGGGAGTGTGGATGATGACAAAGACACTAAAAGCTAGGCAAGGAGGATCCCACTTCAAATTAAGGTTTCACAGATAAATTTATTGTCATTTCCCATAATTAGAGTGTAACTAACCCCCTATTTGTTATCTGTTACAGGTAGGCAGGAAAAGGTGACGTCTTACAGACATCTTTCTCTGCCCTGCGAGAAGCATTGTCCTTTTCACAGGTGTGTTTCATAGGCATCCAAATCTGTAAGCACCCTTTGCTGACATCTGAGAAGCAAAGCGGAGCAGAATACACAGTTACTAGCAAATGGAATCTGTTGATAAGTGAAATGCGCATGTCTCATCAGCTATACAGGTAATACTGCTGTAGACTAGGACAAGCATGATTTTGTAGCAAAGGTCTGGCAGTGCCAGCAGCAATTAAATGCAGGTTTATTCTAAAGAACTGATCTGTAGGAGAGTGAAATGCCTGCAAACACCCTCCCCACCCCCTTGCTGACTTGATCATCACGTTTACTTGATCATCAGACTGACTGTAGCAGAAATATTGCTTCTTACAACCTAATTTTGCACACAGGAAACTTTCTTGGGATTCTTGTAGCCAAACGAAGCTCCTTCATTCCATGCCTCACCACCCATAACGGCGCTCATGAGCCAGAAGAGGCATCTTCAGAGACCTGCTACCATCGACTAAGCGCATGTGCAAAGAAGCCGAAGAGGAAGAGACTTCCCTGCGGCTATCATTCCCCCCTTGCCCTCTGAGGTTATCTATACACAGCACATGCCTTTCTCCGGGTTTTCTCCTTATTTAACTTACCCTTGGCTAGCCCTTATCATGAATTTGAAACCTGATGCTGAAGATTAATATATCTGTGATCAAAATACAGTAGATGGATAAATTCTGCATCTGTATAAATCTACAGGAACTGGTTCAGAGGAAAGAAAAAAAAAAAAGTGACATTACCAGTATTTAGGTTATGTTTTGGTGTCTGTACAATTAATTCAGAAAGTCATCTAGAGCAAGATAGCGAGATATTTTTAGCATATGACAGTTCAGTACTGCTAAGCTGCTGTAATCCTCAAGCAGTTCTTTTATGGTGCACTTTTTAATTACATTTTACATGTATATATGGCAGTTTGTAGTCTTCTTAAAATAAATATTTCCTATATATCCATATGCATGATCCACACTTATTTTGTAGTACAAGATGTGCTGACAGAGATTAAAAGATTGCAACACAGCAGAAGGCGTTGCGCTATCTTGCAAGTGCAAAGTAGGTACCTTTATCTGACTCAGTTTTTAGCATCTGTCTTCCGATTCATAACAGCTCTTGTTCCACATAAAACTATAATCACCTCTCAAGCCTCATTTGTTCAGGCACTGACAGTGTAGGCTCTTTGGGGTTGTAGCAAATAAAAACCTAAATGGAAGTTTAAGTCCCAAGAGTGAAAATGCTTAAACTGCAAAGTTTTCTTATTACAGTCTTCAATAAAGCCTTCGCGATGGGGGAATACACCAGAGCCTTTCAAGTGGGTTAGACAGTAGCTAATAATACCTATTTTTGTTACAAGGATGTAACCCCTAGCCTCTCAGGGTAGGGTTAGGAAAAAAAAAAACCTTTCATTAAGACCCTTTTTTCCTTCCAAAATGAGTACCTTGCAAAAACTCTGGAAGCAGGGGTTTTGACTGAGAGGAAGGTTAAAAATTACCTTTTTTTTTTTTTTCTTTGCACTTGCTTACTGGTGCCTCCTTGTAAAGGCAATCTGATCAGCTTAAAGCTGTGCCCAGGCTCAGTTAGTGGTGAGGCAACACAAAGCAGCAGCTCGCTGTGCCTTTTGCCCATCTGATGGGGATGCCAGTACCCATTCCTGCTGGGGAGAATGTGGAATCAGGGCACAGCCACTGACAGACGATTTGGGGTTGTCCATCCCTGAGGAGGCTGCAGGAGTGGAGGCTCCCTGCAGGGTTGCCCCTTGGCATCATGCTGCAGCCCAGCCTGCCCTGGGCAGTGCCACCCCTCGCCGCCCTCCTGTCCCACTGCCGGGGCACCGGCATCAGCCCGCCTCGCTTGCTTCACTCGCCAGCGCCGCCGGCATGGGCACAGTGCTGTGGGTTTGGCCTTGCCGAGTTGTGGGATCTGCTTTGTTCTGCTTAGCCGTCTTTAAAAATATTTTCCTGCAGGACCTGGGGCCTGGAGTCAAAGCCAGGTTGGCTCTGTGGGAAGGGGAATGGTGTTGCCCTACTGCTAACACAGCGATGTCAGTGGAGTCATAGGTGTAAATTACAGTAAGAAAGCTCTTAATCCTATATTTTGCCTCTTTCCACCTTCTCCCCTTCCATTGCTGCCAGCACCTCCTTTTTTGCACACTTAGAAGGGGGTTTGTGATGTTTTTACTGGCAAATTGCTCTGATTTCTGTATAACAGACTTCCTTGTAAGGGAAGAAAGATCAAATAAAGAAACACAGTTTAGACAAAACTAGTATCAGAACTTGCAAGTGAATGGGTGAGACACTGAACTGTGGTATTTCTATCACACTTCCTAGCATAGACTAAGAAAAAGGCCCCTCACCTCTCAGCTTGCCACCTCACATGTTCCAACAAGGAGAAACCCCTGGAGGCTTGCCACTGAGAAAAGAATTTGGGATCCAGCGAATAGGTAGGACCTTCAGGTGTCCGACGTTTCCTCGGCACTGTGATGGAGCAGGCACACTTCACTGGGATTGCCTGAGCGGAGCATGGGCCTCTTCACAAAGGAGAGATTCTGTGAAGTCTTCGCCTTTCAGTCCACACTAACTCTTAAGCGAGTGAAAAGCAAGTAGCATCAAGTGTCACTACTGAAGCATGAGCCACATGAGCCACAGGCACATCCACTGTGGAAACAACTCCTTAGGAGAAGAATAAAACCCCTTTAAATATTTAAATATTGTAATTGAAGTAATAGATAACGAAAAAAGTAGAAATTAATAGTGTAATTGTTAAAAATATTTTTAAGCCACCAACTTGCTAGGAAATTTTGTGAGAACAGGAGAAAAAACAAATCCCACCTTCTCTCCTAAAGCAAAAAACTCTCTTAAATCTTTGCACACGAGATCTATGTTTCCCAGATATGTTTGCCAGCAACAGGAAGAAAAGAACCTCTGGTATGGAAGCCTCTTACTTTGCATAGTTTTCACAATGTTTTTTATAAACTTCCACTACCTAGGAAGGTATTTCACAAGACACTATATATGATTAGCTGTTGAAACTAGGGTTCAGCCAATATTTTAAAAGACTAATACTAAAGTGGAAAATTGAGTTGGTGTTAGTAACCTTGCAAAGAGGAGAAAACCTACTCAACAGAGGAAAATAAATCTATGACAGGACACTTATCTAGGAGGAAGAAAAATTATCCCTACAATCTATTTTCTGACTTTTTAAAATTTTAATCTGCAGTGTGTGCAGATCAGTGGAAAGCAATGGGTGTTGCACTTAAGTCCCACAGTATGAAAAACACAATTCTGAAAAAGGACTTGATAATTTGTAATACTTTTGCATTTTTTTTTTTTCCAGAATGAATGGCCTTTCCAGGTCAGTAGTAAAGAAACAGAAAGAAATTCTAAAAATTTTAAGGTTAGAAGGTCAAGCACTGTTAGGTCACAAAGTGACAGTTAGGGTTTCTAGGAATTTAATGTTTAATGTTTAATGCAATACTAAATTGTGCCTATGGCAATCGTTGCTGCACACTTAATTTTGCACAAAATTCCTGCCCCAGGGAGCAGACAGTCCTCCCCAATCAGCAGGTATTCTGCATTTTACTTTGGTGATTATTTGAATCTAGACCTCATCCTTTATAGTATTCAAATTATTTTTAAAATTTAGGACTGTTAGAATCCTCTTGGCGCTTTTCTCATCACAACTGATAGCAATTTTTGTAGTTGCAGCATAAAGAACATTTGTTGATTCTCTCTTCATGTGGCTTACTAAACTTGTCCTGCAGGAACTAAACGGCAAATGCTGCCCAGCTGTGTTAATCCACTTTCCTGGATGAATGTGGGACAAGCCAGGGACAGAACCCGCAAAGGTCACAGTCATCGAGAGCAGTCACAGTCTCTTTTCCCTGCACTTGAAGGCTTTGGGTTTGGCTGTGCTGGCAGCACTGGCTGCTACAGTCATGCCTCCTGCCTCGTCACCCCTTTGCAGCTCCTGGGTAAAGGATTATGGTGGATAGCACAGGACTAACTGCCCTTGCAGGTCCAGTTATTGCTGTAGACATAAAATACCTGCTGATCCCCACCTCATTCCTGTTGGTCCTTCTGGTAACCCAGTGCCTACCCCCAGCCTGGTATCCTGCACCTTCACACCATGCTCACCCTCCTGCTGTAGGAAACTGAAACATCACTGATAAAGACAAAAAAGGAAAAGAAAATGCAGTTTTCCCTTGCACTTTGGGGAAGACTTATGCTGAAAGTGGAGATGCTACTACAGCCAAGAGCCATCAGGTGATGTGTTCTTTTCCCTTGGAAACCGACAAAGCTCTCTTCCTGGCAAACTTTACTAAAGTATCTTTGAGGGTCTAATTCGGTGACACTAGAAGGCACATGCGTAGTAGGTCTCTGTCAGCAAGAAAAACAACTGGAGATTTCAAGGTAACTATAGTTTAAGTCAACAAGACCTCTCACATATTTATGGCTTTTACTGGATTGGTTCATAAAATTATAGCTAATCCTAGCTTGTAAAAACAAGCAAGTTCACCAGAATGAGTTGAGTTTGGCCAAACTTCCCAAATGTGCCTCCCTACCTGGGAAATTTACTTAGGATGATGAGGTATGGGTGAAGCAGAAAATTAAAGCATGTATGTCACCAGAGTACCATTAACCCAAAGCTTTTGAAGCTGTGAAAGGAAGACCCAAAACATAACATCTATATGTTTCTAATAAAGATAAAATAATTAACCTTATTCTATATCTTACATGTTTGTGCAAATGATACTTTATTCACAATAGCAGCACTTCTGAAAGGGGCTCATAATTGCTATGGCATCTGTTTCAGACAGTGAGGGAATATATTGTGTGCCGAAAGCAACTGGACAGAAGGGTGGCACGGTTAGCACCAAGAAAGTTTCTCAGTCTTCTTCTTAGTCTTCCCAGGTGAAGGAATGTGCCTCTTAAGGAGTAAATCCTTTGGGTTTTATCCCCTTCTGATCCTTTTACCTAAGAAGCTGTGGTAAGACGTGCCTACGGGGATAGCTAAGCCATTTGTGTTAGATCATCTACATATTCATGTTACCAGCCGAGCAAACCAAGAAAAAAAAAAAACATACAACAAAGGAGAGAAAAATATTTGCATGTAAGGTAATAATGTCAAGAACACAGCATCTTTTCTAAGCCACAGGCTGCTCACAGGGGTTTGTTTGTTGTTGTCATTGATTTTTTAAAAGAGATATTAAACTCTGAGTCTTACCCATGCAATAGTAGCAAGCTCTCACAGGTAGGGGTGGTAATTATAAGGCTTCATTCATTGGGAAGAATGCTGAAAGCCTGAGGGACATGGTTTCTTGGTATGGTATAATTGTACTTCCTTCTCATAAAAGGACGGTGCTTATTTCCCATAACAGCCTGGCAAGCATAAATAATTACCTTTACCAGACCCAAACCACTATCCATTCATGTGCGGGGAAAGAGTTTCATTGTCCTCACCCAGTGCTCCTGGACTGGGTTCATAAACCCTGTCAAATAAAGCATTTAAGCATGCAAATGGACTCATTTCTCTAAATGGGAACATTCATGTGCTTTGCTATGCTAATTATAGAGATCAAGAAATATCCTTATATCTACATGAACAGCAAGTCAGAAACAAGAACAGAATTGCACAGACTTCCTTTGGAACCAAAAGCTAGAAATCCTCAGCTGGGCAATACTGAGTTGAGGTCCCCACCATATGGGGCCTATGCACTTTCGAACCCTTTTTTGACTTGAGTAGGCTGCAGCTCTGCTCCTTTCCCTGGCTTTTCTTTAGTTTTGAGGTTCTTTAGTTTCCTTTGCTTGTTTCCAGGATTCTTTCAGGCCTTTTAATAAACTGTCACCTGTCTTTGGCTCCCAGAAACAGATCTGACCCTCCTCACAAAAACCTTCTCAACTTCAGAGCACTCTTTTCCACAGCTCTCTTGTGGTGGATATTCTGGGTCCAGGGATCCAACATTACAGTTGAATTAGACTACGGACTTTATCAAGGATCCCGTACATAACTTTGGAGAAATATACTAAAGCCTTAGTCTTTTCTCTACTGCAGGTTTCCCAACAGTCTTTTATTCCTTGTGATTAAGACTGTAAGGAAGCAAACATTCTCTCTCTCTAGCACATATGTTATTTTCTGGAAATCTATTTTTTTTCATCTTTTGATCCAATCTGGTAATTTTTTCCATATCTTTCCACCTGCTCTCTAAAAAGAGCAGTCTGACAGCTTGTCTCCTTTTTAGGAGATTCCTAATTTGTCTAGTCAAAAGATGATAATCTCCCCCCAAATACCCTATAGCTCATCTCCCCCTTTCTCTCCAAGGTTCAGACAATTGCAGGTACTGTCTCCAGGAGTTTGAGTTCATTTGGGTGGACAATCATCAGATCTAATAACTCTTGTCATTCTCCTATTTCTCCCATCAGCTCCTGTACTTTTAGCTCAAGATGGAGGAAGCTGATAATGGAAAAGACGAACTCCTTACTCCCATCTGCCACCCCATTCAACACAGTAGTAGGAATATTGCAGAACACACCTGGGGAAAGTCCTCTGTGTCAGGCAAAAGGAATTAATAATGTACTTATTCCTCAAATCCTTACTTTGGCTGTTAATGTCCAAATAGAAGCCAAGAAAAAGTAAAAAATGCATTAAATTCTGCTTTATTTGGAAATCTGGGTAGAAAAAAGCACAGCCAGATGCCAGGAAGATTACCAGTTCATCCACACTGCAGGGCTTGAAACCGTGGGGAAGGGACTGCACCACCCCAGGCATCATCTGTCTGGATCTATCCTGAGAAGGGCACAGTCACCATTTTAGGCCTGTAGCTAAATGTCACAATCTGGCTCTTAATCAGCTTCTTGCATTTAAAAGTTTCTTCCATGGGACTGTATATTTAATAACAACTGAGGGTGGTGTCTCCTAAAATGCTGGGTGTGAGCAGAACCTGAGGGCTCTTCCGTGGTATTCCAGCTGGCTGGCACATCTGAAAGCAAACCTTGGCCTGCTCTAGAAAGATGTATTCAATGCATTTCATCACCTCCCCATTTATTCATTCATGCAACAGTGGCCTGTGCCCCATGACTCAAAGCCTATTGAACTCCACAATAGTTGTTCTCATGAACCTCCATGGGTATTTGATTTAGTCCCCCTAAAGCAATTTGTTTTGGAGAGTTTTTCTTTCTAAACATTGTTCCTTTAAAGACATTTGAATCAAAGTTTCCAAGACTCGCAGTGTGTCCTGTAGCACATTTGTGGAGGGGAGAGGAGGGGAGGTTGAAATACACAAAAAGTATAAAAATCAGTAATTCTTTTTTAAGCTGGAGAAGGAGATTATTGTGTTCTTCTGCTTACACTAAGAAGGTGTTGATGCAAAAGAAGACTGCCATGCTACTCAAAATTAAGATTTATACTTTCCCAGGAAAACTTGCAGTACTATGAGTCTTACGATGAGGCTTACACCTGTAGTCAAACCATAGGCATATAGAATAATTTCACCAGAACAACAGAAAAAGAGATGGAATGATATAACTACCTGTTCTTTTATTAAAACAATAATAGATAAAAATCTGTCAAATAAGAATTTTTAAGGAGTCATTCTTAGAAGTCGAAATAAAGTAAATTTATTACCTGGGGTAATTTGACCAAAGAAATTGTTTTAAAGGGGGTATGCTCAGTTATGAAATATGAAGGGGAAAACAATAAATACTTCTAAGTAGCAACAGGATTCTTAACTGTCCATTAATTTTCAGGATGCTCCAGTATATTTATTCTGGAACTTATACTTGACACAGCTGTAATAATAGATCACATTTAATCAGAAATAGTTGATTTAAGTTCTAAAGCTTAATTGCTTTAGCCAGTAGATTGAGAATTACAATTTACCTAAATTTTCTAAATTTGAGCAAGAACTTTACCTTATGCAAATGAATCTTTAGCGGTACTTGTCTGACCATGCACCACAGGTTCAGTCCTGGGAGCAATGGCCTTGTGGTTTTCCTCAAAAGTTTTCTGCTGTTGTTTTACTACATGAGGTTCAGACCAGGATGTAATCTCAAGTTATTTCAAATTCTGAAGGGAATTTGTCTTTGGAAGACAGGATGGCTTAGTTCACGTGGAGCTCTGCAAGAGCTCTTAGCATAGCCTGTGTGAAAACGGAAAAGTCTCTAAAACTTGCACTCCTGAGCTGTTACACTCCCAGAGGACTGGGCCAGAGCAGCCAATGAGTAACACATGCCATCTCCTGCCACATGAGCAGTGCCCGGGTCCAAGTCCAGGGCTGGAGCCCTTCCACCTCCCCTTGAGCCCCAGCAGGCAGTCCAGGGCAGGCTGGTGCAGAAGCCACTTGTTCACCCTCCGGAGCTGGGCTGTTGGTCATGGACCAGCAGGACGTGTGCCAAGCTGGGCTGGTGACTCACGCCTCCCTCCCCCAGTGCCGCCCCTGCCAACGGCAGGAATTGCCCACCAGTTGGACAATGCTAATGGGAAAAGAGCAAAGGTTTGGACACAACCCTGAAGTGGTTGGTTGCATGCCAAGGCAGGCTTCAAGCTTGCTTTAAGGCATGTCTGTGTAGCCATAACAAAAGGCAGCTCTCTCCCATTCAATCTCAGTCAGCCCATGGAGCGAGCTTACCTCTGTCTGAAAGACATAAGATTGTTCCTGCTGTCTGGTAATACAATTAGAAATATTTTATTTTCCTCCTGAGTCCTTGCAAGATGTGTGTGGGTATGTGCATGTAAGAGACTAAGCACAGGCAAAGGTGACCTCTCTAAATATGTTAGCATAGACTAAGCATTTTGTACTGTTTAAATTATTCTGTTTTCTAATTTAAAAGGCCAGGGCATTATTTCATTGTAATTCTATCTTGGAAGAGAAGAAAAAAAAAGACAGCAAGCTTAGAAAAGTAAAATACATTAAAGTCTCAGTGTTCTGGTGTGCACATCACTGTGTGCAGACAAAGCAGAACTAAGTGTTTGCTTGGCTTCACAGTCTGCACCTTATATGGGTCAGATTGCAGCAATGATGTGAGTAGGGAGCAAGTTAGTCCCACATCCGTGCTTCCAGCATATCTATATCACATAACCTGAGTGGGCCACCTTCCCTTCCCACTCAGAGAGCAAAGAGAAAAACACAAACATCCCGGGGAAAAATGTAACAAGAAATGTGTAAAATATAAAATAATTTCACAGGTTATGGTTTAACTGGTTTGTGAGTGCCAGGAATTTTATGAATGAACTCTTTATGGATTCCAACCAATAAACCTCCAGCATTTGGAGGCTTTAATTACTGCTGCATTTTTTATTTTATTTATTTTTTTTATTTTAGTGTTTCATTTCAAACACCTCCAGCAGGACAGTGTAAATCACAGAGCTCAGACCTTTGTGTATATTATTACTCTTTCCATGGCTCATCTATATTACCCAACAGTAAAATTCAGTGTGAATATTTCTGAGACAATGTGTACTTAACTTGTTTCTTTTTTTTTGGTCAGGTGTTAATTTATTATTCCTGTGTACCAGGAACTGTCTGTTAATGATGCATAATAGGACTATTTTAGTCCACAAAGCGGGAGGAAATGCATATATAAATCATTCTCCCCACCACCACATTCTGTTGGGAAGCACAAAGAGCATACATTAATAATGACTGTAGTAAAGACTAGCACTTTGTTGGAGATAATGTGAAGAAGAAACATAGCTTCCTCTCAGGAACATCCAACACTTGAAACAGACATCTGCTAAGTGATATTTCTTCCGGTTAGCTAACAAGGTTTGTTGGTTTCCTAGGAATCATCAAAGTTTTCTTGTGCCTCTTCATTCTTGGGCCACTCCTAGGTCAGTAGTTATTGCAGTTGGGCTAGGTCTGTTTCTAGAGCTCATCTCCTCATTTTCATTCCTGGAGTCTTGCTACTGTAATTAACCTTCAGTAATGTGGTAAGATCTCCCACCAAGGCTCCAAAACTTTGTCCAAGGGACACAAGAGAGTCTTTTCTAGTTGGGAAAACCAGGAGGAACAAAACTTTCCTAAACCCACCCACAAAGAAGACTTGACCAACCTGAGTGACGCACTAAAGGCACACGATCTTTGACCAAGTGCTCTCTGGCTTAGACCTCTTCTTTTTTAGAGCACCCTGGAAATAGATCCAGCACTCTGGACTTCAGACTTTCTCCCAGTAAATGAGACCAAACCTCCCACTGAAAACCCTCTCCTCTGTGTCCAAATGTACTGGTGTGGGTCTGTGTTAGCACAGGAAAAGTTCAGCTGCACCACGTCAGGGTGAAATCCTGGCCTTGGAGCCCAATTTCCAGCATTCACCTGCAGTGTCTGCTTAGGAAAGGAGTGAACCAAGGTAAGTGTAGTAAGATCCCTTCTGTTTCTAGCAATTAGTGATTTAAGGTTTTTTCGTATTGGAGGCTGCATCTGGACTTCCATGTTTAATTTGTCCTCTATGGTTTTGTCTACAACGCACCCTTATCTCCATCAAGCATTTCTGCAGTGACTTCTTATTGCTCCTCAAGTGGCAGCTGTTCCACATCCCTCATCATCCTCGACAACTTTCCTTGTACTTAAATAGTGCCATCAAAGGTGGGATAAGCAGAGCTGCGCATAGTTTTCAAACTATGGGCACATCAGATATTTATACAGTGGCCAGAAATGCTTTCTGTTCTGTCCTCTTCTCCTTTCCCAATAGTTCATAACATTTTATTTGCCTTTCTGACTGAGCTGGCTCTTTCAGAGGACTATTCACAATGATGCTAACATCACTTTCCTGAATGTGGTAAAATAAAATTTAGTGCTGTCATAAGCTTCTCCTGGACTATTTGGGTTCAATTATACTCCCCACTATATTGCTAGAGGCTGGAGAGTTTTTCTGGCACATGCAAGACTTTTTTCCATAGACAGCCCCTTTATTACCAGCCCCTCAAGTGGCTTGTGCAGCTGACATGGCACTGTGTATTCTTATTCTTGGGATGTTCTGGAACAATATATTGTGAATTTGTGTCCTGCAGAAACACCCATTAGCTGTGGCTTATTCAAGAGACAGTTCGTTCTGTCTTTTGCTGCCCTATTAACTGCCCTCCTTCTCCAGAATATCTCCTTCTCTCAGCAGAACACTTAAATTCTTAACTTATGGAGGGTAAAATGTGCTTTTCAGCTGGGAACCCACTCCATAAATCTGTGTGTGAATCTTTCCAGCACATCAGACTTGATATTTTATATAAACATGCAGATTTACAGCCATATTTTATGCAAACATGCATATACCATTAATGTATGAAGTTCATTAGTGGCTCTTGATTGGGTCTAGACAAAACAAGGATGTCTTCAAGGGATACAATGAGGAGAGCTCATTATGTGTAAGCAGTTAAGTGGGATGAGATCTGTAAGCAGAACTAATATCTTTCATTAGACAACTGGTATAGTTGGAAAAATAAAAAACCAGCTCTTGGGCACATAAGATATTCAGATCTGAAAGAAAAACAGCAGCTTTCATAGCAAAGACAAGCACAGACCAATTGCTCAGAGTTTAGTTAAATATGTATCAATTAGATCATCTCTGAAAAAAATGACAGCTGGTATCAGTGAAGTAGAGGTAGAGTACCACTAGAAAATGTAGAGTTAGGGTTATTTTTTCCTCAGCACTTGGCTTTTATCAACATTGAATTTCATTTGCAATTTTATCACCCTGTCTCTCCAGTAATGTGAAAGCTTTCTGCCGCTCTTCACAGCTCACTGTAGATTTGATTATCCTGAATAACTTTGCCGTCAGCAACCTTTATCACCTCACTATTCCTTGCTTTTACCAGATGATTTACATTGAGTATCCATATATCCTGCTTTATTACACCATACCAGCATACTGGTAGTGCATGGCAGTACAGCCATAATCCATGCTGTATTCATCATCAAGTTTTTGTAAACTTTGAAGCATAGGAGAGTTTCATGACGGTGACCATCACACAATGAGATAGTATTTCGAATACTTGAGGATGTTTGCGGAAGGATTCACTTGACAGCTCAATTTAAAAATAAAACAAAAGCCAGAAAACTTAGGACATGCAGTATAGCTCCTCTGAGAAATGTTTATTTGCACCAGCTGAAGATCTATCCCTGTGTATTTTCTGCTTTTAATTATGCATCACATTCTACAGGTTTTCATTACAACATACGTTCTATTTTACCCCGAGCTGTTAATGGGCTACCCTATACCTCCCTAACTTACGAGCCAGACACCATACCCTTTGACTCAGAGCCTTGTAACAGAGCAAACTTTAGTGGAATTGCATCTGCTGTGCTTTTAGATCTAACTTTGATTTGAACACCAGGCAAACAGAGGCATGGAGGTTTTGTTTACATTTATTTCCTATATCTCAGAATGGAACTACAAAAATCAATTCACCAGTAAATAAACAACTTGCATCATGGATTGGCAAGAAATGCAATTTCATGATTGGACGTAGTATATCCACATGAGATTTGCCTGGGTTTCTGCCAAATATTTAACATAGTCTACATGTATTTTTGGAATTGGACAAGCTATTATTTAAATGCTGTAATCTTTACTTCAGATAGAACAATGTGCCTGACAAGCATAGTTGGAAAAATACTAATTATCATTATTTTCAGTTTCAGTATAATTTGATAGTTCTTTTTCTGGAATTCTGTTACCTTCCATATTTTGCATTAAAAGTTTGGGAAATATGAGGACTACTATTTTTTTCTGAGTTTGTCTATTACCACGGAAATATGAATTCTTATAGACATAATAAATAAGACATCAGTCACAGCAGACTGCAGACCCTGAATCTATCCCTGGGCTCTAGACTTTCTGTGCTTGCCTCCTGGAAGGGGAACAATAGATGGGCACCTCTCCAAAACATTCCCTACTTGGCAGCAAAATGAGACTTCACCCACTGTAAACTGTGCAGAGTGATGCCATGCCCTCTAGGTTACAACAGCTGGAAATGTTAATCCTTGATCATTATCCATGGGCAGCTGAATTAAGACCTCACTGAAATGAGTGAGGAAGCTGATGCTGCTCAGTACCATAGTGCTATGCCCTCTGTTAACCCATACTGTGTCCATCTATAGCAGGCAACAGAGTGCAGAGATCCTGAATACTTTCCCCACTATGATCACTCCAATACTAAAAACCAGTACAATGTTCCATCAAAACTCATTTAATGTAATGTGAGACTGCACTGAATTATGTTGCAGCATGTAGGTTTGCCCCCAAGCATTTCTACATGTAGATTTGCCCTTAAGCATTTCTCTGTTGCTTACTCCTCCTTCAGCTCCTACAGTTTTTCTTGGAACCATATAATGTAGGAAATTATTATAAAAGAAGTGTGGCCAGCAGGTTGAGGGAGGCGATTCTGCCCCTCTACTCCACTCTGGTGAGACCCCATCTGGAGCATCCAGCACTGGAGTCCTCAGCACAGGAAAGACATGGACCTGTTGGAGCAGGTCCAGAGGAGGGACACAAAAATGATCGGAGGGATAAAGAAAGGCTGAAAGAACCAGCATTGTTTAGCCTGGAGAAGAGAAGGCTCTGGGGAGACCTTATTGCAGCCTTTCAATGCTTAAAGGAAGCTTATAATAAAAATGGGGACAGGCTTTTTGTAGGGCCTGTAGTGATAGGACAAGGAGTAATGGTTTTAAACTAAACCAGGGTAGATTCAGCCTAGATAAAAAGATGAAGGTGGTGAAACACTGGAACAGGTTGCCCAGAGAGGTAGTGGAGGCCCCATCCCTGGAAACATTCAAGGCCAGGTTGGACGGGGCTCTGAGCAACCTGATCTGGTTAAAGGTGTCCCTGCTCACTGCAGGGGGGTTGGACTAGATGACCTCTAAAGTTCCCTTGCAACCCAAACTTGGGTGATTCTGTGATTCTATTATGCTATGATTTTAATTTCATTTTTAAAAATTAAATGGAAAATGTTGAAGAACAAGATTTGTAAATGTATCTTTCAAGATATTTTTCATGGAAGGCAATATTATCTCACCCTTGTCACTGAAAGACCTAAACCTCATTGCTTTAACTTATCTTATGTAAGTAAATATGTAGTCTGTCAGAACCACTTTACTGCTTTGTTGGGGGCTTACAGCAGTCATAAAAGAAGTGGTTTGGTGTCCATAGTGTGAAAAGAATTATTAGCTTCCAGATTCCTATTTTACTTACAAGTCAGACCTAATTTGTGGAGATATATTCAAAAGGGAAGCTATATGATAATAACCAAGTTCAATCTTAGCAGATTCTGCTGACTGTATTTAGATGCTGCTTCATTTTTGGGTTTACATCCAGTTGAAAAAAGGGCTTATGGGTCTAAAGCCAGGAGCGTGAGAAAAAGTCCTGTTCATCTGTTGTCAAAACTGGAGTCTCATAAATATCACAAATGCCTTGGCTTTCCATTTGTAAAGCTCTCAAGAATGGAGGAAATGTAGCTCCCCTAAACCTGGGAAAGGATATATTTTATAAAGTGGGGTTGTATTTTTTTTTTATTTAATTAACAAGGAAATAGCCTGCATTTTGTTATGTCTCTTTCCCAAGATACGATGTTGGAAACTTAAAAGAAGAACAGATGGAAATTTGTTTTGAAAGGATATAATTAAGGATCAAGAGAAAACTAATCTGGATTTAAATAGCTTAAAGATGTTGTTGTATGTATTAATGCAAGAAAATATTAAACTGCAATGCAAGTCAGAGGCTCTTGAAAGAAGCCCAAGGACTCCAATCTATGAGCAATCATGCTGAAATTTGGTGCATGCAGAGACAATCCATATGCATTGGTGCAAAAATTATTTAAAGAATTTTTGTTGCAAGATTAGACACTGGAAAATTCAGCATTCGGGTCTTTCTGGTTTAGCTCCTCCTTCATCCTCCCTTAGGTCTTGATTCAGTGGATCTAGGAAAAAAATCCCATGACTTGGAAAGGCAAATATCCTGTTTTATATATATATATATAAAAAAGTAAGTGTGTACATAGGTATTTTTCTGAGCAGAACTGGCTTGCTATGTTGTGGGACAGAAGGATCATCTGGTTTCAGAACTTTCCAAGATCATTAGAAAATTTTGAAAACTAGTACTAGACTGATATTTCCAGCTGCTTGTGAGACTCTGTCCTGTGAGACCGATCCTGAAGAAGCACCCACCATGCCACCATGTACATTGCTCATTCTGTAGGTCAGAATATATCACCTCTGTACTGAAAGTTTTCAGTAAAACTGTGGTGAAATATGGTGTGATGCTGTTTCCACAGAGGTCTTCAGCAAAAGAGAAATCTCCTGTCAATATCTGTGGTGAAAGATTGTCCAATTTTCATTGATGAGAAGATCACATCCTGTGCCTCAAAAAGAAAAGAGAGTCATATATGCAAAAAGGTGTTCGAAAATGAGGGTGACACCTTTGTCAGTATCTTGTTAGGCTACCTGGCTGGTAAAGAAAAGTGCCAAGTTTCCGCATACTCCCAGAGAAATGCAGAACTGCTACGAGCCTAAAAATCAATTAAAGATAATTATTAAAGATAATCTCCATTGTCCAGGGTATTTGGCAAAAGTGTAGTGTTACAGGCAGAGGGTTTTCAATTTTGTCAGATGTCAGCATCCTGGTTCCTAAATGTAAATTAAAATTTTCTTAGATTTTATTTGTTTTTATTGGCTTTTAGGTTCACTTAGGTTGCATTTGTTGGAAATTATGACTTACACATTTATAAGCTCTTATGCTTGATTTCTTAGTAGATTTGTTTTCTTCTAAGGGGTGGCTGCATAGATAGATGAAGGGAAAGAGATAGATTCCTTTTATTTTTGCCATGCTAAAGTGTTTGAGGAATTAAGGTCCAAAGTTTAAGAGTAGTTTGTAATGGATTTGGTTTGTAGGTTTTTTTCTGAGTGGTGCTTCACTTTTTTTACAAAATTCATTTTTTAAATGACAAATAAATAAGAAAAAACCCCTCACACCTTATCCCTTGCCTTAATGAAATGCTAATTTAATCATTCTAAACATATGGCACTTTAAAATTATGTATCTGAGATAATAGTTTCAAGTGCAATAAACTGTCATGTAAACTGTGATTAAGCACAATAATAATACGAACACCCACCTATTGTATTAGAAAACCACCTTTACAGCTTGTGCCAGTGAGCTGATATCTCAAAAGATTGGTAATAACCAGACCCAACCCTCTCCACTGCACTAAAATATGACACAGGCAGGATGTGGACAACGGAGTCCAGGAGAGCGATCCACTATACTGTGGCCCTCAGTGACTCGCAGAGAGCAGAAGA
Source organism: Gorsachius magnificus (assembly GCA_034008185.1). Taxonomy (NCBI): domain Eukaryota; kingdom Metazoa; phylum Chordata; class Aves; order Pelecaniformes; family Ardeidae; genus Gorsachius; species Gorsachius magnificus. The sequence goes on from CM067081.1 coordinate 168,533,462, forward strand.
CCCTGGCAGAGGATGAGCCACGTGTCCCGATGGTGCACTGCAGGGTGATGCTGCTGGTTCCTGGTGTTTTGCCTCAGGCAGTTGGCTTCACCGCCCACATCCCACAGGGAGCCTACCCTGTGGTTTCCCCATATGAAACAGTCGGCAGCAATATTTGCTTATGGGATTCCTCCCTATAAATCAGGGTGTATGGCTTGTTCACCCAAGCCCTTACCACTCTTTCTGTGTTGTGAGCCACATCAGGGAACCGACTGCTCCAAAATAAGGCTCTGGTCAAAAAAAGCCCAGAGACTTACATTCCTTACCCTGAAACCATATATTAATTTCTCCCCCTTACAGGTTTGTCACTTGTGTTGTGTCCCCCTCCCACTGTTGCTAAGGGCAATCCTGTTTAAAGAAGGTCCTACCTTCCCTTAATCCTGCACACCCGTCCCTGCAGCTGGGCATGTGCAGCTCTCTGTAGGGCTGTGCTACCGCTTGATCACTCGTATAATTTTGTGTCACGGCTTCACAAACAGCCTAATCAACACAACTGAGAGGGAGGAAAACTCAGGAGGGTGGTGGTGGGAACAAAAGCCTCAGGATGGGAACCTCTCAAACCTGCTTTGCCAGCAGAGATATTGCAAAATGGAACTACACCCCTAGGCACCAGATGCAGAATCATTAAATTCAATCTAAAGCTAGCACCTAATTTTCAAGCACTGTAGAACTGAGCATTATAACACCAAAAGCCTTTCTTTTTCTTTCTTTTAATAAATCCTAAATGGCTTCTGATAAGAAGTCTACCATTCTAAACCTGAAATTGCTAATCTTAGAAAGGTACAAAAACCACACTCATGGGCTTGTTAAAACTCTCTAATAGAATTATGGCATAGCATCTTATTTCCTTCCCTACTTTTTAAAATGTCATTTGGCATTGGGGCCCTATGTATAGAGAGCTGTTGGAGCTGCTAATCAGAAGCAAAGAAGCAATGGGACAATCCAGTGCCCAGAGTTACATTCTCAATTAATAGTGAAGTGACTTTGGGGAAGCCGACACTTATATATTTCCAACATGTATGACAGCCTCTTAACCATTAGATCATTCTAGATTTTCCCCCATTCTAAAACCAATAGTTTAATTACAGTTTAATTTAGATACATTGTAGAAAAGTTCATGGATAGCCTTTTGTCCCTGACAACAGGTAGAACTGGAGGGTCTGTGATGGCTTGAGTGTTATTCTCGATACATTCTTTTTTCAGACTTATTTTAGATTAAATCATGAAACAAACTAGTTTCTCAATTCAAACATTAAAGTCTGGTCTATCTCACCAGCCTCCTTTTTAATAAGCCAGTCATTCCTTAATGAAGTACGAATTACTGATTATGCAACATGAAGAGATAAAATAAAATCTAAAATGAATAGCGCAAGCCCTCTTATAGTTGAGCAGGAACTAAAGTCTGATTGTATTAATGAAGAACATGATCTTTTTATGGATGAGAGGAATAATTCATTGAAATTCATTTGATTTTTTTTTTTTTAGTATATTTCTTTAATTAACTGTATGGCTTGTAATTTCATTAACTAAATGAAAACTGTGTCACAACCTGTAGCCCTGCATGTGTATACATATGCACAGACTCAGATGGGTGGTACAAACTCAAACCTCCTTTCTGGAATCCAGCCATTCCCAGGGGTGGAGAGCACTGTCATTTGCGCTTGAGCAGTCACTTTCTCACTGCTGGAGGGGATGTCACCATCCCTCCTCCTGTAAACAGCCTCTTTGCCTACCTGGGGAGGCAAGAGGAGGAAGGCTGTGCAGATGCATGGTCCTTCTTGTGATGGGTTCTTGTTACGGGGAAGAAAAGCCTCCTTGCAGCCTCTGCGTAGTTCTATAAACATGGTGAATTAACTTTGAAAATAATTTGCCACTTCCTCAAGCAACAGATCCATCTCTGGTAGCCCAGAAGTCTGGTCTGGAAGGTGACTGCCCATCAGGTCTGTCAGGCATGTTCAGTAGGTCCAACCCAAGAGGCACTTGGTTTACTGCTTCCTTACCTGCTAGTGTTTGCATGATTGCATTTTACAAATCCCAGCTCAATATGTAAAAGAGTACAATGTCAGGCCAGATTTTAGGGTTGCTACTTGGTTGAGTTTGACCCATTGTGCTTTAAGTAGTAGCAACCACAAAGAGCCTTTGATCTTGACTCAAATTTATAGACATATTATTTTTATTATACTTGGTAAATCAAGTGTTTTCATAGGTTAGATCTTAAAAGAGAAGTTCCCACATGGGCACTTCCCAGTTTCATATTCAAACTTTGCAGAAGGTAACTAAAGAACAAGCATGAGGAGGTTAAAGTGGCAGCAGACCTGTAGCACGGTTCAGGTGGCTGCAGGTGGACTGGGACCGCTCAACGAGCACCAGACAGAAGGTTCAGCTTGACCAGACCTCTGCCATACCTGGGTGCTGCACCTTGGCCCCTACCCCTTGTATTTCTGTTCTGCAACATCTTCTCTGAGCTCAAGCTGGGTCTCTGAGCTGAAACTCATGTCCAAATTTCCTTTTCCCTGTATGAAGCTGAGCGCAGGTCCAGGAGGAAATTGGCTTTGCCCCCAGTTCTTTGACAGTCTGAATCCAGTCCCTGGAATCAACAGAAAACAATAAATGCTGAGCTTTCTCTGGTCACAGCTCCATGTGGTCTTGAAAACAACCTTAGAAAAGCTGCGAAATGGAAACCAAATTTGATTTCACAAAATGGATACCGCTTCATTGTAATTTTTCTCTCTTCTCCTTTTGTACCTTGTCCCTTTCCCCTCATTGCCTGTGAGACTTAACATATGTTGATAGCAAACCTCACCTACTTACCTGAAAATCCTCAAAGCCTGGCCTCTCTGAGTGTTTGTAACCTCTCTAGTTTTGAAGTTTTCTGGAAATATCAGCGTATTTGAATTAATGCTATTAAAACACTCACCAGCAGTAAACATGCTGTATTCATTCCAAGTACAGAGCTGTCATAATTTTTCATTTCAGTTTTATCTAGACAGTTCCTGGAACAAGTTTCTAAAAAAGAGACACCTATGTGCAGATCACTGGTAAAATTGTTTTCTTTTCTTTTCTTCTTTTTTTTTTAAATGAAAAATTGACTTTCTGAAGAAAGCAAGTACAAGGATTAAGTCTGCTTAAATCTTTCCTGAACTGGAGTTCAGGTGCTTAGAACCCAAGTAATCCCCAGCCTGCGAACCACATCTGCCTCTTTACCAGGACTGCCTAGCCCTGGAGCTATTTATATTCACTAGACAACTCCCTGCCAGGTTTGGGAATTCTCCTGGCATGTATCTTGGTTTGTACATATGATCTAGAAACAAGGAACAGAGATTGTTATGCTGTATGGTCTAAATTTCCTATTTAAAAATTCAGTGAAGTGGTGCCTAAAGTAGACAGATACAGGGAAATGAAGGGAAGAATAAGGAAAAAAGCAGGTTAAGGAGTCCACATATAATTTAGGAGTTTTCAAATTACTTGGCCCAGATCAGCTTCATTGAAGGATATTTGAAGAACTCTCTGAAACAATCGCAAAGCTACTGTCTTTGAAAAAGGATGGTGAATGATGAGATGTTGAAAGATTAGGTAAGGACAAATACACTGCGTAACTTTAAAAAGGAGACAAGAAATTCAAGACTAATCAGCTTGATTTCAGTTCCCAGGAAAAATTCTAGAACAATCAGTCAAACAAATATTTGAAGGCAGGTGCTTTAAGTGCATGCTTCCGAGGAACCCAGGAACTCATTCTTGAAGGAACTAAGGTAATGGAGGTACAAACCTACCTGCATATGCATAACTGGAGATCAGTTACTTATAGAAATATTCAAGGGCATAAAAGGAAAAAAGTATTCTATAGAAAACACTAGAAACAAGATTTAATTTCATTCAATGCTTTTATTACTTCCCAGATAATAGAATAAACATGATCTTTGGGGGAAGATTGAAATAATTGGTTCTTTGTAGCCTAAAGGAGAGAAGACTGGAGCTAGTCAGGGAATAGGGGAATAGACCAGACTAAGCATGTAAACATTTTTGCCAAGAGGAAGAGAATAATCATTTATCCATGTACAGGACTGGTAAAAAATAGGAAAGGATGAGTTTAAATTGCAGCAGGAAATGCTAGAGTTTGACATTAGAAAACCTTACATGGAAAAATTATGAAATACTATGAGTGGTGACCAAGGAGGCTGTGGATATGCCAGTAGTAGGAGTTTTTAACTAATTAGGTCAATATATGTCAGAATATGTATAGCTGATCCTGTGTTGTAGCAGAGGAATGCAGTAAATGATAATCTTTTGGGATCCTACTTTCCTGTGATTTTATTATTGTATGAAAATAACAGGAACACATGAGTTCACATTGAAAAGATAGCTCTTTGCAAGTAATTTAGAACTTGCTGAAAATACACAATAGCCTTTATTCTGAAAGCTGAACCCACTGGCCTCTCTCTCCAATTCCTGTTAGTCTAAAATAGACTGATATTAACAAAAAGACCCTTTTTGTCCCAAGGAAGAAAGGTAGCATGCTCCAAAAGAGTACTAAAAGCAGAAAAATCCATACTCCACACAAGTCACAGGAGGTTCTCAGCAGAGGAGAGCTGTTTGCTACAGAAAAAAAAGTCTCAGACTACAGCTAAACAAGCGGTGAATAATTTTGGGGAAAAGTGTATGTGGAGATGAGCACATATATGCTGGTGTCTGGGGCATTGGTGCTGTAAACTGAGCCGGGCGCTCTGAACTCCTGAGGAAGCTCTGTAGGGTCTATGTAGCTGCACCAAAAAAAGATAGAGCCCAAAGTGAAGAAAGGGGAAAACCATCAAGCTCAGGAATTGAAAGAACCTCCTTTAAGTAGAATATGTCTGTTTTTTGATCACAGCAGTCTTCTGGAAATTCAGTATCAATTGATCAACACAGGAAAGACATGGCAATGAATGTTTCAGGGAAGAAAACCATTGTTGTCAAAAGAAAACATGGAGATTATTTTCTTTTTCCTTGAAAGGCTTAGAGCACGGCTGAGCTCTTTTGCTGTTTTATATAGTTAAAGAAATTCACCCTGGTAAAGGTGGGACAGCACTTGGTAAGCACACATTTGCGTTAATCTCATGATAAGCATGAAAAAGAACAGATTTACTTATTGCCTTTTGCTAAAACAAAGTACCAGATAAGGATTATTGTTGCCAATGGAAACACTATTCAGGTGCATAAACATGCAATAACATCTCTGCGCTATCTTTAGTGCAGACCAATAATTCTGGTCACTATGGTTTGCCTGACAGTTGCTGAATTTCTGCTGATGTGTTTGGCATTTGGTTGTAATTACCTATTCATCTGAATTAAAAGATTGATCACTGCAGTCAACGACTGATACAAAACAACATAAAAGGGATACATTAATACTGGAATTTTATGTAAGCATTGTTCCAGAGGGAAAAGAACATATGCAACAGGAAAATTGAGAAGACATCTGTCACAGTAGTCAAGCCTCTATCAAGCTTGATAGTGATTATGAATTCATTACCATTGATATATTGCATAAAGCTGTGGGAATAGGAAGCTTTTCACATTACACAGAGAGTAATCAACATCCACCAGAAGTAGTCCCATCACACACACACCTGCTGCGTGCCTCACATCTGAATATGTTATTTGCAAATCTAACTGTTATTGGCATGGCAGAAGGAGACCGACAAATAACGAGATTCACTTATGAGCTGTTTTATTCCTCTGCTAATGAGGTTTTCTAGTAAAAAACCCAAGCATTTGGTAACTTGCATATATTCCTCAGAATGTGTTGACATACACAATTTAATCAATACATTTCAAACACAGTAATATTTCCAAACTGTTTCTTATGAGGAAAGTCCAACTGCTTGTAATAGAAAGATGCGTTTCTTTCCTATATATTTATGGTTATGTATTTTTTGTGTCCATTTATAGTATTATTAAAAAAACCAAGAAAAAACTTATGTGGGCATGAGTATATGCCCGAGAAATCTGTTGCTGCAAAAAATCTTATTTCAAATAAAGCAGAAAATGCCTTTATTTCAACCATTTTTTCCAGAGCTGAACTAAATTCAAATATGTATAACATGAATAGGAGTCTGTGTTTTGAAGACAAGAAAACTACTAGAAAATGAATTCCTTCTAAGAAAAACAACGTGCAGCTCAGAATCTGTTTTTTTCCTAAAATCAGATAAAGCACACATCTCAGATGGTGGATTTATCTACATGAACTGCAGTCTATGTTTTTCAAACAGTTTCAAAATTTGCCAAAATATGCTCACCCAGCATGAGAATATATACACACACATATGCATATGCACAGACACAGACAGGATGTTTCAGCATATACATACACATGCATATCTATAAACAGAGTATATACACATGAATATATTATGTAATATATATATATATATTCTATGTTTCAGCAAATATTTGGGTCCTTTTTTCCTACAAAGCAGTCTGACTTTTCAGATCTGTATCACAAAAGTTAGGTACCTTAAACCAAATGATGTCATGTTTTAGTATTTGGTTACAGGTATTTTTAACACTCAAATCAACAAATGACCTTATTGCTACCTTTTAATTGGATTTATTTACATCAATAAAAAGAGGGAGACATATCAATTACATAAACTAAAATCAAACCAAAACTTTCAGCTTTTTAAATTATGAAAAAAGTTTTAAGATTACTATAGAAAATACGCTTTTTACATCTATATGTTAGAGAGAAACGTTGTGGTAAAATGCACCATCGGAGATGAAATCATATGTTGTTGGGGGAAAAAAGTCTAAAGAATAATAAACAACTAAAGTGGTGAGCTGGTGTGACAGATAAAGGACAACACAGGCAACAAAAGGAACAAAAGCACAAATAACAAACCAAAAGTAGATTAAACATTTCTCTCCGACATAGCAGCAGTCTGTTCTCAGAGTGCAAAGGAACACATAAACACCACTTTCGTTGCAAATCACCATAGTCTAGCCAGGATGAGACAAAGGAAAACCATATAATTGTCACCGTTCTATAAAAAAAGACAATTGTTATGCGACACAGAAAAGGAATCCCAGTTTGGTCAATATGGGGAAAGTTAGGGTAGCTTTTGGTGGTTTTTTTCTTCATTGCTTGTTTTCTCAGCATAATCCAAGAAGAAGTGTGCATTGGTGCAGGGTCTGTTGCACTAGGCATGCTCTGGAAATGGCTACTGAACTGCATCCTTTAGGTGGAGGTAAATGTGGTCTGTAATCACAGAAGTCCTTAGCTCCTGGGCTGCTCAGCACTGCCAAGGCTGAGGAGAGAGCTTTAGGAAACTTAAGCAGGAAAATTCAGGAAAAAAAAGTTTGCCAGCCTCATAGAACTTATGCAAGATGAGAAGCGTTTGCCTTACCAGTGCCAGCAGCTTTTGGGAAAGTTCATTGCTGCTGGCACTGGTAAGTGGGACAAGAGGTTTTTATTACTTCTCTGTTCAATTCTGTCTTGATCTGTAGACTCATGTTGGATATTGGCTCTAGTTTAAACATCTCTTAAATCCCACCTAAGAACATGAAATAATATTAGCTAGGTGTTGTTAAGAAAGGTCAGTAAATACAAGCAGGAGTAGAAGCAGGAGTAAAAATTGAGAAGAAATGAAGATGGTGAGAAAGTGAAGGAACAAAAAACTGAATTTTTTTTGGTTTTTCGTGAAAAAGATCTGCTTGGCTAGGAAAATTTTGTGCTTATGATAGTGAATTCATGAAAATATAACACTCCCTTAAAGAATGGTGTTTTGAATGGTATCAGCTGCATATGAAAAAACCTAAAATGCATTTCTGAAACCTCTGGAACCTATTAGAGAAATGTGTTCTGTAATTCAAGATCTCAGTTTGTAACTTGAGATCTAAGTCTTGGGAAAAAGATTCTTCGGAGACTCTGATTTCAATTTTGAAGAAACAGTGGCGATTGGGAGGTCAGAACTAGAGAAGAATAAAAGCTCTAGAGAGAAAAGAAGACAATTCTATGATGGTCTGTATTACTAAACCACAAACTTACAGAAACATGCAGTAACAAGAATGCACTGAAGACATTAAGAGAAAATCTGAGAAGCACCACCAGACTGAGGTTGCAAGCAGCAGAATGCACTTGGTGTGGAAGATATCACAGCATGGACCCTGTGGACAGAACTGTTCCATCTGCAAGAAACTAATGCAAATGCCCATAGACAAGGTTGCTCATCCCTCTAAGGAAACCGAGTAAGCACGCATGCATTTTCCACAGTGATGCAGGTTTCTGTAGTGCACCCTGCAGCAATGCAAAGCTCCACAAACATTTAAGAGCCTTTTCTTCAGCAGCCATCAGCATTTATTTGTGGGAACTGCTCAAAAGAGACTGAGTAGATGGAATAGTGGTTGGAATGAGAATGGAAAACTTACAACATATACAACACAGAGGTCTTTTGGAAAGGGCAGATCTAAGGGTAAATGGGCTGGTGAGAGGCAGGGTCATCCTACTTCAAATCAGTTATTGTTCATAAAGTCCCTTGCACTTGCACCTACCAACATGGGATACAGAGAGCTCTTTCTCTTACTGTTCCTTGCTCACTTACATATTAATTTTTCTCTAGTAACCTAAGGAAGTCTTCCTATGTGTTCTTGCACAGGTCCTTCATCACCACCCAAAAAATGTCACCTAGTCCACTACGCCATTCAGCATGATGGTGAGGTCCCCAGCCTGGCAACCACAGTTGCCCAGCTGGAAGCAGAGCAGCTGTGCCTGCTCAAGGTGTGCTTGAACCACCATACCCTGCTGAGGGCAGAGGGGTGCCTTGCTAGAGCTCCCCATCCCGTGGTGCCTCTTCACAGCACAGCCTGGGTCCTATGGATCCCTAAAAATCCCTCCAGACTCTGTACACATCCTCACAGAAACACACAGTCGTAAGCAAGCCTCAACAGCAGTGGGGAAAGAGGCCTCTGTGAGCCAAATTTTGAAAGCAGCACTAAGTCTCTTAAATCCTATCTAGTCCTCTGGGGTTCTAGTGTAAAGTGCTTTCAAGCTGCTGAAATAAGTAGCAGTAAAAATCCTTCACTGCATTTTTTTTTTTGTTATTTTAGTGAGATTGAGGTGGATCAAGTTTTACGCTTGCTTCAGCTAGAAAATAATTCCTTACTTTTTTTTTTTTAATAGCAAATATTGCACTTAGATGATTTTGGAATGTCCTGGTTTCGGCTGGGATAGAGTTAATTTTCTTCACAGAAGCTAGCATAGTGCTGTGTTTTGGATTCAGTGCTAGAAGAATGTTGATAACACGCTGATGTTTTTAGTTGTTGCCAAGTAGTGCTCAGAGTGCTCAAGGACTTTTTTGAGCTTCTCCTGCTCGGCCAGGTGCATAACAAGCTGGGAGTACAGCACAGCTAGGACCCAAACTGTCCAAAGAGCTATTCCATACCACATAACGTCATGCTCGGGGGGGGTTAGTCAGTTGGGTCGGTCGAGTCGGTCGGTCGGTCGCGGGCAGAGTGGTCGCAGCTCGGGCTGTGTGATCGCTGCTCGGGTACTGATCACTGCTCGGGACGGGCTGGGCATCGGTCAGCGGGTGGTGAGCAATTGCATTGTGCATCACTTGTTTTATATATTCTGTATATTTTCTTACCATTATTATTATTATTATTATTATTATTATTGTTATTCTTCTCTCTTATTAAACTGTCTCTATCTCAACCCACGGGTCTTACTTTTTTTTCTTTTCTCTGATTCTCTGCCCCATCCCACTGAGGGGGGGGGGGGGGAGTGAGCGAGCGGCTGCGTGGTGCTTAGTTGCCAGCCGGGTTAAACCACGACAGTCCTATTTTGGCGCCCAACGTGGGGCCCGAAGGGTTGAGATAACGACAGATCTGAACATTTTTAAAACGCATTTGTGATAAGCATTCGTTATATTAGTCTAATAGTCGCTGATCGCAATGTTGTTTTATTTGCTCTCAGAGTTGTTGTCCTTGTTCATGGAGTTCTTTTATATATCACCGTACCTGCTGTATGCACTCCCTGTGCTGCTGGTTGTCACTTTTCGCAAGTGGATTAAAGCTACTGTTCTGCTGTACTGTGTAATACTGGCTTATGCTATGATAAAACTATTGATCATCAGATTAAGCTCATATTTGTACTCAGTATTGCTGTCACCTCTGTATTTTGGGAACCATCTATTGGGAATTATGAATAATTATACATTTTACTTTTTATCCTCGGAGAGCCAGCCTTTGGGGGAGTCACCTTACTCCATCTTCCCCTTCTTCTCTGAGCTAATTAAAACAGTTCTTGAGAATGTTGAATATCCTTGGGATGTTCCAACTAGCATGGCCCTATTGCTAGGTCTCCTGAATATAGTTCAGCTTTTACTCAGGGTTAGACTCCTACGTAAATTATATACCATCCAAAGATTGATTCCTGCAGCAGGCCCTGCAGCTACTCCAACCTCAGTGACACCCACTGTAGCTACTCCAACTGCAGACACAGGCACTGCAGCTACTTCAACCCCTGTGACACCCACTGTAGCTACTCCAGCTGTGGGCACAGGCACTGCTGGTACTCCACCCCTGAACACCCCTGTACTACTCCAGCTGTGGACGTAGGCACTGCAGCTACTCCAACCCCAGTGACACCCACTGTAGCTCCTCCAGCCGTAGCCACAGGCACCGCTGCTACTCCAACCCCTGCGACAGGCACCGCTGCTACTCCAACCCCTGCAACCTGCACTGCAGCTACTCAAACCCCAGCAACAGCCATTGCAGCTGAAGCAGGGAGCGAACCTGTGCCGGTATCAGTTGCCCCCATACACAAGAAGAAATCTTGGAAGCGAAAGTCAACTCGTTTAGAAAGGGAGGATGAATCAGGGCCATCACAAAAGGAGGAGGAAGAGGAAGAGCTCATAAATGAGACAGAAACGACACGGTCTCTATCCTTGGGTGAGCTGCGAGACATGAGAAAAGATTTCAGCCGTCGTGCAGGAGAGCATCTTGTCACCTGGTTGCTCCGATGCTGGGATAATGGGGCCAGTAGCCTGGAACTGGAGGGTAAGGAAGCCAAGCAGCTGGGATCCCTTTCTAGGGAAGGCGGCATTGACAAAGCGATTGGAAAAGGGACACAAGTCCTCAGCCTCTGGAGGCGACTACTGTCAGCCATGAAGGAAAGATATCCCTTCAAGGAAGATGTCATACATCGCCCAGGCAAATGGACCACCGTGGAGAAAGGCATCCAGTACCTGAGGGAATTGGCTGTCCTGGAAGTGATTTATAGTGACCTGGACAATGACCAGTTGCCTAAAGATCCAGATAGTGTCCAGTGCACACGACCCATGTGGCGGAAGTTGTTACGGAGCGCACCAACATCATATGCCAACACATGGGCAATGCTGAACTGGGAAGCTGGACGGGGACCAACAGTGGATGAAATGGCTAGCCAGCTCCGGGAATACGAAGAAAGTATCTCTTCTTCCCTTGTCTCTGCTGTGGAGAAACTATCCCAAAAGGTTGAACGACTCGAAAAGCGTATACCCTACACCCCTCCTGTACAGACCAGTATCTCAGCCATTAGAAGTAAGCGCCCTTCTGCTCAAGGAAAAGAATATCGAGGGTACACACCACGGGGCACTCTATGGTTTTACCTGCGTGACCATGGAGAGGACATGAGGAAGTGGGACGGAAAACCTACCTCGACCCTAGAGGCACGAGTACGCGAGTTGCAAAGAAAAACAAGCACGAAAGGGGGCTCTTCCAAGAAACTTGTTGCTCCAATTTCCAAAGACGGGGTAGATTGTCATTTTTTCAGACAGAATAGAAGAGCTGATCTTAATTCTGATTGTGATGAAGGAACTTCTGACTCATATACACAAACCATGAGCAACAGTGATCAGAATTAGAGGGGCCCTGCCTCCAGCCAGGTGGAGGAAAGGGACAACCGGGTCTACTGGACTGTGTGGATTCGATGGCCTGGCACGTCAGACCCACAGAAGTATAGAGCTCTAGTAGACACCGGTGCACAGTGTACTCTAATGCCATCAAGCCATATAGGGGCAGAATCCATTTGTATTTCTGGAGTGACAGGGGGATCTCAAGAGCTGACTGTATTGGAGGCCGAAGTGAGCCTAACCGGGAACGAGTGGCAAAAGCACCGCATTGTGACTGGCCCAGATGCTCCGTGCATCCTTGGCATAGACTACCTCAGGAGAGGGTATTTCAAAGACCCAAAAGGGTACCGGTGGGCTTTTGGTATAGCTGCATTGGAGGCAGAAGAAATCAAGCAGCTGTCTACCTTGCCTGGTCTCTCAAAGGACCCTTCGGTTGTGGGGTTGCTGAGTGTTGAAGAACAACAAGTGCCGATTGCCACCACAACAGTGCACAGGCGGCAATATCGCACCAACCGAGACTCCCTGATTCCCATCCATAAGCTGATTCGTCGACTGGAGAGCCAAGGAGTGATCAGCAAGACTCACTCACCCTTTAACAGTCCCATATGGCCAGTGAGAAAGTCTGATGGAGAGTGGAGACTGACAGTAGACTATCGTGGCCTGAATGAAGTTACGCCACCACTGAGTGCTGCCGTGCCAGACATGTTAGAACTTCAATACGAACTGGAGTCAAAGGCAGCCAAGTGGTATGCCACAATTGATATTGCAAATGCTTTCTTTTCAATCCCTTTGGCAGCAGAGTGCAGGCCACAGTTTGCTTTCACTTGGAGGGGCATCCAGTATACCTGGAATCGACTGCCCCAGGGATGGAAACACAGCCCTACCATTTGCCATGGACTGATCCAGACAGCACTGGAACAGGGTAATGCTCCAGAACACCTGCAATACATTGATGACATCATTGTGTGGGGCAATACAGCAGAAGTAGTTTTTGAGAAAGGGAAGAAAATAGTCCAAATCCTTCTGAAGGCCGGTTTTGCCATAAAACAAAGTAAGGTCAAAGGACCTGCACAGGAGATCCAGTTCTTAGGAATCAAATGGCAAGATGGACGTCGTCAGATTCCAATGGATGTGATCAACAAAATAACAGCTATGTCTCCACCAACTAGCAAAAAGGAAACACAAGCTTTCTTGGGCGTTGTGGGTTTTTGGAGAATGCATATTCCAAATTACAGCCAGATTGTAAGCCCTCTCTACCAAGTGACCCGGAAGAAGAACGATTTCAAATGGGGCCCTGAACAACGACAAGCCTTTGAACAAATTAAACGGGAGATAGTGCATGCAGTAGCCCTTGGGCCGGTCCGGGCAGGGCAAGATGTAAAGAATGTGCTCTACACCGCAGCCGGAGAGAACGGCCCTACCTGGAGCCTCTGGCAGAAAGCACCAGGGGAGACTCGAGGCCGACCCCTAGGCTTTTGGAGTCGGGGATACAGAGGATCTGAAGCCAACTATACCCCAACTGAAAAAGAGATATTAGCAGCATATGAAGGGGTTCGAGCTGCTTCAGAAGTGGTTGGTACTGAAGCACAGCTCCTTCTGGCACCCCGACTGCCGGTGCTGGGCTGGATGTTCAAAGGGAAGGTCCCCTCTACACATCATGCAACTGATGCTACGTGGAGTAAATGGGTCGCACTGATTACACAACGGGCTCGAATAGGAAACCTCAGTCGCCCAGGAATCTTGGAAGTGATCACGGACTGGCCAGAAGGCAAAGATTTTGGAGTATCACCAGAGGAGGAGGTGGTGCGTGCTGAAGAAGCCCCGCTGTACAATAAATTGCCAGAAAACGAGAAGCAATATGCCCTGTTCACTGATGGATCCTGTCGTCTTGTGGGAAAGCATCGAAGGTGGAAGGCTGCTGTATGGAGTCCTACAAGACAAGTCGCAGAGACTGCTGAAGGAGAAGGTGAATCAAGTCAATTTGCAGAGGTGAAAGCCATCCAGCTGGCTTTAGATATTGCTGAAAGAGAAAAATGGCCAGTGCTCTATCTCTATACTGACTCATGGATGGTGGCAAATGCTTTGTGGGGGTGGTTACAGCAATGGAAACAGAACAACTGGCAGCGCAGAGGCAAACCCATTTGGGCAGCCGCATTGTGGCAAGATATTGCTTCCGGGTGGAGAACCTGGTTGTAAAGGTACGTCATGTAGATGCTCATGCACCCAAGAGTCGGGCCTCTGAAGAACATCAAAACAACCAGCAGGCAGATCAGGCTGCTAAGATTGAAGTGGCTCAGATAGATCTGGACTGGCAACATAAGGGTGAATTGTTTCTAGCTCGGTGGGCCCATGACACCTCAGGCCATCAAGGAAGAGATGCAACATACAGATGGGCTCGTGATCGAGGGGTGGACTTAACTATGGACGCTATTGCACAGGTTATCCATGAATGTGAAACGTGTGCTGCGATCAAACAAGCCAAGCGGTTAAAGCCTCTCTGGTATGGAGGACGGTGGCTGAAATACAAATATGGAGAGGCTTGGCAGATTGATTATATCACACTTCCACAAACCCGCCATGGCAAGCGCTATGTGCTCACCATGGTGGAAGCGACCACCGGATGGTTAGAAACATACCCCGTGCCCCATGCCACTGCCCGGAACACTATCCTAGGCCTTGAAAAACAAGTCCTGTGGCGACATGGCACCCCAGAAAGAATTGAGTCAGACAACGGAACTCATTTCCGAAACAGCCTCATAGACAAATGGGCCAAAGAGCATAGCATTGAGTGGGTCTATCACATCCCCTATCATGCACCAGCCTCTGGGAAAATTGAACGATACAATGGACTGTTAAAAACTACACTGAAAGCAATGGGTGGTGGAACATTCAAACATTGGGATACACATTTAGCAAAAGCCACCTGGTTAGTCAACACTAGAGGATCTGCCAACCGAGCTGGCCCTGCCCAATCAAACCTCTTACGTACTGTAGAAGGGGATAAAGTCCCTGTAGTGCATGTAAAAAATATGCTGGGGAAGACAGTGTGGGTTTCTCCTGCCTCAGGTAAAGGCAAACCCATCCGTGGGATTGCTTTTGCTCAAGGACCTGGCTCTACTTGGTGGGTGATGCGGAAGGATGGGGAAGTCCGATGTGTACCTCAAAGGGATTTGATTTTGGGTGAAAATAGCCAATGAACTGAATTATATAATGTTAATTGCTGTGTAATATAGTATGTCTTCATTTTTACTATTGCTGTATATTCTATCAATGGTATAGCAGTAAGGATCGCCCAGATTAATGAAGAATGAATTTTGAAGAAACTGAGGAAGTGCAGCGAATGGAACCAGAACTGACTTCAGCAAGCAACAACCCAACACCAGACCCCATCTCTCCTGCCCTGAAAGACTGTTACGACAGATGGAGCCCAAAACCGTGGACTAGATGAACCCAATGGACATTTTAGAGGGATGGTCCATAGACTAAGGGAATGATATCTGTGTATGTACCAAAAAGATGAGAAAATGGTGGTGATTAATTGGAATGTATTGTAAGGGTAGGACCTAAGCATGACGTAAATGGTATAGAATAAGGGGTGGAATGTCCTGGTTTCGGCTGGGATAGAGTTAATTTTCTTCACAGAAGCTAGCATAGTGCTGTGTTTTGGATTCAGTGCTAGAAGAATGTTGATAACACGCTGATGTTTTTAGTTGTTGCCAAGTAGTGCTCAGAGTGCTCAAGGACTTTTTTGAGCTTCTCCTGCTCGGCCAGGTGCATAACAAGCTGGGAGTACAGCACAGCTAGGACCCAAACTGTCCAAAGAGCTATTCCATACCACATAACGTCATGCTCGGGGGGGTTAGTCAGTTGGGTCGGTCGAGTCGGTCGGTCGGTCGCGGGCAGAGTGGTCGCAGCTCGGGCTGTGTGATCGCTGCTCGGGTACTGATCACTGCTCGGGACGGGCTGGGCATCGGTCAGCGGGTGGTGAGCAATTGCATTGTGCATCACTTGTTTTATATATTCTGTATATTTTCTTACCATTATTATTATTATTATTATTATTATTGTTATTCTTCTCTCTTATTAAACTGTCTCTATCTCAACCCACGGGTCTTACTTTTTTTTCTTTTCTCTGATTCTCTCCCCCATCCCACTGAGGGGGGGGGGGGGGAGTGAGCGAGCGGCTGCGTGGTGCTTAGTTGCCAGCCGGGTTAAACCACGACAGGAATAAAATGTTGAATTTAAGAATTTGAAAAAAATACTTAGTTTTGAAATTGAGTTCACTACAAATGTGTATCTCCAAAGGACATCGTTTGCCTCACTAACAGACATGCATTTCAATTTTTCTGTTGAATGAAATTTGATGAAATTTGGGGGAAAAAAACTAGTAATTTAGCCATGAATGTACCTTTCTGTCCTTGAAAGAACTGCTATTGAATCAAAATAGATGTTGTTCATACATTCATTCATGTAGTGCAAAATTTGCCTACATAAAATCGTCACAGAACAGCCCAGCCAAATGATTATTCCTCAGACTCTCTCTTCCTGCCGGCATCCCTGAAAACAAAATGCTGTTCATATAAATGTTTATGGAAGCTTAATTCAGTACAAGCAAAAATGAAGGTTCTTTTCTCCAGGCTAATTTTATTTGGAGATTCTGCTGCCTTTATTGCTGGGAGTACTGTAAACAGCTTGAGTAGTCCTGAAGAAATGCATGTCTCTATTCAACAATAAGGTTCTGATTAGTGTGAGTAACTGGGAGAGAATCTGGACCTTACAAATTTGCCTTTCCACTCTACATCCTTTTTGTAGCATCATATTATTATTCATGGCTGGAAATTTTTTGGACATTTACGTTAGTGATGTCAAACCACAAACTTAGTCCAAATTCTTTGAAGTTAGTGAAATCACTTCCATTGACTTCCATGGGATTTTGATTAGTCCTAATGTGCTATGTGAAAGTATATTAAGAACTAAATGTGTTTTTTTCTTTGGAATGAAGGGAAACGATAACATCTTTTCTTTTATGTACTCAGTGCACTTTAAAAACACAGATAAGCAAAACCAGTGTAACTTTGGACACTATCAACAGAATCTCATATTTGCTGGCACACAAATTTGGCAGGAACGTAACTGAGTTTATAGTGAGTTTCACCAGTGCGTCCAAGAAGGCTGGGATTATAGAGACTATAGAGGAGCTTTTGGTCATAGTCTTTATAGGGATCTCCTTTCATCTCATGAAAGTACCATAAAACAGATTTAGAGCTTTGTTTTCTTTATCTTCTCTCCAGTTCAGTTGTACAGTAATTAAGAAGCATTTTTCTTGAGAGGTTCAATTATTGCCATACGTTATCTGCAATAATTGGTCTTTTTACGTAAAGCAGCATTGAACAAAAAAATAGAGCCCTACAGATAACATTATGAAGTATGGCCAGACACTGATGTTTGCTTTCTCATAAAGGGGAATGTAAATGTGTGCATTCACTGAGTTTGATAATTATATTCATGACATAATTACCAAGAGAACATGCTGAATCTCATTGCTGAGTGCTTCTGTATCTTTTAATGATGATCCACTTAATAAAGAAGCAAGCCCTTAGAAGTACATAAATATCAGATAGAACTTGTCCATTGAGTCTTTGAAATCATTCAGAAGGTCAAGTTTTTATGCAGGCTGCTTTCCTACAAAACTGTTAAGTAAAATATACAACCAGTAGATACTCATTTTCAGTGTTTGTTTCATCAGGGAATGCAACGTGAGATGTGTTTTTGAGAAAGCAAATTAGTGTGTGGTCTGCTATTTGAAAATGGGGTAAGATAATCCCTTGCAGAAAAGCACAAAAGGTTTCAATTTAAAAGAAGAAAGAGCTTTCCTACGGACTTTTGGACCCTCTTATTAAGCTTAATAGAAAATTATAATCTTCTTTAGAATTTTAAAGATGAATATAAAACACTCAAGCAGGACACTGATGCCCTCAATCTCTAACCAAAAATTTAATTTCTACAGAACATTATTGATTTCATCCTTTTTAAAAACATGCTAAGATTCTTAGGTTGCATGCAAATTAGTGCTAACTATATTTTTAGGGTTAGTCAAAAATACTACATGCAGAGAGCAAGACTGGGACCACCTGCATTATCAAGTTCACTTCTATTCAAATGCAGGCAGGCCTGTAAGACTATATATGCTGATCTATCTGTCAATACAAGGCAAATCTAATGAATATATACATAATTTTTGTTTTAAGCAGCAATACTGATATGAATTGGTTTGAAACACAGCACAAAGCAGGCTTCATATTTCCTACTCCAGCTGAATAAATATTCTTGAGGGACTACCAACGTCTTTGATGTTATTGCCCTGAATTCAGAGATTGGCACTGTGTGATTCACACTTTGCTGAAGCTGCAGAAATTCTGCTTTTCTGAAAGTCTGCCCAGTGACTTAAGTACAGCTGGTCGGCAATTTTCTCCTGCTTTTCTCCCCCACGACAACTGTGGACTCATCAAAAGGACACTTTTTTTCCCCTGTAAAAATGTGTGGATTTCATCACTCCTATTGCCTTGCCCGTTTCTCTGACTTTTGTATAATTCAGGTCTCAAGAACCTGGGTTTGACCAGGGCTCCCAGGAACCCCAAGTGCCTCTGACAGCCATGACGGCCAGGTCTCAACTAGCAGCCACAGAGGTAGATGACTCAGTTTAGTTGCTTTCTTGTACTCGCAGGGTTAAACTCATTTGCAACCAGTTTACCTATGGGCTTGGAAAATAGATAGCCCTGCTGGTTTGGGGCAGTGCAGACCCTGTGAACTCTCCTTCATCTAGGCCAGTATTCTGTCTCTAATAATAACCATTCCCTATGAAATTAGGGCAGGATAAACTCTCCCTGTGACTTGCTGGTCCTCCCTTGAGCCTTCCTGAACTAAGTAATGTTTTCCCTGGCACAATAAATGTTGTATCTGGGGAAAAAAAAATAGTAACCATAAACATATGCCTAGGGAAGACTAAGAATAGAGCAAGCTTATATGATATTTGTCCTTAACAGTTTTCCCATCTCCAGTCACTTTCGGCTGAGGAGATTTCCTGAGCCTACTATGATTTGTATGTTTTGTAACCCACAAAAACTCTCTCTTCCAAATCTCTCTCTTCCAAGACTGGTTTCCCCTTGAACTGCATTGAAATTTTTGCACCCACAAAATCCTTTGGTGAGGAAGTTGACAGAGTGGTCGTCTGTTGTCTGAAGAGCCACATCCTTTTGTTTGCTTGAAGCTGGTTTCTGCTAGATCTATTTAAGCATCAGTAGTCCTTGATTGGGAGGGATGATGAATAGTCGACCTCCCTCTACCCTCTCATCACTACACATGCTTTAGTTGACTTCATCACTTCTCCTCTAAGCCACCTGTGAAAGGTCCTTAGCTGTTCCCTCTGTGGAAGCAGCCCTAGATCTGCCTTTCAAGCACTTCTCTGTTTCTCCCTTGAACAGTGCCATGTTCTTCTAGAGCTGCCCTGTTTGATTTAATCTTTTAGCTGTCCCTTTTGGTTGCTTTTAAACAAACTTCCTCATCTTGACACGGTTGTCTTTGAAGCTGAGCATGGCTGTGGTGGATCTGTAGAGAACCCCATTGGGATACTGACCTGTGAACCTCCTGCCCACTGTTACAAAGCAGCACTTCCAAAACCAGATTTTTGAACCTGATCCTGGACATATCTTGACATCAAGTTAAGGATGCTACTTCCTCTTGCATACTCTATCAGCGGTCAGAGAACACCTATATATTTCAACTCTGTTTCATGCTCCCCTGTGACATTTGCCCGGTTAGGATGGGGGTAATTTAAGTAATTCAATAAAGTTGTGTTTTCTGCCCTTTCTGCCTCTTTGACCTGATCTGCCTTCACAGTCAGTGCTGCTGTCCTGATTGGGCTGTCAATGATATAGACCCAGCGCTATATTCTCCGTGCTGAGGCCCCGGATTTCAATCCATACAGATTTGGTGTTCCACACAGAAGAACCCATACAGACTCCATTGAAGCAGCTAGGGTGTTAATTTGCTTTGACTTTAATCTCTCCTTAGCATATAGTACTAAGCTGCCACTGGCACAGTTCCTTCCAACTTTCATAATATACTGCCCTGCTGATTGCCTTCCCTCCACCAAGCCCTCTGACCGGGGCTTTCACTGGAAGCCATACATCCTCTTTCCTAGCTTTCTTCTGCCATTTGTGCAGAAGCGGATATACTGCTGCTTTGGGTCTTTCTTGGCGTTGCATTTAGATGACAATCTGTTTGTTTTCCATGTCTTATTTCATGAGTTTCTGAGTTGCCAGGGGCCTGAGTTCCTCTGTGTGGGGCAGAACTAGGCTAAAAGCCAACATATTTGGGCAATCAGTGTATTCTGGTGTGAGCACATACCCTGCCAAGACCTGAACCTGAGCCTACCCGACTATATAGATAGCTGATCCAGGCTTCCTGCCACAAATCTTGGAGTTTGTGAAGCCTGGTAACCCTGGCAGTGAGCAAAGCACACGATTAAATTTAAAATGACTGACTGCACAATCACAATTAAGATAAGCAATTTAGCATAAAATAAGGCAAACTAGCATAAAATAACTGATTTGAATTTGTAATGGGATCATAGAAGGAATTAATTCCCCCTAAGAAAAAAAGTATGCTTAAAGAACAACTAAGCAAAAAAATTTAAAGGGAAAGAATTAAAAGGCTACCAGGGAAACCTTGGGTGACAGAAAAATGTTAGTGGAGGTTACAAAGAAAGTATGAATAGTTCAGCATGGAGGATTTATTAGTGCCCAGGGATTTTTTTCTTCCCTATAGCAACAGTCCTGCACTGCCAATATTTGACAATCTTCTATAAGAAGATTTCCTCACTTTCTGCCATAAATCCTATGTATCAGGTGCATATAATTAAAACAGAGGAACAGGGAAAGCAGGTGAGTCTATTTACTTCTTTTGCCCTGTACACAAGCAGATTTTTTTGTCAGACATGCAAAAATATTGCCAGCCGAATAGGCCAAGTGCTGCCTTTAACAAACCTCAGCAGAAAAACACAGAGGTTGCACATACCATAGCATAGACCCTTGGAAAAGGATCCAAATTAGAGAGATTATAATGTGAGGGAATACCAAGATATCGGGTGTAATAGGCTGCATACAAAATATCAGCTCTTTTGGAGGATATTGTTATATCCAGGATTTAATTATAAAACTAGTCAAAGTAAATGCCTACAGGTAAACTTGCAGGCATGCAAAATTAACTGCATCAGGGAGAAGAATATTTGCCTTTCTGCTTGGCATTCAAACTTCCCAATAGTGCAGCAGCTTGTGTAGTACCTAAGCAGGCTGGTCAGGATCAAGGAAAATCCTAAAGTTCATAATCAGTTTGTAATGAATCAGATCTCAGCTGAACTTAGGGGCCTTCTGCCTGAATACGCACTTCTGTATTTTGCTTACAGGGAAGATTTTACTGCTAGAGATGCTAGGAACTTCTTTTTTTTTTTTTTTTTTTTTGTGGCAGAAAAGTCCCCTCAGTCCTGGCCTCCAGTCCCAAAAGTGTCCTCCTTCCCAACCCATTGTTTTGTGGTTGGTTTCTATCCATTATTGTTCCAGGGTGATAACAGTTGCTAATGGGATTTCCAGGAGTGGTCACGGTTTGCTGAGCTCTGTCCCCACTGTGGTTAGTATGACCTTTACTGCTGATTTCAGCAGAACAAAGCTAAGACAACAAAGATCTTTTGAAAATGTTGGATTTTTGAAAATCTAAGTTTACAATAGGAGGGACTTCTGCCAGGCTTCCTAGATACTGCAGGTCATTCTTTGGGAGTAAAATGAGCAACTCTTTTCTGTAATTGTCTTTCCTAAGAGCTTAATTCCCAAGGGAAATAGAGTCATCTTTATGCCAATGACTCATTAATTTCCATGCAGGGGTAAGCTTCATGTCATGGGTGAAAGGAAAGGAAAAAAGTAAGGTTCCTTTTTAGATAAAACATTTTGCATAAAACACTGCGGAACTGCAGACAGGCAAAACCACACAGATTTACTGCCATGCATCAAGGCCTGTGTAGTAGAAACTGCATCAACTAGGAGTCACAACGTACACGGTGAATCAACATAACGCCAGCCCCAGTCTGGCAGCAGTAGTGAACGAGACCTCAGGCAGAGATGTTATACTTTAACACAGAGAACAGGGGAAAAGCAGGTGTTTACAAGAAGACATGGAGGAGCAAATTAAACCATGTGCTCAGCCCGTAGAGCAGGAATGGTGGAAATGCAGGGTATGCTCCTCTCGAGAAAGATTGGGCTGTTTTGTCCAGGGATGGGTCATTTGACATGTTTTGAAAAACTTACTGGGCCCATTTGCTACAAGTAATGTTTCAGCTGATCAGTGCTCATAGTAGTAGGGCTAACACGGTTAACAGGGGTGTGGCTGTTGATTGCTTAAATCCACTGAACCCATTTGCACTAAAGATAGTGTAGCCTGCCAAAATTGTAGATTATTTATTACTGAGGATGAAAATACCATAGATATAGATGATCTTGCCACAGGTCAGGTGAGTGGAATAGAGAACTTCGATGTCTCTTCCAGCCTTATTTGTTTTTTTCCTTCATTAGAAATTTCTGCTTTATTCCCACTTCAGTCTCCACCAGCATTGCCTTTTGGCAGGACAGCAGTCACGTATTATCACCGCTCAGTGTTATCTTAGAGAGAAAAAGGGGTAATTTCATGGGGTAATGACAGATTATTGAAGGATTTCCTTTTTTTGGTTTAAAGAAAAAAAGAAAAACAGAGATTGCGTTCCTGCAGGTTAGCTAATCAAAACAGGAAGACAGAGTAAAACAAGGCAGAGGATGACACAGGACTGAAGCAGTTGCAATCTATTGATTTTAAGCTCTCTCCTCTGACTGCTGCTCAGTTAACTGTATGGGAAATATCACATTTTGTCCTCATTCTGCTGAATTTGTGGGGGCTGTGTACAATAGCCCTTCATCTGCCTAAGATTAAAGCAATATATTAAATTCATTTTTCACAGAAAGACACTACTGTTTCATGAAGTAGCCTGTCTTATCTGGAAAAGCCTGAATTTCGAGTTTTCCCTAATCCTCAGCATATCAGATAGTGACAGGCAGTGAATGGCCTAACATGTTATTCTCTGATCCCCCCTGGGAACTGAAAACTTTAATTCTTTCCTAATGTTTTGGCTGATAGAGGAATAAGAGACTAATTTCACTAGCATATATGTGTTAGACTTCAGATGTTACATGAGAGCACAGGACCAGCACATGCATAATGGAACCACTGGAGTGGACAAAAACCTTAATCTGAACTTTGCAAGCACGTTTAAAGCACAGTGTGGCCATGACAAGTGAAAAACCAATGAAACAAAACCCTCAAACTTTTCTGCAGGTAGGCATAGCATAGGAAAACCCTGACCAGTTTATCACAAAGATGGGGATAGCTCAGGTGTTTCACAGATTTACTGCCTTCAGAGTAACCTCAGCAATAGATTTCCCCTCTAAGCAGTAGTGTCACACTCAAAGCAAATATATTCTTATTTGAGGGAGAAGGCTTTTCGGTCTCAGCAGGCTCCAGTTATTAGTGTGGCAGCTGCAGAGAGCAGGTTGCTCTGCCTAAGAGCCAGGACGGTTAGATACACCACCTATTGAAACAGATCACTGCTATTTCCAATCCCAACAGGAGATGGGATTTAGGGAAATGTGGTGTCTCACACTTCCAATATTCCAATATGCCTTCAAACCATCATTAGCATGTCCTCTTCCCTTTCTTTTATACCAATAATACAAGGAGGCTTTAGCCTTCAGGAGATTTCTGACCCAAATCCCTAGCAAATTTTAAGCTGCTTTGTGCAAATTTAAACAAGGAAGCTTGGTAGGTTAGATGGACCACCACATAAGGTTTTTTTTTCCTGTCATTCAAGTAAAGCCTCATTAAGGTAACACTGTATTTCCACATCTAGTAATAGATGGTCTTTGTCTTTGAACCTGTGTGTTACATTTTGTTACAGATTGCTTTTGCGCAAACAGTATTATACAACTTGTACCAGGAAGTTACGCTCATTAAAGCATTAGAGAGAGGGAAATATTTACGTTTTGATAGTGCTGAAGATAAAAGGGGAAAAGTAACAGAGGGGGTGTGCGTATATACTGTGTCACTCCACTCCACGCAGTTGCCAGGAATTATTTCACTGACTTCACTCAGGCCAGGATTTCATCTCAAGTTCATCTCTGACAATAAAGGAGGCTTAACTAAATAAATGTGAAACACAGGGATTGTGTTTCTGTACAAGCCTCCCAAGAGTGGAGGAGGACTCAAAGCAGATCTGAGAGTTTTGCAACCCCTCACCTCTGGAACTGCATTGCCTAAGAGTGTATGAAATCTTAACTTTCTGCATCTCACTGAGAGCAGATGGCCTCCGTGCTATTCCTTTTCTTCTTTACAGTTACTCTTTCTGAGCTCTGACTTTCCCTCCTTCTCCTATCCCACACAATCTTTATAGAAATATGGGAATAGGCAAATCAGAAGGCAATAGTTATTGTATTTGTGCACTTACTGTATTTAACTGACCTTTCAAATGCTCGGTATCTTATTTCACTGGCTTCAGCTTACATAGAAGCTGAAATGTACTCAGTCACTAGCTCTGCAGTATGAGGTACTCAAAACCAAGACTACTCACAGAGACTAAAATTAAACTAACAGTCTCTTTTTTTAGGTTTGGTAGCATTAAAACTTTTTAAATTCCTTGGTTGTAAAAGGGGTAGGCTAGGCATAATGAAATGTAACGAATAGAAAATAGCCCTGAAATGTGATTCCATCCACAATATGCATCATCAGATTGCTCTGGAAATGGCGATGTGAGCTAGAAGGAGGAGTCACTAGTTATATGACATGCAATTTAAATTAATGGCCTTTGATAAGCAGAAATTAATTTAAGGAGAACAGGCCTACAAAGCCTCAGTCACTTGGAAGGCAGTTTTAGTCACTGTTGACATTAAACACCATCACTCGTACTGAGTCCAAACTATGTTTACTATTGTTTCATTTCTTGCCAAAATTCACATTCTATTACCCTGACACCCTAGAACTTGGAAGCTGTTAATGCAATTGGAAGAGAAAAATAAACAGAATGAAAGAAAAAAGCCCTCAACCCTCTGAATGTTTGGTTTGTTTAAGGTAATAATAAAAATCGAAGTGCCTAAAAAACTAAGCCTTTTGTGAG
This sequence comes from Gorsachius magnificus, assembly GCA_034008185.1. Lineage (NCBI taxonomy): Eukaryota > Metazoa > Chordata > Aves > Pelecaniformes > Ardeidae > Gorsachius > Gorsachius magnificus. Next base: position 168,558,608 of record CM067081.1, read on the forward strand.
TACATACCACTGACTATTGCTGTACATTCTCCATAAAAAGTAATAGAGAGCTGCAGCATTCTTTTCCAACGTGCTTCTGTAATGATAACTTTCTTTACAAAAATGAAATCAATGCTTACTCAACACCTACATTTTTGAAGAAGTAGAGGCTTGGAAAGATTTTCATAAATGTTCATCATACGTAATGTGTAAGTATTAAGGATCAGTTCCTGGAACATTTTCATGAATCTTTAAGGGAATTTTGAGGAATAATCCTTTATGCTTCTTTCTACATTTCTCTTATTGCTGGCATGAACAGAAAATGATGCTTTAACAACAGCTGAAGAACTGTAGGGCTTTTTTATTAACTTCACTGAAGTTGTTTGTGTGTTTGGGGGATAGAAGATGAAGCTGTTAAATCTTGCTTCACGTTCCAGCTTCAACTTGAGATTAGACAGCAGCAGAGTCAGACAAATCTTGAGTAACTGCAGGTCTCAACACCAAAACAAAAGATCCCACCCCCACTTGTCTCCAAACAAAACACAAAAGATAAATATGGGAATATGAAGCATTGGAATATGAAACATCATTTGGGTGCTCAGAGTGGAGGGGAAGAAATACATAGTAACACTAAGAATATTACAAGATTAAAAACCAGAGCATCTGCAGATTTTACTTGCATTTAGTAATGAAAAGGTAATGTAGATCACTGGCTAAAGAATACATGCACTCGTGAAGTTTGTTTTCTCCTCAAATTACATTATCATTAAAAAGAATATGATGAGAGTATTTTAAACCATACAAGGCAAAGTGGGCAGAGATTTCATAAGATCCTAGATTTCATGGTGGTGGTAAATCACATGAATATAGTTCCCAGAATGATATATTTACAGCAGTAGATGAAAACTACAATAATGCTGCTTATTTAAAAGTTATTTTAGGAGCTAACACAGTTTACAGCAGTGGAGGGAACAGGGAGACACTTTCACAGAGGAAAGAAAATGTCTGAGAACACAAACCATAAATTCAGATGCCACCACTTGTCCCGTTCATTATGTCCTGTTCACTTATGTATAAAAACATGTGTCAATTGCCTAAGACCATGAGTACAGTTGCATGCAAGATAAATTACCTCTCATGAAAACTAGCAACACAAAATTCCCTTCCTACCACCTCTCTTTCAAGTACTGCTGCAATCTCAAGAAATTGAGACGAAGTCTCCACTCAGATGTACAGGCTATTTCATTGTAGAACCACTCAAAGTCACTAATCGTGAAAAAGATTATTGAGCAGCTCCTTTTTTCTAGAAAGACAGAGGTCTTCCCTGTTATATACCTGTCGTGGTTTAACCCGGCTGGCAACTAAGCACCACGCAGCCGCTCGCTCACTCCCCCCCTCCCTCAGTGGGATGGGGGAGAGAATCGGAGAAAAGGAAAAAAAAAAAGTAAGACCCGTGGGTTGAGATAGAGACAGTTTAATAAGAGAGAAGAATAACAATAATGATAATAATAATAATAATAATGGTAAGAAAATATACAGAATATATAAAACAAGTGATGCACAATGCAATTGCTCACCACCCGCTGACCGATGCCCAGCCCGTCCCGAGCAGTGATCAGTACCCGAGCAGCGATCACACAGCCCGAGCTGCGACCACTCTGCCCGCGACCGACCGACCGACTCGACCGACCCGACCGACTAACCCCCCCGAGCATGACGTTATATGGTATGGAATAGCTCTTTGGACAGTTTGGGTCCTAGCTGTGCTGTACTCCCAGCTTGTTATGCCCCTGGCCGAGCAGGAGAAGCTCAAAAAGTCCTTGAGCAGTCTGAGCACTACTTGGCAACAACTAAAAACATCAGCGTGTTATCAACATTCTTCTAGCACTGAATCCAAAGCACAGCACTATGCTAGCTTCTGTGAAGAAAATTAACTCTATCCCAGCCGAAACCAGGACATTCCACCCCTTATTCTATACCATTTACGTCATGCTTAGGTCCTACCCTTACAATACATTCCAATTAATCACCACCATTTTCTCATCTTTTTGGTACATACACAGATATCATTCCCTTAGTCTCTGGACCATCCCTCTGAAATGTCCATTGGGTTCATTTAGTCCACGGTTTTGGGCTCCATCTGTCGTAACAGTCTTTCAAGGCAGGAGAGATGGGGTCTGGTGTTGGGTTGTTGCTTGCTGAAGTCAGTTCTGGTTCCATTCGCTGCACTTCCTCAGTTTCTTCAAAATTCATTCTTCATTAATCTGGGCGATTCCTACTGCTATACCATTGATAGAATATACAGCAATAGTAAAAATAAAGACATACTATATTACACAGCAATTAACATTATACAATTCAGTTCATTGGCTATTTTCACCCAAAATCAAATCCCTTTGAGGTACACATCGGACTTCCCCATCCTTCCGCATCACCCACCAAGTAGAGCCAGGTCCTTGAGCAAAAGCAATCCCACGGATGGGTTTGCCTTTACCTGAGGCAGGAGAAACCCAGACTGTCTTCCCCAGCATATTTTTTACATGCACTACAGGGACTTTATCCCCTTCTACAGTACGTAAGAGGTTTGATTGCGCAGGGCCAGCTCGGTTGGCAGATCCTCTAGTGTTGACTAACCAGGTAGCCTTTGCTAAATGTGTATCCCAATGTTTGAATGTTCCACCACCCATTGCTTTCAGTGTAGTCTTTAACAGTCCATTGTATCGTTCAATTTTCCCAGAGGCTGGTGCATGATAGGGGATGTGATAGACCCACTCAATGCCATGCTCTTTGGCCCATTTGTCTATGAGGCTGTTTCGGAAATGAGTTCCATTGTCTGACTCAATTCTTTCTGGAGTGCCATGTCGCCACAGGACTTGTTTTTCAAGGCCTAGGATAGTGTTCCGGGTGGTGGCATGGGGCACGGGATATGTTTCCAGCCATCCGGTGGTCGCTTCCACCATGGTGAGCACATAGCGCTTGCCATGGCGGGTTTGTGGAAGTATGATATAATCGATCTGCCAAGCCTCTCCATATTTGTATTTCAGCCACCGTCCTCCATATCGGAGAGGCTTTAACCGCTTGGCTTGTTTGATCGCAGCACATGTTTCACATTCATGGATAACCTGTGCAATAGCGTCCATAGTTAAGTCCACCCCTCGATCACGAGCCCATCTATATGTTGCATCTCTTCCTTGATGGCCTGAGGTGTCATGGGCCCACCGAGCTAGAAACAATTCACCCTTATGTTGCCAGTCCAGATCTATCTGAGCCACTTCAATCTTAGCAGCCTGATCTGCCTGCTGGTTGTTTTGATGTTCTTCAGAGGCCCGACTCTTGGGTACATGAGCATCTACATGACGTACCTTTAAAACCAGGTTCTCTACCCGGACAGCAATATCTTGCCACAATGCGGCTGCCCAGATGGGTTTGCCCCTGCGCTGCCAGTTGTTCTGCTTCCATTGCTGTAACCACCCCCACAAAGCATTTGCCACCATCCATGAGTCAGTATAGAGATAGAGCATTGGCCATTTTTCTCTTTCAGCAATATCTAAAGCCAGCTGGATGGCTTTCACCTCTGCAAATTGACTTGATTCACCTTCTCCTTCAGCAGTCTCTGCGACTTGTCTTGTAGGACTCCATACAGCAGCCTTCCACCTTCGATGCTTTCCCACAAGACGACAGGATCCATCAGTGAACAGGGCATATTGCTTCTCGTTTTCTGGCAATTTATTGTACAGCGGGGCCTCTTCAGCACGCACCACCTCCTCCTCTGGTGATATTCCAAAATCTTTGCCTTCTGGCCAGTCCGTGATCACTTCCAAGATTCCTGGGCGACTGAGGTTTCCTATTCGAGCCCGTTGTGTAATCAGTGCGACCCACTTACTCCACGTAGCATCAGTTGCATGATGTGTAGAGGGGACCTTCCCTTTGAACATCCAGCCCAGCACCGGCAGTCGGGGTGCCAGGAGGAGCTGTGCTTCAGTACCAATCACTTCTGAAGCAGCTCGAACCCCTTCATATGCTGCTAATATCTCTTTTTCAGTTGGAGTATAGTTGGCTTCAGATCCTCTGTATCCCCGACTCCAAAAGCCTAGGGGTCGGCCTTGAGTCTCCCCTGGTGCTTTCTGCCAGAGGCTCCAGGTAGGGCCGTTCTCTCCGGCTGCCGTGTAGAGCACATTTTTTATATCTTGCCCTGCCCGGACTGGTCCAAGGGCTACTGCATGCACTATCTCCCGTTTAATTTGTTCAAAGGCTTGTCTCTGTTCAGGGCCCCATTTGAAATCGTTCTTCTTCCGGGTCACTTGGTAGAGAGGGCTTACAATCTGGCTATAATTTGGAATATGCATTCTCCAAAAACCCACAACGCCCAAGAAAGCTTGTGTTTCCTTCTTGCTAGTTGGTGGAGACATAGCTGTTATTTTATTGATCACATCCATTGGAATCTGACGACGTCCATCTTGCCATTTGATTCCTAAAAACTGGATCTCCTGTGCAGGTCCCTTGACCTTACTTTGTTTTATGGCAAAACCGGCCTTCAGAAGGATTTGGACTATTTTCTTCCCTTTCTCAAAAACTTCTTCTGCTGTATTGCCCCACACAATGATGTCATCAATATATTGCAGATGTTCTGGAGCATTACCCTGTTCCAGTGCAGTCTGGATCAGTCCATGGCAAATGGTAGGGCTGTGTTTCCACCCCTGGGGCAGTCGATTCCAGGTATACTGGATGCCCCTCCAAGTGAAAGCAAACTGTGGCCTGCACTCTGCTGCCAAAGGGATTGAAAAGAAAGCATTTGCAATATCAATTGTGGCATACCACTTGGCTGCCTTTGACTCCAGTTCATATTGAAGTTCTAACATGTCCGGCACGGCAGCACTCAGTGGTGGCGTAACTTCATTCAGGCCACGATAGTCTACTGTTAGTCTCCACTCTCCATCAGACTTTCTCACTGGCCATATGGGACTGTTAAAGGGTGATCGAGTCTTGCTGATCACTCCTTGGCTCTCCAGTCGACGAATCAGCTTATGGATGGGAATCAGGGAGTCTCAGTTGGTGCGATATTGCCGCCTGTGCACTGTTGTGGTGGCAATTGGCACTTGTTGTTCTTCAACACTCAGCAACCCCACAACCGAAGGGTCCTTTGAGAGACCAGGCAAGGTAGACAGCTGCTTAATTTCTTCTGCCTCCAATGCAGCTATTCCAAAAGCCCAATGGTACCCTTTTGGGTCCTTGAAATACCCTCTCCTGAGGTAGTCTATGCCCAGGATGCACGGAGCATCTGGCCCAGTCACAATGCGGTGCTTTTGCCACTCATTCCCGGTTAGGCTCACTTTGGCCTCCAATACAGTCAGCTCTTGAGATCCCCCGTCACTCCAGAAATACAAATGGATTCTGCCCCTATATGGCTTGATGGCATTAGAGTACACTGTGCACCGGTGTCTACTAGAGCTCTATACTTCTGTGGGTCTGACGTGCCAGGCCATCGAATCCACACAGTCCAGTAGACCCGGTTGTCCCTTTCCTCCACCTGGCTGGAGGCAGGGCCCCTCTAATTCTGATCACTGTTGCTCATGGTTTGTGTATATGAGTCAGAAGTTCCTTCATCACAATCAGAATTAAGATCAGCTCTTCTATTCTGTCTGAAAAAATGATGATCTACCCCGTCTTTGGAAATTGGAGCAACAAGTTTCTTGGAAGAGCCCCCTTTTGTGCTTGTTTTCCTTTGCAACTCGCGTACTCGTGCCTCTAGGGTTGAGGTAGGTTTTCCATCCCATTTCCTCATGTCTTCTCCATGGTCACGCAGGTAAAACCATAGAGTGCCCTGTGGTGTGTACCCTCGATATTCTTTTCCTTGAGCAGAAGGGCGCTTACTTCTGATGGCTGAGATACTGGTCTGTACAGGAGAGGTGTAGGGTATACGCTTTTCGAGTCGTTCAACCTTTTGGGACAGTTTATCCACAGCAGAGACGAGGGAAGAAGAGATACTTTCTTCGTATTCCCGGAGCTGGCTAGCCATTTCATCCACTGTTGGTCCCCGTCCAGCTTCCCAGTTCATTATTGCCCATGTATTGGCATATGATGTTGGTGCGCTCCGTAACAACTTCCGCCACATGGGTCGTGTGCACTGGACACTGTCTGGATCTTTAGGCAACTGGTCATTGTCCAGGTCACTATAAATCACTTCCAGGACAGCCAATTCCCTCAGGTACTGGATGCCTTTCTCCACGGTGGTCCATTTGCCTGGGCGATGTATGACATCTTCCTTGAAGGGATATCTTTCCTTCATGGCTGACAGTAGTCGCCTCCAGAGGCTGAGGACTTGTGTCCCTTTTCCAATCGCTTTGTCAATGCCGCCTTCCCTAGAAAGGGATCCCAGCTGTTTGGCTTCTTTACCCTCCAGTTCCAGGCTACTGGCCCCATTATCCCAGCATCGGAGCAACCAGGTGACAAGGTGCTCTCCTGCACGACGGCTGAAATCTTTTCTCATATCTCGCAGCTCACCCAAAGATAGAGACCGTGTAGTTTCTGTCTCATTTATGAGCTCTTCCTCTTCCACCTCCTTTTGTGATGGCCCTGATTCATCCTCCCTTTCTAAACGAGTTGACTTTCGCTTCCAAGATTTCTTCTTGTGTATAGGGGCAACTGATACTGGCACAGGTTCGCTCCCTGTCTCAGCTGCAATGCCTGTTGCTGGGGTTTGCGTAGCTACAGTGCATGTTGCAGGTGTTGGAGTAGCAACGGTGCCTGTGTCCACAGTTTGGGTAGCTACAGTGGGTGTCGCTGGGGTTGGAGTAGCCGCAGTGCCTGTGTCTACAGTTCGGGTAGCTACAGTGGGTGTTGCAGGGGCTGGAGTACCAGCAGTGCCTGTGCCACAGTGGGTAGCTACACCGTGTCTCAGTTGGAGGAGCTACAGTGGGTATCACTGAGGCTGGAGTAGCCGCAGGGCCTGTTGCAGGAGTCGATCTTTGGATGGTATATAATTTACGTGGGAGTCTAACCCTGAGTAAAAGCTGAACTATATTCAGGAGACCTAGCAATAGGGCCATGCTAGTTGGAACATCCCAAGGATATTCAACATTCTCAAGAACTGTTGTAATTAGCTCAGAGAAGAAGGGGAAGATGGAGTAAGGTGACTCCCCCACAGGCTGGCTCTCCGAGGATAAAAAGTAAAATGTGTAATTATTCATAATTCCCAATAGATGGTTCCCAAAATACAGAGGTGACAGCAATACTGAGTACAAATATGAGCTTAATCTGATGACCAATAGTTTTATCATAGCATAAGCCAGTATTACACAGTACAGCAGAACAGTAGCTTTAATCCACTTGCGAAAAGTGACAACCAGCAGCACAGGGAGTGCATACAGCAGGTACGGTGATATATAAAAGAACTCCATGAACAAGGACAACAACTCTGAGAGCAAATAAAACAACATTGCGACCAGCGACTATTAGACTAATATAACGAATGCTTATCACAAATGTGTTTTAAAAATGTTCAGATCTGTCGTTATCTCAACCCTTGAGGCCCCACGTTGGGCGCCAATATATTGGACTGTCGTGGTTTAACCCAGCTGGCAACTAAGCACCACGCAGCCGCTCGCTCACTCCCCCCCTCCCTCAGTGGGATGGGGGAAAGAATCGGAGAAAAGGAAAAAAAAAAAGTAAGACCCGTGGGTTGAGATAGAGACAGTTTAATAAGAGAGAAGAATAACAATAATGATAATAATAATAATAATAATGGTAAGAAAATATACAGAATATATAAAACAAGTGATGCACAATGCAATTGCTCACCACCCACTGACCGATGCCCAGCCCATCCCGAGCAGTGATCAGTACCCGAGCAGCGATCACACAGCCCGAGCTGCGACCACTCTGCCCGCGACCGACCGACCGACTCGACCGACCCGACCGACTAACCCCCCCGAGCATGACGTTATATGGTATGGAATAGCTCTTTGGACAGTTTGGGTCCTAGCTGTGCTGTACTCCCAGCTTGTTATGCCCCTGGCCGAGCAGGAGAAGCTCAAAAAGTCCTTGAGCAGTCTGAGCACTACTTGGCAACAACTAAAAACATCAGCGTGTTATCAACATTCTTCTAGCACTGAATCCAAAGCACAGCACTATGCTAGCTTCTGTGAAGAAAATTAACTCTATCCCAGCCGAAACCAGGACAATACCTGTCTATAACTGATTAAAGACTTTGTACAAGTAAAGAGACTTTATACATGTCATCTTCTAATCTGTTAAATCAAAGAGTCAGCCTATTACAAATGGGGTTAAACATAGCAAATACTGATAGCTCTTCCTCACAACACAAACTTTTAACTGAATGTTATTCTGACGATTTGTTTAGAATCGCAATACGAAATGTATACTCCTATAACTATAAAGTAAATGCATCAGTTCTTCAAGAGGACTAGTTCTTTTCCTTTTGACATTAACACATGAAATCCTTGCCCATTTGAGTCAATAAAGCTTTGGCTAATTATTTCATCAGAGCCAGATGTAAAGCCTTCTCTTACGTCCTTTAATCAAAGAAATGTGAGCTGCTGGAAGAGATCAAAGACCATATGAACAGTATTCACTAATGCCAATTCTTCTGATTTGTTGCTGTAATTGGAAACTCATTAAAATGCAATGGTTTTAAAATGCATTTTGCTGGAAATTGCTTTACTTCTCCATGTAGTACAGCTTTTCCCTATGACTATGTGCATATATAGTTGATATGAACCTAATTAAGGGACATGCAGCTGTACAAGATTCAGCTGATGAATAGTAGCTATTTAAAGCTACATGGTATGACCAGTTGAATACAGACTTAGCAAAAAATTGAGCTAGTTGACTGTCTTAAAGATGTGAGAACTTTGAATCCACATTTTATTTTTTGTGCTAAGCCATGATCAGAATAGAATCTATTTTAATTGCTCTAGTTTTGCTCTCATCAGATAAAAAGTATAAATTATCCCATTGATCTCATACCCAGAAAAACTTCCTTCTGTTATTTTGACACTAGAACGCTAAATTCAGCTAGTGTAAGCTGAAGGTATCTACAGAATTCAGTGGTGCTGTCTGCTACAGCTGAGGTTTTGATCCAGCAAGTTCACAGAAAATACACTGTGATCTACTTTTGTTGTTAATCTCCTGAGTTCCTTTAGCATTTGCCTAAAGCATGAGATACTTCAGAGTAACCTTCTCAGGGGCTCACAGAAATGCAGGACAGAATAATTTGGCCTCAGAAAATACAACTTCACACGGGTTTTAAAAAGTGAACTGTTTGGATGATTTGAATATGAAGTCTTACTGATGTCTACCGACTCAACTATGGCATTGACTCACTTAGCAAAATACCAGATACCTGTTTCAATGGGTAAAGGCACATTGTAAAGAAAAGCATAGCAAGTTGCATTATCCGTATAACCAAGAAAATCACGCAGCATTTCTTTGGCTGTTAAATAAATCTTATAAGGCCTATCTTGTCTCTGAGCACTCACTAGCACCTCCCAAAAGAAAGAGGCAAAGAAAATTTTCTCTTCTCCCTTGTGTGACAGGCATAAGCATCAGATGATAATATGGCTACCATAGCACAATATTTTGCAGTACAAAATCAAGGAAATCTAAATTCTTTGGAACAGAAACAGGGACTTTCTTGTTGGTTTCCTAGGAAATTAAGTGGCCTAGACTCCCCCTGTGCCAAGAAGCAACTGCAACATCAGGTCAAAGGCTTAATTAACTTTTTATGTGAATTACTCAGCAGTAAAAACCAGTTACCCTGCTCAGGAAAGAAGATGCTTCTTAAGTCAATCAGAAAAGCACTTACTTAGGTGGAAAAAACATCCCCAATTAAAAGCAAAGCAAGCAAAAAAGAAGCACAGAGATATAAATGTGCCCGCTTTACAATTTAAGGAGCTAAGCATAACAAATATTCCAACCCTTTAACTCTTCCTTGCAGCTGATCTTGACTTTGCTGCCTGTTGCTTAACATCAATAGAAATGACCTATGAATAAGAAGAGAATGCAGCTCCACACATTCATATATGTCATGATCATGAAGCTGAAGAAAAGAAGTCTCAGATACATCATTGAAATTCATCTTCATGCTGTCAAATGAAAAAGTGTGTAACAAGCTTCACAGTAACCTCTTTAAAATAAACAAAATTTTATCTTGAAAAATCTCAGGGGACCTAATCCTTACAAAATACATATGAAAGGAGCAAAAAAGACCCGCTCAATAGACATCTCTCCTCATGGTTTGCAAGCTGGCTTCTGCTGCTCCTGTTCACCAAATACATTTTGACTATTAAAAGCTACCCTTGAATGGCAGTTCCTGCATGCGGGCTGCCTTACCTGGACTTCTAAAGTCAGCAGCTTTCATCATCGTTGTTTTCTTTGTGAGGTCCAACATGGCTTGCACAGGCAACAGAGTGGAACTTGTGAGCCAAATTCTGTTACTGTTTCACTGCTGAAACCAGGTTAAAGCCAATGGATCTACCCCAAATGTACACACATGAACAAGATTAGATTTTGGCACCACCTGGTAACTTTCTTCTTTATAAGTATCCCTGTGACACCAGTGCTTGAACAGATAGTGTAAACCCACATAATTAGACGTGAATGTGAAGCAGAAACACCCATTCTTTGCAGATCAGATTCCAGCATGGGATACTTTTCCTTTCAAAGTTTCACCTAAGTGGTCACAACTTTAAGGGGACTTCTATGTATATACAATGTAAAACATTTGTGGCTGCCTATGGAAAAGTTTAATGTTCTTCTTGCTTTTAAACAAATTATTAGGAAAATGTGGGAAAACACCAAAGCATAGGAATAAACATCTTTCTTACTGACCAAACTTCTCAGTTATGCCATAATATCTAACTTTGAGGAGATCATCTCTTGGCAAAGAAATACCTGTGATATCACTGTTTCTGTACCATGACTTCATTGGCAGACTGAAAAAGAACAGCAGATGGTTTGCATAAAAAGACGCTTCTTTAATTAATGGATGTTTCTAACAACTAGCACCCCCAAAAGTCACAAATAACATTTCTGATAAATAAATGTGTTGAAATATTATTAGTTCTATCTTTAGAAGCCTTCTCTCACATAGACATTCTTTTATTTTAAGTCAAATTCATTGTTTTGGAAAAAGGATTTAGACAAATTTAATGTCTGAAAACACAGGAATTATTAGAACAGACCAAATGTAATATACAATCTGAACATTTCCAGTTCCTGACCTACATATGGCTATTATGCCGGTTGTTACTGGGTTTCTCTTCCCCAGGTTTCTACCCTGTTGGTAGCACACTATTCACTGAGGATTAATATTTTACCATGGAATGCATTCCTACTTGAGACTGAATATCAAATTCAATTCCAAGTTGAGAAATTTAGACCTGGCAATAATAAGTAACAAGAAGATTGTCTGTTTTGATAGGGCAATCATTCTTGTATGAGTAGTTTTTAAAATTTTCATTGTTATTAGAATCTCACTTACACTTCTGTTTTTCAAACTCTAAGCACACAATTTTCAGGAAACATTTGAAAATACTGAGGTGAGTATTGCATATACATGTCTAAGGCATATACTGCTTTTTAATATATGTGCAAAATTTGTTCATCTTGATTGCAGACTTCATGTCCTTACCCAATTTAACTTCAATAAATATTTTTCTTTCAGCAATAAGGCCTTAAGATTTTTTCTCAAAGGCAACATCTTAATACCCCAATATGGACACCCCATATTTCTCATGACCACCTGAGGTAACTTCACTCCAGCATGTGCAGGGAGTGGGCAAGTAGGAATGAGAAAAGCTCTCCTCATCTGCACATTTTGGACCAACACTGACACCAAAGCAATCCGACAAGAAACAGTTTTAGACCATCAAACATGGAAACAAAGGCAGAGTAATAAAGGAATCATGTCTGCTGGAGAGAAGCAAAGTCCCTCTGGAGAGCACAGGATTTCAGGTAATCTTCAAAACATATATTTTTGCTGTAAGAGAGCTCACAAACTTTTCCTATGTTATTGTAAAATCCTATGGGGAGCAATAGACTATTACCATGAAGTAGAATAAATAAAGACAGTTATGGGTGTGGTTACGGAATTAATCCTGTCTAGCTACCTCTCTGATAACTGTAGAGTTAGTGCTTATTGAGATCAAACCATAAAACAACTACTTTGTTTTTATTACCTTGTTGTAAAATACAAACCACTGAAAAACTGCTAACCTCCTATCTTCCAAAGCAGTAAAGACAAATGTGACCCATTGGTCAGTTATCCTTGCAAATGGAAACACATGGGAATAAAGTGAGTGAGGGACAAGCTGCAAAATGAGTCACAACAAGCAAAGGAAATGAAAGGGAAAATCAAAGTTTTACAAATGCAAAAATACTAAGAGAAAATGTAGGCCCATCACTGAAAGAGGAAGGAGGACAAACAACTTATGATCCAGGGAAGGGTGAGGTATTTAATGCTACTTTTTTTCAGTCTTCATAATGAAGCATTTCTGTAAACCATTATAATAACACTTAGCTGTGACCATCAATTTAAGCAAGGCAATATGAAAAATAGAGGGTAGTATTATTTAATCAGAATCCTCTGTCAGAACATTTGACTGAGTGATGACTTTAATATAAACAAGTAAACTAATAAGAGTTTGGGGAGTTTGTACAAGAGAAATCTGTAGTTTCCAGAGAGTCAAACTGTGAACTATATGCAGGTTTAAATACAAATATTTTGCGGAAACTTACAATTTATTCCAAATCTCATAAAGAACCATTATCCTCACACAAACTACAATTATGAAGGAAATAATGTTTAAGACAGTTAGATTTTTCAGACTAAAGACACTGATGAAATTCGCTTCATAAAACCACCGAAACAGCATTTCAACTACCAGGCATTATCTCTGAGAGCTCACATAGATGAAATTCAAAGGCATTGGAAAAAAAGTAAACACAATAAATATATATATATCTTATAAGACACAGGGCTGGAGGAATGGAAGGCAGTCATTTTAAATATGATCTCCAAAAAAAAAAAAGAAAAGAAAAAATATATAAGTTCTCATTTTATAGGATTTCAGAACATACAAGGTGACTTAAAACATTCCGTATAGTTTTTTTTCAAGAAAATAGACACAAGGCGTTTCCTGTTTCTGATTTTTCAGGTCAACATTCCTTCAAATATGTTCAGCATACTCATGTTTGAATTTCTCTCCCCTCCACTCACCTGCCAAAATGATGAAGTTCATATTGCCTGACTTTTTATAGACTTTTTTTGGTAACAATTTTCCTTTTATTTTACTAGCTTTAACTGAAGTCTGTGGTTCTGCTAAAGAAATGCTTTGCAGTACCAACATCATGGTGTTCCAACTGTTCAGTCAATTCCAATTTTCTTTGCAAATAGCACTGTTGATTCAGCTTACATTATTGAGATTAAGACATTTGTTGGTTTTTTTTATATTTTTATACAGTATATTGTTTTCCTTTGAACAATATATGGCTTAAAGTGGTCAATACTTACAGAATTTCTTCAGGAGTAAGAGCAGAATTGCTCATGTTTGTAGTCACTGATAAGGTAAAAGGTTGCTACAAGAGGAGAGTGCCAATGTTTTTACAGCTTACACCATCACTATAGAAGCAGATTTCTGATTGTTTGGGTGCTTATGTTTTTAAAAGCTTAGATTTCTTGAGAATTGTAAGTTGACTCTGAGTACTCTATGCTTCCATTAGTTTGCTTTCCACAACTATATTGCTTTAGTACTTGTGACAATATTAAAATAGTCCTGGAAATAGATACTATGGTTGGTGTTCACTAAGGAGAGGCACAGAAATTACATGCAGTACTTGATTGAATTCAGAGGTTTCACCATAAAAGGAAATTTGTGCAAACATATCTTTCATTTTCAATCCACGGTGCTAGTATCCATATGATAAATTATCACAGCCTTTAACATCTCATCTGTGTTCTGCACACTAATCCATTTCTGCAGGGAATGCATCTAATATTCAAAAGGCTGGAGCAGTTTCAAATGGAAGTCGCTATAATATCATCAGGATACTAGTCAAGCAATAGTTCTGAATCAAAGGCAAATTTTAAAATCAGTTGATAAATTTTTTTATTTATTCTTCTGGGATTTTTTTCTTCTGATTCAATAGATTCTGGCCACATTGTTGCTCAGCAGATATACACTGTATTTAATTGGATTTTTTTCAATATTCCTATTTTTCACATTGAGAAAATCAAGATACTATCTAGAAATAAGTCATTCTGAAACACCTTTCTGTATGTATAACATTGCTAACAGTTACAGATGTCTCACTTTTTTTGGGGAAGTATAATGCAGCATTCAAGTCAAGGGGTTTACCTGTACATATTTTCTATTTTCCTTCCAATACCTGCAACAAAGGGAGGCTGTTTTGTTACCATATACAGCAAGAAAGCTGGAATACCTATGACAGAATTGCAACAGTGTCTGTTAAGCCTATGCATGTCTGACTCATGTTGATGCAGAGGCTGATTTGCATATGCACATATACAAATATGAGTGTTGAAATACAGGGCTGCAAGACCAAAACCTGGTGCTCTGCATATGCAGGCTGGGTTCAAATGCCTTTACACTTTTGTCCAACACTTTTGGAAACCTCCCTCTTATCAACTTACTTTGTGGCTGCATTGTCATTTCACTGCTTGGATGACTAATATGATAGGAGGAATACAAATGGCATACGTTGCTGAGAAGTAAATTGGGTTTTTATTGGTTAATTTTCTCTGCAGCTACATTACTAGCTAACAAACTCCAGTGAGGTGAGCAGAAAGGCTGTATATGCATAAGTGTTGGTGGCCTGTGACCCTTAAAACCAAAGCAGTTCTGAGTAATACAGGAAAAAAGATACTGCTTTATCCCTCATTTCCTGTTTGAACCTGAATTTTTTTGAAAAACCATTATGTTATTCTGGATGCTCCGAGCTACTAATATGGCCAACTTACTAACACCTTTTCCCACTCCCTCTCTTTGAGTAAACTGCCCTACAAAAATGTATTTCTGCCTTGGAACTGTCCTATCTTCTTCCCTCATTCTATTTTTGGAAATGCCTACAGACGTGAACAAATTATGGGCTTAGAAGATACCATAGACCAATCTACACCCTTCAGTGTGGTTTTTATTTCATTGGTATCTTTTTGTGGTATACACTTGTCACATGCTCTTGCTTGAGAATAGCAAAGCAAAGAGTCCATGGGTGTTTTCATACTTACAGGCTTACAATATGTTTTCTGGAGGTTACATTTCTACGGATTTCAAAATGATTCTAAAAGCTACACCTTCTTAATATTGGATTATAGAAATTCTTTAATCTCTAGTTCACACAAGGAGCTCACCGCAGTATTTCTAGAACCTCAATTCATTATTTCCTCTTAGAAAAAAGACAAAACCATGGTATATCCACTTAGCTACTAGTAAAATCATTGTAGAACAATAGAAACATCTATAAATAAGCAATATTAAAGTCTCTGGCAAGCAACTCCTCACGTGGGATAAAATCTTGCCTTTGAACTGTTCCAAGGAAAGTCCTGCTGATTTTAGTGAAGCATCTTGCGTATGTGTCCTGGTTTTGGCCAGTATAGTGCTGTGTTTTGGATTTAGGATGAGAATAATGTTGATAACACACTGATGTTTTAGTTGTTGCTGAGCAGTGCTTACGCTGAGTCAAGGACTCTTCAGCTTCTCATACTGCCTTGCCAGTGGGGAGGCTGGAGGTGCAAAAGAAGCTGGAAGGGGACACAGCCAAGACAGCTGACCCAAACTGGCCAATGGGATATTCCATACCATATGACATCATGCTGAACAAAAAAACCTGGGGGGAGCTGGCTGGCGGGTGGCGCAGCTGCTGCTTGGTAACTGGCTGGGCATAGGTCAGCGGGTGGTGAGCAGTTGCATTGTACATCACTTGTTTTGTATATTCTTTTATCATTATTATAAGTTTTCCTTTCCTTTCTGTCCTATTAAATTGCCATTATCTCAGCCCATGAGTTTTACCTTTTTTTTTCTGATTCTCTCCCCCATCCCACTGACGGGGGAGTGAGCTAATGGCTGTGTGGTGTTTAGCTGCCTGTTGGGGTAAACCATGACAGCATGCCTTAAAACTAATGGTTGCAACTCTCAGGTTAATGCTTCATTTGGTATTCTTAAAGGAAGCGAACAAGTCTAGGTCTGTGATTATATATATGGATGGAAAGTTGAAGCAATTAAAGGCTAAAGGCAAATGCCCTCACATATATGAGGAAGAGATGGAGATTGGGAGCCAACTGTTTAGATCATGGTCTCCTTAGAGATTCATGCTCTAAAAAAAAAAAAACAACCCATCACAATTAGCTGCCACTTCCAAAAATGAAAGCACATAGTTTTGATCCAGAAAATGTACATGCTGATAGTTAAAAATTTAACTCAGTTGGCTTTGATGGGTTGCTATAAATTATGCTCATTCCTAAGGTTTTTGTTTGTTTGTTTTAGAAGAACTGGGACACAAGTAATTGAAATCATCCCCTGGGTCACTCTCTCGGTCACACAATGACTCATCTGCTGAGCTGGTAACAGAACTGTCTCTGCTGGATGTGTATTGCTTTCCCTGTGTTTCTGGCACCAGGCTCACTGCTAGCTCAGTATGATCTGCAAACTTAACATCACCATCTGCTACCACTCAAATGGTACAACTCTTTCCCAGCATTCCTGATGTTTGATGTGCCAAAACCAGAGATTTTAGAATTTGTCAAGTGCTTTGAAGTTAGAAAGTGCTAAACTACTTCAATTTTATGTCCAGTCTGCCTCACCATTTGCATAACCTGAGTTGGATTTTGAAGATCTCCGCACCTGATTCTACAGAAAATAAAAAAAAAAAAAGAAAAGAAAAATCAGAATGCAAAGGCTACTCTGGGGGTGTATGTTTATGATGGTTGTCATAAGACACACACCCCATGTATTCCTACTGACTTCAGCATAACAGAAAGATAGACAAAACACAGTTTACTTAAATCATAAAAGCCAGTGAATCAGAATCTTGCCAATCTTGAATGGGAACAGTTGATATAAACACAGAGGACTTTGGCAGGAAAGTTAGCACTGGTAAAAAACCTCAAATGAAAATGCCATCCATAGAAAGATGGAATAAATTCCAGGTAAACCTATCTGAAGGAAGGCTTAAAAAGACTATATTTCCACTTAAAACTGCCCAGATGGCAAATCAGGAAGGCTGCAAGAACAGAAGAAGAATTTGAAGACAAAAGTATAACAATTTGTAAACCGATTTCCTTTCTTCCATGTCTATACTCACTCTTGTCCCATAAGTCACCCAGGTGAAGGGGACAGCGAATGTCTGAAAGCTGTTGATCAAACTGTGAGAGGATGGGAATATGGAAGTACCTTTATAGCCCCTAGCAAGTGCAAGACTATCCCAATCATGCTCTTAACACATCCCCTAAGTAGATTTCCAGAGACTTGATCTATACCTCTCTTCAAGCTGATGAGGAAAGGAAGTGAAGTGGAAAATCCTACAGTGGTACAATAGTTTTAAGTTGCAAGGACAAGACCCTGAGCAATACAGTCTAATGATAAAGCCCTTCTCTGAGTGAGGGGCTGGCCCAGATGACCTCCAGGGTTTTTTTTCTGTGATTTTAATTAGGAATTGCTCTATTACTTTATCTTACATTGGGAAGGGACATTTGGATCAAGCAGAGAGTGATACTTCCTATTCCTGGTATTCAAGTATCATAATATAAATTATGAAGAGAAATAATAGAAATAATAAATGAAGCATTGTCCTTTTCATTTCCAAACACCTCATTCTTTCACATTCAAAAAAACCCCCAAACAAACCACCAACCCCAAACCAACAACATTTTGATAAATCTGTCTTGATTGTATCCCTCATATTGATTTGTTCAGCAGCTACTGCTCTGGACAGCATGCAGTGCCCTATGGCAGGCAACAGAAGACCTCCTGTTCGCTTTGTTCTGTTGTCCTGGTCCACAAATAACTGCCCAAAAGCAGGGGAATCTGCACCTGAGTGGGCCAAGGTGGGAGGAATTATTTGTAGCATAGTGTGAGACAGGCAAGGAAGAAACACCTTGCTAACCCTCCCAGGGAAGTAAAAATAAGATTTCTTTTGCAATTTGAAGGAGAAAAATAGTGGCTATTGCAGTGCAGGAAGCTACTGAAAAAATTCTACCCTGAGAGCAAGCAGATTGGATGGACAAACAGTGTCTCTCTCCTGGGAGATGTTGGACAGAGAGAGAATTTACTGTCATCCCTTCTCTTTTATTCTGTCATTCCTGCCTAGTACATCTGAGTCTTCTATTTAAGAATAGTGAACCTTTCCTAGCACATTAGATACTGAAAATGCTTTTGGTGATGAACTCATTTTAAGTACAACATATAGAAAGTCCGCCTCCAGACTGGTTGATTTGAGGTATCATGTTCTGCCCCCCTGACCCCCAATCATTGTTACCTAGAAGAATCCAGATGATTTAAACACAAAGAAATGACACTAACATAAACATCTGGATCCAGAAATAAAATCCTGCCCTATGCTTGGACCTACATCTGTTGAAATGAATGCCTTTCATTATGGTCATTATTCCTTTGAGAGCTGGAAAGCATCTGTAAGACTTTTGGACAAGGTCTAAAATGAAAACCACTACCCCATCTTCAAATATTTCCCCAAACTGGAAGGATGTTTGGTTGACATCTGCTAGGTGATAGGGAGGATGAACCGGCCAGCCTGAAATATACCTTTTTTGTGTTATGTCCCCATGCAAACTGGGGGGAAAGACCCTCTCTGTAGGTGCTTCTGCCTTCCTCCAGAAGCTACAAAAATCCCAGAAACCAGTGGATTCCTTCCCACAGCCTGCTCAGAGTCAAACCTTTCTTCCCCAAAATAACTTCACATGAAAAGTTCCAGAAGAAGAATTTGTAGATAAGATTTTTCCCTTTCCCAATTCAGCCTCCCAGACCCAATTGGCTTTTCTGCAGGATATAATAAAATAATATACAAGAACTGGCAAAAGACAATTGAACAAACATTGCAGGACCCTGGCAGTTCTGGTAGTATTTGTAACTTGACCTTTTCTGGCTAGCATCCTTGGGTGTGGGAAGTCCTCCCACAACCATTTTAATTCCTTTAGAGAGAGCCAAGGAGCCAGTCCCACGCTGTGACCCATTGCTCAATGTAATGTGTAGCTGGAGCTGGAACTGAGGTCTCCTTCTGGGGATTCAGAGTATGATAAAATTGCTGCTGGGCCCACTCTGCTAAACGGCACGCATTCAGCAGGGGCCTCTGAGGTAAGTGGTGGTCTTGTATGGATTTGCTTTGTTCGAGTGAAACTTGTGTATGCGCATATGGTGAAAGCCGCAGCCTACTGAAGTCAGTGGGAGTCCTCCCACTGTTTCCAGGAAGTTTTAGAGCTGATTCAATAGGATGCTAACTTGTTTTGAGAAACCATGCACACAAACATCAGCATTTCTGCCCAGGGCTTTGCAGATGCGTTCTTCCACTCAATGAAACATTCCTTGTGTATAGCACAAATTCCTCAGGTTCCTACCCTTATATTTTTCTAGTATTCAGCACAAAAAGACCTAAAACATGATCATGTCTTTTAGCTGCTACTGTAATTCAAAAGATTAACATAATCATCAAATCAGTTTGAGCTCCAGGAAATTTGAGGCTGGTTTTGTTATTCCCTACCATCAAAAACTCATCTTGAATGCTGTATTTTGGCTGCTGAGTTCTACGTGCTGCTCAAAGATCTTCGGAGGATGGAAAGATGTTATATTTTGATATAATAAATTGAGTTTTCTAAAACATCCAGCTGAAAGGATAGAAAGAACTGCTTGATGACTTCATAAGATAAGCAATTATATCCACACAGCCACGCTGTGAGAGAGCGAGATATGAATTAACAGCAGACGACACCTAAGAGCTATCAAAAAATAAAGACATGTTCAAAAAATTCTCTACCTTTTAAAATAAAGATCAAGTTGGAAGAGATTGTCAAATAGATCTCGTATGAAATCTTCTGGATACGACATTTTAACTTGTGGTTGGAGATATCCCTGGTTCTTTTTTGTCACAACTATTTTCCTCAAGATTATATTTGCATAGAACTATACAGCTCAGTGATTTACGGGAAGGGGGAATGCACAAAAATTTGGTGTTCAGTTGCACATCTTTAAGGCTTCAACTGGTCACAGATGCAGCAGATAACACGGTGATTTACCTGTGTGAACCTTGTCAGCCCTGTGAAGCTTATAATTATTAAAATTAGACAAGATTATGGAGTTTGCAGAGAGAAAAAATGGCATGAGAGCCTTGAGTTCTTGTTTTCCTCATATTCCATTGATAACCCACATTTTTGTCATGTCTAGATTCTTCAACACTGAAATTAAGTGGAAAATACAATTTGGCAGCTCACTAATGGTTTTGCCATTTGCAAGAAAAGTGGCTCTAGGTAGAAAAAAAAAGTGTTAATAGTTAATGTTCAGCATGCTCTGAAAACCAATTTGGCTTTCAAGTCTGGCATGGTTGGTTTTATATTATACTGATGGATTTTTTGCAGCTAGAACTAATGCTGTCAGACACTTAATTTCCTTTGTTTCATAAATATATTATGTTGCTCCATTTTCTGTAGTGATAAAGAATGGTAAGATTATTTTCAATATTTTTGAACTTTAAATCTATTTCTTATTATATTACCAGAGGATAGTTCATGTTTGGTTTCAGGTTTTAAGATAAAGGCCTTGGAAAAAATGTACATTGGAATGATCTTTTTCCCATACGCACTGTACTTCCAACAACCTGGATCTCAAAATAGCAAAATGATATTAAACACTTCTTTGTTTCTATTGCAACAGAAAAACTGCAAGGACTGGAGTTATCTTTGGAACTACTGTTTGTGCAATGGGATTTAATAAACAGTAGCTAAGAAAAAAGGCCAGAGCAATCCATATGGACAAACCAGTAGATTTTTTCTGCAGCACTCTGAATAACTCGGCTAGGTTTATTCAAGAAAGACAGGAACTGTTCCTGCTGAGTCGTTCTTCTATGAGTGCTACGCCACTTGCCTTGCAGCAAGAGACCTTGGGGTATGCTGCCTGGGGGGGACAGGGCATAGGCAAGCCTGCTGCCCCTGCAGAAGGTCCATGCAGCTCAGCTCTAAGCAAGTGCTGCTCCTGTTTGGGAGGTGCACTCCCATGTTGCTGCTCCTGGGTGTTTCTTTGGTGGCAAAGGTGAGTCCTGAGCTGTGAAGGAGGCAACCCCTGGGCAATCACAGAGAAAAAAAGGACTGCTGATAAATAGTGAAACCTGTTGAACCAGTATCTCAAGGGAAAGTAAGAGATGCTATCATCAATCCTTCCACAGGAAAAAAATCTGAAACTCAGGTTTTGGCAAATAAATACAGGCAGAAATATTCTTAAAAGAGGTAAGTCTGTGTTCTCAGGCACCTTGAACTAAAAAATTCCTTCTCTATAGGGCTTTGAGGACATAAATGCCTCCGAGTAATAATTTGTCTACATTTTTTTTTTTTCAGATTCTTAGAAAGGGTCACCTTTTTTTGGCAAGATCTAACAAGCTGTCTGCAAAGCCAAACACTGAAAACTAAACTTTCAAAAGAAAACATTTCAATGAAAGACATGCAAGTTTTGACACTCAGTTAAAACTAATTGTAGAGCAGCCAGCGCCTTATACCCTCCCGAAGTCAAAATCCAAAGACTAAGTCTTTTTAATGTGATTTCAGAAATTCAACTCAGATTGCTCTGAGACCTCCTTCTGAGGCCATCAGGCCCCATACGAAATGCACTTGTCATTTTCCTAATAGATCTAGAGTGTGCTGTTCCTTCCTACGATGGCTCAAACATTTACCAAGGTAGAGGAAAATCTGAGTTTGGTTCTCTGTTATCCTAACGATTTGTCCTGCTCAGAGCATTAGGATATGGGTGACGAAGATCATATCTGTTGAAACTGTGAGTGTGAGAGAAAACACAGCTTTGCAACCTGGTGTATAAGGGCACAAGTGGACAAAAGGGATCCTGGCTTCCTGCCCCCACTTCATAAATTTAATCTGCAAGAATTGATTTGAGAAAACACCATCTCTATTTAATCTTTTTAAAGGAAGAATTTATGATCCTACTTTCAGGGACAGATCTGGGAGACCAGCTTAAATAGGTAGAATCACTTTGCTGAAGCATTTAGCAAGGACCTAAATACACTAGAGGAGACAAGATTTAGGACATATCATTCTTCTCATCACTCAGCTCCAGAAGTATTCAGATTGTCTCTAAATCCAGCTGGCACTCCAGATTAGGAGGTTAAGGTACATCAGTGTCCATAGCCAGCAGCACATCGGGAAGAAACATGTTTAATATTGCATTGGGTGCTGTGTCTGAGCGACCAGTTGTGCTCACTGGGGACTATGTGAAGCCAGGGAAGCCTTGAGCTTCCAGACCTAATGCTGCAGTGAGACATTTGCTGCAGCCTGCAGTGATTTGGGGCAGTGATCTGAATTCTAACCCTGGGACCAGGAACATAAAGTAGGCTGTATCAGGTTAACGTGGTGGGCTCTAAGTCCCTCTATAATGCTATGACGACTGGTTTCTATTCTTAGTGAGGTTTGAAAATGTTCAACTAAATATATGTATAAGAAACTGGCAATGAAAACTGAAAAATGAGTTGTTTGGTAAAAACAACAGCAAGAAGAAAAAGCAAAAATAAGATTTGGGGCTTATACAAAAAGAGCTGTCTGCTAAGACAGGAGATTCCCTCATACATGTTACAAATCATTTGCCTAGATTACTTTTGCAATCAAAACAAGAACCCAACAATTTCAGAGGACTTACTTTAATGCTGGCGTGCTCAAGGAAGGCTGCAAAATTGTTTGGGTTATGAAACATAAAGCACAGCTTTGAAAAATATGCAAGGGCCAATATAGTAAGAATTCTCACTCTCAGAGATCTCTGAAATCGGCATAAGGAACCCAGGAAAATCAATCACACTTCAATTCACTTTAATTCCCTTAACAGGATAGACCGGTAGATGGGGAAAAATAGCGAAAGACACCATTAAAACTAGACTTATTTTGAAAAGTGTATTGTTAAGGACCCCACGTAGTTGGACATTGGAGGCTGCTACTTCTCTGAATTACTGTGGCTGGGATTCATATCTCTGGAGAGAGTTGGGACATCAGTGAAGAGAAGCTGACCCTTTCTGCCTCTGCTTACCTGTGAGATGGCTAGCCCTGCTCCTGAAACAAAGATGCTAGATTTTTTTTGTTGTTCTTGTTTTTCTTATTCTCGCTTAATGGAGACCGGGTATCATTCTCTGGGGTGTTTTCTCAGGCTCTCAGTTTAAACAACCAATCATTAACTTGATTTCTTTGGAAGAAGAAATCCAAAAATATCAAAAGCTGTGCACGTTAAATAATGACTCAAGCATGGCATTCTTAATTTCTGTGAGAGCTAGGGAGATTATTCAATGTATTTCAGGCAAAACAAAATGTCACTTTCACCACCGATCTGAAAATCCAAGTAAGTCAACTGAAAAAAAATAAATCAAAAAGAACAAAATTTCTTTTGTTGCCTCAGGATACTTGATAATAAGCATCCTATGAGGGATACATAGAGATCTCTAATAATGATTCAGGGGCCTGTCTTGTGCTCATTCCATACATGAGCAGGACCATGGAAATTAATGGATCTAACCAACAGCAGGAAAGGTCTGCAGGATCAGGCACCTGATCAGTAGTATTTACTTCTGCTCTTTTCAGAGTGTACAGGATTTTGGAGGGGTGTGGTCCAGAGAGGAGAAAAATACCATAGCAGAAAATAACATAAGACTGGGAAGGTCATCTAAATAAATGACTAATGAGGCACCTGCCATTAAAAATAAATCATCATCACTTTGTCACTATCCAATTTCCCCTTAAATTGGTTTCCAGATATGACATCAGGTCCAATATTTTCCTATCAGCATTGATGCTTTATTATTGTAAAATGGGAGCACTAGAAGGATGAAAATGCTCAATGTGCATTAGTAAACACATTCAGAAATCAGGCTGTTTGGAAAGGTGTTCTTCTCTGCGTGTTCCCATTCCTGCTGGTATTTCTGATATACAAAATATAAACTAACCAACTGACTCCTACTTGTGCATTTTTGGCAAGGTAGTGTGTTCTTCACATATGTAATTATTGCTTGACTTTTTTTTAACTTGTATACACTATTAGTAGAAAAATAATACTGTGACAAAGACTGTCAATCTAATAATTTCATAGCAATCTAACAATTTTATCTTAATTAAAATGTTTCCCTGGAGAGAGTAATTTTGCCTCAACACACTGCTCAGATGTGCTGGATGACATTATCTTCCCAATAATAATTTAAGAAAATGCTGTCAATATCATTGTCTTACCAGTTAATCTACTTTGCCTGTTCCCTTGTGTCCTTATTGCAGGTTTCTTATTGCATTTGGAATTACGTTTCGCTGAACTATAACAAACAGTTATATAAAAGCTAATAATTCAGTTTGATCGGTTTCTGGTGTTTGTATAACCAGCATATTAATGGTTCTCTTTCTCAGTGGCAGGGTTAGGCTTACTTATAAAAAGGATTCTGCCAGATTTAAACTAGTTGTAACAGAGAGCAGAACTTGGCCCATCATACAGTTAGCGTATACTTATGTAGTTAAGAGTGTAATTGCTAACATGTGACAATTGCAGCAACACTGGGCATGTTAATTGAGAAAAGGGCATTGCTTGATTAACTGCCCTGGGGACTGTCATATTAGATGGATGGTTGAAGGAGTGCTTCTGTCAGGACTTTGTGGCACTCCCTTTCTGAAATTGCTAGTTTCGAAAGTCAGCCATGGGCAGCATGCAGTTGTGAGCCCAATAGTTTGTCGCAAGACAGAAAGAGTTATCCAGATAAGAGGAAACCGCAGGGTTGGTACAGGCCAGGAAACACTTTGGGTTACAATCTGTTTGTGACTGGTTTCCATTGCCTCATAAACCTGCAGCTCCAGCAGTGCCTGAATCTTCCATTTCGGGGGAAATGGATTTGCATCGTACCTTACCCACAAAGGGTGATCGACCTTACAGAGCAAATAGCTTTTCCAGCTTCAGTGGACATGCTCACAAATGGGGCTCCTAAAC
Source organism: Gorsachius magnificus (assembly GCA_034008185.1). Taxonomy (NCBI): domain Eukaryota; kingdom Metazoa; phylum Chordata; class Aves; order Pelecaniformes; family Ardeidae; genus Gorsachius; species Gorsachius magnificus. The sequence goes on from CM067081.1 coordinate 168,583,789, forward strand.
CTAGACATACTCTTCCAGTCTGAGTGACAGTTGTTCGTGGCCTTTTAAGAAATACCTTTGTTGATAGTCCTCAAGCTCATAGCCATCTGCCATCTGTTATTTAACACCCAAGGACAGTCCGATGATCTTCCAAGCCTGATGAACTTCCAGGGATGAAGCTGACTGCTTACTTTCTCGTCTGTTTGTCTTACATCTTGGTTGGCATCTAAAAACACATCCTGGCTTTAAGCTCAGGACAGCTCAAGAAATTTGTGAGCTGAAGTCCCACAGTTCCTTTTCCCTGCGTTCCGATTTTCTGAAATTTCTCCAAAGCATACGGGAGACAAGTTGCACACCCATCATTTTCCAGAATACTTTGCTTGACACAGCATGTGGAAACCTTGAGTGTATTTTGGTGCTGCACTTGAAAAACATGCAAGGCAGTATTGGAAGCTTTGGAGAGGGCTAAATGATGTCACGAAGTTAGGGATTCATGTGACCTGGACTGATGAGAAACAACCTCTCGACTGTGGCTAAACATCAGTGAAGACAAAAATTTACACAGTAGTTTCTGCAATCCCAATCTTATAGTGTGACTGGGGCTTCCCCTTTGAGGTTCTCCCTGATTCACATTTGTTCAAGTCCAAAGACAAAATATACATTAGAAAGAAAACTTATGCCGGAGTTTGCAAGAGGCGTGTACATCATTGCATTGATAACACAACTGGAAAGTATTGCACAGAGTGTGTCAAGTGCCTGAGAGAAGGGTAGGGTATTCTACGATGAAACCAGTTGTTACTGTGCAGCTTTAAGAGCCTTGAATCACAAATGTTATGTAGCTGTTTAAAGAAATTTTTGAAAATCTTACCAAAAGGGTGCACAAAGAGTGTCACAAGAATGAATTAAAACTAAATTAAATAAAAGAAGTGCAATTTAGTTTGAACATACACACAGCAACTAAAAGCCAATCATGGTCCAGAGAATGAGAAGACCAACACAAATTTCAGAGTAACAGCAAACTCCTCTTTCTTACAAACTCAATTTCTTTTCACTCCCAGTGACAGTTTAGGGCAGGTCTACCTTGAGCTAAGTAACGCTGTGCTTTCAAATATATCGTCCACCCGTAAGTGCTTATGTCAACAGGTACCCAGGGATTCAAAGTGAGAAGCTTTGCTTTTCTTGGCTGATGGTGCATTGAGGAATTTATTGCATGCATTGTAGAAAGGTCATTCCCCAAACAGGCTGTTCCCATGGAACTAGCAATGTGGAGTTCATCAGGAGACGGAAATTCAGGCCCTTTGCCAGTTTGATACTTGAACAATTACTTTCACCATAAATGAAGACGAGTCAGTATATTACAATTTTCCTTAAAAAAGTCTAAAATTTATATTCAGAAAAGTCAACATCTTTCACTCTGCATTGAGTCAGTGTTAAGCTGAATATATGTGGGCTACTGAGGTGTCTCGAGGAAGCTGTACCTCAAATGCTGAATAGCTCTGTTCACCTATGAGTCAGGTTTCCAGTTGGAAAATGTTTTACATATTCCAGGTTAGGCCATGGTTTTAGTGCAGTGCACAGCCTCAGGGGAGATCATGTGGTGTCATGGGCCAGGTAGTACCATACTCCAGCCTAGTCCACATGAGGCATCCTTGGCCTCATTGGCTTGGATTAACCAGTGGAAAGCAAATGTCTTGATTAGATTTTCAGAAATGGTAGAACAAATATTTTCAGGAAATATTAGAAATATGGGGAAAATACCATGTTCAGAAAAGTAAGAGAGACTTGACTGATCTGTTACTGAAATGCAAGTGCAAAGCAGTAACTGAAGTTGCCACAAATAACTTCTACATGTGCAGAAGACACCTCACATGCCTCTGCAGTATCCATCCCTGTTACATGGACTGGGCCTCAGGGCTGAGGATTTACCCTCTAGTCCCTACCTCTTAATTGCTGATTTAGACTGTATGAATGGAAGTTTAGTCTTGTGTTAAGCAACATTAGTGGCATTTCAAGGTTACAGGTTGTTCAGTGAGCCTGGTATGTAGGTGGAAAATGAATCAGTTTCTGTAAATCAGGAAAAATGAAGTACTTACAAAATCTGCCTGTGAAATTTTGAGGATGACCCACTAAGTTTGACTCGCTTGTTTTATGGTGATCCCAGGGGCTGTGTTTTGTTTAGAGTTTGGTATTAAGTAGTCTAATTGTGACTGTAGATGGGGGCCTTTTTCATTTGCATAATCTTCTCATGGGACTACAGCCGCTAATTTGGTGATTAATTATCCATATTACACACTGTTTATTTGACCATGCCTAGATTAATTTCTCTTTCCAAGCAAATCACATTTAGATATAAATTTGCATATCTTGATTACATTTTAATGCCTTGGCTATCATTGTTTCTTCCCTGTGTACCTCATCAGATTAGAGAAGAGTGCTCAAGCAGGGAATGATGGAATGTCTTAAATGACATTGGGTATCATTGGACAGACCATGCACATGACTCCACGTTAATGGAAAAAGTGTTCCTTTTACCATCAGGAAGGTTATGACACCTAGACTGTAGGTCCTTTGCGAGTTTTGTGACATTATTACTTAAGGAAATGTTTCAAGCAGGATATTTTAACAGGCTAATATGAAGAAAATAACTAATATATGTTTACAATTTAAAAGATACTGACTTTCATAGATTTTCATCTGCACTCCAGCTCTTCCAAAACTTTTCTGCCTTTATAGGAATAATAAACATATGTAAAGCTTCTCCTTAATTTAACAGTAGCAGTTAAGTCACAGGCATAGAATATGTATTTTGAGAATAAGGTTCAGAATGCAGCATGGCAAACCCTTGAATATATTCCAATAAGAAACAGAAAGCCAATTTGTTCGTGACATGCTTTTCTGAGACAAGTTTTTGCAAGAATTGCATTCTAACACAGCTGGAATCTGTGCAAACAACAGGAAAAACTGGATTAGTATATTCATAAAAACCTTTCTAAGGATCACTGTAGCATCTCAACAAACAACTAGGAAATTCTCTTTATAAGGCAAGCTGCTTATTCTGAATACCTTCAAGTTTACATATGCCTTGTACATTTATAATTTGTGTCTCTCATTTACTTTCACAGCACATGCACTACAGCTAGGTATAGCCTTAAAAATAGAATAATATTTATTGTAGGAAGCATGAATTTTTATAGTTCTTATGATTAAGAAGAGTGTTCTCTTATATACATTTGTCTATTTCATCATAGCAGTGATCTGTACACAATCTAAATTATAAAATGCAATCTATCACTGTTGTAACAGTAATTAATTCCATCATTCTTTCCCAGAAGATGAAGGCAAAAAAATACACTGAGATCTCCAAACATGTGGTTACACACAGGATCGTGGGGGAGGGGAGAGGAATATTATATACACTGGCTTATAGAAATCGTTAACACTAATCCCATTTGATCTCTTCTAAGTGCTCTTCCAACACTGCTTGTATCCAGGAAAAGAAATCCAACAAGTAAAATTGTAATTGTTAAAACTTGATAACCCAAACGTATTCCTATCTTTTGAAGGGGAGGTTTTTGTGCGTTCAGAGCATTTCATCACCATATGAAAGTCAATGACTCCCATCCACAAAACATTTCAGGAAGTATGTCAAAATATTGGGAGTCTGACCCTAAAAACACCTCCCTTTTAAAATCAGTCTGATTATTCATATGAGTGAAGTTATTCACATGTGTTAGTATTTGCTGTAGCAGACCCTTGACCTTTGGCTTTACGGGAAGACAACACAGTTGTCATGATTTCACAATATAAATAGATACTATTAAAAGACCCAGAGTAAAAACATAGACTTACTGGGATTAAAAACAAAGCATCATAAATGTTTATGGATGTCACAAATAAAAGGGCAACTTCAAGTTCATGTGAGCTCTGCACATTTGTTGTTTGAAGTCCAAGTTCACGGGCTGCAGCCCTCCTCAAGAAATGCCTGCCAACACATGTACGCATATTTCAGTATCAGTTTGATCCTCCTTTTAAAAACAAACTGTATTTTGTTGCACAATGAAGATGAAAAACATATTAAACCAGAATTAATACTCCCTAAGGAATAAAAACCAGCTTTGGAAATTGCATACAAACTTTTAATTATTATTATATTGTAGCTTATAAAACTTTCAAAAGCCAAACTAATATTTAATAAAGAAGTGGGTGGGCAACTACATCATGAAGCCCCCAAACACAATAAACAAAGCTGCTGGCAAACATGATGCCTTTCTCTGTTCCAAAACAGTGTTCTTGTGTTATTGTCCTCAGTGAGGCATGAAGGGTTTGGGTGAAATTCATGCCACATTGAAGTCAATGGCAAAAACTATTGACTTAGAGCCAAAATGTCATCCTCTGTATTAAATTAAAAAGAAAGAAAGGCAGAGAAGATGATGACTGAACCCACCCATAGGACAGAAACGAAAGCCTGCTGTAGGCTGCAGCCCCTGGCTGGTGGTGCTGGCCCTGGCCCCCAGGCTCGCCCTTGTTGAACGATGGGTGACCTTGGTCCCTGCTGTCGCTGGCACAGCCCAGAGCCTTGCACAACCGTGGCAGCTGCTCCACCCCTTGCCGGCGTCAGTGGTCCAACCAGCAGCAACTTGTCTTTGAAAATGTGCTTTGCTAGCTTAGGAGAAGTAAACAGGGAGGAGGATCCTAATAAAGAGCTTTACTGAACCTGCAAATACTTGGGAAATTGTGCTAAAGAAGGCCCTCAATCCATCCAGCTGAAAGTCTCCCTCAAGCCCCCAGATGTATTTGGTTTGGTCCTGACCACGGGATGCACAACGTGGGTGGCGCAGTAATGTTTTACACTGCTAACATACCTATTCCCCTTGTCTAGCTGAGAAGAAACTGCCCTAAAGAACCTTATTCACATTCTTTCCCCACCTGGAAAACACTGGGAGAGAAGTGTAGCCACTATGGAGTCATATTTATATGGTTTATATCCAAAAGGGTCCAAGAGAAACCTAGATAAAGGTGTATTTTTGTCTGCTTGAAGTCAAGAGGTGAGTTTTATTCCCCTTCCAGGCATAACTCACCAGTTCATCTGGCATCTTGAATATGGCCAAGCTCTTCTTATGTGACACATCTAGGAGGGAGTTCAGGAAGAAGGCAATGAAGAAAAAAATCCATTGTTGAAGGGAAAAGTTCAAGAGGAAGAAAAAACAAGAACGAAAGAAACACTGCCACACAATTCAAACATCTGCTGGAGTGAGATTTCCTGCATGGAGCCAGTGAATATTACTCTTTCTGGTGTTATAAATTGGGTGTGTATTTATTACTTGGACATGTTCCTTAGTCTTATGTTTCTTCTGATAACAGAAAAGGAAAATTAAAGAAATTACTGTAAATGGAAGAAATTAGGAATGTTTTTCCAAATGTTCTGGACCTTTTCAGTAGCTTTCATGGACTGGGTTGGAAGTCCTCCTTCTACTGTTTAATTAAGATATGCAGAAAGTGTACCTGTATCTAATAAAGACAGAAGGGTGTTAAGTTTGGACCCAACTACTGCTCTTGACAAATCAGCATGATGATAAGCTTTAAAAGTCAAAGGGACCTCGATGAAATTCTTTCAAAAGCCTATTGCACAATCTGTTGGTTTTTTTCTCTTTACATTATGTATATTTAATTAGAAAATATGTTGCTATGCCATTGTTCTGATTATAATCACATATAATATATGAACTCTTGTATCTATCTATGAGCCCACTTCCAGCATAAGGTTCTAAAATCTTTGATAGAAATCTTTAAAATCCCCACATTTATCTAAATGTTAATGTTGTAGGAGAACAGGCTGCTGTTTGGATGCAACTGTCCACATCTTTTTGTATGTTTGTTGGTTTTTTTCACTTTTCAAACAATAGCTCTATGTCTAATAAAGTGCTCCTTAAACTAGTACATACCTTTATAACCCCTGGAAGCAGCTGCCACACGTATGTTAGCTCAGATGTATTTCAGCAATTTTCTCATAGCAGCAGCTGTACTAGGTAACAGGAAATGTGTAAACATACATGGATGCCATCCTGTGTTAGAGTTCGGCTTCTTGCAGGCAACCCCAGAAAAGCCAACAACTGATGTGAATTAATCTTTTCAACAGTTATTCACAAGAGGCAAATGCTATCCTTCTCACTGCTGAGTGATATTGCCAGCAAGAGGAAGATAATATATCTTTTAATTACATTTGTATATGACTCAATGTATTAAAATATGCATAGTTACTTAAAACTAGCAAACCAGTAATTTTTTTATGACCAACATTTATGACTTTCTTTCCTAAACATCAAGTTGGTCATTACTAAGAGTATATTTACAGGATGTTTTTGTATAAAATTTACAAAATAAAACAAAGCTGGTCGGATGATATAAAAAAAAATATAGTTTCGAATGAATAGCAGCAGCAAGGTTGTTTTCTGTCTGCACTTGGGACAATGTCACTATAAAGAGCAAGAGCCTGGGAGATTTGTGGAGAAGAGCCCTTCAGAAAAAATGCCAAGGGAATCAAAACTGAGCGCATGGCTTGTTCACCACAGTAAATTAAAATGAATGTTTGCCTAAGAGTTGGTACGTGCCCGTAGTATTATTCAGCATCCTTCTTCATCTGCTCTCTCTTAATCAGGGTGAAATTAAATCTTCTGCTAATCAGTGTAGGACCCTGCTGGATCCTGAGTTACCAGTTGAGCAGTGAGCATGACCTAACCAGCCTTCCTAGGGAAGAAATTCTCCTTGGACTCTGCAACCAAACTCCTATCGACCGAAGCAGGGTCAGAGTTGCACTTGACCCAGACTCCCCTGCTTTCCTTTGCTCCTCCTTCCTGACCAAGATGACGTGGAGCGGCACTGTGATCTCTTCACTGGTGATGGGAGCAAGTAGGAGATGTGTGTGTGTGCCAGGCCCTTCTTTCTGGCATCTTTCTAGTGCCTTTCTCTCACTAAGTCACATACCTGCAGAGAAGTCCTGCACTCTGCCATATGCAACTGTTAACTCAGAAAACCCACATTCCTTTAAATTTACTGTTCCTTGAAAGCAAGCTATTAGGTATTCTGTTATGGTCCCTCAGACTGATGGGCTTCCATGCAGGAGGAGAGCTCTTGGCCAAGTGGGAAAGCCCAGGTTGCCTGTGATGAGAGCCTTTCCCTCTCCCTTGCCATTGCTGCTAGCTCCTCAAGAACTCCCATGGGAACAAAAGCCTATCAATGACCCTGCGCCTGGGCAAAGGGCTGGCTGGTGCCCCAGGCGAGGCCAAGCTGATCCCTTCTGAGTGGTAACAGGATGCCTTGGATGAGGCTCTGCTGGCACCCAACCAGCCAAGGAGGACACGCACTTGGGGCCAACCACCCAGAAGACAGAGACTGCCCAGGACAGCCCTGACACAATAGGTCTTGGGATCGAGATAAATGGCGGTGAGAAGGCTCTTTAATTCCCTAGCTTCCCTTTCCCCAAAAACCTGGCAGTCTGGAGGCAGCTTGAGAGCTGCAGCAAGCATGTGATGAACGACAGCTAATCACTCTACACTTTTTAAATCCACACCTGCCTGCCCCGCAGGTAAGCTCCCTATATTATGCTCCCATCAACAGCCCTGCTTTGGAAGAATTAAAGGAGGAGGAGCGGTGTGTGAATGTTTTTCAAAACCCACTGATAACCTGTGGGCTGCAGGCAGGTTGAACGTGGTACCTCCCACTGATACAGGGATTACCCTATTCATGTTGTCAAAAGTTTCATACACATTTCAAAGCTAGTGACACATTTCCCCTGAACTTTTGCTCTGCCAAATTAGTAAAGGTTTCTGCATAAGCATTCTGACCCTGATTCAGCAAGTAATTAACCATCTACCTCAAGGCCTTCTAAATCAGGAACTTTGTGCTGATGGAAGAGCATTGTAAGTACCTGGATTAATTTTAACCTCATGTACACATCAGCATTTCTTTCATACTTTCTCAAGCTTATTCTTCTTCTTCTTGCTGCTTTGGCCAGTTCCAAACGTGCTAAAATATTTCTCCAAAGAGCAGTATCATAAGGGGCACAAAGCATATCTTGCTGTCTAGTTAGGTCCAAGCCTATAATTTGGCTAGTGAAGATTTGATATGTTTTCTGTTAGAGCATCCAGCAGAGTCAAAGAGAAATTAGTGTTCATATATATATATATATATATATTCATAACCCAGCCTAATCCAGCCTGGATGATCTGCATATTCTGTAAATTGCGTATAACCACTGAAACTGGCTCTGGTGTAAGAGATCCCCTCTTACGATAAACCAAGGAGTTACTGAAAGACACCAAATATTGGCCTTATGCATAAATACTAACAGTACAAGGGAAATGGAATATTAGAATTTGGGAAAAAATAAAAACAATTTACACCATAGTGGAAGAGGTCCACAGAATTTATCAAGAGACAGAAAATTAATGTGATTTAAATATGTAAATTCAATTATTGTATGAGCCATAGTAGAAGAGAAAAATAGCCTTTCCTCAATACTTTAAATAAGTAAATAATGTTTCTGTCCCATTACCTGAAGTATACAAACACTGAATAACGTAACCGGTATGGTGTCCTTATAAGTTTCTGTAAAACAATGCTGTACTGCCCAAAAGGGATAGCCTTACTTCTTTAATGAAACAGGTCACTGTACTGGCATAGAGAGATCTACTTGGGAAGCCAGGCCTGGTTTGCATTAAAAGTACCTCACAACCTGAATTCTCCAAACTTAGAGTGTTTTAAATGCTTAGTGCACTAGGATCATCTTTTGGTCTGAGAATTCACAGCTGCATTTTGTGTTTCCTTAAGCTGCCTCGTCAATGTGTGTGCCAGGCACAAGGGGGTGGGTTGTGTTGTTCACTACATTTTATTTATTACAGTAAATGCCATGAGTTAGGCTGGTCAAACCCAGAACCATTGTGGTTGTTTTTTTTTTTTAATATAATTTTAAATTAATTGCTAGCTTTAGAGTTTTATTTCTTTAACCCTTTCCTCTCTCTATTTTACATTTCAAAATTTTAATTTACTTGGAATCTGAAACAATATGAAGAAAATTATCTTCAAAATGGGCTTTGGAAACATTTCTTTCCATGGGACAATAAACAGGAACCATCTTTCTACCTACCCTAATAATTAGCACTCTTTGCTGGGTGAATCAATGTAAGTAAAACACTTGTCGGTGTCAAGGCTGCCCCCTCCAATCCCATGACTAATGTTCCACGGGAAATTTACCCGCCTGTCCTTGAAAAATCTGCGGTCTTGTTAGCTGGCGGATCCGGGTGTCAAGAATTTGTTTTGATAATGTTAAATCAAACAACTTGGGGGCAGATCCAAAACGCACTGATTAACAAAATAATATATTCAAATAAAAAGTCGATTTGTAAGAGTCACACATGAAGTATGATAAATAAAAGAGATGATGCTATTTCCCTAAAGATATGTCTCACAATATCACGCTACGTCATATAAATTGGATTTTCTGATCCTTTTTGCACATGCTCATGAAAAGTGTGTAGGGAGGAGAGTAAAGGGTGGTAGGGCACTGTGGTCAGACAACCTTATTTAAACAACCTTAGGATTCAATTTAATGGCTCCCAGAAAAAAAGTGGAGCCAATATCTAATTACTGTGACTAAAATCATGTATTTCATCAGCTGTAAACAACAGTAATCACATTTTTTATGATGAAAAATCATGCAAATACTTACTTTTGATTTTGAGAATGTCAGAAAATTAGAGTCTTTTTACATTATGATTAATTGAATCAGAATTGTTCTTGTCGAGTAATTTTATGCTTAATGAGAGTCCATCTATCCAATTTGTTATCCATTCTCTTTTCATAGAAACTATAATGGTCTCAGGTGCAAATTTAAACTTTCATAAAATATAGATCTTCAGAAAAATAAATTATATCTCCAAGATTTATGAACACTCTTTAGAATAATGCAATTTCAAAGAATTCAGATTAATTCATGTGTTTCAAAAAGAAAAAGCTGTTCCAGTGAATTAATATTTTTGCCTACCTGCAAGAACAAGAAAAAATAATAAGAATAACCTGTTAAGAACCGCATGGTATATAGGTAATATCTCTGTATGTCTGTATGCCAGCCTGAAATATGTCACATAGATACACAATGCCTATACTGTGCCCTCTTTCTGGCAGCTAATCAGGAAACTATCATTAGTTAGTGATTAATTAAGGGAGGTACACCTGAAATCATTATGAGCAGTGGGTATTGGCAGGAATCATGTTTATTTTTTGCAAATTTCATCTTGTCAAGCTGCATTAGGACACAAGTTGTCATATTAGCTTATCCTTTATGACAGCTGATACAATCACACTATGACACAACACATGCTGAACAGTGACATGCAAAATACCAAAATATGACAGCAAAGGTGGATCTTGGGTAAAAAAATATACGTTTCTCCAAAAATGGACATGAAAACACACTGAACAAAATCTCTGCCTGTAATCAGTAATTTGCATTAAACAGAAACACCTTGTCCTCTTCACATTGCATGCACATGCATATGTCACCAGGACCAGGACTGCACCTGAATCTCCTGTTACAATCAACGTGAGCAGAGGAACCAGAGGAACTGCCAGTATGATGCCGGTTGCACCGAGGGGACAGACTGTAGGTCTGTGGAGATCCAGTTCTATAGAAAATAAAGTTTACGATTTCAAATATGCTTAGTGAGTTTTTGTTTTTGCCACAGGACTGAGAACAGATAGAAATGGCAGGACTCAGCGAGTTCCCTGAAACTGTACTCAACCTGTGACTTTTGAGCTACACATGTACACAGCCACTCTGGAAGTAGGGCAACTCCACTCAATAGCTCCCAGGCTACTCAAAGAGATACTGTCCTGCTCTTGCAACCTCACCACTCTCCTTTGCCTCTCATGACTAAGGTGAGGACAACACTGGAACTGGAGGGGATGCAATTCTGGCAAATTTTGGCAGGGGATGCAAATACTCATAGCCCCTAAACTGCTCAGCTATAGCTGTGATTCCTTTTTTGCCTTTTGGTTGGATATGATAACTGGTGAATATGCAAGATCTACTTTACCTTGTTTATTTATGCCTGTGGCAATCTAAGGCTTGCAGTGATCGAACTGGTATGAGTCTGTTCCTGGTCCACCCTGGGAGCCCCCGCAGGGTACTTTCTTAGGCATTTGTCTGCACTCCCTCTTGCCAAACTCCGCTCCACGCAAGTAAAGTTGCTTGAAGTGCATTATTTTTCATGGTGATATGTGTGATTAGTATTGTTTACAGCTGACAAAATGCATGATTTTATTCCCACTAATTAAATACTGGCTCCATTCTTTTCTGGGAGCCACTAAGCTGAATCCTAAAGCTGTTTAAAAGAGGTCATCTCACAGCAGTGCCTGCTTCAGCACCTAATACAGTTTGTCACAGTTGGGGCTGAACCTTTTCAGAAGTGGCTTAACTGTGCCTGTGCTTGCACCGCACCACCCCAACATGCGGGTGCGTTCCTCCTCTCAGCCCTGCTGAGCTGCAACCCCTTGCTAGAAGAAGGAAGGGCTTGTTTACCCCATCCTTGCTCCTTTTTCCAGCTTCAGTGCAGAGAGCTGCAAACCCACGCCCCTCGTCGTGACTTTCTGGGGGCAGCAGCAGCAGCAATGTGATCCCTTCTTCCTCTCCTGTCAGACGACACACTCTGCTCCACGGTGCCCACAGCGTGCTTACCGCAGCTAAGAAATCCTTCTCCAGGAGATCGATTTTTGCAAATGGAATCATCCTGTGGCAGATGGAAATGATATGCTCAAAACAGCATCCCACCCCCATTGGTAAATGATCCTCTTACATGTGCGAATTCATTATCTCTGTAGGGCCAATACAGAATTGAGCCATGACATAATCCAAGGTTATCTTTCAGGAGGAGATGAAGCTGCCTGGTATAATGCATTGATTGATGAAGACTGAGTGTCGACAAATGAATATATGATCTGCTCAAATCAAAAGAAAATTCAATTCACAGGCTGAAACAGCGTTTAGATAGCATTAAGGATGAGATAGAAACCAAGAAGGCAGGAAATTCTGCAGTGAAAAGCATCTCCTACCTGTAACTTTTCTGGCTTTTGTAAGTTTATACCACAAATGTAATTATTCAGCTACAGGTACCATGTGTGTCCTCATTTTTTCATTTGTGACACAGTATTTTAGAAAACATCTTTTTAGCATCAACTATATAATATCACTCTTTTTCATAAATACAACATAATGCATTTAATGTACTCTTGACTCACAAAATATGTACCTGTGGGTGTTTTCTGATGTAAGAATATAATAATATTTTGGTACTAAGTCACTACAGAAACCAAGAAAAAAAAAAAGAGGAATGCCTTTTACAGCAGATAACTCTGCATAATATTTTGACAACCAAGTGCGCTTATTTTGTTAATCACTTTGTATATACATAGATCACACAACCACCATGCCAGTCTACTCACAGAAACAGTGTTCTGGTTTCAGAGGACCCGTTATCGTATAAATTGTTTGTGGTTCACATAAGTGAACAAAACGTTTTAAATGGAATTTTAAAGCTTTAAATTATGTGTGAAATTTTGAAAAGGGCAATATTTACTTATTCTGTATCAAATCTTTCTAACAGTCTCGGTAGTTGCATGCACTCGCACACACACAAGAGCACACAAACACTCCTTTTTATCTTTATTGTGATCGTCATTTTTCCAAGAGAAAAAAATCCCAAAACTGAAAGCCTAGCATTGGCGTTGCTCCAGCAGCGAAGGCTGCATTGGACACTCATGTCAGCTGCACATCTGGCCTCTGCCAGGCAGCTCCGGCTTTAGCTTGCAGACCTTGCCGGAATGGCCACAGCCTCAGCCAGTCCCACCTCTGGGCTTTTGCTATTGTTTCCTGAAAGACCATCCAGCACGAGAAGGGATTTCAAATGCTCCAAACTGAGTGGGTTGGAGAGCTGACCTTTGAGGGTTGTTCTAACCATGCCCACAGACATTGCTTTGGAGTATTGGTCTTTTTCTCTCTATTTTTAAAATACATGTTGTCATGCAATAGCATTACTGCACCCAGGGGCAGAGAAGACTCTGGGCTTGTTTCTGCACCTTCTTCTGAGACTGCTGTTGGACAGGATTCCCAGCAATACAAAGACATTTCACACCAGAATTCTAGTAAATTAAGTTTCAGAATGCATTGGGATGTGTCTGTATAAGAAGTATTGCATTTTTCCTGTGAAGAATTGCATCTCTTTTCCCCTATTTTTAGCCCTTGGACTTCGGCTGAATCTAAACTGCAATAGCTATCCAGTTCACTTTAAATTAGATCAAAGACATCCCATCTGAGGCCTTGGAAGACTTCACAGGTCAGAGAAGAAGGTCGTCACCCGAGTCAGTTAAGCCTGGGCATGTTAAATAAAGCCTGGACAGTCAGAGAAAATAGTGCTGGAACAAATGCCTGACATCTCTGAATACATATTTGCCAATGATCAAGAAGCTGAATTGTAGCAGATTAGGTTTGGTTTTTTTTCTATCCATCCTGACATTTGTGTTTCAATTCAAAATGTCCTAGCTCTCAAAAAACAGGTCCTTAAATGTGCATATTTATGCAAACTCTTCTATGTTGGTGAAATGGATTTTATGATCAAAAAAAGCAGCTATAATAATAATAATAATTCTATTATAATAATATAATAATTATTAATAATACTATTATTATTACTATTTTTCTTCATCCTTATAAAACTTTCTAAGCATTAAATGTTGGCAAAAAAGTGGCTGCCTCTAACGGACCTTCTGGTCCGTTCTTAGTGTGTTTAGCAAAATTTTGCTTTGAAGTGTCAACTCTAACACTTTCTCGAGTAAAAACAATAATAATAATAAAAATTAAAATCTTTTTGTTTACTCCACTGTATAAGTCAGCACAATCAAATGTCAACTGGAGCACAAGATACTTAAGGCTGACCCTATTCTTCATGATAGAGTTAGGGTCCTGTTAGAGTTAGGGGACATTTATTTTAATTCATTCCCTCAAGGATGTAGATACACCCTTGAAAAAGGTTCCAGAACTGTATTGACCTATACAGTACTTTCTTCTAAGGGGCATATTCTGGATCTGCTTCTTGCACTGTTTCGTCTAAAAAAAAAAAAATGTGTTAATGCATTGAAATAGCTGCATAGCTGCAGGAAAAATGCACTTAAACGTAAAGGTGACATTGAGTAGCAGAACAAAAATTAGAATTGGATTAGAAGTGACAGGAAAAGCTAGAATAGCAAATACATTGTTCAGATATTGGTATTTTATGTATAACCATTACTTGCATAAGTGACGATTCAGAAGGAAGACTTTAATCAAGATTGGAGGCCCACAACACCAAGTGCCACACTGCATGAACATGAAACACAGCCCCTGCCTGCAACAACATTCCAGCTTACAACCAAAAGTAGAGTGGGAGGAAGAACAGAAAGAAAACCAAGCCAGGACTAGTACGCTCCGTCCTAACTGGGTTTCTTACGGCTACTGCCCCAGGAAATTAGTTTGACAAATCTATGTATGTCAGCTGTCTCTTTGATTTTGTTTGGTTCTGCCTTCGAAGTCAAAGCTGGCAGACTTTCAAGATGCCTAGCTTACATCTGAAGATAACACTTTTAGCTAGATTTTAAAAAATATCTTTTACTCATGGAATTTTTCAGAGAAGTTAAGCACCTAGCTCCCATCATTTCCCAGGGAGGCAGGCTTCAGAGCCCTTTCAGAAGGATTGCCTTGATGTTTGCAGTGCTGACTGTTGTAGCAATTACATTATTTAAAAGAAGGCAGAAAACTGCATATACTGAAACGATCACTGGAACACACCCTGGCACAGCTGCCTTCTGCCAGCTTCAACAAATGGGAGACACCACACTGCAACACTACCACAACACTTGGTGATGATCTTCCCAGCTCCTATTTGGACCCTGGGGTGGGGTTTATGTAAACTAACTACAGAGGTTGAAAACCTACAGTCCTCAATAAGCCAGCCATGGAAAATGAATTGTGGAAAAGAGGCACTTAGGGGTGTATTTCATCTCACCCAAAAGTAGAAGTACAAAATAGGTCAGATGAGTTTCCATTTTACAGCACTCTCCATCTGCCATCTCAAAATCAGTTACTCCTTTTGAAAAACTACTCCTGACTACCACTCCTGTGAACATTAACCCAAGCTTGCTGCCCACGGGGTGACAAGAGTGCCTGAGTATCCCTTGTGAATCTAGTGCAAAGGGATTTAAACTATGCAAGTGCCAATTTAATAATGATCCTATAAATAGATGGTGCATTACTCACTTGAAGCAATTCAGTACAGAAATACAAATCTGGGTCAGCAGTATCTTAAATGAACTGTACCGTTCTTGAAACAAAAAGCTTCATTTCTCAGCTAATGAACAGTAGGTTGTTTGTTGTGTGGTTTGTTTTTTTTTAATAATTGGCAAAATAATCATATTTTTCCTCTTTTTAGATACATAATGCACACCTTGTGTGTGCAATGAACTAGAAGACCCCTCCTAAGGAGTGAGGAGAAAAATCAGCAGCACATTGGTTTCAAATTTCTTCTCCAGTTGCATGCTAATAATGTATGTGTCACTGCTTTCACATATTCACCATGGAGAATAAAGGTAATTAGAAGCTACTTATGCCAGAGATATTTGTAGCTATAAGGAGGATATTGTGACCAATACATGGTAATGAGATCCAGTGCTACTAATGTGCAGAATTTTAACAAAACAAAAGGCTTATAAAATCCATGTGTATTTTTGGGCGAGAGGACAAAGGGCCAGAATCAGTCAGGATGTTTCAGCTTTTAGGATTTTGCAGGACAGGGTGTGGCTGCTGTCATGGGGAAGGGGGTTCTGCAGCTATCTGAGTAGGTGGCACTATTGGGCAAGGGAGCTACAAGCACCCTTCTGCCGTGCTATCACATTGTTGGTCACTTTGATATCTAGTTTTTACTATTCTGGCATCAGTGGAGAGCTGAGAATCGTACCTAGGCTCCCAATGTGCTCTGTGGCCCTATGGAAATTGGACTCAGAGGAGACCCCGTGAGCAGGCAGATGTCTTGAGCTACCCAACAGGAACCACTGTTGAGGCTTGTGCCCTGTATTACAAGGGGGGAGTCTCAGACATGCCCCTCCATGGGGCAAGGATGCTTTGCTCCTGGTTCACAGGCTGCAGTTCATTTGGAGAACCAGATTGGAGGATTTTCTCAGGAACAGTAACTACTGGCTCTCTTTTGAGTACCAGAGCCAGGTTCTCTCACCTTGTTTTCAAACAGGGGCAGAGATTCAAACACCATCTCACTCATGTTTCAGTCCTGGGAGAAGATATCGGTGGCAGGTGTTCCTGTTCCAAGCATAATGCTCCTGCTGCCCTCTTTGTTGGTTTTCCAGCTCACTTATTAGGGCACTCACCTGAAACATTTGGAAAAGAGGTTTAAATCTCCTGCTCAGACAAAAGAGTATAAACCTGGGACATCCATTTGCTGGAAAGATAATTTAACAATACCTGACAGAAACTTATCATCACCACCCTCTTCTTTGGCTATGTCCTAAAGGCAAGGGGAACCACAGGGGAATTTTGGCAAGCAATCCTGCCCAGAGATCTTCAGTTCACCCCAACAGCATCTACAGGATGAAGGAGCTGGATATGGACTTCCCAGGTTGCACACCCTGGCTTGATTAGACAGAACGAGCCATGCTGTGGTTGGTTGTGGGTGCTGCATCCACCTGGAAAAATGTCTCAGCACTTCAGGCAAACGCGAAAGGAGACACAAGTAACTGGGGCTTTTTGAGACTGCAGTTTTGGACTGGTGCAGAATTACAGCACATTTTAGATTTGGCTCAAAGTCAACAAACAACATGTTAACTCCTGATTTATATCCCATTATAGCCAGCTCCCAGCAACAAAATTCTCACTAGCTTTAACTAGAAAAGGCTACAGCTCTCGATATTGTTGCTGATTTCAGAGTAGTAACACCACGGATGACCTTGCCTCATAATCTCAGCTAGGGGAAACAACATATTCATGCTGAGGCACCAATAGCAGAAGTTCCTACTGGACAGGCCAATATTTTCCAAACCAGCCTTTCTTAAAGCATAAATAAGTGACAAATAAAATCAACGGATCCCTTTGTTGTGTAAAACTGGAATGGCAAAAAAAGCAGCCCAATTGATCACTGTTATGTTTGGTCTCCCTGGAGTCATTATGCCTGAGGAAAAAAAGAAAAACCCTATCAAAATCAGAGTTGCATAATGCCCTTTGGGTGATGTTGCTTACAAAGAAAGATATGAATCACTGTTGTTTTACTACCTGTGCGTTGGACCATTAGCTTTAAAACCTTGTAGAACAGTTAAATAACACTCTTGTTTTAAAAAAACCTTCATCTAACATAGAGCTAACATATTTTTTTTATTGTGTGATAAAAGAAGCTAAGAAGGATAAATAAAAGGAAAGAGGAAGAATGTGAATTTGAAAAAATGGGTAGGAAGAAATAGCTGATATTCCTGAAACAGTGCTTTGGCTTATAAAGGATAAAGGTAGGAATGAGGGTTTTTTTTCTTTTGTTTATTGGCATGATCCCATGAAAAAGAAAGGACTCAAAATAGTACTGGCCTATCTTTAGAGACATCTATCTCATTTTGCCTTCTATGGAAAAGCTGAACAGAAGGGGAGGATCCTGGCTGCTGTCATTGAAGCTGTTTCAGTCAAAGTAAGAGTGAATAAAAAGCACAGCTGCCAGAAATGATACATTGCTGGCTAAAGTGTAAAGTCCAAATATTCATTTTCTCATTAAAATGAGGCTTTATTGCTAGTGGATGCAAATAGGCTGGGAGGTTCATTTCTCCCTGTATGGAGAAACTAACAATGGAAAACATCATTCCAGTATCAGAGACAATATAAATAAAGCAAAGGTTCAATCTTATGACCACAGAGGGTGTGATGGTGCCGGTCCAGAGCTCACTGATGCTACACTGGGGCCAAACCTTGGAAAGTTCTCAGTAGAATCCCTAGCAGAAATGCTGTAAATGCAGAGGATTCCTCAGTAAAACAGGTTAGTCACAATATTTTAAATGTCTTCATCCTTCAGGTTTGCAAAATTTACAGTAAACATACAGACCACTGTCAGTATGTGATTATCTGACTTTAAAAAAAAAAAAAAAAAAGAAAGCTTTTATAACTAAGTTAACCGTAGAAATGTGTGATTGATACAAAAGCCAAACACAATAAAATACCTACTGCTGCTTAAATGGTCAAATCTGGCCAAGCTAATTTAAGGTTAATTCCTGCTTTTAGACTACAATAAGCCCTGCAGGGGTCATCTTTACATGGCTGTGAAATGAATTGCATGGCTGAACTATTGGCCTGCCCCACAGGGACTGAGGGCTAGGACTGTTCTTCCTGTTGGCCACATCCAGAATGGGACGGAGGTGTCTCTGAGTTAAGTGCTTCTCTGCCTCACATTTAACAACCAGCTCCTAGCTGAGAATACAGAATTAGATGCCTGCAATCATTATAGAGGGAGAATTAGGTGACTCAGAATGGCAAACCATTCAAACCCACATATTGAGCTGCCTAGAGCTAGGAAAGAAGAACTGTTCAGGCACAAACCTGGGAAGCATGTCTGAAACTGTTCCTTTCTCTTGAGTGTATTCAGGCTTCAAGAAACAGCTCCACTCAGGGTCACCAGCACACCTTCCCCAGGTGGACACCTAGAGTCTTCAAAAAATAGTGTGCTTTCACTGAAAGATCCCGCTGGCGGCAGCTCACTTCCATGCCCAGTTGGGATGCAGGCTACCACCAGGCCCATGTGAGGACAGCATAGTCACGGGACCCCATGCACCCCGCAAAAGCGCTGGAGAGTTGCAGTTCAAGAGCCAACCCCCTTTCTTATAGTCAAAACTCACTCGTACTTTTCCTCAATAAAGATAAAGACAAAAATAATGTTACTTTGTCAGCTTGAAGTAAGTTACTAAAGTATTACAGTCCTTCATCTACTACATGTCCTCCACCCACAGGCTAAATTACATTCTTTCTCTTTCATACCTACCTGGGCATTGCCTTCAGCTTTTCTCTTGTACCCAGTTTTCATCCTTTGATTTCCTGCCTAACATTCAGCCACAAGGGCCTGCTACCATGTCTGTCTTCTCCAAAAAATTTGCAGTTTTAGTCCCAGCAGAACAAACAGCAATGACAGCTTCACAGTCATAATTCAGCCATGGAGGACCTCATCTGGGGCCAGGATTTCACTGGTGGAGCTATCCTACGTATAAACAACAGAAAGCTGATCCAAGCACCAGAGCACTTTGAGTCTAACTATACGTCAAAAAATGGCAGGAAGGTACAAACGAAGCAAAACTGGTCATTGCAAGCAACACCAGCTGCCTGACCTTTGTGGATTAATTATCAATGTGGAAACTAATTTGGGAACCCCCAAATCGCTGCTATTTCAGGTCCTTTACAATAAGGGTAAAGTTTAAGCCAGCCCAAAGCATTCTCAGGGTTTGTTGAGTGCCACAGATGTCCCTGATGAGGCCTGTTGTCCTTACTTCAAAAAGAAGCTACTGCTCCCCTCCCACAACCCAGCTCCCAAGTGGCAGAAGCAGCTGGGCTTAGTTAAACAGTTTCCAAGCAAAAGTCATCTTCTTGCTCTGCTGTGCAAAAGGTTGTTCTAAATATTATTTCCACTACTTATTTAACTCTACTAAAAGGGCAAAACATTCTCTTGAGAATAATGCTTTGGCTCAGCTGGTCAGTAAATAATGTGTTTTGAGTATTGCTGGCCTATCTTAAGTAAGATATATAATTTATGTCTTCATTCATTAAGCCTGTAGGTTTTGCTTTTTTCTAAAAATTTTTATTTTTTATGGAAAGGAAATAAATGCTTCTATAATTCATATACTTACAAATAATTTATACAACAGTATTACCTATTTTAAAGCCTACTTCATAGTATATGGAAATGTCTCTTTATGCTTTTGGAAAGTTATAACAAGGAAGCCATCGTCTTGTAGGAAGAATTCTCTGCAGTGAAGACTAATTTAAAAGTTCTGTGTTGTGAAGACAGGCTTTTATTTATTTCAGTTTGATTTAAAGACTTTTAACAGGCTCTTCTGTTCATCTTGTGTTTGTTCTAAGTTGTGGATTTCACTCGATGAAAAATCCCAGCATGTACTATCCCAATTTTGGGTCAGCTTTCTTCACATCCAGATGGAGCAGAGTTCCGGCTAACAAGCTACATGTTCCTCACCTGGGATATTTTTTCAGCAGTCCACAGGCATCAGAGGAACTGTGGATATTTATACCAGTGGAGGACCCTCATCTGTGCTTTTTCTGATGGCGTATTAAAGCAAAACAAGGTAACTTTAACATAGACTGATGCTTGAATTAATTGCTTCATGTATTGCAGAATCTTATTTTAGGTGTCTCAGTTCCTAGTTCGGTTTGGTTAAACTTAGCCCCATTCTGACACTGGGGGACATTACTCAAGTACTCAGAGCAAAAGCTCTTTATTTTCTGTTGGTGGATCAGAGTTGGAATACTCAAACATTTTACAGCTTTGAGAGCAAGTTGAGGAAACAATCTATATGTATGTAATCTGTCTATCTCCCTGCCCCTTCTGGAAAGGAAAGAGGTAGTAGGTGAAAGGGAGGTGCCTCCAAAAGGAGGGGGAAAAAGCCCAGAAAGGGGTAAATTAATTGTTTAATATAATCTGTGTCATTCTATCACTGACCTTTTCCATTTCTCCATGCTTGCCTGTACTCCTTTGACCATCAGATAGTATCCAGTAATAGCAGGATGTTATTTATAGTTGATTAAAAGCACTAATAAGTTCAGATGTTATACTTTCTATTGACATCTAGCCAGCAAAAAGCAGACTGGAGAATGACCTAGTCTGAAAGCACTAACGCGTGGTATTGATAAAAGCGCTGGAATACGCACTGAAAAATCAATCTATTGCTTTAGTGACTGATGCCTGCTTATTTTGCAGTTTTCACTGTCCTCAAATGTGCTAATTACATCAGTTATTGCTATGGTGCTTGGACAAGTTTGTGCTGAATGGTTTTGTGGCTTCATAAATCATCATCCAGCATGAAAAAAGCCTCACTCGTATGAAGAAATATGCAGTAAAATGCTGTCCCTAAGTTCAAACAGAAAACATTTACGAGTGAGAATTTGTCTTGATTTTTCCCACAGTTCCTGTAACAGATGATGATCCTAATTAGGAGTAGAAGAATTGGTAAAACCACTGGCTCCCAAACAACGAAGGTCTCAACAGTAGAAGGAACCGGAATCAGCACCACCAGAATCGTCACACACCTGGTGCCTAAACACTGTATGTCAGGTCCCCTAAAATAATAAAACTGATTTCAAATAGCATTGATAAATGCAATAGAAAGTACGTTTGGGTGTCTGTCTCTTTCATTTGTGTTTCCTGAGGTGGGTTCACACTGCATGAAGGCTGAGACTCTCATGGATCTGTGCTGTCACACATTTACAAGACTTGAAGATCAGAGACTTTTAAAGACCTACTTGTTATCACAAGATTCACAGTACAGTTATAAGAGTTAGCAACCTTGGATTCTTGCATTTTATTGACAGCTGAATGATTACTTTGCTCTGTGATTCTGAATAAGTAATTTCCTGTCCAGCAAAGGACGGAAGGATTAATATTAAATATGGAATATCCAGGAGTGGTGATAAATT
This sequence comes from Gorsachius magnificus, assembly GCA_034008185.1. Taxonomy (NCBI): domain Eukaryota; kingdom Metazoa; phylum Chordata; class Aves; order Pelecaniformes; family Ardeidae; genus Gorsachius; species Gorsachius magnificus. The sequence goes on from CM067081.1 coordinate 168,605,522, forward strand.
CCAAGTCACTCTTCAGAGTCATACCACGCAGGTCCAAAAAAAGAGTGAGTGAGTCAGAAATTTTAAAATCAGAGAAAAGAACTCAATCAGGTTTAGCCTAAAACATGGAAAAGTAATTTCTTCTGGTTGGATTTTTGGAGTATAGAAGTAAATATGTGCCATTTCATTTAAAGAAACCTGGACTAACAGGCATTAAAGCTGGAAACATGGAAAGGAATGAACATACATCATTCAAAGACAACAAATTGGATCCAATGAGAAAGTCCCAGAAAAGGTGACAGGAGGGGAAAAAAGTAACAATGCACTATTGATCAGAAAAGGAAAAGTAAAAAATGTACTGTCATTAAAGTGGCAAAAGAGCTACTTGATCTTAATTGGAAATAATTTCTCTGTGTTTAGCAGCTCTTCCAGGACTGAAACAAATATGGTTGTTTTCTAGATTAAGAATGTTTTTACTATTTAAGTCAGAAATATCTGTCAAGTGTCTAGAATTCTGCGATCACAGCCTTTTAAAGTTAAAGCAGCAGATGTGCTCCAGCAGTCAAGCTTCTTACGAACTGCAATCCCCTTTCTAGAATAAAGCTGAAAAAAAGATTAAAGAGCAGTTGAAAAGTAGCAGTTTACTTGAGTGTAGGTCAAGAATCCATAAAGGATGGGTTTTTTTCCTTTGAGCATGTTAGCTACTCATAGTGATCTATCTTTTTGTTTCTGGAATCTAGAATTTTGACCTTGTTTCCTAGGGCCTGATTTATTTCTACAGTATGTCATTTCTGCACCAGTGTGGCAATGCTGGTTTTAGCAACAAGACTTTTGAAAGAGCTGTTTAGTGGTGAATCACAAAGCCTGCAACACCCAGTTTATTTCATTGCTCTTTTGCATTGTTATTCTACAGTATTCAGAGCCTTGATATAACAGCCCAGAAAAAAACCCCAAAACCCTCCTACTGCAGTCTGTGAGTCACTCGTGTCATTTTGTCACAGTTTTACTCTCCAATATTACCCTATGGCATTTTTTCTTCATTAGGCTGTTCAGAAACCGAATGGGAAATTCAGGATGAGCCTGTTTCTGACAAAAGCCTCCTCTAAACTTCAATTTGCATACTTGACAGGGAATGAAGGCTGTAGAATACACAGTCACTAGTTGCACTGCTTTGAAGGAATTGAAACAATACCTGGAGCCAGGTTCAGTGCTCCACCTCCTAAGGGAGGGAGAGAGGATACACAGAATATTTTTACAGTGCCCTGGGAATCTGTCTAGGGACTGTCCCTTGCTATGGCCTTGAGAGATTACAGCATGTTGCCCACTCTCCTCTTCTGTCCTTTGGCTGGTTCCCCAGAAAATCCTATTTCTGGGAACTGCAAGAGAAGGTAATTATATTTTATTTAATGGGCAATTTCTCTATTGTGTCAGCTCTCCACAGGGGAGCTACTTGGGGCTCAGAAGACATTTAAGATTCTTCTAAATGCTTGCAGGAAGCAAACCTAAACTCGGAATTTTGCTGGCAACAATATATGGCTGTGGCAGGTGGGATGGTCAGACCCAGGTTCTGCTGTATGGGAGAAGAGATATGCTCAGTTTGCATATCTGAACCACAGCTGGCTGCTGGGGCACCTTGTGAAAATGCTTCTGTTACAAGGAACTTGAGCTAAGGCTGGGAAACCACCACTGATCATGTGTCTCTGGTGAGTGGTAAACAGCCTTGATATGAACAATATTAAGAATGCTGCTTGAGCTGTGGGAGAAAGGGTGCATGGGCTCCTTCAGGGAGACTTTCTCTCTAACACAAGACTGTTCTCTCTAACACAGATTCAGTTCTCCACCAATGTGCTCTGATGGGCAGTGCCCTACCCAGGCACCTGGCAGGACATATGGGTGCAGATGAATTGCTTTTAGGCTCTGTGCTTGTCAGGCCATCCCCACAAGTTCCTGTGGCAGCAGAGGCTAATGCCATTGCTGATGATGCCACTGATGTCACCATATATCACCCGTGGAAGAAGACAGCAGTGAAAGGATGCTCTACTTGTCACAGGAGAACCGTGTTGATCCATGAGATGTGTGGGTGTTATTCACTGCGGCTGAGGTTCATATGCCTGAAACGGTGCAGCACCTTAACAGCTGCAATAATCACAGGAACTGTGAGCAACTCCGTTACTAATCTCAGCACAGCTGGACAGCTCACTTTTCCAGACCCCAGTGATGGTATCTGGGACAACATGGACAGTGGCAAGTTGGGGAGTATTTTGCAAAATTTCAGTAACAAAAGCAGAAGTTACACCACAATACTGAACTGCTCATCAAATCCCATCCAGGCCTTGCATACCGAGTACCCAAAGGGTGATACTGATTTCTGAAAGAGGCTGGGCCTAGAAAAAGAGATACTGATGCTCCATACCCCATACCAACTCCTGGAACAAAGCCATGTGACCAGACTCCTGAACCTTGTACCTAGAAAATACCAGCCCACTGTTGACATAGAGGCCAATAGGCAAATGTAGGGTACTGTCAAGATACAACAGGGATGGTATGGACAGCAAGAGTCTCGAGTCTTGTTCTCAGGACTCTGAGGACTGGCAGGCATGTGGCTGGAGCTGGTACCCATTGTGAGATTGCGTCCCTGAGCCACGACAGTGGGCTTGCACCATGGAGGGCACTCATGTGGTCCTCCCATGTGGTGGCCTGCAGGCAGCATTGAGGCTGTGCAGTGCTGATGCAGAGGGGATCCTCTCAGGGTGGGCGTCTCTCCCAGGAAACCATGACTAGGGCAGTTTATAAGTAGTTCAGACATGGTGGAGTAACTTCATTATATTTAGAAGTAAATCCACTGGAGTACATTTGAAATGATTGCTAGCTCAGGAACAGGCACACACTACCCCTGGTATGGTTCATGGTCAACTTGCAGGTAAGCATGTTTGACATATTAAAGCACTGGAAAATGCATTTTAATGAAGACTTACTGTGATCTTTCCTTGTTAATATGTTTCCACATTCAAAACCTGATTAAAAGCAGGCTTGATATATCCATCATTATGGACTCAAAAATCTCACTGTAGCTTTAGAAAACAAACAGCTTTCATTTCAAACAAGTAATGCTATTACAGATCTTTAAAAGGTAGGGGGGCTCAATGTAAACATTGTTAAATTTTTTTAATGTGTGTACTCATCAAATACCTTCCAAACCATTACAAATCCCATGCTTCTCTACAGCACTAATCATTTCTACAACTAATGAATCCAAAGAGCATAATGGGGAATGGATGCTGGGTGAGACAGAGACAGACAAACATGTTAAGTTCATTGTTGTATTTCTGTAGGACTAATTAGTCCAATGTAGATTTGGGAATTCAATTTGAAAGGATATTGAATGTTTTCAGATCTTGGTGTTAATTGATTTCAAATAAGGTTTCTTGTTTTGTTTTTCTTCTATGAATTATTGTCCTGACATGATGTCCAGAAAACACGATGCATAGGAAAGCCTTTGCATTTTAAAAGCCTGGAAATTTCTCACATTTACAGATTTGAAATTACAGAATTAAAAAAAAAATTGGGAAAGAAATTTCCCACTTTCCATTTTCCCCTGCTTTTTTGGGGAAACTGATTCTCATGCTAGCAAAATCATACTTTGGCTTTTTCAAAATTTTTTAACAGATTTTGTTCTAGAGTGATTACACATGGAATAATTCAACCATTTGAATCCCTCTTCTGTGCTTGGAATCACAAGTTGTTCTTGAAGACCACGAGTGTTACTGACCTGCCATACATACAGCACCAACCACCTCTTCATTTTGGGCCAATGCCATAAACCGGGGGGGGATGATACCTGCTGAATCGATCACAGTTCACACAAAGGCAGCTGTGATTAGTGCCCAGCATTACACCATCTTGAGTGAATTATCAGTTTGCTGGTGCATTAATTCAATGACTCGTAAATTGTTCTGTTCCCTTTCTCTGTGGCTGAAGAGTCCAGCCTTGCTGTGATATCTTCTTTTTGCTTCTAGTACACAAGCTTTTGGTCCAATTTATTTCCAGTGATTAGAAACAGTTGTTGGAATATTAGTCACTAGGGGCTACAGTTTAATGCAGTATCACTACAGTGCATATACATTCAATAAATTAAATAAATGAATGAATAAATAATACCTCCCAGCTCCACACAAAAGTCGTGTATCACTGTGCTCTACAGTGTCATGTCCACCCAGCAAATCCTTTTTCCTGTCACAATATTCATCATTGTACCACCCAGGGTTTATAAAGCACAATTTAGAGATAATGGAAAAAATACAGGACATAACATGTTTCTGGCTGATAATATTGATTCCAGGTGTTCTGAGAGAAAATTAATTCAGTCTTATGTTCCAGCTATAACACTGCTTACCCCCTTTATGGATGCCTGTTGAAACAGCTCCTAATATTCTGCAGACCCCAAACCACAGATCAAAACTAATTACAAAAATTAAGCTAATTGTTTAAGAGCTTGCAGCAGAGTGCAGATTAGAGACACCAGCAGCTGCACAACGCCACCTGACTCTTTTCTCGCCCATGTGGAGTTTATGAGATGAATGATACTCAGCCAAGAATTAAAAATTCTACAGATATGGTCTTAAATTTTTCCCAAGGTATTATACTCTTTGAGCCTAGATAAGTCACAACCATAATGTCCCCTCCTTTTTTTTTTAAACTTGCACATAACATATGTCAACAGATGCAAAACATTTCCATTTATTTCAGTTGGTACATTAATCAGACTACTGGTTAGTAGGGCAGCTGAATTATTCATCACAAATACTGTCTTGTTAGTCTGCAGATCTCTATTCACATTTGTGCAAGTGAAAAAAGCAATTTGCCAAGCAGTTCACTTGTGGCCAAATCTGAATTTATGACACACTAGTGAACTACTCTTTTTGGCTATATCCCTGACACTTTACCATGGTTATTCATCATGTACAATGTGTTATCTCCTGCTATGTGATGTTACCTTTTGTCTCATGACTAACTGACAATGCTAAGTGTAAGAACATCCATACAGATGTTGAACAATGAATATTGCACATTGGAGATGAGTCCTTGGATGAAACTCCATTTCTGTTGAGTAGAATAAACATTTCAAGGCCATGGTTAAAATGCACGGTTGTATTGGGTCAAGCTGCATAGTACTGTGCAGCAACCACCACAACTCTTAAAATATTTCCATATTATTTTCTAGTGTTCCAGAAAATTAACTACTCATTTTCAGAAGACCAAAGGTTTAATCACCTCTGACTATAAAAATAGTGCAATGCAAGAGAACTGCAATGAAAGACATCTTCACCTCTGGAGTCAGGACCAGAAATACCAACTTCCTTGAGCCAAACACTAGGCAGGAAAAAGCGAGGATTCCCTTCAGCTGCCCACAGTGCTGTTGGGGTAGAGTGCTCTTCCTTCAAATCTCATTCCGAGTTACAGCCATGAGTGAAAAGACAAATGTGCTAGCTGTAAAGCTCACTTGGATCTTCCAAAAATAAACCTGCTTTTGCAATTAAAGAATAATTGTTTTCCATGTACAGCTCGTAGTCATTCTTATAAAGGAAGGATGAGTTTGCTTAACATTCATTACAAAGGCATGGTGGCTCTTGATGAATCAGATTTTGGGTGTGAATAAAAGTGATCTAGAATTTGCATGAGCAGTCAGTCTTTACATTCATATTTACTAATCCTGGGCTTAAAAAGAACAATTGACAATGCCATACCAGGTGGTGAATCTGAATTTCCATGGTATTCTACATAGGATGAAAGTAAGCAAGTTTGTTCTGTCATTCTACAAGAAGGTACTGAAAAGCAGTCTGAAAGCAAAGCTATTTAGGTGTTCTTGTTTACTTCTAGATAATTCAAGTACAGATTCCTTTGTGAGACTTAATTATAATTTAAACTTATTCCTATTTTAATTTTGCTATGAGACTATTTTGGAGCTACTTCAGAGCTGATTAAGTTTATTAAGCAGATTAAGTCCAGACATTTCTATTTCTTTGTTCTGTCTAGCTGAGAACTGTCAGTACGTATCCCACTATCACAGGAGTGAAATTGTACACATTTAATGCAAATTTCCTCTCCTTGTATCGGATTCATACTTAGTTATATGGCATTTATCACATATTGACCCCAGTCCAGTAACCACATAGAATTCATCTCTCTTCCTTGAGGTTTTGGGGGGGGGTTTATTGGCTTTTTTTTTTTTTCCTTTTTTGCATTACACTGTAACTTTAAAGCAAGCATGTAGGTACTTATAAGGCCTTCTGCAAATGAATGAAAATGTATGCAAATGGACAATCTGGTGTTCCTTCATAGAGGACATCGGGAAGTACAATAACTTGAAATTCACATTCCTATTTGCATTTGCCCTCCAATTTATTGAAAATACCCAGATGGAATTTGCTGAGTTGTGTATTTACCAATCCTAACAGGCTGCACGCAGAACCTTTTGAAGACAAACCAGCCGTTAGCAGCTGGAAGAACAATGCCAACTGCTGTACTGTGTAATAGTTTTTACAGCGTAACTAGAACAAATAGCCTGATCCTTTGGTATGGAAATTCTAGCTTTGTCAATATTCACAGGGCACTGGGTTTATTTGTATTAGGTTTAAAAATGTACAAGGTGTGCCGCTTGTTATGTTCATGTAGTATATTCACATATCATGTTAAAACTAAGGAGCTTCAAATCACATTTGTTAACACCTAAAAATATCTAAGATTTAAAAAAATATTTATTAATCTCTTTTCCTGTGAATCCCATAAATCTTTTTGTCCATAGTGGGAATGGGCAAGCCAGAAATGAAGAAGTTCACTTCCTGTATAAGTTTTTTCCAGGCACCTATGTCAAAATTTTACAAAGCTTCTTCTAAATAGCATATATTTAGAATGAAGCAAGGTGAATACTAAACTCTCTGTTCACTGTTAGGACACCACTGAGAAACCATCGCCACTGGGGGAAGGAGCTCCCACTGATCCTGAATGAAACTTTCACTGAGGAATGAAATATAGGAGAATCAATCCATAATCATTTTGTCAGTAGATTTTGTGATGGGAAGTTTCTCTGTTAAAGTAGTCTTACACCAACAGCACTCTTTTCCCCTGTTTATGAAATTGCATACTGTACCAGTGTATTACTACTAGGTTAATCCATCAGATCAGATGAGGAGTTAGGAACACAACTATCCCAAATAATAAACTCAGAAACTTAAATGCAAGCCAGCCCTCAGGTGTTTACCCTGATTAAACTATGGAAATGTGGAGGAAACGGGAATGCCAACCGACAGAGGAAAGCGGTGCTGGTGTGCTGCAGCCATGAGCCTCTCAGCCAGGAGCATCCAAGCTGATGGACAAAGTCTTGACTCCTTGTACAGTTTCTGAAGACAGGTACAATTCCCGGCACGGAAAGTCTGATCAGTGCAGTGTCCATAACAGCTGTGTGGAGACCATGCTCTGACCTGTGTGATTCTGCCAAGAACATTATCAGCCAAGCACCACAGTTTTTCAGCAAAATAAATGCTATTTAAGGGCTAAGAGCAAGGCATGGAGGTGGTAACATCCTCCACAGCTTTATCTCTGTAAAAGCTAGACCTCTAGTGTAAAGCAACTGCTTTGTCTTTCTACAGCTGGTGGAAAAGATGACACCTCAAAAGGGCACTTAATTCCACCTACTCCAGACATACTTTAGCTAGCTGGATTATCCTCCAGAGGTTAGTTTCCCTCCATTGACCACAGAAAGAGCTTCAGTAAGTACTTTGCACTACATTTCTAACTTTTAAATTGCTGAGGTTAGTAAGCTGAATCCCATTTCAATTCCACAACTTCAGAAAGGTAGGGAGCTGGCTTGAATGATAGTTGTTTGGTTATTTTGTCAGTACTGTGCCTGAGCAGATGCTCCTATTGAACTGTCCACAGTGACTCCAAAACTTGTCCTGAGTGCTTGACATTAGTTTAAAAGTCAGTCATGTAGGAGTAGTTGTTCCTTGCAAAAGTCCAGTAGCTTTGTACTGAATTTTACCTATTTAAACTGATACGCATATGCCTTGCTTTCTCTAAATGACTCTGGAAATAGTATAATGTAATAATCTGGACCCGCGATGCTTTTTAAAAAAATATGTGTGCTCGTACACAAGAGAAACTTTCTTGACTCAGTTTTTCCCTGTATATGCAAAGAATACCAGAGATGCAGATTCGGATGATGAAATTAATAGATTCACAATTAAATACCTGGCAGTCTGCCTCAGGAATTCTGAAGAATAACATCTCCCATCATTAAAAGGTATTATTTCAAAGCATATAAACACACCTTGTGTTCCCTATCAGACCACAAATAAATATTATCGAAAGACATGAAACTGGGCTAGATGGAGCACAAGCCCAAGAGGTGGTTAATAAATAAATTAATTAACATTCAAATTAAAATAATTACAATTCTGATCACATACAAATATTGAGCTGTCAGACCTAAGCTTTGTTTAGAAATACAGCATTTTCCCATATTGATGGATGGAAGAATCAGAGTAACTTGAAAGCTCAAAGTCTGTTAAACATAGCATCTCCTGATTCCACCCTTTGTTCATGGACACATCTGAGTGACATTTGGTTAATGGTTTGGTCTTGATGATGTATTTAGTGTAATCTCTCCCACAATGTGACTAACTGTACTGGAAATGCAGATGAAAAGGTGTTTTGCAAAGGGTTTCAGATGGGAAGCATTACCTTTAACGTTTGTAGCTACCTAGGCACAGAAAGAGAGAATCCATACTCAGTGGCAGACTACCAAGGCTTTTCATACTACATGTAATGACCATGCATAATAGATTTCAGAATAAAATCTAATTGTCTCACCATGCAACCCCAAAACAATAACAATCCCTAGTAATTAAGGACGAGGAGCAAACCCTCATTATACAATGCTTAATATGAAGGATTGGAGGATATAATCACCAAGAGTTCTCACTTGGGTTCACTCAATAATAGAGGTCAGACATGTAGGTTACCTGATTCTGCAGAGAGATGCATATGTATAAATACCCACACGCACATGCACAGAGACACTCATGACCCACTGTGAATGGCATAATTGAAATCAATTGGCCTACTCACAGGGTCTATGACTTATTTAGGCTGTGGTTTCTCTAAAATGGTCAGGTAGCGAGTTTGGTCTGAAAGTAGTCATCAAGTGCACTTGCATTCATTACAGTGATGTAAAAGGGCCTCACTTTAACTAGGAATAAGGCCCAGGGTACATTAAGTTAAATGCACACATAAATCTTTGCACAATCAGAGCTTAAGGGCATTATGCAAAAGGTGGTGCATTCAGATGAAGTCATTTGATATAAGCAGTTAGCATAATTCATGTTACTAAACAAATATGAATAAGGCAAGAAATGTATATTTAAGAGAAATTACTCTGAAAAAGCTCATTACTTTCTGATTATTATTTCTCTTGTGCCCTTTCCTATTTCACTCTTTTATAAGTACATGTTGATACCTTCTTTGCCAAGGAAAATGAAAGTACGTTGTTCTCTTTGCTTTAAATCACTGACCCATAATTTCATAGACCAGGAAAGCTTCCTCTCCCCTTGTTCTCTCTCCAACAGCATTCGTCTTCTGAGCAGCAAAATAGAAGCCAAATTTAGTTACCATTGAATTTCTTATGGACTTGCCATGCACCTGTCCCAGCACAGAACTGCTGATGAGAAATGAGGCTGTCCCTTCTCTTCGCTGCGCCGCTGCACGCAGATGACAGGGTCTATGCTCTGCAACTGCAGCTGCACGCTACACAGTCCTCTCCCACCTCCGCACCGTAACAGCAGCTACCCATGCATGAGCCATGTACCACATTCATAAAATGTTTGTTCTTCATATTCACGTTTGGCCCCTCTTGTGGAAATATTGTTATGGTGGTTTGCCGTTCATGGGCTGGATGCAGTGGAGTTTTGGAAAATGGTCACATCTCCTCACATGTGGAGAACATATATGAATTAATATATCTGCCAAAGGCATAGACTGAATCCACTTGCCTTCCATCAGTCACCAGTTATTAATCATGAACAGACTGGTCTCAATTTGGCCTATTAGACAGTGGGTTAGGTTGCTGGCATTTTCTCAGTCTCCTTGCCGTTTTCTTACAAAACAAACCAGATAGGGCAAAAATTACAGTGCTGTACCTATACACTGAAGTAATGCAGCAGCCCTTCTCAGTCTGGGCAGGGTTACAGTGGCACCGAGGTACGTGAACATGATTATATGCCTGTTTACATTCTTATTACTAAAAGATATTCCTACACTGGGAGGGGAATAAACTACTGGAGTAAGCACATTTATGGTACTGAACATATGCCCATCCTAGTCAAGCTATATTAGTAAAAATACCAGTATGACAGCCTACAGGGAAAAAAACCTTAAAGGGTTTGGCAGCTTAATAAATTGGTATAATAAACCCTGTGTGTGCCATAGCTGTCACAATTGCAGAGGAATATGCACCAGCTTAAACCACCTTTGCTGAAGTTTAGATGATCACATTTCACTTTGCAAGGGGACTGGTTAAGCATAGGCACATGGCCAGTCAGTGCAGCTCATCAATAGTTGAAACGGAGTATACTATGATAGCTAGGTTTAAAATGTTCAATTGCATGTCTCTATCTTTCATTAAAATGACATGGGAACTGCTAATGCCAGATTTTTGTCTCTAACTGTTCCAGTTGTGATGAAAACTTTGTCAGTGTACTCTTTAGCTAACAAACATGACAGTTTCAAGTTTTTGGATTACAAGAATTGACATCTCCAAGAAGTGTAGATAGCACTGCCAGAGGATGAAAGCTCAGATGCTTAGTGGTGGCTGTTTAAATACACTATTTATTAATTTTGCTCACAGTGGTGGAGCAAGTATCGTATTTGGAAGGCCAGCACAAAGTACTCTTCTGTATTTTGTTGTTTTAACTGGGTATTCTCCAGGGAGCTCAGTTCTGCAGTAACGGCAATATCCAACCTAGATGGACACCTGAGCTGCAGTGGGGAAAGCTGAGATCTATGGGTACAAGTGGCCAGATTTAAACTATGGAGTTGCATCTGTAGATCCTAGAAAATTGGCATGGATCACATTCATCACATCTATGCAGTCTATCACAAGTACTGTTACACAAAACTGATGAAGGGACTGGAGCATCTGACATAGGAGAGGCTGAGAGAGCTGGGGCTGTTCAACATGAAGGATCTTGCCAGTGTGCATAAATGCCTGATGGGGGAGACCAAAGAAGATGGAGTCAAATACTTCTCAGTGGTGCCCAATGAGAGGACAAGAGGCAATGGACACAAATGGAAATGCAGGAAATCCACCTTCAAAAGAAAAAAAAAATAAAAATGTGAGGGTGGTCAAACACTGGACCGTGTTGCCCGGAGAGTTTGTGGTGTCTCCATCCTTGGAGATGCTCAAAACTCGGCTGGACACAGTCCTGGGCAACCTGCCCTGGCTGACCTTGCTTAGAGCAAGGAGGCGGACTGGATGTTCTCCTGAGGTGCCCACCAACCTCAACCGTTCTCTGATTCTCTGGTTCCATATTGACACGCTTCAAAGCAAGAGTTAATTTGTCTCTGGAGCTTGAAAGATTGTTACTCTCTCTTTCCTGTCAGTTACCGTCTCCTACTTTCAGCCTTTTTATCAGTGCTGCTGTTTGTCCAGACTGTAATTATTTCCCTCTTTACCACTGACTTCAAAGGAAATTAGACCATGTTCTAAAGGACATAATGTTAAGGTATCAAAGATGCCCACTGTCTCCATTGAGGAAATCAGTGGGAATGAGATACTTAGCCCACCTGTGAATTTTTGTGAATTCAGCTACATTCCTAAAAACTTTTTTTAACATTTCAATCCATACATATATCTTGCCCTGATAGTTTCCTGACCCAAATCAAATTCTTCTGCGGTTAAGAATTCATCCCCTTTGTGGATGTGCAGCTTTAGTTACAGCATTTATTCCATGCACTGTTTTTCTGTTCTCTGTATTATCTGTTGTGGCCAAAGTTATCTTTTTAAGGGCAAATGTTTTACAAACCCTTCTTAACTCTATTGCATTGACTCCTGTTTTCCCTCTTTACTTCCTCCCTCCCCCCACCATCTAGATTTTTCTTATGGTTTCTGTTTTCCTGACAAAGTAGAATTTCTTTAATAACCACAAGACTCCTTTAAGCATGAAAAATCCATCTGCACCAAAGCTTACAGAAATTCTGCCTGGACTTTGGCAATAAAACCTGAAGTTGTATTATATCAGTCAAAGTCGATTTTTGTTCTGATAGGGACCAGTTCAACGTTTTGAAGATCTTTGGATGAACTGATTACATGACAAGTAATTGTAAAAATTAACACTGGGATACCTGAATAAGAAGATATTGTATAGTCTTATATACTCTCTCTATATATATAAAATAGAGAGAGAGCGCAAGAGAGTGAGCGTATGATTATATACGTACATATACATAATATGAATATACATATATACACACACAAAAATATATGTGTACATAAATGCACACATACTTCACTCAGTTCTAATCACAATATAGTTCATTGATTTTGGTAAATGTAGCCATTATTTCCCTGTAATTAAAACACCTCTGCATGACTGATTAGAAGGCAATACTGGATACCGCTAAATTCTCTTTACTGTACTGCAGGTGTTAATGCACTTAGAAGTGCTACGCTTCCATGATTAAATTTGCCCTCAAGAAAAAAGGAAGTATTTGTTCTTCATTAGCATTTTTGCTAGATGGGATCCCACACTCCAGTCTCAGGAACAAATAAGGCATTTTCACTCATCACTGCAGATGCAGTATATTTGTGAAATAGGCTTTTAAGAAATGCAAATTAAGGAAACGTTATGAAAAAACACGCAGACGGGAAAAAGTCCTGAACCACTGATAAGAATGCCACTCCTCTTTGGCAGAGCACTCTCCTGGAAAACCGCACAGTGCAGGGCTCGAAGTCACCACCCTGACTGCACTCGGCTGGCAGCAACTACGAATCTCTGCGGCTGAATGCCTGTGAGTTTTTAGTAACCTATATGAAACAGGCTACTGCTTTCAAGCGTTATTTGGTGGCCCACTGCTCCCATCACAGATTCACTCTACTAACATGCCTCCCAACCCTGGCAGAGAGGGCAATTTGTGGTGGGATAAAAACTGGCCAGCTCCTTTAGCCCCGGGGGTGGTTTTCCAGACCACTTTATAAGGGTAGCGTGGTGAATTTTTTATGGCAAAACATCTCTTCAGACATAATACATTCAGGCTGAGAGGCTGTTGATCCATCCGCTGTCATGAGCAATGTGTTTGTTTAATTATCTTCCCAGGCAAACAAAGATCTCAGTTGGCTGAGTCCTCATTCTCTCCTGAGCCCTCATTCTCCTCTCCTCTCACCCCCTCCCCCATTTATTAATGATGGAAAGCCCTTTAAATGTGGTTAGGTATCTTCTTCAAAGAGTCATTTACTGCAAAAATCCTAGACAACATGTCACTTAGAGTAGTGAGGAAAGACTGAGTGTGGAATCAAAGATGGTGGGAGTCATGGCATACAATTCTCTGGGAAATGTTAATGTTTCAGTATATGCCTTATTTCTCACCAGAAACTTCCAGAAGAATATAAAGTTCAAAAATAAATATTGACTAAGTATTAACGAAGCATATATTTTCCAGGAAAAAGCAGTCTTCTTAATTTATTTAGTGCATGATATATTGTGGTATACTGTATAGAGAATGTTATATTAACATGACAGAAAAGTCTAAACAAAAGGAGTTAGAAGTGAAAAGAAAGTATTTTTTATGTTATCGGAACGGAACAGCTTCATGGAAAGATTTACCCCAGAGGATTTCATTAGAACTGATTTATTCACTCAAAATATATCCATTTCAACAAAATTGTGTTTTCCAATGGAAACACTTTTCCTCTTTTTTTTTTGTTAATCACCTCTCTTCAGTATTTTGTTAAACCCAAAAGCATATTGCTCAATCTTTTCTTCCTGTAGGGAAATGCTCAAGTCCCAGACACATTTCATTTGATTAAAGTTAGAGATACTTCTAATATTTCTTAGCACATTGTGCACATTCCTTGTCAGAAAGCTATTGAAATGACTATTTTTTAAGCCATTACTGAATAATTTTTTATTTAATAAAACTCCACTCAGTGACTTTAAACACTACAATTTCTGTCTCAATTTTATGTAAGTTTCACACAGGTAATTTCTAAATCCCTTGGAAAACTACACAGACTCAGAGCCCAAGCTTCTATTTCTGTTGCCTGCCATAGATACATATTGTCAGACAGAAATTTAATGCTGCGTTGCTAAATGTTTCCTTTCATCACACTCTCATGAAATCTTGCTAATATGCCCTGAAGAGGTGAGACCTTGTTCCTATGCAGTATTTTTTTTCTGTGAAGCTGTTATAAAATTATTTTTTCTTACTTTATCATCTCATTGGCAATATCCTGGGCTGGCTATTCATTTTTTATGCACACATACTGTTTTCTTTCATTAGGCACAGTTCAACCCTCCTGCAAGGTCCAGTCCATGGCACACAGGTGAGGGAAGAGAAGCCATTGCGAGAAGTTGTTGAGTGGTTGCTTCCCTCATCTGAGCTGCATGTTCCTGTCACCACTTCATGGTTCATTTTTCCACTGGCTCAGCAGCACCTGTAGCACTGGACTGACTGTGAGGTCACTGAAATGAAGGGTTATTTTGGGAAGGGTTCTTCTTTTCACCTTTTCTGTGACATGCAGTATGGCCCCATACACTACTCCTTCCCTAGCACTGAGGGGGTGAGGGAGAGGATCAGCAGTGGCAGATGGGAGATGAAGGAAACTTCATAAGCCAGCTTCCCTGCCAAAACCTGGCTGCCTCTGACCTATGGCTTCAGGCAACTTTGCTAATGTTATGGTAATTGATGGTTTGGAAGAATAAGGACTACATGTCAGCTCTTTAATTTTTAGTTTTGTGCTTGACCAGCGTTAAGTAAAATGATACAGGGTAAACAAACCAACCTGAATCCTTTGCCCAGACCTGAATAAAATCAAACAGTTGGCTGGTGCTAATCAAGGGGATCCTATGACCTTTTGGAGGAAGAAAAATGTTCTAATGAAAGGGAGGAATGCAATGAAAAGAGAAATAGGTGACCAAAGGAGATATCAGAGCCCTCTTGAAGCCAACATGAGATTCCCTCTTAGCTTCAAGAGGATAGAGACATCACACCGGGCTCTGTTCCTTGCTCTGAAACAGAATTAATTATGCTGGCTGCTGTGTCTTCATTTACAACTTTTCCTACATGCTTTCAGCAATCTGAAGAGAGAATAAGTGTGTGGATATAACTCATCAGTGACCCCAGAGAACTCTATAACGCAGCTGAGGTGACTGGCTTTATGCCACCTTTTGTAATCATCCAGGTTCCAGGCTAATACGTCTGTGAAATGCCTGCCTTTTGTCAGACAAAATTATTTTACTCAATACAAGGTGAATCTGGGTTGGATTTTATAGAAGATAAAAATTAATAACTGGACCAAAATTCTATGGTTGCTTAAGGACTAGTCATCTTGTATTGCATAGAAAGAAAGTAATGGGAACTTCTAAAAAGAAAAGCAAAAAAAAATGGTTGGAGACTGAAGCCAGGCAAAATCAAAGCAGAAATTAGGTACGAATGATTAACAAATTAGTACATCAAATATCATGTATTGTGAATTTAACCTCCCCTGTCCTCCCAAGTCCTTCACACTTAGGAAACATTTGTAAATAGAGAAGTAGGAAAAGAAAAAGTGATTTGGATTCATTAGAACTTGAAACTTTGACAAGATGAATTTCTATTTAGAAGACTTCAGAAAAAAAAATACAAGAAAAATAAAACAAAAAATGCCCAAAGCACTGAACACTTTCACAAAGCTAATTTTGTGACAAAATAGTCTGAAATGGCATGCCAGAATCTGTTTGCCTGTCAGCTCTGCTGCTATGGAACTTACAAATATGCTATTAGCATTCTAGCACCTCATCCTAGCACTTACTTTCATACAAAATTAGCCCTGCATACAAGATGTACACACATGTCTTTTTGTGACATAGCAACGCTGATTTAAAAACTGGAATTCACAGTAACCCAATAAAAATGAGGGCTGTAAATTAACTGGGCATAATGTAGTCTTTGCAGTTCTCCAGAGTCCTTGAATAAAAACAAAAATAAATGAGGAAGAAATGCAAGTGAAAAGAAACAGCCTTTTCTTCAGATGGTCTGCATTTCTAATTGAAAATTCTGGCTGGCATTAGTTGGTGGGAGCATGGAACTCACAGCATGAAAGGTCAATAAATGAGTCTAATACATGGAAAAAATGCCTTACTGGAGAAGCTGATGGACACCATCAGTTTTAGAGTTACATATCCTGCTTGTTTACCCATTTCAACGCCCTTTCTAACACTTCAGTGATACAAGTCCATCACACTGACTGACAAGGACCTAATCAGTTCAGGTTCCAAATTAGGAGATATAGAGGAAAATTTGTTAGTACTTAATGTCTATCCAGTTCACATAGCTCACTGAAAACCCATATTTGTAAAAGAATAATGCAGAGCAGAAAATACACATTTCATTCTGCAACACTAATAGGCAATAGGGGCATTTTAATGGCTTGGAAAACGTTAGTGGTGTACGAGAAGAGACAAATTAAAAAGAAGCCTTACAAAACATACTTGAATCACGGTGACACTTCACATTCATCCAGTGCTGTTTTATTTAACAATTCACAATAATTGTATTTTAGACTATTTTGTGCTGAGCCTCAGGGGAATTCTCTGCTGACTTCTACAATACAAAATGAATATATTTATTTAGATGGTGAGTCCTCCAGGGGAAAAGACTGTCTCTTATCATGTGTCTTTTACTGGGCCTGACACAGTGGGTTTTGTCTTGATGGTGTTGTAATACAAACAAGTAACATATTTGTATGCCAGAAGGTGCGCTGTAATCACCCACTTTGATCTCCAGAGCAAAATAGCAAGGATTTAGGAGGATCCAAGTCCTGCTTGCTTAGGAAGCAAATGTGAACTATACAGTGTAAGGAGTTTAATGGCTTCCTACATAACAGAGTCATTCATCACTAATGAGGAGAATATGAATCCTTTTGCATTCATTCCACAACCCCAAGCCACTCACTAATAATAACAATGATGAATAATACCAGAAGCAAGTGAAATATGTTTGATTTCCTTTCATTTCCTTCTTCTCAGAACTCAGCAGTGGTTCTGTATGAAATCTGGTGGTTACATTAAACTACATTTTCAATAGTGTTTAAATTAAAACTATGCACCCAGATGCCAGCTGAGAGTCTGTATTCGATGGGTCTGTTGATAAAATGGAAGAAAGCCCAACTCATGGATTTAGGAAGCCAAGGTCTTTCAGCATGGCCAAAGCCTTTCAGCATGGCCAAAGCCTTGCTCTAGATAATAAAGTGAATTTTTTAGATAACCTTTTGTTTTCATTTTCTGTACAGAGCTTTGATCTGTATTTATTTTATTTAAGTCCTCAAGGATCACAGCTTCAGATAAGCAAGAAGCCCTGCAGTTACTGAAGCACAGTGAAGGCTTTGCAGCTTTCATTGGAGTTACTCTTCTGCCACGTGAAGAGTAAGAAATGCCTAAAAGAAAACCAGAAATGGCTAACTCAATGTCTGTAACATCTTTTTCCTGACATATCTTCCAAGCTCGTTCAGAAACGTTTCACTAGACCCTGATCCTTAAGTGATATACATTAGTGTAGCTTCGCTGATGTTAAAGAAAGAACCTGGACTTAACAGCAGTTGAGAGTCGGGCCTGTGCTCTTTATATGTCAGAGGCTGTATTTACATTTGCAAATAGTATGGTGCGTGGAGTAGGAGGAGAATGGATTTCAACCTACAGAGTGAAACATAGATACAGAGGAACCAATGCCCGTACTATGTGTGATACAGGGATTTTACTTTGGGACGGTTTTTCCCATAGAGTGAATACCCAGTAGCAGCTGGCATACAGCAGGGGTGCTGCTAGAGGGCTGGCATACAGTAGAGTGCTGGGTGCTTCTGGTTTAGTTTCATCCTAAAGGATTCTGGTTTAGGCGCTCTAAGACTACATCAATGTGCAGATCAAAGCATGTTTAGGGGAGATAACTGGGAAATCTGTTTCAAAAGCACAGTCCCGATATGAACAAACATGAATAGACAGCATGAATCAACATAGTAAATTGAGAACGTTCTCTTAGAGCTCATAAATTGACCTTAATTTTGAAATGTGCCCCTTCAGGACTGCACCAACTTTGTGTGTTATTAGAATCTTGAATATTCTTCAGAAGAGCATTTCGACCTACAGCCATATGAATGTAATCTGCTTTCAACATTCTGAGCATTTCTGAGGCAAGCAGTTGCTCATTTATGAAACTCTGATTTTCACATTCTCCAAGGATGTGCAAGACGGATACAACAATAACATGTTGTCTCACTAGCACAGTTTCAGGTTCAGACTCAGGGTACCTGCTTAGATGCCTAAAATTAGGCCAAGAGACTGCTGCCAATGCCTTTAACAACAATAAAGTCTGCTCCTAGTAAATACTGTCTCACTGTGCTTTAAGTCCTACCATAAGCAGAATGGATGTCTTTACACTACTGTTGAATTAATCAAACTAATTTTAGGTTCCCTTAAGCTTTAAGTTTAGTATATAACAAAGGCAGACTGCTTTGCCAAAATTAGACTTCCAAAATGTGCGGACTTATATTGCCAGCCAATATTTTCCAGCATTACATTTTCATACCTAACCTAGACAAGCCAGAAAAGAGAGAAAAAGCCAAACAGTGAGGGATAAACCAAAGACATTTTGAGGAAGCAGATGTTTATGTATTTATAAAATATCCTGTTTAAAAAAAAAGTCCTTTCTTAGACTTTAGTCTAAGCTTGGCAAAAGGATGACTATTGGTTTTATTTCTATTGCTGTAGCATCTGGGAGGTGTCACTGTTGTGTTAAAAAGAACACAAGTCTAAAGCACTTTTGCTTTGGCTGAATATATTTTATCCAGTAGGTTACGAAAATTTACTGCTAAGCATCACACAGTTAATGCAGAAGATCTAAATCTTTCAGCTGTCCTAGCAAAGCTTAGTTTTATGATTCAGAATACAAAATGCAAGGCTGAGAAAGTATATCACGGGAAAAGGATTGAAATCCAGAACAGCAACTTGAAAACACAAAAATAATTTTGTAAGAATACAGGAAGTGTGTTTTTTATTGTAAATATTTTACAGCGGATTCTTCATTTAAGGAATGTGTTTAAATGTCGCAGGAGAAGTTGAAAGTAAGAAAGTTTCTGAGCAATACTTACAGAATCCTCAGAGTGACATGGAGTATTATCTATTATTCCTCCTGCAAGTCCACTGAAGCACAATGGGAAGACTTGTAGAGACTTTGTATGAGCTATCAAGTGGAAAAAAAAAAAAGGCAGGCCCTTACCACAAAGTTTGCAGCACCCAGGTATGGAGGTGAGGAACAGAAAAAAAGGACAATATCCTTATAGGTACACAGATGTCTGACTCTGAACGACTTCATTTTAGTTATGACCATAGGCAGGAAACGTACTGGTGATAAATAATTTTTAAATACAGACAGCTTCCATTTTCTATTTTGTCTTCTTAGCAAGCAGGTCTGAGACACATCCTGATTCTTCCCTCTCTGCAGCCAAAAATGGCAAGCAGGAGTTTGTCACTGGAATGCTGTGATATTCACGACGGCAGAGGCAAGGAGGTGCTAGTGGGAAAGGAACTGAATACTTAGAAGAGATGCAGAACTTTAGCTTTTTAAGTCTTTTAAAGCTCCTGGGATGGCACAATGGGAGCGTTAAACACCTGGCAGGAGGAGCTGCCTCAGGCTAGCATGTTGAGGAGGGGGCTGTCTCTAAAGCCAGCTATCTAGCAAGCAACTTCACAGAGCTAGACATTAGGAAACCTGGTGCGCAGGGGTAAGTCTTGCCCTCACTCTCAAGCATCCTCCTCCATCCACGTAGGTTCCACTGCGAACATGGTCAACACTTGAAACTTTTGGGTGATGTTCCCGGATGATGGGGTTTTGTGGTGGGAGACATGCTCTGCTCCTTCCCTTTGAAGCCAGGTCACTGCAGCAAAATGTTCAAGATTTACATGAAGAGAGAGAGAAGAGAGGGTGAAGTTCACCATCTTGGTGTAGTGGGCATGTGCAGCAGAGAAGATGCCTTGACTTCTGACGTCTGCTTCAAGGAGACTTCCAGCATTTGCCGAAGTTGGTAGCATAGCTGCATTTTGCAAGGACCCCTGTCCTTCTGCGTTTGTGTTCAGGATGCTGAACAGACCTGCTGGGTGAAACAAGCTGAGGAACAGCCATGCCCAGGTGCAAGGAGGTGCTGAGCCAGTCAGCAGACAGAATCAGCTCTGGGTATGGGCACTTCTCTGCGCTTGGAGACCTTCACTTTATGAAAAGAGGAGGCCCCGGCAAGCTCAGGCACATTCAGGCTTAGGCAGCAGTTATGACGTTTATTTTCAAGGTTATGATTTTATGTATGATTTGTAGCCCTTTTTTTTTAAGCACTTAAGTTCTTCATTAGAGTTGGCCCCAAGCAACTTGCCCAAGGTTGTGGAGCAGCAGTTTATAGGAAAGCGGGACCTTCTCAGTGCTGGTTGCAGCAGAGGATGTGGTCATGGATACGCAGGAAGGACTCCCTAAAACTGCAGTGACCTGTGATGAATCAGCATTTTGCTCTCCAGATCCCACCATGGTAATACTGACTTCTGCTTGTATGGGAAAGAGAAAGATTTTTACCCAACCAGTGTATGTATTTTGTGCTTGCACAGGTGGGGAATTATCTTTGTCCAGCCTGCCTACATTATGCAGGAACACAATACGCTGGATTTCTGTGAGATAAGCCACTATCAGCTTTATTAAGGAAGAATTTTGCCGTACAGATTAATGCAAGAAACGAGTCATTTTGAAACACCAGTGGATGGATTGTGGGAATGAACATTTAAGTGCAGCTTGTTCAGGCTTGTGCTGGTATTTGGTGCTGAAAAGAGCTTTTAGTGATGTCTGTGGGAAACTTCAAATAACAGCTTTAAGAATTTGCCTGACAATGAGCCTAGAGAAAATACCCTGGAATTACAAGATATTTTCCTTTCAAAATAATCACACGTTAATCATATGTATTATAATGAGTAATATCACTTCTTCACGCAAGAAAATTAAATTTCTGTATTTCTAACACTTGAGTCTGGGCTCAAATCACAGGTGGTAAATACTATTTGCAGTTATCATTTTTCATTGCTTTTCAGTTAGAAGTCTTTATTCTTCAACTTTGGTGGAATGAATAAGACAAAAATATATATGTTCTCAGGAAATGTATCTGTTTTGCCTGTCACTCAGCAGAAAGAAAAAAGCTAGAAAATTTATTGGAAGAAAAAAGCCAGCTATTCCAATTCAAATCAATAAAATATTTCTTACAGTTTAGGCATGGGATTCAGCTAATTTGATTATTGTTTACAGTGTGAGCACCTACCTTGGAGCTAGTTATCTTAGATCTCTTTTCCAATCAATACAGTGAACTAAACACTTTTAAGGTGTTAAAATCCAACCCATTTTAGATATCTACTTTAGGAAGAAATGAATTTGCCCTTTGTTTCTTTCCACTGGCCATAAAATGATGTCATACAAGTAGGCATCTACCTTCAGCCTGATGGATTCTATTTTAATTGACTAACAAAACCAAGCTCCACTGAATATAAGCAACAGTTGGGGTTTTGAAGTGTTTTATTGGAGGGCTTTTTTGTTATTTTGTTGGGGTTTTTGCCTTCCTATGAAGCATTACACTTGTGCCACAGCTGGCTATGGCTGAGATGGACTCATGTTTCTAAATGCATTAAAACCTCTTGAGTGCTTGTTCTGCTAATCCACTGGGGCTAAACCACAAGCAGTGGACATAAGGAATATTTTTACCCTGGATCGAGTTGGCTGAACTTTGGGATTTTTTTTTCTCTCTGTGAAGTAGGGCTTTTGCTCCTCCTTCTAGCTTCATTTGAACATTTTTGTTTGAGCTTCCCTACTCTTACAGGTGTCCAGATTTCCACCTCTGCTCTCTTTCCATCCTGGCCCGTTCCTGTGCTGTGTTACAATTCTGGCTGGGCTTGCTCTTGTTTAGATACTACTCTGGACTCTTGAAAGTGCTGTGTAGTGGTGAGGTGGTGTGACAAATAAGTGGACCCTTCTAAATTAGACTTTTTTGTCTAATGTGGCACACATCATGCTGTGTTTACTAAGATCACAGGGAACTGGATTTGAGGGCTCAGATGGTCCTCTTGAGCCCTCTGTTCCCATATTCCAACAAAAGCATGCAGTACAGTCAGCATAGATCTCGATCCAAAAATACACTTAACTGCAAACTCATTAGTAGTCATATTGCCATCGATGGCATGAACTAAAGTTAGGCACATGTTTGTCAAGGACACATGCAGCTCAAGAAACTATAAAATGAGGCTTTTCATAAGGTATACATGTATAATTGTAGGTATGCTATATCTTCTGAATTATTTGCCAGGGACTCATAATTTTTCCTGGAATATTTCCTAGTTCCATGCAGAAACCTAGAGAATCACCCAGTTCCATACTAAACCTAAGGACCCCCAAAGAGATTTTATTTTTAACACCATCTAGGTAAAGCCAGTTTCCCTCCCTGTGTAAATTCCCATTGACTCAAAGGGTGACGGCATCTGTTTTACCTGCCCATTAATATCTTTGTGTGATGAGTATGAATACGGGGCATAAAAAGGAACAAAGGCCACCAATAACAGGATAGAAAACAAATCAGAATATTGCTTGAGTTCATTTTGAAGATTTCTTGTGAGAGCTTCATGTTAGTCCAGCCTCTTCACATTGTGTAAAGGGATGAGGCAGAAGGAGGTGTTATGAAGGCATTGCTAAAACTCTGCTTTCACAGGAGGATAATTCCTCTGGCTTAAGTGCCACAGAAAGCAGTCAAATGTTTTCAGTCCAGAGCAGTCCTCTTAAGCCCTGGAAATGGTAGGGGTCTGTTCAGCATAGGACGTAGCATAATGATGCAGAACTGAGTGATCTTTTGGTCCATTGGGCAGCATGAGGTAAAGGAGGATGTCTTTTAGGTCTGGAAAACCTTCTAAGTTATGCATGGGGACTCTTATTATTTAATCATCACTCATAGCCATTGAGTGTGACAGAATCTGCGTATTTCAGTGTCTGAGATCTAACCGGGAATCCTCATGTAACAGGGGAGTTTAGGTAATATAGCGATAGCTAAGTAGTGGCTAATGGGGGAGCTTCTTGAAGTTTGATCCTTTACAAGCAGATGTTTTTGTGTTTTCACTTCCTGCTTATCTGTTCCAAAGCTGTGTACTGTCACAGGGAAGGGAGTGCTGTTCAAGTTTGAGACCCGAGACCATCCTTCATCCTCTCAGTGTCTTTCTCCTCTCTTGAACAGCAAGTTGGAGAAGTGGGAGATGATGCATTAAATCTTGTTAATACTTTTGGTTGGTTTATCCTTTCTGTTTTGACATTGTATCTTGTAGCTGTCATTTTTATAGATGTATATAAAATTCGTTTAAAGAACAGATTCAATTTGGCATCCAATTTTTAACCAGTGTTGCTCATAAATCATACACAGTATGTATCAGTTTTAAGAGGAAAAAGCATGGATGTCCAAGGCTTATGAATTCCTCACAGCACATAAATTTTCCTGGAAACCTGGCTGGTAATAATATGGGCATAGTTTCCACTTCCATTCTTCTGTATCTTTGACTAAGCCTCAGACCAAACTTTAAAACCTGATTTCCAAAGGGAATTGAACCTGTTTATTCATTCCAGCATTACTAAGCCTGACAGATTTTTTCTCTGTCTTTCATTATACCGATACAGAGGACAATATTGCTGTACATAGATGGAATGAAGGGCAAGGTTTACTTTCCTAAATTAGCCATAGAAGTTTGAATCTGGAAGCTGCAGAACCAATCCGTATGCCACTGATTTCTGGTGGAGTTGTGGTATCAGCTTGCATTTTTGTGCACCAAAGTTATATCTTTGTCCTTTTGCTTTTTCACATCAGTTTTCTTAGCTCTTAGGCAACTCTTAGAAAACTTCAATGACTCTGAGGATTTTAAAGTTTCCACCCAGGAGTGAAACCAGTACAAGATCTCTAAAGTGTGAGTATTGGAGAAAAGGTGTCTTCTCCCAGGAAAATATCTTTGATATGATAGTTCTATCGTATCAGGAAGGGTTTTACCTACAGAATGAGGCTGACCATAATTTCTGAGACTGAATTGTATTTTTGGTTTTTATTCAAGAATGGGACATTTCTTTTATAAAAGCAGTGCTGATTTCAGTCAACACTAACAAAATATTTTATCAGCCCACTGAAATGCATGTGGAATGTTTAGTGCGTATCTGAAAGAAAAATGGTCACTATTGAAATTTTTGAGAACTCAACATTTTGCTCATCAAAACTGTCAGGAAAAATCCAAGCATTTTCACAAAGTCGTATTGAAATTTTTTTTTGCGGGGAAGGATCAATTAAAAGTATTTTCTTAAAAAACTATATATTAGTGCTTTAATTTAAAACAAAACATGTCTGAATAGACATTTGGGGCTCATGCAATTTGAACTTTGGACTTTTGATTAAATTAAATTGATGTGCTGCTTTAAGACATTTAAGACTTCTCTTTTTCTTTTTCCTATGAAGTGAATAATCCTTTTCTTGGTTAGCTATGAACTTCAGAAAAATCACCCTTCCTCTTTAAAGGGAAATTAACTGTTACAGTTCCTCCACGTTTTCTGAGCTCTTCATATATACATGGTACTTTGATCTGGTACCTGGATCTCTTGTACTTGGTTTTGCAAGTGGAATTTATATCTGTTGGTTGAAGCCTGGTAAAAAAAAAAAACAAAACTGGTTTAGATCCAGAGTCTTCCATTCGCACATGAGAAATTTATACAAATTATTTCATTAGGAACTTCCATTTCACACAGAAATTATTGTGTGCCCATTTTTTTTTACCTCTTGAATGCTGTAACCATTGCATTTTTAGCTCTAATATACATCATATGGGTGGAAGTTGACTTCCTGCTTTGAGAAGTAGCTGTGGTTTTCAGCTGCACTCTGGGACAATGATAGTCTTTTATTGAGCTGCTGTGCTTGTTCTTCCTAAACTAGTATTTCCAGAATTATGGTTCTGACCTCAAGTCATGACACTTTGTCACGTTTTATTTGTGACTCTTACAAGGAATTCAAGCCCAAGGGGAATTCAATTGCAGAAGTCAGGCTCACAGGTGGAAACAAAATCAGTGTTTGCAAGGATGGGGATATGACTGAACTGAGTGGTGTGATTCCATAAACACCACTAGCAGGTGTTTTTTTTCCCCCTATTCTTACTTTGCAGACTCAGTAGCAGCTTCTGTTTCAGCTAATTGTCTTTCAGTAGGATTTTCTGAGAAACTAAAGCCAGTCTATGATCAAGGACACACAGAAGCAGAAGAGAATCAAAAGGTTTTCTCTCCTCAGCTCAGAGAAGGAAGAAATTGTGACATCCATTTCCCCACAGCGTGGACTTGTCAAGTTTACCTGCACACTCTTCCATCTTAAAGGTGGTTCCTTTGTGGACTGGCCTTGCTGTTACTTGGCTGCAACACGCTGCTGATGACATTCATTACAACCAAATGTTATCAACACATAGCCTCTAGGCTGCTAGATTACGTTCTCCTTGCCATTTCAAATCCAGTTTAAAACCAATGCAATGCCAATAGTCTAGGAAGGTTCCAGTGCATGGAAGAAATTTATTTTGATAGAAGGTGAATGTCTTTTTACTTGCGTGGATTTAATTTAATTTTACTTTTTTTGGGGACCCTTCACTAAATGCTATTCCTTTGAAATTAAACACGAATTAAGAGGTAAATGTCTCTGCCAACTCTGAAGTTCAGTGATACATTCTCAACTCTTTAGCATTTTCTGGCAACATTAGGATTTGCAGTGTAGCTTATATACAATACAATAAACATATGATCTTAAGAATCAATCCGGAGTGTTCTTTCTTTATAGTTATTAAACCCATGGGATAAATTAAGTAAAACCAGCAT
This sequence comes from Gorsachius magnificus, assembly GCA_034008185.1. Classification (NCBI taxonomy): domain Eukaryota; kingdom Metazoa; phylum Chordata; class Aves; order Pelecaniformes; family Ardeidae; genus Gorsachius; species Gorsachius magnificus. The sequence continues at coordinate 168,631,682 of CM067081.1, forward strand.
CCATTAAACAAAACTTCAAGTTATTGTTTTCATGTTTTACGGACTTAAAAATGTACATAACTTGAAGGCAAGTTAGAGAATATAAATGTTAATTTATACCTGCATTTCCAATTCTTTGGCTTGATTCACCTCAAAAACTGGGAGGCCCTTAAGAAGATGGGCAAGGATTCCCTTTGCAGTATCATTCCTAAGGCTTCCAACGTGATAAGGTAATTTACAGAGAAAGAGACCAGAAGAAGCAGGAAGTAGAGGATTTTTGTCTCAGAAATTTAAATGATCTGATATAGTGAGGTCTGTATGTTAAATTGTACCTTGCACAGCTTTTCCTAAGGCAGGAAGGATACCAGTTAAAGAATTATTCCTAAAATCCCATAACTTTAAACAGAATGTTTAGCTGAAGAGGTGTTATTTCCAGTGAAAAGTAAATATTTAAGAGGTCTATTAAACATAATAACATGTCCTGCTGATAGAGGTAGTGAGTTCAACAGTGCTTGGAAAAACCTGTCTTGCGTGCGGCTTACACAGTTGTTTATGCAGTGGATTGGTCAGTGGGGGCAGTCAGCCTGCATTTGTCCTGCAGGTCGCAGTTGGAAACAGGGTCTCCCCAAACTTGTGGAGGGTGGGTGAGTCTGCTGCTGGGCTTCTGCTGAGGCAGTTCTGCAGTGCTACAGGCCGTTCTGGCAAGCACACAAGGGATTAGGTTAATCGAAGGACATAAGTTTAGGTAGTATTTAATTATTAAAAATGAAAAGGAGCCACTTCATTTCCACTGTTGAATGTCAATTATTTCTTTTCTAATACAGAAGGTTTAACACTTCTGATTTGGAAATCATAGGCCTGATTGTTAAGTAGGCTTTTTATCTGATCGGATCATCCCACTAATGCCAACAGAGGTACGGGGGTGAAATCAGTGTAAGAGAGAGAAGAGCTGGTTGTATAAATTAAAAAAAAAAAAAAAAAAAATATCACTAACTTAAGTGACCAATGGCTACCATAAATTTCAGCTTCCTCATTTTCTTTTAAGTAAGCTTTTTCTCCTGCCTGTGTTTTGTGGAGTAAAATGTGGTGACTTAAAGCCATAAGGCTAGAAAAATGAAAGACAAACTACAAAAACCCCCCAAAATACTGGGTTTCAATTGTCATTATTTTTAAACTGCTCCATGATTTAGAATGCAGAGGTTGATGGTATCTCCTGTGACTTTAGTTGCAAAAGTAAAGAACTCTTAAAACTTTGCAAAATTTTCTCTGCAAGCTTTCCCAGTTTTAAAAACCTGTGTATATAACTTGGGTAATGCCAATTAATTGAACATATTCTGGCTTTTTTTTTTTTCTTGGTACATATGCACCTATTTCTGTATTCAATTTGGTTAAAAATATTTCTGTATATGTATTTCATCCTATATTCTTTAGGAAGATTTCCTACCCAGTCTTTGTATATGTTCCTGCTACATATTCAGTCAAAACTAATACAGGAAACAAGAAAAGAAAGTGTTAAAAATTCTGCTCTCTGCTACTGTTTGTCCTTGTCTTTGCTATTAACATAACAGCAAAAGCTGTCAGGTCAGAGTATTTATGATGTCTGTGAGCATAGTCTGTATCTGATCTTTGCTCTTTCCTGAAAGGGTTTGGTTTAAATAATCCCAGTAGTACAAAGTCTCACATTCATAGTCTTCTATTTTAGTACTCCATCCAAGGGAATTACTGCAGTTTTAACCTGCCTCTTGCTCTCTTCCCTAGTGCAAAACTGTGTTATTACAGGGGAAGGGTGATGAAGCACATCAGCTCTGTCTCTTAATCTTCTTATAAACCCTAACAGATTTGAAGATGAAATTTGGCAAACGTTAATTGTACGTGCAGAATTCATGCTGGGAAAATCTCCTTCAGAAAAAAAAAAAAAAAAATCCAGAAAAATAGAGAAGAAAAAAAAACCTGAGTGCGCAGCCGGACTGTTATGTAAGATGTTTATTTCCATCAGATCTAGCTCAGTGGAGGCTATGCCAAAGCTGCAGAGTCGTGACATCATAACATCATCACAAAGGTCAAAGAATACACTGGCACACTGAGAAGTACTAGTTTATAGTACTGGTCATTTTGCTCTATATTTAATATCCTTTTTTTTCCCCCCTACATATTGGAATAGAGCCTGATAGTGGTAAGCAAGCCTGGGCTGTTTTAAAACTTCCAAAGAAACATGTTTGTGACAGCACACGGCAGCATAAGAACATGGCTGTGAGAACTACTCATTGTTTTGATGACGAAACTTGAAAACCAGAAAAAAAAAACAAAGAAAAAATGTTGGTAGAATGTGAAAAGTTACATTTAGCTGAAATTTGACTTCGGAATTTTATCTTCAGAAATTGAAACATTTTGCATAGAGCACATCTGAATGAATCTACTGATTCCTTAAAAAAAAACCAAGCATTTTTTTTCTCAGTCAGTTCAAGACCAAAATAATGAATTAATTTAAATGTAATGAAACCCTTTTTTTTCTGTTGAATACCTCATGATTAGAAACATTTCTCCAGCTCTCGCTGTATTGTTGTCAGGCTCAGAATGGCACCGATGCACAGTTGCTGTTCTGTCCTGTCCTTGAGGAATTTACAGTTTAGCCAGGCATCCCATCACATTCACATGGATCGTCTCTTCTCATGTTATGACTAAAGTGAGGCATATATATGCTCAAGTACATAATAAATTCAACACAAAGTAAATATTTTTAATCCAGATTTATTTTAGCTTTCATGCCTCTTCATACTTGTGGATAGATTTAAAAAAAAAACAAAACACCTCAAACAAAATTAGACAGCTCTATTCACAAAAAATGCTAGTATACAGTCACAACTGCCTGAGTATAATAATAATTCTAACTAGTTCCTTACATACTGGCTAATGCCCATTTTTAAAATAGATTTTGTTTTCTTATATGCTGTATGCAATCAAAACAAATACCAAGGGTGATCATATGTAGGTAACTTGGCTTGGGTACAGGGGAAGGTACTGTTAATTCATGTTTTATTCCCTGCCCTGTGTGAAGTAAGTTATTTCAAGAAAGGAAAGAAGGTGGTGCCGACAGGCTAGGGCTAGCCCGTAAGAAACACCACTGGCCTGACAGTACAGGGAGGTCAGGAGAGGTGCATCAAGTTTTCAGGCTCCAAGCTGCCACTGCTACGTGGGCACAGCCTCCTTCTCTCCTTCTGGCCAAAGGCAGGTAGCCTGTTGCAGGGCCACAGGAGGGGCGAAAGCACCTAGGTAATACCCACTCGATGCCTTGCTGCTCGAAGAAATAATTAAAAACATTTAATATATGCTTTTACTTTTTTTTCTTTAGCTACACAGATTGGGTGACAGTCTTCTGTAGACTCTCCAAACAGAAATTTGGAAACCAACCTTAGCAGCAGATTGTATTTGCCTCAGCTTGTGTACGCGAGGGGAGGAGAAAGCAACAAGGCTGAGGATTCATCTGACCAAGTGTAGATGCCTACAGCACAGTTGCCGTGTAGGCTGTTTGCCAGATTCATGGAGAGAAACAGGCATTGCTAGAGAGCAAGTTTTCTCATCCGAAAGTAGACATCCAAAACAGGTCAGATGAATTATGCCATAAAAAGTCTACTTCTGTACCATTGCACGAGCTGACTGAAACACAAGATCTGCGCTATAGATGTCTGAAGTCAGGCGAAATGAATCTCATCCCAAATCTCCTTTTGCACCTCCCTCCCTTCTGTGAGAAGAAGTCAACACGGCTTCTCACATGAAAACTTCTTTCAGGCACATATTTTTGTGTGCACTTGTATGGTGCCTGGCACAGCGGAGACTACATCAAGGCTTTGTTCATATGGTACAACATCTACCTCCCAGGGAACCTGGGAAAACATCCTTATCCCTGAGATAAGTGGCAGAACTATCCAGCTCCAATGTTCAGTGATATTTCAGTATTTCTACACTGACTTCTGTGATTAACATAAATTTTTGAGCCATCCCCCACCCCACCCCCCACCACAAAATCTTATTAGCCTAAAGTTTAACTTGTGATGGTAAATTGTTAGCTGAGTACTTTAAGTCTTCTTTTGGGGAATGCAACCTACTATTGCTTGCTTACTTGCTGATGGGCACCGAGGCACATGAGATGATCCCACAGGTACCCACAGGGTGATGGTTACACGTCTGTGCTGCCTTCGCAAACTGGAGGACCAGTTTGTGCTCTTGTGAGAACCTCAAAGCTGTTCAGACAGCTCAGCCTTCTCTTTTTGCTGCTTTTCTCCTTCATTACAGACTAAATACTTGTCCCACAAAGGTTAAAACTTTGTATGTCAGGAAAATCAGTTCTTGATTTGCTGTCATTTGCTTTAGCTTTGTCCCTTGGCTAACTTCCAGTGGGATTTATTTGATTAGGGTATAAATGAGACAAAATGGAATTATAAGAGGCATTCAAACAAAACTAAACCGTGTCATGATTATCCTGTGATTTATAGCTGATATCCAGAGGATGGGGGAGCACTAATCAAAAGAAGAAAATTTTGCACATAAAAACCAGACAGTCCTGATGCAATCAAAATTGAATCAAACAAATGACAATACAAATTAGCCAACATCTATTTTTCTCTTTTGCTTCCAGTGAGCGAATGACTTTCAACCTAGAAAGGGTTTGAGATGATTACAAATTTAGGTCTGCTGCCCTTTTACGCTTTAAATTAGTTTGATATTTTGAATATATTAATCTTGTCTCTGTCTTAAACCATGATGGCTCTCACCATTCTTTGTATAAATAGCTGCCTTATTAAGGCTCATTCTGTGCTGAATTCCAATGAGCACAAGAACTTACCACTTTAACAGTACGTGTGAAGCATGCGTTCACAAAATAAAAGTTTTAAATCAAACTGTTGTGTGCACTTTCTTGACGGTGGTGGAATGACCACTATCTTCATATTAGACTTTTCAGAAGGATGCTCCTGATAATTCTTTTTTCCTTCCGGGTTCCCTTAGATGTTATTTTGCTGACCAAGCAAAATAACCTTCCTGAACAATATGAGCATACTTTGAAGGCCTTATGTATTGAAAGACTGCAGATCTTTATGCTTGCCCTTTCAATTTTTGTGTGAGTGACAGTGAAATCTGGGCCTGATAAAATTGTTAAGAGGTTTCATTCTGTTATCTAGTGTTCTCTTTTCATCTTCCCAACCTCTGCACATCATCAAGATTAATGTTTCCAGTTACAGAAAGCTCAATCGTTGGAGCTTTCAGATGGCAGCTATAGATGAGATTTCCCAATATTGATCCCCTCTCCCCCTATTTCTTTTCTTTCCACGTCTGAATCATATCTGTCTGAATTATGAGCCAGCACAGATTTCTTGCTCTGGCAGATTGCATTAGAATCACGTAGCACTGGGCTTTGGGTTATCGATTAGCAGCAGACTGACTCCGCTGTTAACCAGACATTTCTTCTTCTGCCAGAGACATCTCCGTTCACAAATACCTGTGTGGAGACACAGAACCTGCTGCACTGTGGGGAAAGCTGCGCTGCCATTGTTTAAATGGATGTTAGCAAAAGGACCAAAACTACTGTCTTGCCTTTGATGCCCATCAGAACTGACACAGGCATTGTTGAGCCTCTTTAGACAGGAGGTGTGCATGTTGGGAAAGACTAAGTGACTCTCAGGTCTGCTCCAGCCTTGCTTCTATGAAAAACAAGTAGGAAAACCAAGTGCTCCATGATTTCTGATACAAGCGTAGTGATTTAAATGAGATCAAATTTGGGGAAACTTGGCCATGACTGTTAGGCTTGGTTCACAAAAAGAATTAAACATGGCAGCATTCAACCTCATTTTAAAGTGCTTTTTTGTCAGTCAAATCTGAAGGTGACTCACCACATCATGCGTGGAAATGCAAATGCCTTTGATGGATTCTCATGGTGGGGGTGTACACGCAGCACACAGTAGTATGCGGTATTGATTTGCCAGCAGCATGTTATGTTATTTACCACAGCAATTTTTTGTCTTACATTGTTATTTTAAAGGGGTCATCCATGAGTGCCAACATTTTAAAGCAGGAATATATGCAGAACCCTGATTTTATAAAGCCTGGAAAACATGCATTGGAAAGGAGAGTCAATATTGTAGTATTTTAATGAAGTAGTTATGAAACATGGCTGAGAAAAAATAAACAGACTCTAAGATATAAACCAACATAAAGCAATACAGGTTCAACGGGTAGAGCTGAATGACTAAGACTCTTTCAAATACAGGGTTTAAGAAATCTGGTATATAAGGTACAGCAAGCGACAGAATTCCTACATGTAGTTCACTTATTTCTGCTTCTGAGGAACAGCGGTAGTGAAGACAGCTTCATGTAGTGCAGTGAAGTGCCAGCCTTGGAAGAACAGTCACCTCAATCTCCATGCATGGGGAAAGACAGGAAACGCAAGGAAGTAGTTCCAACTCACGTGTGCTGGATTGCCTTCTAGAGCTGCCCATATTCTCCACAGATAATTTAGGATGTACACAGGTGGCAAGAGTGGGAAGTCCCAAGAAAGGAAATCCAGTTGGCTTACAGAACAAAACCTCCTCAGGATGAGGGTGGTTAAGCACTGGAGCAAACTGCTCAGGGAAACTGTGGGTGGGGCCCTGAGCAAATTCACCTTGCTTTGAAGTTAGCTGCTTTAAGCATCTGGTTGGACTAGAGGTTGGACTAGAGACGTCTGACTAAAACCCAACCTCAGTCTTCCTGTGGTTCTATGTACCCTTATCTTAGGTACTCTGCCTCCACCCCTCATCCCAAATATTTCTCTTTTTACAGCAGTACTGATTCTGGACATATTTACAGGTATACTTGCTCACTGATCTCACTAAGAGTATTTGTATGCATAAAACTAACCATATTCATGGAACAGGGCTATACATAAATGTGGATATCGGTACAATCTTTTCCCTATCCTACCTTTCCCCTTTCCACCAATGCTTCAAGATTTTTAAAATTTTCTTTTTGCCAACTCCCATTTCAATTGCTATACTTGCATATCGCCATAGTTCTTTATCTTTCTAACTAATTTCTGTCTTGCTTCCAGTGAGATTGTAGTTGCCACTGATATAGAAATAAAAAAAAATCTGTGATCTTTTTCTATGCTTATCAAGAAAACATCTTGAAAATGACTGGAAAAAAACACATTCTTTTTGGTGCCTCAGGAGTGGCTTGCAATTTTTAAACAGGAAGGGTAACTGTTTGAATGATAACTGTTGATATTCAGAGACTGCCTCAAAGATGAGTCACAAGAACTGGCAAATGCAACCTTGAAAATGCCAATAAACTGTTCTTCCCCTTTCTGTTTGTCATTACACTGACTTAAATGTTACCTTGATGTAATTCTCATATACTAGCATTGTGCTCTCCTGCATTACACTTCATGTAAATTGTATTTACTACTGTTCTTCAAATAATCAAAGGTGCATTATTTATGTTAAATGTTACAGCAAAGTGTTACCAGAGGTGGTAAAAATCCATACATCCTCTAATAAAATCCGCAGAGCCTTGCAGGACCAAGTTAAATTTACTTAGCTACATATATTCAGTAGAAAGGATATTTTCAGCTATATGGAGGCCAATGCATGCAATTTTGTGAATGCTAACCGTAAGATACTGCACATGCTCTTCTCATAAAAATATATCCATATATGTGTGTCTAATTTTACCCTTAGTACATACTCCTCTTTTTTTCAAAAGAATGGGAAGGCAGAGCAATTGATACTGTTTATTGACCTTAGTACAGGCCAGATAAGAGGACAATGGACTGGCTGAGCTACCAAGCTCAACAGGTTGTGATCAGCAGCACCAAGTCCAGCTAGAAGCCAGTCACTAGTGATGCACCATGGGGGTCAATACTGGGGACAATACTGCTGAAGCTCTTCATTAATGATCTGGATAGTGGGACGAAATGTAGCCTCAGCATGTTTGCGGATGATACAAAACTGGGAGGAGCAGTTGATACACCAGATGGGTGTGCTGCCATTCAGAAGGACCTCAACAGGGATGAGGAATGTGTTGACAGGAACCTTGTGAAGGCAAAATACCAAGGCAAATACGAAGTTCTGCACCTCAGTAGGAATAACCCCATGCACCAGTACAAGCTGGAGGCAAGCTGGCTGGAAAGAAGCTCTGCAGAGAAAGACGTTGGGGTCCTGGTGGACAACAAGCTGACCGTGAGTCAACAATGTGTCCTTGCAGCAAAGATGTCCAACAGTGTCCTGGGCTGCATTAGGAAGACCTATGGGTTGAGAGAGATGATCCTTCTGCTCAACTAATCCCTGGTGAGATAAAGCTGGATTGCCAGTTCAAGTTCTGGACTCCCCAGTAAAAGAGAGACAAAAACATACCGGACCAAGTCCACCAAAGGGCCATGAAAATGATTAAGCATCTCACATACAAGGAGAAGCTGAGAGAGCTGAGACTGTTCAGCCTAGAGCAGAGAAGGCTCAAGGGGATCTTATCCATGTGTGTAAACACCTGATGGGGGCAAGTAAAGATGGAGCCAGGCTCCTCTCAGTGGTGCCCAATTACAGGATGACAGGCAACAGGCACAAACTCAAATACAGGAAATTAACTTAAACAGAAGACATTTTTTACTGTGAGAGTGATCAAACACTGAACCAGATTGCCCAGTGGTGTTGAGGAGTCTCTGTCCTTGGAGATACTAAAAAACTGACGACACAGCCATGAATAATCTGCTGAAGTTGATCCTGCTGTGAGCAGGGAGGTCTCAGTAGATGATCTCCAGAGGTCCCTGCCAACCTCAACCGTTCTCTGATTCTCTGTTATTTCACAAATATCCAAGTGTATATTCATTTGCATATTACTCCAAAGACCTTTGACTTATGTAAAGCCTCCTCTTAAAGACTGTCAAGCCAAAGCATTACATTAAGCAATTTAGTTGTTGCAAATTACTCTTGCCTGTTTTTTGACCTTGTGTATATTGCCCATATTTCTACACTGGAATTATTTTTCATAATTCAACACTTGGATTGCTCCTCTGGATGTGGCAAATGCAGGGGAGGCACTAATGTGAAAGAGATAAGTTGTAAAATAAATAAATCTTTTTAATTATAAGCTATGGGACTCTTGAAGGATTTCACCTGAGAGCATTTTATCCAGCTGCTAAAACAGGAGACCTTGTTTAACAGCAGATTCTAGCAATTCAATCAAAATCAAGTCTCCATCAAAAGCCTCACATATTTGTTTAGATTAACCTTTGTGCCACTCTACAAGAGTATACAGAGTTGTTTTGGTATATGAAAAATATATCTAAGAGCTCAAGCTTGTAACTTCTTTGGGAAATTAAACTGGAGGGTCTGCATGGCTGAGGTCACCCATTTAGCATCAGCTAAGGGAAAAAATTAGTTTTAGGGGTTATTCAGTATAAAAATACCTCCACTGACAGCATGTGTGTGTGTGTCAGCCTGTGTGAGAAGCTGTTTATGGTACTTGTATGTTTTAATGTATGAAAGAAGGAGGGAGGTGCTTCTTTGTGGGCAATTTAGCACAAACAAATGTGGTGGTGGGAAAGAGGACAGATGACATTCTGCAGTTGAGTGATTTTGTAATACACGACATTTGTGACAATACGCAAAATAGGCAAAATGCATTCAATACACCACAGGGTTAGAAAAGGTGTATATAATGTTAGGATTTTCAGCACAAAATAAATGATGGCAAATGCTTGCAGATCGTATTTTCATAAATCATATTCTTCATACATTATCCAGTCACTCGTATTTGAAGAGCACTCATTTGTTTTTATAAACCTTTAACCTGGCAAATGGCCTTATCATTTTACTGCTCTGCTTTTAAACAGTATTACTTTAAAATGTCAGTCTCCACTGGCTCGTCAGAGTTGGGATGATGTCATTTCAGAAGCTGCCTCAATCACCTTCAACCTCAAAAGTACAAATTCTACTTGAAAATACTAGTAATACTGATGTGTCTGAAAAAAAATATATGTGGTATATGGGGTCATTACTTCATCTAAGTGATTTGTGTACATACGTTACTCACAACATGCTTTTTCTGGGTCCAGGGGGAATGGATGATAGATGTCCTATGTAAATCAATCTTAATTTAGCAGTGACTGAATGAATACAGAATTAAGGACAAGGAATGGTCCAATATAATGAATTTAGATTTATTGTTCAGGAGTTGTTTTAGCGTCAAGATACCATTTGCACAAAGTTGTATGAGACTATCAGTAACTTTTATATTTTAAAAAGCCCAAATGAAAACATACAATTCCTACATATGGAAAATAGCAGAGCTGCTTTCTGAAGGCAGCTTCAGCTCTACCAAACTGTAGCTTTCAACATTTTGTTCTGTCAGGACCTTTGTGGCAGAGTTATGATGAGGAACACAGCTTTTCCACCTTCTGGCTTCATCCACTAAACTTTGCTTGCACTCAAGCTGGGTTTCTATTTCTACAGCATTCAGATTTCATCAAATGTTTTCTCCACTCTAAAAATGCTATTCTTTTTCCTTTCCTTAAGCACTTTTTCACTATAATTACAGAAAGCAACATTTTAAAAGTGCATTGTGAAAAGGTGTCATTCATGTAGAAAACGCCGCATTTTTTAATCTGGTCCCTAAGGTCCCAAGGCTGGAAGGGGATAGAGGGATAGAAAGGGATAGAACAAAAACTTATGTGGTCAGTTGACCTGACTGATTTCTATGTTTCTGAGCAGGTGTTAGATTTTGACCCCGGATTTTTTTTTCTCTGTTTTACTTAATTAATGGCTGTTGACTTTAAAATGTGAGGATCACAACACAGGCTGCCTCAGTTAGGGACAAGCAGCCCAATATCCAAGATGCAGATTTAGCTTCTCTGTATTTTTTGCTTGTCCTCTTTCAGAGTCTTGGCTGTAATGTCTTCAGAAAGGAGAGGCAGAGAGCTTTTCTCATCCAAAAGTGCATGCAACCTGATGGTAAAGGCCACCACTTCAGAAGCAAGAACTGTGCCTTTGAACTTTGTTAGACCAAGGAGATGTCCAGCGCAGGAACCCTACACATCCTGGGAAAGTGCCCTTGCCACTAAGCTATAGCATTAGATGTAATTTGTAGTGATAAGTTATTGCTACTACCTTTTATGAAGAGTCACATCTTGTTGATTTACTTTGGACATGTCGTGAGGATAGCTAGCAGATTACTCCCTTGAGGGGATTCACATTGAGAAGTGCCATGTTGCTGGATTCCCTTCAAATCTGAATGGAAGATAGATGCTGAAACATCCAACTGCAACACTCATGGTCCTGTATAAAACAGGATTTTAGCTGCCAGGGAACCTTAGAAGCCCAAGAGGCACCTACAGAAGTAGAAAATAGCTGAGTAAGGGATCTGGGGCTGTAATAAGCAAACCTGATTTGGGTGTTTAAGAGCCTTAATGGAGTCTTGTAAAAAGACCTCAGGTTTGGAAGGCACAGCACGTTAGAACAGAAGCATTGTGACAGAGTGCACCCCCGTCCCACAGGTTGTCTCCAGCCCTCCGCAGCGGGGTGACGGCGCTCCTTCAGCCAGCCCTGCCTGCAGGGCCCGGGAGTGCTGGGTGAGAGCCCCACCGCACACAGCCTCTGCCTGCCTGCAAGCAGTTAGGAGCAAACAAGCACATATTGGTGGATTACGCTAGTTCATCACGAATCACATAAACATGTTTATTATTATCTACTCTTGGCTTTGATAGCTGTTTCTTGCTCCGGCAGAGGTTTCTGTTTAAGGAAGGATTAAATTACGTTCTCTACAAAAAGAGGAAGAAGTAACTAAGCAATATTTCTTTCAAGGATAATTTTTTTTTTTTCAAAGCAAATGTTTCAATGCACAAAATCAGGATCATTTTAAGGGAAGATTCATTGTTTGTTAATTACTAATTCTTATTTGCAGAATCCAGAAGGAAGCAGTCCTGAAAGACTAATTGCTAAACATCAGTTATAACAATACTGCTGGACAGCATCTTCATAACTCTGGAGTAAAGACACCTTCCTCTAAAATAATCAGAGATAAAGCACAATTTTTCACCATCATTCTTGGAGACATTATGTTTTGGAAGCAGATTCCTGTCTTCTCTCTGACTGTTTCAGATCTCCGAGGCAGTGAAAAGTGGCTGTGTTCTGCCCAAACATAGCTAGCAGAGAAAATAAATTCCAGAAAGAAGCTCCATGTTCCTAGATAACTAGTGAAGTCAAGGTGTTTGGTCAATGATGGCTTAAGCAGCTTGGCTAATACAGCTGATGAACATGTGCTCAGAAAGCTTGCTACCAAACCAAAAAAAATTCAAAGTACTACTTGAAAATTCTTATTCTTCAACCAAGTGAATTTAAAATCTCTTATGTGTAGGACAAGGAGAGGAAGAAGAGATTCTTGGATGATTTTCTTTTTTAATGAAAAGAAATTTTCTTTTAAGAAGAAGCCACTTGAAGTGACAAAAAAAAATGCAATATCTCGTTTCACTTTCATACAAAAATAATTATAATTTTAAAAAATTGTGTGTGCATAACCATAAACTTGGTCAACATAAGAAGAGCTCTAGCTCACAAGGACTGTGCAGTACCATTGGAAGTTTAATATTTGGGCTTCCTACTAATTCCAGCAGGTCTCAAGCAGCCCCAAGACCTTCATGCCTTATTCAGGCATCTAGACATAAAGGGCCAGCTTTTCCAAGATTCTCAAGATAGCTCAGGAAGATGCCAGCAGAAAATTATTGGTAATATGCCAAACGTGTTTGTATGGGTTTAGAAGGTTTATTGTTATTGTTTTGGACTGGTGGAATTTTATGTGGGTCTTTTGGTGGGGTTTTTTGTTGTTGTTGTTGTTGTTGTTGTTGTTGTTGTGTGGGCTGTTTTTTTTATTATTATTATTATTTTAAATCCCATATGTATCTACAGGAACATTTGGAAATGCTAAGTTGTGGCCTGAATTTCTTACCCAAACAGCTCCCACTCTAAAGACAGGATGCAGCTACCTTTACCTATATAGTAGTTGGACATCTACTCCAAGCTAGACAGCTGCATTCCCTCTAACAGGTAAGTGGGTAGCCCACTTCCAGAGGGCATTTCATTCCTATCTGGCTAAGTTACCTTTTTTAAGATAACCTGAATCACCTGCAGGAAGTTCCTGTCACTCTCCATTGCCTCTCACTTAGACTAGATTATTAGCTTCTAGATGGCTAAAGTTAAGTAAATCCCATCTGAAAAGACAATGTTTAAATGATGAATGGGATAAACAGGAAGGTGACAAGAAAGAAGGACAAGATAAGGGGTTTTAAAAATACATTTTAGAATTAATCAGCACAGTGTGTAACCCTTATCAAATCAGCACCAGCAACTGCATTTTTTTACTAATCTGAGTTTTAATTACTTCAATAATTGCAATGCAGAAGAATATCTATTAGTAGGAGAAAGCTGGGATTTGCCACTCAAATTCAGCCTGCTAGTCAGGCAAGTCCTTGCATTACAGAAATCAGTTAAATTGTCTGTCCTTTCTTTTAACAAGAGGTAGTTCAGATTACAGACTATTTCCATCAGGATAGGCTGTCACATCAACTTAAAGCAAGTGGCCCAATCATATTACTTTTTGAATATGTACACACAAACATGCACATTTCTCCAGATCCCAGCTGCAGAATGGAGTGGTTTCCAAAAACAATTGCATAATTTTAATTTTCTCATCTTATTACCGAGTGTACGTACTCAGTATCTAAAATGTTGGAAGAATGAACAAAAGCATCATGAAAATTGTTTATTTCACATGATACATAGTTGTTCTTATACCACAGGGTAATGTGTAAATCTCTATGATTCTCTATGTGAATTCTGGCTGCAGTATATCCCCATGCATCCCAGTGTCCTCTAGCAGGAAATCTGGATGCTCATGGTGCTTTGAGGTTTCAAAATCAGTAAACAGAACTGCATGGCACAGCTCAAAGTGCACCCACTTCACAGCACAGACACTACCAGTGAGAGCTAATTAAGTATGTTGTAATTAAAATAGAGTTAATTCACTAGTGTTGATTAACTGAAACCAGAATAGTTGTAGCTTTAAGTTGGGACTGACCTGTTAAACGTTCAGCAAAGCAAACTTGTGAGCAAATTCTAAAAACGCTGTGTATTATACTTAGGTCACCAGTATTTTGTTCCTTGCTGCTGTCCTTGTGAGGTGTAAAATCCCCATTTTCCTTTCCTTTCCTTCCTTTCCTTCCTTTCCTTCCCTTCCTTTCCTTCCTCCTTTCCTTGCCTTGCCTTTGCCTTCGCCTTCCCTTCCCTTCCCTTCCCTTCCCTTCCCTTCCCTTCCCTTCCCTTCCCTTCCCTTCCCTTCCTTCCTTTCAAACAGCACCCATTATATTCAAAGAGGAAAAAAATCAATACAGGTCACACATCTTTCTTTAATTTATGAACTAATTCAATTACCTCAGATGAATTACTGTTGTTTCCGTCTTTTAACACTTCCCACAAGTGATTTATATTGTGGGATTTACAGTCCACTAATTTTACTAGCTAGTGTCTGAGATATCATTTTACAACCAAAAAATCTCCGAGAGACATGAAATTCACTGTACCCTGATATCCCTTCACACTGCACAGTTGAAATACAGCCTTGGGCAGCCACCATCTCTCACAACAGAACAGTATCTTCTGTGGCTCTGCATCCTCTATGCAGAGATCTACAGCGCGATCCAAAACATCACCTACATACCTAAAGTAACAGATCCAGCAGGATTAGGCAATACCTAGGCTACATACGCGTGAGGTGCTCCACACCACAACTCTTATGTACTCCTGATCCCACAACTGGCCAGACTGAAATCCCAGCTGGAGAGCAGTGCTGTGCCGGCAGCTCCCTCCTGCATCATGCCCTGGGCTTGAGACCTTCGGCAAGGGGTGGCACAGCAGCAGTGCTGGCATGCCACAGGGGACATAGCTCAGGTCCTCCCAGAACTGGGGGTCTTAATGAAATCTTGAGGTCCCACAACAAAAGATAAACTATGCTGTGTTGCTACTGGAATTATTGGACATGTGCAGGTCTGCAGAACCAAAAATTCAACATTTGTCAAGCAGAAAGATCAAGAGAAAACAGTATTGTCAGTGGTTCAGGCCAAAAATCTGTAGATAAGGTACTCTCTGAGTATCTGTTTATGTAATTTATTAAACAAATCTCACATTACAGACTCTGGAGAAGAATTTATGTGGAAACATGATTCTTCTTCTCTCTTTCTTGGCAGCAGAAAGGAAATCGAACTATGAAAAGCTTAAGGAAATATGAAGGATCCGAAATCAAGCCAAGCTGAGTCAGGAAAGTCACACTTGTGGCTGTAATTCATGACTGCTTGGGGGAGAGGGGGGGTGTCACTTTTGTTTTAGTTTAGTGAAAAGACCGCTTTGGGCAAGGCTTTCTGGCTTAAGTTTTCAACTTGGATTTGTCTGCTTCTGTCAATATGGTGGTTCAGAATCAAAACATTAGATCCGAAAATAAAAATGTAAAAGGTTGGAGAGAGGTTCCTGTCAAAGGTACAACCCAAATTCACACATTTTGTGCAGAGGGAACTCCAAAGACACCTTTATATTAATTTTACCTGCAGTAATAGACCTTAGTGATATAAATGGAAAACCCCCTTCAGTTCTGTAGTCAAAGACAGGTTTTCTCCTTTTGTCTTTTCTCTTTCTTTTTCTTAACATTTTAAACTATTTTTTTTCAACGCTATTCAAATAGCGAATTCAAACACTGGGAAAAAATTATGAAAGCTGAGTTGCCATTTTCTCTACTTCTACATTTTTCAGTTTCCAATTTCATCAACACCAACACTAAAAAATACTGTTAATTTTCCTCATACTCAAGTACACTCATTTGAGAAAATAACTGAAAATAAGAATCTTGACATTTCAGTTAATATGTTTAAGGCTACATTATGAGTTATAGATATATTCAGGCTATTAATTTCAAGCTAATCATTCATTAATTGTTTTCATAAGGCTGTTAATAACTTGATTAACTTAGTACCTCAGCACATCTCTATCTTCAGTGCTGTCATCCTCAGACTCCCCTTGGATGTATTTACAAGTGTTCCCACTGAAGCTATGTGACATGCCAAGACAGTCTGGGTGAGACTGATCTCATGAAAGCTTCAGTATCTATGATTCAGATGTCTCCTTTCTGAGCTCCTTTTATAGAAAATTGAGAGAAATGGGTACTCTTAGGGAATGATTAATCTGACCTATCTTTGGGATGAGAGAAATCATGTCCTAGAAATGTCTTTTTCTTTCCTTCGACTATAAAGGGACTTTAGACTTCTGACAGTTATCCTTCAAGAGCTGTGTGACGGATTCTAACTTTCCTGGCCATAAAGACATTGTTTGAGGTATGGTGGAATGAACTTCTTTCCTCCAAATATTTTGAGCACAGGCTTCTCATTTTTGGGATGGGAATCTATGGAAGCTTTGGGCATTTGTGTCAATTTTAATCCTACCGATAAAACAGTATCCTTTAAAAAAATATCGAGGGCATTGTAAGCGGTACTACAAAGTGGTATTCTTTTTTAGAGTCACTATTGTTCTGTAGAGTTAATTAAAAATGTGAATTCAGCACCAGAGATCTTTTCAGTGCTGTTTACGTTTCTTCTTCTGACAGGCTGTTGGCCAGATTGAATTCCACTGAGCATTTTGCAAACTTTACATTTGTGGCCTCTGCAAAGCAGGTACTAATTTGCCTTTGAGATGCCCATTCTCAGGGGACAGATTGACCCCTAAGTTCTCCTAGGGGTCAACAAAATTGAGTTCTAGCAAAGAACTAAAAGCAGCTTCTGATATGCTAGACTGAATTTTCAACTAGGCCATGGCTTCACATGTTTTTTTATTATTTCTCTCCAACATGTGAATTCCTACCCAGCTTCTCCTCTTTCACTCTCAAGGGCATCCAGAAGATACCTGGAATGAGTTTAAAACAGCTTTGGGGTTCTTTCCAGTTATGCTGTTCCAAAAGAGCATGTTGCACTGATCTTTGCACAGTGAAATTTCTGTTGGAAACATCATTGTCATCTTCAGTGCTGTAAAGAATGGAACTTTTTGACCCTCTTGGAGCTCTGACAGTGTTCTTTAATGGTTTTAGGGTGGAAGACCTTGATGCTGTTCAGCAATAGATTTACCTCAAAGTTTCTGACCTGCTCACCATTGAGTTGGTCCGATACACATGCATAACAACAGCAATGACACATTGTTGAAAGAAAATTTGTTTTGTTTTAGAACCAGCAATTCCAGAAAGTAGTTTACTGTATGTGAAGCTATCTTGTAACATTAGCATGAGAGGTAAAGAGTTTAAATATTCACATGTATTACGAGTATGAACATATATGTATATAAAAGTATGTCTATTTTTCTGTATGTGTTTACATGCAAAAGATTGGGTGCCAAGTAATGAAGGACTGGTTGAGTATTACACAAATGCCAAACAAAGAAAGAAGGCTGAAAATCTGACCATTCACCAAAGTGATGAAAAATTATTAACAGATAGCCAGTGCCTCCCAGGAAATTTCAGTTTATGTAAAATCAAATGTGTCTGATGCTTCATTACATGTCTGACTACTCAAAAGATTGTTTTCTGCACCCAGTCCTGCCTTCACAGTTTCCATACACTCAGAACCCCCACCAACTATTAGTCATTCCTCATTAGTATGCACCTGACTGTATCCTAGGAGAATACTGGGCTACAGATGCAGCATTCTAAAGAAGGTATCAATTATTTGCCTTAATCATTGTCATCCATAGCATTTAAACAATACTCTGCCTAATGCTCAGAAACCACTCCTGAACTCCAACTGCATAATTATCTACACTATTGCTATTTTAAATAATTTTCCTTTTCAAATCATCAAGTCAACCAGCAAAAATGATTTTTCATTAGGAAATGAGCAAACCTCTTATCTGCCCTTCAGTAAAAAGGTTGACCTAGATTTTAGATCTAATATTTGTTTAAAGCCACACTGTGCCTTAAAAATGGCTCTATACAATGGGTAGTAAGAACTTGGCAAAAGCCCAAGGCTATCAGTATGGTAAATAAGCTGTGATTCTGGATGGGTTCTGACTCATATTCAGATTTCACCAGAAGTTTCCTGTCAAATCCGAGGCTAACACGATGGAAAGCAGAAGACATGGATTGCAATAATTACAAGGGAAAGAAGACAAGAAAGTAAAAATACTGTGGAAAATTAGAAGCACAAGGCTGATAGGGGCAGGGAGAGGATGACGACAGCCTTTCCATTCAACACTGAGAAGTTTATCAGTACTGGACTGAGGTGCTCCCTAGCTCTGTCCCCCCACCCCGTAACTACTTCACATCCCCTTCAGATTGCCCAGCTTTGGGTCATACTACAGGCAAGGCACAAAGCTTGTCTGGACTCCTCTTTGACAAATCATCCAAAGGCTCTGCCACCTGCAGTCACAGCCACCCTTTATTTGTGTGTTCACAAGCATGATTTTAAAGCCATTCCTGCTAAAGCCAGGTTATGATAAACAACTAATGGGCTTGTGGAAAGAAGAGTGAGAAATACTTTCACCTTAGATCCTTCACATTTCCATATTTAGGAAAAGCAGCTGCACTGACATGCAGAGGCATCTCTTTCCTTGAACTCCGTATGACACAACTCACATCAAACTGGAAAGAGTCTGTTGAAAATATAACACCATGGTCCAAGGTATTTTTAAAAAGCTGAGTGATTTTGTAGGACTTCCTTTTAATTATTCATTCTGGCTGCAGGTTATTCATCTGATTTGGAACAAGGAGCCAACACTAAAGCACTGCTAATTCACACGCACACATCATCCATCCATCTAAAACATGTGGGACTAAAATGGGTTCTCAAGTCATGTCCAGCAAGGGACAGAAAAATTTTATAGTAATTTTTGAAAGAGACTTCTTTCCCCATTAATGCTCAGGGTTATTTAGGAATAGGACTCCAGAATAATTTAAAATTTTTAGAAGCAAAAAGACCATGAGACCTAGAGAACAAGTGGGAAGCAAAGACGAGCACAAGTTGTGAAGAGTTACTAAATGCAGTAAATTATGAAAAAAATGGTTGAAATAACAGAAGTTTTGACAGAATTTCATACTCAGATGAGCTTATGGAAGACCATGCAGAGAAATTACATAAAACAGTGGATTTACTGCTGGTTTCAATAGGAACACATGAGGCCACTCAGCTAGAGTTTTCTGAGTAGGTATTCTGGTTTTGGCTGGGATAGAGTTAATTTTCTTCCTAGTAGCTGGCATGGTGCTGTGTTTTGGATTTAGTATGAGAAGAATGTTGATAACACGCTGGTGTTTTAGTTGTTGCTAAGCAGTGCTTACACCAGTGAAGAACCTTTTCAGCTTCCCCTGCTCTGCCAGGTGCACAAGAAGCTGGGAGGGGGCACAGCCAGGACAGCTGACCCCCACTGACCAAAGGGGTATCCCACACCGCATGTTGTCATGCTCAGCATATAGAGCTGGGGGAAGAAGAAGGAAGGGGAGAGATTCAGAGTGATGGCTTTTGTCTTCCCAAGCCACTGTTACATGTGATGGAGCCCTGCTGTCCTGGAGATGGCTGAGCACCTGCCTGCTGGTGGGAAGCTGGGAATGAATTCCTTGTTTTGCTTTGCTTGCATGCGTGGCTTTTGCTTCACCTATTAAACTGTCTTTATCTCAACCCACAAGTTTTCTCACTTTTACTCTTCCAATTCTCTCTCCCATCCCACCGGGCAGGAGCAAGGGAGTGGCTGTGTGGGGCTTCATTGCTGGCTGGGGTTAAACCCCGACAGTAGGGATAGTCTTCAACTATTCTTCACAAGTATATATGTCCCCATATCAGACAATAATGAGCTAATAGTGGATCTTTTATTTTTATTTTAAAATCCTTTCATTATTGAACTCTTCACATTAAACATCTTTCCACTTGGCAGTGCAAGTAGTGTAATTTGCAAAATATAGCTTGCTCCAAAGATTGCCAGTATACGTTTCAGGCTGCTAAAGATTACTTCCCAGCTGCTTCCCATTCACAGACAGTATGTGTGGCCTTCCCTAAAGAGGATGGAAAATGTGGTACTATATCCCAGTACCACATGTCTTATATCCACTTCATGTGTTTATGTTGGGGTTTGCTTCTAGTTGCTAAAAAGGACAGTTTTCTCAAGACACTGCTTCTTGCTACATTTTGTACATAGCTATTGGTTTTGTTGTTCTTATTGTTGCTGTCTTTTATCCTGCTGTTTAAGAAAATATTTGTGAGGCTTCAAATGGCAGGCAAAACTGGGTAACCTCTTTGCAAGTTTATGCTGAAAGTTCTTTGATACTATCATCACTCTAAAGGAAACTGTGCCCCAGTAGGCTCAGCTAGTGTGCAAACCCAGTGTTATCTACAAATTGGTCATCTCATGCTGCCCTTTAACTGCTGGCTCCACTGTCAGCAGCAATAAAACTTGAGGACAGACCTTGGGAGGTAAGCCAGCCATTGATTCTCTCCTGATACCTGACTGTGTTGGCTGATGTGTGATCTCTTGGTGTCACAGAGATAAAGTGCAAATTGTTTTTGAAAATCATTGCCAGGAGCGGGGCGGATGCTTTTTGCAGAATGTCACATCCAGCAAGCTGTGACACACAGCCAAGCTTTGGTACCCCTTCCAGGTAGAGGAATTAGGTTTATGTTTTACAGAAAGATTCAAGATCAGCCCAGCGTTCTGCTGATTTGGTCCTTTAACACCCTCTTTTCCTCAGTGGTCTTCCTGACAGAGATTAACATTATATCTGCCAGTGATTCCGTGAGCAAAGCACTAGCTTTTCAAAAGATGGTGAACCACAGTGTGCATCAAATGCATGCCCTCCAAACTCCTGTTTATTTTCACACTCAGATGTATAAGGCACTGCATCGGTGTTCTGTGATGCTCATAAAACAGTCTAGCTCAAGAAGAGACTGCGATGTCACCTGCCACCCCCAAGTGGAGCCAGCACATTCCTCTCTTATTCATGGCAGAGGAATGAGATGCACTCAGCACACCCCCCTACCTACGACCAGCTTCTGGGAACTGAGTACTGCCATGGGTGTGCTCAGGGATAGAGGGGATCTTCAAATGTATTGCACAGATCAACTCCCAGTGCTTGCCTGACTGGAAATGACTGGAAGTGGGGTGGCTTTCCAAAAGCCTTTCCCTCACGAAGGGAAGAGGACATGATACTGAGTGCCATGGCTTATGCCCAGGAGGGCTTTCACTGAGAAGGTTGCCTACACTGGCCATCTTTGCGCCGAAGCAAACATTCCCATGAGCTGTTCTTCCAGCTCTACCACGTGAGCAATTAAAGTCAGTTAAATCCATGTTCTCTATCTAAATCCACTGCAGTAATGTCTGGCCATTTAGTTGGCAGTGGCAAGCCATGGAAATACAAAGACACAGAAAGTTCATGGGCTGCAAGCCTCTGGGGGCTGGGAGAGCACTCCATGGTGGGAGGCAAGCCCTCTCTTGCCCTGTTCTTCTGCAGTCAGCTGCTATGGACCCCATCACTGTGAGAATACCATGTTGCCTTGGCTTTTGGCCCTATTTGGTAAGACATTCTCATTTAAAAAGAGGAACAGCTTCTACAGTAGCTTGGAAACATAGTATTTGAGCTTTTTGATTGCCCAGTCTGGAGAAGCTTTTTGATTGTATAACCAGATACTGATACCTTGCTCAACTACTTTGTCATTTAATGTAAGTCTTGGTGGCAACAAAAGACCATTTCTCAGCCATCCAGATTTGTGGAAGCAAGTTGAATAATCTTTAAGTACCATTAGTGGTTTCTGTCGTACAATTCAGGGTCCCCTGATGTAGACCCCAAACTCAGTTTAAGATACCGAAAGGAAGGAATTAAATGGAAATGTCTCAAAATAGAAAAATAAAGGAATAAATACTACTATTTTCTGCAATGGAGTGAGCCACTTCATTTGCTTATCTCCTTCTGGGTTTCTTTTGATTTGTACATCTTCTTGCACTGTATGCTTCCTGGGCAGGCAACGTCTCTTGCTTTGTTTACATATGTGCACAAAGCCAAACTCAATGGGATTATAAAATGGGCATTAATTTCTAAGCTCAGTGGGAAAGGCTCCCACTCCAACCGGGTATTTGAAGACCCACACCACTGCACAGGGGCCCCAATATTATCTGGAACTTCTAGTGAGAAGATGAGGAAAAAAGACAAAATGACAAAAGCTTTACAAGACACTCTGTTACACTCAACACTGAAAAGAAGCTACTAGGAGGGAAAACTTCTACCAGAGATACAAAAGTAAAGCAAGAAACTGAGAGGCTTGCCAAAATGGGCAAAGATGTGCTCCTAAAACAAAACCGTAGGCAAATGTGCTCCTAAAACATAATTGTGAAGCATCCCCAAGAAAGAGGTCATCCGTGATTTAAGTGACCAGCTGTCACATCCTCAAGGAGCACCATGGGCAGCCCCATAACCACTTCCCTCACTACAGAATCCAGCTGAGTATGAGAACAGACTTTTCCCTGCTTTTCCAATTTTCTTAGAGGGAAGGAAAAGAATTCTTTTTGCAACTTAATAAAATTAAGGGAGAAAAAATCTCTAAATAATTCCTCTAGCAGTTAACAAAATTAAAATGTAGTTATGAAAATGATGTAGTTATGAAAACTATAAATTACCTTCAATTGTAAGTCATGATCAAGGTTGCCAAAATTTGTAACCTGAATGATATTTATTTAATATACACATCTAGCATAATGCAAATGAAAAACAGCTCCAGTCAAAGTCCAAATTACAGGGAGCATAAAACCAGCTCTTACTAAATAAGAATCCTTGGTACCTTTGTCCAAAACTTGGTCTGAACCCAAACTAACCATCACCTGAGGTTCACAAAGTTCAGATAACTCTGCTAATTCTTTAATTGCCACATGCGTCTTTACAGTTCCTGGAATTAGAGGCCAGAGTGCCAAAACTGTCCTGGAATTTGTTTCAGTGCAGTTACATGGATGACACAAAATGTTTTTCATCAAAACTTTTGAAATTCCAGCTGGATTCTGACTTAAGTGAGGGAATTGCCAGAACAGGCAGGGGAGAGAGAATCCCATGAATGGACTGGAACTGATGGGAGTATAAAGAGGCACAAAAGTGCACTTTTTCTCACCTGTTTTTTTACCACTGGCTGCTGTATTTTATCCTGAAAATAGGAAAGGGGGGGAAACAAAGGAACTTGATTACTTGTTTTCTGTTTTTCCTTCCTCACCCCAGACGTGAGAATATCTTTCTGTGCACAAGTCCTTTACCAAAATTATTCCACAAAATTCACTCCGCCCACAACCGGTTCTGAGGTTTTCCTGTCCTTCAGTGTGTGTTGTTGCAAGGAAGGTCTCTGCAGTTCTGAAAATGTGGTTTTCCAGTGTCACACTGTCAGTCTCAGCACCTCCAAGCACGGCACTTACTGTGCTCTCTCGATCCAGAGCAACAGAAACACATTACTTCAAGGCTAATTAACCAAAGGCCAAAGTCACAAAATAATTGTGCTCTTGATTCACAGAAGGGTTTTGGGTTTGGGCTGCATTGAGATGCAACTTTATATTATGGAAAATATGTGCCACAACAATGCCTGTGAGGTGAATGGCAGCCTGAGTGCCTGATGGGGTACTGTGGGTTTAAGCAAAGGAGTGTTTGGCTGGGAGTTGAAATTAGAGCTTATTGTGTGCCCTTGAGTAAACAAAGCTATAATGGGGTATTGAGACTGCTGGCTTCTAACAAACAATGCTCTTCTGTGTAAGCATGACATTTTAAAACCATGAAGCCTGAGGCACGTATGCTTATTATCATATGTCTTTTTATCGACTCATTTTATATAATGCTTTTGAAAGAATGACGCAGAAACACACAGTATATGAAGGGAACAGAGCCGAGGTACGTGGATAGGACTGCCACCAAGTATTGGCATATGCCATGATGACAGCCAAGGAATAAAAAATCTAGGGCAACACTTTGGAAATAGCTGCAACTATAAATTAGCAATATAAATTTGTTCCAAAGGTGTGGCCTCTCAGGGAAATTTTCAGACTGGAACTTACTGATCTGGGAATGGTGCAGACATACAAAAATCTTCACAATAGTGTCCACACAATGGACCAAGAACGGTCTTGTTTTCGATCCAACTTTGACGATTGTTACCATGAACAAGACCAATACACTTCTTTGCCAGCATTACATTGGTGAGAAGATGGAGAAGCTTTACAGATTGTTTCTGAATGATTCCCATGTCCTGAGTGTCTTTTCTGTACACTCACTGCCACTTTCACTGTTTTTATAAGTTTTACACTGTTTTACACTTCACTGTTTTGCAGTTTGCCAGTTTCTTGTAGGATCAAGCCCTAAAAAGGAAAAAGTGTATTTAGTTTTCCCTCTGGTTAGTATTTTGGTTAAAAAGATAGGCAAGTAGGAAAAGGTCTATAAACCAGCTGTTGCTTGAGACTTTCAGGACTCAAAACATTTCAAAGCATACCCCTAGAAGGAAACAGAGCTGCCCTTGTCCCATTTCTCATTCCTGTCACAGGCTGAATGAGCAAACATGCTGCTGTCTTCCATTCGCGTTGCAGTTGGAGGTGCTGGGATGGGAACGGATTCATCTTGTGCCATGGTCAGTCCTTATTTCTGTCTGTGGATAATGAGTTACAGAAGCACTGCAACAGCAGTGACTCTCGTTGTAGACTCATTTTGGGGACAGTGAGAGTAATAGGAACAGAAAAGCACATTAAAAAATAGAACCCATTTCACGACATTCTTAAAGTTGTGAGGAAAGTAGCAAAAAAAATTAATGCATTTTTAGGGTAAATTTTTTTCCTGAAAAACAGAGAAAACCTCTTGCCAATCATTGCTGTCTCACTGACAGCAGTGTCATGACCAAATGCATACATGATAGGGTTTCATCTGCAAACAAGTAAGCTCAGGAAGTATCATCCCCAGAGACCACTGCAAAACGTCCTCCTTAATCCCAGTTTGTGTGGTAACCTCCATGGCTCACAAAGCCCAGTACTAAAGCAGACTGAATTTAAAGCAAAAGCTTTTTTTGTGCAATTGTACAAATCAATATTGGATCTTGATTTTCCAAATAGAAAGCAAAAGGAGGACTGGAAAAATCAGGAATTGCCTTAAGAAACAAGTGTCAAAAGCTTTAGTCATGACATCTCCTCTCCTGCCCACAGCTCAGCTCCATCTAAGATACCCAGCTTGAATGAGTGACTACAAATAGGGCTTAGGTTTGGTGCCTATCAGTGTACCAAATGCCCTTTCTTGCTCCCGAAGCTGGAGCTCATGCTGTGCATTTGTCTCGTCTGGCTCTGCAAGACAGCAGAGCTCCACTTCAGCCTTTGAGGTTGGGCTCCTCTCAGGGCAATCTCTCTTTTCCCCATCAGAAGGAAAGCAGCCTTGCAAAGGGAACGCAGAAATAGCATTTTGCCATGTCCTTCATTACTTTATTGCCTCCCATTTCCAGACAAAGTACACAGAAACCCTTTGTCTTTACTCATTTTCCAATGCATTCCAGGTAGTCAGGGACTGAGTTTTCATCCACACTCTGGACATGAAAATATTTATAGTATCTGGCAATAGCATACCAAAAGAACAGCTATACACAATAGTACCTTATGTTAAGACGCACCCCATTATTGATCATGTTGCCTATTTCACACCACAAAGGAAATCTATTCTTCATATTTTATTAAATACAAAAAGAGAAAAATGCTACATTAAAATGCGCCAATTCGCTTGGATCTGTGATTGTAGTAGAAGCTCAGAGAAGGGTGGAATATCTTTATTTCTTTTGATTTTTGACTCTCTTGCATCCAAGTTTCACTTATAATGGCAGCAGGCTTGAAAGACATAATGTAATTCACATCAGTAATTTTTTTTTTTTTATTTATAGCATTATGAGTTAGAGGATGCATTTGACTTACTTAAAATCAGACAGCTGGTACCAAGTTATTTTTATTTGCCATTTCTTAATAGTGGGGATTTTTCAATATTTTACACAGACCTGTCCCATGGTGCAGTGATTAAATTCTCTGGGAAGAGTGTGGATATACTGGAATAAATATGGAAATACAACAAATATCACCAAATACTTACAATGAAGGGAGGTGGAAGAGGATTTCTTCAGCTAATTTATCATTACATTACATATAATAAATTAACCTCAGGATAAGGAAATAAACTAGTTTCCCAGGTGACCTGGATCTATTTCTGGCTCTGCCGTAGATCTGAATTCTGATGTAGGGTGAACCATTTTATATATAAATAGACATTTTAAATATATTGTTTCTGGCCAGCAGTCAGACCACAATCAAAACCAGATCAGTACCGCAATCAAAACCAGAATCTAAGGTATGTTAGGCACCTGCTTTTCTTCCAAACCCTCTTTGTCTCAAATGCTCAGAATATTTCAGATACAGATTCTCATTTCTGTGTGCTTATATAAAACAGCCAACACAGCAGGATCTCAGCTGAAACCTACAGGTATGATGCAAATAATAGCAATACCGTATCATCACCATATGCCTACTATAAACTTTTGGACAAATATATCTGGTACTCTTTCAAATAATATTTTCTCTTTTGTCTTCTTCCTCCGGTTTCCTTTCTCAGATTGGTGCAGTTACCAGTGCTTCATTCATCACTCTCTGCAGGAAAAGGACTCTGCACTGTTGTTTTTGGTGACCCCAGGAGAAACATGGAGGAGGGAAAACGAAAACGAGATCATCCAAATTACTGATATGTTTTCTTCTCTACCATCTCACATTTTGCCTTGCTTGTGACTTGGCCTTAGCTATACTATTTACAGACCGATTTCACATTGCTGTAAAAATATTTTATTGGAAAGGAGTATGCTAAAGGAACTTAAAAAAATATCTACAGATTAATATCCTTACAAACATCCTTTTTAGCACAAAAATGTTCTCAGTGTTTTTCCCTCAAACTCATTATATTCCATTTTGTTTCCGCTATTATCACAAAACTGGAAATAAGCCCTACTAACTTTATCTGAATTCATTCTGCGTGAAATGTTACTTGCTTTATTTTATACTATGGTAAGACTAATCCAAGGAACATGGAGAAAATCATCAGTTAAAAATTATTAAGGCCGTTTGAGCCAGCTTTGATACTTATGCATGTCATCTAGAAATGAAAAAAAAAAAAAGAGTTACCAGGAAATATCTTTATTTCTCTAATTAGTTGGTTACAGTAGTTCTACCATCTCTGTCATCAATCCTGGTCTTTTGACTCTGCACAAGCAGTTCATTGATACCACCGAATATCTGAAATGTAAAAAAATCACACTCCATTTTTACACTGTGGTTGGATACAAACACACAAAATTCTGCAAATAAAGGATTCCATTAGGATATCATGTTTACGAGTTCTAAATAAATTGATTTTCAACAAAGTCTTTACTGTTTGATGTGATTTTCGACTCATCTACCAGAGAACTTTGCAAAGGGATAATGGTGGAGGAGGACAAATAATAATAATAAAAAAATCTCTTTAGACATTTAAACCAGTATTAGATGCATTTAGTATATATAAATGCTTATTTGGATGCTAACTAAAAGAATAAAGATTAGATTCTAATCTGATTCCTGACATGGCTGTATTGAAAAACAGCTACTGCAAGACCATACCCAAATGCTATAATTTGTATAAGTCGGGATGTGTAGTGATGCAGAGCACATGGCTTAAATTAGAAGCTGCCTTTTCATCAGAATGTCAGCTAAAGACCTCATCCTAATCTTAGCCATGTGCCATTCTGCGCAGCACACGCATGTGCCTCTGAGATGAGAGCACTGTCCCAAGATGTGGCATGGAAAAGGCGCTGTTCTTCTTGCTGTGCTCCACGAAGCACCTCGGGGAGAAAAAAAACCCAAACAAAAAAAATAATTAGGCGAAAAGTCAGCACCGTACAGAGACGCGTGTGACTCTGAGTCACTTCAGAACGGTCCATTTCGAGCAGTTAATTTGCCAGTGTTTCCTCCAAAGTGAAAGGACAAGACAGTATGAACACACAGCCGGAGCATCATCTCCATCGCTGCGGCTCTTGTCACCCTCCTTGCATAACAGCATTATGTAAGCGTCCGATTTGCATCGGCGTACAGCTCCGATGATTGCTGAGAAAGCAGTTTGCAATTCAATAAGATTCATACACAACATTGCCTTTCTCTTTATTTTCTCGCAGCAGTGCTGGTAGCTGGAATTATACAGATTTTTTTTCCTCACACTAACAAGCACCAAGGCCGCTGTGAATAATGTGGGTTTTGTCTCTGGATGTATTAAAAGACCTTTCAAGACAGTGAAAGATATTGTTCATATTTCATATACTCGAGGCTCAATATGGAAAAGACAAAAAAATGTCACTAGGTCAGGAAGCACAGACATATTGATTTCTTCAAAGAGAAGGATGGGATTGCTGTACAATACACTTTTAGCTCACAGTGACTGAACCATTTGCTATCTGGAAGTATTTTCTTGGTACCGATGATATCTAGCACCTCTGAGCTCAGCACGTTATGTTTTGGGTCAGAAAAGTGGAAGATGACATTTCTAGCCCTAAATTGCTAAAACCCACAATAGAGACCAGAGCTAAAATCCAGGACATTTACAAGAGGCAATCTCAGACATCTTTTACAAGCGCTCTCTGCTACAAAGAGCCCTCAGTATAACCAGAGAAGATGAAAGAGGCAAGAGGCAAGGGGAAAGCTAGGTTACCCTTTCCATCGTCCAACAAAAAAGGGGGGGAATTAAACAGCATAAAGGGCTCAGCTGAGAGACATCAGGGAACCCACAGCAGAGCTGGAAGCAGGACCTGTAGGTGATTCCTGCCTGACACTGCCACTGGAAAGCTGTACAGGAGAGAGAGGTGGAGAACGTGGATTACTTTTACAAAAAGGGTCTTGTATGTGTTTTAAAACAAGTGGAAATCCTTTTGTCAGTGACATCATCAGGAAAATTAAACACTAATGAGGCAGTTAACGATAAACCAATGTGCTAACACTAGGAATCAGTGGCAAGAGATTAAAGGGGTTGAGTATTGTAGGGAAAGCTACAGGAACATCAAGCATTTTTTGTACAGAAATGGATTACTTATTTTCCAGCTCTTTATTTCAAGGATAATGCACTAAACAAATGGATTCAAGCTATTTTAGAGAAGATACTATCTGAAAGGATGCCAGTAAGCCAGACTTTCTCAAATTGGCCTTTTTTTCAACTCTGTGTATTCAGGACTCCCTCCTCATATATGACAGATGATTGAATTCAGGTGAAAGAAGCATAGTGAGGTCTTGGGTATCTGGTACCCAGATTTTTCAAATACTGTCACTGAAAGAACCAAGAATTTATTTCTAAAGACTTTTTCTCCCCTATGGAAGAATGGAACATTTGAGATATCCTTTGGCAATTAAAGCATGTGAAAAAAAGTCAAAACAAATGGCATATTTGAGCTGATGAAAAAAATCTTAGTAGTAAAACAAATGAGGTCTTTATTAACATGAATGAACCAAACACATTACATCAACTGCTTCTGAGCTTCTTATGGATTTCTGTAGCCAGAAAAGTTCATGACATTTGTATCTCTATTAGTCATTGTATTTTATTTGAGCTTAGTAAAAGACTGCTATATTTCTTTCCCCCTTCTTTTAAAATCATTTAGGTTTCTTTTCAAATTGTACTGCTAATGATTTGATTTTTTATAACATTTTTAAATTATATTAAACTTTTGTAGGTATTACCAGCTTCATACTGTAATGCACAATGGAAAAAGAAGGAATGCTTCTGTTAAAGCACTATTCTGTAGTGCTCTTACCACTGCCAACACTTAGGAGTATTTTCTTTACTCTCAGCTGTGTGATATAGTAGTGAAGATCATTCCATGTTTTACAGCTTGACTGATGGGAGTGGACAATTAAGATGCAATGCACCTGAAAAACACAAAACTCTTTTAAAGTGCATGTGTGGGAAGGGCTATACTCACCTAACTGCCTTAAAAGGACATTAACAGGACAATTTCAAGCTCACAAGGGTTAAGGAAATATGAGACACCTTAATTCAGTAGGACCAGACATTACTTTACCAATTTTAAACCTTCTTTTTCCACCAAGTGCTGATCTGCATGGTATCTGTTTTTCCTCATCGACGGTTCCCAGAACTTACTTTCCTCCCCAATTACCACTCTGCCTTTCCCTTCTGAGCAAGTGCCAGCCTTCAAAACTAGCCTTTCTCTCCAGCACCAACAACGTCTAGTCTCAATTTCTCTCATGTTCCTTGCCCCAATTAGTTTAGATCAGATCTCTGTGCCATTGGCACCCAACTCGCATGGCTTTCTTCCCATGTGCATGGGTTGCAGGGCAAAAAAGAGAGCAAGAAATACGTTTCACTGCCTCACACACCTTAGTTTTAATGTCTGGCAGGGCTCAGCAGATAAAGTAGACAATTTTACCTGGTTTATAGCACAGTCAAGTATGGATGGATTTTTAAACAGAAGGCAAAATGAACAACTCTCACAAAACCAGTTAAATCATTTGAAGACAAGAAAAAACCCCAGATTGTGGCAGACACCCAGCATAAGAAAATTCAGTTTGCCTGGCTAATTCCAAGTGCTGAATAGTGTATTTTGTAATGTGAAGCACTTGGCTGTCTGGAAAATGTGTGTCAGTTATGCGAGGAAAACCTCTTGTATGTCATACACACAGACATCACGCACTAACCCATTCCTTTCTCTTTCTCTGAGATCCTTCTCCTTCCCTTAAGTTTCCTAATTTCATTGCGCACTCATGTTGCCCCACATAGTGATTCTGCAGCTTATTTCAATTAAAGGTTGGTGGTTTTTTCCTTGTCTCCCTATTTGTTTCTCTTTTTTCAGAAACCCTATAGGTATTAAATTGAACTTTGGAATACATGCTCTTATAACAGCTTTGAAGGACAAGACAGATGTAAAGGCAATACTGTGCCCTCAAATTCATCATTACAGAAAGGGAACTGAAGAGGTTTTAGGAATACAATAAAAACTCTGAGATGGCACAAGGACACCGTAAAAGAGTCTTATCAACAAGGGGTTTTTGTCATCTGACTCAAATACCTTTTCATTTCTTGGCTACAGGTGATCTTTAGAAATGTGTATTGAAAATGGCAAGCATTTCTGTCAATTTGATTTTTTAAACTTCTATGTTCTTTTAAGGTTCTTCTTGCAAAAACTAACTTCCAAGGCCCAGTAATAACAAATCCAATATTCCCTTTCAGAAAAAAACATAAAAAAAAAAATCTGATTTTTGTTTAAGCCTTAAATTAAAATCTGAGTTCCAGTCTTATCTTAGAGCTATAATTTATAATCCTAAGCCTATCCCTCAGCCTTCTGTACCATTCTTCCTCACCCTGCACATCAGTTCATTCAAGAGACATTCCCCACTCCTCTTAAAATCAAGATCCATAATCATGGACTCTGCCCTCCCCTGCAAATGAGTAACCCAGATGTGAGAGAAATGCAAACTGTATCTAAGCTCAAAGTACTTTTTGTTCCCTTTTTTTTTTGTGAGACGGAGAAGTGTTTTTTCTTTGCTGGAAGTGAGGGCTTACATCCTGTCAGCTATGGATCAAGATTCATAGAAAGCCCCAGCACCAATTACTTCTGACATCCAACCACCACCACTCTGCCTACTGACAGCCCCACAGGGCTTCACGGGCTCCAGATGCCTTGTACACCACCTTGAAGGAGAGCTCTGGGACTGGAACCACCATGTGTGACAGGACACAACCAGCCACGCTGCCTTCAGACACGTCTTTGGAGGATGGCAGAGACCAGCAGACACTGGGAAGTCTCTCCTCTCCCTGCTAACTTTGCACTACTGGTGCTCTGTGGAAAAAGCTCTACTGGATCACGGTGAGGAGGCATAGCAGAGGTAGATTTTTGACCTTCATCACACATGTTAAGGGGGATGCGTCCCAAAGAATCTCTTCATATGCTAATCCTCCAAATGAGCAAGAAAGCAGCAGGCATTGAGCCTGAAGGCACTGATAGCATCAATAGTATGCCCTCCAAAATACTAATTCAGGAGCAAGCACTCCACCAGATGTATTCCTTTAGGCTTAAAGTCACCTTTCAATGGCTGCTTTACTGAAGTTTTTCCTGAAACAGCAGTTGCACCCTGGTGCTGCAGCAAACCCCAAGTAACTCCCAGTAACAGCAGTGAGAAACAAGAGAATGAAATTGGTCAAAAAAACAGCTGTAGCAGCTGGTACTGACACACACAGAGGATATACAAGGTTAAGGGAAAGCATGGTTTGAGTTTGTATTTGCTTTCAGTATCAGATACGGAGTGGGTAATCTCCACCTTCAATTCCAAATGCCTTTTTCTGTGCCTTCTCCACAAAGCGAAGCAAATCCCTGCAGATTTAACGCAAGCAATGTTCAGAAGAGCCTTGTTCCACATAAAGCATGCTGATGGCACTGTGAACACAACCAGTTCCCGTGAAGGGACTGAAAGGAGAACTGACTGTGCAAAACTCAGCTTTTGAGCCATTATGCAAAAATATTTTAACCACCTTGGAGTCTTTCTTTGTGTTTCGTTTCTATTTAGTGTGAAAATAGCACAGATCACTTATGACGGGAATACATTTGCACTGATTAGAAACCAAGCCAATCAAATCAAGAACCATTACTGGTAAACTCCACCAAGCTGTGGAGAACACAGGTTGTCTTTATGACTTTAGTTAGTTTTTGGAAATAGCCAGAATATGATTTTCAAACATTTTAGAGAACCTTAGAGGGTCTCAACAACACATGGCCAGACTCCATCTCTTTCCTGCATGCATTCCTGTAAGAGTAGACAAGCAAAGTGTAAGAGGGGCAACAGAAGATCAGCAAAGTAAAATGTGTAATTGCCCTGGGTAATACACAGCATTATTCAAAGACCCAGGACTCAGACTCACCTCCCCAGGTCCACAAGATGCCGATCCATCATCTACTACCTTGTACTGAAACTCAGGCATCACATCTCTTTGAAAAAACAATGTGAGAAGGTCTTCCTCCTCTGTCCCCTGCCACCCCACCAGCCATGAAACAAGCAATAAGCTGCATCATGTCTGAAAGGAAAGGTGGAATTAAACCTTTAGCTCTTTTTTTGTCCAGGCTGTATCTGCCATACATCAGCTGTCCAGTAAGTATGTGAAGCTGATCCTGTTAAGAGTGCACTGTATCTCTCCTCAGAAAACTCTCACCTCTCCAAAAGTGGGAATGGACTACTCGAGCTGTCACTTTGATTTTCACCTTCAGAGTGCATTTTGTGTTCCTTCTTTTGAAGTCTGACACTTGTAGCTTGTTTGTGTTGCTAGCATCTTTGTATGCTAAGCTGCACATACCAGATTTCTCACATGGAAACTGAGGGGAAAGCCATAAAAATAAGGCATCATACTTAACCGACTGGACAAAATCCACAAAGTCTGGAAAAAACAATAGCATTAGTGGATGGGTTTAGGTCTCTGAATACCTTTCTAACCTATGAACTTTATTTTTTTTAGCGATGATGGGATGACTTCTGTACTGTGAGGAACAAAGAATTTTGGATGGAGAGTTAGGAATTTAAGGGGGATATGATTAATAAAGGCCACATGAGCTTTGCTTTATTTGTGATCTACTTCTGGGTTGGGAGTAAACTCACCTTAGCAATACTGAACAGAGACTAATAGGGGAACTCTGAGAGACAGAAAAGAAGAAGACAACACGCCAAGATACATATGTTCAAAGAGCTATGTCAGCCGGCCTTTGAGAGTAAGGACTAAAAAAAGACCAGGTTAAAGCTCAACATTTGTATTAAAAAGCTCATGAAACTCACAGTGAAATCTGGTGGATATAGTTCAATTGTTATCTTAAACACACCAAAACCAGAGAAAACAATGGAATATTGTAATGTCGCACCATTGTAATAAATGTGAAAGGAGCTTACAATAAACAGCTCTCAACCTGACTGGATGCTATAGAGCATCTTCCAGCAGGGCACTGTCTTAAAAGGTTTCTACAGCAGCAACGTGACTTCCTTTTCTAACATTTTAATGACTTCATGAGAAAGAAGACAGCAGCGGAGATCAAAAACTCACCCAACAGTAGGTTTGGCCTGGATAGTCAGGCCTTCCAGTAAAACAGGATCACAGTTCAGTTTGGAAGGGACTGCTTGACTGTTTTCACAGTGAAAAGTTTTTCCCTATATTCTCAGTTGCTCTTGTTTCAACCTATGGATGTTGCCTCATTGTGAAGAGCCTGGCTCCACCTTCTTGATGGCTGCCTCATAAGGCCCCCCAGAGCCACCTCTGGCTCCTCAGCCTCTCCCCACAGGGCAGGTCCTCCAGCCCCCAACTGCATCGGTGGGTCTTTGCTGAACTCACGCCAGCATCCCGATCTCTTTTGGCATTGGCTCCATCTCATATAACTTGGGGTTCCACATCTAACTAAGCTCTTCTTGCATCTCTAGTTTGCAGAAAGAAATATATAGCCTCCAAGGAGCTATCAGACTATTACTCCACTGGCTGAACCGATTTCTGACAGTGCTTATTTTCCCTCTTTAACTGAGGAGGGAACTCAGACCAAACAGTCACATTTCATCAGTCAAGCTAGATTACAGAAAGTTCAACCATAATGTCACCCTTGTTATTCCCTTTGAACTACTTTTTCAAAAGATTTGTAAAAAATAAAAGAAGGGAAAACCAGTTCCAGGAAGTGGGTCACTACTTACGATGCTTGCCTATGAGAAGCTATTTGCCGAGATCGACAAGAAAATGACACCAGTCAGCAAGTTTTTTGTTTACAGTTACTTTCACTCTGTAGTCCTACTGTCTTCAATGGTTTGACTTTCATACAGCTCAGGAAGTTTCCTATTTTAACAGTAGCTTTCGGGTTTAACATCACAAAAAGATCGGTTCATACTAGGTTTACCTTTTTTCCCTCGTTTTTGTTTCAACAAAGAGAAAGATGCTGAAGCGTGTCAGCGCCGCATGATTTGCCAAAGCACCTCCTGATGCCAGTCAGAGAAGCAAAAGGGTTCCTCTCATTTGCACTGGCAGGCATTGCATGTATTGGAATTGATGCTGATTAATTAGATTCAATAGAACGAACCAAAGCAAATATTTAATAGAGCAGGGTGAACAGTCAAAGCAAACAGTTTGTAAATAACTCACTGGCTGAAAATTCAAATTCATCCAAGTAACTTCAGCAAACATGAACCACTAACACACTGCCCAACAACTAGGAATGACTCCCATCCATGAAAAAAAAAAAGCTAAATTAGCATGAATACTATTTGCTCAGCCTTAACCTTTAACATTAAGTTCTATGAGGCAAAACTGTTACACTTTGTTCAGCTTGAGGATTGCATAAATAACCTCTACAAAGGTATATTTACACCTCCAACCCTCTTCCTTATTTCAGAGTCTTCATCTAGTGGGAGTATCACATTTTGTCAAAATTTTTAAATCAATGCCAATAATTATTCAGAGGTTTTATACCGCTGTTCTTCCTTTCCGGCATTTTTGTGTATTGCAAATTGTATAGATTTTGTTCATAAGATCATAGGTAAAACTCTGAAAAACACACTTATGACTTATATATCCTAGTCCCTTTCTTTTAAGAAATGGTCTAAGTCAATTTTCCACTCACCCCCAAAGTCAAAATTACAATGTTATATGAAGATTTCTTGATGTTTATGCCTTGAGCATACCCTCCTTGATGCACTGTTTGGGAAGGAACATGCCTTCATAGAAAGCAGCCCTTGTTCACTGCATATTGTATCTTATCTTTGCAGGAGAGCTGTCTTTGACCTCATGTACTCATAAAAAGTAAGATTTAACGATATACAACACTTGCAAGCAACTTAATTACACTGGAGCCTAAACCACTTTTTTTGTGGTTCAGTGATAAAACTATAAATGAACACTTTGAACAAAATCCCTAAGTGGTTAAACCACATTATAAAGTAGTGACATTTGGCTGAAGAATCAAAACCATACAAATAAATAATTATATATGTATGCTTGAGCAGGCTGTACATGTGAAGGAAGATGAGTCACTTCAGGGTTTTTTTATGTTGGCCTTGTGACAGCTGAGCAATGTAATTATCTTCTTTTTGCATTGTGCTAGTTTTATCTCATCAGTATTAGATTTTTATTTTTTCCATATTCTAATTTCTGCAGCGGGTGGAGTGCAAGACTCAGGGAAGCAAAGCACTGCTATAATTTAGTTTGCTCAGGTTTTTAAATGTCTAAAGAATATTTCACTACTTTTAAATAAAAATAATGCCAAAGCTGGGGGGGGGGGGGGGAGACTCCTGTTGTTATGCACCCAAATAATGATTCATAAATATTCCTACTGAACAGTTTTTAATTGGATTAATTTACCTTTCTTTAAAATAAGGAAAGAAAAACAAACAAGAAAATCCTTTCAACCAGGCCAAAAGGTTTATTGAATCCATACTATGCATAAAATGTATTTAAGAAGGTATATAAAGCTAGAAATATGTTTGGGGCTTTTGTTCTTCATGCCAAATAAAAAAGTAAAAATGACTGTATTTACAGTGATGACTCTGCTAGTCGACTTATGAAGTATGTGTGAGCACAGGGCAAAAGGCATGCCAGGCTACTATTGCCACCAAAACGTGCAGGCTAACGAAAAATACACAAAAATCTTGAGGTTGCAAATACATAGCAGAAAGCCTGGGTATACCCTTAAATGATGAAATATTAATAAATACCCCTTTCCTATTATCACATATATCTCAGCTGAAATTAATGTGACATCAAAAGGACTTCTTCCAATATCAGGCTTTGACAAGATCCTTGTAAAGCCAGTTAAGTTGGACAACTGTTAAGACAGAATTAGTTTTAGAATTACACGTGCTTCTCTTTTTTACTAATGAGCTTGAAGACCAAGTCCTTGAACAGGCTTGTTCATCACAAAGAGATTCATCAGAATCAAAAAAAAAAAAAAAAAAAAAGGAAAGTACTCCTGGTAAAGTAGCATACAAAGAGGAAGAGAATCATATTTTGCACTAGTTTGGAATATGGGATTCAAACTATTAATATGAATGTCTACAATAGTAGACATAAACATCTACAATAGTAGGCATAGACACCTACCACAGTACACTTAGACATGTACACTGAAGTGAGATGGCTGTGACCTAGAATAAGCCTCCGTAAAGCAGGTATTTAAATTTGGTGAGAAGAATCTCACCTGAAGTGACAAATATATACAGTACAGTAGTCAAGCTTTTACTTACAATATTGCTCGGCAGTGTGAAAGGAGCATCAACCTTGCATCTGATTATCTAGGCTGACTCAGCAGTCAGACAAGAGCACTGACTTAATGGTAGCGTGTGGGCATGGGCATAAAAAAGGGAAAAATATCCTGGCTTTCAGACCATCTCCATTCTCTAACCAACATGACCTTGGCATTGCTCAAGTTATGTTTCAGCCTCACAGTGCAGGAGGTGCGAGTGGATTCGCAGCGGCTGCTCTGCCAGCGCTCTGCTGGAACACGGGTACGCCCGCAGTGCTACAGGTGCTGTCACACAGCGCGAGCTGAGGGAGGCACACTCCTCGGCAGCCAAAAACACCAGACCAAATCCAGGTTTCATTACTCATTTTGTAGCTCGGTGACATTTCCATCAAATCATGCAAGCTCTAACAAAGGAAAAAGTAACTTTGGACCATCGACTCTGGAATCCTCTGTGCTGCAGTAGATATTCTTACTAGCCCATAATACTGCTGAGTGAGTCATACAGAGACATTTATGAATATGAAAAATTAGATTATTTTAAGACGACGACATGTCATTTTGATCTTTAATATTAAATTCTGAACTTTTGTGGTGAAAACCAGTACGGATTACCTTTTTATATAAAAGTATTCCAATACGGCACAATTCCCCCAAGCGGCACATTTTGCACACACAGCAACTTTCTTACGTGATTGTGAATAGTAAGCAATCCACTGGCAACACTATACAAGAGTAAAAGGATGAACAGCCTTACACACAAAACCTATTAAAACTAAAACCACTAGGCTCTGTGTTCAAGGCACTCAAAAGTCGAAATCAGAAGCATTACTAATGACAGGCACATGTAATAAGATCTCTGTGGTGAAGCAATGCATCGTCGCGGCCAGATCTAGAGCCAGATCATCACTTTAGAAATATCAATAGCTGGATAAGGTCCAAGTCACTTCCTCATCAAAGCAGTATGACTGCTGACTCCAGTGAAAATAATAACCTCAGTTTGTGGAGACAAAGTCCTGATCAATAATGAATCTGAACGTGTCTATGGGATCTTCTGCCTTCTCAAATGTGAATTAGTAATGACACCTTCTTGGCACTCCGCCAGCAGCGGCTGCTCACTGAAAGTTGAGTGGCAAATGTGGGCTGCTGAAAGTTGAATAAAAATATGGTATTTGAAGTATGGTTTACCAGAAAAACTATGATACAACTGTAAAATGTGGCTATGGGAAAACTAGAGAGACGTTTGATTGTGGTTTTTACATTACTGATATGAAATACAGCCTGACACATGCATGGTTAGGGCCCTAAAAAAATCACACAAGACCTTAGTCCTTCAAACCAACTCCCCAGGTTTTGGAGCCAAAGGACAGTCATCAATCTTTTCAAGTTTCTCATGGATTGCCCCTTAGCCTGCTCACCAAACCTGTAACTGAAAACACCACCAATTTCGCTGTTTAACAGAACACCACAGATTAGCTATGGGCCACATATCAAAGCCATGTGACCCGGACTTCAAGATGCACAGCTCTGGACTGTGCACATTTCATTCCACCAGCTCAAATTTCTGATGCTTTGTCTCTCAAAATAACCCAGTATTCACCACGAAGGTCCCTGGAAACCTGTGG
Organism: Gorsachius magnificus; assembly: GCA_034008185.1. Lineage (NCBI taxonomy): Eukaryota > Metazoa > Chordata > Aves > Pelecaniformes > Ardeidae > Gorsachius > Gorsachius magnificus. Next base: position 168,670,610 of record CM067081.1, read on the forward strand.
GAAAACAGGAATTGTTTTACTAAATTAGACCCCTGACCCATTTAATCCTTTCTCTGGTAACATGAAGACTTAAGAAGCCACCAGGATAGGTTTCACTCTGATTTTCAGTGTAGCTCAGAGACTGCCTTAAATGCTAAATTACAGGCTTTGCTCTTCATTCTGCATTTTTATTATCATAAATCTGGATGCGAATTACAGCTTTAGAATCACTACATTCTTAAAATACATTTCAAAACACGTTCTGAAGGTCTCAATTCTATGGCTAACATTCACATGAGGAAAGAGGATAATTTTAAATGATTGCCTGTCCAGATTTCCTCTATGATCAAGTTCTATGCTATATCCACAAGCATGCCGACACAAATACAGAATTTCCCCATGCTCTGGGAAATCTGTTTTACCAGGAGTAGGTTAGGACTGAACCCCCAAATAAACATGCCTTGTACATTTTATGTAACTCTTGTATTCACTTAGTAAGTGTTAAAGTAGATGTTAAAATTCAAAATCTTCACAGCCACTACTCTGATAGAAATGTAAGTATCTCAAACATGCATTTGAACAGACATTCCTGCAGGACCGAGTGGAAATTCATCAAAGAGCAAAAAAGCTTGCCTAAACACCCCCTGTTGCTGGCAGCATAACCATATGTGAAACTTCTGACTGAATCAGGACCTCTAACTGCTTCAAGCCATTTTTTTCATCTGGACTTCCAGAGACGTCACTACCATTCCCCTCACGTGTCCTGCGCTGCACGGTTGCATGGATAATGTTTCATACATGTACGTATGATATATACAGACTGTAGAGGCCAGAAAAATGCATTTTACTCATAGTATTCCAAACCTTCCCTGGAGCACATGCACATATCTTCAATTCTAGAAAGCCCGACTCTGTAGTGTTTCTGCAGAAATTAAGCTTGTCTAATGTTTTCACAATGAAGAGCTGAAAATCAGGCTTCTGCACTCGTGTTTATATGCTTTAAGAAATGACCTGATTTTTAAAAGCCCTGAGCCTCAGGTGACTTTGGCGGATTCAGGGGAGAGGTTTTCTGATAGAGCTGGAACAAATGCCTAATCTGCTCCCGTTGTGGTTGGTAGGAGTATTAGTGTTGAGCTCAGTGGAGCTCAGCTGCTAACTTTCAGGCTTCTGTTTTTGAAAAACAGGTAGTCATAGGAACAGAATACCAAAGAACCCTCAAAGAACAGGGCAGGGTTTTCAGAACACCACAACCAAAACACACTCTGTGTTTCTCAGCATTTACTGTCACTGCTTGCTTGAAAGACTAACAGGTGTACGGGAAATAAGATATCAGAAAGATGTCTTCTTGTTTCAAAATAATTTAAATCCTATTGTATTTCCTATGCCCCCATTGCCTGAGCCTTGAAAGAGGAGATATGCCATCTGTTTCAATAAGAAATGAAAAGTATATATGTGTACAAACACACACGTGATTGGGGCAGTGCTAGAACTAGGGAGAGCAAATGCAGCATCTACGTTTAAAATATTAAACGTGGAAAATTATGAAACAATAAAACACCTGCCCTTTAAGCACTCTATTCTTCAATACTTGGGGAATCGTTTCTTTTAACTACTACAATTATATATATACATTTTCCTTGGAGCATCACATTTTTGCAATCATCAAAGCTACAAAAAGTTTATCATTTAAAGCAACACACTGAAGGCATCCAGTAAGCTCAATTCTCCCTGTTTCTTTTTTAATTTTAATTTCATTTATTGGTTATTAGTAGAATCTTCTCAACCGTGTTTCTCTTCTAGGTATATTTTCTTTTAATGATTGAGTTTCTTCATATCGCAGCTGATGCACTTTTCATTGTTTTAGTTATAATTACTGAATTCAGAATGAAAATGAAAACCACTTAATTATGTAATTGTCTTAGAGACAGCACGATAATTAAAGCCCTCAGAAAATCAGCCCAGAGGCATTGGCTGTTGAGAAAGGTAAAGAAAATATAATACAGGCGTCTCAGAAAAGGACTAAATAAAGCATTGTAGGGAAAGAAATTATACATGCATCCCTGAACAGATGCCCTTAAGAACTGTATACCTTAATCAACATAAAATATTGTATTTACATAACAGAGCATGTGCAGCAAGACATGTCACCATAAATTGGCTATTCAGAAGTTATAAAAGAGACTGAAGCTATACATGGCATTACAAGAAATAGTGTTAAAGATGAAAATAAAATGATAAAGAAGAAAAATTAAAAATATAGGTGGGAATAATTGCAAATAAAAGTTAAAAGTTTACTAAGCAATGCATAAAAATTAATAAAAACTGAAGGTGTTCTTGTTGAAGGACTAATCTAAAAAGTTATCTCTATTGTTGTGATAAATCTGCAAGCAGTGGTACTGGAAGTGTGCAGATGTCAATTAAAAGTCATATAAACTTCTTTAGACACAGATCTCCAAGCTATTACAGTTTCCTAAACTTTGGAAGTATCTGCAGCTGCCCACAGCAAAAGCAAGCAAAACCAGCTGGACTCTCTTATACAGCAAAAGGGCAACTCTAAAGAAGTTTCACATTTATGACTTGCATGAGAAATCCTTCAATCCAAGAGAAACACAAACATTTACCCTGCTAAAAAGCCTTAAACCCTTCATTCTGGCTTCCTGAGGTGGTGACACAGGAGATGATTAGGCTATGACCAGATGGTGGGACTCGTTAAAAACCACAGAATTTCTGCTCCTGCCCCGAGACAGGAAAGGTGACTGTGTGCACGCTGGAAAAGTACCACCAGCTGCAAGGCGTGATACAAGCCCTCAGAAGTGCTCAGAACCCATGTGGAGAATGGTGCCTCTGTATATAACTTGCACCACCTCTGAATTAACAGTGCCAGAGTTATTATGCTATTTCTCCTGAACGCTATCACCGCACAGAAAATGCCGTTACATTTGAAGTTAACAGAATACGTGAACAATGATTTTCTTTTTCATGCTAGAAGCCTCAAACTGCCACAAAAGAAATCATCTTCCTTCTGTTCCCAGCAGTTAGCATTCATTTCACATGTATTTTGGCACTTGGCAGGAGGTAATTACTGGCTACACTCTTCGCCATCAAGTACTTTCCTTTTACAATTAAGAAATCCTTTGAATTGTGGACAGTTAACTTTTCTACTGCTAAAGATTCCAAGCATTTAGTATGTAAATTACAAGTTGACACCGACAGTTCATATGGACAAGATAATGCTCATGCACTGAAGGCTACCTGTGCTTAATGTAAAAGCAACAGAAATAATGATTTTTAGAAGTTTCAAAGCATTTAACTTAAAAGTGGATCAGAACACATAACTGCCTGCTTCCTTCTATCAGTGTGAACCAAGGCACAGGCTCAGTGAAAATTGGAAGATGCAAATTTCTTCGGAAGAAAGTCTTCTATCACTTCCCTTCTTTACAGTTCTTACCTTCACTACACTTGGACTCGCACCTCTGTGATGCTCAGTCTGTGTGGCACTCATGAGAAAAGAGGTTCTGGAAAAGATATAAAAGAGTCAAACCACTCCTCGAGACTGAGATCTTTTAACAGTTCCAGAGGTGTTATCCAGTGCTTGAATAAATTAGGACACCGCATCCTGCTAATCAGCTCCTGTTTCTGCTTTCCAAGTTCCCCCAGCACGCTTTTGGGACTATAAAGCACTAGCAGATATCAAACTTTATTTTTAATATATGCCTATAATAACTGTATTATATATAAAGCAGACCCATCTTTCCAGTGAAACTATTGATTTGATGCATTTATTGTACAATGAATATATATTTTATCTGAAATTAGATTTGAGGGCATTCTCCTAATTCTCCACTGCAATTGTTTTAGCATTGTTCCTTGACAATTCCATGAAAAAAATTACTTTCTACTCCATTTTGGTCCTTTCAGCTACCTGTTGTTTCCCTGACTTATCAATTTGTCACCTCAGGCACTACTTTATACACAGAAGGCCGTGAAATTTCTTTTGAATCTGCAAAAGACATGAAAGGGGATCTCATCAACACATACAAATATCTCAAGGGTGGATGTCACCAGGACGGACCCAGACTCTTCTCAGCGGTGTCCAGCGACAGGACAAGGGGCAATGAGCACAAACTTAAACGTAAGAGGTTTCAGTTGAATACGCAGAAGAACTACTTTATTTTGAGGGTGACAGAGCACTGGAACAGGCTGGCCAGGGGGGTTGTGGAGTCTCCTTCTCTGGAGATATTCAAAGACCACCTGGATGATGTCCTGTGCAACCTGCTCTAGGTGAACCTGCTTTAGCGGGGGGCTGGACTAGATGATCTCCGGAGGTCCCGTGCAACCCTTGCCATTCTGTGATTCTGTGGTAACAAATTCCTGTTACACTTACAGGGACTTGCCTTTGTTACTTTAAGACACAAGTGAGGAAAGAAACACTACTAAAACCTGCCAGAGCGCGCTTAGCACCCCGGACACCGCCGGTCCAGCGACGTGGAAGCGAGCAGGTAGACGTTCGGAGGCCCCGGGAAGGCCGCCCCCGGGCAGAGGCCGTCCCCGCCGTCTCCCCCCCCCCCCCCCCCCGCACCGTAGCCGCGGGGGCCAGGCCGGGCCCGGAGCTCCGCTGCGGCCACCAGTGCCCCCTGCTGGGGCAGGCGGGCGGCAGCCGGGACGGCGACGCGGGCGGGCAGCGGCCCCCAGAGGCCGGCGGGAGGCAGCAGCGGCGGAACCGGGGGTCCAGTCGGGAGGGAGGGCTGTGCCCGGGGCAGGGGCGGCACCCCGGCCTCTTTAATTCTGAGGGCTTCGGCTTTACGGAGGCGAAAGCCCTACCGGTCCGGAAGGCAAACGGCGGGTCCCGGGGGCCCGGCACCCGAGCGCCGGCCGAGTCACAAGCGCCACCGGCCCGGCCCGGCCCGGCGCTTCCTCCGGGGGTGCGGGCCCCCGGTCCCACAGGCCTCCTGCAGACCCCGCCAGCTGAGGGGCACCCACATGGCGCTCCCCCTTCCCGGGCCGGGCGGCCCCGCCGTGCCTGCCTCAGCCCGGCCCCACTGAGGCAGCCATCGGCCTCCGCGCCCCGCGCTCCCATAGGCTGTCCGCAGCCCGGCGGCAGCCAATCAGAAGGCAGTTGTCAGGCGCTCCCGTCTATTTTTAGCATGGACGGACAGGCGCACAGGGAGGCCGGCGCGCGGGCGCACGGACGGACGGAGGGAGGTGCAGGAGCGAAGCGGGGCGCCGGAGTTCCTGGGCTGCTGTAGCGTTGTCTAAAGCCCGAGGGGGTGCGGGAAAGCAGCGTCGAGCCCCGGCTGCCGCGGAGGGAGAGGGGGGACAGCCCGACCCCCCGCTGCTTCCGGCAGTGCTTTCGAAGGAAAACGCTGAACCAAAACATACTGCGTTACATGTTTGAATGTGCAATGGCTGTTGCAGCCGAGAACGGCTGTGCCGGCCGCCCCATCCCCTGCCCGCCCAGCTTTGCTCCCTCCGGCCTGGAAGGGCTGGGGAGGGCGGCCCTGACCCGGCGCTGCAGGCAGGGCGGCTGGTGCGCCGGGTCAGAATCCGTGTGCCGCGCCTGCGGGTGGCACCTGGCCTCGTGGGCAAAGTAGCAGCAGAAGGGGAAGTTGGGATTACTTGTACGGGCTAAATTCTGCACCTTTTGAAGTTAAGTCTGTATATTCTCGATTAATTAAAAGTCACACATGGGGTAGCTGGTTCTCTCTGTAGCAGAGGTGCTGGGGATACGTTGTTGGTCGCTACCGAGTAATGCTGGGTGCATAGGTTCTGGAGAAAAACGATTGGACAAACTCTGAGATAACACACTGACTATTTCGGAGGCTTCAGATTTTCAAATAACTGGAATCGCATTATTTTCCAGTTTCTCACAGAAGTCCAGATTCAATAGAGCGTTTTCCTTGAATTCAGAAGGATTTGATGTGTGCTGAAGCATTCAGTGAAGTACAGGGATGAAGCAGGGCCCCTAGTTTAGAAAGGGAAATGTTAAAGTACAATAAGGAGAATTCCTGGTATTTAAACCAACACTTAAAACAGTAACAATGTGAGAATGTTGTAGAAACGTAAAGGAAAAAACTGGTCTTGCTAAACAAGTTTTTAAGATTCTTGTATAAACATTAAAAGTCTAGGTATCTGTCTAAATATGTGGGTGCTTAGCCACAGGTGATCAGCTATTTGGGGGTTTGCACATAACGATAGATTGTGATAGCTTCTTGGGCTTTGTAGTGACCTGCTCACAAAAAAGACAAAGAGTGGGTGAAACGCAGACCTATCTGCAGCCCCCAAGAGGAGGAAACTGCTCTGCAGGTCTTGTGCTGGCCCTATGGCACAGGAATGGATTTCACTGCCCGTGTGCACTGGGATAGAGCTTTGGACACCTTGAGAAGAAAACCTTGCAAAATAAGACAGTCTCTCCAAAGTCAGCCAACAGCCATTCGTTTTGCAATGAAAAGTATTCCCTGAGTAATCTCGCAATATTGGAGCAGAAATTTGCCTGGCTGCTCCTCGTTGTCACCGGCCCTCAAGTGATGGTCAGCATCAGGCTGCTTTGAAATCCTTGTCCTCGTTACTCGATCCCCATGGGTGCTTTTCAGTTGCCAGTAGGACATACCAAATCGGCAACGAAACAAAAGAACAAAGTCTGCTGTGACAATGTTTGGATGCCGTTTCAAAAAAGTGGCCCGTGGATTTAAAATCTGCCCGGAAAAAAAAAAAAAAAAAAAAAAGTTGTTTATTCTGTCATTGGCAGAACATTGATATAGTCAGAAACATTATTTCAATGAAGTTTTTACATGCCATTGAACGTTTTCTCTGTGTTCACGGGTTGTCAGTCTTATGTGCAGATTAAACTAAGTTCTCACAGAGGAAGTTCACACAGCGTGAATTCCGTTAGCTTTGCTGATCCCATTATGCACCATAATGCGAGAGTGAAGATTGCTCTGCATAAATATTCATCTAGCATCTTTCAAGTTTTCGCTCTTCATTCTGCTGCTGCCTGACCCTGTCTGCCACTTTTCTCTGTATAATCGTTACTGCTGAGCAACCCATTTGGAGAAAAAAAATGCATTTGCAAGACTAAAATACCCGAACAGCACTGGGCTCGTGGATTGTCATTAGGACAAGTTGCAGCCCATTGCAATGTATAGCTGTGGACATTAAAACGATCCAACGTGCTATTTGCAATTGATGTGCATTTTTCTCTGCAAATATCATGGCCTCTGGCTCATGCAGAGGCCATACTTGAACACGTGGGTGGCAGCGCCCCAGTTTTCACTCTGATCGCTCTGAGTCCAAATAACAAGGTTTTCCTGGTTTAATTCCAGTAGGCTTTGAATGGTATCAATGATTATTTTTAGTGCAGTTTCTATCGATCCCCAACCCAAAGGCTCTGCTTGTGCATTGAGGTGAACTGGAATTGGTGAAAATAGCATAATGTGATGTGTTTTTGTGGAGGCAAGGAGTCAAATCAAGGGCTTTTTCCATATCAGTTAAGTTAAAATGACCACACATTAGAGGATTTCGTCCAAATATGATAAAATTGACCACAAATCTCTTGTGAATCCTCAACAGGTCCTGGGGTACGAATGTCCGTTCCCCACAATTGGTAATGTAGCCAGTAAAGGAAATTGCCATTGTGGTCTGCTCCCAGAGGTACTGCCTTGTCTTTCAGACTGTGTGTTTCCAGCACGTGGGAACAGGCACAGGTTTTCTAGGCGAGCTAAGGGGATTGCATCCCCATCCCCCTCCATTGGCGTGTCAGTGTGTGGAGTGTACTTCACCGAGCGTGTGATGGCTGTGCACGTTAGCTGTTTGTTTTCGGGGAAGAGTGTGCATGAGTTTGCCCCCTTTCCCCCCCAGTTATGCAGCTGAGTTACCCACATTTTAGGAAAATCACAGGGTCAGCACACCTGAAAAGCAAGGAACGGCCATCCCTGGGAAAATCATCCTCCAGATCATGGGGTCTCATACCCATGTTTCCATGCTATGACTTCAGGGAGATGAGCAAGATAAGTTTTTCAGAGGCTCAGTCTTGCAATCACGGCTCCCTCATACAGAGCTCTCCTACAGAAGGAAACCCACCCCTCCACCCAAAGCAAGCAGCTGCCTGGGAAAGGCAAGAGGCACCGCAGGGGTGAGTCCCTGCGGCAGGAGCGTGAGGAGCCACTTCACAGGCTGTGCCGCAGACCTTCCCGAAGCTTTCCTTGGGCAAAGCATCGGAAAGCACAGCCCGCTCTCCCATGCAGCGCTCTGAGGCAAGCTGGCAAAGGGAAACATGCTTTTCTACTTATGTTTACTTTTGCCAGGTATTACCATAACACCTTTTTTCTTTCTTTTTTTTTTTTCATCCAGTCAGAATTCCCATAGGCACCACTTACATAATTTCCCTGCTTGTCAGCCTGATGTCTTAATTGCAGAAACTGCACCAATGGGGAAAAGCTGCTAGATAGCAGGCACCAATGCCACAACAGGTAAAAAAAAAAAAAAAAAAAGTAATCATATTACTCAAGGAAGACCAAAGTGGTGAAAATACGCTCCCCTCAAAATTCAGGTTTCAACCAGACATATTTCCATGCCGACTGAAGTGAATGAAATCTCTTTCCAGCTAGACAGCTTTGGTCCAGGCCTCCAGTAAAAAAAGCAGTGCAGGGTAGGAACACTCATGTGACAAAGGCTGTATGATGCAGAAAGGTCTGTTACCACCTGACTTTGGACCAGCTGCTTGAGCCCGGTCCTGCACGGATGTACTTGCCTGAGCACTCATGTGGAGACTAACAGAAGCCTGGACACCAAAAAAACAGGGCAGGCATTTTCCAGCAGAAGACTGGGCTGTTATTCTCTCTGTAAAGAGCTACTATGCTCATAATGGCGCCCCAGTCTGGTTTAGTGGGAAGTTAGAATGGCAATCATTTTCCCATTAGCAGTAGCATAATCCCATTTTTACTGTGTACTTCTTATCCACAAGCCTTAAAATAGATCTTGTCTCTGTGTTTTATGATGACTGATACTGACATTAATATATCTCTGTGCCGTACGCCTTTTTCTAAAAGAAAATTGTGATGTAAAAGACCCTTGTTCTTCTAATTAAGATCAAATCATTTGTAGAGTACATTATATTTTGGACCTGTCACATCAGAGTACATACATCACTTTGACTTATGTGTGGTGCGGTCAGTCAACCGTGTGAGTGAAGGATTATGCACAAGCTTTCTGGATGCTTTGGGGCTTGAACCCTGCGAGCGGTGGACCACAGATGCTTTCTGTCACGTATTAATAACCGGCTCAGCACGGGGCTGGAAGCCCAGGGCTCCCATAAATGCTAAAAACATTTCACCTCCAGGACTTAGAATGCATTACTTAATGTGCCAGGGAAACACCCTGGAAGCTGCTTTTCTTCTTTCTCCAAGCCACTTTTAAAAGGACTTCAGAGAAACATTAATGTGTCATAAAATTTTTAAACTAATGCGACAACCTGTGATTGTTTTATTTTTGCAATGGAGGCACAGCAACTATTTTCATGGGCAAAAATGCATTGTTTCAGTCATCTAAGGACAAACTCCACTATTTGGTGTTCCTGGTTGAGCAGTAAGAGATGAGTAAACCTGGCCTACCCTTAATTACAGCATTTGTTGTACCAGCCTATGATGGTTCGCCTTTAAAATGTCAGTGGGGAGAAAGTGGTGTCTCTAATGGAGTCCCTGGTGACCTGACAAGGCGATAGCTCCTAGTCCTGAGCGTAGTCCTGAGCCACCGCAGGTCGCCATGAGACCTTATTAATGGCTGCATCCTAGGCCTTGGAAGAAGGGAGGGAATACAGGGTGGGATTTTTGCAGTTGTTAGTGCAGGTTTAGGAGGGGATTAGTATTTGAATTTGGTTCTGACCAAACTGGACTAGTTTTCAGCATTGTCTTGCAGGATGTCCCTACCTATGTGCAACCTCAAATGGCGGAAGCATTACTGATAAGCATTTATCAAAAGAAGAGAGTGGTCTTTTGGGAGCATTCATTTTGCTACTACGTACAGAAGCTAATTTCCTCTGCTCTGTGCTACATCTGAACTGCTTCTGAAAAGCAGTTCTTTGATGGGGAAGGCTCATCCCCTGACGGAATCCTGAGATCCACATTCAGTCCCCATCCCTGATACACAGCTGATCTGGTCAGCTTCGTATTCTCCCCATTTGTGAGAGTGTGGTAATGTGCTCTGCCTTAATGAGTTTGATAGCATTTACAGGACAATCACGGTAGTGGAACAATGTAAAGACAGGGACTGATCCCATCCTTTTTCCAGCCATGGCTCATGTCCAAGGGCGACTAACCTGCCCTTAGTGTCAGTTCTTACCCAAGTTGATGAGTCTGGGTTACTGACTGGCCCCAGCCACAGATTTGAGGTCATATTCCAGGCCTATTTCTCCATCCAGCGGTGTCTGGAGTCCTTTGCTTCCTTGGCGCCACTGCCAGTTCCGTAGAGCCATCTGTAATGGTCCTTTAGCTCTGAGGAATAACATTTGGACCTACTCCTGCTTTGAGCGATTTGGAGAATTTGTTCTGTTACACAGGATACCTGTGGATGTAGTATTTGTGGGGTAACCGCTCTGTCCTCCTTTGCTTGGGGGGTGCAGAAGCAGATTCTTCCTTGGGGGTCTGATTTGCCTCCTCCCTTTCTTTCTTGCCAATGTTTCTTTCAACCAGAGAATAGTTAACCTGCCCTGCCTCCCTCCCTGCTTCCTCATTGCTTTGATGCATCCTTCCGTGAACCGAGGAGGTGGTAATCAGATCTCTGGGTGTATCCTTCCTCTGTCTGTAGATGGCTTTAGGCAGAAGCAGGGCACGCAGCCTCATGCGGCTTACAGAAATCATGCTGTACCATACGGCAGAAGCAGCTGTACAGCAAGGTAGCATCTGAAATGAAGCCCAAATCCATCCCTGTCGCCGGTGGTGCTGTGGCTCTGGCAAGCACTCTGGTGTGTGCTGGCTCCTGGCCTCCCCCTTCCCTGAAATATCAGCTTTTAGCTGCTGCCAGGGGCACTGTCATTTGACTTGTTTTTTGTTCCTGCTGCTGTTCCAGGTCAACAGATCCCACGTTCTTCCAGCACTCTGAAAAAAATAAATGGTCTCCCAGAGCTGCATCATCTCCTTGTTTTTCCTTCAAGTTCGCCATCGTCAAGTAAACAAACATCAAAACCGTTCATGTTGATATGGTTTATTTTTTTTAACTGGTCACTTTTAAAGCTTTTTTGGTTTCTAGTTTCTCTTGGGATAGTATTATGCATTATGACAACCAATTAGTTCAGACCCCGTTGTGTTGCTTTGTAGGTGTTTAGTCGAGAATTGGAACAATAATTATATAAATGTAGTCATCTTTTCTGTGACTTTCAGTAGCATTTTTGCTCTGAAGTGACACTTCTGAGAAGGAAGCAGATGGTTTTAAGAATAATGATTACACTAAAAGTGAGAGAAATGCAATTGCAAATAATGTTCAAGCCAAATATATCCTGACCTCGCTTGGCCTGTGAAGCTGTTTGCACAGCCCCATTTAATGACTGGACAATTAATAACTGGATCAGTTGCTCCAAGTTAAATGCTTTCCACACACCATTCACCTTTGAGTCCAGGTGACCTTTTATGATATTTTTAAAGAGACGACTACTGAGACTTCTTTTTATTCTCCCTCTAACTATATCTACTTTTATCTCGCCTTACCTTAGAATTTAAGCCCTGGAAGAGATTGCTTTTGTGCCCTTTGGATTTTTAGCTAGATTGCTCCCCTTCCTAGTATGAGTTACAGCAGGCTTCACATCCCTAATTTATGGTAGCCATGTGAGACATATCTGAGGGCATTACTAGAGCTCAGAAATTCGCTGTCACAGGATGTGGGATGGAGAAGAATGGATATTTGTAACAAAATGCAGAGAAAAATTAAAGCAGAAATCAATCAAACAAATGAACAATGCACCTCCTGCCTCAGCAAATACGATTCTGAGGTGTGAAAGGATTTAAAGTCCATTTATTTGTACAAATGAGTACACTCGTAAGAGACAGCATTTGAGGCTTTAATACTTCCTTCCCTTACTATCTTTATCATTTGGAACATGCCCTGTATTCCAAAGTGGCAGGATGTCTTACATGTCTCATGTATGATTTTCATAAATTCATCTTGTTCACAGTTTTAAAAAGTGTATTAGGGGGAAAGAACTCAGTATGTTGTTAAACAGCAGAGACAGACTGAAATTCTTGAAATGAAAGATCACCTTAAGCTGTTGCTTTGAAGTTTCCCCAGTTTTCCAGCTCATTTCCTACTGATGGAAAACTTGCCAAAAGTACTCCCAGCAGAGATAAAAATTATTTGGCCCACTGAAATCCACACACTTGGAGATTATCAGCAGATCAAAGACAACATAAGTCAAGCTGTATGCTATAGACAATTTACATAAAATTCATATATATATATCACTGCCTATGTATCTCCAGATAATTAATGCATCCATTACTTAATGCAGGTAGCTCTAAGCAAGATCTGGAAAGATGTGCCAGTGAAATCTATAGTATGAAAAGCATGTTTCAGATGATTTTAGATTTTAAATATTTCAGGCTGACCCTACCGGATTTGTTTTCTTCCTTTGGAAAACTTTCAATGATTCTGAAGTTCCTCTGTCAAATCTTTGCTGTTTTTGTTATTGTTAGAGGGTTTATTGAGCCCAAAGTGTCTCTTATGTTTTATTTTGTTATACAAGCACATCTGGATGGTTTATCTTTCATTAGATAATGATTATTTGGAGTTGACTTTGCACAGAAACAACATCTAAACCCGAGATTCTTATTAACAAAGAATCATAGAATCATAGAATGTTTCGGGTTGGAAGGGACCCCTAGAGGTCATCTAGTCCAACCCCCCTGCAGTGAGCAGGGACACCTTTAACCAGATCAGGTTGCTCAGAGCCCCGTCCAACCTGGCCTTGAATGTTTCCAGGGATGGGGCCTCCACTGCCACTCCAGGCAACCCGTTCCAGTGTTTCACCACCCTCATTGTAAAGAATTTCTTCCTTATATCCAGTCTAAACCTACCCTGTTTTAGTTTAAAACCATTACCCCTTGTCCTGTCAGAACCAGCCCTGTTAAAAAGATTGTCCCCATTTTTTCTATAGATTCCCTTAACTGAATGAAAACACAAGTGTTTGAACTGTTAACAGGCCCTGAAAGCGTAGGGTTTTTTTTTTCATTCATTAATTTCCTCCTGTGGAGAAGATTTTTGGTAGAAATGAGCCTTTCAGTTCCAATGCGTTTGCCTTGTGCTGTCCCTCCTGGCCCGCTGTGGCCAGTGGCTTCATCACCAGTGGATCTCTACGGGAGCATGGGGCTGGGGTGGTGGGGACCAGGGGGGAGGTGGCAGGGCTGTCTCTGGTCCCCACCATCTGACCAGACCCCATGTGACAAAGCAGGTGCTGATAGCTGTCCTTGCTTCAGCCCATCGACCTGCCCCAAACATTGCACTTTAAATAATGTCAACCAGTGAAATGTTGAGCAGCATCTACCAGGCAAAAGCTTGTGAAGCAGCACAGGTTGGGATAAAGATCCTGGGCCTGCCCCTCCTGCCTGCTGCAGTAAAATTCTTGTCCTCCAGCAGGTGTGACACTCCTCACCCCTCGTGGAAGTGGCATTTGCAGAAATCTCTCTGATGGCCCCAAACATCCCACCTGCATATTTCAGCTCTGTGAAGGGCTCTAGCAGAGTATGCTGGGGGATCCAGGTGTGCACCTGCTACACAGGCAGAGGGGACACTTAGTTTAACACTGAATTTTCATGTCATGGACTGAAAGGTTTTGTTTTCAAGAAACTACTGGGAAAATCACACGCTACGCCTTTCTAAGCTGCCACAAAATAGATTTGTCCTTGGTCAGCCCAAGCGCAGAGCTTGCAACCCATTTCACAGCATCCCAGACCTTCATCCCTGGCTGGGTGTTGAAAGCATGTGCAAGGAGTCAGAAATAAAATGGATTCGAGCAGAAACAAAAAGTAATCCTACCTGAGGTGGAAATCTCAAGGTGATGTGGTGTGAAGCCACTGTAAGTGCCTCTTTAATGATCTGTAAAAATATAAGCACAGCATACAAAGCTCAGTTTAATAAATTACTTTCTTTTTAACTCTTCCTTATTTTGAACACATCAAGACTTCCTGCTCTGTGTAGTCTGGTTTTTTTTTCTCCTTGCTGACGATGTGTTTGTTTTTCATTACTGCATTTCTCTTCTCAGAATAATGCTGCTTTGTCACATTTCAGTCTCAGTTTCTAGGCCTGTTTGCTACACACGGTCAGCTAAAAATGAGCTGCTTTTCCCGTGGACGTATTCTATAAACTCAGTCCCTAGCTGTTACACAGTGCTTTCCAGATGATGCTGAATTTATTTCACTCATATCTTGTGTAACTTTGATGACACCAACAGAGACAGAATATGCTGATGGATTTTTCCAACAAGAATTCTCATCAAATCCTTCTCTCTTGTGATTCCCCAGATCACAGCCCAATTTAAACATATTTAAAATGTGCAGTGGGCCCTCAGTCTCTTTCGATATGGTCACTATCATTGCATGTAAGACAAATTTCATTTTCTTCCCCAGAAATTGCTTTTGGATATTTGTGATATTTAAGCTAGTCCTGAAATAAACGTTGCTGTTTGAGCTGCCACACGGTATTATGCTGGCAGCTTGGACTGCCCTCCCACAGCCTTGTTTGCCCTGTCAGATCCTCCTGAGGTATTCCCATATCACTGCTGAGGACCAGTCTGTGCTACGTGACATCCCCATCTCTGGCCCATGCATTTCTTTGTGGAAAGGAGCGGGTGAGGTTCCTCAGCATGTTTTGTACAACTGGTCAAAGCAGCTGATCATAATCACCTCTCAGTTTAAAATCTATTAATTGACTTCCTGCTTTGTTCAGATACCTATGTAAAGAAAAAAAAAAAAAAAAAAGAAAAAGGAAAAATTATCTCAGTGGACAGCATCATTCCACAATGCAGAATATTGCTGTAAAGCCAGGACTCAGGGAAGGAGCAGCTTTCGACTAGGGGCAAAACCGTGAGGAGGGCAAGGGGGAATGTGAAGGAAACAAAGTAATAATAGGATCAGATATGAGGCAAGCCTTTCCTAAGCATTGGTAAAAAGAAGTTATCCTAAATATTATTAATTGGATTTAAGCTATAAGTATGCCCACGCCTTAGCTGTTCCCAGTTAGACCAAAAAAGGACACAGTTGCCCATGAACTACCTCACTAGTATGTAGATCTAAAACTTACATCCTTAAAATGCTTGCTCAGCTGCTGCCCGGATCCCTGTGCTCCTTTATCTACAGTCTTGATAGGCACTCACAGAAAACACCCACAAAATACATCATCCGGTAAAAAGCTCAGGGCTCATTGCCAGCTCCACAGGCTCAGCTGCTAGAGGGCTCACTGGGGTGTGGGGTCCAAATTCTGTTGAATCCTTGGCCTGCAGGTATAGAATTTATTCAGCTCCAGACCATCTGTTGAAACTTTCCCATGCGGCAATAATTAAGTAATTATTAGGGCAGAGAAAACATGAGTCTATGGCCTGGGGACAAGGATGGGGGTGGCTTGACTCCCGCACAAGCTCTGTTGAACACTAAATGTAAAATACTTGTGAGAGCAGAGGTGGGAGCCTTGTCCCTCTTCTGTAACTCAGAATATCTTTTTTGCTGGAGCATCCACCTTTGAGATGGACCTTCAGGTCTCCACAGGCACCAAAGAGAAACGTAGCCCGGGTCTCCCTCCTGCTGGACAGGATAGCTAACCAGTGAATCGCTCTCCAAAAGGCAGAGGCGTACTCCTTCCTCCCCCTCGGCTTTGTGTGGCAGGCAGAGAGCAAGGTCAGTGCTCGAAATCATTGTCTTGAGACCGGCACCTCCTGACAGCCCCAAGTAATGCCTTCTTGCAGAGAAGCTCAAATAATACACCTGAACTTCTCTGGTGCAGGCATATCCCCACTCAGCGCATAGGGTTTTCGTGCTCCTGTTCATATGATGCCTGTCTTTATGCTGAGTTCTGTCTGAAGTCATGAGTTCAGAGGCTCATCTATTTCTTCTAACAGCATCAGCTGGTCTAATAAAAGATGCTGCTTCATTCTCTGAGCCCTCCTCACTTTATCGGGGTCCTACCTGCCTAAATCAGGGCTTGGGATACCACCAGGCAGTTTGGATACAGAGGTAATTTTGCTGATCTGGATCATAATACACTTGGGATTGCTGGTATCAGACAGAAATGGTACATGAAGGTGCATGCCAAATCACTTTTTTTTTGTTGGATGTTTGGTTTTACAGACCTTATTAAAATTGCTTTTTGTTAACCCTGACATCAGAAGTTGTATCACAATGTCATAGGACCAGAAAAGATGTTTTTGATAGAGCAAATGCAGATTATTAGTGAATGAATGTATGAACTCTCAAATCTTCATGAATTAATTAACCTCTAAGTAGAATCATAGAATGCTTTGGGTTGGAAGGGACCTTTAGCGGTCATCTAGCCCAGCCCCCATTCAGCGAGCAGGGACATCTTTAACTTGATCAGGTTGCATTGAGGTACATGGAGGAGAGATGGTGTCTGTCCACTTGTCATATAAATTCTTATCCTGAAACTGCAGAACTGGAGACATAAATAGAAATATTATAATGAGTTGATATGCTTCAATAATTTTTACTCCCATTTTCTCCAGTAATTTACTAAGTTATTTGCAAAGATTTTTTTAATTTTTAAATCTTTCTATTACAGCATCACTGTAAATTTTTCAAAAGCTGTTTGAGATATAAAAGCCAGATATTTTTTTTTTTCCCACTAAAGGGAAGGTAGCAGGAGTACTTTTAGTAGTTCTAATGTTTGCATGGGACTATATTATATTTCAGTGAAAGGCAGGCTCTCATGTAACCCCCAAATGTTAGGCCTAAATTTCATTTTTGATAGTAACTTAACACTGAGGAACCTGCCTCTCATGTATGTTATCTAGTCTGTCTTCTGTGGATCATCAAGACCTACAGTGAGCACATCCCAAGCACAGCTGGAAGATGCCCTGCAGAGCGTACAAGACCCCACATGTATGGCATTTGTCTATGCCATAATATATGCCTCAGCAGCCTTAGGGATGCTGTGGGCTATCCCTGAGGCATATACAGAGCTGGAAGGCAGGCAGATCAGGGGAAACATTATGCTTACCTCGGTTCCCAAAATTAAAGGTTGAATACATGCTGCCATGAGTTTCAGAAATATCCCACTGCAAATCTCTGACCAGTAAAGTGCGCCCAGTTCTAGCAGCTCTGTGAATACGGGATGACTGAAAAAGTAGCCTTCTATAATACATTTCTTGGGAGAATTAATTGAAGTGATTTAAGTTGAAATAACACTGCCCTCTTCATACTTCTGGATAATACCTGTGCTGATACTGAAATACTCAAAACCAGCAGGAAAATTAAGGAAGCAAAGAAAACAGTGAGTTTTTCTCACTGTTTCGGTGTTGTAGAGCTGGGGAGGGGAAGCCCTGCAAATATAAATGGGACATCCACAGATACCATTGATCAGCGACAATTCTGGCTTGAACATTCACCCTAGGCTGCTGAATTTCAGGGGGGAACCTTATTCATCTGAGCAAAAGCCAGTTTTCAGAATATTCCTTTAGCCTCCAGTTGTTTACTGACACTCTCTGCTTCCTAATTCTGTATTAAATGTACGGAGAAATGGAAATGATTTATTCCAGGATGCAGTCTGGGACCCATGTGGGAAATCATGCAGCCTCAATTTGATCTAAGCTTTAATAGGTATAATTTTATGTCTCTGAGGCCTCAGTGAGATCTCACTTCACTGAAGACTTAGTCCATTTGTACAGATAACTTAATAGACCACTGGATGTCACCCTTGCTCTCCTGTGAAGCAAACACACAGCAATAAAAGATAAAGAATGTAGTTTTAAAGTCTACAAGGTGGTACGAGGTGGTAAATGGCAGGTTATGACCAGAATATGGATATTGTAGGATAATTTATGTGTGGCACATGAAAAAGGCTGCTACTAAAGGCTTATATTACCTTTTACCTGAAGAACTCTTTGCAGTCAAGACTACTATTTATTGAATTATTTCTAGCCCCTCCAAAAGTAGCACTGTAAAATTGCAGCCTGTAAAAACTACTCTAACTTCTCAAGTAAAGTTTTTGGTTCAACTAGGGAGTCACCACCTACTGATTTTGTATTTTATGAAACTTCTGCATTTTGTGCAAGTTAAACTTGAATTTCATTTGCATAAAAGGAGGTGAATAGTTTGTGAGCTATAGGACAAGTTGTGTATGCCACCTTCTTGCCATTGCTGCCAAATTTAAATACTGTCTAATAGCACTAATCGAGATATTCACAGTTGTTTCAGCAACTTCTGCAGTAGCATCCTTCCAAATAATTTTTACTCCTGTCACTCTATGCTTTTGCTCATAGCTGACTACTGTTTCATGACTGTCAAGAAAAGTCCCATAAACCCCAGGAACTATGTGTTCATTATTGGCAAACTGCATAAGCTGTGGGGGTTGAAGAGAGAGGAAGTGGAAGGTATGTAGCCCTTGAAAATTGGCCTAGCTCTGTCTGTTAACTTGAGCTAAGAACTTGCCCCAGAAAGTTTAAGTAAACCTGTGCAAACTTTGCCTCTCTGAGACATCCTCAGGCACTGCTGGCTGGTTGAAGATATCCACGAGCGTGTAGTCAGCTCAGGTTCCTCAGCCTGACTGCAAACAAGGATGGGCTCTCAAGGAGAGTTTTGCTCATGCTTTTCACTCATAAATCATCCTGTGAGAATAGCAGGGTCCTCTTGAGTTAACTCACTGGTTACTCACTGTCAGCAAGATAGAAATGATAGATCAGAGAAGAATATTGGCTGTCACACAGAAATGTTCAGGAAATACTGCAGTTATCCCTGCTTGTGAGACACTGTCCCAAGTAAAGAACTAATTATCAGTTACTAGCACTCTAGTTGTTGAAAAATGCTATTTTAATGTAGTGATTTGTATGCATAAACATAAATGCCTTTTACAGAGGAAGAAAAGCAGAAGTCATTGAAAAGGGAAACTATTTTGTGAAGACTTTTTGTCAAAACTTAATTCTGATTTCTCAGAAGAGACAAAAAGATTTATCGATTTTCAGAGACGGGAAAAGGCAAGAACAATCTATAAATTTGATTACGCAAAGTCACACAAAGAGAGAGGTGAAGAATTGGACATAGCATTTTACCATCCCATTTTACAGTACCAAGTATACTGAACAGTCCATACTGTAAAAATTTAGTAGTAAGATCATACCCAGGAGCTGTGAAACCTCCCAGAAGTGAGGCAATCTAAAATAGCTAAGCCAGAAGATGATAAAAAGACAAAATACCTTGTATAAATTCAAAAAGAAAACTCAAATCTTCTGTGCTTCCTCTTGAGCTACATTAAAACAAGAATGAAGCAATAAAAACTATGATGTGGATGTTGGAAAAGAAAGAGAAGAAGGAAAGTTAAACTAGTGTATGCAGATCTATGGGACAGGCCAAAACTAACAAGTTAAAGGATTAGAAGGGCTTGACAATTATGAGAAAGAAGCTATAGAGAAATCATATTTAGCTGAAGAGTGTAATGGAAAATTTGTACTAAATTCTTTTACATTTTCCCTAAACTTCTTCCATTAAATATATTTGTCACATTAATGTGTTGCTATTATATTTCCTAAATCTCAATATAATACATTCTCACGATTCTGGCTACTTGTATTTGTACTCTGCAGTTCTTTCTTTGCCCACTAGATGGTACTACCAACTTTAAATCCACCATTCAAGGCTGAAATTAAAGGGTGGCTTTGTTTCATCATTTCATCCCAGATCACAGGCATCAAGGACTACATTATATTTTTCAGCTACCCCAGCACAAATTCACTTTTAACTCCAACAGTTTTATACCAGTTTCTGTAGGAACATCCATGAATAGCCAAACAGGCATTGGTGCCAGACCTTAAAATGAAATGGAACTATTTCAGTCAAATAGAGTATTTGCAAACAGGCCTTGTAGTTACTGACCTCATACAGTGGATCACAGGTAAAAGATATTCAGCCTTTTTGGCTGCAAACAACTTCTTCCTCAAAAGTGACTTTCACCTTAAAACACAAAAGATGCGGATGCCTTAACTTTCTTACAGCTGAAAGAACATTCTGTTTAGTATTTGGATTTGTTAGCCCGTTCAGTATAACTATGCTGTTTCATAGCCAGAAATTTCAAGTAATCTACATTTAATATCAATACTTGAACATGTTAATTGGTAAACTTTCAGAAAGTAAGAAAAGATCTGATTTCTATATTGTTCTTACCATATTGTCTGTTTTACCAGCCATCCCCATGTCTATGGACTATGTGTTCCTTTCTACAGATCGCCTATAGAGATTAGAAAAGAAGCCCAGATTTGTTCTCTGGAGAAGGACTAAGTCATCGTTACTAAGCCTTACCGTCTGTTCTTGGTTAGAGAAAAGTTACTTATCGAAGGAATGAAAGCTGCTTCTATAAATCTTAATCATAATGGACATAAATGAATTTCAAGCCATGGAACCGAGAGGTTTTTAGCAGCAGTGAGGTTGGAAAAGACCTTTAAGATAATAAAGTCCAACCGTTAACCTAACCCTGCCATCCCACCACTAAACCATGTCCCTAAGCACCTCGTCTACCCATCTTTTAAATCCCTCCAGGGATGGGGACTCCACCACTTCCCTGGGTGGCCCGTTCCAGTGCTTGACAACCTTTTCATTGAAAAAATTTTTTTCTAATGTCCAACCTAAACCTGCACTGGCCCAACTTGAGGCCATTTCCCCTCATCCTATCACTTGTCACCAGGGAGAAGAGACCAACACCCACCTCACTACACCTTCCTTTCAGGCCTTTGTAGAGGGTGATAAGGTCTCTCCTCAGCCTCAGCCTCCTTTTCTCCAGACTAAACAACCCCAGTTCCCTCAGCTGCTCCTCATAAGACTTGTGCTCCAGCCCCCTCACCAACTTTGTTGCTCTCCTCTGGACATGTTCCAGCAACACAACGTCCTTCTTACAGTGAGGGGCCCAAAACTGAACACAGTATTTGAGGTGTGGCCTCACCAGTGCCGAATACAGGGGCACAATCACTTCCCTGGAAGTCCATGCAGCATGACCAGCCACATGGTCCAGCCTATACAATGGACACGGAAAATACCATGGACCACATGCTATCTGAGCAAAGGTTTTGTTTGTCTTCTGTACTCCCAAGGGTTCTTGCTGCAAGGTGCTATGGAAATGAGATGTCAGTGAATGGAAAAAACAACACAGTTTGCTAAAGGAAAAAACATTAAGAAAAGAAAGGAAAAGGACAGAAATTAATATCTCAGTGGAATTCATATACTGTGGCATTGGAAAAGGAGCAAGTGAGTCAGGAAGCAAAGAGTGGGTCACCAGTTAAGTGTCCTCCAAAATATCCATCCTGTAGTGCTTTAGTCTTTCCAACAATTAACAGAGCTGATCCATATTGTTTTCACAGTGCAATTAATCCATTGGCTTTGTAAAAGTTAAGAAATTGCTGCTTTATATGAAACTCTCAAATGTTGGTATTGTTTGTCTGGACTTTTATATCCCCTGTTCTTCCTGAAATTAGGCCCATGACATAATCTTCCTCTAGATGATTCATTTCAGTGAACATAGCCTTTCCTTGATCCCCTGCTTTTCTTTCCCCTCTTCTGCGCTCCCCACAACACAATCCATTTGTTGTGGCTTGTTTAGTTTGTGTAGATTTACCACTGAGCAGCTGTTACATCTGGCCTGGAATGATGTGAAGATGATGACTGTGCCTTGTGTACAGAAACTGAAGCAGGTTGTGTGGCATAGTAAGAGATTATATTCTTTCAATCAGAGGAGAAGATATGATCCTCCAGTTGAAAAGTAAATACAGAATGTTATTCTGAGAAGTACAAGAGCACTTGAATCCAGGCAATACACTTTTTATTTCCATTTCTGGTTCTTAGAGTCTGTTAAAGGTCAATTGGTCATACAGCCAAAAATGAGAATCACCTTTTGAGACATGGCAGACATGGTGTTTATGAGAGCCACTTTTTTCAGGAATATTTTAAACTTATACATAGATAATTTTCTGTGTGTAAAGGGTTCTACAGAGTACTTGGTTTCAAAACCAAATGTGGTTTGCTTGTACTCTGTAAAGACACTTATTGTGGGAAAGCATTAGGAGAAAGAAAACCATTCAAAACAATTTCCTACTGAATCAGTAACACTGACATTGATTTTCTTGCCCAAGGGTTTTACAAGCACCTGTCTCACACAGGAGTCATACCTTTGTATTGCAGCTGTAGTATAATTCTTGGAAGTCAATCTGTAGAACAGAGCAAATTCATAATCACTGAAATGTTGTCCCCAAGCTTAGAAGAGAAACAAATGAACAAAAACAGCTGAAGGCAGAATTGTTTAAAATTCTGACCATCACAAGTTGGATGTACATGATTTATTGCCTGGGTATGTTATTCACAAATGAGAAAGAGTTCACTCCTTGGAAGTTCCTTTAATGTTGGAGAGTCTTCAAGACCACCTTAAAAATATGTACACATTGTTGTTCATTCATTTTCCATCTGCCTGTATTAGGTATGTTCAATTCATTATAGACCATTAATATAAAGATTTCAAATTCTCTTGTCAGAGTTGGATGGATTTTATAGATAATTTTCCACTGATACATATTTATGTGTTTTAATGACATCTTCATATTTCCAAGGGTCTAGTGATGGATCTAGCGATGCTGAAATGACTCCAGACGTTGGCTATCATTTTAGGCACCTGTGGTCTAGTGCAACTGACAGGATCAAGGCATTGGCAAGGCAACCAGTGGGATCTCTGTCCAAGGAGACACCAGCACCAGCTCCCTCTCGCCTCTTCTTTACGACCGGCTACATGAGCCAAGACGCAGTGGAACCAGTTGCTTATTTGATGGCTTTACCTTTAAGCAGTACGACAATGTCTGCTGCTCAAAGCAGATTTATGCACGTATTGTTAAAAGATGACTGCACTTGCATTTATGCTTCCACAATAATTATCCCAGGAGAAGCTATTGTGGACTGAGATAGTCTCATTGAACAGAAGCATGTAGAAGAAACATAAGAAAAAAGACTTTGTAAATGTATTTGCCAGACCAAAAAATCAGTATCACTGTTATTTCATACATTTATTTGGCTTATTTTCTGAAGTTTCTGTCCTAAAGATTCTGTCCTAAAGATTATTGTTCAACCACCCAGATTCCCCACCTGAACAGGCTGAACAATTGGCATGAAGATATACAAGAACATTTTGTTTCAAATAGAATTTGGATCAGAGATAAACAGTTTATCAGAATATTGGGAAGAAATTCACCCCAATCCAAACTGTCAGAGACTATGAAAATAGTCCAGGGAAACAGGTAACCTCTTGGGTCTCTTAACATCAGCAGGAGTTTCATGCTCTTTAACTTATGCTTATGTGGTTCATTAAAAATAACCTCCTAAAAGTTGGGTCACAAAAGCTGAGATTGGTTATGGCCTGCACAAGCAAGAGGTGGTGTTGATCACATTCAAAGAGTTGGCCATGTTCTGTAATCCACTGTCCCTCTGAGGGTCCTGAACTTACCAGTCTCCAAAATGGGTAGAATGTGAAGGAGTGGTTCAGCAGAACACCACTGAAGAAAGATGCATGATGCTTCCCTGATCCAGAGAAGTGTTGTGACTCTGATACTTTTTATGAAAAATAGCACATGTGCTCTCATCAGTTGTATTCTAAACAGACAAACAGACTGAAACAGTAAGACAGGATCAATAAATCCTTCCCACCTTGGAAGAAACGTGTTCAAGAAAACTGGTACAGCAAAACTTTCTTCATTATGTGCAGCTGGTGGATTTGGCAAAGTGACGTTGTCTTTGACAAAGCAGGTCTTACAGCTTTTATAATGCCATCTGGAGAGAGAACTTTCATCACCTTTTCTTTGGCACTAACACACTGTAAATTCTTCCAGAGGGGAAAAATTAATCAGGATCTGCAGCATCCAGTATTTAAGCTGATGTTTTGTTCAGGACAGACAGTATAAGGTTAAAGACAGAGTGATGGAAAGCTGCTGAAAGTTTTTATCCAGACTTCAAAGAAAATAACAATGTATGCTCTTACAAATCCAACTATAATTCTTAGAAAATGTTGTTGAAAAAGAGAATAATAGGTCTGATGTAAAGGAAAGGTATAAGTAAAATAACTTTTCTTCTAGCTTCACCATATCTCAGGGTATTCCTTAGCAAGGTGGAATTTTCATCAATATCTCTATAGATTCCAGAAATTTCTCCATTTGACCTTGGCTGAAATATCAGGTGGTGCTCCTGAAAGTCAGATGACTTACTGACTACAATCCTGTCGGTGGAGTTATGTGGCGGTTCCAGCTGTAGAAGCCATTTCAGCCATTTCAGTCTCAGGGAGGTGCCGTTGCAATTGCACATTTGGATGCCTGTGGTATTTTGTTCAGCTTTCAGAACAGGTATGACCAAAGAAAGAAAAATTATTGGCAAACCCGTGGCTGTGTGAGTATTTCACAGACACTTTGTGCGTTTATCCTTTGAGAAAATTCAGGTAGGCCTGCTTCAAAATCTTCTCTACTTCTTGGATGGTAAATGAGTTGGGCAGCCTTGCTATGGTAAGCATGATCCAATATTATGCCTTGACATTTGGCAAAGAGTAAACAGAAAAAATGAAATGATTTGGTAGACTTTTGTCATTTGTACTGGTCAGCTGACAGATGGGGAAAAAATAGGAGAAAGGGAGGGCTGAGTTAGGATGGCTCCTCAGATCATTCATAATGATTCATACCTGAATTCAGTGCCTGGGGGAAACTTCAGGATGTCAGTACAAAGGTTACACTGAACAGGTAAATATAGCTCTCTAAGACATCCATAAATCTTTTCCTGTGGTAAGAAGATGAGAATAAAGTAAGTGAAGAAAAAATTCAATGAGTACATGAGATCAAGCAGAAGGCTGAAGGGGAAGACAGAGTGAATTAGTTTAGCAGTCCTTAATCACTACTCAGGGACAGGATTAATAGACTTGGATGGGGACTTTGGTGAGATCAGAACTACTTGTTACAGTTAATAAAAACTAAAGCCAAAACCTGAAAACTAAATAATTAGAAAAGGTGAAATTGCAAACTTAAGTTTCCCGAAGTTTGGACTAAGGTTTGGATCTGGTTTTGTTCCATGTCTAATCGGTACAAGAGAGATGATTTAACGTGTCAGCTGAGATGAGGTCTTAACAAAATAGTCATATTATGGCCAATATATTTTTTTTTAATCATAGATCAAAAACTTCTCTGCTTGAAGCACAAGTTTTTCTAATTTAAATAGCTCTGCTGGTGTGTGATCCCTCCTACATGTTTTCACATGCATTAAAGCAGTTGATTTTGTAAGCTGATACTGTTAACAGATGAGTTTCTGTGCACCCATTCATTAGTCAACCTGGAGTTTATGGGGTTTGTTCATAATGTGAGTTTGTTTGTTTTTGTTTTTGTTTTATTTTTTCTCCTTTGAACTTGATAGATGCAAAGAAGCCCATTGTAAGTTTATTGTTTTCTAGCATCAGCACAGAAGATGTCTGGTTGTTGTTTGCCTGATAAATAAAGAAGCTTTAATCACATGTTCTCAATGGTGAGCATACTGATCTAACTGATAGCAAAGTCTAGTAGATAGATTTTATTTACATTTTTAGCTCCAACTAACTCTTAAACCACAGGAGTTCATTGTGTTAAATCCTCATTTTTTATGAGTGCATACTTTAAGAATAAGGCCCCACTAAGAAGGAAAGTACTGTCTCTTTGAAGCTCTGGCATGCTGCTGAGCAACATTTAACAGGCTGCTTTCTCCGTCAGGAAGGTTAATGAGCTGCCTTCTCAGGAAGAAACTGAGTTAAATTTCTGGTTTCCTACTTGCTGGAGAGCAATTTTGTTACACCTGAAAGTGGAAAAATAAAATCTTTCATCCTGTATTCTGTTGTTGGCAAGACATTGACAGACACTGGGCAAACGGAACAAATTTGAGCTCCAGACAGTTTCTTTATCTGACAGAAAAACAAAACTAAATTTAAATTACTGTCTTCAGCCCTATTGATATATTTTACTGCTGTACACTCAAGAAA
Organism: Gorsachius magnificus; assembly: GCA_034008185.1. Classification (NCBI taxonomy): domain Eukaryota; kingdom Metazoa; phylum Chordata; class Aves; order Pelecaniformes; family Ardeidae; genus Gorsachius; species Gorsachius magnificus. Next base: position 168,696,791 of record CM067081.1, read on the forward strand.
TGTGGAGGAATGTGCTCCCCCGCTCTCACACATGCACACTCACACTTTTCTTTATAGTTATTTGTGTTTCTGTGTTACATGAAAGCCTGGTCCTGAACCAGGACTCCGTGATGTTAGACACAGGATATACCAAGCAAAAAGGCATTTCTAGTCAAGGGAAAAATATAAACAGATTTCTAGGAGAGAAATAAGGAGACCTTACCTGTTAATGTGATGTGTAGTGAGTGGCCTTTAGCACACAACAAGCTAAGCATTTCCAGTGCTTCAACTGGCTTCAAAACAGAGGTAACAGCCTTTTAGGAGGAAGGGAAAGGGGAATGATGTATGATTACTGGAAGCTCTTCCCAAGGAAGTGGATCAGATAGGAGAAAACTGAAAATGCTTGCTTGAATAATCTGCAGCTGGGCAGTGGAGATCGACTGCACTGGAAGGACATCGCATCTGATGAAGTGGTGAAGAAGATGGACTGAACAGAGATAAACCATTAGGGGCTTCAGAAGTGAAGATGGCTCACTGGAATCATTTCAACGGAGTGGCTGTATGAACTTGCGTTCATCTCTCTATCTCAAACGTGGAGGCACTCACTTCCGTCAGCTTGACAGACCAATGCTTTCAGCTGCAGGTTGGAGACTTGGGGTTTATGACTCACGTGCCGCAGTACTGCCGAGGTCCTAGGGATAACACTTTCCTCCACAAACACCCCAGGAATCTTCCTGGACCTCCAGACTACAACTTTTTCTATAAAAGAAAGAAACAAGTTTTCCAGTCCCCAGGAAACCGAACTGATCTTGTTGAGGCCAATCTTCCCTCACCCCCCATCACACCCTACTGTGTACACATGCACAGGTCGCAAAAGGGAAACAGCCAAAATAAATTAATCTTGAGTTTTTAGATACATTTCTGTACTTTTTAATTTTAGCATTGAGTCATCCTTAATATTGTTTTTCCTCCACTATGTCAGTGTCTTCTTCACAGCTGTGAAAAAAAAGAATGGTAGACAGTGGTGTGACCTCTAAAACTATTTTAGATTTGGAACTGAAAACAAAATCAGACGTGTGTCCAGCTGGCTGGTTGAAAGCCCATAGACAGCATATACTTTCCATGCAAGGCTGTCTCATAAATCTCTCTCTGAAGCTGACTCTGTCCTTCAACAGACTCCATTCCAGCCAAAACCACAAGGAGGAGAGAGCGAGCTGACATAGAGTACCAGGGGCTCTTTGCATGCTGTATTTGCACAGATGTGCATGATTACACAAATCTCTGGCTCAAAAAAGGGGAGAGTGAGTAACCAAAAGTGGAATACAGGTGGTCTTCTGCTCAAACGTCCCCTTATAGTTGCACCGAATAAGTCTTTTCTGTCAGCAGTAGATTTCTCCTTAGTTAGCTCTTGAGGAGGTGCTAAATCCCAGAATATCTTTTATGTGATTTATCATTTGGATGCAAAACTTGGTCTAATAGGAGAGAATAGGTGCAGTGATAAAGCACTCAGAGCTGGAAAAGACAGCTATGTCAGGAAAGCCATATAAGACAACATTTACAATGCAGAAAGCAGACACAGAATGACCTAGGAGGAGTTGCCATGGACTATATTTATTTATGCTTTCCTGAGTGACCAACAGGGATGATGTAGTCAGTGTTGAGTGGAAAGTGAGCAAGCAGAAGACTACAATTTATTCTCTGAGGATTGATCAGTGGGGGAGGTGGGTCTGAGTGCTGATGACTTCAGCTAGAGGATCCCTCTAAGGTTTTGGAGCCTCTAGGGTAGCAGACTTGGATTTCTATCCCAGCCTTGGTCTTAAATCCTTTCTGTGCAATCTGAGACTTTTCATGATGTGCAAAAGGCTTGCATCTGTGAGAGAGGTCCCTTCTGAAAGCCAGAGAGAAGTCTGTGCATTGTAACTAAATGGTAAGATACGATTTTACTGTGAGCCTTAAGCACATCCTGGAAAACAAGGTAAAAAAGTGTCCTGTGATAAGAAACTAAAGAGAGGTTCTGGAGCAAACATTAGGACTGAAGGAATTGGTTATGAGCTCTGCAGCTGGTCTGCAGTATGCCAACCTTCGAGTTTAAGAAATTTAAACTTATTGCACAGAGTAACACGGAAGACTGAGTTGACCACAGAATCTATGGGGAGGGTAACTTGCCCTGTTTGACAGGCTAAGATTGAAGTTTGAACTCCTGAGCTTTTGGAGGGCATTGGCATCAGTATAGTCAATATTAGACTGGACAAGGTTACCACACGTGGAGCCAGAGTTGTCAAAACATAAGCAATGTGTTATCCTAAGACTTCAGTGAAGACTCCCTTTTTTGTAATGTTAAAAGACCCAGAACACAACACAGCAAAACAAAACGTCAACAGTATTCTGAACAATATTTTGCCAGAACTTTATGTAGGGTAGAGGCTGGGGGAAGCAGGATCAAAGGTTACAGGAAATGTGAGAGTCTGGTGGAGAGGAAAGGGTGCCATTGTCAACAGCAGTGAAGAAAAGTTGAAGGAGGGAGGGTTTGTAAGGGGAGGAGAGAGGTTCAAATAAGATGAGCATCAGCTGGCAGCAAAGAGTCCATCAGGAAGAGAGCTATGTACTGACATGGGGAAGGGGATGGAAACCGTGGGGCTTGTTAGCATTCTGTTCCTTGGGAAAACAGCTTGGAAGGGTAAAAAGATACTGGTGAAAGTGGAACTTCTTACTGTGACTGTGGCAAGGCTCATAAAAAGACACGTGAGAAGGTTATTGTCCTTTAGCTCAGAGGTAAAAAGATTTGAGGGATCTCTACGCTTTTTCAATCTGGGATATAACCTAAAGAAGGTATATAGCTGTGCTTGAAAATTTGCCCAAGTAATAGGAAAGGCATGTCCTTTTTGGAAACTTGAAATTTTTTCACAGCTCAGAAAACTTTACAGTACTCCGCAATTACCGTCCGGTACTATCTCACTGGCAGGCAAGGTGGAAACTCTACAACCACTTTTGAACAGAAAGCTTTGCTTTTCACTGTGCCTCTATTACTGCACTTGGATCAAGTCTGAGAACATGGAGATAATTTCCCTAGCCAATAAATGGGCTATAAAATGAGTTTTACTCGATACTCCCATGCTTTGGAGTAGGACTATCTCTGACTCCCGGGCCCATCTTTGGCTCCCTTTCACTGGAGATGCAGCACCACAAAACCCTGCATATCAGCTGTGTTGCCAGATGGTAAATCAACAGGAAATGATGAGATGGGAATGGGAAATGCTGTTAGCTTGGTGAGCAGATATGCTTTGAGTGCTTTGGTGGTGAGATGAGGCAGCGTCATTTGTAACCATTCATGGCTTCTGACACCTCTTCTGTGACCTGAAGTGGAGACTCAGGTGCCAGCACTGCTAACAGCTGCATATGTGTTAGGTGTCACAGTGACTGCCAAGGTACAGTAGGTACTGCTACCCCCTCCTGGGTCTGCTCATGTGCTATGCATTTAATATAGATATGCTTTAAATATTCAGGGTGAATGATTCAGATTTTGGAGGCAATGGGTGGCTGACACAAGGAGAACTGATCAAGTAAGAAGTTTTAGCTCAGGCTATTTTTCCAGCTTTTCATTCAACCAGCAAGCCTCAAATGTTTGATTTAAAATTTTAGTATATGACCTACCTTAGCGCTCTATCCAAATAAATAGATTTCTCAAGGGCTGCTTTTAGAAGGAACACTCTGGAAATGACAACACCAAGATACACATGTTGACTAAACTCTGACTCATTCAACTGCATTTTTACCTGAGCCAAAATTTAAGTTTCCGGGAAAATCAGCAGAAAACCTGTGTCTACCATGCCACTTGTCTCCCTGGAAAGACAATGCTCCAGAAAAAGGGAGTGCTGGGTCACAAATAATTTTTCTGTGAGTCCCTTTTCAGCAGTATAGTTTCTCATATGCTTTATGAGAGGCATTCTGCTAAAGCTCCCTGACACAGAGTCTTTGTCAAGATGGAAGTTGTGGTAATTGGTGGTCACTGGTCCCTGCCCTTCTCCTTGGCCTCCTTCCTCCATTCGCAGCCTATAGAAGAGCCCCTGCTAAGCTGAGCAAAAGCTCTCAAAGCATTAATTACCCCAAATTCCTCAGCTTTTCTAGATGATTTTTTGCATCTTCAGCCTAATAGTTTTTATTTATTTTTCTTAATTCTCAGCTGGAATTAGACTGTAGACTATATTTGTAAATAGAGCAGTTCATGGCACAATTTTGGCCAAGGCCAACTCACACTGTCTCAGATGATTCCCAGCCCTGGTGATAGCAGGGACCAGGAGCCGTTCCTCCAGACAGTCTGGATGTAGAAGGGTGTCCTATCTGCTTTGAAAGACAAGAACAGTATGGTGCTGGGCATTTCTGTGGCTGTTGGCCTGACGATCATGGGCTCTCTTGGGCACATCTACTCTTAGCAGTATAAAGGTAGACTAAAAGATGTAATAAAGGAAACCTTTATTAGAGAACACGGTCATGAGCCTGGGGAGATGCAACAAGAGGGTACATTTGCAAATAAAAAGTAAAATATATTACTTTGGCAATATTTATTCGGAGTGTTCCTCAGGTGACATACCACTTCCCTCATGTACCAAACTCACTCCCACTTTGTAGCAGCAAGGAGCAGTGACTCAAGACCCTCTGTGCAGCTTTACCTCCACTTTTAAGGCAGCAACTTTTCAGGTGCCAGAGGAAAGTGCTATTACTTAATCCAGATGTGTGATCAACCTTAGTGAAGACACCAAACAGGTACAACTTCCTCCTTGGGCCATCAATCACTTGGCTGATTTCTGTATTGATGCTACCGGTCTGTGTAATTTTCCATAGCAAAGCACTTTTTGCTCATCTTTTGTAAAATGCGCATGGAGAAAGCTTGGAACCTGAAGCAGTGTCCTGCTTGCCTGGAAATAGACCTTAGGTGTGGAAAGCAGTTCAAGATTAATTCCAGCTCACATGCAGATGTTTACACATTCGGACTCTAAATTTCAATATCTCTGAAGCTGAATATAACCTTAAGTAGCAAAAAAAATCCTTTGGGATTACACATATACCTTTATGCATAATGACTAGGTAAAGTAAGGGTTAGTGAAAATGAGAGCAATGTTTGATAAAAATAGAAAAACATTATTATCTAACAGCTGCTGAAGGCGGACATGGTGACATTTCAAAGTCTCAGAGAAAGAGAACAGGTCAGAGGTGGGGTTATAGGGCACAACTCTCCTCTATATCAATGAGTAATGGTTCCTAAGGAACTGGTTTGGTAAGCCAAGGATCTGGTTTCTAAGGATAGAAACACAGTGAACATCTCTGAATTACTGTATTACATGAGTAATGGGAATTCCATATTAAATCTTGTGTGAAACATAGTATGTCTTTTAGGAAAATGTCTAACCACGATCAGACCGTTACTGTAGAATGAGCTGCAACCATTGATGAGGTGTTGCAATAATTAATTACCTTCTGAGATCAGTGGGTATTGTGTTTTCCCTGCAAACTGTCTTGGTTGCAGCTTTCAGCCATTTAAACTTGTCTGACCTCTTCTGCTAGGTGGGAAAATGGTGGGTTTTGTCACCTTTTTTCACTCCATGTCTATGACTCACTTTTATTTCTAAGTATTTCTCACCAGACTGAGCCTTTTGAGTCTGTTCCTAGAAAACAGATGCTCAAGTCCTTCAGTCATTCTCAGGAACTTTTTTTGACTTCTCCACCTTTCAAATTTTCACCGTGACTTGTGAATATCAGAGCTGGATGTAACATTTCTGTGGTAGTCTTACTGCCCGCAGCAAACGTAACCTTGCCCTCCACTTCCCCCCAAAACCCAGTAATATTGCATATTTTATATGTGACTCAGCAGATCTACAACATAAGCTAGAATTACATTGATCTCAAAGAAAGACTTCTTACAAGAAAAGACTTCAAGACTTGAAGGGAAGAGTTTTATGATAGTTAATACTTATGTTGAAGCTCCTCCAGCACCACTGAAGAGGAAGTCAGGTTTCTGATGTACCCTGACAATGCACCAGCATTTTCATCAATCTACCAGAAGGCCTTGTAGAGGCTTCCAAATGTAGTCCTATTCTAGCTTGATACATACTTCTGTAGACATGGTGACATGAGAATCTGTACCTTGGCAGAAACCCCTCTGAGGAAGAATGAAGAATAGGGATTGCATGAGTAGCCCATGCTTCATGGGTCAATGGCATTTCACAGAGCCCTGTGTGAAAATGCCACCACACCATCCCACAGTTTTATCCTTTTCTAGCCACAGGGGAATACTAAGTGCAATATTCTGTCTTCGATAGGCTAAAGGGTGACCATTCAATTTCTGCTTTATTTTTCACATCTGGGACTTCTGTAGACATTAATGTTGTTCTGGTGTGTGAAATAATAGGGAAGACTTCCGTGGGATTTAAGTGTGCTTACTTAATGATACCACTGTCAAAATATGTATTTATTTTTTCTAGTCTTTTTTTATATAATGAGCTATGTAATTCTGGGAACAGGTGACTTGTTAAATAAGACAGAAGAATTATGCTGTCATGTTAAACTATGTAACCTAACTGTGAGGTGCTTCTGATCACTGACCATTATTAATTGAGCCACTTTTAATCCCAACAAAGCATATAATCAGACCAGAGCATCTTCCTTGTGGACAGTTCAGGCAGACACATTAGAAAAATAACACCAGTAATAACAGAAGAATTTAGCCTACAGTGCAAAACACAGTCAGAGCTGGGAACATGCTGAAACCTATAATATAATATGTAAATGTCAGCACATAGTTGGAGTGGAAATGATTATAAAAATAATACACAGTGGAATAGTTGTAATGTAAAGCCTTGAGGCAATCCTTCTTATTTCAAGCATTCAGGAGGAAAATGACTGGTGGATTTTTATCTTACCTGTCTGAAATGAAAATATTTAGGGAGTGATATAACTACTTTCTAATTATTCCAGCCAATCCGTAAAATGTTTGGGGTTTTTAATGGAGATGTGTAATTGATAAAAACATTCTTTCCTTCTGGTCAGTGGCCCCAGAACAGTTTGCAGTACTGAAGAATTAAACAGTACAAATGGCAAGCATTATGATTATATATCTGATTTAGGGGATGCTTTTGACACTTGGTTTGGCTCTGGCTAGAATCTACCTGCCTCTGGGTCCCCTACCCAGCCCCACTCGTACCTGTGGGTCTGCCTGCGTGCATTGGTAGAGATCTTGCTCCAGGCATGAGGAGCAGGATGCTCTCATTACAGCTTCACAGAAAACCCCTGTCAGGATTGTAACAGCACCCAGGTCTGACTCCTGTCCTCTGCATTCGCTGCAAAAACATCCTCAACCCCCTCAATATAAACAGGGCCATCTTATGGGAAGACCTGGATAGGCTGGAAGAGTGGGCTAACAAGAACCTTATCAAGTTCCACACTGACAAGTGTAAGGTCTTGCACCTGGGAAAGCATAATCCAGGAGTGCAGCACAGGCTAGGATCCACATGGCTGGAGAGCAGCTCTGTGTAAAGGGACCTGGGGGTGCTGGTGGACAACAAGCTCAATATGAGTGAGCAGTGTGCTGCTGCAGCCAAGAAGGCCAACAGGATGCTGGGTTGCACCAAAAAAGGGCATCACCAGCAGAGATAAAGAAGTCATTATCCCACCCTACTCAGTGCTTGTCAGGCCACACCTGGATACTGTGTTCAGCTCTGGTCCCCGCTATAAAAAAAAAGATGGGGACAGGCTGGAGGGGGTACAGAGAAGGGCCACCAAGATGATAAAAGGACTGGGAAGCCTGCCGTAGGATACGCTGAGAGAACTGAATTTTTTCAGCCTAGAGGAATATTGTGGTTGCAGGTAGCAGGGGCTATGGCAATTACCAAAGGGTATTATCCTCGAGACTTGTAGGGAGCATGACAGGGAAAGTTGGGATATTGAGTTAGAGATCCATTCACAGAATCACAGAATCACAGAATGGCAGAGGTTGGAAGGGAGCTGCGGAGATCATCGAGTCCAACCCCCCTGCTAAAGCAGGTTCACCTAGAGCAGGTTGCACAGGACATCATTCAGGCGGGTTTTGAATATCTCCAGAGAAGGAGACTTCACAGCTCCTCTGGGCAGCCTGTTCCAGTCACCCTCAAAGTAAGGAAGTTCTTCCTTGTATTCAACTGAAACCTCTTATGCTTCAATTTGTACCCATTGCCCCTTGTCCTGTCACTGGGCACCACTGAGAGGAGTCTGGCTCTGTCCTCATGACATCCACCCTTAAGATATTTGTACATGTTGATGAGATCCCCTCTCAGTCTTCTCTTCTTCAAGCTAAACAAGCCCAGCTCCTTCAGCCTTTCCTCATAGGAGAGATGCTCCAGTCCCCTAATCATCTTTGTAGCCCTCCTCTGGACTCTTTGTAGTAGTTGCTCATCTTTATTGAACTGGGGAGCCCAGAACTGGACGCAGTACTTGTGGTGGTTTGACCTTGGCTGGACGCCAGGTGCCACCAAGCCTCTCTATTGCTTCCCTCTTCAGCAGGACAGGAGGGGAGAAAATGAGATGGAAAAAAAAAACAAAACCCCAAACTCGTGGGTCAAGATAAAGGCAGTTTAATAAAGCAAAAGCAAAAGCAAAGGCCACGCGTGGTAGCAAAAAGAAAAACAAGATTTTATTCTCTACTTCCCATTAGCAGGTGATGTCCAGCCACTTCCCGGGAAGTAGGGCTTCAGTATACATAGTTGTTCCTCTAGAAGACAAAATGTCGTAAAGGACAAATGTCCCCCCTCCTCTTCCTTTTCCCTTAGTTTTTATATCTTAGCTGACGTCGTATGGTATGGAATATCCCTTTGGTTGGTTTGGGTCAGGTGTCTTGGCTACGTTCCCTCCCAAGATCTTGCCCCCTTCCAGCCCACTAGTGGGGGAGGAATATTGGAGGCACAGCCTTGATGCTGTTTGAGCACTGCTGAGCACGAGCCAAAACATTGGTGTGTTATCAACACCTTTCTACATACCAGTAGAAAGGACATCCCTATGCAGCTTGACCCAATACAGTACTCCAGATGATTCCTGTCAAACAATCGCATCTTTTCAAGTTGTTTTCTGAGACTGCATTAATGAAGCAATAACAAGTCTTGCAGCAACTCAAACCACTGTTAAGCATATCCCTTACAAAGATGGTAGCATCATCAGCCATGCCCTTTTATTAAATCTCTGACCCTTCTTGAGCTCACTTTTAAATTTTGTCCAAGTCAACATTAACGTGAGACATTTCCAGGCAGACACTCCGTTTGGGAAAGGTAGCCCAAGGCACACAGCCCCACAGGATGCCCTTTGCTGCTGCAAGTGGGGCAGCGGGCAGTGCCAACAGCAGTCTTCATGGTGGATTTAGCTGACTTCTGCGTTCAAATGAAAGGCTGCAGGAGATTATACTCACAGGATATAAGTAAGAATAAAACTAAATGAATGTTGCAAGAAATATTAATTTAATTTTCAATTTGTTAGATAGTTTAACTCTTTCCTTTTTTTTTTTTTAACATCCATTTCACCAAAAGATAGAAACTTTCCTTGACCTGGTGAGGGTGAAGATATCATTATGGCTGTATATCTCTTCCTCTCAGCTGCACAGAAAGACTGTGAGTCTCAAGTAAGCTTAGATTTTCTATCTGAATACCTGGGATGAGAGTACTTTCAGAAATGACAAGGGGACAAAGAGTTAAAACAAAATAAATTTAACTTAAAGCCTCGTGGACTGCCTGTTGGCGAATGATGGGTGGATGACAAAGAGACAGGAAAGAATGTAACAATTTTGGAAATTAATTTCTTAATTATAGCTGTATGGATGTAAATAATTAGCTCTTATAAATATTCCATTCTTTTCTACTTTCCTGGAGTAGACAGTCAAAAATTCAGTATTTGAAATACACGGTTCCAACACTGACAAGGTTTTAATAATCCTAGACCTCCCTGTCAATCTGTGTCCCCAACACAGAAAGTCTCATGTGCCACATATCCAAGGATACTGAAGTGATTTGATCATATGTTAAAAGGTGCAATTTCCAATTTAAAGAGTATTTCAGCATGGGTCAGAATACAACAGATGTAGTTAATAGCTTCAAAATCTACGAGCATTTATAATGGAAGAAGAAATTATGTTCTCTGTTACCAGAGGATCCAGGTCCCCAGGGCCAGTATAAATCAGAAAAAAAAAGAAGACTCATCAGACAAAGTTTTCTTATTTTATGTAATTTAAAAATGTAATCCATGGGCTTTTATGTTAATAGACTGTGTGGTTTATGGTTTTATGTATTCCTGTCTTTCTTCCAGAAGTGTTTGGGCCTTTTCCTTAACAGATTCAAATGTAGGAGGAACAGAAAAAGTCCTGAAAACAGGAAAAATTCCAGTGAAGATATTCCAATCACTTCATAAGTTCAATGAGAAGTTTAAAGATGCAGTTTTGCCTTTGAAACACAATAGTGCTAATTCAGCCCCAAAACGCGAGGGTGATACTGCTGCTGTAGAAGAGCATGAGGGTAGAGCCTGTGCATTGCTTAGTGATCTTCTGCTTGTTGCTACACCTCGCACACCCCTGCAGCGTCCCCTACAGAGATCAAGGCCAGTCTCTTGGGTAGGAGCATCACTACCAGCATCCAAGTACAACCAAGCAGACCCTCTCTGTCCATGAGCAGGCAAAGGCACCTTCCAACTGGCAGGAGTGGAAGTCACAAATCGAGCAAGGGTATAATGTTTTGCCATGCCAGAGAGTCAGACTGTTAGTCCAGAAAGAAATATCAGGAGAAGGATCACTAACATTCCTCCTACCAAAGGGAAGAAAAGGGAAGAGTTAAAAAACCCCCAGAAAACAAAAGGATGTGTGGTCCAAGAACTATTAAAACAGCAAAAGAGCTCAGAAACAAGCAGTAAGCTAGCAGAAGGGAGTAAAATGCAGAAAAATAAGGTAAAGAAAAGCAATCATGCTATAGGGATGCAGAAGATGAGACCATCTGATTACCAGCCTTTTATGAGGATGACTCTTTCCCTGCAGAGCGTGCTTGCTCTGGCAGTTGAGCCCTCCAGAGAAAGTCGTCTAGTTGCATGCTGAGCATAGCTGTTTAAAAATAATTATCATAAGGTATGTAGCTATACATGTTGATAATGTATGATGGAAAATCACAGGCGAGTAATGATCATAAATAGAGACACATGAGTATAAAATTCCTTTGTGGTTATACATCACATGCATGTGATTACCAAATGAATAAACCATACATCAGCATACATCAAAGCATGAGTTAATAATTTTCCCTTTCTTGAAAAAAATCATAAAAATGCAGAAAACATACTCAAAGAGAGCATTAGAGAGGGATACTGGTGTCATAATATGCATCATATACACTCAAAAAAGAGGAGAAAATCAGCTCAAAATAAAAACAAATTATGTAATCCTAGAGAACCTAGTTTATAAAAGATATTGAGGACAGATGACTAGTGATCTAACTGTAAATAGTAACAATTTTATGTTCATACTACTGATACAGAGAAGTAAACAACAATATGTCTATTACAGCTAAATGGATATTAGAAATTAATTTACACACAAATAGTTTTGAAACTCTTCTTTTGCTGACAACAGCGGTGGTTTCACTTTTCTCATCTTATTTTCAGAATGGTTTAGTTCTCAGGAAAAAGGCTATGAGATATCCCTGAAGGAATCCCCTTTAGTGCCAGATATTTGCTGCTTATGAATGAGAGGATAGATTTCATCCAGCTGGGTCTCCTGAAGGAATAATTGTCACCAGACTTCTTGGTCCTGAAGAACAAGCTGCTCAGGGATGGAGCTATAAAAGAAGCCTATGAAGGCTTGCAAAGGCTCATGTGTCTTCACATGGGTGACAGTAATCTCAGGAGCATCCTGGCAGATCTGCTCGCTGCCCTCACGGAGCTGGGGCTAGGGCAGGGGCAGCACCCACAGCGTTGCAGAGTGGGTTTGGACTCAGTGCAGGAACCTCCACTGTAGCAGGTTAACCCACCAGCCCTCTCCCAAAGCGGTGTTTCACTCCCTAACATCTTTGCACATAGAATCATAGAATGTTTTGGGTTGGAGGGGACCTTTAGAGATCATCTGGTCCAACTCCCCTGCAGTGAGCAGGGACACAGCTAACTAGATCAGGTTGCTCAGAGCCCCATCCAACCTGGCCATGAATGTTTCCAGGGATGGGGCCTCCACTACCTCCCTGGGCAACCGATTCCGGTGTTTCACCACCCTCATTGTAAAGAATTTCTTCCTTATATCCAGTCTAAACCTACCCTGCTTCAGTTTAAAACCGTTACCCCTTGTCCTGTCACAGCTGGCCCTACTAGAAAGATTTTCCCCATCTTTCCTATAGGCCCCTTTTAAGTACTGAAAGGCTGCAATCAGGTCTCCCCACAGCCTTCTCTTCTCCAGGCTGAACAAGCCCAACTCACATGATGAAGATGAACTTCAGTCAACTGAGGAGCATTCATTCCCACAGTTCTCCCCCTTGCCCTTAAGGCGTTGTATTTAGCAGCCAGTAAAATATCAGTAATTCCTACTGATGTCTTCAGTGAGCTGTCAGAGCTAGAAAATCTTGATCTTAGTCACAATCAAATTAGTGAGAAGAGCATTAAGAAGGCAGCTTTTAATAACATGATTAAACTGGAAAACCTGAACTTGGCAGAGGATGTGCTTGCCGGAGTAGCTCAGCATTTGCCCTCATCTCCAAAAGAGCTCAGGCTCAACAAGAACTTAGTTTTTTTAGTGAGGAAAGAGGCATTTCTGAAACTAGAAAATCTCACTCAGATTGATTTCTAAAATAATAAAATATTCCATATAGCATGGAACGTTTAAGGGCCTGCAAGGTCTCTTTCCCTTAGATTTAAGTCACAATAAGTTATCAGAAATTCATTGCCAACTTCTTATCACATTATAGTCTCTTTTTCTCTTCAATACTCATATTCAGTCTATACCAAGGCACTCTTTCTCTGGCAGTCATAATGCAGAGAGCCATCTTCTTCATGCATGGTTAGTGGATAACCAGATAAACCTTGATAATATTGATGCGTGTGCACTTGGATGCCTGTAAGGCTACCAGGAAGTCCTCTTCTATTAAAAATATGTTAAAAAGGGAAGGGAGAGCACATAGAGACATCAGAGGGGAATTTCCTTTAGGTGGACAGGATGGAAAGATGTTAACTTTTGGCCTCTGCTGATCCAAAACTAAACAGTTTGAATAAATGACGTTAATCACAGTCACAAGAGTTGGAGATCACCAGATTTATTTTAAAGTATTTTGCAATAGTGTTTTTAAAAAGCTCTATACTCAGAGTCTCCTTGAGGTAACTAAAGTGAAAATACCTTGATCTTTTAATTGCTCAGCAAAGTGAGAACTCCATCATGTTTACAGTCCATGTTATACAATTGACAGTTTGCATATTTGCAGTTAAAAGATGTCCTGGTTTTTTTCAAAAAATCCTAAACATGTCAAAAGGGGAATTCCCAGCATACCCAGATTGAAAGTTACTGATAAGTTCAGTGCTGTAGTATGTTATCGCAGGGACTCATCAGATGGTTTTTTTGGTTATGTATTTTCTAAGCAATGTTGCAGCTTTTCCACTACAAAAATCCACTACTGCTTATAGTAGGAAATATTCCAGATCTCTCCTGCGTGCGTTTAGTGCTCACAAAAATTTACATATATTTATAGGTATTAGTTCCATATTCTTTTTACACACACAACAACTTCAACAGTCCTCTCTGATCCTCTACTCATTTGGGGTGCCAGTAATGACGCAGCCTCCAGCCTCGGGGCACTTGAACAGGGGCACTGCAAAGGGGCACCTAAATTTAAAACATAATTGCCTTTAGCTCTTTCTGCAGCCAGCAGAAAAAGGTTAGTACTTAAAAACTGATCACCTTTAGAAGTCCCTGGAGTTATTGATGGTGAACATGGGCTCAGGTGTCTGCGAAACAGTGTTTGAGGGAAGCAATCCTTGTTTGATCCACATCTCAGCTGTCAGGTGGATATAAAGCCTTCCTCACCCCACCCCATGCTAATACACTCCAGTGGCTGTTGCTGCAAACTACGTTCCCAGGGGTAGGTACAGAAAAGAGCTGGAAAGAGATCTCCAATGTGTGTGTCCGATATTTACTTCTCAACCTTGTTGAGGTTTCCTGTTGTAGGGCTGTCCTCCGTGGTGGCAGGGCAGGTGGGCTCCTGTGTGCCTTCTCCACCAGCTCTAGTGCCACCTAAGTGGCCCAGTTGCCAACTGAAGTACCTTTAGCTCTGTTGATACAGAGGATGTATTTCTTCCATTTTGGTGAGAAAAACCCCAAACCCAAACTCTCTACTTTTAAAATGGTTTTTTATAATGATCTTCAGCTCTTTTAATGCTTTAAACAAATGGGAAAATTAAGGAGGGCAGAAACTGCAAACTGGAGCTCTTCCAAGGTCTGGATGCTCCGAGGTAATCAGGCTGTGCTATGCTTCATGCAACAGCTCTAGGACCAGGAGAGGAGAAAAATGTAACCTGCATCAACCTGGTAATGAGCTTAGTTCTACAGCTTCCAGGCGTGCGCTGGGCATGCAAATAAAACGTAACCTAATTACCTCGACTTAGGGGCTGAATGGAAACAGACAATGCAGAAATAGCAGCCTTAAAGCATGAAAGACTTCTTATTTTGGGGGGAAGCAACAGAATCAAAGACCCCAACAGAAAGCAACCACCCTCCCCACCCCCAAGCCCCCCAACTCTTTCCTCTTTGGGGTGAATGAGAGTTGTGGACACCACAGCCAAACCATGGAGTTCCACCAAACATGACACAGAAATGCACACGCTTAACATCACAGCTCATTGACAGTGCTGATTAGCAGCAGGGGGATGTTTTACTATCTGTTAAGTATTGCCATTAATCAGTGACATGCCCTTTTAAACATGCTCTGTGCGTGTCTGCACAAGATATAGGACAGAGTATCGGTCCTGGAAAGAATTAGATACGCAGATAGACCTAACTGGCCAGCTGGAGATTTACCTGTCTAAAGGGAAAGCTGATGGAAAAAAAAGAGGCAGCTTTTGGGCTGTGATTTAACAGCCTGTATGTAGTGTGGCTCCCCCGCGGTTGTTCCTATCGGTTGTAATTCAGTTTCTCTTGCAGTCTGGAGGCAGGTCGAATTCTCAGGTTCAGCTGACACAGATTTTAGCTGCATCTTTGGATACAGGCAGCAGAATGGTATTGAATATCTTCCCTTGGCTTGCTTAAGGCCTACTCAGCTACAATTTTCTTTCTTTTTGGTCCATTACTACTTAAAAGGAAATAGCACAGATTCTCCTTTCCATCCCATCCACGGGAAGGCACAAGGGGCTTCCTCACCAGGTTTTGTGAAAGAAAAGCTTTGGACCTTACCATGTTCTATGTTTATAAACCTGGGAGGCTAGTATTCATCTCGCCTTCCCTATGAAAACATCATTCAAGGAAATTTCAGTGGCCCCCATAGGCAGAAGAACCGAAATACAGCCAATGTAAGGTACTTTGCTAGCAAGCTGCAGGATTTGGGGGAAGACAGGTAGCGCACTGGAAGCAAGTCATATGCACTGCCAAAGTCTATAAAAATTTCGTGAGAACCCTGAGCCAAGAGAGCAGAAGCAGCGTGCTGTTACGGCTGGCGTGACCAGCTCAGCTTCTTCACCCCATATCTGAGGAAGCATCGCCCTGTGGTTAAATGGGCAGAGCTGCCTCTTCCATACGTTACGGGGGGGGGGCGAAATTCTGCTTTGTTTTGGTTTGTGTTGTTTTTTAAATGTTTGAAATGGGTGATTTCTCTTTGCATGCATGGTACTGGAGATTTAATGTGCAAGACAAGGGAAATTGAATCTTCCTTCCCGAACAGCAGGTGGTGGTGCTGGGTTACGCAGAGCGCTTGAGAAACTGCTTACAGATGTTGCTTCGTTGTTGAATAACAGGCTGGAAATGGATGCTAAGCAAACTTTGCTCCTTCTTTTGTTTTTTTTCTTTTCCTCCTTATTGGAGGGTCACTTATTGTTTACCCCTTTTCAGTAGGTAGTTAAACACATGTTTGAAAGTGTGTTTTAAAAATAAACCCTTCTAAAATAAATACTCCGGTGTTTGGGATAAATATAGCTCACAGCATAAGTTGTTATTAATCCTCTCAAATCTTGCATGTTGTCTGTCATATTTTTTTGTGAAAACTGACAAAGAAGTTTTGTGTTTCTTAACTTCTGGAATAGTTTGATTACATTTTTCATTAGTTTTCCAGATTGGTGTTGTGGGCTATGTGTTTTTTTAATTTTTTTTTTTTGTTTACTTATTTTTTTTTTGGGAATTAGGAACGTTGTGCAGTGTTGCTTATTTGTCAATGGCTGTTTCATGTCATTTGCAATACTGATCCCCTTAGTATGAAACCTTTTGCTGATTAAATATAATGCAGTAATAAACAAAGTTCTAAATGAGTTTTCATTGTATTTTTCTGTTCCTTCTCACTGATTGGTGCCATTACGTTTCTCACCATTATCATTATCTGAAATTGTCATTGTAATATGAATGTTGTTACCAGTTAATATTGTATCATTTTGAAGCTATGCCTGGAAAATCACAGTAACCCACACATCAGCCAAAGCCTGCATGAGAACAGCTTCACCTCCCCCCCCAAACTGTGCAGGTTTCACCCCAACATTTTTTTTTTTTTTAAATCTCTTTGAATAAGATTTAGACTGGGTTTATGATTTAAGGTTGTGGGTGTTTCTTTTTTTTTTTTTTTTTTTTTCCTGTCCTGGAGGAATAGTTAAATAAATATTACTGTGGCTATAACAGCTGTCCCAGTCACAAAATGATTGTGCTTTAATAGGCTATTAAAGTATATATGTGACTTTATTCAGACCTTTTTTATTTCCAAAAATTCCCTCTTGCCTGGACAAAAAGAGAGCTAGGAAAATGTGCCTATGCCAGTGCTGGGCTTACCCAAAACCCTTGATGATATAAAAGTGTATACAGGGAAACACCTTTGCAGTGGCGTATTGGCCTTCAGCAGCTCATACGATATGGCACAGGACTGAGGCAAAAAGGAAACACAGATCCCATTTTGTAAGACTTTGACAGACTCTTTCCCCATCTTGGACTGCAAACTCCTTCTGTTTAGAAAATGACTGCAAATACAATAATCCAATATTTTATATAGTTTTGGCTTACCTGTACAACATAATGTCATGCACAAAGTAACCAGGGAAAGCAGTTTTGTCAACAGCATAAGCTAACCCCAACTTTCCCTGGGCTCAGACATTCAAACAATTTCATTATTGCTTTGCCAAGAGGTTAGAGAAATAAGTTAGCAGAGGCTCCTGCGTACTAGAGGCATGTTTGCAAGCGTTATGGGCAGGAAGGATGATCTTGTGACTCAGGCCCTGGAGTGTCCCAGATGTACCACAGATTTCTCACACAGACTACTTAATCTTCTGGGGCCATATGTTCAGCTGGTATAAATCAGCACAGCTCCAATAAAGTCAGCTCAGCTTTCCAGATTTTCTGGTTTCTGACCCCTTGCAGAGCAGTTGCCCGTCTGTAAGGCAGAGATATTAACACTTCCCTGCCTTGTACCCTGCAAAAGGATCAGCTCAATGAAGTTCATTTGCCACATTTGTAACACAGTTTGAGAAGCTGCAGAAGTGCCCTTGCAGACAAAGAAACTTGGCATCCCAAGTAGGTCTTAAAAAGATTTGCTACAGATAAAACTTTTTTGCTAACAAGAGGTTGATTTGGACTTTGTGTCAAAAAAAAATCCTCAAACTTCCAGAACTTGTCAATAGCTCATCATTCAGAGCAGGAAACAATTGTAATTTGGTGGTCCTACCTAAAATGAGTGCTGCTGAGCATAGACCTCAACAGGAGGAGCAACTCAATGTTGGCTAAAACGGAGAATTTTAGCAAAAGGCTGCCCTCCTGCAAGGCTGCTTTGGTTCCTCACTTTACGCATTTGGTTTGGGTTGGGCTCCTCCAGTGTTTTATGTTGGCAAAGCCCTTTTTAATATTAAGTAATACAAAGGAAACCTGATGTCTTTTTGCAGTGGTTACTGAGCAATTAAGGGCTCAATTCTTCAAGGGTTTGTAAGCCTGTGGGTGGTCTCATTGATTTCGGGACTACTTGTGTGTTTAAAACTGGGCATGCACTTGTGTATCTTTTTCAGCTGTGCCCTCCTAGAACTGCTGCTGAGATTTCCATTTTAGAGTCACTTTACAGTCTCTAAAATTATTACTGGAACTGCCTCCTCCTCTGGGCATCGCGCACACCGGCGGTCTGCCTCTGTCTTCTGTCTGATTTAATGCCACAACACTGAGGCGTAGAATCATGGCAGTGTTTCCATTAAATCCACACTGTACTGCACATTTCCCAGTATTTATAATTTAAGTACTGCATTCATTCCAGACTACGAAAAGAAATACTGAGATCGACTTCCTTTAAAAATGCTTAATTTCACATCAAGCAGGACAAAGGCATGAAAATGTGTATGCATTGAGTAAAACAAATGATCTGACAAATCTTCCCTCAGAAAAGTTAAACGTAGCTAAACAGAGTTCCTGTGTGGTGGTAAGTGTATTATAGGGATTTAAATCAGAGCACATGGAATAGGCTGAGCTGCAAGCAAAGAGAAAACCTTGGTTACATATGTTCAGCTGGTAATGTGTGCTTTTATGCTTTCCAGTGTCCTGCTGGGGTTATAAGAAAATATTTACAAGATGCAAATAAAATGTAAATGGAGTTAAGTTTCTATGAAGAAAAATGAATGAACAACATCCATGAAGTTCATGCAGTTTTACATACTGCACCGATGTTGCCTTATGATCCTCTAGGACCTTTCTTTGACAGAAAGCCGATTACCTGAAATGTACTGCTGCTTCTTCCTTTTTTTTTTTTTTTGAAATAGACATTCTGTTCAAGATTATCTTGCCTTGCAACACACGCCTTTAGATTTTATCTCTTCATCACCTAAACAAACCCTGGTTTCTGAGATGGCTTTCCATTTCCACAGGTGTTTCTTATCAGTTCCACATTTTCTTCTGAGAACATTAAAAAAAAGAAAAAAAAATCACATGTCCCTGCTTAGTAGCTGTTGCCTGACCCAACACTAAAGCTTTTCTGAATGCAGAAATGTGTTGCGTGGCTGCTGTAATATCTCTATACCCCAAGGGTCTGCTGCTGCTTTCTTTTTTACAGCTACAAAGAGTCACATGCTTGGCCCTCAGCACAGAGGAAAATTCGACTCAGAGTCAGAGAGGAAAGATGTGACCTATTTAAACCAGTGAAAAAAAATGCAATTATTGGTATTGTACCTCATTATCTTGCTGATCCAATTATTTATTTACAACATGCTGGGCTGTAGAGTACCAGTGCTCCTATTCCCATTTCTCCTGTGTGGAAGCACACATTGTAGAAAAGTAATAAATCAGGTGTCACAGCAGCCACATGTACCCACTGGTACTTTTCTTGGTTGGAGCTTTGCTTTCCTGCATCAGTGCCTTCACCTTTTGGCACCTCGAATCTGCTCCTTCCACCCTTCCTCCTAGAAAAGAAAGAGATCATTTCGTACAAGTGAATTGGTGTGTTCTGGGTTCTGAGACAGTAACTACAGCGAAGCACACAACTACCACTAGTGTGTGAATTTGATCCAGCTTGGTTTACATTTTTAAATGTAGAAATGGGAAAACACATACTGGGAGTATGCAAGCCTTCAAGTGACTTATATGGTATATTCATATCTCCATCTTACTTAAGCTGTCATAAAAACATGATCTTACAGAAAACAGACATCTACAAAGCATCTGCAATTCCTTCTGTCATTTTGAATCTCTGATATGTACTTAAGGTCCTTATTAAAATACTTGTCATTTATATGAATGTACCCAGACAGTAAAAAAATGCTTTGCAGTAAGTATGGAGTGATATGTATAATTAGATAGGAAGCTTTTCAGGGCAAACACTGTTTTACTGCCGATTATAATTACCAAGGAGGCTTCAGTCTTAGCAGGTGCCCTCATCTGCTATACCTTTTGAAATAAATCATCATTCTCATCACCCTTCTGCAATCTAAGCCAGAGAAACAGTGTGCTACATTTCTGCAGTGCTTGCAGTGTTCAGGCAGCTGTCCACAGCTGGAGGGTGCGCTGGCATTAGCTGGCTGCCACCCCGGCCCCCGGCCACCCTGTGCCTTCCCGCCCGGCAACGTGGCTGGTGCAGCCCAAGCAGCCCAGCCCTCTGGAGGCTGCAGCGCCGCTAGGATGAACAAAAGTTCACATCGTTGCACTGAAGGGGCTTCTGGAGCCAAGTACAGGCTTTTCAGAGAAATTATTCAACTCCTAGAGATTTCTTTTAGCAAACAAAATGATATTTTTTCATAAATGTACGTGAAACTAAAATTCTTGCAGTGGCAAGAACAGGGGGGGCAATAGGGGAAGCAGCGGGTCGGTGTTCAGCTGAGTCATGGGGATTGCCAGGCTTCCACATAAATAACAAGCTTTAGGAGTACAGCTGGTTTCTGTACGGTTGCACTGTGAGTCTTGCAAACAAGTTTGTGTAGCTATCCAAAAGGATGGCTCACGTGAACAAACCACATCATTTAAAACACAAGGAGCACGTTGTTCCTATCAGTTGTACTTTCTTTGTCCACCAATATTACATATTAGTGTAATAGTGTCTTAATATCTTCTGAAAAACAGAACAAAACTTTTCTCCCCTCCTCTCCCCTCTGAGGATGACTGGTGAGAGAGCACATCTGGCTTCAGCAGCTCTGTTTAGTTCTCCATTTCATGCCAGTACTATTTTAAAGGTAAGGTAGGAGGGGAGCATCATAGAATTACCCTCCTGGCCTGGTGTTGTCTAAGGCCCTCGTGACCAGCGAAGGAATAGTCCTAAAGGCCTGCACCAAAGTCTTATAACACAAAGTGTTACGAGTATCCGAGCTCTTGTGATGCCAGCGAAGGGTGGTGACATTCAGTGGCATGCCTCTGGTGTCCTGGCAGGGCCCCAGGGATGCACAGCCAGGGGAAGCCCAGCTCCACCACAGCTTTGCCTCTCTGGGGTGGCATAAGGCTCTCGGAGGACAGCTGACCCTGCTGCCTCTTCCTTCGTTTGTACCATTGCCAGGCGCGAAGAGGGAGCTTGGGTAGAGTTTCTGCTTTAATATTTGAGAGGGAGCTCGGGTAGAGTTTCTGCTTTAATCTTTGCACAAGGATGTTACACAGGAGCTCCTGTGCACGCTGTCGGTCAGAAAGGAGGGAGAAGTAGGATGTTTTATACCCCCAATCTGATCCCTCAGCTTTCGCACCAGCAGGGATCCGCAAAAGGGGCTGCAGGTTTGCAGGTGTGGGAATTGATCGGAGGCTGGTTCAGATTTAGGGACTGGCCTTCCGCACAGGGCAAGCAGAGGAAGAAGGGCAATGAAACACCCCATTTTGCAGTGGCAGCTTAGCTGCTGCTGGTGGCAGCCTGGGTCTCCCCGCTTTGCAGCACATCAGGAAAACTTCCATGTCATCCTGCGGCCGCAGCCTCTGTCCCTCAGACTGCAACGCTTCCTTCAAACGTGTTTTGTTTGCTCGTTCCCCTTACAAAACCACTTCTTTTCCAGAGCTTGTTTTTACAACTGTGGAAACCCGGCGCAGACACTCACTCGCAGACTTCGGCTCGCTGCTGAATAACCTGTACTTACAGCGCGCGCCACAGCAGCCCAGATAAATAACGGGAGCGTTTTGCCATGCGAGAGGAGTTATGAAACCTGCCGGGCTGCTGTATCCCATCCATAAGTGAGGTGGCGCTTGTGCAGTCCCGCTCCCTCCCTCTCCCTGTCGCGGAGCCAGGGGAGCCAGGCGGACCCAGGGGCTGAGCTCGCTGCTCCGCACCGGCCCCAGCTCCCGGCCAGCGCCAGCGAGGACGGCCAGGAGCCGAGCAGCCCTTCGCCAGCTTACGTGGCTCTGGGAAATGGAAAGTCCTGTTTACTTTTGGCTGCGATGGGGCTTTCATGTTTCTAATGAGACAAATTTCTCCCTGTGCCTTGCTTTAACTTGCTTGATAAGTCTGAACGGGCATGTTTTTCATCCTAAAAATAAACAATTAAAGAAAGCTAAACAAACAGCAGGGAGAGAAAGAACTCCTTCCTGTTCTCACAGCTAATCTCTGCAAAATTTAAACATGCTTATCAGCCAGCTGTGCTTCATTATTATCTTTTGCTTCCATCTTTTGTCCCAGTCTGCAGCGGATGCAGGCCGTCTGGTTTGTGTCATCCAGCAGTTTGCATTGACTGGTTCTGATAAAGGAGCCATCAACTTCTCAGGGGAAAAAAAAAGGTAAAAGACTTGGAAAAGAGTAATTGTGATAACAGAAATCCTGCTGCAGAGAGCACAGAAGTCATGAAACACATCCTCACTGATGAGCAAGGGATATTCCCACCTAGCCGAGTTGAGACCAATGCCTTACATGTTTGCTCAGATATTAATCCTGTCATTACATTAAGAAGGGATGTGCTGGGATATTCGAGGATCTCAGAGCCTGGCCACATCTGGTTGCACTGTTCATGCCAAAGTGTTTCAAGTTTCAATGGAGAAATGAAATCCTAAACAAGTGATTGAGTGCTCTGTGTTTCTACCACCCCAGCAGAGTGAAGGGACTGTGCGGCTGGTGGTGGCCCTGGGCAATTCACGCTTGGATAGATGAAGGGAGAGTGGGATCCTAGGCAGGGATGCGTGGGGAAAATGGCTCTTGTCCACACTAGCAGCCTTCGGGTAGGGATTGGGTGACAGTCACACTCGGGATGGGAGGGGGCTGTGTGCCGGGTGTTCTTGGCCGCTGCAAAAACCAGAATAGAGCAACTGCGCAAGTGCTCTAATGTACAGCGTGGCCCTGCCAGGAATGTGAGGAGATACAGAGGTGCGTTACAGGCACGTTTGCCCTGCTCCATCGCTGCCTCTTCCCCGGCCCCACACACACATGCACCAAGTCTGCTGTGCCGTATTGCCTGGAAGAGAAAGCAATCGCACACGTCAGTGGACCCTTGGTTTTCAGGGAACAAAATGAAAGCTGATAAAATGTCGTAAAAGAGTTGTGAGACCAGCTGGAGCTCCTGCCTGCTCAGGGCTAAGGCATGGGTGCCGGGTGGAGTAGGCAAAGTCTGTTTTGGGGGGGACACACACAGCCTGTTTAGTCTGATTTCCTGCTCAGAGTGGAATTTAGGGGGAGAGGGAGGGATGGCAGGGGGAGCCCACCCCTTTCCATAAACACACCGGTGCTTTCCAGTTTCAGTGCACCAGGCAACAGCTCGCAGAGCCGCTGGCCTAGCCACGCGCAGGACGGCTCCAGCCACGAAGGGGCGGTGTTGGGGCTCGCAAAGGCACCAGCGGTGCTGGCAACAAATTTGGGGGACTCCTGGGGGAGAATAGGCAGGTCAGGTCTGAATTTCTCAAGCCAGTTTTCAGGCACTCTGAAGTTTTCACGTGTGCTAGCCCAGGTTTTAGCAAACTCAGGACAGTTTGTGGCTTTGAATGGAAAAAAACCACACTCAGGTTTGATGCTGCAGAAATGTCTGAAGGTGGAGTGGGGAGGAGGTCCTTTGTTGTTTTTTTTTAACCTAGATAATTCCCTTTGCATTTCAGGGTTAGACAAAACCAGATCTCGAAATGAAATGCGGAGGGGGAGGAAAGAACATGGATGTTGAACAAAAGAGGAGAGAACCCGTGCTTAAAGCCCAGGGCCACACGGTTATGGTGTCCCAAGGAATGCCAAGGTTTCCCAGCCTGTTTCAGCATCTATTTCAATGAACGTGTGGGAGCATGGGCGTCTGGGGGGCTGGTGGCCAGGAGCAGCCTGTCCCTAGCTCAGAGGCTGCTGGACCATGAGCACTGGGAAGCGGTCACCACGTCCTGGATCTGCGGGGCAATGGACAGGGAGCTGTGGCAGTCCTCCCCATCACTGCATCCCCAGTGTCCTCCCCAGCTGCCTGGTGTCCAGGTTGGCAGTCTAGGAGTCAGGTCAAAAATGAAAAGTATTGGTATCTAAGCCATACGCTTACTCTTGCAGGTAGGGCTCTCAAGCCAGTCTCAGAAAGGTTTTAACTGGATTGGATGTGTGGGTTTTTTTCCCTGCTGTGGCTTTGCAGAAGACTTCTTCAGGGCTACAGCTGCCCAGTTTTACCAACACTAACTTCTCATATCAACAACTTTCCATGTATTTTGTAGTAGGCTTTGTAGTCGCCACGTGCCACAGCAGCATTGTTGACCACTTGCAACATTCAAACAAGTTGGACTGTATTCATCATCCTATTCTGGGAAGACCTACAGAACAGAAAGGTCACACAAAGTCTTACAAAAGTGTACTGTTTTCAAGAGTGTCTTACCGCTGCTTTGGATAGAAAGGGATTGTTAATATACCACGTAGCAGGGACTGGAAAGAATTGTGCATGAAATGACAGAGGAAGGTTTCTGATAAATTACTGCCCACATTATAACTGCATGAGATAAATATGATGCTTTTTTATATACTCTTTCTTTGAAATGTTCCATGCCTGCAGCTTTGGAGAGCTTGTAAACTACCACTTTATTCATTAGTTTGCAGCTGAAATAAAAATTTAAAAAAAAAAAACAAAACAGGAAAAAAAAGAAAAAAAGACTCTGTAATTAAACATTCCGTTTTACAAATCCTCCACAACAAATCAAACCCCTATTTTCATCATACTTCCAGAAGGGTCGAAACACAAGCTTGTCCTCTCACCCTGCATGAGGAACTCTGTTCCCTTGCAACAGCTGTTAGCAGAAGCTGAGGGGCGGTCATGTTTATCTTAAGAAGAATTTTTGGCAGGGCTCGCTCCTGAAGTTTGGGTTCAAATATTCCTCTGTCTCAAAAAGAGTATCTGGTTGGGGGGAAGGACTGGCTGTGTGGGAGTGAATGAATGGGATGAAATACTGGTGAACCCGTCTCAGGGACCACTGCAAGGTAAAATGCTGGGTAGCTGGGAAGTTAACTGAAATTAGAGACCCAATGACAAAAGAACCAGCCCAAGAAGCAGCTGCTGAAGAACAGGACTTTTGGAAAAGTGTGTTGTGTAGCAGTCAGGAAGGAGAGATTTCTTTACTGGCCACCTGATGGATGCTGGGAATGGGAAAGTTCGAAGGTGAGAACGGGTAGGGATAGACATCTCTGTCTTACGCTGTTGGTGCTCCGTGTCCATGGACATGGTCATGTCATCCATCTGTCTGATTCAAAGTCCACTGCAATAGTTGGAGAAAATATATCCTGATACTGCCTTTGGCTATGATCTTAGCATGGGGAGGTTTGAAAAGTCACCTCTTACTGCTGTTTTGAGGCATGCAAACACTGTTCGTGGTAGCCAAAGTGAGAGGCTGCCTATATTTCTTTCCTTCTAAGCCCAGCATCAGTAACCTGCACTTTCTCAAGAAAAGGAAGTGAAGTAGCTTATGGGTCCCCTGGATAACAGTCTCCTCTTCATCTGGAAGAGAAGACAACAGACAAAATAAGAAAACACGAGAAAGAGCACAAGAAGAAAAAAAGTTGCTGGAGGTGCTAAGTGGCCTGGTGGGGCAGCACGCTGAGACAGGCTGAGAGGAGTCTAGAGGGGGAAAGGGTGCTGTAGATGAAATCCACCATTACTGAGAAGGCTCTGCTGTTGTCACAGACTGATCAAAGTAGTAAACAAATACACCCAGACCTGCAGATGAACAATTCTTGAGGGTGTGCTGGCTGTTAGGAGCGCATTCCCTGCTTCCTCGGCTGCCTGCAGGGTTAGAGCAGGATGTTTCCTGAGGAACAGCCCCAGACATTCCTGTGGGGGAACTGAAATGCAGAGAGTTCTCCCTGCTACTCTCAACATTGCTGCTCGGCTGGGTCGAGCAGGAATCTGCACCAAAAGGAAAGGGCTTTCTGACAAGTGGTGGATTAGCCAGCAGGCAGAGCCAAACCTCTGTTCTGTAGCTGCCCAGGGTACCCAAAACCTTCACAAGCCAGAGAATGAAATGCATTTCTGCAGCCAATTGTTTGAAGACCTAGCAAAAAAGTATGATTATGGTATAAGATGTCTGAACATCAAGATCTTTAGGATGTTAGTGCATGCCAGACTGTACAGAAGTGATGTAAACATGTTGGGAAGTAAAAGACCAACTTTTTTTTTTCTTTTGGATAGGCAAAATATACCCTTTGTATATATGGTATTTTTTAGTAAATTGCTATAGTTTTTCCAAAATGCTGAAGCCATTACATCAATTTAAATGATTGCTGTTCTCCCCCAACCCCCCCAAATACTCAGCAGTCATGAGCTGCACCACCCAGCCTGCGACTGCTCCCTTCTTCTCAGTGGTTTCCAAGGTTTTTTATCACAGCTTGAAGAGAGTTGGAGCGTGTCAAATTTCCTTGTAAATAGTTCTCTCTCTCTTCCCCTTTATCCTCTTTTATCATAGCCAGCTTTGCCCCTTTCATAGTTCAATATGTGTCTATATGTTGCAAAAATAAATCTAGGGACAGAAGGGTAGGATGACTTGATTACCTTCACCATAACCATCTGCTAGGGTCAGCTCAGCCCAGGACTTGTCAAATAATACAGTACTCAAACAACATTTTAGATATCATAGTGAGCAAGTAGTACCTAATCCCATGTTACAGTTTTGGAAGTGGGCTGGAATGTTATTTTTAATGTCTTAAAGTCTCTCTGTAATCTCTCTCTCTAATGCCTATCCATCTTTAGTGTCTTTTCAAAGAGCAATCGGATTGTTTTCTTCGAGCCTTTCTCTCAGCATTTCACTGATGGGGACCTTCCAGTTGCTTCAAGAAACTTTTTCTCCACCATGGAACATAGAATAACATCTACAATTTCTCAAAAGAAAAGAAAAATATGCCTGCCTTCCCCAGTGGCATTTTTTTTTTACTGGATTCAGAGCAGTCTGGGATCTCTTGAGGAGAAAAACTCAACCCGAGTGGCTTGTTACCGTTTGTTTAGACATTACTGAAGGCCTTAACCAGCAGACCGGCTTTCCCTAGCTATGCTTTTTTTTTCTTTTTTTTTCCTGGGATTTCATCACAGAACTGACAGCAAGTGGAAATGATGGCTTCTTCCAAGGTGCCAGGCAAACTTCATGTCCAAGAGGGACTGAGCAATCCTGGACATGCTTCTTGGTGGGTTCAGTCCAAATAGCTGTCTCTGTCCTCGAGGGTACATTATGCTTCAGAGTGGTCCTTTTTCCTGTTTCTCCAAACGGGGTGGCTGGGGGGTGGGAGGAGGAAGGGGGTGCTGCATGAAATAGCTGCCCACCAGCATTGGAGCCAGAGCTCTGCACATCAGCAAAGCAAGAGGGAAGCAAGGGCGGGTGGGCGATAGGACCTTGTCCCACCACACAGTCAGGACATGTGTCTAGGCATGTATTTAGACCATGAGTTTGGAAAGTGCTCGCTGGAGCTGCCAGCAAGGGCTAACCACTGCCTGTCTGGGAAGGGCTGTACACATTTTTAAGAAGGAGCTGGTTTATTCTTACTTGGCCATGTCTCATATATGGGAGGCAGCATAATAGCACAGCGTGGCCTAATTGCTCACATCTGGATCCCTGCTGAAAACGTACAGTGGTGCATATGCAGTTTCAGTGGAAGAGGCATGATTTACTGAGCTGTTCTTGGAAGCAGCAGAAGGTTAGTAAGTACAAAACAGATATACTCCAAGTAGTAACTACAGCCCAGAGCTCCTCTCCACCCTTTTGTTCCATGCACATTTGCACACATGCACACATGCATAACTGGGATGCCAGAGGAGTATTGCTTTCGGAGGTTTTTTGTTAAAATGAAAGCAGAAGAGAAGCCCCTGGGTAAAGTCTACGATAGCCACAGATAGCGTTTCTTCATCAGAGCCATGTGGTTCTGAATCTGGAAATTTAAACAGCATGAAAATAAACCACATCACGCTTACTGCTGCTTGTCCAATAATAGCAGCAGTGGCTACCTCTAGCACATTATTTTCTACCAGGGTGCCACTGTGAAACCAGCTACAGAAGGAGGCACGGGATTTGTCCCAGAAGCTGTGTGCTACAGGCTGTTGTTCTCCTTCACACTGTTCTCACCGTGCTTCAACGCCACTGAAAGCTCAGGTTCATACTTCACTGCAGTGGCGTGCACAGACCTTGTGCCCAGTGCAGCTGCCTCATGCAAAAAACCCCAGCTTTTGGAGGAAATGAGAACTTTTGTGTAACCTGTGTGTGAAATTGTGCACATTTTGTTTGTTTGGGGGCTTGAGGGTGTTAGGAGGATCCTGAACCTGTGTAATATCTGTGAAATACTGCAAATTTTCTTTGTTTGTCTGGGGGACTGACAGGGCTGGGAGAACGTTGACATCTGTTCTGTTTATGAATGAGTGTGCAAATGACCGTAATTTAGATGTGTGTGCTAACTCTGAAGATTGTATTTGAAAACAGGAGTATCCCCTCCACCACAATTTCCATGTATGGATGGACGCTCCTCCCTTTCTCCCTCCCTGTGCCCTTGTAATCTAATCTTTTCCTCAGGATTAATTCAGTAATCACATAAATGTGCTTAGATACATACCAGGCCCACTCTTAGGTCAAATTTTTACTTCTGTCATGCTTGCTTATCCTGTTTCTCGCTGTCTATTATGGAAGATGAGGAAAGAGAACAAATTACAAAACTAAGAAGGAAGACAGTAATTAAAATAAAACATGTAGTAGTTCCAGAAATGATTCTGAGATGAATTTATAAAAATATCCTTTTTTTCCCCCTCTGGTGGCTGCCCCAATAACCAGTAAATCAGTTCCAGATAGCATCCATCCACACAGTCATCCCCTTCTTCTGGAATCTAATTTGTTTAACAATCAAAAACCACAACCCCCCTTCCTACACCCTGACATCTCCCATCTTGTCTTTCTCCACCTGTAATTGTCTCTCCTCACACATCTATTACTGATTGACCAACTGCCAAATTTACCTTCTGCCAGATTAATATTTTTCCTCTAAAAAAACTGGGAGGGAATTATTGCATATAAATTCTGCTTAAGATCATAATTACAGCAATCCATGCAGATAGGTGGGTTACTTCTCTTTGTTTCCTGCAGACAAGTCCTGCCACAAATCTTTCAGCTCTACCACACACAAAGACAGGTTTTTGTTTCATTTTGTTTGGAATTATTTCTATATAAAAATCAACACACCAGCTGAATGTTCAGGGTTTTTTTAATAACTGTCCTTATTGCTTTCTGAGTTTCTTTTCCTTTAACTTGCTTATTTGCCAGTAGTGCCTAGCTGGAATGGATATGGGCAGCTACTTATTTTATTGTCAGTTCTTGTACTGAAATAGAAAGCCATTGGCTTGGGTTGCTGTGTAGGGGACCCCTCCTCTTGCAGGAATTCACATCTTTTGGAAAAAAAAAAAAAAAAAAAAAAAGTCAGGTCAACATTTTTGTCTGTTTAAGTCTTCACAGCATGATATTTACACTGCAAAGTTGTAGCTAGAGATGAAAGAAATGGTGTTAGATGCAATTTAAAAGCTCTCTAATCTTCTCTTAGCAGTTATTTCACCCTTGATCTTCCTGTGGGGACAGGGAGGGGAAGGAGGGTGCCAACTGCTTGTGGCTGAACAGATGAGAGTTTGACTCTTGGTACCACTGCACTGCGGGTCTAGTGTCCTGGTCGGCTCTCTAATCCCCATCATCTCACCAGTCAGGAGAGCATGCCCGGTGCCACGTCAGTGAGGGCTGGTGGGTGGGAGGGTAGGTGTCACCCACCCAAATCTCTCATACCATCTCTAGGCTCCAAAGGGATCTGGACACTGTGCAGGAGAACAGACGTCAGTGGTGCAAACCCCACTGAGCACTTAACTGCTACTATTTATTAAATTCTTTCCTGCAGCTCTCGGTCTCATTCAGTGAGAAAGAATGGTCTCCCTGTTATCTCTCTACTGTTTATTTTTTTTCTCTTCTGTCCTTTCCCCATTTCTTTCTTTTATTTGCTTTTATGTGTGCATGCGTGAGCCTGTCTCCTCTGTCAATTCTCCTCTGCTTCTTCCCTTGCTTCAGCACTTTGTTTCTTGGCACCAGAAAAAAGTTGCAAAAACAGGGCATGAAAATATACCACGTGAATAGTTACAAGAATAAATGCTCTGAAGGTGTAGGAGTGGCTGCGAAGCCTAATCACTCTTTAAATGTAGTTAGAGACACTTATGGAGGTGACTGCATGGCGAGTAACCAGTGGTACCAAGGGACCAAACTCAATGACCATAGCAGATCCTTCCAGTGTTCTTTCATTTTCCTTTGGACTGTCGGTTTTAGGCAGTTTAGGCCAAACTAAAATCTCATAAGCAACACTTCTAATAGTGCCATGTAATTAAAGAGTCAAATGCTGCAGACAGTATTCCAGAAATAGTAGTTTTCAGTGTTTATAGGGTCTCAATGGCCCTGGATCCTTTAAACAGTACCAAAGAGAATGTTAGTCACCCTGTTTTGTGGCAAAATGACAGTTTTCCAGCTACAGGCATTCCTGGCACTTACATGGTAATTATCATCCAAGAGCAGAAACTCTGCCTCTGACCAGCACAGTTACTGTATGTAGTGTTCCCAGATGTTGTTTTCTTCAAATGTGGCTTCCTCCTGAAAGTGTCCCATTTGGCAATAGGTAAAGCAGGAGAGCTGAGTTCTTGCAACGCCAGCTGAGTAACCGAAAATACAGAACACCTCACAGCATAAACTGTAAGGACACTTCTGGCTAACTGTGGTCTTTTCTTTCCTTTTTTTTTCCTTTTATTTTTTTTTTTCCAACATTTTGAAAAGACCTTTTCTTTGTCTTCAGAGACTTTACAGAGAAAATAAATGCTGTAGTATTGGCTTAGTTCCTAGGACTGGATTTTTGCAGTATGAACTGGAGACACCGAGCAGAAACAGATAATCAAGACTGTGAGTCTGGAAACCACCACGTCCCCTTCCTGAAAAAATAAAATAAAATTAGGAGCTTTGTAAGCCTGTTTCATTTGAATCACTCACAGAAAACCCCTTGGACAGAAACCAGGTATTGTGAGCTAAGTACAACTACCAGGATATCTAAAAGAAATAAAATCTTTTAATCAGTGAGCTCATTTTTATCAATTGTTAAGTGTTGCAGAGACTTTATTTGTTCTTGTCCCTCTATGGAAAAAAGCAAAGCAAACCAAAAATCCCTTCTTCCATTCAGCGTTATAAGGTTGAAAGCATTTGTTTCTTGGAGTAGAATGATTTTCATTTCTTATACCCTTCCAAATATCACATTCCACAAATTTGAGAGCGTCAAAATTGCATTAGTGATATTTATTCAAGAAACCACAAAAATGCTTGGACCTTTCAATCACTAGTATTGTGATCAGCGTGACTTCTATCTGAGTGCTGATGGTGAAAATGATGACTTACTTTAAAAATAAAAAGTAACATTCCAGACACTCCCATCTTGGTTGAAAATAAAAAGAATTTCTGCTTCAGTAAAAGCTTCAGTTAAAAATAAACCTTCACTTTCGTACCATTAAAGACAACTAAAAAACTTATAAACTGTCTTAACTGTGTGTGGGGGGGTTATTTTATCATCTTTATCTTATCTTTATCTTTCTTTATAATTTTTCTCTCTCTCTATTTCTTTACCTTTGCCTTTACCTTTACCTTTGCCTTTACCTTTACCTTTATAATTTTTTATTTCTTTTCTGTTATCTTTATCTTTATCTTTATCTTTATCTTTATCTTTATCTTTATCTTTATCTTTTATTGTTACTAGAACTATTTAATTGGTAAAGTTGTTAAAAAGTCTCCTGGGAAATGGATTTTTATCTGAAAAAAGGAATACAGTGCTATGTATTTCAACTGGATGGCAGTTCTAGTAAAAACAAGATGAAACAGAGAGAGATATTTATCCTAAAATTGCCTGTGGTTGTGGGGTGGAGGGCATTATAGTATTCTGCAGGTATGTGGTGAAACAGGCTTGTCCAATCAGGTAGAGTAGGGTCTTAAACTATGGCTTTATACACCCAATTACATCCAATCACACCCAATCACACCATCCAGACTTGGTCTCTAGTTGTCTAATGCAATTAGTGTTTAGCTGCTGATAGAAGGTAAATCTCCTCCAAAAAGATAGAAGACCAGAAGTCCAATACCATAACTAAAGCTTAAATAAGAGTTCAACTCTCCAAACCAAAATGTGCATGGAGATGAATGTATCCTACAGCAGAGCAGGAGAACCACTCATCTCCTATGAGTTTGTAGTCTGTACCTGTGAAAAACCTCTCTGTTGATTTTCAGAAACTAAGAGATGACAGATGCATTAGTGGTGAGAAGGTTAAAAAAAAAGGCAAATAATGAGAAACTTTAGGATAATTTATACTGTGAGACTGTGATCATAAATTATTCATCCCAATGGGCAATGTGGAGAAAAAGAAACTTGTTAACTGTGTCTAGAGCAGGTCTAAGCATAGACAAGATAAAATAGCAAATTGTTTATGTAAAGGTTTATATGCTCTTTAGCCAGTATTTTCCAGTGAGTTAAGGAGACAGCAGCAGTGCTTCCACTGTTCAAGGTGCACTGAAGTAATTTTTTGTCATTAAAAAAAGGAAGTTTAAAATGTAATTTTCAAAAGAGAGCAATTTCAGCACTTACATGAGCTTTAGACAGGATCCTGGGCAAGTCCTTCACCCAAACAGAATATACATTTTTCCATTAACTTCTCCCTGTCACAGCAGGTACGTCAGCAGTTGCATACACAGCAGACTTACACACTTGCAATTTATATTTCCAAAAGAAGTCATCTTACTTTATCTTATTCCAAGATAAGCTTGGATTCATAAATGTCTTCCATTCATTCTCATTCCTTAGTGCTTCAGGGGAGAGGAAGCAATTAGGCAACCAGTGAAAGAAAGAGAGAAGCCTTTCAGACAACCTTACCTGAGCAGTTGTGCTCATATTTCCCACTGAGGTGCTGAGGCACTGCTGCACACCCTGCCCCAGCTCCTCTTTGGTGCTCAGTACTCTTCTGCCCAGTGCAGGGGTAAAAGGAGAAATTAAGGAACAAGCTAAATGTCAGTTCTTCTGCAGTAAGTGTGATGTTCCCAGCTTTCAGCATTTCTTACAAGAGATGTAGGCTTATCTAGGGTTATTTTGCCTAAATATTATATTAGGCACTTATGAACTAGGAAGACTTAATTTCATTTTTCCTTTGTTACCTCTGTCCTTCCATCTATTTTCTCCTACCTCATATGCTATACCTGGATAGCCATCCTAGTACAGAGCTCCCTCACACAAGGGACTGGACTATTAGATGTGTGAGGTGTCTAGACAAAAGGGACTCTAAGCTGTTGTGCAGCTATTTCAGTGTTTCTTTCTCGGGTATTTCATGACTTGAATTAAAGGCCTAGGACAAAATGGAAAGAGGACACGGAAAAATCAGTAAGAAACTGTGTATAAGGACAGAAAAAAATCAGGCAAAAATGATTAAATTACAACAGTTGTGGAAGCAGGCACACAAAGACAGATCAGAAGGTCCTTAGGCTTTTCCTTAAACTTTTCTGAAGGACTCAAGGAGACTTTGTAGAGCTTATTGTAACTCTGGTGTTCCCTGAGTTACTGTTCTGAAGTCTGGAGGAAAAGACTTGCCCTGCAAGGAAAGAGTGGATGGAGAAAGAGAACAGATTTATATTCTTCTATTTCTGTTCTCCCTCGTATGAGGGTTTTTTTTCAGAAAAAGTGCATTTTTACATTAAAAAAAAAAAAAAAAATCTATCTTCTGAGTTTAAAAGTCCTTCAGGTACTCCTGAGGTCTCATTTCAAGAAAATGACATAGACCTACCTCACTGACTGGCTAACAACCAATAATAGCGATAGCAACAACAGCAGCAATGACAACAAAAATATGAAAGACTCACGTTTCGTATATTCCTCTACCTTTCCAGTTACTTTGAAAACAGGAAAATACTGATCTTTTTTCTGAATATGAAAGTACCCAAATTATTTTATTTTTGTCACCTACACAGTTGTGCATATTTGAGAAATGAAAACAAGAAAAAGCAACTGTAAAAATAATGAAAAGTTGAGAGTTAGTTTTCATAGTTACTTCTTTTTCATGTCTCAGAAAACCACAAAGGGAATCTTTGATCCCAGTTGGTCTAATGAAGTGATAAATTAGGTCTTCATTACCTATTCCTCTGCCAGTTCTTTGGGCAAATAGAAAACACCTATAAAGCAAAATATTTTGGTCTGTAAGGGTATAGGCTTTTATTATAGCTAGGAATAAAAGATATGTGCAACACTATAAAAGGTTTGGGTTGGTTTTTTTTTCATTTTCCCTAATTTGAGACTACTGATGTTCTCAGCTCTTTTTCACTGTTAGCTCAAAACACCCTTTGGGCACTTTATGATGCCTTATTCAACAAATAATCCCACTGACCTACACGGGAATGACTCACAACACTAGCAACTAGCCAGTGATATTTAAGTAATCATAATACAAGAGTGTTGGAAGAACTCTGTGCTGCTTTGGCATCTTTTCCACTGTTTGGAACATATTTCAGTTATTTTTATGACATTTTAATCTGATATTCTGTAAATAGTCCTAGGAGAATGACTTTGTAGAGGAGACATAACATAGCAAAATACACCAATCCAAGAGAATCCTTTTAGACTATTTTAAATAATAATTTATGGGGATATTACAGTGAATGAACATTATTTTTAATTTTTTTAAAATCTCATGTATTTTTGTGCTTTAAGTAGATGCACGAAGAACAGCTGGATAACTTCAAAAGCCCAGTCTTGACGCAAGCATCTAAAAGTCTCCTGACTACCCAAAGCTTGTCCTTGACTCTTTTAATAGGCTCTCTGTATTTTCTAAGTAAATGCACTTTTTTTTTCCTGATTCAGCCACAGTCGCAACAGTCACCTTTCCAGTAAGTCCTAATCATCCTTCACTTTAAAATTTGAAAGCTTGCTTACCCTACTGAAGTCAGTGAGAATCATTCTTGAGCACGTATTTATGGTGGAAACAGTGAAGATAAAACACCTAGCAAGGACTATAGGAGTTTTTCTTTTGAAGTGATACAACTTTGCATTGTTTTCTTTCCTGTTTTTATACCAAAGCCTATGAAAAAGCTCTGCATACACTGAGTGTTGAATGGGGCATTATTATCTAAATTACTGTTGTTTTCAAATCAGTGATTCTTTCTATCGTTTGATTATGAGACTTCTGATGGCAAGCGGGGTGACCTTCTCCAGGCTCCAGTACCATTACTTGGTGAAAAGCACTGTTTGAGGATGACCCAACTTTGACTCCAGCTCATTTCACGACATAGATTCAACTGCAAAAACTGTAACAGAAAGTCATTTTGCTGTCATAACCTTAACAGACTTCTAATAGGCTGCAAGAGCATGCAGTCAAATATTTGAAGTGGAGCATTTTCCGGCAACCTCACTTAATCCATCCTTTATAGGAGGAAAATTAAAGCTATGTTTCCACTGAGTTCAGGTGAGGTTTCTGGAAATATGGGCTTATAAGCCAAATTACAAAGATTTGTCCCACCTGCTTCTGCTTTCACTCTTGATTAAACCCTTAGGTCAATTATTTGAAAATCTAGAGAAACTTCTGAGTCAGAGGTTGATCAGATTCCAGAGAGAAAAAATCCAAATGGGAAAAAGAGAAGGGATGAGGCAAAATTGGTAATGTTGACAAATAGGTTGGCTTTTTTAACCTGTCAAGTTAGGACAGGGAAATTATGATGCAATAAGAATAGAAATTGTTGGTCATAGTAAAAACTGACATTTATTTCAAATTGATGGGAAGTTTCACAATAAACAAATTTTGTCCACATTCTTTCTAAAGTGCAAGAATGCTGGGGCCATTTTGCCTTCCTTTTGAGTAAAAGGTCCGTCTCTCTGCTTTTCTGTATTTTTCTAGAAGACCTAATCCACCTAGACATTAGGTATCTCTAATGTTAAAATTCTGGATGAAATGCTTTGATCATCCATCTTTGTAAAATGGCACACTGATGAAAAAATATGTGTATCGAGGCAAAGAACTTATTGGACTACATTTTAGCAGTAATTTGGAATAAAAGGATGACTATTCCTCTTTAGTATGAGTATTAAACATTGGGTTTAAAGTGTCAGAGCCAGCTGGTGTTCTTGTTCACACTAACATGATGCTCATAGATTTAGGCAGCAGATTCAGGGGTATATCTGGCAGCAGAAGTTGGGTTAGTGTGCATTTACTGGCATTACTAGATGTTCTGGCTAAATCTATACCAGTAAACTAAGTAGGGCCAGGCTCCTGGCTAAACCTCTGCAAGAGGTGCTCATTCCTACTGCTTCTTTGGGAGTCTCTAGGGCACAGTTTTGACGTGAGCTCACCAGCACCTCTCCAACAAGGGAGCCTGTGGGACAGAATGGGCCAAATCCTGTTCTCAGTAAATAGTCTACATGAATAGTAAATAGGCTACATGAATCTATGGTGTTGGGATGGTGGGGCCAGAGAGGGTTTAGCTGCATGATCTTAGCAGTGCAGATGACTACAACATATTTTACAGCTGCTATACTGTAGGCCCAAAAGCAGGCTATGGCCCATTTTAACAGATTCAGCCTCTAAAGCCAGTGCTGCCTTGGAATATGTTCTGTAGTAGCCGAAACGACAAGTTGAGACGCAAAATATGTGGAGAAGGAATGGAGACCAGTAGGGATTTTGGGGTGATATTCATGATGCAGAAGATTGTCACAATAGTTCATTAGCGGTCTTGTATTCCCTCCTGTGGAAGCTAGCAATACAGGAATGGGGAGAAAAGGGAAAGTATGTGGGAAGAAATAAGCTGGAAATAGCAAAGGGGCCTTTTAACAACATCAAAAGGCCCTTCTGTTCAGCTGCACAAGTGATCATGAGAGTTTGGTGAGGAATAGAGCCCACATGATCTTCCCTGTTCACCCCCCAAACCCATTTTGTAGCTGGCAGAAATCATTGTAACCATCACCACTTTTCTCATCTGTACCAGCTGAAATTTTAAGGCCACATTTAAGCCATTTACTGTAGATGCCCAGGTGAGGCAGTGGGACTTTTTTTTTCTCCACTGGGTTTACAGGAAGCACATCTGAACTGTTTCTTTACACTCAGATTTATAGCAGCAGCGGCAGTGCTCAAGTTAGACACTTTTGGTTAGGCAGGATCATTTCTTTTAGCTATCTGAAAGATATGTATGTGGGATTTTTTTCAAGGTCAATGGAGAGACCAGGTCCAGATTTATTCTATTCTAGGATAGTTATCTAAGACAGGTGGGATGAATCTCTGTCTCTCTGTCTGCATTGGTTATGGGAAGAACTTAGATGACTAACATAGACTAGATGTCTGATTTTTCTACAGCTGCATATGAATGGCATACCCAACGTGTTTTTAATGAAAATATCAGGCCTTGTGAAAATGGAAGGCACCTCAAACATGGAGCATAAATTTCAGATAGGCAAAATACCTCCTGCCGTTAACGGCAAAGGTACCATCACTTCAGTAGGAAAGAGTCAGCCACAGACGCTCAGTGGTCTGGTTGTCTGACCAGCCCTATGCTTAGGTAATCTCAGTTGCATATTTAATAACAACAGATTTAACAGGATCTGCTGAGCTGCAAAAGCTAACCAGAAGCAGGGATCTAATATTGTTGTAGGAACTATAATATCCCTAGATTGTTTCATATATGACTTATTTTCTGGATTTGGGGCAGTAAACTCAAAGTGCACCAGTTGTGTTTTTGTCACATTCCTTGCAGTAGTTTGTGCAAAGAGCATGCGGACAGGTGACTTGTCAAAGGCACAGAATCTAATTTTTTTTAGAGTTAGCCAGACTTTTCTTGAAATATTTTCCCTCTTTACCAGCAGAGGTGCTAAACTCTGGAGTGGCCCTTCTGGTTTAGTCCTGAGCTCTGTTTGATGGGGGAAAAATAAATGCTGCTTGCCTGCCCAGTATTGTAACACAAAAGGAGCACATCAAGTCCAGGACAGATAATGGGGACATCGAAAATGTGCAGTGAGGCAAAGTAATAATATTCCAGAAATTGGAAATCCCATCAGATGAAGTCAGTGAAATGGAATGTATGTCATGAGACATAACATATCTGATGAAAATAAAGAGGATTTAAGAAAGTTATTGAAGACACTGAACCAAAATATTTCAGTCTCAGAATCAGGAAGTCTGAGAGAGAATAGTTGGGTGTATTGGAGCCTCAGGAATCTTAATAAGCATTTAAGGAAGGGAACAAGTTTATGGAGTTGATAGGTGGCTTTTAAACATCTGTTTTTACCAGTGATAATTCAGTTGAGATGTTGCCTGAGACATGCTGTTTTAAGGGAATAAGCATGAGATCAACGAGGTACAAAAGAAGAATGATGGAAAAAATTAACAGATTCAGAAGAAAAAAAAATTTTATACCCCTAGAAACTTTGAAAGGACTGAACAGTGGATTTTCTGAGCTGCAGACAAACAAGAAAATAATATCAGCTGCTACACTAGGAAATTGGATCTTAGCAAATATTTTATCTACTTTTTTAAGTCCTAAAGGATAATATTCTAAAACCCAAAAAGTGTTTCTTAATTAAGATGCATTTAAAATATTTTTGTAATAGTCATATAATTTTTAATTATCATTTGCATTTCACATTTAGTGTATAAACATTAAA
Organism: Gorsachius magnificus; assembly: GCA_034008185.1. Classification (NCBI taxonomy): domain Eukaryota; kingdom Metazoa; phylum Chordata; class Aves; order Pelecaniformes; family Ardeidae; genus Gorsachius; species Gorsachius magnificus. The sequence goes on from CM067081.1 coordinate 168,735,478, forward strand.
CAGTCTTGTATTGAATTTATAACTGACAGTCCTAGGACTTTTATCTGTTAGTCTGAGGTTTGTTTGACTCCACATGTTCTTTCTTTTTCATTCTTTTCCTTATGTCTGTAGTATCATTAATGCAGGAAAAACCAGAAAAGCTAAATAAATGAATGGGCAGAGCAGTTCATTAAAGAGATTATATCTGTAACCGAGCACATCTCATAGAAATCTGGATTAACCTTCAGCAAATGATAGTGGAAACTTTAATTTAGTTCCAAGAGTAATAAAAATGTTCTGGGTGGAAATGTGTATCGTTTAACAGCACAGCCTTCTTACTCACATTGTCAGTATATTGCATTACTCCCCAGGGAACACATTCCTTCACATTTTTCTCCATCAAAGCCAGATTGCTACTATGCCACGTAAATTGAGGCAGTACTTGAAGTGAAAGATCTGATGGCTCATTGTTATATAAACCCTGCTGACGGGTTCAGAAGGGATGGGGTTACTGAGTTTCTCAGTTCTGTCTGTTCAGCAATGGGGATTTCAGTGGCCAACTCCTGAGCTTGCAGCAGGCTCTGTGACGGTGGCGAACTGCAGTGTCCCGAGCCACAAAGCCGAGCTGTGCGTGTTCGTGTGCCGTCACCTCCCAGCCCACGCACAGAGCAGCCCAGTGCTTTTTGCAAGCCAGTTTGCAGGGCATCTCAGCTGCGTTACAAACAGGCTGTGGAGGTAGCGGGGGCTGGAAGGGTAGGGTGGAGTGTAGGGTGTCTCTCCAAAGCTGCAGAGTGCCTGTAGCAGCACATTGCAGGGGATCCTCTGGCTAATGCTGGACTATTGCCTTGTGTAAGAAGGCAGGAGCATATTCCCTGGCTCGTCCTCCTCATCTGTTTCATGTTACTCCTTTACATGGTGGTCACCCTGTGAAGTGACATGTTATAACCTCCCCAGCCCAGCTCACTACACTTGAAGCCATCTTTTCCACTCCACCAGCCTTGCTAAGACAGCCTTTGCTCTTTTTTTCCATCAAATACTCTGAGGATGGTGGAAGAAGTCCATTTTGGGTTTTTTTGTTCAGGGCTATAATTTTCTTCTCGTTAAATTCACTGTGGTCTTTGGGAGAGCAGGAATGTCAGAATTTTGTCCCTAATGTGAAAATTTAAGTTTTCATTCATTAAAGAAGATAGTCAGGATCTTGGCAAGAGATGGGGAAAGCCCCAAAGCTGATGAAAGGGGACCCCATGCCCACAGATGCTTTTTTTCTTGAGTCTTCCTGTGGATTATGTAAAGCAGTTGGCAAGGACTCCTGACATACAGGATGAAGAGGGCAAGCAGATATGAAAGAGATTTTAGTAAAACAATACTAAAAGCTTGGAAAAACTTTATAAATGACAATAAGAAAAAGCAAAAAATATTTTAATTTTTTCTGTCCTTCCATTTTGAAAAGCTGTTGAAGGGCAACATCATGGTCCAAGACATATTCAAGGGTGGTGGTATTCCACTGCTCTGTAACTTCCTTCTGTTTCTGCATGGAGTTCAACCATCTCGGACTTTGGGAGCCTCCTAAAAGGCTTATGTGAGAATTCCTGGTGCCAAAAACATTAACTCCAAATACATGTTTTCAAAGCTAAAAGTGGATAGCACCTTTCTCCCAGCTGCTTCACTGCTACTGCTTTTAGTGTTTGGCAGCCAGTCTCGGTCCATCTGATCTCAGTCCGCTCACCAGAGAAGGGACACCATATATCCCTATTTTAGCTTGAAAGAAAAAAAAAGTCATAGCAGAATGACTTTGAGAACAGTTTGACAGTAGTCAATAAAGAACAGCCAACACAAAACAACTGGACAAACGCTGAACTGCTTAATGCAATGACAAGTCTTATTTGCCCCTGTTTTCCCTAACTGCTTATTTAAAGTTAGTAATCTTATTTTCTCCTGGTACTTTTCTCTACCTTTTGATCATAACAAACCAAGTCATGCATTATAAACAACAAACCCTCTGACTGCACAGTATAGCTCTGGTTTCTAGAGCAGCTCTGTAGATTGGAAAAAAAAAAAAAAGGGCTCAAGTGTCCAGGAAATTCTGGCTAGGTATCTGGTTAGGTATGTGCCTGTCCCAAGCCCAATGACCACATACTTTATAATAAGTATTTTCTGGCACTGTGTAAGCAAATTGCAATGTATGCTTCTCCACTAAACTCTCTTTCATCTGCCCAGTGCAACCTTCTCACACTTATTGTGAAGTTTCTAACATCAAGACAATAAGAAAACATTTTTTTATTTAGTTCCTTAATTATTTAAATTCTGCATTGTGCTTATCACAATGTCAGACAAGTGCCCAGAAGAAGAAAATAGTAGATGTGTACTGTGGACAAGAAAGAACATTATAAGGGGAAAAAAATAACTTGCTGGGTTTGAGATTTAGGAATCCGGACTTCTCACAGGAAAGTCAATCCAGCACTCTATGGGCAGACTCAGTATAGAGCAATGACAGCAATGCTGTTGGAATTTCCATAGCAAAAATAGATACAGAATTATGTTGCAGAAGTATTTCCATGCACTCTCAAGCAGTAACTCTCTACTGTCTCAGAAAAACTGATGATGGGAAAGTTGGTAATACACTATCAGACATATTTGAATCTGACTAGATATAACCATATCTACCATACCATACTTATGTATAGCTGCTCCTCCTTGGAGCTGGCGTCCCATCCACTGTTGGCTTAGATACAGACAGGATTAAATACACAAGGAGTTATGGCAGAGGAGGTGGAAGGGTGAAAAGACTTCAGATTCAATAAGAAAAGTAGCACAGAGACCTGAATGACATCTGCCTCAAACTTTCTTGTCTAGATTTCATAAACGTTGTGAAATACTCTGTGGTCTCTATTATGAACAAAATGTACCCAAAGACCTTTGTTAAAAATCTGGTTAAAAAAACCCCAGAATTGCCAATTTTTGTGGTCAAAACCGTAACAGACTGCAATAATAAAAAAAAAAAAAAAGAAAGAAAGATATAGGTGTAAAGTTCATGCTTACCTTCTGGTTTCAGTGCTTTCAGAGGGATTCTGAGTGACAATTTATGTCTTTTTTTTTTCTTCAGCAATATGTCCAAAAATTTCCTTAAGAAATAGTACACAATTCTTAGGTGATACCTCAAAGAACTTACATATTAAACTTACAGGACTGAGGCTTCCCTGAGACCAAGTATTGCATGTTTAGATTAATATCATGAAAGCTGGCAGTTCTTGAAAACTGTGATGTCTGTTTTGAATCCTACTTTTATGGATCCCAAAAGGAAATTTGTAAGGAGGGCATGACGCGACCCATTGGAGTGTGAGGTGATATATCAAGTGAAAACCTTTAATAACACAACCAGATAATCTGAAAAGTGGCATTAGGTTGCCTTGTCCTAATAGAGCTGTCATAAAACCTCTTTGACAAACCAGTTGTTTTGATATTTTTTTTGCTCAAGAAATAACTGTTTGCTAATACTGGGTCTTTCCACAGGAATGTACTATTTAAACAAAATTTACTAAGAAAGTCTTTTTTAGGTTCAGGATAGAATTGCTGATCAAGTGTGAAAGAGAGAAGCAGAGAGCCCTCCCCCCCCCCCCCCCAGCTGCTTGGTGGTTAGGGCACACATTACAGCGGAAGAGCTTCCTGCTAGTCCCAGGGCTAGTCCCAAGCGATACTTCATCTTGGATTTATCAAATGTGAGGTGACTGCCTCAGCTCTCCAGAAAGTGACTATTTTGGGACATAGTGAATTCTATTGTTCGTTGGCATAAGGAGAAAATTTATGAAGGCTTAAAACCATCATGATATTTCAAGAAACCCAGTTCCACTCAGTTGTATTTCTGAGCCTGAAAATTTAAAAATACAAAAAGAAGTGAGTTGATCGACTGAACTGGCCACCTTTTCAACATGCCATTTTTATGGTAACAGAGGAAAAATCAAAATCCTGTGTGTTGCCATTAAGGACAACAATCAAGGATTACAATATCTATAAAGTTTAAGATGATTTAGGATATTTTTGAAATGTCTGAAGACAAAGCAGAGCATCATCTGGCAAGCCCAATACTTGAGCAGGTCTCTGGATTCTGGAATAGCCTTTGACAGATCAATCTGTCTTCATTGTAGAGACTCCCATAAAGCACAGCTTTGAAATAGGGCTTAAATACAGTATACTCATATTCTGGAAGACTGACCCAAGAAGAGATGTGCCATGGACTTTCACTTCCTCATGACAGCCAAGTGTAAACTCACCTCACATTAAAATGTTTCTGAAGTAGCAGCCACATGCTGCCACTGAGCAAAAATACTCATTCAGATACTCTTCTTACCCAAGATACCCTGTAAAGAATGGAGATCCTGGGCAGGTGAGTTGCATAATTACTGCCTTCCTTTTATAAATCAGTGAAGGCGTGGTTGTTGTCACCGAGTGTATAAAGCAAATGAAAGAAACAGTATGTGGATGAGAGGGGGACCACTCATAGCTTAACACTGCAGTGCTGGTTTGGATGGCATGATGGTGCAAAGGATAAATTTTAAATGATTTTCAGTACTTTAAGGATGTTATTTAAGGATCTTAGGTATCCAACCGCAGCTAGCCATCTAGGCTTCTTCTGTGGTCTGTGGAAAGAAACTGCATAGCTGTGTGGTAATGGATTCATCTTAATATAGGTCTGTATGATTAACAGGATGAATCACTTCCTCTAACTGTCTATCCCTCTCCATGCACTAGAGATGTTGCACACGTAGCTGATTACATTGGGTGCGTAACTTACAGATAGTGGAAGTTAGTTGAAATGAAAATCCTCTCAGTGCTGTAAATAATGATCTTGTTCCTATTGTGTAACTTGTGAGTGAGGTATCTTGGTCTTTGTGAAAAGCAGTGATGCATAAGACAAAACTGTCAGACTCCCCATATGCAGTTTCTTGTTCTGTTCTGGGGACAACACAGGTAGGAAAGGGGAATAAATCCTCTGGGTTAATTGTGATTCTTCAATTTTTTATCCTATTCCTCATAGACAAAGGAATCTACCATTTCATCTTTCTAACATAGCTTTGAGATATGGAGAGAGACAAGTTCTGTAAAAGAGTGGAAGTGAAGACTCCCAGAAATATTGTGGAAACATTAAGATCTTTGTGGCTATAAACTTGGAGAGATGGCAGCTGGGAACTGTAATTTTAAAGTTGACCTACAATGAAAGTTTGACTTAATGCAAACAGAATAATTTATTTTTTGAGTTCTTTGCACAGTGTTAATTTTGTACTTGATAATCGTACCACGCCTTCAAATAAGTAAAATCCCCTGATATTATCTGCAGGGTCAATAAATCTTAAATAGTGCAATGTTACGATCTTTGGTTTCTAGTAACCCAGACCTGGCACATCCACATGTAACATGCAGGTGTCACTCAATCTTAAGCATCTTCAATGATATTCAAGAGCAGAAGAAAATGAGGTTACTCTCTTTTTAAATTGCTGCAATACCTGAACTAAGATGCCTACTGAATATCCCTTGGATGAGGATTAATTCCTTTCATCTGCACTTCTAGCGATCTTAGTCTGCAAAATGAACATCTAGTGTCTCCCTGAGAAGCTGTAGTGCAAATATCCACTGTAGGTGTTTGAATACTGCTCAACACCAAAAGACCAGAGTCTGACATACAGACCTATTCTGTTGAATACAAGATATGAAATCTCTATCTCTCTAGAGCAATGGACTTTTTTGCTGGGACATTTCCCTGATCATTTTCCATGGTCCATGATGGAGCTCAGACTTTTCTTAGACCTTGTGAAACAGTGTCTCCCCTCAACTCATAGAGAAAAATCTTGTTACTAGTAGTTTTCCTCTGGCTCAAATGAGATGGACTGACTGTTAATGAGAAGCACCTCTCAGCCTTAGAAAGAATGAACTTTTCTGAATCTTTCTGGATATTTAACCTCCATTACTAAGAAACCATTATTAAAATTCTAAGGGATCTAAAAGTGAGCAAAAAAGGGGATGAGTGGCACCTCCTTGGAATTCTACACATGTCTGTATTGAATAAAATGAACCTAAATCTCAGATTGACAGCTATTCTTTCATAATATAGTGTTCAAATTCTAACGAACCTTCCCTTCCCTTCCCTTCCCTTCCCTTCCCTTCCCTTCCCTTCCCTTCCCTTCCCTTCCCTTCCCTTCCCTTCCCTTCCCTTCCCTTGTTTTTTGACAAGTTTTTGGAGCATAAATGAACTTTTGCCTGGCAGTTTTAGGGACTTTTTGCTCAAAACCAGCAGTGGAGCATTGTGAGTTAACAAATCAGAGCAGAGTCCTAGATGCTGCACACAGTACTCACACTGCAAGCAATAGGGCTTTTGTGAGAGGAAATGCACCTTTTTATCTTAAAGGTCATAGGAGGTACTGTGTCAAATAAATCACTAAGTTTTGTGGATCTCGTGTTATTACATATGTTCTCCTGGAGATGCAAAATTCGAGAGAGAGGGAGGTTGCTTCTAAACATGCTCTGCGTCCTGGTGTCTTGCTGTGTGCACAGGGGATGCGCAGTGCTGGGGCCCAACTGCATGTTAAAACTGGATGGTTTAAAATCAATTCCTCCTTGACATACCTTTCAAGTCTGAACAGATTGGAAGCCCTCGGGGTTCTGAATGTGACCTTCTCTGGAAGCAGTTTATGAGATTAATTCTCAAAGCACAGCTGGTCTCTGTCTTCCGTTATGCTACATGTTAGTGATGCCATCAAAATCTATTTGGAAAAGCATAAAAATCTGCAAGTCTAAACTCAAATCTATCTGAGTAAAACTTGCTCCAAATTCCTTAGGTTTCCTTTCTCTTTATTCAGAGTTTTTCATGGAAACTGCTTCCATAAAGAATCCCATGCGTTAATATCATCGTATATTATATTGAGGTGGAGGAAAATGTATATTCTTTAAATCAGCTCTGGTGAGACTTCAGGTTTTCATAACACTGACAATAGTAGCTGAACAGTTGTTAGGATTCAGCAACTAATCTACAGAAATGGGAAGCAGAAGCTCCCTTCTTGCTCACAGCCTGTGATTAAGTGCCAAGACCAATGCATGGGGCTTTCTTTTAAATTGAATTTATTCAAAAGTCTGCTGTATAAACAGCACAGAAAGAATGAAGACTCAAACTTTATTAGTTACATCACAGTTACGGTTTGGCATTTACAGAGGGAGCCTGTGGCAGTCAGAACCAGAACAAGAACAAAATTTGGTTTCATTTGAGTACTATGATTGGCCAGTGTCTGGACCAAAATGGAGTGAATCAGAAACAAATATTTGTCAAGAATTCCCCCTTTCAGTCATGGCCATAAAAAAGGAAGTTCCTGGCTGGCTGCTCTCCCGTGTGCTCTATCATCTTGTTATCTGCTTTGGGATGGAGCTGCTCTGCCAGTTGTGCTCCTGCAATGCTAGGAGCTGATTCAAACACTAAAGTAGACATAGTAAAACTACATGTCATGTATTCCACTGTTACACCTAAGAAACTAAAATGTTCTCGTTCCTTTGCCTATTTGCTACTTCATTTATATCGGAATATGAGATTACATGATACCAAGGATCATCCCTCAAAACACCCAGTTTATGAGAGTCTTCAGGCCAGCAATTCTTATCCTGAAAAGACCAGACTTTATTGAAGGGTGGCACCTGGAATCTCATCATAGATCTGACCTCTTATCATAAAAAACAGTCAGCAGGGGACTATATAATGAGTAAAGTTTGGACACAAGATTGCAAAAGGTCATGATTTTGGAGAACAACTGGGGTTTGTTTAAAATATTCAAACTGAAAAATGAAGTCCCTCTGGATTTTTAATCTAACTCATTCCTATAACTGGAAGAAAGCCTGTCTAGCATTACTTTAAAAATGTGGGGTTTTTTTCCCCTTTATGCAATGTAAAGTATAATGACTTCGCAGTCCTGGTGGAAGCATCATGCATCTGCTGTTACTCTGTTTTCAGAGCAAGCTGTCTTATGTCTCACAGAGGCTAAAGGGTCCAGATACAATTTCTTGGAATTTCTAAACCTAGAAAAGGATAAGTTCTGATCTGCAGTTGAAGCTATACTGGAAAAGATTACAAATAAATCATACTAACTTATAAAGTGGGTGGAGTAGGACATTTGCCTCAGCCCTATTCCAGGCAAAGTCTTGAATGCAAGTTTGTGTTGCTCAAGCCCCTGGAAAATCAGGTGGTTCCTATTTGGATTTACTAGCCAGTTATAGCCACCCTTGGCAAAGGCTTTGTCAAGTAGAAAAAGATAGGTTGCTGGTGGTTCTGCATAAGCTATCTTTTCAGGAAATGATCACAGGAGCCTTATCTGACTAAGCTGATTTTCATTTGCTCTGATGAAAAAGGAATTATGAACGACACAGTAACAATCTCTGCAATTACAGGAATAACACCTCACTTCCTCTTTCAAAATAGAAATTGACGATACATCTTTGGGAACAGAGAAGAAAAAAGGTCTGGAAACTTCCAGAGAAACCCACATATTCATTGACAGTCATGGGCCAGAAACTTTCTGATAAATGTGCTTTATAATGTTCTTATAATTTGGGACATGTGACAGAGCAAATGAATGACTGTACCGCAGAAAAAGGACAATCAGCAAGGATGTGAAATTACACTTGGCACAGTTTACTTTGCCTCAGAGCTTTCTAGAGAATCAGTCTTTCATTTTAGCATGAGCCCAAACCCAGGTTTTTTTTAACAATCTTTAGCTTTTGCGTCTGTTGCTAGAAATGCGGGTAAAAAGACACTTTGAAACACAGTACACAGTTACATCCAAAACCTACATCAGGCTCTGAATTGTTCACTTCCCTGGGGCAAGGGAGAGGAATAGAGAAAAATAATTAAGGTGAATATTTTGTTCCTCGCATTTATTCTCTGCAGTAATAAAAGATTTTAGATCAAAGAGGTTCTTTGTTAGCAATCTCCAAGTCAAGCCTCAACTAAAGACAAATCCAAATGGTGTCCTTTTGATCTTTTTTCGTTTCATTCTTGAAACCACTCCCTTGATGCTCTGCATACCTTCCATCATATGAGCTTGGATGGCAATAGACTTCCCCCACTTTCAAACAGGGGCTGATCAACCACTCTTGGGGCCAAAATCAGTAGCAATGTCTTTGAAGGGAGGGTCTGCATGTTAAGTACTCTTCCCTTTTTAAAACCAGCACTCTGGAGAAACAGCGAACAGCAGCCTTTAACTCTATGACATGAATTACTGAAGCTAGACCAGTGGGCTGACGAAGCATTTGTTTTCAACATTTTTGTGGAATATCTGTAGCCTTTCTTTATCTGCATCTGTAGTTCTGTGAGTTGGCTACTTGAAGGGAGCTAAATAGCATGGGTGATCAGGGTCTTTTTCTGCTCTGAACTTTATTTAAGGTATGGATAATTGGCTGTGGAATGTTTGTTGTTTTCATATTAAAAACAAAAGCAAACCAAAATCAGTGTTATGTGAGCAATTTAACTGAAGAAGTCTTTCATGTTTACTGCAGTTATAATTAGAGTTTCAGCAGACATTTTCAAATATCTAGCTGCAATCACAGAAAATGTAAAACCAGATAGAAGGCAGTGGGGGAAATATACAAGCACGGGTTTTGGTTCCCATGTAGGACATCTGAAAAAAGCTACCAGAGTGGCAGCTTGATGTTACTGACAAAAATTCAGAGTGTAGCCCTGCAAAAGATACATGGTGAATACTTTTTTTTTATTTTTCTGGTTTGCCATGTTGAATGTATTTGGGAGAATTCTAAACCATTCTGTCTCATTTGAGAGCAACACTGGAGGTGGCTTTCTGAAAGTAACTGAGGTGCCACAACTGTGAAATCAGAATATCAGGGCCTCATCCTTTGCAGCAAGGTTTTCATAATCTCTTCCAGAAATGAGGTCATATCCACTGTGGAAAGATGGCTAGATATGTTGTCATATACACATATATACATGTGTACAAACATACACACACACACACACACACGTATACATAAGCATAAGCATATTTGTTTTAAACATTTATATGCAGAACTACCTTTACCAGATATACTTGTGTGCCCTGATAAACAAGCAGAACCACTGCTTTCAGATATCGCTGGCAATATGTGTCAAAATACAACTGGCAAACAGGCCACGACCAGCTGAAGAGCTGCTTTTAATTAACCTCAGTGCAAGACGATAATGGCAGCGCATTGCTCTTTTCCTGTTGAATGAAGATGCACTGATTCAGCAATAATTGAACACTAAACACTTCGTAAACTTCCTCTGCGAGGAACTGCAAGAAACGCCAGCAAAGTCATCTGTGAGTCATTAGGAGGAGAGAGGGCTCTGTTGAGGCCAACCTTCCCCGTCCCAGATCACAAAAGGAAGGCAGCGGCTGGCCATCTTGAGCATTGTACTTGGCATAAGCAGGCCATGTTGTGAGTTTTCTGAAGGTAGTTGTTATGAGACAACAGGGTAGTCTGATGTGGTCTAAGATTTCTTAATCAAAGACACTCTCTTCTAAGAGCTCTTTTAACTGTTACAGCAGGACTGTTTTTAAAGTGCTTATGTTAGAAAAGCAGGACTACATTTATGTTTCTGCTTTGTGACTGCCAGAGCCCTCAAGTGCTTCAATATAGTATGTTACCAGTTTTGTTGTAGCTAAGGTGGAGAACTCCTTATGTTTGAAAGCTTTTTTTCATGTAGGACCATAAACTCTTGCTGATCTTCCCTAGAATTGCACATGCCTGCTCATGATGCAGGACTGGTTTTGTGGCCCAGACCTTGGGTTCAAGGAACAAGAGGTTCTTAAGATACAAATTTCTGAATAAAACACCATTTCTTAGATGAAATCTGCTGCTGTGTACCTGTGGACAGCTATGTAACTCTCTATGGAGAGTCACGAAGCCTGGCTTCACTCCTGCCCTGGGTACTCTCAGGTGTTCACTGCAAATCTGCCGCTTCCTTGGGAAACAGGACTAAGAAAGATGTGGGTGTTTAAATTAAAAAAAAAAAAAAAAAAAAAAAAAAAAGGAAAAAAAGAGAGAGATTAGCCTTTGCAGAGAAGTATGCCTAGCTGTCAGGCACCAGATGAATTAGAGTGAGCACTGGCAGGCAGAACATCCCAGCAAGTATCTGTCCATGAGCCGAGGGTTGTATGAACTTAGTTGCTCAAGGGAACATACTTTGGTTGCTGATTCCATGTCACACCCGAGCAATGAAATTCTGAACCTTGCTCTTGGTTGAAATCTGAGAAACGTCTGCAGGCGCTTCACTAAAATCCAGCTCTGCTAAAGGGGTGGGTGTGTGTGTGTGTGTGTGTGTGTATGGAAGAAATGTAACCAGTCTACTGGCTAACCAGAAGCTGGTTGTGAAAAGAAAGTGCAACATGTACATGTCAGATAGGAAGTGATGTAGGAATATCTAGCAGCAGCTTTGGGAAAGAGGGAGAGACTGTGCAGAGAGATAGATGGGAATAAATGGAAAAAGAAGTCAGGGAGCAGCTAAAGGGCAAAGGGGGGCTTGGAAGTTCAGGGTAGCAGAAGGAAGAAGGAAGCGGGGGAGGGAGGTAGGGGGATTTCAGACATGGCTGGAACCAGAGATCGCTTTGCTCTTCCTTCACAGATGTGTTCTGGGTTACAGAGCCTGGTCACGGGTCAACAGGGCCCTCATCCTGTCTCCAGTTTAGTCAGAAATTGGGGCTAGGGAAGAAGAAAAGAGACAAAGATCATATGGATTTAATCTTTAGAAAAGGAAGTTATTCAAAGGTAAGGCATGGACAACCTGAAGTATGCTGGTGGCCTGGCTGGCATATCATGAGCGGGGAAAGGCCTTGGAGGTGCATGGGTCTGATAGACCAAGCAGAGAAGAAAACTGACTGAAAAAGGTGCAGGATTTCATTTCAGTGATATCCTAGACATGACCTGCTTGAATGACAGCTCCATAACCCAGGAAAAACCTCAAGCCTGCTCTTATTTCTAACATCTTCCACAGCAGAGGATGCTAAAAAGAACAAGCCCCTGCTATGTGCTAGCTGGCTTCTGCAGCATTAGTTGCTCAAAAAGGAGGGAGGGAGCAAGGGAAGGAGAGAGGAAGATGGAGGAATGGAAAGAACTGGAAAAAATAGTCAAATTGCAGGTAACATGGGGAGGGAAGGAAAGACAAAGAAGGAGAGAGACCATATTTTTATATTTTCCCTACCATGTCTGATTTTCATGGAAAAAGAAAATTTCCATGAAAATGAAATATTTGTACAGATCTTGAAAATTTTCTATCAGATGAGCAGCTATCTGATAGTGCTGGCAGATGAGATGTGATCGCTCTTGGTCAGAAACCCCAGCCAGGCTGCCATGTATCCAAAAGTCTCGTATGTCCCTAAACAACTGCATGGTGCAATATACCTACATGGAGGCATCTGGGAAGCTCTGGACCTACTTTTTATTTGCTTCATATATGAGCAACTATGCTCATTGTCAGTGTCCTGAAATCACTAAATTTACTGTGCATAGACTAATAGGGTAAAATGTGTGTAGTAAGTAGATCCAACACATGCTGGGTGCACCACACAGCAGAGACACCTGTACTTCAGTAGAGGAAACCCTGGAGAGAAGTGTGGCAGCCCCACATAACACAACAGTTTTCTTCCAATCATTTTCATTTGCTATAGCTACTATTTGCTGTACATGTTTGTGATTTATCTCAAAAACCTTGTTAGAAACTACAAAATGTAGGCTTTTCACCATTATCTTACCCCCTCACCACAGTAAAAGATGTACGGGAAGGTGCAGAAGTAATTAGGACTCTCAGTAGCAATCATGTGGCTTAGAAATAAAGATATTCGATTAGCGTCCTGACCCCTGAAGAAACAGGGAATTAAAACTTTATGGAAGACACTTACACCCTGGCAGAAACATGCCATTTTCTTCCAGTGCGAACAGGGATTTCTCGTCCAGCTCACTGAGCACTCTGGGGTGGGAAGAGCACTTGCCCCACCATGCCGTGGACCTCCATGCTTTCTTTTTAATGAGGCACAAGGTGGAAGCAAGTTTCTTAAGACACTTAGCATGTTATCCTAGGCACTTCCCTCCAGGACTTAGCATGACCATGTGTAGGTAAAAGATGGCAGTAGGACCTCCTCACTACCCTGCTGTTCACAGCCTGTGATGGATTTAGAAAAACCCTTTCCGTCACACTCGAGGGATCCGTTTCCCTTCCCTCTCCAGGGTTGATCTGCGGCCAAGGGCAAACACCCTCTCACCTTGCTGTCACCGTGGCACTGATGCTAGCCATCAGTGGAGGCAACCCACAGTGCAAGGAGGGACAGGAGAGCTGGCTGTGGCCCCCCGCTTGGCTCTGCACAGCGGCCCCCATCCGGTGTGAGGCTCCGTTCATGTTGAGGGAAGCTCTCTGGCAACCTCAGAAAAACTCAGGCTGTCTGCAGCAATCTTCTGGAGACACCACATGCTGCGTTGTGGATTGACACAGTTTTATTGCAAGCAGCCATCTTCAAAACCTACACAGCAGGCTTGGCTGCGAGCAGCCCTGCATCTGTGAGGAGCTGGCTGCAGTGGTAGGCTGCCAGCTCTGTATGAGGGCTTCTGCCTGCTCTTGCCAACATGGGCACGCATGCCATTTGCTGCACATGGTTTCCAGACAAGAGTGAGATCAAAAAAAATGGTGAAAGGAGAGCTCAAACGGGAAAAATGACACATCCTGATTAGGACTATGAGACAGTGAAGGCTCTACGCTGTCAGTACAGCTAATTGCTGACATTAGTTGCAGCATCAATGACAAATACCACCCTCTGTGAAGCAAAAAGTGCAATGGTGCCATGAAGTGTGAAGTGACCCTTGCAAATGCTGTGCAAGAGGCTTCCTGTAGCATGTGAAGCATCAGGGCAGGTTGAGGAGGAACCTACGAGATCTCCAAGCTTTTCAGTTTTCTGCTTTCAGACATAAGGTTCCTTTACGTTGTGCAAGTGAAAATGCCTGGAGAGCTGTAGAGAGAGACAGGAATCTGCGAGAAGAGGTTATTTTTCAATATATTAAACATGGTATTTCCAGACTTCCCTTTTATGTTCACCATCTATCAGTCTGAGGCTATCCAGAGCACTAAAACCCTTTACAAATAAGAGCTTTTTAGGTGCTATCAAGCTATGAAATCCCATTCTGAAATTTCCTGTCAGTTATCTTGCAATATTTGATATTGCCTTGTCATTTGTAGTATATAGATAATAGAAGCTTAGTCCTGGATTTCAAAGTTAAGCCTGTAAACTGGCCTATGGTTTCCTACTAAACAGACATTCGGAAAATAAGACTTATGTGAGAAGCTGAGAGCACTGGGTTTGTTTAGTCTGGAAATGAGGAATTGAAAAGGCAAATGATAACAGGTATGGCAAGACAGCTACACAGAAGACAGTTACTGATTGGATTCCTGGATCAGAGGGAACAAGATATGCAGAAACTGGCTTATTTTGCAGCAAGACAGATTTAGATCAGACATTAACTGAGCACAGATATAGTTACTTAGAGAAATTGAAGAATCCCTTTAATCATCTAATATATGTTCTTTCAAATGCACAGTGGTCTGTATGGAGTAGAGATGCTTGAAGCTGCCCCCAAACATGGGGAATGGGCTGAACATCTGACCTTTTGAGGCACCTTCCTGCCACCTGCTTTTATGATGTTGCCCTAAGAAAACATTACTGGGACAGCCCCTGAAACCTGCCAGTGTTGCAAGAAGGATGTTTCTAAAGGTGTCACACTCTACCTGATATTAAACAGAGATTGAGCACTGAAAGGGTGAAGGGTTTGGAGACCATGATACCCAAAGCAGTCAGGACGGGCATCAGAGGGAGCGCCAGCAGCACAGCAGCACAGCTGCCCATTGTACGTGGTGTTGGTGAAGCTCGCTATAGGTGTGCCAAGCAGTAAGGTGCTGTTGCTCTGCAGTCCTGTGGAGCCCACAAGGGCCATGGCTTCCACTGCCACCCACCCACATTGTAGGAACTGGGCATAGACAGTCAAATGGAGAAACTCAAGCTTTTCAGGAGGAGAAAGACCACTCTATCCCTGCTTGGCTGTCCAAGAAGTCTGATCAAAGTTCCCACCAGTAGTTCTGATGCCAGAGGAAACAAAACCCTTCCCTATTCTTGCTGTGCCACCATAGCTGTCCTATCTTTCTCACGTGCCACCCTCGGCTCCCCACACAGAATCAACTTTGATCATTCCACCATTTCTTCACTTTCTGAGATCCTGTGGAGCCTCTGTGGAACAGCCTGAAACATTTTCTTTTCATGAAGGCTCCAGATCTTATCTGTGTAGAAGTCCTCAGGATTGCCTTCCTACGGATGGTGCTGTGCCTATGTTGTAACAATAAAGAGTTATGCAGTGCTATAGGTGACACTCGCTGCATGAAGACAAAATGACCCAAAGACTCAAACAATTTTGTGGTGCAGAAGTTTGGTAGAAGTTTCTTGAAACTTTTTATTTCCTGTGCTGATGGTGGCTCTGCATTTCCCAATCTTGTACAGAAGTGGAAATTCCAAAATGTTCATGGAAAAGTTTTGCTTGTGGTCTGTGACCAAGCCATAGGCATAAAGTACTGGAAACATTGTGAGAACATTTTACCCGTCAGCTTGGCACAGAGAAGTAATATTTATTTATTTATTGCCTAGACTGGCTCAAGCATTTAAGTGGTAAGAACCAGGACTTCCCAGACATTTATTTATAACATTTATTTTCTATTTCATAAGCAAGAGAGTTTGTATTTGTGATTGCCAGCATATCATTCTGCATTCTGTACTGGGTCAGAATTTTCTTAACAAACCATTAAATAAAACACCTTCTGAATTTCTTAACTAGTTTTGCTTTCTACCCTGTTGTAAATGAAAAACTTTAAGACATTTTTCATGGAAGAAGCCTTGTCTTTCTTTTGGGGATTTTTTCACCAATGAAAATTGTTCATATAGTATGTGGATTATGAGGGTTTTTTTTCAGTTTTTGTTGTTCTTGTGTTCAGTGGGCTTGAGTCTGGGCCTCAGCACTACTCTGTTGTCACAAACTGCCTTTGGCTAACTTCAAAGCTGTGAATCTTCTGTAGGTGTAAAAAAGGACCCAGTGCTTCAGATTTAGGCAGGAGTAAAGGGTTTTATGGTTTCTTTAGTTTTCCAAAGACTGTTTAGGATTACTGATACATCCAAAAAAAGGAAATAAAAATAAAATGTATAAAATATTCCTCCCCTGTTGAATTTGTGCTCAAGGCATCTTATGGCAGAGCTTTGCACTCACTGCAGTGTCAGACAGAGAGAAAGAGTGAAGAGATGTCATGAATTAAAAAGAATTTGAGCTAGTATTTCTTTTTAATTATGTCTGAGTCTCCACTACAATTTCCTTGCTCTTGTGTGGTATTATCCATTTTACAGTCACGTCCTTGAGAAAGGGAATGATGCTTTTTTCTTTAAAAGTTAACAAGAAGAAATATAAATTTTATCAGTAGCACACCACAATGAAATGTGCAGTTTCTACAAGGCATTTATGGACATGTTTGCTTCTTGGGTGGTCTTTCCGAATTGAGCTTCACATATATTATGAATAAACAGCAGTCTCACATTTAAGGCTTGGACATTTGACCATCTATTGGACTCACAGGCAATGTGGGTGCTAGCTTGATACTCACATGCAAAATTGCAAGACTTTAGACATTTAAATGTGATCCAGCTTTGGATTTCCTCTTACCCTTAGAATCTATCAATTCACTGGCAATTTCATGTTTAGAAATAGGACTGGAGACTCAGCAGCAATAAATTTATTATCAAGGCCTTTCAGGCAGTCCAAATGCTTGGTTCCATCCAGCTTTTTTCATGGTCTCCTGGATTTATGTTATTACTAACCCTGCTCCCAGTGGCACTAAATGGCTCAGTCACTCAGGTCAGTGTTCACTTCCCTGCCAATATGTGCAACAGGGAGGAAAGTATGATTTGCTGGTAGTGAAATAAGTTTGACAATCGTTCTCAACACACTGAGGAATAAGTACAGTAGGATGGACCACTGAAGGAGGATGGAGTGACACCTGGAATATGCTACGATTTCCCTTTACCTTTAGCTCAACTGAGCACAGCTAAATCCTTCAGCAGTATTTTGATATCTTAACCTGCCATACCATGATGACCACCCCTGATAAAAGTTTGGTAGACAACACACTGTCAGGTATTCAGGTGTCTCAGAGGTTGGATCTGATAAGAACTTCCTTATGCAACAATGTTAATGAGCCTTTTCTCTTTCAAACCCATTTTATTGTGGCTCAACACAAGCTTTCCACGCTTTGCCACAGTTCCCCATGGCTCTCTCTCCTGTGCTTGAATTCTGCCCTCTCGTAATCTGGGGTAGAAGGTGGCATGGACAAAACAGGATCATCAGGGTTTTGTAAGCAGCCTCATTGCAGTATTAGGTCAATCATCTAGTCTACATCTTCAGATGTAACTTAAAGGGGTTTTTTTCTGTCCCTGGAGCTATTCTTTTTTTTATGCTTCCTCTGGAACTTCTTATTGACAAGTTTCAGAACTTCCATGGTGGTGACATTGTCTTGTATACTTCCTTGTTTTAAAGTGTCCCCAATTCTTTGCTTAGTGGGAAGCTATTAAAATATTGCCTTGGTCCATTCTTAATTGGATCTCAATTAGTTGAATTTTTTTTAATGCATGAACTCCTTTTTCTGGTGATTATTTTTCTTTGGTACTTGCCTTACCACTGCTACGTTATTTTTACCTTTTGATACATATTTTTTCTCAAACATAAGGATGTTATCTTTCTGTGATAGAAGTAATTGAGAATTTTGATGTTTGCTGCAGAGGCACCAAGGTTTCATATTTACCTTGAAACTTCATAAAATTAGACTGATTTTTCAAAAGGTAGAGCCTATTCTCTATGACCTTAGCTATATATTTATGTTGTAAGGCCATCAAATTATTTTTTCTTAATTTTTCTTTCTTTTGAGCTCCTTACATGGATATGTCTAAGTATTTTTCTTACATCTTTAGTTGTCTTTCCTAGTCCTGGGTCACAGGTCCTTTTTAGTATTCACTTTGACACCTGTCTGCCTCATTCAGTCTGTCTGTATTACTAAAACACAGAGGCTGCCTGGAGAGGTGCTCAGCAAGGTTGTGATATCTCCATCCTTGGAGTTATTCAAAACCTGACAGGACACAGCCCTGAACAGCCCACTCTTCATGAAGCTGGACTAAATGATCTCCATAGGTTCCTGTCAACCTCAGCCACTCTGTGCCTCTGTGAAAATATGGACAACAATTTCCTTTCCTTTCTGACAAGACTTTCTGTTCCTTCCTTCTCCTAGAATTCAGCTGGGTGCTCACTAGAACTTCTCTGACGGTTGTTCTTTAAATTTCATTTGGCCTTTGAGATTCTATTTATTCCTTATTCTAACTGTGTAAGAAATGTTATGTTCAAATTTAGACAACATCATTTAATTACTCTACTACTTTCTGTAAAAACATTTGTTGTCCCATGAAATTTGAGCAGTTAGCCATTATTCAGGGATTTGCATAGGTTTGGGTTGTTCTTTTCCGCCCAGTAAAGACAACGTGAATTCACAAGACAGAAATTTCTTCAACACAATCTAGATTATTTATAATGAATACCAAGTCCCATTTGCTTGGAAAAGTAGAGGTAGATGGAGAGGAGACTGTTTCCTTGCTCAAATTTTCCAAGTATTCAGTCCTTCTCTTTTAGCACCTTTCCAGACATTAATTTCTATCTGCTTCTGACAAAGCAGCTAGTTTCAACCTAAAAATGCCCAGTTCTGTACTCACATCAGTTTGTGGAGACAGCTCCACCCATGTTACTCAATCTCTGCTGAGACATTGCCCGCATCTGGAGCTCTGGCTTTGAGGGTGCCAGTCATCTTATTCTGGGTAGGAGCTCAACAGCTTCTTCCATTTGGCCAGAATGAAGAACGATTCGCATATTCATGGCTTAAAAACATATTTGACGGCAGCTCTCCAGAACATCTTTGTGATTAGTGTATGAAAGATGTAGGCTGACAGGTATAAAGCTGACATTTAATTTAGGTCCAAGAGAGATGTTCATAGTGCTTTATTTTTCAATGTAAAAGTTAAACATTTCAATTCATGCACAGCTGATGAATGGATACCACCTCTGACCCCCGAAAGCAAACACCACCCCCCCAGCCAGTCATAAAAAAAAAAAATACACAAAAGGCAGCTAGGGCCTGATTTTTGTTCAGATTGCATTGTGTGAATTAAAAAAAATTGCACACACATTTCTCAGATGAAAAGAGAAGAAATGTGATAATTAAACATTCTAGTTTGGCAATCAAGGTTCTTACAATCGTGCTGAGTGTCAACAGTTACAAGTTCCTTTTGGACTGATATTTCAGCTTCCATCTCTGTGGAAACAGCTGCCATTATAGGCATTGTATTGAATCATGAAAGGAAGAAATGAACTCTGAAGAAAGATTGATTCTCTTTCTGGAAAATTGCAGAGCTTTCCTTTTCTCCCAAACTGAATGAAATGAGTGAAACCACAATTATCTCAGAAGAGGTCCCATTTCTCAGAAGTAAGTCTTGCATTTCACATAATACCAAACTGACACCTCACCACGAGGTCTGCAATGACAGAAGAGAGGTCTGTTGACTTTTCCAAGCAGAAAGAAAATGCACTTCCAAATGACACTTATACCTCCTTTCCACTACGTATAACACACGTTCTCATCTCTTATTAAAAACACTCAAAGTAATGTGTTATATTAATGGGAAACATTTATGCAGGCCTTGCACCCCAAAAATCTTTACTCTTACAATTAGCCTGAACTATTTTCCATGGTAGACATGAGATACATTATTCTTCTTTCCCATGTAAGTCACTACATATGTAAAACATCACTGGAGATTCTTTCCTTTCTTCAAGCTGACTTTCCCTGCCTCTCCACATTAGTTTGGCTACTCCAGCACTTCTAAAGCACTCCATATGTTGATGAATAAACCATCATTTCCCACTTGTAATGAGATTACTCAGTTCTTGGGAGCAGATTTATTAGCTACAGTTATTTCATGTCTAATCACAGCCTTACTTTCCATAAAGAAAATGAACAGGAATGGATTGCATTTGAGAGCTTGGGGTCCTAAATATTTGGGTTACATCTATGTAGACTTTCTTATTTGGAAGGAAAGCAAAAGGAAACAATAAAAGGCAGAGGGAGAGGGCTTTTTACAAACCTAGGCTATTAAATATGAAGAGTCTGTCAGTGGACTTTCTGCACATGCTTTAGAGTTTTTACACAGGCTGAATACACCTTCACCATATATTTGTCCAGCAACAATGTCATCTGTTATGAATAAATGATGGGTGGGAACAAAAGAATGCAATGGAGGGAATATGCTACAAAGTGGAATAAACAGGCCTTGTAGTAACTGTGTGGTGAGAGAGAGACTTTGTGTGAGGTAGAAACCGCATTTCTACCAGATGGCATGGGCAGCTGTCCTGGAGGAGAAGGGATATGATGGGGCCCAGCTGCAGCTCTTACTCTCCCATGTATCACTCTGAGCCCAGAACCATGCAAGAGAGAGTTTTGGGAAAACTAAAATTCAGGTCATCTTCCCCCTTCCCTACCCATCCTCCAGGGTGAAATTCAGAAGGAAGAGCCAGTCAGAAACTTCAGCTACAAGGGCAGCTCCAGATGTAGCCTAAGGAGGGTTCTTAGAGCATTTGGAGAACTTCCTACCTCGGTGAGATTTGGACCTGTGATTACTGTGTGATGACTGACCTCCAACAAAGAGGCAAACAGCTGCCTCTCCTACTGCCTTCTGCCCTTACCCTGTTTCATTATCCTCTGTTCCTTTCAATGTCCCCTTCCTCCTTATCTTTCCTTCTACTCAGTGTTTTCCTCCAAAGTATCACCCTTCTCCCTGACGCTACCACCAGCCTGAGGTCTGCTGCCATTCCAGAGGTCATGTTCGTGGTGTCAAACCCATTCAGGAGTCTATCTGTCTTGCCTGTTTAGAGTAGATGCCTTTTGCACCAAGCTGCAGCTGTGATTCTTCCCGGGCTGCCTTCTAGGTTGATGTTAATATATAGTCATACTCCATTGCTAACACATAAATAAACAAGGAATCAGTAGGCAAGAAATCAATCTTTTTTCAGTTCCAGAGCCCCCTTGGGTGTCTTATTGTATGGCTAGTGCTGTTAGGTATGATGAAATAATAGAAAAGATAATTTTCCATGCATATTTCTTAATGTGGAAGTTAAATTTCTATCATTTCCCTTCTCTTAATAAATCTGTTGTTGCAGGTTTTGGAAGTTAGTACTAAAAGTTATCAGTTCAGAATCTCTTACTGGTTTGGGAAGAAGTAGTATATTTGAATATAGGCAAATAAACTGTAAATATTTTTTAACCATGGAAACCTTGGTTTGGTGATGACTTCACTCCTACAGAACAGTCTAGCAATCTCAGTTTTCAAGGGAGAGATATAATAACCAAAAGATCCAGGCAATGCTACTGGGATTTATAGGGCTCACTGGCTGAGACCTCTCTCACACATTGCTGCTGTTGCCAGGTTACATGAGAAAAGCAGTATGGTGCTATGCTGCTAAAATAGCAGACAATTATAGTGCCTGGTATATTTGATACTATCGCTTTGATTCAATACATTAATATATTTGAGATTAGAACTAGAAATTGAAATGGAGAAAATTGACAGTTCTGAGCATTCTACCAGACCCCAAGAAATAGCACATTTTTGTTTTCCAAATAAAGGCCAACCCTCAAGTCAGCATAGGTGGAGAATGTTCAGAAAAGAGGGGCTTTTATGCATCTTAGGAATCAGAGAAACCTCAGACCTGCTCTATTGTGGGTGCCTGCAGCACTGCCCTACCCTCGGTTCAAACCTGCAGTTTTCTGAGAAGTAGGGACTTTCATAGACCTCTGGAATTTTAAAGTTTCTACCGAGACCTGGGCAAAGGTGCAGAACACAGTATAAGTACTGCACTTCTGGCCCATGAGATGCTTATAAGTTGAGCGTTTAATGTGGCTTTGGCAATTCAGTACCTGCAAGTACCATGTATTATATACTTTTTTGTGGGCACTTTACAAAACTTGCTAAGCATACAGTAGGAACAGTGGATGCACTAAAATTGTATCTAATTATGGCAAAACTTTAATTAATCTGCAGTTGTCAACAACCTACTAAATATTAATTACTCCAAAGCATTTGATGTGAAAGCAAAATTAGCAAGGGTCAACCAAAGCCACTACTGCGCTGTAGCAAGAGGAACTGAAGGTTATTCAGCGTTCCTCTCTTCCCTTTTCTGCTCTACTAAAACTTTTCCCACCAAAATCTCTGTCATCTTTCTCGTAGTGGACCGCTGGTCAATCACATCATGTTTGTCATTCCTGCTTTCTTAAACCCTCTGAACCAGACTGTCCCCTTCTTTTACTGTTCCCTTAACTTGCCAATATTCTCCCTCCTATTAATCTGCTGACTCAGTTGCTGTCATCCAGAAGTACTCCCTTGTTTCCCATGTCCTGTTCTGTCACTGTCTCTCTTACAGCTCTTTTATTCTTATCCATAGTTATGTCCTTATTCTTATCCTTAGCAATATGAAATTATCCTATGCCACTACTTAGTGATATTATTGCATTGCTTGTTTGTACTGTGGTAAAGTTGTACCACAATTGTATTTGGTGCCTTGATCACAGGTCTTGAAACATTAATATAGGCCCTGTGCAAACATTCCAAGGTAATTCCTACTCCAAGGTATGTAAAAGTGTAAGAAAATAGACAACACAAGAAAGTAAGACAAAGAGGGAAGGAAGGAAGGAGGGAAAAAGGGAAGGAGAGAAGAAAAGAAGGAACGAGAGCACAAGAACTGTAGTTCCACATTGCTTTATTCACTTATCACTATCTCTTCACATTAAAGGTTTGCTAGCATCTTAAATAATGGAACCTGAATTTCTTAATTTTCCCACATATCTCCTTGTTTTCAGAGCCTCACAACTTCTGAAAATCCCAATCTACAGCAATCACTTTTAACATGTTACTTTCTTTCAAAAACCAAACTGTGACTAGATTGTCCCTATAGAGCATTTTTGGCCAAATTCTTCTGCTTCCAGCATGTTAAACCTAAAGGTAATGTACTTCATATAATTACTTTTAGTTACATACTCCAACCATCATGTGGGAAATAAACATAATATCTCTCAAAATTCATATATCCTCACTTAAAGTGACTTTTCCTGTAGAAACCTGTCTACTTTCAGGGTGTGAATTGTTCCTAACACCTAAAATCTAAGGAGGAAACTCCTGAAAATTATCCTGCAGCTGTGGCTGAGAAATTTGGGTTTCATACATGTGGACATGGCAAATGGAAATTCCAGAGATTTCTGAAAACAAAATTTGAGGTTTGAATGACAGATGGTTTGTGCATTAATGCAAAGAACATGGGCTAAACTGTGTGGCATGTATGATTTTTTGATTAAACTGAAATATCAGCAGCTGTAGGATACGTTCTTGGTCATGCTTAGGGAGATAAGGGTTATCTTCTTCTTTTAATTAGCAGTGACAGCATGTAGAGAACACTGAAGAAATTTGCTCTATGCCAAAAATCTTCATAGGGCACATGGGGTCTGCACTTTGAGGAATTTGAACAGAAATGGATAGCATTAAGGGCAAGTTTGCTAAGGGAACAAGAATATAGATTCATGAGATGGTTTCTACAGCTGCAAAACCAGCATGAGAAGTTCCCACCCCTAGTGTACTGCTTTTGGTCATTAATTCCTCTCCTGTGCTGTCTTCTTGGTTGTAGAGTTACAACTGGTCATAGTGTCAAGCTGTCAAACAACTCAATGAAACTATGACAAGTAGCTTTTCAGAAAAGAGAAAATGCTTTTATTCTTCACTCTGATTACATCAGCGGTCTTGGGGGTGCTGAGAAGTGAATGCAAGGGACATTCACACTGTTCTTCCTGTCATGGCCAGCGCCCTGACTATAGATATGAAAAGCCTACCAAGCAACATACAGAAGTTGCTTAGGTACCTCAGAATGTGCTTTGTCTGTGCAGAGACATCCTTGGCTGAAATGACTTCTCAAAATTTAACTCATGTCAAAACTCAACAATCCCTTAGAAAAAGGTCTTCCAGTGTCTCTGGGAAACCCAGCCTGGTAGGCATGCTCTAAGCAAACCTGAGATATGTTGTTGAGTCCAACAAGAAGTTAGAAGTTATTTATGCTCTTCAGTTTGATAGGATCCAGTTTAACTACCCCAATTTCTGGGACATAGATTAAAGCTTTGCCCAACCAGAAAGATTGAGTTTGAGCTACTCTTGCTTTGCAGTAAACTATTTTCAGTGGGTTGGGGAAGCTATGGGTGGTCTGAGATCTCAGTAAGTACAAGTACCACTGCAAAGATCACTCACCTTCTCAGGGAAATGGTGTCCTTCTGCATCTCTATGTTAAATAAGTACTGTCAGCTCCTGGATGCTAAATAAAAACCAGTATCTGCTCCACACCTAGGTTAGCGTCTTCACCTAGTAGGGGCCACATTGCTACTTCTGTAGGTCATCATGCAAGGCTGCGTTGAGGAACCCGGTAACGCCCCAGGAATGAATGTCAATCTACTATTATTTAAGATGCATACTATAAGCTACAGTAATAGAATAATTAGAATTCTATATGTCTAATGTTTTCTATCTGAACTAAGAAGCTTAAATATTTCCATTTTATAAGAGGGATTCTTTGGCAAACTTATTTGTTGGAATTCCTATGTCAGCTATTTTTTACAAAAATTTTACTTCTGCATATAGTTTTTAAAGACTTGAGATGCTTTTGGCTTGGCATTTTTTCCTCTAACCTACTGCTTGCAAAGACAGTTTGAAGTACATTTTAAAATGTATTTATTTAAATGTCATTCAGTAGTGTAAGCAGCATGCCTGGATACCTGTGGCTATGTAGTCACACAGCTACACAAGGGGGAAAAAAGGAAACCATGGTAACAATGTTACATGGAAATAACACAGATTGGAATAATCAGTTTAGGATGGAAGAATATTGCAGAAATTATGCTATTTGTAGATAGGCTAGTATACCATCTGCCAGCAGGCAGCTTTGCCCAAATCTGTGCAGATATGTGTGGTTACTATATGACTAGCAAAACTCTTTGATGAGAGGCACTGAAAAAAAGAAAATAAAAATTCTAGTATTTTATTAATTACAGTAAGAATAATGTCCTCATATTTGCTTTGTTTAATCCTTGTAGAAAAGTTCATTTCTGGATACTTTGAGACAAGTTTCAAGATTACTCTTCTGATAGAAAGGCAGCACAACTAGTCTGGACAGTTTTTCAGTCATTGGCATTTTAAAGCAGTATTTGAAACACAAAAACCCTAGTGATTTTAGAGAACTGTTTTTGGTAGAATACGTTAAGAAAGTAATCATAGAGGTTAGTAAATGCAAGAAGACTGACTACAGTTGAGCAAATACCCCACTCCTTCAATCCATTTAGAAAGAATGGCACTTCTAGCACACAGGAGAGGAAATGGTACTTGGTGGTATACTAAGTTGTAAATTAATTAAAAATACAAGAAGTAAATTAATAATGAATATGTGATTGTCTGCCTGTTTATGAATCTTTTCCTCATTTTCTTTCGTCTCTTTTTCCCAGTTCCTGTACACTCCCCAGCACCATTGTTTGGAGATATTTTAATGGGATTTTAAAGACAGAATAAAGTTTTCTGACACTGATATGCATGTTTTTCAAGCACACCTCTGGTAATTTATTTTTATAGTATTATGTGTGAAAGAGGGCAGTAGATACATCCTGGAGAAATGAGACAAGAGAAGTAAAGACTGAATTTTCAGAGGGGGTTATTTATGCTTTATTATTTATAGATGCTTTTGCTTAATTTGATACTCCTCCTCACTTAGCCATGTAGCATCCACAAGTCTTGTGAAGTCGGCTGGTAGCAATAAGAATCATAGAATCATAGAATCATAGAATGTGTTTGGTTGGAAGGGACCCCTAGAGGTCATCTAGTCCAACCCCCCTGCAGTGAGCAGGGACACTGCTAACCAGATCAGGTTGCTCAGAGCCCCATCCAACCTGGCCTTGAATGTTTCCAGGGATGGGGCCTCCACTACCTCTCTGGGCAACCCGTTCCAATGTTTCACCACCCTTACTGTAAAAAATTTCTTCCTTATATCCAGTCTAAACCTATCCTGTTTTAGTTTAAAACCATTACCCCTTGTCCTGTCACAGCTGGCCCTACTAAAAAGATTATCCCCATCTTTCCTATAGGCCCCCTTTAAGTACTGAAAGAGCTTAGCTCCTTGGAAATTCTTGTCTTTGAGTATCTAACAACTATCCACATTTAATACAGTTTTTGAGTATGAGGCTGTGAGGCTTAGTATAATGCAACAGAGGGCTTCTGGTGCCTTTAGAGGACACACTTCTCCACTAACAGCTCTCCTCATTTCTTCACACTTTTGGAGAGTGGCACTCTGCCACATGGTAGCCACTTCATCTTTCTCCTACTCGTCCCCCTCCTCCTCCTCTTCATGTCACAGAACAGGTAATTGGCTCGAGGATCAACAAACTGTTTCTGTGCCAGTGATGTGCTCCCTTCTGCCACCAATGTACCTTCTTACTTAGACAAAGGGGTTTAATATAATGAGTCCAAATACAGGCTTGAGAAGAATAAATTTTGCTAGTTCGAGACCAAGCAAATAGGAATTCCTCAGTTATCAGTTTCTGCCTTTATACCAACTTTGGTTTTCTTTTTATTCTCTTTTGATATGTTAGCCTTACCTTTATTTTTCAATGGTTTTCCATCAAAAAACCCCTTCCTTTTGAGAACTTGCAGTTCAGAAACTGTACATAAGCAAACAGTAGATGAGAGCAAGTTCCTAAAAACAGCAACAGGCACCTCCCTCTTTGTCTTCAGTATAAAAAACGCTGCAAACCCAGCTGTCTGATGATAGTGCAGCAACTGAACCACAGTATTATTTAGCTTTTTTAAGAGTTGAAATGCTGTAGAAGTATTGAGAACAGTACATTTTTCCTTTGGCTTTGGATAATACCGGGTTTCTAAAGAACTTGTTCTTATGCTGCTGTCTTTATTGGACTTTCTGCCTTCATTTCTACTGGCTGGCTTGAGATCTGACTACTAATATACAGGAATCAGCTGAAAGTTTCATTTAATGCAACCTTTTTATCTAAAGATATCATGACACTCCTTAGAAAGCGTTCTCTCATATGCTCTTCAAATTACAGCTGCTCAGAGAATCCGCCAACATCTAAGTCATTCAAAACAATGAATATTGAACTTGTGCTATTGAGGCACAAAACGTCTTTATACTTCATCAGGAAATATTTCAAACCAATAAAAAGACAGAACATTCGTAATTAAGGCTGCCAATTTGTCCTCAGTTCACATATTTTTTAAACAAAATACTATGTTGTTTTTCTGAAAAGAAAAGAAAAGGTTGTGCAATTAGAGATGAAGCCTGAGATAGCTGCAAAGGAAACTGAATTTGACTCTTCTGGATTAGCAGGTTAGGGGCTTTATGCAGTGGTTGTCACTGTCTCCTCCTGCAGACTCAGATATGGCCTTGGCTTTACTCTGAAAGAATTACTTTTGCTATGACAAAAGTTTTTTTAATAACTTTTTTTTTTGGCCACAGGAATGCAACTTCAGTCTCCTTTCGAGCAGCAAACTTAGTTTCTCCAGTTGGGGTAGTAGTGCTATTATCTTGACTCCTTTCTTGGTGAGGCAGAAATTGAACCTCTGATCATTACACTCACTTGGAGCATAGCACAAAACCAAGAACGGTTTCACTACATTAACTATTAATGCTCCTCCTTACCTGAAATAAGGAAAAAATGTTAACCTTAATGAGGCAATATTAATTTGAAGTCTATTCAACTTCAAGAAGTCAAAGTATGCTCAGTCCCCTTCCATTTTTGATAGCTTTGCAATTTTTAATTTCTTGTTTCCTTCTCCTCCTGTAGTTGAAAAATGAAACTATCCCGTTTTCCATAGCAACGAAAAACAATGGAAAGCTATCTGTGTATACATTGGAAAAGGTGGAATGATAAAATTTTGCATTCAGTGACAGAGAACTCTGAATTACTAATCACTATCAAAAGTTTTTGGCATAAATGATGAAATAGCTCACTTCCTATGGCACCAGGCCTAAAAATGACAAAATGGGGCAGACCCCTACACCCATGGAGAGGCCAAGGTCCCCTGCTGATACCCATGTAAACCAAACAACTCCCCCACTGGAAAAGAGGACAATGGAACATCTCCATACTTCTGGCTTCAATTTAAATTCAGTTTTTTTCTTTTTGTACAATCTCCTGACTGCAGTTATATTTATATTTATACACTCTCATGCATAAATTGCATTATTCTGCTAAATATTTAAGCAGCTTTCACAGTACTAGTCGTATTTTATGACTCTTGATAGTAGAGAGGAGTAAAACTGCCTTTCATTTGCCTTCTGTTAATAGTTACCAAGTTTTTAGCTTTACTTTTAGCTTGTCAGCTGTGTGTTCTATAATTAGTATTAAGGGACCATACTATGCCAACATAATTTTTGTTAGTAAAGCCAAACATTATTTAGTAAACTCAAACGATTTCCTTTCGTGCATATCTACAAATGATGTTCATGCAGGTTCAGCAGGATTAATAGAAAAACATTTCCAAAGGAAGTTTATAGAGACAGCATATTTGGAATGCTAAAGGTATTAAGCCAGGCATCTTATTGTCTTATCACCAGAATTTTTCTAGGCATATAATGATAATATGATTTCATGAAATCATAGATGGTTTGCAGCCTTCCATCTGTCTTTTCCCATTTTTCAGATTTTAATTTTTTGGATGCCCTATGGACATAGGCTATCACTCTGCAATAGCTGTAGAAAAGCAGTTGGCACCTAATAAAAATGAATGCAAAAACTTCCAAATTGCCTGTTCCTAATTGCCCAGAAAGTGTGAATTAGGCTCTAATCCTTTGGGCACTTAGCTTACGCTTTACTGCACATATGAGGGGACCCCAGAGAGTGTGGGATGGTGGCTCAGACTCCTGGCTGTGCCCTGGGCCGCAAGTGGCTGCCTGCCATTGCCACTGTAACCAAAATAATGGTAAAATTATTATGTATCTTAGTCTTTAGCACTAAGGT
This sequence comes from Gorsachius magnificus, assembly GCA_034008185.1. NCBI lineage: Eukaryota > Metazoa > Chordata > Aves > Pelecaniformes > Ardeidae > Gorsachius > Gorsachius magnificus. The sequence continues at coordinate 168,764,672 of CM067081.1, forward strand.
GATGGGATTGAATCAGTTAACCACAAATGCAACTACGAATGCTACTCTGTTCCTCTGTACAGCCCTACCCAACTGGACACTAGGTCCAGGGACAATGAGTATAGTATATCATGTCTATGGTCTGTAGTCTTAAGGTAATTATAATATAACTGAAACTATAGACAATGTGCACCTGTCAAAAGATGGAAGGTTGTTTCATGTAGTGGACCGAGAAAGCTGGCTAGGACTACCAAGACTGAGCTGAGTAGGTAAGAAGTAATTCTGGCAAGGGAAGATCGCGACCACTGACTCACTGACCACCTATCCCAATGATACCACCTACTCAAAAGGGAACAATAGAAGTCAACAACTGAGTCTGCACAGTAATTTACATAGGAAGCGAGAGAATTTGTACCAGTCACTAGAGAGAATGTTATTGATTATGTATGAATGGAATGAATATGTATATATCTGATCTATATAAACTGACTGAAACAGGTGCCAGGTATGCACGTTAGGTGGAGCGATCCCCCGTGCATCCGGCGCCGTGAATAAAGAATGCCTGCCTTTTAACACTACATTGGTGTTATAAGGTTTATTCTTCCCAATTTTGGTGACACCACTGCCCACCATCCACCTTCTGCAGATGCAGCCTCAGCTCGGGCAACCCCAGGCAGCCGGCCTTGTTCACCCTGCAGATGAACGCTCCCCCTGCATGTGCTGCAGAGGGGGCTCCCCGGCACAGGGCATCAGCACTGCTCCCAGGAGCAGCCCTCCACTGAGCCACGGACCAGACGTCTTCATTGACTCTTTGCACAGCCAGAAAATCTTTTCTTTTGGGAGATCCCTGGCTCTTCCCTTTTCAACTTTCATCATTTTACCAAGACTTTGAAAGAAACTGGGGAAAAAATAATTGTGACTGGCCAAATTTTGTCAAAAATAAAATGCTTCCAGGAGTAAGATATACCTTGACAACCCATATCTACCAGCAGTGCACAGCTGGACCCATATCTACCAGCAGTGCACAGCTGGAACATTTATATGTTAAAGACTGGGTTGTGAAAAAAAAATAAATTCTTTACTCCAAGCACCTTTTTTAAACCAACAGTGATGTGCTCACAGTAGTCTGAAGAAAAATTCATAGCTCTTCGGTAAAATAAAGAGAAACCATCTATTCAGTGGTTTACTCAACTGTTAGGAAATCATCAGGAAAATGGCCTAATTATCAGATTCAATCAGGTTTCCATTGTGTGAAATAATCCACATTTACATAGGACTAACACCACCACAAACACAGGATAGAGGGCAAATGACTTGGTACTAATTCTGCAGAAAATAATCTTGCTGTGGGTCAGCCATGTCATGCTATAGGAGAAAAGGTAAAACAAAAGAAAAAAAAAAGAAAAAAAGTGTCTGTGATATGAATACAGGAATACTGCCTGTGAAATACACAAAATCATTTTTATAACCTACAGATATAGTCAGCATTGAGAGAGCATCAGCTGGAGTCCAGTTTTGAGCACTGCATTTTAGTAAACATGTGGATCCATGGAAAAATCCAGAAGACAACTCTGAGAAAGATCAGAGGACAAGAAATCATGGTCTGTGAGGAAACACTGACAGAACTGGGGGCTAGAAAAGAAAGAGCTGCATAGATAAAGGCCTACAGACTACTGAGATTACAAAATGGACTATCTCGTCTCATTTTCAGTGGTGGTAGAAGAGGAAATGACAGGCTTTGCTGCAGCAAGAAAGTGTCAGGGTAGACTGTGGGAAAAAATGCTTTCCAACTGCCAGGAAAGGTCACCTCACTGCTGCTGGAGGCGGCTGCCTGGAGAGGGGTAGGACCTCCATTGCTGAGTGCCCTGGGCTGGGCGAGGGTGTCTCAGGTGGGATGTGGCTACAGCTCTCCCTGTCCTCCAGCTCCAGGTGGGAACATGCATCTTGGCATCCCTCCTGCCTGCAGGTTTCTTCATAAAAGAAGAGACAGCCAGGAATCATTGCACAAAAGACACGGATGCTTACTAAATAATGATGCTTGTTTAGGAAATAACATCAGAGAGTCAAGTATAAAGAAGATTTTCCTATTTTTTTTTTTTGTAATTGGGATTTCTGGGATGTGTTTCAATGCCTGGAACAGAAAGATTTTATGAGGTTGTTACAGGCCCCATAACTTCTTGGCCCCTTCTTATTATTTACTGTTGGCTATTGTGCTCAAGAAGCGGACTTCAAGAGTTTAGTCCAGCAGGTATTTTTTTAGTAATGAGCAAACCAGTACTGAGTTTACCTTTTAGCTATGTCTTTTATTGGAGAAGAAAATTATACCCTGCTAACAATTTCAATTCCATATTACATCTACTCTTCTTGGATGTGTCTACAAGGTGTATCAAGAAATATGAATGTGCATGTCAAGACCAGTATGTTCCCTAATATTTACTGTTAGTGGGTTGACTAATATTTATGACCATCTTATAAGGTATAATTTTAACCCAGAATAATGCAAGCAATAATTCATCTCTACGATCCCAGAGATTGCTTGTCTCCATGAATCATATCCAAAATCTCAAACAGCTGTAAGCATATTTAGAAACTGTAAAGTCGTTCCTAAGAAAAGAGTCAGCACTTGTCTGTAGAAATCTCTGCATGAGAATGTGAGTTGGAAATTTCACACACCTACTCTAAGTGAAAAGTACTTAAACTGGATTGAGTTCTGAGTTATCACTACATTTGGGTGTGTATGAAGGCAAAATATTTTCAAGTATTCAAACAAGTTGTGAATTATTTTTCTTTTGGTTTCTGAATTTGTTTTTACTAAACTTATTACGTACATGTGGAGGTTGGTTCAAGTCAATATCTGAATGTTACCTGCAATAATTTCTCAGCCCTTTGCTCAGCAGAAATTACAACAAACGTCAATGTATTTTAAAATAACTGACAGTGAACAATTCAAAGGGAGAAATGATGCATTTTTGAAAGACAAATTATTTGCCAAGAATGTTACTCAAGTTCAGTGATTTCTGTTGTTTTCTAGTTGCTCCTTTCGTCAACATCCCTGTACTTCCATGTCAACATCCCAACATTTCCGTGAGTGTTGCTAAGTGCAAACTAATGGCATGTTTCAAAAAACCCACATGGATGGAACATAAAACTCAGTCTTTCAAATGTCACTTAAATACATATCATTTTAATATTAAGATTTATATCATAGCTCCTAGACACCTGAAATGACAGATGAGCCTTATTTTCTTGTTACTAGATAAACACCTGATAAGAAATACTTTTAGTCAAAGAATCAAAAGCTTTACAACCTCAAACTTCTTATTGTTTCAACTTTTCAGATGGCAGAAATAAGTTTTCTGGCATATAAACCTATGCTACCTGATATTTAGAAGTACTCGTAGTACATTAAAAAGCTATAAGTGATATTATTAGCAGAGAGGAGTGCTGCCAAGAAGCCTGGGCATTCTGTCTGGCTGATACATTGAATGCTACTTCTCTAGTAGTGCCTGGTACTCTGCCTACTCAGATGCTCTGCATGTATGGTAATAAAGTAAAACTCAGCAACAACTAACGTGCCGTAGTATATTACATATTATTTCCCAAATATTCCCTACATGAAGTATGTCAGACCAATCCCATGCCAAGGAAAGATAAAGTATTAGATACTGGAGCTGGGAATTGCTAAATGGTTCTTACCATTAGTGGAGAAAAATGCAGTCTGCACAAAGTCCATATTAGTGAAATTGGTGGTCTTTCTAAATGTGTTCTACAGAAGTAAAATACAAATCTTTATTAAAGTGTATGTGAGCCAACAATTTTCTTTTTCAGTACATGAAATATCTGGTTACTCTTCCTGCAATGTTTTATTCATACATGATTTCACAGTAGCTTAAATTTTCTGATATCATTCCCAAAATATATACTCTTATCCAGATATGCGGTCTCATTTTAGAAGTGCTGAATTCCCACATTTCCCACCGAGCAAACACAACTGAGTTGATGCACAGAATTGACCTATTTATTTATGGTCATATCCAACATCCACTGAAATTAAGGAAAAAATTAATTCCCTTGTACGCAGTAAGATGAAAGAGTTTGTTAGGTCCTTTAACTTTAGGCACCCACTTAAACAAAGCTTGTCAAAAGAATCTTTAAAATGCAAAAAGCAGAATTTCATAAAAAAGATTGGTTTTGGAGGAAAATGTTTATTTCCGATCATTGGCACTTATTTTGGAAAATGTGCTTTTAAGTCTTTTCTAATGTAGTGGTTGTTGATAAAGAAGAGTGGCAAAAAAAATCTCTATATTATAATATTTCTTATTTAAAACATCACACAGAATTTTCCTTCCAAACTAATTGAGAGAAAAAAAAAAAAAAAAATTTCAGTGTTCTACCATGAGGCAAAAGAGGTGTGTCTGGAGAATAATGAAAATATCCTTGAGTAAATGCACTATACTAATACTATTCAAACTATTTTTGTATCTCAGCCTATTAATGCAAGCAGTTTTCTCATGGCCTCTCATATAATCTATTTATACTGTGTCTGTCTGAACAATATGTGACTGAGAATGGTATTTATTTTTTTTTTCATCATTCTGGGAAGCATTCATTGCCCTCTTTTAAAGAACTTCCTGCTTCTTGTGAAAAAAAGGTTTTCTTTTAAACTATGTGCAAAGCTGAATGAATTTGGAGAAAAAAAGGTCACTTATTGAATGACTTGCTCCAAAAATCAGCATTATTTGTTAAATAAATATTTGTTAATTAATTAATAATTATTATCAAATAAACATTCATTAAATAAAGGAAATAAGTATTTGAGTAACAAACCTTACAAAAAACCCCAGCACATATCTTGTAAACATATTTGCCTGCTAATTTATGAATGTCCATGAGCCTTGTGCTTCCCTCTGGGCCCATCCTAGATAAGCTACACAAGTTTTCCAACATGCCCATGACAGCCTTTACTCTTCTGCTCTTATCATACTCTGTGTAACCCTAGAACTACACCGGGGCAGCCCAACTGAAATATTCAGGCGAAGCCCTGCCCGGCAGCGGTCAGTGAGCAGCCAGATTGCTTTCAGTGGCCTCTGTGTGACACACAAGCTTGAAAGGAGTCTAGTGTTTAATTATATTATTCCAGTGTACAATCCACTCTGCCTGTCATTTAGAAATTTAAAAAAAAAAAGCCCACTTTAATTTAAGAAACTTTGAACACAGAATTTGCCTTGTAACAATACAGGTTCCTTTTTCTACAAGTGACTGAAGCAATTTCTCAGTGTGAGAGAAAGTAGAAAGAAGTATAACCCTGTGGGAGTGTTCAGGCATACATATTTCTTAAGTCTCGTTGGTGAATAATGGGAAAATATGTCAGAAAAATATATGTGCTAGGGGAGGAAAACTTTAAGTGATTCAGTCTGGAGAGCAATAGGCGTAGCTTGAATTTTAATCTTTTTCCTTCTAGTACTCTCAACCCCCCTTTTTCTGTCTTGCATTTTTGATTTCCCCCTTTAATTTATTTAGTACTTTAATTATTCATGTTCAATCTTATACGAGTGACTTTTTTTTTCACAAGAGATGCTTATTCCCGGATACCGCTCATTATTTATAGCACTATGTGCTAGAGCATAAGCTTTTCAGATATTCAAGGGATAGATATTTTTGCACACTGGAATATCTTACATTTAGTGGCATGTAATACAAAATATAATGAATCAAGCTACTTTGCCTTTTCTATATCCACCCTGCAAGAATGGCTTTCACAAGAAAATAACTGGATTGCGAACAGTCTCTTCAGTGCCAGAAAAAACTCTGCTGTCTCTATATGACTCCACAGTCCTGTTGAACTGCAATTTCAAAGTTGCCTGGCTATTCTTTCATGTCTACAAATCACATCATTGTGTGTCCCAGTGTTAATATGTTCCCTCAGTAACTGGTTCATGTGAAATGGGTTGCTATAAAATTTGCATCCACATTTTTATTTTACCAGTGAAGAGGAAAACCCAGGCTCAATGGCATTGCAAATTTACTCCATAATTTCTTACTTCAAACACGTATGAAAAGATAGGAATCTTTTTTTTTTTGGACCAAATTAAACAAACCACAAGATTTCTCTGAAATAATATGTACTTCCCATGAAACATTTACAAATGTTCTCTGCAAGAGTAAAAAGAACCAAATCAGTCTAATTTAAATGACCGCTGTAAACCTGGTTATAGTAGGTTGAACATAGCCTTATATTAAATTTTAGTCTGTAATATTTACACCAGACAAACTGAAGAAATCGAAGTCTGTCATGCCTCAAGGAAAACAGTAATTTTTGTGCATGACTCTTTTTTGCACAGTCTCAGAAATATCTGTTGCTGCAGATATTTGAAATAGATGTCCAGTTTCATTCATTCTCTGTTAAATGCAGAACAGTTTTCAGAAATAACATCCAGATTATACGTATATATTATATATTATATGTAGATTTTTGTTGCTGATCTCTTACTCTGCCTCCAAGACACACTGGAGTATGGCTCCAATCTGACCAGAGCTGCTTTTGCTGGGTTCTGCTTGTGTTGATTGATGTGCCCACACAATCAGTATGCAAAAATAGACAAACGTAAACAAAATAAAATGTTACTACCTGTAGGTTTAGGTTAGTTTTCAGAGCTTTGGCACCAAGATTCACTGTCAACCCTGAAGAGGGTATTTAGACATTAGTCTTTCTATGGTTGAACTCATGTTTGTTGATTCAGCCAATCCTGGATTCAGCCAATCCTAGTCTAAAGAAAAGCCAGGAATTCAAGATAGTCACTTTTTATATTGTTTTAACCAGAAGATGATGTGTCAACTCTTCCTTCTCATTTCAGAATATGTAGTCACCTTTGTTTTTAGAGAAGCTGTTTTGGTGTTGTTTTTTTTTTTTAATTTGTGAACTATTTTGTTGGATTCTGAAGTAGTAGAATTATCCACTGGGTGTACATCTTGTTTCATTACCATAAGTCAGGTAGTTAAAGACCGAGGGAAGGCCAGGCATTCAAATAATCCACCTCACAATTCTTTAAAATATGATTATAATGCCACCAAGATGCAGAAATCCTTGGCAAGCTCAAGAACACATTTCACAGAAAGTCAGTGTCATATTTCTACAAAAGGGGAAGCCAAGCTATAAGATGTGATAAGGTCATCTGAGATAATTTGTAATTTTCACATGGAGGTGGTATGGTGCCTTTGTATTGGATATGAAGGTGGAGGTTTGCTCTTTTTCATATATTTTGAAGACATGTAAGAGAACATAACACAGTGACAAAGATTCGGTCAAAAAAAAAAAAGGCTGTTCATCCAAAACCAGGTTTTCCTTTCAATTTGTTAAGGCTAAAAATAAGAAGAGATTTAATTGCTTTCAAGGAACACGTAACTAGACCAAGAGTCAATCCTTCTGAAAATTCTTTACTGTCAATAAATATCTCCACAGAGGTAAAAGCACAAGACTTTCTAGTGTAGCAGACAAGGCACAGAGAATGATTGCTCCACTCTTCTAGGCTCTAGTGAAACTCATATAAAGTGTTAGGTAGTCCGTTTTAAGATTAAATTAAGAGAATCTGAATCATCAGAGGACTGGGGAAAAAAGTGTAATGAGAAATGCTTAGAGGATCAGTGGTTGTTTAGAGAAGTCTTAGGAAGGAAATGATGACACTCTTCAAGTATGCAAAAGGTTGCTATGAAGAAGATGGTGTTGAGTTATCCCACAAGAACAAAGAATAATTTGGTTAATTTGTAGCAGAGACTCATGTTTAATATTGTTAAAGCTTTAATAACCATCAGTAGAGCTGAGTAACAGGATCCAGTGCTGGGGAATGGAGCCCTCCTGGATCTGCCTGGGCACAGGGAACGGAAACAGCCACAGGGGGAGAATCAGCATCTCCGAGAGGTGTTTTACTTCATGCCACCTCACAGCGGGAAGATGGACTAAATGGTCTCCTTTGCTCTCTCTCCTACTTTGCTATTAGTCTGATTTACATGTTACACTTTGTCACAAGCTTGCAGTGGAATATCACTACTGAGGGAATGTGTGCTGGACTTCTGCTTCGCAGACGTAGCATGCAGTTTATATATTACAAAGAGCTGCTTGAGTTATCAGCTCAAAAGCATAGCGGCATCAAAAGAGTGTTTGTCACACTTGTGTCTACAGTTTTTACATACCTGCAACACATGACACTCGTGTCAAATTAATTGTGTTAGCTTACCTTAGATAGAATATACTTTTTTTTTCTGGAAATTAATGAACACTGAAGGAAACCACTCCATTATGCTTGGCAACCCTGTAAAGACTATGCCATATTTACTATGTAATATATAGCTGGTTAATGACTAATGTACATTTAAATAAAAGAGATGTGGGGCTCTAGCTTAGAGTCACTCTTACTGAAAAATCTTATTGAGTTAAATAGGAATAAAATAAATGTGCTTTTATAGAAATGACTCGAATCCCAAGAGAACCAAATAATGAATGAGATTCTTTCAACAGAATTTTTACATGGAACAGGATGTAGAACAGAGCTCTGTTGTAAGAATATAATTTTCCATTAATTTTCCATTTGATTGTATTGGCTGTTTTAAAAATACTATGCAAAACCAATTTTGTTTCCTATTAAATACTTTTGGACTTTTTAATACACACAATTCAGACAATCATATTTCCTATCTGATGATTTTGGATCTTTTTCTCTTTAAAGAGCTGGATGATTATAAAGACAAGCAAAATGTTATTCTGATGAAATAATTTAATTCTTAAGATTCCAAATAGAAATACATGTGGATATAAAGCCATTGCTCATGGTGATAGAGAATATCCTTGTGTCCAGTTACTGCCTATATTGAGTACACTGTTCTCCAAAAGCAAAGAGACTGGAAGAATTAAGAAACTGATGCAGTTTTCTGTGCCTTATGTAATCATGAGTTGATGGGTCTTGGACTACCTTTTGGGCTTCAGAAAAGGTAACACACAAGAAATCCAAAATTCAGTAAGCAGTAGATTTAAACTAAGATCAAGCTTTTACACTTCAGATAAGCCTGGGAAGCCTGGGCAAAGGGCACACTGCAGGTCAGAGATTGGTAAAACTGTTGCATATGTCACATCAGTCACTTCTCTTCACCAGCTTTATACAAACAAAATGAAACTAGGGAAAAAAAAAAAAGGTAAAGTACTCTGGATGTCTAGAAATGTCATGTTTAATTAAGTCACATTTTGTACTAATTTGCTGTATAATTACCAGCTGCCCTGACTCAAGAGTTTATTGTCATAGGAATCATAGGGTCATCACAATATTTTTTATAGTCGCTCTTATCACCCAGCAGAAGGCTTATCTCTCTTCCATATCAAATGGCAATTCCTTCTTCTTTAGAGTACAAAATGGCAAATCCCTAAGTGCACATAATTTTTTAACCGGACAAGATGAAAATACACACTTAAACTCTTCTTTTATTGAAAAACAGGACTGTGTAAAAGGCAAAATTCACATTTTTTTCAGAACAGGCCAAGCAATTCTCAGACTGGTAAGGAAAGTAATTCAAGCTACAGTAAATATTGTACAAACTTTCATTATAAAGCAGTAATTTGACTCTGTTTTTCCTTGATGAAAGATATCTGACATTATTTTTAAAAGCTTCAGACCTGAAATACAAGAATGTGAATTTTCATCTTCTACAGCCACCAATCTTTTATTATAAACAGAAGGTCATATTATGGTTTCATTTTTTAAAAATAAAATATCCTGAGGTATAATATTATAAGAGAAGCCATAAAAAATAATACTCTCAGACAGGCTGAACCTTCTTTCAAGATTCAAAGAATACTTTTAAAAACTACAAAAACTATTTTGCTGTCTCCAGCATATTTGGCAGTTACATTTCATACATTTTGTACTTTTTTAGTGCCACCAATTTGGTTCTCCTTTAATCTGAAACATACCGTAATAAATATCAATTCACTATTTGAAAAAGAAACTGCATGAAGAAGCTTCTTGCTTTGGAAAATATCTCCAAACTGTCTCAAGTAACGCAAAAACTAAGAGGTTTTGGGGAGACTTGCAGGAAAAGAGGGGGAATTTCAGAAGATGGTAGGAGCTCCATAAGTCTGTACTAAATTCATATAAAATGGCTGGCCAAAAATGTTTGTGGAGAGGAGTCAGAACATACTGAGAAATGAGGCTATGTAAAGTGGTGGCGAAGGATGAAATAGAGATCTACACCCAGAGTGACAAGTTTTGCTGTCATTATAGTTGAATATTTGAGCTCATCAAACTGGTCAAGCCATTGAGCCTCTCAGCCTGGCAATGCCATCTCCTGCATGTCCTGGTAATGCTTATAGCGAAGGATATAAGAGATCCCAGTGACCTCAGGTGACTTCAAGTTTAGCGCTTTGAGGCCACGGAACAAAATAAAAATTTATTAAAGTAATCTTAACCCTAAGCAACCCTAATTTGCCCCTGCAAACCCATTGTAATCCATAATCCAGAAGTTTATGCTGTTGGAGCTGGAAGAAGTTGGGTTGCAGAATGGACTCTTTGTAAAGCATATAGGTTTCCATTCTGGATGTGCACTTGACAAATAGATTATGATCATTAGATAGGCACTTCAGACTAAATAGCAAGTGTCCTTTAGGCTAAAATATAACCTAAACTATAGCCATAGTTGGATAGGTAAAAAAACCAATAAAACCACAAAAGCAAGGCTTTTGCAAGCCCTGAAAGATTCTACAAAGTTCTCTCAATTACTAGAATTCTATTGAATGTATTTTTAAAACCTCTTTTTCTCTCCTCTATAATTTGAAAAATAATTGGTTTTTTTCATTACTTAATTCAATTTTAAATTGACACAAAAATGGCAGTGAAGGCTGTGAATGGGTTACATACAGTGTGAACTCTTCCTCAGAGAGCTGAATTTTCTAATTGTGACTCAAAGATATGTAATTCCTCTTACGAATCTGATTCAAGCAATTTGGAGGAGACACAGGGTGCAGGAACACAGTGGAAGACCTATAACAACATAACAAATGACTGTTCCAACCTGTCCAAGTCTCAAAATCATATTTGCAGTGGTTTTGGTTTTATAAATGAAGAACAGTCTCCGAATAGACTTTTGCTTGCAAGCGTATGTGTAGCTTCTTCAGAGGCAAGCTCTCCATCTTGTTATAAAAATCTGATATATTTATTTTGAAACATCCTATTTAATTTTCACATGTAAGGCAAAATAACTCCATCCTTAAATTTAGTTGGTAGATTAGAACTAGTTCAATATACTGAGATATTCACAAATTAATAGCTGTTGTTGGGTGACTGGCTGTTTTTTGTGTCCGTCTCTCAGTGCATTATGCAATACCTGATCTTAAAAATGTGCTCTTTGAAAATTGTATCCATCAGAGATATTTTGGAAAACTCTTAGTCACTTTTCCAAATCTTGACTTAGATCTCTAAGGGTTTGGGTTCCTGGTATATTATGATAGACAAAGATGAGTCAAGAAATTCAGTGGCTAAATTTTGAAATGGCATAAATCACAGGATACTGCAATTTCAGTAAGATTGTATGATTTATGTTTCCTGGGGGTGTGTCCCATCATGCTCATAAATTCATCTATTACGTATACAGGTCGGAAAAAAAAAACAACCAAAAAACCCCAAAGTGAGACAAATAAATGCAAGCCAAGAATATTCATAATCAAAGTATAGTTTAACTTTTATTCAGTTGAAACACAATGGACATGTGTGTTAACCTCTAAATTAAAATGTAGCTGGTTTTTTTGAACAGAAGGTTGCTCTAGGAACATGTTACAGAACAAAGAAGTAACTGAAAAACATGTTGCAAAGAAGGAAATAATGAATAATGTAGAAGAAAGCCTTCATTTTTTCTGATTATCAATAGGAAACATTCCACTGTAATTCAATAGCTGAAGGAATTGCCATCACATTAAAGGTTTTTACACGTAGAATTAAACTCTGTTTTGTTTAGAAAACCTCACTATGTTTTATCCAGGTTGACTATGGAAAGTGACTGTTGAGGAACATTAGTGCAATTAATTGGTCAAGAGCAATCCTTTGAAGACCTTATTTATAAGAATAAAAGTAGAATATGCTTTAAATAGTAGTCAAAAGAAAGCCCACATCTGGTTAATGGCAAATTAAGGTGAATGACTCTTCAAATGCTTAATGAAATGCAAGGGATATTTTGAAGACTGTTCCCTGAACATTATCGTAACCTGGAAGGATTTAATGGCTGATGACCCTAATTCCAAGTGATTTTGGAAATCATAGAATCATAGAATCATAGAATGTTTTAGGTTGGAAGGGACCCCTAGAGGTCATCTAGTCCAACCCCCCTGCAGTGAGCAGGGACACCACTAACTAGATCAGGTTGCTCAGAGCCCCATCCAACCTGACCTTGAATGTTTCCAGGGATGGGACCTCCACCACCTCTCTGGGCAACCTGTTCCAGTGTTTCACCACCCTTGTTGTAAAGAATTTCCTCCTTATATCCAGTCTAAACCTACCCTGGTTTAGTTTAAAGCCATTACCCCTTGTCCTGTCACAGCTGGCCCTACTAAAAAGATTATCCCCATCTTTCCTATAGGCCCCCTTTAGATACTGAAAGGCCATAATCAGGTCTCCCCGCAGCCTTCTCTTCTCCAGGCTGAACAAGCCCAACTCCCTCAGCCTGTCCTCATAGGAGAGGTGCTCCAGCCCTCGGATCATTTTTGTAGCCCTCCTGTGGACCCGCTCCAACAGGTCCATGTCCTTCTTGTGCTGAGGGCTCCAGAGCTGGACGCAGTACTCCAGGTGAGGTCTCACCAGAGCAGAGTAGAGGGGCAGGATCACCTCCCTCGACCTGCTGGCCACGCTTCTCCTGATGCAGCCCAGGGTACGGTTGGCCTTCTGGGCTGCCATCGCACATTGCCGGCTCATGTCCAGCTTTTCATCCACCAGCACGCCCAAGTCCCTCTCGGCAGGGCTGCTCTCGATCCTTTCTTCCCCCAGCCTGTACTGATACCGGGGGTTACCCCGACCCAGGTGCATGACCTTGCACTTGGCCTTGTTGAACCTCATGAGGTTCACACAGGCCCACCTCTCCAGCCTGTCCAGGTCTCTCTGGATGACATCCCGTCCTTCTGGTGTGTCAACCGCACCACTCAGTTTGGTGTCGTCCATCTATAGTGATAGAAAAAAAAATTTAAAATATTCAAGACTCTTTTTGTTTTTAAATTCTGAGCCGTGATAGTGTGAAAATTAATTTAAAAGCTTCCTACTGCCCTTTTTTATGACCTTCTATTTTGCCCTTCTTGAAGCATTCTACTTTTCCATGTCTTCAAATCAGGTACAATTTGAGTGCAGTGTATGGTGTTCTCATGAATACTTCTCCATCCTGAATGCTAGATATTGTCTGTGCTATTTGGACTCCCACATTCTTATTTTTCTTTATTATGTTTTTAAATTTACTTGAATGCAGTGAGTTACTTCAAAAGTTCAAGAGTTATGATGTCATCGCTTATATTTTCAAAGTCACTGCTTCATATGTTTAACTGAAGTCAGAAATCCTCAGCAGAAATCCTCAGCAGATTGACGACATACAAAGAAAATAGCCTTTTAATACAGAAACACAGTCACAAACCCACAGTAAACGTCCTTTTTTCCTATTCCACTCCTTTTTTCAGGACTTTCCTCAGTAATACAGTCACTACCTCCCCCTGAAAAAGTTTACTCTCTGTGATTACTAAATTGGAAATCAGGGATGACCTGGCTATTCACATGTTTTTCATAATCTGGGAATAGGCTGTTCAGAGCTGCACAGGATGTGTCTCATTTTGAATGCTGGTTCATAACCCCTGACTAACAGAGGACATGCAAGGAGTACAGTTCCAACATTTGCATGCATTACTGTCATCCTTTTCTAAGGCATTGTGTAATCCAGCTGGGATGATGAGGCTTGTCCAGAGCATGATCTAAGGGCTATCAAAATGACAATTAAGGTTTGGATTTTTCCTTTGAACCTTGGAAATAGTTGGACTCCAACTCAGGATACTGCAAAATATAAAGAAAAGCCAAAATCTGATGAAACAGCTGCTCACTTGAAATTTCATCTCCTCTTACCTAAACTAATCCTGTCTCCTCTCCAGTCATTACTCCCTCTTTCGTGGCCCATCTTCCCTGAGTGACACTCTTTCCTGGGAAGTTCTCTTCCATAGTGAGTTGTAGCCTCCTGGTAACTTTGGTGAGGGGCGTCTGCCAGCACACTCTTTCCTTCACGTAAGAGATTTTCTGGAGGGCAGGAAACTGCTGACACTCTCACAGAAGCCAGGCAGGAACAAAATATAATGCTGTCTATCACTGAAACACAGCAAATGGAGCACCTGAGTACTAACAAAGAGATATATCAGTGTGTATGATAACAAATGTTTTTACATCTGTTTTCTTCACCATTAATCAAGTATGAAGTGGTAAAGTCAAAGTGAAGTTCTGGGGTCCTTGGTCCACAGTCACTTTTACTTTTCTCTCACTCCTTGTAGTTAGGATGGCCAGGAGCTGGGAGGACTTATACAAAGTCTAGTTTACTTATTTGCTACATTTTTGAGGGAATGAGGTAGCAGTGATTTCAAAATGTATGTCTACACTACAAAAGTTTGAGGAATACTTAGGACAGACTTCGTCCTCAAGGGTGGAGGTTAAATTCATTTGAAAAGCATTTGAAACCATAGTGAGTAGGTAAGGCTACATTGATATGTGGTTAAATCCTTCAGCTGCTGGATACACCTGGACAAAACTATTTGATTCAGGAAAGAATAGAAATTCCAGTGGAAAGGAAAGCCAAGTGTCACGTACACGAACAGATTGGCCTTTCCAAAGAAAAGAGACCAAAGTAAAGGACTTGATCACACATTGGATACTTGAGCTGAGGACAATTTTGTTTCCTAGAATGGCCTGTAAGTCCCACAGACTCCCCTTCAGAAGAGTGCAGGAAGATGACTGTGAGGGGTAGACAGTACATTATTTGCAGAGTGGGAAAAGGAGAGAAGGGCAGCCACACAGTGATGGAAAGAGATGGCTCTCTCTTTTGAAGTTTGGTTACATTTTGTTCAAATAGTTATACAAGAAGCATTTTCACAGGTGCAGAGTAATAATGCTACTGGTAGCACATGTCCAAAATCTGATTCTTTGGTCCTTTTGATCTCTAGAAATGTCAGGAAGTTAAGGAATATAATTTCTGAGGTCACAGACCACTTAAGGAAACTTCAATACTCAGAATATCCAGAAATCACATTTCTGTCTCTGGCTACCTTGCCAGGCTGTGCCTGGGTCAATATTTACCTGGATTAATGTTTACCTAAGCTTGGGTCAATATTTACTCACATTTTTAGCAGAGAAACTCCATTGCTATGGTAAAGAACAGTTTACTGCAGGTGATTGGAAGAAATTATTATGCATAGTGTAGAAAGGAGAGGAGGGACAGGCAGTAGTATATTAGAGAACGTGGAGGATGCCATGCTGGGAGCTAGTAAAGCCCAGACATGAGATATAAAGATAGAGGAGGTGGAGAGGGCCCCTGAGAGGCAGCCAAACAGGGGATCTGGTTTCTTCCCCTCCTGATGGGGATTGGCATTTACCTTGCTGATTCATAAGGACTTTGAGGCAGATTTGCCTACCCCGCTTTCTTACGACCCCAACCACAACAACACTAACCAGTCTTTGATCATCAAAGCTGGGATCTATTAGAAGGCAGCCTAAGGAAGTGCCTTTTTCTTCAGTGGAAACTTAGAATGAGGAAGAACCTGAATCTTTGGGCCACCATGTTCCTCCAGGGCAGATCTTGTCATCCTGCTTTGCTTTTATAGTAATAGAACATATTTATATTATATTACACTTAATAATAATAACAAATATTATTATATTATATTATATTATATTTGCTTTAACATTTTGGATTGCAATAAATGCTACCCTTTTTTCCCCAGGCTCCGTAAAAAAAAGCCTTTCTTTCCTACCCCCAGGCAGATTACATCGGCTCCTGTTCTCCTGAGGAGTCTATGACCTGTGCTGGCAGTGCTGAGCGCCTGCTGGACGTGCCTCTCTCCCAGCCCAACCCAAGTCTGTGCTCCAGGAGATCTTCCCCCAGGGCATGTTTGCCCCTTACAGGACAGCTGCTCATCTCCTTCCTGCAGAGACTTCCACTGGACCTAGGCAGAACAGTCAACAGCAGGCAGGCAGGCTTCCTGTCTTCTCTCCCACCACCGCCCTTTGAAAAGTCCACAAAATAAGCTGTGAGCAAATGAAGCAGGTGCTATCCATCAAAATTTAATAAAAAGACTGTTATATAAATAACATTAACATGCAGTTGCCTGTAACTTTCTGGGAATCAGTATTTGGAGCAGCATGTAGCCCTATAAGTTTGTTAGATTGGACTAATAATATTGTATAGAAACCAAGATTGTTCTAATCATTATATTGACTAAGCTGTAGTCAAAGTAGGTCAGACTGGGAAGGAGAGCTTATCAGTGTTAGGCCATGTCATGGGCCTTAAAGTTACATAATGACTTAATATTGTTGTTGGGTGGGGTTTTTTAAAAATATTGTTTATCTTCCGAGTGACCTAGAAGGGGGCAGAGAGTAAGGTTAAAGGAACACTTGTATCAGAAAGCATCCCACATTTCCGTAAAAGAACACATATGACTGAAAACAATGAATAGAGTACTGCACCAGTATTCAGTGTCGTAAGTCCTCTCCCATTCAGTTGCTCGGTCCTCCAGACGTTCCACCTTGCATTTCAGGAGGGCTTGGATGCCTAACACATACCCCTTCTAACTCAGGCAGCATAAGTGTTTTCATAATTTCCGAAGGTGGTAACATCTTTTCTCCTCTGCGCTGGACTTTATTACAGAAAAAGTAGGAAAATTCTCCCTCTTCGGGCAGCAGGTCCTCTGCAGGCAGACTGGGAGCACCCAGTCCACCCGGCAGGCACCCTGTGCTCCACCTGTTCCCACCTTGATCTTCATGTTTTTGTTTGACTCTCCTTAATGCTTAAGACAAACAAGAAGAGGAGGTGGCTGTCCATTCCCTCCTGTGCCTTCAAAGATATGAGTAAGCTATTAAATTATAACATCTTTCAACCCCATAACAGATATCAGAGCAAATGTATTATGATTTTACTGGGACAGGATACAAATGGGTTTTGTGAAGCAAACTGACAACAAGTTTACCCTGACCTGTTCCTCATCAAAATCTAGCTTTGAAATGTTTTTAACACCAGATGCAGCTGGTGACCAAGGTTCAAATAACTGACATTACTAAGATGCAGCCAAGATTTCAGCAAGCCTCATGGAGACACTTCTGGACAAAGATAAGGCTTTGTTGTAAGCCCGAAAGCTTGGAACACCACTAATCATATGTAGACAAATGTCACAACAAAAATCATTAGCAGTCTTGAATCCAGTGGAGAGGGAGGTGAAAGAAGTTAGCTCAAGGACTAGGGGTGAATAAATTATCCTTAACTTGTAGAGTGAACTATATAAAGAAGCCGTAATGTAAGATGTGTGATTACACCTTTGTGCTACACTGACCAAAACTAGCAATCAATTATTCTACCATGTTTTCTTCCACCAAAGGAGAATAATTATAAGAGCTGTTTTAATGGCTCTTGTTGAAATTAAATTAAGAGAAGAGCTAAAATGTCAAGAGTTTATTGTGTTTCTAAAAATTCAGACTTCTTTTAAACATCATTTCACATTTTACAGGCTTTAATTTGAGATTTGCACCTGGTCTTAGCCTAGGGGCAGAAATAAAAGGATACAAGTCAAAACACAGAGACACAAGCCTCCAGGATTTAGATAGGACAGCTAACAGCACAGGGAAGCTACACATGTTCACAATGTGTTTGGATTACTAAATAAAGAATAGTTATTGTATTTGCTCTCCTTTCAGTTTGTGAGACTTTTAAAATTGTGCAGGAATAGAGAAACTGTATTTTAACTTCCACTGATATTTGCATCAAACCAGAAATAACTAAAAATAAAATATAAATCTGAACAATGAGTCAGATATATTTTTCCTTTCATGCTTTAAAAAATCTCCACTGTCTCTTAAAAAACTCAACAAACAAAAAAAAACCACCCTCCCCCCCAAAACAGTTAAAGCTAATTTCCCCTCTGCTTTTCTGTCCTGGTGAGAAAGCAGTAAAAAAAAAAGCAAAGTTTATATAAAGCAGTTCTAACCACAAATGTTAGAATCATTCTACTAATGAAAACATGATTTTCATATATATCAAAAACATGCTGTAGTTTGAAGAAATACATAAAAACTCTATTATTAGACAGGATAATAGTATATTACGCTATATACTACTTGGTTTGACAATGATTACTGCATAAGCGAAGGCAGGTTGATATCTGTTTAAATAGTTTAACCTAAAGCTACCCTTTTTTTTCTGATATTAATCTCCACTTTGACTAACTCCAAGATTAATTTTATGTCATTTCCTTGAATTACAAATACTATAAACAAGAGGAACAGCCAAACATTTTTCTCAGTAATGAGTCAGAAAAAAAAACATAGTTAAAACCAAGAAAACTTTCCGAAATATATGTTGTAGGGACATAAATAAAATAAGTAAGATGAATTACAGCTAAGCATCTGTCTTATAGTGTACAAGCAGTTTGGGAGTCTGAGCAGATGAAAAAGAAATAAAGCAAATGAGAAAGAAAAAGGAGGAAAAGAAAGCAAAAGAGCTGATAAAGTTTCTGGCTACAATACAGGAGACATATCATTACCATATGATCTAATGTGGGTGTCAGCCTGGATTGTGTTCATTGAGAGAAACCTTATTTTTTAACTGTGCTATGGAATAGAAGCAGGAGGGTTTTCCACCAAGTGACAGTCACTGAGCTGAACTTACCCCCTCCTCCTTTCCACACCTGCAAAGCCTTTTGCCTGGGTTGAATATTTAGTTTAATTACATCTCAGCTTTGAGAGCTCCTGTTGCAAATCCCTGGATTAAAAGGTACGGTTTTCAGTACTTCTCCTGAACTATGCTGCACTAATAAAACTTCAGGCAAGTCTACGGCAAGAACTAGTTGAATTTTAAGAGAAGCAAGGAAAAAAACCTACTGAATGTTTAGCAATGTTAAGTTTTGTATCCAGCACTTTTGTTTCTTGGGAACATAAGAATGCATTCTCAAGGACTGTGCGGATTTCCTACTGTTTATTTGGCTGTTCTGTCTCTTGTTTTGATTTGTATAAGCACTGCTATAGTCCTTTCTTTTTCCTTACTGTAAACTTTTGCAGCAGTATATTCTCAGTTTGCAATCCAGTGTTTAGAATCGGTGATGTAGTTAGTGTAAAAAATGTGTGAATTCTTACATTTCTGTTTTAAACTGCACTCTGTGATTTCTTTTTCATTTGAATTGCTTCGTGCATATTCCAAACTTTAATGACTGTAATTTCAATTTCAGAGAAAAAAATACGTAGCAGTTAGTTAAACGGGCTCAGTGTATGCCTTTGTAATGTTAGAAAGTGCTATGTTACAATGTACAAACAACGGACTCACATTTAAAGAAGGTTCCTATGAATGAAATAGTAGAAAAGAAAATTTCTGTTGAAACTCCTGTTAACAGAGCTTTAATCTCTTTAAAACTTCCAACTCCTGTGTCTGCACATCTAGGCTTTATTACACAAAATGGGTAAAACATATAATGCAGGGGATTATTTTTGAAACTTCATATATTGTTTAACTTGTCTTTTTGGTATTTTGAGAGATTTCTGACAGTAGATGAACTAATATTTAAAACTTAATATTAAGGTAAACTGACAAGAAGACCACCAATACAGTGGTGACGTGAACTGATGAAGCGTATTTCCAGTGGTATTTTAAACTGAAATGTGGCCAAGCCTATGGTATAGTTTCCTCTGTTTGTGGAAAAGTCTTCCTCATTGTAAACACATAATTAAAGCAAATTTAAACAGTTATGTCCTGCAGACATAAATATTGTGTCACAGACCTTTAAGAATCCAGATTTTTTTCCCCTCTCTATTTTTTCATGAAATGTAAACATTTCTTACTAGTACAGTTTTGTATATATTTTTTTTCTGTTTATGTTCTTTTACGCATGCAAACAATAGGAACAGATATGTGCGCCTGCAGTATGAATGCATATACTAATAAAGATATGCCGACACGTATTTATTTCTATTTCCTGATTAATATGTAGCTTATGTCTGCCATTTTCTCTGCTGTGTCCTCAGATTAGATCCTTGATATCCTTTGTTGTCCTACAGTTTTCCTTTAGACACAGCTCTTACTGATTTTATTATAGTTTTGACAAAATGGGGACCAAAGGAAAAGGCCTACTACAGGGTTTAACTTAGATAAGCGAAGTCATCAATATTAATGTGAACAAGAAATCAAGTGTGAAGACACTTCCAAAGTGCCTTTGCATTGTTTTTTTGGGGGATGGGTTTGAGGGGTAGTAATTTAATTCCAGGATAAGATCCTGATTGTGCATTCTTGGGATGGACGGTGCTTCAGCAGTGACGTGGGGGTGGGGGTGAATATAAGCAGCTTTAAATATTTAAAAATATTTTTAAATATGCAAATACAGAAAAAACTACTGGGGAAGCTCTTTAAAAATTACTGACTGCTGGTGCCATGCCAGGGTTGGTGTGCAGCATTCCCAATGTTTATTGATGCTAATGTACATTCTGAAGAATCATTTCTACTGGAGTAATGTTTTATTGATCGTTTTCACAAGGCAGATTATTACAATGAATAGTCATGATTTAGCAAATTTGTCTTCCTGTTTCAGACTATTAATGAGTTGCATTGTTATTTTACAACAATCTGTACATAATAATGATTATTTCAAAAATCTTGGTTTAGATTAAACCATGATAAGAACTCACCACCATGTGTTAACAGAACTTTGCTGTGACATCCTTACTCATCCGTGCATACCCTGTGCACATCACAGGGGTGTTGCTGGAGAGGGGACACAGCCCCAGTGTTGGTGGGGGGCCAGGGCAGGAGGGAGAGCAGGAAGATGGCCTGCACGGGGAAAGAGCCTGCCCCTGCTACATAGGACGAGTTTGCACAGCACTGAGTTGGGCAAACAGGGCATGCTAAAATACTCTAACCCTCTAGTTGACATTGGGGTCTGTGAAACCCCTCGGTGAAGGCAGTAGGTCATATGTCTGCTGCAAGAATAAAAAATGCTTTCAGGCCCAACTAAGAAACCAGCTATGTCTCTTAAAGAGGCAACAGAAATGGTGTTTTTCTTCTTGTGAAGTCCCTTTGAAGTCTGTGGGACATCTGAAGATGTTAGATACCTGTCTTCCTGCTAGTGAGATGACAGAAATGTAAGCTATGATTTTAAAACATTGGCATATTTTGTAAGGTAACTTTACCATCCTCTCAAGACTCAGCTCTAAAGGTTTCTGCAGGATTGCATTATTGGCATCTTTAGGTAGAAATTCATAAAGGAAATTGAACCCAGGCACCATAAAGATTGTATCTAATTCCAGGCCTCTGTTTTTTATTTATTTAGCTTTTTTTTTTTTTTTAATACTTACCACTCCTGTTAGAGTACCTGGATGTGGCATTCTAGAAAGAGAGGCCTCAGTATACCAATCTCACCTAACATCAGCTGCTCATGTTAGTCATCTACCTGGTAGGTTCCATGTGTCAATGTAGATAGGGATACAGTCCTGTTCCTCTGCCTCTTCCCCAGTTTTTTTTGTCTTTCCATTAATCAACATGGAGATGAGAAATGCTATACCACGCCCCTAACTGTTAGATAACTTCTGCTAGAAAAAAAATTAATCCCAGCTTTTGGGGATTTCAGAAGTTATTGACCTGAAGAATCAAGAGGAGATTTTTGCTTTCTTTTCAGAGAGCAACATCTGTACTCAGGACTATGCCACCCATTTTAAGAAAAGGCTCCTGAATAAACAACAAGTTTGCCTTTCTGTCACTTCGCAAGTTGAAGGCAGGTTTCTTCATATTTTTTTGTGGATTGTTTTTAGACCCATGAATGTTTGTAAAAGATAAGCTTCCTTATATAGAAAAAATAGTAAAAGAAAATAATTTTCCAGAAAATTAGCTGATTTTTCCAGCCTTGACACAAAACCTGCAAACCGCTGTTTTGTAATTTCTCCTTTTCACACAACACCACAGGTAGCACAATGTACAGTGAGCTGAGATGCATTTAGGCCTAGGTCCTGAGGACACATATTGAAGCAGTTTTCCTGCATACATACTTGCATAAAGTTGCTCCTGAGCAGGAAAGTCTGCAGAATGAGGCCCTCAAGTCCCATTGGAAAGTGTGCTGACAATATTACAAGCATCAATGCAAATGCTTACGCAGTGCAATGCACAGGATTTTCAGGGTGCATTGTTTATATCATAAAATCCCTTAGTCAAACATTTGGAAAGAAAGCCAAGAATATCCGATATAATACAACATTGTATTCCATTTTTTCACGCTGTTTAAACTGGGAAAGAAGTATAGCTCATTTAAACAACTAAATATCTACCCCTCTCCACCCTGTCACTAGAACCTACTCTTTCTCAGTCATTTTTACTAGGCTATAATTTAAAACACACAGAAATCTGGCACTTTAAAAAAAAAATATTTCTCAAGACATGAAATACTGCATTACAGTGAGTTTGGGAACCTCAGGTTCGTCCCCAGGGGACAAACTCATTGCTATGAAACAAATGCTAATGAAATCAAATAGACTGTTACGTTGGCAGAAAACAGACACATGGAAAATGTGGCTTATTGTTTTGACTGTTTTGCATAACAAAGTTGACAGCACTGCCTGTTCCTAATAAATATTACTCTAAATATGCAAACAGATGTGTTTACAGTTGCCTTTAAACTGCTCTGTAAAAAAAAGCCTATTGACAAGCAGTTACCAGACTGCTATCACATAACTGTCCTATTTTCACAATTCAGTTTTCATTTATTGAAAGGAGCAGTTATGCAATTGGTGGATATCTTGGACCTCCTTCAGCAGGAACTGTGCAGCTCTGAGAAACTGCTACTTTTGTTGTAAATCTCCTGCTTTGATCCCTAGGTTCTGCCCGGAGTCGATGAACTGAGCCATGAGGCTGGCTCTTCTCTTCGTCCTACTGCTGCCAGCATGCTTGGCCAAGCCGTTCCACCAGCAGGGCCTCTTTGACTTTATGCTGGAGGATGAAGGGTCGGCCGATATGCCTACAACGGATGATTTCGTCACGTCTGGATTTGGACCAGTGTGCCCCTTCCGCTGCCAGTGCCATCTTCGCGTGGTGCAGTGCTCTGACCTAGGTAAGCCCAAGAGCATCCTCATAGGGTGTATACTTGCATTCTAGCCACGGGTTTGAGGCTGAGATGGTGAGGCTGCTACAGACTGCCACTCTGTAACTGGGTTTTTGTCAAAGAAAGAAATATGCTACAGCTACTGTTAACTAGAATGTGCCATATGAAGGAGGCCATAAAGCCCTGACAAGATGGGCGTTTGTTGTGACTAAGAAGAATGGTTGATTTTTCAGCGTATATTTTGTGTATGTACATTTCATTTGTTCTTTGAAAGACCACAGATTTCTGTTGCAGAGAAAATAACTTTTCAAGGCAATTCTTTCAAATGCATATTAAATATATTCAGTGAGGTCAGATGTGGGGATGGAAACATTTTAAAAGGTTCTAAATTGCATGGTCCAAGCTCCAACACCCTTAATCATACTGTCTAGTACCTCAACATAGAAATCATCTCATTTCCATTGGAATACATGAGCATGGAATAACCAACCCTGAATCATATATGCTGGAACCAGCTCTTTGGAGGAAAGAGCTTGGAAACACTCCAAAACAATGAACACATTTTGGAGCTCCTTATTAAATATCTTTCTTAGACACTGTTCAAGCTGAAACCATGAGAACCTTTCTTGAAAACTCCCCTTACTCCCTCACGTACAAGGGCTTGTCTGCACAGTCAGACGGGCAGGATGTGAAGCCATGCCTGCCATCACTGTATTTGACTTTCCCATGCAGAAATCTCAAGTAATGAAGTTGACTTCAGTGAGACTGCTCTTGGTTTAAGCCAGTATTATTCAGTCTAAGTCAGTGTGCAGTGCAGAAAATCAATTAAAGTTGGTTTTGCTCACAAGGAAATTAGAGAGTTTATTCAGTGGACATACAAATAACTTCTCTCTATGATTTTATAAAGTTTATTTTTTTTTAAAAAAAGTCTTCTCTTGGCTGTTTAAATGTATAGCTGGGTGTTTCTATTTTCCCATGTTATAGCATTGGCTTTGATGATTACTATAAATAATGGCACAAATCCACCAGTTAGGACCTGGGTCTCATTGTGGTGGGTGTCATATAATTACAGAAAGGAGGGGGAAACATTAGTTACATCCCTAGAAACTTCTGTGAATTTATTAAAGCAAGCCATATAATTACGCAACAGATATGTTTGGCAAAGACCCAGTGAACAATGCAAGCCAAGTTGCACAAATGAGCACTGACTAACCTAGCCATGCATTCATAAAGCTTTCACAGTACTGTCCGTGTTGAAAGCTATTCTCTTTTTTTACCATTTAGGTGCCATATAGTAGCAAACATGGGGTGGGGAGTGGGGAGGAGTGTGCCCCACATGCCATGAAGGTCTTAGGTTTTATTGTTGTTACACTGGCTAATGCTGATGGAATGTAAGTTATTTTGGGAACTTTTCCCCAGTCTTCAGAATGCAAGCAGCTTTCGCTTGGTAAAAAAGTAGAGATATTCACACAGGGACCCTTTGTTGCTGTACTTGCTCCCATGTTCGTTCGGTTCTCCTTCACACACGCATGGTCTTCAAAGGGTTGCACTACAGTGCACTGCCTACAGATGCTTCTGAGTTAACAGAGTCTCATATTGACAAGGAGACTCAGAAATACAGCAATTAAGGTCCCAGGTCTGTTTTTTCCAGATAATTTTGAGAGGGGTGATAAGAACAAGATATATTTTGAGCTTGGTTTAAACCCACATGCTGCAGATACTGCAATGAAAAGATTGTGCTTTTGAAACAGCTTGGCTGATAACATCCAGCCTCTGGGCATGAAGGAGGAGAGATCTCACTGGGCTTAAAATATGCAGCTCTGAAAAATAAATAATATTTCCCTGGCAGAACTCAAGGAAGTAATAACCATTCAGAGTTCTGCAGCCTTGGCATTAAGTTTCATCCATCGTTGTCCCGTGTGGCTACAACAGCCCCTGATGGGTTGTGGCCCAAGTGGGAGGCTCACCAGGGCGCAGGTCCGATGGCCACCCCTGTGAGCAGGGACAGGACAGCTGTGGGTGCTGCCTGCTCGCAGGTAAATCTGCCCTCCACTCTTCTCTCTTCCGGCCTTGAAACTGTTTCTGTGTGACTCAGGCTCACACAAGGTCAGATTTACCTACTGACTTGAGAAAAGCCAGGAGCTGGCCCTGAGAGTTCAAAATTTTGTGGCAAACTGTGGAAGTCCTGCCAAGATGACCCACCATACACCTGGGCTGTGGGATGAAGGGTGCTTTGGGTGTAGCGATCGGGGAGGCAATGTGCACACAGGAGCCATGAACCCAGCAATGACAGTTCCACCTCCCTGCTAACCACTGCTCCTATCCCGCCTCTCCCTTCAGCTCCAGGCGTTTCCGACCCAGCAAAATTAGCTACCTCCCTCCCCCAAAATTATCAAATTTAGTCAACTAGTCCCATGGGCACTAATTGAAGAAGAACTGCAGGCAATAACAAGACTCCTCCCAGGAATATATTAAGAGCTTACTAAATTAAATCCCACAAAGGAAAGTTGAAATCTGGATTAGGGTCCTTTCTTCCACTCTCTGGCATGGAAGGAGGGCTCTTTGCAAGCCCTTGGGTGCAGAGAGCATGCCAGAGCAAGGCAGCTAGAGGACCCTAATGTAGGCTACTTATGGAGAGGTCTCCTCTTCCTCAGAATACTTTTTTTTGGGCCCAAAGAGGCATTTGTTATTTGTAAACTCTTGCTTCATAAGGGAAATCCAACTATCTGACACAGAGGTATGTGGATAAACCACAGGAGAACCATCACATCCAGGGTCTAGAGATCAGGTTTGGCACTTGTCTCATGAGAACTGGATGGGAATAATAATAATCATAATAAAAAAATCTGAATTCAATAAAAACAGTGAAAAAAATGCCCAGTGGTCCAATTACACTCTTGTCAGCTGAATTTTTGCATTCCTGTACTTTTAAGCTTCAGTCACATCTTCCTAAACACATACTTCCAAATTAATTTATTTTGCCTCCAAGCCAAGAGCTGAGTTAGCAGGAAGGAGAATGCTGTCTTCTCACACCCCGAAGAATTCTCTCTGAGCTGTGGTTACTGACAGATAGAGAGCAGAGCCCCATGTGCCTACTTTATATGAGATATATTACCTTTGTGCAACAGGCTTCAGGATCTCATCAAGGAAGGCCACTGGAGTATCTTTATAAAAGCACTGCCTTTTCTGAATCTGCCTCTCATTGCTAAAAGGGAGCCACGGGTTCACTTTTTAATCATGCCTCAGCATAAGGCATTACTATGCTATAGACAGACTTTCCATAGAAATCACAAGCCTCTTCCTTATTAGCACACACTACAGGTGGGGAGTAGCTGATATAGCTGGTCAGAGGCAGCTCTTCTTTAAAATAATAAATACAGGGAAGATGTGCAGTCAGTTGGCCAGGCAAACATGTCTTGTAAAAGCCCTAGCAAGGATTACCCATTCCATTTAAAGTCTTATCCTCCCAAAGGGAGTCTCAAGAAAAGGTTCCTCCCAGAGCACCGTGGTAGGCAGGAGGATGCATGTGTGATTACTCAGCCCGGCAGCGGATGCAGAATGCTCTGTAAGTGCGTTCGGAGGTGGTGGTCAGAGATTTATTTCACCTTCAGATAAATCTGGCAGCCCCTTAGGAAGTGAGCAGAGTCTGTGTTCTGCAGGATGCAATGAGATTGCCTTCCTTGGAGACTTCAGAGAAGATAGGGGAGTCCCCCCAACCCTCTTGTTGTGAGCATCCCTGGAGGTTTTGTGGTCTCCAAAAGGTGTGCAAGAGGTGGATGTCAGTAACCAAAGTTCAAGCAGTATTACAGCTTAAACTGTAATTTTACTCACAGCTCGGAAATGTGGGGTTTCTCCAGCTGTAAAGTAAAGAAGGGTATATTAAAGCTCAGCATGGGTGTTGGAGTGTGTGTTTGAAAAGCACTTTGAGATCAGAGGGTGAAAAGCTCAGAGATATGTAGAGCATTATTCCAGGGATCTGGTAACACGAAGCAGTTTATCTGAACACACACAGTGTCTAAACTGTATTAATTGATGGCTTTTCAACACCTGAACCATGGTAATGGGACAACAGCTAATTTATTTGTTGATAAAAGACTATTTATCTCACTGTATAAAATCTTCCAGAAACATCTGAACACCCATTTTCTGACCATGACTCCTTTTGGGAATCTCATCTCTCACTATAAAGGAAATTATCTACTTTGGGTTATACCTTGATTTGAACTTCTGTTATCAACATAAAGTCTTTTTAAAGAAAAATAATACGTACCTCATTGGTGATCAGTCTCAGTCATTTTATGAGTTCAAGCAAACAGGTAGGATTACTTACTATTATGTACTTAGCTTTAGATATCCCTGCTGTTTGAATGTTTACCAACCTTTCAAAAACATAATTTTTAAAGCTAGTTGTTTAGCTCAAAACCTTACAGGTTTCTAAAGATGTAGTAAGAAGCAGAATGGATCCTTAAATGGCCAGACATTAACAAATGCAATTTTTAAATAAAAAAGTTTTTGTTAATTTACACTGTGTTTATTAAGCCTTTAGGACAAATTATTCCATGTTTTATGCATTTTTTCCTTCTAACAGTAAGGACCAGACACTTATTCCTTTTATGTTTAATAGAAGCTGAGACTCTCATGAAATCCTCAGATTTCATGGAACAGGATCATTTAACAAAGATATTATCAATAAAAATGGAACCATGAAATCTGGGAAAGTATATAATCACTTATACTGAGAGTAGCCACTGCGCATCACAATGCCATAGCCTTAGAACTGAAGACTAAATGCCTTTTTGGATGACATTGTTTAGCCAAATATAGCTTCTGCTGTCATCAAACACAAGTCATTGGGCTTTCCACATGCTAACTGGGTGAACTGTAATACTCTACCATGTTTGAGATCAGACAGGAGGATCTAGATGAAGTATTATAGGTATTATCTGTAATATAGGTATAATACAGGAGTGATCGCAGGTGATGTTAGGTATGTAAGAGTCACCTGGGCTCCTTTCACAGTCATGGGGAGAGTTAGGTGGCCACCCCATGGGGCAGTTCATCCTGTCTAAGGTGGATGTCAGTGACAGAAACGATACGTCATTCTTGGAGAATTAAACTGCCAACACAGGGCCTCAATGACCACTCAAGGCTATACAATTTACTTTCAGATTAATTAAGTTATGTGTGATAAAATTAAAGCATGGAAAAAATAAACTTGGGTTGCCAGCTTTATTTTGTAATAAATTTGCCATGGATTATTAACATCTTTTTATGTATTCTGCTTAGATACAATTTTTTTGGGTGCCTTGGAAGTTAAAGAAAGCATAAATTAAAATCCTGTAGTCAGTACAGCCTGAGAAATTATTAAGTAAAGAACCCAAAAATTAGAAAACACTCTTGAAAAATTACCAAGAAAAAAATATATTGGCCTGGATGTAGACTGCTTTATATTAACAAAAAGTCATTAGCGTTTGCCAGTGTAACAGTAAAAGACAGGCCTTGTTGCATTGCAACCTGAATTGCTGATGTTCCAGTTGATAAACTGATTCTAGGTAAAATTAATCCCCTCCAAATACATCCCTTCTTTATTAGCTGCTTATTCCAAGGTAACAGTTACCAACTCTGTGTGTTTTCTTTTTTTTTTTTTTAGATTTGTTTGCATGCTTCAGACTAGGAAATGCCATTTAAAAAGCCTAGTGGCAGAAATGGAAATCCTGACTGCCAAGTTTAAGTGATACAAGAAGCGACTGTTTTCTCATTTGCACTGTGGCAAGGGTTCATTTCTAAAATTTCCCAATGCACAAATAAATAGCTAGTAGATAGCTAGTAAAATGTGAGTCAATCATTGTAAGTCATAGCAGGTGATTACAGTGCTTAAAACATACTAAATAACCACTGCTGACACCTATTAGTGTTATGGACATCTATAGTATGTGTATTATGTTCTCCGAGGGTGTATTACTTGGTAAGACAAATAACTATGTAAAAACTATCCATGTTTTCACAACATAAAGCCTGTGCTATTCAGCTGTGAAAGGTTCCCAGCCGAGTCTTAGGAAGAGCTAAATGGTCCGAAGGCTCCTTCCCAATGTTCACTGAGAATTCACTGCCAACAGGGAGGAGACCTAGGAATTTGGATCCTATGGGAAACCACCAATGATAACAGCCAGGAACTGGCAATACTAGCCTCCAGCTACTCAGGAAAACTCTGCTCACAGAGTCCAGTTACCATGGTATTTAGAAAAGTTTTGAGTTTTAAGCAGATTTTCAAAACACCTCTCTCTACCCAGATTTGAGATTGTCCCCTCTTTATCAATTTTGGACTCGCTGGTCTGTATTTTGCTTTACCCATGCCCTGGATCTGTCATGTGATTAAAACGAAGTGGGCCAAAAGATAATCAGGTTTCAGAAAAAAAGAGTATCTATCTAAATATACCTCTATCTTTTCCTAAGTTCAAACCTAAGAATATATCCTTCAAAATACAGTGCGATTTTTTTTTTTAAACTTATTTCTCCTGTTTTACATGCCTGCCCTGACAAACAGTATTGACAAATACTGGAATTGTAGGCTTTTTCAGTTGTATTCTATTCAAGGGCTCATTCACTGAGAGCATTATTGTCCTTTACGCTATGAAAGCAAAATAGATAGATGCAGTAGAACTTGCTCATTTCCTTCTGCGCAAGGAAAGAGATGGAAACAATGAACACAGACACAAAGGGACCTTAAGACCAAAGGCCATGCCTGCATGGGGTTTTTTTCTGGAGGGGTGGGGGGGTTGAGTTGTAGTTTTCAACTTTTGGGACCAATTATCGACTTGAACAGCTCTGTACAAATTGACCCTGTTAGCAGAGTTACATTTACTATATAGGCAACTCTACTGCAAACTTCTTAAGCTGTCAAGAGGGAATAGAAAAGGTGAAAAGCACTATTTAAAGAACTTGTGTGCCCTCTGCATGCATGCTGTTAGGTGAGAGGGTACCCAGGAGAGCATCCCATACTAGCTTTGGTTTTGTTTCCTGGGATCTAATTGGAGTACTGTGAGTTGCTACAAAAATCTGTTCAGGAGAGGATGCATGTAGTTTTAATTTCATTAAGAAAAGGAATGCAAATATGCACATTTAAAGAAGCGGTGAAAACAAGAAACCTCTCTGTCCACCTAATTTCATGGCAACCTTAGGGGTTTAATGGCAAAACAACAAATGAACAGATTATTTATAGAAATGCTACAGCATTTAAAACATGTACAAGTGTAAATGGCACTACAATCTGGTTCTGTAATCAGCACATCATCAGCACAATAGAAATGTACAATACGTCATCCCAGAACCAATTTCTGCCTGCACCTCCTGCACTACCTAAAATGTGAAAGCCTAGGACGACCTCAGTTTCTGTGTTGGAGTGCACATTTTCCTTTCTAATGTTCCAGTGTGAGCCTCAGAAACTAAAGAGGCTCTCAATGAATTCATGTTTCAGAGTGACATGGTAGAAAACGTTTGTAGTGGTGCAGTAACAAAACTCTTTGCTGAATATCTCTACCTAAGAGGTGTAGGAGCAAAGGCGTAAGTCAAACAGGACTAAAAAGCTATGTTATCATTCAACTCTGATGCCATTTCTTTCTGTAAGTTCAATTAGGTCTTCGGCTTTGATTTCCACACCTTCAAATTGGGAAGATTGTACTGACCCTTTACCACCAGGAAGTAAGAATGGGAAAGGAAAGGAACTTAAGAATTGAATTAAAATCTTACTGTTTTCAGGATTAGGGGGCAAAATTTATTTTCTCTTCCTTATTTTTTCACTCTGCAGTGGAGAGTTTACATCCTCTGGGCTGAAGATGACTGTTACAGTGATAGCTGAAGGTCTATCACTAAATTACTAAAAAATAAATAACAAAGCAAAAATATCTAAGAGTTACAAGGATATATACAAAATCATCTATTAAAAAGAGGGAACTAGCAGGTCTGCAGACTCCCTGATTCAGTCAGGAAATTCTCTCCCAACATTCATTTAAATGTCATTCACTATGTCCAGACACAGCCACAGCAGCGTCTTTCACTGTTTGCTTGCATGAAAATAGGTTGAAAACAATCTTATGACATTTATGAAAAGTGGCCATGTTATGTTTAGAAGTACCCGAAATAACCAGGAACATATCTCTGCCCTCAGGTAATAATAAAACTAGGGCTGTGCAATGACCATGTGGTCAGAACAGGAAGGGGTAAGTTTACTTGAAACCGGAGAAGATCCCCCCCCAAATGGCTCTTTATGGTCACTACATTATGTTAGTGCTAATTCTGGTAAATCCCAGAGTAAAGATTGAGGGAACTATCCTTAAATTGTCATCTGTTGCCTGCTGCTTAAATTGCAAACAAGGCAAACATCAAATTATATTACTCCAAAGGATCATTCAAAATGTAATTTGTTAGATAATGCTCACTTTTCTGAGTCACTGAAATGCTCTCTTCTGACTGCTGTAAAATACTCGTAAGAAATAAATGTTTCACCTTAATGCATGAGTACTCATACATAGTACATCTGCACTGCATCCACGTTGACTAAAGCCATTTCTGCACACGGTGCTGGCAGATTGCATGAATTACATAGGACAGTTGCTGTTCTCTGGTGGGATGTTTTATGTCTGTAACCATGACAGCGGGAAATGTAAAGCTGGCAATTCTAGGAGTTCGAAAAACTCATAATATTTGATTTTTTTTACTTAATGTCTTAATCCCTGAAGTCTCATGATTATTTCAGAATATTTTCTGCCATTCTAAAATACTTCAGTGCTTCTTGAGAAGGTGTACCCCTTACAGACCTTTGAAAGTAAAAGTCTAGAAAAAACACAGAAATAGAAGTTGCTTGATTTTTAGTTTCAAGAATATATAATTACTCTTGTTAAAGAACACTTTTCAGACAACACTCTTAGGTATTAGCTTTTGGAGCCAGGAGGCTGAATCTATCTGTACCAAAAATGTGACTAGCATTGAAAAATAATTCGTAACATCTGCAGCTTGCAATATCCGTTATACTTTGAAATATGTGTTCACTACACAGAGTGGGTGGAAATGGAAAAGAGCAGTTAAAGCAATGCATTCATTTTTAAACCTTTGTTAGGGTCTTTATAGTTATTAGTACTATCACAATGGACAATTATGCATTTGTCAGATTATGTGTGAATTTGTTTCTATTTTTCCATGTTTCTCACTCTGTTCTGGGAAGCAATGTTGTAAATGTTTGGAAAAAAACCCCAGTGTAGTAACATATCAGTAGATCTAACTTTGAGAGACGTCACCTCAGCAGGGGGTGGAGTTCATTTTCTTGTACTTTCCTATGAGAAGGGTCAGGGGTACACAAAAATAATAATCTGTGATAAAAATAAGTCCAAAATGGATCTTAATGGAAGATGAGTGTTATAGACTGAAGAGGAGAAAAAAAGTCTGAAAAATGGTTGTGAATCACTTTTAAGAAGATGAATTTTAAGTCTCATGCATTCCAATGGACACAGCTTTTTTATATCTTGGAAAAAAAATATTATTGCTGATTTCTTAGCAAGTGAGAGGAAGGTGGAGAACAAATAAGTGGGAGAGAGAAGGAGGCTGTGGATAATTCTCTGTAGAGAGAGGCAATTGTTTCTTATTTTATTGATGGTAGGATGCAAATAATGAAATTACTCCTATTTGGAAATCCCACACAATAGAGAAAAAAAATAATCCAGTAAATACTGAAGCACATAGCCTGGGAAAACGTCAGTGAACTTTTCTAAGTCAAAGCATTCAAAGCTGTGTTAAGCTCCTTGCCGTCCTTCCAGAAAGCAGTTCTTGAGTCCTGTTATTTTCTGTGACTAAGTATCCTGACCCCACAAGCTTGCCATTCATCTCATTTGCCCCAGAGTCCGCTCAGGGCATTACTAAGGGCATTCACCCTGGGAGGGCTGCTGCCTGTCAGTGGGATGGGGCAGAGCTGGGCTTGGAGCAGGGGCAAGCACACAGCAGTGAGCAAAGGCAGCATAGGCAGCTGCTGGAGAGGCTGCCTCCGCCGGGAGAGCCACTGATGATGATCACAGTTGGGGATTACATGTAGCTCAGCCCAAATTCCTCAGCTGGCAGCAGCTGTTTGTAGGAGTCTTGAAAAGAACCCCATTTTATGGCCCCTGTGATAATAGTTGTGAGTGTTGCAATGTAATAACGCATGTATCTGAGCTACAGCGTTCAGATGTCTCTCTGCCTTTTGGCCCCTTCTCTCCAGCTGGGGAAGGGAAGGTTTATCCAGAGTAATAAGCCCCATCCCTCCTTGTTGTAAAATGGATAGGTGGAGGAAAAAAAAAGGAAAATACTCCAAACAAACAAACAAAAAACTCAAACCACAAGCCCTGTTGCATTGTTAAAGTTGTTTATAATTGGCACTATTCATGTATTTTTTATTTTTACTATGTGGTCTCAGTGTTGCAAGGATGCAATTCTGAGGGAAGTGCC
The DNA here is from genome assembly GCA_034008185.1 of Gorsachius magnificus. Taxonomy (NCBI): domain Eukaryota; kingdom Metazoa; phylum Chordata; class Aves; order Pelecaniformes; family Ardeidae; genus Gorsachius; species Gorsachius magnificus. The sequence continues at coordinate 168,798,438 of CM067081.1, forward strand.
CTCATCTCTGGGCTACAGACTCAGACTCCCATTTGTTTAGTCTCCCTCACTGGCCCCATAAATCTTACATTCCTTTTCTGCATAGTCGTATGGCTTCAGCAGAAATATGGCTCCATGCCAAGTTGCAGACTAACTTGTGGCTCTCACTTCTGAGAAACTGGAGCGGTGGACTGAAACCCCTTCACAGTGAGGAGGGTTCAAAAGCCACCCTTCTCCTCTGGGGGGTTAAACAAGTCCATGGCCACTTGATCACAGCTCCTGGAGCTGAGCAGATTATTCCCCCAGCTGAAAAAGTAATAAAGCCTGTCTTGTATACCAAAACCCCTAACTTCCCTTAGTCCTCGTACTATTCCCAAGTCCTTGCTACATCTCCTACACCTGTTTGGCTGACTAAATGAGAGCACATGCTAGCTGGGCTGGTGCAGTGCTCCGCAGGGGATGCCTAGCCGCTGATTGCTGCTTTCTCAGGGGCTGGATAAAGGCTGAATTATACCAGCTTTTGTTCTTCTCTGCCTAATTTCTGGTCTCATAAAATCTCCAGACACATCAGACTTCTGTCCTCTCCAGGAGGTGAGGCAATCACAGCTAAACAGCCAGGACTGTAATTTGCTTAAAAAATCATGACAAAAACCTAACCCCCAGATAGGTAAGATGTGACAGAGACAAGCCTGATTTCTGCAAAGTTACCTTCTTCTCCATCCTCCAACTAAGGAGGGATTCCAGGTCCTGTTAACCTCCCCCTACCAAGCATCTTCTATGTGACTGTCAATGAGCCTTTCAGTGCTTCCAAATGTGAGTGTGGGCCCTTGTTATCTGCATGAAAGAAACCCGTTGATGATCCAGCTCTTCTGGATTTTGATGAATACATTTTGATTGTGTTTATTACTCCAAAAATCTGTGCTGTAATGACTAGTGTAAGAAAAAGTTAGGAAAACTTCTGCCAGGGATAATAAAAGTTCAGCTGATCCTGACTAACAACAACAAAAGAAAAAATTCAAGCTTACTTACATTTTTTTTTCCTATTTTGTAGTTCTATGTCATATTCTGTTCTTTACATGTTTTCATATGCATCCATTTTTACACACATACCTGCACACTGGTGGGAATAGTTGAGTGCTACAGGTTGATAAAGTAGAACGGAAGAAAATTTCTACTTATAGAAATCTGCAGAGAATAATATAGATCTGACCTGTGCTGCAGGAACTGGTGGCTCCTGAGCTTTTATAAGTCATGATTTCTCCCAAAGAAATATTTTAGTGCAAATCAAAATGGTCTTTATGACTAAGGATACATGAACCCTAGGCTCTTAATTTCAACATAAACAAGGATTTTGGAAGGGAGCTATACTGTTTCTACTTATCTGTGAATAAGTAGTATTTTTAAAAATGTATTTACCAACTTAAATAATGACTGACTTAGTTTTGTTCAACCAAAATAAATAAAGACATAATGTATATTCAATTTAACATACAGTGGGAAAGGCAGAAAAATCTAAATCTTTAATAAGTTATAAGTTAATCTTAGGAACCAGCAGCATGAAATATTTCCGGGGACTGAATACCAAATGTATAGCACTGATTATTCACATAAAAAGTCAGACTGCAATGAGAAGTTTTCATATGGCTTTTTAGGAAGCAAGCTTTAATGTATAAAGAAATCACAGGCAAGAGCTGTAATACTTGTGTAAACTGTTCTTAAAATGATTGAGAGGTGACTCAATTGACATTTTCCAACACCAGTTCCCCTTTCGGTTGGTATTACATAAATTTCACTGGAAGGCATTTGTAGGTGGATATGTAGTCATACTGTACAACATGGCTTCAGAAGTATATGGGCTTCATTTGAGTTTCTCAGAAATTAGTAGTAAGGACAGCCCACAGTTCCTCTCTAAACGTCTCAGTTTCCTGGACAGAGGAGTCAGAAAATCCTCCTGGGAAATAGTAATTCTAACCTAAGAGCCAAGAGCTATTTCAGCTTCTAGTGGGATTATGATTTTCTCTATTTGGTTCAAATTCTGCCATGCTGTCAAGTTAGTTCAGGCTCCCCCATTCATCTGAACTGGCTGTCTATTGACCTGTCCTGACCAGAGAGGTTTGAAGGTTTGCTCTCCAGGCAGGAAATCTCCAGCGCAGGGACTAATTTGCACTGCACTAATGCTCCTCCTACACGTATCTAACTGGGGACACATCTACCTATATAGAAACCTGGACATGCAAGATGAAGCACAGTTCTTGAAGCCAATGTAGATGTGACAAGTGGTGAAACACTTGAATCCAGGCCACACCTCAGACAAGTTTAGTCCTGAATTATTTAGCTGCTGATTTTACAAGGCAGTGTCCAGATCCATCCATTTATAAACTCTTCCTCCACTGGAGAGCTCCAGCTGATGTAGCTTTCAGCTGGAGGATGTACTAAAGTGCTTAATGTTAATGCAATGTCTCTCCAGCGCCCAGGGTGCATCCTATACTCCTCTGCGCTTTGCTCTTCAAAACTCAGACAAGTCCAGAAAAAAATATACAATTTTTATAGCTGTTTTCTGAAACATTTTCAAAAGCAACCTCAGGAAATGCATAAAAGAATATACATGAGACAGGTAATAAAACAAGTTTAAACTTTATGGCATGGAAATCATATTATTTGCATGCAAAGCTAATTATTGCATTGCACATCTTTCTAGTTTCTAGTACAAGATAAGAAACTTATAAATCACTTTTCACAAATGGATATCTGATTATTAAGTTTGTGTTATCATTATAAAACATTTAAAGTTTAACTTCATTGCTCCTAGAAATTATCAGTTCTATCTTATTCAGGGATAACACCTGAGCTTTTAGAAGCTGACATGTGAAGCCAACATGTACAGTTGGAAATCTAGTATGAAGTTTAGTCTCTGGCAAATTATCCCTTCAGTGGCAATCCAAGTGTTCTTACAAAGTATGTTCCAAGGGCATCACATAAAGGACAGCTGTGTAGCTCTTATGGGCCCTAGTTTCTGCCATAAGCACTTATTTACAGATACCAGTCTACTAATGTACTGACAACCAGAACATAGTACTTTGGATACAAATAATTAAACTTTTTTTTTTGTATTTATATGTGAAAAATGCTATAAAAGTTGCTAGACTGTAACAACTTTTATAAGAAAATTATGACCTTGAAAAAGTAGTGCTTTTTGGGAAAGAATTTTTAGTTGCTGACATCATTCCTGTCCACTGAGGACAGAAACTGTCCAAAGACAACCAACATACAAATTATACGGTATCGCATTTTAATATATTTGGAACTCTAGTCCTACACTTCTGAAAGTAATGAGGGTTTTGCAACTGCCTTCAGTAAAAATGAAGTCCATGACTGAATGAGGAAAGGTTATTTTAGTAATATGAAGAATCTTAATCTGTATCATATATATTCATGCACTGATCATCAGTAAGGTAAACAGGTTGAGATGTGATCTTTGGCTATTGTCATTTTATGTAGAAGATTTTACTAATTCATCCCAGGCTGGATGATTGTGCTTTTTTAAATTTTTGGATCCTGATGTGAGTAAAACTCAGCCAGGTTAATCTGTAATGTACGCAGTTTTAATAAATATCAGATGCTAATATTTTAATAATGTTTTAGCTAATGTTAGAGAACTTATGGGTGGAAAAATAGATTTAAAAGAATGGCTAGAATGTTTTTTAAATTCAGAAACCAAACTTTTTTAAAGGTAAGACAACAGAATATCTTCTACACCGATTAATATTATAAATTCAAAAGTAAGATTAAAAGAAGCAAACACTTTTTAAAAGTTTAGATCTCCTGCACTCATATACAGGTAAATAAAAAAGCAATCTTGTTTCCAGAATTTGCTAAGCACCAAACAGCAGTAACAGCCACCATTGGGATCTGTGAGATGCTCAAAACTTTGGAAGATTCAGACCAGACACCTAAGAATGAATTGGAGGACTCATCTGCATGCAAATATTTTTAAGAATATGGCCAAATCTAGAATTAATTCTTAGTGTGTCACTAGGTGTAGTATAAAGCTCCAGTACACATTACTGTGGCCTCTCTAGAGTTTATGGTAAAGTTTTATAGTAGTAACTATAGAATGGTGCTCTTTATGTACATTAAAAGGATTAAATATATTACCAAACATGTACTTCTTTTCATGGTTTGCCATAATACTTGCAAAATAAAAGCCAACCATTTTTTTATAATCTGCATATACATTTATATTCTAAAAAGGGTTGAAAGACAAAGGGTTTTGCTTAACATTGGATTTTGACAAAGAAACCTACATTCCAGGTGTGAAAACACTTACATTTGTGATGAACATTAAACATCACAGAATCACAGAATTGTTGAGTTTGGAGGTCACCTCCTGAGATTGTCTAGTCCACCCCCTGCTACAGAAGGGTCAATTAGATCAAGTTTCTTAGGGCTGTCCTGTCAACTTTGGAATATCTCCAAGGATGGAGACTCCCCACAACCATTGTTGGCAAAGCATATCTTATCTCTGGGCAAGCATATGTCACTGCATTTGCAATGCCATGCTTGAGATTAAAATATATATGTTTAAAAAGATAATAATATATGTATATATCTTTCATCTGAGAACAATATCATGCAGTCCACCATCATACTGGGGAGACACTGCAGAGAGATCTTTCCCAGGAGAGTTCAAATATAACTTCATCTGTATTTGTTAAAAAATTTTCTGGTAAAAATACTGTTCTGTCCAGAGAAGTCCACTTCTGTTAGATGCCCATATAGAGACTTCATTAGTGTCTATAATTTTTTCCTACCAACTATTCATTTAGCATCTCACATTCTGTTAAAAAAAAAACAACACCACAACCAAACCCAACCTAGTTAGCAAAGAACATTTTAATTTTGTGGTAAATCAGAATGACTATAAAAGATCTGCTCTATTCCAAGTCACAGTATGAAAGGAAAGCCCAGTAAAGCAAGTGTTATTAAAAAAATTTTTTCCTGACTTCATCGGACTTACATATCAGCTATTCAGAAAATAGTCCCAAAGAGAGTCTTTAATTTAAACTGTCTGATGTTCTTTTGGCAGTTGTAGTGAAACCAAGAGATTTGTTCTCCAGAAAACTTGGACATAGTTTTAGATGAAAGAAAAAGGGGGAGGTGGATTGGGTTTTTTTAAGGTGGACTTTACTGCAAATTATTCAGTTACTGTCAAAGAAAAAGTATTTTTTCTGGAAATGATTATAATTAACTATCGTACTTCTTTCAGAAAAGCCTACTTCCTTTTAAATAGCAGGAAGTGTTCTCTGTCCACAAAAGCTAACACACAGTGAAATTAATAAATACCATACCTCTTTCTGAAAGCACTTTTTATTCACACAATTCAGTAGAATTAAACATGTTAGAAATAATTTTCACAAACTCAATCCTTTGCTTCAAGATATAACTCAGATGTATTCTCAGAAAAGAGCATAATGGAAATGTGAATAAATAAATTTTGATTTGACATAGCACAACAAAACTCCCTTTGACTGGCTGGAGACAGAAATACTTTCAGATAAGTCTTCATAAGCTTATTCAGGAAATGAATTCTAGAAACGGTGTTTCCTGAAAGGTAAATGCTGCTAAGAAAAGTTCTGACCCTTATTTAAAGTTTCTTTCAAAGTCAATTATTTATTCTTTTCACTGTCCCTAGGTCTGGAAAAAGTGCCAAAAGACCTTCCTCCCGACACAACTCTGCTGGACTTACAGAACAACAAAATCACTGAAATTAAAGAAGGAGATTTCAAGAACTTGAAGAATCTTCATGTAAGTGTATAAATGAACTAGTATTTGCCAAAAAAAAAAAAAACAAAATAGGGATAAAATGTGGTTTTGGCCTGGTACTCAGGTTTTTAAGGAAAACTGATGAAATACTCTGTGATCTTCCTCCACCAGCCCAGCCTATTTATTTCCTTTCTCATTCCTCTCCTGCAAACTCTGTTCTCATACCACAGAGGTTTCTCATCTCAGCTTTTCTTACCTGTCTCCTGTCCATTCAGTCTCCTGATCTTGATCATAATTTCTCTAACCTATTTATTTATGTTTTCAGTTCCTTTGGCACAGTGACTATTTCTATTCACAGCATTTTTTTCTATTTAAAAGATCCATCTCAACCCTGCCACCTCACTCACTTATTGCTGTATTCCTTCCCCTCCCACCTCTAGGCTCACAGAGATTTGTATATACCATGTTTGTCAGCAGCTTTTTTGTACAAATTTTAGATCAAGAATCCTTTCAAATCAATATTCTGCCCCCTACACTACAAGGAAATTGTGTTTTTGCAGTAACCTTCTCCTAGCAAAATTCCATCCTCATCCTCCTTTACCTGCCAGTCTCTTCCAACACTACAGTCTGTTTTCCTCTTTGCCGAAATATTTTCCTTCCCTGGTTTCTGTGACTGCCCTTTTTTCTGATTCACCTCTTCTTTTCCAAGTTTCCATCAGACAACTACCTTCCGCTGTTTCCAAATTTTTGTTTCTCTGTCTGAGGTCCTCCTCCCTTATTTCTATACTTTTCATCAACATCTTAAAATTCATACTTCATAGTCTTGCCTCAGTTTTGTTGAAATACCTCTTTCTTTCCAGATCAGAAAAAGGTTATTACTTCTCTGCCTTTGAAAGTAATACCCCAACTCAGGCTTATTTCTGAAAATATTTTTCTAGCCTTTCACCAACTCATTTTATTCTGTGTATTGTTCCATTTGATCCTTTTTCATTATAATCAATATAAACTACTTGGCTTTGCTTTCCTGGCTCTTCACAGCCTGTTTCTATTCTATTGTTTTAATCCACAACCAAGAAGCCAACTCCCACTTTTTGTCCATTCATGAAGTCAATGCCGCCATCCAAACAAGCACTGTTTCAAACAATAATCTGCATTCACCCACTCTTACTCGGAAAAAAAATCATATAAACATTTATCTCCTTAATTACTTGCAAACTCCCTCTTAAATTTTTGTTTTAATGCAACATAAAGACAAAAAGTTTAAAAAAAATCTAGGAATATGCACAATGGCAGTCTGTCCATAGTGGAGGGTGTCCATACTGGAGCCACAAGTAAATCATGATGAGGTTCATGTCATCTAATTTTAGCATAGGTGTCTATACTTGAGCTAGTTACATAGATAACCTCTACATTCAACAAAGAGATGTAGGTGCTTCTACATCACATTTCATCTGACTTAGTTTTAGAATGAGATGACTTGTGCCCCAGATTTTTTTTTCAATTCCTCTGCTTGGCTACTGAACAGATTCGACACCCTAATTCCTGCCCACTTGTTTTATTTTTCTTCCACCTTGGAGAGAAGTCCTGTGTTTTCAGTGGAGATCGTCTGCAAGGTGCTTAAAAGGATGAAAGCCTTGTCAGTGCAATTAATCTTTTAGAAATCCTTCTTCATGACACTGCATGAAATGAGTCAGAGCAGGATATTGCAGATGAAAAGCCCTGCCCCCAGTCACTTCTGCCTGCTTGGCACTCGGCTCAGGTGTCTGTTACACATCCTGCTGTGAGTTAAGCTGTTGTGAACTATGTCATCTCATTGAGGTTAACTCTATGGATTTTTTTCTTTCTTTTATTACAGCAGATACAATTTAATAGCGAATTAAGTTGGTAACTCTTCAGGGAAGAGATTATTTGTTTGTTTTACTCCCCAAAGTACCCAGTACATGCTTAGGGACGTATGGAAATCATAGAGGAGAATGACAACAGTAACATAAGTTTTAACAAACAACCTTCAAAACAATGCAGTTTTCCTGGCTTTACTCAAGGACAAAAAAACAATCCTCCAGTCTTCTCCCCAAAATAATAATTTAGTTATGCAGTACATTTATATAACTAGGCACCATCTTTGCTCTCAGCAGGCATCATTCTTCTTCTTGTGTAATACCTGGGAATGATTTCCATTCCCCGTCTTGCAATTAAATATTCTTCACAGTCATAGTGAAAGGGGAATATTGCTAAAGCTTCATTGTTGACAGAGCTCCATTGTCAGTTTTGTTTTAAGGACATATAAATGTGCATGTGATATATATATATATGTGTGTATATATATATATATATGTAATGTATATGCTTCTTAATCATATTCCCTGATAAACATGGCTTGTCTTAGTGTAACACTTGACAATGTGATGTTCAAAAGTTTCTAGACTTCTTAGACTTTACTAAACCTTCTTATGCTCTACTAAAACAAAGATTTACATAAATTGTCAGTATTATCGTTTGAAAATCTAAAATTATCAGCAACTGCAGTTAACCTCTTGCATGAAGTGGTCACTTAAGGGAACAATTCCTTAAATCCCAGTTTTCATAGATCTTGAAAAAAATGAAGACTATATCCAGCTTATTCCTTTTGAATATTCCTTTTTAATTCCTTCCTAATTCCTATAGACATCACCAAACATAGGTATAATAGTTTTAGGAGAGATTTTCGTGAACAAGTTGGGTTAAACCTAAAGTTCAACTTGTACTAAAAACCAGATGAAGTAAGGAGAAAAGAAAGGATCTGCCTATAACTTGCCTATGGCTTCTCTTTCAGCACAAATGTAACTGTTTATGCCCTGAATGCACAATATACAGAAACAGAAATGAGAGAGAAATTAGTACATACAAAAATATTCTTTGTTTCAGAAAATTTTCCTGAGTAGTAAAAGAGCAGTTGAAATTTGCAGCTGTGGAAATATGGCAAGCAATTAGAAAAGGATGCAACTAAGGGAATATTTATCTGCAAATAATAGATGCCTGCCAGAAAACACCAGAGTCAACAGTTTTGGTGCACTTCATGTTTTTATAGTTTCAAATTTATCCAGGAAAAAGTGGCTAAACCATTCATGTTGTACTATAAAAACTCTGAGACTTCACGGTATTTAAAAACGAAAGATAAGATGTAATTTTTACAAGAGGGCTTGGGGGAATAGGAAAAAAATTGAAGACAGTCTTTTTTTAGGGCCGAGGACTGAGTTTTGTCGTTTCAGAAATCTGTCTGATACTATGTAAAAAACTTGCTTATGATTTAGACCTGTGGCAAAACAATCAGAGAGGCGCTGTTGGAAAAGCCAGGAAAAAAATCTTCTATGAAACTATCAGAATTTTCCAGGCAGACTGACACTTCTGGATAGAGTACAGTACTTTGACCCCATGGACACAATAAAGAATCCCAAATACTACATGAGTAAGCCCTCATGCAAAGTGAAGGAGGAGTCTACAAAAACAGCACACGGAGTTGTATGCTGTGTGGCGAAGCCAAAGCAAACCAGCATAATGCCTGGCACTTGGAAAAAGAGGTAAAGGAAACTACTGTCTATTAGATCACTATAAGAACAGCACAAACAGCAGAATAGTGACTGCGTGCTTTTCCAACAGGAATTTTTGAATGGCACAGTGTTAGTACACTGAAAGAAGACAAATGCTCTGTTGGCCTGAAATCAAATGGAACATTGCTTAATTTAAGCTGTCAGAACTATGCAAAGCCATGGTTGTGCATACAACAGTGTTAAAACTAGTTGTATTTATATCAAAATAAAAGACCTGCACAAAAGAAATAAAAGAATTAAACTTGGCTCTTAAGGTTATGACCATATCCACACTAAGGTATTATCAAATCTAAATGTATGGACAAATAAACTGAAACACTTTTTGTAGTAATATTAAGTGGATTGCATTAGAAAAGTTTCATGCATTTTTTTTAATTTTTTTTTTTTTAATGAAAAGAAGGAAGGATTGCCCTGTGAAAGGACAAGAGCCCAGATTAACTGAAGAAAATTTTAAGAACATCTTCCAGGGATACAGAAAAGCTCCTAACAGATCAAAAAATATTAATGAAAGAACTCAGTCTTCTGATGACTCATTACAGCAGGCATACAGACTCATTTTCCCAGGCATAATTAAAAGAGAAGTTAAGTAAACATAATCCTCTGCAAATCACAGAATGAAGAATAAGTAACCACTGGCACACTGTAAAAACCGAAGACAGATATCTTTGTCCAGTTTCTACCTCTGAACTCAATTCCCATTATCATCAATGGCAGACATTCTTAACAGGACTGAGAGATACCTTTTAAAAATTTTTTATTTCCATTTGGTGCAGCTGTAGTTTTCTAATAAACATACTGAGAAAAAAAAAAGAAGTTAATCTTTCTGAAATGCAGCACTCCCTTAGAGAGTTGTCATTTCCTCAGACCCTCCTTTGCATTGTGCTTAACACACAATGAGGTTTTCCACATGCGTGCAAAACATTTTTAATGTGCAGAGGGTAAAGAGCTTTGTGCATGAGGAAAACAACAGAAGAAAATACTTTATGGTCCTTAAAATTCTGGAGAGAGTCGGCGTACTAAGCTAATGAAGAAAGGAAATTGTATGGAACACAACAATAGAATAAAGAAGTAAACTGTGATAAAATGAATGACCAAAATGCTTGCATCAGTAGACAAGGACAGGGTTGAAAGATTCTCTAGAACTCCAGAGCATTAGGCTTATTTTTTGTAGAGCCTGCTGCTCCCTGGTCATCTGGGCAAGGCATGTTACACAAGCCTTATCAGTGAGCGCTCAAACACCCAGCACACTAGATCTGCAGCAGGCTTTGTGAGGTTATAAAGCACGGTACTGTGGATGTGATCAAACCCCTTTCCACAGCCTTTTGCTTATACTGGCAGGCTGTTGTTTCAGTGCCTTGCCATCTCCTTCCCTCACAGTTCATTCATCTCTTCCCTGTTGTTTCTATGTCATCCCTTTTTCCTTGCCTTTCTTAGCTATGTCCTCTTGATTCTAGCTTTGGTAGGGTTACTATCGAACCTTACCAAAGAATTTAAGTAACAACAAATGAAGAGAAATTGCATGATCATTTTTTTCTATACCTTTATCCTTTTCCTGCCTTAGCTGTAGATCACGGGCCCTTCAGGAGACATAAAATCTGGAATTCTGTTTAGAGACTTCTGTGGATTCAGGGGCTCTTGGTTCCTTCAAGTTTACCAATGTTAATAATTTTTTAAATTAATTTTAAAATTAATACTTGTTTTGTAGAATTCTGTCTCCTGGTATAACACAATTAGAGAAGAAAGTCAGGTTCTGTTTTATATTTTTTGTGTTCTTTGTTGTGTTTTTTTTTCCTAAGTGTACATCCTCTACTGATAATTTGGCAGAAAAGCTTGACTATATGTCCAGGTTATGAGTATGATTTAACAACTAAAACCATAAGGAAAACAAAAAGGACAAAATTTATTATTATTTTTATTTGGATGCCTGACTCCTGAGCTAACAATTCTTAAGGCATTACTGTTCCTAGCAGAACTGTAATAAAAACCAGGTAATAATGTAATACATAACCCAGGAAATTAAAGAAATTCCATTGGGTCAGCGGATTGACTTTTCAGTTTAAACCCTGAAGGATGCATGCATCATTAAAGGTTTGATGTTAGGTAAGAGCACCATCCCCAGCTGGCAAAACAGATGTACCATCATGTATTATGGCTGATAACAATTTTCTGATCACTGTACAGTTCACTTCTGATTTTGGCAAGGCTCTTGCTTCAAAATATTCTAAACTAAGAAGAACAGAAGTAGGGATGAAAACCCCTCAGAACAATCCCCTGAGATTCTGACATAATGAAATTACACCAAAAAATACAATGCCCTGTTCCCCACCCCCAGACAGGGCAAAAATTGTAGGTTTTGGTAACCCCAAGAAGAACAACCCTATGCTAGTTCCTACATGATTGCCACACACTCCCTCTGCAGTTTGTCAGGGTGTATTTTGACAAAAGCCTGCCAATAAGTGTTCCAAAATTTTCCTGAATTGTGAATCCTCCTTTCTGTTTGGGGAATAAATATTTGAGGAAGAAACCAGGCCAGAGGGAGCTAAATGGCCAGACTTCCACTGACTTCAACGGAGCCGGCACCTATTCCTGTCATACAGTGATTTTTTTTTTTTTTTTTTTCTGACTACACCAATACCAGAGCTGTTTCAATAAAAAGTAAGCCATCTTTGGAGCAAAGCTTGGATTTTTTTTTCTCTCAGCAGGACTCAAACTGCTGGACATGATAAGCTGGTCTGGAGGTATTATCACAATGCAATATTATAACAGAGTCAGTGTTTACCATGCAAAGTTTACATGTTAAATATGACAAGGGAACCAGATTAAGCTCAGGAAAATGAGGTTGGAAGCTAATTTTTCTCTTATCTGTAAGAAATTGCTATGAACCTTCTAAGTCTGACTAAATGATGTCTTTAATACTTGATGTATTTGTGCCTTTATTTTCTCTTTCTTGCTTGCTTCTTTTCTTACCTATGGCTAAATATCTTCACACCCATACCAGGTCATGCTGAAAGCTGCACATTTGCATGCTCAGCCTTTTGTATTGTGAATTGGTGATATGCTTCCACTCTTTTTTTTTTTTTGGGGGGGAAGTACCTTTGTTTTAAGACATATCTTTTTCCCTCCACTAAAAATGGAAGTGCGGAAGAAGATAGATTTTTGAATAAAAGTATCAATTCCTGTGGCTCTGTTTTAGGCAGTCAGATTTCTGCCAAATCCTTTCATACTAGCAGCATTGCAAATGCTATCTGTGGCCAATGGCTCCAGCACTTTCAGCACCTTCGGGTTGACCCTTATTTTTCCCTCTAAGTACTTCTTGCCCTGTATGAAATTTTGATATGTCCTTTACACAAGATGAATATAATGCCCCATCATGCCATCTGGGCTTTATTCAGGATAGCTAGTCCATGTGGCATGTTTTTGCCTAACATCCCTTTCTCAATAGCACTGCCTGCAGATGTTTTCCCTAGGTTTTTCTCCTCTAGTTCCTGTTTTCACTGACCTCTAATTCCCCTGAGTTTTTCATTTTATTTTATTTTGTTTTAACTTTTGTTACATGCAAACCATACGGGGCACATTCTGAGGAAAGTAAACAGCATTGCTCCAGGGCTAATAACTTAGTTCTTTAAGTCTTGCGTATAATAGAGTTATTGTGAAGTGGGAAAGGAACCCAGGGGTATGGCTTGCCAGGTGCTATGCTGGTGTGTTATCCTCATCATTTGCGGTTTCTCTGGGAGACAGTAAAACTTCTCTTGCAAATTCTGATGTGTGGGTTTATTTTTTCTTCTTTACAGCTGCACAACACTGTGGAAAAATAATGCAGGTTAAAAAAGCTGGGAGTAGGGACTTGCAGAGTGGGGTGTAAGTGGGAAATGATATTCTGGAACAAAAAAAGTTGAAAACTACAGGCGTGTGATACCTTCCCACCTTATACCACCATACATCATTCCCACTGTGAAATCAGTATTTTTAAACATACTTTTGATAGATACCATCATTTCTAAGTGAGAGACTTTATGAATGTTTGAGTAAAACAACAGTTCTGTGTGTTTCCCCACAATAACATGATCATATCCAGGAGAAAGCATTGGCAAAACAGAGCAAATTATTCCTAGGTACCTCGATAATTTCTGGTTTTGGTCAGGTCTATCAGTTCTTCTCTGAAGAGCTGTAACAATCCTCTTAATGTCAACTACTCAGAGAGTATTTACATTGCAGTGACTAGCTGAATGTATACCCATCTATTTCCAGGAAGAAATATTTCACATCGGATCATTAGCTCTGATAATCATAGCCCAAACATTTTTTATCTAAAAAGCAACAAAATTAAAACAAATCAAATAAAAAAGAAAAAAGATAAGGCAGACTTTTAGCTGATATAAATGACCAAGCAGGATGCAGGATAAAAAGTTCAAGTGCTGAGAAGATGAGTCTAAAATCATTGAATGTTGACTTAGAGATCTATGGAAGAGAAGTTCATGGTAAAAATGAGGAAAAAAAATAATGTAATTAGCAATAGCACGTTCTGTTATTCAGTTATTACGATAAAACTATGAAAGAGGCTCATCTGCACATCTCAAGCTGTACCCCTCATAAAAACAGGATTGTTTCCCATGTCCTAACATTGCGCAGGTAGCTGTATTTCACTATGGGCAGAATCTATATCTGTATCACAATTCTGGCAGTGATGACTCAGGAAACCACACCCTGTGTGTACCCCATGTGTTCTCATGGCAGTTCTAGCTCAGGCTCGAATAAAAGACAGTTGGGGCCATGGCTCTCACTGACCAAGATATTTATTTTGGGAGAGGCTTATTGTTAGGGAAATACTCTGCTGAACTGTGAGTGACCTTTTCTACCTCCTCCTGCAAATGCGTTATTGCTAGCTAGCATACAGAATTAAAACCAGATATGCTCGGCTTTACGTGCACTCAGTGAAACCATGTACAGAACACACTGTTTGCTTTGCTCAGGATGATCTGAAAGAGGAGTCCATTAGGGAAAAAACACACATCAAGTACCATTTTAAACTATCTTCTCACCTCTCTTTCAGTTTTCATGATGGAGGGTGTTGTCACAGATGCTGATACATTTCTTGGCACTGTTTTAATACTTACTGAGTTGGAAAGAGTTGAATGCTCAATTTTTCTCCAAGAAACAGACTAAAGTGTAATTCTGAAAATGTTAAAATGGTATTAAAATGCACTGAATGTTAACTATAGTATATGCAATATAAAAATTTGTGGTTTAGCAGTAATTGTTGTCTTCTGTTTCTGAAAATAGCATAATGGATTACTGAACAAAGATGCTCCATAGCTATTCTCCAGTAATAAATATAAGTAGATATTATATCTATATTTATGCAATCCATTCCTCCTAATTCACTGCACACATATGTAGCACTGTAAGTCTGATAAATAGATAGCAAATGGATGGAATGATAAATTAATTCTGATATGTATCATATCTGAAATCCTTTCCATTAGCTGTATTACTGTTCTGACAGTAATGGGTCTTTCTTCTCCCTTTTTATGTCATGCTTCGTTAACCAGTAAGTGAGTTAGCAGTAATATAAAATTTCAGAGGTGTATGGAGACCAGCTATTACAGGTAACAGGGCTTTCATAGAAGCCTCTCTTCCCTGACTGTATAGAGAGCGAACTTGCTTAGAGATACTGTGGGTCTAGATATTACAACTGTTGTGAGAAGTAGATTAGGGACCTACATAGGAGGCAAAATGAATGTGGTGCCTGATCCCTAACTGCAGGAGTTAGAGTACGATGCTTCAAAGCGCTCCCCTTCCATACCAAGTTAGGCTTACCAAAAAAACAGCTTATATCTCTGCAAAAATGAGGTTATTATCAGACAAAAATCTATTAAGCGCAGTCTATAGGACTAAAGGGAAAGAGGTGATGCTATGTATATTTTTAATAAGCTGAGGCTGTGCCTTCACTGTACTGAGTCGTAGAGTGTTCTGTTCAGGAAAAACTGGTTAGGATGGTTGTGTGATGATGGTATCCTCAGAATAAACATAATCAGAAAAAAAAGCAAATAAAACTGATAATGTTAGTTTTACGTGAATGTCTGTTTTTCACAGCTTTCAAATAGAAGGGTTGTAGTTATTCTTGGGTACAAATTGTGGATGTTATCAGAAGCTGCATATACCTCAGCAATGAAATGAAAAAAACCACTTGTATGATGTAGGCCTTGTTTATCTCTCACTATTTCAGAAGTTCTTAATCTATTTGTTTTAGTACTGCATTATATTTTCTTCAGCCCGCTACACTGGCCATGAAAAGACACTAGAAAAGAATAATAATTTTTAAATATTTCATTGTTAAAATAATTTCCCCTGTGATCATCTGAGATCTCCTTCATTATTACTCCACAGGCATTGATTCTTGTTAACAACAAAATCAGCAAAATAAGCCCGTTAGCTTTCGCACCTCTGAAGAAGCTGGAGAGACTTTACCTGTCCAAGAACAACCTGAAGGAACTCCCAGAAAACATGCCGAAGTCTCTTCAGGAGATACGGGCTCATGAGAATGATATCTCCAAGTTGAGGAAAGCTGTCTTTAATGGACTGAATCAAGTGATTGTCTTAGGTAGGAGCATGAGAAATTATAACAAAATCAACTCAGTGTTTTTTCAAGATGTTGTTTTTAGTTCAATCAGTGATTTTATGTAGAAAGCCAAGAAATGCTCCAATATATTGTACCTCCAAATTAGCTTTGACCTGAAGGATATAAGTACCTACACTGCAGCACAGCTCATGACCATGTTTTGTTGGCAGAACTAGGCACCAATCCAATCAAGAGTTCAGGCATTGAAAATGGAGCTTTTCAGGGGATGAAGAGGCTCTCCTACATTCGTATCGCGGACACCAACATTACTAGCATCCCAAAAGGTAAGAAATTAAATTAGTATTTCAGAGATTTGCATAGGTATAACATAGAGATTTGTAGTCAGCTGGGAAAAAAATTATTATGGAAGACTTTTGAGTCAGTCCTTAGAGTATCCGTCACTTGACTACTTCATTTTTTGGTCAGTTGACTTTTATTGGCTTGGAATTTTTGTTTTTTCTTTTATGAGAAGCTCCACAAGAGGTGCACTGTCAAAAACAAGCCATTTAATGTAATTTTGCTTTTCTTGTCTCATAGCTAAAATATAAAGTGAAAGAATGTTTTCATCTTCCAACCCTGGTTGGTGAGCCTGATCAACATTACACAGATGTAAACTCATGTAGAATTAACTAAAGTTCTACAAGTGTAAAATCAGCCCTCCACAAGTCTGTGGGCTTGAAACCAAAAATATTATTCCTATACAAAACAGAAACACTTGCTATGTTTAAAAGTACTTCATTGCAAATTGCTACAAAATAAGAACAACTTCAACATAACCTATTAAAAACAAAACAAACCAAACCAGAATGGTTCCAATCCAGAGAAAATTATATTCAATGTATTCATACTTCAGCCAGTGGATTGTTTTGAAATAGCTGAAAATGTTTTGAAAGTTAATGCTAGTTGTTATTTCTTTCTTCCCACATTTCCTGTTTTGGATGTTCCTTCAAGGGACCTCAGATAGTTAAAATTTTTGGTCCCAATTTTTTTGTCCTGATAAACAGAATTTGCAAACTAGTATGTTCCCTACCTAAAATAGCTTTAAAATTATTTTACCTCATTTTTATAATCTCATTTTCTGCTGGTGTTATTTGTTAAATACCAAGGTGCCAAAGGTTTGTAGATTTATGTATGTGGATAGTCTGGCTAAAATGAAGGCTCTTTCTCTTACGCTATTGTCTATGTCCCATTTACATAATCATGAAGGCTAGAATTCATACCTGAGAAGAATTTAATTTAGCTATTTTTTAAGAATTAACTCCTCTATGATAACCTGAGGTGCTTGGTCTTATTTCATGCCAAATAAATTGTTACTAGCTGTTTTCAGTTTCCCTGATTGTGAAAATTCCTTGATTAATTCAGTGAATTGTTCTTGGCCATGTCCAGTAAAAATCTTTTTATTACCATAAAGACCCTCAGTGTAACACAAGTCCTTTTTAAAAAAGGATAATAATCCAGTTTTATTAAAAGTAATTTATGTTTTTCTCTCTTTCAGGCCTCCCCCCATCCCTTACTGAACTTCACCTTGATGGCAACAAAATCAGCAAAATTGATGCTGAAGGCCTATCTGGACTCACCAACTTGGCAAAGTAAGAATTAATTTCTTGGTTTTGTATAAAATATTAGTTGAAATTGTAACCATCACACACACACACAATTAGAAATCATTACTCTGGGCTTCATGAGCATTATGATCATTGAAGCAGTACATAACTTAACAGGAAAAACTTCTTGTGTACTGAAGGGAACAAACCACTTTTTTTTTTTCCTAATGATACTTTCCAGCTGTTTTCAATTATGAGTGATGTATGCCCAGGACAACCATTTCTTTGAGTAAAAAAAAAAAAAAAAAAAGAGAGAAATTAGATTTTTTAATTATTTCATACTTCTTTCATTGTATTTCCAATTTTGGTTTATGCAGTTTTCTTGGGACACTGCATTGCTCATATAATTTGCCCTGGAAACTGAGGAAAGAAACACATGGGAACCAAAACTGCTTGGACCAATGTTTCCTTTGTGTCTCAAGAAAGGCAAGTCTGCAAAGAGTGCAGGAACATGACAAAAAACTAGTAATACAATATAAATGAAAAAGTGTTATTTTTTCAGAGTGATAGTACCTTGCTAATCTGTGAATATGTTGTGGAATGAGTTTCTCTAACTGTAGGAAAATGTAAGGAGAATTCCCAAAGAGAAGTTACAGAGATACAGAATTATTTGTGAATTAAATAACATGCTAAAATAGTAAAGTGGACCTTTAGTACAAAATAGTACAAGCTACTTTAATACTATGATACTTTAAAACTTTGTATGAAAATAGAAATGTAATTGATTTAAAAGACCATTAATCAGATTACTGGATCTAATTCCTGGATCTTCATCTTAATCATTCTGCTTGTCATAATGAAGGCAGAAAGCAGAAATCAAAGAAAGATTACTGAGCAACAGGAGTTAAGTTCACCACTGTTTATAGTAGCTTGGACAGTAATTTAATGCAATGAAATATACAGTAATCTAGCATGTGTTTCAAATCTGGCAATTCCAAGTGATAAAGCTTAGAACCTCTTTCTAGAGCTTGTAAAATAAGACATTTCAATGCATGTTTGATGTTCATATTTGATCACAGATTCATCTCTGCTCAAAAAAATCTGCCCCTGGATTTTAATGAAAAAATAAAAATACCATAATTATAGGTTCGGGACTATGAAGCAGTTATCGTTTATGATAGAGGCTTCATATAAAATGTAACATCCTCCAGAGCAATTATAAAGAAACTTCCAAAACCAAAACAAGATCATAACTACTCAGATTGAGAGTAATTTACTTTACTGGAGGAGGGAGGTGTGGGGTGTGTCAAGTGCCCTGCAAGTTGACAGGGGTTTACTGCTTTTTCACATTTGCACTTGGAAAACACTACAGGCAACATCACCTGGACAATACTGTTGGAAGTCCTTCTTAAGGCATAAAGTTTTATGCAGCAAGTGCTGACGGACTACTAAAAATATCTAACCTTGGCCAGCTTCTGTTGTGGCTGTACTGTACGGAGAAACAAGATACTCTCTTGATCGTGGTGTGGAAATGTGGAGTTGCTCAGAGTAGGCACCAAGTTTTAAACTGCTCTCTGGCCTGTGCTTAAGCAGGCAACCTAAGCATAGTCAGAAATCCTCTTTTGCAAAGTTGAAAAGTAATGCAAAATACAGATCGGAAAAAAAGGAGTGCACTGGACATAACAGAGCAGACAGACAAAGAAAGGAGGGAACTATAGGAAAGCTCCAGGACAGCATACGGGATAAATCTAAGGGGCAGCAGAAACAAGCTACTGAACACCAGCTTTAATTTACACATCTAAGTCTTCAGGAACATCATCAGCACAGGGTCAGACCACTCTCTTTCTGGATCATGTCAACTCATGCTCAACAGTCTAATAGCTGCCCTAAAGCACAGTTAGACCTTGAGAAACAGGTCATTTTTTTGACTGTGTTAAAGTGTTTTGAACTGTAAAATGTTCCATGCAGCAGCTTGGTGGAGATCTACTGCTCATTCTCTTTTGAATTATTGAGTTCTAGCAGACTGACAATATTTGGCCTTTTTGTTAGTTTGTTTTCCTTGTAAAATTACTCTTAAGTCTTTCAAAAGCCTTCACATAGACCTGCAGTTGAAAAAAAAAATCTCATGAATGTAAAACGAACAAAGACTTTGCTGGTTATATGCAGGAATGAGCTCCACAGGAGGATATACACATTAGACAACTAATGTTATTAATGTCTATATCCTATTAAAGTTTGCTGAGAAGATCTAGCTTTGTACAGTGGAAGTTGCATCAAGCCCAGAATTATGATGATGTTGAGCAGCGTGAAGTTTGTTTAAAAAAAGTGGAAATGAGCCAGCAGGGGTGTTGGAAATAAAAGAAGGTGAAAAAATATTTGAGATTTTCTTTAATTTTTAGATGTTTTTGATGATGCTCTTCAATGATTTAGAACACTGTGATTAGATCAGCTAAAACACTGGAAGAATGTTACCTATTCACTAATATAAAATGAAGAAATATGTGGATATATTAAGCAAGATGATTTTTCAAATTCTTCCTTTTTTTTTTTTTCCCCATGGGAAAAAGAAAAGAGATGAAGACCGTATTCTTTCCTAACAGTCTTAATCACCCTGTATTTTACACACTAATATTGACTTCTTTCATTTGTAAACATAGCCCCGAGTGGCTGGGAGTTTGTTTGTAACACATTTAAATGAGATGTAATCACATATAATTTCACTGCTTGTGGGAGTTAGATCCACTTTTCTACAGACTCCTCCAATTTTACTCTTTCCCTAAAAGACTTTCACTGCATGAGCTAATGCAGAGTTGGACCTTGTCCATCCCTGTGGTGTGTAAAGGGGTTACTTTTGCTTCAACAGACCAGTATGAAAGTCAGACCTACATTTTTTCATGCTGGTCTCCCTAGGTGTGACACATCTGCTTGTAGAGCTGAATATGTAGCGAGCACATATTTAGATATGTGTCAACCAATAACTTATAACCTTCTGTTTTGTTTTGTTTCTTCTAATCCTTTCAAAGACATTCACTATGAGCACACATCACTGAAGTCCTTTGTAGACATTCTGTAGATCTTCAGACCAAATTGCTTTTTAGGAACAAATCCTCCAAGCTTTCCTAAATCTTGAAGTACTCTATTCAAAAGGAATTTTGTTCTAATAACTTTTAAATGAAACTTGTTCCTGTCCAAATTCTAGCAAATATATGGGATACTGTGAACTGATTTCTGAGTGAAATAAATCCCTGTTGATGTCAGTGGGAGATGTCATTAAGCTCTCCTCTGTCGTTTAATAGTTTGACAACATTGCAATATTTAAATTATAATGGTGCGACTGTTCGTATTATACATAATGCTAGTTAACAAGATCTTTATGTGATTGTTTCTTTTTAAAAGAGAAGTCATAAAATGTGCTTCCATTCCTGGAAAGCATTATTTCTGGAAACATCTCTGCCATAAAGATCAAACAAGAATTTTTAGTTCTGTGATTTTATACTAGGTCCAGATTCTGACTTTTGAAGCTGGCACAAGCCACAAAGAATTACAGGTAGTAGATTACTGTGAATGAGGCTTTCTTTAAGAAGTACTCATCCATAGCAAATTCTTTTATTACAAGGATTCTGACTACCTATATTAAATTCTTTAATTGATTAAGTTATTAATAAATCTCAGAGCATTTACTCCTCAAAATTAAAAAAATTGCTTGAAGAAAAACAATAAAGCAAACTAGATAAAGGAGGTTTAGCCTTTATAGAAATAATTTCTCAAAGGACAACACTCCTAATGATAACTCCTGAAGAATCACCACTGAATTCCTTACTGCAACACAGCGCATTGTAACTTATGAGAATCTCTTGAAAAAATTCGGTAGTTTGGTGATCGCAAAGCAAAGTAGTATTAACACAGAAATACATAGATAGGACCAGATTTTCCCAATCAGACATAAATTGTGCTAGTACACCCAGAATGTGGACGTACAATGCAGGAAGGATGATTTTGTGATGAAAGCTCTGGACTGGACTGGAACCTAGGAAAAATGCATATGTCCAACGTCTGTGTCCTGCTGAACAGTTCATTACATATGACTCAGCTCTTGTTTCCAGTCTGTAACATGGCTCTAACTACGTAAGTATCTTAGAAGGATATGGTGAAGATTTAAACTTAGCAATTCTGGTCACCGTGGGTTATGTAGTTCGACAAAGAAAGTTACAACCAGTGCTCCTAAAGTCATGCGAAAAACTTATTCAGCTTTTAAAGAAAGACTGGTGCCTATGGAGGTACACAGTATGTATTTACAGTGAGACTGGTCATATAGCTCATGAAAGTATGCAGTACCATGGGCACAAGTTGAATGATATCGTGATAATTATGATAGTTCACATCAGATGTCAAACATTTAAATATGTTTAACTAATCTAGTTCTCTGTACCTCATGCATAATTCTGAAAATTAGCCTGGTCTGATCTACAACAGTAGTGTAGAGAAGTAATCAACCCAAGAAAGATGGTTATATGGGCAAGTTTAACATATTTGTTTTTTTCAGATTGGGTCTCAGCTTCAACAGTATTTCGTCAGTTGAAAATGGCTCTCTTAACAATGTACCTCATCTGAGAGAGCTCCATTTGAACAACAATGAACTTGTCAGGGTACCTGGTGGGCTGGGTGACCACAAATATATCCAGGTAAAGCTTATCATACTGCCTCAGAGAGCAACAGTTGAAAGATTCTGAATGGTGTTTGTGTGGTTATTCAGTCTTGAACAGAAACATATACAGTATTTGTGCAAAAGGTAGATTGATGCAAGTTGCGTAAACTGTTGAATAGGCATGGAAAAGTTGCATACAACTGGAAGAATCTTATTCTGATTTTGATGCTCATGTGGCTATGGAGGTGTGCATTTTTTATCTCTGTGTGCCTGAGGAGATGCAACAAAGATGGGATTATTTGTGTACTTTGATTTCCTCTTTACTCAAAAAATGCTTTCAAAGAACATTTCTTCTATTGATTTTTTTTTTTCATTCTACTCAGTGACATTTTGCAGCCTTTCCCGAGAACCTTCCCTTTGGTATCTCACAAAGCTGTTCCTTCAGGAGGACAAAGAGGTGCAATATGCATTTCACATCAGCAGTATTTCTGAGGTCTGTGTGGCTGGATAGCTAGAAATATGGCCTCTTGAAACCAATTAAAATCTGTCTTGGTCTAAGGTTTTACAGGAAAGAAAGCTCCCAGAGAATGAAGACTCCCAAATGTAAATCACCACTTGCATGTAGCTTGGGAGAATTCATCAGAACTGGTAACTCTGGAGCAAATTAATATTCATCAACTATTTTATATCATCATTGGTGATTACTTTGGCTCTGAGTCCTGCACAGTTGCCCTCATGAGTTGAAAGCATTGGAGCTGGAGAGACACCAATTAGCACCAAATACATTCTTTATATACAGCACATGCTTCTGAACCACAGCACTGTATTAATAATGCCACATCTTTGACTCCTGTTTTGGTTACAGTATGAGCAAATGACAGTAATGTTATTAGATTGCCTTGCACAGTTTCTGCTTTTTCTGTAGAAATTATTTCTAATTGGGTGTACTCTAGGTATTTCAAAAGGTAAGCAGGATCAAGCATTTATTTGGAAAAGGGGATATATTGTTACTCTGTATAACACTGCATAATATTTGACATCAAATAATTTATCTTATTTGCCACGGTAGCTCTATGCCTCACTTCTGTATTTCTGTGCTTTTCAGGTGGTCTATCTTCATAACAACAAAATTGCTTCAGTTGGTATCAACGACTTTTGCCCTCTTGGCTACAACACCAAAAAGGCTAGTTATTCCGGTGTGAGTCTCTTCAGCAACCCTGTGCAGTACTGGGAAATCCAGCCCTCTGCTTTCCGATGTATCCATGAACGTTCTGCAGTACAGATTGGAAATTACAAATAGATGTCTAAAGACGGGGTTCGGTTGTGTTTCAGCTAAAGTACTTGTTGTAATAGGCCTGTTCAAAAAATCGTTGCTAATAATGCCAAATACCAGAAACTTCATTTTAAAGTGGAGATGATCCACTGATGTAGAATAAATGAATCATTACAGATGTACAAGGTCAAGCATACCATCAAAAAGAATTGCCAACTGTGCTTTAAACTGACTTATTTCAGCCTTCTTTTCCAGCATGCTTTCTGTGGTATTTTTCACTTTGCTGAATGCTACAGGTTTTCAGATTCCACTGTATATGAGATTCGGAGTAAATATTTGTCAAGCTATGATATAAAAAAAAAAAAAAAGGACAGTGATTGAGGTTATTTTTATAGCCACAAAAAAAAAATACTAGAGGGAAAAAAGACTCTCAAATCATCTTGAGACTTGAGAAGGTGAGAGTTACCTCCTTTAAATTTATTTCAAGCCCTGGAGGTTTAAAAATATCCACTATAACACTAAACTAATTCTGAATGTATCTATTTAGCAGAGGCAAATAAAGTTGTTGCTAATGTCATTATTTTGGGGGAAAAAAAATCTTATTGTACACATAGTTCTTTAAAGTTTGCCATTCTTCTAGAGCAATGCTATTCAGGGTTAGCCTAACATAATCTTATTGAACAAAATAATGAGTAGTCTGCAGTACAAAACCTGTAACCTATGTCTGGAGCTCAGTGACTGAATTTCTCTAGGACAAATCCCTCTCACCTTAGTCACAAGAGCAGTTTTAATGACTTCAGTGAGACTGCCTTGCAGAGTATGGTATTAGGGTTTAGTCATTGGTATCAGTCCATGTATATATCTAAACCAAAAATAATAGCAGTTCACTGTTCACTTGTTCTGCATCATACATTTGTCAGCATCCTTTACTTTTTTTTTTTTTTAAACAATGTTTTTAATTGTCAAGTAGAGATATGCAGGCTCCCCATCTGATGAATTTGTGAAATTTAGATTGTAAGCAAATTCATAAGTATAGCAAAATATGAAGTGAAGTAACTGCAAGGCCTAGCTGGACGTTGCTGGGATATCATTCATAGAAGTACCTTCTTAGAGTGATTTGAAGCCCTCTGCAAATTGGGATTCTTCAACCCATCCCAGTGGGTAGCAAGCACATCAAAGGTAGGCTGCACATTTCTACTGTCAATCTACAAAGCTAAACATATACTCAATAAAATGTCACCTTAAAAGAATCTTCTGCAGCCTCTTAATACTCCAAGGTCAATCTCTCTAATTTGTAAAACTTATATGTCATTTATATTAAAGAATAATGTAATACAGGCAAACTCCAAAGTGTTTGTCTTTATTTTCTGTTTTGATAGCATAACATAATGTGTCAGAACTTTAATTATGATTAAGTCTTGAAAAGGAAACATCTTTGGCATGGTGATAGCTGAAGTAAGAGCGAGTTGTGTGAAATTCTCTTGCTTCAAGAAACTTTTTCATGCCTAACACTCACAGGTATTTTTCCTAGAAAATTAAAATATTCTTTTTATAACTGTCATTTATTCACTTAGTAAATAATTGGAAATGATTCTGTATCACTAAAGTCATTACACAGAAAAATAATTCTTGCACTTGTTAGCTATCTTCATATAGTAGCCAGTGATTTCCCTCATTTGCACCTTTTTTTTTTTTTTCTTCTGGGTTTCACATTTTCTGAGTGTTATTTTTAAACAAAACTAACAGTACATGAAATCCCTCTGTCACTGGAGGGAAAACACTCCAGAAAACCAGCAGTTAGATTTTTTCCTTTTGGTTCTTGGTTGGATATCTGCCATAATTCAGATAGAGACCTCATGCAGGAAGCTGACAGTTCAGTAGAGAACAAAGGCATTGTCTTAGCTTGAACAACTCCACAGGTTTTGCATGTACATGGTTCAAATTAGTAGGTATAGATACAACTAACAGGAAGAGATTTATACAATAAATAATAACAATTACTTACTACATAAAACTTTGTATAAACATATACACAAACATCCCATTTCTCCCTCCATGGCTTTAAAATCTCTCCATACTAAGGCTTTTCTTTCAAACCAGAAACAACTTTAAGTCCAGAATAAAATATCTGAGCCTGTTCCTCCTCGGTTATACTCATGGTATGTCCTATACCAAGCTTGCTTCCCTCTATGCTAAAGCACAAGCTATTCTTCATAAAATACATTCCCTATTAACAACTAATGGCTGCAAAGCTAACAGGGCTTTCCTGATTCCCAGTCCTGTGCAATAAAGCAGAATAAGCAAATACTATAACATGAGACCTCAGCAAGATCATGACAAATTCAAAAGGTAAACACACTGTTGGTTTTCCATAAATTGTGCAGCCAAACCTACAATGTCTGACTAATGGGACCCTCTCCACACACAGCATCTGCAAAGACTTCAAAGCAGCGGGAAGCCCGATACTTTTAAAACTGCTTTTCATATAAATACAGAACAGATGGTTCTTCCACTTAAAAACAAACAAACAAACAAAAAATAAAGGAAAAAAAAAGAATAAATGCAAACAAACTATAAACAGTTGGGCAGAACGAAATGAGAGCTAAAGTAGAAAGCCTTTAGGCCAAACAGTGCATCTCTGATCCCTCCATAAAGTATGAAGATGGTAAACAGTCACAACTGTAGGACTCAAACACATAAAGGAAAACCCCCCTTGTTTCCTGGTGCAGGCCAAGGCATCTTATGCCTCCTTGCATCCCTTGGCCACAGAGAGGTCACTATAGGCAAGGATGTGGCCATCTCTTGGGTATGAGAATAGACTCTCCTAAGGAGCCTGAAACAAAACATAGAATAACAATAATTGGAAAATTCAAGCTGGTGGAAACAAGAGATACAAGAATAAAAAGGTGTAGTGACAGATCCTCAGCTGCAAGAATGATGGAAGAATTTAACCGACACGCAGAGTCTTCTTATTTCTTCCACCAAATATATAATTATAAAAAATCCAAACTAAAATAATAACACTCGCTTGGATTTTAAACCATTTTTCTAATAATATTTTTAAAATTCTATCTTTTTGTGATAAAGACAGAATAATAAAATTAAGAGACAATGATGTATTTTATGCCATCTTAAATTAATAATGCCTATGATTCATCACACTACCTAGGAACATGCCTGAGCAAAGGCCTGGACTTCCTTTACTATTCAAAGAACTCTTCAGAATTACGGCCAATATTTTCTGCCGCTTTTTGGTCATTTTTCCCCTAGTCATGGATCTTGTAAAAGTGTTAATTGAAATCCCTATAAAAGGGTTTTAAATAAAGAAAATAGTCCCTTCTGTTCTCTACTGAATTGACCAATTAAGTTGGAAATGAAAATGATGTCTTGAAGAAATGACACTGGTTTAAGTTTTTACTGTGGTTTGATGGCAATACTGTAAACTTATTCTTTGGCTTTTGTAGTATCCTTCCCACTTTTTTTTTTTTTTTTTTTTTAATTATATCCCTTAGGTTTAAGCTTTCCAAAAGTACATACACATTTTTTTTGATAGCAAACCCATAATTGCTAAAGGATGTTATTTTTCAAGACTTGACTACAAATCAATTAACCCCTTCATATATGCTTGTTTTTAAAGGCCAGAAGGGAGCTGGTTGGTTTCTCCTGCACCAGGTTATGGACAGTCATCATATACTTGATTGCTGATGTATAAATGACATCAAACCTAATTTCATTTCCAAGCAAGGATCAACTCTTAAATCCTTAGCATCAATGTGTTGCTCTGATTTCCAGACCTAAAGATTTTTTTCAGTTCACTCCACAAAATGCTTCTCAAATCCTCTAAACACAATGTCTGGCAACAGCTCTTTGGCCCATAACTTTTTTTGACCTACTAGTGAACCACTCTTTTATAATCTCTTTCTGTTTATGTTTGTTACTTTTTAAAAAACAGATAGTATTATCTACCTCACAGGCATGCACACAAATTAGCAGAAAGCTGAAAAATTGCTTTTGTTCAATGCAAGCATTAATTTCATGTATCTATGATATCATAGGCAAAATAACTAGGAAAGATTATAAAAGGCTTTCTGATCCCACCACTACTCTGAAGTGCCATCTAGTGTCACTGAGGGACAGTAACAAAGTCACTGTTCACTAATTGGAAAACCATGAGGAAAGATTTTTATGGAAATAGGCTACACAAATTCACGTACTTACTCCACTGTTTCGCTTTTCTTTATTTTTTTTTTACACAGAGTGCACAGCTGTGAAATCAATAGCCTTTTTGTATGTGCACAAACAAATATTCTTAGTTTGTACATGGATGTGTTTTTGCTCATCCTCTCTGTATGTACACATTGCTCTGAAGTCAGTTTTGCTACAGGGACTGGCCTACATCTCTGTAATTTTTTTTCAGAAAAGATGGCCTTATTTTCCATGGTCATTACAAAGATGTTGCTAGGTGGTTAGGTTTTTTCCCATCCCAAATTTTAAACCACCAAAAGGTTTTAGTCAGTGCTAATTTAGTTGGAAGTAGTTTATTCAAGAAAAAGAAATTAAGGAGCGTATTAGTAACAAGTTTGCACAGCACTGAAGGGGAAACATGGGCTCTTAGACATTCACTATTAAGTGCAACATCTTCAAACTGAAATAGTAGAACTAAAAATAGTTGATAAACTTTAGCATAAAACATTGCCCTAACAGTACTCCAGCAGCTCCATCTGCAATAGGACAAAGTATCTGTGCATGTCCTGAAAAGGCACAAAAACTGGTTTACTGTTTGAATTAAACTCAATGCAAACACTCAAACAGCTAGACTCATCAATGGGTACATTTAAAGTGACATAAACCAGCCTTTGGCCTCCTGCCCTGCTTCCTGCTCGGGAAGCTCAGGGCTGTTAGTGTCCCACAAGCGCCTGCAGATGAGGCTGGATGCAGGCACTACAGAGGGCTGCTTACCCTGCCTGTTAGACTCCACACATTCTTTTCTGAGATACAAAGATGTGGTTTCTTCCAATCTGTTTTGTAAGGTTCTTCTCTTACTCAGTGTGTACTTTATGCCAATGGAAAGCTTTGGAGATTACCTCTACGTGGGTGTCTTAAGTCAGCAGACTGGAAGAATGTTAATGCTCTGTTACTGCCTGCTTAAGCTGAGACTTAAATCTGTGGGAGAAAGAATGGACAAAACCATGAAAAATTGTATTGTTTTAATCATATGCATACATCTTTCTGGATTGCAACAATATTTTTTAAAAGAAAATAATAATATTAAAATAATATTAAAATAAATTATAATATTAAAAAAAGAAGAAAGAAATTAATAGAGCTAATAACAAAATCGGAAACCACAGTGTGACGAGAAGCAGTTTCTGAATCCACATGTAGGGATGAGGCAAGCGACACAGTGAGGGGGTTTTTGGAAAATAACAAACACTGAAGGCCTTGAATCTGCAAACATTTACCCACATGAATAGTTCCAATGTTTTCAGTCAAAGGAACTGAAAGCTACAGATGGGCACTCAATTTTGAAGGGAAATGAAACAAAAGATGCCATCCACTCTCTAAATACAAAACACAGTTTTTAAACAAACAAACAAAAAACTGCCTAAACCATGTCCATCCAGAAAGGCTTCATCCAAAGAATTGTCCCAGGTACTGTCTTTGGCTCACACCCAGATGGAGAGAAGATGAATATTTGCAAATTATGATTTCTTGTGGTAAATAGCAGGATATTTTGCTTATATGCACAAATATTAATCTGTAGTTTTTGCTGCTCCTAGCTTTTGGCAGAAGGGACAGTAGAATATGTACTGCTTTATTCTGTATAAATGGTTACAATTTGCAAAACTTTCTATTTTCATATCTAACATGAAATCGAGCAAAATTCCATTTTTTTTTCCCTCTGCTCTTTATGTTACTGACTCGATAGCACTGGAGTATTTAATTTGTGATAAATCATACTAACACCTTTTATTCATTTTCAACTAATATATTCAACTACACATTATATTTGAATGAAAAAGCCGTAAGGATTTTGCTACTATTTTTGCAAACTACAGATTTGGATAAGTTACATTATTGCTTCCAGATGAAGACTTTAATTGAGATGAATTAGGCTAGTGCTTCTCCACACAGTAACTTTTTGAAAGTGTTCAAATCCCAATATAAAGGCATGGAAAATAGGGACCATGTGTCTGCTACTAAATGCATGTTAGAAAGCCCTTTCAACAGGAAAATGCAGAACCAATTAAGCTAATCATGTAGTATTCTGCTGATGAATCCTTTCATCTTTTAATTTCAAGGTATTGAATCTTTGCAGGAATCAAAAGATTATAAAGAATAAAGCAAATTCTAGAGTGCAGAAAAAAAAAAGAAATTTCAAAATGCATAAAACAATCTTGATATGAAAGACAGAATCATTGCAAATATTGCTTGGCTATGTTAGAAACTCTAGACAACTGAAATGCTTCAGAAGGCTTACTCACTTCTGAGAATAATCCTTCAGAGGTTTGTCCATACACATCATTATAATGTGGAAGGAGAGAGTGGGTGTTGCAATGTAGTCTTGAAACAAAGTACTGTCTTTGAAGTGTTGGCTAATGGAGAGTGATTGAGAGATCCTAAACCTCAGGCAATTTTTTATTTCACCATGCCATCACCAAAACTAAACAAAAAAAGATTAACTTTTTGTGTATTTTCTTTCTCTTCTACCCCTTACTGTTCATTTCCAGCACCAAGTTCTTTAAAGACACGTGAATCATTTTTGATATACTGAAGGAACCACAGCGTGTTACTGCAGGTTACAGGAAGATAGAGAAGATTGTGTGAATTTCAGTTCAACAGATGCAGATAATTGGATTGTTATGGAAAAGGTTAAGTAGTTAGGCTCCTTACTGCTGTCAAAGGACTAGATTACTGTGAAATGGTTATAATTCCTTTGAACTTCTTTGTCAGAGTTCTGACCCACAGGATTGCTGTGCTCCTTACATCTTAGGCAGCAGGAATGCGCTCACACTATGGAAAAATACAACTGCACAATGCTTTTAGAATATTCTGCAGAGCTGAAAAAGACAGCAGTAATAGGAATTGGAGAAGACGTGTCCCATTTACCAAGCTCTGCCCTACAGAGGAGGAAGCTGAGGATGTCTCCCACCCCCCTCCACCCTCCTTCACAGTTCAAGTGAGAGAGAAGAAATAAAAGAGCTTGCTAGTTATTTGGCTACCTCATGGACAGGTTCTAGGCTGGTATGAGAGCATGTGTGGTAGTACATGAACATATGTGAACCTCATAAAGGTCAAAGCAATCCCAGTATCAGTACAAACAGGGTGACAAATGAATTGAGGTCAGCCCTGTGAAGAAGGACTTGGGGATACCGGTGAATGTAAAATTGTGTATGAGCCCACAATGTGTGCTCCCAGTGGCATCCTGGGCTGCATAAAAAGAAGAGTGGCTAGCATGTCAAGGGGGATGATTCTCCCCTTCCATTCAGCTCTTGTAAGACCCCCACCTGCAGTTATGCATCTAGTTTCAGCACAAGACAGACATGGACCTGTTGGAATGGGTCCAGAGGGCTGGGACACCTCTCATACGAAGAAAGGCTGAGAGAATTGGGGTTGTTCAGCCTGACGAAAAGGCTCCTGGAAGACCTTATTGCAGCCTTTCAACATATAATGGAGGCTTATAAGAAAGATGGAGAGAGACTTTTTACCAGGGCCTGTAGTGACAGCACTAGGAGGATAGATTTAGGTTGATATAATGAAAGCATTCTTTATGTTAAGGGTGGTGAGACACTGGAACAGATTGCCCAGAGAAGTTGTGGATGCCCCATCATTGGAAGTGTTAAAGACCAGGTTGGATGGGGCTTTAAGCCACCTGATCTAGTGAAAGATGTCCCTGCTCATGGCAGGGGGGTTAGACTAGATGGTCTTTTAAGGTCCCTTCCAACCCAAACTATTGTATGATTCCCTAGGCAGTACCAGGGCCCTGAGTACACCAGGAGGCTCTTGATGCCACGACCATACCCTACCAGAGACTCTGCCTACCTAGACTTCTACCACTCATTTTCCCAGGAGCTACATTTAAGCTCAGGTCCTTGTCCTTCCCCTAAGCTTATTGTCAGGGTTCAGCAAGAGAGGGCAGCTGTGCAAGGGGAGGTAAACTGGGAGCCAGTGTCTGCACAAGACACGGCAGCAACCTCATAAGCAAGGTGCACAGTCCCTCAGCACCTAATGAAGAAGAGAAGAGCTGGTTTGGTGACTGTAACCAGGGCTGGACAACCACCCAATGACAGATGTCCATTGAGGAGGCAGGTCCAAGGTCAAGCTCAGATACCAAGCCAATAAGATAATGCCAGGTACAAAACCAGGCACACCATACCCAAAACACAGTTAGGGATGGGGGTTCAGCTTAAATACAGCTGCTGGCCCAATGGGTGGACGTAGCATGGCTGGAGAACGTGGATGAGGCTGAGCCAGGGAATCAGACCCTGCTGGTGTGCTCAGGGCCCAGAACATATTGTGTTGTCACATATAGAGCTTGTAGAAGCCCCTAGTGAGTCCAACAGCCTGCTTTCAAACTTGAAATGCAGGAAACAAATGAGTTCTTCCCTCAGCTCCAAGCTTAACAGACAATTTAGACATAGACAAGATGACCTTTACTAGGGTGAGAGGTTCATAGGCATGGAGTAAAATGTTCAGCATCACCTGAGTGAATTAGGAGCCCAAGCACTGTTTTCCAAGACCTTGGAAGGCACATTTCTGAAAATGTTTTGACATTTGACGTATGTGACAAGTCATTAGTAGTGCCTTTCAGGAGAATTGTATCATGCTCATTGGTAAAGCAAACACCTTCTTCCCTTCACTGTGCTTTGAATCAAAATGCTGTGGGCTTTCACCTGCACATCTATTCCCCACTTGCTTGAAAGAATGACCCTCACGTGGATTCCCTAGAAAAGTCACCAGGCTGAGACAACACAAATTTATGATGGGTCTGGGTATAGAGGAAATGAGGATGCAGGCTCACACATGTGCTCAGAACCAGCCTTGCTCATTCATCAACATTTTCATGCCTTAAAAAACCCTCTTACTAAGTCCCAGAAAGGGGGAAGAGTAAACTTCAGTAGGATAGGAGAAAAGCAGGAAAACCTCATCAAAACTCTTTTACAGAAGGTGCGAGTCTTTCTAATGTGATTGCCCTTGTTTATATTGCTTTCTGGCACCAGGTCCTCTCAGGATTATTCAATTATTGTTGTGCTAAAAGTTCCATAACAAATGCAAAGATGTAACTGCTAAAACACAGTGTAAAACCCTTCCATTCATGAGCAAAGTTATTACAAATGTGTGATGGTCAGCTCTGGAAACAAGGTCTCACTTTGCTTTCATGAGATTGGAACAGGAGCAATAGATTTTGC
Source organism: Gorsachius magnificus (assembly GCA_034008185.1). Lineage (NCBI taxonomy): Eukaryota > Metazoa > Chordata > Aves > Pelecaniformes > Ardeidae > Gorsachius > Gorsachius magnificus. Next base: position 168,831,258 of record CM067081.1, read on the forward strand.
AATACCGCAACTGGCTAAGCCATATTATCAAAGTTCTCTATGGGGTAGAAACATGACCTAAATCATAGTGTTGCTCACCGGTACTGCTGTAGCTTAGTTTGTGTCAGCACTTCTATACGAAACCAGCTTTTCCATTTAAAAATTATTACTCTGCTAAAACTTGGAATCAGATCTTATTTCTGGAACATATTTGTTTCTCTTTTGAAAAATAAAAATAATTCATGTGTCTTCATTGAGACTTCAGTGTAAAGCAAGAATGACATACGCATACACACACACATGCAAACACACATAAAATTTGAGAAAATGGTGAAAAAAAAGAGATTATAATTTGATAAAATTCAGATTGTGGAACAGCTAATGTCAGCAGACCTTAGGACCTGAATGTCTATTTTCTTAACGATGGCGCAGGTTATATTCCGGAATCTAAAACTGCATCTGTATTATTAAGTGAAATGATGTAATTTTCCAGCTCTGGACCAACCAGCATGACTTAACCCAATCTGTAAGGCTATCTTACCCCACAAAACAGGGTGGCTTCATTTAAACTCTCTTTTCAGAGCAGTAAATCCCAAACCATCACTAGGAATTGTTCAGGTCAGGCTAGAATCATGGAAAAGCCCATTCTAATAAATTAATACTATAAAAAATGACTTTCCAGCACCAGAGGCACTATGTGATTTACTAGTGCAGGTAGAGTCTGAAGGGGAGGTAGGTCATCCATTTGCTTATATACAATAATTTTAAGTGTGGTGACTTTAATATTTTGCATTGATCTACTAAAATATTGACAATGCTGCTACCTGCTTGCTATCCAAATTCTTTCCTATTTTTTCTTCCCAGTCAGTTGTAATGTTTTCTTCAGCTCTTCATGGTGAAGTTTATCTCTGTGTCTTTGAACAGCTGATACCATGGAGTTCTGATCTGATTGAGAGTTTGGAGGAGTTACAATATTTAACTGCAATGTTTTAGTTTTCACACCTACAAACCAAAAGAAATTACAACCCAGCATTTGAAGAGAGAAGGAAATAAATTCCCACTAAGTTAGCTTCATATCACTATTCCAAAAAGGTACAGCATCTTTGAAAATGCTATTCTGTTCTGTAGCATAACTTATCTATATAAGCAAAATTAATTTTAAAGATTAAGAAAACATGAAAAAGACTACTGGGAAGCTAAAGGGATAGATTTTGATTCCAGTTTTTAGTCCAAATCTGTTTGCTGTTTAGCAAGCAGACATACATGTGTATAAATATGCAGGTACATAATTATCCAAATACAACTGCTAAGTGCTTACTGATGTCCAAAGAATACAAAAAGGTAAAGAAAAAAGAGTCAGGTTAAGCTGGCAGAGATCTCTAAAATCTACAGAAGGTGAACAAGGATACTTAGAAAATGGTGTATTCTTAATCAACACAGGATGAGGGAAACGTTGATACAGCTTGTCCCTTCTTGTATTGGATAGGGAGCAAATTAGATCTGAAGCATTCTTGTGTCAATTCAAAATAAGCCTGTGAAAGCTTGTGATGCAAAATCTCTTAAATTGTTTCTGTCCTTTCCAATGTCTATAACTTACACAATTATATATGAAGTCTATTGAAAAGCTTTGCTTAACTAAACCAAAAGACAACTGTTCAGTGAGGACACAGGTGATGATATAATGGAAGCAGAGGACTGTCTTCTAAATTTTTATTTGACCTTTCAAATAATTCCTCAGTTTGGCTTTTTTATTATCATGTTTTTTAGAGGTGGTAGGAAAATGGAAAATACCTGTGGGGAAATACATCATGACTGTCTCCAGGCTTGTACCTCTCATTTTGCTTGGCTTTATTTCTGTACATTTCTTTGCAGACATTGTATTGAATACTCAGCTAAGAGAAGTCTACAGAGAAAATTGTTGGGTAAAATACTGTTCAGACAGTTTACAAAAAGTGGGGATATTACCTCACTTAGGAGACTGGCTATCTCCTGGACTGGAGCTCCAAGGGCACGATTCAGGTGCCAAAACATAATGTCATTCTAATGTCATTCTAGATTGCTTAGATGTGCCTGGCCTCCTGTCACTACTTCAGGACGGGACAGGTCTCCTCAAGATCCTGAGTCATAGCAGCCAGCCCCACTTGGATGTGCTGTACTGTCCAGGGTATATCAGACAGCAGTAGATGCCTTTGCATCACCAGCTAACAGAAACCCCTTGAAAGCAGGCAATTGCCTAAATGCAGGGGCCTTGTTATTAGGCATTGTGGAGTACTGTGCTTTGCCATCAGCTGCCACTTGAAAAGGGGACAGTTCATTAAGTCCTTTCTCATAACCCACATAGATGAGTTGGATGCCTTAAAGCATGACCAATGATACTAGATGCCTACATTTAGGTAACCGAATACTGTTATGGTGTCTGTGTTAGAGAGTTGAATCACTCCCTAGGCTCCATAACTCTCTTTACTAGATGCCCATTGGCCACGAGGAATGCTTGGACTCTTAGCACACATGTAGACACCTATGTCTATGCTGTCTCTCAGAACCAAAGTGTGAGATACAGCATCTGAGGCCATTTATAAAAAAGGTGGTCTGCATCTCACAGGGAAGTGGAGGTAATCTTAATGAGATATAAGACACAATAACTTATGAAATAAATAGTTTTTCTAATGGGAATTTTTTTTTGCGAGATGTTGCTAGCAGCACCATGCAGCCCATAATAAAGCATTAGTAGATTTTCTCAACATTGCACAATTCCTAAGACAAAAAGTATTGCATACAACATGAAGTAAATCTACTCTGGACCTCCTTATGATGAATAAAGACAAGTTAATCACTGGATTGGAATCTGGTGGTTGCCAAAGCTGACCATTTAGTATGGTCAAAAGCATGTTTCCAGACAGTATTTCAGAGGAGCTTGATGTCCCCAAACAGGAAAAGGATGAGCAAATTTGTCTGGGAGGAAAAAATTAGAAGAAAAATAAGAATACCTATACTCAAAAAGAATTTAAGAGATTGTCCTCAAATACCTTTTCTGTCCTGATTTTACATTCAGAAAAGGACAATTTTAGCCGTAAGATTGCTTGTTTCGGTAGAAAAATGAAATGTAATAAGAAGTGAAAAAAAAAAGTATGATACATGAAGAATGAGGAAATATAAATTATATATAATAGCATCTATGTTCATATTAGTAATAAGGCAAAAATAAAACCAAGTTGCGCTGAAAATATCAGTGATAGATCCACAGGTAGCATGGCTGAAGATAGTTGGAAGAAGCTGAAATTGATGATGAGGAAAATAAATTCTAGTGCTGATATAGAACCACAACTAAATGGACACAAAACAATGGGTAGAAATTAAATATGTAAAAAAAACCCCAGTAAACATTGTTCCCCTGCATTTGGAGAGGACTAGATTGATGTACTTTCATCAGACTGATGTACTTTTATCATATGATGACTATCATGTTCTTTCTGAATGGAAAAAACTAAATAATATTTGTTAGTGATAAATGCTTTTAAATTGGCTTGTCATAATAATTTGTACTTAAATGTCTTAAGAAGCCACATAAGAGAACTTTGGTTTGTTTACAGTCCATTTTCATGAGGATGGGAATACCAGAACACTAGTGCATTATTACTGTTCATGTACTACAAATAGGTAGCTACTATACCCCGAGGCTATTAACTTGCCATCAGTCCCAGGAAAGATAATGTAAAAATCTGATACAGCATTCAGTTGGTAATGAATTAAGTGGCAACTAATGTCAGAATAAATACTAATAGGTAACTAATGAGATAATAGATATTATCTTGATATAATAGATATTATCTAGCAAGCCTTTACTTGCTCATGAAGTTGTAAACTTGGTGGATAATAGGTTCTTCTGTAGCAGCAGCAGATTTTTCCAAGTTGTTTAATTTTAAAAATTACAACGGACAGTACTTTAAAAAACTGCACATTAAGTGGCTCCCAAACTTTCCCATCTTCATGACAATGACCATTTATCACCAAGTGGGCATGTTCCAGTAGAGGTTGCATCAACTGGCAGAAGGCCAAATGCTATGTGCCGATTGTCTGGATACTGTCTTCAAAGCTAAAGGATATGTGGCTGCACATTGGACTGCTGCTTTCCCCATAGAGTCACAGAAGCATAGAATACCTCAAGTTGGAAGGGACCCATAAGGATCATTGAGTCTAACTCCCTGCTCCTTGCACCATACTGCTGTATTGCTTTAGGCAAAGGGTTGCAGTTATAGGAACTCACTGAGAGACAGTGTCTCCTGGAGAAGCAGCATGACGCAGTAAACCAGCTTTGCAGGAGACAGCAGTTCCTACTCCCACTGAGGTCTCGTAGAGCAGACTGTCCTAGCAGCCACTGCCCACTGCAGCTGCATGCACAAACAGAAGCAGCAAGCTCCCCAGGACCTCACCATAACACCCTGCAAGCCAGGAGCTGCTGTTTCTATGCCAGCTGGCACCCCTGTTGAGTTCGTAAGCCTGAAGTTTTCTAGTTTTTGTGCTTCAGGGAGAAACAGAAGACAACTAATGGACCGAGTGGGGATGCCCTGGGCCTGTACTAACTGAGCAGACCCTCCTTCTTACCAGGCTGAGAACCAGCTCTCTACTTCTGAGTGCTGCTTGCAAGTACACATTAGCAGACACGGGGATGAAAACTGTGATAAATAAGCCTTATTCAACTGGCAGTCGAAATTATGTCAGCTGCTACCCCAAGATGCAACCATCAGCCCACAGACAGGAAAGTGTTGAATGCCCACCATAACCTGCCAGATCCTGAAAACCAGCCTGGGCAAAAATTGTCAGATTTTTACACCAAGCTAGAAAACTCCCAAACTTTTAATGTTTTATATCATGGTTATGTGTTGCCTGGAGCATAAGCAGGTAAAGGTGTTTTACAGAACTCAGCACAACAGTAACAGGATGAAGTTTAATGGTTTGTGTTATACAGCAGGCCAGGGTAGATGATGGAACATCCCTTCTGACCTCAAACAGTAGTGATCTGAAAGCAGAGAGACTTTGCTAATGCTTAGATTAGGGGAAGATGTTTAGCACCTCAGAGGAGGTCTACGTTGATACAGCACTACTATATACAAACAATAAGCAGTGAGATAGCCAAGCTCACCAAGTCCACCTCTTTCTTTTCCTATAAATTATGTTTCATTTAAAATACAGAGCTGCTATTATTATTTTTACCTGTAACCACAACTTTCCCACAAATTAAACAACTTCTCTCACATATTTACATTAGGAATCACTTAAATTAGTTCATGTTCCAGGGCCACCTGACTCTCTTTTATACATGGATAAGCACATTTTAAATGCGATAACATAAAGTACAGTGTATATATATAAGAATCTGTTTTAAAAACAGAATCTTGCCTTCATCTGTGCAGTTCTGGTCATAAAAGAGGTTTGATCAAATTTTGATTCAGCTCCAAGTAATTTTGCCATCGACAATTTGAATCAAAATAAGTGCAGCCTAGTAAAAAAACAGCCTGAAAAGCAATGGAGAGGAGGCTGACTACTAGAATATAGACACTGACAAGATTGAAGCAAAACAGTGAGCAATTTTTCAGAATGACAAAAGCAAAGATTCATGCTCAACTAAAATATTTCTTGTGGTCTGCTAATAGGTTGTACCACTATTACCATTTTTGTAAATTTCCAAAGCTGTTATTTCCTTTTTAGGAGAAAGGAAAAAAAGGATTTGGATAACCACAAATTTTGTAATGCTTATAGTATGTACTCTAACACTTTCCATTTAACATGTAAGTGCGGTGTAGAGGCTGAACAAAAAAAAAAAAATTAAATTTGGAGGAATGGAAGTTTTCAGATGAAAAAATAATAAGCACCTACAACCTTCAGAATCTGGAACTGAATTGTTTTTAGTGGAACTCATTTGATATGAGTCAGCCTTAAGTAATATTTTCAAAATGCTGCAGGACTTCACAAAAAACATTTAACTAATTATTACTGGAGGTTTGAGTCAATATCATATTGTTGTTTATTCACTGTATATAGGCTAACAGGCTATATATTCATTGTTTAGAGATAGGGAAAACATCATGTATAAACACTACACTACCTCTTTATAATTAAGTGGCTTGCTGTATGGTGCCCATGGAATGGCCTTTTCCCTTAATGGAGATTTCTTTGCCCTCTGCTGCAGGTAGCCAATTAAAATAAACTAACCTAAATTTCATCATGAAAATAATATTTAATTTAAATTATGAATGATCAGTACAAAACCATGTGGCAATGTGGAAAGTTTAACAAGCACATTTTTCTGGGGCTATATGTTCCTATGACCCAGATTTTCTACTCTTAATTTTGGAGACCCAAATCTCCTGGTTCTTAGGATACACATCTGTGTACCAGATATGTACAGAGTTTTAAGACTAAAAGGAAGCAGCTGGTTTAGATAATATCTATTAGGTTTTAGTAACTTGAGTCTTTTGGAAAAAAGGGGATTAAAAGCAAACAGATTGGGAGGAGTTTCCATTCATGTAGAAGTGTATAGAAGTTATAAAGAAGGTAGTTTTACAGGAGAGGAAAGGCAGAAAGGGTATCATGATTGAGTGAAGAGAGAAAAGAGTGACACTGTAACTCGACAATATTTGAAGGCTAGATCTTACCCAGTGGGAAGTGATACACTTGCTGTGAGCTGTTTTCAGATTCTTTCACTACAGCATATCAGACTTCTTGGCCACCTGCAGCCACGAAAATATGAATTAACAAAAAAGGAGCTTTGAAACAAATAAAAGTATTATTTCTGTCCATTTATCACAAGCCAAAGAAAACTCGCTGAAAGTAAGTTTTGATTACATTTCCCATCAAAGGAAAATGGGATAATAAGAAAAATAAATAAGGAATAAGAAGAAAATTAATACTGGAGAAAACAAACTGAGATGGCTTAATTAGGTGCCCAGTTTCTGTAAAGGTGAAATATCAATATGTTTGGACATTATCAAGTATGAAGCATATTCATAACTAGTTTTCAACTCAGATGTCATAGGTGAATTTACACATTATTTTGTGTATTTCGTGGAAATGAGACTGTGTTCACATGCCATTTAATGACTTCTGAGAGCTACCAAAAAAACCCAAAACCAAACTCCACCAACAAAACCACAAAATAGGGCTAGAAAGAAAAAATTACCCACCCACTTTCCCACCCTTTGCTGCAGAAGAAGCCATACCTCCATTTGCTGGGCTTTACTCCCTATATGCTCTCCCAAACAGAGGTTTATGAGGTGCTTCACGACTCAGAAGAGTAAGATTAGGAAAGCATATAAAATGATGCTGAAGGGAAAGTATTAAATAACAGTGTGGAGAGATGGCAAAAATCTGATTAAAGAAAAGGGAAAATCTATTGGTTTATATCTTACCCTTGGAAGACGTGATTCTTCATCTTGACTGTGCAATTTATATAGCTAATTTAAAACAGACAGCAAGATGGGAACTATATGAATGAAAAAAAATGTCAGCTGAACTTTATATGACCCAGGTTTTTACCATATGTTAATTGCAAAATATCATCACATCTGTTTAATAAAATTTTTTTCATAAGTTATGAAGATGTGCATGCTTTTTATTTCTGTTAATGGAATGAGAAAAAGGATGTACACTGTACCTACAGAAATCAATGTAATAAAGAACTGGTGCATAAATATAACTGCCAAAAACTTGTTAAGCTTTCACTATCCTGTATTTGCAGCCTATGTAAAATTCTATTTGTACTGCAAATGTAAAACGACATCTATTAATGATAGATCAAAATATGTATTAGTTTATTGTAATATCGAGCTTTTCCTTCAAAACCAATCATTAATCAGAGAAAATACAACTAGTGCCTTTCCCATTAATTTTAAAATTCTCTTTACAAACATTATGCTCTACAGCTCAGCTTGCTGTACATCCTTCCACAGAGCAAACCTCAGTATCACCTTACAGGGCATCTCTTTCTGTATTCAAAATCTTTTCTTTATTCCAGTTGAACTTTTGCTGAATTCTCCTGTTTGTTGCCCCATTTGCAGTCAAGGCTACAGTTAAGGTTTTTCTTGGTAAACTGAAACTAGTGAAGTAATATTCAGATAAGTATCATACTGTGCATGAGAAACTCCATCTGGTCTCTGTCTATATGCAGAACAACAGCAGCTTTGTCTACTTCTACATTTCTAGTTCTGATACTATGCACACTTCCTCACCTATGTAGCTTAATTCACTATCATAACCCCACTGCTTCATATTCACTTTTTTGCATCATTCAAGTAGTAATGTAGTTATAGTCTGTCATCAGCATCTGTTTCCTAATGTGTATATGGTTCTTCCATGCCAAGGGGACAGACGTGATGTGAGAACATCAAAAGTGTAACGTTCACTCCCTGTGGGCTGCACTGGCACTTGGCACTCTGTCTTGAGCAAATTTTTTTGCATTATTGCAGAAGCAGAGGTGTCTGTAGTCATTTGGCATCTTTTCTGTTCTTTGTGAAGGGCACTGAATTATGCCAGGCCTTTCCCTGCTCCCAGTAACCTGCACTGGCATGGAGGCCCAGATGCATCAGCAGTAGATTCTGGGGAAGCCCACATCCAAGCTCCTCTTCTTCAGGAAGCTGCTGGGGTTCGCCAGCCCAGCCACATCCTGTACCATTACTTTTCATAAGTACCAGTTGATAACAGACAAGAAACTTGATCCCTACCCACAACAATTAGAGTTAAATACAATTAAACACACAAGACACTTTAAAATAGCTTGTGCATGCTTTCTGTATGCACATTTCACATTTGTCCCCATCCAACTTTATAAGAAAGAGCTTGTGCCCCATAAAAAGGGAAGACATCCACCATTTAGAAATAAGGAAAAGTTCTTATGGAAATATTAAGACCCACTTTAAACAGTTACTGTCTTAGTGCATTTTTTTTGGCATTGCCTGGTGAAAATAACATCTCATCTAAGCCTTAAGATGCATTCTTGAACTACATCCATGGAATAAGAAACAGACAATGTAAAGCTGAGTAGTTCCAGATTCTGAAAAGCAGGAGAAAACTGTAAGTGCAAAAATGAACAAATGTATGAAGTGAGTTTACAGTAACTGCTGAAAAACCATTCCTGGGATGTATTTTTATTAAACAAACACACATTCAGTCACCAAAGTAAATCTCCAGACTAAGTAAATTCCAATGCTTTGCAGAAGAAACGTTGAACACTGTATTTAATGTTGTGGAAAAGGTTATAATTTGAAGATAATCTTGCATCTTCAGTTGTGATCCTCAAGCTAAAATTTTATTAAGGATATTTTACTGTGGACATAAGATAGTTAAAGAAAAAGGCAGAAGAATGAATGAGTCACTTGGCTGAAGAAGCACAGAAGCATTGAGGTCTGAGCACCATTTATTAGCTCATGTCTAGCAGTATAAAATAAGTTGGAAAACAAAAGTCTGTTTGTAATTTGTTTTACAATCTAAAATGTTTTCCCTGTAAAATACAAAAATTGCTTGTATAAGGCTATGGCTAGTGGTCTAAACTTTCTCAGGTTTGTGAAACACTGATCATTCTTTCATCCCCCAGGAATAACAGATGGGTTGTCCTTGTACAAAATATGGTATCCACCTGCACTTCATTAGAGAGCTGCATTTTTGTACATGCCACACCACAAGATCACCATGATGACATAGCAGCTTCAGAGAACAGCGTGACTAGGGCTTTTTTTTTTTTTTTTTTCTCTTGTAACACAGCGGATCTGGCAGGCTTTTACCTCCTGACACTGTTTACAGCATATATTGGTCGATACAGTCCCTTATTGCATCTGCTCTGGGAATTAAGGAAAGCAGCTTCAAGGCAGTAAGGTAAGTGCTGCTGCATGTTTTAACCGTAATGTTCAGCTATTTAAACGTAGCTGTAATGGGAACGTGAAAACATGTCAGGATAAGTTTGCCAATTTGTAAATTGAACACAAATCAACAGTTGCTTAGTTGCTTTGCTTTCTCAGTTTCCTTAAAACAACCTCACATATTTTGTGGGTCAGTACTGCACTTTTTTACAGTCTGTTTTGTTCTACTTCAAAAGAAGATTTGATGTACAGTACAAAGAAAATTGTAAGACTTCTCACTGCTTATTCATTCATAATCTATTAGTAAGAGATCCACAGACTCCATTTGTGAAATCATTTGTCTTCATTTTACAAAAAGATAAGGCATCCTGATATTTAAATAATTAATCTAGTGAACAATGAGAGGAAAATTATAGGTATTTTGAAATTTTTAGTTAATTTTAAAGCACATTTTAAATACACTAATGAAACTTCTTGAAATAAAATCTTTTGCAAACTGTCTAAGATATGCTGCAGAATTAAGGTATACTTAGTTTAAGGCTGACTGAATGATAAACTTCTATTTGTTTTGTTTCACAACAACTTTAGAATTAAGGTAATATAGACTAGCTCCAAAATAGTTGAAGAGTTTGAATAAAATCTATTCTACAGTAGTAAGCATTTTTCCAAAATCATGGATTTGCCATTTAGTGTGTTTTGGCAAGTTGCCTGAGCAACTTCACAAATATTTTCACAGGTATTTTACAACATAACTGGTTAGAACAAACACAGGCAATTAGTTCAAGCACGCTTATGTTATAACATAAATGTCTAAGAATGTTTTGTGATTTTATCTTTTGGATGCATACAATTCAGTGCAACAAACAAGCATGTGTGCATGATCTATTTACCCTTTACACTGCTGACAGAGAAACATTTAGATACGTGAATGAGAAATCCATGAATAAAACAAGTTAACTACACTACATATGTACTTTGCTGTGCTATTTTGTCACACACATGCTCGTATGCCTTTGCACTACAGAATTGTCACCTACATTTAAAAATGTTTTTGATAAAATAATACAAACCACTTGCTATCTAACTTTTACAATTACTTCAAGGGTTCTGCAGGGGAGTTAAACATTGTGTACTATTTAAAAGGACTGTCAGCCTATGATATCAATAATAAAATTTAGCATTACAAACATAATTTGAAACTGGAAGAACAATAGAATTTAAATTTAAAACAGGATATTTATGCTACTTTATCAGTAAGACTAAAATGATGCAGATGTGTAAAAAATGTCATTGTAAGGCCAAAGAGTGTAGTCCAAGTTGTTCATTACACTCTGTCTTATACTTTGAATACAGAAGCAGTTAGTCCCCTATCCTAATGTTTAGTACCTAAATAGGACCAGATTTTGAGCCAAATTGTGTCACTCTAGTGCCTTTGCTTTCAGAGGAGCTGTACTTATTTATACCAGCAGGGGACTGAAGGTTGAGTCTGCATGTTCTCATGCAGTAATGAAGAACAGACAAAGGAAATTACACTGATAACTCATTTCAGTGATTGCTCTGTCTTATGGTTTGTAATTAGATAAATGTGATGGGACCAACACCATGGAAATGATATGCAATTGTCCTCTTTATTCAGGGTACAGCAGCTTAATACCTAGCAGAGGGTGCTTTGTGGGTGATTGGAGATAACATGAGAACATTTTTTAAAAAATCTTCATGCTGTACTGCATGAGATCAAGAGGCCCTGCCTAGCGATACTTTAATTGAGATTATTAGCTGACTAGACAGTGATGTGGTTTTTATCAAGTCAATAAAACCAGCGAAATTTAGAATTAGGGAAGGCTTTCTAGGTATGGCCCTGCATTTTAACACTAGGTGCTCTGTGTAGCACTAAACAATGCCAATAGCAAGACTAACTTAATCTGCTGGAAGATTGCCCAGATCTCAGATCAATGTCTGGTGGTCTGTTTACAGGCTTCACATACTTTCTGAAATTACTTGAGAACAAGAAAGTTCTAAGGATTTTCTTTATTGTCTCATTCTCTCAAGAATAGTTGAGTACACCTAGCCTTGTCTTTTGCTGATGAAAATCAAAGTAAGCTCACAGACTTCACTGATGTTAGACCAAGTTTTTTCAACACGACATCTATCTAGGTAATAAGAAATAAAAGCAAGATACTAATCTTCACAGATTATCATCTTGTGAAGTATCTGATGAGAAAGGTATGCCTTACTAAAAAGTAAACTGAGACCACTCATATTGGATCACAGCAAAACATCCCCAAGGACACTGAACGTCCTTTTATTCTGTGTGAACTGGAAGACACTGTGAAGCTAGTTATTTATTATTCTGTTGATTTAGAATGGCCATACAATGTCATCAACACATTTATTTTTATATACAGAATTTGCAAAAACATTTGCACTATCTGAAATTCAGTCATTTCAGATCCACTGTAGATCCATATTAGATAGAGTACACTTGTGCACACATATGCAGTGTTAGTTGTTTGACACGTCCAAGAGAATATGCTATATATGTCTATTAGTTTTTTCTTTAGGTGAATATGAAACTTAGTGGATCATGCTTTACTGGACATGATCCACGAGAAGAAGATATTTCAGGCTACAGGTATCTTAACAATAAACTACACAACAGATCATTACCCTCAGTTTGTAATTTCCCTGGCTCTTTCAAACTTAAGTCAAATTGTCACATGTTATTTAGATATGAGGCAATTCAGTATATTAGGAATGCTTGATAGAATTTAAATGGCAGAACTCCCTCTGAACATGGCCTTCAGCAAAACTGAAAATTCTCTGTGCCAAGTTTAAAAAACTTGGACTTTATCGTTGTTCTTGTGACTTAATGAATGAATGCAGAAAGATATAAAGAATGTTTTACTTACAACAGCAGGATGGCCTGCAATTTTTACATTACAAAAGCAGATTATAACAAGACAGGGACTGTAAATTTATAGTAGTAACAATGCAATACTGACAAACTAATATATTTTTTCTTAATAAATAGCTTTAAACATGAAGCCTAAATTAATTATGTTTTAATTGTAATAATTTGTGGTAAAGTTTCAAAAATTGCTGAAAGAGAGAAAAAATTAAAGTTATAACTTTTTTATCCCTTTCACCATACAGGAACAAGACACATTGCAAAGATGACTTTAAACTCCCTACCCATCTTTCTGTTATTGATTAGTGGCATTTTTTGCCAATATGACTATGGTCCTGCGGATGATTACGGTTATGATCCTTTTGGGCCATCCTCAGCATTTTGTGCTCCAGAATGTAATTGTCCTTTAAGCTACCCTACTGCCATGTATTGTGACAATCTTAAACTGAAAACCATTCCGATTGTACCAAGTGGAATAAAATACCTTTATCTTCGAAACAATATGATTGAGGGCATTGAAGAGAACACGTTTGATAATGTAACAGACCTACAGTGGCTGATTCTAGATCACAACCATTTGGAAAATTCAAAAATTAAGGGAAGAGTCTTCTCTAAACTAAAGCATCTGAAGAAACTTCACATTAACTACAACAATTTGACTGAAGCTGTTGGACCACTCCCCAAAACTCTGGATGATCTGCAATTAAGTCACAACAAGATCACAAAAGTCAATCCCGGTGCACTTGAGGGGCTAGTGAATCTGACTGTCATTCACCTCCAGAACAACCAGCTGAAAGCAGATTCTATTTCTGGGGCCTTTAAAGGCCTGAATTCACTTTTGTATCTTGACTTAAGCTTCAATCGACTTACAAAGCTGCCGACAGGATTGCCTCACTCTTTACTCATGCTATATTTTGATAATAACCAGATCTCCAATGTTCCAGATGAGTACTTCCAAGGTTTTAAGACCCTGCAATATTTACGTTTATCCAACAATAAATTAACAGATTCTGGAATACCAGGCAATGTCTTCAATATCACATCACTGGTTGAATTGGATCTCTCCTTCAATCAGCTGAAGAGCATTCCAACTGTCAGTGAGAACCTGGAAAACTTCTACCTCCAAGTCAACAAAATAAACAGTGAGTTAAATTTGCATATTTTCAATATTATTTACCACAGCCTGGAGTCTGATGGCTAATGCAAGTATCAGAAAGGGTAGATCAACCAGTCTGAAAAAATGGTACTGGTTAGACTGTTAACACACTGATGTTTTCTCTGTCTCTTGTCTACATTAATGTTAAAAGGCAGACATTTCTCTGATAGCTACCCAAATTAACCTTGAAGACAGAAAATTCTGATTTCATACTAATTGGCCAAATTCTCATCTCATGTAAATTGGATTAACTCTATAGAAGCCAATGGAGTTGATTATAAAACTGAGGAAAAAACGGTGGGAAAAGTTTAATCAGCATGGAAGAGGTTCAGAACTCATAAGTCAGCAAAAAGAGACAGACATCAGCTGAGAATCTGACTATGGTATGTGTAACCTTTCAGAAGGCTGGTAGTGAAAGTGCTGGAGGGAGGAGAGAGAGAAAACAAATTCATAAGGTATCAGACACAAGGCACAGTGAAAAAGATACAACAAAGTAACTGCTTTTTTCTCTTTCCTCCCTTATCTCATGCAGTATCTTCTTTTCATTCCTATTTCCCACATCGTATGATCAGGTGGCAAGCTTGTCTCCATTCAAGCATGATTTGATAAAATGTGCCTTCTGAAGTCAATAAATGTCACACCTTGCATGAGATCATGGAGGTTTCTACTGAGGCAAGGTTTTTATGAGGCTGTATTAATCCTGGGGTGAAAAGGAGGTGTTGGAGAACTGGAGAGGCCTCACCATCCTGTCAGAAACTCTCCAGCTGCACCTCTGTCAGAGGTGGTCCCTGATGGAGAGACAGATCTGTCAAACATAACAGTGTTTCTGCATGAGGATTTACATCATCTTCCTGGCATAAAGAAAACCATAAACCCCTCTCTTCTGTTTGCCTGTCTGTATCCATCAGGGGTTTAGGTTATCAGTGTTAGCTATTCCATGCAGATGTAGCCTTTAAAGCCAGATATTTTAGTGCTGATTTTACCAAACACAGGTCAAGACCTTTTGAATTTTTTTGTATTTACTGTGCCTCACATTTTCCTCAACTTTACAATTTTTTTTCCTATTACATCTCAGTTCCTTGTTTTGATGAGGGAAAACAATTAGTTAATGCTTCCTACCTGAAGCACTACATAGAGCAACCTGTAGAACTCTATCAGAAACTCTTCCTCTCCTAACAGAGCTAACAATGGTAATGCTTAATTTCTTATGAGATATACCAGGTGATTTTCCCTGCTTAAAATGGTTGTTCTGAGCCTTTTGCAAGATACCCAGGTACTGAGTTTGCTTTCCATTCACATTTCCAAGGACTTCTGAGCAATTGTGACAACAATTTAATTTTGCAGTGAAAGCTTTATTTTCAGAGTCCTGGTCAGCAGCAGAGGGGGTGGTTCAAGGAGTGGGTGTGCACCAGCTCCTGCTGACCAGCTCCTGCTGTACTCATTTCTACCCTATGGACTGATGCAAGAGAACTCTGATTTACTGGTTTTTGCTTAACCATAAAATCTAACAGAATTCAATAACAAATTTTCTTGACTATCTAATTTCACAGGCATAATACCGTGATCCCTAAGGTGCTAATTGACAAGGTGGCACAAGATTTAGTTAGCAATAAGCATTTAAGTTTAATGAAGTACCAGATACAGGGAGATCAAAGCCTTTGCAGTTCACTCTTCATTACACCTCACCTACAGCTGTGAGTGATTAGTCTTTCTAAAAATTGAGTTGATTGACCTTTGAGTATTTGAGCCTCAAATAAATGACCAGTTTCTTTTTTTAATAAAATATTGTCATTTCCAGAGATTTCTGTATGCCTGTAAACAAGGCCAGCTTCCTTTCCATACCATAGCCCATAGTACACACATACTGTGAGAGGGAAACTTCTGTATTAGGGGTAATGATAATTTGTCCAAAAATGTACAAAAGGTATAATCTTTCAGATTATGCTTACATAGCTTAAAGTTTTCACTTATACTGAAACCTAGTATAAATATATTTCTCCAGAGTTCTTCATTTGCTACTGTATCCCTTTTTCTCAGGTACCTTTAGGCTATCAATTAACATTTACATTTGTCTAAGGAAGCGTAATCTGGTTCCAACACTTGTGCTATTACCAGAAAGGAAATATTTCTCTAAAATATTGTTCATGAGTTTCATTCTGGGCTTTCTACAGTCATTATGCGTTGCCATGCATAAAAAATTACCTGTTTGAGAAATATCCTCATTTGAGTGACTGAGCTTTTTGAACAAGAGTTGATGAATCTACACATTACAAATGTTGTAGCAGAACTAGCTTCAATTCAGTATGTTCTGCCTTCATAGAATCATAGAATCATAGAATGTTTTGGGTTGGAAGGGACCCCTAGAGGTCATCTAGTCCAACCCCCCTGCAGTGAGCAGGGACACCGCTAACTAGATCAGGTTGCTCAGAGCCCCATCCAACCTGGCCTTGAATGTTTCCAGGGATGGGGCCTCCACTACCTCTCTGGGCAACCTGTTCCAGTGGTTTACCACCCTCATTGTAAAGAATTTCTTCCTTATATCCAGCACAAACCTACCCTGGTTTAGTTTAAAACCATTACCCCTTGTCCTGTCACAGCTGGCCCTACTAAAAAGGTTTTCCCCATCTTTCCTATAGTCTCTCTTTAAGTACTGAAAGGCTGCAATCAGGTCTCCCTGCAGCCTTCTTTTCTCCAGGCTGAACAACCCCAACTCTCTCAGCCTGTCCTTGTAAGAGTGGTGCTCCAGCCCTCGGATCATTTTAGTAGCCCTCCTCTGGACCCGCTCCAACAGTTCCCTCTGTGATGTGAGGAGCAGTGGGCAAAGCAGGTAACAAACTGGAATGAGACAAATTCAGAGTAACTCCTCTGATCTTTAACTAATCAATTGAAGAACATGCATTATACTGAATGGAAGTTAGGTATCAGCTGCATACTCCATCTACTGTACCTGATGCTAGGTGCATCTCCAAGCTAGCATAGGACCGTGGAAGGTTTATAGAAGCCTTTGCTTTATTCATATCTCAAACTTAAACTGTAACTTCTAAATGGAAACTTCTTTTTTTTTTTTAATATTTCTTATTAGT
Organism: Gorsachius magnificus; assembly: GCA_034008185.1. NCBI lineage: Eukaryota > Metazoa > Chordata > Aves > Pelecaniformes > Ardeidae > Gorsachius > Gorsachius magnificus. The sequence goes on from CM067081.1 coordinate 168,848,232, forward strand.
AGTTATTTAAGGGTAGATTTTTCGGTTTAATAACAACACTGATTTAATAACAACAGTGCTACCATGCTTTAGGATGCCATTAGGTTTATATAGATATATGTATACACACACTTGTTTTACAAACTGCTTAAGGCAAAAAGAAACTGCAGGATGGAAAGAAGTACAGGAATCAAAGAGGTTTGGTGATACCTATGGAGGGTCCAAAGGTGGACTTCCCTATTTTTCATTTGTACTTGTAAACGATTAAGAAAAGAGTTGTTTCCACATGAAACCCCAGCAAGAAGATACCATGCAAATGAAATATAACAAAGGGAATGTGAAAATGTTCCAGAGGACAGTTAGGGGCCACATACTCTGCTCTAGTCCATCAGCTGAATCAGTACCTATACCATAACTGTACTTATTCTAAACAGAGTTAGCTATGGAGGTGATTTATGGCCTTTTATCTGGCTCACTCCACCAATCCCCAAAGCATTTTTTTACAATGACCTCTGCAGAAATGATTCAGATATGATTACTCTGGGACCACAGACCAGCAAAGATGACCATGGGACTTCAGATCCCATTAGGATTGCCCACTGTATTGCACGCCTGAACAAGGAATCTTTGCACAGTTAATCCTCCTTTCAGCTGAAGGCTGCTTACACCCCTGATGTAGAAGGGATATAGTCTGACCTAGCATATAGTAAAAAATTAATTCTGTCTAAAAAATAAGTGTTTGTATGCTCCCATTCTGCTCTATCAGCATTGGAGAGGAGAGGAGAGGCCTGTTCTTTATTTAGGTTTGGGGTTTTTTCCCCCAGATATTTCAAATTTTCGGGTAGTTTGTTAGAATATCAGAATTTCTTATGGTAAGAGACAGTTTTAGTGAGAAAATAATTGTTCAGATGAAAATCCATTTTTCATCCAGTCCTTCTTATTCTCTCAGTGTCTGGTTCATGCAGGAATTCTGTGTTGGGAAAATATGAATGCCACGCTACTGGCAAAATTCCAGACATTTTAACACCTGCAATACTAATAAGTGTAATAAAGGAGGAATTAAGCCACTGACGCATGTTATGCAACAGTGCTCTAGTCTCACTGATTGCAGTTCCCATACTGATCACATAGGCAACAGCACATCAAGTGCATTCAGAAGACACACTTATTTTCTGCTAGTAGAGACTGCAATTAGAAAACAAACATTTTTTAATATGTTTCTAACAAGTGATAATTATATGAACTGTATAAAAAATTAATACCCAGAGTCAATCAGTATGCACCAAATATTGGAGCCAAATCCCACTGAAGTCCATGACAGAGTTCCCTTGACTCTGTAACAAGTAGATCTGCATCCACTTCTAAAGTGGTTTCAGTCTCATAAATAGTCAGCACAGCTGAGTATCTTGGTAACACAGATAAATTTTGTGGTTTACATGCGTGAAGTTTACATCCTTTGAATAGTTAAGTATCTACCCAGCTTGTATAAGCATACCTTGTTTTGCAACCAAATGTCAGTATTTATGCTCAATATGGAAAAAAGACGCAAAAAGTAAATTTAGAAAGTTTTTAAATGTCTGCCTTCAACAAAAATATACTTACCATGCTGTTCCTGAAGGACAAGAAAATGAAAAAAAAAAATCTATATCAGAATTCATGTTCATTTTATTCTTTACAAATTACACCCAAACTATCTGCAGAAAACTGGACATAAATATTTAATGGTATAGCCTGTAGGCCAGCTCAAGAAATGAGTTCAAAGTCTCAGGACCTTATGTTTTCATTCAGCAAAATTCCACATATTTAATCCTATAAACGTCTCTCAGGTAATATGATCCTACATCACAAGAATCAGCAGTTCACTTCAACTGGTACATTCTGAATAAAAAGAGTATCAGAACTGGTCTGCAGGCTTAAAATTATACTATACTCCAATATGGACTGCCCACTAAATGTGCCATTAAAGATGCATTTTATCTTTTACACTTCTAAAAGAAGGCTGTGCAATATACAAAGTCTAGGAAATTGTTTTGATTTATATATATTTTTAATATATTCATCAATGACATAGACAGCGAGATCACGTGTACCCTCAGCAAGTTTGCAGATGACACCAAGCTGAGTGGTGCGGTTGATACACCAAAAGGACAGGATGTCATCTAAAGAGACCTGTACAAGTTGGAGAGGTGGGCCTGTGTGAATCTCATGAGGTTCAATAAGGCCAAATGCAAGGTCCTGCACCTGGGTCAGAGCAACCCCCGATATCCATACAGGCTTGGGGAAGAAAGGATTGAGAGCAGCCCTGCCGAGAGGGACTTGGGGGTACTGATGGACGAAAAGCTGGACAGGAGCTGGCAATGTGCGCTGGCAGCCCAGAAGGCCAACCATACTCTGGGCTGCAGCAGGAGAAGTGTGGCCAGCAGGCCAAGGGAGGTGATTCTGCCCCTGTATTCTGCTCTGGTGAGACCTCACCTAGAGTACTGCATCCAGCTCTGGAGCCCTCAGCACAAGAAGGACATGGAACTGTTGGAGCAGGTCCAGAGGAGGGCTACTAAAATGGTGCAAGGGCTGGAGCACCTCTCCTATGAGGACAGGCTGAGAGAGTTGGGGTTGTTCAGCCTGGAGAAAAGAAGGCTGCAGGGAGACCTGATTGCAGCCTTTCAGTACTTAAAGAGAGACTATAGGAAAGATGGGGAAAATCTTTTTATTAGGGCCAGCTGTGACAGGACAAGGGGTAATGGTTTTAAACTAAAGCAGGGTAGGTTTGTGCTGGATATAAGGAAGAAATTCTTTACAATGAGGGTGGTAAACCACTGGAACAGGTTGCCCAGAGAGGTAGTGGAGGCCCCATCCCTGGAAACATTCAAGGCCAGGTTGGACGAGGCTCTGAGCAACCTGATCCAGTTGAAGGTGTCCCTACTTGCTGCTGGGGGGGTTGGACTAGATGACCTCTAGGGGTCCCTTCCAACACAAAAAATTCTATGATTCTATGATTCTGTGATTCTATGATTTTCTTTAATCAAATTGGCGATGAAGACCTAACATTTGAAATATATTTTCTTTCCTTCTACTCAAAACAACTTATTTTGTGAAAGATGCACAAATGTTCACCCATTCTTCAACATCATATCTCTGTGTCCAAAAAACTCTCATGCTTTAAGGAGCTGCCTGTACAGATGCGTGTACATTTATGCTTAGTTTACACAAGCTGTGTTTCATCAATGATAGCAGATTATTGTAATGCCAGTTCTGAAAGAAGCCAATTGAAGGGAAAGTGGAGATATGAAAGATACTTCCTCCATTTCCTTTAGTATTACAACATGATGTAGGTCATCAAATTTTCTTAGGTGTGTTAAATAGTCATGCAAAAAGATATATAAGGTGGTTTCAAAAGTCCATGAATGGCCTATGATGGGTTGTTAAAATGGCATCTGATCTTGAGAACACTACCTTGATTTCTCAGAAACTGTGTGAGCTAATCCTTTGCAACATAAAAGTAACTGAAGATATGAATTTTGTCTGCTTACTGGTGATTGGGTTCATTGAAGTAGTCCCTTTAAAATATTTTCTGTGTGAATTCAATTGATGTCAATGTCCCGAAGAAGAACAAGCCTCTCAGGCTTCTTCTTTAATAGTGATGGAGCTTTTCAACAGACTAATTCTCTGTCTGGCTCAAAAGAAACACAGGTGAGAATGAAGAACCATCTTTGCAGAACACAATGTGTTATGCAGGGGATATCATGTTTATTCACATACATTCTTTCTTGAGAATAGATCTTCTCTGCATGACAGAGGTGTGTAATATGGGTATGTGTGTGTTTATGCATGCTGAGCACAGAATTTATCTGCCTCGTGTAATTTCTAGCTTACAGTTAATACTGCTCATAAGATACAAGAGACAGTTTTCCATTCAAGATCTGTCTGGTGTTATGTGAACTAAGCAATACTTAACTGGATAAAGGCTATATCATGATATATAAATTACAATAAATATAAATATTTTTATAAATTTTTTTTCATTTATACTCATCTTCTAATCCTGCTGTTCTAGAAACATTCTACTACACAATTTAAATGTAGAACTGCTCCCCAACTCCAGCCCCAAATTTCTTTTCAAAACCAGTAAATCAAAATAAGATATACAAAATAATATTTGACACAGACATCCATTGGACTGCTTGTTCTTAAGTGTAAGGCCATATCATGGTTTTAATTTCTCCAGAAACATTTTATTTCCTTTAGTTTCTTCTGTAGCATGGTTTTACCCTTCCATCATAATGTACCCAGCACAATTGATTTCTCCCTCTGCATCTCCAATTTTACTGGACATTCATTTTTTTCTTTTTTTTTCTAAATGCCAGATTAGACCTCTATATAATAACTGAAGACTTAAAAATTAAATAGGTACTGGGAACACATAACACTTGAAAAACTCAGTCTTGAAATTCTGAACCTCTCACAACTAACGGAAAGAACTTCTCACACAAGTCCCTCAAGTTCCAGTAAACTCATGGGGAATTACATCAGTGGACACACAAAATATTGAAAAATAGTAGAATAAATTTAAGGTCACAATTGCCAAATAAAATTTAAAATGCAGAAAAATAATGGTTTTATCCTATTTGTCCTAATTATCCATGCTTTCTCTTATTCGTGTTCCCTTTGTTTCAGAGTTCCCATTGAGCAGCTTCTGTAAGGTTGTTGGGCCAATGACCTATTCCAAGATTACACATTTGCGCCTGGATGGAAACAATCTCACTCGGGCTGACCTGCCGCAGGAGATGTACAACTGCCTTCGGGTGGCTGCTGAGATTTCACTGGAGTGAGATACCTGGGAACATCCAGTTCCCTTTTAGGGGCAGTAACTACAGGAATTGCATCGTGATAGCTCCTTAAAATTAGGATATGCCTTAAAAAAAGTGTCAGTCTGCATATTATCCATTCTGTTTGTTAATACTTAGCATGCACTTGGCAACCTTAAGGGAACATGTGCATGGTTTTATAAATGGTTGTATTTAGAAAGCACAAGAATGACAAAATGTGGTGCAAAATAGGCCTTCATCTGGCTAGGTAAGTTGATGAAAAGAATTCAACTTCATACAAATCTATGTCCATGCTTGCAACACATGCCAGCTGGTGACAGACTTACATGGAAGTCAGGTGGGTTTCATCAGAGTGCTGAGCAGTATGGGCTAGCCTGTGTAAATACAAGATTCCTCTCCAACCAATCCAACATTCTTAATTATTCACACCTTTTTCATATTGTTATCAATTACAAAGGAAAAAATGATTTAACAATCTAAGAACAATTTAAAGTGTATGAAAATATGTTTTCAGAGACCATGACATTATTAAATTAATGGAATATGTGAAAGATAACAAGGAAACAAACATTTTTCAGGTTAAAAAAATGTTTACTCTTCTTCTTGTCATACTTTCATTTAAACTTTCATGGTAAGATTTTTATCCATTGCTGGTATAATTTTTATTTCAAAATAAGTCATATATACAAGTATTTTTATTCAATTACTTGCATGCTACTTTTAACCAGATTGTAGAAAATAAAACATAGCAAATAGTATTTTTGTGTCCATGTCATTGTCAACTATGTTTCAGTCTTTTATAAATTGAAAAAACCCTTCAGGTTAAGACAAGATAATCTAAGCTATTCTATTATTATTAAAATTTATTGTAAGGCTAAATAAACTGTTTTCTCTACTTTCAAGTTTCAATATGTTTGTAAACATATAATTTAACATACTCCACTGCACTCTGCACTTGCATTAGCCATTAAGTTGATGCCTTATGGAGTCTGCAGTATGGGAGTCACAGCACTATGAAAGAGCGCAAATTAATTTCTCAGCTTTGTCAAAAGAACAATGAAATGTCTCAGAAGCCACAGACCATGAGTAAAATGCAGCCCTAACCTCATGGTAGAGAGATGGTAGTATATTATATCTGGGAATCAATAGTCCAAATATTGTCTGCATCCTGGAACTCACACTAACATAAATGTGTTAGTAACCGAGAGCCATAAATGGCTTGCTTGAAAACACAGATCATCCCAGGGGTACTGTTTTCTTTTCAACTACTAAACTATTAAACACTCAGACAGAAACTTTTCTAGTTTCTATAGCAAAAGTTGAAACTATCACCTCTGCAAAAAACCAAAAACCCCGCACCAAACCATTTAGTTGTCACACTGCCAGTTCCAGATGTTCAATATCAATACACAATTCACAAAGAAACCTCAGACTAAAACAAAAGGAGGGATGCAGTGACAATAGAAATATTTCCCTCCTCCTTTCTGTCATTTTGGAATTCATAAGTGTTACTGCTTATTTTATTATTACAATGACAATATACAAAATCGACAAGAAAACTTTACCCATGACATTTCAGGAACTGGTGTGCAGGTATGTTGCACAGACATTCACAAAGATAGAGTCACCTTTCAAATAAACAGGTGTTGTCTGATTTAAAAGACATTTTTCATATTAGATTAAATTACACAAGTTCCCTAGAAGGAACAGGCAGTGACTCATGTGAATTTCTGGACATACACCAGAAGCATAAATCAAACATGTCTGATATTGCTTTATAGAGTCCAGCATAGTCAAATGGATCAAGAAAGGAGTAAGCAGTGATGGATTACAGCTGTCCTAGTGCAAGGAACATGGCAGGGTCCCACTCCTACTCACAAACCTTCAGGTTTTTTCACCTTTACAATAGGTAGTTGCTTAGCATAAACCAAATTGTTTTGAAAACTGGGAACAAGAAGTGAAAACATCATTAAGAAAGGCAGTCTGAATTGTTATACATACAACTGCAGCAAGCATAGATGAAGACAGTAGAGACTGTGAGGTTATGAAGCAAAATGAAATTCAGTGGAGAGCCACTGAGATGGAAGGCTGCAAAGAGAAATTCCCTTCAGCCTTCTCCTTTCCCGGCTATGCCAAGTCACTTCCCTTAGCCTCTCTGAATATTCCATATGCCTCAGTCCCGTGATTTATTGCAGCCTTCCACTGCCTAAAAGAGCACTATAGAAAAAGGGCCCAGATTCAGGGATGCACAATGAAAGGACAAGAAGGCAAAGGAAAGGTTCCAAAAAGAGAAATTCAGGCTGGACATATGAAGAAATTTTTCACAATGAGCGTGTAAAGCACCGACACAGATTGCCCAAGGAGGCTGTGGGCTCTCCATCCTTGGAGATTTTCAGAACTTGCATGGACAGTGCAAGCCTGATTAACTGATCTGGCTTTGAAGTTAGCCTTATTTTTAGAAGGAGGTTGAACTAAACTGCCTTCAGATGTTCCTTCAAACTTATTATAATTTCTATGAATATGTAGTTCTAAGAATACTAGCAACCAATGGGGGACAATATCAGTTTTAATAACCAGCTCTACAGCTGAAGAGTTTTGCATTAAATTCATGTGGAAAATTTATTGTTTCAGGTTCCAGTCCATAATTCAGACTCCCATGATACTCACAAAATCATAACTCAGCTAACATTTGGATATAGGTAAAAACTGTGGAAACTTTCCTTTGATGCCCAAACGTCTGCAGCTGGCTTGTGCAAATGTGCTCCAGTCTGACACTTTTGAAGTCAGAGATCCATCCCTTCTAACTCGCCCATCTGGGACAGCAATGTTAAACATGCTTAGATGTCTACACATAATAAGGGAAACAGCTTGTGAGCTACCATGCCAGTGGTCAGAGTGGTCACAGAAGACATTTTAGTTTTGAACTTTTTTGCAGACTTAGATACTGGACAAAAGACTCCCAGTCTGTAAGGAAATAACTTAATTGGTAGGCTATATAGCTTTCGTGGATAAATATTTCTTAAATCTTTTCTTCTTAGTGCGAAGAGTTCAACATTAGTTTACAGAGAGAAAGAAAAGGAGTGCTAAGTCTGTACTTCAGAACACTCACCTGGAATGTAGGAATGTCAGGTTCAAGTGCCTAGGCAAATGATCATTTCATTATGCAAAGAAAAACAGCCTTAAAAGAAGAGGCTGAAGCACTTTTAATCACACTGTACTCTGCAGCTTCTGAGATGAAGTTGTGGCTGCGGGCTAGGTAGGAAATAATTGTGCCCATATCTCCACATGTTGGAACCACAAGAAGATCCCACCACGCCTCTCTAAGAGGTGTGAAGTCCCCAACGCAAATGAGTTCAGAGGCGACACAATTGCTCACTGAATCACATAAATGTTTTACCCTGAAGATTTCAGTTTGGATGCTTCAAGTTGTCCTCACTTTGATAGATTTGTGGACCCTTAAGGTTCTAGCTGGGTTTTTTGTGTCAGCATCTATATCCTTCCATCAATGTATATGAAGGTATAGGCATATAATCAGGAGCGGAGAATTTCACTGGGCAGCAGCATATCCGAAAAATTAGGTTTTGCTACTCTTTGGTGTTAAGAACTATGTGGTGTATCCCCATCTACATGGGTTTTTTTGGGGTGTGTTATCTTTCTTTTCAGAATTTGGAATCTTAATCTGCAGATCAGAAAGCAAAGTATTTTTAACAAGTCTTGATTACCTGAATAATTATTATTTAAGTATACTCCCCCTTATGCAGTACCTCTGTGGTACGGCACACCTTTTTATTCCAAAATGGTTAAAGAAAAGCAGAAAAAAAGTCTTAATTAGAAGGCAGTGAAGAAATGAGACAAATACATGAAAGGAGAATTGTTATTTATAGTCTATAGATACTACTGTATCACTGACCTAGAGAGCTTCCATGCCAGGAGTTCCATGCTAGTATGAAGGTTGCTGCTCCTGTTATCTTTCTTACTGCAGCTCAGTCAGTTCTTGTATTGCTCAGTTAGCACAAGGGTTTATGGTTATGGAGGTGACCAAATTAACATGTAGCCTTTGGTCCTGCAAAGAGAATGGGCTGTTAGATTTAACTATACGGGCAGTTACACTGTGCAAAAGGCATTTTTGTCTTTATCCCTTGTCATCTAGTGTGGGGTAAGGCATGCAAGACAGCAGCACTATCTGGTCAACCTGACTAGAGCACATATTCCAAAAATTACAAAGACACTTTGAAATATATTGAATAATATCTGTAAAAATATATTTCTATTGAAGATAATGTTTTTATGGAAACATGCATAAAACTTCAGACAGAAGTACTGGAAGTCTTTAGAAATTTCATACCTTATAAATCAATTTAATAATAAGCTGTCCTCAGGATAAACAAGGCCAAGTACTGTCCTTCAAAATTCTTGTTTTCATCAACTTTCCAGTATCTCATCACGTGTATCTGCCATCCATCTTACTCTATAGACTGGTTTCCAAACTAGATAAACAAATGTTTCCTGAACTTCATACTTCATCTTTATGACCACTTTGCTGCCAAAAAAATCATAGAATCATGCAATCATTGAGGCTGGAAAAGACCTCCAAGATCATCAAGTCTAACCATCAACCCAAATAAACAGTAAGACTAACAAGTTCTCAAAATTATGTACAACTTTGCATTGATTTTAAGAAGAATTTGTGATTCCATGTGTAAAAAGGAGATGTTTCTATTCAGGTTCCTGAGTTTGGGTGAGAAAAGTCATCCCCTGCAGTATTTCATTCCCACCCTAGTTTCAAAAAGATGACAGCTATGTTGTTCCTAATGAAAACCACAGCCCTGAGATGTGTCTATTATGCACAGAACACAGAACGGAACTAGGCATTTACCTCTGGGATTCACCGCTGCCACCGTGATGAACGGGAATCATCTAAGATAAGAGTAGACAATGCTGGAGGACAACCCTGACTGTTTAGGGTCTCTGGAGTGCTGCATGGTGCTTGGATAAGGATGGATGCATGAATTCTCACTGGAACTGGGTTCCAGAACTGTCTTCAAAGAAAAAGGTGGTGTCAGTTCGCACCAAAGTGCTGGGTGTTGAGGACCTTCAACTATAGTATAAGGACTTAGTTTTGACATGTTCCATCTGAAAGGATAATTAGTGACTGCAATATTTATGGTAAGTGAGATTCTAGCTTCAAGTCAGGACTCTGGAAGAAAACTTGAGTGCTTTGGGAAATGGCAACTCGCAAAAATTATGACCAACATGACAGTTTACGAAAAAATAATCACATATTCTAATGCTTAACTTCAGTATTTCCTAAGAGTATCTGCATTAAAAATTAGACCAAAAAGTACTACAATTAATGGAAAATAAAATAAGGGATGGGTTTTCATATAGTTTATGACATTTGGCTTTTCTTTTTAAATAATAAAAAAAGCACCTGAACCTTGAATTTCTCATTGGGCAAAATCGCTATAGCAGAGCTTAATTATACAGGGACTAAAATTTTTTTTCATTATGTTGTGGGAGTACTTTTTTATGGAACCCTTGTCATTTATTAATATTTTTGGATTTCTTTAGCAACAGAACAAAATAAGAGAACAAAGGTAACACTAACACCTCACAGCCTGTTTTCACTATGTTTACACTGTCTTAGGCTATTTAATCCATGATGGTTACTTTTCAAAACTGCAGGTTTACAGAATGGGCATCAGATGACTGACTCATGTTTTAATTTACCATTAGCTGCCTCGAAAATATCAGTCATCTAAATAGCCACATGCAGGCCAAAGATCTCAAGGTATGTGTGTAATTGATAAATGTTTGTTAGATATTAAAGATACATTTAGCATATATGGTTGTACATCTAGCATTTTAAAAATCAGGTCCCTGGGTAGGATTGTTTTGTTTTGGTGTTGAAATTGTTGAAAGCAGGAACACAAATTAAGGTAAAAGATTGACAGCCACATTTACATAGTAGGTAAACTAAACCTAGCTAGTCAAGATAAATACCAGATCTTGGCATTGTGTCATGGAACCTTTATGGTGTCACTGTTTTCAGGCGCTCAAAATAGAGAAAGGGAACAGGCAGCCAAAAAGTTCCTTAATGAAGCATATTCAGGAGAGCACTATATTTCCCATAAAAGCTGAGCCCTTTTCCATAGTTACGCTGTTCTGAAATGTGCTGCTCTGCAAGGATCTTTTTAAGCTGAGCTACTCAGTTCTCACTGGTTTTTACAAGGGAGTGAAGGTGTGCAGAAAGTAAACATCTAGCATTTTGTTTCTGGACTTTTAGAACAGGACCTCATCTTCCTAAATCCTATACAAACAAGGGGTCAGGTAGCATTTACATTTCACAAATTAAACCAGCCCTATTAATTTCTAAGGTTCCTTTAAACAATGTCTCCTAATCCAACCTGAAAGCTTCCTGGGTAAACTCCCTGTACTTTAACTGCCTGCATATGTACAGAAATGCCTATTTAAATAGGAGATGCAATTTCTCCACTGAGGTCTAGGCAGGCAATTCTAGGCTTCTAAGAGAGGTGCAGAGGTCCTGCTCCTGTCTGTTTTGGTTTTGATTTTTTTTTCACCAGGAATGATGTAGAGTAAAACGCATCTTTAGAAGCAGGGTCAGGAACATCTGTGCTGGCCCCTTTGATCTGCCTTCACTGTCCCTTGGGCTAGCCTGAAGGGCTCACTCATCTGCTTTATTTTAGACTCTTTGGTCTTGCCGACCTTCTGCGGCTCCTTTTTAAAAGGAGCAGATATTATTAATTGGGGTATATCACTGTCTGGTGGTTAGGGAACTGTTTGGAAATAGAAGTTTTTTCTTTCTGACTCTGAGTAAAACTCAGAGCTTCCTATTCTCTATTTCAAGCAGCAATGCAAAAAAGAGAGAGAGATCACCACTACATGCCAACCTTCAGAAGTGAAGAAGGCAGACTGAACCCTGAATAAATGTAAACACCCGCCTTAAGTAGTCTTCATGGCTGTCTGGAGCCTCCAGTAGAGTATATGGTGAAGGGTACGTAACTGGACTTATTCTCTTCTTCAGGTTTCAAAGTATCACCTTTTCTCTAGTCATCATGAAGGGAATTTAAGAGCATGTTTCAGATAAACTGATTGTCCTTTGGAGCAAGACTCTCAGAATTTTAGTAAAGTAGTAACCAAATAAGGCACGCTGGATTGCAACCTTTGCTAAATGGAGCAATCCACAGGGCCAGTGAATTAGCTCTGCTTGCAGTATGCTCCTGGGTTTGCTGGTGATGAACTATACACATGCTTGATGTTTAACAGACCTTCCTTCATATTAAATCTGAGACATATGGCAGCCATTACTGAAAGAAAGCAATGATTTTTTTCACTGTCAGCAACTTTGATGCTGAAACGGAACAACAGCTTTTACAGCACACCCAGTTGTCCCTATCTCCTCCCAATGGGTCTTTCTAGTCTTTTTAGCCCTTCTTGTCTTTCTCAGGCTTGTGGGTTTTTCTAGCCTCAAGCATGTACATCACTGCTCAAGGACATGTTACTACCCTCTGCAGTTGCTGATGCTCCTTATTTTAGATTTTTTTAAGTACAGATTCTCTTATTACATTGATTAACAATGAGGATGGTAGGAGACATATGGAGCAAAAATCCTGTAATAGCTTGAGACATCTTCCTCAAACTAGAATAATCCCAACAGTATCTTTTAAAAGGTCTCCAAAATTCACAGAGAGGGCATTCACAGTATTTTTAATGTAATAGTTTTTCCACTTCCTTTTATTGTCATGCAAATACCTTGCATACTATTACTTTTTGGGAGATTGTTTGTGTTTCATTGATATTTGCCTTTTCTCAGCTTTGCAAGTTAGAAATGATGTCATTAGCACAAAATTCTTAGCGCCCTCTTACTGAAAATAAGGCCCTGGAAAGTGTCTCAGGTTGGATACTCAAAACAAAAAGCCTCCCAAACCATTAGTCATTTTTGAAAATCTTGGCCATGGTCTTTTATTAGGCTATAAAACTTTATCACCTTATATTGCACCCTTTAAATAATAAATAGTAACACCAGATGATGGAGGACTGAACAAAACAAATGTGTGATAGAGAATACGTGCATAATCTTGAAGATTTCATGGAAAGCAGGCCTTTCTGCAAAGTCTGCTTGGGAACACAAGCATCACTTGTTCCTGTAGAGATATTTCCAAAACTTTTGAGTGCACATGAGAATACATATTACAGCCATCGCACCCTTTTTTCCTGATTTTGAGGACATTTCTTGTCATTTTCTTCTGCTCTTTGTTTGCATCAGAAGAAATAAAAGTTCACATTACTGAGACAGTCTTAGATAATGTTTTTGTTCTTCTCTTCTCCTAGTGAAGAACTGCTGCTTTGAATGGATGGCAGCATATGTGTTTGATAAGGATCAGATACCTGGCCTCCAAATACACAAAGGGCAGACTGTGACTTGCTGGGCAGTAGTTCATACAAATAGTCCCTCTGCCTGTCACAAGGTAACCAGTAAGTCCCTCTGCCAGTGACTTCTCTGATAACATAATGAACATCTGTACACAATTAACAGGTTAAAGGGTAAATTCAGACCCCCATGAAGCATAAGATAAATCAATCTTCCTTTTTTCGTTAAATGTGCAACATCTGGCAACTTGTATTTGAGTCTGTCATAATAGATATCTGCCACCAGGACTCACTTTTTTAAACCCTTCAGTATAATATTCTTGAAGGTCTCCGCTTGCTCTTTAATACGAACAGACCTCAGTGCCTCCATATCCTCTCTACACACTCTGTGAAGATTTAGCACAAATGCAAAACAGTTTTACGTTGTAGTGCCTGGCTTTTACAAGAAACATAGATGCACTTTTCATGGTGAAGCCTCTTAAATGACTCGCAACTGAACACAGAACTATTTTAACCTTCATACAGTAGTGCCTCTGCCTCTCCCAATCCTCTCCTCTGTGGACTCCAGCTGACAAGCCTCCTCGTCATTAACATGTGGTACCACATCTGCTGTGAGAGGTCAAAGTAAATGTTTTAAGGCCTAAATTTTAAAGTGACATTCATAATGAAAAGATTAATACATTACAACTAATTTTTGGGCTTATAATTAGTACCTCTGCTTAAAACTAGAACCTTTATTTTTAGGTATAGAAGTACATTAATTTCATTTAATTTAAACTTTAGAAATATTCAGCTTATTATGCATGAAGGAATCAATTTTATGCCTGGCTTATAAGAAAGCCCTAATAATCTCTAAGAGATGTTGAAGGGTCTGGAGTTCTAGCAGAGTGAAACACTTAAGCACTTGTGTTGCTTTTAAGCACATACTTAAGCCATGTTAAAATTACTGGATGTATTTTTTCCTAAACAAAAAACAAGGTACTACAAACACATATTTAAGAAAAAAAATTTATAACATATTTAACATTAGCCTTGCTGAAGTCAGTGGAAGCTGCCCATGTACATAAGGGTTGTTTTCCTTTTTTTGATTACTTATCCTTTTGTCTCCTCTACTTCTAAACTTCTTTTGAGACATTCTTAGTTCAGGAAGCAAAGTATTAACCATTATGAAATAAGTTGTCAGAGGTTTTATTGTTAAAATAAATTAGATGAAATGGAATTAAAATAATTATTTAAAGAATTTGTAAAACTAATATAGACTTGTAAAAGGTACAAGAATGTATTTTAGGTTTCCAGTATTTTCATTAGCTTTTTCCTTGAAATACTTATGTCATTCTTCTGGCTTTGAATGTGGCTAGTTTTTCTGATATTGTCACTTTAAGTTTGGACTACAAAAAGAAAACAAAAAACCTCCAAAGTACTTAATGTGAGAAATATGTGTCTATGCCTTGGATAGCAAGCTGGCTGGAAAGAGTTTACTTTAGATCAACGGTAAAATGAGATAATTAATTTGTGTCCTGATAATTAAAAACAGACCTCACTGCAGTAGGCACTGGAGAGTATGATAACTTTGTAGAAATATATGCAAATATCTCTCTGAATAAAAAGGAAAAACTATGGTTTAATCTTTAAAGAAATGAAAATATGTTATTAAAAAATTCTTAGCAAATGTTTTTGCTATCTTCTTCTCCTAATCAAGAATTATGTCTTTAAATGGCATGGCAGCATCTGCATTTAATAAAAATCAAATAAAATGTTTCCGTAGAAACAGATGGCACTGTTTTTACTTCTTTGTGGCCAGTTCAGGTATTATGAGAATGAATTATGATGTAAGTGAGCTTTCCGTGTAAAGTTATCTTCTGACCAAAAAAAATGAAGAAAGGTACATTTTGTTACCTGTTTCGTCCATACCAGTTCCTCTCATCTGCTAAAATGTAAAAATCAAGTGCCCTCAGATCTGTGTCTGCTTGATATTAAAGTCAGGATTTCCTGTCTTTTCCTGCCTAGGTGCTGAGGTGCCTTCGTTATTTTAGGGGTTAAAAGCTGTAGCCACTGATGCGTATATATTAGGCTGTATTCATAGAACACGGCTTGTAGCCTGACTCAAGCTATTACAGTCTAACAACAGTGACCAATAGAAAGAGAAGAAGATCCAAGAAAGCTGAGGTAAGCCCAAACTCTGAAGCAATGTCAAATTAGAAACAATAGCTAATAAAGTGTGGATGGTAATACATCTGGGAATACTAACATGGACTTCAAGTTTTATATGCTATTAATTCTTAGGAGGACAGGAAGCAAACACAGTGGTTAGCAGTCAAAGGCTATGAATTTACAGTGATTTCTAACTGGCTTCAGATAGCTCCAGGAACTTGACTAACAAGGTAAATTACTTTATATTTCTGTTTAAAAATGTTATTAAGGTTATGAATATTTACACAGTGAGAAGGTGCCATTTCATTGTGTAAATTAGAGATGTTATACTTTAGAAATAGTTCATTTGTCCTTTTTTGGAATGCTTCCAGACAGCAGTTTCTGAGGCTGGAAAATCTGTAGGGTACTGCACTTGTTACTGCTAATAACAATATTGAAAATTGTTAAATGGCTATGTATCATATGCAACAACTTAACTGAGCTCTTAATCTTACTGGTGCATTAAGTGTATGAGACAATTTACTTTTATTTAAATATTATTTTTGCCAAAAATAACCTCCTGATTTTGCCTAGAAATTTCAGCTATCAGTCTCTTGCCTCTGCATTGCAAAATGCTTGCTAATCTTCATCAGAAAGCAAGCAAGATAACAGAGTCTGTGAAGCACTGTTTTGTGCTACACAGATATTTCCTTTGGGATGATTTTGTTCATTGTTTAATGGTGGAAGAAGCTAAACAAAGCAAATAATTAAGTAGGTAAAATAGATACAAGATGCATGAGTATATATGACATAATTTGGTTAGGATTTACTTTTTGTGCCATTTAGATCAGTTTTGACTGTTTTAGCGAAGGAAATTCATAACTTTGGATATGAGAGAGTGAATGAGAGAGGGGAATGTATTACTCAAACATATTCCCTCCAAGCTTTTTAAGAACATGCCCAACAAACAGCTGTTAAAACACTCTTTGATCTTTCACTTTTCTGTGATGAGAAAAGACCCTGGAAAATCTGATCCAGATGCCATTATAATTTATGAGAGAGGAAAAACAGGAAAGAGGGTATGATTAATTTTAAAAGGAGGAACACTGAGTACAATAGTATTTATATCATCATGGTATTGATAGCTTTACTGAATATGGAACATTATACAATGTAGTTTATAACTGCATGGGAAAACTTAAACAACTTTATAAGATTTAGTGTCAGAAAAATTATTCGTGTTTTTGTGTTCTTTGAAATGACACTTGCATGAACATCAGTTAAACTGGTAGTCAATATGGAGTCTAAGTTGAATCGGGAAAATATTCATTAACATATAGCACTGAATGCTTTATACCTCTTATATTACTGTTAAGTTTTTCCTTAACATGCCATAGGTAATACAGCAGAGGACAGAATTTGGCTGTTTATAAAGGAAATATTATTTTCTATGTAATGCTGCTTTGTTAATCCAGTATGCTGTTAGAGAGTTCTGTTGAGAGACAGCTAATTGTTTTTCTCCCCTTCCAAGGCAAACAATGGCTCTAAAAGTCTATACAAGCCTTTTGCTCTTATTCTTGGTCAATTCTGTGTGGACTCGAACTGTGAGACAAGCTTATGATGAGATGGATCCTGACCATTGGTCTCACTACACTTTTGAGTGTCCAAGAGAGTGCTTTTGTCCTCCTAGCTTCCCCAATGCATTGTACTGTGATAATAAAGGACTTAAAGAAATACCTGCAATCCCAGCAAGAATTTGGTACCTCTATCTTCAAAACAATCTAATTGAAACAGTTTCAGAGAAGCCCTTTGTGAATGCCACTCATCTGAGATGGATAAATCTGAACAAGAATAAGATCACCAACAGTGGAATTGAGAATGGTGTGCTGAGCAAGCTGAAAAGGCTGCTTTACTTATTCCTTGAAGATAACGAATTGGAAGAGGTGCCTGCCCCATTACCAGTGGGCCTGGAACAGCTAAGGCTGGCTAGAAACAAAATCTCCAGAATCCCAGAAGGAGTTTTCAGCAACTTGGAAAACCTTACTATGTTAGATCTGCACCAGAACAGTTTGTTGGACAGCTCTCTTCAAAGTGACACCTTCCAAGGACTCAACAATCTCATGCAACTCAACATAGCAAAAAATTCACTCAAGAAAATGCCTTTAAGCATTCCAGCTAACACACTGCAGCTGTTTTTGGACAACAACTCCATTGAAGTGATACCAGAAAACTACTTCAGTGCAATACCCAAAGTAACTTTCCTTAGGCTGAACTACAATAAATTATCTGATGATGGTATTCCCCCAAATGGGTTTAACGTTTCATCTATTTTAGATCTTCAGCTGTCTCACAACCAGCTCACTAAAATTCCACCAATCAATGCTCACCTCGAGCACCTTCACCTTGATCACAACAGAATCAAAAGTAAGTGTGTATTGTCAGTGTGGGATCCTACCAAAACGTAATTTTAAAATGCTTAGTTAACTACAAAAAATGTTCTTTGGAATAAAGGGATTAAAAATGTGCTGTATATTATAGAGAGATGAGCAAGAAGACCTCCCACAGGCCAGTTTTCAAGTCAGGTCTAAATTATCACAATCAAATACATGCATAGAAGTAATACCACATGTCAAAAATGTTCATATGCATATAGAAAAAAACACTCCACAAGCAGATCAGAAACATGAGTAGATTAAGGAGAAATTGTGCATTTACATTTTGCTATATACATGCCAGTAACCATTTCGTGGGAACAAATTACATTTCCCATAGAAAGGCTAGGAGTAAATAAGCAAGAAATTTTAAAAAGTGGGTGCAACAAGTTAGGATATTCAATCCACATCTGTATGACTTGATTTTCAAAGTTCCTGAACACCTTAAGGACTTCACTAAACTAACAGAATTGCTGTATGCTCAGTTGTTCTGAGTATCTCTCTGCCCACCTAAATTATGTAATAGGAGCTTAAGGTAAGGCACCCTTAAAACAGAATAAAATGTTGGCTGTAGTCAACACAATCTAATTCCAATATGACTAATTAGAATGTGGATATTAAATATTTCAAGCTTGAATATCCTCCCCATCTTTTATTTACTGTGCACAAAATGCTGACACTTGGGATTGGTCTTCATGAAAAATCTTTTAACTGACAGAAGCTTTGTCCTACTAAGCTTTATCTCCAGCTGTCTTCTAGCATTTTCCACTGTATGTAAGTGAGACAAGGTTTTGTACCCAAGACAACAGAAGCCTGTTGTCATGTCATAGTTCTGCTTCTAGCGCTGCTTCCAGATTCATCTAGGTACAGCAGGGATGTGGTGGTCAGGGACAGTGGGTAAAGTATTGGCTCAGTAAGTCCTACAGACCTTAAGCCCTTTGTTCCATGCCAAAAGCCAAAATTGAAGTGATGACTTTCTATTTATCTCTGCACAGAAGGTAACAAAGTCTCTAAACTTGTCTTCATGTCGTGGTGATTTAGTTGAATAAATTGTTCCTTAGTCCTGTTTTGTGTCACTGTAGTTCACAAATATACTAAAAATAATGGTTTGGCTTCTGTATGAAACCAGGACATATCAAAGAAAGATACCTATTAATAATTTAGGTTAATTCACTGCATTTTACAAAACAAATGAATGAAACCTTGCAAAGAACAATAAATTTTGTACAACTGACACATATTTAAATGGCCTGCAAGAAGTCCAACAGTTAAATAGAACTAGGGCTTATGACATATGTTGTTACTGAACATATTTCATTGCCCTCTGGTTACAAAGGGATTTATTCTAATTGCTTCACTGCAGGGCCTCAGGTGCAGACTTTATCTCCTGTAACTTTAAGTGGACACTAAATTGAAATCAATGGAATGTACCCTGTCCAGTTTAAGAAGTATTTTGTGTCTAGGTAGTATTTAAAGAGCTGCCAAATTATCTTCCTTTCCTAAATAACTTTAAAAAAGGTTAAAACCATGAAGAACAACTTATGTAGTATGTGCAAACTCAAGTCCCATTTTCCAATGACACATGGGTACTCATAAGCTTAAATCACAATAGTTTTCCAGAAGCTTTATATTCTTTAATGCCTTTACCATTTTCAAAATTCATTACTAACTTAAGCAAAACACTGCTCTTAATTAAAAAAAAAAAAAGTTTTTATTTTTAGTAACTACATCTAAAGTAGTCAAAGAAAAGGCAACTTGACACCTTAAATGAAATGCAGGTATTATGTAAGGCACATTCTACCACACTGCTTGATTGTTCAAGAGGTAGATAATGACATAGTCTTCATGAGACACTGCTCTAATAGACAATATCTCAATGGGCCTTTAGGATCGCAAACGAGGAATGCAATTCCATCAGGCAGGAGTAATAAGATGTGGCATTAATTCAGCAGATTGTTTTTGTCTTCTTAAACCCAGGTTGCTGATGATTAATTTAAGATAACCAATGTAAAAGGTTTGAAAGAAAAATAATTGTAAAAGCCTGGATCTGGTTTCTACACAAAAGAGTCCTCCTGAAAATTTACATTTATGTGTGCAGTACAGGCCCCTTTTATAATATTAATTCTCAGATACCCCTGCAAACCTGCCAATTACTGCTTTATTTTCTCTTGGTGGTTCATAGTTACACTGCTAGCATTGCAAGAGCTCAGACATCAAAATTTCTATGTAAATACTATTTGCCTACTTTATATTATATGTTATAGTATAACAGTTCTTCATATAAGTCCAAGGCCGTATTTCTCTAGAGACCATATATGAAGGTATAAGGCAATATCCTGAAACTCAGTGAAGTCAATGACAGCCTTATCACTGGTCTCACTGGAACCTGGATTTTGTCTGTGGTCCCTTCCCCAGGGATCTCAATATGAAGAGGAAAAAAAGTACTTGAAAGTTGGAAGCAAAATCAACATAAAACAAAAACTAATTATAGCTACAACAGATATGGACTGCACTTGTTCCATGGCATTTTAAACCCCATGTGTTTAGACATTTACTAATGAGATAAACATGTGGGGCTCTGGGGACATGTCAAATGATGGAAAAGGGAATGTAAGAGGCACTAAAAAGAGGAGAAGGCATGAAATGGTGATGTAGCAAGTGAGCAAGGGTAAGTAGGTGGTGTTACAGTGCTATCGAAGGAGTGATAGAAGGGAGAAAACAGTAAGTTCCCCTAGAGGAACAACAGGAGACTGGGATAGCTCCCCTGAGCTAATATTATTCCATGTGTAGAGGAAGGGAGAGGTCCTTGGGCAAATAGCAATGCCAGTCGTTCAGAATCCATTATAGGATATTTGGAAATAAATGGTTGAAGTTACAGATCCCGACTTATTGTCAGACCCTAGCACTATAGTTATTACTAGCTTCTTTGCTGGAAGAGCCCCAAAAGGTATAGATTTCCAGGCTGATCCATGGCTGCTGCAGTTAAATATGTGAAAAGGAGAGAGGGAGTCCAACAATTCAAGTTGGACTACAGTGCGTGCAGCTAGAAGTTACAAGAATGAACAGACATACCCTCACACTCATATATGTCAGAACACATCTATCTTCTAGATCAACTTACTTTCTGGATGTTTCTAAATTATGAGATTTACTGGAAAAGAAACCGGATCTTCTGTAATTATTCAGCAGATATACAACATTAGGCATTAATGAGAACCCCTTCTGCATTTTTTCCGCTTCAGCAGCTCCGTGGTCTCATTTTTAAATATTACACCATTTAACAATACTGTTGACAGCAGGTGGAATTCATCTTATTTGAATTAACCATCCTAGATTCTTGTATCCAATTTGGGTTAATCATACAGACCACCTACTCAGCTAATGGAAAGAGATACACAACTCCAGAGGAAAAATAATCCCATCTTAAAGAGCTGTGAATCACATTTTGGAAGTATTCATTTCTCTCCAGAGTTTTTAAATGGAATCTAAATGGTTTACTTAGACTGACACCTTCTACATGGATCAGTTTAGGTAGGGTGAATAGTACCCATGCAGATGGATTACCTTGTCCCTCCTGCTTAAGCAAAATTCAGCAATATACCCATGACCAGGATTGCAAGAGAAGAGGAGAGAGGCTTTTACTCCTCTATAGTTTGGGTAGGGTTTACTGCTCATGGGAAGAGAACAATAAAAAAACAAACCACTTGGTAATCATCAGGAAATATCTTCTTCATAGTTAGATAACTGCTGTCTCACTTTAATGTTGGAGTAATTAACCCAGTGAAAATTAGTACAGTGGGACACTTTCTAACAGAGATTTAGAATACACTTGAAACTATCTTGTCTCCTAAGGATGGTAGTGCTGACCTGAAAAGGCAGAGATTTTCTCCTACATAGTGTTGATTCACTTGTAAAGCTTTTGATAACTGCTTTCCTAACAAAACCTCACTCTCAGTCTTCCTCCTTCGTTGCTTCACACATAAAAATGAGTTCTAGTTTATTTCTTCTAAGAATATCAAATATTCTACAGTCAGATTTCACAACATAGGCAAAGACAATTTAATATCATATATATGATAAAAGTTTTAGGCCAACTTGATGTATTTATCACCTTGGCCAAGTGGATGTATTTCTCTAGTTTCCACGACAAAGTCCATTTCCAAGATGCTGCAAATGTCTTGGCAGCTTTTCCAAAATAGGGTGGTTTTTCTTTTTTTCTTTTGGGCAAAAAAAGCCATGGGGTTTTTTTCATCATAACATTTAAACAGTTTGGGGGATTGTAATCAAAAGATGTGTGCCTATTATAACCACTAAATATAAGGGGAGAAAAAATTTTGTAGAAAGCTTTTCTTTTCCTAGTTCTGGGCTGCTATAAAAACTGTGTTTAAAAAACCCCATGCTTGAAAAACCCTGTTACACACACATTCTCCCTTCAACCACTTTTTGCAGGTGATCTGGGGCCACGAAGATCCTCAAGCAATCAGACCAATCACTAAATACCATAATTTGGTTAAAGGAATTTGCCATCTTTGATAAAAAAACACCACTTCAATGTTTTCTAGACTAAGACCATTCTGAGGCTGAAATAGGATAGTGGCAGCCTCGCCATTCAGCAACTGAAGAGAAAATATGAAAAGCATTTTAGCCAAGTGACAGTGCAGAAGTAACTTACAGGAGAGAGTGTAAAGAACTTAATCTACTCAATTCTTATGAAAATGAGAAATTATTTAAGCCATAGTTTCAAATTTTATCTGAAATCATGTGTGATTTATAAAGAATTTTAAAATCTTCTTGGCTTTCAGATTAGGAAGAAAAATATCCTATTGCACAAGTTATTTTCTTCCAATTAAAACCAACTCTACTGAAGAATTGGAGAGAACAGGAAAGTACAGATGTTAAAAGTTACAGACACTATACAAAAAGCTCCTCTGATTCAATACTGTTATCATTTTGAATGCAAGCTCTTCATTTGGGAAAATTATCTGCTAAAATTAATGTACTGTCATTGCAGTAAGATGTTAAAAATCCCTCATCATTAACCTTGTTCTGCTCCCTCTGAGGGCAGAGAGCTATTTCTCAATAAATAGTTGCCCAGTAGATGTCTAAATTAGTTTCCTGTCTGTCTGAGGTAAAATTATTCCTCTAGTGGCCTTTATTCATAATTACAGCACATTAAATAAATATGAGATTCACTCATCTAGATTACATTATGTTAAGATGCTTTTTTGCTTGATCAAAACAGCAGTTAATCATTAATTCATCATTTTCCAACTCTGCCCGGAACAAGTGTCTCCCATAAAAATATCAGTGGAAGCCTGTGTTACTTGTTTTCTAAATGAATTTTGTCTCATGAACCTTTCCCATGGAAATTACCTAACATGTTGATCTACATTTTCAGGTGTCAATGGTACTCAGATATGCCCAGTCTCAATTGCTGTAGCAGAAGACTATGGTTTTTATGGCAACATCCCTCGCCTCCGATACCTTCGCCTGGATGGAAATGAAATTCAACCTCCAATCCCATTGGACATCATGATATGTTTCCGACTACTTCAAGCTGTTGTTATATAAGGATATTGCAGTGTCACTCGTGCTGTGAGAGTGCCATGATGCAAGTTTTGCTGGAATGAAACTTGTTCTAACTCATAAATCAAGAAGTAACATCTTTATTTTGACTTTCATTTTTTCTTTGCTTGCATTTTTTTCTATGGCTGAAAAGAGTGTTCTTCTTTCAGAAGAGATTTTGGATGGACATGAAACATGTGCTTTACCTAAGAATCCCTAATGCAAATATGTTGAAAATCATCTGTGTAAGATCCCAAACATCCCAAAGCAAATTGTTGTCTACTCCATCTTTCTTGTCAAATGCTACAGTGTCTAGCCTGTTAATATCATGGCTACAGACAAATTAATTTCCTTATTTTGTTACATAGTAACTAACACAATTAATTTGTGTGCACTTGGCTGAATACATACTCTAGAAAAATCATGTGTTGCATGACTACTGGTTATCAGAACTGCCACTGTCTTTTTTAAGATAGTGAGTAATGGTGAACAACCACTTAAATAGCTCATAAATTGCTGTCCTCCTTTGAAGAGTGATACTTTTAAGGCATGAGGTATATGAGGCTCAGAGTACAAAGCCATATAATGAATATATATTGCTCTATGGATTCATTCAGTGTATGATTTCAGATTTGGAATACACTGATCCAATTCAAATCCAGGGACAAGGGAGCATGAGTTGAAATCTTGGTCTATCAAAGTGCCAGTTGTCTGCTGTTTCATTCTTCGGTATTCCATTTCTAATTTTGACACCATTTCTTTCTGTAGCTTTGGGATAGTCATTGAATATTTGGTTTCTTTTAGTTTCCATAAAGAAACCATAAAACCCAAGAACAGTAATGATAACATATTTCACAGACCAGGTTCTCCACAAAAATGGGAATGGCTAGTTAATATAATGGTGATAAAGAGAAAATTAAGAAATTAAGAGATACATCCCCTCCCCATTATTTACTGAACTAGCCAAATATTTGCATAGGAATTGTAGCATTTTAAGCAAATACAATAAACTCAGAGCAGTATTTAGCTATCTGCTGATGCATATGCACGCACATCATAACACTGGATTTTAGAGAAGTCCAGGTATTTCGAATACAGCACATTCACAATTCACCAACAAGGAAGATACCAGTGGGCATCTTTTTATGAAATATGGTTGGTTTTTCTTCCTATTTTTATAAGGTAATATTGGGATTTCGTTACACGACTTGAATATTAGAGTCAACTATTCACTGGGAGAGATGACATTTTTTGTTTCTGATAGCCAGCACAACAGACATCAGTCATATTACTTTAGTTGTCTTGTATTTGTAGATACAAGCAATTAGTTGCTCTTTGATAGTTTGCATCTATTTCTAATATTTTAAGACTGGCCTCAGTAACAAGCATTTAAAGACTATGCATGTGGTATAATTATCTCTTTGAAGATGAAGCATTTTCTTAAAAGTAGATTTTTAAAAGGGTTGAGAAATGCAATTTCTAACATTCAGTCTCTTTTTATCTGAAAATCAGGCCTTATTCTGCTCCAGTGCACTTGTGGAAATAACCCAGTATAGAAACCCAGGATAGAAATAACCCATTCAGAAATTCACAAAAACATTTATTTTTGCGTTCTTTTTATTTGATTGCTGAGAAACTCCTGTCCTTCTAGTTTGATAATGATTTTTTTTAAAAAAAAACTTATTGACAATACTACTAATTAAATTATAACAATAATTATATGCTTGTACTTGAAAATTAATTTCTACTTTAAACAAAGAACAAATATATATACTACAAAGTGAATATTCACAGGCATATATGCATATTATTAACATTATTTACAGTTCTAACTGATCGTGCAGCAAAGTGTCTTGAAGTTCCAGTCAAAACTTATGACCTTTTTAGGCACTATAAAAACATTGAAACAGAAAATACTAACCCTTCCCCAAAGAGATGTCAAGCTTATATATGAGAAGGGTTCATAAGTAAAATCATACAGAGACACTGGAACATCAAGGTACTCAATTTTCTTGATAGATGCATTATGTGATGAAATTGGGGCACATAATCTGATGAAATCACTTTTAGCAGTTATTTTCCACCAGCTGGCCTGATATTAATGGAATTTTCCAATCCACTGTAGGGTGTAAAGCCTTATGAATTCTTCAAAGGTCAGTACTATCTTATGGAACAATCTTTGGATACATGCAGATTGATGTTCAAGACTTGTCCCTGTCAAATCCTGGTTAATCTAAGTGAAGACAAAAATTCGTGATACTTTTTTGGACAAACTTTTATTGGGCTGAAGAGCTACTACTGCCAAGTGTTCTGTGTTCTACACCTTTGATGCAACCCTATGGCTCCACATCTGGGAAATGTTTAATAAAGAGAAAATGCTAAGTATCCTCATTTAGGCTAATTTGTCCCATCTTGGTTCTCTCTCCCAGTATGAAGTAGAATGAAGAATAGTTATGATACTGCAATGACCTTCACAAGATAAATCAATGTTTTTTGGGGTTTGACCTGCTTTACTGCATGCATGTCTCTATTCACAACAGTCCTAAAGTTCTTAAATGTTCTGGGAAAGTTGGTGAAATTTCCCCTCAGATTACAATAGCAGGCCTAAATTGCATTATTGTGTGGAACTAAACAATGTAGGCTTTCAGCCACATCTCATTCAATCCATTCATTATGCCAGAATAAAGGAAAATGTAAAACACAATGTCCTTTTCCCTATGAAGAGGGTCCTTAAAACAATGTAAAAAGCATCACTGTGCTTGAAAGTCTGATGTTAATTTTTCCTAATCAAAGATTGTTCTGAGACTCCCCACTGATATTTCCTGGCTCAGAAAAAAAATTGCAGTCTCTTCCACTGAAGGAGGGAGGAACAGACCTCTCAGCTGTGCTGCCTGAACCACAGCTGCCTTCATAAAGCTGACATTTGTTCCACTTATTGTCAGAGTACATCGCAAACAGTTTTGAATGGAATATCATGTACAGAAACACAAGTATGAGAAGCTGAGAGCAAAGCAAGTCACCTTAAGCACACTGCAGTTGTGGTCAATGGCTAACCAAGCCACAGAGACCTAGTGCTTTGCCAGAAATGCATTTTAAATAGGAGTTAATTTTGAAATTATGGTCGTTAACACAGGTGTGCTATCACCTCAGCCCAGGGTACTGACAGTTGCTCTGTAAAGAAAAAGCATTAAAGCAAATTGTGATGCTCAAGAACTGAGAAATACCTGGACATTTCTGACACATCTGCCAGCTTGATTGCAAGCTGGATGCTAGAGCTATCAAAAGACTCCGTGGTTTTATAATGCAGCTGGCTCTGAGGGAAGAAAAGTCCTTTATAGATGCTGCCAGCATAGTTAAAAATTCAGCCATATTCCTGCTCCATACTCTTCTCTGGTATTTTCTATTTCTTTCTCAATATTTTAAACAGCTTGGTACTGCTTTCGTCTTCAAAGCTTTTAATGAAAAACACCACCACAACAATCATCTGCAGAGATGCCAGTGACCAGAGCAACTTGTATGACACTTGAAGGAAGAAACACAAACACTAAGAGGTAAAAATCTGGAAGACAACTAGAAAACCAATTTGCATGTTTGTAATTACTAACTCCAACACATATCCTGTGTTACTGAAGGGATTTTCATTCACCCTTGTTTGCCACAAATACTTGCTGTCATTTTTCCAGCCTAGAAAAACTATTTGCTAATATTGCCATAGAATCATAGAATCATAGCATGTCTTGGGTTGGAAAAGACCCCTAGAGGTCATCTAGCCCAGCCCCCCTGCAGTGAGCACAGACACCTTCAACTGGATCAGGTTGCTCAGAGCCCCATCAAACCTGGCCTTGAATGTTTCCAGTAATGGGGCCTCCACCACCTCTCTGGGCAACACGTTCCAGTGTTTCACCACCCTCATTGTAAAAAATTACTTCCTTATATCCAGCACAAACCTACCCTGGTTTAGTTTAAAACCATTATCCCTTGTCCTGTCACAGCTGGCCCTACTAAAAAGATTTTCCCCATCTTTCCTATAGGCCCCCTTTAAGTACTGAAAGGCTGCAATCAGGTCTCCCCACAGCCTTCTCTTCTCCAGGCTGAACAAGCCCAACTCTCTCAGCCTGTCCTCATAGGAGAGGTGCTCCAGCCCTGATCATTTTAGTAGCCCTCCTCTGGACCTGCTCCAACAGTTCCATGTCCTTCTTGTGCTGAGGGCTCCAGAGCTGGATGCAGTGCTCCAGGTGAGTAATATTATATTGCAGCTGGTTTCATTATCTATCTGAAATTAGATTACTGTAACACCTAAGCTGCTGTGTTGGTTGTTGAACAGCTAATATCCCACTTCTGCCATGTGTGGCAGAGAATCTTTGGCACTGTTGAAGTCAGCAAGTAAACATCCCCCTCTTGACTGAAAGTCTCCATAATATCATTTATTTCCCCAGAATTTCTTACCCGTTTAAACTTAAAGGGTAGCTCTACAAGGTACTACACTCTCTGTGTAATGATACTCAGGAGCAGTACTAACCACTTCTGGTCAAGCGTATGAAGCAATATGCATCATTTGCACCCTGTTCTGCCTTAGCTAACTTATCTTCTTCCCCACCGGTAGAGGTAATATCGCTTCTGAGTCCTGTGATTGCTCTGTCAGTTCAAACAAAGCTATACTGTAGTGAATTTGAAACCTTTCCCAATGCAGAGTTTTCTTACACCCCCTGCACTGTTGCCAACAGATTGGGTATTCTTCTTACTGGTTTTGTCTTGGTTTCTGTAAGCATATGCATTTGACCAACCTATCTGCCTATCAGCTTGGTTTAGTTTCGTTTTGTCAGTGGTTTTTAGATTAAGCATGTTTATGCATGCTGCACTAATGGCCATTCTGATTTTATCTCCTTCTTGGCATTTCAGCTGCACCTGGGTTTCTCTCAGGGAAGTGCTGCCCTGACTGCGGCACACGCACCGCAGCAGAGCAGCATGCCCTGCTGCTCACAGCGTTCACACCTCCTCCTGTGTACGCACATGGACCCGGGCTGATGCTGTCATGTGGATAGGGTGCATCTGGTAATCTCTTTTCCAAGACTTCCCCTCCCCACCCAGAGGTGCTTTTGTAGGGAAATTAGTGAAGAAATTGGAATCACAGCTTCCACAAACAAAAGATTTCTAAATGGTGGCTGGGGCAATGAAAGTTACATGTGGAATCAGCAGCTCTCAGTGAAGCTAGGCTTTTTCGATAAATCATTTGTTCAATAAAATGCTCTATCACAGTTTTTCTGAATTACTAGTAAGTTCAGAAAAAAATGCAAATAGTTTCAGCCGCAGGAATGAAAAATAAAATTAAAACAGTGCTCATGTTTCTTATTTAATAATCCTGTTGCTAAGACATCCATGTAGCATGATATGTGCTTCTCCAGGCAGTGAAACCTTGGAATTCGTCTGAAATCGTACTCCTGCTACTACGAAGCCTGTTTCAAGGAGGGTAATCTCCTTGTGATTATCTGCTTTGTTTCAGGACTTGAAATAATCCACCAATTCTCTACCCTGCAGTGAGGATAAGATATTACAGGGTCTAGGCTCAAATCCTTGTCTGAATCAGAAGCAGAGTGAATTTTTTCTCAGAGGAGGCTGTTTTGATCACCAGACTAGAGGTTCACTCAGTTTTTTGAATCCTAAGATTTGGGGTTTTGGAACAGCTTCAAACAAAAAAGACTGATAGCAACCCTTCCCAACACTGCTTAGCAGCAGAATAGGCAGGAGCTACTCTGCTGAAATGACATCTAAAATGTCTTCTCTAGGAAACCTGCCAGGCATAGGGCTCCCAAATTCCCTGCCTCTGAATTGCTGGCTAAATGGAGAAGTGAAAGCTGTTGGTGCAGATTTTCTCTGAAGGTCATGGTGGTTTGGATCTTTTAAAAAGCTAGTCATTTATGTGTTTTTTTTGTTTTGATGTAAGTTCTTTAACATTCAATTTAAAATACTACAGAAAAACATTGTGTGAGGTTTATTTGCCATTTCAATAAGAAGATGAAAATATTTAATTCTTAGTCAAATAAACATAAATATTTTTATATTGATCTGAACATCAAACAAACAAACAGAAAAGCCAATTTTCTGTTCTCGAGCCAAGATTTCTATGCTTTCCTTTTTTCCTACTTTGTTCTTTTTTTTCATTTGCATTTTCTCTGGGATCATGTAACAGACTTACCAGGTATTGAAGAACATTGAGAATGATTTCAGCTACAATATTAATTATTCATGCTTCTTATTCTCCTCCAAGTATTAATAAGACTTGTGTCTGCGTTTTCCTACTTTTGCAAGCTCTGCATACGGTCCCCCTTTTCTGTGCTGTTTCAACTGCAATTGTTGTGAATGTTTGTGCCAGATGCCTGTGCAGGAGATAGAGTGCTCCCAAGGATTCAAGGCTTTGCATGGTGGCTGCTTTCCTCATAGACATCCACTGCCTGCCTCCTGAAGCTCTCGTGGGGCTTATTCCTGGTGGTTTAATACTACCTCCACACTGGGATTTTTCCAGTGTTGGTACTGTGAAGGATGGAGCAGAATAAGTCCCGTTGCTGCAGGGCTGCTTCTAACAATGGTCATCTGGGCTGATGGAGGAATGACAGCCTGTGGGCCTCATGTCTGAGGAGCTGAAGCAGGTGACTAGCAGCTCAGGGGTATGAAGAGGTTGAATTCAGTGGTAGGAATCAAGGCAAGACGGGTTCAACAGCTAAATGAAGTCTGCTTTATCATAAACATGCAGAGCAGAAAATCATCCAACACAAGACAGACAGAGATGAAGATGTAATTGGGGCAAACTGTCAGACTTACAGGTATGTGCAATTACTTGTGTAGGTGAGAAACTCAAAAAGAGGCAACAATTAGCTCTGTCTGGCTGAGGATCAAGAATGATGAAAAAAAAACAACCTATAGTTTTTGAATTTGTTTCAAGAGCTAACAGCTTGGAGGATCTCAATAGTGACTGAATTCCAATGCAATCTTCTTGGCACATTAGACCCCGATAACACTTCTATCAAGTTTTGAAAAAAAAACCCAAACAACTAAATCTTTGGTGTATCAGCCGTGCTTTCTGTCATCAGTTATATAAAACTGCTCCCTGAAATACATTTTCTTTTATAGCACACCTTAACCTTAAATGTGTCAAGAAGAAGAAATCAGGAAACAAGTCCACAGCCTCATCTATATCAATGTCAGCAAACAGTCCCCTTTAGGTGGGAGCTGCATGCACTCTGGAGGGCAAATATACTCCTAAAGTAATTGCCTCGCTACTTTTCATATTTCCTTCAAGCAGTCATCCACACAGATTGAACTATCTGAATGTCCATGAACTACCTGGGGAAAAGACACCCCAGTTCTTGAACTTCTATTCCCACAAGGGAGTCTGAGTGAGGGGCAAGGGAAGGAAGGAAGGATCCTGGTTTGGCTGGTGAAATTTTCATGGCAGCCCTGATGAATGAAGACATGAGTCAGGCCTCTTAGATCTGGATGTCTAGACAAAAGCCTAAAAAACAAAACACAACCTGAAAACAGGGAATTCTTCTTAATTATATTTTGGATTTTAAGCATTCAGAGGGTTTATAAAATCATACTTTATCCCTGTGTGGCAGGACTAAAACTTTCACAGTTTTTTAACCAAAGCTGAAATTCTCTGTGATCAGTGACTTCAAGAACAGAATTTTTAACATCATCACTACCTCAGCCTCACCTGGTTCAGTGCCATTTGTCACTGAGTCCACAGTGGCAATGATCTCCCACAGCTGCCTCTTGAGTCATGCTGGCTCAACTCATCAGTACAGAAAGGAGAAAGATCTTTGGAAACCTATGCATGAAGCTCGGGCAGGTCAGTGCTAAGGCATAAAAACAGAGGGACTTCAAAGAGAATAACAGTGGAAAGTTGTGAATGCAGAAATGAAAACTATTTTTTCCCCTAAACTTGCTCTTTTGATTGCACTGACCAACTTACCTTTTGTGGGGTTTTATGATAATGTGTAATGATTTGTCCTTTCTTGTTTACCTTCTCAGAGGTAAGCAGTAGGATGGTGACACAAATGGGTTTGTAGCATTGGGGGTTTTTTCATATTAACCATTGTGATCAGGTCTAAACAGACATCAATCAACTCTTCCAAGTCTCCAAGAAATTTAAACAAGAAATTGTTTAAACATAGCACGGCACAGCCCAGCAGTTTTAAGTGCTGCTGAAAGCTCATGTAAACATACCCTTTGTTAAAAAAAAAAAAAAAAAGAAAAAACAAATGGCTCTCCTTTGAAAGCTGTTACTGTTTTCATGGAAAATATGTCAAATACTCCTACAGTTTTTATTAACTTATTCATCGTTTCAGAAACCATTTCCATAACAATTCTGATGAATTTATGAGCCTTATTTAAAACAAAATAAACTTCGAACAAGCATATTTTATCATTAGCAGGCAATTCAAAATGTTTTAGATAAATCTTTTTACATTGATCTTATAGAAGAAACATTTCATACTGAATATTTGCATCCCATTAAAATAAAACCACTTACAAGTTCTAAATTGTCCCTGCTCTCTGTGTGTATAGAGATGATATTTTAATTTTAAGACTGTTTTTGAATTCAAGAAAATGCCTGAAGAACTGGGAATTGCCTGAGATGGTGACTGCAGTCTACTTGTTCGCTGGGAATGGAAATTCCTATTCTTCCAAGAGGGTAAGCCCTCAGACCAAAACCTCTTAACATGTCTAAAGATGAGTTGGACATGCTGAAGCCCTGTGCTTTCTACACCTAAAAAAAGCTGAAAGCACTGCAAATTAGCTAGCTTATGCAGCCCTTGACCAAGTGGTGCTTCCCCCTGTGCATCACAAGGTCATGGAGTTATGTTGGCAGTTGCTGCTGAACTGTGGGCAGATACAGTGTGGAAAGGGAAGTGATGTGATAAAGCCCGTTTATATGTGATGATATGGTCACATGAACAATTGGGACACAAGTTAATAGATTACAGCCAAAGTTGCTGTGGATGGTATTGTTCACTTAAAAAGGTATATTAGCCTTTGTCACATTGATGCTCTTTTCCACTTGAAAAAAAAAAAAAAAAGCCTTTTACAGTATTGTAATTGTGGAAAAACTGCCTCTTTAGGAAGAATTCTTAGAGATTTCAAAAATCTGTGCAGGAGCTTCAGCCATAGTTGTTATCAGTTTTATGCAATACTCTCAGTTATACAAAAAGGCTTTTGTTGTGGCCAATATTTGTCCAAGTAACAAAACAACTGTATTTGTAATTTTTCATGTCACCAATATAACCATGATTTGATAAGGAAGGTGACAGAGGAAATCAAAGACAGAGAGAGGGTGTGAGACATGGAAAAAAAAAGGCTAGGGAGGGAAAAGAAGAGAAGGAATTTGGGATGGAGGGTATAAAAGAGGAAGAGGAAAATAAGGCTCATCTGGAAAAGAAGGAACCTTGAGAGATGCTTTTTTGGGCATCTCTTTGCATGAGAGTAAAAGGAGGGGGAAGGAGACACAAAGAGCTCAGATGCTTTTTGGGAGGAAAACTGAGAGCCTGGAAGCTTGGAAACTACTGGTCCACAATGCTTCTTGTAGCAGTGCTGTGGTCTTTTCTAAAACCCGAGACTTATAACGCCTCAGCCTAGACTAGTGTTACTTCTTTTGGGAACTGGCAGGACAGCAACAGATAATAGTGTTTAATATTTGTAATGCTGTCTAGAGTCCTGTGATTAATATGTAATCCAACATTTGAGACCTGTCCAAATACAAAGAAACTGTGCCAATGTGAAAATAACACCCATGAGCTTTCTTCAGATCATGCATTACTGTATTTTGTGCACTGCTTCATGCTGATGTGGAGTTGCGTTTTAGAATGAATTCCAGAAGGAATATGGTAATGTGCCACAACCATGAATTGCATTAAAGATTTGTTGGAAACCACATGAAGAAGCAATGTCAGCTGGAAAATCAAGTCTGCAATGTTCTCAGGCTTAACCTTTATCCTGTAAACCATATGCTTCTCCACGTGCTTAGTTTTATCAGCTAATGTTTCAGACACCGGTGATACAAGATCCATGGTCTACTAATTTTCAGTGGCCCTCTAACTTCTTGGGTTTTTCAGAAGTGCTATGACCCCTTAAATTCTTTCAGGTTCTGAATCATGGCTCAGATGCACTACAAGCTTAAAAGCAAAGTTTTGCTTCTTGCTAGCCTCCACTTAATGCAATGAAAAAGTCCTCATTTTTTCTAGGAACACCAGAAAAAAGAGTGTCCATGCTGAAGGAGAAAAGCTGGGGGTTTATTATTATATTATATTATATTATATTATATTATATTATATTATATTATATTATATTTTGTGAAAAAATTGATGTTTATAGAAACAATGTTTAAAGAAGTTCTAAGTACAGTCTCAGCACTGGTTAATCATAAAATTTTTGATATCTCTTGTAAATGGGATGGCTTCATAAATTCATCTTATTCATGACAGGATACTTAATCTTGGT
Source organism: Gorsachius magnificus (assembly GCA_034008185.1). Classification (NCBI taxonomy): domain Eukaryota; kingdom Metazoa; phylum Chordata; class Aves; order Pelecaniformes; family Ardeidae; genus Gorsachius; species Gorsachius magnificus. Next base: position 168,882,046 of record CM067081.1, read on the forward strand.
TAATATGGACCAAATTAAAATTTAAATTCAGATTGCAGATTATCAGAAATACAACTTGCAGGATTTTTTTCACTAGAGAACAGGTTACCTTTCCAGATAAATCTTATCCAGGCTTTTTATAATGGCAGATAAACATCTGATCTTACATAGTTTGGGGTTCCAAGAACCTAAGAGTGAATCGCTTATTTGGGTTACTTTGGTCCCAAGTGGATTCTGGTCAACAAATGGCCAGTGAAAACAGCAGCACTGTTTTGAAATGGCCATGACAGCAATAGCAACAAAATTCAGCTGTTCCCTCACCCTGGACTATGAAGTCAGTGAAGGAGTCATTCCCAGACAGTGAGGGTGACCTTATGGGTTCCTATTAAAAAATTAAGGGAAAAGAAAGGGGTAAAAGGAGAATTGTGTGAATTTCCCTAAGTCCTTTTCTACTTTAACAGTATCTAGAACAGTGCAAAAAGAGATTAGCTTGGAGGGCTGAATTTCAGTGACAAATGGGGGGGAGGGCTGAGAAGAAAGGACTCAATAGCTCTCATATCAAACCCCTCTTCTCACAGTATTGCTTTTTGGCTCAACTTTAACACAACAGCATTTTTATTTCAATACATAACCTAAAAAAAAAAATGTTGCTCTGGATCATGCATTCCCTCTCCACATCTCCACATGTTCTTGCCAGAATCCCACAGTGGTAGGGTTGTTCTCGGTGTCAATAGCATGATTGAGAGATACATATGCTCATTTCAGTGCGTTGTTTCCCAATTAAATATATGTGTAGCACACAAAAGAAACATACTGCATACATGTAAGACACAGGGTAGAGGAAGAAGCACAAGAGTGAATAAAATATATTATGAAATGAAGACTTTCGTGAAACTGGTTTTAGTTAGAGAAAAATGAAGTTTTTAACCATAGTCAATGCTTCAAGCTATTCCAGAAATAATCCAAGAGAAATGAAATGAGGTACATGAAAGCTTCTGGGTTTGCAGTAGTAACAGCTGTGTCTGGAGAACCTGGTAAAGGGCATTTATTATTCAAATATGTCTGTTTTAAATAGCATTTTCAATTCAAGCATACATCTCTGCCCATTAAAACAAAGAAAAAATCCAGGGCTAAGCACACAGGACAAACACCATATGATCTTCAATAGACAGCCTTATAATCAAACACCATGTAAATTAGTGCATGAATTGAATGCCAAAAATATGTTGTGATTCCATTAAATGTACCCTTAAGGATTTGTGAAAAAGAATAGATATTCTAGGACCTATGCCCATTTATCCCGTTCTGTTCCACATGAAAGAAATTACATTAAATCAACTGAATATCTGGAAAGAATTAAATCATCATCTCTCATTGGCAAGCCTAAAGGAAAAATTCACAAGAAAGCACAGTTTTATATAATAAAAGTTCTCATGTTTCATGGAGTAAAAGGGAAAAAAATAACTGCCAAAGGGAAAGTTTTTGTTGCCTTTGGTTATTCTTCTTAGACAATATATTATGGAGTTCTCCTCTGCTCACTTTTATTATCTTTATTCAATGACCTAAAGTTGCAGACATAGTACCCAGAATTATTTAAATGAAACCATTTCAAACTCTATCGCAGAAAGTCCTACAGGAACAAACTTTTCTCCCTAGCAGATGATACAGTGACAGTCATTGGCACATTACAGTAGCAACCAAAACAGTCTGGTCCCCTCAGCAGGATTCTTTTTAATGATAGAAATGTCTGGCTTTTTCACTGCCCTCGAGTTCTGTTTAAAGTAGCATGTGGGCCAAAATCTGCCTTTGTTAATGGTGTTTCAGAGGTGCAAATGAACGCAAGGACTTTCTCCAGCAGACCAAGCTCGCCAGGGGCTCCAAATTATTTACCTCAGATATGGCTTTAATTCAGTAACGGAGTTTTACAAGTTGGGCTGCACTGTTCCTTAATTTATATTTAGTTTTGGCATATCATGCTTACGTATTAGCTATCATTAGACCACCATCAAATGTTCGGGGCTCAACTTTCATTTAATCTGCACTCTGATGTGAAAATCCAGTGGTTTTCACCAGCTCAGGCTGTGTCCCTCAGACTTTACTAAGGAGAAGACATAATCTATGAATACTAGAGATTACAAATGAGATGTGCACTTACATGTCTGCGTAACAGAGATAAATTAAAATTTTATTTTCCTTCCAGAAAATGATCATGTGAGCAACTGGTGGTTCAGCAACTTATTTATGGATTGAGAAGTAATAGCTGGTCCTGTGTGTCCTCTTACATCTCGGGTCATTCTTCAGTAGGTCTTAGCCTTTCCCTCACTCTCTTCCATGCCCTGCTGATATCCCATTGCTCATTTTCCTTAGACAAGTCAATTTATTCACACTACTTGATTTTTAACCTCTATGGTGAAGATTTTCCTATCTCCTGCTGAATTCTATGTTAAAGAAACTAGAATTTGGAATGGGAAAACATGGAGCTTACTCTTTTTCTTCTGTAATTCTCCACAGTGCTTTCTATGTGTCTTCCTTACTGCTGTTAATTTCTCCCCCGCTCTTCTTTTGAACCCCTCCTTCCTGCTGGGGTCTGAATTTTGTCACTGCAAGCTATACTGTTTCCTATGCCTGAACTATTACTCCTATGCATGGCTTTTGTCAGTATTTTTATAAAGCTAGTTTTTTAGAATCTTTTACCTCTGGTCTACAGTACAGCAATTGCTATTTTTTTCCTTCTCTCTCTTCACACATGATCATTCAGACACACTTCATACATTAAAAATGTACAATTTCAAATCATCTTCCTTGCCTATCTTTTTGACCACATCAGGCTATATCTGAACATTGCCACTTACTCCCTTTCCCTAGGCAGTGAAATTTAAGATTCTGGTATTCATGTAGGACTTGTTCATTTGGAGCAAAAATCTCAGCTACTTGCTATCGCATAATCCAATTCATAAATTTCTGTGATTTTAAACTAAAGCTACCAAAGGTTTTTCACCATCACTGGATGGTTGCTCCAGAATCTATTGCTCTTACAGTTACAAAACTTTTAAGTTCCCACCTGAATTTACATGGTTGATGTAGGCCCTTTTGCCATGGCTCCAGCAGATTTTTTTTTTTCCAGTTACTTACAGTGAACCAACTGACGACCAAAAGGAATCAGCAAAATGACTGTGGGCATCTGGGCAAACACCACTATAATCACTACATTGCTCATCAAAGGACAGAAACAGAAAGGAAGTACCATTTACACAATGAAATTTAACACTGTTTCCCTTGTGCTTGGATGGAGAATTTCTCTCTGCAGCAGAGCTGGATAATCCCCTCAGTCTAAAGCTGGATGCACCTGGATTAATCTGGGTTTCCTGACTTCAGGAAACTTGCACAAACTGAAACCTCCATATTCCTTCACATGTTCATTGGCACAGCTTTGTGTGAAAACAGGACATTAGCAATCTTGAAATAGCACTGAGACACACTACAGCTGCAGTTACTCTGAACCCTAAAACTTTCCTTTTCCTTTCCTTGTCTCTTCCAGTGCTTGCATATTTTCCCAACACTTGCTTAGATCTGGTGCTTGAGTCTTGGTTTGTTTCTTCTGGAGGATATACAGTAGAGAAACTCCACTCAATAAAGATTTTTACCTGTATTTTAGCTATATTGGCTGTGCTAGATAAAAGGTCTTTCATCAGCTAACTGTTTCTGTTAATGGCAACACAGAAATGACAGACCTCACGGAATAGAGACCACATGGTAACTTGTTGCAGATGGTGAGCCGAGCAAATGCTGATTGCAGTTTAATTTTAAGCAGTGAGAGCCAATGAGATGTTGTACAGGCAGTGAAACAAAACAAACAAACAAACCCCCCTAAAAGACAGTCGCGCAAATCAGAAGTTTTAAGGCCATTTGATTACACTGTCTTGATGCTTTGTGAAGCTACCAGGATCTGTACGTGTGAGTCTGTGTGTGTGTGTGTGTGCCCGCGCGCGCTTGTGTGTGTGTGCATAAATTAGAAAATACTTTTGGAAAACACCTCATACATTTCAAATAGAAACTGAAAAGCATAGTTTTAATACTTCAGTTCAACCAAAACCAATCGCAAAGTATTAATTTAGGTATTTTTCTTGGATATTTGCCTTTACAAAGTTGACTAATGTCTGACCTCTAAAATGGTAGAGAAATTCATATGTTGCTCTTCAACAGTCTCCTTTATTGTCATGCTAATAGTAATATGCATCTTTGCTGAACTGCTATCTGGGCTGATATTTTCTGCAAGCTAAGACTTTTTTAAAGTTATTTTCCAAATATTTAATTCATAGAAATGGATGGTCTGGCTAACATTGTATTTCATTCTACTTTACTGCCCCATTATTTCAGAGATAATTGATAAATCACTGTGCTAATTTTAACAGCTAAAGAAAATAATATTTTTCCTTAAAGCCTATGAGAAAAATCTAGATTCTCACATTCCTTGTGCATTAGTGTCTCAAAGGACATGTTCCCAAGTCTACTCAGAAATGAAACAGTTTAAAGCAGAAATTCAAAACAAATAAACAGAAATATTGGCTGAAGAGTGGTGTGTCTCTTATTTACAGTGCCAGAGGTCCTGGAGTCAGGCTGCGGTTAGCCGTGGCACAGGGCAGCTATGTCTCTCTCACTCTGTGCAGTTGGCTCAGGCACTTCTGCCCCATGCTCCTGACCACAGCATCCATCTCCCACTCTCTCTGCTGAGCACCACGGTTCCTCCTGTACCTCTCAACTGTGCCAGTCGAAGCTGGCTGGCTGCTGTCAGCTGGAACCAGGCATCCGAAAGCTGGAAAGAGTCTGAAATGCCATGTTGTAGTCAGGGTTGGATCATCTAACAGGACCCACGTTGTCTCAGCAGCTCCTCTGGGAAGTACATCCTTGGTTTTAGCCTGGTCTGTCCCCCATCAGGTGACCGAGTGCTGGTGTGGGTATAGCCATTGCATCACTGAAGCCACCTGCACGCATCTGTGAAGCAGGATAGTCTTTCCTCTGTCACATGCACTAACCCCTGAATGCTGTCTTTTGCCATGAGGAGCAGTAAAGAGGGCTACTAAAGCTGGTGTACCTTTTCCCGTCCCCCTCTTACCACTCCCTGGAGTCACAAGTCATCCCATGGGCCATGGTGGTGAAGCTGCTCCCCTCCTCTACAGCTTGTCTAAAACTCTTGGTGCTATACCCACTACTGTGGAGCAATCCTGGACCGTGGTCTTTTTTGTTTGTTTGTTTTCAATCAAATATTTCAAAGGCAGAAACTGCTGGTTAACAGAAAAGAAAACTTCACATAGAATGGAGACTGTTATGAAAAAAAAAAATTCCTAAAAAACCCCAACAACTTACTCCATGAAAACATAGGTAATTTCAAAAAATTATTTCCATGTTATTAAGCTGATGGGAAGAAAACAAATTGTAGACAGTCAGTGGGACTGGAAACAGCAATCCTGCTGAAGTTCAGCTCAGCGCTGGATGTAGTGATGGATTTATTTTTCTACAGTCACTTTCAATTATCACCTGCAGCTCTATTTTACAATGTATATACTTTAATTAAATTAATTAGAAAAAAATCTGCCTTGCAGGCCAGTGTATTTAAAAAAACCTACAAGTAAGGTTACAATTTTAATATTTTATAAAATTATATTAAATATATTCCAATATTATATACATTTTATTTCTGGCTTTTGGAATGCAATAATGATATTTTTAAAATAAATGTTAAAATAACTTCTAAGATGAAAATCCATTTTTTTTTTCTGTTTGAAAACATCTGTGAAGACGGTTGGGGAATAAAAAGGGAGCTGTTATACTCTTTGTATCCCAGCTTTATAATAAGCATTCTTCCATTTTTCTTCTTCCAGGGTTAGATACTCTTATATTTGATCCTTGATTCCATAAGAGATTAAAAGAACGAATATATTTGCCAAATATCAGACCAGAACAATGCAAGTTAATGTCAGTAGAGCTTCCCTTGAGATCAGTGCCCTCAGAGCAACTAACTTGGCTACTGCTAGAAGAGACAACCAAAAGGAAACAATGCATAAATACCACTGAATGATGCAATATATTATGATAACATGAATACCAGCGTATGTCTGACACAGTAGTGCCTGAGCAAAGTATGACAATGACAAGTTTATACACTGCAATAATAATTTCCAGATTATGTTCTTCAGGTTGGAGTAATTATGATTTCTTTGGATCACTGTAGGTGAGAATTACTTGCTAGTGAGTTGCACTAATGCTGTAAAATTTAAGATACTACAAGTACTTAATATTCATGTATTTTGTAACAAATTCTCTGACAGCAGAGATAATTTTTATATCACAATTGTAGCATTGCACGAAGGCATTCAGATGTAAACAATTGTGCTATCCTCTTTACAAGCATTTTTTGAATATTTTAGAAGCATACATGGAGGATATAAAATGCTGCAATATATGCAGTACAAAATGCAAACCTAAGAACACATGTACAATTTCATATTCAAACATCATAGGAAACTGGGTAAAAATTACCCTATTGAGAAAAACAACTTTAATTCATGTCCTCAATTTCAAATTTACTCAGGATATTGAGGACTTTGTGACACTCGTTATGCTACATAAAATCTTTAACAGTCTCTAGCCATGAAATAAGTATAGTATAACAGTCTTCACCATCTCTTTTGAATAAATAGGCATGCCAACATACAATATACAATACAAAGCCTGTGCTCTACTGAATTCCAAATCCTTGTCTTATTGAACCTTGTTTCTGTTTTTTTTTTGCATCCCAAGCAAAACATTGTACATCTTTTAGTGATAAATATGATAGCCCAGCTCTGAACTGTACTTGTACTTGTTTAGCTAAGCAAAAACACTCTGAAGTTTTCCATTTCTGGGGCCAGGAACTGCATTTTCCTGAAAGAGTCTAACACCAACCAGTCCACAGGCTGGGCTGGAACAGCAGACAATAGCTCTGGATGTTAATAAAAACCATTCTGCCACACCACACTCTTGCATACTCAGCAGTGCTATCTTATGTTCAACTATGATTAAAGAAAGAACAGAGATTCCTTGCCCAGCTCCTTCTCAAAACTGGTGCAAATTATACCTCTTAAGCAGCAAACTGTAAATCTGGTTTTAGAAGAATGGCAGTCTGTCTAATGTGAGTGGAATACAACCCAAGTGTGTGAGTCTGAAGCTCTGACTCCCGTCTTAGGTCTCAGTGGGAATTCCTGAGACTGCCTTCATTAACGAGCTACAGTATAACCTGCACATATCTGTGTGTGTGCACATAACTGATAGACCAAGGAAGCAAAAAATGCACATTTGTTTTTGCCCAGTTAATTTCAAAAGCATGAAAAGATCAGTAACAAGGTAGAAAAAACCTGACCCATTATGATTCCTCCAGCAAATCTTCAGAAAATACACCTCTCCATCTCTCCTTTGCATGTTTACATGCAACAAGGAAAAATGTTATCTTAAGCACCAACCTCAATTTAGATTGTATTTCAGTATTACCTGCCAGTTGTGTCCAAACTGAAATTACTAAATATCCTGAGAAAAATATATTCTCTTGAGACTTTTGAATCAAATAAAAAGAAGTGGTGCAAGGAATATAATTTATTATAAAGGCTATTTCAGATTTGATTTCCTAAGTGCTTTTCTAGGCTAACCACATGGTTTATTCATATGTAATATATAGTAATAATCTGACAAACATTTCATCTGCTTGAAAATATAAAACATACAGAAAGAGTGATCAGCACACTGTGATGGATTTAACTCATAGGCTGATGATACAAACAAATGTTAGAGAGCTAAAATTGGAAATTTGTTTAAGAGGCTCTCTGAATTTTACAGGACAATCATGTCAGCAAGCCTGGCTAAAGATGATTAAAAGTAATAGCTTTTGGATCATGTTCATAGTTTGAAACAAAGTTTAATAATTTCAGAAGCAGATATTTCAGGTTCTAAGTCACCCTTTCAAAAAAAAAAAAAGTGGGAGCCATTCATTCCTGTCACTGTAACTATGGATTTGTTATTTGATTTTACTGTAAATATAAGGTCCTTGTTAAAGCTAATGCTTTATTCTTAACAACTAAGAAATTCCAGGTATATTGAATGCAATGATGAGTCAGTCTAAATAGACATGGGCTTTTCATGTGGAAGAAGACAATAATCTGTGTGTTCATTTAGAAAAGCATCATAGTTTGGTAGATCAGGCTGTATGAAAATATTCTGAGATGTCACTGTTTGTTAGTAATCAATATTAACCAGATCCAGAATATATCTGACAAATTTTAAATAGTCATGCTATTTTTTTTCTGGAAGATTAAAAAAAAAAAAAAAGCAGATGGACAGGCAGTACAAAAGAGCAACAATTAATATTTGAATGACAGAAAAAGGTAGCCTTATACTACAAGATCTGACACTTTAATCTGCCTGCACCAGCCGTGGAAGTAGGAGGTGACAATAAAAGTAACTTTAAAGGAAAAGAATAACAGCTTCTAAAGGTATGTGAATTGAAAGGGAATTTGCCATCAAAAACCAAAAATTAGGCAAACTGAGGTGAGAAATAAGGCACTTGAGTTGTTCCATATGTAATAGGGTTTTAGTTATTTCTGTGACTCATTAGAAAGCTTTTTTTCTTCCTTGCACTCACTGTTTATGCAGAAATAATTAAGCCTAAACAAGAATTTACTAGTAAAAACAGTTGTAGCCATCTCACATTTTCTGTTTAACTCTCTTTTTCGTCCTGTTTATGGTGATTTGCACAAGGGATGGAACAGTTGGAGCACTCTAAATCCTTCTTTTGTACTTTGTTTAACTTTGAGGAGCAAAATGGAAATGCTAATCCCTTCTGCAGACACATGATTTCCTTCCTTTCTCCTTCTTTCTGAGACTTTTTTTTTTCTGTTCTCTGGCCTTTGTTCCCTAGTCCCAGGGAGGTTCGTATGATGCGCTCTTTTGCTCAGGGTCCTAGGGTGAATGAGGTTCCACAATCCAGCAATTCATGAAATGTAAGTGATACTGAGACGGGCAAGGGATGTATCAAAGCAGCTTCCTACCTCTCCATCCTCTCACTTAGAACAAACAAACAAACAAACAGAAAGAAGAGTCGGGGTGTTCAGTATCTCAGAAGGAAACGCTCTAAAATACTTGCCTAAATTTTAGCCCTGAAACTGATTATAGCTAACTTCAGTGATTCCAGGATTTCACATCACGGTTTTCTCCCATCAATATAAATCTGACTATGTATTTAAAATTGGAAAATAAATAATAAATAATGGTTCAGTAAATAATAGTGTCACACACCAAGAAAAAGATGAGAAAAACATTTCTTTGGACATGAAGCCAACTGTCTGGTACAGTACATAACATCCATGAAAATGTTGGAGGACTCTAGCATTAAAGGCCTTAGGGAAGTAGGATGTCAAAGAAGATCCATAGCTCTTTGCTATGCGCCTTAGTAAACTCTCACATGAGCATTCGGTGGACATAATTCAGAGTGCTGAATACTACTTTTATTTAGAAAACTAAAAACTATCCAGTCGGATTATGTTGAGGTACATATAAGCAGGTTAGAGGGTATTGGTTGAAAAATTGTATTTAAAATTCTAAAATAAAAGTTTTACAAGTTTACGATAATAAATGCTTTTTGAAATAGTTTAGAATGTTTGTAGAAGTTACATCTACTTTGTGGTTTGTTCTCTACAATAAGGTCAAAGGTAACAAGCAGTCATTGCAGACATGTTATTAATAAAGGGCATATGTATGCCACCAAATAACCTGAAACCCGACCTAAGTAGATAACACTTTATAGTCATTTAAAAAGGAGCAAAAATTTCAAACATTAAATAGTATAATTAAATCAATAACCAAAGTGACACAATTTATGACGTTATTGCTTCAATTGTGAATTCACTCCTAGCATATGAAAAATAAACTACATACTATAGAGGGCTTTTAGGGAAACAACACAGACTTTTCCTTTCTAGAAATAATCCTTGCATAGGTTTAAATATATAAGGAATCTGCCAAAAATATAAAATTAAAAGTTTAAGACCAATGTTTGCTATACGCACTGAGGTGACATTCTCACAACAACTTTACTCTGAATAGATGGTTCTTGCCCCTTCTTGCTGAGCCTATCCTATAATCTTTAGCTTACACCCAGGGTTTTATACCAATTCAACCCGACTAATTTTGCCATGTTCTTTTGTAAGTGCCCCACGTTCACTTCCTCATACTAAAATTAATGTGAACAAGCTAATGCTAACATTAACATTCTAATGTTAATCCTGCATTTTTGTACATGAAACATAAAATATCTTGAGAAATTAATACTTACAGACCTCCCACATATGACCAAAACACAACTGTCCCCATCACATAAAGCAAGTGACCCCATTTTGTTCATATGGCAGATGCACTGCTGGTCACAGAATGTGGAAAAGAGTTTGAGGAAACCCAATGAATTTTTTAAGAGACTGTGTAGTCCAAGCAGTTGAACTTACTGTCACCAGTACTGGAATACTCATGTATTTCCTCTCCCTTATATAGACTGGTCCCTGACCCAGGACAATGTGATCTTTCTTTTTGTTACTATCATTTTATGTGAAAATACATCAACATCTTCATTTATTGCTCTTACTCTATAGTTTCAGACTAGGGGCATCTTTTAGCCAGGTGCCAAGTAGAAACAACCAAGTGACTCATTTTGGGACTCCCCTGTCACTCCTCCCAAAGGTGGATATAATCTTGCCCTCCTTGTTAAAAATCAGCACTAGAACTTTCCAGAGCTGACGCAGCAGACTAAAGACTTGCACTTTTGTTCAGGCTGGCAGACCAACAAGGTGCCAAGAGGGAAACTTGGTAAGATACACAAACTCTTTCTAAGGGTCAAACAGGATTTTTCATTTTACAGCAAGGCTAGTATTTTTCCCACGCATTCTTTCTTATCACAAGTTCCTGGGGATGAATCTGTGAGGCCCAAAAGAAAACAAAGAAAAGAAAAAAATATATTTGTATCAAGTGGATGCTGACAGTCTGAATCAAAGGCTCAGTGCTTTATAATCAAGGTTTTGGAAAAACAAGAATAGGACAACCCTAAGGCTTTGGCACTGAGTTCAAGAACACAGTTAGGAGTCATTGCACCTCCAAGAACTGGGAGAGCTGAAATGGAAACAAAGCCCTCTCAAAAAACAAGGGAATAAATTAATTCATTTAGCACTGCCAGAAATTATACAATGGGAACACATTTTAGCTGGGAATGTGTTAGGCAATGAACACAGATGGATATGCTTCCAGCTGAAGTCATGCTCCAAAAACCACTGAATGCGATGGAACTCTCCATTAACCTTAGTGAGCTTTTAATCAAGCCCAAGTTAGTAAGTCAGACAGCAAGTTTTAGAGACAACTGGGGAAATTTGCAAGACAGAAGACAGTAACTTAAACAGCACAAGGCCAGAGGATCTGGAAAAAACCCACAAGTGTCAGTGAAGAGGCTAATTAGAGGACATGAAAAGCTCACTCCCCAAAGTCCTTTGGACTCAGGAATTTCATTATCTTCTGTGATAACAGGATTTGGAAAGCACAAGGCAGTGATCTGGATCAGTTCCTAGCTCAAGCACAGATTTTCTGTGAGCTTTTTTAAATGCTTGTCTTTCTGCTCAGCAACACCAACAGGGCTATAAGTAGTCTTTCTTTTCTTTTGCTTTTAATGGCATAATATTCTTGAACAGATTAAATGTTGCGTCTCTTGGGTTTCTAGCTAGTCTAGGGTTGCTAGCATCAGGACTTGTAGCATCCAAGCTCGAACAAAATGCCAAACATTAATTCCAGCATCAACTAAGGCGTGTCCTCTACAGATATGACACTCAATCTCCAATTCTGGTTCTTTAAAGCATAAATTGAGACTAAAATTGTTTTCTTTGTTTGACTGGTATTGTCAACATTTGTGTGCCATATGAAACATTATGCTCATAAGCTTGTAAAATGTTTTGTATATAATACATCCTTTTTTAGATAAGTTTCCATAGCTCTAACAGAAAATAGAAGCAATATCAATGTTTGTAAGTCAACATTTGCCTTCAGTTAGTTTTATTTGCTTAGTGTTTCTGGAAAAGAAGACCAGAAAAGCATATTGTAGTCTGACAGGAATACAGTAAGCCACTAAAATCAAGATTAAATTAATATCCAGAACCAAAGTGGTTTGAACTTAATTGGTCTTAATAAAACAGAAAAAGCAAACCTACAGACCAAAAGATAGAAAATTTTCTAGACCCTAGGTCACAATATGTCTAAACTTATTTGTATAAGAATGAAGAAAACCCATTAATATAGGTATGAAGAATTTTCTGTAGATAAGAATTTTCCTTCAATAAAGAACACAAGATTGGAGTCTTTTGTACAAGTGAAATCAATGAACACTAGGCCTGTCTAGAGAGAATACATTCTGTAAATGAAGACATATTGGGAGTGAGGATTTAGAAGAGTAAATCTTAAATGACCAAGCACAGCAGCAAATAAAATACTTAAAAGTGAAATAATGTTAATTACTTCAGCACATGGAGCAGCACAAGAATTACCATTAGCAGAAAGATGATGCATTTTGCTGCAGAAGATATAGCTATTTGCTTTGTTGCCAGGAAGGAGCATACATAGGTATTGAAAGCAACTAGATCACTAACTTAAGGCCTAAACTAAGGCCAAAGCTACTGACCTGAAGAAAAAGAATAGCAACAGGTCACAGTAGTATGGTGCTCACACTGTAGTTATTGGCCTGATTCTCCCTGAAAGAAGCTGCTTTTACAATGGGAAGGAACTGTGAATAAGGAAATTAAAAATATCTGATTTAATGAATCAAGGCCCCCATTTTCATAGAAGCAGATCATTCTGAACCTTCCTTAGAAAGAAGTCTGTCCTCCAGGAGCTGTTGTTGTACTGTAAGCTACTACAGACTTGACTCAATTGCCAAAACAGCATGATACCTAATGCCATTTAACATGTCCTACAATATTCTACCTTCTACCTACCTGCTAACAGAGCTGTTGCTTTGACCAATCTATCTGCCAAACCCTTTCAAATGTCTTGGATTCCCTAGGCTAGCACTAGAAGTTTGATGTTAAGACATTCAAATTATCGAGAGCTCGTATAAAATCCTTAGCATGCTTTCAGTGACTCATACAAATTTGGCCTTCTAGGGTGGTCTTATTAGAAAAATTTTAATTTGGAAATTATATAAAGCAAAGGGAATCACATTTTTCTTAGCACATTGGAATCTTCTACATGAATCTTGTATTTCTCCATGGATAAGGAATGGGTTCTGCCTTTTCCAAATTGTTAATGTAGGACATTGACAGTATTAGGAGGTATATTTCATTGAAGAGTTGGAGGAATGATGAAAAAGTTCAGAGGAGTGGTTGTATGTTGTACAAAATACTGGTAATATAAAGTAAGCACAGAATCAAGTAGGAAGTGATAATAAAAAAAATACCACCAAAAAAGAAAAGAGATAGTTTGACTTTTGGTAACATTGTAAAACCTATTTCTGGTGCAATAAAGCGCATGGTACTACAGCGTATGCCTATCATTTGTAGCATATTATAACAGTTCATATCTATTAAGGAAGTGGTATTTTCCCTTCAGAAGGAAAACATACTGGAAAGAGTCGATCCTATGAATATTGCCTCCTAAGTACTTACAGAAAAATAAAGGAAAAAAAATGGACCTCTAAATAGATGACAGATAATACCCACAGCAGATGGAAATTCATTAAACATTATCACATACAATGAGCCCCAAACCAGAAATGTTACATATAGGAAAAAATATTCATATGTAATCCAATTCACTTAAGCCTTGATTTTGGATGTTGGAAAATATGCATTTCTAGACTATCAGGACACCCAAAAGATTGTTTCCAGAATGCAACTGAGAGTGTTACAGGTATATTGGTAGGAGTAGTAAGAAATTTGAGGGGAAAGGGTAAAAAGCTGTGATCTGAAATAAATGTGATTTGCTTACAATAAACCTTTGTTTGAGCTTGCTAAAAGTCGATTCAGCAAAATCAAATATAAAGGTGTTTGAAGTCCAAGAAACTCCCTGGGCTCAGGTCTCCTGTTGAGGGTAGAAGCTGTACCACCTCCCACAGCCCCAGAATGCCACTGCCATTGGTCGGGGTCTAATACCACCAGCTCTGCATTCTGAGAAACTCCATCCCATTTGAGAGATTGGAAGCTAAAGGTAAGTTTTGGTACTTCTCTCTTAGAAAAGTTAATTGGATTTTTAATGCTGGAAATATTTTTAAAATATTAGTTTTATTTTATCGCATATGATACTGATTCAAAAACTACAGATTGAGGAGACTATTTATATTTCCCTGGATATGTCTTAGTTCCTTCCTGTGAGAGGAGTACATAATCTTCATCAAAATATTTGATCTTACAGCTACTGCAGATGCCAATATCATTACAGTGTGTTCCAATATATTACACATAAGAGAAGTACAGTGGCATGTAAGCTCTGCAAATTAGTGCAGATACTATAGTCATAGGTAAATACTTTTTTTTTTTTTTTTCACAGAGGTTAGCATTATATTGGCTGGGTTTATCTATATATATACAAAATGAAAAACTTATCAAGCCCTATACCCTTTAAGAAACTTTGATTTCTAGGCAATGTGAAATGAAAACAATTTTGAATAATGAGTATTTTTTTTATTTAGGAATTGTTTATTCAGAGGAAAAAAATACACCAGATACGTTAGCATTAAATTTTGTATTAATAGATAACACCTTTTATAGCTGAATCATTTGAGATAAATGACATGCAAAAGAAAAGCAAGACCAAAACCAGTCCTGTCAAAAAGAGGCTGCAGAAAATATAAAGACAGAAAAAAAACAAGCTCCAGTATGCTTCAGTTTATTTGGTGGCATTTTTATTTCATTTAATTTCATTTTTTTTTATAACGAAGCAGGATACTTTTAGTAATGTTGGAAGCTAATACTGAAAGGTGCAATTCAACTAAGTCTTCTTAAAGACAAGTCCAAGTTACTCAAGTTTCTCCCAGCAGCAGCTGAAAAGTCTTTTTGAATAAAGCAAATGTGGGAAAAATGAACGCCTTGTGTTCCTGACCATCCCCAGAGGAATTTCATATCCTCATGCCTAAACCAGCTTCATAAAGTCCTCTTTTCATGAAGCTAATATTCAGCTTGCTGCTTAGCACATACATTCAAAAAAATGCCTCATGTATTTCTTACACTTAATCTATTTTAAGTAGCTACAGTTTAAAAATGAAGTATTTCAGTGTGTGTACTATAGCATCACATCAAGAGTACAATTTATTAGACATATGCACTGTGCATATTATCATTATCATTGTGATTTTGGTTAAATTAGTATATTAGTATATTAGTAAATTAGTATATTATCATTATCATTGTGCTTTTGGTTAAATTAGTGGGAGCGGTAGCTTAAATCAAGGTGTAAGTAAAGAATGGTGAATAGAGCCTTGTGTAAGGCATCTTATATGATTATAGTGAATACATTACTTACAACGAATAGGGAATGCATAAACACTAATATTCAAGCCTAGTGTAAATTTTCTGCTATTTTACTAAAATATGGAACTTTTAAAAGGGTGATAATTAAACTTTACAATTCTATTCTCCAAGGAGAACAGGTGACTGTACTATGCTACCATTTCTCTCTACTTTAAAAATGGTGTTGGTTGAATAATGAAGGAATGCAGAGTACTCTCACTTATAGGGCTATGGAGGACA
Source organism: Gorsachius magnificus (assembly GCA_034008185.1). Classification (NCBI taxonomy): domain Eukaryota; kingdom Metazoa; phylum Chordata; class Aves; order Pelecaniformes; family Ardeidae; genus Gorsachius; species Gorsachius magnificus. The sequence continues at coordinate 168,897,816 of CM067081.1, forward strand.
CAGACTACATTTTGTTTTGCTCCCCAGATCCTTACGGAAGTGATGGTCTAAATATTCCACACCATTCAACTAATTAAAAATGTATTCTGGCAAAACAACTACTGGATGAAAAGTGTTTTGATTATGTTCATCTAGAGACAACAAAGAAAGAGCTCCTAATGTTTTCTAATTTTATTTTTTTAATGGTGGAGGAGAAAAACAAAATTACATTGTTGTGCATTTCAGAAGACTATTTATTGTGATAGACGCAAATAATATAATAATTTAGTTTTTGGCTAGTTTCTCAAAAGTTCTCTTCTAATGGTACAGTGGAAATAGGTGGAGTCAGATGAAAGGGGAAAAAAATGAATGTTTATCTTCCATTCACCTTTTCAGGTACTTTCTCATTGAGGCCAGTTTATTTTTATACCAATAAAACAGAATGGGTCTTTCCTAAATTACCTGAACATTAGTATGGCCAAAGCAGTCTGCATAAACTCTCAGATCCAGGGATTCTTCATGGAGCAAAACAGAATAAACTGTTGAGTCATCATGAATATCATGAATAAATATGAGTTATCCATCAGAAATATCATTGCATACATGTAAGTACAGGATTTGTGAGATAAAATTTTCATAAATTCCTTGCAAATACCAGATTACCCACATTTTGTCCATTTTCTTCTCTTTCAGAAAAGAAAGCAGAATGCAGACCCTTGTAAATATTTTTCTGGGATTTTTTATCTTTGAGTCTATTGGAGCTGCACCTATCACTGATACCATAATTTATGATTCTGAGTTCTATGGCATACCACTTGGAGAGCTGACTCACCCATTTGTCTATGATGAAAATGAGCAATCTGATCAATTAGAGGTAATCAGAACTTCACTTATTTAATCTTTCCAAAGTGCACAAATGCAGTGGCTATTGGTGTGGTTTGTTGGTCATGAAAACATCAGACAAATCTACTCATGTGGTTGCTGTTGCCTTCGGTTGATCAACACACCATAGTTCATTTACATTTTCCCTAATCTACAAATGTGGCCAAAGTATTTCCTGATTTTTTTTTTATTTTTTTTTTTTATTTTTATTTTTTTTGGTGATAATCTGTGAGCAGGTGAAAGCTACCATGCTTCCCTCGGGTCTCCTTGCTCTGTCACAAATTCTGTTGGAGATTGTCCTTGTGATTTATCTGTCTGGATGAGGTGCAGAGGCAGCTGAGATAGGACATCCAGCATTCCCCAGTAAATGAGGTTGTAAAATGCTGTTTCCTCAGGTTATTTCTTACAGTAACAGATATGTTCAATACAAGTATTTTAGGCTATAAATGCTAATGTTTTCTATTTCTGTTAGGAAAAGGAAGTAAAAAAAAAGGAGAATGTACTTGAATTGAAAATCAGGAAAGTAAGAAAGATTAATGAAGAAAAACTGTTGAAATTCTGTTATAGCGTGAGATATAGTAATATGTGTTGCCTGTACAAACAAGGGACTCCATTTGTTGACTTAAGTGCCTCCTTCCCCTCCTACATTCTTGTATTTCTCTACATTACTAAAAGGTTGCATTATCTCACTCTGCTGCTTAGACATGGGCACAACTTCCCTGAAGGTGATATATGGACTGTATGATTCAGGATTGAGCGTGGTAGAAGTTGAGTGAAAAATATAACATTTAAATAATAATATGGGTTTTTTTCACTATTATACATAATATTTCAGTACTTTTTCATGTACTGTTTTTCATAACAGTACATATTTCATGAAAATATATTCCTTTGAGTGATTCATGATTGCAGCAGGAGGGAGAGGAACTAGTTTTTCATTGAGGTGAGAACAAAATTGGATAGAAGCCTTGAAATCAAAGGATAGAGACAATTGAAGAATAAATATATTCCAGAACCGGAGAACTGAAGAGATAAAAACAATCTCAAAATTTGCACTAAGATCAGAACCTTACAGTTTTGGAGGAAATAACTTTTCTCATCTAAGAAGGACTGAGAAGAACTTTGCTCTAAAGAAATTACTTTGCCCTTGGCCTGCTTCCCTGTGCTGTGCAGAATCAAAGCTCTTTACATATCCACATGCTTGAGCTTGCTTCCCTGATAAAGTCACACTCACTTTCAGTCACTGGATAATTGTGCTCTCTCTATTTCACATTGACTTATAAGTCACAGTACCTGGTTTTCTGTAGGACTGATAAAGGCTTCATTTTTAAGAGCAAAGAAACCCAGGTACTGTGACTTACAAGTCAATGTGAAATAGAGAGAGCACAATTATCCAGTGACTGAAAGTGAGTGTGACTTTCTGGGAAGGAAGAGGCTATTTTGTATGTGCCTCACCAGAGACATTTTCTCATTCAAACAATAGATTTCTTAGTAATGCATTGAATGGTAGGTGGGAATGTCCTGCGCTGTGCTCTCTGTGAGGTCCTGTGACACTAAAGCACAGGGTGTCCCCTTTCCAAGTTTCTGTATGAAAGATAGAGACAAGGCAAAGCTCCTGTGGTGCTTTGCCAGCTGAAAGGAAATTCAAGATGATCAATGTTGCACCCAATGAGAAAAGATACAAGTCCTATCACAGGCTGTTTTCTTTAGGGAAGCATGGAATAGGCAGAGTCAAAAAACTCTTTTCATTTTGACTTGTAAACTTCTTTTCTAGAGAAGGATTGTCTCCCATCACTGAGCTCTTCAGACAGCCTTCTTAAAATTCAAGTGAAGGTCATCCATCATAGCAGTTGGATGGAATGTTACTTTGCATATGGATGGACCTCCCTGTGAGATCCTTTTTTTCCTAGATGTTTAGCCAAAATATTTTTTTGCTTACATTCCTCTTACCCTGTACCACCCAAAAGAAACCTAAGCATTCACAGTTCCCCTAAACCCAGGAGAGCTCAGAGCGGCCAGTGCTATAGAAATCAAGCAGCTTTTATAGACATGCTTGTCAGTCTTGCAAGTTATCTTTTAGATGTTGAATATTATTGATGTCACTCAAGTTTTAAACAGACTAGATTTGATTTCTTGATCATGGTTATGACTTTCCTCTCTACAATCCTGTTATCGTAAAGATGTGAACTACACAAATGGCTCTATGTGTAAAACCCAGTATTTTTGCAAGGTCACAGGTTAGTTTTTATTATGCATAGCTTAAATAATGAGCAATACCACAGAGACCAAGGCAAACAGCAGGCCTTCATTAGATCTAGTCTGTGTACAGCAACTCTTTAGGGCCTGATTTAAGGCCTGCATTTCCTTTTCGAGAACTTTGAATCATGTCTTTAGCCTTCTGAAATAGTGGAGAAAAAATGAAATAGCATTTTCTGTTGTTGCTGTCTTCAATTTAAGATTTTAAAATTCAGTTATGTGTAAATATAAATCATTCTGTTTAACATGGTTTTAGACTCATTGGAGAAATGCAAACTTTTCCAAGCCTATGTGTCCAACTAATATTCAGCAGGTCCAGGAGACCGACTAGGACTTCAGATGCATTCAGTGTGTCGCTCCTGCTGATTTCAATAGGAATTAGGCACCTGTGTATCTTAAGGAATTAAACTAAAGTGCCTAGGTCAGTATCTCCTTTCCAGAATGTTACTCACTGCATACTGTAATCACGCATTCAATGTGTAACCACCAAAACAAGAAAAGACCTAGAGGGAATTAGGGAGGTATTCCTCCCACTCATTCTATCTGGCTAAAATTAGGCATTGCATCCCAAAACCATCCTCCAAGACAAGTATGAATCATTCTCTTGGGATATCTATTGTGGTGGGTTAACCCTATCTGGCTGCCAGGTGCCCATCAAGCTGCCTTCTCACTCCTCCTCCTTAGAGGGACAGAGGGAGAAATAAAGATTAAAAACTCATGAGTTGAGATAAAAGCAGTTCAGTGAAGGAAAGCAAAGGTTGTGCATAGAATAAAAGCAAAGCAAAAAGATTTATTCTCTGCTTCCCATCAGCAGGTGATGTCCAAACACTTCCTGGAAAGTAAGGCCCTGGTACGTGTAGCGGTTTCTTTGGAAGACAAACACCTTAATAATGAATCCCAAGCATGCCCCTCACCTGCCTCCTTTCTCTTAACTTTTATTGCTGACCATGAGGCCATATGGTATGGAATATCCCTTTGGTCAGTTTGAGTTGATTCTCCTAGCTGTGTCCCTTCCCAACATCTTGCCCCCCTCCAGCCTACCAGCCTTGAGGCAGTGAGTGGGGTTGGAGAGACAGCCGGGATGCTGTGTGAGCACTGCTTAGCAGTAGCCAGAACACTGGTGTGTTTTCAACACCATTCTAGCTACAAAGTACAGCACTATGAAGGCTGCTATGGGGAAAGTTAACTCCATCCCAGCCAGAACCAGCACACCTATCTTCCTCAGATAACTTTAGATGGACCCTAGGCACCTGTCTCAGGCTTAGCACCAAAATTTCAGCTTAATAAAGTTAATCAGGAGTGACTGAGTCCACGTTCATGACTTCTTTTCTACTTCCCATACTCTGGAAGTATTTTTCCTTGTGAAGTATGCATGTCAAAAATGAAGTGTATGTGTGTATATACACACACATTTCATTGGCTTGCAAAATTTTTTCTGAGAACATTTTATCTAGATGACAACTGTTGGTATTTTTCAACATGAAATCTGCCTGGTTTTCTCATAGATTTTAGAGTAAGGTTAAGATTTGGAAAAGTGACTTAACAATGGAAATCGGAGGTTATCTGGTGTTACCTGTTAACTTCAGCAGATTTGTTTCATTTCTTTCATTCTTTTCATTGTATTCAATATGTGTATACAGAGCACATTTTTCAATGCAAAGCTTTTGCATGGGGAAAATACTTGTAGCTGAGAATTACTTGGGACAATTGGATTGAATCCTTGATCAAAGCTGTGCACTGTCATGTATTAGATGGGTCAAATTTGGGCTATAAGATCTGTGGTTTCCAAGTTCCCAGGTTAGTGAGTCATGGAAGACCTAGCTAAAGCTTTGCACCCAAGGGGAAATTGTTACTGAAAAAACCTTAATTAATATATCTCCCAGAAATAAAATGTATGTAGAGACTTTAGAGAGAACAGTTTCAACTCTTTTGCAGGTAATGGTAAAAAAAGGCAATGTAAAAGTAAAATCTATTACCAAGGAGAAAATTCCAAGGTCCTAAAGGAGAAAGAGTCTGCAAAGGAATGTCACTGTAAGGTAGTGTACAAGCTTTGTGTTGGATTTGTCTTCTGAAACTGACAGTTACAACAGTATAGACGCAAGCTGCTGTATCACCCCTTTTCTTCACAGTAAGTTTCGTTACTATTTTCAGTGAATATTTATACCATGATAGGATCCAGAAGCCCCAGTCAAGACTGGGTCTTCATTGTCCCAACTTCTCTGTAAATATATACAAAGACAGATTTCCTGCTTTAAAACGGATACAATCAAGACAGGCTGCCAAAGGTTTTCTTGTGCAAGCTTCTCGCTGGTAAAACAGAGGGCTCAGAGTTTTTCCCTCTGTGAAACTAAAACTTTGTTTGGATAATGAGTGAGAAAGACAAATTGTGGAGAGAGATTCTTATGTACATCAACTACTAATGTTTAATAAAATCATATTGCAAACTTTTTATTACAGCTCCTGTTAAACATAATCAGTCCATTTTCCTTCAGGTAAGAAAAGCTAAGTTAGAAAAATGAGAAGTGAAAATATAGGGGTATCAGGAAAATATTTTAATCAGTAAAATAGGCTATCAGTAAGGCTGACGAGCAAGGAAGCTATACTAGCACTGAATAAGCAGCAAAACAAGGGAGCTGAATACAGGTTGGTCTGAGTCTGTGTACACAGAGAGGTAAGCTGGAAAGTATGATCCACAAAATAATCAGAAACAAGCACCATGGAGGCTTAATATTTGATCCTGCATTAGGTTGTTGAATTTGAATCAAATCGATAAGATATTCAGGTGTCTGCACAAAGTTCAGACTTTGAGTTGTATACACACACAGTCACTTTTATATATATATATGTGTGTGCATACACACAAAGCATCTCTGCTGTTACCATAACACACATGAAGATAGATCTTGTGCAAGAACTCCCTCTTGACATTCTGCAGAGTTAAGAGAGGCTCACTGCTGTTTCTATCTCTGTGGCAGGTATCTGATTACATAAGACTTTAAGGTAGATATGCAATGACTTGTTAGTACATGTCGTGTACTTTTTAAAAAAAACTTGTGAATTGGTACAAGTAATGTAGAAGTCAGATGACTACATAGTTCATAGGAGAATTAAATTTACCATTTGAAGCTTTATCCCCAAATGGTAAATTTTCTACTTTTTCAGAAAGGCTTTGTCTACAGCTCTTACATTCACCTGGCTGTTCATAACTGATTCCATACACTTCTGTACAGAAGTGTTCACAAAAGGTGAACAATTCCATGGAATAAAAAGTATTCATTAAAACCTGAGTGGTGTTTCAACTATTTTGTTATATAGCAAAAGCAAATAACAGAAATACCACAAGACGAAAAGGAAGGATTTGAAATAGTGTGTTAGTCCTGAAGTTGTAGCACGAGAGTCCAAGAAGGCCTCGTCTCACCCACTTAGCTACCTGAAGTGTTATAAAGACTGAGTGTACTGGCTAAGACATTCTTAAGCATCTAAAACTCTGATACTGGGTGTGTTACCACCACCTCAGCTGAACAGAGTTACTACATCCTTCTTCTTGCCTCAGACTGGATAAGATTCTTAAAGTAGTTGTCCTGATCTGAAAACACCTAAACTGGCCGAGCTAGGGCTCACTACTTAAGAGAAATTATCATAACATTTGAAATTCCTGAGATTACATAGACCTTTTACAGTAAGCACTTGCTACCTCAATTTCCCTGGTCTCTTAAACCTATTTTCCCCCCAGACTTAAAGTTTTATGGCTTCTTCCTGAAAGAAGTAACGTGCATCATCCCTACTGATATGGGGTATGAAACAAGGATACAGATATTTTAGGAAGTTACCCCAAATTCCCAAATTTTACCCATGGCTATATATATTTTTTTTTTTCTGAACACTGTTAAGCTAAGCAACATGTGCATTTCTAACTCATTTAAAAATCATTTAAGATAAGAATATTGTTAGAGCCAATCAAAACAATATCCAGAGCATGGTTTGGTACATGAGAGGAGAGTGTTGTGGTTGTGCTCTGGGTCATTTCTATCTTTGTTCTTGTTTAGTGATTGTCTAATGTATGGGGCATTAATAATCCTTTCAAAAGGTCCCAGGTCTCGGTTCCTTTCACATTAGACTACATAATTATGTTTCCTTTGGCTTGTTCTCCTTCTCCTGCCATGAGTTTTACCTTTTTGGGTATATTATGGCTTTGTTTCAACATCTTATCCAAACTTGCCTCTGGCCCCCATTTAGGGTGTCTTCTGAAACAGAGGTTTTTGGGGTGCCAGCCTCCTCAGGCTAGCAACTTATATCTCAGCTCTCTTGCTTCTTGGATGAATGGAGAAATAGGACTTTTTTGTTTTCATCTGAATTGAAATGGAGTAAAAAAGCTGTGCAAATTTAGCAGATGGGTTTTTTGAATTACTTAGGCACAGGAATGCCTCATTCCCTACAAAAATAGCCTTATGTTTGAGACAGATAGCTCAATAAATTCTTCAGAACCTTCACAACTGTAAAGCCTTAATAAAAGTTCCATCTGAATCTTTATCTGCACGATATGTATCAGGCACCTGAGTTAGCCAAGTAAAACTTCACTGAATTTCTTTCCCTAGATTCCTCAATGCAACCTAGTATCTTGTTAGATACTTAAAGACTTCGTGGACTGTCCATTAGTATCAGCATAGTTATTTTTTTTAATGACATACCTTTTTGTTTTGTTTTGTTTAAAGAAAAAGATAGTATAGAAAAGGTACTGCAATAATTGTATATATTTCATAGCAGCATGATCCCTATTTTGACATCACAGAATGCTGGGGATTGAAAATTTACTTTGAATGTTATTTCTCAAGAACGGTTTTGGCTCTGGCTCTCTTTACAGGAGAACTAAGCCTGAATCAGCTTCCAGTTTCTGCTTTTCAACTTCCACTCTGAACTTCGCTCTTTTTAATAGAAGTAGAAATAGTAGCTGTGGATAAAATAGCTGCAGCTTTTGATCCTGGACATAGAGTTCAGATCACATATTCAAGAAAAAACTAGGAAATACAAAAAAACATTGTGCAGAAAAAATTTTCCTCTCATTATTATTCCTTCTTGATATTGGTGTTCTTTATTTTTAGAGTTGTGTAGCAATGACTATTATCATACAGAATGTCCCTCCCAGTGGCAGGAAATGCATCACACCCATTCCCCTGTCCTCAGCACTTTCTTCCTTGCACCATAGTCATGTCCTGGACCTGTCACTAAGTGTTCACTGGTCTTACACTGACAGGACATTTCTATATAGCATAACAGTCCACACTGTGCAGGCAAACCTATACTGTTAGAGACTTCTCTAGTTCTGGAGATACAGCACCTTGTGAGCGCTATGTCTGTATCACTGCAGGCTACATGAAGGTACTGGATTGGATCAAATCAGGGGAAATGTCTTTGCCCTGTAAGCTGTAGAAATGAGAGGAAGAGCAGATCTGACACCAGAGTTTGGCCTCGGTGTCTGGTAAAAAATATGGTTATCTCTATATGGTCTCCTTTACAGCCAAAGAAAGATAGGCAGGCACCTCAGGAAGTTGATTCACAGCATGTGTGTGCTGAACCACCCTCAGGAAGTGATTCTTCCTCCACTATCTGTGCCAGGAGTGTAAGGAGACTAAGCTGCTACATTGGACACTTAAATTCAGTGTCTGCAGTTAAGCGGGGTGAATTTGGCCCTTTTTGTTCCTGTTTCTAACACTGGTTGTACGTCAGATTCAAAACAATCACAGTGCATTTAGGAAAAGCCAGCCTGGTGAAATGGGCAACAGCACGTCGAGCACCAGCAGTGCCCGGTCTGCCTGGACTACATGAGGAAATGTGCTTGAGACCCTGAACTCTCCTTTACAGTGAGGTCTGGAAGTCCAGCTGAGGCAGCTTCTTACCACAGGTCTGAGTGTTGACAAAGTTTCTGGTAGATACTCTGGTCATGTGAGTGATCTCCAACTTTGTTTGTCTGGCTATGTATGTCTACTTCGTGGCTTGGATCAGCAGGAGCTCCTGTGGAAATCTTCATTGAATAGCTGGGGCTAGTTTTCAGTCCTTTTGTGCTTTACAACAGTGCAAAGAAAGAACCCTGTTCTGTTTTCTAAAACTGGCATATTTTGCTTTGAAATTTTATGTCTTGCAAAACTTCAACACTGTTCCAAAGAAAAGCATCTGCTGTAGGCTAACTTAGATATTACATAGCCCTCAAAGCAGAATGATAGAAATAAAATCTGTAATTTCAAATGCAGTACTGGAATGAGACTTCGACTTCATTTGTACTGATGGAAATCCAGATTAGCTCAATTTATATGGACTTTCTTCATTCTCAGACAGCGGAATTATTAAGTAACATCTCTGTAACGATGCTGCACAGTGCTTTTACTCAGCTAAAATCAGACATGACATAGATACACTTGCTTTTGAGACAAGAAGCTTTAGGATATTCTGTGGCCAAGGTTTTAAAAAGACCACTTCTCTTTCTAAGACTAATTAGAAGAATCCAAGAGTCTACCTATATTTTCCAAGGCAGAAGCCACAGATGTTAATTCCTAGAGAACTGGGTTACAACTCTAGAGCTCTGTAACTTAAATATTAAGGTTGGTCTGACTGAAGTATGAATGGAAATTTATGTGTGTATGTGCGTGTGAGACCCAGCAGAAACAACAAAATAACTTAAAAAAATGTGAGGGCTTAAAGTGTTAAAAGAATGGCCTGCATTGATAATGAAGGACACTGTACCCAACTGAACCACTTCCAGAATACTGTTCCCAGCAGCAAAACTGAGGAATGTGTTGTTTATGCCAAAATCAAAGGTTATGCACCCTGATAACACACAGATAACTTCTTCATGAAGACCCTTCAGCCTATCACCAGCAGACAGGAAATAACATTGTAGAATACAACATATACCGTTCCTTTCCATGTTAGCCACCATGCAATCACATTCCCAGTGAAGAAAAGGAGGCAATGGGTGGCAACCTGACCTAAGATTCATGGATGCTGGAGCAGCCAAGACTCTGAGGAAAAGGACTACCTCATAACAGCTGCTGAATCTTAGAGGAGATAAAAACCTGCCCAAAGGCTAGTTTTCAATGTGTCAGAAGAACCCCATAGGCACTAAAAGGACTCAGTAGCTTCTGTCCCTTGTCTTCTGTGTTGAACACAGGTGATCCTGGCCAGACCACTCGGGCATACACATTTAAGTATGTGGGAGTATGTGGGTGCAAATGTGCAAGTGATTAAAATCTGAGAGAATGGGTGTGAGCAGGTAAAATCAGTTTACTTAGTAATTTAGTGAACAAATATCACCTTCCCTTTCCCCAATATCTCACTGAGTTTTATTACATTAATTTATCTACATAACTTATTTATGTAGCTCTGTACCAGAAAATGACAATTTATCTGAGCTGCATAATTTACAATCTAAGTAGTTATTGCATTAACATGCAATGCCTCACAGATTTATTTATTTTTGAGAAAGAACAATAGGAGAAAAGAAGATCTTAAATGCAAAATTCAAGAAGAAACAAGTATGAGCCACTTTTGGAAAAGAAAACAAACCAAAAACCTCTACCATAATTAGACATTTTCTTGTAAGCCTTTGGTAGTTTCAGAACAGTTGTGGGGAAACTAGTTTCTTTTGATGGGTCAGTGTGTGGAACAACTGTCCCTTCAAGTTTATAATGTGTCTTTTTAAGTTCTGAAATTTGGTTTGTGTTTTTAAGTGTACTTTTTGCAGTAAAAGAAGCACTGAAACTGGACACACTTCAGATTCTCCTGTAGATTTAAACTTATTACATGTAGTATATCAACTTTGATGCTAAAAGATATAGACATAAAATAATAGACAGAACATCTGCCACTGGAATTACACCACCTCAGAAGAAAAATATGGCAACTAATTGCTTCCATCCTCACTGTTTACCTCTTTAAATCTGTTTATTTTCTGTATTTTATGACTTTGCATAGATTATGTGGGTCAATAGTCCTCGTATAGGTTACTCTTACCCACATTTCTATTCTGTTCCACCTCTACTGACTCCTAGCCCACAGATACTCATTCATCTTACTTCCCTGTCTGCCCCCCCTCCCCCCCGCCCCCAGCCTCCTGAGCCATTTCTAATCTTAAAAACCTTTTCATTTGTCTCACATCCTTTTCAGCCAGTGGTGAGAGATGGATACCTAAAAAGCCCATCCTAAAAGAAGCATCTGTTGTCAGTGGCTGGAGCTACTTTTCAGAAGTTTTGTCTTGTTCTCTGCTGACTGTGAAAGGATGCTAGCGTAGACTAAATGCCTAGTCTATGGACCACTGAAGTTACGAGTTGACTTTTACCAATTGCATTTTATTTCTCATTGATATGTTCAGATTTGTCTGTTCTTGACTTTTGTAACTTCCTGGTCCGAAAGTGCTTCTAAATTGGCCATCCACATTAAGCAGTTTAATCTGTAAATGCAGTCACATCAGATAAATACAGGAAGGGGAAAAATAGATACTCCATGCAATCTTAGGAAGGATATCACTCTCCTTCAGCATGCTCTGTGGCTAATGTTCTGCACTGCTATTCTCTAAATCTTTTGACTGATTACAAAGACAGAGTAAGGTAACTATTTACCACATAGATGTCTAATGGTGGTTGATGTGATTCCCTTTCAGTGTTTTCTTATGCCATGTATTAAATCCAGCATGGAAGGCTGATTATGATTTAAAGACTTGCAAATATTGGCAAAGAGAAACATGCTTTATTGTATTTCTCTACAGGATTCTCCATGCTTTGTGATTTTTCATAAAGACTATTACTTTGAGTAGCAAAGGAAATGCAACCCAACCCCTGAGCCCCTCCAAAACCCCTATGGAGAATAATACCATTAAGTGATACAGAATAATTTCTGTTTCGATTTTTTAGTAAAGTGCATGTTGCCAAAAATAGACAAAAATCTGGAAGAGGAAGGATCATTCTGTACAGTATATAGTCCAAGAAACATCTTTGTCTTATTACAATCTTGCGTGATTTATCAAATATGTAAAAGATAGAAAGCTGCATGGATCAGATGACTGATAATGGGAAACAGACTTTTACCTTTAGGTTACTGGTTCAAGCCCAGCCTATGTACAGCAAGCAAATCCTGCTTGCTCTCTGTATGGGTCTGGTATGTAATACACATGTATCAGTGAACTCCTACTCCATTACCAGTGTAAAAATGGCAACATCATTAAATTCAATGTAGTAATTGGTATTTTTTATGACAGTCACAACTGGTGCAGGAGACAGATTAGGTGATGCTAACTGCTTGGAACAATTTCTCTAGCACCCAGATTTAGCACATTAGGAAGGAAACTGTGGGTGGCTTTCAACTGTACATCTCCAAAGAGAGGTAACATCCTGTAATAAGAGAGAGAGAACAGTCTGGAAACAGAATTACTAGAAGTTAATACCTCTTCTTTGGTACCCAACAGCTACAGTAGTTAATCAACTAAGAACACCTGAGAAAGCATAAAACATAAATCCCAAACTAGTAAGTTCCATAAAGTATGCCCTCAAATATTCAGAGAAGTGGCAGTCAGTGTAGGTGACCCAAATTCCATGACAAGTGAAAGGAACGTTATCATAGGTCTAAAGCCTGTTTACGAACTGTATTTTGAAAATGTTCTTCTCCAGAATATTATTTTCAGTAGAACTGCCACAAAAGATGCATACAAAGCCATTAACATGTCTCAAAATCTCCAGATTTTGTTCCAAAGTTCAGGACAGGGACTCTCATCTGATTTCCACAAAACTGGTGAAGAAGTAGACAGCATGTGCAAGCACTTTAGTGCAGGACTACCCTGGGTCAATAAAAGTCTGGAATGCATCTCTCCCTCTAGGCTTCCTCCATTCGGGAAACATCTGTCCCATTTCCTTTGTTCCCGAAGTCTTCTTTTGATTTGTCCCCAAGTCCATTCCTGGTTAAGCTGTCTTGCTGTCAGTGCAGCAGATGGGAACATTGTGTATTTGTCTGCACAAAGCAACAAGGTACATCCTTACTCTTACTTACACCAACAGGTTACTTAGTCATAGTTCAGCTGAAGTTCATTTTGCTCACTTGATCACTCTGTGTTTTGCAAAGTTGTCATCTTAGTAACTGTATCAGGGCATTTTTAATCTATAAACCCTACTTAATAATAGTATCTATGGCTTATTGGAATACAATGAAAGAATATACAGAGAACCTGAAGTGTGCTTAGTCAAAATCTGGGTCTGTGAGGTTCAGAGTGTTTCCCGGTTTTTCATTGCTTCCGTACTCTCTGTCTTCAGTGAAACTCATTGATGTAAAATATTTGAACCTATGGCCACTATATAATCTAAACCAAAATAATTCTATGCAAAAAGTAGATATTAGACGGTTATTTAGATGTTCTCATGCAGTCCAGGATCATAATGTTTTTTTACTGCTAGTAATGATATATAGCTATACTGCAAGGTCCAGAGATTCTATTACAAAGTGTAAAGTATTTTCTTCCAAAATTGTGGTAAATATATATACACATACAAACATAGATAGGTATTTCATATAAATAAATATAAATATAATTAAAATCTATCCTATCTGTGAATAAGACAAAAATAACTCTACTTGTTCAAAATTATATAGATAAGCTAAGAGATTCAAATAGGAATCAGAATATAGCAAAAGCTTTGCTCGTGCTTGGGACCCAGAGCTCAGGGATGTTAGTTCCTTTAACTTGTATAGTCTACATAGAAATCTTAATTTAAAAAATCCTAATCACTCATCTAGTCTGGATGTGATCTACTGTTACCTGTCTTTTACAACTAGAAATTATGAGCACTAATGTGAGTGATTTCATGATTCTCCATGGAGACAGCAAAACCAGCAGTAGCTAGGGGATGATATCTAAGAAGGAGATGTTTGCTCAGGTGAAAAACTCAGGATTCGATAGTTTTATGGTGACGTTGTGCTAGAAGGCAGCAGTGGAGGAAAATCTTTATTAAAACATAATTTTAGGCTTCAGTGCCTTCACACTTGGGATAAAGACACTGTGACAAAGTTCTTAGTTTTGGTCATGTCTTAGATGTATTGCTAAGGAGTGTTAACTGCAGCACAGGGGTGCAACACCCACAGGGGTGGATGTATTACTTAACTTTTAAACAGCACCTCAGCTGTGCAAAACCATATAAGGACACTAATTCATTGTCTGGGATATAAAAAATAGGAAGTGCATCTTCAAAGGAGGCCCTGGCATGGTCAAACAATATTATTACACATGGGGAAATAAAGTTACAGTGGTAAAGTAACTTTTAAAGGTCACATAATTTGAGTGGATTCTCAATGTCTGGGTAAACCACTCTGCTTTTTTGCAAATGTAGACCCCTCTGCAACAAGCCTGGCAAGTCTGCAATACTTGTTTTATGAGGGGTGTTATGATGCAAGAAACTGCTACATCTTCATTTTTATCCTGAAGTTGTCATATAGCAAAATCCACAGAATGCATCTTTAGAATAAAATCTAATAAAATAAAATTTACAGGTTTGACTAATTATATTGTGTGGAGAAGAAAAAATAAGGTTTCTAGTTCCATGAAAGGATCTGCCAAATTTTATAAGATTTTTCTAAATCAAGATTTTATCAAATATTTTTTATTTATATTCATACTGCATAATGCAGCCACTGATGAATGAAGCTAGCCAGAGCCTTCCAGTATTCAGATTAAAAAAAAAAAGACAAAAACACTGCCAACATATTAGCAAGACGCATGTGAACTTAGACTTCAGAATTCTTAGATAATAAGATTTTTAAAGCATCTTAGTTTTCTTAAAACAGAGTCTGCACAGCTACACTGGATTTGGATTTATGCTGGTATAATTTACAATTTTATGGTCAAATGACTTGCATCCTTTCAATGCTTCACAGCAAATTGTCATTTGTCACAGAGAATATATCCATTTTTATCACAAATCTAATTTATCTTTTAATGTGGAAAAAGCATTTTTTTAGTACATGTTCTCACTAATGCACTATATGCATGTGTGCATATAACAAAACATTTAAAACAATGAGATAAAAAGTGTGTAAGTATGTTGGAGTTTCATTAATTGTTTACACATCGTCAGAATTCATTATAGCTGCCGGAAAAAATCCAGCTCAAGCACTAAACCTCAGAACGTACATGACCTCTAGTGGGAGAATATGAGTAACTGGAAGAGAAACAGCTGACAGCGGAAGTAAACAGTAACATTTCCTGTTCCCTCTTAATTTTCCCTAGACAGAGATTGGGACAGCACTACCTTCTGTAATTCAAGAGAGTTATTCTTCTGCACCATTGACAGAAGAACCTGAGGAGGAAGCATCAACGCCCAAATTAATTGATGGGTCTTCAGCACAGGGGTCTGGGGTTCTTGGACCCCAAACTCAAGACGGTTAGTAGGAAAGAGAAATGAGTTTTGCATGTGTAGCTTTGCTTTTGAGTAAGCCCACTTTGTTTGCTTATGAATGTCTATGTCTCTTACCGAAGAGGAGGTATATAATTTCTGTACCTCTTACTGAGGAGAGATATAGCATGCCTATCTTGAATGCTCTGAAGTCAGAGAGGTAGCTAGTCAAAATGTTTCCCTACTATTTCACTATGACAATAACTGTGAGCCAATGGAGATAATTTTCAAACAAAATTTTCCTTAATAATTACAACTTAAAATTTTTCTAATGCTTGGCAAGTGCTACCACTATTTTTTTATTGACTTAGATTTCAATATCATTACCAACCATCTTTATTTTATAATGATTTGTTACTTGGTTTTTATAAAAGTGTGATACAAAATATAATTAAAATGTTGAAGAATTTTTGACCATGAAAACTAGAAACCATGAAACTTAAGGAAAGGGAGTTATTTAGAAATTTTGGTGAAGCTGATTTTCTGTTCTTCTGATTAGCTATAGTGAAATAAGGACTTTCTACATGTCACAGGGGAATTAAAATTGTAAAACACAATCTGTCCCTCTCCCACACAAATACTGTGATGCTAATAATTGACATTTTTTAGTAGCTACTTTAAAGTCTTGTAGTTGAAGCTCACTAGAGTTATCCTCTGCTGTGATGGGTCTTTGTGTTGTACGGCGATCAACATACAACAACATGAAAATCCTACTTTTTACTGTGCCTAACACTGTAACTGAGTGCCATAGAAGACAAATGAAATTAGGAGGAAAAAAAAAAAAGAGTTCATGCTTCCAAAATTGTGTGTTCAGAGAAGAGAGATTAATCACTCCTAGTCTTGATTATATGCCTATCGCTAGTGAGACCTGACCAGGCAAAAAAAAATACACTGATGTCAAACCAAACAAAAGTGGAAATGAGAATTTCCTAGGAGAGTTCTGAAAAAACCCACACAATTTTCTTTAATTTTGAAAGCTGCAGGATATTACAAACATTTTCCGTAAATATTACATATTATGAATTCTGTATCTGTCAACATTTTTGAGCACTGAATGCAAATCAACTAGTGCATCAACTAAAGATATGCATGGCAGGCTTAAGGCTGTAACATATCAAGTCAGACTTATTTTGTGTCTTTATTGATTTCAGCAACATAGTTTCCTGTCAGATGTTGCTGCTGTTCTTGGCTTGGTACTGGGTAGAAGACTACAAGGCACAGGAACACTAAGCCAAGTTAATTTTTCTTGTTGATATCTGCTTGAATCCTTCCCATACTTCTGTCCTTTTTCAGTGTACACCACCCATAGGAGACAAATAACACTCCTCCAAGATCAAAAATAGGACAGAAGGGGAAAGTGTCTTCCTGTACTATGTTGCAATATTTTGAGACAATATCAGCCATACTAAACTCTACATTCATTTAGGCCTAGTTTTGCTGGAATGATTCAAGTTGTAACAATTTATTTTCCCCCTGTGTCAGGCTTGCTCCCTGTAGTTAATTTAAACTGTCCTGTGGAGGAAGTTAGGGGAAGTATAAAAAGAGTCTTATCTCTCCAGAAATGTTATTGCTGGATGTCCAAGTAGAGATTCTCAAATAAAAGAGTATTCCCATCCCTGATTCTTTAATCTTGCTTGAAAAGACATCACATCTATAGTTCGCCCTTCAGTTAGTTACTGCTGCCTGTTGGTAATTGACACAGATTAAGAAGGCAAATCTTCCATGTAGCCACAACTGATATGGAGAAAAAACTCATCTGCAAGAAAAACATTTTCATACTTATTAATTATACTATTATTCTATAAAGTAACCAGAACAAACAACCAGCTATCTGCTACAAGGAGAAGGAAAACATGGAACAGAAAAGTATTTATATGGGATTAAAAACTGAGAAACAGATATGCTGATTAATTCAACACACATAGCAACAAACAGCTTTTCCCACTAAAAATGACATTCAGAAAAAACAGTCAGTGTCACAACTCTCACCAAATGTGAACAGTATCATCAAAAGAAACTTCTGAATTCATGATATTCATTCATTTTTACAACTGAGATGAGATGGCTTAATTTTTCATTTTCATGAATGTCTGGTGATAACCAAATGTTTTGTTAACATGGTCTCCAAGTTACCTAAACTCAGACTGATAGAGAAATTTTTTCATGATGCTGAATTTCTGAATCAGCAAGCATAATTCAACAACATGCAAAGGAAACTGAGGTTCTTCTCCATAGCTCTGGAAAAAAACATTAATTTCCTTACAAATGTTCCAGAAGTACTATTTACGGAACCAAACTTGGAAAATCATAGCAAATTTCATTCATCAGCTGTTATTTCTCCATCAAGATGGAAGTTCACACTTGCCAGCTTAGGAGGAAATCGATCTCTGGTTGGCTGCTGTCACCTAATATTCTATTGTTATAGTCTGAGAAAGACTGTATCAGAACAAGTTAAATGACCTTCTAATAGGCACAGGCAGAAAAAACCATCTAGTTTTAAGCAGAATTTAACCACTTTCTTGTTGAAATTATATGATGTGGTGGTCAAAACAGAATGTGAGTGAAATTTATCATTGACAAAATCTTATCAATATGTGCTTAGTCGAGCATTTCATTATGGTAATTTAAATATAATTTTTGTACATTCTTGTTGCAACAAATTGTTTTCTTTTAAATTTTTTGATAGGTCTTCCCACTTGCCTTTTGTGTACATGCCTTGGGACCACAGTCTACTGTGATGATCATGAGCTTGATGCAGTTCCACCGCTGCCTAAGAATACCATGTATTTCTACTCACGCTATAACAGAATCAGGAAGATTAGCAGAAATGACTTTGCTAACTTAAGTATGGAGAGTAGTATTGTTGCAATTAACTTTATTTTCTGTTATTACTGGCTCATACTAACCTAAGACATAGTGATTAATTTTATATAATGTTTGATGATGGTAGGATTATACACATAAATGCACATATGGAAAAGTGATTTTCTAATTTGAATGTAAAGGTCAATATATCAAATGCAGATTCTCTGCCAAATTTCTTTACTGTTAGAAATAACAACGTTAATCTACCATTTTGCTGTTACTTGTAATCAACTTTAGAATGGTGGGAAAAACCCCAAACCTTGTGGAACATTTGTAGCATATTAGAAAGTATTGTTTTCCTAAACAAGACAAGTTCTCAGGCAGACATACTTTCAAATATTTGCAATGTATCTATGTGAAAGGAATTTTATCTTTAAAATTTACATTTAAAGGGTGTGTTCATTGGTTTACTCCAGAATTATCTAGGAAAACCTTCAGTAAATGAAAACTGCTAATCCAGAATAATTTGTGGCCTAAAACTAGCCAAAATTTGTGATTTGTGGAGCTTACATTTTTACATTTCCTACCTGAGATTCTTAAAGATACCTGATTTTTCAGGAAGTATTAAGCTTACCCTGTTTAGGGATAGGGACTGCTATCACTCATCAGCCTGAATATCAAGACACATCCTTTGTTTTTGTTTTAAATCTAACCTTTTGTAATGAATATTTATTGATTTCATGATGAGGAAGGTAGAACCAGTGCCAAAAAAAGTTACTACAATAATTAAGGGGAATGCAAAGTTCTTTTTCATGAAAGAAAATTATAAGGGTTTGGCTTGCTCAAACCAATATGAAGGTTGGGAAGGAACACAACTGGTATATAAACAAACAAGGGGGAAAAAATACTAAGAAGAGAGAAAATTTATTTGGGACAAAATACACTGCTATCATAAGAATAATGAAACAGAATAAAACTATAATGAAAAACAGTCTGGGTGGAAAATAGAAGTAAGCTACAGAATAATGCATTTAAAATTAATGCATATTAATGTACTGATATTTAGACATTGTTCTCTTTTGCCAGAAATACGTTTCATTTTCTTTTTTTGATTAAAAAAACCTGTTTGTGTATATTTTTTTTTAAAAAAGGTCAATATATCAAATTTGTTACACATAGAAAAAGCTAAAAATAAAATAAAAAAAAAAACAACAGGTGGAACAAGGTGGTAGAGAATATGTTTATTTCCCTTTAAAAGCTGTTTTTCCAAAAGGAAACCACTTAAAAGATTACCATAACACACAGAAATTTTTAAACTATTAACTTTAAAATCTTTCACTGAAAGATGCATGAGTAATGACACAGGTAATTCTAAACAGGATGAGAAGGTCCCCTTCCTTAGGATAAGTGTTTAAATATGGATTATTGCATTATATACAGAGAGGAAGAGCTGCCACATAGTAGGTCAGGAATGGATGTGATTCAAGACACTCCACCTGTAATTTAAATAACCCATTTGCCTTTTTATTTTTAAAAACTTTCAGGAAATACATTCTAACATGCTTGTTTTATCTTATTTCTCTGCCAGACAATTTAAAGAGGATTGATTTGACTGCAAACTTTATATCAGAGATCCATGAAGATGCCTTCCAGAGATTGCCCCAACTTCAGGAGCTGGTGCTTCGTGACAATAGGATAAGGCAACTCCCTGAGTTACCATCTACTTTAACGTTCATCGATGTTAGTAAGAACAGGCTTGGTCACAGAGGAATACGTAATGAGGCATTTAAAGTAAGCCTGGGTTTGACGGGAAAATCTTTTCTTCCTCTCCCCAAAGGACGTGTCCCTCTACAGTAGTAAAAGCGTTAAGATTATAGGCATCATGACTCTGCTGGCTGCTGGGTAATCTACAAAGATAGGGTAAGATGTAGGAGCACTATCAGCTGAACATGAGAACCCTTTTTATTCTTCTTTACAAAGATCCACACAAGACATGTGATGGAGTACTACCTTTGTACCTAGGAACCAACTACCCACATGACTAGCAAGACTCAATGTTCCCTTACAAGCAGACAAGAGTGAAGGGCAAAGCTATGGATACCGCTGCTTCACACTTACTCTGCCATGTATCTACATGGGAAATTGCTAGAGTATTCATTAAATGTATATACTTTCTTTCCACCTTGAAAATCAGGGAAATTGGAACCTTTGAGTGATTCTCCCTCCTTGAGAATTTTGGTAGGGAGAAGCAGCCATGCACTGCTCCTAATCGCATGTGAAATCTGAAGTCATTATAGAATATAGGTTAGCTTCATGTTAGACCTGGCTTGTAGGCACTATTCAGTTGCATCTAAGAAGGTAGCTGTAACCAGCCATCTCTGAATTCCTCCTTTGGAAGACAGGTTCTTAATGAAGCAAACAACAGCAGTTACTGAATCAGGTATTTTCTCCTAGCCCAATGTTAGGCAGGTGTTGGGCATAGAAACGATGGGCAAAATCAGTCCCCCAAATCAAGACTCTGGCCCAGCACGCTTTTCTTCTGCACTCTCCTGATTTTAGCCATGAAGGAGTCTCAGCCATTATCTTCCATATTTGCCAAGAACCTTCACCCTGACATCTCAGAGTTCTGTCAGTAGGAATTAAACTAGGACACTGCACTCAAAGCAGTTAGGTACCATGGTAACTCATGTGTGTCAAACAGGGGCAAAATGAAAGTATTCTACTGAGCCTTATTGACCTAGACAAATTTATATCTTACCATTTTTATGGTTTTTAAAAACACCAATACACTTCTGCAAAATAGAGTGAGATTGTTACAAAAGCAAGAAAACAGATGGAATAGGAAACCTTTCTGCATAATGACTGGGAGAAGCAGTATTTTCACTTTAGAACAACACCACTGAAATTACATGTCTAATTATTAAGTTTCTAGACATTTCAAATATTTTTTTCTTTAATTTTAATCCAAACACCTAATCTTTTAACAGCAACAGTTCTCAGACTGTACAAATAACATTTCATGACTGTCTTTGAATTTATTCTGCCTTTCAACCATATCATGCTGAAAGAAAACCTGTTAGTATATGGCAGTGCTCATTGCAGTGATAGATTTCAAACTTGATAAAGATTTTCAAAAATGTCTGCAATTTCCCTCTGTCTTTTTCCTTCATCCTCTAGGATCTGCATGAACTTCAGCATCTTTATATCACTGACAATAACTTGGATCACATTCCATTGCCACTCCCTGAAAGCCTCCAAGCTCTTCATCTTCAGGTAGGCTACAAAAGTAATGGCTCTATATATCATGTTCAAATAGTAAAACTGGAAAGGGTAACTATTGTCTTGTTTTGTTTCTTCTTTTTGTCCAAAAGTGTACTTACCTGACTAAACAAACTATTGGAAACATACAATTAACTAGTGAATGTACTATCTGAAAGAATTAAAATTTAGCTCAGCTAAGCATTAATTATTAGAATTTGTAATACAGTATTTTTCAAACATAAAAATCTAGATTTATTGTTAGTACAGATTATAATTACATTCACAGCTGTCAAGAGCAATATTAGTCTAAGATACTTCAAAGACAGAAATCCCTCACACTGCTCAAATCTTCCAAGAATACTTTTAGATACCCAAAGAAATTTGCTTTATATATTCGTAGTATCTATACCCAGTGCATTTCATTCCCTTAATAAAGGTCATTCCCAGTTGCTAACATTTTTTCAGCCAAACTTTTCCATTTGACAATGTTGGAAAATTTCATCATTATCTTCCTGTAATCCTTTTTTTTATTATTTGTTTTTACCTAAATTTAATTTCTGAATTCACCCTTTTAACCTTTTCCATCTCTGCTTCTTTCCCTTTATCTCCACGTGTACCAATGTCCAGTTTTGATTAACAGAAGATGTTTACATTTATTACATAATACAGAAAAAAAACCTTTGAAAAAATAACCTGATGTACCATACATAATTTAACTTCTATCTTCCAATAAATAAATCTATAGAAATACTCTGCCTGCTAGCTGGCTTTTTTTTTTTTTAACTGCCCATGCCTGTAAATTAAATATTCAGTGTTATGAGCTACAGACCAAAGCTGGACTTTTTCCACACCGATTTCTAGCTAGCAAAGGAATGGAGAAGGGAAGAATTTTCAGACTGCCCTCATTTTAGGAGGTTAGTCTAAATTTCCAGACAATATTGTATTCTAGCAATTCAGTGTTGAAAATGGTTCACTTCAAGAGCAAAAGCTCAGTGAAGATAAGGTATATAAAAGGCATTCAAATAAAAGGAATAAAACCTAAAGCATTCATTTTTCCCTGTATATATACAGATGTGGGTTAAGGTAATGTGAGAGGGCCTGAGTGAAAGAAATTTGTCACAGATCAAATTGCATATTTGTGGCTTCACAGGTTAAGGCATATGAAAATGTCAGGATGATAATTATGGTTCTATGATTTTTGGACTGGCCTATTCTGTTTCCAATTTGCATTAATAAAGCTCTTCAATATGATCCCGGAAATGAAAATGGTCTATGTTTCTACCAGGCACCTCCTGCAAAGTCTGTCTCTGGTACATGGTTTGAGTTACTCAGTTTTGAAACTTTGCACTGGCCAAGCAATTTTTCCCCTGCTTAATATATTCATAAATTGTTCTTCAAAGAGTAAAAAATTATTTTCAGGCAACTATTCTGATAGATTTTTTTTTTTTTTAGAACAACAACATTCAAGAGATGCACGAAGACACTTTCTGCAAAATGAAAGATTTTACTTATGTACGTAGGGCTCTTGAAGACATTAGACTGGATGGTAATCCCATCAACCTGAGCAAAACACCTTATGCATACATGTGTCTACCCCGTCTGCCAGTTGGTAACCTCATCTAAGCTTTGACAGAAGCCAATACTGTCATACACTATAAGAATATTTAAAGACAAATTATTAACTCACTGCTACACTAAGCAAGATACAATTTTTCAAATCTCATTAATTTGGAAAATATTTCTATTAATAATGAAATTGATTACTCAGATACAAATAATAATATGAAATGCTAAAAGAAAACTCCATTATCTATCCAACTGTAAGTTGAAGAGCAATATAAAGAAAAATATTTTACTACAAAAGCTGTACTGAAGGCAATAAAAGTTCGATATAAATGCACAATTTTATGCTGAATTATTCAGATCTAATGTATGGTTTCTAAAGTTAAATTTTATATATTAGAATCTAACTACAAAATAGTAAAAAAGAAATAAAAATTAAATGTGTGTAGACAATTGAATATTTATCCCCATTTCATTTAATTAAACATTTTTCTCTCAGAGACACATCCATTTTTCTATTTCTTTCCTTAAGGGTCCCTTCATTTTGGAAAAGTACTGGCAATATTAAAAAAAAACCCCATGTTTTCTTTAACAAACAGGATCTTTCCGTGAACCAATAATGAAATACAGAGTTTAAGCCTGTATCAGATTACCCCCCAAAAAGTACATAAACTATTTATTTATACCTTTGCAGTAATAATTGGTCTTTGTAATACTGATGAGGCCCAAAGCTGTCTTCTGTATCTTTGATAAACTTGCCTTCCAGATTATCCAGCTAACAAAATTCTCATGTAAAATAGCCTATTTGAGAAATACTGAACTTTATTCCGCACAGGAAATGGAAAGAACTCCCCTTGGCTTGTTTACACAGTCACACAAAATACTGCAGTTCCATATACTAAGGACCAGAATTCAGAGACCCAATTCACAAATATCCTTATGGAGCCATGGCTCAGTTTCCAATTATTTGAAACTATTTCACTGAGTTTTTCTGCTCTACTGTGGAAGAGCCTTACCAGTTGAAGATTAGGAAATTCGCTCCATTTGGATAGTTTGAACAACCCTCCTCCTTTTGTGGGGGAGCTTTAATACTCTTTTCTATGGAGAAAGCTCCCAGGAAAGATCCACTAGATACAACATAGGTACTTGCTCATTCTGTTCTATAGTGACAAGCAGCAAATAGCACCTACGCATCTTCAGTGATAAAGATTTGATGAAAGACTTCAGCCAAAAAAATCCCCATAAAACATAACAAACCCTTCCACTTACACAAGTTGGTATTTGTTTAATATTAAAGATCCCTGTCATCTAACTGAACATACTGCTCATTTAAAACATAAGTGCAGCTGACTTGCTAAATTTCTGTCGGGCCAGGCAATGGAAACTCTGTTCACAGAGAACACATTCTTCACCTCACTTCCACTTTCTAGAAAAGAACACACAGAGAAGATGAACATCAGGTTTGTACGCAACAACCTCAGACAGGCTAAAATCGGAGTTGAAGAAATACAGCAGGCTGCAATGACTGTGCCTTTATGACTGTACCTGTACCAATTTGGCAGTCTTACCTGAAACCTATATAGGCAAAAAACCTCCAAAGCAAACATAACAGCTGCATCCTTCACTTCTGTTTAAAGCAATTTTTCTTTGTTTTCAGACACTCATAAAGAATAAATGATAGAGCAACAGCTGTCTTCATTTTAGCATTTCCTTCCAAAGACATGAGTTGTTCTTAGATACATGCTCTTAGAGCTGAGACAATTTTTTTTTCCCCACCCTCCAATTCTCTTCTCTCTAAAAGTAACTGAAAGGTCAATGATTTGGAATCAACCCCTTCTGAACTACAAACTTAATTTCAGGCCTAAAATCTGAACCTACAGGACTGTGTTTAGTGGTCAAAGGGACAATGTGCAACACATCCTTCAATACACAGAATCTACAGTGCTTTATTCTGTAGCTATTTTGTCTTACCTTTGGGACTCAGTTTCTCTGTTCTGTCAATCTATATGCAAATAACCAGCTTTATATTGTTTTGTCAATCAAATGACAAAGAATATTGGGGAGGAAAAACATTATTTGCTTTATTGGTCTGTTGTTTTCTGTGAAAACTCTGCCAGTGTGTTGCACCAATAGCAGATACTGCCTCTAGAAGGTTATAGTCTCTTAGGGTACATATGCATTGCTTTCTAAATACCAGCCAGAGCTTGCACCAACCATCACTTTCTGTGCATCTGCACTGCTTGGACATATGCCTGTGTTTAGACACGAGCTTTGGGCAGGCTTTGGGGCACACTTTGAAAAAACAACCATGATCCTGTGATGGGTTTAAATGTCTACGCACTCATGTGCCCAATATACAGACAGGTTGAACATTGCCTGATCTACAGCCATTTAGCCTGCAATATTAACACAACTTTTGGAGCTCTCACAAATGTGGCCAGTGCCATGCAGACAAGCTTATTATTATAAGAGTTTTAATATTGCAGTGTAAATTTATGTCCAAAGACTTCCAAAGAGAACTAGCTAGTCAAGTTCACATGGTTAACATGTAGGTGCGGACACTGCCTCACACTCCAGTTCAACTGAAGTGTTTTCCCAGTACCTAGCAGGTAAGCAGAAGTTCTCAGAGCTGCCTGTAACCATACAGTTAACTCATCAGGATCACATAAATTAAGGAAATGGTCAGAAAAACAGCTGATCCTGAGAAAACTTTAAAAAAAACCCACCCAAAAAATCACTCCATTGCAACATTTTATAGTAATCTAATTAACATGAATATTAGATTCCTACAGATCAGGGACACTTTCATAACCAGCTGTTTCATTACCTATAAAATGTATGCATGACTGTAAATCTCCACCTGTTACTTCACACCCTGATTGTGAAGCTCTTTCCCCTCCAGCAAATGGAGGTGTAAGCAAAAGAATTCCTAGGTTTGAACAAGTGACTTGCCTAGCAAGGGAAAAAAAATGGATTAATAGCTTTCAAAGGATCACAATATAATGCAATAGAGGGAACTCTGCTGCCAGTGAACTTCTGACAGCTGAGTAGGAGATGGAACTGGGAGGAAGGAGGTGAGATGAGGCAAGGACAGGTTATGGAGTGACATGATTAAGCAAGAGAGGAAGAAAGCAGGGTTGAGAGAAGAGAGAGATTATTCTTCTTCTCTCCTGTCTTGCTGAAAGGCAGAGAGCAAAATCACAGAAGTCTTAGATTCTAGCTGCATTTCTTTTTATGCTCAAGAGATTCTAGCCTTTCCTTTCCATTCACACCTCACCCCTCATGCCATCACCAGCTCTTCATGTTCCTGGTGGAGCACGCGTTCTGGGAAAGATAAAAATTCAAGGGTTGAGGAGGAAGTGCGGGAGAGTGAGGGAGAGCACTAAAGCCCCTTTCACGGTTGCTGCAGTAGGCTGAATCAGCCCCTGAGTGCTTGTGTGGAGGTCAGGCACCATGCCATGGTGATGGATTTGCTGCCCATACCACATCTGTTTCAGGGAAGATGCATATCAGTCGGAGAGGGCAACCCATGCTCATCATGATGAGTATGGTGCACCCCAATTATATGAAGGGATGTGAGTGTTCAGATATCTGGCCCCCAAGCATATTCTATGTGCATACTTGCAATTTGAAGACTGTTTTGCAAGCTACTTTTGGATCAAGGACTGTGAGGAAAGGGTGTGTTGCAAAAAAAAAGCAGAAATTTCTGTGGTAGATAACAATCAACTGTCGTACTCTGGAAGTCAAGAAATACTGAATGGAATATAATCTCTCTAAACTCTTCCTTGGAAGAAATCTCCAAAAACCACAGACCAGAACTCCATCGCTTGTATAGTGGTCAGCTGTACTTATCTAATGAAGACCTTATCCAGTTGTGGAAATCTAGACAGGGAGTTCACAGTTTCTGTGTCTATATTTTTCATTTTTGTGTGGTTTTTCTGAACTTCAGTCATTCCATGTTACAAATCAGACCAAGTCTCAGACTGGAACTCAGCTATGATGCTCATGTGCAGATCTTTTTCATGTGAACAGACCTCCTGAAGCTCGTTACCAGATTCCATTCTTCAGAGGTTTGGGAGAGGTGCTCAGCATGCAGAGTGCATGTGCTACCTGCTCTGCTACTTTTCTCTGCCCGAGCCTTAACTTCTCCTTCTCTGCAGTTCAGTATCCTGCAACAGCACTGCCAAAGTCTAAGCCTGTGCTTGCCTTTCAAGCAGTCTTGCAACTTCCCCATTCAAGTACATGCCAAGCGCATGCCTGTATTAGGGAAAAGAAATGTTCTGACTTCTGCAACTGTGGATGTGTGATACAGGCAAAAAGTCAATGTGAAATTTCACTAAAAAAAGAAGTTGTACCAAAACTGCACCAAAGGAGAAGCAAACAAAAACTACAATCTGTCCTCTGGTCAGGAGTGTCACTTTTGGCATACACCAGAAATAAAAAGAGCACTGGAGATGCAGAAAGTAGACAACTCTATTCTTACTGGCATCTGTTTCCAATGGCTGTGAAGACTCCTAGGGAATATTAACAAGGCCATATGCAGCAGCGTAGCTGCCATTTTCCACAGACTTTTGTGAGAGAAAAGCCTTTAGAAGATTTTACTTGACTTACCTTCACACTACTTTCACAAAGCGAATGTGCATGAACCTGGTTGATTTTAGCAACAGATAGGTAAAAACAGAACAGCTAAGAGCCTTGAAAAAAAGGTGTAATGAAAAAACTAAGCATTAGAGACTGTGCCCTGTCCTGTGCCCATACTATAAGTCTCTGCTTCCTAGGGAAAACCAAGAAAAAAAGAAAGAAAGAAACAAAACCACAAAACCATTAATAAGGACAATATTCTGGTGCAAGTTCCCAAGGCCAAGCATGTTCACTATATTCTCAATTTTATTCATTATACATATAGAATATCAATTGTGATCTCCTTTATATTGTGAGTGGATGTTAATGCAAAAATAGTAATCTCTTCTGATGTCTGCCCCTGAGTCTACTGCATTTCATCATTCATATTACTGACATCTGAAAGAACAGTATCCTCACTGTTACTTGGTTGCATTTAAAAATGATGTTTGCATGAGTTTCCGTAATTGTTTCAAGAGCAATGTATATGAGATTTGGGTTCTCATTTATTAAAAAGATGGGAGGCTAGCAGGAATTTCAGGCAATAAAATAGAAAACTCATAGTAGGTAAAAGGGTATGTACTCAGGTGGGTGGGTTTGAAAAAGTAAGGAAGCCAGAAGGACACAATAAAGGGAATCTTATTTCTCTGAAGTTGAAAATGCAAACACTTCTCTCGGCAGCTGAATCAGGCACAGTTTTTAGGAGCAAACCCACACCTAGACCACCCTAACATCAAATAATTGCTTCAAAATTAATTCATGGAATACATTTTCCACACAGGAAGACAGGTATACTGCTTTAATTTAAATTCTCTGGTCCCCAGACTGAAAAGTATATATATGCTTTGCATGCAGAATCTAAGTACCTGAGTGACAAATGAAAGGTGTTAGATTTGCAGATAGTTCTCTTTGCCAAATACTCAATATTAGGGCAAGAACCTGGAAAATCTATTAAAAACAAAGGACTGAATAAGAAAAAGAAATTATTTTTAAACCCCAAAACCAAACAAATGGTAATTCCCAGCTTTTTTGTAGCCAAGCCGTATTTGAGGAGATTGGCTGTGCTTCACTGAATTCAGTTCCTTATCTCCCTCTCTGGATCCTTTGTGCACAATTCTACACCACAGAAGTCTTAGTCTATGCCACAGAATTTGGGTGCCTGGAGAAAACGCCTGCAGTGTTTGACTTGCGGGCTCCAGAGTGGGACACCAAGTGAAGTGTCTGATGCCTTCCACACTGCAGGACCTTAGTGCCATGGAATGTTACCAAAACAGCTGCAGTTCCCACTAGCTGGTTACTATGATACATTGAGTGTGGGATCAAGTCTTCAGACTTGCCTCATCCTGTTTTCAAGGTTGTAGGATGGCATTTCCACCTATTCTAAATCCACAGTCTGAAAACTTATTTTCTGCTCTGAATTCCTGAATTGACCAGGCCTTATACTACCCCTATAGCATGAGAGTGTTATCAGAGGTAATACAGTAAATGCTCTTCCCACTTCAGAAAATAGTTCGGAGGTTAGCACTAATAATGCCAAGGTTCCATGTTTGAGACATGTATGGGCTGGTCTGCTGCTATTTTCCACCACTTCTGTCTGGTCATGTAGCAAAGTCTGGAAACGGATAGAGCCCTCTCTCTTTAGGGGTAATTTCTGCAAGTCCCTCTCTGCTAGGAAGTCCACGCTCTTAGAAAAGCTCTGTTAGTGAATCACAAAAGTAAAACCAGTGCTGGTTTTAAAAGAAAAAGTTTGCGTTTGCTGTTACATTTTATAGACAGTTCAGTGCAGCAGTTGTGTGTTTGACAGCTTTTGATAACACCTGCTGGGACTGTCCCAGGAGGAATGGATAACTCGTAAATTATTTCTTGGCCTGGGCAACTGAACTGTGCTGGGAGGACATCAGGTGTCTGAAACAGCGTAGCTCTGTTACCCTTGTGCTCCTCCCAGTTAAATCCTGTTAACCTAGGCTTTTTGCAGGGATATAGCTATCTCTGCTCCTAGCTTCTGGAGCCAGGAGGATACAGGGCTGTCTCAGTAGCACAGTCCAATGATCAGTGCAAATGTGCCTTCAGCCACAGGACCAATGTGCCTCAGCTTGGGAGACCCATGGAAATCTCAACCATTCAACACTGTGCAATTACTTTAAGTTACAGCAAGTTAATGTTAAATGCCTAGTTTCTATCAAAGAGCTCATCCAAAAGGAAATCCATGAAGATGCATTCTGGAGAAAGGCTGGAGATGTCAGTGTTCAACAAGAGTTAAGTAATGGCATCAAATCCAGTCAAACTGATCATTGTGAGTATTAAATTACTTTTACATGTCTAAAAGACTTTTCCTTGACATTGAAGATGAAGTGAGAATGCAGTTTGGAAAAAGTTGTATTTGCTTAGTCAATATGTCTCTCCAGCAAGCACCTTTAATACCTCACTCAAAATTGATCACAGATATGAGAGCATTATTAGCTGAATGGGCTGCTAAAGGAATCTTTCTTTTGATTTGGGAAGATCTCCAAGGTGCTGGGGATCTGACCAGAAGGTAAAGAATGGCTACAGAACCTGCTATATTTGACATGGAAAGCCAGAGAAAGCTTTCCAAAAAGTCACTATGGTTAATGACATCAACAGCCTGCCACCCTATACATCAAGTTTGAGATCACAAACTATCTGGAATAACAGTTAGGGCCACCGCAGTTAAGCAAAACCTATGAACCTTCCTCTTTTTTTATTTTTTTTTCATTCCTCTGTGGAGCTGGGCTCGGTAACTGTCAAGATTCATAAACAAAAACTGTAGTTATTTGTAGAAAAAAAGGCATCAGAGAGGTTTTACTAATGTGCCACATCAGTTAATCATTTCATGGACTACTACTGCCATCGTGTGGTGATAAACAGTAACACTTGGTATCATACCAAAGCCTAACATTAAGGGTAGATGCGACGTTGTTTATGTTTGGTAAACTTAATCCTACATCTTTTAATTTTAATTAAAATTTAATTTCAATGATGTAATTTTACATTAGACTAAGCTAACCCACTTTTTTTTTCCTTTCATCTTTAATGAAAGCTGAAGGAATGGAAAACTAAACAAAGGAACATTGTGTGGATTTGTTTGCTTTTTTTTTCTTTTTTTAAATCATCCTAGAAAGTAAAAAAAAAGGAAAAAAGGAAAAAAAGAAAATGTTTCTGTATGGAATATTGCAAAAAAAATATATTTTTAAAAATATTCTATTATTTTTCTTATTTTGTGTTTAAATAAATGGACTAGCAATGCCATGAGAACAATTTATGTCTCAGGAGAGAGGAGTATGTAATACCATACAGATGCTCTAATCATGAAGTACAAAAAGTCAGAGCCTTGATGACACCTCTCAGAAAAAGATGGACACAGATCCTGGTCTAAATGTGCATTTGCATCACTTACTGTGAAACTATATGCCTAATCTGACAGTATCAGTGGATGGAGAGGGGGGCTAAAACAATAAATCCCCACTTCTTCCTAACTACCCAAGCCTTGTGAACTTCCACAGAGACAAACACAGCCACAAAAAAAACCCCACCCTTATTTTTGTGGAAGGAGAATGAGGACATAACACCTGTTTTTCAATAAATAAGTGTATCGTGTAACACCTGCCTTCAACCTAGCTGTCTTTTATAAAGAATTTTGTCTCATCATAGCTGACAAATTTATTTATATAGCCCAGGAAGCTAGCAAAAGGGAATCTACAAATAGCATCTGGTGTGATGTAAATATAGTATGTATAGAAAATTAATCTTTAGATAGGCCCGCTACCCATCTTGCTACTTTTCACAGTATAAGGGCAGGAATTAATTTCAATGGGTGATGTAAAGGACTGGATGCAGGATTTTGAGTCAGGAGAGCAAGAAAGGTTTTTTGGCAGCGCTGACTTTCTGTGCGAGCTGATGAAAGTTATTTAATCTCTCTGCATCTTTCTCCACCCCATGGCCAGAATAACATTCACTCACTTTTACAAAGTGCTTTGAGGCAAGCAAAAATTAGGACTAACTAACATTAAAGCTAGACCTGGTCTGGGGCCTGGGCTTATGCAGGAGGAAGGCAGAGATGCGCCCTGTCCCCCACCTGCTGACTGAGGCTGAGGTCACAAAGGTTGGTGACCTTGTCACAACAACCACCCCCATGTCACAAACATGCTTGGCTGGTTCCACCAGGTGGGGCAGCAAGGCAGTCTCACTTTGGCCCCAGGCCACCTCAGAAAAGGACGCTCCAGGGGACGGCAGGGTGGTCAGCATGGTGTGGGCAAGCTACAAGGCTCCCTCCCAGTCCTCCCAGCTAAACTCCTCCCGTAGGAACAGGAATGCTGCCCTTTCTGCAGAGTCAGATCCCACCAGGAGAGGACACCAGCCCTGGCATGGCCCACCCAGCCATGCCACACCACTGGCCGCAGTCAATCCTGGGCAGCAGGAGGAGGCATGGCAAGGTGAGGGCAGCACCAGCAGGCAAGGGCGGCAGCAGGTGCAGGTGGATGACGTTCACCGCTTGCTCCAGCGGCGCAACAGGGCTGCTAGGCGCAAAAGACGACGGCAGCGACGGCGACGCAGGGGAAAACAGTATTTTAAAAGACGTGATGAGCTAGGGCAACAAGAGAGAGAGAAAGGCCTCGCTGAGCAGGATCCCTGTGCATCTTCCTCCAATGACTGCGGGAGGCAGGGTGGCCAGCATGGGTCTCCTGTGTATGGATCACAGCATGAGCAGCCTGGGGAGGCATGCTGGCAGGGTCACAACTGGAGGAGGAATCAACAACAACAATGCACTGAGCCCCTCCACCAAGACCAGGAAGGTGAGCAGAGCAGCGGCGGCCAAGAGGAAAGGCTGCTGTGGAACACGAAGAAGTGCTGCTGGACCAAAGTGTTGGACATGCCACCAGCAACGCTGCAAGAGGAAATCAGGAGCTTCCAGCCCATGAACATGGCGAGGTACTGCCCGCCAGGGATGGCTGCACCTCACAACACCAGCCAGTACATCATGGACCAGCATGAGTACGTGATAAACGAGGAAGTGACAGGGGCAATGTCTGAAGGAAGTGGTGGTTACAGCACTGCGGATGAGGACTTCCCTCTCATGATCCCTCTCCCTTCCACAGCCCAGACGGATGAAGGTACACCTCCAGAAGAGGAAGAGGAGAGCACACAGGCTGCCCGCCAACACTAGAAGTGCCAAGATGATATCTACTGTGAAACCTAAAGTGGAGTGACAGCACAAAGAAAGTATCTAACTTGTAAAATCACTCAACTCCCTAAATAAATATACATCTGCACTTCTAACCCTGCTGCCTACTGCCTAGTGATTCACATGCACTGAGATAGGGCTGGCACCAAAGTGGTCAAAACCTCTACACCAAAATTTATCTTTTAGAGACCCTGTGTTCCTTTCAGGTACATATGTCCCATTCAGGATTGTTTTTAAGTACATTACTATGTTCTACTGAAAACACAAAGCAGTAGATTATTAAACCCCAAAAAACCCCAACATATATTTAAGCACACATTAGAACAGAGGCCTTTTTTGGACGTTAGAAAGGAGTATTTGTTAGATAAATATATTTTTAATATTAACAGACACTAAAACCTGCTTATCCATGGCTAAAGTATGTATTTGCATATATACATGTATACATTGTATAATATAAGCAAAATAAATGCAGCTCAAAAATAGGAAAAAAGAACAAAAAATCACATTTGGGGCACAGTAGCCCCATCACACTGTTCATTCTGACAACAGAAAAGCAAAATCTGTAGATTTTAATGTGTAAGAACGTATCAGAGCTCATGTGAAGTTTGGAGTAAGCGTATTTGCTACAAGTTTCTGCTAAAATGTGTAGTGATGTAGCACAATGCTGATTTTGTTACTTACTAAATATTCACTGACTTAATTTTGGAAATTAACAGGAAGTTCAGATTTCCATGTTTTATATTGGGTTTTTTCTATGCTTGTTTGTTTTTTTAAA
Organism: Gorsachius magnificus; assembly: GCA_034008185.1. Classification (NCBI taxonomy): domain Eukaryota; kingdom Metazoa; phylum Chordata; class Aves; order Pelecaniformes; family Ardeidae; genus Gorsachius; species Gorsachius magnificus. Next base: position 168,931,582 of record CM067081.1, read on the forward strand.
TTGTTTTTCTACTTACACTGACCAGTAGTACTGCAAGAGCATAGTTTATCAAACAGTTCATAATGTTACTGTAGAACAGTTCAAGTGATATTTCAAGCAACATGAATTCGTATTCAAAATTCAGAAAAAAATAAATTTGGCCTTCTTTACTCACTAGTTCTTTGGTCACTGAAAGAACAGTGCCCTATGAAGCTGGAATTACTTATTCTTTTTCTCTGTTTTGTTTTTGTACTAGAAAAGATGAGAACACAATACACCATAGTTAGTACAAAATATCTATAATTTTGCTACACAACTGAACTAGTTTGAATTTATTACAGCATATTTTCCCCATTCACAATCTACAAGTTTTGTATCATCTTCTTGACTTCAACGATGGATTACTGACACTGTATTGCTCAGGTGTTGCCATGCAGGAGGCTGTTTTAAAAGATCCTGAATATGAGCTGAGTTATAACAGTTGAAATGACTTTCTTCAGAATTATTCCTGCTACTATTTAAATTAAAAAATTAATCTTTCAGAAGTGCTTGTAATCCAGCAATAAAACTTTTCAAACCATAAGTTTTGAATATCGGATTTTTTCATCTATTTCATCTGCTTTTGTGATATAATTGGGAAAAGCAACTCTGTGGTACTGCTTAACAATATAGCAGAGCATGTTTTAAATATTGAATTTCTGTCTAATGCTTCTAGGGAAAAAAAGTATTACTGCATTTTTAACTGTTTCATCTTCTGACAAAAGAAACTACAATTGTTAGATGAATGCTGCCCGTGAATGCCATTTCATCTCACGAGCACAAGTAAAATTTTGGGTTTTAATTTACTGTGTGGATAGGAGAAAGAAAAAAGTTAGAAAGTGGAATATGTTCTTACAATAATAAAGAGTCTGGGCAAATTCTGCTAAAGGGATTATCTATAATAGTGTCCCAAGAGCCAGACATAGGGAACTCACAGTGAAAAACAGTAGCTGAGAGAAAATACCAGCTGCTTCTTTTTTTCCTTTTTTTTTTTTTTTTTTTTAATGTGGTCTGATACAGCAAAATAGTTTGCTCTAAAGTGTTCTCACAGGTAAGAGGCTGAAGCAACACTAACTTTATGGCAACATTTTGAATTGACCTTGTTTATCAAACTATGTTTTATATTTAAGATAAGTTTTCCAGACAACCAGGATCTAAAAATTTCAAACTGGTGTGAAAAATACTTTCAGATACATGGGACATCAACAGAAAGAGAATGTGAATTATTTATGTATACGGATGACATTTCTTAAACCATCTGAATAACATTTCTTAATGTCTCCCAAAATACACACTTCCTAAAAGATGAATTTATTGTGAACTCTGTCTGAATAATTATTTCTAATGACGTCTGAAGGTACATAAAGATTAGCTTGGCATCAACATTTAAATTAAAAAGCTCTTCACATCAAAATCTAAATCACTAATATTTTTGCTGTACATAATTAAATGTATACTCGTTCTGGTAAATGAGGCCAACAGGGTATAGCTATGAATGCCATTAATGGCACTCCACAGACTTGCCAATATCTCTTTATTGTACATTAACGAAGCAACAAAGCTATTTTTACTATTTCTTATTTCCTGATAGTGGTGCTGGAAAACAAAAGTCCTATTCTTCATTTACTGAATGGGACATTGACAGAACTAGTTATGGCCTTCTGCTCCTTCTCTCTGGGATTGTATCATACAAGCAACACAGCAAGGTAGCCTCTCTTCCTTTCCATGGTCTCATGCGCTAGAGACAAGACATCAGACTGATCAGTGTTTCATTTTAGGTATTGCATGCAAACAGTGACCAAAAATAAGCTCAGAACAACCTTGCAGCCACTAGCTTAGCGTAGCACCTCAAGAGATAAGATTTCTCTCTGTGCTCCAGTGTGGAACTTATAGTACTACAAAGTTGTATATAGTCAAGAGAACAGATTAAGGTCACAGTGAAGAATGGACTCTGAGGCCTCCTGAAGCCTAAGTAAGACTTGAAATCACTGAGCTATTAAATGGTGATGGAACATTATCATCCCCACCTTCAGAAACTTTAAGAATCTCTTCTTTGAATCTTTGTAGTGCAACCATATTAGAAATTGAGCGCACACTGTCTCTAAGACAGTGTTGGTAACAGATGTATTGATATAAAATAGCTATGACTGCATAGGTTATCGACAAGTTCGGAGCGATAGCTAGCTAACTCTTGAGTAAGGCTACTAAGTCACCAGGGATAGTTCAGCTAAGCAACAGGTCTTCTTCATAGATAGTTGATCCTACATCTCTGATGTCACAGTGACTCCTGAAGTCTCCTTGCTGCTGTTAGCCTGATCTCTTGAACACCACACTGCAACAAGTGAATAACTTTATGTTGGGTGTGAGGATGGGTGCCTGAAGGACCCTTCAGGTCCCTTGAGAAAACTGCTGAAAAAAGTGGAACAGGACTATTGAGAGAGTCTTTAAAAGAGAAGCTCTGGGATGCACCCATCCTTATTCCACTTTCATGTTACTCTGATATAAAAAAGCTATTGAGAGAAAGTCAGACTCTACCAGGTCTGGAGACACGGGTATAACAGAGAGAGTCCGGTGAAGGGCCAGGAAGATGGTTAAGTAATTGGAGCATCTGACATATGACGAGTTGCTGAGAGACCTGGGACTGCTCAGCTTGGAGAAAAGAAGGGGGGGTGGAGGGGGGGAGGGGGAAGAGATCTTGTGAATCTTATGAATAAATGCCTAATGAGGGCAATAAAGGAGGCAGAGTCAGGCTCTTCTCAGTGGTGCCCAGTGAACAGACAAGAAGCAATGGACACAGATTGAAATACAAGCAATTCCATTTAAATGTGAGAAATACTGACCACCTCAGTGAGGGTGGGCAAACACAGAGACAGATTGCCCAGAGAGGCTGTGGAGTCTCCATCTCTGGATCTTCAATACCTGATTGGGGACTGTCCTAGGCAACCTGCTCTAGCAGAGCTTGTTCTGAGCAGGAGGGTTTGACTCAGTGATCTCCAAAGGGACCTCCCAGCCTCAGCCATTGTGTGATTCTGTAAGCAGTTTACCTTGGCTGTGTTTTTCTCTTTTAGCAACACAAAGTAGTTGTTAATCACAACTTTAATAAATCAGTGATTCTACTGAAAACACAGCTCCACACCATTAATCACTACATAATAGTGCTCCCTTGTATCTACCTTCCTAGTGATCACAAACATTTTGAAAAGCAATAAAATTCCTGTAGAAATTATAGTTCAAATGGGAGGTGTGTCTTCAAATATACATATGAAATGTAAAAATTAAACTGTACTTGTAATTGTTTCCAAATTAAGCCACATCAATTTAAGAAATTGAAGGGTTAAGGATATGCTTAAAAGAAATCCAAACAATGTAATAAATTTTTTTTTTTGCAAATGAGACATCCACATGATTCATGTTCTATTATGTACTGATATCATTACAAAAATACAAATATGTAACATCCTTCAAGGTCCATGAAATCTAAACAGAGACTGCAAAGCACTAGTCTGATTATAATTCTGTGCTGACTTCTGTTACTGCTACCCCAGAATAGAGATGTGGGCACCTTGCTTTGATGGATGTTTGGGAGATAAGTATACAGTATTTTCAAGTGATACAGTTGTTTACAAACACTGCAATTAAATTACTTTCTGATCCCAGCCTTCCCCATCCATAGAATCATAGCAGGGACACCACTAACTAGATCAGGTTGCTCAGAGCCCCATCCAACCTGGCCTTGAATGTTTCCAGTAATAAGACCTCCACCACCTCTCTGGGCAACACGTTCCAGTGTTTCACCACCCTCATTGTAAAAAATTTCTTCCTTATATCCAGCACAAACCTACCCTGCTTTAGTTTAAAACCATCACCCCTTGTCCTGACACAGCTGGCCCTACTAAAAAGATTTTCCCCATCTTTCCTATAGTCTCTCTTTAAGTACTGAAAGGCCGCAATCAGGTCTCCCTGCAGCCTTCTCTTCTCCATGCTGAACAACCCCAACTCCCTCAGCCTGTCCTCATAGGAGAGGTGCTCCAGCCCTCGGATCATTTTTGTGGCCCTCGTCTGGACCCGCTCCAACAGTTCCATGTCCCTCTTGTGCTGAGGGCTCCTGAGCTGGACGCAGTACTCCAGGTGAGGTCTCACCAGAGCAGAGTAGAGGGGCAGAATCACCTCCCTCGACCTGCTGGCCATGCTTCTCCTGATGCACCCCAGAGTACAGTTGGCCTTCTGGGCCTTCCATCCAGGAACTCTTCATTCATGGTAAGCACTTTCTCTAAAACCAGCTCTATCCCAGTCTCTCATTTCTCATTTAGACCCCTTCTTCAGTCTTCTCCTCTAATATTCCCAGAAGGAGAAGCTGAACATTTTCCCTGTTCCCACCTCACTCCCACCATAAGCCTTCAGCTGCACTAGAAAATGAAAATGCTCAAGGGACTGTTGTGCAGCTCTCCATACTATTAACATGGATTCTGACATCATTTTGGCCTGCATGAACTAGTGCTCTTCTAGGCAATACCTGGAGTTAGCATGGGCTGGAGACTACTCAAAGTGAGCATTCGGGATGTGGCCATGGTATTTTGGGTGGGAAGGGATTTGAGCTGTATAGAAATAAACTATGCTCTGTCAATTGGTTTCAAGGTCAGAGAAGCCCATTTTACCTACTAATATTGATCCAGCTTCAGAGTCTTTGTTCCAATCTATATATCCTTCCTTTTTGTGTTTGATCCATCTTTTCTACCCTCTAGGTTCAAATTAAGTATTTTCTCCTTCTACATTACTTGGTAGAAGCACAAGGTCACACAGAACAGAAGCAAGCTTCCTACTCTAAGTTTATACTCCAGCCCCAAACTCAGCCTGCAATAGATCAGAGCTGCCCAAATCCTTTTGAACCCCTTCCAACCCCACACCGGAATACCTGCTGGTATGTGTGTGCCCATATGGATAGCACGTGTGTGCTCAGAGAAGGTGGAATCCTCAGACAGTTAAACTGCAAAGCGTTCACAAGTCTCCTATAGGCGTAACTAAGCTGCACTTCCTTTAAAGATTCTTAAGTAGAAAAATGAGTGATTTTTTTTTCTTCCTGCACAACAGAAGAGGTATGCCCTGAGACAAAAGCTGTTCTTCTGTTCAGCATCAAATTCCTGCTCTAAAGTACAGGAGGTTGAAAAAGAAGGACCACAAGGATTTTTAGCAGGGGCATGACACCTTTTCATAGTCTTGTTCTCAGAAAGAGCTAAATAAATTCAGTTAAAAGTTTCTCAAAAGTTAAACTGAAGAAGATATATAACCTGGAAAATTTCAGTCCCATGCTTAATTTGGCAGTTACAAACACCTGAAGACAGGGTATTATAATGAGAATTACTATTAATAACAGGCAGCACTTAAAATTACAAACTATAGACTACCAACAAAAACTGGATACATGTTCCCTCATGAATTTACACCTGAATAAGAATATTCTGAAGAACACAACAGTATACCAGATGTAAAAAGCAAGCTTTGGTCTGCTCCAAAGTTGTCAGTTGTCCACTTTAAGGCAGGGCTTTAAGAAGATGGTTCAGACACAAAAGGAAAGAAAAATGAGTTTCAGCCCTACAAGTGCAAGATACATTCTCTAGGTCATGCTGAGCTCAGCTCCATGCCTCATCCATGGCATGGCTAGTTTTAGCCCGGAGAGCAAAAGGTGATTTCCAAGGCATTTAGCAGTTCAAACTGGTGCAATATTTTCACAGACTAATGCATGCATTATGGAGATATTAGCAGGGTACAATATTTATGTATCCACTACTTAAGATGCCCATGGAAAATTTTGATGATCTAGGTAAGAAAAAACTGTATAGGCCCATGAGTTACGGCATTTTCACTCAGGGGACTAGCCAGGTTGTGATACTTCGCTACATCAAATTTGAGATCCTGGTACTGTACCATTTCTTCTAGGATAGGATCAAAACTGTGGCTGAAATTATCCACTTGCCTTTTAAAATCTTTTTGAATGTGAAAAATCTGGAGGGAAATCCTAAGTAACAATGGATTCTTTTTCTATATATGAACATTCTCCTCTCCAGCCCCTTACATTTTTGCTCTTGATCTCCAGAAAGAGTTCTGCCAGATCCGCAGGCGATGGGCTGGCCAGCCGGGGCCGCTGCTGGGTAGCTCCTGCTCCTTCTCCCAGCTCTGACAAAAATGCCTCTCCCTGCCTCTTCTTTACAGCTCGGCTCCGGGTCTTTTCCAGCAGCGGCACAATTCCAGCACATTCAGAAAGCTGCAAAACAGGGGAGCTGAGGCATTCCAGCATTGTTAGTTTAACAGGTATTTTTCACAAAGCAAGTGGCAGGCCTTTTGCAGAAAAAGGTTTTATTTTTGATTGCAGCTTTTTGTCAGATCCAAGCTTTTGTTCCTTGCACTGGAACGCTTCTCTGTTCAGCAGAGCTTTTTGCACCGTGACAGTAGTCTGAAAGGACCAGATTGCAACTTCAAGGTATCCTTTCAGTTTCCTTAACAAAATGACACCTGGGTGCTAAGGCACTTACATTATTTGGGCATCGAAGGGACAGTCCTCTTGGGACAAGTCCTAAATAGTTCAATAGCCCTAATAATTTGATGCTTAAGAGAGAAAATAGTTCAGAAAAACATGAATAATGTGCCCACAGCCATGCAAAACCTGAGTTTTCATCTCCACTCCAGTCCTGGCATGCTGAATGATGGTGGGTGAGTGAGTTGCCAAACTTTGATTTTTCTACAGATAAAATAGTGATCTTTTACCTGATATTACTAGATATGTCAGTGTGTTTAATCCATTCATAAACTGTTTAGAAAGCTCTGGATGCACACTGCAAAAGAAATACAAGTGTCTGTGTATCTTGGGGTCATCCCAGCTCTTATTTGGGGTGGAGAGTATTTTTAACTGTTACTAAGAAGCAAGAACTGAAAAACAGGAGAAGGGCTGGTTTCAGCCCCAGAGAGGAGTGAGGGTTGGGAGTGGGAGGCGAAAAATTTTAAGCCAGTAAAAATTCCTGGGAAGTGAAAAGCATCAACCCCTCAAATCTTGCTGCTGGTGGGAGTAGTGGAAGTAGCTTTCCATCTGCTCAGCTCTAGTATGCAGAGCTAGCCAGAGAGTCCAACAGAGCACTTTCCTGCTTGAAAACACAGCTTGTCAAAATTGAAAAACAGTTCAGGGTCACACTGACAAACTGGCTTAGTTTAAAAAATGACAACGGTGACAGAGGGGAGATTCTGGTAAATGTAAAAGGGAACATATTTTGGGGTTGCTTCCAAATAATTTTTCATTTCTGTTAGCATGAGTTGGGAAAACTGAATTATCTATGATAAGACCAGGATCAAATTACATCATACATCCCAAAAGACTGCTCAAAGTGGCCGTCATTTTCCACTGCTGTGTGTCCGGATATAACACAAAGAGTGCATAAAAACTGCTTTAGAGGTGTTTTAGAGACTTAAAAAAAGATAATCCACACACTGATTTTTTAATGTCATTGCCTCTACAGAATAGAGTTGGGAGCACAAAACAACCCTGAACATGAAGTACAGTGATAATTTTATGTCCATAGGCTGAAAAAAAATCATAGAGATTATTTAGAGGTGCCTATAGTTATGCAATATGCCACTGAATTTGGCAAAGCTGCACACAAAAAAAAAGTATTACCATTTTAGGGCTGAATCTGCTCCCTTTTAGGCTCAGCAAAATACATGCTAGGGGTGTCTCTGCTCTTAAATGTAGAAGAAAACCTACTTATAATCAATGGTCTGAGGAGATAGAGGCATACTGAAATATAACAGTAAGTTTCAGAAAAAGGGGGTCCTTGGCCAGAAAACTTGCAAGGTTTTGGAAGATTCATGAGGACCTCACGCCCTAGAAGAAGAAAAAAAAAAAAAGAAAAAGAAAAAAAAAACACAACTGAAAACCAAACTATCTGTTCTCAGAAGTCTTTCTCTTCATAATTTTGCTTCTTTTGTAGGTAATCAAGAACAGACAGACTTTTCAAAGACTAGGAAATTGTCCAGTTTGCTGTAGATTTTCAGCAGAATGGAAGGTGCAACAGAATTATTCTCCTCCTACCATTTCAGTGACTCCACTGGGAGGCCCTCTAACTGCCTGGAGAACTGAACTGCCTATTTGTACTTTACTTTCTCTCCCTGCCCCCATGGCCCAGTCCATGATAACAGGTAGCCAAGTAGCTTGTTACATAAATTACAATAACCCAAGCCACATCAAGCTTAATTCTCAGGCTGTATTAATAAGGCTGTCGTTTAAATCAGTGAAACTCAATCACTTCATATAAGATACACATCTCATCCATGTTATTTAAAATCCAGGGAGATTTATCTTGAGCTTGTTTTCACCAACTTTCTCTGCGGCCTTGCCTAATTATCAAAGAGATGTCTTGCCTCTAGAGAGAAAGTAATTTAATATGTTTTTCTAGTTGCTACAGTAGCTGAGTCATAATACATGGTTTGTGAAATTACATCCTTTCTTTGGTGGTGGGCAATAAGAGAGAGGGAGCTGCATGAATTAGTGTATACGTAGGAGAGATTCAGAGACGAGATGGATTTTGGCAGGGTAAAGTCTACTTTTAATCCACAGAAGTATCTCTAGTGTTGAAAAGAAGACTAAAAATCGCACTGGCAAACTAATGGTTTTGGCAGAACGTTTCTCCTGAAAACATGCTCTGGTGTGAATTGTCTCTTAAAAACCCCTCAGATAATATATTAAAATAAAGTAGCTGAAAGTACTTCTTGTGCATTTTTACATCCCTAAACACATACTTTGTTAAATCATGTTTTAAAAAATAGGATTTCTATAACAAGGAGATGGCTAATTAGAATAGACATGTCCAGGAATTACGTAACTGCTGTAATATACTGAAAAAAATATCTTCAAGGGGATTTTTTTTTTTGGCATTTAATCTTTTAAATGAATGCCTATACTGATTAAGATCGCTATCTTGGCCACATAAGCAATAAGCATCCAATTTTTAGATTAATTAACTATAAATATCTTCATTTCTTTGAAATATTTTATGGCTAAAATTCATTCATTCAGTGCTGAGAATGAGGGTTTATCAGAGCAGATTTCTGCTTGGATTATCATTTTACTGAGAAGAAATCTTCAAAATTAGGATTCCTAATGGTGGATCCCTTTTTACCTCAAGAGTAAAAATAATAATTACAAAAAAAAAAAAAAAAAAAAAGAAATAATAGAGAAAGGAAGATACTGAGTAAGACGAGCAGCCTTGTAACATGTCAGAATGAAGCTAAGTGCTTTGGAGAAGGAATTAAGAAAGCAGTCAAACAGAAGGCACAACTGAAGAAAGCCCTGTGACTGGAGGGCCTTCTAATTCGGCACATGTTCCTACCAGTCAGCATTTCCTTTGAAAGGCTGGAACACCCTTGTTTGCTTTTTAGTGACAGATTAAGCACAGATGGCGATTCAACAGTCTTGTCTGTGCTTGTTGGCCCAGAGAACGTGACCTGCATCTGTTTTAAGCAACAGACTAATGTGTTTGCTCAAGACAGCAGCAGGCATTGCTGAGTAATCCTTGGATTCACATGAGAGACTCTTTTCTTGCCTCTGAGACTTTTCCAACGTGGAAGAGCAGGTGTTCGTATGTGCTTGTTCTAGGATGGCTTTCTGGAACACTGCTGAAATTTCTATTTTGACAGATTTTTGTGGGGAACGTGAAAATGAGCACATTATGTTTCAGAGAAAGGTTAGTGGAGTGCTATGCCACAGAAATTTAGTTCTTAATATGTTAAGGCAGCAGGCCATGATTTAAATATGCATTTAGAATAAAAATCAAAATATTTGTTGTAAGTCTAAGAGTATTTACTATATGGATGTATAGCATTTTCTGCAGACCAAAATTTGTTGTGAAGTAAACACAAATCTATACATGGCAAGTTTGTCATCTTTATTCCTACCTCTAAAAAAAGTTCTGAAAACAGCGTTTGCCTTTAAGATAAAACTCAATGATGTGCTGAACTACCAGAAATTAAGGTGATGTTTATAATGTCCTTGAACTAGCCAGAGGGAGACCGAAACCTGGTATACCCCCAAACATAAGGCCCCACCTCCCTATTGGTCTCATTGTGCTTTGCTATTGAAGTTAGGCTTTTCCAAAATCCTAACTGCCTTTTCAGAAGAGCCTAAGAAGTACACTACCCACTTTCACCCCTGCAAATTTCCTGTTGGATACAGCTCTGGGGATATGACTTTGAGGGCAGATGGTTAGAGGTCTAGCCTCTGGGGCCCATCTGTACTGCACCTGTGAATGTGCTTCCATACATAAAGCTGAGACTCCTGTGTAGATGCGCCAGGCATCTCATACCTGCACCTCCAAGTACTTCTGAGAGTACGCCTCACAAACCATTCAGCACTAGAGGCAAATGTTGAAACTGTTCCAAAATATCAGGTATTCTCAAAATGTGCTTTTATGTTTGTTTGCCTAAAAGAAAAAAAAAACAACACACACACCCCAAACCCTAGAAAAGTTTCTTTGTTGTGTACATCCTCTGCAGATAAAACTTAGCACATAGCCCATTCTTTGTTCACAAAAGATTATATATTATATCTGTTAAGATATAATTAATGTGGAAAAAAAGGATTTTCTGGAAAGAATTCTATGGTACTACCACAGAGATTTCAGAATGAGATCCTAATGGCCAAACTTGGCTTTATTTTTTTGACACCTAGAAGAAATCTTCACCTAGAGTGTAACTTTTAAACAATTACTATTAAAAAATAGAAATAAAGACCATTTTGATTCAAGACTTTTCATGCAGTCAAGTTTTGAAGAGTGAAATGGTCGTGCTTCATTATTAGTAGGGATTTCTATCTGCTTGTGGCGCAAGGTACTTTTTTCCAAAATCAGTTTTATTCATCCTTTTCCACTGTGATGACGTTGCATCAGAACAGGATATGATCATGGAGTGTAAATTTTTTGGTGTTATGACAGAAATGCCAAGGACTGCATCATAGAAAGGAGAAACTACGCATAATTTAGAGACAATTATAATTTTTAGGTATTTTCATTGTCACATTATATACTTTTCTTTCAAGGAAAAGAAATTTCATAATTCTCAGACAATTCAGTTATGGCCTGCAATTCAATAGTTAATTGTAATACTAATAGTTTTACTTTTTAAAATCAGTTCATAAAACTCTAAACTCACAAACAGAATTAACTTGCAGTTCAGTCTTAAGAGACCCAAAATTTAACAGGTTTTTGCAATTCTTCCAACTCTTTTTACAATATTTCTTCACTACTGATTTACAAGGAGAACATGTTATAGATTCTAGAGCTTTAAGGAACTAAGAACAGGAGGATTTGAAGGTAGAATATTAAATCATTTCCTGATATAGAACTCCTGAAGCACATCTTGACACTCTGACAAATGTCTCAGTACACAATATTCCTAAAACCAAGATAAATAACCTTTTGTCTGTCAAGTTTCAGAAGTAAAAACTTTCAATTTCATGAAATATTTATATTTTTTCCCAGAGATGGTAACTGAAAGAGGTCCTATTTTTTTCTGAAATCAAGCTCTGGAGCCAAGTGGCAAGACCAATGAAAACAACTAAAGAAAACCCTTGATCAATTTTTTCTGCTTTCTTTGTGACGTATTTTTTGGGGGAAACAAAACAAAACAACCCCGAAATATTTATGAGGAAACAATCTGACATTCATTTTTTACATGTAACTTGCTCTTCAGTAAAAAGTGACAGAAAATTAAAGCTATCTGACTATACATTTTAAGATCATATCATTAAATAAAAAACTTGTGCTATCCTGACTTTACTGAAGTAACTGAACATTGGATATTTTCCAAGATCTTTCCTTCAAAACACCAATCCCTCCCTTTTCTACTACTTTCTTGACAGTATTGGTCTCTCTGTAGCTTTGATTCTCAACTACAGCATTATTCTACAATATTTAATCTTGTACATCTAGATTGTGTCTCAATCTTGCTCTTTTTTCTTTAAAGAGTGTCCAATAGATTTATTGGTGTGCTTGTTTTGTTGTATCCAAATACGTATCTTCAGCTATAGCATAGGAACACTCACATTTTTATACGTTGCTATAAATATGTTGCTAGAGAAACATGTAAGCTGTATCTATAGTAATAAACTAAAGAGTACAAAGAGATATTCCCCAGCACTGAAGTGACCAGTTTATAAAGCTAAATTGTTAGAATAAATTCTGTGGTGATTTGGCCCAAGTCAGTTAACACTGCTCCAAACACCTCCTGGGTGCTATCCAGGGGTTAGCATGGGCTAAATACTATTTTCATTAGACAGTTACAAGGATGAGCTGCTTAGAAGGTAAGAGAGTTTAGTAGTATAGAGAACGGTCCCAAATACATTCAGCTGATTAACATAGATGGATACTAATGTCTATAGTCTCTCGATCAGCTGTAGCCTGAAAGCCAGTGTTTCCATCAATACTCAAGCCCTTTGTCAAATATTTTTCTTTTTTCTGTCACAGAAAGAAACTGAAGTAGGCAAATCTCATGACAGCCAAAAATTATTAAATTCAGGCTTACACAGATCAACACAAGAATCTCATGCACCCTTTTATTTACCCCTCCTTAAATGAACCAGAAGCTTTTTGCAGGACTGTCTCAGATGACCACTTTTCAGCTTCAAGATTAATAGCCTAAGTAAACCAGCATGGCTAGAATTTAGCTTAAGGACTAAGACACTAAATTTTATGCTCACACACGGTCATCTAAACTCTCAGCATAATGTAGTTCACCCTCATGAATGACAGCCTACACACCTTGCTCAATGTCGGTCTGAAAGTCTACTTAAAGACTTCTGCATAGGCTGCCATAACCTACAAACTGGATCTCATTTTCTCCTGTATCACTACAAATCCAAACTAAATTCTACAACTAATTTAGGTTTGGTTTTTTTCTTTGATACTATGCAGATATAACCATTGTTATTTACTGAGGAACATAGCTAAATGAGTCCAGCTCAGCAGCCACTAAAAAGTGCATCTATGAATGAAAGCTCAGCCATAAATGAAGCTAAAAGTAAAGGTCTTTCCTCTAATATGGCAATCAGTAACAACTTTGTCATCTTCCCATTTCAAACTCTGGTTACTTTAGTGTTTTATTTTGGCTTTGATTTCTGTTCAAAGATACTCTGTCAACATTTTTGAGCATCTCAATCGATCTTCCTGGTATAGATCAAGCCTGACAGAAAAGCAATTGATTTTTGGTCTCATCATTAACATACTTTCCTCCTTTTCCTTGTTACTCTGAAGTATTGATCCATGAGATAGATATGGCTTTAAACACATGCTTTAGAAAACCAATTATTACTAGCTCATTAGTTTCACTATGTCTTCAGAGAGATCTGGAGTACCTTTACAGATAATTCGTGTGACATTGTGCCATAGCTTTTTCTGATCGCACCTGCCTACATTAAAGAATAAAATATCAACTACCACTGGAACTTGACCCAGTGCAGTTTGAAACATCAATCAAAGCAATAACAAGGACTGAGACTTAGGCTGTACATATATGACAGAAAAATACCCATTTTTCTTTGGCAAGATGCTTTCAGGTTCTGGCAAAATACCAAATAAAGCATGTGTGTACTAAGAAGGCACAATGAACTGGCTGTAAAAGCATCTGTTTAAATAGTTCTTTTTCTGCAATAAGTTTCATAGGCATTTATTAAAGACAGAAATTCTATAATGCTGCCATAAAAAAAAAAGCTATAGAAGAGATATATCCCACACACAGACTTGATGATTTCATAGTGCTGAGACTGAAGAATGAAAGTTAACACAGAAAAAGGCAGGAAAATGCTTTTATTACAAAAAAAAAAAGAAATACTATTGACAATGCTTAATGTGATAAATATTACATATAGTATAAAATCTAGTCAGAACAATGGACTATTTTAATGCCGTTCTTTTTTCCTTAGAAACAAATGCATTCAGCTTTGATATGAAGAGCTTGCTAGATACAAGAGTATTTTTCAGGAATGCTAAGGAAAGGGGTTTAAGATGGTCATCAACAGCAGACAGCTGAAGAGAAGACAATCATCATCAGTACTTCAATGTAATTAAAGAAGTGAAGCATCTACACGAATCTCTGATATTTCTTCTTAGAGTTCACAGCAATCGATTGAGCTTTTAAACCTGTCAAGCAAGAGAGTTATTTATCTAAGGTGGTCCAGCAGTCATAGCACGTGTACTTGGCCAAGAGATTTGAAAGTTTCCACATTCCATTTTCAAAATTACACCAGCATAATCACTTTCAGCCCTCAGTCACAGAACTGCTTCCTTCACTGTCTCTTTGCACACAGGTCAGAATTCACTGCTCTAAACCTCTACTTAGTCAGAAAAAAAACATCTGCCACAGACTTCTGTTGTATTCATATGGCTTAAGATTAGACTTTTCAGAAAACTGCTAAAAAGTGAAATAATTCTAAGTACTGCACTGTTAGTGTGAAGTAAGGCTGTAGCAACTGCAGTCCCAAACCTATAGATATACACCTAAATTCTTATTTATTTCATTACAGGTTCCTCCAGAAGATCTGTGAAAAGTGAACAGCAGCATTGACCTTAGCCTATGCAAAAGAGTGACCATGTTCTGTGCTATTAATGATTAAGAGGAAAGAAAAAAGGAAAATAGTTCATAATTTTTCACCAGTACAAAATGTGGTGGTCAGCAATTTCAGACACATTGTACGAGATATTGAGCATCCCTGCACTATCCTTTACAACCAATGTTTCTGTGACTTCTTGCTTTCTTTGACTGAAAGCCACCACATCCCTTGACTACACTTAAGAATGGGTTTTAAATGCCACAAATATCAAGCAGTTTTCCTCAGAGAATAACGGATTTGGTCCTTGCTTTTTTGGGAAATGCTTGTTGTCATCTTGATACATATTGTGATTAGAAAAAAGAAATTAAGTTAAAGCAGGACTGATAGTTTGCTTAATACATAGACTTATACTTCCCCCATAAGCCAAAGAGGAGGAGCCATTTTCAACTTAGATATAGAAGGGAAAAAAGTGAATAGCTTAAGAACACTGAAAAACATCTCCTTTATGACCCCCTTTATTTTTAGATAGGCATCTTCTTCCAATGAACAGGCAGCAATTCTCCAGCAGCACTGAGAGAGCTCTTTGACAGATACTATCTCCCAACTCAGGGGCATTACCCTGGCTTTCTAACCCATCCTTTTTTTTCTGCTGCACAAAAGGCTTTGAGAATAGTTGATATTTCTAGATGGTGGTAATGTTTTTTTTTAAAATGTTGTATAGTCAAAATAAAATAATTTCTCTTAGTTTCCAAAGTGCTTGACACCTTTTAAACCTTTTTTCACCTTTTCTCCCACATTTTCAATTTGTAAATGAAAAACATTCAGAACTGACTCATTCTAAAGCCAACAATAACAACAAAAAGGCTATGACATTTCCAAAATTTTCCATAGGCCAATTCTTTTTTTAGCTGATCCTGAAATAGAGTGATCTTCACTGTCTGAGAGGGCAACCATGCTGCCTGACATAGACCCTGTAGTTTTCCCCCGTCTGATGGAGAGAATATACCTATCTCCTTTTCCAAACAATTCCCCACGTTAAATGGAAATATGTAAAGAATTATACTTTAATGTCTGGAAAAATGTACTTGTGGATTAAAAAAAATTTTTTGTAGAAATTTATCACATACAAACAAGTGCCTGAACTTTAAATTTTTTCTAACAATAGCAGAAATAACAAAGGGTACATGGTTATTCAAAAGCAATCTCTCTTGGCTGACTGTATCTACTTTTAGCTGTAATTTTTTTTTGTTCTAGGCTTTTTTGCTGATAACTGAAATACAGTAGCACATCTCCTTTCCATATTCTGGTCTCCACTCTAGGAGATCATGGTGCTCAGGCATTATAAAATTTGGCTATAAAAGAGGTGATGTAGAGCTGGGAGTTAACCTCATATTTTCAATAATTTGTGTATGTTTAAAACTTCTCTAAAGTTTCTTATTTCTGCATTACTTTCTTGTAGTGTACCAAATGAGGGTACCATGGTAGCTGTGGCTGCTAGCTAATAAGATGATTATTTTTATCATCTGTCATAGTTAATTGGAATGGGTCATGTACCTGTAGGCAATCAAAAAAGAAATCAAAAGGACCAAATTAATCAGGTTAGAATTTAAAATGTCTGCAGGAAGATTCTTTCCAATATCGGAAGAGAGTTTCTAAGAAAGAGACACATGATATAAAAACAACTCTTTGGAGAAGGAAAAAATAGTTTTCAGTCTAAAACACAAAATACAAAAGGAAAATTTCGTATGAAGAATATTAAAGCCTTTTGTCCATAAATTTACATTTCCAGTTCACTTCCTCACTGGAAAGTGTTTTTCTGCTTAGTATATGTGTCTGAAATAAATGAGACCAATAGGAGACTTGCCAAGGCTTGGATTTCATACCAAATGCTTTACATGTGAGAAGACCTTTTCAAAATAGAAGTCTTGACTGCAGAAAGATTTTTATTTTAACTAGGCCTGATCATCCTTAGACTTACATTTAAATTTCTGTTTGCACACTTAGAAGAAAGAAAGGTAGATTCACAGGAAGAGAAACTATGTAATTAGACCTTCAGTCTCTATATTCCCACTGCATTTGAGAAACAACAACAAGAGTCTGACTCAGTACTGTTGTGAAGTGGAAAATAACTTACCTTTTGGAATTATATTTTACAGTCCAGCAGCAGTTCTGTGTGTTATTTTCCACTAAATTATTTATTAGATATCACCCTTCATAGCTTCTCAATGCAGAGCTGAATATAGGCTTCACAAGCTCAAGTTTTGAGCTGTTTTCTCTTCTCCTCTCCTGATTTCAGGTACTCAAGGTGATCTATTTATTTTCCAGCTGGGGGAGCTGAATGTGCTTCCATTACTGTTCCTCCATGAGAGAAGCTCCTTGTACACCTTCCTTTCTCATGGTCCTCATTTCCTTTCAACCAGCATGCAAGTGCTCCAGGATATCAGTATGTTAAACTATCACAGAAATCATGGAGATGAAGGGGAAAAGGAATGCTGTTGTGCTGAAAGATAATAACTCCACAACAGGAAAGCTGGTTCTAGTCTGCCCATTTGACACAAGAGTCTTGACCACCAGACACAGCTAGGATCCACGTAAGCCACTTCTAGCAGAACAGGCATCTCACCTGCCATAATCTCTCCTAATTAGTTCTACTCAGGAATTTATAGCATCAACATACATGTCACACAGTTGTATATATAGCTCTGAGCTTCTTCTCTAGATGGAGGCCACTTCTTTTCTCAAAGACCTCTACTACTTTTCTCAGATATTCACTACTGCACTATCTGCTACAGATTTCATCATGGAAAGTCTGTGTTAAGTCTGAAGAAGCTTTGCATTCCTTGGTTTGTTTTGTATTTTCCATGACTGACAGTCTCTGTTTCCAAAGCTTCCCCCAACATGTACCACGGATGTCTCTTCTGGGGGACCAGCTGCTCCCTTTTGCCTAGGATAGAGTTCTTGAGCAGCTATTTCTAATAATCTGCTTGCTCACAGCAGAGGATAATTAAACCCTTCATTTATACTTTCTAGGTGGCTGCTTACTTAGGGATGTTTGTGCTCTATCACAAGTTCTATGTGTGTCTCATGAGTCTCTGTGGTTTCCTAATTTCCAGTAAACAGGCATACCCAAAGATGTCTTGTTCATTCCTTAAGATGTTGTTGATTGGTTGTGTTGTTCAAAAATCACCATGCTACAGTCAGAAAAGCTAACATTTGATGTACAAGACCTTACTTTCTTTAGTCGGTTCTTTCAAAGGCAGTAGTACTCCTAAGTTCAGAAAGAAGTATCAGAGCTGAGTCATTAGTACTTTGATCATCAATAAAAAGGATCAGTCATTCAACCCTTACAGAAAGTATGTACGTGTTAGGTAGCTGGATGAAACTGATTTAGGAAACAGGCTTAGTGGCCATAGATAAGGGGCTAGAAAGACCACGTTAATAAGTGTTCTTTTTTTATTTCTGAGTGAGATTATATGTAGAAGTTAAGGGTGAAACTCTGGTTCATTGAAACCAGTGGCCAAGGCTCCAGTTAATTTCATTGAGGACAAATTTTACACGTTATCCATGCAGCAAATTCAGTCTGAAATAGGCATGCACACGTTTGTAAATGCTGAACCACCAAAAGTTACTTTGATTGTGACATTAGACATGTCTGAACATGTGCTCAGAAGCCCACTCAGGTCACAGGCAGTACTGAAACTCAAATGGAAAAATGCTAAGGAGGGTTTTAGACACATTGCAGAGAAGTTTTTGATGATGAAAGTAAAGAACAGAAATATATATTGTAAAGCAGAGAAATGTAAAGAAAGAAGAAGCAGGACTCGAGGCAATATACATTGACAGAATGTAACCCTGCTAACAAGCCCACTAGATAAAGTTTGAAACTGAAGACTGAGTCACCACCTTCATACTTCATAGATTCATACTGTGTCTGTTTAAAGTGTGACCCTTCTCTACCCCACTAGCTTTCTGCTCTGTTCTTCCTGGAAGCAAGATCCTCTCTTAGCTGCCATAACTTCATAGACCGGTGTATCAACATGAAATAAACCTGTTGGTCATTTAAGATAACATGTCAGCCTGTCATCTGCAGTGGCTAAGCAGTAGCAGAAGGATGGAAAGATATCCGCATCCAGTAACCTTTTAAGTCTCCACAGATGAAACATTAGCGGTTGTGAGTCAAAGCTCTGAGGAGTCATTTCTGCAAGCGTATTGCAGTCACAGGGCTCCCGCAGTCATGACCAGCTTGAGTTAAATGCTTGGGCATATATGAAGTCCATCACTAACGCAAGTACTTTATATACAAGAGGTCTGAGAGCAATGGGATGTTCAAAGATGGAGTTTGAGAGTACAGTGACAAACACACTTTCTGAGTTTCTGCTGTGCCGTGGTGCTGTAGCAATGAGATCTGGATGGAGACCAGAGCTGGACAGCAAAGAACATGCCAACCAAGTCCAAATCAGATATTTTTTCCTCACAAAGATGGATCTAACTGCTGGCATACACTGAGGTTGAAAAGAAAAAGCCATGCTAAGGGATGACAGATGTGGAATTTCGCACACGTACACCAACACTGGTATGTCACGTCATTAGACACACTCAGTGACACTCTGTTGCTGGTGTATTGAGGTCAGACAAGGTCCAGGGTTAGGCCTACTGCAAAGCAAATCTAGGGCATTGTTTAGACTGGTGATCTAAGGGGTGGACCATTCGTGGCCATGCTGTCACACTGCACTGACTACATGTGGGCTTACTGAGAGATGAAATTGAAAATAAAACTCTCCAGTTCATAGTTCTGGTTAACACAGAAAGGAGGACTGAGATAAATTAGATTTTTTTTTTTCTTTCTATTGGAGAAAGAGCTCAGATTATATTTCTTTAGACACACAAATGAAATAGTTTCTAATTGATCCTCCAGGGCATTGACAGCACTTTCAGCCAGTCAGGGAAATGGAAAGAACAGTGTTGATTTGCTACAGAAAGAAAAGATTCAGCTTTCAAATGCATCAAGAACAGTATCAAAAGATGTTTGTAGACAGGCAGGGAGAGCACAAAGTTTGTACCAGCTGCAATTAAAAGTTCACAGAAGGTTTGCTAGAGCTAATTCCTGAATGCTGAGCAGACATGAATCAGAGCCGCAAGGTGCTTGACATTTTGATAGTGTGTTTCGCAGACCTTTAATGAATATATAAAGCTACTGAGCAAATGGCGGAATAATGAATACATAAAACTGCAAAGCAAATGACAGAATTTTGTTGAAGAATAAAGCTACATAGCTAACAGGAGACAGCCATTGTATATGCCCTCCAAGAATAATGGAAAGAAATAATCAGGTATACAAAGGGATGTTGCCTGTATTTAAAAATAGTGATTTTCTGTAAGAAATCACACTCATAATGACATATTTAAAGATGGGCACTGTCCTATGGAGAGGCATCAAGTGCCTGATTTTGATGATCTCAGGAAAAAAAGGATTTAAAATTTTTAAATATAAAGAGGAAGCTGTTGCTTTGGGAACACATTCACATCAGCCCAGCAGATTATGCTTTTGGGACAATCCTGACTGATTAGGCAAATCCTCACTGGAGCACCACTACACATTCATGGCTGATGAAGAAAGACAGAGAAGAGATAGGAAGGAAGAGAAAAGGACAAGATAGCAGTTAGTTGTTGTTATCACCTGCATCATAGCTTGTAGGTAGTGTAATGGTCTAAACAGATTGATAATTATAGATTTCCCCTGACTGTTGGAAGCAGCAGGTTGGATATCACTGCCTGTTCATGGCTCAGAGCTGTAGTGGAGGCCACGTGGGCTCTCACAACTCATGTACCATTGTTGTGGTTTAAGCCTGGCTGGCAACTAAGCCCTGCACAGCAGCTCGCTCGCTCCCCCCACAATTGGATGGGGGAGAGAGTCAGAAGAGTGAAAGTGAGAAAGCTTGTGGGTTGAGATAAAGACAGTTTAATAGGGAAAGCAAAAGCCATGGGCAAAAGCAAAGCAAGGAATTAATTCCCTGTTTCCCACCAGCAGACAGGTGCTCAGCCATCTCCAGGACAGCAGGGCTCCATCATGCGTAACAGTGACTTGGGAAGACAAATGCCATCACTCCGAACATCCCTCCCTTCCTTCTTCTTCCCCCAGCTCTATATGCTGAGCATGACAACATGCGGTGTGGGATACCCCTTTGGTCAGGTGGGGTCAGCTGTCCTGGCTGTGCCCCCTCCCAGCTTCTTGAGCACCTGGCAGAGCTGAGAGCTGAGAAGTCCTTGACTAGTCTAGGCACTACTTAGCAACAACTAAAACATCAGGGTGTTATCAACATTCTTCTCATACTAAATCCAAAACACAGCACTATGCAAGCCACTATGAAGAAAATCAACTCTATCCCAGCCGAAATAAGGACAGCCATACACCACCACCGCTGTTCCCAGAGCCAGCTGCCAGTGGTACCCAGTGGTGACCATCAGCCACCCCCTGGAGCTCCTTTCGATCCCAGGCCTGCCACAGGCATCCCCACAGCCTCCCTGGGGTCGCTGTCCTGGGGTGGTCTTCAGATGAGGGTGAGGGCAAGGCTGGCCAGCAAAGGAAAGGTTCCTGCAAGCACTGAGATGTAAGATTTGAAGACCTTTATTTCTGACAAACATTTGTTCATCTCTTAAAAAAAATGTTAGGGAAAAAAAAAAAAAAGAAATTATCATGGTGGAAAGGCTTTCTTTCAAATGCACCCTTCTCCCCTCCCCCCACACCCCAAGATCATAAAAGTTTACAGTGGCACAGTGGAAGTGAAACTTTGATATCCCAAAATATACAAAGGGAAGGAGCTACTGAATGTTAAAGCCACGTGACCGTCCCTCCCTGGCTCTGCAAAGACTGAAGAGAGTGAGGGAATTGTAATTGACCTTGCACTGATGTAATTTTTTTAGTGACACCTCCTGTGGCAGCTTTAATTCCATGAAGAGACTGGAGAGGAGGGAGGGTCATTCATCTAGATGTAACATCTACATTCAAGATACAATGCACCCCTTTGCCAAGAAATGCTGGTTTTATTTATAGTGAATGCTAATATACTGGGCCCCAATCAGCTCTCTGAAAAGGGTCAGCGTGAGTCCTAGGCTTGTAGTTCTGCAAAAATATCTGTCATCCTGACCTTCAAGTTGGAATAAATAAAACTTGCGGTAATGTGCTATCGTATGTGTCATACTGTGTAGCCAGTAAGCCCCTGGAGGTAAATGATTTTTCCTTTATTGTGCTATGAAAGGTTTCCATGTTAACAGAACAATCAGCTTTTTTTTTTCAAGCATAAATTGGCATTTCTAATCTGTTCAGTGTGGGTGAACACTGTCACTACTGTAGTTTTTTGCTGCAGGAGACTGTGGAATGAATAAATAAATGCTTATTTCCAACATTCCCCCTCCTTCTTGAATCTAACATCTGTCACTGAATGAATCAGGGAAGTCAAGCGCTGTTGCCTTCTTAATCCTTTGACACATCTATAGCTCATATACCCTCACTCATCAACTGAATTCATTAGATATTCTTTTAGAGACTTTTTGATCACAAGATTTCACTCCTGTAGCAGAAGCTTTCTTTATTATTAATAACAATAGTAATAATAATGATAATGACAAAAGTATCAACAGCATCAACCCCACAAGCCAAAAGAACTGAGAAATGAAAATACTACCTGATGATCCATCATGAATGGTGTAGGTATGAAGAACTGATGAAATACCTGACTGGTATTAACAGGGATATTCCATCACAGTGGTTTAGAAATGGAAAAAAACCTTCACCAGCACCATCAAAAGATAATTCAGTGAGTGTGTTTGCAGGGTTCAGGTTCACTATGAAATCAAATCAATTCTGATCCAACTCTCAATCAATAAATAAGCCTGAGAGATTAGTGTTATGAGTTAGTGCAAATCCCCTTTTTAGACAACATAAGAAAAATGGATTTGATATCCCATTGCACACTGCAGAAATTGAAGTATCAGGTAAAAACATTGACTGGAACAGAAAGAACACACAAGCTAATGAGCTGCTTTAGAAATTTGGAAATAAGTATTTTTCAAGATAGGACATCTCTTTTCCCAGTGAAATGACAGCAAAGTCTTTTTGGTGCTTTCCCTCACACACTTACTGCTAAGCCCCCTAGACAAAAGAAACAAGATACTTCTTCCTAACTTGGGGTTTTTCTGGCTCCTGGCAGGACCTGTGACCCCATGGAGAGAGGAGCCCATGCTGGAGCAGGTTCACTGGCAGGAATCAAGTGGGCTCCACTGAGCAGTAAGACTTGCTTTGGGGAGGACTCTCTCTTCCAGGTCAGCCAGTATGGGTGAGTGGGCAGGGAAGAAGTTCAGCCTTACCTGGAAAAGAGACTTCCTTCTGCAGGGCACAGAGCTCTAATGCAGGTGCCTAAATGGGGCTAGCGGGACACAGGCTGTGGACTGAACAATGAATATTTGGGCCTTTTGTGTTTTCTCCACAGCAGCAGACACTGTGCCAGCCCCAGTATTTAGGCTGCCTGAAGAAGGCATCTGCTTCCTTTTCTTGATCAGGCAGGCTGTAACAGGCATCTACCACAACAGCACCGTGCCAGTCTGTTCTCTCATCCTTACCCTGTGTTGGCCTTCCACCTCTTTCCCAGATCATGATCTTAAAAGTTCAGAGCCATGATGGAACACCCACCCCCATACTTCCCCTTGTTCATCTCCTTACAAGTTATGGGCTGTGTTGGCTTTTTCAGGGAGAAGTCATGCTTCTGCATGAACAATTTTGATGACCCTTTTCTGTTCAGCAGCAGATGTGCTCCCATTAGGTTTTGACTTTTTTTTAGAGCTACTTTCTTTCTTAATATGAAAGTCTTTCAGAAGGGATGGCAGAGACCTGGGACAAGGATAGTGGACCTGGGGGAACTGAGTATCTACCATCAAGCCAGGGAGAGTGGAGAGGGAAGGGGTGCACAGAGGGTAAAGATAAAATGAGTAGGGTCTGTGTGCACAGATAGTATTACTTGGAGAGACCAGAGATCTGGCTGTGAGGACCCTGTTGGGCAGGGACTGTAGGTCTTGGGATCTTGACAGTCCATCAGAAAGCGGAAAAGGCATGGTCACTTCTGAATAAAGCATTTCTACCAAAAGCTTAAGCATGGGGGAAAGGGGGAAAGGGTCAGAAAAGCAGCCTTTGGCTCAGTGCAGGGAGGGAGGTTTTCACAGCAGTGGTAGCCTTCCTGCAGGCCTTGATCAGGCAACTTTGCTCCCTGTCTCCCCTGCCCTTACCAAGTTTCACTGCCCCAAGCCATGGCAACTCCTTATAGAGCAACATTCTGCCCTGTCTCCTCCCCTTACCTTGTCTCCTGTCATCTCCTAGCAAAGCGGCAAACAAGCAAACCCACATAACAAAAGCCTAAAAGGATACCGAGGATCAGGGAAGATGCAATTTCAGCAGCAACGAACCATGGATTGTGTATCACTGGGCAGTGAGTGGGTGAAGCAGGAAAGCGTTAGAGGATTCAGGAAGGCATGAAGGCACCCCAGATGGTTTTGGAGAAATGAGGTAAATAGATGATATGAAGATATATTGGGAATCTATTCCTCTTCAATCTTGCCATTGGATTTATTATAGCACAAAAATACTTTCTGTATAATAACACCCCCATTCCACTGTGTCCGATCCTGGGTGCTCAGCATGTTCGCAGCCTTCGCCAGTGAGGGAGCAGGCAATGTCTGACACACAAGTGTTACTCTGGATGCCTCACTCGCTAGCAAAGGTTGCTGAGGTCTGTGTATACACATGCCAAAGAAATTGGTTCTCATGGTCTAGACAGAAAGGCTCACCTGGGTGGAAGGGTTATCTGTGCACGAGGCCTCATAGTGCACAGTGAAGAGCTATGGCTTGGAGAATTTGGGAATGCTGGTATCAGGTCTGGCACACCATGCTTGCTGTCCTGCTACTTGAGATCAGAGCTTCAGACTTGACATAAGCTGTGCGTAAGCTTGTACAAATGCTATTAGTGTTCATCTACCCATGGGTTTCAGGTTAATCCATTTGGTGACATCGTTCAATAGGAACAGTTAGCAAAGGAATTTCTCACCAAAGACAAGTGTAGGTACCAGTGGAGAGCTACCTTTAATACAACATCCCGACTTCACTCCTGCAAGTTTTGGATATGGCCAGCATTCATAAGCCAGGAAAGATTTTCTGCCTTTGTAATCTGGTCTATTTTTTTTCCTCTTTGTTCTCTATACTAAGGAAAATAATGTTTTAAAGAGGTTTCTGTCACTCTTTTCTCACACGTTTATGAAGAAAGCTCCTGGCTCCATCCCTTCTTTTTTTTAGCAGTGGTTAGCTTCTTCATTTGCAATCACTAAAATTCAGTGTTTCTTCTAGTAGAAAATATTTTGTCACAGAAGGGACAAGATGCTCAATGGCCTTTGGCCCAGCGTCTCAGATGTTCTAATCCACAAAAGATGGGTTTCATAATTTGACACAAACACATTTCCAGTCAGTTCTGTAACATATTCTAAACAATCTGTGGTATTTTTAGTTGGTTGATTGTTTTGGAGTTGTTTCACAAAATGCACTGTGGCAAATGTACTGTCCAAGTCATGGCAGAAGATATAGTAATAACCATGTATCAAATTGTTATTTCTGGCTTTTCTGAAGTGAAATCATTCTCTCTTACTTATCAAAGTTATTTTGTAACTTTTTTCCTCTCAAAAATAAGACAATAAGAAACCTTTACAAGTTATTTTTTTAAACCTGACTTTGTCTTCTAAAATGATTTTTCTTCATGGAAGATCTGCTTATCAGAGTGTCAGCCATCATTTTATTATAACAACAATGAAAAAATCCTTAGCACCTCTGCCTTATTTATGCTTAGATTCTCTGCGTATATTTTTATTTTTCCTTCTTCAGTTATCTCATAATCTACTCTTTCTTTTTATCCTTACCATCACAATTCCATCCCACTCTCCTGTGATCTCTTTCTTTTTTCCTTCATTCCATATGCAGTTCAAATACCTCATTCTCAGTTCTTAAATGTATTCATGGTTCTACCCTTATCTAAATCTCTGCTTCCAGTGAACACAGTCTATTTTTGTACTTCTTTTTTACAATTTTTCCTTATTCATTAGTGTTAAACACCTTCCTCCATTCTCCTTTTGGTATCTGGAATATATTTTTGCTTCTAAAGTGCCCATCTCCTCTGTCTTGTCTAGTGCAAACTGTGGGAGATGCTCCATTGTGCATAAGCTTACATTTTATTTTGAATTTATCAGTAATCTAGATGAAGCAATTTTTTAACCTGTGCATATATGCATTACAATATCTCTTTGGCACAGTCACGTGTAGCCTGATTTTCTCAGATATTGAACAAATTGCACTTGCAGTTTTTCCACCATGCTTGTTAGTTTTCAAGAATCTAGTCACTTCACTCAATTGCAAATCAGAAGTAAAATGTCATTTCCTTTCACGGTGAAAAAAATGCAGGATACAATTTTCTGGTACCTCTAGGTCTTTTGAAAATCATAGCTTTTAACATCTCCCTTAGCAAATATCCCTGAAAATGCAGAGTTTCAATGGAAAAAAAGCCCTTTAAACAAATTATTTTCAGGAGACTTTCTTCATTTTCTCCAAAAGAAGGTAATACATTGGGACTGTTTTTCTGACGTCTTCATTTGTCTAGTCATTTAAACCTTGACAAATTGAGTGGAAGTAGGAGCTATCTTCATACCTCATTTCTTCACCTTGCTGACAGATAATGGAGGAGGCATTCCTCTCTGCAAGAACTGGTTTTGCTGAGGTGTACAGCTGAGATGAACACAATGCTGTACTAAAAGGTGAATATACCCGCTAGCAGAGAGAGGTAGGAGTAGAATGAGAAGTCTGACTGACAAAAAATTGGTTTTTTGTCTGGTAACAGGACCAGTGAGATCAGTTTTTATTCAATAAACATGTATTAATATAAATACATTCCCTTTCTGGTTAAACAAATTACTTTTTTTTCCTCTCTCCTTTTTCCCAAGCTAAAACCCGTGACCACAGTCAATTTCCTCAACTTCACTGAAATGTTTTAAAAACACCTGCAGGAGAAAAATACAGCTTTATATCAGATTGCCTTAAATACTACTTGCTAGTTAGTGACACTTCAGGGACTAAGCCAAGTAATAAAGAAAATGACCCCATGTGAATTGCCTGTTTACTAAGAATGTGGCTACTGAGCATCGACCTAGAACAACTCAAATTGCTGTTTTCACTAATGTTTGCTGTCACTGTATGTACTCTTCTTTTCTGTGCTTTAAATTATTTTGGAAAGAATTATTTCATAGCTGATGTATAGTTCCATTGACTGATAAAAGAATATACAGGCCTTTGTCAAAATCTTGTATGGGTAACTCCTGACCATAATTTTATCAGTGTTTACTGTTCAATGCTTCTGGTTGAATTTATGAAATGGATTGGGTTTTTGCAGACTAATCCCCACATTTCAAACTTTCCTAGTGACCAGTCTACTGTTTTACAGTTAGTTAGGAATGTTCCTTCCATGCTATGTTGAGCTGAATCGCCACAGCAATCTTTATTCCACTTACCTTTACTTCTATTGGGAATTTGTCGTAATTCTTTTCCATAAACTTACCAGAAAGTTGTGTTAAGAAAAAGAAGAAAAACACACTGCCTAAGAATTTGGAGCCATTTTGTGATGTCTTTATGGTAACATCTCAGATGTGCACAAGTTATTGAAGACACATCCAAGGACAGGACCAACAGCCAACTAATGCACCATTCTGTGGCTTACAATTATATGTTTTTTTTTCTTGAGCAAGGAAGACATCAGTCCTTTTTTAATATATGAGTTACAAAAGTTTGCACCAGCTGTGAGTGTATTTCAGGATGTTTCATAGTATATTATTGGGCCCTCATTTAGTAAACATTCTTCATGTACATCCTTACCTTTGGGGAATTGTAACTTATATTTCATACCTGTTCTGAAATACTTCAGAAATATATATTGAAGATAACATAATTCTGACATTTTTACCCTTAAGCTACAATGTCTAAGGCTGCTTTAAAAAAGGAAAATCAATTCCTTGTCTGACTAGAGGATTAGGATAGGCTTATGGAATGACATCTGCTTGACAGAGAAGATATCAACACATCAGCTGTAGAACTCGTTCTTTTCTGAAGCTGATGCATTGAAAATGTGTCTACTTAGCTTAAGCCATGTGTAAAAATAAGTGACTAGGTACAAATAGCTGCATGAGTGCTTAAGCTGTATTTCGATGCTGAAGTACTAAACAATAGTTCCAGTGTTTCCAGAGATCCTTAATATATGATTTAGAGAATATATATATCTTTACCCCGGACAATGAACCATGGTTTATATCAATTATTTTGGAAACTAACTTTCTAGTTTGATTTAAACTCACACATGTGTACCACTGAGATTTGAACAAGAATCTGGATGATGTTCTGTGTTATAAAGACATTGCATGTGCCGGATGTCTAGAAGATTGATTGTTTTTTATTTTGATACTTTTTTTGTTTTGCTTTCAGAATGGAACTTGTTAACTATCATGTATCGACTGTCATGGATATTTTTGTTGGTTTTAATAGTGCTCAGACTGGCAAATCTGTGCGTTTTTGTGACATAATCAATGGCATATACTCACAGATCTACACAGTGAAACTACCATGCTTGACCCTGCCAACACACAATTTTTCTGTCTTCAAACTTACATATACCTGTTCTTAACTTCTCTTGTTTGTCAAGTACTTCTAAGTTCATGTCTTGGTTAAATTATATGAGAGTTAAATTAAATGCCATGAAAACAATGTTTGCAAGATTGAGTCTGGATGGATCTAGATAATAAGTGTATGTCTTATTAATTTTATTTTGCTGCTGTTATGGAGACAAATTAACCTGAAGGATAAAATAATGTATCATTAAAATATATGCTATACTTCATGTGTGCAGCACACAAATGTGGAACATGCAATTCTCATGTATTGTCATATATTTGCTCATATCAACCTACCTATTAGCATGAGTGCTGATCCACACCCAAACTAAGCAAAGACGACCGGCCTGGCTGGACAGAGGACTACTAGTGCGACTAAGGGAAAAAAGGAGAGCTTTCCAGCTCTGGAAGAAGGGGCAGGCAATCCAAGAAGAGTACAGGGATCTTGTCAGGTCATGCAGAGAGGAGATTAGAAAGGCAAAAGCCCAGCTGGAATTTAACCTGGCCACTGTTATAAGGGATAATAAGAAGAGTTTTTATAAATATGTTAACAGCAAAAAGAGAGCCAGGGAGAACCTCCATCCACTAGTGGATGCAAGGGGGAACATTGCCAGTAAGGATGAGGAAAAGGCTGAGATACTCAACGCCTTCTTTGCCTCGGTCTTTAATGGCCCGACAAGTTATCCCCAGGGTACCCAGCCTCCTGAGCTGGAAGATGGGGACAGAGAGTGGAATGAACCCCCCATAATCCAGGAGGGAGCAGTCTTTGACCTGCTATGCCACCTGGACATCCACAAGTCTATGGGGCCGGATGGGATCCACCCAAGAGTGCTGAAGGAGCTGGCAGAGGAGCTTGCCAAGCCACTCTCTATCATTTATCAGCAGTCCTGGAGAACAGGGGAGGTCCCAGATGACTGGAGGTTGGCAAATGTGACGCCTCTCTTCAAGAAGGGCCGGAAGGAGGATCCGGGGAACTACAGACCAGTCAGCCTAACCTCGGTACCGGGGAAGATTATGGAGCGGTTTATCTTGAGTGTGCTCACCAGGCACATGGAGGACAATCAGGGGATCAGGCCCAGTCAGCATGGGTTCACGAAAGGCAAGTCTTGCCTAACCAACCTGATTTCCTTCTATGACCAGGTGACCCGCCTGGTAGATGAGGGAAAGGCTGTGGATGTTGTCTACCTGGACTTCAGCAAAGCCTTCGACACCGTCTCCCATAGCATTCTCCTGGAGAAGCTGGCAGTTCATGGCCTAGATGGATGTACTCTTCGCTGGGTTAAAAACTGGCTGCATGGCCGAGCCCAGAGAGTCATGGTGAATGGAGCTAAATCCAGTTGGCGGCCAGTCACAAGCGGTGTCCCCCAGGGCTCAGTTCTAGGGCCAGTCTTGTTTAATATCTTTATCAATGACCTGGATGAGGGGATTGAGTGTGCCCTCAGTAAATTTGCAGATGACACCAAACTGGGTGGGAGTGTTGATCTGCTGGAGGGGAGGAGGGCTCTGCAGAGGGACCTGGACAGGCTGGATCGATGGGCCGAGGCCAATTGTATGAGGTTCAACAAGGCCAAGTGCCGGGTCCTGCACTTTGGTCACAACAACCCCATGCAGCGCTACAGGCTTGGGGAAGAGTGGCTGGAAAGCTGCCTGGTGGAAAAAGACCTGGGGGTACTGATTGACAGCCGGCTGAATATGAGCCAGCAGTGTGCCCAGGTGGCCAAGAAGGCCAATGGCATCCTGGCTTGTATCAGGAATAGTGTGGCCAGCAGGAGTAGGGAAGTGATCGTGCCCCTGTACTCGGTGCTGGTGAGGCCGCACCTCGAATACTGTGTTCAGTTTTGGGCCCCTCACTACAAGAAAGATGTTGCCTTGCTGGAACAGGTCCAGAGGAGAGCAACCAAGCTGGTGAGGGGTCTGGAACACAAGTCATACGAGGAGCGGCTGAGGGAACTGGGGTTGTTTAGTCTGGAGAAGAGGAGGCTGAGGGGAGACCTGATCGCCCTCTACAACTGCCTGAAAGGAGGCTGTAGTGAGGTGGGGGTCGGCCTCTTCTCCCTGGTAACAGATGATAGGACGAGGGGGAATGGCTTGAAGCTGTGCCAGGGCAGGTTTAGGCTAGACATTAGGAAAAACTTCTTCACCGAGAGGGTTGTCAGGCTCTGGAATGGGCTGCCCAGGGAGGTGGTGGAGTCCTCATCCCTGGAGGTCTTTAAAAGAAGGATAGATGAGGTGCTCAGAGACATGGTTTAGTGGTGGGATGGCAGTGCTAGGTTAACGGTTGGACTCGATGATCTTAAAGGTCTTTTCCAACCGAGGTGATTCTATGATTCTATGATTCTATGATTTGAAGTTGATGACTGCATTCACAAGCTAATAGATAGCAGCTGGTTAAAGAGGTAGGATGTATATAAAAATAAGGTATCACATTCACAACAAATGCACAGGATCTTACAAATGCCAACACTTTAAACAGAACATTTTGAAGAACATTATACCTTTTTATGAAGAAGAAACAAAAATATGCGGGGTTTTCTCCCACATTTTTTAAAAAAATTATTTTGTAGTGAATTCATAGAGCTTATGAACAAGAGAAATAGTAATTCTCACTAACATGTGAGGTGGGTGGTGCTGCATGCTGCAAAATCCTCTGTGTATTTCTGGAACCCTGGCTTTATTAGGTCTTTCCTGACAACTGGTTTACGTGGTGATTTGATGATCTTAAGATACGTGTGGTAAGAATAATGAGTCATATTTTGTTTGTATTCTGTGTTAATATGAAAATGTAAAGCAAATTTTGCAGAAAAGAATTTTTAAGACACTAAATCATGACGGTCTCTTATTTTTTTCCATTTTCGGAAGGAAAAATTTGTTGTTCTTTCTGGTTTAATACACAGAGAAGAATTGAATATGTTCACTTAAACATGTGGAATAAATATCACAAAACTTGTGGAATAGCAGTACTTTTTTTTTTGTTCGTGTGATAATTGTATAGTCAGTGTTAAGGTTTAACTTAACCACCATTAAAGCACATTTCTGGCATTTTGAAATAAGTGGTGGAGCAGGGAGAATCAGAGAAGGAACAACAAATGTGTAAGAGTGTTTTGCATCAAATTATTTACATACACTCTTTTATCCCATCTAACTTTACACATCTAATTGATGTGCCTAAGATACTGGCATAGTCATTAAAAAGTGAATGGAGGGGGAATATCAGCATACATAAAATTGGATTGGTATCTTCTTTGACTAGATAAGGAGTTACGGACAAAATGTTTTGAGTTTAAGTGCCTCATTTGGGTACCAGGAGCTAGGTAGGGTCAAGCAGATGCTGCAGATCAGACCTGCAATGAATTAAGTAGAGACTCCTATTAGATTTATTGGAGATGCCCCTTAAATGTGTTAAATTTTAATTTACTGGGTTTTTTTGAAGGCCTGATCAGAAATAGGAACACTGGATTAAAAAAAAAAAAAAAAAACAAACACTGGTAAATAGATGTATAATCTTAATTATTTTAATAATCTTTTGCCACCTCTGGATGAGGGTGAGGAATTCAAGTTGGGAATTTTATACTTAATTTTTAATGGATTTTCCTCCTTAAAGATTAATGTTTGAGAGATATATATGTGTGTGGCTGTCCTTTCAACTCTCAAGTGTATGTTGTTCAGTGAAGACAGACTGCAATTAGCCAATCATCAAAAATAGGTTTTGCTGGATCAGGAACATTCTCAATTGTCTGTGTTGTTTTAAGACTTAAATATAGTTTACTGGTTCCACACAAGAGCTGTAACTTGAGTGAATGTTTCCAAATTAAGATTCCATTGAGAAATGGACTTTATTTAAAAAAAATGATGAACTCCCCCCAGAGATGCCAATTCTGCAGACACCTTTCACATGTCCTTTAAACAACAGCGAAGCTGATTTGAGCACTATCTGACTGGACTCCAGAAGTTCCAGCAGATTTGATGGTGTGACTTTTGGGGGAGAACATCTCCATATGTAAAGTTTCAGGGAGATACATTTGGGGAGACACTTGCCAAAAAGAGTTATTTTCATATTATGATTAGAACACCACTCTGTTTGACTGCTGTGATTTGGGACAACTTTGCCTTGTATACTCTTCTGTTTCTCTATTAAGCGAGCAATATAGTTACTGAGGTCAGACAGGGACACAGTAACTAGTAGTGTGATTAACAGACCTACCTGTGTTTGTAAACTTAATCCCTGACACAGATTAATCACAATTCATGTCTCCAATCTTAGAACGCAGACTATTTGATGTCATTCCATCGTATAAGCATTGTCAAACCTGGTTTGGCAAGGATAAAAGAGCCTCCTAGAGAGACAGACATCCCACATCTTGGTACAGAGTGAAAACACTTTATGAAAGGAAAAATGCTGACCACTGATATAGTTCTTAAAATAAACAAACAAACAAACAAGTTTTGCAAGTCCCATGGCAATAAATGCAAACAGGCATTTCTCCAAGTCCCTCAGTTGGGGGGCAACACATGTCAAACTACTGTTAAGTTTGACTGCTTTGGAGTTTCTATTTCATTTTAACAAGACGTATCTAGTGCAGTTTCGAACTGTAGTGAAATTAGCTTTTATACAAGGAGCTAGTGGAGAGGGCTTTAGATTAAAATTCATCCCTAGTGGAAATGGAAAGGCAATGCCTGTTTTATGAAATGTGGGGTAAATCATTCTGTCTGATACTAACACAGAAGAAAAGCTAAATTCCAGCTCTTCTTTAGTAAAATCCTGCCTAGCTCTGCTCAGCATTTGAGACATATTTTGAACACTTAAGGACCGCTAGCCCCCCTGAGGAGCTAACAGCGCTTGTAAATATTGAACAAAAGCACTCTTTAAGGCTCTGAAGCAATGAATAGCTACTCATATGCTTACTCAACTCACATGGATAGTCAAAGGACTCCCACATGTCAGAAGGGAAGCAGGTGCACAAAACTCTGCAGGTCTGGGTTTAATTCACCTAAATGAAGCTTTTCTTTTTTTTCTTTTTTCCCTTTCCCTGCACTATAATGCCATTAAATATATTTTATCATATTTTCTACTATTCCAGTGTTAATTTCACCAGAATGTAATTCTGATTTGAACTTCACATCTCATTGTTAGTAAATTAACACGTTTTCACCTGTATTTCTTATTTAATTGTGTGGGCAACTGTTGCAAGAGAAAATATGAAGATCTTGAAAATAACACATTGGCTGAAGTGAAAAAAGCAATAAAAATAAAGACATTGTGACAGCTTTCTTCCATTAATGTATCAAAATGTGGTAGTGCTGTTATTCATGCCTTTGATCCATTCAGACATTCACAGATAAATAGCATCTCATTTCACACAGGTGCACTGTTATTTTCTTTGTTAGTGAAGACAAAGTTATGCCTCATGGTCCTTATTGCTTATTTACTAATGCATTCAAGTTAATTTTGATCAGATTTGTCTAGCCCATAGCTCATCTGAGCACAAATCTACCTGCATATATATGAAATAAATATCACAAAAAAGACTGTCAAAGGATTTCTCGGCACAGGTATGACACCACCATCATAAAGGTTAAGCAACGACCAAAGCAATGTCTATATGTGATGTCTGCATGTTTTGCCAGGCCTAAATTTTCGCCATCTATTTTTAAGTGGTCATCTAGTCTTCAACAATCTATGTACAGGAACAGATAGAAGACGTCATCCCGTCTGAGATGCTTATATATATGGATGGACTGAAGTTTCCCATCCTTCTCCACTTATTATAGAAGGAAGATGATGGTTATTTAGATTACTTAGGTGCAATACACATCAAAGATAAACTTAAATCTTGTGCACTTTTACCAAAGGACAGCAAAGTAAAAGTGTCTACTGACTTCAAGGGTAACAAGAAAGTTGTAGTGAACAAGTGTACAAGATAAGTATCTTTCTATTCCCACACAAATGTACACAAAATTATGGTGGTGATATACAGGCACTGTGCTCTTTCAGTCACTGTTAAGAGATACACCAAGCATCTTACCTTCCCAGATTTTGCAAATTTCCAAGGAACATTCTGTGGTTTTACTTCTTATAACTGATGACAAACTTGAGGCTTAAAAATCTATTAATAAGGCAATCACTGGTCGGTTGATTTACCTTGCTTACTTACTCAGAAAAAAACAATTTCTTTATTCTCTTGCTTTATAACTAATGCATGAAGTCAATGGAATGATTATAACCTGCTGTTTCTACACGAAGAATTCAGGACTGTTGGGGAACACTATGTGTGAATACCCTAATTAAAAGACTTAGTCAAATTCTTGCAAATTGCATTTGAAAAATAAACATAGAGACCTGCATTAAATATGGAAAAGTGCTGCGAATTCCCCCTTCCTCAAAGAGCTTTCTGAGTTACTGTTGCTATGGCATCCTTCACTTACTTCATTCCCACTACTGCAGGAGATTCAACAAAATCCTTATGCGTACAAGCAGGTGCTTTGATTTTGGAATTGCTCGTATGCTTTAAATAGACATCTGCTGAAAGGCCTTGTTGAACAAGACCTGCTGTCTCATTTTGCTTACCTTTTCAGTTTGCAAGAAGAACTATATAATAAATGCTCTTTGTACAAATGGTTCACAAGCTATAGTTTCTGTTTTATGGTCTGGATATAGGCTGGATTTTGTTTTTACTAATGATGTTGTTTACAGAGTAAATAGCTCTATGTAAACTTGTGCTAGGACAAAGTGATGGCTCAGAATGCATTGTAGAAATTCAGAATTCCTGTACTATGAAATTACTATAGAAAATCACAGTATCACAGAAACCAAGGCTGTGATTTTGAAAGGCAAAGTATTCAATAACGGTAGTAGTTCAAAGTGCATCTGCTTTTAAAAACTAGATTTTTTTGAAGATTTGTTTTTGTTTCCACTTTCTCTGTGTTTGTTCAGAATATGGTCATGCAAACAGTTGTGCAAGCTAAGCTGGGGCTAAGGAATGGGAAGAAGAAACGAAGGGCAGAGCCAGATAAGCAGAGCAGGAAGTCATTGAGGTCATATTGCTGCAGGTGATTTTGTGAACTCACAAACTAATGCTATAGAAAACCTAGCGAAGTTACTGAGTTTATTCCTTTCTTCAAGATAGGATCATGGTTGACAGATGTTTGTCTAACTCCTTTTTTTAAAGACTTGAAATGGCAGAGATTTCAAGATTGGCCTAAGCAATCTGTTCTTATGTTTATATTTCTCTTCATGTAAATAGAAAGACAAATTAATATGCATAAAATTCTAGTACTTTTATTATTACTACAGCTAATAACAATCATTATTCCCTTTACTTTGACTGTAAGAGTTATGATTTTTAAAATAAGCATGAGCTTGGAACAGGGAACATGGATAATTTTTGATACATAATTAATTACATATAAAAATAGTGATCCATTCCACCTGTATAAACAAATATTAGTGAGCACTCATTAATAACCTGGATATTTTTCTTTTATTTGCTATAAAATCTCAAAATTATATAATTCAGCTAAAGCTTCATGAAAAGTATTGTGGTCTTTAGAATAATGCCTTGTGATTCATGACAAGCTATTTACATCTTGCCTGTGAAGCATATATATACTCTCACTGCATAGGAGACTGCTTCTGTTCAACTCCAGTCTCTGTTCCCTATTACAGTTCTTCACTCATAAGTGCTATTTCTTAATCTTCTCACTGGTATTGGCTAGAGCTACTGTGGCATTAATAGGAGTTTTCATCCCTCATTGTGTTTCTTTCTGTGAAGAGAAGCCACATATCTAGAGGAAATGTTCAACCAATAAATTGTG
This sequence comes from Gorsachius magnificus, assembly GCA_034008185.1. Taxonomy (NCBI): domain Eukaryota; kingdom Metazoa; phylum Chordata; class Aves; order Pelecaniformes; family Ardeidae; genus Gorsachius; species Gorsachius magnificus. Next base: position 168,967,730 of record CM067081.1, read on the forward strand.
GCATTGTGTGACAAGCTACAAAACCAGGTGAGAAACTATGCCATGTCTCCTTGCTAAGGACGGTATTTAGGTTTATGCCAAGAAAGTTTCTATCCCATAATGTTATTGATGCATTTTGCCTAGAGACTCTGAGAAAAAATTATTTTCTGTCAGGGGATGGTATTCCCAGTGTGCAATTCAGACCTACTAGTGTGCATATCATCCCTGCCAGCACTGAGGAAATAAAGACTGTCTGTATTAACATATCTTTTAAAGAATCACTAAAATCTCTGAAGCTCCCAGAAGCATGGGAAAATTCAATCTGTCAGTGTGTTTTACTAACTGGCAATTGCTTTTGACGACTGGCTACCTGTCAGCTTGTTGTTCAGTCATTAACAGGACTGTCCTGTAGCTCAGAAACTTAGGATATCCAGAGATTGGTGACACTTACTAGAAGCAAGGTCAGTTTTCCAAGTAAACGCCTTAAATCTACTAGTTGCCTGGCGCCTGTCAATTTGAAGAACTGGCCATGACAGACGTCACTTTTGTGTAAATAAGAATATGTGAAACCTGGAAAACATTAGTTTTCTGAACTCAAATTCAGACAACTTACAAGACTAAGTCTGAAATATGTAGTTTAAAAAGTAAGTTTTAGCTCAATTTTAAGGATATTTTTGACATTATGATCATGATCATATTGGTATTCACAGGATTAAAAAAAGACTATTTTGAGGAATGTGATTTATATGACTATGCCAGCTACTACTTTTGCAACACAGCTGGGAAATGAATTGGTGAAGAGGAACCTATAAAAATAATTATTCTTGTTGCACATAGACTTCTTTTACAATTTTCAGTGAACCGTCATCCACTTTCTACTTCTCCTTTGCAATTCTATATACTCTTTTCTTCCTTATATAGCTCAATTTTCACTGTGCTTGATGTAGGGTAAAAGGCAAGGTCTCTTTTGCTATAGGTGGCAGCACTAGCTTATTATAAATGTTGATGGGCTTCCCTCTCTTGAAGGAAATAGATAGGAGGATACCTAGGCAGCATATGGTTTCTATGTAAAGTAATCGTGTTTAAGATCTAGAGATCCAAAATTTTTTGGATCATTTGAAACATTTTTTCTTATAGGGAAGATAATTGTACTACTACCCTCATGTACATTTTCTAATTTCTAGTTAGGGATGATTAGACTGAAACCATAGCTCCAGTCTTGGCTGGATTCATTATAAAAATATAAGCCAATTCATAAAAAATCCACTGAAAATTAGAGCACATTTGTGGACTTGTGGAACTATTTGCTTTTCTAATGAGAAATTCTCCTGAAGTCAACTTCTGGAGCATTGCTTTCTACAATAGTGAAATTCTGCTGTGCATATACAGATGTTCTTTAAGGATTGGCTGTGTTTTGTTCTGGAATTCAATGGTATGGTATCACTGCAGTTCTTCAGGTCAATACTCCAGATTCTACTGAAGAATACAATCTCTGGTCCTTCTTCTTTTTTCACTTCAAGTTTTGTTACGACACAACCTTTCCTCTGAGTGTCCTTACCTAGTCACCTGTGAGACGCCCTTCATTTTATTGGAAGCTATTTTCATATAATAGAGGAATTAGGTTTTTGACTGTTATTATCCTGTATCACCCACATTCTTACATTCCTCCTTAGGCATTTCAGGTAAAAAGTATAATGGAATCTTTAACTTTTAATAAATACAGGACAACCTGGAATACATACTGTACCACATACAGTAGCTACTGTTTTATGAACATTCAGTGGGAAACAATTCCTCCTAATACCTTTGATGATGCTGTACAAGGCTGGAGAGCTAAAAGTATGACCACCAACCAGAAAAATTCTGAGGATCATGCCTTTCCTGAGTCACTGGTTGATAGGGAAGGGGAAAAAAAATTAGATGACAGACATTAACTTCCATCATAAAATATGATTTATAGCTTTATTAATTTCCATTACTTTTCTGCATCAAACTAAAATTTTCTGCAAAACAAATACATTAATAAATTTGCACTCTCTGCTATTCTTTCATATGAAGCTGTGCCTGAAATAGATGCCATACTATACACTAGCAAACCTATGCCAAAGACATAGTAAGAGATTTTTGTCACAAAATTTCCCATTAAATGGTGTATGAGAAGACTGTACAGCTAAAAGCAAAAGTTTTCAAAATTAAATGCCAGTGGTTAATCTCCTATGTTCTTGTTTAGCATTTCAAAATGCTAAGTGCCAAAACTCCAATTAACCTCAATTAAAGTCACACTTAAGCTCTGTTGTTCCCTAAAGGAACAAGACCTTTTCCAAGAGGGTTCCTGTCATTTCAGATATCTGTAACATTGTTTTTATGGATGGCATATCTCAGTTACATTCCTATGTGATTGCTAAATATGACGATAAAAGGGGAATGAAAGCAGCAGATGAAATTCAAATGTTCACTTTTTTTCTCAGCTTTCTTTCAATGTATTGTTTCAGACAGTAATGATAAAAAAAAAAGAAGCAGAAACTTTAGGAGTTCATTCGAAAACTCACGCAAAGATTTGCAACTTTTCGTGCAAAAAAGTGGCCAATTTTAATTTCAAAGAAGATGAGCTTTTTTTCCCATGTATGTATGTGGTGCATGCAAATTTTGCTGTTAAAATCTGAAATGGAGAAATTCTCCAAATAGATTGCAGTTTGCTATAGTCCTTGCCAAAGTTCCCCTTTGCAGCTTTGTACCAGGCTGCTGCTGCATAAGTCTTCATCTTGCCTTCTTTCTAAGGATCTATGCTCTATCAGCTACACTCACTTTCCTAAACCCCTTGACTCTGCCCATTGCTGTGACAATTCTTTTAACCACTCTCACTCTCAACCTTGAAGCAGCTTTTATCCTCCAGAAAGTTTAGATATTCCCTTCTCTTTTCCTCTACATTTGTCTTTAAAAATCCATCTCCAATGTCCTCTGCTATAGTAATTGCTTGAAGAAACAAGACTTAAATTTAGAAAATTACTGTTGTGATTATTAATTAGGGCTTTACTGAGGGAAGCAGGATGTTGGGAGGAGATGAAATAGAGCACTGCCAAAACTCAGTTAAAAGTGGACTAAAAACTGCACTAGGACTAACATGCGGTTGCATTTTAGGTCACAAGTGAAAATATGTTGAATCTCATTCTAGCATGTCATTCTTACACAGATTTTTTCTTTCAGCCTCAGTGCTTTTGTCCAGGAGCTCTGTAAAACATGCTCTGTTGACAACTGGGCAAAATGTAATGCTGGAGAACTGAGAGTAAATTCATTCCTCTTGCCTTTCTATATTTCTTCTTGTTGAAGTTACAAGCACTTTGAAGCAACATACCTAATATCTCATCTTTCTCAGTAAACTATTCAGATTTAGAGTACTGTAAAGACCATAATCCTATGGAAAGCCCATTAAATTGATTCTTCAAAGCACTGCTGCAGCTTTATTTTGACAAGCTAGACCAAAACCACATGTAAGCAACTTCCTTCTCTTGCCCACATTTCCCCTTTCTTCTGTAACAGCTCCTCATAAGCTGGAGTTCACCCACAACATGTGTCCATGCCACCTCATACACCTTCCTAGGTGACTCAGAGAGAGGGGTCACTGGCTCCCTTCGGGAACTATGCACCCCAATTCTCCTTCACAGAGACTGCTAAGGCTCGAAAATGACCATGTGCTGCTATTCTTGTTTACATGTCAAAGATAGAGGAACGCTTTTTACCCCTCTTGCAAGCTGAAAGCCATCTGAGACGGTACCTTGTATAATGTTCCTTTCCCAATAATCCAAAATAATAGTACTTGTCTCACTAAATTTCTGACATTTCAGTGAGAACTTCTATGCACAACAAACATAATGGAAAACCCCTGATTTTCTTCAATGGAGCCAGGATACTACCCTGTATAAAAAAAACAAAAGGAAAAAAAAATGGAAAATGAATGGTTTGTTCAATAGGGAGAAATGAATTTTCCTTGGCTGACAGTCACTGTGGGCTTAATGCAACAGCACTGGAGCATTTCAGTTAAGACCATTTGTTAATTCAAATGTGATAGCAGCCTGAATTAAAATGCATCTCTCTTGGTCCCTTTCAAGGTCTTTCTTCTCATGCTTGTTAACTTTTCTGATGTTATATTAAATATTTGTCATTGTGATAAGCTTTAACTCACCATTTCATTAATCATCACGTACAAGCAGTAATCTTGACCATTGTAGAGGTTTTTTCTGCTCACTTTCACAATGCATGGAGAGAAAGGGAGGGGTTTGTATTTTTCTAATGCAATATGAAGTGTGATACAGTATACCAAATTAACCTTTCAGTATAACTTTGAAATTTCTCTTCTGACCTTGCTCTGTTTGTTATCTGTCCTCAAAGGTTTAACACTTTTCCCAGGATACTCCACCTGGGAGTGGGGTACAGGTAAATAATAGGCTAGCATGTTTATTTCATATGGGAAACTCAGAATCAGATGGGTGAACTGCTGAGGTTCATGCATTTTTGAATAGGTCTTCAAGGCTATACAGTCAATGTGGTAAAGAAGGAACCAATCAAGATTAAGCAATTATACATTTTGATCAGCTGTTGAGATTGATGAAAGACTCATCTGAAAAACTGACATGAAAGGAAGGAGGTTTTGCTAGCCACTTCAGAGACACTAGAAGGTCACTGATGACAAGGGGGAATAAGGGAAGAGCGAGACACAGCTAAGGAGGGTGATATTGCATATCTCAGAAGACCTCTTGACATAGCCCCATACAAGGCTTATAGTGAGGAAAATACAGAAGAGGAGGGTGTGTAATTTTTATGCTCTGTATTTTTGTTCTGGCTCTAACTGTGAAAACAGTGGTAGAAATTGTTGAGACACTTGGCTTTCAGGAGCTTCAATTACTGTGTATCCTTGGGGAGGTGTGTTGTAAATCATAGTAATCACATGCTTGGACTTCTGGAAAATGAGTGTCCTCAGGGTATACATCTGGAAGAGAGGTATTACTCCCAGGACGTTGGCAGTCAGATTAGAAATTTCTAGTCCTCAAGACTGATGTTAGACAGAGGACCTTCAAGACACTATATTTAAAAGGCCAAAGACAGACTCAGTGATTAGACTTCACTAAAACTCTACAAGCCTAAAAATTCACGTGTGCAGTGAGAGAGAGAGCCAAACAGCAGCTGCCTGAATGAACAGCAAAGGCTGCTCAATGAGGGCTTGGGCAAGACAATGCAGTCAGATACCTTTAAAGCAAAGCACAACAACAGAAATGTTATTTTAGAGTGAAAAGCACCAGCTTAACCCAAGACGAAATGACAAAGCCCTTAAGCTTTGGGCAGACACCAAAGACCCCTGTTTCATTTCTGAGCTGGCTTCATTTTCTTTACTGTAAACCAGCCTGTCTTCTTGTTTCTCCATTTCAGCTGCAGCTATTTTAGAAATAATTGCCTCCCATAAATCTCTTCCTAGTGTCTATTTTTGCTTCCCTCCTTCCCTGCCTGCAGAAACATAGAGAGTGCTTTGATCAACTCATCATGTAAAATAAAGAAACAAACGCACATATTTATTTTTCTGATCATCGTTTAATAAAAACTTACATTGTCAGCATGAGGTAATATCTTCTTGTATGACATTACGCTTTTCCCTTCTACCTACCTGTCTTTGATCAGGGTCAGGTTTGGTGATAATATAAAGTGATGGAAAGCAGTCAAGCAGAAAGACCATAAATAAATGTAAATTATAAAAAAAAAAATGTTTACAGTGAGGCACTGGTTGCACGACCTTTTTTATTGGTTACATCTCTCCCTCGTGTTGGCATGATGTCTCTTGGGTGAACAGTAATGTGTGGGGACCATGAGGGCTGTGGGCTCCCCGGGGCTGGGATGCCATTGCCACTAAGGCTGAGGAAAAGGCTGAGATACTCAACGCCTTCTTTGCCTCGGTCTTTAATGGCCCGACAAGTTATCCCCAGGGTACCCAGCCTCCTGAGCTGGAAGATGGGGACAGAGAGTGGAATGAACCCCCCATAATCCAGGAGGAAGCAGTCTTTGACCTGCTATGCCACCTGGACATCCACAAGTCTATGGGGCCGGATGGGATCCACCCAAGAGTGCTGAAGGAGCTGGCAGAGGAGCTTGCCAAGCCACTCTCTATCATTTATCAGCAGTCCTGGAGAACAGGGGAGGTCCCAGATGACTGGAGGTTGGCAAATGTGACGCCTCTCTTCAAGAAGGGCCGGAAGGAGGATCCGGGGAACTACAGACCAGTCAGCCTAACCTCGGTACCGGGGAAGATTATGGAGCGGTTTATCTTGAGTGTGCTCACCAGGCACATGGAGGACAATCAGGGGATCAGGCCCAGTCAGCATGGGTTCACGAAAGGCAAGTCTTGCCTAACCAACCTGATTTCCTTCTATGACCAGGTGACCCGCCTGGTAGATGAGGGAAAGGCTGTGGATGTTGTCTACCTGGACTTCAGCAAAGCCTTCGACACCGTCTCCCATAGCATTCTCCTGGAGAAGCTGGCAGTTCATGGCCTAGATGGATGTACTCTTCGCTGGGTTAAAAACTGGCTGCATGGCCGAGCCCAGAGAGTCGTGGTGAATGGAGCTAAATCCAGTTGGCGGCCGGTCACAAGCGGTGTCCCCCAGGGCTCAGTTCTAGGGCCGGTCTTGTTTAATATCTTTATCAATGACCTGGATGAGGGGATTGAGTGTGCCCTCAGTAAATTTGCAGATGACACCAAACTGGGTGGGAGTGTTGATCTGCTGGAGGGGAGGAGGGCTCTGCAGAGGGACCTGGACAGGCTGGATCGATGGGCCGAGGCCAATTGTATGAGGTTCAACAAGGCCAAGTGCCGGGTCCTGCACTTTGGTCACAACAACCCCATGCAGCGCTACAGGCTTGGGGAAGAGTGGCTGGAAAGCTGCCTGGTGGAAAAAGACCTGGGGGTACTGATTGACAGCCGGCTGAATATGAGCCAGCAGTGTGCCCAGGTGGCCAAGAAGGCCAATGGCATCCTGGCTTGTATCAGGAATAGTGTGGCCAGCAGGAGTAGGGAAGTGATCGTGCCCCTGTACTCGGTGCTGGTGAGGCCGCACCTCGAATACTGTGTTCAGTTTTGGGCCCCTCACTACAAGAAAGATGTTGCCTTGCTGGAACAGGTCCAGAGGAGAGCAACCAAGCTGGTGAGGGGTCTGGAACACAAGTCATACGAGGAGCGGCTGAGGGAACTGGGGTTGTTTAGTCTGGAGAAGAGGAGGCTGAGGGGAGACCTGATCGCCCTCTACAACTGCCTGAAAGGAGGCTGTAGTGAGGTGGGGGTCGGCCTCTTCTCCCTGGTAACAGATGATAGGACGAGGGGGAATGGCTTGAAGCTGTGCCAGGGCAGGTTTAGGCTAGACATTAGGAAAAACTTCTTCACCGAGAGGGTTGTCAGGCTCTGGAATGGGCTGTCCAGGGAGGTGGTGGAGTCCTCATCCCTGGAGGTCTTTAAAAGAAGGATAGATGAGGTTCTTAGGGACATGGTTTAGTGGTGGGATGGCAGTGCTAGGTTAACGGTTGGACTCGATGATCTTAAAGGTCTTTTCCAACCGAGGTGATTCTATGATTCTATTCTATGATTCTATGCTGGGTGATGCTGGCCAGGGCCAGTCAGGGCTGGTCATGCCCTCAGGCCCCTGGCAGGTAAGCCAGATGAGACTATAGATGCAGCTAAAATTTAAATTAGCCACAGAAAAAAAAAACAACCCAAAACAAGCAATACTTTTAAAATGATTATGTTTTCATAATCTTGGTCCTTTTGTTTACACAACTTTAAAATTTGTCTTCTGAACTATTGCTGTTGCTGCAGCATATACATACATATACTGCATATATACGCAGTTGAAACATATTTCTGAGCACTTAGATACTGCAAGAAACAGGTACTTTTGCCTCCTGAAAGGATAAATAAAGACAGAAAGTGAAGTTTTGATATATAGATGCTAAACTTTGAAAGCCAAAGACATTCAAAAAAGTACCTAATAGTCTGGTTCTTTGTGCTTAAAAAATAAAGATAAACATAAAAAATAATTTTGTCAAGTAGATTCTCCTGGATGTCTTACAGGAATAGACTTTCTCCCGTGTTTCAGTGTTTCCTGGTTTAATCTGCTCAGAAAATTCCTGACAGAATCATTTCCATTCTATGTGTGCCTGTGTCTCTTTCTGAAAAGACATCTAAATGACAAATAAATAAAATCTCAAAACATACACAAGTTTCTCTAGCCTCTGGAGATGTTTGGGGTTACTCTTATGTTAACTGCGTTTTTTTCTAGCCCAGGTGATAATTCCTTTAAAAGATTTTATTGTGAAATAAAGAATCAGCAGGCCATTTTAATTTAGGTTGAGGAATTTTCAAGGCAAATATCAGAGCTATTTGTACAAGCTAAGCAAATATTAGAATGTATAAGAAGAAATAAACCCAAGGGAATCAAAGTTAATGTCACGAAGCATTACAAATCTGGAGGGAGTAATGAGGGAGAATCTACAAAAGCTCATTAAAGCTATAAATCCTTTGAATGTACTTTTGTTGGACCCTAATTAGCTTAGGGTCTTTCAGAAACACTATGGAAACTGTCATCAAGATATTGTAAAGAAGATCAAAAAGTTAAAAATGTCGTTAGAATGATAAAAAAAAAGCAAAGTGCTAGTGAAAAGTCTAACTTATTAACAGACTGCCCATGACCCAGACTTCACCAAAATCTCCATTTTTACTAAGCCACTAAGAGCTGCACTTCAGAGTTGCGTTCGTCTTGAAAGAGAAGGTGACAGCTGCACACATATCAGTAAGAAAGGCACTGTGAGTTTTTAAAGCTTTTATGTCATCGTTGTTACTGTTTTTCTGGGATAATTATACCTTACATTCCCCTCAATATTCTCAGGCTGGGTTTTGGATCAGCCATAGAAGGGACCATAACCACAGAACCCTTCTGTGGTTTGACCAGGCCTATTTTAAGACTTCAGAAGGCGGTCATCAGTGTCCCCTTTGAAATGACGATTTGAGGGACCAGAGATTGCACTTAAGATAGCGCTGTGTTTTATGCTGTAGGTGTGTATTTGGGATTTTGTAAATGCTGAGTAGGTGTCTATATTTGCATCCACAGGTGAGTCATACAGACAGAGCAGTGCACAGCACGCACACTCAGTGCAGGGTCTGCCAGTAGAGCTCATGGTCTCAGCAGACATCACATTGCTTGCTCTCAGTACTGAAAGATTTCACATTTGAACTGAAAAACTGGATTCGGTCCCTCACTCCAGCAGTCCGAGGTAACAGAACTTAGGATTTAGGCTGCAGCTGAAAGAACTGGGCTGAGACCTACAAAACAAATATTGCAGTCCTTGCAGAAGTTATTCTCAGACAGGAGTCTCAGAGCATGCCCAGTCTGCCCAGAAGGAAGACATCATCACAACCTGCTCTGGAGAAAAAGTCTCACTTTGTATCATTATTACAGAGCTCAGACTGAATTGAGCTGCCCTTTGTATTAAGCAAGAGTAGGACCGGCATGTACCTCTGTCCTTTCCTGGATTTAACTCCCTCTGTAGGACAACTCAGGTTCTGGGCTGGAGACATCCCTTCCCTATGTGTTTTGGTGAGTGAATTTACATACTTCCTTTATCTTGACCCAGCTTCAATCAAGGAAAAGAGATCTTAAATTGATTTTAGGGGTGGACTTACATGTGGCCAGCTCTGAGTAGTCAAAGGTGGCGGTTGTGGCTATAGTAAGCTATCCATGGTGGCAAAAAAACATAGATATTTTGCCTGGTTTTGAGTCCTGGAAAACCAAGCTGACTCTCACTGCAGCTGAGGGAGCAGTCAGCACATGTGCTCTGGCAGCAGCTATGGGAAAGGAGAGGGGAGCCCTTTTCAGGAGCAGCAGTCATTGTCTTCAGTTCTGCACACCCCGACCTGCAGACTCTCATTGCGAAGACATTTACTTCCTCCATTCTCTTCTGCTTCCTGGGTACAGAGAACGCCTTTTGGAAGATGGCAATATTTAGCTCTGCATAATCTTTTGAGAAGCCTTGGACTACCTTTGAATTCATTACTTTTGCCACAAAAAAATTATTTCCCTAAGACATTATCTTGGCTGGCTTTGAGTACAACAGAAATAAGCCATTTCAGAGCTTCTGCCCAGACCCCCATCCTGGGGATACTCTTGTGGGCTGTCCTATCCCAGGGTCAGAGTAATTTCGCTCAAAAAGGACCTGTAGAAGTCAATCTAGCTGGACACCCAGCTCAAAGCAGGATTGGCATTGAAGTTATGTCTAGTTGCTGTAGGCCTTCTCCAGCAGAATATTGAGTATCTCCAAGACAGTGTCTAAGCCAGGTAGAAGGAACATGCTGTTCTCTGCCCTGTGTCTAGAGAGATCCTAGGTGGCTGCCTCAGAGTGTATGCTAACTTTTAAATAGCTGAAAGGAGACAAGAAAAAGTTCATTCCAGATTTCCAGCTCGTGTCTTGTACCCCACTTTCTGGCTGAGGCAGTGCCCTTGTGTCCTGGTTTCGGCTGGGATAGAGTTAATTTTCTTCCTAGCAGCTGGCATAATGCTGTGTTTTGCAGTAAAGAATGAAAATCTGACCTGGAAAAGCAAACCTTAGGATCCTCATCAGGAGTTAGCATTTTGCTTTTGTTCTGCCTCAGTTGTGAAAGGCAAGATTTCAGACACATTTAGCATTTCCCAGTGCTTTACTCTGGGTGGCTTCCCTCACAGTGTGTGAGATTTGTGCACTGCCATTTTCAAGAATCTACCTCTCCTGATTCTCTTTATGTAAAGGGTCCTGGACATTTAATCCAGGGATCAGGATTCTGCTCAGAGGCATTGCAGCAGTAATCTGCAATGAAAGATTACAGTCGTCAGTTCTTAGCTATCTATTTGAAATTATACCTAAGTTTTATCAGGACCTCCTACAGGTTTACATTGTTACCATAGTTTTATTATTTCAGAGATTTACAGAAGAATTTTAATTTTATGACAATATATTTTATTCCCTGTTGATGGATGTTTTGCATCTTTACCAAAGCTCAAGCAAGCTAGTAAGCATTAGAATGATGATTTTCCACTAATCTATTCGTTTAACTTTAAAGTAATTAGCTGAGTTGGGCAGCAAAATGGAACATTTCCTACAAGAGTCAGTAAAAGGACTCTGTGTAAGTGCAAAAGCTGATTACTTTGACATAAAGACGGCCATTATTCTTTGCACCTCTGGAAAGCTGCCTAACTTGAAAGCCTTATAATCTGATTTTCATAAATCCTATTTAACACGTTATTATTTTCTTTTTAACAGGCAGCACCTAAAGCTATATCACTCTTCTCTGATGTTACCCCTTCTTTTTCATAACAGAATCCCGCAGCCCTACTTATGCATAATTTGTGTAATTGTCACCAAAATGCTATATTAAATCTAATCTTTTTACATTCATTTTCAATCAAGAATAATTAGAATCAAATGGAATACAGTTTACATTTTTACAATCATACTGACTCATATTTGTGTCAGATTTTAAGGTCCTTGCTCCAGAGAAAATCCAATTCTTCTCTTCCAACAACTCATGCCTCAATAAGATTTCAGTAAGTTTAATCTTTGACCTGAAGGGAAGTATGATGAAAAAGAGATAGAGAAGCTGATTAACAGTTCATATTGGCAAGGTCCAGTGAACTGTGTTGTAATCAAGACACAAAGGACAGGCAAGACAGAAAAAACACACATTAAAAATAGAGCTTGATATGAAATTCAAAAGGAGCAATTTTTCCCAACTGAAGACATTTCATCTGATCAGAAATCCATCCTGAAAAACAGTTTCCAACAGATAACTCCCAGAGCTGCTTTATCTAGCTGTATTTTTAAGGTAATAAGCAAATGCATTTTCCCAGCTTAAATTTGGTACTATTATATGGTCTAATGAAAAGTAATGCTAGTGAGTCCCCTGTTGTATTCAATATCAAAGTCCTTTGCTAAAAGAGTTCTGTATAGGACTCACAAGGTCTTCTACTCCAGCATGTTGTCTAGTTTGTCATTGTCACAGGCTTCATATAATCCCACACATAAATATAGCAAGCTTCACCTTGAGAAGAGTAGACCCTCTGGAGCAGGGATACTTCTCTGTTTGAAGGTTATTGGAAAACTTGTCTCATCTTTAGCTTCATTCTTCTTTCCCAATCTGTTTATTGGTATTTGTTGTGCCAATATTGTTCTTGAGGCACGTTAATTTTCTCTCCCTGGTGTTTACCTTGCTGCGGTATTTTTGTCAAAGCAAGCATTGCATTTCCAGGCATGTGGCTGTGAATCTATTTCTTTTGCCTGGCTAATAAAGGAGCTACTCACGTGGCACTTTGTCTACACTAATATGATCTATCAGGGACTTATTGGCAGCAGACTGTCTTAGCTTGGGCACTCTGTTAGACACCATCCACTGCAGAGAGAGACAGACAGACAAAGAGACACAAAGAGTCAGAGGGATACTTCAGCTATCAAGTTTGGAGAGTGAGCAGAAGACCTCTAGTCTTTACCTCTCCTCACATGGCCAAAGATACCTCTTCTACACCTTCCTTCCCCTTAACCCCCCTCCCAGTTTTTATCCTTATTTCAGAACAAATTTACAAATTGATCCCTGGTTTATTTTCATGCCCACTTTTGAATAAATTTGTGTCTGTGTCCAAAAACCAGAAAGGAATTTCTCCTGGAAGAAAAGAACAGAACAGATACAGAGTAATGCTCTGAAACAAGGTCTGGGTTTGTACACAAAAAGTGAGTCTTAAAGGTATTCCTCTAGAGCTGATAGTGTTTGTTATTGTTCCCAGCCTCCACAAGATTTTATGATAGTTTCCTTACACTGTACAACTTCTTGTTGCACAGACAGAAAATTCTGTGAGAATAATCCATGTATTGGAGAGGACTTCTCATGAGCTGAAGACTGCAATTGTCTGGGAACATATTCATTAGGAGATGGAGTTGTAGATAGGTTCCTGAAAAATTAAAAAAAAAAGAAAGCTGGGGTAGTGGTCCTCCTCTAGGTTCTTATCTTCTGGGATATACTGACTACTAGTGTGCCTGGCACAGAGGACTTACTTACACTTCTGTGCAGTTGCAATGCCTTTTTACTCCTCTTCCTTCCACTCTATAGCCAAGCAGTTGCTGTTCTAGAAGTATTGACCAAGAATCTATCTTTGCCCTTTACTGAGACCTAATTATTGACTAAAAAGTGAATACAAACATTATTAAATTACAGTGAAGTTTTTAACTTTACTTTTTAAACTTCACATTTTGTTTTTGTTTTGGTTTTTTTTTTTTTTTAAATTATTTTTAATCTACTTCCCTGCTCAGGCTAAAGACAAAGGTAGATTTTTTGTTAACCCTAGTACAAAGTGGGCTGGGAAACAACTGATTTTATGACAGCAGGTATTTCAGTATTTGTCTTCCTGATGTGGAATGATGTAGTAGAAGATTAAACCCCTGCATTGTGAAAATAAGAACTTAAAAGTCCAAAGGGTGAAGGGTGTGGGAAAACAAACGCTTATTGATCTGATCAAGTGTTATTCTCATGGTCACATTCAGTGGCATCATGTCCTTTAATCAGCAGAGTAAAAAGATTGCTACTCCCTTTTACAGCCTGCTTCCCATAATAGCTCTTTACTTAAGGAGCCTCAGCATTCCCTGAATTATTCACTTCATTCACCTGTTAGAAAGAACTCAGTTGTTCACAAATGAAAATAATGTATGAAGATAAATTTGTGAGTTAATTGAGAAAAATAAGGGGAAAGCTCATCAAAGTACTTTTTAAGATGAAGAAAACTCACCTCCCAAACTCTGAAATTTTTACCTTTCAGGAAGAGCCGAACAATCTTTCTTGATCTTGAAGTGGTATGTAGGTTGTATAGCAGCCATACCTATACCCAGCTTCTTCAGTGAGCTGATTTCAGAAAAAAAGCAAGCATTTGTCTTCCTCCCACTACTTTTTTGCTACCTGCAGGTATTTAGTGCCTCCTCCATTTGCTGTCTATTTAGTGACATTCATCTAGTCACTCCATTCTTTAATGTTAATCTCTTTTTAATCAAATCAGCCCATATGTCAATTATTTACCAGTTCTTTACATTTTTCTTCTGAGCTCCTTGTAACTTTTAATTTTTTTTCAATTAAGGCTATTTTTGTAGGATTCTTAAAATAATTAAACTTGTATTCACCAGCTATATTCCTAATTAGTAATGATTCCTTTTCTAAGGTCTGTGGATGACATGCTTCTGAGTACAGCAGCTTTCACATTTAATAAGAAAAAGAAGTCATTAAAGTTTAACAGGTTTTTTTGTGGGTTGGTTGGGTTGTTGTTTTTTTTTGGTGGTATGTTATCAGAGCAGACTGTATTTCCATTTTCCATCCAGTTCTAGTAACTGTAACATCTGGACTTGCATACACTTACACAATATAATATTTTTTTCTTCTGTGACTTAAGCTCTTATGTGTAAGTATTTGTACCATGGAAAACTTAGATATGTACTGCCAAGTTTTATGATCAAGATTTTAAAAAAATGTGGAATTCAAATTTATATGCAGTGTTCTGGTTTTTTTTTTTAAAAATGCTTATTTCTCAGGGTATTGTTCCACTTTGATTCTTAATGTGGATTATAAAAGGCAAACCCAGTTATTCAGAAGAAAGCTGTTTAAAGAGAAAGGATTGTAAGACTCTCACCTGAAACATTTGCCCTTTCTCTAATCTCAGTTTATCTAACTTCAGATTCCTGCTGCTGAAATTGTCTTTATTTCCTAGATTTTCATCTTCCTCTGTACACATATTTAAACTTTGAGATCAGCCTTCTTTAAGCAGACTGACTGCAGATAGCTCTGCCTTCACGTCATGCATTTCAATGTAATTGCCATTTTTGTGGTTTAGGTCTGAAAACCCAATAGTTTTTCACCACTTTTCTTGAAGCTGGGATGCAGCATAGAGCCAAACACAGAGTTCAGGACTAATCCAAAAGCAAAATAACTTCTCCATTATTCCTTAGTAACTACCTATAAATTCAAGTTTTATCTGAGCCTTTTGCCCCAGCCTTGCATCAGGAGCTCATATTCAGACGACTATGAACCATCCTGAGATATTTTCCTGGACAGAGTCTGTGGGGATGTTTGCATAGCCCGTGCTTGGGAAAATGATGTGGACAATAATGCCTGCTAACATGGGAATGTGAGTGTGTGTGAATGGAATACTCAAAACAGCCCAAGGGGGCATTTGCCCAAATCAGATTACACTGAAGAGCAAGACAACCATCAGACAGATTAAAAAGTAACCAGGGAATTACCAAGAGACTTTTGAAACAAAAAAGTCAGCTTGAAAAAGAGCTATAAAGGAAGCCAAAAAAAATTTAACATTGGAGTCATGGCAGTGGCAATAGCAATAGTCAAATGCTGATGCTGCCAGAAGTTGCCCCACCACTATTTCAACCTGTTTAGGCCAAACAGGGCTTCCTCCCTGCCAGATGCCAGGAGCAGCATCTGGCCAGCTGACCAACAGTACGGGGCAAGACAACGAGGGACCCACACCTGGTGTGTGCATACGTGAGCTCATGGGGTGCTTTCTGGCTGGCATGTGCATTAATGGATAGTAGGGAGCGTCTCTGTACAGAAAAAGCCAGAGCAGCCACATATCCAAGAAGATGCATTGGTTTTTCTGTTTACAAAAGGTCCAGTCACTTGTCCTTTTTCTTATTAATTTTCCCTGCAGTGTGCCAGCTGACATTTAAAGATACAAGTTTGTATGCATTCTAGGGAAAAAAACCCAAACAAAATCTACTGTAGAAAATATGAAAATTTATCATTTTTTTCTTTTGAATTGTAAACTTCTAAAAGATTATTAAATAGGCTACCACTTGGCAAGAAAGCAGTGATGTATTTGCTCATCTAAAGTTACTAAGTGTGACTGTAACTGTGTCCCTAATCACACTACATTAGTTCATCCCCTCCATTATGTGAACTCTGTTGGCTTCCTCTGTTTTTAATGATTTCTTTTGTTCTTCCTTGTGTGCCTTGAGAGCATTCTCCCAATGACTTCTCATCCCTTTCTCACAAAACAGCTGCAAATGCAGATGTTCTGCAAAGCCTCCCATCTGTAGGGATCTTGGGGCAGATTCTCAACTGCTGTAAATTGCCTGAGTACCACTTAAGTGTATAAGACTTGGCCGATTCACACCATCTGGCCCTTTGAGCCACTATCTGTTTATTTGCATAATTGAACATATTGTTTCAGGCTCATGCTGTTTAACTGTAAGATTTCCTGGCCAGAGGCTCTTATAACAGCATACTGTACAGTCCTGAATAAGCTTAAAGAGCTATATAAATAATGATTGTGGCAGTCCTTTTTCTTTTACCACATCTTAAGCCTACCCACATAGAGCAGAGCTTTCTGTAGCTGAAGTTAGGCAGGACAGACTTTGGGCAAGTTCCTGGAAAAACTAATAGCACAAGCTTTCTCAGATTTAGTGCCTGACTTAGCCTCTGTAGACGACAAAGACCAACATTGAGGTTATTGACTTCTTTTGTTACACTTCATGCTGTGCTGTTATCTTTCCTATCCAACTTGGTTAGATCATTGTTTTACTGAATTGTGTCACCTTCAGTACCTTTACGTTTTCTAAAGGACTTGATTTTACTACCCAATACAAAATTAAAGAATGTAGCCTATTACCACTATTTGATAGAGTGAAGAGCCCCCACCCTAGATCTAGAGACTAGCATCCTATTCCTTCTGCCATTTTATACCAGGTGAACAAAAGGAAAAAAATATCAAGAAGAGTTGGATTATAGGTTCATACTTGTCTTATAGTTTCTTAGCCTTCTTAAACAGCAACAAAGCAGCACTGTTAACCTATGCAAAGAGAAAAAAAAATTATAAAATCTGGGAGATGTCTCTTTTTACTTCTCTTTACAGCAGATACCTGTATTTCTTAAACCTTATCTGTTTGAGGAGAAACAAAAGTACTGAATAAGTATGCCACTGTCTTACTCTCTTTTATATGGTAACCAAAAATGTCCCACTTTCTCCCCTCATCATAGCAGTCTGTGTATGAGTGTCTGATTGGGATCAGGAGTGGGAAATGTGGCTGGAGGAAACCTCATGCTCCTTATACTGGCTTCATACTGTGTGCCCATGTGCATTCGTAGGAGGTAGCCAGCCAGACTCCAAACTGCTCTCCACATGAGGGATTAAAACCCGGAGTTCCCTCAATTCCCCAATCATTGAACTGAAAGAGTAGAGGTATTTTGTTCGTCTTTTAAATGTGTGCATAGAGCTCCAACTCAGCTGTTACTATGCATATACTGCTCAGAACAGTGCTTTGCTGTTTCCCAATGTCTTCATAAACTTCTCATTTGTTCCTTCTTAACAGAAATACTTCCTCTTTCTGAATATAACTTATGTAAACAGTCTGGGGTTTTTTATTTTGCTTCTATTGACTAAAAGCTATTTTTTGTGTGGCTTCCTGTGAGGCATCCTGAACCCTGAATTCCTGTATTCTTTTCTCCATAATGTCTGTGACAACATAAGATGTCATAAAAAAAGTAATTTCACATTGCACAGTGTCAATCAAACCGATAAGACAAAGTCATGGGAATCAGCAAATTTCTCCTCAATCTATTTTCCTAAAGTTTTAAAAGTACGTTTCAGGCATGGAAGAAATATAGGACATCTAGACATTAATGTGATATGAAGAGAAATAACGAGGTCTATGCAAAGTAAGAATGCTGTTTCCCATCTAAATGTTTCCCATCTAAATGTTTTGCATAAATCAAATTTATTCTATTAATATTATGTAAGGTATTGTATTACTATTTATAATTCTGCATTATTTGATATCTACAGTGTTATGTTATTTAAAACTAAAGCTGTGATTTTCCAGTAATATGTATCTATATGTACATATGTATTTTAAATATTTATTTTCAGGTCATGGCAAGATAAGAAAAATCAAAGCAATACAATATTATTTTAAATAATTTAAAATAAAACTAAAATAAGTTTCAAAAGAAAGCTGTCCTGAGCTTTTAGAAATTGGTGTATCGCATAAATTATTATAAAATTTTCTGTAATTTTTTTAAAAAACCCCTAAATATCACCAGAGACAAAAATGGTGATTTGGGGGGTGGAGGGGTGGGTGGTAGTTTTTTTGTTTCTTTGTTTTTGGGGTGTTTGTGTTTTTTTTTTTTTGTCAGGGTAGCAAATTCTTTTAATCCAACAAGTTTGGCAAATGTAGGAGATATTAATCAAATACTTGGTTTGGTTGCATTTTTTTGCAACAGTTGTTTTGGCCAAAATATTTTTTCTATGTCAGCCCAGAACTCTGTATTAACACCACAAATCTTAGTACTGTAAGAATGCATATATTTAACATGTAATATATGAGTAGTTTTATAGATTTCAGCAGAACTTGCTTCACATGGTTTTAGTGTGTAAACTTCTACAGGACTTGAAGATAGTGAAGAAGGGAAGTTTCTTTCCCAGGAGGATTTATTCGAGTGGAATTAAATTATCCTACATAGTTATTTTCTCTGTAAATGATGCAGCCACATGGTAGTATCATACGATTGCATATTCCAGATAACAGGAACAAAAATGTTCTTCCATCTCTATGTAATTAATGTTTCACACAGCATGTGGCAATTGCAACTCACTCCTTAAGCTTTTTTCACATGCCACATTTTTTTAAAATGCCATTTACTGAACATAAATGATTTACAAATAGTAACCTGTATTCCTTGTTTTTGCCTGTTGCATCCATTATTAATTTTGGATATAACTAAGGAACACTGGAGAGGATGCCACTCAAAAGGACACAAATTCCAGATGTGGTGTTATTCTTTTTTAGCTCACCCATGCAATTTCTATTCTTTGATTTTTTATGTATAAGGAAAGAAGTACATAGAAATTACATTGCTATGGGGTTTGAGTCTTAAGGTAAAATCTTGCTTGGTTAGAATTCTTTGGAACATTATTTCAATGGTTTAGTTGTGCCACTAAGTATTTTATTGTCCCATAAAGGCACAGCACTTCGTAATGAGTGCCATAGAAAGACTTCCAGCCACAACTTGGTGTGAAGTGGAAGAAAGCAGTGATGGCATTAATCTACAGGCTGCAGCAAGCACCAGTCTGTGTGTGGATACACCTCTGCAGTCTGCTGCAGGGGACATTCAGAGCAGGAATTCTTCATGTCACTGTCCCCTTTTGGACATCCTGGCATTCATCACCCATTTCAACATTTTGTTGTGCTAATTCTTCTAATTTTCTTTCTTCAGTAACTCTAATGTTGCCAAACAATACAGACTTTAGGACTATGGGATTATTCATTGATCTCACCAACTTTTTCCTTAATGAGACAAGTTGTAAATGTGTCTAATTAGCTCCTTTCAGATACAGTCAGCTCAAGGCCAGGATGCTGCCTCTCTTCTTCCTGGAGAAGAGGAATTAGGATGCAGGTCCTGTACAGCTCAGAGATACCAGTGCAGAGTGGGGAGAGAGGCGTACAGTTTGCTGTTCCAAATCCCAGAGCTGTCCTTCTCATGGCTAGTGGAGAAGAAAGAGGAAATTCCCAAAATCTCTTCCAGTTCCAAGGTTGGGCTACTACAAACTACATTTAGTGCCTAACTGGTAAAACAAATAAAAAGGATCTGTCCACTTTAGCTTTTTTACTTGAATCTGGAGCATGCTGAAAGAAATACCCTTGCTGTCCCCATTTGCTGGGCTTCGGTTCTTATTGCGTGGAGGACTCAGAGCA
This sequence comes from Gorsachius magnificus, assembly GCA_034008185.1. Taxonomy (NCBI): domain Eukaryota; kingdom Metazoa; phylum Chordata; class Aves; order Pelecaniformes; family Ardeidae; genus Gorsachius; species Gorsachius magnificus. The sequence goes on from CM067081.1 coordinate 168,987,503, forward strand.
GACAAACTGGATTTCATTTGGGTAAAACAAACCAGAGGATGCATTCCCAAATTACATCTAAAGCACTCCAGCTGCTGAGGACACTCAGTGCACAGTACCAGACTTGAGACAGTTCAAAGCAAAGCATTCTGAAACACATACAGCATGGCCATAAGGTCCTCAGCACCATCTGATGATTTCTGCAGATATGTTCCCAATACTTCCTAATGAAGACAGAGCCAATGAGAGATCATCTGGACTTCCCCTGTAGCTCAATAGAAAGACTTTTGTTTTACTTTACCCTCTGATTTACTTTCTTATTCAGCAATATGTAATACAGCTGAGGAGATATTGCCAGACATTGGTATATATTCTTTCTAGATTTCTCTTCTTTTTTTTTTGACACTAGGAAAAGGAAGATAATATTTAAGTGAAAGCCCTGGCTGCAAGGCAGGATGGCCAGATTCTATTCATAGGTCTCTCAAACTTTTTGGGTGAGTGATTAACTTGTTTGACAGCAGCAAAGTTTTTCATCTATAAAAAGGATTATAATACTTGTCTACCCTATAAGGATTCTGGGAAGATGAATAAATGAATGTTGAAATGACTTTAATGAGAGACATAGTAAGCCCACACAAAATCAAAATTTAAATTTTATATTTATCTTTCCTCATGTGTATTTAGGCAAACTTGAATAGGGAAATTTCTATCTGCAGAACTGTTAGAAGAAATCAGATACTTCAGATGACAAGAATTTCAAAGAGAAGAACCACTTCTCTCAGATTATTATGTAGAGAGAATATTTAGAAGTCCAAAAAATAAGGGATGCTCTGGAATTTATGAATACAGAACTAACTTTTTAAAAATAAAATGGTGAATACTGCTTAGGCATTTCACATAACTGTTGTCTCTACCTTCAGGAACAGATTTTGGGATCTAAAATTGCATGGCATGGAAGTGTCTACCTCTGTCTTACCTAAGTACTGGAATTACGCAGGATTTCAGGCACAGCTTCTATTGTATCTTAACTAACATGATGGCTGGGACTATTCTAACATGAAGGGCCAAACAATTCCCAGACATGTGACATGTGAGAGGTCTCCTCATGGACAAGTACAAGCAGTAGGCCATGCTCTCCAGTTACGTTGGTGAGACAGAAAGCAGAACTGTTGGAGAAGCTAGTTAGCAGGGTTTGCATGATGCTGTGTCAGAGGTTATAGGCTGTGCAGTGCTTGGAGCTTGGCTGAAGGGAATAGCTGACTGAGGCAGATATACCCATACACAATTACCATGTGGGGTTTTGATCCTGCTGTGGGCCACGATCTTGAAAGGTTGAAACACAATTGTATTTGGGATTTTTGGGGATGTAAAGTATCTGCTTTTTTGAAAAGAAGATGTATCAGTAGCATATTTGACAAATGTCAAGTTTCTGAGGGTTTCAACATTAAGACCCTCTTAACAATTTTTTTCTGGGTGGGTTGTTTTATTTTTCTGTCACCAAAGGAGTTGAACTGATGTTCTTACTGTGATACCTTTGAGCAACAGTCTTACTTATAAATAGACTTGCTGTTAACCTATTTTCTCTCCTTTGTGACTCTGGATATAGTTTTCTCTCTTTTGTAAACAATGAGTTTTGTAATGTGTTGGAGGCTGTTATGCTATAACATTTATATAAATCAGTGTACACATGGGAACATTCAAGACCAGCTCCACATCTGGGGAAACCTGGATATACAAGATAGTCTGTTTTGGAAAACTAATTAAAGTCCTGTCATTAAGAAGTCCTTGCTGATGTTGGACAGAATCAGTTCGACTGTCTGTCACTCTACAGCTCAACACCTCTAGCTCTGGAACAGGCAGGCAACAAGGGCAGTAAGAATGTCTTTTTGCTCTCTGAAGGACATTAAGGCCTTCACTACTTTTTGGGTAAGAGGCTCTTACTTTGTAACTCTGAAGACTGAATATCAGCAGTATTTGAGGTAGAATAAACGCAGTGATGATCCGTTATCCCCACATACACTTTTCCAACAGTGTTTAAAAGGAGAGGTATCACCGATACCTAAGATCGTCTGGGCACACAACTAGGTAGAATTCAGCATCCTAAAAGGTGTTCAGTTTCCTACTTTACTTTTAGTAAATTCCATACAAATCTAATCACAATTTTGGTCTTAGTGGATCTTGAAAATTCCACCTAGAAATTATCCCTATCATCATATAATAAATTTTAATAAATCTGAATGTCAGATCTTAGCTGATATAAATAAGGATAAATCTTGTCTTTACTGATAGCTAATCTTTAATTTGTGTCACAAAGCTATCTCCTGATTGCAAGTTCTCTTTTACAACAGGTCTATTGTTCTGACCTGCTGGTGTCTGACACACTGTGGCAATCTAGTGTTTTTGCTGCATTTGACATGCAAACATATCAGCATCATAAGCTGAAAATTTAGACTCCTGGAAGACTCTAGTATTTTATTCTGATAACAGTAATATATTTTAAGTGGTAGTACTCACAGGACCACAACTAAAATATGCCTTTGATTTAAAGAGTTTGAAGATTTACTTTCCTTACAATAAGAATTAATAAAGTTCCGCTGTCTTCTGTTGTGACTTGTCAGAATTAGATGCCTTTATTGCCTTGGAAAAACAGATAGTTTCTTACAATAAAATCCATCTATCTTTAAGTACTAAAAATCAGTAGATATGGAAACTAAATGTCACCATCCTGGACTGCATATGGATTTTCGCTGCCTCATTTTCTTTGAACAGCAAAGAAGCAAAAGAACCTGTTTTACAGCAAAAAGTATTCCAGTGCCAACATTTTTTGATGATGTTAAAGTAACAGATAACAAAGGAATGGTGTGTTCATTTAAACCTTAAAGCAATACTAGACTCATGAAACAGTGTGTACAGCCTGTTAAAATGGAGGAAGAACTGCAGTTGCTTTTCAGCCAGTCTTACAAAAGAATAATTTTTGAATTGTCCCAAGTATGATGATGAGAAATATCCCCTTCATTCTCTTCCACAGTGAGAATGTGTTGATTATAGTTTCATGAAAATAAAAGAGCCTAAATGTTTAATAAGACTCAAAGGATTTGTTTTTAATTGTTTAATAAGGTGAAAATAATGTGAAGGAAGAAGAGAATTTGGGTCTTGCACTTCCTTTATATGATGCTGTTATTGAAAAAGAATTAATAGCTTGTATTTTATTGGAACCTTATACCAGAGGCATTATCAAAATTAAAAGGTTTGACATGCCAGACACACTAAATATAATTATTTAATATTTAATCTTGTCACATAATACTGTTAAACTATTTAAGGCTGAAATTTCATCAGATCTTTAACAGGATTATCTAAGTATTGGTTGGGAGATTAATAAGGAGTCCTTCCCCACCATTTTCATCCCCAGAAAAATGTTGGAAGTGTTAATGATTCACTAGGTGTCGCTCTTATCTCTATGAAACTGATGATAGACTATTCCAGCATGGCAGGAGACAACATTCCCTGCTGGAAATGCCATCTCTCAGCTGGAATATAAAGCCATAGCCCTGGTTACGTGTAATCATTAGGAAGGCCACACTCTTTTTCAATAAAGCAAGAACTTTGTTAACCATAGCAAATGGCAAGTTGTCATAATTTCATTCTTGCTGGCTTAAATATTTCTTTGTATTTTAAATCAAATATTCACATTTCTTTCTAAAACCAGTATTGGCATATACAGTCAGCTGCATTATTCCGTACCCAAAGGCATTTTCAATGGTTAAAATCTTATGTTGAGAAAGACTGTACATCACTTAATAAAGCATCAAAATATATTACCTTTTGAAAATGAGAAATGCTATGTAATAAATATCATATAGGAGACCGCAAGCACAACACATACATGGCCCAGAATCTGGCTATGGTTGGAATTGTGAAATTGTGGTGGGGTACTTTTTTCCTCTCAGCAAGTAGTTCTGAAACTTGTAGCAAAATTAAGTAGAATGTAATTGTTTGCTTATGGGCTCTCCCCCCCCAAGTAAGAAAATGTGTAAATATCCACAGAACTGCTACAGGAGGAGGCAGTCTTGATTTAACTGGTAGGTCAGTTCCAAGGGACCTCATTCGCCACAGAGGAGACCTAGCTCAACCTCCCACCTTTCAGAAAATAATTTATTCATTCTCACTGTCTTCTGCCAGAGCTGTTCTTCTTTGCATGGATCCCCAGAGAATATTTCTCTACCTTAGTTTTCAGAACCATTAAAAGGAAGGTAAGGCAATGTGTGCTCCAGCCTGTTCTCCAATAAACCTCTGAATATTAAGGAAGACTGAGAAAGACCCATCCAGAAATGCATTCATCCATTGGTTAAGAAATATTAGGCTCGGGCTCCAGTGTTCACATGTAGGGCTGAGATTTCACAACTGTGACTGTCATTAAGGACTGATCAAGTCTGCTCTTATTCTGTGAACTTAGCCTCTTGTTTATTTGGCCAATATTAGAAGGGCTCCAAAACAAAAGACTTTTTCCCTGTAATTGTCATTAATAGAATTAAAAGAAAAAAAATATTTCTGGTCCATTTGTCTCTATTTTTAAGTAAGATAGAGATAAAGACAGCTTAGGTTTGACATTAAGGTTGTCAGGCTTCAGACAGAATATCCAGCTTTATATTTGTCCATTTTTAAATTGTGACATGAATTGGATGATTTTTAGACTGAGAAAAGAGATTCCTATTAGGTTTTTACAGTTTTAGCTTATTACTTTTTCTAATCATGGATCGTGTTCCATTCCTGTGATAAGAAACATATTTGTGGAAGAAAGCAATCTACATAATAATCAAGGTAAAACAGTATTACAGGAAACCAGATTGTTATTTGTAGAAGTCTTCAAATAACATGGCTGCATTATTGATTCTATTGAGATAGTATCCACAGAATCATACAAAAATTTATGTTTCTGTCTCCTGTTTGCTGTGAAAGATTGGTAAGACATAAATCTTCTCCTCAAATGCTGAAAATCTATAGACAGCTTAAACAGAGAAAGGGACAGACAGGTAAAAGTTCAGAATGATGATGGTTATGTGTAAATTTAATTCTGGCTTCTCTTATTTATTCTTTTAACACATGCCTACAAGTAAACAAACAAAAATGTATAGACCTAGAGTTATTTTGCTGCCCAAATAAATCAGGATATTATCATGCGACTATCCTATTCATCCTTTATCTTTCCTATTGTTTAATGTCACCCCACTGTTCTTATCACCGAAATTTTTCCTGATGGCCAAAATTTTCTTCAGAAGCAAGTATTTCAACAATAAACCAGGCAAAATTACAGCACTTTTTCTATATCAACTGTTAAGAAAAGGAAAAAGCCTTTACATTTTAGTCTTGTAAGAACGGGTTAAAGAGGATTTCCATAGGAAGAGAAGCTGTATCCCAGTAGATGAGCAGGAAGGAAGAAGTAGGAGAGCTCTGTTGTTTACATTACTCTGAAAACTCAAAACCTTGGGTTTGGGGATATTCGATTAAGTCAGTGATGTATATGCTGAGGAATCAAGTCCTGCTGGAGGGTGGACTTCATTAAAGAATGGGGTGATATGGAGGAGCTGATGAGTCTAGCCCAGTCTGAGGTGAATCACATGAGTATGATCCCCTTCAGAGATCCACTTCTGTAACGAAGCTGAGAATGTCATTATGAAATAAAGCTGTTCATTTAATTAGGTCATAAGAAAGTTCTAAGCTAAACATCTCTGTAAAATCTGCATTGCAGATCAGCTACGTACATGTTTCTGAAGAATGGAATATGAAGAAGTCCAAATTTGTTTAAACAAGTTTGAATTTTTGAAAGTCTATTTCAAATGAAGAAGAGAAGACTGAGAGGGGACCTCATCAACACATACAAATATCTTAAGGGCAGAAGTCACGAGGACATAAGAGGTTTCAGTTGAACATGAGGAAAAACTTCTTTACTCTGAGGCTGCCCAGGGAGGTTGTGGAGTCTCCTTCTCTGGAGATATTCAAAGCCCACCTGGATGAAGTCCTGTGTAACATGCTCTAGGAGAACCTGCTTTAGCAGGGGGGTTGGATTAGATGATCTCCGGAGGTCCCTTCCAACCCTTGTGATTCTGTGATTCTGTGATCTAGTGCAAAACATCTTTTAAAATAGTTTGGTGTATATTTTTCTGTAAGATTCTGGAATCAGGGAAAATGGCAACAATGACAATTTCCATGTATCCAGTTGCTTCCTTCATCATAATGAAGAATTTACAACTTAACAAAAGGGATTCTTGCATAATTACTTCAGTTATTATTTTGATTCTACGAAGCAAATTATATTCTAATACCATCCAGGAGTGCAAAGCTGCCTTTTGTAAAGGATGTTTAAAACCTGATAACCTGTATTAAGAAGTTGCAACAAACCATTAATTTAAGTGGATGCTTTCATAGTCCTAAGAAGTAATAGTTTCAAAAATTATTGAAAAGCTAATTTGAGACACCTCAAAATAATCTTCATAAAATGATGAACACTCAAATTCATAGAAGTAGGCCCTTTTTTTGAGTGGTCTGTAATCAGTAACTTTGAAATCTTGCCCAGAGCCTTTTATTGAGAGAATCTTATCCTCTGATCAATACTTCCGTACATATTCTTTTTTAAGTATGAATAATCAAATAACTTTGAAATAAACACAATAAACCTATTTTCCTTTGCCTACTAGTACTTTTCTATTTCTATTTTTTTTATTTTCTATTTCTGCAAGCTGTTTAGAATTTTGTGTACTGAAATGAAGCATGAATTTTTGCAGTTTTTACAGGTATCTAGCTCAGTGTCTGCTTTTAATAAAACCTTTGAATAGCCATGGCTTGATGCCAAGACAGACCATCACTTACAGAAAGGTGAATTCATTTTGCTCTGCAACTCATTAAAATTTCCTAACTCCATCCTGTAAGTTCTGATAGAAAATCGGAACAAATATAATGCTATGAATATAGATACCATAAATGGGAAATTAGAATATAGATCTTTTAGGAAGGTAAAGAACAAAGGCTTAACACAAATGTCTGCTACATTTTATCAATGATAGCAACTATAATGCTTGTATCTTTAGAGCATGAGCACAAGGACATTCCTCAGCAGAGCAGGACATGTAATCAGTGGTTCTACATTCCATGTCTGGCACAAATGCCTTCGAGTTACTGTGATTTTGTCAGATTTAACTGATTAAACCCTCCCAGTAATGTGGTTTTAAGCTCTCATGTTTTCCTGCTTGAGTATATCCTGACAGCTCTGGTATTCTTGGTGTATGGGGACAAATCCAGCAGCCACCCAAATCAAAGGAAAAGTCCTTTCTTGCTGCAGTAGAGTAGCACCAGTGCATCATCTACTATTGAATAACTATAGGTATTTGAGACAGGAGGCTGCTGTCCTTTGGGTATCCTCTACAATCAGTGGAGACAGGCAGGTCAAAGTTAGACATTGCCCTCTCAAAAGACCCTCCTTTAACAGCCAGAGAGAGAGGGAGAGACTTAAATAAGCAAGGAGCTGGAAGGCAGTTACTGAATCTGGCAATGTGATCACTCACATGTTAAATGTCCTTCAGTGGTTTAACTAGCTGAGAACTCAAAGCTTCAGGTTTGGAATACCAATAAACAAATGATGCCTACCGAAGGAGTGGTTTGATGAGTTTAGCCCCTTCATATACTTAGTGATAATGCTTTCAGATTAGCTGTTTGCTTATTCAGATTAGTAACATTTAAAATTATTGATAAATACATTTGCAACTGATCACTTCTGGTGCTTATTTACAATTGAGTGTGTGATGATTGCTTAGAGAATATCTACAGCACAGTTTTTCTTCAACACTTGGATAACTGTGCAGTGTCTTAGCTCAATATTCATATGTGCTAAACACTTTTGTTCACATAGGAATAATTATTGTGATTTGAACTTAAATTTCATTGAATATTTGTGACAGTTCACTGAGAGAAAAAAAACCAACCAAACAAAAAACCCAAAACAACCCAATGTAGTATAACCAGAGTATTCATTAAAAAATTCATTTGAATACTACCAGAAACATTTTCACTATTTGCCCAGCTTGACTGAGGATTCAATAATGTTTATTCTTATGAAAAAATATGCAGGTTTCTAAGTACTTGTTGACTACTTGGTCTATATTATTGTGCAGTTTCTGGTCTGATAAAACCCTTGTGCTGTGACTCACCAGTGTCTCAACCAACTGATGCATTACGGTCTTATATACTGGTGCTTGTTTTCTACCACAGAGAGAACAGTATACTATATAGCTTTCATGACAGTAAACCTCTAATGGTTGAACCGGTTCCTTTATCTTTCTTGATTTACAATGCAGAGCACAGTTTGCATTTAATAGAATAATAGGTATTGTTTTTTTGTTCTCAGAATCACCAGCTCTGCCAAGAATATCCTGATGCTATTTTAAATCATAGGGTGTTTTCATCCTTTCTGCTATGCATAAAATGCACCTCTGGTTTCTTATAAATGCAGTGGAGAAGAAAGTGTATCACCAAGATATATGGTTGCTGGAAATTTAAAATATCATCCATGTATATGGTTGATTGAAAATATAAATATTGATGCAAGTCCTTAAATTCCATTTTTCAAGTACAGTGCAACCCCAACTAATTGGCACATTGAGAGTAATTTCCTCCAGCATATCGTGAAACTCACTGATTTAAACAGGTTGATTAGCTATAAGCTAAATCACTGCCACTTTTGCTCCTACTACTGGTGTGGTCAGCAAAATGCTTTTTGTCTCAAATACAACTAGCTAAAAATTCCTGGGTGTGGTGGTTTGACCGTGGCTGGACGCCAGGGACCCACCAAAGCCACTCTATCACTCCCCTCTAACCGGACCGAGGAGAGAAAAGTAAATCAAAAGGCTCGTGGGTCGAGATAAGGACAGGGAGAGATCATTTTATCAGTTACCATCACTGGCAAAACAGACTCCACTTGAAAGAAATTAATTTATTATCAATCAAAATCAGAGAAGGAGAGGAGAAAAACTGCTAGAACTTAAAAACCTTCCCCCCACCCCTCCCTTCTTTGTAGGCTCAACTTCACTCCCAGCTTCTCTACCTACTCCCCCCAGCAGCACAGGGGGACAGGAATGGGTGTTGAGGTCAGTTCATCACACATTGTCTCTGCCACCTCTTCTTCCTAGGGAGAGGACTCTTCCCCTGCTCATGCATGGGGTCCCTCTCATGGGAGACAGTCCTCCACGAACTTTTCCAACGTGAGTCCTTCCCATGGGCTACAGTTCTTCACGAACTGCTCCAGCATGGGTCCATGATTTCCACAGGGTGCAGTCCCTCAGGAGCAGACTGCTCCAGCATTGGGTCCCCTGCAGGGTCACAAGTTCTGCCAGCAAACCTGCTTCGGCATGGACTCCTCCCCCCACGGGTCCACAATGGCTTGCCAGGAACCTGAGGGGTTCCCGGGAGCCTCCTCCCTTTGGGCATCCACCCGCTCCGGCTGGGGTCCAGCTCCTGGAGCACCTCCTCCCACTCCTTCTTCACTGACCTTGGTGTCTGCAGGGCTGTTTTCTCTCACATCCTCTCACTTCTCTTCTCTCTCCGCTACTGAGATGCAGCTGGTTTTTTTCCTTCTTAAATATGTTATCACAGAGGCGCTTCCACCATCGCTGATTGGCTTGGCCTTGGCCAGCAGCAGACACAGGGAAAACTTCTAGCAACTTCGCACAGAAGCCACCCCTGTAGCCCCCTCACTACCAAGACCTTGCCACAGAAACCCAATACACTGGGTTTGCTTTATCTTCTGCTGAAATGTAAAAAAAAAATTAGTAGCATCAACAAGCAACATGTAATTATACCCGTAAGTACTGCATTGCAATACAACAAGCTCATAGTGTTCTGAAAAGTAATGTAATTTAGGTAAGGAGGTAGACTTATCTTTTCAAGAGACAAGCTCACATTAGTAATGTTTGCATTGCTAGAATAATATTTTGCAAATAAGTTTCACTGGGTATTGAAAACCTTATTATTGCATAAACAGGTGACTTCAGATTTTCCTTTTGGCTCCTGATTTTTTGTTTTCTCAGATTAGTTAGCTATCTTCCTAAGAGGCTGGACTGTATGTGAGTTCAAAAGCTTGGCCAAGGACTATGAAAGAACAGACCATATTTTTGAGATTGGACTTGGAACAGAAGGCTGAGTTTTCTGTCTGAAAAGTTGTCTGTATCAGCTTTGCCTAGAAGAAGGTAAAATTTACCTCAGCCTAGACTGTGATGGATGGTATAACTGGTTTATTTGTTGGCTAAAGGTCTATGTCCTGAATACAGTATAAAAGTTTCTAAAGCACAGTGGCTGGCAGCAGAGAAGAAAGCAGCCCATTTGCCTTGTCTGAGTGGGGCAGATAACATGAAACAAACATGGCAGGAAGGGGAGAAGGAACAAGGGCAGAGACTTAAATCTTGAGAGGAAAGAAGAAAATACTGCAAAGGAACCAAAAAGGACTGCGTATAGTTAAAGTGCTGAAAAGTCAATGGCTTGGAAAACAAGACTGGAGGAAAATGAGACTGGTGACAATGGTATTAGCTTCAGTTTTTTAAAGCACTCACTTTAAAAACAAGATCTGAAGAGTTTCAACTCAAAGCTTTGGCTGACTTGAATTCCCATCACAAAATTCTGTACCAGGGTTATCCTGGTTATTGGCCCAGAAAGCACAGAGGAGTATTGGGAATAATGGTTTCAAGGCCTCATTACATTGGGATAATAATTTATACAACATTGTAAAGTATTAAAATTGGCAGAAAATAGAGCATAATCAAAAGGTCTTTTTACTCTATTATATATTATATCATATTTTAAATAAGGAACACTGGAATCTGCTCATACCTTTTTCACCTTATTATGCTATAAGATTATGTATTTGCTTTGAGATAGAATGCCTAAGCACTGAAACCAGAATTCCCATGCATGAGACAGGGCTTTACTAAGTTACTGCTTAGGGAACAGATATTTTAGACAACACTAGTACAGACAGACAGGCAGGCAACAGGTCTAGCAGAGAATTGCAAACTGGAGGGGCTTCAGCCTCATACTGAGGGAAGATAACCACACAGCAGCAGAATGGCAGCATCTTGTCACTATATTTGACAGAATCTGTTGGTTCCCATGCAAGCACAAGTGCACATAAACTCGTATTTAAAAGAGAGAATTATAGTGTGATATCCTACTTTTAAAAGTTTTCAAGGCCTTGGAGTGAGCCATCATACACAGACAATCCCCACTGGAATTAAGTAGAACAGGAGAAAGAAAATTAGGCAAAACAGAAGAAAGAAAATGTCATCCTTATTTTATGTTTTAGAAATGCATAAGGTGGTTATTTGACCAGAACAGAAAAAGAAATAATATCTTCATATGGCCAGCTCAGGATTGTCATAAGAAGAAAACATTTTTTTTGCTATTTTCTTCTTGATGCTTTTCTCCATCCTTGTAATTCTGTATGTTTGAGTGGGATAATTGTAATACATATGTGTTTAAAAGGGGTGGATTTAGTTATGGTATCCTGTGAAAAAAAAATGTGAGATTTTAGAGCAAAGGTTGAGATTTTCAAAGAAGAAAATCAGGATTCCAGTAAAGTCATAAAATATATAAAAACCCAATCTCGATCTTTAATTAGGTATTGCATACCATGCTGATAAAGTGATAATGATGATGATGATTGTAAGGCAAGAGCTAGGAACAAAGCACTTCAAAAGGATCACAGAATAAAGGTTCCCCAATCAAAATGATCGCTTTTGTTAGGAAAACTTTTATTATTAAAAAAAAGACTAAGGCTATTGGATCTTTTCTTACTACTTATTGTATTAGACATAAATAACAGTTCACTCATCTGTCTTCAGACTCTACATTTCATTACAACTATTTTCATTATTATTCATTATTTATAATTTTGAAATCCTAAATTCTATTTTTTATATTATTTTCCAAATAAAGAAATGATTGTTATCTTTTCAGTGTAATCAAATGGTGAAATATTCTAAATTCTCAAGGATGTTCTGTGTTTAAACAATTCATAGCTTGTGAAAAGATGACTGAAGAGTGAACAAAAGAGGCAGGCTTCTTATTTAATACTTTGATTTTAAATTCCAAAGGGGTTATCATTTAGCTATGATACCTTTTATCTATTTAGCTATGTTATCATGTACCATCATCATAGCACAGTCTGTTATCATTTTTACTAGGACTTAGTGAACTTTATTATTCTTGCCATGAATGAAAACTTATTTGTTTTCATTTAAAGTTAGAAAAAAAAGCTGAAATAGTAATAGTTTTTAGAAGCTTTTGAAGAATCATGATGGTATTTGCATTGGTATTCTTGATAAAAATACTTTGATTTCCAAATTGCTATATTTTAGTTTGTTGAACAGACACAAAACAAAATTGGCTTAGGTCAACTCATCACTAAATTTCATTTTTTGTGCTGTGATTTATTGCCTAAAAGCAACTGTATGAAGTTGGGAAACATTAATGTTGAGCTGAGTCTAAATAGTGTATAAAGATCTATTTGCCTTTACACTGTTCTGACATCATTGTCTACTTCAAAGACTGCTTAAGGGACTGAAATGTTCTCATTGCATTTAATGGGGCCTGGATCAGGGCTCACCTTAAGGAAATTGGAACTGCTGACACCAGTATGTTCTACAACTAATTTTCAGTGCTGAGTATTCCACGAAACTTGTGCTTTTGGATTCTATTAATTTAACTAGATGAGGAAAAAAAAAAAAACACCACCTCCTTAAGGGAAAGAAACTGATTTTGAAATGCCTATGAGAACAAATATAAGAATAATAGAATAATTTTATTTCAAATAGTGTACCTAATATCTTTTAGCAAAACAAAGTATTTTTTTAGTTAAATATAAATATATTGTGAAATCAGATGTATTTGTCAATATAATGGCTGTCTATACTGGGCTTTAAGGTCTTACTGTTTGTTATTACCTTGTCTGAGAGCAGGTCTTGGAGAAGAGTCTCTTCTTGATGAAGAGATGTGGTACAATGAATTTAGCAAGTAAATTATTGTTGACATGTTGATTTTTGGAAGTCTGACCTTAACTGTCACTGCATTTCTGGAAGACCACTAAGATTCTTTACAGAAAACACTTTTATCTTTCTTTCTCTTAATTCCAATGGTTCTTACCAGATAGAAATAAAAAATTTAGGTATAATTTCATTCACATTGAATTTTTAGATTTTTCTCTTTTAAATATACTACAATTAGACCCTCATTCTAGGGACCTACATATGCTCACAACGTTGTGGGGGTAATTCCACTGAAGTAGGACTAGATGTATATTTAAATTAAATGAAAGTATGTACAGCATTATGTGTTAGAGATGATTTTCTCTGAAGTCATTCACAGACAGAAGTTTTGATAGACTAATCAATGCTAACTGAAAACTAAGGAAATAATGGTCCATCTGGGTATCCACAAAAACAGCTGAAGTAAAGATCAAGAGCTACTTATACTGAGAAAGTCTTTAATTCATGAGTCATCCTGCTGGTTTCAGTAAAAGCTTTTGCTGGCACATGATGTGAGGAGAGGAGGCAAAATTCTTAGTATCTGATTCAAAGCCAGAGGCAATACCCAAATGCTTGCTTTTGCTGAGGATCTTCACCGGAAATTTCCCTTCAGCATCATGATTTAAATATTTTGTCATAATCAAGTGAGACCTATAAGTAAATAGATTTAGTTCCTTTTCTTATAGTTCCAGATCAATTATTGTTTTCCAAAAATGCATTAGCAATATTTGCATATCTGTTAGCATACAGTATCTATCATCAACTTGATAGATGACAAGAGGCAATTGGGCATTATCATTAATTCAGTTTTTAAAATCTGTTGCCATTTCACAGGATGCTTGGCTTATCAAAAGTAGTTACAGCGCACTCCAGTATAAAGCCCAGTGCAAATATGCAAACTATGCAGCCACTCATTCTCTTATACAGGACAAAAAAGCAAAGGAAGCCCTAAAACTTCTGGAATGCAGCAAGAGTAGTAATATATTCAAATCTAATGTAATCTTAAAAGCTTAGGCATTTCTGATTCCCCATGAGGGTATGTAGTACGCTTTCCTTCTCTTTGTTGTGATGAGTTTCATTTTTATTTCCTTTTTCCTTTCTCTTCTGGTTCTGATTTCTCTAACCATATTTGGTATGCACATCTGTACTTCTAGACTTGGACACTAGTCAGTGATCAGCGGGTGGCAGCCTGTCCCAAACAGTGCTATGCACCACAGTCATGATCTGTTATTACTTATTTTTCCCATTTAAGGCCTCTCTTAAGCAAATCAGTGTGGGGTCCTGAGATCTAGTTAATAGTGGGATTTATGTGGTTGAATTAGGATGACATTATAAAAAAAAGCCAAAACAAAAACAAAACCAAAAATAGAGCACAAAAGCCCACCACAGCTGACAATGAGCCTGTGAGAAGCAAACCCAAAGAAATAATATTACTGAATATTTGCCAAACAATATATTTCACAAAGCTCCCATTAACGGAAGAAAGAATTGGTGCTTCTCTTTCCTTTTCCCTCCCTGCTTTTTGTTTGACAAGCAGTTCATAGATGCCAGTGAGCATTTCTTCCTATTTTCAGCCTCACGCCACTGTGTTGTACAATATTCTCCTGAGCCCTGGTGGGTTAGAATTAGGACTGTCAGGGGATGGTTTCACCACATAATTTCACACATCTTATTTCGTTGCTTCTTCTGTCTCTCTGGGCTGCCTGTATAACCAATGGGGGGAAAATTGCTCCTTGAGAGAATGCTTCAGTGTAAAAACCCAGCTGAATGCTCTGAATGTCTCTTTGGAGAAGCCTGTCTATCCATTGGCTATTTTTGGAGCCTGAGAAAACTAGATTGATTCTCATACAACATGCTATTGCCTTGTCTTGAATATATAATATGAATAATATATTATTCTATATACAGTATATGTATTATAATAATATATTATAATACATCTTCATATTACTTAATAATATGAATATAATGGATATGAATATAATGTGAATATATTATTCTATAATATGAATACTCCCCAGATCATGAGAGGCCTCATTTGAAGACTTAGACACACAAAACAGAGCTTAATTCTTACCTGGGATAAATAAGCCAAACTTCATAGCAGTTGAAGAGCTACAGTGCCCTGTTGCTATAAAGGATTTTGGCAAAGTATTTTTGTCCCTCCCTAGCTACTAATTAACCTTCTAATTTAACACATAACAGTGGAATTTTTTCACCATGACTGCTGTTTCCAATAAATATTTTGGGGTTCTGAAGTGATTAACAAAGTTTAGACTGTTATATGCTCACATTTGATACGTACCATCTAGTGTTTGTTATATCTATCTTCTGTTTGGATGGCTACTAAGAGATCTAGAACCCGGTGCTGCTTGACAACAGGTAAAAAGAGCTACAGGCACTAGAGATAATGTAAAATCGCAAACCAGGTACATTTTGAAAATAATTCTGCCAGATGGCATTAAAAGATTTGACATGAAAATACTATATTTTTGTAAAAAAAAAAACCCATAGCTAGTCAACTGACTTGCAGATCTGACAATGAAGTTATTTAAAAAGAACACAGGCCTGTTTCACAAAACTTTTTAGAAAACATTAGCATTTATGACGTTTGAAGCACAGCTGCTCTAGAGGCCAACATCTCCCAATATTAACATACCAAACGTGGCCTTTATTTCATAAGATTATCCCCACAAATCCATCACCCATTTCATTATGGACTGGGAGCAGTTAGGCCAAGTCACATTTTTTTTTTTTGTGGCTGCTTAGGCTATTTTATAAACACTGCCCTGAGTGAAAGCTAGCAAAGCCAATGGAAACTGTGATTCAGAGCTGTGATTCCACAGATTACTGAGTCTCCTCACCTTGCTGGGTTTGTATTTTTTGCATGTCAGAGGAGTCCAGTGGGCGTCTGCAACAGCAACAAAATTATGAAGGGTTTGATGGGGGGGATCGCTCAAAAACCATTTGATAACAGAGGAGCATAAATAAGAAGCCAGGAAAATTACAGATGATGAAGAAAGAACGAAAAGGTTGTTGGAAAGGGGCCTGTGGTTGTTCAGCATGGCATGTGCACATCTTTGTAATTGTGTTTAATTACCATATTCTTACAAGCATTCATTTTAGCCCAGAGAGTAGAACCAAATTTTGAAAGGCATTTGGATATGGAAAGGAACACAACTGAAAGCCAGAGTCCTCACAGGCAGCAAGTATACAGGATTAGGATCTATTATAAATAGTTTAAGAGAAGGCATTTGGGCCTTTGCCCAGCAAAACAGTGATGTACATACTTAATTGTTAATACTTTTTACTATGTTTGTACCTTCCTGCAATTAATATCTCACTCAGATCGGGGGAAGTAAAAGCTTAGGATCATGCACATGTTTAAATGCTTTACCAGGTCAAAGTCAAAGATGGTGAGTGTTTCAGACCAAATCTAGCACAACACTTCAGCTCCAAAGTTTGACTCAGTAATGTTTAGTCACACTGAAGGCAGACCCACATGCATGCTGAATTCATCATTTGGCTGGTGCCAGCATGTGGTAGTCCTTTCAGGAAAGAGGTAAGAGTGCAAGAAGAAAAGAAAAAAAGGAAAAAAAAAAAAAGAGAATGAGTTCATGGTTTCTGTGGTACTTGGCAATATCTGATTTCTGGCACTGTAACCATAAGTCCTAAAAAGGGGAAGGACAGGAGTCCAGCTCCCAAACAGAAACATTTTGGGAAGCACTTTATATGCATCAGGAGAACCATCTTCTCATGACCTCAAATTTTAGCTCTGTCCCTCACATCTTCCAGGCAGTTATCTTTCTCCTCGTTCTCTTAATAACCAGGATGATTTTTTTTCTATTACTAAGACATGTGCCATGCAGCAGATCAGACTGATCAGTAGAGCAGTTAATTTTTAGAACCTGAATTTTAATGTTCCCCACTTAGGAGTCAGTAACTCCTCCTCTGAGTTCAGGCTCACTGCACATTTCTTTACACTTTCTCAAAGACAAAGATCTTCTGTCGGCAACAAAATAGCTATAAGACTGAAATGACTGTGTATTCATTTCCAAAATAGGCTGCTTTTTTTTTTTTTGTCGTGGTTTAACCCGGCTGGTAACCTGGTAACTCAGCACCACGCAGCTGCTCGCTCACTCCCCCCCTCCCTCAGTGGGATGGGGGAGAGAATTGGGAAGGAGAAAAAAGGTTAGAGCCGTGGCTGAGGTAAAGACAGTTTAATAAGAGAAAATAATAATAATAGTAATAATGAGAATGGTAACAGAATATACAGAATACACAAAATGAATGATGCACAATGCAATTGCTCACCACCCGCCGACCGATGCCCAGCCCGTCTCAAGCCGTGATCACTCCCCGAGCTGCGATCAGTCCCTGAGCAGCGATCACTCTCCCCGCAAATGACCGACCGACTAACTCCCCCTGAGCATGATGTTATACGGTATGGAATAGCCCTTTGGTCAGTTTGGGTTAGCTGTCCTAGCTGTGCTCCCTCCCAGCTTGTTATGCACCTGGCCGAGCAGGAGAAGCTCAAAAAGTCCTTGAGTAGTCTGAGCACACTTAGCAACAACTAAAAACATCAGTGTGTTATCAACATTCTTCTAGTACTAAATCCAAAGCACAGCACTATGCTAGCTTCTGTGAAGAAAATTAACTCTATCCCAGCCGAAACCAGGACATTTTTATGAAGGAAAGAAATTGAAGTATTTCTGCTAAAAATATTTCCATTACATTTACCATTGACCTGTTAAGTCAGCCTTCTATAAAAAGTCTAGACAGACAAACTGTATCTAATGACCTCAGTATCACTCAGCCTAGCAGGGGCTGTTTAAATGGTATTGTTATGTTTATTGAGTACAAAAGTTACTTAGATATACTGTACAAAAGATTAATGTAGCAAGATCTGTAACTGCATCTTGAGACAAAACAATTAGTTTCCTTTCTGTCAGAACGACTATGAAGGGAAAATCTGGATCCACGCACCAGCAGATGACACCTTCACAGCAAGCCTGGGGTTGCATGTTGGGTCCTGCT
Organism: Gorsachius magnificus; assembly: GCA_034008185.1. Classification (NCBI taxonomy): domain Eukaryota; kingdom Metazoa; phylum Chordata; class Aves; order Pelecaniformes; family Ardeidae; genus Gorsachius; species Gorsachius magnificus. Next base: position 169,005,583 of record CM067081.1, read on the forward strand.
AAAGAGATGGCTCCCAGGGGTTGGCAGATGACACAATGCATGCAAATCCCCTGGCTGATACACCATGGGGAATTCTGCATGCCACACATGGAGTTAAGCCCTGAGAACATCGTCATCAAGGTTCCTGAAAATGTGAAGGTGTTCTTCTCCACATTAAAAAGTGAATTTGAGGAGTCATGGAATTATGAGGACCTCCTCAATGGGACTTAAAGGGGGAGGCTTTTCCCTTAATTGTAATGTGTTTGATACTTGCCTTAGGATGGGATGAATCGCTGTTTGCAAATGGGATGAATTGCTGTTTGCATTGACAACTTCAGGAACTTAGAAACTAGTTTAGGGGAAGGAATGAGTACTTATATGGCCAAAAGTTTGGTGATATGATTTTGATCTCTTATGCTGATGTATTGGCTAAATTCACTATACCTGATCATGAAATGCTGGAAACAAATAAGCAGGTATATATTTTGTGCCATATGGCTCTACAACTGAAGGAAGTAGGAGAAATCAGTCTCAGTCTTACTTCTTTAACCACATACTGGAATCCAACTTTGACAACATAATAGCTGTAAATCACCTTAAGGATATTGCACAACACCAAGCAGGCATAATATTTGGGGCTTCTCTAGAGCTGTATTATTATTCTTTCATTTTTACTTTTTGATTATTGTTATTAGATGACTCTCTGGATAATTCTGACAGTGAAATCAGGATTCTGCTTTCTGCCAATTTTTTGGACTTATTCAGCCTACCCTCATTCAGTAGCTGGACTTAATTTTTTTTCCTTGAACAGTGCTATGAAACTAGCTAGATCTGATTGTCAGCTCCATTGCACGTCTGTGCTCAGGACACTTGGGAAAAAGAAGACAACACAAACAAGTTCCTAGTCCTATTTCTGCCCTTTCCACCTGTCCTGTGACATAGCTAGCAATTTATGGGTACTTGTGATGACTTTGGCTCCAGAGAAAGTTACCTAAATGCATGTACTTTTGTGCTAGTGATAAATCCAGTGTCCAAGCTTCAGTCAAGCCAGATTTGGGGAAGACATGCCTGGCTGCTCAGGTGAGTTTCCCTCTTGGTTCCCCTGGCTGTGTTGTCTAGATATCCATAGACTATAGCACCTCATTTAGTGAGCTCACCTAGCTTATGTATAGACACCTATATGTTCACCTATGCGTACATCTATGCTTAAGCTTTTCAGTCTCAAGCTGAATGCCACTGTCAATGAAGCATTCACTTGGGGACAAAACCTCCCCACCTGAAATTCATAAGCTAACTCTTACTGTATCAACCCACAGTAGATGTGCTGTCATTCTGGCAAAATAATAAAATTCTTACTTGTTTGTCAGATTATTTTTTTCTCTGATTTTATGCTATGATTCTTTCACAGGCCAGCAGACATTCCATAGCAAGTAAAGCACGTTTTTCCTCTTTTTGCTTTTGTTCACTTCTTCCTGACAGAAAATATCTTTAAATAATATATTACTGAACATGATGTATCCAGGCAAATTGTAGTGATGGCTTTGCATACTTTAAGTCATAGAAATGTTAATTTTTTTTTTAAAAATGAATTAATGTACTAGTATTTATGCTTCCAATTCGTAACAGACTGAAAGAGTGAAACATCTATGCAATGCAAGCACAGAAGCCCATGTGATAAATGTTCCCTCAACAAAGAGAATTTATTATCTGAATCCAGAGGAACTACTCAGGTGTTATTTTAGTTTACAATGCCTCATAACATTTTCAACATTCACGTCTGGTACCTCATCTTAATTATAGAAAAATATATGCATTTAGTTGTTCCTTTTCTGTCAGCTAAGCCTTACAAAGAAAACTTTTGAATAAAAATCAGCTGAACCAGCTCTTTGTCATAGGTTATAAGCTTTTTCTCACTCATCCATGCAATAACTTCACTAACCATATTTCTTCATGTCCAAAAAGCACTGAAATGTATCAATTTAGAGGGCTGTTTTCTTCAATATTGTCAGATTTAATGACAACAATGCTACTTACATATGGTGCTGTGAACAAAAGCACAACTATTCTAAGCAGCAGCTGTATTTATTTATTTCTTTTTCCTTATAGCTTTGGTAGATGACTTTGGTTATTAAAAACTGTTCTGCAATCTTAGAACGTACTTCTCAAATCCAGTCAGCAGCAAAAGCTGATTGGTGCTTTGCAGAATTCATGTCAAAACTGCAGAAGTTCCTCTAAAAGTTAAGTGATTTATTGGTTTGAAATCAGAAATAAGACAAATAAATGAAAAAAGACAACAGCAGACAGGAGGATAATGAATATGCCTATTTTTCAGCCTTCCACACATTTATGAGCTCAAAGTGAATTATTCCATATTGAGAATTCTTACCGAACACCTGTAGGCACATCTATTCCCTTAGAAAATTGGACATCTGGAATACACATGTTCTCCTATGAAAATAATTCACCTTAAAAACATGTAGAGATTTGCACTGGCAATCACATCACTGAAGCCATTCTTTTCTGTCCATAATTATCCATTAATTAATTTTGCCATTACTACTAATAGGCAAAGCATCCACCCAGTTTTTACTTAGTACTGTTCCTTATGCATTATTATTATTATTATTATTATTATACCTTATGCCCATGAGAATAAGTTTGAGTTCGTTTCACCAATAAACACTCATATGGCATCATGATAGGTTGATCCTTTCTGGAAATGAGTACCAGCACTGCTAGAGAGGGTACCTCCACGTTGCATTTTGAGTTCAGAGGTGAAATTTTGGATCTTCCCTAGGGTTTTTTGGAACATACTTTAGGATGAGTGGAAGCTGTTTCAAACTCCAGGGCAAAATATGAAAAACCTTTCTCTGTCATCCTTACCACTGCAGCCTGTCCATTTATTCCTCATTCTGTCCTGTGAAAATCCTTCTCGTTATCCTTCACAGAGGTGGAAATTTTGGGGTGAGGCATAAGAAGAATAGGTAAATGGCACATAAAGAATTTTGCTTGAGCTAAATAGCTTCTACCAGCCCCCTGGGCTCTTTAATATTGTGAAGTCCCCAAGGAAATATGGTGGTTGTCCTTCCTATTGGCCCATATACACCTTATGGCAGTATGATGAGCAGAAGCCCCTTCTCAGAAGGCTTTCTCCGTGGACACTTGGAGCATCCTCTTTCACAAGTCATTGAGCTGAGTGGGGTCCTCTGTGGCAGGACCCAAAATGGACAGCAAGAATGTTTTGATAAGTGCCCTTGTGCTTTCTCACCCTCTCACTTCCCATTTATTAAATCCCCTTCATGTTGTTGTTCTTACTGAAGACAATAAAAAGAAGACATTCCAAGCAATGCAAGGGAAGACAAAAAATTTATCAAGATAGGTGGTCCTGATCACTCTGGAGTTGCTTCAGCAAGCACTTTAATCATGTGTACTTTATTTCAATACATGTCTTCACAAAAATTCAATTATTCAAACTGTAAATATGTGCTTGAGTGCTTTACTGGGTGAAAGCCAGACTACATTGCATCTTTCAAGATCAAGCCCTGGGAACCTACTGCTTTGAGTTTCCCTTTTACTATGATTTATCACGTTACTGAAAGAGCTACATCTCGCAGTGAGCATTACATGATGTTTGCATGGTAAGTTGTTAAGTTGTCAAAGAAACAAGACAAAGTATTTATAACACAACAGCAAAAATCAATATTAAAATTATATGAAGAAATAAATAATAAATTGAACCATCAAATTTATCGCTATTGTAAAATATTTCATAATGGGAGTGACCAGCTCTTTGTGGATAGCTGATATCCTGTAATATGATACATAAGAATACAGCTGAGAACATTGTAGCCATTAATGGAAGAACTAGGGATTAAGGTAGGAGAACAATAGACTGACATTTTTGCCTAAAATCTTGGGGACAGAGTTAAGACCACACTTTTCTTTCGGCCATATTCCTGTAACTCTTCAGTTTTCATGATTTTTAAAAACTACACTGCCAGAGGTTTGTGTGATTTTATGTGCTATTTCCCTTAAGATGCAGATTGTTTGGAATGACTGATTTGCTTCAGTTCCCATTTTTTAAGTAATCCCTTGGCTGCTCTTTGTCAATACCTACTGTGGCAAAGTCTTCTTAATGTTGCTTGTTACAGTCAGATTTTAAACAGCAATATTTCACCAGAAATACAGATATTTCACCAGAAATTGCTCTACAGATTTAAAATTGTTCAGAAGCACATTTAAACTTTCTTTAAAATATCCAGTGTCTCAAATCAGGAATATTTTACTCAAGAATTATATTTTTTCCCTGCTGCTCTCATTGGCTTGTTGTTTTTATCTTTCTGACCACAGGACATCTTTCTTAGTATAATTGTTATGTAAATCACAAGTACATTTACTCTATCTTTGGTTGCTCTTCTGTGTGTCACTGAACATTGAGATGTAATTTTCTCCTTTAAGTTATAATTAAAGTTATATTTAAAAACATGCAGGGCTTCTTGTGAAATGATGGAATTCTCATTACGACTTCAAATCAGTATACTGCTCATACACACGTGTGACTTTAAGCACCTGTTGATTCTGATTCAAAGGCAGCAGAGAATAGCTTTGTCCTTGAGTAACAGATGCTCTCATCTGAGTAGACTGAGCTCATATATCTGTTTTGTTTATTAATTGCTTTGGAAGTCAAAATAAGGAAGCCAACACAATTAAGGCAGAGTCTCAAACACTTGCTAAGTTCATCTTCATTCAAGGTCTGGTTTTAAACTGCTACTAGCTTAATTATGGTTCTGTCTGATATCAGACTAGTACCATGCCCTGCTCAACTATAAATTAAATGCAGTTTCATTTTTGCAATTAAAACTGTTAGAATTGTATACTGAAAGGTCTATAATGCTCTCCACCTTCACCAGTGGGTTGTGATAAGCCTATCAAACTTATGCTTAAGTTTAAATTCCTGACTCTCCACATTGACATATAGCCTTGTGTGGGATAACTCAAGACTTGAGACTGCATTAGATACATGCATGAGTTACTGCTCTAGGCCCAGTCTCATGCTCAGATCTCAGCATGCAGAATCATTTGGCTGCTGGAAATGGTTCATCAGTTATGAAGCTTTGTTTCCTTCTAGAGCTCAAACACCCACAGGCACCTGATGGTGGGACAGATCTTAATGCCTTGGAGGAACAGGTTGGGGAAGGAGTGAGCTCTTTGCAGCCCTTTTGCATAATACTAAAGCTTGCCCATGTACAAGTGTGCCTAGGATAAATGACCCATTTTGGGTTTTTCACCATTCTGAAAATACATATCTGATTTTCAGACACCTAAATAATCAAGGAAAAAAAAAAATAGTACTGTTTGTCATCACATTGATCACTGCATGTATGTATATGCACAGCTTGTGCAATTTCCATTACCTGTTTGATATTCTTCTTATGTCACTGATAATTATGAAGTTCTACCCTCTTTGAAATCAATGTGAGTCAGGTAAACTCCTCAGGTGGTTTTTTTTATTTAGCGTTTGAAAAATCCCACTATGCACCTATTTACATGTTTCAAAATAGCTTCCATTGTCAGGCCCTTACTTTATAAAGTTCATTTTATCTTGTGATCAGAGGAAACTGTCAAGCTTTCCTATAGCACCTTAGTGAGTTTGTCACCATACTGTTATCCATAAGTCTTCTGTGGGTGACTCTGTAAACTATTTCACAAAACTTATTTCAACTTCTATCAACTTCCATGAATTAAATCTCCTGAAATAAAATAAATAATAGAAATTCATAATATTAAACATACAGGGTAATCTTACATTATCAGATAGGGGTTTTGAGAGAAACTGGCAAGTTATTTCTTACCTAAGGTCTTTATTGCTAGAAATCAGTATGACATTATTTAACCAAGAGATTTTGCAGGAGACTGAATATCTACTTTTCTACTTCACCAAAAGCCTCTTTAGAAACAGTTCAAAGATCTTATCCAGTTACAGACTTCTGATATTTTTCCTAAATGTTTTTAAACTGAACTTTACATAGTGCACATTATGGTGGCACCAGTTTATGGAAAATTCCACTCTGTTTGCACTCTTGCAGATTTCCCAGATTGGGGTGAGTTTGTACCAGAAACATGACTCAGACACAGGGGACTTTTCCAACCCCAGAAAATCAAATATTTATCCTCATTTCAACAAAAGATGTTGTTTAGACATTTCACTTAAAACAGGATATATTCTGATATTTTTAAACTTCATTGGTATCAGATACTCATATCTGAAGTCAGAATTTGGGCAGTATATTAGAAGCAATAAAGAGTACAAATCTGATTATCTAGTCTCTCATTTTTGCTACTACTAAAAGCCCCAAGCATTTAGGCGTACTTTTGAAAGTGATTTATGCACTGTGTTTCTTAACATTACAATGCCTAACATTAGACCATATACTCTGAGAGTGGAATCTGTAGGAAATATCAGATCTCCTCCTAAACTGGTGAAACACGTGGGACTTCACACAGGATCACAATAGTCAGTGTGTTACATTGGGAGCTACCAAACTTGGCCAAGAGGAAATGCTGAACATAAGGGTGATCTTTAAATCCTACCATTACCGGATGTCTAAATATTTATCTTTAGACTGCAGTAAGACAAATATGTCATATTGAAATTCACAGATCCAGCCCCTTTTAGCTCTTTAAGGCCAGTAATTAATTTAATCTAGTAAAGCTTAGTATGAAATGTGTTTGAAATCCTTGAAAGGTGGGTGACTTTCTTCCAGCCAAGTGCATGAATCACTAAGCTACAGAGCTTTGACTCCTCTTCCTTGCTCAATGGCCCTTCAAGCTTCTGAACTATAGGACGTCTTCAGCAGGATAAGCAGTGATTTATATACACCAGTCTGCCAGAATAGTTTATATGAAGGTAATTACGATGCTAATATGGGAAGTAGGAGCTGTAGTTTAAATCTTTTCAGGCTAAATAACTCATCTTACTTTCTGGGAGAGCACTCTTATCATTCAGCTGCTGGGCTCTCTTTCCACCGCCCACCTTAAGGGTACCATATCAAGAATTTTCATTCAGTCCTTCTCCAGATCCCTTTTTTCTGCTTCTCACTGGAGGTTACTCTCCTCCTTACTCTGCTAGTCCTGTTGTTCATCTGACAGTTCTGTTTAGTGATCCATGTTAAATAGTAGAACCAGCTTTTGTGGAGAAGCTTTATTTTAAATTGGGCCATTTCACTGGTCCATTTTACTCTATGGCCATGTAAAGTGTTGCAATGGAACAGCTGAGGATCCTCGGCTGCAGAAAAAGAAGCATGGCCACCAGGTTGAGGGAGGTGATTCTGCCCCTCTGCTCCACTCTGGTGAGATTCTGCCTGGAGCACTGCATCCAGCTCTGCAGTCCGCAGTGCAAGCAAGACATGGACCTCTTGGAGAAGGTGCAGAAGAGGGCTTCAAAATTCATCAAAGGAATGGAACACCTCTCCTATGAAAAAAGGCTGTGAGAGTTGGGGTTGTTCAGCCAGAAAGAGAAAGCTCCAGGGAGACCTTGTTGCAGCCTTTCAGTACTTAAAGGGGGCTTATAAGACAGATGGGGAAAAACTTTTCTATAGGGCCTGTAGCAAGAGGACAAGGGGTAATGGTTTTAAACTAAAAGAGGGTAGTTTCAGACTAGATATAAGGACAACATTTTTTACAGTGAGTGTAGTGAAACACTGGAAAGGGTTACCCAGAGAGGTGGTAACGTTCAAGGTCAGGTTGGACGGGACTCTGAGCAGTCTGATCTAGTTTAAGATGTCCCAGCTTACTGAAGAGGGATTGGACTAGTGGACCTTTAAAGGTCCCTTCCAACCCAAAGCATCGTATGATTCTGTGATTCTGTGATTCTACAATTGTATGAATAATGAGAGGACATCATTAATATATGGCTCTCGGTGGGAGGGAGTGGGAGTTTCTTAAAAAAATCTCTTCAGGTGAAGGATTTACAATGTAGAAATGTATCTGAGAAGATAACAGAGAGACTTAAAAAAAAAAGTATAGACACAATGATATCTTTGTCTATCCAGATGATGGCAGTTCTGACCATGTGAAAATTCTACCTACTTCAGCCAAATAAAGCGTTAGAGTATACTGTTGAAATTAAGCCCCAAATGTAGTCTACTGGGCCGCCTTTTCAAAGTTAACATACTAAATGTCCAATTAGAAAACCAGTGTCTGAAACTGAAATGTATATATTTCACTCTTCCTCTTTGATTTTTCTGTGAACTGAGATAAGGTGATGCCTTATGCTGTGGAAGTCATACAGAAATCCTTCAGCACAACTTTATTCAACAGGTACTCTAGTCACTTTAGCAAACCCTGCTTGCTTGCTTACTGTCTGACATTCTCTGTCATCGGTTCTCTTGGGTCACTTAACATCAGCTTGAAGATTTTTCACTTTCAGCTTTTGCCAGGTTTTCTTATTGCTTCATATCAATTAGCTCTACCCACTCCATTACAAACTCAGTTCATTAACTTTCAGATAATCATTTGTCTTTTCTTTTCAGGGTAGGTTCAAAAGCTCTTCATTGCAGCATACATCTTGACACTTTAAAATGCCACTGGTTAATTAAAAAAAAAAATTGCTAATTCTTCTATGCTCTTATTTCTAGTAAACACGAAAACTATGTCCTGGATCTTGTTTTTATATTAATTTTGTACCTTAGGATGCTGCATATGAAGAAAACTTGGTAATTTTAAACTATACAGCACATAAATAACAGAGAGTGGTTAACTTTTCTAATTTACTCTGCACTTAGAGATCTGTCAAGCAGGATTTCATATGCAAATGAGAAGTGAAGTGGAATAAGTACCTGTATATAGCAATCTTCTGACAGAATTGCTCTGAGTTGCAAAAGCTTTCTTCTTCTTTTTATGTTTAGTACACAGAGACAAATTAGAGGCTGTCTTTTACATTCCTGTCTATTTGATATCCATACAAGCGATATAAACAAAAGAAAGGAAAGACAGCTTACTTCCTGTTCATATGAAATATTTTTTTTACTAGCTGCCACAAAACCTTGAAGCTTACAGTGCCCTTAGACATCAATTATACATTAAAACAAACATGTGATTCCTTAAACTGAAATCTGTAATTCATAATATAGGGTATGGAGATATGGATACAACTAGGGCTGAATGTTGAAAAATTACCACATCTTTAATAACAGGCATAGGGAGATTTTGCACCTGATGAACATTTCAGAGACAATTCAACAGAAGCAGCAAAAGGTTAAACTGTCCAAAAAAATTACTGTGAGCTAGAAGCCCAGAAGGATGGTCTGAAAAATGCCTGTAATGGGATTTTAGAAGGTTTAGATGTATTTGGGCAATGTCTGCAACTCTGTATTTTATGATCAATAAGCATTTCACAAGGAGGATTTCTTCTAGTTGCTTAGGGCTTGCATCTGCTGCTGTATGAAAGCTCAGTCTGAGACCAATGCTCAAAACCTGAGCCAAACAATTCAGTGAGTCCATTCTCCAAACCTATATGCTTAAGAATTTAGAATGGAGTATTTGGGTTCTGCCAGTTAAAAGGAAGACGATGTGTAGGTCCTGAATCCAGAGTAGAGATCTAAGGTTTATATTCAGGCTTACTTATTGGAGATACCTAATGAAACATAACTAAAATATCATTCATGTGATAGTTCTTTAGGCAACTGATTGCTATTTGTCTAAGTGACAGGGGCTTACCCTTTTCTTACATGTTTACATGTGAAACTGCTGATGGAGAACAAAAGCACATGGTTGTAAGAAAGACAAGTGGCAAGTAATACAATGTAATTTTATGTAAAACTAGTTTTTAATTTCAAGAAAATATTGTACCAGATAATAGCATTTCTTTGTCAACAAAATAATTCAGAAATTTAAAACTAAGTGTAAAATGCTATTGTTTCTCTTGGAAATTCTTTTTACTCTTCATACAGAATTTTTGGGTTTGCAACCCTTGCAATTAAATACTGCAGTCCATATTCAGAACAGATTATGCTGCATATATAAAACTCTTACTTCCTGGCAACATGACTAATTCCTAATTTTACTACCCAGCCTACTGCTTCCTCAAGAGGAAAAAGTCAAAGCATTAATGGCGTTGTCCATGCGGGAGCTTAATGTACAGTACTGAATGCTGTTATTAAAGCATGTAAAAATGATCTAATTACCAAAATTGGCACCAAACTGTCATTGCTAGCAGGAAACAGGCCTGTGTTTTAGGAAGTACTACAAAAGTGAAGTCAGCATGCAACTTTTATAAGCTCCATGATGTTATATACATCTCTCCTTCCCTCACTAAGGGGGCAGCAATAGCAGGCACAAGGCACTGGATGTGGACATTTTTGCTGTGTCCTCAATGCTTTCTGAGTTCATAAACAAACAAATAATGCTTTGCAGCCAGCTAATCAGTCACGGAAACTCATCCGCACACCTCCCAGCATGAAGGCTTTTTAAGAGAGTGGGTTTTCAGGGGTGACAGAAGAGAACAGGATGGATTTCAAACTGCCAGCTGTTTTCTACTGGCAACAGCTATGGTGGGTATGCCTTTTGGGTCAATTTGCCTGGTACATAAGGTTCCAGTATAATGTTTTTTGCAAACAAGGGATTCAAAAAGGTCAGGTAATGCTCAGAAACTTTTTTCTCCCTCTTCATGAAGTGGGCTATCCACAGGTGAAAAACACTTCTAAAATATAATATTTTCTGCTTGCTAGCAAAATAATTATAATTTCTTTTCAGTGTTTATTAAATGTATATATTTTAAATTTTGTGCACCAGCAGCCTTATATTATGTAATCCATTTCAGCAAACTTAAAAATAATTAACATTTTTTTGCTTATTCTTTTTTGTCTATTGCAGTATGGTACAGAAAAGAAGCTAATGAATTGTTGAGGGGTCCCGTCTTCAGGAGAAGAATCTCAGATTTCCACTGGGAACCAGTTTTGTGATATTGATATAATGATCTGAGTACAGTTTAAATACTTACTATTGAATATACTTTCGAAGCAGCCTATTTCTGATGGAAGCCTGAGGGTCTGAAATATTGGCAGCGCTGTTTCCCCTGTGCTTAATGGCATAAAACCCCCATACAAAGTAGGTTAAATGTAGGTAGTAAAAGGCCGGGGGATTTTTTAATTTCCCTTGAGATACAATTGACTGTTCCTCAAGGCTGTTTGTAGTTTTGTCTGTGATTTGGAAGGAGTTCTACTGTTTAATGGAAGTAACTCTAGTCAAGACACGGCTTTGTAAAAATATATACGCAGCAGCGTACACTACCAGAGATGAATAAAGAGCTGAAGAAAATTGGCTGTAGATCAAAAATGTGTGGTAAGTCCATATCTGAAAATGCTTACCATCCAGATGGGAGGGTTGCCATGGACATGTTTCCAAGGCAGTCTCCCTACCTGCACATTTTCTAAGGTATCATTTACCACTGTATGTCTTCTTTGACCATCTGTATAGGATTTGCAGAGTCCGGGCTGCTTAGTGAGAATAATGGCAGTAGTCTCAATAGTGCTATTAAGGGCTAGAGAAATCTGGGAATCCCAGACTGTACCAGTTGTGCATGCACAGAATTACACTTCACTGTGTGCAAGATGAAGTGATGGGCATGCTGTGTGACAAGGTGGGCTGGAAGTACTTGGGTAGAAAGTCTAATCTAGTCAAAGACATCAGACTTGTTCCACATGATGGGCATTAGGGAAGTGATTCAGACATGATAGATCCCGTATCCATTGGACTCACAATTGTGAAGTTGTTGCATAACATCTTTGTTGGTTTAATACATTGTGCACAAACATCTTGTTGACCATTCAAAAACATGGAGGCTGCATCTTATTATGTGTCAAATGTTGACATGTATGTATACACAACCTCTAAGTTGTGAGGGCTAAGCCTATGCTGACAGCAGAGGAGACTGAAGGAGGTTTGGACTTCACAGACTTCAAGTCTATACCTCATTGGCAAGGTTAAAAGCAAATATTAAAAGGCTGACAGGCTGAAAAAGCTGCTGTGAGCAGGGAGGAGAAGAACAGGAATAGAAACAAACATAAGGCAATTTTAGAAATGCACAGAAACAGAAAAGAGAAGAGCTGTAAAAGTAGGCATGTTCTTCTCTTAACAGAGGCAAAACAATGGACTAACTTTGCATACCCTGCACAGGCTGAGCAGCTCTTACCTGGAGTTCAACATCTACTAATACAAGTCTAACACAAAGTTGAAGACATTGTAGTCCTTTTAAAATCATATTCTTTTATCCCTTATCGGATACCCCATATCCGTTATTGGTTGCCCCACCCCCATCTGTGTTTCTTTTGTACTTTGGAAATAATGCAAAGTTAACTTTAATAGGGAGCTGGGATTTTTCTAAAGTAAGAAAATTCTGGGGCAGCAAAATACTTCATGGTTCACCTCATTTACACACAGAACAGGCTAAAGGTCTTGCTGTGACTCAAGATGGTACTCAAGATGACCTGGATTAAATGCAGTAAGAAAAGACAGTTACCATATATGCCAAACACATATATATATATATATATATATATATATATATATATAAAAATGTTTAAAAAATTATTTTTCATTCGACACAATTGCCTTAAGGATGAAAGATTCTTGTATTTCTTTCTTTCTTTGGAGAGCCTAGGATATTTTTTACCTGATTTTTTTAATCTCCTGTTGAAGACTGGAAAAATTTCTGCTGGTGTGAGGACTTCCTGTGTAATAGAACCTCCACAATCAAGGGGGAAAATATGTTATTTTTTTCTTCTCAACATTAAAACTTTTACTACATATTAAATGCTGATATCAGAAAACTTTCCCCAATATCTACACAGGACCTAAGTCACAATGCTTCCATAAAGCTTCTAAAGTCATATAATTATATCATCCTTACTGTATTTTCTTCCATAGTTCTGAGGCAGAGTTCTGTTTTTCAGTCAGCCGGACAGAACTTATGCCTGTGTGAATGGGAGAGATTCCACTAATTGCATGCTTCTACCAACGCTTACAATTTAATACAAGAAGTAATCTACCAAACCTTTGGGAAAAGAAAAAAAGAACAAAACCCAACAATGAGAATTGTCTAGAAATAGACCTAAAGACCTGAAGTTCACAAGGAAGCTACAAAAATATGCAGATAATATTAGATTGTCAAACCTTCTTGCAGCTGAAGTGAATTGTATTTAAAAATAAGCCATTGAATTTAGGGGTCTTTGTGCCATTATTGCCTGAACAGTGTGGCTGGAAAGACAGAGACTTTGATCTTCAGAGTCCTGCTTGACTGCTTTGGGTGTCAGGACAACAGTTCTATCCCCACACCATGTGCTGCTTAGCAAACTGTAAACAGCCTATATCTCCATTATTGTGTTCCTTTTTTATGTCCCTTTGCAAAAAGGTTGTGATACTTCCTGTTATATAGGGACAGCAGTGTAAACATCACCCCCTCCCCCACCCCCCAAAAAAAAAAATTCTTTACGCAAGAAGCGATAATTTGCTTCACTATGGAATCCACTAGTGACACTGAGCTAGGTTTGTAATGTGGAATATTCAGAGAACTTCTCTGTAAGTTATCTGTCAGGAGACAGGACCTAGTCTAGGATCTGTATCTTCACTCAGGTTGTCATATTTCTGCTTTGAAAAGTTTATGTTTACAATACAGTTTCAAAGTTTTAAGCTTCCAGATGAGTAGGTGTCCTAAGCAGCTAAAGTAAACTACTGAAAGATACAGTCTTCTGGGCACAAAGGAAGAGAACAACAACTGTATATTTATTTACAGAATAAATGAAAATGTGAAGCATTTCCTGAGGGGCTTGAGTTTTCTGATATTGCATAACTGGGAAAAGTCAGAGGGAACCATTTTAAATGCTGCTGAATGCTAAATTGCTAAAAATGAGATTATTTACTTAATAGTTTTCCTGTGTGTCTCATTAAATTCTGTGCTAATTTTAAATAAATCCTAATGAGCATATGTAACATTCATTTATCTTTAATAACTTTGAAGAAAATGTTTCCTTTTTGGCCTTACTTGCAAACCATTCCGATTAGTTGAGCTGCATTTGTAAGTTTCTTTCCATTGGTCATCCTAAAATAAGACTTTGAGGCAGATCTCTCCAGTTATGTGGCCTTGAGTCAGATGATGACATGATCATGGAGGGTTTTCTTATGAGTTTATCAGCCTTGTCATAAATTGTTATTGCCATAATTGTCAGTGACAGTCTGTAAATATCTGACCAGATTTTGCAGGAAAAAGGTTGTTTTGAAATCCTCTTCTCAGGTGATGTACCAAATCCTGTTAAATTAAGTTTCTATACTGTAGTAAAAGCCTAAGTCAAGACAAAGAGAATGTTGCTCTGCTTGTGCCCTGGGAAGTCAAGTGTCTATTAATTAAAGATGGGACAGTGGAACAACATGAGTTTGTATCAAAATTCTTGAGACATAACAATATCTTACTGAGAAAGAGAGGCAGATTTTTTAAAGTGCCATAGAAGGGTTTACTTCTGCACCACATCCTTGGAGTGAAGAAATGCTAACAATACACAGCTAACGCCCTTCTCTTTTTGATATGTTGCCCTCTCCTTTGGGAGGGAAGAATTCTAAATAGATATGGATTTAGGCAAACACTGACATGAAATAGGTACTTTTGTATAATGTATAACACATAAATATGAAATGGATAAAGATGTATTTCATTTAAAAAGGAAGTTTGCCAAGTGTAAAGCTTGAAGTTTTTTCTGTCCCACAAAACAGTGATGGAGGAAGTGGTTTGCTCTCAGACACCAGCGTGCAATAAAAGTTACAGGACTTTCACATCAGGTCAGGTTATAGTGAAGGACACTTCAGGAAAATGCCTCTCGTGGCAGGTTATATTATCAGTCTTCACACATAAAATAGTTAAAGCCTCAGTTAACACCCAGAATGGTGCCTTAACTTTCCCATTAGAAGGACTCACATGTTCCTCATCTTAGTTTCTAACATACCTTAGTGTCAAATCACTCTTAGGGGGCTCCTTATTGCAAGTGTAGTCATATTCCCTGGCTGCTAAAGCTTTCTTGCATGTACCTTCTACCCTGAGGTGGAAAGCCTCTAACATACGTCCTCCCTAGGTTTGTGCATTGGACCTGAAATGTCGCCTCTGTCCTGTTGTTCTATGACTCCTGTCACCTTCCACACTGTGAGCTCAGACACTGTGAGTGCACACGGAAAGGCAAAACCAGTGGTATGCCTTTGATTCACCTTCTCCTGAAATATCCTAAATAACAGATACTGAAATTTTACAAATCTAGAACTTTGAAATCACATGGGCTATAATTTATTTTACACAAGTGCTTTATAACTTCAACGGCTAGTAAAAATTTATCCTGTGAGTTGCATTAAATTTCCTTGAAATGAGAATAAGAATTACCTTTCCCTGAGACTGAGAGGTGGAGCATATAAATATCCCTTAATAATAAGATAGAATTATAAAGTTCTGTGTCAGATCAGAAGTAAAGACAGATCAGAACTTTGTGCTATGGTGGCTGAGGAGTTTCTCAAGGACTCATATGCCACATGTAGTGGGGAAGAATAAGAGCCATTCTCTGAAAACAAAGTTTTCAGTTGTTGGTTCAATTTTGAAATGAGCTTACATGGGAAACATATAAAGTTTATCTTTTACCAAATGTGCAATCTGAACTACTAATGAGTCTTGGGAAACAAAACTAGTTTGCTGTCACAGTCAAGTGATGAATATAAAACTCAATGAAACTGTTTACAATAATTTTCTTTTCTATATCTGGACTTTTTTTAACAGCAGAAATATTAAAAAAAAAATCTCTGTGCTGGTTTTGGCTGGCATAGTGTTAATTTTCTTCGTAGTAGCTAGTATGGGGCTATGTTTTGGATGTGTGCTGAGAACAGGGTTGATATCACAGGGATGTTTTAGTTATTGATGAACAGTGCTCACACAGAGCCAAGGCCTTTCCTGCCTCTCACCCCACCAGTGAGCAGGCTGGGGGGCATGAGAAGTTGGGAGTGGGCACAACCGGGACAGCTGACCCCAAGTGACCAAAGGGATATCCCATACCCTATGATGTCATGCTCAGCATATAGGGCGGGTGGAAGAAGAAAGAAGAGGGGGATGTTGGGAGTGATGGTGTTTGTCTTCCCACGTAACCATTACATGTGATGGAGCCCTGCTGTCCTGGGGATGGCTGAACACCTGCCTGCCACTGGAAAGTGGTGAATGAATTCCTTGTTTTGCTTTGCTTGCATGCATGGCTTTTTCTTACCTATTAAATTGTCGTTATTTTAACCCATGAGTTTTCTCACTTTTACCCTTCTGAGATTCTCCCCTATCCCACCAGTGGGGAGTGAGCAAGTGGCTTTGTGGTGGTTAGTTCCCAGCTGGCATTAAACCACAACAATTTCAGTGATAGAATTTCAGTTAAAAATATGTTTATAATATTTTCTTTCATAACATGTACAGAAAACAACCGAGAAATCCCTTTCTGCTTAAGCTGCATGGAACATCAGTTATTACTGTCCTCCTTTATGCAAAAATTAGAGTCAGAATTGTAGAATAATTCCAGTTGAAAGAGACATTCAGAAGTCATCTTCCTCCTTGAACCAGGATCAATAACCTCTCCACAACTTCTAGAATGTACAAAGCCTTTTCTGTCTAGAAATGTGTTTTAGAGTAGAATTCCCCCATTGTAGTTACTATCACTGGAACAGTCCTTACAGACTGATAAATATCAGCACCTTAGTGTATGTATGGTTTCTGTGGACTCCACACATCCTACCTGCTCATCCATTATGAGCTCCTTGTAATCAGTTTTTATCCCACAAGAAACATATAAGATAAAATCTTCCCCTACATTCTAAAATATTTGGTATATAGGCTAAGTCTATTTGCAATTATTGTAGGCAAACTAGAGCTATTCTGGAAGGATATCTGAAGCATCAATAGCGCTTTAGTGGTTGCTGAAGGTAACTAAACTTTATAAAGTCTATAGGAAAAAATAGACACTATAGTTTTAAAGATGTTTCATAGTTGCCTACAGGAGTGAGACAACCATTAGTAAAGGTAGCTCAGAGCCAGTAGCACAAAAGCCAGGGAGAAGGGAGTATTTCCAAGATTTTTCTCCATCAGTCTCACTTTGCCTGAACTCTGGCCCTGTTCTTCAGTCTTCAAGCAGTGGTTACCTTGGGGGACTGATGACTTCTACCTCAAACAGATTCTCATCCGTTCCTTGTTCTAACTTCAAAGTTTTTTTCAGTGTCTGTCACAGGGCTCTGAAATCTTCTTCTGATGAAAAACTAGAAATGCATTCAGTGAA
Organism: Gorsachius magnificus; assembly: GCA_034008185.1. Lineage (NCBI taxonomy): Eukaryota > Metazoa > Chordata > Aves > Pelecaniformes > Ardeidae > Gorsachius > Gorsachius magnificus. The sequence continues at coordinate 169,022,892 of CM067081.1, forward strand.
GCCCATAAAGGCATGAAGCCCATTTCCTTTACAGCTTGCAGAGCCTGGATGAAAAATTGCAGAAGTCAGTCATGGCTGTCCATGGCCTCCTAGCATAAGCTGCTTTGAGGCCGTATTTTGAAGCCTTTCCAAGCAGAAAGGAATCACTGAACTTTTGTAGGAAAACCAAGAGAAGTCATATTTTGTAAGCATTCGTGCTTTACTTAGCTACAGATGAAGTTCACCATAAGTTCTTTTTCTTTTTTCCCTTAGGATACCACTTCCTTACCTGGGTTATAAGGTCAAAGTTAGAGGCCTGAGGGAATATCCTGTTTCAGCAAACAAAATCTCAAACAGAAAGCTATATTTTTAGCTTTTGTTTTCAACATGCTTCTTAGTCCATTATTAAGATGGTGTAAAAGGAGAATCATGTAATTTGTTTTGTGAAAAGACTAAGGTTTCTTCAAACTCAATTTTATGCTGAAAACAAGGTTCATTCAACAATTACATTGCTTAATGTTCATCCACAAAGTATTGATAGAAATACTGAGTCAGTCTTCCTTTCATTCATGTGACAAATAATGGGAATAAGAGATGTGTAGTCACTTAATTAACCATTCTTTTCTGGCTAATAGCATTGCACCAGAAAAACAGGACTCTCTTGCCAGTTCCTGCTTTTGACTGGAACGGACCAGGAGGCTCCTGGTTGAAAGAGGGAACATTATCATTTTCATTTGTGTTCCTGGTATTATCTGTTAGCTAGGGCAGGAACATTGCCTTCAAAAGCCTTTGAAAAAATTTCAATTCTGGATAGGATTTCACTAAGTAAATATAAAAGACAACAAGGGAAAATAAAACCAACTACAGCCATTTATTGTGACTTTTCTTGAAATATAAGAGCCTGAGAGGAATTACATTTGAATGTACAGTGACAACAAACAGTTTATGATAGAGGTTACTATTTGCAAAGGCTTTTACTGAGGAATATAGTGTAGCAAATTAAACAGGAATCAGATGCATGTCAGGATTTTGTTTCATAACTCACAGAAGAAATAGGTGTCAGTCAGCTTGGTGTAGGGACTTCTGAGCTCATTATATTAGGATTCTCCACTGCTGAGCCTGCTGGAAGACCTATGTAAAAAGTATGCCATATCAGCACATTAAAAAAGTGTGTCTCATGAGTGGTCTCAATGGTCCCATGTGAGGTCTTCAAGATTTGCCTTATTGAGATTTCCCATAAGTAGAAAAGGGAAAAATATATGCAGTACCGGCCCATATATTCATGGAAAGGGGAGTAAATATTCAGGGGGTTGCTCCTGAATTCCTGCAGGAAGATGACTGCAAGCTAGGCATATAAATACCAGTTCATCAAGGTACTTAAGATACAGTAAGACTATTTATGTTCTTATTTATGGAATCAGGCACTGCTCCTATCTGAACAAGAAACATAATTTCAACACCTTATGCAAATCCTACTACAATCAGTACCATTAATAAAATTTTTTAAAGTTATATTAAAAAAAAATGCCAGAATTTTATAATAAAAAACCTCCACTGATTTTGGGTTCCTGCCATTTGTTTTGACACACATGGAACCATATTTTGTGACTGGGGCAGCAGAACACAGTACTGGTGGGCAGAGCTCACCTCTGTGGGACTTAGCTAGCTGGAAAGCAGGGAAGAAAATGCAGCATTCTTTTAATGGTGGATTAGTTCCCCAACTCAGTCTCAGTATTGCCACTGAACAATATGTACCATGGAAACACTTCCTAAGCTGACACACCGGAACACTTCTCCAGGGATGTACTGGTAACATGGAACAAAAGACCAGATCTCACATGGATCCCACAATGAGCTTACTCCTGTCATGCCATAGGTACAGGCTATTCAGCAGAGGTAGCCTGTTTGAGATAGTCGTAATAATTACAGGTGTTTTGAGCTCAAGTTGAATAAATATTGAGCAAAGCAATTAAGCATCAACCTGAAACCAAGTAATTTTTTCCTACACTTATGAGTATTTTTGTCTTCATAAATGTAGTAGGTATAGAAAAGCCTATGCTCTACAATACTGAAGAGACAGCTATAGCTTGAAGCAGTGTCAAGTTGATTTTTTGCTTTTGTTCTGTTTTTTATTGCTACAACTTTACTAAATGACTTGGGTAAGAGATCTGTGATGTTTTCTGTGACAGGAGGCTTTCAACATTTCTCATGCACTGCAGGTTGTTTGGTTGCTAGGTTTGTTTTACTTTGGCCTATTTTAACCTTTTTTCTTTTCTTTTTTTTTTTTTTAACATGAGTATGGTGAAAACTCACTAATGGCCTTGGCAGATACTAATTAAAGGCAGTTTAATGGCTCCCAGGAAAAGAAGCCCTTGCCCAATTTTTTTGGCTCCAGATGAAAATCATCAGTCTATTAGAAAAAAAAACTGAGTGAAGAAGACTTGTGTGCATTGGGGGGGAGGACCGAGGGAATCATATGAGCAGCATTAGTCACAGATGGAGTTGATTGTAATATGATTGAAAACATACAAAATTATTTTAGAAAATCCATTGCTATTGTTATTTTATTTCAGTCAGCCTCATGATTCTCAAAGAAGAAAACATTTACATGATTAACTGGAATGATATCTCCTAGTTCTACTGAAACATTTAGTCCAAGTTTTCCAGAGTAGGTAAACATGAGCCTAGACACACAAATCTTCTTTAGCTGAATAAATCAAGATCCTTATCTTAGATAAAATTTCATGTTCAGTTACATTGGATATCAGCATTTTAATAACGCATTCTTTTTGCTATAATGTTGGCTTTTATATTTACTGCATTAATAGACTCATAAGGAAACTCTTTTTAAGAATAATGACTAATACTCTAGTATTAGTCCAGAGTGCTAGACTGAAACATGGTGTGATGGTTTCTATCCAAATAATGATAAGTAAAAAAAAAAAAATAAAAATCTTTCTATAATGTCTTATCTTGTAGACTTGCCTCAAAAATATGTCAGAGCCTTTAGACAGGTATGTCCAAGAGGTCATAACATGTGATATCCAGGAATCTTAGTTGTATTATCTGACTGCTGTTCCAAGGGAAATTACTTCTGTCCTAGGACAGGTGCGTTGCTCACTTACCTTAATAGCTAACTTTACACTAGCTATGCTAATGATGTCAGTATGCTAGCAGACACATTGGTAAATAAGACTAGTGTGGTTTAGCATGACATAGTTCTGATACAAGCTCATGCTCACATCCAACACTAAATGGTTGTCTGTAACAGGTTCCATAGCAAACACAGAGTAAGAGACTTTAACAATGTGACTTACGAATTTACGATGCTCCCAACAATTAAACTGCACATGCACAGCCTCCATGAGTGAACTAGCACAACCCTGGGGCAAGCCGTCTATCAGGGAACCTGAAATACTGGAAGTTAAGAGCAGAAGTGCTCAAACTCCACAGATATAAGAGCCAGTGCTCTTTGTATTTTTATTTAAGACTTGGAAAGCTTGAGAAAAACCCTCTACAAATCTTAAATTCTCTTCAACCTGTTGTCTGCTTACTGTTTATTGAGCCACAGTGCACAATGTTATCATAATATTACAAATAACCCAAGCTAGGAAGCAGGACCTATGGTGCAATGTACTGTACCATACGAAACAAGCTAATAATTCATAATACAAAGGTAACAAATGACAACAAATAGCTTAAGGGCATCCAGGAGAACAATGATATTCTTTGATTTTAGTACTGGGCATCAAGACTTGAATTCATTTGACCCATTATAGGCATCTGCAAAGAAGCCCTTTGTCTGAGACAGTACCATAGACTGCCTTCACTATCCACATTACAATTTATTGAATATAAAGTAGGTGAATAAAGTAATTCAGGTGAATCATGCCTAAAAGTGTTTGTATTTCTCTGTTGACAAAAACAGCACCATTATATCTCATGTATACTTGTCCATATTGTACATATTTGCAGCTAGATGAGACAAATCCCACTTCGGTGACCTAACAGTTCCACTGCTTTGTTTTGGTTTTGGAGTTGGTGGAATGAATCACAGAAAAGAAGAGTTTTAAAGATGAATGAAAAAAGAAAAAAAATGAATCTTATAGCTGGATTGATGTTTGAAGTCCAACAACATGATAGCAATACACTAGAGCATGGATAATAGTAATTCTTACTATTTAATGATCGGAAGAGGAAACCGACTGAAATATATTCACCTAAAGGAGATTTGTTTTGGAATTTTCTCTGAGGATTAAAAAAAAAAAAAGACAAAGCACCAAACACTTTTGTTCTGAGAACTTGTCCCTAGTGTTGCTCTTGTTAGGCTAGGCCACTGCGTAGGCCACAAGATTAGCGGTAGTAGAAAGTAAAAGTCTTGTGGAAAGTCAGCTGATAATCAGTCACAAAGGCTTCCTGCAACTAAAGTTTAGACTGCAACATATTTTGTTAGTATAAAACCCCTGGCATATACTTTTTCCCAGTTGCCTGACATTGAATTGCCTACCTGACCAAGTCACATGCAGTCAAACACAATAATCAGTTGCTAGGTGTCCAAATCTCACATTCAAATTCCATAGCTGCTTGTGTTTCTGCCAATAAAATCTGTTCTTTAATAGAAAATCTGCATTCAACTTCTTACCAGCCTGGAGTGCCAATCTCTGTCCTGAACATGAGAAACAGGCTGAGAAGGGGAGCAAGGCATTGCTGGGTCCAGAGAAAGGACAGCTGTACCATCAGAGACTTACAGTAGAAAGAATCTGGCTAGAGAGGAGTGAGAGGTTTCACAGACGATGAAATAAAACATATCTCAGTGATGAAAACCCAGAAGGTTCTCTGAGACAAAGGAGAGTAGTAAATGTCAGCAGAAAAATGGTATCACAGTTGAGAAAGCTGGGAAGGAAAGATTAGTGTGGGAGAGATTAAGAGAGATTTTAGTCAAGTTGAGCTTCAGCTGACAGCAAATTTATATAAGATAGTGCCAGAAGGCAGCTAAGATGTTTTTGGACACAATTCAGCCACTAGTTGATTTCATAGATACTTCTTATTTGGAGATACTATCCTGAAAATATGTGAAACAAGAATAATAGGTTCAAGGACAATGGCCCATGAAACAGCTGCAGGAAATACAGGGGGAGTAAGAAGGATCTTCAGAGAATCCCCTAAAATATAAAGGAGAAAAACTGAAACAGAACTAAGCCAAGGGAAGACCACAGTTCAGAAAACTCTCAAAATTGATAGTACGTAAGAAATATGACACACAAGGGTATAATGTCAAATGACACAGACACCCAGAGATAGCACATTCATTCAAAAAAGGAAGGAAAGCAAAAGAAAGAAAAAAGATGGTACCATAAGACGCAAACAGCATAAACACACATGGTAACCCTTAACTAAGAGTTTAGAATGGTTTTAATAGAATTCCTTTCTATGTAACTTAATTTGCGATTCACAAAATGCTGTTCAACTTGCATTCAGTATAATAAGTGCACACACAGTATCAGGTTGTAAACTCTGCAGTATATATTCCACATTTTCATCTGTTTTTTCAAGTATCAGTCTAAACTGCTCTACAGTGGAAACATAAAAATTTTATAAATAAATAGTAATCTCTCTTTCACTGTAGGCCAGACATGCTGAAGTAAATACACTAGGAAAAATGTATAAATCCATTTAATCACATTTGCTTAATGACATTGATGATCTCAGCCCTCTAAACTAGGAGACTTTTGTCCATAGTATAAAACTGCCACGGAATTTTGTCAGACTTAATGTGTCCATTCACCACATTGTCAAAGCAGTTTGGAAGGAAAGTACACTGGTGAGAGAGTTAATAAGTAGGTTTAATGCAAGTTATTAAGTGATGTCTTAATGAAGTCATAAAGCGCAAAAGCTGGTGCTAACAGTGATGATGATGGAGAATAGAAAGAGGAATGATGCCTATATTCCTATATGTATATAGGAATAGAATTTTAAATTACGACTCAATTTGGGTTTGCTTCTTTTGCCAAACACTTGGAGTGAAGCTACGTGAACATAAATGGGAAATAAATGAATGCCGTTGGACTGCCAAAATGGTACCTTTGTTTCTCTTTGTCTACTGCTGTTTTGTTCTGCCAGTTGTGCTTTCTGTTGCATATGTAATGGATTTGCAGAAGCAGTTGACAAATAACTGCAGGATTTGATGGGAGCAGCAGGTGCCTATTTTTCTGGTCCGCATAAACCTTATTCTAAGTAAAACTTCACATTTCAAGAAATAATTAACACTGCATGTCACAGTAGAACATTACAACTGAAAAGAAATTATCACAGAATTAGCAATGGCCTTTACCTGAATGCATCTAAAAGCTTCATCAATTTATAATTCTCTTTGGTTATAGCAAAAACAAGCAGCTGGACTACTGTCTTCCCTTGTGGCCAGGTTACTTCTGCAGAAGTAATTTTCCATTTTCTGTTTCTCCTACCAAGCCTGTTTTTATATCAAATCTGCCCAGATTTCTAGTAAGAAGGTTTTTTTTCAAACTGCCCCCCTCACCTTTCCTCCCTTGGCTATTTCTGAGTGCCATTCCATCTTACTTCTTTCATTATCCAGAACAGCCGAGTACAATACACAAACAGCCACAGGAGCACATGAAACAAGTCTGAATGAACAATTGTTTAGAAACTCTTGTGGATGGATATACTTTGAAACAGTCCATGGTAGTAAACAAAATAGTTTACAAGAGAACTGAAGTTACATTTTCAAATTCAGTCTTTAGGTTTTAAAAATAAATTTTAAAAAGTTTTAATGACAGATGTGCTCCAGATTTGCTCTCAACTCAGAAATGTATAGGTATGTTCACATGTGTAAGGGAGTGTGTCTGTGTACACAAAGTGAAGATACATGTATACATGGAGGAGAGGAATGAAAGTAATCACTTGTCACGTATTTCTTCGATTGAGTTAATGAGAAAGAAAATATATACATTCCAGTTTTACAGGAACAAGGATCCACCTTGTACACAGACTAAAAATTTAATTAATTGAATTGCCTGTAAAATACAGATAACACATGACCCAAAGTAATCTTTAAAGGCCAACATGATACTCTTCATTGGGACAATCAGTCTTAGACGGCTTCCTCTAACATATGAATGCATCATTTTAATTGTTCCTTACATGTTTGCTTCTCTTTACTAAAATTAATGCTGGCAAAAAAAATCTGAAACTCCAGTTATATTCAACAAAATATATACAATTGACATGAGATCACTGATTTTTTACTAGGTGCTACTCCTCTTTTTACTAAATAGCTTGTTGATGCTCCCCTTCTGTGCCAGAATGCAACTGTTTAGTAAACATCATTTACTTGCTTATCATGTGTCTGAAAAGTTGTTAGCCAAATGAACATAAAGACCAAATGTAAAAATGTAGAATAGATCAAGATAAACCAGAAGTGTTAAAGTATTCCCCCATGAGACTGCATGCTTTTCTTGTATTGACTTACCTGTGATTCTCTAAGTTCCTGTGGGCTCTTCTTTCCGTCATGGGACATTTGTATGTGCATGAACAGCAAAAGCGTGATATCTGTCTGTGGTTATCAAACAATCACAGGGCAAAATCCACATATCCAGATGCCAACCCCCTCCTTTTCCTTTTTTAAAGATGAGAACAAAGGAGAAAGTTGGCAGTTTGATTGTGTGATGTGTCCTACTTCACGGTATATGAATTATACTTCTGTTATCCATCTTGGAGAACTTAATGCTATGTCATTTACTTTTATATACAACCACAGGTCACAAACTAGAAACTAGATCAAATTTTGTGATAGCAGAGTGCCTTTCTAAAGAGATGTTTATTAAAAAAAAAAAAAAAGAAAAAACCAAACCCAAAAAAACCCAAAACGCAAAAAACCTGAATTTTGTAAGCAGAAGAAGCCAATTTAGAATATATCTTATACCCTAATATTAAATTTGAACTTTATAGTACTTAAGAGATCAGGAGGTTATCAGATATTATTTCAAGGAGATGATCTGTGATGTGGGAAAATACTACAGATGTTTATTGAAAGAAAAGGTATCATTTCATTAGTGTGAACCTGACAGGTAGGCAGAAAGGACATAAACTTTCCTTGCTAGGACACAACATTCTGGAAACATTATCTAACCTGACCAAACTGGGAAGTGTGTGTGTGTGTGTGCGTGTGTGTGTATGCGTGTCTGTGAGAGAGAGATCACAACTATATTAACTTCCATAAAGTTCCTCCAGGTACAGGCTTCTGGCACCCAGTAGCCAGCTAAGATCTGATGGTTTCTCACCCATAAAGAAGCCTCACAACCTCTTTTCTTTCCCTTTTCCAGTTTCCTGGGTTCCAGAACAGAACAACCAGAGTAAGAGCATTTAAAAATATAAATAATAAATTAAACATAGAAATAATAATTAAAAAGTAAAGAGAAAAAAACCTCAATAAATCCATTGAATATTTTGCCTGAAAAACTGTTTAACATTTTTCAGAAATGAAATTGGAATATTATGAGTAATATAAAGAAGGAAATACAAAATATACTGGGACATTGTGATATTGTGCCTTTTCAATTGGGAAAATAACATCCTGACTGTGAAGAAAGGAAATTAGAACTTGAAGAATGTAAGGCACAGATGAAATACTACCTTATTCTGACATATATATCTACCAGGAAGTACACAGAAGGCAAGATAGCCTTGTGATAGGTTTTATGGTTACTGAAAAGGAAATCTCCCACGTGAGAGCAGGTAGAAATCATTGATGAAATATTGGTAATAGAAAGGCTTAGCAGAATAGAGGCAAGACACTATCTTCTTTTCATGCTTACTCTACACCACATTCTTCCTCCTTCTCCCTGGGCTATAGTGGAAGGACAGGGAGAAGATTTTCTGCTCTCACTTCAAGAGCAGGACACAAAACCAGCCCCTGCTAAAATAGTCTCTACGAGCTAAAAGGAGAGACTGAAGAAAAAGTCAAATTTACTCTTTCCATCCATTAAAGACCTTCAGCAGTAACAATTCAACATAGTGAATAAGCAGCTGGTGCATAGACGTGGCTACTAGCCACGCGACTGACCATGAACAGAGATCTTTTCTGGAATAAATTATATATTTGGATACATTTTCATACCATTAGCAAAGTGTATCTGTAACTCTAGAGTGCCTCATTTCTGTATTTCAAAGTGTGTAGGTACCAGAGTGTATAATGACATCTTCTTTAAGAGGGATACATATTGTCTGATATTAACTTCATTGAAATGTTCTAGAGGAAACTTTCTAATAATATGGAGCCTGTTTCCAATTGCTGTCTTGGAAAACTTCAGCCTGAAACATTAAACTTAAGCAAAATTTTAAGAAACTAAAAATAGAATTTTATGATGTGAGGCATCACATTTTAACTGTTGGCAAGAGCCTAGTTCTAGATGTAGTATCATTGCATACACAGTTATGCACACACATATGTATATACATAAGACTATGCTGAATTATTAAGATTGCAAGAACAAACAATGCATTAGGAAGTTAAAGTGACATTAATTTGAACTACTTCACAGTTAATGCATTAGAAGATTGATTCTGTAAACAGTTAACAGAAATCAACTCATTTATTGCAATGTATTACTAGACGGTCCATTGTTTGTATGAATGTGGTCCGGGTCTCAAGCCAGACTCAGAGAAAGAGGAAAACAGATTGGTGGCCATCTTGGGACTGTTTGTCATGCCAACATCATGTGGTTGCAGGCTTAATTGTTTTTGTGTTCTGTTTTGGTTTTTTTTAAGGAGGAGTTAGGTTTTTATTCCCAAAGTTGAGATGAGAATCAATACAGTTTCAGGAATTTTGCTGAAGGTACCTTGGTTCTTACAGTGGTAGATAACAAGAATTGACTCTTATTATTTCAGCAAAATTAATAAAAAAAAATGAAGAACATATAACGCATGAACAAAGCATTTACAACAGTGAAGTGACATGTATGGATAATAGATTAAAAGGAAAATAAATAATAGGTCAATTGAGAACTTCAGTTTACTTTGAAGATCATTAGTAGACAGCCATCCTACAAGGAAAGAAAGGTTACTTAATTTATCTACTTTCAGAGACTAAGTGGAATTCAGTTGGTGGATTAAGACACCTAAACAAAGATTTCTACATACACACCAAGTGCTTAATACCACCTTTTAGTCAGTGGAGATCTAGTCAATAGTATAAATGGAGTCTAGAGAGTGATTTTTCTCACCCTGATCTAGAAATCTCCATTTCATCCACTGAGAAGTTCTAACTTCGTTTTCCCCGTTTTTGTGACTAGTGTATGCAGCTCTCTTTATCTGGAATCTAAGAACTCATATCATGTTTAAGGGTCTTTTGACAGGTTGCAGGTCTGTTGGTTTGTCACACCAATAACAAAAACCTTGTCTTCAGACCAAGCAAAGAAAGGACAGGTATTTTCAACTGACAGTAATAACACAGAGGCTTTTCTACCACAAGGAGTTTGAGTAATTTCCATTTTTGTTCTGGCTCAGGAGCCACCAGTATTAATGTGAAGATACCCATTTCTTCAAGATGTTCCTGCCCACTCCCACTGTCTCCCTTTTAGGCCTTTGCTTGCCATGGGAAGTTCAAGAGTCTCTGTTACTTTCCCTTTTAAAGTATCAGAAAGGTCTTAAAACTTGTCAACCTCAAATCAGACCTTTTTCCAGGAAAAAAAAAAGAAAAAAAAGACAATAAACCCCTAGATGCATTTGCTTGGAAAGCTAAATTCAATCTTCCAGTTGAGGTAACGGACATATGAGCCAGTAAAGGTATATTGCATAAACAGTGTATAGTAGCCTGATTTTCATTTCCTTTCCACAGATGCAAGCTTTTCACAGTGGGTATTCCTCCACCTCAGGGAATTCCTCAAGAGGTTATCAACCTTTCTTAAAACACTATAGAGTTTTTTGGTTTGGGTTTGTTTGGTTGGGTTTTTCTAACTTGCAGATATTCAGAAATTAAAATAATTTTGATATTTATTCCACTGATTTCTGACTTAAAAACAGAACTAGTTTTTATATTGCATCAGAATAAATTATTCACATTTTAAATTACTGCATTTTTTTCTGCCTTTTTTCAAATTAAGGGGGCATCCTCCCACTGTCTTCACAGTCTAGCTTTGGCATGAAAGGTTATTTCCACACTTCTCTGGATAACCCTTTTTAAAAAAAAAAAAAAAATAAAATTATTTAAATAAAGAAACTGCTTAATGTTCCAATTTCCCACCTTTATTCAGTAACATGTTGTGATATCATAGTTACCTCATGAACTGAAACTCAAAAAAAGAGAACTGTAGAAAGCGAATGAATGCAGAAACAGGGTAAGTGTGAGAAAAAAATCCAGAAAGCTGACATGCAATTTCAGCTAGTAAGGGACATAAAATATTTTTTAAAATGCTTTAATAAATACATCTTTTTTTTTTTTTTAAAGAAGCAACATTTGTTTAACTGGGACTGAACTTATGAATGAGACAGAAAATATTATCAGTGATTTTTTCTGCTTTGACGCTTCACAAGAAATGGTTAATTTTGACCTGATACTGTTATTAGTGTTAATACCAGTGCATCTAGTACATAGTACATCTGTACAACTCTCTGATGGAGACATAACATATTTGCTCAGGTTAGATAAAATTTACTTGTGGTGGAGAAAAACAAGAGTGATGGATTTACAGAACAGTTCATTTAACTTTGGTGCTTGAAACAATACAGAAACATGTTCACACACCCAAGAGGTAATAACAACCCACTGACATGAATTTGTCAAGAGCAGATAATGTCAGATCAGTCTAATCCTTTGATGGGGTTACTGTTCTGTGAATACCAAAGGAGGGGGTGCAGCATCTTGGTCCCAACATCCCTCTGGACAGGGCTCTATCCAGCGTTGCAGTAGGAAAGTCAGGGAAAGACAGAAAAGATGAAAGTGTTATTAATTCAGTTCACAGATGGTTGAAAACCTGCATTCTCAATGTAGTTATCAATGGTTTCTTGTCAAATCAGAAGCATAGCTGGTGGGATGTTTGGATAACAAAATAGGGCACATGCTTTTAAAATCTGTATGATCTTGACCTGGGAAAGGTTTAAAATGCTCTGAAGGATGAGATTTTAATTCAAAATGATGCGGGTAAACTGGAGCAACAGTGATACCAGTAGGATGATTCTGCTTAGTATCAACTGGAAATATCACATTTAGGAATGAAAATCAAATGTATAACTACAAATTGAGAATTAACTAGCTGAGCATAATGCTACAGAAATAAAGCTTAAAGTGGTGAAAAACAAAGTCTGGAAATATGTTTTCAACTCAGCAGCTTTTCCATTAAAGACAGATGTCATTGCCAGATGCATTATTGTTAAGACAGTAATTTTGCTATTCCAAGGTCCTTCTGGTATATAAAGAGCAATTTCAAACATTTTTAAATTAATTAGGGGAAACTCAGAGAAGATCAGTAAGAGAGGAAATTTGGAAACAATATATATAGTCTGAGAGGACTAGGTTTGTTAAGGCTGGAGAGGAAAAGGTAGGATAAGAGTGTCAGGAGGAAATCAGAGGAACATGAAAAGTTTCAAATATGTGAAATGTTATAGAGCACAGGACTGTAAAAAAAATTATTTTAATTTAAATTTAATTTAAATTTGCTTCACCAGTTAATAAGATGAGATATTAGAAAACATTGCTAATTGTAAGGATTGTCAAACAGGGGAACAGGTTAGTTTGGGAAGCTGTTGAATCTCTTTGTTGAGTGCTTTTATGATTAACATAGGAGACAAACATTTGTCAGGGGCTGTTCAGTTATACTTGACCTTGAATTAAAGTGGGGAAGTGGGCTAGCTTAATCCACGATCCTTAAATACTAGTATCCTCAGGACAGGAGCCATGTAGACTTCCAAAAGCAAGGGGGGAAAAAACCTGTTTTAATTTTATCTGTGCAGTTCACAGAAGAGCCATTTACAAATCATAATGAAAAAGAAGCTCTTTAAAAATACATGAAGGGCAAATGTGTTTTCTTTATCAGCCTCAACAATTTGGTGCAAGTTCTAATTTCTTTCTGCTGTAGCTTCCAGGGTCCCATTGATCTTGCAGCGTAGGAGGACTCTTAGGTGGGAGTCTGTTACCCTGAGCAACATGACAGTGCTAATTCAGTTGTGCTCTGGGAAAATGAAAGTAGGCTACATGCATATTTGCATCTCTGCCAATAAACACATTAGTGCTGCAAGTGCAGGAATTTTTGCCACATTAATCAGTTCGATTCCCCTATTAGTATTTTTTTAGTCCTACCTGTCTTCCATCTTCTTGATAAAAAGGGCAAGGGATCTGCTTGTCATACATTTCACATTGAACTCATTTCAGTTGGTCTGCTTTATTGCATACATTCATTTTGAAGCTTATAAATGAGAAATCCAATAATATGCAACTAGAGGAACCAGCTGGTTTTCATGCCATTTCAGCTAAATAATTATTTTTGTCTTGCTAAAACACAGAAAGAATTCTTATTTTTAAGAATAATTTTAGGATTTATGGAACATAGCTTGATTCATACTCATTGCTAAAATAGTTTTTTCCTCCCTCTCTGTGTTAGTGCATCCAATGGCTGTTAGATCCATGTGAAATTTCTAGATGTGCTTCAGTGCAGTCAAATTGGGATTCATCCTGCCTAACTTTACTATATAAGAGTTAGGCTTCTAGTCTGAGCTAGTTATCTAGACCCCTGCTGCAGTCACTGGGGAGAGAAGCACCTTGAGCTGGTGATTCATCTCACTTGCAGTACTTATTTTAAAGCAAATGGAAACCCAGGAGTATGGGATACCTGGGTAGTATTACACACTGACCAGTCCCCAGCTTGGATGAATGAAGGGCCAAGGCATTGGAGAAGTGATAACACGAACCTTTAAAACTCAATCTGGGTGCTGTTGTAGTCGTTCTAGGGGCAGCTATAACATACTTTCCTAGATGTAATTTGGGCAAAAACTACCCTGTTAGAAAATTTCCTCCTTAAAGGCAAATTTTGGGGTGGGGTCTCTTTTCCCTCGATTTCAGGTGGGGTTTTTTTGTGCTGAAGTGATCCCACAGGAGTGAGAATCAGTCAGGTTTAAAGGTGCACCTTGGATTAGGACTCCTAAATGAAGCATGTTTTCTTCCCTCACAAAGGCTAGAAGCCACTGCACTGCAACTCAACAGCTGGAGAGTGTTTCTTCAGGCTAACTTGCAGAAAATATTGGATGGGTTCTAAATATTCAACACAGAACATGACAGTGAGCATCTCCACCCACTTGTTCAGAACTCTGAATCCTTCCCTGAGGACAGGCGCTGCACACCACAGCAGGAGGCAGATTTTTCTATACTAGATCCACATGGTGAGAAGACTTGCCCAGAAATAGAGACTTCACCCTTGAATCCTATATGAGCCTCAGGAGTCTTGAGCCCACTGCTCCTACTCCTCAAGCAAAGGGTCTAACCTCCAACTCTCTGTTAAATAGGATCAACTCCTAGTGCCGTTTATGCACTTTTACCAGTGATTTTTTAACAGATAATCACTATGAATTTACTGTGTTATTTTACAGTATTTGATAAATTACGTCTCAATTTGTTTAACTAATGATCTAATTTGGAAAGTATAACTGGCACACGTAGTATGAATTTTAGATTAAATGGACTATATCTCAAAATGAGTCAATCAAGGTTGCTCTCACATTCTCCAAGATGACAGCAGGAACCAGGAGACTTGCTCAAAGCATGCATTATCCAAACTAAGCATGATAAGCAGAAGATAATATTTTTTTTTTTTTTACATTGCTATCTGCTTTACATTTGAGCAGATGTGTACATTGAGTTGGTAAGTTTTTAAAGGTAGCATCTTGCTGTGTGTTCCTAAACTGAAACAGGGTCATCTGCGCATAGAACTTGTTGGTTTTTTTTATTTTAAATCCCTACATATATATTGTAACTTTACTGACTGGAATGCAGAAAAGTTAAAGCCACCAATTTCTATTTTCATTCATGATTTTTAATGAATGAGAACAATTGTGTGAAACTCACAGGTTCATAGCCCAACTTGCTAAAACCCATGATGTGTTAGCATGTGTGTGTAAGAAGGAGAGTGAGTGATGTATGGTGGGGAGTAACACAATGTTGAGACAGGAAACTTAAGATGTTATTATCTTAATCTATAAATTATAAATCTCATTTTCCACATCTCCAGCCCCATGAGTCTCCTCTTCAGCTGTGAAACTTAAAACAATAAATGTGAATAAACAATAGCTGTGTAAACACGTTGGCTATGTTTCCTACCAAGATGATTACACTTGTAATTTTATGCCTAGTTTCATATCTGATGTTGATAATTATTTAAAATAATAGAATTTATTTCATACTGATTAAATTTCCCTTTTGCACAGAGATCTGGACCTGTTCCTGTGCTATTGTCAATGCAGAGTTTTGCAGAAAACCAGCCCCCCTTCACGAGCTCTAGGACCCAAGCCAGCTCCGCACTGGAAGTGATATAGCAGTTGTTAGGGTAGTATTCAACTAACCAGCCATGATGGGAGGCAAGATATATTAGGTTGGAATCACAACATGATATGTCTGTGGAATAGTTTGGAGTGCGGATGTCTTAAGGACACATCTGTCTGAATAAGAAATGGAGGCATACCTTTCAGTCTGTGGAAATGAATTTTGAAAGCTTACCAGAAGCTCAAAATCTGTAAGTGGCATTTACTGCTCTGCTTCCCTACTCTTTCTCTGTCTTAAGATGAAGGGGGATGGGGGGAAGTGGGGGGTGTTAACAAGAAATGATCTTTTATTCCAAAGTTTTCCTTGGGGCTTCCAAACAGAAAACAATTTCTTTCTTGGTCCATCCAAAGTAACACTGTCTTGGCCATCAGTTGTTAACATGTTTTTTTATATTTCTTTTCATTTTAATATCTTCAGTACTATTTTTCTGGGTTTTTTCCCCTCTTTAAACATCCTACAATCTCCAAATTCCTTTTGGAGTTTTCTAGTTAATTAAGGTGGAAGAGTCAAGTATGACAGCACCTATTGCTGCCATGAGTGGAGATGACCTCTACATGAAACTTACAGAAGTAGCTCCAGTGTTGGTACCCAGACAGAAACTGATTAAAACAGACACTGCTACATGGGAATATTATTCATTTTAATAATGCCAGACAGTCTCAGGAGTATGATTGGTAATGGATTCCATCTGGTTTGGTTGTCTCTGTTCTGCCTCAGAATGACTTTATAATTAGCTTTGAATCTATTAAACTCTATAATTTCAATCCTGAAATAAGCTATGTGCTTCATAAAAGTTTAAAGGTAATATACAGACTTAGACTTTCATTTTAAGAGATGCGTATAGGAGGTCAAGGATTGACTTCAGTTAATCATACATTCTGATACTTGATTTAAAAGATCAAATAGATGAACTGGATATGAGCTAAGGATAGTGGATTAAATTAAAATGTGTAAAATGATCATTTGGATAAAGTAAATCTTAATGGGCTTTTTACCACTGAAAAATTCCTGAATTTTATTTAGTTTAATTTCCTAACATAGGACATTTACTAGCAATTCAAAAATAGAAGTGTGAGAAACAAAATTCCTTTGTGCCTCTGAAGAGTAAAATACAGATTGAGAATCTCACTCTACGTTTACTTATGGTGTCGTTAATGAGTTTGAATCACTATGCAGTATTTTTGCCTGTCTTACACAAAGATTTATGAAATAATTTACCCCATGAATGAAACCTTACCAGAAATCACATTCCTATGGATACAGAAAAAAACCAGTAATTTTTATCATCTTCAGCATGAAAAATCATCTAAATTAATTTGAATGGTATATATTGTCTTCATTTATACAGTTTATATACATCATTAACCCATGTTACCACTCAAATGTAAGAGGATTAATACTTTTAAGCAAAGTCGTTTCTAATTATGAAGCAAAAGATCAAAGGCAGCTGATCATTGACTCTAAAGCAATAGGAAACAGGAAAGCTGTATCATAAGCTTTAAAGAGATTTGGAGGTGAAAAATAATACTTTCCAGCCATTTTGTATAGTCAGTACAACTGGGCAATATCTAATGGGTAGTTAGCTATAATTTATAAACTGGACAGTTCTAATATTAAGAATTGATACTACAGAACATTACGGAAAGTACTTCTACCTGTTTGAGTTAGATCCCTTACATCTTATGTGATGCATTTCTCAAAAAAAAAAAAAAGACACATACATATATTATAATTAAAACTGTACAGAAATTAAATTTCTTTAATTTCTACGTAGTTACCTTTGTAAAGGCCAGTGATGGTAAAACAATTGCACTGATTCAAACTGTTGGCAATGAGAAGAGATGTAGACTGTCACCAGCAAGAATGAACTATGATTTTAAAATTAACTTGACACAAGACTCCAAGAAGGTTCTTCATCACTGCCAATAATTATGTTACAACTCTGCACTCATGTTGAAAACTAAACTGCCTCTAAATCAGATTTCTTAGGAAATAAGTTTGCATACAACTGTTGTTAGGCAAACCTCAGTAGCAGCCATTATTTGTGTTTGAAAGTTTCTAACTCACAGCAAAAGAGGAAATCCAAGAAAAATCATAGGAGATGACACTTCTTAGGTTCTAGTGTGAAAGGTCAGTGATATCTACAGTAGTAGTTGTAATGCTATCTACAAGCTACAACTCTCAGACATTTAATAATGTTCTGTAATAAAAAGCAAGTAAGCAAACCTTACTTTTAGCTGGAGGTAATTTTTTTGCTTTTGAAACATTTTTGACAAAATGATTCACAATGAAATTTCCTTGTAACATACTTTCAGTGCAGTTGGGCCTTTTGATTTAGTGCTATTTGTTATTGGAACATACCAAAAGGCCAAATTCAAACAGCAGATATGCAGCATTTTCTCAAATCACAAAATATGTGCAGTTAAGCCAATGTCACCAATGCTCCATAGCTGACCTTCATTCATATCTACAACAGCTTGGTCTCTTTATAACTTTCTGGGTGGTCATATTTCTGACAGTCTCATAACCAGTATTATTATTACACCTATAAGGCAGGACCCTCCAGTGCATTTCCCTCTCATTCAAACAATGCTAAGCATTGATTGAGACTGATTTCAATACAGTACTAAAATGACATGGGGCAAAGATAATGAAAGGCTTTAAAGGGTATGAAAAAAATTAAGTATTACATTCTCTTATTTTATCTGAAGATGTCCTCTGGCATCTTCAGTGACAGCTCTGATTTGATTTAAATCAAGTTATCAATAGCATCTCTTAAAACACTGGGTTCAAAAACAATTCAAAATTAATCTGGCAGATCACCAATGAGCCACAGACAGGGAGGAAAATATTCCTGTATTTTGGTGCACAGACACAAAATGGGTTCGTCCAGTAAGGATCTCATCACAGAGCATAATACAACTCCATGTGTTGCTAGTGAACAATCCTAAAAGCAAAGCAATACACTAAAAATAAATAAATGAAACTGTAATGCATTGACCTCTTAAAAATCATGTAAAATGGATGCTTGGGTTTTTTCCTTTGATCTAATCTTAAGCAACCTTGAAAGGGTAACAATGAAGCACACAATTTTCACATACATACATACATTGAATCATACATGCATACATTTAATCATACATGCATATACACACACCAGCTAAATTAAAAACTCTTATAAAAGCCCAACCAGTATTTAGCTACATCTACTTATATAAAAATAACCCAGATTTACTGGTGTCAGAGAAAAAAAAAGGAAAAAAGAAAAACATGTGTGTGATTGCACTTTTTCTTCTTTTCCAGTGATTTTTTTTTTCCTTTAACCTGCCAGATAATTTTCTCTTAGAGACTGCTTTTAATAATTGGCTGAAACATCCCTTTGGCTGAGATGACAGAGGTATTGTTTAGCCTAAAAGTTTATTTTAAATGAAAAAGTAGAGCTTACTCTTGCACAGCTTCATCAGGATGTTTGTATCCAGCTACTACAAAGTAAGAGTCAGCTCTGAATTTTAATGAAATAAAGTGTAAGTTAGATTACAAGTGGGTGAATTATTATGCATAAAAATGCACTAAACCAGGAAAACTACTAAAACTGACACACCTCTTTGAACACACATTGAATAATTCATAGTTGTGTGGTGTAAATACATATTATCTAAGCAGTTGATTTTAGATAAGGCAATGCAGAAGGTTATGCTAAAAAAGCAAAATATTTTGAGGGGACTACAGGTAGGAAAGATGAGGCTCTCAAACCTGCACAGGGAGCTGAATTTCTTCTATTCGGTTATCTTGTCTAACATTTGCAGAATTTCACCAGGTTACTTGTTCCAGGTTCATAACTTCAGTCACAACGACAATTTGTCCTTTGAAGGAAAACAGCTTTTGATTTTTAGATTTCTATTACTGAACACCCTACCAAACCCCCAGTTAACTTTCATGCTTAGTACCAAAGTAGTGCACTGTATTTTTAGTTTGAGTTTGTTCAGCTTCAGCTTCACTTTTCATAGAATCATAGAATCATTTGGTTGGAAAAGACCTTTAAGGTCATCAAGTCCAACCATACCTGTCCACTACTAAACCACATCTCTAAGCACCACATCTACCCGTCTTTTAAATACCTACAGGGGCGGGGACTCAACCACCTCCCTGGGCAGCCCCTTCCAGTGCCTGATAACCCCTTCAGTGAAGAAATTTTTGCTAATATCCAATCTAAGCCTCCCTTGGCGCAACTTGAGGTCATTTCCTATCGCTTGTTACCTGGGAGAAGAGACCAACACCCACATTGCTACCACGTCCTTTCAGGCAGTTGTAGAGGGTGATAAGGTCTCCCCTCAGCCTCTTCTTATCCAAACTAATCAATCCCAGTTCCCACAGCTCCTCCTCATAAGACTTGTGCTTCAGACCCCTCACCAGCTTTGTTGCTCTCCTCTGGACACGCTCCAGCTCCTCAATGTCCTTCTTGAAGTGAGGGGCCCAAAACTGAACACAGTATTCAAGGTGTGGTCTCAGCAGTGCTGAGTACAAGGGAAGGATGACTTCCCTGGTCTTGCTGGTCACACTATTCCTGATACAATCCAGGATGCTGTTTGTCTTCTTGGCCACCCAGATCCTTCTTTGACAGGCAGCTTTCCAGCCACTCTTTCCCAAGCCTGTAGCATTGCATGGGGTTGTTGTGACCCAAGTGCAGAACCTGGCACTTGGCCTTGTTGAACCTCATACAATTGGCTGCAGCCCCATTGATCCAGCCTGTCCAGATCCTTCTGTAGAGCCTTCCTACCCTCAAGCAGATCAACAATTCCACCCAGCTTAGCATCATCTGCAAACTTGCTGTGGGTGCACTCAATCCCCTTATCCAGATCATTGATAAAGATGTTAAACAGAACTGGCCCCAACACTGAGCCCTGGGGAACACCACTTGTGACCGGCCTCCAATGCATTTAACTCCATTCATCATCACCCTTTGGGCCTGGCCATCCAGCCATTTTTTTACCCAGCAAAGAGTATGCCTGTCCAGGCCATAGGCCTAGATTGATTGGGGGGTTTTGTGTGTTGTTTTTTTTTTTTTTTTGCTTTCAATGGTATCCTCTCTATAAATACTTGTAGGTCATGAACTTGTCACTTCTTCACCTCATCTCAGATAAAACATTGACTCTCACTGAAAGCAAAATTCATCGTGGTTACAGTTTTTTTATGACCACTTCCAAATTTTATCATTTTTCTGTCACATAAACAGGATAGTAACTTTCACTATTGCTATTTACAGGAAAAATACCAGTTTTTAAAAGCTTGATATCACCTAGAACACACATCTGAACCTCACATTAATCTTATCTGAAAGAATACACTGAGAGCAAAAAAATATTCAGCTACCAATAATTTTGAGTCTTTTGTAGGATCAGCTCATATTCCAGTTCTCCTAGAAGTACGATTCCCATTTTAGTACTTTAGTTTTGACACTGCATTTCTAATGCCTGTGGTAAAATGAACTTACTCTGCCATGTAACCCTGATCATGGTGACAGCAATTAATAATTGAAACATTGACCTGTTTCAATTATAATGTAACTACTCTGCAATTTTTTTTCACCCTCCAAATATTACTGTCAATAAAGGTTTTGGTGGACAACACAATGAAGTCAGGAATACCCCTTTGAAGCAATTTATGCAAAACATGTATTGGGTTGCATTGGTAATAGCATAGCCAAACTGACCAAGCTAAGTGATTATCCCCCACTCTTCAGCACTCATGAGGCTGAACGCGAAGCACCATGCACTGTTGCAGGCCCCCTGGTACAAGAACGACATTTACAAACTCAAACGAGTTTGCTGGAAGGCCACAAATACAGTTAGGAGATGGAAGCACATGGAAAGTACCAAAAGAGTTGGATTTGTTAACCTGGGGAAATCTCAAAGAGATACTTCTCCAGAAGAAGGGGGAATTTAACTTCTCTCTTCAACAGCCTAATATGTTGGTACAGGAAAGACAGACTCTTCTCTAATATGCACAGCAAAAGAACAGGATGCAATGATCATAAGCTACTGCATAGGAATTTCCAGCTGGACAAAAAGAAAAAATCACAAATAGGGTAGTTAAGCCCAGCACCGGTTTCCCAGAAAGCTTGTCTCTGGAGAAATTCAAAACTTGACTGAACTAGGTCCCAAGAAACTTTGTCAAACTTTGAAGGTGAACCTGTCTAGATAATATCCCGCAGTCCTTTCCAATATAAATTATTCAATTATTTTATTAGAAATGGGATCAATTAAAGAAACTGGAAAGGACTATCTCATTCATAATATATTGCATTATATTGAGGTTTATACTTGTGATACTGACAAGTAACCTTCTAGGATGTACAGCATCCCTACACATGAGAATCATTGGCATTGTTTTATTCATTTTCATTTGGCCGAGTCAAGTCTTCAGATTGCTCAGGTAGAGATGTCAAGAACAGCAATATATTGAGGAAATATGTTTATTACAAAGCTACAGTTCTGGGATACAATAAGAAAAGTAATGGGGAGTGATAGTAAACCCAAGAAAACCCATTCATGCTTAGGGAAGCCTCAGCAGCAACAGACATGGAAAAATGAATAATGACAAAGTCTCAACCTCACTTGGTTCCTGAAATTAAGACAAATATGTTAAAGCCCAGGTTAAAAGGGTAGTAAGTAATGAAATGGATATTAATCTAAACTTCTGGGACATTTTAAAAGTAGCTAAATTACTTTCCTATAATAAATCTCATTATTATTCAATCTTAGCTTTAGTGGGATAAAATTTCAAACTTTTTATCCAGCACAGAACATTAAAAATAATAGGTCCTTGCCACCTGGGAATGAAGGCTATCAAGATTTCATGGTGGCCATTAAAACAAGAGCAATATGAATGTCTTCTCCTGCAACTCTCCTTGAACAGTTACATGCTGTCTCTCTGATCTATTCCTGAAAAATTCTATTTGAGTGCAAAGAAAACCACTCTGCCTGATCCCTGAATATATAGTTCTTGAGGTTCTACTCATGTCTCTTAACACTTTTGGTACATTTAAATCCTTTCCTTCTTTTTAGGAAGTGGCACTGACACATCTACACATATGGACAGTGAAAACAGGTAGGAAACCAAGGTTAAGAAAATAGGGTATAAATGAAAACATACCTAGAAAATAAAAATAGGAAGAACCCGTCAAGACAATCACCTTAGTAAAGCTTCTCTGAGGGAACAAATGCAAATGGTAGCTGCTCCTTTAAACTGAAGCTTAAGGAGTTTTGCATTTGGGTGGGTGGGAAATAGAATGTTAAGACACGGAATTAATGAATTCCGGCAGCAAGGGAGTATTTTTCAGCTGTATTACCAGCCTGAAGTTCAGTATAAAAACTGCACTAAGCAGATTAAAAAGCAAGGAACATTTATATAATTTCAAAAAATTAATTGCAAAAATGAATAATACTTACAGCATGCAAAAAAATCAGTCACTAGAAAATATATTTTTATTATTATGTATACAATAAGGATACCAAGAAGATAAAGATTTCTAATGGTTTATTAAGAATAACAAATAAGTATGTTTCTATCATTCAAAAATGTGAATTGTCATGGCTTGTGAACATTAAGTCATCAACAGAAAGACTTATTATCTGTGAATTTAATAGTAGCCTTTGAGTATGCAGGACACAAATGGTAGCTTGCTCTTAATAATACAAAGGGCATACCTTGCCCACACTTTCATAAATTACCTGTTTAGAATGCATGGTTTGACTACCTCTGACCACTGCACTTTGCTTATTAATACTTGAGGCTTTGGCTGTATTAAGTATATCTAACATGTCTCTGTTGTGTTGCTTATGAGTGCAGTAACTGGGAAATCATGTCCAGGAAAATTAAGAAGGTTGATTTAAATAATTTTGTTTCAACATTAATAAAGTCTTGAGCTTCTACATAATCACAAATGCTTAAAACATTCGCCAATAAGCCCCGTGATTTAAAAAAGTTACAAAATATTTCCTAGCAGAATTCAGCTCACTCTATATGTTAAGATGGTTTACCTACATTCTTGTTGCTATCCATGGCTGTATTAGTCCAGAATAATTACTTTAATCTGATTTAAAAAAAATAAAATTGAACATATTTGTAAGAGTTAAAAGAAATTTTTTAAAAGTTTTCTTTTTTATGGAGTACTTAATTTTTTCTTTGCAAACCAAAATGTTATCAATTTTTTGACCAACATAAAAAAAGTTATTTATCTTAAAACTTGTATTGGATTTGCATGGTAAGGTTTTGATAGCAGAGGGGCTACAGGGGTGGCTTCAGTGAGAAGCTGCTGGAAGCTTCCCCTACGTCTGATAGAGCCAATGCCAGCTGGCTCTGGAAGGGACCTGCTGCTGACCAAAGCTAAGACCATCAGAAATGGTGGTAGCTCCTCTACTAATAGCAGAGTGAGAATATGTGAGGGAAACAACTCTGCAGGCACCAAAGCCAGTGAAGAAGGAGGGGCAGGAGGTGCTTCAGGCACCAGAGGAGAGATTCCCCTGCAGCCCCTGGTGAAGACCATGGTGAGGCAGGCTGTCCCCCTGCAGTGCATGGAGGTCCACGGTGGAGCACATATCCACCTGCAGCTCGGGGAGGACCCCACGCCAGAGCAGGTGGATACCCAAAGGAGGCTGTGATCCTGCCAGAAGCCAACGCTGGACGGGGAAAGAACTCACCCGGAGCAGGTGTGCTGGCAGGGCTTGTGACCCCATGGGGGACCCATGCTGGAACAGTCTGCTCCTGAAGGACTGTACCGCATGGAAAAGAGCCACGCTGAGCAGTTAATGAAGAACTGCAGCCCTTGGGAAGGACCCATGTTGGAGAATTTCATGGAGGACTGCCTCTTGTGGGAGGGATCCCAAGCTGGAGCAGAGAAAGAGGGTGAGGATTCCCTGAGGAAGAAGGAGCAGCAGAAACAATGTGTGATGAATTGACCACAATCCCCATTCCTCATCCACCTGCACCAGTGAGGGGGGAAGATGTAGAGAATTTTGGGGTGAAGTTAAGCCTGGGAAGAAGGAAGGGGTGGGGAGAAGGTGTTTTAAGATTTAGTTTTATTTCTCATTATCCTACTGTGATTTGATTGGTAATAAACTAATTTCCCTGAGTCAAGTCTGTTTTTCCCGTGATGGTAATTGGTGAATGATCTCTCCCCGTCCTTAACTCAACTCATGAGCCTTTCACTATACTTTCTCTCCCCTGTCCAGTTGAAGAGGGGGAGTGATAGAGTGGATTTGGTGGGCACCTGGCATCCAGCTAGGTTCAACCCACCACAAAACGTTTGGATATCTTTGAAAGATAAACCTGTTCTGTCATTGGTTTTACTTAATAGGCAGAAGCAAATCTTTTTTGTCAAGCTCCATAGCAATATTATTCCATTAAGTTCCTTCTTCCATAGATCTCAAAGGTCTTATTAATGCATTCAATTTCACAACAGGTCTTGGAAGCTGGGAAACTTCACCTTCAATTCATAATAACACAGAGAAAGTGTAGATTCAACGAATCTTTAGTAAGCACTAAAAACATTTTAGGCAATTAAAAAACCCCACTGCTATCCTGAAAAGACCTTCATTATGGCTGCCAAATGCTTGAGAGCTTTATGCTCTGCTGGCACCAACATTTTGGATCATGATATTCTCTAGATATATAAATACTGAAGTCTAAACATAGACAGACACTCTGTTTTGAGAGGTCTGATAACGCATTTCCCACCTAAATTCTATGGCTGATCAACTATATGCAGCATTGCAACAAAGCATCACCTAAAATGGCAGCCTCCCCCAATTTAGTAGGCATTCTAAGACACACTGACCCACCTCACTTTTGCACAGAAATGGAGAATCACAGTCTTTTTCATTCAAAGGCCTGGCTTCAAGGAGGATGTGGGCAGTATTACATATCTTTAGTACCATATCTGGGTAGATCAGTTACTTAGAAATATTAAACCTGAATTCTATCCACTTCACTGAATGTAAAAATTTAAATCTAGAACTCACCCCTTCGGGAAGTGTGTGCTAGCCAGCGAGGAGCAGGATAAAAAGGGAGGGTTGGTTCAAAGGAGACTGGGTAGATTGGGACATTCTTCATTATTTTTACTGAAACATTCATTTCTTGCACATTAGTTCAGCAAAGTTCAATATTTTGGGAAAAAAATGAGCAAGCTGAGGCCTGACTCTGTAGGCCAGTAATTAGGGCACTCGGCTGTGTCTAGGACGCTACTGTACTTTCATTGCAAGGCGTGTCATTTCCTGCATTTGGCAGAAAACTTCACTGGTGAGGTTAAAAATTTTAATTAGCTTGCTAATCCATGGAGTATTAATGTACCCTTTTACTTTATGTAATTACATTAATTAAAGCCACATTATACTGGCCTAACCACCTAACTGTCCAACTAAATTATAAAATGAGCAAGTACGGATATTCTTCAGTGTAACAATGAATGCAGTTCATTTTCTTGTGGCAGTCTTTTTCCTGGAAAATCAGGAACGTCAATTCTGTAAAACGGTTAACATATGTCCAGTCTTTAACTTTTACTCAAGTTGATCTTCATTCACTAGATATCTCTGGCGTATGTTTAAAATTAAGGTCATATTAAAACGTCACTGTTTTAGAAGAAATTTAAACATACACATAATACTGCTCTGAATACAAATACCTGATTTCTGCAGTTGTAATAGTACATTGTTAAAGCCAATGTCTACTTTCCAGATCCATGTTAATGTTAATCTACTGTAAGAAAAAATGTCATACAATATTGAAAGTAATTACTTGGGTTTTACTATTACACTTTTGCTTCTTTGGAAAGCTAATTCAAACATCATTCATAAGCGTTGAAACCAATTAAAGCCCACAAATGAAGATATTTGTGCCTGTGATAAACTTCCTCCATACTGATAAGGCAAAATTTGTTACATGAATTATTGTCAATCATAGAATTATAGAATCATAGAATGTTTTGGGTTGGAAGGGACCCCTAAAGGTCATCTAGTCCAACCCCCCTGCAGTGAGAAGGGACACTGCTAACTAGATCAGGTTGCTCAGAGCCCCGTCCAACCTGGCCTTGAATGTTTCCAGTAATAAGACCTCCACCACCTCTCTGGGCAACCTGTTCCAGTGTTTCACCACCCTCATTGTAAAGAATTTCTTCCTTATATCCAGTCTAAACCTACCCTGTTTTAGTTTAAAGCCATTATCCCTTGTCCTGTCACAGCTCGTCCAGCTAAAAAGGTTGTCCCCATCTTTCCTATAGGCCCCCTTTAAGTACTGAAAGGCCGCAATCAGGTCTCCCTGCAGCCTTCTCCTCTCCAGGCTGAACAAGCCCAACTCTCTCAGCCTGTCCTCATAGGGAAGGTGCTCCAGCTCTCGAATCATTTTAGTAGCCCTCATTATACATAATTTTATGGTTTAATTATTAGGATAAATCAGAAAACCTGTGAACCACTTATTATTTGATTGAAATATTTGTCTAAACACATTTTTGCCACATTAATTTAATTTCTATGAAGTTAAGAATAAATATTTGGTTTGGCTAAAGTAATATGAGAAGCAACAATGTGCTTCTGAAAGTGTGAGAAACCTGATCAAGTATATTTAACCTCAGCAAATGATTCTTAAGTTGTCTCCTCTTTCAGTACTTCATCGTGTACTGTAGAGAATATTCGACTCACCAAAAGCATTGAAAGAGATCTGTAATTCAGAAAAGTTGCATAACTAATGTACAAGAGACATATCCTCTACCTGAACTGAAAACAAGATCTAGAGCAAATCAGATATTTCTAATAGAAAGAAGTTAGAAGTATTTAGTACCTTAACAATGATCACCAAATAAATCTTTTTTAAGTAAATAATGTAGGGGAAAAATTAGATAAAATCAGTTTCCAGGATGGGTGAAGATCATACGGCATCTACTAGATAATATTACTTAATACTGAATTAATTGAATGTATTGCATTGGGGGATCTTTGTTTCTCCCAGATTATTCATTTTTGTGGGAGTGCTTCACCCAAAAAGCTTGGCTTCTTTGCCAACCTATGCTCAGAACTGCAGGAGACAAAGTCAAATTATATAAGCATTTTGAAGAGCAACAGAAAATTGTTGTGGTTTAACCCTGCTGGCAACTAGACACCACGCAGCCACTCACTCATTCCCCCTGCCACCTCAGTGGGATGGGGGAGAGAATCGGGAAAAAAAAAAAAGTAAGACCCGTGGGTCGAGGTAGAGACAGTTTAATAAGAGAAAAAAAAAATTAAGAATAATAATAATGATAATGGTAAGAGAATATACAGAAAATACAAAACAAGTGATGCACAATGCAATTGCTCACCACCTGCCGACTGATGCCCAGCCCATCCCGAGCAGCGATCACTCTCCCCTGACTGACTAACTCCCCCTGAGCATGACATCATATGGTATGGAACAGCTTTTTGGTCAGTTTGGGTCAGCTGTCCTGGCTGTTCTCCCTCCCAGCTTGTTATGCACCTGGCCGAGCAGGAGAAGCTGAAAAAGTCCCTGAGTAATCTAAGCACTACTTAGCAACAACTAAAAACATCAGCGAGTTATCAACATTCTTCTAGTACTAAATCCAAACCACAGCACTATGCTAGTTGCTATGAAGAAAATTAACTCTATCCCAACCGAAACCAGGACAAAAATACATGCACTGAGCTAGTTCAGGAGCTATAAACATTCTTAATATGCTAGAATGGAGTGCAATATATCTTGCATTATCCTACCTAGAAAAAGACTGGTAGCTGGAGAATTCCATTTGACTGACAGGACAATCTACACAGACAAGACTGGAGATGAAATAAAATTACAGAATGACAAAGTGAAGCGGCTGTTTATCTAGCTAGACAATAGCTTAATAAGGAATAAGACCAATGTCTCTAGTTGATTTCCCAAAACTTACATGGTCTCCTTGATGTTGTCATGAGATATGAAGGGAAGGGGCAGGCTATATCATAAATTCTTGTAAAGATTTTGTGGGATTTGCTTCTGTGGTTGGAAATTATTACCTCTAACCACGTCCTTTACTTTACAGTATTGAGAAAGATGGAAGAAAACCTACCTTGTTTATGGAGATACTTGTATCATACATACACATACATGCAGAAACACATAACTAGAGACTTCAAGTAAGCTTTCAGCAAGGGTTTTAATTCAGGGTCCATAACATCATATTGCAAGTATATTTAACTAACAGGGAAAACTGAGTTGACTTCATTAAGGTCTTGGGGGCCAGATATTCAGATGGGCAGGAGAATGACATACAAGTACTTTTCTTCTTCTCATGAGCTGAAAACAAATGACAAGGCAATTTTACTGTGACCTAAAGTAGAAATTATGCAGTCATAAAGATCACTAATTCTCTGTGCTGGAAAGCTTAATATATTTTTATGCATTTTCCATAAAAACTATTTTAGTGAAGGGAGTCCTGAAAGCTCTCAGGTAAGCGCTCATTGCACCAAGGCTGTCTGAATGGAGGTCTTGAAAATTCATTGTCCTTCTGCTAGCACTATGTTTGAATTACCATAACTAACCTCAGTGTGAGTACCTATGTGTTTATAGCTGTTGGATCAGAACCAAAATGTTCACCATGCTGCAGGACAGAGCACAGGTTGGGCAGACAACAGGAGGTGACATTATTACTAAATGTTCTCCCAGAATAACAAATTATGACTAACAATAGTGTTAGTCAAAACAAGCAGCTTGACATTCCTACCCATTAATTAGCAACTGATGAGCAATTCCAAACAGCATATATTTGCAAAGGTTAGTACTGATAGTGAAAGTTTATTCTGTTCTAAAAGGAGTTCCATGAGTGGTGGATACATTTGGCACCACCAAAATAATGTTACACTAGAAGCCCCACCAGTGCAGACTTTATTTATCAGAGACCTATATGCTGTTCTTTCTGGAGGGAGCACCTTGCTGGAAAATTGGGGTTTCTCAAATTTAAAATACTTAGAACATTTTCTAAAATTAATCAAGGTTATTATATTAAAAACAGGCATGGCAACTAATTTTAGAAAGTAATCTTCTTCAGTAAGAGCTGTCTTTTAAATCAACCATGTTTAACCATGTTAATAGCGATTTGGATTATAAAATGAGTAAATAATTGAGGGTCTTTGCTATCTGTGTCACACTGATGTGTTAACTGGGATCGTTTCATGTACAGTTTCAGCATGGTTAGATATCTGTGTACCATGAGCATGAGTGATCCTTTGCTCCTTTGTGTTTCTGCTTTGTTTAATGTATCAGTAATAATAATACTGCAGTTCCTTCTAAGTTCTAAACACTGATGCTCAGAAACCAAACATGACTGCAGTAGCTAATCTTTTTTTCATGAGTAAGGTATCATGGGGGTGTGTGAGGGGGGTTCAGTTGTTCTGATTTCTTTTTTTTCTTTTTTTACTAGTAAACTGAGTTTGCTGCTTGTGCAATTACTGACTATATCTTCACAAAGAAACTGTCGGGCCAGGCTTAAGCACTGCCCTGTGATCATCTATATAAATTAATTATTTGCATGTTCACTGGAACAAATTTGGCTTGAGCCAAATAGCACACTGCCAAACAGTTTAGTAGCATGATCAGAGGGACAATGTGGGGGTCAGTAAATGGTGTGGATGAAGCCAGCCTGCTCATTGGAAGAAGGAAGTCTAACCAGCTAGACTTGAGCTATGGTCTACCATTCGGTTTTAGGGTTGGGGAACATTATTTTGCTATTGGAGATCTTCCATTTGGTTAGAAAGGTCAGGACTGAGCTGTAGTAAGTCTAGGGTAAAATGCTAATATCTATTTTGACAAAAGTTAAAAGGAGAATAAGGGGGCAAAACTGCTCTAAGCTGTCTGTGACCTATGGAGATGACTCCTGCAGAGCAGGTTCTATGGAAAACAGCCAGAGTGATCACCAAGAATACAGTATCAAAGCCTGCTGCCTCTCTTGGGCCACAGATGTGCTGACTATATGGAAGACAGAACTAACACGGCCTGTATTATGGACATTCTGGATGATAATGGGATCTGGAAAGTCTGTAAACATTCTATAGCCATGCTTAAAGTTTGCCAGTTTTACATCAATTTGTCTAGCCTTGCAGCTGTTTTGCGGCATGACTGAAATGTACCTTAAGGAGCTGAAGGGCAACCCAGGGATACTCTAGTTCTTATTCTAAACTGAAGGCTCTTGTACTCCACTCAAAATCCACTGCAGCTTCCTCAATTTATTTATCTTGTCCATTCCTGAAGGAACTAGAGCAAAGTAAATTAAAGGCAACACAAAACCAGATTTGACTGGTTTAGACCAGTGTATTTACAGTTCCAAGGAGGAACCTGCAAGACCGTGACATGCATTAAACAAGTACTGAGGAGACAGCCTCATCCATCACCAAAAAGTCTCTACTTCTGGAATAAAAGGAGGCATCACTTTTACTGCTCAGATTATCTCCAACATGGTTAAGGGGAAAAAAATAAAAAACATCCTAAAGAATATCACAGGCAGTTAACCCACACTCAGAAATGGGGTGCGTGAAATGGAATTGACAATGTAAAGTCTGATTCAAACACAAGCATCAGTATTGTAACTTTTGCAAAAAGTGAAGCAAGTTGATTAACAGCTGGTAGCAGTCAGAAAGGACTGCAGTTCTAAACTGTATTAACAGTAAGCATTTCAGTTAGTTTTGTGATAGCCAGCGTGTCTGAGGAGAGTCTAGAGACTCACTGTTATGTGGTGGTTTTTGGATGTTCAGATGCTAATTTTCAGGCAGTGACTGACCACAGAATATTTTGAGTTCTTCTGTAAATCAAGGTCCATCAGTGTTCGTAACGATCCCGTTAAAGTTACTCTTCATCAGATGATAGAAGTACTACTGAATAACTTACTTTTGCCTCCTGAAAGGAAAAACTACTTTGAAAAGGTCAAGTAATTTTTGCCTACAAGTTGGTTATATCAGGTTCTTTCTCTAAAGGCATGGTTAAAAAGTATTTTTTATATTTCAGACATCCATACACCACATAATTTCATGTATATTAATGTTGATGAGTATCATAAATTCAAAATACAGCTTACCCCAATGTTTTTAGATACTGGTTTATGGACTTTTTTTCTTTCTATGAGAAACATAGAACTGACAGAAGAATTTCTTCACTGTAAAGAACATATACTTTTCATTATTTACTTTGAATAAACAGAGGGCCTAAAGGGTATATGCAACTTAATTTCTGTCACTTATTTAATATTCAGTCAAATATGGTGAATCCAGCTCCACTGAAGAGAAAAGAGTAAGTTTTAGATTGAAAAGGAAGAATGACAATTATTTTTATCAGGCACTCTACTGTGTTTCAGTCAGTCATGTTGTTAAAGGTAGCAATTCATCTCCTGACAATTAGTTCTGTAAATACACCAATACACTCAAATTTTTGAGACTTCAGTTAGAATGGGAGGTGCATTACTTCTGTCATGTGTATGATAAACTGTTTTAGAGACAGATAATTTAGTGTCTTAAAGTTCAATACTAGAAAATTAGGAATGTCCTGTTGGTTTTGCTTTCACTGGCATATGTGATATTTTTAGTTTCTATCAGCAATTCTTTTCATGGTTATTACAATAAGAATTTATCATCAGTGTCAATGTCATGTGTCTGCATTCAGAGCTTTGGTGCCAAAAAGAGTACATTAATTGAGTGCAATAGTTAAAGTCTTTCATAACCAAGACAACTAACTTTAACATAATTCATCGTTATTGGAGAAAACAAATTTCAGTGGGATTTTCTCATGTGACTGTGGTTAGGATTCAATGGACATTCATATTATGAACCAAAGTCTGTGTGAGCTTATGCTCCTCACCATTTTGACTTGCGATGAACCAAGACTGAGCTGGCAGATCACCTGTACTCCAGACCAGGAATCGGAGTGAGATGCAAATAACACCTACCCCAATACCAATGATAGACTACATATTGGCTCAGCTCCAACCCTATGTGTAAAAACTGATCAATGGTAAAGCCACCTTCAGTGGCTCTTTAATGTCATCAGGGACAATCATTAATCATGAAGTCATCCATCACTAATAACTGAAGATAACACGGGTGTAGCCAGAGGGCCTTTTGGTCAAGAATGACAAGACATTTAAAGGCTCATCATTCATATTTTAGCGATGAAGAAACTCCCTGAGAAGCAGGGGGAAGTGGGGAAAAAAAAGAGCTTTGTTCCAGGTGTGCTTGTGTAACAGACCTGGAAACACACCAACTGTTTTCTAGGTAGCTCCCCACTCTATCAGCACTCTCCTGTTGCTCTGTTCTTAAAGATCAGAGGTTTGAAACAAGGTGCTTAAAATTCACTCATTTGTCATTCAGATTCACAGTGCATGGGCTGTTTTTGACAGCTGTTGGGTACCTCAGCATTTGATCTGAAGTTCCTACAGGTAGAGATTCAGAATTTTGTCCACAGAAAAAAACCCTTTCTTCATGAAACAACCAAAAGATTGTTGCAGAAAAGGGTCAGTCTATGTCAGTTCTAAATTTTAAAACAAAGATTTGAGAAAAGTTCAGAGCAACATATCTTGATCTCTCAAAATGAAGAGTTCATCTTTTCCATGAGAAATAACATTTTTAAAAATGTAACTTATTTTATACTGAGAGTTAAAAGTTTAAATAAAACCACAATGCTTTGACATTGCTAAAGCAGTTCTTTCACTTTGACCTGAAATGCACGGTCAACACTTCTGATTTGAGAAAATCACTAATATTTTCAGTTGAAGTTATGTTTCAGGACTTTTTTTCCTCTTTTATTATGATAGTTTCCACCCAACTTTGCTCTTTGATCACAAGTTGGAAGCCTAAGCAACAGTTTTGGAAAACCTTTACTCCTGAATATTCATGTGATGACAGTTTCTTGAACGTGAGGGTGCTGTTGCGTAAGAGTAAATGAAAGTTCTGTATAAATTAAATTTCAGCAACCATGAATCATACTAGTGTTTATGCATCTCTCCACATTTTTGGCAATGGAACTGAAGTCTGTGTCTAATAACCCCAATGAAGTCTTTAACCTTTCCTGATGACATGCCAGTCAGTCATGCTGAATGGAATAGTGGACAGTCATCAGATGAAAATAAATGTGCGGTATGCTCTGGAATAAGATGATCAAACCAATTTTAATCTGTGACATCCTAATGGATTAAAACCATTCTATGAACTACCCTGAACATAGAATGGGTACTTCTGCAAACCTAGACAATCAAACACCAACATTTTCAAAATGCCAATTGATCTATAAAGTAGTAGTCTAAATGAGTTCTCCTCTCCTTATTGAGCTTGATTTCTAATACAAGAAAGCACGATTTTCTCCTATGTAATCCTCAGAATCACTATTGCTTGTAATTTTTAATATCAGTCGGAGTTGACCTGAAAGCAGATCAGAACCTCAAGAAACTTTTTTTGATTTTGATGGGATGTTGATCAAGGATCTGGCATAGTTTTTAACTTCTTACTTTCTGCACCTAGCTATATGCTGACATTTGAAAACCAAACATATTCCTGAAACAGATACTGGTACATGAATGTTTTTTCTCTCCTACAGGAGGCCACATTTCTACGCAAAATATACATGTATTAAGGTTTCGTAAAACAAGAAAATAAGCAACTGAGTAGATAATGAGAACATTTTGTACCTTTTGAGGAGGAGAAAAGTATGTGCTGATCACATATAAATAAGCAAACTCTGACTGAAAGATAGTAATTATTAACTTAGAAAAGCTTACCTATGTAAGTCATGTCCATTAAGTTGATGATATGAAATTTAAAAAGCAGGGCACTCTCAAGGTTTGAGATTTTCAGAAATTCTTCTTTGTCACTTATAAGGGATTTTGCTATTTAACTCTTAGGAATATCTTGCTTTTGCTTTGGTTTTAAACAGTGAATAATGGACTGAAAAAGTCTTTGTGAATCTGCTGACAAGTTGGAGCAGTGTTGAGTCTCACAATATTGAGACTGGGATGGAAGTTACATGGACTGTTTTGTGGATTTGAAGTTTGGGGACAGATCTGAAAGTGGAAGATGTATTCCCTGACATGACTGTATACTGACACAGCTAAAGCACCCTAGAAGCAATCAGTACAAAAGTGTTGGCAAGGGCAGGCATTCAGTGCAGACCATTCAGGCAGCAGAGGGTGTTCCCAGCATTCAGAAACCTTCACAGTGTTCAGAAATAAACCCACCCATGGCACACCATGCATGCAAACACAGATCCGCTACACAGAAATAAAGAATAGGTATGAGACAGAAAATCAACTACTTTCTCTTCCATTTGAGTTCTTTACCAAAAAGGTTGACAAATATAACCATTATTAGTTGCTGTAAAAGAAACAATGATCTAAAGGAAAGCATTGGTTGCTATCTAAGGGCAATACAAGGGTAAAAATGTTTATTTTATATGTATATAAACTTGGTGCCTATTCCCTTTTTTCAAGAAGTGATATCATAATAATCAGGCCTCTGACAGAATGGGCATTGTCAGCAGAAACTGGAAATGTTTTCATTGTTATGAAGAGGAAGATAATTCAAGAGATCATGACACTTTTGTGTAGAAGCTCAGCCAAGAAAATACTGTCATCTCTTCCAAAGCACACAGCTATTTGTCTTCCCACTCAAAATAATAAAAGAAACCAGAGAGGAAAGACTGTTTTTCTCTCATCATACAATAAAAAATATACAAAAAAATACACTAGTAATGAGGTACAATATTTTGAATTATGATGAAAAATGAGGAACGTTACTGTTGGGATGGAAATTGTCCTGTTAGGACCACATTAACAATACTACTGCTTTACAGGTGAATCTTTATGCTAAATTTTACCAGGAAATAGAAATGCTGTCTGCTTTTCTGCTCATAGTTCATCCCTTTGCCTTACTAGTAAAAAGGCATACCACCCAAATCTTATAAAGTGTTTATATATAACACTTGCAAAATTATACAGCCAAGTTAAGTCTATAGCAAGACTTTTTACACCACTGGGACTATAACCCAAGAATTCCTTGTATTTTCACTGAGTTGCACAAATGGACTAAAGAATATCTACTTTAGTCTGATAATCTGCATTTTTTTTTTTAATATTGATAGTTCTAATGGTGTTCAAAAGGGTACTTGTGCACCTGTGAGCAAGAGTCAATTAACTCCTGGGCAAACTGACAAACTTCCAGGGTAATAAAATAACTTACCAAGATGCTTACTTAGAAAAATACTGCTGAAGTATTTTTCTGTTATGTGTGGATGAAAACTAGAGCTTGGAGATGCACAAAATGTTCTAGATTGGATTCATTTGTGTTGGCTAAGCTTCAACGTGACTAAATCTCAAGTGGCAATAGCTATTAAACTCAAATAGTTGTGTGGATAATGGCTATGGTATGTCATTTTTCATCAAAGTAGAAAAATGAGCATGACTTCACGACAAGACCAACAGACACAGTAGTTCCATACTTTTCAGGTTTAGCACAGGAGACAGGTGAACACTGGCGAGAGAATTTTGTTTATAAGCAACCAAAAAGTAAATCAATGTGCCTTCTTCTGTTTAATTTTCAGCTTCTCAAATGCCTCTGTCCTTTTCTGCCCATGTATTTTCTACTTAGGCATTAGACCCTACTTCTTTTTTCCAAGTAATAACATTAAAAAATAATTGTTGTCCACAGGAATCAACAGTATTGCCCTTCAGAATTAATATACCCTGCTAATTTTCTTAGTTTCCTTGCTTAATCTTTCTATAAGAGGCTAGGAGCTGTTAGGAACAATAATCCTAGCTGACTTCACAGAGTTGCTGAGATTTGAATGTGGCGTATCAGGCATTCCCTGTTTTATGCCATTTCCACATTATTCAACTTCAGCTGTTACAGAGTTGGTCACACAGTGAAAAGTAATCTTCTCAACACACAGAGGGATATATACACCATTTTGAGACAGGTATGCACAGTAAGACAGATGAGTCTCCTTCCACTGACCAGAGCACATAACCACAGCATTGACGAATGTCTGCCAGTTATATAGTGAAAAGAACAATGAATCCCCACCCTTTCTGCTAGACATGTAATGATGCATTTCGCTGGCATTCAGGTGACTCCTCCCCAGGCCCCCTCTGTGCATCCTCACATATCTCTATGCAGCACTGTAGATAGTCTGCTCTCAGAACGAGAGTAATACTGACAGAAAGACTCTCTGTTCCTGCAGAGGAGAATATGGCTGGTTTTGCAGCTGACTCTGTAAAAACAGTCATTAGCAGAAAGCAGATGAAAGTGATCTGAGGTTCTGAATTTCAGTCTTAGCACTGCCTGGCTGAAATGCCATTTTACATATAAGCATTTCACATATATAGATTTCACTGCAATGGAAGGCATTCTTTTTCTGCCATGGTAGCCGTGCCTTCATTTCCTGCAGGTGCTGTAAAATGTGTTGCCTTTCTAAAGTTCTTGCAAGTAAGGATAACAGTACCCTTCAGGCATCTACTATTCAATGCCACTGTTGCCTTAAATGGGAAAAAGTTGTCCCAGTACCAAGCAGGGATGTCTGATGGAAATCCTGCTGATGCTGAAAAGGCATGAAAACTTTGAGTGCTTTTAGTGTCAAAATTACTGAATCATCTTCCCTCAATTCTCTTTTCATTAATCTATTATGACATTGAAAAATTACAAAATAACTTAGACAAGGATAATCTTTGTTTCAAGCACCAGGTAGGTAGTTTTCAATTGGAATATATATATATATATATATAAAAAATTTCTTGTATATATATAAGAAATAGAACTTTTTTTTCTTGTTAAGGTAGAAGAAAATTAAGTAAAAGTACTTTGCTGAAAAAAAAAGGAGAATACTTCTGGGCTAAACAAAACAAGGAAAACATCAAATGAAGAGGAATGGAGGAATGTGACTGCCAAAGTAATGAACAGGTGGGCCACCATGGAAATTGTCTTTCTACCTGAATAATCCCAAGCAGTGAAGAATAAACAAGAGACATTTAGAGTTTTATCTAATTTGTTATTTTCACAGACAAGAATTGAGGTCTGGATCAGTTTCACCCACTTTAAGAGAAGATCTTGAAGCTAGGATATTTTACAACATTTCATATTGTCCATTGTTGAAAGGGGAATATCACATTAAACTCAAACCTTGGCAGAAATTCTACTTACTTAAAACCAAACAAACTGACTTCGAGAAACAAGAATGAGGTCGTGAAAATTTTTGATGAACATTTGGAGTTTCAAAAATTTACACACTCATCTTAGCGGAAATGTAAGAATTGACAGCAAAAGCTAAAGGCTGAATCAGCAACAAAAATCTAGTTACTTTAAAATATAATTTCTTTCAGGAAGCTTCCACACATCCCAAGTCCTTTGAGCAAAGAACAAAAAGGAGCTGGATCTAATCCAGTATTTTTAATTAAGAATGTACACATATGCCACCAGATTTATTTCACCTACCTATGACAAAGTAAAACAGTTGGTGGTGATCCAAATAAACAGGTATCTTCCCATCTCACATCTGGACTGAGATGGGGTCAAAAGCAGCATCAAATTTCCATGTCATCAAAGCCCCTGAAGACAGTGGCTAAACATTTTCAGCTGACTTTAAGTTTCTTTTAATGGTCACCTAATATTATGCATACATACTATGTTAGAGTAGAAAGGGAAAGGGCTATTTTTTTGTGATGCTTTAGCATAATATTAAGAGGTGTACATTGTGAAACCTGACTGAAGGTATCTTATTCAGCAGTCTGGACACAGGCAGGCTAAAAGAACAGGTTTGGACTTTATTTCAGACACAACTTGGTTAATGTAGGATTTGAGATTAAGTAGCCCAGCAGTGGGCTGCCACCTTTAAAAATATGATTACTTCAGGCATAGAGTTAATATACCTGCTCTGTGGTATCTGAAAATGAAGATATACATGCCTGTATATGACCAGCCAGGCCAGTCAGACACCAGCAAGGTAGCCCAGCTCAGTGTATCTTCAGGCCACCCTTCCCTTCTGCCAGGCAGGCAGCAATGTCCTGCAGAACCCTGCCAGGAGGGGGGTCCCTATCGGTGGATCGAGGCCTGCAGACACTGTTCAGCTCTCATTACATCAAGCAGTATTTCTGTTGTGCTCTTTGAGGCAAAGGATCCTGCTTAAACAGCTCAGCTAGCAGAAGGAGAATTTCTGGCAAAATACAACTTGGGGAAGGTGGCAAAAGCTGGAAATCTCTCACTCTGGCGACACTGGCTAATGGCTCCTACATGTGCCGGTACAACTGTTGTCACCTTTAAGAGTGCAAAGACCACCTCATCATTCCAACAAATACTCCCATTTAGGTCAATGAAATAACATCACCTGATTCATTTCAGAATGCTTTATTCACATTTTGCTAATAGTACTGTGAAAGAAATGTGTAGAAACACTAGAGTTGAGAGATGGCTTGTAATGTGTACCTCAGCTGTGAATGAACCCTGGCAAAGTTTGGGTTTAAATCTGAATTTTGGAATACCATCTGCAGGAAATTTCAAGAGCACAGAAAAAGTGCAGATGAAGTTTCTACAGAGTGGAGGCACTTAAAATTCACTTAACTTCCAAATTTTAGAGAAATTTTCTATACAAAAAAAATGGGGAATACTGCTACACACTGAAAATCACTCAGTGGAGCTGGAATGGGCATCATTAGGGCACCTCCTGTAAATAGCTGAAATACTCTATATTGATCTATCATTCAATCTTATGCATTTCCAGATAAGTGATATGCGTTAACCATCATTGAAGATAGAATCACAGAATCGTTTAGGTTGGAAAAGACCTTTAAGATCATCAAGTCCAACTGTTAGGATGTTTTGCTACCTAAATAGTAATACAGTAATACAGATCACTAGAAATGCTGCAAAAATTGTTTACCCTTATTTAAGGATGATTTTCTTCTGTTTTTAAGTAGAAGTGGTTGAAAATGGCTGGAGAAAAAATGAAAAAGGATTTTCCCACACTGCCTTCAGCATCAGCTGCCACAAAATTTAGTTGTGGAGATCATTTCTGACTTGGAGAAAACCGAAAGGTGGTTCGTTTTATCCTATGAAAAATTCTAACTGGGCACAACCCAGGACTTTCTGGTTTTAATTCAAAACAGAGAAAGTGCTCCTAAACAAAAACCTCTTTTGCAACTTGACCATACCTTTCCATAAGAAGTCAGGGAAATGGTAGAACAATATGGCCTGTTCTTAGCTTATAAATTAGATCATTCTGTCTTTCAGTACCTATAAATGAGTTATATTTTCTTCTTTTTTTTCAATTGTCGGAGGAGGTATTCATTCTTACAAGTGCTCTTGACGCCTTCAAATCTTTTACTCTCTTAATTTTCTTCCTAGTAGCGGGCATAGTGCTGTGTTTTAGATTTAGTACTAGAAGACTGTTGATAACACACCGGTGTTTTAGCTGTTGCTAAGCAGTGCCTAGACTAGTCAAGGACTTCTCAGCTTCACCTGCTCTGCCAGCTGCACAAGAAGCTGGGAGGGGGCACAGCCAGGACAGCTGACCCCAACTGACCAAAGGGATATTCCAGACCATAGAAAGTCACTCTCAGGGGGAGTTAGCCAGGGGAGAGGGATCGCTGCTTGGGATGGGCTGGGCATCAGTCAGCAGGTGGTCAGCAATTGCATGGAGCATCACTTCTTTTGTATATTCTGTATACTCTATTATTATTTTTTTTTTTTCTCTCTACTGTTTTATTAAACCGTCTTTCTCTCAATCCATGGGTTTTACCTTTTTTTTCCCGATTCTCTCCCCCATCCCACTGAGGAAGGGGGGGAGTGAGCGAGCGGTTGTGTGGTGTTCAACTGCCTGCTGGGTTAAACCACAACAGCAACATTTTCACAGTCATTAAAACTGAAGCCAAGCTTTGTCCCCATCTGACCTGAATCAGGTCTAGCACAGCACTGCAGTTTTGCCTAGTTATCCACAAGACACAGTGAGGAATCATAATGTTACACTCACATGGCACTGGGGTTTGCTACCTGGTTGGGACAGACAGATATGCTTAAGGCTGACCAAACCTCAAGCTATGATGGTATGGACAGATGTCCCTGATCTCACAGGAAGACTGCCAAAATGTGAGCATTTTTTATTGCGTTTGAACTGTCATAGTAGGATGATGGATGAATACTTCAACTCAGCTTTCTTGATCTGGTGCCAGGAGCTCGAAAGTCAGATTTAATGTATTGCAAAACCACAGCCTCAGTGTGAAGTTCAGTTCGTGCCTCTGTGCAAGGCCAGTAAAAGGTCTGCAAACCATTTAAGTCTTACTCACCACCTCTAAATAAATCTTAAATGAGACTTCACTGTTTGGTAAGTCTTGCATTAGTCCTTGGTACAGAGAGAAATTTGCCTCCCTGAATGTCCAGAACACATAGGAGGAGGAAGGGCAGCACTGTAAACTGATCAACACAATCCTTGCCAGACTCGTGCTGGATACAGGCATCTATACAGGCAGGACTCTGCTGCAAGGCAGAACGCCTATCCATCCATGCATAACATACGGCTTTTGTTCAGCACTGTGAATACTGTGCTTCCATAATGCCCATGCCACTGGCACACCAGGAAATGGTCAAAGAAGGAAAACGAAGACTTTCCATTATTTTTGTGGTTCACGTACTTTTATTTCAGTCAGTCACCACTATGTCTGGTCAAAATACGCCGTTTGCCTTAACCTTGTAGCACAGCAATTCACTGTGAACCTTGTCCCTCATCACCCTAATCTAAGCAGGTCTGGATATTTTAGGCCCTATTATGGTCCCACAATGAGAAGTGACTTCACCAACGGCATCAGCATGGGGACCATA
This sequence comes from Gorsachius magnificus, assembly GCA_034008185.1. NCBI lineage: Eukaryota > Metazoa > Chordata > Aves > Pelecaniformes > Ardeidae > Gorsachius > Gorsachius magnificus. The sequence continues at coordinate 169,064,265 of CM067081.1, forward strand.
TCACATTCCTAAGAAGTTTTCAGCCTGGGCAGACATCACATGGGGACAACAAAGGAGGAAAAAACATTGGGAAAGAAGAGTTTTACTTGTAGCTTCAGCTATTACAGATTTTGTGGGAACATACATTTTCAGGTGATTTTTCTTCTGGTATCTGCTGCGTAGAATCAAGAAAGTGATCTCATTAATTGTCAATACCATCAGCAAGTAAAAGTTTGTTAGATGTTCTGGTAATTACATTTCCACGGTAAAATAGTAAAGATTTAACAAAACCAACATCTATTCAATTGTCAGTGCATGTCTGTGCTTTTTGTAATACACAAGTCACCTAGAGGCTTTTTTTTTTTTCACCTTTAGGAGTAGAGATGGTTCTGCGAATGTTAGAAATACTTCTTAGAACAGTACATTTTTTATTTTGAATATCACTTGCTCCTTTCGCTTCTCTGTTCCTTTATTCCTCTTCACGAGGCCACAGCGCTTGAAGAGAGTTATTTTAACCAAATTGTAGATGCTGGGTGTTTTATTCCAACAGCTCAGGGAGGAACTGTTAGTTTCATTAAAATCAGGAGGAATTATTCCACAAGGTCTGCATGCCTAAAATTTCACCTCTTGAGTCAAGCAGCTGTGGCAATGGGAGGCCCATGCTTTGAACCTGAATCTCACCAGACACACCAGCACTGCAGAATGCTCAGTTTATCCTGAAAAACAGATGGTAAATGAGGTAGACATAAGGAAGTACACAGAATTAGGAAAAACAGGTCATACGAAAGAGTACAACAGCAGAAAAAGGCATGTGGGCAGTAAGAGTAACACTGCAGACTTCAAGGATAAGATTTTAAGAGAATTCAGTAAAGGATTCCCCAGAGACAGAGAGCAGCTACACATGAGATGTGTTAAGCAGTCCAGACATGTAGCAAGTCAACAGTGATCAGAAGTGGGGCAGAAGATCCTGGATGACCTGAAGGCACCCATGATATCCCGTGGCTGCAGGAGCTGCTAGTAAATTATTACCTCCTAATGTTGTTTACTTGCCTACGCTAAAAATAAAATGGAATAAGGGAGCAATTTTAAGGACTGCTTAAAATAGCAATGTCAGCTCTTAGGTCCGATTAAAAAAAGTACTTACTGTTACCAATAATACCTACAATTACTGGAAGCTGAGGTTACTAAAATGTTGTTCCTGTAATGTTTGGTTTGTTTGGCATGTTATGCATCATTAGTTTCACTCTTTTCCCCTTTCTAGTTAAAAAGTCCGTTTCCATTTTTTGGAGTAGATAAAACAAGGAGAATGAAAACTTTTTAATAGTCCTAATGTTTTATTTTGCTTTTAGATAACATTCCTAGAAGGACTTAAACCAACCTGAAACTATTTAAGGAATCTTGTTTCAGTTGATCATGTCCCTGGAAATTAGTGTGAATTCCCCAAGAAAGAGCACATTCCTGTGGTGAACTTGATGTATTTCTGTCATGAGGGAAAAGAAGGATCATGTTATATTTTTTTTTTACTTTTTTATTAATAACTCAGCCTTTCTGATAATGATCTGTACTGTTATCTACATATAAAAATTAATTTTATCTCATGTGTGACAGTCTATCTTTGTTTAACAACAATTCACATTTTTTAAAAAAAGCATTTTTTTATTCCAATGTGAAATAGATGCCTACATTTCTATTTGTACATTAATGAAAACTTCTCCTACATGACAAGGAAAAAGAAAATTTTAAACATCATGATCATCAAAATGTTATTGGGCTAACACTAACTTGAGATAAAGTCTGAGCACCCAAATTGAATTATTTCATGATACATGAATGAGGGGAATAGATAACCATTTAATTTAAAATAACTGTTATTTCAAGTCACAAATAAGCCAATCACAAAAAGCAATCTTTAGAAAAACTATTTCAATTTGGAGAATGAGTAGTAACCAATTTACTTTGAATACCAGACAACCTGGAGCCTGGGCCAAATCTAGCTGAAGTTGGTTAGGATTGGATCTGGATGTGAATCCTCAAAACGGTTAGATATCAAGTAATGAAATGATTAGAAATGCCCAAGAGTTAGAGACAAAATAGCAGTCAAAGCAAACCATGAACATTTTACTGGGTGACCGAAACTGCTTTTCTCCTCAGAAGGCAGGAGATGAACTGGAGTTTTACTATCCATTTGCATGTGGACAAGACTTTATTTGTGGCCCCTTTCATTAGTTTAATATTTGACTTCTGCAGCCTCGTTGCCATCATTATGGTTAAACAAGTGTAAAAATAGAGTCATGCAGTGGCTAAGCAAACCTTTACATTTTCTCCTCCCAATGCAGGGATGTCTTTGCTGTTGTTTTATTTTCCACAACTACTAAAAGTAGGACAGCATTTTGAGAAGGCTCTTCTAACCACTGTACTGTGAAATCTGTGAGTGCATTTGTCTGTACATGCCAAATCCCAGATAAGCATGCGCAAGGATGCAATTACATGTTAAACTACCAGTCTGGCTTTCCAAGTGAAAGTTTCCAATGTGAACTTTTGTGGAATTCAGCCAACCAATAAGATCTGAGGTAATTAGAAAGGCTGCATTTGATCACGGTCAACAAAACTTGAAACACATTGTATTAGGCTGAGAGATGTCTCTGAACTTGGTTTTCTGGTCTATGCTCTTTACCTTTTACAGCATCGCTGTTCAAAATACACTATGCTTCCTAGGTAAGGAGCTGAATTCACACTGTCTTTGCATATAATTTGCTATAAAAGTGCTGAAAAGAAAAGAATACAACAAATGAAAAATTTGCCTCAATCTTGTGAAGCTGAATTTGACAACTCAAGGACTTTTTACTCCACCAAGTTCTGCACAGGAGTTTTGAGCAACTCTCGTCTCATCTTTTCTGAGAGAAATGCACATTTAAGCCTTGCATTTTAATGGGTTATTGTTGATTCCTTTTTGAGCCACCTGATCTGCAGGCTCTGTGCAGCCACTGTTTTAGCCATGAAAATCTCTTCCCTAGACAGGCAGCACTGGCTGAATTGAGGATGACAACTGTGAAGTACTGTGTTGTTGTCTGTGAACCATGAAGAAAGAACACATGAATGTGGACCATGGACAGGACATTAAACTACACCAGGCCCTCTGTAGAAAGAACTTTGCCATAGTAGGTCAGCACTGCAACAAATACAGTAAGTCTTGCTCTGACAGCAATCTCCATCTGATCCTGTCCACCTACTCCAAACAGATTGACCCAAAAGTCCCCCATGCAGTTGTCATATATTAACCCCTCACCATTTTAGTCTTTAGATGTTGTGGTGATCCCCAGATCCACAGAACAGTGAATGATTCCTTAAACTAGTTTCACCTGGTTAAGGATAGTATTTGTTATTTAGTGTTCTTGGTCACTTTTAGAAAACATTTCCAACACAGTGGTAGGTCTGATCACACAGCCGAAGAAGCTGCTCCCAGAAAAACAGATATATTCAGTTACCTTTATCTTTGCCATCTCTATTGATTAATGATTAAGGTTTCTCAGCATCTCTGTTGTTCAATTTTCTTGCTGCAGTCACTGCAAGGTGCTGCCTTCCCTCTTTTCTGCTGAAGTGACTGAGACATGTGCATCACAGCTTACTGACAGGTGACCTAAGGCTCTGACTACATTTTGAGGTAGGTGTGCCTTGCCATACTTTCCCCCACAGTCCAGATGTCTCTGCTTATCCAGCCCAGGTAGCACTACTGCTTTATTTCCTCCAACCCCTGCCTTTTTTTCAGAGGAAACTAGTATGTTCCAGTGGATAGTGCACACACACTTTTCACCTTCACAGGAAATCGGTATTTGACAGTGGTGTGTGCTGGGTCAGGGCTGTGGGAACCACTGTACAGCACACCTGCACTAGTCTTACTGCTGGAGACATCTATTCTGCTTCTCATAATTATAAACACATTTAGTCACCTTCATCAAGAGGCCAAGTGATGGATGCATCATCTGACATTCTGAGAGCAACGTCTCACTTTTCATGTTCTGCTAGTGTATGTTTCCTTCAGAAGCATTAGAGATAATTATCATTAACAAACCCACCTCTTCAATTTGTGTCCCAGTGCTCCCTAAATAAGATGTAGGACAGTGAAGCAAATATCTGAAGAAGAGCTCACTTAAGCTGACTAAAATCACTGGAGATATCAGCCCTTACAGGCAAACAGAGCGCTTGTCAGTTTGCATCAGTTTCTGATTTGAGAAGACCAGAAATAACACCATTACACTCTTCCGACAGTCTCAGCTAGCTGAGTTTTCAGCAGTCCATGTATGCCTTGCCATGAGTTTGGACTCAGATGAGCAAACTTATTTGTCCTTCCCCTTGCCAATGTCACACAAAATCAGGCCCTTTGACAATTCACTTGTCATAAGCAACTCAGCTTACGCTGCACGTACCAAGGTCTGCCACTCAGGATCATGTGTTGCCTTTGGCTTCATTTGTCTAGAGCAAACTGCAGATATATCCACCAATTTTTATGTTGGCATTTTCACTCCTACACAGGCAAGAAAGGACTGATCCAGGTGTAACGCTAGCACAGCACTTACAGGAAGGAGTCCCTGGTCACTGATGATCTACCAGGGAAATGTGCTTGCAGCTGCGCAGAACAGACTTAAACCTGCGTGTGTTGACAGCTGCATGCAGTGGTGATCAGCTTGGGAACAAAACCTGAGGCTGCAAAAGCTATGGGAGCAAAAGCAGACTGGGAAAACACATACTCAAAGTGTCTTCTTTCTGGCAGAGCTCCGGTAGTGCTCTAATAGGGGCTAGACCTGGCTTTGGACTGAAAGCAGCTCTGGCAGCAAAATAGTCTCTACTCATGCAGTTTAGCAGGAAAGGGAGGTATAATTTGGAGCAGTTTATGCCAGTTTTCTTGCACTTTGCCTACCTTTTAGCTGGCCTGCTATCTCCCAGCCTTTTAATGATATGGAAATTAAAACATCTACCTCTGGAGTAACATGTTCTTCTCTCTGTTCTTCATCTACAAAAAAATTGTTAATGATGACTTCAATTTTCGACAGCAATCAGGGCTAAGGTATTTCCCTGAGCAAGTAAGCACTGATGTAACTCCTTGTACTGGGCCAACAACAGCTATACCAGGGTACTGCCTTGCCCAGCACCTGTATCCACACCATGCATCCATTCAAATTCTCTGGTTTTCTCCCCAGCACCTCTTTACTGACACTTGGTACTTTATGTCAGCTTCCCCAGCTAAATTCTCACAGGAAAATAATCACAAATTTAAATCTCACTGTGAAAAAGCTATTCTATAAATAGCTTGAGGATTATCTTTTGTGAAATTTTATTCTATAAACTGAAAGATAAGATTTTCTTGACACACATAACTCAATGGTTACTAGCTAGCTAAGGATTCAGTGGTTAGGAGATCAGAAGTACTAAATGTCATGGATTATCATTAGTGATGTTATTTGCTATTTAGTCAGAATGCAAACTAGAGATATACACATTTTTTTCTTCGTCATATATTCAAGGAACTTCAGAAGGATTAATTGAGGCTTATGAAAGGAACTTAGAAAATTTGGAGGTTTTTATACCTTTTAAATTTCCAAGACAATGCAATACAAAAGCAAACATCTGGCAGTCTGAATTATCAACAGGTGCAAGTTCTGAATGAATAGTATTAAAAGAAAACAAATAAAATTTCTTCACAGAAGCAAACTTTCCTCAGCTGATGCTCTACAATGGGTTCTTCATTACCTTATATTCTTTCTCCTTACCCCTTTGATCAGGCTGCTCCTCTTACCGCAATGGTAATTTTGTGAATAATGACAGATCCTGTATTTAACCCAGCTTCTCAAATTGTTTTAAGGGAGTGTGACCAAGCATTTCCACAATGGAAACAGAATAAAACTAAATTGCACATTATTGGTCTTTGCAGTCCCATTAATGCAACTACAGTGAAGGTACTCTGTGACATTAAGAAATGTTCCAAGAAATTCTTTCAAAAAGAAAATTAAATGTATCTGGCAGGTAATGCATTCATGGGAGCACTGCAAGCTATGCTGTTATGGAGATTTTCCAGTCCATATCTTGACTATCTGATTTTTCTCATCAGCCCTGCTCCATCCCCTCTAACAGCCCCCTGGCACTGTTGCTTCTGCTCCTAAAAGTGAAGAAGGCATGGGTTACTGGCATCTGGGAAAACAAGGATGGGTTGCCACAGAGTCTTTAAACATGAGAAAATAAGAAACATCTTTCCAGCTACATCAGTGATCCAAGTAGCCCAGTACTCTGTCATCAACCCAGATATCTGCTACTGGGTTGGCAGCTGTAAGCAGATAGAAACAGAGCTGTGTGCATCTCGTGGATGGAATGAAGAGCAGAAAGAGAAGTAACAGGTTTTTTCTTTCTTGTACTAATGTCTTTAACAGAATCAATACCTGGTATCTTCAGGGAGCCCACACGCATGAAAGGAGCTGATAGCTTCCATTACAGGATCTGATGTACAGTATTTGGGAAAAGGTGATTGAAAACCCATGCTTTAGTGCAAGACAAAAAATGAAAATGCTTTCCCTCCTAAAGGATCCTTGCAGCTTGGTTATTTATAGGCAGATATACATTTTTAATGAATTAGATGAGTTCCAAAATTTAATTACTAGCCGTGATCTGGTTTTCCTCATCAAATCAATGGGATGAAGGAGGACAAACCTTCCTCTTTCCATTTTGAGACAGTTTTAACATTTCCATAGGCTTAAATGGACAGCTGGACTTCTGATCTAGCTGCTCTTTCCCAGATTTCCCAGTCTTGTAGTTGCAACTGGCAATAAGCAAAGGAAATCTAATTTGAATTACTGCAGTACACTTGCAAGGAAAAAAAAAAAAAGTATGATTATATTATTTCTTTACACTGCAAGAATGTTGTGAGTCAATCCTACTTACTTCTTTTACTGTAATCTCTTACAAAAAGAAGTATGTGTGGTGCCCTAGGAGCCAGAGACTGCATAGACACATTGGTTCAGACCTGAGCAGAAGCCAATGCTCCAGCACAGTTTGCAGAGCTCAACAGCATCCTGAGACCAGACAAGCATTCCCAGTGTGGACAGCCCCCATGGAGGGCATGAGTCCCAGATGTGCCCTCCCCCCCCCAACTTCACGGTACAGATGTGCAGACTGTCAGTGAGTTACTGGGGTGGGGGCAAGTCCTTCCTTTCACTATTTTTAAGCTCTGTAAAATAAAGAAAGAGCCCTGAAGATTTGTCTCCTTGATTTAGTTTAATTGGCAAAATCCTGCTCTATAGACATGCATTTCAATTTCAAATACACAGAAAATATATTTTTGTTTTCATCACAGATGCTCTATGTGTAATACATCAGTATTCAAGATACTTGTACTAAGAGAGCATATTTTAGAAAAGCCGTGTTGTTACCAGTTGGAGGTACAGTAGTACATATTTAATGGCATTTCTGACAACTAAAAATGTTTCAACTCTATTTGATATTAATTAGATGTAGTTTTCATTGTCTGAACTCACTTCTTCATTTACTTGGAAGAATTAGATTCTGGATGTAGATTAGATTCTAATTAAGTGTGTCCTTTTTGCAGGAAAAGTACCTAAATTATTTCGTACTTTGTGGGAAAAAAAAAAAAAAAGAAGAAAAAAATCACAGCTAGTCTTCCTTTTTCACTTGGTTCCTAAATGCAAAATAGTTCATGAGGGCATCAGAAAAAGCAGCAGCTCCTGATGCGATGGGTTGTGAGCCATCCATGTATCCTGAGGCCAGGAGCTGCCTTGCTGAGTGTGCTAGTAATTGTATGGATTCCAGATGCCTTTTTCAGTTCACGCATAGGAGTAATTGGGGTAGTCATAATGTTCTCAGGTTGTGCTAGGATTCTCTTAGAAACCACCACCTAGCAAATCACTCAAAAACGAGCATGGCTCAGTGTCTAGGAGGTGTCATTCTGCCCTTAAACAGCTTTTGTTCTCTCAACTGAACCTGAGCAATATGATGTGGCAGCCAATTCATTTCACTTAAAAATGCAGTCATGTTAAGAAGATCTGTTCAAATATGCAGTGTATGAAGGCTGATTAATTCAAGATATTTGAATTTAGGCACTCAGTTAGATGTAGTAGCCCTGTAATTAGGATCATACAGGGTCTAATTTGTCTTTGATTAAGTATGTACTCAATTAAAAAAATCCCATGAATATGCACATGGAAAAAAAAACACACACTTTTTTTTTATCTAGATATTTTCAGCCACATAAAGTATCTAACTTAATTATTGTGTAACTCTAATACGATTTTTTCTTGCATATTTTTTGTAAAGTATAAAAAAATATGGTATCAGAAAAGTTTCATGTAAGAATATCAAATGATCATATCTCCTAACCACCAGGCATATGTTTAAATCATAGCAGATCCTGATCAATTAGCACTATCAGTAATTAGAGGATATTCCAGTTGATCTAACAGTGATATTTTTTTTTTTTTAATTAAAGCAAATATGACTGGCAGGGTAGGTTATATTACTGGTGTATTTAGAATTATAGTTTGCCTTACCCCATGCTTCTTGTTGGCTCAAGCCAGGCCATCCATGCAGGCTTACTGCCCGGAAATTTGGAGCACCTGAGTTTGGAGGTCAGGCAAAAAAAATGCAGGCAGTGGATGACCAACTAATACATTCAATGCTGTCCATCCTTACAAATAATTTCAGGAATTAATGCATCATTGCAAAGGAGATATGGATCGATGCAATATGTAGGACATATTTTCCAAAAACCCATTAGAGAAAAATCTGTCTCTGAACCAGGCAAAAATTATTGCAGTACCACGATAGTGTGTGAAGATGGCATTTGGAGCCTAACTGGTTGATTTTACTAAAGCATGATTTTAGCACACAATTCACAATGCAGAATCATAAAGCTCAGATTTTGGGATCCGTGTGTCAAAACCAGTCTTTTGGACACTGTATCTGAGACAAATCAGCAATGAAAACAAAATATTCCACAGACAGTACATTAGTGTGACAGTCTTATGAAATAAGATCCACCTACTGCACTTGCATCTAATTAGGATAGTACAAAGATTTCTTATTTTCTGGTACAGAACAGTAATAAGTGAGCTCAGTGACTTGTTACTCTCTCACATCTCAGACACTTGTTAAATCCATCCTTTTCTATATCACATCTACATTTCTTGCCTTTATGGAAGATACTTGTCTTCCATATTTTAGTGCTGGAGTCATGACAAATTAAGGGCATAGACAAGACAAGGTACATAAATACAGTCATAGCTTCTGCTATACTAACTTGGAAAATTAAGCTTTCAGGAACAGAAGTCCTTCCTCAAGTTCTCTGTGCACAAACGTTTGTTTAATTCTCTACCTTCTGTCTCTACATCCAGGCAAATCTTCATACATGGTGATTTCTGCTTAAAACATCAGGATGTTATTCTTTCTCTTTGTGCATAATGAGTTCAATAAATTTAGTGCTCTCTGTCTTCTTACAGATTGAAAAAGCAACCATGTAACTGCAATCTGCACTTTGGGTTTATCTCCTGTTCCAACATCACTGTTGGAGAAATAGCAGCACAAAGTTTTGAATCACTGTAATCTTGTAAAATGCATTTCTACCATTGCACTCTGCTGGTGGAAATGACCACCTTCTCTATAAGGGATAGGAATGAAGCCTTGGTTTTGACAGCCATTACAGTTAAGGATGCTAAAACTCGAAGCATATAGGAAAGATTTCTGTGTGATCTTCTAAAACTGACCACCTAAAAAAAAAAGACAAAAAACCCCAACACCTCCCCAAACTTTAAAAAAAATACAGATTGTGGTTTGAAAAAAATATCTATAATGTTAAATAAAGAGCTGAAATTCAACTAACTTTTGAAGAGAAAAAGGGTAAAAATGTGTAACAGGGTCAGTACTTCAAAGATCCTCAGAGAATACTTATTTTTAGGTGATTTTTATAAATGTTAAACCTAAACCAAGCAGTGGTGAAAGACAAGAAAGGGCCCTAAATATATTTATATTTGAAAAAAACCAAACCAAAACAAAATAAAAAACCCTAAACCACCCACAACAGAAAGGTTTTAAATCACTAAGAACTGACTGCAGTTCAGTAGCTACAAAAAACCACTCAGGTTTAAATAAGGAACTGAAACCTCAGGGCAGGAGTCCACTTTAAAAGACAACACTTCCGTGAATAATTTGCATGAACTATTCCTAAAGGGTCTACAAGAGTAACTAAAAACATAGCCCTATTCAATTTGCTTTAAAAAAGCCGCTTGTCTGCTGAAAAATTCATAGCAGTCCATAAATCATAAAATCTTAACACCAGCTGCTACAAAGGCAGAATATTTTGGGGTATTGGTTCCTTAAGGACTTGGCTGAGAGAGACCTCGGCAATGCCCTGAACATGAGGTGGAGGAATAGACTGATTTCAGGTAAATTCTGAGATTTTAGTTTCTTGCTTTTTTTTTTTTCATTTCTCTTTTTCTTAAATGCTGCTCTTTCATATACCTACTTTCCAGTTTGTAAGCCAGAATGTATCCCTTTGCTTGATAGGATAAAACTTGCTGTTCACATTTAAAGCTTGGCTAGTATTCAAAGTTAACTCAGTGCATTTGATAAACTGGAATCACCTTTTTCTTCTCTCTAGAGGAAGCAAATCCAAATAAGTGCCAGCTACCCAAAACAATTTCAAGAGGCCGAAAGTGCTGTGACGATTTGAGTCAGTCCAAGGACTAGTTACATCAACATCAAGTAAACAAAAAAAATTTTCTATTGGAGTATGCTTTGATGCTACTTGGGGTAGGGACATGCAGGGGAAAAGGAAGGGCTCTAAATTAAGCTTGCTGAAAATTTGTTGGTATCTGTAAAGGAAAACTGGACAATTGCTTTGTGACAATATCCAGGGCTTTACCTGTCTCCTAATCAGGTTCCTTATACTCTTGTGCTGTGTTTCTTTTCTTTTTTTTTCCTCCAGTAAACAAGTTTTACATCTAGTTTACTGATGAAGACCTCAACTTCTTGGCAACACAGAGTTTGCAAGATAAACAGTCATTAATACCAATAATTAGAAACATTTGTGTATCTTATTTTGCAATTAAGTTTTCTCTGGCTTCAATTGTTCCTAAACCTGCATCCTGCCCCCTCACTCCCATTTGGTACTGTTTGTCCTTTTGATAAGGCTGGGGTGATATTGATCATTCTCTAAAATTAGTTATCTTCATTTGAATTCCCTGAAATGAAAACAATAAATGCTTTGCATGATGAAGCCATTAATTACTAATTCAAAAAAATCTAAAGCAAAAGTGCATACCACCCCGTAGTAATTAAAATAATAGGTTTTCCATTAAGATAGATTTTGCCAATTTATGTATTTACTCAGAAAATTTCCTACAGTTTGCAAACAAAGAATGCATTGCATTCCTGCAGTGCCTTCAAGAACAAATGTAGATAAAGCTTTGACATTCAGTTTAAAGCAAAAGGGTTTGGCAGGCTGGGAAACTTGCTGTTGGAGATTACAAATGGTTGTGACTGGCATTCTAAATTCATTATGATATTTACCAGTTTAATTTTTGCATCTTATGGTTTGACTATAGTTGTGCATTGTATAATTTAAAATACTGGAAATATATATAAGCAGTTAAAGCAAGCAATAGGCATATAAAATACGCCTTTCATTCGGAAATTTAGGTGGCTCATTTCATCAAAATATAAAGTCTTGACTCCCTTTGCATCTTTCAAAAAGTATTTCCATGTGTTGCAATTTACCATCATGTAATTTGTCTGGAAAATTAAAGTAATAAAACCTGAGTTTGTTACTTGTCTGAATGGTAGCTATGATAGTCTCACTAGGGTGCTGCAAAACCCAGAGGAAAAAAAAGTCCTTGTAAAGATATGCAGACAGAGCAAAGGGCTAATTATTGGACAGTAATGGATGAGTATTATGCATAATTTATTTTTAGACATTTTATATTAAAAGAATGGTCTCTCTGGCTACAATGGTCAAAACTGAAAAGCTAGTAGATGTCATTTTCAACTACATAATACAGAGAATAATTATGGCATCTTGCACACAGCGATGCATTAACTGCTGATTTTTAGTGGCTGGCAGCATACAGTCACAGCTGTCTCCATTATCTGTAAGATGTACCATTTTGAATGTAGGCCTCCAAAATCTCTCTGAAGAAGGCAGAGCTACAAGATGCAGACACAGTATATCATAAAACCAAACCTTTCAAAAATTTAACTGTATTATTTAGGAATTCAAAGCATAATAAAAATACGGATCATCATCAGGAGATGTTCCTCTGGGCTGCAGAGGCCTACCACAAATAGGTCTGAAGCTTATTTTCATTTGGTAATCAATAGTCGTGGTAGCTGTCCAGTGGTGCACACCTCTCTACTTGCTCCATCAGCACGTCGCAGAACGGCCACCTGACCCTGACACAGAAGGCTCAGCCAAGTACCGCAGTCACAGCATGTTATGGTGTAAAGTTGTGCTGTTCTGTAAGGAGTAGGTGTAAGTTGTTTTATCAGTATCACTTTAGCGCATAATAGAGAAAAAAAACCTGTGAGCTGGTTTGGGTTCTGTTTAATGGTGGAATGCTTTGTCTAGATAAGCTGACTGCAGTCACTCGATCAAAAAAACCCCCCAAAACATCCAAGTAACCAGGCCTGAGTTACCTAGGCATAAAATTTCAAGGACTGTAAGATCATACTAAATCTAAAAACATTTATGTAAAAATCATGCACTCTAAGCAGAAGACTCTAGCATGTAAGCCTGTACATAATTAGCGTGGTTTGGGTTTACATTCATTTTCTTCCAACAGTTTATTCCAATTTTATTGTAGTAAAATCAAAAGTCTTGCCGTCACCTGTTTTTCTGCCCTGTACACTGAAAATGATAGCTTAAGTGTTAATTTATAAATTAGAAGCAATGTCATACTGGCTTTATTGAAAAAGTCCATAGTCTCAGCTACTATGATACCTAACTTTTAGTACTGCAGTCAAATAAGACCTCACAGGTCACATGTTTGCAGCAGGATAGCATGCTTTTCAGGAGTTGAAACACAAAAGTGTTGATGAAGGGGTTTTCAGATGAACTTTTGTAGTTACAGCTTTAAATCCCGAAGAAAGGCTACTGGTATTTGAAGGAATATCTAAGGTCTAGGGTCAAGTGCAGTTTCCCTCTAACAGACTTGCTCAGTGACATGCTTAGGCTGCCTAGAAACCATTTAACTTCCTAAAGGAACAAAGATTACAGTTCAGAAGAAACATTTTTCATCGTTCGGTATTCATAAATTAATATGCTCTGGAAGTAAGTTTATTTTTTTTATCCAAAGTATGGGTGGGACAGCTACACATTAAAACTTTGGGAAACCTGTTCCTCAGATCGAGTATATTGGTGGAAAAATGAAGTTATTCTAGTAACTTTTCTTCTTGACACATACGAATATTTAGAATTGTTATTTAGCTATCATTAACATATAATGGTCAATATGGAAGTTATTTCTTGTGTACAAAATTTATCTTTCTATATGGAGAGAGCACAAAGCCTGTGATGACCAAAACCTTGCAGATGTCTCAGTACACTGCATATTAACAGCATATGATGAAAAAAGAATTAGCAACACATTTTAAAAGCTTTTCATAACTTCTTCCAAATTAAACAGCACTTGTATTAATATTGTAGTCAAATTTCTACAAAATCCTTGGGTTCCCCAGTGAACTTAAAAAAGAAACGGCCTGGAATATCATATTGATCAGCAGTCTTATTTTTGGTATTAAGAAAAAGAAGCAATATCATACCTAACCTTTCTAGGGACATAAATATCCTGTGTTCTCTCCCCTCACATCCACTTTTATTTTAAGAGTTGTTTGATGATAGAATCTTTGAATACTTTGAAATTTCATGACAATGATTGTTTAATTCCCATGTATTCTTTTATAGCCCTTAGTTGCCCCCACTAGGTAGATGAAGAGACTGAACAAACTCAGACATAAATACACAGAAGAAAATGGAGTCTCAATTATCATAGATAATTGATGCAAATCAGAACTCATCAACATTAATTTTTTTTAAATGGAACTTTTTCTACTTTACTCATCTGAACTTCCAAAATCTTTTTCTTAGCTAAATAGCATTGATAATGTAGTGGAAGAATTGTAGTTTTTAAATACTGTTTTAAGAATTAGGAGGAATGTTAACCTTTTGAAGTACTGTAAAATAAAAGGCTAATATGCCAGCACTGCCATATCTGAATAAAAATATTTTATGATCTTGTTACATCCTCAGTGTGGGTATTGCCATTTCCTAGACCAGCGCATCTACATTGCTTTTCTCTTCCTGCTGTCAGTCCCTGCAAGAGCCCAGGGAAAGCTTTTTCTTATTACTGCTGCCAAGAGCATGGCTTACCGGCCCTCCACAATCAAAGGAGGGATCTGGTCTGGGACTCATCCTTCTTACCCGACTGGCCCAGGACAAAACCTCATCACAGCAAAGAGAAGAGTCTACACTGAGAAAATAAATGCAGGCTGAGAGCAATTTAGATGTCATTTGGGACAAATCACCTCACAAATCATCGCTGTCCAGCCTCCATTCCCTCCCTTTACAGATCTATTGCTCTAATGAGTCCTATTAATATAAGGTCTTGCAGTCTAATTAATCTTCCTCCAGGACACAAACAGAGTAACAGCCAGAGTAGGAGCCTCACTGTTCTCTTCACACTTTGCAGCTCTTAGATACCCTGTTAGTAGGATCTTAATGAGGAGAAATAATCCATGTCTTTCAGGGTGCAAAATTTACAAACTAGTTTGGGATTTTTTTTGAAAGCAACTTTTTTTTTTTTTTTTTTACCAGACAGATGAGGGTTATTTCCCCTCATTAAGATGTTAATGAGATGCTGACAACTGTTTGGTATTTTTAACATAATTAACTGTAGGGCTATTTTTGTTCTTTTCAAGCTATTTTTCAATGTCTCTTTTATTTTCTGAGTAGCTCATCATATAATTAGGGATAATGAAACAGTTCAGTCCCAAAAACACAAAACCAACAAAAAAACCAGCCCCCAGACCCTCTTAATTCTTTTGAAAGAAAAACAAAATCATGATCTGTGAGTAAGGTTAGAATAAATATAAATATTATACAGAATACATTCATGCATTTCAAGATAAACTGATCCTGATGCGTGATATTAAGGATTTTAATTTGAAAAAACAGCTTTTCTGTATTTACCAGTTAAAGCAAACAGCCACTCGCGGAAAACAAAAGCTCCTGCTGAAGACTGCTAAAGGCAAAAGACGGAGAAACTGTTCTGGAAAGAGAGCTGCGCCAGTCTTTGTCCACTTTTTTCAAGGTTAGCAGCTGGTAAATAAATACGTAGTTCAGGGGGAGCAAAATGCAGTTTGAGACAGCTTGTGCTTGATTTCAGATTTGGGCGAGTAGTGGGAGGTGTGGCAAGGGAACCACTGTGTGTTTGATTTTGAATACAGCATTTGTTTAGAGGAGACTGCAGGAGACGGGGAAGCAGTGGACCTGGTTGTGCTGCTGATCATCTCTGAAACGTGTCTCTGTCACTTGCGATGTCCCTTTCTCTCCACAGCAGCCCTTTTCCCTAGCTTTTACCTTTCATAGGCCTTGGCAATTGCTTTCAGTCCCATCTGGGTGTCCACCTCCCTGCAGCTGGCACAGTGTGAGAGGCAAGCAGTGCCTGGCTCTTCCCAAGCAATGAAGCAGGGGATTAATTACAACCAAAAGGGACTAAAAAGTCCATCTAGCACCACATTACTGGAGAGCAAATGGCACAGAAAAAAAGTGGAACTTAAGCCTTGATTAAAATGCTACAGTTTTCACTCAATTTTCAGAAATACTAAATGTTATCAAAGACATTTCAAACCACTCTAGTGGTAGAATGCTTCCACTCCACTAGTTTGTGTAGAAAGGATTCAAAGGGTAGTACATTCAAAACTACACCTGCACTTAATCAAAACCAACTTTCCCAGCAGTCCCGCTTAATCAGGGAATGAGGAAATTGCCTCTGTGTTTCACAAATCCATTGCAAAAAAAAAACCCCAAAACATTAAACCAATTCAGTTGGCACTTGTAACAATAACCTTTATCCCTTTAGAGCCATTTTGTAACAACCAGTTAGAACCATATTATAAACTGAAAGAAAACACCAAGAATAATACCATACTACAGGAAAAGAGAGGAAATACAGATTTACTTTCCACTTCATGTGGAAAAGTGTTCACTTTATTTTATATTTTAATATTAATTCATTTGATATTCATCATAAGGACACTATTCAGAATAAACTGTCAGATGTCTATTGTGTTCTCACATAAAAATATTCGCTAACCTGTGATGAAAAACTTTCCTGGCTAACCTATCAAGCTGTGACTCTAAGTACATCAACATTTGCACTAGATGGATATTTCCTCTTTAATTTTATATAAAATTTGTATTAAAATTTTTATAAAAACATTATTGGTACAGACATGTTTTTGTGTATATATATTTGAAAAATGTTTGTTTTCCTTACCTTTTACTAGAACCTAGAAGAAAAATCCATTAAAATTAGAAAAATACAGTATGCTGGTGCAGAGATGCACTTATATGGAAAAGCAGTGGTAAAAGTATTGAGGCAATATTTTTGGACTTTGTTACACATGGACCAGATGAATTTAAGCAGCAGAATCAAAGCAGATGAGAAAGTTACGATTTCTGAGAATTCAACAAAGGTTATGTGTGATCAGTAAGATTCCTTTTAATTTTTTTAATGTTCTTAATTTACATATTTAATCATCAAAATTGAAAATTTTGGACTAAATTATTTGCCAGGTGCCATGAAATAAATTGATAGTAGTGATAATCTTGTTCTCTCTTCACTGATTCTTTGTGTGAACACATCCTCAGACTCTATGAGGGAGTACACAATGAGCACAATACTGTACAACTTTAAATTCTTTGCTGAGCCAGATGGATAGATATGCTGTTATTACTCGTTTGGGGCTGCTGAAATTTAGAAAAAAAATATTATGAAGTTGATTTTGAACATTTGTGGTATCACAAATGTTGGCAAGTAATAAAGCAAAGAAGAAAATTTAAGAACTTCGGAGTTTTGAAAAAGTGAGAAAACATGGAAAAATTCCTCAAAGAAGAATATATGACATTGTGCCTTAGCTGAGAAAAAGTTACCTTCCTGTCCTGAAATTTCATTTATTGATTGTATTCATTAGTTAGTACCTGTAATGCATTCTCATGGTTTAACCCTAACCAGCAACTAAGCACCACCCAGCCTCTCACTCACTCCCGCTGGTCAGATAGGGGAGAGAATTGGAAGGCTAAAAGTGAGAAAATTCGCGAGTTGAGATAAAGACAGTTTAATAATCAAAGCAAAGGCCGCACATGAAAGCACAGTAAAACAAGGAATTAATTCACTGCTTCCCACAAGCAGGCAGGTGTTCAGCCATCTCTGGGACAGCAGGGCTCCATCACGCATAACAGTGACTTGGAAAGATAAACAGCATCACTCTCAATATCCCCCCTTTCCTTCTTCTTCCCCCAGCTCTATACACTGAGCATGACGTTGTATGGTGTGGGATACCCCTTTGGTCAGCTGAGGTCAGCTGTCCCGGCTGTGCCCCTCCCAATCTCTTGTGCCCCCTGCAGCCTGCTCACTGGTGGGGTGGGGTGAGAGGTAGGAAAGGCCTTGGCTCTGTGTGAGCGCTGCTCAGCAGGAATGAAAGCATCCCTGTGATAGCAACCCTGTTCTCAGCGCAAACCCAAAACATAGCCCCATACCAACTACTATGAAAAAAATTAACTCTATCCCAGCCAAAATCAGCACATACATTCAAAAATGTAATTGGTAGCCAGACTGAATAACATTTACCAAGAATGTACTTTCTAATATTTTTCGTGTCTTTCCAAGTAGTTCAGTGTGTCTTAAACTGCTTTTACAAATAGTTAAGTGATATTTATGAAGTGACATAAAAGTCAATCAGATGTCAAATAAATTATTCTGTGTTGATATGTTTTACTGTTCAGACTGCTCCAGTCAAGGGTAGAGTTCGTCATGGAGTATTTACCATTAATTGCTTCCTACAGGCATACCACAGCATAATATCTCCTTTCTGTCATGCAGTTTTCCACATACTTTCTCACACAAAGACATATACACACCATGATTTCTTTTCCTTTACATAAATACATTTAAGTACTGAGAAATGGAAAAGACATTCAACATTTCTCAGCAGATGGTACTTCAGGGTGGGAGTTGCTTAATAGCAGCAAAAAAAAAAAAAAAGCCATTTTAGCATTGCAGTAAAAATTGTTGAAACACTAAAATAGGGTCTTAAAAAAACGGTTGCCTTGGTAAAGCCAAGACATCTGGTCTCCTTTGACTAATAATTTTAAAGCAAAGTTTCATAAAGAAGGAAAAAACTGTGAAACAGCATCATGCGTCCTTTCAATCTATTGGCTCCCAAAATAAGTTGATTTGACATGTAACACATCCCTGTGACCATGTGTCCGTTTAAAACACTTCTTCCTTGCCACAGAGGAAATATGTTGGATCAGTCATCAGAGTTGCAATGAAATCACTCCTGGTCTTGAATCAAAACATAGCTGATTTGCTGAAGAACATCCTTAAAACTTGTTTCTTTCTAATAAATATTAAATATTTAAAACCAGATTAAAAGAAAGAGAAAACACACCTACAGCCATTCATGACTTACTTATGGCAGGCACTACTTGCCAAGCGGCATCGGCATCCATCTGCTCCCCACATACATACACCCAAGGGGTGCTACATCCAGGGGGGCAGGAGCCTTTCTCAGGGCATCACCTTGCCACAGCAATAGGAGGACACCCTTAGCCTCAGCAGTGCAGAGGAACTCAGCCCTTACCCCACACCTCTGCAACAGGACTCATGCATGTGGCATTCCCCACTCACACCCAGAGACATAAAGCAAGGTATCTAAAACATTCTTAAAAAAAGGGATAAAAAAAGGTAATAGGGATTTCTCCTTCCTTTACTCGTCTGCCTACTAATGTATGCCTTTCCTAAAGAAGATTCATCTCATGTTCTCACCTGTCAGGAGCGCACTTATCCACTGAGGAACTGTATATCCCAGAATTTCACTTTTGGTGTTGGAGTGCTGCTTCTCTCTGCAGGAACCCTTAAACATTCCTTGCACTTAGGGAGAAGCCTGAATGGTTGAACGCCAAAATCTCTTTCCCTAAAGAGACTTGGCTTTAGTTCTTGCTGCTGTCAGTAGCATTCAATTCTCTTGTGCTGAGTGAGACATCTTCAACAGTGTAGTCTGAGACTTTTCTGTACAGGTCTCAGAGCCCTGTGGTGCCTTCATGAACCTGAGGAATGGGGCATATATTGAAGGTGAGTGTCCCATGCAGACAGTGAGCATCCATAACCACAGCCAAGGGAAAGAGAAAATTTCCTTCTCACTGTCTTTGGTCCACTCACTCCTGATCTGCTCCTTTCTTTGGGTCTTTTTTTTCTTTATTTTCCCACTAGCAGCTCCCTGTTTAAACAGTAATCATGCCTATGCTTTGCATTACAAACCTTGGCCAGTATTTCCACATTGCAAAGTCTGTTCAGCAGCAAAGAGCATGAAATTTAAATATTTGTATTGCTGAATCAATGTCTTAAATCTGAATCTAGCTCCTCTCTCATTTCTGTTTGTAGTAATGTAGCTAAATACTTGGTAGAAGAAGTTTGACAAACATTTTGTGTTTTTACTTAATCTCACTTTCTTGAAAAGAGTGTTTGGGTAAAGCATTTCACTTCAGACAGGGATTCAGCCAGGCCCTTCAAGCATAGAACAGTTGGAAGTCCCAATTCAGCATGGCATGCATCTACTAAGAAACAACAATAGTCTCATTGGTTTAAATTAGGTTGAAAGTGTATTAAATAAATTTGCTGAGTAAAAATGTGGAATTTTTACAGATAATCTTTATTTGTGATTCTCAATATATAGAGAGAGATTTACACCCTTTATTAAGAATTGTTTAGAAAATGTTATTTCATCCCACTAGCATTTTTCATATCTTTCTAACTACTGCCAGTAATGGTTCTAATTGGATTTGACATTCGGTATCATTTCCGTGCTCAAAAGTAAATGTGTACTTTGCTTCTTTTCACTGGAATGTTCTCACCTGAACAATTTGGATGCCAAGCAAAAATCATGCTGTTAATTTCTGCAAATAGAGTCAGAAAGAGGAAGTGATCTGAAAAGCAAATAGAAGCATGATGAGTGGCGGGATCATGTTCCTTAATGCATAGCAAACATTCATTTTGCGCTCTCACCCATGAACTTTTTCTCCATATTTTTTAAAAAAGAAAGTATTGTGAATACCCCTGTTTTCAGGAAAGTTGAGATAAATCCCAAGTCATTGAGAAAAGTTTGTACTTGTAATTCATACGATAGTCTGATTTCAGGAACAGCTATCTCCAAGCAGCTTCTATAATGTATAAAGTAACAATATAGGAACATTGAATAAATGTATAACTAATCAAAATAAACAGAATTATTGATTCAAAGCAGGTGAATTGTGCTTAAATACTATAGAATCATCTTATTGGAACTAAATTTCACATTAAGTATTTATTTTCCTGGGTTTACTCTTGCTCCTTGTCAAGTAACTTCTGGAGTTTTGTCATTCACTTCAGTGACCCAAGACAGTCTCTTGCTGACCAAGTTCATATTCAAAACCTAACTCAAAGAACTGAAGTAGGTCATTGCATGGGAAAGGAGAGGTTTCATCCCGTCAAAAATGGTGAAGGTATTTTGTAATGATTGTGATATTAATCACAGCCCAAATACTTGCCCACTTCCTGTCAGTCTCTTGATCCTTTGTTTCTCTACTTTCAAGCAAGAGAGGAAATCTCTGTCATTCACTCCAGTCCTCCCCAACACTCTTCTGCCTACTAGCTATCTTAATTTTCCTTTCTGTATTAAAGCTACACACATATATTTCACTATGAAACATGTTCCTGAGGTTGCACAAAAGAATTTATGTTTTGTCAGATTAAGGTGTCTGTGTTGCTATTTCTACGGTCTGTGAACTGTCCTGTACAGAGATTAACAGTGCATACGCTTTTGCAGAGAAATTGCTTTAAATTATTTAATCTCATGGGCATAAAGTTTTTGCAAAGTACTGAAGCATTCTCTATAACTTTGATCTCTTCAGAATATACCAAAAAGGTTTACCTTTTACAGTTATAGATGCCTTACAGCTATGTGTCCTAGATGAAAAATAAGGAGGGAAAGTACCTGAGAAAAGAAGTTCTGATAAATCTGCAGTACCTTTTGTAGTTCTACCTAAAACTCACAGAATGTTTCTAAGTTCAGTTTCAATTTTAACTCTGAAATAAAAAACCCCAGTATTTTTATCACATAAACCTTCCTTCTCAAACACATCTCATATTTTCAGTTTGTCAACAGCTTAGCACACAAATGAAACAGTGAAGCAGCATCCTGCTGTGTCAAAACAGAATGAGCATAAAGAATTCCTGTAGGTAGCTGGGCGTGCACTGCTTTTTTCCTCTGCTTGATTGCACTGCAAAACATTATTACAGCCCATGAGATAGCCCAAACCTGTGTCTAATCACAAAGCAAAGTGAGGACTGTAATGCCTTAGCAACCTTAAAAAGTCACTCCAGCTCTCTAACTCCAGTGCTTTGCAAAATATTTGGCTACAGCGTTAATTCCACCTTCACGTACAAGAGACTTCTATTGCTTAATTCATGCCCTCTCTCTTATTCCTGGATGTTGGGCTGAAATAGAGTCAGTGAGCAAGAGCAAGAACTTCATTCCCCAGCTCTCAGGGAAAGCTGTTTGCACTCTTGACACATGGGCCTCAACGAGCATTGCCAGGTGGTCACTGGCAAACAGGAATCACTTGTCTATCGACTGTCGTGTTCAGCATGAAGACTGCACAAGCACTGCAAGAAGGTTACGGCTCAAGCTTAGGGGCTTCTGCATGTGTCCACTGGCTCTTGAATCTGTCCCTGAATCTTTTTCCCCAGAACCCACACTTTTCACTTATGTTGTTTCTAGGGAATCTTTAGTGTCTCTTGGAAGGAATAACTCTAACACCCCTTGAAATTTTTGTCCCATGGAAACTCGCTCATCCCATGCAGAAGAAAGATTTCCTCCAGCCAGTTGTGTTCCTAGAGTGAGGTTTGGAAAGCAGGGCCAGTGTTATTCAAAAAATACCTGTTTTTCCATCAACACAGAGTTTTAACAAAAAAATCCATCTTTCATATGGGCATGTTAATGGGAGCACATTCTCATTTCAGGCAGCTTCTGAGCAGATGTGAGAGACTATTTAAAAGGCTTCATGAATGATTGACTGGGAGCTCCCAAATTTTTAGTTAGCCATCAAGCCTTTGTAAAGTAACCTAACAAACTGGCTTAGCTTCACAGCTGTGACTGTCATGCGGGAAATCCTTCAGCTTTCATTAATTAAACATTTCAAAGTTAACTACAAAGAAGTACACAGGGGTTGGGTCTAAATTTTAGCATAACTCATGATACGTTGCAACAAAGTCAAAACCTGACTGAAGGAGAAAGCAGAATTAGACTTCACAGATACTCATAACAGCAATATATATTAAAGCAGTGCCAGATTATGTCTCTCAGTACCCCTTATTGTAGGATCCTGCAAACATTTTATAAGCATTAAACATATACAAACACTTCTGCACAAGAACAGACAGAGATTATCAGGGGCAGCTGGCACACTTGAGGTTTGGAAAACCCAGGTGTCAGTCCTTGATCAGAGTCAGGCAGACTGCGCTGAATGCTGGATTATAGCTATTCTCACTCTGTGGAAAGATTCCTCAGATACCCAGCTGGTCCATGGTACAGTTACATTTCATGGCTCCCAATTATGTGTTTGTAGATGAATGATACTGTGACTAATTTGGTGGCATAATATATAACATATTAAAATGAATACACTCCCTAGACTTTTTTTTATAGTGTCAGTGACTTGGGTCAGGCTGGATAGAATGGATCCCAAATGGTGTTCTGGCAAGAAGACAGTCATTTCCAGATGGATCATTTATACCATTTACATTTTTCTAGCTAAACTGCATTCCTGCTAAATGAGCGTGCTGTGGCTATTTACAACTGTAGGGATCAATACGCCATTTAATAGAGGTATAGTGGAAATCTACCTCAGAATATCCATCAGGCTTAAAGTACACACAGCTATAGGAAAGGCAAAGCCATTTCTCTGACTTTACCTGTATAATTAGATCATTCGAAAGTGAAAAGCAAAAGGTGTAATGAGATTTAGAAATTCATAAAAATATTGAAAATTACATATGAAACCAAATGTGCCCTGATTTAGAAATCTCTATAGTGTATCCAGGAGGATGCATAGTAATATTTTTTTTTTAAATTGTTATGAATAACATTCATTTCATATGGCAGATTTTAGTTTCTATAATCTTATCTTTTTCCTGAGTTGTAGCAGCTACCACTACTTTTCATATATGTGATGCCTAGAGAGAACTATAATGCACAAGGTGAATTTTTTGGCCATTAACTGAAATGTTTAGATTAATTAAAGAATCTCCTAGGCAATCATTCCTTGTAAATAGCAGATGTGAAGGGCATAAAAAGAATATTTGCTCCTTAGTTATAAATATTCACTGACCCTCTGGGACTGCTTGCAAAGGGGAATAAGGCTTTTACAATTTTTATTATATTGCAATAAACTATGTGGTTTCACTGCATGCTTCAAGCATTTATTAAAGTTAACTATTGTGACTTTTTCAGGCAGCTATGCCTAGAGTCAGTAATGGACATGGGCATCTATAAGTCAAGCAATTCAATCTGTCATTTTTTTTAGGCTTTCTAGTGTGAAGCCTGAATGCATGCGCAGGGCTATGCACTGGTCCGCGGTCACCAGGGGGAAATCCCAAAGTTCTGCGTGCTAGTGGTCAAACATGCTGGAGAGCATCCGTCATCAATCCAGCCCCTTCCCTGGGGAGTGCTCTAGCCATGAGGCAAAAGGCAAGGTTAAATGGTTTTATTGCAGCAAGCAACAAGAAATACATGAAATCAGTAAAAGAGAGGGAGAGAGAAACAAGTGCTCAGGGTATGCAAGCAGGGGTAGGGAGTTCAGGTAGGTTTGAGTTCTCTCAGTCTCAAATAGGCTGATTTTGAATTTTATACTTTATGCAGGGCTTTTTCTCTCTGTTTTTTTGGCTTTGTACTTCAGATGTGTTGATCTGCTCAAAGGTAGGGGAGGCTCTGCAGAGGGATCTGGATAGGCTGGATCGATGGGCCGAGGTCAATTATATAAGGTTTAACAAGGCCAAGTGCCAGGTTGTGCATTTTGATCACAACGAGGCCATACAACGCTACAGGCTTGGGGAAGAGTGGCTGGAATGTGGAAAAGGACTGGGGGTGCTGGTTGACAGCCATCTGAATATGAGCCAGCAGTGTGCCCAGGTGGCCAAGAAGGCCAAGAGCGTCCTGGCTTGTATCAGGAATAGCGTGGCCAGCAGAAGTAGGGAAGTGATCATGCCCCTGTACTCCGCCCTGGTGAGGCTGCACCTCGAGTACTGTGTTCACTTTTGGGCCCCTCACTACAAGAAAGACCTTGAGGTGCTGCAGGGTATCCAGAGAAGGGCAACAAAGCTGGTGAGGGGTCTGGAGCACAAGGCTGATAGGGAGTGGCTGAGGGAACTGGGGTTGTTTAGCCTGGAGAAGAGGAGGTTGAGGGGAGACTTTATTGCTCTCTATAACTATGTGAAAGGAGGTTGTAGCAAGGTGGGTGTTGGTCTCTTCTCCCAAGTAAGAAGTGATAGGACAAGAGGAAATGGCCTCAAGTTGTGCCAGGGGAGGTTTAGATTGACTATTAGGATAAATCTTCACTGAAAAAGTGGTCAAACATTGGAATAGGCTGCCCAGAGAGCTGGTGGAGTCACCATCCCTGCAGATGTTCAAAAAACCTGTAGATGTGGCACTCTAGGACACTGTTTAGTAGGCATGGTGGTGTTAGGTTGATGGTTGGACGTGATGATCTTGGAGGTCTTTTCCAACCTTAATGTTTCTATGATTCTAAGATCCCTGGGGTTTTTTCAGTACAGATTCAGGTATTCTTGTATGTGGAGTGCATTTTTACTGAAATGTTTCAGGGCAGAATACATGATATTAATTTCATATATTTATTTTGATTGATCGAAAAAAGCCTTATAGAGCTCTTGAGCAGAAATGCCTGATATTTGGTTGATTGCTTCTCATCTTTCCCTTACAGTGACTGTTCAAAATGGGTCATGTAGATCACTTGTTCACATTAGTTCTTGTCACAGGCAGACAAACAGATCACTGCTGCTTGCATTAAAATGCTGTTGTGTCCAGATTATCTGAGGTGTCTGACAGCCTCTCCAATACTCAATAACCTCTTAATGCTGAGAATGTGACCATAATACTACGCTTCATAACAGGGACTAGGCAAAACATTTTTGTTCCTTTAGGGCTAGTCTAACACAAACTTAAGTCACAGGTAAAATGTTGTACTGATTGCAAAAGAATTGAGGTCTAAAGCAGAGAGGCAGGTCTTTAGGCCCATGTCTTGATGGACCTTCCAGGCTAGCAATACATCTCGGACAGGCCAGATTCTTAGTGTTTGTGTTGTTCTAACTATAATGGTAAAATAAGCAAAACCAGTTTTACAGGGGAAAAAAACTCTTTACTAAACCAACAATTATGGAAAAGTGTTCGAATATTTAGAAATTATTCTTTGGGCTTGAAATAGCAAAACAAGCATTAAATTTGCTCATTTGGAGGTCATTCTGTTCTGCCACTATGGCAGCTCTGCAGTGAGCCAGATTGCTTCCCAGGCAGCAGCACTGGCATCCCCAAACCCAGTCCTAACTAACAACACTTGAGGAGGCAGGTCTGTGTCACACAGGTTAGAGAAAAAGATCATAATGATTCATAAGCTCTTTCACATTTAAGATGTTAAGATGTTTGGGGGATGAAGTGCCTTGTGATGAGTCTACCACTGAACAAAACAACAATTTAAATAGTGTGCCTGCAGACCAAATTAACTTGGAAAATATGTTTTGATATGAACCAAAGTGAATTTCCCCCCAGTGTTTTAGAAGCATGGTAAGTAAACCAAAACCTCCATTTTGGTCAATCAAAGTACACTGATTTTTTGGGGGGAGTTTGAAAAAAATGCATTTTTAAAATTTAATCTAAATTAAGTTATTGACTGAAAAGTCGAGTTTGTTATTTGTTTTTCTTTCAATAATCTGGGGAATAATCTTGTAATGCAAAATACAACAAAACAAGTTTCAACAGGAAAAAAAGTGCTTCATCAGAAGCACTCCTGCCACAGGACACATAGGCAGCATATATCATGACTTAGACCAGCAATTTTTCTATGTTAAAGATATGGATTCTTGGGACCAGGTTACAAAAGTCAGGTTTTGTACAAATAAAGGGAGTCAGAACTGTTATAAGAGTGCTTTTGCATGTTTTTTAATTTTACATTAACAGTGCCAACATATTAAATAAACATCAAAGTTCTGTCATTGGATTGCAAGCTTTGGCAGGCCTTGACTCATGTGTAAGGACAGAACCACTGCCACCAGATAGCAAATTACAATAATTTATCCCATTCCCAATTTCATACTTTTCCCCATAATTTTTAGCCATTTTTACTGGATTGTTCCCATTCATTAACTTTCTGTAGTGCTTCCCTTGTTTTGGAGTATTCAGGTTCAAAGTCTTTTTGTGAAGCTCTGAGGGAGCTGCTTCAAAAGATATTGGTGCCCAGGGAATATCCCACACAGTCCATCTCCTTCCAGATGCCTTTCCCTCCAAGGACAATTTCAGCCTCTGCGTTGGAGACACAGCTTCTCCTCTTGGGACCCTGAGATACTTGCCTGCTTTGAAGGACCTTTTTAGCATCCCTCTGGCCTCACTTTTGCTTTGGTCCTGGTCTCTGTGTGCTGCTCCTGGGAACTACTGCCTACTCACCCTGGGGCCCCTTTCAAACAATATGACTCCATGAGCATTCTCCAGGCCTTCCCTCCCTGATCTCTGGCCACCGTTTGGTGGTCTGTATCCCTCTGCAGCTTAGCCACCAAGTCTGAGTCCCCAGCCACTGCAGAAGTACTTGACTGAAGCTGATGTCTGAGTTTTACCTGCACTCTGGCACTAATTTACATTTCTCTCCTTCAGTCAGCTGTGAATTTTCACAACATTTTCAGGAACTTAACACATTTGAGAGTAACATCTTCCCACAGGAAATTATAGGCTGAGACTGACACCCAGCCAGCCAGCATGGCTGAATAAACTTCATTTTCTATAAGCACCTAAGTTTAAATAAGGGTTAGGAAACCTCAAGAGATCATCTAATTCATACCAAATCTGTTATTGCTATTATAAGAAATTTTCTTGGACAAGTTGAAGTTCAGCTATCTTTGCCTTTCCAAGTACCTTAATGTTCAAGAATTATGAACTGCACTGGGCAGAATGCCTGAAACAATGCCATTTACCTTCTTATTGCATTCATGTAACCTGGCCCAGTTAATTTCTTTTCATAAATCTAGATATCTGGTATTCTGCAGTTTCCACACTACTTCATAATGTAATGAAAGCTTTTAAAATATAACACATTGGTAAATTGGACTCCACAAAGTGTTTTCATGGGAAACACTACATCAGCAAAAACTACACAAGATAATATATTATACTGCTTTCTCAATAACTCCTCAGAATAGATCCATTAGTCTGATTCCTTTGGCTGATGGGGATTTCATAAAGAAGGAAGAAGAGACATATTTTTACATAGAAATCTTCCTCATAATATAACCCATCCTCCTCTGCTACATTGCCTGTCAGCAATATTACCGTACCTTTTACCTGTGCAAAAACCTCCATCACGTTTCATGGAAATAACTCTAGAAGCTCTATGGGTTATTTAGCATTTTCTTTCAGCTTTGACTGGACCAGCTAGAGTATCCCATATTTCCTTCTGATTTCTCCTATAGATTTACAAACATTGTAACTGAATAAGCCTGAAGAACAGGTTCTTATTTCCCCACCATGAACCAAGCCTAAAATTTCCACTTGTCATCTAATTCTTGTCTCAGAATGAATCAGGTTTTTTCTTTGCAAAACATAAAAGTTCTAAATATTATCATTTATTTATAATATTAACTCAAAAGTATCTTAAATTTTAAGATGGGAAATTTTTAATGGAAAATCAAAAAGACAGACATGCTCAGAATTAAGCCTGTGTTATGAAAGATTTCACTTTCTCCAAACCAATATTTATTTTGAAATAGATTTGGTCAAAGAAAAACTATTCAAATGTTACTAATTATGTCTTTAAAAAAGAAAGAGAATGCATTTGTTGAAATAATTTTTTTCTTATAAAACATCTATATCTCTAAGTGCATTTAAATCTTTGTTGTGATTAATTATCCACTCCACATTTTTGGGGAAAACACAAATTTAAATTTCAAATAATTTGCAAGTGCTGGCAATAGTGTGACACTAATTCTCAATGAGAAATTGCTAAGCTACATGTTTATTTTAAAATCTCTTATTTTGCAGTTTAGTCTTTAATAAAAGAAGATAGAATGATGTCACACACTCAGCATAAAAAGCTAAAATCAAACCTCAGTTTAGGAAAAGTTTGCATTTCTATTGACTTCAGTAGGCTTTAAGCTGAACAGTAACTGCTCTCTAAATGTCTCCCCAGTGACTCTGGGCACTGAATGACAGCCAGAGGCAAAGCCTACTCAAAGCTTTTTAGCAGGAGGGTAGGCAAAACTGAATCCTACTGTCCCAAGGATATGGATAAAATTAGTCAGCCCTGGAGAGACAAGCTTGCTGGGTCTGTTTTCACCAGGGGATGGATGGTTTGTTTTCACAGCAGAGGCTGCTGTTTCTGTTAAGTCCCCTGCCTTGCCTAGCAATGGCTACATCCTTGCAGAGGGACCCAACCATTAGTGGTGGTAACAACAAAAATACATTCTCTAGAGATCTGGCACAGACAAGGCAGGCAGTAGGCAGTCCCTGAAAGGCTTTAACTTCCAGCTTCACCTAACCGTAAGGCTTAGAATTGTGTAAAGTGTTGAACAATGTAAAAGAAAGAGAGAAAACAGAGTAAGAGATGCAGATGGTGGTGCTAGCCGTTATCTGGGTTATGGACTGTAGAAGACAGAATCAATTGAAAAATCAGTAAGAGTTTTGGCAGTGATCTTAAATGAAGGTAAAATTTCACCTGTGAGGTGAGACACATACAACAGCACACTTCAGCCTGTGTTTGGGTAGAGCAATGAGCAAGAGAAGAGGTGAACAGGCCTTCACTTTTACTGTTTCATATCACTTTGGAAAACAGGTGCAGGAGGAGTTAAAGGAGTCTGTTCTTTGATCCATAACAGTTAACGGAGAGAATAAAGATTAAAATGAAGGAATCTTTGATTGAGACCCCTCCTTTTAATTATTTAATATTGCTCATTCTAATTTGTATTATAATCCTTTGTGTGTGGATATATTGAAGTGATCCTCATTAATCTGACTTGAACACATTATTTTTACCTTCACATTCTGTTCATTTAATTAGTTCTTCTTCACTGAACACATTTTCTCTAGAGATATGTATTTATACTTGCCTATATGAAGAAATTTCTATTCATTTGCACTTTTTACAGTGTTTAAAAATTAATCTCTAAGTAAATTTTTTGGAAAATAATTCACCAAATATATTTGTGTCACACTACTATGCTCTTTAGTTACAGTCTTCAGTTCTTTCAATTCTTCAGAGTTGAAAGAAGTCATATTTATATTTTTACTGATGCACACACTACAATGGGGTAGAATGCAGTCTTACAAATTCACAAAAGCCAATTTGGATAGCACCCAAAGCTGCAACCCAGTCGCAATCCTTTACAATTTTTTCCTCTTCCTTTCATTTCGAACAGTAATGAAGAAAATATTTCTTTGCACCAGAATACCCAAAGAAAAATTCCTCCAGTAACAGAGGCTTAGAATAAGCATTTCAAGACTGGAATTCATTCATTTATAAACAGAGATGACATGGTTGACATTTGCAGAAAAAAATAAGCACATATTATCTTTTCACAGTGGCAGACGATAGAGAAAGAGTTGAAACACTGGGTTTGAAACCCATTTTCCCCTCCTGATAAGTTAAGTTGTGGTAATCATGATCTTTATGTTTAAATGCAACTAATGAACAGCCATTGTAATCTAGATGGAGTACAAACAAAGCTAGCAAAACCCAAGCATTTGGATATACCTTCATAAAGAAATGAGAGTCTTCTGCTACCTTAACCTGGAAGGAGAGAAATTTTAAAGATAATCTTTGTCTCTAACAGCAGCAAGTTTATTGACTTTTAATGTTTAGACTTGGCAGTACTTAAAAATAACTTCATACATACACCCTGTGCATTCTTTGGGGAATCAAATCTTCCATATGTGTAATGTGTAAGTTGCATTCCAGTAATACATCTCCTCTTTTTTTTTTTTTTTGTATGACTCTATGGGTCTTTTTTTCAGAAATAAATAACTGTGGTATTTTTCAGGAAACCAAATATGGGATTTAAAAAAAAAAAATATTCTGCCTAAAAGGTTGAAAATTTCCAAATTAAGCTGGAGGCAAAAATAACCAAAATTGGCAGAGAAAGATGAAGACCAAAAACAAGCCCTAGAAAACTTGTACAGACGACCCTTTAAGTGTGGGAAGGCAACTCCAAGTGCAGTGGATTAGAAGTCACAATTTTAATACTGCTTTAGTAAGGGAACAAAAATGCTCATGAGGCATAACAGTACTGTAACCCACACCTGTTAAGAACTGCCAGTTTTATTATCATTTTCAAGGACATGGATAATAAAGATGACCAACACGTAAAATAAAAATGTAACGCTCTTCAGTATAGTGTAGTGTTCCTTTTCTATGAGAGATCTGTACTCCTTTAGTGTGATAAACTCTGCTTTTCTGGGAAGACAAACCTAACCTGAGAGTTGACTGGTGGATTTTTTTTCCACATATGAAATCCCAGGTATAAATCCCTCTTTATTCCCTGAATATGGCTAATTTCCAAAGAATTTTCCAAGCATGTGTTTCAGTTTGCTCCTGTGACATCCACTGTCTGGCAGCAGATGCAGAGGATCAGCGCTGGTTCCTGCCTCACCAAACTCCCTCAGCAACAGGATTCCCCTGGGACATTGCTCAAAGAAAATCCTGGGTTCCTCACCTTCTTGTCTTTTCACCCCATGTCTGACCTTAGGCCAAGCAATACAGATCCAGGACAGGAAACATCACCTGTTGGAGGCTTTACAACAGCAGAGCTTCCCAACACGCAGGGAGAAATCCAGTGGGAACAACATCCAGCTGCTTTATACTTAAAATGCAATACATAATAGATAACCATGTGCTAAGAGAGAGCAAACTGAATGTAGAGGACTGGAGGAGTCAACCCAATATTTTCTAAAAGTAATAATTTTGTGCTCGTTATTATACTACATTATTCTCCCAGTCTTTTTGGTTTTGTCACATTGACCAAAAAGGTAAATGAAATTATGGATTTAATGCTATAATTAGTGTGCTTCCTTCTACTCCAGTTTGTCAGCAAACCTCATGTGTGACAGGCAGATGGAAGTCTTTTGCGGTTTTTATCCTTCCCTAATTCTTCAAGCAAACACCCTTGTGTCTCCTCACTGTTCTTCATCTATTGTGTCCAGTCTCTTCTTCCCCCATTCCAAAGTAAAAGAAAATTCAGTATCCCAACAGGAGAAAACACACCTGTTGAGTTCACTCATGTCAAGCTCTCCAATTTATTTATATTTGCTTTGCAAAAAAAGAGAAGCATGGAAATTAAACCTGTGTAAGCCCACAACTGCCAGCAGGCAGCAGCTGTCAGCAAACCAAACCCAGTCACTTTTCAGTGAGTCAGAAATTGCAGCTGAAGAAACTTGCTGCCTTTCTTTTCCCTTGTTCTCTCTCCTTCCTGCCAAAGATTACAGAAAACAAAACCTTCCACCCCAAAAAGCAAACAATCAGATTGGCTTTTCAGAAGGGGTTGGTGTTTCATCATCATCTTCTTTGCCGATAGAAAAACAGATTTGATGTTCTCCTGCTGTTTCTGAGACTGGTCTGTCCACTGTGACTTTATGACATGAAAAGCCACAGGTGGATCACTGTTAGATCTGAACTGGGTTATCTCACTGCTCTGCTGGGTGCAAGTGGTTGCATGTTGGGACACTGAACACAGGCAAACAGGCCCTGCTGGGATGAGCGAGGATTCACGCTGGCTCATGGATGCAGCTCTGGGGCTTCAGGGGTGGAGCTGAAACCCAGGTGGGATTGCACAGTCTGCACCCATCCTTGTGAACATGAAACATCACAAGCTGTCTGCAGGGTTCACAACCTCCACGGCTGCAAACCCAGACATGTCATGCCAATTATGACTCTTCATAATTTAATGTTGTATTGTATTAGGCTCCAAAGGCCCCAGTTAGACCCAGAGTCCGGTGCTACCGGTCCCGGGTGCTATAAAGGTATGCAATTCAGAGGTGGACCGATGGGTACAACTGAGACTGATGAGTGAAGCCTGTCCTCCACTTAAGCTGTCCATAAGAGATAAATAGGGTGCTGAGGTGAGAACAGTCTCCAGATAAAAATGCAAGCATATATCACTGCCCAATCAAAAACAGATGTGAGAAAGCACGGGAGTTTAAACTAGCTGGGAGCAATGCCTGATTAAGTATAACTTTAGTTAGAAGCCTGCATATATAAGAAGCACCACAGAATAAAGCACAGAGAAAGAGCAGAAATGTGGCCCATGACTGAACAGCCAGTGAAGCAGTCACTTACTGAGGAAGCATAAAGAGCTTTTGAATGAAAGTTGAAGCAAAGAAGCTCTGTGCTATTGTTGGATTCATGTTGCATTCAGAAAATCAAGACTTTGTTTGCTGTTTGTGAATAGCTGTGATTGCTCCTAAGCTGCCTGAGACATAATCAACTTCTCTTTTTATTTGGAAGAAACACAAAGAGCCCTGAAACATGGTGAGGAGCTCAGGTCAAAAAACCCCATTGTATAAAAGGCATAACTTTTCCTGGTAGGGTTAATATTAAAGTGGCAATGGAGCCATGATGAGGGTTGATGTCTCACTTACTCTTGCCACAGAATGTCAGTTTGAATCTATGACTTAGGGCTTCTACCATCTTAATTTTAACTTGAACCTTGAATGCCAGAGGTATTTAATTGGGGCAGAAAAGCAAAGCTTGAACAACTGTGTTATTTTCAGATTTTGTCTATGTCTTTGGAATGTTTTATACAGCAATTTTAATTTAGCAAAATTCCCAAATGTGAAATTGTGGATTGAGAAAGTCATTACTTTTAAGAGCTAATAATCCCCTTGCCTTTTAGGGTGATCTTAGTCAGAGTTCCTAAATCTCAGACCTCATCTGAAGACTATCCTTTCAGTCAAATAACAAACTGTATGTGATGTTGTTTTCTCTCCTCCTAATTGTTATGAATATTAATCAATTAATAAGTGTATGGAAATGTTCATATTTCCACAAATTTTAGAATAGGTTCCAATGAAATGTTCTTTATGAGAGGGGGGATGCACATCCTGGGCTCTTTCGACTGTATATGTTTAAGGCTCATGATGACATACAGTATTAGAGGTTGAAATTCATGTTTATGAGTTTGGCACTTCATTCTCCTCAGAGCAGTTTGCTCCCATGATCAAGACCATCTTTACTGCACTATAATTCAACCATCTTAGAGGTATTTACTTCTATTGTTGTCAAACGTTCTGGGCAACCAGACTGTATGTGCAGCTTCCTATGCCTGCAGCCTCATGAGAGCAAATCTCTACGGAAAACCTAACACATTTCTTTCCATTGTGAGATGCCTCTCCCCTACCTAGCTTTTGCCTGACACAGGACAAAGGCAGAGAATGAGAACTGGGACTACAGGGCCATTGCCTTCCTGGGGATGTTTTTAAAAGCTGCCTTTTTCTGCATGTGTTTTTCCTAGTAAGTATGAAATGCAAAATGGTAGGTACGTGAGCAAATAGTAATTTCTGACTCAAGCAAAATTTCCAGCAAATATTCAAGCACAGAAGTGTTGCAAGTATGTTATCAGGCATGTTGCTTTGGATTTGCATTTGGACTATAATTTCTATATGTCTACAATTAGTTTTGTGACTGAAGAGCAAACGCACCCAGAGCACTTAACATCTTACATTTGCATTAAGATCCTTTTCTGATATATCTGATATTTTCTGATATTTATTAATAATGAATGAATAATATAACAACTTCAACTAACATAACGTCACATAACATAACACAACAATAACAGTACGTTAGTTTAAAGTTGATTCAAGAAAAACACGGTAGGAAGCTTAAGCTTCTTCCACCTCACTGCCTCATTGGAATAGGGTTGTATCATCCTTTCTACTCTGTTCATAAGGCTTGTGTGAAGCATTATGCCTTAGTTGTTTTCTAGTAAACTATTTAGGGGCAGGTGACTGCAAAACAAATTTGGATATGGTACAGAAAGTAACATTAAAAAACCAAGCACAAATGCTAAAAGTGTTTGGCCTTTGGAACTAGAAATCCAAACAAGTGATGAATGCAGCCTAAACATCAAGAAACAGTCATGACAGTGTTTTACACAAAAGCATACTGTGGCTTCTCTTGCAGCATGGTATTACATAATATCTTGAAGGTTTTCTGCAAATAAAATTGTGTACATATGGTTTAGAGGTGGCCTTTATACTTTCCTGGGAAATTATGTTCTTTATGCATTAACTCATTCACAGATGAAATACAGACCCTGTAACATCATTGTGTTCAAGGCAGAATGCTCTATATGGATTTTCCTTTTAAAAAAAAAACACTCAGCAAAGACTGGCACAGTCAATTTCCCAGCAGCCATAGTCTAATAAACAGGGGGAAAGTAGTTAGCCTTACTTGTCAAAATAGGCTCTTTGGACAGGCTTGCTTCCCTGCTGCTGCTTTGACAGTGGCTTCGTATACTGATGTCCAGCTCTTGAAAGACATGTTGCTGTGCCCCAGTTGCTCCTCAGCGACTCTTTCAATAAACATGACATCTATACAATTGCCTCTGATCTAAATTCCATTTCTTTCTCTAATCTCCTTTTTCTTTTTAGTAGTGTCTGTTCAAAGAACAATTTTGTTGGACAGTAGAAGACAAATATGTTTCCTCTTTATTGCTTCCCTGGCTCTTCTTCCTCCTAAATGGAATAAGGTAAAAGAAATTTCATTCAATTTTTTTCCCCCCATAAAATAGCCGCCTCTTTCTGTCTCTCTCTTTTTCTATGTTTTTTGGCAAAGCCACAAAAAGTGAAACACGGTGTCATGAAAATCACAAATTTTGCTGTTGACTTCAATAAAACTAGGGTTTATCTATTGGCTTGTATGATGCTTTTCATTGAGCTGAGATAGAAGTTACCTTGATTATAAAAACTCATATTCTAGATTACTATGTTGGGATAAAGTTTAGAACAAAACTGATTATATAGCCTGTAGTAAAACCTCAGTGACCGAGAAATGTGAAATACAGATCTTAACAGTAAGCTGATAATATTTCATCTATCCTTCACCAGTCCACCTTTCTCAAATACATTCATGTATGTTTTTGACTGAACAATTAAGAGTTAATTTTGCAATCCTGGTGCTGTTAAAAGCACAGAGACAGAGAGTTTGAGCACTCATCTTTCTTATTCTCATCATTTTTGAAAGCCTCATACTGCACACTTTTATTTCAAGGCCTCGATATCTTTCATTAAAACTGTTTTCTTTTTTTGAATATTACATGAACTGGGAATAGATATGCTTAATAGGTAGAAGCAGGAAGTAAAATTCACCAGTACAAAATCAGCAAATGAAGAACCTTGCTTTTTCCTGAGAAAATACGATCTGCATGGCAGGTGCAAAATGAAGACTTTAATTTTAATACAAAAGATGTGGAAAAACTCACCAGTGCTGGCTCGATCTCTATATAATCTTGTTCACCAGAATGATCCCTATTGCTTCTATAAGGATGGTCACAGAATCACACAGAATCACACAGAATGGCAAGGGTTGGAAGGAACCTCCGGAGAGCATCGAATCCAACCCCCCTGCTAAAGCAGGTTCACCTAGAGCAGGTTGCACAGGACATCGTCCAGGCAGGCTTTGAATATCTCCAGAGAAGGAGACTCCACAACCCCCCTGGGCAGCCTGTTCCAGTGCTGTCACCCTCATATTCAACTGAAACCTCTTATGCTTCACTTTGTGCCCATTGTCCCTTGTCCTCTTGCTGGGCACCACTGAGAAGAATCTGGCTCCATCCTCATGACATCCACCCTTGAGATATTTGTATGTGTTGATGAGATCCCCTCTCAGTCTTCTCTTCTTCAGGCTAAACAAGCCCAGCTCACTCAGCCTTTCCTCATAGGGGAGATGTTCCAGTCCCCTAATCATCTTTGTTGCCCTCCTCTGGACTCTCTCTAGAAGTTCCTCATCTTTCTTGAACCGGGGAGCCCAGAACTGGACACAGTACTCTGGGTGTGGTCTCACCAGGGCAGAGTAGAGGGGGAGGAGAACCTCCCTCGACCTGCTGGCCACGCTCCTCTTACTGCACCCCAGGATACCATTGCCCTTCTTATCAACAAGGGCACTCTGCTGGCTCATGGTCAGCTTGTCATCCACCAGGACTCCCAGGTCCCTCTCGGCAGAAATGCTGTTGCCATGGTTTATTTTACAACAGATATAAATGTGGAGATGATATTACAAGGCTTTAAAATCAGATTTTTTTACATTGCATTCACTTCTGGAAACTAACATTACACTGTCCCGGTGAGTTTTCTCATTGTAGATGAAAAAAAAAAGTCCAAGACTTTTGTTGCTGATATAATTACAGTATAGACCTTCTAAACAGTTTGTTACATACATGCAAAATTGATTAAGTCTAATAACCCTAGGTTGCACTGTTTCTTTTGGGAATCTTTAGTTGATTTAATCTAATTCAGTAAGTACCCATACAAATGCATCATCAAGACCAAAGAGACAGCACTGTCACCAGCAGGCAGTGCTGCATCTTTGCATTAAGTTTTTATACTGCTTTTGTATAGTCTTTAATTAAATCAAAGACCTAGAGGAAAGTAAGGGTTGTGCATGCTATTTGTGTGCTAGTTATCATGAAGAACACCCAGAAGAAAGTGGAAGTAAAGACATCTGTTTGCCAATGTTGTTATTTGCAGTGCGCCGTTGAATCCCTTGATTATTGTAAGCATGTGTTGCAGCCAGTGAAAGGAGCTCCTAAATGGCACAAGGACTTTTCCCAGAGAGAGAATTTACTAGTCATGTGAGAGAGCCTGGATTCTGCGAGCTCTTGGCAGGCTGTGAGCTTTTGCTGTCTATGAATGGGTGAATGGAGGAGGATGCAGCGATGCCTAGGAGTCTTTTCTGATGACCTTTTATCAGCAAATT
Source organism: Gorsachius magnificus (assembly GCA_034008185.1). NCBI lineage: Eukaryota > Metazoa > Chordata > Aves > Pelecaniformes > Ardeidae > Gorsachius > Gorsachius magnificus. The sequence continues at coordinate 169,101,790 of CM067081.1, forward strand.
CCCCAGACACATAGTGGCTCTTCTGGGCAGTTACCCAAACACTTTTCTGGGTGAAGACCAGCCCTTCTGAAACCCCAGGAGGATGATAAGAAGGAGATGCCATCGAATGTGTCACTGTGTATTTTTTATGTACTTTGAGGAGATTATAGATATAAAGGGTTTTCCCTGCCACACTCTGGCAATAAGGTGGCTTAAATATAGCAGACCCCGTGTTTGACCAAAACTAGTGGTGCTGAGAGGGAGGCAACACCCAAAAGCAGTCCAGAGAGAGCACTCCAAAAAGTCACTTTATAGACAGTTTTCCAGGTAAGTGAAGAGAATATATTGGGGGCATCATCAAAGCAGCCTGTGATTAGAAGAATGAGCATTGGAGTAAAATCTGGGGTTTTCTTGAAGGTATCAGGTGGTAATTCCCATACCACTTCATACCAGGGGTATGATTTTAAGAAGTGATTGTCAGTGAAGTGGCTAAGAGAATCAATGACAAATGGTTTTTCATTTTGAACCTCAGGAAAGACACATATTCATGAAGTCAATGATAATGCCACTAAGAACCTTTTTTGCTTTTTTTAATTGCACTATAGACTTTGGGCTTCACTCTTTCTCCTTATATTAAGTAGACACAGAAACTTCCATCTCTGTCTTCTCCTAGCCATGATGCACTCTGTTTTATAGCTCTCTCCACCTTTGCTCTTTTCCAAGCCACATTTCCCATGTGTCTTGTCTCATCTTATGAAAACTTTGTCTCAGAGGGTTCCTATCTTCCTCTTACTCTGCTCTTACTCTCTCTCATTTACTCTCCCTGACACATACCTCAGAAAGAGAGGCAAATTAAATTGCATAAATACAAACCAACTTACATAATAACTTAATCTACAGCTCTGTCCAGAAAACTGGCAAAATGTTGAAAACTGATACTCAGAGACCCTCTAGGACTTGGGAATATTGGGAAGCAAGAATGACTTCTACCAGCATATAAAACTCTTGTTCCTAACTTTATGTGGTTGGGAAAGAAAATATTAAACACAGCCACATTTTGATCTGTAAAGAAAAATTGTCATTGGTCCAGAACTGAATGTTGCCCATTCTGGGCCTTAAGCCAGGATGATTTAGTGGGGAGGAAGGGAGTCTGCATTTGGAGAGAGAATGAGGAAACGTCTCTCTGGCAGGTTGATTTAAAGGAATGGCAGCTGTCTGAAACTGCTCAGGGAGATGGCATGGTACACTGGATCTGGACAAAAGAGGTTACCAGGCACACGATGCAGACAGACATGGGCATGTGATAAAAGGAAAAGAATGTGAAAAATGTACTTGCACACAATTCTGAAGCTTTAGGAGTCTGTGTATATTGAGGGATGATTTTTTTCCTCTGTAGATTAATATGTCTTAAATAACACTGAATCCTTGTAGTCTCCAGTGAAGCTGCACTGGAACACAGCAGTTGTCCACCACCTACCTCTGGTGTGTCTCCAGGTGAAGGAGATTCACTGGCTTTCCAGTTCAGCCAAGCTTGTAGGAGTTTCAGTAACATAAGTGGAGTTTAACGACCATAAAAAAAATCCAAACCTGTGTTGCAGTAGGTTTGAATACAGTATTTTGCACAACTCGGTAATTGATTCACAGAAAAGTTAACACATAAAACTGCAAGACATCATCTCTTATGCCTTGGTGCTGCTCTGAGCCCCATGTGAATGATCCACCAACAGATGGTGCTCTTACAAACGGGAGTCAAGGGTTTTCATTTTCATGCACCAAAGCACAGCATTTCCTGAACACACAAGGGCTGCTTTAGTTTGTCATCCCAACAAGCTTCAGTTCAGGCTGTGATAACAGACAGGCTGCATGTGTCAAAGCTGCTGAAAATGCTCCAGGGGGTAGTATGGTGAGCCTGGTGCTAAGATGCTTTAAAGATAGGTCATAAAGTGGGTTTTGACACGGTGGGTTTCAGGTACATGTTGGACATATGGCTAAATGAAGGAGCATGGCCACAGGACAGGCAGAAGGAGACCCTGGGTTTCATTCCAGCCAGTGTCCCCTGCCCTTAAACAAGGGCTTGTTGTTGTGGGTTCAGGGGCACATCTTGTTGGTGCCTTGCTGCCCTATCTTTCATTTATTCTCCTGCTTTCCTACAGGACCTGCAGCTCAGTCACTGGGTCCAAGAGTTATGACTTTTCCCAGAGCTGTTCTGACCTCCTCTGAGGACTGTCTTTGCATTGATCTTCTCTGCTCTCTGAGTTGAACAAATTTTCTAGAAGGAACAAGTAAATTTTCAGTGCATGGGGGTTTTTTTCAGAGATTCAACCTCTTCCCATTCTGCTAAGGGGCTAAGGATGTCCCTGCCAAAGTTACCTCATTTAATCCTAGACATTGGCGAGGAATTTGTTAAAAATATTTTCTGCATGACAGAGTATTGTAATACACAGAGTATATGATATTTCAAATCCACTAAATTTCATTATCTTTATGCATGATATAGTATCCAGAAATTTTCCTTAGTAAACGTTATTAGCATACAGTTGGTGCAGTAAGTCTGGAAGGACAAGATCTTAAGTAGCTTTGGGAGAGTTATGAGTCATAGTTATTTTATATCCCTCTGAGAAAATGTTATAATGCATGTAAGTCTCTACCCCAAATTGTAACTAGGTTAACAGCATTTTGCCTTTCCACATTCCTCCATGGACTCAATTGATATGACATTCCCCATTTCTTGGCTTAAATCATTGCATAATGCTGGAATGTGCTGTTAAAGACTTCTTTATTTCACCCTACTTTTTTGCAGTGGATGAATTAAATAACTCCTGTAAATAATTTGTATATAGGTTGGGTAAGCCATAAAATACTTTATGAGATGCTGAGGTGCAAAGGTAGCAGGTAAAGGCTTTGGATATTTACAGTAACAATTTGTATTAAATTAATTTGTGAATAAGCTGAAATATAAAGATATAAAGGAGAAAAATAGAACAAACAAGAGCTTCAGGAGGAAATATTACATTTGGAAAAGATAGCAGAAGCCTTGAGTTGTGAGGAAAGACTTATTAGCCCATGGAAAAAGAAATCTGAGAGAAACTGTAAGTCATGTAAAGTCATTAGGGATAACTGCTACAGATATTGGAGATGGTGGAGAGACAAACTTGCTTTAGTAATATAGTCCATCTAAACAGTCAGAGAAGTGAACTGTGAAATGAAAGAGCACATTCTTAAAGAACGATGTAAAAGAGCTGGAGCAAATAAATGGCTGATTGTCCACGTAACCTCCCTGCAAGACTTGAAGTGCCTGTGATGCTTTCATAATGGAAGTGATTGATATCCTGAGTTTTCCAAAATTACAAATAGTATTTATGTATTTTATTAAGGTAGAGGGAGAGAAAAGAAGGAGCTGGAGAGACACGGAGAGAAAAATCAAATGTGAACCACAGGAACAACATGAGCCACTTTTCACAGTCTGGCATTTAGCTTTCATTAGTACCTCATATATGAATTTTAATATAGCCAAATATAAAACCTGCTTGTTATAGAGTATTATATAAGAACAGAGGTGAAAAGCCATTGCAGATGAAATGTTGGAAATTCTTCCACTGACTCCAACGGCATCATGATTTCAGTTAGAGAGACATTCCCCACTTAGAAGTGGGATGTCATGGGTGAGGGTTGAGGGCTGAACTGCATAATCATTGGCAAGGGCTAATATGGATCCAGCATTTCTCTACCCTGTCTTTTACCTCTGCTGTAAAATTTATACCTGTCTTAAATTACTGCAGATTTGCCCATAATTGATATATTTTATTAGATATGTATAATTATATCTAATTAAAAGCTGTCTGAGGCAAAGGTCACTATGAATCATGTGAATTTGCTAAAGTGATACATCTTTGTGTGTTAAAATTTGAAGAGATTTCCACTTAATACACATATCAATATTGGTTGAATTATAAAAGTAGTCTGAGGTTATTGTGAGGAACAATATGGAAATGAATGGTGTTACTGTTGTATTTTAATTTAATATGTTAATCAAATCACTAACACCATAACAATTTTAGTTTTAATATTGTCTTGGGAGTGATGCAAGATGACAGACAACATAAAAATTAAATTGTTTGGAAAACAGTGATCAGAATCTGGTTGCAGTTAAATAAAGCTGGGAACATCCTGACCTTCTATACAGCCAGATGTGGAAAATGTACTTCAAAGTCTTTGAGAGAGCTAATGGCATACAAGATTAATGAATGCTGTTCCTGAAGGAAATCAGGGGCATTGTAATCTTGGAATCCACAAAACCAAGGCATAGATGTAAAATACAAACTTCTATTTTCTAAATAATCTGGAAGCAATTATATTTCTTTATCTACATCTGGGCAAATGCTTTAAGAAAAGTTATTACCTGTTCAGTTAGTGCTTTCATTTATTTAATTTAGCAATTCTTTAACACCAGCTGTATCTTTTACAGAGATCATTATGTTTAAATTTTACCAGAATAAACTAATTATAAATAAGTGTTTTTAAAAGGTATAAGTTGAAATATTTCTAGAATTTCCATTATTTCAAGTTAATGCATGAGAACATTAATTTCAATTTACTTGTGTACTAATTAGACAATAAAATAATTTTATTTGCAATCAAATAAAAATAATCAAAAGTAATGAATCAATCAGCTGTAATGAAACAATATTTCAGGTTTTAACTACTAATACACATTAAGACTTTTTGATCAAGCCAGGCTATCATCTAAAGAAGAATATATTTTGAAAAAAATTATATTTTATAACTTATTTTATATTAGTTCCTGATAGAAAGAATTAAAGTTAGTAGAATCTCTTCTTATGAATTCTTTTGCATTTTTCAGCCATTATTTGATTAAAAATGCTGTCATTTAGTAGGATATCCACCATGTTATTATATAAACCTATATTTTATACAATGGTGTCTTTCTCTTCAGATTTCATATTTAGGGTCTCCCATTTCTGATTCTGTTGCTGAGTAGAGTAGAGTCACCCCAGCCAAAAATGACCACAAAGAATTCCTTGGTATAAAGAATAGTGTGGAAGAGTGCAGATGCACATCACAACTGGTCTGCACAGAGGCTGTTGACATCAAACTTTTAATATTTTGTCCTCTTTTCCTGTTTGAAGGTAAAAAAAAAAAGCCCACAACCAATACCACCACTCATATCCACTCAGTTCTACTTTATTCAACAAAATGGAGGAGCAGATGTCTTGAAGAGTTGGTAACAAGATGTGAAGCCTTTTATCTCTATGTCAATGATTTAAACACAGTTTAGGTTAATAGTGGCTGAAATCTGTTCCCAAGAGACTGCTGCTCAAGTGAAAAGCCTGTTGGTCGTTTCAGTACAATCTCAGTGCACTGCATAAGTGCATCTTAAAAACCAGCATCACAACTGTCATCTCTGCAGCCCCTGCAAAGAAGCTAGAAAATAGTCCTGGGGAGTGAAATACTATCTCTAAAAAATCATTCCTTTGGGAGTTCTGGGACACACTGAGAGAAAAATGTGGGTAAAGCTTTCACTGCGTTTTTTCCTGTATATGTGCCTGCATATACACACATGGTTTTGCCTGGTGTTGTTCTAGAGCAGGAATGAGTGTGCCAGGCACAGCAAGAAGGCCCAGTCAGTAGCCATGCAGCATTACACAAGGAGAACTTTTCTTAGGGATAAGCTTTTAGCAATTTCAGTCATACACACACACATTTCCATGCAACTATTTATCCTAACGGTATGAAGAAAAAAAATCACTCCTCAACCCCACCTTGTCTGTACTTAAATAAATGAATTCCAGATAGAATTACTGTCAAACAACTCAGCAGTTCTGTAGCTCTAATGAAAGCTTTTTCCCCTTGGCCCCTCCTTGCAAACACTTAAGTAAATTAGCACAGGATAGACAAAGCCATACTCAGATCAAAGGAGAAAATCATACTAAATGGCATAGGACTATTAATGTCTTCCTTTTAGACAGAAAATGAAGTTTTGCTTCAGTTTTCCCAAGGTGTGCCCCCTGCTGTTAAGGCTGTCAGACCAGGATCAATTAACTGTGTCTACCTGTCAGAGGATCTGTGCACCTATTCTTCTCCAGCAGGAGATTTATCTGGCATGAGGAACCAGAAAAAAATGCTCTAATCTGGCTTTTCAAATCATAAAAAATTTAGAATTCCCTAGTTATGATGCCAAGTTCTCTCTCTCCCTCATCTACCCACTTCCCCTGCGTCTTCTGAAGGATTTTCTTAGCCCTGTCTGCTCCAAAGCACCTTATTCAGAAAATCCCAGTCTGCTGTGCAGTTTTGCACTGTCTTGTATTGCTACTTTACCTGACCATTTCTACTGCCCTTCCACAAAGCAAGCCCTGGATTTCTTAAACAAAGGAGGTTACAACCCTCCTGCTGCTAACTTTATGCCTCATTTTGTCTTTTTCAGATGATAATGTACCACTATTGTGTTGCTTTTGTTGTCTGTAGTTCTGAAACTTTAGAAGTTAATATGGTTTGTTACCTAAATATGGATATAATTAATAGCCACTGAGGAATGAGCTGATTCATTAGCTGCTCTGAAAACTCCTTTCCAGCGGCAGGAGCATAACCAGCACTGCCCTCTCATGAGACGTGTGTGAGGGTACAGTGCTCAGGAAAAGAAATAAAAAAACCACAGAAGTGGGTCTTTTAGTTATGGGAAGAACAAATCCTTAAGAAAAGTACAGATTTGGCATTCCAGATAACCCCCATCACCAGTAGAGGCATCCCCAGCTAGGAAATGCCACCCCATGGCCCAGCAACAGAACCCATCAACCTGCAGTGTTTGGTTATCCCTTATTGAGCCCATTTTAGGATGGAGCCCAGAGACTCACAGCTACAATCTCCAGAAAACAGTGTGGGACCATGACCACCATTGTTCCCAGCTGGGGATGTATGCAGCAGTGGGTGGGCAGAACAACTATATGCCTCACAGCTGGCCAGCTATGGAAGGAGATAAAAGTCCACTGCAACAGGAGAGGTCAAGCTCCTTCAGCCCAAAAGAAACAGTCTTCATCTGCTAAATAGCCCTTCAGCTGGGATTCATTAAGGAGCAGATATTAAGAAGATGATGATGGCTTAGGGAGAAGTGTTTTATATCTTTCTCTCTGCTCTGTGATGGAAGGGACTTTGCTGGGCTCTGAAGGCAACTGCCCACCTGGAGCTGTGCCAGGAAAGCCAGTTCTCCCTCCTCAGCTCAGTCAAATGGGCAGCTGACTTACATTGCCCTGACTAAGAGAGCTACTTAATTTAAATACCTTGAGGCAGGGACCTGATTTAATTTCAAGGCCTCTGAGGTCCTGCCAGTTAGAGGAATAGTTTGTCTCAGATTAGTAAAAGGCAAGGTCAAAGGTAGGTTTGAATGCATGGCAGGCTTGAGGACATTTTAACCCTTCAGTGTTTGCTTTTCTTTAATCTTGTACTTCTTGCTGCTTTATGAGAAATGGATCTAGCTAAAAAGAGGACTTGGCAACTACTCACAGTCACTTCAGCAGCTTTTTTTAAAGGAATGGTAAAGCAGCTCACTTATTTTTTGTGTTTTTATGTTTTAATTCTCAGGCTTTTTATAGTCTTAGTGTTTGCTAAGTCAGTGGCACAATACAAGTTTCTTCAGGATGGTATCTTAGTGCAGAACTGTGAAATGTCAAAAACTAAGATGCTGTGAAATGAACATCTGCTATTATTATTCATAGTATTCCCCTCAAAAGGCTTGCAGACCAAAAAATGATCAAACAAGACAACCAGCCAAGTCTGTTATGATCTGACTTCAGCTTACAATACCCTGGCCCTCAACACTGAATCATCCCCCTCCTAAATCAGTCAGGCTAATCCACTTTCTTCCTCATTCTCCTTATTTTGTGCTCCTCTTGAATTACTTGTCTTTCAGCACTCTGCTGTTTGCCTGCTGTCTTTGGGGTGGGGCACATCTTGCATTTTCTTTCTTCTGACTGTGTGGCTTCAGCAGAAATCTTTCTTTGAAATTAAAAAAAAAATGGCTGTTCTCCTTTTTTGAATGACTGATTTTTTGTGACATACATGGCACTTGTCAGCATTCACTTGTGAGATACAAGTGGGCACTAGAGAGCTTTGAAAGAGTAAAAATAAGTCAATGCCAGAGAAGGACACCCAAAATTCAGGTGCTGTTTGTTCCCTGGGATGTTTGAGAGTTGAATGGGAAGCGAAACAACCTCATTTGCAGCCTTCTAATTTCCATATCTCTCTTTCTGTTCCTATTATATCAGAGTGAAAAACAGCTGTTTATCAGCTCATAGTTTGCTTCACTGATTGTGGTTTTGGCAGATGAATGAGATTTCCTTTTTTGTGTTTCTTGTATTTTCCACAGTACTAAAGTCTATTAGAGGGGAAGAGTACTGAATATTAATTCCAGACACTGCATTGTAAAGTTGTACCTGGCATTCCTGTTCAGATACATTAACATTCCAGTTCAAAAACATTAACATTCCTAGACCCTCGTCTGACCTTACTTGTGTTGATTTTACACTTATATAACTGTTGACTGCTAAGGACTTGTCCTTAATTTACACAGCATTGCTTTTACTGAATGTTTGCAAGTACATTTACAAATGCTTGGTTATTTACTCTACTTTTATTTACAATCTTATTTTGCAAAGAAGAGGGGTTTTGTCATGTATCTTGTGAGGCGTTGCCTACATCCCAATAGTTGGCACGTTTTAAAATAATTTTTCTTGTTTTAATTTCTTTTCATTCTTTCTTTTAATACTCTTCCTCTTAATCATCCTTCTTAATCACTATTTATGTGAAAAATTGTTCTCCTCCTTTGATGTATATCCCTTTCTAGACCTGTTAAAACATTCCTTGTGTGAGGACCAGAAACATTCAGTGGCTTGTTTCAGTCACCGTGAAAGCCAGCAGCAGAATGGAGGGAACTTGTTTTCCACCTCCGAGCCAGAAGACCACATTTCCCTGCACTTTTCACTGTTCTTATCTTGGCTGCTTTGAATCCTCTGAACTTCTGAGTTGATTAAGGAATTTTCTAGATACTGATGAATGTTGAATGACTGTTCTGTGACCAGCCAAATATGTGCACTCTTTGCTTTCTCTCATTTAGGTACATCCAGGAGGAATAAAATTACTTGTATTTTAAGGTTCTAAAGCAAATTAACAGTCATTAACAGCCCTCTGCTGCTTATTACTGATGATTATTGAATGAGAATAAAATGAAATGAAAAGCAATGTTTCTAGACTGATCAGGTCTAACTTCCATTTTTCTACAGGGTAGATGGTCTCAGGGTGGGGGAGGTAAAGAAGTGGATTTATTAGCATTCGTCAGCCTTTAGTTGAAAGGGAAGGAAAAAGAAAGAAATTAGCTGTCAACACCCTCAGGATTTTTTTATATATATATTTTGAATGTATTATAGAGCTTCTGATAACAACATGTAGACTAGATAAGACTAGCAGAAAATAGCAACAAAAAATCTGAGACAAAATATTAGATAACCCCTGGGAGTAATTTCCTCAGCCTCAGACAAGTCATCCCAACATATATTTTATCTTGTTTACCCTTAGCATGTTATTGAAATAAAGCATAAATTGTCTCCATGCAAATGCTATTTCAAGGCAAGAATAATAACAAGCAGTTATGTTCTATCATAGCCCTACATTGTCTTGTCAGCTGCTAGTACTATTCAGGAATACCTTTTCTCCCCATTTCTTTGTGTAGTGATTCAAACACAGCTACTATTTCGAGCTGCTTCGTGATTTGATTTTAAATATATTCAGCTGTTTCCCATTGGTTTACAAAGGCAGAAATTTGATTAAAATGTGAATTAGAAAGCATCTTGCTCCAGCATGGGGAAAAACTAGCTTGCCTTTTTAGAATTGGGTGGAAGATTTCTGGTGAACTGGATCTCAGCTGGTAAATGGTGACTCAACAGAGCTGAAGCTTTCTGTGGGATCATGACAATTGCATGACAACTGTGGAAACCTGGGAGGTAGGTAGGTTCTAAGCTACCTCCAGACCTACCTGGCTGAATACTGTAATACACATTTCTTGGGCTCTTTGTTTTACCATAATGGTCTAAATCTCTTGCCATGTCACTGGTTTGAAATTTTCTTCAAAAATGTTGTGCATTTCCAGTTTTCCGTTTGCTTGGGTTTTTTCTAACCAAAAAAAAAAAAAAAAAATCCCACGTTTTCCATAGGATGAGCAGACTGATTCCTGTGTAGCTTTATACACCTGTGCTTGGAAATTCAGACTCAGCATGTTTCCCAGGCTGCCACCACCCATAGCTCTGCAGTCAGCTATGAGTAATTACAATTAATCAAATATTTTCCATATGCCATTTGTAAGGCCAAACTTGAATGTGGTGAAGCAGATTCCAGCTCTGCTGACATCAATGGAATGAGGTGAATTAACATCAATTATTGACTATGATGCTTTCCAGTTATAGTCTTTGGCATCCAACTACTAACCACTAGCAGGCACTGATAACCTCTCTCAGATGTGACCAGTGTATATATTGGAAGAGTTCCTTTCCATTTTAAAGCTACTAAAGTAATCCAAAAGCTCTGTCCTATAATCTCCAAATGTCATATTGCTGGTTTTGTCATTATTATTATTGCTGTTCTTATTGCTGCTACTACAGCTAGTTTTATTCTCTAATCTGTTAGTCATGCACAGATATCAGAGAAAACATTATTATTTCCTTTGTTTTGCCATTATTTCTAAGACTGACAGCAACTTATTTTAAATGACTGAAAAGAACACTCATTTTCTTTTGAGAGCTTATCAAATATAGTAAACTATGATTAGTGAATGCTAATCATTTGTATTCACAGGAGAAACTGATGTTTAATCAAGTTAATCTCATTGTCTATAAACAGCCTTTGACATCCTTTGAAGAAACAATTGTATCTTCTTTTAGGGCACTGATTCAGGGGATTAGGAATGGTTTATCTACAACATTTTGTCTCTTAGGCTGCCAGATAAACAGCCAAACTTGCTTGTCTCTGGAAGTTGTTAATATTGCGTTCTGTGGCTTAAATGTATTTGCCTAGTCACAGAGATCATACATTCTGGCTGCTGGTCTTTGATCTACCTGCTGTGTGAACTGACCATGGATCTCTGTGGGATTTCTAACCAAAGAAAACCCTACAGTACAGTCAGATCTGCCACGGACATCACATGTAGATATAGATGCATAGGGTTAAGTCAGGGATCACACCAGGCTTCAGCATCTTCTCTGGATACAGCTCCTAAAGACAAAGCAGGCGTAACCTGGCAGGCAGGGAGAGTTTGTTCCTTTGCCTGAATACAAGTGTGCATGTATTTAAAATTTCTTTTCCATGAAAACTCACACATATGACCTTCTATAAAGCTTTAATAAGGAAATAAGGTTGATGAGATTAGCCTGAAAAGTGAGCAGAGACACGGAGATACTGGTGTAATGACTAAACACGTAACAATGGGCTTATTTCAGTATTATTTTCCCAGCTCAATAAAAGGAAAATACAGAAAGCTGTGGTCAAATATGGGATTTTATTTCATTATTGTAGTCAGTGGTTACTTAATTAGTCAAGCACTAGTTTCAATACCTCTTTCACCAACTTGAGAAATTGCAAATAAGTTAGCCTTTTGGCAAGAAAATAATCTTCAGGAGTATTTTCACAAACACACACATACAAATCCCAGCCAGTGATTTATGCTCTTCCAAATACTACAAGGCAAATTGTGTTATTATTGCCCAGCTGGATACCTGAACCAGTGGCTTATCATAAAGCTTTTTTTGTTTCTGAAGCGATAATATAAGGATTAATCTTTACAGGAAAGAAATCCTAAAAGCATTGGGCTACTAACTGACCTTCTCTTTATTGAGCCGTCATCTATTTATTTCAGTCTCATGTGATGTAGTTAACTTGTCAGAACTGTTCAGTCCTCTCTGTTGTTCAATCTGTGATGTAACTACTCTGAGCCACAAAAGCAAAACCAATAAGAAGTTATGTTTAATGATAAGACAACGGGCATCCTACTAGTTTAATGTAATGGCATAAAAGTATTATAGAATATAAAGTAACGTAGAATCCTTTTGGGTGGAAATCCCAGATGGGATTACCCCTAATGATAAAGATCATTGTGTTAGGATTGCAATTCTGAACACTTTGCCAGAGCAATGGGGCAATGATGATGATCAAGAAATGTTAAGCAAAACAAGAGAAATAGCAAATTTATGACAGGTGAGAAGATCTCAACTGTCCACATAAAGGCTGGATAAATGCCTGTTAAGGATAAGGTGTAGAGACACAGTTTTTGCATACAAACAACTGTCTGATAAAACACCTTGTTTTAGAATCTACAGGGAAAATGCTATTCTAGATTTGATATTGTGTCAAGCATAGGACCTAGTTCAAAAATGTGTGAATATCCACTTTGTGGTATGGACCACCATTTAACTGAGAGAGCAATTTAAATAAAGCCATTGCATGGATGTTTAGTTTAAGACAGGCTACTGTGTAAATGAGGCAAATTGCTAAAAAAGAAAAGAAAAAATAATCTGCTTTAAAAAAATATTTGTTAGAATCTCAGGAAAAGATAGTGGCAAAGTTTATAATTTAAAAAAAACAGCAAAAAAGCAAAGTGAGTTAATGGAGAAGTTTGATATAAGGAAAAAAATAGATGTGTAGAAAGCAAAATACCTGTACAAATGAAGATAACAGGAAAACCCATGAAATGCAACAGGTCAAATCATTCATCTCAGTGGAGGCAGAAGATAGAGATCCACATGAGAGCAAAAATGCAAGGCTTGTTGATGTGACAAACCACAGAAACCCCTGAGAACAGTCATATAGGAATTAGGGCTTCTCCCCGGAAAAAGGGCAAGGATCAATATCCCAAGCGAAGTGCATCTACACCAATGCATGCAGTATGGGCAACAAGCAAGAGGAGCTGGAAGCCACTGTGCAGCTGGAAGACTATGATGTAGTTGCAAACACAGAAACATGATGGGATCACTGGCAAAACTGGAGTGCTGCAATGGATGACTATAACCTCTTCAGAAGGGGTAGGCAAGGAAGGAGAGGCGGTGGGGTATTCCTGTATGTTAGGGAGGGATTTGGTTGTCTAGAGCTTGACAATGGTGATGATAGGTTCAAGTGTTTATGGGTAAGAATCAGGGGAAAGGCCAACAAGGCAGGTATCATGGTGGGAGTCTCTTATAGACCACCCAACCAGGATGAAGAGGCAGATGAAATATTCTATAAGCGGCTGGGAGAAGTCTCGTGATTGCTAGTCCTTGTTCTCTCAGGGGACTTCGACTTCCCAGATGTCTGCTGGAAATACAATAGAGTGGAGAGGAAGCAGTCTAGGAGGTTCCTGGAGAGTCTGGAAGATCACATCCTGACACAGCTGGTGAGTGAGCCAACTAGGGAAGGTGCCCTGCTGGACCTGTTGTTTGCAAACAGAGCAGGACTTGTGGGTGATGTGACAGTTGGAGGCTGTCTTGGGCATAGCGATCACAAAATGATAGAGTTTTTGATTCTTGGAGAAATGAGGGGGGTCAGCAGAACTGCTGCCTTGGACATCTAGAGGGCAGACTTTGGCCTGTTTAGGAGTGTGGTTGACAGAGTCCCTTGGGAGGCAGTCCTGAAGGGCAAAGGCTGCAGGAAGCCTTGACATTCTTCAGGAAGGGAATCTTAAAGGTGCAGGAGCAGGCCGTCCCCATGTGCCAAAAGGTGAGTTGGTGGTGAAGAAGACCCGCCTGGATGAGCAGAGAGCTTTGGCTGGAACTCAGGGGGGGAAAAAAGGAGAGTTTATGACCTTTGGAAGAAGGAGCAAGAAACTCAGGAGGACTACAAGGATGTTGTGAGCTTATGCAGGGAAAAAATTAGAAAGACCAAAGCCCAGCTAGAACTTAGTCTGGCTACTACTATAAAAGACAATAAAAATGTTTCTATAAATACATTAGCAACAAAAGGAGGGCCAAGGAGACTCTCCATCCTTTATGGTATGTGGGGTGAAACACAGTGAAAAAGGACAAGGAAAAGGCTGAGGTCCTTAATGCCTTCTTTGCCTCAGTCTTTAATAGTCAGACCAGTTGTTCTCGGGGTACCCAGGCCCCTGAGTTGGAAGACAGTGACAGGAGCAGAATGAAGCCCCCATAATCCAAGGGGAAATGTTTAGCAACCTGCTGCACTGCTTAGACACACACAAGTCTATGAGGCTGGATGGGATCCACCCAAGGGTATTGAGGGAGCTGGTGGAAGTGCTCACCAAGCCACTTTTCATCATCTATCAGCAGTCCTGACTAAGTGGGGAGGTCCTGGTTCATTGGAGGTTAGCAAATGTGATGCCCACCTACAAGAACGGCCAGAAGAAGGACCCAGGGAACTACAGGCCTGTCAGTGTGACCTTGGTGCCAGGTAAGGTTGTGGAGAAGATCATCCTGAGTGCCATCAGGCAGCACATACAGGACAACCAGGTGATCAGGACCAGTCAGCATGGGTTTATGAAAGGCAGATCCTGCTTGACTAACCTGATCTACTTCAATGACAACATGACCCACTTAGTCACAAGTGGTGCTCCTCAGGGCTCATTATTGTGGACAGTTAAGTTTAATATCTTTATCAATGATCTGGACAAGGCCATGAAGTGCACCCTCAGTAAGATTTGAAGGTCACTTAGCAAAGGATGAAAATTGATTGTAGAAAATTCATTAAGTACATCAAAAGCAGAAAGCCACCTACAGAAGTGACAGGACAGCTTGATGACAGACATGTAGAAGCAGCGCTGAGGGTTGATAAGGCCATAGCAGGAAAGCCCAATGGCTTCTCTCCATTGATTTTTAATGCTGAAGAAGCTGAGGAGATTCCCATAGCTGATGCATCTTTTGTAGCAGAAAGGTCAGAAGTATGAGGTGAGTTTAAAGCAAATATAGAGGATGTATTAGACCAAATAGTTAAGTTAAATGTCAATAAATCACCAGGAACAAATGTTATTTGCATGTGAAACCACAGGACTGTTAGCCAAGCTGTGTAACTTGCCATTACAAGCAGCCTCTGGATTGGAGCTGGATGGCAAATTTAAATCCTATCTATAGACAGAGATGTAGAAGGCATCCTGGGAATTATGGGTCAGTGAGCCTGATTTCCATTCCTGTCGGTGTAGTCTATGATGAAGAGTCAGAGCATTGTGCTCTTATTCTTCTCAGTGCACACCAGTTAGTGAGTTATATGCATGTTGTGGGGGAGTTAATGTATGAGAGATGATCGTCATGCAAGGCATTGCTTAGTAATTTTCTTCCATTTACCCTGACAGTTTGCCATAGAAACGAAGACATAAAGCCCAGAAAATCTAAAGAAAATAATCAACTGCAGCTTAATATGGGACTAATAAGCATGTTATTTGCTATTTTCCATGTTGTTTCCTCTGCCTTTTGATTTATGAGAGAAAAATTGGTCCTCTTTAGTACTACATTTTGATGTTTTTTAGACAGACTTGCTAATGCCACATTGTATCTAAAAACGTGCTGCTGCACAGTGAGCAAATCCTTCCCTGAGGTGCTGGGCCTTCAATTTCTCAAAGTCAAACTACATAATCACTGCAGTGCTTAAAGTATGTACCATGTCTTGTAGCTTGTTTTTTCTGCCACTGATACAAATGTGGGTTCCTCATTCGCAGACTCGTTGTAGCCCAGCACTTCTTGAATGTAATGTTACTCTCCTTGGGAAAGAAAAACTTTCATAATGCTTCACAGAAATTTATTGACCTTGACCTGAAGATCCTGGGAAGTTTTCTTCATGCTTGTGTGCGCAGTTTCAATGGTGTACACAGCATAGGTTGAGAGGCACCATGGAAATCAGCAGATATTGCTGAATCCATAAGGAACTCAGAGTTGTGAGTTTATTTCTCTCAAGAATTCCTAAAATAGGCTAAGGTGATTCAGGTAGGGGACCCTGGGATTCTTTGCACCTGGGAGCCTTGTTATTTTGTCTCAGTGATTATGTGATTTTATACTGACCCTATGATTAACAATGATGAAATCATTACCATTTTTTTATTGATGAAATGACTGTCACATGTAAAACTAATAGAAATAAGGAGGCTCTAACTGAATACAGCTATTTCTTTTCTAGGGGAAGGATGGATAAGAGGTTGATGTTTCAATATTCTACACTTAAGAGGGCAAATCTATAAATAGAATTAATTTCCTCCAGAGACAAGAATGCTGCATGCAATCCGTACAGCAACCACCACTTAACATTTATGTGAGAACAGTTCAGAATGATGTAGTTAAATCTACTCCACTTTCTAATTGGATTGTAGCATATCCCACCTCAAATATAGATAGCATTAACTGAATCTTTACTTTTATGACTATTATTATGTCACCTATGACATTTTTCAAGAGAATATGACTGAAAAGCTCCTTCTATGGAGAAAAAAAAAAAAAAAGAGACAATGAAAAGAATCTGGAAGATTAAGAAAATCCAGTATGCTACTAAATAATTTACTGAAAGACTAATCTTCAGAATTCAGAAAACAATCATTACAAAGCAAGTGCAATAGAAGACAAACAAAAAGAAATCTGTGTATTTAAGATAGATTACATGGAGGTTGAAGGTTTACATTCTAATTTCAGCAAAACCAACAACAGTGCTGTCACTGTCTTCATAGACTAAAGAGCAGGATTCCTGGAAAAGAAATTCTAGTTTCTGTAAAGTGATACAAATGATCAAAACCACATGGTCCCTGTAGATAACAAAATGTGGGATATTCCACATTTTTTACCATTAATGGAAATAACTTTGCAACATTTCAGTAAACAGAGGAAGCATTATTATTACTACTATTATCTAACATTAAACTTTGAAGAGATTCATGCCTGTTAGTGGAGGAACAAACATTCTGACATCGACCATAGTTTACGGTGGTGTAGAACAATTTTGTAAAATTGTACTTGTTATTCTATGTACAGATGAGAAACACTGTACAAAATAAATACCTAAATAAACACATCTTTCATCTGTCATTTGTAGGAATTCTATGTATTTAATGTTGAAAACAAAATGTTTATTTTAGATTTATATATAAAATGAGCAGTTAAATGCCTCCAAATTTCTTAATACATGTAATACCACCCAATTTTAATGAATACTGGAAAGGGGAATGGCCAAAGGAGATAAATATGTGTGGCACCAAGAATTTCTTTTATCACATGGAGCTAGACTTTGGAGATTACACTTCTGAGGTCAATAAAGTCAATGACATCTTTCACTACATGCAGCCTTTTTTGATCACATGTTTATGGAAATGAGGGACAATGAAATTAGATACTGTCCCATCTGCCAATGGACCTTGTAGGAGTATAAAACAAAGAAATTGTCCTTTGTTGTCTGAGTTCTAATCCCCTAAGCCTACTTAAGGTTTCAGATTTCTCTTGCCTTGAAAAGCAATAAATCAAAGTAAGTAGCTTGTAATATTGTTCTTTTGCACACCAAAAAGAATACCACAAATGAAGAATCATCTTTACCAACTTTATACTCTTAGCTTATCTGGTATGAAGATCAGCACTGGTTAGAATTTGCTTATTTAGAGGCTAAAATATATGGCAAGAAGTCCATCTCCTTAGCACACATCATTTAATCATATCAGCCTCAACCTATGTGTTCAGTGCAATTGATTCTCCTATTAAGAAGGAAAATGGCTTTCCTCAGATCTTAAATGTTTTCAGACCTAGTGGTAACCCACATAGCCATCAAACAGAGACTACTATGGCACTGAAACTATTGAATAGCTATCGCAAGCCCACTGCAGTGATCTTTAAATAAGGTTGCTGTTTATTACTTGTGCTCCCAGTACGCAAAAAAAAAAAAAAAAAATCAATTGAATCAGGATGAAGTAGACTGCCCTGTTTAGATGGTGAAAAAAACAAGAGTGGCTGAGATGGATAAATTGCATTTACTCTTGAAAATTAATGCACAGCAGCTCTTTTATTGGTAACGAAGGGAAAGGTGATAAGTGTTATTGCCTAAGAGATTGACAGTTTTTCCCAGCATAGCAAGAGGGACCTGTGAAAATAAAACCTCTACTGGCTTATGGTAACTCTAGAAGAAGGAGGAAACTAAACTTGTGCCCCCATGCTTCTGAGTAGAGCTTCAGCATTTGGCTTCAGCAGACTTTTCTCTCCAGAAAATGGCCCAGGAAGTTTGTTCACCCAGCAATTTTTTCAACTACTCAAAACTAAAGACCTTTTCCAAGCTGAACCTGTCCCACAGCTTGGAAGCATTAAGGTATCTAATTCACCAAAGTTTCAGCAGAAATTAATTGTGAAGAGATGAGCCTGCATGGCAGTCCCGGAGGCACAGAGAAGCTGGGAACAGTGGCTGGCTGCCCACAGCTCCCACACTGAGCCCCTTCTTCTTCGTCATCCAGCCAGATGACCTGTGGGTTAGAGTCAGCCTAGCAGGCCCTTCATTCTAAAATAAACGCCAGAAAGAAGATGGAGCAAATGAAAAAAAATACACGTCCCTCATGGTGGATGGATTTCCGTGGATGGGATTTTTCCACAGCTTTGCGAATAAGCACTACCGCGCATGATCTTTCAGGCTGAAGGCAAATGTTTGGGCCTTTCTGCCTTACAGGTCTCCTCACTGTCTGCTAGCTCTTGATTTGTACAATGCTGCTAGGTATCTTTCACTGATCTCTATTCTCTTAGCTGCAAACAGTGAAAGGATGTGACATTTGAAGTTGTTTCTATTTTCAGGTGTTGGGACATGGAGGATCTATACCAAACAGGCATGGGAGCAAGAACACTGAGATTCAATTACAAGACATTCAGCCTGAATATTGACAGTTCCCTTAAATTCAGGGACAGTCTAAACAACTGTTTTCTTCCTTACTTCTCAAGGTACACAGACAAATGGCAATAAGAATCTGAATCTTGAGTTTCAGCTGCCTCACTCCCCTTTTTTTTTACTGATGTGTATATTTTCTCATGCTTTAAATTAACAACAAAAGATCTCTGTCAGATTCTGTGTCCTAGTATGGTAGCTTTCATTTGTAAAGCTGCCCAAAAGCCAACATGTTAAGTCAGCCTTAGAACTTTCCAGTTTATGGTAACAGAATTTTGGGGTGAAACTGCTGGGCAGTGAGAGGGGAGCACAGCTGGGGAGTCCCAAAGGTGCTGCCTGCTGTATAGGAAATGCCTGTGTATTTCAGAGAGAAAATTCACACACTATTTGAAATCAGAAGTGTAGTGAATTCAGAATTCATTATAGACTTGGTACTTTTGAGAAAGCAGAAAACACCTACTATGTCTATTTCATCACATTTAGGGGGATTTAGAGAAATATATATATAAAATTATAATATCATTTCTCCATGATTCTGTCAGAGAATATACAGTTTGGGGACAATTTGGAAATCGTCTATTTCAAAGCCTACTAATATGGAGCTACAAAAAATCTAGAAGAAAGAAACCCTCAAAATCCAACAAAAATGAGGCAGGAAAATACTGATTTAAACCTCAAGCAAAGCTTTGGGGTAGGCATTTGCAGTCCCAGTTTATCCACAGAAATGATATGACCATTCTTACATATTTTATGAATCTCCCTAGATTACCTACTCTGTGTGAAAAACAAATCTCTGAAGTGCCACCGATTTCAGGTAAGCTCTGTCATGAGCCATTAGAACATGATCACAAAGATAAAGCTAGTAATATTTAATTTTTGGTATCACAACAAAATGAAAAATATGAGGGATGATTATATGATCAAGACTATAAACCATTTAATACTATAAAGCCTCAAGCCCCGTTATTGTTTTCTATCACTCTGTCTCAGACATTTATATTCTGAGGAGTAAAGGTCTTTTGGTACATACATTCACATATTGCACCAAGAAGAGAGTTTGACTATAATGGTCAATGTGTATCTGGTGACAGTGGATAATTATTTACTATACTTTTTCAGTATGCAAATCGCTATTTAGTTTTTGAAAGCCCTGTAGATATGAAATTAATTATTATTCATGCAAGTTTGTTGTTACAATTTGGACTGAGTCTGATAACTGTCAGTTACATCTCATTATGACTGTTCCATGTCCAAAACCGTAATTTCTCTTTAAGGACATATCCTACATACTTCCCCTGTAAATATATCTAATTTAATGAGCTTTTATTACCTCATCAACAGTAATCTAAAAAATACTTGTTTCCAAATGGAATGAAGAATAGCGGTTTCACGTCGTTTAATGGTATGCATTAAAACATTAATCTCTTAAAGACGTAGAGTGAGAACATCACAGAAGATACCTGTTATCTTCAGCATTTTACTGCAAAATTGAAAGTAATTATTAATTCATTCTATATTAATTATGATAGCCATTAATCATAGAATCATAGAATGTTTTGGGTTGGAAGGGGCCTTCAGAGGTCATCTAGCCCAACCCCCCTGCAGTGAGCAGGGACACTGCTAACTAGATCAGGTTGCTCAGAGCCCCATCCAACCTGGCCTTGAATGTTCCCAGGGATGGGGCCTCCACCACCTCTCTGGGCAACCCATTCCAGTGTTTCACCACCCTCATTGTAAAGAATTTCTTCCTTATATCCACTCTAAACCTACCCTGGTTTAGTTTAAAACCATCACCCCTTGTCCTGACACAGCTGGCCCTACTAAAAAGATTTTCCCCATCTTTCCTATAGGCCCCCTTTAGGTATTGAAAGACCACAATCAGGTCTCCCCGCAGCCTTCTCTTCTCCAGGATGAACAACCCCAACTCCCTCAGCCTGTCCTCATAGGAGAGGTGCTCCAGCCCTCAGATCATTTTAGTGGCCCTCCTCTGGACCCGCTCCAACAGTTCCATGTCCTTCTTGTGCTGAGGGCTCCAGAGCTGGACGCAGTACTCCAGGTGAGGTCTCACCAGAGCAGAGTAGAGGGGCAGAATCACCTCCCTCGACCTGCTGGCCATGCTTCTCACAATGCAGCCCAGAGTACGGTTGGCCTTCTGGGCTGCCAGCGCACATTGCCAGCTCATGTCCAGCTTTCCATCCACCAGCATCCCCAAGTCTCTCTCGGCAGGGCTGCTCTCGATCCTTTCTTCCCCCAGCCTGTATTGATACTGGGGGTTACCCCGACCCAGGTGCAGGACCTTGCACTTGGCCTTGTTGAACCTCATGAGGTTCACACAGGCCCACCTCTCCAGCCTGTCCAGGTCTCTCTGGATGACATCCCGTCCTTCTGGTGTGTCAACTGCACCACTCAGCTTGGTGTCATCTGCAAACTTGCTGACGGTGCACTCGATCTCGCTGTCTAAGTCATTGATGAATATATTAAACAGCACCGGTCTCAGTACGGTCCCCTGAGGGACACCACTCATCACCGGTCTCCATCCGGACATCGAGCCATTGACCACTACCCTCTGGATGCGACCATCCAGCCAGTTCCTTATCCACCAAACAGTCCACCCATCAAATCCATAGCTCTCCAATTTAGAGAGAAGGATGTTGTGGGGGACCGTGTCAAAGGCTTTGCAGAAGTCCAGATAGATGACGTCCATTGGTTTTCCCTTGTCCACTGATGCTGTCACACCATCATAGAAAGCCACTAGGTTCGTCAGGCAGGACTTGCCCTTGGTGAAGCCATGCTGGCTATCTCGAATTACCTCCCTGGCCTCCATGTGCTTTAGCATGTAGAGATCACAATGATCTTGTTCAGCATTCAGATCACTAGAAAGAATATCATCACTTGGAAATTCAATGCTTTATTCCAGAAAGACTGAGTCACTTAAGGTGACTCAAAAACATTATTTTTATAGCAATATAATGTCCAATTATCAACTTGATTAATAGTTTATAACTTAGCCATTTGCTAGGTTTTCACTTTGGTTCATGGAAAAATGCAGTTTTTGCAAAATATTTTTTTTCCTTATGAATATTTCAGCCCAATGGGGAAAGCCAGTGACTTTTCAAAACTGAATTCATCAAATTACAATGAGGCAAAACTTGTATGTGTTTTGTCTGGGTATCCCAGCCAGAATACCCATTACATAATAGCAAACAGTTTACCCAGATTTATTTCAAATACATAGTTAAAAAGAATTCTGAAGACTAGTCCCAGCCTGTTCTGTAACAGGTAATGCCATATCCACTGCACATCCACGTCCAAGCAGAGGTCACATCTTGCTCATTTCATCTTAAATTCTCTGCAGATACTTCCCCACAAATGAAATTGTAAAGCTTGTCATTCACTATCATAGCAAGAAATGGTTTGCTCTGTCCGAAAATATATTGGCACATGTGACAGGTGTGGATGACACTCAGTATAATAAGACTTGACAACTCAAATGGCACCCCAAGCACTTGAGAGCATAAACACTTATGCTATCTCTTTATTTCAGTGCCAATTATAGTACAGTTCTTACTTTTCTTCATTACACAGAGAAACGTAACAGGTGGAATGACCTTACTACAGTTCATGCACAAAATTCAAATCCTGAATTTCTAAAGTTTCTTATTCAGCACTAACAAGCCTAGCTGTTCCCCTTGTGTCATGCGGACAGTGACACCCTTCATCACACAGTTATCCATGATGAATTTGTGCCTCCATGTAGTCCTGCTCAAGTCAATGTGATTTTTCTTATCTGCACAGCTAAGCATGTACAGTTGTAGTACTGTGGCCTGCCAGAACAAAATCTTGCTTGACACAGGTGTTAAAAGTCAAGCTGACACATCCTATTTGCTGCTTTAATATTTGATATCAAATCACTCTTATCAGAATTAATAATTTCAAAATGTTGTTGGAAGCAAAGAATGAAGCTGAAAAGCAGCAGAAACAAGGTGGCATTTGAACCCCAGAGAAATCTGTATCAAAATCCTTGTTGGTTTTGGTGGAACAGCAGTTCCTTCACACACTATAGCAAATCAGTAAGACTGACTTACAGTGAACTTCAGGCATCCTACAGCTTTGCAGAACCCTCTGAAGTATTTCATAAAATGCCCCAAAGCATCTGAGAAAAGGTATTGAGAAATGACTGAAAAGGTCAAAAGTAAAAAGAGAAAGGAGAGAAGGAGCAGAAAAGGCATAGTCAGCCAGAAGAGCAGATGTAAGGGTTGAAAACAGGTGAGGTGCACTAATGGTTATAGGAAGAGAGAGATCTTGCTTAGTCAGAGGTCTTTTTCCCTGTGAACGAGCAGTAAAGAGAAAATGACTGAGTAGCCCATTTTCACTTTTATTTATGTTGCTTTTGTTACTGTGTATAACAGTATGTTTCAGCTTTTGTACGTAAGTGAAATTAGTATGGTGCAAAATGAACGTTTCTGTAGTCTGAATGAAAGTCACAGGTATCAAACTTCTTATGCTGCAAACTTCTAAAGGTTAAAATCATGTAAACTGTCAGAAAAACTCCTGAGGAGTACAGGAAACCTCATCCCTTGTAAATCAGATCTAGACTGGACAAAGACACCACAAAATATACTAAACAGCGCAAGATTGCACTGCTGAGAGGTTGCACTGGATGACCTACTTGGCCTTTGCTGTCTTTAAATGACGTAATTCTCCTTAATGCCATGACAAGGTTTTGAGGCAAAGCCAAAGTCTCCTAAAAACAGTTGCCAATCTTTTTAAGACAGAAAGCTAAATAAACCCTTGAAGATCCTCCCAGAAAATCTCTATGGCTGGTAGAGGAGAGAGGGCTCCTGTAGGGAGGGCTTTCTTTTCCCCTCTTTTTCCTGAACATTTCCTCTGAAATACTTCTAGGGCAATATTTTATAAATGCAACCTCTCTGTAGGATTCTGAAATCCCTGTCAGAATGAGAGCCACAACCACTGCTGGCAGGATGTGAGTAGAGACGAGCTGAAGGGTACAAGAAGATGCCTGCAGCAGTGGTGGCTTGGTGTGGCAGCACCTATCCCCACATGTTGCAGGCACTGCAGAGGTAGAGGAGCACAGCAGCCTCTATGCCAAAAGCTGTGCCTCTTGGAGACAGACACGGGTAGGAAGAGGTTTTGGGAGGAAGTGTCAGGGAGCATGAACCTGGGATGTTAAATCAGGAAGAGATTTGGGAATAGCTGGGTAGAGGTAGGGAAGTCTTTGGAAGGGAAGAGTTGAGTAGTGGGAGGCAAAGGCTCGGAGCACCTCTGAGACAGGAAAGATGAAGGACGGGAGTCCTGAGGCAACTGAGGGAAAGATAGGATGCCTCTGCATTAGCAAGGGTCATGGGGCTCAGGGCAGCAAGCACTGAGAAATTACCACAGGACCTTCTCTCTTCCATGCACCTGAACTCTCATTTGGTGGCAAGAAAATTAGAAGAAGACTGCACAAACCTTCCACTTTCCTCAGACCTGCAACTTACCTTCACTTTTGCTTCCAGAAATACAGGTAGCTTGAAAATGAGGGCTAAACTTTGTGAGAATTAACAGTAATGTCAGATCTGAAGGTAATTTGGAACTGACAACTTCTTTGCTTCACACTTACCCCCCTCCTTACACACTTACCCCATGGAAGCTCTCCTTTTGGCAAGCTGGAGGTTTAACTTGGCAATTCTCATTTTCACTGGTTTTGTCTCCACTTCTCTTTTTGGCCACTCTAAAGACCATGCCAGCAAGAGCACTTCAGACTCATACTTGCTGTCAATGCACAAATTCCCAGGACATTTTTGGGGTAGCTCAGACATATCCAAACTGCATAAGGTTTTCTCACCAAGACATCCCACAGGTCCTCACAGCATGTCTAGCAAGACACTCTTAGTGTTCACCCACTCTAACTTGTCTGTGCCATGAAATACCATCTTAGTCTAAAATGTCCCGTAATCAGTCTCTATAATGGTCTCACTGCACTAGTATGTGTCACAAGCTATCATAAATGAGGTTGGAAGACAGAGGAAAAGCAAAGGTCCTAGAAAGCACCATGCAAGAAGAGAACAAAGCATATTGTTGTGAGGGGCTATGCTGTCATACATTCTACAGCGCATACCTCCAGGAACATGACCTGATGGTGTATCAAGAGCAACAGCAGATAAATCTAAGGATTCTGGGACCCACCCCAGAAAGAGTTTGCCCTAAAAGTGCAGTTTGTATTTTCCTTACTGGATGTGCTAGTCATGGCTGGACCCAGATGGAGACTTGCGACCTGTTTCCAAGCTGAGAAGTGGCTGGTTTTCAGCCCTGGGGACAGGTGAATGGTCAGGGAAGTCCTGGATGCTAGATGAGAAGCTTGTGCTTGCACTGTTTATAGAGGGACCACATTTGTAGTACCTTTGTCACAGCAGAATGATGGTCTCTTATGAATCTTTCACTCCTAATAGAGGCCTGACCTGGGCTACATGGCATGCAGGTATGTCCTTATGACATGAGACTGCCACAGGAGACTAAAGATTCATCTGTGATCAGAAGAGCCTGGAAGTATATGGATTTGCTGAATGGCTCACAGGTGTTCCTTATGGAGATCCATCCAATGGAATGCTGTAGGTGCAGCTCCTCCCTTTTCTCTTTTTCAGGTGGGACCTGTGCTGGGGGCTGCTGGGCATTTGGCATTCTCCATTCAGGGTAATTCACAGCATGCCTAAGGATGCTCTGATGGGCACTGAAAGAGCAGTGTCTCCTTGCCAGTTTCCTCTAGCCAAATTGTGCGCAGGATATCCTGGAGGGCGTTCCTGGAGTCAGGCATTGTGGGGTCTCAGTGTCAGACACTGTGGGCACTCAGAGGATTTGCTTTGAAAGCCAAATGGAAGCTTCAGGTGTACTCAGGGAGCATTTAGCAAACTTCCTTTCTGTGTTTAATAACTTTTGTACTGTTTTCTCCAGAGAAAGAGAAATCTTGAAAGTAGGTCCTGGAATAAGGGCTGGTTTTGGATGGAAAGAGGGCTGATATTTTATATTTAAACACATATAAATAAATATTTCCTATGTAAATGTTTATTTAATACCATTAATTTTATTACCCTTACACCTACTTGCATGGAGAAAAGATAAAATGTATACATTCCCTGCATGTTTCCGCAACCGGGTAAGCAGCTGCATCCCAAACAAGCCCTTCACAATCCCTGTGTTGTAGTCTGGGGCTTCATTAAAGCAGCATGCACCACTCTTCTGTAATGAGGTGTCTGTTATGTTATGGGTAATAGAATAATTTTCGCTATTGAGCAGACTGCTATGTAAATCAGGAGAACTGAAATTCAAGGAGACTTGTTTTCTTTGCTCCTTCATTAACCCAACGCTATATTCCTCTTGGTCACTGTGCTAAACTTGAAAAGGAAGACTTCTATTAATAAAAAATAGAATTGGAGAAAATATATTACACCATCTCTATGCCTGTTAAATTAATAATAAGAAAGTGATGACCAAAAATTGTGATTCATTATGCATTCTATGACAAAAAGAATAATTTATAAATTCGAAGTAATGTTATTTTTTCTGTAATAGCAAAATGAATCATCAGCTTTTAATTTTCTGCCATAACTACCTAAACCTTTTTTATAAGAGGTTGGTCTATCTCTTGAGGTGTCTAGAGATGTCTGATGGAATTTCTTGAGTTTTACAGTTATGCTACTATTGTATCATCTAAAAAATTTGCTCCAGATTAATTGCTTTCAAATTCAATTATCTCTTCATTACAGTTATTGTTATATTACTCCCTGAAGTTTCATCTTAGATATTACTGTATGTCCATCTATGTTTCAGCTACTGGATTTAACAGTGTATGCCTCACAGAAACAAGTATTTACAGCATTTTTCTAGTTGAAAATAAATTAATTAATTTTCTCCAACCCCAACATTAGGGTATGCTTGAAAATTTGATACTGTGCTAAAGCTTGTTAAAAAGCAAACTAGTATTAAATAAATTTTGTATTGCAACCTATTATGCTTTCTGGATGACCTGCTACTTGTTTTACAGTCTGCAGATGTAATGGTTTTAGATCCTATAGATGTCATTGGAATTTTAAAGACTAGTTAATACAGTGCAGTTAATATAACTCGGTCCCTGATATGGAAGTATTTTTAACACCTTCCTGTCAAACAAAGTCTGCCATTGCCCTGCATACATTGACGGTGTATCTAGCATGGCCACCATTTGGTATGGGATATTAAACAGGATTTGACCATCTATATTTTTTGTGTGTCACACAGAAAGAAGGAAGCAAAGTTGGCCAGACACAAATGGTATGACCTGTCTTATAAGAAAGAACACCCAATATTGCAGAGATTTTGTCCACTGTCATGAACTTCTGTATCTTCTGTGATAGTCTGCACAGATTATGAGTACAAATTGAAGGAAAAAGAAGATAAATCATACCGGATGGATAGTGGGGCTGGGATATGTACCCTGAAATTCTTAAGTTTTTATCTGATTTTAGCCTTGGATCTTTAAACTAAATATCTTAGAAAATGGTGTTTCCACATACTCTTAACTAAAGTGGGACACTATAGCCCACCTATAGCTACACAGAAACCTTTATCTTACCTCTCAATACACGTAAGGAACGAATCCAGGTGCTTACAAATGCTTTTGAATTATTAAAACATTCAGCTTGTGAAATATTTTCAGCTTGTGATGGAAGTTAGACCTTTTATTGTTGGGAAGCTTGAGGAATAAGTTATCTTTAAGAACCAGACAAGAGACCAGTATAATGTATTAACATTTTTTATTTCTAATGTATTCACTACTTGCCCTAGAAACTCTTTACTGAATTATGACCGAGATCATAATTTTGTAGCAGACCAGAGTGGGAAGATACTTCTGCTCTGGTAGAACTATTAGTATCTTTGATAGTGGGGAATGAATAAGCTCTCTAGGGCATGGCACACACTCTTGTTCTGTGTTTGCACCGTGCACTGAATACTAGGAGCTCAGCTGAAGACCAAAGGTTCTTCAGTGCACCCCTGGCACAAGCAATGCAGATAATCCCATTATCTTCCACCTCACAGTCTTTATCATGCTTCTGCCTTCATGGAGAAGTATTTATCATAAGGTGGAATTTATCTTGCCTAATTTTAGCTATCTAAATGTTAGGAATCAAGTATAAGCTGATTGCTCAAGACAGCTGTAGTCAGAGGAGAAAGACAGGCTTCTCCAGACAGCACTTCTTCCCACCCTTCTGTAAGAACCTGGGTGAACTGCCATGATCTGGCAATTTCCATCTCTCTTTCCCTCCCTTGAAATGGGAGACCAAATGCCTAAATTTAGTTACTTCTGTAAAATATATGTATTCCCCTAAAACTCCATTTTTAAATCTTCTAAAAGGACAAAGGAACTGTATTCCTGTACCTTTATCTTCCATATCTGTTAGCTTTAGAAATAAATTAAGTTTCTTAAAATAGATTTATTTTTCCCTTTGTATGGCTTTTGCATTTGATAACGTATCTCCAATTCTATTCTCCATCCTTGGAATAGTTGAATAGGAGTTTTTCATTTTTCATTTAGAAACCTTCTTCTCCAAGTACCCATGTCCATAATATTTAAAATGGGCTCTTCCAAATATGAAAGAGCTTTACTAGCAGTTTTACCCTGAAATCTTAAGCTAGGCCTTAGTTTCAGCTAGTAATTATGAAAGTGATATACATTATATCTTTGTGAAGCTGTACTGGGATTGGCAGTTCCCATAGTTTTGTGGTTTGTCTACTACCTATCAGATTTCTTGGATTTCACTTCTTGTAACTGAAAGTTGCTTTTCATTAAACAGCAACAATTAAAAAATCAACGACAACTGTTCTCTTTCCACACCTCAAGTTTCAATAAAACTTGAAAAAATTACCTAAATATATGTGAAGTGTATAAAAACCAGGAGATAAATAAGAATAAAAATGCACTAAGATATTTATTGTTGCAAGGCTACATTATGCTATGTAGCACAATGCATTTTAAATATTATGGCTGGGAATACTATTAAACTCAATTCTTCTCTGGAGTCAACAACAATTTATTGTTGGGTGCATTTTAGTGATAACAAAAGAAGAGCAGTAAAATTATAAAGAACAACATTGATCTCCAAGAGCTAAGCAAGGACTTTCCAAAAACCTAGGGATACCACTGCAAGCTTTCCTCAAAACTCTTTTAATTATAGAAAGCATTATGATCTGTTTTATTCAAAGTGAGTCCCTTTGGTTTGATGGTACTTATGCACTACAGTAAGCGTATGATGATAAGGTCTATAATATTAGTATAATAATAAATGCTCAAAAGAGAAAATAAATTCCTTCACATTGGAGTGTGAAACTGTCATTTTTCTTCTGATTTATGATCTGTAGTGAAATGGTCTGGTCCCATGGAGCCAAGTAAAGAGTACACAAGAGTTTCTTTACCTCTCATTGTACTATTGATGTAATCAGCTCTGACCTTGATATCTGACACTGTAAGAAAATTACAAAATAGTCTTGTGCAGATATTAACTTTGGTTTGACACCTCACTGGCACTTTGTAGATCTTAAAAATTACATTAGGTGTTTATGTTTCAATTAAAAGAAAAAATAGAATTCATTGATCCATTACATGGTAAAGGCACCTAATAAATACACACATATACAGTGAAAATAAAACCAGTAAATATTGCAAATAAAAAGAGGACATATAGTGATTTACTTTTTTTTAAAGAAGTCAAGAAAAACAGCACTTAATGAATACATGTTATGTCACAGTATATATTCACAGAAAGAATATCTGTAATAATACTTGGAACCTGAAAGGTATTTGAAAGCTTTAAATTCCGGGGGTTTTTGGTTGTTTTTTTTTCACTTTCCCGGTTTCAATGGCAACTGGGCATGTGAGCTGCTTTTGTCCTCAACTTTTTTACTTATAGCAGCACATTTTTAAACTGAGCATTACTTAATTTTATAATAATCATTCATATGTTTTAAAAAGTGTATGAATAAAACTGGGCACGTGAAACTCTTGCCAAATACTCAAGCCTACAGGTAAAGCACAACTCTGAAATGAAAATTATTCCAGTTAATTATTGTGGAAGTTGAGTCTGGCCCTTGCTTAAGCAATTTTTAAGCAAAAATAATAATTGTTTATAATACCAGGATCTACATCATTTCCTTTGCTCCTGTCTTTCTTGCCAGAAAATATCTGCATTTGTGAAAGAACAAGATTAAGAACAGGTCCTCTCTTAGAGGATATGTGTTAAATTTATGTTGATATTTCCACTTGAAATGAAGGGAGTGTTCAGCGATGCTAATTTGGATCATCTCCAGTGAAAGGAAAAGTTTCCATTAATTCCCATGTTTTTTCTTGCCCAATACGAAGGATGTTTTACAAGGTTTCATTCAGGAGCTTTTGGGAAGTAAGTGCTTTGAGAATCCTGGTGGATGCTGTTCTGGCAGTGCAAACTACTCTTAGAATAGATTGAAAAATCTACCACTGGAACTATTCCCTGACACAATAAGCCAATTACAGCAGACTAAAGTATGACACTATACTGTATTGATTCTGTCAAATTTATCTAAAGAATTAAGTGATTAAGACAAGCTGTCTCCTTATCTCCCTGGTTTGTTACCTGCCTGCTTGCCAGACTGCCTGAATGGTTTGCCAGACTGCTGTATTCTTCAGCTACTGAATTTCCACCTGCCTGTGGCATTATGCTGCTGGCTCCTCAGGGACTTAGGAAGATGGGATGTGTCTAGCTAAAGGGAAAGCTGAAAATGCAATGGTTTTCTGTTTGGTTTTGCTTTTCTTTTTAAATGCATTTTTTAATCACAAATCCTCTTTCCAGAAAAAATAAATCCAAACTTTTAAATTTTCATCTCAATTCAAGAATATTATTATTTAAAGTGAAATTTCTTGCCAGATTTCTGACGGTCTCTAGGTAATACAGTATCTTTTTTCTTTCTTGGTCCCTGATCATGGGAAAGCATATTTGGAGGCCAATAGTATAGTCAGTCACTTAACACAAAATGTTAGGTAAGTCATTTGAGTATCTTGTTCTACATTTTTCTGCCAAAATTTAAACCTAGTGAAATATAGGAATTTAAAATCCATTCCAGATATCCACCTCAGTGTTGGCCTTTGATGGTACTACTTTCAAAGTACACATTTTTGTAAGATTTACACGACAATATGAGTCTCATTTTTCTAGTTAGAAATGTTTTTTGTATAAGAAAACACTGAAGGCTGACACAAATATGTTGAGTTCCCACCAGCTAATATTTTTTGAACCATCTGTCCTGCGGTGATCTCACTTTTCAACTCAACATTTAACTCTGTTTACATTCCCATACATACACTATAGATCTACAGTCTGGATATGCTTGTCTTTCCTGCACTCTCCAAAATTTGAAAGCACCATGGAACTGTGAAAGGCAACCATAACTCAGCATGAGATATAACAGAATGAATTTTCCAATTTAGGTTCAGTTGTTCCCATATTTTACCTCAACTGCTGTTTAAGCCACTACAGCAGTATTCCATGAAATAAAGATTTTTAAATATGGTCTTGTAGTAGGAAGTGAAAAAGTGAAGAGGATAGAAACTTTTAAAGAAATTGATATCTTTCACTGAATATTTCATTTTATCACAGTAGTGTATAAAAGTATATAACACCTGGAATACTGTGTACAGTTCTGGTCCCTGCTATACAGAGAAGGGCCACCAAGACGATCAAAGGACTGGGAAGCCTGCCATATGAGGATAGGCTGAGAGAATTGGGTTTGTTCAGCCTTGAGAAAAGGAGGCTTAGAGGGGATCCCATCACCACGTACCAGTACCTAAGGGTTATCTACAAAGAAGATGGAGACTCCTTTTTTACAAGGAGTCACATGGAGAGGACAAGAAGGAATGGATATAAGTTGCTCTTGGGCAATTTCCAGTTGAACATGAGAGGGAAATTTTTCACAGTGAGAACAGTCAACCATTGGAATAATCTCCCCAGGGAAGTGGTTGACTCCGCCACATTGGACACTTTTAATACTCAGCTGGACAGGGTGCTGGGCCATCTTGTCTGTATGGTGCTCTTACCTAGAAAGGTTGGACTACATGATCCTTGAGGTCCCTTCCAACCTAGGATTCTATGATAACAAAGACTACGTAATCAAATGTATAATGAGAAAAGAGCAGAAAGTTAAATATTACACAGAAGAATGTCATGCACAGCAATATGAATAGTAGGTTACTTGCATTGAAAAGGACAAAAAGGAATTATTCAGGAAAAGGAGAGTGAATGAGAAGGTGACACCACTTTTCAAATCCTAACTATAGTTACTAGCTCGCTTCTACCTCCTCTTTTTTATGCGGATGCTTATATTAAGAGCCTATTTTAGATGCTTATTGCCAAAAAATATTGAAAATACTGATGGTAGTAACTCTGAAAATGAGGCGCAAGTATCTACATTTGAATGCTGAAAGAAGGAAATAGCAAAGTTGGGACTGTTTTTGAAAATACATAAGCAGAAAAAGCATTCAATGTTGTCCTATTAGAGTGTCAAGATTGGGATATTTCTACAGGAGTACGTTTCACAGGGAACACAAAATAGTCATGGCAGCACATAAAGACACCATGGCAGAGTGAAAGGTTTAGTTGTACAATCATGTCAGATACAAGAAAATGTGCTGATATCCTGGCTATCTTTCTTAAAGGGATTAAGTCAGATTGCCCAGAATAATACATGGCTGGGTTTCACTCTTCTTGCTTTCTTAAATACTGAGGGAAATATCCTCTTGTGATTTTCCTGAGCTTTTGAGTTTAGCTAACGTTTATCAATATGACCCACCTAACCCAAACTGGAAACCAAGATCATGTTACAAAGCATGCTATAATATTAAGATATTATATTATTAAAAACTTCTAGTTAAAGCCACTTCAGAGCCCATCTGAAAACTGGATCAAACTTCTATGCATCTCCATCTTCACAAAATTTCCTAAATTCAAAGAGAGTGATTTGAGCAACTTAACTGTTGTGAGAAATATTTTATGGGACACGCCACCAGAGGGAAGTACCGAACAGTCTTAAGAGACACAGCATTTGAGCAAGTTTTCAGTCTTGAATGAAATGCCATATAGTTGGGGAATTTGGATTTGCCTTTCTGAGGACTGTGACAAGTGGCAAAGTTTATTTTTTGCTTTAATCTTTCTATGGATCCAATTCTTAAGGCAGACTTTTCTTCTGAAGTTTAGATTTTCACCCCCAAAAAGGATATTGAATGCTACTTGTGAACATCTCTGCTGTTATTTACATTGTGCCTGGATTCTGTGTAATTTATTTCCAGATCAACAAGAAAATAATCCGTTGGCCTAAATAGGCTTTTGTTTTAAGAAAATCAACAATATTTTACACAAGCCTGTCACAAAACTATTTTTTTTTCATTTATGACCAAAAGACTAAAGAGATTGCATGGATAGGTCAGCCAGGAAGATTAAGCAATGATATGAATTGAAGCAGAATACAGTATAGGGGGGTCAATGTGTTCAAAAGTAGGAAAAAAACACCTCTGCTCTTCCTACATTTTAAAAATGCTTTATTAGTGCAACTTAATCAGAAAGTATTTGAAGGGCACAACTTTATTGATCCTAAAAACTTAACCAGAAACAACACTACTTAGTCTCATATAACAGCAGATGGCACTCTATAACTATTGGCATGTACATGTATGATTGCACATATGTATACATATGCACACAATCAAAAAAACATATTGCTTTCCAAATAATATGATCTTAGAAAAGTCTAGAGTCTAAGACTATGCTGCTATTTTTTCTCAAAATATATTTGAAATACAAAATGTCCCTATGCAAGATTTCAGAAAGGTTTTCACAATGCAAGATCTTATACAGAAGAGAAATAAAGTCTATTTCTAATACATTTTCTTTGCCTTTTGCTGGCTTTCCATGTCCTAAAAGTCACCTTCCTTGAAAATAAGTGTATTGCTTTTTATAGATGAAAATAGGGGTGGGGTTTTTGCAAACACCATACTGGAGTATCTGCTCAATATTTACCAGAGACCCCAAAAAGTACTTAACATATTAAGACTGTGTTAAGAAGAGGAAAGAGAGGAAATGTGACACTATCCATTGCAGTCTTATTAGCATATGCAAGAAATATGATAACAACATTATATGAATGCTGTGTTCTCATCTTGAAGTTTTGGCAAGTCTTATTCTCTCTTATTAGAAGGAGGAAGAAAATTAATGAAGAAAGCTGGAGAAAGCTGAGAGAAGAACAATAATTATTCAAGCAAGAATAAGAACTGTAGTGTTAAAACCAAATATGCATACAACACACGTGTTTGAGCAAGCAAAAGACTTGAGAGTTTGGAGCACTGTCTGTAATTTGAGGATCAGGCCTAGCTTTCTTTGTAATATAAATATTCCTGCTTTTCTACGAGCCAAGAGAACTGGCCAGTTCTTAGAGTGTCTATGTTAATGCAAAAAAATAAAGTAGAATCAGTGGTGACTAGGAGAAAATTTTTTCCTGTTAGTCCTGTTTTCAGGAATCTCCCACCAACCAAAGAGGCTAGAGCATCCTGTCTCGAAGTACTGAAGACCAAATTCAGCAAGATTATATTCAACAATGGGATGCAGGACAGCTTGCACTCACATCTGGAGGTGTAAGGGTGCATGCTTGCATTTAGATACAGGTTTTAGTTTATCCAGTTAGGGAAGAATACTTGAGACTGTGCTACCTCTTATTAAAGACTCAAGTGTGACCCCATGGAGGGGCTAGATCAGCCTTTTATATATATACCAGTTCCTTTTGGGGTGATATTTTAGAACCAGCAGTGACTACAGGGTCTGTGCACACACGATGGATCCTGACATCATCTGTTCCTGAACCATCTGCAGTCAGATCTCAGTCTCACTCCACACTACTAAGTAATCCTAAGAATAAGATATGCATGGTAGTTGAGAACACACTAGACCTTACTCTGCTTCCTGACCTGATGCTCTGATGGAGGAGCTAAAACATATTTAGTTAATTTCAGACCAGACAAGATGAAGGATTTAAGCATCTAAAATCTGAGCTGGGAGCCTAAATTCTTCTGCAGTCCCAAATGATGACTTGGGACATGCCAGTTTAGTTGCTCTCTAATGCCAGTGGTGCTCAACTGAGAGATGTGTAGCTCTTCCTCAGTGTTGACTTAGATGAGAAGCTTGATGCATGAGGCATGGCTGGGCCTAGCACTCCTCCCGCTGCGTATCAAGAAGGATGTGGCTTGGCACGCATTCTCCCAACACCCCTAAGCACACCCACAATAGAGACAACAGAAAGACAAGTGTAATTATTGCTGTTGTCTTCTAACATGCAGCTCCTGCTCTCATTTTATGACTGTGCAGTTGATGGAATATTCATAACAAAATGGGAGACGACTTCTTTGGGGTACAAAAGCACACTAGGAAAAGATTTTAACCATCACATTACATCTAGTCTCTTATAAAAGGATCTGGGTTTAGGTGGAAAGATGTTTAGGGAGAAAATGAGAAATTCTGGATGCTATCCAGGTGAAACTAAGCTATAGAGTAAAAAAATCAGGATCAATTGGATTGGAAAGCAAACAAAAAATTAAGCAGAATATATGAACTTGGTTCATAGCTTAATGGTTAAGACAGTGGCAATAGGATATCTGGATCCTAATCCTTTTCCAAACAGCCTTTACACATTTTTTACTCAGTGATTGTTCCTTAAATCCTTATAAAGCCTCTGATCAGGACAAGAAACCTAGATGGTTGCCTCCAAGCTAGAATACAGAAAAAGCAGCCTTGCTTTTTGTTGTGTCTTGCTCTCTTTATAGAACAATAAATCTTGCATTCTTTTTCACAGTAACAGTGCTTCAACATGAAGAGTTGGAAATGTTCCCTCTTTATCCCATAGTGTATTAAAGTGTCTATAATGGTTAGGAAGCAGTAGAAAATACAGGTGTGCATCCTGTTGGGTAGATGAGAGCATGAAATAAGCCTTTCCCTGCTTCTAGGATGAATGCCTAAATTGTATCCCCAGGAGAAATTGCTTATCTAGCTGTCTTTTAAGAGAATCAACTTCGTAGTTTTTTTCAGGAGTCTGTTCCAGTTGTGTGTTGGATGTTCTGTATGATGGCTTGTGAAACAGCCACTGAGTTCCTCAGCGCCGAGAAGACAGAACTACCCAAGGAGGCAGGAGGAGGAATGTGCCTGGGCACTCAGGGATGTACTCCTACTGTCTGGCAGCCTCTGAGCTGGGCAGAACTCGATTTCAGTTTGGGACATTGGCACCAAACTTCATATTGTACTTGGGTGCACTCTTTTAGGTTTTACACTAATACATGAGGCCTTGAATTCAGGATTCTGGGAGACTGAGGGCCTAATCCAAACCTTTGGCAGTCAAAAGTCATCGACAGCAATGAGCTTTTGATTTGGCTCAAGCCACTACACCTCTTCTCTAGAATATTTTCCATAGTACGTGAAGCATTTGAAAAGTGGTTAAGAGGAAACCACAATGGAGAAAACCATGCTTGTTTTCCCCGCCTGCAATTATTCCCAACTCCTATTTTCAATCTGCATTCTGCTTATTTTCAGCAATTCCCCCTAGTGTGCAATTCATCTGGCTTGGCAGCTGCTCTGTGCGCAGTACATTTCAAGAAGGAAGGGGACAGAAGCACAGGCATTTTTCCAAGAAAACAGATAAACTGCTTTGGTGTTACCGATTTAGAAAGTGGGTTAGTCATACTCTGAAAGACTAGTATCCCTGATTATTTTTACTCGTCCAGACCAACACACATCTGTGCTAGCCCACCTCTCAGAGTATAATTCAGCAGGTCTTCTCCTCCCCTGGGAGTACAGCAGTGAACTTAGAATATGTTTTGGAGTTTACTGTTTAAATGATGCAAAGTATTCAGCTATTTTAAGGCAGCATGTAAAGCTGATTTAAGGATTACTGTTATGTTGCTTCTCTTTTTTTAGATACGCTAAGTATTTATCTATACATTTAAACCTTTATCCAGACAGAGAATAGGTAGGCAGATTAGATGACAGTGAACTAACAATTTTCACTGTTCCAAGCAGAAAAAGGAGCATTATTCAGCTGACAGATTAAAAAGAAGCTAGCAAGCTTGTAGAATGAAAAGGTTGACTGGAAATTAATTTTTTTTATGATTCACATTTGATGAAAAAAATTAACATAATATAATCAAAACAAAAGATGGCAGATTTATAAGATCATGATATGAAATGTGTATAGCTGTGTGTTGGAGAGAAAAGGAGGAACATGAGTTATAATATTTGGTGGGCCTGAAAATAAGAGGTAGTATTTCCGTTTCACTAACTATTTTTCAGGTGTGCTTAGCACTAATATGATGAAAGCAAGTCATTTCTTTGTCCAAAGAACACAAGACAATAAACAAAAAAACAGAGTAACAAAATTTGGTAAGGTTTAGAGTAATAGAATCACATACTTACTAAACTAAGAAGTGTATAATGATTCTATTTAACTTCTCTTTTTCTCTCTCTTCCTCCCACTTCTGACTGAGATTGATTGGTACAAGCTTAAGCTGAAAAACTAATTACTCAAGGAATTGCAGTACTAGGTCTTGAAGACATCTCATTTGCATTATTTTTATATTGTTGTAACTGCATCAACTTCAGTGAAGATACTCCTGATTTACACTGGTGCAATGCAGTTGATATTTTGATATCTGCCCATGTGGAAGGTGCATATTCTATTTTCAAATACTTAAATAATCCTGGCTGAATAAATGTTGCTACAGTGATGGAAAAGCAAGACCTGCGTGAGAATGTAAAAAGAAAGTCTAGTAAATTTGAGGAAGGAGATCAGCAGATACAAGAAAGGGAAATAGCTAAGGAACTCTAAAGCCAAGGAAGCAAATTAATTTAAGAGTCTGCTTTTTTTCTTTCTCTAAGAGGTAGTTCACCCAGAAAAAGCACATATTAAGCTTTACTGGAAGCTATAGCAGATAGGTCACTGACTGTGGAATATGAGGTATTACACTGTAAATTATTAATGGATACCATAACCAGTTTGAGCTATGCACAGCTATAGAACTGTTTGAAATCAGTGGATATTCTGAATAAATGCAAAAGAATCAGTAACTGTATTCACACTGTCCTGCAACAGTGCCTTCAACTCTCCCCTCAAAGCCAAATTCCTGAAGAGCCTGTGCTATCTACCCATGGGAGAGAATGTGTCAGAGTACACCACCTGATAAACCCAGGAAGTGCCATAGGTTTTTCTGCTTATGTAAGTAGTCTACAGGACACTCTTGCATCCGCCACTACAACCTGAAGTACAACACCCTTGCATCTTACCACCACACTCCCAAGCCATGCTGCACAGTATTGCTCTGTGGGTTGGCCAATATGCACAGGCTTTTACAGGCTCCCCTCCACCAGCCCAGTGAAGCCAGCAGCCTCAGAAGCGTGCAGCCTGCCTGGGCACATCTCAGTAGAAGCCACAGCACACTCCCTTTTCTATCCAGGTAGGAAGGAATGCACCCTATACCAAAAGTTTGGAAAGAAGAGTCATAGCCACAATCATTTTTTTATTTCTGTCACAAGAAAATAATGTTGCCACTTAAGAACCTTCTGCCATATCAAGACTCTTCACTCGCCTTGACAGGATTGTTCACCTGACAGAGGCATCTACCCACAGTGAACAATCCATTTGTCTACCTAGAAATTCAGTAGAAAACCCTTCAAGGGTTTTTATCCAGCAATATGCTTGGGGATCTAAGAGTGTGTCCCTGGCCTTTTCAAAGCAGCAGTATTTATAGTGGATAAGAAGAAGAGCACTTATGAATTTATTTTGGGACAGCCTCATTATAAGGGGAAGGAGGAAAGTAAGGTGAGTCCCTTAACTGGATGTAGAGCACATTTCTTAACCTCTGGTTACCTAAGGAGACACAACTGAAATAACACATTCCTGGGATTGGTCCTGGCCCTGGATTTCATATTAGCATTTTTCCTCCTTCTTTTGGCCCCAAGATAAAATACAGCCTAGAGATGGCCTAGAGCATTGCACAGGTACCTTGGGCATGGAAGGTGGGCTGGGTGGTCAAAATACATCCGCTCAGCAGCTGCTCATCTATGAGCTGACATATGCCTCTTGGAGGACACGAGTGACTTCAGGAAAGACTGACAGCTAAGTGCTGATTTCCCCTATAACGTCTTCAACAATCAAAGCCTTAAACCTGCAAGATGACATATACATCCTCTGTCAGAGACTTGTCAGGATAAGAAGAAATAGAAACCACAAGAAATCTACAAAGGTCTCTGTAGAAGAATGGCTGGGACACAATCAGGACAAACGAACACAGCCGCAACGTAGGCATGTGTAGATGACAGAACAGCACAAGAAGAAACACTAACTCATTCTTATCAGTGGGCTTTTAAGAATCATCATTCTCCAAATCAGCTTGTTGACTTTGATGCATGTGACTATACTACTTTATCTATACAAAGGGCAGGATTTCACAGACGCTTACAGGCTACTGCCTTGGGTTCTTTGAAGAATGGAAGGGAAAAGATTAGCAAGTAACCACATCTTTTGGGATAAACCTGAGAGTGCATTTGTGATGCATTTCACATTGGCTGTAAGCACTCCTGGTCAATCAGCTCCACTCAATAGTGTTGTGGCAACAGGTGGGGGCACCAATTTATCTATGGTTTGGCAAAGCTCCAAGGAAGGATTAAGGGCAACAAATGTGAGACAAGGGAGAAAATGAAAGGGAATAAAAAAGTCCCAATTGATTAATACTTATTTTAAAGGGTTTATTTATGCACTAATAAACACAGTACCTGATGAATGAAAACTACTCAACTCATGATCTCTGCCCTTTAATGCGATACATGAGTGAAGGTTGTTAACTCATGCAAAGTCTTATTAAAGCTCTGTTAAAGAGATGTTGGAGGGATACAGCTATTCAGATTAGTATAAGTATAGCTACATTTATAATCCACTAATCTTAAATGAGAGTCATATATTCACTACTGTAACTTCTTATGGAAGTGGCAATGGAAAAATAGTGTTATCTGTGAGTATGTTCATAGTTTTTCCAGCTACTGTTTTCTTAGAAATACTTATCATAGAATCATAGAGTGTTTTGGGTTGGAAGGGACCCCTAGAGGTCATCTAGTCCAACCCCCAAATACTTCCTCTGTATATGTTGAGCTTACTCTGAAGGGGAAAATACTGGTAAGATTTTATGGCAACCAAGAGACAGTACCTACTGCAAAAGTCATTAACAAAAGGTCATAATGGCATTCACTTTATATGCTTGCTTTTGAAATATTCTGGAATTCTGCTTGCCTTCTTGAAGAACCTGGTACTATGCAGTTTCAACAATCAGATATTACGCCTAGCACTGTATTTATTTATTTACATTTCAAATTATAGCAAATTTCCATCCAAAACAGCAGAGTTTCTCTATAACTATTCATGTCTCCAACAACAGGAATTATTCCAAGGGGAACATGAAAGATGTCTGAAGTCTCCTGGATATTTTCTCAGTCATGACCATAATCTAATCCAGGACAAAAAACTCCAAAGTGTGAACAGGAAAAACAAAGAGAAAATAATACACCTTTTGAATAATGGAGATACTAGGCCTAGATAAATGTTGTGGTTAAGAGTGATTCTGATTTGTTTCCAAGTCAACACTACTTCTTACATTCCTTGAGGAACGGCAAGTTCCATCTGTAGCTGAAGTAGCAAAGAACATTCTGAAGATAGTGGTTATTTTTAACAATAGTTAATAGCTTGTGGCTTTGTTCAAATTTTCTACAAATTCTTACTGAGAGGCTTTGTTAAGCTAGAAAAAAAAAAAAAGAGTTACAGCACAGTACCAGGAAAGATGTTTGAAGACTATTTTCAAATAGCTATTTGAACCTATCACATATTTATACTTAAAGAGCACATAACCCAATTTTCTTTTCTTTTAACAGGTTACCTTTGTTTCCGTATGATAAAGACACTGTGAAAGAGCTTTTGCTTTTCCCTTCTAAAGGCTTTCATTCCCTGCTATTGTTAAACCATAAAAATATCAGTAATGTCATGTCAGTTTCGTGGAAAGATTCATTAACAATTTTTTTACCTACA
Organism: Gorsachius magnificus; assembly: GCA_034008185.1. Lineage (NCBI taxonomy): Eukaryota > Metazoa > Chordata > Aves > Pelecaniformes > Ardeidae > Gorsachius > Gorsachius magnificus. The sequence goes on from CM067081.1 coordinate 169,142,785, forward strand.
TTCACATCTCTTTGCTGATTAAAGCTGAAAGAGGCAGAACAAGGGATGTCATTAGATATGTTCATACACCCTTTTTTCCAAGTATTTATGTGTACATAGGTGCTAAAAGGAAATAATCAGACAAGATTTTTTTCATCAATGCAGAGAAAAATCTCACACACATAATTCATCTTAGATGAACTGACTTTTTTTGGAAACTCTGGAAAAAGACATATGTGGAAACAAAATCTGAATTTTTAATTATAGAAGAGCCAAACACTTCTCATTGCTCCCCACCTTCCCTAAACCTTTTTTGTTAATATGCAACAAGAAAATGAGTCCCTTCTTTCCACATAATTTTTCAGACCTCTTCTATATATTATAAAGAAAGCAAAAAAGCTTAGACTCCTTATTTTCAGTCTCTATGTAGACTGCTTTTACAAATGTGTAGTAGATTAAAGTTTTTGCAGGTATTTCTAGAGTATTTTATCACAGTGGTCCACTTTCTTAATAATTTCAAATAAAATGAGAAATATGCATTGCCCTTTTTCATTTATCATTTGTTTCAGACACATGGTGTGGATGACGGTTATATGGTGTATGTGAAATGGTAACCTGATTTTCACTACCATAGGCTACGTTACCTCTCTGAGGTATGAGAGGCAGCAACAGGTAATGTGAGGTTCACCATCCTGTGTGGATTTGGAGAGGGGAAAAATCTTCCCTGAGAGACAAGTACAGTCATAAAGAGAACCATCTTGAATCAGTCCACCTGGTTTACCTCACCTGGTCTGCAAGATCAGCATTGGTGAAAGAATTTTGGAATCAGTTCATAATACGTATAAAAACAGCTCAGCAGGACCAAATGATGTTCACCTAAGGGGTCCAAAGAAGCCCAGATATTTAATTGCTGAATTACATGTTTTGTGGTTTCTTTTACCATCATCTACTCTTATGCCATCTACTGTCAGAGGGAAGGGAACAAAGATAACACAAATTTAAAAAAAAAAACCAAAAAACCACAACCAACTTCAAAGACAATAAAGAGAATCACAAACCAGTGAATATGGCTTTCAGTCCAGGTCTATTAGCAGAAATTATAATAGTAATCAAATAAATAATCAAATAAACAAACATAATAAAATTGAGAAGATTTCACATCTGAAGAGCAAATTTATGTCTCCCAAATCTGAGAGTCATGAGCTCTTTCAAGGAGACAGTAATCACATGGAGAAGGTTTCTGTAAGTCACAGGTTTTTGAAATCTCCGTCTTGGTGATTAGTCAAAAGGAAAACTGAATGCTAGGAATTAGTAGGAAGAGAATAGAAAATGAAACAGGAAACTGCTATATTGCTGTACAAATCCTGATACAAACTGCTTTTAATTATCATGCCTTGTTCTCGTCATTCTGCCCCAAATAAGATACAGTAAAGTAAGAAAACAAATGGTACAAAAGGCAACAGGAGGGATCAAAGGAAATGGAGACACTTCTTTCTACACAAGCAGAGCCTAAACTCGCTAGAACTTAGCCTAGAAAACAGAAAGTTAAACACATGATAGAAGCATGGAAAAGAAAGTAAATGTTGAATATTTACTCCCAGAACTGGAGGGAATTAAACAAAATCGTGAGGCATCAAGTTAAAAGCAAAAAATGGAAGTTTTTCTTTTTCACATTCTGTGTAAAGGAGCTGGGGAACTCACTGCCTCTGGATGTTTTGCCGTCAGTACAAATGGGATTGAACAAGATGAAACAAATATGTGTAAGAAAGGTCTGCTGATGGCTAATAAACACAGTGGTGAATAGGCAGCCTCTGCAAGACTCATGGCACAGCTTGCACCATGAAGAAAACATCACCCTGAATTTTTCTTTCCTTATCCTCTTTCCTGAACTAGACACAATAATGGATGTTAGAGAAAGGATGTAAGGCTATACAAACCCTTTGTTTGGTACCAGTTCGCTCATTTTTACAGAGAAGGAACAGTGTGTTAATTTCTCTATCCTGGCTCCTCTGGAGCCGTCAGTGCCCTCAGGTCATACATAAGAAGAAAGAGACTCTGCCTGCTCTGTGATAAGCATGGTGAATGCAAGCTGCCTGAACTTCCCCCTATAATCCATGCTACATTCAAGATCAGTCCAAACCTGTAAGTTCTCCCTGATAGGATTTAATGGGAACTAAATAACCATATTAGAAGTCAAGAACATCTGGCAATATGCTTGGTGCCACAGGTCTCACCTTTATGACTACTGAATTGCACAGTAGATACATAAATATTCACAGGAACACCCTACAGAAAGTTCTCAGCCTTTCAGAGGATTATGCCAATAGCTAATTCAAGATCAAGTCTGGGTTTACTGGCAATTTATTTGACTTCAGAAATGCCTTTAGAGACCTGTGTGGGTAACAATATATATAGTTCTCTCTAATCATATTTTTAAAGTAACTATCTTGAATTCAAGCATTTGTTGAAAGAAAAGACTGTTCTCTGCTATTGTAAGGAAGATGTCATTGTCAAGGGATAGGGGTCAGCTCTAGCCATTAATCCACATTTCAAAACTCTCATTATCAAGAAGTAGGAGTTCTGAAGACAGAAATATGACAGAATTGGGTCTTTAACAAAACTTTGCTAGGAATTTGGCAAATTTGTCTTAGAACATCTCATAAATAAAAAATAAAAAAAGTATGTGGCAGCATCTTTGAAGATTTGGAGAATATTACCTGACCTCATCTGATAGGTTTTGCATCATAGCCAAAAAATCACATCAGAACAATAGGGAGTTAAAAAAAAAAAATATCACTATGCAACAAGACGAAGATACAAGGAAAGCAAATGCAGTGACTCAGGAATGATAACTATAGATACTTAATGGTACCAGTAAAAAATGCCATCTCTTCATAAGGCATCTGAGTACTCACCTAAATGTTAGGGGCAATGCTAGGTGCTAATGCACCTGCTAAGATACTATCTGCACTGATGAATGATATGAAGTAGCTGGGAAGGCAGATGGTATGTTGACAACTGCAGCTTTTACCAATCATTTAGAATTTATTCCCTCAGCTCCTCTGAGAACTGCAAACACTGCAGCACAAAATTTCACCTGTAGCTGCAAAAGCAGCACTGCATCGGAAAACCAGGCAGAAATGATCTTCAAGTTCTCATTTGAAAAAAAGAACAACTTTTATTTTAGTTATTGTAGAAACACTCAACTTTCCAGTTGAACTTTTCAGATTTAAATGGGGTTATTTCTCAGGGATGACTTTTAGAAATGCTGAACTTCCACATCTATCAATGGAAGCTATACACCTGTAAGAATCAAATTTACACTTACCTGCCTTACAGTTGTCATTTTTGTGCCTCTGATGAAATCTGGTTCCAGTTAAATCAAAGATAAGTGTTGCTTTTGGCTCAGTGGGACCAGAATTTTTCAGAGAGAGAAAAACTTCAGTCTCCAGGTAGTTTATTTTTTCAGCTGGCACTATTTAAACCTTTCATTTATGTGTTCATTCTCAGCCATTTAAAGAAAAGAGGCACTTTTATAAAACTTGATCATACTGAGGCAAATAAACTGAAGTTGAATAACTACACGGTGGCTTACTGGTCACCTTGCTGGTGCATTAAAGGACTGATCCATGTTTGGGGAAAAAGAGTATATTTCCATATATGATTTTTCATATAGGTGCCTGTAGCCATCTTCTAGTCTATGCCAGTAGATACCCCCCTGGACATCACAGGTAGGATTTTTCATACCTAACTCTAGCTATGTCAAAGTAGTTGTTTATTCTAACCATTTAAGTAAGAATAACCTTCTGGAATATAACTTATAATAGCAACATTTGAGGTTGACATACCAGTCCTCTAAAAGCCACTTTAAATGTCATTTCATACAACTGACCATTATCTCTGAGTCAGCACTGTAGACCTTTAAAAGTACTTAAAAAATAAATTACATAGCATACATTTTTTATAACCAAATTACCTGTGGTGATGATTTCAATGAATCACAAGATAGTGATTTTCTTCCAGAAAAATAAAAATTCCAAAGCTTTTTGAAGTTGGAAACAGGTATTAGAACTTAGATGACCAGAAATCTATTGCAAAGGCTTCTTTGAAAATGTTAGGAAACATCCTAAAAGCGTATCATAGAGGGTTTATAGTAAATCCCCTGGAAGGTGGATGCCATTGATTATAGCTACAGTGGTAATCTGTCACTTTTTGGTTAGAGAAATGTATGAATATTGCAACTTTATCTGTATCTTTTTAGTTGCAATGTTAAATAAAATTAGGTTTTGCTATATCAATACTACCTCCGTTTAAACATTGGTTTCAACTGGCATACAAATAGTTGAATTGAGACTATAATTTATTGGTAGTAGAGATATGATATGGACAAATAAGAGCACACAAACATTATAATTCTGTAGCAAATAAAAATATCTAATTTACTTTTTGTACTATTTATTTGTTAACATTAATCACCTAAGTCATTCAGGGCTGGGACCAATCATAACTGAATTTAAGATTTCTAGTAAAGCAGGACTAAAAGTCTCAAAGACATCAAGTACTGAAAATTCTGTGATATAAACAGTTTACAATGCAACACAATGGAAAACTTTTAAAAGGTAGGGAAATGAAACAATAAGTTTGACTGCATTTTTATTGTACTGAAGTAGTACAAATGCCATGCCTTGGAGACAACAGGCTCTAGACCAGGTATGTTTTCATTCAAATGCAATTTTTAAGTAAAAAGAACATTTTACTAACCATGATGCAGAAGGACAAACCTGCCTCCAGTGAGGTTTTTTCCACTGTTCATATTATTATCTTCCATGACAAAAGTGAGCAATCGATTTTGGGGAGATAATTTTCTGCATGAATTAGCTAAAACAGAATATGGATAAAACCCAGATCTGTTAAACTCATATATGATCAGACATCTGTCTTCAAAACATGCATTTTCAGCTCCCTTTCCTCTCACCCAGCCCACAGGGTGGCTGTAGGGTGTGGGCACTTTTAATGTCAGTGTTCCCTAGGTGATTAAACCCCTGATAGTGGGCACCAGCAGAAACACTACAGCCATTACACAGCTGATCATCCAAGCACCTAAATGCGGACCATCCTTCCCCATCAGTCCCTAACCCAGTGGCTGTTGCCAAGCACATCTACAGTCGTATGCTCTGCACAAGGATAGGGGTATTGTAAGTTTTGTTTACGGTATTTGCCTGAAAAGAGAAGAAAACCTGCTTGATAGCCTATGGGTTTAGCTGTAGTGGAAAGATTTAGGAACCAATCCTAGACTACAGATACAGCCTGACTTTTTCTTCATGGTGTAGGGATTGCTTAATGCAAAATGCATGGGCAATCATGAAATCAAGAATTGGAGACTTCTGACTATGAAAGAAAGACCTTGTCACAAAGCTGTAGTATCACTGCCCTGATGTTCTTCAGATCTGCTTGAATACAACAACCCAGCTTCAAGAAAATGAGTGGAGAACCATCAGCCACCCACCATCCAGTCTGTGTCTTGGGTGCATTTCTATGGCTTGGGGTTGGAATCTTTTTGCAGAGAAATACAGGCACTCTGAACAGGAGGAGGATAGAGTTAAGAGCAGGCATAAGGCATATTTCTCTCTAGCCTCTGTGCTAGAGAGCAGTCCTGAGCACGTGTAATTTACTGGCCTAGATGCAGCCACTGTGCAGCATGTGTCACTAATCCACCTGAAACTTCCCTGAAGCAGAGGGCTCAAGAGTGGAAAAGAAATGCAGAGCAGCTCTGACCAGACAGCTGAGTGTCCAGAAATCTCAGCCATACCCACAAGAGGGGAGCATGTCTGAGACCTCTGGTCATGCAGCTGCTGGGTGGGAAATGTCAAGGCTGCCAGTACCACAAGAGGTCTTGAAATTCCAGGCGCATTCTTAAAAATCCCTGAGATCGAGGGTTCTGTTAGAAAGAGGATTCTGTTAGAAATTTAGGTCTACAGTAGCCCCATTTTTTTAATCTGCATTAATGACTTACATATTTAAAGTCCACCTTGGTCCTGCTAAAACACTTCAGTCAGTATTTGGCTCTGGCCTCTTGCTGCTCGGTGTGGATGTGTTGGCTCAGCAGTGTTAACAGGAGTAGAAAGCAATAAAAGTTTGTTTTTGTTTTAAACAGTGTAAGCCAATCTGCCCCAGAATACACACAGAGAGTTGTTACACTATTTAACAAGGTGCCATTTTTACATGGTCACTTTTTTAATAATAACTACATTATGCTGCTAGATGTGCCAACTAACATAAGTTTTCTTTCCTCTAACTAAAGATCACACTGTGAGGAGTTTCTCTGCCAGAAAATGGGATTATTTATATCTAGTAAGAACTTCTATGAACTAGTTAGTGTTGCCAAGCACTTACTTTTTTGCTGCAGATGGTTACGTTAGGGCAGAGTTACTCTTTTTAAAGTTACTTCTATGCTTGAAAATGTACATTGACAAGAGAATACAAATTAGAAATAAACCACAAATGTAGTTCCAATGCTGTGGTCATCCAATTCGTGAGGGAAATATAAAGGCTTATTCAGACTTGCATGAATGATTCCGCAACAGAATTAGAGTGCTCATTTCATTAAAGACAAAACCAAAAACATGAGGACTACTAATTAAGGGATCAGCATTTTAAAATTGTAAGATCTAAGACTCATGCTAAACGACTGACAGCCTATTAAGTACCCATCTGTCGCTGGTACTGACTGATTCCTTGCTCAGATGTATGGAGAAAATTGCATTCCTGTTTGAAGCAGCAGAGAGAAACAAAACAGTATCATTGACAAACGTGCTCCTACTGCAAGTGAGAGGCAGCACAGGCATCCAATATACATGCCTATACCAGATTTTCACAAACTGGGAAATCTGTTTAACTGGGAGGGGAGAAGAAAGGATAGGTGGAAGAACAACTTGGATTGTGACAGTAGAAGGCACTTACTGGCCTTATAGCACTCAAAAAGTGCTCCTCCAAGGACAGAGGAAACTTGCATGGCTAAGGAATGCCAATGTCTGTAGCCAACAGCACATAAAGCAAAAATTATATCCAGCTGCTTTCAATTCCCCCGCTCAAATGACCAAAACCTCATTCATAACCAGGGCAGCCTGTAGCATGAATCTAGGGTAAGGTGTAATCTCAGACCTCCACTTTTGCATGGAGCAAGTAGCTTTTCATCATGTTGCTGTTAGGTTAAAGCCCTGTTTAGCATCATGGGGGAAAGCATGATTGCAAGAACTATGTGCCATTCCTATCATAACATAGCTGGTGGTAAAATGGAGGCACATGTTGAATATAAAATTAACAGTGTAAATAGTTAGGCATGTTTGTGGGATTGCCCCCTTTAAGATGTTGACCAGTTTAGTGTTGTTGCTGCTTCTCTAATAGTAGAAAGAATATGAGAAGTGGAGCTGAATGCATGGAACTTATCTTCTGGCATTGAAACTGTCTTTAATAGAGGGACTTTTTAACTTCTATTATAAATTATGAGAATTGATAGGCATTTCTGAAGGAGAATAACTGAGGCTCAAGCTGGACATTAGGGAAAAGCTGTCCTGGGAGAAGAGCATAACACTGGCAATCACAGAAGCTGTGGGTTCTCCACCCCTGGAGGTTTCTTGAAAATCTCTGGGGATTTCCAACATCCAGCTAGACAAAGTCAAGGCTGATCTGATCTAGTTTTGAAAATAACCCTGCTGTGATTAGGCTGTTGTGACTTACTTTATCTGAAGACTTTAATAACTGAATAGCTAATAGATGCAATATTTGGTTTAAGCATTTTTTTCAGAGACCCTGAAGCATGGAGTACATCCTTGGAATAAGTCTCAACAAGTAAGTGCTTGATGAGAGCTGATTTCTCTGCAAGTGAGTAGCAGCAACAGTTTCCTAATGATCTTGGCTGTCCATGGTAAGACTGCTCAGCCCACAGAGTACAGTCTGTAGAGGCTAACAAATTGAGTTTTGAAAAACAAAAAATATCTTGCCTCACTGTGTTGTTTTGATTCTGTCAATAATCGTATCCTCTCTTTGACTGCTTTTTGTAGACTCTCTATCTTAACTGATCTTTTGCATGCAGTACAGTACCATTTCCTCTTGAATCCCTTCATCAGCTCCACTTATCCTTTGACATCACATTCAAGCTGCTTATACTCACCCTTACCTACACTATCCACAGATAGTGATCCACAGAGCGCAAGAGCTCTCGATCCCCAGGTGTAAGAAATCGGGCAAAGAAGGGAAGAGACTGGCATGGCTGAGACGAGAGATGCTGGTCAAACTAAGGAGGAAGAGGGAACTGCACAGGCAGTGGAAGCAGGGACAGGCATCCTGGGAAGAGTATAGGGACACAGTCCGGTTGTGTAGGAATGGGGTCAGGAAAGCCAAGGCTCAGCTGGAGCTAAACTTGGCTAGGGATGCAAAGAATAACAAGAAGGGTTTCTACAGGTATATCAGCCGGAAAAGGATGGTTAAAGAAAGCGTACCCCCACTGATGAGTGAGACTGGCAAGCTGGTAACAGCAGATGAGGAGAAGGCTGAGGTACTCAACACCTTTTTTGCCTCAGTCTTCACTGGGAACCTCTCTCCCCACCCCACCCGAGTTGATGGATGGCATGAGGGGGACTGAGAGGGCAAAACCCTTCCTGCTGTAGGAGAAGATCAGGTTCGTGACCACCTGAGGAACCTGAACGCACATAAGTCCATGGGACCTGATGAGATGCATCCCAGAGTCCTGAGGGAATGGGCCGATGTAGTCACCAAGCCACTCTCCATGATATTTGAAAAGTCATGGCAGTCAGGTGAAGTCCCTGGTGACTGGAAGAAGGGAAACATTGTGCCCCTTTTCAAAAAGGGTAGAAAGGAAGACCCTGGGAACTACCGACCTGTCAGCCTCACCTCTGTGCCTGGGAAGATCATGGAACAGATCCTCCTAGAAGCTATGCTAAGGCACATGGAGGCCAGGGAGATAATTCGAGATAGCCAGCATGGCTTCACCAAGGGCAAGTCCTGCCTGACGAACCTAGTGGCTTTCTATGATGGTGTGACAGCATCAGTGGACAAGGGAAAACCAATGGACGTCATCTACCTAGACTTCTGCAAAGCCTTTGACACGGTCCCCCACAACATCCTTCTCTCTAAATTGGAGAGCTATGGATTTGATGGGTGGACTGTTTGGTGGATAAGGAACTGGCTGGATGGTCGCATCCAGAGGGTAGTGGTCAATGGCTCGATGTCCAGATGGAGACCGGTGATGAGTGGTGTCCCTCAGGGGACCGTACTGGGACCGGTGCTGTTTAATATATTCATCAATGACTTAGACAGCGAGATCGAGTGCACCGTCAGCAAGTTTGCGGACGACACCAAACTGAGTGGTGCGGTTGACACACCAGAAGGACGGGATGTCATCCAGAGAGACCTGGACAGGCTGGAGAGGTGGGCCTGTGTGAACCTCATGAGGTTCAACAAGGCCAAGTGCAAGGTCCTGCACCTGGGTCGGGGTAACCCCCAGTATCAATACAGGCTGGGGGAAGAAAGGATCGAGAGCAGCCCTGCCGAGAGGGACTTGGGCGTGCTGGTGGATGGAAAGCTGGACATGAGCCGACAATGTGTGATGGCAGCCCAGAAGGCCAACCGTACCCTGGGCTGCAGCAGGAGAAGCGTGGCCAGCAGGTCAAGGGAGGTGATTCTGCCCCTCTACTCTGCTCTGGTGAGACCTCACCTGGAGTACTGCGTCCAGCTCTGGAGCCCTCAGCACAAGAAGGACATGGAACTGTTGGAGTGGGTCCAGAGGAGGGCTACTAAAATGACCCGAGGGCTGGAGCACCTCTCTTATGAGGACAGGCTGAGGGAGTTGGGGTTGTTCAGTCTGGAGAAGAGAAGGCTGCAGGGAGACCTGATTATGGCCTTTCAGTATCTAAAGGGGGCCTATAGGAAAGATGGGGAAAATCTTTTTAGTAGGGCCAGCTGTGACAGGACAAGGGGTAATGGTTTTAAACTGAAGCAGGGTAGGTTTAGACTGGATATAAGGAGGAAATTCTTTACAACGAGGGTGGTGAAACACTGGAACAGGTTGCCCAGAGAGGTGGTGGAGGCCCCATTACTGGGAACATTCAAGGCCAGGTTGGATGGGGCTCTGAGCAACCTGATCTAGTTAGTGGTGTCCCTGCTCACTGCAGGGGGGTTGGACTAGATGACCTCTAGGGGTCCCTTCCAACCCAAAACATTCTATGATTCTATGATTCTATCCATACTGATTTCTTACTTCCTCCCTTTATCTTAAATGCTCTTCACTATTCCAAAGGCATTTCTTTCCCTCCCTCCTGCTACTCTTAGCGGTTAAAATGAAGCAAAAATGGTCATTATTTGTTTTATGCTTCTGACTTCTTTCCCACTGCTTATTTATTTCATCCCTGTCTTTTTATGTCCTGCTATGTAGGTAAATTCTTCAGGGAAGGAATTACTTTGAAAAAATGTTTGTGGTTTTTCCTATTTGTCACTCAGGGTTAACACAGTAAGGCCTATAAGGATCACAATAATCATTAGACTGCTTCTTCTTTGTCTGCTGTTCTCACTGAAGCATATTCCATTGTCCACCAGTACCTAGAATTTCTCCCTATACCCGTGTTCCAAATATCTTCCCTAAAATATTTTTATGTAAATCTGGCCATGACTTTTATGCTTGTCTTAACAACAATTTAGTCCACTATGTTTAGACCTGACTGTTATATTAAAAAAAAATAAAATCTGTACTATTTTGATATTTTACTTTAATCTAACATGTTGGATATAAATATATCTCTTTGTTTCAGATTTTAAGCATTTTGGGAAACACATTGCATTGCCACGTCTTTTAGACAAACATGGCTCACATTGGTGATACTCTAAAAATTTTAAAAATTATTTCAACTTTGTGAGTACCTGTCCTTCAATCTTGTCTATTCTTGGATTTGGAGGGAGAGAAGCATACAGTACACTTAGACTCCTGGGGTACAATGCTTGAAAAATATAAGCCTTTAAGAACAAAATCCACCTCAGTTTAACAGCATTTCTAAACCTGCCAACTGTTTACTGATTGCTTAAATCATACCCAAATTGTTCAACCAGTCCTCTTTTAGCTAGAAGCTGTTAGTTCTCTAAAGGCCACCATCGCACTGAAAATAATAAACTCTCCAATCAACTGTCAGCCGTCAGCTTATTGCATGCTAGAAGATGGCTAAAGACTCGACCTTTTGGTTTAGCCAGTCTCATGCCTCCAGCGTGCTGAGTAACTCCAGCAGGGTTTTCTTCCTCTAGAATCAACTCCTCTGGAGGAGACATTTTTCTGGGACTTCCCAGGCATACAGTCAATATGTCTTGAATGATAGAAAGCATTTCTTTTGTATGTTGAAACAGTTTCATCTGGAAAGAGTTTCTTCATGGCTAGAATTAGCTATGGATGGGTTGTAGATACACTTCTGACCATTCAGTTTCATTAACAGGGAGCTGTTTGAAGCTAGGCACATGCTTTAATGCTTCTTCAAGCAGAAGATTTTCTCTTGAACAAAGCAGAAGCTTATCTGAAGTCATGGTGCAGTGTCAGAAGAACAAAATCATCTTTTCCCATTTCCCTTTCACTATGCAAATCAAGGAACCCAAATAATTTCTGCATCTTTCCTAAACACTAAGTGGAAAAACACATTCAGAAACAGATGGGCTTCTCTATCCACATGGACTTTTTGTCTCATCTCAGCTGCAAGCTGTTCAAGCCACTTTCCAGTAAGACCATTAGACCTCTCAGCTGGCACTGCTTTTGCTTATCTTCTACATCCTCTAGTCATGTTCCAGTGTCTCTGGTCTATTATTTAATTTGGCAGACAAACACACTCAACTGGCCCAAATACATTTTCTGGCCTCCCAAGCTTTATTGGCTGCCAGAATGTGAGTGTATCCCTCATCAAAAGAAATAAGAAGGACTTGCTGGATTAATGTATCTCATTCATTAATCTGCTGAGGAAAGTTTTCTTGTTTCTTTCTTAAACAGTGAACTGTGACTCATTGACATGTTCCGTGTCCTAAAATAACACTCATTTCTTCTTTTAAAAAGCTTACCTAAGAGATTATGACATGCTGCTTTATGGCACATTTAGGAAGTGGCAGGTCCCAGGAAAAAGGAGGCATTTCTAGAACACAGAAGCAAGGATTTTATCAATGACACCCAGAATGGCATGTTACAGAATTTTTATCATCATCTGCTAAGTTATTTGACTACATAGTATTTTGAAGCCATACAATGGCCAAAGTATCTCTTCCCGCACTTCCTACCAGGCTTCCATGCACGGTTGGTCTAATCTGACAGTATCTCAGTAGAGGAAAGAATTTAGCTGAAAACATTTCACTGAAAAGCATCCTCAAACAATACTTCTTTGGTCAGCCCAAATGATGAACAATACTAAACTCTGCATCAAACCTTCTTTTTTGTTATGTGAATATAAGGAGGTACATAATATAAATACTAATTTTCTTCAGAAGATTTCAAGGATTGTAAATGCTATACTCACAGCCATTTTCTCACCCTCTATAGGGCTACAGAATAAAAACAGATGTGCATATGTTAATTCATATATGATATTTTGCACTTGTGGAGATAATTCCTATGGAAATTTTTCATATACATATTCTGGCTTGAGTTTTTAACGTTTAGAATTATTTTTAAAAAGTCATTTTGTCAGACTACTTATTCTACAGGGCTTATTGAATTGCTTCTGTCTGCATACAGCTGACTTTTCTGTAAAACTAATGCATTAAAACCAGCAGTTTAAAACATTGCAGACTGTTATTCAAGCAGAGCTAGAGGTCTCTATCAACTTTTATCAGTATGGTGTCTGAATATGGAAACATATATTTATGAGACAAATATCTTTTGACTCTGAACTGTGGGTTGTTACTATCCAGCATTCTATTCCATATATATTTCACTACTAGACAAGAGAAGAAAGTACTGTGACATCTGATAAAATCAAAATACCGGTGAATCTTATTTAGGAAGAGAGGCTCAGTTCTTCTGCCAAGGCAATATCAAAACCTATTGCAACATTTCTAAGAGTAATAGCAAGAGGCACTCACTCTGTGATAGAAAAGAGTGTCTCACATGGGTTTATGGAACAAAGAAATTATAATCAACAAAGTAGCAAAAATAACACTTTGATTTGCAAAAGTTGGCTAATGCTAACTTCTTAACTACCTACAGACCTTGTTCCAATGCATAATTAGAGAGTCTTATCAGAAGCTTTGTAAATTAGCACTGAAATTAATTTGGCCACATGGCCTAATAATGCCTGGAGACTGGTTTAGACCAGTAAGGCATCCTGGCAGCCAGCAACCCATCCTCATTATCCTGATGCATTGCAATCTCCATTTTTCCCAATTTCACATATGAAGATGAAATCAGTTTTCACTGGTTTAATTACCATTTATTTGTGAAGATTTTACCTACAAAATCATTTGCCACTAGATGCCACTAAAGGTCAAACAGGCTGCACAGGATGCTGAGAGCCACCCATAGACAGTGTTGTACTAGTAGTCGCTTCCCTTGATGTCCAGAAGGTGCATGTCTCTAAAGCTGAGGGGAGGCGAGCAGAAGTCACGTTTCTGTTGTACTTGGCTATGATGTGGATGGCGCTGATCACATCATCGGATGTTTCATAAGTGCCACAATGTCTGGATTGATTTAGTGAATTATTGAATTCCTCTAAGCTATAAAAAAATTAATGCAAAGAAACATATCAGGGAATTCTTGCGGGATCACAGTTTCTGAAGAAAATCGTTCTACTGGGATGGAAGGATTCACAAGAAAGGTATAACTGAGACAGCAGCTAACTCCTCTGCTGCCTGATTTAGGCCACAAAGGAGTAAAAAATGTATGTAAAAGATGGGTATGTGAAAATTCCTAGCATAATAAGGTCAAGGACAGTTATAAAGAGATGCTTTAAAGTCCTGATATGGGTCCACAACTCTCCTGGGAAAAAATTTTGCTGGTTTTGAGGTGAGGGAGAATTGACAGGGGGTAAGAATGGAGCTACTTTTTATGCTGGATTTTCTTTGTCCCCAAAAGGTCCTGCTTCCTCGGTCTTTCTTTTAATGGAAACCATTTATACTGTCTTAAAATTGGGTTGTACCTAGCACTCCTAACCCTCATGCAAAGGATGATATCAAACTGCATTGTCCAAGGAGAGCTTAGAGGGCCCTTATGTTTGGGAGGTACAACCCCATCAGTGAAAATTCCTTTGACTAAGCTGTGACGTTCTTCAGAAACACATGATTTGTTGTTTCTGGTTTGTCTTATGTACCAAGAAGAGCATTGGCTGGGTAAGGGCATCATGCTGCTCCCCAGAGATGGTTAGAGCCGCCCTCAGTGAAAGGAATGTGTGGCCTACTTCTTTTTCTTTGTGCCCAAGCCTTCAGTTTTCTTTGACCCATGCATGGAGTACTCTTGTGGGAAACCGGGTTTTGCTGCAATTTGGGATTTAGGACATTGTTTTTGTAGTCTAATCTAGCTCAAAGGCTAAGACAATTAATGTTGATGCCATCAGTGGTCTTTTATATATTCAAACTTGTAAATAATTTTGGGATATTTGCATGCAAAGACAGTAGGCAGAGATTGGAAGTCTGACAAGCGTTTATCAAATGTTTGAATGTACCACAGTTTTGAACAAACCTAAGAAATTCTGTGTCCCATGAATTCTTCTCAACTAATCTGGCTTAAAAACAGCCAATCCATTTTTAGGATATATTATCTATGAAGGATAACACTCCTTGCTTGCTAACAATTCTTATATGGACAGTGAAACACTGCAACGCAGCATTCAGTAATATTAGCTACTACTTTACTGAATGGCTTACATTTCGGCGGCGAAGACTTACCATCATAAAAAATACTGTGATTAGTGTCAGTTGTCATGCCTTGTGGGTGTTGGCTTGGCAAATAATTTAAATATCAAGTAAATGAGCCAATTCATTTTAGCAATGTGGAAAAAGGGATTCATAGGGATATACTTTGTGTTGTTTGTGTTAGAGACAAATATGCAGGTTATTTCCTCAATTTCCTCAGTAAATGTGCAAGTAGTTTTAGGACATGCTTGAATAACCTCTCTGTATAAGTCAAAAGAGCAACTGATCAAATATGAATGTGTCTTTAGTTTACAGTGGTAACAGATTTTCTTTTACGGGCTAACATAATCTGCAGCACCATGGCAATCCACTGCACTCATGTAAACTTCCTCTCTGCAGGTTGATTCATGCAGGCTGTTTTGCCTCCCTGCCCTTTAGGTGACGAAATTATGCCCTGGAATTACTGGTCAGGCAGAGCCCAGAAAAACTTTGCTTTGTGGTCTGACAAGACATGTGGTTGTGACTTAAAATGAAGAGGTGGGGATAAATTTCTCATGGAGGCACCCAAATCATCACTCACCTGACAGCGCATGTAGAAAGGAGAGGAAACAGGTACCGAAGATATCTGAATAATGGTGCTAATCACACAGACCACAGAGGAGGAAAGAAAGATTCAGCACATCCAGAATTGGAAAGTGAGCTGTGGCAGGGAACATCTGCAAGGAACAAATGTTTCAATGAGAAGCTGCCCTCCTTACTGTTATATAAAGGTAAGCGACACTGTTAATCCAGAAGTGAACTGTATTTGCTGAGCAATCATTTCACCCAGCATTGTTGGCTAGTGGGCAACGAGGGAGGGAAATGCCTTGGGAAAATAAAATTAAAAGGTAGAAAGTAATCAAGATTTAGGTCCTTTAATTAAAGATTATTTTTTCTTTCTTGTTTTAAAGGTTTTGTTTTAAAGATGGGAAAGTTTGAAAAATACACCAACCTCTCAAAAAACATTTTAGTTTGGGGAAAAATAAGAAGAGAACAGATCTTTCTCTTCTGTCCAAGTGGGACTAAAGATACAGATTGTCTCCATGCACAGATCAGTCTTCTATTACAGTGCTTTGGCACAGGACATTATATGTAATATGGATTATTTGGAGCTTTTACGGCATTTGACCTTGTTGAATGTAGCAGAGATATCAAGAAGACACCTGTTGTTTATGTCTGTTCAACAAATCACTTGGCTTTGGCAAAGAGAAGAGTAAACACAGCTAAACAAATTTCATATGCAGCACCTAAAAGGTGTCTTTTTCATCTTTGGAGGGGGAAAGGGTACATGCTGCTGTTGCTTCTCATATGGCTCTTCTGTTGGGAGACATCAGCACGGCAATCTACAGCTGAGTGAGGGCTGCTGGCACGTGTAACCTCTTTTTCTAAACCTGCCTGCAAAGCCTTTCACTGAGGACACATACATTATCTATATTTGTGCCACTTCCAGTGTGTACCACAAGCATGTGTGGTGTCTATTAGGATTTCTTCAGCTGAGGGGTCTGTGGTGTTTTGTGCTTTTTCAGCCACTGCTCCAATTGCTGACGTGTCAGAGAGCCATATCAGGTAGATGCTCTCTTCCTGTTTGTATCTGCATTATTATTGCAGTGAGGTGCAGGCAGGGATTTGGGGCCACATTTCAAGCTGTGTGCTTGCTCCCTTAAGTCAGAGTTGGATACCAGGGATGAGAGTGTGTATGCTAGCAGCCTGAATAGCAGAGTGGAAAAATCTCTTCCATGTTGCAGTCTCTGCAGATTCCCCGTCTTAGTGTATGGCAATTATCTCAATTTGATGGGCTGACATCACCAGTCAACTAAAAGTGGCTCCAAAGAGTGTCGATTTAAGGAAGCGCGAGACCTGTAAGGAACTTGCCACAGCCCTCCAGCACCAGATCAGGCAAATAAGGGTTCTCAAACAACCTCTGAATTATACAGCTGTTTCTCACTGTGATCTTTTCAAATACAAAGAAATACATTTCCTCTATGTAAAATAGTATCAATGAGGTATCAATATCTATTACTAGATTAAGGGACTATGTGTGCCCTTTTCTTCCCAGTGTAATGAGGTCACACCCTCCTTGCAGAGAGTTTGGCAGATATCTATACAATTGCATCTATGACAATTACAGGCAAAATAGAGCCCAAGGTGGTACTGCCTTCAGAGCACCTCCAGCAATTGTCTCAGGTTAGCAAAGGTAAATGATCTCATTGAAAAAAATGAAAGAATAGATTATTTTTGCCTCTGGGAAGAAATAACAATTCACCCTCACACTTTCATTTTAGATTCTGTGATTATAGCAAAGTCCTAAGTTGATATTGCTCAATGGTTGTCCTTTACTTTAACGCTTATAAAGAGTCCAGGGGTGTGCAACAAGAATGAACTGCAATCTAAAGAATAAGACCTATGGAGAAGGACCAGAGGAATTATGTTAATTTTGTTTGCAAAAGAGATGACTGAGTAGTGGGAGGTAAGATGGGTTAACAGTCTTCACATATTTTACAGGTAACTGCCAAAGAAGAACATAAACCACACTCCTCATTCTCTCAGAATAGAACTAGAGGTAATAAGCATAAATTGTAGCAAGGAAGATTTACGTTAGACATTATAAAAAAGCAATACCAACTGTCCTATGGTTATTTACTGCAATAGTTTACCCTGGGATTATGGAAATACTATCACTGCTTGGTTTTAGGAACCAGTAAGACGGTCATCTTTCAGGAATGGTTCAGAAGCAGCTGATCTTGTCTTTGGGTAGAGGGATAAACTACACAACTTGAAATGCCGTGTCTAGCCTTACTTGCTGTAATTCTGCAGTTGGCCTGGTCAGAAGCTGCAGAAGCTGGTGTAGCGTATGCTGTCAGAAGCTGGCACGGTGTGCCTGCCAGTGTAGCATATCTGATGTAGGATAGCTGGCATATAATATATCTGGCAAGTACTGCTGGCTCGGTATATCTGTCAGCTCCCATATATACTATGGCAAGAATTTAGTATTTAATTCATTTGCAAAAATGTTGCACAAAAGGCAAAGAGAGAGGAGAAATAACTCTAAGAGGACAGGCAAAGGTCTACATGAAAAAGTAAGGTCTACTAACATTACTTCAGATTGGGGAAACTTTGACAGTCGATTCTCTGAAGTGCCCTAACAGGAGTAGGGATGAGCTTTTCCAGCTGAGGAGTTTGTTCCTGCCTATCTGGTTGCAGAAGAATCTCCACTGCTTGCTGACTTGTCAGTAACTCCAGTAGTGCAAAGGGTTAATATGGGGCAGCCACTGGCAATTTGGCTTGTCCCTCAGCCTCCCCAGTAACCACCTTCAGTATGAAAAACTCTCATAGCTCACATGCCAGGAACAGGGAGGAACTTGTCTGAACTTTAGCTAGAGGCTGAATTAAGATGCAGGGGCTTGCTGTCAGCAGAACTGGTTCATCCCTCCACATCTTGCACAGCTTGGACAGCCTGCTGTGACTGCAGTATCCCAACAGGCACACTTCTGCCATTTCAAAGGAGCTTTTTCTTTTAGTTCTGCTAGCAGGATGTGTAACCCAGCCTCAGTAGGCAATTGCCTTGTCAACACTACCAGTATCACTCTCATACCTTGATACAGACAGTACTGTAAATTGAGGTATGCTCCTATGCATAGTCAGCTGATGAACTGTGTTTCTACTTAGTTATCTGTTCATTTGTAAACAACGCAAACACAATAAATGTGAAATATTAATTTAATATTTAAATTTTTATCCGCACCTGATCATCATCTTGCTTTTCATGCCAACAAAGTGGAAACAGAAGTCTCTGTGTCAGCAAAAGCTGGAGGTGTAACAGCACCAGTGCCCTCCAGAGAGGAGAAGATTCAGCCACTGCTGTTAGAGGCATTTGGGAAAGCATCTGACAGTCATCTCTCCTGGATTTTCCTTTCTCTGTGTTGTTATATAAAAGGCTCACCTGAGTCGTAACCTTCAAATCAGAGTGCCCTTTAAACAACACAATAAAACATTACAAAGGCCACTCTAACATATGTACAATCAGTCTGTATTGATTTTATGTACTTTCATATATATTCAGTGTATTTGGTCAAAACTAGAAAATCCAGATTTCTTATGCTATATATGTTTATACATGTGTGTGTGCATATTTATATATACACATATGTATGCATATAAGCAGAAAGAGAGCATGCAAGGCATAAGGCAAAATTTTCTAGTCATGATTAATATAAAATTGTACCTATGACTATATATACAGTTATACATATATAAAATATATATACACAAAAATGTAATATTATATGGAAGCTCACACATATCTGAACACTATTTTTCTTCCAGATTAGTGTTACTTCCAAAAATTGTTCAATGGATCCAGCCTTAGAAAAAGCTTCACATAATTTCATGAGGCTTTTTGGACCACTCACTGCATTATGCTTCCTGGCTTTTCAAGACACTCAAGTCTATACAGGGGTCTGTTCTGCTTTCTGTCCACTCTGGGGTCTTCTCCAATGCTATAAAAATCAGCTCTACCTTCAGTCTAAATATTGGATCATATTGCTCATTAGGCCATCATAATAGACAGAGGGACAGGAGAGCTGGATCATATTTTTTTTCAAGTACTTTTTTCACTGAAAAGTGCACTTCTGGGACAACCAATAATCACTGTATATTTAGGTCAGTATCTTCTTATAATTTTAGCCAAAAGCAAAACTTACAAAATCCTTTTTGAATAGAGTTCATGTTGGGTTGAAAGAAATAGTTCAGAAATATTGAAACCAACTGTTCCAGCATATTTCATTTCCAGCATATTTCATTTCCAGCCACTTGTAATAAAATGAAAAACACAAAGCAGAATCTTAATAAAGTATGGGCAGAAAGGACTACTGCTTTTAAGCAATAGCTCACTGCTTAGAATAGAGAGGGTGGGAGACAAGTATTCAATTCCCTTTTTGCTTGAAATCCTGCCTTTCCATGCCTAATAAGACTACATCATGGGCTGTTCTAGAGGAAAGCGTTCTCCAGCTCTTCTGTTGATCCTATTCCAACGTGTATAAAATACCAAAGTATTCATGGAGAAACAGCCTGGCACCTCTTAAAGAGAGTCACTGTATCAGCAACAGGCATGATATCTCTTGCTGAGTGACTGGCTATTTAAGCAGAAGGACATGAACAGGAGAATGAGAAAGGGAGCGAGTGGTAACACACTGGTCACTACACCCTGACAAAAAGGTTCCCCATGCAGACCTGTGGGACTGCTTCTCTCCTGCCATGTATGCTGCAATGACTGTCCATTAATGCTACCTGCCCGCCAGAGGCACTTGGAGTAGGGTGAGAGGCAACCCTGGAGCTGACAGGCAGCACTCTCTGTGCGTCCGGCACACACGGTGTGTGAGTGGACACCACCATAATTTGTAGTCTCCAGCTGCCACATGCGCCCTTGCTACCAGTGGTTGCCTGCAAGGCTTCTGAGATCCTTCTAAGGCAGTTTCTGGCATTGTCTTCTACAAAGGAGCATGGTATCTACAGGTGAGCTAAGCTCAGCGTTAATGCTGACTGCTTGCAAGAACATGAGCAACCAAGGTGATTTTTGTCTGCCCAAAAGTAGACATCTGTCATGTAAATGTACACATCTGAATTGTTCATTCTAGGTTTCCATTATAACCAAAGGAGATAAATAGGCATACCCAGAGCACAGTTCACCTTATTTATCTCATGCTTGAGTACATGTCTAAAATAATCAGACTAATTCAGCATATCTAATGTCATTTCTCCCTGTTGACCATAAAGGGAATCTAGGTGATTAGTACAATACACAAACCTTTTTTGTTAAACACTGGAGAGATGAGTCATGTCTCACTCCAAATCTAGACCTGTCTATGGGGTTCTAGCAGCCCTGGCAATAATCTGACCAAGTACCATTTAGGTACCTACTTGTTAAGACTCCCTCTCTGCTAGCCACTAGGCTCTGAACACTGGAAGTAGAAAGGTTGGGGAGAAATCTCAAATTTTCAAGTTAGTATGGTTACTTTTTGTACTGTGATTAAAACTCTATAGGGCTTGTTTGCATCTGCTGCACTTGGCCAGCCACATGGTCCAAAATAATATTAGTTTAATTGAGATATGTCAGGGAAGATGGTGGATGATTCTTCTAACTCAATTCTGTCCTGACACTGGGGTTAACATGAAACCTGTTATGATCTTCTCATAGAGCACTACTTTGGGATGTAGATATTATGTTCAAGCACATGATCTCTTCTATGAGCCCAATATTGTAAAATGGAGCCACAAAAATAGGGTAGGTTAAATCCTAGACAGGAATGAGTAAACAGAGGGAATGTTTACTGGTCAACATCCTTGAGCTCTACTACTCACTCTGTAGTTATACACATACTGCAAAGTGGACAGGGCACACTTCAGGGGGAAACCTACACTTTAACAATAGTTAAAGGAAGGAAACAAGTGAGTATGGCTTCAAAGCAGAGGTGTAACAGTGTTGTGAGAGGCTATTTCAGAGGGCTTGATCCAGCAAATGGGAAAGAGCTGACTGGGAGAGGGACCACTCTGAAACTGGGCTCAGAACAGCAAGTTGGTAATGACTTGGTAAGACTGGTAAAACTGCCAACCTTAAAAGAAAAAGCCCTCAAATGTGTACCGAAGGCACGTACAAAAAAAAATATAGAAACTATCATAATATTTTGTATTTAAATGATCTTGTTGCAGAATCCCAGTGAATTCAATTTTAGCTACAGACAATCTGGCTTTTCTTTTTTCCCAAATTGATTCTTTATAGGATTTGGCGTTTGGTTTTTTTTTTCTTGTTTCCATGGTATTTATTATCCAGCCATTTGCTTTCTATTCTGGGTTGAGCACAGAATGAAAAGCTTCAGTGCTGGGACTAGATTACTACTTGCTGTAAATCAGGACAGTAGTATCAACTTCAGTGAAGTCACTGTTTATTTATATCATCTGACCTTTGAAATTTTATGATGTAGAACATTATGAAGAAACATTGGAAGGAAGTCCATTGGTTTGTTAGACAACTTTGTGTTTATTTGTGTTGACTTCCAAAATAAATGGATAGTATAGGGCAAAAAATGTACTATCAGAATTCAGGCACTGAATGCATTACAAGAGAGAAGGGAAAATAAGGACAGGCTGGACAGCTCCAGCCTGACTGAACAAAGTAAATGCGAGAACACAAAGTTGTTTTCATTTTCAAAGAATTTACAGATATTTTCAATATTTTTATCCCTTTTCAATGGAAGTTGTAGCTCCTACAGGTTACGTGCTGCAGCATAGTCAATATGTGTCTTGCACCTGCACAGGTGTCCACACCTGTGAAAACCTGCATTCAGTCATTTGCCCTATTCAAGACTAAATCAATGTGTGGGGTTTTTTTAACACACACCCCCCTCCCTTCAAAAAATATAGTCTCAAAAATTTCTTCTTTGAAACATGCTCAAATGGACAACTTGCCCACCAGTGTGCTTATTTACCACTATGTGAACTGCTTCCCATTTGTGATGTTATAACATCCCTATGGCAACTGCAGCACTTGCTTACACGGGAAAGTCATTTTAGGAAAGTATTGAATTTATTTTTAGCTTCTTTTAGTGAAATCTAGCAGCTGGAGATGAAGTGAGCCAGCACCATGTTACTAGCCAGGGCTTTGTAGAAGAAACAACTACTGGTTTCAGTCATACTAGTTTCATTATTACTTAATTATTTCTTTTCTATGCAGAATACTTGAGTCCTCTCTCTGCCCTTCTTCAGCCATTAAAATCAATATAGATTTTATCAAAGGGATGATTAAAACTGAAATTGGAATTTAAGATGTAGTGACATCACCATCATAATTATTTTTATTCTGACGTTTATTACTGACCTTAATTCCAAGATGTTTGATCATAACAAAAATCATAACTGAAACTGTGATAACAATGATTAATTGTGAAAAAGATAATAGAATAAGGAAAATTTCTTGTCTTGTGAAAACAAATATAAATTTCTTCAGTTTGGGTCTGTCTCACAGATTTGTATGTTTAGGATCAGTAATAATGAAGAAACAAAATTAGTTCAGAGGTCACTTTTCCTCTCCTGCTTACAGGCCTACAAAATGTGAAGCTATATTCTTTCTTCAATGTCTATTTTGATAAAGGGAGAAATAACAAAGAAAGCTAACCATAAACTTCACACCCCATCAAAAGCAGAAAGCATTATACTCAGAAGTTCATTCTTTATTAACGGTAGAAGAGGAATTCCTATTTAGTCTTGCCATAATCTGGGACAGTACCATTACTAAAACGATCAGCTTGCAAATCACAATTTCTAGGTATTTCTCTCTCCTACCGCCTGTATTAAGCCACCAATCACACACACTTGCGATTTACCGCTCTTTCCCAAGTGTTGCGAGCATATTTGATGCATCCTAATTCACAGGAAAGCTTGAGAACATTATGTAAACTAAACCGCCTTCCTGGAAAAGAAATTAATGTGCCTGCCTGTGTATCTTCATAGGCAAAAAGGCGGATACTGAACAAAAACTGTCAGGCACTGTGATGGGTAGTGCTGTAATGCTTCAAAGTTGAGAGCACACTCCCAGTCCCTGAATTCATAATGTCAAGGTAAGAGCTGAAGATGCGGTGCAGCAATCAGACAGAGAAAGGTTAGGCTACTGCATCAGGTGTCACAAGGGGTCTGAGCACTGAGACACTTTAGCCAGCCCACAAGGAGGAATAAGGAGAACGTGTCTGAACTCCTTATTCATAGATGAACATAAAATACCTCCTGTGGCAGCAAGTTCCAAACGTTTGATACCTGCTGTGAAAAGAAATACTTTCTTCTAGCTATTTTAAGCTCATTTCCTACTAGTGTTATTGAGTACCTTCTGGTTCCAGTATGGTGGGATTTGATAAACAGAAGATCTGCATTTACCTTACCTTCTGCCTTCATGAATTTTAAACCTCAGTCTGTCATCCCTCAGCCTTCCCTGCTCTGAAGCAGAGCCCCAGCCCTTTAGTCTCTTCTCAGAAAATGGCAGCTCCATCTCCTAATCATCATGACTTGTCACTAGCCTTTGGTTTCCAGGTACCCTTCTGGATCCCTGAATCTTGATATTTTTGACCACTTAGTGGACTAACTTCAAGAAGAAATCTAAAAATTCATGATCCAGCCCCCAGAACCCAGTGGTTAGAGTACTGGTTTGGAAATTGCAGGCTAGGAAGTCTTCCTAAGGATCTCCAGCTTCTGCATGGAGGTTCTCATTTGAAAGCCACATGGCAGCAATGGCAACCCACTTTTCATCTTTTTCAACAGATCTCAGGATGCCTGCTCTGTGCATCTTGAACCACCTTCATCAGAAGCTGACTGAGTTGGTTTGGCAACGACAGGAATGTTATTAAGCCATTTCCAACAGCACATGAAAGGTTTTGTGTCATTTTGGATGTTTAGGTTGTCTCAAACACTCAAGTGAAATATGGCTCTTTTGAGCCTTTCTTCTGAATTTAAGGACCAACATGCTCCTTAAGCAAGATGAATGCTTCATTGACTGCTTGCCAGCATGCTCAAGGCCTTGCTTATTGTGCATAAAATAACGGTTATGATTTGATATACTTGAATCCTAAGAATAAATATATTTTTTTTTTCTTCTCTAAGCCTCCTCTATGTATAGATTTAGTGTGTTTCATAATGCTCTCAGCTTTTTTTTGGCAGCTGTTCTCCACAACGTTTTTGGCAAGAACACTTACTTCTTGGCAGTAATACAAACTTTTATTAGACTGTATATATTATTCCTTTTCAATTGTTCTGGTTTACTATATAAATGTGTGTGTCCCTCCCAGTTGTCTTTCAGTGGATTATAGTCAAAATGCTTAATTTCTTGCATTAAACAGGCAAGGAATTTCCATGCACATGTTTTCCTTGCATTCAAAGATATACACATTTATCTACTCCAAGCGCTTTTGCTTATAAGCTGTAAGACAACCCTGAGAACAGTTATTTCTTTCTTAACTAAATTAGCCCAATAAACTTTCTCTCTCTGCCTTTGCCAACATACTCAATCCTTTTCTGGGAATGTATATTATTGGTGAAAAAAAAAAAGGTCTGGTTTCCTCTTGTCTATTGATGGGCACTTATTTTAGGTAATCAAAAAGATGGTCTATAGTGTCAGTCCTGCTGATAGCATTGGGGAGTAGATCCGTAAATATTAGGAAATTAACAAAACCATTAATCTGCATACATAAATACATTGTCACTTTTAATATGATTTGTGTTAATATGGCATATTTTCCAATGGCAGATGTACACTAGTTATTACATCTATGCAGTAACAGATTGCAGAAATTCAAAACTATTTGTGTTTCTAATTAAAACAGTAAGAGTCAAATTTTTTGACAAAAGCATATTGGGAGTTACTCATCTTCCTGTCAAATTCTATCTGCCTATACATTCTATTGGTTTATATATAGTTTGCTTAATTATTTGCTGCAGTATTTTTCAATGGATTACGGTTTAGCTGGCTCTGGATAATTTTCTCAGCTCGCTCTTAAGAAGAAAAAGGTGGATCTGTTTGCTCTTTCCACATCTTCTGAACCCTCAGTCACACTCTACAAGATCTAAAAAATACCCATCTTCAGTCCTGGGACTGCTCCATCCAGTTTGAAAATATACCTGGGAATTATGTTTAATATTATTTCCTTATGAAACTGTCAACTCTCCTTTACTTGTTTTTGCCTTGGACTTTCTCTGAGGGTGATATTACTTTCCAGTTCCCCAACATTTACTGAAATCTGCCTTTTTGAGTCTGCTGGGTTTATTACACTGTTTCCTTATTTTTCGTCCTACCACAGTGATTCAGGATCATCATCACCCAAGTTGGATTCAGCCTTTGTCAGTTAGTCTGTAGTGAGGAGAAGAAAACATTCTTTACTTTCTCTAGCAAATCCCCAGTTCGTTCCATGAAGCCACTAAATAGTTTCAAAATTCCTCTCCCAACTTATGCCCATTTAACGTCCTTGTAAAACCACTCAGTCCTATGACTCAGAGTATTTTGTTCCTTCTTTACAGAAAGTTATATCTACTTCAGCTCACTTGGGTTGATGGTTCACCATAATCTTAGTATGACATACTTTTCATCTTTTGCTGTTATGCACAAGATATCTTTGGATCGATCCATCTATATCCTGGACTTCAGAGCAGATATGTGTCTTTGAGCTAGATGGCAACGCTTCTTCCCTTTTTAGCTTCTGGCCTTTTATATTAATATAGATATTGATTGTATTTTTAAAAAATATTGTATGTTTAAATTTTATATTAATATTAATTAATAATTATATAAATGTTAATTAATATATTTATTTTTATTAAATTTAACATCAATATCATATGAACTGTGTATTATGAACTATGTATATGTATTATATCATGAACTATTATGCCAAATAAGCCATACTGTTGGAAAAATAGTAAGGCTTCCAGATATAA
This sequence comes from Gorsachius magnificus, assembly GCA_034008185.1. Classification (NCBI taxonomy): domain Eukaryota; kingdom Metazoa; phylum Chordata; class Aves; order Pelecaniformes; family Ardeidae; genus Gorsachius; species Gorsachius magnificus. The sequence continues at coordinate 169,169,149 of CM067081.1, forward strand.
TTATTTATATCTCATATTTCTTGCCTATAGACATGAATCATAATCAGCAAACTGAGTTTTCTGTTGTTTGGGTTTGGGTTTCGTTTTGGGTTGGGTTTTTTTTGTCATGTCTAGGACAGCTAGATTCACTTCATTTTTTTTTTCTCAAATCTGAACCGCAGTAAATTTATACTAATTATACTAGTCTTAATTGTCCAACCTCTTCTATTAATAGCAGACAGTTTTTATTGCCAGTTAACAACTGTGTATTCAAAGCTGATTTAAAATCAGCCTCATTATGGGACAGATATAGTTTTCAACTATCCTGATCACCAGCCCAATAACAGCAGTGAGAAGCCAAAGGTAATACAGCAAAAAGGTGTTTTCAGTAATGGTAAAATTTAAAAAATATATTTGATTACATTATCAGAAACAGAAATTGACTCATGAGAAATTAGTCATTCATTTCTTTAAAATTATTAATTTAGAAATTGAAAATAATTTTTTATACAGAACTGTGTGGAATAAGTGTGGGAGATCATAAGAGGAAAAGTAGGGGGTGAAATTACAATGGAATATACATTAGGAGGATGAATTTTAACCATTTAAAAATAATGGTGTAATCTAATCCAGCTGTATAAACTCATTTCATAGTTAATATAGAAAAGGAATCACCTCTACAGGTGTCCTCCCAACCTGAGATACGTAAGCATCATGAATCAGTCTCTGAAACTGCCTATCTTTCTTTCTCAAGTTCAGAATAAAAAAAGTAGGATGCATGTAGCTCAGGCTGCTTGCCAGCTTTTAGACAGCTAAAATTAGGTGGGATTAGTCTGGCCTAGTTAACAGCAGGTTGGAGCAAAAGAAAACAGAAGAGAAGACTCAGGTGTTCTGCAACGGGAGAAATTATAAGTAGGGAAAGAAATTGGAGACTATAAGAAGAAAGTGTGATAAACAAAGCAGTATGATAAAAGTACTGCTTTCCATAAGGGAAAACAAGTGCAGATTCAGTGCCAGATGAGGAAATTCAAGTGGAAATTCAAGAGCCAGGAAGTGGAGAGACCAAGACAGCTTGTACATGCTCGAAATGATGTAAGGACGTAGTAAGAAATGTTGAGTCATCAATATGGATTGAAGCATGACAGTGATAGGTTGGAGGCAATAGCAGAGTTTTCTATACAAAAGTGGGAAGAGGGAATGGGAATATTGTGTAGATGGGGACCCGAGTTCGTATACGAGGAGACCAGAACTTGGTTCGGTTTTAGAGAAGGGATAAAAAAATGGGAGAAGTCGGGAGAAGCCATAGGAAAAGAGTAGTGAGGAACTGCAAAAGGAAGAATTTTTAAAGCTTGGAAAAATGAAACCTAAAGGAGGACTGAAGGCACAAAAGATCAAGTTGAAAGAAAGGATGAGGTATGAAAGAAAGCATGAGGTAGGTAGAGGATTTGGACAGATGGACAATACCATGTGCATACAGAAGGATTGAAAAATACTGTGAGAACAGTCTGTGGCATACATAGGAGCCATTTTGACCTAATAGTCATGTTTATGCCCTGATTTCTCTTGTATTAATTGTTTTAAGCTGTATTACTGTAATCAGGACAAAATTATGGGAAGCTAGAAGATACGGACATCAGTGATAAAGAAACTATAGTTATATGTAGAAAAGAGAAAATACAGCAAATGGAACAATATTTATTTTATCTTTTTCCAATAAGCTGTAGGAGTTTTGCAGCATAAGTGCTGAAGCAGAATCTAAGCTCTTTTTCCTTCTATCAACGAGGCTACAGGATTGTTCTATTGAATGTTAACTCTGAAGATGATCTTTATGGAGAAGAATTTTCAAAGGTACAAATTGGATTTCAGATGCCCAAGTTTTACTGATCCTTAGTAGAAACTGAGTACAAAACCAGTCTCTTTGCTTTTAAAAATATTTCCAGTTTCTGCATCTCTGTGTGTGTATATATGTGGATATACAAAAACATATATATATATGTGTGTATACATAAGTGTGTATATGTGCGTGTATACACATATATAAAAATGTGCTACCTTCAAATAGCTATCAGAAAATCAATATCTCAGTCAATCAGGAAAATTATTATTATAATTGAAGTAGAATAGAAGAATCACGTTTTTCTTTTGACCTTGAGTTGGAGTAATATGGATCTAAAAGCAAGGACAAGGACATTTTGAGCCATAAACTTCAAAAGATTTCATTAATAATAATAAAAGTAATAGGTAAATGACTGCCATCTATCATGAGCAGAAGATCTAGTTTGCTCCCCAGATCATATCCATTTGGAAAGCAACTTGGGACAGAATCAGTTTAGGTTATGAGAAATTTAGCCAGACAACTACTTGCATAACTTACTTGGCATGAGTTGTTTTTTTAATTGTGCATATATTGAGATTGGATTTTCAGTACTTCTAGGCAATATGCCATTTAATTCTCTATATAATAACCCCTAATACCTGGAAAAGAAATAGAGAGAGATATTAAATTTTTTATAGCCAATACAATGCTGTTTCTGGCTAAAGTTTTCAAAAATCTGTCAGGGCAATTGCCTCTGTTCAGGGGGATAGGACATGAGGATATTTACTCTCAACTTGAGCATGTAAGAGTTCTTAACTAATATTTCTGTCTTGTCTAAAATAACGTATCTTTTTCTGCCTAGCTTGTGGCTTCTATTTTAGCTATTTGGAAGTACAGTGATGTGATTTCACAATTAATGCACTTTAAGAAGCAATCCATTTACATAACAGTATGAACCTTTTACACGAACATATGACATTCAGTCTAATTCTGAGTATTAAATAAAGAGCAAATAAAAAACACTGGGTGCTGAAATTAGGAAGCAGAGGTTCAGATTGTGTAACACAAGTAACTTTAGGTCCCTCAGACATTGATCTCTTCGTACCAAAAGCTCATTCCTGAAAAGAAAAATGTTTCTATTGTCTGGTGTCCTACTTTTTACACAGCCTAATTGAGCAAAATGGTCTAAAATGGAAACCAACTATTCCTAGAGAGCAGAGGGGAAGCATACTAGATTGCTGCCAGGCAATGATTTTAAAGACTTTAAAAGAACTTCTAATTTCATGAATAGTCATATGGTTCCAATTAAATGTTCCTCCCAACCTCCCTTCCCATGGACTGTCGGATTTACGGATGAGTGATGATTTCAAGTTTCTGAAAAACTAGCTATTTCCTAGCTCTTATTGCTACGACTTGCATAAGAAAGAAGCGATTCGAACTGGGTGAACGGACTGAGTTATTTACACTGAAAGAGTGATATTTTTATGGCATTTTTATGTGTTTTGACTAAAAGATTTTTATGCTGCTCTCTTTGGACTCTATTCACATCGTATTCCAGAAAGCCTTGAGAAATTTGTTTCCATCATAGGCCAGAGAGATTAATCTAGACTGCCTGTTTTGTGTTAAATAAACCTTTGATGAAATATACTCAGGCATTAGTAAATTCTCCTTCCAGTGATCTTCTGTGGTGTTATCAGAGCAAAAATTACTGAGGTAACAAAAATGTACTTTTCACAAGAATGCCAAAGGGTATCACTTAATGAATTTTTGTAGTTGTTTGGAATATTCCTGTCCAAATAGCATGAATAATTTTGGGTAAAGACACCTATATATATGGGTTTTCTGCTGATGAGGAATGCCAATACTATTGTTCAGAAAAACAGAAGCTTGGTATGATCAAGGTGGCACTGCGTAATCCTTCTTTAAAAATAATTTCTTAGCATTGATAGATTTGTGAACTAGCGAGTAGTATCAAGGTTTCTGTTCTTAAGAGAGCAATTTGGACATTTGAGGGCCTAAAAGCCATGAATTTACTTCATCCTTATCAGTCCTATTTCAACCAATTACATGAGCAAAGAATTAAAGAAGGCAAAAAGGGGTCATCAGGATTGGAAATTCTTCTGACTTTATGGTGCTCAGATCCCAGCCTGAGCTTTATTTGTTTTTTCACAAAAGTGTAGCAACATATAAATGCCTGATGCTCATCTTCACAAGGCACTCTACCTACTAAAAAACAATATTCCAAAGCCTTTTTTTAACCCAAGGATGCCAGTTTAGGTGATGGAATTTCCTGAGAAATGTAGTATTGGCAAGTAAAAAAACAAAGTCATATGATGCCTACTTTTCTTTAAGCTAAAACAGAGGTTCAGGAAGAAAAAAGTGTGGTGTGTGAGAATTATGCATAAGAGAAAGAAAACTGCATTGTGAAAACTAGAAGAGAGAGAAGCCAGGAAAGAGATCGCCTGCATCAGGACTCCGAGCACCCCAACAGGCTCCGCAGTCTCCTCTCACACCAAAGGGGCTGGCTGCCTGTGCCCTGAGATCATGCCTCTGAGCCCTGCACCATCTCCTGGGAAAGAGTGGCATGAGGATGACAGCTGGACTGTGACTGTCCCCAGCTACCGCCACCATCCTTTCCCTGCTCGCCTTGTGCACTGTATGCTGTAATAAGACAGTTTTTCAACACTTCTGGCAGCAGTTTTTCTTTGAAATCTTAGTATCTATTAGAATACATTTCCACATACACTAACTCGTCAGCATAATTCTAGTTTTTTCACAAAAGTATTATTTCTTTCTCTTCAGTCTTAGTTCTTTCAAATTCACATTCAGGTCTGCTGTTAACATTCCTATTTGTTGCATTATTACATGCTTAATATACTGTAATGGCAGATACGTAAAAATTTATCAGCCAGTCAGCATGCAGTACATATAACACATTTAAATTCCCTTTAAAAATAGGTTCTGTTCACTAACAGAAAAACATAAAGTACTTTCTACCAATTTACAGACTAAATTGTTAAAATGAGTTATAACAACTGTATTTGTTATAATAAGGATCTCTGTGGGAAACTAACTCAGAGATAGAATTATGAATTATAATTTAATTGGCAGAGAAACAAAAAGATATATTATGGGATGAACAAAGTGGGATGAACAAGGCTGCTGGCAATTCCCATTTTAAAACAAACCCATAAACTGCAGAGCTGGGGAATTTGTGAGAGCATCCTTCTACTTTACAAAAAAAGTGAAAATCAAGGTCTACCTTACAACCTCATACTCCAGAAGTGAGAATGTTAAGTAACTTTTTCAGCTGGTGTTTGAAAGAGAAACCTAGATGAACTCTTAAAATGTGTATCTACGTGTGCATGCTATATACAAAATAATATGCTTAGCTAGAGGTGTAATTCCAAGACAGGAATGTGGTTTTGTCCCTCTTGCTGATTTCCTTGCACTACTTTTCAGTTGAAGTTTCAGTTCTGCTATTTAGTAAGTGGCATTTCTCTATATCTAGAGAAACAAAATAAACTCTTTCAGTCATTAAACTATCACTTTGCTTGTTTGAGTTTTGTAAAAAAAAAATGCCACTGAATGTGAAAATCCTTCCATATGACTATTGTGGCAAACTAGTTATTAAGCACAAAAGACTTGCCTCTGTACAGAATAAAGAGACATAAGCACTATTGCTAATGAATTTGTAGACTAATAATTTCTGTGAAATACATGGGATCTTAACCTAATTTTTGTCCCCCTTATACTTCATAGAATCATAGATTCATAGAATTGTTTAGGTTGGAAAAGACACTTCAGATCATCCAGTCCAACCGTTAACCTAACGCTGCCATTCTACCACTAAACCATGTCCCTAAGCACGACATCTAGCCAGCTTTTAAATACCTCCATGGATGGGGACTCAACCACTTACCTGGGCAGCCTGTTCAAATGCTTGACAACTCCTACTGTGAAGAAATTTTTCCTAATATCCAATCTAAACCTCCCCTGGCGCAACTTGAGGCCATTTCCCCTCACCCTATCACTTCCTATTTGGGAGAAGAGACCAACCCCCACCTGGCTACAGCCTCCTGTCAGGTAGTTGTAGAGGGCGATAAGGTCTCCCCTCAGCCTCCTCTTCTCCAGACTAAACAACGCCGGTTCCCTCAGCGGCTCCTCATAAGACTTGTGCTCCAGACCCCTCACCAGCTTTGTCGCTCTCCTCTGGACATGTTCCATTTGTACTTACTCAAATTTTATCATGCCTGCAACAGTTAGCTTAAGTAATTTTTCAGGTCAGTAGTTCCTGAACTGATCTTCCAAAGCTTCAGATATATCTGTGCTTATTGATATTTTTTCATGCTTGCTATAGCATGACTTGTTCTCTCAAAACAGCTGATTCTTCAAAACCACTTTTTCACCTTTTCTCCCTTGTTCTTTCATTGCATTAATCAGAAAAAGAACTATTTAAAAATTTTTCACAGTTTTCATCTTTTTTCTCAATGGAATGAAAAAAATAACATAAAGTCATTGTCAGGTAACACCTAAGACGGTTCTTCTTTTCTTCCTTTTCCACCACAGTGAGCACAGCAGCTGTCTGGCAAGGGGGAGTGCAGATCACATCACAAGCAGCCTTCTTTCCAGGTGCAGTTTTGACCTCCTCACTTTCTTCCTCCTGAAGAAGTTGTGTAATAAATTGGGTAGAGAGAGGGTGGGGGTTTTTTGCCCAGAAGCTGATTTTTCTTCCTTCAGACTTCTGTATTACTTTCTGCAGAATATATGCTGGTCTATATTGCCTGCTGTCCTCAGCTTTCAGCCTCTGTCCTGCACTGTGAATTCCTTCCTTGTGAGCATCCACATTTATTCTGACCCTTTCTCTCACATACATTATTTATTTGCAGATTATTCTTGACGTTTAAATTTGTTTCTCTGACCAATCTTCCCCAAGTCTGGAGGCAAAAGTTCCATGATACAGACCTGCCAAAAATTAGGAAATTTTTAATGCTTGCAAAAATTACATTAAATAACAAGTTTCTCAGCTTTATTGTTTGTATTGCTCTTTGCTTTCTGATAAACAAATGATCACCACAGAAACTCTTTCAGTTTGAGGTGACAGAATTCAAACAGTTTTTCCAGTGTCCTCAGTTTGGGGCTCTATTCCTGTTGATTCTCTCATTCCCTACCATGAGTCACCTACTTAGACTCTAAGCTGGTTTGTTTTGCTGGTAACCTCAAATACTCATTTTGTTGTCGTTCTCACTAGCTTTCCTTCTTGCCACCATGTTTCATGGGTAGTGACATAAAAGGGATGTGCTTCTAAAAAACCTAGTCTCTTTGTTTACAAGGATGTTCTAACTATTGCTAGTGGAGCTCTGAGTAAAAAGATTGAAGCTTCCTCCAGATACTTTATCCAAGCTTTTTTCTACCAGTTTCTTACAAACTGCTCCTAACTGTCTCCACTAATCCAAAGTGGTCCTCGGATCCACCAAAGGTTATTATGAGACAACCAATATTGTTTCCTCTGCAGGAGTGGTACAGTCTGAGAAGGAAACAAGCAACACCTATTAACTCTATCATAAAATTGAGGACTGTGTAGTAAGGTACTTCACCATCTGTGCTCCAGTTAAAGATTGCCAAAAGTGCTTGAGGTATGCATGCATTACAGTTATAAAATAAAAAATATTATTATATTAAATAATATTGAAATATTATTTAAGTATATATAAAATTAAAATAAAATATGTATATGGATATTTTAAAAATAATAACTTATTATGTACAAATTTATACATATATATACTACCAAAACCTGATTTTTTAATTTAATAAGCAAAACCCATGAAATATAGTTATATATGGCCATTTAATTAAAGAAAACAAACCACAATTTTATCCATTTGCTTCCTGTTCTTCTCAGCTCAGATGTACGCATCTGACCCATTTTTATTGTCATTCACAGGAAATGTAGGTCTTACAGAATGTATGGCCAATGGTTCAGATTTGTATTATAACTTTTGTCAGCTTTTCACTATAGTTAAGTAAAATTAGGCAAAATGTTCTAATACTCTCAAAAACATTTTTTACATTTTCCTTATTAGGTGAAGTAGGGATGAATCAAGAGGGTAAAAATTAATTCAAATGTTGGAGTTGGCATACCTTATCTACAAATGGCTGTATTCACTCAGGTTGAATTAATTTAAAAAGATTTTGCCTGTTATACTATTAAAGAACGATACGCTCCAACCCCAATTTTTAGTGTTTTAACCCCTGGCACTTCAGCTACAGTGTCCTGCTTTTCTTTTGTGTACTTTAAACAGGAATTAATCTCCATTGCCAAGGCACACAAGTGCTAGCTGGCTCACATCATGGACGCCAAGGTAATTTAAATTATCTTCCTGTATTTTCTCATAATCAGGTGGATAGCTGGTCTTTGCTTATCAGATAAAATGTTAGGGATCCAAGAGTAAGTGCCATCCATAGGCTTCTACGATCAGAAAAGAATGGAGCTCTTTTGCATATTCTGTACTAATGACTTGCAAGACACAGTCAAGGCCGCTTTTAGGTCCTAAATTTCTAAAGCTTAATGAAAGAAGAGATGTCTAAACAATCAGGTCAGACTTGCTGAATATCTTGGGCCGTTACATTTGATACATGTGTAGAATCCAGTGGAATCTCATGAAGGTTTAAAAGCCTTCAAAGCTCATCTCATCTAATTTCAGCTTTTCTAACACAATCTAGTTTAAGAAAAAAGAAAACATTCTTCAAGCAAGAATTCATTAAACAAAACTGACTTTGATCAAGAGAGGTGTTTGAGTCTGAAACTTCACGAAGTCTGTGAGAGTTTAAAGGCAGAGACCATATGGGCTACTCAATGAGAGTAATTGAAATGAGTTTGTCTTGACTTTACTGTCCTCTTATCAGGGCGCAAGCACATACAGACAGAGTAAACAAAGACATTGTTCCATAAGCACTGGGGCTAATCAAGTGTTTCTCTTCTCAGAGCTTATCATTATCATCATTAATTGAATTTGATATCAAGAAGAAGCCAAATTTGACTGACTCCTTCCATGCATCAGGGGACTTCTAAGGGCTCTTTTGTGGTTTAATTCTTTGGTATCTAATCAGATATAAGTTCATATGGTAATTTTCCTTTCATTAGGACACATACTCCTCTACACTGCCAGATTTTAATGATGTACTTAAGAATTTCTTTATGGAATTTCCACCTCTGTGTCAAATTAGTCTGAAACCAGTTAATAGGTTCAAAAGTTATTAGAAGTCCAGGGACAGATGTGGCAGACAAACCTACTATGATGAGACAGAATAAATATGAAAGTCTTCTTAAAACCCCACAAATTTAAAGGATAATAAAGTACATTTATTAATTTATTAAAATACCTGGGTAATGTTCTATTTTCCTTATCAATATCAAATAATTATCCATCTTGTTGCTGTAATCCAAAAATAATCTTATAACACCAGTCATAACTAGAAGTAGTTGTGATTCTGAGGAAGGTCTATTACTAGGATAAGTACATGGTGATGTGTCATATTCTGTACAGAAAAATAATTAGAATGCATGTTGAGGTTAGATTGGATGCATTCTGTGGTCTTCTGAAAACTTAATGAATTTTAGTGCCAAGAACTAAAACTTTTAAACTTTCTTTTTTACCTTACTTGGCTAAATGTTACAACTGAGTCCTAGGCTGATGTGGGAAAAAAAGTTGATTTTGAATCAATCCTAAAAGGAAAAGAAAATGCAGGAAAACTTCAACAAGGTACCATTTTGACCATTTATTATGTTTATTGCCAGCTACAGAGAGATGTACTGTCTTACAGAAGTCAAACCAAGAACAAACCTCTGATTATTTTAGCATATGTAATAAAGAAACATTCTTTTGTCAATCACTCTTGTGTTTATTAGGGTTTATTTGCCTTGAGAAAGTGTCAGACTGCATGACCTACATTATCAGCAGGTAGATGAATAGATTTGTTTACTGCTGAACACTTTCTACAGCATTCAGGAACTATGCAAACATTTATCTATCAACATGAAGGGGGGAAATAACAATTGGCCCAAGCATGTCCTATACAGCCAAACTGTCCCAAGGTCTTCAGAACTGAGCTCTAAAGACTTAAGCAAATTCAATGTACCTGAGCCTCAGCTTTTAGGTGTTTTTTTCATGTTCACACAGAGAAATTCAGATTCTCTAAGTGCAAATGAATTCCTTCAATCATTCTAACACTCCTGCGGCAGACATTAAGGAACAGACACCAAGAAACAAGAATATATAAGGTAAAGTAGGAAATGGAGTTTGCAGAGAATTATTCCTCCTCTTCTACATTGCTCATATCTGTTTAGATGCTGGTTGAAATGCTCTCTTAGTTTAACTGGTGGAAGAAGCACATCTAGAGAAAACAGAAAATTTTAAAGGTAGTGGAAATATTTGATCTGCTGTCTTACAGAAGAGCTACAGATACTTTCCCACATTGGGGATTTCTTCAATGTCTAAACAGTCATCTGAAAGGGTAAGAAATTCAATAGCCATTTAATCTATGATATTTTTTCAGGCAGTCCAAAACACTTTTAAGGCTCTGTTTAAATTTTCTTCTCTATTTAAGAGTTAAAGTAGGAATTGCCTCATGATGATTTTATATCTTTACATAATTAAAACTCTTTATATCATCAAAGTAGTTTCTTTATCTTTCTTAAGTTATCACATGTTTCTTAACAGCATCTGAAGTCTTTGGTTACTTTTAGATGAAGAATTATAAATATCAGCTCTATTTCCCTCATTGCTCTGTTGGAAAGTGGTCTTTCTAATGGTAACAATCTTGGTGAAGGAGCAGCAGGAGTTGACATTCCTGTCTCTCATATTTTCCTCCACTTTTTTTGGTCATCTTTGTCAAAATAACAACTCTGACAATCCACAGTTTCTTGCCAAATATATTTTTCTGTCCAGTTCTCCATTAGGGTGATTTTCAGGCAAAATCCTGAGAAAAACAGATAAACAGAAGAACCAAGACAATTAAATGTACTTGCATCAATTATTAAAGCTTTATAAAACAGACAATCTGAAACCTTTTTAGTCTTCTGAAGACAAAAAAAAATGGTGGGAGCTTTTGTTTGTTTGTCTTACAGCATTTTGCATAATTCAGAGATCTTTTTTAGGTTTACAGTAGGACTGGTTTTCCATCACCAAACTGAACTCAAGGCTCCCGGTGCCAATTTTGTACTGAATATAGTGAGATGTCAAAGAGATGGTCTTTATAACACAACCATCTAAGGCAGTTTTCTGCTGACTTAATTTTAGCCTGTTAGAAATGAGGTACATAATCTAACCTAGTCATCTGGGCTCCCTCAGGAGGTAACAGAAAAAGAATGACATTTCTAGAGGGCAACTTATGACACCAGTCTTAGGTATTCATCTTAGGATGGACTGAATCACCTTTGGAGACACTGTCACGTTAGTTTTGCTTTGATTCAATAATTAATCCCATTGTCAAAAAGCAGTCTGCGGATTTTTTCCAAGACACAATATTTCTGTAAGATCATTATTTCATTGCACATTACTGCAGTAAGAAAAGAAGAACTGGGAAAGAAAGAAGAAAACACAATGAAATACCTTCCCACTATTTTCCCAGGTTTAAAAATTTGAAGCTGAGTGTATTTTTGATGAGCTCTTTGTTTTAGTCAATCACACAGGGGAAATATCTACACATTGCGAAGTTCACAGTCAGGTTTCATATTTCAGATTTTTAAGAAACGGCCCAACAGCACTGATCGAGACCAGATTCATTATACTGAGATCCCTCCACTTCACCCAAGACTTTGCAAGTGATCAGGTGTGGTTAAGGTGAGCCAGTATCTGCTGTGTAGTTAGTGGTGCACAAGGGAGTGATAGGACAGTAGCCTTTCCAGCTATCCTGAGTTACCTAATCCAGATTATCCCCTTTCCACACTGGGTCACTTGAGGACAGCCCTCACTTCTGCCCTCACTACAGAATACGCGGCTCAAACCTGAGCTTCTAGATTCATAGCAAGACGCGGTACCCACCAGTTAATGAGACGAGTCAAATGTCTGCAACAGGCACCATGGAAAAACTGAGGGAAAAAGATGAGTATTAGAATAATAAGTGCAGGTGATACAAATGCTAAAGGTGGTTGTCTCATTTATTCACAGAATACAATGGGAAACTGTAGAAACTCCCCAAAGTTTCTTCAGTACTGTTATACAATTCCTCTCTTTGGGGGCCACACTGGAGAACTGTCTCCTTGACGACTTTACTGTTTTTATGTATTCCATATACTATTCAATAAATACAGGTGTGGGATTTCTTATTGAGTAATTCTGTAATGATCTTTGGAAACGTTACCCGTTGGGTAACTGCAGTAGCTTATGACAACTATTGATATTGAAGACAACTGTTTAATTAAAAAGAAAATTCTAGGGTTTTTCTTTAAGGAGGATGCCTAGCAACCACAAGTTTCTGAATATTAACATAAGACACTTACTGTTTAATATAATGCATCAACAATAATGAAGGTACATCCTGTAATTGACAAAATGAGCCACTGGCAGAGTGAGAATTAGCCTGTATGAATAGCAAGAGACAGTGAAATGAGAAACATATTTCTTACTGCTTTTATCAAATTGAACAGTCAAACACTGGCACTTTGATTGTTTGTACAATTCCTTTTAAAAATCAGCTAGCAATATCTAACTTTCATTCTTTAAATTTTGCATAATTTTCTTGGTGCCACGGTTTTATTTCATAGTATAGAAATACATATTACATCTTCCATGGTTTCCTTATATGTGTGTTCCAGCTCCTGCAATTTATCCAGGGCATTCCTCTCTTTAATGCATTTTTTTAAACCTCAGCTCTTGGAGATGAGGAGCAAAAATATAATTCCAGTTTTTAGTTAAAAACTAAAAAAAGGTATTCTTGGCTGAAAAGAATATTTTGAAAATGTGCTGTGAACACATATATGGCCTCAAAACCCAGGAAGATAAAAAAAAAATAATGATCATGGTATTTTTTAATTATTATTTTGGATGTGTTGAGGATGGACTTAACCTATGATTTTTGAGTGTCTGGAGTTGGGATAACCATAGCATTACCCGTCCCTATCAGAAGGGATCTCCCTATCAGAGAATAACTGTGGTTGCTCCATACTGCAATTCTTTGAGTTGAAGCTTTACTGTAGTAACATGTTGCCTCTGAAAATCAATTTTATCTTTTTATAAAAAGCAATATAAGATGCAAAAGAGAGAATTAGCATGTCCTTGAGTATTTGGTTCATGTATTGGTGCCCACAAGTTAAGGCAGGGAAGTGTATCAAGAATAGTCAAGGCAGCTATTTTGAGTATCAGTATTAAAAACAATGTAGATGAACTTATACAAAAACAGGCAGGAAAAGGCAGGATAACTATTATGATACATGTGTAAATACATCAGACAAATCCCAAGAGGTTGTAGTGATCTGCCTAGGAATACATTATCTGCTTTTTTTTTAATAATTATCTCACATCATCTTCAGATGATGGAAAGACACATCAAGGACTCTGTAGCATATTTTTAAGTGTTTTATTTTAATGATTATTTCCCTTTTGTTTTTGCATAATGCTTTTGAAGAGAACATTTCCTTCTACTGTAGATAGGATTGTTCTATTGTCAGCTTTCCAGCTGATGTAAAAGCATTTCTAACAAATACTCAAAATTAGAAACCAGAGAGGAGTTGCTTGCATACAGGTACAGTACAGCACAGCAGGAGAAAAAGCCTTCTGGACCTCAACAAAAGATTATTTAACACAATACTTATACATAATACTTAAATGAGTGGGAATTCTGCCATCTTATCCACTGTCTGCAGATGAAGACAATGTAACAATAAAAAGAAGCACTGAGAAGTTTGTTAAAGGGAAAGTGAATGAAAAGTCCCTCTCATGGGCTCTGCTGACATGATTTGCTATGGACAAGATCATGAACTAATCCTTTTTTCACCTGTGTTGGCTTAATTTAGAAAGATCTTCTTTTATGTCAGTGGTCTCGCACTGATTTAAACCTGTGCAAAATGAGAGCAGCTCTCTTCGAGTCATTGAATCCGGAGCCTGGACCCGCTTGCACTGTTTACATGAAGTAGAGAGGCAAGGAGCTCACCCCCACAGCTGGCAGTTCTTTCCACTGAGAGGCAGAGCCACATTGCTGCCTCAGTGCACTTTGCTTGTCTGAGTCACTGCTATGCCCCATTACACCACTTATGTCCACCTGTATGCCCCGTTACACCATTTCTGTCCGCCAGTAGAGTACTGTTTGAGCTCCCTGCAACAGGGATTCCATGCTGCTCTGCTGAGTACTCTTCTGCAGGATCCACATAGCCTGAGGCAAAGGGGAAAGTTCAGGTGAATGGCAGCAAATACTCTCATATACATTTTTCTGTCTCGGTTTCCTCATCACTTTTTCTGAGTATATCCTAGAAGGTGTTTGGGGTCTTTCACCCACAATTTGTTATTCATTCTCCTTGGTCCTCTAGCTTTGACTTGGGTACTTCTAGGACTAAATATCCACTTCTAAAACACCATTGCCTGATCAGTCCTTCTGTTGTAGTGATCCTCTTTGGCTCAGTCTTTCTAAAGCAATTTGATCTAACTTGATCTTTTTTTTTTTCCTTTTCTGCTCAAGCCTTTCCACAATCCATGTCTTTTTTTCTTTTTTCTTTTTTTTTTTTCCCCAGAAAATTTGAGGAAAAGAGAAGAGAAAACAACTTCTCTTCATTTTAGTCAAGCCAATGTCCCAAGGTGGTTTCACCTGAATAGGGCAGTACTGAAGGACAGTTAAACTGTGTGCTGTTTGTGATCTGCCCCCTGTGTGACCCTACTCTGACAGATGCCCTGTGCTAAAGCCAGACCCTAACAGAAACCAGCATGTGTTAATAGGCCCTGAATATTCACAGGACATAGAGTCCCAAGCAGTTAGGTCTTTCCATGAGTTCAAACTCTGGGTCTTGCTGATAAGCAGATCCTACAGTACAGGGCATCCCCAGATGCAGGAGTGGGCGCTGTAGACATGGTTCTCAGAATACAAAGAAAGGAGACTTTGTGCAGGACCAACCTCTATACCGAAGAGCAGTGTGGAGTGGCTGAAAGCAGTCTCAGGGCTGCAAAGTAAGGGCTTAGGCTGCACTGCCTCATCTGTAGCAGCGTGGGGAAAAGAAAGCAGAGACTGAGAACACAAAGCAACACAACAGCACTCTGCAGACCCTAACACGTACAGAGAGTATCTGTGTTGGCCACATTCCTGTAAGGAGCTAGAGGGTTTTAGTAAAAGCACTATTATGAACCAGTAGCTAGTTTAACACTTCTATAATCCACAGGCATATAAGCAGTTCACATATGGTTTAAGGAAAGAATGGCCCTTCAATGTGGTTTTCAGTTCAGGTTCAGAAACCTGATGGTTTTGAGTTTATTAAATGATAGCCTAATATAAAATATGTACAAAGGCAGGGAAATTTCCACTAGTGTTTATGGTGTGCATGAAGCAAAAATTAAAATTAAGGCAGTGAAAACTAGGAAGAGATCATAGACTGATGGCCACTGGGTGAATGGGTGGTCTGCTGAGTTTTGCTGCTCATTGACTGGTATATACAGGGAAGTGGCTATTTCTAGAGCATCAATTGGATCAGTTCTAGAGAATCAGTTGGACTGTTAGAGCAATGGAGAATAAAACAAATATTACTTACTTATGAAGCGCCCACTATTCGGTAACAAAAAGGATTGCTTGTGAATTAAGGAAATACTGATTCTTCAGCCAGGGTTACAAAAAACAGGCCATAAACATACATTGGTAAATGAACATTGACATTGGTTTTGCATCAAAATGAATGAAGTCAAACACATATTAAAAATCTTCCAACAGTGTTACTATCTAGCAAGGTTGGGGGGAGTTGGTGTTTCTTAGGGTGTAACAACAAAAACTACTTCTGCCTATATTTCAGCATTTATTGAAAACACTAAAATTTACATTTTAATCTGTATTTTCAAAACCATTTCCATGTTAAGATGAACACTAAGCCATGATTTTTTTCTGGTAAACTAAAAAAAGAAAGATTCATGTGGGAAGAATAAAGATGCTATTGGCTTTCATCTTTAACAGGAAGTTATTATATAAGTTTTACTGGAGAACAGAAAATAAGGTAACCACTTTGAAACAGACGATATTTTGGAAAGTATTTTATGCCAGTGTGTGTTAAGAAAGTGGGGCCCCAATGCAATCAATGCTGCAGTTTGACAGAACAGGGGCATATTCCATTAACACTCGACTTTTTTAAAGAAAACATTCTTTCTTTTAAGAAGTAAGTGCAAGCTGTCGTGTTCAAAAGCCGTACTGCATGATAATCTATATGTTCTCTCTACCAGGACTGCTGTCACTAAGGATTGCCAAAGAATCCAGGTGGGCTTAGTCAGTTTCTTCTAGGGAAGAAGAAATATGAAAGATGCCATCTATCCAAACTCGTCTCTGCTCCGACTTTAATCCATATTGGAGGTGAAAAGCCAGAGAAGATTCTACTGTGTTGCGATAAAGGCAGACTTTATGTAAATGTCACACATTATTTCCCCAAGCTTCCAAGCTGAAATGCTTTTTGTCATGTGCAAAAAATCAGTCAGTGTAAGGTTCATATGCTACTTTCTCTTTCGTGGAGGAATAAAATGAGGAAAAAAGATTGTATATCAACAGAAGTCTTTAATTTAAAAAACTCTTGGCATCAGTTGCTGAATAGACAGTACTGAGTTTTTAAATAACTTAGCTATCCCCAAAAGTGTGAACATGTGAAGTGAATGACCGTACCTAACTTATTTATACCCTAATATCCAAGAAGCACTGGTAGAGACAATATCAAATTAATAATGATATATTTTTCACATGCCTTTCATAATGAGTCTTTTCCACACAGGTGACAATTTTGCTCTACACTTTGCATTAATATAATCACATCAAAAAGATATTGAAACTTTTAAATAAAGAAAATCAGGCTGTTGTTTTCTTTTTCCAGAAATATAACATTCTTGAGGCTGAAAAAAGCTAATTACCAATTTAAAATCAAGGGTTTAGAATCTGAGCCAAGATAATTATATCTAGTTTCACTGTCTTTGCTCTCAGCTGACTGCATTTGTTACGATAATCTCCTTTGCTTCACAAGAAGGTGTTGAAGACCTAATCAATATTTTTAGCAGAAGGGGTGAACCTCTGAAGTCTTGAAAAATGTACTTGTATATGCTTATTGAAAATGCCTGCCCAATGCTGAAGACATTATTCAAACTCCAGTCAAATATTTAAACTTCACACCCAGTTTAGACAAAAACAAGAACTTCATGTGGCTGTGTTTTGAAGTTCTGGGATCTTACAAGGGTGACGTTTCTTGTAGCATCCATTTTCCACACAACATGAATTGTCCATGTAGAGTTAGTGAAACCTAGATGGGTAGGATTCATCTCACTTACTTTAGCCATCTTAAATGTGAGTCCAGTCTATATTAGTCATGTACTTGCTTCTGTATTTTACACAGAGGTTTGGACACCTGCTGAGAGAAATTCTTCTGGCCTTGGAGATAGATGTAAGACAGGAGGTGTTGGCTGTCCTCCAGAAATGACCAGTGGCCATGGAGGTAAATTATGAGTCTGAACCTAAAAATAAATGAAGCAAGGGTACGAAGAATCCAAACCCACACGATTAGCTTAGGGTGGGCTTTTACCTTTCAGATTAATAAAAGGGAAGATCACACTTTCAACCTGGGGCTAATTACATAATGTAGGATCTGCACAACCATATAACTGAATTTGTTTCCTTTTAAAAGGCCATATATCTATATACATGCAAATATATGTGTGAGGGTACAAGTCTGCTTCTAAATAGCAAGATAGATGTAGCATTTAAAAATAATGTTTAACCTTACATTCAAATTTGTTCAGTTAGAAGTCAAATAAAAGGAACTTTATTTAGACCTTAACTGCAAAGATAGTCTGTAATTTCCTCATTCTTTACCCTTTTGACCATTCTTTACTATGGGGCTTTGCTAGAATAAAGGAGCAATAACTGATGGAGCTCTGCAGTTTAGCAGATAAAAGAATTACATGATGAGACTTCAAACAAGTTGGTGCAACAGCTGCTCCTTATGCCATAGTCTGAACTATACCCTTGGAGCTTGTCTTGGAACTACCTTCCCACATCGCCACCACCCTTTCAGATCCCTTAAATATCAAATCAGCTAGAGCTGAGAAGCTGTAGCTCTCTGTCTATCATTGTTTCTAATGCTCTGTCTTGTCTATAATTATCTTAAACATTTGCTGAAGGAGGGCTAATGTTATGAGCTTGCCAGAGAAGTACGTTTAAGAGAAAGTAACTCTTCCATTAAAAAAATTAGGTGAATCATTTGAACAAAAGGAAAATAGTAATAATAATCATCAGAAATTTTCACATCAAAGATAATGGGAAGTTTACAGACAAAATCCCCGTGTGGCTTTGAAGATCAGCATTCTGGGATAGCAATTCTGCTGAATTCAATAGAATTGCTTCTGTTTAGAACATTTTTGTTTTTAATGGCTATACTATTGCTTTACATATTTACAGGGTCTTTTTTCCTACCCTTACATTTTTGAAGCATCACTATTTAGGAACAAACAACAAACCCATGCCCATATTAATGAATAGCGATTCTCTGGGTTGTTCACTGACCCTGGTGGAACTACATGTCCAAATGACAGTAAGTCCTTGTGTAGCCAAAGATCATTAAACACAAGGAATGTGTTGGAAAAACTTCAGGCTGGCTTTTCAGCAAGCGCTCGCAGGGTTAACTCTTTTAACAAGTATGACTGTTCAAACCAGCTAATTTAGTAATGACACTTGTTTTGTGTAAAGTGCAAATGCTCCAAAAGCTAAATACAGACGTTATCATTATTTACAATGACTGACATATTAAACAAAATGTTTGGCTTTCAAATGCCTTTGCCAGTAGTCAGTATTACTTACATCAGATTTTTCAATCCAGTTTTCTGCAGTGTCATTTTTAGGGATGTTGAGCCATAAAATGGTTTTCCAGAGGCCAGTGGAAGCTCTGAGTACATGACACCAGTGAAGATCTGACCATGTGAGTAACTAAATCAGTTTTTATATGTTTAAGTTCTGTTGGTTGCATCCAAACATTATGGCCTAAGATTCCAATATCAGAAAGTGATTTCTTATAAAAAATTCTTCTGGTCATTACTGAACACAGATAACTCATTACAATAGTAGTTAAGTATTTCTGTTTTGCTTAGCACCTTCTATCAACATAATATGATGCACACACAGTTGTGCATCCCATAGCTAGCTGATAGATTTTCAAAAGTATTTTCTTAGTTTTCTGGAGAAAAAAAGTAACACAAAGTCCCCAAAGTGCAATAATTTTCTCTGAAATATATATCTGATGCAAAATTATTGCCAAAACTCCTCTCTGATATACAAATGCATGATCGTCATCCATCACTGAAATGCCACTCTCTCCAGTCATTGTGGTTATTTAATGATACATAGCATTTCTATAGAAATAATTAGTAAACACAGGAATCGCATGGCTGCAATTACAGTGAAAGTAAGTGGTTGGGATGTAGCTATTTATATGTGGATTTGTTAATAACACCACAGTAGGGTTTTTTTCATATTTTTCTCTTACTTCATAACATGAGCTTGTATTTTACATGCAGTGGTGTTCTTGAATAAGAAGGCGGCTTTTGTAGATGAGTTTACAATATACACTATGAAAACACCACACAGCAAATTAGTGCTGAAATAATTTTCACCACAAAGCACCATTTTGACAAAATTAGGTAGATAAGGATGATCCAGTTCGGAGACATTTTTAAAAAAATTGTACTGGGGTGGGCTTGGTTTTTTTCTTAATTGAACTTAAACAAAGACCAATTTCCCACAATTTCTCACCTTTATTGTTTTGATTTGCCCTGTTGTCCTGGCATATCTTATCTTCCTAAGGGACAAGTTTCTTCTTTCATTGGTTCTACTGCCCAAACCCACAGAGGGGAGGATGGGAGTGAAATGTGCATCACTATTCTACCTAGGGAACACTGCAAAGTATGAGAGCCCTTTTGCTCTCTTGAGGAGACTGATAATTTATCTGTTTTTTCAGCCCTCTTCATTGTTGCCTTATTTCACATGAAGTCATATTGCAGTGAAATACAATAGCAAAAGATTTTGTTATATAATTTATTTTATTGTATTGTATATTGCAATTAATTCTGGACTTTCTTCTAAATAAAAACATCTTAAGTTCATTCTGTGTTGAATCAATCTTTACATGAATTCACATGCAATCCATCTCAACAAACTTTATTGATCTAAAAGTTAGATGTGACACCATATCTAGGATGGTCATCTAGGCTCCATTTGTATTTAATTGAGAGGTAGGCATCTCAAGAGGGCCATTCATCCCACCAGCCCAAGACACTTGTATTAAGATGGTATGGATGTGTTTCAGCTGCAAATGAAGCCTGCTTGATTTTCTTAGGTTAAATGTTTGCTTATTTTATGGGTAAAAGCTGGTGAGATGAATACCAACCCATGTGAAAAGCTTGGGTTTTTCCTTCGTGAGAATTGATGTCTATTAGGAACTCAAGAAACGCATAATCTAATGTGGGGGAAAAAAAAAAAAAGAGAAAAAATCTCTTAATAATATTTTTAGTGTGGCATCCCTTTGTTCTGGTTCAAGTAAGAGTTTTAGTATATGATATTGGGTTTTGCCTTTTTCTGTTGGGAATTATTTGTTTCTTTTGACAGTTTTCAGAATGTCAAACAGCATATGCGACAACAAGAACATTTCACCTACAGCTGAAAAGCAACCTGTCAATTTATCATTCAGTTACTGCATCCAAGCCATATCCCCTGGGATTATTTAAAATCTTATTCAGGGACAAATATGTCATTAAACTAAGTAGCCAATAACGTGAAAAAAATAAGTGTGTTGGAATATAAACAAGTTACTTATCTTTAAAGGATGCATGTTTAACATTTCAAAGTGAGGCTCAAATGTTAATAGGTTTCTTTATCAAGTAAGGTTCATAAATAGCAACCTGTTAGTGGTGGGAAACTGTATACTGCATGTTACACTAGCCAAGAAGAAAAAGGAACAATTTATAAGGTGTGATTTGCAATGGAAAGTGAGCATGTCCAGAGATAGATTTCTTACAGATAATTGCTCTCTTCGAAACATGGGCATCAGACCTCTTGTCCCAGTTCTTACAGTGGTTTCTGCAGTTTGTCAACCACCCTTCCTCTCTCACAGCTACTGCCTGACTCAGTAAATCAGCATTGCCAAAAAGAGTGGAGGAGGTAAGGCAGTTTGTGCTATGTCATTATTTGGAGATACCAGAAAGATTCATTACCTTACAGTAGACCCTAATACACTGTTGGTCATAGTCTAGCTTTTAGCCACCTGCCCTTGGAATAGCTCTGTTGACTTGCATGGCTTTCAATATTTGACATGCCTTCAGTGGTACAGTCCACAGGTTTTCATACATACCAACCACAGGCTGTAGAAAAGGATGTTTCGAGCTGAAAGTGTATGCAGAAGTGTTATTATAAAATGCCTAAGCTGTTCTGATAGCTACTATATAAAATGTAGGCCAGGAAAAAAAAAACAACCACACAACACCAACACCACACATTCTTATGCATTGCTTTACAAAGTGATCTCAGTGAGGCAAGGGATTAAACATGCCTCTACAGTTCTGTGTGCAAAGTAACTTGCACAGAGTGGTCACAGTGGTAACTGATACAAAATGAAGAGCAATTCATGAACAAGTTCTACTCTTGCTGTGCAATGACTGAATAAGCCATCAAAACAGACAGTACATGCTTCGCTCTTGTTTCTTTGTGGTCTTGGAAATTACGACTGAATACATCAACAAAAAAATGTAATGTGCTAATATGCTCTGGGGAAAAAAAGCCATGCAAAGTAATTTCCAAGCAAAAGGCAAGAGAAGATCATATTTTCCAGCACCAGAAATAGCATATATTGCCTGATTTAATCTGAATTCAGGGAGCCACAGTACTGATTTTTTTCTTCAAATGGTGCTTATCCAGAAAAAAGGAAACAAGAAGCAGTTGTGAGCTATCACAGGAACTTCTGCAATAAAAATCTCAATTCAAATCTTGTCTAGATAATAGCAGGGAATGATACTGTTGGTTTCATCTTATTCTTTCTAAGGAAACAGTTTAACAAAGTTATTTCAGCACGCTCAGCAGAGTCCTTCAGGCTGGGGATACTGCAGCAGGGGTGGGTGGAGAAGCAAGCGCTGCAATTGTGTGCACTTTACCACGTTCATACTTCTGAGGTAAATGCAAAAAAAGATTTCTTTTATGACCAGTGTATCCTGGGTATATTTTAAACAAATATCTCACCTGAATAATAGACAGCAGAGAAAAAAGATAATAAACTGAAACATGACTCATGCTGATGAGGTAGGTTTTAGAGAGTGCCAATTTAACATGTCTGTCTAGAGCTGGTGGTGGGTGAGACTGTGGGTAGAGAAAGAGAAAGAGATTTGTATCTGCCTGCCCCCAAACATTTAAAACTATTGACCTGCAGTGTGCTGCATGCCACTTCTATAAGGCTCTGTATAGGTGCAGTAGTCCTTTCATGTGTAGTAGATTGCAGCTAAAACCAGTCATAAGCAGCAGCAGAAAATGTGCAAATGAATACATAACACCCACTTAAAGCTTATGTTAATTCAACTGCTGCTTTGAAGAAGAATTAGAAATGGGTAGTATGTGCTCTGTCTTGTTAAACAGCTAGGGTCAAGCTACAGTTGTTTGAAAGCCTGCAAAAAGAAGAAACACCTGATGTGCATATTGTGCAGTAGGCTATAACGTTAGCAATAGAAGGAACATATTATGAAACATAAATATCAATTAATTAATTTCTGGAGAAAAAATTTACTTTATGTAGAAAGAAAGGAGCAATTGGGATTTTCTACAGGAAAAATGCATCATTTCACGAACTTCATTGGCACTGTGATCTGAGCAGATGTGTGTTTCAGCTCTGTTTCCTCGGCTTTCTCTGAAGTTCACTTCATTCCAGACAGGTAATCAACAGCTGTTAAAATAAATTTGCCCTTGAGTGAGCCAAATGGGTGGTTAAGGACTGAAAAGAGTCTGTCCCTTTCCCAGCTCACAGTTTAGGTCAAGGATTATAAGCACAGCAGTGTACAGCCCATATTGAGGACATCTCCTGATGATGTTCATATTCAAAGACTGTTGTCTTCCTTATTCAAGAAGCTGAAATCCACAGGAAGAAATGAGAAATGCCATGATAACTGGGTTACTGACTTTGGTTGCTGGATAATGATCCTATTTCCACGCTGTTCCACAGCACAGAGAACTCACAGGTACAATCCACCCAATCTTCTGAATTTAAGAAAATACACACAGCAAAAAAAAAAGTAATTTCAGGCAGAAGGTAGGCCAGGACTCTTGCTTTCTAGGCAAGGATGCTACATTGAGCTAAAGCAGCTATGTTACCTTGGGTGACCTTCTGATAACACTCATCATCAGCTCTCCTGTTTCAAGCAGCAGGAAAGTCTTGGTTTTCTTTACTCAGGGCTGTAGTACTTCTCTGTAGAATGAGATAACCCCCTTTTTCAGACATAAACATCAGAACTAAAACAGAATGGATTTAAGATAAGATCTAGCTTTGCAACTCAAGTTGCCTGCTGTCCTATGGATATTTCTTTCCCTGCCTTGTGCTGGCATATGACTGCCTATGGTTATATACTACAATATTGCTAATACAGTATTCCAATATAGTCTTAGGAATCTGGCAACAGGAGCACGCTTTCCACAGATCAGCTGTAAGGGAGAGCTATAGTCTATCACCTCTGTATGAGAACACAAAGTTATCCTATGCCCCATTTTTCAGATGAAATCCTGAACTAAGAATGAATGGGAATTAATCAAAATGAAGAACAGAGAGATTTACTGATTCTTTAATTTAAACTTTAAAAAGAAAATGTTATTAAAAGAATCATGCTGTCTTTCCCAGCCAATCCATCTACACACCTATATCAAATTGACTAATCATACTGTTTTGGATATTTGGGCAAGAAAGAAACCAAGACATAAAACAAATTTACGATCTTTATGAAAGGTTTTAAAGGCAGTATCCTGAATACTTTTACTGTTTTGCAGCATTTTTATGCGAAACCACTTTACAAAGAAAAATAAAGTTTGTTATTTATTTGTCTTAAAACAACACCTAAAGAGATGACCTCAGGCCTAGGGAGAGTAGATACCTAATGGGTACACAGAGCTGCATCAACAAAAAGATTGCAGTATCTGCTTTCTATTTTTGTTGCTGACTGTCCTGGTTTCGGCTGGGATAGAGTTAATTTTCTTCACAGAAGCTAGCATAGTGCTGTGCTTTGGATTTAGTACTAGAAGAATGTTGATAACACACTGATGTTTTTAGTTGTTGCCAAGCAGTGCTCAGACTGCTCAAGGACTTTTTGAGCTTCTCCTTCTTGGCCAGGTGCATAACAAGCTGGGAGTACAGCACAGCTAGGACCTAAACTGTCCAAAGAGCTATTCCATACCATATAACGTCATGCTCGGGGGGGTTGGTGGGTCGGTCGCTCGCTCGGGTACTGATCGCTGCTCGGGACGGGCTGGGCATCGGTCGGCGGGTGGTGAGCAATTGCATTGTGCATCATTCGTTTTGTATATTCTGTATATTTTGTTATCATTCTCATTATTACTATTATTATTATTTTCTCTTATTAAACTGTCTTTATCTCAGCCCTCGGCTCTAACCTTTTTTCCCTTTCCCGATTCTCTCCCCCATCCCACTGAGGGAGGGGGGGGAGTGAGCGAGCGGCTGTGTGGTGCTTAGTTGCCAGCCGGGTTAAACCACGACACTGACATTCAAAATTTTACTTTTCAAAGACCCCACAAACTGTTATCAAACAGTGTAGATGTCTGAATTTTGTAAATATATCCACTTTTACAGGATAGGCTTCCTGAGTATTTAATAGTAGGATTGCTACCAGTTACCCTAAAAGTTAATATAATCAAAGCTGTATGCCTAGCTTCCTACTGTGAAGAGAAACAGAAACCTTCAAAGGACCACTCATCCTATCATAAGGTGTGAGACTAAGGTATGTGGGATGAATGACCCTCTGACGGTGCCTTTGTTTACTGAAGAGGAGAATTAACCAAACTCAGCCCCAATTTGACCTCAAATATCTGCTTGTCAGCATCTGCAGGACCACACAAACCATGTCTGTAGGAACTAAACATCTACTGAACTAAACATCTGACTAAACATTCACTCAGGATTTGGGAATTCTCAGAATATGGCTACTGGACCCATCATCATATACAGAGAAACATTGCTGGAAGAGGTGCTGGTGCTGTGTTTGCTGTGGTCCATTAGAGCACTCAGGAGGGTCTTGGAAGCTTTGAACTCACATTCCTCATCTGCTTCAGAAGTCTTGAACTCACGCCTTCTGCAAGCATGGTCTCATATCTGGACGTGGTGCATTTTGGACCGGAGGGCCTGCTCTACCTCTCTGACTGAAACTGCTCTACTTCATATGCACTCATTTAAATATCAGTTGAGGTAAACACTGAGAATAAAACTCTCTTTTATCTTAAGCACTTGTCTGAATATAAGGAGATGTGTATTAAACCTCTTCATCTAATTCGTGTTATTTTATTCAAAGTGAAATAGCTTCATCAAAATTGGTGAAGACTCCCCTTGTTCCCACTCCCAGACTGTGTTGAAATGCAGTGATTAGGGTAGTCTTTGGGGATATAAATAATTGCTGCTCAAGTCTCCTCAGGCAGAAGAAGATAGTTATGCATTTTGTGGAAAAGGGTTAGACAATAATTAACTTAAGGAAAGTTCCATCCAATACCTTAACCACTTCCTTTCTCTTTTATAGAAAACCTGACAATATATGCAGAATCAACGGTCCTTTTCAAAACTATTGGTTTGAGCCACATCCTCAGATTAGAAGCGAAGGCCCTCCTGGTTTACAATTAGAGTTTAAAATAAAAATGCAGTACTTACCAATCAAGCCTCCACACAGGCTTCAAGGAAGAAACACAAAAGAAACCTTAGCCCATGTTTGGAACTGAACTTACACTGAACCCTTCATGAGCAAAAGTACTTTGGCACCTCTGATTTCCACCAAGGACTAGAGCTGGAAATGACTGTGCTCTAACAGAAAGGCTTTTCTTCTGGTATTTCCAGCTGAGATGCCAAGTGGAAGTGCTGGAATCTGATAAGAAAGCTTTCTCTCATAGATGTTTATCCAAACTAGACCCAGACTGTAAGATTTTGGATATCTGGCTATCTTTACAAACTGACACTCAAGTGAGTTAGCAGAACAGTCTTCATGATTTATACTTGAGCATACATTTGTTGTTTTAATAGAAAACTTCCATCTCTTCATAGAAACCAAAGCAATGAAAGTATCAGTAGTACAGGCTAATACAATGGTGAAAGATGATACCTGACTAGCAGAGGCTAAAAATACAGTCACTGGATACAATGCCTTTCAATCAAAATAAATACATTTGAAATGTCTGTCTTGCCTCCTCACTCTCTTAAATTACAGTGGGGAAAAAAAATTTACACTGAAGGCCTGGTGTAAAATCCCAGAAATCACTGTGAAATCACTGAGAAGTCTATTATTGAATGGGCTTGTCTTTGGAACAAGCCTCTACTGTAAAACTTGGCTTCATTTATATTACCATCCACTCTGTTAAGCTCTTCAGAGATACTTTAACTGAAATTGTTATGGGAAGTGAGATCTTGGACAGTTTCTCAATGGAAGAGCACTTATTCAGTCCTCATCCTGCCCTAGCAGCACCAGGCGATGATAGTCTGTAAAAACTGACAAGCTCTGCTTACTGTTTTCCAAATGCATCGCTAAAACATTTATGATGGCTATGTGTTCCATTCAGGAAAACTAATACAGAGATTATAATGTACCCTTAACAGTACACTAAACCCCTCACCACTCTCTGACCTGCTAAAGCAGCTGTGTATCACTGCGTAACAGTGAAGGACTGAACCCAATAAATTATTACAGCTAACTGCTTGTGTTTGCATCAACTTGTGAAATAGCTTCATTCCCCTGTGCTGGGGAATGAAGTAATATTATCTTCTCTAACAGCACGAACGATTAAGTGAGACCTTCAGATGACTCTGCCTGATAAACTGCAGCCATGCCTTAGTTTCTGCACCAGACATTGTATGGGCATTTTCCAGTAAACTCTTGCTTTTACTATCTGCAATTTATGCAATTATTTGATCAGTTTATAGGATGCACCTGTCCCAAATGTTCTGGATGAATGTATAACCTCACTTTATTGATAATACCAAATTAACACAATTTCAAATAAATACCTCCCAACAAGAAAAAAACTAGACAATTTTCTTCTAAATAAAATTCTAAGTTATTATAGCTTATATCAGTAGTATTCACTGATAATCAGCACACTAGACCAAGAACTAAAGATCACACCAAGGTAGAAGTTCATCCATCCAGAACTCCAAATGTGAGGACCATGAGCATGCATTCCTCTGGTGATCTTCCTGTTGACTTGTAAGAGACCATGTCTTTCAGATACAGTGAACTAAAAAGCCAGCAATTAATGTGTATCCATAATGGAAGTGGAAGTCAGGATAGCTATTAAGAAGCAATGCAGCAAAAGACACAGAGTAGAAAGCAAACCATATTTTATTCTTGCTGAGGTTTCAAATGATTTTAAAACCTGGATTCTACAACTGCTTACTCTGTATAAGCAAAACAGTGGAAAGTCTGCATTCGGACATACACTTGTAAATAAGAAAACAAAACAGAATAAAATTCCCTGACTATTATTACTGCCAAGGTATCAATATGCATCTAAAGGTCCTAGAAGATACTCTCGGTTCACAAGCTTGGCTAAAAGGAAGGAAATTGCTCCTTCAGTCTCAGACTCTCAGACAGTCTGCCAGCTTCTCTCAGATGCACTTCAGGTAATTACCTCTAACCCAAGCAATGATCTCAACCCAGCATGAAGAAGGCTGAGTGTCGTGGTTTATCCCCAACTGGCAACTAAGCCCCACGCAGCCGCTCACTCAGTCCCCCCCAGCGGGACGGGGGAAAAGAATCAGAAAGGTAAAAGTGTGAAAATGCATGGGTTGAGATACAGACAGTTTAACAGGTAAAGCAAAAGCTACATGCACAAGCAAAGCAAAACAAGGAATTCATTCCCGGCTTCCCACGGGCAGGCAGGTGCTCAGCCATCTCCAGGACAGCAGAGCTCCATCACGTGTAACAGTGACTTGGGAAGACAAAAGCCGTCACTCTGAATGTCCCCCCTTCCTTCTTCTTCCCCCAGCTCTCTGTGCTGAGCATGACATCATACGGTGTGGGATATCCCTTTGGTCAGTGGGGGTCAGCTGTCCCGGCTGTGCCCACTCCCTGATTCTTGTGCCCCCCCAGTCTGCTCGCTGGAAAGGCTGAAAGTCAGGAAAGGCCTTGGCTCTGTGTGAGCGCTGCTCAGCAGGAATGAAAGCATCCCTGTGATATCAACCCTGCTCTCAGCACAAACCCAAAACATAGCCCCATACCAGCTACTATGGAGAAAATTAACTCTATCCTGGCCCAAACCAGCACACTGATGAACTGTGTCATCTGGATAATACAAAGCAAAGTGGAGCTAAGTGACATCACTGTACTGATGGTTGCAACCAAAGAGGTCACAGTGTTCCCTGTAGTGACTACTTACGTGATTTTAAATAAGATGTATAACATAAAAGTCTACCATACAACAAACTGTTGTTTTTGGTAAAAGAATCATTCTGAGGTTCGTCGTCTCAGAGGGAAAGAGTGGCAATCTTGGGCATCTATGTGCCTGCTTTTGCCAGGAACTGTAAATGTCACATAAATGATGCTCCATGTGAAAAGTCACTTATGACAGTTCTGAAAGAATCTGCTTGGATGCAAAATGTATTTGCCAGTATCTTACACAGCCAGAAGGTATTGATTCAAAGATCAAGAAAGGCAAATACAGCGTTGCTGACATTTTTTAAAGGGTCATATGCAAGACGTGTCTCTCTCAGAATCAGAGAGAGTTTCTAAAATCAGTTTCTGATTTCCATCTCTGTGTGCGAGACTATCAGAAGACTGGGGATAGCCTAGCAGCAGTTTCCACCACTTTGTTTATATACACTGTCTACCTGAACTCTCAAAAATTCTGCTTTAAACCAAATCTGTTTTGGTTGGTTCACGCTGCAGAACTCATGGGTTTCCCAAAATTGCCGTCCCAAACAGATAGAGACAGAGACCTTTGGGGATGAGAGGTGATGCAGTACCCGCTTTGCTTTTGCTTTTGCAATGGTATAAACCCACAGTAGCTTTGAGGGACTTATGGCAGGTATAAACTGCGTATGAAAGAGATTTCTAGACTTCAATAACTAGGACTGAAGTAGGAGGACCTATTAAGTTGTTCCAGAGGGTAACTGCTTTTGAACCAGAGAATGCATTTGGATCATCTCTACTATGAAGTGATAAGCTGTGTAAGTTCAAAGTACAGTGGAAAGCCTTAACATTATCCATGCTTATTAGTACATGGTACTTGTATAAGCGCTATGGGAAATACCATTGTGATTGTGGATGCAAACCAACTCTGACTGTAAGACTGTATATGTCTGTTGTTATTCTTTTAGGGGTTGTTACTGAATCTCTATGTGCCACATGATTTGAACCTGCTCTGAAGTCCAGTAACTTTTCATACTTTTTTATTCTGTGAACAAAGACATAGCAGGTTTGTCTTAAAAGTCGCTATAATGATAACTATCTATAACTGTGAGTTAAACTGCACTCTGTTAACCTGAAGATTTTCCAGAATATGTGCTAGCTATCACATTCTGCCTAGAGTACCAAAACTAAGATGGGTAACTCTAATGCCCACTCTGGCAAAAGTGTAAACTGACAGAAACTCCTTTCTACAATTTCTTCTCTTCCAATTCCTTTAAAAGAAGAGGCCAAAACTAGGGTTACTGGTACATGTTGTATTCCCTGCCATCAGTTTTATGCTGTGAATATTACGAAGCACTGCAAGAGGGTGGACAGAGCTCAGGAGCAACAACTGCTTTTTAATTCTCTTTAAATAATAGTTCATGCCTAAAAGACTGAAGTGGGTTGAATCCATACTTCAATGTCCAGGTAGTAAATATGATTAATGTCTGTGCTTAAGGTCAATATGACCCCAGTTTACATTTAAAAAAGCAGTAGCATATGCCAGCACTTGTTTCAGAAAAGTACTAGATTCTTGATTGCCACAGCTTAAAGGCAGCTCCACTCACATTCAGAGAGTTATACTGTTTTATACATTCCTAAAGTCTGGACATAGATATAATGCAACTAATAGTTTGAGGAATAAGGAAAAAGGAAAAATAGCAAACCCACAGGAATATGGGCCTACCATACACTTACTGTGTGTTTCACTGGAGCATGAAATTCATCTATGTAGCCACATTGGAAGTTTTCAAGACACAGATGGACAGGGTGCTGGGCCATCTTGTCTAGGCTGTGCTCTTGCCTAGAAAGGTTGGGCTGCATGATCCTTGAGGTCCCTTCCAACCTGGGATTCTGGGATTCTGTGATATTCTTAAAACTGCACCCAGCCTGAATTTAAGTAGATGTGAATGAAGAAGAAATTACAAGGGCTGTGCTAGTTCACTGTTTACTGAAATAAAGTATTGCTATATTCATGCTTGTGAGTATTCTCTAGCTAACCAGGTTACATGTTTAACTTTGTATTACCACCCACCTTCACGAGATTTTCAATTCTGTGCATTGAGTTTGCACTGCATAGCTTGCATAAAGTATTTTCATTATTTCTCTGATTGTATTCTTTCTTATTTATGATTCTCAACTGCAAACAGGCTTTTTGAGTGTTCATCAGTTCCAGATGGCTATTTTCCACTTGATGTCAATAATTCATTATTCAGCCATTTATCAGAATTTTTTTTCCACTGCATCCAATGGGTGATGTCACCAAGAAAGAGTTATAATTGCAGGTGGGAAATTAAAAGGAGATCAAAAAGCTTTCAAGTAACAAATATTCTCTATTTATGCAAGTGTTCTAAGAAACAAAGAAGGCAATAAGAAACAAGGAGACAACAAAGTGGGATTCAAATGGGAGCAAAATTATGGCTAAACATACTAATCTGCAAAGTTTAACATGGGTTGTCAGCAGTTCTTTCAGAAAATCATGTGACTGAAATTGTAACTGTAGAACCATTAGTCATCTATATATGAATGAATATTTCCCTTTTCCAAATCAGATTTATGGAATATTTTGCCTTCTGTCAGATTATAATATATTTGCATCTAATAGTTCCAATTTAGAATGTTTGAGTTATAAATAGATGGGAAATATGGCATAAATTAACACTGATATGGAAGACTAATATGTTTTTCTTATAAGCTGTAAACCACTTACATGTCAAAGGAAAGCTAAACTGTTCTACGCTTGAGGTTTTCTGAGGTAAGAACACACTGGTGTTTTAGGGCAGTCGTGGTGCTCTTGAATTGCAAGATGTGCTATCCAAATTCCTCTCCACGTTAACTATTGCTGACCTTCAGCCATGGAAAGCAGCTAGTAGGGTGACTTAATTTGGCACCTGTTCTGGGGATTTCTGAATAGCTGAAGCCAAAAGCAATCCCTATTTATGTGGCCCAGCCTCTTCTCAGCACATACTGTATTTTATGGTGGATTTCCTTAGGAGATTGTAAGGGCAATGCCATACGGGAATTCCAAAGTATTGCCTTTCACTCCTTCAAATGCCAAATGTGAGGCTGTTTTTACTTATGTCTTTTCTGTGGTAAGAGTGGCATCCATAGGACAGATTCCCCCAGTACAGTAATTGCCATGCATTTTCCAAAAACATTTCATGGGAATACACATTTCTTGGGAACTGGAAAGGAAGGGAAACTATTCATCAAGTGAAACTAGGCTTGAAGTGTAAATGCAATGCTATCAGGCATGCATACTGTATGGAATTTTCTTCCCATTTCTTGAGGATAATCACAGGAAGAATGTGGGTGGATTGGCTCGCTCACATATGAAAAGACAACTCTCAGCTAAAGGAAAAACAACATTTTAAAGCATAGGGTTTAGACATGACCCTAGACTTAGGATAAAAGAAAAGAAATAAACTGAAGCCTACTGTCACACTAGTCTATGCTGAAATTATTGTTCCACTTCCAGTAAAAAAGGCAAAACACCTTTTCAGTTTCTGATTTTGGAATTCTGCTACCCTATGTATGTTATTTTACTTTTTCAGATTCTTTAGAAATAATGATTATAAATACTTGTAAAGGCTTTTAATTGTCCAGAATTAAAAAATAATCGCAAAGAGCTGAACAATTGGGTTGGATTCCAATACTCATTATAAAATAAAAAAAAAGAAAAAAGTGATGTCCTGGAGATTCAGATAGAATTCCTCTATGAACAGTCTTTTACCAAAATTCATCACATTCTTTCATGAGGACACAGTCTACTATTTTGAATGACTATAACAGATAGCAGTACGCAGAGGGTGAAAATACCTTTATTTCTTTTCAGTTTCACAGCTATATATAGGCTATAACAATGTATATAAAAGAAAAGATGGGCATGATCTTCAGAGGAATGAAAGGGGACGGTTTTGAAGCTTATTTCCCCCCCTCCTGTAGCATTTTTACTCTAGTGCGAAATATTCTTGAGCCAGCTGGTTGTTTTGTTCACACTGGCTTTCATTGCCTAATCTAGTGAATTCATTATAGCTCCCCGCCTGAGGGCTCAATTTTCAGCTGTGCTGAGCATGACCCATATCAGCTGTGGGAAAAGGGAGGCAAAGACTCTGCGGGCGCCTCACACTTCCCCGTGTCCTCGGGAAGCCGTGGGGGGAACTGGCCACCGTACCAGCCCAAGCAGATGTGGACGTGTGGCGTTGCCTTGCGTGGGTCCTGGGGATTACTCTGCTAGCAGGAGTTTGCTTGTCCCAACGTGAATCCTGCGACAGGGCGTTGTGGGGTAGGAGAAGCCACCGTAAAAAAATGCTGGCTCTATGTCGGGACAGGACTCTCCTATACCAGGGCTTCCTCAATGTATTCTTCCTGGAAAATGCTGCAGAGCTGATCTTGCAATGTAAAGAGAACTTTCTGGAACCCGACTCTGGAATCAGGCTTTGTTGTTTCTGAGGTAACCAGACTCTAATGTCATCGCAACAAGTAGTATAATTTTGTTTCTCGGTTACATGCTAGAGATACAGTGTTACAGAGAAGCTCTGTGGCAAATGGATTCCATTTGCTCTTGTGCTACAAAAGGACAAACAGTTCTCTGTTTTCAAAGCTTTTTGGATGAGATTAGTGGTTGCAGAGGTGGAGCTGTGTCCATTTTGCCCTCACTAACAAGTGGGTGGTTGCCTCCCACACTCACGTCACTGCCACATTTGGCAGCAATAACACTTTGGCAGCAATAATTTAGCTAAGAGGTCCCAGCACTGTAAAGCAGTCTCACTACTCCCTAAAAATTCTCTGAGTTGAGTAGTTTAGCTATTTACTTCCAGTTCACTGAGCTATGGCCACTACTTACAGGCACACACAAAAACACGTGCACGCATCTCCTAAGCACTGCAAGGAACCTAAAACTTAACAGATCAACAAGACAGAATGGTCCTGGCCAAGGAAGAAGAACAAGCAAGATGAAAACATCATAAAGACCCCATGCTGGCACAGCACACTCTGACTCATACTTTCCAGTTATAAATGTCATCCATTAGGTTAAAAAAATAATAATAAAAATCAGTCTCCATTCTGGGTTGTGTTTTTTTTTTATTGCTTGTTTTAATAGCTCTGCTCTTCATCAGCTCCAGTGTTCGGCAGCTGATCCCTCTTTCCTTGGCTAAGGACATGTGATAGTTTTGCTGAATAGCTGCAAACATGCTCTCTGCTGGGTACTAATAGCTGGCACATTAGGCTGCTTGGCGAACTGTGGCAGCCAAACAGAAATGCTTTCAACAGACTGATTTCAGTAAAGCAGTAGAGGGTTGGGATATTTTTTTTTCTTTTTCTCTTTTTTTTTTTTTTTCCTTTCCCCACTCTGCTTGGTGCCAGAGTTCTTAAAATAGTTCTCTCAGAGTTTTCTTGTTACCCATTTTGGAGCCCAGATGTAGGAAGCAAGCCAGCACAGCTGGTGGAGCCTGAGTGTCTCACACATAGGGAAGGCTTACATGGCCTTCATTTTATTCTTAACTGTTATTCTTCACTTTATTCTTAACTGTTATTGATGTTATTGCTATTGGAGTGTCAAGAAAAAAATGCCCAGGTTTGAAGAGTTTAAAGGTCTACCAGCTGAACACCTTTCTCTCCCTCCTGCCTTCATCACCGAGACACTATGCTTTGTTATTTTCAGTACTTCCCTCATCTTTTCCCTCATCAGGAATGTAGATTTAATTAGTTGTTCAATTCTGAGCTCACACCAATATCTGTGCTGAGCTAGTACAAGTGATTCGCAGTGATGCTGTGATGTGAACTCATTTTCACAGCAGGCTGGATATAAAATCAGCAGTCTCCTTATCCTTAGGAGTATATGCTAGATTTCTAGCATATTTCTGAGGGGAAAAGAATATATGGAGTGGCACCAGCCTTCCTGGCAGCAAGCTAAAACGCACACAACAAATGGAAAAGAGATGATATGCCAACCAGCAGAGTTTCCTTATAGTCATCTGGTAAGTACTAGGCTGGCCAGTCTTGGAGACACAGTAACTTTCTCCCCCTAAGGATGCAAATCAGATTGCTGGAAGCCTATTTGCTTCTGTGAATTTTTTTTCCTGTTAAAAATTTGCTATCACCTGAGCACCCTCATGGGATCTTTCCTCATGGAATATGTGATAACTCCTACCAGCCTTGATTTACTTGTAATTGTACGGTTCCTACAGGGTGGTTTTTGAAAGCAGCCCAGTCTGGGGTATTACTGTTACAGACCACAGAACTCCATGTTCCTAGTGCATCTGTGAAAGCATTTGGGGGAACAGCAATACGGGTGGAAGTAACACTGATTCATTCTATCTTCATATGAAAACAGAGGGAACAGTTGGCCTCTCCAAACTGGAACGATACAGATACAGAGATCAGAATATGCAAAAATAGCACAGCAATTTCTAGGAGAAGACTAAACACATCTCAGAAATTTATTGAAAAACAGCACATTGAGGTCCGTGGTGAAACATTTGAAAGTTTAGTGTTACCAAGAGTGCAACACTTGGTAACACTAAACACTAGGTTACATTAAAAGTCAATAGGAGTCCAGTATTCAATCCTTGTTTATGCCTTTAGACCTCTGTCATCTTCAACAGCTTGCTTTAACGGGAATGCGTGTCCCCTACCATAAGCAAACCTCTGATTACAGCACTTGAGTATGAATGACAGAGGCTTTTGGAGGGGATGAACAATCAAATTCTGCACCAATTTAGAGCTTTGACAAAGCATCTCTGGTGGATGTTGGGCTATTAATTTACAGACTTCCACTGCCCACCATTTCCTTCTGCCTCCTCATGACAGAATCAGAATAATTCAGTCTGTGCCCACATCTCTCTGATGGGAACATCAGGTCCAGCATCTTAGCTGATGCCAGTAATAAAAGTGGTCTTGCATGAAGATGCAGGTCTGTGAGTGGGAGCTGCTGACGCATATATGTTCCTTTCTACCAGCACAGTTACAGGAACAGTAACCTCCAGTAAGCAAACAGCTGATAAGGTATTTCCTTAAACAACTTCTGCTGTTTGCACAGAGAATACGAATACAAGTCTCTATACTCTGCACAAATTCACGCATGTGACTGTGTTCAAGCTTATGCCTCCTTCCTTTCCCTCCCCTTGTGTCAGCAGCTCACTGCTTGTGTTGGTTCTGAAGTTCACAGTAATTATATATAAGCAACACATAAATAGAGAGCTTCAGATGAGGTCAGGCTTTTTTGCACGCAGGCTTTTTTTTACCATATGCTTCCTTTCCTAGGGAAGAGGGACAGCCTAACACCTGACTGGAGTTTTACAGGTACCTGCTGAGGTCTGTACCCAGCTTCCACTAGCTGTTTGCAAGATCTGTATGTTTCCCTCTCCTTGGAGGGCTTCTCGGAGGCTTTAGCCTAAGCAGAGAGATTTTTGTTTATTCCTAAGGTTAGTTTTATGTTATCAGCCACTTGAAATTGTCTCACCTAAGCAACTATTTAAGGTCTATATTAATTGGAGAGGCATAAGCATCTTCACATGCCAGTTCTCTACATCATGAGGCAGGTGTATAACATGACAGATGAATTTCCAAGCAGCATTAATAGAGGGGGCCCTCATGACTGTCTGAAATGGTATGCGACTAGATCTGTATGTGGTCAACCTTATTTTTCTGTAATTCTTCTGTCATGACTGAGCTCACCACAGAGACACCACGTTGAAGCCTCTATATACCTTCTTCCCTGATGATTTTCTACACGGATCCTCATTAGCTCAATTATCCGTAAAGCTACTCATAAGAAAAAAGATCTTGAAATAGATAACAGATGCACTTAAGAGTTACATCTTGTGATGAATGAACACAAAATCCCAGCTTCATTATAGCCAGCCCACACAGTCACATTTTTTATTGCTCATATGTAATGATCAACAAACATTTGGGACAAAAAAAAAACCCTCTACCCAGAACTTTCGCACAATCTCATAAAATAAAATAAAATAAAATTATTCTTTAAATTGATATTATTTACAATGTTTGAAGCACCTGGGAGAAGCACTTTGGCTTGACCCTAACTGCTAATTTCTGCCCTTCTGATGCTCTCACTAAGACCTCTGGTATTTTCATCTTCCACTCTTTATTATCCCCTCCTATACCTGCTCCGAATGCCACATATCATCCTCGACAATCTAATTTTTTCTTTCACGATATCTTTAACTAGAACTGGTCTGTTTTTCACCTATGAGATTTAACTTCCAGTTTGTTCCCAATTTTGTGTACAAACTGTATGATAGCCCTCAGGCTCATGCAATATTATTTCTGTTATACCTGTTTAGATGTGCTCCTTTTTTTTATGGCAAATATTTCTCTTTTTGTTGGCAAGTTACCTTTAAATATTTGTTATTGTTCTATAAATCTTTACATGTCCTCAGTATGGTGATCCTTCCTTTTCTCAAAATGGCTGTACAAACATATTTACCTGAGCCTTGAACCTCCTCTGCTACCTGCATTTCACTTGGCCCAGTGTTTGCAAGTAAACAAATTTAGGACACATGTACACAGGTAAGTACAGACAGTTACCTATCCATTCTGCCTGAACTCCAAACTGTCTGAATGCCATGTAGTTCAAACTATTTTTTCCTGCTAAGATTAAAATTTTTATTGCATCTTAGATTCTGGGAGTGGAGTGAAGGTGCAACTATCTGAACCCATTCATCTGATCACATTATTTGCATAGCCAAAATCAGAAGTGAACTGCGGTTTATGCAGAAGCATTCACAAATATTTTGTATATGATATTTGCCTACCTAGAGTACTTCTCAAGATTTATAGAATTATTTTTTTTTATGGTCCCTGTCTCACTTTGCAAGTGCTGAAGTAATCCGAAGTGAATTCTTCCTCCATGAAGTTGAAGGCTTGTGAGGCTTGACCTGAGCACTCTGTCAAATTGCAGCATTTTGTTTTCTTGCAGAGGTAACCTACAACCAATGCAAGTGATTCCCAGCCAGGTGATGGGGAAGATAATTTTACACAGTTTTGTTCAGTCTCACAAAGAACAGTAGTAAAAGACTGATCATAAGTACTTCTTAGTGCTTTTTCGATCAGATAAACTGGCAAAACTTCTTCAACAACACTGTCGCTTCCCCACGATGTTAAATGTTATCTAAGTGTAAATATAATGCATTGTCATGAAGGTTTTTTTTCCCTTCTCTTTTTCCAGTTCAGTATTTCTTGCAACTTCTGTATCTTGACATTAAAAGTTGTTGAGACCGGTCAAGTCAAGCTTGCTAGATGTCAAATTTTGATTTGTAATTATTAGAGACTTAGATATTTTAGGTTTCATCTTTTCTAGATATAACATTGCATAGCAGAGGCAGATTCTTAAGTTAACCATGTAAAAGAGGCCTATTTTAGTTTCACTGGTTAAAAACAACTATTTAAATACCACGTGGAAATGAAGAAGCAGCAGTGCCGATCACGGAGCACCGAGGTAAAGCTCTCTGCTGCTCAATAAGAGGCCAGCTGTACGCTGCACTAGCACGTTTCCCAGGACACCTTGGCAGATGGTTCCTATGCAGCGTATTATATTAGATTAATTTAAAGGTAGAAAAGGCATGGATAACTATAACAAAATCTGCATCCAAGAATGTAATAAGAGACACAGGATTCCAGAGAACGGTAAAGAGAAAAATGGTCGGAAGATGAAGCACTTGGCTGCAATGGCTACTTACTTAATTAGCAATATCCCTGATAAAAATAATATAATCATCTTGCCCCAATTATTCAACAAGATGTCAATTATACAATCAGTGGACATTTGTGCATTTTTTTCACCTATCTATCTACTAACATTGTTTCTTTTTTTTTTTTTTTTTTTTGGCCTGGACAATCACACTTATGATGACAAGTTCTCAGTCAAATCTTTGTCTTAGATGGATTAGAATACAGGATCTTCTTGGCGGCCAGTCAGTTGCATTGTTTTCATCTAATAAAAAACATCAGTGGAAAAATTCACCACTACACAAAAAGCAAATAACTTGAAGCACTTTAACGATTGTGTATTAGTGCTGGCATGCTTCAAAAATAACTGCTGAACATTGCTAAGAGGACTGCAGGACCATATAATTATTTATGACAGGCTTTCAGCTTTTTTTCCTTCTCCTAAATGGCTGGTGTTAGTTGAAGGCCAAAGGAATACTGTGAAAATAAAGGAAGGAAACCAGTGGGATGCTTTTTATAAGGCAACTGCTCTCCATCTTCACTCACCATACTAAGCATCTCCTGGGGATGTCCACTATTCAAAGGTGTTTGGACTTCACATTTTATAATCTGAAATCCATGGCTGTAGACAGAAAGAATGAAGAACCATGAATAGAAGTGAGTAGGAAATTGTTCATTCCCATTCCAGGAATATGTTCAAGTTGAGAAACAATTTTCCATACCATATTGGGATGAAATTGAGACCTTTCAAAATTTTCAAGAAAAAAAAGAGCAAATGAAAGCTTCAGTTTCCCCCCCGTCGTCCCCCCCCCCCCCCCCCGTCCTGCTGCTCCCCTTCAGGTTCTCCAAAAGTGCATAGCAATTAAGGGTACCAGCCTCCAAGGAAAAAAAACTGGATCTGAAGCCCAGCTCCACTAGCCTGATGCATTCACATGCTTATTCTCAGTACTTGACTATCCCATCATGCATTGCAGAAGAGTGTCCAACCTGTAGGCTAATTCTGAGGTCAAGTACAATTGATTCTTTGTACTTAAACCAGCCCATCTTAGAGCTCAGATATATTTCCAGCCATCACCTTTCTCATGCTGACATATTCCCACTAAATCTCTCAGAGCACGTTGACTCAGCTTCGGTACTCGCCCCCAGCCTCTCTCTGCCGCAGGACTGAGCAGAACTTGTTGTTTGTTTGAGCACCCACTGCTGCTAACAGAACCCTGATCCACTCCCGACATACAAACAAACAAAAAATGGAAGTGAGAGTGTAGAGAAAAGAGAGGCCTACATATCCCACAGAAACATGTATTATACCTCTGTTGTAGGATTTCTTCAAGAAAACTGAATGAAAGATGGCCAGCTTCTGAAGCATGCCCAGGAAACTTGTTCTTATATCAACAATGTCATTATTAACCCATATCCCCAAGTAGCAACTCAGAGAGTAGTTTTTGCTTGGCTTTTTTCTCTCTAAATATCAGGATCACTTTTTGCTTGCATGTTACTATACTTGTTGAATTTCACTGGACTACCTGCATGTTTAAAATTCAGCATCTGCATACGTATTTGCAACACTGGCCATTGTTTGTCATGTCTTATTCACACTGGAATATCAGCAAATATGTAAAACTTAAAGTTTGTAATAGTATGCTAGTCCTTGTATTCCATGACTGAAGGAAAATATTCCCATGTCTAACACAAATAGCAGAATTATTTTTTTCCTCCAGTGAGGGATTTTCTGCTCTACCTAAACTAAGCAGTTCAATTTCTTCTCAGATGAAGGGCTGTTTGTGAGTGATGGGGTTGAAATCTGGTCAGTGCTATCACACATGACAATGAATGATACCAATAATAATAAAAAGATACTTTAGAAACATTTGAAAGATGATCACCCTCCATAATCATTAACAATCTGTCACTTGCTGGGTCATTAACACCGACACTAACAGCTGCCGCCACCCTGAATGTCAGAGAAGGAAAAGGTTGGAATAAAATTCCATCCCACGTTTTTAGTTTCCCAGACTGAACATGGGGATGCAAACACCTATGACCTTGGTATGCAGGTTTATCTGGATCTTCACTTTGCAGCCGGACCCCCCCTAAGAATTTAAACAAAATAACACAAGCTCACAATGGCACAGTATCAGCTGCATCTGAACATATTTGGGTATTGCTGGGAGAAGTTAAACTATTGCAATGCTCAGTAAAATAAGTCATGAACACAAGTAGGTGAATCATCACTTTATCCCTGTTGCATTTCAGATCAAGCTTCTGAAACATTTTAACCCAAGCAGTAGAGACAACTGCATGAATCTGAATTCATAAACTATTTTGCTTCGAAGGGAAAAGTGTCTCTGTAACAGAAGTAAACTGGAGCATTTACAATGCCTGTGAAACGGGACAAAAGAAAACTAGGATGTCTATTAGATATTCCTTGGTGCCTAATTCCTACCGACTTTTCACAGAGTGCCTTTACAAATCTGTTCCATAAGCTAAAATTTCATATTTTGCTGCAAGGCAGAGCCTACTCTGAGGAAAGAATTTCGTAGCTCATGTTGCCTGATGCCAGGTTTGCTCTAAGGTGTGTTTGGAAGAGGCTGGGATTGGGAGGAATGTATTCCAAATGTGAAGGTCCTGCTTTAAGTTGCAACGAGATTTGCTTCTGGGAGAGTAAGGTCAGAAATAGTGAGTGGCCATTTAGTGCAGTTAGTGATTTATACCTCATGCGACAGTTGCCAAGGAGCCAGGGAAGAGCCCTGAGCATGAACATAAAGTTCATGGTGGCCTTTGGCATGTGGATGGTAAGACATGGCCTTTTTTGACTGCTGGATCCCTCTGTGACTGCAATTGCCGTGTAAAACATGTTGACCAAGGCTAGGTCTGCCACTAAAAAAAACCCACTTGAAACCCTTTCTCCTCATATAAATTGCAATGCAAATATATATAGTCATTACAGCAATCTGGAATAGAGACTCTGCCAAAAGCCTCAGAAATCCCTTGAGACTTGCAGCAGATGTCCACAGTGAAAAAAACAAGTTGTTGCTGAGGTCACCAGCTTTGCTGGGCCATTGCTGTGTCTGGTCAGACCAGAAGGTGAAGCAGGAATGTGCAAAGGAACATTATCCTACTGTGCCTTCAGAGAGATCTGAAGCACAGAGGACTGTGCCTGGCAAAGACATCATTGGTGAGAGTTTCTAGGAATGAAGAGCTTCCAGCCTTACTCCTGGGACACACTGGGACAACAAATAGAAGAGGTGTCAAAGTACATGACCATTCAAACAGTCTCCTGAGTCATGTAATTCCAAGATGCCTCATGTTTTACAACAAGTTCCCAGACCTTTAAAATCCATGTTCTTATGCTCATAGCAGAGTGACACTGGTAAGGTAGTAAGTACAGGCTGAAACTGAAAACTGTCAGTCCTCAGTCATGTTGAGGACATCTGTGTTAATTCCTCAGCTAGTTTCTGTTCCAGAAAAAGTGTAGAGGAACAGCCACTGCTCTATGCTGTCACTGAGCTTACCAGCCCATTTCCGTATTGTCCTTTACTTCCTAGAGCAGGGACAAAGGGTGATAATTTAACTCAGGTCAAATCAGACTGACCCTGACTTCTCCAGATGCCTCTTTATGGTGACTCTATATGCGTAAGTACCTGTTCTGTCACCTCTTATGTCCCTGCACAGTAACAGAGCAAGACAAGACATGGTTATTGTTGACAGGCGTTCTGCACAGCAGAGAAGAGAAAGGCAGCAAGGGCTGAGCTCACTTCTCTCTGCCCCTAGCTGGCCAGCTGCTCATGCAGATAACACTCTGAATTTCCTAAAAAGGCATCTCAACCAGCACTGTTTGCATGTGGGGGCACTTAGGGAAGAACCCCTCCCAGATCCTTCCCTGGGAAAATAGGTCTCTGAACTAATCCCCCTCTGTGCCTTTGCTTAACTTCCATAATAGTCTAGTGTGAGGAATCAGTATTGCTCCTGCAGTCAAAGAGAAAGAAAGGGGGGCATTATGCAGTGTTTCCAAACAATACCAAATATTGCATTAATACTGTACACTGTAGATTCCATTGTTGAGCAGTATTTTTGTTTTAAGAACAAGAGCTTAATTATTTATTTTTTTTAATGAGATTGATTAAAGTAGAATCCGGAGTTTATTTGTTTTTTTTCTCCAAGGTACAGCAGCTGCATAAAAGAACATTTCACCATAAAGAACAGGCTGATTCACTGCATTTCTCCTGAGTACAGATTGTTGTCTTCTCCCACACAGTCTTCATAAATTAGGAAGGAAACTTGAAAAGCACGACAATATATGTTTTTCATTGTTCCTGGCTTATAGTAGTTGAGTTAGACTCAAATATCCAGTCTTTATCTAAAAAAATAATGGTTACTAAAATTTAAAAGATTAATAAAAAGCTACACTCTTAGATGCCTCAAAGTAACTACGGATCCACAGCACTATTTAAACAGGAGGTGCAGTGAGTTCAGTATCAGAAATTCGCCTTCCCTTTGTAAGGCCTGAGGACACTGAGTACCTTTAGGTCCTGGGACATGTTCTCAGCTCTTACAGCACAGGAAGGTAGGACTGTGTTACATCCCCATGTTCAAATGGACTAAGCTCTGACCTGCTTTAACTCACTACACCAACTTCAGTCAAACAAGAGTTTCAATGCCTAATAGAGAAAACCATTGCCCACAAAAACTTCCAGCCTCCTGTGTGTAATTACCAATCTATGAGAACAAGAAAGAGCAGCAGAAGGTCAGGCAGCAGAAGACTAGGCATCCATGCCAGTAGTAGGGATTATTTTTCCCTTCCCAACCTTTGCTTTTCTACACAATATATATTTAGTGCAGGAAACCAGCTAGTAAAACTTGCCTGAAACAAGATTTGATTCAATGTTTCAAATTGCAAGTGAAACGTCAGAAGTAATTCATTGAGGAGGTGGCAGGATCCCTCCA
Source organism: Gorsachius magnificus (assembly GCA_034008185.1). Taxonomy (NCBI): domain Eukaryota; kingdom Metazoa; phylum Chordata; class Aves; order Pelecaniformes; family Ardeidae; genus Gorsachius; species Gorsachius magnificus. The sequence goes on from CM067081.1 coordinate 169,212,415, forward strand.
GGGTGGTTCAGCCCTCAGTTAGAATAATAAATAAATAATCCCAGAAGCTTTTTGGTTTTTTTAACTACAGGCAACATGAGAAGGTTACCAGAAAGTTGCCACCACAGACACAAAGTGCATCCTTTCCTGGTTTCTCTAGTAAATTGCAATAAAAATACTGTGATTCTGTTAGCTATCATTTTGAATAATTTCTTGAGACTCTTGGACATTCAAACCTATCTCTCCCCTACAGAAAAATAAAGATACCTGAAGTAAAACCTAAGTTCATAGCAAAATGCTACTCTATTATTCACATATGGGAAGGTGGTCTGCACTTGAGTGATCTACAGGCTCTTAGCATTCAACTCCAGTGAGCTTTTCTTACTAAGGAACAGTTGAAAATGTCATTAATGTTTCCAATTGTAATGATACACATGTCAGAGCAGGGACTGAAATACTATGGGCCAGCAAATATTGAGCCAGCTTCACAAACATAGTCTTTGAAATCAACGCGGCTGAGATTAAATTCCTGAACTGTTTAACAAGGATCGTGGTTCAAGGCCCCATCCCATGGAACTGCAAAGATCCAAATGATCACATCCTCAGCAGCAACAGGGTCTTTAAATATTTTTAATAGTCATGGCAGCATGAGCTGAGAGAGGAACTCATAGCAAGGAAAAATTATCTCCTGTTCAGCTCTGTTTCTGCTATGATCTGGGGACACATGGACAGTACAGTTTCTTTCTAGACAGTAATAGAAACAGATTTGGGATTACCAGGTTCAGTCCCAACAGACAGAGAGGAACATGGACCAGTATTTGCTAACTTTCCTTTCTTTCCTTCCTTCCTTCCAAATCGACAGTTCTTCCACTCCAGCTCCATGCTCTTTTCTCTAATTTTCCTCCTCTTCATATTTGACCCAGGTAAATTTTCCTCCTGTAACCTATGTAGAAGGATCAGCAGCGAGAGGAGCATTGGAAAGACAATCCCTTTGTTTGCAGTTTTAGTGCCAGGGAAGCAACTTCAGGGAAAGTTGTTTCAAGGAAGAGTGTGTGCTTGTTGCTGTGTGAGAGGTTTTCACTGAGTTTGGGAGCTGGTGGAGAACAGGAAATATAGACAATAACCAGAGAACACAGATTCCAAATCCTAACAAGTCTTTGCTGAAATCAGCTGTTGACCACATACTCCCTGATGAAGCAATACCTTACTACACAGGTTCATTCCAAGTGATGTTAAATATGCTTTATCTCTTTCTCTTTCACAGAATCATAGAATAGCCCAGGTAGGCCCTTGCTGAATCATGTGGTCCCATCTTTTGTGGGAAAGGGAACCTAGATGAGGTTATGTAACACCTTGTCCAATTGTGTCTTGAAAAACCTCCAACAATGATGGTTCCCTGGGAAGGTTGTTCCAGTGATCATCTCTTCTCACTGTAAAAAACTTCTTCCTTATATTGAGATGAAACTTGTCCACATGAAACTTGTACTCATTGCTCCTTGTCTTCTTCATGTGGCTCCTTGCGAAGAAAGAGCCTCCATTCTCTTTGTAGGAGCCCTTTAAGTACTAGAATACTGTGATGAGGTCCCCCCCAAGCCTTCTCTTCTCCAGGCAGAAAAGACCTAACTCCTTCTGTCTTTCCTCATAGAGTGGGTTCTCCAGCCCCTTGACCAGCATCATGGCCCTCCTTTGGACCCTATCCAGTCTGTACACATCTTTTTTTTAATTGTGGGGACTGCAGCTGCACACAATACCACAGGTGTGGCCTGACAAGCACTAAGTAGAGTGGGATGATCACATCTCTGTCCCCGCTAGTAATGCCCCTGCAGATGCAGCCCAGGATCTGATTTGCCTTTGCTGTTGCAGTGGTGCACTGCTGACTCCTGTTCAGCTTGCTGTCTGTCCACCAGGACCCCCAGGTCCCTTTCAGCAAGGTTGCTCTCCCACCATATAGATCCTAGCCTGTACCGGGTTCTTTGGTTATTTTGTCCCTAGTGAAGGACTTGACATTTCTCTTTGCTAAACTTGATACAGTTCTTGCTAGCCCACTCTTTCAGCCTGTCCAGCTCGCTCTGTAAGATGGCTCTCCCTTCTGACATGTCCACTTTACCACCCAGTTTAGTGTCATCAGCAAACCTGGTAAGGATGCTTTCAATCCCATCATCCAGACCATTTATGAAGATGTTGAACAGCGTGGGGCCCAGTCTTGATCTCTGGAGGACTCCACTTGTGACAGGTTGTCGACCTGATTAAAAACCATGAATCACCACCTTATGAGTGCAACCCACCAGCCAATTTCCTACCCATATCACAGACCACTCATCCAATTTGTATCTTGCCAATTTGTCCAGGAGAAGGCTGCAGGAAACTGTGAAACACTTTGCTGAAATCCAGTCTTTATTGTACCTCTTCTTTGGTCAGCACTCAAAGCTTACAGCATCCCAGAAATGATGCAGCTCTTCAACACCTTTCATTTTCCTCTTTCTGTCCTGCATGGAAAAAAACCAGAGGCAGGTGTAAAGACTGGGTCTTTCTCACCTAACTTTAGCTTAAAAGGGGCATCAGATTTACTTAGGTGTCTTTTATTTAGTTATTAGTATAATTTTAAGTGAATAGTGAATACATCAGAAACTTAAAGTGGAAAAAATGAACTTTGACCTCAAGGCAAGTATTTTTAACTATATTTTGCACAGCTGTTCGGAAAATCTTTTAGAAAATAGGCTTTCTTGTTCCATGATATATTCTGAGTGCAGATGTCTCTTGCTCTTCACTCTGATTTTCACCCTGAATTTGATGGGTTTGCCTTGGGTGTACAGTCAACCCCCAACCTTTCTAATCATAGAATAAGCGAGGTTGGAAGGGACATCTGGTGGGTATCTAGTCCAACCCTGGTTTGAAGCAGTCCAGTCAAGCAAGGCTGGTCAGAGATTTGCTGAGTTTTGAATATTCCCATGGATGGAGATTCTCTGGGCTACTTCTTCAAATATTATACCATGCTCACAGTGAAAAAGTTTTTCCTTGTATGTAATTCATGGTCAAATATATATACTGCAGCAGCTGAACAGAAAATCCTTATTTTCACTTATATTGTATTTTCTTCTTTTGCTACACAGTTGCCTGGCAAAACTGATAAAGGAAAAGATCTTATAGCTCACTAGCATCTACTCCATTAAAGCAGCCATTTCAATACATCTGTGTGCTTTTCCCAATCCAGTATGATGAGATTTTGCAATTGCCTTCAGTAGTATTTCTGTCTTGTGAAACCAAACTAGCCACTTTTTGTTCTGATGGAAAGAGCTGACTCTTAATATTCACACATCCACAAATTCACAGATATATGAGCATCATAATCTAGTCCATTGGAATTAGTCCAGGATAGCCTGTTTGAATATGTATCACCAACACAGTAAGCTGAGTACATACATAGCTTTGCAAAAAGAATGAGTTTTCATTTCTTATTGCCTTGGGTTATCCTAAAAAACAGTGTCATCATGCAGTCAGTCCAGACAGAGCTGAGGTATTTAGGTTTCTTTCTCTCTAGCCACCTTAGTACCTCAAACCTCAAGCTTTGTTCCAATCGCTTCAGTCTTTTTCTTTCACTAGATGTGGAATTTAACCACAGATCACCATTGTAAACCATCCTTTAACAGGGCATTTTCTCCTGATATTGTGAAACCCTTTGTCGCGAATGAATTTGTAAATCCTGCCAATTATGCCAATTTGTTGTGAATACTGATGTAGGGTCTTGCCAACAAATTGAGTAATTTTACACAATTTGATTTAGTAACAGTTTAGGATTTGTTTGTGGCAAATCTCAGGATTTGATTGTGATATTTTAATAGCACTCAATCATCAGTCGATTTACAAAGAGATTTGACAAAATTAATCAGAACAGCGACTTAGTTAAAACTTCTAAGATGGCAAGGTTCACTCTATTACTACATGGAAGAAGGACACAAAGGAAAATTAAGTTACACTCAAGTTAGAATGATTCACAGAGAGATCGTGGATGCAGGGGGTAAAGAGGACCTGCCCGTTGAGTCACAAGGTTCAGAATAGACCCCCTTGCTTTCTAAACTCCTTTTCAGAGAGGAGCCTAGGTGTGGCTATGTCTAATCTTAGTCTCAGGCTTGGTCAACAGTTTATGCCTAAGGATTTTATATATATATATATATATATATATATATAAGCAGTAAAGACTCACTTTGTAATTAAATGATTCATCTACAGACTACTTAAATCAATTCATACATGCATACATGCAGAGATGATTATATATATATTTACGTGTATGCATATATATATAAAGGTATACCTGTTAAAAATTCCTGTCAATTTCAGTGAAATACTCACATCAAATGTCTTGGCATTTCTCAACAGGTGAGGGTTGAGCCTCAAGGAGTGAAAGGTTTCAGCCGAGGCTCCACTGTCAAGTCTTCGATGATGGACTTCTGATTTTAGCAAACTTTAAGAGTTTGCTAGCTTTGAGAGGCATTCCACTCAGAGGGAGATGCTGGTCACAGCCCACTGTAGTCCAGGAGAGCTCAAAGGGCCTCACTTAGGACCATTGTTTTATAGGATCATGAGAAGATTGGCTTGTCATCAGTAAATTTCCAGTCCAGGCCACGATCTGGGTGGGTAGTCACTGGAATTCCAGTTAACAATGGTACTGCACCACTCAGCCTACAATTCAGATAAGATATGTTCCGAAGGCTAGCAGGGGATAACTGGTTGTTCCCATTCTCGGTCCCCACCTCAGCCATGTAGGATTTTCTGGTACAGACAGTGCCGCCTCATTGTCAGACTGCTTAGTCCAAGGCCAAGATCTGAGGGGAGTTTCTGAAATTGTAAAGTGGTCCAGCAGAAAAGAGCAGGGCAAGGGGGATGCACCACCACACCCTTGTTACACTCAAGATATAATCTCATCATCCAGGAAAACTATTATTTTCCAGAGGTTCAGGAGAGGAAGTTTTGCTTTGCTTCAATTTGTGCCATGCTCCATCATGCCATGTCACAGCTGAGATATCTTGGGTCTTGCATTGGCTACACTTCTTCCTTTTCCCCTTCCCTCAAAGCAGTCTATGATCTCTCTTAACAGCTTCTTAAGTCTCTTGTAAAACCTCTATCAGATTAAGTAGGCCTCTCTGGAACATGGAGTCAAAACTGTTTCCATGACTTTTTTCTATCTTGTATGTATATGTAGGGTACTTTCTACCACACGTAGATTTGACATCTACTACTTTGACAAGAGGAAACATAAGTCTCACTTTTGGAAAGACTATGACTGGTGTATCCTTTTATGTCTTAACAAACTACTCTCCTAGAGAAAGAGGAACTTTTAAAATGGGTAGATCTGTAAAACCTCCAAGTTAAATATTCTGTATTTTACACTGCATTTGTTTTTCAGATAGAACAATTTTTTGAATTAACTTCAGCAGCTAAAGAAGGCCAGTATTGGAAGTAAACTTGAATGCAGTCCTGTACTTGTGTTGGCATTTAAAATTGAAGAAGGTTGTAAGAGTTAGATCATTATCTGTTCTGTTTATTTGTAGACTCTTCTATCGATCATGTCACTGTATGGAATCTGACCACCTCTCAGGAGTCATGAATACACTTGAGGTGATGAAGTGGTTACAGAGTTTATCAACTATTAAAACTGTTTTGTAGCTGAGTTCAGACCTAAAGATGCATTTTTATCCCTACCTTCTGTAACATATTTCTGATAAGAGATAAGAGTGCTTTTCACAGTATTACCACAGAAGATTCACTACAAATTATGTATGTCAGAAATGGACTCTGGTTTTCAGTAGTGTTGAATGTCTTCAGCTTTCATGAGCTTCAGCTAATGGTGAGAATGATTAGCACCTGAACACCGGGGTTTAAGACTAGAAGTCTTCCCATCCCATGCAGATACCTGTAAGTTGGATAATCAGTGAACACCCATCTCATACAAAGCATGTGAGTCTCATCCCACTGCAGCTCTGTGTCTATGTGACTGTAAAGAGGGTCTGGGGTGACCAGGTCAGTTACTGGCATCTCCACTGGAGTGGTCTAACATTAGATGAGATTAATTTAATTCTCTGTCCTAATTTAGCACTGAAAAATGAAAATCTACAGCCCATTTCCAGAGCCACAGGTTGCAGGAAGCTGGTAGAAGAGTTAGACTATGACTCTCCTGATTTTTTGTCCAACCAAAGGGAACACATTGTTCACTCTTCCACCTCTTTTATAATATAAAGACTTCAATTTGAATTCATCTCTTGTCCATGATTGCTGACTTCTGTTATCCTTTCATAAGCATATATATCTACCATAACTGACAGCATAGATCTGTATTGTCCTATGTGGCAAATAGAAGGTCTTTTCAAGGTCAAACTGGAAAGACACACAGCCGTTAGTTTTAAGAGACCAAAAATAAAGATGAGCTGAATATAGCAAATAGGATTTATTTGGGTATCAACTATCACCTCAAAATAGCAGAAGGCATGGTTACTGAGAGAAAGAGATACAAATATAGTTTAGAAACCTTATATAGTTTTATAAATAACCAGGTAAGTTTATATATGGACAGCTATTAAATACATTTGTAACTATAAAGAGCTCTCTCTCTTTCTTTCCATATAGAGAGGAACATTTGTGAGATGGCACACCAATATGGGGTAGTCATAAAATTTTAATGGCCTATACCTGAAGCACATTTATTGCTCATTAGCGTCCTGGGCATTAGTGACTTAAGTGGCCTTCCCAAATGGGGCATACTAGCTCTCCAAGTTTTCACTGTCACAGTGAAGTTAAGGAGAACTTCCTATATAGTGTCTGTGGTGACAATGTGCATCATCTCTATTTAGCAAGGCCGCAAAGTCTGACAGGTATCCCTGGTTTGTAAACACAAATGGAATTTTGTGATTTCTAAAAATAAAATTAATTCTGTCTTTCTAAGTCAATGTTTTTTAAATGTAGAATTCAGCTACAGAAGCTACAGCAGGGACAACTACTTGGATATAATGACAAGCTTGGAACTGTGTGGTTGGTATCAGCGGTTGTATTTGTATAAGTGAGTAGTGTAGACCAAAAAGAACAAATGGGCAATAAAAATTAAAATATTATCTAGCAAAATGTTTAAGCAAAATAACTTCATGTGTATTATGTGACATCCTACTTTTCTGGAATTTTAATAAAGTTTACATAATTTTATACAATATAACTATATATTACAATAATCTTCGAGGTTAGGCCTCAGAGAAGTTTGCCTTAAAATAAAAAAAAAACATCCCAATACTTAAACCGTATTTTATTTTGCTAGAAATGTATTTAAACTGTCTAACAATGTTGCCAGTGCTTTTGGGGTTTTTTTCTATGGAGTTCCCTTATGGTAACCATAACTACTGTAGCTGAATGTTTAAAACCATATTTACAAACATAGAAACCCATCATTCACTTTCATTCTTTCCACATTTTGTTTATTTGAAAAAGTTTTTGCTTTGTGATTTTTGTTTACTCACTATGTTTGAGTAATGGTTGCTATTTGCACTGAAATAAGTATACACACACACAACAGTATTTGTAAGTGAATAAAAAATATTTTGGTTGTCTAAGCTAAATTTGTAAAAGTGTGTAACCCCACTAAAGTGAATCAAAAACTACACCCCCTAAAAATTCTTTATTCATGACCCTTTAGACCAACTAAACAATGTAAGACCAATTTTATATTTCAGAGAAAAAAAAAAACAACAACCAGGACACAATAAAACATTCACTGAAAAGCATAGAATAAAGGCAGCCAAAAAAGCATTTCAGAAATGAGTGCTAAACCAACAGATAATCAAATGTGAACATTAACACCTTTCTTTTTATTGAATGTTCACTATATACTTCCTATTAGGAAGAATATCATCAGACAAATGCTCTTTAAGAAATTTGTCATTTGGCTGAAGGCTGAGACCAAGAAGGGATGTACTTCTAGAAAGTTTTAGAAACTTTTTCAAATAATAAACAAAATGTGGAAAGAATGAAAGTGAATGGTTGGTTTGCATGTTTGTAAACATCTGCTTACAAGCTAAACAACAAAAAAATATAGCTAACTTGTCTTGGTGAAAACTGAAGGTCTGTTTTGAGGAATAAATCTCTGGCCCATATTGATGCTTCTGACAAAGAATGTCTTCCTTTTTCAGTCTGACTTAGAGCAGACCTCACCACCTTTTGAACACACTAGTACAGCTAGTACCTCACATGCATTAATGTTCTTAATATTGCCAAAACTGGTGAAAATAAATAGTAGGAAATTTCCCAGGAAAAGTGGACTGTTCTGACAGGTGTGTGTTATTCCCCACAAAGAGAAGATATATTATGCAATTTTTCCCTGTCTGGAGATGGGAAACTATGAGCAACCAAAGAGTAGGAGATCTGATCTAAACTTATGCTGTATTACTGTTCATTTGCATGTTGCAGAAACACAAATCAGTAGTAGGAAGTGTATATGATAACCTCTGTCAGGACCTTTGTATGTATTATAAAGCAAGAAGACATAGGGAGATGAAAGCAATCTTACATGGTTAATGTCAGAGGAGAACCAAGCATCAGCAGAACAGGACTCGCTCTTGCCTATCAAGAGAGCTATGAAAAGACATGGACAAAAAATGTTCTTTTTTTTTTTTCCTTTTTTAGTCAAAATATAGTGAATTGTTTTCAAATACAATAATTGTTTCAGATAATCCAGTCCAGATTATCTTAGAAGAAAAACAGTTTCATCGACAAAAGCAGACGTCTTAGAAGTTCACCAACCAGGAGACATCCTTTAGGCTGACCCTGAGCACTACCCTTTCTCTTTTCTAGAATAGGGTCAAATAGTAGCCCTGAGTATTGCACAGGGTGACATTTCTACTTAACAAGAGTAATCCTGAGCAGTCTGCCTGGCATTTATTAATTTGAATGACTCCAATTCAATTTTTGTGCAAGTGTGGTGAAGATGCTGTCACTGATGGTGATGAAACCAACAACAATTTACATTTTGCATTTGATTTACAACAAATCCAGATGATCCTAGAAAGCTGATTTCAGATGAGGACAAAACAAATAAATGTCTGCCTTCCTGACCTGGTCTGGCTGTAGGGATGGGGGCAGGGGGAGTATTTTGCAACTTCAAATTAGTAGGGTTATCATTGTGCTTTTGAGCAAGGCATACTAACCAGACATGAGGGGATGTAACACCACTCGGAACAGGTGAATTACACTCTTTCCTCAGGTGAACCTTCCCAGCCATTAATAGAGTGAGGTGGTAGTGGAGTAGAAGTGATTTCCTGAACCCCACAGGCAACACCAGAAGTCCTGGAGTCCTGGGTAATGCATTTGTTGTATATATAGTACTGGTAAACTGTGATTTAAATTGTTTTCTAGTCCCCTTAGAGAAATCAGACAGTATCTAAAGGTTGATATGAAAAATTTAATTTCCTATTCCCAGGAATTATTTAATCATACAATGCTTTCCATTAAACTTAGCAAAAGGAAGAAAGGGGAAAAAGGGAAAAAACTACACACTCTCAGTCACTGTCCTGGCCCTGTGACAGTTGCAGCTGTGAATCTTTCCCTTTGCATTGATTTAGGAACTAGAAAAATCAGGAAAGAGTATCCTGACATTTTTAAATCTTAAAATATACTTTCATTTCACTTCCCAAGAAGTATTATAAAGTATTTTCATGTGCAACATATGTTTTTTAAAAGTGAGGCCACAGCCTGAAATTCAAAGGAATATTATTATGTGGGAAGCCTTACAGCTAATTTGTTTAGCAAATCTCCACATCCAAAATGCTACTCATCTCATTTTTGCTTCTAGAAAAAGAACAGATTGTAAATATAACACATTAGAACTTGATACCATCCACAGTATATGTTAAAAGGAAGTTCAAGAGGTAAGTTAAGTGGATGATATTCTCTCCTAATAATTAATATATTATCCTTTCTACAATTTACATAGCATAGGATCATATTAAATATTTTATAAAATAGAGTACATTCTTAGGGAAGGACATAACTCCTTTCATTGCACATTATTGGAAAAGTATTCAAAATTCTATTGTGAATAGCCACCGAAAAAGCTCGAGCTCATGGTTGATTTAAGAGCATTGCTTTCATGATGATGACTTACTTATTTTTGGGGCACCTGTTTTCCAAAAAAGCCTGGAGAAACATTCTACATTTGATTTTTGGGAAACTATGTTTCTGGGTAAATTTCCTCAAAAAACTGTAAGGTCCCCAATATAGTCCAATGTTTCTTTTTCTGTGCAATGATTATCCTTTCTCGCTTTCCCCCATGAAGAGAAAGAAAGGTCTTTGATTAGGTTTCTGAACACTGAAGTGATTCATCTGGGTCACTCTATGGAGGGTAGGATCTCAGTTACGTAAGGTTTGCTTTTTTGCTTTTTTGTCTTGAAGGACAGGGATCTCAGATTTGGAAGTGTACGTGACATGTATGAGGGGAACCTGCCACTTCTCTCACACAGTACTAAGACAACAGGAATAAAAGGGAATTCCTTTTGTTAAATGGTGTGATTTGTGAAGACACTATTTTCCATGTTTTACTGTTATCCAATGGGATAAGGCACAAAATTTTGAGCCTTTTCACTCCTTTATTTTACTGATTACAATGCTTTTGCATTGCGTGGAGCAGGAACTATCCTGAGTTAGCATTATATGAGTTGATTCAGGTACAGGTGACAGAGGAAATGTTAGGTTCAATGAGAGATTAATGGCTGTCAAAATAGAAAAGTAAATAACTGAGAGGTCAGTTCGTGCTGAGCCCCATACTGCTGCCATCCCAATGATCGCAGGCTGTATAGCTTAAAATTATCTTTGCTATATCTCTAGCATATGCAGGTTACAGCATAAAAGAGTATAGGTGACTGATGTTTAGAATTACGTTCTGGGTCAAGGAAAAGCAAATTCATTCTTTTAGCAGGGAATACAGTATCACCATATGTTCAGAGCTAAGATAACTCAGGCTACTACAAAATTTTTATCCCTTGTCAAGGCAAGAATGGGAAATTGTAATGGAATTTTGTTCAGAGCTGATTTTATAACCTCTCCCATTAAATGACATTACATTCAGATGACCTGAGTTTACATAACAGAGTTACCATAGCACAACTGACCGAACACAGAACCTGCATTTTGTTTAGACCAACTCATTATTGACTACTCTGTGCAGATTAAAGTTCTCCTGTTTCAGTGAAATTAAATGTATTCTTCTTTTCTTTTATATCACATTAAAAGGATGTGATTGCTTAGTTTGTATATGCTATGCACCAAAGTGACCCTTTAATTAAGATCATGCCGAAATAGTCACCTAGGACATTGTTATAATCCTTCTATTTTCAGCTGGGTTTTTTAGTAAATAAGGTCTTTGAATTCATCTCTCAGCACCACCTAATAACAGTCTAATTAGCCAGTTACAACAAGATATGACAGAAAACAGAGGTCTCAAAAATATCATGTTCCTGTATATTTTGTAAAGACTGGTGGCTGGAAAGCGGAGAAGGACCCAGATGATCGCTAGCTGTGAGGCTTAGGGATCGACTTGCCCTGCTGAAGCGCTTGTCAGCTTTCCATCACTAGATAAGACACCCAGTTCATGGGTTGGTCTAAACATGCCATGGCAAGTGGTGCTCTGGCCTAACATGAGAGGTAAAGCACATGGCAAAAAGATTGTTATGGTTAGGATATTATGTCTCGGCTAGTTTTATTTCAAGGATTTCTTAGCCGTTTCAAAAAATGTATTCCTCTTATGTTGGACTGCCAAAGAACACTTTTTTACTTATTTTCACTTATGACTAAACTAAAACTAGAGTCAGCTCTGAACTTTAATTAAGAGCTTCTGTTTCCTCAATTTTGTGTGACCATTTGTTTGCTCATGTAGGAGTCTTTGGTTATTTTTTCTTTTTTTTTTTTTTTTTCTTTATTGGAAGCCATCTGGATTTCTGTGAACTTCTAGTGGCCCAAGAATCATCAGTTGCAAAACACTGGTTCAGGAGCACCAGGATGTGGAAGGAGGAAAGATATCAGAAAAGAGGCTTGCAGACATGGAGAAAGCTCTAAGGAAACTGTGGTACACATAATACAGGGGATAGGAATACAAAAGTGGACAAGTAAGAGGTAAAGATCAGAGAGCACAGATCCATGGGAAGCCAGACATGTTCCATCCTGCTGGACTAACTGAATCCTCTATTGTTTTTCAAATTAAGGTTCGGTTTAAGGAGGAATAGTTTTTGTCAAACAAGACTCTAATATTTTTTTTTTTTTCCCCAGAAATTTCTCATTAGATTTTGAAGTGGACAGATCTCCATGGAATCTGCTCCAACTGATGCCAGTTGCAGAATGTCTCTTGATGTTCATGGGAGCTGCACTAGACCAGCCTTGTATCCTTTCCACATGCTTAGAGTTTTTCAGTTTCCCTGGCCAAAAATACTGCAAGTGCTCTGCACATCTTTATTCTGTTAGTATAGTAGGTAAATACGTGTGACTAAAATTAAGGTAAATTTAAAAGGGATTATCCCTACCTTATTTTTTCTAGGCAATGCCAAGGCTAAGATTTCATTCTGAATGTCTAAACAGTTATGTGGATGATCAATACAGTAAACTGGACAGTACATGACATTAAGTCCTTATCACTGAAGCGTAACATTATTAATATGTGCTGAACATGACATTTGCCAGGGAACACTGGCCACAGCCAGAGAGCATGAGAGATCTTTCAGAGAGAAAACATTTTTAGCAAATGTCCGTACTGAACACGAAAGAATACTGAAGTGGAGTCTGTGCTGTGGAGTCAGTGGGAAAGGGGCATTTTGGTGCAAAACAAGACTAGATCTACTCTTTTCCTCACATTATATGCCCACATATATCAGTTGGAAGTTTTGCTTATTCTGAATGTTAACATCTGTTACCAATAGCCACTATGATCAAGTGAAATGCTTTTACTTCTCATAGGTGGTCTTGGATTAACATCCACTGCCAATAACAACTTCACCTAAAGCCTTGGAAAGAGCAGGTCAGACAAAGGATTGCACTTATGTGCATCAGAAGTACTTCTCCCTATTGCTTAAAAAGCCCTACTAGACAACAAATTAAAAAAAAAAAAAAAAAAAAGGACGTTGTAAGAGCTGGTCACGTCATTTGATACTACATGTTACAGTTTCTTTCTTTTCTGACCACGCATGAATAATCTTGTGAATTTCGAGTTTACATGGCACAAGTGCTCTAACAAAAGTACAGTTACTCATGAATAATTTGGATTTCAATGTGTATGTGAAGAAAATGGCTCAACACAAGGCATTTTGTATTAAAGCCATCTGTGACTCACAGTATCATCATGCATGATATGGGGTCATTGTGTGAAAGCAGTAGTGCATGAAGGGCCATGGAAATGGCGTACGAAAAGCCACTTCAGGATACCATCCACAGTTCCTGGAAATGGTAATGATATGGGGTTTGAGGAACGGTGATGTGCTTACAAATCCTGCTGGTGCTGAAATCAGCTGTCTTTTCCATACTTAATATAGTTGTACATGAGGTTTTGGTGCATTGTAATGACATTACAAGCACGAGTTTTTTACTTGGGTATGAGAAAGATGTGAGTCATGCAGCTTCTCCAAAAGAACAGATGAAATGTTGATAGCACACTAATGTGTATGCTGTATGTGTGATAAGTATTCCAGAAAAAAATGTTGCTTTGAGGTACAGTAGAGTGCCCTTAATGATTATGTTGTACATTTTTTCCCTATCTGTGTCTGGCCATCAGTTTTTTGTAGATGAATTCTGGAGTCCATTAAAATCACACATAAAACTCATTGATTTCAGCAGCTCCAAATTTTATCCGATAAGTTTCCAAGCATGACAAAAAGGAGATATAAACATATTTGAAACCTGAAATAGATTTTCTGCATAAAAAGAATAATTTACATATAAATAAATATTGTCTTCTTCTCCCATAGCCTTCTACACATGAGTTTGAAGAACTCTGCAAGTCTGCATAAATATATTCATGAAAGTTTGACTGCAGATTATATAAAGATTCCTCCATTTTGACATAAATCAAATTAATCCTCTTTGAATCTTCACTGAAACGATGATGCTAGGCTAAATAAATCTCTTTGAATTCTCATTAACTGTTAGTACAGCTGATTCTTTGACTGGTTCATTAGCATCCTTGGTGGCATATGCTCAAAAAGAGGGAAAAAAAAAAAGAACCCTACAATTTAATGCAAAGTAGAACAAAGGTGTAGATTTCAGCCTTTGTCTTGTACACACTGTAAGGTACATGCAGCAATGATCTAACTTAAGCATTGCATGAGGTTCTTCTGAATTGACAGTCAAATTGTTTCCTAACTTTGACAAAGTATAAATTAATTACTCAGCTGCATGTAGATCTTCACCTGTTGCACTGAGTTAAAACTATGGAGAACAAGTGTTTAAATATCCACAGTACAATATTAACAAATAAATATTCAGCAACTAAATTTGCTACTTTGCAATAGCAAAATATGCTAGTTCAGCTTTAATGATTCTTAGAAAGAAAATAAAAAAATAATGTCTGTATCCCGTGAACATCTCAGTGAGATAATTCGACATTACAACATTCAAGAATGGGAAATTCTCATCCAATTCCCTGTCAGTCATACATATCTGCTAAAGCTATTATCTACTAAAGAAAATACATAATCTGGATAAAACGCTCCTATATTTAATAATCAATTATCTTCTGAGAAGCTATATAACTGGGATGAAATGCTACTGTATTTAGCAGAAAGAAGAAAGAAATGTACAAGTTCTCAAAAGAAATGGAGCAATCAGCAGCCATTTTCTACACTATGCGTCAGCAACAGCAGAGCTGCACAAAGCTTTTTGCATTCCGTTTCTGTGATCTAATACTGCTCCATGGAACAAGTTCAGTTCCTTGGCTTATGGAAAAGGTGGGTGGGATTTCCAAGAGCTCTCCATTTATATGAAGGCCCTGCACAGCCGAACTGAATATCTGTGATTGGATGTGATGGGGTGCACCACATCAGGCACAGCCACAGGCATCAAACTGCCTGACTAGTCTTTTAGAACAGGGTACTGTATTATTTAGGCTACCATTAATATGTTCCACGTTAAGCATAATGCCTGCTGTCACATTTCTTGACTTTCAGAAACTAATCCAAGTTGCTGATTCTTATTACATAACTGCACTGCAATCCTAGAGGCTCCTTCAGGATGTCTCTTAGAGCTTCCCATTATTTTATGTAACGCCCCAGAAAACCACTCCAAAGACATGTCTAAAGGTAAGGAAGACCTAAGATTTGTCAGCTTCTCCCAGCCCAAATAGAGGAAAACTGCTCGTAGTACGTATATCTTCAACATAAAGGTGAATCCCTAAAACCCACATGGCAAATAAACTACTGTTATTCCTGTTAAAATTATCTTGGAAAACAGCTACTGCTTTATGTTATTTTCCTTTTGTGATAACCATAAGATTCCTTGTCCTCCCAGTTCACAGAGCAATGCCTGGAGAGGTCTCTGCCAGGGATGGAGCCCAGCTCCCTTTCCTTCTGGGTGCCCATGTTCTTACCCAGCTCTCTCTGTCCACTCAGATCAGTGCTCATACTTCAAATACTTTTCATGCTAGCTACATTGCTAGCTGAGACAAAAAGCCTAGAATGATGGGATAAAAGCTTTATTTCACAGGCTTTTCCAAACCCAACACATTCTGAAAGTTATCCACAGAGGAGCTGACTTTCTTTTTCTCTTTCCTTTTTATCTTTACCTCAGGGAGAAGTGAGGAACAGCAGCCACGCCAAAGGGAAGTGAGAGCAGTGTACCGAGCCCTGTGGAAACAGAAAGGAAGCAGTAGATCATTTCAGCGAGAGCAGTATGTCTTGGCGTTGTTCCTTGACACCACCCCCGCTATCCCAGCCTCCTCTGCCCCTCCCACACTCATACATCAAAAAAGCAGATGGAAAATATTCTGCCAGAAGACATTGAAATACAGTGTTAGAAAGTTACTCTCTTAAGGCTGGAGAAAGTGATGGAGAACTCTGGCAGGCAAATGAAATTATTCATAGTCAGTGGCATTTTGGAAGGAAAAGCGGGAAGGGAATAGGAGACTGAAAGAAGTTATAGGGATTGTACAAAAACCATCTGGGACATGGGAAACAGATGCACTTCAGCTTCCTATACTTCAGAGAGAGACCTGTGTGGCTAATACTGGGTTAAGGAGGCATTACCAATCCTCCCAGTTTGTTTTCAGAGCTGAGCATACTCTAATGCTGCCACGACATTATGGTTATAACAGAGCCAACGCTGCCAAATCTGGCTCACTTGAATGGATTCTATTCTCTCTAATGGCATTGGGCAATGATGCTTAGATCCTGAAGTCACTGTAGTTTACTCATCTGGTGTGTCACTTTGTACACATACTAGTCTCATTTGGATTTTAAGGGTGTGACACGGGCAAGAGATGTAGATTGGTGTCATTCTCAGTGCTTCAGTGATGAAACTTTTCTTAAAAACATATTTTTGCCCAATTTCGTATTTCCTTATATGTCTCTGAAAGACTACAGGGCCTGTTCTCACAAGAACTAAGCTACTCTACATGCAGAATAAAAGGTGCCTTTTCTTGATATGACTCACTAAGAAAACTGCATTGCATATTATAGAGTAATAACATTTCGGAATGAAACCAGTTCCACCCCCTAACTCGCATGGGGAGAGAAGGGAGGAGAGGAAAAAAGAACCATGTGTGAGAGAGAACAGACACTGCAATCAGTGTACTTATGAGCATATTGAGATGCCATGGTGATGAGCACAGGAGGTCAACCTGGAAAGGATATTTTCCTTTCTGTTATTTCTTCTGAGTTTTAGGCATATGATGTTGGCAAATATCTAATGCATTTTCCATTAATAGATCTATCCCACCATGTATGTCTTTGTACCAAAGATAATAGAAAGCAGGTGGAATTTGCCCATATGCTTATAT
Organism: Gorsachius magnificus; assembly: GCA_034008185.1. Classification (NCBI taxonomy): domain Eukaryota; kingdom Metazoa; phylum Chordata; class Aves; order Pelecaniformes; family Ardeidae; genus Gorsachius; species Gorsachius magnificus. Next base: position 169,229,396 of record CM067081.1, read on the forward strand.
AGATGTGCATAGGACATACATATGTACATACAGACAGATACTAACAAAGAGAAATTTGGTGAAAGCATCATTCTTTCCTTCTCACCATCAGCATTCTGATGAGTTTAACTCCAATAACAATGATCTTCTTAACTTCCAGAATTACATTAAGGTAGCACTGTCTTTAGGTTTGAATACATAGAATCACAGAATCATAGAATTGTTTAGGTTGGAAAAGACACTTAAGATCATCAAGTCCAACCGTTAACCTAACACTGCCATTCTACCACTAAACCATGTCCCTAAGCACATCTACCTAGCTTTTAAATACCTCCATGGATGGGGACTCAACCACCTACCTGGGCAGCCTGTTCAAATGCTTGACAACTCCTACTGTGAAGAAATTTTTCCTAATATCCAATCTAAACCTCCCCTGGCGCAACTTGAGGCCATTTCCCCTCACCCTATCACTTCCTACCTGGGAGAAGAGACCAATACCCACCTCACTACAGCCTCCTTTCAGGCAGTTGCAGAGGGCGATAAGGTCTCCCCTCAGCCTCCTTTTCACCAGGCTAAACAACCCTAGTTCCCTCAGCGGCTCCTCATAAGACTTGTGCTCCAGACCCTGCGCCAGCTTTGTTGCCCTTCTTTGGATGTGCTCCAGCAACTCAATATGTTTCTTGTTGTGAGGGGCCCAAAACTGAACACAGTATTCAAGGTGCGGCCTCACCAGTGCCGAGTACAGGGGCACAATCACTTCCCTAGTCCTGCTGGCCACACTATTTCTGATACAAGCCAGAAGTTGTTGGCCCTCTTCGCCACATGGGCACACTGCTGGCTCAAATTCAGACGGCTGTTGACCAACACACCTAGGTCCTCTTCCACACAGAAGCCTTCCAGCCACTCTTCCCCAAGCCTGTAGCGTTGCATGAGGTTATTGTGACCCAGTTTCAGGACCCAGAACTTGGCCTTGTTGAACCTCATATAACTGGCCTTGGCCCATCAATTCAGCCTGCCCAGATCCCTCTGTACAACCTTCCTATCCTACCCTCAAGCAGATCAATACTCCTGCCCAACTTGGTGTCATCTACAAAACTTACTGAGGGTGCACTCAATCCCCTCGTCCAGACCGTTGATAAAGATATTAAACAGAACTGGCCCCAGTACTGAGCCCTGGGGAACACCGCTTGTGACCGACCACCAACTGCATTTAACTCCATTCGCCACCACTCTTTGGGCCTGGCCATCCAGCCAGGAAAGACGACGACTGTCCAAGCCATGAGCAGCCAGTTTCTCCAGGAGAATGCTGTGGGAAACAGTGTCAAAAGCTTTACTAAAGTCCAAGTAAACAACATTCAAAGCCTTTCCCTCATCCACTAAGCAGGTCACCTTGTCATAGAAGATCAGGTTAGTCAAGCAATACCTGCCTTTCACAAACCCATGCTGACTGGGCCTGATCACCTGGCTGTCCTCTATGTGCCACATGATAGCACTCAGGATGATCTGCTCCATAACCTTCCCTGGCACCAAGGTCACACTGACAGGCCTGTAGTTCCCTGGGTCCTTCTTCTGGCCCTTCTTGTAGTGTCCTGGGTGTCACATTTGCTAGCCTCCAGTCAACTGGGACCTCCCTACTTACCCAGCACTGCTGATAAAGGTTTGAAAGTGGCTTGGTGAGCACTTCCACCAGCTCCCTCAGTACCCTTGGGTGGATCCCATCTGGCCCACAGATTTGTGTGTGACTAAGTGGTGCAGCAGGTTGCTAAACATTTCCCCTTGGATTATGGGGGCTTCATTCTGCTCCTGTCACTGTCTTCCAACTCAGGGGCCTGGGTACCCCGAGAACAACTGGTCTGACTATTAAAGACTGAGGCAAAGAAGGCATTAAGTACCTCAGCCTTTTTCTCATCGTTTGTGTTTCCCTTCACATCCAACAAAAGATCAAGATTCTCCTTAGCCCTCCTTTTATTGTTAATGTATTTATAGAAACATTTTTATTGTCTTTTATAGTAGTAGCCAGATTATGTTCTACTTGGGCTTTGGTCTTTCTAATTTTTTCCCTGCATAAGCTCACGACATCCTTATAGTCCTCCCGAGTTTCTTGCTCCTTCTTCCAAAGGTCATGAACTCTCCTTTTTTTCCCCTGAGTTCCAGCCAAAGCTCTCTGCTTGTCCAGGCTGGTCTTCTTCACCACCAACTCACCTTTTGGCACATGGGGACAGCCTGCTCCTGCACCTTTAAGATTCCCTTCCTGAAGAATGTCAAGGCTTCCTGCACTCCTTTGCCCTTCAAGACTGCCTCCCAATGGACTCTGCCAACCACACTCCTAAACAGGCCAAAGTCTGCCCTCTAGATGTCCAAGGTAGCAGTTCTGCTGACCCTCCTCCTTATTTCTTCAAGAATCAAAAACTCTATCATTTTGTGATTGCTATGCCCAAGACAGCCTCCAACTGTCACATCACCCACAAGTCCTGCTCTGTTTGCAAACAACAGGTCCAGCAGGGCACCTTCCCTAGTTGGCTCACTCACCAGCTGTGTCAGGATGTGATCTTCCAGACTCTCCAGGAACCTCCTAGACTGCTTCCTCTCCACTCTATTGTATTTCCAGCAGACATCTGGGAAGTCGAAGTCCCCTGTGAGAACAAGGACTAGCAATCACGAGACTTCTCCCAGCCGCTTATAGAATATTTCATCTGCCTCTTCATCCTGGTTGGGTGGTCTATAAGAGACTCCCACCATGATACCTGCCTTGTTGGCCTTTCCCCTGATTCTTACCCATAAACACTTGAACCTATCATCACCATTGTCAAGCTCTAGACAACCAAATCCCTCCCTAACATACAGGAATACCCCACCGCCTCTCCTTCCTTGCCTACCCCTTCTGAAGAGGTTATAGCCATCTTTTGCACCACTCCAGTTTTGCCAGTGATCCCATCATGTTTCTGTGTTTGCAACTACATCATAGTCTTCCAGCTGCACAGTGGCTTCCAGCTCCTCTTGCTTGTTGCCCATACTGCATGCATTGGTGTAGATGCACTTCACTTGGCCTATTGATCCTGCCACCTTTTTGGGAGGAGAAGCCCTAATTCCTGTGTGACCATTCTCAGGTGCTAACACATCCATAACACTTGCGTCTTTGCTGTCACATGGATCTCCATCCCCTACCCCACTGAGATGCAGACCGAAGGACCTCGCTTACATACTGTCTCTCAAACATTGGTGTGCTGCAGCTAGGCTTATCTCTAGTGAGCTTGGTTTTCTCTCCTTCCCTTTTTAAATCTAGTTTGAAGCTCTTTAAAACATAAGATCAACTCTATACCAAACTCTTCAAAAGCGTTGCAAGCACTTTCTCCTCTCTGTTCCCCAAAACATTACAGTACAGTCTGCCATGGTTTCTTCACTTTCTTGTCCAGCCCATGAAAATGAAGAAGCTGACATATGTTGAAGAAATATTCCAGGCATTGTAGTTTTCCCATCCTCACAATATCATATTTCTGAAAACCAGATTTTTGGTTGGAATTTACACATAAAACAGCACCTGCCACATCAATCTAATGACCTGAAGGAATTGTTACAGAATTAATCATTTTGAGTTTTATTGTAGAAATCAGTGAAGTGCTTCAGGATCCTGTGGCATATTACTCTAATTCTGTTTGCAGCATGCAAATTATTTAGGCCAGAGATTATGCTTTTTGTTATAAATCACTTTGTAAATTTGGGATACAAATGGAAAAATTATAATGAAAACAAAAATCAACATGAAGCACCAGAAAGGAATCAGTAGGGAAAAGATAAATGGTTGTCAGTAGGAACATTAGGCATGTGTGCCTGTGTATAGACAAACACTAAGCAGATTGCTTGTTTAAACTTTTTTTTTTTTTAATTTTTGCCTGAGGGGCACTGAATTTCTCTCAAGACTGATTTTAATGAACGTATTTGGCATAACTGTGCTTGCTACTTGGGGTAGCTCTTCCACAGGAAAGCCATTCAAATTATCATTCAAAAATGGTGTTCCATTAAAACAAATATTGAATAGTATTTTCATTGTAAGTTTGCAAATATATTTGCCAAAAGAACCCTGAACAGAAAAGAAAACATAGTTATTCCACAAGAATACCATTTTTTAAAACAGAAATTTCCTTTTCTTAATCTTAAAAAACATTTTTTGAGGTGAAAAAAAACCCCAAGCAATATTTAACACACAGAAATAATGAAGGACCACAAGGATTTCAAGTAAGCATAACTTTGTGATGTGAATAAAGTTAGAAAGTAACATGGATCTAAGTTTTCTAATAATCTTTTTGGATGAGTACTTGGGAAATCAGAATTGGACTTTTTTTAATTTATTACCAAACTATGAAATGCTTAGCTGTCCATTCTACTAAAAGAGTTTTTTAGCGCTTACACATACAAACAGACATATGTGTTATGCAAACCCTGTTTACAGATTGAATTAAAGTTAATGTTATTTGACTGGCAGAATATACTTATAAACCCTATTAATTCTTAATCTGTGTACACATCTATTATCCTTACCACAAACCATGCTTGGGACCTTCAAAACAGTCTGCCCGTCGTATCTTTATGCCAGGGCATGGCTGCCATTCACTGGTGCAGAGGAGGCTGCAGAGTCAATCTTTCACCATGCTAATTTTATTCTCTTGCCCTCAAAATGTAATTTTCACCTAAATAACATAAATTGCTTGCTATGTTTGCAGTAGCATTATCTTGCATAGGGGTAAACAGAAAATCATGGGTAGATTACCTAGCTGGATTTCTTCCACAGACGTTAAAAATGTCATTAAAAATTGCAAAGCTGGGTTTCTGCTTTCCACGTGCCAAACCTAGCTCTTGGCCAAATCTTCTTCAGGTGGAATAAGAAGAGGAAGTTCTGCCAGGGTGTGACAAGGCAAGACAAAAATATCTGGTGAGGGTTGAAGCTTGCTTGGGGAAAAAAGACAGGATAAGCAGATGATCCTTTTTCTTAGGATGTCCACAGCAGGTGCTTGTAGTAGAAGCTGAGCAAGCATCTCTGTGTGACCATCTCTTTTCATCTCACTCCAAGTGGTCTCATACCCACAAGACACAGGAGCAACCTCAAAGGGCAGAGACACTTTCTGTCCTGCATGTAGTGTGGCTCCATCAGAGCATCATTATGGGCAAGCCCAGCATCTCTGCTGGATTATACTGCCAAGAGAAGAATTATTGAACTGCCCTGGAAACCTTCATTTTGATAGTAGCAGCTGTGCTAGAGTGGCACTCAAAAGGAGGACATAAGAGTGAGCAGGTCAGGCTCATCTGGATGCCACTGTGCCTTGTAGGAGTGGAGTGGGGGAGAGAAGCTTTTCCAAGTTTTAATCAAGACGATTGATTCCTTTCTAGTCCAAATGTGCCCTCTGCTGAAAGAGCTGCAGGTGAGAAGTTGCTGAGACCACAGCAGGATCTGATACTTGTTGTGAGATCGTATTACTACTGCTTCTTTTGGTCAAGGTTTTCTTTTGGCGTTTGGATGATATTGCGGCTTGGTGCCTGCAGCAGAATTTGGGATTTTCCAGGTTGGGTACTCAGAATGAAGCTGGTAGGGATTTTTGTCATTAAAGAGAGTAGGGATCAGCAGCTTCCTGATGAGGGACTATAAATCTTCTGTTGCTAGGGTCAGAGGAAAGTAATCACATGGAGACAATGCTGAAGGAGAAGGCAAGGGCCCCGAGTCCCAGAACACCATTGCAAGAATGGATCTCAAACTACTACTGTCATGCGCAGCTCTGAGATCCATAAGGGCATAAAATTCAAAATATCATCTCTCAGCTTTTCCAGGTTAATGTATATAAATGTATAGATTTTGGAGGAGTTTATTTGCTAAAAAAAATATAAATCTTTAAATGTTTCCTTCTAAGTATAATGAAAAAAAATATAAGTTCTCATCTTAGATTTCATTAGGCACTCTGGCCTAAACCCAGCAGTGCTTAACGCCCTCTATGGATAAAACTCAGAATCACAAAATAGTTTAGGCTGGAGGGGACCTCTGGAGATCTCTAGGCCAACACCCTACTCAGAGCAGGGTCAACTCTGAGATCACACCAGGTTGCTCAGGGCTTCATTCAGCTGGGTCTTGAAACTCCAGTGTGCGCATAGAGCCTCTCTGGGCCCCTGTCCCACTGCTTGACTGGGGAGACAGCTTCTCCTTATATACAGCCTGAAACTCTTCTGTTTCCATGCATGCCTCTTCTCCTCCTGCCTTGCAACACTGTGAAGAGCCTAGATTCACCTTCTTGATGACCTCCTCATAGGCACTGGGGACATACTCTTCTCCAGGCTAACCAAGCCTCAGTCCCTCAGCCTCTCTGGTTGTTTGGTGTGGGGGTTTTTTTGGGGGGGGTGTGGAGAAAGCTGATATTTCTGAGACTTCTATGCCCTGGAAAAGGGGTTGGAATTGACCACTGTGCTCAGAAGTCCTTAAAGGGAACTGATGAACAAACCTTCAGATGAACAGAGTGCAACAGATCCTTTTAGAAACCTAGCTTGTGGGTTAAAAGAGGGAATAAAAAGGATCTTCTCTGGATAACGTTGCAAGGCTATTCAAAACGGATGAATCAGATCAGATCTGAAGTTTCCAAAAATTCTGGGCAGAGCTTAAGCAGCACTGTGCAGAGAGAAATAAAGCAAAACAGCACGTCAAAACGCAGTTATGGGAATATAATCTGCTCAACCCTGAAGCAGTCATTTTGATAAAATTCCAACTAAAAGAGTTTTCATGGAAGCTAACTTTAGGGTAGTAAGGCTAATCACCTCTGCAGTCACTGGAGAGAAACAGGATCCCATAATGGTCCTGCATGCTCCGCTGCCTCTGCCCTGGCTGTAGAGGCAGTCTGGTGACACGAGCCTGAGTGGGCTAAGTCAGCCTTTGCAAACCCCCTGCAAAAGCCTGTCTACACAGGCTATGATGTTAGGTAAGATGTATTCACTAAAGGCAGATTTTCCTGGCAGCCCAGTGGGCTGAAAACCATCAGCAGCAGAAGATTTAGCTCTAGCACAGCTACTTCCTTTTCACAAGCGTTGAGCATAGATGCCTGTGACTGCCTCATTTCTTTTTCCCCGTCTCAAACATATGTGAGGTAGATTGCGGGTAGGAGAAGCTGTATTGCAGGTATCTCCTCCCACATGCAGCTATTTGGAGGAGACCGTGGAGAGTGCACAGGCACCATTTTGAGATGGGGAAGAAAGAGAGAAAAAAGCAGATTGCCCAAACCTGTTATATCACACGCCAGGCAAATGAAGCAATGTCCAGGTATCATCTGAGAAATCCCTGGCTCCCTGTCAGACATGCTCTTTTTTCGTGGTACTACAACTTCATATACAAGCTCTGACAGTGCAAGCAAAGCAACGTGATGTCAAATAAAAACTAAATGGACTTGCAGCAGCACCAGCAGCAGGTCTTTCATCAGTGTCAGCGTACAATCCCTACCGTAATGAGTTCAGACATGCATTGGCTTTGCTACAGCAATATTGACTAAGCCTTTCTTTTAATTGAATAAATGCAATATACACAGAAAATTAGCTTCATGTAAACTCTCAAACAAACACCGAAAAAATCCTCCTACCCTAGTCCCCATAAGACTCTGATAAACTAGCTGGTTTTTTTCTTATGAAATAGAGTATGAAAACAGTGCACAGTCATTCTTTATTTAGTGGCAAAAGATTTCACATGCCACGTTTACCTCAATGCAGATAATACAGTACAGTCAATCTTATTCACAGGTTTTGATATTTAGTTACGTTTTCCTAACTGTATTTGGAAGACCTGGGTGTACTCATAGGTAGGTAGGCAGGTGCGTATATATAAGTAGATAGCTACCAACAGTGAAGAGTCTAGGCAAAGGATTTCAATTTTTTACAGTGGAAAGGAATGTTAGCCGTCACAAATGCAAATCCACATGTATACATCTGAGCATGAGTTGACCACAGTAGATTTGATTCATATGCCATCCTAGTCTTCAAATGTATCCTTTCCAATGGGTCACTTAGAACTGTTTATATGCCTAAAACACTCTTTTGCAATTTGCTTGTTTTCTTATCAAGCGTGGCTTGGGGCATATTTGGATTTTTGCACAGCAGCGTTGGTATAGCATCCGTCAGCTGAATCAGTCCATACCCATGGAGGTCTTTGCTGGTTCACTTATACACGCTGCTTTTCCTGAGTTGCTTGGCTGTGTGACGTCAACTCCCTGGAGGCTAACAATGTCATTATCATTACCAGACAAAGACAGTTAGGTAATTTTGTCTGATGGGAGTGCAGATATTGACCTGAACTAATGTATTCTTATTTCCCAGAGAGATGCTGATTGTAGCAATGTAACATGGTAGGGTTTGCTAATATTAATCTAAAGGCTGTGTTCTTTTTTAGCAGAGAAAAGCTTTTATATTCACATTCAATTTCATCACTTGACATGTCTCTAGTTTACTTGCTAGACTTGAGATTCTTTGGCTGTTTAAAAGCACGCACAAGGTCTTGGTCTGTGAATGCCTGTGAACTATTTTTGGCAACCTCTAATTTGCACATTTTCTGACCCTGCAGAGAAAATTACCAAGCCTATTCAAAAGGTTTTCTTTCTTCAGGACAACCTAAGAAGAAATACCTTTAGGGAAAGAAAACTTGTAGCAGTGATCACATCTGATGCCTCTTGTGACAACATGCTATACGTATCTTACTCTGTTTTTTCATTGCTGACTGCTGGCAATGAACATGGAATAAAAAGTCCTTGCCTTAAAGAGATTACAATTTGCACATTTTATTGCAAATTTCCTTGAAAAGTAGATATATGCTGTGTGTATAATAAGCATTACATAAACAGATTCTGGAAACATGCAAGTTTAATACTCCTTCTGGAACATTCTGTGATTATTATAACAAATATATATACATTCCAGAAGTACAACTCCTCCTTATGAATGTATGATAAAATTGCTGTCAGTAGAAAACCGGTTAATAAATACTATAGTGTAACTGTTTAATGATGCAGTCTGGGATTTTGTGCAATATCCTAAAATCTAACTTTGGTACATAAATACAAATTACTACATGCACATTGCAATAAATCTGATTTATGCTGAAGGCAGGATCATATAACACTCCCTGCAGATGTTAAGAAAGCAAAACTAGCCAGCCCTGAAAAGGCAATCAGGTTTCACTGAGACATGTAGCTTAGACAGTGCTATCATCCTCTACTAGCTATGGTGGAAAAATAACCATGGAGACTGCTCAACTGAGAAATCCAGACAAGCAGCCATTGCCATCAGTGGAAAACACTATTTTCCAAACACCGATAAACTTGTTATGATTCCATGACAGCCTTCCATAGCAAAACCTTTTAGTTGTAATGTCATGTTCTCCATTTGCAGTGTGAAGCTTTGAAAAAGCCAAGGTTTTAAGAAAAAGCTCAAAACATTTTATTTCTGTTTCAGTCACTACCAATCTGTATAAGTGTATAAAGGATGTAGTCTGACAGTAAACATTACAGGCAGGAGATAATTAAAAATAAACTATCTGTAAATAGCATATTGCCTCAAGTCAACGAGCTCTATTTCTTTTATTGAAATGCTGTGTAATGAAGGTACATGCAAAGTACATTTTCAAAAGAAAGGATACTGGATTTACTTTTCTTTCTCCAGAAAATTGCACAAGTAAAGCTGTAAATCAATGGGTGACCTAATATTTACAAGGAACTTGGTATATACCCCAGAGGCTAGACCACAAACATCTTTTCACCCCAAGCATAGCAATAAAAATCGCAAAGCCATGGTCACTTGTGGCTTTGTCTGAACCTCCCTGCCTGCCCAAATGCAAGCCTTACCTTAGCAAAAAGGCAGCTGGACAACTACTACCTTGCTGAATAACACCAGTTCCCCACTGCTGCGCTACCTCTAATTCAGGGCCCCGCTCTCATTTTTGCACACAAGATTTCTTAATAAAAATGTGCAATTTCTTCTTCATTGTTCTCAAGGGATCTGAGGATTTTTCTTTTCAAGATGTTTTCTTCAATATAACAAAAAGGATATTTTATGTAACAAAGGGGACTCCCTTGGTTTTTTAGATAAAGTAATGCCTGTTGCAGTTGCTTACCTATAGGTTATAACAGGTTTGCATATCCAAGTCAATGCATCTTCAGATCAGTTGCCTGTTACGTTCAATAATCAAACCTAGGATCAGAGCATTACTTCAGTTTTGAAAGATTTTTTTGAAAGAAGATTTTACATTCATGATATTTTCATGTTATCTGTATAGTGTACATTTCCAGTTACTTGAACCACTATGTCCTTGAACAGTGCTGTAAAGTTTAATACCATATTTCACACTACCATTTTCCACAATCCTTTGCCTTACTTTTTCCCAGCTGTAACAACACTGTACTTATTGTAACCAACAATGATGACTGTATGGGTAATCATGCCAAGAGCAATGAATCTTCAGTACATTTATCAGCCTCGTGCAGGCTTAACTTGACATTTGAAACTAGGAAAGGTTTTACCAATTTTTTTTCTTTGCAGTTAATACAGAAACCATAATTAATGATTATGTAGCTGAGCTTCTGTAGCATCTTACAACTGATCCTCTATTACACTGGCAAAATAAAAGGATAATGTCGCCAGCATTCACAGAGCTGGCAGTAAAATACTTGGCACTTCATCCCACTTGGGTTTCATTTGACAGAATTTGCTAAAATGTCCTTGTTTAGGGCATAAGCTGGTAGAGTGGTTTGGTTTAATTAAAACAAATTCACACTCTTTTCCTTAGCTTTTGATATGGTTGAAGATAATTATACTGCTCCTTTTCTGTTGGTCTCGGATTTCAGGAAACCACACAAGATAATAGTTTTACGTAACTAAAGAACAATGCAGCAAAGTATGGCTTCCCATCCTAAGAACCGACAGGACAAAACTGACATTGAGCAAAAGGAAACTCTTTCACTGCTGTGAAATTGATAGACTATTTTATTCAGGTTTTATCGGGGTAGAATAAGAAAAAATGTCAGTATGTCATCATTATCTTTCAATAGCGTTCAACCTAAGATTAACAAACATATGCATACGTGCATGTGTATACTCACTCAATCAACCCCGCTAGTCTTTGACCAAAAATATTCACATAGAATTGGAATCTCCCCAAATATAATGTGTCAATCACATTAAACCTCCATAAACCATGCAATAAAAAGTGAAGCTACTGTTAACTGTTGAGAGGACAAGGGGTAATGGTTTTAAACTAAACCAGGGTAGGTTTAGACTGGATATAAGGAAGAAATTCTTTACAATGAGGGTGGTAAAACACTGGAACAGGTTGCCCAGAGAGGTGGTGGAGGCCCCATCCCTGGGAACATTCAAGGCCAGGTTGGATGGGGCTCTGAGCAACCTGATCTAGTTAGTGGTGTCCCTGCTCACTGCAGGGGGGTTGGACTAGATGACCTCTAGGGGTCCCTTCCAACCCAAAACATTCTATGATTCTATTCTATGATTAACTTGCATTTTTGAAATCTATGCATACTAATGCTTCCCTGAAGATGGAATTTCTCACCAAAATCTGTAGTCTGGGAGTTGTAAAACCTCTAACAGTGCTCTGCTGCAGTGGCAGACCCTTTCTTTAGGAGTTGGTTCAGGCTACTTCCACCTGTTATCTCTCAGCAACCTTTGGGTCTTTGGACCCCAGCTGAAAACTGCAGTTTGAGATGCATAGATTTAGATAAAGGTAGCTATATGACAGAAGGAGCCACAGAAGCAATTTTGCAGGGCTATAACTATGATAAGAGTAAATTGGGATATAGCTACAGGACATTTTGCAGGCTAAAGCTTACTACCCTTGTGCTGGCTGGCTGGGTACCAGATGTTTTCCAAAAGCCACTCATCCATGGTTGTTGCTGGAGCTGCTGGAGCCAAGGAGACCAACATATTTGTGGCATCTTAGTGCAGGTACATGACGCTATGCACACTATTATGCACCATGTGGGCTTTCCTTTAGGGCTGGCTAAAAATATGAGCCCGGTAAGTGACCAGATTTGTCGCGGCATGTGCTGTGCTCTGCAGGCTGCGTTGCAAGCGGAGAGCGAGGCTCCCTGGCTGCGGAAGCTGGTCAGTAAGAAGGCAGGGGTGAGCAGCTTGTGGCAAGTTAAATGGTGACCTGGGAAATGGTTGGGAAAAGTGGTCCTTGACTTGCTGTTCTCGTGGAGTAGCCGAGCGACTTCCATGCAGGAAGAGGAGAGGTTTTGCTGTTCAAGACAACTCACATAAAAACAGGTTGGGTCTCAGCAGGATAAATGCTGTGACCCTATTTTGCTGTGGACATGCACTTTGCTTCCTACACAGCAAGTACTAGTATGTATTTTATGGGTGCCATGGCTCACAGTGCAGAGGGAAAAGCCATGGCTGTATTAGCATGCAGACTGTAGTGCTCCTAAGCGCTTCAGGGTTTCAACGCACACTTTCTGGAAGGGTATGAGCAATCCCTCTACAACAGCAAGTCAGTGCCAATGCAGCCTTGGTGTACTTAAATTCCTCTTATGTATAAACAAAGCATTTTTGACACATACCAGTTATCTGCATTCACTGCTTCTGGTTCCCTACTAGTGTCTGCCACAGTCATACAGAGCCCTGGCTGCATATTAGCCCAGATTACCTCACTGACCACCTCTGCACAGCTCCCAGCTGCTTTTCCTAAGCTCCCTTTCCCAGCTGTCCCCTTTGCCAAGGAACAGGTACCAACATGGCACTTACAAATTAAAGATCAGGGGCAGAAGAAGAAAGACCAAAACAGCAACTAGATGAAGTTAGTGGAAACCTTTCCTAAGGGTGAAAGAAATAAGGGGAGCAAGCAGGGGGAATCATGAAAAAACCTCGTGGTCTGTGATGCAGAATTAGGACATCTCCATGTTATATTCCTGCTCAGCTGCAGAGTTTCTGAGTGATCTTGAACCAATTGTTAAGCCTCTTGGGGCATCATAATTATTCTCTGTTTTACAAGAGTTTTGAAAATATAATTGTATTAAAGACTGTGAGGTGCTCAAACAAATAGTATAGTGATAGGACCCACCTAAGAGATTACTCTGGGTATTTAAGAAGAAGGATGAACATCTAACAGAAATGTCCCCAAATCCTCCTCTGCACAGGTCCGATCCCCTTACCTCTGCCCTGTATCCCCTTGTACTGTTGAAAACACCCTTTTTGCTGTTGTCCAAGTCCTGGGTTTTTTTCAGCTGCTTAGATTTCCCTGCCTGTCCCCCAAGACCAGTACAACTGGCTTCTGACCTGATGTCCTGAGATGTACACATCCTTCTCCATTGCTTGGATCCTTATCTCCCAGTTACAGTCATACATATTGCCCCTTGCCTTGTCATTGCTGATGCTCTTTTCTAATGATCTTCCAAACTTGGAAAAGTATCATGCCCAGCAATCAAACCTGTAGAGTTGCTACTATATCAGGAAACACATTTTTTCAACAGCAAAAAATACATAAGGTCTTAGAAGAGGTGGACAGAAGCAAGAAGACTCTGGATCCTTCAGGAATCTAGCACAGGTTGAGTTTCAGTGTCTGAGTCAGTATAGCATCAGTCTCAAGGATGCACCCCCTTCATCCACCAAATTACTGTAACAAAGGTTTCTATTACTCTTCCCTCACACGACAGTCCTTGCACCATTTGGGCTCTTTGCAACGGTCTGTTTTCTTCAATGACTTTTTTGACGTTTGTTCCCCCACCGAGCTGTTGGTGGCCTGGGGCTTTGGTGGGTGAACTAACCCAAACCTTCAAAAAGCTGTTCAGAGGCTCTGCCCTGATCTCAGCCTGGGCACTTTGGAACCACTTTGGCTGTGCATTACTGCAGCTGAAAGACAGGCAGGAGACACTTTCCAACAAGTGTCTCCATCACTAGAGTAAAAAAGAAAAGGAGGGAGAGCATCTGAGGAAGGTGAAGTCTTTAACCACTATAGAAAGATTTGTCAGTTGTAATCCAAAGTGCTAAAAATCAGTGATCCTGAAACTTTTTCAAACTGGTAAAGAACTTTGTTCCAAAATTCTTGACCTCCCCCTTGCTTTTCATTATTAATTTACATTACAGAGTTTGTTTGCTGTTCCCACCTTCCAAAACCACACATTTTAATTTATATTCACATTTTTATTCTTGGATTATTTCCTTACCTCCCTAGATGTTCTACTTTGTTTATTTCTATGCAATGTGACTGCATGGAGATTTCATTAACTCATTTTTATTAGCTTTCCTTTTCTTTTCTATTTTTTGGATTCCCCATTTTTTTTCATTTTTCACCTTTCATTTTATTTCCTTCCTTTTTTTTTTTTGTGTTTCTCTATTCACTTTCACTGTTACTACTTTTTTTGTTATTATTCCTCTTTATTCTGTCTCTTTACATATGTGTTTGTTTTCCATTTTCTTGCCTGTCCTGTCTTTCTTTCATGCTGGCAGAGGAACTGTTTATTTATAGCATACTTCTATTAAAATGCTGTAGAAAGTCATCTGCAATATTTTGTCTGATCAAAGTGTCAAAACATTAAAAAGAAGCACACTGGATTGTATTAGGTGCTTAAATGAAATCCACTCCTTTTATAACTGAAGGTTGATGTTTTAAGGAAAAACATTCCTTTTCTAACTTATAGTATCAACTATGTGGGGAAGAGAGACTTGGAAAAGCTTCTTTGGTTTCATTTTATATGTTTCAGGATAGCAGTCGATCCTTGGTTCATTATTAATTTTTGTTTGTTGCACGAAGCTGATATGGGAGACAGGTGGAGTTTGCCATAAGCATGAGAACTGGATGAATGAAGGGGATTTAGCATGTTTGATGAACCAGGAACACTGAATCTGGAATTTCAGATCTGTCTTAAAATACTGCTACAGAATCACAGAGGAATCCAAAGATGAGAAGTCAGGTAACCTCGCTGTTTGGAATAAACTTTTCCATTTGATATTGAAATGACATATTATTTGTGCTTGAGCTTAGTATGCAGGTTGGATTGCTATTCCTCTAGAATATAAACTTATTCTTGTGTATATGGAAAGTCAATATTCACTCTGAGTAAATCAACCACAGTATTTACAACAGTGTAGCCCTTTGACTAGCTCTAATTTAGACACATGAGGTTTTCAGTTACTGAATCTGATTCTCATATTATTGTGCTGGCTTTGGTACATCATGATGTTGTCTACTGAAGTTATAAATGAGTTATAAAAGAGTTTCTGCTTCCTGGGAAACTCATCTTTTCAATATTGGATCATAACCTACCAGAAAGAAAGCAGAAAATTTCGAATTGTCTTGAAATCATCATTTATTCTTTTTCCTCAGTTTATGATTAATCCCAATATTTTGTTTCACATCTGATTTTTTTCTACAGTTTTTACACTGAAATCTTGTCTGATTATAATGCTGGCAAAGACTGGATTAAGTTCCTTCCAACCTGAATTTTTCTGTGACTCTTTGATTCTATACATTTTTTTAATTCAAAAGCCATTTCATAATGAAAAATCAAAATAGTACGGACCTGAAAAGAGCATATTTTGAATATATTGATGGGGTTTTTATACAAAAGCCCTCCTTTCCCTCTCCCCCCCAGGTTTCAGTGAAATTGGTACTTTCATTGAACTATTTTTGCTTTCATTAAAATTGTATTTTCCAATAGGAAGATATCACTAGGAGCAAACACAGGAGCAAACACATATACTATTAACCATAGCACTTCAGATTTATCCCAGCATAAGTAATCTGAGAAGCTGGAACCATTCTTACAGCTCAGGAATTGTAATTCTTCCTAAAAGTTATCTGTCTTTTCACATTTATAGCTCTTAGCAGGTTTGCCTGTCCTTAGCACATCTGCCAGGTAAGAGTATGTGTGTGTAGCAACTAATACTCATGAGTAAATACTCATTTCAGGACTTATTCTGCATCTACTGACTTCACTAGAAGCAAAATCAGATGCTTCTGTTAGTATTTCATATAAAATGTCAGCTGCGTATTATGTATGCATAGTTTGATCTAAATGTAGCTCCCATGGGATTTACCTCACTAGAACAGGGGCTAGCTAAGAGGTAGCAATATAATAAACTGTAGTGTGAAAAAGAGTAGCAAAACCAATGAACCAGTTTTATACAAATTTATTTTTATGCACATTGTTCAAAAGCCAGAACCAATATAATCAGTGATGGAGAAACTTCAAAAATTAGTAGCCTATTTAATCCAAAGTTCAGCTGAGTGCGTCATAGAAACAATTTTGTAAATATCTCATTCTGGTTTTCTTAATAAATTGACACGTTTCTGCAAGACAGAGATTTAATATTTCTAAAGACTATTTTCTTAACATTGAGATTAATTTGTTTCCTGTTTGGGTGAAAGTTCAGCTCAGTGTTTATCTTATTCAAAATGCCTCACTCATATCCTGAAAAACAAATTAAAATGACCATGCATGAAACAAATCTCGGCTGCAAGGAAAAAGTAATAAAAAAGAGAGATGCTGTTCAGCATTTGCAGAATCTCTGGGCTTATAATTTATCTGAGTGACATAGAGGGTGAGCTGAAGATTAGCAAATTCATGACTGATTCAAAAGAAAGCTGAACATATTTCAGAGTGTGGTTGATGTGTACATTGTTGATGAGGAGACCTCAGGTCATGATGATCTGTGACTAATACTTGTTCCACTGACAAATCTTAAATGGAAAAGCAGGAAAGAAATTATATCATCTCTGAAGAGATTCAACTAAAGTGTCCCATGCAATAAAAAAAAAAAAAAACAAAAAAAAAAAACACTAATATTGAAGATTAAGTGATAAACCTACATTGCTTTTCAATTTCTAGTGCATATAAGCTTTGCAATCGGTTTAATGGAAGGATATTCTGGAGGGCATGGAATTATGTGACATTATGTGAAATTTCCCTGCAATATTCTCCCTTAGGGTTTGTTTTTTTTTATAAGAACTAAACCAAACTGAAATTACCCTACACCCAAATCACCAGTGTTCTGCTGTAGTGTCATGCTGATGTTCAGGTTTACAAACATGTCAGACTGGACTGCCATGACAGTGAGTGAAGCCTTCAGGCTCCACAGAGGACAAACTGAACCATCCAGAAGGCTGGTTGTGAAGGCCAAAGTAAAGAAAAAGCTTCTACTTGTTTATTTAGGGTTCAGAGGGCAGAAGAACTCCAAAGTTAAACTGGCAAGTCTTCAAAGTATCAGATAAGTGCCCCTCCAGTAAAGCTTTACTAACTACAGGAATTGAAACCTCCAATTCCAAATTAGAAGGCAGTATCCTCCCCCCTCCTTCTGTCACCTAAAGTCTGAGACATCTAAACTTCATTGGATACTTCCTAATTAAGGTTTCTTTTAGCTACTTGTAGCTTCTGCACATGTCCCTTGTGAGTACGCTGATGGCTAGCACACACCCCACACCAGCTGAAAATCCTACCCAAGCAGAGGTATTCAACACACTTCCAAATGAAGGGATCCATTTCTACACAACTGAGTTAGCAGAAGTAGATGTTTTCCAGTGGCAGAACAGCTGGGAAACGTAGCCCTAAATTCTGCTGACTCTGCAACTTGAACAGAGCCCAACCCATATGTCCAAAAGCATAACCCTGATGGGACGAACAGCCTGGGGACATTCTGTCTTTCCTGCACTGCATAGCAAAAAACTTGAGTGACATAATTTACAGAAAATAATATGCAGCAGGGACTCTCACAGGGTGGTGGTTTTGGGGAATCCTGGGCAGTATTTCTCATTTTCTCACACTCTTATTAGCCAATGGACTAAAAACCCTAGAAAAGTCTTCACAGAAGGAGCCAGCACCAGTTATGTGCTTTTCAAGTTGAATACTTATTTTCAGCACCCAAACCCATTTCCTCTTATAGTCTTTCTCTCTGGTTTTATGTTATCCTGTATTTATTGCTACAGAATGGCTTAGCTTCACTGTAGCTTAAAGTCTGGCCTTGCCCAAGAGTCATGTAAGCTGATGCTGAGGACATCATCTAAGGAGGAGGAAACTGAAGCTCAAAAAGGCTCTGAGCATCTGGGTTTTTTAACCAAGATAATACAAGGAGGCTGCTACCAGGTACAGATCTGATGGCCAGCTCTGCTTCTTTTAAAAGAAAGGCTGGATAAATCTATTCTCAGGAAAAAAAAAACCAACCTTGTCTGCAGATTAAGAACCGATCAAAACATCCTCACCATCTGAATCTGAGGCTTGAACCATAAGGATGACCAGTATTTCAGACTCTTAAAACTTTGATGAGTTCATTCTAGCACTCACAGGTTGCTTGCTGCAAAGCAAACAGAAACACCTGAGTCTCCTATGAAGTCTGTAGAGATCTTAGACTCCTCTCCATCAAGGTTACAACCCATATAAGGAGATGGTAAGTCTGACACCTGAAATTTAGGCAATGTCCTAACTAATTTTTAGACATTTGTGTCATCTAGTGGATCTCTCTCTTTTAGGATTTCTGCCAAAGCAATTGAAATTTGGTGCCTATATTCCTTAGGTGCTTTGCAAATCCTGCTAAGCACATCTATCAGCACCAAAGATGCTTTTGCATCTCTGGTCATGGGTCTGTATCAGAGGATGAAAACTTTGTTAATATCCAGACCAAGTGAAGTAGCTTAAAGATCAAAATTGTTCATGCTAAGTCCCAGTTAGATACACTAAGGAAGGCTCACGTGTGATTGTTATTTTTATTGTGTTAAAAACACAAAGTATCTCTTTGTCCAGAAAAATGCATAAGAATCTCCATAGAAATTAACATAGCATCTGGTAATGCTGACTTTCTTCTGTGCTGTACCACCCTGAAGCTAGCATTGGCCTGGAAAAGCACAGATGCCTGGGACTTCCTTTCCAGAAATCTCTGCTTGGCTGTTGCATCTGCCCACTGGCAGTTATCTTAGAGAAACCTTCAAAGTTTTAAGACTGCCCTATTTTCCCATCAAACACAACAGTTTCCTAAGACCTAAGGCACCACAAGAGGGGCAAATAAAATCATTCCAGCAGTTTGCAGTGTGTGGGCAATAGGCTATTCTCTCAGTGTATCTACGGTCTGAATTGATGGCTGCTTTGTGCCATAAGGTGGCATAAAGAGGAAGAGAGAGGCGTCCCCTAGGAGCTGCAAACATTTATGCATGAGTCTGAAGTGTCCTGTCTGCGGATATTTGTGTCAATAAAGGACATCGCTGAAAAATCTACAGAGAGTGAACTTCAAGGTGATGTAAGCAGGACCAGATAAACATTTATATGAAGGCAACCAAGAATATCTGATGCCTCTGTTGTCATCTTTTTACATCAAAAGTTTCTGTGACTGAAAGGGAAGACTTATCCCAACTCAGTGAAAATACAGCATTACATGTCTCTCTCTTATATTATCCATGCTAGCTCTGAAATCCTGTGTGATTCACCCATCTGGGCTATAAAAGAGTTTTGAGTTTGGCTGCTTGGAGGTTTTTGTTTAGGGTTTTTTAAGAGAGCGAGAGGGAAGGTTGTGGGTTTCAGTAATTTCTCTCCTTTGTCATCTTTCAGGTTCGCTAGTGCAGGATCAATGTCATAAAATTTAAGGGCAGTAGTTCACTTGCTCAGCTGGAGCATGGATTTTAGAGGGAGAGTAAAGCTAGTACAGATATCTAAGAGCTGAATAATAAAATGTCCCTTCATCTGTGTACTTAATTAGCTGCTTTCCTCATGATTACAAAGATCAGTACCCAGGAAGAGAGGAGCTTTTAGGTCTCAGCAGGTTAACCCCCACACCAGAGGATTAGACAGGACCCAGACTGTGATGCTTAGTGTTCTCATTTCCAGGACAGTGCTGGCATCCAGTACTTGTCTATTCTGCTCTGCAGTGAGGTGAAACATTCATAGGACTGAAAGCTCTGAGTTAATCCAAAAAAAAGAAAGAGTCATTTTGGATAGATTCTGGCAGCTTGCTGAGTTAAAAAAAGGCAAATATGAATATGTAATAAATGATAAATTCTTTCCTCCTCCTGTGTTATCAGTGGTGACTATATTGCTTTGTCATACAACTGCTGCAAAAGCTAATCCTCCACACTTGCAAAATCTTCTTATTCTAACTGCCATGGCCCTGCTGAAGCCAGGGCTTATGTCCCTAAAAATAGGAGCAGGATTACTTAGGTTGCAGTCCACTGAAGTAGTCTAAAGGTTTTCAGATGTGGAGTGAGGAGAGAAAAAAAAAAAATTGTTATTCTAAACTATCAGAGCTCAAAATTACCATTTTAATCAACTTTAATTAAAGACTTCATACATTCCCAGTATAAAGACTTCCAGCATGAATGAACGTCTATGCCCTTATGAAAATGAACCACCAATAAGGCACTTACTTTAACTCCTTACCTCACACTTTTTATATCTGCCTCAGAACCTCCTGACTTCAGTTTATTGATTTCAACATTACAGCAGCTGAGTAGAAGTTTTAAGGAGGACTTAGGCACTTGCAGCCATAATTGCAATCCTGAGAATCTCTATTCATGTATGGTATAACCCAGGGCCTTTTGGGGAAAATCAGGCCAGGGTGAGTTTAATCGCAGCCAAAGCTGAGGGCTCACCTTCCTTCTGAACAGGCAGTCAGGAACCTGGGCCTCAGCTGAATTCAAGGGGCAAATAATAAAGAACAAACCAGAGGCAGAATTGAGACTAAAGATTCAATAGAAGGACATGAAAAAGAGAGCAAAGAAGCTCAGACAGTGGTTCTGAGCATTTGAAAATGTTTAAGAAGCTAAAATATACTACTAAGCATAATTCTACTTTGAGAACTGAAGGAGGAAGAGAGTAAAATTTGTGCAAAGACAAAAAAAGTCTAAAACACTCTCAGGCTTGGCAGGTCTCTGCAACTCATGCCTAATCCCTGTTTAGGTTCAGAAGCTGGGCCTTCCTCTACATAGCATGCTTCCTCTACTTAATATTCACTATTTAACATGAGGTCTGTTCTGAGAGGCTCGATTGGAGTGTTCCTAAAACAATCTAATGGGAAACAACTCCTTCCAAGAAATAGTGGAAGCCACTCTTCCTTGCACAAGATGCAGGAGAGCAAATTTCCCTTTGTTTAATAGCCTCACATTAGGAGGTTTTCACCCAGGCAGAAGGGCCTGGTTTTCAATTCAGTCTTCAGATCCAGGCAAGCCGTATCTGAGAATAATGCCTCAACTGTGGTAGCACAGTCTGCTGCAGAGAGAAATTATAATCTTTGGCTCTGACCCTTTTCTCCATCTTTCCTCTCCCACTTCTCTCCATCCAAGCTGTGCCACTGTATAGAGGGGGTTTGCTGAGTCAGAAGGAAAGGAGAAAACAATAGGAGAAAGAAAATGTTCTAGTCTAATGTTAAGACAGTTGCTTAGGATTAGGACATCTAGAGTTTTGGTGTCTCTGATGCTGGGACAGTTTTTCTTTAATACAAAAGACAGAAATTCTTCTTTGGCACAGGAGACTGTAGCCCAGGACATGACCTTTCTAAACTGAGACCTGAATCTGGGTGCTCAAATCAGGCTCTACATGACCCTCTTAATCTCCTCTTTTTCCCACGGTAAACCTTGAATTCGGTTTCACTCACCAGTATGTTTCAGCTAAGGATGTGAAGGGTGTTTCTTCCCTTTCACACCTCAGTGTTCAGAAAACTTAGCTCTGAGATAGGAAATATGATTTTGAATCAAAGAAGATGCAAAGAAAACTTCTCTTTCCTCAGTGAGTGCCCTGTGAAGTTCTTACATGAAAGACAGGTTCTGCCAAATCTTCTTGGCTTTGGATGTAGATGAAGACAGGGGTAGCACCTAACTTCTAGCTCCTTGGGGCAGAGCTGAGAAACCCACATGTGCAACCCCACACTCCCTCCATAGTTTAATGCAGTTAGGACCTGAAAACAGGCAAGACACACACTTTCGCCTCCCCAGATATCCCAGCTGCCCCGGGAGAATGTGTGGCATGACCAGTGCTCTCATCTTAGTGGGTGAGCCTACTCACTCCTCTACTTTCTTTCTCTCTTTTTCTCTTCTGTCCCCTTTCAGATATTTGTTATTTGTACATATATTTATAATAATGTGCAATATAATTGCACATCAGTGGGAGTGACATAAATTGCCATTCCCTGTCTCTAGCGTTGTGGTAAAGGCACTCTTTCTGCAGCAAAAATTGTTGATTACAGTTCCCTCATGCTGGGGGGGGGGGGGGGGGCGGCTAGATGAGGGTCTGCACCTTTCCACTCTGCCATGATGTTATTACACAGCAATAGCAGCTCCCCTGACACCTTCACTGCTCAGAGCAGACAGCACTCCCTTCTCTGGCAGATGAGCCTCAGCTTCCCTCCCTCTGAGGAGGTTACAGTCCCTAGGCATCCAGGGGACAGAACACTCCTTGCTTCTCTGCCCCATGTGGGAGCCAGTGACATCTCAGATTCACTTGACAACTTGTTTCTCTGCTACGTAGTCCAGGGTATGCCTCAGTTGCAATGAAAGGTTTCATGCCAAGGCTCACAACCCCCTGCACACACTGCCCATGGAGGTGAGGTACCAAATCCCATGCCTCCATCCTCTTTCCTGCTTCCCTAAAGGCCAGGTGCTCTAATTACTAAATTGCAGGTGTGGGGACACTGTTTCATTCTGGTTTGCTTTTATTCTGTCATATTCCTTCTCTTTAACCCTCACTGTAGGTAACAGTACCTGAAAAATATTCCAATGTGTAATAATTTGACCTTTTTTTTATGTTTGGCAGTTGGTTCAGGGTTTTTGAGGGCCTCAAGAGGGAGAGTCAGAGGCAGGAATGAGTAGGACTTCTGGGTCTCCTTTTCTGTTTGCCTTGGTCAAACACCAATGTAGACTTTATCCAAGAGAAACCTTTGGTGGCAAGCAGTAGTGGAAGGGGATACCTCTACTGAGTGAAGAGTTGCAAGTAGGTTTGTCCAGGGGATTTTTTCCCACCAGCCAAGAAGAGTGAAGACACTGTGCTCTAACCATAACACAGAGTTTTATTGTTCTTTGCAACTGTACCCCATCAACCAAGTCATTGCTAAACCCAAGCACCCTTTGATGCATCCCTCCAGCTGGAGAGACCCTGTCCCTTCCAACAGCCAATGTTTCCACTTTCCTCTTCACTGTGCTCAGTCTTTCTGCCATGTTTGTGTCATTTGATTCCTACCATAACTAACAGAGCAATGGGGAAGGTCTCAGTCACAGTGGAGACTGGTTGGAAAATGTAACCCATGGGTTGGCAGCCAGGCAGGAATTCTCAACTGGGAGCCCAGTAGGCATCAAGATATAAATAGTCCCATGCTCCAGTCCATGTCAGATCTGCTTCAGGAATCCTATACTTGAACAGTGAACAAGCACTTAACTTTGGTTTCCACAACTTCCTGTGCCTGGCAACTGCCAGGAGCACTGCCTATAGAGAAAACTCAACTATAATTTACCAGAGATGAAGCTAACGTGTCTGTGGAAGTGATATAAGGCACTAGAGTAAATAAAAAGTGTTAAGTGTAACAGGAAATAAGCTCTCTCCCATAAACTTAAACAAATCCAGGAAAATTTTTCTTTCAGGTAGAGATTTCTAAAAGTTATATCCATTATGCTAATTTCCTTAGATAAATAATACTAAAAAACTGAAGCCAATTTCTAATAAATTAGTGGCATAACAATAAAGTAATGATCAGCCAGGTTTCTTAAATATAAAACTTCATACTTGGAGTGGATATACAGTCATTTATCTGCAAAGAAAATATTTTAGGTAGACAATAGATAGTAAAAGATATTTCCATTACAGTTTGAGGAAATATGCCTTCAGCATAACTAAAAACTCCATCAGATGAATGAAAATAGATTTTTTTAAATTTCTTTTTAATTTTGCCCATAAACTTAGTGTATATTCTGGATTTTATTGTTTGATTTTTCTATACCTGAATGGAAGTGAAAAAAAAATTAATTCGTATATATTTAATTCACAAAATATAAGAGACATGTTTCATCTTTTTCCTATTCCAGCTACTTCGTATGGCACTCTTCCTGGCTTCACGAAGCAGATTATGTTGGTTTGACGACATGCAAAAATCCTTGGCTAATATTTGCAGCGTGTTTTGTGACTACAGGAAGTACCTTAGGTCTTGTTGCTTTTCCCTGTTCTCCATGTGGTTTTTCCTTTATTTTTATCATTTAATATTCTTCCCAGTTGTATCATCCAAACTAAGTCTTCTGGGATCTGTTGATGTCATGGTGATTTATGACCTTGAAGAATGATAAATTGTGGATTCACGTGAAATGGCCAAGTGCCCACAGTTTAATCTTAAGAAGTTTTCCACTTCAAAAATTACCTTCTAAAATGTGATAGCAGATCTTCATTTTCTTCCTGACAAACCTCCCAAAATGGAAATGCAGGTCCTTCAGTATTCTGCACCATCTAGAGATTGTACTTAAGACATTTGACACAGAAATTCCCCCTTTAGTAGCCCTCTCCTTCAAGTACTCACTTTTTTCTCATCAACAAATTGCACTGATGACAGTACTGTTCTGACAAGTGTACTAAATAACCATACATTGCATAAGCAGTAACTCAGTTTCAGATGCATACAACAGGGTATGCAAACAAACCTACAAATGTACAAACATTCCTGATGATTCCTAAATGGTTTATAAGCAGAGGTCATGAGCCTGCCATTGGATCCCTCCAAGTGATCTCTTGCAACTTGTAGATCTGGTTGTAGAATTACTGTCTGCTTAAAATTAAAATGATTATGAGCCTACAGAAGGACCTTTGGCAGCAATGGACTCAGTTCTGAGGTGTACCATAGGTTTCCTCCTGTGATTTTTAAGCAACATATGTTCTCTTGTTCTGCAATTAGTTTCTACAAATTTAAAAACAAAGGAAACCAAAACAGACAAAAAATATAAACCACAAAAAACCCCTCACAAACTAGGAATGTCTTTCCTGACTTTTCTGATTGGAATTTTAACTCTGCGGGAAAAAACATTGCTTCTGAGCATTGCAGGTAGGCATTTACCTTCAAAAGGCCAAAACTCCTTTAGAGTCTCCAGGTGCTGCTGTAATACAGACAGTAATTTCTAATGCATACTAAGGATTTTGAACTTCTAAAATGTTATAGAATTCTCAGTGTTCACAGGCTGACAGAGAAGGGGTGAAAAACAAATGTTCTAATGAATTTTCTAGCCTTTTCTGATTATTGTTATTTATCACTTCTAAGACCTTAGCACTGTGGTAAATACCATGTGGCTTTTTTCCTCTTCAAACAAGTGACAAGAATGGTAAAAATTCTGTTTCTGCAGACTTAAAATTTCTTTCATCCCACCCCAAATGAGCAGCTAAAGTTTGTTCTTTCAGCATTTTTTAATCTCTGTGAGGGATCTCAAGCTACATGCTGGGGTAAAGAGTTCTTTTTTGGATTCTCAGATGATAGTGTGTTTTACATTCGCCATCTATTGATCATATTCCCCATAAGGTTTTATTCAGCATCCACCTATAAACACCCTTACATTTTTTTCTTTTTCCACACCCCTGCCATTCTGCCGAGAAGAGACCATCCGGTCAATAGGGTCAATCTACAGCCTGATTCAGAATCTCCATGTGCCAGAAATCATATTATATGCTCTTTTTCAGGAAACATGATCTATTCATGGGATTGGAAGTGGTGTTAGGGGCTATATAATTTATCACTCTGTCCAAAAGTAGGATTAATTTGTTTTATGATTCTCAAAATAGATGTTTGTCTAGCAAGTTCTAAGAGGTCTCCAATGATGGAGATGCTACAATCTTGCCAAGAAATCTATCCTGCTGTTTTAATACATACTGATGAAAAATTTAAAGCAAAGCTCTAACCCTATGATTTCTAAGAAAAGATTAGGTTGTCAGATGGTTATATATAAATTCCAGTCCTCTCTGAAAGCATGAAAATGTGCTTGTGTTTCTCAGCAGGTGTGCAGATCCATAGAGCAATAAAACTAAAGATACAGAAGCCATGCTTGTGCATTTGAGAGAAACGTATAAGAAATATTTGCAATATAAAGTTTTCTTAAAAGAATTACTTAGTTCTATTTCACTAAAATATTAAAACATTCATCAAAATGATGAGACATCGATCATCCTTTGGGCCTATAATAGCTGTGCAAAGCAAAAAAATGTAGAAATTTATCCTTTTGTATTTTTTCACAATACCAAAGTATCTATTTATCTATTTGAGCTAAAGACCACATGCAGCAATATAATGATGTTTTTACATTAAATAAATGTATAAAAATACATGTCTGGATGTAGTACAGCTTTCTTTCTGTTCATGGTTATGAAAATGAAACAGCAGTAAAAAAAATGTTTATCACTATGTGAATTTTGAATAAAACTCATGAAACCAACGGTATAATATAAGCAATGTATGGAACACACCAACTCTCTTGTTTTGCTTTGCCTGAAGCAGCTTTAAACCTGAAAGACAATGAAATCAAGCAAAGCAAGAAATCATACAGGAAGGTAGCAGCCACATGGTATCCTTACTATTCTGGCAGTGGTTGAACAATAATGAAGCATCCGCTGGTCAGTTCCATGACCATCACTTTTTTCAGAACAGAGGAAGAGATGCGGAAATTTCTCATAATCACACACATTAAAAGAGACCAGGGAATAAAAATTCCTCTCTGGGGGTCAATCAGTCCTACATTTACATCTCCTACCCCCAGTATACCCATGTATTATGTTATGTGTTGATATGAGCACCTCAACATGTCCTCACAGTCTCACTACTGTGCAGTAGAAGCTTAACATGCATTGGAGAGCAATGCAATTCAGCATTTCAAGTTTTATGGTTGGCATACTGATCTCAAGCCTATCAAGCGTATGTCAGTATGGCTGCAAAAATAAATGTGAGTGACTTACGAATATAAACAATTCAAGAATAAATGTTTATGCAGAAAAGCTTTTTCTAGTCATATGAAAATGTAACATGTACAGTAAGCTACTTTTATTTCTTATTCTTTTACTTTGTTCACAAGTTTTTTAATTGGTTTTCTTCTCTAATTATCTGCACTTCGTTTGAAACATACCAAGATGTACTCAAATCTAAAGCCATAGAACTGAAGGTAGTATCTGCCCACCTAGTAAGAGTTATCTGCCTTCTCATGTCTTCAGGTGAGATTGACTTTACTCAGTACTCTGAAAAGTGTATGTATGTTCTGAAAATAACTATTCTGTGTAAAACTCATTTATAAGACTGGTTTTGAATTTGAAAAACATTTTTAGAATACTTTTGTGGGCAGAAGAAGTTCAGCAGAAAGCAATAAAAATACCACATTGGCTTAAGAAATATGCTTAGAAAGCTGAAGAGTAAGACTGATAAAGAGTGTAGATCCAGTTTTAGAAAGAGAAGTACAATGCTTTTTTATGACAGAAACGTAAATTAGTTAAGACTTCTGAGAGCAGTAAGTGCTAATAATAGGGCAGTTAGAGATAGCAGCTACTTGTAATAACCACCATTTTATATGTGGTATCCCAAGTACAAGGAACAATAAACTCACTGAAGAAAAACCTTGTCATTTATTTCTGGTGCATTTAATAGTTTCGTTCCTTTCTTCTTGCTTTAAGCTATGGTTCAGCAGCAGTAATTTAGTTTTCATCAGTTCTTTAAACTCTCCCTGAGTAAAAATCTTATTGCTCTTGCAAATTCTAAAACTAATTTTATAAATCTGAACATTTTCAAATTATTCTGGTAGTCTGATAAAAACTTGAATGTTTTGGACATTGCAGAAAGGAAAAGAGTTGAAATTTGGCACTTTTGGCA
Organism: Gorsachius magnificus; assembly: GCA_034008185.1. NCBI lineage: Eukaryota > Metazoa > Chordata > Aves > Pelecaniformes > Ardeidae > Gorsachius > Gorsachius magnificus. The sequence continues at coordinate 169,257,170 of CM067081.1, forward strand.
AATCTTTAATAAATTGTGTCTTCTTTTTTCCTCTCTAGAAGATACTAAAAGTAGCTGGTTACTGTTCTTAAATCACATTGTTTCTCCTCTTGTGCTTATACAGTGGTAGAGCTTGGCTACTTTGATCTGTATACATTTTTAGAAAACACTGCCCAGGCCAAAACTCATGCCTATTCCTCTCATTACTCCTGAAAACTTTTAGAATTAATTTTCCTTATCATTGGCTCATGAACCTCAACAAACAAAGGCTGGGGAAAATTAGAACTTTTAAAACTAATTTAGAGAAGATCCTGTCCATGGTTTCCCTGTTACTGCAGACCATCTCTAGATCACACTTAATTCTTTGTAATCTTATCTAGTGCCCGACAGTGTCTTATGGGGTGACTAACCTATTCTAGATATCCTCATCTTTTTAAACTATTCTCTTCCTCATACCCAGCCCCTCATCTTGAGCCGGGAATAGACTCCAGGGTTCATCGCTGTTCGAGCGGTTGGTAAATATGCAGCTGTGTAACACACTGCAGCGGTGAGAGTCAAATGCTCCTCCAGATGTTGAACTATACAGGGATATGCAGCTAGTTTGGTAGGGTTCAGTAGACCTTGCTGTTAAAAACACCTCCAGTGCATAATCATACTATTCACCCTCAATTTGGTGTGTGGGTGGTCCTTCCTCCCAATATTCCTCTCATCCTTTGCTTTCAAGTTCAAATCAAGAGATCTTGCTCTGTCCCCATGCTCCAAACCTCAAAACTATCCTGAACGTTCAGGGCCAACATGCTGCTAAACCTGTGAATGGGCTGAAGATCATACCTGTAAGCAAAGGCTTCTAACATTGCATTTAAGGTTCTAAGCATCCAGGATTCAAAAATCAAGACATTAAAGAAGACTAGTTGAAACATTTCCCTTGGAAAAAGCTGCATATTCAGTTTTTTGCAGGAATATGCAGCACTGTCAAAGCTTTTGACCAAAACAAGGCAGCCTAGGAGAAGATCTGTCCCACTCACCCACCTCTCTGCCTCTCCCTGCCTGCTTCCCCGAGTGCCCCTGCTGGATGACAGGGACTTCTAGGCTCTGGATGCCCTGCCATTTTTTTCCCCACATTTCCCGTCTGTCTTCTTCCTGCAACAGTGGCGCTTCCAAGGCTTCTGGCTCCTCACTCCCCCAGAGAACGGCTCTTAAAGGTGGCTGAGCCCCTGGTTCCTCTATATAGCTACTCCTCACGTAGCCAGTCCCCCACCTCCCCAGAGTAGGCTGGGCAACACCAAGAACTGCCTGGCCAAATGAGTTATTCATGTTAGGCAGCAAGCCTGAGTGACTGCATTTAGGGGTGCCTGAATTCACGTTTTGGAGACTTGGTTCCCTTGAATATGTTATTGTATGAAATCAAATGAATATATTCCCTAATTCAAAATGAGCAGAGAATTAAAGTTATATTCTTTTTCCTGACCAGTTGTAGTTTAGTTGCTGTTGCTAACCTAGAGGGAGGACTGGTTTGGTGATTCATACCAGGAGACTAATTCTTTAAAGTACATTTTGTACTGAAAAGAATTAGGATAACCTTTAATTTATAGTATGAATCACCAAAAGACATATTTCACAGTTAATGCATCATACTTCCACTGTGTGATCCACCGGACTGGAGGTGTGTCTTGTGCCTGTCTCCATCAGTAGCTCTGCATCTATGATGTCACTCTGTGACTGCTGTGCTCACGCTGGCATTGACCCCCTCCTCCATCTGAAAGCCACCCAGCTGCTGTCTCATGGTGGAGGAGGCTGTCCATCTTGCTCCAGGCCACCAGAGAGGAGAAGCTGCACTAGATACCTCCCATCTTGAGGCTGTTTCGGTCTGCACCGTACAGTGGAATGTCTGATCAGGCAAGGGCCCCCCCCAGCTGCTTGCAGCTTTCACCGGGAAAAGGAAACCCTGGGTCAGGCCTTGTGTTGGTGGGAAAGCCAGCCCCCCCCTATCAAGTTGGCTCGAATGGTTTTTAAACACCTCCAAAGACAGGTGACAGCTGAAAAAAAAAAAAAACGGATGTGAGGATCATGGATTCACAAGCTGGCCCCTAAAAGTCAGAGTTAGTGGAGGCTTCACTCCCTTGTGGATCTAACCGTGAGGGATCGCTGAACAGCACACCTGTTACAACAGCTGCTCTTGGCTGTATCCAGTTTCCAGAAGTCCTTGAAAGCCTCTGGAGTGTTTTGAGAAGTGAGCGATGACATGGGCTCCTTCAGGGAAGTCCCCTCCAGCTGGTAGGTTATGTCATCACCAGGCCTGACTTTGCACAGTGTGACTGGTGCAGTCACACCAGCCCTGGACTTAAAGGACCCCTAACAAGAGGCATCTCATTTTACCAGACAGTCTGGGAATGGAGGATCTTTTTCCTATATTTGCTTAGCATGCTTTTCAATCCAGAAATGTGTATGAATGATTTTTTTTTTTTTTTTCAATTGTATCTTTGCCTGGGATCCTTCTCCAACAAGCAGAAGGTATCCCTGCTGTGCTGTGCTCTTCTTTCCACGTAGGGCTGCCGTGCACCTAGTATACCAGCACCTCTATTCTTGCCTAGCTTTATCCGTGGCAAGTTGGTTGAATTTTTATACAAATGACATCACCATCAACAGCTAATTTTTGTTAATTTTAATTTCTTGTAAATGGAGACAAAATATGATGGATAGACATATACGGAAAGAACTTAATTAAAAAATATTGTAGCTTCATTAGGTAATCTGTTAATTTCTATGCATCATATAGCACAAAGCAAAGGCTGAGCAGGCATTCTGATTTATAAGGGCATGAAATACTGCAGCTTGCCTGGTTTTGCTTGCTTGATGCATTCACTCTTGTACTCACCAGTCCTGTAGCTTTATCCCACTTGCCTAGCAGCTGCACCATGTTCTTCAAAGTGTTACATGACACTTGTGGAAAAAAACAATCTTGAATCATGAGTTTTCCATGCTTTGAGGCAGCAAGAATTTCATTCATTACAGCGTGCAGAGAGAAGAGGGGAGGATTTTGCAGTGTCACTGACATATTGATTCAGCTTCTATTACTTAAGTGCTGCCACAGTTTTGATGCTGTTTTAAATACATTTTTATTTTATTTATTTGCTTTCAAAGAGACTAAGCAACCAACCTTCAACATTTCCAAAGTGCTGCCTTCCCCACACAGCACAGTGGCAGCATGGCCACAGCATCTCCTGCCATAAAGTAAGACAAACTTTCCAGTTATCAAAACCACGGCAAACCAACTGACAGTTTATGTGTTCCTGTTCCCTCTTCACACCAGCCAGAATAGCATACTGCAGAGATAACTGCTCTCTACATGCCTTTGGGAAGTCATTCTTCAGGTACAGTAAGTTAGAAATGGCCAAAAATGTAAATTAAATTGTCCTTTTATTGCCAGCACTCCAAACTAAATGAAGTTTAACAGCACTGTGGAGTACCTGCTGTTATTCTCAATTTCAGCCCTACAACTAGCGCTACTGAAACAGAGGAATAATTGACTTAAGTCTTCCATGAGTCCTGTATTGTCCCTCAGCACAAGCCTTCTAGCTGGCCCTTTAGCGTTCCAGATAGAACCGTGTGGGTTTTGTTCCTGTGGACAGTGTATAACACTCCTGGCAGGACAGCTGCGTACTCACTTCAAAATTGTTTTGGTGACGTTTGTTTGCAATACTCCAGCTACGGTAGGAGTGAATGTACTCACAGTGATGCAGGAGTCTAGAAGCATTGAAAAGGAAAGAAAATATTGTATGAATAAACAATTAGAATATGTTCAACATCTAAGTTTGACACAACTTTGGGACTGGTAAATTCAGATGGAATGTATAAGGGGTCTCCATGCAAGAATGTACATAGAAAAAATTTCGATTGCCAAATTCTGCCTTTCTTGTAAATTCATAAAGCAACTTATGCTATTGTACAATCTTGGTCTGTTCCCTTTCTTGGTGAGATATCAAAGGCTCATTTCCAAACAAGTCTAGGAAAGAGAGGAAACTAAGTAGCTGGGTTCCAAACCAATAGTCCCACCATAAACTCAAATAACCTTGAGGCAGTAGTCAGTTGTGTCAGCTTGACAACAGTTCCCTTGCATCCATTGCAGCAAGAAGAATTAACCATGATGGGTGTTTGCGGGCCTCCTTCAACCATGCCAGGATGGCTGAGAAATGCTGAGCTGGAGCAGCAGAGCCAGACGTGGAGTTCAGTGCAACGGGGGAACTTCCTTGTTGATTCCGAGTAACAGAAATGCCACTTAGCACCCTGAGAACACGTATTACCTCCCCCAAACTGCACTGAGGGACCAATTCATGTGCCCTTATAAAGGTGTCTAGTACCATGTGAAACACTCCAGGGTATCCTGCCTGGCTCTAGCAGTGCACAGTTCTGCAGGTCCTGTGTTATACCTGTCAACTCCCTGCAGATAGTCCAGGACATTGCAAATAGTAATAAGTGCTGAAGCATGGGCAGCAGAACGAAGACTAAAAGGTCATCAAGCTTGTATAGAAAGGGACACAAGAACTGAGAAATTACATTATTAAGGCTGCCTGATCTACTTTAATTCAGTTCTTCGTGTATGTACATGGAGATGTAGTCTTAAATTATATTCCCTATTTCTGGTCCCATTCCTCCTCCATGCTCCCAATTCATTTCTAACCGCCGAGTCCTGCAGTTTCCTCTCACCCCCTCTCTTTCTTCTTCCTTATGCCCAGCATGCCTCTGAGCCATGGTAGGCAGCTGCAGTACCTGCATTTACACAGGGAGCAAAATTTTCTGGCAGTTCAGTGGATTTCTAGCATGTTGCTGCAGATGGCTTGGGGGAGGAATGGGGCTTGTTCATTAAAGTCTCAGTAGTCTCTACCGAACAAACAGAATTTTTTCTGAAACCTTCCAGCTTGGCAAAGATCACAGACAGCTGAAAGTAGATTCTCGATAAAAAGGTTGCCTGCCACCCAAAGCTAGTCCTTGCCTAATGGTGCTGAGAAAGAATTTTTCTGGCATGGGCTGAAGAACCTGATTTCCCACAGACATGCCCTCTTTTGCAAACATCTGAATAGAAACCAAAATAAAACAGCCCATGGCAGTGTTGAACACAAAAAATGTCAAGCCTGGTGACTACTCTTCGGTGAGTACCGAAAATTGGACCTTTCTGGAAGTATCACACAAACTTCAATTGTACTTGTCCTGTCAGACAAGTCCCTGAGAATGCAAGTGAATATTTTACAGTGAGAACCACACAACAAAAATATCTAATATACTAATATGTCCCATTTAAATAAATTCCATGTCATGCAATCTGAACATTAAAATTCCTTTCTATTAAGGTCTGACAGTAGTTTATGGGGAACTAAGCATCCAAGTACTGTACTACCTGTATTATAGCAATGACATTGTATAGCTCAGGGGGCTGGTCTTGAAGGAAATGATAATGTAGCTGACAGGCATCTGGAATTTGATTCTCTGAGAGCAGGAGAGACACTAAAGGAAGGTAAAGACCGACAGAAGACAAAAGGAAGTTTCTAGATCTCGCTACAGCAAGGGCCTGTTTTGGATCTGGGCTAATACAATAGGAGCACACCAATGTGTACTCAAAAGTAGAGTTTGGTCCTTCATACATAACACATAATGATGCTTTTTCTTGCAAGCTAAAGAAATACTTTAAGTAAGGAAGAGGGTTGTATGTAACATTTGCTGCCAAAGGTTGGTCAGTACTGCTGTTCTCTCCCCAAATCCTCACTCCCATCTCCCTGCCCCAGCAGCAAAAGCTTGTGTCTCAGGTCAATAATCTAGGCACATATTTCAGCTCAGATTTAGCTTTATCTGAGCAAAAAGGTTGCATCTTTGCCACTGGATCACCTGTCAGATCTGACCTTTTTTGTCCAATTAAACATCCATACCTTCATTCTCACAGGTCCAACTCCACCAACTTCTTTCTTGCTAGGCTTTTCCCACAAATATAGTTTTAAGTCTGTTTTAACCATGCCCTTTTCCAAACCTTCACTTCTATCTATTCTGTCCCATGCAGCTTATTCTACCTTACCTATAGTTGTTCACGCATTACCAGGACACCACCTTTTGCCTTCAGCCAGCCCAGCTTCCAGCTTCCTAGGTGACAGCAAAACAGTGAGATCCCATATAACACCAGAATGTGCCAGGGAACAGGGCAAAGGAAAAATAGAAGACATAAGCAAGACAAAGAAAAGGAGAAGAAAAGCTTTTACAGTTCCTTATACTCTTACAACAGAATCCCTATTCTCTACTATAGATTTTTATACAGTTGCTTTTTAACTACCTGTTTTCTAGCACTGAAAATATAAAAGTGTCAGTCGGAGCTTTGATGAGTACATCTCTCCAAGATCCTCCTGACGACTTTCCAGCAATTATTCTATAGACTGGAGAAATACATGGGATCCCTTGTTACAGTCTGAGCAAAAGGTGCACCTTAAAAAAACAGTGATATTTTGCTATCTTGCAGTAATTAGTAAATCTCACCAACAAGCATAAAAGAGAATTCTAAAGCAATCAGTGTTTTCAACACATTTCAACTTTAAAGATTTCTGTCAACACTTAAAGCATACTATCTTGTTTTGCATAGCCCTGACACTTGATTTTAAGGATTCACTGCAAGCTCCTTCTGAACTTGGCTAATCTTTCTCTTTGGAGACTTGTATGAATCATGTCCCTTGCTTTCATTTTTGCAGTCTTCCTTCTCTGGGATGTGCTCACTGAAATGCTGAGCTAGGTCCTCAACAGCTATATATGTACATTGCTTCACTAGCTTTCAAGGTGCCAGCCTAATTTATGCAAGATGAGGATATGGGGCATGGTTTTTAATTTTATCCCATCATAGAAAAAATATATATCAACATTTCTATGCTTGGTACTTCATAGGCTGCAATAATGAGAACTTCTGCTTTTCAACCTCATTTGATTGCCACAAGATATTCTTAGCATATAAATGTTAATTATCTGTGCAAACAGGAAGATACCTGTTTACACTGAGCACATCCAGCTATCACTGAAATACTTCTTAGGCCTGGATTTTTCCCTCTGAACCAGATGCAATTCCTTTTCAGTGATTTAATTGCTTCCTTTCCATTTAATTACTTTGAGGATTAACTGCAGGCAAGTGTATTCCAATAATAGGCTCATCTACAAAGAACAGGAAACTTTCCCTGTGGTCCAGGGAATTCACCACTTCCGACTGCAGCTCAGCTATACAGCTATCATGTTTCCCTTTGCCCATGGGCTTTATGTGTCACCTTGTCTGTTTGAGCGTAAGGAAATGTCATGGGATGAACTGCTTGCTCTTGAATTCGCATACAGAGCTCCTGGCAGGAAATAACAAAATCCTTCTTCTCATCAGGGCAAAAGATGCAAATATTTCAGGCCCAAGTATTAAATTATTAATCAGATATAATTAATATTAATGATATCTAGAACCAATAGTTTCCACCAATAAATTTTGGGGTGGAGGGGGGTGGGGGAAGGTAAAACTGGTCAGCATTTTGCTTGTTCATAACATTATTTGGGCAAAGATCCTTTTTTTGGCCCTAACATGGATATTGAAAAGCAGTTGATCCAGTCTGCGTTTCATTGGAACTACTTTGCTTGAAAGCTGGGGCTGAGATTGTTGCTTTCTGTATGTAAAAATGACACTGCAGGAATTCGTTTTCACCTCCTTAGGTGAAGGCCAAGTGATATTTTGAGATAATTTGTGCTTCGGAGATTAAGGGATTTACAAGAAATTTCTTTTAACTTCAGATTACACCAAAGTCCATCAGAAAATGTTATGCTGTACCAGTGCTCTGTGACTGTGAGCTCCACACACCTGGCTGACCCCTCGGAAGAACTGGGTATAACGCACACGTAGCACAGCACCACAGCTTCTTGCATACCCATTGACTAAAATAAGCTCATGGGATCTAAGTTGGAAAAAAGGACCAGGAAACACTCACAAATAGGGTGGCAGAAATTTGCAGATAAAAGAAGAGGCACTCTAGCCCCTTCCCTTTTCTATGGACAGTGCTCCCTAATTTATGTGCCAAGAGAGGTAAATTGAAAGAGTTCTGTAGCTAATCCTAAAGCAAATTATACTGCCTTGGGTTAGTTTATTTTTCAGACAATACTTGGGATATATTTTTAGTCAAGAGTACCTTTCTTCCAAAAGTAGTTGTGCACAAAGTATTTTTCTGCCTCTCAAATTCTAAGAACATTTCTGTTTATAAATGAAAGGCTTATGACTCACTCAATAATAGACATCAGGTGAACAATGTATAAAATGCATTTTTTTGTTTTCTTTTTTCTTGTAATTGCAACTTGACTAAAGTAATTTGGTCTCCAGTTTGTTCTCATTGGTAGAAAAATGCCCATCTTAAATTCAGTAAAACTGTTAATGAGAGTTCAGATGTTTCCATTTAATCAAATTTTGGAGGTGATTTTTGCTGTCTCCTTTAATCCCAGATTTTGTTTCTATATTTCCTTTTCTGCTGCTTGTAGTAGGTGGAAGGAGAATTCTCCTTGTCCTACCCAGAAGAGGTACTGCCTATTTACTGAGGTGTACAGCAGTACAAACATGGCAAATGCATATATGTGTGGGAAATAGGAAGGCTTGTTACTAGGTTCTTTGTGTGATCTACAGCTAGCTAGTTTTATGTAAGAAGCTGGGGAGGTGGTGGTGGGAAAAGTTGGCTTGTTTTCCCCAATGAAAGATTTCTTTCACAATCCCCTGAAGGAGGGGGATATCTATCTGCCAGTCCCATCCAAAAAACTTCTCAGGTCCTGACCAACTTCTTCCAGCTTGGCAAAGGAAGGCTTACTCATAGACGTGGCTATGATAGTCAGTGCACACAGTTCATGGGCCAGCTCTGGAGCTAAACATATGTCTCAGATCTTTAGGGAAAAGGCACCAGGCATTTACCCAGGCAAGGGAAGCATCAGCTTGACCATTTCACATGCACGTGGGTCTGGACTAGCCAGACCAGATATCATCTCTTGGCCAGCCTCCAGGCTAAACAAATGTAGGTAGGGAATACAGGAAGGAACAAGAAGTATTATGATAGGGAATAGAAGAAAAGAGAAAGAACTGAGGTTAATCCCTATAGGTGTTGAGTATATTTTGACAGGGTGGTATAGATGGTCTGGGGGAAACTAAGGCTACTGTAGTGCGGGGAAGTTTGCATTCCGATAATACGGGGAAGTCCTTAATGCATTCTGATATATACTTGGCTTGTACACCCTGTCCTGTGAGTTTCAAGACACAAAAACCCAAAAGACCTGACTGAGTGAGGAGTTTAGATAACACCCCACTGAGGGGAAGGCTGCACCATGTGTTTGTCCTATGTTAGACACAAGGGGACCCAAACAAAGGAAAACTTTCTGGATACCCCAACTTTGGGAAAACCTCAGTCAGGCAGCATGCCCTGTGGAGCTCTCGAGAACCTGCTTTTTCAGTCAGGGTCCTCACCCAAGTGAAAGACAGAGCATGAGCTTCCACTGCAACCTTAGTATTGGTGTGATTAAACAGGTGACCAACTACAAGACACAAGCAAATGGTTTCATTAGTCCTGGACCCCATGGAACAGGGTTGTTACAGGGAGAGATATGCTGCAGTTAAAGAACAGAGTGGGATTGTAATGCCTTTAAATGTCTCTAAAGTCATCAAAGTTACTTATGCATATTCCAGTCTTCTCCAGAGAGAAAATTCTTAACAATTTTTAGCCAGTATCTTTGCAGTTACATATAGCTATGAACACCAGTGTTCAGACGATTACATTTTTTTAATTACTCGTGTTCTTTGGCCACATATTTGGATGCCACACAAGCAATTAGAATAAATATAAAAACCAATAGACAACATGCAGCAGTATGCACCAGTGCTAATAGTTATACTTATGGAAAAACACTTCTAAAAGAAAAGTCAGGAACTAGCAGTGATGGGCAGCTGCTACTACTACTGAGGGAAGTTACAATGTCCACCTTCAGTTCTATCTCAATTAAGCAAAAGCAGAATTTCTGAAAGCAAATACAGTAAAATGAAAGTGCCCAGCTTTTAAACTCTACCAAAAGAATCACACAAACCAATTTGGTCCACCCCAAATGTTCTAAAGGCAATTAGCAATATTGATGTAACTTCTGAAAGATGTATAACTAAACTTTCATTAAAGATGTCTGGTGACAGAGTATCCAGTCTTCCCAATCTGTGTCCCCATGCTCAATTAGCTTTATTATTAGAAAACACTTCTATTTACCTTAATCTTTCTTGTGTTAATTTAACCTCTTGCTTCTTGTCCTATTCATTGTGGATACAGAGCACAGTATTGTTTCCCTTTTGCAACAACAGGAATGGCTTAAGATTTTTAAACTCTCTTGCCACCAACACCCTTTTCTGTCTTTTTTATTTTAGGCTTGATAACATCCATTCTTCCAGTCTTACCTCCTAGCTCATCACGTCTACAACCTCTGATTATAAGGTGTATCTTGTAGGCTATATTTCTGTTTGTACACTCTGAACAAAATATTTGTCTTTTTAAAAGAATCTAACATTATTGATTCAGACACAATTTGTGATCCACTGTAATCTTAAGATCTTTTTGAAGAACTTGCTTCCTAATGTTTACCATCCTGAATTTGCATAATTGATTTTTCCTGCAGTATCTTCCCCTTATCTCTTATACTTGCCCTCATCCCCTGTCTAGGATGAGTTACATCCATCCAGTTACCATCTTTAAAATGGGTCAAAAGGAGGACCTTGGGAACTACTGACCTACCAGCCTCACCTCTGTGCCTGGGAAGATCATGGAACAGATCCTCCTAGAAGCTATGCTAAGGCACATGGAGGCCAGGGAGATAATTCGAGATAGCCAGCATGGCTTCACGAAAGGCAAGTCCTGCCTGACAAACCTAGTGGCTTTCTATGATGGTGTGACAGCATCAGTGGACAAGGGAAAACCAATGGGCGTCATCTATCTGGACTTCTGAAAAGCCTTTGACACAGTCCCCCACAAACATCCTTCTCTTTAAATTGGAGAGATACGGATTTGATGGGTGGACTGTTCAGTGGATAAGAAATTGGTTGGATGGTCTCATCCAGAGGGTAGTGGCCAATGGCTCTATATCCAAATGGAGACCACTGACAAGTGGTGTCCCTCAGGGGTCCATACTGGGACCAGCACTGTTTAATATTTTCATCAATGACATAGACAGCAAGACCGAGTGTACCCTCAGCAAGTTTGGAGATGACATCAAGCTGAGTGGTGCAGTTGACACACCAGAAGGACAGCAAGTTTGGAGATGACATCAAGCTGAGTGGTGCAGCTGACACGCCAGAAGGACAGGATGTCATCCAAAGAGTTCTGGACAAGCTGGAGAGGTGGGCCTGTGTGAACCTCATGAGGTTCAACAAGGCCAAATGCAAGGTCCTGCACCTGGGTTGGGGCAACCCCTGGTATCAATACAGGCTGGGGGATGAAGACATTGAGATCAGCCCTGCGGAGAAAGACTTGAGGGTACTGATGGATGAAAAGCTGGACATGAGCCAACAATGTGTGCTTGCAGCCCATAAGGCCAAGTGTATTCTGCACACCTCAAGGGAGGTGATTCTGCCCCTCTACTCTGCTCTGGTGAGACCTCACCTGGAGTACTGTGTCCAGCTCTGGAGCCCTCAGCACAAGAAGGACATGGAACTGTTGGATCGCGTCCAGAGGAGGGCCACTAAAATGATCTGAGGGCTGGAGCACCTCACTTATGAGGACAGGCTAAGAAAGTTGGGGTTGTTCATCCTGGAGAAGAGAAGGCTGCGGGGAGACCTGATTGTGGCCTTTCAGCACTTAGAGGGGGCCTATAGGAAAGATGGGGACAAACTTTTTAGTAAGGCCTGCTGTGTCAGAACAAGGGGTAATGGTTTTAAATTAAAGGAGGGTAGATTTAGACTGGGTATAAGGAAGAAATTTTTTCAATGAGGGTGGTGAAACACTGGAACGGGTTGCCCAGAGAGGTGGTGGAGGCCCCATCCCTGGGAACATTCAAGGCCAGGTTGGATGGGGCTCTGAGCAACCTGATCTGGTTCAAGGTGTCCCTGCTCACTGCAGGGGAGCTGGGCTAGATGACCTCCAGGGGTCCCTTCCAACCCAAAGCATTCTATGATTCTATGTTTCCAATCCATTTCTCCAGATTTTTATTTTTACTGTTATCCTGCAACACATTTGGGGTCCTTCCTAGCACTTTGTCATATGCAAAACTAATGAGCATTCTGACTATTCCACCATCTGTTTTGCTAATGAAAACCTTGAACAGAAGCAGATCTAAGACAGACCCCCCACAGAACCCTGAGCATAATTAGACTTTATTAACTACTCTATGGTGTGGTTATCTAATCAGTTTTGTGCCCACAGAATAAAGGCCATGTTTTTTCCTAGCTTGAATTTGAGAATACCAACTGACACTGTGACAAAAACTTTTCTTGAGTAAAGGTACATAAGTTCTTCTGCTTCTCATCTATCCACAAGTCCTGTTACCTGGTCACGGAAAGAGTGAGTTTTGTTTGCTCTGATTTGTTCTTGGCAAATCTGTGCTGGCTTCTGCTCCTCTCCCTGTTGTTTTTTAGGCACTGCCGACTGTTCCAGATTTATTCTGTGAATTGAAGTTAAACTGATTGATCTAATTCCCTCATCCTCTCTCTTTTTTTCACTCTTCTGATGAATAGGCACTAAGTTTCTCCTTCTTAATAGAAGTAGCAATAGATGCACTTTAATGTCTTCACAGGCAAAGGAATATGCATTTAGCAGTAAAATTAGATGTCTATCACACCAATATTTAAATTGTGATAACCTGAAAGCATTTTATTTCCTTTGGTTAGGAAGATTTACAGCTTTATAATTTTACCTCTGTTATACCTTGAAAATGCTAATAGAAATCAAATATTTAAAGATATCTGGAAACCTTTGGAGTCACTGTTTATGACTGTTCTAGAGTAGAGATTGGAGTAGAGTAAATGTCTCAAAGATGCCTTAATCAGGGAGATTTTACAAAAATATTTTATGGGTATTAAGGGTCCAAGATTTTGGTGATGTTCAATGAAAGCTTTAAACTTCAGATTTCCAATTTTATTTTCACAATAGTAACGGAGGATGAGACCCACACAGCCAAAGTTTGGCAACTAACAAAGAGTTAGTTACAGTAACTATGGGCTACAGTAACTATGCAGGCTCCTGGGCACTGGAGACAAATTGACACCTCCTTCCTAACAGTGACACAAAATAGATGAGATGTCCTTTTCATTCTCTCCCTACTCATACTAACATGAGTAGAGCTGAATGGTTTTGCTAACTATTTTAGGGAGCTGTTGCGGAATGCAGGAGATGGCTCCCACAGCAAAAGTTGGTGGCACTTCACTGGAATTGCTGCTGTTATCTCAAGCGTGTGAATCTTCAAACTGCACTGATGTCCCTGATGGATAAGCCTAAAGTTGAGTGAACAGGACAGTAAGATAAACAATTTTCTTGAGCCTCATGGTAGCCGGACCTGTCTGAGTTCAGGAACACTGCTAAATGGATTTCTGTTATATACGATATGATTGTTCTGTATATAAGTAAAGAATTCAGGTTGTGAAGACCATTTATTGGCATGGGTGAAATATTTCTGTCTTATTCCCTCAGAAATGAAGAAGGTAATATACTCCAGAAAAAGGGAACTTTATAAAGGTGCTTACAAATTTGACCATGCAGATAGAATCAAGACACCATTCAGGTCAGAAGGGACCTCAGGAGGTCTCTAGTCCACGCTCCTTCACAAAGCAGGAGGGGTCTGCAAGTAGCTAAAAACATGAAGGTTTAAAAGAGAAGGACACAGAGCAAGGAACAACTTTTAATATTTATGGAGATAAATATTGAGCTAAGAAAGAGTTCTTTCCGTGGTCAGATAATTCTGTACCTGCCCTTTTGGGAATATCAATAAAGATGAGTAAAAGCAAACAAACAAACAAATCCACATAATTTGCACACATAAAATTACTTTGGAATGGTTTTCAGATTTGATATACAATTGGATGTGTGTTTATTAGATTAGAACATTGTTGAATTGGTCTGAATTTTTAATGCAATGAATTGTTTCAGAAATTCTTTTAGTTCAGGCATTTGCCAAAGAACCACTTCAGCATTTTCTTTTGAAACTTTATTTTTAAAATTATGTCTACTTTTCATCTTAAAAAGCTAAATAACCTGAAAACAAAGTGCAGTGTTTCATTTTGGGTTCCCTGAAATATTTCAGGCAAATGTAAAATAAAAATTATACTTGTTTGGTCTTCTTTGTTGCTTCTTTGTTCCACTGAGAATATTGTTTTGACTTGATCTGTCCTGAATTTTTAACACCTCTATTATTTTTGGCTCAAGCATGAACTGAAACTCCAACTAGTGGCACCAGCCACAGCTGGAGAAAGGGTCTTGGACTATAGATCAGCAATGAGATAATGCATAAATTAGGGTCCCAGTCAAAAGAGTGTCAGCCCATCATCATATTTCAGACTTCTATGACCACTTGCTGACTGTTTGCATTCCATTGCCAGATCCAAGATTTTTAGGAGATAAGTCACTTAATCAAAATTAATAATAAAATAACTTTCTACAGCAGAACACCCTTTTCCTTGACAGGAGGTGCTGCCTGTTCACAGTGAGTAGTAACACTAAGTCAAATGAGAATCCATGCTTTTTTGCCAGGAACCAGCTGAACACATCCCAAGCCCTTACAAACACAATCTGACACTGAGAATCACCCATGCATTAAATAAGTTCATTAAAACAGGTCCAGCAATGTCTGCATCATCAGTTCACTCTTCAGCTCTGTTTTGCAAAAGGCTACAGTAAGCTGTTTCTAAATACTTGTTTCTAAATTATAGATGCAAATGTATAGGTATAAATATATATGTACACATATACATCTGACATTTAAGCAGCATTGCTTTGAACTAAAGCAGCTGACAAACCTTCCTAATGCTAACAGCTTTAGCATGGCACTGCTTAAATGATTCATACCCAAAGTGGCACCTTTTAGTGGCACAAAGCATCTTCTGCCTTATACGGTCAAATAGCTACTAAGAAGAAAAGAGCTTCAGTGTTATATGAGAAGCAGGATAGGAAAATTCTGTTTTCACAGATGTGAATGTAAATTTAACGTCACTGAATGAGAATTAATCTAGCTTTACATTGGCTTGTTACTATTAATGCTACAGCAGATCTCTTTGTGATAGCACTGTGTGTAGTCTCTTTAGAAAAACAAAACTACTAATGCAATAGTCATCATGAGTAATAGAAAACAACAAAATCTTTCCTCTTGTCTACAGAAAATTAGGTGGGAAAAAGTAATAACTTTTTTTGCTTACAAAACAACACAGAAATATGCCATGATTACTCTGGGTAAACAGAAGTCATATACTAGATTAATCCCACCACATTCTGAGGATGTTTTTTTCTTGGTTTGTATAACTTGGATGATATGCTGGACAGATCTTGGACAACAAAAGAAAAAGTAGAATTGCTTTTCTTCTAATCCTTAAGGCTTACAAAATTTTGATATTCATCTTCCAAGTTTCTAGTTGCAATTTTGTCATTTTCAATAACTGAGGGGAAAAGAGAGAGATAAAATTTTGCTAGGGACACAAAATATCTCATTTTTGAAATGCTTTTACTGTCTTTTAATATTTGGTTCAGAATGAATGGAAAGGGACTTCCCATCCTCAAAGTAAGAGATGTGCAGCTTCCAGACGCAAAAGGGAAACACCGTGTCCTATATATATAAAGTGCTGATAGGACTGTTCCAACATTGTTTCATCCACTGGACTTCATCCAGGATGATGCTGCAGGTGACTAATTTTATAAATAGCAACAAACTGAGTGACTCTGTAATTTACATCAATTGGGCATCCTTGGCTTCAAATGAAACAGATTGTACTGTGCTCCATACAGATTAATGGGGGCCTATTATGTCATCCAAGTAATTGATTTCCAGAGGAGCAGAAAAAATATCCCATAGAAATCTAATCAGTAGAAAAATGTCTCAGCTGAAGTATACTCTATCTGCAATCAGGAAAAGAGGGCAGAAGTCTTCTAAGGTAAGTGTGATTAATTTAAAAATCTGCAAGGTCTACAGCATTTTCTCATTAATTATTCAATCATTAATAAAATTCATACGTCTCTGCCAGCATCCAATCTGAGAGAGTAGCTATATTGAGCAGTCAGAAGCTTGATAATAAGGCAGTTCTATTAAAGGCTAGAAGCAAAAGTCCACTTTGAGGTAACAGGGAAACCCATTAATTTCAAATCCTAATTACTTCCCATTGTTGTGAACAGTCACTGTGTGTTGTTGATGGAGCAGAGAAAATTACTTGGAAATGAACATTTCCTGCAGCTCCAGGGATGACCCAACATCATTTCAGATGACTATATATCTCCGTCATGAAAAAGAAGGGGTCGGTCACACCAGTCAGATGTCCCGAGTCGGGGCAGAACATCAGGGTCCCATTGCAGGAGGGAGGGGCTGTGCTTCACCAAGATGCCAGCCCTTCCCGTTCTGCTGGCTCCATGTGAACAGGAGGCCTAAGAAGTTTTTAAGGGGATCTTTTAAAAGCAAGATTTGTGGTGGGTTATGGATTTGAGAGAGGTAATTTTCAGCAAGGCAAAAAATTTAGGAAAAGCTTTATGGGAAATAAATCAAATCCAATAACAACAAAAAGCAAAAATAGCTTATTTCTTAGCTTTTTTTCCTCCCTTTGTTATCACAAATCAGCAGAGAGGTAAGTTTATTGTGATAGTACAAACAGGCAGAATTGTATCAATACAAAGACTGAAATAATATAAAAAGAGATTATATCTTGAAGCTGCCTGCCACATTCCAACTGTTTCTTTTACTGGTGTAAATCTTCTAACTGATTTATTTTATTAGGATATTTTAACATTGTTTTGTATATTGAAACTTTAATTTAGCCTTATATCCTATCTAACAAATATCTTTTTTAAGCGTTTTATTGTTTTACAACGACTCTTCCATGTTTTGGGGGGTCTGAAACAATGTTTTAATCATGCCAACTTCAGCTGAACTTTGAAAGAGAACAAAAAAAAAAAAAGAATCCCACAGAACTGGTTGAGAGAACCTGTGAATATTCTGGGATAACGCCTCTTGCTCTTTCTGTGACGTCCAAGTTCATCTGCAGAAAAGAAGACCATAGTTCATGACTGCAGACCTTCACTGGAGAAATATTCATAGCTAGTGTTTCACACTGAGTGAATGGGGAAGCAGATGACTTAAAGTTCCTGAGAAACTCCATTGCACAGTCTTGAAAGAGAAGGGGAAGTAGTGAATAATCAGATATATGCTCTAGAGGTCCCAGCACAGCATTTGGAGGGATCACCATGACGTAATACAAAACACAGGCTGCACTTTAGGAAAATTTAAAAATTATTTAGTGGAAAACAAAAAAAGAAAAAATGTCTCTCTGTACTAAGGAGGGAAAAGTCCACAGACTTGCATTATCTCTGCAAATCCTGTGAGCCCAGAAATCGGTTCTAAAGGTTTGCAACACTTTGAATTGCAGGAGCTCCATCTGTCCCGAGTACTAATAGCAATTCAACAAGTCTATATACTTTTAACAAGTAGATTGTAGCTCAGATAAAACTGCTAATCCTGTATGGTCTTCACATAACCTCAGAAACATGACAGATGATGCAGCACATATTTCCTCTGACAGATACATATTTGCCCACTCTTTCAGCTTGTTCTCACCAGAGGTGGGATGCGTCAAGGCACTGTGAATGGTGCAGGTATCATTTTATCTCTGGAACACAAGTGAGAATCCAACTTAAGTCATCAGTGATTTTAAATTGTTTTAATTGCTGTTTTAATACTGACCATGAACTCCTTTGAGATAGCTAAACTTTGGAAGACCAGCCTCTCAGTTTATACTGATTAGAAAAAAAAAAATTCATCACAGAACTATTATAAAATCTGAAGGGTGGTGAGCATTTCACATTTGAACTACTTTAGTAGATTTAGACTGAGATTATATCAGTCACCTCAGAAAAAGTGTCCTTCCCTGTGATTCATTTACTTTGTGGACTAGTTGTCACCTTCAAAAAAAAAAAAGGTATCTTACTTTGTACAAGAACTACTGCAGAACTGTACACTTTTAGAATTTACCATCATCATAACTTAGTGGGTTATAATATTTATGACCAATTTCTCCATTATTAGAATTTACTGGATTTTACAACACCAGATAAATCAAATTTTTCTGATTAAAAAGCCAAGTATCATTCTAAATTTCAGTTAATAGACATGTATTTACATCATTACAGAATGCTTATTCTTCGTAAGCTTCCATGGACAATAATTGCTTTAGTCTATCATTGTAATGTTGCAAATATAGATTTAAAAGTACATGCTTCTGCATCTTAATATTTTTGACTATTCTTCTTAGGAAGTTCTCTTCCATTAAAATACGGTTGTTTTTTTAAGTGGACACTAGGAAACCTAAGGTATAATATGACATGGCTATGCCAACAGGCAGAGTTAGTCACAGTGTATTTGTCAGACCTAAATATATCTGTTCTTTTATTCCACTGTTGATTTTTCCTAAAAGTTTCAGATTATCAAGTCAATACTGCAGACATGCTGGAGTATGAGACTAGTTGACACTTAAGTTTCTGAAATATTGATAAATACGGATGAAGCAGGGAAGGATTAAAGCCAAATCCAAGCAGATGTGTTAGGAATGATTTAGGCATTGATTGCTGAAGAAAGGCATGCTAGGCAGAGTTTTACTGAGTCTGCAAGGGCACTTTGATATACATGATACACACAGAGCAGGAGGAACAGCCCCAAAACTAGATGGTCTTTTCACTTGTCATTTAGTCCCTGAAAACATGTCAGTGGGCAAACAAACTGAAACTGTGTCACAGTGTCTTCCTATCAAAAGCAGATATGTTAAAGCTCCCTAAGGGCCAAAAAAGAATTTAACTTCTGCAACAGCTTGCAGGTCTGACACAACAACAAACGATATGTCATCCTAGTGATGGCTTCAGCCCATGATTTGCAAAAACGTCAGAAAGACACTGTTTTACTGGAACATCTAAATGTGATAAAGGACAACATTATTTAATTTTAAGTGAGTTTTGATGCATTGCTTTCATTCCAATTGTTATGTTCTTTTTAGCAAAATCAAAACCAAAAAAAATGCACTGCAGTGTAGGGCTGGTGGATGCACAAGCCTGAAGAAAGATGAGGGATATAACAGTATTGTAAACCATGGGTATAGTTGTACTTCCAAACAGGTGGAGAGGGTGACATGGGTCTCCAGTCACGTTTCTCTTGTTACAGTCTCCATGCAGGTCACTTCAACGTGAGCTTGTCTATCCCCAGCACAGTGTGGCAATGTTACCATGGGAAGGTACAGTACTCGGAGTGGTAGCACGGAGAAAAAAAAAGACAGTATTCATGGGAACTTATATGGTCATCACTGGTTTCTTCAACAGGTAATATTGCTACACCTTGCATGCCCCAGCTGGGCTGGCTTTCCCTGGTTTGTGCAGTGCTCCAGAGCCAGCAGCACTCTCCAGAGTCAGTATGAGAGTTTGGTACCTCCAGGCTCCTGAGGGTCTAAAATATGTAAGAAATTTTCTCTAACCAGCAAGACAAACTGTGGATACCTGTAGATGATGATTGGAATGAGACTTCAGATGTACCTCATTGCAAATCAACGTGTCCAGATATATTGAAAAGAAAATCCTTGTCTTTTGCAGTGACAACCCACAGTGGTATAAATACATACTGCTATGTATGCACAAAATATATTGCATATAAACGCAATTCATATATATGCAAAAAAGATTCATTCTATCTAGATATTCACGTATGAGTTCCTTTTCAAAGGTAACTGGAGAAGTAAATTGTATCTTGTAGGCATAGACCTTCAATGGGGCAATAGGCACTTTTCTGGCCCAGGAGAAACCGGCAGTTTCTGTTTAGGGGAAAAGGAGCACAAGTCCTGTATAGAAATACTGCGGCACATTTCCCTTCCTACAGACAGCCAAGAAAGACTGGTGCTGAGGCCTCGTCCTGCTGCTCTCCATTCTCCTCTGCCCCTTTTGAGGTAATGGATGGAGAACAATTCCTTTTCCACATTTAGCACAGAGACTGCAATTCTGCCTGTCCTTCACACAGACTTGGCAAAATGATAAAAGCATATAGGACCCCATGTTCTTGTCTAGTTGCTAGAAAGACTCAATCCACAAAGCAATTTCTTTTTGCCTATCTACAGTGCTTGCA
Source organism: Gorsachius magnificus (assembly GCA_034008185.1). NCBI lineage: Eukaryota > Metazoa > Chordata > Aves > Pelecaniformes > Ardeidae > Gorsachius > Gorsachius magnificus. The sequence continues at coordinate 169,277,480 of CM067081.1, forward strand.
TAAAAAAGCTTCTAAAATGCATATCAGAATACAGCTTTACAGTGAATTTATGTTAGAATAGGTGAGATCAAGAGAAGACATTTACATTTGCAGAAGAAAAATGGTTTGGTTGCTTTTTAATTCCCAGGAAAAAAATCATTCAAGGATCACTGGAGGTTTTGGGGTCATGGCAGAGCAAGAAACTGAATCCAGACTTTCTGCGTCAGATGAGGAACATAATCAGTGGTCCTCCTCCCTCCATTGCCTGCTTTTAGAAGAGCACAATGAGCTTCCCAAGCCTGCCCTTGGTACGACTAAAAATCAGCACCTGGGCACAGAGGGCAATTTGAACCTCCACCTAACATTTCCTGCTTCTGATGATGATTTTTTTCTCTTTCTTTTGATAAATGGAAAGAACACGAATATGAGTTAGTTCTTTAGGTTTTCAAATATAGAGCAAGTGGCTTTGTTTACCCTCAAGTTGTCAGCACAGATATGGAAGAAAGTCCTTCAGCAGTCCATCAATTAATTGTGGAAATTAATCTTTTTTTTCTCTTCTTAATGCAAACTTTTGGCAGCAAAACACCAATAGTGTCATCCTCCAAAGTAGAACTAGCAAAAAGTGAAAGATTTATTGAGCTTTGCTCAGGATGTCTCTAATTATGCAAGTTAATACCTCATGCATGCAAAACTTCCAGCAAAGAAACAGAAGGAAAAATTGCCTTCCACGCAATGGCACCAAAGTGCTCGTTTGGGATGTCACACTGGTATAGTTGAACTTCCAGTTGTTATTTACTAAAATGAGGCTCCGGAAAGTAGAAGTTTGAACTTCAATTGTTTTAATTATTTAATTTTTTTTTAATCAACACATACTAAAGCTCCTTTGCCATAAATGAGGATTCCTTTGCCATAAATGAGGATGTGCACATTTACATCAACCGAGGACCCAACTCATATGAAACTTACAATCACAGTGGGGTTTGTTGGGTTTTTACGTGGACTTCTGCTACCTCATACAGACAAATCATAGTGCTGTAAGAGGGTTTCAGCTGTAAAAATCCCTCCTGCTTAAAGGACCCTAGGCCACGAACATAACTACTGAAATTCTCTTTTTGGTTACTACCAAGTGTGTATCCATATCACAAACCTGTTGCAGTCTTCTACAAAAGCAGCAGCCTTCCTTGGGAGGGAAAAATCACCAAAAATCCCACAGACAATGGAGAACAAGAAAATCAAGAGATCAGGTTCATGTTTTGTGCAGCACAGATATGTCTAGAAGTTTACAGATCTTACTCATTTTCCTAAGAGAACTGCAGCCTCACATTTTCTGAGTTTCAAATCCGTCTCTAAAGTATAAAAATATTAGAAAGTTCTGATGACCTAATTAAGTGCAATTCAGTTAATTTTGTATGCTCAGGGCAAATTTCTCATTAAAATTATTTAGATGCTTCTGCTGTCCAAAATTTGTTATAAAAAACTTACTAAACTACACACATTTTTAGCATTTTTTCTAATAAAGTAAATAGGAAAACACAGTAATAACTGTACACTGGGGGAGTGATGAATCTGGGGCTCTTTTCATTTCAGATTACTCAATTCAAATTACTTATATTAAAATCCACTCCTGTTTGTCTTCCAAAGTGAATCAAGAGAAGCTATCAAGGGCCCTGTAATTTATGATCTGACATGGGGAAAGTGCCAAACAAACAAGGGTTGTGACAATGTTTAAGCTGTGTTTAAAAATAATAGGTTCTTGGCACAGCATTAGACAGATGAAAGATGTTGGGGAGAAGCTCTAGTCGAAAAGATTGGTGCTGTCGTGCCATTTGCTTCTTTGTTGGTCTGAACAGACTGTGGCAGTCTACATATGAGAAAATGACCATTCTTCCCGGGATCCCTTTTACAATACACGTTACCCCATCTCTTGGAACCACTGACGCTCACTGTCTGTGTTGACTCAAGCTTCTACACAGGTGATGACTCTTAAAAACAAATTCTGCATCATTCATAAGAAAAATGTGGTTTCTAGTTCATCCATCATAGTGTCATATCTCCAATCTTTATTTTAGCCTGGACCTGGAAATTTGCAGGGCTCAAGCTGCAGAAGTGGAGGTCAAGGAAGCACACTGAGGAAAGTGAACGAGCTGAGAGAGGAAAGGAAGGTGGCGTTTCTGGAGAAGAGATGCTTTTGCAGTTAGCAGGGATAATGTTCCTTTCTCTTTTGGAAAGTTTATTACTGTTCTCTGTTGGGGAGGGGTAAAATCTGGAAAGCCTTTTCATTTTTTTTGCCGTTAGCAGCTCCCAAAGTACAGGAATGGTTTTTTTGTTCATGTGAAATGCACTAGGAGAGAGTGAAAATTTTCCACCCTGGTAAGAACTTCTCAATAGTTTTCCATAGTTTAACAGGAATTGTTTTTCAGAGGGAGAAGGAGGGGAGTTGTTTGCTTTCAGCTTGAAATACAGTATTATATTTTACAGGAAAGAGGTACGGAAAGATTGTTCAGGGAGTGCAAATAAAGTACCTGCTCCCCCAGGAAACCTCCTCCAGTGGACCTTTAACAGCTGAGATCACTACCCTGTGCTAGGCACAATGACACAGAGCTAGGCACAGAGCTTGTTGCCTGCTGATTAGCCAATGAGGCCAGCCACATTTCGGGATCTGCCTCCCCTGAAATCAGTCTCTCCCAGTAAATCAGACTGGCAGCTGAGATAAGCTAAGGCAGGTCTAACAAGCCAGCCCCAGCGTTCCTTTCTGAAACCTGCTTTCTGCTTTTATCAGGCAGAGCCGTGGTATCTTGAACTCCAGGAAGGTGCATGCCTCATCCAGTTCCTCTGGCTGGAGAAAAGAACACCCGCGGTGACCGTGCTTTTCTCCAGAGGGATGGGTTCTGTTTTCAGATCTGGCTTTTGTTAAACTGTTCTTTTATGTCTTGAAATCACCCTGGCCAAAAATCAGGGGGGGGGGGGGGGTATTAAAAAATGAATAACTAAATAAAAGGTCATTGTGTGCAAATGGGGGGAGTAAGCAATAACTCTTGAACATTTGGTATTGGGCAAGTGAACTGAGGAACAAAACGTTAAATGAAAAGCATTCTGTGTGTCCTACCTTCAATGGTAGTATCTGCCTCGGTAATTCACAGAAAGTATTCAAACCCTGTTTTGTTTAAGGGACACTGTGTGGTATGTAGGTCAGCCTCTCCAATGATTCTTTTTCTATGACTTTCTCAGGAGCTGGCTGAGGGGGTTTTTTTCCTTTCACTTTATACCTAAGAGCATGATGTTCTACAGATTCATATTCTGAAAGATGCAGTGATTCACAAATAAACGAACAAAAATGAGCCTAAAAAAATTGCTCTCTGAGATTCAGATATAAAAGCAAGAGAAAAAGCTGGCTTGTCTTTGTTTTAGCAGCACATTGACTACCGTAATAAAAAGAAAAGGAATAATACTGTCAGGAGGATAAAGAGACTTTTATGGGACTTCAGGAAAATTAATTGTATCAATTTAGCAATGCTGAATACCTAATAATGGTGAGCAGCTGAGAGTGACTCAGCATTGCATCAAGTATGCCCATTCTCTCAGGAAGTGTTTCAATTCAACATGAGAACCAGACTGTAACTTTTTTGTGATTGACAATGACTAAGACACATGTAAGATGCTAGAGGATTGAGTCATTCTTCTTGTTTTTCTCAAAGTGATAGCAGAAGAACTAATTCAAGGAAATAACCTACCCAGATTCTCAAACTGAAGCCAATTATTTTAAAGACTTCAGGTGTTTTTCTAAGATCCTATGCCCCTTTTGTTGCCCCTTTTTATTTCCAGAAGGCAATTAGTTGTCGCTGGCATCCATCTCCGGAGCTCGTTCCACAGACCTGCAAGCTGTTGCTGGCTCTGGTGCCATCAGAAAAGCTTTGCCTGCCTCGATGTTTCTGTGCACAGGGTGCCACAGTTCCTTGAGCACTGTCGATTCCCCAGAGTTTGTGTTTGTCCTGATAGCCGGTGTCACTTTTACAAAAAAGGGGCTTGATTGTTTGCCCACTTTGAGGCCTCTGTTGTAGCCAGCTGCTGTGCCCACCTGTTCACCAGGAATTGCTCCTGTCTGTCACTGAAAGTCTCAACATAAGGAATGAAAAAGCAATGATGTCCTAGCTAGAAAATAATGGACAGAAACAATACTGTGAGACAGGAACAACTTGTGCTCACTCTGTGAGCCTAAGCCTGCCCACTGAGAGAGAATCCTCCTGGGATGTCTGGTGAGACATTTCCACTCTAAGAAACTCGCAATAAATCAAAAAAAAAAAAAAAAAAAAAAATCAGTTAGTAGTGTAAATATTCAAATGTGCATGGCTGTGGTTCTGCCACCATTTCCAAATGTCATCGAATTCATATTACTGCAAAGGTCACAACGAGAGTTGGGGCACACCAGTCACTGCAATTTAAGCTGAATCAATGGAGCTTTTGTTTGTAAAGTCTATCTTAATATCAAACACGCTGAAAGGAGTTCTGAAAGCTGTATCCTCATAAAAAAATTAGGAGACAACATCTGTATACACTGCAGCATTTATTTTATTTTCCCAAAAGCATATCAAGCAGTCATCAAGGTAAGTTTAAGTGAAGAAATACGTATGCACATACATACATACATGGTTACTGGAGCCAATGCAGTCTCGGAACCATGTGAAGTGTGGCACTATATCATGGAGGAAAACCAAGCAGTTCACCTCCTGTAAGGATACTCTAATACTCATAAACAGGAACAATTTGATTTAAAGTGACAGTGCAAGTATCAACCTCAGCACAGTCAGGCAGGTTATAACTTAGAAGACAGTAAGTCAACATAAAACCACTCAGAACTTAAAACTATTAGCACTTATTTGTGCAATCTGCATTGAACATTGCAACTCCCTCCAGTCCAGACAGCTTTAATAAGAAATTATCACTCCTATAACCTCTAGGAATCCACATCTGTTTACATGGTACTCCTAAGTGTACATGCTCATGCCTTAACTTCAGCTTCAAATTCACTGTTCAGATGCACCTTTGTATTATCAGTGGCCATGGGTCTCCTGTTTGCAGAGATACAGACTGCAGTGATTTGAGGTTAAGGTGGCAAAGCAGCAAAAAAAAGAAGGAATTCTTTGTTGCAAATTGCTCCCTTGAAACCAATGCAACAAAACTTACTAGGATATGTAGAACTTACCAGAATATTTCTGGATTTTCTTCCATGTCCTTCCAGGCATTGAGTTTTCTTTTCACTGGCCATTCTCACTTCTTGGTAATTTGAATGCTACTTTTCTATGTGCTGCAAAGAGCAGGCTCTGTTTTTCTGAATCCAAGCTTTTGGATTCATAAAAGCTATGCCAGATAGGTAAAAGAATGGTAAAAGAAGTATTCTAGGATTTTTTTCCCTCTGTTTTTCTCTGGCTGCTTAGCCATATCTGTTCTGTGTCCTGGACGTTCACATCATTATTGTCTTTTCAGCATTAGTCTTTCTCTCAGAGGCTCCTTGATTGCACTTTCTCTGGTCTCCCACCTTCTGAAGTCCTAGGACTGCCAGAGCACCCAGCTACAGAAATCTAGTTAGAGGGAAACATAGGTTCCTGTAGTCCTAAAATAATCCAGTGAAGAAAAAAAATAAGGATGGCTGAAGGCCAACAAGGACTATGTAATGTATCTCTAACTGTCAGGGGTTTTTTATGCTTGTGTGGCTGCTCTATCTCATACTTGGAGAAGTTGTCATATGCTGTCAGCACCGGCTGATCTCCAGTTTGTGTTTCTGAGAGCAGCCCTTTCAAGTCATTCCTGATGAACTCAGGCAGAGATATTTTCCCTAATGGAGTTGCTTTCTCCTTTGTCATATGTTCCTATCTGGAGAGGTAAAACAAGTCAAACTTGGTATCCCATACTTACACCTGCAGCCACGTTGAAGGGTAACAATGAAGATGCTCCACTAACTGCTGCCCGTAAACTCACTGGCAAACAATTCTGATCCTCTCCTATGATGAATTGTTAGTCAGTTCACTGATAACCATTCCTGAGCTGCACTGAACTGGATGAGTCACATATCTGTCAGCACAGCTACTCTCATAACTGAGGCTGGTGCCCATTCCTGACGCTGCCACAAGCCACACACCACAGTTGATTTTCACATCTCCCACCTGCATACCTTGCTTTTCATGCTAAGCATGTCCATTTCGGTGTTCCACAGGTGCAGCTCCAAGCTAATAAGCATAGCAGGGCCCTCTTGTGTACATACTCCTGTTTATAGCAAGTAAACACAGACAATAGGCTTTGTAGCCAGATCTCTGGTTCTTTTATCACATACTTGGTTTCATCCAAATTTGCCATCTTCGAAGTACTTGATCTTTGCCAACCAATCTCTCCGGTTTTTCAGAGTGCTGCAAGCAGATGGGATGAATTCATCCCATGAGTCACTCCAGAGCCTTAGTGTGCACAGACCCCACGTTCAGTGCAAGCTCAATTTCCCATGTCATTCATGGTGATCAGAGATTATTGAGTGACAATTCATTTTTTGCACTGTTTGCCCCTCACCACTCTTGTTTGCTATAAATTAAATTTATTCCAGGTCCTGAAGTGAACCGCATCGTGATTTTCCAGCCCTTAGTGTCTTCAGATTTTAAGAAGAGGTCTCTCTGGAGCTCTTCATGTTATTCCAACAGATGTTGAAGGTGTCTCAGTTGCATCAAAAACTTCCCATTTCCCTGCCATTGGGTCTGCAAATAGTCTGATGTTCATAAGGACCATTTCCTCACTTTTGATCATGAACTGTGTAACACTAGCATGAAGCTGTTAGCCACTCAGTTAATAACTTTTTTTTGAAGTGTTGCATGTCACATAGTCACTCCCAGACTGGACAGTAATAGCTGATATCTTTGAAGGCACACCAAATTTCTATTTATTTCCCTCTTTTAACCCTACATAAAGACTGATCTGATCCAGTCTGACCTTGCCTTCATCTGTAGGTTTTGAATCTCCTACATTAAACTACTTACCAATTCACTCCTGTTTTCCTACTGCAGTTACTTCTCCTAAATTTGTTATTTCTAGATTTAGCACAGCAGGGTCTGTTAAAATTGAAACATTTTTTGGGCCTATCAAAAAGGTCTTATCAAAGATGCTTGATATCTTGATGCATATAAAGATCTGTACAGCAATTCTGCTTGGTACTAATGTTTTGCAACAGGATGTACTGGCCCTTTATGATCCCAGTAAGAAAGTCAGTCAGACTCTGGAAGGTATCATTTAAAAGGCTACTTATTAGAGCTAACACTGTAAGGAGAGACTAGCACAGCCAATCTTACACCCCTTTAGATGGTGGGGACCCCAGGTGGTGCAGCATCGAACAGGCTCCGATCCATGTGCAGCAATGCTGGGCAGACCCCATCCATAGGAGATTCCACCATTTCAGTCATCGGAGCTGTTACAGGCTTTTCTTACAAGAAAACAGCTCTACTCATCACTTCTACAGTCAGACAGAAATGATGCTCCCATGAGAACTTCTCACTGCACTGTTAGATAAAGGTGAGGTCACGCAGGAGGTGTAATCACTGGTACCACAGGGGAGCTGCCTGCAGGATCCTCCGTTGCAGTGAGCTGGTGGGGTCTGTCCTGCAGCCAAAGGCTTTGCACAGCACAACACAGGCAGCTCAGTGCAGCGCAGCACAGGCCTGTGCTTGCTTGGGATAACTGTTAGGTGGACCACTCACTCCTCGATGTACAGTGGTCTCCTGGTCAGGATCACTACTGCTACCTCTTGCCTCACCTTTCACTTTGGGGTTTCAAAAGGGCAAGTTCCTATTCAGAGTAAACCATATAAGTGGTTGCATAACTGTCCACCAGAGACAAAGAGTACTTTGGAAATACATTGATTAAAAGCCATCTAAAAAGACTGTTAGGTGATGCTGCTCCTTTCTTCCCATGTGCTCATTTGCAAATATTTGGAGTACCCATAAGTCCCCATTTCCATTGCTTGATCACTACATTTCTTTTCAGGAAAAAAATAATTTCACACCCTCAAACCATGCAATATTGGCTAATAAAAAAAAAAATCAAATAACTTATGAAGACTCTGGAATTAACAACTTCCTAAGTCAGAAAGACTTAACTTTCTTCTCCCTGCATCAAAGACAATTATGTAATGTAGGATTTAACAATTAGGTAAGTATACAATCTATAATATCACATTTCACAAAGGTACTACTTCTTCATAAGCTCCACATTAATTACAATGTATAAGTAATTTTCTAGTGAACTAGGGAAGTTATCTGCTGGTGGTGGTTACAAGCACAAGCAAAGCCATTCTCATGGTCCCAACTCCAAATATGAGGCTGCAAAGGTCAGCTGAAGGGTTTGTATAACATTTGGGCTAGAGTGAATTGGTAGAGGTTCAGATTAGTCAGATAAATAAGCACAGAAAGTACATGGTTGTTATTGGTTGATAGGAAGAAACAAACACATTTTAGAAACAAATTGTGCCGTTTGTGAAATGACACGATACTCATACGCAGTGGGAAACCCGTGCACACAAGTGAGAAAATGTTCAGAAAGGGTTTAATCTGAGCCATTAAAGCCATAAGGAAACTTGAGTCAGCTGCAGAAGGAATGCCCTGGGTAGTGCAAAGAGTGCAGTCGGTCACATTGCCAAGCAGCGCCTGCGATGCTTTGTTAAGAACAAGCACACCAACAGGAAATGGCATGCACAGGGTACTTTCAGAAAAGTACTGCAGTGGCTCACACAGCCTTTTCCATACTTACTGAAGACTGTGCAGCATCATGGACTGTTATTTGCCCCTTTGTGGTAAAAAAAAAAATGCATTCACATTCCAAGCAGCACTGCAAGAGAGAGACAGCAGTTAAGCAAAAGCGTGTTCTCTGTTTCCTGATGGATGAGCAGGTGATGCTGGCAACCTAAAGAAAATACATGGCTACGTGACACTGCTGTGGCCCTTGGAGGAGCACTGCAAGGAACTCAGTCAAGGAGTGCAAGAAGCATCCACCACAAGCTGACAGAAAGACATTCACAAGAACAAAATACAAAACGATGCTAAGGGCCTTCCCAGAGGCAATGCAACTGCCAAAAAATGGTAAGAAGAATGAGAAACAACTAAAACATAGTAATGCCTTTTTGATCAGAGATATGAGTAATTCACCCTTCTGTCCTCCCTATCTTTTTCAGAGAATGTCCCCAGCTACAGCACATCACGCTTTCCTTCTTCACCCACAGCCCTTGTTTTTTCTCATACTGACCTCACATCTTTCATTTTCTCTGGCAGAGATATTTTTTGTCCTGCACTCAGTTAATGTACACAAATGAAGCCCTAATGTACGTAGGTTGGAGGCTGTTAAAACAGAATACTTGCTGATGCCTCTCCCTAGGAACACCCCCACAGAAAGCAGGTGGATTTAGTCTGACTCAAATCCTTTTTTCATCAGCCCATGACCAAACCACAGAACTGAATAATTTTTTGGACTTAAAAGCAATTTTATTTTCCCATCCTCCTCAAACTCAAAGTAAATAAATAAAAAAATAAAAACCCAGAACCATTCTTGTTCAAACTTTCCAAATAAAATTACATTTGGATGGAAACCACATCTGGAACAGAGAAAAGTTTCTGAATGTTATTAGCCATTACAAGTGGGATGTTAGAATATAAACATGATGTAACCTCAGCACTGTGAGCATAATAAGCTGTTCTGGCACCCAGAACAAGATGGCATCAGCCTTTCACATCTTTAACTGCACGTGCACATATGTAGGAGTTTCTGTCTCTCATCCCACTCTGTCCAAAGTCTTGATTGCTCAGCAGGAATCCATCAGTTGCTGTGTATGTAATATATGGATAGACAAGTACCATGGCAATTCGTCCATTTGACACACAGTGTGACGTATCCCACGTAATTGCCCGTATTACTCTGTGACCAGCAGTCTCCCCTGAGATGGGGTGGGCACAGTGAGTCAGTCATTGTGGGGAAGCTGGAGGAGCATCTGGCAGAACCCCTCTGCCCCCACATCCTGGCAGCAGCCTCTTCTTCCTTCCCTCATCCCCCTGCTCCTGCAGGCCTAGGAATAAGGAATATCTTCCTGCAGTATGAGGACAGCTGGCATGGCAAAGCCAACTGCAGGGAAAAGGAGAGAGGCTGGCGGTATATAACCATGTGTGTGCATCCACACTCTGCTTGGGGTCACTCCTAGCAGACCGCAGACCATGGAGATCACAGGGCACTGCAAGATTTATCTTGCTGCCTTTTTGCCATTTTGTGCTACCCTTTCTGCTCTTGTCCCCGCAAACCATGAATTCTTCAGCCAAAACTGAATTGCAGCCTCCTCTGGAGTGAAGCACGGATTCTGAATACCAGTGTACAGCAACGATTGAAAAAAATGGAAAAGGGACGTGAAGAAGAATACAATGACAATCTCTGCAACAGGGCTGGTTCTGGTAAGTTGAGAGCACTTTCTCGTGCCTATATGTTTTTCATTAACAATGATATCATTAGATTTGTATTCATTTTTTGGACTTGTAAGGGGGGCGGTCTCAAAGGAACTTTTCCAATTCATATTCTGTCTTCTGTCTTCTCAAAAGAAAAGAAACTTTTGCAGGGTTGCCACTTTTTTTTTTTTCCCAATACAGAATGAATCAGTAATAACATTAAATTCAGTAAAAACACCTTTAAGAATCCTGCCGAAGAGCATGTTCAGCACTTGTGTGTTTTGGCTCCCAGGATAGTTTTGCCCTGACTCACTCATGTTCTGAGAACAAACTGGGGAGTTAAATTTATTATGCAATTCCTTTCTTCTTATAGGAGTAATTTTTAAAGGCTTTAATAACAAGCAGTTATGGATCATTTCCCCCTGAATAACTTGTTTTCTTTATCCTTGATAAACCTTTTTTTTTTTTTCACTGCAGCAGCTGATTGTGCCTCCTGTTGTAATGAGTCACAGCAAAGCCTTGTCAGCCCAGCCACAGCCTGGCGCACTGCGTGGTGTCGTGCAGGAGAGCCGAGGAAGCCCAATTAATGTGTGGCGGTCCAATACGTCTGCATGGAAAATGTGTCAACCTGTTGTTTCCAGTGCCTTGAGGGGGATGGCTTGTGTAGAGTTAGGAGGGGAGAGTAGACAGGGAAAGCCAAAAAATCCTTCTGAAAAATAAGAGCTAGACTTATTTCCAATATTCTTATAGGTAAAGATAGTTTTAAGGTCCCTACCCCCAAAATATAGCTAAAATACAAGAGAAGTTTCAGACTACCACTGTCTATGATAGGCACAGCAGCCAGTCTTTTAAGCAGGCCTTGCCATTCAATTTTTCTGAATATACAGCTCCCTTTCACATAGTATGTGAAGCACAAATTTAAATCAAGGAAATTCTATTAAAGAAAGACCCCATCCATTCAAAAGATCTAATCATCCTAATGCCGATTGGCTCTTTTGCCATCTAATGCCCTAAACTCCAATCTATTCAGTATACGTCTTGTAGAGATTATAAAATTCTGTCAGAAACTTTGCCTTCTGCAAATCATGATCATTAAACAACAGAGTGGTTTATTTGCAAAATAACTACAGTTTTGAAGAAAGGAGACATAACAGACCCAGGTATTTCCCCTGCATCATCACTGATCAGGCTTAGGATGGCTATCATCCCGTTGTATTTTTTCAGTGATTTTTTTTTTTATTTTTGACATTTTACTGTTGATTCCAGTAAAGTATTAAATGAGGGAATACTGTTAGGAAATATTTTAAAGTAATTTTCTGCTACTTTTGTGAAGAAGGTGGTTGGCATTTTACATGCAGTTCTAAGTATAGGAGAAGGCAGTGTCAAGAATTTCTGGCTGTGCTTTTTTTGACTGTCCCCCACAGATAAGGAGACTCTTAATTCTTAGTAGGCCTGGATGGAGCAGCTGATGGAGCTTAGAGCACCGCAGAGAAAGGGAGGATTGCTAGCAGATGAAACAAGGAGTCAAGGTGAAACTGAATCCCTTTCTCCTTGCCATCCCAGGCATTTGTGATCCTGCTGCCTGCAGCTTTTGGTATGAAATGCTAGAAAGCACCTTGTCCCCCTCCCCATCCCTGTCTCTTTAATAAAAGTCTTGCTGAAAGCTGTAAGAGACAAAGAGAGGCTCCATTTCAGGGATGGGGGTGGAATCTCCAGGGTTTTTTTTTTTGCATGTGAGCATGACAGATGGAAAATGTTTCCGAGAGAAGTCTGCACAAGTGGCAGCCAAGAACTCCATGTGTAAATGCACTTGGCAAATGCAAAAGAAAAAAACACCTCGGCCTCCTGCTTGAGAACTGCCCTATTCCGTACCTCTCCAAGCACAAGACATGCCTCTTTATTTTGACAATGTCTCATGGCAAGCCCAGGTCCCGCAATTTGATCAGCACAGGGTACACCTGAGCCCCAGGGGTAGTTCACTGCAGACTGCACCTGGCTGCCAGATCTGATTCCACACTTCCACCAGCCCAGGAGACACATTGAAACATAACAAAGTCATAATTTCTTATTTCATTATTCAGTACTTACAATGTGGTAGCAGGATCAGGACCTGGATATACATACTCTATTATTTTCTAGTCTGAAACATTAGTTCTAGTGCCTCGAGTTTCCTTCTTAATCAAAACCTAACCAAAGACATGTCTATCTTGATGGCTTCTTGATAAGCTCAAAATTGCATTCACCACTGTTCGGTCAAACTTCAGCCAGGATAAATAACTGTTATTTTGTTTAAAGTCACCTCATCGTGTTGTGTCACAAAGAAAATGCACCATGTTATCAGTCTCACATGAGATTCTGATGTCTGGATTGCTAAAGCATGAGGCTATTCTTTCTCCAGGATATCAGTCACAGAGTCATTAGTGGGTTTCTTCTCATCTCTTAGTTCCCATTACGATGGCTGAGCCATCTTCTTCACTCTTTATTTTCTGTTGTCCTTCTCCCTCCTGTTGGCTGATGAAAGGGACCCTCTCATCTTTCATGTCCCAGTTATGAAGATATAAAAATGCCAAGTAGATTTCATCTTCAGCTTCCCATTTTTTGTGCCTGGCTTCAGAGTTGGAGGTTTCAGGTCTTCTATCCCTTTTTCCTCCAATTTTACCAGAAGAAAAAAATTATTCACCACAATTTCACACTTTGACAGGCAGCACAGGCGTAGTGTATGGGCAGTCAACAGTAAAATCAAAAGCAGCCCTTACTGGTTATGGTCACTAAATAATCACAGAAAAAGTTTCAGAAAAATCCCAAATGCCTGGTTTGTCACTCTACACTAAGGCAATTCTTTCATCTGACTCTGAGCAGCAGGTCAGAAATCCAGTTTCAATTAGACAGACTTATTGTTCTTCACAAAAGTACCCTTTGACAGTTATCTCCGGGGTAGATGCATGAAAGTGGTTTTAGCTATGCCTCATCTACATTTGTCCTCTCGTGACTCTTCCACTCAAAATAATTGTATTGGCACCTAGAAAATCCAAGAGACGATACGCTGAAGAAGTTGGATAGAGCACGAGAAATTATTATCCTACATCCAATTTCCTATAATAGCTGCAAGGGCAGGCCAAGGAACAATGTCCAAAAAATTACCATAACTCACACAAAGTACAAGACATCTTGATAAGAGATGCCCATTTTAATAATAAAATAAATCAGGAATATTTCTATAGAAAAATATTTGCCATGTAATAGTTCTTCAAGAGAAAATAATCTACTTAAACTTTCAATATTTTTTTGAAAAGCAGGTTTTTTTCCTTGCCTTGGTAAGAAATCCTAATGATGGGACATTTGTTTTCATCAGTTAAGTTATATTACATAGAAAACTAAGCATGGCCATTTTGGATAAAATCTAAGACACATAGCCCCAGATCTTGTTCTGGTCAACAGCAGACATTGAGGTAAGAGTTTAAGAACAAAGAGAACATTGAGGACTATATCTTAAGAATATTCTCCCAATTTTTACTGGTTTGTAACTCAAGGATTTCCTGAACCAGAAGTTGCGTCTTTGTGATTAACACTCCTACAGGTTTTTTTTATCCCATGAATACATCCAGTTGCTTTTGAAATCCAGCAGTTGATTTTTGAACCCAAAATTATATCAAAGCTGATCCGGGGGGATTATCAAGGCCCTATCCATATACATGCAACTAAAAAAAGTATCAAAGAAAATAATACATATGAGCTTCTTCTACAAAATATGTGCATAAACTGAAATTAAAATGCAAAAATGAGTATCAGAGATGCTGGAACAAAAAATTATACAGGACAGACAGTTCTAATTATCAGTATAATAGTTCCTTGTCCAACCTTGGATACTACTAGCTGACCATATTCTCCAAAAGAGACACTCTTTTGTAATGTGCAATTGCACCAAAAGATGTGTTTTTAATTATCAGGAGACAAAAGGACCTCAGTTTTACATCTTGCCTGAAAAACAGCACACATAATTATGCTGAGATAATTATTCATTATGGACTCAGCAATCTGACACCTACTGATTCACCCACATCATTTTATTGTAGTGCCCACATTTTCCTTTGAGATGCCAATCTACAGGCTTGATTTCAACTTCATTAAGGCAATGGGAATGTTTAAGATAACTTTAAAGGGGGATACAGCAGGACTTGAATTTTAATCAAGCTCAGGGTTTAGTCAGAAACATCCCAAAATAAGTAAAGGTTGGAATTAAGCACTACCTCACTAGAAATACCCATGTCCATGTCCTTATTCCATGGTACATGGTAAAAACAAGGTTCCAAGGTGCAAGAAGATCCACAGGGTGTTGGTGGTGCTTCTGAAGTTTTACTTGGTTCTACGTAACTGATTTGCTTATCCACATCCTCTGTCTATTTTGAAAGATGTGTCAAGACCAAGCCCCAGCTAACATGGCTGCAGATCTGGCACTGTTCCCTGGAATGGCCACTGGTGCACAGGGGAAGGAAAACAGTGACTGGCCAGGAAATTAGAGTTGTTTTTATTAGCATTATTCACCCCAATCCACCAAGCACTTCTTCTCATATGGATTTAATTACAAAGTCAAAAGCAATTGGGGGAAAGTGTCAGACTTCGTTTCTTTAACTCGTATCTGGGAAACAACCAGACACCTCAGGAAAACTATTTATTATTGGTACTAAATGTTAGCATAGTTTTGCTCAAATCACCAAAACACCAGATGTGTGTAATTTTTAAGTGAACAGTCTATAAGCACATTAGTACACAGGGTTATAATTCCCCTCCTGCGAGCATATCTGGAATTTACCCTCAGCAAATGAAATGTCCGTGGAAAACTTATCCTGAAATTTAGTAAGCAAACAGACTGCCAGTCCCATTTTAAATTGGAATAAGTACTACCGAGTTTTATTTTCATGTGCAATTCAGCCAGAAGTTCTCCAGGCTCCCTCTCAGCAGAATGAACAGGAAGCACAAAACACGGTGTGGTTTTATTCATGACAGGATGGAGATGTACACTAAAAGACATTAGGCCTGGACAGCTATACATCTGTTATCCCCACTGGTGATCAATGTATAAATTGAAGCAATCTTCCTGTAAGTGCCCGTATTGAATAATGCTTTCTATTTCACATGCACGCTTGTGCATCTAAAAAATGTTGTTATTATTAACTCGGATGGTGTTTTAAATAGCTTTGATGTAAAACAACTTTCCTAGTTCACACAGGTTTCATTAGCCTTCTTTTGCAAATCCAGTAATAGACAATACATATTTGTAAAGCCCAGGAATGCTTTTCCTTCCCAGGTCACTGAAAGAAAACAACATTTTGCTGACCTTCAAGAATATAGCATTCAAATCTTCATGTCTCTGGTGAGAAGGAAGAAAAAAACAAGATAACCCTGGAATTTAACCATCTTACTAGATAAAGGATGCAATGACTCACAGGCCAATACTAGGAAAGCACAAACATCCCTGTATAGATATGAGTGAGTGCTAAACTTAATTTATTGTATCTTAGCTACTACATTCCCAAAATACATTTCCTTTTCTCTGAGATAAGAAGAACTTTGCTTTCCTCTCTTATTCTCTAATGGTAATGTTTGTCAATACACTGTGCCCTTGTGATTATTCATTATAAGAAGACCAAAAAAAATTGGCATGTGATAGAACCAGAAAATATAGTTTAGTGCAATATTTTAGAGATTAATTTATTACAGAATACAGACACTCTGCAAAGAAAATGCCCATTTGTTTCTGTCATTATGATTGCAAATTAATTTTTACAGTACAACTTAATTAGCAATTATTCACACACAACATATTTAGGCATAAGCTAAGGTCCAGGTTGCAGTAGCCCCCAGGTGTCACTATCAGATTTGACAAGCCTACCATCCCACATCCCATGGCATGGCTGCGATCATGCAGCTACTCAGGCCTCTTCAGGCTCAGGTCCATCCACATGCTTTGCTTTGCACAAAAGTGAAAATTTGTCATATAAAATAGATTTCATGTTTGGCAGGTGAATTTTGACACCTGAAACTATGTTAGAGTAAGATGGAGCTGGAGATACGGATGGCCTAGCTAAACACCTGTTTCTAATTAGGTTTTTCTTCTACATTGGTCTATGAAATACTGAAAGAATATTGCATGCCTGCACAGAAGAAAGCGAGATATAAATTTAAAACTCATTAATAGTGATTATCAAGTAAGTTTACTAGCAAAGTCACATCCTTAGCAATTTTACACTTGAAAACATTTCTTGTCCTGATAGAAACATGAAAAAGGACACTTAGCAGTGATATATTTATTGCTTCTGGTCTCTCTACATATTTGGTCCATATTCCCAAATCATTTAATTTACAAATGCTTATGAAACCTATATCCATTGCCTAAACCTTCAGGAACTTATTTCGAGTCTTAATTGTTTTACTGACACTTTATAATCAGTCATGGTGTTGTTAAAACTAAATTCGCAAAAAGCAGAGTCACTTAAGCAATATCTTGTTAGGACATCCAAAACTAAGACTTCCCTACCATCTAGTATAAGCATCTAGCTAAACATTTTAAGTAAAAAATCAATAATTTTTAATGTAATCACCTTTATTATTCCCTAAACAGGAACCATGTGTAGGATTCATTTCACTGACTTTACATATCTGTCATGTAGCCACGTATGTCTGAAGAAGTGTCCCTGGGCTCCCCTCAATAGATAAAGGCACTTTCAGAGTGATTCAGGCCATATTGTCTAAAATAAATCTTAAGAATTGTGCTCTGGAAGTTTCTGTTTCTCCAAATGAAGATACAGAAAGCTGAGAGGAACCAGATCACCTGTAGACATTGCATTGTAGACCTTGAAGTGAAATGACCCCAACACCAATCTCTTCATACAGCCAGCACCAAGCCAGGGCAAGCTTTGTACTTGTGTCCCTTATTTTAGTTGTGACCTTATGTCTCTGAGACATCAGAGATGCCACCATTGTACATGTTTCTGCCTTCTTGTGAGGCAAGCACATCACTTAAGCCCCCACTCAGAGGGGTGGGAGGCATCATTGCTGTGCTGGCCTGGCTTAATGGTGGTGGCTGGGGGAGGCTGCTGCTACAAGCAGTCTTCACACAGCTTTTTCTAAAAGGCAGCAGCTATTTGAGAGCTTGGTAAAAAGAAAGGCAGAAATGGATGTGTGCTTCATTTAGATGGTCTGTTTGGCGATAACAGTGAGGAACTTCACCAATCACCCCTTGCCACAGCATTGGAAAGACAGAGCTCCACCTTTCCATCTTACTCTGCTCTCAGTGAGACACTCCTGAATTACAAATGGTGTAAAAATGCCACACAGCTTTCTCTCAGGAGAATCTCTGTCTAAGGGAGGCTTTATAAGGAGGATATTTATGGCTACCACACCATGGGTGTGAGAAAAGACTTGTACTGGATTGGGGAAAAGAAGCAAAACTCCCATAATCCCTATATAATGGGCAACCATAGAACTGTCTGGTCTCACCTGCTCTGAGATGGGAGCAAAGGACCAAGAAACTGAGATGAGGTTCATGGCAGTCTCCTGTTTAGTAAACTGAGAAGAAACTCAGGACAGCAAAGAATCCAGCCCATATATCATCCCTATAGTCAAAACATGTGTTTGTATTTAATACTGGTGAAAACAGGAATGTGTTTTTAACATTGTCATTGTACAACAGATACTTTACAAGGCTCTGAGTTAATTGTGGAGACTTTTCTTGCCTACAGTAGTAGTTAAATATCCATAATTGCTCTTTGACCAAGTATTTGGTCTGTCAGTGACTTGTTAACGTAAATGAAAAATTTGAGCTTCTTTGTTAACCTTATTCCAATTATTGGGGTTGCCCGCATTATAGGCTGCCAGGTTTTATTCAAGTGTTTGCTAAAGCTGATGATTTTAACAGCACTCAACTACCTAACATGCCAGCAAGAGAAGCACCAAAAAAATTCAAACCACGTTCAAAAGTATTTACCCTGATCTTTTTCAGCCTTTGCAAAGCATTCAGTCCTCAAATAATTGGAGACAAGGATATAAGATTTAATTATATGGAAAAATCATCCAAAGCTATTAATTCACCCCTTTTCTGGAAATATCCCAGATGAACACAGAAAACCAGATCTTCCCAGTAATTCAGGAAAAGGCCAAAAAAAAACCCCAAGCCTGTAAGTAAACAAGTCAATACACACGGCCTGTTTTCCTTGCATAGTGTGCTGCACTTTATAACGACAGAGCGACATGTTTAGTACCCAGTAGGCATGTCGAATAGTCATCATAACCAGTTCATGAGACATTTGAGATTCACAGTATCTGTCTGTGGCCAGCTTGTTTCAAATTAGATTAGTCCAACCTAATTTTCTATTCATGTTATGTACAGTTATTTCAGGTGGAAGGCTATCATCTCAGAGCAGGAAAACAAGAGGCAGAGCTTCAGTCTTCTTGAAGAGCATGTGTATGTCCTTTCCCCCCGTGTGTCGTTCCTACACCCAGCATATAAATATCACTCCGAGTGACATTAGTGAACATGTAAAAGTGCAGTAAGTTTGGGAATATTAAAGCAGCCCCAACCTACCATCCCGGGGAAATCTGTGCGCCTGTGACTAAATGGGTATTTATCATTTCCTGAGCTCTGTCCTGGCAGCCAGCCAGCAGAGTGTGTACATTGAAATTAGAATAGATTGGGAGGCAGGACTTTGTTCCAAATTGATCTGGATGACGATAGCAATTCTGAAAGCAGCTCCACTTTTTTAAAGGTTCATTGTGTGTTTCTAAAAAGGAGGGGGGAGAAACATTTAGGAAAATAACAGGAAGGAAATCTAAGGCCAGGATATATACTTTTTTATTATTATTATTATTTGATTCTCTTAGAGCATTGTTTTGTTATCATCAACATAAGAGCTAGAGCTCGCTAACGTCATACACAGAAACGCATGGAGCAGGAATGAATAAAATGTTATTTCTAGTCATCTATTTATTATTTAGTAATTTTCCCTACTGCAAATGCTTGCACTGTAAAGACCAAAACGTTTTCTCAATTGTGTCAATTCCAGCAAGGAAAAAAAGTATGAATTACTGTTAATAGGAGTAATCCAGTTCTGTCATGTGGTTGATAAGTCTTTACCTGTCAGTTTACTGTTGAGTTTTATTCTACCCTTGCAAATGAGAGGTGAACATACAACCCCAGCTTAGCTTATTTTTTCCTGTAACATTCAATATCTACTGTATATAACAGGATATTTTAGTAAATGTATGTACTATTTTTTGTGGTTTGCACTCCTCTGTAAAATGATTTGAGAAGTGGTAAGTCAAAAACAATAAAGATGTCAAGCATCAGGATTAATTTCATTAGCTTACCAGAAGCACTGGTAATTTCTTATGCTTTGAATACTCACCAGAAAGATAGACCAGGCACACGGTTCACCAGGCATCAGAGTATGGAGAGTGTAACTGCTTAAAAACAAGATCTGATACAATGGAAAAAATAAAACTCCTGAGATGACATACTTTTAAATAATTACAGCAGGAACTGACCTTGTGGCACTATTTTTTCATTCCTTATGACTCAGTGTAGAAGATGAGATAAAACTAGCTGGAGTAATTCTGTTTTCACCAATTGCCAGAACTCTGTGTATGCAATCCTCAGTGTTATTTCCAACTGCTATCTTTACACTGCCTGGACAACCATCGACCCAGCTCCATGTTGCAAGAGATATGATAGTAAGAGGATGGCTGCACTCTGAATGTCGAATGCACAGTTTTACACCTCAGATTTTACCACCAAGAAGAATACAGCTTGTGGTATATCTGAGCCATTCTCCAAGGACATGTTGAGAACTAGATTGCCACCTATGGCTAGCTGATTTGAACATTTGCTTGCCAAAAGCAACATACTCAGTTCACGTAGTGACATCTTTGGCTGTCCTTTGATATGACTCATGTTGAACTATATCTTTCTTCAAACATAAGTAACTCTTGTAGGCCTAGGTTCTTGTTTTAAAGTACGTGTTAAGTGTTTTTAAATGTATAGCCCTCAGCCATGTAATTTCCATGCTATCAGAAAAAAATAAAAATTGGGGAAATCTCTGTTCTCTTTACATCAGTAAAACTCAGTGACCAAGTAAGCAGCTGCTTCCATGACCCTTTAATAATCATCAGTGAGCACTGAAAAATTTCTCAATCAAAAGATTCGGGCGCTTCACTTCCTTCTCCTTCAGAGCAACATGGAGACAGGCTTTCACATTTAAAGCCATGCAAGGCATACTCTCAACCTTTGGAACAACAATGTCAGGACCTAAGCAATTCAAAGGAAATAGCTTCCTCCAAACTGGAATCCTCTTTAGCATGGGCAGCTTCCCGTCCTCCTTGCAGCACACAAATGCTCATTGGCTTTGATCTGGCTCCCCTTGCAGCTGCTCAGCAGTAGATCTAGGAGCTCCATAAAGATGTGATACAGCTCTGAGCTGTATTAGTGCCTGGCCTAACTTGTCCCAGTTTCCAGAAATGATCTGGCTAGTCTGAAAGCAACAGTGCAGCAGAGCACAATATCCCCTTTCTCTGTCCTTCGTGTGTCCATGCTAAGCCATAAATCTCAGTGGAGCTCTGACTCAGCTAGGATCCTCAGAAAGGGAATTTCTTACGGTCCAGAAAGAAACACAAAATGGTGTTGAGGAAGCATCACAGCTTCTTCTGCAAGCAGGTGGGGTTGTACACACACAAAAAAAAGCCCTTGGGAGAGCAGTGTACTAAACAGATGTTTCACACAAGTCAAGGAAGGCAGAATCAAACTGCCTGGCATCTGACATGCTTTGCAGCATTATAGTTAGGATATTTTAAAATAGAGATTTGCAGGTAGGGAACTAACTACACATTGCTGAGTGCCAGCTAGGCTGTTACAACACTCACTTCTCACAGATACACAGTTTGCTGCATACTGCAAATGGAGTCCCTTTTCTTCTCCTGTTCCGTGACCTCAGGCCATATTGGCTTATTGCATAACACCATGGAAGAAGAAAGGGAGAGGAAAAAAGGCTTTGGATAGCAAAAATCATCTCGCCATTGAGGTCTCTTTACAGCCAAATAGCTGAGTGGCGTATACACATTTTCAGTAATCCATCCCATCATTTTTTAAGTTCTTTGTAGGAGCCTGATCAACATGAATGGTGCCAAAAAATGCATTGCACTCCAGAAGGACTTGATGGGCACCAGATCACATTCCCAATGGTGAACAATGAGTTACTGATGATGACAGTTGTGTTCCTCTCTCCCTTGCTTGTTCACAAGACAACAGCATTAACTTTAGTCTCAGTAAGTTAAAATTTCCCATTTACTGCTGATAGAATATGAAGAAGACATAGCACAACAGATAAGCAGTACACTACTGTTAAGTTAGAGCTGAACAATCCTCCTGTCAGTACCTCCAGCCTAGCAACCTTCTTTTGTGGGCTGGCCTGGCTTCCTTCTGTTTTCTCTCAGGTAAAGAGCATCGAGCATATTTTTAGCTTTCTTGAAAGCAGCACTTGCATTCCAGTGCCTATTACACTTTTACTGAGCACACTTAAGAACTTCTCAGACAATTTTTAGAAGTGGTGTCTGAAGTTTTAGGGGACATGATTTTGTTACAGACACCAGGAAGAAACCTAGGAGGGGAATACTTCCAAAGCATATTTTGTTTGTTGTCTGTTGCTGTCTGATTGCCAAGAGAAACAAGGATTATGTGATGCCAATGTCTATCTATTAGTTCCTTTAATAACTTCTGAATCCACTGCTGATTTTCTACCATCTTTCGTGGATGGCAAAATATCCCACATTTATTAAATTCTCAGAAAATAAGTTGAAGGCTGAGAAACTCAGTGACAACTTCACTGAGGAAAAGGTTAAAAGGAGAGCTCATACTTCATTTTTCATCACAGATACTATGTATGAGCTGAACTTTAATACAAAAATCTATAGGAAACCGCGTTTGAGTAGTACTGCTTATCACCTCAAAGGTGTAAGAGAAATCTTTATTTTTTGGACAAAATAACATCTGTAGAAAGGGGAGGATTTTCTCACATAGCTCTGCATAAGATTTTTGTGTTTGTTTGAATTAACTGAACAGCAGAATACAAACTGTGCTGTGTTATGTAGCTTCTGCATGACTTTGGCTTTCATTAAGAAATTTCAAGCAACTCTAAAATCACTTTAGTATCATATCAGCTAGATAATTTCTGAGTACCTATATGTATCTTAAGTTGCTGTTCTGGACTTTCAACAACAAAATATATACCCAGTGGAAGAGCTGGAGTAAAATGCAAAATAAAAGACAGTAACCAATTAAACTTGGCAAATAATCCCTAGCAAATGATCCCTTAAATGAATATTACCTCTTTTTTTCTGTAGTCAAACTGCCCATGGGCACACTGAAGTCTTCATTCAGTATTCAAAATTATTTTAATTATCTTTTTTGAATAATCCGTGGCATACAGCGGTTTCTTGTAGGTATTGAATATTCAAAACTTAAACGGTACTGGTAGTTCTATTGCACAAATGAGCCATATCCTTGGGTACCCAGTTCTCCTCCCTTGCGAATGATCTCATTGCAATCATCACTACTGTATCTACTGAGTGGATATACGTATTTCTTAGGAAATTTTAAATTTTTTAGAAATTTTACTAGATTAAATATCTTCTAAATTTAAAATTTTATGATCAAAAGTATGTCTCAACATTTGCTTGAAAGTCTAAGAACTTCCATGAATATTGGTGGGAAGCAAATCCCACACAATGTGCAAGCACAATAAAACAGTAGAAACTCTTGCTTTGATAATATATGAATATTTATGGACTTTTTTACAGTAACTATGTCACACATGTCTAAACAGCTTCTTAAAGCTGTTCTTCATCTATAACAGTTTAATATGGGGAAACATAATTTATTTAATCCTTTGCTTATTTTATTCAGTCCTAGATCCTTTCAATAGCTCTCTTTTTCTCACTCCCTTCATAGCTTGTGCTGTTGTCCTTGCCGATGGCTTCCCTCAAGTAATAACTCAGGTATCCTTTGATGCAAGGTTACACAATGGCAGGAGTCACAAAATCTGAAGTGTTATGTGAAGATTTATATTAGTTTTTCATTATAAAGTTTACTCCCTTTGAAGTTCTAAGGCAACTACAATTTCCTTTCTCCTGCTGTATTCACTCACAGTTAAATACGTCTCCCATAACATTTCCAGGGTTTCACCAATACTTAGGTGCCTTTCAGACAGCACCTTTGATCTGCACAGAGTTCCTCAAAAAAGTCTTTATCCTTCCATTCAGGTGATGAGGAATCCTACCAACAAATGGCTTCTTGCATCTAACTAAAAGAGACCACAGAACACTTCAAGCAATACCATATTAACATGCATATGAAAAGTCCACATCAGTAATTTATTTGCACAGTGTAGAACACTGTGCTTGGTTAAACCAGTAGAGAAGGCAGTTTTAAACCCATGAATTCACTTACAATACTGTGCATCGAATAAACCCTTGTTTGTCATTCTGTATCAGATTGTACTCCACAACTGTAGTGACTACTCTTGGGAGCTAGCCATTTATCATGTTAAAAACAAATACTTTTGAGGCCAATGGGCTGCAGTAGCTCTATATAAAAAGTGGTTGTATTTTTATGCCTTTGCTAAGTTTTGTGGCTAAGTGGCTCACCTCATAAGCACTATGCTATGTAAGTCATACAACAGAGTGAGTATTTATGCAAAGCATCCCACTGACTTTAGTGAGGCTATTCATGTACACTCTCAAAAATGCAAGTGTGGTTCATACGGCATAGCCCTTGGCATGTGTCTGAGACTGCACAGAGCTCAAAAATCAATGGCCCTGCAATCTGCTGGCTGGAGCTTGCGGGGGAGACAAGCAGAGCGCAGTAAATTAGAACTGCAACTCAGAGCGATGCCATCATCACTTACAAGTACTTATAAATTGTTTATCCTCCCCCTTCATGCTGTAACTATAGGCTTTCGTGTTCCTACATCTGCTAAATATGACTGCTCCACTTACTTACCTATCTCCCAGAAAGGTAGCAAGGTTCACTTACAGCTTACATCACATGCTAAGGGGTAAAGCACCAGCTTTGTCATCTGTCTTAATTTTGATTGATTTTCTTTTGCCTGTATTTGATCAGATTACAGGCAAACATGGGTTACGAGTAACAGCTAATTTTTCCTTCCCTGTGGATGTGAGTGTAACAAAAAAGAGAGTGGAAGAGAGGCACAAGCCAGTATTAAATGGCTTAGTTTTCATTCACATACCCCCTTGGCTTCTCATCACAGCACCCTCCTTTGGCTTGGCTCAAGCCAGACCTTTCCAGAAGCAGCTATGCAGAGCAAGGGCAAATGAGAGTGGAGTCTTGTCATTGACCAGTAAACCAGTCAGCTGAAAGGATGTGTTCGGTTTTGCACGCAAATGTAATGCTGGTCCAGTTTCAGACAATATAACTTGGACACTGTCACTGCAGTAACCGCTACCCATGGCCACCGCAGTGTCCTCGCCTCCATGGAGAGACGTGAGCACAGATCAGCTATGGATCAGCGTAATCCTACCACCTGGTTAACAAGAATAAATGGGAACAAAAGAAAGTAAAAACTTGTACTTACAGACTCCTTTTCATCTAACGAGCACACCATGCTTTGCTGTGCATGTTATTCTTAGTGTCCCCATGGCAATCTGATCATCTAAGACACAGAAGGGACTGGCTTGGTCAGTCCGGCTGAAGGGTTCATGGCAGAACTTATATCTACCTGTCTTTACTCCCAGCCCTCTGCTTTGACCACTAGATGATGTTGATGACTAGATTCTTTGAGGTTATATGAAAGCCTGCTCAGACACATCCGTTTCCAGGCAATATCACGGAGATACCTGCTTTCTTTAAAATTGACTGGAATTGAAATATTACAATAAACTCCATTTAATAAATTGCCAAGCTAACATATAGCTTCAAATTCAGTCTGTGAAGTCTCATCATTTTAAGAGCAGAGACTTTTTAGTCACTGAGAAGAAAAAAGCTCCTGCAGTCTCATAGGGAGTATTAACCTCTGGTGAGGATCTGTCTTAATACACGAAAGAACAAGGGTCAAGGTAGTCCAACAAGAAGCATGGGAGATTAGCAGAAGGAAAAAGCCTTCTAATAGCCCAGTGTATACACATGATTATAAGGGAAGTTTATAATTTTGCCTAGCAAATTTCAAGCAAACCAGCCAAGCTGCATGAGGATTTAATGACATTTTCTCTTGCTACCAAGGACGCTGTGCCAGAAACCCTCAGGCCTGCCTGCAGTCATATTACTATGCTTGCAAAGCATACTGACCCCAAAGACGGTGCAATCTATTTCTGTCACAGATTAAGTGACCTCTGCGCTTTTTGCGTCTAGCTGTGGAGAAAGCTGCAGGTGGAGGAATGTTCATCCCTCAGTTAAGCTAAACCTTTGTTTGCTGTGTTCACATGAATAACTTATAGGGCCTTGGCATCATGAACAGCAGCGCTGACACAGTTGACATGACAGCACTATAGACTGAATCCCGATCTGCCCTCCGAGGAGAAGATGGGATGTTTACTCGTTTCACATTTCACCAAGTCGGGCTGTTCAACTATTTATAAGATGAATAGAAATTTCCACTACTTCAGCTGACACACCTGCCTTTACCTAGCAACTGCTCAGAGGGAGCCGGCTGAGACAGAGGAGGCTTTGAGAGGCGCAGCCCGGCGGGGAGGCTGCTGCCACCAGCCCTGCCAGCCCCCTCCCTGACGGCTCCGTCCTCTTGGCAAGACGGCAGCCCCTTCTGCTCCCCTCCGATAGAGCTATTTATACCCAGCAAGGCCCAGGGGAGGAAGGGCCTCCCTGCTCCACCTTCCCCAGGCAGCGAGCGGCGCGAGAGCAGCGTGGAGCTCTGCAGGCACCCCGGGTCGTGTGGGGCATGGCGTGGGAAGGCTGCCCTGCCTGGCACGGAGTGGCCATCACGGTGGCGTGAAGTGACCTTCCCAGCAGAATGATGCTACCACCCATCCTGCTGTAGCATGGCCCCACCTGCCGCCTGTGCCATGTGGCCCCTTTGGGGTGCCTGGTGGTCCCTGACAGTGTGGGGAGCCCACCTGGCACCAGACACAGCCCATCTGCACCCAGCTCCAGTCCCAGGGGAATGCACCCACCACCTCCTGGCCTTTTGCTAGTTTCAATGCTAACAAGGGAGGGTGAGGCACTTGACCAGAACTTGGCCTGCAGTCACTGAGATTTCACGTTTGTTTCACGTACCTGTAGTGTGTCTTGGGCAGCCTGTTGCCACCAGGCTCCCGGTAGCAGAAAGGACGAGGACTCACAGCATAAGCACATTTCTGTGCTGCATGTCCAGGGGTCCCAGTCACCACAGAATGATCTTCCAAAGCAGGCTCCTACAGGGGAAAAGCCACCTTAAAAGTGATTAAAATATAGATGAGCTAGTACGGTCGAGGAAAACCACATTAAAAATGACACTTTCCTACTTTCATGCTGTAACTGCGGAGAGAGCCTAATAAAAGTCTGCAGCCCAGAGCCAGAGGAGGGGGAAGACCTGCTTTTACAGGAATACTGAATCCAGTCCTAGTCAGGACCAAAGCCCCATATTCCTGGTGGCTTCAAACACACAAAAACTGGGGAATGGAGAGTCCCTACATGGGATGCTGCAGCCCAATTTAAGGCAGGAATTGACAAGGACATTAACAGACAAAGAGGGGGTGGCAGCAAAAGGAACATGTGCTAGCACAGATTCATCATGTGTCCTGTTGCCAGGCTAAGCAAACAAAAAAAAAAAAAAAAAAAAAAATTTTTAAAAGAGATATCCCAAATCAAATCTGTTTACATTTACTAGGTGTTCCTTCCACGCTTGTTCTCAGCAGGAAGTGGGGAGGCAACCTGTAGCAGTGCCCTGAGCCAGCCAGGAGTATGGGCTGGAGCATCTGAGGAGTCAGGGCTCCCCCTCAGCAGGGAAGGGGGCTCTTGAAGGGGGCTGTTTTCTTTATTCTGATACCTTAAATGTTTAGCCACCAGTGTCTGATGTTTCTGGAGAGGGAGGACAGTAACTAGATGTGAGGTACTCTTGCTGCTCACAATATCATATCCATGTGGCAGCTTTACAAAAAAGATATTTGACTATACGGTTTCGATGCTGAGGATGAAAAGACCATAACTGCTGCAGTGTTATGAATTGTGTTTGTGAAGGAAAGAGTTTACCTAACAGCAGCCAGGAAAGAAGATAAAGCAGGGTAGGTTTTGTGGTTAAAATTAGATTGACCTGAGTTAAGATTATAAATGTTGGAAAAAAAGTAAATGTGGTTTGGAAAAGGAAGGGAAAAGGTGTTTCCAGGAGACATGCTTCAGTTTCAAAATATCTCCTACTTTTCACAAAGAAACAGTCTGTGCCCAAAATATTCAGCAGCTTTTCTACCTTGTGCTTGACACATGCTCTTAAACGTAGAGCTAAGATCAGATGTGAGGGAGGGCAGGGGAGAAGATTCCCAGCAGCAGGTGAAGCTGAATCAACAGAGTCATCCTTTTGTATTTCAGTAAACTCAGCCAGGGACTGATGGTAATCTGCTGGCTATTTCTTCCATCCCTCTCCTCTCCTTCCCTTCCCTTTCCCCAATCCTCCTCCCCAGCCCTAGCACTGTTGTTCAGCTTGGTAGTGAGCTGTTCGAGCTGCTAAAGCTGTTCACTGGAGCTCTGGGTGCTCTCTTTAAAACTGAAAATCATCCTGCCATCATCCACCTTGCTTTAACACCCACCCACTTAGGAAATCTGAAAGCTGTGTAACTCCTCAGAGGCTGCTAATGCTATTAATTCTCCTACCTTAACAGTCTATCCAAAATGTGAAAGCAGGTTTTCTGCAGATTCCTGGGCTATAGCACATTCTGCTGCATTTCCCATACACATTTCAGTGTCTGTTTCCCATGGTTAAAAATAAAAAAAACTGATTTAACACTCTCTTGTTTCATTTTTTACATGACTGAAACACCATTGTTTTTTACCTGCATAGCACAAGCTTGCACCCCTAAACCTTATTGTGATTCATTCCATTTCTTGGCAGGACAAATTACCCTCTCTAACCACAACCAGACCATTTCCCAGACTCAAGCTAGCTGATTTAAAGATATCCTGGATCTGGCCGTGTAGACGTACCTGTGTGAGGGGCACAACCACTGTTAAATGTACCATCCAGTTGCCATGGGTCTCACACAACTGCCTACCTAAGCCCTGTTAATGATTTACCTATCAAATGAGGGTAATTGCTGAATGATCAGATGCTTTAATTGCCCGCTAGATTTTAACTCCTTGCTACACTAGGAAAATAGTCTTAAGGTGCCAAATTTAGCCCCCACCAATATCAACAGCTGGAAATAGAGCAACACCTACCCTGCTCTTAGAAGGTTTTCTCTCACAGCTTGGTATTTCCTTCCACAAGGCCCTGTCATCCCAAGAGGATACAGAAAAGCATATATTGAAGCTGATTTACAGTCGCACAACGATTTTGTTGTTGAACCCTGGCTTCAAAAGGGGCCTTTTAAAAGAGCAAAAAAGGGGACATCCAATTTCTATGAAAGCAGCTTCAGCATGCTATACAAGAGCTTTGGATAAGTTTAGTCCCCTGCACAGAGGAATCTGAAAGGACCAGGGGGGAGCCAGAAAGAGGATGCAGGCAAGGAGCAGGAAGAGTCTGCTCTGCCGGTGACACCTCAGGTGTGATGGGGGTGGTGAAAGCAGACTGTCCTTCAGCACAGGAAATCTCAGAATGCTATAGGTATAAATGAGGCAGGCAGGCCTTGGCACTGCTTCAAAAAGGCCTCAAAATGGCCTTACAAACCCAGTTTAACCTATACCTCTTTCCTGCCCGTGCGTGATTCAAAGCACAGAATCCTGCCTGAGAACCAGAGCACGGTGCCAATACTTTAATGCAGATACAATATAGTATGCAGTCAAGGGCTCCACCACATTTACTCTATGGAAAGAGATGAAAATATTGCAAGGATTTGATTGAGACAGCTTTAGCAGCCCTTACATTATAAATATCCTCAGTCATAGAAAAACAGCACGTTTGGCAATAAGGCAGAAGAGACTATATTGGGAACAACATGTGTGCTGCTCATGACATGGCCAGTGACTGTACTGAGGTGAGAAAGCTGAGAAGAATTTGATTAGGTGAACTGTTTTCATGATTGTTCTGATCTAGGAAAAGACCTGACAATATTGATTGATGTTGGTAAAACATAAAATGCTAACTACAACAAGAAAATGACCAAATGAAACACAATAGCATGGGAATGGCTTAATCTTTCCAAGAGGTTTAGTTAATTCAAAATGTAACTAAGACCCGAGCATCCCTTGGGAGCCAACACTGTAATACTCCATTTCATTCCACGGACTATGACTGAGACAAGATCTAAGGAGGTCATGAGCAGCATAATAGGAAAGATCTTATTTTAAACCTCAGTCACTGGTGGAAATAAAACTCGTTCTTCTTTGGAGGAATGTTAAAAAGTAGGTTAGAGGTTTGTTTGCAGTGAGAGCTTTTTGTTTGTTTTACCTGATTTCCAGTAATACTGCCTCAGTCAGTGTTGTAATAGCATGGACCATTCTTTCCTTCCGTGGTGACCATTTAAGCAGCATTATTCAGTTCAGAGTAGCTTTACGAATAGGTTTGTTGTGGTGGATCTTCTTCTATGCATTAAAAAAGAGGAAGCTACCAAGTATACAGGCATGGGAATTGTATGAGGCTGGGGAGGACCAGCATTGCTCCATGGAGGTGCAGGGAACCAGGAGGAACATGGGCAGCTGGCAAATCTACAAGCCCCATTTCATTGCTTCTATCATGCCTACTATGCTGCAGCACAGCACTTTCCAAATTCACAGCAGGCCAATCACTATGAAGGGGTCTTAGGAGTGGATATAAATGGTCATGTAAATGAGAGCTAAGGCCCATATTTTCTGACAGTCAGATCAGAGTCTTTTTTCTCTTTGTACAGCTAACTGTGAGGAGCTCTTTTAAAGTTAATGATGTAAATGAGGAAAAAATTGGGCTCAAAAAACCAGCTTTTTGTAGCTACAGATTTCAAAACCATCACTGTGAGCTGTACTGCAGCATTTGGAATATCAGCTGAAGAGACACATGACTAAGGAAAGTAGATCAAGTAGCTTGCTTCATAGTTTGTGCAACACAAGCATGAGTTTGAAAAGCTAATGACATGTCTATGCTAGCAGTAGGGTGACAGCCAAGCTGGATCTGTGACAGCCATGGTGGTACCCAGCCCTGACCCCATGGGGACTCCACAGCCACAAAAAATGTGGCAACAACTTATCATATAACAGAGCATGAGAGCAGCATTACCTGGAGGGGGATATCCACTCCTCCTACCTCCCACCTTCACTTGCCATCTGTGCTTGAATTAGCTGGAAGCAACGTGGTCTCGGGAGGAAATTATTTGCTTTCAGTCCCAAGGTAGTTGCTGCTGGCTGCACCCTACTGTGTGTGCATTAGCCCCAGTCTGCCCTAGCTCAGGGACCTCCTTGCTCTATTACAAGGTGTAGATACACCTTAATTATTCCTTAGCTTGCACCATCACTTTAAGAACAATGCAGATACACTTACAACCTCCTTAAGGACTGAACACTCTGGCCATGAAATAACAAATAATCCCAAACCTGCAGTTCATTCTAAAGATGCTTAAGTAATTTTCCTTGTCCAAGATTAAGTTTCTGCATTGCTCTCAGGGTCGCGCACTCACTGGTGAGTGCTGAGGAATAATGCCAGGGCTGGGAGGAGATACCTTTCAAATGTCATTATAAGTCTCCTGAAATGCTGACAAATCAGAAGTCCACACAATTATAATTTTTTATATTTGATCAGATATTTGATCACTGGCAGAAGAAAACATGCATCCTGGCAAACATCAGCCTGTTGTAAAAGCAATCCCTACAGGTAACCCCTCTTCATGCTCCGAGTTCCTGCTTACTTCAATAGAGTGTTTTGGAGTGCCACGGGCTCTCCCTGGAACTAGCTGGAGCGAGGCTGCCAAGCCACAATGTTCAATGTACCCATTTTTCTAAATTAAAAGGCCTCTAATCATCATCATCGTTATCATTGTACTTAGCCTCTGCCTAGTCCTCAAGGAGTTCAATCCTCTTTCCCTGTGGGATAGAGATTGGTTTTCTTTTCTTTTTCAACAAAGATTGGACAAACAAGCCCACTCAAATGATAGGGTCTATTATTTCCCCAGAGAAAGCCTGTCACAACTTTATTTTTTCTTTTCTGGAGAGCACCCAGTGGTCCTCCAGGTTATCCTTTCCTCACCCTACCCTCTTTTACAAATATTTCACTGATTTTTTTGCCTCCATACATTTACCTGTAAGGCTCTTCAAGGGCAAAAGGATGGCAGTTACTGGAGTATAAAGGTAGTTTAGCTCTACACGCAAGGGCAAAAATGGAGATGGAAATGAGATTGGCGAAAGTACTGCAGCTCTATTTCCCTAATGAAGCAGAACTCTCACACCGAGCTGGGCTTACACGCTGTAATCAAGTACACTTCTCACAATGCTGGGGTTATGGAAAGCCCTGAGCAGAGCGAGGTAATTATCAGCTGCCACAGCTGAGAAGGGCTTCATTCCCCACTCCATTTTGCTCAGTTGTCAGCTTATAGTCAGGAAGAAAATGAAAAAGCCCTGCCTTTTCAGAAGTGTCTGTAGCAGGAAAAAGACATACTCAATACATATGTATCCCCTAACATTCCTCCCCCGCCCCAGAAAGAAAAAGAAGTAGGGGAGAGAGGGGGATCAGAAGATGCAATAATTTTACTCTGGTCACCTTTGTGAAAAATGTTTTTGCAAGGATGGGGTAAGCCTAGCTCTCAGTCCCATTTCTGAAGGACTGCATTGTGGAAATTACTTGATAGGTGATCAATAGTGCTGAGTAACTTCAACAGTTTTGAGAAGGATTTCCCAAGTCCTGAAGGGCAAGGGCTGGTGGACAGCCTAGAGGAGAATGAAACTGATGGGAAGAAAGGCTGAGAGAGTTGGAGTTGTTCAGCCTGGAGAAGAGAAGGCTATAGGGAGACCTTATTGCAGCTTTTCAGTACTTAAAGGGAGCTCGTAGGAAAGATGGGGACAAACCTTTTAGCAGGGCCTGTTGCGATAGGACAAGGTGTAATGGTTTTAAACTAAAAGAGGGTAGATTCAGACTAGATATAAGGAAGAATTTTTTTACAATGAGGGTGGTGAAACACAGGAACAGGTTTCCCAGAGAGGTGGTAGATCCCATCCCTGGAAACATTCAAGATCAAGTTGGATGGGACTCTGAGCAACCTGATCTGGTTGAAGATGTCCCAGCTCATTGCAGAGGGGTTGGACCTTTAAAGGTCCCTTCCAATCCAGACTATTCTATGATTCTATAAAGTGATGCAGAGTAAGTTAAAAACATGGAGTCCCCAGAAGGCTTTGGGAATTTTGCTTCTCACTTGAGCAAGATTTTTTTCTGGCTCATTAGGAAATCTGTGTTTCTACTGATTTTGTCAAGATTTCTCTTTCTTTTCTTTCTTCCTTACTTCTTTCCTTCTTTTCTTTCTTTTTCTTTCCTTTTCTCTTTCTCCCTTTGTAATGGAGCAAGGAGCTGAGGTTCACAGCCACCCACATAAAAGCTCTGACTTCCTCATAGGGAATGAACAATTGTACAGATACAGAGGTGTGGTTCTGATGGCATTCATGTAGCGATGGTGAATACAGAGTTATTTTCTTCTATACAAATGTGTAAAAAGTGCTCTGTGAAGAGTTTGTTTGGAAATTTCTCTGGGACTGCAGAACCTGAGACAAAGTAATGCTTTGATATCTGTATATATACAACTTTGCAGGCACTGCATGCCATAAAACCTAGCCAGGAAACACGTACAAGCAAAATGAAATGTCAGAAAACTGCACTGAGAAAATTGTTCTAGAATAATGAGATACATTCAGTCCAAAAAAGCACCAGAAAGCTTGATCAAAAAGAATTTACCTTTTAAGAGAATAAGCAGATGTGAAAGAAAAATCACCAGGCAAACTGTTCTCAAGGTGTGACCTGTGGCAAAACAAAATGCTTGTTCAAAGTCACACCAACATTTGATGTACACACAAAAGTTTTTGAGCTGAACTGTCTTGAAAAAGCAGACCATAAAGGTATGCAAAATGAGAAAAAAGTTAGGATCTCATAGGAGTATGAAGGAGACTTTCAGAACGACAGAATGATTGAGGTTGGCAGTGATGTCGCTACTTCAACTGTTCTGCTCAAAGCAAGGTCAGCTACAGCAAGTTGTTCAGGACCATGTCCAGTTAGGTTCTGAAAACCTTCAAGGATGGAGACTCCACAACCTGTTTGGGCAAACTCATCCAGTGTTCAATCACCCTAACAGTAAAAACTTTTTTCTTATGTTTAAATGATTTGTACCGACTGCCTGTTTTCTATTCTTTGAATGTCACTGAGAAGAGTTTCACTCTGTCTTCTTTACCCTCCTCTACCAGGTATTTATACACATTGATAAGATCCCCCTGAGTTTTTTCTTCTCCAGGCAGAATAGTCCCAGCTCTCTCAGCCTATATTCATATGAAAGATGCTCCAATCCCTAAACATCTTTCTGGTACGCCCATGTCTCTCTTGTACTGGGGAGCCCATAGCACTCCAGCTGTATCTCATCAGAGTGGAGTGGGACAGGGGAGAGTCAGTGTACCAATTCAAAGAGAAGAAATGACTGGCAAAACTTACAATAATTTGATATTCAGGATAAACTAAAAAAAAATCTGACAGCAGAGTGCTATAAAAGCCAGATTCCCCCAAAGACACTGAATCTGGGTGGTGTCTAAAGGATTCCAATGGTACATCAATGAGACCAAAAGAAGAACTCAAGATTTTTGTGCTTGTACTTCAGGAACTCAAAAAAAAATTAACAGTTTCTGAACTTTGTCAATGTGGTTGGCTCAAAAAACTAGTAAAGCAAAGGAGCATGAAGTCATTACAAAATCAAGATTTTTCTGCTTCTAATCAGGTAAAAATTGTCATGAGCAACTCTTCTAGGGCAAGTTGCAAGCCAGAATGTACACATGTTTGCACAGATAGGAAAATATATGAAAGTACACAAAAAATGAAAATAAGTAATTCTGCAGAAGCCTCTCAGTGACCTGAAAAGAATGTTCTCGAGAAACATTTTGCCTGATGAAAGCAATGCTGTCAATTCTTACTTCATTTTTGGCAAGGCAGGGTGGGCAAGTGAGATTTAATTTGACTGAACCATGATACATTTAATGGTCAGGGAACTACTCTGACAAACACACCAGCACATCTCTACCAGTCCATTCCCATCAGAGGATATACACAAGTTGTGACTTGAAAGTACTGTAAAATGTTAACGAAATTTATAATTGGCTCCATGTGGAAATTCAACTACCTCCATCAAAAAAGCATTTGTTAGTCATGGTCCAAATGCTAAGACATAAATTTCCACATCTGAAAACTGAGCAAAACTGGAGGGACTAGAGGAAACTGAGGTCATTTACCTCAGGCGTCCTCTTTTAAGAGGCTAGCTGGAGTTCTGCAATTACACTGGAGTTCTATATTATACTCATTATCCTATAATACATGTATTCACAGTCCCAGCCTTTGCCATATGTTCTTAGGACATCTCTGTGCTCCTGTCCTCCCATGTACTTTCACAGTGGCCTGATTCTCCAGCTATTTGTTAGAAAATTCCTTTCCCTGGCAATTAATGTAGCTCAGTTTTCACCTTGAAAAAGGTTTCAATGCTCTTTTTTTAAACAAAAAAAGCCACTTTCTAGGGATAAGAATTTGGTGATGAGTGGAGGAAATGGGCAGAGGTCCATGCACGCAGGATGCTGGAGGGTTAAGGAGGTATCCTGCTGGGAACTGTTTCTCCCCACTTTGGTTTGCAAGTCAAATACAGCTCCAGATCTGAATCATAATTAGATTCCCACTGAAAGTTTAACTCTTGGTTTCTGAATTGGGCAGTGAACGTAACCAAATATGAGTAACGATGCCTCAACGCATCCTTTGCCAAGTAGCCAGCAATATTAAGGACCCAAACACTTAAGTGGATTAAAATAAGTAACCTCAGAACTTGACCTATCCCACATGGGCAGGTAGCAGCAAGGCCATATCACCCTATATTTTCTTTGATCGTCTTGGAAGAAATTATTCTCCAGATGTACATATTCCTCAGCAAAAGTATTAGTATTCTATATTTATAGAAAACAATTTATGGCAGAAGTCCAACAACAGGAATATAAATCTGGGTATCTGCCAAAGAGTGGTTTGGTAAACATTCAATCTTTGCTTCAAGTTTCCAAGAAGCTGTTATATATAATTCAACAGTTCCCACTAATGAGACACGGCAATAAGAAAAATCAGACTTAGCACTGAGTGGGGAGAAGCCCAAACTAAGAAACACTGCTTAAGGATCTGAGTTGGTGGAAGTGGGCTGAGAAGGAGCTAACAGCAGCCCAGGAGAATGGCAGAAGACAGCAAGAAGGTGGGAGGCAAGGAGGCAGAGGTGTGTTGCTTGGGGGTAGCAAGATACCCAAGAATTGGAAGGAAAAGGAGAGAAAAGCAAAAAGCATTGGAAGGGGAAAGAGCAGGGAAGGGGTGAGGAGACAGAAGGTTGGAGGATGGGGGGTACACAAAGGAAGAGGAAAAAGCAGTGGCAGTGACACCTAGCTATGTAAAGGCAGGGAATCACTCATATAGATAACACCAAGAAGAATACAGTATTGATTTTAAAGCTTTAAAGATTAGAAAATAATAATTTTAGCTAAAATATAACTCATCTAAACCTCTCCTAAACCTCTAAATTGGGTGAAACCCCAAAGGTGAGCACACTCTTAAATGAATGAAGAATTGCAATAGCAATGGTATTGAAGGTGAATACCAGTCCTGTGTAATGTAACGAGTGGTTCTTAAGAGCAGCTGGGGAATGTGTCTGAAATGAAAGATAAATGCATGTAACATTTCTTCCTGATGAACCATTAATTCTACCCAATCAGGACCTCAAATAACTAGTTTCTCCTTTTTTGTTGTTGTTTTATTTCTTCATAACAACCAGGGGGATGCATTATTTCCATCAATGTGTAAGTTATGAGTTGAAGCATATGGAATCACAGCTTTGTGGGTTGGGAGAAGTGGTATTTTACTATGATAATAACACCATTTCTGCATAACTAGCCACTGACCTTTGTTCTTCTCTTCAGCAAATAGACCATCTTTGTAACAAAAGTAAAGCTGAGGGATTTGAAAATGTCAAAATAGCAGAGCAACAAAGAGCCCTTGGCCCATATAAATATTTACATTTGAAATATCCATTTGCTGAACTGAATATTTCAGCTGTTGCGGGCAGCCTGAATCTCATTACATCAGCTCCGCAGGCCTATTGGTGCTCTTGCTTTGAACACAGACAAGAGCAGCACTTTTATTGTGTGATATGCACATTCCAAGCACCCAGCACACTTACAAAGTGGGTTGTATTCCAGCAATGCCATGTCTCTGTTATTCAATTTTCATGATAGCATCCAGACTCCACAGCTGTATAGCTTTCTAATATTGAATACAGATCCCTCACAAGACAGTTGTCTTGGATTTGGGGGTTTTTTTATTAACAAGGAGGGGAAAAAAAAAAAAACAACCTTCTAAATCCAGCCTCAGCAACACGTTGCCTAGTGGAAAATCCATTTTAATTCACTAATTATTCTGATCTGGAGCTGCAGCGAGTAAAATACTGTCCAATCCTTTCAATTCAGGAAGATTAGTGCATGCAGCCCTTCATCTAGATCCAGACAGCTCAGCCCCCCTTGAGCCAGTCTTCATCACGATCGACACATAGAGAGGAGCCTCTGTCCACAGACCTGGTCCTCCATCCCACCAGAGATCCTTCTGCCCCTGTGCCCTTGTGAGGCACCAGGTCTTTGGGATAAGACTAGAGGAGAAGAGGGAAGAAGGAATATGAAGGTATGTCTGCCCCCTTTTGACTTTGCCTTGCAAAGGAAATCCATGCAAAAGGCATCCCAGCTCCTTTCTGGGAATGACAATATAAGTGGACTGCAGGGATACCCGCCAGGTCAATAGCCCTTGCAACCACAGCTCCATTTAATGTCTGCCTCCCAGGAGAAAGTCTGGGGCAACAGGCCACAGGCTTAATGCTGGGGGCAAAGGGTCACCAGCCAAGCCATCCTGGCCCATCCTATAGGTATTGCCACCCTTGCCTCTTCCACTGGAGGCAGCCTGCCCCAGGAAATAAAACAGGAGAAGACCAGGAGAGGAACGCAGATGCATTTTTCTCCATTATGGGTGTTTATTCGATAGAGAAGAGATCCAGACTGGCATTTTTCATGTACTACAATGTGGTTGCTCTATAGTTCTTCCAGCTTCAGTTGTATCTTGCATTGAATAATCCTAACTAGTATATTTACTGTTCCAGCTCATTTGGAAGTGTTTTGTATAGGCTGTTCTGTTACTTCTGTAGATCTCAATATGCCAAATAAATAGCTGAGATGCTGCTGTGAGCACATTTTTAGTATCTGCCTGTCTGTTTCCATACACATGCTAAAAAACTTCACTGTTCTGCCTTCGCTTCGGGAAAGGCTCTAAATCAGGCATTACTGGCTCAAATAACTTGATTCCTCAGAAGCCCTGCACTTTTATGTATTTCTCATAGATTTTACTCAATTCTTGCTGAATATCCTGATAAAAGGTGGACCTAATGAAGTTTCCCAGTCTTCAGATTTATATTCCAGTTTGTTTTTATTTCTTCTTACTTTCCGGCATTTCTATGACAAATTATTCTACTGCTCCTATTAATATTTTATAAACCAACAAACAGCTGTAAAACAAATCAAACCCAAGTTTAGTGAGTCTATAAATTGTAAATTGGCAATATATGTAAAAGTAGGCCTAATAGTGATATTTCCATCTGTTTCTAAAGTTCTTTATAACCAACACTATCACTGACTACATCTTAAGGGAACTCTGCGATAACATAATGCTCCTCAGAGACTTGTGGCTGTGCCGATGTGCCAGAACACGGAGTACGTTTACCATGAAAGCATCATTCTGGCTCGGCACACATAACTATTAATGCTTTGCAAGTATGCTTTACTTGGGATGTAATGGACTACAAATAATTGCCGGTAGTGTGCTTCAGTTTTGTCCAGGTTCTGAGAAAACACTCTCTTCCTTTAACTGAGCTGATTTTTTCTTATTACCATAGATTTTTTTTTTTCTCACCACTGCCTAACTGATTGAAAGGAAACATACACTCTCAGATGAAAAAACACAGTGGCTGTGATTAAGACTAAAAAGCAATCTACAACTCACTCTAGTCACCAATAGATGACATTCATAATGAGGTTTACCACTGCTTCCAAGTACTTTTCTATTAAGCCATTACTTCGTTGTCTATGTTTAAATGTATATAGTTATATAATGGAAAATCCTTCAAAATCAAAGTTCAAGCATACAATGTTGCCTTTATTGGGGCAATCAAGTAAGTTTTATTACTCACACCAAATGCATGGTGTGTGAGAGCTAAAGAAGAGCTGGTAATAATAAAAGTGTACAGGAGACTGTTGGTAAGTGTTGTAAATCATTTTTAGTCAAATAAAGGAGCAAGCACCTAAACACACATACACAGACATACACCAGCACACATGTGGCTACTTACCTACTTTAACACAAAGGACAATTTCGCTATTCAAAGGCTAACATTTGTGCATCTACAAGCACCTATTTGAAAGCTATGTGTGATGTCTGTAAAACTTAACAGCTGTTTGCAGTTCACACCTTTGCGAAGCCAGAGCATGGAAGTGCACGCACCCATTCGCATGCAGTTTTACAGCCCTGCTTGTAGGGGCCCAGCACAGAGCAAAGTGGAATTGCAGATTCTAATGTGCATCGTAGTCACAACCACAGTTTCATGATGCAGAAGCCACAGCTTTTACAGCTCATTGCCTTTAATAGCCAGGGTTATGTTGTTCTTGACCTTTCTCTGTGAGGGGGTGTTCAGGACACAGTGAACTTTTTGTCTTACCCCTTCAGATGCTTTCTCTGGGCAGACTGGGACTTCCTTGTGCCAGTGGATCAGGAGTCCTGCCACCTCCCAGCTTCCAGGTGGGGAACCACAATGAGTGTTATGTCTTGCAGCCTTCTTATCAGTCCACAGAAGGCTACAACAGCAGCATCTCAAAGCATGTGCTTCCTTACAAAGGAGGTAGTCATGGAGGAAATGGGCCTTTTGAGACACCACCTGAGGGGAGGTACCTGCACAGCGTCCCTAGCAGACAGCTAGATTCAAAACATCACTTACCCCACATCATTTACTCCCGTCAAGGTACTGAAAGACACGTTCAAGCCAGCTACAACAAGATACCCCATGTATTGTCTGGAACCTTCCCCTCACAAGGACTGACCCAACCTCATTCTGATTAGCCTGAGAGATCTGGTGTCACATGTGTACATGAAAAGCATCTAGGCACTTATTAAATATGCATTCCCCTTCCTACTAACATCGTTCCATCAATATTTTAATGCCATGTTGCCTTTTAGATTGTATTCCTACTGTAACATGAGGTCCCTGCTGGGACAGACAGACACCACAGAAGTGGATGTGTTTATGGATTACATTTGTTTTGGTATGAAGAGTTGTCATCAGTGGTGATTTTCTATTGCAAATGCTTATGGTCATTTCATCAGGAAATACCATCTCTGCTCCCTTCTACCAATAAAGCCAATGGGGCAGCATGAAGGTGTACAAAGTAGGGCTGAATGTAATCAAGCAGTGAAAGGTCTCTATTCATTGCCAAAGAGAGCTAACTTGTGATCAAGCTCATCAGATTAAACTTAACCTGGTGCAAACATCCTGACTTTATTGACATACATGAAGAGTAAATTTGGATCATTGACTCTTTCTGGAGTGAAATTCATGTCTATATGAAGTTTGTCTGTGGGTTTTATTTCCTTTTTTTTTACAATCCCTTTCTCATTTTGTTTTGTGTTTTTCCTCTCCTCTGGTTATAGACTAATCATCGCCAAGTCTCAGTCGTTTGCTTGAAAAACAATAGCTGGCAGTCATTGTGTTAAACAGCCCATTTTGTTATCCTTGCCACAATCTATGGTGTTCTCAGTTATTGCACTTGATAGGCGTCATTAAGGTTTCCATGTTGTTATTCACTTTCCTGATCTTTCATGTTTCTTCTGCTCAGGAAGCAGCTTTTCCTGGAAACATTCAAAGAGAATAAAACCTGATTACGGCCAGCACCTTGGGGTAATGGCATCTAAGATCCAAATCTCCCATGGTTGTGTTTTTTTTTTTAAAGCTGATAACTCCAATTATAAATGTGAAAGGTCGGATTATGCCACTTCACACTAAGTCATTCCACAGAAGTCTACAGAGCTAGTTATGAGAGAAACATTGTTCAGTGTGAGTAATTTTTAGATAGCATAGTCTATGAGTTTGTAGCACACTGTATTATCAATGAGCTGGGATGTTTTAATAGGACATTAGACTGGCATAGGCCTACCCATCACAAATTCTGTAAGGTTACTCTACACCATCCACAAAAAATCAGTGAAGGTGCTGTGGCTGTCTGGAGGCTCTCAGACAATTGTAAAGCTCTGTCTGATGGATGGATGTGTAGCTACCAGACAGGGAAGGTGACCCTCCCATTTGTAGGGAGAAAGCTGCCTCTTTCCCACTGCTGTCAAGCAGATCTCCAGCATCCCTTGTGCAAAGCAAGAGACAGCAGTGTGAGAGGGCAACAGGAGGCTAACGTGGGTGTGATGGCACCCACATTCATGTGGAGCCAAACATGTGCTGGGAGCCACGTACCCATAGCTCCATCCTGGTGTTTAGCTTCCTACCTTAAAACCAGGCATTTGCTGAATCAGCTCAATTCTAAACTGCTTAGAGCACACAAACCACACTGTCCTCCCTTTGGTGGGAGAGCACTAAGTAAAAGGAGAGGTTTTGCCCCCAGGAAAAAAAAAAAAGTTTGAGGTCATAGGAAAGAAGATTCAGGTTCATACCACTTCGGCAAACACCTCTCTTCAAAAAGTGCTATAGG
This sequence comes from Gorsachius magnificus, assembly GCA_034008185.1. Lineage (NCBI taxonomy): Eukaryota > Metazoa > Chordata > Aves > Pelecaniformes > Ardeidae > Gorsachius > Gorsachius magnificus. Next base: position 169,319,051 of record CM067081.1, read on the forward strand.
TTTTTAATATCAAAACAGGAAAAGCAGATCTTGGATTAGTTTATTCTGTTTTAACCCAAGCTTTGCATACAGTAAACTGGATTTAGCAGAGCAAATGCTAAGGGTTCAAACTACAGTTAATTTGCAATCCTAACATGAGCAATCTGTTCCCTCGCAGAAAAGGATCAAGACTTTAGTGGGGGTCTTTTTAATGATGCAGGCAGAATATTGCAATTTGAAAAGAGAAATTCCAGACAGCCGAGGTTAATTCTTACCTCATATTTTTTATATGAATTTACAGGTCTCAAGAGTGTCTTACAGAAATGGCAAGTATATGGACAAAACTTTCATCTTTGCTACAAAGCTGAGAAAATATGCCATTTTTAGTTAGTCATGCAATAACGAGATATAAGTGTTTTCGTTTCTATTGCATTTTATATCCCAAACAACAGTGGGAAGCCAAGCACTGCATTAGCATGCACCATAAAACAAGTATACATTTCCTATCCTCCTGTACCATTAATACTTAAAAAAATTTTCACATTGCTATAATTTTTTTTTGCCCAGTTTTCTTAGGAGGTGACATCTGAGGCAGAATGAGGGAAGATCCATGTCATAATTTTTGAATTGGGCAAGACTGTCAAAGAAAAAAAAAATGACGAAAACTCTCCAGGGTGAGAGACTAACACCATATCTTTCTCCTTTGAGGCACAGATTCCTCCAAAAATGACATAGCTGTGAAACTAAAAGCTCAGCACAGAAACAGTTCCTGGACACCTCCTGCGTACGCATATATATAGTACACACGCAGTTAGGGACATATTTATGGGTAGCAATACATAAGCAGCAGAATCACCAACAGCTGAACCCGTAATTTCAGAGAAGGTGGAATTCTTCTGCAGAAGGATAATATTTTAAAGAGAACACACAGGCTTTCTGTCGCCCTTTTCACTGAAAGAAACCCATCTGAGGGGCACAACAGAACAGGAATACGCTTTGTATTTCACCAGAAAGAGAAGGGTGAGTGGTGTGGCAGTGGAAAAATAATAATGCAGGCTGGGAAATATTACCCCAGCTCCTCACTGGTTAAGTCTCTTTTTGATTTAAGTGTAAATCATCATCATTTTGTTGGGGGAGGGGGAGAAGGGAGAACTTGCACTCAGATTTCTCCTTGAGAATCTGCCAGTGCATTTGCTGTTAGGAAATGACTAAAATAAGCCTCTGCACATATGTCCTTAAAAACACTTTGACTGCATTCCCCTGTAATTATTAAGCTTCTTCAGAGTCTGTAAGCCAGTGAGAAAGGGATTAGAGGGGTTACTTTGTGCCTCTGTGCCCATAAAAATCCCTTAGCTACTGCAGCACACTGCTCGGAGCGTCCTGAAAGCTTTCATATAATCCCTGCCTCCCAGCCACCGCCACCACTGCATTCCCTTTATTTAGACACATTCAAATTTCATGCTGTAATCCAAAAGCACTCTGACGCAGAAACAAGATCCACATTACAACTCACAGTTAAAAACTAACCTGCCAGTTAGAGTGGAGCAGCAAGGCAACTGCATGATAAAGCTACCCTCAATTTTATGCTGGAAGGAAAACCAGGAGACATAAATTGGCAGTTAGCATCTGCTGACATTTCCTATTCTCCTGGTAGTTCAGGACAGGAATTATTTTCTCTACCTGTCCTTATAGGAGAGGTCTCAATAGGACACCCATCCTGGACTGGGGTTGCATGTGAATAGAAATACAGGATAGTGATAGTAAAAGAGAGATCTGCTCCCTGTCACCACTCAGGGGATTTTCATGTCAGAGGAGAACTGGCTATGCTCGGTGGTGTTGCACTGAAAATAAGGCATTGCATCGTAGGCAGCAGCAACGCAGGACGGCAGGCTATCTGCTGGGTCGCAGAGTCTGTTTCTAGTGCCAGCATGCTATTATATAACCCCGTTCGCTACCCATCTTTAAGAACCTTAATTTTTTTAAAGGCAACATTTCCCTACAATAAATTCAGGGAGAAATTCAGGGCCATGGAAAGGTTTGAACGAAGCACTGCTGTTAAACCCACCAACAGCTGTAAACATCCAAAGTGAACAGCTTCCAGATCATGATGTTAAAGCAGAGAAACAACTGGCAAATGTGCATTAAAACAACATCTGCAAGACAGAATTGAAAAATCTCTTCCCTGGAGCCAACCAGTGACAAATACTTCCTGGATAAACAGGAACCTGGCACCGCTTGGCAGAAATCAACTGTGAGGGCAAAAGCGAGGCTGGAGCAGCTCGAGAGGAAGCCGCTTGTCATGCACTCCCGCCTGCGAGCGGAGGGAAACCTGGCGGCTGGTGGGTTTGCAGCAGGCGCGGTGAGGAAGAGTGGTCACGGCCAGGGCAGCCGGGTAACCCAGCTTCAGCGCTTGGCTCGCTCCCTCCCTGCCCCCTCACGCTTGCGTGTATCCCTTGGCACATCATATCGGCGTATCTTGGTCACCATCTGTGAAGTGGAGATAATAACACCTCTTGTCTGCATGTCTGTTTAGGTTGTAAATGCCTTCCGACAAAGACCGTCTCTTATTTTGTTTACCAACAGTATGTAGTACATGGGCTCGGTCTTGTGTACAGATCCTGGTCACTAATAATCATTATTTTAATAGTGATGATAAACACAGTAATTATCCAATATGAATCTAACAACAACAGTCAAGCTGCTTTGGTTTTGTTTTTATCAGAATTGTTATCCTAAGTACATGAGGCCACAGGAGTCAGAAATGCAGAGCAGTTTTGCCTGTTGTGGAGGGGCTGCTGGCCATCTCTGGCTCACAGGGATGCCCCTGAGAACGCAGCACAGATGCATTGGTGTGCAGCAAATGCGCGAGCATTCGGACACTGACCACGTCTCACTATTCAAAACTATCATCTTCTATGCAGTGTCTGTTTGCAGAGTGACCAGAGAATTTATTCTGTATGAAGCTCCGCAAAATAGGAACTCTGAAATATTATTTTATGACAGTCTCACAGGACAAATAAGCCAAGAACTTGCATTATAAACAGAACAGACCATATCTTTTCCTGATTAATTCACTCACCTCTTTCACTTTAACAGTAGTAAACGACCAGGAATACCAATTCTTCCCCATTCCAAATAAAGGATTTGATAGATCCATGATGCAGAGCAGAAGCTGAAACATTAGTTAAGAGCTGCAGCCTGATGCTAAAGCCCTCTGGGGTTTGAACAAACTCTGCTGACAGTGCTTGGCTAATTTTAAAAATTGTTACAATTAATTTTTTAAATAAATGAGCTCCCAAAGTGACACATTTCAAACATAAAATCCTAATACTCCTTTCTAGTGAAGCGTATGCCATTGTTCATGGGGAAGGAGAAGGAAGCTCTGAGCTAATTTTTAAACCCAGGGGAGTATCGACAGCCAGCCAGCTGCTAAGGCTTTTTGCTTGATCCCTTGCAAATTCTCTTCAGCTATTCATGGCCAAAACGTGTCATGTGCCAGCCTGAAATCATGTTGGAGGAACTGGTGGAAAGGGTCTCCTTTTCATACACACGGCAGGCTTATGTCAGAAGGCTGTGAGGGATAACCATTGCTATTTATAGGTAATCCCCCTTTGAAAGGTCACCCTTTATTGTGTATTTGTTTCGACCCGTGTCTATCCAAAAATCATTCTCCTGCAGCTCATCCCTAATGAGTACTTTTTAAGCAGATAAAAATTAAATAAATCATGCAATAAAGCAGAAGGTAGCGTCTGTTTTACAGCTGACAGCCCAAGGAATGCATAGCAGTCACATTACCTCCCACGGTTTTAATTGCAACATAGGAAGGTTTATTTTGTTTGGCTTTTTTTAACAACTTCACTATCTTCATCCAGGAGCAGACACTTACTTTACATGTTGTAGATTCTTGGTAATAGGACATTTGGGCACTGAATCACTTCCCTTATCATAAGCTACTCATGTGCAAGCACCAAGCCACTTATCAGCCCAACAAACTGTAGCTCTCAGCGAGCCGGAGAGCAGAACAGCACCTGCTCTGCATTTCTCAGCACTTCTGATTCTGAGAAAAAGAACAAAACATCTCCCAGATTACGAAACTAAGCTTTTGCTCTTTGCATATATTTTAGTGGCCATCCTGAGCTGAAAGCTGGCTGCTTTTCCCTCTTTCTCCTGGGCTACAAGTTGGAGGAAGCAAGTACTGCAATGACAGCGCTGAGCACTAAAATAACAGAAGCATTGAATAAAAGAAAAATCAAAAAAAATAAAAGAATCAAAGTTCAATTAATGGAACTGAGAGGATTGTCACTGTGGCAAGAGGTCAGTGCAGAGAAGGAGAATTATGGGAGGGGAGGAGAGATAAAACAGGGTGAGGCTTTGTGAAAGAAGGAGGCCAATGTCACCTGAAAAGAAATGGGCAGGGGATTTAAGAGGATATAACTTAAAAGCACAGAGATAATGTATAATATTTCTTTCAAAAAACCTCTCTCATGCTGCCATCCTTCTTAAAAGAAAGAGGTAAAGGTAATGAGTGAAGCCTTCTCATCACACTTCTAAGAGTGGGTAGACAGGGATGTGGGTTGGCTTTCCACAGGATCGACAGTGCTGCCTTTTGCTGAGCTTTATCATCATGTCAAGCAAAATGGAGCATGCTACTGCAGGGAAGGCAAAATAGCTTCAGGTTATGCAGGGCTGCGCCAGAAGTTGTTCTCAGTGCCATTATTTTGTCTTTTCTCCTGATTAAGTTTTGAGTATAGATGGCAGGGTTTGTTCCATGGAAAATAAAGGCTAGACTGCAGAGGTGGACAAGGGAATTGGGGTGATCTCACCAGGGCCACCACAATGAAACTAATTCTGTAACGTATACTGCAGCTTCTTTATTCTTGTTATTCATTAAATAAGGCCTAGCTTAGAGGCAAGTCTTTACATTTTCAAACTGTTTAAACAATTATATCATTAATCAAAGCAACAACTGTGCTAAAGAAAATGGAAAGCGCTGAAGTTGTTCCTCAAAAGAAATTGAGAGGATTACAGAGATCATGCTTGAACAGGAAAAACAGGACTGTAGTTCTTGGACTATTCATGTAAATGACTCATCTGCAGGGGGAAAAAAATCCAGCCTGTAAATGTCTGATTGCTGGATGATGATTCTTGCCAGCTTCCACTAGGCAAACTGGTATTTCCAAAATTTCCTTATGGATGTCCACACCCTAATCCCATTTTATTTTAATAGGCAGGCAGGTTTAACTCAGTGACATTTGTGGTTTAAAGTACTCTTCTAGATACTGTGTGGCTGGAATGTAAGTTTAGATAGGGTTCACCTCACCTAACTGCAGCCCTGTAAAATTCAAGCATCTAGACTGAGATTGTCATCTAGGTTACTTGAACAGACAGTGCAGAGAAAATTGTTCCTCTAGAGGATTCATCCCATCTATTCTACACACTTAATTTTTCATAATATGAATCATCCTTTGGAAATGCTTGTACCTCTGGACTAACTATAGAGGGAACATATAGGGCCCTTTGAGAAGACATTTGTTTCTTAGAGGGCTGAAGTCCCATCTCCTGTAGCCACTATTAAACCACTACACCCACATCAGGGTTGCCTGCACTTTGGGTCCAAGAAGAGTGGGGAGAAGGATGCTGTATGCCCAGTTTCTCCCATATCTGAACCAATGGTAGGGATGAGAAGGGAGGTGACAAATACTCCTGCCTGCAAACTGCCTGTAGGTGTCAGAGAAGGGGATAGGCTCTGCTGTACTTGCACCTTATCTTACCTCCCTAGAGGTGAGAGGAAGGAGGGAACAAGCTAGAAATCTCTGAATAAAGCATCAATCTAGTTTTCATTTTGTCTGAATTAGTCTTCATTTTAGTTAACTCATTATTGTGACAACCATTCCTCGATGTTAAGGGAAGAGTGTAGTTGGAAAGCATGTCACAAAATATGCTATCACCCAGTAAGAGCCCATATGACTTAGCGACAGGGCCTTGCTCTTCCACTTGCCAGTATAAAGCTTGTGGGGGATTTTGTAAGACAATTTAAAGAGACAAATAAAGTCATTAAGTGGCACCCAATCAAGTTAATGTACACACAGTGAAGCTTCTCCTCTCATTAAGATCGCCGTCTGTCTCTCATTCTCAAAGGCTTTTTTTCAAAGTGGATGCCAGGCATGACTTCAAGAATTATGTCTTCATCTTTCCTTTCCCTATCAGGATCTCCTTGCAGACAAGGAAACCTTCCTGGCAATAACCCTCAAATAGTCCCCCAGGATGAGATTGTGTGACTAGCCAGAAACCTACCCTACATCGTTTTGCATGTTTAATGGGTTAGTAGATGTCTTCTTCCATTGGAGTAGTGGAATAGCATTATACAGGTGATGTCTCAGACTCTCAGGCAATTCTTAATATATACTCCACTACTTTTTTATCCTTTTCCACTCAACCTTTATTACCAATGGGTAGGAGGCCCTTTCTTTTAATATTGCTTCCAATTTGTTAGCAGCATCACTTAGAGTGAGGTTCGATGATTGTAGTATTTTTGTTTGTCTGCATCTGATGGAAGAAAACTGCCTCAGAGACCTGCAGATGGTGGTTGACTTTGAGCTGTTAAAGTGTCCGACAGGGAGTCCTTCCCATCAAGAATACAGTTTTGGTTTCCTGGTGTGGTACAGCAAAACCTGCTTTTACTTCAAAGTGAAGCATGTTTTCTCCCTTTCCCTAGCAAATGGAGAGGAGTGTTTAACTGAGAATAGCATAGTTTCTGGATAATACATAAATATTTCAAATGGTCTAAAGATTTCCATACAATTGTGTTCCTCAGCAGGCAGACAAAGCATTTGTCACTCTTCTGTTACTGTCAGTTTAAGCTAGAATTACTAATGCATTGTAGGCCTTGGCATAAGTAACACCCAAATACACTGATGATCACCTAATTGAGAAGGTACCTGTAAAAACTCTCTGCTGGATTTGTTAGTATTTTTCAGAAGATTGCTTGGCTTTTTTTATTCTCTAAGTATTTGAGGCCCTTAGATTCATCTGTTTTGAGATTTTGTGCAACCTTCTGGTCAGAGGTGTCATGGACTGTCTCCCCTTCCCGGTGAATCTGTTACAGTCTGAAACATGGAGTTTAGTTTCCTAATGTATTCTTTGGAGCCAAGCTGTGATTTTGTCTTTCCTGTTGAACAAAACATCAGCATTTCCTCAAGTCTTTGGCCTTTTTAGCCCCTGCCCCTGTGTGGGCACCTCACATACTTGCTGTCATCGCATGGGAGGATACACAAGGCACCATTTTAAACTCATTCAATTGGCCATATATGCTATAACTATGCCATGATACAAGGTTGGCTTTGCCTATCAGTGTTGCCAATGGGTGGATAACTTCTGTTGAAAGACTACTATTACAGAAGTTGCAAATCATTCTTGTTCTATCATGAGAAACATTTCTGTTTAAGGAAAGGATTACACTACTTTAAACTCCAGACCATTTTAATTTCATGCAACAAGCTTTAATCATTCACTCTGCTGTCCAGTGCTGAAAACAACCACACAAAAAAAAGCTGTCTCTCACCTCTCTGCAATCCCAACCATTTTCTTTTGATCTTTTAACAGGCGGGGGGGGGTTGATAGATCTTTAAAAAAACCAAGCAAACAAGCAAACAAATAATAAAACAAAACAAAACTTTCTAAGCTCTACCCAGTCTGTACATGAAGATTTATTTCGTCTCACTTAATCTTCATCAATACTCCACAGCATCCCCTACCACGGAAATTTATACCTTTGGTTGTTTTCATATTGTGTCTCAGAATGCCTTTAGAGTGCTGGAAATGTACTGGCAATTTTTCTAAGTCTCTACAGATCTTCTTGGAGTGCTTTTAGAGAATATGCTGGAGCTTGGGGGATGATTCACAGATTTCTAAGTGTTTTCTTTAATATGTAGCCTTATGTCTGTACAAGGCTGAACACTGCCCATGATTCCTCCTCTCTACAGTCATAGGCAGCATAGAACAAAATTTTTATATCCTGCCTCTCTATAAACAATACCCTCCATGTTTCTATAGACCACTACGAAGAGGAGGAAGGAGGAGAGAGAAAGTTCATACATTTTGTGCTTGCAAAAGGTACAAACATGCAGAAGCTGACTTATATACAGGCCTTAACAATTTCAGCAACAGCTATAATTAGAGCTTCCCAACAGACTTGATTTTAACACCCTTTGTGATTATTTTTTCCCCCCTCCATGTTCCCTGCATAACATTAGGCAGCTCTGTAATGTAGTTGCACCACTACAAAACAGTAGCTGCATTCCACCCCTGTATGCTGTGGTTGCCAGTCACCAGCTAAATGTGAATCTGTTGTGTCATTCACAGCTCTGCACGTTTGGAAGAAAGACTGAATTCAAGTTAAACTGACATTATTAAGACTGACAGGTCCTGTTTTTAACCATCCGTTCATCTGAGGATGCTATTTTTGTCCACTGCCCTATAGAACCAAGATTCCTCTCTGTGACAAAGTGCAGTACTGCTAAAAATTCAGCTTTCCTCATGGCATCATGGCCACAGCAAACCCAGTGTTCATAATCTTTGTGTTGAAATATGCAGGTCACACCACCCTGTCACTCCGCCTGCCTCCCTTGCTCCCGTGTGCAGGTAAGGTAACGAAGGATGCAAGAGTTTCCCTCCCCGGCGCTCTCGGGACGCATGGCTCCTATACCGTGTGCTTCGGCGCCTGTCTGCTTAGGAGAATGGAGCGGAACAGAAGGGCAGTGTGACAAGCTCTTGCACATTCACAAACAAAAACCCACAACTGATGGATCTAATTTTAGGCTTACGAGCAATCTCTCTTTATGATAAGAGGGACAAAAAGCTGTTCAGATCACTAGTAAATGGAATATTAACTGTACCAGGAACACAACCATTTTTAATAGGCATGGCTGTGGAACAAGACAAAGAAGCTGCTGTTTAAAGTCTCATCTTATGAACCACAAAACAGAAACTGGGAGACTGAATAAGTATCTTGCCCAGATCAGACACAGCCATCCTGACCCTCCATTGTCTTATAGTCATATGAGCAACTGTTGTCCTCATTGGAAACATTTTAAAACCAGTGACTCGCCAAAAAACTTTGTTACAGAGAATGAGTCTCAATGGACAGAAGTCATGACATCTAAGATTACACATGCACATGTGAGCCGAGGGAAGTGGGCATATTACATGCTTGCTTGTTAATAGAGAGCCAAAGGCAAGTTCATTCATCAAGCCTATTTCAGATTTCTGCTCTGGGAGGAGATGAAGTGAACTCTAAAAATGCCTATGTCTGTCCATTCACTATAAAGTGAACCTAGTTACCACCTGATGTGTAGTCTCCAGCACTTGGGAAGAAGGGAAATTCCATCCTGTACATCAAGAGGCAGGTCTCCAAAATGTAACGGGTTTGGTCAAAACGTATATTGGTCTACAAAATAAAGTTCTACAGAGTTAAGTAATACAGGGCTTCAGAAAATAAAATAAAGATATATATGCAAGCAGACTAAGCAGACAAAAGAAATTAAAATAAACAGGAACATAATTATACCCATGGAAAAACATTTACCCCACACCACTGTATAATTACTACTAACTTTGGGCATATAGCATTGAGACAGTATGAAAGATACTAATAAGCTTCTCTTGAAGTCCTTGCTAGCTTTCCCCCATGAAAGGATGAAAGAATAAAAGCATCTATAGTCTACAGGAATATAAATCCTTACTGGAAACAGAAAAGAATATCACATTGATTTTTAATGATACTTACTCATGCAAGTGCTTGACATCATGCCTATATGTCAAGGCAACTCAGCGGGGAGGTCCCTGGAGTAGCTCCATACAGGTTGCTACATTTTCACAGAATGGCGCATTGCTACATGAGGATACTGGCTTAGGTCCCAAAACCCAGACGTGGAGTGTCCCTGCACAGGGTGCCACAGCATGGAATATGCTCGCTTTAAAAATAAGTGTTATGATTCCCAAGTCACTAAGACAGTCTTAAAAACAATGCCACTTGTCTTCACATGGTGAATCACATGAGAACAGAAATGTAATTTTACTCCTTGACACAGATGCCTAAATGGCTTCAGAGTTATTTTATTTTTTTCAAGTTTACTACACGAGTCATGCTGAATAAAAGAATTAAAAGGTCTCCCAATGTATATAGTTTCTTGTTGCCGTTCAAGTGGAAGTAGACTCACTCATTTCCTAATACAGTGATAAAACAAGTTAAGTGGTTAATTTCTACTGTAGATAGATCTAATCACCAGGAGAAAGCTGAGAGTAAACTGCACATATTTGTCACCATTTAAACAATACACATTTTGCCATCAGTGAAGATTAAGTATTTGAAACTCTGCCAGTGGCTCTTATTTTTTGTTTAGTCAAGATGGTGTTACTTTGGATGCTACAGTTTACTTGTCTTATCTTTAAAATAATAAATTGTATGTGTAAATACAGGTGTAATAATTTTGCAGCTTTACAAGTGGAGAACTTTAACTGGAAATGTTGGCTTGTTCTAAGAATTTGTCTCAAGTTAGTCCATGTTTCTGAACAAAACAAAATGGTCTGCGTGATGTTACAGAAATACAGTCTCCAGTCCCTGGAGATCTGGTTGAAATCTCATATGTAGTTTCAATCACAGCAATAACAAGAGACAACCTAGAACAATATTCACTTGGTGCAGATAGAAATCTTATCATGCGGAAGAGAGATTCTGCAAAACGTAAGCAGGAGGGGTGGAAAACACACCATCACTAAGCCTTCTTCCCAACAACACAACCTATGTAGCGCAGAAGCAGCTGTGCCACAGCCATTGCTGTAGTGCGTTACATCTCCTGCTTTTGCCTCCAACAGTAGTCAGGATTGCACAACACCCGTTTGCAGCAATAAAATCTGCTCAGGTGTCTGCACTGTGTCCAGCCCTGTAACTACAGTATACGCTAATCTACAGCAGGAAAGAAAAAGAAAATGTTGCCGACGTGACATAAGAGAGTATGAAACATTCATGAGACTTTTTTTTTTTTCCCTTTCTAACTTGTTACCTAGTTTTAATAACATGCTGGCTGTTTACAAGCTTTGAACGAGACTTGTCACAAAAGAGAAACATCATAGACTTGGTCCCAAATCTGGGAAGCTTTTCTGCAATGTTTGATTGTTATCACTTCAGTAGTTCATAGTAGTTAACATTTGACTCAGCTTCCTATAGCAAAGAAACTGATTAAAGAAATATTACAACAAGGACTAAAATACTAAGCCTCCTTCTTTATTGTTACAGTGATAAACACTGGCAGATATATCAGAATGCATCTGAAGGAAGGAAAATGTTGTGTTTGCACAAAACTTCATCATTCTGTTTAGGCTCAGAAACCAAAGAAGAAAAATCAGAGGCAATGGAAGTGAGTGCAGCTGCTGTATTTATTTAGTCTCATGGGCAGTGCCATGATGACAGACACTCCTGTAGTGCAGGTTTCGCCCAGCATTTCATGTTTCCTACCGAGTCGATCATTTCCACACAGCCTTTCAGGCACTCAGCAATTGTCAGAATCTGATCCTTACCCATTGTCACATTCTGTGTTATGATAAATCCTCTGTTATAATGTTTTGTTAATTCACTAGCGAATAAATTGAAGTGTGGTCTGCCTCCTCTGTGAAGTACTCGATGCATGCAACACACTGTGTTCATATGAATGTATTCCTCTGTCTTTTTGCAGGTGGACGAATTCATGAACCTTGACGCTTACACAGAAGTCATTTGAAGTCTCCTGCAGAAAATGGTAAGGTACAGAACTGTAGACTTAATATCCTAAATGTGGCCTAGGAAAGTTCATGGAGGTTTTCTTAAGGATTTTGAACGTGGGGTTATGCTTTCCACATACATGGCTCTAGCCATGATGGCATCTGCAGTGGCACTGGCTTTAACCAAGTTCACTCCTTGCCTCCTGCTGCAATGAATTTTTTGTTAACATTACAAAATACTGCAAAAAAAAATTGGTCAGTCTTGCCAGCTGCTTGCCTCCTGTTGTCAGTAGCCTCTCATGACTAATGTCTTTGCACTAAGTTACAAATCTATTGAATCTGGCTCAGTAAAACAGAGATACAATATTGGAAACAATACTTGGGATGTTCTAAGTGTGTAAAACAGGGATTACATTTATTAGAGCTAGGACTGATTGTACCTGTCGAATAGCAGAAGGTCTTATCTTTTCTGGAACCACTCTGTACTCAGTAGAGAGAGGCGCTTCCAGCGTGGTACTCTGCCAGGATACCTTAAACACTCAGTTTAGAATAAGAAAAATTGCCAACTAGGCTTACCTCCTTTCTTTTCACTGGGAGCCCACTTTTTGGCATTACACTTAACTTTATATACACTTAACTTCATATACACTTAACTTCATATAGGGTGAAGTTAGTTAAGATCACTCCTGTCTTTTGTGAAAAAATGCCTGAATTCAGAAAATTCAGAGGTGCACAGATCTATACGAGATCTGATTTTATCCCAGAAGTCTGATAAAAAAGTATGCATCTATAATTTTTACAAAGCTCCCTCCTTAGCTTGGCCCCATCTGCACTGTGGTGTTGATTTTAGCCAGAAGACATGGGAGAAGACAAATAATAGAATTTGTCTTATATTTAATAGAGGGAATAATGATTTTTATGTCACTGGGGAGGGGGATCTTGCATTTTCCCGTATTTTTGAATTTACAGGCCATTGGACAGCAGGAGTTCTGAGATTTTCTTGAATGACATATACAGCAAGTAAAACGCTCTACATGAATTATAATTTTATGAGTCCTGATTAGTTACACATTTTGAATGTTCTCAGGCTTGAGTAGAAACAGTTTAGTTTTCCTCTTCTTGCCTTCCATCATGTTCTCTCTAGATGATGATTCTCCATACTTTCCCCCAAGATTCAATAGTCTGCTCTAAACTCTCCTTAAACATGTTGAAAAATGTTTCTTCAACACAATTACCCTAATTTAGAACTAAGGACAAGAGTTCCCACCATCTTTGGTGAAATGACAGAGCTGTTTGGCTCACCCCCACCAGAAAATATCATTGTTTCCCATTAGGCAATAATGGCCTGTGTCTGGAAAGGGTAAAGAGTTATAAAGGAAGTTTGGAAAAGTATCCCTACAGGACAAATAAAGGTTCCCCTTTATGGGGATATCATCCTAATGATACCAACAAGCAAAGCAGCTGACAGAATAGTATTGTACCCCACAGGCTTCTACTACACAGGGAACCCCTGCACTTATGGAATGCCATCCATCAAGCAACCCTTCAAATCTCTGACCAGTGTCAGCTTCTTGAGCTCAAACCCTTGGGCACATGTGCCACAAGGTCATAAGCATCCAGCCTACATCAGCAGAACTCTATACATTTTACTCATCTGCCAAATTCTTACTATATAAGTCAATGAGTTCTTCAGGTTTCTAAACAGCTTTCAACTTGCTTGCCCTCACATCAAATGCAAGATAATGTATCTGACTGCTTAAAGGTTTTATTGTCAGGACATAAAACTTTTTTCAAATTATTGTCTTTTATTTTCCAGGTTGTAAAGTGTTCGAATAAGCAAATCTGATTTGATTTTACCTTATTCTATTGCTCCATGACTAATTTACTTTTATCGTTTCATAAATGAACTCCATGGACATTTTACTCTTAGTTCCGAGTGCATTTTTTATGAAAGCACTCTATAAAGTTTTTGTTTGTGGAGCAATAATATTGAACATGTTGGCATGAGGTACAAAGCCCCTAATGATCTGGGATCTGTTTTTTTCTTTTCTTTATCTTTTAAGCCGAGTTCACCTGGAGCATTTATGTTGTCAGTTCCAGTTTCAGTAATGATGGGAAAATATTTGCTGTGAAGAATGCTCAGCTCTAGAACTTGTTTCCCAGCTGGACTGCGAGTCCTGCGAGCCTTTAGGGCACAGAGCAAATCTTATCTGTTTACCTGTGCTTCTACCTAAGAAAATCCATGAGGCTTGTTATGTTAGCAGCCTTAGTGGAGAAATTGGTGAGACCTGACGTTTCTACAGGGCTTTTGTGTTCTCGGATACTAATTAGCTTCAGGATTCTCTTTTCTCTAGCAGTTGTTGGTAATATGTTGTGAATTATTTATTAGGCTTTTTGTGAATGTAAATCCACCCAGATGCTTGGGCAGTGGGCACATGTTTTATAGATATGAATGTCGATCAATAAATAAATAGCTGTGAGTGCTTCTCTGTAGAGAAGAGTCAGAAAATTATCAGAAGAACAGGGGTAAAAAACAGAAGTATTTTGACACTGAGAGCCTTTTTTTTTGCTGGTGCCACAGGGGTTTTTTGCCTCGGTATCCTCTGACTTCTGTTGTGGTATATCCTAATAAACTATGTCAGCACTGTGAGGGGCAGGTGCCATGGTACCATTTGCAGAACTTCAAATGGATTGAATTTTGCAGGATGGTATGGACATATTGGTTACAAGGGCCCAGAATAAGTCATCTCCATTCAAAATGTTTTACCTTCAAAGTCCAAGTACAAGGCCTTGAGCTTTATAAAGAATATTTTGTATTACAGACATAGCTGTCTTCTCTCTGTGCAAATGATCCAAGAGCAGATATGGGTACTTTTAGTCATCATTTACAGCTGTCCAACAAATATTCCCTGTGAATGTATTTCAGACTACAGGTGGTTCATGAACTATTCAACTATTTTTGACTATATGCTTCCCCCAAGGCTCTGACTTACATTCACTAAGCAAACAGCTGTGGTGGCTAAGACCTTACTGCCTCTTCTCCACCATCCCAGCTGTTTGTTACTGACCTTTTGCCAGAAATTCTTGCTCCTGTTCCAGATACAGCAAAACCTGCTGCACCTCAGCTGCTCCAGTTCATAATCTGGCATCTTACTGCAAAACAACTTCTATTGCTAAGTTAAGCTTATGTACAAGACTATAAAATGGAACAGCTGAGGTGCAGTAAAATGCTCTATTTTGCCAGCTCTGCAAGTGGGGGACATATCTTCTTGAAAGAAGTGCTGATTTAACTAGCAAGACCTACCAGAGCTTGTCTGTCAGTGTTCCCCTGACCACGTATTGGCCACTGCACTGTCTAAATACATTATACACAAAGTTAAGAACTTTTGATGCATGCAGTAACACCAACTACAGTACATCACTACAGCATTTGACAACTTTTGGCACCTGCAGGGGTGTCACATATATGAGCATATTTGCTTAAAGAGTAGGAACTCTCCACTCTTCAAAGAAACAAACACCCAAAATTCATTGAGAAACAAAGATGTATGAATTTATGAACATAACATAGGGAAAGTGAATCAGAACATGCACAACTATTCTCAAATGGTTACCTACATCTACCCCAAGCTTAGCTGAAATATGAACTGTTTAATACTGTCTGGGGGAAAAATAGAAAACTAAAAGAATAGTGTAGAAACAGAAGAATACTGTGGAAACAGAAAGGGCACAAATCCTAGCTATACACTAAAGTGACACTATGCAGTTCTTCATATCAGGATTCTGAATATAAAATAATAAAGCGAACAGGAAAAAAAAATCTTGGCATTGTTATCCTTTCAGTGTCAGTGAAACACGTAGAGGACTTTTGTGCAAAAATAACTACTCTGACTTAGGTGACTATTAGGTACAGTAAATGTTTTCAGGGCTGTTCCATCCAGGTTTGCCCTGCAACTACCTGCACGCAAGGGAAGGTCACACACAACACGTATCACTCTGTTCCCTTAACTGGATTGCACAAGAAATACAGCAGCAAAGAATTTGCTCAGATATGTATGTTTCCATGGGAAGAAAGTATCTTCTACTCCAGCCGAAGTCAATCTCTTATTAGACTTGAAAGGTGGAGAACATCCAGACAGAGAATTCCCAGGATAGGAGTCAGTTGCTCTTTATAACTATGACAGCAAAATGCGGCACCATGTTGAATTAACACTCTCCAGACAAACAGGACAACTACTGAAACACAGCCCAATTTGAATTGTTTTGCAAACATAATGTGCTGTGAAGTAGGCTAAAGCAGCTGTTACTTAGAATCAAACTGAAGAGAAATTCAAATGATTTATACTGTTAGACCTTTCCACATTAACAGCTGCTTCAGACCTTTTGCCCTGAGGGAAAATACAGATGGATTTTTCAGTACAAAACACACAATACGTTGGACTTCAATTATTGGAAATAACAAAGTTTTTAACAGGGAAAGATTAATACCGATGATGCAGCTTAATAAGATTTTCATGAAAACAAATTACTTTTTCTAGCGTGCTCACAGCTTGGGATATAGGCATGTTGGGTATATAATTACTCTAATTACAGGGAAAATTGAAGGAATTTGACTATAATTGCCCATTAGCCAGTTGTCCTGAACACGACAGTCACTATACCTATTTTTGCAACAGCAGATTTCCGAAGGGCACTACAATACTGGTGACTCTCCATTCTGCTATATGGTTATTGATTATGCTTCCAGCTTGCAAGAATTAGTGCTTTCTGAATGCAGTCCCATTCTCCAGCACCCACTTCTGATGCTCTGCCTTTTACTTTGACTAGGAGATCCAGGAAGAAAGGCGAAGGTATACCAAAATTTCTTGTTTACCTTGCACAATTTTTCTATGTTCTGTTATTGCTGCACTTCATATTTACAACTTTCCATGCAAAAAGTCTACAAAGCAAAAGCTTTTGTTTGTTCCTGGAACAAGCCGGAGGCTTTAAAGCACAAAGTTTTAGGAAAGTGTATAGTTTATCCCTTCTTAAACTTCCCTTTGGACCCTGAAACTACTGAATCACAAAATCACAAAATAGCTGAGGTTGGCAGGGACCTCTGGAGATCATCCATTCCACCTCCAAACTAAAGCAGTTTGCTCAGGACTGTGACTAGTCGAGTTCTGAATATCTCTACGGATGGCGACTCCACAACTTTTCTGGACAACCTCTTCCAGTTTTCAACCGCCTTTACAGTAAAAAAGCTTTTTCTTATGCATATAGCTACCCACACTAAATATAGATTCATGAAAAAAAAAAACCCTATTGTTTAATACAGTAATCTTTCTACTGAGTTTCATTTTTCCTTCTGCATGGCTTACGGAGTGAACTGTTAGTCTTCTGTTGTTACTCTGATCTGTACCACCAAGTGGGTCCTGTTAGCCCTATTTGAGACACTCTTCCATTTTATTCAATGGGAGTGAGATTTTGTACCAGGGAAATAAACCCCAGAGGGACTGTTCTGGTTTTATCCTACCTACTAATAGAATTTGGCAACTCCTATCTAATCTAAAAAATCCCTCAATTACTATCAAATTATTAGCTTCAAAATGTGATATGATGCATGGGAAAAATTTGCAGCAATAGCAAATATACCTGGCTGCAGTACATTAAGGGTCTTCCTGAAGTCAGTTTTGAAAAAAAATAGTACGTAATTAATGTATTTCTGTAAGGAACCGTCTGATTTCATGGTTAAGTTTTCAAGTCACTGGAACAATCCCATAAGGAAATTTTGGCCACTGCAACAGCTTTGCTTACTCTGTAGCCCTTTATAACATCAAGAAATCCAGACAGTAAAACAAAATCAGACCAGTAGAAATGCCAAAAATCTCATCTTAGTTATACTAGACTTCCCTTGGAATAAAAGAATTTGGACTCTCAAATTCATTTTCCAGCAAGTAGCATGTATCATTCAAAACAACAGCAGGACCACAGGTTAGGACAGGCCTGTGAAATCTTTCTATGATCTCAGAAGATATGCCATCACTGCTGTTCTCTCTCTTGGAAAGAGGAGCTGGAGGTATAAATACTGTTATATCTTCCTGGAGCCAAGACCCACAATTGCCAATTCCACGTTGCCCAGAAGGGATCTAAAATTTGCCGTCACAAAAGCTGAATCACCCTGATTAGAGCAACTAATATTTATTCAGTAAAAATCTGGAATAAGATTCAGCTCCCATTGAAGCTCACCAGTGTATCTCTATGGTCTTTTATGGAAGAAGTATCAGATCTTAAAGAAACTCGATGCAGTAGACAGCTGTCTGCAAAATAGCAGGGAATACCTGGACTTCTTACTAGACAGCTATAGCTTGCTATTTCAGAATGTGTGGCATCCCCAGTGATCAGAGGGACAAACAAACCGACCCAAGAGATCCACGTTGCCTCTCACTTCTGGGACAGAGCTGTTGTCACACAGTGGCATGGATTTGTGTGCATCTGTATTACAGCTGGCATCGGGTATGGTTAGAGTCAGCACACCGGGGGGCATACAAAGGGTGAGAAGACAAGGCAGCACTTGATGTGTTCTGGGTTGCAGTCATCCAGAGACCCAAGAACTAGTATTCTCCAAAAGAAAGGCAAGCATATGAAGAGTGTACATATTTATACAGCAAGCCCAGCTAGGGAAGCCAACTGGCAGTTCTACCTGCATGTCTACTCCCCGGGATAACATAACCAGCTTAGGCAGCTGCAGGAGCCTGGCAGGCTTCCCCACACACACCCTATCAACACCATTCACACAGGAAAGGAGAGGAAAGGATGGAAAATTGGATGTAGCTCTCTCCACAGAGCTGTCCCCTGAGCAAAGGGATGATATCCCTCTGCCTCCTCCCAACCTACTTCTTCTCCCTGGAGCATCTTTCCCGGGTCAGTAACAGGATATACCATCTGCCCTGCCTGGGAGGAATTAAGTGAAAACCTCAGAGGAGCAGACATAGCCTGGAAGAAGGCAAAACTGCTATGTAAATGCAGAAGTGCTTGTGGTGAGCTCTGGTTTGAGTCATGAGCAGAAGGATGAGGCAGACCACCACGAATATTCTTAAGGTGCACGCGTGCCCAAAGGGAAGCAGCCAAAATGCCCTTTTTGGTGCCACTGCACAGTAACACAGCTGGCCAGTACCTCAGGCCAGCTTCACTGGCGATGATGCCTTTATCCTTCGCAAAGCCTGACACGTGCCTCCCCTGAGAATTTTCTTCCTGGTGCCCTGAAGGCATTCAAGCCACTGCTGCTCCAGAGGCTATGGATTTTTACACTTATGCTCTCATCCTTTCACCTTCCACCTCCCAATACCATCTTAGGCCTTAAGAGCTGTAATATGGATATTCATTCAGTGGTTTGATTTAGCTGTTCTAAACAGATGAGAAAGTATACCTGAGCTCAGTTGAGTTCACAGCTACTGTGCTGTCGGTGGATGGTAGAGGAGCAGGTAACTGCAGCCTGCACATACAGGTATCCTCATGCCATGTCAGGCTTCTGCAGAAGCCTTTTTCTGGAATTTCTGTGCTCTTGCAGATGGGAATGACTGAGGATTTATAGCAGTCCTCAGGGGAGGGGAGGGCTTGAAGATTTGGAGACATAAGGGCAAATTCTTCTCTTGAACCCACATGGTGGATTGAAGAGGAGAAATTAGCCATATGAAATAAAGCCAGGTACTGTGACTCTTTCTCGTAGGTAAATATTTCTTTAATCTTTTTTTTTTCTGAGGGTTATTTTTTGGTATATCCAGCTGTGGCCTGTAGCAGAAAGGAATATCTCATAATGAGCTCTGTTATAAATGGCTCTGAAACACAGAGTGTTGGAATGCCACTAAAAATATTTTGTCTGTGGCTTTTGCTAAGGCTCAGCTCCTCAGGAAATACTTTCATTGTTTAATGCTGTCATTTTGTACATATCCAATATTTTCTTAATCTGTCACTGAGAATAGTTTATTTATAACAAGCTTATTTTCCAATTGCATGCTGTAAATATGTCTTAACAGTCTTGCCAAAAACACTAACTATTCACTATAACTACTCAGTTATAGAGGTTTAAACAGTTTATTAGCTTTTAAAAATACCAGAAGTATGTGTCAAATCCTCCTTTACCCCCCTCTTTTTCCACTGAAACAGTGGACGTACAAGTTTGGGTCAGGAGTCACTTTGTTGATTAAACACAGTTATAAAAATGAAGGACCGATTGTGTCTATAGATTTAGCCCTGAGTTTGTCATTCATGTCTCTCCAGAATTAATTCCAAGGGGCAGTGGGACTTAAAGACACCAACTCCATGTTTCTTCCTTGCTCCCTAAAAATTTGCCACTAGCCTATAATAAAAGCAACTTACAGCAACTATAAGACAAGAAGCCCAGCTGCTCTTGCTGAGGAATTTTTGGGGAGACTCCAGTGCCATCATTAGGTCGTCTCTTGTTCTCCCTTGGAAGATGTGAAGGGAGAGAAAAGGCCCTCTGTTTCTTATGTCGCAGGGTTGTTACCTAGATTGCCTGCTGAATTTTACAGCTGGCAACCAGGTAAGGCTTATAAAACGTGTTTCATAAGCAGCACATCCCATAGCAGTGGGATCCTGTTTGTTTGGGGGAGCTACCCGATCAAAATTAGGTCTCTTAAGAGTCTTGTACTCTTTAAATGTTATTGTCTGTGTACGCTTGTGTGTGCGTGTGTGTGTGTCTAGGTAGAGAATAAAAATTAAGCTATGTGGAGTACAGAGAACTTGTTGAAACATTCATACGTTTGCCAGCAAGTTTGCTGACAGTTTGGGGTTTTTTAATATATTTACACAGCTGTGATATATATACTTTTATGGGGAACATTTTCCATCATTAGCTTTCCAACAGGTTAAGAGGGTTATTCATAGATACATCTACACACAATGAGCTAAATTCTGGTCTCAGCTGTAACGGTGTAAATCCAGAGTCATTCCATTGAAACTGATTGCTTTTTCCTTTTTTTTTTTTTTTTCTTTTAACTTGTACCTGGTAACAGAGAGGAATTTGTCCTCCCTGTATTCTGAGATCCCAGCAAGACTGTTGACCTTCTGTACTTGAGCAGATAATCTGCCGGTCATTTCTGTGTCATAGCTGTGGAAATGGCTCTCAGTGCGTTCTGCAGTCATATGCTTTGGCTGATAAGATGATAGGAATCAATCTTTCTGAAAGCAATGTCCAAAGGCTGTCTCTGGGACTGTTTTTAATTCACAAGTGCTGCCTCTATCTCACCAGTGTCTAAAAAAGAGTCTAGAATGTCCCCAGATATTTATTTCTCCTGACTAAAATCCACATACACACTTTAGCCACACCTGGAGCAAATTGTCATTAAAATGTCATTAAAATGTGGCCTGTGATATGGGCCCAAAACTGATCTTGCCTCTGCAAGTGGAAATCTTTTGTAACTGCACTTCAGTCATTAAAGTAATTCCAGATTTCTCCTGCCTTAGCAAAGACTGGAATTTGTTCTTCTTCATCGAGTCACTCTTTCTAACTAATACGGTTAGACAAGGTTTTAGAGCAAACATTCTTTTTCGGCTCTGTCAGGAGATTTTTAAAAGCTACCTTGTCAGTTGTCTTAACGTGGCAGCATTATGGCTGTAGGGATGCTGTCTCTCAGCAGCTCCTGCACTGCTGTTTCTTTCCACTGCAAGAAAGTCAATGGATAAAAAGGAGCTGGGAAGGACTAAGTCGCACTGGAGCTACAGGGCCTTCCACAGAGAGTAAACTGTCCTGCTTTCAGTGTTGCATTAAATTAATTATGCGGGAGGGAGTACTCAAAGTCATCTGAGAAACATCGGACACACTCCTGTGACATAGGAGTGAATTAAGCAGGCTGTAAAGCCTGAGTAAAACTTGGAGACTGCCTAAACAGAATGATATCTCTATCAAAGTAATATTTTTTTTGCACAAGCTGGTTACAAAACAGTAAGTTCCCATACAATGGAGCATTCCATCTCATTGCAGAACAAGCTGCAAGACAAACACAGAAATCACTGAAGTGCATTAGACTGGAAACTATCTACTACAGGGTGCAAATCTTCTCACATATTTCTACTCCACCAAATAGCTCTAAGCCCTGACCCCCCACTTTAAGTCTCTCAGCAAGTCTGGAGTAAGCCCCAAATAGGTTGCTAGATTTCCAATTTAATATGGGACTTCCTTTCAATACAAGGACATAGGCTGAAATATGGGGACACTTCCTATTCCTGTATTTTCTATAGTTTTTTACTAGGAGCCACTGTTTTTGAGATTGATGTATGGGCAGCCTTCCAGCCTCCTGTGCCCTGCTCTGCCCTGTTGGCCCTTTGCAACCTCCAGCCACCCCCATCTGACAGCAGCAGGGACAGCAAGGGGACACAAGCAAGGGGACAAGGGAATGGACACTGGTGACCAGAAAATTTGAGGGATTGCCACCCAGTGGGCTCTGCATGCCAGGCGCCTCCCCAGGCTCGGCCACATCCACTGGGCAGAGCTGGGGATACCTGCACATCCCAGTTGCCTTTGAGGTCTCTTATAGCTTACCTGAGCAGAATACCCCATGCAAAGTTT
The DNA here is from genome assembly GCA_034008185.1 of Gorsachius magnificus. Lineage (NCBI taxonomy): Eukaryota > Metazoa > Chordata > Aves > Pelecaniformes > Ardeidae > Gorsachius > Gorsachius magnificus. Next base: position 169,341,351 of record CM067081.1, read on the forward strand.
TCCCCATGGTCTGGTTACACCCTGATTTCTGTCACATACGAAGGAAGGGGGAGGATTTTTCAAGGAAAGGTTATTAAAGTCTGTGATAAGGCGCTAAGAAACCCAAACATAAACTCCCTCAAAAATAATAGTAACTGTGTGAGAAATTCTTCATTTCAAGTGTTTGTATAGTGTAGCCCTACATAATGTTACAGACTGTAGTCCTGAATGTTGTAATCTTAACCATACACCAGCATGTGTTTTTAAATGTAATGCATTTTGATGTCCTGTTTGCATTGGACTCACTACTGTAGGTCTCTGCAGGACATTCTGTTTACAAAGGAGATTACTAAAAATAAAAATTACAAAACAAAGTGGTGTAAGTTACAGAAATGAGAGTAGCAATGCCTCACTCCGGAAGTTTTTGCCACAAGTCCAGATATAAACAAGGCCAAAGGGACTCAGTATAAATCAAGTTATTTTCCTATTACCTCAGTGAGACAGAGGCTCAACAACTATCTTGGCCTTATTTTACAGGTTATATCCTGGAACTAGTTTAAATTTACTTTCATTCAGTTTGTAGTTCATGAAACCGTTGTACTGAGATGGAAAATTTTTGTGTTGAGTTCTTTACCTTCTAGGTGTAAAAAAAACCTCTTATAAAAAGTAGTTCCTGCTTATGAATCATTTGTCTCTGCCTTTCTATAAGCCTAACAAGAAAAGGCAGCTTTTGAAAATTTAGCCCCTTTCCATGACATCAAAGATGGACTGAGCTCTGGCTTTTGCACTGACTTACAATTATACATGCGTTATCAGTGGGGAGAACACTGAGTTTTTCTCTCTGTCTCTCTCTTCCACTCTCTCTATCTTCCCCCTGTCAATCCCAGATTTCCAATATATTGCACTACAAGCTTACAGTTATATATGTGCTGCTTTTGCTTTACCTTTTTTTTTCCTTTTTTTTTTTTCCTATCTGTTTAGTTACTTCTCCAGGCTTAAACCCTCTTGGACCATGAAGGTGTCATAATTGGCAGCCAGGGTACTGCTGAACAATTACTGCTGTTCACCTTATTCCTTACCCCTTCTGTAAGTAATTTGGGCACCACTTGATAATGTCCTTAGTTTCTATTACAGTAGCATATAGCAGTCCTGTTCAACATCAAGGCCCCTTTGAGCCTAAATGCTGTTCAGTTGAATAGGCTGTAGCTATATGGCACAGCAGAGTGCAAGGAACTAGGAGACAATATAGCTTTCTTAATATGCTGTTGCCCAGATTAATTAGCTTCCACAACAATTTTAACGGTCAAACACCATGCTAGTGTTACTATACTGATTCAGGTTTGGAGGCATGTACAGAGCTGGTGAGGACTTCAAACAAGTGCACCATGGCACTCTTCATATCGATAGAAACAATCCCTGTCCCAAAATTGCTTAGAGCCTGAATAGACAAGACAGACAAAGGGGACATGGAGAACAAAGGCACAGAAAGGAGAATATATGTGGCCAAAGTCCCAAGCCTGTTCCTGAGACGGAGCCTCTGCACCCAGCTTGACTGCCCGCCTGTGCTGCCCAAGGAGCAAAGGGAGCCTGGAGCACACAGCTGAGCTGTGAAACATAACTCAGTCAGGCAAGCTCACACCCTTCCCAATTACTATGTGCAAATAGTCTCATGACTGAAGTATTGTTCACATCAGCACTTGAAGGAAACAAATGTAAGCCCTTCTTATTTCAACAGCTCCTGGCTATAAGCTGAATATGAGAGAGCTTTGTGCAATAGCAGGTCTAGGCTGCCCACGAGGTCCCCCTGCATTGCTGCATTGCTACAGAGCCTGACTACAGGGAAGAAAGCTGCTAGAGCAAGGATTTATCACCCTGGTCAGGTTATACACTCTGGTGTATCCTGCAGATAAGAGAATTATTTTGTCCCTCAGCCATAATACATGCTGCTATGTGTCCTAGATGGGATCTACTGTGCTCCTTGCTGATGGCCGTAAGGCAGCATGATAAGTGGATCCTGTGCTGGCTGACAATATTGCAGCGGCAGCTGAGTACTATGATAATCACAAAGTATTGGATAACCACCACTCTGCTACCTTGCCTCGCTGCTCAACCATTAACTCTCCTCATCACATTACGGAGCAAATTTTATTTCAGCCAAACTCCCTGGTTTTGTGCTGCTCCAACAGGACTCTGACCAGAACCTGGCCCTACAGATGTTTTTTTGAAAAGTTCAGAATAATATAAACAAGTGAAGGCTATACTTCGTTTTGGAAAAAGTGGCCATTGAATGTAAGTATTGAGTTTATCTTCAGGAAATGTGAACCACAGATCAACTGTGCTTAATGGTTCTCATTTATTACCCTATAACAATTAGTACTGTGTAACATGACCAAACACATCACTGGGATTTTTCACTGTGACTGGAAAATCTTTTTGTAAGGGCCTAATCAATAGTTATCCACAAACACATATATATTAATTTAAAAAGAAAAAAAAAAAGGTAATTTGAAAAAGCAAAACACTTGTTTTGTGGAGAAAAGTGCTCAGTTCAGGTTATATGCAGCAACAGCAGAAGAAACAAGGGCTGTTTATTGCAGCACACATGTCACAAAAGCTGCTGGTACTCAGCTGGGCATCCGATTTCTCTGTTTGGAAGAATGGTCCACTGGGTGCAGTTAAAATGCAAATAAGAATATAAAAGAAGTGCAATCCTGTTTGGGTGAATAAGCAGTTTCTCTGAAGCTCAAATCTGACACATATTTCAGAGCTCAACAGAAGCAAAAATCAATTCTCAGGTTACTCTTCTTTTTAGCTTTGGATGAACTTGAAAGAAGAGCTGACATCAGCATGTAGAGACAGGTCCACAACCATTTCTGGACACTTTGCATTTCCAGGAACAGGCAAAAACAACTGACACAGAGGAAATATCCTGGCAAACAGAGCCAGAACATTGTCTCCATTTTCTTACTCCTCTCACCTACCTCGAGGGACTGACACCTGGGAGACCTTCATAAAGCTCCCGACTGAATAATTGTCCCCTGGGGAACATTAACTACATTCCAATGAGAACAGAGACAACGTGGCTCTGCCTCCCACACCAGCTGTTCCAGGATCAGAGGAGTAGAGAGATGTGTGTTATTCCTCCCCTTCTAACCTCCCCTCCAGCCAACAAACCTTCCCTCTGCACTTGACAAGTGGGGGAAGAAGGAGAAGGTGGAGAGGGAAATGCAAAAGGAAGAGCATTTCATTGCTTACCCAGAGAAATCCCCCAGTAGATTAAGGCCATTGGATCACTGCTCAAGCAAAACCCGGGGCTGGTATCGAAAAGTGTTAAACGATGTGGCCAGCTTTGCAGGTGGAGCCTAAGAGTTCTGCTGATGCCCTGGAGACCTGCACAAGCTGAGGACCTGGTCAATCACGTTGTTCCACAAAGAGCTGTGGAATCCATTGACAAGGGCACAGCATCATCTACCCTTGGCCATGTGATACTGAGGGCAGGCTTCTGTCCTTACCCATCATATGGGCTATATGTCCAGGAACCACACCTACCCTTTGGACCCAAGCCCTTATAGAAAATGTTCATGTGCCTGAAGGCCTTTGAAGACCATGGGGCAGCAATTTTCAATAAGAAATACCATGCTCAGTGGTGGAAAGAGTTTTGTGGAAAGTTTATTCACAATTATTCCTGTTTAACTGAAAGAGAAATGTACGGTGTCGTGTTTTGATTACCTAAGTGCTGCAGCTGCATTAAGAAAACAGATTTGCCCAGCAGCAGGGGATTCACAGGCTCTTCCCAGCACTTTATGTTCTGCTTTGAGCAACATCCAAACTGAATTCAACACTTGTGATCCTCTTCCTAGTTTTGTTATGAGGTAGTGGTTCTCTTAATCTAAATCTTATCTGCCCAGATGCAGTTTTTATATTTTCCTCTGACTGTGCTAGCCACATGAGATCGAAGGACATGAGAATTTAGTAAATCTTTTAGAGCTTAAGATTATAAAGGGTGGAATTTGTTTCATCAGTTGATTTTATTAATGCTCTACAGTCTGAACTGGATTTGAAATTGAAGCGAGTAGCACTAACTAGCAACAGGAATAAAATGCACTGTGAGAAATATTTAGTTTATGAATGTCTATTAGTTTTCACTTATAATAACAGAGATAGATGAACTGTACAACAAACAGTGAAGAAAAAGGGAGTCTGTCGGTTTATTTCTCTCCTTTATCCTTGCACAAATAAGCTGTGCTTAGGTATACATTTTCATAATTTTTTTATAATCAAGCAAAGCCCCAATAGAGGCAGAGAAATTAAGTTTTTCTCAGTTGGTATAAATCAAATATCACTGATTTATATAGATCTATCACTTTTCAGGTGGCATCAGCTGTGGAGTTTACTAGATTTTTAGACATGAACTCTACAGCACAGGGAACAGCGAGGCCTGGATCATGGCTGACATTTCTCTGTTGTATGTGAATGAATGCGTGTATGGATGTTTACAGACAAGCAAGTGTTCCTCTGTAAAACACATCTCGCCAGAAACTTTTCTAAGGATTAGGCAGCTGCCCAACCTCTGCAAACCTGTCATCATTTGCCCAACCTCTCACACTACCATCCAAAGGGAAATTTTCTTCCCAGGAAATAGAGCGCTAATTGCGTGCCTAGAAAAGGAATTAATGACTCAACAATTGTGACCAAGAGGGTGCATTTTGGAGATAGCCAATCCTGAGAAATGTCATCTTTGTCAGGCTATAATTTCCATTCTCTACTTAAGGGTTTTTTGAGTTTGGGTGGGCTTTTTAAATGGTGGAACACATCTAAAATGCCATGTGGCTGTGAAGCTGTATCACAGGGCAGCTCGCTACCCTCCCCAATGGTGTGGGTGTACTGGAACTGCTCATGCTGGGAGAGAGGCACCACTCTGGCAACTGCGTCCCAACCCTGCCTCTGCACCTTATCAAATCCACGTCAGCACTAATGAGAAGACAGAGAACAATTTCCATGTCATGGTATGTTGAAGTTCCAGTTTGGAAAATGTCCCTGCCAAGTAGAGCTGCGCTGCTTTGATGATCCGTTACTATGCACAGTTTCAGGGCAGCATCAAGCAAGGAGGCACATTTGGTTTTTTGCTGTGTGTTACAACAGTGAGAATGTGAAAAGGAGAAAGGTTTAATTTCCAACAGTCCTCCTGGAGGTGGAGAAAGCCAAAATGGCGGTTGCTCTTCATCCATGACAGATGAGTCATTAACACAGCATAACATAACATAGCATGACATAACATAACATGAAGACATGGTTATTGCAGAGTTTTTGCACCATATTTAACCAGATCAAATGGCCCATTGTTAAGGGCTTAGATAGTCACAAGTCACAGTATTCTTCTTCCACTTCTCATAAAAGTGGGGTAACTGTCCAGTGACAAAATTATTCTATACAGGCAATTTTCTATCAAAGATATTTTGATATTTGATCAGTACAGATCCCATTCTACTTATATTGTCAAATGGACATGCTGCCTGGAGTTGCAATGGAGAGTAGTGTGTTGCCTTTCGTGTGGCCCCTTTAGTAAAGACCAGTTCACCAGCATATCTCTATTTTCTGAGATAACCAAAAGCCAAAAGCTGAAGGGAGACAAAGCATACTTCTCTGATGTCATGCAGTCTAGAAGGAAGACAACATAAAATGTAGCTGTGGTGGATCAGATTAAATCTCTCTAAAGAGAAGTTGTAAGCTTTCTTTAGGGTAATGATAAGTAAGCTACAAGCACCTCCGTGTAACTATTTTGGTGAAGCCAGAGTAGCATTTCCACCAAAGGCTTTTATGACCATATCCAGCTGACTTGTACGTGGCAAAATGTCTCTGGCTTTGATTATTATTGTATGTATTATAGAAGAGCCAGAAAATTAACTCAGTAGGGAGATGAGAGAAGATAGCAAGGAAGAATCAGAAACAGAGCCAGAACAAGTATTGGCAGTTATTCTTCAGAAATGCCTTAAAAGACTTTTACAGGATGAGCGGTCCCAGAGGAGAGCTTGGAATTGTCACCAAAAAAGCGGTTTCCAACAAGTTTCTGCTGCGCGAGGGAAACAGGTCTTTGCATATTCCTTTTAAATAAACAGGATGGCAACAAAGATACTCAGTTCCACAGTGAGCTAAAATTTGTTCCTATTGGATCCTATCCAAAAGCTACTTCATGCCATGGAAAGATTATCATTGATTTCAGTTCACCGGGTGTTGTCCTTAGGCCCCAGGCAGAGGCACCCCTCGTAATGCAATGCTTGCAGAGGAAGGTGTAGCCTGGCCTTCATCTGCCCTGCTGCAGGTCTGGCTTGCACTTAACAGCAGTGGCTCCCAGAGGTATAGCACGAAAATGTCATTTCTTACGCCCCTTTTGCCCATAGAGATTATTCTAGCTCAAGAATTATTTTCCATGCAGGCTGTAAAGAATTCTGAGACAGAGATTTTGAAATCAGTACGTCTTTCAGTACCAGTAACTATAATTTCCTTTTTACAGCTGTACCCAGAGATGTCAGAAGTTGAAGTACTTATATCCTTAAGCTGAATTAAGCACATATGTAAGTGCTTTTACTGGGTTACATTTGTTTATGTACTAGGCAGTACATAAATAATACGTAGAAAGTATATAAAGAAATAATGACAATAATGAAAATAACTTACTCTCAGGCTCCGAACTAAGCAAACTTAGAAATGTATGAGGAAAACAATTCCTGGGTTCCACTCACCTTTTAATGGGGATTAAAATCCTAGCAACACCCAGTCAGTAATATAAAACAAGAAACATGGTGTCCAATTGAGGAAAAGATACCAGATCTGAGGAAAACAGTTGGGGAGAATGGTGTTCAGGAAGAAAGGGTACTATGCCAGATGATTTTGAATCTTGTTGTGCGTGTTTATTTTTTACATTTAAAGCTAAATCAGATAGGCAGCAGTGATCTCCATTAGCTCTCTGCCCAGCAATGCAGGAGGCGGCTGCAGGGGCTCTGCATGCGTCAGGAGCTGGGAGCCGGCCGCACGTGCAGCCGGCACGTCACCACCAGCCGCTACCACAGCTCCAAAGCAGCAGCTACATCCCTCGTGCCTGTGAGCTATGACGTATTTATACAGCACGCCCTCACAGCTCCAAAGGATATCCCATGTAAAACCCTGTCATTTAAAACTCTTCAGTACATATGTTTACTGAAAGGGCCATGAGCCATTAAGAAGAAAGGACTGGGAATTGCTTATTGGTTTGGAGGAAAGGGCTCTGTTTCTCAAACAGCTCTTTTCTAAATATAAAGGCAGACAGGTAAATCTCAAGCATTGTGCCAGTCAACAACAGCTAGGAAATTCAAAGTCGAGGCTGCCACTATGTCCTTGGTTGACCCTTTGATACCCTGGGATTGCAAGAGCTTCAGCTCAGTGTGTGGTCTTGTGTATCATATGTGTCACAGTACTTATCAACAGGGGTGCAAATTCTGTCTGCCTGCGACGCCACTGCTTTATCCAGTGTGCATCCAGGATGAATCTGACCAAGGCACAAATGAATGCCAGAATCCTGCCCTTTTTGCAGGTTTTGTCCTCTCATTACCCCTTGTCATGTTGGAAGTGGGCTGCACAGACTGATTTAAACCTTTTTATCACGTGACAAGAGACAGAAATGATCAAAGGAACCATAAAGCAAGTGCTTACTAAGATGCCTGCTGCATCTGACCTACATTTCACCCATCTGTTACAAACCTGATTTATGGAAGAACTGAAATTATAACACCTCCTGGAAACCTAAACACTCATAACGTGGCCTTATTTTGTCCAGTCACGTCTTTTTTTTGATGCCTATCTGTCATCTTACCAACCCAAGATGCTTACACATAAGACCTAAGAATGATAATGTTCCTAAGCCACAGCTGATTATCTTCTCTGATGTCAGACACGAGAGACACATAACAGCTTAGAAGTCAGGATAAGGGAATGGTGGAGCAGCACCAAACGGGAGGAATCACAGGCTTTGCTGTGTGATTGCCAGCTAGGTGCCCTAGCAGGTCAGTCATCTGAGTGATTATTTATGCAGAACAGATTTGCAAAGAGCCACACGTGTCTTCATACTAATTTCAGTGTCAGAGCCATACGATGCCCTGTCACATCAGGAAAAGGAGGTGAAGGAGCAAAAGCGCTACAGAAAAGGGTCTGGGAAATGCAGCTCTAATAAATTCTGCTGCAGTATGCCATCTGTTCCAATGGGAAATCTACGCTGTCATAAGTCTGAGTGTTGTGGCTAGAACGACTAAGGGCACGCAACACAAATTTGTAGATACAGTGTTGTGAAAACTACAGAATAGAGCTGAGGCATTAATGTGACAAAGTTGGATTCTTTTCTGGTTGGGAATACTCCTTGAGAATGCTTTTCTCTCCTTTAATTAATTCATTACATAAGCTCTGTAGGTGACAAGGTTTGTTACAAACAGCTACCACAAATACTGACAAAAAAAACCTGACCTGTGTTCATTCACTGTGAGTAGTTACTGAGCATAGTAATGCGCTTTCTACTCCTTCTGGTGGGCAGAACTTTTACAAAGGGAGGGGTTTGAAGAAATCACCAGACCTTGGACTTTCTCTTGGAGAAAAGCCAGGAGGGAAGCTGACAATAAAGAGGGCTAAAGTACCTAGGGAAAATCTGAATCTTTCCTCTCTGTGTTTTTCAAGTGCTACCTGACTGAACAAAAGGTAACAGCAACAAGTTGTAACACGATTAATTTTTTTTTTTTTTAATTAAATTTCCTATAATCCACAAACCACATTCATGGACAAGGACTCCTTAAAGGTAGCAAAAAGAGACCAAAACCAAGTCGCTGTTCTATGGAATGTCTAATATAACCTCTTTATTTCTAGTCTTTATTGTTTTCATGTGCACAAAGTACCTGCTAAATGTTATTTAAAACAGGTATAATCACATCAAAGCAGGCTAATTTTCTTGCTCTGTGACAGAGGTCTTTTGAAAGGGGTTTCTGTCTGTCTTCTCTGTCTAGCAATGCCTTGCCCAGTGTAACAGAAACCAGTTCTAACACAAATACCTATGGACTGTCAGCTTAACATTTGCTTTTTGTCAGTACCACCGATATACAGTTCAGTCACAGGACTGCTATGAAAATTTCTGCTATCCTGCAGAATTTCAGAAAAAAGGATACCTATTTTTGCAGAATAGCCACTATTCAGAAAATGCTGTAGCCCACTTAGAACTGGAGTTAATGTGAATAGAGCATGCAGCTACTTTTGTCAGTGTTAGGTATGCAAGACCTCCCAAGCTGTCTTTGAAAAAGGCCTTCCTCTTCATATTATATCCGTTTTCACAGTCTGCAGATCCATAGTTTGAAAAAATCCTTTATCCAGCCATGGAGAAACCTTTTTTTGGACTCTGTACATATTCACATAAGTTTGTTGGAACAGTAAATAGAATAGATAAGCCTATTAAAAATCAAGCTACATCTCTAAGCAAGCAAGACTTGAATAAAAAATGTGCAAGAACAGAGCTTGCTCATAGCTAGTGAGATAAAATAATACTGTATTATATAAAGTACAGATAATTGTGTGTAAATGTGCATAAAAATCCATTTGTTCATTAATATAGGACAATTTCAAAATAAGGAATGCTAAATGTACCGGAGGTGCAAGTCAGTTTCTTCACATACTGATGTTAGCATGCTTTTTTCCAACATATCACATTGCTTACAAACTCAATGACCTTTCTATATTATCCTTATGACCAACATACAAGACAGCAGAGCATAGGGTTACTGATGGAAAGTCACTGACTCTCACATGCAGTGGTTCTATCGGATCAAATCCCCAGATGGCTTTTCTATTCAGCATTTATTTAGCCCAAGAACCCACTGTCATGAGGTTTTACTTGCAAGACTGCTCCTGGAACAAAAATGTCCTCTCCATTAGGTGGTTCCAGGAACTGGCCACTTACAGAAGTGTGGAAATTGAAGACTGTATATCCAGCTGGGATAGGGCACTGTGGAACTGTGATTTGCCCACACCTCTGAATGCAGAAAGCTCCTTTCAAGGTGTAGTAATAAATAAAAAAGATGTCAGTGTTGACATCTATGAGAAGTAAATAAACTATACATTGTTCAGACCAGACATGGGGTAAACTTTCTCTGTTTATCCTCCCCACAGGAGGCACTTTTTCCCTCAGGTAGAAGAGTGGGGAGGGCACCGTGAGAGGTGACAAAATAGAAGACAAGGAAGCTCCAGCAGTGCTTAGAGGAAAGAAGGTTGCTGCAGAAGGGAAATGCTGTGGAAAAATCTTTTGGGCTGCTCTGCTGCAATAACAGTCTGAATTTACTGTCTCCTTTGAAACGCATTTGCAAACTGAACAACCTGAAAGAGCCCCATGAATTAGTTAAGACATAGCAAGTTGAAAATAGTGACTGATTTTCTGCTGGAATCATACTAGGATGGTCTCACACAGAGCAGAAGATTTTGGCAAGCACACAGTGAGCTATGACAGAGATGGTTCAGGCCCATTCTTCAGGACTCATGACCTCAAAGAAAAGGCTTGCCTTGCTGAAGCAAAGGGAAGGAACAGATGCACATATCCAGATTCTCAGTACACATCAATTGGTGTAAAGAACACAATGGAATCACAATAATATACAATATCTGACAACATTCACCCAGATATCTCACCTAAAGAGCTGAGGGAAATTTAAGAGATGCATAAAAGTGTCTTCTAGAAAATTTATTATAGGATTTCACTGTTAAAAGGTAGTCTTTCCCTAAGAGTTAAGTACTTGCAGTAATACTGTCCTAAAACCTCAGTTTGGAGAGGATGATAGCTACTGAGGAGATTATGGTTTTATTTATCATGTGTATTGTGTAGGAGAGACAGAAACAACAAAAATAAAGAACTCTGCCCTGTTCCTTCAAAGAAATGCAGGCACCTATCTCTGTTGGGTAGACTCTGGGCACTGGTTGAATATTCATTCAAGGAGGCTTTTACCTGCCATCCTGACTCAGGAGTTGAAGGTCTAAAGACATCTAAGCCTTTGTGCTTAACAGGAAAGCTGTTTTATATCTCATTTATAACAAGTCACTACATAGGAAGCCTAACTACTACCAGACACAAAGCTCTGTACTGTGTACACCTAGGCATTGCCTTGCAGGGCACTGAAGACCTTTGCTGGATCTAGACTTACCCAGTATCCCGGAGGACATAAGTGGTATCACAAGGAATCGAATTCAGATGCCCTGAGTCCTCAGCTAATAATACCTTAAAATCCTGTTTCTCATAACAGAACTGCAGTGGCAACCACACAGAAAAGGAACAGACAGGCTATTTGTTGTTGGTAGGGTTATGCTGCACTGCCCACCCTCCTTGAACAGCAGTCTTAGGTTCATATTTTGAGGCCATCATCTGTATTATGGGTGCCATTTGACAGAAAATGTTTTCATTCAATCAAAAACTGGAGACTGCCTGTGATTTGCTGAAGTGTCAGGACAGTGAATGCCCATGATATTTCTAAGGAATAGTTTTGATCTTCAGGTGAAGCAGTCTGGAAACATATATGAAGGCAAAGTGATTTCCACCAGGCAAGAAATGCACCATTGATTTGAAACACTCTGCTTACTGTCATATTACTGTTATACAACAGAAATTGTGGAAAAAAAGGGGGTAAATATCAAGTTTGTTGAGAGTCATCGTGACAGGATGACATCAGAAAAGTCGTCCATCAAGCTGTCTCTTTGGTCTATATAAAGATTATAAAATATGTGGTACTTCAAAGTGCTAATCTCTGCCTAAGTAATAAGTTAATAGCTCTACTGTATTCCTAAGAGAAGAGTCCTTATTCTCAAAGAGCTCAAGAAAGCATCCCACTCCTGTGGGATGTTTTTGCATTCTTATGCTGATGCTGGATCATTTTTCTCTTCCTTCTATTGAATCCATAGTCAAAGTTGAAAGTCTGTGCATATTCCCTCTTAATATCTTGTGCAGAATTCTGTCTACAACACCTACAGAGAAGGTCAAAGGGAAATTGTTCCATCTGACTCAGGGAGAAAAGACTGAATCAGCTACGTAAACAAAAAAATCTGTATTATGGGGTAAAGAGATTGACCTTTAGACGTAGCATTGATAGCAGAATGGAGCAGTCATAAAGCTGTTAACTAAATGATTTGTTCTGACAATCTCAAATCAGAATGAGAGAAACTTTTTTTATCATTCATTTTTGAAATTCATTGTTGCTGAAATAAAATAGGCTTATGTGGCATGTTTTAGTTAGGGGTCTACACAAAATGAGAAATGCCATATTTCTCAGATAACAAGTCCAGAGCTGGTTTGGGGTTGGTCATCTCCTGGACTTTATTTTTTGAATATAAATATTAACAGTAAGTCTCAGAATTAAAGTTTTATAATCCTGGGCATTGTGATGAATTATTACAGGCTTGAAAATGTGGACTTTAAGCTAAAATGAAAAATTCTCTATGCACAGCAACAAAAATACCTTAGTAGCTTCAAAGCTGGACCTTAAAAGCCAAATTTATAACTCTTCAGGTTTTTACAGAGTATCAGTGCAGTACATTTTCAGTGCAACACACCTGAGTTGGTTCCACAGCACCAGAAGCATTGTACAGAGTCTCCCCTTGAACCTGCTCCATACAAGTCACTTAAGATCTGAAAACAGCATGAAAACGAACTAGGAGTAAGGTCTGAAAATTTTAGGCATTGCGCAGACTCTTATTAGGAAACATCTCTTGCCATAAGGAGTCTGCAATGCAAATAAACATGATAGGGAATGACAGGAGGAGATAGCACTGAGGAAGTGATTTGTCTAAAAGAACAATGGCTGACTGCAGTATAGCATCTGGCTCGCCTCGCTTCGTAAGTTCAAGTCATAAAGTGTTTTGCCCATTTTACTGGCATGCTATTTGCCCAAACACAATTCTGATACTTATTTTAAAAAACAATATAAAAACATGATGTTATCTTCCCAGTGAGGTTAAAACACCTTTAAATGGTTTACATCTCAAAACTTTTCACCTGCCCAGTGAACAAACAACACTGTTTACAGACTCTTGTGCTCCAGACACCATTGGGCTGTCTTTATTCTCTCTACTAGTGAGTAACCAAATGATAAATGTAGAGAGGCATGTATCCTGTCACCTGGGAACGCTGTGTTCTTAAAAGAAGTATGCCAGTTGTTCATTTAGACACTATTTTATCTGCCAGAGTACCATGGGGCATAGAAACACTGGAGCTTCCCAATATAAAAGGAGAGCGAGTGCGTAGCTAACACATTGATCTAAGACAGCTTGTGTCCTCTTTCTACCAAGGTACAGTGCAGGATGGTTTCAGGAAAGGTGCCAACCCTCTCATAATGGATAATTATTTTAGACTATTCTTCTGTCTACCAGTGCTGAATCTCATCCTAATGGCAGCTTGAGAGATCTGTGGTCTGCTACATAATAGGGCATTATCTGAGATGTTCATTCCTCTTTCTGTATTCTCAATAGGCTTTGGGGACTAACAGATGCAGCCAACTGACAGGCAAACTTTTTACTTCCTTTCCCCTCCCAAAAGAATTGCTGGGAAGACATCCATTATCTCAGTCAGCAAACTCCCAAGCTCTTCTGTATCCACACCGGGAATGACAAGGTGGCCAACTGAGTAAGATGGAGAGGAAATGCAAGGGCAACCCAGGAGTCTGAAACAGAAACTGTCCTTTCACTGGCTGGCTACTTGGCAGAGGTGAGAAGCTGCCTGGGAGGGACACAAGTAATACCTCAGCATTGTGAACTCTCTGATCATGGTTACCTCTCTAATACATGTTTACAATGCACACTGGAAAACTGCTGTCACTGATTGAACCAGTAAGTCCAGTGCAATGGGACTATTTCTGAATTACTGGCTCAAATCCAGGAGAGAAATATTTCATCCTGAACTTATCTTCTCCTCTTAGCCTCTTGCCTCTGTTATGCCTTTAAGTTGCAAACACCTTCTGAGGAACTTTTCCTAGAAAAAGCATGCACAGTGCCCAACACATTCAGGCCTTGGTGCTGGTTAAGGCCTCAAGTTTCTAGCTGAACAGAGTATCCAACACTATGAGTATCATCCTAATTCAAAGAGAAGCATTAAATATTGGTTGGCTTGCTTTTCTGAGCATTTCACAATCCTTAAGGAAAGATGTCAGAAAATATTATTGTTACAGGAGTATTTTTCCTAATGCTCTAAGCTTCCAAGCTAGTTAGAGGTGCTAGAGAACATCATGGGCAAGTCTAGAGCAATGCCAGCAGCACTGGAGAAAGCAGCACATCATCCAAATCAGTAGAGACCATTAACCAAACACCTGAGGCTTTTAACTGTGAGGAGTAAAGAGCTGGAGGCATGGTACTGGAGGTGAGAAGGCTACTGAAGACATCCTTGGGGATGATCATTTGTATTCTCCTAGGAAATGAAAGACTTCCAGTGAGAGGAAACAAAAGACCTGAACAGCAGGAATATTTTGGGACTGGAGCCAGGGAAAAGAGTCAGTAACAAAGATTGGTAATTTTGCATGAATTGCTGTTTTGTGTTGTTGAGCACCAGGACACAGCTGGTGTACTGGAGAACCTGAGGATTTGTATTAACTGTATTGAAATGATAATGAAGTTTTTATTTTATGATTGCAGATGTTGGTGGATTATTGTTATTAAGCCTATTAGTGTAATAGTACAAATATGAGTTTCTCTTTGCTTACAGTCTTATTTGTTGTGGCTTTGTGAAATTAAATTTAGATAGCTATGAAATAATTTAAAACAACATAAAAGGTCAGTTGAGGAGGTAAAAGCACAGAGATGAAGGTAAAGTAGTTTGACAGCTTCAAATTCTTGAGAGTTTGGAGTGAACTCACACCCTTCCTCTGTTACACTCCGGGCATGCACTTAGTGGTTCTGTATGGTGGTCCCAGGTACAGCAGAAGCAAGAGGGAGATCTGGGGTTGTTTTATGAACCATTGAAATAACAGTGGTCTGTTTTGTAAATTGGTTTCTCCTGTTGCCTCATCTGACAAAAAACCAAAATCACCAAGTATCTAAATATTTGGGATGTCTAGATTTCTGCCTGTCTAATGTGGAGCATCTCAAAGCTGCTCCATTTTCAGAGAGGAGGCTCTTCATGTTCCTGTTTTCAGTGAACTAGTCTTTGTCCAAGTATTTCAGCTGAGTACCCAACATATTGGTTGGTTGTAAATATTAGCTTACTACACAAAAGATGCATTTTTCAGCTTATTCAGTATAGTGACCAAGTTGGTTTTTTTTTTTTAAGACACATAAAATGGGTGTACTAGGGCATTTGACTTGTTATATATGATTTAGGGATATATTAAATACGTTAAGACAGTTTACTGCCCTTATGAACTTGCAATTGCTATGGCCATTAGACAATAATTAGGGATTTCCCCAGCACAGCCCAGTGGTTGCCCATCCCTAAGCAATGGGATTTTTTGAGACAATACTTACTGCCAAGTCACACTTACAAACGTGAAGCTCTAGTTTTTTAATATACCTCTCCAGACTGTGATAAGCAGCCTTTGGCAGCTAACCAACCAGCCAGTGACAGGTGGTGGGGCACCAGGAGAAAGTCGTGCCCCAAATAGAGTGAGCACTGTGCTCTCGCATGAAAATCTACCATGGGAGTCCTCATATGTGTTGAAAGTGAAGAAAATCACAAAAGGATCATTTTGGCCCACTCCTCTGGCTGCAGGCATTTCGATATACACTGTGGCTGATCCAGTGCTTGCTGATCTCCCCAAAACATTGGCTAACTTTCAGACAATGTGCAAGCGTTACAACGAGCCTCTCTCCCTGCTCATGTGCGCGATCGGCCAGCTCGGCTACAAAATCACAATAACTGATTTCTCCTAGCGTACTAAAGTTTACACACTTTCTCTGAGCTGTGAGTGAGGCCTCTGCTTTCAAAAGGAGGAATAAACTGCTGGTTTTGAAGACCTTGGGAAAGAACTTTAAACTCTTGTCTGCCTATGTGCACACTTTGAGACATATAAGTAAAACAACCATTGAAAACCCAGTCCTTGGAAATCATAAAACAAGTATTTTCCACTTCCTTTTAACTGTAGTAATTCCTCAGATGTTCTTCACACACCACCCTCTCATGCAGAAAATTCATAATGATAAAACTATAGAAAAGCATCTGATTAAACACAAGGTTTACAATTCTTAATGTTCCTATCATGTTTTTAGCGATCCTTTCTTATTTTTATTCACTTTGCAATGAAAAAATGTCATCCCTAAAAAAGTGAAAAAGTTGTTTGAGGGGTGATAGCTGTAAGGTGCAGAGAAAGGTTGGTAAAACCACTGGGGTTTTTTATGTGAATCCCTGTAGTAGCAGAGCTATTTACATTATGAGAAGCTGTATATACATGTTGTGCACATGTGTCTGTATGCATTTTATATACAATTGTGCATTTATACAGAGATGCACACACAAACCTCTAGTCATTCTTAAAGAGTCAATATCGCAGTTTCCTACTTGAAGGCAGTCAGAATAAAATAACCATTAATCTTCCAGCATAGCCTAGGCAGTGACAGAGTAAGCTCCCACATTATGCTGCCAACAAGCTTCCTGGGCTGAGAAGTCCATTCCTTTCTTGTCCTCTTGGCTGAGCCTACCTATAGACATGCCAACAAGCATTAAGGGTTATAGTGCTTTCTGTTATGACACCTGACTCATCAAGGTACTAAACCACCTGCTTGATTTCGAGCATGGGGAATATTTCATTATTTAGGCACATTCTCAACTCCTGTAGCTGAACAGGCATCGGATTAGTCAGAAAATGTACCTGGCAGCACTTACTATCTCATTTCACACAGGCTACCAAATGGTGATAGCCAACAGTCGCTGCTTTCCTGGCCTCTGTATGAACCGGTGCTTTGGAGCAAAGAAACATTTTCTGTAAGCCCTGTGTTCTCTGATTTTTTCATATGTTCATTTTAATTCAGGGCAAATTTCTGCTTCCCATATATACAGGCAGTTCCCATTGCTTTATAAAAGATTATAATATTTGCAAATGTGGAAGGGCAGTGTTTGGTCAGGGATATTTTCCATCTCTTGAGTATCAGTGATGTTGAAGCCACACTGTTAGGGTTTGTTTGCAATGGAGCAGTATTCCATATATTTCCCAGATATAGTATCAAAGCTTATGGCTGTTTAGCACAGTTCCAGGTCAAAGCCTAAAGTACTGTAATCTTACTGTGAAAATCATGTTAAAATACAAATGGAAACGGGAATGACCCTTTTCTTCAAAGCACAGAAAGCTACGTAAAAATGTGGACAACGTGCATCCTCCCCTGAAGTATATGACTGTCAAGAGGCAAGTCTGAAAAAGATTGTATCAATTTATTTATTTCTTTCACATGACTCAGTACTGAGAAGCAGTGCAATGCTCAAAATGGTTTCACAACCACAGAGTAGCTTAGAGTCCCCAGAATCTGCAGAAGACAAAAGTAAAAAAATTTGCAAGATGAACTATAAGTGAAAATGAAGTGCTTCTGTTCAGTACTTAAGGTGATCCTGTATTTGTATCAACAGAGTACTGTTGATTTATCTTGATTATGCTGATGCATAATTTAGTTGATGGTAGTTTGGAGCCAAAAGTGCCTTGTGATTTCAATGCACATCAGAGTATTGAAGTAAGGCCAACAGCAGATTCAGATACCAAGCAGTTCTGAAAGATCAAGTTATATTTGTTCATTTGGGATGCCCAGATAGACACAGTGAAAATATGATGACTGCTTTCCAAACTTGACCTTACATGACTAGAAACATCATGTATCTACCTTAATACCAAGCCCATGACAGGTTACCGTTTAAGATTATACTGAAAAGCTTCAAAATTAAAATCCTACAAAGAAGTCAGAATAAAACCTTGGCATAAGTATATAGCTATTTCACTATTCGGGTCTTTTGGTTAGAGATGCTAGGACAAGAACAGGAATCTGAGTAGCTAGAAATATGTAGATTTCTTCTTATTAAAATATATTCACAGAGCTAGCTCTGCAAGGACCTCAGTCTGCCTGGATATAATCTTGGGCACATGTCCAATAATAACTGAACAAGAAAAGGATCTCCGCAAGAAACAACCTCTGAAAGCAGAACTTCCACAGCTTCTCACCGTGGCACACAAAACCAGAGGCCACCCTTCAGTTATACCTGTATTGACAGCTCTGCTCCACTTTTATCGTTTGCAATGACTCCTCTTCTGCAAAGGGCTTCTGTTAGGTTTTCTGAGTGGTTGCTTCTGGCAGAGTTCACTGCATAATTAGCAGTATTATCTTCCATAACAGGGATGGTGCATATCAGGCTGTGCATTATTAACTACTCTGCCCTCAGAAGACCTGCTCGAACTTTTTAGATTGAAGCTACAGCATTTTCTGATTTCTACTATTTAGAAAGGAATAATTTGCTTTACTAACACTGCAAGAAGTAATTCAGTAAATTCTAGCAAATTTTATTTTCTGAACAAAGAACTTTGGGGGTCATTAGGTATTAAGATATTTTATTATTTTTAATATGTAAATAAAACAAGATAAGGCTACCATCCTGAACAGAAGTCAAAATGAAGTTTATTTTTGAAGGGATAAATATTGCATATTCAAACACATGCATAAGAATGTTCTGTTTCGCATATCACTAACAAATGTACCAAAGGAATACATGTCAATTATTTTTTGAAGATGCTTGAATCATAATCTTAAGCAAATACCCACCGGAAAATTACTGAACAGAACTATCAACAATCCAACAAGAACTGCAAAAAAAAGACGTTATCAGGATTGTTTTATCCTAAGTTAGAGTGAAAAAAATAAAACCCGTTTTTAAAAAACAAGCCAGGAAAAATGCAGTATACTATGTTTTTCAAGATCCAGGGTTCCTCAGAACAGTGGCCAGCCAAACAAGGTGTTATAGCACCCTGAGATGTCAAGAGGGTCTGTATTGACCCTTTCTCTCTTTCTAAATAGAAATTTCACACTGGATATGAGTTGCTCTCTTAGCAAACATTTTTCTCAAATGAAATGCATTTTATGGAAAATTTTCTGTATTGATAAACTAATATTTTCCAGTATAAAAGTATTCCACTTACCTCTCAGCATTTCAGCAAGGCTTCTTACAAGCCATTCCACCACAGTGGCATAAAACCAGTCAAGCAGGTGGCCACCACATCAACACAGCACCCGCCATTCCTCAGGCCAAACTTCAGTCAGCATCTTAGCTGAAGTCACTGTGACATCCAATCTTTCTTCTGAAAAATCATCTTTAGCTGGAAAAATACAGAAGGTAATATTCTACCCAAGTCTTAACAACTTGACAATGACATTGCTTTTCAATTTTTAATTCCCAAGTTTTTGTATAAGCATCTTCATATCACCAATGCTTTGGAAATTTTAATTTATTTACAGGTCACCTATGCATTTTCTTATACTATTTGTGTCTCTTCCAGAGGTGACACTGACATAGAGCTACTGGATATGTGTGAATTTGTCCTGTTTTCTTTGAGCTGTTTCTGAAGGTTGAGTTTATTTAGTTGATAGCGGACTGAGCATGTGCAGATGTTTCTGCCTTATATGAGTAGTAGTTTTGGAGTGTTAAGTCTAAATCCAGTTGGGTGAAGAATACAGAGAAGACAAAAGAAAATTGCGGGTTTTTAATTCACTGCAGGAAAATTGCTACTGATCTTGAGAAAACTGTAAGAAAAATGAGTTTATGGGAAGTCATTTTTACTTACACACCATGTGTACTTCTGCTTACACTACTGCAGAACCCAGTGAGGAACTCAACATGCAGCAACATTTGATACACAATCTGTGAACTATTAACATTTAATTTAGGATTATTCAGTATAAATGCATTTTATATCAACAGTAATGAGTGCTTTTTTTTCAGATTGAGGCAGTATTTGTTCTTCACTGTACACTGACTGTAGGCTGATTGACAATTTCAAACTAAATACCAGTAGCCCAAAATAATGTACTCCCACTCTCAGCTTTTGCTTGAATATTCAAATCTGCAGATGTAGGAGTAAAACAGAAGACAGAGAAATGGAAAAAAAAAAATAATTAAGCCTCACTGAGCTTCCAGGTGTCGGATATTTGACATTGGCTCACCTCAAGGAATGCTCTTACCTTAGATAATAGACACTGCTATCATCCCCACAGAAAAGTTTCAAATTTAAGATTCTAGTCTTGCAAATTCTTGTATAATAATAATTCCCATAGAGTGGACCAATGAACTACTAAGCTTTTCCTACTCATTTCATCATTGCTGGATTAAATTCTGAACATGCATTTTGAAAAGATTCCTATGAAAAGTTCTGATTCTTAAAATCAGACAGCTCAGTGCAGCTGGTTTCTTCAGTGTGAGCTTTTGGACCAGAACTGGACCAGAACTGTATCAGCAAGCTACTTTGTGCATATGCCTCCACATGTCCAAATAGCTGCAACCACAGTGTTTAGGCCATGTTAGTATGTTAATATTAGGCACTGTATATATGTGCAAAAATGAGTTTAAGGGTCTATTATCTCACTTGGATAAACAAACAATTTGCTTGTGAAACAATTTAGCATCTGGCTTTACAGCAAGAATTAATTATTCATGTTCATTACTGCACTACTTCTATGGATAAAAAAGGAAATCCCTCTTCAAAATTAAGACAATTTGTTACATCTTAACAGTCTTACACTGTTTTCTTAGCACAGAAGAATCTGTGATAATTACCACTTCTGTTGTGTAAAATGGAGGCTACTCAGAATGAGAAAGTAAATGTTCCCCCACCCTCTATATCCAGTCAAGGCTGAGACCTGGAGAAAAGGCTTAACAGGCTTAAATTTAGTCATTCATGCATGTGGGGCATCAGTCAAAAGCTACACCCTCCCCCACTGAAAACTAACAGATCTTTTTCACATATTCAGGCTGCTAGGCTTCGCAGAAGACTGCAGAAATAGTATCAAGTGGCTCTAAAGATTCTGCAGACTCCATGGTCATGCAGCAAGTATGGAACATTCGGGTCTTTCCAGTTCTTAGTTAATCTCCTCTCCAGCCAATAAATGCCACTCCCTAAAGAAAGGATAGGATTCAGGAAGTATAGTGAGGTTGCCATGGTTTGCTTCTCTGAATTGTTTTAATCATGTTATGGAGACTAATAAAGCAATGTGAGCCCCATAAAAATAATTTCCATCAATATATTTTTTCACTGCCATAAAGTATTGCACCTTTATGATTAATCTCTTCATCACAAAGAAAAAATATTAAAATGCTGACCTGCAACATACTCTTAAGATTTACTGGTTTCTTTGACATATCAGTATGTGAGTAGAATAAGAATTGTTTTTCACAGTAAGAAATATGCCAGGCTCTTTTTATTTCCTTCCCACTTCCGTCCTTCATTCTAGGTGTAGGATGAGTGAATGTTCGGTGTATAGAGAACAAGAAAATTACAAGTCAGATTATTAATATATGTAGGCTGGCATAGCCCAGCAGAATCAAGAGTTACTCCAGTTTATACTAACTAAAAATCTGTCCTACAAGTAGGACTATCTAAACAATTGATATCTCTGGGTCAGTGTCAGAGCAGAAAATAGATAACACATGACAAATGGATTAAGCGTTTTTCAGACTTTTTCTGATGTAAAAAATTAGTGAATTAAAGAAAATGTTTCAGGATAGGGACTTTTTTTTTAGTTATATTTCAGGATTTTAATATAGTACTAAAGGAAATTTGGAAACCAGGCTAGAATTACAACAGAATAAAACAGCAACGCAGAACAGGGAGGTGACAGAACTGTTGATGTTGTGGTAACTCCTCCTCTGCAGCCATGATGAGAGCCTAAAAACCAATCAAGCAGGAAATGGCCAGTGTTCAATGTCCTAGATAGCCCTATGTAAACCTTATGTAAACCAAGGGGCTCTTCTCTTTATAATTAATACTACTGTAGTGTCTCCTTGCTTCACAAGTATGCCGTGATCTGGGTGATCGAAGCATGAGTAGTCTGGGTAGAAAAACAGAACAGTCAGGTTGATTTTTCTCAGGAATAATTTGTGGGAAACAAGGAGATCTAATAAAAAAGTAATGGTGCTGCCATAGAAAATGCCAAACTGACAGAAAGTGAAGTACGAGTCACAACATGGCACAGAGTGTTTTATGTTTACAGTCGAAAGGATTCATTCCAACCCTTGCAGACACACCTAGTGTAATTTTAAACTTTATTTCAGGTGCTGATCTCAGTGGTAGATGAAGCAGCCACAAGCTTAAAGGAGGCTGCAAAATCTGCCTCAGACATAGATAAATACAAGGGCAGCTAGCTTGAGCTGCCGTGACAATGATGTTAGCAGGTCCCAAACTAGCTAGCTTATAGCAAGGTCAGTTGTTTGACCACAATGTAAATATATCTACAGCATCTGAAAAGGCCAATGCAGCTATAACTCAAAAGCCACCAGGCTACAAAACAGTCCTTCTCTTGTTTAAGTACAGTTTTATATTTTGCTCAGCTGTAGGTTTTTCATAATGGTATGTAGGAGGAAGCTTCCAAAAGGGCAAAAAAGGTCAACTTGGGGAATTAACCAATTAGGAAGGATTAAAGACTTGATACTGCAAATTCTTCCCAAGGCCTAGAAGGGGAAGTTCAAGAGGTTTGCATTTTTGGGTTTCTATGAGTAGCAGTTCCTAGGCACATGAGGTAGCCTGTACCTTTGCCTTGTGCGGTCCTGTCTATCATTGTCCCCAGGATAAATGGTAGAACAATGGCAAGACAAATGATCTACAAGTAGTCCATGGGTGGTACCAGGCATGAGAATCCAAAGGATAATTTAGGTGCAATAGGGTATTGCATCTGCATTTTCCAAGCCCCACATTAGGTCTGGGCCAGTATGATCTTCAAGGAAAAACAGCTGGAGAACGTGTGCTGTCCTGGACCATTAAGAATAGTCTGAAACTCCTCAATTCTTTTTTTCCTAAGATGAAAAAATAAAAAAATCTCCAAAGTGATGAGCTATAGGGAGAGACCATGCATGTCTCAGGAATGGCCAGCTTACAAATAGGAAGGACAATGAACCACAGAGGCTTACATATATAACTTTAGCAGGCTTCTATTCCATCATCAAAGTTAATCTAGACTTGTCAGTGTACTTTAATTCTTTGGCAGGAGTGTGTATCAGCTCTCTTGGAGCACATGACCTGACTTAGTGGGTTTGAAAATTAATACTAAAGCACTCAGCTAACTTTTTTTCCTGTTCTTAACAATTTTCAGTCTTACATCTCCAGGAAATGTGACCAGATGTCTTGAAATAAACATAATTCATCATTATTACACTGACAGGTTGACTTTTTTAATGAGTTTACTAATTCATTTCCATGAGTCTGATGTGCTGAAAGAGGGTATGTCTAGTCTCTATTTTGTAGAACAGGGGTCATCATCCAATCACCGATACGTCCCACACATGGTTAAATAAGACCACCAGAGATCTTTCTTCTATAATTATAACGCAAGGTAACTATGGTAACCATAGTTGGCAAATCTTGTGTTTTAAATGGCTTCTGTTGCACAGGTTTTTATATCTTCTTTCCCCTCCCCCTTCCCACACAGATTTTCTTCTTATTATAACAAGAAGATATGGGTAACCATTATGAGATGTATGGATTCCTGTCCTCAGCACTGCTGAAGATCATCGCTTCATCAAGACTGGCAATTGCGTTTAACCCTAAGTCAGCTTGGAATATCTTCATATTTTATGTTCTCAAGAATCATACAATCAGAGATTCCTGTTCCCTCATACCTTTACTACATCAATTCATATTCCCCTTTTTCACCAAATTCTAACACTTTCCAGAAGCATTACTGAGCTGAATCAGCTTCAAAAAAAGGTTAAAATCGTGGCATTTCATGTATGTTTGGCATCTCCATCTTGGAATTAAAATGCATAGAAATTTCCTTCTTTATACTATATATAGTTATTGGTAGTCATACTCCACCTGAGCTAAGAATAGTCTAAAGGAAAGTGGCTCAACTTCTGTAGAGAGTGTTGTCATTTACCAGTACTTTGGCCTAAATGGAAGACTGTGGTAGAAAGCTGTTTGACTCAAAGGTTTATGTTGCCTGTGAGCTGACTGGCTGTGTCTCTCCTCTTAGTGTCTTTTTTTTCCATTGACTCACCTTTGATTTTTGGCAGATTCTGAACAACCTGTTCATTATAACACTGGTGATGTGATCATAGTATGTCTGGCGCTACTTGTTTTATAGAACAAAACAGTACTTTGTTCCTCTGAATAGTTTAAGGTGCATTGTGTTTCTTCCATCCATCAAATCACTTCATTTTAATCATGAACCAGACATCAAACTGCGTTTAGAAACTTGGGCTGCACATTACTTGTAGCCAAAAGCACAAAAATTCAAGGGCAGAGTTAGAGGGCTTTCTCTAAGAAGCATTGATCTTCTAATTATAATATGTAATGTTATCTTACCAGTTATCAGTACAATGTTATCAGTTCCTAGACTATTGGAAAAGTAAGGTTTTAAAACAGATAAAACTAGAGTTGAAGTATGCAAAGTGATACAGAAAAGATTAGGTACGCAAGTTGATCTGTTAAACTATCTTTATATTTGGGGTTTAAAAATGGCTTAAATCACAGTGATAAAATTCCAGTGGGTTAAAAAGCTGTAATCAATGGGCTAAATTCAGCTCTGATATAAATCTAGAGTAATTCAACTGTAAGCAGTGGCGGTGTTCCAGATTTACACCAGCGTAATCGAGACCAGAATCAGCATCATTTATTAAACTGTAGAAGCCGTGTTCGTCTCTCAGTATGTTTATTTAAGTCTCATTAGCTACCGAGAGGGAACTGTATACCTAATGGCCTGCAATGGATAGCAGGCATAGGAGCAGGGAAGGCAAAGGGATTTTCAGGGCTCAAGAAATGCATTCTGTTCCCCAGGAGAGGGACTCAATTATCTTATTTACAGAACCATAGAAAAGTAGCGATGACCACATAAAGGGGGATTATGAAGTTACAATGATTATATCTGCATATCCAGTCCATCCATCACAATAAAGTGTAGCTAAAAAGTTCTAGTTTGCTTTTATAGGACACTGCCAGAGAACAGTGTAGCCTTTGGAGAGGAGGTTGGTCTCTTCTCCTACCTATACCTGTTTTATTCAGGCCTGTAGACACCTGTGTTCAGGTGTGCAAGAGCAAGGCCTTTTGGGAATGGGACAAGAGATGCAATTTAGCAGCTGCTTGACAGGCTCCATACTTTTGGGTCATGCCACTATAACCATGGATCTTAATAAAACAAATAGAAACCATTTGATATCTGTACTAGATACAAATACAGCTACAGTAAAAAGTAGCCTTCCTTCTATTTGGAGAGAACCCAGGAAAATGTAAAATTAATGACCCTATGTGGCTAAAGAAAGACTTCAATTTATCATGAAAAATAGTGCATAGCAAGTCCAGAGCTACTTATTTTACGTAGCACATACACAGAATTGCTATATTTGTGATGTAGGTCTCCATCACTTAAAATCATTCTCTCTGGATTTGGTATATATGCACACATTTTATAACACAACCATAGTGCTACATCGTGGAGATAGGGAAGCCTTATATACCTGTTTTCTTCTTGATCTTGAGATCATCTAGGTGTCAGTCTAGGATGAGTTAACCAAAAGATCCCAAGATGCTGTTACAGAAGACAGTTCAGCCCTGCTGTTTTTCTTACACCAATGAAAGGATCACCTTGCGTTGAAGATCTGGAAATCTCTGGGAACTAAATTTTTCTTTATCTGAAACTCCATGCTTCACTGTAACAAAAATAACAAGTTCATTCTTTATTTGTTTTTCACAAGCGATAGATACGTCTAGGGAATGCACTTGTCCTTCCTTGGCTTAGATTACATTCTCCTTCCTAGTACTGGCCATTCAAAAAGACTCATAGTTTATTTTATTCCAAGTAATAACTTTCATGACCACATTGAAGATTTAAGTATATATTCCTTGTTCACATATAATTCCTTATGCATGAAAATTACATGTAGTCACAGAAGCCAAAAAGAAGTCTTGCAGTTGTAAATCCTTTAAGGAGGGCATTTTACTTTGCTTTTTATACAAGCACCTAAAAGCAAAGCCCCAGCTCTCCTCTAAACCACTCATATTCGTAAAAATTCTCAAAACAAAGAAATCTGCATATACATGAAGGTATTTTAAATCTTCTCTTCCCTCCTACCCCCTTTATAAATTATGTTTCTAAGAAGTTAGCGCCTCTTGACAAGAAGTGGTGGGAGAGCTACACTTTGAATTGTCTTCTAACAAGACCCAGTGAGCACTGGAAAGACCACCTTAATCAGCCTAGCTCAGGACAGCCTTTGGTCCATTCTAAGTCCTGAGCTATTTTCCTGCCTGTTTCAAATTCTGCAACAAGTACAGTTCAGCTAATATGAAAGTCTGGCCAAACAAGAACAATAAAGGCTTTTTAAAACACAATTCCTCTGCCAAATGTTTTGTCAGAGAAAAATCTTTTTGTAACAGACCTTCCTGGATTCAAAATCAGCATCATGCTTAATCCAAGCTTCTTTTTAGACTTTTAAAAGCTGAAATGATATATAATAATGAGAAAGACTATGGATCTCTGTGCAACATATAAAAATGTCAAAGCTGATATTTTGGTTTTGAAATAACAGCATGGTATCTTAGCATAAAGCTGGTGAGTCATCCACATGCTAAACATTTGGAAAGTCCAGATGCTCTTGGGAAATTTGTTTTTAATAACAAGAAAGATTTGTTTTTCTTTAAATTTTTTAGAAGTGGAGATGCAAATGAGTCCCTTTCCTCCAAGTTCCAAACCTGGTTCACTGAGCTGCTAAATGTTTCCTGAGGTATCCCAAGCACCTTCCACCATGACTTGAGCAGCAGTTGAAGTCATGCTGAAGTCTGCCTCCCAATTGGATTTTTTCACATTCACTTTGACAAGAATAACATCAGCATCCAGACTGAACTAAAAAAAAAAAAAAGCATAATTATTTTTATGTCCTTCAGACAGTATCACTGCTTAATAATAGAGAATCATAAAGAAACCATCATTCCCAGGGAATGGATCTTCTGGTGTTATCTGCAACATTCTCACTTCAGTAATCAGACTGATGATTTACCACACACCCTTCACATTGCCAAAAATGTAATTGGAATATTGCAGGACTCATAAGTTTTAGGTTATACTTACCTAATTCTTGATTTGGTGGTTTACTTAATTAATATCAGAGATGCACAGATAATGGATGAAGAGAAATAAGATAAACTTGTTAACCTCGGTACCCACACTGTGCTTCTGTTACATTCATCATTAATAATTTCAGTCTTCATTAGTTAGTTACTCAAGACAGAAACATAACGTACAGTATTTTGGGTGCTCAGACTCAATAGAAGCAGGTAGGTACGGCCCTATAGGACTGTGCTCAACGCGTTACACAACCAGTGCGTGGCTTCCTCAAGTGACTCCCGTTCTGCTGCTGCTCTGCATGCCATTATATTATGTTACATGGCTGTTGTGTGCCTGGCACCACCAGGAAAATAAATAAATTTGAAACCGAAACATTTTTTTATTGCATTGATGATGGAAATTTTATCACCTCTATGGTAAACTATTTCTTAGATTGCAAGAAAGTAGAAAGTAATCCAGGAGGAGATATATTTTCAATTGAATAGAAGCAGGACACAAGCTATCTAGCTTAAGGAGTTATACTGAGTAGTTATTCAAGCACGTTTTTCTCTCACTCATAGCTAAGCCTTGATTAACATTAACTTTTAAAATGGATGCTTTGTAATCATAGCCCCAAGAAATGCTTCAGTGTTTCAGGATTTACAGACATTTTATACTATTTGGAGGACTAACTTAGTGCATATGAAGAGTTTGTCCCAATCCATTTTGAAAAAATAATGCACAAGTCTTTCAAACAACCTTTAGACTTTCTCAGATTACTAACAACTATTTTGGTTAACACTCCAGGAGTTAATTTCCAACCAATATTTTTTAAACTAACAGTAGACACCAGTAGACACTTCCAGAAGCTTACCACCATTCATGTTTTGCATTATTGAATTAGCATTTTGGATATTAATACAGAAGAGATCACCATTTTTATACAGTGTCATTAGACTTAACATCTTCAAATGCCAAAGATGAAAATGAAACCTTATCTGCCAGAATACACTGTCAGTGATATCAGTATCTCCCCAGTACCCTTAGGATACAGTTAGAGGGAATTGTTTTCTCTGTGAAGTATGAAACACAGTAAAGGTTAAATTGGTTAGTGGCTTGAGGTGACACATTTTTTCAGACGTTCTGGATGAGATCGCCCCTGAAATTCTATTCTAGAGGTCAAAGTCCTTTTTTTTTTTGTATGGTAAACAGGCAGTGACTAACTGGAACACAAGGAGAGCTCACAGGTTTATTAGGTGTTTCACAACTATTTGGAAAATGTTTACAGCTTGACTTTAAGTGAGTTTGACTGTGGCTGAAGCCGGTGATCGAGCAGAGGCTTTGGTAATGCAGACTGTGTTGTGAATGAATGCACTGAAGGAAGAACAGCACTGGCTGGAACATAAGTGATCACTTGTGATTCTAGCAGAGGAACTGCAGTCATCATCTAGTCAATGATGTTTATTATTAACTGTGAAGAATGAGCTTTAGGCAGCAGAGTGGGAAATCACTGTAGGTGCAGTGGAAGTAAATGAAGATTTTTGTCCACTCAAGATAGGTTCTTACCCGCTTGAGATAGATATTGATTTTTTTCCTGAATAGAATAAATTATATTAAATCCACTCTGGTTTCCTATAAATAACATAGCTGTTTTGTGGTTCTATTCCTTTCCTCTATCAGCCCTTTATTGCTCACAAACTAATATGCAAAATAGGATTGATACAGGAAATATAGCAGTTATGAAATACTCAAAAAAGAAACATTTTCCTGTCTGTTACTGTTAGCATAAGAAAACAAAAGATGGGTCTCTGTTTTGGTGACACTGTCAGCAATTTACCACAATAGAAATAAGTTTTGGGAAGGTAATTTTGTTTTCTGTATCTTTCCTATGCCATATGCTATTTATAACCAGTCCACTCAACTACAATCCATGAGTCTTGGAGGACTCCCCAAAGAACTCCGGAGAGTAAAAGCAAACCAACAAAGATGATGATCCATACTTCCCTGGAGCCTCTGTCCTTAGGAAGCATGAAAGTCAACTTGTGCCTGTGCCTTGTTCAGAACCATTTTTCTTTTATGCTCCATTGTACTCTGAACAATTTTAGTTATAATATGATACATTTGCTCAAAGTCAAGGTGACATAAAACAGTAAGCTTTTTTCATAACAGATAAATCCTGTCCACTATAATGTCATATTAAAAGTTTGGTCATCTACCTGAAGTTCAGGGACCTATTTAAATTGAAATGAACCACCTAACAAGGTATTAATCAGAGGAGAATAGATATCAGGATCTAATATCTTTCCAATGATTTTATGTTATAGCAGCTTTATTACATGAGGTATTTTAACTGTAAAGGTGACGCTTTTAGCTAAAGTTTTGCATAAAAGTTTTTCTGTTTATGTTTCAAACAAGAAGCATAAATTTGTTTTACAGCAAAAGCGATAGCATTACGGTTTCACAATGACTAAGCTGCCACAGTGGCAGATAACCTAAAGCTACAAAAATGTAAAAATTATAAGGGTCAGCCTTAATATTTCTCAATTATTCATCAGAAAATCAACATTACCTGCCACTTTAGGTTTATGTAAACAAATGCTGCACTGACAGAAGGCACAGAGTTTGACACAGAGTGTTATAAAGCAGATGGCTTCTCTAAGTTGCACGCAAAATCATATGAGCTGCCATGCTGGCACATGGTTCTCTCACAGAAGAACAAAGCTGGATACTTACATAAAACTTGGGCATTTCTTATAGTCTACAGTCTCAGGACTTATAAGCCTTAGCAAGTCTCAATCTTCATACAAAATTCATGATGAGAATAAAAATATATCAGGTGTTTCTTAAGCACATGTTTGATGGGCACCAAATGGGAAGTGTGATCACCCATGTTCTCATTAGCTTCAGTGGGCGTTTGGTTCCTTGGTTTCAAGTGCAGCAGGAGGAAAGCCTGTCCTAACAAGCGTGAGGAGCACAGGCATAGCACATGTCCTTGGGATGCTTGTTGGTGCTAAGAAACAGTGACCTGAAAATGATGTCAAAAGCAGGAGCCTGAGGTTTCTCAGTCACTGCAGCTGCTAATGAAGAACCATGGAGCAGATACTGACGGTAAGAAGTATTAGCCTTTGGCAGATCCATCAAGTCTCACACACCGTACAAAATTCACAGCTGACTCCTGCCTAGCAACATGATCTGCTCTGCCTCATTTATGCAGCACAAAGCCAAGGTCTCCATCCCGCTCCAACACTCTGTGCCACAGCTGATCAGCCTGGTCTGTGGTTTGTTGGCCAGCTGCTGGTGTCACAGAGCAGAAGGCCGCAGCATTGTGCAGTAGCCCAAGGATGTGTTAAACAGAAAGGCACCCGTACACAGGGTATAGTCCCCAAAGTCACATTCTCTGCCATGTAGCCTAAAGAGGCCAGGTACACAAGTCACACAACCCAGTCCCACATTAGTCTCATTTGATAAGAAATTCAAAAAGTCCAGTTCTCTCCCGAAACAGTGTTGTGGTTTAACCCTGGCTGGACGCCAGGGGCCCACCAAAGCTGCTCTATCACTCCCCTCTAACCAGACAGAGGAGAGAAAAAGTAAATCAAAAGGGCTCGTGGGTCGAGATAAGGACAGGGAGAGATCATTTTATCAGTTACCATCATGGACAAAACAGACTCCACTTGAAAGAAATAATTAATTTATTATCAATCAAAATCAGAGAAGGAGAGGAGAAAAACTGCTAGATCTTAAAAACCTTTCCCCCCACCCCTCCCTTCTTTCTGGGCTCAACTTCACTCCCAGCTTCTCTACACACTCCCCCCAGCGGTGCAGGGGGACAGGAATGGGGGTTGAGGTTAGTTCATCACACGTCGTCTCTGCCGCTTCTTCTTCCCTAGGGAGAGGACATTCCCCTGCTCATGCGTGGGGTCCCACTCACGGGAGACAGTCCTCCACGAACTTCTCCAACGTGAGTCCTTCCCACGGGCTACAGTTCTCCATGAACTCCTCCAGCGTGGGTCCATAATTTCCATGGGGCGCAGTCCCTCATGAACAGACTGCTCCAGCGTTGGGTCCCCTGCAGGGTCACAAGTTCTGCCGGCAAACCTGCTTCGGCATGGGTTCCTCCCCCCACAGGTCCGCAATGGCTTGCCAGGAACCTGATCTGGTGCAGGCTTCCACGGGTCACAGCCTCCTCCCTTCAGGCATCCACCCGCTCCGGCGTGGGGTCCTCCATGGGCTACAGGTGGAGATCTGCTCCACCGTGGACCTCCATGGGCTGCAGGGGGACAGCCTGCCTCACCATGGTCTTCACCATGGGCTGCAGGGGAATCTCTGCTCCGGCGCCTGGAGCACCTCCTCCCCCCCCTTCTTCACTGACCTTGGTGTCTGCAGGGCTGTTTTCTCTTGCATCCTCTCACTTCTCTTCTCTCTCCGGCTACTGAGACGCAGACGGTTTTTTTTTCCCTTCTTAAATATGTTATCACAGAGGCGCTTCCACTGTTGCTGATTGGCTTGGCCTTGGCCAGCAGAGGACACAGGGAATACTTCTAGCAGCTTCTCACAGAAGCCACCCCTGTAGCCCCCCCACTACCAAGACCTTGCCACAGAAACCCAATACAAACAGAAGTATGAAGGCTTGAGAAAGTAGTTTCCACATGTCTTTTGCCTACAAGACACATGGACAAGGACTTCACTAATAGAAAGGACAGAGGGTAAAGGGATCCCTTTAAACTCTGATGGAAACCACAGAAAGTCAAAACCTAAGTAAAGACACCAGAGAGATGTCCAAAAGTATTTTGGGAGGTATCCCTTCATCTCTAGGTAACAGATAGCACACCTGGACAGAGTGCCTGGCAGGTAGCTGTGTGGATGCAACCTCATCTGTAGCCACCCATTAAGTACAGCTGAGGTTTTCCATATAATTGAGGCAGAACCATTTTTTCACAGGATTGCACCAGTGTGCCAAGAACCCTGGATGCAAACACTTGAAATGTGCCTTGAAATGCCAGCTTTCATTCCATCCATCAAAACATTATGTATAAACAACTACATGTTTGTTCAAGATGTATCGCTGCAGTAAGCAGAACTTGCTTGGTTTGCCAGAAACAGCTCAAAGCATTGAGAGCAAATGTGACAAAATATGCCTGGCGAGAAGAGCAAAGTCAAAGACTAAGACCCTAACAGACCTACTCCTTTTTCCTCAGAGTTATTGTAGAACACTTTGCCTTGTTTTATAAATTCCTTCAGGTATCAGAAATGTTCTGTTATATGCCATTGAGCATATAGCTGTTGAGCATGTTTTTGCTTTCAGTTTGGTTTCTGAGAATTACTGCTCCAAATATGTGGGCTAGACTAGAAAGACTGCCATTTGTATAGGAACCCATTGCTTCTCTCCAGCTTTCAAAGAACAGCTTGTGGAAAATATATTGGGCTTTCTTTTGCTTAATCATAGAGGAAGCTCAGTTTTTATTGGCCAGTTTCATGTAGGAGATATTTTGGTATGACATAGGTGGGAGGGTTAGTAGAAAAGGGGCAGATCTTACAGCATTTTAAGAGAACTCAGACAGCTACAGTGATTCTCAGATATTCCCACTGGTTCATTTCCAGCTTCACCAGCTCAGGTTCTTAGAAGTCCTCCTTCTGCAGCTGAACTCCCCTCAATTTTCTGACCTGTCCTTCTACTCTTCCCCTATCTCAGTCTCATATGATCCTGATACCTGGTGAGGGAACTTCTGGCCTACAGGTTGTTTAGGTTCTGCTACATCTAACTGGGGTGAGCCAAGGCACATGGGCCAGGCAGGAACCACACCACCTTTCAACCTGGTCTGCATTTGGAACAGTCTTGGAGTAGCCTACTGAGGGCAAGGCACAACATATGCAGTTTTTGCACAACCACAGCTGTCTGCATGTCATGTTGCTTCAAGCCTGCAGCAGCAGAAAAGAAGCTTAAAGAAATCTTTCTGGTTTTGGGTCCCTTCTTAAGGATGCTGCTGTAGGTGCCACTGTGTTCCATGGGAGGTGATCTCTTCAGCACAGGGAGATTCCTCAGGAGACTTGACTGCAGTGATCCTTGCCAACAGGTCCATTTTTCATTCACACATGCACTAGCATTTTATCACATACATGCACATCTTGTATTTCACTGGCTTAAACAATTTTTCTCTTTTTCACTGTTTGGCATTAATGTAGAACGCATACCCTCTGAAGTCCCCATAGGGCTGGCAAAAAATCTTTAGCCGGATGGCAAACTCCGTGGGTAGCAGACAAGCAGTTACAGTGCAAAGGAGGTTTCTGGAAGGATGCCAGCCAAGTAACACTGAGGCTTCTTCCTGTGCATGTGCTTAGATTTGCTTCCCACAAGACAGTACAAGCAGTGGTGGAGTGGGCTGGATTAAGAATGAGCAACAGTGAGTCACTAATCATTGTCAATTCACTGATAATCACCAGAGCACCACTCCACAATGACAACCTGGCACTGCCATTGATGTCTTGCTGTTCATCAGGGGATCCTTCACAGGATTGCAGGCAGCTTTACTGCAAAAATCAGATAGCCGCATAGTAAGATTTAAAAAAAAAAAAAAAACAAAAAAGAAGAAAGACCTGCGCTTTTTCTAGCCAAATACAATTCAGTTATAATGAGTTCACTTTGTGTGCCCATTGCTAAAGGAAGGAACAGTCTGTAATGTGACACATGCTGTATCCACTACTTAGCAGCTCAAGATTTCCGGTTAGACAGTCTTCCCTTCTGATTTTTTTCTTTTTTTGGTTGTTTACTTTGGCTTTAAAGTAAGTGCATGATGAATGTACCCCAATTAAGCACTTATTAACTACCCCACAAAAAATTAACCCCTCTTTTCAAACCATTTTCCTGGGTTCCTAGCCTTTATCCACTCTGAATTTAGCAAAAACTCTAGTCTCTCTGATGTCATATACTAAACAGTGTCAGGCTGGGTCAATGTTTTAGTGAGAAACTTCCAAGAAAAATCTAAGAGCTGCAGTGACTCATTCTCTTCCCTCTGACTCAGTACTAAATTGCTCTCCCAAGACGCTCTCCTGGAGGTGTTATCTTTCAGATGAGATATAAACTCAGGTCCTGACCACATATAGGAATTTTTTAAACAAGGGGAGGAGATGTATGCTGCTTTTTGCTATATACCCCCCCAGACCTTGAATGGATATTCACTCAAAAAGTGGCTGGAGCGGATAAGACACTATCACTCCCACCTCAGATGTTTGTTCTCACACCCCCGCCCCCCGTTGGAGGGTTAGCAGAGAGAGGAATAACACGAATGGTCCTTAATCTGCTTCAGCCAGAGCCAGCTTTAAAAACCAGGAGTAGATGGATATTAGCTATCCCAGCTGACTTTGGCTGGCTCAGTCAGATAGGGAGAGCACTCATAATTCTTCCCACCAAGGGAGTGGAGGGCAGGATGACCCCCAATGCTCCAGAGCACTGATAACAGTGCAGAACAGTGATGTGAGAGAGATGTGGAGAGGAATGTCACTTTGGAGTCTCCTGGATGCATTCCAGAGGAGAGTTTCTACTATTTTTATTTGTTTGTGATAGTATGTCACACTGCTCATGTAATTTCTCTCCACAGGCAATCTGTGAGTGAGGATTTGCCTGATCAGCTAAATCATAATAACTAAATAGATCTCATTTTTTGTCTTCTCAGCCCATCTGCCGTTCTTCCTTACCATTTCTAATTTGCTTTTCACCTTTTTGTCTACTAAGCCCTCATAAAGTGCTTTGCTACAAGCCTAAGACCTAATAAGCTGGATCACAGAACATCAATGAGCTGGAGTTCAGTGAAGCTGTTCATGTTCCCAGATCTTTTCCCTAAAAAACTCAACAAACAACCTTTTTTCCTCCACCATCCCAGAGAAACTCAGTAAACCTCTGGCTTTCAGAGTTATGGAAAAAAAACCCTCATGGTCATCTTAGAAGTCAACTGATACCTTTAATTGCTGCTAATAGGCTGAAAAAACCCACCCTGAAAATGGACTGAGCTACTCAATCCACGACAATAGGTGGTGATGGTAATGTGGACTTTTCAACCTTTGTTAGCTAACCATTGTACATCACTGAGAGAGGGAAGAAAGAAAAAAACAACCCAGGTGCGCACAATCTCTCGCACCTCCCAGAACTACTTCTGTTTGGGCAAGTATTACCATTTCTTTACCTCCCTAAACTTTTACCCAGAGCTGCAATGCAAGGGGAGAGCCCAGTTCATAGGGACTACAGCACTCTAGGGAAGAGAACAGTACTGATGAGTCCCCTTCCTCATCAGTACCTCAGGGATCAGTCTCTGCCCCACTAAGAAGAAGCCAGAATATCTATTCACCCTGCTGTGTGGAGCAGAGTTTGGCAGGGTAACCTTGCCATTTGCACCTCACCCAGTTCAAGCTCAGTACCTATGGATGCTGCATTTCTGCAGTGAGTAATGAAGACTGTGTACTGTACACGATGATTCATTCCTTAAGTCTGCCCGCAGCTTTGAAATCTTTCATTAACTATGCAATACGCATTCAACAGATTAGCTAAATGATCTAAATATTATGTGATTAATCAGCAGAGTGCAGGATACCCCATCTGACATTTAGTTGGGAGCATTTAGGTGCTTGCATTTTATGGTCTTTTACAGGCAACCCAAAGCAAATATTCACTAACTGAATAAAATATCTTGCCTAATTAAAACAGCTGTGATAAAACCCATAATGCATCACATTGCATCAGTTTGATGTCAAACACAAGGCTAATGTGATGTCATGGTATGCCGCAGAACACTGTAGGTGCAAAATAATTAATTGTATCCAATGCAAAGTAATAGGAATACATTCAGATAAATACAGCTATGCTGTGTGGGTAGGCAGAGCCCTTTTCCAGCTCTGCATTAAAGCAAGCTACTAGCAGCTTCACTGGTCTCCAAGGAGCCTGGGGAAAAAGCGTTTCTCTCATCTGTCTCCAGTTTTTCCAAGTCCAATTTTAGGTTTAGGCCTTTTAGGTTTGGTGAAAAAGATTGGTTCAGACTTGGTTCAGACTGGTTCAGAAACCAAATATGTTGGTTTCGTTTTTCTTTGGGGAATCTCTTTTATTTGCAAAAAAAAATCTTTAAAATAAATTAACTGCAAAACATAAAAAAACTTTTCAGTCTAGAAAGGTGGTATATAATTCTATAAATATTGAAACAAATATTTGGGGCCTTTCCATCTCTTCTGAGACTATTCTGTGAATTTGACCCATCATTTAATTCCCACCAAAATTCCCATAGTGTTTTTTACGTCACAGACACACAAAATAGCAATAAATCCTCTCCTGCATTGGTTTTGCATGGCCTACCACTACCTAAAAAAAAAAAAGTATATAATCCTTAAAGTCCATTATTATAGTATGTTCAGGCATCTTTGAGAGTG
This sequence comes from Gorsachius magnificus, assembly GCA_034008185.1. Taxonomy (NCBI): domain Eukaryota; kingdom Metazoa; phylum Chordata; class Aves; order Pelecaniformes; family Ardeidae; genus Gorsachius; species Gorsachius magnificus. The sequence continues at coordinate 169,377,969 of CM067081.1, forward strand.
AGAGAGAACCATGATTTACTCTTCACAAGGAGCAAGCGGCAGTCAGGAATTAGCTGTTCCCATAACCCCCGAGCCATATCCCACCTCCTGAGATTAGTTTTTTAAATAACAGGAAGGTCTGTAAATAGAATTAAGTTTCTGAAGGGAAGCAAATTCCTTCGCAATAATTCATGCCCTTTCGTTACTAAAGGAGGAAGGCACCTGCCTGTACTATCTTGTACCAATTACAGCTTATCACAGTCTTTCAAATAAGCGGCAAATAAAAACTGCAGCAGGACAGATGAATGAGGAAAGAGGACTTATCCCTGAGAACACCTGGTCTGGAAGCATACCTCTTTTTCATCGCAGGCCAAAGCTAGCTCATGTCAGAGACACGAGAAGCAGCAATCAGCAGAGGTGTCAGAAAGGCCATGGGCTCAAAACGTCGCTTCCCTGTGCCAGAAGGCTGGAGACCAGGCTGCCTGCTGCAGCCAAGGCAGGTGTCAGGGCATGTGGTGCAACAACAACAAGAGCCGAGAGGAGTGAGATGGTGGGACCATTAAGCCCAGCCCTCTAGATTTTCCATCCTTGCCCTGCTCCTTCTTGTGCTGCAGACCCTGGTCTGATTATCCTTCCCATCCACAGCGATTTTCAGTTTTCAATTTTGCCTCAAACTCAGAAGCTATGACCCATCTTTGGTCCAGGCCTGGGATGAACAGAAGGAGCAATGGGTGCATGTTGAGTGAAGCCTTTCAGGAGATCCATTTTCTTCACTCCTTACAGACCCAACACTAAAAAAAGGACTCAGTTGACCAAATGCAAATATCTATACTGTAAACATCCCCATCTGAGCTTGTAGTGTAGATGGCCTTTAGAGTCAAGAGGAAGAAACAGAAACTTACAGGGTGTAATCTATCTCATCTGAAAGGAAATGGTTAAAATAGGGCAGTTCTTTCCATTGACTATAAAAGGAGTACATGACTTGCTCAAAAGAGATATCTACAGGGTGAGTGTTTACAGTTAGGTGAGATGTCTCATATCTAATAAAGGATGATAGCAGACTTACATTATTTCAATTTTAAAAATCATCCCACTTATATTCCCTTTCCATGTAAGTGACTACACTAGCATTTCTAAATGTTTTTTTAATGATATCACCCAGGTTAAAGCTTTCCAGAAACAACCTGCAGTCAGGAGAAGAGCAGTGCAACTGCTGGCTTAAACAAGAAACTTTGCCATCAGACAATCAAAATATTCTCTGATATCTTACCACTCATATAAAACCCCAAGAAAAACTGATGTTACTGTATGGAAGTAGTGTCCCATATAAAGACAGAAAAATGGATGCTAACAAGAAAGAAACAAAACAAAACAAAAACCAGAAAAATTAACTGCCTTTTCTCCAGAAAGTTAATTTGTAAGTGTGTAGGATTATGTTTTTTAGCTATTCCTTAATGTGATATGTTATTTTAAACATTAATCCAATTGGTTTCTTTTATCATTTGTGTCATCAGTCCTGCAAGGGCACAACTTGCCACATTAGAATAACTCTTTTTGTTCAGTTGCATGTTAGTATTTTAGCTGTTGTTAAACAGGTACATTTTGTACGGAAAAGAAGTGGCTGGTAGACTGCAGAAGGTAATGAAATAACAGGATTGTGCTGAAGTGTTATTCATAATGAGTATTCTGGTCTCTCTTTGCTTTGTATTGGTAGGAGCTAGGAAAGACAATCTCTCATTAAGAACAGGCACATCTTTATGATACTGCCCTAAATTGAAATGGCTTTCTTATTACGGTAACTCCCGAAGACAAACCAAGATTGGGTCTCAATTATTTGTAGAGCGCTTAGCTAAAAACACTGCTCAGAGTTTACAGTCCAAGTAGACATCACAAAGGAGAGGAAAAATGTGCAGTATGTAAGCAGAGTTAGCAGCAGTAGCAAACATCAGGTGGGGTTTTTTTTCTTCTTTTGGGAGGGTAATGATAAACAAAAAGAAAATATGTTCAAGGACTGAAGGAAAGAGACCAAGGAGATACAGCAGGTCAAGAAGGGAAAAGTGAGGTAAGGACTGTGAAGGCAAGAGTGGGGGAAGTTTGGATCTTATTGTCACTCAGCACAGGGCACAGCAGGACAGGGTCTCAGCAAGTCTTTAGCTTCCTTCTTCACTTGCTCGTAGAGTATATTGTTGGTGTCTATTGTCCTCTGCTTTCACATTTCCATCAGAGGCTTTAGTAGGAGGGGGACACTGGGAAGGCACTCTAATGCCCCTGATGTTGAAGTGAGAGATGGACTTGAACTGGGTGACACTTTAACCCTTCCACATCTAATGGAGTGGTTGCTGCTTTAATTGCTTCTGAGCAACTCCAGCAGGTTAAACATAGGTATTTAACCAGGTGCCTGTTGGCAGGTTTGAGTACTTTAGCAAGCATAAATTAGCATAGCCTTACTGACATTAACAAGATGGGACTGATTTACAGTCACTAAGGAGCCTCAGCTTTGTACCCAAGTAGCCCATAACACTCCTGAACCTTTCCATAGAAAAAGAAAGTCTCTCTGCAGGAACTCCTTTGGACAGTATTTGATGGGAAAGAATTGCTTTGAATGTTAACAAGCATCTTTTGCATTCAGAGCTGCAGGAAGGAGTGATTAAGCAAGGAGATGCATAGCATTTTTTCTGTCGTTGATGTTTTATCGGCTCACTTTGTATGAAAGATGTAGGTGATGGGGTTACAATGTCCTCATCGTCATGCTGGTTTGAAATAATAAGATTTCAACTCCTATCTGAGTGTATGGCTCTTTTTTCCTAATTTTTTCAAACACTCTAAAAACAATAGCAATTTCTCTCCCTCCACTTACCCTCTCACGCTTTTAGCACAGAGAAGAGCCGCACCATCTCTCCATCTGCATGCTTATTCCAACAGATGAAGTGTAATAACAGCAAAATCACTATTGCTAGAATAAATGCATTGCTTTCAGAAATGTTGGATGGTGAGCCTTCAAGAGCAACTAGCCACCTATAGGTACAATACAAGCGGAGCTTGTACAAAGATCCCCATGCTAGCCTGTAATAGCTGCCCAACATGGACCATGCAGCCATGTCCCTGGAAAGAGGTGAACATTATCAGGCAAGGATTCACTTTTTGGTTTTTGCAGAGGTATGAAGGTGTCTTAACTCTGCATTAGGATAAAAACAAAGGAAGAATAAGGCTTTCTGGGTTTAAGGGTAAGACTATTAATTTAGGGATTCCGCTAACAGTGGTGGACAACATGTGCTAGTAAATAATGATCTTTGCTCTTCCACAGCAGAAAAAACAAATATTCAGAGCAGTCCCATACAGATATTATATTGCATAAACAAACACGGTAACTTACTAAAAAGAGACAATTCATCCATTATTGTTGGTACTATGCACAAAAAAGCGACATGTAGAGACATTAAAGATTAAAGCTTCAAACGCTCAAGGAGTCAGAAGGCAAAACAATGATCCCTGAGAGCAGATCGCAGAGGAGAGAGAGAAGCTAGGAGAGCACGCAGCATGTGTTTTCCTACACGGCCTGGGAGTCTGGGTGCCACTTGGTAGTTTGCAAGTCCCAGAGATAAGCTAAGGCCTGGCAGCATTAGAAACTGTGTCATTGCTATTTATTTGACAGCCACGGCAGATTCCTATCTCTGTAAATGAGCTGTTAGCATCTGAGAAACCCTTGACCACTGAGCCTGAGTCTCTGTATGAATCTGAAGAGACAGAAACAGGGTTGTCATTGGCAGACTCTGGTCCCTCTTTGTTCATGGGAGTCACTGGGTTTCCATGTGTATGGAAAAGGGAGATTAGCCTTAAGGTTATGGTGGCCACTGAATATGTCAGAGCCCACCTTGCACCTCTGCACTGCCAGTTATCAGTCTAGCCCTTAGTCATTTGGCACTTTTATCACAGCAGACATGAGTTCCTCTCACTTTGGTGTTCATTCAAGTTATCTAAGGGTGCTATGGATGCACACGTGCCTCTCAGTCTCACATTGCTCCACCTTTATCTCTGGTTCTTGCAGACACATTCCATATGTGAGCACGAAATGGGTTAAAGCAGCCCCACAACCGAAGCACCGAATCAACATTTCACACATACCTCAAGCACATCACTGCTTAGAGGTCTTGGCAGTGAGACTGCTCCTTCCGTGTCAGTCACACATCACGCAGCTGCCTACGCTGCTGACACCCGCCATTCAGAAGCTGTCTTATCTCACTTGCTGAGTTTGGCCAGTCACTGCAGAGTCTTAGCCAAGAGCACTGCTTGGGAACAGTCACTTGTGTTAATAGGAAATTCATGCAGGAAGGAGTGAAATTTCTCTACCAGGCCTTCATCATTAAACAGATTCTACACAAACATGATGTTCCACAGCCTGTAACAAAATAGATGCCCAAGCATTTTGTTTTGCAGTCAGTAGCCTACAGCAATTTTGGAAAGCTCAGTCCGTTCACTAGATGGCTTTGCAAAATACTCCCCTATTGATCTACTCACAAAAAAGAGAGGGTTTCCTTTCAGCACATGTCCCTTTACCCTTGCCACTTTTTCAGTCATGTAAAGCATTTTATTTATATACGTATATATATAATTTCTTGCTTTCTACATTTATAATAAATCATTCATGTATGCTTGCTTTTCATAAAGGACATTTTTGCATATTTTAGGACACTTTTGTAATTAAAACTCCTGAGCCATATAGAATTTATTGCCAGGGAGCTGCAATTGGTCAGTCAGTACTCACTCGGCTGCATCTAGTATGCAATGTGTTTGTGTTTTCTTGCTTCAGTCATTACATTACTTGAAATTTTTACAGCCCACATTATTCAAACAAAACTGTGTACCCATAGAATTTGAAATTAAAGGGGGCACTTTTATTTAAGACTGCCATTGCTTTTATCTGATTGGAATAAACAATGGAAACTTCTTATCTCAATATTATCATCGTTCTCAAAGCACAGTAGACTGATAACATTATACTGCCACAGCAAACTGGCAAGTAGTAATAGAGGATGAGACTGACAGTTTGTATCAGCCAACAACATTTTGCTTCATTAGAGGATCCTTGACTACACAGTCCTGAGTGATGTATGTTGAAGAATCAGTTTGTCCCTCTGCTCAACACTTTTTTTTCCAGGTCCTTATTAGGGGCAAAATATCTCTCAGTGACCCGAAACATTATAAGGAGAGTTTTCAGCTATCACTTTGCTAAGAGCAAAGGGAAAATACTTATCTCCCAGGCTATCGAGGTGCAGTATGATTACAGTTCAGGCAATTCCATGACATTATCAACACTGATGCCTCTTAATCAAGTAGGCCTAAGTCTTTCCCATGTAAAGTGATCTCCCCCAGTGAAGTGTCAATTCGTGATCTTCCCCACCCACCACACCCACCTTGCCCAGCAGAGTGGTAGGGTTCCCTGTACTCCACATGAGAACCTGGGAAGTGTTTTCCTATTACCTCTTTCCCTACAGAAAAATTCTAGCATCACATGGTTAGACCTTGACCATTTGCTAGTACAAGCTCTTGGTGCCTCTGCATGAAGTCTGCTATAGGATTCAGGCTAAAATTTCAGAAAGGTGCCTAGACAATAATAAAATGTCTAAAAACTGCTTTACTGCTAGCTTTCAGTATTCCAGGTTGTCATTTAGTCCCAGTAAGGACTAGGAAATACCTTGTTGCCAAAGCCAAGTTTGATTTGTGCATCCATTTTTCAGCAGTGCCAAACAGTTTTTGGAACAAGCTGCACAGCATTGTAATCCTACAAAGCCAGCAAAGATCACTCAGCTCATGCAGGAAGAAAAGCATGGTTTAGAAAGGAACTTAGCCTGAATAAAGTCTAGTTGAGTTCGTAACCCTCCATATCCACCATCTTCCTTAATGCTTGGCTTACCTTTTTTTTTTATTACAAATGGATCCATTATCTACAGTTTTTAGCTCCCAGACTAACTGTCAGGGATTACAGTTTTGGTTTGCAGACACCGAGGCAAAAGGTATGTTAATAATCTTGGCTTTCCAAGGGTGTGCTTTAACATAACCATAGCTTGAATGACTGATTTCAATATTTTCATCACGCGTGGCTCATGAAAATAAGGTTCCCAAGATTTAACTTCATGTCCCTGGATTTTTTCAGCAGGCTGCTAGTGGCCAAAATTCCAAGCCTATTTTGCATAAATTGGAGTAGACTGAAGATACTTTTCGTTCCATTAAAATTATAGAAGAAGTGTTTCTAAATCCAGCAGACGGTCGTGAAAATTTCAGACTTCCATCATTGACTACAAGTCTCATGAATGCTATGGGTAGCAACAGGTACTAAGAGCCTTGGTACAGCATTGGTCTCACCTTGGAAGGAGAAGCAAAGAGCACAAGTCAGTCTGCAGACCTTCATGGGCAGCCTTTGGACCATCTCTCATGAAAGCATACCAACTAACACTACGTAATCTTCAGGTGGTACAAGAAAATTCTTCCAAATTCTCAATGCAGGTTAAATAACTCCTTCTTTTTTGGTGGATTTTAGCTTTATTTAAGGGACAAGACCTCAAAAGGTAACAAATCCCCAGTTGCTCTGAATCAGCACAGATGTTGAAATCCTGGGATGTCATCCAATAACTTTAACATTGAAGATATTGCATTCCATATCTACAGAAAAGGATAATCACACAGACCTCCTTTGTAAAATGCTTTGAGGACAACTTTATTTAAGTATTCAGATATTATGTTTTTAGTAACAGACAACTTGTATAACAGGTAACTGTTAAACAAAAGAAGCAAAATCAATTATTCTTTTCATTAAACCACCTTACTGAAAAACTTGACAAACCACATTTTATTAATATGACTATTAGAAATCCATAATTTTACTGCAAAAATAATTGCTTTAGTGATATCAGCCATCTCAAAAAGCCCTGGTCTATTTAAATCATCTAATCATCCTGTCATACTTTTCAAACTGAAGCATTAGTATCTTGATCAAGGGTTCGAATGCAGCTGAGACCTTCAGCCTTGATTTAATCTGACTCCCTGCTGACATTGAATGGAAACATATAAATCTTATTAGGCTTACAGTGATTTCCTTCAGTCATGAATTTAATAAAGCAGGTTGGTTTCTTTCAGTGTGCCAAAATCTGTAAAGTTCCAAAAACTAAATAGCTTTCTATTAAGTAAACAGAAAGTCAGTATGAAGGAGTATTAAAGCACATTATACAACATCAAGACTGGAACTTGAGGGATCATTTGCGAAACCCTGAACCCATTATGATGTTCACTTTTTTGAAAGGAAATACTTGTGCGTTGACAATAAAGTCCTGTTATCATAACTGGAAAAACATGATTGTTTTATTAACTGTGCAAAGTTAAAGATCAGATTATAGTCCAGCCTATACAATTGTGTGCGCCTTAAGGAGAACAGACACACAGATGTTATGTAGACACCTGTGGGGCAGGAAATAGCAGAAGAGATTGTGCATTCAGTGATCCTGATTCACTCCAGTATAGTGTGAGAAGGGTTTTCCCTTAGCTCTTGGCCTCTACTATCCATGTCTGCATAATTTAGAAGGCCTTGTAGAAATGCGAGAAGACGCTGGCTCCACTGGAGCTGAAATTTCCTATGTAATACCAAAGCCAACCTTCCTACAAGCACAGCAGTGAGGAGATAGAGAAATTGCATTTAATATTTTATCCCCTTTAGCCTCAGCAGAGAGTTGTTATGCATGCATCTGTGACCACTATACCAGGTGACAAAAGATACTGGTGCCTTTCTACTGCTTGATCTGCTACTATCAAAGGTTCTGTACTGGGACTTTTAACTGGAACAGCACGGGTTAAAGTTAACCTAAAAATCCTTACAATTAATTATTAGAAGGATCATTTAATCCTTGGGTACAACTTCATAAGCTCCACTGAAATTGGATGAAATGGTATGTGTGTGTCCCAGAGGAGAGCTGGATCCTTAGCTAAATACTGCTTCTATTTTCCAGAAGAGCAGGCCTACTGACAGCCACAAGGAACAAATTCTTCAAAGTTCATGACCTCAGAAAAAGTGTCCTAGTCTGATAGATTTAGCATTAAAACTTCTGACCTATTTGAATGGATGCTTTAGCTGAAATTTTATCAAATCTGACATAAGATGCCCTGTGCAATTTTCTTCATCATGGGTTGCTGGAGCCACTGTGGATCTCAGTGGGTGAATCCTATGATGTCCAGTCATACTAGAAGCTCGCTTCCGTATCCTGGACTGCATAAAAAGGAGCGTGGCCAGCAGGCTGAGGGAGGTGATTCTGCCCCTCTACTCCGCTCTGGTGAGACCCCACCTGGAGCACTGCATCCAGCTCTGGAGTCCTCAGTGCAGGCAGGACAAGGATCTGTTGAAGCGGGTCTAGAGGAGGGCCACAAAAATGATCCGAGAGCTGGAGCACCTCTCCTATGAGGACAGGCTGAAAGAGTTGGGGTTGTTCAGCCTGGAGAAGAGAAGGCTCTGGAGAGACCTTATTGCAGCCTTTCAATAGTTAAAGGGGGGCTTATAAGCAAGATGGGGACAGACTCTTTATTAGGGCTTGTAGCAATAGGACAAGGGGTAATGGTTTTAAACTAAAAGAGGGTAGATTCAGACTAGGTATAAGGAAGAAATTTTTTACAATGAGGGTAGTGAAACAGTGGAACAGGTTTCCCAGAGAGGTGGTAGATGCCCCATCCCTGAAAACATTCAAGGTCAGGCTAAACAGAGCTTTGAGCAACCTGATCTAGGGATGTCCCTGCTCACTGCAGGGGGGTTGAACTAGATGACCTCTAAAGGTCCCTTCCAACCCAAACTATTCTATGATTCTATGATTCTACAACTCTGTAACTTACAAACCATGAATTGCTTGTACTGCCATATGCCATAACCTGCATTCTTCAGACTTTTACATGAAAATCTCTAATAAGGTACTTGTCTCTCCCTTTACAAGAAGTGCTATAGAAGACATTGGACAAATATAGGAGATGCTGTACAGCTTGCAAAGATAGACCAGAATCTGTCCCACATTAAAGCTATTTGAGCAACAAATAAGTTTGTATTCTCACAGAGGGAAACACCACAAGTAGGAAATGAGGAGCCAAGAGACAGGAATGTGAAGCATCAGATCCAGCCTAAACTTCTGAATTTTTCCTATCAAATACCTTAGAAGACATTTTCATTAGCAAACATAAGTGAAAATCCTGTTATTAACAAAGCACTGCAGAAAAATCCCTGTAGTCTTAAGTGAGAAGTCAGATTTGTGAGTGATAAAAGCTTGAATTCAATAAAGAGTGCATTAGTTTAAAATGATTGCATATATTGCATCGGAACATGATTTATGAAACCTTGCAGACACTTAAGTGTACATAAAAGTATGACTCCATTGTTAAAATGGAGTATGTGCTTTTGGTAATCAGTGAAGTTACTATTGTTTTTAATGGCATTTTCAGTGAGGGGAAGGGACACACATGGCAGAAGCTATCTACAAGTGTGGGTAGGATTTCATGAAAAATGCTAGCTGAAAAATTAAGGGATTTTTTTAAATGTCAAAACATTTTTAAAATTTTCTTTTTGGAAAGGCCAAAATCTTTGCTTTCTATGCTTTCAAAATAAAAATGTGTTCATAGTTGATTAAAATAAGGAAGGAAGGGTTAAATAGCCCAGAACCAAATGATATTTTGTTTCAGAATAAGCTTTTTTTTGACTGATGTGAAAATGAAGCAGCATGGGATTTCCTTTTTCATTTTGCAGAAATCCTCTCTTCTCATGCAAAATTTGTTTTGACTTGAACTGGCCTAATTTTTTCAATGTCGGGGGTTCAATGACTATATTTATTCATGACAATAAGTCATATAACAACATTGGCACTAAAAGACAACAATAACTGAGTAGTAAATTTAATATCTTTGAGAGTCTAAAGATTTAAGGAACTATGTATTCTGCTCTCTCTTTTCTAATTAGTGTTTTTCATGGACTACAGAGATTTATTTATTGTTTTATTTACTTTTTTATAACATAAATGAGAAATAAGTAGCTCAGACACTTCTTCAGACTCTTATCCTTTTTAAAATACATATGTATTAGCTTTCATGATGTGCTAAGCCCACTGCAATCATCCACAAATAGTTGAATGCTATTCCAAGATACTCACAATCTAACAGCCAAGAAGACAGAGAAGAAATGGGAAAAGAAATGCTGCTTTAAAAGGAAATTTGGTGGACATATTATAATTGAAAATATGTGTAACTTGCAGTGTATAAAGTCTTTTTCACTTTACATATGAATGTCTCAACATCTGGTGTCAATGAAGAGGTATCATGGAACACATAAACATCAAAGGACTCAAGGTGATACATAGACAAAACTGTCCCCAAGTTAGAAAAAAAAATATAGGAAAAATATAATTTATATTTCTTCTGTGAGGATTATGTGAGTTGTGCTGTTAGAGAGCTACAACCAGACTCAGGCCCACAGCTCTGACACAGTACAGTTTGACAGACCGAGGAAAAAGAAGTAGCCAGAAACTTAAATGGGAGATGTGATTGGGAACATTAGCAGATACAATGCCTCAGTGATTCACACTTATACCATATGCACACACACACACACAGAGTGTGTAAGTCTAAGGCCAGATCCAACTGCAGCAGCCATGTGTCATCAGTCACCACACCATTTTATTCCCAAGGCGTTTCACAAACTGTGCCCATCAGATCTGTGTGGGTAGTCCATGTGGAGGAGGTTCTTTTTCTTCCTAGTTATTGGTATGGCAACAGTTAGTTACATCTTGGTTGCATTCAGAAAACGATAGAAATTCTTTGGCTGGATCACAAACAGGCAAAAAATGTGACAAATGTTAAAAAGTGTTTTTATCAGACTGTTTTTAGTTGGATAATAGCCTACTGCATTGTGGCAAGGAACTATATTTTTTTCTTCCCAAATGTGTTTAACTGCTTGTTGAATAGTGTCTCACCCCTGTGATAGAAAAAGAAATGTCAACTATATTCTGTCTTTAGAGCTCCTATTTGATAGATGAGTTTTACTTCATATAGATAGTTTCTTTCTAAGATTTACAGAAAAAGAAAATTAGATAACTTCTCCCCTTTGAACTCTGGGACCGCTTGGCAATCATGGAAGAGAGCATCCAAGTAAAACCTGAGCTTCAGTTTCCCCCCCTCCTCAAGCAGTGCTGATGAGTTGGGGCAGATCCAACAGTTCCAACTGTATAGGAGGCTGAGCACTTTCTGTAGGCCAGCAGTAACACAAAAATCCTCACAGAATCATAGCAGACATATGGTTTAGTAGTAAAGTCTCAGAAAGAAATGTACTGTGTATCTTGTTTTCCCATGTTTCTTAAAGATCTCTGCTCAAGCAGCCTTTTGACAATCCCAGTCTCAGACAATGAATTGAAACACATGACTGTCATTAACTGTGATGGGACTGAAACAAAACATCCATAAACTCTGTGGAGGGCTGGGTCCAGGTGTAAATGCTATCACTGAGACCCAGCTACACTAATCATTGCCCAGCCATACACTGACAGCCACAGTGCTGTAAACTGAAGCTTACGCAAGGCTTCCTTCCTGGGAGCTGTGTTTATCTACTTCCGTCTTATAGCACTTTGGGAAAGATGACTGTTTTCCAGTGATTATATCCTGAATCTTGAGATAAATCCAAGATGTATGAGAATGTGTATGTGTAAAGACATTTAGTCTTAGTCCCACAAGCTGTTCCCAAAGTCCTTTCTTAAGAGCATGTTCTATCTGCGAGGAACTGTCTTGCATTCTGATTCACTCTGTTAAACACATGTTGGCTAATCAAACTGTTGACTTTTATGATATGATTAAGGAAGCAGTTCCTTGTTATTTATGCCTAATAGCAGTCTTTTTAGATGATACTGTAAAGTCTATCCTCAGAATGAATCAGGAAACAATGAGGAAAATACCACATATCTTCTGCAATGAAATTCTTGTTCTGAAACAAGCTGTTTATAGTGTTATACTTCTTTTTAACTATATGGCCTCCAGAAACAAAGACAGATTTATTTTCTTCTTCAATAACACCCAGTACTCCACCTCACTGGGTATATTCCAGGCTTCCTGATACTGTTCCTAGCATCACTTCTGTTCTGGAAGATATATTTGTTAGATGTTATTTCCTAGGCACAATGGTGCTGATCTGCTACCACCACAGTCAAAATCATAAACAATAACAGAACTAGTGGAATTTCCAAGTTTTTTCTGGCTAAACTTCTGAAAATATGCGAGATGGATGTATTATTTTTAGAGATAGGTTTTTCAGCATATCTAGATTCTCAAAACATAAGAGACTAAAACTCAAGTGAAAAATAATCCTGTGTTTCTGGGAGCCCAGACAGTGAAGTCTAGATAGGAGCAATCAGGCAATGTAAAAGCTATGTTTAGAGAATACTTTGTTTCTTACAGAACAGTTGATCATCTCTATAATAATAATTTAACTGGTCAATCTGCAATATTCTTCAGGCATGGTTTACATAGTATTTGTTGAGTAGATCATTGTTCATAGAAGATGGCAGACAGGGTGGTTGTGAAGGTCTTGTGGTGAACAAAAGAAGCTGTTTACCGAGTGGACTGGAAATCAAAGAGATGTGATTCCTCAGATATGATTTTTCAGATTGTTAGATCCTTAACTACACACGCTAACACGTATAATTTCATGAGATAAGAAAAAGCAATTAGACAGAAGGTCACCGATCATGCAGAATGAAGTGTTTTGAGGAACATAAAATGTTGGTGAGGTCTTTCTCACATGGAAAAATTGTCCCCAGTTCTCATGGACTTTAGTGAAAGATCTGAGGAATTTTTCTGAAGTGATTCAAAAAAAGACAGTTTTTGAAGTACTTGTGTGTGTAACTCAGTCAAAGGAAAATCTAAAACAGCTTCATAATGGCATCGTTTTCTCCTGAGCTGTTTGAAAACAGCTTGGGACATCAGACCGATAACCGTAACTGATACACACATATTCATAAAGTATTTCTTCTTTATTCCTATTGAAAATCTTCACTGATCCATTTCTTGTAGACCTGGTTGGGAAACAAAATTTTGTTCCACGGGAAACTAGTTTCTACCTCAAAGCAGAATGAAAAATTGGATTATCAAAAAAGTAGGACAAAAAACTATGAGAAGTATCAAAAAAAAATGACAAAGTGAAAAATTACCACACCTGTGATTGGAACAAAAGTTCCCGTGTAACTTGATCTGTTTCTTTTTTATTATTATAATTCAAATAATTATTTGGAACTGAAATGTATCTTTGTCTCAGACTGTCACCTTGAAATGTGAGGGGCTTTGTTTTGATTACCCTGATTGTGAAATAAAAAATATGCATTGAAATTGACATTTTCACTCAGAAAGTTCTTATTTTGGCAAAACCACATTTTCCAAGAGGAGAATTTTTCATGTAAAAATATTTCAACCTGCTTTGCTTACTTGCCAGGAAATATGCAGCTGTCTATAACCACCGTCTTACTAAAACTTTTCCAACATGAAAGTTGTTATAATTTTGCAGTTGAAACTTAAAATGTTCTGTTGATGAAGAGAATTTGGCCACGAAACAGAACAGTGTTTATTATAGCACAGAAGTCAGTTAGCACACTTCATGGCTATCACATGTTCAATTACAGTGGCAAACTCTAAGCATGGGTCAAACACAAATAAACCTAAGAGTTTAAATTTCTGCTTCTTTAAACATTCCAGATGTAGAAGTTTTCCATTTACTTCACCTCAGTCAACTGAGTTCAGTGTGGTGGAATAATTAATCCCCTCAAGTGTACTGCAAATATTTCAGTCTAGATATACCTTTACCTCTTTGTGAATGTTGATATACTTTCTAACGAAGGTATAAGAACAAAGTGATTTTAATCCTCTTGACAGATTAGAATTGATACAAAACTTTACCAAAAAATCGTAAAAAGACTGTAAAAAAGCAGAATGTAAATAACATGCTTTAGAAATGCTTGTTGTGACTACAACGTACAATGTTACATGAACAAGATTGTTATACAGTCTTATTTGCAGTAATTTTCTGGGCACTTATTCTAATCAAGCAGAAACTGATGCTTTGGGATAGCTCAGTGTTTTGATATCTACACTGAGAAGTTTTACAGATGTTAGTTTTCCATAAAATGATGAGGATCTACTCTCAAAAAACCCAAATCTATTTAAGGACCTGAAATTAGTCACCTCAAAACCATAAATAGCATAATTCTTCCATTTTTGAAGTCTTGTTGCTTCTTTGATACTTTAGCCCCATATAGTTGACTGACCAATAATGGTGCAAATGACTTAATATTAAAAAACAGGCTCGTGTTGTAATTATGAATTAAACATTCTGGTGATTACTTAGGTACGCTGAAATCCATTAGCCTCTTTTGTATCAAAGTCTATAAATCCACCACTACATAGAAGCACATGATTATCTTCATTTGCACATACACACATTTACAAACAATTCTTCCAGTATAAATTCCAAATTCAGTTCACCAGTACAGGAAAGAAATACATATTTCAAAACCAAGCTCTGATATTTCTGCATAGAAGTTCAAGTGTCTTCTACATAAAAAAAAAAGCTGCCTTTATGCCATATTTCATGTTAACATACAAAGTTAAACAAGGCCATTTCTCATAGTCCTTTAACACATTTCCTGCAGTCGAAGCATAATTACATGCGTAAGTGAATCATATAGTCCTGGGAAAAATATGTGTGATGAAGTGAGGTCCTGCCTTGGGAGACATCTTAAAACAAGAATCCTATGCAGGATATGAGGAATCATTTTTGTATCCAACATACTGAGATTTTTCACTCTGAACCAATTATTTCCACACAGCTACCTAAATTCTCTCTCTCCCGTGAAGTCATTAGACTAACCTTTACAACATGAATAGAGGAAGGGGTGATCTTTGTTTGACAGCAGTAGTAAGCACAGACCTTTAATTTCAATTATGTGGTGAAGACCATAGAGATGGAGGCATGAAACGACATTAGCCTAGATGGTATCAAGGTCAGTTAATACCAAAAGCATGCAATTTCTGCTTTCATAAAATTAAGAACCTCACCAGGAAAAGGCTGGAAAAGCAATAACAATGGAGTAAGGCATAATGGAGGGGATGCTGACTGCTTTCTCAACTGGCCTAGAAATATTTAGAGAATTAGAAGTCCAGACTGGCCATTCAGTGGCATTACAGTCGAGACAAGTTATAGATACAGGTAAAGGGGTAAGTTGTCCACAGTAGCAGAGCCAGGGATAGCAAATGGCTATTCAAGACCTAGAAAGCCAGGTCTGCAGCTGCTGCTGAGAAGGAAGAGTCAGAGTATGCTGGTCAGCTGTGGCTGCAACCACGAAAGGGTGGGAGAACCAGTGATTAGCAGCAGGAGGGTTAGTGGCACCTTTCCCAGGCAGAACCAGACACTGGCAGAACTGGCATTTTTTAACACTCTTTGCATTAAAGAAAGGTACACTGACTTCTCCAAAGCTCTCCTCTGGCATCTTGCCTTCACATGGAATAACTGTCCAAGTTTGGGTGTTCCCAGGAGACACAACTCGGATTTTTGCACGTTGTTGAAGAACTTTGAGGTATCAGTAATCGTGGTTTACACATGGAATGGACTCTTAAATCTCTGGTTTGGTCTTCCTCAATCTGGGACCACCTTGGGATTAACATCTCTGGAATAATTCAGGTTGCCCAAGGCTCCATAGGCTTTTGGCTACAGCAGATCCAGAAGGACCACTCTGTCAGTCCAGAATGAAATGAGTCCAGAAGGCTGTGGCTCAGCTTTCCTCATGACACAAATCTCTAATTAAAATAGTTCTTTCAGGCAGAAACACAGGAGTAAGTGCTGTAAAAGCTGCCTATTCCTGATTTAACATTACATGGCTGTAAGGGGAAGGGACTAGAAGTCCCTAATAACAGGGATTTGATTGTACTAAGAGCATATTCCATGTTGCCTTGCACTGCTTGAGAACCTTAGTGTGATTGGACATGAGGCCAGGGACCTGACCTTTGAGCAAGCTGGAATATCATAATTACTGCTCTGTGTAAGTCCACGGCTTCTCTTCTCCCAGCTCTTTCACAAGCTTGGCTGACTAAGGAGCTACTTTGAGATCTGACATATTTTTAAAATATTGTACAGTACCTTACATAGAAGTTGATTAACTCACTTTTACTAACTCATGTTTAGATTGTCAGTTTGCAGGTCCTAAGCAATCACTTATCTGCCAACCAGTCTTCTTTTTAGGGATCACACATTTGCAGTTGGGGTATAAACTAGTTTGCAATTGCTAAATAATTATTATTTGTATAATCCAAAAAAAGTCTACTCCAAAAAGCAAGCATGTGAATAACTCCAAACGATTCAGAAAAACGTTCGGAAATTAACAACTCAGAAAACTAAAATTAAATTAAATCTGTGTCCCTTCCTAAAAAAAATTATCTGAATTTTTTTAAATTTTTAAATGTCTTATTTAATATCCAAAGATAATAAATAGAAAGAAAAAAAGAAACCACATCACCTAATTTTGTTACTAAGGGTTATACAACATCAAAATTCAGTGCATTGTCACCACAATGAATTAAGATAAGGAATATTTTCTCTGACAACAATAGCAAAGGACCCAATAAGGTACTTGTAGTTCTCATCATTAGTTCATCTTGGTTATTAATCAAGCACACATAGACCCCTTAGGTCCCTAACTCATCTGAGGAGCCCACATTCCCAACAACTGGCTTGCTAAATTACTAAATATCTTTAGGAAGCTATTGCATTAGTTTATGAGCACAGGTTGAAGCACAAGCAGCAAAAAGGCAATGAAAAATTTCGGACCCAGCCAGACTTAATGAATGCTGTATGTGAGTTTTTTGCGAGCCCTAGGTGAAATCAAAAGTATTAAGGAGGGCAGGAGGTGGTGGAAGGAAGCAGGTGGTGCTTGAAGGAATCTATTGCTTCTGTTAGCATCCGTCATTTGCCTCCTGCTGTTATTGGCTACTCATAGCCTCAACACGGTTTAGAACCTCTTGCCTTTTTCTGTAGTCCGCAGTTGAATGCCTTTCACAAGCACTAAAAATAAAACCAGGAATCTTAAGTGATTTGGGGATTAAACACTACTTCATTGAACCACAGCAATGTCCTTCTCATGTGATCTGAACTGGGTCTCATCTGCTCTTTTCCACGTTCTCCAAAGGTGAAGCACAGGATGTAGCACCTGGAGTTCCCGGATCAGTGCGTTAGTGACAGCACTGCCAGCCTCAAACATGTAACATTTATGATTCACACCTCTCTCCAAAAATCATGATGTCTTATTTTTAATTATATGTTTGCATGCTTTTATCTCTCACTTTCTGAGCCTCCAAGGTGAAACCATGCCTTGTTTTCAAGTTTCTCTTTGAAAGGAGAAGGTTAGGAAGATATTTTTTTTTCTGTTTCAAGCAAAATTGAAAATTACAGTCATTGGTTTTCAAGAATTATACTTCTAAGAAAAAAACATCCAATAGCACTCAGACCGACGACAAAATATTTACACTTGCCATTGCTTTTATAGGAATAGTAACTAGTGTCTGGTGTCTCTTCTCACTTCGGTTTCATCCCCCCTGTGAACTGAGATAGATTTAGGGATAGGGTTAACATCCCTCTCTGCCTCCACATTTCTCCTTAGTATAATTAGAAGATGTGCAGACTAGCAATAGCACATCAGTCAGCTAAGTGTAATGACTGATATTTCTGATCTCCTCTAGGCTACCGGGCTCTTCCCAAATCATTCCTGTTTGAACTACAGCAAGTGTTTAAAAAAAAAAACCAACCCCAACAACAAACAAAAAACCACCCAAACCAAACAACCCCCCCAAAACCCCTGTGTTATATTTAAGTATTTCTGGTGAAGAATCCACCTTGATAAATTATTCTGATATCTAATTGTTCAAATGCTGAGGACTGCTTTGTGATCACATTTCTCTTACTCCCAATAACTCTTCCTTTTACCCATTCTCAGTTTTCAATACTTCTCTTGAGCTCATGGATACATGAAAGGGACACGCTATTCCAGTCGAGGTTGCTTTCACAAGCACAGAAGCGATAAAGCCCCCGTGCTTGTAGGTTTTGTTTGTACAGTTAAAAGTGCTTTTAGCTATACCATCACATCGGGAGTTCACCCCCTCCCTGCCCCAGAAATCAAAGTAATCTCCAGGATCATTCTAATCATTTCTCCTACTTTCAGTGGTCTTTAAACACAATATAATTCTGTTATATGTTACATTTAATTTGAATTTCAAGGGAAGTTTTCAGTAACAAAATCAAGACAATAGCTCTCCTGTTGTGAAGAAGTGCATATACACAAAAAAGCCTCTAAATTGCGAGTTTTATTTTGTCCAAACACTTTTTTTGCATCAGTTGTTTGCATCTGTGGTTAATCTAATCAACCAGTTTGCACGTAAAATTGTAACTTTGAACTTATCTTGCACTAAAAGCGTATTTAAAAGGACACGGTGAAATTCTTTTGCATAGTTCTCCATAATTACTTGATTAATTTCTAAGACAGAAGCCACGAAATGTTGTAACAAATGTGACTTTATTACAGTTCTTTTCAGTTTGGGTTACAGCCATTCTTCAGCTGGGAAAGAAAAGAAAGATCACATCAGGTATTTTGGGTGTTAAATGACATGACATATATTAGCAGAGCACCTCTACTGTACCGTAAAAATGTACGTTTAAGCCAGCATTAACCTACTACCTAGCTTAGATGCCAGTAGTCACCTCAGTAGAGTAGCATGGAGCTCAACATGGGCCTCTTGATAAGGTAATTAGATTATTCCGAGCTCTGTGCTTTTGTGATAGGTTTTAAAAGAACAGGAGCAAATACATGATGAGGCAAAAAGAAGAAAACTCATTCTGTGGCAATGTATAGGACAACAGAATAGAAGGTGTTATGGATCAGCTGTAATGAGAAGAAGAAGAAACAACTACAAACTAGAGTTTATTTAATCTCAGCAGGCCAACCATTTGGGAGGAGGGGGATCTACAGATTCATGGCAGAACAGGAATGGTCAACATGCTATCAATACTATCTGTTCTTTCCCTGAAGAAAATAAAATGGACAAGGTAGAGTCGTCAGGTAATCAGCCCCTGACAGGACAGCTGAAAGAGGAAATCAACAGCTCCATACTGCAATGAGTAAATTACAAAACTAGGAGCCCCACTAGTTAATTGAAAGCTCCTGAAGACATTTTGAGTATTACTGGGGCTCCAGTGAAGAGATAGGTGGTTCATATCATAGGAGAGGACTCAGTTAAACAAGAAACAATTGCACTTCTGTTTTGCTACATTCTTTTACATACAGCTTTCAGAGGTGTGAGGTGAAGAGAGGGGTTTTTTCAGTGAGTTTTGCAACCGAACAGAGGTTAGTAGGTATGAACCCAAAGTCCTCTGTGTAGAGCCATATCTAAGGAATGCCAGCTAATGAATTTAAAGCCCTGTCTTAGTTGAAGTATAGATATTGTGTGTCGTTAATAACCAGGCATCTGGTTAATCATGAAACCTCTTCACAGGCAGAACAATCTTTTCGATGTGTTTGCACCTACACAGAATAAAACACAAATTCTGTTTGGAGTACACATACTATTGTAATACTAACCACAAGTAAATATGATTTTCACCCAGAGCTAGAATAAATTGCAAGCAATGTTTTGATGATAGGGCTATCACAACTGAGAGGACATGAATGTCTAGCACAAGCTAACCCTTCTCTAAAATAGAATATAGTTTGATCAGCAAAGAAATTTCTATTGCAGAGTCAGCCTATGGGGTTTTTTTTAATGAACGAAAGCCTTTTCTACTAAAACAACAGATTTAGATGGTTGTGTTCTGTGGGGCCTTTTGAGCACAAGTGTTTATATTACAGAATATGGGAATTCACAACCTGTGAGTCCAATGTCTTCACACTTAAATTCAAAATAGACTGGGGCCCAAGAGATCTGAGCTAACTCCTGCTGCCACAGATTCATTGTGCAACCTTGAGTACTTAACCTCACTCTTACCTGTTTAGTGATGCAAGTAGCACATAAATACAGATCATAGAATCATAGAATCATAGAATGTTTTGGGTTGGAAGGGACCCCTAGAGGTCATCTAGTCCAACCCCCCTGCAGTGAGCAGGGACACTGCTAACTAGATCAGGTTGCTCAGAGCCCCATCCAACCTGGCCTTGAATGTTCCCAGGGATGGGGCCTCCGCTACCTCTCTGGGCAACCCGTTCCAGTGTTTCACCACCCTCATTGTAAAGAATTTCCTCCTTATATCCAGTCTAAATCTACCCTGGTTTAGTTTAAAACCATTACCCCTTGTCCTGACACAGCTGGCCCTACTAAAAAGATTTTCCCCATCTTTCCTATAGGCCCCCTTTAGGTACTGAAAGGCCATAATCAGGTCTCCCCACAGTCTTCTCTTCTCCAGGCTGAACAAGCCCAACTCCCTCAGCCTGTCCTCATAAGAGAGGTGCTCCAGCCCTCGGATTATTTTAGTAGCCCTCCTCTGGACCCGCTCCAACAGTTCCATGTCCTTCTTGTGCTGAGGGCTCCAGATGTTTGATTAGAGAGAAACTTCCTCCAGGAAAAAAATCTGTAAGTACAAGTGGGTAGGCCTGGATTTTTTTCAGAGAAAATGAGTGCATCCAGAATGCTTGTACACCTTACATGTTCTGCTGCCAGAGTGACCCGTGATTGAAGTGGTCAGAATCGTTCCCAGGTACCTCTAGAAGCTGGGAGCCATGAAGGAGCATGCATCTACCATCCTTATTTCACACCCAGGTCCTGCCCAGTCCAGATGGACCTATGATACCCAGGCACTTCAGGATTCCAGAAAGCAAAAAAGTGTTTGTTAACCTGTGTTAGATAACATACCAAACTCTGTAATGGGCCTACACACTTCCAGGGACATGTTTTGGTCAGGAGGCTCTTCTGTCACTTTCACTTCAATAATTGCTATGAATTATAGCACTGTTAAACACACTACTGCTCTTCTGAAATCACTAACTAAATCACGAGCAATACTAAAGCTTGTGTTTTTCCTTGGAAAATACTAGACGCCATCACCCTATCATTTCAGAGTCCAAAGTGTTGCCTGGGTAGAACCAGGTTTTCTCTCATCTGATCCAGCTCATTCACTGCTGTTAAGAAAAAGACTTCTTATATTTTCATTTGTTTGGAAGGATCTGATACAAATGAAACAGCTTCCCGCCTTGCCATAGAAGAGAGATTTTGCTTTCAGCAAATGAAAATTAAGCAAAATTGAACATCATCTGTGCATTCCTCAATTTCAGAATAGCACTTTTTACTGCATCTTGCTTTATTCAAAAACTACATGTACAAATGGGTCTAATTCTGCTGTTATGAACAGGGAATTCCAGAGCAGCTCTTAAATTTTCATGTCTGCTAAAGAGAAATGTAACTTTGCTGCTTTCCCTCTGTTGTGTCACCCTTATTTATATTATATTGTTTATTGACACAGTTCTATTTTAAAATACTTATAAGTGCTTATGAAATATTAAAGACATAGGTCTTGGACATCGTTTAATGCACCTGGAGTGAGGCAAAATATGGCATGTGACCATTTTTTCATTCCTCAAGGAGAAAAGTTAGACAAGGCAAAGCCATTCTACAGAATGCCAGCCTTTGGCTCTCTAGTTTTACATGGTTCCCAGACAACAACAAATATCAGGAAATTCAACACATCCCATGTAATATGTAAAGTTTTCTGTGCATGCTTATGTAATGTCTGGTCTGATATAAAGTCTTCTATGTACACGCAGTAAGTCTGTCAAATCATATTTGCTGTACTCTCAAGAAATTGAGAACTGGTTTATAAGAAGGAGTTTTTCCAAAATTAAATTTAATTGAAATGCACTTTTTTTCATTTCATATCTTGACAGCTTCACAATCATGATCGTAGCACAAATAATAGCAGAATAGTCTTCCATTTTTCTTTTGTTTAAACAGGGCCAAATTTAAAGTTCAAGATAGTAAATATGTTCATCCATGTAGAATCCATAGAAACACAAAATCACAGAATAATTCTGGTTGGAAGGGATCTCAGGAAGTCTGTAGTCTAAACTCCACTCAAAGCAGATTGAGCTTTGAGATCAGATTAGTTTACTCAAACCCTCTAAGGATGGAGACTGCACAACCTCTGGGCAACCACTGCTTAACTGTCCTCATGGTGAAAAACTGTTTAGAGCATCCACTGCTTGACTGTCGTCATGGTGAAAAAAATATTTATCAAATAGGAAACCCTCTTGTTTCAGTTTATCCCCAGTTTCCTGTCCACCCACCATGTACTACCTCGAGCTCTTTTCTTGGTATCTTGTATGTACTGGGCACTGTGGGGGTGGAGGGCAACTGTTAGGCCTCCCTGAAACCTTCTCTTCTCCAGGCTGAACCAGCCTTGGTCCCTCAGTTGCTCTTCACACAACAGGTGCTCCAGCCTCAACTGACTTGGTGGCCCTCTGCTGCACTTGCTCAATTCACTGATATCTTTCCTTGTACCAGGAGGTCCAAAGCTGCCTGCAATTAGCTAGATGTGGTCTCATGAGTAAAGAGGGATAATCAGTTCCATCAATCTTCTGCTGTGGTCCTGTTAGCACAACCCAGGATGCTGCCGGCCTTCCTTGCAGCCAGGGTACACTGCTGGTTCATGCTCAACCCTTAATGGTTTGATGTAGCTACATACTTTTTTGTCTGTCAGCCTGATACATCTTCTCATATATGCCAGAATCTATATGCAACTATGAAAACAAGTATGCATGTATAGGTTTAAAGGCCCAGGTTTCCATCTTTCTGATACTTACAATATTTCCTCTCTCATCAGCATCAGCAGTGCCAGTTGAGGTCCGTGGGATTACACAAAGATAATAGGAAACAGTTTCTGTTTGCATATCTTAACTAGCTGATATAAGAAAGGGTGGAGCTAGCAAATATTATCAGCTGTTCTTAGACATGGGAAAGGAGGAGGATGGTAACCACAGCAGCAACACGATTTCACTATTCCATTGGTGGGTATCATCAGCCAAGCTAGAAGCAATTAAAACAAACATGGTTTGATCGAACCATTGTCCATCTTTCCACCGTGGTTACAGTTTCAGTTGGAGAATGGTTTTGTTAGCCTTCACTGTTGACCGCTTACATCCAGTGACTCACTGTCAACCCAGTCCAGTGATAACCTATCACAATATTTCTTTGTTCCTCTGGACTCATTCTTTAGGCATGCGTGGTCATATTCCCTTTTAGCATAGTTCCAATGAAAACAGTTACTAATTGGGCTTGAGGAATTTATGTTCTCATGTTTAAGGGTTGTAGACATTTCTGAATAGTTCAAGATGCTGACCACTGAGGGAAAAAAAAAAAAGAAAAGAAAAAAAAAAAAGCCAGTTATGGGAATTACAACTTTATATGAAACTCTGAGTTTCATATAGAGTGCTCATGCCTGTCTAGTCCATAGACAATGCTGTTGATGTTAACAGCAAAAATAAACAAGGAAGTGAAGATGAGAATGAGAGGAAGAGAATGTTGGGTAGGAATGAGACAAGTATTGAACTACTGTGTTTATACATAGGCCATATGGTGCAGACATAAACAGTGTGAGCTTACTTTACCAGCATTATGCAGTCTGTAACCTCCCTTTCAGATAACTCCTGTCTGCCAAATGTTTTTCCTGTCTTTAATACTGCAGATTCTACAGACATGAAGCCTGCATGCTTATATTAGAGCAAGATTCAGTAGGCAAGTTTTCCTAAACTACATCCATTTTCTGCTAAGAGTATCAGTAATAGCTGGATTAGCTTTAAAACAAATTAAAAAGAAAAAATCTTTTGCCAATTGTTTTTTAAAAAGAAAATATATTTTTTTACTGAACTTTAATGTGTTACTTTTACTGAACTTTAATGTGTAATGTCCATTAGAGGCATAGATTTTTCAGGCAAAAAAATCGCAATTACAATATAATCATTGCCAGACCTGATGTTTGCCATGGACTACAACAGCAGGGACACATTAAGATTTGTATCTGGTATTACCATACCTATGGGTTTGAAAATCCATGTCCAGCTATTTGGCAGCCTATCTTTGATCTCTAGACTTTTGTTGCTAATTTGCTTTAATGGCTTCTGAAGACCCAAGGACTACAGGAGAATACTTTCAGGAGCAAATTACATGCCATCTCAGTCACAATGCTGGCAAATGTATAGATGATGGTGAAATATCAAGTGTCCTTAATGTAGCAAGCACCTGGCTTTAATCCCATCATCTAATATACCATTTTGTCATTAGCCCATCTTTTACAACTCATTTTAGCAGTACGTATATCAATACTTTGTAAAATTAATGTAATAATCTTAAAATGTTGTAGGGTGGTAGGGTTTTTTTCCATTGGCCTGCTTGTATTTTTTTCCCAAGAATTTTAGGAGCATACAGATTACTGCAAGAAGGTTTTCCTTTTCAAATGATACGTCCAGTATAAATCAGCCTATTGTTTCCATTTCAGTCAATGAGTGTTATGCCAGTTTGCATGGTATAAAGCCCTGCTGCAAAAATGCCCTTTTTGGACAGTCTGAGAGAGGTCTTATCCTTCATTTACTGTGCGTGTCCCTGGTAAGAATGAGAGGATAGTTCTAGCAGAATGCCATGTTATTATTGTCTCTCTACAGACAGATTGAATAGATACCTTCATCCCAAGTCTGGTCGCTGTATGGTTGAAGATGTCATGACAACTGGGTAATAAATTAGCATTTTCCCTCATAGCAAGCAAGTTTTGAGGATCTAGTGAGGCTTTGTGCAGCCCAAACCTCCATAAATCAAAGCCAGCATAGAAGTAAAGTTCTGCTAGACAGGCTTAGTACTTACACCCCCAGATTGCTTCTACTCAGCCTCCTGAGAACAACCAACAAAGTTACCAGTGACTGCAATGGGGATAAGAGCAATCTGTGAATACTATTAGGGTTTCCAGAACAGCATCTGTGACATTTTGTCCTGTTGCCTCACTTCCAATACAGCTCCTGCCCCCTTTGTTTCTAAACCAACAGCACATCGTTTGAAGGATTAGTATATCATCTGTTTTCAGGAATTTCTGAATTTTACATTACTTTTTACTCCTGCAATATACCAAGCAGGGAGCTGAAGCTGAGTAGCCTCTTCCCCCTCACAGGATATGGTCTTAACCACCAAAGTGCTCTCAAGGGACTTTTGCCAGAAAGCTTAGGTTCCTCAAAAATTTGAGGACCTTGTTCAGGTCATTCAGGTCTATTCCTACTTTTTATTTTATTTTATTTTATTTTATTTTATTTTATTTTATTTTATTCTGTTTTAAAGATTGCACGTTTTGGTATAGAGACCTAAGCCTACACTGCATGTCAAGAGCCAACCTTCTACTTCTGATATTGCACTTTGTGCCCATTTTTCTGAAGGTACTTACGTTATTTTCAGGTTGTGAAATGCTTGTAAGTGGAAGCAGCTGCATCATGCATACTACAATGCTAAGCACATCCAAACCAGGTTAGCCTAAAGTGCAGGTATGCTCTAAAGATATGGTAACCCTTCCCTGTAAACAAGCTCCAAGATACTCAAAATATTCAGGGGCAGTTCTGCACAGTTTACATTCTGCAATTGCTATTGTAAGACAGCTTCCATCCCCTTTTCCCCCAAAAAAACACAGAGCCCAATCCCATTAATCCCCCAATGAAATTACAGTGACATGTAAACTTTATTCTCATTTTCAGCATATAGACCTTTACTTGTTATTTCTGTAGTTCCTTTTCCTTTTAGACCAAACTCAGCAGTTCATCAAAACACTGACTGTCCTTTAAGTCTCTGTTGATCTACACAACAGCTTCTGGGACTGTACCTAGAAACAACTTCACAAAACATTGGGAGCTGACAATAACATAAATCCATTTTCTCTAACAGATGCTTACAGTCTGTAACCACGCAACCAAATAAGTGTTGTCAGTTTCTAACCACAAGTCCTCCTTTACATTTTTAGCTTTTTTTTAGAAGACAGGAAAGGTGTGGTCAAAACTGATCAAACGGCATTTTCAAAAAATGTTACACATCTGCAAAATGAATTCTCAGTCAATACATGTTTTCTCTATTTTCTCTAGTACCAGCACTCAAGACTAAAAAAAACCAACATTAAAGCTCTTGGATTCTTAGTAACTAGGTTTATATTTTTTTGCTTATGAGCATACAGTGTGGTCTTATTTTCATCGTGTTCCTTCCATGTACATACTCAGCTCCCTCTCCCCTCCTTCATTCTGTCCTGGAGAGGCCATAACCCATGGACTTTATGTCTGATGGTAGAGATCACAGGTCTCATTACAATCAAGAAACTGTACTAGCTTAAATATGACTTGTTGTATACTGTTGTAGGCAAAGCCATACTGAATTTTAAGAGGCTACTCAAAACCCACAACTCTGTATTAGATCAAGTCTCATTTCTATCTTCATAGCTTTTATTATGACATGTAAATCATGCCAGAAAAGAGGAGTGCTCTCCCCAAGTATCGATCGATTAGATACAGCTTATGC
Source organism: Gorsachius magnificus (assembly GCA_034008185.1). Classification (NCBI taxonomy): domain Eukaryota; kingdom Metazoa; phylum Chordata; class Aves; order Pelecaniformes; family Ardeidae; genus Gorsachius; species Gorsachius magnificus. Next base: position 169,404,552 of record CM067081.1, read on the forward strand.
CAGTCAAATGTAACTGCTATAAATATATTTTTCAGAATCTCTTGTCTCTGGCACTTCTTTCTGACCACTCTTTTCTCTAAAGTCTAAACAAAATTATATGACTCTTCAGCAATGCACACAGCAATCAAAATGCCCATTGCCATCACACTACGTGGCTTAGAATGCATTTCTGAGAACAGAGAATTATACAAATAATTAATAAGATAATATAGGAAAAAGTGTCCTGGCTACAACTTTTGAATTATTCTCTTCTGTATTTGTTTTTACCAAATGTATCTTTAATTTATTTGGCAATATGAAGCAGTGTAAATCCAGCTTAATCAACCAGTTTTGTATTGTTAAAGCATAGAGGTCAAGCTGGCTTTCTGCATTAATTTCTATACCTTGCTGCTGTCAGGGTGGCACAATTCACATGCACATATAGAAAAATGGCTTAATTCACTATTAACTCTGACCCCCAAAAAATAGTCAGTTGTTTTCCACTTAGCTGAAAAGAAACTAGAACTGCATCAATACCGAAACTCGCTTTTCAGGCTGATTCCTGCCCTGTCATTGCACAGATACGAATGCTGCTGTCTGACATTTCAGTAAAGCATGAGAAGAAGAAAATCTGAGCTGCTGAGTCTGCATGTTACATGCAGTCAGAGAGGATTAGCTCACCACATTCAACTTAAGAAACAGATGCAAGATGCCTCCCAGAAGTGTTAGACAAAATGAAAAAAAAAAAAGAAAAAAGACCTAATTAGTGAACCCAGAGCCGAAGGCTAACATACAAACAAACCAGGCACAAATGGACGACAGACAAGCTACATCTGTTGGCTCTGTGCATCATACTCCAGTTTTGCCCCTGCCTTTCCCTCTCCCCCTCTCAGAAACACACCAGGGAGTGGAAGGGATGGCGGTGGTCTTCAGGGCGTTAGCTGTATTGGTTATTTTAGTCCTGTGGAAAGACTGACTCAACAATCAATTCCCTCTTTGTTTGGATGCCCAAGTTGCTGTGCCTCTTGTGAAGGTTACTTCATTTATTGCCCATTTTTCCTGGCACAGAAGATCTAGGCTTCGCTCAGCCTGCCCTCTTCCTTTCACTTGCTTTTCTCAGGTCTGCTGGCTGACACTATCGGCGTTCAAACGTCAGGCTGCTGTTAACACCAATTAACAGATTTGGTGCTGGTGATGGGTCCTAAGGCACAATCTGAAGCTCAGGGCAGGAGGAACGCCCTGACAGCAGGGCATCCCACCGTGCTAGGAGGCATGGCAGCCGGCACAGCTCAACCCACTTACCTCCAACCTGAGCCTGCCAGCGGCGTGCAATTTCAGAAACCATTTTACAAGTCCTCGTTGCATCTTCGATTGTTATGTGTGGGAATAAAAGATACAATGGAAAAACTTACTCATGGAAAATTATGAAATAATTGCCTCCCTCCATAGCCAGTCATTACTATGATAAATAAAATGAGCTGGCGATAGTAGCTCACCTTTACTCTTTGTTTAAGATATTAATATTCCATATGCCTTCTTTCCTTTCGAAACAGCATTTATGACTTGCTTGTGATTCACTGTGAACCTATGCCAGTTTACATCAGAATAGCTCTACTGACTTCAGAGATGTTTTTCCATGTTTGCATCTAAGCTTAGATTTATTTTCTTTAAATTACGTTAATGCCTACCTATTCTTTGCAGCTAGATATAAGAAGATTATTGCATGGACTCTGCTAGCAAAACAAATATATTCACAGTGATAATCTAGGTCATCAATTTTAATCCAACTAATTTCTGCCTGAAGCCCATAACTTCTGATTGAACTACAGTATCTCTATGAAAGAGAAAATCAGTCTGTAAGGGTTGAACAGAGTCCACTGTCACCTTTGATAAATTATTGTAATAGTCCAACAGGCCTGCTTACTGTGTATCTGCGGCTCAGAGCTCTCTATCTTGGACACACTTGGTTTTGCCCTCTTGAGGTGGTTTATTTTACATTTGTTTTGAGGGTCATTGACACCAGCATAAAGGGGAAGAACAGTGGATCCAGTCCAGCAGAGCGCAGAAGGCGGACGATGGCCTCAGTAACCCGAGTGCCGTCTGAAAGGAGGATAACCTGGATGTTGTATAATCTGGATATTTCTCGGTAACTCAACAGTGCATCAGGTTCAACCAGCTTCCTTTTAGCAAGTGGATGATATCTGCCAGGGTCTTTCATAGCTAAGATGTGGTTATATGTGATATGACAGTAATGTAGCATAGGTGTTTCTGGTGCTGCCAAAATTACTGTATGCCAGGAGTGGAAGTGAGAAGAGCTCTGAGCAGGTAGGTATGGGAAGATCTAAAATGGAATTTATTACCCTATGCCTTCTAACATGATTTTTGGTGTCATCTTACATTACCCTTGTAGTAGGTATTTGTGGTACAGCTTCACACTCTCACCTGCTCTGTGTGGCAGTCAGGACCACTTAAACCTAGGCTGATGCAGCAAGATGCAAACTCTATCACTGTGCCACATCCACCACCCCTTGAATCGCTGACTTTGCAGATATCCTGAACTTTCCGTTCCCATGAACTTGTGGGTTACTGATATCACTGACGAGTGAAAAAGTGCTGATTTAATTCTCTCCCTTGTGATTTTATTAGAAAAGATATGGGGAAGTAAGATGGAGGCAGTCCTTCCCCTTTCTGCCATACCCTGAGCAAGATCTGTTTCCAGTCATGTTACAAGTGACTTGTCGGTTGTGCAATCCCTGCGTGTCCATCCACAAGGCAGCAATAGCCAACAGCAGCCAACTTACCCTGTTGTAGTGACGTTAAGGAAGGATCTGACCCTGAATTGGGAACATAAACACACAAGAAGGGCCTTTCTTACCTTCACAGTGTCTCAAAATTTTACTTCTAAACAGCTTTTAATTGTTTCTTCTCAGCCTTCCTTCTGCCTCTCCCTAAACCCTGAGACAAATACAAAATAAAAGATAATTTATTGAAAACAGGAAAATCAAACTAAAGGACTATACACACAAGCAATTTTCTTCATTTCAATCACCAGAATATGTTTCACTAAAAAGCAAATACATTACAAATAACTGGAACAAGATGGCAGATTAAATCAATTTCAAATGTTGATGTCAAAGCTTACTGTTCACACCCTAGTACATTGACCAAACCTAACATGACGCTTGTGCAGATTATTTATTAGACTATGACTGATTTAATAGAAAGCATTCTCTAAGATGACTGGGTTCAGAAACCTGGTATCACAAACCCCACAGCTTTTAAGCGTCATTCACAATACCTGAGTATATCCCTATTGTTCAATACACACTGATAAACTCTTACCACACATCAATAAGTAAAGTTGTTATGAACTCCTGACTTCAACACTATCTGAAAAAAATCCCACCTTGTTTAAAACCTAGAGGAAACAGCATGCAGTGTAAACAAAGATGAAGTTTGAGTATCAATATTTAATGAAAATGTAAAACCTGCCAAGCCAAGTCTCAGATCAATGTGGTTTTTTCCCAGCTAAAAAGGAGCTGCTATTCAGGCGCTGAGTCGCAGGTCTCAGATCTCAGTCTTGTTCATTTTGGCTTCACAAACAAATGGATAACAGTGTTTTTAAGTGCTCTTCCACTATCAGAATAGGGAAAAGAGGGAATAGAATTGGTACTGTCCAGTGACTTTAAACACAAATGTGTTGAAATTAATGTTTAGTACATAACTCATTCCAAAAGGAAAGAAAATAAAAGAAAGCTACTAAAAAGTTAGATAACTGAAGAGATGGAGATTCTGACAAGGGGAAAAAATAAATAAAAAGTCTAATGGAACTGGAAAACTTCAAGTGACCCTTTGTGTCCCTACACTCAGCTTTGGCTTCTTTCTTCAGTTCTTTTATCCTGCTGCCTCTTTCAACTTTTACATTCTTTAATGTTGCTTCCTATGTTTGGAAGCCTCCCACTCATTGTCAGCCAAGCACCTTTCTTTGCTTTCAAGCCCTATTTAAAACCCACTACCTCACTGCACCTTTACTAACGTACCCAGTTTTTGTTCATGCCTTCTTCTTCTTGAACCTTTTCCATGTTCTGTGTTGTCCAAAGCCGACCTTTGGAATATCTTCATGCTTGGAAACATGTATAATTTTTGTTTTGATTTGTTTTTGCAAAACATGGAAGAACAAACCAGTTATTCAACTTGATGGTTTCTTGTGGAAGCATTCTGCTCTCACAGCATGTTCCTGAGATATACTGTGCGTAAGGGAGGAAGGGAAATCAACTTGTGCACGTTTTTGACAGGTACAATATTAATTCATCCAGACCAGCAAGTGACTTTTTCCCCCACTTCTTCTCCATTGTTTTCCAGCAAGTCTATTTCAGGATGGACAAATTGACAGCAGCTACCCTGTGGTCTTACTGAAACCTTTACACAGCCTATAAAAGAGATGTTATGTGCTCCTTCCATATCCTTGTCTACAACCATATAAGGGAGAGCAAGATTTGCCTCTTTCTCCTCCTCCTTCCTTCTACCCATATTAAGTATTTTTACAACACAGCTGAGATTAAACCTCAATATGTTGCCAGAAATTAAATACTGATTTAGTATCCCACAAAGCATGCTTAGAACTTTTCTGTTTTCAATCATTCCACTAAATCTAGTCAGAACACAAAAATACATAGAATAGTGAAACAACGACACCATATACGGTGGTGTGAACTTAGCAACAAACAAAACTTGAAGAAAAAAAAAGAAAAAGAAGACAAATCTACAGTGCTTTGAAATTGGCAGAGTAGCAACACAAAAGGTCAGTGACAAATAATTTCTGTGTAGACTAAATCTCCATTTTTAGGAACGTTATCCTAAAACTTGAAAGAGAAATGCCAATCTCCCCAAGAATCCCACGTAACAAGCAAGAATGAAGTCCAATCAAGACTTTAAAATTTACACTCTATGATAAAATATAGTTTGGTGTGCATACAAATAACTTAAAGAAAACTAAAGCTTAAAATAACATTGATAAATACATGAACATTTAAAAAATATGAAATATTCAGTAAAGGCAAGACAAAACCAAAGCAAACATAGCAAAGCAGACAGTTGAGGTGTCACTGAAATAGCCAAAGGCCTTCATCAAGCTTTCTGTCCTTATCAATCTATGTTCAGATATATTTTTATGTCATGTAAGGCACAACAAGAGACACTGTGAAGTTTTCCACTTGTGCTTTATATCAACCTTTTTTTCCAATCTCTGACTCTCAAAAAGATGTTTTCTGCTTTGTAGTACAATATATATTGAAAAATATGTGATCTACAGTGCAAAGCACTCTATGTCACCATTCACAGGATCAGAACCGGATTTATGTCACAGAAGTTAAGAATTTGACCACAGAACACAAAAAAAAATGTTTTAATAGAGTCATCTGCAGTTTCATGTTGTGAAAGTGTGTTCTGATCCAGATGAAGTCCAAAGGACTATATTGATGTAGTCTGGTTCATTATCTAGCTTAAGGTTAGAAAGAAAAGTTAATTTAGTAGCTTTTAACTGGAAAAAAAAAATCAAATATAAACAATTTTTGTTCCGTTATAACAGGAGATTTCTGTTACATCACTGATGACAGCTGATGACAATTCTCAAATAGCAGCCTCCTGCCTGGACCAAGATTACGAGCAGGTTTTCTTCAGGCCCCACCACATGACACCTCTTGCATTCCTGCAGAACATCCTGTACTTCTCACCATCATCCTGGCTCTTAGGGAGTAGCTAAAATGTGTTACTACACCTCCAGGCTGCAAAAGCAGCTTGCAGAGCAAGGTCAGCCCAGTGGAACGCTCTACACTCTGGGAGCAGACTTCAGTACAAAATGAATGATAAGTCTCTACACCATGGTAACACCTAAAATCTTGACTGATTCATCTCCCCTACTACCAGTAAAGTTGGGAGCCATAGCATAAACAGAGCACAGACGGCCTCTAACATTTTAAGCAGCATTGATTAGGCCTGCAGAAATAGATAACAATGTTGAAAATGCTGGCAGCTTTGTTTACCCGAAGGCTCTAAACACTGCCAGCACCTGAGGAGCAAACCAACTGTTTGCAGCACCGGGACAGGTTTGCAGCATTTTCCTGTGCTGCTGAGAGTAAGGTCTCTAGAAATGCCTGACTCATCTCCCTCAAGCAATATCTGCTGCGAAGCTGGAGAAGGGTTAACAGAGCCTGCAGTGCTTTCCTTTAGATTAGACTGTGTCTTCTCTCAGCTTTATTTTGGTTTTGAATGAAACAACTGACAACCTATTTATATCAACAGCATGGAAACAACCAACCTATCCCAAATAGTAATTATAGGCTAGAATACTTAAAACAAAAACAAAAACAAAAACAAAAAACCTTTTTCCTCTTCTCATTACAAGAACAGAAGAAAGTCAGTTCCACTTCTGGGAAATAGGATGAGGAAAGTCTTACACGTTTGTGAGAAGAACAGATGAGTTGAAGAAGTGAAGCAGCCCAAGCAGAAGGAGCTCTCCTTATCAGCCTGGGAGGAGGGTCACAACAGATGTTCAAGTGGCCATGGGAGCTGCTGGCACCCTGGATGTGGCCTCAGCTAGGTGAACACAGTGTTTCCACATAATGACTTTTCTTTCTCATCTTTCATCAGAAGAGGCTGCAAGAGCCCAGCCCAGAATATCCTATGGGTTGATCTTCAGACTTACACCAGGAAGTGACAGGTTGAAATCTCCTGTATAAGGAAAACATTCTCGCATGCCCCATCTCCCAGGTGAGAGATTTAGCCATCAGGTTAGCACTTAAAGGGTTTTTTTCCAGCATCACAGTCGGGGTTTGGGATAGGTTTTCTCCAGCTGGTGTTCTCTGAACACACACAGTGGATTAGCTGAATATCCACACTTTGGAAGCTGATGCCTAATCTGTGCATTTCAATGACTCTTTCAGTCCTGTGAGTTTGTCAGTGCCTCTGAGCACCCTCATGTCAGACCTACACCCACTTGGGGAACTCTACTGGTAGAAACAGTCAGGCAAAGACAAGTTTGAAGTTCCATATTATGGAATTAATTACCTACATTTGCAGCTTACAAATAGCACTTCATCGTGCATTCACTTCCCAAACTCAACAGAAACAGGGTAAGCCTCTGGGGAGGATGTTCAGATGTTCCAGGATCAAGCTAAACTCTGCTAGAGTAAAGCTTAGGTAGCTGCAATGTAAATGGCTACTAGGTCTTGGCTGGAGGTCAATATCAGATCAAATGAACTATCAGTGAAGGCAGATATGGATATATACTTTTCTGGATCTAGGCTCAGCTAATGCAAAGGAAGGGATCTAGTTAAAATAATTATTGCATAAGATGCTCATTACTACAAGCCCATTTCAAGTCTGTCACACTACATACTGTTTAATATGTCATGTAAGGTAGTGTAACAGTTTCTTAAGTTGAAGGTTTTCAAGTTACAGTCTACATATTCTGCGTAAATTGTTACCAGTATCTGTAACAGGTAGCAAAGAAAACTGTTTACTGACAGTCAGCTTAAATCAGCTGTGCAGACCTACACTGCCAGTGGAGCCAAGAGCATGAACAAATAGAGGCTGAAAACCTTTCACATGGGTGACTGCTCTGGATCACAGGCAGGAGGGTATGTTCAATCTGATATTCCAAAATCCACTTAAAGGGAGTTCTGACAGTAAATGCTGAAGCTCAGGGTATTTATTAAATCCAATGTGCAGAGAGGACTGTCTACTCAAAGCAAGTATTTTTAAGCATGATCACCAATGAGATTGCCACAAAACTTATAAGCACAACGGAACTAAACAGTCACTCAATCAATGCAGCAGTGCCTAATTAAAACATGTTTACATAATAAAACCTGCATATTAGGACTAGTTTTAAAAGCAATTTGCTCTTCCAGCAAAGGCCACTAGTATACTAAAGGCATACATGTCCGCCTTGACAGTCAAGGGTGGATGTGTGCTGGCCCTATCCATTTTGTCAGCCATAAAACTCTGTGCAGAATGGTCAAGAAGGCTTCATGCTGTCCTTACCTAACCTAGAAATTCCATTTATATCAGGTTTCATTTTTTTTGCACTTCTGTACTGGCCCTATTCAGTGATCTCAGCTATTGTGTTCATTCTGCCTCGAAGTTGTAAATAAGGAGTATGTCCTCCCCCTCCAATCTGTTCTTTCAGTCAAACCTTCATTTGGGAGTTCTGTCTTAACTTTGTTCCTCAGGATCCACATTTTAGGCTTTTTCTTTCCCACCAGTACATAAATATGTCACAGATATTCAACTTTAAGATGCACTGATCTAAAAGTAAAGAAGTCCTACTACACAGATGGACAAAACATTGAAGAAATCACTATATCATTAGCATTCATTTTATCAATGTGACAAAGCTGTCATTATTTTGTCATTATATGTCCCATTTTACATACCACACTATTTTTTTACAGTATTTCACGTTCAAAAGAGCATTAGATATGCTTTACCATTGTATAACCAGAGGAGGCTACGCATCCTTGGTTTATTGGCCTTGACATCCTAAAGACTTTGTCCATGTTTAAATGTTTACATATTTGAATTCTGATAATTTCCCTAACTTTCTGTGAGCCATTTCTTAAGGCATTTAAGCTGCTGGTGCGCTTCTTGGGAGTCATTCACAATCTGACATAGAAGAGCAGGTCTTTGGCTGAGAAGATAGACCAGGGACATAACCTGTATTGTTCAGCTTTGTAACACCTAATAAGGCACCCAGTTCTGGACACTCTCGTGTAACTGAGGAAATTCGGTTACTGATTCCCATGTTGAGACCTCCACCATCTGGACAGAATCCAAGTGCTACTTTTCAATTTGAGAATATAGACCAACTATCTAACATTTCTAACACCCAAACCCACAATCTGGCTATGTCTACATAGGACATAGCTCCAACTACCATCATAATTTAGACATACTTTTTCTCAAAAAAAGAAAACATGCAATAATTATGAGCAACTGCACTTCTGCATGACTTTTTCAAGCACACAGTTTCATTTACTCACACAGTTTAGTTTACTCAAAGGAGAAAACAAAGATAGTCAGAGGTTGCTTTATAAGTAGCAGATCTAAATACAGGACTTCTAAGCCCATTCATCTTGAAAGCCCTGAGGGCACAGCAGTCAGCAAGAAGACAGGAATATTTCCTCTTCCTTCAGACTGCTCTTGCAGACAATTTCTACTTAAGTAGGCTGTCAAAAATGAAAAAGTATGTGTATTTACTTTAACTCCTTCTGTTCTAAACTTTCCAGTCTGTCTGTCAGGCAAGACCCATCAGATGACCACAAAACCCTGCTGGACAAATCTGTTGACCAAGTGATCTGTACAGTTCTACTTCATTTCATAGAAGCTAACTCCTTCCTCTGTGACTACAACATTTCAGTTAGGTAAACAAACCAACCTCTACAGATAATTCCACTGAAATTTTAGTTCACTAAAAAAGTGAAACACCATGGGAAAAAGAAGTATGACCATACAAACATTACAGACAAAACAGAGTTGCAGTCTGCAGCTGGCTTGTGTGTACCTTGAAACATTAACCAGTATCAACCAACTATATATAGCTAAATACACAAATCATCACAGTTACGTGCTTACATATTTGTATTTGAAAACCAAATGCAGAAAAAAACCTCAAGGATATCCATGACTATTGGATATACTAACATAAAACTGAGATCCCAAAGGGAATTTTATAAGCCCAATGATAGAAGCAGTAGCATATATGGTACCGTGACAGTTCTCCCAAAGGAGGACTGCTTATCCAATTTAACTGCTCTATTGTACCTTGTAGAGGAACTGCCAGACAACCTTTCTTTCTTTAAAAACTGTAGGAAAGGCAAAAGAAGACACAACTTTCTTGCAATAGCGAAGAATGTGCAGATCCAAGCTGCTTGCTCTTTTCCCAGGGAAATGATCTTAGTATTGCTGTGAAATAGCAACAGTGCAGAAGAATTTGGGCAGTTGTAAGCAACCAAGTACATGGTGTAGCCCACTTTGCTTTGTAATCCCCATATCTACATGAATAAGAATACAGAACTTCAGAATAAGCTTAAAAAAGCAGGTTGGCAAATGCAAAGTTATCCTGTTCAAGAATCAGGGATGCAGAACTTGGAATGAGCCGTATTATCCTCCAGATGAAAAGTACAATGGTTTTGCCTGCCATGCTATCAATAAAAAATTGTCCAATTTTATAAAGTTATTTGTGAAGTTATTTTTAGCACATTGTGGTGAGAAATATTTTTCATTGTCACTGAACCATTGTTTCCATGGAAATTTTCTCACTAAACTCCTGTTTTATTTGCCCTTACATAGAAGAACAATTCTTTTAATGTCTAGTTATAGAGTTACAATCTATTCAGAAATCTCACTGAACTCCTTAGTAGTCCTATGGACAGGGAAGGAGAGAAGGAAGAGAAGAAGGAAGGAAGGGAGGCAGGATGGAAGGGAGAAAAGCAGGAAAAAAAGAAGAAGAAAGGGGGGGAGGCCTTCTGCTTCTGAATACTACTGATTAAGTTCCAACACCCTTCTCCAATCTCCTCAAATGAAAAAAAAAAAAACCCCAAACAAAACAAACAAAGACTGAAAAAACCCCACAAGTGTGATTATAACTAAGCAGTCTTCTCTGTCCTAAAGCTATACATGGAGAAAAACCCATTTGGAATTAAAAAAAAGTGAGCAAGTCAGCAGTGGCTGGACAAAAACATTGAACCAAGTAAGCAATGGGATCCTGAGATTCAAGACAATGCAAAAAGTAAAAGTGAAGTCTTAAAGACAGGCAAGTCATGGAACTAATATAAGGCATATCAGGCAGATCTTTACATAGAGGCTTGAACCCTTTCCTCCTTAATCTGGTTTTGTTTACTGAAACTATGAAATTCTGCAGGTTGACAACTTCCTAAGACTATGGGTTTCAAGTACCTGCTGACCTTGAAGTGCTGTAGAGCAAAGAATGATAGCGCTGGCGCAGTTCAACAGCCTCAACAGAGGGTTGGGACTCATTTGCCAGACTCCTTTCCAAAAGCTGGGAGAAGAAAACTCCTTATCATGGCTGGAACTATGTGGTGAGCATCCTAAACACTGGTGTGCACCAGCCTAAAAGAGGGAACGAGCCTGTCTCTTGCTAGCTGTGCAGCCCCATGTGAACGATTCGTGCCTGCGTGGTAAAGTCTGCTCCCTCATAGGTACTGATCAGTCAGACTGCATCTTGTGCAGCTGAAATGCTGGGGCAAGGGTGGAAACTTGTGGCTGGGAACAATTTTAATGTCTTAAAGCACAGGAATGTTACACTGAGAAAACAACAGTATCAGGCCAGGGATACATAAGCTGTTACAGGATATATTTCACTAGCTGCAAGTTCTTAACATTTCTGCATTAAAGTGCTTCACTAGTTCAGATGTGCTTTCCATATTTCTTTTTTTACCCGAGACCACCCATGTCACAAGACACTTAATTTTAAAAAGTGATCTAAAAGGGTCTCCAACAAGACCTATTGGAAATTTCGCAATTCAGAAAAATGACTGAGAAAGTATGTTGTGGGTTTTTTTTTTTTCTATTAGCAAGGAAATGAAACAATAAATTAAAAGAACCAAAGACAATATATCACAAAACAAGTATCTTGAGAAGTGCTATTTAAATCGGAAGTAGTATTTCACAGGTAAACAGTAACTGTCCTGAACTGTTTGCAACAAAAGTACTAAAGCCTCATGAGTGAGACTTCTTTTTTTTCTTCTCTGTTTTAAATATATCATGAAAAGAGACAGGGCCATTGTTTGTGCGGAAGTTATGAAGTGCAATGATTAGTTAAGCATGTAATAAAGAGGTTATGAATTCCCAACATACTGACAGAAATGTAGGTGTCTGAAAAAACATTGCAGAGATGTGGCTATGAGTTTTCCCTTCAGCAGCTTCTTTCATTTATTTTTTTCCTATGATAACTGAACATATGGAGATTAATTTAAGTGTGGGAGTGACAGTGTAGATGTCTAATTAATTGCCCTAGAAAATAAAAAATGTTTCTGCCTTACTCATAGAAGCCATTTGGCTGAAGTGGTGCCTTACATTATCAAAATCTGGATGTAACATGCAGTATTTGATGTAAAAAGTGAACAAAAGGCAGAAAAACTTAGTTAAGAACCTGGCTTAGCCACTAACCAGGTTTTCAAGCCTCAAGTAGGTAAACTCTGCTGTCACAAATGTGTGTTGGTTACTGCTTGTCAGCTACTGAAGAACTACAAATATGGATAGTTATAAGTAAAAGAAAGATGAATTTATAAATAAACTGAATTGTATGGACAAATAGACATACAGGCAAGTTTTCCTTCTCACCTTTAGCAGAGGACATTTTCAGAAGAGGTGAGGCTGAAGCGAATGTGGTTTGTTCCCTTCATACCTCTCAGATAGATAGACACTGCATTTACATTTCTAAGATTTTGGGCTTTATGCTTTGTTAATTCTGGCCTTATTTTTCCCTATCACCAGTTTCCCCATAGCATAAACAACCTGGTGGATAATTTTTAGTAAAGAATTTCCTGATACCACTTCAGGGCCATGTTTCCTACACAAGAGGGTTTTTTTCTGAAGAAGAGCTGGTGGATGTTGTCATTACACTGTGTGCAAGTCCCCTCTTCTGAAGGGAATACTCTCAAAGGATTTTCAGGCTGTTACATGAGAAAAAGGTGCTTCATGGAAAAGCAGCCCCAACAAAAACAAACCAGAAGAAAGTGTCTCTGACAGACATATCCCAAATATGTGGCGGTCTCTGTCAGGTAGACTGTAATGCTGATGCAAAAACTCGGTTGTGCCGCAGCACTTCAGACCATTACACAAGCGGTGCCTGATTACAGGTTTGATGAGTATACACTGGACTACAGACAGAACTCTTGAACATAACCTAATAGTGAGAGACTACATAACTTAGTAACAAAAGACCACGTAACTTATAAAATAAGTCGGGTACGATTAAAGGAAGACAACCATCCATCAAAAATAGAAGCCTGAATTATTCTCCTTTAAAATGTCTCATTGTTACCCTGCAGAGGCAGAGCACTCATAGGTTTATACTGGCTGTGAAAGACAATTTATATCCTGCTCAAGTCTTCAGAGGCAACACAATTTTTCCTTCCATGTTTTCTGTTTCCAAAGGACATCACCCAACAAATCAAATGTTTTGAACCTTGTAAGCCTGACATCAAACATCCAGAATTCAGGAAAACACTTAAGTGTGCATTAAATAAGAGGATAAAAGAGTGTGATGAAAAGATGAATAGTTTCACCTAAGAAATGGCAGCAATTCAGTGGACAAAAAGAAAAGGATGTATCATGGAAACCTTTTGTATGGGTAAAGCAAACTGTTTAATTGCAAGGTAATACTATCATTAAATAGGGAGTAGCAATTATATCAAACTATATTCATAAAAATATATCCCTGCTATTATCTTGCAAATTGAAATTTAATGACTTAACAATATATGAAACTTAAAGTGTATCAAAGGATAAAAATATCTCCTTGTAGATTTTAACTTTAAAAATAAAGATTGTAAACTTTATTAAGGAAATTAGAATTTTAAAATTTAGATAACAAACTGATTTATACACTGTTGATACATATTTTCTTTCACTATATCATCTGTTTCTCAAAGCAATATTAAACCCATTGTTAGGGTAAATATTAACTATGGAAGAAGCAAATATCAGGGAAGACAAGGATAAAATGTGGATACCCCCAGCTATTCTTTAGACTGTTAGAAGCTTGACTCTGCCATGCTCATTCTGGGTGAATACTACTTTATTTGTTTACCTACTAAACTGGTACTACCTGGCATTTAGTGAATTAGTTTTTCTAACAGCTGTTGCATTGATAGTCCATTAGAAGGCTGTTCCCTTTTTAACCACATTAAAATGTTAGCATATTGCCTTATCAATGTATATGAACATTATTTTAACTCATCTGAATCCTCATGACCCTTTGTCATGTCTTCCACAGTTTACACAGTTATGGCCTTTTACTCCTTCTTGCATTCAATTTTGATAACGTGAAACTTCCTTCTTCAGGGAAACCTGACTGTATTTTAAACTTATTTCTGGCTTTGTAATCAGATAAATCATTATTAATGCATAGAATGTATCATAGTATAGGAACACTGTAGAAGAAAGCACCAAGTACTAAAAATTATTTCTCCAAAGACATCTAATATGTAGAAATTATGGTAACTACTATGTAAAGGTTGTATTAATTAAACAGATCCTCCAGTCATCAGCTAAATGTACATAATTTAGAGATAACAACAGAAAAGCAAGCCAAAAATAGAGAACAAATAGGCATTATCAGGAAGGAAGAAGTATTGTATAAGAAGCATAGAGAAACCTCATGAGTCAGGTTTAAAAACAAAATAAAACAAAAAATAACTCGTGTGACTAAAGCCAAGCGGAAATAGGCCATGCCACTGGTGTTTATATAGATTATGATATGAAAATGCAATATCTGTCTTAAACACTAAAAAAAAACCCCTTTGAAACATAATTTAAATAAATTTGGATTTATTACACCTCTTATTTCACTGATTGTTCAAAATACAGATGACAGAAATCACAATACAGGTGAAGGGATTTTATATGATTAATTATTTGTATTTTTGTGCTCACTTAGTTTTTAATTTCTGTAGACTGATGGAGTACCTCTAAAGACAGCCCTGGAAAATAGGAGATGGCTAGATTGCACCCATCCATGAATGAATATCTAAGATACAATGACTCAGAGGCTCATGCTTGAGATCCATTACCCCTCTGATTTCTCCTTACTCTGAAGACTTAATAAATGTCTTTCTACTATACTAGGTCAACATATACAAAGGGGTAGCTGAGTAGGGATGTGTGGAACCAGGACTTCCTTGATTAATTTTTTTCCTTCTTCCCTCCCTCCTACCTCTTCTTGAAAGAGGTCAACGCTCAACAAAGTCGTTCATCCTTTCCACACAGTGGGCCACAGGTAAAAACTGGGAAAAGTTGGACAAGAAAATCCTGCAAAGGCATGCACAAGTTTAACTTAATCTACATGCATGTTTCTGTTTGGAGCTTGCAATAGAACAATAAAACCCCCTCATCTAATACAGGTATGAGATATATTCATTGCTTTCTCTCATGTAATGTTATTTACTTTTGTCAACCATAAAACCAAAAATAAAATAAGAATACATTCCAATGTGCGGAACACACTGGAAGAGAAAATAGAAATGCTCTAGTAAGCTATTTAAAGACCCTACCCCTCAACCTCAAAACAAAAAGTTTTGAGGGAAGGCAAAATTATCTGTGTTCTTACCTATCTCAGTATTATGTCAACAATGAGAAACCCCACACACCAAAAGTATTGCAGTATGGGATAACAGTAATTCTGTAACGTCATCTCTGAATTTCCTGGCATTATGGGTTTAAGACAGGTACTTTATCTTAGTTTTACTTGTCTGCCAATGTAATGTTTCATGTAGTTTTTTTATTTAATTTAGAAAAGAGGAAAAGATGAGGGGAAAAAAAACCCTCATCTGTACAACACTACCTGTTTTCTGGCTTTAGAGGCCTTAATGAACTCTTTCTGTTTTCATATCTCATGGTTACCATCCATTGTTTATCATAAGATTTATGGTTCCTTTTCTAAAAAAGGAACAAAATTTTGTATGGTTCCCATACAAAACCATCAGACCTCCTAACTTTTTTCTAAAATTGATATTTTTGCTTGTCTTCTCAGCAAAATTAAAATGTATGAGGATATGCATGACGAAAAGATCAGTAATAAGGAAAGGAAAAATTTTGGTTTAGGTAACAAGCTGGATTTTCTAATGCCAAGAGATTTATAGACATTTTACTGTTGGTTTATAATTTTTAAATTTTTATTATTTTTGCTAAATGTAATACTTGTTTAGAGTTTAGCTGGACATATTTGTAGATTACAGTTTCCTTCTAAAGCAAGTTCTCTTTATGTATATTTTTATATTTAAGTATATTTTTATATTTATTTATACACACCAACACTATATTTTTGAGGGTGGTTCTCAACACTTTTCCAAGTGCTGACATTTCCCTGCACTTTGGCAGAGCATCATGGACTTCCACAGAACCACATAAATGTGGGAGGCAGACAAACATATAGTGATTAGAAAAAATCAAAGCTTAAGTCTCAGCGTCACTCAAGTCTCAATGACATTTTCAAAACAGGCTGTGATAGTGCTGGCAATTTGACACTGCATCTCAAATCTTATTCTTCAGAAACTCCAGTATGGGACCCACACTCATTTTCTTCCCATGGCTGGCTGGTCTACTAATAAAGTCAACAGTCTAAGGGGCGTTTAGTCTACACTGAGTCTATCAGGACCACAACCCACCAGCTCAGTGGAATTCAAGGCAGGAGCTGTGTCCTGCAAGCCTTCTGCACACCAATATCCCTTTCCTCGCAGATAGCTCCACTAGACTCAGACATACTTCACTTGTGTCGTTACTTAAGATCATGTCATTTATTTCAGAGAGATTATTCACCTCAATTTAAGTTTCCATGCTTTATTTACTAAAAGTTGTTAGCAAAAGTTGCACTAATTAAACACGTTCTGTTCATTAAAAACCACTGGCAATGTATAGTTTTAAAACCTGGTTCTTCTAGACTATTTTTCTATTTTTGGCTTCTTGGCATACATTCTCTAATTAAGTGGCCACTTTAAAGTAATGGCTGGTAGATTAAGAAAGTCCAGAAAATCACGCAGTCTGAAAGAGGAGTTAATCTCACATACCCACTATTAACCTTCTAAGAGGTAGATATTCAAATTTAAACTCCTTGTTTTCCTCCAGAATTACTGGAGATATATAGACAACTGCAGAATTATCCTGAACATTAAACTTAGAATGACATATATAGCCTTCTGGAGGCTGCAGCTTCTCACCATTGACTATAAAAGGAGCCTAGGGTTGCTAGTACAGGTCTAGCTTGCTAGTACTGGGTTGGGGCAACCCCTGGTATCATTACAGGCTGGGTGATGAAGGGATTGAGAGCAGCCCTGCGGAGAAGCACTTGGGGGTACTGACGGACAAAAAGCTGGATATGAGCCAACAATGTGTGCTGGCAGCCCAGAAGGCCAACCATATCCTGAGCTGCATCAAAAGAAGCATGGCCAGCAGGTCGAGGGAGGTGATTCTGCCACTCTACTCTGCTCTGGTGAGACCTCACCTGGAGCACTGTGTCCAGCTCTGGAGCCCTCAGCACAAGAAGGACATGGAACTGTTGGAGCGGGTCCAGAGGATGGTCACAAAAATGACCCGAGGGCTGGAGCACCTCTCCTATGAGGACAGGCTGACAGAGTTGGGCTTGTTCAGCTTGGAGAAAAGAAGGCTGTGGGTAGACCTTATTGCAGCCTTTCAGTACTTAAAGGGGGCCTGTAGGAAAGATGGGGACAAACTTTTTAGTAAGACCTGCTGTGACAGGACATGGGGTAATGGTTTTAAACTAAAGGAGGGTAGATTTAGACTGGATATAAGGAAGAAATTTTTTACAATGAGAATGGTGAAACACTGGAACGGGTTGCCCAGAGAGGTAGTGAAGTCCCCATTGAAGGCCCCATCCCTAGAAACATTCAAGACCAGGTTGGACAGGGCTCTGAGCAACATGATCTGGTTAAAGGTGTGCCTGCTTATTTTGCAGAGGGGTTGGGCTAGGTGACCTCTGAAGGCCCCTTCCAACCCAAAGCATTCTGTGATTCTATTCTATGATTCTAGATATGTCCCTTTTAGATGCCCATATGAGGACAAAGGAATCCCATCCTACTGACAAGAGAAAGAATACTACACACCAACAGCACAAACTGCAAATTCATCATCTGATGCATTAGTGCCATGGGACGTTCTTGGGGCTTGTTTTGGCAGGAAGTGTGAGAAAGGTGTTACTTGGGAAAAAAAAGCTAAGTTGAAGGAAAAGTGGAGGAGAGAGTACATAAAGAGAAAAGAGGCAAAAGGAGTTATGCAAAGGAACAAAGGGAATGGAAGAGTGTGGTTCAGCACTTCGGCGCAGGGCTGGGCAAGTCCCAAAGAAAAATCTCTAGAAGATCCCAAATGCCTACCTTGGCTGTTTCTGAAACTGCATTATGATGTGACTGAGTCCTTCATTGGTTTCCCCTCTGCATCTTCTCTATGTACAGCAGAGAAATATGAACACTTGGGTCATCTTCATTGTAAAACAAAAGTCTCCCTTTGACTTAAACCTCCCACACTCCAGTGCCGTTACAAGTCCTTCTGCAGTGACCTGTAGAGCAAGTATTCCTGTAGGGACTGACAGACATTTTCAATTTACACAGCCAAAAACTGCACAAATGTGCTGGAAGAGTGGTTCTCAGATGCTTTGGACCAGTGAATTACCACCATCGCTTAACATTTTTAAAGAACATTATGTATGCTGTCAAGGACATTTCATGCATTTCCTCCAAACTATAGTCCACAGAGCAGCTGTGGGCCCTTTCTGATATCCTGGTGGACCCTTCTCTGTCTATGGCTTGCAGTCCAAAAGCCATTGCTGGGGCTTGGGGGCTTGAATGGGAAAGACACTGAGAGCTGTCTGGAACAGTGAAACAGACCTGGTTGTTTTTAACATCAAGCTGAGAGAAACAAAAAAGATAAATCTAAGATTTACTGTAAATCTAAAATTTAATAGATCTAAAAGCCTTTTATGGGGATTCATTTTTAAATCCCTTTTAGTAATGCAAGGTATTTTTAGTAACAAAGGTGTCAGTTTTAGTAGTTATTGAGCTTGTGTAGCTCTCACTGAATCCAGTGAGAACTGAAGATAACAAAATTGTCAATGTTTTGACTGCTGTCACGTACAAAATATTTTTATATCTTTTAATCCACTTTCGTCCTAAACCAAATTGCCTTTACTGCTACATAACATGTCATAGCCTGAAAAATAACCTACAGAGTTAACTAGATGTGCCCATAACATCATATATTTAAATTCTGGTGGTTCAATACAAGACTGCCATGATATCCAATTGACAAAAGGGAACTTAGGGAGATGAAAATCCTATTGATCTTTTCTACTAGCACATAGTAGATATCTAGTTGATGTCACAAGAACTCAGTTAATTTTCCTCATTTTTATGAGCTAACAAGCAATGTCCTAAATTATTTTTAGAAGTTTCTTCTTACTCACCTTCATATTTATAGTTGTATTATTACCTGGTATAGAGACAATACCCTAGTCAAGACTTTCCTCTTTTGGCTGCCCATAATCTTTGCTTAAGCACTCTAGGCATACTTGATTTTATATATACACAAGTATAAACATTTTATGTAATACTGTAATTTATACTACTATGAAGAGTGATTTAATGTAAGGCTTTGATACTAGTTATTTTATATCCACACCTTTTCACAGATATCCAAATTTTGATCTTGATAATCTTCAGATCTGTTATTTGTAATCTGGAAACAATTATTCCAGAATAAGGCTTGTAAGACTGAACCCAGAGTTTTAAACTATGCATGTGAAATAGGTCATTATTAATATTTTTTAAATGCAACTTTAGGTAGGTGGGATATTTTTCTTCATATCTTAAAAACAGCCAAGATGATTTAGAGCTGTATCTGATCACCAAAGAAAACAAATAATTTATTCAAGTATGTTCCGGTCATTGTTTATCATTTGAAAGACTTATTCTTGATTAAGGGAGTGGGAATAAGGTAGTGCATTTTTTTCTGATACTCCTCCTTGAAGGAAATGCCGAATCGGAGCTATTAGCTCTAATGACTCTTAAATGTTTCAAAACCATCTTGAACAATCGCCAAGGGGCAGAGATGCTAATGTTTGCTGAAGGAACCTAAGACTTAACTGAATTATCTATTTTCTTATCCAAAGGACTTTGAAGTAGCATTGCTGAGAGACAATTTATTGTTCTCCTCAAGACAATTACCCAGCCCTGATGAGAGAGAGGAGGGGATATATTTACTCTTCCTAAAACTAATTTTTGTGACTCAGACTGGTCAGTGATGTTGATGTTAGCCTCAGAGATAGCTCCGTTACCCACGTTGCTTCTTATCTTGGGGAGGGGAGGAAAAATAAACAAAACCCTTGACACTTGATCACAGAGGAGCAGATTGCAACATTACAATTTATGAACCAGATATTCAGTCAGCATGAATTGGAACAGGCCCACAAAACCAGTGAAATCAATGAAGCTTCACAAACTAACATCAGCTGATGAGAGGCTCTCAAAGCTAAGACCACAACTGCATCAGACAAGTTCAGCAGAGAAGCCTTTTTAAAAAGCAACACATCTAGAAGTACCCAGGGTAGCAGAAATCAAACGAACTAACACTTTTTATTTCAGTGTGGAATTGTACATACCATGAACGCCCCCCCAAATCAGATTTGTACCTTGGTAATTACAACGGATACTCCCACATTTTGAGTCTTGGGGTGATGGGTAAGCTGCCTGACCAATACATATCCATACCAAAGACAAGCATGGAGAGATGGTGGCTAACAGCAGCTCCAGGGAGACGGGCAACAGCACTGTTATTTTTAACAAACCTTCCTGGTGAGCTGGACCAAATTGCTTCTAGGACAGCCTTACCTGAGACTTTGGCCACCCTTTAGGAATTCAACAGTGAAGCAGCAAGGGTCTAGCCATGGGGAAGAAAGTATCAGCTCCAAATTGGGGAAGAGCTCCATAGGAATAGCCACTGCAGCAGAGGTAGCTGGGTGCTTGCTGTATGTATTTTTGACCTCTACTAGTAGGCTATTTGCAGAATAATAGCACACATTCATTAACCAGTCATTTCTACCTTTTTAAGAAGCAGCCATGGTCATGCTGTCTCATCACATCCATACTTGACTTTATTTTTTTGTTTTATGATGAAAAGCTTCCCAAACATTTTTTTTCCCCCATTCTTTATAGCAGTGTAAAGTATGGTTATCCTACCTTGCTCTCTTTTTTCCTTCTCCTCTCTCACGCCTGATCCAAGTTGTTCAATTGCTCAGATTCTCCATCAATTCCAGGATTTTATGCTTTGTTATTTTTTTTTTCTTTGCATGTAGACATTCCACCTTTTCTCATGAAATATCTTTCTACTCTTTCACCTGGTCTGGGGCCGTAATGCTGCTGTGCTGTGGTGGCACCTGAAAAGAGTATGTAAAGAAGAAACAGTAAATGTATGAAAGCCAGTGTATTTTTTCTAATATATTCCAAATATATATGAAAAAGTGATTTGTGCAATAACTGTTGCTTCTCACATTCCTTTGTTTACTTCTTTTATCTTTCACCCTCCTGATCCTGCAGTATCACAGTGAAAGAACATAAAAATAAAAGAAAAAAAATAAAAATGTTGTGAGGGAAACGGAATAGAGCAAAAATAATTCAAGTATTTTAAATTATCATATGCATTCACAACAGGAAACACATTATGCACAAATCCTGAGCTCCTGAACAGTCAGGGGAAAGGATTTTGCACTGATAAAAATGCAAATGTTTACAGATAGGCCTCTTTCCTAAGGGAGGGGTGGGCAATTTCAGGATGAATTGTGTGATACTCTTCTGTTTGACAAGGTCATTGCTAGGCTGCATGGGTGGATGATTTGGTCATTGTGACACCTACAAGATGAGTGAGAGGTCAATTGTTTGCTTATCTAGATGGCTGGATGGTCTTTTAAGCAACAGACTGATCTGTTAGGATGCAGGATACTGGAACCGTCACAAGATGCAGCCGCTTCCACCGCCCAGCAGGAATTGGGGCAGGGCCCCAGCCAGGAGCATGAGGAACAGGAACCTTCTCCAGGGTGGTCTGTGGAGAGTGGTCAAAGAGTAGCACTGGGCTGAGAAAGCCAACTGGGAGCAGTGTAGCTGGTATGAAAAATGTTTGGCTCTGCAAGCCCCGTGGAAGCTTTGGACACTCATACCTCTGTGCTCACACAAAAACGTTCTCCCAACTTCTCACACTTTCTCTGTGCTTTTCTAATTGACTTTGAATAGGGTAATTGCTAGCAGGATAGTCAAAAAATCAGTTTCAAAATTAAATAGAGTTTAGGACTGTCATGGTTTAACCCGGCTGGCAACTAAGCACCATGCAGCCGCTCGCTCACTCCCCTCAGTGGGATGGGGGAGAGAATTGGAAAGAAAATAAAAGGTTAGAGCCGAGGGCTGAGATAAAGACAGTTTAATAAGAGAAAATAATAATAATAGTAATAACGAGAATGATAACAGAATATACAAAACGAATGATGCACAATGCAATTGCTCACCACCCGCCAACCGATGCCCAGCCCGTCCCGAGCAGCGATCACTCCCCGAGCCGCAATCACTCCCCGAGCAGTGAGCAGCAATCTTTCTCCCCGCGACCGACCGACCAACTAACCCCCCCCGAGCATGACGTTATATGGTATGGAATAGCTCTTTGGACAGTTTGGGTTAGCTGTCCTAGCTGTGCTGTACTCCCAGCTTGTTATGCACCTGGCTGAGCAGAAGAAGCTCAAAAAGTCCTTGAGTAGTCTGAGCACTACTTGGCAACAACTAAAAACATCAGTGTGTTATCAACATTCTTCTGGTACTAAATCCAAAACCACAGCACTATGCTAGCTACTATGAAGAAAATTAACTCTATCCCAGCCGAAACCAGGACAGGATCTATGCACAAACTATGAAAAGTCTGTTTTCTACTTTCTCTTCTCAGGTCAAGCCCCTCATGCGACTTTGCCCAAAGGCCCCTAGGTGGTACGGGATGGTGAGGTGGTTACTCAGACCTCAGGCCGCCTTACCCATTTTGGACCAAATATTGTAATGATCCAAATACTCCAATTCATACTCTTGATGTTAAAAGTCTCATAGTAAGTAGATCAGATTCAGACAACCCACGTAAATTCTCTGTGACACATTTTCTGCCTCTGTTAAAATGTATGATGCTTCTGTCATTAGAGTGTTGGTCACGGGATGAGTTGAGCTATTGTCACTGATTTGTCAAGCCTGGCCTTTCCAAACTGTCTGCAAACCACGCTGAATTTTCCTGAAATGGTAATGTTTCCTCAAAAGTTAAATGAAAGATCTCCAGAAATATTCCTTTGTGCATCTCGGGTTTGCTTGCTTTATACAATTGGTGACCTACATTACATGGAATGTTTTCTGTTAGTCAGTTACATGTCCTAACCTTTAGAAATAGGAGTGCCTCTATTCTCACAAAAAATCATGAAGAGTGTTGTAGCTCAAGGATTAATTTGGAAAAAATTTTGAAATCCTCAGGGAGAAGATTCTGTAGAGCTTGAAGACATTTCTTCTTACTTTCAGTCAACGTGCTGCTGCATATTTTTATGCTGTCCTCATATATCAGTGCAAGAGGAACATTAAATAATAACTATTTTGTGCCTTGAAAAAGGTATCCACTTAAAGAATTCTACCATAACAGCATCTCAAAAAATTCATGTTGATGGGTACCTCTCCCACCTTTGCTTCCTTCCCGCGAAGATGACAGGGTATTATCCCCATTTCATAGACAAAGAACTGAAGCACAACCTACCTACCTTCCCTCAAGACAAAAGGCAGCAGGTACAGACATGTACCCAAACTGCAATGCGTTAAACGCATCACCTCCTTCTTAGCTGTACCAAAGCTAATTTTGTCTGCCCGAGAGCTAGGGGATATGACAGAACCGTGCAGAACACATCTGCCAGTCTTACAAAGCTGTACTGAGAAATGCAATTTCCAAGTGCCTGGCGAAGCCTCGCTGAGCTACAGGGATTGGTGCAGAGGAGGGTGCTGAACTGCAGACAGAATGTAAGAGAATTTGGTTTATATGTGTTCAGATAGTTTTATATTCTCCTTCTGGGAAGAAATGCAAGAAATCTCCTCAACAGAACAGCCTGCAGGATTGCTTACCTCAGTATTTTGATTTTTCAATTGACCTCTAGATACAGAGAGGTAAGGCAGTATTTTTAGCAACATCCAAAATGGGCAGGAGCCATTTACTGCTCACAGTCTCTTTTGATTGCCTCTCTTGAACAAGGAGAAAAATGTAACAGGCGTTCAGGTAAGAAAGAAAGAGACAATGAAGCTCAGGCAAGCCATGATAATAACGTAGTTAGGATGATTTATTTATTTGCCAGTCCGTGTGGGCTGTTTGGTGCTGACTTCATCCTGTTGCTTTAACCCTTTAGGCTCTGCACCATCTCGGGTCTGCAACAGCAGTGATACACGAGCCTCTCCGTTTCCTTTCTTTTGCAGCACCGGCTCCGGCAGCAGCGGGATTTGAGCGGTAACAAAGGAGAAGCAGGGTATTTTTGGCAGGCTCAAAGAACCGGACAGCCTGTGGCACGGCTGGCCGCTCATTCCAGCGAGATGCCCAACGGAGGGGCGGGTAGGATGTCAAAACACGGCTCGGAAAACCACACAAAGGGCTTATAGAATTACGTACGGTTTACGGACGGGGATTTTTCACTGCGGGAGGGGGTGATCTACTGCATTGGCAGAGGCGAACTGAAATCAGGGTCTTTGCTTTCCAGTTTCATTCCCAGCCCTGTTATTGGCTTCCAGCGTCTCCCCGGACAACTCACTCGGGCTCAAACATTCACAACCCCGTTTGTTTTTCTTTCTCCGACCGAAGAGCCTCCGGCTTGGAGGCAGGGAGGTGCTGAACACCTGCGGCCCCCGCACCTTCCCCGCCCTCCGGCGGGAGCTGCCGGCGCTCCCCGAGAGGCGGGGACGCCTGACGGGAGCTGGACGGCCCCCGGCGCGCCCGGGCGCCCGATTCACCCCTGCGGCCGCGGCAGAGCCTCCCCCGGCCCCCCCCGGGGGGCCCGGCCGGGCCCCCCCCCCCCTCACGGCGTCGCCACCGCCCCCGGGACTGGGACGGCCCCGGCCCCCGCCCAGCGGGGCAACCGAGGCGCGGCGACCCCGCGGACCGGCCCCCTCCCTGGCGGGACCGCGGCCTCTCCCCGCGCCGGGGGATACGCCCGGCCTCGCCGGCGGCGGCGGCCCGCGACCCGCGGGCGGGGGGACGCCCCGCCCCCGCCCCGCGGGAGCCGCTGGTGGCAAAGTCACCGACCCCCGAAGCCCGCCGGGCTCCATCAAACGCCGCGGCCCCGCCCACCGACGTCATGGAAACAAGCGCGTCACCTCCCGCCCGCCAGTGGCGGCGGCGGGGGGGGCGGGGCGAGGCGCGGGGCCCCGCCCCCACAGGCGCCGTGCCCGCCGGGGCCCCCCTCCTCCTCCCCCTCGAGGGCGCCGCACGTCGGGACCCCCCTTCCCCGGCCGCGCGAGGGGCCGCGTCACGTGACCGGCGCCCCGCAGGGGGGGCGGGCGGCGGGCCGGGGACGCGCGGCGGGCCCCGCCCCGCCCTGCCCGGTGGCGCCCGGCTCCTGTAGCGGTTGCTCGGGGGGGGCGGCGCTGCCCCGCCCCCCCGCCCCCCCCGCCGCCCCCCCGGGCGGGGGGCGGCGCGGCGGCGGGGCCGGCCGTGGGCAGGGCGGGGAGCGCGGGGACCTTGTGCGCTCGGCGAGCGCCCCCTGGGCGGCGGCGGCGGCAGGGTCGGCCCCGCGGCGCCGAGGTAAGCGCGGCGGCGGCGGCGGCGCGGGGCAGATCTCCTCCCGGCTGGCCGGGGCGGGCAGCGTCGCGGCGGCAGGTGCAGCGTCGCTCCGCTCCCGCCGCAGGGCTGCGGGCCGTGGCCGGGCTCGCCCGGGGAGGCGGCGGGCGGCGCGGCTGGTGCCGCGGGGTGGCCGCGGCGGCGGGGCCGCCGGCGGGGCCGGGTGCCGCGCTCCCGTGCTTTCGCCGGTTTTCCCCGCAGGTAACCGGAGCGCGCACCTGGCCGCCGCCGTGCAGCCGGGGCGCGGCGTGACCTTGAGGGCAGCGGATACGGGGCTGAGCCTCGGCGGGAGCGCAGCCGCGTGGCGCGGCGCCGCCACACCGCGCGGACCCCGCGGCCCCCGGCGGGCGGGTGGGCGGGCAGGCGGGCGCGCACACGCCGCGGATTAAGGTGGGGTTAAGTAGCCGGGATTAGCCCGCTGCGGCTGCACGACGCCGACATCCCGGGCGCCTCTCCGCCGCCCCGCGGGGGCCGGGAGCCCGGCACCCGCACCCGCGCAGCCTCCCCCGCCGCCGCCTCCTCCTCCTCCTTCCCTCGCTCGCCCGCCGCGCCCCCGGGGCGGCGTTTTTGGCCGCGGCTGGGTCGTGCGCCGCTCTCCGGGAGCGGGCGGGCGTTTTGATTTTCGATGCCTGGCCGGGCTGCTCATCGACCGGCGCGGGCGGGGAAGGGATGCCCGGGGCGGGAAGCCCCGCGGGCGTCGCGCCGCGGGTGAGAGCGGACCCGCGCGGGGCCGCTCCGCCGTGGGAAGCGCCTCCGTCGGCGGTGCCGCCCTGGTCCCGCCAGTGCGCGTAACCTTTCGGATGCGGCGCCACGTGAGGGCGGGCCGGAGCCTCCCCCGGGGGCGGCGGCGTTGCCGGGCGCGGGAGGGAGCGCTCGTCGGTCGCGGTGTAGCGGAGCGGCGCGGCGGGAGGGCGGGTGCCCGCGCCGCTGCCCGCCCGGGCTTCCCGCCGAGCCCCTTGGGCTGTGTGAAAAGGCTGAAGCTGGAAGGATTTTTAGGGTCTCGAGAGGAAGGTCTGGTGGAAAGCTGAGGGGTCGAGGCGGCCGTTGGGGGTGAGCGTTTCTTTCAGCGCGGCGAGGGGTGCTTGCCGCGGGGGGGGGGGGGGGGGGGGGGGTTGGGGATGTCAGCCTGAGCCCGGAGAAGCGTTTGGAAATCGGGAGCTGCGGGTGAGTCCGTCCAAGGTTTTTCAACCTGAGGGGCAACCTACTTGCACAGCTGTAATAGCGTCTATGCAGTGCTGTGCACGTTCCACGCTCAACATAAATCCTTACTAATATTTACATGGTTTTTTACGTTTAGTTTCTTAAACTGTATGGGGGGGGGGGGGGAAGAAAGGTTCACAGTAAACAAAATTTTGGGGTTTTTATTCTTGTCATTTTAAGATCCCCATTACAGGAATCCTTAAATATCTATTACGTATTACGTTCTCAAATTTATAACTTCGGGGGCTGAGGCTTTCTTCTCAAGGTCTGCTGAAGAGGAACTGGTGGTAATACCTCATGCCTTGTCTTAAACCGTCATTCTGAGCATGTGTCTGCACTGGTATCTGGCTTACCGGGGCGAGGGGGGTGACTAGCCAGGTGAATATTCAAATCCTGTCCCTGAACATGGCCCTTCTTTGGAAGTGAAGTCCTGAGCCAAATGTACCTGTGATGGGAGAAGTAGAGCACGGCTTTGGAAAACCACTGCCTGCCCCAAAGCTGCTACACCTTTAAAATGCTCATGGGTCCTAATGAATTTGAGTTGAAACAGTGTTTTTAGGTGCTTGAAATGATCTTGGCTAGCTAACTTGCCAACTCCTTGGTTCGTCGTACAGTGTATTCAGAAGGTGGTAACTGTAGCTACTGCCAGTGCCTTTTTTTTTTTTTTTTTTTTTCCTGTTTGTTGGTTGGAGCTTCTCAAGGATTTGTTCCAAACACCGCAAATGGTGAATTCCAACAGAAGTAAACTTGTGTATCTTTAAACTATTGGCTCTCCTGGCAGGAATAGCTTCCAATGTACTGGGACTTTTAATACTTATGGCATAATGAATGGAAACTCTCTCGGTGTCAGTGGAAAAAGTGGTCACTGAATTCGGTGAGGAAAAAAAACCCAAACTGGTACACTTTAATGTGAAATTTTTGGTCTGGAACAGCATCATTAGGTCGTTCGGTATATTGCTGCTCTTTCTGTTTGTTATGGTAACCTATCCAGGTTGGGTTATCTGAAGAAAAAAGGGAATCCTGTGCTGTGTACAGATGCTTGCAGATTTTCCCAGTCAATGTTGCTATCTCAGTGCTGAATTGCAGCATTGCTCCTTCAGTTCATTCAAAAAAAAAAATGCTACTTATGATATAGGTAACTAAAATGACACAGGTCAAAACTAATTTTAAAGGGAATTGTGGCTGTACTGTGTGTATGCACACATACAGTGACTCACTATTGCATATTAAGCAGATGTGTTTGGGAAGTTAAAGCAGAAAGCGGACTAGTGTCATGTTAGCATTGGGGAAACTGTGCATTGGTTTCTTACAAAGTTGCATTGCATACAGATAACGATATAAGCAAAGGATCCCCATTCGTGTAATATGCAGTCAGCTAATAATCTGTGAGTGATGCTACCAATTAAAATGCTCTGCAGTCTAACGTTGGAATCGCACTTAGAAAGTCACTCTTCCGTGGACTGCAATATAGAGAACTTCTGTCAGCTGTAAAAATTGCGAACGGCTAAACCATGGTGTGGAAGCTTAACAGGAAGCTGAGAGGTGTGTAAATGTCCTGCAGCTCAGCCATGAAGGTCCAGTAATTACTTTTTTTGTTTGTTTGTTTGAGTTTATTCAGAAGGGAATAATATGGTAAACTGGAGACTATCATAAGATGAAGATATTGAGAAGGAAGAAACGCAGGTTGGATCTGCTGAAGCCACCTCAAAAATGGATGCTTTGGAAGAATTAACTTTGCGAACATTTAAGATTTTAAGGCTGGGAACTCAATATTAACTGACAAGTTCAAAATGGACTTGGCAAAGCAATCAATAACATGCCATAGCAAGCAAGTCTCCCTTGACATAAGGGTGGACAAGATAACCTAAAGTATCTTCTAACTCAAATTTCTTCCATTAAGGTAGACTAAATATTAATGGCACCGAGCATTCTTTACCGCTGAAACGTGACCTCAGTGATGTCTTTCAGTGTTTGAACTGTTTATTTTAATATATGTTCTCTTCTGTTTTTAAAGGGAAAATAACACTAGTGCAATAAGGATGCGTCTTCTGCTTAGAGCTGAAGTCAGCTTCCAGTTAGCAAAATTTAATCTAATGCAGAATAATGAACAGCTATGATCAGCCCAGGGCATTTAAATATAAAAAATATTTTGAGAAATAAGGAAAAGTACTTGAATTTGTAGCAGAGCAGATTTCGTTATAGAAATGCATGCTTACTTTCCTCTGAAAGGATCAATAAAATTGCAATAATATTCTTAAATTTGTACTCTTTAGTATTCTCAACTTGTCTTAAAATGAATAATAACAATAATAATAAAACTTGTTAAAAGCTGCTGTTCATGAGATAATGATCTTTCTCCGTAGAGTATTTTAATTAAAAATTAGATAACATCTAGGGGTTGCAGTATCGTGTCTGAAAAGCTGAGATGAGCTCTGCCTACTGGCTTGCTATAGTGTGCGCAACAGTCTCAAGTAGGTTTATTTTTTTTATTCAAACTTGTTGAATTTCCACTTGAAGACATCATTTTTGTTTCTCCTTACAAAGTTAACTGACTGAAGAACAAGGAGGGCAGCGGACATGAGGTGATACTGTTGCCTGTTTGAAAAAGAAAAGTGAACCTATGGTGATTTATGTAGAGGATGAGTATTTCTCACGAGCATTAAGAATTACTAATCTAACTCAAAATGGCTTGTCTTTAGATTTGGATTTCTTCGCTTTTAAATAACTGTCACTAATGGAAGTTTTCCCCTAGCTTTGGCTTCAAATAGTGGAAAAGACCATGTTCACTAATTGCACAGCAGAGTGATAAAAAAATAAGGAAGGAGTTTTTGTTCACAAAGCCCTAGAAACGTTTGTATCCACATGTAAAAACTAAAATGTGTTCAGCATCTCTGAAACAGGGCAGTTGCATACAGAAGATGGAAGCGATGATAATAAGCAGTATAGAAGGAGAATTTTTGGGTGGTACCATGTGCAATGAAATCAACAGGCAAAAAATTAGACTAACCCGTCTTGGAACAGTTGCACCTTTTCACACCCAGTGTAATTTTAACACAAGTTCATGGTATCGTCCAGTTTGGATTTTATTTCTAAATTATCGGGCTTTCCAATACAGTTTATAAAAATGAGTTACTAGTTTTCATGACAGGTTTTGCTTGATATGAACGGTAAATTTGAGGGATCTGCCTGTTCAGGCTATTCATATTCCAGTAAACATTATGAAAGTGATTTCTGCTGCCACTTATAAATCTTATTCTAACTGACAGATGACAGCAGGAGGTGTTATTAGTTTAATTTTGGTGAATTGCAAAGTAGGCATGAGGCTTTCTCAGTTGGTATTTCCAAGGTCTGGTGGGAGAAGAAATGTAAAGAAAATGTAGGAGGCATTTAAAAAAAAAAAAAAAAGAAAAAAACCCGCCAGAAATAGCTCTGAAAAGGAATCCAAATTCTTTTTGCCCAGTAAGAGGTAAGATGTGACAGCATGTTAAAAGATAGACAAAGAGCATTTGCCCTGCCTTTGGAGGGAAATGGACTGAAGAAGAGGGTATGCCCTCCCCTTACTGCCCAGTATGGTTGCCAACAGCAGTGAAGGAGTGCATGGATACATTTTGAGCACGATGGAGTTGATAAGCTTTGTTGCTGGCTACTAAGTCTGGCTGGTTTTGCCACTTAAAAGATGACGGGTGCCTCACACTAGGCGTAGTGTTGGCTTAGTGCTGGCTATTTTCTGATACTGCTTTGGAGAAGGAGAGAGCTAGACAATTTCCTCCATGACGTTCCACTTATGCAGACCACTGAAGTTCACCATGATGTCTCTGTAGGTTGGTTTGTTTGTTTGTTTGTTTTTTCTTTTTAAAATATTGCTTACAAACTGGATGCTGCCTTAACTCCCAGTGAGCTCAGGAAGCGCCGTGTTCTTAAAACACCCTTCTGCGGAGCCTATCGCTTGTAACCTGCTACCCTTACTTGTGCCCTTATATTCACAGAAAGATAAGGTGGCAGCAGGGAATACAACACTATTGGGTTCTGACCACTTGGTGTACAGTGTCTGGGCTGCGAAGAGGAGGCCCAGGATGTACCGTACTCTGCATAGGTGATAGTGACAAACCCCATCTCAAGGCAGAAAAGATGATTCAGCTGCTCTTGCGTTAAGCAACTGTCTAACTTCCTGGGACTCAACCCGAGGTTCACAGAGGTGCGCTCTTCTTCTGCTTGTTTTAAGTCTTCATCAAAACTCAGACTTTGGTATTCATTTTAAGATTTTGAATCCAAGGTGATCTTAATCACCTTTACAATACACGCACCAGTGGAAGAAAAATGAAGTGCTCTTTTCGCTGGAGTGTGCGCAGATGTGCCCTTACACTGAGCTCACACAACCTTTTTTTGCGCTTGTTATTTGACAAGTGACTGGCAGCTTGTCCACGTGGCTCTTTCAGGATTGCTTCTGTGTCTATGCAAATACAAGGATGTGTTGCTTGTGGTGTGTACATTGGCTTCCTGAACTACTGCATTTCTAGCGAAATCAAGATGTCTTGGGTCTTACATGATAACAGATTTCTTAAAAAACAAAACAAAAACAAACTTCAGCTGTGAATCAGCTCAGAATATCCGTCTGAATTTAAAACAAATCAAAACCAACTGATAGCTCTATAAAGGGGAAGGAGGAAGAAGAGACATTAGCTGTGCTTGATGGAGTTTTTCCACCACAGAAAAAAAAAATGCCCATAGTGCTATGCTCTTCGTTGAAGTAAGGAGCTTAGCCGCTAGGGGTAAAGAACTCTTGTAGCTACTGTGAACTTTTTTTTAGGAATACCTGTAGAATATTATGAAGAGTTACAAGGGTGGCCACTGTGACTCTCCAAAAGCTTGGAAAACATTTGGGTTTGTATGGTAGGTGTTTCAAGAGGTGGGAGTCTCTTTAAGTCCTGATCAAAAGCCTTGCTAGTCACTTCTGTTAATATGTTTGATTGCTTTTTTTAATATTCCAAGGTTACGGCACACTTTTATCGTGGCCTTCTGAAGCTGCTGTGTTGATCAGCATGACCCAAGAGACTGCGAGGACAGCAAGACGGCCTCATTTGTACTCGCCTATTTGGCTTGTCACTGTGAGCGGACAGTTTCCTGGAGTGGCTGAGGAGGCCTGATAGCTACTTTCATTTCCACCCTGTCCGGGGCTGCTCAATATTCCCCCCTCCTTTGTGCCAGCTCTGCTCCTTCGGCTCCTTCTGCCCCAGTAGATGATTTGTGTTGCACAGACTGGGCTCCCCAAGGCGAGAGGCGAGGCTTGCGTGAGGGAAGCAGCATGAGTCTTCAGATCGGTGGTGTGGGAACGTTCTTTCTCGTGCCGTCATCAGGTGAAACCATTCCCTAGAGAGTGTTAACCTTTTCATTTAGAAGAACTTGAAGTTACTGTGCTGACAGTAGATCGGAAAGTAGTTTGAGTACCAGCCTTCAGGTAATGGCTTTCCAGAAAAGGTTATTTGGACCTATCCATAAAGATCTTTGCACTGAGTAAAACATTAAAGATTACAACACGTTAGCTCTATGCCTAGGTGGTTTGTGATACTGCAGTGGAAGAAATTAAAGACTGCTTGTGAGGTTTTTACTTGGATAAGACTGAGGAGATAGCAACGAGAAGTGGGTAGAAAAGATGACAGGTATGGTTGGCCCTTAAGTTATCTGGAGAAAGGGTGGTATTTTTGGACCTCTCCTGGCTATTTAGATAGAGACTAAAGCAGGATCTTAATATGCATATCGAGCAGGAGTTTTTTCACTTCCATCTAGGTGCTACTGCTTTCAGTGTTGATACTGCACTTTAAATTGCTTCACGTCACTTGGGTCTGCCAATTTTTCTTCACTCAGGAATGAAGCTGGTGCAAAACTTCATGAAGCCTGTGGAATACAATGCAAATCAATACTTAAATTAGAGCAGTGTCTAGCAGCCTCACTCCGGTGAGGTTGTGTGAAACATGAAATAATTTAAACTGGCTGGCAGGATCTGTGCCAGATGGCTTTCAAATATACATAGTTGAGAAGCTGGAGCCTGACAGCTGGGGAGGGTAGGGAAGGTCCTCCACCACTGCTAGCACAACCGCGTTACTTCTGCTTTGTTAACAACTCACGTCACTTCAGCTTGTGTTCACCTGCTTCAGCTCTGAAATCCATGTAGTTAACAGTGACAGCGATTTTCTCATTCTGCAATGAGCTTGCTTTGCATAGTGAAATGTCTTAACATCTTCACGAGGTCTGATTTCAGATGTGTGTTTCGGTAGTAGGTGGATCTGGCTGTGGTGACTGCAGATCTAGGGGTTTGTTTCTAAACTGGAGCTGTATTTCTAAAGCAAGTTGAAAGGGATTTAGTAATAAAGCACTAAATTATCTAGGATTTGAGAAAAGCATGCTCTCTTGCCTTTCGGATACTTTTTTTTTTTTGCATGTTAGTTGGTTTCTGTTAGTGGAGGCGCTGGTAGTGGAGCTGTTCTTCAGGTGGAGGCAGCCGCTCATGGTGCATACCAGCTTACACGAACCTTTCGAAAGAGCTTTAATACAAACACATGCTTTCAAAAATGAACTACCAGCACATAAGGCAGTGGTACATCCTGGGGGTATCGTCTGCTTGTGAGTGAACAATTCATGTGTGGCTTTTTTTTTTCCCTTGTTGATCCTGGCATGGCTGGGCACTGGACAGCAGCATCTCAAACTGACTTACCCAAGCTGCTTGGGGAAAAAGGTTGTCTTGGTTATGCACGGTCTGACACCCTAAAGCTGCAGGGTGAACTTAAGGTACCTCAAAGCACAGGAAATCAGTTTACCAGAGAGAAAAATACAAGGGGTAGATACTTGAGGGTATTGCTTTATATTTTCTGGGAAGATACTCTAGTAACATTTTGGTAAGTGGACTACTCACTCCAAAACTGAAACGGTGAATTTGCATAGGCTCAAAGTTTTATGTTCTCATTCTACTGTCAAATCTAAAGCTAGAGAAATGAATATGGAGAATAAAGCTAGATATATAACCACAGGCAAAATACTTTGAACCTGGACAAAATAAATACATGTTACTTTGAGGCAGTGATCATAAAACAAGCCTGTTGCAAGCTCCTGATGGGAGTTGCCAGAGGCCCCTCCTGAGCATCACTGAGCCAGCAAAGTAAAAACACTACTGAAGGGCCGTCCTCTTCGCTGTGACGCTTGGCAGTAGCTGGAAATGGCGATGTGTGTCCAGTGCTGGATTGTGGTGGTTGGGCTGCCGGGTGGTCTAGATCCCCGGGGGTGAGGGTGAACAGGAAAGCTGGGGCTGCCTCTGCTGCCTGGTGCCTGTCCCCCAGTGGTGCGGCTGGTGGAGGAGGTCTGGAGGAAACGTCTCATCCACCCTGCTGGATGGGAGAACCTGAGTCAGCAGCAGGGTGCTCCTGTGCTGGCGAGGACTAAGCCCACACTGGGCTGCATTAGCACGAGTGTGACCAGTGGGTTAGTGCCTTCCATCGTGCTTGTGAGGCCACATCAAACAGTGTCCTGTTTTGCACGTCTCCTGACAGAAAGAGGCTGGCAGAGGGTCACTAAGCTGTTTAGGGGCCGCCCTGTGGTATGGGGGAAGGTTGAGTGAGGTGGCTTTGCTTGACCTGGAAAGGAGAAGGCTAAGGAGGGACCCTGGTCATGGTCTTCAGTGGGGCCTCACAGAGAAGGTGCAGGCAGGCTCTTCTTTTTCCCAGGATGAACAAGAGCTTCCATGATTGACTTGAGCTGCTGAGGCCTGTGCTGTGCTGGAAGGGGACAGTTTCAGTCACCCATGTGACCTTCAGGAGTTACCGCCGGCATTGCCTCTGTTCTCATCTAGGGCTGTCCCCTGACCTTGTGGTCGGGTGAGCGTTGGTGCTGGGGCAGGACTGTACCTTCTGGCAGTAGCATAGGCTCGGATATTCCTAAACTAACTGTGAAACCACATCTTCCTCCTTGTATGTGCCACCTTCTGACATGGTAGTGCAGCTGCTTGCTATGCGAGTTCAGCCCAGCTGACTGCGCTTAACTTCAGCGGTGCAGTCCTGGCCACTTACATAAGCATCTTAAAAACTGAAACTAGTCACTGTGGGCCTCTTCTGCTGTTGAAGAGGCACAAGCACGTCTAAGATGAGATTCATGTGGCTGTTTTAGATCAGGTCCTAGGTGGCTAAATTTAATCTTTTGACAGAGAAGTTATCATTTATCCACTTCCTATTTAAAAAAACCCAACAAAACCAAACCTAAAGTGCCTACCTTAGATATAGTGTTACCTTTTGGTCAGGTGAATCTTGCATGTGATGGGAGGAATGTAAACTTTTAACCTGTGGAATGCAAACAGGCTTCAAAACTTCAGATCAGACCTCCAGGTGGTGAGAGGAGAAAGGGATGGGGAAGAGCACAACTTCAGCACTGGCTTCGGAAAATGTTCTTGCATCTGCTGCATGCTGTCTGATACTAATTGTTGAAGTACTAAATCTTGGGGAGTGATTAATACTGGAATCATTAATTGCCTAGTAGTACGCTAAATGTAAGGTCTTAGGCTTTTCAGGCCTATTGAAATAACAATAAATCTCCATCGACCCTTAAAGGCAGCTGTAGTAATTTTGAAGTGTAAAATTCTGTGGAATTTGTTGTAGAAACTTATCCAAGAAGAGCGCTCCAAACGTACTCATGTTTCAAGGGGCTTTTCAGTGCTTTCCCCCACCCTACCATATAAATGGATCGCTTGTTTTAACTTGCTGATTAGAAGCCTAATGTCAGTCTTTCAAATGTAAAGGGAATTATACACTATTAATAAATTCCCATTCTTTTAGGACTAATACAGAAGGTTCAGTGTAGCTCTGTGCCCTGTTTTGAGTTGACACTGGTGTTGGATTATCTGTGTGGCGAGTCTGGTTAGGTAACCAGTCTGCCTGAAAACAACACTTTTCCTGTCTGGATCAGCTTCTTATGTATCTGCAGAAACTTCACTGTTGTCACAAGAGGCAGCAGTTATTTGGGGAAGGGTGGGATGATCAGAGTGGTTGGGATGGATCCTGATACTTGAGCATCACTCTGTTTGTGATGGAAGAGGCAGGGCTTCTCCTGCCATGATTGCCCTACATAAAGTGTACTGAGCAGCCTAGCTGGAGTCTTGGGAACCAGCCAGGTACAGGACGCAAAGAGGGAAGGGTGCTGGAGCCCTGAATTTTGAAAGAAAAACTGCCAGGCGGTCTTTGCCTATGCTGGGGTGAAGCTATACGATATTTAACTGTAAGTTCTGTAAGATGGGAACCAGTTTGACCCACTTTGACTTACTCATTTAGTGAATTTACTATGGGAAAATGAAGCTAGGAAGTGAACACCACTTTATTGTAGGAAACAAGGAGCAGAAGCAGCCATCTAACTTGCCGAAGGGGGGTTCTTCTATTTTCAGAACTTAAAACAAGCGAGTACTAAACTCCATAGCTACAGGCACATTCTTCTTCTTGGGTAGGTAGTAATCAAAATCTAATGATTCAAGCTGTCAAAGCTTTTTAAAGTTCATTTGAAGTTTAAGAGGACAGAAATTTATCTTCTTTGTGGGGAGGAAAGTATTTTACTGCTCTTCTAGAGGAAATTTTGATATGAAGCTCATCACATTTGTGTGAGCTTTTTGTATGCAAACTTTTAAATAGTGAAAGTTAGAAATAGCCACCCAATGAAATAATTTGATAAATGCTTAAGATTGGCAAGAATAGTATTTTGTCTTAGCTTAGCCTCTTACCAACAACGTTATTTAAAAAAAAAAAAAAAATCTTGACAAAATTTTGCAGTGTAAATGAGCAAGGAGTGTCGTCTTGCGGAATTTTTGCCAGGAAGGTATGTTGTCTCATGTTGGCCTAGAGCTTGGTGTTCATCTCCACAAGACGGTAAAAAGCTATCAATCTGTCTGCCTAAAGCCTGTTCCTCTTTCAAACTGTTTCCACAGCCTCCACTGTGTCAACACTGTTCAGTCGTAATTGCCAACTCCAAAGCAGGCTGATCAATGGAAATGCTAAATAAAGCAGTAGAGCTCTTGCCTCAGAGGACGTGTAAAACCAGATTTGCCAGTAGGCGGGTGCCTCTGCCAACGCCAGCAGAAAGGTTAGCTGTTTGTTACCTACCAGTCCAACACCGCACCATACCTTCCTGGCTCCTTTGCTAGCTTTCTCAACTTT
The DNA here is from genome assembly GCA_034008185.1 of Gorsachius magnificus. Classification (NCBI taxonomy): domain Eukaryota; kingdom Metazoa; phylum Chordata; class Aves; order Pelecaniformes; family Ardeidae; genus Gorsachius; species Gorsachius magnificus. The sequence goes on from CM067081.1 coordinate 169,441,532, forward strand.
CTGAAATACAGGTGAAGCTGCTTTTTAGGAAATGAACAACCAAAAATGTTTAGTTTTTCTAAAATTGAGGAATAGCAGAATCCATAGGAATAAAAACTGTTGACTAGCTTGAACTGTAGCTATATAATGTTGGGGTTTTTTTGACGTGTGAAGCATCAGGCTTATGGTACTTGTTAGTACTGCTGGAGTTGATCCTGCCGTGTTTGACAGATATGAGACTTTGAGATGTGACTGCTGGTTGGGAATCAGAAACAAAACACCAACTCTACTGGCCATTGACATACATGTCTGTGAAAGCCTGAGGAAGTGCTTGGCATGCTTTAAACTGACGGCATTAGGTTTGCAGGCACAGCTCTTTTAGTGCCTTCTTACAAGGTGAGTATCTTTTCCACAGCTGATAAGTAAAATGATGTCTGTACTCCCTCTGCTGGCTCTGCAAAAACAGCTTTCATGAGCTTAAATGGTCGAGTAGCACCTCTTACAAATATGCCTGTGTGAAATTCTGAGTTAAGACCAGTTTCATGAATGGAAGAGAGCTTTTCCTGAAAAATGGGTCAACAAATAGTTACTGAAAGTTAATCAGGTGTCTCAGATGCTATCTCCTGCTATAATGGTAAACACCGGTGTTGTATATACCTTTGTAATTGTAGTCTGGTCTGTTTTTGTGTATCAACAATTAGATGGGGCTATCCAAATTAAGATATCAAATACTTGTACATCTAGTCATATGTCTGAACCCTATTTTTATAGTTATTGTGTGCTATATGTACATAAAGAGGTGTGATATCTGGAAGCCTCCCATGGGGGAAGAGAACTTGTATCCTTCCATAAATTACAGTGCTCTGTACATTTATTTCCTTATTCTGGTTTCTTACTATGTGAAGAGATACCAGATATAAAAATTCTTAGCCAGAATGGAAGAAGTTCAGGCCTTGAACAAGGTCTTGCTATAGATAAGTATTATGTCCATAATCAAAACAATCTTGGAAGTCAACAGACATCTTTACACACCAATGCAGTTCATTCTGTTTTCTTGTTTTCTGATACTATTACTCTATTATGCTACTATTCTAGTTATTTTTGCTTTTTGGAATTTAGGGATGGTTTAACAGTTTTGAAGGACTAAGAGAATAACCTACCCTGTTATACTGGTCAATAACTGGTCAGAAGCTGGATAAGTAGATAACAAGCCAAACTGCCTTTTTAGCATTTGCTAGTTCAGAACCCCTGAGCCTTGTGATGTGGAGAGCCTGGCTTCTGCTTGCTAAGTCTGAGGATGTTTTCTGGCTTTTCATGCCCTCAAGGTGCATTTCCTGGAAAGCACAGTCTTTTGTCCAGATGTTTGCTTGTATAATTCATGACTGTCAAATATTTTGGGATGGTAAGACTACTGTGCAAACCCGATTTAAGAATTTGGTGTAGCCAAACACTCTGTAGTTACTCCTGTTATATTTTTCTTTGGGTATACCTGTGGCTGTCTGCAGATGTCTTCAGGCATTGCTGTACTGAGAAGGGACTGCTTGGCTGTATAAAAGCAGGCAGTTGCCCAGGTGTTCACACAAAGGTAGAGCCAGTCTTCCTCTTACAGTGAGTGTGTTCCCTCTACCAAATATCCCACTTTTCCAGTTTTTCCCTTTGGGTATGCTATTGTGGATTAAGGTCTTGTGGTTTAGTCCCCACGTATGATCAGAACTTGGAGTTTTACTGCCATGCTCAATAACTTTTGGCTTAATGTCCAAAGTTGTATTTTGATAATGTTCACATTAGCTGACAGGTAAGCCAAAACTTGTGGACCTGTGTAATATAGGCCATAAAATTTAGCTTAGCAATGGCTGCCTTGATCCTCAGTCTCGTCAAGCAAGAACGGCTGAGGATTCTCAGTGCATGGGGAAATGCTTCCATTTTCTAGGAAAGCCTAGTGTATTTTAGAAACCTCCAAGTTAAGGAGTCAGAGATTCCTAATCTCAAAATAGCTTAAAATAATGAAGTAGCTTAAAATAGCTTGGGTTAGGCTTTCTGTGAGCAATTTTGCTGTGAGGCAACTGTTTAAATACCTGAAAATATTTGCTCAGGGAAAAATACTTTTTGACAGCTAATGGCTTATTTTAATAATAATAATTGCTCAACAACAAGGTAATGTTTTAGTAAGTACCTACTTTTTGAGTTTTAAGGAAGAAAGCTGTCTGAAAAGCTGTTTAGTCTTAATTATGTGCATAAAGCATCATGCCTCAAACTAGATTGTGGTTTTGACAGACAGCTGTGTAACTGCCTAAAATTGTTCCTTTACACTTAGTTTGATTCTGGATTCTGACTGCATACTCTTTGATAACATTGCTGAGTTCCTTTAATTAGATAACCGCTCTAAACTCTGTTCAAATACCAACAAAATAAGATATCCCCCTCCCCCCATCCCCCCCCAAAAAACCCCAACCATCACCTCATTTTCATGCTGTTTAGATCAGAGGGAAAGATTTCAGCAGGTATGGATACATGTGCAAAAATCTGACTCCTGTAGCAGGAGTGTAGCACACCAAGAATCAACCTGCTCTTAACAGTTTAGAGAAAGCTACTGGCTTCTGGTGTTGAGTCTACAAGTGCAAAATACAAAGCTATACATAAATGTTCAGTGCAAATACATGTTTGTTCTGAATGTGAACTGGAAGCACTGTTTATAAGCTGTGCTGCTGTACTTGTGAATGTTAAACATATAAAGGATATTCAGGTTTCTGTTGGCATAAATTTATGTCTGTTTTAATGCATCCCTGTCCACCAGAAAAGGAGGAAACAGAAAACAATGTTGTATCAAGATTGGAAGTAGAATCAAACTAAGAATTTAAGTAAACATAGATCAAAGAACACAGTAAAACTTGGCTTTCAACCTGCCTGACATGATGTACAGACTCGAATATGCATGTAACTTAAATAAGCCAAATTCATAACATAACTTTGAAATGAGGCATATGGTTGGTTGTCAATGTGTAGGACTCCTCAGTAAGAAGTTTCAGTTCTTCCTAACCAGTGTTTGCTAGCCTGCCTAGAGAGAACTTATGAAGCCTGAAACTTCTTACTGTGAAGGTTAGCAGACTTCATACTTGCACCATTTTTCTTATAAATCTTGTCTACCTCAGGTAGGTTTTTTGGAAACACTACTAAAGTATTCCATAACTATTAAGGTTTTCAGATAGCTTCTGTAAACTAGTGTACTAGCCTTGACAAACTAATTAAAACAAGTCATTCTTAATAGGACTGAAATAATAGGCAGATTTTTGGAGAACAATCCTAGCACAGCTGCTTCCTAGCAGTCTACTTTCTCTTCTCCATCAGAAATAGAGACAGGCTGCTATGTGTCCTTCAAGCTAAAGAGTCTATTGAAGGTGCTGAGAAACCAGGTGATGGTATCCTGGGAGGAAGACAGGGATGAAGGAGGCTGCTTAGGAAACTTGGTGGAGCGCTAGGAGGTGGGGTGGGGTGAGACTTCTATGCATCTTCCAAAATTACCTCTAGAAAGACTGAGTCCCTAACTGTGGGAGGTTTGGTAATTCATGTTGTCTTTTGTTTCACAGTGCTGTGTTACTCTTGTTTCATGATACTGTGACGTTCTTCTCAGTCACTTCCCTTCAATGGAGAATTAGTCATTTGCCTGAGTCTTGCTAACCTCAGCCTAGAAGAAACTGCTCAGTTCTCTACTCTGCATTACCTGTTCAGTGCAGTAAGGGAAACTTGGGAGCAGGGGTTAGATTAAAAATGTAATTACCTTCTGATTTATCAGGGCTGGTCTGTGAGCCCCTACTTTACTGCACTGGGAAAGAAACTCCTGCTGAGCTGAGGTGTGCTACAGTCAGACATGTAATTGCAATGGCCCTTTGAGGAAGTTCATTGGAAACCATGAGCTGGACATACAAATCTTGGTTGTTAAAAGAGTTTGTGCCTTCAGCAATGGCCAGCTGGAATTAGTCTAACATGCACAAATTCAACAGTTTAGCAGGTTGCTTGCAGTCTGTCACTTGAGTGGAGGAGCTGATGCTGCACTTCCCAATTCCCTTTCTTCAGAGATACTGTATGCTATTGCTAAAAACAACCTGATTGCGGAAGCTGCAGAACATTGCCATGCACCACTGTAAAATAAACAAACATTTGTGGGAAGTAGCTTTATGTAGAAGGAACAAAATAGGCCTGACTCAGCTAAGAGACAGAATGATGATCTAGTCTTCATGGATGGGGTAGACTCTTGGCCCTGAGGGTCAGCTGCAGCTGAACTCATGGCAGTAGACTCCCAGTCCAGATGCCATCTTTTTGGAAGAAGGGATATTGCTTTTATTGAACTAGGAATTAGCGCTGAGAATTCAGAGCTGCCTTAGCAGGAGACTGATACCTCGCTACGTATGCCCATGGTAGTTATGCTGTAGGCACCCAAGTGCGTGCTGGTTTACTGCGTTATTTCTGACAGCCTTGTGCTTTGATTGGGTAGGGGAGTGAGGGAAACAAATATCCGATCCTCAGCACTGAACAGGTCCAGCTGGTTGCCATGAAGCTTTTCAAGGCATCGTCTTCCCCTGTCTAGAGGAATAAGCATTGTGCTGGAGCTAAATAGACACCTAGTTCACCTCCTAATTTGAGAGCTTGCTGTTTAGACTGGAGGCACAACCATCTACAAATTGCATTAGGGTCCACTGATACTAGCGGAGAATTAAGACCTTTGGTTTATGGGAAACTGGGGGAGGGATTTCCTTTAGTGGGTGGAATAGGACTATTAAATATTATCATGGAGCATGGCTCCATTTGCATTCTTTTCCCCCAGTCACTTTTTTCTAATGAATTCATGCAACTGATGTCTTTGTGCTCTTGGAAACCTAAAGAGTTATGCACAGTACAGATCCTCACACCTGAAGACTTTAGAAATGAAGCTGCAATTGTTAACTGCACATAACCAGTTTGTACAGCTGAGAAAACAATTAAGTTTACTAAATCTGCTTGAGCTGCAGATTGACGGCCTGGTGAATTTGCTATTTGGTTCAAAAGGTGTCTGGCCTTGGCAGTAAAGTGATGTATCATGAGATTTGTTCAGTGGCATGACAATTCACCTGAAATAACAGAGGGAAGATGAACTTTTCCTTGAATGGAGATTAATGTTATCTTAAAGGTGGCAGCAACATAGTTCCACGATGAAGATGCTTCCAGCATTAGCTGAATGTGTATCCCTTTAGTTGGCATATCCACATTGCCTTTATGACTTCCACAAATAAATCAGCTATTCTGGCATCTTGTGGAACTTTTGGGGAATCTGTTGTGGTAACTTGTTCAGCCAGTAGAAACCTTGGTATTTAAATATTTTGGCTTTATTTTGTGGCTGGGGGAGGGGAAATGCTTTTTAGATGACTGCTTTCTGCACGAGTCTGCTGGAAGTAGCCCATTCTTAGACTGTAGAGAAGTGAAATGCATGGCTATGATCACAGCTAGTGGGAGGGTGGAGGCTTGGGAACATGCATGGTGCTTTCTATCTCCTTGGATCCAGAGGGGCAGATTGCCTTGCTGTCAAAAAATTGTTCTTAAAAATCATGGAAGTGCAGGGAGAAAGCAAGAGCAATGCCAAAGGATAAGTGTGGCAGGTGTAAGTTGCAGTGGTGTTGGAGTCAAATATAATGAGCGCTACTTCAGGACCTTGGTGGGTGGAAGTCTTATGTCTCGGCACTGTAGCACAGCCATACCTTTGGTCACCTGAGAACGTGACAGACTCGCTGCTTGCATTGGTAGACCCTATGAATTGGTACGATGGGAATCTCAGCTTTGTGCATCTTGTTTCCTAGCACTCCCTGTCTATGTTAAAGAAAACTCCAAGAGAAGAATTTATTACTTTATATTGAATGGTAGATCAAGGATTGTCATGTAACTTGTACTGATTGCACAGCTTTTAATTCAACATCATTCTATGGACAGGTACCAATAGCTATATTGCAGTAATGTTTAAATGTATTCAAAAAACCCCAAACCAGCAACCAACTCTGCATAAAATGAGTAAGTTCTTTAAAAGGGGTGGCTAAAAGAGCAGGACAGTGCAGGCAACATGAGAACTTAGACTTGAAGTGGGTGTCAGGCTTGAGAAAGACCAAAAAGTGTAATTGTGAGGAAGGACCAGTTTCGAAACTGGATATGTGCCCGAAGGATATAGCATTATGTAGCCTCACTAAATGGTAAAACATAACAGATGATACTATGAGGCTCAGTTTACTGAAGATACTTTTTATATTGTACCAGAAAGAGGAAGGCCACTAGAATGGATGAGTGAGCTAAGCTCTCAAAATTTGTCAAAGCTAAAGGGATGCTCAGTATAGTAATAATGAAGAAGTTTGCAAGAGATTCCAGCCTATGTTTCTTGCAAAGCCATACAGTGGATTTTCAAATTCAAGCATCAGGGTTAAAAAAACCAAACAAAACAACCAACCAACCAAAAGACACCCCAACCCACAAGCAAAACCCCAACACAAAACCCTGAACCCCATCTTCCCACCACCAGCAAGAACAGCAAACCTGTGCAGTAGTTCTGAAAGAGCTATTCAAGTTTAGACTAGTTATGATATTTGAATTAAGAAACATTTTGGATTCTTAAGAATGGATGGCAAATGTAATTGCAATTTTTGAAAGGAGTTGTCTTGGAATGACCCTTTAGCCAGTTTAGTTGGTGTATTTTCTGGCAGGCAAGGGAACCTAGCATAACTCTGAAGCTACACATTTTTCAAGAAGTAAGGCCTTTTTTAAGGGTTTGAGGACAAGGATAAACTGTATTCTTGTATTTCCAAAAGGCTTTTGAAAAATGGGAAGATGTAGGCTCTTAAACTGGCATGTTACAGAATGAGAGGGAAGCTTCTTAAACTTTGGCCACAAGACAACAAAACAGATTGTGCTCATTGAGATGGGTGACCAGAGCTGGAGTTTTTGTTTAGTTTTGGTTTGGTTTTTGTTGTTCCAAACTACTGCTTGGTGGGGATGATTTGGAGGATTGTATAGGGATGATTTACCACATAAATGTTACTATTTATATATTATGTGTTTATAGTTCAATGAGTATGTAGAATATTTCATACTACTGTTTCTACATAGCAGTAAGCTAGTCCAAGGTAGCAAAAAAATTCCTTAAAGCTTACCCTAGTAAACTAATTTTACTGCTCTAATAGAAAAGAGTCAGTCATATGCAGAGTGGCTTTATGGATGTAATCAGGCTTAATCTTATTAGGCATAAATATTTCCTAGTAGTTTTAAGACTAATTTTAAATTTATCTCGAGGTTTCCTGAATACAGAAAGAATCGGGTAAGGATGGACTTTTGCCCTTTGCCTGAAGGCTCCTAGCTCTGAAGAGCTTTTGGCACCTCTTTGACACCAGGAAGCATGGTTACAGCCAAAAGCATACCGTTCTGCTTATTAATATGAAAGAATACTTTCTAGAAGAAAAAAGGGGGAGTATTCAGATCAGGATGAGATGGTAAATGTCTGGTTCTGGCTAGAAGTGTTACATGTAATTTAACTTGACCATGCTTTAATTTAAATGGATGCATCATGTTCTGGAACAAGGTTTCTGGTGTTAATAACTCCTCAAGTTGACATGGAGCTTCAGACCAAAGACATTTCCACTAGTGCTTCTTACTGTCTGTTGACATGGGAAGGGAAGAAAGTCATTGTTCAAACTGACTAAAGCAATTTCAATGGTATGCATGTGTAGTATTGTGGGAATTGAAAGACGGAAGTAAAAATAGAGGTAACATCTGAAATATGTGTTTAGCTTAAAAGGTATCAGAAGCAGGGTTAAAGAGAAGCAGTGAAAGTTAGAGGCTTCGTGAAGAAAGGTAAAAAGATTTCTTAAGACAAATAATATACCTGTGGGAATAACTGTTAGGAGGAAGTCAGCTGCTGGTTTGCTCTGAGTCATAATTATTGTCAGAACTGACCAGCTGGGCGCATTGCTTACAGGCATACACTAAGCTTTAAATGCAACAAGTGACTAAAATCCAGGAATCCAATTCCAGCTCTGTTGGATGAAATTTGGTACCATCTCACTTTCCCTTTACTTGAAACCTGGCTGCCTGTAACGCTGCCATATGCCTCATTTAACACATGCCTGACAGGTTTTGTGACTGGAATGCGTCTTGTAATTTGGGAATGCAAGCAAACTCTGTTGTAGTCTAATAATGCATAATTTTAACAAGCAGGGTGTCATGCTACCATCCTGGTTTGAAAAAGTTCAGCTGTTTGTCTTGTAACTTTTGCCAATACTCTTCTGATAAATATTGATCAGAAAAGTGTAGTAAGTTGTTCCTGAACTTATTAATGTGAATACTTGTCAGTGGATTACTTTACTGCACCCCTCCAATATTTTAGGGTTATATATTAAGTTATTAATATGATAGACCATTTAATAGAACTTACATTACAGCATAATTAACCTGAATAAACAGGATAAAAACCTGAACTGTGCAGGATTAAGAGAGTTTAAATCCCCGGTCATCTATTAGGACCCAATGGATCTGACGTGAAGGAAAAGATTGGTGGGCATTAGGCAAACTTTTTTTTTTTCTTGCATTTTAAACTCCAGGAGGTGGAGCCTTGTGATATCCCAGGTTTGCCTTCAGCCATCAGCTGCCTTTAGTCCAAATTATTGTGGCTCCACTCATCTCAAGTTATCTGAGCAAGCTGATGCACACAGTAAATACATCTTAGGTATGTGAAGATGCTAGAAATAATGCCAAATGGGACAGAGTCATATCTAGAGGTTAAAATTTTTTTCTCTGGGATTATAGTCTTAACTTGGCATTACAGTCCTGTCAAATGTAGCCTTTTTGTTTTAGTGTCTGATGTCATCGCAGAGTGAAAAGTAGATGAACCTAGTAAAAGGGAGTACTGAGGAGGAAGCTTCAGGCCCTGCAGGTAGAGAAAGGAGAAGTTGCCTGAACGCTGGTCAGAGCTGTGGACTGCAGGAGACCCTTCAAGGCAGGCCTCTGTTAATGGATATCTGGAATGAGTAACTCCCGCTTCCAGAAAAGAGTTTTAAGTAGTTAAAAACTCAACTCTCCTGCATGGGTTTGTGTCTTGGAAGTTTTTGGCTTCTTGGGGACAGCTCAACATTGTAATATAAAACAGAAGAGTATGAAAGCCTAGTATTTTAAATATGTGGGACACCTGATGCTTTTTATAATGGTGATCAAATTGACTTTACTCCCCAGGGCTTTCCAGTATGTCTCAAAGTCTAATGCTCCTTGAAACCATTCATAGGTTTTTCTGAAGCCCTACTTGTTGGATCAGTCTCTTGTATCTATTTAGTTCTCTCACCTTCAAGTTAAAATACCTTACGTTCAGAAAGCTAATGATTAGTTTAAACTTTTGATAAAATAGTTTTTCTACTCAAGACTATTCCGCACAGCACTTTCCAGTCCTGTTTCTTTAATCCAGCTGTTACTTCAGTCAGAGTTGACTCGTTTCGTGAGTGTGGCAAGGCTATGGCTTGGGAAAGGCGGAGCAGTACGGGCCTGCGTGGCTGGTTCGTGGTATGAGACAACATCTGATCATTTGCCGGGGTCCTTGCAGAAGCTGTGGAGCGAGCTGCTTTGGAAGAGAAGGTCATCTTCTTCGTGCCATGCATAGCCATTAATTCAAAGGAAAGCTTCTCAGCTGCTTGTATATAGTAAACCGATCCAAATTTGTTGTTGATTGCCTAATAACTCACCTTCAGGACTGCTACAGTTTTCCTTTTCTCCTACCAACGTGGAAGGAAATGGTGTGGGAATCCTTTGCATGAACATTGCTAACATGTACTACTACTGAATTGACTTCAGACTACAGAAGTCCTAATTTGTTAGTCACCACTTCAATAAGAAATAATTTGGGAACTTAAAGAAACTGCCACTAGATGAAGCTGGATGAAGCTGCTACTACAAAAGTGGCAGTCATGGTAGGCACCAGCAATCCTTTAGATTAAGTGTGGTAAATACCAGTGTTTACATCTACTGCAGAGTCCAGAAACAGCAGACGGTTTTTATTTCAGTTAGGCGAGTACATCTGTGTCCCAAGAGATTAAGCTTCAGAATGACGTTAAATTCCTATTTGAAAACTCAGCAAAACTCATGACCTTTGACGAATTTACTGCTTAGAACACAAGAGCTGTAATAAGGGAAACTTGTCATTATAACACTGTTGGGGACACTTAAGGCTGAAGGTGATGTGTTAAAAACTTTCTGTTGTGGAGTGTCTTCCACAATTGTACCCTCTCCCTCTCAGCTGTTCAGTCTCCTTGGAATTGTCATTTGTAAGCCAGGCTCTCTGAGATGCTTGCACTAAAACAACAGGATGCCACTGGAATGATTTAACTCTAGTTGCGCAGTTAGGCACGTTTAAACATACAGATCGGTAAACGCAGACAGACTGTTCTGTGTGAACTTTCTGGTTTATTATTATTCATATTTTTTGTGAAACAGCTGGTGAGTTTCTGTAGCCTTTCAAGTAGGTATGAGGGTCTCTCTTAAAATAAGCAAACTGACCCTCCAGAGCAGAATACCTCAGACTTTTTCAGTGTGACTTCCAGACTGGTTTCCCAGTTACAATTACTTGCCATTATAATATATGAGACAACTTTTTTCCCCCCCTAGGAAAAAAATGGCATGTGATGGCTTGAAGCTGTGGAACATAGCCAGTGCTGTGGGTTTCAAACTAAAGTATGCAAAGGCATATTATGTTTTTCAGTATCTTAAAAGCCATTTTTTTGGAAACAGATTAAAATGGCATGACAACTGAAACTTGGGAGCAGTTTTTATCACTGCAACCTCTTGGTATGTAGATCTGTCCAGTCTTCGCTGAACTAATTAGATTAAACAAAGGCTTTCCTGAGATAATCACTTTGCAAGCCTTTTCCTATATTACAGCAACCAGCTTTAGTGTGTTGTTGAAGGTCAAATGCTAGTACCAGCTAATGCTTAATATCTGAATGTGCAGTGTTCAAGCAGATGTATAAATTAAATTGAATGACACAGGATATATAATTGCTGGAGCTTTGACTCTTGAGGTGTGAGTTTGCTTAAGTGTTCTAAGATTTAATTTTCTTGATATTAAAATGCATTTCCTGTAGGTTGGTGAAGCAAGTATTAAAGGGAAATTCAATAATAGGAAAGGCTTGGATAAGGGTCTAAGGTATGCTAGGTCCTGTGCACCTGGGCAATAGTAATCATGCCACTCATAAAATCTGCTGTTCACATTTGATTGTCAGTGTGTGGCCACTGCAGACTATCCCTTCAAGGTAGCCTTGATTTTTAACAAATGTAGAACACAGGTTATAGCTTTCTTCCATATAGAGGGAATTACTAAATACTGAATTACTAATTACCAAGCACTTTCACCAGTGAAGGACTATTTCTGGAGTCCTTTTCGAAGCATGCTAAATGTTCAGGGCTGCCTTAAGAGTAGCTGCTTTTTGGGGCGGGGGGCAATTAACATGGGTTTATATTTGAAGTGTTACAAGAACACTTCAAGAAACATGTTACAGCTGCTTCTAGTTTGGTCAACACAGTACGTTCTGGTCGCACTAGAGTTGTAATCTGTAGTCTCTTCATGCTTTGGTAAGCATCTTGACAGGGAGACTTCTATTTAGAGCTTGTCCTTTTTCCAGGCCAACTAGAGAGGCCTGTGAGGTTGTCAAACTTTCAACACTGGTGAAATTATCTAACCTTTTGTTTCATGGGTTATGGTTTTGAATTGTTGTCTTTGTCTGGTAACAAAGCATGCTCCCTTAGCGATAAATACCAATTTGATTTGGGTGAGGAATTTAAGATGCACTACTCCTCCTAAGCAGCCGTGGTGATGTGATATGTCAGTGATGCTATTACAGTCATAGAGCAGCAGGGTCTTTTCCAGAGAGGTTTGCACAAGTATCTGAATCCTGCCTATGAGAGTATGTGTAAGGTGCCTCTGCAGTACAGGGTTTTTAGTCACTCGAGTGTGACAGATCATAGTTTTTAAGTTGCTCCTAGTCTCAGGGATATGTAAAAAATGGGTTAGCCAAAAATTGATGGGCCTAGTGAAAGACAGACTTCTCTTAATCATCTTGTGTGCCGCTTGTTTAAGCTGGATACTAACTTAACTTCAACTGAATTAAACTTTAAATAAGCTGGAATTTCAGTAATGTGTACAAGTGACTCCTAGTTATGATAACTGTTTCTTGAGTTTAAAATTTGACATATTGGCAGATTGGAAGTTTGAGGTGAGTTGCTTTTAACTATTAATGCTTCAGAGCTCATGCTACTCAAATAACATATCTCAGATGGCTGCTGCAAGAGTTGAGTTGAGAACTGGAACACTGGCCAAAACAAACAAAATATTCCACTGGTTGAAGAGAAATATTATTAGATGATCTATGTAGTTTAAAAATACTTTTATGATACTTGAATTTCACTCTTTTAGTTGCGTTATGCGTTGTCACTTTGTTACAAAAGTGAACTGTTGGAACTTGCTGTAACAGGAAGCAATTGAATGTTGCAAGGCTTGACATCAAACCATATAAAGGATATTTATTAAAGAAATTTGTAGCGAGATTTTTCTGTAGGAATCAGCAAAGAAACTATGTTAAGTCCATTCTGTACCCATGTGCTGAGAGGCTTTTGTATTGACCACTGAAATGTTTGGTAGAATGGGCTGCTGGAGCAGATTCTTTCTAGTCTGATTTGGTGCAGCAACTGCTAATGTTTAGCCAAGTCTTCACGATGTGGAGCAAAACTGTTCTTGCTCAGTATTCAGAGTCTTCACACTGTTCCTCTCGATTTTCCAGAGCTATTTTCTAACACAGATGTGGCAAATAGTCTGTAACACTACTAGAGCTGATCTGCAGAACTGCACTGCTTTTGCAGTGTTAACGTAAGCTTTTTGAACTTGTCTGTGAACCCTAAGGCTCCGTTGGTACGTAAGAACACCACTGAGGTACTTCAGAACATCTGAGAACCTCTTTCAGTATAAACTGTTAGTAATAGCTAACCACTGGACTATTATGTCTTAAGAAAAATGAATCTAGATGCATAGAGATGATAAGAACCAGAGTGCAAAGCACTGTATAAGCTACAATTAACCAGTGTTATTGCTCTTAAGATTACTTGCACATGAAAGCAAGTCTTTTCCTGGCCCAGTAGTCAGTCTCAAAGCTTTTCAATGCCAAGTGAGCAGTGACCAGAGCTGTAGAGTTTCCTAACCTCATGTCTGTACTTGGATTTGGATGTATTTGGGTCTCAAGTGCAGGGCTCCTGCTAAAGGCTTGAACAGGGCTTTTTCTTAATAAAAATTGAATCACCTTTGATGTAATTAGTTGTGGGGCACTCTGCTCAGTCTATTTTTGCCTAATTAGCAGCTGCAGCATCTTCCCCATAGCTATACAAACTAACTTGCCTGCTCTGCTTCTTGTTGTACTGTCATAGCTTGTGATCGGGTGCCAATTGATAAATCCTCCTAGGCTACTAGTTGGCTAGCAGCATCCAGCTTTTGGGCATTAAATAAAGATGTGGTGTGGCTTTAAAGAGCACTCTTTCATATGTGATTTGCATGAATTTCTTTGCTTACAGGATATACTCTAGCAGAACATATCATAGTCAGCTGAAGAATGTGTGTTAATCAAAACTGCATCCTAGCATGCAGATTAACACCATCATCATGGACTCTTCAACTGTTGTAACATTTTTTTGCAAGTAACAGAGAAAACAATGAAGACTTAAAATGAATTTTTAAAATAGGTACCTTGTTGAGGTTATAGGATGTTGAAATTTTATAATAAATTAAGCTTCTTAATGAATATTGATTGCTTTATGCTTTTTGTCACTCCAGAAAACAGCTGCAGGTAGTGCTTTTCTCAGAATCTCCTAGTGATGTAAGTAGTTCTGCTGGAACGGTGTAGTTCTGCTGGAGATGTCACTTGCAGTCAGGCGACATCACTTCAGGGTCTTTCAGCATCAGTGGTTGTCTCCAGTGCAAATGCAGTACTGTGGCACGGTGCTTAAAACAGTAGATTGGCTATAGCTGAAGCTGGTTGCTTCCAGAGCAGAAAACTGAGACTTTCCTGGAACCAAGACCTTAAATTTCTGGCAAATAGGTGCTTATACCTGGACCTCAACATAGACACCGTGGTTCAGCCAAACAGTCCTCTGACCTGGCAGGGCAATAGCCAGAAATCTTTTCCCTGCTGTTTGACTCTTTGCCTTCATAAAGCATTGCAGTCAGTGGTGACTGTTTGCCTTTTCTAGGAATATGACACCTGAGGGTTGACCTGGAAGTGTCCAAGTTATTGTTCATCTGAGCCTAGCAGTTACAATGCTTCATGGGGGGAATATATTGTTACTTGTGCTCGCCATGCCCTGTTATGTTGATAAAGCTGATTTACGTGATCAGACTCCCGTCTTCTGCACACAGCAAATCTTTATCGAGGCATGAAGTGTTTGTGTGTTCACTATACTGTTGTTTTCATACATGTGTACACACAAGATGTGTCAGCCAAGCGGGAATTAAATATAGAGTGCCTGTGCAGGTTAGAATCCTGTGGGTAGATGTTAATTTCTCAGCTACAGTGCTCTGGTAATCGGACGGAAGAGCGGCTCTCAGGCTCCCTATCCTTTCTGTAGGAAGGTGGTATTGTGCAATTTTCCCCTCTGTTCAGAGAACTAAATGCATATACTGTGGGAGGCTTCAATTGTGATGAAATGGATTGGAAGGGCGCTAAAACTGTTTGGACATGAAAATGCATTAAGACCTAGGTCCGCCTGAAGATAATACTCCTACTTACACTACAAAAGTACTTCATGCGTCAGCTAACTTCGCGTTGAAATTGTTTTCCTTGAGGTTTGCACAAAAAAATCCATGGGAACATGCAAAAGCTTGCTCATCCCAAACTCTGAGGTGAAAAGTCATGATTTTTAACTTGAGCACGTTCTCACCCCATGTGACATCAGTGGTGGATGCTCCAAACTCCATTTCCCTGGAAACCAATTTACTTCCAGGTGTTTTTAAAGGTTTGCTCTTGATGATGAACCATATGGATATACCAAGCAAAATGCAAGACTTAAAGGCAACAGCTGTTCTAAGAAGTTAATGATTTAAGAAAGTATAATAATGCAAGGTTATTCTGGGATGGGAAACATCCATTTTATGCCTCGTCACTCTTGCCAGCTGAATGCTAACTAAAAATATTATAGGAATATGAAGACATTGTCCTTAAGCAGAAATTTGTTCTTTAACCTCAATATGAAGGGTAGGGTTGTCTTACAATGTATTTCAGTATAGCTGTTTTGTAACTGAATGTATATTTATTCTTTCCCTAGACTGTACATGCCATTTGGGTTGGAGAACAGAACGCACCATGGGACAGCCTCAAAGATATTTCTCCAGACAAGGTCTCTTACTTGGGTGATGTGTCTGCTCTCCTGACTGTCTTCATACCCAAAGGATTTATTTTCCTTTTGGAAATATTTTAAGCTGAAATCTTGTTCCTTACTGGAAACTGTCTACACTAAAGACTGCACGCATCATGGGTGATATGGCAAACAACTCGGTTGCATATAGTGGTGTAAAAAATGCTGTAAAAGAAGCTAATCATGGAGATTTTGGAGTTACTCTTGCAGAGCTCCGTTCTCTTATGGAACTTCGAGCTACAGATGCACTGCATAAAATACAGGAATGCTATGGAGATGTACATGGCATCTGTACAAAATTGAAAACTTCACCAAATGAAGGTAAGTCAATTTTAATGCTGTTATTGAGGAAACTTCATTTAGGAAAAACCTTAGTCAAGCAAACTACTTCCTTTTTAATGTAACAAAGTTTATAGAAGTATTTCAGTTACTGTAATAAAATATTGCTTCTTACTTCCCTAAGGCAGAGGTATTCAATGGTAATAAGTAAGCAAAAACTCTTTCAATTGGTCTAACTGCATGTGAGATGTGGGATTAGTGGTGAAGTTGCACTTTGGAATAAAGCTCGTTGACATAGGCATCCACATATGAAATAGCAATGCAGCATTGCAATGTTTAACTTACTGTGAAAGTGTAAGTTTTGTGAATAGTTATGTGACCTATAGTTCACAACTCAGATCAGGCGGTCGTAGATCACAAGGTTTTAATTGTCTAATGCTGGGCTTATTGATGGTTCTGTGTTGCTGTGTTCTTGTATTCCCTAATGCAACAATTTTTAAAACGGGTGACATCTGTTTTCTATTTGTACTACATTGAATTCTTGATAGCAGGATCTAGTTTTTAAATATATAGTATTTCTGTAGATTTCTTTTGAGATATACAAAATAGCTACCAATACGGCTTTAGGCAATAAGAGGTACTGTCACTATTAGTAGAAGGTTTGCAAAGTGATCACACAATCTTATTCTCTAGAAATAAGCATCTTTAAAGAAGTCCGTGCCGTGTTGGACTTGATGGCATTCTGTGAAGTGTGGCTACCTGATGCTTTTGCTCTCTAGAGTTAGAGAGCAAAAGCTCTAGAGTTAGCATTCCAAGGTGGACTGTAAAGAAGGAAATAAATGTATCAAGTCTCCTGAGAGCTTTCCAGAAGTCTTCTTAAGATCAGGCCCTCTCTTACTACTCTTCCAATGTAAATGAAAGCTATAAGCTTTCATTTGTGAAAGAAACATGCAAGGCTTATCACTTCAGATAACTAAACTGTAGTATCCTGTAGAAATGTTTTCACGTATTTTTCTCTGACAGTAACTCAAACTTAATGTTAAGTCCTGCTGTTGGTAGTGATTGAGAAGTACCAAAGTCAAGATTTTGGCAAATTGTGGTGTCTCAGCATTTAAGTGCTTGCATAGCTTTTAACCAATGTGGTGTCATGTTGGTGGCAGTAAGGTACCTGCTGTCTTAATCCTGGAGAGCTGTTGCTTTCTGTTCTTCAGAAATGCTATGGAAAGGTTTGTCTTCTTGGATCAAGAACAGCCTACTAATGCCATAAGGTATCTCTGGGTACATCTATCTGCATTTAGCATGTATTGGCTTGATCTGCTTTTGAAGCCAGACTCCTGGAAATCACTCTTGAAATTATTTCTGTATGTGAACTGGGTTCCTCCTACCAAGCTGAAAGTAGCCAGCTCTGATGTCTGACCTGCCAGTGAATAGGAATAGACCAGTTTTAGGCCGAAGAAGAAATTTATAAAACATGAAGAGTGCAACCAGCTGTTCCTCGGCATCAGTGGAGTTGTAAAGTTTAGTGCATGCGTGTGAAGCACTTCTGTGCCCAAGCAGTGTAACGCCCCTGAGATAGGAGCAGCAGCCTCTCGTTACCTTGTTGACCTGTTGTATAGTACCGAAAGGCAGTTTCCTTTCTCAGTGAAAAGGGCTGTAGTTTTCTACAATTGGGAACTGAACAGAGAGTTTAATCCTGTTTTACAGTAATCTGCAAGGTTTAAGGCCTGCTATTACTGCAGGCTAGGTGGGTGTACGATTGTAGATGGCCATGAGGCACTAAGCACCAAATACGTGATACGCTGCAGGATTCACTTCATGTCCCTTAATGTAACGAGCAGGTTAACACATGAGAATGATGAATGTCAGCGTACTAAAACTAGAAAGGGTTAGGTGCCCTTTCTTTCAGATTGATTCTGCTATACTGTGGACTATGTGACCAAGGCCTTTCCCTTTCAAAAGGGTTTGACATTTAGATGTACTATCCTGCAATCAGTTAAATACAATCACTAACTTGAGAAAAGGACACCATATTTTTTTTTTTTGAACAGTCAAACATGATAATTAGCTCAGAAAATGCTAAGTAATATGAGTTAAAGCAGCGTCCTCTGCAAAGGTGTCGTTTTGGCTCTAAATTACTACAGGAACCTTTAGAGAACCAGCCTCTCTGTTGGGTAAACTGGTATAAATTTCTCAGAGGTAGTACTGGAGAGCTCTTGTAAAAGTAGAACTAGGTCTCTTCTGTCAAATTCAAGTTGTAAGTATAGAAATGGAGACATTTCTAATGGAGAAAACCTAGGCAAGATCTATGGCGAAAACTGCTGTGTGTTACACTAGTTCTAGCTCTCCAAAATCTCGTGTGTACACCTGCAAGGCCCTATGACACTTCGTTCTATTTGGAAGCTTTCTGTATGATATGAAATGCTGACTTGCATAATTAGCAGTGGCTTCACAGCAAAAGTACAGGTAGTTCCAAAATGCCAGGCAGTGGATAAGTTCAGCTTGTATAATTTCTTGCTTTGAAGCTGTTGACAATGTAAGGCAATGTCTGTACTGAGGCGAAATGTGGATCAGGCCTACCTGACTTCAGATGAGAAATGGGAACTATCCTTTACTAGTATTACTAAAAAAAGACACGAACAGACTTTACTGCTTAGTATTTAATATTTATTAAGTCCTTTACACATGCACAAATGTATACAAATGTGAATAAATGAATGTTTGACGTATCTGTAGTAGCAGAAGTCCTTCCTATATTCTGGAGAGATGGACCACCATTGATATTTCCACAGGCCTACATAATTTTGATTGTCTAGTAACTTCTAGATTTCTAATAAAATTTGTATATGAAGCTTTAACTAGTCCCTTGCTTAATATTTTTTAAACTTAACCTCAAATAACATAAATTGCCCTAGTTAAGACACATAATGAAACAATATAACGGCAGTAGTTTTGGCCTCGGGACTGTAGATTATAAACTATGAAATTGTCAGCCATGTGGTAAATATAGCAAGTTCAGTAATGGTGCATGGTGTATTATGGCAAATACTAAAAATACAAATGCTTTTTTTCTTCGCTAGGCTTATTTACTGATCTTCATTAAGTGGTTCTGATGGTAGCTTGACTTTATATAGCCTTGTTGGAAAACGCTTTTCATCCTTAAGGACCATGGCTATATACTACTAATGTTCTGCATCCTGGTACCCTGTGAAGGGAGGAGGAGAGTGGTGCCGCTGACATTATGTAAATAATTTTCCAAACTCTGCCATGCTAAAAGGAAGAGAGAAATGGTATCTGTTGCAAAAGAGCAATATGGTCCAGCCTTTTGGAATTGCCAAGCTGTCCTGAATTTCTCTAGATCCTCTGGTATAGCTGGATTTTCAAAATGGTCTTGCAATGCTTGAGTAAGCACCTCAAAGCTTGAACTTCAGGAAGTGTAGTGTTATGGTTAACCAGTAAAATTGCTCCTTTGTATTAAACCTCCAAAGCTGTGAATTCAAGGTGGATCTAAAAGTGTTAGAATAAATCTAATTTATTAAATGCACTAAGTATGTTTAATTCGTTTCACTTTTGAAAAGATCTGCACATAATATTTTGCTTTTCAGTTAAGTGATTATATAGCAGTTGTTAGCATTTAAAATTGAGTTTTGTGGTTCAGCAGTCTTTGCAAAATGTCTTGAAATATCATGTGATGGTTCTAGGAAGTGTCTGTTAGAGGTGTTAAATACCCCACTTATTATGAAAGCCAGTTGCAGCGGTTCTGCTGTTCTCTGTTTTGATTACCTAGTGTGTTTGCAATGCCCTTATCACTAAGGAGCTGGGTTGACTACTAAAAAAAAGTGCTGCTAGGAAAATTGTTGTCTTTAAGCAGGTGCTGATCATAACCTTGGGAGCAATATGGCTGAAGTATCCAGACCTTTGCTCTGAACGTGGCTGGACATTTGGCCATTTGGCTTTGAAAAATGAGCTAGTGGCTTAAATTCTGAATGGCAGGTTAGGCAGCTGGAAACTGTTGAAGGAGTAAACAGATCATCTACTTATGGAAGACCTTGAGTGCCTGACCTTGCACTGAATATATTTGGTATTCCTTTATTTTTAAGCCTTGGCTAACTCTTGAAGCATGCGGTGCCTTTTAGCGAAGGCCCCTCGCTCTTGCCCGCTAGTGTCCCTTGAGGATGGTACAAGACTTGAGACAGAGAAGACGACTCTGAAAGAAATATAAGAAAGAAGATAGGTACTAAACTGAGGTGACAGACCCTGCACAGTGCTAACTATGGGCTGGCTCTATGTGAGAAGAGGTAGAAGGAAAGTGAAGCTTCAGAAAAGCAAACAACTGCTGTCTGGGTGGAAGCAGCACCGCTAAGTGGCTGCCTCTCTCCGTATGATGCCTGGAGATCTTCACCAGCTTTTAATAGTATTTTATAGCATAATTAAAGAATACACAAGTATAATATTTATAGTATTTTTGTATTACTAATTATATTAAATATTTCATTATAAATGTTACATTAATTGTAGGATCCTAGGATGTTATCTCTGAATACAGAATCCCTACAGTGGGAACCAGAGCTGGCTTCACAGGCTGTGATCATGCTAAAGCTGCATGGTGCTACTCAGTCTCGATAGTAATAACTCTACTAATGATCTTGTCTTGCAAACTTGTTTACTTTGTACGAAGGTATGTCTGTTACTATTACTTTGTTGCTATGTCATATTAAGTGCAAGTAGGTAGACCAGCTTACTTTATATTGGCAAAGTGTGAATTATAAAAATATAGCTGGTTTTCTATAGTGACTGATTTAAGGCTAATGCTTATGTAATTGTATTTGAGATATGGCTTTTCAGTATTGTTACTGAAATATGGAGTGGGACTTGAGTCCATGATTGGGAAAGCCTCGATCACTTCTAATGTGAGGGTGAAATGCAAATAAGTGTCACTAACTTTGTCTTATTATTAAATAGGTTTAAGTGGAAATCCAGCAGATATAGAAAGGAGAGAAGCAGTTTTTGGGAAGAACTTTATACCTCCTAAAAAGCCAAAAACATTTCTTCAGTTAGTATGGGAAGCACTACAGGACGTTACACTAATTATATTAGAAATTGCAGCCGTAGTATCCTTGGGCCTTTCTTTTTACCAGCCTCCAGGAGGAAATGAATCACGTAAGTAAATTTTTTTTAAAAAGTAGGTATCTACCTGCTCCAACGTGCCTATACTGTAAATCTGATGGGAGACAGTAAGTCAGTGGAAAAGCAGCTTATTGTTCCTTATTGAGAGAACACTACTAGAACTCTAGATTGCCTTAAAAAGTTATTAAAAGACAATTTCACTGGTCATGATCTGGTATCATTCTGACCGAAATAAAGCTGAAGATAAAGTGCAAGCAGCCGGAACAATGACTTGTCTTGGATCCAGTCACGGTTTTGTGCAAGTGCTTTTTTAGCTTTGCCTCAAATATTTAAGCAATTTATAATTTGCGGACATGTGCTTTCTTTGGGGAGTCAGCAAGTCTTAAATTTTCCTTGATTTGCAATGTGACACGGGTAACTTTCTAATTTAAGAAATGGAGCTATGTTTATACTTCTAAATGGAGGATGAAGGGATCTGTCCTTTATTGAACTGAATTTTTGCAAGGATATCTGGCTTGTTAAGATAAAGGTAAAGTGAGAAATGTTAAGAAAGCAGAAGGTAGTTAATGAATTGTCTAGTCTGGCATTCTTACAGCATCATTTAACAAGATAATAAGGACAGGTAACTTTCTATATCAACTTCTCTGATGTTCAGATAAGTAGGGATGTAAATTCTGGGTGGTTTAACTTCCTTGAACTCTGCTCTAGCTTTCAAGTTCTTTAACTCCTTGTGTGTTACCCTTACTGAAAATAAACATAAAATTGTAAAGAAGGCTGGCATGGAAAATGTTTAGCAGCTATTAGTAGTCTCTTCTGTTTGGCAAAATTTTTTTGTTGTTGAAATAACTATCTGCGTGAACTTTCTTAAATCTAAAACCTGTTTTCTACAGTATGTGGATCAGTAAATATTGGTGAAGAAGAGGAGGAATCTGAAGCAGGTTGGATTGAAGGAGCAGCAATCCTCCTATCTGTAGTTTGTGTGGTATTAGTAACAGCTTTCAATGACTGGAGTAAAGAGAAACAATTTCGGGGATTGCAGAGCCGTATTGAACAAGAACAGAAATTCACAGTCATCAGAGGTGGCCAAGTCATCCAAATACCAGTAGCTGACATAATTGTTGGAGATATTGCGCAAGTGAAATATGGTAAACATATTTTTAAAGTTGAACTTTCTTTTATTTTTAAAAAAGGAACTGCAGTCAACATACCCAGTGATCTCTCGTAGGTGATCTTTTA
The DNA here is from genome assembly GCA_034008185.1 of Gorsachius magnificus. Classification (NCBI taxonomy): domain Eukaryota; kingdom Metazoa; phylum Chordata; class Aves; order Pelecaniformes; family Ardeidae; genus Gorsachius; species Gorsachius magnificus. The sequence continues at coordinate 169,463,585 of CM067081.1, forward strand.
CCGGCTGATGGTGTACTCATTCAAGGAAATGACCTCAAAATTGATGAGAGCTCACTGACTGGAGAATCTGATCATGTTAAGAAATCTCTGGACAGAGATCCTATGCTGCTGTCAGGTGTGTAATATTTGACAATTCTTGAAGAAAGTGGTTTGTTTCTGGGGGTAAACTGGTTATTTAAAATTTTGAGGTTAAAATCTGGCAAATTGGACCTTATCTAGGCTGACTCCTACAAGTATCCAAAACCAGGGCAACTAGTACAAAACATTGTCAAAGTGAGCAGACTTTTAAAACTGACAAATACTTTGTGTAGTTCCTTATGGTTTTACTTTCCAGACAGTTTTGGCAATTAAAGCTCTAGGGGAGAACAGTGGTATTTGTAAAAACACCACCTTATGGTTTTGTCAACGTGAAATTTGAGAACCCATTTTCTTTGTGCTCTGCCACATAACTGCTCGAGTCTCAGTGGGAAACTTGATTCAATCTTTCAGGTACACATGTGATGGAAGGTTCTGGAAGAATGGTAGTTACTGCTGTAGGTGTGAACTCTCAGACTGGAATCATCTTTACCTTACTTGGGGCTGGAGGAGATGAAGAGGAGAAGGAGAAGGAAAAAGAGAAGAAGGACAAGAAAAGTAGGCATAATAATTTTAAATCCCTGGGGAGAGAGGGGTAACCTCATGAATGTTACTGGATAAAAACATGTTCTAGTCATCTGGAGCCAGAAATCTTTTTTTTTTAAACCTCATACTTTCAGTAGGTTTCACAGGAAAATAAAACCTCTGGTCCAGAGACCTGAGAGTACACCACTGCTAATAACTTGCCACATGGATTTTTAATTAAATTTCAGATCTCACTGATCAATTAGAGGTTGGAAAGTTTACAACTCCTAACCAGCCATACCAAGTATAAATTATTAAACTGCCATATTGTGTAACTTCAAAATACATTCCTGTCTAATAGCAAATATTTGTTTATGGCCAACAGGTTATTACCAATAACTCAGTAAGTATCTAGTTCTGCTTTTGACATATAGAAAATGTCCTGGATAGGGAGTTCTTCCATGACACTTGAAGGGGAAAAGCTTGTATCAATGATACTGCTGAGTCTGTGGATATCTTAAACATATGTAAGACTGATTTTGGTAAAGGTGAGCAGACAGCTGCTTCTGCCACTCCTTTTCTTCCAGAGCTGAAAGTTTGAATGCTCAGATATATACATAAGGTAAATCCTAGTGGTACTTTTCTGTAAACTTTTATTTTTGGAGGGATGAGAGGTTTGTAACCCAGAGCATTTTGGAGCCCTTCTGTGAAGTGTGAGATGGGCTCTGTGAAGTGTGAAATGGGCTATCTTCCCTATTCTGAAGGACTTGCTCAGTAGCTGGAACTATAAGGTCACTTATCTAAGCCATAGCCTTTAGCCTGAGAATCAAAGCTTAGAAATGTTAACCAGTAATGTTTTGATACTAGCTCTCATAAGGCATGTTCAAGATTGAGGTTCTCCACAGCAAAAATTTTTGTAGCAACTGTTGTGAGGTCTACTGGATGAGACTGAGTCTGAGGATTCTTGGTAGGAAAATGCACATTTTCATCAGAGGAATATGAAACAGTAATGGAAACCCATAAATGGAAACCCATACAGAAATGTGCTTAGGAATCTCAGTGCCTTCAAACTAAAGAGGCAATTGTTGAGATGTGTGCTCTGTGCAGGAATTGGGATTGAACTGTGCTTTTTGTCATCTTGTCCTAATCCACAAATACCTTACAGTTCTGACCCTTTTTGAAACTTGAAGTAGTAAGCTTCTTCAGAAGTAAGTTACAAGAACTGTTATAAGAAGAATGGAAAGTTAAAAATCAGTTTCAAGCTCAAACGCGGTAGTGAAGAGTAAAAGTTGACCTGCAACACTTCCAGGAATTAGTGTGGAACAATTTCCATCCTTTGCTCTTTCTCTTAGAGAGGAAGGAGGAGAAAGCAAGGAACAGTACCAGCTGCTACAGGAGATATGGAGAAGATTATAGCTTTTATTAATATTCTGCCAGTGTCTATTATTCTATAAGCAGAAGTCTTTTTGACAGGTAGTGTTTTGGTGTATCCTAGGGCCTGAACACTTGTGGATTTTTTTTTTTTTTGTCTCCCAAGATAGACAACTTCCTCTTTCACTTAGGTGCCTGATAAGATTCTCCTTGGTAAAACTCAGGTTAAACTAAATTAGCTTCTCTGTGAATGTTAAGCAGATTAAAGTGGCTATTTTTAGTTGGCTGCGTATTGCTTGGTTCAGAGTGAAAGCAAACGTATGTGCAAGGAGTTAGAAGTGTAGGGTTAGAAGTACAGAACTTTACTCTTCTAAGAGGGAAAGAAGAACTAGGAAAGAACAAGTACTAAATTAGACAATGGTGCGTTCTTAAGAGGTCTGAAGTGGCATCTTCTGGAGAAGGTGAACATACATTTTTTTTCTTCTCAGCTGTTCTGAGGATGCTCGGGGGGAAATATTATGTATAGAGATCAGACTATGTCCACAGTAACAATGTAGTGGAGGTATTAAATGTCATCTCAGGCAGGCTGCTTGATAATTTGATTTTGTTCTTCCTGAGTGCTCCCATACATTTCAGTCTCCATAACCTAAGTCTGAAGACTTAATGAATTACCAGTGAGACTGAAAAGTTCCTCAATTTTGTGCTTTAATTTCAGGTTATAGCAAATAGTAATATAACACTTGCTTTCTCTACTTAAGAGAAAAGTTTGTCACTTGCCAAGGGCCAAGGTAGTATCTGAACCTTTTTATCCAAAAAACCTAATGAAACCGGTAGTGTGGCACCCGGCCCCATAAGCGGCACGTGATCTGTTGGTTTTCTAGTTACTTCTAATATTTCACTTATTAATTTATTTCATTATTTCACTGTCCTTCTTTATGATCACTTGTTGAACTCCATTTCTGAACAGAGATAGGAACTATATTTTATTATGAACTTGAACTATTCTCTTAGTAGTGTAATACTGGTATGTTGCCAACAGATTGTGGTCATGCTTGTGTAAATAGGGTTAGCATAGATCCAGTAATCCAGTGCTGTACCTCCATTAAGCTTTGGTGGGGATTTATAAGTATTTTATACTACAGTAGCTTCTGCAGTGTTGTGCAAAAGCACTGATTCTGGCAGTGAGATCCTACAGTTCCTCTACAGTAGTTGTCACATACAGTTGCCAAGTGTTTGAAGAACAGTGAGCAAAACCGACGCCGCCAGAATCACTTTAATGTCACAAATTTCTTTCCTAGAAAAACATTTAAGCAAGCCTTTAAAAAGCTTTCCTCACAAATAATAAATGTCTGTATCAGTAATTTGTGCAAACTTAACGATGGTAGTATAGCACTGCAGCAGTCTTGTATGGGAAAAGTAAAGCCCAAAAATCTGATGTGAGCTGTTTCTGTGAGTTGACTTATACTTTTAAAGCCTCAGTTATGTCAGCCCTCAGTCTCCAGCTTGTTCTACACTTTTTTCAAAAATGCGCAACTGCACATTAATTCAGCATATGGTAATGTATATATTGTATATAAACGTAAACACTGAAATGAACTCTGTAAAGCCAGTTTAAAACACAACTTGTTCCCCTCTCCAACAGGTAAAAAGCAAGATGGAGCTGTTGAAAACCGTAACAAAGGTAAATGCAGGTTCTCTGATCCTTTCTTGCAAGTCCTTATTTACTTGAGAGTGTTTGTAATGAATACATACTTTCCTACGAAAATGCATATTGAATACTTAGACTCAAAGTGCTTATGCTGAAGATGGCATAAGTGAATCTGTGCAAAACAAATGCTTAAATGAACTTGGTAGTCTCGACATAGCTAGATACTACAAAAGTAAACTTTACCGATGATTTTCAAGCTGTCATGTGGAGGTGAGTTAAAGTTGGCTGGCTGTCAGATATCCGCCTAGCTGCTCTCTCACTCCCCCTCCTCAGCAGGACAGGGCAGAAAATAGAATGAAGAGCTTGTGGGTTGAGATAAGGACAGGGAGATCACTTACCAATTATCTTCACGGGAAAAACAGACTCAACTTGGGGAAGATTAATTTATTGCCAATTAAAAATAGAGTAGGATGGTGAGAAACAACAGCTAAAACTACCTTCACCCCACTCCTCCTCCTTTCCAGGCTCAACTTGACTCCTCTACCTTCTCCCTCTGAGGAGTGCAGGGGGATGGGGAATGGGTTTTTTTGGTCAGTCCATAACATTTCTCTGCTGCTCCTTCCTCCTCACGCTCTTCCCCTGCTCCATCATGGGAGCCCTCCCATGGGATACAGTCCTACATGAACTTCTCCAGTGTGGGTCCCTTCCCCAAAGTACAGTCCTTCAGGCACAGGATGCACAAGTGTGAGTCTCCCATGGGCCACAGCTCCTTCCAGGAGCCTGCTTTGGCACAGGCCCTTCACAGGCTGCAGCTTCCTTCAGGGCACATAGCCTGCTGCAGCATGGGGGTCCTTCATGGGCTGCAGTGTGAATATGTGCTCCAATGTGGTCGTCCATGGGCTGCAGGGGGACAGCCTGCCCCACTGTTGTCTTCTCCACAGGCTGCAGCTCCCCTGCTGCCAGCACCGGGGCACCTGCACCCAATACACTTCTTTAAACATTCATGTGCAACATGGTGTCTCTGGATACAAGGCACTACGCAGTACTGGTGTTTAGTGGAGCCTGGTGTTATTAAGTTTTTTAAGTATCGTTGATTTTTGGGGACTCCTGAATGGTTAAACTTTATTTTATCTTAACTTCTAGCTAAAGCCCAGGATGGTGCAGCCATGGAAATGCAACCGCTGAAGAGTGAGGATGGTGGGGATGGAGATGAGAAAGACAAGAAGAGAGCAAATTTGCCAAAAAAAGAGAAGTCGGTTCTCCAAGGCAAACTTACAAAGCTGGCAGTTCAGATTGGCAAAGCAGGTATGATGTATCAGTACCCTCCTTGTTGGTGTCAAATGTTTGAATGAAGCTGAAGCATGCATAGTTTGTGAGGGGATAACTTAGGTAGCCTTGACCGGCTTGATTATTTTAAGTGCAAAATTCCAATGCATGTAAGTATGCAATTGTGCCTGAGTAGGCTGATGGCTTTTCAGACTGTGTCATGTGGATGTCTTTTATTTTTCCTTGATTTAAATAGAGTCAAGCTTTAGAGTGTCAGCTTCTGGGAGAGAAAATTCCAACTTCATAACACTGAGCAACTGTTACGAAAGATGTTTTTTGATAAGATACAGCATTTAGTGATGTACATAAAGAACTATAAATTGACTGAAGCCTGGAAAATGTGGTAGGGTTGACCAGGTTATCTCTCTCTGGTACTTCCAGAGGCTTAGGAATTTCCACTTAACATCTGCCTTGCTGATATGTAACATTTTTATTGACTTTCTACTGTCCTTTAGCTTCTGTTACTCTTCTATCTGCTAATCTTCAGCTGTCTTGTCAAAACATTTGCTGCTAAACTGTTGCTTCTTGAAAGTAGACTAAAACAACAATGAAGTTCAGCGTAAATTTTAGGCTATGTTATCTAGTATGTAGAAGTTTAATTCAAATATTTCAGGATTTATTTCGGCGCATGTAGCATTGTTGAAGGATTTAGGCTAGAAGGAACTTCTAGAAGTCTCATAGCTCAGCCCACAGCTCAAAAAGGGCTGAGACTTCAGCATCTATGTCATAAGACAGTTATGGTGTGAGGACAAAGTGATTACACTTTCAGCTTTAGCACTTCATAGTTGTGTAGAGCAATGTTAACTTTTCAGAGAAACTTGTACTAACAGACATTGAATAAAGCTTCCATGGTATGTTTAATGTAAATTGCTATTCTTATCAAACAATTTTTTCACGTCTTTCAGAAGTAAGGGCTCTTGCTTTCCTTTGTGTGCCTTTTGACCCATTGTAATTCCCCACACCCCCTCAGTGCTCATCTACTTCACGCATGCATTTTTCTGTGCTGCTGCTTTGGGATGGTCTACACACAGAAGCATCTTTATATAAAGAGCTGACACTTCAGTGACTTCTGTTCCTTTACTCAAGCCAGGTCCATTTTCCTTCACTGTTTTCATGTGGTGTCTTAAGTGTGCTGCTCAGCTTGCTAACAGCAGTTCTGATTTGTCTTCCCAGTTACTCCCAGTTCATTCAGCTTCCTTGCCATATTTAATCCCACCTTCAGCAGGAGCCAGGGTACAGACTGTCAGCAGCTTTCTCTACTGAATAAGTACAATCATTGAAAGCCTGCTGAATTATTTCAGTTTTTATTCTGCTTACTCAATTGACTTTACATATTGGTCTCTCCTGTTCATAATTAGATCTACACTTTTCAATTAAATGGGGGGGAAAAAAAAAGATTTTAGAAATTCCTAGGTGAAATGCATGAGGAAATTCCTGCATTGGAAGTTGGAACAACTTTGAGAACTACCTCAGTGTTTCCTGGCTTGCCTGTTTAAAAACCTAGCTATAAACGAACTTCTATAAAGGCAGAAGTATTTGCACTTGACTTATCCACAGTCTGTATTGCCAAATATTTGAGATAATTTCTGAAAACTGTTTATTCTCTTTTTAACAAGGTTTATTGATGTCTGCAATCACAGTCATTATCCTTGTGTTATATTTTGTAATTGATACCTTCTGGGTTCAGAAGAGACCTTGGCTTGCTGAATGTACACCAATTTATATTCAGTATTTTGTGAAGTTCTTCATTATTGGAGTTACAGTCTTGGTGGTGGCAGTGCCAGAAGGTCTTCCACTTGCAGTCACTATATCTCTGGCTTACTCTGTTAAGGTAAGTGGATAGATGGGGAACAGATCTTAAAGGTGTATTCATCAGCTGTAAAATCTCTGTTGAGATATGCTGCATCACATATATGTAACGGTTTGGGGAGAAACTTTTCTTGTTTCCCTGAACTGTGAAAGAAACCCGCCCCAGTATTTTTTCTTAATCTCTGAACGCACACTGACATGAGCAATGATCAGTGACAGCCTGTTGTCACCAACTAAGATGAATGAGTTTAGCTCATAACATTGTAGCACTTGCTTAAAATAAATAGGTGTGTTAGAGTTTGTAAATAACAAACTCTTCTGTAAACCTGAACTTCTACCTAACTGATGTGTTAAGTAACTGCTACAAAAGTTTCCAGATTTATTCTCCTTGAGGACCAAATATTGTAGAATATGCAGCTTTCTATTTACTATACAGTATGTTTTTTAACTTGTGCTCTTTGTTATCTCAATTTTCTTATTGCTTCAGCATGCTGGGACTGGTATTGACTCAAAAATCTAATTGTAAAGACAATGGCTGTTTAGGCTGTGTTCTAAAAGTCAATAACTTACAGTACTAGCTAGTAATGGCCTTAGTATTGTATCATTTGAAGCTACTCTGTCTCTTCAAGGTTAAAATACTATCCAAACTTGATAAGTAAACTATGAAATTTGTGTAGTCCTCACTATCAGAGCTGAAACATTAGGCTTCCGGTTTATATTTGCTTTTAAGTCTGACAATAGCATCTTTGAAATAAATATCAACTGGTGTTTGGATAAGTTTGTAACATAGCTTACTTGATCTTTCTTGCAAGCAGAAGTAGTTTTTTTAATGTTGTATCTGGCAAAGCTCAGTCTCTACCTCTCCTCTGTTTCTAAGCATCATCATAAACCATTTGCTTGTAACAGCCTGACTAGTATCAGTAGTCAGAGTAACATGCAGATGCAGGAGATTAAGACTGTATTTATTAACTTTGTTCAAAGTGAAATTTACTGTGACATGATAGACTTAAAGCAATCCTTACGGAATGCGGCAGCTACAAATTCTTCCTCTGTAAGATGCCAGATAACTTAAAGCCTGAGTCTATTCTGAAACTGCTGTGTAAGACTGGATACCCTAAATTAGAATTTCTGAAATGTGAAGTAATGGTCACGGCTAGCTGTTGACTGCTTTTATTTCCCTAGAAAATGATGAAAGATAATAACTTGGTGAGACATCTGGATGCATGTGAAACAATGGGCAATGCAACAGCTATTTGCTCAGATAAAACAGGAACATTGACCATGAACAGAATGACAGTGGTACAAGCCTACATCAATGAAAAACATTACAAAAAAATTCCAGAACCAGAAGCTATTCCAGAGAAAACTATGGCTTACCTTGTGACAGGAATTTCTGTTAATTGTGCTTATACTTCCAAAATACTGGTAAGTGGATTTCTTCATTCTAGTTGGGGTAACTAATCAGCTTCCTCAAAAGATGCAAATTGTCTGGTGGCCACATGGTAGGCAGTTAAGTGTAAGTGTGTGCCAAAATGCAGTGTAAGGTATTTTGTACCTGCTGTAAATTACTCAACTGTTCATTTGAGACTAAATTTCAAAAATAGCTTATTTCAGTTAGAACTGATAATTCAAAGATACAATCTCAGGAAAATAACTTCCTTTAAGTTCACAGTTGTGTCTACATTTGTTTTTAAAAGTGGGGTTGTTTACTTTACTTGAAGAGCATCTTGGCTTGATTTGAGCTCTACCTCAAAGTAAACATGTAAGAGTAGCATAACATTAGCTAGAATGTAATGAGAAAATGCAAGTCCAGATGAGGATTTTGATGGATTTTTAATCCAGATACTGTTGTATGAGTTTGTAGGCTTTAGAATTGTAACATCTTTGCTCACACCTTGTTTGAGACTTCCAAAATATTTTGAAATAAAAAGAATAACGGACTGTTGCACATCATAAATACTGGACTATTTAGTACTTTTGTGTGCAGCCTTTTCTGCTACTCCAAACATAGCTTCCTTGCTGTAGTTATTCCAACGTGTTATATAACATATTCTTTAAGGCAGCAAAAATAATAATTAGGATTTACCTTCAAAAAGTAAATAAATAGCACTTCAAGATTTAGTAGAAGCCTCCACTATGAATGCTTTGTACAGGAATAGCAGTAAAACCCCAGTCAAAAAGCTACTTATCAGCCAGTTAAGATGGTACCTCTGCAAGAATTTCCTCAATAGCAGTACTTGAGGTGGCACATCAAGATCACCAGCACCAATTTCTCTGAATCGAGACTGAAATACCACTAATGAGTTATAGCATGTGAGGAATTTCACAGTCTATTTTCTACAGATCTTTTTATAGAAAGAAAAAAAGAAAGTAGCTGCATGTAAACTGAGCAGGTCCCTTACTACTACAATTTTAATGAAATTATATCCCATGCAGTCAAAGTTAGTCTGTTTTACATAATCACAGAGAGCTGAAAGGAACCTCTTGAGATCCATTGGTCCAACTCCCCTGCTCAAAGCAGGGTCAGCCAGAGCATGTTGCTCAGGGCTATGTCCAGTCAGGTTTTAAGAATCTCAAAGGAGAGAGACTCTGCAACCTCTGGGCAACCTGGTCAAGCATTTGACCACCCTTAGAGTAAAAAGGTGTTTCCTTAAGTTCAAATGGAATTTCAGAGTTTCAGTTTGTACCCATTGATTGTTGTCCTTTCGCTGGGTACCACTAAGAAGCCTGGCTTGGCAGTCTTTACCATTGCTCCACCCGCTTGCCCCATTAAGTCATTTAATACACACTGATAAGTTTCTTCCCCAGAGCCTTCTCTTCTCCAGGCTGAACAGTCCCAGCTCTCTCAGCCTCTCCTCATATGTAAGGTGCTCCGGTCCCTTTATCATCTTTGTAGCCCATGGCTGGATGCCCATGTCTTTTGTACCGGGGACCCCAGAACTGGACACCTTAAACTGCACATGAAAGTGAACATTTTCAAAGTGTGAGCAAATCCAAGATCTTGCAACAATGAATGATGAAAATGTATCACTGGCTTATGATTAATATAGTTCAGCTCTAGCTGTTTGAGGCATGTCAGGCTAAGCACTTTTACCTTTATTGCTACAAACTACACTGCAATGTTATAGCTTGTATAAGCTCAGAAATATCTTGAGAGAAATACTCCTTTACCTATAGCACTAGTACGTGTATATTCCACATAGCTGAGATAAGAAACTTGTTCTGGTATTAAAGGGTTGGAAACTTGTTTCTGAACTCTTTCCAGTTAAATAGGCCATGGCCTGGAAAACCGAACTTGTAGTGAGGCTTAAGAAGCTTAAAGACTTAGTTTATTCAGTAGAAGGCTAACAGGTGATGTGATCAGAGTCTAAGTCATTGAGGAAGAGTTATTGCAGGAGAGGATACTTCAGTTTAACAGAAATAATAACATGTAGCTTGCTTAATTCAGTTTAAGTAAACTTACCTGTACTTTTAAGATGCAAAATAATTTTTCAGTAACTACACTCAATTGATCAGATAGATATTTTAAGCAATGGAAAATGCGTTTTAGAAGGGTCATGTTGGGATTTGGTACAAACTTAATGGTTGACTTTTGAGTCTGAGAAAGGGACCGAAAGATCCTAAACAGGTACAGAAGTTACTTACAAAAGCCAGCAGTATGACTTTGGCTTATGACTCATAGGAATTTATAGAGTAATCATTGCAAAAGTGAAACTCTCCCATCCCAGAGCTTCCTTGTTTTCTAAATGCTGTACTTCAGTGGTTCATAAGTTAACCTCCTAATCAGCGAAGGTTCTTGTTCTTCTTGCAGCCTCCTGAAAAAGAAGGTGGCCTACCACGTCATGTTGGAAATAAAACTGAATGTGCCTTGCTGGGATTGCTCTTGGATTTAAAACGTGATTATCAGGACGTAAGAAATGAGATACCAGAAGAGGATTTGTACAAAGTGTACACCTTCAACTCTGTTAGAAAATCTATGAGTACTGTGTTAAAAAACTCTGATGGCAGTTTCCGGATATTCAGTAAAGGTGCCTCTGAGATAGTTCTTAAAAAGTAAGAACAACTAGTATTGTCCTTCAGCACTTAAATTTGGCTAAATGTTGTGATAAGTGAGGAGACTGAAGTGCTAAACAACACTGTGCCATAGCCTGTGAAATATTTCTGTCGCCCTATTCACAGCCAAGTGCAGCAGTCCTATACCCTTGTGATTCTAGCCAGCTTCCCAGCTTGGCTCCCTCAACTACTTGACTTTCTACAGTAACATGGACAATTAGCATTTCTGTTACTTCAGTTGTCACACCCCTCAAAAAAAGAGCTGGTCATAATTAATTTAACTTGTGAACTCTGCTCTGGTACAGGGAAAGTGTCTATGAATTGACCTATTCCCTAGTTAAACTACTATGGTTTTAGATATGGGTGGTCAAAATGTTCACCCATCTTCCAGTAATGTCCCAACAACTGATATGCCTAAATTCCAGTAATGACTTGTGCCTTCAAAAAGTGATTACTTTTAAGATTATTTTCAGCTTCAAAAGACTCTGCAAGTTGGTGTCCAAGTTGATCATTTTAAGAGGAGGTTGAACTTGGCCAATGGAGAAACTTGAGGGTTTTTAATGTGACAGAGCAAATTGCTTCCTTATGCATCTGCCCCTCTATAGAGGATTTATTAGAATGAGATTAGACTCTTAGTGAGAGATTAGTCACCACTGGGACAAACCTTTAGGTGTGAAGAAGGCCATGGTAACTCCTAACTAGGTGAGGAGAAAAGTCAAGGGTGTTGTCTAGGAACAGCAGTTGCAGCCAGTCTGGTTTTAGTTCTAATGTCAGACTATTTCTAGTCTAAGTAGCGCATAGATTGCGTTCACCAGTTCAATTTACCTTTTTGCTTGCTACTAGCCCCCCAAATTGTTATCTAGGAAAGTCCTAATGCACTGAAGAAAAAAGATGAAATCTTCCTTCTCCTCAACTTAGTGTTGACAACAGAAGGTCAATCTTCAAAGAACTCTTGTTCTTTTCGATATGGAACTTAGATTTAGATGTGAATTTTCTCATAGATTCTCAGCCAAGTCTCATCAGTGAATAAGTATGCCTATATTTGCATTACTTTTATCTTCAGAAGTATTTTGTACCTTATTATCTCATTGAGCAATTGAACTGCAGAAGTTGCTAAAACTCATTCAGCCCAGACTCACGTGGTCCACTTGGCTTCATAACTGAGATAAGAAAATAAATAATAAGGACATTTGGCAAAGAACAAGAAAACCTAGACTGATTTGGATACTACTAGAATAGTTATAATTCCAAAACTATTTCAGAGTATGCACGAACCAGGAAACAGCCTTAGCATTATAAGCCACTTTCTTTACTCACTACCTATGCAGTGCCAGAAATTAACCTCCGGGCTTGTAACCTGGTTTGTCAGTTGTGCTGCTCATTCTTTATTGTCATATGTTTGACTGTTCTTGAGCACTGAAAGCTTAAACGTGAATATTTATAAGACACAAATAAGTCATTAGTAAGTGTAGAAGAAATGCAGCAAACTTTTTCAAACAGTGCAGTTTTATTCTTCTTTCTTTACCATCAAGTCAAATATTTGAAGTGGGTTTCAGTGAAATCTTTACTTAAAGCTTATTGGCTTCCATTCCATCTTGGAATGCTTTGAATTTACTGTGATTGCAGGGAACACAAGATATCCTTAGTGGTTGCTGACATTTGAACAGATAACCAGAATCAGGAAATTTGGATAGACTTCAAATTTCAATTATGATGAATACTATGAAGCTTTAAGAGACTGCTTCGTTTTCATTTCCTGGCTGAGGTGGAAACTTTTATACATATTGCACCTGGGAATTCCCTAAACACTTGGACTAAATATTTAAATATAACAATAGTCATTTTAGCAGATCTGCCAGGTCTGAACTTGATATTTTTTTAAAAAGTCATAAATTCTTATTTATATTTTTTCAGTGCCACATTAATACTAATTTGTAAAACAAATACATATGACATTGCTTTTTGGCAAAACTTTGCTAAGGATGCAGATGAGCAAGACTAAATTTATTGTTCAAAATATTTGGTAGTGTTATATTCATGGCATCAATATTGGTAAAGTATGCATGCTGTCTAGTTGCTAGTATGCAACTAAAAGAGCGTGTGTTGAAATGTTAGAGTACATAGTGTTGAATCTAGTTTCTTTTACAAACATTTAAGTCAGACTTAAATATTTGTTTTTCACTTAATGCTTCACATGAAAAACTCAATGCCAGATGCTGAGTATTCTGCACTTAGATTGGGACGGACACACACACACCCCCTTACTAATTGTAAGGATAGCATTGGTTCATCACAGTACTGGAGTTTGCTTTTGGTGCTATAAGTTTAGTGCTTACAGCTGTTTAAGCACCATATGCATGGTGCTGAAACATATTGTACTTCTGAGACTTGCATAACTGTTTAACAAGGTGGGATTATTTTGTTGAACTTAAAATTGGGTTGATTGACTCAACCAGCGCAGACACTAGTCTGTTTACATAGGATGGAGAAATGGATACTCCTGGGAGGTAACTGATGTTTGTGTCCTAAATTCACTGGGCACTATTTTCATTCTAGGATGACTGGCTCAGTTAACTTTCTACACCTAATATATTTTGCAATTGGGAAGAGATTAAGTGCATATGGAGAAAATTACCTTAGGGATGCTGCTACTGATTTTACTTGTGTGTGTGTCTAGCAAAAACAAGGCTTGTGGCAACTTACTGGGGTTGACTAATAAGCCATTGAATGGGCTGATCTTCTGGTTAAAATGCGATAACTCTTTAAACCTTCCTTTTCAGGTGCTTCAAAATACTGAGTGCTAATGGAGAACCAAAGGTATTTAGACCTAGGGACCGCGATGATATCGTGAAAACTGTAATTGAGCCAATGGCTTCTGAAGGGCTCAGAACCATCTGCCTGGCATTCAGAGACTTCCCTGCAGGGGAACCTGAGCCAGAATGGGACAATGAAAATGATATTGTTACTGGTCTGACGTGCATTGCTGTTGTTGGGATTGAAGATCCTGTGAGACCTGAGGTAGGGTCACTGACTAAACCACAGTGATTGTGTTAAAACAAAGCTGATTCATGTTGTTGGTCATGCAGCAAGTACAAGGAACTGAAATGTTACTGTATGCCTTAAGCATAGTTGATAAATGAAAATCTAATTTCTTGAGGGGGAAAGTTAATGGAGCTATAAAAGCAGATTAAAACTTCTTAATGTCACTTATGCTGTGTTACTGAAGCTCTGTACAAACTAATGACTTAAGGCGCTTACTGTGCAGGGTCTTAGTAGATGGAACAACTTGTCATTTTTTTACCACTTGGAAAATTAGGAGTATTGTTTAGGATGATAGCCATTGTGCTTGTTGCCAGCTTCTCTTGAGGAATGATGGAGAGGAGGGTTTGTCACCTGAGAAACTGAGGTAAGGAGCCCGGCTTGTGGTTGAGATCTAAGGAGGGCAGTATTTTTCAACAGTGAAAGCTTTTATGCCCCACGTAAGTGAAACTCCAGTCTGATCTGCACTATCGTCACTTCACTCTAAAAGTCATGGGTGAAGTAGTGGAGTGTGAGCTGTAGTTAATTTCACATAATCATACATAAAAAGCGAGTACTCAGTACCTTTGAATACTACAGCATAATATGTCATGAAGATTTTTGTGGTATTTTTAAATACTGCAGCATTTGAAAAATGAAGGGAGGGGAGAAGGGACATGACATAATGACAAAGCACCTTTGTTTTTCAGGAAAAAATTGTGGTAAGCTACTTGATTTTTTAAAATGTTCCATAACAACAGCCTTGATCTTAAAATAAGAGTTATCCTGGATTGAACCAAAAACATTCTTTTCACTCACTTGTCTAGATTTTTTAGCTAATGTACAGTCTCTGAGCCTGTGGGGTTTTTTTTTATTTGCTTACAGGTACCTGATGCAATAAAAAAGTGTCAGCGTGCCGGCATAACTGTACGTATGGTCACTGGCGATAACATTAACACTGCTCGTGCTATTGCATTAAAATGTGGTATTCTGAATCCTGGTGAAGATTTCCTGTGTTTAGAGGGCAAAGACTTTAACAGGAGAATACGCAATGAAAAAGGAGAGGTAAGCATAACGACTATGTAAAGTAGATCAGTAGAGATTCTAGGTCTCCTAACTGCAAAATATAACCAGTGCTCTTTTTGCAGATAGAGCAAGAACGAATAGATAAAATTTGGCCAAAGCTTCGTGTTCTTGCACGATCTTCTCCCACTGACAAACACACTCTAGTAAAAGGTAAGTAAAAACTATCTGAACTTCTAAATAAAGCTTTTTTTTTTTTTTTTTTCTCTCTGCTTGAGAAATGGAGCCAACTAGAACTATCTGTTGTGTTTGGGTGTTGTGTGGTTTTGGTTTTTTTTTGTTTGGTATTTTTTTTTTAATGACTGAGGAAGACAAAAACAGGGTTTCTCTTTCAGGTTTAAACTGTGCTGTGTTGTCAATTTTGAACTGTAACACAGGTGTAATTTTATTTTAGGTATAATTGACAGCACTGTCTTTGAACAGAGGCAAGTTGTAGCAGTAACTGGTGATGGTACCAATGATGGTCCAGCTCTGAAGAAGGCAGATGTTGGATTTGCTATGGTATGATTTCTTTTTTTTTAATCTTCAGTATTTTGGAGACTTATTTTGATAAAATAACTTATAAAATCACTTAAAGGAAGATTAAACAACCTTGCTTGTTTCATGAGCCTAATATACAACTAAGTTAATGAAGTCAACTTCTCTCATACTTAATACTAATTACTTTTTCCTCCTCCCTCAGTCTTACAACTTAACCATGGTTTTATTTGATGGAAAATGTCCTTGTGGCATTTACCATTGAATGAAACTTAAAAAATGCAGATCCCCAGTCACTTGCAAATCAACACATTTTTACACACATACAGGAATAGAATTACTGATACCAAAGACTTCTGAAATTAGTTCTGTTCGACATAAGGCAAAATTAGGTGGTAAATAGCGTACTATGTTGACTTTGAGTAGAGCTTTTTGCAATATTGACTGAGTTTATTCATCTGTTTTCCATGAAATGATGCATAGGAACAGGGAGACTATAGTGAGAGAGGCTGCCAGTTGATGTTTAATATGGGTTTGGAGGCTATACTAAGAGACGTCTCTAGTACAACTGAAGTAACAGCATTTTATGACAATCTAGGCTCTGCATTTGTCTGGATGGTTCCTTGGATTAGTTTGCTTTTCCAGTTTAAATTCTCAACTACTCTTTCAAATGGTAGCCAAACCAAGTCTTGGCTTTGTGCTAGTACTGGATAGACTCATGCCTTAAGTATGTAGGCTTCAGCTTTCTTCTGTCTCTTTCAAAACACTGTAAGGTAGATTCCTCAAGCTTCCTCTTGCCTTAAGATTCCTCCTCAGTCTTAAGCTGAAAAGGTACAGTTTGGTGCTAGTAGGTCACTTCAGTCTTTAAAAACTCATTATTAACCTTTTGAAGGAAAAAAAAAAACCCCTCTAAGACCACACTCCTACACCACATACAGATGCACTGACTCAGTTGCTAATCTTGAAGGAAAAAATGGGAAGAGGAAGAGCTTTTATGTCATTCTCAAGGAGCATTTTTCGAAACCATAACTTACAAATTTGACAGCTACACATGAAATGTTCTGTAGACTGTAACGATCTTGTTTTAATGAGTATCTGGTTTTTGCTATTGTATAGCTGCTGTAGTTGGCACTGTCAGGGGCAGATTTATTTTCATCTTCCAGAACTTAAATGTTTCCTGCAGTTGCTGTCTATGTTCATTTGTATAAGAAACTTTCTCTAACTGCTTATCTAAATGCACTTAAAATATGCCACCTACTATATGATATTTAAAGGCACCTTTTAAGGTGTACACATAGCTATGCAGGTGACTCATTTCCTTGGCAAGATAATGTATCAAGAATAAGGATCATTAAATTTACTGTTGAGTTACTGTTTTTGAAATGCCAAAAGCAGAATCAATATCCCTGAAGCAGGTATTACACAGAACTCAGCTTAACTGTTTGGATACTGTAGGAGACTACAGGTGCTTAAAAAATCCTATTGCATTGCAATGTCATATGCAATGATATTGTATATTCTACTGTTTAACGCCAGTGCTCTTCTGCAAAAGGCTTTTGGTAATCTGTATCATTGTCCTGTGCTATGAACGCATGCATTGCCCTACTGCTGGAATCCATATAGCAAACTCATTAGGACATAGACTAAACTGGAGTACTGCACCATCTGGTGGCCTTTAACTTGAACAGGGTTCAGTAATGTTTCTTTGGGAGGACTTACAGGGTCTTTATTGTCAACTTGAGGATTTTTTATTAAGGTCTTTACTTTAAAGATAGCATTACCTTTTTTATTGTTTACATTTTATCATGCTTGAGTAGAACTTGAACTGGATTCAGTAGAACTTTAGGTATTTAAATTAAAATAGTCTTTCAGACATGGCGCATCAAAGTGAATGCTGACCAAGGATATAATAATAGCTTCTATTACATAAGTCAGTGCAACCTGTTATATTTCATAGTGTTTTTCTTTTTCTACCAGGGTATTGCTGGAACAGACGTAGCTAAAGAAGCTTCTGATATTATCCTTACAGACGACAACTTCACAAGTATTGTTAAAGCAGTTATGTGGGGGCGAAACGTGTATGACAGCATCTCCAAATTTCTTCAGTTCCAGCTTACTGTCAATGTAGTAGCAGTAATTGTTGCTTTTACAGGAGCATGCATAACACAAGTACGTACTGGTGGTGGATTGTTTCAGCTAATAAAGGTTGAAACTGTCATGACTGATTAACTCTTGAATTCAAACTTGCTGTTAAATACTAGTCCAAAAAACATAATGCTCTTCAGAAGATGCCCATGTTGTATAATAAATGCCTTTAATAGCTACAATTTGTTCACTTATATTGGAGGGTTTATGTATCTATCTTTATAGGATTCTCCGCTTAAAGCTGTGCAGATGCTGTGGGTAAATCTCATAATGGACACATTAGCTTCTCTTGCCCTGGCAACAGAACCACCCACTGAGGCTCTTCTGTTGAGAAAGCCTTATGGTAGAAACAAACCTTTGATTTCTCGTACAATGATGAAGAACATTTTGGGTCACGCATTCTACCAGCTCGTAGTGGTCTTCACACTCCTGTTTGCTGGTAAGAATAACAAGGCTTTACAAAGTTATTCTAAAAAGATGTACAGAGATGTGATCTTAAAACTAGTTTTTTGGTTTTGGGGTGTGTGTGGGGGTGTGTGTGTGTAAAGACACCAATTAAGCTGCTGATAAATGCCTTTTATACACAGGTGAGAAAATTTTTGATATCGATAGTGGAAGAAATGCACCTCTGCATGCTCCTCCTTCAGAGCATTATACTATTGTATTTAATACATTTGTGATGATGCAGCTTTTTAATGAAATTAATGCCCGAAAAATTCATGGTGAAAGAAATGTTTTTGAAGGAATCTTTAACAACGCTATCTTCTGTTCTATTGTTCTGGGGACGTTTGTTGTGCAGGTAAGTAAATTCTTGGAGGGTGGGGGGGAAAATGCACTGATGTACTTGCTTACCTTGGAAATGCTGATCAGCTAGTGCACATTTCTGCAATGTGAAAAACTTCCAGTGTCAAACACACTATACTATAAATCACTTGGAAGTGCTGCTTGACAGGGTTTTCAGGTAAGGCTTCTTTGAAAAATGGGTAAAATTGGAGTGTAGAAGTACTTGTATTTACCTTTTGAATTTTCTAGTCTTTCAATTTTATCTTAGTGTTCTAGTCTCTTGATAAAATGTGAAGTTGTATGTTTCCCCCCCCCGCCCCAGTCAGAACTCTTCCTCATAGTATCTGCCTGCATGTCTGAAGGAGAGCCCATATAAACAATTATAGGAAAGTTACAACTCCTCATATCTTCTTAATGAGATTAGGACATGAATAAGCTTTAGAAACTTAAGTATCATGTTTTATCTTCCCGAAGCAGAAATCAGTTATCTGTATTGGTAATGTATTTTACAGTTACCTGTATAGATGCTGCTGTTTCAGGTGAAGAACACTGATGTCTAGGGACCTTCTGTTGGTACATCTAGGCAGACTTGTAAAAGCTAATTAGTTAACTCAGTATATGCTAACAAATGAAATGAAATTATGTGAAATTGATTGGGTTAACACATTAGTGTTGAGAAACAGGAAATCAAAATTGAATCTGAAGAGAATAGTTTTCAAGAAATAGTTTCACCTTCTAAATAGCCTTGACTCTTAATTCATCAGAAGAAATAACGGACAAATTAATTTTTTTTTTTCAGAACGCTCTTTTGTTTTGGCTTAAGTTATTTCAGACCTAAGATAGCTTCTCCTTAGATTTGGGATTCCACGAAGTTGGCCAAATTCATAGCGGTTCAAGCAATGCAAATGTATGCACCTCTGCTTCATGTAAAGTTCATTCAGTTATTCTCCCAGGTTTAGGTCTTTTTAGATGACACTTCTTCATAAGCTACTCCTATTTCTAGGGTTGCGTATGCAGCAGACTGACTGTTGTTGTGCAACAAAGATATGTAGAAATTACTCCTGACTGCAACTCTGTTCTCTGTATAAACTTGGCAGACTGAATGCCTCCCCAAATAAGTAACTCCCGAGTTGTGGCCCCAGTGTTTTATTCTGAGTTAAGAAAAGAAGATGCTCTTGGGCTTTCTGGCTGTCAAGTGTCCTTCTGCATGGTCAATACCGTCTCCTTTTCATGCTTGCCCTGCTACTTGAATTGTTGATTCTCCAGGGCAGACTTTCATGCATATAATTCCTATGCAGAGGGATACCTTGCTCACTAGGGCCTGTACAGCCCGTTGTAATAGGTAAGTCAGTAGGAGCTCATTTAATTTAGCTTTTGAGATCTCTGCCCCCTCCCACCAAGACTTACTACATAGATGTCACACTGTAGTGATTTGAAGTCTGACATGTAACAATGATGGGATACATAGTAATATTTTGTAGAATTATTTCTGAAATGTTTCATGTCTTGTGGATCTACAACTTGTATTAATACAAGTTTATTAATCAACTTGGCTCTGAGAGGGGTGTTCCTATGACAAATAATTGCTGTAAATTTGTAGCATCAAACACATGCTGTAATTGTGAAATGAACGGAAAGAACTGCAGGCAAAATGAAGTAGTCGGCAGGTTTTTGTGAATGTGACATTTGAAGAATAAATGGGTAGTTCCTGAAATACTGAAAAGCATAAGAAGGCTGAGGTTTGGAAACTTGCTCAAACTGCTGAGACAGTGGAAGTGTACGCTTAGTAAGATGGGAAATCCTGTGTTCTAATGCAGAGCTGTCTGTGGTGATCTTGAAGCATTAGGGAATTTTCTAGTAACAGGTCACTGGTACATGTTGTTTAACAATGTTGCTCTTCACAGATAATTATTGTGCAGTTTGGTGGGAAGCCTTTCAGTTGCTCAGAGCTCTCGATTGAACAGTGGCTGTGGTCCATTTTCCTGGGCATGGGAACACTACTCTGGGGCCAGGTAAACTAGCTTTTTCAAAATGCCAGATATCTACTTGCATTAGAATACTTTACAGGGAAAATATAAATATGATATCTTTAGCAGTCAGATCTTTCAAGTGGACTATATGAATATATGGAGATTAACAATAAATACTGATTAAAATTGACTAGTTCAATAGCTAGAAAGTTCTTAGTTGGATATTCCTTGCTCTGACTTGGTCAATTAGTTAAATTTCATAACTAGATGCTATGGCTGGTTTATGTTTAGTAACTTTTAACTAAAAGCAGCTGTAGTTACCTTTTTAAATATGAAATTATATCTTTAGCCAGATAAGTACTAGAAGTTCTGTAAAAATACAGCTGCAACAAACATATTAATGCTGAAATATATTTAACTGAGTGTTGAATGGTGTTCTTGAAAAATCAGAGTCATTAATCTTGCTAGTATTTTCTTGATTTAAAAACTTCCTGGAGTAGCAAGAAATGCAGCAAAACGCAAAGCAACTTTCTCTTTAATCTTCATTTGCATAATTATGAAATAATTGGAAAGTTCTCACACCTATTATGCTATTACATTTTGATTTTTAACACACAGCACCCCCACACCCCCTTAGGGTTTCATTACTATTGCATGCACAACAGTGCTTGTAAGCAGCAAGCTTATTTACATGAAACTTTAGAGCTACGGAGTTTTCCATTATTTAATGACATAGTTGTCTAAACTTTTCATACCACATGAAGAGTTTTCCATTACAGTTTCTTTCCTTCCATTTTGTAAAGGACACTTTGTTTCAGTATAAAATTGGTAGGGTGAATTTTAGTTGGAAATACACACATAGATGCATATACCCACTTTTAGAATAAGCTTTTTAATAAGATTCTCTGGAAAATTAATTATTTAAAAAAAAAAATCAAATAGAGTCACTCTGAGGTTTAAAAGTAGCCTAGAAGAGAATCAAGATAGCTTGAAATACCTTTGACCCAAAGTGTCTTGCAAGGGCAAAGCTTCCCTGCTGCAGTTCATGCTGCTCTAGCATCTCATTAAAGTCAAAGAGCTTTTGACTTTCTGAGAATAGTAGAAACTGAAGTGTGATCCGGAAGCAATTTCAGCATAAAGGGCTGTTTATCTTGCTTTTGGAGCAGTCTTTTTCCTCTGCAGCTGCTGAAATGGTCTTCTAGGTTTGTGATGATCAAGGAAAGCAGTCTTGGAACTGATCTGGATCTGCTAGATGGGACGTTTCAAAAGATGACTCCCCTTAACTACATAGTTCACCAGAATAGCCCTGAAGGTGGGGATGAAAAGGAAAGCTGGAACAGCCATATGTAGTTTTTGTTTAGTTTAAGACAGATGAACTAGCGTACACCAAGTAGCAAAGTAACAATTTGGGATAAGGGTTTTGGAAACATCACTCACCTTGCAAATGGATTGATACCTTCCAGGTCACAAGAATGCATATCTGTTCTGTGTTTCTGAATTAACTGTGGCTACTTTACTTTTAATTAAATGGTGTAGTTCTCACTTGAGGTAACACATCATGCTTATCAAACTGATGGAGCTCTGAAAGCTCTAGATACAAACACAATCTACAGAATTAATGGCTCTTGTAGCTTCAGTACTGCTCCTTCCTGGCATAGTCAAGTAATGTTAAAGTGGAATTCTTTGTCTCTAGCAAGGATGTTTTGTTTTCTAGGTTTGTAGTCCAAGTTTAATTTCACACCTCAGTTGAGGTGATAAGGATATTCACAGCTTTGCAACTATTCAGCTGGAGTGATCGCTCTACATTGATGCACTCATCCCATTTACATAATTTGTTTTTTCAACTTTGCTAATTGTATGCAAGATATTATTTTAAGCCTTAAGTCTGGTATTATATTTATTATATTTTTTAGAAAAGAATAATCCTGATTTATATTTTTCATTCACCGTTAGTTGATTTCAACAATTCCAACCAGCCGTCTGAAATTCCTCAAAGAAGCTGGTCATGGAACACAAAAGGAAGAGATTCCTGAAGAAGAACTAGCAGAAGATGTAGAGGAGATCGATCATGCTGAGAGAGAATTACGTCGTGGTCAGATCTTGTGGTTTAGGGGCCTAAACAGGATACAAACTCAGGTATGGTCTTGAAAAAGGTAGGATGCAGTGGGTGTTATGAGGGATCTCTCCTCTCCATCTCCAGTCCTTTGACTAAAGTGGCAGTTCTAACCGGTGTGACTGAGACTGTCAAAAGAGGGGGTATGAATGGATGTGTAATCCCTCAGGGTCCTCTGTTTTCTTCAGCTCTAAATGCAACTCTTGCCTGTGTATCTGCTCTATAAAAAAGTGCCTTTTTTTCTTTACTTTTTGTGTGTTATAGATGGGATGGTCCTTTCTCTTGTTCTCTCTCTCTCTTGCTGAGCAAGCTGTCACAATCTCTGATTCCTTGCAGATGGATGTAGTGAATGCTTTCCAGAGTGGAAGTACCATTCAGGGGGCTCTAAGGCGGCAACCCTCCATCGCCAGCCAGCACCATGATGTAACAAATATTTCTACCCCTACACATGTAGTGTTTTCCTCTACTACTGCTTCTACTACTGTGGGGTGTGAGTGTGTGTTCCTAAAGTGCATGAAATTAACATTTCCTAATTCACGTACCTAACGTTTCTCATTTTCTCCTTAGTACTTAAAATCATCGTTCAGGTTTTTATAGAGCTCTTCCACAAAGTGGAGTCCTCAAGACTTTTTTTTCTTAGAGGGCTGAGAACAGGTGGAACAGTTTCAACAAAAGACTTTAATGTGAAAGCTGTGAGCCTGCACATCCTGTGCCTTCACCCATTCGTGTACAGAGGGATGTTTAAGATAAAACGGGAAAACTGTTGTAAATTTTCGAGTATATGCCTCTTAGGGTGACTTACATTAAGTGAATTAACCATATAATCATGGACCCAGGTCAACAAAAATAGATCTCTTGCACTGCAGCACAAATGATACTTAAGGTAAACAAGCTGATGGGAAAGCAAATGCTATGTTAAAAATATGAATGTAGTTAGAACATGGAGCACTAAATGCATTTTCTTTGTAGCCTGTAAGGAATTTCGGAATCTCTGCCTTTGTTGGACCCTTTTTATTGAATAACACAATTTTCTCAACATCAGGATTCCGGTGGCGAAACAAGGCTTCTAAAATGCAAACAAATCAGAAGAAACATTTAATCAGCTAACATAAAAAGGAAAAAGAAAAGGTTCAAGCATCGAATGGTGAAACTTTCATTCAAATCTGAAGGGTTTTTTCCTCTCTAGGTTCTTCGGGCAGCAGTTCATAAGCCATCAGTGAAACTTTGTCTCACCTTAATTCTGCCCTGTGTATATTGTGCTCTAAGTGGCATTTCAGTTTCAGCCTTCCTCTCTGTAGAGGCTAGAGATTTAATTACTCGTGTATGTAGGCTTAAACTCTGGAGCCTGAAGATGCATAACAGTTGTAGTTGAATACTGATAGCTAATATCTATTGTTGAAAGAGTTTTCCATCTTTATTACATATTACATGTTTAACTTCTCTAACTTCCTAGAAACTGATTAAATAATTTTTTTAAAAAAATAACTCTGACAGGGCTTCTTCCCCACCCCCCTCTTAAACTTTCAGATTGCCAGCTGGATGAAGACCCTTAATTTCAGGAGCTGTCTTAAATGAAACGTTCTCTTCTGATGATTTTTTTTTTGGTTTTTGTTTTTTTTTGGTTTTTGTTTTTTTTTTTTTTTTTTTTTTTGGTTTTTTTTTTTGGCTTGGCCAGAATTCCTGTGTGAACTTGCAGAAGTATTTACCTCTGTACTTATTCTCCATTGGCAAGACAGGTATTTCCCTACCTTGCAATAATATCGAGAAGTTCGGCTCACAAATTCACATGCCTCAAGAACACGAAATGAAAAGTAGATTTAACAGTAAGGATGCACAAGATTGCATCTCCTAGTTAAAATGCTAATTAGTAACCTGTATCCCTAACTACACTCAAGAACATTAATTAGACATTCAGAATTCTCTAGAGAGCAACTTCATGCCATGCTGCCATTTGAGCAGAATCTAATGGGCACTGCAGCATCTCATTACATCAAATGACCAATGCAGATACGGAGCTGCAATAGCAGAGAACTAGTTTTTGATCCTCAGTATGCAGTACAGCCCTCTCCTATGCCCTCCAGGAGAACAACTTTTGATAACTAATAACATGTTAATGGGAAAGTAGATCTATTATTTCATTGTGTCTCTCTTTTGGAGCTGTTTGTTGGAAAATAGTTCAGCTGTTCCCATGAAGTGAGGTTGCAACTCCTAAGCAGCCATCTGGCTAGGAGGATTTGGAGTGCTTACTGCATTCCTTGCTATTCTGGTACTAATATGAGGAAGGCCTGATGACAGTATAAATTACACATAACAAATTGTCTTGTTTGCTCCTCACTTATGCAATTTATTTATAGTTACCTCTCTTGTCTAATTATCTTGAGTAGTTGAAAATAAAGCATTCAAAACACTAGTTTTTCCTCATTTAAGTATAACTTAAATTGCTGATAGTATGATTCCTGCCTTCATGGCTGGATTCTGAGAGTCCTGGGTTCAAGGGAGCATCTAGACCACTTGTTTAGTTCGCATTCTGCATGGGAATCAAGCCTTTATTGTGGATATGCTTATATTCCTATGATAATTACAGCTGTCCTGTTAAGCCAAAACCTGTTTTCCATTACTGCTTATGTTCTAACTTACCATCTGTAAGCAATGAAAAACCAGTCCCACCAGGCAGCGATATTTCATTTTGCCACATAAATCAGTGGCACAGTGGGATGCAACATGCCCAATAAAGGCATTGCAAACATTGTTTTTGTGGTAAGTGCCAGGGCAGTTTACGCAGCTTGCTGGACTTGTTTAAACTAACACACCAACTCCTTAACAGAGTGCTCAGTTTTTTTTCATGTGATGAACAGTAAAGTACTAGCTGCTGTTGTAATCTTTTACTTCTCAAGCATATTCACACTATTTCCTGTCCTCCCTTTATTGGTAGTTATGTCCTTCCCCTTGCGCGCGTGCCCCCTCTTCTTCACTCTACTTCCCGGTTTCCGTGGTTAATGGGGCTCAGCCATGTACCTGTAGTATAAAAATGGGGACATGATAGCTTTTGAGTAAAATTCTTAGTGCAAGTGCTCTGAGGGTGTAGGGGTGGGGGAACGGCGCTAGAATTTCTGGAGGTCAAAGAACACAGTCAGGACCTAAGACTATCACGTGCAGTGATTCTGTGGTAACAAATTTGACAATGCATTGCTTTTGGGGAGCCCTTCTCTGTGTTTACAGTGAGGTTGTTTTGTTTATCTTGGGTAGTTTGAAGTCTGTGGTCTTGATCTGCTTGACCTTCCAGCTTTATTCCTTCACCTGGAAGTCACTTTATCTTTACTGTCAAGGAACTCTACGGAAGCACTAGTCATGACATATTTCTTAGTTTGAAACAAGTCATCCTGGATGTGCTAAAACATATCTTTAAATTGGGTTTACTTTTTGTAACAGGAAGTTCTTGTTTACTACAGAGTTGCTCTGCTGCTTACTATACAACAGAGGAGCTTTGGGATTGAAACTCTGCTTTACTGGAGACTTACTCAAAGTAGAGATGTTGAGAACTAAATAGGGAGCTAACAGAAGGGGGAAACTGTATCTTGATTGAAGTGTTGGATAAAAGGGGTCACTGTCTTCTGACTAACCTTATTTGTTTTATGAGTTCAAGAATGAATCCTGAATTCCTAGCTGGTCAGGGAAACGTGGGGTGTGGGAGGAGGAGGGTGTGGGGAGGTGGTTTCATAATTCAAATTACAATTTGGAACACTTAAATTCAAGTCAACCTGGACAAGCACAATTTGCAACCTGAAGCTGTACTTTATCTAATTTCAGTCCAAAATGTTTGTTTATGAATTCTGTAAGCTTAGCTTTCAGATTAGAAAAATGTTAGTTACACAATGAAAGACTTGAAATGCTCAGCCTGGGAATTTTGTCCATGAATTCAATGTAAATTGAAGACTCAAGCAAAGGCTTTTCTCATACTTCATGCTACTTGAATAGTCTCTTCAAAGTTACAACCTGTTGTGGCTACTTAATTGTACAACACAGTATTCAATTTCCTAGTTCTGGTCTTAAGTTTCCAAAGCACTATTCAGTAAGGAACTTTCTCTAGTGTGGTAAATGGGTATATACTCGAATATTTACAGCTGTTACAGTGGTATCCTTTTTTGCATGACTCTTCGTAAATGTCCGGTCATTGTGACATTGGCTTACACTTGCTTGGCTTTTTCATAGTCAGTTGACATCCTAATTCCTAGCATGAGAATTAGTAACCCTTTTACCCTCTAACTTATTTTCAGTCTCTCCCCTCCTTCCCACCCCCACCTCCCCCAAATAGTCAATAAAACCCTCACTGAGATTTATTTAATTTGTGAATAAGTAAATAATTGTTGGCCTCACTTCTGAAAAATGCCTAGCCCATTTTAAGTAATTGAACAATTCTAGTGCCATGTCTGAGTTTTTAGGCCCTTCAGCTTTTTGCAGTACTTTTACAGTCTTTATTCCTACTGTGTAGACTGGCAGTGCTCTACTGAAATGCTCTTCATTTTTTACAGTTTATTGCAAGTTCCACTGCATCGCATACAAATTTGATTCACTCATGTCTAGCTGTTTGTGGATTCAAACTCATAAGAACCATGCCATTACCGGTAAATCTGCATCATTTTAACAATCTTTTTTCTTTGTTTACAGATCCGAGTGGTGAATGCATTTCGTAGCTCCTTGTACGAGGGGCTAGAGAAACCTGAGACACGAAGTTCAATTCACAATTTTATGACGCATCCTGAGTTTAGAATAGAAGACTCCGAGCCTCATATTCCCCTTATCGATGATACTGATGCTGAAGATGATGCTCCAACAAAACGCAACTCTACTCCCCCACCCTCTCCCAATAAAAATAACAATGCGGTTGACAGTGGAATTCACCTTACAACAGACATGAACAAGTCTGCTACCTCTTCATCCCCAGGGAGCCCGCTACATAGTTTGGAAACATCACTCTGATTGTAAGCTGAATGTTAACACACTAGCTGCATTGTAAAGAAATTGAAACTGGGTCTCTTCACACATTATGATGGACAAGATGATATTCTTGTCTTGGACTTCAACAGAAGACACACTTGTACGAATGTAGATTTATTTTTTTAAAAAAAAAAAGCTTTCTGCCAGACTGGAGGGTGCTTTTCTGGGGGTGGGAGTAATAATGAACTCTGACAGATAAACAGTAACTCAGCATAAGTGACCTGTGGATCATCTGTTGTACTTAAGAATGGTCCTGAACAGTGTGTTAGCAGAGCTTTAGTTTATCATGATCCTTTTCGGAGGGGAAGGCTGGGAAGGGCAAGGAGGCCCTGGATCGTTGAATTGATACTTTAATTTCTGCTGTTGGCTGTTAATAATTTGGATTATTTATGTTTATAAATGATACAGATCTGTTTACAAGGTTTGTAGATACTTTTTTTGTTCCTGTTCATAGATGGGAAGCTTCCTTATAAATGATGCAGAGAAAAAAAACAAAAAAACAAAAAAACTAGTCCTTCAAATACTGCTGTATTTTCAGGAAAAGGGTGTTTCTATTGAAACTGTACTAAATTTTGCCTGCAATTTACCTTGTTAAATATTGTAGATAAATTGCTAATACTAATAGCCAAATAGATAACACTAATGCTTTGTAAAAACATGAGCAGTGGTGTTCTAATGAAGTTATGGCCTCTGTCCTAATTAGTTTCTTAAATACATTTACTACTTAATGGTTTTGAAACAACTGTTTAATTTTTAAAAATTTTGAGAAACTTACTGAATAACTTTTGTTCAGAACTTAGTAGGATTGTTTAATGCAGGACATCAATATGTGATGGAACTTGCTTGAAATATTTCTGTTATCTCGGGCAAAATGGATTAAATCGAAATACATCAGAATCTTAGTCCTTTGTTTTTGTCTAAACATGTTAGTTTAGTGCTGTCTTGGTGAACTGTGAGTGGAACTGTGATTTTTTTTCTAATCTATAGAATCCTTCATGCAGCATGAGGGCTGTTGGCATTTTGAAAGGTTGTTAGTGGGTAGCATACATGTTCTCCTTTTTGTTTTTGAAACTTGTTTGTAAACATGAATAAATCTGCCCTTTTGTTAAAATAAAATTGCAGCAATGGTTTCTTACAGATTTTTTTTTTCTCAGCTCCTTTACTGGAAACACTGAAAAGTACTCTTTTGTATTACTGGTTAACTTTAAACCTCAATTTCAAGATGGTAACAGCCCCGTTAAAAATAGTACTTTGGGTAAATGGAATCATGGTGGCTGCCTCCAGAATGAATGTAAGCTAAGGTACTCAAAAGTCTTCACTGAGCCAAAAGGATACTCCTTGGCAATGAACAGGTCTGCCTGAAATCCTGAGACTTACTCTGCGTACTGTGTAATAAATGTATCCCTGACCACTTAAGTGAGGGGAAACTGCGAACTGACATATAGCACGGGTAAAAATACATTTTTCAGTTGATTAATATTTTATGCACCAAAACTGAGCTGCTAGCGATTGACTGAAGAAGTTATGGTCTGCCTCAACTGTATTGTTTAAACAGCGAAGGATGATGGAACGATACTTGATCTGATGCTTCCTCATGTTTTCTAGGTCCAATACTGCTTAGAAGAGCAACCGAAGAGATGAGTTGTAAACTCTTTTTTTTTTCCTTTCTTTTTCCAGCCCTGTGTTCTTTATAATAGCAAGTGATTTTTTTTACTTTTTTTTTTTTTTTTTGCCAATTTATCCAGAATTTTGGAGATTTTTAAGGGGGTCCCTTCAAAGGAGTGCAGGAATTAAGTTGGTAATGAGGGAGGAGATAATACTAGAGCAAACTGCAGAAATGAGCAGGTTAGGAAGCTCAAGCGTATCTTTCCCTTGTGGTAGGATACATGCATGCTTGGGTTTGTCCTCTAGTGGCTAATGTTCAACCTGTAACATTGTATCCCACTGTCAACCACACCTGAATTCAGTCTTTTCTATTGTACTTAAGTAAATACACTGAATTCTAGGCAAAGGGGGTTTGCACTTGACACTTTGTATAGTAATTTCTCACACGTTTCTACCACTTCCCTTACATTGCAGGTCCTACCTAGAGTGTTTGGTAGGGGGATCAGTTTTTATGTAAACTGGTTTTATCCCTACTACAAAAGCCAGATAAGCATTGGCTTAAAATCAGGAGAGTTTCTTTACCCATGAAGTGCACTGCCATGTGAGAAAGTATCTTCATTTAACTTCATTAACAGATCATAATTTGACTTCATTTGAAAACAGACTTTAATTTTTCCTTCTCTTCTAGCTGTGATCATGACTGCGTGTTATTTTTTTTGGAATAAAGTCTACATTTAAGCCTTTTGGGGGGGGTGGGAGGGTGAATGTAGGCTTTGTACATCGGTGGTCCCTCTTGATTCTGTTAACATCAGTGTGCTGTTCTTACAGGAAGTTTCCGTACAGAAATAAGGAAAAGTTGTTTAAGAGGGGGGCTATGCTTTCTTTGTGATCTCAAGAAATCATAACATGTTGCCTAGATTATGAAATGATTATCACTAAGCTCATGAGGCCTTCATTGCCTTTCTGGTTGTAAGGTTTACTTGTCTTTCTTCTTGTAACTGAAATAAATAAAAGTGCTGTTCATCTCAGTCTGTATGGGGACTGAAATTCTTGAATGTCAGTATAGTACTGATTTAAACCTGGAATGCATGCCAGTTCTACAAAATAGCTCTTGCTACGGCTTTAAGTTCATTCCCTTTCAAGAGGTCATGGTGTACACGGTACTGTGATCAAGTAATAGTAACTTTCAACGTAAATGCAGTTCTAGACTGACTACTGTTTGAAGCAGCTTAAAATTCAGTATTCTGGGTAGGATGTCTACTAGTGTATAAGACAAATGTTGGGACACGTAATCTTGGCTTTGAGGGAGGGGTGAAAATTGTTATATAAAAGGACTTAATTTTTTTCTGTATTGGTCTTAACAGGAAGAGGAAAATGCTGCATCACGGAGTAGTCTGGAGAGAATAATGGAAACAAATGCCTTAATGCCAAACCAATGGGTAAAAGCAGGGGTCTGTAGCAAGCGTAAGCACCCAAAAAATATGAACTAACACTCTCAGAGACCGTAGAATAGCAGGAAGTTTTCCAATGTGTTTTGAAGTAAGCTAGCAAATGTAATATTCATGGAAGGATAACTCTTGTATGGCTGACTGTATTGGGAAGCTATTCCAAAGGCCTGATAAGTTCAGTTTCTACTGCCAGCCTCTGCAGAGCCCTAGAAGAATCCAGGTCATATTAAGCCTTGCATAAAGTAAAGTAGAATATCTTAATGTCCGTACTGCTTTTCTGATGCAAATACTTGGTTTTAAAGAGCTCCTGCTTTTTTCCACCTCCACCCTCTCCCCAAGCAGTGCATATCTTCTGCTCTTACAGATTCCAAGCCCTCACTGAAATACCTTAACTTTGTTGGATGAGCCTGGCCAGCATGGAGGGTCCAGCTCCGACTTATCTCCAGACTGAACTGGCCTGCTTATTCAGGGCCATGTCATGAGAAATTCTGGGCCAGAATCAAGAGCCTTAGAGCTGTTCCTGCTTATCTTCTCCCCTGGACTGTATACAGAACTACCTAACCACCTTCTTCAAAAGACTGCAGCATCCATCAAGGAGATATGGCTTACACGGTGTCTAAACCAAAAGCCTCCTACAGGTACTATTTGTCCTATTTGTTCAAAGTGAGATTTAGGACGAGGATTTTCTTAGAAAACTATGGGATGGGCTTAAACACCTGAAAGAAGACAGCATGAAAAAGGTAGCTCACTAGACAGTGGCAGCACGATTCTAGTTGCAAAGCATAAAGCTAGAGTTGGTACTTACGCTGCAAATGTGGCAAAGCAGGGAGAATTCCTCAGTAGGAGAAACAAATTGGATGTGGCTCTTATGCTTTCATAGTAACTCAGCAGCATTAATAGGAGATTATATATAAAAGGAGAAGAGATTGACATAGTTTATGTCCAAAACAGGAACAGCTGCAAGGAAGAAGGTAGGTTTCTCACACCCTGTATGGAGTAGGCAGAGGACTTTGTTCTGTGCCCACATACAACGTTATGACCACTTTGTTAGTGTTCTGGGTTTATTCCTTTAAAAGATAGATAAGGATGCCTAACATTGCAGAAGATGGGCAGTAGCTTGCTTCAGCCGTATCTGATCTTCAAGATTCAGTGAATTCCTCTGTAACTCTTTGCTACTGTTATGTGCACCTGACATCTCCTAGTTTTCTAAAAATCTGTAAAATTATTAGACTGAAAAGGGTTCCTTGGCTTGCCCCTACTGGAAGATGGTGGGAATTCAAGCTTGGAAAAGTCACTAGCAAGGGGACTTCTGGGAATTAACAGCTTTTGGTTGATGGAAGTGTACATTCTGGAATACTGGAATATCACCTGGCATCTCAAATTCTGGTGTAATGACAAGTATCAGTCCAACTATGAAGCAGCAGTTGCTCGCTGAAATGCAAGTATGCATTCTGTATCCCTTTGATTCATTGCAAAGCTAGCAGTATCTAACAGTATTCTGAACACCTTCATCTGCTTTCCTAGGCTGCTTCTCCTACAGGTCATGAAGCTGAAATATGCTGGAAGACCGTAAGTATGATCATACAGAAATCTTTCTATTGCTTCCTCCTTAGCAAAGGCACACTCTTGGCTTTGCTCTATGACAGTTGCTAAGGCACAAAAAAGCCCCCCCAACAAACCAAAACACTCTACAAATAAGCCTTACAAGATACATCTGTGATTTTTGACAGTTTCAGTCTTACAAATACAAGATTGAACTTGACATTTTCCCTCTTTCACAAGTTGGTTGCTCTGACGGCTGTAGGTGCAAAGCACTTTCAGTTATGACCTAAGCTAGTCTCAAGATCTCCTAAAGGTAAGCCACTATTTGGCTGATGTTTGTGGGGAAATACGGAGTTTATTTGGAATACTGTGCTGGCAGCTACTGCATAGTGTTTTGTGCTATGTATATTAGGAGAGAACCTGCAAAACTATCAATTTAGAACATTCAGAACATTGTTGTAGGACCTGTCAAAGGATACACGGGTCAGGCAAAGATTATGTGAAATAGGGAGTTCTTGGAATTGATATTTTGGTAGCAAGCGATAAGATTTGCTTTCTGACAACACTACTTTTAAATATGGGAAGGTGTGTTTTTATTCACTTGCCATGTATTGGTCCTTAATATTCTAATCAGTGTAATAGTCTAATTCATTGAGGACCATCATCCAAAAAGCACCCTATTAAACTAGTATTTTAAACTAAAACAATACTCTAGAAAAGTTATTTCTCTGATGTATTTTAATATCAAAAAAGATGAGGCATTCCTAGCTCTTTTCCTTTTACCAAATCAACTAGGCTCTGTTCTGATAAATCTAGTAGTAATATGGACACGACCTAAAATTTGGTATCGCTGCCCTTTCTCCTTTTCACCCTTCCAGTCTGCCAAGGATTATTGTAGGGAATCAGTGAAGGACAGATGGAGTAAGAGATGCAATTGTGGATTTGTCTCCTTTACCATCCTTCTACCCTGCCTTATGATCTCTTCTGCCTTCTACTTCAGGATCTTGCCCACTATCAGTAAACACTCTGGAAAACTGCTGTGCAATGTGGGTGTTGGTGTTTCCAGTGAAAGGTCCTTAATGTGCTCCTTCCACTTTCTAATTGTTGTGAAGGCTTGAAGAATTAGATTTTAGACTAAATGAATGGTGAATGAACAGCAAAGGATGAACATTTAAGACCAAATGTTTCTCTCAGGTAGTTCATAAAAACCCCTTACCTAGCTGAGCCCTTGATGTTCATTCGTACTTCTGTGCCTGCTTATATGAAAGCACATTGGTATATAGACAAGGTTCCAGCTCTACACACACAGGGACTTTGGTCATGCTTGTAGACGTAGAGGTGCTGAGACTTAAGATAACACTTTTAAATTTAAGCCTTGGGCAGGGAACTTCAAAAGCATTGTGACTTACAGTAGACTTCTGTCAGGTATATCTTGAAGGCCTGCTTCTAGTAGAGGTCCTAAGGGCAGGGCTTTGAAAATATACACAAAAGGCCTATGAGAACTTAACAGGGAAAATACATGCAAAGGCAACATAAAGTAGCTATATAATAAAACATCTGCTTACTTGAACAAGCATAGTGATCCTGACCTCCAGATCCCTGTACATGGAGGAGTGATCAATCCACAACACAATTAACCTGAGCAGGTGCAGGCTATGCTGCACAGATTCCTTGGCAACAGGTAGCAAACACCTGCTTAACAGCCCCTCTTCCTCCCCACCACCCAACCCCCAATACAAGCATTAATCTCTTCAGCTGTATAGTGGTTTCATTTGCCACAATCGTGCATGTGTGATGGGTGGAATCAAAGGAGGGAGCCACGGACTTCTCTCAGTGGTGCCCACTGACAGGATAAGATGCAATGGGCACAAGTTACAACAACATGTGAAATTCTGCCTGAACACAAGAAAACATCTTTCTTTTTTTTTTTTTTTTTTTTTCACTGTGCTGGTGATCAAATGCTGGACCAGGCTGCCTAGAGAGGTTATGGAGTCTCCATCCTTGGAGACGCTCAAAACCCAACTAGACACAGCCCTGAGCAACCTGTTGTAGCTGACCCTGCTTTGAGCAGGGGCTTGGACTAGATGATCTGCAGAAACTGCTGCCAACCTTGGCCATTCTGTGACCCTGAAACTCTTGAGCAGGAGGTGTAATTCTGCAGGGTTTCCCCATTAGCCTCATGGATATTATTTGTACACATAGATGGAATTCAACAAAGAAATCAATCACTGGAGCAATCAAACCTGAGTTAAAGCAAGAAAGGAACTGACACTTGTCTTGCTTTTACCTGACCAAAGGGCTTGCTGATATTTGCTTGTTGTAACGCTTACTGTGATAGCAGAGCTTGGATCACTTCTGCTGTAGGAAACATTTTTGAATGATGACTGACTAGGAAAGTCAAAAATTAATAGCATCAGCTTTAGCTGTCTTCTGTAAAGACACAATGGGCCTTCTGGGGTCCTGATGTGCTGAGTAACCAGCTAAGAATTCTGGTGATTGCTTTTTTGGGCTTCGAAACTTTGAAAGCTATCCCTCTATCTTAAAAATACATATTTTTCAAGGCTAGTTCTTTCTGCGCATCTTGTCAAAAGAGCTCTCCTATGAATTGCTTTAGATGACAGCACTGAAAGATGCTATCATTTAAAAAGTACTCCCGAAATGACATGATTAAGCATAAGCAACTCTACCTTGCTTGTTTCTTATCTAAAATGTTACAACTTTCAGGCTTTAGTTACTGTATGCAAGATGATATCCTACGCTTGCTGGCCTGTTGGGTATCCCAAAGGACTTCTTACAAGAGAGGGACTCGGGTTGTCTAAAACGTTGCCAGTGGCTTTGATCTTTTTTGGAAAGGTGGGGCCATTAGGTACAGAAGAAAAGGGATAGCATATACGCATCGAAGAAAACTTGCAGTCCCCATTCCTCTGTAGAAGCACCTCTTAGTAAATAGAAGCATGCATTTTTCTCTTCTTCTAGCAGCTCTTTCTCATACCATCTTACAAGTTGAAAATGGAATAAAAAGAATTAAAAGTTTGTAAGTTTGTGCTATGGCTAAATGTAAGTAATGTGAAGCTTGGTGCATATTCTGTTACTTAAATGTTTTTACAATTTTTAGAGTTGTTTTCTAGTGACCTGAACCTAAGATAACATCTAATCTTGAAGTCTTCAGTGGTGATATTTTTAAATTTCAGAGATGGTCAGGAATAAAGTTGCTGGTCATGAATTAAAAGCTCCTTGAAGGAAGCTTCAGATACCTTGGTGTTTGGTTTTGATTTTTTTTTTTTTTTTTTTTTTTTTTTTACTTCCAGTGAATTTTAATAAAGGTCAGTGAAGCTTAAACTGGACTTGAGCTTTTCTCATCTCATGTTAGGAGAGCAATCTGCGGGAGAAATAACGCAGAGCTTAGTTGTTACTGTTCAGTGCTGAACCTGCCCCGTCCCCTCCTTCCTGGGCTTATCCCATCACAGCACAATGCAGTTCTGCAGACAGCTGTCTGGGAAGATATTCTGAGCTGTGAAGAGGGATGCTGGGTTAAATCAGTGTTCAAATGTTCAAAATAACAGCTTATTCAGTTAATCTTTTGTGGAGATGGGAGACTCTTCAGCAGAAAATAATTCTTTAGTGAAGAAAATTCACAGCCTTTTTGTCTTTGCAGGCATTAAAGGAATGATGCTTCATGAAATAATCTGAATGAAACTTCATGAAGTTCTACTGCTTTGGGCAGGAGTTTGCATTAGATGGCTTCCCGAGGCCCCTTCCAACCTGAATTATCCTGTGATCCTATTTTTAAACTGTCTTCTGTAGATATCTGTTAAACTTTGCTTATGCCTTCTAATATTTGTATTTTATACTACACGTCAGGCATGCTTAGTCACTTCAAAGTAACAGTCTGTAAATCATACAAAAGCCCACAGATTTTTAACGTGATCTTCAGAAAGCTCTGCCACAGGCCTGTGGAAGTCAGCTGCTCCTCAAGGAAGAAGAGGATTTCTCACTCTTATTTGTCTCTTTCAAATCTTTCAGGTGTATAAAGAATAAAAATTGCAGCTATTTCTAAGGAAAACAAAAAGCTGACTTATTTTCAGATTTGTGTGGTTTCACTGCCCTGCTCTCTACTTAGGACTCTCTTGCAAGAACCTGCTCCTCTTTCTCAAAGCTACTGTGGGTTTTTTTGGGTTTTATATGTCTAAGATCAGTTTCTGAAAAAGAAAATTCTCTTGCAGGCATATAAAGTTAATGAAATCTATGTTATTGTTCTAACTGATCAAGAATATTTTCAATCATAGAAGCCTATAATTTAAATGGGATTGAGAAGCTGACTTTTCTCCATACCTTAGTTCATAGAGTGGTGGTGTTATGGGCTTTTGTCTAACTGATTAAAGTATCAGTGAAATTAAATTAAATGCAAAATCAGTTTCTGCTGTTACATACAAATGCTCCCTCTTTTGCCTTGAGTTACAGAAAGACTTCATTACACTTGGAGAACTGTTATATTAGATTTGAAGATTCTTTTTAGTGATTCTCAGATAATTGCGTATAAAACTTTAAATGCTAATGTAGGAAGCCTGACATTATACAACTGCCATTCTGGTCTTAAAAAGGATGTAATAGGGAAAAGCTTCTGTCAAATATTCCACGTATAAGCTATATAGTAAAACTAGCTGGCTGACCGACCAAATGTTAATGTGAGATGATTCAAATAGAAATTTGACATTCTAGCTATGGAAAAAATAGTTGGGTTTCTGCAAAACAGTTGTCATAGCCTTTTTTTGTTATAAATAACACATTGCTTTTGAAACTAAAACATTTAAAATAAGATGTGGTGGGGTGCCTACACCACTAAATCTTAACATGCTGCATTCTGGCTCTCTACCTTAAAGGTGCAGAAATCATTTCTTCCGTAGGGCCAGTATATTGCAGCATGTTTCATTTCAAAGGTATTAATGTTTCAATAAAAGATGAACTAAATTCTACAGCAGGAGGTTAAAAGTATTCTGAACTACTATTCTGAAAGAGCGTGGGATAGCAGGGGTCCCCAGCCATTCCGCAGGCATTTCAGTACCTGAATACAATTATTGCAGCTTTAAATCTCACTGGCTTCGTTCTTTTTCAAAAGGGCCGCAAACAGTCCAAGTCTGAATATCAACTCAATGATCATGTGTCAGCTTCATACCGATCAACACCATCAGCATTTTATGTGTTTGCACGAAGAAGTGCTACAGGCTTTTTGATCACTGGATGAGGAGGGTGAGCTGCTAAAATACCACTTGAGATTACTACTTCCCATCAGCTCGCTTCATTACCGTCCCTGAGGGCAATCAGCACAGCCAATAGACCCCTCAGTGTTCGTCTTCCGAAGTCGTGCTTGATCTCTGACAATCATTGCCAAAAAGCCTGAAATACTGAAACATGCTCCTGCACGCTATCGTAAACCCAGCTTGAAACATCGCACTTAGAAACAATCCAAGTTCAACAGTTTAGCCATAGACAGTTATTTCCAAACTGACTACGTTTGGGATATTGCCAAATACAAGACAAATGCTCCTGTGGCTTTCTTGCCTTGTTTCAGTCTTGCAAGGCTTGATGGTTGTACTGTAGCTTAGAAATCAGGCCTTTGAGGAAACTTCATGGAGAAATACATTTAACCCCTAACCACCCTAATAAAATTACACAGCTCAAGAGGTTTGCTGGGGCAGGGTGGGGGGAAAAGTAATGTTATGAAATACAAGGGCTTAGCCATTTCAAAGAGTGGAATTCGAGGAGGAAGTGTTATTTTTCTGTTAATGCTTGTTGCTTCTGATACTCTACCACTTCCAAGCTTTTGAACAAGCTTTGACACTTGTCAAGGAGGATCTCCTGGTGCTGAGGATCTCCTTTGCTATTCCCATGGAAAGCACGGACAAGTTGCAGCCCATTAAATATCTACATGGTCAGCCTTGTCCATTGTTCAGCAAAATTCTCTGCAAATTGTACCTGTTCTGAGCAAACCACTCTGGCTGGTTGCAGGGGGATGCGACCGGGTTGCGACCGAGCCTTTCACACAGCGGGATCATAGGTCATGATGCTGGTTGAGGTTGCCTCCTCTGCCCTGCTCCTCTCTCCCTGCAGTGTCCCCTCAGTTCTGCCATTTCAACAGCTTCTGCGGCAGCGTGGTGAACCGCACCGGAACCGCTCCTGGGTAAACTGCTGCTGCAGGCTGACGCCTGTTGGATGCTGTTGGCTGCGTGGGCTGTTCTCTGGACAGCAAAACTGAAGCAGAAATGTGCTCCCCTCTGTGGCTCCTGGTGCCCCAGTATCCAGAGCAGAGGAAGCAACAGCTACAATGCTGTGGATGAAGGGAGTTAAGTGGGAGTTGAAAGGGGAGAGTGGAAAGAAAAGCACAAGCATCGAGGAGGTTGCTGACAGCTTCAAGGGAAGCAAAGCAGGATAACAGGGCAGGAATGAGAGAAGCAAAAAGAATCAATATACAGGTTGAAAAGCATGTATGTTAAAGCAGGCTCCTCCAGCTCGAGGCACTAATGTCAGGAGTGCTACAAACTATGTCCTCTAGCAGTTCATACTTTTGCTTGAGTATAGTTGCTTCAGTCATCTTTATTTGCTTTGGTTTGGAAAACCTGCTATGATCTGTGCTGTGAATCTGAATATCAAAATTTGACAACCACTGTGGATCACTGTATGATTTCACGTAAGTGATGATAGGTTGGAGGGAGTGTAACAAGACTAGAATAACAAGTCTTCTAAGTAAACTGATGTAAGAAACTTAATCTAGTGCTTTTTATTTAAAGTGCCAAAATTCAATGTGGCTAACCTAATTAAGTGGTGTGTTACAGTAAAATGTGCCAATCTGCAAGCATTCGTATGCTTTTGATGAAGACGTAAGTTTCACGATCATATTCAGTACTATGGCAGGAAAACTTCCTTGCAGCAGGAGTGATCTTGAAGACAGCTCCTGTAGCAAGCAGGTAGGATCCTTGTATGACAACAAGTGAGGCATTCCAAGCACACCCTATTTGTTCTATGGGTGCAAGAACAAGCCGTTTATACTAACAGCAGGCTGTGTTCTTCAAAACAGAAGTCTAAAGATGAATTCTCTTAAACTAGAGTGAAGGTAGCCAGTAAACAATTTCTAAGTAAAAATCAGTGCAAAAAAAAAAAAAAAAAAGCAAGCAGTGAACAGTTAGGTGCTATCGTGTCTAACAGGCTGCTTTGTGATCATTTTAGCATGAATTTAATATTTTGTCTCCATCAGAGAGATTGTGTGGTGTGAAAATACTTGCTGGGTTGCAGCCTCAGAGCATACTGAAGGCAAACTGCCTGGGTTAGCTGTGAAGCCATCAGAGCACACTTGCCATGTGATTCCTGCTACTGCAGCTGCAAAAGCTGTGGTACCCAGATATCTCTTCTAACTTTGAAAGGGAAGTTTTGACTTCTGTTTTCTTTTCTGTAGTGCCCAGGGATTACAGTGATACTGATGTGCTGTGTATCTTGTCTGCTATGAGGCCCTGATGACTCTCCCCACAGCTGGGACCAGTCTCCATAGTACCTGCATGCTAACTGCCCCTGTAAAACACCCTGTGGAATCCCAGCTGGATTGTGATGGAGGTTCTGGGTATAGTGTGTCCATATGCAGTGGCCTTGCGATTAGAAGAGCGCAAAATGATAAAAACAAGTAATGTTTTGAGATGCAACAGAATGCTACAGGGAGCCTGAGCAGTGTTCTCACAAGTTGTTTTATGAAGAAAATTAGGAGCATTCTTCCCTGCTCCATTTTGTGATGTTAAGCAGATGCCACCTTCTGCTTCTCGCCACTGTGCACGGGATGTTCATGTACAATGTTCAGCCATTCAGAAGTCGTTAGCCTGAAACCTCTGAAACAAAACCAGTCATTACGTTGAGATCAGCATAAAATTTCATAATATTAGCGCCCCTGCAAGAAGTTTTAAAGCAAGCTGACACACATCCAGCTAGGCATGTGTGCAGGCCTCCTGCAGGAGAGGAAAGGGAGTTTAACAAAAGACGGTGTGGAGTGGGGAAGATATTTGCTGTTTGCACTTTCTACCCTCAAAATGACCCGCTGTACTTGCATGCCTCATCAGCGGAATAGGGCCCACTGGTTATTTTTTTATCATTTCATAAGCAGCATTTGACAAGATGTAACTATACCACCTACTCTTTGAATCAGACCAGTGTCTAGCTGTCTCATTTACAGTAGCAGCTTTTATACTCAATGCAGGCACACAAACAGAACAGTGTATTTAATAATAAAACTTCTGAGAGTCTGAAACTACTGGTACCCCCTTCATCTTCCTGTGTGCATCAGCCACACGAGCAATACTCAAAAGGAAATCTAAATGGTAGCAGCAGGAAGCATCTGTGGTACTCTGTCACGTTGTGGCTTTGCCAACTGTCATGCTGGAAAGCTCTTCCTGCCCAGGCAGCCAGTGCTGCAACAGCAAAAAAAAATTAAAATAAATAAATAAATAAATAAATAAGGTACAGATGCAGGCTTACCCTCTCCAGACAAAGAAGTCCCATCGCTCTGGTGTAGCAATGATGAAAGCAGATCAGTCAGTGTTCAGGGTTGCCTATGAAGTGGCAAAAATGTAATCTGTAAGGTTTTCTCTCTCTCATGTGACCCAGTCTTCTCTGTAACAATCTTGAGTCTGAAGCAGCTGCTGTGGCTGGTCAGAAACACTTTGCCTTACTCCTGTTCCTCTGGAAACTAACCTAGGGAAGGTTAGTGGAAGGGAAGAGTGGAATCAAGCTCTCCTAGTTCTTTAAAGTGTATTAACAAAAAATGTAGTTCAGCCTTGGTAAAATAAAGTGGTGGTTCAATCCTTAGATGCATGCCACAAAGGGGCAGCAGAGGAGAGACCAACGATATTGCTAATTCAGTGCCCAAGTCATCTCTGGACTAGTCAGGAGATACAAAGATCCTTTTTAGAGGATGACATGGCTAAACAAATGTATGTAAATGTAAATACAGCCCTGTGCTAAGCACCTGAAGCCTCTGATGGGTCAGCATAGGAATCATAGAATCACTTTGGTTGGAAAAGACCTTTAAGATCATTGAGTCCAACCTTTAACCTAACCCTGCCATCCCACCACTAAACCATGTCCCTAAGCACCTCATCTATCCTTATTTTAAATACCTCCAGGGATGGGGACTCTACCACCTCCCTGGGCAGCCCATTCCAGAGCCTGACAACCCTCTCGGTGAAGAAGTTTTTCCTAATGTCTAGCCTAAACCTGCCCTGGCGCAGCTTCAAGCCATTCCCCCTCGTCCTATCACCTGTTACCATGATGTAATCATGATGATGGTTGTTACTTGGTGAGCATGAGGTAGCAGCCGTATGCTGATGAAACTAGGAAGATGAATTGTCTAAGGGTGTAGTTTTACAGCTTCTTTAAGGCAATGTATTGGCTAAATATTGCCAAAAGGAGCAGTCCTGCACTCAGCAGCAAGCTCCAACCACTTAACGTGTGCCAGTTACCATTGATTTGATCCTGAGAAGAATCAATTCAATGCACTAAACTGGCAGAACACTAAACCAACGATAAATAAGCAACCACCACACTACTATTCATGTTAGTTTAGCTTTCTAAACTGCTTAATTCCTGGGTCAGATGACCACTAACGCCAACATGAAAAGAAGGAGTGATGATGCCCCTTTTAGCAGCAGCTAACCACTAGATCTATTTATGTCTGGTTTGGTACTACAACTAAGTATAAATACAGTACAGGGATGCAAGAAAACTAAAAATTATCATAGCAACTTGATTTTAAAAGCACCTGAAATGAGATAGTCCATTAAGCTTTAGCCTGAGCTAGGAGACACTTAAACCAAATCTAGAATTTATCAACTTAAGCAAGAGGTATTTAAAAACCCTTAAGTTCTGACTCAGGCCTAAAGCACACTGTGAATCCAGGTACCGCCTACATACCTATATACCTCTTGCTATAAACTGCCGTACCCAAGACAATGCAAGAAACACAGAGACAGCCATTCCCTTGTTCTTCCATATGACTCTGATGCCACCAAAAATATCCCCAATAAATAGCTAGTGGAAAACAAAAGTTACAGACATACTCAAATACGACACTACTGGTGCGAATTTAACCAACTAAAATGACAGAAGTGATTACTTCTGTCTTAACATAACATAAAGTACAATAAGAAATGGGATCTGAACAAGGCATGACACAAAACATTGGTCAAATTTGGAATAATATCAGGATTATTGAACAGAAAATGTCATTAGCCAAGTGGGACTGTGTTATGCTAATTTATAGGTGATTTTAGCAAGTGGCCTTACTTAAAAAAAACTCTCTTATAAGTCTGCATTTTATTTCTACATAATTTTGGGGGGTAAGTATTTCCTGGGAGCACACTAGTAATTTCTTGGAGCCCTGGAATCAGAGTCGGGAGTCAGACATTAATTCTGTTTCTGATTTTGCTATAATCGCTCATAAAATTAGTTTCTTTGTAGTACACATTTTCAACAGCAGTCTTCCAATAGCCTTTACCACCGTGTATTCTTCTACAGAAAGGTGAAAGCAAGAAACTTCCTACCTGTAGAACAACTAGTAGAACTAGAAAAACACTTCACAGTCTCTGAATAAAAAGCATCATATTAATGTATCTGATTATTTTTGCTGTAATATGCACATCTTTGTAATTTTTCATTCAATCCCACTGGTTCCCCAAAGCTTCATAGGCTTTGCATGCCTTGCACCCCTTTGTGACCTATGTATCCCTTCCTGCTTTCTTCCTTCAAGCACAGAAAAAAACACATTCTTGTCTTTGGTCTTCACTGGTGTATCATCAACTACCCAACCTCACTGATATACTCTGGATTATTACACAGTCTTCAGTTCCATGTTTCTGTCTCGCACCCTGTTCATCTATCTATGTACAAAGGAAAATTTGTGTATTTTTCTGAGTGTTTCTAACAGTGTTTTGAGTTCCTGAAATATACTGATCAATTTTAATTGGAGGTGGTAAAAACAGGTGCTTCCCTACATTTTCTGTTTAAAGCCAATGCATATAGTAGGTTTCCTTTTGAAAAGATTTTATCATGCCTTATATTCTCTATATCTTCATTTCAATGGTTGAAAACCTCATCCATACAGTCTTAATATAAGTTTGGTTTAAAACAAACCATATGAACTCATAAAATACCTATTAATATGAATTCTGCTATGTGTAAATACCAAGTTCCTCATTAACACCCAGCAAATAGATTTACTGCCATCTTTTATTCATAAATATGTCAGCTAATCCAGAATTTGTTTTCACAGAGTTTGGACTTCAATAAAGGCTACGCTTTTTTCTAAAATTGTGAGCTCTGTTATCAAGAGCTCATTTTCTCTAGTTAAATTTCCTATTTTAGTTTCTCTTGGTCCTGTTTATTCCATTCCCTAGCTCATTCTCCTTACCAGATTCTTTAGGTGGAGTGTTGCCTTGTGATACATCGCGAAATAGATTCTTCACCAAGCTTGGTATCTCCATACAACAGTCCACTGTTCATCAAGTTTCGTTGACTCACTCTTGCAGTTAATATCCACGTTATACTAGATGCTGCTGCTGTTAAGCAGTACTAAATGGAAGACATTCTGTAAACGCCATTCCATATGGCACCTGCTGAAGCATTAATAAATTTGTTCTAACCTTTGCTACATTGTACTAAATTCATTCAAACTTGTTCTAACCCTCACGAACCCGGTAAGACACATGAACAGTTTTTGACTTTAAACACATGTTACTAAACAGTTTGCTAAAGTAACTTGACTCCAACACATTGAGTTTTGCAACATGACAGTTTCTCAGGTATTGTACACAATGGCAAAGAGCTATTTGGAAAACAACTGCTTTACTTATTTCTAGAAAAGCTGGATGCAAGCGCATTGAAGTAAAAATATATTTACCAGCATACCCACGTTACTGGCAACACAGCAAACATTACTGGTATTGATCATCCATTAAAACATTAAAAAAAAAAAAAAAAAAAGAAGAAGAAGAAGAAGAAAAAGAAAGATGTTCTTTAACTTTGGAATTGCATGTGCATATCCAGCCAGGTAGTGATTCCACTGCTACAAAACACGATAATAGGATTATCCCAGAAAATTCCATAGTCAAGCCAGTCCCATTATCAATCCCAAAAACAATCAGTGGCTGCAAACATTCTGAGCTTCAAATAATGCACATACTTTATAGAGAGTATGGGTTTTATTCTGACACTGAAAGTAACCCTAAGAGAGGTTTACATGCTGCTCAGTGCATGCTTCAGCTGCATATTACTGTGCCAGTATTTTTACTCTGCTGTTTAGGTACTTAGGGAGAAACATTAAGGAATTTAATCCCTGTAGTCATTAGAAAGATATGTGTCTTTTATACAAAAGCATCTAATTAAAAGGAACAAACGGAAAAAAACCCTTTGGATAACACACCCACTTTTATGCAAATTCTAATGACTTTAAGACAAGTTCTTTGGCAGAGTAATTTTCACTCTCAGCTTCTAATCCAGATGGTTATTTGGTTTAAAGTGCTGGTTTTAAATTATGCAGTTTTCCTTTATATGTTTACCTCCAGGCACTTCAAGTTCTCTTATTTATCCTTCAGTACAAATACAATCTGTACACTGAACAAGGAAAAATCTCAAATCTATCAGCTACCACAGCCCTCCGACCATTTTTGTGGCCTTCCTCTGGACCCGCTCAAACAGGTCCGTGTCTTTCTTCTACTGGGGACCCTAGAGCTGGATGCAGTGCTCCAGGTGGGGCCTCATGAGGGCAGAGCAGAGGGAGAGAATCACCCTCCTTGACCTGCTGGTCATGTTTCTTTGTATGCAGCCTAGGATACAGTTGGCTTT
Organism: Gorsachius magnificus; assembly: GCA_034008185.1. Taxonomy (NCBI): domain Eukaryota; kingdom Metazoa; phylum Chordata; class Aves; order Pelecaniformes; family Ardeidae; genus Gorsachius; species Gorsachius magnificus. The sequence goes on from CM067081.1 coordinate 169,508,444, forward strand.
CTGGGCTGCAAGCACACATTGCCATCTCATGTCCAGCTTTTCAACCACCAGTACCTCCAAGTCCTCCACAGGGCAGGTCTCAATTCATTCATTCCGCAACCTGTATTGGTGCTGGGGGTTGCCCTGACCCAGGTGCAGGACCTTGCACTTAGCCTTGTTGAACATCGTGGGGTTTGCACAGGCCCACTCCTCAAGCCTGTCAAGCTCCTCTGGATGGCATCCCATCCCTCAGGCATGTCAACCGCACTACTCAGCTTGGTGTCATCCACAAACTTGCTGAATGTGCACTCAATCCCTCAGTCTATGTCATTAATTAAAGTATTAAATAGTATTGGTCCCAAAATAGACCCTTGAGGGACACCACTTGTTACTGGTTTCCATTTGGACATTGAGCCATTGACTGTGACTCTTTGGATGCAGCCATCCAGCCAACTCCTTATGCATTTAATAGTCCACCCATCAAGTCCATATCACTCCAATTTAGACGTGTGCTGGTTTTGGCTGGGATAGAATTAAGTTTCTTCATAGTAGCTGGTATAGGGCTATGGTTTGGATGTGTGCTGAGAACAGGGTTGGTATCTCAGGGATGCTTTCATTCCTTCTAGGCAGTGCTCACACAGAGCCAAGGCCTTTCCTGCCTCTCACCCCACCCCACCAGCGAGCAGGCTGGGGGGGGCACGAGAAACTGGGAGGAGGCACAGCCGGGACAGCTGACCCCCACTGACCAAAGGGGTATCCCACACTGTATGACGTCATGCTCAGCATAGAGAGCTGGGGAAAGAAGAAGGAAGGGAGGGATGTTGGGAGTAATGGTATTTGTCTTCTCAAGTCACTGTTATGCGTGATGGAGCCCTGCTGTCCTGCAGATGGCTGAACACCTGCCTGCCACTGGGAAGCAGGGAATTAATTCCTTGGTTTGGTTTGCTTTGCTTGTGTGCCGACTTTTGCTTTACCTATTAAACTGCCTTTATCTCACCCCACGAGTTTTCTCACTTTTACCTTTCCAATTCTCTCCCCCATCCCACTGGGTGGGAGTAAGTGAGCAGCTGTGTGGGGCTTCATTGCTGGCTGGGGTTAAACCACGACAAGAGGCAAGAATGTTGTGGGGAACCATATTAAAGGCTTTACAGAAGGTCAAGTAGATGACATCAGTTACTCTTCTCTTGTCCACCAATGCAGTCACTCCATCACAGAAGGCCACGAGACTAGTCAGGCATGATTTGCCCTTGATGAAGCCATGTTGGCTGTCTCTAATCACCTTCCCACCTTCCATATGCTTCGACAGAACTTCCAGGAAGATCTGCTCCATGACCTTACCGGGCACAGAGGTGAGGCTGACTGGTCAGTAGTTCCCAGGGTCTGGGTGCAATATTCCCCTTTCTCCAGTCATTGGGGACTTCGCCTGACTGCCATGACTTTTCAAATATGATGGAGAATGGCTTAGGAACTACACCTGCCAATACCTTCAGGACCCCAGGATGTTTCTTAGACTATATGTGTCTTAGACTAAAAATAACATCATACATATTCCAAATCATCCTTGCATTTCAAATCTATATGTACCTGCTTGATATACTCTTATTTTCTGTTTTCTTGCTGCTGTTGGCAAACAAACTTTAACGGAATTTTGATGAGAAAATTTCAACAAAAACAAAAAAACAACAGTACTCCACAAGTTACTTTACAGTCTTAATATTTATTTTCATAACCATTTTGATGTAGGAGAAAAAAAGGATCAGAGGTTGAAAAGCTGCTGGGGGCATAAGGTGTAACAGTTCTACAACTGCAAAACAGCCTATAATTAAATTTTTGTTACCTGAGACTACGTTATTCTCCTGCACGTAGGTGGATGAATAACCGGCAGCATGCTGGCAAAGCGTATCTCACACTCCCCTCTAGCGCCCATGGTGCACCATCGCCTGCTTGTGTCCCCCAACCGCCAACAGCCTGAGGGCCAAAGGCCCCACTGGGGCTCTGCTGCTAACACAGCTGCTCCCAGTATGGTCCCATGTTAAATAGAGTTGAGGTTCTCAGTTTTGCTTTAAAGTAGGATTGACATTAAGTTGAAAGTCCTCATTTTAGATAGGACAGAATTGTAGGTGGGCTAGTGTATTACATTTGCCCCTTGTGCTCATGCATTGTATTACCTCAGTTATTATGAAACCATACGTGATCAGTGTAATTTATGTGTGCATTGCAACAGACATGCACAAAGGGTACCAACTTTGTCTATGTGTCCTTGAATTCCACATGTACTTTCACTGGGTCCTTTCCTACAGCAACCGCGCAGCCTGTGTGAACCTTGAGTTACAAGCGTGAAGTGTTCCTCCGTATACACAATTCCCATTTGGACATATGCTACCTTAACTCAGTGCCCGAGAAAAAACACTTCACAGCTGCTGAAGCAACAGCCTGCTGAGCCATGATGCTTGGAAGGTATTTTCTGATGCACCATTTATCATTGCCATCGCAGTGCACAACAACGTAATACAGTAGATTGCATTTGTATATCGCAGAACAGTTATTCTCAGCCTTAAAAAGACAATGCCAACTCGTAATTGTATTAAATTATTAGGAGTTACAATAATCTTAAAATAATTCTAAAAATAAAATCTATGCATGCTGATGAGAAAAAGTAATCAGCGTAAAAACTATTACCTGCCAGCTTTGTAACCACAGTCATTATAGCTAACTAGATGTCTGCAGCAAGGGAATACTTTGCTTCCTACAAGCATTTGGGAGTCTTTAAAATGGTCTCAGGTGAGGAGCAGCAGCAAGGAACAGACTAACTTTGTAAGCCCTACAATCTGAGAAACACTCTTCCAGAAATCTGTAGAAAGAGGGATGCCACCCTCTTTCTCGCAGTAATCGCAGTCCGTCCTTCGCTTTATGCCTATTGCCTGGCACTTTATAACTCAGGATTTTTGTGGGCAGGTGCAGATTCCAGTTTATTGCTAGCACCCCAAAATGAGTAAAGGATACTGAGCTGCTGGAAGTGTAGCAGCTGTGAAGAAGGCAAAAGCAAAAAGATTCAGTATGAGTGGGAATTGTCATTTAGCTCAACCTGTAAATAAAATAACATGTGCTTCTGTCCACTGGGTTTTAAGGAGCTTCCAGAACACATCTGAACCTGAGAACGTAAGGCACCAGAAATACTGAGATAGCGTAATACACAGTTACAGCAGCACAGAGGGTAGTTTCCCTCATTCAAGAGAAAAGGAGAACATGGAATAACTTAAGATCACTCCAATTCTGGTACTAAACCTTCTTCCCAGAGGGAGAGGATCTAAATGTAGCTTGGTTGTCTCCCTGCTGAGAAGCATCATTCACACTTGATAAACCCCAGGAGAAAGAGGATAGTCGGAAAAACAGTTGAGAAATGGCTGGGAGACTTCAATAGTGGTGAAGAGGCCAAGTGACCTTAACTAGTCAAATCACTGTTCCTGCAAGGTGGTAGAATGTGGGACATTTAAGTCTCATCGTTACCAACTTTTTTAATGCTACATTTTACTTTGTGATAACTAAATCATGGTAGCTAACACAAAGGGATAAATGAGTGAGCTGTGTAGAAAAAAATAAAAACAACAAACCAAACTGAGAACAAATAATTACATAGAACTGTAGCTTTAGTTACACCCAAGTTAAAGTCAGTGTGTCCTGTCCCACCACTGATTTTTTTAAAAACTTTGGCATTCTGAAGCTGTAAAGGCAAATTATCAGCCTGCATAACATCAGCGTAAGGAATGGCTAGCAGGTTCTCATGGAAACCTTCTTATATACTTGTTGCAGTAATCCTGCTTTTTTCAGCACTTTAAAAATTATTTTAAATCTGCATCTCATGGTTAAAACACAATCGATTTGAAATGGTACTGTAACTGACAAACCTTACATGTTGGCCTAATTGCTGACCTGATTCTGCGGAATGTAAAAGTTTCATGTCAGATGAAACTCTGTAAAATGCAGACTGGATTAAAAAAAAAAAAAAAGGGTAATTGCAGTATAGGTTACTTTTTCACAAACACTTGAATATCGAATGACAGTTTTGCTAACTGATGTCAACCCTCTTTTTACTAGCATCGCTATAGGAGCAGTATTTGTTCAGTGAGACTGGTTCCCTTACCCGGCTTACCATGAAGCTGCATGAACGTTCACAGCACTCCTGTCTAACACCAACATTTCTGTGGGGCTTTTGTTGTCTTTTAAAAAAAGGTAGTTGCACTTTTTTTGGAGCACTAAAGGACTGTTCAAAGACAACTCTGTAGGGTACAAACACGAGCGCTGACGTGGAAATCTAGAAAGTATTAACAGGCTAAGGAACAACTGGAAAAAAGACGGAGGGGCCAAACTACCGAAGGTGGCTTATTACAAAATCAGCCTCAGGCGTTAAACGGAGCCGTCCTGCGTGGATGTATGTCCCCAAACCGAGGTAACGCGGGCCAGATCTTCCAGTGGCTTTGAGGACTGTGCTGCTTCAGGGTTGCTTTCAGAGAAGGAGGGAAGCAAAGGCCCCCGAGGCCGGCCCGGAGACAGCGACCGGGCAGCCCGGAGGGCCGCGCTGCCACCCGGGTGGGGAACCAGGCCAGCACGGGGGGGGGGTCCCTCACCGGCCGGTGGGAAAAGCTGCCGTGTGGGAGGTTATTTTTAAACATAACAACCCCCGGCCCGAGCTCCCCGCCGCCGGCCCTGCCTGCTCCAGCGCCCACCGAACCGCGCCCGCCCCGGGCGGTAGCTCAGCCCCTTCCGACCGCACATAGCGCTGTCCCGGCCACCGGACAAACTCGGAGACGAGAGATTTGAACGTGCCCCGCCCCGCCCGGGGAGGCCGCTCCGCTCGGCGGCCGCCGAGCCCGGCGGGGGAGCGGCCGAAGGCGGCCGCGGGGGCCCCGCCTGCTCGCGCGGTAGCCAGGCAACGCGAGGGGCGCTGTGGCTCTGTGCCTTTAAGAGGGAGCCGAGCACCTACACGACCGATAGGCGGCCCTGCGGCCCCGCCCCCCGCGGGGCGGCCGGCGAATGGGCGGATCGAAAGACGCGATGTTGGCGCCGCGGATGAATTCGGGGCTCGGCCGGCTGCGCCTGGAGCGCGGGGGGTTTGACGGGGCCCCGCGCCGCTCCGGCTGCTGCCCTTGCCGCGGCGCCGCGCTCCGCCCATGGCCTCCGCGCTGGTAAGGGCTCGGCCCCGGGCACCCAGGGCGGCGCTGCGGCGGGTGGGCGGGCTGCGGCCGCTGGCCGGCTGCGGCCGCTGGCCTGTGAGGGGGTCCACGGCCGGCGGGTGCGCCCGGGCCGGGGCACCCGCCGGCGGGAGCGCTGAGGGTGCGGGGAGCACTCGCCGCCGTGCTTCCGCCGCGAGCGGGACGTTAACGGCTCCGGGGGGGGGCGCGGAGGGGAGGCCGGCCCCCCCGGAGCCTGACAGTGCGCACCCTCTCCCGCAGGAGGACCCCGTCCTGATCCGGCCTTTGCGAGGCCACAGAGCGGCGGTGACGGGCGTCGCCTTCAACGCGGACGCGGCGGGGCTGGGTGAGTGCGGGGACCGGCGGCGGGGCCGGGCGCTGTTTGCTTTCCGGGCGGGGCGGCTCGCTCCCTCCCTCCTTCCCTCCCCCCCGTCAGCCGCCGGAGCCGCCGGGCCGTTCCGGGAGCAGGTCCGGGCTCGGGGGCGGGGCGGGCTCCCGCGCCGGCCGGGCGGGCCGAGGAGTCTCTGCCCCTTCCTTAAGCGACAACTTTTTGAGCAAACCACGAGGCGGGAGGAGGGGTTTGTCCCGCGGCGAGAGAGGAGGAGGAGGAGGAAGTAAGCGAGGGGAGCGCCGAGGACGGAGGGGCGGGGGGCTGCTCCGTGCCCCTGCTGCTGCCCCGCGGCCCCCCCGGAAAGCTCTGGGCCCTCCACGGAGGGACCGGCGGCAAACTCGGCCGGCGGCCCGAGCGCGGAGCTGGGAGCGGCGGCGGGTCCCTCCGCGCGGGGCCGTGGGGGCAGGCAGCAGTCGTTCACGGAGCTCCTCTCTGCTAGGGGCTGCTCTGAATCGCCTACGATGAGGCTCCGTCTGGCGAGAAGATGGACGTGGGTCCGCAAAAGCTGCGTGTTTCTCGGCTTCTTGATGATCGCTTACTTTGTCGTCGAGCTGTCGGTTTCTTCCTTTGGTGCCTCCCTCGCCGGGGAGAGCATCACCAAAGGGAAATGGGAGAGGCGCTTTTCTGACAGAGCAGAAGCAGCTGTGGATTTGGCTCGTCCAGTTTATGACAAATCCCCGCCTGATCCTTATGCCCCAGGAGAATGGGGTAAGCCCTCTCGCCTGCAGCTGAGTCTTGAGGAAAAGAAACAAGAAGAAGAGCTGATTGAGAAGTATGCAATTAATATTTATTTGAGTGATAAAATCTCTCTCCACCGGCACATTGAAGATAATCGACTGAGTGGCTGTAAAGCTAAATCTTACAACTACAGACGACTGCCCACGACGTCTGTTATAATTGCTTTTTACAATGAAGCCTGGTCAACGTTGCTGCGGACGATACACAGTGTTCTTGAAACATCACCTTCGGTGCTTCTAAAAGAAATTATACTGGTGGATGACTTGAGTGATAAAGTATATTTGAAGACTGAACTCGAGAAATACATAAGCAGTCTGAAAAGAGTTCGTTTGATAAGAACCAACAAACGAGAAGGATTGGTTCGTGCACGCTTAATTGGCGCTACTTTTGCTACTGGTGATGTCCTTACATTTTTAGACTGTCACTGTGAATGTGTCTCTGGCTGGCTGGAACCACTGCTCGAGAGGATTGCTGAGAACGAGACTGTTATTGTTTGTCCTGTCATTGACACCATTGACTGGAAAACATTCGAATACTACATGCAAACGGCAGAGCCCATGATTGGGGGGTTTGATTGGCGGCTGACGTTCCAGTGGCACTCAGTGCCTCAACATGAACGTCTCAGGCGCAAATCTGAAACCGACCCAATCAGATCCCCAACTATGGCTGGTGGCTTGTTTGCTGTCAGCAAGAAGTACTTTGAGTACCTAGGTACCTACGACACAGGAATGGATGTTTGGGGAGGGGAGAACTTAGAATTATCATTTAGGGTTTGGCAGTGTGGAGGCTTGTTGGAAATTCATCCATGCTCCCATGTGGGCCATGTGTTTCCAAAGCGTGCGCCTTATGCTAGGCCAAATTTCCTTCAGAACACAGCACGTGCTGCTGAGGTGTGGATGGATGAGTACAAAGAGCACTTTTACAACAGAAATCCTTCAGCAAGAAAAGAAAACTATGGAGATATTTCTGAAAGAAAGATATTAAGAGAGCGTTTGAAATGCAAGAGTTTTAACTGGTATTTAAAAAACATATTTGCTGAGTTGCATGTACCAGAAGATCGTCCTGGCTGGCACGGTGCTATCCGCAGTGCAGGAATAGCTTCAGAATGCCTTGACTATGCCTTACCAGAACATCATCCTACTGGGGCTCACCTTTCTCTCTTCGGATGTCATGGTCAGGGAGGCAATCAATTTTTTGAATACACATCAAATAAGGAGATTAGATTTAACTCTGTAACTGAGCTATGTGCTGAAGTGCCTGAGCATGAAGACTTCGTAGGTATGAGGAGCTGCCCAAAAGATGGATCTCCTATTCCAGAAGTTATTATATGGCATTTCAAAGAAGATGGGACTATTTATCATCCTCATTCGGCAAAGTGCCTTACTGCCTATCGTACGACTGAGGGTCGTGCTGATGTGCAAATGAGGACTTGTAATGCTGCAGATAAAAATCAGATTTGGAAATTTGAGAAGTAGTTGCTGCTGGTAGTATGAATTGAATGGACCCTGATCTCCAAGGTTCTTACATGTGTAAGCAGATAATGATGTTTGACTGTATACCTTGGAATGTCTTTAGATGCATCTGTAGTGGTGTAGAAGCTGTATCTGCTCTGGTAAACTACATGGAAAGCAAAATTAAATACTGGGGTTTAGTTTCTAAAATGTTGAATACAGATCTAATGCTTTCTATTTTTGTAAAATTTTGATCCATTATTTTCTTACTTCGGTCTGTCTTGATTATGGTAAAACAGGCCTTTGAGTGGACTGAGGAGGGATTTTTTTTTTTTAAATTATACACATTAAACCTGCAAGATAATGTTATATGAAAGTAAAGGATCTTTACTTACAGAAATAAAAGTTAAGGTTCGTGCAGTGGAATTAATTGACCTATGTTGCAGAGACATATGTTATAATGTATCTAACACCCTAATAATGCTACAGTAGCATGTGATTGGGTCCACATTGATGTTCGAAGTTGAATCTTAAGCCTTGTAGTATTCCGCAGTTTTCTGGAAATTTACATGCTTTTAAGGGTTTCAAGGTGACAACTCGCTATATTACATTGAGGAAAAGGAAGGTTTTTAGTAGATGGGCTTTGGCACTGTTTTGCAGTCTTGTGCCTATTCTGGAAAACTTACCTCATGAGTGTGAGTCAGGAGTCTAATGCTTTTAGAGGAGTGTGGTAGCAGTGGAACCAAGGACATGCTGGTGGTACCACAAATGGGAGGAAATAGGGATGGCTACAAGTAAGAGTTCTGTTTAAAGGTAATGGAGAAGGAAAGAAAGCACAGCATTACATTAGCTACTGCTGTTTCTTACCTATATATTTAATATTTACGTTGCCTCTGTGTAAGCTTTTGCATGTTAAGTCTGGAATCCTGGGGACACTTATGTGACTATACCATGTATCTCTTTTAAATTTTTTTTTTTTGTCTGTCAGTGGGGTAGAGGAAGAAGACACAGAGGAAAACTTGGGCTGTCTTATTTTGTGTAGTGTGTTTTGGCAACAGCTGGCATATATCAGCCCTAGGTAGAGTTTTGAAACAATGCAGCATATGCTGCCTCTTTCCAGTCACGATGGGAGACCTCGGGTAAGGTTGGGAAGCTGGAGTTCCTGAAGTGAAGGGAGTTGAAGAGGCAAAGGGCAGCTTGGAGGAAACAAAGACTTGTTAGTTAGGTTGTTCACAGAACAACTTATTTAGAATGCTTTCTGTATCCTGTTATGCTGAGTTTTGAAGAATATTGATTCTTGAATCATGTCACTAATCTGTTTTGAGTGTGATTATAGATAGTAGATGCGATAGATATATTGTGTACTTGAAAAATATCTTGTGTTAACATCTGTGTTTTTAGCTTTATATAATTTAAGTTGAACACTTATCTTATCAGGCATTCCAGCATTGTTGATTACTTTCACTGAAGTGATAAATGTTCTTTAGTCACCACACTGCAGTAATTCTTGACGTGGGGCTGGTAGGTAGGAACTTGAGCTAGTGAGCAATAAGAATCTGGATACTTGAGGAATGTAGTAGGTGTGCTTTTGCTGCAGGTGTTAATAGGTAGAAGGTTTAAAAGGGAGCGAGTGAGACCTGAAATAAGTGAAGATTTGCCAGAAATAAAGCGAGAATAAATTGAGACGTATTCTTGAATCTTGGTTTAAAGAGCTGAGAGGTTTGCGTGGAAGCAGGCTAAGATTGAAGGGGAACAGAAGAAGAAAATTGGGAGCTGTGGATGTAGTGTTGAATCACACTGAAAATGCTTGCCACTGTGTGGCATGGGTTGGTTAAATTCTTGAACTTATTTTTAGAAGGTTGCTTGCAATTTGATTTTTTCTTTTTTTTTTCTCCCCCCAAGCTGATTTTTTTTTTCCTTTAAAAAGGGAATTTTGTTACTATATAAGGGAGACATTCCTGAAAAATTCCATTCCACTCTGCACCAAGGAATTCTTTTGTGGACCTACAAGTTATAGACCATTTATCAAACTTTCAAAGGCATCCAGTCATTATGTACTGGGGCAATAAATTATCAAAGTATGTGCTTTTGTGAAAAGTGTTCTGTAAATTGTTACATTCAATAGAAATTACAGGAAAAAGGCCTGAATTCTCCTACATGGCAGAGCATAAGCTGTATGTGCAATGCATGTTTCTTCAGATGAAAGTAACCAAATGGTGTGAAAATAGACTATGCAACTTGTATACAGTTAACTTTTTTAGGACTTGCCAAAAACTACATTTCATATAAAGAACTACCTTTGTGTTAAAACTGACATTCAAAGTGTTCCTTATCTATTTAAGCAATAAGTCTAAGTGAATCTGCCTCTTAAAAGTTTGAAAGGTTATTTTCTCTGTATGTACTTGAACCCTTCTTTCTTCTCCTTACCACCTCCAATTCTATTTTTTGGTTATTTAAAAACTAAAAGGAAAAAAAAGCAAAAGTAAATAACCTGGTCCTAAAATAAATCAATAAAATTAAATTTGTTCCCAATGGGAATCAAAAAAGCTGGGGTTAGCGAGAGAAAGAGAAGGGGGGAACACCCCCTACCCCCCCCCCCCCAATAACCCCAAACCCTTGCCATTCCAAGTTTCCTTGCCATTCCAAGTTTCACTAGTTTTGAACTGAATTGCAGCAATTCTACAGAAATATTCCAATCCAGTTGTTTTTCAGTCTGCACAGATTTCCGGAAAATCTGAAACTCTGAAAGATTTTTCTATTCTGTTAGACTTTGAAAGTTTGGGGAACACTTGTATATATTTTAAACTACTGATTTTGAGTGACTTAAAAGAAATTGAATGTAAACTTAACACTGAATAAATGTGGGAGGGCTTTGGGGTTTCTTTTGAAAAAATAAAATTCAGAATGATAATTAAATGCTGGCTAGAGTGCTGACTGTTTCCCATTCTCTTCCACTTGTGTAAATACATACGGTATACCGTAAAAACCATGATGAACTTGAACTTCATGGGAGCTAGTAAAAGTTCCTAAGTTATCCACTGCACTTAGAATCCCAGATCAGCTCCCTTGACAGAGGTTTAGTTAATAAATCTTTTCCTCCAAGTAGGAAATCTTGCAAATAACTGTTAAATATGTTTGTATTGTGATGTTGCACCTTCTCACACTGAGATTTGCAGGGTTCCTGTAAAGTGTGGGGGTTTTTGGTGGTGTTTGAATATTCACACATGTCATGTGCACAGCTCTGTATTCCATCTGACCTGCAATTCTTGCACTGGGTGAGTTAAATATATTGAGGATTCTAGTGTCTTTCTATGATGGTGTGACAGCATCAGTGGACAAAGGAAAACCAATGGATGTCATCTATCTGGACTTCTGCAAAGCCTTTGACACGGTCCCCCACAACATCCTTCTCGCTAAATTGGAGAGCTATGGATTTGATGGGTGGACTGTTCGGTGGATAAGGAACTGGCTGGATGGCCGCATCCAGAGGGTAGTGGTCAATGGCTCGATGTCCAGATGGAGACCGGTGACGAGTGGTGTCCCTCAGGGGTCCGTACTGGGACCGGTGCTATTTAATGTATTCATCAATGACTTAGACAGCGAGATCGAATGCACCCTCAGCAAGTTTGCGGATGACACCAAACTGAGTGGTGCGGTTGACACACCAGAAGGGCGGGATGTCATCCAGAGAGACCTGGACAGGCTGGAGAGGTGGGCCTGTGTGAACCTCATGAGGTTCAACAAGGCCAAGTGCAAGGTCCTGCACCTGGGTCGGGGTAACCCCCGATATCAGTACAGGCTGGGGGAAGAAAGGATCGAGAGCAGCCCTGCCGAGAGGGACTTGGGCGTGCTGGTGGATGGAAAGCTGGACATGACCCGGCAATGTGTGATGGCAGCCCAGAAGGCCAACCGTACCCTGGGCTGCAGCAGGAGAAGCGTGGCCAGCAGGTCAAGGGAGGTGATTCTGCCCCTCTACTCTGCTCTGGTGAGACCTCACCTGGAGTACTGCGTCCAGCTCTGGAGCCCTCAGCACAAGAAGGACATGGAACTGTTGGAGCGGGTCCAGAGGAGGGCTACTAAAATGATCTGAGGGCTGGAGCACCTCTCCTGTGAGGACAGGCTGAGGGAGTTGGGCTTGTTCAGCCTGGAGAAGAGAAGGCTGCAGGGAGACCTGATTGCGGCCTTTCAGTACTTAAAGAGAGACTATAGGAAAGATGGGGAAAATCTTTTTAGTAGGGCCAGCTGTGTCAGGACAAGCGGTGATGGTTTTAAACTAAACCAGGGTAGGTTTAGACTGGATATAAGGAAGAAATTCTTTACAATGAGGGTGGTGAAACACTGGAATGGGTTGCCCAGAGAGGTGGTGGAGGCCCCATCCCTGGAAACATTCAAGGCCAGGTTGGATGGGGCTCTGAGCAACCTGATCTAGTTAGTGGTGTCCCTGCTCACTGCAGGGGGGTTGGACTAGATGACCTCTAGGGGTCCCTTCCAACCCAAAACATTCTATGATTCTTCAGTATTTGGGGGGACAAAGGGTGACCAAGGGGTACACTGAGCTGTAACAGCCTGGCTGAGTATGGCTTTTCTCATCTTTTGCACAACTTTCTTATAGCCACTACAGTGGTATTGCACAAAATGAAAGTGTAATGGTAATTCCATATTAAGGCAACTTGTGTCTTCATATATACATGAGTATACAAGAAAATGTATACCGTCATTATTCATAATTTCTAAATTGAATATGGTTTCACTGTGAATATCATAAACATTAACATTTTTTGTGGCATATATGAAGCCCGGATATTTGTTTGGAGAACTGCAGCAAAGCAGTGTGTAAACTTGGCCTTTGCCAAGTCTTTGGTGTTAAATTGTGTTATGACTCATCACCAGAAAAGTAAATTACCTAGAGATGCATCAGCTATACTTGGGCATGTACAGAAAGCACTGATGTTAAAAAAACAAACAAACAAAACCACAAACAAACCCCCCAGAAGACCAAGGCACTGAAGTTGTAAAGTGGATTAGGTTGCATATCGGAGTCAGCTCAGTGTGAATTTTCAGCTTTCTTCTTTCTAGTTGTATTTTGCAGTTGATCAAATATTTTCATTACTACAGCAAGGACAAATTTTGTCTTTCACTTTCTTCCTCTGAGAAGCATGTGCAACAGCCTGGTTGTGTTATGACCCATCTCAAAAAAAAAAATCATTCTGGACTTTCTCCATGTCTTTTGTTTCAATTCTAATCCCTTCTAATTAGCCTTGGAGGGCTGTTGTGGACCATTTACTGCTGGTCTGGTAATTGAAAGTCAGACTGTCGTACTGGTGTACTTAGCAAGTGCTGACAACAGGGTCTGGTCTGCGTGCATAATCTGTCCTGGAAGGTCCTTGCTCCCCTCCTTTTGAACACTTAAATGAACAGACAACATGAGCTTGAGGGGAGATAAATGCACAAAAAGATAAAGAAGCAATTCTTTAACTGATAATGGAAGTTATTGCTGGCAACACGGTTACCCTATAAACTCTTGTATTTAGTGCCTCTGGTTAGCTAAGATAAAATGTTTACCATACAGCAGCTTTCTTAGGCGTTAGCCACATGGACCAAAGTTGATTTTGGCCTTCTTGCTGAATCAATAGGGAGTAGCCTGGCTTGGCTGAGCCTCGTAAATGGCAAAGGAACCCAGTTCTCTTGGCAGCATAGGGACCAAAGTATAATGTAGATTCAGAGTTTTGGCTTAGAGTTTCCTTTTCTGGGTTTATGACTCTCACGTACTGTTCTGATACAGACTCACATCAGCCTGTGTGCCTTAAGAAAACAATTCTGCAGCGGATTTCCCAGTTACTCCCCCTTTCCTGTGCAGGTCCTGAACCTCAGCCCTCTACCACCCCTGGGGTGGTATCAGCTGGGCTGGAACTGGAGTATCAGAGATAATAACAGCCTTTGAGCGTCACTGTAATGAGCGGGTGTCTTCAAGAGAGAAGCCTACCTCAGGATGCAGAGAGGATGCTGTGTGAGTGTAGGCAGCAGGGAGTCCAGAGGGAGAGCAAGGAAGGTGCTTGTGGATGTCCCAGGGAAAGGAGAACTTCAGGTCACTACTTGTGTCTCATTAACCTCGGGATAATTCATCTGTGAGAGAGCAAGCTACGAGAAACCAGGCTTTGAATTTATTGTATTGTCATATTTTAAAATATTTCCTTCAGTGTTTAGAACTGAAAGTGAGGAGGGCTGGTATTACACAACCTTTGTGCAGTTCATAAGGCATCTCTTGGTGTTTCACAAGTGATTAGCAGTTTGTGCATGATTTGTTTTAGAAACCATCAATCTTGTCTGTTCTATGTGTCCAACGTGATGCCTTCAAATTCTGTTTTTGCTTACATTTCACTTTTTCCTTTCTGTTTTATGCCACTCTAGGTGACATTTTTCTGAATCAAAGGGAAAAAAGAAATTGTGCAGGTACAATTGGAAAGAGCCTGCTGTAAAATAGAATTCTGAAAAGTTGGAAGGGGGAAAATATGCTGTACTTCTGTGTCAAATTTAGGCCTATTGATAAGGGCATAGGTATGGTCTGGTCCCACATCTTTTCCCAGAAGCTAGTCTTCTGGGAATAAAAATAATGCCTCTGTGCCAAATCCCTAAGGAGTGTTTAATATCTAATATTTTGTTTGAGACTTGCCTTGATACATTTACTAATAAACAGACTCCATTCCTTTGTGCTGTGTTGGTGCCTGGAAGAGATTGGGAAGGGAAGAGCCATCCTTTTCATGTCCTCCTCAACTTCCAGGAGGTCCCTGTTCTTCTCCTTCCCTTTCTGCACTAGGGGTAGGAATTTTATAGTTGAGGGGTGGGAGGGTGAATCCTTTGTTTTTATTTATGACCTGTATGCTAGCACTTAGCAGAGATGAAGATAATAGGGGCATAGGAATATCACTCATGAGTTTAATTCAACTGCTCATTGCTTTTGCTGCTTATAGCTTCCTGAAACTGATTGAGCTCTGGTTAAAGCTCTGTCTGCCTTCTCAAATGTGAATTGTGTGGTCCACCTGTAAAGTGACTGCAAAAAATAATAGTTCATCTCTTTTTATTATTAGACCAACAGCTTCACATTGTGTTTTGAACCAGCTAAATGTTAGTATTAAAAAATTGGTACTTAAATAGTATTACAGAATAGTAAATAGTATTACAGAATAGTAAATAGTATTACAGAATTATCATATTTGGATATTCACTTTAGTGTAGATATCTGAAGTGCTAGAAATGATATCTTGAGTTTAAGTGGGCCTGTCTTTTAAGAGTTAAACACTTGATTCTTGAAACAGAAACAAATTCCATCTCAGAGATCAAAGTGAGATCACCAAAGAATTTGTCTCTTTTTCTTAATATTTGGTAATGTGAAATCTGGATTTACACTTAATGACATGTGTATGATGTTCAGCTTTGGATTTTTTGTTTCGTATCTTCAAAGTACTTGTAAGCCAGTTTGCTTAATATGTGGGAGAGCTACCTGTTAAGAATTATCCTTTACATGTGCCAGTCTTCTGATGTCCTCCCAAAGGGCTGGTGTTGGCATTGCTGGCTGCCAGGCTTCTGCTCGCAGACAAGTGTCCGTTAAAACCCAATAACTGCTCCTTCCCCCTAATACCCAGTAAGGTCACCGGTGAATCCAAATCCATAATCATTAGCTCTGATTTTTCTAAAAGCAGTGAGTGGACTCATAATGTCTTCTGTTTTCTTGCCAGCTACCTCCTCTTTGGATAGGTTTCTTATAGTGTGGAAGCTGAAGACACAATGCAGAGCTTACAAATTTGTAGGCCATGAGGAAGTGGTGACCAGCGTACAGTTCTCACCAGATGGACAGCTACTTGCTTCAGCTTCTCAAGATCGTACTGTGAGACTATGGATTCCTTGCATGTGAGTATGACTGGGCGATGCTGGCTGTGTGTTTCATTAACGTGCGATGTGAACATTGGAGTCTTTACCTGAGAAAAGCTGCTTTTTCCTTCCCACATCCCTGACTGAGCTTTGACAGAAACAGATCGGGAGCACAAGCAACACAGTTCTTTCCTGTGATACTTTGTTCTTTACTGAATATTCTGTATTTTCCAAAGGAAAATACAGCAATTCAGAGGTCATAATTTCCCGTGTGTAGGACTATGCTTTGGTAGTATTTCTCTGGCTTAAAGGATGTATTTCTTTTAATAAAGATTGCATGGCTGCACTTCATTTTGGGGAGACAAGTGATGAAGGAAACAAAAAATAGCATTTTTTTTTTTAAAAAAATTGAATTTACTTGCCTTTTTAGACTGTTCTCAAGTTGTAGTGATTGTGAGCTATTCAGAATGATCTTAGAAAGACTGATGTTACTTTAACTTTTGACCATTTTGTAGATTTCTATATCAAAAAGCATAATAAATTCTCTTTCAAATACTGTATGGAGGCTAATGCTGCTAGTTAACTGCACTGTCTTCTGAAATTGGTCATATTAAATACAATTACTTTAAAGTCTGTTATTCTAATATTTAATATACAAATAAGGCAAAAAATATTGGCAACGCTTAGATTTAGCCTGTATACATTGCTTTTTCATTTCGATAAGATTCCAAATGCATTAACTTTGGGCTTTATGAGGTTTTAAACTCTTTCAGTTTAATATAATTGTGTTTTGGTTTGTTTCTCCCCCCCTCCCCCCCAGTCATGGAGAATCATCAGTACTGAAAGGTCATACAGCATCTGTTCGTAGTGTGAGCTTCTCGCATGATGGCCAGTTTCTAGTTTCAGCATCCAATGATAAATCAGTAAAAATATGGAGTGTTCGCTATCAGCACCTTTTGTTTTCCCTATTCCAACACACTCATTGGGTTCGCTGTGCCAAGTAAGTGTTGGTTTTATTCTCTTTATAAAGAAGCAGAACTCCTAACAATGGGGTTTTATTTCTCAAGGCAGAACTAAGAGAAGAAAATTCTGTGAATGATAAATGATGATCTACCACTAATAATAAAATTTTACTAAATTGATATTACACATACACGTTTTATATATATCTCCTAGTTGAAATCTGAAAGCTTATTCTGTGTTAATATGTGTACATATTAAATCTGTTGCTGGATGTTAATTCTTTTACTTTAAAGGACAAATAAGGTCTTCTGTATTTATTTTCAGTCAGTATCCTGTCTGTTTCCCCAGTCCTGTATGGTTTTGTGCCGTATTAACTTCACAGCATTCACTTGTTTCTAGATTTATTATGCACAGCAGGGGTTTTCTCAACTATTCTTGGAATAGTAGTGGCATAAAAGAATGGTTGTGAGTCAAAATGAGTTAAGCTTACATAATTGGAAAAGGTAGAAAAAATGGCCTTTGTACTGCAAGTTAAGATTTGCACTCTATTTAAAGGCAGGGCAGCTCTTCAAAGACAATAAAAGATTGTTCTTTGATTTTTTTTTTTTCTTTCGTCCATATTAATGGAAAATCTGCAGCTAACAGAGGCCTGATTTAAACCTCTTGAGAAAGAAATTTGACACTGGTGAAGTGCAGGGCCCTACAAAGTTCCAAAGTATCTGATCGTTGAAAAGAAAAATAAAAGCTCTAGGAAATCATATGTGAAAGTTCTTGAACAGTGTTCTAATATCCTTGTGCAGTTGCTCAATGTGAGAAATAATAATGATTGGTGGAATTATAGACAAATCAATTTTCTTGTTTAAAAACCTAATCTAGTCTAGGAATAATCATGGATGTTTTGCTGACAATTTGTAAGTCTAGAGGGAACTCGCAGGAGAATATATATGTAGGTTAAAATTAAACACAAGGTTCTACTGTGTCCTCTTTGTCTTTTTGCCTATAGTTTTCTATAATAATCTCTTTGGCATCTGAAGTGACAACCTTAGGCTGCTGTTACCTTCCTCTTCCCCTCCCCCCCCCCCCCTTGCTTTGGCTCTGTTTTTAATTGTAGTTGATTGAGAAATGGAGGGGGGGAGAGTGGGGGGAGAAGCTTTACTTTTCAGTTTTGTTACTGCCTGAGAAATATGAGAAATTCAAATGTCCTCTGAATGTTACACATTTTAATTCCAAACAGGCTTTCTTTTTTTCTGGTGTTTTGCTACTTGTGTCTCCAGTGCTAATCTACGTAGTGTCCGTTGTTTGGTAATGTATACGCTTGCATGTTGCAGATTTTCACCTGATGGAAGGCTAATAGCATCTTGCAGTGAGGATAAATCTGTTAAGATCTGGGATACGAGAAATAAAACTTGCATTGATAGCTTCTTAGATTATGGAGGGTAAGTGTTATTAGAAAAAAGGAGAAATGTAAATGTGTAATTTTAATGATATTAAATTAATGTTTTGTAGTATTAACATCTGTATATGTTATATCTGAAAATAGATCAAACTTCTACCACCCATGTAAACAAAAATAATTAATTTCACGTTTTTTCTAAAGAGGTTAACTGGCTGCACTTATCAGGCTGTTTTCCAACAGTCAAGAAATAAGCCAGAGAGAAGTGAGATTGTTCTTGGATTTTTTTAATATTTTCATGTTTTTCCTCAATTTTGATAATGCTGTTTGATATTGGATGCTTCAACAAGAAGAGAAGTTTAAGAATTCTGCACTTGTTGACTAAAATAGTGTTCTGTTATCTTCAGTAACCTGCTTTATTTAGACTTAGGAAATACTTGCTTTTACCTCTCTGCAGTTTTCTTAAACATCTTGGAACCAGAGTTTTGATTAACAATGCAATGGGATATTAATTTTTTGTAGATGTGTTCTGCTAATTTCATGACTACCATGTCTATCCTTTTTCCAAGCTAAAAGGTGGTTATAGCTAGATACTCTCTTAGACAAAATTATTTTACCTGCTGCTTACAAACTCTTTGCAGCACTTTCTTCCAGGAACTTTGTACTCCAGCACAAACTGTGAAGGTTTGAGTCAAGACAATTATACTATCCTTTTAACAAAAGCCAGATTATACAGTCTGATTTATCATGCATCTTGGTTTCTTATGTTTATTTCAGTTGCTAGAAATACCTTCTTTGAGTTTCCGTCCACATGGATTCCACACAAGTTTGTGGCACCTCAGTGTTAATATTGTGGTTTTTATATATACACACACTCCCAAATATTTCTATGGAAGCATGTAATCAATCTGTTTTCATTAATTATATTTAGATTTTCAAATTTTGTGGATTTCAATCCAAGTGGTACGTGTATAGCTTCTGCAGGTTCCAATCATACGGTGAAACTGTGGGATATTCGAATGAACAAGCTACTGCAGCATTACAAAGGTAAAAACGTTGTAGTTTGGATTTTCTTTAGAACGGAGCTCTTTGCAATGAAATGTCATTTATTTAGATTACATGTTTTCATTCCTTACTGTGGGTAAACAGGTCATATTGGCATTTTGTAAGGAATCTTTCTGTAGTCGAGCAACCCTAAAAATCCAATCTGAATCCTGATTATTCTTTTGCAAGGCTTGTCTTAATTTTTAGAACAGAACTAAGCAAATACTTCAGAGAGTCTGCTATGCCCCAGCACTTTGGTTGTTTCTCCCTTAAATGAAGTAGGTTGTTCTTTGGGAAGTAGACAAGAGTGGAGAAATAAAGTGTACATTTCCTGTTCGTAGATATCTACAGTCTTTGAATATTGTCTTCTGTATATTAGTTCACAGAGCAGGGGTTAATTGTGTATCATTCCATCCTTCTGGTAACTACCTCATCACTGCTTCTACTGATGGTACACTTAAGATTTTGGACCTCTTAGAAGGAAGACTTATTTACACTCTTCATGGACACAAGGTATACACAATAATCCTATTTAAACCGAGATCTAAATAGACTATGCGGTATCCTTTCAAAGGGAAAGTAACATTTATTCCATTATGGTTTGTATCTTGCAACTTGCAGATAAACCTTAGTGGACAGAAATTGTTGTATTAATACACCTTGTCACAAGTGCATAAGGAAATCTATCAATTTTGCTTATGACCATGCAGTTAGTCTGTCAATATTGTATGCATGCTTAATGTTAAGTAATAGATCATGTCTGAATTAATTAATATTTTCCTCTCTTGATTGTCAAAATCAATTATTTGGCACATTAGTCTTTTTGTCTATTGAAAACCAGTGCTTTCAGAGGATGGGGAAGCTTATGGAAGATAACTTTTGTGAAGAATGGCAGACATTTTCTCCCTTTCCTTTTAATGCAAACCAAACCCTACTTTTCTTAATGGATCACTCAAACACATTGTCTTGAATAATATCATGATTTGATAATTTTTCATTGCAGAGTTAAAGCATAAAATCTTAGGAAAATGCCACTGTTTTATTAGTTTTGATTGTGGTAATTGTAATATCTTACAAAGATGTGCCATATTAACTCTTCAATCAAGTTGCTTGTAAAAATTTCACTACAGTTAAATTGTTCCTTGTTAAAATTGAAAAATCTTATTTATATTAGATAATGGCATAAGTGTGTTCTCTTTGCATTAAAGTACTATGCTTATAGCAGTAGTGTAATTTTACTGTGCTAATTTTTTTTTTCCTTCAGGGACCTGTACTTTCTGTGGCTTTTTCAAAAGGTGGTGAAAAATTTGCCTCAGGTGGAGCAGATGCTCAGGTTTGTGGTATTGTCTTTTTAAATTAAATGTCTTAGTGTTTGTTACGGTGGATGGGAGTTAAATATGGTATGTCACAGTAACATGCTAATTACAGTATGCTGACATACATTCTGTCTAGTAGTGTGTTATATAGACTTTGTTTAGCCTAAAATTAAATTTGAGGGGAAAAATGATAAATACATCATTTAAAAACTTGATCTTAACTGCTTTCAGTTATGATGAGGAGACGAACACAATACCAGCCAATTCCATTTTACATATTAAAATAAAGGAATTATTTTAAAATAGAAATATTTTAAGAGTTGCAATTCAGTGTCAACAAAGTAGCTGTGTTGCAACTAGTAATAATGCCTACTATATGCTCCATTAGGTTTTCACTTCTTTTAAAGTCAGTACTCTGTAATTGTAAGAATTAAGTTGTACTACAGGGAAAGCTTCGGTTAGAATTAGGAAAAAAAATACTGTGTTAGCTTTGCTAATTTACATTGGTGAAACAAAGTACCATATTTCATACAGGGAAGAGTGGTTTAAGCATTGAATACAAAAGTTATTTTAAATTAACCAGCAAATCATACAATTAATCTTCATCTGCTGTGATATATCTCATATGCAAAAACACTGTCAAGCTTGGAGTCATCTTATCAGATCTTTACATTCTCCAAAAAGAAAAAACTTTTGTATCCCAAGACTTAAAGTTTCACAGTCTGAAATGTTCCTTAATATCTGTTGATTTTTCATTGTTTCATGTTATAAAAAGCTAAAAGCTCAATGTAGGCACAGAAAGCCATGCTGTATAAATTAAGATTTTTTTGAATTTACTGTAAATCATGTTTATATTCTGTTTTGTGGAGTGTGAAATATGTTTCAGTTACTAACAGAGACAGTCTTGGAAAATAATAAATACTTTTCAATTAGAAACTCCAGTGTCATTAGAAGGAATATAGTCTGTTTCTGTTTTTTACTTGATGCTTCAGGTAGCATGCTTTCTAGAATGACTTGAAAGCACTCAAAGAAAAAAAATTAAAATTGCTTTCTGTCACAAGGTGTTAGTAAGAAACAGTGCCAAGATTTTCAGTTATTGGAAAAGTCAAAATGTTAGCAAACTTCCAATATTAATTTTACAAGCAAAAAAAAAACAACCCAGGAATGTGGAAAAGATATTTATTCTTTGAGCCACTAGTTTTTATTTTCCATACTAAAGGGGTTTTTATGAGAAATTTTCAGTTCCAAAATGAAATTTTGATTCCTAGGTAATCCTGAATTGTTGACCTTACTTTTCTTGAATACTTTCTTTTGAGTTTTATGGTGATTGGTATATTATACGTGAGAGGAAGTGAAGAACATGTATTAAACTAGATCACACGACAGAAGATTCATCTGAGAAGCTATGATGATGGAAAGGATCTGCAGTATTAAACCTAACTCAGCCTCCCAAATAAATGCCAGCATACCCTGGGAATGCCTGTCTTATTGCAAGTTTCCTTTAAATTTGGGGCCCCTGGAGTGATGTGTATTCAGTGCAGTCATGTCATTGCCTTTCTCCTGCTCTGACTCCATGCTGTAGAGCCGGTGGCGTGTGGGATCATGGAGTGAGTAGGTATTATAGTACAAAAGCTATAAATGACTCCAGTTTCTCAGCAGTTTGGTATAGTGGCTTCATGCTGAATGTATGAGAGGGAAGATCCAGTTTCATCAGGAATGGCTTTCTTAGGTAAATGTTGAATTAAAAATGTATTCATAGTAAGTCTAGTAATGAATCCTGGTTTTATTTACCTTACAGAAAGGCACGTTTTTATCTGTTGAAGTTTTCCCCATTTTTCTTGTGATGGTTCTGGTGGGAGAGGGCTACTTATTTTGCTGTAACTTTCACTTTTGTAGTTTAAGTTTTAAACCGTGCAGTGCCAACCATTGTGTGATAACTGCCTGTCTGTATGTCTTAATCTATAGTAAACATAAGAACTTTATTCCTCAGTGTCCATTTTCTGTTGGTGTGTACACATTTACTCCACAAACATCCTTTTTTGCTGACCTGTCCACAGCCCTCTTCCAGGTCTGCCAGGACAATAGTTGTGGGACTTCTTCTCAGCTCACTGTGATAGACTTGAGTTGGTTTACTGTAAATGTAGGCTGTATTCATTTGAAAAGTTCTGCTGGCAGATTGGCAATGTCAAGCTGATGAGCAGAGGCCGGCCATGAAAGGATCATCATCTGTCCCTTGTGCAGTATCCAAAAAATATTGTCTGTCCACAGCATGAGCTGGAGGCAGCTGGTTCATTGCAAGTTTACCACAGATTACTTGCTCTATACACATATTATTTCAAGACTCTTACATTTTCAAAAAACAGATAAAATCTGTTTTTCCTCCATCAAAGAAGGAAAACCAGTATCTCTGCTGCTAGTTTCAAGTTTCTTTCTGGTTGGTGTAGAGCCAGCTGAAAGCTTTGTTCAGAAGCACATTAAATATTTGAAACGAGCACTGGATACTTCTTTTGTTTCTTCCTGTTTGCTTCTTTCCTCATTCAAAAAAACCCAAATATGTAGAGTTCTGAAGTTCATATTCTTCATACATCCTATGCACGAGACAAATTATTTCATTCACCTACTTCCATGGAAGACATAAGACCTTTTACTTACTTAAGTGAAAGAGCAAAGTTATACCTGTTCCTTTAGAAGGTAGCCTGTGCTATTAATTCAGTTCTTCCTGTATAGAAGAGACGACACATTGTGTCTGGAGACTGCCTGGATGTAAAGGGAAATACTTCCTTATGGAATAACTAGTTTTCTATGGTTGTGCATAGTTGCTTTTACACTGTTTGCATTGCAGCTGAGATACTCAAGGCATATACAGATGTTTCCATGCTGGTTTAACTCTTACTAGTTTTGCTGTCTGTAATGATGAAGCTGCAGTGGCATGGCCTTCCATTTTAGAGCAAGATGAAACATATTTAGAGCTTGAGCAGCTCAAATGCTCACCACTGATGAAAGGTCCTACTTCTGCCACCTCCTGCCTATACCCTTGTTTATAGTTAGTGCTGAGCCAGTTCGAATTGCTAAAGCAGCAGAAAATTAGCTTGAAAAAATGGGGAAAAGAAAAATGCTGGATTGGGTGATGGAGGTAGTGGAATTACACAGCTGAGAAGGAGAGGGAGAGAAGGCAGGACCTCCCTCTTCACAGCACAGTGAGCTGTGAATCAACTAATCTAACACTTAACTGTCCCACAAGTGCCAGGTTCTGAGGCAGGTTGGTAGAGTTTGTACCGAGATCCATGCATCCCACTAATGTCTGAGTTAGTTTGGGACTGTCTTTATTGGCGCACTGTGTCTCCCAGTGCAGATTTAGGGTCTTCTACTCAAGAGAGTCATGAAAGGTGTCAAACCTGAAACAAACTTGTAACAGTGCAGCTACTTAGGAATATATTAAAAATATGATTTAGTCTGCTTGGAATGTCTGTGAACAAATCTGTGATTTGTGCTTCTTATGTATAGTTTATTCATTTCTGAAAAAATACTTTTAATGGTTGTCAAAAATATTTTTGGCTGGACAGGCAAGTAATTTTAAGTCAGATCATGGTCCCATCTTTGTTTCCTCTAATTTAGGGAGTAACTATAAAAATCACCATTGGACTTTTGGAAACTGCCATCTCCTAAGTGTTATGAACTTCCTTTTTAATTTTCTTTTTTCCCTTAGCACTTAAAGTAATAAAGATTACAGAAATCATGTAAACGTGGTAAACTTAATCAAATTACTTACATATACAATTGTTCTGTGACATGAAGGAGCAGCATTGTGCATTATGATTTGGTTTCCTGATCTACCCATAAGGCTGGATAGACCACCTTCTGCTGTCTTACCTCTGCATTCTACTACCTTACTTCTGCATTTGGCCATGGTGTGGCTGTTGTCTATTGTTTCTACCTTCAATGTAATTGGACAAAGTTCAGAAAACAGTTCCCTGTTGCTAAAACACTGGAACCAGGTGCTTTAGAGTTCTATGGAACTCTGTAATTTCTCTTACCCCTCAAACTTTCTCATTTGACCTGCAAGCCTTTTTAAAGGACAGAAATTTGATAGTATATGACCCCTTGATTTGGCAGAAAAAATAACTTAGTACAGTCCAGTGGGACAGAAGTTTGCTTTGTTTTATGATTATTGAGATATCTTTCAGAGATTTTTTTTTTTTAATAGATTGAACTACATCTATTAGACCTGAAGTACAAGATACTCTGGGGAAGTGCCTGTGTTGAGTAGAAATCAGACTGTGATGACAGCAGGCTCATGCTGATGTTGTGATCTATTAGCAATAACAGATTTCACTGAATAGTTACATTTTGGGCACTGAATAGGTTTCAAGTAGTTACCGATATGATTGCTTCTTACAGGTATTACTATGGAAAACCAACTTTGATTCATTTGATTATAAAGAAGTTCTTAAACACCATGTTAGAAGAACACATATTGACAGTCCTCCTCATCTTCTTGATATTTACCCAAGGTCACCTCATCTCCATGATGAAAAACTTCAGTCAGTTGAGGTGAGTGCAATAAGTAATATAGGAAACCAGAAGCTTTTGTGAACACTGTCTAGCGTTTATAGTTAAATGTGTTCTGTGTATACAAGAGAACCTTTTGTTGTTATGTTTAATACTTTAGAAGCAACCATAACTTTGAATCCACTTTAAGGTTACTAGGCTAGCTGATGCTGTCAGATTTATCCTGGTGAATTCCTTTCATGCTTCTTGTGGAAGTCTGTGTACATGATTTAAACAAAACATAGGTGATAGTCTGGTTTCTCAAGTAGCATGGCAACTGTTGCAGAAGATATCTGAATCTTTAATGAGCTTTAGGATACTACTCAAAATGTATCATTATAAACAGGACAAGGTGGCATTATTACTGAAAGTCAAGTACTTGATTGTTACAAGTTGTCCCTCTTTCCAAGACCTTTAGGTATTGTGAGAAGATCTTGATATCTGTCTAAAAGTTTAGAAAGCCTTTCTAGGCTAGTAGTGTGTTTTCACTACGTAGTCTGATTTCCTGGTAATGTCATTCTTCAGCTACTGTACTGTAAAACCTTCTACCAGCTGCCCTTGGAAGTGTTGGGAATTAGGGAACCAAAGTGAAATGTCAAATATTATGTGTCAGTGTTTGGAAAATCCTGTGTTTGTCAGGTTGTCTGAAAGCTATGCTAAACAGGTAAACAGTACTAAACATTAGACAAGACCATTGTTTATACTAAAACCTCAGGGACATATTTGTGACTGTCCTTGGTAGATCTGGCTACCTTCTCCATGGTGATTACCTATACTTTTGTCTCTTCTTTGCTATTCTCCAGATACCTCTAGTGTCCAAGACCTGTATCTGATATAAATCCAGGAACTTTTTGTTTTCTCTCATATGCTAATAGAGTACTACAGAAATTAATCATTTCCTGGTTTTGTTCATCTAAAATGCAGATACTGCTGCCATGGCATTTGGTTCCTCCTCAGACTTTTAAAACATTGAGATTTGAGGATATTGAGCTTTTGTGTGTGTGTGTGTGTGTATGCAATAAATGTATGTAATATGAGTAGTATAAAGATTGAAAATATTTTGGTGGAGGAGGGGAACCCTGATGATAGAATCCTTCACTAAGTATTCTCATGTGTCTGGTTCTGTTGTCAAGTTGGATGTGAAGCTTTGTGATACTTAGCATTTTGGTCAGAACAAGAGCAAGACAACACATGTATAACAAATTTCATAAACAAACTTCTGTGCCAGGCTGTCATATTCATTGCAAGGTCAATGAATGAAATTAAGTTTACTGGCAGCCTTCAGTATAGGTGGTCACTGCTGAACAAACTCAATCACAGCATTTGCCAACAGATTTAAACCATTCTTGCTGCATCAACAGTTTGCTTCAAGACCCATTCAAATTGCACACAGTTATAACACATGCTAAACACACACAGTAGCTTATAGCTGCAGGGTTCAGTTGCTTTCTTTTCAGGTCAGCTTTTCCAGACTTTTGCTGCTCAGATGCTCAGATGCCTCGCAAAGATAGGAATATTCTCTAAAGCAATTTTTTTAATTTTTTTTTTTTTTTCATTCCTGGTCCCAGGTAATTGAGAAGCTCTGCAAAAGCATTAATAAGTTCAGGCTAGAGCTAAACTAAGACTAGGAAGCACCTCATTACCAATACTGAAAGGGCACATAAAGGAAATTTCATAGTTGAATGAAAGAAATTATTTATCAGCTACTTTGACGGATTTCACTTAACCTAATGTCTGCATTTCATCGTGTCTGTGACATTTGTAGCAGCTTATAGGTTTCTGGGTTAGTTGTTCTGTAGCAGTTAAAGGTCTCTATGGCTTTGTTGTTTGTTGTAGCAAAGTTTTGGATGCTTGTGGTTTATTTTCTGCCTGATTTCAGGGTTTTAAGAATAAGGTTGCTGTGTTTCCTTTCCTATTAACATCACATTATCTGTAGAGTATCTTGGTGTCAAATAAACTTGAAGTATATTATATTCTTTGAGACAGAACAGTGTCTGATAGTTTCAACAAAACTGATATTACTGTAATGTACTATATTTTTGTATTTGTAAATTAAATAATAGAATAATAATTATTAGGATCTCTTTTGCAGCTTATTTTCAGAATTAATGTAATAATATAGTAGATTAGATAGTGTTAAAGTGAAGTTATCAAATTTGTTGCTCCATATGTCTTTTCCTTTTTTACTGCTCCTCCTGTCTGTCTCAAAAATTATGGGTTTTTTTTTGTTGTGGTAAGGAAGAATGGACCTCACCATCTGGACAGAGACATAATTTATCCAGACAAAACTAGTATCAGGTTACTGCTAGCAGTAACATGCTTTAGTGGCAGAAACTATGCTTGAAATTTTTCAGTGTTTCATCTTCTAAAATATTTCCTCCTGTAACTGAAAAAAGCAGCATTTCTAGCCCCACTGTGCTATGCTGAACTCTGGAGAAGAAATAAAGAAGAAAAAAGATTTTTGTCCCTCTTCAGTAAAACAACCATACTTTTTTTTTTTTTTTTTCCAACATCCCAACCTCTTTCAAAGCAGCAGGCAATAAAGAGAATTTTAGCACTAAGCAGCTTCACTGCAACACCATCCTTATCTCCCTATGGCTCATCATGTTTCTAATATACCAGGGAAAGGAGGAACTGAATCACAGACATGTCAGAGGGAGCTTTTGAACGTCATCTAGTCCTGTGGCTTGGTACATCAAGTCAGCCATGGCTGTGTCTAGTTAGGAGGCCTTGAAGAGGGATGGAGATTCCCCAGTCTCTCTGGGTCATCTGTTCCACTACAGCGCAGCAATTGTAATGACACAGTTTTTCCTAGTATCTCATCTGCACCTCAGATAGTATGCGGAAATGCTTGCTTTCTGTTTAGTTTCTTTTTCTTGAGGTACAGGGGAAGATGTCTGATCTTGATGAAACTGAAATAACAGTATTTTAAGAGACTTGGTAACATATGCAAGAGTTACAGACAGGCAGAGGAGGCAGTTCAAATATGAGATATTTAAAAGTTTAGATGACTTTTAAGGTTTTCTACAAGCTACTGCAATGTCATCTAGACACCTGAAATGTGTTATAATACATTGCACTGAGTTATGCTGAGCTGGGTAAGTTTAGTCACCTCTATAGCAGGAACGAAGGTGGTAGAACACAAAAAGTGGTAGAACACAAAAAGTTCAACAGATGCACGGGTAGAACTCAAGAGGGAAGTAATTCTTTCCATGCTTTTTTAATTCCTAATGTTTCACACCTCTCCAGGTTTCTTACTGCTTTTGGGTAATTGTTACTTCTCTGTCCCTGCTTGCCTCAATGTGGCAAGGTCCCTGCTGTTCCAGAAGTTGATTCTGGGAAAATAGTACACACAAAATGGAGCTGGCTTTGCTCAGAATTCATTCAGCTGGGTTCAGAGAGGCAGTTGTAATGTTTTCATACATCACCAGGTGAAAATGCTGTTTTGAACAAAACGGCTTGAACAAGGGCATTAAGAATTGCAGGTATCACCTGGTATTTTGCCTTCAGGACAGTGACTGAAACATGGAGCTTGAGAATACTTTCACCTTTTCTCAGAACTTTTCCTATTGACTCTTCAAAGCCATATATAGAGCCAGTAATATTTATTTAAGATACCTTCTCTAGTTTTTTTTTCTCTCTCCCTGCCTACTTTTGAAGCATAGTTAAGTTTTACAAGACATTCCTTACTCGTATCTCTTCCTCTTCAGACCAGCAGTAGCCTGAATTTTAACAGTGTTGAATTTCATGTTCTTGACTTATAAATCTCTACAATGGTTTTCCAACTGCACTGATCAGTGTGATTCTTCAATATTCAAGTAAGTAGAGGTTTAAAGCTTACAATCATTACAATTATTTGACAATTTGGAAATGTAAGTAAATGACTTGTTCTCTGAAGGCACCTACTCTTTTCCGTTGACCATAGAGGTAGTCTTGTGCGACCAGCTCAAATACAGATGTCTAGCAGTATGTCTAAATTCAGCTGAGGGAAATCCCAGTCACTGTTTCTCTTTGAAATAAGGAGTGTTTGGAGATTCTTGAAAATAGTATGTTTAATCAGTAATTCAGTTTTCATGAAATATACTAAAAGAAATGCATTCCACTTGGTGACAGTCGTATTTCTGAATTTCCTGTGTTTGTACATAATTAATCTTTCATATACTAGAGACCTCTTCAAAGCAGACTGAAGATAGAAATAAGTTTCCTTTAAAAGCATAACATTGAGGTCTGAACATTTTAAGATGAGTAGAGTCTGTATCTTGAGCATGAAAAGCTACTGTTGATTTAGTTTCGTCTTAAAATTGTCAGTGTAATTTCAGTTGGATTTTCTTACTTGAAGAAAATCCAAATATACACTAGGTGGCGGTAGAAACAAGAATATGCGGCCTGCTTGGCTTGACGGCTCCATCCAGTCTAGCACAGAGAACAGCGTTTAATAAAATTGAAAGCTAAATTTCTCTTGGTATGTTTGGAGACACTATTTCACAGCTAGCTACATCACTTCCCTAGGAAATACTTTGCATGAGTCATTTAAAACTTTTAATTTTATTAATTTTTAGCTTTTTGATATAACAGCAATGTCTTATAAAATGCATTACAAAAATAAAGTGAAGGGGGGTTGAGAATGGATATACTTCATTAAAATCAACTGAGGGTTATCTTTAGGGGCATAATCATTTACTTAAAGCATATGGCTGAGAATCACATACTTAGTTTGGGCTGCTTATTTTTTTCCTTCCCTAGTTTTCTGTCCTAAGCAGTGATGCTAATTCCTGCTTCTTGCTTCCTTGGAATCATATATTTTGGTTTTACTCCACTCCAGTGTTTAGAAATCTGTAATTCCTTACCTGAAAGGTTCTGTAGAAACCTTTCTTCAAATCTATTTTCTTGTGCTATGGATGAAAATGTGGTAATTGTGTCATTGCATTGGAAGAAGGTAATGAAAATACTTATATATCAGTTAACCAGGTCATTAAGGAAATCTCTGTTCTCTCTACTTTGCTTTTTAGTGTTCTGTTTTTTCTGTATTGTTTTTTAAAGTTCTTCCAAAATTGTTTGGTGAGGTTATGTGACAGCTAATGACATCACCTTGTCAGAAATTGTCAAGTTATTTGAAACTGTTACACTTAGCTTCATTCCATTACCTCATTAATTTTTTGTGCAATATTAAACACAAAAATTTGCAAGAAGGGTTTAGCTACAGCCTTCATGGTTTTGTGCTCTTTTCTGTAGACATTTTTGCTATTTCTGACTTGTTGCTTAACAATTTTATATACCTATATAGAGAGATAAATCTTTTAATATGGTCTCTGACAGTTCCTGCACCCCTAGTCAGTGTTTGCAATGCCCCTCATCATCCCCTTACCTCTGATAAAGCAGTACTCTATGCAGAGGAAACTCATTCCAGCTCCAGGATGTGACACTTACACATAAAGAGCACATTTTCTTAACTTAAATCATGCCATGTATTTATTTAGCAACTTTGTATCAAGAAAAGCATTTAACTCCTTCTGCGATATCCCTGATGTATATAAGAAGGGTATATTATCTCAAAGATGATGTTTCAAGTGCTATTAGTAATAATACTAGAGTAACACCTCTACATTAGAGTATTGATAGGTGATAGGCACCTGCTGTTGCTCTTCCAGAGAGTCCTGCAGGTGGATTGTCCTCTCTTCTTCTGAGAACCCAAATGATGCATGTCAGAAAAAGACTTTAGATTTAGCTGTCTGTAGTATGATTGACACTCAGATAATGTGTTAATTATATTTATTACAGGACTGACTGAAGCTCAGAAGCAAATGCTCCTGGTTATGCTGGGCACTAAACAGTTTAATCAAAATAGGCAGGGTATGTATAGAGGGGAAAAAAGTAAAATTTGCAATTCCCCTTTTCCTCAACTTAACTCTATTAAAGTGATAAGCAATACTAGATGCAGAGGAGACTTTCATTAGTCATGTTACCGTAGAGAAGAAACTAAAGAAGCCCAGTTAAAATGGAAGAACTTTCAGATAAATGGCAAGTTATTACTTAGACCATGTTACTTGGCTTTGGTTCTCCTTTTTCCCTTTCATTCCTCCAAGTCCATTTGACAAAATTGGAAGAATGCAATTCTTGATCCTAATATCTACAAATTGAGGGAGAATTTTAAGTTATCAGCTCTGATGGCCCTGTAACAGGATGGGTTTTCCTGATTGTCTCTGGGTAGCTTATTCTCAATTGATGCAACTATAATCTGAATTAAAAGACAGAATACCTACAAAAAAGAGCTCATGGATGAAGAATGGCTTGTTGAAACTGAATCCAAGAAGGAGCGAAGCACTGCTAGTCAGGAAGATGAACTAGCTTAGAAACAGAATTAAGATCTCCCCTTAAGGAAGGCATGTTCATTTCTGATTTGTAAGTGCTACAAAGCATGAGGATCACTTTCAGCTTGAATAATCAGGTAACATCTGTATTAAAATGTCTTTTTACCTTCTAGCTTGCTTTGTTCAACTTCTCCCCACCTCCCCACCCCCTTCTACCTGCATTTACCAAGGAAGATCTTACTTCTATTAGTTTTAACCTAAATATCTGCGTGTAAGTTATGGAAATCCAAAGGAACTGAGTGAAAAGGCTTCAGACAGTACAAGATGCTATTGCCTGCATTCCCTGGCTACTAATTCCAGTTTTAAGATCTCATTCTAGCTACTTACCAAATGGATCTCTGACCTAAGCGCCTATATGCCAATGTATGGACCCTAACATCAGGAAATTTTGCTTGTTGAAATAGCACTGAAGCTGTTACTGAGTGAGCAGCTCTGGCTAAGCCAGAGTTTTGACAGTCTTCAGGTGAAATGGTAGGCTTTTTCTCCTTGAAAAGTCAAAATAAAATGACCCTTATATCTAATAAACTTTCAACAATTAAAATATAACTCTGTCAGTAGGCAGTGTGAGTTTTGTGGGGGTTTATTTTTTTCCACTTTCAAGTAAGACAGTTGGAATTAATGCTGTCTCTGATAAGGCTGCTGCCGGATTACTGATAAAAAGTTGAAAAGAGGAAAGTTCATCTCTCTTTACTATGCCAAACTTCTTGGTGATTTGAAAGTCATCAAGTCTTTCTGTGAATTTTGTCAGTTCATAAAATAATAAGAATAGTACTTCCATACAACATGCTGAGAAGGCAAGCATATTAGGCTGTGATACACCTAGATAATACAATGGTAGGGAAAAAAACACACAGATTTTTACTGGCAGGATATTCTGATCCTTAGGTGAAATCATAAGCAGCAACTTTCTCAAACTTTGTGTTCTCTCATATTTTGTTAATGCTTCACTTTCAGGAAAGGACATTAGCAAAATATTGCTAAAGTTATAGATGAACTCTTATAACCAACAGTGAGTAGTCCAACTGTGATATTAAGACATCAAAATTGCAGATGTTGTGATGACCTATCTGATTGATCAGCCTCTGACATTATCCTGACATAAAGCAGTCTTTCCTGTGGTTTTAGGAACAGCATGGTTTGTGTTTGGCTGGTTAACTTATCACAGATTTCAGTGTTAACTCCTACCTGTTTTCCATAGCAGTGTTTTTTAAGTTATTTTGACAATCAGAGTTGGCACGTAAGAAGCAAGCACGTCAACAGTCTGCCTATTGGGTTGTGATAGATGACTCGAGGAACTTGAGTTGGGAACTGATCGATCTGCGCTGCTAAGTGTGTGCTCACTTTCAGCTTTGGTGCTGATGATGTACCCACAGCAGTAAGGCAACTCGGGCTTAGGGACCTTCCTATGCATTGCTGAGCCACAGTGACTTAACCACCTTGATCCTAGCTCAAGACGAATGGTAGTGGGACTTATAAGCTGCAGTATGAGACTGTGAGTGAGGATGTGCCCTAAGTAAACTCCAACAAGCAGGGGACCAGTGTAACACAAAACACTTGAGTGCTGCGTAGATGTATATGGAAAACTCCACAAGTGGAGGGCTGCTGCTGTCCTTGGACTGTAACAAACTAATTGAGCATCATTGCTAGAAGGCTCTCAAGTCCAGACTTACTTGGGGCTGTACACCACTTCTGCTGGGGACAGTTCTGATGGAAGGAGGAATAGGAAAGACAGCCTACAACTGCACCCACAAGTGATTGGCGCTGCAAAGTAAAACTCAAAGGTGACTTTCAGGAGCTCTTACAGTTGTTGCACACATGCAAAATCTTTCAGAAGCACCTGCAAGTGACAGTTACAGAGTTGGGAAGTTATTTGAATACTTCCTACTGTTCAGTATTTCAGCAGTAGCACTGGCCACTCTGTTAAGTGCATGGCTTCAGCCTTGGGCAGGATTTGAGTGAGCTGTCTCAATAAATCCATTTCAAACTGGTATTTGTAACTTCATTTTTATTGATTTGTCATACAGCTGTACTTCTTAATACTTGCACCTCTTCTGGTAGGAATCCCCTGAGTTAGTTTTGGGGGATGGATGTTTATGAAGTATAAATTATATTTCTGTAATAAAAGCATATCTGGATTCTCTTTCTGTACTATATGATTGCATTCTGCATGGTTGGAGAATAATATCCTACCTTTATTTTTACAAATTTTAAAGACTGTTCCCAGTCCTTAGTGAATAGTGGTGCCTTAATGTAGCTAGTGGTACTTTTTATTTCAGTTTTATTTCTCTTTCTCTACTTGTGTTGAAATAATAATGTTATAATTCATTTTCAACAGGTCAACCCTACCTTTGATGTGACTAATACACAAGCACTTGACCCACCTGTCATACAGATTAGCTCCTCTTCATCTTTCAGTACTCTGGTAAGTTGTCTTCTGAGGAGAAGGAGGAGGAAAAAAAAGAAAAAAAAAAAAGATGGGGTATAGCTTAAACTAACAGGTTATCAGAAATGTGCTCTTTCTGTCTGTCTGAATGAAGTTTTTTTTTATCAGTTGTTGACTGCTCAGAGCTCAATATCCTAGCTTCTCAATTTAAGCTTTCTTCCACAGTTCCCAAGGCTAACCAGAAGATGGTGTAATAACAAAGCTTTCACGTTATACTAGTAATTTTACCCATCTATTAAGCAGAAATTCTAATTATAAGCCCATGCTAATTCTATATAAATATTACTGTTAAAACTTGTGGCTTATTCTCAAACACTATTTGTAATTCTGTCTTTATCTGCAAATAATGGGAAGCCTAAAGAATAGTTGCCTCATTGATAAAATTCCAAAAGTGATGTTTTAATTTTTCTCCTTTTAAGGCATCTAGTAGTTCTCTAGAAGAAAAAAAAAGTAACACGTTTTAACACAGAATCATAGGATTAGATCCTTCTAGTGTTAGCTTTTCATATGACATTGGTATGGCATGTGGGAGGAAAGGAAGGCAATGTTTTAACGGTAGTTTCGTAGGAGGAGAAATATGCTCTTCTGGTATGAAATCTAAAAGACATACTGTTCTAGAATTAGGTTAAAATGAGAATTTCTCTTTTAGCTCTAAATCTGTTCCTTTGAAGGCATAAGTTGTATCTTGAGCAATTTTAGTTACCATAACAAGAGTTTGTATGGCTGAAGAGTTAATATATATGAATAGGCAGCAGGTGTGGTTTCTGCTGTTCTATTTTGTCATGAATGCTTTATGAAAAGGTATGTTGTGAAAGTACTTTATAAAATTCTTTGAAATAATTTATTGAAAATCATGATACAGAGGTTGATGTCTAAGAGAAATCTTTTCTTCAGAATAATCATAATAACTTTTATTTGAGAGAAGACAATTTAATATATTTTAAGGTTTAGCAGTTGTGTTTTCACAATGGAAATATGGTTCTTTAAGATAACTTCTGTCAAAAGGAATTTGCAGACTTACAGAAATCTCTTTAGTAGGCTTGGCAGATAGTGGATTGTGGTGGATATAACTAATTGTCTACCTATCACTTTAAAATACTCTGTGTTCATTGCTTCCTGATCTTAAGGAAGGAAGGAGGATCCAGGGAACCACAGGCCTGTCAGTCTGACCTTGGTGCCGGGGAAGGTTATGGAGCAGATTGTCTTGAGTGCCATCATGTGGCATGTCCAGGACAACCAGGTGATAAGGGCCAGTCAGCATGGGTTTATGAAAGGCAGGTCCTGCTTGACCAACCTGATCTTCTTCTGTGACAAGGTGACGTGCTTAGTGGATCTCCCTGATTCCAACCCTCCTGGGTTTTTCTTTTCTTGGTTATCAAAGACAATATCACTGTACACTTTTTTATTTTTCTTTTTTCTTTTTTCCTGGAAACTTAAAGCTGCTTATGGCTTTTTGGTTCTACTTCTACTGCAGGAACACTGTTCAAATGACTAAATATCTCTGATCAGGTTGCCAGGTTAATTTATAAATGTCCTGTCTGTACCTACATACACTTTTTGAAGTGCTTTGCTCTAGCTTAAGCAGTTAATCTGCCCTTCTGATATGTGTGGAGAGAAAAATGCACTCTGCACTTACATATCTTTAAGGGTTCTTCTTCAATGTCTTTATCATGCATGTAAAACAGCAGGGCCCTAAAGGTTATTTACGAAACACCTTGGCAAGTCCCTGGACATCTAGAAGTAGCTAATCAGCATATTTACTTTAATTTTTCTGCTGAAGAGAGATACAGCCTTTCTTGGATCCCTGTCTCAAGTATTTAAAGACCGGCTTCTCTGGGACAAGTAACAACACTGAAGCTTTTGTAGGACCTGTGATGAGTTCCCTAAAGCTCCCTGAAATATCTTCAGGGAGGTTGGAAGTCTATACAAAACCTCATAACGTTTTGTTGGATGGCTATCAAAATTCCTAACTGTAAGTGGACAAACTGCCAGAGATCTCAAGCTACTCCGGGAAATAGGAGAAAGTGTTCTCACTATTGAGAATCTCTTCTTCAGCTATTGGAACTGTGTCCATTTCATACTGGTCATAGGAAATATACTATTACTGCCCCTAAGATGACTTGTGGCAGAGCAAAAAGATATTACTGTTCTTCCCTTCTATAAAGATTTGTTAATAAAAATGATAGAGCAGTAGATGTTGAGAGGGATAACTGGAGTCATTTCATCTAACCTCCTTCTTAAAGCAAGGCCAGATTGGATCAGGTTTCTAAATGCCTTGTCCAGTTAATTTGTTAATATGTGTAAGGATGGAGATTCCACCACCTCTCAGGGCAGCTTACTCTAGTGTTTGACTGGTGAAAATATTTTTTTTTTCATAATATGTCGCTAGAATTTCCTATGTTTCAACAGGTCTGTTGCCTCTAATTCTATTACAGGGGTCTTCTAATAAGTGTCTGGCTCTGTCTTCTCTCTATCCATCCATTAGATATTTGAGATGGCAGTGAGATTCCCCTGTATCCTTACTTCTTAGGGCTGAACAAACCTGGTTCTGTGCCTTTTTTTGTATATCATGTGTTCCAGCCCCCTCACCATCTTGCTCGCCCTCCACTGGACTTGCTCCAGGATGTCAATGTCTGTCTTGTATTGAGAAGGTCAAAACAGGACACACAACTCCAGATAATTAAGGTGCAGCTAAGTATCACTGTCATCTATTCTTGACAACAGTCTGCCTGGAGAAGATTTGAAAAACAAATATTTAAAAATGTAACACTCTTGATTCTTTATTGTGAATTTCAAATATATGTTTAGATATTTTTCTTAGCAATTCATTTATATCTTGAGCTTTATCTGTATAAGGAAATACTGCTATTGTCTCTTCCTCCCACTCCTCCTCTTCTTTTCAAGGAATTTTAATTTGTTGCTTCACGGAAGCCAACAATCCATAACAACTTCCACACTTAAAATGCCTACTTATGTGGGTTTTTTAAATTTACTTGTGTTTTCTTGCTTCTCTGCTTTCTCTCTGAACTCTAAATATCTTATCTTTTCAGCTTGTGTTCTAACTTAAAGCTGTAAGGCCAGTTCTTTTTGAAGATGGTGAAAAACCTGTTTTCAGCTAAGATTCAGCTAAGACTGTTGAAACTTCCTTTGTAAACTTAGTGAAGGGAAAGTGGTCATTGTGTCAGTAGAAAATCTTCAGTGTAATCTTCAGTATGGAGCTGCTTTCTTTTGGACTATAATTAAATTCCTTCTGTGTATTATTATTGTTAGGAAAATAGCTTTGAATTTGATGATTCACTTATTCAGCTCTCCTGTGTGTTACTGAAACAAGTATAAAACCAAGCTATATATGCTTAACTAACTGGTATTTGTGTAATGCCCTGACTCTTCCAATGGTAAGAGCCTTCATATGCTGCAGTTATTAAAAATGAGGTGTATTCTAGCCTTTTACACTCTGAAAATGTTCACTGAATTGGGGTCAAGGTTTGGGGGCTGGGGTGGTGTTCCTTTCTCCTTTCTATCTCATTGAAGACTCTGAAAGCATTACTGCCTCTCTCCCACCCCTTCTTCTCCGTGTGTCAAGCAGCTTAACATTGCCTTCATTTTCTGAACTATTGCAAAGGAAAAACTGGAAGTCTTGTTTCCCTTTGGAACTATTACCTCCTGTTCCATCCTCTGGTTTTACTTCTAGTTTTGAGGGAGGTTGGGTTTTTTCAAGTCTGTAAGGCAATATATTGGTAACCTCCAGTCCCTGATAAGCTGTTTGGAACAAGGGAAAGTTGATGATATTTTGGTAGTTTTTACTGACAGCAGCAGGAAATCACTGTAGAGGCTCTCTAATGTTCCATCCCCTGACCTTGCTCATGTAAACAGGATTTGGAGGAAGCAAAGCAATGTACTGTAATCTAGAAGTCAGAATGTCTGTGCTGGCTGGGAGATGTTTGCTGTTCTTTCTCTTCCAGTGCTAGTTAACACTGAAAACAAGACATGTTTATTGTTCATTTACTTATGATTTCTACAAAGTTAATACTGGATTAATTGTTGGAAGGGGAAATATAAGGATTATTCCTGTTTAGAGCAAAAGGAACATACTGTGCTTTAAAATAGAAAGTGACCAAATAAATCCCACGCACCTCCACTTGTAAAATATGTGAAAGCAAATAAAAGCATGTACAACTTTTATTCTTCAAGGTAAGACATTGTTAGTTTATCTATACTGCATTTGTAGTAGGTGTCTTGATGCAAAAATTAGAAGTATGTGTACTCTCAATTTGTCTTATACATATTGCTTCCCCAGTATGTGTTTCAGGGCTTAGGTATTTTTTACACTATTTTTTCTGCCCTTATTTTGAGTACAAGGGAAAAAAAAAACCAATCTAAAAAAACCCACATATATTTTGCAAAGATAGCAATTATGAATGCAAAATTTGCATCTATGCTTCCATCTCTGTGTACATGAAGGCTTATACAACTACTTTTCCTCACAGGAACTTATTTTGAAAAGATCTTAGAGTAATGTCTCTTCCTTGCATGGCTTAACACAACTCCAGAATCCTATAGAAGAGGTCAACAAAAGAAATTTTATCTTAAAAACTAAAAACACTGCACATTTTCCCTACCATGCAACTTCAAACTTATTCTGATTTACATCCTTTCCTGGCTCCAGCCTTACATGGAGATAAACACCAACTGTCTTCAGTGAGATTAAGGGGAGGGGAAAAGGAAGAAAGGAAAGAATAGGAATTTTATACATAGACTGTCTCCTCTGGGGCCCAAGTTCAATTCAGAAGGGAACAGCCAGTAGAGCAAAACTCATGTGATGCTTCACTGCAAACAGTGGTTACCCTTACTGCTTGTTATGGTTCATCCGAAAGCTTTCTGTAGTTCATGGATATCAAATTTTCTTGGGACCTCAGACATTTAGCCTTTCACTTAATATCATGCAATGCTCGGAGTTTCATACATTTTTCTCTACCAAAGGAAAGTTCTGACAATATCCCTTTGAAAGGAAGACTGGAATCATTGTCCTCTAA
Organism: Gorsachius magnificus; assembly: GCA_034008185.1. NCBI lineage: Eukaryota > Metazoa > Chordata > Aves > Pelecaniformes > Ardeidae > Gorsachius > Gorsachius magnificus. The sequence continues at coordinate 169,547,166 of CM067081.1, forward strand.
GAAAAAGAGAAAAATGTCCTGCTTGTGTTCTTCGTCTAAAAGTCTGTTGCCAATTAGACTGAGCTCCTGCACTGAGGAGTGATCCCACCAGTAGAAGGGCTTTGACAAAAATTGACAGTTCCCAGCCTCTCCCATCACCTTGTGTTCCTTGCTCCCAGACAGAGAAATAAGAAAGGCCACTCCCTGAATAGCTATAGATTTTTTCATATACTGCCATCCTTCTGATTACCAGTAAATGCATATTTGAATGAACTGCCAGCTCCATGATCTGAATTCCAAGCCACAAACATGGAATGAAATTAAGGAATAATGTGAAAAGATCCTGTTTCTCCAAAGTTTTGAGGTAAAACTGTCTGCCTTTTCCATAGGAGAGTGTACCAAACACTCTCAAACAGGCTCTGAATCTCTGATGCTAGGTCTTATAAAAACGTAGAATAAATGCTGTAAATAGAGGAACTCAGAAGCGTTGAGTGCAGCAGAATAAAAATGAGAATTTGTAAACACCGCTCTTGTGTCTTTGCAAATGAATCCTTCTCTCTGTCCAATCTTGCTCTTGGACAAGCAATTTTTAGTATCATCTTGGCTTACAGTACATTCTAGACAGACCTTTCTACTCTTTGCCCACAATGCAGGTACAATGTGTGGGACTGGGGGAAGAGGGTAGACTGCCCTCTCCCCACAGCTTTGCAGCTAAACATGTTCTGCTGCTCTCAGGGAAGGAAAGTCTCCCATCCCTCCTGAAGGCTATACCTGATCCATCTGGAACAACCACGGCAGTAGAGACAGCCTTTTCTGTTGCCCAGCTAGGGGCCTCCCAAAGAAGGTATGGTGTATACAAACAAAATGGCTCATCTTCTGTCACAAGTGCCAAAAGGATGAAGCATTGGGCATGTTGAGCAGTGAATTTCTAAACGTGCATTTTGAGCCTCTGTAGAGGCTCAGGCATGTTTAAAAAGATTTGTGTACTTAATCTTAGAAGCAATATGCTTTCATACCACTAGCATCAAATAATGCTTAAAGATCAGATACATGAAGGTGAACTCAACGTTTGTAATAAAAGAAGAATATAATCTAAATGGCCTTTGCGTTTTGCAGTGTTGCCATTCTAACACAGCGTGTAGCTGCTGGTTTACAAGGAGGCAACAGGAAATGTGTTGTGCCGCTACATAATTAGGTAATAATACATGTCTTGATGTTCCTTAATAGGCTTCATTATATTCTTTGAGTGAAACGGAGCTTGAGAGAAAGTCAAGTTTTCACTGGAGACAGAATTCTGAATTTGGGCACTAGAGAGTGCAAGAATATAATATTTCCCATGCTATTTTTAGCCTGCTTTCCTGAGGAAATGTACCTTATGAGATTGTACTATTTGTCTGTCTGTCCTGTCTCCCTAATGATTTTTGAATCAAGTAGTCGGTGGGCTTTTTTTTAACCAAGTTTGGAAATAAGCAGTTACTAGAAAAAGGAATCATTAGTGCTGCCACTAAAGAAAAAGCCAGTGGGATGTGACACTGAATTCACTGATACCGGATCAGGCACGGACCAGCTACTGGTGACCTGCCCCGTAAGAGTGTCACAGCACATGCGGAGGGAACTTGAGTTACTGTAGGGCAGGAAGCTCAGGAGAGGGACCTAACAGGGAGAACATCTACACCCCCTCACCCCCCGCCATATAAAAGGTTAAGCTTCAATATTTAGTTTTCTTGCAGTTTGTTTAATTATGTTGCCTTTGCCCATAGTGACACTGTTAACAGATGCTATTGCTGAACTGTTGGTACTGGTGTGTAAGATAACTGGCCTGCTATAGATGACTTTTGGAACTGGCAATATTTTACTTTGTATAGGCTCTTACTCATGGCAAGAGTGCAATGCATCAGGAATGCTTTTCAAGTTGATCCACGTCTGTATATTGTTCCTTTAGCAAATCAGCACATTTCTGGGAACTAGAGGGATGGAAGTTCCAGGTATTATTTCTGTTTCAACTTCCTGAGATACTGTACATGTACGCTCTGACCTTGTCTGCCCAAGCAGTGTTTTCCTCCGCTTCGGCTGGGAATCTAAGCTGTATTCACAGTTCTCACAGCTGATTCTGCGGCATGCAGAAAATGCCCGACAGCTATCAGCCCACGCATCCAATAACAACTGGTTCCTTCCTCTTCCTGGGGAAGAGTAACATCCTCTGAGAAGAAGCGTCCCCCGAGGAATGCAGGAACAGCAGCAAGCCTTTCACACAGGAAATTACTACTATAGCACTTGTAGAAAAGTGTTTCTGTCACTTGGATTGTCAGTCTGTAATGAGCTTCCTGCTGACCTAGATGATGATTTACTACTGATCTAAATGCCATTTGTGAGTCATTTAGCTTAATGGAAGTTAATGAAGTTAGCATTCAGTAGCCCTGTTACTCTGTAAACACCTGTTTTAATTTTTTTTTTCATGCAGTAGCACAAGTTAAGTTTTGAAATTCTTAGTATTCACGGGACTTTAATAATTCTGAGAAGGGATGGAGAAACAAGGGAAAGTTTAGATTAGTTCATAGTGCGTGACTCTCTTAGAGAAGGTTGCAAGGGTTTTTTTTTTGTTTATCTTAAGTTGGATAATAAAGCTGAGCTACATCAAGCATGTCAGAAAACAAGATGCTAAAGCTAAAATACCACCCTTGAATTACCCTTTGTTCTTAAATACTACTGGAGTCTAAGTTTAGCGCAGCATGCTTGCGACTGTGTGGTAGAACCTTGAATATAAAAGGAAATATATATATATATATAAACCCAATATGTTATTTGAAATCGTTAATGCAAGTTTGTTACAAAAGCAAACGCTGTAATACTGTTTAAATCTTTTCTTATTTTTCCTAAATGACAGTGCTTGAACAAGTGCTAGCAAATTCTATTTATCACTTAGATTACAGTGATATCCAAACCCAGAGAGTGCTTTCTGCCTAAAAGCTTGTTTGAGTGTTTTCCAAATATATCAATTGTTCTAATACAACACATCTCTCCTTGCAAACCTTGCTGCATTACCATCTACTTTGCTGTAAGAGGTGTAGTTACTTACTTCATGTGAGATAATGGAAACACTGAGTCAGACCAAAACATTACATAGGTTACCTAAAACGAGACTGAGAGACTGAGACTTTTCAAATAAAATTCAGCACTAAGGGCAAAAATGTTCCTTCATCAGATAGATTTTTGATATAGAAAAATTCTGAAAGCATCTTGGCTTGTATCTTCCACCAAATAGTTTTGGGGTCAGAAATTGTGTAGGACAATGCTAAAGGATGATTTCACAGTCATTTTAGCTTAACAACTGGTTTTGCCTGGTTAGTTCCGTCCAAGTCAATTCCCTGATCTGCTCAGCTATCCAAAAACTAACACCAGCACAAAGGAAATAATGAGAAAAAATTCTCTGGAGATTAAGTAGGAGATTAGTGTTGGCTGTAACCTAACTGAGCTTGAGCAATGTCCATGGAGCCATGTATCCAATGTGATTGTGCTACAACATACACAGGTGCGTTACTCGCATGACACATCTGAACATCATCTCTCATAAGATGCAATGGAAAAATATGAGCAAAGGAGGCGGTAGCAATGGCTTCCTTTTGTTCAGGCAGTAGGTGTGTTGGATTCAGTTATTTTTTCAGCCTAAGAGGATTCAGTTTGCTTTCTTCTGTCTTCATGGCTGTAACCTAAACAGCAGGTAACTGAGACAGAGGCTGAACGGAAGCGGCTCCAACCTTCATGCTTGAATTTGAAGCACTGTAAAGAAATTTTTCACAGTGAGAACAGTCAACCATTAGAATAATCTCCCCAGGGAAGTGGTTGACTGCCACATTGGACACTTTTCATACTCAGCTGGACAGGGTGCTGGGCCATCTTGTCTAGACAGTGCTCTTACCTAGAAAGGTTGGACCAGGTGATCCCTGAGGTCCCTTCCAACCTAGGATTCTATGATTCTATGATATGGCATCAGAGGAAAGCAAGTAAGAAGCAGTCCATGGTTAGTGATTAGGGTGCTCTTCTGGAAGAGAAACACTGGATTCCATTGCCCTTATGCATTTTGGAATAAATAGTATTGGGGGGGGGGAGGGGAAGTAGGAGCTGTGTGACTGACACTGTAAGTAGAGATACATGGCATTGCTGTTATGAAAAGCTGTACTACTCTTTTATTTTTTTTTTTATATGGTACTCTGGTTGTACCAGCTTGGGTTGGTATGAGGGAGGGAGGGATAGATGCTGTCCTCTGGCATGTTCTAACTGCGTGGAGATTGTACTTCCCGAATGCCGAGATGCATTCCACACTGCACATCAGATACTGAAGCATAGGCATTGCAATACGACTCTGAGTTGACTATTGCAGTATTTTTATTGTAGATGAGGACCCCTTTCTTGACAGAGATTTAAGAGAATGAATTACTTTTGCCTTAACCTTTTCTTAGATAAACCAGTATCAAATGTTCTTCACTGAAAATATTACTCTTCCAAGCCGTGATGCGTTCTTACAGGTGTTTCCTCGTTTCTTACACATCTCTTAAGACAGGAATTCTGTGTCCATACTTCTAATTTTTGCCAGTGTAGTGTCACAGTACAGCACTACCTCTTGCTCAGTACTTTCAGCTAGTTATAGCTGCATGTGGGAAGTTACTGTAATTCTTCTCTCAATAACCTTATCACATCAAAGTTTTAACATTTCACTCAGTTACATATTATGTCATTGTCATTCTTTTCAACACCTCTGCTTTCTATAGTGTATTGCTCTAGAGTGTCTTCATCTCTGAGACCTTACACGTGTATATAAGGTTGCATTTAGACAGCTGAATGAAGTCAGATTGCCAAATAACCCTGACTATTTCAGTAGTTTTCCAGTATGCTTTTTTTGTACGTTTTGCATGGGACTGAAACCAGGACAGATTTCAGTGGATTCACTGAAACCAGCAGAATTCTGTAGTAACCTTCTGATTTAAGTGGTTTTAAAGAAACACTAGCTAGATAATTGACTTCATACTGCATTACAACCTAAATGTGTTAATTGAAATTGTAGTGTGCATCTTCTGGATTTAAAAGAAAGAAAAATAGTGTTTTTGTCAGGAAACGTTTGACTAAATGTTTCACCAGAGAGGTCTTCAGTTTGACAGACTATTTCTTTTCTTTCTCAAACCGTATTGATTTGCTTGACATTATGCCTTAATTCTTCACTATATATGTCCTAAATCAACTTTTCAGTGTTTTTCCCTGACTCAGTTCTCAAGCTGACTGTGACCTGTGACCACACAGTTATCCTGTTTATCCTTTCTAGCTACTGATGGAATGTCAGCTTCCCCAGTACCCTGGTATTTCTTCATTATTACAGGATATATTAAAAATCAACATCACTACCTTACTTTTAAAGTTATTACAAAACCATTGAGTCCAAACTATGTAACCCAGGATTTAAAAATATTTACATACAGTGTAAATTGTTTAACAGTCTTTTTTGCTATGGTTGGAATAGAAAGCATTTTGCCAGAATACAATTATAGCATTTATTATCTTCCGAAATGGAAGATAAAGATACTTCATTAACCTTGGAAAAAACCATCTGCATCACTCTTTAACACCTCTAGCTAGTAAGTATGCCATTGGTAGGACTTCTTTTGTACAGTACAAATAATCCTTTAGTGATAGAAATTATGCAGCCTAGCTCCCTACAAATCTGTGTTTCATAGCTGACTGTAAGATTTTATTTGAAGCTTTTCCCTTGCTTTGAGGTAATTATAAGTTCTGTTTCTCTCGTGTGCATTCTGTGGTCTCCAATAATGGGTAAACTTATGCCAGAGCCTTTCTCCCACTGGGACTACTTACTGATTCCTCTCCTTTAGCTGGCAATCTATTCTCAGGAAACTTATATGAAATCAGCTCCCTCTTGGATATCTCTTTCTTCATCAGACCCTCTAAAATCTGGAACCAGTTCAAAATTTAAAGTGAGGTGTGGGGACAAGCAGACAGAAATTATAGTCTCAGCATTGTTTCCTTAGGAAAGTGGGCTAAAATGTCCTTTTTATTGCTCCTAGTTCTAGTGGCTGAGGCCTTCAGTTATCCTGATCAGCTGTGTTTCATCAATTCTAATTTACGGTCATTTGTATTATTCTGCCTTTTACAGTTGTAAAAAGCAAGAGTATATTTTATTCCGCAAAAGGAATTTGGCATTTAGGACTAGAATGCCAGCTGTTGATCTGGGATTATAGTGCCAACTGCTTTAGTTTTTATTGTCATTTTAACATCAAGTATGGAGTACAGCACACAGTAGGGATATGCCTTCTTCCATATCCCACCGAGTGGGACTTTACATCTCGACTAGACCACTACCTCCCATAACTGATACTGTACAATTGATTATACGTTGTTTAGCTCTTCTATGCAGTTGCAAGCACACAGTCAGCCTTAATAAAATTAAATTAATAAAGGGGTTGTAACAGTATGATATTCTGGTTTATATGCCTTTTAGCATAGTTGTGTTTATATTTCTTATCAATACTGCAGTGGATAGTATTCAATGCAGTTTTTCACTAATGCTAATGTAGTGAAGTATTTAAGTATTATTCATATCTTTATATATCTTTATTTCAATTCAGTTATATCCCTAATCCAACTCTAACCTGTACAACCAAACAATTTAGAGAAACATGCTTTACATTCAAAGAAAGTGCCATGTGGCTGTAAGCACAGGGGGAGTGCAAGCACGTTTCAGAACCTGAGCTGCTGTTCTTACAGGAGTATCTTATATGTAAGTGTTACACGCTTAGCTTGATTGATCTCTAGAAAAGATTTGTGTTAATGTTGTCCATTATTAGAAATTATTTTCCTTAACATGCAGGGATATAGATGACAGGGAGTGCCAGTGGCGCTGTGCTTTCATTAGAGTATGTCCATTTCATTATGGACACATAGTTCCATAAATTCTTGCTGTCACCAGCCTGTTGCTGGTAATAATAAAATACCAAAGTAATCTTCCTTTCAGAAGTTTTAAAAGACCATATTATTAGTACAAATAAGGGAGTTTTTTCTAAAACCGGAAAAGTTGTAGAGAGACTGCAACTTAGTCATCATTACAAAGGAAGAGGGCTTTAATTTGAATCCATGGTGATTCTGAACAAAATTTCTGTTCTGTTGCTGGGTAAAACATCAGACCTCAATGCCAAAGAAACAGCAATTGTTGTCGTATTTTTTCCCATTTTGAACACACAGATAATACTAATGCTAATCACTGTTTTAATTTTGGCTGTTCAAAACAAACAAAAATCCCCAAACACACCACAAGTGCTAGTAATGTAGCAGCAAACATAATTAAATATGGAATGTGTGCAGAAGAATTGCATGGGTGTTTAACAAATTAATTTAAACCTGGGTGGATGTATGAATAAAATAATACACTGTGACCAGTGTAATTTAATATTTATCTTCAAAGCATAAACCCTTTATTTAGTGTTTTCCATTTATTTTCCTAATACATATATACACAGTTTTAAAGGTTTGCGTGGTATACGGGACAGAGCTGTAGTTTATTTCTGTTCTAAGGTAATAAGAGTATGTAAGGTGTTTTATGTAAGTGTGTGTATGTACATGTATATATATGGGATATATCCATGTGTATATATATATGCACATAGAAAAATGTAATATATATGAAATACATATATAAAAGTGTGTAAATATATATAGCCTTTAATATATCCCTATATTTTAAGGAGCTATGTCTTTGTGTATGTTTTTTTTTTACTCCCCTATGTGATGCTATGCTATTTTTTTGAAAAATCATAGATTACATTATATTTTCTACTTATATACATTAAGTGGAGAGATGTGCCAATACACAGTGAGCCTGTTCTTCAGAACCTCTTCTGTCACATAAGCATCACTACAGAGAACAGAATCTGTAAGTGGAGTATTCTCTCATACAAAGAAAGAGTAATAAGCTGTGACAGAAATTAGATCTGGAACACAAAGTTGTGAATTGTTATGGACACTAGACCAGGTTGCTTCCCTTCACTGTGTTCGCCACTGCCTCTCTGCAGCTTGGTGGCAAAGGAATCCTATAAGAATCATGGGGCAGAGCTCCTCCAGGTTGTTGGCCTCATAACGTTTTGCTGCTGAGAGGGGCAGGAGTTTTTACTAGATGTTTTTGCTCCCCCCTCTTCATTTGGGCTGGCAGGGAGGAAAAGCTGACTGCAAAGTACCCAGCTGTATCACGTCACTAGTAATATGAATCAGGATCTTAATCCATAAGACAAGTGGAGAACAAACCCCTAAATTTTAGCTGACTACTTTTGTTATTTGTTTATCCATATTTATTTTAATGAAAGTCAACAGGATTGTGGATGTGACCGTTGAGAGCATCTGTTCAGGCAGAAGTGGGAAGGTTTTAAGCTTTTACTTGGCTAGAAAATGATCTGTATAAACTAAGTTTCATCCATATTTATGCTTTTTTAGATTAAAATAAATAAATAGTCATAAAAGAAATTCACTGTGGGAGATGCTGTCAATTCCAAAATAAAAGATTGCTCAATGAGAATGGTATAGATGCAAACTCCTTCTCGTACCTGAGGACCAGATTCAGTGATCGAGACCTCTTCTAATAGTATGTTCCTGTGAAATTTAAGAATAACAAATGTTCTTGGAATTGCAACTCACTGAGTCAGCCACCGTCCTTACCTTTCCCCTGCCCCGACCACCCAAATTCAGTCAGAGTGGTGTTGCCATTTATCCCATGCTGACAGTTAGTCACCTCCAATGGTTTGCTAATTTCTGTCACTGTAGGTAGGAAGAAATTGGCTAAAATACAAATACCAAGTGTCAAATAGGGAGAAGATAAATCTTTGGAGCCCGTTAGCTAACTATAGCGAACTAATTGCTTGAGCAATGAAACCCACTCTCTCGGCTTATCACAGAGTGTTTTCTTTTTTTTTCAAATTGAATTCTGATTTTAATGTACTGGCAGAACTGCAGAACATGTTCTTAAATCAGTAAGGTGTTTATTTTGGTTTCCTCAAAGCTCCAACTGTCACAGCCCAACAGTGAGAGAAAATTATGAAGCATTTCAAAATAAAGCTATTATTGGCAACCTTAATGCTTTAACTGTAAATTTTATCGTTGTTGAATTCCTTTTTTAATACAGCCAAGCAGAACCTATCTACCTACCAATCTTATGTGCCAACACATTTAGCGTTTTAATTGGTGCTGAACAGTGTGTGTATTTTGACAGAAGTTTGTAATAGAACACTAATTAAAATAAATGATTTTTCAAGAGTATAACAGGCATGTCAGGCCACTCCAAAGTTAACATTTCTTAGATGTTTGTATGCAATTCTCAGATTTCTCAGTTTCTGCAGTTCCCTAATTTGATTCCTATCCCAGTTAATTGTAAAACTCAGCTGACTTAAGGATGAAGTTATGCTAGTGCTGCTAAAGCAATTTTCGAAAATCCCACCTCTGAACTAAGCTCAGCAGCACTGAGTATTGTTTTCACCCAGACAAATTGGACAGCTTATCCAAACCCTCAGTGTATTACTAATGCTGAGCACTGAAATAGCTTGGTGTAGACTTTTGCTTCTTTCTCCAGGTATTAAATGAAACCCAGCAAAAGCACATAAGTTTGACTTTTCAAGGAAAATTTTGAAGCTTCATTTCATCCGTATGGGAGTTTTCTGTGACACTATTATTGAAGTATTTGATGTCCTTGTCAAACCTTTCTTCATCATCCATTATACGTGTAACATTTTATTAACAAAAGCCTTGGTCAAATGCTGAGGAACAGTGTTCTTCTGTTACATAGTAAATTTTTTTTTTCCTGGCTATAGTCAGGGGATTTCAGTTCCAAGCTGTGAAATATTGGGCATCTTTTTTTTTTTTTCCCTAATAGTATCTGGCTTTTTGGCAAAGTCTTCAAGCAATTGTGCTGGCCCTGTTGGATTTAACTTTGGATTCTACTATGCTAGATTGCTAACTTAGTTTCTAATGCTTCTTAACTATTGATATTTTCCTGTAAATAATTTGAATTGGAGGAGATTGTTTTCTCCATAGAAGTAAAGTAAAAACCCACTGGTATAGTCGACAGTCACCTGGTCAAGTGGTATATCCTCCTGTTGTTATCCCTGCTCTCAAGGGGAATCAAAGGTGCCAGATCTCAGCTGTCAAGAGACGATTTCTCTCTGAAATCTTTGTGTGGACATCCTGCACCTCCTAGCATCCCATAACAGGTGGCAAGCTAGGTTTGTTTATGCAACCAAGTTTTGTTGACATGAGTTATGTTGGTATGAAGTACCAAAAAAAAAAAAAAAAAAAAAAAATTCATCCCATAGCACTGACACTGTTATCCTGACAAAAACCATTGGTACAGATGCATCTGTGCCAAGAGAAAGGAGCTTCTGTTGGGTTTGCCTATAACTTTCAAAGAAGGTTGTGTGTTGATATGTATGAGTATATTCACGTGTATGGGCTGGCAGATCTTATGTGCTCCTTCTACAGCAGGGGGCTCTGCTAACGTGGGGGGTGTGTGTGTGTGTGCAAGGAGGCAGGCTCTTGCAGCATGGACATCCCTGCAGCGGCTCTGCTGTGCAGCAGCCTCCCGCCCTGGTGAAGCACCAGACCCCTCATCTGTGGAGACTGGAGCACAGGGACTGCAGCTCTTCTCAGCCTTCTGCAGGGTTTAGGAGGAGGTTACTCACCTCCTTCAGTCCTTCTTCTCCTGTCAGAGTCTGTCTTTTCAGGATTTTGTCTTCAGTAATTTTTGTTCATTCTTGTTGAGAGGTGGGGTTTAAGATAGAAATGTGCTCCTTTAGCTCTCCTCATGTACATACTTGATCAAGATTAGTTTTGCCCCAACAGGTTAAGAGAAATCAGTTATGTATTGTAAAGTATATGATTTAGTTTGAAAAATTAAACTTAAGAAAAATGGGTTTGGTTGGTTTGGTTTTCCTAGGAGTAAACATGCCTTCAAGAATGAGAAATTCTTTTGGGTTTTGTTGAATGATCTCTTTTCACTGTAAATTCATTTGGAACAATACCAATGAATATAGTAGGTAACTTTGCCAGCCATTTCAATCAGATAGGTGAAGTGCTAGCCCTTATATATATTTTAAGATTCTGCACAATAAATCATACTGTTACCAGCTATTGTCTCTTTACAAAGTTCAGTTAGACATATTTAACTAGCTATTGGTCTAAACCAGAGACTTTCAAGCAGTTTCTTAAGTAGGGGGAAGAGGACAGAAAGAAGTCATGAGCAGGCAATCCAGAAGAACGGCTGTAATTTCTCTGAGTAGATGTGTTCCTGGTGAGGATGCTCTGCTCTCACTTCGAGGTAGCCCTGCGTCTCTCCTCCGTCCCTGCCTGCCTGCCTCCCTCCCTCCCTGTATTTGATGCCTTCTGTGAATCTCTACAATCTGCTACTTGGAGTATAGGGAGTTTGCCCACATGCTAGGAAAGTCCTAGGGTTTTTTTACTTCTGTTTTTATTCAACAGTATTTGTAGTATCAAATGCAGCAGAATATTCTATTTATAGTATTAGAAAGAAGGCCTTGTCCATATAGGGTTATTCATTTGCTGTCATTATTTCATTTCTAGTATCTATTTCATTATGTTTCCAGTTTCTGATACAAATATTCGTCCTGCTCTCCTTCAGCTTTTCCCTGCCTAGTATGGATAAGAAGTTCAAGCAGACTATGCAGTATAATTTTTATTAGGACTCTATATGGGTAAAAAGAAGTCATCACTTGAAACTTTAGCACTGATTTTAGCTATAAGATGTTCCCTTGGATGTGCACACATGCAGTCCAAATTGGCTACTTTATTTTGTAATTGTGAATAGTGGGAATGTTTCTATGGTTTCATGTTCTCTGTCCTCCGCTTTACAAAGCTTCTTGCTGAAGCCGAAGATGTATTGAAGATCATTTATTACCTTCCTTTACCTTTATTCCATAGGGTACACATTGCTATTTTTAGTGCCTGTGGTGCAAGTATTTTAATAATTTATGAAAGTGTTTGAATATGGTCTTCCTTAACTGTTATATTTAGAACTGACTTCCTGGCAGGGAAACTCTCACCTTTGGAAATTGAACCTCTAATGATTTCTGTCTAGGTTGTGTGGGGTGCTCATGACTTTTTTTTTTTTTTTAGTTATTATTATTACTAACTTTTCAGCAGTATTGCTTGTTTTGTGGGCGGAAATCATCAGTTTTCTCTAAATGCTTAAAACGTAGTGGTTTGATTAGAACATGTTTGAGGGGGCTGTGGTTTTTTTCTTCCTTTACAAGCTGCATAGCTACTGTATTTAGGTACTGTATTTCATTTTAAGGGTTAGGTTTATCTAAATCCAGTGGGAAAAAAGCATAGGTATTCAGGTTTTGTGGATTTTTTATTTTTTTTTACTGAATCAGCCTTTGACTATGCAGGGAAGTATTGATGTTAGAAATTAACATCAAAGAGCAAACTAAAAAATTTTTTTTCGTCTGTTTTTAAGTAAAGCTTAGGTATTACTGATGATCTAAGAGTTTAGAAAAATATTTCAGAAACATTATTTGTTTCTAGCTGGATGCACTCAAATATTTGTGGACTTCTATGAGTTTTTTTATCAGGGAAATATAATGATTCTTTATACTTCTTGGAGAAAATGGCTTATTTTTGGTTCTTTTTTTGTGTTCACTTGACATGAATGGAATGTGGAGAAATTTTTTTGTTCTGTACTAGATATATGTGGAATTGTAAAATACTCAGTGCGTTGAATGTGCAATGTTTTACAGTGTTTTCTCAGACCATCAGCAGCAATCTGGGAAAAAGCTGACAAAACAAAACCACGTAGCCAGTTTCTCATTATGTGTGTGAAAGAACACTTATAAAGTATGATATAATTTCTTTACATAAAACTATCTATTCAGGATATCTTGAGATGTGCTTGTGAACAGAAGAGTTTATTATTTCATGCCATCACAGCAATGCTAAATTTAACATAGCTGTAATCCTGATAGAAATAAATAAATCTGATTAATCAGACTATTGCTGTAAGCATGTCAGAATTTCAGTTAATTTTGTGCTGATATTTTAAAAAAAAAACAAACCAGCAGCTAGTTTTCATTGTACTGTACTGGCCTCACGACTTCTATAAACTCGGCTTCAGGCTGAATTTGTTTTCAAGACTTAAGAAAGTGCTATTCCATTTTAGGTGAAAATGCCTGCTTTGCTAAGGAATAGAATCTGCTAGCCTGGCTTGGTTTGTCGGCTGTGGGCTTGTATCCTGATACCAATACTCGTGGTCAGGTTCTAAACTGAAGGATGTGCTACCTTCAGTGACGGTACCTGTGCCAGAGAGGAGGAGACCAAATATTTCCTTGTCAGATTGGATGAGCTGCACTTACATTCAGTGCTTTAAACTTTTGGGTTTAGCTTGGACATTCTTTTAAGAGGTAGAGAAGGCTGAGATACATAAGAAGTCATTAAAGACTTTGAATTAAGTGTGAAATTCTGTGTTGTGAGTTGTTTTGAAAGAGGTCTGCTTTAAGCTAGAAATGCTTGGTAGAACTTTGTTTTAGATGCGCTGCCTATTTCATCTGTATTTTACTGCTTGAATACAAAACTTCAATTAAAGTTTGCAAATAAATTATACCAGAACTACCTCATCAGATAGCAAGGGGCAGAAAGCTGCAGTTTGGCACGTGGCAGGTTTTTGCCGTGCTGATTCATGTGCGTGCGAGAGGAGAGGAAATGAAGAGTGCTGTAATCAGCTGAAACTACAGGGAAGTTTGCTGCAGTAGAAACTGATACAACAGATTGTGAATTAACATACTCCGTGTTAGTCTCATAGATCAGAGAGCTCTGGTTTATGTAGATCGCTTATTGACTGAAAAAAATAATTTCAAAGCAATAGGAGTGATCTTTGAATGATTATGGCCTACAAAAAACAGAGAAAAAAAACCATCTCCCGAACGGTTCAATTTAGTATATCCACAGTGAACCATTTTCGTTTGAAGGTAGGTTCACAAGATGGAGGAAAAAACACTGATAATGGTAGTGCTGTTACGTCTCCTGAGAAACTTCCCATGATTTCAAATAACCAAAACCCACAGGAATTCGAGCTCTGGTTAAGGTGGGAGACTACTCTGTTATGCCTTTGCTCTTTGGTCTGTTTGAGCTTAATGCCTTACTTATGAGTAATTGTTTGTAGTTGTTTTAATCACAGTATCAGAAATGTTTTAGTATTAGTAGGCAAATGTACCATGTGTTCAAAATTTAAAGGATTATTTTTAAAAAGCAGACCATGCCAATTTTTGTGATTCATTAGGAAGCTTACCAATGTCACTTTTTCATATAAGCCCATCTTAATTATAAGATCATTAAGATATTCGTTTGGAAGCTGTTGTCTGTATTTTCTGAATTTGAAGCTCTTAGAAGATTGAAGACTAACGATTTTCAGTTGAGTGGCAAGAGACTTGTATTCTTTTTTTTCCTGAGGGATTTTTTTTTTCTCTATGAATAAAACTGCTCAGGCATCTTTATATATGGATGCATTTTACTCAGACTCTATTCTTGTACACCATGAAGTGAAGGGAGACTGGGATGCAATGTTTGTTTCTATCTGATCTGTGAGTGTTTCTTGGGAAAACATTTGGGAATAGGCAGAGGTGATAAGGTTATGTATAAGGTTTTTTCACAAATTGATTAAGCACCACCCACAGAGTTTTGGCTACTTTGCTTGACAGAAAACAAAGATGAGCAATTATGGTTTGCTGTTTGTGACATCATTTATAAGCTAAATTTAATTTTCTGGTGAACATCTGCTTGGTAATGTCATGGTAATAACCTCCTATTGATTAATTAAATCTGTTCCTTCTCCTCCTTATTTGTAACTCTCATGAAGTTGCCCAAATGTGAGTCCATTTTATTACTAACGGGCTGTGGATGGAAACACTGTACACATTTTAATTTTCTTTTTAGCTTTGCTCAGAAGTAACAATTTAAAATTGATTGCCTTATTCAAATTTATTCTTTCAAAATAAGCTATAGTTCTGAAGTCTTTCAGAATAGTTTGGGTTTTTTGAATTATGAGGCATTTTTACTACATTACTGTCAACATATAGAATTGTTTATGAATTGGTAGTATTTAAAATGCTTTAGAAAGGGGCTAATTTGAAGGAAACATCTAGTTCTTAAAACACTTTAGGTAAAATAGGCGGTTGGTAGAAAGCGTTTCTTTAAAGAGAACTTTTTAATAAAAGACACTGCTGAATGAAAGTGGTGGACGTGAACTGATTGGTATGCAAAAGTAAAGGAAACCTACTGAGACTACTGTCACTCCTTTATAAGAAGTTTTGGCATTTGAGTGTTGCATTAGATTTCAGCAGTTTTGGACCCTTTGCTGAGCTGGAGGAGATTGTAACTTTAGATACTAGGAAAGGTTAAAATACAAAGCAGGCACCTCAAGGATATAGCAGAGTACTTGGATGTCTGACACCATTTAAAAATCTCTGCAAATTTCTAGAATATGATAAAAATAACAGTCATTTTGGCACAACTTACCTAAGTTGAAAATTTGAAACTGTCTCATTTCATTTCTCTCTTACTAATTTTGAAAGTTCAATTATTTGCTTATCTGTATTTGATCCTTTCAGATTTGACAAACATTGAGGCCTTTGCCTTATTTATATAAGCACTTCTGTGTCACATTGTCCCTATACATCTTTGAGTATGTAACACAGAGTCTCAGTTTCCTGCATAATCCACTGGATTACAAGAAGTCTTCTCCAGTACTCTGACTTGGCAATGTTGGTGGCAATTTGCTGAGCTACAAAGCATTTTTCATGGTCTATTTGTCTGATACATTGAATTTTGGATCAATTTTACTGTAAGAAAAAAATGTTTGGCAAGATTTTTAGTAGCTTAGCATTTGCTCTGTTTACCTGCATTGACAGCTTTCCGCCTTGGGTTGGAAGAATCTGTTTAGGCTGGCTCTAATAGCAAAATTTGTAATCATTTTGTGGGAGTTTACACTGAAATCTCTATTTACAATCTGAAGTACAGCAAGCTTGTTTGAAAAGAAACTGAGAAGCACCAACCTCAGGGTAGAACTGTTTTTAGAAGAACTTGTCAATTAATTTTAAATCCTAATATTTCAAATCACAGACAGCAAATTTTTAATTTGTGTGCCATTGAATGTTAAATCTATTTTTTATTATTTTTAAGTACTTGAGAATTAATAGATTATCCTTAGGACACTGAATTTGCAATGCCTTTAAGCAAAGTCAGAGAGTATCAGTTGAAGTTGAGAGTTACGTCTGGTTTGGCTGTGTTAAGGCAAGAAAATGAACATACTTCTCAAAACATTAGTACAAGTAGCTTTGTTAACATTAGACAAACTGCGCTAGGTTTATTTCCAATGAGCTTATTGATATTGGATTCTGGGAAGACATGGGTTCCATCCAGCCTGGGTCTTTCTTGCGCTTCTGGAATTCACATCCCTATTCCCCTTCTGAGCTAAAGAGTGTGAACTTGTAGAGCTGCATTAACTTCAGGTGGGAAACTCTGGCAAATGGTTTCCTGAAGCTTTTAGGAACTTAATTACTCTTCATTAGGTTTGATCAAAATCAGCAAAAGGTGCCAAAGTTTTCAGAGGACACATACAGGTGTCTACATAGAATAATTGCGCAAGCTTTACAAATTATTCCTGCACCAACTGGCTGGTTTTCACTGACATTTTTAATTTTCGTCATCAACTGCCTGTGTTCCATAAGCCATGTGATAACTGGGCAGGTTTACTGCCGCCATGCAGAATATATAATGCTTGAGTTCTACCTTTTTTTCCTGCAATGTGTCCCATCTACCCTGCTTCAAATTTTCCTGAAATTTGTTGCAACTTAATCAGTGAGCCCTCTACACCTCTGTCAAATTTAGCTAATCCTGGTTGAGGTTTGGAAGCTTCTGGGCAAGCTGTCAAGTTTTACAGACAGAAGCAGGGTTTCTGTAATCTCACTATCTTTCTGTAGAAATCTCACTGAGAAGGCTATTCTAACAGACGCTCCTGTTGTAGTTAAATACAAGGACATTCTCCATAGTACGATTGGTTGTAAAGTAGGAATTCTTTAATATGGCAATATTTTTTCTTTAACATTTGAATGCCAAATTGAGCTTAATCTTTTCTGTATTAATCAGCATTTGAGACTATCTCCATCTTGTGATTTAGTAAGCGTGCCAAAAAGTTTCCATTAATCCTGTTTCCCAAGGACCTCGGATACAACTTGGTAAGTTAGAAATAACACAGTGAATCTGAGCTCTTCTAGGATTGAATTAATGGTATCTCTTATAACGAAATCTGCAAAGGGAAGATATGGACAATCTTAAAATGCAGTAATCCTATATACTTCATGCTCATCTAAAAGCACATGGGATACATTGTCAGCCAGAATATTCTGAGATACTCAGCACACTTTCTTTTGAGGACTTGTAACACTTCAGAGCAAGGAGTTAAAGCAAAGTAAAATTAAATGGGAAATTTGCTTACCTTGTCCAAAAATCAAACCATTTGTATTCTATTTCATTTTGTGCTAACAAGTGACTCCTTCACAATATACGATTCTTCGGAATAATTTGAAGTTGACATCACAAAATTTTTCATATTGAGAAGAAATTGAAATTCATGGTACTGAAGAGGAAGATGTAATTAAACCACCTAGTTAAGAGTGGAGAAGTTCTGGTTCAAATCCTATCTCCTATGGAGTTTTTATTGATTTTATCCCCTTATATATAAAATATAAAGCCTCTCATGGGAACAGGACTCACCTGCTCCTGACTGAGTATCCTAAGCACTGAACTAAAGCTGCTTTCTGTTGACCAGTGGCAAAACTCAAACAGCATGGCTGGAGAGGGTGCCCTTTCTTCCACAGTTTCATGCCTTGAAAAGGCAACAGCCTGGCTGACAAAGCATTGCGCTATGAGCCCTGAATTTAAACAGCCTTAGACTGAGAAGGCCAGTTCTCTGTCGTCCAATGCAAATGTTGTAACCATTAGGACATTCTGTAGAACAGCCTCAGATGTTTAATGTTTGAAATCTGTAGTTTGATGTCTAACACAATTTTATTTTTTGACACAACCCAGTATCAGTACAAATCACTGATAGATTTCAATATTAGTTGCATCAGGCCTTTATTACTTGACATGCTTAGTTCATTTGCATAAATCAGTCACCAAGCACAAAAAAGAGGGCTGAAAGGGAACTGGTGGTATCTTCTAATTCATTTATCTGTTTCTTTTATCATCATAAATGAAAATGACATATCACCAAATACCATGGTACTAACAAGCCTTGAGAAGGGTTCCATGTGGTTTTGTAGTGTTGTAACTGAGGTCTGAAGTATATGCATGGGTATCTTGGTATCTCCCCCTGTCCCTGTCAATCCCATGCTCTGCACTTCATGGGTTCTTGCCTGGGGGCTGAGACCTGTCCTTGCAGAACTCAACTGCACAATGGAGATTTAATTCAGAGAGGGTGGTGAGACTTTATTCTTTGCCCTCTTCTTCCTAAGATACAAAACCCTCTTAACCCCACCACAGTCTCTGCTTTCAGCCATTCCCCTCCCTACAGTCTTTTACTGACTCTGTGTGTGGCATTTTTGGTTTGCTCATGGCCTTTGCCAGTAAAAAGAAAAGCCCTTCCAGACAGATGGTGGGCAAAACTTGTCTCTTGCTTAGTTCTCTCTCGCTGATGTAGATAGCACAATCCCAGCACTTAGGGAAGAAATGATTTTGGAGAGTTGGCAACAGTGACCCCAGAGAACAGAACATGACAGTTGGTCAGGACTGTGTGGGATGGCACTGACGACACAAGGATAGTATTTTCCTGATAATATTGGGATGATTTGGTATTACTTATATTTAAAATCATGACTTTATCTCAGTAGTAGTATTTCATCCATCACACTCCGATCCTACTTGATTCAAAGGCAGGGTCAACTACACATAAATCGTTCTTGACAGAAACTCATCAACATGCCTAGGTAATCTTGTAAGGGTTTGCCACTAATTTTGCCTAGCAATTTACATTCTATGAGATTATTATATAGACTTAGGAGAATATTTTTTTAATGTCTGACAATGATTTTAAGACTGTTTCTTTTGAAAATCTGTTCAGCTTTACAACATAAATATATTTTGGATGCATTGTAAATATTGTGTGTTTTAAACACATCAGGTAAGAGTAAAATTTTCCCTTTGCATAGCTAATGGATATTTTCATCAGCTGTTGATAAGTTTCAGAGAACCAGTTAAATTGTAACATTTTAGAAATTGCATTTTATAAATGTTGTGGATATTGGAAATATAATTAGAGATGATAATGCTTGACTACCTCAGTTTATTTTAGTGTAAAAATAAGCTAAAATTACCTGAAAGTATAAGAATTTTTAACACAAAATCTCAAAAAGTCATTAATAAATCAGGTAAAGTTGTTATGAAGGACCATCTAATGAATTAGTGATGATTTAACCTTTCATGACCCAAAAGTGCCATTAAGAACTTCAAGTCCCAAACAAAACCCAAAGTGATTGGGAAGATCATGTTCTCTCACTTACCCTGGAGCTATGTTTATACATCAAAGTTATTTCTCTCTTAACTTTGCATTATGTGGGTCTTTTCTGTTGTTTCCTCCTCCCATTTTCTGAAGGAATCAGCTTCGCAAAAAGTAATGCCACTGAATAAACAACTAAGAACTACTTAATTTTTTTTATTCTGAAAGAAGAGGTTAATCCATACTAAACAAAGGTTTCATACTATAAACTGGGAAGAAACCCTTGTGATCATCTAGTCACATATGGATTTTTCATCTGTATGACTGCTGTGAATGAATTCCTTTGTGAACTAGAGCTATCTTTTTGAAGAAAACTCCAGTCAGCAGTATTTATTCAAGCTTTAATTCAAGCTCTACTAATGCAGCATGTAGTTCCTCATTCATATGTGCCTGAAATATGTACCTAAAGACTGATGAGATTTCTCTTATTACCTCATCCATCACAGCTGAAATTCTCTCTTACGTCAGAATAAATTGAAGTGTTATGAATTGGACCTGGTGCAAGAAGCAAATCTGAAGGCCCTTGTGTGTATGCATATATGTGTAAATAGATTTAAAAAAAAAAAAAATAATTAAAAGCCAGACTTTTTTGCCTATGTTCTTGTGTGGTTCCAATTAAATGAAGACAAAGGCAACTGAATCTTCAAATGGTGTTTCTGTATTCAAGGATGATGGCGGCAGTGAAGATCTGCAGTATCCCCCCGCTTCAGTCTTGGCAACAAGTTCAAAAAGGAAGTCGGAGAATGAGAGCGGATCAGCTGTGCATAATGTGGACAAGCAAACAGGCATCTCCCCCTCCCTGGGTAATGCTTTGGAGCACATTGTGGAGCAGCTGGATGTTTTAACTCTGGTAAGTATGCAATAACAGATAACGCTTGCAGTAATGACACTGTCAATAGGCAAAAAACCCCAGGAAGCATCTTCATAAATGAGTATATTAAAGTCTATGGGGTTATTTTGGATAGTTGTATGGTCAAGTGCCTGTTTTGGTTTTTTCCTTTCAGCAAATATTGATCGCATGTATTGTGTTTGCTAAAGTGAAGGCTTCCTGCTACGTAATCATAAAGATTATTGTTGTATTTTTAACTCTGGAGGAAAAGAGTCACTATTTTTCAGTAGTGAGATCTAGCGTAGATTTGCCAGAAGCCGCTTGTTTAGCAGACATTGTCAGATTCCAGCTTGAAGAGTCATGCATTAGCAGGGGATGAACAAAGTAAATTGGCAATGTACCATTAAATCCCTTTTCAAACTTGGTGTTCAAGGTGTTGGCTTAGGTAGGAGTGGAATAATTCCTAGTGTCAGTGAAACTGCAGAAATAATAGCCTCAGTCAGTGACTCTGAGTCACTTGTTTGCAAATGCTCAATACTTCTTTTTAGTAATCCAGATTTAGCCAATCTATGTTTTAAGATACTACTCTGTAATATATTAACATTAAACCAAATCAAAAGGAAGTGGCTAAGGTGGGGGGTTTTTGCATTCTTTTGCAATATATATATATAGCATATTTTTTCTCACTTTTTTGGCAGATGCCTTAGAAGTTTCTTTTAGGTTTTTGGAGGACATCATTTGGGGTCACTAAAGATGGCTGGTTTTGTATTGAAATATGGCTGTAACTTTCACATAGTATTTCAGAGTAATTTATATATACATGTATATATTTCTTTCAGAGAAAAAAAATTGTGAAAACAATTTTAAACCTTTAGACAGTCTCCATAGACACAAAGCCATTATTTTTAAATACAGTTGTAAATAGTGGAACAGCTAAGGAAAAGCCATCTTAGGATATTTTTTCCTGTTGAGTGAAAATTATTTTTCTTATGTTACTATGTTGCACACTTTTATATTACTGTGTGTTGAAATTATTGTCCTTTTCATGCAGACTATTTCAATCCTGGAACAACGTCTGACTTTGACTGAAGATAAATTGAAAGAATGCTTAGAAAATCAGCAAAAAATGTTACTTCAGGGAAGACAGGAAGAATAAAAGATGAAAACAAACTGTATTGATGAGTAAGTTTCATATATTCACAATGAAGTTATAAATGTTACTTCGTTGGATTTTGCCATAAGCAAAAAAAAATCCTCCTTTTCTAAGAAGTCAATGTAATAAAAACTGAAGAAAAAATATACAACACATTTTAAACATTGGTAGCAAGCAGGTATTCCAGTTATATATTTAATAAAGTGTAGCCCAGCCAAAAAAAATATTTTCTAAAATCATTCCCATTGAATATTACAGGACTCTTATTTCAACCTAATAAGATCTTTGAATATGACTAAGCAACAAACTTTGTATTTTTAGATTAACAGCAAATATTGTGGAAGTGCACTATGCAGGTTTTTTAACTCAGGTAAGGATTATGAAAATAATGCTCTTTGTGCTAAGGCAACATTACTCAAGCACCTAAGTTAGGTAAGACCTTATTAGCCCTAACTCCAAAAATGCCAGAGGTTTTCTTTCTCCCTTATGTATTCTCAAGTATTTTACCAAAAAGTAGTGACAGTTACTCTATATCTTCTAAAAATTTTGATGATTGCAAGATGTAGTGTAAAAACTTTTAGTTGCAAATATGAAAAAGAGGTCACTTAAACTTTGAAACTATAATTGCATCTGTGTGAATTCAGCTGCAAGACTGATGCAGTCAAGCACTTCTGCTTATCTCATCCCCAGCAAAATTCATTTTTTCACATTTCTAAGAATAAAAATCATCCTTTTACTTCTGATATACATATTTGAACCAAATGCAAAATGATGCAAAATCTATATAATAAATACAAAAGATTCTTATCCTCCAAGGGCTTCCACAGGTGTTCAAGCTTTGCATGCTGTGAATGTCCCCAACTGGTTAATGCATTATGAATGAAGACATAAATCAGGAAAGACTTTGCAATGTATGATTTTGGTTTTATTTTTAATAAAAATGCAATTTTTAGAAAAACAATTGTAGGTCCTGTTTTTATTAGAAAACATCTGTGCTTCTTTTTGTCTACCTATTATTTTTTTAAATGGCAATTGCAGAACACCTGTTTTAAGTCCACAATCAAAACTAGGTAGTCATCCATTTCTGCAACTTCACATTTTGTATGTTGAAAAATAGGACACTTGAAATTGGGGGAAGCATTTAAATCCAATTCTGCAGCTGACTGTATATAGATAAAGCCCATTTCCCAGGCTGAACTTCATTAACATCAATAGAGTTCAGGTTAAGTACAGAAGCTCACTGTGCAAATACTATTGTGGTTCGAACGAAAGCAATGAGCAGTCAATTTTTCTTTTATAACTTCTCATTTTCTCTCATAGTGATAACCTTCAGATAGCCAGACATCACCTCACTTGCTTGGTAAACTTTGAATTTTACCAACAAGTACTACATATTTTCAGCTCAGTCTTAAGTAATACTGTTTGTAGCAAAGACGCAGTCTCATAAAAATTTTAGATGCAACTATTTCTATGCAACATCCTAGCCACAGAGTTTTCGGAAAGGATGGTCTTACATTTTCCAATGTAAACAGACTGACCTTTGAGTATGCAATTGTTTATAGTGCTATATAATGGATAATTATGCAAATACCGTCTTCTAGGTCAGATGTACTTTGCTTTGTGCATTTGCAAATACTCTTGTGGTCTTTGCCCACTTGGCTCCATTAGAAGACAGTAGTATCTGTTAAAGTCCTTCACTTGTTTCTTTCTTCTCCGAGTGGACTATATATATGTTTTAAATTGGTAGATTTTTTTTTTATTAAGCTTTTCAGAATTATTTATCAACAAGACTTGGAAATTTCTTTTACTTCTGTATTTTTTAATAAAATCTGCTGAAATTTTCCTTTCTGCCTTAGCCCCTATCACTAATCCTTCTTCCTTTTCAGTACCTTTTATCTGGAGCACTTACTACTTAATCCAGTTTATTCCTCTGCTGTTTGTGAGTCTGGTGAATTAATATAACATTTCCAAATGAAGATATGTTGATACTGCAATTCAACATGCATGACACTTGGGATGTCTGTATAACTAGAGATGGTTGGTTGAGAACAGGATGGAGGTATTTTCCTCAAGCTGTGATGGCTCTCCTAAAACACAACCACCACCAGCTAATGTGATGTTTCTTTTAAAGGAACATTGATGTGGGCTAGTTATCCCATTTTCTTGATCCATATAATTTCAAATAAAGCTATGGAATAGAAATATGCTTCCTTTAAAAGCACCTGAAGTAGCTGGTTAAACTCACAGAAGCATTTAGTCTAGGGTTTGTGCTCTGGCAAATAACTGATGACTTGACTAATTTGAATTATCTTGTAGAGCTAGAGGAAAACAACTGCTCTTTAGTCTTAGTTGTGCTTCTGCACCATGTGAAAAATAATTGCAAGGTCTTTAAATTATTATGAAAAGTATATCTGTATTGCAGACTGCAGTGAAGTACTGAAAATCCATACTACTTCTAAGCAAGCTGAACCACAAACCTGATGCAGTCCGGCTTTCCTCAAGCTAAGTTATCCCTCTGATAGTAAATGTAAATAGGCCACCCTGTTGGAGAAAGACAGCTTGCAGGCCAAAAGTGGTCAATTACTTATTAAAAAAATAACACCCGTGTCTGAAAGACATGGAGTAGATCCCCAAGGTTCATGGGGGAGAGAGAGAAGGTGGCAGCAGGAATAACCTCTCCTGCCAGAGTTGCTGGGAGACTGTCTCTGGAGGAACCCAACTTCAAATTCTTGAAGTGTCAAAGCATTACGCAGTAGCTGAGCGACTCATCGTAGGTGCTTCTGTGGACATTTTTAAACAAAACACTCTTCCAAACTGAAAGAAATGCTATCAGTTACTACTGTATCTTCAATTTTATTAGTAATTCCCATGAAAGTTTAGTGGAATTTTATCTTAGGCATTCCATAAAGCATGCTGTTGAGGCAATAAAGGTATTTTTCTCAGTTTTTCATTTTGGATGGTAATATGTACTTCCTTTGCAAGCACGTTTAGAGGTTCCTAATTACCACTGTGGGGGCAGACACTGAATGGCTGAATGTTGCAGCGTTGGACCTTAAGGCACTTCACTTCTTCTTTTGATCTGAACATAGAGGTTTTCAAATATCAGGGTAAAATCAGACTGAGACATCAGTTTATGCCAATAATCCATTGTGCTTTATGGACAAACCTGACAACTCAAACAGTATTCTGAGTTCTCTCTTTTTTATTTTTTGCATGTTGTTTCATTTTTGGTTTGGGTTTGCTTTTTTTTTTTTTTAAACACACCACTACATTCTCCAAAAATCTTCAGTGTTTACTTTTTACTACTGCTGACGTATTTTTTATAAACTTACGGTTTTGGGAAAACAAGTTCCTGGAGACAAATGTATCTGAACAACTCCCTCATCTTTGGGGGATTGTTGTTTCCTGCTTTTACATTTGTAAGATAATAATTCATTGTTTCATTATCATTAACTTTGTGGTGAGAAACTTAAACTGTAGTTTTAAATTTTGATTAAACTAATCTTCTGGCAGGAGAAATTGTGGTAGAATAGGTTCTCCTCGCCATGTTAGGATGGCCTGAACAGATCCCTGTAACATGAGGATTTCGAGAAAGACAATTTCCCACCTTTATTTATTTATATTTATTTAAATAAATAAACATGCTGTATTATATTTAGGGTAAACAGGTTTTGGTTTCTTTTCTTCCTAAAAGTGTTTTCTTCCGTTACAGTGTTGCAGAATTATTTTCATTGCCGTATCACAGCACAGAACTGCTTTTGAGTTTTCTGCTGAGCGACGGCAGCTGGGATGTGAATGTATTTCCAAGGACATAGCTTTATGTAACCTGTTTACCTTGTAAGACTTGTAAGAATCAGAAATTCTGTACTCTTTGCCCCAAACAATTAATGAATATGTATGTTCACACTGGATCCAGGAACAGTATGTTTTTGTCAGAGTGCCCCCTCAGGGACTTTTGCACGCTTCGGATACATAATACAATTGAAGCCGTTTCTTTGTGAGAAAATAGGTTAATGACTTGCCAAAAGGCAGATGTTAATTGGAAAAAGTGCATACAAGTCCTTTTCTTTACAATGTGTATGGGTTGCATTTGTTATGACTTGCACCCAAGAACAGGTGCAATTTCAATTGACTCAGCTAACAGGATGTGCTGAGTATGCTCCTCACCAATTTCACCAGAAATTTTAAATCCAGCAGAAAAAAAAAAAGAGTTTCTAAACTAGTCAGTGAGAGATAAGGTACATTTATTACCTGTTACAGAACATATTTATAACTTAGTATTACACGTAAACAACTTAATAGTATGAAAATAAGGTCTTTGGTTATTTATAGCTATTGAAGAATTTTACTGGTGAACACCGAGGAACCTTCCATGAGACAAAATGTGTCATCCCTTCCAAAATACTTCTTTTGTAAGAGAGTCAGCAGTTCTAGACAAGGTACCATCAGTGTATTTGTAAATGCAACTTAAAGCAGAAAAATTGTTCATTTTCACTAACGTGTTTCCTGCCACAAAGCTACACAATCAGATTAAGGTGTTCACCTTGCCTTGCCTCATTTTCCATGTCTTCAGAAACAAAAATTAATAAAACAAGTGGGAAAAAAACCATCTGGATGTGTCAGCGTCAGAAGAGCTGCTGTTGGATAGTTTAATAGTTTGATGCCAAGGGTCTCTGGGAATTTCTAGGCTACTCATACATTTCCACTGGACTTTGGTTTGGATCTGTGTGCCTAACCTAACCTTGTCCTTCAAAAGTCACTCTCTCTCACCTGAGGAGGGCCAAGTGTAAAATTCAGCTGTCTGGGAAGCAGCAATGGTCTTGACTGGTACAGGAACATCCAGTTCAGGAATCCCTGGGAGCTTTAGCATTAATGGGGGTAATGAGTCGGCTGGAGACTGGGGCCACACCATTTTCCCATGTCTATAGCAGGGACCTGGGCATCAGAGGACTTGGTGCACTTGCAGAAGCAGGAATGGGCTGTAAAGGAATGCTAAGGGTCTCAATGCCATCTAAATAAAGGATTCTGCGACTCGGACTGGTAGTTAGGTTTGTAAGTCCCCTTATGGCCTGTGTGCTTACAGACCAGGATAAAACAGAGGGACCCAACTTCTCTTCAAAGCTGCTGAAGAGGAAGCAATTGCCACAGTAGAAGAAGAAAAGACAATCATTAGCTATCTTTTTCATCCTTTTGTGCTTTGTATTGTAATGAAATTCTACCTCTGTCTCAAGTTTTTTCCTCCTCCTAATCCCCAGAGGAAATCCCTGCTCCTTTCAGAGAGATAAAACGTTAGGACAAAGAGATGGTAGCAGGCACTGCCAGCCCCTGTGCTATAGGGTGTCACTGAAGCCTTTTCTGGCCACAGTGATGAAGCCAAAGGCTTACAGCGCTTATTCCAACACCTGTATCAAATTTCAATTATCTTGTAACATTCAAAAGATTTATAAGATTATCAAAAAAAAAAAAGCGTCTGTCCAGCAGTCTGCTGTTTATTGGGACTTTATGAACAAGTGTCATAGCGACAGAAGTCTGCAAAGGTCAAAGCAGTAAAATCCTTTCTGATTTCTTCTAAGAAAGATTCAGGTGAACCATATGCAAAGGGTCCTGCTGCTTCGTGCTACCTTCATCTCGCACATCTCAAAAAGAAACATTAAGATGCAATGCGCTTGGGTGGTGAGAAGGACAGAATGCTCTCGGTAGCAATCATTCCTCAAGAAGGCACTTGTTGAACATTTTTTAATCGTTCTTTTTATTATTGTATTTGCCCTATGGTACATGTCGAGAGCACAAGACCCGGGATGTTTGCTAGAGCCTAAAAAGAGCAACCTGAAAGAGAAAGTTGAGACAGTTGCAGATGGTTTCTGACTATGTCCAAGTTCCTCACCAATTACTGGGAGTATTGTGTTAAAATCAAGTGATGCTACACCTAAAAATTGATGTTGCATGCAAAAGCAGGGCTTAGTTCTTAATCTGTAAGATTTGACAATTCTTGTACTTCACAAGACCAGCTTTCACTTCTAAGAAAATTGTATAAATGTAATAAGATGCCATTATTTTTCAGTTAAGCAGTGAGTGTAATCGGGCAAAGCATAGTAGATTATAATATTTAATTGTATGTAAACGTACCAAGTGGTTTCAGTCTGTGCTGATGTCTCTCTACAGCTTCGTTGTTAAAACACTGTGAGCTTTTGTGCAAGCTTCTGCAATCTATTCAATATAGGCCTAGCCTATAAATAGCCATATTATTGAAAGACTATGAGAGGTTCATTAGAGAAGTTTTGGCAGCCTCGTTCGAGCCAGGGCTGATACACTACCACTCCAAGTTACCGAAGAGGTCCAGCATGTGGGTAACACAGCACGAAGCTGTCCTTTTGGCCATGCAGCAGAGTAGATGCCCCTCCAAGTCCTCCCTTCAATCACCCCAGCTGCAGACTACATGGCTCTTCTTGCTGGCTCCAGGCACAGGATCCGGAGAACTATAGGCCTGTTAGTCCTAGGGAAGGCTATGGTTCATCTTGAGTGCCATCACACAGCGTGTTCAGGACAACCAGGTGATGAGGCCCAGTCAGCATGGGTTTATGAAAGGCACGTCCTACCTGACTGACAAGATCTCCTTCTATGACAAGGTGACCCACTTAGTGGGTGATGGAAAGGCTGTGGATGTTGTCTACCTGGACTTTAGTAAAGCTTTTGATGCTGTTTCCCACAGTGTTCTCCTGGAGAAACTGGCTGCACATGGCCTGGACAGGCATACTCTTTGCTGGGTAAAAAACTGTCTGGATGGCTGGGCCCAAAAGGTGGCTGGTGACCGGTCACAAGTGGTGTTCCCCAGGGCTCAGCATTGGGGCCAGTTCTGTTTAACATCTTTATCAATGACCTGGACAAGGGGATTGAGTGCACCCTCAGCAAGTTTGCAGATGACACCAAGTTTGATGGGAGTGTTGATCTGCTTGAGGGTAGGAAGGGTCTGCAGAGGGACCTGGGCAGGCTGGATCAATGGGCCGAGGCCAATTGTATGAGGTTCAACGAGGCCAAGTACCGGGTCCTGCACTTGGGTCACAACAACTCCATGCAGCGCTACAGGCTTGGGGCAGAGTGGCTGGAAAGGTGCTTGGCAGCAAGAGATCTGGGGGTACTGGTTGACAGCTGACTGAATATGAGCCAGCAGTGTGCCCAGGTGGCCGAGAGGGCAAATGGCATCCTGGCTTCTATCAGAAATAGTGTGGCCAGCAGGACCAGAGAAGTCATTCTTCCCCTGTACTCAGCATTGGTGAGGCTGCACCTCGAATACTGTGTTCAGTTTTGGGCCCCTCACTACAAGAAGGACATTGAGGCACTGGAGTGTGTCCAGAGAAGGGCAACAAAGCTGGTGAGGGGTCTGGAGCACAAGTCTTATGAGGAACAGCTGAGGGAACTGGGGTTGTTTAGTCCTGAGAAAAGGAGGCTGAGAGGAGACCTTATCACCCTCTACAACTGCCTGAAAGGAGGTTGTAGCGAGGTGGGTGTCTGTCTGTTCTGCCAAGTAACATGCGATAGGACAAGAGGAAATTGCCTCAAGTTGTGCCAGGGGAGGTTTAGATTAGATATTAGGAAAAATTTCTTCACTGAAAGGGCTGACCAGAGAAATGTTTGAGTTCCCATCCCTGGAGGTATTTAAAAGATGGGTAGATGACATGCTTAGAGACATGGTTTAGTAGTGGACAGGTACGGTTGGGCTCGATGATCTTAAAGGTCTTTTCCAACCAAATGAGTCTATGATTCTATGATTTCTTTCCAAACGAAAGCACAATATATGGGAGCTTGTGGTCACGCCGATCTTGTCCCAGCCCAGAGCCAGGATGCAGCCAGGGCGTCTGCCTGGGGCCAGGGCTGCAGGACATCCTGCCCAATGTACCTACCCGCCAGTGCAGACACAGCCAGGGAGATTAGTCATCGCAAAATCACACGCAGGCTTAAGTACTTTGCTGACTCAATAGGAAGTCTCTGGCTGAAAGCAGTGGGACTTCTCACGTGATTGAAGTTACATGCTGAAAATGTCTTAATCTCGTGCACTGTATTCACATAACTGGGGGGGCAAAGAAAGAAAATTTGAATAGTGGCTGATGGCTGTTTTCTTTCAAAGGAACGTGGAAAACAAATATAGCCATTATAACCTAAGCTTCTGATTAGTTTAAATGGGTACTTTGCTATTTATTTCACAGCTACCTGTCTTAGAGCCTCCCACTTCTGGCTCTGGAGCTCAGATAAATGAAGAGTATGCAGGACTAAGTCCCCAATTTGTATGCAGACCTTATCCTGGGGCTTTTTGGGTACTCCTTTGGAAGAGACGTGAGAATTCCAGTAATCATTCAAAACCATAAAAGAGGAAATATCCCTCATTTTGTCTTTTTTCTTTTAAAAGAAAAATGCTCTCAGCTATTCAGCTTTTCCAAGTTGTGTATGTGTTTTCCACATTTCTCTCTTTTTCTCTAAATGATCAAGTTAGTCATTTCAAAGTGAGAGAGTTATGACCTCATTACATAATCTGAGTATTGGGAGGGAATTATCTGTATTTTTCTGTGGAATGGATTTGGGAGGAACAGGGAGGAATACAAAACTAAGAATCTAATATTTGAAAAATGCTATTGAGAGTGAAAAAATGATGGACACGGTAAAATTGCTCTATCCTCACCCAGTATCTCACCATTCCTTTTACATTTGTGTATGTTGTAGGGTAACAAAGCTGAGACTTCAGCACTCATTGTGAAAACAAAATCAGACTGAAATGCCCAAGGCCGCATTTTTAAGATTGGCCCCCTGTAAGGAGTCACTTACAAAACTATGTATAATGTAGCCCATTAATGACACAACCAGTTTCTTTCTTCTATTTTTTTTTTTTTTTTAAGGAATGATTATGCCATACTAAACACTGGTTGGGAGGTTTCCAACAGCACAGGTTTTTGTCAGAGAATGCCGATTTGTCGTAAGCAAAATGTTTCGCAGAAGCGTCTCTGTTTGGATGAACTTCCGATGAAACACAGGCAGGTTTCCATCACAAGCCCGCCTGATTTCCTGCCAGCTTGCCTGGAAACTCTCCAGGCTCTGCAGCTCTGGGACAGCTCCGGACTGAACCTGTGATTCTTCCTGACTTCTCTTTTTGATTTTTTTTTTTTTTTTTTATTAGAGGGAAAAGGTCTTGGGAGAAATACACATTGGCTCTGCCTGGCTTTTTCTGGTTGTTCAGAATTAGGTATTTTGATAACGAGGACATTACACAGCCCAGTCTCTTGGTTTGTTATGCGGGAGACCCGGAGCAGCTTTCCTCCCTTCCAGAGAAGCTGCTTGGGTTCAGCTGCCCTGGAAGTGAAACACCTTTTGTACCACACTGAGCTTCATTTCTAAGCATTTTCAGGAGATCTCCCAGTGCCAATATTGTCTCTTTCTCTCTGTTTTCTAAAATGCTTAATTGTATTGTGGTCTCTCTGAAGTAGCAGTGCCCTTCAGCACTGCCTCCTTCACTTGCTTCTCCCAGGCCAGTTTCTGGTACAGAGGCTGCATCAACCTCTCTGGTGTCTTCTCTTATGGCTGCTGGAATTGTGGACATGAGGTGGTTTCTTCAGACATTAAGCACAGAGTTATAGCCTAGAAAGCCACCGTGGTGGCCAGCTGCTTGCGCTTTTGGCTGCTGCTCCCTGGTTTATCTGCTCCATCTTCACTTGGAGCCAGAGACGTTTCTCTGCACTTCAGTCTGAATCACCCAGTGGGTGCCGGTTGTTTCATTTTTTCTCTTTAATGTGGGGTTATCTGAGGGCAGGACCTTGCACGGGCGTGTGCCTGGGATCCCAAGGGCTCACTTTTTCACTTCAGGGCTCACACTGTAGGCAGTCAACTTTATCTGCCTTTGTACTCCAGACTCTCAACCTCTAGCAACCTCCTATACATTTTTTTTTTCCTTCAACCCATGAGTTTCATCAGAATGTTAATTGTGTCTGTGTACTTGGGTTAACTTGGTTTTGAAAAGCATCTGACTGAGAAGAAGCATTCAGCCAACATCGAGAAGATCTGGTGACTTAAACTCTGGAGTTAATTTGGTCTTGGTGTTACCAAACAGCAGGATCCAGCCGTAAGCATAATTTTGATATTCTCTTTAATCATTGAAGTATCTATGTCATTTTTTCCAGACCTCTCAGTTTTAATGATATTTTCTCAATCAGGAAACCCATGACATCCAGAAGTGGATTGTCCAAGAGGCTAGCACAGCCAATGCGATGAGACTATATTGTGTCACAGCATGGCCAGGGCTATAGAAAGAATGGGGAAAGAAAGGGATGTGCCCCAGTGTAATTTTCTAGGTGATGCTGTAAGCCCTGCCAGACACTGAAACCTCCAAGAAGAAGAGGCTTTAAGTTTTAGGGCTGTGAGTGGAAGAGGCAATGTCAGCAGAAGCTGAATGCAGGCAGAGAGAGAGAGGGAGGGGACAAATATGAACCTTGTTCTGCTGAAGTACAGCCTCTGATGATTAGGTTGAATGGTCTCCTCAAACGTACCCACAATCTCTGCCGCCTCCTGCACTAATACTTTGTCCTGCTTATATTGTCTGTCCTACTGTAGCCCATCAGTTCCTTCCTTATCTCTTCCTCTCTCTGCTTTCACCCTCTCTTCTCTCCCATCCTTTTCCTCTGAAAAAAAAAAAATATTTTGCATCCTACAATTAGTGCACTTGGCTGAAGTCTTGTTGGGCATATCAGGAAGTTTTCTGGATCACTCATGGGTGGAGTTTCCCAAAAGCATCAATTTGGTGTTAATGTTGTATAAACAATGGGTCTGCCAAACCCTGAATAGTGTGAGACAGCCTCAACTGTTGTACCTCCTTGCAGATTTCTCTTACGGGTTACCTCACACGACAGAGACCCCGTGGCCTCCACAGTCACACAGCAAAAAATGACCCCTGGCATAACCTCCACATACGCCGGGAGGAATCTGCCCCGTGTTGTTCCGTCATTTCTTTTGATCAGCCTGAAGCGTTGGTACCGATACTGTTTGGTAGCTGCCTGTCCAAGTGGCCATTAAGAAGTCCTGATGGGTAACGCAGAAGTGCAGGCGCATTTTCAGTTACCTGTGAATTACCAAGCTTGTTTCTGCCAGCTGTCGTGGGATAACGAGCTGTATAATAATGACATTGTTTGCAGCAGCTACAGGATCCAGTTTGAATCAGTACATTGTCTGCAAGAAGATTTTCAGTAAATATTACAGTTCATACAGCACTAGTATGGCTTCACATACAGAATCACTTAGCTCTTTCGGGAGCCCTTTCTCCTGGTTGGGAAAGTGGTGGGCAAGAGCTCCTATTATTATTTCAACCACAGACTGGGAATGCCACAAATAGACCTCATTTCCTGCATTTCTTTTTGTAAGAGGCCGTTCCCACAAATTTTCCAACATTTGAATGAAATTTTCCATGCTAGGTATCCTTTTCAGGATAAAATTTTCTAGAAATTTTCGGCCTTTTTGAAGAATGAGATAATATGAGACATCCCCTCGCCTCCCTTTGGACCTTTCTGGCATCAGAAAGCATATGGACAGCTGATAGGAGCGAACTGGTGTAGGAAACATTTTGTCTGAGGACACAGGCAGACAGTTCACTGAAAACCATAGGAGAGAATGACCCAGGACAGTCAAAAAGCAGATGCAGTGGGATGGAGACCAGCTCAGTTGCTTCACCTGCTCAAGAGGCAATGGTCGATGTGGAGAACCTAAAAGCATAAAGAAAATACATACAGAGAAAAGTATCTGGAACTGTATGTTAAAATCATTTGCCTAAGGCAGCTCTTGAGAATTGAATTTTATCTCTGCATCTGTATCATCAACCTGGCAGCTGTACTCTGTGTAGGAAGCAGTGGGATGGAGATGTGAAAAGGCTGGCAAGGAGGGGGATGTAAAACCCAAAACCTGGTGACTGTGAAGTTATAAGCAAGTTTTTTCAATTCTTGGTTGAGATCTGAGAGATGCTACAAGGGAGAAAGCAACAGAGTTTGAAGCAAGAGACAAAGCGTGAAAAGCAATGCTGTGATTATAGGTCCAGTCAATAGCTTTTTTGTCAATAGGAAGATGAAGAGGAAAGGGAAGGGCCTTTGGAGGGAAATAATTAGTTCTGCATTAGCATTATGAAAAGTAGAAATGTGAAAAGCTGCAGATGAGGTTGCTTGCTACCCTGTCCAGGAAAAGAGTTCTGCTATCTGTCTGACCATGGTTTTATGAACTGTAGCCCATGTTTATTTGTTGTTCTTGCTGTTTGATTTTATAATGGCGAATGAATCCTTTTGCATTTTTTGAAATCAATTTGGTGCTCGCAGATTGATTTGCACACTAACATCCTCTCCCTCTCTCTATCTGTTCAGCCTCTAATGAACAGTCCATGCTGCCTTCCTGTCGCGTGTTCATAACCCCACTGACTCCAAGGCATTTTTCAGCCTCCTAAGTGCCCTGCGGCATCTTTTTTCCCCTGCCCCCTTCTTGCCAGTGGCACTGAGTAGGTACCACCTTGGCTGCTGTACCTGCTGCTCCATGCCTGTTGAAGGCAGGAGGTCCCACTTGCCTGCTAGATGCTTCCCTGTGTGTGTTCCTCAAATACAGGAACCACCCCTAAAAGGTTTGATTTCCCTCAAAGCCCGACACTGCCACTAAGAACACTTTACCTCAAGTCACATTTGCTGCTTCCCAGTTTGCTTTCTCCCGGAGTGCCCGGCACGGTGTGCAACGCCTGGCTGTGTGGCGGGGGGAGACAGGGCTTGCTTTGGAGTGTACAGTGAGGGTTTGGAGCAGCAGCCTCAGGTAGATGCAAGGGCAAAGAGAAAGGAAACCTGCTCAGTGAACTAGAAATTCCCACACTCTGTTGTCAAACATGCTTGTTCACTGGCGTGGAAAAGGGAAGCTGAGGAGAAGAGAAATGAATTTGAATGCGTTTTAATTGGGATTACGGGCATATGGTGTGGTGCCATTTGTTTTCCTCTTCCTGCTCTGCAGTGGGGTTCTAATACCTTCACACATTTGCCTTTATTTGTCATGTCAAAAGGGGAGACAGCAAGCGGCTTTTTTCTCCCCCCCCCACACACCTTGGGGCCACGCTAACAGCTCCCGCTTTGCCCTGAACTTTGCCAAAGGAACAATCATGATTTTTCAGAAAAAGTGCAGCCAGATTGCAAAAGCAGATTAAGCAGATCTGACTTATTTTTATTAAACTTTTCAGCTGCTCCTTGGAGGACCTTTGCTATTTCCAGCAGCAGAAAGGGATGGATTCAAGGGGAGAGAGGGGACATGATGTCCACACTACCACATGCACATCATTCACCAGCAGCTGGATAGTTAGTTTTTATTGTTATGATAGTATACTTAGTGTTTTGTAAAAAGCTACATGGGGAGCTGTTTCCCTTGTTGTACAGCAGTTTGTTAGCTGTAAGATTCAGGCATAAGCCTTTAATTACTCCTAGCATCTCCACAAAAGCAATTTCAGTTGTCTCCCCTGCATTTGGGATGCTCTGCATTTGAATGTGAACATGCTATTGTTTATCATGGCTTTAAATCATTATAGAAATGTTATGTAGCACCCACTGGGAAAGCCTGGTCCCATCTGCCTTGTTCATTTCTCACAGTTGTTTTGGGAACCGGGGCCAGTAATCACAGAAATTTTGTTTAAAGGTTAAGCACAGACTAGCATTATCTTCATACACTGTGCAAGCTAATAGCAGGTCAAGGTATGGCTCAGAAACACTTGAGGAATGTAAAGCTTAAGATCTTTCCCAGCCTTCACATAGGTGTCTTTCCATTCATTTTCCAAAACTGCATATGGCACAGTATAGGACTGGCAGGGGACTTAGAAGCTAATGCCCACTTAAAATACGATGTCTCTGGCAGAGTTGAAGCCAATCTGAAACTCCTCCTGCCTCCCCTGATACAAACTCTCTGCAGTAGACTTGGGTCAGCTCAGTGCCATTGCATCCCAGCCTGACCCTAACTCCAAGTCTGCAGGTCCTGAATAAAAGTTGAGACTTTTTTTTTTCTTTTGAGAAATACGTATTTTTTATTATGGCTTAGACTTGCAGAAAAAGTATAAAACATTTCCTAATGTTATTCAGTTTATCCTATATTTGATGCTCCTTTTGTCCCAGAGTTTCTGTTTCAAATAATGATGAAAAAAAAGTTGTATTAAATTTACATCAAAGGAAAGTTTGGGAAGCAGAAACATGAATAACAAACACATGCATAATGTGATTCCGAACAAAGAAACCTGTGCCGTCAGTGCGGGGCTAGGCCGCGTGGGGACACGTGTATGTCATTGCAGCATATTGCTAACACATGTAGGGGTCATCCAGATATGTTTGGGGGCAGCTGAGATCCCTGTTTGAAGGTAAATTTGATAGAATCTGGTTTGTCGGTACTGTGGCAATGACTGCGCTTAACATCTTTATAGGGCGGTTACCACAATCATTTATGTGTTCTCCTGTACAGGTTTCCATGTACTGGGTGTGGCAAAGGGAGAGTGTAAAAAATACATAAACAGTCAGTGCAAAGATTCACTGAAAAAAATCACAGATGATAATAACATTCTGAAAGTAGTTCATACATGTCTTTAAAATGAATGAAAATAAAATAATCATTAAATTGTAATGAATTTCACCCACCCAGATCTCAGAGCTCCAAAGCGGTTCAGCGGTTTCTCTTCTTCAGCAGCCTGCAATATTACCAGCTCTTCCAGTGAAACACAGAGCACGGCCAAGGGGCCACGGCTCTGCATAGAAGTGAGGACACATTTGCCCAGAGCAACTGGAAGGCTCTGGATTCAGCATCTGAGTTCAGAGCTCTTCTGCAGGAGCCAAGGACACGCTAGTCTTTTGCAAAGGTAATTCAGACTGTTTGTTCTGGAAGTGATTTAGTGTTTTATACTTGTTACACAGAAATAGGTATGCTTGACATTTGTTAGTAATACTCCTGTTTTGGTTTGGTTTTGCTAGGTATTCGGAACCTTGAACAGACACTGCCTATTATCCTGAGCGCATTTCTGCTTTCTTTTACTTGCAGCTCTGGCCCCTGTTCTACTGTCCTTCACATCACCCTCAAACTGAGACAGCACTCCACAGACTGGCTGGTCTTTATCAACAGATTTTCTGAATGTTCAGCACCCGTAACATTGCAGCAGATTTTTCCGAAGTGGGCAGCCATCAGCTATGGCAATTACAGTTAGGGCCAAATTCTCAAAAGAACTTGGCATACTGCCCCAAATCTGGTCCTGGGCATGGATACATAGTGCTTTCCTGCAGGAATCACAGCTCTGATTTTGGGAGTCACCTAATTCTGTGCCCCAGAGAAGAATCCCAGCTGGGAGGTGTACAGTCAGGATGAAGGGGGCAGGTAAGTGCCTGTCACACGTGGTGAATCTTGTTGTGATGCTTGTGGTGCCAGGGAAGGACAGCAGAAATGAGAATCCAACTACTACAAAATTACAGTTTGGAGGAATCCATAAATACAATATGCATTTTATGTTAATAAAATCAGGTGGCTAGCCCACTGCATGCAGGGATTGATGTCAAAATAGCCACTTAAGTTTTGGCACGTTATAACTAAACATACTAGAGCAGGTTTTTAAACCTTGGGCCCCTAAATTACTTTTAATGATTCTCCAAAAGGTACTGAAGGAAACCAAGATTTATATTCATCATGCTAGGATCTTAAATTTCCATCTATATTATCGTTGAAAGATGCTTAGAGCTGCACAAATTCAAAACAGTTGAAAAAAAATATCACTGGAATAGAATTATAATCAACCTTAAAATAGTAGTTTTCAAGACAGTAACCACCGAAGTCAGTTGTAGAAGTAGGTTTCTTGAACTTCTGCCTCACCAAATGCAGAGCCAAGGGTAAAATAAGCTGGATGAAATCACTGAATGTAGGATTAGGGTTACCCAAGGGCCTGTTGGCCCTTCTAATTGACCCTTGAAAACTATCCTACCTATTTTGGGAGCAGAGTAAATGAAGGCAGTTCATCAATTCTTAGACTAATCCAAACAAACATTAAAAAGACAAACAAGGAAGCAAACAAACAAAGAAAAAGTCCTCAAGACAAAGCCAAACAAGCAACCAAAGGCCCCTGCCGGTCCCTTGAGGTAGGGAAGGTCACTGCCTGGGAATGCTCTCATGACTTGCAGGCAGGCAAAGATGCTCCAGCTCTGACACGGTGCGGAAAGACAGGACAACATGGCGAGGTACCGCCGCTGGCGCAGGGGGCTTGGCTGGAGGACGAGCCCTCACTCCCCGGCTGTATTCCAGCACATTGCTAGCACAGCTCGGGCTGCCATCCCCCAGCCCTACAGTGAGTAAATGCGCTCGCAGCGTGCCTGAACGCTTGCACAACACCCCGCCACACGCACGGACGGTCGCTGAAACCCTGCCCTGCCAAAGTCAGTGGGAATTTTTGTCATTGGCTTTGGTGTAGGCAGGATATCCCCCCATGGACAGACACCTCCTCCCGGATGCAAGTGTTTGTGTATATACATATGCTTTACAGTACAAAGTACTTACAGGAAGGCGTCTTCTCTTTTTAAATATTTTTCTTCAACTTCGTATTGCGTGAAGTCAGACCCTCACTGTCACAGCCGCAGTTTCTCACAGCTTAATGGTGTTAAAAAGCCCTTCTTGCTCCTGAGCACTGCAATAACAATCAGGCTGGGAGGAAGGGGAAATGAGCAGTGCAGCACACGCTGTACCTTCCAGCCACCAGCTATTGTTAAGAGCACGTTGCTCCAGACAGAGTGGCAGCAAGGCACGGGGTGGGAAGCAGGTGTAACCTGCCAGGAACACCAGTCTAGCAAAAGTTGATTTTTAATTCAGACAAGTACCCTTCCTTCTCAGCCACCTCTTGCCACCAAACCAAAAGAGGTTTTATGTTCCTGTTGCTCAACACTTGAAAGCTTAACAAACGCCTTTATGGCAAACCAAGAGCTCGTTTTCTCATGTTGGCACTTCCGTTGTTCATCTGCAAAGTCACCGATCTTTTTTTCTTCAACTCCCTATCATAGCATAGCATTTCACATGCACTAGTTTGCTCTCAGGAAGCACATTTCCCAGACACTTGGCTATAGAATCATAGAATCGTTTAGGTTGGAAAAGACCTTTAAGATCATCAAGTCCAACCATTAACCTAACACTTCCATCCCACCACTAAACCATGTCCCTAGTTTGGGTACTTTACAGCAGGGCCTGATATCTCTTCTCCTTGTTCGCCCTCCTTGTCCAGCTCATTTTATTTCCACCCTCTCCGGAAAGTGAAAGTCCCACCAGCAAAGGCTGCCCAAGCTGTGGGGAGTACTTTGCTCAAGTGAGGTCCACACAGGTGCGTGGCCAAGTTACTTCTGCTGGGTGGCCCAAGTGCAGCGCAGTTACCTCACCCCCTAAATTCAACTGCAATGTGTTGATGGAGAACTGGTCTGCCCTTCCCAAGCCCCTGTGCTATTCTCAGCCACCCTCTGGGATGGTTTGTAAACATTAACGTGGTTGTCCTTGCCAGAGTGTGTGAAGCCAGCAGCCCACACATATAGCCCCCTTCTTTGCTTTAGTGTGGGAGTTACTGCTCTGCAGTGTAATACTAAAGCCTATTTGCCATCAAGTTTAGTTCTCTGTGCTCTTGGTCTGCAGCCTTTATTCATACCTTGGTTTCAGATACCTGCCTCTGTTTGCTGAGCACTCACACACTGTGCAATGCAATATAAATGAGGGTGTTCAGTCCAGCTGCCACACCATAAACAAGCATGATGAAAGAACATCGCATCTATGCCTGCTACCACCCATCAGGACATTATCTCTCTACTCCCTTTTCTCCACCAAAGCCTGGAGGTGAAGTACTGAAATGCCTTCCCTGGCTGGCTGTTCCCTGTCCAGGATTATCCATCGGCTGCAGGACACAGCTGCTTGGCAAGGAAGTCAGTGGACCATTAGAAGGCCTGGCATTTTCTCCACTGGTTCCTTACATTATTTCTTTTGTCCTTATAGCTATTGGTCCTCTTTTACCACGGGATCATTTTTGGGAAGGAGAATCCTCCCCGTCTCCTCCTCCCTTTCATGCAGAAGCTCTCGACTTGAGAGTCAGACTTTGCCTGGTTTTCTTCAGGAGTTAGCTCAACACCCTGCCAAAACCCCCAGGTGTCTCCCTCAGCAACTCGTCCCTGATGGTCTTCCTCCCTTCCCCAGCTGCTCTTGCATCACTCATGGGTGATACTGCCCTGTTCCTGGTAGCCTGGCTTATTTGGCTGAGCTGCAATGATGCTTAAAACAATTGAAAAAAGCCCTCAGAAATGGTCTTTCCCCCAAGGAAAAGTCTTGTCTTTAAATAGTCCCTTTGCATTTGGGAGGAAAAATAAAATTTTTATCTCATTAACACATGATTCCTCAGTCATCTGCACTTCTGAGCTCTGTAGCTATTTTATGTTCGCTCCTAATACATACGATTTAACATGGAGCTATGATGTATAGATTCAGACTACAGGAAAAGGAGTGGAGAATCTGTATCAGTAATCAGTGCAGCTTTATTCCACTCAGCAGTGGCACTGGACAATAACAACTTACAAGCAATTTTGGACTGAACAAGATACATCTGTCCCTGCGCTCTGGTGGAGATGCATCTGTCTGTGCCCCGAGAGCTGTCGTTGTCTCCTCATCTATCACTTCCCACTTGTAGCATCACTTCATGTAGTCAACAGTAACTTGCCTTCTGCAGTGCCAAGAAACTTTGAAAACGTTCTGAATTTCATACCAGTAAAGGCCATAAGGTGCACTTTGTATGTCAAATGCCTCAGAAACCGGTTCTGTGCTACCGTAAGCACTTATACAAAATACACGTGGATACAACCCTGTTAATTGTTTGCTGTTTTTCTTTTTGCTGCATTGTTTTTGAGCACTGATATAATGTACCCTAATAAATCATTTTACATTTTGCTTTGCACCTTTCAGCATTGCATTGATATGTCTGATTAAGAAATGAAGATGGGAGGGGGTAAGAAGCCATCTCCTGGCACAGCCCAGGCCACAGCATGTAAACTCAGTGATGCAAAGTCCAGCCTCCCCTGTAGTGTAAGTGCCCTTGCAAGAGTAAAAAACTTGTCTAATTCTTACGCGGTATAATGATGCCATCTGGTCTCCCCGAGCCTGTTTCTATCCCAGTGTCTGGGCTGCTGAGCTGTCTGCAGGACAAACAGCACCATCAGGACGATGGCTCAAATGAGCCGGGATTGCTGGCTCAGGGGCAGCACCATGCAGACATGCCTGTACTACTTCCAGAGACAGATGAGGCAAGAAATAGTACGGCTGTGTCCCTGTGGGGCTAAGCCCAAACCCATCAGCTCTACCCAGAGCTGGCTGGGAGGTGAACACACCACCTCCCAACACGGAAACAGGGCTGGGACGTGGGGCAGAGAGACCCAGGCTGTCTCCAGTATGGCTCTATTGGGGCATGAACCCTACACCCAGGCCAGCTCTTCTTCAAGCCACTGAAGTGCCAGTGCACCACACCTTGCACCACCAGCCGAGCTCCCAGGGGATTTCTTAGCTGGGGCGGAGAACCTGCCTGGGGAGCACTGGCTCGCTGCCACCACAGCCAACGCGTCTCTTCAGAAGCTGGAGTGCTGGGGAGGTAACGTGGTGACACCTGAACACTCTGTGAGAACTAGGAGCGGTTGTACCTGTGTCATTTGTATTATTGCCATTACCAGGAGTAGCCAACCTCCTGTAAAGGAACTCCATATGTCATTTTATAATGTTGGGAAAACAGAGACTTACCATAGTAACCTCTGCATTGACCACCCCATCATCGTGCCTCGCAACCCAGGTATAACTGATCATAGACGACTTGTGTCTCTGGAGAGATGCTTACCCATTCTCTGCACCTCCTACCTTCACAGTATTTCTTTTTAAACTCCTCATGCTAAATAGCAGGCTTTAATGTCGGGCTTGCCAAAAGCACTCATGTCTTTGTCATGTTCTGTTCCTAGAAGTCAATGATCACTTCAGAGGGAGCAGCAATGCCAATGCTAGCCATCTCTGAGCATCCTCCCCAAAGGAATATTTTGAGAATCTAGATGGCCAAATGATGAACTGAGTCCCAGAATAACCATGGAATAATTTTAAAATCAAATTATCTAAAATAATAAAATTAAGTTATAAATGAACATCTTGCTTTGCAGCACTGTTTATAAAGATTAATAAAACATTTACATATTTTACAAATCCATTTGGGGAGGGGATTTCTAATTTGTTGGAAAACTTGACACTACTCTAGCTTGTCTAGATTGAAAGGAAAACAAATTTCAGCATGTTGAAAATCCCTCCAAAGCGGAAATTCCCAGTTCTAATCTGCTCTGAAGATCACACAAACAACATTTCATATTTTTATGGCAGTAGAATGGAATAGCTTCATTCCTTTCTTCCATATGGCAAGGATGATGAAAAGTAATATCTGGAGGAAGAAAAAAAAATAATCTGTGACTAGTTGGAATACAAAGAAAAAGAGCTTCATTGGAATGATCTTTTCAGAGCATCATCCCTCATAACTCAGGACTTCTCAGCATGAGTTTGGCACACTCTGTGCTATGTCAAACTTCTGGCTCCAAGGCTTCAAACTTCACGCTTGCTTCTGCGCTGCTTAGAGCTAGAGGTGCAGAATCCGGCCCTGGGCAACCTGCTTTGGCTGACCCTGCTCTGAGCAGGGGGCTCGGACTGCATGGTCTCCAGAGGTCCCTGCCACCCTGCTTAAATAGCCACTTTTCCCAAACCTTAATTGCAGCCTGCCTCCACTTTTCTCTCTTCCCTGCTGTCATCTCTCCAGGAGCCACCTTCCTGCAGCCAGCTTGGGGGCCATGACTGTCCTCTACTGGGGACAGCAGCATCGGGCTGCACCACTCTGTGTCCAGCATGACCCTCGTGCTGCCTGGCCAGGCCTTACAAATGGCAGCGTCCCTTTGGAAGGAGGGTGGTACTGTGAAGAGTCTGTGTTTTCACCACCCAAAACAGTGAGCTTTTTGCAGCAAAGGAGCCGATTTGAATGTTCTTTTTTGTCAGTGAAGAAGGTCTGTGCTTCCAGGTGTTTGCAGGACGTAGGCATGGCAGCCACTGAGGGTGCAGTACTTGGCCAAGCTGGAGACCCGACCGGACAGAACCAAAACAGTCAATTACTTTGTAGCCCATTAAAGAGTGAATGGACTCAAAGTTATCCTGCACTAATGGCATCAGTCCTCCATGACTCCCTTCCAAGACGCTGAGGTGACACAAGAGTTAAAATGTCCTCAAATCGAAAAAAAAAAAAGGCTCATAAGATCCACCATTCAGATGAAAAGTGACAAACAAAAGCCACTACCTCTTATTTAAGACAGAGCTATGGGAGAAAAAAAAATATTTGCAGAAATCTAAGCAGCTGCCCTGAACTCAACATTTTTTAACATAAATGAAACATTTTTTTCCATGTTAGATCTCCAGTGATGCTGCTTCTGCTGTGCTCCTTTGACAATTTGTGAGATGAATTTAGGACCTGGGACATCTCACCCAATTTGTATTCATTTTAAGGCAGAATTTAAAGCATTGCTTGCTTATGGAGCATGAATTAACATTTTTTTTTTCCCCTCAATGATATATTTAAGTATCTTGCACACTTATTTTACAATCTTTTTTAAATCAAGCTGTCACCGCTTTGACATGTCTACTTAGAATTAATTTTTCTTAGG
Source organism: Gorsachius magnificus (assembly GCA_034008185.1). Classification (NCBI taxonomy): domain Eukaryota; kingdom Metazoa; phylum Chordata; class Aves; order Pelecaniformes; family Ardeidae; genus Gorsachius; species Gorsachius magnificus. The sequence goes on from CM067081.1 coordinate 169,590,464, forward strand.
CTAATATAAATGATATCATGTCTTTGCTTGTTTGAGGAGAACAAGAACATCTTGTAAGAATAAAATTCTCAAGATCCTTTCACAGACAGGCTTATCTACACTCTGCAATTAGGTCTGGCGTTTCATGTTCATAGTGAGTTTGGAAGTTATAGAGGCAAACCGAAGTGTGGTGCTGTAGCGGTTTGTGTCCCTGTAAGGGTGCGTGTGAGGATCAGATAACTAGGGAACCAGTGGATTAAGTAACTGGTCTTTCTACCTATCTTGGTGAGGTAAACAAATAATTCCATTTTAATTTAATTTCTCATAAATTGAAAATTTCTCTGTTCATAGTGTCTACTATGTAATACTTAATCTCAAGTAGTGCAGTGCTGAAGGATGCTGCAGGCCATGGATAAGTATTTGATCTATGGTCAGTGACATACATTAATAGTAGCAAATCACCTTTCATTTATACTAAAGCCAAGAAAAAAACCCACATCTGTTATGTAATAAAAAAGTGAATGAACACAAACCTGTCCTCAAGGGACTGGGCTACCTGAGAAAACAGGTTCAAAACCAACTAATGCAGGTGAACTGATCATAAATTGAAACTCAACAGCTCCTCAGTGGGAAGTATTTTCCATCAGATGCAGTGGCCAAAAAGACGTGCGGGGTGGCTGTCACCCCTGTGATTGGCTGCAGAGTTGGACCCTCACTCTGAGATGCCCAGCTTCAGAGCAGCCCTGAGCCCGCAGTGCTCCCAGCGCCCGTCCTCCTCCTGGGACGGTGAGGAGAAGTTGTTCTTTGTCAACCTTAAAGCAATATCCAGAAGAAGGTTGAGACTAAGGTATTTTCCATTATCTGAAGAGCTCACAAACAAGGATGAGCTCTTCGCACCTCGAATACTGTGCTTAAGTTCTGGGCCCCTCACTACAAGAAGGACATTGAGGTGCTGGAATGTGTCCAAAGAAGAGCAACAGAGCTGGTGAGGGGTCTGGAGCACAAGTCTGATGAGGATCAGCTGAGGGAACTGGGGTTTTTTAGCCTGGAGAAGAGGAGGCTGAGGGGAGACCTTATTGCCCTCTACAACTGCCTGACACGAGGTTGTTATGAGGTGGGGGTTGGTCTCTTCTCACAGGTAGCAAGTGAGGAAATGGCCTCATGTTGTGCCAGGGAAGGCTCAGGTTGAACATTAGGAAAGATTTCTTCACCAAAAGGGTTGTCAAGCATTGGAATAGGCTGCCCAGGGAAGTAGTTGAGTGCCCATCCCTGCAGGTATTTAAAAGACGGGTAGACATGGCCTTTAGGGACATGGTTTAGTGGTGGACTTAGCAGTGTTAGGTTAACAGTTGGACTTGATGATCTTAAAGGTGTTTTCCAACCTAAATGATTTGATGATTCTAAGTGTTTCTCCCCTGCTCCCCCCACCCAAAAAGGCTGGAGCCTCTCTGGAAGACAGCCTGGTATGGAGGTACATGGATGCACTCCTGTGCTGTGGTTGGTAAACACCCACAGGGAGTCGAAGGAGTGCCGGGGCACTGGAAGGGCATCACCAGGGATTTAGGGCTGCATCCAGGGGAGGCAATCCAAAAACCTCTCTGTAACTCCTATCAGTGCCTGTAAGGTGATAGACATTTGCCTGAACTACAGTGTTTTCCGCAGGACCCACCAAAACAGAAAATGTGTGCTCTGTTGGCAAGTGCAGGAGCATCACTGCCATGGGAAGCTGACTGCACAGAGCTGTCTGGTGCCCGGGGGGGCAATCTCTGTGCCAAAAGTCCCAACACAAAGCCAAACCACTGACACCAACCCAAACCACTGACACCAACCCAGGCTACTTGTTTGCCTTTCAGTAGGGGCCAGGCTCTATATTTGAGAGGATGAATCTTTTACTGTCAGTGGATTTTACAGCCTGGCCACATATGAACACAAGCTGCAATACGTTGTTATTTCAGTTCTGAGGAAGTGTTTGACTTGGGAGCAGCATGGAGGAGAAACCTGCTGTAAAGGAATTTGCTGTCCCTGGGCCTGATGCTACATACACATCCCGTCATGTTCACCGCTAGGGGTGTCTCACTGACAGTACGCAGGTTGCAGTGGGAAACCTGCTTAGTATTTGAGTCTGCACGCTCTGCCAACAAGGAGAAGTTGTCAACGTGATCAAGCCTAAATATCAATATCCTAATTCCTCAAAGTTGGATTTGATTTTAAAATTCACCATCAGAAAATAGCAATAAAAGGGGGTTTCGGTCTAGGCATCACGGTAAGCTGTCTTTATGATTTCAAGATTTTCTTTCTTAGGCCTGAAGGCTAGAAAGACTTGTTCAGATACATGAAAACAAAGACTGTCGTGAAATTACAAGACTGGAAGAGCTAGAGCTTAGTGGAAAAGGCAACATATGTCATGAGATTCACGCTAAAATTGGGAGACTGAGCTGTGCTGCAGTACAGCCGCAGCACAGGTGTGCAGAACTGCAGCAACTTCACTGTCAGGAAATACAGTTATGCAGTAGAAACATCTCTTAAGCCTATATTTCACCCAAGTGTGAAAGGATGCTTTTTTACAGCCACTGAAGCCAGCCAACAAAACCTGCAGAGCCCGCGCTACTCTCCCAAAGCCTCCATCTTGCTGGTGCGAAGGCACAGGGGAACTAGCACACAACTGCCACTCAAAGCTGCACCGAGGCTGTGTTTTTGCAGGGTGTTTGTTCTGGGGAATATTAAGAAATCTTTCCCTTCAGTTTCCATATCAGGTTTTCAGATCAGTGCTCTTCCCAGCCTCTCCTCCTCCGGGCTGCTCGCAGTGTGGAGTGCTCTTTTCCTGTTTACCCTTGCATCCCTTTTTATTACTAGGCAGGATTTTTTTTTTTTTTTTTTTTAAAGCACACTCAGGCGCCTGCTTGTTTTTTTTTTTAAGCTCTGCAGGGATTTGTTGGCGTCTTTTGCAGCAGGTCATCCTGTTTTCAGACAAAGTTCCTGTCTTGTTAAAAACAATCATTTCTGCATGTCTCTGTACGGCTCCTGCTTTTAATCATCCTGAGTCCTTGAGCCATGCAACCCGCGCTCCAAATATTTAGGTGTTGGTTGTTTGTTTGTAGCTAAAAAAAAGACAAAAGAAAAAGAAAAGAAAGGAAAAGTCCACATAATATTTTTCAAACTGCCATCTTTCTGGAGGGCAGGAGACCCCTGCACGCTGCAGTAACAGAGGCCAGCTGGGCGCAGGCGGTGGCATGCTCAGGACAAAGGCTCGCAGACAAAAAGGTGACAGCAGTGACAAGCCCCTTTAGCACCGCTCAAAACGCCCTTGCTGCTCTAGGTAGGAGCACGCTGGCTGCAGGCGCCTGAGTCGTGGGTCAGAGCTGGCCAGCATGGCTCCCTGCAGCCATGCTCAGCCCCGGGGGGCAGACCCCTAGGGCACAGCTACCAAGATGGGAAGGACCAATGTGAGGCTGGCCCATCTTTTGGGCATGATCTGCACTCTCAGCACCTAGCCAAAAAGACAGAGTTAACAGTGTCTTGTACAACGGCAGTAATTTTAAGAGCAGATCAAAGCTCTGCATGGCTTTCAAATCCATGGATGGATGGCAATAGGGCCAGTATAATGCTGTGTAACTTCTTGGGTTTTAATTTTATGTGAGAGAAAAACTCAGACAACCGCCTGTCATATTTAATCCATTTTAATTCTTTACATGCCCCTTACTACTGCAGCAAGGGCAACTATCCAAAAAGTACATCCATGCTGACAACACCTCCCACGATGAGGGGACTGCTATCGTTTTAATTCCACTGAGGCTGGGACAGATACTTTACACGGCTTCGTTTGAGACAGTGGCAGGAGATTACTCTCTGTGGCTCCCTTTTTAGCCAGCGGTAGAAGGTATTCTCTGTTGGGGGACAGCTAGTGCCCCTAAATTAGAATTCCCTGCTGAGGTCTGCTCTGTGGAGTCTCTCCTCATTACCCTAGTGAAGGGGGGGCATCGTCCTACCTTTTAAAAGTTAGAGGATGTGAATAAACCCTCAATAATTTCATATAAGATGCCAAAGTGTTTAACAAGCACATTTAGTACCCTTCATGTATAAATAGATGGGGTAAGTCAGTTCACAGAAGGCGATATGCCTCACCATAAGCTGGGACAAGAAGTCAAGTCTCTTTTATCTATCCTTGGAGGAAGGTCTTGTGCTACAAGGACTCACTGGAGCAGAGGACTGAATCTCTGAGCTCCTGAGATAGCACTTGCCAGCCTCTTACCTATTGGGAAACGCTGTTATTACAATAGCAAAAGAAAAAAAATAAAAACAAACCACAAATAACTTATTTTCCTCACTGGCTCCCAATTTGCACTACAGCAAGCTGCATCTTAAATGGTCTTGGGTCACCTCCTTGGAGCCCGGGGAAAGCTCACTTTCAAGTGTACCTCCAGGGTTTTGTGTACTGTTATGTTCCAGGAGGTGATGAAACATGTTTCAAAATATGTATGTTTAAAGGTGCCACGGCTTGCAGCTCCATTAAGAGAAAGGGTCTATTGTGTGCTTCCCAATGCTGAACACTCATGCAAAATGATCATCAATCAAAGTTTCAGGCTTTGGTAAATTTACTCCTGACAGTTCTTATAGGAAGATGTTACACAATCCCTAACCCAAATGCTTTGATGTCCTAAGTCAAAGTCAATATGTCCAGCTGGATAAATAGCATTAAGCCCAGCACTGCTTCCTGTGTAAGTGATAAAAAATTGATAAAATCCTGACTTTCAGAAGCACAGGTGCTTTAAATCAATGGAGTACAGTTCACCAAAGCTATTAATACCACCCCTGGAAGTTCTGACTGGAAGCAAAAAGCTTTGAAATTTTCATGCTCCTTAGTTCAGAAATTGAGTTTAAATTAGGTCATTTTTAGGCGGCCGCAAACACTGAGCCATACTCTGGGCCCGTATCAGTCAGAACTGTGTCATTTGCTTAACTGGACCAGAATCCCACAGCTGAGATTCAGCCTCCTCCACTGCCAGCCTCCCTGCAGCACCACAGGATTAGCTTTCAAGGATGTGCTCACGGAAACAGATTTACAGCCTTGTCCCTAGTCCCTGTCCTAACCAGTCCTCTCTTCACACGCATTAGATGTGTCATCGTCATCCCCCCTTTCAGGGTCCTAACCATTTTTCAAACTCCACTTAGTCTGCCTGGACTCCTAATTGACCACAATGAGAATGCTTCCTCCTCCTCCTCATATTATCACGGGCCCGCAGCCCGTCTTCCTGAGCAATAGCGGAGCTGGTGGAGTTCAGGCACTTTTCCTTCCCTCAAGCTTACCCACTTCCCAGCATCAATAATCTGCTACAGATCCTGTCTTACTGCCCATTCCCCTCCTCCCTCAATAATAATGACATACTTGAAAGCTTGAGATAAATATCCTGTTACAAAACAGATGATCAGGATGAATATTACTTTCATCCTCTAAGTCACTACTTGTGGGGGAGTGGAGATAGTCTGTTTAGCCATATGGATGGTTTTCCATCATTCACAAATGTCACTGACAGCAGGGCAAAAAAAAAATTTTTGACATGAACTTTGGGTTGCTTCAGCTAAAGTTGATTCTTGGAAGGTAAAATCCACCCTGGTCCAAGGGCCACTCCATAGCACATGTAGCCCACATGTTCTTATGAAAGCCCTGAAAACATATGGGAAATTTCAGAAGAATATGGACCTTGTACTAAGAAAACCCTTGGAGGAAATCTTTGACATACAGATCTCAGGAATTCATTTTGATTACTCTGAACACCCATCTTCTCTCTTCCAAGTATATACTGACTGTAGGTTCCTAGAAATGCTATGTCTTCTAAACCAAACCAAACCAAAACAGAACTAAGTGCTTCCTAGAAACCCTTCTTTGGACCTGAGGGAAGGAAAGGAGTCAGAGAACAAAGTCCTCCCTACCACTTCTCAAGAAGCATTTTGTACTTCCTCCGAAAGTGAACCAGACCATACCCACAGAGAAGTGTGAAGTGCCCTCTCACCCAGCAGCAGAAATGAAAACAGACACCTTGAGTTTCAACAAATGCCCTTGCTGGGCAGATTATGCAGAGCTAAAGAAAACAGTCTCTACCTAAGAATACCTCAGGTAAGGTATTTTATCCTCATGACGGTAAGAAGAGCTCAGACAGAGACCAGACTAGGTGGGCAGCCTGTTCTCAGATAGAGAGACCGTGTTTCATGGAGGGCTGTTATCTTGGGTTCAGTGGCCCCATTTTGTCTAGACCTTGATCCTTCCTCGCTGACCTCAGCCAGAGTTCATAACCCCACTTGGAGTGAGCAAAACATCTCCTGGCTGTTCCCAAAGGGGCTCGTGCTCTAAGGGGTGGCCTTAGGCAAAAACAAACTCAGCAAATGCTCAGTTCCCTCCTCGCTGGCCCATGTAACCCTTTCACCAGTGTGCCTCGTGACAGTGTGTGTAGGACACGCGTCAGATGCCCAGGAATTCTCGCAGGCAAACTCTTCAACCCATAGCGAATGGAGGCAGCTCACATGTTTTTGGAGGCCTGAGTATGAAGGTCAGGTGGGAATTTGGGAGGAAAGGAACCAGGGGGCACAGGGCTGAAGCTGCACAAATCCACAGGGCAGCTGTTGGCATAGTAGAGGTTTTGGGGTCATCTTCACCTTACTTGTAACCCCTGCTTGGACCTCACCTTGCCACAGCTGGACCTGATCCCTCTGGCATGTTTTTCCCATCTCAACTCTACTGTATCTATGGTGAGAAGTTCGTTTTCCCCTTCTTTCTACAGGCAATATGCTGAATCCAGCTTAACGGATGATCAGAGCGACTGATCAATTCCAAGCTCTGAGAATAAAAAGCCCTTGGTTAATTACTCTGCAATTTTGGCCTCATCTGCCTTCTAAAGTAATATGCAATATATTTTTGCAGGGAATCGGTTGCAAAATCGATATGGGCTATGCTTATAAGAGCAAAAAGACAATCAACATCATGGGTGCTATTCCAGGCACTGCTTTTGCCTTACTATGTCATCTAACCTAGCTTGAAAAACTGCTGTAACACCACTCACAGGGGGCTGAGGCACTGCACCTAAAATGGGTTTCACAGCACAGACTGCTGTTATTCTAATGGCTATGAATTTTCCTATTGTTTCTTGCTACTATTTTAATGTTGCTGTTGCTATTTGTTGTAGAACATATCAATGAAGAGAATTGGGTCAATTTACCTGCAGTTGCCTTGCCGCTAAAATCAGAATACCTACTGCTCTATTTGTTTCCAGTGCAGTCTCTAGCTCGAGGATACTGATCATCCTACTCGGATGAGATAAATAGCATCAAAATGATTGAATCAAGCAATACTTCCTCAATAGAGACAGACAGGCGTGCACCTGACAATTAGCAGATTGTAATCAGTATTTTCCCATAGCAATACACCTCTTAGCTTTACCAATTAATGATGTAAATTCATACATTTACTTTTGTAGGTTTTCAGAAAAAAAAAAAAAAAAGTCCAGCTAACAAAACCCTTCAAAGGAAATACCCTGTTGTAGGTTTCTGAGTTGCCTTGAAGCTGAATGATGCAGGTAGGTGACATTTCCCTACCTGTGTGTAACAGTTCTTGTCCTCCTGACATAGCAGAGGCATCATGTGCATTGTTAATGAGTCTCAAAGAAGTGGGAGCAAGTGTTTTTAAATGATTAGTCTGTGTCTGCATCTGAGAGAGATTAATTTTATCAGTGAGTGTAGAGAGCCCTTGGTATGCAAGAATGCATGCTTATTTGCCTCCAGTTTTCTCTGACTAACGACATGAATCGACACGGGTGGTGGTTGAAAGCACTGGGCTAGAGTGAAGAGTGCTCTCATCCCAAGCACTCAATACAGAAGACTTGGTTCCTTCATTTACTTTGCGTAAATCTCAGGGAGGAAATATGAGGCACTGAGAGTCTCTTTGTTTTTGCTCACTGGATTTAAGCAATTCCTCCTGCACACATCAGAACAATGAATCCCTTCAGTCCACCAGGCTGCGAGTGATACAAGGCCATGGATTCACACCGCAGATCTCCAGAATTGTCTAAGTTTTGGACAAGCAATTGGATGATTGCGGTGACTTCAGATTCAAACTTTGAGTCTGCTAGAGTCTGTTATCACTTTTCAGAGACAAGTGATAAAATGTACCCCCTTGTGCTAAGAGTCTGAGCTGGCATAATGTACATATCATTAAGCCAGAACATCCAGACTGAAGTAGTCCTCACTAATTAGGAAAATTCCTGACCAAAACCAGATTGCTTGGAGCCCAAGGAACACAGGTTATCCCAGTGATTCCTCATATCATACCGTCACTGGTAGAGTCCTCATCCAGCCTCGGTAAGGACTTGCTAACACAGCCGATGTGCTGTGTGTGGACAAGCACCCACACAGATGGTAGGTTCAGTTCTCCCTCCGAAGCCACAGAGCACATAACAGAGCTCTTCTCTCTGACTGGCTCCAGAAAATAATACTTTTTGAGATTAAAAACATCTACAGCCATTTGTTGACTCCAGGAGCCACAGACAAATGCTGTTTTGCTAGACGATCACTCAGGCATGTCATCTGGATGCCCAGCACCATTCAGAGTTGTGACCTGGCTCATTAATTGTACCATATAGAAGAAGAGACTGTATATCAAGGTCATGATCATTTGAAAGATTTCACATTTATCTGGATCAAAAAAAAAAATAATCCATTGGCTAGTTTGACTGGGGGTTTTTGGTACCAAAGGCACAACTTGGATCAAATAAGAAAGAAAACCGTTAACACGTTTTGTTTCTTTCATATTTAATCTTTAGAGAGAAATCTTCTCTGGAAATGCCTTTTGGAAACTGACCTAGTCTGACTAATTTTGGTAGCTTGCTCTTGGGAAACAGATCAATTCTCCTTCCTTCCCTGTGTAATACATGCAGAAAAGCAGTTGCCTCGTCATTTAATCCACCATATCTCAGTTGGGTACCGAACCTACTCACCTTGAATATAGGCCATAAGGCATTTCAAGGGTTAGTTTGGAGGTTGCATTACCATTCTTTAGCCCAAAAAATATATAAGCAAAAAAGTCAGGCAAACTAAAACTCAAAAAAAAAGAAAAAAAAAAGAGAAAAGGTGTTGAGGGTGGGTGTGATGATGAAAATGCTGACGGGCCCTTGCAGTCAGTGGCAGTAATTAGCTTTACCATAGTAAATTCCAGGCATATGGCATAGCAACTTTCGCACCCTCTTAAATGATTTAAAATGGTTCTCACAAATGTTCGTCTCACTGTAACTGTGAAAAATCTCCTGTTTTCTCAAGAATAAAACCGCTCCAATATCTTGCCCTGACAACTGATGCTTAAAAAAATGCCCCCCAAATCCAGTTAAGGCAATGATGTGTGTTTAATGCAAGGGAACAACAATTAGTATATATTTGACTGAAAAGAACTCAGTTAAGCTGCCAGAAATGTCAAAAGTTCCTCGCTACCCTGACACTTACGTAATTGTTCTGCGAACACCCACACGCCGGAATAGACCTACTCCACCAAAAATTGCAGGGCTGACTCACTGAGCGTTCCTCTACGTATCTGAAGACCTAACCATCTAGGATACATCATCTATAGCGTAATTCTAATGTGATTTCCCTGATTCAATAAAGTCACACTTCACTCACGAAAAAAAAAAGGATAATCTATATCTTTGGGATCCTGCCCACCCATCACGGAGGAAGCAGCCAAGAATGGCAGCACTGCGGAGGGTGTCTGCTCTCCGAAATCCTGCCCGAGATCCATATAAGGGCAGGGCTGGGATTAGATGTGGCTGGCTGTGGTCTTCTGGATTCTCCTTGCTGAAACAAGATACAGAAGCAACTGTACCTACAACCTACTCAGTTTTGACCTCCGTGCGGTGTAATGTTCACCTTTCCAAATCCAGTTATTACAGTTGGCCATGAAGCTTCTTATCTGCAGGACAGTGCTCCCCTCCGTGTAGCTCACCCTAACCCTGTGCTGAGGCACTGGCCTGGCGCAGACTGGAAAGGGAGCAGGGCACTGCTGGATCCCGGTCCTTGCTTCCTGCGCACTTCTGTCTTATTCCCATTCAAATTCCGATGTGATCCAGAAATGCTTAACTTCTCTGATCTGATGGGGCTGCCCCATGAAATGAAGCAGATTTGTGCAAAATGGGACTGGAAGGAAAAACAAAATAATGAACCAACACTTACAAGTTACTGGAGAAAGCCTCTAAGGAAGAGTGAGGAGGCTCTAACGCATCACTAGAAAGTGTAAGGGTGTAGGCATCTCTACAATAATCTCGTGTGAACACTTGAATAGGGATTTATGTGCACAGTTTTCCCAGAATGGGAAACTTTGTGAAAATGGTTTATACTTTACCGCTATAGTACAAAACTGCTCAGAGAAAGTAATAATTTAATATAATTTACCTTTGCTGTATGCTGGTGGCACCAATGTACCAAATGAGTAATGTAAACAGCAACCATGAACAGTGCTGTAATCATCATGCCATTGTGCTCTGACATACCAAGTAACAACCTGGTATTTGGATGGGACAGTTCTACCATTAAGTCCTCATAAATATCTAAGCATACTAAAGCCAGGATAAACTTAACAACAGTAATTCTCTTGTCAACATTTGCAGAGATTACACTTGTACACACCCAATTTTTAAGGTATGTTATATACTGCAAAGCTCTTAAATGCTGAATCAGAGATGAAGAAATAACTACCATCCGCATTTATGGCCCATTTTCAAAAGGACTATACACCTTAAATATATAATTTCCCAGTAATGTGCACAACCCGCTACTGCCCTGGACATTTTTAATACTGCTCCATGTTTAGGGCATTATCCTTTCTCCATTTGTTCTGTTTACACCAAATTCTTTTTACTCGTTTCCCTCTTCCACTGACCAATGTCTCCTGAGCTTCCAGATGAAAAGAATTTACTAGGTTGATCTGTGGGACTTGGGTGTTGCCATGACTGACCCCTTGAGACCACTGTAGTTTGGCAGTTTTCTTTTTATCTCCTGTTCCTTTTTTTTTGTTTTGGGGTGGTGGTGGTGCAAAATGTAGCAAACTAAACCAGAAAGCCGGGCCCTTGCATGGCAGGACATGAAGACTTACGTCACATGCTGTCCCCTGGAAGCTAGCAATGCTGCTGGTGCTTCAAATTCAGCATCTGATTTGAGCTGTGTTTTTTAACAGAGTAGGACATTTTAGCACCTAGGTCAGGCCATCAGTTTGATGCTTCCCCCTCGATAAGCTTTTACCAAACTGTGTTTGACAGCAGCAGGTCACCAGGGAAACCCCCAGCCCCAGTAAACTCTTGCCTCTGTCAATGCATTTACCCCATTTGGTGCAGGTCTTGCCTGGCCTAGGAGAGGTCCCCATGCAGGTTACATCTGTGAAAAGTAAAGCAGATGCGCTAAATGGGAGTTGCAGGTGCCAGGACATATCTCTGTCCATGTCTCTCCCCCTGTGACATCCTGGAGCCAAACTGTGTGCCAAACTGAGTCCCTCGGGTCCCCAGGACACATTCCAGTGGCTGTATAAAAAACAGACAGCGGAAATTGAATTGTTCATGCCTGGGTTGGACTCCTAATTGCCTCTCTTTGGAACCAGAACATAGGATAGCTGCACCACATTTCTTTTCCTGAATATGCCTGTCCCAGGATGAAGCTCTTTTTCTTACGTAATTTGCTGTCCCTGCTACGCTCTCTGCACAGCTGATTTACCCTGCACTGTGCAAACGCAGTCCTCGTTTACTCTTTTCACGGTCTAGAACAAGCCTTTAGTCATCCCAGGAGCAGGCTTTATTCCCATGGTCAGAACAAGAGAGACATTTGGGATCTGGGGAACCTTGTAAACGCAGAGGAAAATAAATCTTTAGCATTGGGAACAGAAAGCTGCTTTCTACACTTGCTTGATGCTCTCAGGTTTGCTTCCTTGTAGGATGACTGAACAGCATGAAAATGGGACAGTGCTATTGAAGGAACATACTTTAGTGACAGCACTAATACCTCTCCAGGTAAGCCCACGTGTTAGTGCCTAGTAAGCCCTTCCAAGCACATCAAAATGGGCAGCACTAAAGAGATTATAGCATTTTCTCAGCAGCCTCATCTGGTGTGATGTGTGTGCCCAGTATAGTGTGATACAGGGTGTCCCTGAATAGCAGGCAACACTGGAGAGAAACACACCAGCACCCAAACCACAAGAGCACACTTTGGTCACTACTGAACTCTTTGGTATTGGCAAAGAAATAATATAAGCACAGCGCTGTCCTTATACAAATAGCATGACATTCCTGCACCATGGACTTTTGAATAGGAGTTGCTCTTTTCCTCAGCTAAGGTAACAGTACCATATGAATCTGGATTCCAACTAGTAAGCTAATTTATTAATTTAATCCCTGCCACCAAATTTAGGGGTGTATCAGTATTTTTACTCAATCACAGTCTCAGTATCACTTTTAAAATTCAGTCTGTTTCTCTTTTTTTGCCTCTATGATACAGTCCATTTTTTATTTGAAAGCTTTCAAATTAACATGTAATTAATTGTAAGAAAAGTATCCACACACACACCCTTCTGTTCATGTTTATTATTTTTAAGACAGAGCTGCCCACCCGTGCTATGTTTCTGTTGCTAGCAGAATGCAAACCACTGCAAAGTGATACACAGGTCAGTGCCACCAAAACTGCCATTACCAACGGCAATAGCTGGTGGGGGAAAAAAAAAAAAAAGGAAAAAAAAAGATCAGAGTGCTGGCTTGTGTGCTTGGCCAATACACTCTGAGCCTGGCTAAATGTGTGTCTTGCACTGCCCTCCTGCAAGCTTAGTTTTATCCTCTAGGAAAGGAGAACCCTACAGCCATTAGCGATCTGCCGTCAAACGGAACCGCTCACCTTTGCACACCCTGAGGAACCATTTGGAGAGCTCACGTATGAGCTACAGTCAGAAGGGAACTTAGTTTATACTACAAGAAGTCAAAAGAAAACAAAACCTCTTGAATAAATGCATGCCTGTAGTAGCTGTTAAGTATTTTAAAGCATCATTCCTAAGTAATTGCTAATTACATTACTTTATTACAAGGCACAATTAAATATGTGCTTGAGGTCATCCAGCTATTTGCTGTTTCAAGGAAAGCACTTGAGTCAAAAGGATTTCCTAAATGGAGTCATTCAGTGCTTTATTTCTCCAACTTCAGGAATTATTTTAGATGTGAATAATTGGACATTGAATAATCAGTTAAATGTCATTTCCATAAATTGTTTGTGCTTTGCATAAAACAAGTAAAATGCTTTATAGGGCACTTCTGTTCTCCCTTTGAGGCACCTTGCATTAACCAGTTTTGCACCAAAGGCACTGTACTTTATGGCCAGTTTGGTCTAGGGTGATTTGTGTATTTCTGCTTTCAAATGGATCATTTATACAAACCACCTCGGACAGATCATAAATTCTCAGTTTTACTGAAATTAAAAGAACTGTGAGAGGGACTTACAGATAAACCTAGAGGTGAGAATCACAGACTGTAAGGTCAGCGCCTACGAGTAAGGGCCGGTTACAGTAGGCACCATTTAGAGACAGCAAAGGGAACTAAGCGGCTCCAGAGAGCAGTTTGTCCTCTCTGAAGACCCCCTGAAAGTAATTATTTAGAGAAATAACTAGCTACGTTGTGAACATCTAACTTCTGACACCTAAAGCCGAATGACTACCCAGCTGAATCACAGGCATCTGCTGATTCAGTCAAAGCTGACAGCCAAGATCCTCAAAATTCATGCCTAAGTGTGACCCGTCAGTGGAGAAACCTGTCGCCACTGCATTTTCCAAGCTCTTGCATTTCCCGAGTTGAGAGGAGTTGGCATCTCAACCAAAATCCTGACGCCAGTGTGTTTCATGCTCCTTGTCCTTCTCCAGCAGGAAATCCCAGAGCGTACTTCACTTGCCTGACATTGAACCACGCAGAGACAGAAGGTGTCCCTGCCACTTTGATTCAGGTCATCAGTGGGATGTGAAAAACCAAGGCTGGAGTCCCGGCTTTCATAAATATTGATGGATGCAATGTGGGAAAGGTCTGACTAAAGATGCAGAAAAACCTTGCCTATTTTAGGGCCCATCTTCTCATAGAAAAGCAGGAACCTATCAAATTCTGCTCCAAATCAAGTAGAAGAGAGGCATGAAGCTGCATCTTTAGAGGAATAAAGCACTTACATAAGGAAAAAGCTTTCCCATCCCTGACGTCTAATGAAAGAAGAAGTTCAGCAGTACTTCACCTCTTGAGGATGCCTCTGCATCGCTGCCTCAGTATCCCAGGCTGTGAAGCATCTCACAGTGGCCCAGTTGGCCGTGTTTCAAAATGTCATAGATACCTGCCTTTTTGGTACTTCTCTCTCCCATTACACTATGTAGATTGCCTGCCTGCCTAATTCAGGGCCAGGGCTTCTATTACAGGCAGAGACATGATGGAATTGGGCAAAGCAACACTGAACTCTGACCTCCATCATCCATGCGAGGCTCTTGGCCTCTGTGTCTGCATCTCTGGCCAAGACAAGCTCAGGTTATAAGCACTCATGGAGATCTATTCGAGCCTTTACACGTGTTAAGAATGAGCAAAATGTTTATGGCCCAAAAGCTAGCAAAATAGGCTGTTCATGATGAATAAGCTTTGAGCTGGGCTGAAGAGGTTTCCTTCGCAGCCGGGGAGGTATAAAAACAAAACAAAATAAAACAAACCCCACCCAGAAATAAACATTTCAGGGTTCAAAAGCTAACTCTGCCAGTGAGTGGATGAATGAGGGAATCACAGTTAACAGGAATAGGCTCTTCTTACTGCCTAGGTACTATAAAAACTTCTAGAAGTTGAATGATAAGTGACCTCCTGGTGAGGCTCAGGTTGTAGATCTGGTCTCTGACAAAGCATCAAACAGTAGCATGGTTAACTGAATCCACTCCTGCATCCCTCAGCGGCTGAGAGGACAGCGTGGTTCAGAGAGAGGAAAAGTGAGCGTGTACACGCATGCAAATATGATGACCACATGCCACATAGTTTTCATTCTCCTTTAGAGTTCTTCAGCTGGTGTGTGCTGAGGGACATTACAAATTCAAATGGTGTCATTTGTATTTTCCTTGTTTAACTCTGCTGCAGTGCAAAATCTCCTGCCTGGCTCCCAACTCGCCAAATGCCGCCCTCAGCTTGCCGCCATGCAGTGAGCTGGCTACAGCCGTCATCATTACAAGTCTCTGCCCCCAGCTCCACTTGGGAAATACAACTCTCTTGAGCGTGCTTCATCTGACTTTTTATTGCCTTCATATACTTAACCTTAACGCTCGTAACATTTCAGTCAGACCTGACAACACTAATGGTACAAATCTCTTTAAATGCAATCATTATTTATTGTTGCTTTACTACTAGGCAGGTATCTCAATGGGTTTGATAAACTGCTTGCATAATATGTAGCTTTCCGTTAAAATGTTGAATGACTAAGATTTTTATTTTAAACCACTGCCATAAAACGTCACTGAAAATGCACTGAAGATGACAATCAGAACATATTTTCTTCCTAAAATATTTTAGTCAGCAGAGAGGCAAGTTTACCTTATATGAATATGGAAGCATTTGATGGAAGTAATTTGGAGCTTGTTCTGTTTTCTTCGAATCCTAACTCTGCAACGTGCTGATGTTTTTGTGTGCATCTTCATTTTAAAAAAGGTAATCCAAGTACAGTGTAGCCCCGAAGAACCATGTTAATTAATAATAACATGGATTACAAGGAACAAATTGTATTTATCATTTTGTCAAGCTTGCTGGAATTGTCACAATGTTATACTGAAATTGTCCCTGTCTTTAATCTTCAGGTCACATTTACTAGAGTTTAATATGACTCCTCCTGCTTGTTTTCGAGGTTCAGCCCTTCGGGGACAAAAGATCATTTGAGGGTTCTTCTGGCTGTGGCTCCTGTTGGGATGAAGGTTAACAGAGAAAATACAGCTTATTAGAATAAACGAGTAATAAGAAATGTTTGAGATGGTTGGAAGACAAGTATCGCATTATACTGCACCTTAAGAGGTAACTACAGCTGAGGTGGTTTGAGAATTTCTGTTTCAGTTCCTCATGCTTTGCAGAATTTCCGCTTCCAGAACTTTCATTTCTTTAGCCTGAAATCGATGGGTAGTAAAGTTGAGGTTTGGTTTATATTAGTTTGTAAAATTTGAAGAAAAGTAGATCTGGTACACTTGAGAAAAAGGATAAAGAATAAATATTGTGCCAATTTTAAGGGGGGTGTGTGTGTGTGGAGACATGGGTGAAAAGGTAGTACTTAAATTATGACCTGATTATTCATTTTAGCAGGACTGTGGTATTTGTGATACTAATGCAGAGTGACCAACAGTGCCAGCCCCAACGAATTTGCTGTCCTGCCTGAGCCCTGACATGCGTGAAAACAAAAGACTTAAATATAGTGCATGTGTGTGTGAGGGATATCAACAAATAAATAAATAAAAATCAAAGGCTCCTGCTTTGATCTGTCTCTGCTCTGAACATTTAAACACCATACCCTGAGTACACAGAGCTGAACAGCAAGTGGAGCACCTGGTAAGAGCAGCCTGGAAACTCTTCAGTGAGAGAGGGCAGGACCACGGTGGGCAAGGTGGGCTGGACAATTTGCCCCCACTGAGCGGTGGGCCAAGGTATGGGGTGCACGTCCAGCGAGTCGCACATCAGCCTGGCCAAATCCCCCTGCTTAGGGGCTGGGCAAGATTCGCGTAACACTTCAGTCCCCCTTTGAAGCCTTTGAGAAAGGTAGCAAGCAGGGATCCTCTCAAAATCCCCGCTGGGGAGGATGTCGTTAATGCCATCTGGGCGTCAGCCTCGCTTGAAACTGCAGCGACTGACGTGCCAACTTTAATTAATATCACGGATGTCTTCTGCGCAGGACACGCGGGACTGTCCGTTCCGCTGTCGGCTCCCAGGGTCAACGCTCTCCAGCCGCTCGCTACCTACGGAACCTCCTCCAGCTGGGGTTAAAAATACCGAGCCCTGAAGCACAGCAGCAGTGTAAACGAGATTGGCCTCTTCGGAACAATTTCACTCCCCACCAGATGCTGGCGACGGGATTAGCGTTTAGGCCGGGCTTCTGATTTATCGTCGCTCCTCGCTCTTCACTTACCCGTTTGCTAACCCGCACCTTGGAACAACCCCGCCCGGCTCAGCCGCCCGCCCCGCCCCGCTCCCCTCGGTCTCCCCCACCCCGGCGCCGCTCCGCCGGGCCCCGCAGCCCCCCCCCCCGCCTCCCCGGTGCGGCGGGGACCGCAGTGCCCTTCCGCCCGGCAGGACCGGGGGAAGCGCCGGACGGCGGCGGCGGGGCCCCACCCGCAGCCCGCCCCGCGGGACGAGCCGGTGTGGCGGCCGGGGCCCGCCTGCGGGGGGGCTGCCAGGTGCGGGGGGCCCCACCAGGCCGGGCCCCGCCGTGCTGGCGGCGGGCAGGGCGCTCCCCGCGCCGCCGGGGGCGGCTGCGGGCTCCGCGCTGCCGGCGGCCCCACGCCGGAGCCGAGCGAGCGCGGTTCAATTACCGGCTACCTGGAGGGGCCGGCCGAGCCTGGGCGGGCCGCTTTCCCCGGTCAGGTTTTTGGGGTGGCCCGCCTGGGCTTTAGCAGTGCCCGCAGGCTGCTCCCGAGGGGGCGCCGGCTCCCGGGCTGCGCTTCGTGCAGCGAATAAAGCCGGGCTGCGTAGGAAGGGATTAGCTGGGGGTTTACCCTTCACCCGTGTAGAGATCAGCTGAGGACAGGGGCTACCCGCCTCCCCAGAAACGGGATTCCCGGAACGCCCTAATGAAGAGCCGGGCCGGGATCAGCGCCGGGGATCTGGGGGGACGCGGCCGGCCCCCCGCGGGCGCCGGATTTAGGGCGAGAAAGCAGGGAGGGAGGGAGGGAGGAAGGGGAAAGGTGCCTTCCGCGCCGGCGGCGGCCCCCCCGGGGGGGGGGGGGGGGGGGGGGGGGGGGCCGCGCCCCCTCACCTGCCCCCGCCGCCCCCGCCCCGCCGCGCCGCGGCTGCCGCTTGTTTGCGCTCGGCTTATCCGGAGCGGAAATTCCTTTCCGTTTTTGTGAATGACAAACTCATTAACGATTCATCAACACAACCTGTTCCAGCCGGCCCGTCGCCGCGGCAACAGCCCCTTCCGCGCGCCCCCATTGGCTGCGCCGCAGCATGTACCCATTGAGGCGCCCGCCGCGGCCCATTCAGCAGCCGCCGGGCGCCGGGGGCTGCGCGGGGCCGCGGCCCGGGGGCACCACCGGCACCGCCGCCACCACCGCCACCACCGGCACCGCCGCCGCGTTTCGGCGCTGAGCGGGGGAGCCCCGGCTCGGGCGCACGCGCTAATTGGATTTCATTCACTCGGGGCGGAGGAAAAGCCCAAGGGCTCGGGCTGCAGCGGCGACTGGGCAGGTTCATTCAGGGATTCATTGACAAAAAAAAAAAAAAAAAAAAAGAAAAAAAAAAAAAGAAAAGAGGAGCCCGGGCAGGCTGGCGGCGCGCACGCACGCACGCTCACACTTAAACACAGACGGACAGGCTCGCGCTTACACACGCACGCACACACGCTCGCGCTTGCACACACACAGCGCACGCCGCGCCGGGGCCGGGGCCGCTTCTCCCTCCCCGTGACTCCATCGCCGCCCGGCGCGGGGGAGGCGGCGCGGGGGGGCTGCGTGATTCATTTTCCTGGGGCGGAGGGAGATAAGTTGTGTGGAGTTGGAGGGGTGCAGCCCGCCCGCCGAGCCAGCCGCATGCCTCTGTGAGAGAGAGAGAGGCGCTTCCAGAGGACGCTCCGCTCCCCTCGTCCTTCCTCATGCTAGATACGTTCAGACCCGTCCCTTTCGCGTCGGAAATGGCGATTAGTAAATCCGTGGCGTGGCTGAACGAGCAGCTGGAGATGGGCAACGACCGGCTGCTGCTGATGGACTGCCGGCCGCAGGAGTTGTACGAGTCGTCCCACATCGAGTCGGCCATCAACGTGGCCATCCCCGGCATCATGCTGCGGCGGCTGCAGAAGGGCAACCTGCCCCTGCGCTCCCTCGTCGCCAGCAGCGAGGAGGACCGGGAGCGCTTCGCCCGCCGGTGCGGCACCGACACGGTGGTGCTGTACGACGAGCACAGCCGCGACTGGAACGAGAACACGGGCGGCGAGTCCGTGCTGGGGCTGCTCCTCAAGCGCCTCAAAGACGAAGGCTGCAAGGCGTTTTATCTGGAAGGTGAGAAGGGGCCGCCGGGCGCTGGGGGAGAGATCGATCCCTGCCTGCCTGCCTGCCGGGGGGCCCGGGGCTGTGGGTGACGGGGGGCGAGCCCCGCGGCTCGGCTCCCGGCCCGGGGAAGGCGGGGGCGTCCGCAGCGTCCCCCGGGCTTTGCACACTGACGCTCCGGGAGGACGCCAGCCTGGGCAAGGGGCTTGTCCCCCTGCCCTTTCCTCCCACAGCATCCCCGTCCTCGCTTTGTTTAAAGAGACCTCGAGGGCTGGAATCGCTGTGGTGGCGCGGGGAGGACGGGGGCTAACGGGGATCCCGGCGTCAGCCGGGGAGGGCAGAGGGAATTGCCGCCGAGACGCCTTTCCAGAGGTCCCTGCGGGGCGAGCTTTAATCTTGAATGTGCTGAACCCTCCGCGGCAGCAGGCGATTTTCTTAAACCCTCTTTTAGGTTAGTCCGCCTGCGTGAGAGTGTGACATTATTCCTTTTTTTTTTCTTTTTCCTGGTGCTCCAGAGGGTGGGAAACAGATGCCCCTTTGCAGACAGGGCTGTACCAGGGAAGTAAGTCGGCTTGCCACCTTACACCAGATTGCATTTTTTTTTTTTTTTCCTCCTTTGCTTTTCTCCCTAGGTGGTTTCAGCAAGTTCCAGGCCGAGTTCGCCCTGCACTGCGAAACTAACCTAGACAGCTCGTGTAGCAGCAGCTCTCCTCCTTTGCCGGTCCTGGGTTTGGGAGGCCTCCGAATCAGCTCCGATTCCTCATCAGACATTGAATCTGACATTGACAGAGACCCCAACAGTGCCACCGACTCCGATGGCAGCCCTCTCTCCAACAACCAGCCTTCCTTCCCGGTGGAGATTTTACCCTACCTCTACTTAGGCTGTGCCAAGGACTCCACTAATCTGGACGTTTTGGAAGAGTTTGGCATTAAGTACATCTTGAATGTTACCCCCAACCTGCCTAATCTCTTTGAAAACGCCGGCGAATTCAAGTACAAACAGATCCCGATCTCTGACCACTGGAGCCAAAATCTGTCTCAGTTCTTTCCTGAGGCCATCTCATTTATAGGTGAGACCCAGTTATTTGCTAACAGCAATATGTCAAGCTGCAGAACTCACTTTCTTTTGCAGAATTGAGGACATATCGGGCGACAAGCGCTAGCAGCGCTTCTGGCAGGCTCTGGGGGATGCCCCGCTTTCTGGCTTTAAAGCTGGCTTAAGTTGAGGAGCAGGGGGGGCTGTTTGAGGGGTGATCGAGGAGCCCCGGCAGACTGTAAGTGACACTTGCAGGTTGCAGATGCATACCTGGTTTGGCTGGCGGTGGGATTCCTCCCTGAGCCGTTTGTGTGGAGCTGGGGACTAAGCAATGCGCAGGATGGGGGGGATCTCTTTAAATCTCTTCGGGGGGGGGGGGGGGGGGGGGGGGGGTAAATGACCCCGGGGTGATGGCTTCTTATTCGCCTTTTTTTTGTTGGTGGCTTTTCTTTTTTTGAGGTTACTGAGGAGCGGTAGAATAAGAAACGATCTGGGAAGCTAACTTTAGCTTTTAAATACAAGTTATTCATAAGCAGTATCCCTGGCAAATGTATAGTCAGAGCTTTAATTAAATCTCGTGGTAATAATGATGTACCTCTCGGGCTCGGTGCCTCGGGTTAGCCAGCTCGTAGACATTATCCGTCAGCTTTGGAAACACGTCCCCTAGGGCTCAAGGAGTTCTGGTTAAAATTTGCACTCCCTTTCGTTCCGGGGAGAAACTCAAATCACCCCATCGGGGTGCGGTGGGGTGGACATCGCATTATCTGTTGGGAAGCTGTGCTGTAATCCGGTTGAATGATACCGGTAATAGTGGAGAATGTAGGTAATCTGAGCCCAGCAGGAAGAAATGTGGGCTGGAAGCCACAAAGAAACTAATCTCCAGGCATTGTAATGCATTTCCTATTACAAAGGAACCCATTTTCAACCAATGTTGACATCCTGTTCCTCCTAATGGGCTGTCCCCTGTGACTTCCCTCATTCTTTTAAAATGCCTGAATACCTCCATTGTTAGCTGCACAACAGTTGGAGAATAATTTAATAGACCTTTGCAGTCTGCTGGTCTGTATAAAAGGCATTCAGTGACATATTGCAGGATTTCCATGCTGGGGCAAGGGGACTGTAAGAATTTCAGGCAAATCTCCAGGCGAAAGCGTGTCTTTTAAAACTGACTTCTAAAATAGTGTCATGCAGCGTAGCCTGCTCCCTTTGTCTCATTCTTAGTTTTCTCGGCTCTTGGGCTCACGGGTACATATACGTAGGGGGGTGGATTCTCCGCTTGTCCTGGTTTTGAGCTGGTGGAGTTAACTCTTGCGTTGCACTGCTGGCCACGGGGATCAGAATTGTCCTTTCTTCCTACTTGGTACTCATCTCGCTTGTGCTGAGAGATCAGTTACCAACCCCCTGTCTTATGCGTCCTTCTCTGCCTCTTTGTCTCCGTACAGATGAAGCACGGGGGAAGAACTGCGGTGTCCTGGTGCATTGCTTAGCAGGGATCAGCCGCTCGGTCACAGTGACGGTGGCCTACCTCATGCAGAAGCTCAACTTGTCCATGAACGATGCCTACGATATCGTCAAGATGAAGAAGTCCAACATTTCGCCCAACTTCAACTTCATGGGTCAGCTGCTGGACTTTGAGCGGACTCTGGGGCTGAGCAGCCCCTGTGACAATCGAGTGCCGAACCAGCAGCTGTACTTCACCACCCCTTCCAACCAGAACGTCTTCCAGGTGGATTCCCTGCAGTCCACGTGAGCTCCCACCGCCTCCCTTCTCCTCAATGGTTTCTCTTTGGCAGCGATAAAGAAAACGCAGCTTTCTCTTTTTTTCTGGCCTCTGCTACCAAAAAGCAGCTGCCAGTGTGCAGGCTAGGAAAGGTTACACAGTGTGGAATCGGCTATTGCGAAGGGAGGGAACGTGGTAAGCTCTCTGGGAAGGACCGTGGTGACCAGGCGGCAGGTGGGCAGTGTCCTCATCCCCTCTGGCGCAGTGGCGTGGGTCCGAGGACTTCGGGGGGGTAGGGTAAGGCCGGACAGGCTGAGCACGTGTTCTCTAGAGACTGGAACTGTCCTGCTTCCCTCTCTGCTTTCGGATCTGTGACACACATCTTTGTCTTCAGTGAAGACAGGTTATTTTTGTTTGTTTGTTTGTTTTAATTTAGAGGAGCCAAAGAAAGAGATTTCAGCTTAGTGTATTTGGAGTACTTGTTTGCCGGGAGCTCAGTAGTATTCTACTTGATCAATGTAAATATTTAATCGATTTGCAATTTTTTTTTTTTTTGAAATCACATGTATTCAAGAAATCAATCCAAGGAACATCTGTGTTTTTGTTCTCTTCATAAATTCTGCTTTATTTGTTTGGTTTTTTAAAATTTTTTTTTAATTGCAAATAGTATATTTGCAGCATGCTTAATTTTATTGTTCAACTGAAGCAAGCTTTCCATGAGGGAGAAATAGCAATGGTGAGAAGTTTGCAAATCATGTTTTGTGAGCAAGTACAGTATCTTCTTTCATATATCTTTCTTTTCATTGTGGTGATTTTTTTTTCTTCACACTCTTGATGTAGTTTCCACATGATATATATATATTTTTTAAATTAAATTAATTTTTTGCCTTACCTTTTGTAAATAGATCATCTGGGAGGAGGTTTGTCTTTGAACGCAAAAGATTTTTGATCACTTTTTAAAACTTTCAGATGTGCTAAACAGTGCATTACCTCTGTACAAATTCTTCAGGGAGCTTCACCTCAAATGCAATATTTTGCGTCTTTTTCTTTTTTTTTGTATAAAACTGGAAGTATGTGCGAGCATTTGTACCTGTGTGTACACACAGTGAACCTGCACATGGTTGCCAATAAGGGAGAGTCTAATTCATGGTGTAAAAGTTTTAAGATGGAATTTATTATAAGAATGTAAAACCTTAAATTATTAATAAATAAATAACTATTTTTGGCTATTGAGAACCTGGCTGGTTTATTCCCCCTTTCCCCTCTCTGTGGGTGTGGTTAATTGCACATACACATATGGTTATATTTAAAGGTAATGATTGCTTTCAATAACTTTTGTACAGCCCCTAAGACAATAAAGCCTTGATTTCCCCTTTGGTCCACTGGTGCCTAAGTGAATGAACAGTGCATGTGTTGGATTCTTGTCTTGCTTTGGTGAAGGGAATGCTTTTGAAGGCCTTTAGGTTAGCTGCAAAATATTCCAGCATCCTTTTGCTACCCCAGGGATGCACCTGACCCTGGGCCATAAGGAATTTTTTTTTTTTTTTCCCCCTCTTTTAAGAGTAAGGAGCTGCTGTATTCTGGGTTTGTTTACAATTTTGGCCACTCTATTACAGATGCCAGGAGATGGTTTCGTGTTCTCCTTATCTGTTTGGCAGGAACTCATTTCACAGAGATCCATCAACGGTCTGCAGCCTGCAAATGATTTTTTTTTTTTTTGTTGCTGTTCAGCCACATTGCAACTTAGCAGGTGAAGGCAAGGAGGAAAATCATCTTCATACCCTTAGTCACCTCATTTCCTCTTTGGACCCTTCAAGTAGTCCTGTCTGTGCAGGAGGAAAAAGGGATTATAGCCATTGCAAAACTTCCTGCTGCAACTTGTTTTCATTAACACCCTTCCTGATGAGAAGTGGCCCAAGGTAGGGTGGTGCCAAAATCTGCATGCAGTACCATGGCGATGGGCTGATGCTGCAGCTGGGGCTGTCGGCTGGGGTTCTGCAGAACTGGCAGCCGGAGCATATTTCAAGTAATTTTAGAAACTGCAAGCGTGTGAAATGAAAAGCAAACAAAACATGGGAAAAAAAGTGAGTCAGTGTCTCATGCAGTAGTGGCCTACATTGAGTGCATAAACTGTGAAAGTAGAAGTGGGTTGCAGTTAAACTTGGCTTGTGCTAATCCAGTTTTGAATGGTTTCCGCTCTTGGCATTCCCTATGCTGCTCTGTTCAAAGTGGAGATTTGCAAGCAGCTCTAGCAATTTCCTGTCCAGCTGCAGCTCAAGTGACTCCCTTGTTTTTTTTCTTTTTTCTTTTTTTTTTTTTTTTAATACAGTCTGTGGATAATTTTAGCCAGTTTCCTCTTTGTGGATTATTAATCTGCTTTCCTTGTAGAACCTACATAGCCGCGTCCCTACTGTTCTGCTGAAGTCAACAGATGGCCTCCCCGCCACTTCCTCTCGTTTCGCTGTGGGTTTGTTGTCAGGCCACTTCTGAAATTAATAGTGTTTTCTGGCCGCCTGCCACAGGCCATTACCGCAAAGGGGAAGTAACACATCTGAATAGCAGGAAGCCGGGCAGGGTCACAGTGTGAACTGAACCTGTTGAGCGCAATCGGGCCTCTGCTGTTCAGCAAGTGTAGGGCTCTTCTTCCTTCCCCCTTTTTCATACGCCTTGCACAGAGAAAGGGCTGATGCCAAATGCCTCAGCTGTTTGCACCGGGCAAATATTTCCGGCTGAATGAGTTGCAAATGTTAATTGTGACTTGGTGCCTGTTAAGGTGAGGAGGTAAAGAGCAGCGGGCAGCGATGTAGCCTGGGGGAGGAGGGCCGTGGCTTTCTCTGCAAGTTGCTTTGAAAAGTTAGTGCTCACAAGGGCTTCCTGCTTCCTTCCTGCTTCACCCAATGGCTAACACCAAATGGGTACTTCTGCAATTCATCATTTTTCAGGACACGCAAGCAAAGATGACCAGCTTTGCTCACACACACACACACACAGAGGGCAGAGTCGGGTGGAAAACTTGTTCTAGATTTTTCCTCCAGCAAGGTCTGAACGAGGGCTGTCAGTCAGAAACCTTGGCTGAACTTGAACAAGGACTGGGCAAGAACAACTGGTCATGGACAAACCCAAACTGGAACTGGAGCCAAACCAAAGCCTGGTTCAACCTCTGATTTTGCTGTGAGTGTTCACACTCGCTCATGTGCCGGCTCTTAATTACAAATGGTTTGGAGGAAAAAACGCTGAGGGCTCTCCCCAGCAATGTTCAGCTTCCCCACGCACAGTCCCAAGGTGACTCTGCCCCAGCGTGGTGAAGGGCATGGCTCATGCTACACGAGCACTTGCCAGCTTTTCTGAGACTGGGCTCTGCTTGCTCCTGCAGTCCCCCCCCGGCACTCATTTCAAAATAACTCACTTCCTCTCTCCCCCCCTCGTTTCAGTCCTTGCTGGGATGGGGCAGAGGTCTTGGGCTTCTGGGGGGTTTGGCAGCTATTGCAGTTCCTCAGCTGGTAAAGTAATTTGTAAAGGGAAGAATAAATCCTTTGTGCCTGTAGGGACAGGCCTGATGTGTATAGGCGAAGGCGGGGGGAATATCCCGCCTTTGCAGCTAAAAAAAATCGCAACCTGCTTCGTATTATATTCTAGGAGTGTGAGGTACTGGATTCCTTCAGAAGCTATGGAGATATTGGGAAGGAAAACTGTACCCTCAGGTGATGAGAGCTTTCTCACGTGACCCATCTGTGCCTTTAACACAAAGGGTGAAATTATGTCCTGTGGCATCCATGTCCCCTTTGCTCTGATAAGGCTGAGGATGCCCTCAGTGTTTGGCTGCAGGCTAGCACTTTGATCTCCTTTTTCTGCACAGTAACACCGTGTAGCTCGTTGTGCTGGTTCACCTTCTTGCGTTTCCTCTTTCCCACTCACACCCTTTCAAACCACTCCATGGCCACCTTCAAAATGTCTTCCAACTCTTCCTGGTTTTTGTTGTTGTCTCTGCCGTAACTTTCTCTTTCCCCATTCTCTTTCTTGTCCTTTTCAATGCTACTCTTCCCCAGATGCATTTTGTTCTTCCACAGACCTTTTCCTAAGCTCCACCATGGTTCTTTCTCACTTCTCTTTCGTTTTCTTACCCTCTCTCTTTTCCCTGTTACTCTCTTGCTGTTTGTCTTAGGTTTCCTACATCAAGCCTGCTTTCTCCCAGGCTTAAGCCTCCCTGCTCCTCTTTGTTCTCACAGTGAAAAACAGGATGAGTCTCATGGGCCCCGGCAGCTGTAGCGAGCTACAAGGAAGGTGGATATGAGAGGAAGAAGTAAGAAAATACCACTGCTATCCTCTTGCCACTTCCTAGCAGACAACCTTATTTCCCATCTCCATTCCCTGCCTCTGTGTAGATTTGGCTCTGCAGGGCTTCCCTGGGTCCTGTGTATATAGCGGGCAACACTTGGCTGCTGCTAACAGGGAAGGCAGGGGTGAAGAAGCAGCCTTTCCTTGGGGCCCATCCAGCGCCACGGGGCACTCACCCGCCTTTGAGGAGCAGAGAGCAGTGAGGAAAGCAGGGAGAGACTGAAAATGTGGCTGCCAAAGGTGGCTCTGCTAGCAAAACTGAAGCCAGGCTTAACAATCCTGTGTCTGGAGAGCATTTCTTCAGCTTCTCTGAAAAGTTTATCCAAAAATATTTCCCTGTTGAGAAGCGTGATGGCACTTTATTCAGAGCTCCAGGAGAAACAATGGCATGTGACCATTTAAATGAGGCTACAGCTTAGGCCCTCTCTCCACACCACTATAAATCACTGAAAACTTTGCCTGAGTGAAGATGGTGGAACAAATTGCTAAGCTCAGTTCAGTGCCCCCCTAGACCTTGAGCGTGCGTGTTCAGCATTGCTCAGTTTCCCCCAGGAGCACAGGTATGGGGTCAGACCCCTCCATCACACAGCAGCACATATGAGTGACTCCTGGGACTCCAGCGAGGTGCTGCGTTCAAGGAAGGTGGCTGAGTTTGCTCTGAACACCTCATAGCCAAAGGGAAATGAAAGCTAGCCACTGGTGTTTTCTCATGGCGTGTGGTGACATTGGGGTATGCAAACTCTGCCCTTTCCTCCCCCCCCCACAACAGCCAGAAACGGATGGTGCTGCATCATGCATCTTCTTTCTTCATTGCCAAATTTGAGAGATAAGCATGTGCTGTAACTTAGTAGATAGCGCACGCAGAAAGCTGGCATGGGAGCTGCTCCCTTCTGAGTAAAGTGCTTGTCTCTGTAAGGAAAGGAAAAAAGCGTGTTATATGCTTTCTGTTGTTTGTTATCATAGGGATCTGCAAGCGCTGAGGGAATTTTTGAGTGCTCACAGCACTCCTCATAAGGCAAAGATGAAGGATGTTGACTTACCACAAACACAAGGAGATGATTATCAGATGGAAAGTGGGGGTATGGAGTCTGTTTAGGAAATAATTCTTAATGACAGAAGTTGTATTCAGGACTATATTTGAGAGATGCACCAGAAAGTGCGTCCTGCTCTACTTCACAGCTGCGATCCCCAGGACGCAGGAAGTGCCTAGAAATGCTGGCGCTCTCCCATCCCTCAGCTGTTCCAGCACTGCAGATACCAGCGACACAAAATGATACTATGTGGGAGGTCTGTTTACCATAATGTGGAGACCATGGCGAAGCACTTTGCTCATTTTGCCAGAGGCACAAGTGTTTCGGAAAGTCCTGCTACCGAGATCTTCCACCTTCCCAAATGGCCAATGTCCTTGCTTAACACCAAGACTTTTATTTTAATGAACTTCTCTGATTTTCTGTTAAAGCCGTGTTTTGGGGCATTACGGAAGTCTCTTTTTTCATCTTTTTTTCCTGCTGACCTCAACTCTGTAGGAAATAAATTCCCATCTGCAAGTGAAGCCATCTGAAAAACATATTGATGGCTGACACTTGGTTTACTCAGGGCAAAAGTTCTTTATAGTTTAAAGGTCGTGTTTTTTCCCTTTGCTGGGAAATGCTGTCCTTACAAAAACAAGCTGGAAGCACTAGTAATTAGTATTTGTGAAAACACATTAGCTGTTCAGTTAGTTGGTAGGTTGGACGCTCAAATGATGTGAATCAGCATAGCAGGAGAGACTACCAGTGGAGATTCCACCACAGACTGGTGGTCATAACACTCCTGAACCCCTTGAAGATATTATCTGCCTCTATACAGAGACCATTAGGGGCGTTAGTGATTTTTGTAGAACCTTTTTCCCTGCATGCAGTAATATTATAGGATTATGAACTAGATGCAGAGCTAGAAAGTCAAAATGCCTCAACGTGGTAAGAGACAACTTTTCTCCTTATTTTAAAAAAGGGTAATTTTTGTGTCCTGGGGACCTACTAACACATTAAAAAAAGAAAAATTCAGGATAAGTGAGACGTCATCTGTTGCTCGACTGATTACGATTTCCTGTGCTATCAGTGATCTAAATTGCATTTTCTATGTCAGTATTTCTACCACATTCATTTGTTTGAGGGCTTTCTAGGCCAACTCCGCTCTCTGTGAAGAAATGTAGCGCAGCACCTCTCATCTAGGCTGAAATTCAGCTCATGCTGAAGCCCAGCACTGAGCAGATATTCAGTTTAAGCATTAGGAATTGAGTAGCGCTCGGACTCTGTGCAGGATTTTTTTTTTTTAATAAATAAAGACAATATGTGTCTGATTTCTGGAAATACATTACAAACAGGAACAACAAATTAGTCTTTCACACACACCTTTACAATCCCTCACCTGGGTTTTTTGTTCTAAGTGAAATTTTGCAGGCTGTTCACTGTATGTGAACAAAAGCTTTTTTATAGTCACAAATTACCGTCAGAGCAGACAGTAGACAATGTCTGTTATTAAGGTGGACAAATGCTTCCTCTTAAAAGAGGACTTTTCTTTTCAGATGTTTACAGCTTTGCTAGACTTTGTTTGGACTCGAATATAAATGCCTCAGGCTGATCTATAAAAATGAAATGAAATGAATATTCCTCTGAAAATGTCATCCTAAAAGATTTGGCCCTTTTTTCTGAAGAAAATGCCTTGTTTTTTGTCTGTGTAACAAAATCTGTTACTGTTTCCTTGAACATCTTCGGTGCTCTGTGCCTGGAGGAAGGGATGTGAAATCTGGCAGGGTGTGTCGGGAATGCGCCTGGCGCTGTTTCCATAAAAAGCTCCTTGTGCCCAAGATCTGAGCAGTTGAAAGATGGTGATTTGCACATGCCAAGCAACTGCATCTTGAACTTTCTTTATAACTTAGCAGCAATAAAATTTAGCTGAGTTGGCTCCCGGTGTTGAGGTGCCAGCCCCACCGAGCAGTGACGGCACAGCACCCTGGGAGGAGGGAGGGGACGCGCGAAGTTGCAATAGTGAGGTAGAGGGTTGTGTGATAAGTCTGCCCCAAATTGGTAAGTTTGATTGCACAGCTGTCCTGTTTCTGTACCTGAGCAGTACTGATCACAGCTGTCTTGAGTGTCTCTGCACTGTGCAGTATAAATGCTCCTTACATCCCTGTTTTCCCCGGGCAAAATATGGATGAGATCAGTCATCTAAGAACAGTTTCGGTGTTAGGCAGAGGAGAAAATGCACGCCAGCTGACAGAAAGCAGGGTACCTTGGTGATGTTGCTGGAAAGGTGAGAGATGAGAAAATGTAGCTGTTTCTGGGGCTCATCGGCAGTTAAACCTTGTACACTTTGAGGTCTCTCAGGTGGCAGCTAGGTGCACAAGTTCTTCTGTAAGCTTCAAAGCACTCAAGACTGCAACCTTAATAATATTCTTCTAATAGTGTTTTCACTTCATGCCAGTTCCAAATGAATGGCATTCCTATGGCTTTACACAAGAGTAGCAGAGATCACACTCAAGTCCTCAGTTTGTTATTACAGTATTAAGGTTTTAAAAGACCCTGTTGATAACGGTGGAATAAAATTAACAGGATTCTCATTTTTTATGCTTCAGAGTGTATGTAAGCTTCCTTTGGCAGGGATCTGGTGTGTTTATACAATACCTTGGCTAATGAGAGCTGGTTTGAGCTATGGGACATTATTGTCATGTTAATAATAAGTACAATAATTATCTGAGGTCAAAAGAAAATTTCCCTTTTTCCTGGCCTGCACAGCCAGGCACAGTGTGTGGTTTGCCTTAAATAATGTGCATGTTGCTATATTCCAGAATGACAGTTCTCATGTACCTCCTTGGGTTGCTGAGTCTTATTACAGAGTTCCATGAGCTTATTCTTGTCAGTAAAGTTATTCCCATGCTTAACCATTGGCAAAATTGGACACTGGGAATTCTTTTGGCTGTGAAAACACATCGCACACGGCAGGCTGCATAATAATTGATAATATCGACTAACAATTGAAGAAGTTAGAAATTCTTGGGCAGGGCAATTTCTCACATTACTAGAATTTCTGAATAACTAATGAACTAAATGCCCTTGTGTTTTGGCTGCTCAGCATAAGGGAGGAGGAAGCAGTTTGTTTGGGAAGTGCAGAGCCCTCACACCCTGGGGAGCTGGTCCCACAGAGGAGCATCAAATAGGAAACTTAGGCAACTCAGTCCTAAGTCACGAGCCACTTAAAAGTCCATCCTACCCTTTTGCTTTTGAAAGCATCACAGACAGGACTCATAGTTCATGTTGTTGCAGCACTATAAATGGAGTCCCTGAAATAAAGCTGAAGTAATACGGTGATGAATCAGGCCCAGGAGCCGTGTGTGTGAGTGCCATTGCTTGAGGGGGAAAAGGAAAAATAGACTTTCTAATGTATTCTTGTAAATGTGAGTTACTGTTATTCAAGAGACATGGAAAGGAACCTGTATTGTTCCAAAGTGAATGTCAGATGATTCTGTTCCTTGCACCTTTTACCTACAGTGATGATGAGGATTGATTCATTCCCTGTAGAAGTTTCTAGCTGTTTTTGTATCTTGGGTGTCTGCCTAGAAGCCATAATTTTTGTCAGGCAGGTCTTTGATCTGTTGGTAATCACAGACCTGGCTAAAGACAGTGGGTTTGCTTCTCTGAGTCTCAGTACTGGAGAGTTTAATAAATGCTCTTTTATACAAAGATGGTGGGAAGCAGACATGGGTTATGGCCCAAGGCAAGGAGTGCGTGACAAAGCTTGAGCAGTACTAAAATACTTGGTCTGTGCGTGCAAGAACAAGAATATGATGGGCAAGCTGCTGTTTGTACAGCTAGACTGGTTAGTTTAATCTGTGAGGCATTTAAACCAGGCAAAGGTTAACTAGTTTTGGTGTTGCTCCTAGTGCAGCAGAGAGCAGTTAGTTCTAATCTGAACTTTGAAGAAACGTATCCCAGTGTCTTTTGTACCACGGACACTGCTCCTGTGCTAGGTTTCAGAAAAATAACCCACCTTCACTTTGGTGGATTTTAGCATTGTTGTTATGCCATCCATCTGGGGTAATTCACATGGCCATAATTAACATAAAAATGCACTTGTCATTTTCTATCTCCATGTCAGAAGGATGCTTCAAAAGAAAAAAAAATGCTTTGTGTCCATGATTAGTCATCACCATTAATTTATTTTACTCTGATATAATTAAAAGAAAATATATGCAAAACCTACTCATCACAAAAGAAAGCTATTACTGATGAGACCTGTTTCATTTAGCTCATGTATGGAGAAAGTTTACATTTTTGTGAAGCTAATGCCAGCCTGGGGTTCCTAAAACCCCTGGGGAATGCCAGCAAAATGACAGGGAACTAAAGAAGACTGGCTATTGCCTTTTTTTCTGGAGAGGCTGGAAAGTCTCCTTCGATCCGCAGACCAAGGGGAGAACTCTAGGATGCCACCTTCTTGGGAGGAAGATGTGGGGCTGGAGATGTCTTTCCTCATGCACTCAAGCGTCCCACCACAGAGCTGAGAGTTGGTTTTGCTACCATTGGTCTTGTACAAAACACGTTTTCGGCCATGGTGGTACCTGTACCAGCTACTCTGTGAGCCTTCAACTTCACAGAGGACCCACAAGAGGATCCTTCTGATAGCTCAGCTTGGAAGCAGAAAGCCGTATCTGCTTTACTGTGCTTGGCTTAATCCAGCTGGCAGTTGCAGCACCATTAGATGCATCTTTGCCCTGACAATTGAAATGCGAGGTAATTCCACTGCTGTGCTAATTGCCGTCGCATACTGAGGATTTCCAAAGATACTCCTTGCCTGTGTCAGCTGAAGCATTTCTGTCCATTTCCTGAAAGTGAGGGAGGCGGCCAGGGTGCCATGGACAGAGCCCAGCGGGACCTGGCATGGGAAATAGCTGGCCTCAACATTTCCGCTCTTCCGCTCCCATGTAGGGACTCAAAAATCCACCGGCAGCAGCAGGCAAAGGCCTGCTTGCAGCGACAGGGGAGAACAAAGTGCCGCCGATCCTGTCGGAGCTGTCAGCTTTGATACCGGCGAGGGGGTAGCGGCGTATTTGTTATCCTTGACAGCAGCGAGCAGAATTAATTTTGGAGTGACTCCACGCTGTGGAATGAGGGCTGTCCTGCTCTGTGATGGATTTCCAGGCAAAATCTGTGGTCTTAGTTTGAGTGTTTAAAAATTTTCAGTGGTTGGGCTTTAATCCCTTGAAAAACTGGAATCTCTCCTCAACCTATGCTATGTACAAGCAGTGGAGGCACAAAACCCAGCCTCGTGCTATATCCAGGACACTGCACGGACACCACACTCTTCTGAAGCACGTTTCCCCCCACTCTCTGTGTGAGTCTGGGCTTGTTTATCCTTCTGGCCACCCAGCAAGTCCCATTTGTCCTCAGGACTCTTAAGTCAAGAGCAGAAACCTCTCCATTTCTAATGAATTTTGCGCTGGGGCTTTTGAGAGAAAGAGAGAGAGAGAGAGAGGCTATTTAAGAAATAGCGTATTTAATTTAGTAAATCAAACAGCTTTGGGAAACAGGGTGGCCCAAATACAAGGTGACATAAAAAATATGATCTTTTACTTTGTCTTACTGAATAAAGAGACTAAAAATAAATTCCCAAATGAAAGTAAGTCAATAAATCCTTTATTGCTCTGTTTTCACCTTTTGAAAGAAATGCTGTAGCCTTCCGTTCACGTCTTGCATTTAGCTAGTTTCCAGAGCAAGAGCAGCCAATTCTGCATTATCTCAGTAGGACAGTTTTAATTTTAACACTATCTGCCCTGATCTCTCTTTGTCCAGTTAACATTTCCTTGACCTAGAGTTCAACCCCTTTTACAAAGTAACCTCAGGCTTTGATGGCAGTAATTCTACCTTCACCCCAACGGATTCTGAATACACAACCTCCAGGCCCAAAGGAGAAGATTAGCAGACTTTACCCTAATTACTTGTTATTGTGTAGTTGTTAAAAAAGATTTTGGCTCCAGAAAATGAGGCTGTAGCCAGACAGAAGTTAGCCTGGGGTTCAAAAGTCTAGCAATCTTTGGCTCCACAGGCCTATAAAAGCAAAGTGTTGACTGAATGCAAACAGCCTGCGTGGTGAGAGGCCCCCTCGGAGGGGGTGACAGCAGGCCATCCGTCACAGGAGGCAGCGGGGGTCGGAGGAGTCCCTCTAATGACTCCTCGCTGGCCTGTTAATGGATAGCTCCATTTGATTCTTCTGTCGGTGGGAATGCCAGACTTTGGGAATGCCAGACTTCACGATGGCTGCAATGTGCAGACCTTCACGTGCATGCCTTCTTCTTGGGATCTCTGAAAGGACGAGCCATGTTTGACGCACAGCGGGAGAAAGTGTCCCCTGTGCAGTAGGTGCCTGCAACGTACAAACCTGCCACTTCTCTAGGCGCTTGGTTTAGGTTAGTGTAATGAGCACCTATCAACAATTAATGATGGTTGTTGCATGGGGGGATGGAGCAGGAGTGCCTTTGGTGAAGTGAGAAGCAGTCAGTCAACTCCTCGCCTTCAAGCATTAAATGTCGTGAGAGGTCAAAAGGTTTTGTGAAGAATGCAAAGTTTGGAATATTTTTAATTAAACTACATCCTTTGAAATTCTTTCAAGTCAACCTTCAAACAAATCAGGTCTTAAATCAACACCCTTTAAAAGCACATGCACCTCTAGTAAGTGCCTTCATGCAAGCTCTACCGGTTATCACAGAAAGCAGTTAATTTAATTTTATGTGAGTCATTAAAAACCTCCGCTTATTTTTGTGTTCATTCACCATAGGATATGTTAATATTCCTTTTCCCCGAATACCCAAATTCCTTATCCTATGTAAAGCTGGTATGTTTGTGTCTGAATGGGTTTACTATCTGAATTTACCAATGTCTTAAATATAAGGGTTATGAGGAGAGTCTGGAATATCAATGTTTTTGTTAACCTAAACCATGCCTGCTTCTTTGTTTTTTTTTTATAATCTATTTTTATGAAATGCCTGTCTCTTAGAGAGTTAGTGATTGGGGGATATTTTCATCAGCCTATAAATAGAAGCTGCAGTTGACATACAAATAACTGTACTCGTCACTGGAGTTTAAGGCCCTTTTGGAAAGTTTTACTTGCATGAAAATATTCAGCAGCTGGTTAAATCCCACAACAAATTACGTAAACCAGAGAAATCAAATTTGACCCAAACATTTAAAAGACACTAAATGCCATTAGAAGGTAGCGGCTGATTTGGTTTCCATCCTGGCTGTCATTTTCAGATCTGTATACTTTCTGTGTTATTTTTGTGACCGGCACACATGGGATTCAAAAGACTCTCTGCTAACAAAGACCTTTGATCCCTGGATTAACTCTTCTAACACTCTTCTTAAGCAACTAGGAAAATAAAATTATTACCTCATTATCTATTTTGAGAGAATACTATAACCGGCCTCTGAGGAGAAGGGCTGGAGGGGCAGCCCGAGCCTCCTGAGTCAAAGCTGATGGCCAGGGGTGGCACCTATCAGTGTGAATAGTTCAAATTCCAGCCATAAGCCTGGAAGCAAAGTCCTGCTGTTGGGAGCTCCAGCGTCTGCCCTGGCTTCTCCAGGGCCGTGTCTATGCTACCAAGGCAGCTGCCCCAAGGGCAGCCTCTGACCCCAGGCCAAGCGGTGCAAGATGACTGCCATCCACATTGCTCGGGAGTAACTGCACTCTTTAGGGCAGCGTGGCAGGGTTTGGGATAGTCCTTGGCCCAGGTCTCCTCTGGCCCCGTATGGCCCTGGGAACTTATTATTAGGCATTTGTGGTTTACTAATTCAAAGTATGTATTGCCTGCCTGTGGTGTGCCATGACACCATGTAGGGGATTTGAGGACACAAGGCCTATTGGAATAACATCAGACAACTGTCATGGGCTGAGGGAGTTAAACTTACTGCAGTCCAAGTCCATTTTGTCTGCCTGGAGCAGAGCCTGGAGCAAACTATTCTGTCAACTGCGTCCAGGCTTCCTCTCCAAGGAAACTAGTCATTTCGCTTCAGAAGGGAGCCTGGGAGTGAGTGAGCATATATGCAGCATGAATGATGAGGGGATCAGATGCTGGCAGCAAACAGGAAGCTGAAGTATGTGACAGTGGAGACGTCTGTTGATCTTTGACAGGGGCCCGTTTCATCCATGGCAAGGGTATCATTTATGCTTGAAAATAACCCACATTCAGTGCTTGATGCAGCCAATGTTTCCTTAGTGTAGACTCAGATACTCAGTTTTCAGCAGTGGCGCTACTCAGCAAGGGCCTTTATTGAAAGCTTAGCTGCCAGTCCCTTTTCGCTCTGCATATGGTTACTGCACAGGCGCAGCTGCATCTGTTGTCAAATTTGGCCTAATCTGGAATGAAGACAGTATCTAATGAAATTGTAACTCTGAAGGTCTGCATTTTTGCCTGTATACTCTGAGCTGGTTCAGTTCTAAATATGTCACATATCCTGTTTCATAAGAAGCAGAACAAGGACGGCCAGCTTCCTATGGATTTTCATCTGACCTTCCCATGATAAACACAGTTTCTCTCAAAAGTCCGCAAGACTTCCCCAGTCCCCTCATGTCTGCTACACATCCTCACAGTAATCCTAACTTACTCCTGTTTCCTCTGTTTCCCTGGCTTTTCATCACCTCATTTCACCCCGTGTCCCTTAACTACGGGCTGAGGGAGCAGAGTGCTGCAGATGCTGTAGGCCCATCTGCATGCTGATCAGAAGGCAGACACATGCATGGTGATTGTCCAGCCAGAAGGCCTTGTGGGGTTCATATTGAAACTTGTCTCTGTTTCTCTTTTCTCTAATTTGCATTAGTTGCTTTCCTCTACCCACCTGTTGACTTTCACAAAGCTTGTAGGAACTCACCTCCCATCGGAAATTCTCCCTTTTTGTCAGATGTGATTGTCAGCAGCTGTCAGATTTAAAAGCTGCTGGGGTAGGAGGTGAATGACAGACAAACCGAGATACAAATGGAAAGACAGCATGAATAAAGAAGCTCAAGTTCCTCAGGAAATGAGGCTAAAGAGAAGGTGATGGTGAGATCACCTTGGAGCTCCGCCGGCAGCTGGCACAGAGAACGCAGCTGCCAAGCAGGGCAAAGCTGTTCCTCAAAGCTGGTTTCTGCCAGTTTTTCTCAAAATGTAATGTGATCAGGGTGAAAAGGAAGTTCCTCTAAATGTGTTTTCTTTATGCCTTCTTGCCAGTTTTGTGTATTCACAAGGAAGGTCACTGCAGTGTCTGGGAGACACTGATACCACAATATCACCAGTACCAACAAGCGGAGTTCAAACAATTCAGCCAAGAGGATTTTTGGGGCTGTAACAATGCAGTGTTGCACATTATTTACCATTTTAGCTTCACTTACATCTTCAATACTTAAGTCACCTATGGTGAGTTAACTGGTGATAATGCATATAAAGCAAAGTGATTTACCTGCACATGGTGAAGATCTGTTCTCAGTTACATGCCTCTAAATTCAGCAGAGTCCAAAATCTGATACAGTGCATATTCAGAATAACAGAATCCAGAGACCTTTTGCGGTTGCACTGCTGATGAGTATTTTTCTGTGGACAAAGCTGACAATTCATGCTTATTTTTGCTTTTGCACTTTACAGCTAACACATGTGACTGGGCCAAGGGATATATACCACAGAGGATTTTAATCCTAAAACAAGAACAAAATGTTTCTGAGGAGCCTAAACCTAAAATCATGATAGAAAACCCTGTTGGTATAAAAAGCATGTGTAAGCAGTATGTGCTTACGTTTTTAACCTGAAATTTTTCTGGTGCCTAGAGTTATACGTCTGTGCTTTGTCACAGAGATCTTTTTTGAGCAAATGGGCATGCAGGTCTCATCTGAGGTCATCAGTAGCTGTTCCATCATTGAAGTCCCTTGGGAGACACTTCTTGCTCAGAGCGTCCTTAATATATGCTGGTGGCATAAAGCCTCTCAGAAAGTATTGCTGGCCACTTCCTTTTGAAAAGGTAGGAATTTAGGAGTCCAGCTTTTGTGTAAGGGCTTATATTTCTTCTCTAGATCTGGAGCCCTTCCCAGCATGAGAGATTTCAAATGCAGCTCACAGGAAGACCCAACTGTTTTTTCAGTTATGCCACTGTTCAGCAAGGGGCCAGGACTGCAATGCCTTAGTAGCAGCCATTTTGCAGAGCTCTCCTATAAGGAACAGGCTGACTAGTAGGACCATGGAGTCATTCATTCTCTTTCTCACCAGTCTTTACCTCTTTGCTTCATACTGGACTGCCTTTAGCAGAGGGATAGAATAGTCTCCTCAGTTCCAGGCTAATCAATAGCCTGTCTATCCATGTAATCCCACTTTACAGGGGAAATATAGCTTTAATCCTCTGCAGGAAAAAGAAAGAAACCACAACCAGTAGGCCTTAATAGAATAAGTAGGTTCCTTCTCTAGGGATACCACATAAGGAAAAAGTGCAGATTCACCCTGTCCAGAGGTGAGAATCTTGGAATTTGGACCTCAAGTATATGGCAAGATCTTTCCTTGCAAGTGTCTCTCAGAGACTTCAACTCTCAAAGAAAAAGTGATTTCAAACACAACCCTGACCTTGGTATTTCTTATTGACTAACTAAATGACTGCCTCAGTAAGTAAGTGGGCTGTTTAGATTACCTGTCTGAGATGTGTAACTCTAGCAGCTAGAGGTGTCTGATAGACTCATATCCCTGAAAGTAAAGCAGTTGAATATAATTATATCCCGTATTTCTAAAATGTGCTTACTCCTGAACAGAGGACATAAGCTAAAATTTGAGAAGCCACAGAGGGTATCTCACTGGAAAAACTTCTTGGTGGCTTCTACAGGGCAAGTAGGCAAAACAGATAACTCAAAAACATAGCCAGACCATTCAGTCTATAAATCAACGCAGCCCAAATCACTCATCAGAGAGGAACATGAGGTCTATAAACCACAGATCCTTGCAATGGACAAGTTAAATCAATGATAAAGATCTGAAACACATAGTGCGTCAGAGGTTTCCTTCTTTAAGTTCTCTTGTGTATTTGCCCGTCTCCCTTCTTACACGGCCCCTTTTACAACAGAAACAGAATGCCTTTTTTTGCAGGACAACACAACCCTTTATTCAGTGAGCCAAAATTAATGGGCTTGAGTGCCAAGAGTCCTTCTGCAGCCACATCTCTTCTATGTTGTAGGAAGTATTGATGGCTTTTTGTTTGTCATTTCAGCTGCACAGACTAGAAATATATGTGGCTTCACTGTGTACTTTCTATTCCAGGCATGAATCTCGTTGGCCTTTCCCATGCAGGAACCCCTAGTAACCTCAGCTGAAGTTTTCTAGGGTGAAAAAGAAGGGTTATTCAATGGCTGGAACACTACTCCAGGCCTTGGGAGATCTTGCTTGTGATCTCTTCACAGTATTTCTGTCCTTTTTTTTCAGTGAGTCATCTATTCTCTCAGGTCCCCATGTGTAAAACAAAGGTAACAGCACTTCACACAACACCGTGAAGGTTAGCACATGACATTTCTTCAGCAAAAAGGAAGACTGATAATGAAAGTAGACCATAAAAAAATTACTGCTGGTATCTGAATCCTCCCAACAATCTGCAATGTTTCTTGGTTTTACAATTTGTCCACACAGACACCTAGCAGAACTATAGATCTGAACAGAAATCTTGGTGACACCAAGAAGTATTTATCGAAGAAACACTGTTATCGCTATAGTTTCTACCTGTGGAAAGCTTTTTTAATGTTCACAGAAAATAATCCTGGTTTCAACTGTTAGCAGGAATAAGTCAAGAATTTGAATCACCCCGCTTCTTTCCTTTGGGAATACTTATGCATGAGTCAATGTATTTGGCTACATTTATGAAGGCAAATATGGGACAAAAGGGAAGGAAAGGAAAAAAGAATTTGTTCCATCTCTTCAATGCACTTCATACTGTGTGGTGCCACAGCAAGGGAAAATATTCTGGCAACGATTACATCCGTCCTACCTCTGGCTCACAGTCTGATTGCTGATCTGTTCTTGAACTTGCTGCAACCAGTCATCAGCCTCAAGGGTTGGTGGCAAAACTACAGTTGGGCCCCTGAATGACCCAGATTCACCTATCTGCTCATCAAAAACACCCCAGCAGATTTTAAGTGAAGACTGAAATCAATGTACATAAAACTTCAGCATGGAAGTGCAAATCTTTGCTGTCTCAGGTGGCCATACTATATTCTCTTCTTTACAAACTCAAAAGTATGGCCCCACACTTGTGGGAGAAAAGCTGTTCC
Organism: Gorsachius magnificus; assembly: GCA_034008185.1. NCBI lineage: Eukaryota > Metazoa > Chordata > Aves > Pelecaniformes > Ardeidae > Gorsachius > Gorsachius magnificus. The sequence goes on from CM067081.1 coordinate 169,630,061, forward strand.
AGGTCCTAACGTTCTGATGGTTGCAAAATTTTTCCTAATTTCTAGGCAGTTTATACTTGGCCTTAATCAACCCGACATTTTCCTCTAGCTCTACTGCTTTCTCTCTCCTCTGTTTTACCCCTGAGGTGCAGCGAACATATCACCTCACGTTCTTGTTTTCCTAGACAAGTTAAGCACTTTCAGTTGCTTGTCATTACTTTGTTCATTATATTACTTTCAGATTGCATTCATCTTTCTTCAACACAAGCAAGCAGTACTATATATGGAGGAGGTTTTGCACATACAATGGTGTTAATAGTTTCTTATCTCTCCTGGAAAAAGGATTTATGGGGGTCGCCCTTGCCTTCTTTACAGTCAGATCACACTGATGGATCATCCTGTGAGCAACTGATGCTCTCAGTTATTCCTCCCTCTCATTTATTTCCAACCAGTGTGTTCTAGCAAAAAATCTTAGTAGTAATTGAAAGACTTTGCAATTATAATGTTGCATTTTTTGCCATTTCTATTACTGTAGACCTCAAAGTTGTCCAGTTCTTCCTTTAAAATAGCCTTCTCCCTGACTGTGATGACAAATACTTTCAAGTAAGAATTGTCACCAGCTTTCACTAGCTCATTTCTGTTTCTGTGCCAAATTCTCTCATGACAGTATTGAACAAGATGGGGCCTGACTGATCTTATAGAAACTCCTTTGCTAGTCTTCCTTGAGCCAGAAGTTCCCTTTTCAACACTAGCCATTGTCTCCTCTTCATTATTCACCTATATTTGCAGTAAACCTCTTTGTTGAATTAATAATTTCCCAGTGACTCTCCTCAAATGATTTACCCACCTTTTGTTCATCCTGAAAGACAGTTATCATGCAAAGATATCTGGATAGCCTGGCATGGTAAACATGTGCTGCACTTTATTTGATTTCTTCATTTCTTTTCCCACAACTCTAACTAAAATGTCTTCAAAATTCTATTTAGATACTATCACCCATTTAACAAAAAACACAGGAAGTGTTGGTATTTGGTTCTGGACAAAGGTGGATTATCTGGAAAATAGAATCTGTTTTTAACTCTCTAAGCTGGGAGGCAGCACAAAACAGTGAGTCCACCTTTTTCCTGCATTGATTTCCCCACATCTACTCTAATTGGGAGACTTTATTTTATGATCTATGTAAATGTCACCTTTAGGAAAATAGATATTTCAAAAAGAAGGACAGTACTCTCTTCAGGTATAATAATTAAACACTACTAAAAAGATCTCAGAATGCTGCTCTGATCCAGTGTGTCTCAGTGACACTTATTTTAGATACTTATCATTAAGAATTTATGGGGTGTTCTTTTCAAGAGCTCTGATGGCAGTGAATAAACGAGATATTTGTCTAGATATTGGTGCTCACATTAGAACTTATAATGCATTCTACTGCATTACCCGATGGGGCCATGAATTACAGGAAACAAACTTCCAGTTTCTGGATAGCTCCTTTACAAAATAGTTGTAAATTCCATCCCTAGCAGAGCTCTGCACTAAACAATGGTCTGCTAATTGATCTTTAGGGATCACCTTAGTTCCCACTGAAATTAATGGAAAGGCTCCCATCTATTTTGTTGAGAGCTGGGTCATGCCCCTAGTGGGAAAGGAGATTAGATCAGGAATATTCATGGGAATTAATAGCAACTAAAACTAATCTAAAAAAATTCTATATGAAATGCTTATGCAAAAAGACTGTGTAACTCACCTTGCTTTAGAGGCACCATGTTTGATCAAAGTCTGTGGCAACAGCCTCGTCACCTGGGGAGAAATTGGTTTAACTAAAGGAAGATAATCTTATGAAGCTTCTAATTTCCCCATTTAGCAATCGCAAAGTGCATGTTTTGAGACTCAAACAAACAAAAATTGCATATATCAAATATTATCCACTGGCAGAATATTGTGCGTAAGCAAGGATGAGGGTCCTTTCTTCGCCACCATCCCAGGACCTTGAGCTGCTACAGTTTGAATTAAGGAGCCAAATATCTATGGTAAGAGTCTGCAATACATTTGACTTCTGGGTTTTGTCACAAAGAGGGATTTGTACCACACATTTACCAGAAAGTTAAACAATCTAATCAGAAGTTTGTAGAGCTGTCCAGTTTGCATAAGTCTGCTGAAATGTAAAATAAACATTACGTATGTGGAAAGCAGCAGGAATAGTATATCCTTTAGAAGCCAGCTGTCTGTTTACTGCCTGGCTTATAATGAAGCTGTTTTTTAATTTTTACTTTGGTTTTCCGTTTACCTTATTTGTGGTCTTTTTTTCTTGTGAAAATCAAGATGAATAACCATAATAAGAGCCAGACACTACAAAGTTTGGAAAGGCATGAAGATCAAGGACCCATCGTTCTGGCTGGGTGAACAGATGATGATCAGAGGTGACTATGTGATCAGCAACAGAAGGTGCAAAAATTTTATTTCAGGTGAACCAAACGATGAAGACAAATATACAGATTATTTTAATCTTATTTACCCTCTTCATAAACTATAAAAATAACTTATCCCACATTGGAGATCTCATCTGGATTTGGCACTCACATAGGCTACACATGCCAATGAAGTCCCACACTCTTGTAGAACCTGGACCTCTGGGGAGGCTGCCGGTTGTTATCAGGTGTATTTACCCACAATGTGTAAATCCTGACTCAGAGAGCTTGTTTTACAACTTTGCTGAGAACATATGGGGAGTGCCTGGGTGTGGGATTGCCCTTCTGTCAAGAAAACAACCAAAACAAAATTTATAGCAAGGAGTGTTTGGAGCAGGTATCCTGTGTCAATGGATACCCTGTATGGGCTGCAGGCCAATTACGTCCTCTGCTCCTTGTTTGCTAAGGCACGGTGTTCAGTGTATGCATGTATTTATTTTGCATGTCTACAAACAGAAAGTGGAAGTCCAACCTAGTCGGTCTAGTTTAATAAGCAGTTCACTAGTTTGATAAGTCTGGCCAATTAATTTTTTCCATAGAGATATGCATATGTGCTTGGTGAAATTCCATCTGACTGTGTGCTGTTGGTTACAGCTGGTCACAGGTCAGGCTGACAGGCTTTGGAGCTATGCCGCTGTTTCTGAGGCTGCTTGGACCTTTAATGGACCAAGCTGAAAGAAACAATGTAAAAGGCTTTATTGGTCTTGATGGTGTCCACCACAGACACCCAGCACAGAGCTTTCTGTGCATCCTAACGATGCTCGTGAAAGCTGCAGCTTCAACATCCACACACTGCAAGAGTGCAGGGTGGTTGGGTTAATCTGGCTTCAGTGAAAACTTGCTCATTTAGCTTACCACAAAGGTATATCCACTTTCTTGGGTCAGAAGGTATGCTGAAGTGGCTAGCCATAGGGAGCTGCCTACTGGGTGGTTACACAGCTTCCTGCGGAGATGCTTGCTGGGCAAATGGCTCTCAGGCTTTCCAGGTTAGACTCTGCCAGGTGGGACACTTGGCCTTTTCAGCAGGCCAGCATGTCCATGGGCTAATGGTGCCTGAAGCTGGGAATGGGCACAGTGGTACAAAAGCAGAAACAGAGGCATGAGGTTTAGGGTCTTTCTTCCCGAAAGTAAAGAAGGAGGAATTGAAGGTGTGAGAGCAAGAAAGGTGTGAGTGGTAGGCTGCAGACACTGCTTTTCTATTTTTCTCCAGGAAGAGGACAGTGCAGGACATGCCAAGTAGCCCCACTGTTTGATCCTGGTACAGGGACAGCAGGGACACAGTTTTAGCCCATAACATGCCTGACATTGCAGGGAGTCATGCAGAACGTCCCTCCGTCAAAATCAGCCAGAACTTGCAGGCTGGCATTGTACATAAACCAGCCCCAATACTGGGTGGAAACCTAGGCTGAAATCTGTGGCGGTTCAGCTGTCCCAGGTTCAGGGCAGTGGTGTCCATTGGGAGGGAGGTACGTATACACAGTTGGGGAGTAGTTGTCTCAGCCACCTGTATTTTACTGCCTGAAATGAATCTGTCACAGCCCTAACTTTTACCTTTTAATTAAAGAGCCTTTTAAGGTCTCAGATTTTTGACCAGAATTTTAATGAGTTTTAAAACTGTTAATAAACTCTTGGCATTATTGTGTCAATTGTATCATTTGGGTAAGAAGCTTAACCCCATGTCTAAAACTGAATGCATTTGTTGAGTCTATTTTTAATCTTTAAACATGAAATCTAAATATATTTCTAGACAGTCAGAAAGGTGATTATCTCTGTTCTCTCCATCTAAGGCAATGTGCTTTCCTAATAATGTTATTTATAGCTAGAGCCTGCTAAAGTGTAGCACAGACAGTCTGCCTACATATCATATAAAACTGCTTGCTGGAGTAATTACACATTTTTCTTAAGCAATGTGGTAACAGAGAGATGGCTGAGTACTAAGTAGGTGCTTGCCTGGCTGCTTACTTGCATGTCCCAAAAGCTCAGTTCAGCTCCAGATGTGCTGGATGTGAAGCATCTTGCCATGCAGTGCTGTGCTGTGCTCTCCCTTTATGAATTTTCTCAAACTGACTCTGATGCACGGCTTACAGCTGTAAGTCTCTGCTGACAGGGTAAGCTGCAAAGTGATCCCACACTTTTCAGACTTTAAAGACCTTTTATTAAGTCCAAAAGTGAGCCACACAGATGGCTGGGGAGTGATGCAGAGCACCACCACCTGTCTTAAAACTGAGAGGCTGTGCTTGGAACCTGAGCGTTGGTCCCCAAATCAAATATTCTGTGGGTCTGCTCAAGGAGTTCCTGGATGCCTTTTGGAAATGATTATTCACCTCCTTCCAGATAAAGAAAGATAAAATATGTGAGGATTTGAGCTTAAAAAGGAGCTGGGGCCTATGGAAAAAACCCAGCAGAACTGGCCAGGGAGGGAAAAATAATTAGGAGAGGACCCATTTCCAGCAGCCGGGGGAGAGAAGGATGAGTAATTTGAGATGAATTTTAAAAAGCTAGCAAGATTTTTTTTTTAAAAAAAGTCAAGAATAAAGCCCAAGAATACTAATCTTTTCTTGGTTTTACTCCATCTTCTATGTGCTTGGTGCCTTTGCTAAAAATTGTTATTAATGATAGATTTGAAAGTTGGTTTTCAGATTGCTGTAATCATGATCCAGGGCCCAAATGTCAAAGGGTAAAGGGAAACATTGGAACTTTTCTGGAATGACCTTAAAGGTAGAAAAATGGGGAAAAAAAGGCAACAGCACAATGAAAGAATTATCTATGGCTCAAGGTATTGGCTATGCTTTGAGACATGGCTCCACTCCCTTTGCTCTGAGTGGACTTCCCTGAGTAGTCACAGTCAATTTTGTAGTGTGTTTGGCCTTCGGCACCACATGTGTGTGGTCTGTTTGTACGCCTTGAGGTAGGGTCAGTCTCTCCTTCCAGCAGTCAGCCTAAGCAGAGTGTCACTTTAGCAGTGACATGGTGGCATAGCTGTAAACCAGGTGGTAATAACAGAAAGCAAGACTGCACAGAAATCAATAACACATCAGTCATTTTTATTACAGGAAAACCAGGAAACATCTGAAAGAAGCTATCAGACTTCCAAAAGGTGACAATTTGTTTGTCAAGACATTGCTAAAACACTACAGTAATTTTCACCATGTAAGGTAAAGAAAAGGAGTAGATACAGGAACATTTTTTTTTTCCTCCATAGGAAGCAGAATTACTCAAAGAAATTGAGATGTTACCAGAATCAAGTTGAAAAAAGCAAAAACTAGGAGAAATAATAAAGCTCTTGTGCCAGGAAGACTTCTTCTTGTTGTCCCCAGGCAAAGAAATTAGTTCAAACACTTCAACCATCCTTTGGAAAGAGGGATGTTTCAGCACTCTGCAGAAGTTAATCTTGCTTTGCCATGTGGGTTGTTTCTGTGGAATAGCCGGGAAACTATTGACTTGAGTAACTATCCTATTAGGGAAAGCAAAGCTGTTCATGTAGATCCCAGTTAAAGCACAAGATAAATTATGATTTAATCACAGCTATTAAATATGAAGTCACGCATGACTAATTGGACGAATTGCCAGAAAGAATTTTAAAGGGAAGCCAAGGACTTAATAATCCTGGACTTCTACAAGGTTTTCCATGGAGTGCCAATGAAAAAAACTACACTATGGGTTTGTCTAGACAGCACAGGTACACGGGCTAGCCCTGCATGTGAGTTACCTGGGGACCTTGGCAGCAGCACAGCTGTTAGCACAGTGTTGTGTCCCTGAATTAGGGAAGATAATTAGCCCAAGGAGAGCATCTCAGTAGCGTAACTAATGCTGCTTCCAGTTTGGGAGATATGTTGTTCAGCACCTGCTGTAGGCATCTCTGTTACTGCAATGGAGTCAATGGCCCTCTGAGATTAGAAATGAAAACTGTTTAAACAGTGTAAAGAAGTGTTTGGATAATCTCCATTAAATACAGATATTAACCTTCCCGCAGAAGATGTCCCAAAGATATCTAAAAGGTGGAGTTGCTCAGAGTTGAAAAGGGTATGATTATGGAGCATTTTTAGCCAGATATGCTCTTGCTACAGCATAAGTATGTCTCATTTTTTTCTTTCAGGAGAAGATATATGTTGAAGTCTGTGCAAAGGAAATTAACCATACCATGGGGTAGACAGACTTTTTGGGTGCTCTTAGAAGATACTTCTGAAGCCTTGCCAATTCTAGACCCAGCTTTAGGGATTTTTTTCAGACTAGGACAAAGTAACAGGGCATTTTTCCAGCTAAGTTAGCTCAAGCTACCCAGCATAATTTGATGGAAAATTACCATCACTTTTGCTATAACTCAGTATCTCCTGCTTGGTTCTAGTTGGTTGGGCAGATGAATTAGAAAAGACTGATTTTTAAATCAGGGAAGACTGTACAGGTGTTCCTGTGCTGACCATTTGCTGGACTTGTACTTCATCTAGTTATTCAGATTATTCTGAGATAGAGTCAGGCTTCAGATCACTACCAGTGGGGCAATCAGGGAGTGCAGCTGGATCAATGGGCTGTGCATTTTAAATGAGCAGAGGTGCTGTTATAGGAGGTATCAAGACAGTTGAAGGAAGGAAGGAGTGGCTGGTTTACTAGCTGAAAAATTAAAGAGAAAAACAGTAGCTGTGTAGTAGTCCCTTGGAATCTGAGCATTTAGTTTCTTGTTACTGGTCAAATAAATTTTGGGCCTTTTGTCCCTATGGTCCCGGTTTGGAAGAACTGGAAGTTTTGAGAGAAAAACCCTACCTGGGTTAGGTGATGAGGTTTAGCTTTTGGTCACTAAAATTAAATCAGACTGCTCTCTTCATGGCCAGTATGGATGTGTATGTGTGTGGTGTGTGTGGGGGTGTGTGTGTATTTTACCTTAGTGTGACTCATGTTTCATAGCTGTGACTATGTTTGCTAAATCGTTCCTCCAAATTTCCCAAGTGGATATAAACCCTCGTAGGTTTAAAATGAAGGGGCTGCCACAAGTTATGAAAGTAGAGGTGGTTAACTAACATCTGTGGCAACAGAGAAGATTCAGTAGGCTGCTCCAAGAGTGATACAGAAAAAAACCAACCTATTAAAAAAGAGTAGGGAAAGCAGGTCTGTATTCTCTGGGAAAGTAAAAGGATGGGAGGCCACTTTTTCTAAATGAAGAGTAAGGAAGATGTTAAAAGGCTGTTGGGAGTCATGTCAGGGAGAAATAAGAGAGGAGTTATCCTATTGAGATGGTGTTTCTTTAAACAAAGATTTAAAAAATATGTACTATAAATATAGCATTCTTCTGAGAGAGAGGACTAATAAGGGCACACTGTTCTCAATAGAAAATTAAAAAATCTGGGAAGATAAAAAACACAGTTGGAGAAAAAACCCACCCCAGAGCAGTCTTGCTGACATAACATCACAAAATGTGCTGTAACCTTCTAGATTACAATAACAAATAAAATGTAAGTAGCTGTGGGAGGGAGATAACCTTCCAAACCGTGTTTGGGATATTAGCAACATTAAAGTTATGGTAATGCATTAATTCGTGGTTTAAAAAGCTATCATGACATATTTCCGTGAGTTTAGTACCAAAACTCATTTCTCTTTTTACACAGAACCAATGGCTACAAACCCAATACAAACCCACAGAACAATAGTTTAGGGGTACTCATCGCAAAGCCGCATGCCAAGACACAGTAGCTGGGGAAATGGCAGGTGTTACCTTTTAGTATGTGTCATCATTTGGAGCTTGTCTGATGCTAGTTTCCTGGCACCTCATGCCTTGGAGTTGCTACAACAAAATATTTGTCCTCAGATATCACTGCACCGATGTTTTCTTGTCACATCATACAGCAGAGAAGAAAAGGGGAATCTCAGGTTTTACTTCTCTTTTTGTTTCCATGGACACAGTTTTCTAGCTCTGTGAGGAACCAAGATCTGCTGCCTTCATTAATTTTGTTCTTGGAACAAACTTCCCTATCAGCTTTTACAAGTCATTGAAAGAATTTGGGGAAAAAAAAAAAAAGCAAAGAAAACAAACACAAGACTGAAAATAAACCACGTACTATAATTCCAAGTAAACAGGAAGTTGTAGGTTGAGGCTGAATAGAAAACATCATTTAATAAATTGTCTTAGAGGGAATTTTATGAAGATGTAACACTATGATTTAATATAAAAGCTCTCTTCTGATGTTTTTTGAAGATAGATTTTAGACTTTTCGGTTTGTTTGTTAATTGCTAGCGCAGCTTGTTGCATATTATGTGTAATACATGCATGTGCGCCTTGCTTGCCAGGGATCTGTGGCATTAAGATAGCTGTGTTTATAAAAAAAAAAAAAAAAAAATTCAGGCATTTTCATCTGGAATGCCTCCTACCTAACACCTTGTTAAAGTAACTCTTAGTAGTTTCCCATTATTTTACTGTTTCTAAGGGTTACTGCTTCATACGTGCAGAAGCTATTGTTCCTCATGCCAGGCTAAATCTGCGGCAAGTCTGATATGTAGGAAAGCAAACTCTTACTGTCCAGTTGTGTAATGAGTTGTTGACTAGCCTTGGGTTTGCAGCCGCCACAGAAAGAGCTGCTCGGAGCTAAGGAAAGGATTTGTTCATTGAATGGCAGGGCCAAGTGAACACAATAGGGTCAGGCTCCATCTGCACCATTTGCTGCAGAATTTCCTTCCTTCCCTGTGCTGCACATCTGCTGGGAGCTGCTGCTTGCCAGCTGCCAGTTCCCACTGTCCCCTTTCTGCCAAGAACCAGCTGAGGTAGGTGGGATGTATTGGAAAAATGAGGTCTGGGAAAGAGGAAGAACTGCACTGAGCCAGAAATATCAGGGATCAGGGAGAGGTGAACGAAAAGGTGCGTGATTTGGTGTGCACCAGAGAGTCCAGGCTCATTTTTGCAAGGGGTATCTTGGCTGAGAATAAAGGACAGGAAACAGAAGGGTTTGTGAGGAAGGAATTAGAAACAGGAGCAAATAGAGTTTAGAGCAACACCACTAATATTCAGTAAATTTTGAATTTTGCAAACATATTAACAGTACATTTTATCCAGTGCTGCAGCTCAGTCGTAAGAGTAAATGCTAGACAGTGTTTGAACAAATTTTCTGCTACATTGCTGCTGCTGCTTATTTGGCTGCTGGAAGATTTCTACATAAGGAAACCCTAAAACAGATCCTTAAAAAGACACATTTGCCACCAGTCTTGTGGGTAGTGAGTGGGCTAAACATATCAGATCTCCAGGATTTGTTTCTTCTTCTGTAAACTTTATACACAGGTGACAATTTAAGTGTCTTTTGAGGCTAGCAAATATTTCTGAAAACAGATAAAATGCCTGTTGTATGTTCTTCTTAAAGTAGACTCCATCAATCTTCTAGGAGTATTTGCTTTTGACTAAAGAACAAGAAATTGTGACCCAAAGGTTAATTTTTGTGCAAGTGGCATTGCAGTGCCTGAGAGACTTAGAGTGAAACCAACTCTTCAATTAAAATGATGGTTTCTTCCCATCAAAACATACACTGCAAATTAACATCAGTCCAGCACAGCAAAATTCACTTAATGGAAGATTGGCCTTGTTCCACAGAGGTGTACTCCCTTCTCATTGCATTCCAGATACCCAAAGATTTATTGAGTTTGCTCAAAAGAGCTGCTCGTCTTTGAACACACCTTACTCACAGCCTTGTTTAGTTGTCAAAACCAGCCTACCCTCACGGAGGCTTGGAGTCCAATGCTAATAAACCTATCCCATGCTTCTGACCTTAAAACTCAGAAGTTTTGCACTGCAAGAGGCAGATAACATCAGTGTCTTTCAAACCCCTAGAAAATGTGACACACTTTTATCTTATCTTTGGGCCACCTCCTGAGCCAGCAGATGCTTGGTTCCTCCTGGGCAGGAGAGTAAGAACCAGCTAAAATGTCTGCAGCAGCTGCTCATACTCATGCCTCCACCCTGGAGGACCTGAGCTGCTGCTGACAGCTGCACTCTGCATTTTGCAACCCTCCCTTCTCTGAATCATCTTGCAAACCCCAACGGAGGCCACAACCACAACTGAGCAAAAATAATACGTACACATATGTCAAGCGGATATTTTGAAGTTCTGTTTTGGAACTTACTTGTCTGCAGAGATATGAATGAAAATGCATGCATATTTAGTGTTCTTAAAAGTACAGGTTGTATACCTACTTGCATCTTCTGTATGTGTAAGTATATGTGTGCAAGTATACAGACATGTGGATGTATGGGAATATTAAACTTACAACATCCAGTTCATACAACAGGGTCTCTTAACTTTAAAAAACAGACAGAAGTCATTTAAATGTTGCTTAGAAGAGCCTTTGCTGGTCAATGTGCGCTGCCTTCCATACAAAATGGTTGCCTGTTGCCACCATCAGATCAAGTCAGCCATGACTTCTTTCCAGCCAAGTCCTGAAAATCTCAAAGGATGGAAATCTCACGTTTCTCTGAGCAGCCTTGCTCCAGTGCTGCACTGCCTTTCTTAAGAAAACTTCTTAAGAAGTTTTTCTTAAAGTCCAGTCTCAAATTCTATCCATTGCCTGTGATATTTTCAGGCAAAATAATTAGACATGAAGTAGGACTTGGAAAACCTTTTGTGCTCCAGGTTGCATAGGAATCGGTACTTTAACACAACTAACACTACTGAGCTGGCTACTAAATCTCTCCTGAGTATGTGTTTGTATGCACAAACCAGGCATCAGCCCTCCTACTGCCTGCTCCATAAATGACTGAGATCACTGTGCACACTCCAATTGTGTATATGCTACTCTAACCACCTGGGATTTTGAAAAAACAGGTTCGAAAGTGTGAACATGCGATATGTGTTTCCTTTAAAATCATAATTGTTCCTGGCTTTGGTTTATTGTGCCAAATGCAGCAGGAAGCGAATGTCGATAAAGGGGTTTTAGCTGGATGTAGACACTGCTGAGGTATACAAACATTTATTAGAGGTAGTCATGGTAACTAGAACAATGTATTACACAGACTTAATATGCAATTCTTATAAATGTAATAGTTCACTGCTCCAAAGGCAGAAACTTTTGACCGTTCCAGGTTCTGAACTGGCTTTTCAAAATTGGTGTCAAATACGTTGGTGGGAATAAACTTTTAAAATTCAAAGAAGAGTTAAAATTAGTTGCAGGATTACTTAAGTTCAAGAATCAATTTAAAAATTACACTTCAGAGAGTGGGAACTATCTCATTCTTCATCAGAAAATAACCTGGGTTAAAAGCCTCACAGGCACGTTATAAAAATGTTTCCAGGATCAGATTATCTTGGATTTATAATATTTATTTTCCTTCAAGCCAGAAATTTCTATCCTCTGGGAACAACAGTCTGACTTAAATTTGTTACTTTATTGATTGGTGCATTCAAATTTCACAAAGAACTGACATCAACACTTGCTGTGAAAACTGCCTGCAGATGCGGAGCTGGGTGTTTGCTCCTGAACCTCCACCAATGGACTGTACAAATATTTCTGTGTCGAAGAATCTCTCCCGTATGACAAATAACCGCACTATTCTAGTGACAGGGCTTTAATTAAGTCTCTCTTTTGTGATCAGCAGAACCTGCTCTGTCTGACATGAGAATCTTCTGTCATCTGCTTGTGCCTCTGGTCATCATTAGGAGAATGAAAGCCTCAAAATCAGTAAAGGCAAATGAAAAGAAAAAGGTTAAAGTACTTTCCAGGGGGTCTAAAATAATTTTCTCCTTAAGAACATGAAAATACCCCTGGTTCCTTGCAGAATTTTATTTTGCCCAGGATCACATATGAATGCTGACTTTTTATTACTAGGTGCTTAAGAAGTCAAGTTGCCAGATTTGTCATTAATCACAGAAAAACAATAACACAAGCATATTCTCTGAGAGGATAAGCTCCTCCATCCCAAATGCACTCATTCATTTTTGCAGTACCTTATGCAGGTACTAGAAATAGAGGCCAATTTTGCACCTCTCAAGCTAAAAACTGCCCTTTTAATCTCTTAAGTCTGAAATTAAACTGATGAGATGTGTGATGTGTGGGTGTGAATGTGCATGTCAGGACATAACCATGCAATTCCCTTTATCTTTCTTCAGAGCTGAGCACTGAATTATGCACAGCTTCAAATGATTCAGATGTTCGAATACTTATTAGTATCACTACCTCAGCCTGCTTTTTAGAAAGAAGTAGATTAGCAAAGCAGGTATCTAGCACTCCGCATGTCTAAGGAATGATTCACAAGTCTGGTGTCTCTGTGTTTGCTATTGTCAGGTAACCCAAGAGAACTGAAGTATTACAGAAAATTGCACTGAGGTTGAAACTGAGGAGGGAAATCGGTGGAAAACCCTCAAGAATCAGACTGGGAAAAGGGGACAGTGGGAAGGCGCAGAGAAGGGACATGATGGATAGAAGAGTTTATACAAGGAGAATGGAAGAGGAGGTCTGGTAGGCACAGACCTGGCTTTGCTCTAGAGGCGATGAATGGTGGGTGTGATTTTCCTTCTGGTGGTCTCTATTGTAGCTCTAAGTTCTGTGCTTGCAAGGGGCTTTTTGGGGAAGGTTTTATTTTTTGGGGGGGTACATAGCAATTTTGTGTTTCCTCTGAGCCCCTAGTGTAACAGTACAGTCATCTGATGTCTCTCCACTACAGTCCTGTCTTCTGAACCAAAGGGCTGCCCAATCATGCACTTACAAATGGTGCCTGCAAAATAAAAATATTTTCAGTCCTTCTGGCTGCAGCCACGTGAATAAAGTTTAAGTGTTTTTGCCTTCCTTTCTTTCCCAATTGAACTAACAGCCTGAAGGCTGACAGGGCAGCTTGACCAAGTGCGGTGGAGTAGGTGACTGAGGTTTCTTCAGTGGTAATCAACAAAAACTTCCATGGTGATTGGCATAATTTTCTAGGTTACAATCAACGCAGCGTGCAGCTCATGTTTTGGCATGCAGCTGGCCACTCAGGACTGACTTGGTGCCTTTGACAGTAGAGAGTGCATTGTGAATGACCCCATCTTCTGAAAAGCCTCTATGGTAGAGGCTGTTTCCAGGTCATGAAGAAGGTGGCTTATGGTTACAGAAAAGCACTTCAGATCACAGCAAAAGCTTTTCCTGATTAATTCAAGAAAGAATCTAGTCCTTTCAACTTGTGGTAAATTACTGGCACTGATTGGAGTGCATCACCTATCATTTCTGCTATGACCCATTAATCTACAATGTGGGCCTAAAGGAGCTTGTCTGGGATGAACATCATTCAGCATGTTGGTCAGCATGATGCTCATGAACCAGCTCCTGCTCTCCTTCAGAAAACACTGCCTTCTATAAAATGACTTTATTTCCCCGTTGTAACTCCACTGTGACGGCCTAAGCTACACTGGGACCCTCCTAAGCCCAGGAAAAGGAGGTGTAAGATTTTAAGAGCAAAACTTAAAGCCAATTTATCATTGTTGTTTTCTTTGGTCCAGAGTTAAAACAAGGACAAATATTGAATGCTCATGAAAGCGCAAAACTGGAAGACAAAATTTAGACCCAGGAAAAAGAGTGCAGAAAGTTTCCTAATTATTAAAAAAAGAAGCTGAAAACCTGCATTTTTAATGGTAGCTACTGTGAACGGACGTTTGAATAAGTTGGTTCAGCAGGCCCTTAGAATGATGCCATCAGCTAGTACTACTGGGCTCCTATAAATCTGTGAGAAATACAGAATTGTGTAACAGCTTCATTAGGGTAAGAGGTGACCAGTCTCTTGCAAGATGAAGGTAAGATGTAAGCAGGCCAATCTGTGGGTAGTATCACTGTGTGTATTTGCACCAAGTAGTGTGAATAATTATTGATAACAATAAAGCAACTGTATCACATCTGTTGTTAAAAAGTGGCAAATATTTTGTGATAAAAATAAATAAAGTGTTGGTGACATAGTGGGCTTGTAATGACGAGTGTTCCTATAGGTTCCAGGCTACAAGGTTTCTGATGTTTACTCTAAATGTTTGAGGTGATGTGTGTGATTCAGGCCTGCCTGGTAATAGATACACATGTACATACCATCCTGTAAATGCTGTGGCTATCTATCTATGCACAGATGGATACTTCTAGATAGACATATTTATATGTATGGGCAGATACGTAGGTATCAATTTTTATAAATTGAAAGGATGACAGTGGCTGTAATACTGAAATATGTTGAAGATCTAAATGGGAAATCATCATTGAAACAAGATAAATGTAATGCATGGGTCTTGAAAGCATCTCTTGAAACATGCTACAGAAGTATACCTTCTCCTACGCTATACTTAAAAAAACCCCGGACCCTTATATGGGCAATTTCTTGCAGATCCAGATAATGCAAAATGACATCTTTATTGTTCATTGCAACTCTTGTCCAATCAGCAAGTACGGTCATGGACATTGTGCATGTTTACCAACATCATGGTTACTGATATCGTAATGGGCATAACAGGCAAAATCCTTTCCACATTCCTCATTTTGCCAAAAGCCCAATGTCTTTGACTTTTCACTTTGAACATTCATTCTCTGCAAGCCAAGTGTGAAGAACTCAGGCTATGATTTCACTCACCTTCATTTTACATCGTTTGCAGTGTACAATGAGAATGAGACTGAATGGCTCTATGCAGTTTTTTAAATCATTTAGGATTTCACTCCATGTCATTCTGATTACCTAAAGAAAATTTGTATATTTTTGGGGACTAGTTTTATATAAAAGGAAATAATAGTCCCCAAAGGAAGATATATTTATGACTAGAAAAATGTAGTGGCTTATGCATCTGTGATTCACTCTGTGTATATTTATTCATCTATCTGCTTGGACAATATGTGTATAAAAATGTAATATAATTCAAATAGAGCAGAATCTGCTCAGTCTTTTTAATGATGCAGTATAAAATGATGTGCATAAGAGATTTTATACTGAGTTTCCTTTTATGTTAAGCTAGGAAGAAATCAAAAACCTGCAATAATTTTTTTATAAACTGGGAAGATTTTGTGTATTTTTAGCCTGGTCTGGAAGCAATAAAGATGTATTCCTAATTTCTTGCAGTACTTAGAGTTTATGACAACCTGAATAAATCCTCCCAAACCCTCCAGTAGTACCCATGAGGTGCAAAACAAAGAGCCAAATTCAGCGGTTACCCTCTGACTGGTTAGAGTGTAGGAGGATGTTAATTAAAACCCCAGATCTCCACCCTGTCATCGGGAGGCCAAATGACCTGAGTTAACACTTAAAGTTACAGGGCAAAGCCCTATTATTTTCTGACTTTGAAGGTCCTTTGGTCCCTATGTCCAGCAACCTTGGCAGCAACAGTCCTATACCCACTTTCTTCTCCAGGCACCCGGACCACCCAGCCTTGTAGATACAGCCCCAGCAATGCCCTGACTGCACTCCCCCAAGAGCACAAGTGTCACGGCTGTTTTCATAGTTTAAATTAACTTTTTGGGGGTCTAGAGGAGAAAAAGGAGCTGAGGAAAGTGGTGAGGTTTTGGCTGTGGCAGAGTAGGAGAGAATGATGTTCCAGCTTCCCAATTCCTAGGTGAGAGCCTGTGGGATGAGGGATCTTCATCTCACACTCCTGCAGGGAGACAGACAGTAATTTTTTCCCCAGCTCTTGAAAAGGGAGCTGTAGGAGAAAAGATGTGGGCTCCAGATCCCAAGGGGCTGGAGTTGCTTGCTGTTAGCTCTGAAGTGGGAACTCAACTTCTGAAAAGGGAGTGAGTTGAGACAGTTTTCTGTGCAATTTCTAATTGGTTGTATTTATGTAACTGCCTAATCAGAGCTGGGATTCATCTTAATGAATGTCAGCTGCTTAGAGGAGGTAAATGTCTAACACTGGGTTTGGGATTTCCCTCTGGGAAGCAGGCATGTAAAACACAGCACAGGAATCGCAATACCCGTCTTAATGTGCTTTGGCACTTTGTAAGTTACATCTTCTAGGTATTTAGCTAAGGATCTCTGCAAATATAATATAAATACAAATATAAAAGATCTGGCTTCAGTCCCTCCTGTCCCTTTTCTTTTGTTTACACGTAAGTGGGTATGGGTCCTCATATACAGTATGTTCTAAAAAATAATAATCAAATTCTTTTTATCTGAATTAGAAAAATCTTTGTAACTGTAGTGTAATTCTTAGGGCAACCAATTATGAGGACACAACAGAGTTCACATTTCAGTATTTTCAGGAAACTGTTCAACGATGGCCTTAGCCTGGTGCCTTTGCTGATGTCTCTGTGCAAGTTGAGTAGTGAAATGTGTGCTGAAGTCAGTTTGCCTTTCTCTGTGCAAACCTTTGTAAACAATATGAACAAGGAGCAGAATGAGGTCCCAGCAATCAACAGAGGAAGAGCTAGCCCTCAAAATACTGTGCTGACCCCTTTACCTGAGAAAGGCATTTGCTCCTTGCCAGCAGAAGGTTGGAATTTGTCAAGTAAACCATTCATTATCCTTGCTCCAACCAAGCAGGTCTGTAACACATACACCAAATCTGCAAGCACAAGGGGAGCACAATGCAAAAACCATTAGATAATAATTCTTATTGTTACAAGAATAACACAGTTGTTATGAGTGCTACAAGCCATTAATCTTGGTAGCAAAGCACTAAAAGCTGAAATCCATCTTTGTTTTCCTTTCCTAAGGCACTAAAAGAAATGAACTCAGAAATCTACAGACCCCACAGAGACACGTCACATTTTCATTTCCTTCGTCTCCTTTAGAGATAACAATGGATCCCTGAAGGCTGTTCCTCTTGTCTAGTTAAGGTTAATGACTTGTGCTTGATGACATTAAAACCTGCTTCTGCCACTGTTTCGTCTGCTTTGATGAGTGACTGACAGCCCACCAGAGCATGGGGGAGAAAGAAAAACCCACTGCAGCCTGCCTCGCCTGTAAATCTCAAAGCTGAACTCTGGCAGCTGGATACCAGGGAGAAAAAATGCAGCCATGCTGCCTGACTTTGACGATCCCTTCTGCTTCCTGGGTCGAGGGTGCAGCAGGACCAAGCCCATGGGAATGGCCGAGGGCAGGCGGGACAAGGTGCTTGGGGTTGGAAAGGTGGCTGGGAGAATGGCAGGGCACCAGGAGCCCAGTGCCCACCACAGAGGAGCAAATGGGGTGGTCATTTGCCTTTGTGCTGGTTTCAGTCACTTTCAGGGAATGTGAGAAAAAACTTTATTCTTCCAGTCATGTGATGTTGAAACTTCATCAGAGGGGAGCAGGCAGAGGTCTCAATAACCTTGACAGAGTTCTTCCAAGAACTGTTAAAAGTGTGTTCTCCCAGCTCCTCTTTTTCCTAGAGCGGGGTTGAAAAAAGAACAATCATTCACACATATCTTTGCTGGATATAATTTCCTTACATCTCGATCCTTAAAGATTAGCGTGTCACAGGCATCTTTGTTACCTAGCAACTTGGATAAAGCCAAGAAAAAGGCCTAAATATCAATTCCTTACGAGTAATATAAACACTAATACAGTAAGCTTTAAACTCTTAGGGAGTCTTCTTTTTATTACTAATGAAACTATCGTGCCTTTTCCTAACATAATAAAGAAATTGTTGTCTTAATGAACTCTGCAGCTATTGATCCATATCTATTTTTGAAGCGGCCCTTGTGCTCTTCAAATGTTTTGTTGCCACAGCTTTACACCGTAAATCTTTCATGTTAGCCACTGAACATCAAAATTACTTTAGTGACATCTGGTGTGATGAAAGTAAACAAGGTAATTCCTTATCTAGAGACGCCTGAAAGAAAACCTCATCTTTGAACAATCCTAGATATTGTGACAACTTGCAAACCTGATCTGTACCTCACATTTTGCCTCTGACCTTCCCTCTTTGTCAATGGCAACACTGTTTTGAGAAACTGCAGAATAGAAGTGGTACCACAGAACCTTCTTGCTGTGTTCATTCGTAAAGCTATTCAGCGTGGTTAACAAACAAAGTTTCTATTCTAGCTGCTCCAAGAGTCATTACATACGGGAAAGGACTGCTCATTAAAATGGTGATAGGAGCCAAGACTCTATCAGACTCCAGAAAAAATGCAGCTGCTTGGGGACTGCAAAAGTACCAGCAGAACTTGCAGCAGACTTCACAGTAATTTTCCAGGGGGACAATAATGGCTCTGAATTCCCATTTCCACAGGCCAAACTTGACCTTCTGATTCAGTTAGCTTGCAGGCAGAGCTTGTGAGTAACAGTTTTACATAGATTAAATTAAAACCAGAACTTGACCCAAAGACTCTTCTGTACTTGTATTCGTAGAATCATAGAATCATTTAGGTGGGAAAAGACCCCTCAGATCATCAAGTCCAACCGTTAACCTAGCACTGCCAAGTCCACACTAATCCATGACCTTAAGCACCATGTCTACATGTCTTTTAAAGATGTCCAAGGATGGTGACTCAACTGGTTCCCTGGGCAGCCTTTTCCAATGCTTGACAACCCTTTCGGTGAAGAAATTTTTCCCAGTATCCAATCTAAACCTACCCTGGTGCAACTTGAGGACTTTTCCTCTCATCCTGTCATTTATAAACATGAAGTAAGTTGCGAGTGTACCCCTGATCTAGACAGATGTGCCATCACTCATTTCACGTGGCTTGCTTGCTCTCTGTTTGGTTGGTAAATCCACTAACAGTCTTGTTTTGTTTGATTGGAGTAGTCCATTGATCTCATGGAGCACTCATTCAACTTCCAGGTCAGGCCAAGATGATTAAGACCTGACACCAATCAGAGTCTAATTGTCAGTGCTTAGTTCTTGCATTTGCAAAATGCTCTGTCAGAACACTCATGGAAAGGAGATTTCTGCAGGTAGCCCCTGCTATATCCGCATAAAACCTAATTTTACTGTCCCCGTGGCCCCCTTCTCAACAGATCTCAAATCAGGGGATGCAGTGGGAATGTCCCAAGGACTAGGTTCATCACTTTGGGCTTTGGCTAAATGCAATGTTACAATAGTTTCTTATAACAATGCTCCCTGTGATTCATCATGCCAAGAGAGCATGGATTCTTCACCTCAGTCTTGATAATAGATCCCTCTTTCCCACCTAATTGATAGAGTCCATAAGGT
Organism: Gorsachius magnificus; assembly: GCA_034008185.1. Classification (NCBI taxonomy): domain Eukaryota; kingdom Metazoa; phylum Chordata; class Aves; order Pelecaniformes; family Ardeidae; genus Gorsachius; species Gorsachius magnificus. The sequence continues at coordinate 169,649,538 of CM067081.1, forward strand.
CCGAGTGGCATCTTCTCAGAGGGTGAGGAAAATTCCAGGGCCTAGATCTAAATCTTCTTCCTCTCTTGTAAATAGAAGTTTTCCCTGCCCTGTCAAATCAAAGTTGGTACAACCAACTATTTATTTCCCAGGTTGTTCTTGACACACTGTCTGAATTTTTTGCAGGTCACCTGTATTAAAATCATGAACTTTAGTACCTGTGTCTGCAGTTCATCTCCAGGTGGGTCATCAGTAGTGATTTCTTGTTTAATCAGGGGCTGTGTTGGTACAGAATCACTAACTTTACTTACTTCCTTATCAGACCCATCTGGTTTATTCCAAATGCCTCCACCCCAGTCGCTATCATACATAGCTTTGCAGACTTTTATGGGGTCTAGATCACTACCTTGCAATAGCTTTTCACAGTGTTTTCTTTTTTTTCTCTATACCCTGTAGCACTAACTGTTTTTTTGAGAAGTGTCCTTTTCCCAGACTCGCTGCCAGCCTTTAATTTAGCTTTAACTCTCAATCCTTTGTTGAAAATTCACTCTTCCACTTTCTAATTTCTTTTCCTAAATTCTCAGCCTGTTAGTTCTCAATTTTCCATATTGCAGCTAACAGAAACACATCCCTTCCTTCCCTCTGTCTTTCTTTATTTTATACATATCCTTCCAATTACTGAATTCATTCCATATGACTTTCAGATTGTGGCTTATTGCCTTTAGTCTCTCCTTATCCCACTTAGCATCTTGCCATCCATTTTCCATAAACCCCTTTTGCAATAGATACCATTTATCAGGGGAATCGGATGTTATTCTAACCCAAGGATCCTGCTGACTACACTAATTAATTCTGTCACCCAATGTTATAGGGACAGGCAGATTTACCAGGGATATGCAATAGAACAATGACATAAAAAGTTGTTTTTACAATCAAAACTTTATTTTAATCTGGACCCTCTGCAGATTGGGTCCTTTTACAAAATAGTATCAGAAATCCTCTGCAGATCAGGTAATTTTAGCAAATTAACCATAACTTGAATTCAAAGTACACATACAAAACTCACTCAAGCCACCAGGGGATCACGGACCTGCCATCCAGCAGCAGCTGATCTGGTCTAAGTCACATATAAGTACTCAGGCACGCAGGACCCCTTTAAAGGAAAAGTGGGTACATCACAAGCTTGCCCACATCTAATGGCTACCTGCTCTGCAATGTGGCACACTAAGAGTTAGGAGTAGAGGGCACAGTTCACAGGGCCTGATGCGATTGCCCATTGGTTCGGAGCACCAGGCTTCCGATACTGCCCTTTGCCGCCACCCTGGATGGGTCATGGATGTGAGTTATACTGTGGGCGCCTATGTCCCAAGAGGAGCACTCCACATCCTGACAGGGTGCCCGTGTCCCAGTGAGGATCTGTGGAGGATGCCCATGTTCCAGCAAGGTGGCAGTGACCAGTGCATGCCCAGGACCCTATGGGTCATGTCCCTTCAGGAATAATTCTAGACTAATCACACTCCTAATGCTCAACAGTTAAGACTTTTGTCAAACCAAGTGTGAATTTTTGGCTTTCCTCTTAACATGGGCTGCCACTTGCCCCCAAGAGAATTTTGACCAGAACCGTGTCATGGCTGCCCAACTGGGGCACAGCACTGAACACAGATTGGATAGTGCTCTGGGCATAGCTCCTTGCTGAGAAGCTCAGGGCATAGCCCAAAACCTGCAGGGCTCAGTCCCACTCTCCTGCTGGGCTCAGTGTCCACTCGTGGGCATAGCAGAGGGAGCAGCAGGCTTCAAAATCTACCTACGCAGGTCCTCCCTAGCTCCACCTCAGCCTTCATCGCTTGCTGGGTGGCTGGGGAAAGGCCTTGGACATCAGAGGGCCAGGCATGACATTGACCTGTGGCTTGTCACTTCATCAACCCTTGCAAGCGCAGACACATGGGGCGGCCACTCAGCCCTGATGGTCACTGCCTGAACTCTGGATCAAGATTTTTTTCCTCAGGATAGACCAGAATGATGCTCATCCCAATTCTCTCCCTGAACATGGCTCTCTAGATGGTTTCTCTGTTCCTTGGTGGCCTTGGACTTTGCATCCTCCCCGAATGGGTCAGGGTCAGGAGAGATGTTGTTCCTGAGTTTGTCACAGACAGCATGGCCTCCAAATGGACCAACAACATTGGCCTTTGCAGCCCCCATGGCTGGGTCAGGTTCAGGGTCAGGAGGGATGTCTCTCCTGAGGACCTGAAGCAACTGCCCATTGGTGCAGAGAGCATGGCGTCTGACCTGCCCTATCGTCTGGACCAGCTTTGGGACTACCTTGCCCAGGTAGACATGACCTGGCTGTTTTGCAGGGCCTAGGAAACCATGCAGCTGCTCTGCATGGCTTGGATTGAATTTGGCCTCTGGAGAAATGTGAAGAGACCTCAGGGACAGGTGAGAAATCAAGATCAGACACAGGAAGGGACCAAGTTGTGGGGAACCAGCAACCACAACAGCCTTGGTAAGAAGGCTTGCAATGAAAAAACAAAACCCAGTGCAGGAAAGAAAGCCTCAGCAGGCCCTGGGAGGTCCTCTGCCTCTTCCCTATGGATGTGCCAAGCTACAGGGCTGAAACTCTCTGGAAGACCCCATCATGACATGGGCCCTGCTGGAGGTTTCCTCAGCCTAATGTGCTGCCTGGAGCAGTCCTGGAGTTCTTCCCGAGGAAGCCAACCCCAGCAGGACACTTCTCAGTCCCTGAAGCCACTGCCTGCTTCATTGTTCCCCTGGCCTTGTCATTTCCAGGGAAGGGCATTGCCAGCCTCATCTTCCATGGGGACAGACTGCTGAGGAAAGGGCACCTTCATCACTTATGACATGGTCTGCCAGCTGGAGGCCAACACTGTGCTGCTAGTCAGGAACCTGAGGAATGACTACCAGCTCCACCTGAAAGACCTCTGACACCAGCACTCGAAGGATAAGGCATGAGAAAAAGGCAAGAAGAGGAAAGCCTTCTCTTGCTCCCTGTGCAATTCCAGCTAGAGCATGCAGCCAGATCACTGGCAACATGAAAGGCAGCAGTGCAAGTGAGTGCTGCTGTCCATACGTGGTGGGACATGAGGCAGGAGAGAACAGTCATCCATGGCTGTGAGGTGTCCCATGGGTTCCCATGCCCCCATGAATTTCCTGGTAGGTGCCCATGTCTCATTGAAGTGTCTGATGTGTGTCCATGTCCTGGTGAAGTGTGTGGTGGTTGTTCCCCATGTCCCTGTAAGGTGGCAGTGGCCAATGCCTGCCCATGACCCATTGGTTTCCTTAGACCTTAGGACATCCAAGGCTGGTGCAAGGGCAAGCATCACACCAGGAAGAGGGTCAGGTGTTAGGAAGTGTGTGGTAACAGTTCCAACTGTAGTATTTTATCCAGCTAACACTGAATTCTCTTCAGGGTGACAGCCATCTGGAGCATCAGGACATGCCTCAGCCCACCAAAGGCTCCTGGGGTGAGGGCACCTCCACTGACTATAACCTCTTCTGCTGCATGGAGGCCATTATCACCCCAATATTCACCTGTTTACTCTCTAAATGCCAGCAAAGCTTGCCAAGAAGGACAGTTGGAAAAACAGTATTTTCTGGGTAAAATAAACTGGTAAAAAGAAGACTGTGAATTTGACTGTAGACTCCACTGTGCCCTGTGTAATCACTTGCCATGGCAGCACTGTGTTTAAACAGTTTGAGCCAAATTCTGCTTCATTCATTCCTATAATTCCACCAATGTCAAATGTTTTCCGTTGCTCACATTATTGCTTCATAGAGTTTTCCCTAGTCGAGGATGATTCTGGTTAAGTTATGTAATAATTGCCTTCAATTTGCCAGCACAAGCTACATAAAATCTCTCCAGCATCTCAATGTCTTAAATACAACTCTTTCTCTCACTGATGTTATTATTGTCCTTTTCTGATCCTCATGCTGGCCTGAATCAGAAATACAAGAAGGCTCAAACTTGTGAATGTAAGAGTCCTGGAAAAGGATATAATAATTTCATAGTACTTATTTACACCTGTCTAGATTTAACTTTCCCTGCTTCCATGGCCATACATTATATGGTTGAAACTGATTTCAAAACACTGAACTGTCTGATTGTCATCTTTCCCTGAACACATATTTTCAGGAACAAAAGACTTCAGTTTGAATGGCTATGCCTGTAATGTGTTAGCCACAGTATCTGACTTTTTGTCCATGGTGTTAGAAATTGGGAATATCTTGGTTTTATTTCCAGCTCAGGGATATCTTGCACACTATCGAGGCAGTGCCTTAGGCTGGATATGTCCACTGTGCAGCCATATTCAGGGAATAAGAAGTAAGGGAACATTAGATCTGCAGCTACTCATGTTTCACACAATCTGCAATACACATTTAGTTTTGAGCAGTGAGAAGGGGAGTCTTTTCAATTTTCTCCAAAATCCTTTTTTTTCCCCCTACTGAATGTTCCCTCTTCATGCTCCATGCAGCCATAATTAATCAATAAATTGTTTGGATTTAAATAAAGAATTAATTCCCTTTGAAATGAAACACTTGTTGCACTTATTTAATTGTCTTCTTTTTGTTGTTCTTCTTGGGTTTGTTCATGTTCTCCTTGTATTGTCTTATTTAATTACTTGGGACATAACGGAAAGAACTGATCTAGTAGCACTTGCACGGAAAAGGAAAAGCCATTCTCTACAAAACCCTTAGTGACTTTCCTATTCAACTGTCTTCTGTTATTTGTTTGATTAGTACATTTCTTCTACCTTATGATTTAACTGGGAAATTTGAGCTTTAACTGGTTTTGAACTTCTCTGTGACAGCAGAGAAAGTAGGACTTGATGGTTGGGAATAGTGTTTTCAGGACCATTATTATAAATATTTTTCATGGCAACTTATTCTGGGAGTTGAAGTTAAGTCCTCCTACAGTTTTGAAACTAGTGTCTCACTTCGTGAAGGGAGGGCGGGTTTCCTGCAGATTATAGCTCAGGGCAGAATCCACACTTTTTTCCCCACATGTATGTAGGAAGTTATGAATCAGCAAGCATAAATCCAGAATGCCTTCTTAAGGCTGGCTATTTCTCATCCTTATGAGTCAGTAGCACCTTTTCCATCCAGCTTGACTGTCTCCCCACCTACTCTTCTGGAAAATAAAAATAATGTGAAAAAAAAAAGGAATTCAAACGATTTAATTCAAAACCCCCACAATACTCCCACACAAAGATTGTCCTTGCCAATTTTGACGTACAATCATACAGGAGAAAACTCTGAATAAGGCAAAGACTTGTATACTGTTGTTAGAATGGACTTGTTGGCTACTTTGGAGAAGTCTTGTATTGCTACAACAGTCACATGTTGGCTTTCTCCTGCAGCCTGTGTGTGTCTTTCCTTTTGCTTGACAATGAGAACTTTTCCGGTTCTCAGATTTGGAAACTGTGACAGAGACAGACACGGCCTTGAGTACAATACAGAGCAAAAAGGTTTCAGAAAACTGGAAAAATGGCGAAGACACCTCCCCTAAGCTCCACGGGCACTGCCATCGCAGAGGCTAGAGTCACATCTACACAGAAGTGGTTACAGTAGGAGTTGATCATGTGGAGGTCTACTGGGCTGTGATGAGATAAAGCATCTGTAATGTCCATTGCAAAACTGCTCAGCATCCCTTCAGATGCAATTATCCTGTAGTGCTTGATGTTAATGAACATGGAGTATTTATATGACTTGAGAAATATATGCTCAGCACTCTGCCACGCACTGAACGTGGTCAAGAGAAACCTGCCACCAAAAAATGGGGTGGACAATCCAATGTGAAAGCTATGATGTTCTGGAGTAAGAGGAACTGCTGTAGATATTTTGGTATTTCAAATGAGAACAGAAAAATATACAAAGCGTAAAGGCAAGAGAGAGAAAACACAGGCAGGTTTCAGGAATGGTGGGAGGTCCATATGGTGCAGTGACACTGATAAGGCATATATTAGTCCAATATTATATTTTGAATTTAATGTAATCTTGAAGATTCTTTGAAATCATGCTTAGCTAAAAAAGAAATAGGAGATGTGTATAATTTATATAAACACTCAGAAATAGTTTTGCATTCTTCTGCATTTGGTTCTATGGAAAACAAAATAAAGGATTGGCTGGATGGCAAAGTTGAGTATTTGTAAGAGCAGATACAACAGAATTATAGTTGTATGTAGATCGATATGTTATTTAATTACACAAACGTTTCTTTTTTTTCAGGAGGCCTGCTCCAAACAGTGTACACTGCTAGGCTCTTCTCTAGGAACAGATCAGGAGTGCGAAGTGAGCAACCTGCTCTCCCAGATCCCTGCCTTAGTTGTGAAGAAGTTTAGGTGCACAATGAATGAAGCTGAGAACATCAGAAACAGCAAGGATAATCTTGTAGATGAGGCACCTACAACGTGGCCATGGTTGAGATATTTCAACTTTTCCTTGCAGAATGGAACTCTACTCCTGCCTTTACCAGAGGCTTAACACATGGTGATAGGCCAAACTATAACAAGATGTCTCCAAACTTATGTTCCTCATCTTCTGTTCACCCATGTGAGCCTGCTGAGCACTCCCAGATACAGTCAAGGGGAGCTGGGCTTCACATCTGGAGTTGTTAAGCAGGCTAAAAAGCCAGGCTGCAGGTATCTCAGACAAATAGTCCTTACTGGTAGATAGTTTTTAACCTTATTTTGAGCCACAATTCTGAAGTAAACAGGGGAAAATGAACCCTCTCCCTACCTCCCCCCACATAGCAGTGTAAGGAAAGGTAACACCTTGTTTCTTCAGTGATAACAGCCATAAAAAAAACCTATGAGGTAATTAATTATTCTGCCTTCAGAAATGGTGAGTAGTAAGCATTAAATAAGGCTTGGGGAAATAACTACAGGAAAACCAAAATATTGAAGACCTGCTGTTGAATTGGTATGAGTAGTTTAAACAAGGACAGAGGAGGCGTCTTACGCAAATAATGGTAATGCATAATCATCTAATTTCTGGCTATCATAATGTGTATGGTTGCTCAAGGAAATCATCTGGACCTTCTTAACTGGCTGAGCATGCTGTTCTGCTTTCTTCGTATTCTGGGAATATAGCTTTTTTTATTTTGTAGTTTTTGAGAAAATGACAAGGTGAAATTACATCATCTAGTATTATACTGGCCTCTACAACTGGAAGGTAGACAAATTAGTTCCAGTGGCAGATGTCTATGGAGCCTTTGGAGCTAATAGAATAAATGGTACCAGACAGTTAGGGTATGAAATAGGTAGTTTTCTCTGCAAATTAGCTTTGGGAAGGTTGAAACCTGCGCTCTAAAATTGTTTTTCTGTTGACAACAGGGTAAAGGTGCCTTTTTAGGTTTTGGAGCAGAGGATGAGCCTGTTGGTAAAGTCCCTCCTGTCCTCTGGTTTCCAGTCTAAATCCTAGCCCTGCTGCCCCTTTCTGCTCTTTTTCTCGCTCTCTGACATGTGTGACTCCATCTACTTACTTCTAGCTCCTTTTTTTAAATCCCTTCTCATCACATCTCAGGCTTCATTCTTCTTCTCCTGTCCTGTGCTTAAAACAGTCCAAATTTCCCTTTCTCTCTCCCTGTCCTGATTTTATGGTCACCCTCCTCTTGCCACTTCCTTCAGTGACTCATATTTGGTGAAGTGTTTGAAAACTGTCTACTAAAATAGAAAGTGTTTGGCATCCTTCGAATTTGGAGATGTGGCAAGTTTCACCTGTGCTACATTTGTGTTAGATGCACAGTGGCAACCAGTGAGTCTTGGATTTTCACCTCTGAGTTATTTCAGCCCAGCCACTTGAAATTCTGTCTGATTGTGTTCCTCTCAGCTCTATTCAAGAAGCCTGGAGAGGGACAATAAAAAACTGAGTAATTTCAAATTGACAGGTACTCCTGAAAAATCATGGCCAGATTTTACAGCCCTGATCTTACAAATAGGTATGGAAATACTCCTGGTGTAGATTATGCAGCGATGCATGTGTTTGCCTGAAAAGGACCTCTAAAGCATAGTCTTTTTACAGCTGCAGAATCTTTTTTTTTCCTCTGTGCAGGCCTAGCACACATTGGCACATGCATAAGAAGCAGTATAAGGAGAGTATTAGGACAAATCAAGATCCATCAGCATCTTTGCTATTAGCTTTATATTTTAGAGGCGTAGGCTGTTCATCTGAGAGCCAAGACTTGGCACATAAAATGTCAGAGTCAAAACCACTGCTGGAGAAAAGATGGCTGAACAATCCTCTAAATTTTTAGCCTGTGAAGAGAAATATTGTTATTGCAGACACTGTAGAGAAGTTTCAGTCTCAGACAATTCTTGGCATTCACCCCACAGTTGTTAGCAGTAAGGATTTACCTACATCCCCTTAGAGGGAAAGGGCTTGTTGTATGTGCAAGGTAATTAAGACTGACTTAATGAAGTGTGGGTATTACTCTTTCTTTTGTGAACTGGTAAATTCACCTTGGAAGAAGTGTGCTTTCTCTACCTAATAAGAGATCAAAATGTCCTGCTAGCTGTCATGGGAAATAAAATGAGATCCTGTGATATTAGTATGGATGCCACAGTTCCTTTCTAGAGGATGTAAAATGTTAATAATACTCATAGATGTGCTAGCCTGTACCATAAAATAAAACAACTAAACAAAGTCTTCCTCCCTTAGAAAAAGTGTTTAAAAATGGCTGCAGCCACTGTCAAGAATGATTTCTCAGTGAGTCATTCATCACCGTAAAAAATGAGTTTAGCTTACCAAGAAAATGTTTGTTTCCTGCTATAACAAGAATTCAGTGTATCAGCAAGAAAATTGAATCATCTCACTTGGCTGTAATGAACAGCTGAGTTATACAGAAATCATAACTAAGTACAGCAATCAAGTACCTTGGCAAACTAGAAGTGTTGTTTAAGGTGAGCAACTGAAACTGTTAACTCTTGAATGAAAAATGGGTTTAACCAAAACTAAACACAAGTGACCGCAACAAGAAATTGCCATCGGCAGTCTGGATAATACACTGGGTGGTGATCTAGAAAAAACAGGTCTATGAGGAACTTACAGAAACTGAACATAAACTCTGCTCTATTCTTACCAGTGCTTCTGTAATTAGTTGATACCTAAAGCAACAGGTTTTGTCCAAATCGTGTTAAGGTCTTAGGGATCAAAGCTGACAAAAAGAGCAGAAAAGCAATCCCCACAGGGAATGCAGGAGGATAAAAACATAGAAGAACACAGAGTGCCATCAATCTATTGCTTATTGCTGCTTTAAAGCACTCATTCCTCACACTTGTAACCTAAGCACTGCATGAAACAAAACAAAAAAAAAAGAAAAAAGCCAAAAGGGAAAATGTGGGGACTTGCCAATGCCTGATATTAATTTCTCTTCTTGTGATGGCCTTTTCTGGTAAACTTGTCAATCAACAGTAAATGCAAGAAAAGGACTACATGTGTGAACAATGGTGGCAGGGGGAGAGAGCAATTACCGAAATCAAATAAAATCAGAGTGCAGCAGCAGGTGAAAGTGCCTGAAGTAAGATAGACAGAGATGACTTTTTCTTGCAGTATTTGTGAGCTTCCTCAGGCCAGAGAAATCATCTGAAGGGCATTATTAGAAGAGACAAGAATGGCTGCCTTCAGAAAAGAAACCTCCTGTCACCTCCCCTCTTTCCGGAAGAGAGATGGTGCTCAGATGTGATAGTACTGCATACAGTATAAATGTCTCCTTAAGGATGGGACGAACAGTAGGCAAGAGAAAGCCAACATGAGGGAAACTCAGGGGTTTGGCAGTAGCAGCGTGTCTGTGTGCTGCTGTATGATGTTCCTTGGGTAGAGCCTTGTATTACACAGTTGGGTGCTTCCCGTTGCTTAACTAGCTCAACCACACATAGCACATTAAAGCATGTAATACTGTACTAACCTGAATAAGACAACTGCATGTTCAAGGAAAAAGATGGAGCTGGATGCCAAAGGAGCAGTGAAGACCTACTCTGACATGGGAGAAATGGAGACCAAGGCTTTACTTTTCCATCTGTCTCTGTGGAACTGGATATTAAAAGCATTGCTTTTACTGAACTGACTAAAAAACCACCTTTAGCAACTCACTCTGCTCATCACTGCAGACCTTCCTTGAGTGGGGGGCCTTGGTGGCTTGGGGTCTTTCTTTTTTCTCTGATGTTCAGGCTTGGTCCTGGTACTCTCTGTACTTAGTCCTACCCAATGCTCCAGCCCTACGTGTTGTGAGCAATCTAACAGCTCACCCAGGGAACTTTCCTGGTGGAAGGAAAAATCTGGAGGGACTGGAAAGAGAAATACAGAAGCAGAATTGAAGACAATGGGATAAGAATAGATCACCATAGGCAAAACTGTTTGGAAGAAGGAATAAGGACAAACTTGTAGAGGAATGGATAGAATGGGGAAAAGCATGGTAAGTTGGGCAATATGCAGGTCAGTAAGGAGAAAGGGCCCATTCTTAGTGTTTGCATGGAGACCATCTCAAACATCATTATTCTCCTGCTCTGTCGCCCCTCTGGAGAGACCAAGAAGTTCTCCATCCCCTCTACAGCAAGATTTGCAAAAACTCAGTTAGCAGAAGTGTTCCAGACAGCAGGGTGACTAATCTCCCCACACCACCTCAAATCTGTCTTATAACCAAGCTCCTCTTTCTGAAGAGAGTTCTCATCCCACTGCATGGAAAAGCTCACCCACATCCATGATGCTTTCTCTGGAACAACAGAAACAGAAACAAAGGATGACAAACTGGACAGAGCCTAACCTAACTGCACAATCAGCTGTTCTGCAAGCACAGGGGTAAATCTGAATCACTCTCATAAAAACCCCTTCAATATTAGTCAGTGACTATGGACACAGCACTGAGACCACTAATGCTGTTCTCAAGGAGAGATAGCTGTTAATCAAACTGAAATACATCACAGTCCAATCGGTGTTAAGAAACCTTATTTCATTCCAAAACACCACAGCTTATTTTTTTTCCTAACCTTCCCTTTCTGAGCAATGTTACTTCAGATAGCAGTGGTCCATCTCCAGCAATGCCCAGGCTATCACAGGGTTCTATATCTGGCTTCTCCTAAAATAGCAATCAGGCCAATATATGACATAACAGATTGGATGACAACATTCTTTGAAGAAGACACGGAGAAACATTCACCTTGGAACAGACACATATGCAGGTGAATGGTTCATTTCCAGTCTCTTTAATACCCAAAAAAGTAACACCACATGACTTTCGCATGGAGAACACCCATTCTTACACTGATTTCCACAAGGATCATTTTTTCACCTTTAATATAAGGTGTGGCAGAGGAGGACAGGATAAGGAAGATGTTGGTCATTGCAGAAGACACTGAAATCTGTACTTCGTCACATCTAGCCTGGCCAGTGCATTAGTGACTAGTTAAATAGGGGTACCTGAAACAATTTCAGCTGGGCTCTCTGAGGAAATCTCATTGGAAAATGTGAAGGTTTTTGTCATATTGCTCAATAGATAGTTCTGGTTGATCATTTGCGTATCTTTTTACTCTTTTATCATCTACTTTTGCATGTCCAAATAGCAGGCAAGGCCAAAGGTTTTGTTTTCTGGTTTTTTAACTGATTGAAGGTTTTTTAAAATAGATGACAATTTGATGCCACCACTATTACATTACATGTAGAGTAATGTAAATATCCCTGCATAAAATTTTGGAGGTGTCTAGGTGATAGTATCTAATAGCAGATACCTGAACTGACTGTGTGAACTACAGTAGCAGAACACGGAGGAGGGCAGAGTTTGCCTGTCCAACCAAGGCAGCTTGGATCCACATGCTATCTCACCATATGAAAGTGGCTACATCAGCCTACTCTGTGCCATGCTGTATCATGTGCACTCACTGGCTTCACCAGAACCACCTCAAGGATCTCTGTCTGACATGAAGTACACAAGTATGGTGAGGACATCTACACACTCTTCCCGGCTATAACAGGGCAAATGAAGTTGAAATGATGGTGAAGGTTAAGAAGGCTTAGAGTCAGTGTCAAATGTTTACACAGGCCATTTGGTGCCAAGATTCATGCTTTAAAATTTTGACCATTGAGAAATCATATGAGCACAAACACTGGCAGCAGTAGTATGCTCTCCAGGAATAATAGTTCTGGGTGTACCTGCTTACAACCAGAATATCCAGTTACGCTGTAAAAGAAAGTCACATTTCAGACAGTAATGAAAATAAATTAAGAATGAGGAATACTGAGCCCTGCTTTTACGGATTTATTGACACTTTTTAATAGTGCATGTATAACCCTACAAAACCTGAATTGTTAAGTCACTGCCAGGCAATCGGATTTGGCAAGCTGCTCAGCATAGGTATGGCTGAAAATGCCCATTGTTACGAGCCTATAGGCAAATTTTTTTTGAGTTATGGACACAGAGTCATGTGCTTCTAGTTCTTATTTCTGATGTCTCCTACCAGGATGTGCTTTACAGTAGCATTATATAAGACCAGATCTAAAGTGAGCTAACAGCATGTGACACTTCAGTTGACTTAACATAACCTGAAAAAATGCTCTAAATTCTTGGGACTATTAAGTAATTGTTGAACTTGCAAGAAGCTGGAACACTTCACATTTTAATAGCTAGGTTCTTTGGTGGTGATACGTTCCTCAGTGAACAATGTCGGTCAAATCCAAAATGCATTACTGACTTGCTGGGGATTTAACTGGGACCCTGTGTTTGTCTCCATGCCCCACCTTAGCATACATGTATGGGGGGTATATATATATATTATATATATGTACACATTTGAAGTGGAGACAACCTTGCTTTTACTGAAAGGAGGGCAAATCTAACAGTTTGTCTTCCTTCACTGGAGTTGGGCCAACAAATTCTACAGAAATTAATGTGGGCAATTCTCTCTAGATGCTGTCATTTTTTCCCTTTGGGGAGCACAGAACCAGAAGGGATCTCATAGCTTGCCCTTTCCAGTCTTCTTCCTATTTTCAGTTACCCTCCTGTCTCGTACCCTGTAAGGCTTTGCTCTGGGTGATTGTGGGAAGTCAATTCTGCCCTGTGCACTTGAGCTCTTGGAGAAGATTGCCTTTCTCTCTGTGGACCATCTGTGAAATGGGAGGAGGCACATATTTTGCCAGTTTCTGTGAATATTTGGCAGGACAGGAACATTGAATTTGAAGACTCTTGTTTCTTTTACACCCTATTGAGGAGGATTCCTGATGTGTGTTTCTGCTGTGCCAAAAATGGGGATCAGTAGGAGCAGCAGCTACTTACTCTCAGCTCCTCCTTCCTTCTTGGGAGCAGTCACTAGAGAAATGTTATTTTTTGTCTTTATTGGCTTTGTAGGGGATGGATTACACACAGCTTGGCTATGCAAACCTGGAGTTTGTTCATCAGAAGAGAGAATTTTTGCTACATTTGTTTCTCAAACTATTAAGCAAGTCAGCTGACAATACCTAAAATGGATTTTGTCAGTCTTAAAATGCAGCCAAATTTGGGAAGAGGAGGTGTTACAAGGATGGATTTGCCACAAATTTGTCCCACACTATTTTAAATCACTTTTGCAAACTACTGGGAACTTAGAACCAGTGTTAAGGGGTACATAAGGAGAAGGAGTAGAGACAGGAAAAGGCATTTGGTGCCTCAAAGGTTAGTGCTGCATCTTCAGGCATTTAGAAATGTATACATGATCAGGAAAGATGCTTCCTCTCAGTTCACTGTGTCTAGTTGCTAGCAATAAGAAGACTCCAATGTCCTGCATTTTTGCAATAACTGCAAATCTGTTAAATAATGCTATTAGACTATTTATGAGGCAGATATGCTACAAAGAAAAGCAAGGTACCTGTCTGACCTGAAAAAAAATACCTTCTGGCTCCAGATAGGTTTACAGGTTAAATCCTGAACATGGTAGTCTTATGAGTAGTATAGGAACCGACTGCCACCATATGCCTCAGCACTCCTTGCCTAAACCCTATCCCCAGCTGTGGCAAACCTAGAATGCTCAGAGGAAGGCTGTCTTCTCCTTCACCTTGCCAAGATAGGCACCAAGTATGAGCAAGACTGGAATTTCTTTTCTGGCTCTTCCAAACTACCAGAGGACTCCTGAAACACGACATTAAACACAACAGAAATCTGGTGCAAACAAGTACCACAAACATCCTTCAGAACAGGAACACACTGGATGCTCACAGGCTCAGGTCACAAGCATTAAATATCCGGGGGTCATAAGACTCTTATTTTTTTGTGTGTTTTCTTGTCTGTTTGGTCTCTTAACTTTAGAAATACTTAACAATATTCTGGAGCCTGACAGTGCCTTGATAGAAATTTAATGAAGGAAAGGGCAAGCTATTTCAACCTCAGAATCTGCCAGGAGGACTGCGCTGCCCCATGATCATCTGGCTGTCTACAAACGCCGTATATTTCTTTTCATTGATCTACATGGTCTTTTCTTTGGCTTGACTTTAGGCTTCCCTTTTCTCTCTGGATTTTCTTTGACTTCAAGGCATATTTTTTTAAATTGTCTTTTGCTGTAAGCTTGCCATTCTCTTCCTCTTTGAAATTGGGTCTGGCTTTGCATTTCTATTTCTTTCCAGCTTTACTCGGGGATCCCTTGTGAGTGAACAGATCACAAATCCAAGCTTGTAGACCATAGTTACTGCTCCAGCTGTAATCTTCCATGACATGAAAATGGTTGTGAATAGCAATCTCAAAGCTTCTGTAACAGCTCAACAGAAAGTGCTAAACAAGGGACTAAATCTTCCAGCCACTCAAAAGGTTAAATTAGTGCAGGGGATGCAGGTGCCAATGTTTTGAGCAGGGCAGGTTAGCAAGAGTCTTTAGCACTGTTCCACTGCAGTGAACCTTCAGGTTAAATTCCAGCCACCTTCAAGTCATAAATCTCCCAGGTCTCATCAATGGCTGCTTGTGTTTCATCCCCACTGCTTCATTCGCTGACATCAATTTGCCTATTTTTCCTAAAAGTGAAGGTCAGGGGAGCCAGGGACAGGCCATGCCTTAGCTGTGAATCTTCAGAATTGGAAAAGCAATTAAGCTTGCCCACATTTATAACTTGTATGAGGCACTTTTTTTTTTGTGGGCTTCCCTATAACTGCAAGCTCTAAAAATCTTCACAATTGGCCTTAAAGTGTAGATTTCTCTCTCTCAATTTTTTACAAGTTCTTGTGATGTTAACAAAGAAAATACTGCTGCTGTCAGTATTTCCATAACCAGAATCAGCTTCTAAACTCCTTATCTCAATCAGTAAATGCCTTATAAGTATCCCATGCAATATCTCCACAGTTATATGTATGTTCATGGCAGTTAATGGCTTCCTGTTTTGTAAGAGTTGCTTCCAGACTGCATGAAAAAACCACAGTCTGCAAATACTAATATTTTTAATGCAATTGGGTAATACTTTTACTTCTGTAAAATCCTCAAAGGAAATTGAAGTCCACAAAGCTACATTAAAATAGCATGAAGGATAAACTTAAACCCACAGAAGCTTAGGAAATTGTGTGGTAAGTCGTCTGAAAACCTAGGTTGACAACACATAGAGTGCAGAGGTATTGCTAAGCAATGGGGCACTCTACCTTTATAACTCTACAGGAAGACACCTGATCTTTTCATACTTACATGTTGATTGTAGGACAGAACATATACTGATCATTATTCTTAACATTAAAAATCACTGACCATCACTGTTTACCATTTTTTACCATTATGAGACATATGATTCTGGAGCAAGGCTAAATTAAAAATGGTTACTATATATACTTTCGTTCTAGAGATAGGGCCTACGTATTTCTTGAGTCATAGGAAGCAATATATTAAATAGATAATTGAAGGATGCTTTTTTCCTTAGGTACTACCTTCTTACAGACACTTTAGAACCACCTGACCCTGTTAATGTTTTAAAATAATAAATTTAACAGCTTGTTACAGTCTGATACTCTGAGTCATATTGGGTGAGTCTACACAGCACCCTGAACATAGACTTTATGGGGTCAAGCTTATGCCCCATCCCAGGCCTGCCTCATGCCTATCTTGTGTTTATGCAAATATCTGCTCTGGATGAATTCCTGCTCTATGCTGGAAGTACCAATTTTTCACCGCTGACTAGAAGAGAAGCCAATAACAAATAAACTCCTCGTTTGGCATTCCTGTCAAGTGCCTGTTAAGTAGTCTGTATCTTGTTTATGGTACCAATTTTATATGATCTCTTCTTCATTTGAGCAAACATAGTGCAAGATTTTACTTATCTTCATATAAAGTTTTAGACTTTGCTGTATGTTTTATATTTAATATCCATTAGACAATGTACAGAACAAGGCTGAGAATGGACGAAGAATCCAGGATCCACCTGCAGAGTGCTCATATAACAGAGTTACAGAGTCACATCCCATGCTGGCCCTATATGCCTCAGATTCTGTGCTACACACAGTGCTCTCAGCCAATGGCCCCTCTAGTCCTGTGTTCAAGGTCTATGCTGGGAATGATGTGTACAAAAAAGAAAAGTTCAGTGTTGGAATAACTGGATTTTGGGTGCCTAGCCTTAAATTATACAAATTACGGTGATGTACAGAGATAGTTTGGTGCCCCAGAGGATGACCTAGAATATCTATCTACTGGGCTGGCTAGAGTTTGGGACATAATCTAGGGGACTTTGGTACTTCAAATAAGGCTGCAGGAACCTTTCTAGGTACCAGCTAAACCAATGTTAATGAGTTTAAAGTCTAAGGGTTTTTTTGTTTCCAAAGAAATGATAATGAGATTCGAGCTCATCTCATTGATGACTTGTTCAAGTAAGATCCTTTTCTTTGTTTACTGTCTGCTTTTGTGCACTTAATCTACCCTTAGTGCAGACTTTTACTGTTTAATTACAAACTGTCCTCAGGGATGGAGAATTTGTTGTTGGCCCACAAATTTAGTTCACATGATATTTCAGAACTCGTAAGATGATAAGTTCCTGAACACGGTATCTACAGATCAAAAATCAAAACCCAAAAAGCCAAAGTGAGGAAACTCAGAGACAAGACTGCAAGACCATTCAAAGAACAGTTCTAACTAGGAATCAAAAAAATCTTTGGCTAAGTGCTGGGAGAGAGCTTCTCTATACTTGAAGCACTCAATCTGGATGTGGCAGCAAGGACATTTTCCCTACTACTTTATGAACTGTTTTACAGTTCTCCAGATGCTTCCCACAGCAAATGATCTACGGGACATGTAAAGCTAAGAAGTCATAATTGCCTTTTAAAGCCTGAAACTAGGGCAGATTAACTTGATAGGATGGGCATTAAGGTCAGACAAGAACTGTAAGGCACTTGTGTCTCGTGAATCTATCCATGGAGAGTTTCACTGAGAAGCCCAGAGAGATTTTGGCAGCTAATATGCAATCACTCAAGTCTTACCATTTAGGGAGAAAGAAGGACCGCATTAGTTTGTTTTGCATTTTGATTTTCCTTGGAGCGGAAAAACAAATAAAAAAATCAAAGCAGCAGCACATGGTTTCATACAGAATAATTGAAAACATCTGCAAGTAATTCTGCTTTACTAGTCCTTCCAAGGGCATGTATCTGGTTAATTTAGTATGGCAGCCTCAATTAAACAATCCCTGGTAGCATGTTGTGGCTAATTGCTTACTGTTTACCAAGCCTTTTTTTTCCTTTGAAAAAGGATCCTTCCTTTCTCCAAAGCATGCCTAGTTTAGATTGAAGCTAGTGGTTTGAATCTGATTATTTAAATTTAAGATGCCCAAAGCAATAAAAAAAAAGAAAGTCAAATAAATGAATTTACACTTCTTGCCATCTGTTTAACAGGTGACAGAGAACATATGCTGTTTTCTGAGTTTATTAGAGAATTATGGTGTGTTATTGATTTAAAGTGTGCTATAACAAAGTTAACAATCATTATCATAGGGTTTATATACAAGATAGCAAAAAGAAATTTGTCCACCTGGATTGTTCACAATAGACTTTGCGTTCGGTGTGCCTTATTACTTTAGAAAAAAAAATCCCTTTTTTTTCCCTTGCCCTCTGCTCCCCTGAAACAGACAGTTTATGTTTCACTCCTAATGTGTTTAGTTCAAAAACAATGAATGTCTTATTTCCATTTTTACTTTTTAAAAAAAAATAATTGAAAGATTTATGGACAATAAAAAAGATTTTTGGGAAAAAAATTATGATCTGAGAAACAAGAAATTGTACACTTGCTTTATTTTTAAGAATTCTTGGTATATCAAGGTATTTTTGAGAACAGTAATGGAATCTAATAGGTCTATTGGACTATCCTATAGCCCATTGAATTTAATGGAAGCACTTTAGACCTTTCATGCAGATCGTGAAGTCTGAATCTGAAGTTTAAAGCACTGAAATTGTTTCAACACTCCCAAGAGCTACTCCACATCTGTATGGAAAACCTCATTTTTCAACCTAGCCAGCCCACTGAAGACACTGAAAACAGGAGGAGCTGCTTCAGTTTGGGTGCTCTTGAAAGTTTAACTGCTTCACTGAAATATGTTAAAGGAAGCTTAAAGAAAGCTTGTGTGAAAATCTAAAAAGCATTAATTTTCATAGGTTAGGGGACATCAGAAAGCAGTAGCCCCAGCTCACAGCCCTTCCCGCCACCATGAGCACATTCCTGCTCCCTGTGCTGCCAGTCTCCTCCAGGGTACCAGTGTCCAGACTACCTCTGCATTCAACCCTCATGGCCAGCAGTTCTTGAAAACCTGTTTTCGGCTGCTTTCCATAGCTATGCTTGAGCCCAGTCAGGTGTTACATGGTTCCTGAATTGAGCTTTCATATCTATTCTGAGCACAATGATTTTTTAGAAATTTCTGATCTGAGGAGAATGGAAGCTGAGCCTGCTAGATGTGTACAGAGAGCTGGTCCTCTGGTTCACAGCCCAAGGTCAAAATCCCTGCAAACACGATCAAACAGAAAGTTCTATTTACAGGGTTGTCAGTCCTTCTCATTTTAAATTTCATCATATTTAAAGAAATTTCAAAATTAATCACAGTTCAAAACAAATTTCCAACTTTTCATTCTGAAAATACTCAAACTCAAGAAGTAGAATTGTGGGACATTTTCCCTGTTTTTTTTCTGCTTGAAGTGGTTTGAAGTACATCACACAGATGTTCTTCAAACAGTTACAGATTGTTTTTTCAACTTGAAGAAATTTTGCTACTCCCTCACATATACGGAGAATGCAAATGGCCTGCAAGATCCCTCCAAGCACAGTTTTAAATGTTTCTGTTGATCATAATGAAGAATTTAACCAGTGTCAGACTGGTCACTGCTGGATTGCCTCTAGGCACAGACAGTTGTTTAGAGCAACAGACCTCTGGGGCCAGTAAATTGGCCACAGCGCTTGCGACTAGTTTTCCTCTAGCTCCGCTTTCTTGGCAGCCTGTTTCATCAGTGGGACACGACCCAGTGTCATTGGGCAGCAAAAATTATTTTTCTCACACTGCTGAAAACTCTGAACTGGTCATGCCTCACTCATTTTAAATAACTGGAGGTTTGTTTTCATCATATAAATAGGGCAGAACAGAGACTCACCAGGTCTAGTTTCTAACCCATAGCAGTGCAGGTGTATGTGAAAAGTGCTATGCCCTTTTCATCTGGCTTGCACTGGGCTGTGCTGATATGTTGAGCTGTATCTGTGCTAGCTCTGGTGTGTCCACTGAAACTCATTGCACAGCATGGCTAAACACAGCTGATTTCACTGTTTCTCTCCAGTAAGGTCGTGAAGAACTGTGGTCGTGAAAGCTGCTCGTTTCCTGAGAAAAAAAAAGGGATGATGTATATGCCGTATTTGCAATTTGCCTTAGAAACAAACGAGCTAACAAAATTGTTTTCAGTATTCACATGGAAACCTTCACTTTGGTTAGTTCCAGACTGTAATGTGCTGGGACACTGAGGAACTAATAATTTTCTAGACCTTAGGTGCTAACTTCCCCCAGCTGTAGAGGACAGCACCAGGACAGATCTGTGACCTTACCATCTAGACAGGCACTGGTGTCCCATTCTTCCCTAAGGACCACTATCATATTCCCAGGGGAAAGAAAAGTCTTTACATTGGACTTTCAGTGGCTGGTTCTTCCCAAAGATGGTTTTATCTCAGCAATTGTCTTCTGTTCCACAGCTCAGGCTTCAGCTGGGACAGTTCTGGAAGAGTTTTGCCAACAGCTGTTGAGACATTCAAATAAATACAGATGTTTGTGTAACACTGCATGGTAAGCCTTGTCTTTTTGTTATTTAGGTTCCTCATGTTACAAGGGGTGTGAGGGTGTGGGAGCTAAATCAGATGAGGATTTAGACATCTTAACTAGTACTGAGGTGGAAACAAAGTGTCTGTACTAAGAATCATTACCTGAAAACCCTTCAGCTCTTCTAGGGCTGTGTGGTGGACCAATCTCTTCAGAATAGGAAACCTGGTACAGTTTCCTTCCAAGCGCAAAAAAGGTTCAG
This sequence comes from Gorsachius magnificus, assembly GCA_034008185.1. Taxonomy (NCBI): domain Eukaryota; kingdom Metazoa; phylum Chordata; class Aves; order Pelecaniformes; family Ardeidae; genus Gorsachius; species Gorsachius magnificus. The sequence goes on from CM067081.1 coordinate 169,669,986, forward strand.
ACCTCCATTCATTCTCCTCAAGGAGGCAGGCAAAGCTGTGGATAGGGTGCTCTGTGTTGTGTGTATTTAAGGGGCCACTGCAAGAATGCTAGCTACCTTTGAGCATTAAGGCATCACTCAGTGCATTCCAGAAACTCTTCTTGCAGATGGTAGAGGGGTTCAAGTCATGTGGACACACAGATAGCAAGTGAATACCTCTACCATTTGCTACAGATTCAGGCTCCTTCTTGTACAGAAAGAGCCACATTTCCAGCACAAGAAGACCCAGGACCTGCATCAGGTGAGTGATATGACAACACATAGAGCTGCACTGGATCTCACTGTTACTGTCAAGTCACTTGAAGGTATCAGTCCATGCATGGCCATTCTGGCAACTTCAGGCAGCACAAGCCCTTGCCAAAGACAGTCACTACCTTCTCCAAGGTTGCCAAGTATTTTCCAGATATAAGTGTTGTTAATTCTTGGGCAAGATGCATTCATGGTTTTTTTTTCCTATCTGTAACCTGACCTGTCTGATGGAAAGCAATTCAGAATGAAACACAAATAGTTTTAAGAAAGCCATATGACACCAGAAGGGAGATGCGGACAAAGAACATTGAGATGCATTTACAAAAGCATTCCTCACTACCTGATTGTGACCATGGAAACATGCTGATGCACAGCCCTGTGATGTTGAAGCCTGCTCTTTCAAGCCATTCTTATTTGATCTACTTCTAGGTGAATCTGAAAGACTCTTCAGTTTATTTAAAACTCAAGGTTCCTGTCTAATCAATGTTATCAATGTCACAGAAACTGAACCAACACTCTGTCATTCTGAACAGAACCCAAGTTTCAAAGATGTAATACCCTTCCTAATGAAACCTAAGTAATAAAATACCACATACTCTTTACCATAGTGTTCCAATTCTGCGTTGATCTAATGGAGCAGCACCTTTTTTTGCACCCTGTAGTTATCAACTCTTCCGAAGAATCAAGATGCACTTTGTCATATGTTACAGGCTTTGAAATTAGCATTCAGTTAAGGTGATTTAGAGGTACATAGTGAGCATGTTTGGGCAGAGGCATATTCCAAAAGTACTCCAGACTTCTATTTCCCCTGTGAAGCATTGGAAGTGGTATAGGATGACATTCATCACATGGCCACAATGAAAAGAATCCCTTAAGAAATTTCGTCTTTATTAGCTCACCAGCTGTCCTTGCTTGCCAAGCTGACCTCAGGTACCATTTTAGTGGCTCTATCACTCACGACTTCCCTTTTCCCAAGGGAGAGCTCTCATTATCCTTCAAAGAATAAAAACATACTTGAGAGATACAATAGAAGAAAAGGGCAGCAAATGCTGAGCAATGTCTGAACTATAAGCATTTCTGTCAAAACAGAGTAATCAACATATTTTGATAAATTAAGAGACCAGTGATCCTTTACTTCTTGAGCTATAATAATAGCAATTAAGAGAAAACCCCATCCCATAAACATTTCTTGGACCCCAACTTTCCCATTTCCTGTTGCATTTGTTCTTTCAAAACTGGATGATTTCACAAGTCACCATGGCTTGCCGCCCTGCCACAGGTGCCCAGGTTTCTGGTGACTCTTCTCCCTATTTAATTTACACTGCTGCCAAATTGCAAGACAGTTGTGGAGCCAGGGGGCCACAACTCTGCCAAAGCAGCCGTTCCAGAGCTTTCAGCAATAGGGACAGACCAACCTTCCAGGAACCCTACAAACCTACAAAAAGGGCTCACTCCTGTGTCAAGTCTGCTGTAGAGAGATTAACAGCTTATCAGTATTTCTATTTTTTTTTCTTATTATTATTCCACAGTCTGGAGGAACCCTTTTATTCCCACTGATTTTTGAGGGAGGACTGGGGAGGTTAAATTTAATTTCTGTAGTTGATGACACATGAGTTCCTTCTAGCAAGACCCTACTGGTTGGGAAAAGAAGCAATCGTTTCTCCATTGTATTATTTAAAAAGTTATAAAGCTGCCTTCCATTTTGTCAAGAGAATATACTGAAAACTTTCTATGCTACTTCTCTCTGAATCTCATTGTGTTCCCTGGGAAGGATTCATATTTCACAATGAGTGTTGTCAGCCTGAATTAGCCTTGGTATGAAAAGAAAATATAACGGAGTGGAAGTATAGAGAAACCAGAAGAATGACATGCAACAATAAAAGACAAAACTAGAAGACGTTAGAGCAGAGCTGAAAAAGTCTTGTACTTTCAACACCAATGTCTTTAGGGTCAAGTAATGTGAGTATTTCACTCTACTCAGCACTTCCTCGGCCTCACATGGAATAGTGTGTCTACTTTTGGTCCCTCCAGTTCAAGAGACAGAATAAAAAAATATAGATGGTCCACCAAGGGGATTAAGGAGTTGGAGAAATAGCTATATGAAGAAAAAATAAAGAAATTGGGATTGCTCAGACTAGAGAAGAGAGGGCTTAGGGGAACATAGTCACAGTCTTCCAAAATCTGAAAGGTAGTTACAGAGAAGATACTCTCACCACATGGTGACAGGACAGGGGGCAATGGGAGTAAGTTGTTTCAGGGGGAATTCCATCTGGTGGTGTACAATATTCTTCACCAAGAGAAAAACCAAACATTGGAATAGGTTTCCATGAGAAGCAGTGAAAATGCTCAAGATATGTCTTAGCAGGGCCCTAGATAACCTAGTGAAAGGCCCCATTTTCATCAAAAGGTTGGATTGGAAAGTTTCCAGAGGTCCCTTCCAGCCTAGATTTTTTTTTTTTTTTTTATAACACTTTTTCATATATTAGAAAATAGAGTAAGATAGAAAAGAACACTGCTCCTTGATTTCCAGGAAAACAAGGCCAGTGTTCATTGGCAGTAAAGGATTTTTATTGTGTTGGTTTTCCAAGTATTCTCTTAACCAGCATCTCCAAGTCTTCTCTAGCACTAGTCACCAAATCTGTTCTACTTCTTTACTATCTCTGCATCTCCTTTCTCTGCTTTCACATGTTATCAGCTACAGGGCTGATGCTTCTTTAGATGTCTGCTAGCCCAGACAAAGCTACAGCTTTGACTAGGCTGTGGGAAATCAGGAAAACCCTAACAAATTACCTTAAGGCATGTACAGATCAGCTCTATGGCATGTGCATGGCAGAGCTGCTCTGCCTACGCTGTGCAGCCCACTGTAGCACCAAGATGCCAAAGCAAGTTGGTTAACCTAACAAGGGTGCGGGAAGCAATGCCCATGCATGGCTTCTCAGCTCAGCAAATGAGCCTAGGCAAAGGCCCTTTTATACCAGTTAAACTTCTGGTACTTGAGCTTAGGTGTACCTTAAAATGTACCTTGTTCAGAGTGGGAAGTAAAAACAGACTCAGACACTCTAGAAGTATTGACTTTGTCTTGACCAAGATTTTACAGTGGATGCAAGCTAGGATTGGAGCCCAGCACCACTGGTCCTCACTCCTGTGACCTTTAGGACAAAAGTAGTTTCTGTGTATCATATGAAGAATATGTATCAATCTACTAGGATCACTGGTGCATTTTAAATAAAAAAATATTGATTCCCCTACCCCCAGTATAATCCTTACACCAAAATACTATTGCTGCTTCTGAGACAGAAGATTGAAACTGAAACCCACCTACTTAAAAACACACACGCATAAACTACTTATTGAGCTACGTGACTACCTACTACAAATATAACTTCCAATTTGAAACTGAGACAATTTGTTGCAGATGTATTTAATTTTTCAAGTCCCGGTTTCATGTTCATTCAAGACATGACAGGTGTACTCTATTTTATACATTATAAGAAGCTCGGGGCTGTACAACTTGTGCCAAAAAGAAGTAATTAAATATTTAATGTTTCCTGCCTGTGATGTAGTCCTTCTTTTCTTGCTTCAGATGTGCTACGTTTAGACAGAGGTGAGGAATATTTCTGAGCCATTAGTAAATATTCTATAGCTGGTTTTGATGTGATATCATACACCTTCAAAGACTAGGTTTTTGCCAGAGTGCTCACTCTGTTTTCTCATTTATCACTCTGGTGCAACTGAGACAGAGTCACTAGACAAATATTATTAGCACTTCTGGTCCTCTGCCTGTTCCTTCTGATAAGTTCTTGGTGGAGATAGAAAGTGGTCTGACATTCAGGCAACAGCGGAAGTGTGAGAGTTTTCTAACACAGATTGGATATTGATATAAAACCTAGCAGAGTAAGAAATGAATTGGTTGGTTTGTGAAAAAGCAGGGGAAAACCCCAGGGGAAGTTATCACGAGGGTCCTAGCGACCCTGGTTACAGAGCCAGATGCTCATAGCCCATGCTCAAATCTGCCTTGTGAAGTTTTCATGTGGTTGTTAATGAAGCAAGAAAATGCTATTAAAATCATCAAAATACATGTAAAAGGGAGGAGGGTTTATTTCTACTGAGTGTCAGCAATCAGTGGAAGATAGAAATGAGAACATTAAACATTTTAATAGCAAGTTTTCAAATACATTTCAGAATTCAGTTCAAAGTACACATCAAATTGGCAGTATTACAGCAGGTTTCTTGATGCTGTTTTTCTGCAATCAAGGCTTTTGGTAAGGAGAACAGAAGGAAATGTATGAACTCATGCCTGGATGATGAAAATTAGTGAGGATATAATCACACAACAGTGGTTATGTCTTCATTAGCAAGTGATTTGGCATGAGAGAAGTGGATTATTATATAGAAACAGGTGGCACTGAAGCCCTTACACCTTCATGTTACGTGGCTCAGGGGTTTTAACTGGGACTGGATTTTCTCTCATGTCCTGGACTATACATCCCCAGAACACATGATTCAAAGCTGCCCAAAGAAGTGTTTTTTTGGCTTGGACCCTTTTGCCTGATTTAGGGTTTGCAGCACATGGAAGGACAAATACTTAGCCTTCCCCAGGAGGAATCTGGACAAGGTGCACCAGAAATGCTCTGGGGCCAAATCAGTGTGTGGTAAGTGCAGACCCTTTAATTGTTTTAACACCATGCTAACACCCCAAAACAAAGTGCTAGTATAGGCGCAGCGACAGCCGTGCCTCAGTACAGTATGCTAAGCCTAGGGTGCAGCAATGCTATGGGCTCTTCACAAAGCGAAAGATACTAGCCTGTGCTCACCTCTGCCCTGAAGTCAGAGAAGAAAGAGATTCCTGTACACCTCTAAGAGCTTCACAGCCATCATCTCTTGGCCTCATGTATGTTCGCCATTCCTGTGGCTATTTGGCAATGAGGTGAGATTGCACAAGCAAAGCAGTAGGTAGGTGAGAGAAGAGAGGAGACAAGCCAAGGAGAGGGTGGCTCTCCAAGCATTGTTCCCAGGGAAGGAGGAAGTCCTGCTGATAAGCCTGTCTGTGCTGATTTTACAGGTCACTTTCCAGCCCTGGGAATACTCCCAGGGGACTGAAGGACCTGAAGAGACTCTGTTCCCATCATCAGGAAGGAAGTTAGTAGAGTACTGAAGATAATGGAGATGCCTCGAGTTCCCCAGGATTTCCATCACATCTGTGTTCCTCTGCTGCTATTTCAGCCTGAAATGGTCCCTTCGCTCCTGCCACTGCCATGTGGAAGTGCTTCTAGGCATTGTTTCACCTTCTGGGTCTTCAAAGCTGCAGGTGGCTGAGAGACAACAGCTGAGGGGAAGTAAGAAGAGAAGTAATTTTGCTAAAGCCCTTTCAGGACCATTTCAGACCAGTGGATTTTGTGGCTGTGGAAAATGACTTTTCAAGGCACCAAGACTTGCCTGTCTCCCTCAGAAGGATAACATTCTTTCTCAAAAGAATAACTGCTGGTAGCTCTTAAACAAATTTAGAAAAAAAAGTTCTGCAAGGAAGATACGGACAATGGACCTATGTCAGGAACCTTTTTTTCTGGGTGCAGGTATATCTGACTTCTGGAGATTTTTTTTTCATTTTGCAGCAAGATATATCTATGCCCAAAATAACTACATGAACCAGAATTCTTGCTTTATGAGGAAACACCATGATTTTTAAAAAAGAGTAAAAAATCATTTTATGTTAGTTGAAACATTTCTCTTACTACGGGTATTTGCTGCTATTACTGTAACTATTATTACTTTTTTTTTATATCACCATACATAATCCAACACATTCTAAAACTCCACCGTGCCAAAGGGCAGAACAAAAGACGGGCAGAAGGTGAGAGACAAAGGGACAGAGGGGTACAAGGAAACAGTGGGGTGATACTTCTTTGCATGACAGGCAGTGGGGACAGTGGCCCGGTACCACGGCTTTGCAAGCAGTTTAAGCCAGCAGAAACCAGTAACACTGCCAAAAGAGGCAGTCCTGCCCTGTCTTTTTCTCTGGATGATTATTCTGATTTCTGCATTCCCTGTGCCCCCTCCTTCACCAGCTACTCCAGCCCAGCACAAGCGCTGATGCAGAAAACAGCTAACCGAGCAAAATACAGTTATTTTTACTCATGTCAACTTCCCAACTCTTCACTGTGCTTCCACACAACTGTTTCTGCTGGCACATGTCAGGGGACCAGAAAGGGGCAATAAGGAATAATCTGTATGGGTGGGAGGGCAGTGGCTTTTTTAGTCGTGGTGGTCTCTATTTCAGGCTCAAGCTGATGGTGAAATGAATGGCATGGTAAGTGTTGTAAAATTTTTTATAGGCAGAAAAAGGGAAGTTCGAGGGTGGATAATGAATTTGCTTGTAGGATGCTTTAAAGGAGCTCCACCCTGTGGAACACAGTGGACAGAGGGAAAAATCATGAGTATTTATTAAAAAATATAGGAAGCTGATGATACCCCCTGGTACCACGGTTTGACTAAGGGCAGGAGTCCTCTTTAAAATGAATGAGACACACTGGTGATGCAGGGACAAAAAAATGAAGCAAAATTAGCTTAGGTGATAAAGAACAAGGAATAAATGGAGAGATGGACCAAGAAGAGTGACACAGCTGAAACAACAGCTTTGGAAGCAAACCTTCACTATGCTTAAAACTGAGCACTGAATCTCACCTTCCCTCAAAGCTGAAGGTGCTCGTCTTTTTCTCAGTACAGAGGAGAGCCAGGCTAAAGTTTAATCTGCAGACATCCTATGACGGAGTGATAAAGGTACACACTGTGACTGTTATCACTAGTGGAAGGACATGTAGAAGTGTGTCACGGCCTTGTGACAAAGCGATCTCCAGTAATTCTTGTTCATAGTGTTTGCTTGGCGGCAGGACCATAATGCAACAAGCTGTTCCCAACCATTAGCTTTTGAGATTTGCATAAAATTAGTTAGGGAATGTTTGCCCATGTGGCTCAGTATCTGTATTTTCATCTAGGTGAATGAATCTAATTCTTCTTCTTTCTCTCTGAGCTCTCCATGCCTTGAACACTAAGACACTCACCACTTTTGCAGGAGATCTTCACAGTCACTGCAAAGAGGGTTTTCCTGAAACAAGGACGCAATTCCCTGACATACAGGGAAAGAATTGCGTTGCTGATAGGGAGCAGAAGAGGCTAATTGTACTGCAATATACACCTCCTGATACCTCAATGACTTAGTCATTCATGCCAGGGGACCAACAAAGAGGCACTTGCACTTAACACTAATCACTCCTGAAACAAAGACATCCATTGCCATTCGCTGATGTTCAAGGGCAGCTACGCCCTAAACGTTTTGCAAGTTGCAACACTGAGATTTGGTATGCATTAAAGAACATTGTTCGGAGAAAGTCCTTCTCTTGCATTACTAATTGAGTATCTGAGGCGCAGATGGGAGAGTTAGATACCTTGGAGTCAGCCAGGAGCAGAATCCAGTGCTTCTGGGTCCTGGTCCTCTGCCTTATCTGGTAGATCACACTGCCTCTTAAGAGTTTTGTCTGATAATCAGTGTGCATTTAGCCATGGCTTAGGATACAACTAATTAATGTAAATTAAGACCAGTTGGGTATCTCCATTATATGCAACAATAAGCTAATCATTCATAGGAGGTTAAATGAAATACTGAATGTGTGGACCATATCTCTTAAGACTATTCATCTAGCCTCACTGGAAGCATTGGGACTGTAAATTGTGTAAAATATTCCTAGGTTCATTTGTTTTATTCTTTTATAATGACAGCTCCGGTATTAAAAACTCTGGGTTTGTTTGGCTCTGGAAAGTTTTTTTTTTTCACTGGAAATCCTCTTTTCAGCTCCTCAGCGTGAAGCTCTGTGAGCAAGAATCATGCATGAAGAGAAAAGAACACAGGGGCTTTAGGTTAACATCACTGTTTAGGCACGGGCCAATGATCAAACATCAGCTTGTGTAGCAGGGAGAGTGCTATATAATTTATGAATTCAATGCTTCGTCCAAGTGACCAAAAGAACCTAAGTAAATTTTAATCAAAAGTACTTGCCAACAGAAAAGCAAAATATCTGTAAAATTCTATCCTGCAGAGAGTGTTGTACAGGGAGTTGCTATTGCAGTAGCTTGGTCTGCAACTCATTGGAGCCCATTGACTCGAGTGTGATTTTCAAAGGGACATAGTGAGCTTTTGTCAGCATGGTGCTCATCCAATTTAAGAAGAATCTGGATGACTGGAGAGGCGTTATTCTGGAAATGCCTTGGGTTATTTATACAGTCCCTGAAATAATGGTGTCGCTGTGTTGTAGTGTAAATATCCTTTCTACTCACAGAGTATTTTACCCATTGCTATCTTCCCTTGTGCTTAAGCACCAGTACTTCTCATAGAAAACTGTAAGAAATATTTGAGTTCATATTTAAGTAAAACATATTTTTAGGTCAGAATGTCCTCTTTGGCTTGAACATCCTTGTTACAATACATTTTATGAAAACACTAGTTTTGTATAAATTTGTTTATCTTTAGTGCAAATGTCCCTGTTCCAGAATTCCCATGTGCTTTGCTGTTGCTGCCAGCACCATTGCTTCTCCCTGATTGAAGGTGCAGTCCAGACAGCAGGATGCTGTACTGCAGAGGTATGTCCATGGCAGAAGAGGGTACACTGATGTTTCAGATGGGAAAATCTCCTGTAACATTTATAATAGAGCACAGCTTGCTAAAAGAGACAGGAGTCAAATGCTGGAGGTGAGAAACAGGCTGCTGCTAATTTGCTCCTGAGACTGTTGATGCAATTTCCACCAGCAGCAGCCAGAGTAACTCTGGCATAGGAATGAGTTAGAAGAAAGAATTCTGGAAAATTGTGGCATTGAAATTGCAGCTATTTCCTAATAATTTTCTTCCTGAAGACTTGAAAATAAAATAAGAGCCTGAATGTACTAGTGCATCTGTGTTTATCTACCCAAAACAGCCTTTGGTTGCTCTGGCTCCACAAATACCAAAAGCCTCAAACTTTGTCACTGATGATAACAGAAACCTTTTTTCACCACAGGGTTGTTAACAGTGGGTCTGTGGTTGGTGGGGCCTAGTTTACTTCGTGGTAGAAAATGACATTTTGTTTCCATGCAGATAATGCTGCAAGATAGCTAAGCACTTGCTACCATGTGGTAGCCACCTACGAGCATGGATTTTCTTAGCACCGAAGGCAAAGACTGAGGTTTCACATCCAGACATTGAAACCAGGTCAGCTGAGTCCTGAGAGGAGATGTGAACAACTACCACCACCACAATGTGTGTTGGACCTCAAAAGCACAATTGCTCCACTGTGCACCAGGTTGTCCAAAGCTGATCTTCCCCTTCCAGTGTGTGCAATGGTACCTTTCTGCTTGCCAAATGCTGCTCAGGCAACTCAGGGATCCCTCTGAGAAATATTTCTTCATCTGTGTCCCTCTGACGTCATTGCCTCCTTCCACACTGAGCTTCTCACGTAGGGTGATACCTGCTGGGTCTTGGCTTGTCTGCCCTAGTGAGGTTTGTCACACTTACCACAGAGGGGCTGGACAAAAAGTCGCGTCACAGCACGTGGATGATGCAGCTCTGGGCCCATGCTTTCACCCCCTCTACAGTGGAGAGGCCTGGATCAGGAATAGTTTTCACTAAGGAGGATATTCCTCAGGAATCCTGCCTGGAGTTTCTCCCATGTCTTTCCTCAGGAGAAAATCACAAATCCTGCCCCTATCCTAGACTGATTCCTTTGGATTCGGATAAGTAAGCTGCATAGGCTATGCTACTGCTGCTTCACTTATTCAGCTGGCCTTCTCTGATACCGAGCAAAGCTGTGCTATGGAGAAGTGCTACCATGGCATCCCAGGGGAAAGGTTTTCCAAAAGACTATGCATCCCACTTTTGGGGCTGACTGCTACCAGGAATTGTTCTTCCCACTGCTGTGATGTGGAATGACAACTTGTTGCATTAGGCTCTCACCCTGAGGATAGATCTGGGTGTTGGCTTTAAGAAATGTTCAAAGCACTTTATAACAGGTATTCTTATGACTTTTAGTAGGTCAATGGCTCTGTGTAGTTTCTGCACTTTCAGCATGTACAGACACAATGGCACTGACTCCCCGCCCTCCCCGCCCCCCCAAAAGGTAATATAAAATACTTCAGGATGGAGACTTACTTTAAAGAAATAAAAATAAATTAATGTGGTTTGACTGCCTGTAGATTACAATGGCAAAATTATCATGGTTTCTATTCATAAGGCACTTGGAATATAATTTGGGCAATTTCTCATGTTGGGAAAATTTCTCTCTGTTAAGAATTATGGCTCTCCAGCACTGTAAGACGAACATTTGCATATTGATAGGTAACAGAAAAAGGTGCTTTTAAAATATATAATTAGCTTCCCATTGAGCATGAGTTATTGTGACTATAACTTTTAGCATTTTGACCTTTTATTTTATTTGTCCTAAATTGTGATTGCTGCTCCAGTGCATGAACCAATGGAGGAATTTTGAACACAATTCTGCCAAGGCTGGGTGTTTAGCTGTTATCCTCAAACGTTGTGTTTCCCCCACAATAACCCCACAGATGTCCATATCTTTGATTTTCTGAAGTGCTAATGTGATTTGACTTGGTATATTTTATCATCACCTGACTTGACCTTTAGTTGTTTTGAGCAATCTGTTAAGATAAGTAATGTGCCCACAGAAGAACAATTTATCTTAGGTACAGATCATAGGAAGATAGTGCTGTAAGTGTGAAATAAACAGACGTAACTTAAACCACTTTCTATCTCAGGTTCAAATCCACCTCCACTTTTTTTTGAGATGCAGGCAAATGAGAGGTCCCAGTGAAGTTAGTGAAACAAGCTAGTGCCTTGTCTCTGAAAAGTTTTTACTCTTGGCTGCTGGACTACTCTGCAAAGTGAGATCTTTGTCCACTTGCTAGTGAAAACATCCTTGTGTACAAGCTTACTGTATTCACCAGTCCTTTGATCTCAGCTGAGAGTCGGGTGCAGGATCTATCTCCTTTTCTGGGTAGGACCTTTCTCCTGGTGACTTGTATTGATCCTGTGAGAAAGAGGGACAGATTTTGACCTGAATGATGAGACAAGTTCCAAATTAGGGCAAAGAAGGAAACATATTTGTTTTGCAGGGTAACTTGTAATATATTTGTGGAGCACAGGGGATTCACTTGCCAGAACTGGGAAACATTGTAGAGAGAAGCAATAGAACAAGTGTAGAGCAACCCTCCCATGAGTTACTACACATGTGTTACCCAAAATACCAGTGTTACAAGGCTGGCATTGTGATAGCATATGCTGCTCAGCGCTTCATTGCCCAGCCTGATACTGAGCAGTACCAGTAACCCCACTGTGTCCCTGCTTCTGTTTAGTACCTGCTTCAGTGGTGGGGAGATGGCATCCTGCCATCCACAGCACCACCTTATTCAACCGTTTTTCACCTTTTGTCAAGCAAAGTGCCAGAGCAGAGCAAAGTTGTTGCATGTCTGATGTGTGTGGGGCTTGGGAGGATCAAAGATGAGGCAGCACAGGGATCATGAGGAACATGAAAGGGGTTCCACCACTAGTGTCATCTTGGAGCAGCATTCCTTGTAGAATGAAGTAGCCCTCTTGGCAGACGGGGCCAGGACCTCACAGACAGAAGGATCACCTAGGCTAAGCCATAGATGACTACTCAGGAGACAGGTCCTTGCCTCCTACCTCTGTGACCCAAGTCTTGCTGACACTTGTCTGAGGTGTAGTGTCACTGCAAGACTCAGGGTTATTACAATAATTCTTAGGCATCATGAAAGTTTGAAACAGCACAGCTTAAATAATACTACATCAGTAACATGGCATAAGGACAGAAATACTACACAGTCTGAAAAACCAAGTTGCACCAAGCCAACTTCTGTAGTAGTCAGTGTTAGATCTTTCAGGTTTGTATGAGGCTTGCCCAGTGTACTTCCTTTCCCAAAGGGAAAGTCTTAAATTGAGGACACTTGTTGATTTTGCATCAGAATGGCAAAAGTTTATGTGTATTTTCACTCTTAAAAAAATAATAGCAGAATACACAGGAATATTTCAGAGAATATACAAATATACAAGAAGTCCTCCTGTATAATTTATGGCTAATATACAAGAAGTCCTCCTGTATAATTTATGGCTCAAGGCAAGATTTACTTTTTTTCAAGTTTGCTACACTTCACATCAAACCAAACAAAAAAACATCCAGTCAAAATATAAGAAGAGGGAAGATCACAGAACACTCTCAAACCCACTAACGTGATCTGCTTTTTATCTTTTGCCATGTGTTTCTTCCACACAGTCTAGGATAAGTTTATAGCAAGCCTTTAAAGCCCAGATAAAGAATCCCAAGATAGATAATTAGAGGTCTTTTCCGTCAGTGGTAGAATATAATAAAATTAATACTGATCTACCACAACAAAGAGGCTATACTCAGAAATGAAAGCCTCAACCCACTAATGGCCACAACACTAAGAATGACAGGACATAAATATATCAAGTGAAGGTCTTAGAAATCCAACATTATCATCAACATTTGACATCAAGATGGTCTTTTTTGAAAAAAAAAATAGTTATTTTAGGTACTCTAGACACTGGAAAGGCCTGTTTAAAAACATCTGTAAAAATTCACACACTTTTTTTTCCAAATCAGCCAACCCTTCAGATCATCAGGTCTATGGGACCAATTGTTGTCACTTTGAATGAATTTGGACTTAAAGCAGGAGCAGATTCCTCCCATCCATCTGTCCATCTGTAGTATTCAGGATACAAGTGATCACTACTGCCCCTTCTAGACTTAAAATCCACCAATATATCTTCAAATATCACCTTCAAAACTGTATGTGCTTGCATCCCTGACTACCTAGTTGTTTGAATATATTTTTCAATTCTCTACATTTTGCGAGTCTTGTAAAACTATGTTTTAAAAAGAACATTTATAATGTATGTGTTTTCCATTTAGTCTCCATTTTCAGTCTCCTACAAGTCACTAAGGCCAGACTTTTCTTCTTGCTTTACATATGGTTAGCAGCAAATGAAGCGGCTTTCATTTTGATGAAAAATCTCTGTATATAACCTGTCACCCTGAGGAAGAGACACATCCTGTTTAATAAGAATTTCCTCCAAACGAGCCAAGAAAGTCCATTCAGAATTTGCATGTGACCAAAAGAAAAGACTGGGGAAATGATTTGATTATATTATGCTGTAATGAGAATGTGAAAAGCAACAAATACAGTATATGTGTAAGCTTAGAAGGCTTGTAGCCTTTGCTTCTCTATACTGTTTTACAGAGAAAACACAGATACAGAAGCATTCTTTATTTATTTATTAAAGCAAAAAATTGAATGCAACAAATTTTGCTGACACTAAATTTTTGTCCTTGATTTGGAGGGTGACATAAGATGCCAATTAACAGTGATATGGAAAAATCTTGCAACTTTTAAATTCAAGAAACTACTAAAGATACCTGATTTGTTAAATTTTACCCCCATAGACATCGTCAGACTTTCTTGCCACTTTTGGATGTGTTGGGAACATTCAAGAAGTGATTGGATACATGCAGTTCATTAAATAAAAATCCACTGAGCCTGGCTTGTTACTAAATATGAAGACAGTGTTTCTGGTTCAAGAAGTCCCTGCATGGTAGATTTCTGCAGGCTGGGAAAGTATTGTGGGGTAATATCTCTACAAACGCTTATCTTGTTCTTATATTCTCATCTACGCATCCATGATGGGCTGTTGCTGGGAACTGGCTAGTGGACTTTCATCCAGTACCACTTTCACCTGATCTAACACAGCGCTCTCCATTCCTATGAAAACATCAGTCAGATCAAATGCCTCAATAATCAAAACTCAACTGAACTGCTGAAAAAAAAGTATCATCTTAAAAATGCCGAGATCACAAAAGCTGGTGAACCATTCTACATTAAAAGGCAAATTAATTTACTCCCTTCAATCTCTCAAAGTTCCAAAGAATCTGAAACAAGATGAAAATCCTTCCTTGATTCCAAATTTGGGGAGCTGTATATCCCTGGACTGGTGACCAATACACACAGTGGGGGCATCTGAGAAATTTCATTCTTTCCCCTCCCCTTTCTGTGTCCAGTCTCAGTTGCTTGTTGGGAGGAGAGAATCTCTCCCAACCATTGGAGGGACTTCACGTAAGGAAGGAAATGTATTCAGAGCCACAGGACTGAAATTCATCTTCTGCTTGCCCAGGCTGAAAAATCCATCCAGAAGGAACATCTGGTTGATCCTGCTAAATCATCTTTTCAAAACACAGCAAAGTTTCATATAGCAACTGGCAAATAGATGGAAAATATAGAAAAAACAGAGCTGATGTCTACTGTAAACATTCACACAACAGCAAAGTCAAGGGGGTTGAGGTTAGCCCAGGAAACATAAAATACTACTGAGTTTACCCCTTATTCTTTAAAATGCATTTTTAACTTCCATCTAGGAAGACATCCATTAATAATTTCTCAAAGTTGAGTGGAGTTGGTTGTCTGCAGGGAGTAGGAAGATTTACTTTGCTTTTTTGCTTATGTTTTCTCATATCCAGAGCTACGATTTCCAAGTTTTCTGCCAACTCAGCAAAGATGCAGTGAGTTGCTGTTTCTGTTCCGTCTTAGTTCTCATCTGTAACATGAGTGTGAGTCATCAGACAGTGCCCCTACAGAGAGATGTTGGAGGCCTATTGGACTGATTTTATAAACATATAAATTGCAGGGAAAGCATACAGTGACCAAAGTCTTTTTCTGGAGGTAATCACTGGTTGGGAAGAGATTTTTCTGTTGTTGTAGAGATACTGTTAAACAGGGAACTAGAATGAATCCTTCTGTCGTGCACCTGATGGAGCTGGAAGTTTCGGAGCGGAGGAGAAAAGGTCTTCATTAAATGTACAGGGACACACCATCACATAGTTCTTCTGTCCTGGGTTAACTTTCAGAAACAAGTGAACAGATGCAGGAAAAGGTTGGGTGCCAGTGATCTGATAAATCATGGAAGAGAATCCTGATTTTTGTTCTGACAGTTTATCAGAAAATACTAAAACCAGAGCTGAAATAAGGGTTGTACCTAATAAGAACATAAACTGTTGCATCAAGTAAGGTTACAGGATATATTTTCTTGATTAGCAGGTGAAACATTCTTGTTTGTTCTCTGTTCTCTGAAAGTTTCTCAGACATTTCTTCAATTCCCTTTTTTAGCTCTCAGAAACTAACCCTGTACATACTGCTCAAAAACACTCAGTGGGACAAGTACATTGAGAAGACAAGCACTTTGCAGGGAATGGCTTTCCAGTGCTCTTTGCTGTCTGTGCCCATTTCTCTAATTCAATGACCCACTTAATCAAAAAACTTAGTCAGAAATGGAAGGATATGAAACAGCACATTTAGATTCATCTATATGTAGCAAGATGGCCCTTGGGGTTCTGATTCATGACTGAGTTCCTATGTGTAATGGTACTGCAAATAATAAATAATCATTGGCCTGTCTGAGTGAGTCTGCCAAGGGGAATCTTATTTTTATTTAGGCAGAGGATGTTTTGCAATTAAAAACAATTATTCTAGGACAGGGAAAGTACTTGTCCCTCAAGAACGGTAAGGCTGCAGGCTAATGTATGCCTCTCTTGAGAGACTCCTTTGTGCTGCCTGCTGCTGAGTGTACTAGGTGTAGGTGAAGAGAAAAAAAGAGGGACAGGAGCCTGGTGTGTGACTAAACCCTAAATGTCTCCCAAGGAATTGATTTTATGTGTCATTGCAACAACAGTTTTTCAATTAATTTGGTTCTTCTTATAACAGTTGAGTAGAGTTGTGTGGAGAAAGGTAAAACCATTCCACAAAGGATTTTGTCACTTTGACGTTTAGTTCTGATCTGCTGTGGAATGAGAACCACAAGAGCCGAAATTATCTCTGAAAGCATGAGCAGCTCTGAACCCAGGGCAGACTGGTAGATCTCAGGAGCCTTTTGCTGCCAAGGAGCTGCAAGGCTGGGAGGAGTGGGAAGAGATGCACTTGACAGCAAATCACACACAAGTTTTTCACAGAAACCTATGGGTTTTGAAACCCATCCCTTGTCTATTCCAAATTCTGGTGAAACTGAAGGACTTCTGCAGAACATTTCAATTTACAGAGGCTGCTAATGCTGTCAAAGAGGGGCATCTTTTGGATCAGCAGAAGTTAAGAGCCATTTGAAATACAAATAAAGACTTTGAGTCTATTTTTTTACAGCTGTGTAATCAAATTACTTTGCTTTCAGGTCACTGAGCAACAAACATTTGATTCTTTCTTTGAATAACGTAGTAAGATACAAGTAACTGCTTGGCTAAATTTTTGGTCACTGATTTTTCATCAGATATGGATCTAGCAGTACTTCCCTTCCCACCCCTCTCCCTGCACCCACAGGCTGTATCCCATTATGTCATGTCATGCTGGGTTACCTCCTACTTTAGCAACACATGCCATGATGTGACACCCCATAATTCACAGAGATAGGAACAAAGTACTCTAAACAGTAGAGTGACTGTAGTATTTGGGACATCTGCAGAGTGCTGGATGACAGCACAGGATTTTAGCTTTCTGAGTAAAAGTTGGATAGCTCAGCAGATATACCATGCTTAATGGGCTAAAATGCAAGGGTAATCAGTACCATCAAGAACCTGGTGCCTGGAGTCTCAACAGCCCATGAAGCAGAAAGTAATCAGATCAGCCTTCTCCAGCGAGTGTCACAGCAGCTCCTACATGTGGCTTCAAGGTGCCTGAATGGATTCAAAGTGAAAGAGAAAAGTAGAGCAGAAATGCCATTCAACCCATAATATCCTGGTTCTTAGAGGAGCTGTTATTTGGAAATGCCTTGATGAACAGCATGTTGATGACTGAGCTGTTTGTGCCTCTGGAGGGGTTGGCATATGAAACGTGCTCATTCTGTAGACTCATCCTGGTGATTATTCATTCTCTTTGTTGTGGTCAGGCTTCCAAAGAGGATATGATGCCCCCTGTGCTGTTAGGAGTAATAATCCTAAACCAACATCTGCTCCGCAAAACTTGCAACCTGAGATTTAGATAGCATGCAGCAAATTAATAAAGGGACCCTGACTGCAGTACAAAGACAAACTAACAAGTTAGAGTAGGTTTAACAGCCGGTGGTCCTCACCAGCAAAATCCCGCTAAAACCTGTTATCTTGTAGATGAGTCTGGTGTTTCCAGGACTCACCTTCATGCAGCATATGGGATGCAGAGATTTTTTTTCAGATATGAGGTTATTGTAGACAGTCTAACTTGCCCCAGAAAGAACAAGAGCAGGCCCTTTATGAGGAAGGAAATATTGGCTGTGTGCTTCAGTCATGGCAGGCTCCTTCCCTCTCATGTAAAAAAGCAGCAGATTTGCATTCAGCTAACTCGGCCACAACATCCATACTACAAAGAGCACAAGGTCAGAACGGAAGGAGCGGGGCACTGCTGAGGTTTCAGAAAGGTGAACAAAGGCAATTAAGAATGAAGCAGAAAAGAAAATGGGAATGGCAGGGGTTACTGCACTGGCCTACATAAGTCACTGTCTGGCAGGAGGCTACCTGCCAAACAGTGATTTAGTGAAATCGCAGGCTCTGGGTGCAGTTCTTAGTGCTGATGCAGACTTTAGGTTCACTTGCCTCACCTGAAAAATGCAGATACTTATAAAATTTCTGATTCTTTATCATTTATAATTTTGAGAGTTTTTTAGGAGGAACTAAATCTTGCCCAGTCCCTTTCCCATGCCAGGGCAATCCAGCCTCACTTAATGTTCCACACTGAACCACAGAGCAGATTATTACTGTTTTATGCTAACAGTAATAGTTGTGTTGGTGTTAAGTAACACCAGGAAAGACACTGGGAGTTGCTTGTGCTTCCATTGCTTTTTCCACCGTTTTGCCTCAAGCAGAGAGAGAACATTAGCCTCTTTGATCAGGTAGCTGTACAGTACACCAAAACTCCATCAGGTTAATATTTATTTTACAGATGTTGTTTAATCAGGAAGAGGTTACGTTCCATGCTTCTAACTGTAGGCCTGTGCCCAGCTATGTAGAGAAGTGGTCACGTTCGGTGCAAAATATTTGCCAGAAAAGGAGCTACTGCATTTACTATC
The DNA here is from genome assembly GCA_034008185.1 of Gorsachius magnificus. NCBI lineage: Eukaryota > Metazoa > Chordata > Aves > Pelecaniformes > Ardeidae > Gorsachius > Gorsachius magnificus. The sequence continues at coordinate 169,688,416 of CM067081.1, forward strand.
ACATTTACTGCTTTATATAGCATAATAGTATTACTGAATTAAAAATATATCTGCTGTGTACCAAGGTTTTGCCGTGTGTCCTGGGCAAATGGTTATAGTCAAGTATAATGGATTCTAATGCTTGTCCATATGAGCAATCAAGAGTCCAGAGAAGTTTATAGAAGGTATGTGGGGTTATAAATCTTGAGTCCAAATGAGTCTAGCAGAATCCCATGTTCATGGCTACACTACAAGGCTCATCTTTCTCCTACTCCATCCACAGCCTTCTGGTTTTGCTATGTCCCTTGATTTGTTTCATTGTGTATCAGTTTGGGATCTCTTTCAGAGAGTTAGTTGGGTGCCATAAATTCACTGCAACGGAAGGCTGCTTCTCTGACACAAAGTCAGACTGACATCCTTTAAAGTAAAAGTGAGACATTCACAGCTCTAGCATGCATATTTCATTTAATTACTTGGACAAAATTTACCTCAAAACTCATAAATACAGAGAAAGAAAGTACCACAACCAAAAAAAGTATTTCAGATTTTGGGCTATTTGACTCTTTTGACAAGGAATCAACATTTTCTGCTTTAGCCAGCCACTCTATAGAATTTATCACTTAGTGGAAAATTCACTTTTCCTTTAAAAATTATTCTCAGACAGATACTTCAGTAAATCCATAACATGGCAATGGCTGTATTTTCTGTAAATGCATTTTTCTTTCTTATAAACTGTTAAGATCAGCAATAGACTGCTACCTGGAATAATGCCCATGCAGCGTCCTCAATACAGTACATTTTTAAAATTAAAATTCTTCAAAACTTAAAAGACAGCAGAAGAATGTGGACCAATATTACTGCTTTTCTGGTGCAGTATGTTAGATACATCAAAAAGGAAAGAAATAAGAATTAAAAGAAAACAATTTTAATTTCCTTGAAAATCTGATTAAAAAGAAGAAATGTAAATAATTTAAACAGGTATTTTTAAAGTCCTGCTGCTATCCAGGATTTCAAAATACAGCAGAGAGTTTCAAAACATTATTTTTTAGCATGAATGTGTACCTTTTCATAAGGGTATCCTTTGATGAGCTATAAAAGAGCACAATAACGGAAGGTAAACTGAAGTCCCCTTTTAAAGACCAAAGTTAAAAGAGCAAACCAGAAAAATAATATCATCTGCCAACTTCAAAAGAATTTCAAAGCATGAAATTCCTTAAGCCTGAAACATAATTTAATTACTTATGTTTAAGGATACAGTGTAGAGCTTTGAAATCTTGAGAAAACAGGAAAAAATGACTTGTCTTTTTTTGTGACTAATGAAAAAATCTCCACAAAGGGTTTCTAATTGTGATACCCCAGATGTTTGGGATGTATGAACATGTCACACCCAGAAATCCTTTTAACTTTCAGTTACTTTTTTCCTGTGGATTTCCATGAAATAAAACATTGTGTAAGGCCAGCTTTCCCAGCTGGAACGTGTTCAGCTCAGAAGTCTACTTAGAAACAAGGAAAGAAAATCTCTTCCCCTCCCACAAAGGGGCGAGGCACCTGTGCTACATTACCCTTTTGCTTCACCCAAAGTGTGTCTGCACTCGGGATTTTGTTAGTTGTGACGGTTGCCATGAGCTGTGTATTTGCTGATATTTACTTGCATTGACCTTGTAATTTCACTATAAACAGAAATTAGCGGGTGCCAGAAGAATCTGAGATCATATAAGTAGTGTCACACAGTGCTTTCATTCTATGTAAACTTACTCTCACTCTCCCTCTCGAAGTGGGAAGGGTGCTAAAATGATTAGCTTAGACTAGTGCCTCACTTCTATTTGTGTAAAGTTGAATGAGGCCAATCCCCTATGCTATGATTTTACAAGAATCAAGCACATGTAATTGCCCAATCTGCAGCTCTGGCCAGATCTTCATTCTTCATAGCTCCTTAAAAATGTACAGGTCAAAAGCTCTTCCTCGGTCAGTGACTTTCTGTATGTTTTTATTTCCTGTTAGTTGCTGAAATTAGCAAAAAAATTACTGATAACAGAAAATCAAATCCTGGTGCTCCAGGTTTTATTGCATGAGGCTAGGGTGAGTTATCAGTACTGGAGTCCTGGTGAATGTTAAAATGGGTCTGTTATTTTTATAGGCCTACTTATGGCAAGGCATGAGCGTAAATTGAGCTGAAATCTTGCTTTTTAAGTACAAGCCTTTTCTCATGGGTGCCAAGTAAAGACAGAATATTTTGGGGGACATACTACGGGCAGCTGTTTCTTACCAACATTTGTGGTCGGTTCTCTGCACAGCACCCTGTATGCATGCATTTAGGTAACACTGTTTCTTTAAAAATAAGGGTAAAGCTTGAAATGGGAACTCTCTAGCTTAGCGTGTTTGCTGAACAAACACTGAAAGGCAGCAGGGAGGTAAATCATTGTTGCATGCTGAAGGGAAGCATGGCATTACTTATGAATGACTGCATGCATGGCTGCCTGACTCAATGAATGAATCACCCGGAATAAGACTGTGCAGCTTGAACGAGCACAGAAACTGCTCTGATTTTCATTTACAAAGCTTAATCATAAATATTGTATATTCTACAAGGCAAGGAAGGAAGCGCAGTCAGACTGGGTTAATGTGTTTTATTTCCAGGGCTGGGTACACTGGATCGCTGTGGTGCTCACCCCTCTGAGATCACCTGTGGGCATACAGTTCTTTCAGTTCCAGCAGCGTAAACATTTCAAGCCAGGCTGGGGTTCACTGACCTGACGGGTTGCATCACATACACATTCATTAAAAACAACAGTGCCATCAGGGAAAAATTATACCATGAACTCTCTCTTACACTACAGAGATCCAGGGTTATTTCCTAATAACTTAAATATTTCTGTGCTGGCTTCCATTATTAAATAAAAGTAGGCAGAGCCTAACAGGCCACCTTTTATAAGGTGTTTATAGCATGGCAAACACCTCATGTCAGACTGTCTGAAATGTCACCAACATTAACAGTTTCAGCTGATGCACCACATTTTTGAGCTTTGGAAGCTTTCATAGGAAACAGATTTCAAATGATGAAATATTGTCTGCACTGAGGGACAAACTGTGCTATGACTAGTTTAACTCCATAAGTGGAAGTTACATATTGTAGAATAAAAATTTTCACAATTTTGTTTTGATTTTGAAAAAGAATGAACAAAACAGCACCATATTTTGCACTCTTCAGCTCCTGCTTGAAAACTAGTTTTGCTGCTTTTTGTAATTAGCAAAGTTTACTATACCATGAATGATCAGAAGTCACTCAGAATCACTCCATATTTTTTCTCCAGTAAAAATAAACCTTCATTAATAACAAGTGGTGCTGGAAATCCACAGAAATGCTTTGAATATTTTAAATGCTCCAAAATCTTTCAGGGCTTTGAGTCCAATGTCAAGCTTTATGATGAGAAATTGATTTGTACTGATGAGCTATGATGTAGACAAATGATGACGTTTGGTTTCAAGATACCACTTAAAAAAACAAACATAAAGAGCAATTTTTTTTTAAAAAGGCTACAAAAATCTCTCTGCTGGGTAAGCCAGATGAGTTTTAACTAAAAGACACTGCATTTCTTTAGGCTTTGAGCCTAGGCAGATTTAGATATAATACAGCTGTGTTTTGTGAAGGTTCATACAAAAAAAATGCATCCTGAAATTAAATGATAGGACAGAGTAAAGCATAAATTGCAGGAAAGACACCATGCAGACAAGTGGCAAACAAATTTAGAGTAAAATTTTAAGGCTAATATCAAAAGCTACATTTACAGAAAGAAGCCAGCTAATGTGAAGGGGGTTTTTTGTCTGTTTTTTCAAAAAGCATGCAGATGGAAGTAGGCTGCTCCAAATGAAATGGACAGAGGCTTAAGGTGAGATGAAAAAAATGTATGGGTAGCAAGGAAAGCAAGCAGTTAGACTGTGTGTCTTATTGTGCAAGTACTTAACCTACTCTGAATAAACTGCCATCGAAGAGCTTTGTAGCGGGATCAAGAGTAGCTCACATGCATCTGTACATATCAAGCCCAGGGACATTTAAACATATGCAGACAAGCTTGGCAGGAGATCACTGCTGAGACCATGAGCAGTGTTGTCATGCACCAGCGATGCTCAGATGGACACCAACTTGGTCACGGCCTCGCAGATATTTGCAGAAAATCTCCAGTGCTGCTGGGAACATGCCCCAGGCAGGTCAGAGGGAGAATTCATGGCAAAGGAGTCCCTCTCCTTTAGTGTCAACTCTGCCCTAAACCGACCCTGGGTACCAGCAGAGCTGCTTTCTGTCAGCCAGCTAGGGCCCGTGGGTAAGATACTTACATACTAGGACACCCTCCTCTGCATGATCCTGGTTACATGTGGGACAGAAAGGTCAGTCACTAAACACACAGATGCTCACCACATGGTTTTCTGTGACCACAGCCATGGCTCCTCACTGCTCCTCTGGGCACACAGCTGTTAACATCTGGCATGGATTTTGAGTACCTTATTGGTAATGCAGATTGACATTTCCTAGGACATAACATCCAATGCCTGCTTCTTGTAATCAGGTGGGACTGCCCTTGCAGAAGATGGGGGCTGCAAGCCACATGCTGCTTATTTCAGAGACCTAAAGGACAGGGAAGTGCTTACAGATGGGAGGTGACTGGCTTCCCAACGTGCCTTTGTGGATGCATTGCACTGAATATGCTGGGCTCAGTAGATCTTGCTAATTAATTTTTCCTGCAGAGGGGGAATCACGGTGCCAACAGCACCAGTACAGTGTCACTGCCAGTCACGCAGTGCAGACTGGCCACAGGGGCCGTGGTACAACCATTCAGGAGTTAGACGCAGCTTGCAAACTGTAGAGATCCCTGTTACTTCTGTGTGTTCTTTGCCTCTCTGTTAGCTCTAAATCTAGAAATCTCACTTCATTACAACCCTTCCTACCGCAGCTGATTGTCCCACAAGGTGCACTCACCACCTCCCTCTAGGCATGAGGCTAGAGGCCTGCATAGGATTGCAGAATGCCCTCTAGCTCATGAACACAAAACTACTGTAAATGACCTGTGGAAATGCAAGCATAAAAAGTAACGTCTTAGCCAGACACAATATCTAGTGTAGGGGTATGAAAATACCTTTGTAAAGGGATACCCTAGTGCATGAACCCCTCCTCCTTGAAAACATGCAAGCACGGCTATGACTTGATGGTTGGCAGCCCTTGTGAAACCTCCTGTTGGGGCACGATCTGACCTGCCAGCGGCTCCTGCTTCCCAGCGGTTCACTGCCTGGGCTTCCCCGCACAGCAGCTGCTTCTGCTCACAACACAGCTTTTAGGACTCTGCTGAACCGTGTCTCCTCTGATCGCAAGACGTGTTTCCTCCTCCTGTTTGCTTGGCACGGTGGTGTCTGCCAGTGGGGTGTGGAGCGGGGTGACCGTGCCCTCCCCTGTTTGCTGAGCTGGGGGGCTGGAGGAAGAGAGCTGAGGTGGGGAACCGAGATTAAGTACCCTGAAATTCATCAGAAAGATTTGTTATGGTAATTTAACCTGCAGTGTTATTCAGATCTAAAGCTACTCTCACCCTCCTGTTCTTCCCTGGGGTTAGAAACCTGTTCAAAATGCAAATAAGAGATCCAGATCTGGAGCCTGTACACCTCCAGGTTTCTGCTTGCCTGTTAGGGTCTGGGATTTAGGTTTGATCCAGTTCAAAAGCTGGGGGAGCACTAGGAAATGCAGATCTGCACCAGGAAGCAGGCCCCTCCTTCTTTCTCCTCCAAACCAGCACAGGAGAGCAAATGGCAACTTCTGCACAGATGCTCTCAACTTTAAGTGTGGAGATGTTTCTGGCCTCATCTCTTTTAGAAACCGAGTTTCCAGGTCAGGTCTCGAATGTATTTTGAATGTACATTCTTGCATTTGCTGTCTTTCCCCTGGCTTTCTCTGGCAGATTATATAGCGCAATACAGAATGACTAAAAATAATAATACAGAAATCAGCTTTTATACTTTCCTTTTTGTTTCATTCCCTCAATTCAATTTCCTGGATCTGTTTTACTGTGAATATACCTAAGCAAAAAGTCCTTTCAGTGAGGAAGTAAGTCCTTTTAAAAAATACTCACTTCTAAAATAACCGAGTGGGGTGAGTCATGTAGCAGGAAAAAGTTAAGAATCACAAACACTGACTCCAGTAATACGTTGCTTCCATTAGTAGCAATTTCTTTATGACCTTAAGACTTCTGTAGCAGCATAAATATTTTAAATGGTTGCAGCAATTCGAATAATCTTAGTTAGCTCAGGCATTAAAAATGCAGCAGTGAAAGAAGGGAGGCTTGCTGACAGCATTCAGGCTTAGAATTATAGTCGCAGTCATGACCGTGTCACTGCATGATCATAACTTTCCAGGTGGATTTACAACACAGCAGTCACTTGGCAGCCAAATCACAGAGAACCAAAGCTGGGACCTCCAGAACCAAAATCAAAACCCACAGTTTGAATTGTAGTGCTGTAAATACTTGGAGTAAATCTTGCCTCTGTGGGCTAAGTGCTTCATGCAGGGGGTTGCAGTAGCATGCAGATATTCCCCAAAGAATAAGTTGCAATAATATTATAAATCATGCAGATTTAATGTTTATTACTGTGGTAGTCACTGTTTGATAAGCACTCCATGTCAAAATAGGGGGTAGAGAAATTTGAGCTACATCTCTAATACTCAATAAAATAGGGCTGCTCTTGTGGAGCTCTTGTGAGGGGAAAATAATTGCAAAATAATTCAAAGAAAAACAATTGCAAAACAAAATAATTGCTATGTTTGGTCTTTTTTTCAGTTGAAAAAAAAATAATGTGGGGTCTGGCCTGCAGGCTATCCGAGTGGTATTTTCATAACATGAAACCGGAGCTGTATGTTGCATGTGTGCATAGGAGACAGGAAGAGTTGAGACTTTCATGTACCTAACTTTAAAATCCAAAAATAAACATGGCCCTACTGAAGATCATGCAAGCTTTCTTCCTGATTGCTTTGCTTTCTGGTTTGATATATTTCTTGTCTGTCTTATTTGAATTTGATGCTTTGAGGGTAAGAACACCTGGCAGCTGTGGTTATTATTGCAAATTGAGTAAAAAAAGTGCTAAGGGTGATGAGTTTGTTTGCAGGATATGCGTGGAAAAAACATGCAGATCTAGATCTAATGTGGATCTGCTACATGAGCTAGACCTTGCTGGTTGAGCTTGTCTCGTGTCTTAGCCCAAGCACTGGCCTGGAAATGGCCTCTTAGAGGAAGGTGGAAACACAGGTCTTGAATATCATGTATGACATATCTTTGTGGCATCTATGCCATCACTTCATGCATGAGAAATGTAATTTCTTAACTGTTGTGGTGATTGTCACAGCCCTTGGACCCATATCATGTTCAATATTTGCTGAATGAAACCCATTCATTATGTCCTGTGCAACCTGCTCTAGGTGAACCTGCTTTAGCAGGGGGATTGGACTAGATGATCTCCCGAGGTCCCTTCCAATCCTTGCCATTCTGTGATTCTGTGATTTAAGCACCGTGGGCACAAAGATCTTGTTGCACAAGCAATATTGGCAGATCAGAAAACACTTTCATTAAAGAAAAGTGTATTTTACTATCCACAAGCTAGTGAGTTTCTTTCTGATCTTTTCTTGTCCCGCAGCGAAAAGACACTTGAGCACTGAAGAAGGTGCTCACTCTTACTGCAGACTGACTCCAATGTTATTACTTTCTTATTTACTCCAGTTTTCTAAGTATTTAGAAGATTATTATAATAATTTATACCGCCTTTGCTTCAAGCTATTGCTATGTAAACTGCTGCTAGGGTCACCTTGAAACATTTTATTTTCAACAGGAAGAACCCCCATTGTCTTTATTCTTTCTCATATCTTAGTTTAATTAAATCTAATTGTTTTTTCTTTTGGCTAATGTTACCATATTTCCAATGTAAGAACATTACTGCCTAGATTATTTCAGTTATATTCCCAGTCAATGTCATTGCTAGACTCAGGGCTGCCCAGAATAGAGGCTAAGACATAAGCTGTTCCTTCTTTTCTTTCACATACAGTATGATCTGAACTTTACGTAGGACTATTCACATGAATAAATAGTTGTCAAGGTGAAGCAGGGTCGAAAAATATGGCCCTAAATCTTAACCAAGAGACGTATCAGAGCAGTTCTCTAAAGATAAATGACCATTGTTATAATTTTTTTAAGACAAATACTACTTTGGTCTATAGAATAAACAAGCTTCCTCTCAATCCTGTCATATGATATTCATGCTGGAATTCACTTGAACAAGAGTGCATTCATTTCATGATAAATAACTGGTGGTTATACAACACCTTTGACCACAAAGCCTTCTAAAGACTGTGTTGTGTTCCTTCCATAGTTACCAAAAAAAAAATAATATCAGAAAAAACTGAGGCATAAGTTTAATAGCATGAGCAAACTGCAAACAAATGACAGATATTTCACAATCAAAAGGCCAACTTTATCAGAGAAGTTATTTTTTGCCCATTATGTGCTTGAAGCAAACAAACACTCTCAGTACATTGACAGGGAAACTGAGTCACAACACACAATTGACCAACAGTCACAGAAACTATTGTTGTTGGAGGTGGCTTTAAAACTCAGGAGCTCCTGTCCTCCAGTCCTTCGTTCACAAGCTTCCTTTCCTATGTGGACTGCATGAAAATAAGCAATAGTTTTAATCAACTTTTTTTTTTCCTTTTTTTTTTGCTGGGGACAAAAAAAAAAGGAGGAATGCATTTGTCAGGCTTTGAAAATGCTGAAATTCACTTCATCAGATTGAAAAGGGCTTAGAGCTCAGGGAACTCTTGACCTGAATCTGTTTCTAGGAATCTGCAGAACAAGTTTGTTCTTCTGGTTATTAAATTTATTGTTTGGATGACTATAAGCATATTCATGGAAAACATAAGTAACTCATGAACGTCTTATGGTAGTTACCATGAATAGTCATTCATCTGAAACTTCATCTGGGAAGTATATTCATCATTCATTACTTCAGCATTGCCATTGCACAACCAGATAATACAAATACAACTGTATAGCCTAAATGACATGTTGCTTACCATTAACAGTACATAGTGAATAATGCCAAAGTGCTCTCCTGGCGGACTATCTGCACAGCAGGATGTGTCCATCTAAATCATGTGGTAAACCCCCAGAATTGCAGACAGACAGGGAGTGTTCCTGAATGACTGGCAAACAGGGAAAAAACCAACTAATAGTCATTGAGGGAATGATTCGTGATACATTATGTGATATCACTTGCTCTTTTATCTGCATGGTTTTTTTCTAGATGTGAGCAAACTTGGCCCACATTCCTCATAAAATAGTTACGTTTTTGAAGTCATCGGGCTAATACAGGTCTAACAGCTCCATAGCAGTCTATGAGTATGCTTGCATCAAACAGAATTTTAAAAGAGTTTGCATTTAGCATGTTTGAGGCTGAATCTTTTAAGGTGTGTCTAAAGTTTTCTAGAAAGCCACAGACACCGTTAAAATCTGTATATTTGTAGGTATGTGTACTTTTGTGATGACACAAAACTGGGAGGAGTGGCTGATACACCAGAGGGCTGCGCTGCCATTCAGAGGGACCTGGACAGGCTGGAGAGTTGGGCAGGGAGGAACATGATGAAATTCAACAAGGGCAAGTGTCTAGTGCTGCACCTGGGGAGGTCGAACCTCATGCACCAGTACAGGCTGGGGGCTGACCTGCTGGAAAGCAGCTCTGCTGAGAGGGACCTGGGAGTCCTGGTGGATGACAAGCTGACCATGAGCCAGCAGAGTGCCCTTGTTGCCAAGAAGGCCAATGGCATCCTGGGGTGCATTAAGAGGAGTGTGGCCAGCAGGGCGAGGGAGGTTCTCCTCCCCCTCTACTCTGCCCTGGTGAGACCCCACCTGGAGTACTGTGTCCAGTTCTGGGCTCCCCAGTTCAAGAAGGATGAGGAACTCCCAGAAAGAGTCCAGAGGAGAGCAACTAGGATGATTAGGGGACTGGAGCATCTCCCCTATGAGGAAAGGCTGAGAGAGTTGGGCTTGTTCAGCCTGGAGAAGACTGAGAGGGGACCTCATCAACACATACAAATATCTTAAGGGTGGAAGTCACGAGGATGGAGCCAGACTCTTTGCAGTGGTGCCCAGCGACAGGACAAGGGGCAATGGGTACAAACTGAGACATAAGAGGTTTCAGTTGAATATGAGGAAAAACTTCTTTACTCTGAGGGTGATGGAGCACTGGAACAGGCTGCCCAGGGGGCTTGTGGAGTCTCCTTCTCTGGAGATATTCAAAGCCCACCTGGATGAAGTCCTGTGTAACATGCTCTAGGAGAACCTGCTTTAGCAGGGGGGTTGGACTAGATGATCTCCCGAGGTCCCTTCCAACCCTTGTGATTCTGTGATTCTGTGATTTTGAAGGTTAGAGCTCAGATGATAATACATTCAGTTCACTAACATTGAGCTCAGTATGAATTCCTTACACAGGTGGCTTTTTTATATATCTGTTCAGAGCTTTCTTACCTCAGCCATGCTTGCCACCACTTTAGTCCTCTTACAGTCATTTACACCACTGCAAAGTATGACTGAAATATCACCTCATCATATCCTAACAGTTCTATATATTATCTCTGCTCTAAAAAATAAGGGCTCATAGGCCTAATCTCAGAGATGTGTTCTGCATGTAAAGCATGCATGGGTCTTTAGGAACTTGAAATGAAGAGGCATTTACAATCCTAGCAGATTCAGTCTGTGCCTTAACATACCTAATCCAAAATTCTACCTTCTAATTGAAGAGATTTCTAAAAATGTGTTTTCTTTTTTCTGGAGCCAATATTTGACAAGCGTCTATTTTTTGTCTTTGTCAACAGTATAATTCTCACATTGGTTTGCAAATCTATAGTAGCAGTATTCCTGGAGGGGAAAAATATACTGCTTTATTTCACACTATTTAAAACTGAAGGGAGCTGTGATGATGCTAGCACTGGTGGTTATTTCAGGCATATCTGCAGAAACAAACTACCCAACTGGACCCGTACATTCCTTTCTACAACAGAGAATTTTGCTGTAATGCTCCAAGACTAGTTCCTTCCTTTTTTTTTACCTCCTCATCTGCAGCTTTGGTACTTGCTTGTACCTTACACAATTAGCAGGAAGAGGTTTCCTCGTAACTGGATCTTTCTGTAGAGGTCCCTATCATTGATAGTTTCCTATGAAAAGGTCCTAGAAATGGACCTTTCCTAGAACACACTGCTGTCACTGGGATTCATGAAGTTTTGCAGCCAGTTTTAACATAGTGATCGCACAAGACCCAGCCAGTACCAGTAAATGGTACTTGCCACTGGTGAGCTTGTGTCCTGAACTAGCACTGCTCTGCTGGACTGTCACTGCTTTAGTGTCTATCCCAGGAAAAAATCAGACTGTTTGATTTCTCTTTTAGCTCTGGAGACTTTCTAAATCTTGGGTCTCATGAAACCAGCCTTACATTTTCTTTTCTAAAAATGGAGCTTGTTCTGTACTCTTAAGGCTTGATCAAACGCTTTCTAGTCCATGCAAAACTTGTCATTTACTGCAGTGGCCTTTTATTTATTCTCCATTTCCCTTCAACTCCTGTACTGTTAGACCTGGTCGATTTTAGCCTTTTTTTGGAGGATAAGGATTTGGTTTTATGCCAGTCACCTCACCCATAAGGAATCTCCATTCCTCCCATTGAAAAAAAGCCAGCCTAGGTCCTTGACTAGCCACTCAAAATTGATACCAGATTTTACCTTACGGTTCTTACATAGAGCATGTGGACTTTGGGACATTTAGTTTGGGGGAGGAGGCATGACAAACAGTTCTTAAAAACAGGTGGTTTTGTGCTTCACTGAGACATATGCTGTTATTCACCCCAAGGAGAAAGGGAAGGCAGCAGAGAAGGAGGGGAAGTTTGGCCCATATGGGAGAGTAAGGGGAAGTGAGGGAACTGAAGTAAATGTAATCAGTAGCATTGTATGGCAGTTTATAACCTGAATCCAAGAAACACAACACGCATTCAGTTACTTGATTTGGCTGGGAGTCAGTAAAAGGGATGTTACTTAGAGTTTTGAAGAATTTGGCAACAGAACAACTACATGTGAATGATGTTGCAAGGGAGGATGTAGTACTGAGACAAAGATTTCATACAGATAATATTTGGCTCCAGACTTGCAAGATTTGGATATCTCCAATACAAACACCAAGACGCTAACAGGAAAGATCAAACACACCCAATGAATTTTTATTACCTTATAAACATTGAGAAAAGCTGTCTAGCCAGCTGTGCTGCTCATCTGCTCCTAGGTACATGAGAAGTTGGAAAACAAAATCTGAATTTTGTCCTCTTGAAAAAGTCCACCTTAAAGTACTTCTCTGAAAAGCTAGTATTTTTCTCTAGTTTCCAATTTGCAGCTGCTGCAGATCATTTACCACATCCCTGTGCAGTGCTGTATACTCATTGCCTGCTGACCCTGTTTTCCCATTGAGCGTGACTAAGTTGTCCCCCCGAGCTCTGGCTCCAGCAACACAAGTGGACACATGCCCTTGCTGGGGCCCCGTAATTTTAGTGAAATCAGTCTGCTGCAGTATTAACCTCCAGAAGTTGGGATTTTGGTGGTAGAGTACCCAAGGCACCTTTATGCCTTCTGTCTCCTCCATAAAGCTCAGGGCATATGCCAAACTAATATATCCTATCTATGCAGCTGGAATGAAAACATTGCATTCATCTTACTGTTTAAGGAAATATATGATCAGGCTTCAACTCCACTTTGGTTTAGTCAATTTTCTCACACCTCAACTCCCCAGCTGGACAATGGGGCCTACTTTCTTCCTCTCACACCAATGTGTCAATTCGCGTTATAAATGCTTAATTTTCCTATACTGCCAGCAGATGACATGGTGGTGTCCTGCTCCACGTGAGTGAGGGCAGTGGGAACCTCCTCAAAAGCAAAGTAAGTGTCAATAATAAAGCAGATCACATTTTCAAAGCAAAACACCATAACAACCAGAGCAAAGACGTAAACACATTTGCAGAGTCTACCAAAACCAAGTGTTATATATTTGGTTTTTGCAAGCTGATGAAGGCAAGAGGCAAGAAAAAACAACGTGCTATGGGTAAGAAATCTTGAAACTTAGGTATTGACAAAGTATTTTCAGCAGCTTTCTGTAATGATCCTGACGTGTTCAGTTATGGTAAATATGGTGGAGGTGTCATATGTGTCAGACTGGCAATGACATCATGGTGAGATATGATGCACTGGCTGCCACTATTGCCTCCAACAACTACTCTTTTTTTCCTTCAGCCTCCCACAGGTGGAGAAAGAAGAGGGGAATAACTGCTTAAATGAAGTGTTCTGTAAATGGTGATTGCCTCTTGTTAGAGATGGGAGACTTGAAAAAGACGATTAGGACATCACATTGTTCATGTTCTGCAAGCTAAAAAAGAAAAAGAATTAAAATATCAGAATAGTCTAAAGAATAGGTTGCAAAACAGAAAGATGTGATCCAGAAAAAAAACATGACAAGGGCCAACACTCCGTTCCTATAGACTCACATGGCAGGTACACTTTTTTCTGTTACATGAGCAGGCACCCCCTAGCAGTGCCATACTTTCTTGGCGAATTTATTAATGATATTCTAAGTTACACACTGGCATTTTTGGAGATGTTTTGTTCATGGTTCCCTGTGTTCTGGGTGAGGTGAAAGCAGGTGTAGCACAGAGAGATTGGCCACATGGGGCAGGTGCTCTGAAGTCTGCTTTCATTTAGGAACAAAAGAGGCTGAAGTTAGGAGGGCGGAAATATATATCGCAGCTGTGTCAAATATCTAATGCATAACATTAGCACTGGCAAAAGAGGAAAGGAAATTTAAGTGTGGGGAGGGGAGGGGAGGTATCTCTAGGGAAAAGGCACATTAAAAAGAGTAAGAGGAACCCAAGATGAGTCTGTTCTTGATTTGAAGGCCCATAGCATAACAGCCTGCTGAGAGGAACTGAAAGAGTCTCTTTTGTAACAACAGGGGCTTTGAGTGTTGCACAACACTGAGAAGTGTCCTGGGACATCCACGAGACAACTGTGGATAAATATAGAGGAGGAGGAGGAGGAGGTTGCTGTTGAACACTATCTCATGGCTTACAGGCAGAACACAAAGGTAGCTTTTCGTGCTCAGACTGCTAACCTGGTGAAAATAACACTATTTTCTGGAGTCTGGGAACTGATGTTATGACAGTGCTGGGGACAGGGGACTAAATCTCTCTCTGCTCCTGGGTTTTACCGTGTCAACATCTGTTCTTCCTCCCATTGCCTCACAAGCCTGGGAAACAGAAGGTACTTGGGGCTGGATCTGCAGGTATGATTCCTGTGTAAGGATCTTTCTTGCTCTGGGAACCTTTGTCTGCTGTGGAGGCAAGAAGTGAAACTGTCTCTCATTTCACTGGGCACATTTATTTTAGTCCAAAAGTTATCCTGTTCCAGGTGCTTTATTCTCTTGTTTTATTCCTGGAAGTTATTTGCATTAGGAAAAATAAAATAGGAAAGAAGAAAAGCCAGCAAATCTGAAATGAAAAATCCATGTCCATATATACCCACACAAAATTTCCGATGTCCTTTTCTTTATAACAAAATGGCTGCCCAAGTTTTCAGAAGCCTGATATAGCACAAATTTGACTGAAGACATACTTTCAACGTAAGCTGAGCAGCAAGGGTTTACACTGAGTAGAACAGGAGCTACAATCACGAAACGCTTCTGACAGTCAGGCCCAGTACCCACAAAGTACTGTAAAATCTCCCATTACTTTCAGGAAAATAAAAACAGTAACTATCAGGCTTTGGACTTTTCCAGCATTTTCCTCTGCCTGAGTAGCAGTCAAGAGGTGACAAAAGTAAAAAATGCATCATTGCAGAGTTCAGGATATTTGCTTTTGAGAGTTTTTATATGAAGGCATCTTTATTACCTTTGCAATGAATTGTAATTTTTTTGTCCCTTAGTGGTTGGATGTCTTGAATGAGGGTAGCAATATTAATAGTACTCGTCGTAATTTGACCTCCTCCTTCAGCTTGGGGGTTAGAATTGCAAGGCCAAGTTCTGCCCTTGTTTAATTTCATAAAGCCTGACTGAAGATGTTGAATGGTACTGTGGTCTAAGTGAGAAATTAGTGCCACTGATACCTTGCAGTACTGATTCCACATACCATCATCTAAGACAGCCTTATTCTGCTATACTTCATAGGCTATAAATATGTTGGAAGGACTCCTGCTAGGGGTTTCCTCCTGCATTCCCAAGGGGTTTCCAAGGATCACAGACCAGGAAGAATTCTGAGATGACTTTATTGAATGATTTTCCTAATTGTTCCAGTGGAGATACATGGGTTGCTGTCTGTGCAGGGACCTGGTATTACAGCCCCTTGCAATTAGGGCTATCTTGATAGGGAAGTACTGGTTTTCTATCCTAAGGCTTGAGATGGTGCATCTGTTATTCTCAGTAAATAAAAACTGAATACAAGCTAACATTAGTATACTTACTAGAATCTTGTAACTGGTGCAAATGAATATTTTACTGTGGTTTTACTGGAATACTAAAACGTGAGATGTGGGAGGAGTAACAACAAGTTAGTTATGCTGGACCATGACAAGGAGGAATTGTTGATGTCAGTGGGAGCAGAACAAAATTCAGAAATAGTGAAAGTTGTTGGGCAGAGCACAACCCTGGAGTGTTCAGCCCACAAAGCTCATTGATTAGATTTGGTTCATACAGAAACAGAACAAATTACTGCATGATGATATTTTCTATTTTGAGAAGAAAAGATGGCTCTATAACCTTTCAGGCTATGTCTAATTGGCCTCAGGGCTGATTCCTGGTCGTTAGACAAAGTCACATGGACTGGTTCGTGTCCTGCCCCTTCTATAGCAGATTTGTCTTGACGAAAACTAGCTGCAGAGAGCAAACAATAAAACAGTGTGGACAATCAGAGCTCCAGTGTTCAAGCTTCCTCCCTGGCTCTCTGTTACTTAGCACTGAAGACATGTCCTCAAAGCCATTGCAGACCTCTTTCCTGTGATTCTATGAAAGTGATTGATATAATGAGTTGCTGAAAGAAACAGACAAGCTTATTACAGTAAATCTCTTTCAATGAATACGTGGTAAGGAGGGGTCAAGCATTTCTGTTATTAAGGGATCTCCACTGAGAGAAAAATAATTCTAGACTTTTGGTTAACACGATTTTAAGGTCTTCCAGCTCCTCTGTTCTACTGGTTCAGTCCAAGCCCACGCCACTTATGAATGAGAGTTTTAAGATAGTCCATGTGCAATTGTGCTGTTGTCTTTATTATGGACTGGTGCCCATACCGTAAATTCCAGAAGCACAAGCACAGAAAATCACAACTACAGCTTTGCTCACATGGGAGGATTCCAAAGCCCAAATGGATTTTTAGCCCAAGACCCTAAAAAGAGTTTATTGAAAAATGATAATTGAGCAACTTGTAATGCTGATGTCTATGTATCTCCCTAGTGCATATCACAAGAGCTGTGTTCCAATCTGATGACAAGGATGAAGCCAGGTAGTTAAATCAAAAATTGTCACTCAAATTCTTCGTAATACTGGCATAGGGGCAGAGGGGAGAAAAAACCCAGACATATAAACACCGTGCACATTTCCTTTGCACAAACAGACTTTTCTTTACAAATTACAAGCAGTGTGTAATGACTGAGCCATGGAGGGAGGAAACATGGTCTAGTTGCATAAACACTGGAGGCTTCTCTAGATTAAGCACTGCGGAACACTGGGATCATTTAAAAGAAATAAAGAACATGAAAGAGCTCCCATATATTTATACCAGATCTATCCTGCCCTATACTTATACCAGATATATCCTGGAGAAAAGACAAGGAAAGAAAATTAAAACCTGCTCGCTCATTAAAAATAAATTATTTTCTGTAGCATTTTTCTCCTGCTCCAGAGGAAAAAAATCAACCAGGTTGCTGCTTGACTTTTGGAAGGCTTGTCATAGAGCACACTCACCATAAGACTAGATATTTTTAATTTCTGTACGAAGGCATAGATACACTTTCATGAAATGGAACATTCAATCCTTCCTCATGCTAAAAACCCTTCAGTGTGATATAAATGATCTTCTTGCTTATATGATGTACGGAAATCTTAATACCAGGAAGCTTTCTGAAGTAATTAGGTAGCACTTTATCACTGTCAGTTCTCTCCTTACCCGCAGACAACTTTACTATTTAAACTCACTATCTAAAGGGGATGTGCCACTACTGAGATCCTTGCACCTTTACTTCCAGAGCAGGGTTACTTTGCTCTTCAAAATGGTTCCTCATGTAACCTGGAAAAAACAACTGCATTGATGATCAGTTATTACTCATTGACTATTAACTCATGAGTAATTACTCATGAGAGAACTCATTTGACTTAATCATGTCTTATAATGTGATGAACTGAATACACACACTTGCAGTTTCTGAGAAGCAGCATTAAGAACAGCCTAATGTTTGCAACACCGTGTCTGGGGCACCACAAACTCTTCATGCCAGGGTATCAAGTCAAGCCCCTAGTGGAAGACGTGCTTGCTTTGGGTCCCTGGTGACAGCAGATTATTTTGGTGAATATGGAGCCTATCACAAAATCAGTCTTTGACTTCCTCACTAGGAAGTTTTTCTCCTCATTGCTGTGAGGTGAAGACAAAAAGGGGTGAAAGATGTGGTGAAGCCTTTTCAGCTCCACACATGCATAAAGGTATGATTTGAAAAGTTAAATTTGCCAATTATTTTGAGGTTTTGTGGATCTTAGTCAGCAAATGGTTTGAGAGATCGGGACTGGAATTAATTTTGAAAGCCATACCAAAGGGCAAAATGAAGACTTTCTGTACAGGAATATCTTTTAAAACATAAGGGTGTTACTCATTTCACCTCTGAATATTTTTTTATCTCCTTTGAGACAAAATGTTTTGTATGCATTTGGCAATTAAAGTGATGGGGTTGTGAAATAGCACTGATAATGTACTTTGAGAAAGTCAGTAGAGTAACTTTTCATGAGCAAAGGAGGAAAGAAAGAGAAGGCAGATCTGATAAGATTGCAGCGCATACCAGTGACAACCAGAGCTGCTCTGTATCAAGATGAGAGGGAAATAGCTGCACTGATAAAAAGGAAATATTTGGTCACCATCAGCTTCCCCAGAGCATCTACTAGCACAACAGACCTAATGAGTAAATCCACATTGGCAGTATGAGTCATTTCTCTCAGCTGCATGAACAGAGCTTAAAGACTATGTGCTAGGCACCCCAGCCTCTCCTATTTCAAAGCAGCAGAGGATATTTTAGAGAAGCTGAACGGAATAATTATCTGATTGGCAAATAATGCTCAAGGGACTGGTGTCTAGTGGGGTAAATTATAAATCGGCACCAGATAACCCGTGGAGAGAGGCTGTTTGAATAAGAGCTACGCAGCCTTTGGAAAAGAAGCTAGGAGATCAGCTGGCCTCTGTTCAGGCTATGGCTCAGCTACTGAAATGTCTTGTGCAATTGCAACTGTCATTGTGGCTGTGAGAGTTTTGCTGGAACAGATATAAAAAAGAACCCTGAATTGTAATGGCAAGGGGTGGTTGGCCTGGTCACGGAAAACATAGCAGGTCTCCAACTAAATACAGAATTTACATAAGCAAATACTTTAAGCAGAGAAGTAGCCATATAGAATTAAGGTATCTTTTGAGTGATTTACAAGGATGGCATCAGGAAGGTAAAGACTATCTCTTTCTTTTTCCCACTCTTTCATTTTATTTGTTTCAGAACTAGTGTTTGACAGCTTGGTTAAATCTACTGGTAAAATCACCTACCCACACTGGGAGCAATTGCAAGACCATATCTTAACTTCTTTCAGAAAGATAGAAATGCTGAAAAAGCAGTGGAATAGGAACTGGATTAGTCTGACTTCATGGTGTCCTGGGCCTGGTCTGGCCATGCTTGGAAATGACACTGAAGCTGCTATTTCTTTTTTGTTTATATATTTGCTTGTTTAAGTAAATGCAGTATTTGGAGTAGTTTGCAAGAAATCTGGAAAACTTCAGTATTAATCCATACAGGAGATGATTCAGAAAAAAGCAAGTTACTCTGAGAAGGCTGCATGCAGGTGAAAGCAGAGAACTTGAGATTGTTCATATTTTTTCAGGCATTTGCTGAACCATGTTATACCTAATACAGGATACTTAAAGTAAACGGATCTTGCGCTTAATGTCTGAGTCACTGTTTTCATATCTTACATAGCACTAACTTGACAGAAACTGGCCCATGTACCAGGTGCAACATGGAACAAACTGTTTTGCCCCACTGGAAGCTGGTCTTTTTAAGCTTTGCAACCATCTTTATACTTTTATATATTTTCACAGTACCCCAATCCTACTCCTCATCAGTATGAAACTAATTGAAAATAGAAGGGTCCTGGAGGCAAGAAACATGCTTAATTCTGCATACTAATAGGAAATCCTATGACCTGAGATACAGAAACAGAGTTTTGGAGGTCAGAACTGAAAATGAAAGGTGCATTTTGCAAGCTTAGTTCATGGTGTGAACATTTTTTTTTTTCTCAGATGTGTACTTGGACCCATCCAGGCCAGACTCTTATGAATCCCTGGGGAGTTCCATTAACTTCACCAAAGCACAGATTCAGCTTGGCATGAGCTTTAGCAAAATATTGTTAAGGAGATTTGTATGGAAAGGACTTGCTTCACTTTAATAACCCAAAAGACGAGAACCACAGCTTTTTCTCTAACAGCTTCTTTACTACTGTATAAACTCATTCAGAAACTTAAATTACTTTGAGTGACAATGATTAAAGAACATTTTACAAAAGCCCCGTGTGGCACACACTAGCCTTCTATAAAATAATGCAAAAATAATTAGCAGGAAGCAACTGAATACTTAAGAGAATTGTAGGAAATAGATCAGTAAAGTTATGAGGCTAAATTCATCCCCAGTGTAATACCACTGACTTCATTCTGTACGTAGATTTGGCATAAGCACCTCAGCGCACTGTGTGCATGCTGGGAAGTGTCACTTTTAAGCTGACCTGTTATGCCATGCCCCACTCCTGCGCTCGGTGCTGAGCTAGATCCTGCTGTCGTCTGCCAGGTTCCTTCAGATTAGTGGCATTGTGGCTGTGCATGCCCTCCCCAGGAACAAAAAGATGTTATTGTCCTGTTGTCATAAAATAGAGGAAATTTTACCAGGGTGTTATGCAGCCTCTTTGGGTTTCTAGGAGCCTTTACCAAGCAATAGCAGTGCCTGTGTATGTCTGTATGTGCATATTAAGGTATAAAAAGACACCAACTGTGAAATGACTTCCTCCCATTGATTAATTTTTCGACTCTAGTGGTCTACTCAGCTGTATGTATCTGCTTTGGCTAGTCAAATGCACTGAATGAAAAGAAATAATTTCCCTGGAAAATATAAAAAAAAAAGATTGATGCATCTAAAACTTTAAGTTAATGATTTGTTTAATCTGCCTTGAGGAAAGACTAGCAATTTGCTTTTTTGCATCATTCTATTAGGGCATGTTAGGACTGGGTGTTGCACCATGGAGTTTGTGATCAAGTTCTGAAATAGTGCATTGCAAAACACACACAGGAAACATGTCCGTTGAGAGCCTGAGAGGGGGCAAGGGAAATGCTGGGCTATGGGAGGAGCACAAATTTATAGAAAAGCAGTAAATCATCATCTTTTTTTATGACTACATTTCAACCCAAACGTTTTTCTCACTCACTGAAACAAGCTTTTCTTTTCTCTCTGGCAGTGAGCAGTAGTGAGCAGTAAGCCTGGATCGTAGGGGCTGGTGCAGAAGAGATGACCTGTCGGTCCTTCTGCCCCCTTTTCTACTTGATCTTCCACCATTCAATCCAAGCCAATTTTCCAGATTTCTACTGGGGTTTTTAATGTCCCTTTGTAATTGCTGCTGATAAATGAATAAGGAAAAAAAAAAAAGCATTGGTTATGTTGATGTTTTAACCACCTGCTCTGAGACTCCCATCCCTGGCTTCTGGCTTCCACCCCCATTTCCATCCTCCACAGCCCCCGATGCTGCTGTGCCGCTGCTCTCCCAGCCAACCTGCCACTGTCCACGCTGGTCTTGCATGGACCCTGGCCCAGCCCCAACCTGGGGCTTGGCTATAGCGAATCATAAAGATGCCTCACTTAAGTATGAATACACATATATAGTGAACATGCATATTATGTCCTAAAATGCATCCTAACTAACATATTCATTATGCATATCAACATCACCCAAAGCATGTCCGTGTTTGTTTATGGTGTTACTTGCAATTCATTATAGTAATGCTGTACTTTTTTTTTCTTCACATATTTTGAACATGGTGGATGTGAGAGTACTTTCCTGCAGCTAGGTAGTTGTGCTCCAAGATTACAAGCACCTTCAAATGACACACAGACCCTTTTTTTAATTTACCCTTACGACTCTTCTTTCTTCACTCTCCTGCAGAAAACAACCCCCCAAATTTCCCTCCCACTCCCTATGAATAGAACCGATTTATCTATCTGAGAAAAAGCTTGAAAATAAAAGGGCATGTGTCCCACATGAAGATCTGTGTATGTATGTTTGAGCAGGAAAAAAGATATCTTTCACAAGCAGCCATAACTGAGTCTCTGACATTTGATAAGGGAGAGATCTGTTTGTGTACAGAATTCTAAAGCCATTTAATGATCAAAGAGCAATCCTGATTTTATCTTCCAGTACTTCCTCAGTGGTGATAAGATTAATTCTTTTAATGTTACGTTAGACTGCTCTAACCATAAATAGATGTGTAAAATACAAACATGCAAGACTCGGGAAGGAACAAGGAGAATTACTTTGTTGGCCAGTGACAGAACACATTTAAAATACATATATTTTTCTCTTTTTTCCTTTGATTTTGAATCTTCATATTAATCTTTTATTTTCATATCTCTCTTCTCTCTCATCAATAGAATGCCATGCTGATTTCAAGATTTTCTGACATCTATTCTCTACCCTACTGCTAATTCTGTCTGCCTTCTGCTTGATAGATGGGATGTTGGATGCGGGCCCTTCCCTGCAGGAACTCAGTTGGCACTTGCAAAGACGGCTGTCCCCAGCAGACGTCAGTTCTGGAATGTGGCAGGGGATCCCCTTCCAGAAGTCAAGTGTGATGCCGGAAATGCTAGTAACTATTAATACCGCCTGTATTTTTATGATGAAAAATTGGCAAGTGCAAAGCTTTAAGACCCGTTCCTACCCAAACTGTTACTGTGGATGCTGGCCTGAGACCAGCTGGGTAACTTGAGTCTAGTAAAACTAACCTTGTTCTCTCTTTTTCCTCCTCTATAAGTATAGTCATCAGAATAATTGAGGCACTGCTGTACCTTAAAGGAAAAATATGTGTTCTGGGAGCCTGATGACATAGTAAGACATGAAACTCAAGTCTGATATATTAAACCCCTGAGGAAAATTAACTTTGTTCATAGTGTATGGTGTAAAATACCAAACTTTTATTCTGTCTCATACAGGCGAGAGTTAAAATTGGTAACCTTTATGACCTTTGTGACCTTCCCACAGGGTTACATGGTTGGATTATTTAGAAAGTAGTTTTAAGTGTCTTTTTTGAAACAAATTCAAATTTTGTGTGTATAATAATACAGTTGCATAAGTGAGAAAGAATTTACAAATGCATTGGTATGCACAGTGTAAGATCTGAAAATCTGAAAATTGGTATGCTAGTCTGCTTTTCAGCAGAGCTATTTCGGCAGCTGCATGAAGTGCCTGTTCTAGAAAGCACGACATTTAGCTTACACTCTAATGATTCTTACATTCCTGCCATTTTTGTCCCCACAGTAGCACATCAAAGAAGCTGGTGACATTTTGGATGTCAGGGTGAATACAATATTTACTAACTAGAGCTATTCCTAGAGACATGTAACCAAGAGGGTAGGGAATTATGGGTCTGTCCTATACTTGGATGGGTGACCATGCGGAAATCTGGATATAGGACAAACATTTACCCACAGGAATTAGGCAGAAACATTGCACCTTATTCCATTGTCACTGCTGAACTGAGACAATAGGAAAGAAGTGAAATTAACGCCTAGAGATTACAAGTGGTTTCAGGGTTCTTTATTAAAAGATGTGATAAGTCTAAGTCCTGGCTTTACAGAGTTAGGTAAAAGGGGGGGCATGGGAAGGATATTGGGAAAACTGAAACACATTATGATTGATCTACTTTTGGAAGCAGAAGAACAGTCAGAGATGGGATTATAGTCAAAAATCTTCACATGCCTGAGTGAACAACAATTTCATTAGCCTGTGCTGCCACTTCATCAAGTACATCAAATACACTTCATCAGCTAACTCCCTGTTAGCAGCTGTAGCATGGGGGCTGATAATGGCAATACCACTCTGTAATACTCCTGGTTCTTTATTTTAAAACCAGAGGAACAAGGAGGCAGAGCTGTATTGGAAACCATTCAGTTCAACCAGCTCTTAAAATTATAATCCACTCCGGAACAAACTATTTGCTTGGTTTTGCTGCATGCTCTTGCTGCTCCTTTTCCTAAGAGCCGTGTTGACCAGCCTCACATGGCAGAGGACTTCTCTTTCTTTTCCTTTGTCCTTTCTCCTGTCTTAGGCACAGGCTTAGAAGTCTCCACTCCTGGGCAAGGGAACATGTGCCAGAGAGGCAAAAAGAGAGCAACGAACTACTCCAGATGAGTTCCCTGTGCAACGCTCTGGCTCTGGCTAATGTCTCACCCTTGGTGAGAACAGATGCAAGTTTGATGATGGCAGTTTAAAAATGAGTTAATAGCATTGGGAGAGGGTGCAGGAACCAGTCAGAGGTAGGAAGGGTGAGTTGCAGTGAGTGTGAGAAAGGAAAAATCGGTTTACCAAAAAGCAGATTAAGAGTTGTCTCCGTTACTGGCCATTAGAATCAGAAGGAAAAAATTGATTGCTACAAGATTATTTAATCTACTGGACAAAAACACAACAAGAACTCATGTTTTGAAGCTCAAGCTGGACAAATTCAAATAGAAAAAAGAACACATATTTCTAAATAATGAGTATGATGTTAACCTTAGAAAGAGGCTTCCAGGAGCAGCAGTAAGTTATCTACTCTGGATGTCTTTCTGGAAGGCTAAGTTTTAATCAAGCCCAAATTGTTGGCTTTGGTACAGGTAAAATATAATGACCTGTTATATACAGAGGCCTGAAGTCCAGCCTAGCAGTAAAATGCATTAATAAAGACATTAAATGAGCCTGTGATTATGTGATGGATTCATGGGACCAAAAAGTGATTAGCTGAGACCAGAACTTGTCTGTGTAATCCTCTGTTTGAGACCTCTAGCTAGCTTTGGGAGATGGACCTGGCCCTGTTCCTCTCTGTGTCTTTTACATCAGAAAGTCCTGGGGAGACAGAAATCCAGGAGACAGGTCCTACCCAGATGTAGGCTGCAGCTTGCTAGACCTCATAGAGAGTTTCCTTTTTACACACTTTCCTACTATTTCCCCAAGTCTTGCTTTCCTAACTGCACAGGGCCCTTCAGCCTAAGGGGAGGGAGATGTCATTCCTTCCCCCGGGGTAGTACATAGCATAGTACTCTAGATACAGTCTTAAGATACAGAAGCTGTGAGTCTGACTCCTGGGTTAAGACAAAGCTTCACATCAAGTCTCTGGTTCCCTGAATGACTTTACTAACCAATAAGTAGTTATGTATAAGTGGATATTGCCATCAGCAGTTGTTTTCTTAATGAAGTGGTGGGTTCCAGTTTGAGATTAAAGTACCTGCGTCTACGGTCCCATTGCAGTCAGGGTAGAGCTAATCAGTGCAGTCTCACTGGAGCTCGGAGAGACATTCAGCTAACCAGCCATTAAGGTTGCAACTCAGTTGCCCACACAAAGCCATTTGGGATCTTCAGATCATCTGAAATGCCTACAGAGTGCTGGCAGAAATGACCTATGACTTAGAGGACATCCTCATCTCCCGGAGTGGCAAGGTAGAGGCCAGGGAGGATATCCCACAGTAACCAAAATAGCACTAGACATCTACATTTGGGTAGCTCAGTCCATCCCTGTGTGTCAAATTTTGGTTAGCTAAATCACTCTCCTGCCTCTATTGCCTATATGACTAGATGTCTGCAGAGTATGATGGGAGTTTTAACACCTCGCACACAAGTAAGCATCCACATTTAAGGGTCTTAATATGAAGCTGAATCCTACCCAGACTAACTGTAGCTCTGGTGCTCTGTGTTGTGGTCACCAGTTTAAGTCCATGCAGAGCATAACTCTTCAGGGATCACAGGTTTTGCCTAAATGCTAGGCTGAGTGCCAGGCTCATCACGTATGGGTAATTGCACCCAAGTGGCTAAACCTTGTGGTCCTGAGAGTTCCAAAGCTCAGCCTGGAGCTCCCCTGTGAATTGTAAATGTGATTGATTTAAAGTGGTGCCAGCAGGAAGGCTTTCCAGATCTGCTGTTTAGGATCAATATGCCTAAACTGTGCTGCAATCCCAGCTTGGATGGTCTGAATCTTGTCCCAAATGCCTTATTTATCACTTTGACATTACATAAAAATGTATGTACGCTTTGGCTTAACTAGGAATATATGTGCAATAGCAACACAGCAATGTTAAGACTGTAATCTATGATGGGGAGAAATCCATTTCTATCAGTAACGAAGAACAGAGATTTTTGAGTCGTAGGGTGAAGCAAAGTTTCTTAATCACTGTCCTATTCTTAAGAATGGTTAACAATATCTTTAATGAGATCTACCTTTGAATGTCTGTAACAGCCGCGGAGTCCTTTTCAGCACACTCTACTAAGGTAAGGAGGAAATAGAATTGAAAGTTTATAACAAAAGTTTTCACTTCAGTCAAGGAAAGATCACTGAGGCAGATAAACTGGGTAATGAACCATTACTGACACTAACCTCCTCACAACAATAAAAACAGAAGAGTCTGGGTCTTCCACTGCGGACAGTTTTATTTGATATAATACCTACTACACAGTGACTGATGAAGTGAATAGAGAAAGCAATTATCACAGAGCCAGCTGGGAAGAGAGCTAGCAGTAAGCAAGGAAAAAAACCCAATAGCCATCATTTTAAGCCAGAAAATTCACATTTCTTATGTCCTACCGTCTTCTTTCTTTTCTGCCTGCACTGGCACAGCTGATCCTGCTCTGCTAAAATACTGTGCACAATGCATAACCCAGCCCTGTTTGTTCTACCAGCATTCTACAGCCATCTCTAAAAGCCCCATTGAAGCACAACACTGTTTAAAAAAAAAGTAACAAAAATAGAATTTTTTGGACCGTGTTACAATGAGGAAGATGAGTCCTTGGGTTGCTGCCCTACCCCTTTGCCATTACTGCCGCAATGCATGTTGTCCCTGGGTAACCATGGGCCAGCTGAGCACAGGGAGAGCCCCGTGTGCCTCCCACATTGCTGCAATCTTGTCCTTTGACTCCAGAGCTGCAGGGCTTGCACTGGAGACATGGATAACAGATGATGGTCTCTGCACACTACAGCTTTCTCCATGCTATGCTCCTTCATTCAGAGAAGTTTTGTTGGGGCTTTGTCCCACGTGTATTAGGTGAGGAATGCAGAAGGAAGTGAGTAAATGGGTGGTGATGTGGTTAGCAGATGGATGCATACCCATGTCCTATTTTACTTACCTGCGGTGGTCTTCTTGCCTCTTGCCAACACAAGCACCTTCTGAGGGAAGCAAGGACTTAGCCACAGGAATGGATCCTGCTGCACTAGTTTCTGCTCTCTCACACACCCTGTCTGAAGGGGCTCCTCCATTTCTTCCTGGGGTGTTTAGAGGACAAATGCCTCCCAGGCAGGATCCATTTTTACTTCCGTGATGTGGCTGTGAGAAAGGTATAGCAGAGTACTACAGCAGAGAGCTGGACAACGTGCTCTTTATTTCTAGAACAATGCAGCCTTTTTCTGAGTTGAACAAACACTTTACACAGCAATACTATCCTTGGCAGTACTACAGTGTTCCCAGCTTCCATGGCCTAAGTAGGTAGATTAAATTTCTCACCTGATTAATCACCCCAGTGGCCCTTGCCCAACCCAGGTGTCTCTGCAGAATAAAACATCATCACTCGCTGCAGTCACTGATGTTCTTTGCTGCTGCAAACTTTTTGAGTTTTGATAAAATCCTTTTTTTGCTGGGTGCTTCCTTCCTGGTCATTGCTAAACCACTCCTTTCCTCTGTTTGTTCTCCAGATCAGTCTCACTGCTGCAGATCTCAGCTGCTCCCAGCATCCAAGCCAAGCTTGTCACGCTGTCGAAACGTCTCCTCTAGTTTTCTTTTGTTTCTTGTCCCCCTCCCATTGGCCTACCGAACTAGTCTAGAATTACCTTACCCACTACTCTGTCTTGGTTTTGGACTGACAATTGCTGTCTCAAGTGATACTTAAGTTGCTACAAACAAACCAGTTTTGTCCATCTGGGTTTCATGCTTTCCCCCTTCAGTGAGTGGAGATGGTCTGTTAGATATGTTATTTGGATGTGGCCCAGCCTGGTGGGAATTCTGCCTGTCCCAAGCCAGTGAAACTGGGACAGTGGGCTTTTCCTGTGCTGCATAAAGGGGGTCTAGCTCTGCTCTTAAAGTGTAATTGGAAGGGAACATATTGTTTAAGATTCATAAAACAGTGAAGGAAGGTATAACCATTAGAACTTGAGGCAGCAAACAGCCCGTTGAAAAAGAGGGCTAGAGCAGAGGAACACATTTTCAGTAATCTGCAGGGAGGGGCGGTGAAAAGCCTTCTGCATGTTTTGATTCTCACATGTTTTAGAAAATTGACCCTGGAGAGGCAGTGTGTACTGTATGGGTAACGCTAAACCCTGGTTTCAAGCTGAAAGTCATTTGCATTCAAAAAGTTTAGCCCCAGATTTGCACACCATGCTGCAGGGTTGTGAAGTATGAGGGGTGCTGGGTACAAACCAACCCTGTCTAAATATTCCTCCTTCCTTCCAAGGTAGAGGAAAGCTTTAAGGACTTCTGTTCCCTTGAGCATCTTTGATCTTGTGGTGGAGCCCATCTGTTTTCCCCCCTCCCAGCGATGGAGGCCATGTCAGACATCCTTCCCCTCATCCATAGAGGAGAAGGTGTGTCCCATGGAGGGCTGCAGAGAGAAGCTGTTTTTCTATTTCCTGTCTAGGGCTAACTGGCAGAGGTCAAAGCAGTACCATTAATCACCCTGTCATGTGATGGATGGTGATATCCACTCCTTTTGGTGATTACTGTTGCATCTCCCTCCTTATATCAAATCAAAATGAGCCAAAACATAATGTCAGCCAGTAATTTATTGAGAGCTGCAAGTTAATTCGGCCTATTAATAAAGCACACTGGTTGACACGATGAGGGTGAAGCTATGGTAAACAACTGAAGTCTCCTGACAAATGAATGGATGAGACTGGTCTCACTGGACGTTTATCAGCAGCTGTCTTCCTGAACCTCGCTGGCCCCTTGTCACAGGGCTGCTTCCTCCTCCCGAGGGGTTTCCTTCCAGAGCAGCCTCTTTGCTGCTGGAACGAATCCTCCATTTCCAGCCTGTTGGGAACGAATCCTCCATTTCCAGCCTGCTGCTCTGCTGTTTCTCACTGCCGCCGGCACGGTGGGTGGTGGTACTTCTATCGGTATGGAAGGGCTGCCGGGAGCCTTCCCAAGCTCTTAGGAAACACAGAAATTGCAGGTGCCTGTGTTCTGCTTCAGCACCTTCTCCTTCTTCTGGGGGATGGGGAAAAAGGCCTGGTTATGACATACAGCTGCAGGATGAAAGGAACAAGTGTGGGATCCCCCATTTGTTTCGTGGCATATGACATTTATTTCATTACTCCCCCCCCTTGGCTGAAGAAGTCCCTTGTAAAAACAAACATTAAGGCTTTGAGAACACCTGCCCCCAGCTGCATCAGGGTGCTTGGTGACACCCTCTTAACACACTGCACTGGATCTAGGAAGAAATGTCTGCTGTGGGAAGTCTTATCTGAGGGGTAGCATTTCTTAGCGTGACTATAAAGAGGAACTTGTGCGAACCGGATGTCTTGGGCTCTCTCCCCACCATCCCGCGACTTGCTCTGTGAAAGTGATCCTTATCTGCAGCCTGGCAACTGTATGTAGGTCTTTGTACAGCCCTGCAACCCACCGGCTTGTAGATACTGCAGGAGTCCTTTCCTCCGAGTAAGATATTTGCCAGTCCTGCAAAAGTATTTTCCCTAATGCTACTTGGGAATCAATTTTATTGCCTGACAACATTAAGGGGAAAATAATATGTTTGCTTAAAAATGTAGGTTTTCAAGAATGGACAGTGCTTCAGAAAGACCATCCATTAGCAGCACTCTTTCTTTCCGGTTCACATTTTATCTTAAAACTGTCATTAAAACTGGCAAGAGAATTTGAGGGAGGAGGTCACTGGTAGATAGTTAATATCAAAGTTGGCTAGCTTATCTACCTCAAAATGTATCTTGTAGCTAAACTAAAATATTATACAATAAATCGGGTTTTAGTAACCAAAACAGACTCCTCCCCATCAAATTTCTCTAGCGGAAGAGCAGAAATAGTTGCAAGCTGCTCTGCCAAAATGCTAATTACTCCCTAGGGAATCATCCAGTTATGCACAAACATGTGGCTGTTTATGTCTTCTGCATAATGCATACAACTTAACTAATGCACTTTTTTTTTTCTTGCACAGGGGATCTGTATATCTGAGTTAATATTATGTCAGCTGCACTTACAGAAGTTGCAGAAGAAAGAAACAAATGAATCTTCGTTACAGAAATGCACAGAAGTCAGCCATGGATTTCAAATTGCAAAAATTTTCTCTGTATAGCAGCCACATATGTCTTTCTGTCTTTTAATAACTTTCAGGTTCTCAGGGGACTGCAATGTAAGTCCAACATGGGCTCACTACTGGCTCAGAAAACAGGCAGAGCAGATGATGAAGTGAAGACATGCTCCTCTCTGGCTCCTCGCTAAAGGTAATTTGAGGGAATGGGAGTTTCTGTGTGGGAGAATATGTGATGCAAGAACAATCTAAAAATATTTCTTTTTGCTTCCATAGCAACTCCCGTGCCAGCACCTCTTTGAATTCATTAATTCTTTCTTAGCCCTCTTTGTGGGCTTTGTCCAGTGTGCAGAGGTGCAAAGTGATGTTTACAGCCTGTGTTTACCCAAGTGTTCCTGCAGCCTGCTCTGGCAGCAGAGCACATCCTCTTCGCTGCTGGCAGCGGCACTTGCTAGGGGAGAGGGTGGTGGCCCTAACCCCACGCGCGGAGCGAAAGGACAGCAATTACCCTCTACAAACTGCTCTCACCTTTGCACTCTGGCTCATGCTCCAGCTGACCCCAAAACATCAGAAGGCAGGCCCTGGCAGCCCTCATCTCATGGTACAGTGTTGTAAAAGCAGTCTTGCTCACATTTTATCTCCATCTCTTCTGCGATATAACAGTGCAATTCTGAAATTTAGACTTGCTAACCCTCATTTCAGTAAAATACCCTCACTTGCCTCTGTGAGGGAAGGAGACAGAAAGGGGGTGCAAGGCTGTTTGAATTGATCTTTTTTGGTCCTGAAGGGAAATTGTTTGAGCTATTTACATGGCTCTGTTGAACATTTCCAGGTCATCTGGATTTGAGGGGAGACGGAAAGAAAGTGCATTTTGCTGGAGAAGTCTGCCTTCTGCCTTGCAGCTGTAAAGAACATGCTTTAGACCCAATGGCTCTGCTTTTGAGTAGAGTTTGCAACATGATGACTGAGCAGCATGGACCAGTGGGTAGGTCAGGGATCTGGGAGTCCCTGCTCCTTGTCATGTCACTGGTTCCTGGTGGTCATGTCTTTCTGCCTTGTGTCTGATGGCAGCAAGGATACAGTACAACTCCTTCTTTGTAAGTTATAAACAGAGCCTTGAATGAAAAGTGCTGTGACAAGAAAGGTTTTATTGCTTTCCAGAATTTTTTGGTTTCTTTTAGAAAAATTATATTATTTTAGAGAGTGTGTGGACGTTCCTGGAAATTTCAGCAAGGGTTAATACTGATCTCATCCCTATGAGGACCCCTGTAAAACTTCTGTGTTTACAGGTGAATGGTTTTAAGCAATGTCGGGTGAGCGACTGATCATGTTAGCACATATGATGCTTCTCTGGGATATGGAGGGTGAAAACAGATGCAGCATGCCCACCCTTCCACAGGCCATGGTGGAAAAGTGTCTTGGGCTTGATACGGATTTGTGCAAGGAGCAGTTATTCTACAGGATGCTAACTATGAGGTGAAAACCAGCCTGCTGGCAGTGGTGATGGTGGGAAGCTGCTGCCAACGAAAGGTCCACAGAAGTTCATGCAAGTTGCTCTGAGACGATGGCCCTGCTGGGCTTGGGGGCCTCCCGCAGCCGGAATGT
Source organism: Gorsachius magnificus (assembly GCA_034008185.1). Taxonomy (NCBI): domain Eukaryota; kingdom Metazoa; phylum Chordata; class Aves; order Pelecaniformes; family Ardeidae; genus Gorsachius; species Gorsachius magnificus. The sequence continues at coordinate 169,719,859 of CM067081.1, forward strand.
GTGGCCTCGGATGGGCCCTGGGAGCAGGAGGAACCACTCCCTGTGTCTTGAAGCCCAAACCCAGCACTCTTCATTTCTAATCCTAAACTTCTGATGTCCTTCTGTAGTGCTCTAAACTTTTCTTTCAGAGTGTTGTCCAAAATCTTCCAGTTCCCCAATTCACCACCTTGTCTTTGACTCCAGACTTTTATATCCTCCTTTGTCAAAGGAACAGAGATTCAGTTGATGCGGCCAAATGGCTGCTGGACGGTCCTTTCTGTTCCTCTTTTTTAGTCTTTTGTCATCCTTAGACTAGATATAAAATATTCATTTTGATCCTCTTTTATTTTTGACTTCAGCATTCATCCAAGAAACTCATTAAAATCAAAAGCCAGCATAGACATATAAATCAACACCATTTCAAACTGTAATGTCATCAAATAAAATAACAGCAAACCACTCTGGAAGATGCCATTTTAACTAATTCAAAACAGCTGCTCTGCCATCTAGTGTCACTGAATAATGTATGCTAAAACCTGCTTCCACCCTAACTGCTGAAACACCGCCACCATGTACTTTTCTTTCTAGTAGGTCTTTAAGGTCTGGCATGTGCCTCTATCGGTGGGTGACAGACAGAGGGGTGTAAGTCAGGAGTTGTCTTCATTCAGAAGCTCCATTCATTCACCATGGCAATAAGGTGAATATAAGTTGTCCTTTATATAAAAAGACTGTTCCTTACCTGGAAATGTGAGCTGCAAAGCAAGGCACATCTGAAGAACTGCTGACCTTCTCCTGGTGGTTCATTAGCTCTATGGCGGCCACATAACAGATTCTTTATTTTAGGCAGGAATGCAACAAGCCTGTCAGGAAAATTCAATCTTTTCAAGTCTACCAGATGTTCATTTTGCCCCAGGTATTTTCTGCTGCATAGTATGAGCTCAGCTCCAGAAGTGAAAGATTGCCTAAATTAGGCCGTAGAAGTCTGAATGCCAGTGGTCTTCTCTGGATGAAAGGAACAGACTAGAATTTGGTTGTTTTTAATTTTGCCTTTGTATGTTTGATATCCCCCCCCAAATGAATTCAAATTCATCAAGCTCAGGAAACTGTTTGGTTTTTAAACAAGTTAATAATAAATAATAAGTGATAAATATCTGTGTCTTTTAATACCATATATAGATACTCAGAAATAATTTAGACATCCTTTTTTTTTCAGGGCCAAACACCATCCTTGCCAGGGGAATCAGATATGTGGAAATTGGGAGTTATTCACATATTCTGCCTGTTTCTTACCAAACCAAATCTCCTTACTTAGAGACTGTCCTGATAAATCTTTAGAAATTGACCTAATTTGCCAGAATAACTCCAAATTTGGATCAGTGCTCACAACTTCAATTGATAACAGATGTTTGGCTCCAGTTAAAGGATATAAATCTTAAGCATGACTTTACACATCTTCTTCTGAAATGTCACAGCTCTTTGTACTCATAACTAGAAGCCATGCCAGAGCAAACCAATATTGTCAATAGCAGAGCTGAAAGAAAACACACAAAGCACAAGGCACAGCATTGCAGTAACAGTACAAATATGGTTTGGAAAAGCTCAAATTTGAGGCTACTAAAACCATGATATAAATACTGCAGTGCAGTAATGGTCTGCTTAATTTAGGAGCTGATGGGAAATACTGCCTTAAATCTTCTTTCTCAGGAATGCCCATGAGATTGCCACTTCATGGGGACATAATTGCAATGAGGCAGATCTCAGCTACTGTTACTGAAAGGTTTCCTTGAGTTTTCAGGTTCCTAGCCCAAATAGATGTTCATCCTAAAATAAGGAGAAAAAAAGGAGAAGTTTCTTCTAGGACTATAGACATTGATTTTATCTTACCATAAGGTCTCTAAAAGAATCATTCTTACAGCCTGTCTTGCTGGCAGGACATCTAAATCCACATTTGTTCCCTAAGCACCCTAGTCTGAAGTGCTATAGAGGCCTCTGGAGCCCACTGAGGTGGCTTTGCTGAACATGCAGAACCTTATTGTGTTGTAGGTGACTGAAGAGATCCGGGTTTTCCCTTTCCCACCAAAGATGACCAAAAGACCACTGGGTTTTCAGGTGTTAATGACAACCAGAGACCAGCAAGCTTGGGCTATGGGTGTTGTTTACTCTGATGTGCTCTAGTTCTCAAAATAAACAAATGAGCCCCCTCTCACCAAAATTGAGTCACGTTTTGTTTTTATCACAACAGTCCCAGCTGTTACAAATAGCTGGCACTAATAATCTGTGGTTTAGACTGATTAGCATCCTATATCCCTTCATTTCTAAAATGGAATTTTAATCAGATTTTAATTCCTTGAAACCTCCACATCAGTGAGTACTTCCCTAACCATTAATCAATTGAATTTTGCCCTTTATTAAGCTGCTTAAATCCACTTCACATTACTGATTGATAACTTCCATTGCCTTCAGCACATTGCTGACATACTGTGGGGGTTTTTTTTAACATCAGGGCCATGACACCATTATAAGACTGAGAAAAAGAGCAGACGTTTTCATTGCTGCTGTTGTGGCTTTTCAGCTTTCCCATTTTAAATCCCTGTTTTCTTCAGGGATTTGAAAGTGGGTCATAAATTCATTCCAAAGTGAAATCACTTTCATTGGTCTAATCACGCAAGTACTCAATGACTCTTCTGGGAGGCTGGTTCTTAGTGTGGAAGTAGCTTAGCTCCTTCTACTCAACCCCCCTGCATTCATATTTTCTGGCCTCTGTGCTTGGTTTTTGCCTGTTTGATTGGCTGTTTGCTTTCAGTGCTACCGTGCTGAAGAACAAACTTTTTAATAAGGAAGTTGGTAAGTTGTGACTCTCCAGTGCGGAAAGATAGCCACAGTTGCTTTGGCTAAGAAGGAAAATGAGAGAGATTATTTGATTTGAGATCAAGTGCTTCCTGTATTAATACATTGCAAACTGGTTTACTGGAAATGTGAAGAAGCTACATTAGCACCTCACATCATGAACAGCTTTAATGATTTGTCAAGACAACAACATGCAACCTGAGGGAAAAAGTCTTCAATCCTTGCCCAAGCCAAGGGGATTTAAGTCTCTGGGACTGGGACATATATCAGCTGGCAATAAATAAAGAAACACAAAACACACTTCTCAGGGCAGAGAATTTTTTGGGTTAACTAAGAGATCATGGTGGAAGGCCTGTTTCAAGCATGTCCTTTCTTAGATGCCATTTCTTAGACATTTGCTTTCCCTGAAGCAAATTGGATGTTTTGCATGCTAATTTACAGCAGTACATGTTTTGTGTTTCAGTTTTAACCTGGTAACATATTCCAGCTACGATACACTCCTTCGTTTAAGTAATTATTTGAAAGGCAGAGCCATGGACAGTAACACCTACAGTCTGGAATTTGGCCACCAGAAGAGACCAGAGGAAGATGAATCCTCAGAGTTCCAAGGTAGCACAGAAATCACCTTGAAAGAGTAAGCTGAGTTCTCATCAGGTCTTGCTACTGATGTAAAAAAGAAAAAAACCAAACCCCACAAACCCAAGCATTTCCATTATGATTACTACTGCTAAACCTAATTAACTCTCAGTATGTGCCAGACATATCAGACCTGATTAAAGTCTCCTGTTCTGGTGTTAAAAGATAATCCAAGGCCTTTAAGCTTTTTTTCAGATGCCTATGATTTTGCTAGAGCACCTGCTGTAAAGCATATGCTAATTAGAATTTTTGAATTAAAATGGTCTACATCACTTGTTTCTGGGAGGAAAGATGGAAGGAAGGACATTTTAGCACTAGCTGACTGCCAATGGCAGCTCCTGAAGGAGTGGAGTTCCACTGCTGTCTGCAAAAGCTTAGGATAGTTCTTTCTTAATCACCTCTGTTAGAGATAAACTTCACCTTTGTTTCACTTCTACCTTATTGAAATTATGTTCCTTACCTTGCTGTGTTGTTCAGGCTGCTGGAAGACTGTAGTTTCTGGCTAAAGGTATATTTTGGTTCCAGCTGAGAGCAGTTTTTGTTGCTACAGTGGCGTTCTTCCAAGTTCAGAGCCGAATTTTTTGAAGTCCCTCATTGTTTTCTGAGCCATTCCCCTTTGCACCAGAGCAGACTCAGAGCAACTGTGATGACCTTGGTGGAATCACAGGCTGTGGTTTTGACAGAGAACTAGCAGCATAAAGTGTTGTGATAGTAGGAAGTGACTGTATCCTGAGTTAATCAAAGTCTGCAATATAACACATAAGCCAGATTTGATTATAGTTCATTATCTCAAAGGCTTTAATGTTGGGAAGGAGAAGGACAGCTTGCTTGCTTTTGTTCTGAAGCAGTTCTACAATTTATGGTAGGTTCCTACCTTAGGTATGAGAAAGACACATGTAGTACTTTTTGGTATTTTGTTGTTTGCTAGGACTTGTGAAGTTTCCCAATGTTTGTCTATGAAGATTTACCTAATGCAGTCCTTTAATATCCAGCACGTGTCCTCATTTGTTTCAGGGGAAGTCCTTTCCACTTCTGTTGACATTGCAGCCTCCTGTGAACCACTGAGTGAGGAGGTGGAGAATCAGGGGTCCCATTTATAGCTTTCTAAGTCAATAGAAATAATCCCAGGGGAATTTTGAATGAGATCTTTAATTACTTAACACTGACCCTGGAAAATAATCTCCTGTCAAAGCTAGCTGTTCAGCAAGACAGCTAGTCACCTGATGCTTTGTTATGCTTTTTAAAGAAGTGGCAAAACAACTGCATGTATTTTTTATTGTCAGAATTTTTTTAAGGCATTAACTTGAGTTCTGACTTAGGAGCTTGCTAGGCCAATTCAGACGGCCAATTTTTCATAACAGTAAATACGTATATCTGTGTGGGGGAGTTCCTTCAGAAATGCAACATGATTTTTATTTAGGCACTGTTAATATTTCAGGTTGACACCGTGTTAAAGAAAAATACAGAAACTCATTTTTCTTGTCTTTTGGGTTATGCTCTCTGAAATTTATTCCATGGCTACAAGAAGCATTGGTACAAACTGCAAAATTTTGTAAAGAGAACTCATGCTGTACTAAATTTCGACCATAAACCAGTAATCCTGAGCTGAAAGAATACTTCAAAAGAGTGAGTTTTCCTCCTGCTGTCACATCAGTCAATCAGTGATGCATAAGTATTTGCATATGTGAAAAGCTGGTACAGTTGATAGAGTGATAACAAAGCAAGGTTACAGTATTTTCACTGTTGCCACCATCCAAGGTTCATTAAGAAAAAAAAGTATTTTTTCCTGTTTTTTTAACCTGCTTCAGAGATTTTGACCCTTTGTCATTTGCATCTCCAGGTTTTTTTCTGCAGCTGTGAAAGACAAACAATTTATAAAGACAAGTCTGTGATTTACAATTACAAATTTTGTACAGCTATTAATTAAAGCAGGTTTTAATTTCTGTTCTGGCTTTATGTTGTAAGATCATTGTTACAACTGAACCCCTTCTTCAGAGGCTCAAAAAAACTCCAGAAAGATTTGTAGGATAACTTTTCTTTTAATCACTACTTTTTGCTTATGAGTTTACCTTTCTCTCTGTCCATTGCTTGTTCTGGGCATATTTGCCTTTATTTCTGTTGCTTCCTTTTCTGTTTGCCATTTTCTGTCCTTCCTATTTTCTCAGTGTTTGCCTTTCTCATGCATGTTTTTAATGTACCTTTGCTTTTCTTAAAGCTTTCTGTGTGCTCATATTCTCTGAAGGTGCAGGGTTATGCTTGGCAATCAGTAACTCAGTGACTGAGTCACCGATCACACTGAATTAATACTGCATCTCTGGTATCCTCCCGTCACCTTTCTTAGCCTGCTCCTTTCTGACACTCCGAGGATTTGTTGAGCTACTGTGTCAGGTTAGGAAAATAACATAAGCTTGGTCTGAAATAGTTTCTTTCCCCACTGTGGTCTAGTTTGCTGCTTCTTGGCCTTGCATAGTTTGTTGCCTTGCCAGAAGCTACAATATCCTCCCTGCTTTGTCTGCAAATGAGCCCATACATTTTTGGTGAAGCCCTGTCCTTTTACTCCACTATAGTGAGCCAACGGGAACGTGCTGATCATGACTCTGCTTCAGGATGCTCGTATTGTGCTAATGCCACAGGACTGGCACAGACTGTTCCCTTAATATGTGGCATGTGACCGCATACTTTTGCCATGACCCAGCATCTCAGCCTTGTTACTACAATTTTCCTTACCATTTAGTGCGGCTCAGTACCTCATGCAGGTATTATTTACAAAGCTAAGATTTTTACCCATGCATTTATTGATTTTGTATGAGCTCTTCTCAGGATAAGACTTGAACATTCAGCTGGTATTAATCAGAAAGACATGATGTTGTGCTCTTGTGTCTGGGAGGCTGTGGTAAGCGGTAAAATGAGCGGAACAGCCTTGTCCAGTTCCCATTGATACATCGTTCACCAGTACTGCCTCTACCACCTGCAGGAAGGGAATGGGCATGTAACTGAGCTGTCGTCTTGAATCAGAGAATGAAAATAGACATGTTATAAGTGCACATTTTCACACCTTAAAAAATAAGTGTTGCGCTCTCCCCTTGCAAAGAGTGTTAATTTCCTTTTACCCATTTCTAAAGCAAAATTTCAAGTCTAAAAAGGAAAAACACAAAATATTTATGACTCTGGAAATTCTTTCATAAAAGGAAGATTCCATCTAAAGGCTTTCAGTATAAAAACCAGAATTATTCTAGGTAGATAATAGCTACATGGTGATGGAATAAATATTAGTGTTCCTATTCACAGGAGTACAAGAACGGTGACATTAAAGGTAACAAGTTTATAACTGGTACAGACATACAGCATGAAACAATTCACCTGTGAAACTTCACTCCATTGGCGACTTTAAACAAGATTAAGTTGAGAATGGCCAGTATAGCCTTAGCTACCCTAGCTTAAAAAAAAAGGCTTTCAAGAAACATGGTCAATACAAGTTTAGAGATAAATTAAAAACATCCTCCTTGTGCTAGAATTATTAGAGACATGCCTAAACGCTTGGTATTGTGTATTGGTTGATTTTGCACTCAACTCTGAGACCTTTAGCACTGATTGCTGTTGGATAGGCTGTCAGACTGGATGTGCCACGTCTGATGTAACCGGGCAATTGCTGTGTTGGTGGGACAGCGTGGAAAAACTCTGGGCTTACCTGGGCCAAAGCAGATGCAGCTACAACATTGATGAGGCTGGACTAGGGGAAATGCAGTGTGAGATGGTCAATGGGGACTTTGGGTTAGAGAACACGTGCAGCAGCGAGTGGCACTTAGGGGCAGGAGAAGGGTGGAACGCAGCATCCCATTAGGTCCTCACTCCCAGCAGATCTGCATCCATCTGTGGGTGAATATGGAGTTCATGAGGAACTGTCAGCTTGACTTCTTTCACGAATTCTAATTTCATTTGACATCATTAACTTTTTTCTTTTAAAATCCTGTTCTTTGCACTGACATTAACTCTCATCAGTTGGTGGAACATAAAAGGCTCTTTTTGAAAGTGGCTCATACAAAAATGTTCTCTAATAAAGAACATGTCTAGACTTAATACTGTAGATAATTCTTGCTAAGATAGAAGTAATTTCTATGTTAAAGAGAAGTATTTTTAATAGAACTGTCTTCAAAAAAAAGGAAAGTTTTCCTCAGCAATGTTTCATGATGGCTGAACTTTGCACCCTTCTTGCAGCCCCAGACAAAAACCCACACCTCTTACTTGCATTGCTATTAATCTGATGTCCTGACAAGAGTCCTTACTGTTGCCAGCACATATTCTTCTAAAAAAAACACCAGTGAGAGAGCAGTACCTAAACTATGACAAGTCAGCACAAGGTCCAGTCTGTAAAAGCTGATGTCTTTTACATATGAACAGACAATAAGAGGATTCGAAAGGATGTTAAGTGTGAGACTTTGGCACGTGGATGTAATGCATCATCATTTACAATCTCACAGACCTTAGCGGTTGTGAAAATTAGAACTGCTGTTAAGAGCTATGTTCCCACACATGAAGTTCCTGCTTCAGCTTCAGGCCTAAAGAGGGTCCCGTGAGCATGAAACGTTGCTCATTTTTTCCAATTCTGACAGCTGCTCTATAAGGGCTGTTACCTCTCCCTGCAAATGCTGTCTCTTCTGTAATGGCCAGGGAAGCCTTACTACAGCTGTACTGGTGGCCCAGTATCCTGCCTAGAGACTTTAGACACCAGCTCAGTGTAGGAGTGTCCAGTATCCCAAACTTGATGCCGCGTGTGCCCATTTTAAATTGCCCTCGGTCACTTCTAGAAAATATTTTGGGACACTGCCAGTTTCCAAAAATGCTGGGGATCCAGGATAGCAACACCAGAGGGACTTCCCAGCATGTCTTCTGAATTGACAGAGCTGCTGAATGGAGTCTCACTTCTCAGGACTGACAGCATGAGCAGATCTGCAGCCTTGCTCGTTTGGGCTAGCTAATCTTTAATAGAGTGGCAAAGTAATTTCAGGTTTCATGTTTTCACCCCATATTGCAGACACGAGTAAATGCTTCCAAAGGGGTTTAATAGGCAAATTTGACTGCCTAGTGCTGTAGTCAATGTACAGTGCCAAGTACAGCTTCATTTCTCTCCTTCCCTAGCCAGTCTTCCTGGCTCCTGGAAGCCCCAGAAAAAATGGTCAGTGTTTGCATGGGAAATCCAGGTTTCTGCTGCTTGGCCAGGCAATTTGTGAAGTTCACATGCAATGGATACTAGAAAACCCTGGTGTATCAGACACTGCACAGTCCACACTCATGGTTTCTCTGTACAACACAAAGAATGGACATATGGGAAAGGATTCTTAGGATAAGACTTAGGATTTGCTGTCCTAAGTAATGATCCAGTGAGCACTGAATTTTGTTGGAGAAGCTGAGAAACATCACCTGAGACGTACCTACCCAGGAGCTACCTGGGTTGAATAGGCAAGCAAGAGAGTGGGAAATGCAGTATCCAGCACACTAGAAAAGAAAGGAGATCAGGAGTGTGCGTGAGGGCTGCCTGCTGAGCAAGGCAGGAAACGAAAAAACCCAAACACAAAAAAGTCCTGCAAAGGATGTAGGTAACCAAGTTTTTCTATACAGAGAAAGGTGGCTGGTGAAGAATTTCACTTAGCATAACAATCTTAAGGCATATTTAACTGCAAAATCTGTCTGCTTCAGATCTTGATAAACTCCATTTTATACTTAGAAGGTATAAGCAATCAAAAAGGAAGTAGCTTCTGGGTATGAAGCAATTTTATTTGTATTTACAAATATACGTGCGCACGCACCCTCACCCACTTATTTCTGTACACACAAACCCACACATATATATATTTATATTTCTGTGCTCTACAGGATGTAATTCTGGAGCGCATGGCCAAGTACCATTGCCCTGACCTGCCAGCACTGGATGGAGAACATTTAAAGCAGGCCTGGGGTTTGGAGGCTTTCCTTCTGCAGACTGGCACGCATGGCTGGCTGTGCATGGGAGGGCTAGGAGAGTGAAGGTGGGCAGTGGTAGGACTGGGGTAATGATTTTTAAAACCATCCACCTTGTCAAATGCAATATTTTAAGACTCTTCCTCCAAATGCCTTGTTAACTCCAAAATACCACCAAGGAAACTTTCCCTCTAACGAGGCAGACAGTTGCAGCAAGTCTCTCTGCTCACAGAAGGGGCTCAGTGATTCAGACAGGCGGCAATGATCAATGAGCAAAGCAGCGTCTAGCATGTCACGAACGGAACAAAAAGGTTGGGGACATCTGAACGAGGGAGCTCAGCCGTCACCATCAGCCTTGCCTCTGGGTCTCATTCTGAAAATTGCAGGGAAGCTGTGCTCTTCCTCCCTCGAGGTTTGCATAGGACATTTACTGCATCAAGGATTCCTTCTGACATTTCGAATGGAAACAGCTAGAAGAAAGAGGGAAATCAGATAGCAGAGCATCTCTGCGTGCTGTGCTGTTGCCAAGCAGATTACACGCTGTAATCTGTAAGCACTGAACTGTGTTTGAATTATGAGGAACCTCTCCCTTGCTTTTGTTTTAGCCCCCTGGGAGAGGCGATGTTTCCGGACTGCTAATGTCACAGCGTGACCTGTTAATAACCTGTGAGAGCCTTCCTCCACTCCGCCGCCTCCCGCTCCCCCAGGACCCGGCAGCTGCCGTCACATGGATCGAATGCCTGCCTTGTATGCGGTTCATTGAGAAAAATTCAAGCATGTGGCCTGAGGTTCCCCTGATGACTGTCTGGGGATGATGATTTCTACCATCTGTCCTGGCTGCCTGCGGCTCCCGGAAACACCGAGGTGTATGTTGCTTCTGGCCATACGTGGGATTCCTAATGAAACCTCAGCTGCCGTCCAACTGTTTGCGAATATCAGATGGGTTTGAACTATCTTTCCGCCAAGAGGGGAGGGAGAAGCACTTTGTTTAACTCTTTAATCTGAACCACTACACAGCACGTGCATAATCACAGGCTACAAAGCCGCTGAGCTATTAGCATCTGCATCACGGTGGCAGCTGTAGTGTTTGCACGTGTGCCAGGTCTGTCCGATTCGAGATGCCCAGGCTGGTTGTTTCCAGGCTAAATATACAGCCTCGAGTCAAATTCATCTTACTGTAGCTCACTTGGAAACCCTGTAATTATACCAGAGATTTATTTGATCCCTTCACTTCTGATTTGTGTTAAAGGCACGTTTCAGCCGTATAAATTGTGTATCAGTGTATGACAAAAGGCTGCTTATCAAATGGTTTAAATACAGCCGAGGCATTGCAGCAATTTCAGAGTGATTTTGTTGAGATGGAGGAAGTCAAGCAAAATGATATTAATTTTGGTATATGAAAGAGACTTTCATGGAAAAAAACCCTTGATAATAAATAAATAGAAATCACTTGTCTTTCAGGGTTTAACATCCTGTCTGTTATTTTCCCTGTAATCTATCATTATAAACCTTTTCTTGCCACTTGCTGAATATCAGATTTCAGTGGATGTTGAGGGACACTAAATCACTTAGATGACCAGGTCTCAGTAGAAAGGATTTGACATTCTTTTTTATTAGAATTACCTAGACCTCGTCCATTGATATGCACGCTGTTTTCTCCATTGATATTCCTACCATTTTCTTTGAATGAATAGACGCCCTCAGTAAGAAATGCACTGAGTTTTATGTGGTTGGAAAAATTGTTTACACAGTCAGTGCTGGAGCAGTGAAGTTTTTACGAAGTTGCTGAATGGATCAGGAGCAACTGCTTACAATTCTTGCCGTCATTGTTCAGGCATGGCAGTGCAGAATATAAGGCTCCTAAGTGACCTCAAGGCAAAAAAGAAAAGGAAAAGGCAAGTGGCTACCCAGCAGTAGGCAGCGGCGATAACCTTGGGTTGTTAAAGAGTAAGAGGAGAGTTTCAGTGCCTGGTACTGGATGTTTCACATTTTCAGATACAAGTTAAAACACCTCTGTGGCGTGACCTCATCCGCTTATTTTTAGAAGCTGTTTTTCTGCTAATAATGTGGATGCTAATCAAAGAATGCAAAAACACTTCTTAGCAGTGGCTTGCTGAGGGGCGTCTGATTGGTTTTGCTTTTGGAGCTTATTTTGTTATGCTATGAGACATAACAGCAATCTGCAAATGCATTCAGCAGCTAGTGCATAGGCACGGGGGTGGGCGGCAGGGTTCCCACCGTTGCTGGCATTCCTTTCTCTTGTCAACTGACTCATGAAGAGATGTGCACATACCTCTTACATATGCACGCTGTCAGAAATCAATATCAGGGTAGAAGGATTGAAAACAGATATTACCAGAAAATTCAATAAAGCTTAGAAAAATATTTCTATTTCTAATTTTCTCCTTTATTGATCTTTTTTTTTTTTTTTAAAAAAAAAAGACACTCCAAGACACAGGAACTATATATGGAAACATTTAACGCATTCATCTTCTCCAACCTGGAATGACCCGGTAACTGCCTCTGCTTTCATCTTTAAAACAATTTTTCTTTTAGCAATGAATCCCAGACTACTCAATTTTAGCAAACATGAGCTAGTTAAGCAGGGCATGCAAATACAGAGGAGGTGGTTTATCTGTAATGTAAAGCTTCTGTAGGGACATTTCTCTTTCTGTGGTCTGCATATAGGAAAATTTCACTGTACTACCAGTGCCTGGCCAAAAAAAGAAAAAAATAAAAAGAACAAAAAACAACAGAAGAAAACAACCTTAATTTTTAAAATAGTTAGCTTTCGGCCTGGAGCTTTTTAAGGAAAATCTGGTATTTCTTTCTTCTCTCTGCGTAGATCTCTGCATCACTTAAGAGAGATTTGACAGATGGAGACAGCTTGTAACAACGTACTTGAAGCTCTGAAAGACTAAAATGAGTAATCAAAACCATTCCAAAAATGACTTTTTCATGAATCTGTCTAAAAATATATGTCACAGAGAATTTCTTTCCCCTCCTTTACACTCCTTTTTCTTGTTTGAAGTAAGGTGGGTATTTATACTTAGCTGTATCTCATCATGCGTGATTTCCCCTCTCTGTTAGTCACATCACGTCTTGGCTTGCAGGCACAAGTGACGTAAGGTGTTGCAAAATGTAACTAATAAATATGTTAAGAGACAGTGAACTAGAAATAAACCATGGAGATCCCAAAGTGAATCTCATCATCAAGTTCTTCTACCATAGTCCACTTCTGATGAAATTTAGATTATGATGAAAGATCTGAAAGAATTATTCTGAAATGGAGAAAATATACCCCGCAATTTCCAGGTCTCAAATGAGGACTGTAATCATGCTCGAAGGGACAGAACACGAATGCTTCCCTCCTTCTGTCACTTGAAATATTTCCTTTAGGATTAGAGGGCTATCGGAGGGATTTGAGTACACATACCTGTGGAACATTTGGCCTGAAGGGATTCTTTCTTGGTTGCTATTGAGAGTTGACTGTTGCACTGAATTCCCAGTCATCTGTGCCACAAACCCTAATGGGATTAGAGGGAATGCTGAGGAGAACATCACAGATGATGGAGGAAGAAATGGCTGCCAGAGTAGTTTTGTTGCTAGCACGACAGAAGAAAGTCAGCATTTCCAAATATATCCATACGTATTCCCTGCCCCAGGTTATGAACACCCAGCCTGAGGTACCACAAGGGTCTGTTTTACACAGGTGCTGAGCACTTACTTGCCTTTTTGGCTGTAGAGTTGATAGTTTGCAGTTCTGAAAATTAGATCTGTGATTTCTCAACACAGGCATCCATTTATGGATGTATGCATTACAAGTAGCTGGATGGCTAGGCTTTAGAATACTTGATCTGGATTGTGCATGATTCTAAGTGAATTGTTAGCTATCTATAAATGAAGGGGATTTCAGTGCTGAGGGGCTCTTTTGATAAAAGCCATGGAAGTATCTGGGTTACCCATATATATAATTCAGACCACAAAGAGAATCCTGAACTTTTAGACCCCTCCTAAGCCGTCTTGTTGTATAGAGAGGAGGATTAAATTTTACATGGAGAAAATGAATGAAAGTAACTTCTCTAATACAGGAAACATATCAGACCATGGACTACTTTCGTACAGAAAATGTGCAGGTGCTGTCAAGACGTTCATAAGACTGGCTAAAACCTAGAAATACACAGGTAAGATATATTCCATGCTGAAATAAGGTTCTAATGTGACTCTCCATCTCTAACGACTATGATGACTTTCCTTTGCAGTGGCAAACTTGGAGTCAGCAAAGAATAGTTAGTGCAAAGTAAGGGAGTCATTTGCCAAATAAGTGTCCCATCTTCAATTAGAGCAACCTTCTGACTGCTCTAGCTTGTCCTGCCTGTCTGCTGTTTCAAGGAATTGATATGGCAGCTGGCAGCCAGCAAGGTTTCTTATGACAGCAAGTGCATACACAAATAGCAGAAGTCAGAAGCTGCTGGGCTTCCTAGAAGGAAATTTTAAATAACCTTACAAGAGCTTAGGTAAATCATTCAGGCTGGCCAGCAAATAGATAAAGCCCAGATACTTGCAAGTGCAAAAGCTGTGAGCCTTACAAAGAGAAAACGACTGCATAAAATGGTACTCTCTGAAGAGACCATAGTTACCATGCTAGAGGAGACTTTTTTTGTGTGTGTGTGTGTTTGGCTTTGAGCATGCCACTGAATTTCAGTTACTGAAGGTAACATTATTTAGGTGTAATACCAACTATGAATATAAGTAAGCTCCTCAATGTTCCAAGGAAATTTGGGTCTAATTTTGAAATAGTTCTAATGACCTGAAAAAAAAAATCATTTCATGAATACATTATTAAGTACATGGTTTTGACTGAATTTTTGCATAACACATTACATTGAATGTATAAATAACTTCACTGGGTTTTGCTTTCTGAAGCAAGCATGCAGATATTGAAAGGGATGGTAGGTAATGACGCAAACCTATCGTTTTGTCAGTTCTTTCAGTTAAATCACATCCCAAAATCCTTACAATACACGGCTGTGTACTAGTGAAAATTTCAGCAAAGGACAGCCAAAGTCTGGTTGTGGAGAACTGGTGTGATTGCTTGGTAGCTTGATCCCTCACGGGCAACTGATACAGAACAGTCTCCCATCATCTTATTTTAATCCAGAGTTTAGGCCAAATTCTAATATGCTTGTAAGACTTAAGTCCTCAAATACCTACGAGGCCAATGGGAATACAGTAGGAATAAGAGACCTTTCATTAAGGCAATCAAGTGCATGAGACTCTGGCCCTTTGCTAGTATGCTGTTTTCCTTTTTTGCTTTCATGCTTTTATTGTCCTTACATTGTATACTCTAGGGGACAGAGATTCTCATTCTATGTGTTCATAGTGTTTCTCAGTGAAACTGCTGCACTAAAAAAATTACTGTTAATAACAAGAAAGATAATAAATAATGTGAAATCAAGAATGACTGTAGGAATACCCTTAGTATGAAAATTTTTGTGATAGAGACCTTTTTTGCTAGCAACTAAGAACAGAGAGTATTCTTTCGCATCTTATGTGCCTTTTGTGTTTCTAGGAAGACAAAAAATTATTTCAGAAAGTTTCACAGTGGTATGGCCGAGGAGAAAGGAACGACATCCCAAAAAGTTGTATCACTTTCTCCCACCAGGATCCCCTCAGAGACACTTGCCCATTAAGAGAAAGCACATAGCTTCCATTTCAATGGTTGCAGTTCTTATTTATTCTGGGTACAGTTGATAGGGTGACTCACTGCTCTGCTAATGAAAGCCTGGTGTTTTGCCTTAAAAAAAAATACATTCTGAATTCATTCAGGCAAACCAGATTTGACTTACTGCCTTTGTTCTGCTATTTTAAGGGTAGGATTAGAGGACAATGCTAATAGGTAGAATTAAAGAGACATGTTTGTCCCTGCATAAGCATAAAACGAAAGCACACAATTAAAAACGCAGTGAGCTAGAAAGGAAGGTGTACAGTGAGTAATAGCAGGTGTGCAGGTCTGCGTGTCTCGAACAAGGCGTAATGTGATCGCAATCTCAGCCTTCCCATGGACCATGAATAAGAACACGAAACAAAGGAAGAAAACGGGGCCACATCCTCCCTTAGTGTAAAATGACATAGCTCTGCTGAGGTAAATGGGACTCTGCTTAATCACCTTAGGTAAGGATTTCATCTTCTCAGCATTCTCCCCAGCTGGACCCTTGCCAGGCTGCCACGTAGGTGTCACTCCACCCCACCAGTGTGATGTTCAGCTCTCCCTCGCTTAGGTAGATGGCAACATCGCTCCTTCCTGTAACCTGGGCCTGGGGGATATGCCTCCATGCTGCTTTGCCCTCCCAGAAACAGTGGCAGATGCCCCGGGGCTCAGGCATTACCTTTCCCTCCGCCACTAGGCAGTGGGGGCTCAGAGTCTGTGGTCTCACTTCTCAAGGGTGTGCACGCAGACACACAGACATAGATTAAACAGTAAGTTTGTTTTATTTTACTAACACAGAGAACATGCAGATCTAGGGGGGAAAATAACGTGCCAAATCCCAGATGCATTTTTTTCTTCTGTTTTCTGTTAGCAGAATTTTGTTTGGGTTTTGGGCCTCTGTGTCCAAGTTCCTTATCTCTCCGTCAAGTCATGGAGCATCTCTCCCTCTTTGCTGCCTGCTGGCCTGTGTGTCCATTTCTGACAGCCGAATTGAACACAATCCTCCAGCTGCTGTAAAAGCATGCTCCTCTCTCCCCACCCAGCTGCCTACTGAGTAACTCTGTGATGTTTCTTGATCTGTACCACCTCTGTGCTCTTAAATAATGCAATTACCTAGGATTTTCTACTTTCACATTCAGCAGCAAAGAAAGCCCTATTTTCTCCGGCTTTAGCTAACCGATTGCTCCACGCATTTTCACCTCCTAAGACAGCCTTTTAGATTTGACTACAGATTGCAGTTCTTTGTCTTTCAGAAATGTTACTCAGCTTTTGTCAGTAAATGTGTCTATAGAAATTATATTCTAGAATACTGGTACTTTCATATTAATGATTTAATAATTTCTATGTTTTTCATGAGCTTTATCTAGTTGCCACCCCGCAATCACAGGTTGATTGTCTGGTTAAGTCCTGAGGGTATTTTTATTGTTTAATGAAGTTAAAGATAATTTTTAAAGGTAGGTACAGATTATATTTTTCTGAAAGTTATAAAGAAAAGGACAACCTGAAATCAGACATGGAATCTGAATCTACTGGCTGCATTGGAGAATTTATTTCCTAAATATTTCACATCTCAGGCTGCAGAAAAATGAAGGAGACAGTTCTTACTATAATCTGTTTGAAGAGAGGGAATTAGTGGACATCTTATTTCTAATTTCATTATAATAAAATGGAGAAGATTAGGTAACTGCCAAAGCCAAACCTTTTAAAAAGAAATCCTGGCCCACTAAAGACAACGGCACAATTTCCAGTGCTTTGAATGGTGCTAACATATCATTTCACTCGTTCAGTGGGGTAAGTGATGCAAAACAGGCCCTTTTTTGTGTATACACTGGTTTTCTGGGTTGAGTGGCAAAATATAAAAGATAAGGACAGGTGGCTTCAACACTTGATATGAAGCCTGGTTGTCCATTATCATCTGAGGTAGGGAAGGCGTATCATGTGTCTGTGAGAACAGGCAGAGGAAGAGTAAGTGATAATCTGAAGTGCAGGCTTAAGCCCAGTGCAACTGGAATAGCACTTGACAGTAATGATCTACCATGCTGCTGTGACATTTTGCCAGTTGTAGAGTAAAATAAGGGCCACACTGCAATGAAATGGGATTTTAATATTAACTCCAGAAGGGCTAAGTTCTAATTTTCTTGAGTGTCCTAAGAGCACTTTTCTGTTCTACGTTAGCTGAAGGAGGGGAAGAAAGTTTTATCTTGTTCTAAGTGTCCAACGCACTCTGTCTTTGGAGTGCACTGTAACATGCCTGGAGGGATCTTTTCCCTTTTACCTGAGTTCTGCTTTTATATACGAACATACAAAAACATTCTTCAGGTTCTGAGGGGTGTGCTCTCATTTGTTGCAGCACAAATTACAAAATAAAATAAAATCTACAGAAGAAAATCTGCTGTTAGCTGGTTAGTTCCCCTGGGTGTATTTGCTTCTTGTATCCACAGTTAGTTCACTTGAGATGTAGAAGCAGAGACCAGGCTTGCCCTCGTTCCACATAAAAGCTCCTGCACAGTTTGGCGACTGCATTTTGCAGAGTCATTTCCTGTGATCAGTAAAAGCTTTCAAAGAGAAGGAATAGTTTTGCTAAACTGGATAAGTAATACCTGCTTTTATGATGTCCAGTCTTAGGGGAGTCATTTTTCTTTATCCAAATTTCCATGGTATTCTAATAAAAGACACTGGATGCTGTTTGCCCCTATTCTCCCTAGGTTTCCACATCTTTTCGTATTCAACAGAGTTTTTCAGGAAAGTTTTGTATGTCTCCCTCCCTGCACACAGTGTTCCAGTGCCAGGTGAGTAAACTTCAGGTTCAGCAGGCACTGGAGAAACAGCACAACAAATCCAACTAATTAGAAGAAACAATGCTGATGGGTTCTTGGTTAAATTGCACTAAAGTATTCATTGTTATTTTTCATACACAATTGTGTATTTTTTCAATGTTCCAGCTTACGGCCCTGGAGTTTGAAGTCACCTATTAATGACACAGGAAGTACCAGGCAAGAAATGTCTGTTCCAGCTGCCCAACAGCACCAGCGAATATGCTCAGATCCATTTTCAGGGGTGAGGAAGCAGGTTGTTTGCTCTATTCATTCTGTGCCAGGGTTGCCAGGATGTTGAACAAGGTTGTATTTACACAAGGAGTTCTTTGCTGATACCAGAATACTGGTGTAATCTACTGGCAAAAGGCTTCTCATGCAGTCACAGGCTACAATAGCAGAACTGTGGAAAGCCACCCCTCAGAAGTGAGACAAGGGTAGCAGTGAACCATCTCTTTTTTCTGGCATAACCCTTTTTGAATTAGAGAGTTCTGATAGTGCAGCAATGTTGGGGCAGATATGTAAGGAGATGAAAGCCCTAAAATAATCCTTCCATATTACAGTGCACAGAGTGTATGTTTTGAGTGAGTGCATGTGCGAGGAAAAGAGGTGGAAGAGTGGGAACAATGAGAGAGAGTGGTAAAAGTTGTCCTCTCAGTGTTCTTAGAGATCTGAGATTCACTTCATGTAGACAACCGCCACTCTTCTGCTTTGAGGTGGAATTGCATCATCCCACAGAATAACCTAGAAGTGAAAGTTCAGGAAGGAAAAGTGAAACATTGATGCACAAACATTAACATAAGCACAAGAACAAGTGGGTACAAACTGGACGTGAACAAATTTAGGCAGGAAAACCAAAGAAAATTCCTAACCATTAGAGGACTGGCATCCTGTAACGGCTTCCCAGTAAAGAAGTAGTAGAGGCAGTTAGTAGTTAATTACTGAGGGATGACAGTAGGAGACTGGTCACCAATGCGCTTGATGACCCAGGAGGACCCTTGCAACCTTATGTTCCAAATAATCATTTTGGGAGTTGCAACAAAAGATAGTGAAAATTTAGGAAGACAACTGTACTGTTTCCTGGATGTCAAATGGAAAGGAGTCTGGGTGAAAAATGCTACTCCAGGTTGTTACTCCTGGCTACAGCTGTTTGAGCCCCTGATGGTGTATAAGACTGATGCGAGAAATTAGCTTGAAATTAAGTGGATAAATTTCTTCTTTAAGGGGAAGACTGTGGCAGTTTGCAGAAGGCTGCAGAGGGAGCAGCATCCAACTGTTCACCTCTGTCCACATTAAGTCCCTTTGTGGGGTACATCCACTGATGGACTTCTGAGGCAGAAGAAATTAATGTGACTGCAGATATAGATACAGAGGTTCTTCCTTGTCCCCACAGCTGAGCTGTAGTTCTTGTATCCCAAGCAACATTTCTTCCTGACCTGGTTGTAAACTCCAGTTAGTAATGAAGAGGCAGACATCTGCAGGAGTAAGGACATGACCCAGATATCTTCTGGTAACCCAGGAGAAAAATGCTCCTCTCTGCCTGTCATTGCTAGTTCTCAGAGCCAGTTTTCTCTAATTCCTGAGTGCTGCCTTCCTGGTATGGCTAGGTATTGCGGAAACTGTGGGTGAAAAGTTTGAGCCTGTCCTGCAAAACTGTGGTCCTTTGTTTTTCATTCATAGATCCTTTTAAAGCACCGCTGCCTTTTATAGCGAAAATTACACACATGCTTCCAGTGCTGTGAATCACGTTAATTACATGCCAATTTGAATGCTGTAATAGTACCTTATGTAGTAGAAATGCCACCATCTGGTGGTTGCATCGCTGCTGAAAGGCATACTGGCGGGGGTGGTATTAAGGATTGAGCTGCCTCTACTCCGTGAGGAAATCCTGGTTTAGATTTAGAGATTAATGCTCCCTGGAAATCGTTTCTCCTGGACAGCATTCCACATTACAGACGTGCCAGATAGGCCCAGCGATGCAGAGTAGGAGACACCGGAATGAATGTCATTTTTTTAATGATGTGATTTTATTACTGAGAAGCTTGTGATATTCAAACACTTCTAATATGAGCTTTGTTTTCAGTTGCTCTATTCGGGGGGATTGGTAGGACAAAGTCATAAGGTGACCTCTTTAAGAAACACATACAGAGGCCATCTGCACATTTCTTGAACATGCAGCCTCTCCCTCCTCCTGTTTAAACGCTTCAGGCTTGTGAAAGGGAAGGTCTGACACTGGCAGAAGCTTATTGTCTCCCTACGAGACACTCTCTAGAGGATCTTACTTTCTCTTGCTTCTTTTTCCTTTTGCTGTCAGTCATTTTGTTCCAGAGAGGTTTTTGTTGGAGTGCAATTGTATATAGATCCTTCTGAGGTAGCTCAATGAGTTTTGTTATGGTTGTCACCATGTTCTAGGCTGAGTAAAAATATGCTTGAAATAAAAAAAAAGAAAAATTAATTATTCTGTTCCTGCATATCAGGAGGGCAGCAGAGGAACAGCAATGATCTCAGTAAAGACACTTTGGGTTTACCCTAGGACAGAAAAGAGCATAGTGAGTCTTTATGCTTAGCTGAAGAAGGAAATGAGTGATAAACCTTGAGCAAGCCAGAGGCTTTCATGCCTTTTGACTGAAGAATTTTGAGTCTACCTCATTTTGGGGAACCAGATGTGTGATTAGGTTGCTGGCATGTTTTGTGCTGTAGTTAAGGCCTGGATCCACGCTCTAGAGCAAAGCCCTGCTCTGTGAGACACAACAGAGCTGCAGGGTGGGATGTTCTGTGTAGCTTGAGGAAAATTTAAAATGAAGCTTGATGCAATAAGGCAATGTTATGAGGAGCAGCTTGTCTAAGCAACCTGCCGAAAGTCGAGCTTTCTTTTTCTTCCTCCAATCACTTTTTATTATTTTCAGTTAAATTTATAACTCCTGAATACGGGGTCTGCTTCTCCTCACAAACTTGTATGGTGCCTAGTCCAAGGGACCTCAGTCTCTGATGGGATCCCCTGGCAGTATTACCATGTAAAACAGGTGCTCTTCTCATGCACAAATTGCTTCGACAGCTACAACAGCCGGTTCTTGACTCTCCTCTTTCCTGAGTGCTTCTCAGATGCAGATAGGGAATGCGGGTAGGAAATACATCCATGTACATTAAATCCCATGAAGCAAAATAGCTAAGGTACATGGGTGGTAGGCTCTGGTGTTTCAGGGGAGCACTGGAGACACCACAGGGTGCACACAGATCACCCAGCTCCTTCATTTTATACATCCAGTCAACAAAGTTGGCCATCCAGGTGTAAATAAGCACTGAAAATCGTAGAAATTAAAAGGGAGAACAATTAATATGCAATTTTCCATTGAAGTCCTTCTGCTTTTACTCAGGCTATGTGAAGCACAGTTGTTAAAGCATGTCAGATTTTTTCAACTGGCCACTCTCAGCTGCTTCCTGCACCTCAGATCCCTCTGTTCCCAAGTCAGCTGTGTCTGCTGTAGCCGGTGAGAAAGGCTGGAGCTATGCGACTGAAATACGGCAAACAGCCTTGCAATTGATTTTTCCTCTCCATTGTTAGGAAACATCAGATTGCTTAAAAGATCACACTGGGAGTTGTAACCTTCTCCCCCACCGGCTCTTTCTGAGTCGTTGATCAAACGCACTAGCCTGTGCTTTTGCAATGGCTTAAAAAAAAGGAATGGTATGAAAATATTTTGTCAAAGGATAACCTTCTCATTCCAGGCATTTTTAACCTTGCACTGGTATTGATTTCAGCTGTAACAGGTTCTCGGAGTCCCTGAGCTTCCTGTTGGCAGTATTCATTGCCTGCTGATGCCAATGGCAAACCCATACCCTGCTCTGCAGTGTCTGGTTCCTCCCAACAAAGCCAGCGTGCAGTGACAGCCGCCAGCAAACAAATAGAGAAAAAAGACCCAGAAAGCAGGTATCTTAACCTGCTCTGTGCAAGGCCATCTGTCAGCTACCTGGCAGCTAAATGTTTACTGGCTAGCAGGTGTGCTTTGTTGAAGACTTAATTGTCTACCACTATTATTAGTTACTAGTTATTGAGTGCCAACAGTCTGTTCCCTGTCATACAGTAGGAGACACAGCTTTCTCATCTTCAAACACCTCTCATGAAACTATAATGAGAGAAGATAAGCAGTAAACAATCATAAACTACTTGGTTTGGCTTAACTCTCACAGAAATAGCTTTCCTTCACTGCTTTCCCAGTGGGTTTTTGTCTTTCAGTAGATTCCCTTAAAAAGTCACCAAACCCAGGAAAAATGGATTTATGCAGGTGTTTATAATGTGCCATCCTGTTTAATTTGCTCCTAAGCAGTGACTGGAATTACTGTATTGTCTAAATATGCAGAAGGAGCATAAGGATTTCAAGCCACAGGGATTTCAATGTCTCTTGTTACCTAATCCTCCTCTCAGACAGCCACATCATCCAATTAGCGCTGGTTCTGTCAAGATTTTCAGACTCTTCTGAGAACAAAATATTGCTCCAGGGCCATGGGGACATAGTCTGGAGCAAGACAATCTATGTCTTCTAAACACAGGAGGTAAACTCCCCGGCTTTCTGCCCACACCTGAAGCTTCTGAGAAAAAAGCAACCACAATAAAGAATTTCTGAAGTAGTTTTTAAATGCATGACAGGCTTGCTATTGCATTACTTCTAAGTGTCAGATTAGTCTTAATAGAAGTATGTTATTAAATAATTCAATAATCACATGAATTTCAGATTCTGTTTGACTGAAGACTATATGAAAGAGAATACATAGCGTAAGCAGATAGAAAAACACTTTTATACAGAATAAGTAACTTAGTCATTTCTTTTGCAAAGTAAGTTTGCAAACTAGATTACCTAAAGGCAGCAGTAAGCAAACAATAAATTCAAAAAATTATGTGCTGGGAACCTTCACTCCCCCGCTAGCTGAATCCCTGGTGCCTATATGTTTATATCAATTAACTTAATGCCTGAATGAGGTGATAAAAATAGGTAAGCTGCATGTGGCCCAAAGTCCTTTGGAAAAATGGGACTTATGCCTTTCATGTCTTGAAAATGACAATCCAGTTTGAATATTCTGAGAGGTAATAGGATTGTTGGCCTGAAGTGGATCATTAAACCAAAAATGCTGTCAGGTGTCTCCAGCAGCTACGGTTTCATTCTTTAATTTTCCACCAGGCTGAAGCTGGGCACCTCACTGCTATCGAGCATAGTGTATCACATAGGGTACTCCCTGCTTTGCTCAGAAAGTGCCTGTTTAACCCCCAGTTGTGTACCTGCCATGGGCAAGACTGAAAAGATCTATAGGAAGAAGCTACTGTGCAGCAATAGTAGGAATGTGTAGTGGTGGCACATGGCACCAAGTCCATAAAAACAGTGGGGGTGGAAATGAGAAGTATATTATGTTCTGTGTTCAAAAATAATTTTGAATAATCAAAATTCACATGAACCAGGTCAGATCACTTCATTAGCAATTCATCTTTAGCGATGCTTATGTGTACTTCTCTATACTATTTTCTCCTCAGAAGCTTAAAAATTTCTGATAAGTGCCTGTCCTCACAAGAATTACTTTGCATAACAACAGATGGTAGAAATAAAAATGATTATAGTAGTTATTCTCAGGGACTTCTTTGCTCTGACTTCTGTAAGTGCACTTTCCATGAATTTACTTTGGTTGCATAGGTTTTACACAAGTTGTATGTGTGTCACATCTTGTATTTTTGTTAGAACATGCTCTTACTGAACAGCAAGTGGTTCCTCATTTCTCATATTCCAGTCACGTATAAAGCACACACTGTTAAAGAGATTAGGAGATATATTTATGTGCATGATGCATATGGGTTACATTTCTCCAAGTCCTCCCAAGGGCAAAAGAGATGGAAACTGGCCTGAACCTCTGTGTCAGAGATGCACTTCATGTATAAATTTAAGAAATACTGTTGTTATGCTTGATTCCTACACTATCTTTTCAGACTGTTAATGGAAGACTGGCAGAAGAGAGCTCAGATGGTGGACAGCCTAGGGTCCTATTTGTAGGTTACAATGACAATTAGAATAAAAAAATTTTCCTTGGGGCTGGACAATGTCCTTCTGCCAGGTGTTCAATGTCAACAATGGGGGTCAAGACCTCTACTTCCTTTCCCCATGACTGTGCATGGCCCTGGGCCAGATTACACACTCAGCAGAGGAGTTTGCTTTGCAGACTGTAGGTGCAAAATGAGGGATTACTGAAGTTTGGTAATTGCTGTTTTCATTGACTGTGGGACTTAAGAACAACGGAATTCTCTATTCCAAACAGTTAATCAGCTGGGTACGAATTTGAAGAATAGATTTTAATTTGAAAAATAATTCTCTATGATAGATTCACAAAACAACTGGGGAAGAGAAGGCTTCAAGGTGCCCCAACAGCAGCCATCCAAAATGCATGAGATTGCTGAGCAGACATAGCCAGGCTCTTCTCAGTGCTTCATGGCCATGAATGAAAATGCTCTTAGCATTAGGCCCTTAAGGTTACAACCCAAGCCATCCAGCAGGCAGCTTTAGAGGCCACCTGGATGGACAGAAACCATTAGATGGAGGCATGTCATATTACTTATTGGTTCTTTGGGTCCAGGAACTGAGTTAAACTGTCCAACTGAGCCAGTGACAGTTGACCCAAGTAAGTGCCTACCTCTTTTAAGTGTCTTAAGTGTTTGACCATGACGTGTGTTTCATTCACATCCTCTCTGAGTCAGTTCAAGCAACACAGGTAAAGTGGAACACCTGTAATGAGAAACATTTAGAATTATCAGCTGTCAAATGTAGCCAAGTGATTATAGCTGTTCCTGGAGATGTTATGGAGGAGTTGAATTCCCCTCTGGCAGAAGAAGGAAATAAATTTGGATTTACTGCTTTCTGGCAGGCTATTCAGCAGTTCAACCAGTAAAGAGGAATCCCACCAGCTCTCTGTAGCTTCTTTAAAACTTACTCCATTTCTCTCGCTACCTATCTTGCTGATTTTTGGACACTTTGCAGAAGTAAAGTTGCTTTTTCCTTTCAGTTGTTGTCATGGAGGCCTAGTGTTCAGTGTTCTGCTTCTCGTCTGTTGCCTTTCCCCTTTTGTACCTCCAGTGGGAACTGCATGCTTACAAGAAGAGTGGTTTTCAGAGAGACCTGTGAATAAACTTGGGAGCATGGAGGTGCTGTTCTATTGCCTGAGAGATAACAACCTGGGCTTGTTTTGTCATGTTTTTCCTTCAACCCAGACCTTAGCATTATTTCTCACAGCTTCTCACCACTTCTCACCCATCCACAGGAGACTACAAAACTGTCATTCTGAATGAATGACTTAATTTGTCAACGAATCAACATTAATATACCTGGCCAGCAGATGACTCCCTCCTCAGTTATGCATTTCTGGCATGCTTATGGCTATACCTTACTTACTGCTTAGGCAGTATTTATTTTCATGTCAACCAAACCACTACCCTTTCAACTTTAAAAGATTCCATGAGGCTCAGCAAACTTAAGGATCTACCTGGTGGCAACCTTAGATGCTCTTATTCTTGCTTTTCCTGTACAGTTCACACTTCCTGAGTCTCAGTCATTTTAGACATCTCACAAAAAAGAACCAACAAGGCATATAAACCAGCCTGCTTCAGAGTTGAGATGATAAAAAAAGATTGTTATGAAAAATATCAAAATTGCTTACATTTAACAGAGTTGAAACCAGACCCATTTGCTTTTTGAAATTTCTTGCTGAACATCTAAAATGCTGGACATAATTATTTTTTAATTCATAACAAAATGTTAAGCACTCTTATTGAAAACACTCTTTTCACTGTTACAGGAAAACTAAAGAGTTAGTTTTATTCTTTATTTTCATTATTTTATTTATTTATTTGTATTGGAAGATGGTTTTAATTTCCAATTTCAGTTTTCAAAACAATTGACACCAAAGAGTGACTGTCAGATAAGCCCTTTTAGACCGAACCTTCTGTGGACAGTTTAAATCTGTAAATCGGCCTATGCATTATTCTTCAGATCTGAAAACAAAAGAACATGCAAGATGATGATTTATTTAAAAAAAATAAGTTCTGTTCCTTTACCCTTATTTATTTACATTCTTGGCAACTATGAATAGATATTTCATTAGGTAATTAACTGAAAAAAATTACTTGTCTAAGTGAAATGAAAATAGCACTAAAAATTGAGCAAAAGTGCCTGGGTAAGTCACGCTTCTACTTTGTTTTTTTATTTGCCCACTTTTCGTTTTGATTCATAGGCTTATCTAGACTGTCCTTTGGGCACTTTGGGCATCAAGCTCACCGAAAACCTTATCACAGCATGAATGCAATGCTTGGCATAAGAATAATTAACTTGTCTCATGCCCTAGTGCTACTACAAACACAGTGCTGTATAGTTACTACTGCTTTGCCCGGACTAATTTGCTAAGGACCAAGGTTGCCAGTGTAATGGCGGCTAAGTGATCCTGTTTGTTATTATTTCTTTTGTATTATCTCCACTTCAAAAAGATAAAGGTTATCGGGTTTACACCACAGGGCAACCAATCTGTATCTCCGCTCCTGTACGGGTCTTTCTGGAAGTACTCAGGGACAGCCTGTACCTGCGTGCTCCCCAAAACACCTTACAGTTTTGTGGCCACACTCACTGCTGTTCTTAATGCATGGATTTAGGGTGCTCAGGCCCTGGGCCCTGGTGTGACATCCAGCTGCTATAACTTGATAGGCAGCTGCCAGGGCACGGTTTCTGAGTAAGCACGGCAAGCCCAGCCTATCAACCATATTGTACATGCAGGTGGAGTACAGACTGCAGATATGTGCTTGTTGTTCTCATGGTCTGGGAAAACTGGTGCTTCCAGAAGCATAATTGCAATCTTTGCTGGTGTTGTATTTGTGCAAGTAAGAAGCATTTGGGGAATATTATTTGGGTTTCTACCTAGGGAAACTTCTGCGCTTCTCCTTGTGCACAGCACTATGACTGTCTTCTAGAGAACAGGCATTTCTTCTTGTTAGGTTTCTTCTGGGTTTCTTTGGGAAAAGGAAAGTGAAAGCGGGATGGGTTTTTTCTTTTCATTACTCAGAGACAGAGGGAATGGCAGAGATGATTAATTCCTTTCCCATGGCTAAGATCATTCTATTCACAATTCTTGTACCAGGAAATACCCATCCGTCTTAAGACTCTGATAGATACTCCAGTGGGTTAAAGCTGAATAGTGGTTTGAGTATGATCTCCATCTCTGATGGAGGTTGTTTTCCTTCAAAGGGGAAGACTTCTTCATAAGAAGCTCCTGAACTGCTGGAATGTTTCACAAAATGATAAACTAATGCCAATTCCTGCTGACTGAAACCAGGCCCCAACCTACCATAGTTTAGGAGCTGCTATGAGGCAATCATGTTCAAAGGGATGCTGGGGAGAAGACTAAATAACAATATATTACAGCTGGACATTTTTCATTTATTGCCATGTATACATCAGAGCCTATACATGCTGAAGTTTATCTATGGAAATCTACAATCCTATTCTATTATTCCTCTCCCTTTTCTCTCGGGTCTATTTTTTGTTTGTATGCCCTTCAGTTTTCTGATCATTGTCAGCTTTGCTTTGACTTTTCTCAGGAATGCTATTGCTGTTCTGGAAGATGTTAATGGCTGCCATAAAGTTTGTCTTTGATCTGCAGAAAATTGCAGGCGTCATTAATCCCCTGGTTATGGTGGGCACCCTCCATTCTGTCTAAACAAGAAGCAACAGCTAAGCTTCTGTATGAAGTAAAATTGCTGAAAACAGTAGAAGCCACCACCCAGGCAGTTATCCTACAAAGAAAAGCTGAAGCATGAACTAATTTGTGGAGAACAAAGAACTTTCCTGGGAAATTATTATATATTCACTGGCTGAGACATCAACTGATAGGAGCTATGTGTTTAAAAGTAATCAGAAAGCTGGGAAAAAAACAAACAGGCAATGTGGGTGGCCCAGGGAGAAAGCCAAGAGAAAAAGCTTCTGTTGTGCAGAGTACCTACTGAAAAATGAGGGTTGGATTTCTGAGCAAGGGAATAACCTTCTTCTGTTTGTTCCTGCCATGTTCAGGGAAACCGGACTTTGTGTACATTCTTTGCAAATACAGAGGATTTAATCAGAGAAAGATAATCTGGCCCAGGTCAACAGTTATTCCTTCTGAAAGAAACAGTGTGTCAAGATCGTAACTGGTGCCTAAACGTTTGGGCAGGACAACAGCTGATTGAAAATGGAAGGTATTTTTATAAAGTTTGCTTGTTTGCTGAGATTGTGGACTTTTTCAACCTCGAGAAGCCCAGTTCGTGTATGTGACCAGCACAGTGAGGCTCAGGGAACTGAGGCATCACGCAGCTCAGACTGTCTTTCCTTTTTCACTGTGACCAACTGCAGCGTAAATCTGGCAGCTGAGTGATCCTCATGATTGTGCAGGTGAATAACCAAATTCTACTAAGTTTGGGCAATTTCTCCTTGGCTCTCATAATGTTTGCAAAGATAGTTCCCACTTTTATTGCCATATATGGTTAAGTAAGACTAGCAGACGATATATCTGCACTGAGTTGAGCCTAAGGCTAGGTAGAGGTGTTTCAGGCTGCTGAGCTGGTTTGGTCACTGCCAGAGCCCTTTTGAAAGCATGCAATTGTTCTAAAGACGCTTTTTGTGTCAATGGGAGGTGGGTCAGTGATGTTTTATTAGGCCATAGTTTAATGATAGAGCTTTAAAAAGCCTATTTCTACTCTGATGCCTCTACCAATACAAGGCTTTTCCCTAAATTGTGTGGTAATTTCATGACCTACAGGATTTTTCAAGTTTAGAATTGTAACAAAGCTTTCCTGGAATTTCTTTCAAAGAAATCAGAATTTGTGACTCAAATTTAATAAACTATTGATATTATTTTACTATATCACAAATGGCTTTGGGATTATTTTTTTTCTACAGATATCTTTATTGTCCGTAGATTCATGCATTTATTTTTCCATTTATCAGTTTGGCCTTAGACTGATTAGTTTATGAAACAATACCTGGTTAGATAATCCTTGTTAGCTAGTATCATCAGTGCTTCCTTTCCTTTGGGACTACTTACATGTATTTAACCTCCTAAGCCTGAAAAAAAAAAATAAAAATCAGTGAGAGGATCCACTGTTGCCCCATTCATACTGGACCTTGATCCATTTCCATCAGAAAGAGAAATTGCTGGCATAGGCCAGGTATCTTGAAATGTATCTGGATCCAGCAATGCAGCCAGACTTGAGTCCTTTTGGATTTAAAATAAATATCTTGAAACATACTTGTATTTATCAGTTAGTTATGAGACATCCTTTGGAAAATTTTGCTACTATGAGATCAGAACGGGAATTATGTCTTTTGGTTGTAGTATATGAAATGCACATTCAGAAGAAACATAGTTATCAATTGTTACAGATACTTGATTTTGAAGTAGAGTATCTGATCTCTTTTGAATCCCTGCTCAAAAGAAAACATACTAAAAAACAGAATCACAAGGGTCGTCTTTAATTTTTCCACTTTTTATAGACTTGGCAGGGGACTTAAAGTCTGAAAGGAAAAGGTATCTGTACTACATCTCTCCTCTCCTTTCCACCCCACTGTGTGCCAGCAAGCACGTATGCTGTGTAGTTTGGGGAGTTTGCTCCACTGCAGCCTTCTCAATACCTATTCTGTGGAGGAAAAACCTACCTGTCAGGCACTATTTTAACCTTTCAGAAGTGCAAACTTTGCTTTGGAAATTCTTAACAGACTACATTTTATTTTGGTTAATTTTATTGCTATAGTTTGCTGGTAAAATGGAAAACAGAAAAAAGGAATATACAGTATACCAATGCCTTAAGCAAAAATAGCCCAGCTGTCTAAGCTGACCTGCTGTTGGAAAATCTCCTAAGTAACTCCGATCCCTCCCTTCATCATTCTCTCATCCCCAAAGTAATAAAAGTGGAGTTAGAACAGCAAACACCTGGCATGTTGGTCACGCAGCATGACTTTACATTGTAATCATCTCGTCAAGGAGCTGAAAATAGCATTGTGCTGCAGTGCTCAAGCGGTACGGCTTCAGGAAGGAAGACAATAACCAGCATTTGGCAGCAGCCTACACGCTAACTGTGAGAGATACAGAAGTATTCCACAAATTGTTTCCCTCATCTCATCTTGAAAACATTCACCCTGCATCCCTTGGCAATGTATCACTGAGGCCCACACACTTCTTGTCTCCAAGTAAAAGGTGGTGGGCAATTACTGTGCTGCACACAACCATAAAACAGTCTTCCGTATAGCAACACTCACTCTGGTTTTCAGCAAAATAGTGCATAAAATTAAATTAATTCTAACATGTTCATTGTGCCATATAAATTGCAGGAAAGAATCGCACAAAAAGCCTTTGTCTGAATGAATTAAGGTGAATCATGAGCAGATAAGAATCATAATACATAATTATTAGACTATGCAGCAATCCAGGAATATAAGATTTAAAGTAGAAATTTGGACAAGAGATCTTGCCTGAAGAGAATTTTTGAAGGAGATCAAGAGGGTGGAGAGTGTCTCAGCTAATCTGGCACCAGTGCCACACAGGATTATGGGGAATCACAGGGATTAAAAAGATGTTAGGAAATAGGCACTGTTTTCCAAAAGTGGATGCCATAGTGACAGGAAAACTTCTTATGAATTTCTTGGAAAAAAAAAGCACAAACTTTGGTACTTGTAAATCTGAGTATTTTCATGGTCAGTCACTCATTCATATGCACAGTTAACAAATTAATTGGTGGACTAACAGTGCTTGTACATTTTTGGGTTTGGGGAACTGCATCTTTCATTATGAATATTGTTTTAGCACACCGCTTCAGCACAGGTCTCTGGGTTACCTTCTGCATAAATACGTTGGAAGTTACAAGATCAGCAAAGGGAAGAGGACTAGGGCACAGCAACCTGGTGCGTTAGCAATGTTTATTCAAATTTGATGTTGGGTTGTCAATTCAAATGAATAGGGCCATTCACTAGTCTGAGGAAACTGGTGGAGGTAATCCCTGATCTAAGTAGGATTACTAAATTGTGGCATACTAGGAACGTGAAAGAATTCTGAGTGCTAATATTGTAACAGTTTTCCAGATGTCAGGTAGGATGACCCAGGTATCTGTGGAGAATTTGCATGTCCTTATTCCCAGGCAATATGATAAGAAAGCTGGTATTCCACTGGTTAAGAAATATATGTGTAATGAGTACAACTCTATGTTATTTTATAGAAAATTGTCAAACAAATATGTTCTCTTTCTCTGAGGAGATTACTTCCATGCAAATTCCTTTATTTACCAAACTTGTATTCTGCTTGGACATATTCTGGACACTTGAGTTAATACAACATGGCTTTCTGATTAAAAAAAAGAATGCTATACAAAGTAATTTAAGCATTCTGTATTACATGGATTAAGAACTGCCTATCTGGCAGGCCCACAAAAAAAATATCCCAAGGGAATTACTCCCAAGTGGAGATGCTTCTACTGGTGCTTTGCAGGAACTGGTGGTAAGCCATAGCACTGTGCGATGTTTTCTTCTGCTGAAAAAATTGCAGATGAGGAAAGATGGGCAGAATGGTAATTAAGGAAGAGGGCAGGACAGTCATACAAAACAACATGGACTATGTAGTAAAATAAGTCCCTGTTAAACAAAGTATCTGTTAGTACAGTCAAAGCAAAACTACCTATGCAGAAGTAGGAAATACAAATGAAATAAAAACTTTTTTTCCCAGACATTTGGAGACTATTCAGAATCAGGCTTCTGTTCTCTACAGTGGATGTTGGGATCATGGAGAATTACCAGTGCATTTTAGCTGTGAGGATATGGAGGTTAACACTGGAAATAGAAACAGGGAAACAGCAAATAGAAAGCAGAAGGCTTTTCCTCCTTTGTATTGTACAGGTGATGCTACAGAGGGAAGGGCCTCAGAAATAATTCAAGGACAGAAGAAAATGAAAAGACTCTAAAAATTCAGCGTTTAGCTTATTAAAACAAGATGACAGGTTATTTAATTACAGAGTGTAAGTACACAAGTAGGAAGAAAATAATGGTTACTCGAGGGTTTTTTATTCTGGCAGAGAACAGCATAATGAGAATCCAGGAATGCAAGCTAAACCCATGTAACGTTAAATTGGAAATAGATTTTTTTTTTCCAACACTGAAGGTGATGACCTTCTGGAAATTGCTTCAGATGGAAACACCAATTTATCCATTTTTAATATCTTTAGATTAACATTTGAATTGGGCCTGATGCTGAAACAATCGGAAAAATGTTAAGATTTGTGCCATGAGTGCCTTCTTTTCTGGTCCTCAGAACTTTTGCATTCATTGCAGGTGATGTCTTAACAACCTGTTTCAGCACAAGCATTTAGTGCATGTGCATTTGAATGCAGTTTGCTCATCTGAGTTCCCCTTTTTGAACAGTCTGTCGGGTAGTAATCTTAGGGGTAGGGCCTGATCTGTACTTTTAATTCAACAGGCAAAATTTAATCTGATCTCTTGTGTTTTCTTTCACTTGGACTGACGAGCCTTATTTTCACATTTTTTGTTGTGACAAAGAACTAACAAAAGGTAACACATGGGGGGCATTTTTGTAAAATGAAATTTTAAGCAATGGGTTTGCTAACCTATTTTTTTTTTTCCCAACGGTCTTCTCAGGTGAAAAATGAAAACCTGATTGCTATTTTGCTGTGAGATATGCTGGTGTGTCTCATATGCTATTATTTTTTGGTGCTTGGCAAAGAGGCAACTATAGATAGAGGAGGACATGGAAAATATGTAAAATTAAGACATTTAGAAAGGGATGAGGGTTAGAGCAAGCTATAATGAAGGGGAACACAGTTTGCCATGTTTGAATTCTATGTGATGCTCGGCCTCATTATTTTTCCCCAGTGGAAGCCAGAAAATTTTCAAATCATTGTGTTTTAGCACATTGTGTATGCTGGAACAAGAGAAAAAGAGAGAGACTGCCCATATGTGCCCCATGTGCACATGACTGTTTATAAATTTTTGCAAATTGTAACCTCTTTAATTGCCTCTCTAACCACTCCATCGCTTCTGCAGATTATATTTGCTAAAATAATATAAATTGAAGAAAATCAGCTCTGGCACAGTACATTCTAGAATATAAAGATATAAAAACACTGGAGAGTAGCTACTCGAATCAGAGTAGTTAAGTAGTCATGGCTAAAACTCGTCATTTAAGATTGATGATCACTGTTTGTGCAACCAGAATATGAGCTGAATATACATTTACAACTGACTCCTTCTGGGGCCTGGAACCATAAATGCATAAGTTTCTAAATGCCTGGTACAGCAAAAATGAGTGTTGTGCCTTGTGCCCCTTTCAGGTTTTGGTTTATTGATCCTAGATTGCATGTTATGTGGCTGCAGAACAGTGGACAAATGGGACTTGACGCTTATCTATGTGGGATATTGCTCTATGATTCAGTTAACGGTAGAGGAAGCTTCTACTTAACTGATTTTTAGCTTACTGTGAATTCTTCTTGGACTGGTGACACAAAACCACACCAGTTTGACTTGTGCCACCTTCAGTAACTCTGTGAGACTATAAAGTGAGGAAAAGTGATTTACCATGTCATTCTTGAGAGCAGGTCTCTTCTGCTTGGAGGTGGAGCCAGCTGGCAGTAAAAAAAGCTCATGTTGCCGCTCAGCACTGACAACCTTAGTTTGTCAACAATAATACTTAGCATTTGTATAACGCTGTACTGTCATTAGCTAATTAATTCTTACACCACCACTGGGAGATGAGTCACCAAACACCTTTAGAAAGACTTTCATTTTAACACCTCTGGCAATGCTATATGCTGAAATGCACAGATTACTGGTGTTTATCTCAAACAGAAGCCAGAAGGTGATGTTAATATTTTACGGGGTTTTTTAAAAAAAATAAAAATAAGAATGTAAAGAAATCTCAGGCGCTTAATAATGAGAGAGATGTTTATGCTTGTAAATCTTGATTCAAATCCACCTTGTGTCAGTAGCAAATAAAAGGGAATCCCACTGGAAAAGTGGTTAATTTCAAATGAAATCTCAAGGGATGGTAACTGGTGTCAAATGAAACCCCACCAATGCTCTCATGGTAAAACAGCATCTCCTTTAGGTTGTTAATGTGGAGGGAAAAGCATTGAAAATTAAAAAATTTGGTTTTCTCACCTTGACAGCTGGGCCTCCCAGACATCATTGAAAGATGACATTATTCTGCCAGAGCAGAGCAACACCGCTTGCCAGAGCAAACCCTGTTGCAGCAGTGGGAATTTATTTTTTCCTCACTTAGAAAGCAACATTTTTGGGGTGGGGACTGGTTTATGTTGGTGAGGACTCATTCTGTTCTTCATCTGTGGTGGGCACAGCCACAGCACAGGTTGAAGTTTATCCTTGCACTTTTACATTCTGGTAGGTGACAGCTGGTGGCAGACATACTGAGGTATATTTTCTCCACTGCCATCCCAGTCCCTGCTCCTCCTGGGGCACCCTGCAGCTCCAGGGCTGGTGGCCATGCCTGGGGTCTGATGGGGCATCAGCAGTGTAGCCTCTGAGCACATCTTGCAGGTGACAAAGAGAGGCAGAGTCCTTACCCCAGTGCTATTTCTAGTGGAGACAGGTGTAGTATATATGGTAAAAGGTTGGAAATATAAATGTATTGTCGAGCTACAAATGAATGGATTCTTCTTTTAGGCTCCCCCAGAATGTCTCACTTCCTAGCTTGGTAATTACTGCCAAATCTTCCTACTTAAAAGCAGTCTGGTCTCTCTCCAGTCCAGGTATGAAACACAGAAACTGGTAACTTTCCTGTGAGTGCTATGGCTACAAATGAAGGAGAAGAAAGACCTTTCAGAAGGGAAGATGCCATCACATCTGTGTCAGCCAAACCAGGTCCTGTTTGTTGTGTTAGTGCTATGTACTTGCACACAGAAGTACACTTCTGTACACAAAGTACAGCAAACTTCTGGTACTTCTATTTCTACTGTAGGCCACTGACTTTTACAGAGAAGGAATGACCTCTTTGGAATTAAACTATACAGAAAATGCTTTGCTCGCATTCCTGAATAAAGTAATTCATCTTAAAATCAATGCATTGCATTAGGAGTCACATATCCACACAATTTTTTTGTTGATTTACTTGTTTGCTGCAAGGACTATTGAACCCAAAATACATCATAAGTACCTGTCTCCTCCAAAAAACCACCCAAGGGTTACAATGCATAGTCTATTAAAATACTTAATATACATACTATGACAACCTTACACTCTACATATAATGATACCAAACATGTGAAAGCTAACCTTGGCAGTTCTTAAAATGTTGATGTTTTGTATACATCATGTATATGTAGGACAATAAAAAATACAGTATGCAAGTAATCTATATCTGGTTTTTTACCACAGAACTGTAACTTGTCTGCCAACATATGTAGAGTGTTGACACACACACACACCTGCGTACTATGGCTGAGATTTAATGTATGTGATAATGTGATTAATGTGTGTGATGTTTGATAGTTTTGTGCTTAAAAAGTAGTCTGTAAAAATTCAGTAATTGTCTTGGGTTGATTTGTTCTCTGTGTTAGCTTTAAAATAAATTCAGCAAATTCTTTAATGAGGTACCTTTAGAAACTGCTTTTCAGCCAAACACCTCAGATTTTACTTGCATACACCCAGATGCAGCCAGCAGTGTTATACTCTCATGACAAGCATGTGATGTGTCTGCCAGCTCCCCGCTCAGCACAGGAGTAGCCGGAGGGCTGGGATGGATGCGTCGGTAATGCAATGTGTGGACCATTTGTTTGAAGAACTCAAATGAAACCAGGAAGTACAATCAAGATAAAGCTTTTAATGATGTTTGCCTTATTATAGTTATGAAGCCTGTCTATTGTGTCTTCCCCATCATTTACTCAAATTGCTAAGTCGTTTTCAAGTTCTTCCTACAATTAACATGAGTGAAGCTGACTGTTGACTGGCTAGAAATCTTTGCTGCTCAATCTTAATTCATTAAAAGCTGTCATGAACAGTGGTCAGGCACAAAACTGAGGTGCTTAAAATTTATACCATACCTACAAAGTAAAGGATAGGCTAAATGCTTTAGAAGAGACTCATTTATTTTAGTCATTCAATTTAGTCACTGCAGAACCTGATGAAATATCTTATGACAGCAGAACAGAGTTTTGGTGTAATTTGAACAACAAAATGGAGTGCAAATCATTTTACTGTGGCAACCTGAGTTCCTGATATGAACTATTCTAAAAATTGCTCTGGTCTTATTGGCTTCAGCACAGCTATTCCTAGAGAGTGTATGAGGGTGTATGTAACTTGAGTTTTTCTCAAAATCCAAAGGTTGAAACTATTTGCTAACAACTTTCCTTAACCACACTTGAGAGAAGAAAATGTGCCACATGAGGATGTTTGTGCCATAGTTGTGTGAATGTTCCACAAAATCATAAAATAACTCTCGGTTTAGCTCTTTGTTCTTTTTCTCTGCCTATTCACTATCATCAGGTCTATGTAGTGCCTAATTCTTTAGCATCCATGCAATTCTTTCTAATACATCCTGCGATGAACTTTCAGAATGCTATTTATCTATCTCCTATGTATACATGTATATAAAAAGCTTTTACAGCATGAATTAAGTTGTGAGTATTTGTCAGCATTTTCTTGGATGATGCAAGAGAGGAAGTCTGGAGCAAGGAAGACTTATCCTCAGGGATGGGGGGGGCAAGGTTAGGGAACGCTTAAACAAACAGTATCTTCTTTCACATGAGGAGAGGCTGAGAGGGCTGGGGTTGTTCAGCCTGGAGAAGAGAAAGCTCAGAGGAGTTCTTATCCACATGTATGTCCCATCCACAGCCCATCCATGTGATGGGAGGGAAAGAATACTTTCCTCAGCAGTGTCCATTGATAGGACAAGAGACAGTGGGCACCAGATAAGACATATGAAATTCCACCTGAACACAAGAAAAAACTTTTCTACTGTGTAGTTGATCAAATGCTGAACCAGATTTCTAAAGAGAGGCTATGGAGTCTCCATCCCTGGACATACTCAAAACCTGACTGGACATGGTCCTGAGCAACTTGCTCTAGGTGACTCTCCTTGAGCGAGGTGGACTAGATGGTCTCCAGGGATCCCTGCCAACTTAAACGCTTCTGTGATTCTGTGAAGATAAACCAGGCAAAACCTCTGAAATTTGGCAGTATATAGGAAATATTGTTCCCAACATCAGGGCTTTCAAAAGCTGCCTCTGACCCTCAAACAAAGTGAATATTCCCATTCAGCTTTTTCCTTGCCTTGTCATTTTACTTCAGCGATACTCACTAGAATATCTTCTTTTCCCTCTTCTCCATCTGTTCCTTACATTTTCTGACAAGAAACTGGACAAAGAAGCCTATGAGATGTTGACAGAGGCTGTAAAGGTCAGAGAAGGCAGGGTAGTGTGGATGTTAGAACAAAGTGCCTGGGCCTTGCATGGCACAAACTATTGCTGGGTCTGAGTGGAACAACCCAGTTATCACTCACTCTCAGGAGCCTCATCCAACATGACCTCCATGCCACGCGTCACTGGGACCATGCAACGTATCCAGCCAGGCATTCCTCCTTCACGGGAACATTTAGTGTGTCACATCTAAAATCCTTCTCCAGTGTATGCTCCTCACTCCCTCATCCTTGAAGTGGCTGCAGAGTCCAACAAGTGCTATTGGTTTCTCTGTTAAACCTCCATGCCTCTGAATTACTCACTGGCAAGCATAGATAAAGCTGAAGAAGTTCAAGTAAATGGTCTTTTCCAGTGCTGGTGCTGAAAGGGAAGAGAAATCCATTTTTTGAAGAAAATGTGCAACATAGTATGAAAAGTTCTGCAGCTGATGTATGCCTTGAGACTAGATCTACATGTAAGACTGAGATGATTAATCATCATTTTATATTTCAGAGTCCAAAATGCACATACTGAAAAACCTTTTTCAGCTGTTATTTATCTGTCTCGAAGGAGCTTACTTTTTATCAGCAAAGTTCCCCAGATGCTGGAATTCTGCTTCTGAGTGTGGTATGCAGTGCCTGACATACACACTGGGCTTAGCAGCTAGATTCTCACAAGGAGAAAAGACCTGGATTCCAGTTCCTACATCAGTAGGAAGTGTAATGCTTGTTGGAAATGCAGTAGGAAATGAAACTTGTATGGTTTTTTATCCTGAATCTTTACTGGGGCAGACAGTCACCCAGACCTTTTTTTCTTGTAGGTAAGTACCCAAGCTGAAGACTACAGCATCAGGTGACTTTTGCTCATACTGTATGGTCCATTGAATACTTTGTTCATCGGTTCAATCCAGAAAAATTTCTGCAGAAAGCACTGTGATTATTTGTATACATACACACATGTAGAGTTCATGTATTCTGATCTAAACAGCTTAAACAAGTGGGAGGTAAGACTTCACATCACATTAGTCAGAAGAAAATGAAAACACATGTGCCAAAAAAATGAGTGCTGTAACAAATGAGAACTCATATTATTTTTGGTAAATGGTAAAATGGTAAATGGTAAAACCCCTATTGTCTCCAGAGGAAAAAAAATATAATGTGTTACTCAGTTTAGAAAAGCAAGGGTTTCAACATCCTACTCAGGAAGGACTACACCCATGAAAGAACAAGAAATAACCTTCCAGTTCAGAAAGAAAGCACATGGGTCGAGCAGAAGGTGTGGTGTAAACTTCTCTTTGTCCTCAGTGTTTCCTACTGAATAGCAAATGGTTTGACAACCAGGGTGCCGATTTCTGCAGACCCCATTCATAAGCACATCCTCCTGTAATTCTCACTCAATGTAATGGGTGAGCTTGAAATAGAAAAGGATTAAGTCTTCATTAGGTCTCAGAGCAGTTTGGATAATGGCCATATGATTCTTCTTGGGCTAAGATTTCATGAGATAAAATGACATGAATCAACAACTTACTGTACCCAAAAAGGGGCAGTCTTGTTCTCCTCCCTGTCCCATCCCCCTTACCCTCCTCTGCTCCAGTGTTTATGTTGTGTGAGCATAGCACATTGGTCCCTTCCATGAGCTGTTTTAATTCGCTAGTATCATAGACAATTAACAAAGAAAAATATACAGGCTATTTTCTGCTTCAGTAATGAGTTGGATTGGCTTCCAGCAGGCTGAACGCTAAAGCCAGTGGAAGGAAGGAAAATGCTTGGACTCCCGAGATTGAACGGAGAAAGGCAGAAAGGAGTATGGGTGGCAGGAACAGAAAATGCAGGGAGAGCGGCTCTCCCCCTTTTCACAAAACAAGCCATTAGACCATTACTGAAACATGAGGTACTCTGCTCTCTGTCTGCTATATGCTTAGCCCATCTTGTACCAAAATTTAGTTTTTTCAGAGGAATGTTCCTAAATGAAAATGCAGATGGTAACATTGTGCTCAGTGCAGCTATGGACGTGCACTGCAACTCAGATCTCAAGTTCATTGAGCTTTGACAGGTTTCTTAGTCTCAATCAGATGCCAAATTCAGAGTAACAATTCAGTTGGAAGGCTTTGTTCCTACTGAAGCTCTTCAAGAGAGATTATGAGTCTCTAATTCTGGGGCCATATCTCATAATTTGGGCTTATGCATTTGACTCTTCAGTTAGCATATTTGACTCTCTCATTAATGCATTTCAGTGTTATTGTTGTATTTAGTGGTAGACTAAATTCTTCCAGCCATGGGCCTGCTACTTCATAATTTTAACTTCAGAATATCTGAGGGGTATTACTTATTTCTGACTCATTTTTTCCTGCTTAAATAACAAGATTCTACTTACCACACTCTGAGGACTTTTATGCTCTCTTCTTACTGACCTTTAAAAATTTCCTATGAGGACCCATGTCATAGCTGCCAATTAGAATACTGTGGGGAGAGTAATATCTTTTATTAGACCAACTCATCGATACAGCAGGAAAAAATGAGCAG
Organism: Gorsachius magnificus; assembly: GCA_034008185.1. Lineage (NCBI taxonomy): Eukaryota > Metazoa > Chordata > Aves > Pelecaniformes > Ardeidae > Gorsachius > Gorsachius magnificus. The sequence continues at coordinate 169,759,774 of CM067081.1, forward strand.
ACTTTCAGCTCAACAACCCTTCTAACCAAAAGCTAGTCTGTTTTTTCCAACAGTCATTTGCTCTGATAAAAGATATAACTTGTTTGTACAAAATGCCTTGCAGATTTCCTTAGGTCAGCACATCCAAGCCAACATTACAGTTCTCATTATTCAGCAGAGTCTCCTAAATCTGATCAAGAATAAAGCAGTTTATCCTGGAAGGATAGCCAGCCAACCATTTCTGGGTAGTTTGGAACTCAAATTCACTCTTTTCTTACATATCATCAGACACATCTCCTCACCAGGGATGGTTAACCAATGTGTAAAGACAAACAGGTCCATTACCCTGTCTTCAGCTCAAGATAGAGTTAATTTGTCCATAACTGGGTTTTCCCTAGTGCCGTACAAACACTAGATCCAAAGCATAAGGGGTGGTATGTATTGAATCACAAGGCTTGTTAATTAATCCCATGGTGGTTCTATTATCCATGAGGCACTGCCTAGCCAGCTGCTAGTCACCAAGGTATCTCAGCTTTCAGTTGTTCAGTGCCACAGCAAGGTGAAACATAACTGGCCCATGTAATGACTCTTCCACAATGTAGTTTGTGTACCTTGGAACTAGTCACAGCACTTCATCCCTGGGATCACACACTAGCAGACCTGGTGTATGAAATGCATTTTTGGAAATCACAATATGATACCACTAAAGAGTCCCCATTCAGTTCACACTGTGCTGAGTACTGTCTTGGGGGACTAGTAGTAATGGCTTTGACATGACAGGGCGTATACAGCATCTAACATCATTTCTAAAGTTGCACTTAACCAGAACTCTGAAGACATCATTTGTTTGTAGCAAAAAAACTGAAAATGAGGTTTCTGTAACAGGTGTAAGAAGCAGTATGCTTCAGAAATATCCAAATAATTATTTGTCTAGGCAACACAAACCTTGCCTGTTCGGAAGTAAGCTCACAAAAAGGTGCATATATGTAACGTACATTAAAACACGTTATTCTTTTAATTCATTTTCAGAAGAACATGTAATCTTATTTGCAGTCCGTGCTGTCAGAGGCTACTTCACACCAGTCTTTCAGAACTCTATTGGAGAACTTTTCCAGTGTTGACAGGTTTGTCAGGTTTCTCCCATTTGAAATGAGTGCTTTGCATTGCACTAAAACATATGCAACTTGGTAGTTTGGGTAATAAAGGAATATCTTGGTCAGTGCCTGTTATTGCATTCTGTTTTGATTTAAAAAGTAGAACCGTACAAAATTAATATTGCATACAGCCTTTGGTTTAAAATGGGTATTGAATAATCTCCAAGTACAACTGCATATAGGAATTTCAAACCCCTTTCATTTGTATTTCTTATTGACTTGGAAAACATAAAATCATCACTAAAAGTTTTCAGCCATACAAGAATGCTGCGATGGTATATAATGGAGATGTTGGACCAGTGGGCACTGAGTAATTTGAATGTCTTGTAAACTTGGCAGCAGTCAAACAGTAGGTGTAGTGTGGCCAACAAGAAGTCATGACTTTCCAAATACAGACCACTGGCTACGTTTTCATTTAATATAAAACAATAACAGAAGTTTTCTCACTGCCTCTCTTCTGCAGGCCTACAACATTGACTTTCTCCTTAACATTGATCATTACCATTTCTGCTCAGATTTAGCTCTGCCCAGAGACTATACTTCACCAGGGGATGAAGATGAGTGGAGAGTTGCTGTTAATGCTCAGCTTGCACTTAAAGTAAGAGTTAACTCTACCAAACACATTTCAAGTTTTGGAAATTCCACCTTTATGACTTTGGAAAAGAATTGGGATCATACCAGGTTATCAGTGAAGGCTCAGCTCAGAGTGAAAAAAATGTGATCAGAGGACTTATATGATGAAAGAAGGGCACAGACCTAGGGATGAAGAACAAAAATACATACATGGCTACCTCGCTGCTTCCCTCCTCCATGACGGCAGTTCTACAGTCCTACAGCTGCTCTTATTCTGGTATCTGCATTCCAGAAGGATGACAAAAGTTTTGTAAAGAGCCATGAGAATGATAAAGAATTAGAAAACATTCATATAATAGAAGGCTCAAGAATCTCAGCCCATTTAACTTACTGCAAGAAAGGAGGAAGGTACAGGAGCATAGCCTATAAATACCTATAAAAGAAACATTAGAAGAGACAGGTCTTCAGTCTATCCCACAAATGTGTAACAGCCTCTAATGGAAGGTAAGGTTAGAGAAATCCAGTCTGGAAATAATACGCAATTTTTAAAAATGAAGGTAGTTAAGCAGTGGAACAATTTTTTTACTTCAGAGTGGATTCTCATTTCTCACATTCTTAAATCACAATTGGGCCTATTTATAAAATATATTTCTCTATTTTAACTACAGCTATTGAAATCAGCTACTGAAGGTGAGATATTCCCTATATCCTATATTGCAGGCCTGACCACAAAAATCCCTTATAATCTTAACATTGGTGTATTTTCTGCTGTTGCTTCCAGAGTTACTGATGTAAGGTAAGTGCAAGTGTGTATGGTCCAAACTGCAAGGGATGTTTAACTCTCACCAGCAGTCTCTTCATTAGGATTCCTGTGTGGAGATGAGTTGGATCCTGTTGGACTGTTTACATCGGGCTGTTAAGCATTGCCTGTTCTTATGTGAAATAGAACGCTTTAACTGAAAATGCATTCAAGTTTTTCTGTACCTGAACGTTTGTGAGCCCCACATGCAGAGAGAAGGAGGGAGAACAGAGAACACATGGGAGCAATGCTAGCAGGAATGAATACTCACACACTTCTCCTGCAGCAATTTCACCCCCTACCCTGGAAAACCAGACGTTGCTTGTTTGCCTTCTAGTGGCTTGAGTTTAGAATAGCTTCAGCCAAGAATAGGTCTTGCAAAAGAGCTAAGTGAAACTGAGAAGTTATTAGCTCACAGACACTTACTATTATTATAACAAGTTCTGAAATGTCAAGATGCCTTCGGTGGGAAACATCTGTGAAATGCCACGTACTGTATTAAGAATATGTAAAGACCAGATCAGCGGTACATGTACAAGAAGCAGATCTAGAGAACCATGATTTCAAAAGAAAAAAAATGTTTTCAAAGTAGATGTGGCTTCTCTGATACCAGTGACTTTTCATTCAAGTGACTACATTAATATTTTTGGAAATCTATGGCACAGCTGCGTCTCTGAAACAGTGGTCTCTCTGGAGCTGCTCCACTTAGTGTGGGATGGGTCCCCCCTGGCAAAGTTGGGCCTACTCAATATAGCAAAAAAGTCTGAGTGTGCTTTACACGTCATAACATAATTTGAAATGACCTTCACAGATGCCTCTCATTCCCTCCTGGAATATTTGAGACTGAGGATATAGGCAAGGACCAGCACCAAAGTTGCTGCAATACAGACAGACTGCAATACAGACAATCCTGCTCCTGCTGCTACTGAGGATATAAACTCTTGTGCCTCTGTTTCCTTTAATGAAGCTACATTGATTTACGTTACTGCTCAGAGCTAGACTACAGCAATATATGAAGCAGTAATGTATGAACTTACCCATCTGAATCTTTTATCATGTGATACCATAATGTGTACAAAGCTGCTCCTCTTAGCTAATGAAAACTGCTGTGTTAGCCTGAATGTATTTTTTTCTGAAATACATTCTTGGTTTTTAGCACTTTTTTACTCCTTTACCATCTAAACTATATTTCAATTTACAGGATGGGTTTTTATGTTAACAATACACTGTTCCTTGCTGAGAGGCATAAACTCATTCAGAGACGACCTTTGTCTGCTGGGGTATCAAGGCTTCTTTCAAATCTTGCTGATCTTTCTCCTCTCCATGCTGGAGCACTAGTGACTGTCTCTGCACTAGCTGGACTAAATTAGTCTGCACTCGTCTGATCTGTTCTGCTGAACACTGAAGGCTTACCAGAAATCTCTGTTGCTTATATGCTGTTCTGCTAAATTTAAATGGGTCAGAAACTCTTACCATGCTGTCACAAAAGCTATTTTTAAAGTTAATACAGCTCAAAGCTGGATTAATGAGCGTACATCCCTCTAACTGTGTATGAGCTCAGTATGGTCCAGCAGGAAATCGTGCCCTTGGCAAGCACACGTGAGGAGCATCTTTCTGTGTCAATGCTCCTGGCCACCTGTTCAGATGGCCTAGTGCCCTCTCGCAACGTGGTCAGACAGCTGACTAGGTATTCATAAAAGAAAGGACAGGTTTAGAGCCATACAAGGAATAACGCTGTGAATGCCAGCTCTTCAGCAGTCCTGCATGTGACAGCATCGGTAACACATGCCCATTTTTTCTCATCATTTATATGTTACTAAAAGTGTATCAGAACTGTCAAGAATACAGAATTTTTGGCACATAATTCTGGCTGCCAAAAATACATACATTCTGCACTGGGAGAAGACAGGAGAAGAACATGGAATAGTGGATTCTTCCTGTATAAATTAGGTAGTCTAATTTCACAGATCAAGAGAGTTCTCTCTCTCTCTCTTTTTTTTTTTTTTAGTATGGAAGGAAAACCTTTCCATATATATGATGGATTTTGTTTAGATGAGATACACACCCAAGCCTTTAGTGTTCATTTTCTACACAGAAGCCTCACATAGCTGCACTAAGACAACATTTTGCAAGTGATCTGCACCTGTCTCTTGTGTAAGATGTGGCAGCAGCGATATGCACCAGGAATACTTTACCTAGTTGAAGTAAGACAATGTAAGGATGTTCAATTACTCAATGTATTTACTTATGAATGAGTCATTATTCCTTTTGCAACAATATCTGAACACCCAAACGTCATTCAGTGTACTGTTCATTTTGCTCTTGAAAAATACCCTAAGAAACACAGAACAATTTTACCTTCTAATTCCATTTCCACCTCAGATAACCTTGAAAAAGAGACATTTTTCAGTAAGTCCAGAAAGCAAATGGGTTCGGATAGTGAAGGTCAAAAGAGAATTTGAACTTCAGAGGAGGAAAACAAACAGTTTAAATATGTCCCCAAACAGTAGGTACTGCCTGTTTATTCCCTGAAGAGTCCTTATGACCTACTAACTGATAGGTGTAACTGATAACAACCTGTACAGAGTCATTTCTGGACATGAAACCAGCTATATTACTGGCTTCTGGCTGGACATCAGGCTAGTTTCTTGGAAATCCAACTGTCTTAATACACTAAACCCAAGATTCTTTCAAGTAGGGAAAGGCAATTAAATGAAGAGAATTACAAGTTAAGATGGTATAAGCCATCTTAAAAACTGTTAAGAAACTGAAAATAACAGTTTGACTCATCTGCATGAATGATCGGATTGTAATTTCATATGATTTTACATGTCAAGTTCAAGTAACAGCATTAATATAGTATCATTTTTTCATTACTTCTTTGTGGAATTGTCCTGTTCAAAAACTGAACTACTTGTTCACAGTTAACTAGTCAGCTTAACAAAATACAAGCTTCCCTTCGGTGTAATTACAAGTTATATTATTTTACTTACACAGACATTGTCAAATCAAACTCTAACAAAAACACTTATGCCTGAATGGAGTCTCTTTACTCATACACGAATGATTATGAAGAAAAATATCTCATCTGTACAATAATCCAAGTTCTTCAGGATGTCTTCTGAAAATCCTATTCTTGGTTTGCACGTGTCTCCTGCTTTTGCAGAGTCTCTTGCTCTGCCGTCTGCTCACTGGAGCTGTACATATGTCCACAGATGTCCTTGTGGAGAGGGCAAGGCCATAGGGGTTTCTAAGCCCAGAATACCATGATGGGAATGAAACAGAGTGAACTTCTCATTATACACATGTGAACAACAGACCCTGAAAGTATCCAGCTACTCTACCATTAGTTTTTTTCTTATTTTGAAAATGTATGTGCGTGCACACACACAAACATATACATGCCCAGTCTTGGTAAGTCACAAATAAAGGAGCTGAAAGTTTGGAGTTAAGGAGAGACTGTCACGCAGAATTACCAAAAGACCCCTACCTCCTAAAATAGCAGTGTCTTGTCAAAAGTATGCTTACTTTTATGTGAATGTTCTAGGAATATCAGAGAAAGAAATGGGACATGAAAACTCTGCAGATGGTCTCCAGGGACTGCTAATATAGGCCTTATAGTGACCTGAGAGATGACTGCCTTGTAAGAAACCTAATCTGAGTCTAACACATGCTTGGGTCTAAAAATCTGTAAGTACTTTGAGGAAAGACTGTGATTGGATACAAGTGATATTTTGTTTGAATAAACCCAGCACGAAGGCCAGTGTTTCCACAGCCTTCCTGTTTTACATAAACACTGTTAAGAAGGCTAATAGAGCTAAACCTGGCAAGAAAGATGATATTGTGCTTCCACTTCCATCCTGATCAAAGAGAATTACATTAAGGTTTTACAGGCAGAAATGTTTTCTGACTCATAGAAAGATCCTGGTAAGACCCTTCAATAAAGTGGGGTTGCAGTGGTGATTATGGAGAAAGAACTGCCAAACACACACCAATCAAATTAATGGATAATCATCAAGTTTTAGAGAGAATAAGTAGGCCAGTATGTTAGGCATCTGGGTATCAATAAATTCCCACTGTCTGTTTGTACCAGCTGGTAAATCTCCCAGTTCAGAAAGCTGGCCAGCTGGGGTCTTTTCTAGTGTGTGTTAAGATAATCTGTGTTCCTGAGAATCATGATCCTTCTCAGCTTGGCTTCCAGCCAGAAGCCAAGTCATAACATTGAAGATGACTGCTTTTGGGTTCGCAACAGACATTTTTTACCAAGTTACAGGATTTTGGCTGGAAAGGAAGATGCATTGGAGGATAAACTAAAGACAAGGCGAACTCTGAACACTGGAACTAACAAAATATTCATGACCCTAATAAATTTTGTCTGATATGCCATTGTAGCCATGGAATCAGGAAGGCTAGAAGACAAATATGTGTAAAATGTTACAGATACCACTGTGAAAAAAAAGAAGCTGGAATGGATCTCAGATGTCTTTTGTCCTGGATCAAAAGGCAAAGTATTTCCTATTCTCAGTTTTTACAGTCAGATGTCTTTTGTCCTGGATCAAAAGGCAAAGCATTTCCTATTCTCAGTTTTTACAGTCCTATCTATCACTGGCTGATAACATCTTTGGGACATACTGTGAGTCAGTGCACCTTTTAACTCCCTCTCGTGGCTTGACAAGAAATGTCTGCTGAGCCTGTCCACTGGGTTTTGCCGATACAGCAGAAATGACCCCAAATCAGTGGTTTCTTCTCACCAAAGCTTGTTAATCCCTGTCCCAGCTCTTGTGTAGTACACAAACAGGGACAAAGGGTATCCATGGAACATGAATAAGAAAACACAAAGTTTCAGGAACCTATTTTTAACGGAGTTTTAAAAGTAGGATCTACCACTAGTTTTCCCCAAATCAGTTGTAGTTTCCAGTACCAGTGGCAGGTTAAGATGAAGATTTAGAGTTATTCCTAAGAACTCTGGCCCTGAATAGCTTCCAGAACTGGAAAGGAATCTAGGAGAAAGCTTGTATGCAGATTTGACACCAGTCTTCTAGAAGCTTTAATGATTACTTTATTAATTAAATATAAATAAATCTCCTTTTCTTTAAAAGGAGTTTTCAAAGAATGAGGGGGATGATCGCTACAATTGCACATCAGCAGACAACAGCTTATCCATGCAAGCACAGCATAAATTTGCTATTCTCCTATATCAATGCGCCTGATTTCTCTACACCAACATCTTATTTTTTGTTTTTATTATGGAAGTTCCTATTAAAGGAGTAAAGGAGATTTTAAAATATCTACGCATGTTATTAATAGAATTACAGATCAGAGCGCTAGAATCTTTGGCAGAAGTTGGAGGGAAATGCCATTCACTCTTGGGACATGTTTGTGCAGTTACAGTGAGTTTGCAGATCAAGTTTGGAAAAAAAAGAAAGGACAGATCTTGCTGGCCAGAAGGGATTGAAAAAACAACCAAGAAGAATCTTGAAATCTGTTTCTTTTCTTTGGATTTTAGAAAAAGATTGAGAGCAAGTTGCTCTCCATGTAACTCCACCCAGACACTGGGAATACATTTTTTTTTTACTTGACTATGGACTGCCATCTGATGGTTGTAGTTAATAATGCTGAAGGACACATTGAATCTACTTTATAAAAAAATCTAGCTCAAAAGAAAACACACATAGGGCCTCATATAACACTGCTGGATGGATTTCAGCTGACTAGTGATTTACAGTTGAGGATAATTTTTTGACATGCTATTTCAGATTTACAATAACATCACTCTGAAAGGTTTTTCACTACAGTGAAGGATGTCTAGAAAATTCCAGTGTTACTTTACAAAACAGCTGTGGCTTTAAGTTGAATTTTCCAGGATTCATGAAGCTCACACACGTCTGGCTGTCTGAGAATTTTTCTGGGAAGGAACACAATTTCCTCTTGCTACCAGAGTTTAATGACCTATCATTGGCATGTCAGAGAAGGTCTCTCACAATGGGGAGAGCATGAGGCCCCAGCTAACAGTGGCAGCCCTGTTAACAGAGGTTGGGACTCCTTGAGAAGTAGACAAGTGTCTTCTCCTTCCCAGGCTGAAACGTGAAGTAGTTCAGTGCTGAAGAAATTGATAGGAACTGTTGATGACCTTGCCCCAGTTACAACTAAAACTTAATGCTCTTTGTTTAACAAACCAGCTGAGAAACTAGCAACAAATATCCAGTGTCAATGGAGCTCTCTCTTCACTGTTCGGGGTGCAGTACAAACCAGACTGAAGACTAGGAAAAATATCTTTGTTCATTTGATCATTCAATGCATCTCCCAGCAATATCCATGCTTGTTACATGTTGGAAGACATTCCAAGTATCAATGAACTCAAAAACTTCTCCATTCTCTACATGTCAAGGAGTGTGTTAGCTGGGAATGTTTATTCTAACTGAAGCACTGGTCTTGAAGAAATCCCTCATCATAATGTAATCTCAGAATTTAAGGAGAACATAAGTATTTTAGGATTAAATACTTTTTGGTTTGTATAACAAAAATATTTTCATTTAAAATAAAATATAGCGAAATAGATATTGTGCTGAGTATCTGGCTGTACTGCTCAAAAGGAAAGTTCACCACACTGGGGGGAAAAAACCAAACCACAATTGTTTTAAAAATATGCAATGTGACTGTTCAGATAATCAATATTCAGGTTAAATGAGTTACTATTTTTTGCCAAGTATTTTACTTCAATTCTTTTAATTGTTCAGATAAAATGCAGAGGATCAATGCTAGATATCAGCATATCATATGGTCTCACTTAAGCAAAGTCAATACTTATTAAATTCCTTAAAAAAAAATTTATGAGTAACAGCATAAGGTCAAGGCATAAACAATCACCATTTCAATCCTTAAAGTAACCTTCTATACAACAGGGAATTTTAACTTCTATGCATGTAAATTTGAGTAGAATTTCACAGGCATTTGGATAAATAATGTTTATCCCTGGAAGAAATGTTCATTGTTTTGACCACCAGAAGGCCTCCTTACACTGGGAAATGTGCTTCAGCAAAGCCATTATGCTTTTGCTCTTCTTAGTTCTCCAGTCACTGGGTTAAAGAAAAAAAGTGATAACATTTTAAAAATGTTTTTCTTTCCAGCCACATCAAATTTTGATTTTAGATTTAGAATGCTTTATTAAGGGTTACATTTGAGAACTATTTCTAGTAGCACATTTCTTTTCTCATAGCCCTCCCCTCTCCACTGAACGCTTTTTATTTTGTATGCTCACTGCTGGGAGTTTTCTTCAGATGTCCATCTCTTCTACCTCTAGTCTTCCCTAACAGTCACAGCTGAGTCACTTGTATCATATTTAAGGTGAGAAAAAGCTAGAGTCCTCTCATATTGTGTCCTGGAGTTCATAGCCTCTGTTTAATAACACATATGAATGCAAGATTTCAGATAATTGACTGAAGCAGTATGTTGGAGATGGGACCAGTTCTTTGTCATATATTTTCTCTTTATAGGACAAATCTGAATTTATACTGAAACACACTTTCTTTTCATAATTTTTGTGTGGAAAGAGGCTTTATAATTAAAAAGTTGGTAAGATCAACAATTTAGGTAGATAAGACATATTGACCTCACTCTCAGAACTATTGTTTTAGATTACTATAGTACTATTAAAAAAGATAAACTCTTGCAGTCTCATGCATATAGATTTCCTGTGATTTCAAAATTAACCTACAATAAAACTAGGTAAACAGCAAGAACAAAATCTGCCTATTTTCCTATGACAACACTGCTTGCCAGAAAATTTAACTTTTCAAACGCTAACAATCAATGCAAACCAAAGGACTGGGCTCCAAATATTTTCTGATACTTTAGTGCACTTGGATTTTACAATCAATGCATTTTAAACACCACAAGGTGTGGCCAGTTTTATGATGTTTTAAACACCATTGTCAACATATTTCAAATACGTTTTGTTTCTGTTGTTCTGTTGTTTGCTTATTCATAAAAATATCTTTTTGCAGCATGTTAAGCAATTACTTAAACATATTGATAAAAAAACCATTTCTGTGTTTCTAAGAGCTGGTGAATTAGCATTTCTAACCTGTCTAGACACAAGCATTTTCAACTTTCAAAACTTTTAAAATGTGTCACGTATCATATGTGGCTGTTTTCCCATTGCACATCTGCATTGGTAGTGGACATAACCAAATTAAGTAATATCTAATTCTGTAGTTCGTGGATATTCTGACTCTCTTTGAATCTTTCCTACTCAGTCATTGTGAGACAAAAACTTCACCTTACAAAACTAGGGCACTGTTGCCAATGACATAGACCAAAAATTTGAAAAGTATGCACTGATTTGGATTGCCTTCATTTTCAGGTTTCCTAAAACATGGCTCAGGTTTTACACTTTAAAATAAAGGCCTTTAAAATCAGTGGACTCTCTAAAACTTGAAACTGTACTGCATTTAGTCCAGCTCTAAAGTAAAATTAATTGATTTAAGATTCACAGGTGAGAATAGCAATATATATTCTTATTATTTTTCAAGGATGCTGTCTTCTTATTTACTATAGCTATTCCTTTCTTGTACGGGAAAAAAGGACAGATAAGCCAGAGTTTTGTTATATTCTATGGTATGGTTTCATCACAATGCTCTGTTATGATGGGAGGTACAAATAAGTACGTAAATAATAATTACAACATAGACTATTGTGGCAGTAAGTTCCAAAATTAGTTATTTTTTCTTTTTATGACCTGTTCCCAAGATAAAATATAGAACTATTAGTTCAATGTTGAGCTTTTTAAGATTGCTTAAAATAATAACCATGAGATTTATTTGTTTTGCAGCACATTGTTACACATTCTTTTCCTCTCATTCAGAGATTTTAAGTGTAAAAATGGATTTTTTATTAAAAAATTAACAGCTACTTGAGAATGTAGGCTGTGAACTATAAGTAACTTTTTAACACCCACTGAAGTTAAGCCAGATAATTATGTGAAAGTAATTAACATGAGTTTGATTTTGCCACTTCTACCTAAAGCTGGTGATAAAAGAACTGCCCAGTTCCTTCTCATGTATATGAAAGCAGCTAGCACCAATGATTGAACTGAGTGAAACTGTAAATTAAAATGGATTTCTCCCACATAGAAATCTACATAAACCAAATGTTCCATATTCATTCATCACCTATTTTACAGTGTAAGCAGTTAGATATCAGACATCTAAAGAACAACATTGAAACTCAAACAGCAAAATGATGAAAAGTAGATATTTTACTCTCAGAACACCTTACCAAATAATAATAATGCTCTTTACTTATTCTTTCCTGAAACTATCAATATGAAGCATGATGAATGCATTCTAGTTACTGGGTCTTTGTTCGACCAAATATGCACCCGGTACTTTCATAACTAGAGGCCATTTTACAATCTATACCAGGGCTGGATACTTACAGTACAGGCACCAGAGCTTGATCAGGTTTTTGAGCAGATGTGGGCTCCAGGACCCAAGGCACCTCCAAATCAGCGTCAATGTGAGGCAGGTACTTCCAGCTTTCCTGAATTTCAAAGTCTCTGGACTCACACAGCTGGCTGGTCTCGTCTTGCCTCTGTGAGCATCATTCCCCTTCCAGCTTCTGCTGGGTTTCAGTTGTCATACTGAACCACTAATTTGAGAATGAAAACTATGGTCTGGCTCATCATTCTTGAAAGATTACCACCCATTCCCCTGCAGTAACTATGGGCTCCATATTCCAGGGAAAGCATTACAGAGAGCAAAATTTGCCCTCCCATCAGCACCAGACATCTCTGTTCACCAGGGAAGTGTTTTGACGGCAAGGGATGTTCTAAGTGCAGACTATGCAACCGATACCTGTACTACCTGTACTGTAGGAGAACAAGTGATCTCACTGGGCTGTTCTCAACCTAGCTGAAGGTTGTATTTATGAACCTAAGTATCTTCTGCAATTTCTCATCACCTCAGTTTCCCTAGGGTAGAATAGGTTAACATTTGAAAAGCATTCCATCTCAAAATCTGTGCAGATCAAAGAGAACTGTGCACCAATACTGATAAAAGGGAGAACACCGCAGCTCTAGCTATAGCCTTAAGTACACCATTAGTGTAACCTCAGTGAAATTCATCTGCATGAGTGGAGGTTGAGAAGAATGCCCAACAACATGGGCAAGCTCTTCAGCATCTGACGGGTGTCTTCAAAGTCTCCTCAAGTATCCTCTCACTTTAGTGGGAATTATCAGTGTTTATGACTTGGCAGGACTGGTCTGTAGACATACAATGTGCTTGTAATTTTATTTAACATCTGTTTAAACAAAACATAAGCACAAAAAGATCCCTGATACAGAAGGAATGAACCAGAAGACCTTTTATCTGTAAGATACTAGTTGAAAGGAGGATTGGATGATGAAACCACTTTTTTGAGGTAGTTGGTAATTTGTGGAATGGGATACATAATAATATGAAGACCATCTCAAACATGCTTCAACTAAATACAGATGCAATAATATAGTCTTCTCCTTCACACTCTTATGCAAACGTATATATAAGGAAACATTCTTTAAAAAAATCACCACATAATTCTGCTTTTCCATTACCCTTTTCAGGCATATAGCCCATGATTTCATCCCTCGCAAGGGAGAAGAGAGGAAGAAACAGTCAAGATGGCTAAGAGAATAAAGTCCTTTTCTAACCTGAATCTTAGCAAACTGTTATTTTTAGCTTTCCCACAGTAAATGACAAATCCTTTGTCCTGTGAAATAACCCATTGTTTAAAAGGAAACCTAGACTGACTGACTGTTCTTCTCAAGTAATAGTATTGGCCTGAAAACCTCAGGTATTTTAAGCTTCACATTCTGCCATTCTTCTTTAAGGTTGTAACAAAATTGCAGTGATGTACCCTCACATGTTCTTTATCCACAGGCTGAACTTGTGAGAAATAGCAGTGATCAAAGTAACAGATTAACATGGACACTAAGGCAAGATTCCCAATTAGCTTGGATATATCCAACCATAATGATTTTAATCTCTGCTTTGCCATCAAACACCTTTATGTCTGCATGCAGCAGAATTGCCCTAATTATGTGGGGTTCCTTTCTTTCTTCTATTTTTTTTTCGTTGGACTAAACATTAAAAAGCTGCTCCAGAGCCCTAAGCACCTCCTCAGCTATAAATCAACAAACAGAAATTCTGCAGACTATCCCTCAGAACTCACAGATGTTCTTGCACACAGACCTACCCACAATGAGCTTGGCTCCCCACCTGCCCCCACACTGCATTTTGCCTTCTGCAGCTGCCTAGGCAATATACACAACAGACAGCACGCCTTGAGAACTGACTAAACAGTTTGAGAGCAGAAGGTCTATAAATGAGAACGCTGTCATTACAGCTCAGATACTCCAGAATTGTTCATTAATACTTGTCGCTGAGAGATGGACAGGTGGTTGTTTTTGCAAAGTAAATCAGGGATTTTCCTTTTCATGTCATGATGTTAAGCTTGGGACCTTTCCAGTAGCACTAAAGGAAGTGACAAATACTCAGATGACTTGGAAACACCCTCTGATCAGTTGGACAGTCTCTTCCTGAACTGCAGTTTGAAAGGTCCCCAAGGTTCAAAGTCCCCATTCCATGCACAATTACTTCTCTTTTCAGTTCACTAGAAATGTTGGTCTCCCTTCTTTTTCTCCTGCTTGCAACAGCTACAGGTCCATTGAGTCACCTGCATCTCCACTGAGAACACATGCCCTCCCTTTCCACCTCTCTCTTGGTAATCTCTGCTTCTCACTCTCTCCTGGACACCCGTCCATTAGTGCTTGCTTTTCTTTGTATTCTGCTTGTGTTAATGTTTATATTCTCTCCCATTTGATATAACACATTAATTTCCTGTCTCTAGCTAGAAATTGTACCCTCTTTCCCATTGCCACAGCATTTCTTCTCCCAGTGCCCTCAGGAAGATAATTCTGTTCATGCATCTGCTGCTGGGTACTGCCTCTGCATCCCCACCTCTCCCGTTGCTCTCCTGCCTGGACACTGGGGGCTGGGAAGAGACAGATGATGGCTCTTTGACAGGCATTTTATGTGAACTAAAAGCCCCAGATATTTATGTGAGCACAACCCTGGCATCAGGACTGAACAAGCAGACAGAATTTTATATACCAAACAACAGCTAATGGAATTAATTTTAAGTGCCTATGTCCAAAATTGGATTGTTGAAAACTTCTCAGTTCCCACATAATCCCGAGGACCTCTAAACTGATTACTCTTTCAGGTTTTCCAGACTTGTAGCTCTGCAGATCAGTGCCTTGCAAGTATTTAAACCAAATTTTGACCTCTGAGCAATGCAATACACTTACCAACACAAACTTAGTAGTCTAGATCTCACAAAATACAGAGGTATGTGCCCCTTTCTTTTGAAACTCTCAAGGTGTTCCCAGAATTTATGCATAAAATAAGACTAACCACAGTGTAGGAGGCCTGGATTTAATTCTGTCTTTTGAGGAATCCAAGCCAATGTTTCCTATTTCTCAGGAACGAGTCCTAAAACCAGATGATGGACCATGCTGGCCTGAGCCAGTGGAAGGTGATAGTCTGTACTTCAGACCTAGGGTTAGAGTTGTGAGACTTTCAGAAAGAGTCAAAGACATGGACCCTTCCATCCTTATATCTGCATACTGAATAGCTTTATGGCTACAAAAATTAGGTAGCAGCGAGGTTTCCCAGAGATGGGGATTCCAAGTAGTTTTCCCAGTTGCTCGTATCTCTCTGCAATACTATTTTGAATCTATGTAGTAAACCCCATGCAATCCCAAGAATAGGTTGCTGTCACCAAAAGTAGCTTTTTGAAGATGTCTTCCATTATCATTTTCCTCAAGTCCAGAAGTTGAGTAAAGCTTACAGATATGCTGAAAAATTTATCAAGACTGATGGCTTTCATACAAGGATCCCAGTGCAGCCCTATGGTCACAACTGTATTTATACAGTGTATTTACACAGTATTTACTGTACTTACAGTGTATGTATAAAACAAAAGTTCACTCTGTTTTGGCAGGAGTTTATAGCAAACCCAACTTATCTACTGCTTTTTCCTCTGCTTTCCCCCTCATCTTTCCAATTTAACCTTATGACACCATTCCCCAGACTACCATTGGTAGGGGCTAGGGTATCTTAATCACAAATTGGTTAAGGACAGTGATTCTGTGCCCAGGTAAATAAGTTTTATATCCAGTAGTGGGTAATGTTCATGTGCTTTAAAAAATGTTGAATTTGACTTTTAGCCATACCACAGAACAGTTTAAAATAATCATGCAATAGAGAGAATAAACAGATAGTAAAAGAGAAAGACTGGGATTTTTTTTTAGGTATATTGCTTTTGTGATGCATATTTTCTATGGTGGTTAAACTTGTAAACCCACAAAGGTCAAGTCTGAAATTCAGAATAGAGATGAACTTGTTTTTGTCAGGATCAATTTGCGGCAACAGCAGTTTTATCAGCAGGGTGTAGTAACTATGGCAGAGGACTGTCAAACTGCCAGTTGAGTCTCTGGGAAGCCTATTATCAGATAGGGAGATGATTATTATTATCGTCCCATCATCTTGGTTTTGCTGAAATATTCTTGCAGAAACGTGAGAAAATAATTGATAGACAGAATACAGAGAATGAAATGACTTGTCTTTGAAAGCGTACCTTTACAATAGACCTGCTACCTCCTTCCTCACCTTACTGTAGAAAAATGACTGAAAAGACAGGAGCAAAAAGGTGAAAGCTCTGTAGAAAAAACTAGACCCTTTCTTCATTATTAGAGACTGAAAATCCTGTACATACCACACAGAACTCAACCTGAACAGCAGAAAAGGAATCTTCTGTTATAATGCTGATAGTAATATCAGTTATAACATAGCTGCCAAAGACAGTGAACAGCACCTGTAAAAGCTAAAAAGAAAAATCTCTGAGAGGAAGGCAGAGGGAGAAGAGTGTAGACCAGAGAAATGGAGGAAGACTGGTGTCCAAAGACATAATTGCCAAACAACTTAAAGTACTAGACAAGTGAGAAAAGGAGAAATTAAATAAGGGAAGGGCTAGCCCAGCAGAGAAGACATAACTTCTGTGTTCACAGTGGCTTGCTATGACCACACGCATGTGCTGCCCACAGAAAGTTCATTCCAAGGTCCTGCCCGAGGTCACTTCCTTGTGATTGCACAAGAGGCAGAAACATTTAACTTTCTGGACTTCTCCCTTTGGCAAGCAGCTTTCTTCATAGCAGCTTTGAAAATATCACACAGCAAGGAATGTACATAGCAGATGCCTTAGAAGAGTACTGAGTAGCATGTACTTCATGCACCTTTCTCTTCCTCTAGGCTTCTGTATTGCATATAAACTATGGGAAAGAGTAAGATGGGGAATAGAACAGATTTGTTTTTTTTTTTTTTAATCTGGCTAAGTTTTCTAAATTTCTCCAAATACCACTGTCTGCTATGTACATACAAATCTGTCAATAATTGCATGTCAGCAACAATCTCATCTTACATGATGTTTACAGATGCAGATGGAAAAGAATCTCAGTCATTAGAGTGAAACTTTATTCCTTCAATTGTCAAGATTTTCAGTTCAAATTAAAGGCAATTTATAACAGAGGCTTCTGAAATATTCTCTTGCTGCTTTAAACCACATTACTTGTGACTAACAGAGATTTTTCTATTCAGTAAAAGCCTGTAGCAAGAAAAATTTTTCTCTCAGAGTCTTCTTTTGGCTCAAGAAGACCATGTAATTTGCTAAAATTAGACCACAATTTCAGGTCAATATAAACAGAAAGGGCAAGGTTCAAAGTAGCCTCTATACTTCCTTCTCTCATTCTCCCAAACTATTTCTCTAATTATTTCTTATGGTTTTAGTGTAATTTTTTTTTTTTTTTTTGATTATCTGCCTTTAGATATAACTTGCCTCTATCTCCCTCAGACACAGACACTTCCTGCGCTGCAAAGATATACAGCTCTTTGGATAGTCAATTTACTGCCATTACAGTAAACACATCAATCTTCCAGTATTAAATCCTGCAGCTAAATTGTAGGTCTTGTCAGAGATTTTGAAGTTTTGTTACCGATGCATCCAGAGGGAGAATCAAGCATTACTTGATGATTTCTCCCTCTGCCATTCTTTAGTTCAGAATTCCTGGTTGTGCTTTGGAGTGTGCCAGGTAGGTTAAAGTTCATTAAAAACAGTGGAAAAGATATGTGGTGCCAGGCTTCCCACGCTGCACTGCTAGCATGTGGGCATGGAAGGGCATATATACCAAATGTTCCCATCCTTCCTTCTATTGTAAAGATTGAGAAGCATGAGCAATCATCATCTTCTCCGTCCATCTGTTAAATCTGTCTCGTTCACCTCCTAAAAAGAGGTACTTCCACTGAAATTGGTAGTATTAGTCATAAACAGCACAGCATTTTTTTGTGCTTTCTGTAAATCGCTTCAGTTCATGATTTAAATTGTAAAAGTGAGTTGGGAAATTTTTAACCTTTTTTTTTTTTTTTTTTTTTTTTTTTTTTTAATTATTTGACTTTGTAATGGATTTGGAGGCATAGGGTTCGAAGGGATATGCCTGAGGAAAAGTGCTTCAAGCCCTATTAACTATTTGAGCCACTCCCTCTGCTCCAAACCAGCATGAAAGGTTAGGTACGGAGAGGATCAGAAACTGATAATCACGGGAAAGTACAGCAGGATCGTGTGATCTCAGCTAAAGAGACTTTTAAATTAAATTTATTTAGACAGGAATGCTGAAAATATGGGCAGAAGCAGGAGGAAAAGGCCAACTTGACTCATGTAGGCAGAAAGACATGCACACAATCCCTCAGAGCATGCAGAGCTTTTCAGCATCCATTGAGGTCAGAATCCTTTTAAGCTCTTGCACTCAGTTACCCCTTAGGACAGAGAGAGTGAAAAAGGAGAGGAAAAGACCATATGGGGCACAGAAGTACCTCATATATTGAGCAGCTGAAAAAAGACCACACTGGTGATCTTGCAGGGTCAGCACATAACACCAAGGGCAAGACTTGACAAGTGCAAGATCACAGCTCTTTGTCCCACAGTTCCCATTCTCTATATCATATTAGCCTCCATAAACAAGGCGTATGGCAGTAAGCCAAGATCTTCTCTTTTTTCTTCCTGACTGCTTTAAAAAGAGCTTTTCCATTTGAAAGAAGTAACAGAAACAGCAGTAAAGCTTAACCAAAGACAGGCTGGCTCCTGAATTGAGGGAGTGAGAGAGATAAGGTGACCTTGCTTGAGAAGAGCAGGGCATCTGTCTGAG
The DNA here is from genome assembly GCA_034008185.1 of Gorsachius magnificus. Lineage (NCBI taxonomy): Eukaryota > Metazoa > Chordata > Aves > Pelecaniformes > Ardeidae > Gorsachius > Gorsachius magnificus. The sequence goes on from CM067081.1 coordinate 169,778,573, forward strand.
CAAAGGAGTGACAGGGAAGTCTATTCAGACTTTGCCAAACCCCTGTATATTTATGGCTACAGTGTGCTTCTCAAGCTCTTCATCTTAACCCACCCCCACATATGAAGACTGACCCCTAGATTAAATGAAAAACAATATTGTATAACAATGTGCTGTCAAGTGTCCCAGTCAATTAAGCCCAATGTCTGCAGTTCCCCTGGCAACCTAATCCTAGGGTGTGTGGATATTTCAGCCCTTTCCATACCACTAAATAAAACAAGGGCAAGCAACAAGCTCGAGCACCGGCCTGCTGATCATCCACACTGTTTAATTGCTAGCATGCTTCCAGGCTGCTTTGGCTTATGCCAGTTCTTTGGGAAGTGGTGCCTAAGCTTGGCTGGAGGCTTAGCCCATGAGAGGATCAATTCCAATAGGCAGTATAGACACCATGGCACCAGTTTTTGTTCCCTCCAGCCTCAACAGTTTTCCAACATCATCCCAGCTTTGCATCTCCAAAGATTCCTCATGCTGTACCCTAGAGGAAGCAATATATGAAAATATGTATGAAAACATCGTTCTGATGAGACCCCAGCATAATACCCAGCTTTTTTTTCAGATGCTTTGTACTGAAAAGAAGAAAAAAACACAGAAAATAGTTATGTTTTAGCCTTAGAAGGGTACCTTTCAAGGTCCATAGGAGGTCAAACACTATGTAACATAACTAGGGCTAGGCTGGGCCACCTGCTCTCAGGGTCAGCAAATTGCTCCTGCCTCATTTAGCAACAGAGATGCAGGGTTTCATCTCTGCAGAAAGGTCAGTGGTTTCACACAGCATTATGGCAATAAAAAGGCTAAACTGCAGCTAAGATTTGACACAAAGGAAATCATGGGAAAGAGATCCTCTTTTTTCCATTATGCCAAAGCAGCAGCACCATGATTTTATCTACAAAATACTGGGGAGTTCAAAGGAAGGAAACAAGCCAGTGCTGTCTGTCATTGCTCCACAGCCACGTGCAGGCAGTGTGTGCAGGTCAGTGCACGGACAACTTGCTGCTTCTTTTTGAACAGATAGAGTAAGCAACAGAAGATGAACACGTTCCTCTAGTAATCTTGCCAGCACTATGGTTTCTATGGACCTGCCATAGCGGTTTAAAATAGAGATGGCCTTAACTTAGACCAATGTATGACCTTCTGAAGAAGAAAAATAAACACTCACAGCACATATATTAAATACATAAATCCCACGTGCTGCCCTTACACGCCCATATCTCCAAAGCCAGTGCATCCCCAGACTTCTCCCCTGTACTGCCCTGTATTTCATTTTCCCAAAGACCTCAGGCTTCTGTCATGGACCCACAGATATTAGTTACTCTTTTTATACTTGCCTTATATATGGACTGGTACCAAAAATACTTCAAGAAATTTCCAGCAAGAACTAGTTTTCCCTAGAACTCTGACTTGGCTGAAACTCAGGGTATATGAGTAGAAATCATAGCTCTTGACACCCAGACTTCATTATCATAACAGATCTAAACCCATGCAGCCCTATTGTGTGTTCTCTACCATACAGCACTAGGCTCTCACACTGCTATTAATATTAATGGGCTTGTTTTTCTGACTTTCAACTGCATCTCAGTACAAATGAGTTCAAAGGCCACAATTAGAATTGGGGACCAGTACACTGGGGCATACACAGAAATCCTCACACACAGAGAAATCCTTTGGCTCCTGTCCCAAAAGTTTATTATTATAATTAAGATTTATATTATAAAGGCATTTTGAGGTGCCAAAAGAAATTGGGGTCCATTACATCATAAATACATCTATTGCATATATACATAGTAAAAAGCAGTTCTTACCTTGAAGAACATCCAGTCACAAGCTTCAAGCAACTGCTAAACCTGCAACTGCAAGTTTAGCAACAAAGTTTTGGACACACCCAGCTTAAGCAGGCAATTAGTGTTATTGTTGTCAGCTGTGTTATTTACTATTGCCTCCATATTGGGCTGAACCATGACTAATTAAAAATAGGCATTCTGTTTGCCAGATAGTAAAATGACAGGAAGAAGAAAGGACTGAGGATACCCGTTCCTACCAGATATTTTATAAAGGGTGGCAAAAGGCACAATACAATGGCTTCATCATTGACTCTTTTTTATCGCTTCTCGTTGAAGAATTTCTAATCTCTCTGATCGATCAAAATGTTTTTAGTACCTATTTCTTTCATGGTAACCATTTCCTTCATGTCCATATATAATCACCTGAGGAACTTCCACGCTTTTTGTTGTTATGTAGGGATCATGCTGAAGTGACAGGAAGGAGGGAATTTCATTTGCTAAATACAAATTGTGGGATCTGTTATCATGACATTAAGGCTTCTGAGATACCACCAACATCTGCCCATTGCTTGAGCTCTCAGTTTAGTTTGTCTCTTTCTCCTCCTTCCTCAAGTCAATAGTTTCTTACAAATAGCAAGCCATCAGAGTCTAGAGAACTGGGCATTCAAAGGATATCTGAGCTTGCAAATGGAGGAAAACTGGATTGCTGAATTCATGTCTCCTGGTTGGAACAAAAGTTAATGAGCCCTTTCCCACCATGCATAGATGGTAATGGAGAATTTGTCTTAAAGCTCATTTCCTCAGAGAAACTCTGTGAAGGTATTCAGCCACAAAGGGAGTGAAAGGAAAGGTAGATGGACCGTGATGGAAGGTTGCAAATTTCCTCTTTCTGGATGATAACTAGACTTTATTTGTCTTTTTTCAAAGACTTTTTGGAGGACTGTTGCTTAATTTCACATGCTTAAGGTATGCGAGTGTCCAAGGCAGCACTGTGTACAGTGGTTTCCTCCAGTATGCTTACCTGATTTTACAGTTGCAGCAGTTATCTTATAATAGAGTTGGTCACAATGCATTTTTGATTACTGTTACTATGCCTAAAAAACTGATGCTGAACATTGCCAGCAGTGAAGCTCAGGTATACAGCAGGAATATGAACACAAGGCACAGAAACAAGACGTCCTGCTCTCTGCACTAACCTCCTTGAAATATGAAGTCAAACTGTGGTTCAGTGCTTATGCTCTCTACAAAAAAGGGCCCTGCTCCTTATCACAATACCTACCTTGTTGACTTTCTCTCTGGTGTAGAAACAGCAGCGGTGGGTCACGCACCTTGACTCTCCTTCCAGTGTGATGACGATCAGAGAAACCAGCGTACTGAGCAAGGAGTTGACTAAATGAGCTGGTGGCAGAAGCATAAGAGAGGCTCCTATACTCACCCTCACCAAGGCACAGGGAGAAGGGCAATCTTTTTGGTTTTTAAAATTCACAGCCGTGACTCCTGAGATACCCTGCCAAAAAGCCCTGCCAGGGTTTCGCCGGTCCCCAGTACTCTGCTGAAAATGAGTTTTTCCCTCTATATTCATGTGCATGAACAGAGATTCGAACCCTGCTCTCCTGACCCACTAATGAAGGTTCTGTCCTAGAGGTTATAGGGTATCTTTGACCAGTGCTTTTTTTGTTCAACTTAGTATATTTTGTCGTTCAACTTATTCAATTATGTGTAGAATCCTTGATTATTCTTTGAGTGATTACGGAGAGAGATCCTTTTACATGGTAATAAGGGCACTTAGACAGAAAGTGTGGGTTCCTGAGCTTGACCAACAGTAAGGTAAAAATGCAAACTGGAAGATCAGACATTAAAGGAGAATCTCACCCAATGGAAAACTGGCAGCTGAGGCTGGCTATATTGTTTATTTTTACCCAGACAATTTAGGAACTGAGATTTTAATTCAGATGGATATTTTACAAAAAATCACAGAAATACAATAGGAAATACCTGATTGTAGAGAAGGAAGCCTAAGTATCCAGCCCTTTCAACACAGTTGTCATTTCTCACCATGAGAGTATATTTCTGACTTCTATATCAGCTGACAGCAGAGTGTGAAATTCAGATTTCAGATTTAGATATCTCCAACCTTTTGTATACGTAGCCTTTAAGTCCCTTTATCCAAGGCACTCAGACATTTGATGCTAGTACAGCTAAAAGGCTTAGTCATGGTCTGGATTAGGGACTGTCACCTGCAATTCCAGCTGACCTGCAGAGTGTGATTCATGACAGTGGGTCATACCCACAGAGGCATTTCAGAGCATCATGGATTTTTAAAAACAAACCAAGAAAACTAAACACTGCACTGAGAACAGAATTCCCCCCCTAGTTGGGAGATAGAAAACAAACTGTATCTGACAGAGTGTGTCACAGTATTTACTACACTGCCAAAGGTGATGAGTTTGCTGATGGTATGAGAAGTATTTGTAATGGAACAAAATACAGTTAAATAAGACATTTACTGTGTCTCCCAGAAACCTGAGATTCACCAGTACTTTTTTAAAAAAGGTATAATCAAAAGTGTATTAATTACGAAGAAATGTTTAATATACTACAATTTTCTGCCTGCTGTCAGCACCTCAATTATATTCAGTCTCTTAGGTGCCTGCAGCCACAGGCATGTCAATACTACACACTGAAGGAAAAAACAAATTCATGTCTTATTAAACTCGCAACTGTAGCCGCACCCATTTCACACCTGAATTTCTCATCCTCCAGGCAGATTTCACCTACGCATTTTCAAGTAAAATGCATTGTATAAGAGTTTGTTTCACCATTTAGGCTCTTAATCATGCTGTTTCCTTCTCCTTTAAAAAACTGTACTTGCATGGTCAGTGGAGGATCACCAGATCATGAACCATCATTTCTTTCTCTCTTTCATTCAGAGTTAAAATCGTAAGAATACAGTGTGTGAGATAAAGCTCAGGTTGTATAGTCTGTTTTTTCCTATAATGAAAACTCAACAGTTATCATTCCACAGCTTCACATATTATTTTATCATGTCAATATCAATACAATACAGCAGAGAGGAAATGGTCTAGGAAGTTCCTGGAGGGTCTGGAAGATCACTTCTTGACACAGCTGTGAGGTAGCCAACTAGGGAAGGTGCCCCGCTGGACCTGTTGTTTGCAAACAGAGCAGGACTTGTGGGTGATATGACGGTTGGAGGCTGTCTTGAACGTAGTGATCACAAAATGATAGAGTTTTTGATTCTTGGAGAAGTAAGGAGGGAGGTCAGCAGAACTGCTACCTTGGACATCCGGCAGGCAGACTTTGGCCTGTTTAGGAGCGTGGTTGACAGAGTCACTTGGGAGGCAGTCCTGAAGGGCAAAGGAGTCCAGGAAGGCTGGACATTCTTCAAGAAGGAAATCTTAAAGTTACAGGAGCAGGCCACCCCCCACATGCCAAAAGGCAAGCCTGAAGGGAAGAAGACCAGCCTGGATGAGCAGAGAGTTTTGGCTGAAGCTCAGGAAAAAAAGGAGATTTTATGACCTTTGGAAGAAGGGGCAGGCAACTCAGGAGGACTACAAGGATATCGTGAGCTTATGAAGGGAAAAAATTAGAAGGACCAAAGCCCAGCTACAACATAATCTGGGTACTGCCATAAAAGACAATAAAAAATGTTTCTATAAATACATTAGCAACAAAAGGAGAATATCCATCCTTTATTCGATGCGAGGGGAAACACAGTTGCAAAGGACAAGGAAAAGGCTGAGGTACTTAATGCCTTGTCTGCCTCAATCTTTAATAGTCAGACCAGTTGTTCTCGGGATACCCAGCCCCCTGAGCTGCAAGACAGGGACAGGAGCAGAATGAAGTCCCCATAATCCAAGGGGAAATGGTTAGCAACCTGCTGCACCACTTAGACACACACAAGTCTATGGGGCTGGATGGGAACCACCTAAGGGTACTGAGGAAGCTGGCGGAAGTGCTCACCAAGCCACTTTCAATCCTTTATCAGCAGTTCTGGCTAAGTGGGGAGGTCCCAGTTGACTGGACGTTAGCAAATGTGACAACATCTACAAGAAGGGCCAGAAGGAGGAGCAGGGAACTGGGTCCTGTCAGTCTGACATCAGTGTCAGGGAAGGTTATGGAGCAGATCATATTAAGTGCCATCATGTAACACATTCAGGACAACCAGGTGATCAGGCCCAGTCAGCATGGGTTTATGAAAGGCAGGTCTTGCTTGACTAACCTGATCTCCTCCTACAATAAGGTAACCTGCTTCGTGGATGAGGGAAAGGCTGTGGATGTTGTTTACTTGGACTTTAGAAAAGCTCTTGACAGTGTTTCCCACACCATTCTTCTAGAGAAACTGGCTGCTCATGGCTTAAGCAGGTGTAGTCTTCTCTGGGTAAAAAACTGTCCAGATGGCCGGGCCCAAAGAGTGGTGGTGAATGGAGTTAAATGCAGTCAGCAGCCGGTCACAAGTGGTGCTTCCCACGGCTCAGTACTGGGGCCAATATTATTTAATATCTTTATCAACTATCTGGAGGAGGGGGTGGAGTAAGTTTGCAGACGACACCAAGTTGGGTGGGAGTGTTGATCTGCTCAAGGGTAGGAAGGATCTACACAGGGATCTGGGCAGGCTGGATCAATGGACCAAGGCCAATTGTATGAGGTTCAACAAGGCCAAATGCCAGGTCCTGCACTTGGGTCACAACAACCCCATGCTACAGTGTTGGGGAAGAGTGGCTGGAAAGCTGCCTGGCAGAAAAGGACCTGGGGGTGTTTGTTGACAGCCATCTGAATATGCGCGGACAGTGTGCCCAGGTGGCCAGAGGGCCAATAGCATCCTGGTGTGGCCAGCAGGAGTAAGGAAGTGATCATGCACCTGTACTCAGCACTGGTGATGCTGCACCTTGAATACTGTGTTTGGTTTTGGGCCCCTCACTGCAAGAAAGACATTGAGGTGCTGGACCGTGTCCAAAGAAGCTGGTGAAGGTTCTCAAGCACAAGTCTTATGAGGAGTGGCTGAGGGAATTGGGGTTGTTTAGCCTGGAGAAGAGGGGGCTGAGGGGAGACCTTATTACTCTCTACAACTACCTGAAAGGAGGTTGTAGTGAGGTGGGTGTTGGTCTCTTCTCCGAGGTAACAGGTGATAGGATGAGGGGAAATGGCCTCAAGTTGCACCAGGGGAGATTTAGATTGGACATTAGGAAAAATTTCTTCACCAAACGAGCTGTCAAGCATTTGAACAGGCTGCCCAGGGAAGTGGCTGAGTCCCCATCCCTGGAGGCATTTAAAAGACAGGTAGATGAGGTGCTTAGGGACATGGTTTAGTGGTGGACTTGGCAGTGTTAGGTTAACGGTTGGACTTGATGACCTTAAATGTCTTTTCCAACCTAAATGATTCTATGATTCTACAGTTCTAAAAGTGAAAGTAACTGGTTTGTCTTTTTAATTACTTAACTTTTTGCCATACTCTGTCATTAGACAAATTCACACAACTGACATTCATTTCCTTCTGTTTCCATGCATACATGAGACCTGACCCACCTGACATTACAATTTATTTATATGACGAGATACTTAAATTCATAGAAGAAAAGCAATGGTAGGAAAAAAGGCAGAAAGAAAGTGCTTAGATAACCCAGTTAGGAGTCATAGATACTGTTGACAATTTTTCATTTGATTGATGGGATACTGGACTCTCCACCTCTTTTTCGGTTATTCATTGTGTCTTAGGAGAGCTTTAGCAAGGGACACTGCAGAAGCTTCCTGCTTTCTAGGACACCCTGGCCAGGTGTCTGGAACACTGCTTTTACTGATCGAACATGTACATTTACATTCCCTCAGGCAGAAGGCTGTGAATTCAAGTGTCCCACAACCCCCTTGAGTTTTCTAATCGCCTGGCTACTGGATGGGGATGCTGTCTCAGTGTGGCCAATAAGACCAAAAATACTTAGTGTGCAGGGATGTTACTGAGGAGACTTTAAGCACTTTATGCTTTGGGAGCCTTTGGAGCCAGCTGGCATTTTAGTAGAGGATTCAGAAATGAAAGTGCTAAGCTTAAGAATCTGCACACACAGAAAAGTGGCTTCTGTGTGAGTACAATCCACTAGCTAATTGATGGGAGATGTGGAGTTGCTAGAAGGTAGGCACTTTTTTTGCCCCATTATGAACACTTGTTATCCTCAGCAAAGGAGAGCAGTCAGCAAGTGCAAAGTAGTCAGTAATCTTGGGCAAAGAGATTGGACCAGTCTATGACACATGGGACCCCATCTGGCACAGGAAGGCCACTGTGTCGGTTGCTAGCTCTGTCCTGTTGAACTAATAATTTGTGTAACTGTTTTGAAGGGCTGTGTGCTGAGGCAATGTAACTCTCTCAGATATTTTTCAGATATACTGATGTTCAGCAGTCATCACTTTTCCAGGGTGATATAAAGTTCTTGTGATATACATCTCCATGAGGACCAGTTTCTCATACAAAATACAGTATATTTCTGTAAACATGTGAAATCCTCAAGAAAGGGGGACACATAGAGAGATCAGAATGCAAGTTGGGGTCTGCAGAATTTCTGCTGTAGACACTTTGTATGGCTTTAACCAAATAAGTTCAGCTTTCAGTCAAATTTTCTACTGACATAATGATTGGAACTAAGACTACAGACATTCATGCTATTGCAGACTTTGTTCTTATGTTACATCCACTATACAGTGATGCTGATACTCTGTTCTCACTGTGAGAGCTGATATGAAGGTTGTGAGAATTAATTCACGTTTGCAAAGTGCTGCCTAAACGCTAAATAATAATGGAAGCTACCATAGTTGGACCAGTCTCTTTATTCTTTACATCATTATCTTATTTTTGGTTACTCATCAATGTTCTCATGCTTCCCTTTCCTTTTCCTGAGACATCATTATAAAACAACAGTTTAAAGACAACATTTTGCTCACAGATGCTGAGCAAACCTAGCAAGTGCAAGAATAGTTCAGGTCTCTGTTTTTCCCATTTGTTTTTAAGACTGTCTGCATTTGATATATACTGATCTCTTCTTTTTGGCTGTGTCTCATGTCCAAGCATTTTAAAGCATAAACCAGAAGGACATTGCCTGAGCTAGTCGGAGAGGATGGAGGAAATCCTATACTGGAGGAACAATTACAGGAAGCTGACACAGCCATTAAGATGTTTAGAAGAATCAACTGAGAAGAAAGTGGTTTTGGCATGGTGCCAAGTTAGAGAAGGAAATGGCTTGTACACAGAGATGGATTTCAAATAATAAACATTAAAAAAAGCGCAAAAATGGTTGTGTTGGTATTTAGCTGAAAACAATCTTTCAACTTTGAGACAATCTGTTGCCTATTCACCTGCTGTAAAGGAGGTAAACAGAGTTCGCATCTTTCCAGAGAGGGATTCCCTCAAAACTGGGGATACTATCAGCGGGAAAAGACCTGTCAAAACCTTGTACCCATCTTCATATGTCCTGACTATGAAAATGAATGTGACTGAACAGCATTGTATTCGGACTCTATCCAACTGTCCCATTAGGAGCTTTTAGTCTCTGGCATAATTTCATGCTGCCTGAAAGTCTTACCCGTAATCTGCAATCTGCACTAGTCTGAGAAATGGAGAGGCACAGGTGGCTTAATTCCTCACGTTCAAAAACTTTCTAAAGCTATGGTTCCTTTCCTTGGTCTCCCAAATTTTGTTGAGTTAAAAGACCTTGAATTTACATACTCTCAATAGAGATGTTAATTTTAAAAGATAAAATCTTCATGCTCATGAGGCATATTCCCATCCTGCTGCTGATAGTAATGGTGGCCAGAAAGTTCATGTTCCATTATTAGAGAAGAATTTATCATATTCTTCCACCCTGAGGCTTGCACATGTGACAGGTCTGCACTTGATCCATCTCTACAGAGTGACTGACTGTACACAGTCCAGGGCTGAGAGGTGTGGAGGACGACACAAGCAGAAAAATGGACATCAGGATGCCCAAGCCCATGGTACCCTGGCAAGTAGACAGAAACTACTCTATGAGGACTGAAAAATATTTTTCATAGGGAGAAAAGATTTGTTACAAGTTGTGTTGAGATTGAGAACTGCATCTGTGCCCAGAAGGCAATAAAGGACATGAAAGGGAATAACTGTGGTTGAACAAGAAGGGGAGATAGGAATAGAAGTACTGGGTTGCTTATTAACATAAAATTAGAAAACATTGTACAGTAAATAGGTGGGGTAAGAGATGGAAAGACAAGTTCATCAAAGAGCTGGGATGTGGGATGGCCACTGGGACAATCTGGTCTAGAAAGCTGAGATAAGGAGGAGGAAAGTAGAAAAGCGGAACAGATTCTGGGCAGTGACATGGTGTAAGAAAAAGGGATGAATTAAAGAGGGAAAGAGAATTAAAGTGGTAAAACAGGCATAAGAGTAAGTGGTAATTAAAAATCACCTTGTTCCATAATCTTCAGTGGAGCCTTACTGCTGTCAGCCCTGCTGTCAGAAAATATCTGTGAGACCCACAAGCAAAATGCCAGCCTCGTACCATCATTAGTGATGTCTGCATGGAGGACTCATGTATAAATTCATAGGAATTAAGGGTGAAGATACCATTGATTTCCAAATGCTCAAAATATAATCCACTCTTGACTTGATGACAGGAAAAGACAGAAAACATCTAACCACTTTTGAATGTGGCTTCCATTACAAATTCACCTTTTTTTAACTTCCACTCATGAGTGCTTGTTACCTCTGTGTTAGGAGAGAAAAGAAATCTTTTCCATCCTATTGTTTCTCACAGCTAGTGTATTTAAATTCTAAAACCAAAACACTATTTGATAGTATTTAAAAGCTAAACAGATTGAGCCATTTGGGTTTCTCACAGTTTTCAGATTGTAAGTCATTTTTGTTGTTATCATTTTCACAAAGCCTTTCCCTTTCTGGTGATAGCAGTTGGAATCTTCTGTCATTTCAGCGCTGCTTTATTGAACTGACACAACTATTGGGTTAGTTAAGAAACTGCCATCCTGGATAAATTCACACCTTTATTGAGTAATTATTGAAAATACTTAGGCGATTGTTCAGATAATACCAGTGGGCTTCACTGGTAGGTCCCTAGTAATTTGCCATTTTAAATAGAAACAAGGTCATAAGGGAATACCAGGCCTGCATATCAGTTTCTAACTGAGCTCATGTCTCTATGTTTCTGCTGATGTCACTGAACATGATGTTGATCCTTTTATTTGACCCCTAAAATAAGCATTAGACTTCAAGTGTATGACCATTCCTAGGAGTCACACTGCTTCAGTAATACCTCCTAATATAACTTGTTTACATACCCAAATGTTCAGCAGCAGTTTGGTTCATTTTGTCTGAAAGTAGCAGGAAAAATGCTTAGGAGAGCTCTATCAGGAATTATTTATGTTTTAAACATCATAATATATGTGTATGCCATTATATTATAGTACTCTTTATGGTTACATAATTATGCAGTTAATCTAGAGTTATAGCATGCACTTTATAGATACATTGATTGTCAGTAATGACTAAAATAATGATATGGAACCAGTATCTCAGTTCATTATAAGAAATAATTCACCTCAGAATGTTCTCCTCCCTCTCACAAGGGAGCCACATAGTCTGGCATTTCTCAAAGGCAGGTAAAAAAACTAACTACCCTTGTCCTATACATACTGAAAACTGTACATTTCTTCCTTTTGACGCATGAAAAAGGTCATGTCAGTCATGGGTACTTAATTTTCTGTATCTTCTGTATGAATTTATTCCACTAGCCACAGATCCGTCCAAAGGAACTACCTATCTCTTCATTAAACTCAGTAATATATGTTTATATGAATTTTTCCCTTTTTAGCGTTCATGGTATAATCATGGATAAATTGTTGTAAATTACTTGCTTAGCCCACATGGACAGGTTTTTATGTACGATCTAAGGTTTTCAAGTCTCCTGCTTAACCATCTTAGTGTCAATTTGGCAATGTTTGGGGGGGGGTTCCCTTTTTTAAAAATAGGAAATTATGCAACTTTCATGTCTTTTACATTAAAATAATACTTTTATTGAGTATGAGGATTGAGTAAGAAATGCCAGATGTACCTGTACCATGCCAGTTAAACAATTTAGAGTATATGCTCTATGATGCAAGCTATTAATTTTTGAAGGAAGGTAGGGGTTTTGTGTTTGCAATGATATACAATGTACAGTAATCTGATTTTAAGCATTAAGATATGTAAAATGTAGCTTATTTATGCTTCTTTCTAGCTAGATCTTGTCTTTCCAACAATACCCCAGTTCTGTGTTCATTATCTTTCGCTTTATTGCTCTACTCAGTTTTGGCTGTTAGAACTGTGAAAGCAGAGAGTCATGTATTTCCCTGTAAAGCTCTGCTGTTTCAGAAGGGAAAGCATTTTCTAAAAGCCAACATATTGCTTATAATAAATGTGGGCTGTCATGTATCATAGTGTGACAGAATTTAGTAAATACAGGGGGTTTATCAGTGGCTATCACATGAATAATAAGGCTAGGTCATTTTAATATCCTTGTCTGTGAAACCAACATGGATAATGTCAAGGAATACGTCATTCACCCAAAAGATTCATTCAAGCACAGGCCAATAGGGCAACAAAGACTGGTACTATTCAGGAGGCAAAAGAGAAAGCCTCAGGCGTACCCCAATTGTGACACGGTTCAGACGGTTATGCCAGGGTCAGAGAGCTCCATGGAGAGGCCCCTGCTCCCTTTGCCCATCAGAAAGTGGCGGGAGTATAAGAAATTTGTGAACTCAGGAAAGACACGTTGCACAGAAATATGTTATTTGGACTTGGGTTAGGGAAGAAGGTGGGGGGAAGGGGGCACAACTTGCTGTTGGAGAAATGGCTTGCTGGAGAAAGCTGCAAAAGATCAAGACTATCCTCAGGGAGAATACTGCAGCACCCCTCAATCACTCTCAGCATCTGCATCCCACTAGCTCCCACATTATTCAGTGTACCCCTGAACTGCCACTAAACCAAACAGCAGATTTTAATCATCTGAGAGCAATATTTGACAAGGCAACAACAGAGCAAGTGGTAGGTTACCATAGCTGTCCAGTAGCAAACACAAAGAATAGCAATAAAACCCTTTTCCTCTGTCTGTATGGCTGACTGAAGAAATACATCCCTCCCTAATAAGGATTCATAGCACTGAATCCTCTCCTGTTTTTTTCTCTCAAGAAATGGCTTAAAATGTAGAAGAAGCTCCTTTTTTTAGTCAACTGCTTGCTAATCATCATACCTTCCCTGGGGGGAGAACCAGTTCAAATATTTCTTGTAGTGATTTGAATATTTTTTTACCTTAGGAGACAGTCCAAACATCAGGCTATGTAGTGTGATGGAGTGCATTCCCTCTTTTGATATTCCATTTTGGATGAAACAATGAAGTTTTCGTCAGATGCAAGAATAAAGGCAAACTTCTATGGGTTTGAACACTCACTGGACAAAAAGCAAAAGCTAATTTCTAGCTCCTGTTCTGGGCAATACTTTGTGTAGAACTCTGAAATGGTATCTGTATCCTCTGCATCTGTATCCATTATTGACAGATGTTGTTTAACCATTAAGTCTTACTTACATGAGGCACCTAAATCCCATAGGTCAGCAAAGCATCTTTTGTCTGGAGGTATTTTAGACATCCCCTGCTTTGCAATGTGAGTGACATGATGTGCCATACAAAAGAAGAAGGTGCCTAACTCGGATGCTGTAAGTCTATCAGATAATCAATTATTAAAGCATAGAACCAGTCCGTGCTGTGATATCCAAGGCGGCTATGTGAACCTAAGCCCTCCAGACAAGCAGTGGTAGAAACATGAGTGCCTGCAGAATGCGACAGCTCCTGTGGTTCAGTCTGCAGCCAAGGTGGGGCTTTGTGGATGAGTATCTTGTGCTTAAAAGTACAGGGAGACATTTTAATACCCATGTCCTTTTGCAGAGATAGCTCTGTCTCTAATTTTATGGTTCAGACTTAACACACAATGATATTATGCAATGATCATTCAGTGAACTCTTTATTCTCCTTGGGAATTAGGACTTCCTCATATTCTAAGTCCTGCATGGCTGGAAGGGTACCTGGACTTTTGGACTCAGCGGTTATATACTCTCAAAAAGGAAATTGATTCTACAGACGCTGAGAGTAGATAGGTTGTGTTCAAGGAACAACAAATAAAATAGCTTTTAATATTTCAGATACTCTAGTCCAGAAATTTGCAGTACATCTGACAAGAGGAAAAAACCAAAACTATCAAGAATACACAGGTATTTTTTCACTAGATGATTTAGCGAAGCTTTCATTTTAGTTTGTTGTTGGGAGTTCATTGAGAAAACGGTGTTAAATTATTTTTTTTACCTAGAAGAGAGGCAGAATTTGCTCGTCCACATACTGACTGCTCAAAAAAATAACCATCAAAATAAAAGGAGACTGAAAGTTTTTACCAGAACTATATTTTAAGTCTGTCTTCCCTTCGTAAATCTTAAGGATGAACTTGCTTGTTATATACTCAATTAACCAAGGTTTCTGTAAATAAACTCCTTATTGTTTTGGAAATATATGATATGGTTTATTACAGCCAAAGTCAGGTACAACAGAGGTGGTGTTAGTGTGATTACAGCAGGCATTAGTACCACAACCGGGTACAGAAGCTGCAACACCAGAGATGAGGAAGCAAGACTTCCAGTTCATGTAAGTCTAGCACAGTAAGCTTTGAAGCGCCAGCTAGCATAGCTCAGTTCCCAGGATGTACAAATTAACCCTAACAACACTGTGCATGGTAGATAGCTGGAATTTTAGTTCTTTTTACATTTGTATAAATATAAATCAGAATTATAAAGGGGCCTAATCTACTTAACAGTGTTCAATAAATATTGAAGATAGAATTATTTTTTTACTGTAAAATTTTTTGTAACTGCTTTTCATTCACATGAGCAACAGCTTTTATCTTTTATTTAACAGTAGAACTTAATGGGAAGAATTATGGCCATAGACCTTTCACTGTGATTAAAATAGACCGTTGCAAACAGAAAATGTAAAGGTTGGCAGCACTGTAAAAAGGCTGATATTGCAGAATTCCAGCTCTGCCCTCCACAGCTTAAAGGCCCATGTTATGCTTAAAGAACAAGGTGGGAGAGTCACAAGTTCATGCTTCAGACCTGTTCCTCTGACTGGCACTGGGAAAAGAACTGAAATCCTCAGAAGAAAAGAGAAGTTCCCCTGAGTCTTTGATCAGTCCTTCAGTCTTTTTGACTGAGTTCCCCACCTCTAATATAAGGATACCATTACTCTGTTGTCTAAGTTTTAGCCACTAAAAGGGTAAACATCCTACATAACTTAGACAAGTTTCTTCAGTGCAAAATACTCATATAAACTAATTTAGGCTACTTGAAACATCTAACTTCAGTTCAACTCGGGCACCAAAACTGGGGGCCTAAATCAAGGTTTGTCCCACCTAACTCAGACGCCTAAATTAGGACTCCAGTTTCCCTAGAGTTCCCAGAGAGGGAGACATTATACTGAGGCATTTATAGTGGTGTAGTGGGAGATGCACCTTGCACGACCCCTCATTCTCCATTGTCTCCAGGAAGCATAGGGTGACTGCACTTCTATCATAGGTAATTCAATTACCTGAACTTAGCTGAGCTGGATCTGGATTTTAGCTCTGCACGGAACCAATGCGGGGTATTACTGAAATCACATAAGTACTCCATAAAATCTAAAATAGGTATGGCTAAAAAAAAAAAAAAAACAAACCCATAGAAATTAGTTTATTTACAGCTATTTCCCTTGCAAAATCTGGTGTATTCAATTAAGGAGTTAGATAGGACGTTTTGCTCTACTTTACTAATAAGGAGGGAAAGAATGTCTCTTTGAAAAAGTTTTTCATGCACTTCTCTCATTCTTGCTTGTATATTTCAATGCTGTTGTCATATTTTCCACTCTTAACATCCCCTTGAGTAATTATTGCCACGCAATTAAGAAAACATTTAGAATGGAAAAGTAATTTTTTAAAGAGCTTCACTCTAAACCACTGGTATACTCCTGTGCTTTGACTGATAACCTTTCCCCTGACAACTTGCTGGGATCTGATGACTGTTTAGGTTCACTCGTTACTGATTCTTGAGTTGAATTGTCTGTGACCTGACCTTTCATGTAGTATATTTTTTTTGCTGAAACTAACACATTTTGACAGGTCTGTAGGGCCCAGCTTGACAAACCTTAAAGCACAGAGACATATTTACTTAGTTTAGAGTGCAGAGCCCTTTTCACTATCTGTCTTCACAGTTTCATGGGTTAACCCATAGGAATAATTGTCCTAGGATGGATTCTGTACTGTTCCTGTCACGTTCTCTGTATATTTATCATACATGTTAAGCAAACTAATGTTAGTGTTGAAGGAATCAGTTAAAAATACTAACAGCAAAAAATTATGGGTTAAATTAAAAAGTAAACTTTGTGGCATTTCTTTCAAAAATCCAGATAATTTATAATTTAAGTAAAAATCTCCATATGCAGAGCATTAGTGTGTAGAAGACTATATGGAATATACTGCATATATTCCCAAATAATAATTTTAAGAATAATGCTAATGGATATTCTAAAAGATATGTATTAAGATGGATGTTCCTCATGGTGCTAATGAAAGGTTACAAGCCCAGTGCCCCCTTCCACCCCTCACTGCTGCTTCAAACCTGGCACTGGTAATGGGGCTGAGCAAGAACAGAAATACAGAGAAAGGCTGGGCTATAATGGGAGACTTAAATTAAAAATGATCAAATAATGAAAGGTAAAGCTGCATTCAGTTTAGCTCTTCTTCCCATCTTTAATAAACATATGTAATGCTACACAAAGGTAGCTAATACTGAGAATTGCTTAAGGTATTGAATTACTCTTCCTTGTCTGTTATTCACTTCATTTTAATATTTCAGTTATAGCCTCAGCTTTACAATTCTTACCATCATTTTAAAAGCTCTGCAGGACTCCATTGTACTTTGCATGTTTACCACTGTCAAGCAGCATTTTTCCTTCATTCTGTTCCAGTGTCATTTTCCACCTCTGTGTTTATTTCACATTCTTGGACAGATGTTTCTTCTCTTTTTCATATGGTAACTTTCGTAAAGAATAACCTCACTAGGGCCTTTTCATTAATGTTTCGTGAATGCCTAGCATATATTAGGAATTAGTTTTATTAATTTTTTTATCCAAAATAAATATTCTGGAGTTGTGTGATGTGACTGATACTTTACACATTTAATGACAGCGCAAACCAGAATTGAACAAAGAGAATAGAAAATTTGCAAGTGATCCATAAACTGTTGCACTGCATAGCAAAGGGAAGCTTACTAGGACTTCTGATAGGATATTATAAACAAGATTTGAAATTCTTGAATGTTAATTGAATTTGAAATTAAAGGGGATTTGAAACCCCTTGTTGCCCATTCAAAAGGAAGTACAACAAAGAGAATGATCTCACGTACTGATAGGTATTAAAGGGACTCTAAAAATCATAACAGCTTATAAAAAAGTTTTGAAATGTCACGAAAAAATTTTGCTTGTAGCTGTTTAAATTATGTGTTCTAAAAGTAAACAATCTGGCTGCATTAAAAAGACTAGAAAATAATAACGCAAATATTATTGATGCATAACATATAACAATAACATGACATCATCCAGAGTAGTAAATTCAATTTCAGCCATACCGTTATCTTAGAACAGTAACTGACACAGCAGAGTTTGGACTAGGTAATGATAATTACTGGGAGCAGTAGGAAAATAATATGATATTTTCTTAGTAAGGAATGGGAATAGTACAATTCTACAAATTAATGACTAGCAGTCAGTTGTGAAAGCAGGCCTTCCTCTTTCATCTTTTCTCCAAAATCAAGAATCAAAGAATGATCACTGATACTGTCAGGCATCTCATTTAAAGTCGACAGATGGAAGTAAGTTTTTTTTACATAACACCTAATTAATGATATTCTTCAGACCATTGCTTCAAATTCGTAACAAAGCCAAAAATTTAATAGGAATTTTTAAAGCATTAGACAATTAAAGAGATAAAAAGAACATCCAGTTATATAGGTGTGTGAAATTATACACACACACAAAATATTAAAAGAAATTTATTAAAATTGCGACATGATCCTTTCAAAAAAGTTGGAGAATGCCAGTATTAAAATTGCCTGCACAACATCAATGCAGCCTTTTATGCATATGAATATAATACAGGCTTAAGTTAAACGATTGCATCCTTTTTTCCCACAGGACTTCTGCCTCATTTCAGTCATGCTACAGGGACATGTCCAGGCAGAGTCAAGTTTATCTGCCTACGCACCCGGCAAATCAAGTGTAAAAAAAACCCCAAACCTAACAATAACAAAAAACCTCTGGTTCAGAAGCTGTACAGTCATGTTAGCAAAGCACTGCATTTGATTTAATATGCCTCTTGCATGAAGGCAGCGTGGCTTCCCTACCACAGCTGGCTTGCTTCAAGCCAGGGGAATGCAAGCGTGGTGCACAGGGCTATCTGCAGCTGGTCATGTAGGTTTGCCTGTGGTTTTATCTTGCCAGAGCACTCATATGTCTTTATTGGCAGATGCAAATTTTTAATTTTGAGAATATTAAACTCAGCAGTGGTCTCTTAAGCAATTTATATTTCCACTCTTTAAACTCATTCAAGACAAAGTGCTTCTCTGCATTACAGACTCTTTCACTAAGTGACTAATTTCTCCAGGGAATCTTGCACAAAGTGTTTTGTATGTCTGAACAAGTGTTGGTTTGGTTTTTTTTCTTTTTCCCTTTTCTGGTTTTAAAACAGTCCCCAAGACAACTACACATGTGAATAAGCAGCTTCCAAAATGTTGGTTGTTACCACAGGAAGGACAGAAAGCCAGTTGCCAAGATTGCGAGGAATAACGTTCAGAAAAAGGTCCTCTCCACCTTTTCCCCCTCTTACCCTCATGTTTCCACTGCAGAAATAATTCGAACGAGATGCAACAGGCAGTGATGTGAAAGTGCTCTGTACTGCCACCAGTGTCTGTAAATATTCCTATGTCCTGTAATATAGTGTCCAATTGACATCAATATAAAAATAATGTGTGCCAATTTGTCACATTAAAAAAATTAGCTCTGTTTAATGTTAGTCTTAATGAAACTGTGGAAAATACTTGAAAAAAAATCAAGGTTATTTAACCATTTTACCAAATAGAGGAATCTGCAGTCCATCTCAATTATGCACAACAACAACAACAAAAAGGAACATTTTAAAATGCTTCCACAAAGTTTAGGCACAGAAAAATTGCCTGTTTCAAACATGCTCTCCAAAAAAGTCTTTTTAAGATTTGATTATTTGGAGTTTGAATAAATGAACAGAAAAGCAACATTTTAAGGGAAGTAATTGCAGTACGCTTCCAACTCTGACCAAAAACCTCAACTACAAATCAAATCTCAAGCCTTACAGCTGAATGGATTAAATTATATCCTGAAACTATGAAAAACATGTGATGTCTCTAAGCAATTTGTAACCATTTTTCTAGTTTCAAGTGGTGTAAATCCAAAGTAAATCTCCTGACTCAAGTGAAGTTCTTCAGAGAGATATTAGTGCAAATAAAGTCAGAATCTGGGATGAGAGATCAAAAAAAACTTTTTAAGGAAATAGAATTTAATAGTTTGACATAATGGATTATTCTGATTATTATTATTATTATTTTCCTAAAGGCTTTGTTTTTTCCTAAAGGATTATTAAGGTCCTCTTAAGCGCATATTAGTGCTTAGATCCACTAAAACACCTATGACCACCTAAAGAAAATTTCTTCAAATCACTTCCCAGAAAAAAAGTTGTGCTTGCAGTAATAGTTATAAAACACTGCAACATTTATCTGTGAGCATAGAAAACTACTATGAATGAGGCGTTTGAAAAGTGACGCTCCTAGAGTTCAGTTCTTCAGCTTACAAACAAAATATATGGTAAAAATAACCTCCTTCATTGATATTTGTGTTATAATGACACCAACTCTTGAAAGAAAAAAAGAAAAGAAAAAAATCTAAAAGAATGAACTATCATACAAGTCATCAGAGTGAGGCATTTATCAACATGGCAATGATTTTTCTATATAGGCATTACAGCAACACTAATGTGAGGCTGCCTTTAGGCTAATTATTCTGGGGAATTCAACTCATTCCAAAATAAACACTGCAATTGTACAAGATAGAAATACCCTGAGTTGGTCCATTTAACCCAGTTTCTAAGGGCAAAAAGGAAGCTAATATTTTAAGTTAGTGCCGAAGCAGAAAGAAGGAAATGGTGTGGCGATAAGGGCTGGATGAGGTATATGCTGAGTCAAGGCAATTCAACTTGTAGAGGAAAAGAGACTGACCACAAAGACAAAGCTGTGGGGAAAAGCAATAGGAGGTGAGTTCAGACAAGTAGACGGGGAGGAGCTGTGTAGGGCCCCAGCTGAAAAGGGAGATATGTGAACTACATGTGTTGGGCAGTTGCAGCCACTAAAGAGTTTAGAAGGTGATGTATCATGGGCTGAATAATAGATAGAATAAAAATAGGGGTTTGGCACATAATACATGAATGCCTGTGACATTCATGTATTTACATGAGGAAATCAAACCCCTGATCTAACCAATTTATGTGCTAGGTATCAAATAGGGCACTCATTATGATAGTATCTAGCCAAAAAACCTGACCAGTTGAAACGTTTCCCAAAACTTGCCCAGAAAGTGGTGGAATTTAATAATCCTGCCACTACTATAGAATCAATCATAGAATCACAGAAACATAGGTTAGAAGGGACCTCAAGGATCACCTGGTCCAACCTTTCTAGGTAAGAGCACAGTCTAGACAATGTGGCCCAGCACCCTGTCCAGCTGAGTCTTAAAAGTGTCCAATGTGGTGGAGTCAACCACTCCCCTGGAGCTATTATTCCAATGGTTGACTGTTCTCATTGTGAAAAACTTCCCTCTCATGTCCAGTCGGAATCTCCCCAAGAGCAACTTATATCTATTCCACCTTGTCCTCCCTATGTGACTCCTAGTAAAAAAAGGAGCCTCCATCTTTGTAGCTACCCCTTAGGTACTGACACATGGTGATGAGATCCCCTCTAAGCTTCCTTTTCTCAAGGCTGAACAAACCCATTTCTCTCAGCCTATCCTCATATGGCAGGCTTCCCAGTCCTTTGATCATCTTGGTGGCCATTCTCTGGACCCCCTCCAGCCTGTCCACACCTTTTTTGTTTAGTGGGGACCAGAACTGTACACAGTATTCCAGGTGTGGCCTGACAAGCGCTGAGTAGAGTGGGATAATGACTTCAAAATGAGTATACAAGCAGATATTCCTAACCTTCTGAAAACTGTATCAGTGCACCACTCTCGCTCTCAGTAATTTGCCTATTAGGCGGTAAGGTTATTTTTTCCGTTAATATCTGTCTATGCCCAGACAAATTCAGACTTTTGTAACATGTTGAATATGTGTTACTATAGTGCCTTTACTTAAATAAGGATGTCTTCTATGAAAATGAAAGTTTGGAGAGATGTTGTGCAAAGATTTTGCCAGTAAATAACTTTCTCCATAACTGCTTTCTTTATTTTCCAGACATTCTTGACTTAGTTATGCCATGTTTTGTTCTCTGTCTTTGTACAGTTTTAAACCAGGGTATACATGATAGGTGCCATCATGATCATCTTAAAGCAAGGGTAAACTCAGTTAATCAGCACTTCTAGTACTGATTTCTCATGGATGCCCTCGAAAACTTTCTTTGGGCAGCCAGTTTCAATACAGTTTCCAGTCACATGGTGCTTAAGCAGACTCTGACAAGATCATATTTGAAAGGGAATGTGACTTGCAGACAGTTCTCCAGTTCAACAGCAACCCTATGGCAGTGGCAGCATGTGTTTATATGGAAAAATAATATTGGGAAAGTATTTTCTCTATTCCTTACTGTCATTTAATATGATTTAATGGTTAGAAGGAAAGGAAGTCACACCATATGTCTGGTGTGTTCTTTGCAGATCACTGACTGCAAATTGGGAACAACTGTTCTAAATCACTTATGATTTGCAGAAAAATAAAGAACGTCATCTTGCTGAGTTCTGAGGACTTACTGGGATTTTTTTGCATGTTTTCAGCTCATCAGAGGAAACCAAGGTCAGTAGCATATTGTATACTAGAGCAAAGTTATTAATCTTACTTTATACTAGACTATTTCTGGAGTAAGGAGACCATACTTTTTTCATTTTAAATGTACCTTAAATGACTAAGATTAAGTATACTAAAACAAATAGTACTGAGGAATTGCCTTGGCTTTGCCAGAATACTGGTACTTTAAAGATGACAGTTTGAGAGCTGCTGGTACAACATACTTACCTTAGGAGGTATTAATATGTACTTTGAATCCAAAATACTAAGGAACTGAACTAAACTGATAAAATTATTAATAAGATTCCTTAATTAATAACTGACTTTGTAATATTTCCATTTTTAATTTTTCTCTTACTTTGAGTTTATAACTATATTACTTAGTTGTCATTTGCGACTCATGACTGAAGCATCTGTGTTCTTTTCATTATAAATGTAAACTTGAACTTTCATTTCAGATGCAAAAAGGAAATTAATTTTAATTTCAACTCACAAAAATCTGTAACAGCTTTCAGAGTTGCAGTCTTTAATATTTTTATGAGGAAAGTTTTTTTTTCTTTTTAATTTTTGCAGCCGAAGTTAATCAAATAGCTGAATCAGAGTGGAGATACAGACAGAAAACTACAACAATCCCATTAGACTAGGACCTAGAGTTCCACAGGGTGGCTAGACCCAAATCATGTGTTGGATGCCCATATGAAAAGCGGATTTGAAAACCCTTTTGGTATTCATTTAGCATAACTGATTTAGAGTGAGCTTACCCCTGGCTGCTTGTATAATGCACCGATCCACTCACGAGGAAGTATTCACAACTGTCTAGGTGTGAGCACTTTGCAACTTCTGCTACCTTAAAGGAGTTGGTTTGACCTAAGATGGAAGATCCAGCACTTTCTGAAATACAAAAGCCTTTGAGTTATCTCAAATCGGGCAACAATCAATCCTAAGACTTCAAATTCTGGTGTATAATGATTAAAGTTTAAATTCTAAACAACTCTGCTAAAAGTAATAACTAGGTTAAATCACAAAGGCATAGTTTCTTCATAGACTGCTTGTGTCTCCTTGAAAAGAGGAAAGAGGAAGAAGAGGACCACCAGGGTGAGACAAATTCACCTTTCACTTTTTCTGGAGAAGCTGGACTTCTTGATAAACTGTTCCTGGAGAGAGATGAGGAGAAGGAGATCTAGGTAGTAGTTGGTAGGTACCTACTACTTGCAGGCAGTAATTGTGGCCAGAAAGGCAGAGCCTTCACAGAGCTATTCGGCAGAGGCTGGGGAATGCAGGTCAATGGAGTGAGTGAATGAGACATTAGAACATATAAACATTACAGAATTTATCCTGTAACAGTTAACCTTACCAAGTATTAGACTTGCCCTCTCCTTTCCACATTAAAGCACCTCTATTCACAGCACATGATATATATCAAGACTGACCATGTTTTAAAAGTAGTTTCAGCAAAAGGAGGCATATGATCATTTGAGAGGAACCAAGTCAAAAGGTTCAGCTCTCATGCTTTGTTGCTTCTTTCTGGCTAGAGAAAGTGAAATTAGGACTACAGCTAGGCGAGTTAAGCCAAACTGCCTGAGCGATAATTAAACTGCCTAATAAAAGTTTTGGCATATAAATGTGTGGAGAAAAAATACCCCACTAGCTTTATTATAGTTTCCTTAGACTTCCTCTGGCTGCTTCCCGTCCTGTTCAAATTTCTCCTGTCTCCTTTAACAATAGGCTTCTAGCTTCAAAATTGCTGCCAAAATAGGCATTAAAAATCCTGATTTATTTATTTGCTTAGATGTACATACATTGTGATTATGGTGGCTACTTTCCACAGATGCTCTCCAAATATGTAGAGAGCTAGCCCAGACAGTATGTGTTGGCACATTTTTTCTTATCTTTTTGGAGAGGGGAATATCACCTACTTTGCAGCCCACTCACAGGACTCCAGAGTAACCTTTTTAGGATGCTTCAGTTACCATGAACAGTAGGTGGCAACCATGGTCCCTGCTCTTGGTAACAAGTCCCCTTAAGATCCTACCTCCCCTAGGCTTGTACCCTCTACCTAAAGCTGGAGCTGTCTCAGAACTTGTCAGCAGCGTAAGCAAACTTGAATGGTAGGGAACTTTGAGGGAAGGACTTGAACCCAGGTCTGTGCTGGACAAGTAGGCATTAGAAGTGGTTGTTGTCTGATCCATCTATTTCTGCTCTCCTTTTGCCTTCTCAGCCTCACCAATATAGTTGCAGCCAAAAGTGACAGATGTTCTCTGTAGTTCACTGTACCATCACACCCTTCCTTCTGCTCTCTCCCACTTACCAGTGACATGTTACCTCAGATATAAGACAAGGAATAAGCTGTGTCCCTGGCAGTCTGCTGTCCTAGACAGCTGCCTAAGTTATCTGTGCCTAAAATTGGTCCACACATGTCATAGGTAACATGAGACTATGACTACCTACAATATGTGAAGCTGACATGATTTTCCACAGGAAACTAAATACATAATGATTTCTCCAGAACTGCGTTCACCAAGAGACTATAGAACTTTATTAATAAAGACTATAGATCTTTATTAATTACATAGATGGTGGGATTGAGTGCATCCTCAGCAAGTTTGTGGATGACATCAAGCTAAGTGGTGCCATTGATATGCTTGAGGGATGGGATGCTATACAGGAGGACTTTGACAGGCTTGAGGAGTGAGGCCATGCAAACTTCATGAAGTTGCAGAAGGCAAAGTGGAAGATCCTGCACCTGGGCCAGGGCAACACCCGATATCAATACAGGCTGGGAGATGAAGGGATTGAGAGCAGCCCTGCAAAGAAAGACTTGGGGATACTGGACATGAGCAGCAATATGTACTCACAGCCCAGAAAGCTAACTGTATGCTGGGCGGCACCAAAAAAAGCAGAGACAGAAGGTCTAGGGAAGTGATTCTGCCCCTCCACTCCGCTCTGGTGAGGCCCCATCTGGAGTACTGCATCCAGCTCTGGAGTCCTCACTAGAGGAAAGACATGGACCTGTTGGAGTGGGTCCAGAGGAGGACCACAAAGATGATCAGAGGGCTGGAGCACCTCTCCTATGAGGAAAGCCTGAGACAGTTGGGGTTGTTTAGCCTGGAGAAGAGAAGGCTCTGGGCAGACTATATTGAGTCCTTTCAATACTTAAAGGGGGCTTATAGGAAAGATGGGGACAAACTTTTAAGCAGGGCCTGTTGTGACAGGACAAGAGGGTTTTAAACTAAAAGAGGGCAGATTCGGACTGGATATAAGGAAGAATTTTTTTACAATGAGGGTGGTGAAACACTGAAACGGGTTGCCTAGAGAAGTTGTAGATGTCCCATGTTTGGAAGCGTTCAAGGTCAGGTTGGATGGAATTTTGAACAATCTGATCTAGTGGAATATATCCCTGCCCGTGGCAGGTAGGATTGGAACTAGGTGATCATTAAGGTCCCTTCCAACCCAAACCATTCTGTGATTCTGTGATTCTATGATTCTATGATCTTTTAGTACTGGCAGTGCAGTAAACCTCATGCATAGAGGTAATCTAGAAATTCATTGCCATAGCTGCAACTTTTCTTTAACATGTTCAGTACTGGCCAAAATTAAAATTATTATTAGCCACAGAAAGCAAAATAATCATGTTGTTGTATAACAGAAATAATCCAGTGGGCTTTACCAAGGAGTTTCACAGAAATAATCTAGCCACAGTTGTGGCTCTCCTGCTGTTTGAAAGAAAATACTAAAATGGTCCTTGAAGTATAGCAGCCTATTACTGTTCTCAGTGTATTATTACATTTTCCTGTATATCTTTTAATAAACCCATGACATGCTGATGCTTTAAAAGAACTGAATGAAGTTTGCAACATTTCTGCAAACACTAGTAATTGTGCAAATGCTAATGAAGTATCTAGAAGGGCAACCAGGTGCTCTCGAGTTATTCCTGGGTAATTAAAGTGTTGTGCTGCACATTGTGTCTTAGGTAAACATGAATTTTTTATTACGTTCAAAGACCAATGACACTGTATTTATATTCTTAAGTCTGAGACTAGAAATGAGCAAAGGAGACATGAAATTCCTATTTGATAAGTATTCAGGAGTAATATCTCTTATTAGACAGAAAAACCAGAAGCTTTTATTTCATCCGTCATGCACTCTCAACCTTGCCCATTTTTTTAGCTATATCACATGGTGTAAAAAAACATGTCCCTTTTTTTTTGCAAGTCTTGTGCAATGTGTTGCAGAAGAAGTTACTTTGATGGAATTTGCTCTGAAGGCAACCAGCAATCACCATGTTAGACCAGCAAGACTGCCTCTGGCTGCTGCTGAGCTTACACCTACTGATGTCAGAGGGAACACCACCAGGGCAGCTACTATGTATGCATGTGGTCTAGGGTTTGTCCTCATATTACCTGTTTGACATTGGTTAGAGGATCCCAGTTCTTAACTGTCTTAAAGTGAATTAGGTCAATTATTATCTGAAACATATAATGACCCTTTGAAGAAAAAGGCAGTAAAAGCAGGCAGTGGTATCATAACAGATTTTTGTTTCCTCTTTAGCAAGACAGGGATCCAAACTCATTTTTTTCAGCTCATTTATCTAGTGGATAAATATTTTTGTGATCTAGTTCATTTTTCCATGTTCTGTAGTTGCTTTGTCACAATACACATTTTATCTCAAAAACATGCACTAGAGCCTCCTGGAAGGACATAGTATGGTTTAACTGCAAGAATATTTAGCTACATGAGGTAATCCCTTTCTATTTCCATATATAATATTAAAATACACCATAAAAGATAATTCTGTTAAAAATGGTGAGTATTGGTTAAATATATAAAAAAGGTATAGTTTAGGATCACAGATGTCACCATCTTTTCTTGGGGGGGGGTAATATGAAGCATAATTTAACATATTGAAATCTGAGTTGTTATTTTATTAGTTCTCTCAGCATTAATATGTGGTCTGATGTGAAATACTTACACAGCACCAGTCAAAATACAGACATTTCTCACTCTGTTCCAGTTAAAATATTGCTAAATATATTGCTTTTATTTAGGTTGCAATAACTACTGGAGACATCAACCAGCTCAGGACTGTACTGTATGAGGGATTACTCAACCCATGCAGTAGAAATGGGATTCACTTTACCACATTTCCACTGTCTAAAAGATGGACAAGTGGTCTACACTAGTTATCCAGACTCCCTCTGCAGGGAAGAGAGAAAGAAAAATAAACATTGTGTTTAATTAATTCCACCTGTCTCATATGTATGTTGCGAAGGAGTTGAGTCACTACTTGGAAGTGTCTATTTATCTCTGTCAGCTATAAGGAAAGCCTGAACAACTGTGTAAGTCTAATTTTATACTTAACTTTTAGATATCGAAATTATCAAAGATAAATCATTTTCTAAATTACAATCTTTATTCCATTTTTTTTATTAAAACAAATAGATGGTAAAAATAGATGGTGAGAAAAATGGAAACCAGCAGGATCAGCAGTAAAGCAAAATATTTACAGGCCTGAAGCTAAAGCATAAAGTATATTATTAATACACGACCAGTATTGTCTACTGAAGGCTTCTTTTTCTTCATTAAAATGCATCAGTTGATTTCCTGCATCTGATGGAAAGTACCCAACTGCTTTGGGTAGTCACATATTTATTTTAACTTATCTACTTTTTCTTTTATAACTTAATTTTCTTATAACTTCCCTTCACACAGAATTTCCTGGCATGTGCCGTTGTCCTCTCCTCCCCTATTTGGATTCTTGGTGAAATTTACTCAAACCTCTGGAGTGCAGTTTTGGTGGGGCCTGAAGTCCCCATGCAGAAGTGCTGAAATGGGTCCTCATGCCCACATGCTCCTGCATTGCTGGAATAGTCAGAAGAGTCCTGCTGGTTATCCCATAGGCCCAGGTTGCTTAACAATAGTCTGTAGCATTGAGGGTTTCCTCTGTCTTGAATAAAGTAAAATCAGTTCTATAGCTTCAATGGAAAACTCAAAAAATTAATTTGTTTCTCACTCCAGGCATTTCATGTGCACTGTCCTCTTAACAAGAACTCTGAAGAGCTTTAAAATTTAGGGGTTGACTCTTCTAGGGATTCCAATAAAGGAGCTAAGCTCACAATTTCCAATCCAGAACCATCTGTAGAGGAAAAAATAGAACACCACCCCCCAACCACAAAGTGCCACCCTACAACATTTTATTTTTGAAAACAGAAAGTAAAGCAAATAAATGTAAAAGAAAACAAGGAAGTTCAATATGAAATGCTTTGTTGGTATGAAGCACTGGCTATGACTCTATTTGTCTTGAAAGCTGCCAAGAATTTCAGTTACAGTTAATTCAGCTCAAAGCACATGGTTTACATTTTTTTTCTCAGTAAGAACAACACAAGTTAAGGAAAAGAAACAAGTTCATCCTTGGAATAACCCCAGATCTCAATGTTCTGGATTTGATCATATTTGATCATAAATAGAAAGTTTACTGACCACATCCCATCCTTCACTCCAGGTCCTTCTTTCATTTGGCATGAAGTCTTAATAGTGGACTCCTTTCTAATGAGATTCACATAGAAGGGCTGTTCACTGGCTGCTGCTAAGCCTCAGTAGCAGGACAGACAGAGCAATGAAGATAACAGAGGAAGGAAAAAAGAAAAAAAGATAGGAGAAACAAAGCAAATAAAACAACTGCCTAAACCGAGAATGGGTTGTAGAGCTGAGAGGGTAGTCTTCATCTTCTGCTTGCATATCTAGTCACATTTCTGTATATGTCTTCAGATGTCTAAGAAATTAATGTAATTGGAATATCCAGCCGTCAAGCTATCAATATGCAAGTGCACATGATGTAAGAGAAGAACAGTATTTTAGAAGAGTTTTTATCCTGAACCCTTTTGGTCCCTTTTCAGCAGAAACCAGTTGCCAAAATAAAGATACTGTCCCAAAAGGGCTGTTTCAAAATTGGTATTTATAACATTATCCAGTGGTTTTGTGATGGGATTAAATGCCCACTGAGTACAAGGTCAAGTCTACAAAATGAATTGACTTGTGACCTACTTTAGATTTCAAATTGCTCCACCAAGGAAAAGCAAAAGGCTAGGTAGCTCATTACACATTGCCTTTTAACTTCATGATCATACCTCTCTGCCTGAAGAAAAAATACATTAGAAAGGAAGAAAGAAGACTGTAGCAGCCTGTTCCTTTCTACACTTCACTGTATCCTCCTCTGTACCAACTGGTCTCCAGTGCTGTGGTGCTAACAAAGGAATGAAGTCCAGAGACTTTGCAGAGCCCAGCTGATTGCACACATTTTATTTTAACTATCTTTTCTTAAAATGATCAGTTGTCAGGTTGCCTCAGTCCTTTAACATCTTGCTGTAGAACCTAAATAAAACAACTTTGCATATTGTCTGTCTTCATCACAGCTTGGGCGAAACTGGCCACAGATTTAAGCAGGGCTTTTGCAGGAACATACTGTACCAGATCTCCCAGATATTGTGAAACTAACGAGAGACTTAAGTTTCAAGCTTTTTAGATGACTGCCCCTTAGCCAGAAACAATGTTGTATTTAAACCTTTTCCTCTAAGCAGTCAGGGAATACAGGAATTGTTATTATGCTGACAAATGGCATGCTCTGGGGTGGATTACCACATGCAAAGATGGATAAAGTATGAGTTATCTGCTGCCAAAACCTTTGTGCCGTTGGAGTATAGAGTATAATAGTAGAATATGCCACTGTTTGGTCTACATTTAGGATAATAGACTCAGATGCCCAAATAAAATGTGTTCAGAAGAACATAAATCTGTTTGAAAGTTACATTGGTTAACTGTATTCTTTGTTTACATGGTTATTCTTTTTGTGGTATTGCACATCTTACCATCTCTCCCTAGAGAGGTATGTAGCGACAATATACTTTCCAAAACTGTTGGAAGGCTTTGTGCTAACAACTATGTTTCATTTAAGAAAATAACTGTGCAAAACAATGTTGCCCTTCCCTATGTTTAGAGATGCCTTTCAGCACACCAACATGGAAGTCCATGATAAAATGCACCCATTGAAAAGGAGGAAGAGTGAATGCTACTGGCACTGTTCCACAGGATGAAACAGTGGGTTTGAGTAGACAAAATCCTGTTCTCTGCTTTGCATGGCTGTTAGGGGAACAGTTTGATAATACTGATCATGTCCATGTGCCTAGAAATATTTTTACCTCTGTCACTTTTTGAGAATAATGCCTTCCTGAGCTACTCTTCAGATGTTAAATTTTCATTCACATCTATGATATGGACACCAGAAGTTACTATTTAAACATGAAAATTATTTTTCCAGTTAGATAATACAAGCTAGATTGCTGTACAGCAAAATCCAGAAGGATACATTCCTTCTGCATGAACCAACCTTCTTTCCATCCCCATACCACCCTTTATCTCCCAGGGGAAAAACTGTCCTCAAAGGTTTCTTATGTATTGAAACAGTTTCTTTGATTTTTGCATTTTCTTTTAATAACAGTTAATCTACGCAGCTACAGAAATGCACTGAATTAAGTCTACCAGAGACAGGGGTCTATGGGCTGAAGAACAGGAAAAGCTGGATAAAATTGCACAGAAAATGACTGCTGTTGATAAAAAGTATGCCATTTTTTAGAAAAATAGTTTAACATACTGGTTTGCAGCAACTGAGCTAATAGGGAGAAAACACTAGACAAGGAAGAACTAGGTGAAAGAAAGTGAAGCAGGAATTACTGACTATATGATTAAGTTAAACCTTGTGGTGAATGCTTGAAGAGTTTTGTTGTGCTATTTGTATAAAATCTAAAGAAGCAAATCTAGGCATTTTATAACAGTGTGAAAATACAGATTAGCTTCCCAATCCTGCCACACCTACCTGTAATTTTACTTTGTCTTTTATTGAGCATGAATTACAGTCTTTCCACAAAGGCATCATTCACATCATTGTGCAATCAGGTACCTCACTTCAGCTGAGATTTAAAGCCAAGCCTTGTTCAAATACAGGCAACACAAAAGATTTCTAGGAGAAAACAGTCCTTCGTTTAACTGATGACAGTGTTTGGTTGCTTTTTCCCTTGGTGGGAATGCCTGTCTCATATTTAAACAGCACAGCTGGGAAAGCCAGCCTCTTAGCCTCCAGCCTAGGCTGCCTGCACACAGATACTGTATTTGTCAGCTAATGTAATACATGCTAAAGAAGCCAGAGATTTCATGACTCTCTGCTTGAAAGAGCCTGGGGCAGCTTCACTTCAGACTGCATAGCATGTGCAGAAGAGATGAGACAGTTCAGCCAAAGGCAAACATTAGTATACTGGATATACAAGTACAAAGGATAGGCTTAGCTTTGTGCTAGCCCCTCAGAGCAACACCATTTTATACTGGTGAATATTAGCTATATTAGCTATATTAGTTCAAAGCTGGTACAGTATGGCACCAAACTAGAGTACTCCACTCACTAGTACTTGCACCTTATGTCCAACTTGCTCCGACAGCCAAGCAACTGAACATAGTGTAAAAGAAAGGAAACTGAGAACACGTATTATCAATGCAGATTGTCTGGGACTAATCTAACACACAGAGTGTAAGGCTTCTGTGTTCACATGTAAGCTGTGAGCATCTGGTCTTGGCCATATTTGGTCTACTACCAATGAATGGAGAAATCTGTCATCTGTGGATACCCTCACAGAACTAATATCTTCCAAATAAATGTCCAAGCAAATAAATGGCTAAGGCGAGGCTCTGTTCATTGCATTGCTCCAAAAATAGGTGTACATTAAAATAGAGTCAAGTGTTATACAAAGTGCCCTGGCAACAAGAACTAATATTGCAGTGAGTTGTAAGTCCCAGGAATGCAAGGGGAGTTGGGCAAACAAACTGAACTGCTAAGTTATAAATATAGGCTGCTGCAGAGAAAGGCAACAACCATAATGAAACATGTGAAGGAAACCTTGGTGTACCACAAATCTAATGCACTACCTTCAGGCAAAATATCACAGAGGAAATAAAAGCTTTGAAACTTTTAGAAAAAGAAGGGAGCTTCAGCTGCGCCAAAGAGGCACAGCAAACAGAGCAGGAACTGTTTCCAGAATGTGACAGAAGGTAAAGGTTTTCTAATGACGGGAGAAGGAAGAAGCTTTCAGCATTTTAGTCTCTACTTTTAGTCTTGTCAGCTTCTCACCAGCCAGTGCATTATAAAATTTCACCCCTGGAGATGTACTGTGGTGACACATATAGCCCCCTGCCCGTTTCTGCATCGGCATCTCTCCGGTACATGTTCCAGTCATAAAAATAACTTAAACCACTGATCAGATGGAAATATTTAGATGACTAATAATTCTGTCCAACAAATATTTCACATGTTTTCTAAGAAGATTATTCTTATTACCCTGGAAACAATTTCAAAGTGGTTCAGCCACAGTGTACTTTCTGTATGCATGCTGATACTGGGTACAGCAAAGCCAGTTTTAGATTTTGCTTTGAAGAGAAATGCAACTATGCTAACTTATTTCATGAGACCTAGTTTGTGGTGTTGCATGGCCTTCTTTCTAGAGATAGTAGCTTGGATATACTGTGTCCAGGAACACCTATTTACACTAACACGTTCTAAATCTGTGCAGAACTATCAGCTCTTTGTGGCTGTTAGTTCTGCATGCCTGAAATTCTGGGAACCAGGTAGTTATAGTCCTCCCTGATAAACCTGGGTTAACTGAGCTATAAGTTAGGAAAGGCCAAACTAAGACTCAGCTTTCAAATGTAACCAACCTTATGAAGACCCCTGCAAACTGTTGCTTTTGACCTAGCTACAGGTTTAAATACAGATTCATCTCTACAACAGTGTCGGGTTTTTAATTTGTCTGATTTTCTGTAGTTTTATTATTATTATTATATTTATTATTATTTTGTAGTTTTACTATCCACAGTTAGCAGTGAAGAAAATAAATGGAAATTTAGCACAAAAAGTGAAAGAAGTCATTTTGCGTCTTGATTCAGAAAAATTAGGAAGATACAATAATTGCCAGTGACAAAAATTGCCAGGTATCCACACATCTTTTGTATTTGTAAAAATATACAGGTCAAATGAATTTTCATAAATGAGAGAACCATGTGGGAGGAGGTTACCTACTTTCCCACTAACTACATAAAATGCATTAGTGGATGTATACAGCAATCCAAATATTAGGTTACATACATGTATTTGTGTTCCTATAAAGCACAAAAAAAGAATGTAGTCAATCGTCAAACTTAAATGATGGTTCCACTAATTTCTGAAAATTATATACCTGCTCTGCATGAGAATCATGAATGTAAACAAGTGGTCTGGATACTACTATGAATACATTAGGTAGAAGTTTCCCTCAAAAATTATTTATTCTTTTCAGCTTCGTTTCAATGTTTTTTCTCATTATAAATATGCAAGACTAACCCATCATTCTTTGGCATTGAAGTACATCAGATTTATTTTCAAGCAAAGTATGACCTTTTTCTTCTCAATTTTCAAATAAACTTCTCATCATAACATAACCAATATGAATGAAAAAATTGAAGCTTATCTCAATTATCTCTATTACCTCTACTCATACAGAAGGCCAGCTTACTTGTTTCTGAACAGGAATGCTTTGAATTCCTTTGCAATACAGTCATACCATTGCCTCTGCAAAGATAAAACCAGGAAACAGATAACAATTGACACTTTTATTGTGATGTAGTGCTGAATGTGTTATCTCCATGCCTCAGATGACCTTAACTTTTACCACCTTTTTCTTACCTGTGAAAACTACAGGATTCCAAGGAATAACAGGGTAGGGTTTTTACCACCATTGAAAATAAATGTTCATTAGCTTTAAATAAGACAAATGTTGTCTATTTTTTAATTTATAATGATTTCTGCCTCATATTAAAAATACTGCATATTTCTCTGAAGAAATCTGAGTCCTCATTATTCTCAGTGCCTCTTAGTTAGGAGAAGGCAGTTATCTATAGATACTGAACTAGTTGCAAGATCTGTATTGTATTCAGTCTATCCACACAGAACAGTATCAACTGATTTTATGAAGAATCTTGTTTGAGATGACATAGATTTCAAAGGTGAACTCAATAGATCTTTTGACTATAAAGGGCTTCATGGTCTAACTTACATGACATGGCTATATGACATTTCAGAGTAATTTAAGTACTGAACTAGATCACACAAATTTAGAAGAGAAAAATCTAAAAACTTTTTACATTAATTAAAAAAAATATTTAGTGATGAAGAAGCTTTATCTCTTGAACCCTTCTATGCCTGACCACAGTGGTGGTAAAAGGTACATACGTTATTTCTAAAATCATTCTGCCTAGTGTTAACCTATAGTCATTGTTGTAACTTTGCTTAAATTGAAAAGAAGCTGAATTCATGATCAAACCTTACCATTCTTTGTAATAAACCAGGTAAACTGAGCTTGGATTTCTCCATCTGGAATGTTTTCTCATCCTTTGAATATTTTTTGTGGATCTTCTTGGAAACTTCTAATTTATTTACACCCTCTAGCATTGAAAGTACAACACACAGTTCATTTTTCTAGTCAAAATCTCCCTAGTATGAAACACCAGCATCAAATCCTTTGGCTCCTTTATTCCTTGGAACATCACTCAGGGACCCCACTTAGATATGTGTCTAAACCATGTTTTGGATTTGATAAAATGTGTTTTCTCCTCAGAAATTTTGGAATGTTTGCACTCATATATACAAACTGAAAACAATTCTAATTTCAGGGAAGTGCTTCCAATTTCTGTTGAGAAGTCATGTAACAGTTGCAGTGATATCTTATACTTTTTATTTACCACTGTCTGTGTCAATCAAATAGTTAATATGGCTGTACAGAAAAAACTGCCACTTCTGAGTTTCTTCAGATAACAAGGGAAAAAACAGGCAGTGTCTACTTTGGTCCTGTAATAGACCTGTCAGGACATTAAGAAGAGCATGCTCAAACGCTACTGAGAAAAAAGATATTTAAAACATTTAATAAATAAATAAACCACTAATTGTTCTGGAAAGTATTTCCAATGAGAAAAATATATACAGAGATTTATTTTATAACGCATTGTGTATTTATAAGCATAGCCAGGGCAACTACTTTTGTTTCCAGAAACCAAGTCCTAATAAACTACAAGAAAAGCAGGTCCTGTGAACTACGTATTTCCCTTAGAGGCAATGAGGACAAATCATACCTTTTCATGCATCCATTTTTGTGATCAGATAGAAAAATAATAATTTAAATGAGATTTATACATACAAACAAAAATGGAAAGTTTGACTCTGGATATGAATACATAAATTATTTGTAAGGCAAAATGGTTAAGACTCTTTTTTTCCATTTTGTCCTCCATTTTATTTTCTTAAAAGGGAAAAATAGAACAGTTCTTACTGAGATCATGGTTTCTAGGAGGATTAACAGAAATTTCCTAAGGTCATTTCTGTAACTTGCAAAAGTATTAGTAACATTTAATTAATAATAGTCTCAGTGAAAACAGATTAAGTCAACCACATCAAGTTTCTAGCCATCACTTCTTACATTGCTTCTGGCTCCTTTGGGATGCTGTGTAATGTTGCCACAGACACGTTTAACTGAGGCAATTTAATATTTCCCATTGAGAACACAAATCCATTTGCATTATTATCACCAAATGAAACCTTATTTCAATAACATTTAACATAATTGAAATCTATGAAAACAGAGTGTAGATTATATTCTGAAGGTAATAAAGGATTAAATATCAGAGTGGCAGTTCTTCTGATTGAACATATCAATATTTTTTTGCAAGTTGCTAAATGACCTTATTTATGCTTTGTGCTGGTTGAATATTTTTAATGTACTGTTTGTATTGGATGTAGGTGTGAAGGTGTTGGCAGCAAGGGAGCTGCAGTGGGCAACCTCTGTGTGAAGACACAGCTGGGTCCAGTCAGGTCCAAAACAGACCCTCCACAGGAGAATGCTGAGTTCATCAGCCAAGCTGGTGGCACCTCTGAGAAAATATATCTAAGAATGAACAAAATACCACATAGGTAGTGAGGACTGGGGAAAAATGTGTGAGAAGCAATCCTGCTCTCAGGATTGCTCAGACACCAAGGTCTGAGAAGAAGGAGAGGAAGGAGGTGCCCCAGGTGTTGGAGCTGAGATTTTCTGCCGCCTGTGGAGAGGACCATGGTAAAGCAGGTATTTCCCTGCCCCTGTGGGGGATCCCACATCAGAGGAGGTGAATATGCCCTGAAGAAACTGTGGCCTGTGGAGAGGAACCCACGCTGGGAAAGGGTTGTCCTGAAGGACTGCAGCCTCCCATGCTGGAGCAGGCAAAAGGTGTGAGGAGGAGCTGCAAACAAGAACTGTTATGGACTGACTGCAAGCCCCTTCACTGCTCAGGGGTCCGGGCTGGGTAGAGGAGTCAAAAATGGGGGAAGGTGTTTTAGTTTTTTGCCTTTGTTTCTCACCTTCCTACTCTATTTTTAATTGGCAATAAACTAAATTAATTTTCCTCAAGAAGAGTCTGTTATGACCATGACAATAATTTCTAAGTGATGTCCTTGTCTTTATCTTGACCCACAAGCTTTTCCATCTTATTTTCTCCCCCTGTCCTGTTGAGTATGGTGAGTGACAGAGAGGCTGGGTGGGTGTCTGGCAACCATCCAAGGTCAACCCACAACACCGTTGGATGGTATTTTCCAGGTACAATGGTTTTCATTAGTAGGGCTCAAGCGACAGTTGCTAAAGAACATTTCAGTGCGAAAATCCCATTGAAACAAATACTCAAGGAATGCACTGAAATCAGAAGGCAGAAAAAAAATGGGGAAGAAGGCACATTAATCCATTTTAGGATCTGAGTTTCAGATGATGAAATAAAGTTCTGTGGTTTTAGCTTTTCCCATTTCTTTTGGAAGGTACTTAAGATTGCTTTTTCAGAACTTAACCAGTGAAACTGAAGTCTCACAGAAGTGCAACATTTATTGCAATTAAATGGGTATAGTAATAATATGCACAAATAGGCGGTTTCTAATCATTACTGCATACACATTGCACAAGTTCACATACATATCAATATAAAATTGAATTTAAAAGTTCATGAAAATACATGCCTATAAGAGGGTGGGTGCTTACATTCCTATTTTGTATCCAAACACATAAATGAATGGCTTGTTACTGCTTAATGAATTTTATGATCATGCAATGAAATTTCTCTGCATGCAACTGCAGTGCAGACAGCTTGTAAAAGACTACAACTGATGTTATAAACAATAGAGTGAAGATAATAATTTAGACAAATGAAGTTTTTTGAGTCAAAAATATATTATATAGTACCTTAACTAATTTTCTTCATTTTTCAGATGCTGCTTATAGTTATTTCAGCAACCATGACAAATTACCTAAGTTGGAGAAAAAAAGTATGGTTTAACAAGAATATATATCAGATGCAGCTGTGATGCTCTCCTAAAAAGAACAGCATCTTTTCAACACACTTCATTAAGCTGAATTACTGGTAAGGTTCTTAGTTTTGGTTATAAAGGTCTAGAAGATTTACAACTGTTTGAATTACTATTGTTCAAGTGCATAGGAATTTAGAAACAAAATCATGAAAAGCTAATCTAAACAGGCCTCTAAATGGTGCTTTTGGGAAACTATGTTGTGAATTTGCTGAATGGGATTGCACAAATCAGAGGTCTCCTGAGTTGTGAATGTCTAAGAATGGGAAATGAAAGGAGTGCTTTGATAACAAATTGCCAATGCTTTTCTTCATGCAGATTTTTGGTAAAGAATAAGAAAATTCCTTGGCAAAAATCAATATGTCTGATATATCCTTTGATACATTGAGTGCTGTTCTGATGAGAACATTTATAAATAAAATGTCTTTTGTGAAGTCATATACAATGTACGTAGCAGCTCATGGGATAACAATTTTTAATTGGACACAGGCACTTTCACCCACCCAGCTTAGGTAACATATACTGGCTTAATAAGAAACCCTATATTTGATAGTCATTTTGATTTGGAGCTTATTTGGTAGGGAGGAAGTTATGCTATAAAAGTAAATATTTATAATATCTGAGAAACTTTTATCTTCAAGAGGAGTGTTTGTACAGCTAAGAGAGGACTATAGCTACAAAAGAGCCACTGTCATTTTAGAAAGTAAACACAAAAATGCTCCTGGCCCAACTCCAATATACAAAGGATATGACACATAGAAGGAATAACTGGTGTGGGGTTAAATACAACATCAGCTTGAAGTGCATTTATTGGTTGGTGTCGAAATGGGTAGAAAGTTTTAGACCCTTTAAAAATGATCATATGAAGATGCATAATCATCCAGACTTTTTAGACCAACACTGAATGTGTTTCAGGCAACCAGACCTGAGCTGAAAGCACTTCCCTGAGAATGGAAGTGTTGCCTGTGAGGAGTCCCAGAAAAGGGCAGGTAGTTTTTATTTATATATAGCAGGTATACTTTGTACACTGACCAGTCTGGACACTCAAGGAGCTCCACTGTCCTTTAGGCATTGCAAAGTACAGCTAGTAATTTACCGCCAACGAGTCTGCTTCTAATTGCGCTTCAGTGGCTCGTACTTGTTAAGACTTGCCTAGCCGCAAGACTTGATCATACTGAGGTTCTTAACTAGAGTGTATGTGAGGTAGTGAGCATAACACTGGTATTGGTTATCAAACAGTAAAATACAGCATCTGACTCGTGCAGTGACTGGAATACAAAGATTAAAACATCCCGCTTCCCCAGGCAAGTACTTTGTTATACTGTGCCACACATTCTTCTAGTGGTTGTTGCCTTTTTTTCACATTTTTATCATACCCTTCTTAACTGGCTACTAACCATACATTAAGCATACCATCAAATGCCAGGAATTCTTATCATCATGCATTCAGTTCATACACTAGCTACGAAGCAGCAAATAACAAATTATTGAATTTACTTGTATGCATATATTCATTGTGCAACATCCTTTCAAAGGGTGGTATAAGTCAGGTCACAAATATTGCAAGTCATTCCCTGAACTACCTGGACACTCACCTGGGAGCACTTAATCACATACACAAATCAAATAATTTTCCAAATAACACATATTTTAGTAAACTAGCTTTCATTTAACGACATTATACGTGTAATCCAAGTCTTTATGCCCTATACTGCTTTCTGCTTTTAACATACAAGTTCTCTTGATGCCCTGGATTTTATTTTACTTTCCTATAATCAAATTCTGTCATTCTTCAGATCATTGGCAGTAGTCCAAAATCATACATAATTCCTTAGCAGAAGCTTAATTTTTAAAAAGCAGGGTAATGCAGACACAAAGAGACTCTAAGAAAAAGCAAAATGGTTCAAGGCTATAAAGTCCATTTGTTATCTGTTGCCCAGCATGCTTGATACACCATATTTAATGAAAAACAAGTCTGCCTTAGAAAAGATAAGCACAACTCTAACCTGAATCAATAGGAAGCAAAAACATTTGTACCACAGCAAGGTATTTTTTGATTATAAACAGATTAATATTTCAGTCTTGTTAAACAAGTTTATATTGAACAAGCATATTCCTTACAGAAAAATCATTCTATTTATTTTAAAGATTCCACATTGTGAAAACGTAGTGCAGTACCACAGCTCTTCATAAAACTCTACAAAAAATGCATCAACATCTTTACAAACTATGCTTTTAACCTTAAGGAAAAGATATCAAGGTAGACATATGACTGTCATTCCTTATAAACCAATTCTGACTGGTATTAATTAGGTTACCCCCTTTCAATGTTATATTAGTAATGTACTAAACC
The DNA here is from genome assembly GCA_034008185.1 of Gorsachius magnificus. Lineage (NCBI taxonomy): Eukaryota > Metazoa > Chordata > Aves > Pelecaniformes > Ardeidae > Gorsachius > Gorsachius magnificus. The sequence continues at coordinate 169,818,354 of CM067081.1, forward strand.
ATTTCTATTTTGCCTGTAATCAAAGTTGGATGGGCAAGTCTGTAAAAGCTTAGGTCATTTGGTTTAGCTATTCAACAGTTATTGAACAGACCAATCTCTTGAATGTTTTACTGACAATTTTTTCCAGTACCCATTTACTAAGAAAACAAATGATAACTTATTACAAATCCTTTCTTTCCTGTTATGCAATAGAAACTTATTTTCCTTAATTCTTTCTGCCATAAATTTCCATTTGTACCTTTCATCTTTATCAGTTTCCCATGCTTCCTAGATTCTAGCTGATGTTCAGTAGCATTAGCTTCTCCCATCTTCCACTTCTTATGAGTATTTTTGTTCATGTCTTCATTTCCTCTCTAAATGCTGAGGGCTTATGTCTAGTTTAATTTCTGTGTGTGTTTTTGACAAGAATAGTCTTCCTAATGGTGTGATAGCAAGCTTGACAGCACCTAGTAAAATGCTTTTAACTATAAGTGTTTTTTAGCTTTATGATAGGATCTCTTTAAATCATTACATGTATGTTTTACTTCTATGTATTTTATTCTATATGCACATTGTAAATGTGATTCACTGAAGCATAATGACAGATGAAGGAAGAGTTTGAGGGAAGAGCTTGCTTGGCATGAAGATAAGGAGGCTTTACAGGGACTTAATAGCAGTTTTCCAATACCTAAGGGGAGGTTGTCAACAAGATGAAGCCAGACTCTCTACTGACGTGCGTGACAGGAGAACAAGGAAAAATGAGATGCCAACTTTACATAAAGAAAAAAAAAAAAATCACTATGACACTAACCAAGGATTGGAACAGGGTGCCCAGAGAGGTTGCGTAATCTCTGTCCTTGGAGGTTTGTCTGACTGGATGAAGACCTGAGCAGCCTGGTCTAATCACAGAGCGGATCATGCTTTAAGCAGGAGGTTGGGGTAAAGATCTCCTGAAGTCCCATCCGGCCTGAATTATTCCAATTCTGTGATAAGATCACTCATAACTCTGCCAGTATTTATTTTTAATTCTGCTTGAAGTTCTCACTCTCTGTCAGAACGAGACTTATGCTAGCATTCCACTGGGTTGGTTATGATTGTGCTTTAGGTGTAGATTTTTAGAATACAAGCACGTTTAGAAATTTTGAGGATATTTTATAATTAGCCATGTGAGACCTCCAGTTCTTGTCATTATGAGTAGGTTATCTATGATAACACAAGTTCATTAAACTTATGAATGCCTTTTCCAGCCTTCCTCTTTTGTGTTTGTTTTGTATAGCAGATAGGCTATTCTCTATATTATAAAATCACCATTGCATGTACAGTGGGCCTTCATCAATCATTTAAAAACTTAAAAACAGTGTGAATCGCCAATAGCAAGCTGTGGTAGAGTCACAAAGTAACATTTATCAGTTGTGATAATACCTTGTCAGATGAGCTAGGGTAATGTAGGATGAGGAATACTCTGTTGACACAAACTGTTTCATTTCCCAGTCCTAGGACAGTTCTTTAATACTTATGTCACTTGGCTGAGGTTTATTTTCTGTGTCCTGTAAGCCACAGGCTGGCCGATATTGAACATAGCACATTCTCTTGCACTGAATGTTATACATACAAATCTTTTCTGCTGGCATGATGAGGGCCCAGATGGTCCAGATTCACTTCTCTGAACTACCAAAGAAATTTGTTTTCACAATTCAGAGAGTAAATACTGATCAAAAAAGACAAAACCACTGCCCCTTCTCCTAACTGTCACTTTTTCTTCGCTGCAGGATTTCCAGTCAGTCTTCTTTTTATTGATCAGAAAAATGTCTGAGCATGCATGCCTTTCAATAAGATTAAATATTCATGCCAATGAGGATTCCTTTGCTTTCATGTCAGAATTCATGACTCCTTGCCGTAAACAACCTCAATAATATGCCTGTAGGCTTGTGTCTCTTCCCATAAAACCAATCACACCAGCAATCTCATTTTGAAGCTGGTATTAGATAGGCTAACACTAGATAGGCTAGTGTTCCTCTGTACCATAATTCAGGCAGAACTTGCTGCATATGATTGAAGCATAAAACTTTTCCCCTTTTGTGGTCTGCCAGCTGAAATGGAGATACTGGGCAGGACTTGGTCTGAGATTTTGCAGGATTTCATCTACAATACATTCCTATAGTAGTCATTAATTTCCCAGGCCTTGGCTTTGCTATTCAAAGCCTATACTCAGTATATATTTTCTGTATGTATCCTGGGAGTAAACTGAAGGGCATGTTGATATAACGTATGGCTGAAATCTTATGTTGTAACATAAGATGCAAAAAGTACATCATTGTCACAGCATGCACAAAAGCACACCCTCAGCACTTTCTAAATGCGCATGAGTGTCTTGGTTAATGTTACCTCCCTTTGTTTCATGACATGGATCTTCTTTTCAGCCACCCTTTTCCTCTACTTCATGGAAAAACATATAAACCACTGCTCTCACTTGTGGGAAATAAGGAGTGCATTGTCTTTAGTCTAGAGTAGATACGGCTCTATATATCTGCATTGTTCTCAAAGCATTCAAAACCAAGGAATTGGTTTCATTCTGAGTCTCATCAAACAGCACTAGGTAATATGATAAGTTATGCAAGGCAAAATAATTTTTACATCATCAGAACCCTCTGATTCAGTTAAATGGAAATCCCTTGGAAGGGAAGGAGGGAAGACAAGGACAAAGAACTTGCATCTAACTACTTCACATATAGTTTTTCTCTAAATATCTTCTGGACATTGTCAGAGGCAGAAAATTGTGAAAGTCTTAAATTTTTATGGTGTCTTTGGGACTTAATAAGGGAATAATATCTGAGGTTTAAAGACTGGAAAATTAAAACAGTAATTTGGGAAAATGACTTCATGTATTGGATGAAATTTTATTACGTCTCCAATGAAGATATCATGCCAATACAGAAAAAGAGGGGTCTCTATCAACCTGTGGCTGTTGCTAGCTAATCAAGTAATTGTTGTAGACAAGATGTACATTTTCCAATCATATTAAAATAATGCCAGTATTATGTAACTTCAGCCACCTAAAAGGCTTCTAAACAATTTATCTTACACATAGTCCTTCTCTATAAACAGTTGGGAGTCGTAAGGAGAAGTTGATGCATCTCACATCCCGTGTTAGGTACCCACAGTGTGGATCTCTGTATGAGGGCACATTTACAGGAAAACTAGAAATTAAAAGACATATGGAACATGCTTATTAGAGGATCAAATAAGTTAAAGACAGAAAATATACCTACTATTAATTGAGGAACCAAAATTTCAGGCCCCAAACTTTTAGGGAAACAAATTTTGACTTCTAAAGTTGTTCACTACTTAAATTCTATACTGAGGGTTCCTGTCTAGCAGGCTTTTGTAGTGGTTAGCCATATGGCATTGTCTTCTCTATTTTTATTTGTATTTTCAATTATAGTACACTTCTTAGTAGACAGGCAACACCTTTTATACTAGAAAGCTGCTCAAAGTAGCAAGCCCACACTTAGAGATATATTGTTAATTATTTTCATTTTTCTGATGTGGAATAAATTTACATGCTATTTTCACCACAAATTTTAATTAATCCAAATCAAATTTCATATATGAGCTGTCAGAGGAAATGCCCAACCCATTTGTGAGAGTATAGTTACCTAATGTAATGTGAAGAAGCCTCTACTTGCTATTATTTTGTTTAGTCATCATAGGTATTTAATTACATCCTTTTGATGTCAGTAAAATCATTTAACTTCCCCTGAAGACATTGAAAGGCATCTGCTATATTGAAAAAAGTACTTTCCCATGCCACAATTTGAGTTTTAAGCATAACTACTTACCCAACACGTAGCTGTATCTTTTAAAAGTTCAAAATAAGTTTTATGCTGAAAAAAGAATTCAGCCATTACATTTTGCTTTTAAAGTGTAGTCAGCAATACACATAACAAAATGTGTGTTTCCATAACAAAGAAATCTACAGCTGGAAATATATTTGGATGCTGTTCTAATAGTGCAATTTCAAATAATTTTATTTCTTTCCATAAGAATTTTGTTATATATCTAAACAGTAGAAAGCAGAGCATAGCTGCATAGTTTATAGCCGTATTTGAAATTCAGCAGCTGAGTCAGCATATTTGATGGGGTATAAAACTAAGAATTTAGTATGAGTCCGTGATGCTTCTAACATCCAATTTGGAATTAAATTCTTTCTATGCCATAATTTTTAAACACGTCTACAAAACAGAATGTTAAGTGGTAGATTTAGGAGCAGAACAGAATGTAGTTAATTACCATTAACCATTATTTAGACATTTCCTGTGCTTTGTCTACTGTAGCATTTCATACTTATAAGTTTTGTATGCTAGCAAAGCATGTTATAGAAAGGTGCATTACTTACTAAAGGCAAGTATTCCATTTTTTATGTATATTTTCTTCAGAACTCTGATATAATGTAAAATGGTTTTGGTTCATTATGCCATGTTTCCATCTCTATTACAACAGAATGTCCATACACCACCCTTTGGAAAGCAGCTGTCAGCTGTAAAAAATTAATATAATATGATACCCCAAATATTCTGCAACCTTTTTATTTACTCAGACTACATGAGTCACAGAAAATGATACATGCTCATTGCTCACGATCATCATCCTAACTTCATTCTTCTGTTTTTAAAATATCTAAGTCTTGGTGAGTTAAATAGCTCCAGTGTATTTGCAGTGTTTTCTTATGGTCACCCATCCATAATTCCAAAAAAAATATTTGTGCCTTACCATTACTATGCATTTTGTATTACAACTATTACATGTTGGCTACAACACTGAGATTGATAGTATTAAAGCATATCTACAGAAGAACTGGAAGAAAATGCTTTCAGCACACTAAAGACAAACCATCATACCCAATGTTCCTATACAAATATATTTCCTTCGTACTGGATCCAATTGCAATTGAAATTATTATGATATTGTTTTCCACTATGATACTTTTAAAAAACATTTTACAGGCAAGTAGAAATTATAGAATTGTTAATTTTTTAATCTTTCCTATAAATTATGTAAACAAAATAGTATATTTCACTGGTCATTGTTTGTTAAAAAAAGAAAAAAGCAAATAATAAATGTGGGCTTTCAGATCTGGTTTTTAATTCTGACCCTTCAAATCACATTGAGAACACAAGTGGAAATCTCATAAGGACATTGAAACAAACACAATACAAAAACAAGACCTCACCAAAGGAACTAATAGGGGTTTTGACAGATTTTAATTCAATCCAAGTGCAACTTAATCAAAAACTCTTTCCTCAGTTAGGTAGCTGTACAGTCATAAGACTCATGCTGTGCTGCAACACCAATATATAGCAACACATGTAGTGTTTTTTATAGCCATAAATATCAATACAGAAATAGAAATTCATCCTATTTAATTTCAGGTTGATATAGTATGTGTCAAGTGAGTGTGATGAAATTCCTCATCCCTTTCCATTAACTGTAGAAGAAGCCTAGACATCTTACCTACTTAGAGTAGGTCACTAATTTTTAAGCACTAATATTAGGTGAGATGTATTCTATTAAAAACCATCTCTATTCTACAAAAGCTTACATCAGAAATTTTTTTAAATTGTTAAAAAAAAAAAAAAAAAAAAAAGCATTATTTTAAGAGAAATTGAATGAAAATGCTGTCTAGTGCCATAGTCCTCCTTTTGGATATATGTCTTATGTTGTAATTATCATAATAACTTTCTGGTTTTTAAATATAATGTATTCTACTATTAAATATTTCCATGGTCTGTGAAAATATTTTCTAAAGAAAAACAGTGAATGATTCTCATTGCTTATGCCATGAAATCCACGTAGTCCTTGTGCCTAATAAATTCAACTAGGGAAATTGAAATACAAAATTGTCTGTACGTTTTTCTTAGAAGTAGTATGTGAATGGCAATTATAATTTAGTACAAGCTATGAATCTTACTTTTAACATTATTTATTCCTCAACTATTAGAATTCATTCCACTGGGACTAGAGCCCGAGGTAAATACTTAAGGATAAATGTCATTATACATTGCTATTATAACTAGAATTTAAGATATGTTTACTTAATATAAATAGTAATACGCACTTATCCAAAGCTCTAAGTAGCCTAACTATTAATAACACAATACATAAAATAACATCAACATTAACTTAATTAGAAACTCAGCAAACAGGAAATATACAGACACTCCTTTATAACCTCTCATCTTTGTGGGATGTAAAGTTTCCAACACTTTTTTTCTGCTCTCTCAGAATGATGTGTTTTCAACCTGAAATGAAGATTGTTGTACTCAAGCAGTATCAAACTCAGGTGATGTTAGAGGTAATGTTTACATATATATAGAGAATACCTCTGATTGCACGTATGTGTACAGGGAGAAGGGAAAAGATGAGAAAGGGAAGAGAGAGTGCAAAGAAATCGATATTGAGAAGCAGCTATGGTAATACAACATTTGATAATACAATGTTTTGTAGGCTCATGTTATTTATAACATCCTAAACAGCTTCTGGAAGCAATTAAGCAAACAGTGTGGACCTTAGGAGATGGGATGCTGCCTGCCTCCCACAGTTCAACAGCTCACTAAATTGACTGTTGCATTCATTATCCATTTCAGTCCCTGTCTGCCTGTACCAGCTTGGTGCAATAGTCTAATTTCAAAGTAGCAACAGAATAGAAAACAGTAGCAAAAAGAGCTGCTTTCAGAAGATATCAGCTTACTAACCAAACACAGATCATAATATGCTTACTGGGTAAATCATATAATAAGATCACCAAACAGAAGTTATGAAACCTAAAATTGCCTTAAATTCCCATTTCACAAATCTTAGCAAGAAGTGGCAGGCTTCTATTCCCAATCATCTTCTGTTTCTTTTTTCTGCATCTGTTTCCGTAACTCATTATCACAACCTCAGTCTTGGTCTAAGTTTCAGACAAGTCACTCCCTTCTGTGCCTCTGCCTCAAACAGATAATGGCTGCAGTCCTTTGTTGCAATGTCCAAGCCCCAGGCACAGGCCTACATAGAAGCAGCTTACTGGTAATATAATTTTCTACATTCTCTAACAAGGGGGAATACACACTGAAGAGGAAAACTGGATCCTGTACTTGAGACCTCTCTTGGGAGAGTCTGTCAGCTGAGATTTCATCTAAGAACAAGAATGAAGAAATATGCTGTTTGTTTTTGTCAAGGTCTTCAGGTGGCATCGTAGAGTTCATGAACAAATCAGCAGATTTCATGAAACATCAGTGTGGACATCTAATCATTATCCGTTTCCCAGAGAAAAACCTCCATTGTCCTTACATGTCTTTCTGACATAAATGTTTTATGTGGAAACCAATTTTATCATTTCTGAACAAGCAAACAACTTTTATAAATACAAACCAAACCATAGCTGTGCCTGACTGATGTTCAATCAATGCTAGTTCGAGAGCTATGGCCATATACTGAGCAGTCACAGTTTCTGTTTATAGTTGATAAGCTCATAATGGGAGCTAACAGTCTTAACAAAGATCAAGGGTCTTCTTAAAATAATTTGTTATTTTACAATACTGCTACAAGTAAATAAAATAATAAATTGTTTGTGAGTGAAGCTCTGATGGACAATGGCTCAGCAGTCTGGCTGGATAGCAAAATGGATTTTTTACAGAGTATGATTAGCTGAATAAAAGGTGAAGTGCCAACATGAAATAAATGTAAGAGTACTAATACAACCCAGCATCACTGGACTTGTTACTATTCTTGCCATACTCCTTGAGGACATGTAATAATTGCCTTTAGAGCTTTAATATTCATTTGCTCATTTGTTTTCACATAACTGTGCTTTTTTTGACAGGTGCTGATGGTGGTAACAAAACCTGGGTTTAAATATCTAGGATTGGACTAAAAATAACACCAGTGGCTAGAGCCCTATCCAGAAATATGGGAAAACACACACGTCTTTCTTGAATCACTAAGAAAGCCATGAATACTCTCTTAAAGGCATCGCATCTGCAGATAAATAAAACCAACTTCACTGAAACAGGAGAAGACAAGAACATTAATGGTGGAAGACAAGAAAAGAACCACCATTTGTTTGTCATACAAACAAAATAATCACTCTGATGATGTTTTGGGCTAAAATCCCTATGTCTGGTTTCCTACCTTCTGGGCTCCATGTGCAGTAGACAGTTTTTTCCTTGAACATTCCCTACTTTTCTAACATATTGCATTCAGAGCATATCAATAATGCTTAATGTCCCAGAGATGCAGTGTGCGACTGGCCGTGTTCATTCCCTTGGGAAAATGCTGACTACCAGACACACCATCCTAGCAGCATCACCTCATGCAACTGTTGCATTTAGTCATGATGACAACTCCTCTGTTCCTTGACACCGGCATTAGAGCTTTGCACTGAATTGTTGCCTCCACCTGAGCAAACCAGAGGTATCCCACCCAACTGAACCATGGATGTTGGAAAAAAGAGCCTGGTTCAGAAGCCATTCTGATTTAACATTGTGCTATGTAGGCTCACTTTCTTTGAATAAAATATGAGGTTCAGGATTGTAACCATACTGACATATTCATACCCATATATGGTTCATATCCTTACACAGGATACATACCAGCAATGACTTCACCCCCTCATACAACATAAAAGTCATGTAGTATTAACCAAATACTCCATCATCCGCTGGTCTAGGTTGTGTAGCTGAGTTTAAGGTTATGATGAGGTCAGTTCAGTTGCTCACTAATTGCACAAAATATTCTTACTCCTACCTCCAAAGTATTAATGAAATAAACAAACCAAAAATATCCAAAATATTTGAACTAGCATAGCAAGTATCATTTATGCAGATTAGGGTTTTTTTCACCAATTCATTAAAAAGTAGAGAAATAGACAGTAGAAGCTCCATTACATGTGATCTTGATATCATAATGATATGCTAATCTATTCTGAAATATGCCAGATTTGCTCAACTGAAATTAATAACACTAATTTTCTTGGAACAAATGGCTCATCGAAGCCAAAATGAGCCACCTATTAACACAAAGATTCATGTCTGATTCATTTTCTGAACTCACTCTAGTAGACTAATGCTTAGTATTTGAAAAATACTAAGATTCTACAAAAAATATTAAGATAATGAAATACTAAAGTGAATGTATTAAAATTAACTTATTTCAAACAAATTAATATGATTTCACAGTTAGGCTACCTTCTTTTTCCCACAAAGGAGTTTTCATATCCTTTTCTGTTTACTTCCTCTACATCTAGATTTTATTTACACTTAGAATATCACTATTAAAATTACATCATTAAATCATATATTACATGATAGGGAATCACCTTTTGGGGACTCAGTAATGGGAGTATCCACTGTCTTGACAGCCTTCTCCCATGGCTTGCCACTCACTGCTGTTGAAGTTTGATGCTTTTCAGCTCTTTGTCCTCAGTTCCTTACACATATTGGCAAGAATTTGCCTAGTTTATGCACCATCAAGTTACTTTTTTCAGACAGCTCCAACAATCTACTTTCTTAAATCCCTACATTTCAGATAGGAAAATCCAGTTTTCCCAATTCCATTCTTAACAAAACCACTGTGGGTCTATGAATATTAAAGATAGTTGAACTCCATTGCACACCTCCACTAATAGCTATACACACTAATGAAAAAACAGCAACAAAGCTGTTAGGTTATGTGATAAAATGCTGTTCTCCACAGACACCAAGAAGCGTAGAGGAAGAATGGCAGGTAGGGGAACCCAAATCCCACCCAGTCCCAGCCACTCATAGGCCCATCACAGGAGACCTCAGCCCATCAAAGGCCCATTGTACACAAGTACAGAGGAGCACATAGGTACAATGGCAGAAAGAGGAACCCGAATCACAGACTCAGGTGAATATTGTCTGGGCCCCTTCCAGGGCTGTCCCAGGAGACCATCAGTCTCTATGTCTCTCAGTGCCCAGGTGTGAAACCCATTAAAATGAGTCAACAGAAGTGAATCTCTGGAGTATGAGTGATCGGCATGGTCTGGGGAGGAATAGACATGGGAAAATAAAGGGATAAAGCAGTAACTGGGCTGTCAGAGCATAAACAGTAGGTGGTCAGTGGGCTTGCTTGGCCATGCTCTGCACAAAGGGTTCATGAGCCTAGGTGACAGCATCTGGAGACACCTGAGTGAAAGCAGGCACCAGCCTCTGGAGTGGGACCAGGGGTCAGAGGCCCATGTGTCTGTGCTGCAGCACCTGGAGTGAGTACAGGTGTGCAAGTGCGTATGTGGGCACTAGGAGGGATCAAACTGGACTTGCTGGCAAGTAGGTGAAGTGGTCTGGGAGCAAGGCAGGTGTGTGTGTCACTGAGGGTGAGACCACAGGAAGACCTGGCTACTGAAGGGACCAGGGAGTGTCTGCTGTCAGAGTTCCGGGGGGGGGGACCCCCAGGGCCGGGTTAAATGCTGAATCCAGCGCTGGTGGCCCTATCCCGGGATCAGGTCGCATCCTGCTCAGCCAGAGAGGGGAGCTGGATGAGGCCACTGGTCCTGTTTGTGTGAGTGCTGAGCATGTCTTTCTGTGTTATGTCTGTGGCTGGCCGTGTGTACGTGTGTATTTGTAGCTTTGTAGATGTGTGTTTAAGTGTGTGCCTACTGGGAATACATGCTCAGCCTCGCTAACTGGTGGGACCTGGGCCTGTTGAGCTAGCCTTGCCTCTGTTGGGCTACTGGGTTTGGCACCTCCCTAGAAGAAACTACAAATTTTGCCGTTAACGTCGGCTTAGTAATATTGCATCATAAGCCAAATTTATGGATGGATTTATTTAACTTTTATATATATTATTCTCCAAATAATTACAATGGATATTATGGAATAAATAAAAACAATACCAGGTACAAGTTTTAAACTAAAATTTGTTAAATATTTAATAACTTTGGGGTTTTTTCAACCTTTCTGCCTTTCTAGCAATAAAAAAAAGGGATAATTTCAGCTTCTAAAGATTCTTGCTGTTACTTAGCCAACACCAGAAGGATTCTGCCCACACTGCCTTGGTGAGGTGTGCCAAAAGTTAAATGAAACAGAGCTGTACTAAAGTGACTTTTATTTATTTATTTATTTCTCCAAATGGACCAGCAAGCCAGTGGAGGCTGGTGAGATGAGCTCCTGGTTGTCAGTGGTGATGGAAACAGAATAGCTAGATAGCTAATAGCAGAACAGCAGCACTGCATAAACCTGTGTTCAGAATCAACATACAACAGATAAAGAACATACTAAAAACCGTAGAAAAATCTATCAGAATTATCTCCTTGATAGTTTTTTTTAAAAAACATAAAACCCCTAGAAATATTGCAATAGCAATGCTGACACTGTCATTTACCCTTCATTAAGAAAGTGGTGATAGAAATCCTGTAATTGTAAAAGCTTTCAAGATAAAACAAAAATTATTAACATACTCTCATTTTTTATTTTCTTCTACCATGGTCTCAGTGCCAGCTTATAATGGTTTAATACGGATCACGGAAAGTGTTATATGAATGTGATACAAGTAGAAGTGTGATAAATTTCTTCTTTTTGATTTAGAAACCCCCTAATTTTATCTCCATGTTGCCTTTTCACAAGAAAAATTAAGGTGCTATGGATTTGGGAACATTCAGAAGATGAGCAGAAGGCTATGTTTAAGATTAAAACATCTGCTGACTGAAATTTGGTTAGCAGAAAGTGGAAGAGATTTTTTTATTCAGTTCAGTGGAATTGTTTGATTCAGACAATCAGCTATGCCAAGTTTGTCCTCAGTTTAGCTAAGAAAAGGTCGGCTATCAAGACCACATTTCCATTCCACTGAGTCACTGTTGCCCAAAGCTACAACAGCTCAGTGCCTGCAGTAGAACAGCCTAGGATTTACATTTAATTGCATTGACTAATTCCATCCATATTGCTCTGACTATTGCAGACAGCTGATGTGGCCAAAGCTCCAAGAATTTAATGTTAGCTTTTACACTGGTCTTCACAAAAAGGAAGTGGTTTCTTCATCTTCATACATGAGTCTCATCAAACTAATCTCATCCTTTTAGGCATTTTTCTATCTGTTCTGTGAAGCTTCAGATATTCAAAGCAAACAGAGATGAGTCTATAAACCCAAGCCTTTCATTTTTGTTTTGTTTACAGGCTATTTAAACAAAAGTCTCAGAAACAAAGGAATCTGTGTAAAAGTTTTTTGTGCTTCTGGTCCTTTAGTTAAAGCTTGCAAAACTCTAAATTACTTTCTCTGAGTGGCAAGTAGCTAATAAAAACCAGTGGATTTGACTTGAAAATAGATAGATATACAGGAAGAAAAAGAAGGACTTAGTTCAAATAGAAACTTTCAGACCTCTCTGTACAACTAAACATAAAAATAAGGCTAAAAATAACAACACCCCTTAAGTAAAACATAATAAAGACCACAAAAATATTACACATCAAATTAATAACGCAACATTTCTTGACTCTGATGTTGGCTTGATTCATCACTATTTTGCTTCTTAAATACCCCTTTTTTAAAAATCATGGGGTTTTTCCTGGTGTTTTGAAGTCTGGAAGACATCACACTATCATATACAATATCATATACATTTATCTATCTGCAAAATTTACAGCAAGAATAGGAAGTGCTCCTGAGAGGTCAAAGCCCATTTTCTGTCACCAATAACTGACCGTTGTCTAACCTCTCCTTGCATAGTATTGAGAATGCAGATTTTATGTTCCTCCAACATTTCATCCTCCTCAGTGATAAAATTTTTTCCCTAAACTCAGACCAGACCTTTTCATGCTGCTTGCACCCATCATTTTTCTTCCATCCACTGTGGATACAGAGAATAGATTGTGCTCTTTTTCTGAAGACACTTTGTATTTAAATGATACTCAGCAACTTGACAAAGTTCTACTTTTGGTAAAACTGTACATTGCATATGAGTTACTGTACATTTTCTTGAGCACAAAGGGTCAATTTACTATTGCTATACTACTACTAAAATGTGGTTACTTCTAGGACCTCTGGTGACATAGGTTCACGAGGGGCTTTACAAACACACAGTGGCCCCTGTCTCAAAGGAGTTTGTGATATAAAGGTAAGATACAACAAATGGATACAACAAGTGTAGGAGTCATACAATATTGGTAAATATAATAGTGTCTCCACTGCTGCCAAGTTTTGAAACCATCATGGCAAATGAGAATTTGAAGCAAAAACATTAAAGAGAACAATTAAATAACTTACTTAGGGGATATTTCAGGAGAGAAACACATGGGAGAAACCACAAGCATTCTTGTTTAAAACCTAATAAAAAATCTGTGCTCTTTAATGTTTTTATAAATTATCTGGATGCAGGATTTAAATGTATATTAAGGAAGTTTGCCAATGTTACTAAACTAAGAGGAGCTGTGAACTCCCTCAAGGGCAGAGAGGCCTTACAGAGAGATCTTGGATAGATTAGAGAGCTGGGCAGTCACCAACCATATGAAATCTAACAAGAACAAGTGGTGGATTCTGCACGTGGGATGTGGTAATCCTGGTTATACCTACAAATTGAGGGATGAGAAGCTGGAGAGCAGACCCCTGGTAAGACATCTGGGAATTTGGGTTGATGGCAAGTTGAATATGAGTCAACAGTGTGCCCTGGCAGCAAAACATCAAGCATAGCATAGCAAGCTGGTCAAGGGAGGTGATTGTTCCACTCTATACTGCATGGGCGCAGCCCCACCTCAAGTATTGTGTGCAGTTTTGGGTGCCTCAATATAAGGACACCAAACTCTTAGAGTGTATCCAGAGGAGGGTGACCAAGATGGTGAAAGGTCTCAAGGGCAAGGCTTAAGAGGAGCAGCTGAGGTCACTTTGCATGTTCAGCTTGGAGAATAGAAGGCTGAGGGGTGACCTTGCCAGAGTCTACAGCTTTCCTCAAGGCAAGAGGTGGAGGGGGAAGTGTTGATCTCCTCTCTTTAGTGACCAGCAATAAGACATGAGAAAAGGGAATGAAGCTGTGTCAGGGGAAGTTCAGATTTGACATTAGGAAAAGGTTCTTCACTGAGAGGGTGGTTGATCACTGGAACAGGCTCCCCAGGGAAGTGTTCAGGGCACCCAACCTGCCAGAGTTCAAGGAGCATCTGGAAAATGCTCTTAGTCATATGATTCAGTTTTAGGTAGTACTGTGAGGATCCGGGAGTTGGACTTGATCTTTATGGATCCTTTCCAACTTGAGATATTTTATTATTCTATGTTTCTAAATGGGAGAAAAATCTGCAGTGTTGGAGGACTGAAAGTGGAAAATAAAGTTTTCTATTAATGAAAGGTGAAGAATGGGCTAAAATCAATGGCAGTTTTGAAAGTAAAACCAAATATCTTGTTCTAGTGAAGGAGAGTAGAGTGGGTTTCAGGCTACAAAGCGATGTGTCTCGTGGGCAGGGGCATAATCTTTACAGCAGCACCCAATAGATGCAAGCAATAATACAAACACACAGAATTATATTAGTCAATGTCAAAAAAAAAGTAAGAAATCTGATGTGAAATTATACAGTTTTTGACTGTGTGGCTATGTAAGAAAGGTCTTATAGGAAAATCTTCAACTATTTGATAGTATCAGGGAATGAAATGTTCCTTGGTTCATTTGAAGACTTATCAACAAAAATTAAAAACACAGACACATCCTGAGAATAATATAGAACTCATCCTTCAGCCTCTCATAGTGAAATTCCTAAAAACTAGCTGCAAGATACTGACCACATTTTTTGATTTGTCAGAGTAACTCAGTTTCATTCAAATCACCAGAAAACATACCTAGCAAAAGTGATCTTTTTTCCTTTTTCTGTTGTTGGTTTTTTTTTTCTTCCTATGCTACAGCATCCAACACCCTAGAACACGTTTGTAGACAAATATGTGGTAAAAGAAGATGAAGTGTTAAAAGGTCATTTTGCCTCATCTATTTATTCTCCATTTATTTGTGACTCATGCATGAATAATAACTTTTGCTAAACAGAAGAATGAGTGGTAATATTTTCCCATGTAGAAGTTACCTGAGCATTAGCAGAATCCCTTCTTAACCCCACCAGATGCATATCTTCCTAACTGGAAGGATATGTTTGTCCGGCTCTTTGATTCAAAGTAATTAGCACCAGACTTCCTGAATGAGAACATGTCCTGTGGAAACAGAGGGTGGGTCCGCAACATTACTTAAGATATTTGACCTTTCAGCATTCTGAAAGTTTATCTTGTAGAAACTTTCTGAGAGGATTTCTATGCTTTTTCTTCTAAAATTCTTTAAAAGGCACCTTTAGAGTGGCTCTTGAAATGAAAATCCAATGTTATCCAGCAAAAGCTGAGCATAACATGTTCCCGTAAAATAACAGTATTTTCCCTCAATCAGTAAAAAGATTTTTTTCTCTAGATACCATTTTAAAATTTGGATTTCATAATGCATCTGACCAGTGTTTTTCACAAACACAGTATGAGGCATGATAGATGAAAATATTTGCATTAATTAAAAGTGCAAAACATGTTAGACCTATTTTCATTAAAAATTGTGTGTTTCTTCTGCCGGGTCACAAATTATTATTGTATTTCTTTTACAGTACATGGATCAATTTCAGAAAGTTACTGGATAGAAATATCAGAAGAGTATGCATGCTTTTAGACATAGCTGGACAGACAAAACAACATAGTTTATGTGTGTATTCTCAGAAGGGAGTTTTAGGTGGATATATGTTTCTCTGCAAATTTCTACTTCTGGTGTGTGATGCTTTACTTGCAGCTTCCGTGATGCAAGTCAATTTGCATTCAGTATCCTCAAACTGTGTACAGAGAAAATTGGGTGTTCTAGACTGGTGTCTATAAAAACAGTACACTCAGCAAGAAGCCTTCAGAAAACCTGAAGCTAAAGGTTTCCCCTTCTGTAGAATTAGTACTGATAGAAGGCAAAGGATCATAGGATAATTCATGATGGAAGGGATCACATCTGCCTCTCCAATCAGGAGGGAGAAAAAAGAGTTACATTTTCAAATCAGAAGGAACTGAGCACGTGGACACCAAACCAGGCTAATTCAAATTGCCAGACCCCCACAGCAGAGTCAGCTCTCAAAGTTTACATTTGCACAACGTAGTGCTGGCATTCAAAAGCTATCTTGTTACTCAGCAAATGCAAACACAACGTGAACTGCCTTGAGCTATCCAAGAGCCATGTGACCTTGTGAAAAAGGCAGAGAGCTTGGGTAACAAACTCTGCCTTGCAGCAGGGCTGATCGGGCTTGGTGGTACAGTTACTTACACAGTCTCCTGCCTTTACTTCCTTTGAAACAGGTGCAGGGTGAGCTTGTGTGTCTTGAAGCAGCTGCAGTAAATATGCCCTACAGAATAAAAGCAAAATATTAGTTCCTTCAGGAGCCCTGAAAACCACCATGCTTTGTAGAGAGTTCCCTGAGGTAGGTTTTTGGTGCTCCAGGATTTTTTTAGCACCTGAGGGAGATTTCTAGGTTGTCAGGCTTAGGCACGTACTTAAATCAAGTTTTAGAACCTTGAGTTCTTTTCTAGAAGTGAACCTAGAAGTAGTCCCACTTACTATAACGAAGCATATACTGAATAAAATACTGGGTGGCTGCTTTTAGAGTTATCAGCCATCCTACACACTGAAGGAAGATTGAAAATATGGAAAAAAAGATATTTAAACAGATAATGAAAGACTATATCTCCTAATGCATATTCATAGAGGAGGAAGGGAGGATAAATTAAATTTGGACTAGCTATCTTGACCTGATGTTTTCTGATTCTCAGTATGATAAAAAACAAGCAGGATTTTAGAAGACATTGTAGGAATAGGAGGAGAACTAGCAGCTGAGAAGCTGCACTGTGCAAGAGAAGACACTTGAATAAAAAACAAGAAAAGTACAACACAGACAGAATAAGCAACAGACAAGTTTCAAGCAGAAAATGTCAAAAGAGAGGAAAGTGCTAACACTTGATTATAGAAGAAAGGTGTATCTTCTTACTGTTCTCCATTTCAGTTGATAGCTAATCAATGAAACAACATTATATATGTAAACTTATACTATCTTTTGGGCTTACATGTTTTATTATTCCAATAGCTATCTGAATAAAATAATAATGACAACAACACTCCACGAAAAATGTTTTCACAGCAAGAGGATCATTATAATATCAAAGGGTAGGTGTTCAAAAAATGTGTAGACGTGGTACTTTGGGACGTGGTTTATAGGCATGGTGGTGTTGGGTGGATGGTTGGACCTGATGATCATAGAATCATAGAATCATAGAATCATAGAATGTTTTGAGTTGAAAGGGACCTTCAGAGGACATCTAGTCCAATCCCCCTGCAGTTAGCAGGGATACCGTCAACTAGAGCAGGTTGCTCAGAGCCCCATCCAACCTGTCCTTGAATGTTCCCAGGGATGGGGCCTCCACCACCTCTCTGGGCAACCTGTTCCAGTGTTTTACCACCCTCATTGTAAAGAATTTCTTCCTTATATCCAGTCTAAACCTACCCTGGTTTAGTTTAAAACCATTACCCCTTGTCCTGTCACAGCTGGCCCTACTAAAGAGATTTTCCCCATCTTTCCTATAGGCCCCCTTTAGGTACTGAAAGGCCGTAATCAGGTCTCCCTGCAGCCTTCTCTTCTCCAGGCTGAACAAGCCCAACTCCCTCAGCCTGTCCTCATAAGAGAGGTGCTCCAGCCCTCAGATCATTTTTCTAGCCCTCCTCTGGACCCGCTCCAACAGTTCCATGTCCTTCTTGTGCTGAGGGCTCCAGAGTTGGACACAATACTCCAGGTGAGGTCTCACCAGAGCAGAGTAGAGGGGCAGAATCACCTCCCTCGACCTGCTGGCCACGCTTCTCCTGATGCAGCCCAGAGTACGGTCTTGGAGGTCTTTTCCAACCTTAATGATTCTATGGTTCTATGGTAAGTCTATGGTTTTAAACACATGTATACAATACAAACCTAACACTGTAATCTGAAAATAATAATTCAAATTAACATTAAAAAGATATTTAATGAACAACTTTACATGTAATTTCTCTGCAATTTTTTGCTGACTCAAATTCAGACATCCAAACAAATATGCAGGTTCCCTCTAGTAACACATGACATACTTCCACAGACATCAAACTGAAAATTCAGTAATCAGCAGTGTTCTTCAGTATATTTTATGCTATCTATAACAGGAGGAGATTATTAGTGCACTAAATAATCTCTGTTTTGTAAAACATTAATGGCATCTCATTCTGAACAGCCACCCATTCACACATCACAAAGATTTTTCAAGAACAGCCTGTCAAATTAGACAAAAGATTTAATCATTAGAGTTGATTTCTACTGCTTACTCTTTGTATAATAACGTAGATATTTAAAGAAGCCCGAAATCTGCAGGGTGCTTCTGCACTAGTACATTCTCCTGAATAAGGAGTGGTAATGATGGTTAAACTTTTGGGTAATTTAGACAATCAATAATTCTGATATTGTCCTGTTCAACAACTGTTTGACTTGCCTGCAAAACATCAAGACTGTCAAATTCCTGTGTAAGTATACACAGTAATACTTTAAATATGAGAATTATATACTTGTAGAGAACTTTTTACAGAATGCCATGAGAGATTTTAATCTATTGCTAGAAGATAAATATCTTAACAGAATTAAACTATGGAAACCTCTGATCTTCTTTATTTCACTTCTGATCTCAGTCCAGAACCTTGTTCTAAATGTGTGAAGCAGTTCATTTCTCCTGGAGTATCTTTGAAACATCATGCCATTGTCTATTCAATATAATTTTGAAAAGAGATTTACTCAAAGGGCTTAATATATTTAATGATGATAATTTAATAATTTGATAATCATAACAAACTCTTTCATATATGTTTCCAAAGGTTTTTGCATTCTTTCAGACATGTGTCTGTAGTTTTTGGATGCTGGGTATATTTCTGGCTGTAGTTAAAGGACTGTTTTGGAAACAGTTCCAGTATGAGGTTTTTTTAATGTTGATATAATAAACTTCAATATTAAGGATATACATTTCTGTTGGTTTGGAATTTCTAATAAACATCCTTGCTCTACACAGTTGCAGTGTAACATGGGATATAAAGAAACAGAAAGAAGTCATAATAGAAATGAGTTATAATTCCTATTCTAAATTTTTATAGTATTACAATAGCTCATAAATGAAACAAAAAGGAAGAGAAAACTTTTATAAAAATGTGCAAGCTTATCTTCATGGTGACAAATCTAGCAGTTAACAAAATATTTTTAAAGCAGCATGATGTGACCTTAAATATTTGAAGATTTTCCAGCCTTTTCTAGGAGATTGCTAAAAGAGTTCCCTTAAAAGTGTAATGGTGTTATGTCACACCAAAATTAAATTCTGCAGTGTTAGCAGTTGGATATAAAATATTAAATTGTGACAAAAAAGCTCTTTAATGTAATTGGACTGATGTAAGTGCATTATTTGATGCAATTTTTTTTCTATTCAGATAAATACTTCTCAATGAAGTAATTTACAAAAGGTTATCTGAATTATTAGTGACAGAATACAGCATAATGCTGTTGGTTTTAGACAGTTTTTTCAAGGCAGAAATGTCAATTAGATCAACAGTGAGGAAAATTAATCATAGAATCATAGAATCATAGAATGTTTGGGGTTGGAAGGGACCCCTAGAGTTCATCTAGTCCAACCCCCCTGCAGTGAGCAGGGACACCGCTAACTAGAACTGCTC
This sequence comes from Gorsachius magnificus, assembly GCA_034008185.1. Lineage (NCBI taxonomy): Eukaryota > Metazoa > Chordata > Aves > Pelecaniformes > Ardeidae > Gorsachius > Gorsachius magnificus. The sequence goes on from CM067081.1 coordinate 169,838,077, forward strand.
ACTGCAGGGGGGTTGGACTAGATGAACTCTAGGGGTCCCTTCCAACCCCAAACATTCTATGATTCTATGATTCTATGATTCTAGATCAGGTTGCTCAGAGCCCCGTCCAACCTGGCCTTGAATGTTCCCAGGGATGGGGCCTCCACCACCTCTCTGGGCAACACGTAAAGAATTTCCTCCTTGTATCCACTCTAAACCTACCCTGGTTTAGTTTAAATCCATCACCCCTTGTCCTGACACAGCTGGCCCTACTAAAAAGATTTTCCCCATCTTTCCTATAGGCCCCCTTTAGGTACTGAAAGGCCATAATCAGGTTTCCCTGCAGCCTTCTCTTCTTCAGGCTGAACAAGCCCAACTCCCTCAGCCTGTCCTCATAAGAGAGGTGCTCCAGCCCTCGGATCATTTTTCTAGCCCTCCTCTGGACCCGCTCCAACAGTTCCATGTCCTTCTTGTGCTGAGGGCTCCAGAGCTGGACGCAGTACTCTAGGTGAGGTCTCACCAGAGCAGAGTAGAGGGGCAGAATCACCTCCCTCGACCTGCTGGCCACGCTTCTCCTGATGCAGCCCAGAATACGGTTGGCCTTCTGGGCCGCCAGCGCAGATTGCCGGCTCATGTCCAGCTTTTCATCCACCAGCACCCCCAAGTCCCTCTCGGCAGGGCTGCTCTCGATCCTTTCTTCCCCCAGCCTGTACTGATACTGGGGGTTACCTCAACCCAGGTGCAGGACCTTGCACTTGGCCTTGTTGAACCTCATGAGGTTCACACAGGCCCACCTCTCCAGCCTGTCCAGGTCTCTCTGGATGACATCCCGTCCTTCTGGTGTGTCAACCGCACCACTCAGTTTGGTGTCGTCCGCAAACTTGCTGAGGGTGCATTCAATCTCACTGTCTAAGTCATTGATGAATATATTAAACAGCACCGGTCCCAGTACGGACCCCTGAGGGCCACCACTCGTCACCGGTCTCCATCCGGACATCGAGCCATTGACTACTACCCTCTGGATGCGACCATCCAGCCAGTTCCTTATCCACCGAACAGTCCACCCATCAAATCCATAGCTCTCCAATTTAGAGAGAAGGATGTTGTGGGGGACCATGTCAAAGGCTTTTCAGAAGTCCAGATAGATGACATCCATTGGTTTTCCTTTGTCCACTGTTGTTGTCACACCATCGTAGAAAGTCACACCATCATAGAAAGTCACTAGGTTCGTCAGGCAGGACTTGCCCTTGGTGAAGCCATGCTGGCTCTCTCAAATTACCTCCCTGGCCTCCATGTGCCTTAGCATAGCTTCTAGGAGGATCTGTTCCATGATCTTGCCAGGCACAGAATCTTTCCCAGAAAGTCATTCTGCTATTTCAGTAAAAAAATGGGCTTCTATTTTTTTTCTGGTTACATGTTCCAAAACTTACAAGATATTTGTTAAACATCTATTTAAGCTGGTCCTGCCAGCTGACATGTACCATAAGGCACAGAGTGCCTGCAGTTTCGGGATAGTTTGCAAACATACATTATCTATGTCTTATAATATTCCAGTGATATAGGACCTGATATCTAGAAATGTAAATAGAAATGGCTTAAATAGGACTTGACAGCAAGCCACTTTTACAGTCTGGGTAGAACTTTGGAGATCATGACTGCTGGAGAGGGGCTCTAACTATTACAAACTCTAACCTCTCTCTAAATCACAGAGAGATTGCTATCAAGCAAAAGGTGATTTTACAGGTTAAAACAGATTTAGGGAATTTCATCCTCATGTCACCTGTTCTGACAAGTTTCTTACTCTTTCATATCTACCAGCTGCTAAAATGAGTGTTGAAATTCCTGGGGGCTAGTAGATCTGTCCTACAAATAGAAAGAATGGTTACAAACTATACCTGATTTTTATTTTTTTTTTTAATATTTGTTTTCAAATAAGGTGGAAGACATGCTGAATGAACAATCTCATTCAATTCTGTTTGAAAAGAGGAAATTGAAGCATTGCATCACCCCTGGAGTTTTCTGGGATATTGCTTCAGTAATGTGTCAGAGAAGTTAAAGTTGTCCAGCAAAATGCCTAGGTTTGGTGGTTTGGGATTTTTTTATTTTTTAGTTTTCCCTCCCAAGAAAAAGTATAGCAATAACACTCAGGGTAGCAGCCACCTAGATTGGGACCTGTGCGTAAAAGACTATCACAAACATACAGAGACAAATGAGCTTTCATAATGCTTTCTTCAAAGGATATGCACCGGACTACCCTGTTTAGGTCCTGCCAGACCAAATTTTAAATTCTCTTCCACAGTACTGGGTCTGATGACTCCCTGTTTCCATCCACCACTATGGGATATTGTAAAATGCAGTCTTTGTCATTACTCTTCACAGAGTAAAGACCTCACAGTCTCACAGAACTGCAATTGTTAGACTTGGATTGGCTACCCATAGAAAAAAAAAAAAGAAAGAAAAGAAAACCCAAGAGGGATAGTTCATTTCTTCAGGGCAAATGATAGCTACAGCAAACAGCCTTACAGGCCCTATAAGGATACCAAATCATTACACCTTCTACATTAGAGTAAGTATACAAACCTAGATAAAACACCTACATGCTTTCCCGTGTTTGTTTCCTCAGCAGTTTGAAACACTTCTTTGATCTCAGATTAGAGTCCCGCAGGATGTTTTTGATCTCTGCCCCTGTAGCTTATGATTCCTGGTCTGATCCTGTCTCACTTGTGTATCCAGTTTTCTGCTTCTGGTACTTTCCCCTTCTTTCTCTTAAACATACCTTGGTCAGCAAAAGACTACTTCACATTGTCTTAATCAACATCCAAAACTGATAGCTGTTTCTTAGTTATCTTCCTCTGTAGTCTTATCTTAAAAACTGGCAACCATTGCCAAAAGTCAAGAGGATTACGCATGCTGGGGCCATCTGAAGCCAGTGGCCCACTGTCCAACAGTGAAGAGGAAAAGAGAACACAAACAGACCCCAGCCAAAAAATCTTCATTTTACATCCAACTCGGGAGCTTTCTGCATCTTATTCAATGTATAGAGTGATTACTTAGATAGTCATGGGCAGGCATTCGTATTCTTAAATACACATCTTAAAATTTGGGTGATTTGGAACAGTTCAGCTTCTTGATGAAAGAGCTGCAAATTTCTATGAAAAGCAAAATAATTTTTATGGGGTTTTTTTAGACAAAAGTAGATTTCTGCCAAAACCCACTTTCAGTAAAATGCCCTAATAATGGAAGGATTAGTTACATACAATTTGTTTGACAGAGTTGTAAACATATAGAAAAGCATGTAATATCAAGTAACTGGATAATCTTTGGTGTGAAGCAGGCACCAACCTGATTTCCTTCTACGACCAGGTGACCTGCCTGGTAGATGAGGGAAAGGCTGTGGATGTTGGCTACCTGGACTTCAGCAAAGCCTTTGACACAGTCTCCCATAGCATTCTCCTGGAGAAGCTGGCAGTTCATGGCCTAGATGGATATACTCTTCGCTGGGTTAAAAACTGGCTGGATGGCCAAGCCCAGAGAGTCGTGGTGAATGGAGCTAAATCCAGTTGGCAGCCAGTCACAAGCGGTGTCCCCCAGGGCTCAGTTTTAGGGCCGGTCTTGTTTAATATCTTTATCAATGACCTGGATGAGGGGATTGAATGTGCCCTCAGTAAATTTGCAGACGACACCAAACTGGGTGGGAGTGTTGATCTCCTCGAGGGGAGGAGGGCTCTGCAGAGGGACCTGGACAGGCTGGATCTATGGGCTGAGGCCAACTGTATGAGGTTCAATAAGGCCAAGTGCCGGGTCCTGTACTTTGGTCACAACAACCCCATGCAGCGCTACAGGCTTGGGGAAGAGTGGCTGGAAAGCCGCCCGATGGAAAAAGACCTGGGGGTACTGATTGACAGCCGGCTGAATATGAGCCAGCAGTGTGCCCAGGTGGCCAAGAAGGCCAATGGCATCCTGGCTTGTATCAGGAATAGTGTGGCCAGCAGGAGTAGGGAAGTGATCGTGCCCCTGTACTCGGTGCTGGTGAGGCCGCACGTTGAATACTGTGTTCAGCTTTGGGCCCCTCACTACAAGAAAGATGTTGCATTGCTGGAACATGTCCAGAGGAGAGCAACAAAGCTGGTGAGGGGTCTAGAGCACAAATCTTACAAGGAGAGGCTGAGGGAACTGGGGTTGTTTAGTCTGGAGAAGAGGAGGCTGAGGGGAGACCTGATCACCCTCTACAACTACCTGAAAGGAGGCTGTAGTGAGGTGGGGGTTGGCCTCTTCTCCCTGGCAACGGACGATAGGACGAGGGGTAATGGTTTGAAGTTGCGCCAGGGCAGGTTTAGTCTAGACATTAGGAAAAACTTCTTCACCGAAAGGGTTGTCAGGCTCTGGAATGGGCTGCCCAGGGAGGTGGTAGAGTCCTCGTCCCTGGAGGTATTTAAAAAGAAGGATAGATGAGGCGCTTAGGGACATGGTTTAGTGGTGGGATGGCAGTGCTAGGTTAACTGTTGGACTCAATGATCTTAAAGGTCTTTTCCAACTGAGGTGATTCTATGATTCTGTGATAACTTTTTGAGAAAGCTTGTGGAGCAATTATAAGGAAACTGGGGAAAACTGAGTAACAAAGTAATACCACTTGCTGAGTAGTAGGGCTAGGAAACCTGATAAAATGTAAGATTTATTATCTAATAATTAGGATCAAAATTTTGAAGAGTATTCAAAATAAAAATGGTAAGCTTATGCCTGATGCTGTAAAATATGGTGAGTTGAAAATGCCACTCATGGGAGAATTAAAAAGGTGAAAATAGGAAGTTTTGAAACTAACATTAATAGTATTTCAAACAGATTTATATAAGGCCAAGAGACAACTGCATCAATAAGAGTGCCTAAGGATCAGAATAAGAGTCAGACAGTTAGGTAAATTTAGATACTGGAAATAAATTATTGAAAAATTCACTAAGTTTTCTATAAAGTTTGTATATCTAGTTCTATAGTAAAGAAAAAATACATTAACTAAAGAAACGTGTGAATCCAAGAACAGCAGTGTTGCCAACAACTACAGAGAAAAATAAGTGAAAAAGGGCTTTGAAAGGAACATAAACGTCTAGCTTTGGCTATGTTACTTTAAAATTGAGCATGCAGACATTAAACAAGAGAATAAATCAGCATTATCACTGATAGAACAGAGAGCATAGAACAATAAAGAGGAATTTGAGGGTGTGTAAACGAGGAAGGAAAAATGAGGAGAGGAAATCTGGCAAATTAAAAATACTGAAAAGTTTCATTTCTGGTTGGTCTGATTGTTTTTTAATCCAAGATAAACTACTTTGTTTTTAAAACTTTTTTTCCTCTCCATCCCCCCCTCCAAACCCTTGAAACACTTTAGTGATGCTTTTAGTGCTTCTTCCTTAGATGAGGTCAGTTTTGAAATTAAAAACACTATTTAATACAGATATGTAAATTCTCCACCTGTACATTTCCTATCACATTTCTGTTTTCTCTTGCTATGCATTAGACTTAAGTGCCAACCAATTTTCTTTATCAGGTCAAAATGGGTACAATACACCCTTTCTTTGGTGATCTAGATCTAGTTAACATGTAAACTGGTATAATTGCCACAATAATCAAGAAAATGTTTGATGAAGTTCTTGATACTGAAGTAAAAAGAATTTCCTTCCAGTTTACCTTTGGCACGTTGCACTATACTTACAAAAGACTTTTTTTTTTTTAAAGTTATGCAAGAATTTTATCCTTTCCATTTGTTTACATAAATACATTTTTAAAAGCCAATTAAAAATATTGCCTGGATAGGTGCAATACCTTCTTTATTAATTTTTCAAAAAGTATTCACTACCTCTTAGGGTTTTTGTTTTATATTCACTTCACAGATGTGTCAACTCACATTTGTACCAGCTGATGGCTGCAGTTGTTAGCAGCAGGTGCTCCCATACTAAGGCTGAGGATGGGATACCTATTGGAATATATGGGATAAGAATTATCACTGGCACAACAGAAAATAATTTAAAGGCAGAAGTTTAAAAGGTGCTTTCCAAAGAAGTTTACAAAATGAATTGGCAGGCATGGATCTAATGGTATCTAAGGTAAATAAGAACACAGAAGAGGCATTGCTGGATGGGAATGTAATGATGGTGTATCTAGTATGCGTGGGAATGCAGAGGACTTTTGGCTAAGAGAAATATTTTAATGTTCTTTGATCAAAATGAAAAAGAAAAACAGTTAAATAAATTTTGAATATAAAATACTAATAAAGCTAAAGTGTGACGACCATGTGGGGTGAGAATTCCCTGTGCTACAAAATGGATTACCTTATTATCCATAATCATACTTTGCCATTCTGCACTCTTAATTTGATTGAAACAGTCTGAGATTTTGCATTTATACCCTGGAGAGCTAATTTTCTCTCCAGGATGCCCCAAAAGTTTTGGCAGTTGCTAGTGCTTTTCCTGCCCCTCCAGGAAATGAATACGTTGATGAGGACTGATAAGAGGAGCTATTTGCTGTTCCCTTGAAGACTGATTGGGCTGAAAGCAAGTTGCTTTCCTAGATTGGACAGGAAGATGAACCATCCTATGATGTCGGTGCCTTTTCCCACAGCCACCTCATTAGATCTCAGCAGCTCAATCTTTTTGGAAAAGCTTTCAACTGCCTTTCTGACTTCACATCCAGGACAGAACTAGCACGCCTCCTTTAGAGTGACAAAATGTCCCCAAATGCAACAGTCATTTCTCTTCAGGCCTTTCCTCATATATCTCCAACCCAGCCATTTCTTCTCCACTGACAAGAAAATAAAATTGTATCCAAGTTGCTTCAGTGACTCATCTTAATCATGTGAGACAGATTTGGCAATCGAGATTCACAAGTGGGGCTCTTAAACAGGACACCTTATCTGTTCAGCAATTATAATCCCCTGTACAGTTATCTAAAGGTCAGTTGATTTCCCATTGCTATATTAGAAAAAATACTGCTTACAGAGCAGTGCCAACAGTATTAAACTATTTGCATATGAACCACTTAAAAACTGCCATCATAAAAAAAGCTTATACACTTTTAGACATTTGAACAATTAACAATAAATGGCTGATATTTGAAGACAGAATTGTTAACTAAATGCAAAAAAGCAAATTAAAAAGTAAAGAAAAATGAGACAATATGCATTTTGGCAAGTGAAGTTTTAGGCTACATTACTAGAAATCATTTTCAACAATAATACTTTTAAAAGAGCCCATAAGACTATTTTTCTTCTTAATGAGAGAAGCTAGGCTTGGATGGCCTTGACTAACCAGACGTTCCCTTTCAGATTACAGAAAAATATTCTCAGTGGCTTTTAACAAGCTTTCCTGCTAATTTGAAACAATTGCTAAAATCACAACTTACTTTCATTCATTCCCTATAAATAACAATTCAAATGCCAACAAAACACTTTATCAAACACCAAATTATTAAAAAAGTAACAATTAGATATTTCTTACACAGTATACAGTTACACAGATTATTAAAGCAAAACATCATTATGAAATGCATTTCCTAATCTGTTCAGCAGAGCCTTGACAAAACCTGTGGCCTATGAGAGATATTCTTTATAATACTGCCTCCCTTGAACCATCGAACTAGCAAACCTTTTCCCCCTACCTCTTTACAAACTAGGCCCATTAAACCAAAGAAACCAATGAGCTCTCAACTCTTGCAACATTTCTAGAATTTCCCAGGAACCTTTTTTATGTTTGAAAGGCCAGTATTACACCAAAAAATAATCTGAAGCAAAGTCACAGAAATATGCTTTTCCAACTTAGCCCTTTGCTGTACTCCTTCTTAACGGTATTGAAGTTCCATTGGCATTAAGAATAACAACAGAATTATTGTATTATGCTGAAAACTGTGCAATCAGTGTGGTATTTTAAAGTCAGTTTTAGAAAATTATGTTTTCTCAATTAAGTTATCTAATTAAAAGCCTAAAAAACCTAAGCTATAAGTCTTCTGTGCAAGTGAATCTACATTAGAAGTCATTATTTTAGAGATAAAAGTTCTACTGCAGACAAGACTGGAAAGAGTATCTGCTGGATGCTAATTAATGAAAACATTTAAATGAATGATACAAGCAACTTCACTGAAGACCTTAATGCTACCTAAAAGCACAGTCATGAGCAAATACCAACCACCCTTTTAAAATAAAGATTCACTTAACATCCTGAATCTGTAATACATAAGTCCATTAAAAGGGAAAAAAGCCTGAAGGAAATTGCTTAGCAATAGCAGAAGGATGTAAGGTACTCTAGCCTGAAAAATCAAAAAGCGTTCATCAGGCAGACAGATGAGTTATATGAATTGAGTACCCCAGGTGCCCAAACAAGATGTATTTTTGAAAACCAAAAAATCAAGTAAATCTACACAACTCTGATTTCAAGGTGAATAGCTAAGTAGTAGCTCCACCACAAAGAAACACTGCAAGATAGCAGCACAAATTTTAAATTCATAAATAGAAATTAAGAAGCTTCTGCTTACCAGAAACACCGTAGGAGCAACAGGAGGCTGAAGAGCAAATCTTGCTCTCACACCTACTTTTGCATTGATCTTATGAGGTTTACATGAGAATAAGGAGAAAGTAATTTTCTTTTTCTTTTCTGTTTTACGAAAGAGTTTTGGGCCTAAGTTGGGTTAGTTGATACAGACTCATGAAAATGTACTAATTTTCTTTCATTTTATCAAAAGATATTTTTCAACCTATATATCCTCTTCAAATTCACATAAGCGTAGTAGCTATCATATAGCTTGTGAACAAACACATTCAAAAACATGCCTGAAATTAGAAAATTAAAGACATGAGCAGACAAACAAGTTATTCCAAGGTACACCAATGTTTGAATCTTTGCCACATCTGTTTCTCTTCAGGAACTACCCATATGCAATGTTCTTACCCCGAGGCACATGCTGGTAAATGCTAGGGAGGTTATTCCTCTCTCTCTGAAGGATGTGCTCTCTCATGTTTCCACAGAGTGAGAATATGCAGACTGTTTCTGTGGAAAGGCCCTGTTGTGAATTGGTACATAGCTTCACCCATATTCTTAGAATTAAAGTTTCACGTACACTTTTCACAGCAGAGAAGAAAGCTAATGTAGAAAACCACAATTGCAGATCAATTAATGTCTGTCTTCTAAGAGAATGATACTGTGATGATTGTCATATGGAAATGATTGGGACACAAAGAAAATTGCAGTGATCAGCAATACATACTTGAGATCATTATCCATTTCCTACAGAAATATTTACTTCAGTTACAAAAATTAACTAGATGATACAATATTATTAGATCAATGAGTCCTATAGACTGCAGAACCAGTCACTCCATTACAGGTATCATAACTGGCATTAATCCAGAGTATAATCAATAAAGACGTTCACTTTTGGCAATAAAAGGTCTAGAATCTGGAAGAATTTTCAGTACTTCGTTACACTGTCTTTTGAAAACATGAGCCTTATTCTTACTTCAAAAATATATCATTTCAAGTTTCAGTCACAGCATAAACTGTTCCACAGCTGAAAAATATCAGAACCTCAACTTCCTTTAAGCAACACTTTCACGGTTTCACAGGAAAAGGTCAGCTGGATAGATGTGGAGCAGGCACTATGGCTCTCTAATAAGGATGAATTACTAGACAGAGTTGTGGAACATTAATAATGAGTTCGAACGACTTGTATCATCATACATGCTATCTTCTCTCCAAAGTTATTAAGCCTTTCATCTACAAGGTTATTAAGCTTTCCAACACACTTAATATCCAGTCAAAGGTGAAAAAGAAGTTTTATCCTGAATAATAAAAATAAAATTAGACATCCTGCAAGTTAATACCTTCCCATTTGGCCTCCCACCTCACAGAGAGTATGTTATTGCCCAGAAGGTGGATTCATGTGCTTATCTCATTATGTTGAGGAAAACTCATGGCAGACCCTATATTGCTGAGTTTGTTATGTACTCAAAGACACTTTTGGTTAGGTAAGGTAAGACAACTATGCGGATTATACTGTTCAAATACCAAACATATTTTCACTTTATTTTTCTGTAAAAATACTTTTGATCTGCTGCATTAAAATCACTCTAAACACAGCAAGTTGAGACATACTGTAGACTTTATGTAGCTAACTCTACTGCAAAGTCTCTGGGTATAATTTGACATATTTCCACCATAGCAGAATTTTCAATATTAAACTTAGTTGTTATAAAACAATTCATTATCCTTTTGTAATGTGTCAGTTATTAGTACAGGTAGATTTTTTTAAAAGATCACATTGACAATCTTCTAAAAGTCATTGCTTAACATTGTTCTACATTTACTTGTGTAGTGACTTCTGTAATGTATTTACTTTTTAAGCCTACATTTAATTACACTCCCTTCATGAATTCACACCAGTCTAGAGTGTCTGTCGGTACAAGATGATCTCAGATATAAACTTGACAATGTACTTCGATTTCCAACTATAGAAAAATAGAATTTTTTACAGAGTTGAGAGTCTGGCAGTCACTAATGTACTTCAAAACTGACCAGATCATTTGTTCTCTCCATCTAAAAGCACTGGAATACAGGCCTAAGCATTTAGTGAGAGGAAACAGCCAAAATTAATGGGAAATCTTATTTTATAAAAACAATAAGGAGATGTTTTCCAGATTCCTACTGCAACTCCTTTCATTTCTTCTAAGACAAAATCTTTAATAAAATATTTAACACTTATAATTTTCTTTTCTGAGCATTTTTTTTTTTTAGGTCTTTAGATACAAAAAATAATAAAACCATATTTTTTGATTTTTTTTCTGTGGGGAAGCATTCTAATCTGTGGCATTTGAATAAAAAGATAGGGGGGAGGGTTGAACCAGTGGCTTTCTTTTAAACAAAAGAATATATTTCCTGCTTCCTTTTTAAAATCAAATTACTGATAGACAGAAAATGTAATTCTTGAGCATCTGCTGTTCTTCTCTTAGATCAAATTGTTTGAATAGAGAAAGTGATTCTGTATGAGGCAAAGGAGGGGGAGGGGTGCTGATCAGCAGGAATGATTTTTCAAGAAAAATGTGTTTCAAGATGGGCAACACTTCTTGCCTCATTCTCCTCTGTTTGTCACCTTTGATAGGAGAGCATATTATTTGCTGGACTCAACCTTGTACCAAATTTGGGTTGGATTTGGCTTTAAAGCATAGGCCAGGACTTTGCACTTCAGAAATTCTTTGCTTAAGAACAATGATAGTAGTCTGTACTCAGACACAGGAAATTCATTCAACACATTTTAAACCAATTATACTTTATGTATACTCATTCACAAGTTTCAAAAACCCTAATATTACAGGCCTGTTATGGCAGCTTATAATGGAGACATTTACATTGCTGACCTTTAAATACTGAATCCTGATACTCCATTTCAGAGGCTAATTTACCTGGACTATCTGTCCAACAAACAAAAAGACTTTCTGTGGAAATGTCATGGTAACCACAGCTGGCATCTCAGTACCACACAGCAGCTTGCTCACTCCCCCACCCCGGTGGGATGGGGAACAGAATTGGAAGAGTAAAAGAGAAAACTCGTGGGCTGAGATAAAGACAGTTTAATAGGTAAAGCAAAAGCTGCACAGGCAAGCAAAGCAAAACAAGGAATTCATTCACTGCTTCCCACCAGCAGGCAGGTGTTGAGCCATCCCCAGGACAGCAGGGCTCCATCATGCATAACGGTGACTTGGGAAGACAAACTCCATCACTCCGAATGTTCCCCCCCTTCCTTCTTCTTCCCCCAGCTCTATATGCTGATCATGATGTCATATGGTATGGGATATTCCTTTGGACAGTTGGGGCCAGCTGTCCCAGCTGTGTCCCCTCCCAAATTCTTGTTCACCCCTAGCCTGCTCGATGGTGGGGTGGGGTGAGAGTCAGGAAAGGCCTTGGCTCTGTGTGAAGGCTGCTCAGCAGTCATGAAAACATCCCTATGTTATCAATACTGTTTCCGGCACAAATCCAAAACATAGCCCCATGCTAGCTACTATGAAGAAAATTAACTGTACCCTAGCTAAAACCAGCACAGGAAGCCTTAGCTTAAAGATCCCTAACTTAACCCAGTCACAAAACGGGCAGGTATTACAGTCCCCACTTTGGGGAGATTACTGTAGTCCAGGCACACTGTGAAAGATAAAGAGAATGGCACCCCAGGCCAACATCACTGCTCCACAATGACCAGTGTGACATGAGAAAGCATCCACATGAATCAGAATTTCAAGGTTATTCTGTCTCCATGTCTCTCTTAGTGTTCCTATTTGGAGTGTTCTGATTTAGTCTGTTCCTAGCAGAAGGAAAACCATCTACTTTCCATTGTGATAATATTCCTTGGCAGAGTAGTAGACAACAGATTAGTTTAGTGCATTAATATTTATATTTGAGGGTCTTATTTAAGTACATCTTTGTGAACGTTGTTCAGACTTGCATCCAGAAAATATTTTTAATTTAAATCCAATTCTTTCTTAGAATATAAACACTTCTCTTTATACAATGTTCATAAGCTACATAAATACAAGACCTTTTTCACCTTTGACATTTTGTGTTTTAATACATTTCTCTTAGTTATGAAGAAAATTAAGTATGGCTTACCATATGCTAGCTGCTAGCTATAGACTGAGAAATTCCCTCATATCCCACCCAGACATATTTTAAAAAAATTATGTAAGGGAGAACCTTGCAGGCTGTATATCTGAAGCTCACAGTGCTCATGACTGAACTTTCCACTTGAAAGCTAGCTCTGTCTTCACTCAATACCATAAAGCCCTGATCTTGCTTTACATAAGCTTTGTCCAATTCACAAACTATATACCTGATTTTAATGATGGTCTTTTTCTTCTCAAATAAGCAAGAATCAGTTAAAAATGAAAGAAGGGTTGCTGCAGGTCAGGATAGAGGCTGTTGTATTAAACAAGGGAGATGAAGCTTTAGTTGTGCCTATTCATATAATTTTTCCACAAAACTTATGTTACAAGTCTTCTACTTCTTCAGCTATTAAAGCCAAAGAAGTTGAAAAAATGTTTTTTCAAATAAAAATTACTTTTATTTTATGTGCTCCTTACTCCAGATACTATGTAGAGAGGCTAATAAATGCTGCTTGATTTTAAAATTTTCTTCTTGGGTACGTGTTAGATATATGATAACAGTAATAGTCTAGCGTCAAAAGTATACGCTAAATGAACACAGAGTTAATTTTCAAACACATACAAATACTTGCAATGTTTTGTCCCTCATTAGTTATTTCATCTTCTTTAGTTTAGCTAATTGTAGATGTCCAGAGGCTTATACAGGCTTATTGACTTCTTTATCAAATGTTCTGCAAGAACTTGTTTAAAAAGGGTGTTGGTATTATATACTTCAAAGCTTTTTCTCATTTAATAATCCTGAATATGACAGCCGGCTTTGGTTATGCAAACAAAACTCAGAGCTTTGTTTCATAGTATTTTCCTGTGGTTATTATTGATAGCAAATAGTAACTGCTTCTCAAGTAATTTTTCTACCCTTTATTTTGTTATGTGTTTCAATACTAAATAATTCTATTGCCTTTTGCTTCTTTTCATGTTGCCGTCACACAAGGACTTGATCTTTCTGGAAGGAATCAGTGTTATTATCTGTTCCCTGCTAGGAATTTTTGGTGCTGTGTAAATAAAATAATGCTAAAATAAGGACCAAAACTATGTTGCATACATTGTTTTTAGAACAGGACAACAGATATCAAGGAAACAAGAGCAAGGAACACTGAAGTATCATCTAATTCAGTCCACTGTCCCAACACCAAACCAAACATCCTTAAAAAGGTTCTCAATGTATATTCTTCTAACCTGTTTTGGGGAATTGTCAATGACATAAATTTTACCTTTGCTAGTAAACAATCCCATTGTTTAGGTATTTCTAACAATTAACAAGTCTTCCTGCTTCCTGACTTGCTGCTTTTTAATTCTTGTACACTTCCAGGTGGTGTCTGAGATCAAGTATGGACTATGATCTGTTTGTAGTGGAAGTACAGATGAAGTAGGGAACATCACTGCTCTTTTAGAAAACCAAAGACATAAACTCTGAACTGCTGCATGTGCAACACCACTTGAATTGGTACAGCCCACAAAAACACACCTGCCCCTTTTACTGACAGCTTTCTAAAACCCTAATTTGTCCTCTCCCCATCCACTCCGCAGTAAGAACAGTGGACACAATATAAGAAACGACCGAGGACACCAAGGATGGGCCTTCCTCACCACCTGCAGACTGGGATGACTGAAGGCTCAGATAAGGCCCTTCCCTTACTCTGTTCTCCTCAAGAATGGGTTGAGGTTAAGTAGGGCAGTGCAGATATATGGGACTCTTGCAAAACAAGATTTGGTGAGTGCATTGCAGCAAATGCTTTTGTACTGGGGCAAAAACATATTAGAGGATGAAAAAGCTGATGGCATGTAAGCTTTGTTTCAGGGACACCTACTAAATGACTCATTGAACAGATCTGGCAGCCAGGAGATGAAAAGCAGCAACATCCTGGCAGAGGGAGAATGGCAAATGTGACGCCCATCTACAAGAAGGGCCAGAAGGAGGATCCAGGGAACTACAGACCTGTCAGCCTGATCTCAGTACCGTGGAAGATTATGGAGCAGTTCATCTTGAGTGTGCTCACCAGGCATATGCAGGACAATCAGGGGATCAGGCCCAGCCAGCATGGGTTCATGAAAGGCAGGTCTTGCCTGACCAACCTGATTTCCTGCTATGACCAGGTGACCTGCCTCATAGATGAGGGAAAGGCTGTGAATGTTGTCTACCTGGACTTCAGCAAGGCCTTTGACAGTTTCCCACAGCATTCTCCTAGAGAAGCTGGCGGCTCATGGCTTAGACAGGTGTACTCTTCTCTGGGTAAAAAAATGGCTGAATGGTCGAGCCCAGAGAGTTGTGGTCAACAGAGTTAAATCCAGTTGGTGGCCAGTCACAAGCAGTGTACAATTCCGAACGTCCCCCCCTTCCTTCTTCTTCCCCCATGCTCCCCCCAGCTGAGCATGACGTCATATGGTATGGGATATCCCTTTGGATAGTTGGGGCCAGCTGTCCTGGCTGTGTCCCCTCACAGTCTCTTGTGCAGCTGGCAGAGCTGAGAGCTGAGAAGCCCTTGACTAGATGAAGCACTACCCAGCAACAACTAAAACATCAGGGTGTTATCAACATTCTTATAGTACTAAATCCAAAACACAGCACTATGCCAACTACTAGGAAGAAAATTAACTCTGTCCCAGCTGAAACCAGGACATCACCAAATGGCTGCCACTTCAATGGGTATCAAGAGCACTTCCAGCCATGCTCTGGACCAAAACCATGCCAAGGACCTTTCTAATTTCACAGAGGAGGTGACTGGTTCCCTGTGTCCTGGCATGCTCCTGGGAGTGTTTAGATTACTAAAACTGGCATAGGCTGATTTTCCAGGGAGGACCCCTTCCACAGCAAATGTCTTCAAGTTATACATTAATACCAGGTCTTAGGTTTGCTGCACACAGACACACAAAGACCTTCTTCATTTGGGGATGTGTTCTGAGCATGAGTATGTTCGTTTTTCTCTCCATTGTTCAATATCCAGAGATTTTCAACAATCTATTTCTCAATACATACAAGCTCCAGAAGTGGCTTCATGTGAACCTAGGCCAAGTGCAAGGTCTTACACGTGGGTCGGGGCAACCCCTGGTATCAATACAGGCTGGGGGATGAAGGGATTGAGAGCAGCCCTGCAGAGAAAGACTTGAGGGTCCTGGTGGATGAAAAGCTGAACACAAGCGGCAATGTGTGCTCACAGCCCAGAGAGACAGCCGTATCCTGGGCTGCATCAAAAGAAGCATGACCAGCAGGTCAAGGGAGGTGATTCTCCCCCTCTACTCCACTCTGGTGAGACCCCACCTAGAGTATTGCATCCAGCTCTGGAGTTCTCTGTACAGGAAAGACATAGATCTGTTGGAGCAGGTCCAGAGGAGGACCAGAGGAGGATGGGGCTCTGAGCAACCCGATCAACTTGAAGATGTCCCAGCTCTTTGCAGAGGGATTAGGCTAGATGACCTTTAAAGGTCCCTTCCAACCCAAACTATTCTATGATTCTATGATGATTCTATGATTCTACAGTTCTAGTCAGCGGTGTCCCTGCTCACTGCAAGGGGGTTAGACTAGATGACCTCTAGGGGTCCCTTCCAACCTAAAACATTCTATGATTCTATGATTCTATATTCTACACCTCAGAGAAAATGGTTCAGAAGCAACATATCTCCCCTCTGTTTCCTTAAAAAGAGTCCTTAAACAACCGGTACTCATATTTATGTTATTGTAGTCATGTGAGATATTCCAAGTGTCTTTTTTTCTGGGTCAATTAAATAATAAACATAGTAATGTATCAAGATCTCAAAATCCTCGTTTACTGTCTGTGCTGCTGGAACACTAAGTATATTGTAGATTCTCATACTGTTTTCCTATTTGTGTCTTCTGTGACCTTATTATTAGTATCCACAGCTCCCCTACTTCTTAGTCCTGCTTACATATTTTCCTAGTTAATATTGATTGATGTGGTGTTATTGGAAAACACTAATCTTAATTTAAAGACATCCTCATAACTTTAACCAGGTCAAAGGTTTTCTTCCTCTTCTTCATGACATGACCACTGTCTCTGCTCCTTTTCTTAGAATTTCACTCTTGATTGAGGAAATGAAAACCTTTCCCAGTACCATAATCTAAGAAGTCATACCTTCATATTCTAGGTTGTGCTTGTTCGCTTCTGGCCTTCACTGGCCACCCGTCACCAGCGACAGTGACTAGTAAATGGTGACTAGTAACCAGTCCCTCCCTGTCAAGAAGCTGGTTCACCTTCTGAGGTTGTGCAGCAATGGTCCTTCTAGCTATTTATCCTTGCTACTGCTTTGTCATCATTTACACTTTGTCGATTATGTCACATACTCTTGAATGCTTTCCAATCTAACTCATGCTATTGGTATTTTTACCCCTGCTTCCTGAGAGATTTGAGTAGGAGGCAAGCTAGACAGTTTTCTATTCCCAGATTTCATTGATGGAAACCTTTGGTTGTAGTGTCCAAAAGCAGACAGAAGACAAGGATTGGGACTGGGTGGGGAGAAAGGGGGAGGAAACACTCAGGATCTTTGTGTGGATGCAGTATTAACGCTAAGAAAATCTTTGTCATCATTGGCTGTCATGCTAAACATGCGGTCTGGCTTTTTTCATCTCTGTAGACTTTTCTTTGCACTCTTTCCAAAGCTCCCATGTTACTCATAGTTTACCTCCAACTATCTGCTAATCTGTTAATTTTTAAACTCTTTTTTGCTTACATCAAACCCTGTCCTTTTGTTAGGTATCAACAATAACCAAAACCAGTGATGACAGGACGGCCAGTTACACCTTTTCGTTTTCAGTCTCCCTGGGACACCCACTGAAGCAGCAGGCCTGACACTGCCAATCAACCACACTCTTCAATATCTTTTTGTCCTCAACTACTTTTGCAGCACAAATTACAATTTCTTACACTATTCCAAGAAATTTTAGGAATGATAATACTACTTCAGTTTTTCATTCCTTCAGTAAAGGATTGTTTTCTGCTTTGCCAAAATTCTAGGAATCCTTACCTCTGGCTGACAAGCAGCTGATGAAAACAGAGGCATGCTGTTCTACAAGTAAATATTATTTCATAATGTGCAGTCATAAGGGGAGAGAAGGGTGAATAAAATTTCACAGGAATGCTTGCATCTGTAATTTTGTAACTTTTGAGCACTGACTTTGTCACCTTAGCTATTCTTAAAAAAAAAATCTCAGCAAAATTTATTAGTCCAACTGAAATCACTGCTGTCTATTGAAAAAAGTCTTGTTCTTTTACTGAACAGTGGCTTCGATTACCTTAGAGAAGATGTTTTTTATTTCTTTTTGAATGCACAGAGATTTGATCAAATCTTCACGTCTGAACTTGTTTACTCAAACAGGCATCCTTTCCTTTTGTATTTTCCAACACCTACCTTGCTCAGTCTACTCTAAACACAGACTTGTATTTTTTTCTACCATTCTGACCTTCTTATGCCTACTCTGAATTCTCCACTGAATAAAATTCAAGCTGTTGCTCCTCAGTATCAAAGGTTTTACTCCTCTCTACTAACCCAGTGTTCTGAAAGTTTTTCAGCTATACCTTAAGACACCTCCTGCTCTTCCAGAAGTGCAACATTTGATTATAGATGTCTTTCTGTTTTCTACAGTTCCACTTAAAAAAATTGAATTATTTTAAATTCATTTAACTCATTACAACACTAAAATATTCTTTAAAAATCCATCAACATTTTCCTTAAGACTCCTCATATCTTTAAGAAAGCAGACAGCTCAGAATTGGTTAAAGGGCAGTCATATCATTATTTTGTCATGTACTCATAAAGACAACATATAAAAATATATAATCATACATCTATTAATGTATCTCTATTCTCTAGTTTTTGTGTATTACATCCTTCTCAGTCCTTTGAGCTCTCTGCAAATACCATTTACTGGAATAGCAGCAACATATAAAAGCTAAAATACAAAAGTCACAGGTTATACTCATTTAGGAATTCCAAGATATTTGAGGATAAGAGATTAATAGAGAGACCTGAGTAAGGGTAGAAACATGGACAGATTATATCAAGAAACAGACTGTTAGACTTTCTGACATTGAACATCAATCCTATACTGCTGTCAAACTTGCTGAAATAAAATGCCAATTGTTCCAGCTTTATTGAAACTACCAGAATCTGATCCAAATGCAAATAACTACAATAAATTTTGGAGAAGAAAATATAGAGACAAGATACTCATCAAGATGTGCTGTATGTTTGAAAGACACCATGTTCAACAAATTAAATGTGAGAGATTTGGCAGCAAAAATGCCAGCACAATTTAGGTTTCACACAGGGAAGAATCAAGTCACACTACAGGGAAGTAAAAGTTACTTTCTCTATTACTGTGGTGACACTACATGTGGAATAAAGTGTATGTCAGAAAAATAAAAGCATGGACAAACTAGAAAATGTTCAGAGAAACACAAATTTTTCAAGTGTATAAAGGAGGAAGACTTACCATAAGAAATTACTGGAGGCTTTTTTTCTTTATTAAGATATGGTTAGAGAAAAAGACTATTATTCACAGTTATTATTTATGTCCAAATGCTTGGAAACAGAACCACAGCTAGTATCAATCTGTGCAGTTTATTTTAGAACAGAATAGCTATGCTGATTTATATTAGTAGGCAATAAGGCACTAAGAACAGAGGCAATATTTAAGTTGATGTGAGGATGTAGTGAGAGAATTTTATTAGACTATAATGAAAAAAACCTGTAAAGAACCATTATATTTTAAAGAAGACTTGCAAAAGTGCTGGAACAATGGAGACCACTATGACTAAGAAGGTTAAAAGTGTTATAAATTGTAATTCTTAATGGCATAGGTGAAGATCATCACCAATGTGACTGTGTTTTTCTCTTTTTTATTTCAAACTTGTGGGATCAAGTGAAAAAATAAATTAGAAGATTTTAAGGCTGTAATGTGTTCTTTCTTTTATACACATTTTCAGATGGCAATAAACACCACAGATTGTGGTCTCTGGAATTATTATTCTGACATTTATACAAACAATAACAGATGATCATGCTTTAGAAAACCACAATGAAAATATTTTAAAACCTCACTAGACAGTGTTGTCTGATACCTGTAAGAAGTGTTCTGCAGTGGCACTGTCATTTGCAACAATCTGAATTCTGACACCTACTAAAAGGAGGGCACTTTCCCCTTGTGACAGTCATGTAATTTAGTCATTTATATTGTGCTGCATATGTATTGTGTTCTTTTTGATATGCTGCCATTCCAGCTGGCAGACTCACAAGTTTGGAGGATATTCTCTCTTTCACTCACTCACTTTCTTCCCTCTCTGCCCCTGTAAAATATAACGGTTCTCTACAAAATGGAACAGACGCAACAGGAGAGACTGAGAGTGTACCTCTACACTGCCATGCTAGCACTTCCAGCTCACATTTAAGTTCAAATTCTCCCCTTGTGCACACTGTTTATGCATTGAATCAAACAGCAGACTCAAGGCTAGCATTAGCCAACTGGCTCAGGACTAAGGACAGCCTTACTCCAAGAGTATTCTACTGAGACTGGACCATAAGAAGAGGGGGATCAAATCTGTGTCCCCCACATCCTGGAAGAGAATTTGGAGTACTCTGCCCTTGAGCAAGAAGATGGGGGACATGCCATTGTGTGCAGGGATAAATTCAAGAGGTGGAGTCTGGGAACCCACAATGAGCTGGACTCTGAAGGGAAGAAATGCAGAGGGACACTTTGACAGGTTATCTCAGGTAAGCACAGCAACATGCTACTCAGTCCTGTCAAGACTGTGGCAATTCTAAAGGACTGGTACCCAGGAACCTCATTCAGGAGACAAGGGGAAGTGTAAACACACACAGTTTATAAATCTAAATTTTTAACCAGCAGGTGATGCTGGTTATGTGCCTACTGGGAGAGCACTTGGGCAAGTACTCACATTTTTGTGAACCTCTACGTAAGTAAAAAAGGGAAAACTGGAAGCAGAACCTATGGATTCTTGGACATCTGGCACTAGGACAGGTTGAGATCTACAGCTGCAATTGGGGGAGTGTGGCACAGAGAGATGGGAAGGTTTGAGACCCTGGAAACAAGAGAGACAACTCTCTCAAAGAAGGGGGGCAAGGCAAGATGTGGTGGTGACTAGGGAGGTCATCTGTGGAGCTGAAGAAGGGTTGATGAGGAGGAATGTTGAGTCCAGAGAGAAATACTGTAAGTGGAAGACAATTGTAAGGAAGAGATACATAGGTAAGAAAAAAAGCCAGAAAGAAGGAAATAGATTTGTCCATGTCAGAAAAATGGGACTGAGAAGAGAAATCATGGGTGGGAAGGAGACAGGAATGGTCCTGGCTTCAAGTTATAGAACATACAAAAAAGACAAGAGACCATGCTTTGAATGAATGGGCAAAAACATATGTATTCACAAGAGACATTTTTTCTGAAAGCCTGCAGTGGAGCTGGCACAGCCTGAGTCTCACTCAACTTAATCCTGGCAATGTTTAGAATTTGAATGTTTAGGTTTAATCTTGCAAGTTTCCCATAATCAGAATTTCTGAAAGTCAGTAATAGAACAGATGTATAAATTCTGTTTGTTATTAATAAATTACTGTATCATGAAGTTCTTAGTGAAAAATCTATTTAATATGTTTATACAGAAACCGTAAAAACAGAATGTTGCGCAATCTGCTTTGCTATACTCCTGGCCAGGGTTAAATAAATCCATAACGAAGGGGTTCAGTTCTAGGAACACACTCTGGTGGCTATACCATAAATGCTAGTATACATTTATTAAAGGTTTCCTTTTGTTTTGCTACAAAATGAATAGCTCTATGTGAGCAGCATGGCAACGGAGGTAGAGCTAAACATTGTTTTAATCTTTCAGATGGCCAAAGGAAAGAACCACAGAGTCATAAGTACTTTTACAGTTTTCTGTCCCTGAAGTCATTTCCAGGGAGGAAAAGCCAAGGGTGATTATATTATTCTTCACACTACTAATAGGTATAACTTCCTCCTCCTCTGATATCTGGAGGTTATATATAACATCTTTGTCATTCCTATCTTAGGAGGAAGGAACTGAAGTAATTCCCTACACTGACAACATCAGGAATCTTAGTCTACCCTCCCCAAAAGAAAGGTAAGGACAGAAGCTGTTAAAATTCTCCTCAGACATCTGCACATGTCTGAAAGACCTGTTTTATTCCTATCTAAATCTATTTAGAAAGGTGGATCTTTGGTCTTAAAAGTATGATTCTGTTCTTAAGAAATAAATTGTGGAACTGTCATTATGCTTCTAGTTTTTTGTGTTGTATCTGTTCAGTTTACAAATAATAAATGTTCTTGTAATTGTGCCAGCCTTGCATACTCATTCTGAAATGTCACACTGTGGGGTTTCTCATGTGTATGTCAAAGAACTGGCGCAACCACAATTTGAAGTTAGTAGAAACAAAACCACTGAAATATATTCAGCAGGCTTAAGACCAGACCTAGAGATTCCAACAATAAAATTTACATCTAAATCCCAGCATTTTCAGTAGAGTGTATAGGTTTAAATAATCCCCAAATTTCACAGTGGAACACGATTTTTTTTTTTTTTTTTTTGCCATGATGCACAAGATAAACAATAAATATGTGTGTGTATCTCCTTAGGACCCAATTACATTTAAACAAGCTGTCCAAGTGTCCAGATTAAACACAGAAAAATAGCCCAACATACAATACAGGTGGCACTGTATTGATGTGATACATGAGTTAGCTGTAAACAATAATCAGAACATACCTAGCCACAGTCACAAGATCTAGTGCAAACCACCCTGAGTGCCATACCAGACTGTTGCTGGTGTTCTTTAGAGCTGTCTTGGCCGTCCTCACACAGAGGTGCAGCCTGGGGTGCAACCCAATTCATAGCCCCTGTGTAGAAGTGCTTACCATCACTGGAAAACAACCTGTGAAGGGCAGAGGAAATGGCAAAATATCAGTATATTATATAATTTTATCTTCAAATTTCTATCCCTGAATTTACAAACCAGATACTTAATTTGCACAGGAACAGTTACAAAATCATGCAAAAAATTGGCTTTGACATTAAAATAAACATTCATTCCTAATATGCAGAGGTCAGATCCATGGAGTAAGTGTGCTGCTTTTACAGTATAATTTTAATTACAAATCTCTCCAACACCAGTCTCCAGGACTCTGTATTTCCGTGAGTTATATACAATAATAAAATATATGATTACCAGTATCTTAAACATGGTAATGTAAAACAACATAACTAATATCAGTGTGATTCTACAGTAACATTAGGAAGTCCAGTACTGAAATTTAAGAACAAGTTTTTAAACTTAATCAGAAAAAACCCCATGATGATCAGTTTGTAATGTTGCATCTCATTAGTTATGTTCACAGCGCCGTTGATTGCTCATTAAATTTCCAGTCTTCTCTATCCCTCTCTGTCTATGATGATAGATATCACAAATAGAGATGGATCTCCAGCTATGACATCATCAAACTAAAAACCAAGCCCAGCTCACTAGCAAGATCGGTCATACAACTAGCTGGCTGTAAAATGCTTCTCACAAGAACAAAGCTGTCCTCTTTCACCCTTTTTTCACCCCCACAATGTCAGGAGTCACACTTCTAATCTGTCAGGCTCCTACCTCTTAGGTCTGCCCCAAGTTCTATGTATTAGCACTGCAGCCCTCTTCCTCTGAAACTGTTTCCTCAAAATCACCGTGCCGCTTCCCAAATCCCTTCTGCCTGCCACATAAATCCCACTTGCCATGCCCTTGCCTGGGAAGGTCTCCACTTGTCCTCACCTCCAGCAGAGATCTGTCCAGTGAAACCTCTGAAACCAAGTGCACAGCCCCCAGCAGCAGTAGACAAGGGCTTCTTAGGAGATAGAGGGCAACAGCCACCTCCACCATCTGCTGACAGGTAGGGTTGCTGTGGGACAGCCTGATCCCTCCTGCAGGATGGTTGGCCAGGCCTGGGAATTGCAGGATGCTGAAACAATTCTTTTGTCTCAGAGGAATTAGACAAAGAAATTCCTTGTGAGTTTACTGGTATTAACACAAGAACATGAGAGAAATGTGATCACTATCTAGTACCTCAGGTTAAAAAAAAAAAAATTAGTCCTTTTTTTAACTGATTGAAATTTAAGAAACCTTAACGTTTGTTAGAATTTAGAATTCCTTTGTGTGTTTTGTAAAATATTGTTCCTCTTTCTGTCAGCCTTGTCCCACTTCCAAAATGAAACTAATCACGTTAAGAGAGTCGAAGTTTTTTAATTAATCTCCCTATTACCTTCCTTCATTTAACGCCTTCAGACTCCTTGCTTTGCAGTCATTAAAGAAGTACCAAGAAGGTGGCTCAGCTGAAAACTAAAAAGATTTCAGTTCTGGCACCACACTGAAAACTAAAGTTGTAGAACATTACAATGCATTTGGGGTAAGCAATCAAGCTAATCAAACTAAAATGTTTCAAACTTTTCTCATAGATATCTTGACAGCAAACTGGTCTCTTATGTGAATTTCACATCCTAAAAATGAGAGTCTAAATCAAGCTGGTTTATTATACAGAAAAAGAGAAGGAAGGAAGATACCAGTGGAGCCAAAGATCTATATTCCCCTTTCACTGCACACGAAGTTCCAATTCAAATTGTCTGGGAGCGCCAACAGCCAAAATCAAAGAGCAGTCACCCAGATACACACACTACAAACCAGTAGTTAATGATCTTGTACATAGGTTTATTGATTAATGGCTCCATACTTCAACCAGGAAAACTACAGCCAACAGTGCTTTGAATGCAACCGGCTTATGTCCTTTTTCCAGTCACTAGAGTGTTCTTCGTCTGAAGCCCCATTCATCAAGAAAGACACTAAGAGCAGGGGCAACATGGACTATCACTCCTCAAGTATTGACCCTTGTGAGGGAATAGTGGGAAGAAGGAAGTTTTGGTAAACTCTTCTCTCAAACATTGCTCTGTTGTTGGTAAGTAGCTGCAGCTGCAGTAGGCTCTGATGCAATGTGGTCCAGCCACTGAAACTGGGAACATAAAAAAGTTAATCTTTTTTTTTTTTTCCTAAAAAGAGATGGGACAGGTTCAATAGGGAATAAGTTGAAGTAAAACTCAGAGAATTGTCATGCGCAATTACGAAGATAGTACATGACGGGAAGTAAGAGAGATTTGATATTTACTCGCCGACCTTCCCATCTTAGCTAACAGCACTTGTAGACCATGCAATCCATTTTCTTAAGTAAGTTGTGGGATAGTTGCTGTGGTAAATAGGGAGTTAGCCCACTGTGACACAAAAAGACTTGGCGGATAGATACATCACATCCTGGGTAAAAATATGAAGATTTCATAATCATCTGAGTTGCACAACTTCTGGTGGTTTTCATATAGCTTGCCCTTTCATTGAAAGAAAATGTTTTTATTTTTTCTTTCCTAAAAATATAATACACAGTGTAAACCACTGTAGTGCCAATCCCTTCACCCAGATTTATTTTAAAATGTCTTCTGCCAACTGCAGATACAGGGAAAATAACTGTGGT
This sequence comes from Gorsachius magnificus, assembly GCA_034008185.1. Lineage (NCBI taxonomy): Eukaryota > Metazoa > Chordata > Aves > Pelecaniformes > Ardeidae > Gorsachius > Gorsachius magnificus. The sequence continues at coordinate 169,863,261 of CM067081.1, forward strand.
GTCTCAGCAAATATATCAGCTCTAGCAAGGTTGTGAGAGAATGTGGAAATCGGGGAAAATACCAGTTTTATTAAGCAGGTAGGAAAAACCATAACTGAAGTTAAGGTACTTTTGAACCTTCTTCCTTACTCCTCTCCTCTTTTTTGCAAAAAAACCTCTTTCTCCACCCTTTAAAACACAGTTTTCTACCACAGGCAAATATTTTTCCTGTTCATCTCAGCTATTTTTTGTTGGTTTAGGTTCTCTTGCTTTGTAGTGACTGCCATTAAGGATGAATAGATGGTGCCATGGAAGATGGCAGGAAGCAATCTCAAAGGTTTTACTAATGCCCATTGTCACAAAGATCTAGCTAACAGTGAAACCAAAGTGTATGTATGTTGATATAGCTTCAGAAACTTCTGCTTTTGCTGTTTCTTCCTCTGCCCTTACCACCAGTTCCCATTCTTTTCCAGCTCCATGGTAACCTTTGAGCCAGCCCAGCAGAAAATTAAATCCTTTAAAAAAAACCCAACCAAACAAGTGAAATGTCCTTTTATCAATGTAGCTTTTTGAACAGGCTGGGTTTTTTGCAGAGTGATATGACTGCAACTGCTGACATGAGGGGTGTGGAACATAGAGCTGGAGAAGACTAATATTAGGATCCTGGAAATGCCAGTGTAGATTAGCTTAAAAGTTATGTTGCAGCCTTATGCTCCTGCTGGAAGTCCTCTGAATGAAATGTCTAAACCAGTTTAACTTAGACTAAACACTCCATCTTTTTCCCTTTCTGGGGCTATAAGGTGTTATCTAAGCAAGGGCTCCAGCTGGGATGAAGAAGACTTGTTAAAAACGTGCAGTCATATTTTGATTAGCTGAAGAAGAAACTTTTTAGAGCAATAGGACTAGAAGAGTATTAACATACCTATGGGGATTTATTTTGCTGTGTTGTGCACTTGGAACATATTTGGGAAAAAGATGATGCTGTGCAGTTTACCTTTTAAAGAAAAATAACAGAGGTTATTAATTCTGTAAGAAACATCAAGCAAAACAAGCTGATGTACTCTGTACCGCCTGTTCAGTCACCAGTGAATCACATCCCATATTAATGAAAATAGTCAGAGGTGGCCAGTGCTACTAACTCAACTGTTCTTTGGTTAATTAGAGACAATGGAGAAAATTGCTATTTTGGTGGATACCACAGTGCTTCCTAGGGTAAATTCAGCATGTTATTTCACCAAGTCAATTATGGGAGATAAGACAAGATTTATAAAGAGTAGAGGTAGATACAACCAATCTGTTTGAAAAATTTACACTCTGTTTTATCTATTTTGAACATATGTTACTAATTATATTAAAATAAAATTTTTCAGATTGAATGCAGTGAGGCAAAAGGGCTATAATTGTGTTTATAAAGTGTCTCATGAAGATTTCTACAGGTTAGTTGAATCCCTAGGGTCCAAGCAGCCTGTTTTATCCTGTTCTTCTGATATTTATTACCATATGACTGTGCCAAGACATAGGCAGGATGCTTCTGTAACAGAGTCTAACCAGACATACTAAAGCATTTTTAAAATAATTGCCTGTATGCTTCACTCACACTCTTAAAACAGCTAGACACCGATGCCATAGATTGCACTACACAGAATCATTTAGCTTGTCTCCAGCCTGAAGCTTAGAGGGAAGCTCAATTCCAAAACAAAGAATTCTAGGAAAGCTTTTTAGGGGAAATAATGGTACTTAAGAAACCAGACAAAAAGTTTGTGTGTTTTTACCTTCTGGAGATATATTCTATTTCAATTCAACTCAGCTGTCTTCATCATGATTTACTGACAAAGAACAATTCTGTGAAAATGACCACAATATGCTTTAAAACATTGGCAGCAGCAACAACAACAAAAAAAATGTAAAAAATTATGATTGCGGTCAACTCCAAAAATAATTACCTAAGAATAATGAAGTCTATTAAAAATATCCTAAAACGGGTAGCTAAAATATGATAACAAGCTGACTAAAAGAGTTAAATCTCTGCCGGCAGCATGAGCACAATCTAGATACTATCCTGGAGGTAAAAAGGATATGCATACTTCCTGTCATGAAAGATTTGAGAAAAGCAGAAGGAAGCCAGCATGGCTAAACAACAGTGCAAGAAAGATGAGTGAATGCAAGAAGGCAAGTTTGAAATCATTGAAGTGGTGTCCAAATATGGACACTAAAGAGGATGAAACTTTGGCAGGTTAAATATAAAAACACAGTAAGGCAAACCAGAAGACCATTTGAAGAAAGTTTGCAAAAAACAACAATAAATATTTTTTTCAAAGATATCAGGCACAGGAAGTCTGTCAGGGAGTCCAAAGAGCCAGCAGATACTCAGAGGATAAAAGAAGCACTCAATAAAAAAGAAACAAAATTAATCCTCTATTTTTGTGTTCACTGCAGATGCAAATGAAAAAGATCTCAGGCCAGAAACTTTACGAGTAACTTATTAGAGAGGCTGACTCAAATTTAAGTGTTGGTAGAAGAAGCTATGGAAGAAATAGATAAAATGAGTAACAGCCAGGACCAGATGTCATTCACCAAGGAACTCAAGGATAAAATAGATCAGCTAGTTGTGGTTTAACGCGGCTGGCGACTATGCATCACACCACCGCTCACTCACTCCCCTCACAATGGGATGGGGGAGAGAATCAGAGGAGTAAAAGTGAGAAAGTTTGTGAGTTGAGATGAAGCCAGTTTAACAGGTAAAGCAAAAGCTGAGCACACAAGCAAAACAAAGCAAGGAATTCATTCATTACTTCCTATAGGCAGGCAGGTGTTCAGCCATCTCCAGCACAACAGAGTTTCATCACATGTAGCGGTTACTTGGGAAGACAAATGCCATCACTCCAAATGTCCCCCCCATCCTTCTTCTTTCCCAAGCTCTATATGCTGAGCATGATGTCATACGGTGTGGGATATCCCTGTGGTCAGTTGGGGTAGCTGTCCTGGCTGTGCCCCCCCCAGCTTCTTGTGCACCTGGCAGAACATGGAAGCTGAAAAAGTCCTTGGCTAGTATAAGCACTACTTAGCAACAACTAAAAGATCAGCGTGTTATCAACATTCTTCTGGTACTAAATCCAAAACATAGCACTATACCAGCTATTAGGAAGAAAGTTAACTCTGTCCCAGCCATGATGTACAATCTTGGATTAGAAGTGCCCAAGTGTCTTTGGATCGGGAGGGAGAAGACATGACGCCAGTTTTTAAAATGGGTTCCAGGACAGACCCAATGAGCTAGGGACTAGTAAGCTTATTGTCTGCATTGGTGGTCATTACGACAAAGAACAGAATCAGCAGACACGTGAACAAATACCATATACTGCAGAAGAGCTCAAGGCATTATTGGGAAGGGAGGCTTTGCCTTACAAGCCTTCTGGCATTCTTTGAAGGAGGCAACAAGCTCGTGCACAGGGGACATACAGCTTGTGCTGGTTTTGGGTGGGGTAGAGTTCATTTTCTTCATAGTAGCTAGTATAGGGCTGTGTTTTCGATCTGTGCTGAAAACAGTGCTGATAATACAGTGATGTTTCCATTACTACTGAGCAATGCTTACACAGAGTCAAGGCCTTTTCTGCTTCTTACACTGCCTTGTCAGCGAGTAGGCTGGGGGTGCACAAAAAGTTGGGAGGAGATGCAACTGGGACAGCTGGCCCCAACTGTCCAAAGGGATACTACATACCATATGACGTCATGCTCAGCAATAAAACTAGGGGGAAGGTTGGCTGGGGAACTTGTTGCTTGGGGACTGGCTGGGCATAGGTAGGGTGGTGATGAACAATTGTTTTCATTCGCATCATTTATCTTTCTTGAGTTTTATTTCTCTCTCTTTATTATTTTCCTTTACTGCTGCTACTACTACTACTTCTTGTTGTTATTATTGTTATTATATTTTATTTCAATTATTAAACTGTTCTCACCTCAACCCATGAGTTCTGTTGCTTTTACCCTTCCAATTCTCTTCCCCCCATCCTGCTTGGGGGTTAGTGAACAAGTGGCTGTGTGGTGCTTACATACGAGCTGGTGTAAAACCATGACAGAGCTGCTGCAGTCTACCTGGATTTCGAAAAAGGTGCTTCATCACAAGCTCTTGGGAGGACTTAGAATAGGAGAGAACATTTACTCATGAATTAAGGACAGGATAAAGACAGGATACACCAGGTGAGATTAATCTGATCCCTGCAAGAAGGTCTACATGTATGCATTCTACATGTATGGGACTGTGCTGCCCAAAATTTTAGAAAGTAGCAAGTTGACAGTGTCTTCTGTGACTATTACATTATTCAAGGATAATAAAGATAAGCACCAGCTATGAAGTGTAGAAGGAAAGCATGAGACATAGTGACTGGATGTTAAAATGGTAGATAAGATTCAGTGAAGATAAATGTAAAGTGCTGCACAAGAGAAAACAAAAATATTAATGGACTAGTATCCCACAGGAATGAGTTCAAGGATTATGGTAGATGCTGCTATGCTCAGTACACAGTAATTATATGAAAAACAATGTTTAAAATTATTAAGAAGAAAACAGAGGCTGTCATTATGCCACTGAATAGACTGTACCCTCTTTCTTCCAACAGAATAAAACTAGTGATTGGCTGGGTCAAAACAAACAAGGTAATGTAGCTGAGCTATGAAGCTTTTTGCCACAAAATTTTCAAAGAGTTAATGAAAGACAAAATGATCAGGGGTTATTAAAAAAATTATCATCCCTGACTCAGAAATTCAGGCACTGAACCACAAATTCTTGGAAGTCGGGAGAGTATTCTGAGGAAGTAATACTGTAGGCTCTCTCTACTTCTGTATTTGTTGTCCTGGAGAACAGAAGACTTAGGATGGACCTAATAGCAGTCTTCCAATATCTAAGAAGAGGCTACTGAGAAGATGGAGGTTGGACTAGAGATCTTCTGATGTCCCCTCCAACCTGAATGATTGTGTAAATTCTATGATTCATTAAGTTTTGGCACTGCTGGAGACAGGCTACTAGGTGAGCTGGGCTTTGGTCCAATCCAGTGCACCAATTCTCGTCTTATACACATGTTAGAAATTCAAGGTGAAACTCAAGCTCAGTAATAACTCACCATTTCTGCAAGCTGAACGATACCAAGTGTCACTCATATTTACAGCTTCAAAAAATAAAACTGCCCTCTGAGTTTTACCTTCATGCTTTCAAAAAAAATAATACTGAAGTCCTCATAAATAATAGAGATTCAAACATCGTATTTGAGACCTTTAAGAGAAAATCAGTATCAGAGATAAACTCATTCATAAACTGTTTTATCCATGTTTACTGTTTTTTGGTAAATAATGAAGACAGCAGTTTAATTGGCAATTTAAAAACCAGTCACAGGACTGACATATTGCTGCCAAAAATGTGACAGGTTCAGGAAGATCAAGCAAGGAAAAATGGGAGAAGGCACTCTAGTGTAAATTAAGACCATTATATGTTTTAGAGATGTACAAATTATCTGATATACAGGAAGAGCTGAAAAGCTGAATGGAAGATTGTCCATAAATGAGAGTAAAAGAGAAAAAAGTATGTGCATATTGCCAGAACACGAGACTATTGTAACTACTTTCATTTGAAAAAAGTTCTTTTCCCCAAACTCTCCAGTAAGATATTGCAATACACTCAGGCTTACTTTTTTATCTTGGAGGCAGAGGGAATTATAAGGGGGCTACTGCTTTAGAGGAGACTAACAGACAGAGGAAGTGGTTCAGCATATGAAAATGGACAAGCATTTGTATGCAACTGATCAGAAAATACTGCAGTACCACGCTAAAAAGAGCAAGGAACGGAAGGAGTGAAAGCAACAAAATAATGACAATAAAGCAGATGTTGTAAAATCTAACTCAGGAATGTGTGGGTTTGATCTCCTGGGAAGGTACAGGAAGGGGAAGGTAAAGTAGGAAAGCAAGTAGTTATTGAAAGAAACCCTATCAAACACACAATCAGTCTGAGACACAAAGAAGAGAGGAGGAATGGTTTTTGCTTCATTAGGCGCAACTGAAGCAGAAACAAATCATATAAGAGGTGGAACATGACAAAAGGCACATCAGAAAGCATCAGTATAAAGGAACAGCAGAAGTGTACAGGGTAAATCAAATGCTATTGTCAAGACATTGAAGAGTCGCAGGTGAAGAGAGATAGATGAGAACAGAAAAGAGTTAGCAGGAGTGCTAAAAGACAAAGCAACGTGGCGTTAAAGGAAGGCCAACAGAGGACTGCCCCGGTCTGCATCCCATAACTCCCAATCCTACAGAAAACTGGCTGTGCAGAATAAGAGCAGGGGTGGGCAAATACTCAGGGCCTGTGCAGAAACTGCAGGCCTGGGCCATGTTAAGGATATGACATTTTTCATCCATTTCAAGATTTCTGTCATTTTGTGCAGAAAGAATATCCAGACTAGAGGCCCATAAGGCACAGTAATTAAATAATCTGTCTCGGGTTCTCTTGAATAGTTATCTGCTCAAAGTAGCCTGGGCTGGTGAGTGCCTAGAAGGATATGTTTGTCACAGAAATTATTGCACTCACTAATGAGTCTTTTGGGCCTTTCTTGGCTGGGAACCCCCAAGAATGACAGAGGCATAGCTTGGGTACTCTGTGGTAGAGTTGATGATGTGATTTGCACTCACATCTTGAAGAACATACGTACTGTCACATAACAGCAGAAAGTAGACATTTCTGTACACATATATGGCATCATGCAGCAGTATTGTGTCCAGAGTAACTCCAGCCCAATGCAGGAATGAGCCAATCAAAATCCAGTGTTTTCTATTTCATTTATACCTATTAAGTTCGGGACTTTTTTTGTAGACTGGCAGTCTATATCCATGATTATGATTTAGTGATATGAGGCTTACTTCATGGGCACATACAAGTCTTTCGTTCACATCTATTTTATGGAAGTTGACTGTTTTCTGAAATCTTGAATACCTCTTTGATATGTATGAAACTAGCTATTAAAATGTTTCAAAGTGCAAATCTTAACATATTCTGTAAAGTCAGTACTCTGCCTTACAGGTCTCACTTAAATATAAAATATGAAGTACTGTAAATAGCAGTACTGCATACACTCATTTAGGAAAAGGAAAGCATCTGGTCTTGTCAGTATCAGGCAAACACAGGACTCTTACTCCTTGCCCTTTCTAAGCTCTTTAATGACTTTTAAAAATGCAGGAATCAGTGCCTTGTCAAAAACTTAGGTCAACATTTATGTCCCACATTTGTAGTTATTTCTCCTTTTTCTCCATGCTAATTATGAGTAATTATCTTGCTTAAATGTGTTTTTAAAAACACGAAGACTTTACAAAATTTATCAGATCTGAGTTTGTGTAAAAAACAACTCTGTATAAAAGAACATTAAAACATTAAGCTGTTCTTAGAATTTAGATGTAAAGCTATGTAGTTATTTTTCTAAAAAGTAATTTCTCTGCAGTCTTTCTATTAGTCTCATGATAATTTAAAAATTTAAAGAGTTGTCTTAGCTCTCAGCTAGAAATCCATTGAGAATGAAAATGTGCAACAGGTAGGACTCCAGCAGTTTCACCTGCATTCTTAATGTGGCCCTCATGAGTGCGTATCCAGTTCTGGGAGATAGTGCTACCACTCTTAAATAATGTATGCACGTCACCAACATCGAAGAGTGCTTCCCTTCAAAATGAAGGGAAAGTACTCATCATGACTTAAAAATGAAGCCTTGTCTGTGAGGAGCTTATATTGAAGTTCACGCTTGCACTGAGTGGTCAAGTGATGGAGAATGTTTCTAGCAGATTCATCAGCTTCTTCATAAATTCAAAAATGACATTACTTTGGGTAAATGCTCATAGTTAAGGTTGAAATAGAGAGACCAATAATGTATTGCTTCCAGTGAGTTAGGTGTTCATAGGTAGCATTCATGTTCTCTTGTTCATTTTATCAAAAAACACAGGATGCTAAGTCAAACAATATGAAGAGCATGCAAGAGCAATATCTCTTTTCCCCAAAAGACTGACTGTTCTAGGGACACAGTGTGATTTTTCCATTGAAATAGATTACAAAAAGCTTGTGTTTCTCTGATTTTCAAATCACTATGAAGTTATTGTTGAAAAGATCATTTAGAGGAAATACAATTTGCTGGGCTATAGCCATGTCGCCGGTTGAAATTTTATGCCATATGTGATACACGATTTTACAGTATGTGATTCTCTTCTCATCTGTGGGTAGACTGTAATGATGAAAATTATATAAAATATTATATCTATAAAATAGATTAAAATATATAACATATAACATATACAACCTATAACATATAACATGTAATAAGTAATATTATATATATTTATATAATCATATGAATTATATAAAACAGATCTGAAAGGAGAAAAACTTTCAAACACAGCAAACATTGCCTAATTAGATACATAGCATAGTCTGAGAAATAAATGGGAAGACAGTGAAAACATCTGGAATTCATTCACTGGATACAACAGAAAATCAAAGCAAACAAGGAAAAAAGTAAGCTAAACAGTTAAGAGTAAGTTTATGTTTGCTCTATTCAGGTTTCCTCTTTTATGGGGGGGGTTATGCAATCAGAATTTTATAAAATGCTTATAACAGAAATAACGTAAGCAAAAAAATCCATTTGTTCTGTATATGTTTAATACACTTGCATAACATTAAATTTAATTACTTTCTGGATAAGGATAGATAAGTGGAATTATTCATGTAACTATTCAGGAGTGAAGCACCAGAGCTATTCAGGAACCAAGCAGCAGAGCTTAATTAGCCAGTCAATAAAAATATTGTCTTAGAACTTACTGTCTTTTATATTGTGACATGGATTTCTTCGCTTTCATCACTTTAAGCTGAACCAGTAAACAAGATTCAAAAGGTGCATAAAGTCTATGCCTTTGTTCTTTTTATGCCCACTGGCAAGTTAAAGAACTGATCAAAGTTAGAGCTCCAATTGGGTAATGAAGGAAGAGTGTCTAAAAATGCATATGTTTTGTAGAGTGGTTTTTGCTTCCCAGGAAATGATGGCATGAAGCATGCATTCCCACCAAACAACTCTATAAAATATAAGCCTCTAGGTGTTCCCATAGACATCATCTACCACAGACTATTTAGTCTTTCCTCCTTCTAGCTCTGGGCTACTTCTATGGAAAGTCTTAAAAGCCCATAAACCTCTCTTCAGGCAGCTAAGGCTACATCTGCATTAACAGGTAATTCAGCAAACAAAAGCAGATTGGCAGACTGAACATGCTGATGCTCCTACATCCACATTATGTATGTTTCAGGGCTTGTCCTTCAGACTAGATGTGGTCTGATGCCTTGAACTGAACACCCCCATCATGCATGTGATTCATAGCTGCTCTAAGGATTGGTCAGTGGCTTGGACCCCCGCTAAGGGCTCACATCCGTAAGTTCCTGGAGAAAACCTTCTGTTTTAATTTCACACAGATGGAAATGAGTACATATGCACAAAAGCTGCTCTAGAAACCAAGTCAATGTGCATTAAGTGGGGATGACTGAGAGTTAGTTTCAAAACTACACCACTGCACTGAATCAACATTCAGGCACATGAAGCCTACATCCAATACAGGAGTGTCAATGTTTTTTTTCATCTGACTGTACATAAAGTAAAATTTCTGTTGGTAAAAAGACAGCTGAAAACTTTAGCTGTGCAAGTGAAACCAAATTCTGCCTTAATCTTCAGAGCAGCAAAATTTACCTTCATATGAGAAATAGACATACCTCATTGACACCGCCTTTCTGGAAGGCGGAGGCAAAACCCTGCTGAAAGGGCTGGTGTGGGTACAATCTGCAGGGGAGGAGAAAGGGAAAGGGCCTATGGCCAGGAACCACCTGGCCTTCCATGCCTCATGTTCCTCCTTCCACCACTGGAGCTCCCCACTATTTGCATGGCCTCCCCTCCAGCACAGAGGGGACAGGTTAGGAGCGAGTGATCAGACAAGGGCAGGATCATCCCTGCAAGCCACAGGGCTATGGCTGCCTGCTATGGGAACAAGAAAAGTCACTTGGTCCTTTCTAAGGAGGACAATGTCTGGAGAATGACTCCACTGTAGCAAGCCATGATACTTTTGCTCCTGTTAGCTCCAGGCACACAGCCCTAAAACAACTGGAAGGGTGTTGCCTGTTCTCCTTAACTTACTGTGTGATACAACTCTGTGCTTCTTGGACTGCAGAAGTGACCCCACAGAGAGCTGCCTGTGCTGCGGAAACAAGGCACAGGCAGAATTAATCTGGGGTACAACTGATTCTAGACAAGCAGGGTTGACTTGGAAACCAGGAGGACAATTTAAATGCTGTATAACGGAATGAAGTGAAAGCCCCAAATCTCCAAGTCAGGCAACTCAGTTTGCGTTAATGGGCAATAAAAATGGTTGGACACATATCACTGCCACTGTCAAGGAAGACAGGTGGGTGCTAAAGGCCAGCTTTGTGATCAAATGATTGTAACTGGAAGACTTGATGGAATGAAAGCTAGGGAAGAGAAAGACAGCATGGTTGTAGAGCAGTTTTGCTTCTCAGGTTGAGTACAATGATTAGATAAACTTACGATTTATCTGTGAACCTTTTTCCAGGTCAATTGTCCTAGTACTTTTTTCACTCACAGGCTTATTTAGACAGTAATAAGACAAACACCAGAATCACTTTCTCGGTATATGACTTCCTCTATTCCCCAGAGCAAAGTTAGCTTAGCACTTAAAGGTCTCACCTTGGCTAAAATGAAATCAGAGAAGGCCTCAGAAAAAAAAAGAAGTGAGAATTTTCTTAGTCCCACTGAAGTGCATAACATTGGCCTAGAATATTTTTAAAGCACTTGTTTAAATTTTAAAGTAGTAAGGGACTAAGAACAAACACAGGCATTTCTCAAGTCCCTTGTGTGTAAGTCATTTTAAAGGTCAAGCACAGCTTTTTTGCTCCCTGAAAAAGCCCTCTTCACTTTTGAAAGTTAAAAAACATAGGCCAGCTAATCAGTGAATGTAAATTAGCAGAGCTCTATCATAGTCAATACAGGAGGACAGTTTACACTGGCTGAGGTTCTGGCTGCTGTTTTGTAAAATTCCAGAAGAAGATTACAATGTTTTTAAAGAAATATATCCTGAAAGAGGAGATGCAGATTTCCCTGTTTGAGTCTCTGCCAGAGGGAATGAACTCAGAAATACCATAAATCAAGACAATGAAAACAGGCAGTTAAAGTCCAGTTCTTATGATGACAGGTATACTGTTTCTTCAGGTTTGCAATAGAAAGCCAGGCTGTGCACGCAGGAGCTCTCTACTGAGGCACAAAGAGCACCATAGCTTGAGGATGCCATTCCATTAATTCCAGTCAGCGTCCTGACTTAACAGTCATTAGGAAAGAATCACACATGCCTCTGACACAATAGTTCTTTCAAAAGATTTTAGAAGCCCTGTTGGTGTGCCTTGGACAGAAGAAGCAAGTCAACAGCATGGAGTTCCCAAGAACTAAATCAAGAGTTTCCTAAAGCTGACTTTAGTATATGACACTAATTACACTGTTTTCATCGTAATACATACAGTGTTTCTTCTGGGATATCAGAGAGGAGGTTTGTCACTTTTTAAAAAAGGTTATAATGCACCTTTGAAGTGTCTTTTTTTGATTCTTGCCATGATGATGAAAAAGAGTGGAGCAGTATTTCAGAGCTCTCCTTCCAGATTGGAAGCTAGTGCTGATCTAAAAGCTGCTTAAGACTTCATCCAAAGGCCAGTCAAATCAACAATATACCTGATCATGAGAGCAAACAAAATCAATATTATCAGCCTAACCCTGCTTCCATGGAAGTCAAGGAAGTAAATTTTCAATGGGAACAGCATCAAATACTTGGGCTTCTTTTCAGTCCTTAACTGAGTATCTTTTAAAGTCATTTCAGTGGGTACTATTTAATTTAAAATTCTTCATGAAAAAAGCATCTTGAAAGACAGCATGAACAAAATGAGTGGCTCCTTATTGTAAAATTTTGCTATTAAAATCATGCTTTTAATCATTTTCCCAGCACTTCACAGGAAGACATTTGCAGACCTAGGAGAAGGATTTCTGAATCTGCCTTTTCTTCTCCACTCCTGTGCTGTAATCACTGTGGTTTAAAGAGCATATTCATGTGAGAACACTTCATATTCTAAATATGGACAACTGGTATGTTCAGGTGATTATTTTTCTAAGTGAATTTCTGAAAAAATATGATCCTTCTCAGAAGGTCTGGTATTATAGGCTTAAGTCAAAAGAAACATGCTTTCTTTCACCTTTTCTTTCCCACTTCAGTGCATGTAAATAGCAGCTAGGTTGCAGTAAGTTTTTAACTTACTTCTCTGTCAGAACTGACTTGTAATCACAATTCAAGGATCTAACACAATAAACGCTTATGTGATTACTCTTAACAGAAGCTGAATAGAAACAGAATAAGGATGACTCCCAATGAACAGAAGTTGAAAAGTACAGAGACAATTACCCATGCTCTATTGCTGGCTGTCTGAGAGGTTTCTAATTCCAAATTTAATAGCAAGCAGGGCCAAACATTAAGCTGGTCTATACCGGTGCTGGTTTTGGTTGGGGTAGGGTTAATTTTCTTCATAGTAGCTAGCATGGGACTATGTCTTGGGTTTGTGCTGAGAACAGGGTTGATATCACAGGGATGCTTTCATTCCTGCTGACCAGCGCTCACACAGAGCCAAGGCCTTTCCTGCCTCTCACCCCACCCCACCAGCGAGCAGGCTGGGGGGGAACGAGAAGCTGGGAGGGGGCACAGCCGGGACAGCTGACCCCCACTGACCAAAGGGGTATCCCACACTGTATGATGTCATGCTCAGCATAGAGAGCTGGGGGAAGAAGAAGGAAGGGGAGGGGATATTGGGAGTAAGTCACTGATATGTGTGATGGAGCCCTGCTGTCCTGGAGATGGCTGAGCGCCTGCCTGCTGGTGGGAAGCACTGAATGAATTCCCTGGTTTGCTTTGCTTGCACGTGCAGCTTTTGCTTTATCTATTAAACTGCCTTTATTTCAGCCCACAAGTTTTCTCACTTTTACCCTTCCAATTCTCTCCCCATCCCACTGGCAAGGGGAGTAAGCAAGCGACTGTATGGGGTTTAGTTGCTGGCTGGGCTTAAACCATGACATTACAACACATATAACGAGTCTTTCCTAGTAGATAAGCAGTCTGAGATAAGCATGAGGCTGGCCACTGAAATTTAGGTCTCTGAATATAAGCCCTCAACAGAATTATTTAAAATGTCAGGTTTTATTATTTTCCATTTTAGAAAGTCAAATAATTTCTACACCAGGATCAAAGTACAGGATTCAAAAAAAAAAAGATACAAATATCAACATACAAGCAAGACTTAACAAGTGTCACTTCTTTAATGATCTTTTGCAAAAGATCACTCTTTCCAAGCTCAGGAGGCATTTCAAACTGCACTTGACACACAAGGCAAATTACTTCCGGTGCATTTATGTTATCATATTCTCCTCTTTGACACCCAATGTAGTAAAAATGCTGCTTGTTTCAAAATTTGTAAAATGATGAGGTTTAGCTTTGCTTCCTGGGGATTTCTATTCTAAGGTGACTATTTTCCTCTTCTCTGTTTTTACTCTGTTCAAAAACACTAATAAATCTGTGTGATAATTAAAATACTTTAACTTTTTTGTTTGTAGTCAGTGATACATACTTAAAGACTGCATTAAATATTATAAATACATACACAGGGAGGGAAACTATGTTCTGGGTAAAGCATCTTTATTATCTCTGCTTCCTCAAGAAGCACTAATATAAAGTGTCACTATATAAGGAACCTCCAGAATTACAAAGCTTGAGTTATCTTTTTAAACCACATGCAGACATTTCAGCTGTTCTGGCATGCATTTTCGAGCCTATGGAATACTAAAACCAACACTATCCTGCTTTTATTAAAATATTTTTAGGATGCAAAAGCAAGGAGTAAGAATCTGAGGAAATACCAAATTAATGTTTAGTTGTGCTCTGGTCAGTCAGAACATTTTATCTCTTTATGCATCTATTCAATGCATTTAATGAAAGGAGAAACAGTAGACGGATATATAATTAGACATTCAGTACAATTGATTCATCAAAGATATGTAAGTGGGGTTTCAACAGACACGGTATATGTACCATTTACTAAATTCTGGAACATCCATATAATATGGTCTAATGGTCACACTTCCTGTAGACAATTTCCTATCTTTTTTTAAAAAGGGGGAGGGGGTGGAGAATTTTCTGATTTGTAAACTAAGTGACATGTCCAGGGAAAACCTCTAAATGCTTTTTCTTCAGCTTGAGCTGCCAGTCTCATTTGAATAGCTAGCAGCTAAGGCCGGTTTCTATTCCACCGCAGAAAATGAGCCACCATTGTCACCACCATTCCAGAAAGCCAAGTTCATCCTGTTTCCTTTTTTTCCCATCATTAGAAGCTTGTGCTTTGCTGAGTCTGGAAAGCAGAGACAATACGCCCACATTTCTCCTTCACGTTCCACTTCCACTATCACAGCTCCGAAAGCTTTAGGGCATTTGCAGTTCTGCATGTACCTCTACAGAGTAGAACAGATTCACTCTCAGGTTGTTCATGTTCAGCTAGTATTTTAGCAGATTGCTAAAGTTTTCCTGGGGAATACAAGTCGCAGGAAAGAAACTGCATTTTTTGCAATTTCTTATTTAGACGAACCCAAAGAGAGTTTCATAAACCAAAGGAAAACACATATTTCTATGCTAAATCGTTGATTTGTAGAGCCTTAGAGGAGGTTTTAGAACATTTAACACAGATACAAGAAAAATGTAAAATGAAAATGGAACCTATTAGGCAACCAGGCTGTTTCCAGCTCCCTGTGTAATTATTATAAACCTGTTTCCACTCATCCTGTAGATGTTCTGTATGTCTGGAGACAGAGCGGAGCCTCCTTCCAGTACGCAAATTCCCCTTGTATATAATTCCTTTTCTGCCAAGTAACAAACCTAAAGACCTAAAGTGGTTACTGGATGCTTCTGTGGGCCCAGAATTCCAGAAGTGAATGCTGCCATTTGTCTCTTCCTAATTACCATGAATTCTTCCTTTGTGCATTCAATGAAGATTGGATTAACACAGCTATTCTGTTTAAAAATCAAACCTCGGCATCGTCACTTGCAGTGCTCTAGTAGCTAAATTTATAGTATCTTATCTTGCTGAGGAATCTTTGCTCTGTTCCAGGACCATTTGTTAATGTCAGTGCAGCCATTGAAATGGCACGAGTTCATTATACTGTTATTGTACATACAGCATAACAAAAAACTAAACAGAAGGTCAGATTCTGATCATGTGACTATGTATATAAATCAAAAATATTTCCACTGAGTAAAATGAAATTGTTGGAATAGCTGGCCAAAGACCTCATTTATTATTGTGGCACCCACAGAAATAGCAATTAGAAATAAATACATGGGCACACAGTGAATAGAATATATAATATTATGTCTCTGTACATTTAGATTTCTCTTAAAAAGCAAATGGGAAAACATCAAGAATACAAAGGGATGTTCCATCAGTTTACCATACAAGAAATCCAATACCGAGCCTAAACTGCTTGAAATAAGAACTTCAGTTGGCTAAAGGAATTTTTCAGTAGGATGAATATATATTGCTTTAACCCATTTAGTTTTGCAGCCTTGTTTCACTACTCCACTTATCCCAGGAAAACTGGCAATTGTGAAAACTGATTTCTTAAAATTGAGTGCAGTGCTTTTTAATCCCATGCTATGACCAACAGTTAGTGCAGGTTTTGTAAAATAAACAGAGGTGAGACCCATTATTAAATCTGTCCCATAACATTTCCCCCCTGGGTCAAAAATAGGATCAGTTTCCAAGACCATTCTTGGTTCTTCCATTTCTAGTACCCTTCCACCCTCTCAGGGCATTGAAATAGGCAGGCCTGTTTGAGGATATCTGAACAAGTCTGGAACATCCAAAGTCTGACACGTGTCATAACTCCCCTAGACAGAAGCACAGAGAGAAGGGTTTTAGACTGCTGAGGATCTAGCTTACGTCACAGCACCCGCAAAGGATCAGTCTCTCTTGTTATAAATGTATGGACTCATTCATACACATTTTGAAAGATCATTTCTTGTCAGCATTATTGTCTTGTAAAAAGACAAGTTTAAGATATATCCAACTCCTTCCAACATCACATATTCCATTTGTAGCTTACCTTTACTATGTACTGAGGTCTTTTTCCTGATTCTCAGCATGGTAACATGTGACTTACGAAGAACTTACAACACCTACGGATCCTTACAGTAATGAAGAGATGTGCCACTAGCTTGTGCAAGCTAGGGAAAACTCTTTGTCCTTACCTCCTTTGTATCACCCACTATGTCCCACATAAAAATCATGTCAGGTGGTTCTATTGCTGAAAGAACAAACAGGAGATCATGAAGGACATCAGTGACAATGCTTAAGAGGGAACCGTTTCTCATCATTGCAGAGAGGCATCACATACCTGTCCATAGGGGCATACTTGAATATTGATTTCTTGGGAGAATCAGAAATTAAAGATTTTAATGCACTAACAATCACCAGACAGTTAGGATTACTATATCCCTTCTGACAAGACAGCAGGAGATTGACTTGATCTCTCCAGCTCTTATCACCTGCTTTTCTCTCCTCCAAGAACAACATATCATCCCCTTCATGCACTGACTAAATCTCATGCATGTATGATTTTCTTCCCTCTGCTCTTTTCAGAGGGCCGATCCAGAATATCAGTCCTGTGTGGTTTGCTTGTTTCCAGGTTAAGCTGGCTGTTGGCCAGTTTATATCTACACATCCTTGTGTGAATATTACTACCTTATTATCATTCCTGCTTTACCTCTTTATTTCCTTGACCTCCATAGAAAAGCATGTCTTCATCTCTGGCCTACCAGACCAAGTAAACCAAGATCTTTTTATCCTTTTCCACAAAACAGACTCTCCATTCTCCAAAATAAGCCTTCTTTACTGGTGTTCAAAATGAATAATTTCCTTAAGCCAGAGTTAACAGAACTCTTCATTCATTATTAAAGGTGAGAACTTAGGAGGGCCTCGTGCCTCACCACTTCTCTATTGCTGCAGGGTGTATGGTGGACCAACTACCGTATCTATCTTTTCCACACCTACAAGTGTCTCAGAAATATTAAGAAGCACAGCTGATCTCGCTTTGTTTCATTTACAAAGCTGCTTTTCATTAAAAAGGTGTTATTTCAAACGCAAAAGAAAACCACTGTTTTCCACATTTGTGATTTCTGGCTTTTAGAACTGGACTTAATATTTCATTTTACAAAGAAAATGAATGTGCTGAGAAAGTAAATGTGTTAGAGAAGATGAAGCAGGCAGCTCAAAGCTGTCTATTTGTCACAAGCTGCAGTGTACAGCTGTAGAGCTCCAGAATCATGCGCTGCCAAGGGAACAGCAACCAATTTTGGGGCCAGGGCCAGGGCCAGGAGACAAGAAGTTGGCAAGGACATACTCCTCCTTTTCCTATACAGACAAACAGATGTACAGGGAAGGGGGGACAGCTAGGGCTCACACTAAAGAGAGGAGGAAGAAGGGCCATTCGAGCACAGAGAGCCAAAGCTCCTGGGGAAAGGCTGCCATTAGGGGCAGCAGAATTTGTTCATGGCAATTTTTAGCAGCTGGCTCCTGTCAGATTTAACCACATCATTTCCAGTATCGGCCTGAAGTGTGCTGGCCGCATCACTACATAAGCTTGGCTCCTGTCCGTCAGAACAAACACGCCTTCTTTCAGCCTCTTTGTAACAGGGTAAGCCATGATAAAACATAGAGAATGGAATTTATATAAGTCATGGTATGATTTCCCTATAAAAAAATGTGCTAAAAAGGTTAAATTATTAGTCTAGAGAAAAGATAAGCAGATAGGTGTTAGATATGTAACAAATTATCAAGCACAAAAATACACTAAGCGCTCTTTTGTAAATTCTACAATAATTAAAGAACACAAAGTAACTAAATGATATTGAAAGGCAGTTTGTTTAAAATAAAAAAGTACTTATATTTTACAAGATGCATAGTTAGCTTGTGAAATTGACGGCATTACAATAATTGCGGAATAACTTCAGAAATTTAAATAAGACTAAAATTAAGTGGATAACAAAAATATATGCACTACATTTTCTCTCTCTTTCTCTCTCCCTCTCTCCCTCTCTCCCTTAATGCTTTCTGAAATAATCATTCACTAAATCTAGGACTAAAGGAGAAAATATGGCAAATCATTCTTCTGAAACAGCTGAGGATGATGACTGTTAGACAGTATTGCATGATGCAGAGAAAAAGAAAGAAAATGAAAGTCATTAAGCACAGTCCTCCAGAGCTGGAAACTCTGGGGAAAGAGCTGCCACATGAATCTGTCCTTCTAAAAACAATACATTGAATTCATATTACATCATAAATGAAAGCAGACTGAACTACATTTCCTTTTTATAACTACTCTTTAAAATTAGTGAATGACTTAATAGATTGAATATATTAAATGAAAATCGCTACTGTTTACAAAATCTTAAGAAAAAAGAATAGGAAAATACATCATCCTTTCACCATACAGGTGGCACTTTTTTCATGTCCAGTGGAAGAGCAATGTAGTAGTTAACTCCACGTGAAACCCATCTGAGGAATGACTCAGGCTTATGTATGTGTCACAGCTCTCCATTTTGGATTATTTCCAAAACTGGGAGGCGGCGGTAAATCTCATCGTCACGTTTCTTTATTACCTTTCCCGTCAGAGCTCAGGGCTTGTGCATGGATTAGTACTACCATCTTAATGAAACTGAAAATCAAAGCAAAATAGTTTAATTCTGTATTTTCTTATGCAAGTAAACACATGGTAAAGTAAACTGAACAGCCAGTTTGGGAGATTTAAATTATCGCACAAAACCAATTTCAAATATTTCTCAGCATTCTAACTGGGACTACAGTTCTGAACAGGACCTCTCTCTACAGCTGCAGGAAAACACCCTGGTCACACCGAGTCCTTTTAAATGGGGAAAACCCATTACCTTTCCTCTCTGTTTAATCTTTAAAGGGGTATCTAAAGCAAATCCGTGGCTCCTGCAAGAGGTCTGGACTCACTACCTGGTCTCCCTATCTTCTGTTCTTCAGCAGTTTAGAAGCTTTAGCTGAGTGTTTCCCTGCAGTAATACATAGGGTTGACAAGAGCAGACAGCTGCTCAGTGCACCATAGCTTGGCACAGTGAGATCTCACTCCCTCGGTGAGCTCCAACAGCAGAGGACCTTCTAGTCAAGGAGAGAATGCCTCAGCATGAGGTCATTTCTGCATTCTCACTTTTTTTCATGTTAATAGAATGCTTTGATTGCATTTCCAGACGTCAAAAGGGAGGAAATTCCAGAATTAAGGTTTGCTTTTACTGCACAGGTGCTGCGGTTAGGCATTTCCCGAACACCTGTTTTAACAAACTTTTTTCCCCCCCCAATATAACTTGCAAATACTATTTTTAGTGTGTGCATTAAAAGAGGCAATCCAAACCACAGCTTTAGTCCTGGACCCATTCTCTGGCCCCAGGGTAAGTGGCAGAGGATGGCTTGCATCCACGCAGCTCAACTCTCTTCCTTCCCCAGAAGAGGGGGGAACAGCCTACTGGAAACAGATCCTGGCTTGTACCTCCTCTTCTGGCTGAGCTCACATTTGGAGACACACCAGCTGGCTGGACCAAAACTGTGCCAAAGCGAGTGCTAAAACTTAAACTCCAGAGACCATTGCATGCCAGTACTCGAGCCCACGCTTCGTCTCTGTTTTGTTTATTAGTGTACACATTGCCAGTAGGTTGATGATCAAAAAGCAGTAAGGAAAGGAAAGCGCTATTTAGGGTAAAGGATAACTTTGGCCCAAGAACAAACATGTATAAATTAACAATTAATACATTAGGCTTCAAATTAAAAGAAGGTTTGCAACCATGAGGTGGGTCAAATTCTACAACAGCATTCCCATAGAAGAGCAGGGGCAAGAAACCTAACTCATTTTATGCTGGAAATTGATAAACCTTCAAAAGGACTGAATGATACAGTTTCTCTTGATAGCAGTGGTCTCAGCCTGGGAAGTCCTTTTACTCCTATCTACATTTTAGTCCTTCCTACACTCCTAATGCAATCAGACTTGATCAAACAAAGAGAATAGTGATGATATTAATATGGCTCTGAAGTCACTGTACCTGATACTGTAGCTGTCTCTTCAGACTAAATGCACTACACAAATAAAAAAAAAAACACACCACAATTTTTCACTGAACAGGAGTAGTCTCAGTTTTCCACGTAAACAGTGAATATTTATATCCAATCCCACTTACACAGTGTTTTGTTTTCAAATGAGCCCATTTTATCATGAAACTCCCTAGGGTTGTAATTACTGTGAATAGGATGACATAGACTAATGCAAATCTAGAGACGTAGGCAACAAATCTGGGAACACAGATATTTCTCATACATTTATCACCTCTAAATTACTGGAATCAAAACACAAATATAACAAGGAACATCTTAAGTATGGTAAAAATAATAAACTCTGTTATTTTCTTTGAAAATAGAACTGTACAAGCAAAATACCATGGGGGTTTTTGAGCTCGTATAACTATAATTAATGCATTAGGCTACACAAACTGATCTCATGACAGGCAAACAACTGAATTTTAGACATAATAAGCAGTGGTTGTCTTGTCCTGTAACAAACATCTAGTTGCACTGTAAATGTCCAATATGATGTATCAGCTTGAGCCTGCCTACCTCCAACCCTGTCTGGCTTGGTGACTGTAGCGTATAATTGTTTTCTTTTTTTCCCAAAGTGGAAAACAGGGTAAAATGTGAGGAAAGTTAAAAATCATATGAATTTGGGAGAAATAATGATTATTTAATACAGTAACTATAATTCCTTGTAATGTTGTAGGCACTGTGGTTTACACTGCCTATGAATATGCTCCTTGGAAGCACAAGCTCCAGTACTTTTGAATAGTCATGCCAGTGCCTCTGGTATTCCTGTTTAAGAAGTAATGACAAATCTCCCTGTTTCTTCATGATTGGAAGCCTGTGGATACTGAAATATCCCCTAGTATAAATGTGGGGATAGAATTTCATCCCTGGAAGTCACATCAACTACAGCATCTCGAAGAAATCACTATCTGTAGGATAAACGACTGCTCTTTTTTCATTCAGCATGTCAGGGGGCACTCCGCAGTAGAAGGCTGGTGGACTTCAGGAATAGAGTATTCTCCAGAGTTAGGACCACTAACTGCATTTGCTAAACAGAGAGTTGAGTACTGTTCTCCAATCTTCCAACCAAACCCTGTATAGAAACCTCTGCAAATAAGAGCAATTTGTTCTTGTGGGCTGGGTATTCCATCATTTCAGAAACAGGACAAAGGTGTTGTTTGGACTCTGGTAAATTGAGCCATACTGAACACTGGTGAGCATAACCACTAGCAACTACCACAGCACGGTGCACTATGGTTACATGCAAACTCGAGGCTTGGAAAACAGCCGATTTGGCTGTGTCAATATATACTCTGGTCTCTTTCTGAGCAAATGCCAAGACCAGAGCTGGATGGGCACCGCTCATCCCTGCAACCTCCCTCACCATAGAAGGAAACAGAGGCATGCCATCAGAGTAATCACAGTGCATTCCAGCAGGTCTCCCTGATCTGGACAACTGAATAACTTTCAGGATCACACATGTAAGTAATTCCTCAAAAGCAATCCCAGATGAGTTAGACCCCTCTTAGCACACACATGAAAAAAAAAGCATGAGTTAAGACCAGAAAAAAATCTTTTAATTGCTGCTGTCCTCTGATCTTAGAATCATAGAATCATAGAATCACCTCGGTTGGAAAAGACCTTCTTCTTGAAGCCTTAGTGCCTGCAAAACTTTAAAAGAGTTTCAAGGAGCCTCACATTTCTATTAATGTCTATTAATATCTGGAGGGCTGTCAGAAGCCAAAGGGGGATTGCTAAGAATCACAGAACTCCAGCACATCAGTTTTTCCAAAGTTACGTTCTCCATGTACCAGCTTTTTCTAGCTGAGAATTCCCTCATGCCAGTGAGATCTTCAGATGCTCGTTTTAGACTGCTTTAAAACTGTAGTATATTGAAAGATTAGTAGAATGAAGCTTTCATGTAAGTCAAGAAATGGACATTTACTTTTTAGCAGCTACAACTGTATTTTTACAGGCTCTGATCAAGTTTTAACAGCATCAGTGCAACTTCCTATTTTGGGCTTTTCTTCTTTGCCAAAAACTTTTCTTAGTAAAACAGTATCTTTTGCATGCTAATTATCCTGCTGTAAAATCCTAAGAAGACTGAGAGGGGATCTCATCAACACGTACACATATCTCAAGGGTGGATGTCACGAGGATGGAGCCAGACTCTTCGCAGTGGTGCCCAGCAACAGGACAAGGGGCAATGGGTACAAACTGAAACATAAGAGGTTTCAGTTGAATATGAGGAAAAACTTCTTTACTTTGAGGGTGACAGAGCACTGGAACAGGCTGCCCAGGGGGCTTGTGGAGTGTCCTATCTCAGGAGATATTCAAAGCCCGCCTGGACGAAGTCCTGTGTAAGATGCTCTAGGAGAACCTGCTTTAGCAGGGGGGCTGGACTACATGATCTCTGGAGGTCCCTTCCAACCCTTACCATTCTGTGATTCTAATGGAAATAAAACTGTCATTTTACTGCAAGGTAAACCAGCAAAGACATTAATACACAGAAGCAGTTTCAGGCTTTCAGTAAAAATCTGTCATTCCTTCTCTCCATCAGTATTTCACACCAGGATGGTAGTCAGATGAACAAAGTCCACTTTCCTTCCAGTGAAAACAAAGGCTACACTTTAGCTTTGTCTACCTGCTTGTCTCCATAGCCCCTTCTAGGCAAACAAATCGCACACACAACCATGTAACTAGCCTCCTTCACTGGCACTTCTTGAACAGGTTTCCAACAGTCTGAAGCCACCTGGCTCCACCTCTATGCTGCACTGCTTTCTTCTTCTTTTCCCTGTATCTAGATGTCTTTTGGCGTGCACAAGTTTTTTTTAAAGAAGCATCATAATGAGCCACTCATGCTGTCATTTCAATAAATAATTGAATTTCGATTCAATAATATATATTTTTTTTTAATTTGGAGATATCTTTATTAATCCAGAGTATTGCATTTATCCCCAGCTGGTCTGCCAATCAGTCTGACAAATAAACTGTCCAGTTAGTGATTTTACCCTATAACAACATCATTATCCCTAAAATCCCAGTCTGAACTAATATATTATGGAGAATCGAACAGTTACATGGAAACTACTTTTCACAAGTTAATCTTTAGAGCCAGATCATGTGAATGAAAAAAATGCACCTGAATCCTGTGCTCTTATAGTGCTTAATGAAATAAAA
Organism: Gorsachius magnificus; assembly: GCA_034008185.1. Classification (NCBI taxonomy): domain Eukaryota; kingdom Metazoa; phylum Chordata; class Aves; order Pelecaniformes; family Ardeidae; genus Gorsachius; species Gorsachius magnificus. Next base: position 169,886,704 of record CM067081.1, read on the forward strand.
GTGGCTCCATAGTGGTGTTGACATCCCCGTGGACCTAAGTCTTGATTGAGTCATTCACTTACTTGCTGATTAGTAATATTGAACAACCACAAAAGTTCCCCCTGCCATTTGTATAAAGCACAAAGGATATATGGTGCTTAAAAGAAACCAACAGTCATTTTGGTAACTGTTAAGCATAAGAAGGCTCAATTAGAAATTCAAAGTATGTACTTCAATCCAATATTAAAGTATTAATACTCAGTTGTGGCTGTGCTCCAAGATTAGAATATATGAGCTCTCAATCACACAATAACATCTAGCACATTTTGTGGTATCGAAGACAGGGAAGGTCTCTTAAGGAGATAGTTATCTCAATGTACTTCCTCAATATCGAAGTAATTAATATAATTTTCTGTAGATCTTGCAAGTTTGCAAGGTTTTCCTTCCCGGTAGAGGATTGATTCCTCTACAATCAAGTCCTTCTATAAATAAAACTTAAAGAAGCTTGAGGGCACCTTTTGAGTTTCTTGGCTCTATATGCCTCAACTTTAACTCTTATTTTTTATTTCTATACGCCTGAAGTAGGTTAAGAAAGCTTGTACCTATTACTCCATGTCCTTAAAAAAGACCAGGGGGAGAGGAGTTAACTGAGCTAACGCTACAGACTGGGCCTCTGTGCCAGCAAAGGCGTCCACATGCTCAGTGTCTGTAACACATTAGATGGGATTAGTGTGTTTTCTTTCTAATACGTACACACTGGTGTTTGTCTCACAGCTTAGATGGAGAAATTTTTCGATTATCCAAGCCGGTGCAGAGCACTTCTTAACCTGGCAACCTCAATGGCCCAGGCTGGATTCGATTCTGCATATTCCCAAATTCCAGCTGTTCCAGCCAGCAGCCAAGCTGTTGATATGTTGAATGGGGTCATTCTTCTCGTGGCTGGAGCTACAGAAAGCACAACAGATAATCCATAAAATTCCAGAATAAACAGCATTTAACAGCCATTTCTCACCTGCAGAAGATGGTGAGACTCTTCCATTTACTCTAGACTGGAAAGGTATAATTTATGCTTCAATGCTCGCTATTTCCATGTATGCAGAACAGTATTCCTGGTGAAGGAACAATCCTGCTGAGTGGGCAGAACCAAATCCTGTGAAAAGCTGGGACGACCGATACTATTTTCCATAGCTTCCCTGTGAAGAAACAGGTTTTCACAGAACTATGACAAGAGCCTGTGTTCACCCTCGAGCATTTAGAAATGCAAATGAGGTAGGCCATAAAAGAGTGAATGCGGTTTGAAGCTGTGCTTAGGAAACCTTCCGCTCAACGCGCTAATGGTCCATGGCTAACCAGTTCTCACCTGGTAAATCAAAAGTTGGTACCACGTTGGAAATGGGCACGACTAATAAAAACATGCTTTCTTATGGGTTATGAACGTACATTATTAATGAGTTTGAACTACTAAACCCTGAATTTCATAGAAAAGGCTTTCCAAACCATACTGAGGTCAATGTCAGCGGCAATACACTTGCAAATTGCCAGTGTAAAGGAAGAGATGAAAAGGGCATGAAGAGATGAAAAGCCCCTATAGCTGGGCTTGGTTAAACACAGGGGTAGGTTCAAGAACTCAGATCAGGCATGGAGAGAAAAGGTGCATGATGCCAGGGTGGTAAAGAAACTTAATTAGGCCCAAGAGTCTTATCCTCTCTGCATAACTATCAGTAAGGTAACTGGATGCAGGGCATCCACTAAAGCTTTCCTGTCATGACTAACAGTGGACTGTGACAGAGCTCAAGGCGGAGAAAGACCAGAAGTGTTTTCCATAAGGTAGGTAACTGCTATGACAGACTGCTCTTTCACACTTTCCAGGGCTTCTCCCCAGGAGACTAAACCTGTCATCTGTTCTAAGGAGGAAATATGCCATAACATTTTAATTTCCTGGCCCTTTTTGCTAAATGCGTAGACTGTGGAAGCAGTATTGGTTGATCACCGCTAGGCAATATACCAAATATCCTTTCAGTGAGTGTGGTCCTTGAGTGTTTTGTTGTTACAGGCTTCCTCCCTTTCACTGCTTGTCTATTGCTTGATTCATAACCTTTTAGAGGAAGAGACTATTACATTATGCATATAAAATAGTCTGACAAAGCTCAGAGGGTAACACAAGAACTCCAAGGTAATTCAGCATGGTAATAATCAAGAAATGCAAAAAAAAAAATCCCTGTAATGAATTCATCAGCAGTGCCATGCTGTAAAAGAAAATTATCAGCCCATTTTTGTGGATTGGATGGAGAGGCCCAAAGAGATTAGATGTTTATTTGCCCTATACTGAAACCCCAATATATTGTAGAGTTAGGGATGGGTTCAAAATTTTTCTGTACCTGAACAGCTCATCTTTACTTTGGCAGAAACCTAGTCTTTTGAAAACTTACCATAAATTCTAGGTTAAAACTAGACAAACTTTTCTAATGAAATTTCTTACTGTGTATTTTGAGCATATCTAATCTCCTTTAGGAAATGACCACTGACTTGGGCAGACTATTTTTCTTCATTCCGTGTTAACATGCTTTTTAATCATCACCAAAGACTGCTGTCTCAGGAAATGCTAGTTTTCCTTTCCGTTTAATGCACGCTTGAGATTTAGTCTGTGTTACCCTGACAGATGTCTTCTCCGAAGAGGACTCAAATTCTGTCACTGCTGCTGGGATGGATTTGCCAGCTGGACTCCACGCAGTAGAAATCAAGTGTCGTTTTTCCACACCCAGCACCAATACATTATTTACACGGTATGTAAACTGTAACAGCATGTTAGAAGACCTGCAGGATCACCTTTGCACAAGCATTAGGAGGCACTGCTCAACAACTTTTCCGTGGCTGGAGCAGGTAAAAGGAGTTTCCAAGCTCTAGGTTGAAACGCTTATTCCAGTGCCTAGTTTATTCCAGTGCCTAACTTGCATTCGCCGATTATGGCTAAGGCAGCGCTGCAATGGACACGGCAAATCCCGAGCTGCCTCCCGCAGCTAGGTGCTGCCCTGAAAATACCGGGCGCTCGCCGGGAGCTCCGCCAGCCGCCGAGCCCGCTGCCTTCCCAGCCGCGGGCCGAGGCGGCGCCCGGCGGGGGGGACCCCCCTGCTCACCGGCGTGGCCGGGGGACCCAGCCCCAGGGCTTGGCTCAGCGCCGGCAGCCTAATTGCCCTCGAGTGCCGCGGCGGCGGGAGGCTTCCCCGCAGGCTGCCAGAGCCCACCGCTGAGGCGGCCGGGGACCCCCGCCCTCGCCCTCCCCCGCCCGCCCCGCTCGGCCCCCCCCCCGGGGGGCGGGAGGCCCCCCCCAACGCCGCGGGCCGGCACCCAGCGCCCCCAGACCCAGACCCAGACCCAGACCCCCATCCCCCCGCACCCCCCCGCGCCTGCCGCTCTCCCGCGGCGGCCCAGCCCGCCGCCCCTCCGGCCCCGCGGCGGGCGCGCTTCCCTCCCGCCCTGGGAAGGGGCAGGCTCGGCTTGCTCCTGCCTCCCACTTCCCCTTAAGTTTCGCGGGTTTCCCCCCCACCGGGGGTGGGCCCGGTCCTCCCGGGGGGGGCCGCCCCCGCCCCCCCTGGAGGCAGATCGGGGATATAAAAGAGCTGGCCGGGCGCCGGCTGGGGCTCCAGTCAGCGCGGGCGCTCACGCCGGGGGGAGAGGGGCGCAGCGGGGCGCGCAGGGCGGCGGCGGCGGCGGGGGAAGCGGGGCAGGCGGAGGCAGCGCGGGGCTCGCCGTGGGCAACCCCAATGCGTGGACTATCGGCCGCTGCGTTATGCTGGAGCTACGGTTCCGCTGAAGGGAGTTTGCACACGGCCGGCTGGGCTGGACTGCAGCGCTGCCGTTCCTTATGACGAAGGCACAAGTGAGTGAGGCCGGGCGGCGGGGGCCGCGGCCGGGGGGGGCCGGGGGTGGGAACTGCTGCCGCTGATGAGCGATGATGGGGAGCGGGGTGGGAGGAGGAGAAAATGACCGCCCGGTCTCGCCCTCGCAACCCGCAGCCCGTGGAAAAGTTGCAGCAAGCGGCCGGATCGGCAGCTGAGCCGTGGGAAGGCGCTGGGAAAAATTACCTTAATAAATCAGTTGCCTGTGTTACACTGGCGAGCTGAGTGCGAAAACACGAAATAATCGGAGGCAGCGGTGCCGCGGCTGCTGCGCTCAGCAGCTCCCGTGAAGCCGCTCCAGCGTGCGGCGCCGGGCCGGTGCTGCGGATGGCCCCCGGCACGCCGGCCCTCGCCCTCCCTCACCCCGCCGTCAGGAGCCGCTCCCTGCCGTTGTGGGTGTCCCTGCCCTTATTCCTCCAAGTTCTGTACCGATTGCAGTCGCTGTGCTGTGCGGTTTTTAAAAGGCAAGGATGGGGACAGACACGAGTGGAAAAATCATGTTGTAGCAAGCAGCAGCTCAGAGAAACTCAGAAGAGAAAAAGTTTACGCCTTGACTTTGCAAGGTGCCAGTACCCTCCATCCTGGCTGACCTCAGTGGGAGCCAGGGCTACTCGGTGCCGAGACTGAGCTCTTGAGAGAGAACAACGCACAGACACGCACGCCGCTGGTCCTGCGCGGGGTCTTTTGCCTTCCCCTCCGCTTCTTGGGTAGAAGCGAGATACTTTCTCCCTTCCGTTACTTCTTGGCAATTGCTGGGTCGCCCACGCACCAGTAGCCTGACGATACTTAAGCATACGGTCGTTGGAAAAGACATAAAATATATTTTTAAGAGCAAGGGAAGGACCTTACTGAAGGCTTTTGGGCAGTTGAATAGTTTTTCAAGAGGTGACAGGAATTAGAAATACTCACTTTCTGAAATATTTAAATCTCAGCTGGCCAAAGCAGTGGAGAATGTACCCATGCTTAAAGAGTTATACCTTGGAGCCTTAATTTTTCTGATGCTGAAGAACAGTGAGGTACTATTGTAAATGATCAGTTCTGAATTGCAACAGCGTATATCCATTGCTGTTACTCCCTTTAAATGACTAAAGATGCCTTGCCCCTCAAAGCTGTTGTGTCAGACCTTATATACAAACTTAGTCAAATATGCAGAATAGATTAGTAGTTGGGAAGGGTCTCTTAAAGAGTAAGAGCTGTATTTATGTGTGCTTCGATATATGCATTCATTTAATATCGGAGAGGATAGCAATAAAGTCACAAGATGTTACCCTAGCCTGTGGAAGCATGCATGTAGGGCTGCTTCTTCAGAGAAGGAAAAAAACTGTTCAGCAAACAAAAGAGGATTTATGAGTGCAAGCAGTCAAGCATTTTATTTCATACAAACTGTAAACTTCTAAAGCCACAGAGTACTTTTGCAAATTCAGAGCAAAGCGGGAATAATCCCTCTCTCCCAATGAACTGGGAAAGACAGGCAGTCTTGGCATTCAGGACCATATGGCTTGACTCAGGGGCTCACGAGCTGTAGCCTGTGGAACAGCTTCTTGTCGTGGTGGTGAAGCATCTGTCAGCCTTCAAGCAGTTATGCTTCCTGCTTTTTGGAGACAGTGACAGACTCCTAGCTCTCCAAAGGATTTTTTCCTTCATTTTAAGGATTAGCAAACAAACGTGATACCAAACCATTAATCATTCCGAGGGGATCAGCGCAGGAGATACTTTGAGAAAGACTTTCCGCTAAAATCATGGAGACTCTTGTGCAAAGAGAGAGCAAGTGAAGTGGATACAAGAAGGAGGACTTAAGCACATTGGGGCGTTTGGCACATGAAAGTAAACTTTAATCTTTACGCTCTCCTGTGGCTACTTTTGCCACTGTCTAGAGCAGTAACTGGTGTAGAGAAAAGAATGGGATTGGGGAGCCGGGAAAGAAGTTAACATTTCTTATAAGAACATATTCTGCAATAGACATAGCACAGAAAGTGAGAACCACTATGTCGCCGAGCCTTGAAAACACTTAGTAATACCTGGATAGTGCTTAAAATAAATCAGGGATTTTGATGTTTGAGGTAATGTTACACAGGGATAATATATAACTAGTGCAGCTGAAGGAGTAGCTGAGTCATACGTCCGTGCAACAAAAGTGCTGGAAGAGTCGTGCCAAACGCTAGACTAGAAGTGAGCAGGTTGGTCAGTTTATTTAAGTCTGTCTTAACCCAAGAAACCACAGGAACTGCAGAAGCATGTTCCCCAGCAGCGTCAGTCCTAGAAGCACTGTTTCTGAAACTGTTCATTTTGATAAATATATAATGTACCAACACCTCCTGGATTTATTTTTTTTTAAGTAATAATCCCATTAAAAATGTGACTAAACATTTAGGGTCCAGTCATACAAATAATTTTTCAGTGGGACTCTTTCCATGAATTAATCTTATTGAAGGATTTCTTGTATGAGAGGCTTTATACACTTAGTAAGAACTATTATCAGAAGTGAGTTTATGTCATGCTGCATGCTACTATTACAACAAATAAAATGCCACTGATGTGTGGACAGCCTTTTACATTTTGAATAAAACAGGATGTGTGGTGCTGGTGTGATACAATCCTGCAAAAACACGTAGCAGATTTCTGATTTGCTTGTTCTTTGTTTGATTTGACGACAATCTAAAAAAGATTAAGTTACTAAGAAACATGCTGCAAGGCGGGGTCACCCATGGGGCTAGCTCAGAAGGCTGCTGATGTTCAGGCATCGCAGATACTTGGTTCAGGCACTTGATTTTCAGCAGTGGGTTACATGCACAACCTCTTAGAAACCTCAGTATTAGAAGGGTCTTAGACTGGAGCTCGGCTTTTTACCTCTGAATGTGTGCATTATTGCTGGCAGTTGTCACCTGCTTAGGTTGTCCTATCTGTAGCACCTTTGTGTCACTGAAGTGGGAGCCTCTGTAGAAATTATTATGCAATGGTACCTGGAAAAAGAATTAGTACACAAATTGCCTGCTCCGGTCTCATTATCAGCAGGCTAAATCAGAAACACAGAGCAGATATCTGATACCTTGGTGCGAGCTTGCAGAGTCATTTTTTTAGGGGAAATGGTGAGCTCTAATCTGCAATCTTTCTTGCTCATTCTGCAAAAAAATGGACACTAGGCACTGGAAGATATTTGGAGCTCATGGTAGGTATCTGCTGCTCATCAGATAGAAAAAAAAAGAACTTCTTGGAGCCAGAAAGATGTTGTGCTATTCACAGTGAGTAATGGACTAAGGTCTCTTTTCCCTTTTCCCCTGGTTTCGACTCAGCTTAGGCGAGGCTGGTTTGCAAGTACTGCAGCTGGAAAGGACATCCTGGAATAAAGTGTCATATGGAGAATAACCAGCAGATGACCTGGAAGACTCTAGGGTGGGGAAGCATTTTGTTAGGCGTGTTTAGTGATCTTTATTTTTTTTTTTTTTTTCCCCTTCGCCTGCTTGTATCGTGCGCCTGTAAGTTTTTATCTCCATGAACTACGGAGCACTTGGCTTTGTAGTTTAAACTGAGGCTGCTAACCCAGTCTGCTTCTGACCCAGTTCTGCAGTCACACTAAAATCTAGTTTTTCCTTTTGTGCACTGCATGTCAGTCGTTCAGGTATGGTTCTGCAAGCTGACAGCGCCATTCTCCAAGTTTTGTTATGTGACTTAATGGTATGCTGGCTCATGTAATCGCCATATTGTACGAAAGTTAAGAGTTGGCAAGATGCAGCCCTTGGCTTCGGGTGGGCAATGCTCAGTATGCAGTATGTAAACACAACACCCATTTATTTGAAGTAAGGCAGAAAAAATCTCCCTACGCAATTCCATTTGAGTGGTGTGGGAGCTGACAGATGAAAACGAAAGCGTTTGTTCTCACCCTGGTCTTTGGTATGCCAAACCTGAGGTTAGTCAACCTTTTAAACACACTGCAAATCCGCTTGTTTTTTGTTTGTTTGTGGTTTTTTTTTTTTTTCCCCCCCTGGTGTAGTGTGGAAAAAGGAGATGGATGAATGTAAGGTGAGTGGAGAGGGGTAGCACTCCTCTTTATTTTTGTTGATTGGCCCATGTTTACATTGAATACTGAGTCATATGTAAACGTGCAAAACCGACATTTGCAAATATTACCCATGCTGAAATAACTGACTGTGGGGAGCACGTAAAATACAGAATTCTTTGCTGGGTAGTTTTAGTTATTGACGAAAGTAAATAGTATCAGACATTTATTAGTATGAGAATGAAAATTGGAAATACGTTACAGTTACAAACAGAAAATAAAAATAGTGTTAAGTATTTTATTTGTTTAAAGCTGGTAGCATGCATAATATCTGAGGTCAATAAAAGTAAATACACTAATAAAGATATTTCTACTGTAGGACTAAATAAAAGGTGGTTTAGGAATTCAGATTAATGAACACTTTGGATCATGATAACACAGGAAATAAATTTGCCTCTAATTTCCTCTTGTTATCTAATAACCACTGGGTGAATGACTGGTTGTTGTTTCTGTTTAAACAATGTTTAAGTTATACAAGGTGGATGGATGCAATAACCATTTAAAATCTGATTAGGAATTATACATATTGTTGCTGCGCAGAGCAGACTTAAGTTTAGGTGCAAGGCGAAAATAGCATCAGGTCAAAGATGTCACTGTAGGTGACTACTGAAGAAGACCCTTGTGGTACTCACTGCTTTGGAGCCATGCTTTGGAGCACACTGTTTTGCAAACTGGGTAAGTCCCGAGCCTCCAGCTGTTCCATCACCACTTCAACCAATGTTAGAAGTGAGATCAGGTGGTGCATGCTGCTGGGGGGTGAGTGCAGGCTCCCCCCTGCAGGGCCAATATTGCTCGTTGGCAGTGGTCAGGGCTCCTGGAAGGCACACTCAAGCAGGTCTGCTGTAGACCCACCTTTCAGACCCCTGCTAGCCCCAAACCTTCACTGCTGTTAAAGAGTACTTGTAAGCATGCATTTGGTTATTTTTCTTCATTTTTGCTGCAAAACCTGCTGAATGGAGATCATTTTCAGGAATGACCCTTAAGGTCATATTTAGCCTGAAGAGCTAACTCTTCTCCCATCTGTGATTTGGTGGCTGTTTGTAACAGCCATTTGCATGGTATTTCTTAATGTTTCAATGAAGAGATTCTAGGAGTCAGGCTGGGTATCTTGGTACTCCTCCACCTTCTCTGGCTCCTCGGTGATTTTGGGCAGCAGAGATGGGAAGCCAGAGAGGGGTGTATGCTGGCAGCCTTGGGGCTGGGACAGATGTGGGTTGCACACTTCAGCTCAGACTGATGTTCTGCAAAGCCTGCAGGTTTAGGCTGGACTCTCACAAGAGGATGAGTATATGGTCTACAGAGATTACCTCCGGGTTTGCAAACAACCTTGATTCAATCGAGACAGAAAAAGGCTAATCTAAAAGAATTTACCTGAGCATGTTCACTGGAGAGAGAGACTCACAGGTTCACATCTTTTCTTGCATAGGAACTTAGGTCTCCAAGAAGGGTCTAACCATCCAGTCTGTCTTGTTGAAGCTGTTCTACTTTGTATAAATAATTATGCATTGTGCCAGAGGGGGGAAATAAATAAATAAATAAAAATGTCCAGACTCTGAAACTGAAGTGTAACTTCAGTGTTGCTCCAAACTGAACTGGGTCTATGCAGATTAAGATTTGAACACCCCTGAGTTAAGTCATACTTTAAGGCCAAATTAACTGAGCTGCTGAGTTTATTTGTTCAGTCTTGAGGGTGGTTGACACATGAACTAGGAATGTAGTGGGGACTGTACTTAAGGCCACAAGTCCAAATTCACGGATTGCAAATCATGCCAACCTCTGAAACTATTCAGAAAGACTTAGGCTGCTGCAAATCAGAGTCTGAAAACATCAGTCTGCCAGTTCTATCTGTTTGTGTAGCTTGGTATTTCCAAGCATGGCCATCCCGTGTGACTGAACCTGGCTTCTACACAATCACATTAACTGTCTCACTGACAATAAACCCTCATCCAGTGTCTTATTCAGCTGGTTTTCTGCCTTTCATTTGTTCTGCTGTCATCGGCTCCAGGGGCATCAGTTCATTGGCAGTTAAGGCCAAGGATAAGCATAGTCCAGTTTGCTCTACCATCTCGTCTTTAGAAGTACCTGAAGAAGTTTTTAGAAGCACTCTAAATATAGCTTTAGGAATACATTATGTATAGGCAGCCTATGCAGTATGATAGCACCTACATTCTGCATTTTCTTTGGCTGGAATTTCTCTACTTGATGTTGGCAAGATCACCTGTAGTGATAGCCTTCCAGTGTCTTTCCTTCTAAATGAATGACACTTCCCCACCCCCCACTCCCCCCGCCCCTTGCAAGTAATGAAAGTTGGGAAGAAATCCAAATGTCTCACCCCATTGAACCAGTATTGTGGTTTAACCCCAGCTGGCCATTAAGCGCCACACAGCCACTCACTCACTCACCTCCTGGTGGGACGGGGGAGAGAATCGGAAGGGTAAAAGTGAGAAAATTTGTAGGTTGAGATGAAGGCAATTTAATAGGTAAAGCAAAAGCTGTGCACGCAAGCAAAGCAAAGCAAGGAATTCATTCCCTTATTCCAGTCGGCAGGCAGGTGTTCAGCCATCTCCAGGACAGCAGGGCTCCATCACGCGTAATGGTGACTTGGGAAGACAAATGCCATCACTCCCAATATCCCCCCCCTTCCTTCTTCTTCCCCCAGCTCTCTATGCTGAGCATGACATCATACGGTGTGGGATACCCTTTGGTCAGTTGGGGTCAGCTGTCCCGGCTGTGCCCCCTCCCAGCTTCTCGTTCCCCCCCAGCCTGCTCGCTGGTGGGGTGGGGTGAGAGGCAGGAAAGGCCTTGGCTCTGTGTGAGCACTGGTCAGCAGGAACAAAAGCATCCCTGTGCTATCAACCCCGTTCTCAGCTCAAATTCAAAACATAGCCCCATGCTAGCTACTGTGAAGAAAATTAACTCTATCCCAGTCAAAACCAGCAGAGACAGTGTCCACATACATACCGAGGAACAGACAGTGTGCCAAACCAGCTGTTCATATACAGTATTCTTTATTTGGATGCCAACCTGTTTGTGTAGAAACTTGCATGCAGTGAAGGTCCTAAGTGTGGTGTGCAAGCTTTCTGCCTGAGAGATTTGAAAACCTGTGGGCACAGCTGAGCCTGGGAATGTCCAGTTTCAGCCTAGAATAACTGGTGTGCAGAAGTACCTGCTAACAGTGTGTATTTCCTTTACAGTGTGTCAATTCGCACCACGCTTTATCATGAATGGAGTAAGGCAGATGACAGATCTCTTCAGAATAAAGGTTTATCTGAGTCCTATACAGGATAATCTTAAACCCTTCTTGTCAACTGGTTCTACAGCTTTTTCTTTGTGCATATTTATTCTTTATTGTGAAACTCAGAGTTCAATGACAGGTAAAGTTAATTCCTCATTTTTTGAGAAAGAACTTAATAATGCTCAATTATTTTTTTGAAAGGAGTTTTATTATGATATGTGACAGGTATATACTTTTATTTTAATTTGAAAGTAGAAGGAAAAAAAATTTCCTTGCTACCTTGTGCTTTCTTAGTAGCAGCAGACCAATATATGTCTTCTATTTATGTTTGCAATATGATACATCATTGCTGGATGGATTCTTCAGTCTGTTTAGTAACACATGACCTCTAATTACTTGGGAAAAAAGTTATTCTGGCAATATAAGTCAGGCCATAAATCTAAGTTGTGCATGTTCTGGCAATCTATTTCCGTTTAGAACAGAAAATGAACTCTGCAAATCGTACAGCAACTCTTTTTGTAAGAGCTGCTCCTGGACTTAACAATGAATTTAATGACATCTACAGCACATACTGAAAACTTGGAGTAATACACTGATGTACAAGGTTCATTATTTTAAGGTATGATTTAGGACAGTGCCTGTAAATGTGGAGGTTTTAAAGTGTGTAGGGAAGCTTCTTCCCCCATTTCATGTTAATACAAAAAATTCGTCTCTGTTTATGGAAATTTCATAACTGTAATGGAGTTAAGAAAAATGGGAGTAGGATATCAAGGTGCTGACTTTTGTGGTCTAACCGAAGTAATGGGCTGAAGTAAGGCAGTAAGGAGTCAGGCATGATACATTTAAATTAATAATATGCTGCATATATGCAAAATAATTCACTAAATGAAAATAAGTGCTTAGAAATTTAGGGAGGTTGAAATTTAAACATACTAATGGTTTATTGTAAAGAAGTTCTAAGTACTCTCTAATTTTCAGCCTCCATTTGCTACTTATTTAAGTGAACTAAGCAAAATTTGTCTTTTGCATTAAATGGCAAGCAGACTATATTACACATTATGTCTTTAAACTGATATAGATCTGAATGTCAGTTCTTCTTGAGATTTGTTTTTCTTTTACTACTTTGAAGCATGCAGGAATAGGAACGTTAGTCAGCCAAATGAATTTAGGAAGCTTGTATAACACTGCTTGGCACCCTCTTTCGTTTGGATTAAAAAATATGTTCCTGAATAAACAGAGCTTTTTGGTGGTTATTTTAAAAAGGAGGGGAAAAAATATATCTCCAATTTTCAGAATTGCTGTCTTTTTCAAATTACTGTGGTTCTGCAATGTGTGGATTGCATTTCTATTCAAACAGCAAAAACTATCAATGCTGCATTTGACACCAGTTTAAATGGTTCTGATAGGTGTTGCATTCTTTATTTTCAAGGAAATATGAACCGTATTTATAAACTGTAAGTTTAAATACTGTCACTGAAGCTGCTTTGATCTTCTGTATTATAATCCCTGGCAAAGAATGTGCCCTAGATTTGCCATGCATTCTCTAAATCCACATCCTTTAAAAATTCTGGCCATAGTCATAGTCTATTCCAAACTGTTTTTTTAAATTTCTTCAATATTTGTTCCTTTAATAGTGTAAAGCTGGGAAGTGAAAACCCCCTTTTCAGGCTACAAAATCCAGTGAAAATCTTGGTATTTTTAAAAATCAGACTCCATTCCCAAGCAGGGTGGTGTTCATAATCCTCCATCAATTTTCTTCTGCCATGGATGCAGAAAGATTTCGTTCCCTCCCATGACTGTGACCAAAATTTCTAGATTTTTTTTTTTTATATCATCACATCTCAAGCCCACATCTAAAAATTCCTGTTCATCCTTCAGGTTTCTCTCTCCTCTCCCTATTCAGACAGAAAACTAACAATGCTACCCTCATTTTTTTTGTGCACCTTTCCTGGTCTTTGCTGTATTTAAGTTGGCATCCTCACCTCTGACAACAGAACTTAGCATTTCTGGCATCTAGAATACTGAAGGTGTCTCTCTCACCATCCTATTTCCTTCCATGCAATCTAAGCTTCATCTCTGTTGAATGTTTTCTACATTTTATGTAGTATTCTGTACAGTGGCCACTTTTATTTCCCACAGTCTTTTTGAGGCCCACTTCAAACATTAACCCTCTGAATAACCTGGTTTTACTGTATTTTGTCTTGTCTGTAAAAAGTAAGCATCTCAGGATTAGAATGAATCCACTGTTCCATGGAATACATTGTTTATTTATATGATGACGCTCATAAGCTATTAATACAGTTATGAAGAGCCCTCTGAAATATTGGTCTGCCTTTCTAGAAGTGAATGAATCTAGAAATGAATACCTTTTCCTTCAAAATTACCTTCAGTAATTTTCTTAATATATTAAGAAAATCCTTGAGGTTTTGTGGTGGTTTTTTTTTGGTTTGAAGAGTCAGATACTTATTGAGACCAAAGAAAATCCTTTGAGAGGTAATTGTTATTGCTTTCTCCTGTATCTCTCAGCTTTGTTACCTAATCATATCTAACTCGGTGTTTTCATTTGGCCTTTAAAAAAGTCTGGCCTAAATCCACTGGAGTGAATTTCCTATCTTTCTTCCCTTTCTCCTCAGCACATTTTTAAAAAGTCTCTTCTCGCACACAGGTTTTAAGGATCAACTAGACATTTGCCAGTAATAATCAGATTGTCTATAGTACTTTTGGTCATTCCCCATTGTAACAGAATGTTGTTGACATTTACAAATGGTCTGAGACATATGTGAAGTTAATCTGATTTTAGCCTACTGGTTTATTTCTATTGAAACAAGTCCCTCTTGCTTTGCATCCAAGAACATTATTTCAGTTACTGTTGAATTTGTACCTGTTTAAAGTGCTAATTGTCAAACTATGATGTGCTTTTTGGCTTTATTCACTATGAGAGATTCTTCTTAACATACACACTCCATTACTTATTTCAGAGCAAGTGGCTCACTTCCCACAAAACTGGGAAGAATTTTTTTTCCTTTACAAGTTGATAAGTATCTCTTAAGTAACTTTCTAAGAAACTGCATCGCTTAGGAAAATACCTTACATCATACTGGAATTTTAGAGTGTAGACATTGAAAAGTATATACTCCGAGGAGATTTGCACTAATCATCTCAATGATTGGATGTATTTTCTGTGAGATTAATTGTGGAAGCCAAAGAAATTTCATGATAGGCCAGGCAACTTAATGTGTCCTCTTTAAGAATAATAATCCTAGGAAACTTGTGAGAACTAGGTGTATAAATCATCTAAGAAATCGTATTATATTCTGTCAATATTTGCATTAGTTTCTCTATCAGCACATCTGTAAAAAAGATGCTGTTGAACATGAATCAGAAGAATAGCTTCACTACTGTTCTTTCTAGTTCATATGACCAAACGTAAAGCTTTATAGGAAGTAAACACACCGCACAGAATTCACAACTGCATTTTTTGTGAGTAAAACCTGTGAAAATCATCAGTAAAAATTAAGGTGAAATAGCTGTTTTTCCAAAGGGTTGCATTCTGTTGCATTGTTGCAAGTGTTGCGAGGTTACCTAATATTTCTTATAATTTATTTACTGAATTCAAGGTACTGTATTACTGGTGTCTTTAGAATTGTATTTTATAAGCATCTGCATTTAATAGGCATTGTATTTCTCCAAAATTGTACAGAATAGGAAGCTTTTTTCTCAGCTTATTTTTCTTCCAGTTGTATCTGCATCTCCAGAGTCCTACCCAGCCACAAACTGACTGAGTCAACTTATTCTTTCAGTATGTTTACCTCACAATTTCTGCAATTTTTAAGGAAAGCTGCGAGTCGAGCTTCAGGTTTAAGTTTAGACATTTACAGTTCTCTCTAGTTAGCATAACTCAAGCAAAAACATTGAGGCAGTATGTGAATGACTTTCATATTAATTCTGTGGTCACTCTTGTGTGACAACGAAGTTAGCTGGGATACGTCCTGTGTCCCTTTCTTCTGAGCCGAGAGCACTTGCACATTAATATGTATCATGGGAATGTGCCTCTTCTTCCTGGAAATGTAGGGGAATTGTGGGGAAACACTGAAGTACTAGAAACACTTTGATGGAGTTTGTAGTCCTTAGCCTTTACAAGTCCCAATCAGAACCAAAACCAAACAAAAAAATCAAAACAAAAAACCTGAACCCACCCACAAACCACTAGGGTGTTAGAATTACAGTTTTTGTTGGCAGGTCTAAAGTTCAGGGCAGGATATAAATTATAACTCAGGTTAATTTTACAGTAAAGTCAAGATGTTCATAACTTGGTAAAAATAGGTGATCATGGTGTTCCCTTCATTTTCTTAAATATATAGGAACTCTTAACACATTAACTCTTAATTTTTGTCTTTGGAGTTAATGAATATGTCCAGAGTTTTCCTAACAGCTTGCCTCTATTGTGTTGTCAGCAGAACTTGCTGTGTTTAAGTCAGTCAGTAGAAGGAAGGTGGGAACTCTATATTGACAGAGTTCAATGAAAGGAATAGAAAAGCCCAGCTACTGTGAAAGAAATGCTTTCAATGTACTAAAATCCCTTGTGTTTCAAAATGAGTGAATAAACAGAAAGCATTGAAATTACTTATTTAGATAAAAAAAAAAAAAGTCTCAGAAGAAAACTAAGTAGCCCCAGGTTGAGAAAAAAATTATTTAGTGACAGAAAGTAAAGTGTAGGAATAAGTCAGTAATTTGTAACATGGCAAAAACCTAAGAGGTAATGTTCTCTAATTGTCAACAACCTCATATAGTTCAGTCTGGTAAGAAGGTTCCCAGATTGATGACAACATGTGCAAGCTACATAAATTACTCAGGTTAATTGAAATTAAAAGAGATTCTGAGGAACTTTATAACGGTTTAGAGAAGATAGGAGAACAGATGGCATGATGGCAAGTGGAGTTTGTGGTGTTCAAGAGCAAGGGGGATGCATTTTGGAAAGAATGTTTTGAACTAATTGTAACTACGTTAATAACAGCAGTTTTCATTAAATATAAAAACTACTTACAAGCTTTTTTAATGTTCTTGTAGAAATAGTTGGTCAGGAAAAAGGGATGAAAACCTGTAGTAGAACAAATCAACCAACATACTGGGATGCAGTAGGAGCAGAAAGAGAAACCTAAAAACCGTAATGCTTTTATGATGGTGATAGTCAGACACCTTGAAAAAAGTCCTGGTTGCCCCATCAGGAAAAAAGAATATAACAAAAATAGTGGTCCTAAAATAGGCAAAAGCATTATATGGAAACAGTGTGCAAATGAAGGGGGATTGAAAGCTGAGGGCAAGAAACTACCGAGTTACGCAAGTAGTAGTAAAGAGAATTATTACTTGACATTACTGATCTTTTCTTGGTATAAGAGCAAAGAAATGCTTAACACAATTGAAAGTCAGGAGATGCTATAAAACAGGCAATGCTACCTTCACACACAATTACCAGTCTGGAAAGCTTTTTGACACTAGATATAATATGGTTTGAAATGAAGCTTGATAAATGTCAGAGTGAGCCCAAGAGGTCGCTTCCACCAAAAGCGGTAATTCCTAGTCTTCTCATCCTTGCACATCTCTTCTCCTCCTCCACTCATTCCTCAGGGATTAGTTTTCTGTCTCTGAGCTGAATTGGCTAGTCACTGTCTGTGAATTTACTGACTTGTGGAGGGGTCGGATGAATGTCAGAGGGCGGGAAGCTGCAGAGGAGGAGATGCTGAGAGCCCTCTCTCAGCAGCAGGAAGCTGTTAAATTGCTTCAGACCATCTCATTAACCTCAACTGAAGAAAAAAAGGATTATACACTTAAGTAGGTAAATAGCCATGGTTACTTTAGCTTACACTCAGAGAAGGTTGCTTATCTTCTAATTCATGCAATTAAGAAGAAATTTTCAAATAGGCAATATATTCTGTAAGTGTGAATGATCAGGTTTCTTCAGTTTTCTGTGGCTACCAGGCTGATCGTGTACCAATCTGACACTTCTTATTTTCCAAATCTTCATTGCCTTAATTGCACAAGTCAGATTTGGCCTAATTATAAACTCAGTTTTGTATACAACCATCTGCCAAAATTACCATCTGTAACAATTCAGCCTTTAGTTTTGAGAAAAGGAAAACCCTTTGAAATATATTGTAGCTGAACTCCAATTACATGTGAAAGTAATGACAGCTGAGACATTTATACTGAAAGATCTTGCTTTTAGCACGTGAGTATGAATGGCTAGAACTCATAATTTTAGGCGATGCTGACATGTTGCATAGCTCTAACCATTGAAAGACAGTGGAGTTTCTGTGGGCCATCCCTGAAAGATACTTCTGCCCAGTACTTTGGTATCAGCAGGGAAAGGCACTTAAAAGTATGTCCTCCCTTTTAGGGGTGCATATGAATTCAAAATGGACTTTAGTTTCTGATGCAGTAATGCAGTCGCTGGTTTTTTACATTATAGGAAGCATTTTGATCATTCCCAAGCCATCCTATTTTTTGCCATCTTCAATTTACATTGTCCTGGAACAACCTTATATATTGTTTCAAATTCCTAAAATGGCCATTCTGGCAATTTGCTTAAAAAAAAAAAATAAAAATGCATACATCTCATGAAAATCATTCCAGAAAGACTTTTAAAATCAACAATGGCACGATGCATTTTAGTAAATTGTGAAAAATTAATTGATGTTCATTTTCTGTGGTAAAAAGATGTGCAGTTGGAAGAATAATCACTTAGGTATTTTTGACATATGGAAATGTTTTCAGCTTAGATAGAAAACTTAAAAAAATAGTTGATCTGTTCTTACTAATATACCAACGTAATTGCTTTAAGACAAGGCATAATGTATTTGTAATTCCAGCTTGTTGAGGTAAATGGCTTATTGCCTGCTTATGTTGTCTTGCAAGCATACTTAAATGTTTTGAAGATTAGTTTCTAATTTGATGTGTCAGTTACCTGGTTTGTCTGCAGTCCCACAAGCTGCAACTTCAAGGTATTTGAGATTAATCTCACCCATCAGTCTATCACTTCGGATAAATATTCTTTTCATAAAAGAATATCGATTTGGTTTTAATGTACTTATACTCTAATAACAGTATAAATGTAGGATTGTGTTATTCTTTCACCGATCACTACCTTAAAGCTAAATTGTTCACTTGGGTTTTGAGTATGTGTAATAAAGCATCTGATTCAACTGTCTAAGGGCTTAGAGCATTTTTTGTAAATAAAATTATTTACTGGGTATCTTTCATAAATAAATATAAAATTGAGTTCCCAATCAGGAACCCAAATCAGGATCTGGATGAAGTTGGGGTTTTTTTTTCCATTAAGCAAATGATTTAAGTCTTGTTTTGTTTTATTCTGTGTTTTTTGGAAACAGCTGAGCTAAACTTGCATGATTCTCACAAACATTTCTTGGTGCTCTACTAATACGTGCAGCTCAGCTTGTCAGGTACAGTGGAAAGAAGAAGTACAAAATCAAGGCCTACTGAAATCTTGAAAGTGACTGGTTTTAAATAGGTTTAGGAAGAACATAAGCCTAGCAATGTTGCTTCTGAGGGGCTCATTGAAACTTCATTTGAGTATTGACAAATGTGCAGTCACAGTCATATGCTCCAAGTTTTTGAATGGGAAGTCTTAAATTTATGTATTTCCCAGGGCGATATCATGACAGAACTTCTGGTTAACTAACTACTGTGTCAAGAAACGCCATATAAATGAACACAGAACAATAGGCTTTTTATTGTGACAAACAAGTTAAACATGCTCAAAGTCCTCAGGGGTTTTCTTGCATCTCCTTGTAACGGAAGATGAAAATTTAGCACCAAAGCCAGGAGATGCAGGTTTCGGTTTTCACTTTTTTGTTGTTATTTTTTAGTATGCTGGCTTTTAAATGGCTTGCCTGTTGGTGCTTTTAATCTTTTCCCCTGAAAAATTCTCTTCCAGAAACCTCCTGCAGTTTTTTAAACATTAACAATGTATTATTGTTAAAATGTCTGCAGTGTCTGTTTTTGGAGCTTCATTGCCTAACAACACGTGTTTTGTTGGAAACAAAACATGATGTGGAAAGGGTTATGTATTTGTTTTAAAACTCAAACTGTTTCTAACAAACTAGACAATGTTATGTTCAATTTTCCTCTGAATATTCACTTTTGGCACATACTAGGTCTTCTGTTGACTTAGCACAGGATTTCGCCCACAAGATGCTTGTAAAACACCGCACTGAATCTGTAAAGCCACATTTCTCAATCATGAATGGTGTACAGGCACATCATTAATAGACATGGTGTCCAATGTAGTAAATTTCTTGATGAAATGAAAAATAGTGAGAAGGAGCAGAAACTCAAGCTTCACTATGGAAGACCATGGCCTGGCCCCCTTTCTGCAGCCGTGTTGTGTAATGGCACTCTTTCATCCTACAGTAGAGCAGTGTATGAAGAATACTTTTCATCCCTGTTACATGCTCCAAGGTAACTATGTAGGTTTAGAATAGTACTTATAAAAGTACCTTTGAATTCTGAAAGAATAACAGCTTTTATTACATATGTTCAAAATTTTTGGTGTCACTACTGATGATGGAAGGAAACCTAAAATATCCCTTAAGTGTTTCCCAAAAGATCCAAGATTTAAAGCAGCTGAAAAAGCAGAATGACCTTCTTTAATCAATGTTGTAGTTGGTGTTGAAACTTTCGACCACAGGCTTGGCTAAATATCTGGTTGGTTGGGATTTTTTTTAATCTTTTTGAAATACAAAATCACTTTCCTCAGCAACATTTTACAAGAGAAAAATGCACGTTACGTGATAATTAGAAAAGTTATCAGCTGAGGTTTTGGGGATCTAAGTGAAAACCTCTCAGTTCTGGTGCATTGAGATTTCCTGTTCCAAGCCTTTTTAAGTTGGTGCAGGTGCTACTGTCTGGAATATATCCAGAGAAGCCATTTTTTGTGTGCGTAAATGGGAAATACCTCTTGTGTCAGCTATTTATCAATGGGAGAAACTGCTCTGACTAATGAGGAGCTATCCCTTTTAAAAGTTGCATGACTTAAAGTGTTGATTTTAAGTTGTTTGTTCCTCTTCACTTCAGAAGCAACCACCTGTCTGGATACTGCATCCATTGTAATGGCCGCAACAATGCTCAGTAAGAGGCAGGGTAACCCTCTATTTACGTTTGCTGGAGAGGAGAGCCTGTGAAACTAAGGTACTATAGAGACTAAATAAATACAATTTGTAATCTGAGAGGAGGTAAGAGAAAGGGAATGCTTTATTTATTTTCCATGAGGTTTTGGGTTTTATGTTGCTTCTGTGTCATGGAGCACTGGAAGTCAGATGGGCTTTTTAATTAGGTGTAACAAAGACTTGGATAGTAGGGTTGATCTCCATAAATCCATCAAGAGAACAAACCAGAAAGACAGGAGAATATACATAAGCAAATGAGCAGTGTTGCCATGAGAACACATTGATATAAACTGCTATCAGTACACTTAAACTGGACAATACAAGAAGGCTTTTAACCATTGGAACAGTGAAGATCTGGAGCAATTTCCCAAGATTCACCTTGCATACTGTGTTCAGTTTTGGGCCCCTAACTATAAGACATTGAGGTGCTGGAGTATGTCCAAAGAAGAGCAAGGAAGCTGGTGAAGGGTCTAGAGAACAAGTCCTATAAGGAGCGGCTGAGGGAACTGAGGTGGTTTAGTCTGGAGAAAAGGAGGCTGAGGGGAGACCTTATCACTCTCTACAACTACCTGAAAGGACATATTATCAAGGTCGGTGTTGGTCTCTTCTCCCAAGTAGCAAGTGATAGGACAAGAGGAAATGGCCTCAAGTTGTGCCAGGGGAGGTTTAGATTGGACATTAGGAAAAATTTCTTCACAGAAAGAGTTGTCAAGCATTTAAAAGATGGGTAGATGTGGTGCTTAGGGACAAGGTTTAGTGGTGGGATGGCAGTGTTAGGTTAACGGTTAGACTTGATCTTAAAGCTCTTCTCCAACCTAACTGATTCTATGATTATTCCTTCCACTCCTCTACTCTTTTTATTTGGTTTTATCCAGTCCCATTACAAATGTAAGCTGTCTGTGACATCAAAGGAGTGGGATATAACAGAACTGTTACCTGTCCCGGGAGTTACCTGAAGCCCACAGTGAGTTGGAAAACTGATACCTTCTGTTGAGTGGGGCAAATGAAGTCAGTCAAGAGATTTATGCTTCAGGAATGCCAGTTCTATGATTGCCTGTTGGGGAGGACTGCCTAGACCTATCCCTGTATGTTTGAATTCAGGTTAGTGGTATCATTTGCCTTAGTAGCAGATGATGCCAGAGCTTTTCTGCATGGACTGCAGACTGCCACATTTGCCTGATGTTGGTCATGAGATCTTCACAATGGCAGAGGGACTGAGGAAGCCTGCTGGAGCTCAATCCCATGATCATTATCATGATGCAAGCCATATCATTTATGCAACCTCTGTTTCTCACCTTATCCTGAGTGCTGAGATCCTGAGTGCTCTTGTAGACCACCAATGTAGACAGCAGCTGTAAAAAGTCAGGAAATTAATAGTTTCAGAATATAGAGTACAATACTGATGTGAAAAAATGTCATCCTTCAGCATCGTCAAAGCTTATACTGGGGTTGCCATATTAGAGAGATCCAGTGTTCTTTAATCACATCTGAGGGTGTAATTGTAAGGGTGTAAGACAATTAAGGTAGGTAGATGAAACACAATCTCAACTGTACTGGCATCTAGTTTCAGTCTGTGTTCAGCAGTTATCCTTTTGTAATGAGGTGTCTCATATCAAGCAGGTCAGAGAAATTAGTTCTGAATTTATATCCCTGTTAAAGATACAGGGCCTATGAGCTATGTTATCGAAGAAATTCAGAAACAGAACAGTCTCTTCCTGAGGACGTATCTTTGGTTTAAGACTAAGTTGACCAGTTTTCGATTTATATTTCAAAAATCATCCTCTGCTTACACAAGAAAGTATAAAAGGATTGAAAAGAAAAAAAAAAAAGAAAAAAGAAAAAAATGCCTTAAAACCTTTTAATTTTGTATAAGTATATTTTTTCCCGATGTTCTCTTTTCACAGGCTCAAGCATGAACCGAAAACTCTTCAGATTTGTAATACAGTTTACTTTCTAGCAAAGTTTATGTGCATGAAAGAATACACTTAACCTGTTTTACTTCATGCTACGAATGAAATACTAGGGAAGACAGACATTTTCATCATGTGCATGAGTTTCATTGTACGCCAAGTATCAAAAGCTGATGTTTTTGCTGGGTTTGGGTTTTTTTGACAGTTCTCCCAACCCAAATTCCATGTACTTTGTAGCAGATAGTAAGAATTAAAGATCCAGTACAGAATTTCTGTAACAACTTATTCCATTTCCTTTAGTGGTTCTTGAAGGTCTAAGATTAGAAAGGGTGGCTCTGTATACATTTTCATTATAAGTCAAACGAATATTCCAGGTAGTGGATTTTTTTTTGCACGAATTTGGCAAATAAGCAAGACATCTGAAATATAGATCTTTAAAAACAATCTTTAATTAAGTATTTTACTTAAGAGAATGTCTTTTCATTCCCTGAGGAAGTCAGATCATCTACATCCAGATCATCTACATCTATACAGTGTGAGAACCTTGTCCTCCCTGCCAAGATAATCTTGTATTTTACTTTGCCTTCCCATTTCAATTACTTAAAAATGCCTTCGGATTTATGCTATAAAACTCTTGTAAGTTCCCAGCAGGGGGGGGAAAAAAAGGACAACTTCCTCTTTGGAGTTTGTGGGAGGTTTTGTTGAGTCAACAAAAGTCTAATCTTCTGCTTATTTCTATTTTGATTGTGTAGTTATTTTGGATCTCAGTGTCTCCATTAACAGAACAAGTAAATATTGGTCTTTATCAAAGTGGGATAGAAAAATGTAAGATTTCAGTACCAACCCTGGATGATTGTAATGGAAGTTTACAAGGAGGGGAAAAAAATTATCTCTTGCTAGTTCATTTGTCCTAAAAAGACTGTACTAAGTGCAGGACCTCTGAAGGTCCTTATTGTCTCTGATTACGACTTAGCAGGAAGATTTTGTTCAGAATATATGGGGGTTTTTATTCTTAACCTTTCTTCCAATTGAAACAATTCTGTCCATGAAGCTCCTGGTTCTTGCAGAACTAGAATGCCACGTGATGGATGATTATCAGTAAATATTTATTTGGAGGCTGTTAACATAAGCTCGAGAGGCAACATCCATATATAATTACCTGTCTCTTGGTAACTTCACTTTCCAGTGTTTGGGAACTCAACAAACTGGCTGTCATCCAGGACAAATTTACGATGTATGGAAACTGCCTGAATCTCTGATTGTCAAGTGAGATTAAAGAGTGGACAAAATTTATTATGGAACAGATAACACTTTTAAAGAGCCAAAGCCAACACTTTTAGGACGGCCAAAATTTTTACATTGGTATCCTTACAGGGATGGAAAATAAATACATTAATTTACACATTAAAACCACTTTTTTTTTTAGCTGTAATTACAAAATACCTGGATTACATTGATTTCCACAACAAACTTCATATCAATTTACACTTCCCCTTGCTTATCATGTTCGTGTTGGTTCCAGCTGAAACACACAAACCAATCACAGCAGGAGTGTGGTCGCACCTTACTAAGTGTAACAGTAGTACATTGGCTGCAGCAGCCTGCTGCTTGTGCATCTGTCAGGGAGAGCTGGAAGGGGCAGAGGATGATAGCAATTCGCCTGAGGTTGCATGAAATTACGCTGGCATATAGTCTAAGCAGCTTCCTAGTTTTCCCAAGATCTGGATGGTGGGAAAGAATAGCGTGATTCCTCATTTTCTCAGCACAGTAACACCATGTATCTTAAATTTGTCTGTCTCAGGAAAAAGATGTGCATAACTTGGCAAAACTAGAGAACGGTTTCTCCTTGCAGCTGGAGAAAAGTATTGAACAAAAAGTAGTTCTCCATTAGCATTTAACAGGTTTGGAACTGTTTTTATTCATTGACCTGAATAGAGTTATTTTTGATTCATGAAAAGTGTACCTTAGAAGGGAACAAGGTCTGTAGGCATCTGAATACAGCAGTTGGCTTTTCCTTTGCACATATGGCTGGTGGAGTCCAGCAAGTGCCACTTTAGCATTCTGCCAGCAAATGGGGATTTAGCTGAAAAATCCTGCTCTTGTCAGTTGTCACTAGGCATTCCAGAAGTTCCTCACGGGAAAGCAAGTGAGTGTGCAAAGGTGAGGGGGAAGAGGTTTTATAGTTGGGAACATTATGGAAAGGCAAATACAGAATGTCAGGAAAAGATTAAACAGCTGTGAAAGCAGGTTGCCTGTTGAACTCATTTGAATGTAGGGGGCAATGGCACCTTTCCCTGCTTACATTTGTAACAGTAACTCATTAACTTCCTTCCCCTCTACCCCATGAAGTACCCTCATATTATGTATTTTAGATATCATATGCAGAACTGGGCAGGAGAGTATTCTTCATTTTGTAAATAACTTAATATGTGTTCAAATATTTCATGTCTAAAGCACCCAAAACTTACTCTGACAAAGAGTGGCCAGCATTTCTGTAGTCTGTGTTTAAATCCGAATCCAAATAAATCACTCTGATACTGATGAATTTGGTTTACTTTTATCATCATTCTCCCTACCAGCCATCATTGTGAAAAAAAAAGAAGAATAGTATCAGTCACTAGAATAGTATGCATCTGCTTTCTGTAATAATAAACAAAGCATGTAGGGTGTGATCCAGAGATTTTTAGGCCCAGCAGGGTGACTCATTGAGCTGGAGATAGCCTCCATTTTGTTCAATGGATTGCCAAAAGGTTGTTCAAGAAAACTCGCATGTTGACTGGGGAGCTTCCCAGAAGTTAGGGTGCCCAGATGGAGTAGCATGTGCGAGACGAGGCTACACATAAACGTTCTGATGCCTGTGCTGTGAACATGTCTTTTTTTTTTTTTTTTTTCCCTACATAATAGCTTTCCTGTGTACAATGCATAAATGGTCTGAAAAATAAGGGTCAGGAATACCAGTGTACCCCCATTTTGCCCCTTCTGGCTAGGAACCCATCATAGGTGGGAAAGTGCCTCCAGTGGTAGTTGCAAAGTAGGTATCGGGGAATATAGGTATCTGTGAGTTGGAATTGCCTTGGTTAGAGGAAATTTAACCCAGGTCTGTCACTTGTTAGTGAGCACCCTTGTTGATAGGCTGTTATATTTGTTTAGACTGGTGCCAGTCTTTT
This sequence comes from Gorsachius magnificus, assembly GCA_034008185.1. NCBI lineage: Eukaryota > Metazoa > Chordata > Aves > Pelecaniformes > Ardeidae > Gorsachius > Gorsachius magnificus. The sequence continues at coordinate 169,912,127 of CM067081.1, forward strand.
GTAGGACAATGATGGGTGTACACTGGACTTAATGCTTCAGCTATGTGTTATTCAGGGATCATGCAGTGTTTCCTCCAACTACACTGAAGTGAAAGTCCAGGGTACCAGAGAGCATGTAGGGACCTTTCCAGTTCAAAATGTTCTTGCCAAAATACTTCACTGCTTCCAGAACCAGGTGGTCATGGGTGGGTGACTTTTTATCCACACCTAACTCACTCTTTGGGGCTTGAGCAATATTTAGTATTTAAGCAATATCTAGGCACAGCTATTTAGAGTACTAAAGTTAGCACTGTCATTTGTGTGGTGGAAGGTATCGCTGAATACCATGAAAATGGATTACATTCTGTATAAATGCTCTTCTTTCGCTTCAACGTTTTTTCCATACTGACAGTAAATTTCGTAATTGGTTAAAGACAATTATTCCATGACTTTAATTATCTCTATCACAGCTAAATAACTAAATAGATTAGTAGACATATGAAATAATTGTTGTGCTTCCATGCTTCTAGACGCTTTGTAGTTAAAAAAAAAAAATAAAGGAAAGAAAGATATTTTCATGGTATTTTCATTTTCTCTGAATCTCCTTACAAAAGGCTTTTTAAGGCTTAACTATGAACATTAAGTTAGCTCTCCTTGACTGACCAACCAATGTTGTCTATGGCAGAAGTTCACAAGCTGTGCCTCTGCAAAGCAGCGTGCAAACACTGCCTGAGGAGCCAATATTGAGAGATGTTCCTACCCCAGCATTAGCAGAAGTGAAAAATAAATTTGGGAAGCCTGGCCCAGAGTGAATATTATTACACACTGTCAGCTAGCCCTACTGCAGCCGCGACTTAGTTGTGGTTAATTGGATGATTTGCTCAAGAAACTGGGCTGAAAAATTCTGTGGCTAACATGATTTGAATGCAAGAAATTTTATAATGAAGAACCCATTCATCTGTATAGTTACTACCTCTCCCTGTGCTTAGCATTTTTTTGTGTTTTATTATCGCCTTTTTTTTTTTTTATGATTTCTCCCTACTTATGATTAGAATTGTTGTCAGTACAAACTAGATATTTGGAAATGTCCAGACTTTCCAATGTTTGGCTTATTTGTCAGTGTGGTATTCCCCTTGCTGCTTTCCACTTAAGGATTGAGCTGAACTTTAACCAGCGTGATTGAGTATCTTTGATGGCATACTGTGAAAAAGATGCTAAAGCACTCATTCAGCAGCCTTTGTCAACACTCCAGATCGTAAATGAAGAACATAAATTTAAAAGTTGTTGATTTACAACTGAAAGGATGGCCTTCAACACATTGGATTGATAGCTAAGCCTCTAAAATGCTGTTAGCTGAAATTATAGATTGTGGCAATAATAAAAATCATTTGTAGAATGAACAAAAGTGTATACTTGAAATCTTTAATTTAAATTATCCATTCCCAGTATAATCATTATTTTTTCCCTTTCACAAAAACAACTTAAATATTCAGTATTTAAGTGATTTCAGAATATAAAAACAACTGAATAATTTTTGAGCCAAAAATAGGAAGAGGCTCTTTGCTATAAAGTTCTGCCTCCGGTCTGCCATATATCTTCAATTTAATGCTGGTAGATGATGTGTGATTAAAACCTGTGGCCAGCTTTGAAAATCCCATTTTAGCTTAGAAGTAATTATATATGGAAATCTGTTATGAGTACGGTGTGGGTAACTTTCATTTATGCTTAGTAAAGTATAAAACTGGAATCTCTATTTATAAAGCTGTTTAAGCTTCCCTTTTGTTCTGTCCTTTATTTAATTCAGCCTATTCAAGTTTTGCTCAAACAGCAGGTTTGATCATTAGTAAATAACACAAAAATAGCTTAGCTCTTTGATCTATACAGTCCTTACATACAATGTGCCTGTAGGCATGTGTAATATAAATATTTTGTAAGTGCAAATAATTAAAAGATTTTAGATAATAGGCATGTTGAAACTAGCAGTATTTTGCAGTTTTTCAGTTCCTGTTGGATGACACAGGGAGCAAATAAGCAAGAAAAACCTCAAATCATCTCAAAATTTACAAAGCATTTGTTTTTAATAGCAGTTATAAAAATTACTATGATTTTAAATCCAATTATTTACATAGGGGAAAAAAGTGTATTCTTATTGATTTGCATAATTATAATAAGTGCAGTGATTTTAAGGTTAATGTGGAGTGATTTTAATGTATGGGTTGTCTTTAGATCCAGTAGTATGAAAATTGACAAGATGCATCAGAGTTCTGGTTTTATTTGGAGTGTGCTTCTGCTCTGATTAATATTGCTTACCTGTTCTGGCAAAAAAAGTATTTCCAGTTAAAGAGTTTCGTTACTGTTTTAATTATTAGCCTGTTAGGTTAATCATCATCCTATGACAGTGACACAAGTCAATGAACAAATCTCATCTTCCTTTACATGCTACTCAGTATTGAGGAACCCAATAACGAAATCATCAATTTCTGGCATGGAGTCCATCTCCAAAGAACATATCAGGGAAATGTCCTGAAACCCAGGGAGTGTAACTGCTAGTGTACTTTTTAACACTGAAGGTAGAACACCTTTTATTTTATTCTTGGAAGCAGTATAGTTAGTCCGTTTTGGAGCTGTTTGTCATTAATTTCTTGCCTTTTTTTGGTAACAATTCTGTTCAAAAAAGCGTAGTGGGGAAGTATTTTGTGACTTGAGGTCCACTTTGGTTTCCTCTGTGATTCTGGAGCTTATGTGAGGAGAGGGAGATGTTTCTCTGACCACTTAAAGCTAGCCCTTAAACAATTTTGAACTCATACAACTGCAAGGAACTCTTTCAGAGGAGTCTTTCAGAGACTAGCAGCATCGCTGTCACTGCTATGTGCAAAAGACAGAAGTGGACGTACAAACACACCGAGGCTGGCCAAATTACTCAAGAGGAGGAATGTCAGCAGAACCAGATGCACACATTCCAGGTCTCACTACCCTTTCATTGGAAATCGGAGAACAGACACAGAGTTGTTGTCTCTTGTGTCTCAAGTGTGGCTCTGAGCCAGACAGCTTCATTGCATCTCCTGAGAGCTCAGCTTGTTCATTTATGTATAACTGCAAAGCTTTCTTTAGCATGAGATGCAGAAGTTTTGTAAGACTATTAAGTACCTAACTTCCAGTTGGGTACTTATTCTCAATTCTTCACATAGGTAATTCTTCTCAATAGTTATTTGTACAAATATTAAATGAAAATGATCTCTAAATGCTAGTTATGTTGAATCATAGAATCATAGAATCACCTCGGTTGGAAAAGACCTTTAAGATCATCGAGTCCAACCGTTAACCTAGCACTGCCATCCCACCACTAAACCATGTCCCTAAGCACCTCATCTATCCTTCTTTTAAAGACCTCCAGGGATGAGGACTCCACCACCTCCCTGGGCAGCCCATTCCAGAGCCTGACAACCCTCTCGGTGAAGAAGTTTTTCTAATGTCTAGCCTAAACCTGCCCTGGTGCAGCTTCAAGCCATTCCCCCTCGTCCTATTATCTGTTACCAGGGAGAAGAGGCCGACCCCCACCTCGCTACAGCCTCCTTTCAGGTAGTTGTAGAGGGCGATCAGGTCTCCCCTCAGCCTCCTCTTCTCCAGACTAAACAACCCCAAGCAAGAGGCATTCTCAAAAGACATGCTGCATGTTGAATGTGTGCTTTGCTTAGAATATTTTCAATTTCTTTGTGTGTAAGTCTACCCATCAAGATGATCCTGTGGTGTCTGAAGGTACCGTTTAGGGAAAGCCAAGTGCAGGCTCCACCAAAACAGGCAGTCTTGGCTTGTACCATCTGTAACAGAGCATTTCTGTTGCCTCAGTTACCTGGATCAGAAAGCTGGTCTGCCAGAAAAATAGCATAGGAAAAAAAAAAAAAAGAAGTTGTCTGCCTGGTACAGCTGGCTAAACCATCTCATCAGTACCAGAGCAAGAGGCAGAGGGAGGAGGCCAGATTGTCTTTTCCAGCAGCAGCCCACACTGGTTTTGCCTAAATGAATCAGGAAGCCATATTCTAAGAAAGCAAATTACCAGTTTTACTTGAGATGTAAGATACATATAAGATTTAAGAGATGTAAGATACAAGAGAAAGAATTACTTGTCATTTAACAGCTCTAGGGAAAGGGCCAGGCACTGTTCCGTCATGTTCTTGTAGCTCCCAAGTGATCTTTATCACTTTCTTAGCCCCTCCAGGTAACTATAATGATACTTAATCTTTTAAATATGTGATTTTCTTTCTCCGCTTTCCTAGAGAGCTTCATCTATTTTGGTTTTTTTGCTTTGGTCTTAAATGGAAAATTTGGATAGCATTTGAAGGCAAGGCTGGAGATGGGAGCTGTCTACCTGTCACAGGGAACAGACGGGCCTGAGATGCATCTTAGTTCGTGCAAAAGCAAATTTTCATCTCAGTCCTGCCCTTGTGGAGGCTTGGGAGCCTGCACAGGCAAATTCCATACTTGCAGTAAATGTACACCATCATAGGCTCTTGCTGACAGCTTCAGTCAGCTGGCACAAAAAGCTTCACAACCCGAGGCAACTTTTGATTATCCATAACTTAAATGTTTTAACATTCTGGAAATAAAGATCTGCAGCTTAAACTTGGCACAGGGCTCTGTGGGAAATCAGCAAAGCACAAGGAACAACAGAAGGCGAGGAAGTTCAGGCAGTGTAGCCAAGGAGACACCCAGGTGCATCACAGCTAGTTATCTGGTACTTTCCTGGCTGAGTCCCACAAGGCTGTGTGAGTACATTGCATTGCTGTTCCTAATAGGATTTAGGAGCGGAATGTAGTGCCAAAGCCAGGCTGCCACTCCTGAGAGGCCAGGGCACATCACTTAGAGAAAATGTGTTGTATTGCTGCTTCAGATCTCAGTATTTGGGCAGAGTCCAGTTGTGGTTTTGCTTGCAGTTTAAGTACCCGAATGTAATGGCTGTGATTATGAACTTTCTCGTTTTATCTTGCTGTGATCTGGTATCGTTTTGTTCCTTATCAACCACTATCTCATTAGAGGCACAGGTTTATCAAATACCTTATCAGGTGAATGAGTTAGCTTTATGTTGATGATGAAGAATATTGCAAAGTTTGTCTCTTGTTTGGTATCTGTAAGCTTTGCAGAAACTCACCTAAGCAGGATGCTGCACAAGAAATCTGATGGCTCAATACTAGCTTTTCCATTATTACTCTAAAGGTACTTGCTTCCAGAAAAGATCAATTAAGTGCATTTCTGTGGATCCCTGCCGTGAAGATTATACTATTGTGGTACAAGTATGTCCTCATGAAAGATGAAGTGTATTGTTGCGTCTAGACTTCATATATGAAAAACCTCTTGTTGTTACTTCATGTTTGGAGATTGCTTACTTGGGGTTTCTTGTTTTTGTTTTTACTAAATAGACTTGGATTATCACTTGCTTTTGTCTTCAACTACTCCTACTTAACCCTCTTGTGAAAGCCCAGAGTTCCTGCGGGAATCCAGTGACAGATGATGTGAATGACATTGCAAAATTGGTAAGTAGTTTTATTTTAAATTATTCTTTATGTCAAACAATAATCAGTGGCTAATGGCACTTGCATTTTAAGCAAAGTTTGCAAATCTGTATTAGAACCAGGGGAATATTAAAAAAAAAAAAATCCATCAACGTCTATAGCTTGATCAAAACCAAAACCTTTATTGCACAGACTGGAGAATAGTTTCAGAGTTCATTAAGAGACAACCTTCTTGACCAAGCTGGAGTGTATGTACATATATGGTTTTCTTCCTCCAAACTTCAATAAAAATTGTCAAAAGTCTTGATTTCCTCAAACATTGTCTGGGATCAGATTGCTTGCCATGCAGATGAAAAATTATTGTCTTTGTGTTACTGATTTGCATGGAGCAGGCAGGTTGCAAAAGCAACTGAAATGAACCAGGATTCTTTACCTTAGGTGTATGGGAAACTTGTGCCGTATATAAAAATAGTATGATATTAGACATCGTTGTAGCAATTAAGGCAATAATGATTGAAAAACTCTTACAGTCTTTAGGTGTGAGTGGGCTACACTCATTACATGTTTCTGTCTTTACTTGCTATACCTAGACGTTTAAGTCTGAAGGACTTATGGCTTCGTATAAGAACTGAATTCATTTAAGTACATTTTAACTGTTACCTAATTGAATACTGCATTAACCTGAAAAACTGCATCTCCTTGTGTGAAGTCATTTGGTATTTAACTCCACTGAAGTCAGTGATCATGCTAACTTACAGTCATACAGGATCTAACACCAAAGTTTTTAAGATATAATATATACCAAACCCTTAACAAGCATACCTTCATCTACATATTAACTTCAGCTGAAAATTATGGCTTGATTATGGAAAAATAGTTGCAATACCAGTGTTAAATATTATCAAACACTTCATTTGGAGTCCCTTGCATTTGCTGCCCGTGCAGTGTTCTTAACTTGTTTTCTTTGGGCATTGCTATATACATTGGCACATAGTGTAAATCTCAGGGTGTTCTACAGTCCTACTCAAATGCTTAGTGCTTCACATTCGTCCCTTGAGGCAGAATTCTGAACTATTGGCATGTTTATTCAAGATAATATTTCATCTCTTGAAAGAGTTCTAAGCTTTGATTTCAACTTGTTGAAAGCATGACAGAACAACAGAACTCCTGTGAGGGCTGGTGAAATTGTCTACCACAGGATTAGCAGTAACTTTTTGTCAGTTATGTATCCTCAGAACAAATGCTTTAACTTTCCCTTTAGTGCAATTTAAATTTCAAGAATGTATAAATACAGGTTACAAAAATTTGCATGCAGCTTGAGCAATCACACTTTGCTTTTGAGGTAAATTATGAAAGAAACCCAGTACCATAAAAATTAGGTTAGTCTTTAATTTGACTGTAACTTTCCATACCGTGTTGCTACATCTTCCTCCAGACTAGTCTAGCAGCTGCTGTTCTTGCACATATCTGTGCAGCGCTATGTTTCCATACTCCACTCTCCTCCACATCCCCTCTTAGTTCTCCACATGCAGCATGGTTGCTACTTCCCTCCCATGCCCCCTAGGCATGATCCCTACCTGAGCAATGTTTTGAGCATTTGCTGGATTTATATCCCCTTTTGCTTGGGCTGCTGGCTGGGCAGGAAGGACTTTGTGTGGAGACTGGTTTTTTTGTATGTGCTGCTTGTCCTGGAAGAAAACTTATGCCAACTATCCAGGTTGCACTGCACTTCTGCTGCTGCCAAGCCTGAGCAGAGCGGGGTAGGGCTGAGCTCCTCCGGCTACTCCTCAGTGAGGATGCTGTATGGTCCTTCTCCTGACTTACACCCATACCTTTCAGATCTCTCTATCAAATGCAAAGTTTTGGTGAAGTTAACTAGAAAGTTCAAAGATATTTTGGGTTGGAGAAATAACAGAGAGATGCAGAAAATACAAAGCCCAGACACCTGGATTTTCTCTGTTTTGAGTTGTGTGTCTGAGAATGTTTTGAGGAAAGTCTGTATCCCTGTTTTGTCTGTCTGTGTTAATATTTGCATAGATTTTTCATGCAGAAGTAATGTCTATAAAGCCACTTGAGAATTGAAAGGATAATATGGAAATAAATTTAGTATCTTAAATTTAGTATAAGAGCTCTTGGTTTCAGTTAAACTGACTATATTGCAAGTTGGTAATTCTCTTTTGAAATGCTACACCGTGACAACTTGACATTGAGAACAAAAAAAAAATATAGAAGGTATCAAGACATTTTAAAACAAAATATGATTAGCTGACAGTGTGAATACGAGAAGGGAGAAATTCTCAGAGAACACTGACTGATCATATTACTTTACTAAAAAGTGCAATTTATGCTATATGGAGTATATCCTTAGTACATACAATATGGACTCCAACATGATATTGCTTAAATATATAGTTCAGGAGACCCTACAACTCTTGTGAATTACTGTAAATGGTTTTGTACCACTTCTTTTTGAAACAAACTATACTCATTGAATTAAGGAATGATATTCTGTTGACTTACATCTTCAAAATTAGACATAGCACCCATAGGTTGGGTTCTTTGTTGATCCTATTGGCCTTTAAAAGTCTTGTTTCTCCACTGATCCAAAGAGTTTGTGCCAGTAGGATACAATGTCTTTAATAAATGTCCTCCCCTTTCATACTGAGAATAAATTGTAGCACCGAGGATTTCACAGGAGCTGTCATGCGTATGGTTATTGCCCATAGTTATTGTGATGTTATTCACAAGCTCTATGACACTTGCTGAGAGTGGTATGACAGTTGTTTCTAAAGGCTTTATTCTCAACCACACTGCCATGTTCTTTAAACCCTCCACAGTCATGAGTATAGTCCCGTATCTGTGAGCAATACACTAGCCATTCAGCAGTAGCACACAAGTCCTAACATTTAGCTTAGGGTGTTGGCCTCTCTTCCTCTTGTCTCACCACAAATGCTTAGACATCAGCTTAGATTCATTATAGCCTGAATCCTCCACTGAGGCGGATTATTATTTCTTCATCTCCCCAAAATGTTAGTCTTCCCCAGGCCTTTTCTCCTCACGATAAAGGTATATCACCATCTCTCTCCAGCCATTCAGGTCTATAACAATGGTGTCCATTTTCTCTCTTGACACTTCACAAACCCTTGTAAGTTCACTATTAAAACCTCCGGGTTTTTTCCTGTCATAACAGGAGAAAAAGCTTCTGTAGCTCTCTGTCCATACAAATTCACTTTTCTTCCAAATTTGTGGTTGATAAAAATCTAGTCTACTGAAAAGTCTTTTTCTGGCTTTGGCTTCTATAATTTTGCCCTCTGACTATTAATTTGCTGCTCTGACCCTGTATCTTCTACTTACTTCCTTCAAGTTGTTCCTCCTTTTTTTCATTATCAATGGCAAGCTTCTTGGTTTTGTCTTCAAAGGCAGGAACTATTAACACTGCCTGTGATGTCTTAACACAGCCTGAGTTTGTCCTCTTGTCCTAGAGGATAATAATCCTCATTATTTCCATGGTATCTGTTATGCTGCTCATGTCCACAGGAAGGATGCTCCTTGATGAACTCCAGGTAGATTCTCCTCTTCCCATCTCATGCTAAAATTCTTTGCAGCATGAATCCATGTCCCTCTTCTTTCTTTTTCCTACCCTGTTCTTCCCTACCTCTACTGCAGTTCACCAACAGCTTGCAAAACAGTACCACAATTACCTACCAAACTCTTTTTCCTGTAGCTTAATACAACCTAGTCTTCATTTATTTGGTTCTGGGCTTCTTGTTCCAAGTACTGTCTGGTAGAAAATCCCTGAGCATAGTTGCGGCTGTGTTCTGCTCAACTTTATTGTATTCTGGGAATATGAGAAGAACATGCCTCAGTCAACACTTTCTGTGAATATAGACCAGGGGTGTCTACTAAGCCTAAGGTACTGGAGAATAAATAAGGCACGCTCTGCAGTGTCTGAAAATGTGGGTCATTTGTCTAATTAACTTTGTGTTGAGTGATAGAGAACAGATGTATGGTGTAACTTGTTTTCAGTGGTGTTAATCTGGATTTTCACTAGCATCATAGTAGACTCATACCAGAAGCTTGAATCAGAAAGAAAGAGCAGATTCAATAACAGTAAGTTTTCTGAACATTAATCAACCTAAGACCAAACCAGACTGGTAACTGTTCATGCAAAAATTACTTGCATTCTCTATAAGATTAAATTTGTTCAAATCTTTATAATATAATTTTGTCCTATGAGGAATGTGTCCTAAATAAAATGATTTTAAGAAGGAAAGAACAACTGAACAATCACTTTTTGTTTGGTTTTTTAATACTGAGAACTTTAAAAGAGCATAATTTCATACCTATAGAGAATGAAAGTATTTAGAGAGTGTTCATTCTGCATTACTAATCACTTGAACTCCTGGTTCTTTTTTAATGAAGCTGTCTGGAGGGAAACACATTACTTGATGAACAAATGTTCCATATTATGAAACTCTAACTGCAGCACCTGTCAATAAAGCCTGTCCCCATTGTTCTTTTCAGCACAGTAAGTCAGCAGGAAGCTGCATTGCTGTAATTGTGACTCTGATTTTGCATAAGAATTAGGAATCTGTTGTATATATGTTTGTTAAATACGAACATCAAACCTACATATAAGTAGAATTTTCACTGAGCTGTGCAGTATGTATAGAATGTACCTACATATTTTGGTTTCATCCACTAATAAAATTTAAGATACTCACCTCTTCTTCCATGATCTACTTCTCTAAAGCAATTTTTTTCTTTTGAATGTTGGAAGCGCAAACAATAGTCAGCATTTACTGACCAGGTTGCTTGTTTGAGACGTGCTGTTTCAAACACTCTGCCTTCATATTGCATCTTTGCTGTAAATGTGTACTTTACAGTCTCTGCAACATTTGATATTTATTTTTAAATGGATCTAACTCTCCTGAGTGAAGGGGTTATAAAAAATGATCCAGTGTTGTTATCCTGCAAATAATCTGCCACTATGGCTGTAAGAAGTGTGAACGGAAATCGTTAGCATGTTGTCTTAAGCCAAATGATGAGGATTTCATTAACTGCTTCATTAGCAGATAAGATAGAGTAGATTACAGAGATGATGGACAGAAAGTGGAAGCCCCTGCAGAAAAAGAAAGCCAAGGATGCAAAGAAGGGAGACGCAGAGGTATTAAAGAGTAGGAAAAGGGGAATGACAAAGAGATAAATGGGCGGTAGAAATGGTAGCCAAAAGGAAAGTATGGGGTTTGCCATCATATGCCTCAGAGTAAAAAAGATATCACTGACAATGGTAAATGGTGATTTTTATGTTATTAACTTACTTTATCTTTGATCTGTATATAAAGAAAATAATGATACCTATGCTTGTCTCCTTAAAATTTTCAGAACAGTCACAATAAAGAGAATTTCCAAGAGCAGTAGCCCTCATTTCAAAGCACTTGACTGCAGAGATAAGTCATCTCTCTTATGTTCTGCTGTTGCAATGAAAGAGTGGTTTATGGAACCCAAATGGCTTTTACAACATCTCTTTTTCATGTCCCCGTCTGTGTGACCATAAGCATATTTTAGAAGTATATTTGGGTTATGCAATGTTAACAGTGCTGTATTAAATATTCAGACCTCTGTATGTCAAAAGCAATCTTACATTCCCCATTTTGAGATTTTGTTACAACAGGGAATATAGCACTTAATGTTGGTTTTATATGAATTTAAAGATGTAAATCTAGATTCCCTGTTCTTCACCTCTTCTCAGAGCCAGATACGATTTCTACAACCACACACCCCCACTAAATCAGAGGAACTTTTTGTGGCATTTTAATTGCAATGCAGGGCTCTTTTAGTTCTATACATTACTCTCCAAGATTATCAGTTGACATTCGTTATAATCATCAAAACTGTTACTTTTATCTAAACCAAGGTAAGTCATGCAGGCAGGTATTCCGTTGTCTCCAGATTTGTCACTGTACTTAAAGGAGTTGAGTATAGGAACCAAAAAAGCCATTCCAGGACTCAGGGAGTTTCAAGGGACAGTCCCTTTCCATCCCCCTTTTCTCAGGCAGCTCAGAGCCCTCTTGTCCTCTGCTCCTTGGGAGCCGCAGTGGTCAGGCACCCTGCGCAGAGCCGGGTGTGCAGAGTCCTTTCATTGCTTTCAGGATCATTTCAGTAGTTGAAAATCAAGTGGTTCATTTTGCATCATAGGCTTGGTGGTTAGTATTCCACGAAATTTCAAGATTCATTTCAGGGAAGCAAGAGAGTATAAAATGCACAGATTTAGTACAAACATATCCTTCACTCTTACATCAGGGGCTTTACCCTATTTTGTGTGTGTGAGTTGGGAAGTCCAACCGGGACACAAATATAACTCCCTCGCTTTAACTGAGCTCCATCATTTACCACCAGCAGAGCATCTGGCATGTAGAATTTAATCAATAAAACTTTAACAAGTCGTTACATCTTGAGGCAGGGCATATATTTTGTGTTTGACACCCTCCCCCCCAGTGAACTTCATTTTTAGTAGTAAATTCAAAAATATCTTTTCTGATTCACAGTCTGTCAAGGAGACAAATATCTGAGGCTGAGCTGTGTTCTCTGGCTTTGTTTGAGAAGCTGTAAGAGCTCTTGGGCAGTTGCATTTTTTTAACTGCACATGAAAAGTGCTTGACAGGCTTTGATGCCAGTAAAGTAGATTGTATACATAATGCATATCAATTCTTGTAGTGTTCATTGATTTGGAACAAATTTAATCTTCCAGTGACCTTTCTTAAAGAATGGTGCTTTTGCTGACATTGCTAAGTATTGAATCCCTCTAGAGTGAGTATGAGAAACTTTGCACATACAGTGGCATCTTCACTACCTTTGCTGCTTGAAGTGCTGCTAATCCTACCTCTCTAGGCACGCAAAGGAAGCTGGAGAAGAAACTGGATTACCTATTAATGTGTCATGATGTCAGGATGGTTTTAGAGGAAGGAAAAATATACCAAAAATTGTGGATGAGGATTTAAACTAAATCAGATGTCATAAAGAAAGAAAAAATGTATTTCAATATTTTTCAGTATTTATAACATCTTGAATCAACTCCCCCAAATGCCAGGTGAATAGAAATTGATATAGAGAATTTTAGCGGCACTTCTGCAACGGTTGGACTCGATGATCTTAAAGGTAACCAGGTGATTCTATGATTCTATGAGGTATATAAAAAAAAATAAGGAAAGTTGATCTATAGAAAGGATTTTACCAGGATCATCTGTATAAAACTTGTTTTTTAAAGCTAAAGAAAGCTAGATGCCATTGAACTGAAAGATTGTGGTTCAGCCCTCATTGTAAATAAAAAAATGTTTGGAATTCACTAGTGACTGACAGTGCATAAGTACTGTCCTTGATAATTTCTAGAACTATAACATTTTGAAATTGCTGTTTTAATTTTTAATTTAAACTAAATTTTAATTAACAAATAAAACATTCTGTTGTGTCAAGTAAAATACTACCTAAAATCTGCACAGGAAAAAAAATAATCCCTGTGCTGGTTGCTATAGAAGCAGAATCAAATGCAGCCATAACAGAATGATCTTTAACCTGAACAAGTAGAAATGCTTTTCTGAACAAAGTATGGATTCTGTTTCACCAAAGGAATTAGGTGCTTACTGTCTTTTGGCTAAATGGATTTCCAACAAGGATGAGAAATATCAATTGAATCTTTCACCGATACAAAAGAAAATAGTATTGCTGTATCACTACGTATCATAGTATTGGTAAACCTTTCGAAAAAAGTTATTTGAGAGATTGTGGATTGTGGCAGCGTCTCCCTCTTCATCTCCCCACCCAGCCCATTCCCCAGATGATCAAGCACACCTCACAGTAGTGTTGGATCCCATCTGTGGCAGACTGTATTGTATAATTCAGTGAGAACCCTTCTTCCACTCCTTGACCTTGCTTCAGCACACCCCATACTCACCCACATCTGCAAAGCCACACTCAGCTTATGTGCGTGGAAGCTCTCCTTTGCCCCAGGACGTTGCTATGATATAATTATATTGTAAGATGCACAGCTTCAAAGTTAAAGTTGTGCTCAAGTGTTTTTCTGGTCTCGTACATAGCTAAGTACAAGGCAGGCAAGTATTTCTTTAGGTTCAGCTGCTTGCTGAACTTGGAAATTATTTGAAGGAAAAAGGCTTAGAGACTACAGGGTCCTCTACTGTTTGGAGTGGTTAGAAATTGTTATCTAAACACTTCAAGACATGCCATTAAAAGATGAAAATGCAGTGGTGTTGCTGATGTAATGAATAACCTCAGATCACTTCTCCTCACCACACTGCTGTCTTTAATTCTGTGGGAAGTGGTAGCATTGCACATGATCATAACTCATCTGGGAACGTTACAGAGGCGTGGAAAGGTGCTTCACTTGGGAGCAAATAAGAGTTCCACAGGAAACTGAGTATGTAAGATTTTGCACCTGGTAGGTACTGAATACAGTGACAGAAATTAAGTCTTACTTTATGTAATCAGTAGTAACATTTTTATTATCTCTTTATTGTAGGTTGGAAATCTCCCAAATGATTATATGATAACACTTAGATATGTCCCGAAGATGGATAGTCTGGTATGTACAACTACTTCAAGTTAATCCCAATAAAATAGCCCTCTGGAACCAGTGATGGCCTAATATTTTGTACCTAGACCTATGGCTTAGTAAGTTACAGCTAAATAATGATTATTTCACTTTTCATATACTTCACAAGTATCCATTTAAAAGAAGCTTAGAGAGATTCCTACAGTCACTTAAAATCTTTTTAAATACAGAAATGTTAGAAAAATGTTTCTTCATATTAAATTTTTCAACATTTTCTATGGAAAAAGTCAAACTACACAATTATTTCATCATGTCAATTGACAGTTGTTGCTTTCTTAAAGAAGTAGTTTCTTTCTAATTATATTTTGGAATATACTGTAGAATGTCCTTCTCATTTCGGCCAGTGGAAATGCCATTAAAGCACAACAAATACTGAGTAGCCAATAAAGAGAACCCTAAGTTCAGCAAATGGTAGCATCAGTAACTAAACAAAACAGTAAAAAATGAGGATATTATTTCATTCAAACATGCTTTGTCTTATTCGCTCTATGTAATCCCATAGTTAATACATAGTAATACTTTCAAATAAGCATCACCTAATTTCTTTAAGATTTTATAACATTATTTCATATTAAAAACTGTTTCATATTATCTTATTGCTTATTCTACTAAGTATTTTTGATGGTTTTCCTTAATTTAAAAAAATATTTTTAGAATGAGGCATTGCAAATGCTCTCTTGGTTGTTGCACGCACTGTAAGAAGAAGGAGAGAAGGAAACAAGGTGAAAGCAGAAATTATACTGAATGCTGTACAGTGCTATATACACATATAAACACATATACACATATAAAAATGCATCCTATCCTACAATGTTGTAGCAAATGTAGCAATATTCCCTATTGATATTGGAGAACGATGCCAGAAGCAACATTCTCTCAGTCCTGCATAACAAGAAGATGGCTGGAGGAAAAGGAGGCTGTGGGGTAGTGAAGGGCCCTGAGCTGTGGGGTTATGAGGTATTATGGCAGATCTGGCAGTGTTCTTATGAGTTTCATTGGAAGCTTGAGGCTTTCACTAAAACTTCGAGTACTTTAGAAAACCCAGTTTGAACTTGACTCCTTAGACAGAAGAAGTCTGCAGAGCGAATGCTATGGAAGTCAGGTACTAGATCCTATATAATATAATTAAATGAATGGAAAAATTTTCATTTCTGAAAATAGCTAATATGCAGAGAAAAAGGAATACTGGCTGCCACCAACCCATGGCTGCAGTGGTTTTTGAAATTCAATGATTTTGGTGCCTGATGAGATGAGATTCACATCTGTGGAAGACAGCTGTAGCCCGAGTGCTGCTCCCCAGCCTCCGGGATGAGCACAGCAGCTGATGAGCTGGGCTGGACTGGGGCTGTTCCCTCTGCTGTGCTCCTGGGGAGGTTGGCACTGCGGATGAAGAAGGCCAGGGAGCCTGCTTGAGCGATGAGTCCTGGTTGTTCTCACTGCTTAACTCTTACCTTGCCCTGTGGTTCAGTTTTGGCTGCCAATACAGTTTCTTTTCTATAGTTTAAATGCCAAGTCATCTTGCTGCATCATATGCATAAACTTAGATCCATTTTACATTTATGATGTGAGGCCAAGAAATACATAGGAAGAAGAGTTCAGAGCCGGGATTTCCATATTTCTTTTGCTCATACACCACTTTTAGTCTGGTGATGGAAGGTGCAGCTCTTGGCCACATGCCTTCACAGGAGGGAGTATTCAGCGATATTCACACCCCACTTTTTGCCAAATTCCTCTCTGGGGGTTTCCGGTTGTGTTACGCATACCACAGCAAAGGACGGCTGAATAAATAGGTTTTGCCCTGGGTTCTGCAAGGTTCCAGCAAGCTGGGAAACCCACAGCTTTGCATAAGGTGAATGCCCTTTGTTCAGGTCTAAAAGGATTGAAGCGGTGCTCTGCAATTTTTTTCAATAGATTTCAATTTTCAGTGCGTGCATGAAGTGGGAAATGTACCCAAGGTAGCAAGTCTCAAATGTAGATGACTAAAGGTAGGAAGGCAGGGTGAATGCAAAGCAGATGGGAAGCCAGTGTAGTGCATGTAACAGGAACAGACTGACCCGATCCATTAAACAGAAGGGTTGTTGCATTATGCACTAGCTCAAGGCAGCTGAGTGGCTTTAAAAGTAGTCTCGCATGGAGTGAACTGTGTAGTCTAACCTCAAGGTTAAAAGGCAAAGATGGCAGCAGCAGGGGCTGAACTCAGAAGAGGAGATAAACTTCAAACTTTTAGATAAGTGTACAAAGTAAAACTCAATGAGGACTACCTGGAAGTACAAGGGAAGTCAGGTTTGCAATTGCCCTAAAATGTAAATCTTTGCCAAAATTTACACAAAAAAGCAGAGTTAAGCCTCCATTTCTCCTTTCAAACAAAGTCACATTTCTCAATTTCAGCAGTTCCATCCCTGTATTTGGTAGGTATTAAGATAGTAAGTGACTGCACAGCTTGATATTACTGAAAAGAAAACTTAAAGCTCTCGTGAAATACAGCTTTGTAGGTCAGAACGGTTCAGTCAGAGGAGACTCCCACGCACATGCTAAACCGCGGGAGCCGCAAAATAGATTCCCTGCTGGAATCACCAAATGCTCACTAGGAGAAGCAGCAAGCTTTTGCTAGTCCCTGCCAGAGGAGAATGCACACCCACAAAACAGAGGAAAAGGGCTTCCAGGTTTGCAGTTCAAGGAAGCACAGAAGTTCTGTGTCCATGTTCCTACACCAAGGCATTGTCTGTGTCATGAGGGACACGACATGTCGTGAGACAACACATACTGCTTGAATGGAGTACATGTCAACAAGCTTCCTCTGATTTATTTGCTTCTGCCTCTCCCCTCCCATTGCTGTGCTTGAAGGAAAAAAAGGGAACCAGAATCAAGCCAAACGCCATCCATTTCACATATAGTTTCATTCTTTTTTAAGTCATTGTTGAAATAATTACAGGTGATAATATTGACTTGCCACTTGTTATCAGTGTGTGAGAGAGTGGAACACAAAAGTGAAAAGTCAGGTGGAGCTGAACAATGCATTTACATTTGGTTCTCTAAGCCTGGAAGCCTCATAGTCCGGTTAATCTTTGAAAGCATGGTATGTGTTTTTCCTCATCAAAAACATTTACACATCAAGGCAGAACAACACCTGTGCCACCGAGAAAGTAATTTGTCACCAAGTGATGATATTGATAGTAGTGGATAATTTTTATTTTTTTTTTAATAAAGAATCCATATACAGGTTTGTTGCAGAAATTGAGTGAAATGAGATGAACTCTACAGGCGGATACATCACCTGACATTTACTGTACATTGCAGAAGGTGGAGTGGATGGATTCAGTGGATACTGCCCAGCCACTGGGCAGCATTTGGAGACTGGTTTAGTGATATTGAGAGTACTTAGGGGTTGCTGGGCCAAGATTTTCATACCTGGCAGGCTTTAATAATCCTGAGACATTTTCAACCACTGAAAAAAATAGTTTCACATATGGAATAAATTCCCATAACATTTACCACTAAAAAATCAGCATTTATTGAGAAGGAATTTCCAGGTATATGTTGCAGTGTGACTAATGCATTACCTGTATTTTTGCTGACCATATTGAGTAAGGGTTTTTCCTGGGCTGGGTGCCTTTTTCATTTACTTGACTACTGTTATGTAAATCTAAGTAAAAGTTAATGAATCCTGTTAAGGCAGCAAGATGAATGACCAGGTTACCATCACATGAACAGCTGTATAAACTGTATCTGCAAACTAATTGCATGGATGTTGGTGCAAGGATCTGAACTCTATTCCAGTGACACAGATGTGGCAGGTACCGTGACAGTCTGTGCGGAAGCCTTTTGTCAGCAAAAACTAAGGAAAAGAAAGACTTTTAGATCCAGAAGCTGTTCTCAGGAACGGCATTTAGTGAAAAAGCTGAAGAGGAGGAATTAACTAAGCTAACTAGTTTAAAGGTGGATAAAAGCACACATAGATTTAATGCAAAACATTTACAGAAACCTTCCTCAGAAGAGATTTAAATCAAGGATCTTTGGGGTTAGCTGAGTCATGTAGGGTAACAATAATAAAATGAAAGCTGAGATTGGTTTAAAGAAAGTCTGGCAAAAATTGTTAAAACAGTACTTACGGAAGAAGGTTCATAGTAGGATGACCCAAGGCTCAAATTCTCAACAGACTGAGGCTTAGCATTCATTAAGAATTTAATGAAGGGATAACATTTAACAGACAACCATAAGTATATCAGTATCAGTGAGAGCAGAAATTTTACCAAAAGGACTGAAGAGAAAGTTGGCCGCACTAAAGAAGACAAATTTTAATTTAGACTTTCAAGATAATTTAAATTGGAAAGAACAGTCTAATCTAATTTTGCACATTGAGCTGCTTAACCAGTTTTTGCACAAGTCTGATACTTAATCTACCTCTATGTTTCTCTTTTTATCCCCTGACAGCCTGATTACTGTTGGTTGAATTTGATGGTGCCTGAATTTTCAAAGAGTCTACATAATCTGCTCCAGAAATTTTCAGATATTTCAGATATGTCTGATGTTTTAAGCAACTATTCAATCATCAATAATCTCACAAGGATAATTAATGATCTTATGGCATGCCTAGCTTTTGATAAAAAAAAGGTAATCTTATACAGAGTTTCTACTTTTATGCTGGATATTTTTACTTGAACTTTCTGTTGCACAGTACTCAGTAATAGTTTAAAAATGTCCAAAGCTTCATGAGACTTATTTTCATTTCTATTCCTGTACATCTGAAATCCTACTTTGTTTAGAATTGCACTGAGTACACTGTGCTAGATTTGGCTAGTCATTATCTTCTGTTTCAGAGGAAAATGGCTTACAAGCCTTACAAGGCTTACAATGACCTGTATGCAGTTATCTAAGTAGTCAAAAATGTAACCGTCATCCTTAAGATAATTAATTCATTCTGGTCTGTTTGAAACTGGCAGAAATCTTCCTTGTGCATCCAGCTTAAATTATTCATTTTGCTAGTGATCCTAATGTAAATTTAAGATGATGCAGTTGAAGCTATTAATATACTCTTAGTATGTATCACAGTGTGTGAGGCTCTGAAAGCTTCACCATGGTTTAATGATTTTTTTTATACAAAGATACAGCAAAGACTAGAGGATATAAGCCCGTTTCCATGTGTTTCTGGATTCCAACAGCAGCTGGAAGAATTCCAGGAGTCTCACTCAAGAGATGTCTGATTCTATTCTGTGAAAATGGTGGGGGAAAAAAAATTAACTTTCTAATCCCTTACCCAGCTCTAACCAGCCTATCAGTAATTAAAAATAAGTTCTGTAGTCAAAGGTTTTGTCCCACTGAACAAAATGGGCAAAATCCACCATGTTCTTCAGGGCAAGGATTTCATCTTCCATATATATTTATTTTTTTCAAGTAAGGCTTTAGCGTTTGTAATTGCACCTTTTTAAAATCCAGAATTAATCAAATGGATTAAACCACTTAATCACATTTAGAGGTGCATAACCTTGTAGCCTTATGATATATTGGCATTATATTGCTGAGAGTATTTAGACATTCCCTTCCTTTCCATTTCAGACTGAATTCTGTCTGATCTTCAATGTATCTCTTTTAGGTTTTTTCCTATTCATGCCCTCATGATTCAAAGCACTCAGCTGGGATGTGGTTGGGAAGAGGAATTTTGTTTTGTCGAATGAAGAAGTAAATATCCTGTAATTCACAGAAACAACTAGCAATTGATTTCCTCAGAGAAGAATGATCTTAGGTCTAGTACTTTCAGCACTAAACATAAAATAATTTTGGAGCCAAAACTAGGAAGTTTTCCTTAGTACATACTTAACCCATGTTCTTACCACTGTCCTTGAGAATACAGAGTAACTCCAGGCCAGATTCGACTTGCTGGCATAAGAAACAGTTGTTATGAAAGCCAGAGTCAGGTAAAAAGAAAAAAAAAAGAAGATAGCCAGCAATGTTTTTAACATGGACCTCAATCTTGTTCTTTAGTCTGGCATAACACACTTGTCTGTTAGACCTCAGACTGATTGGGCTTCCTTGTTTATAGTCCTGCTCTTATTTTTAGGTACATTATCAGGGATCTCAGCCTGCTTCTGTGTAGTAGCATATCGCAGCTATTGTATTCTGTTCCCTGTGTTCTTATGACAATAGCTATGGCTGTGTTGTGTTCCTGTGTTCAGCTTAAAAGGATCATGTGGAACATTGCAAAGTAATGTGAAATCAAGGTAATTTTTTTAGTGAGGTAAATAAAAAAAAGGTCTCTTCATTTTCAGTGTAGGATGAGAGACTGCCTTTCATTCTTTGGCAATTTTAAACACTGGATTAATAATTTATTTCTATTTGCAAAGCTAATTTGGAATCTGCAGATCAGAGGGCTTGTATGTTTTATGAAGATTGTATACAGCAAATTTGGTCTTCTGCAGGTTAAAAAATTTAAGCTATTTCATGTCATCTCTGGATATTTTTATCATGTGTTGAGGTGCTGAAATGAGCATCTCTCTTGACCTTCTTTCAAGCTGAATCCTGTATTTTCCCTAGGATTTTGTAAAAGAAAATGGTCACCTTTATAAAGAAGGTCGCTTCATTCCTGAGGATTTTTTTAGGCGCTTTAATATTACCATTGAGGTCTACAAGGAGTTTGCAGACACATCGGATAAGAATGACTGCATTCTGCCTTCAACAGTAGAAACACCAGAGAATGGTAAGATGGCTCTCATTTTGGGGAACAGAATCTAAGTAGATATAAACGGGTGATTTCCCTTTGATTTCAGAAATACTAAGGATCTGATGCTGTACCTCCATGTCTCCTTTTTACTGACAGCTAAAATTACTACCGACACCAAAGTTTGTATTTCTGTTCAAAGTTGAGTTCTATCTGGCAGTAAAACTAGTGCCATCATTCCTAGTGACATCGTTCCTTAATATAATCCAAATAACTTCACAATACTCTGCTCTGTTTCTTTTAATCCCAAATATATCCTGGATCATCTTTTTACATTGTTCTTCTTATCTATTATTAATGCTCTATTTAAATTTGATAAGGCCGTAAAGGACCCTAAGATTGCACTACTGAAAGGATAGGAAGCTAGGACAAGTTGTAAACTGCAGCAGCCTCAAGTCACCTCCGTATTCATCTCACCCCTCCTGAAAAGGGACATGTTTTCTTCATTTAAAAATTTTAACAAGCTCAAGTCAGGCTCCTGCAGTTCATTCTCATCCTTCCAGTAAATGGAGGTTTTGTATTCTCTTTTCTTTTACTCTCTCTAGTGACAGCTAGTAGCTTTTTAATTAGGGCAATGTATCTAGTTACACCAGTAGTAACTAGAAGTAGATCGGTGCCATAACCTAAGAACTTGTTTAAAACAATTGCTTTTCCAGAATTGCTATTCAGCAGCAGTTCAGTGCGTAGACGCATCTGCCTCTTAATAAGGCTGATTTTTTTTGGCTCAATTCACTTTATGAACAGCCCTGTAGCCAGATTTTTAAAACAGATCTATAGCCACATCAGAGTAGCCGTATAGTCCATCATCTTATATAGAGGGAACTGTATTTTAAGTTACATAATGCTGACACGCTCATTTTCTATTTAGATTCCAGAGTCGCTGTCACAAAAACATTTTTGTTTCCTCCTGTTGCTGCCAGCTCCCTTAGGAATGACAGCATTGGCAGTAACACTAGCAGTAACAGTAAGTACAAGTGATTGAATTAATATATGTGTCTCCATTTTGTTCTAGTAGCTGGTTTTTACGAGAGCTCAGAGGAAAAGGATGTCATTAATTGTGCAAATTAATGGGAAGTTACTTGTGCCTGATGGTGTACCATGTGTTTCTCAGCTGTCATACCAAAATGCAATGAACTTATCTAATCAAAATTTAGAGATGCTATCAAGTTACAGTGATGTGACAGCTCTCTACAACTTGGAGAGGGCAGGTCTCTTCGTTTTGGCTGTCATGAGGTCTCGTTAGTCATATGGCCTCAGCAAACTTGGCTGTCCCAGACTCCTCATTTTAACCCTCAGAAAAGGAAGTTGCTCCAAACAGAGTAGCTGTCCTAAATCGAGCCCAGGGTGCTCACATGGACAAAGGTTGCCTGTACCTTGCATTTTGAGAGTACTGTCAATCCCAAGCTTGACACCAAACCTGAAGACAGTCCCCATGTTTGCTTGCTGTAGTTGCAGTGGGGCCAACTCCGCAGTCAGTGTGCTTTCAGCTGAGGTCAAGGACAAAGTCACTACACTTTTGGCAGGCTGTAATCTTCCCTCTGGTGTGGCCATCTCCATGCTTCTCATCTGTCTTGATCAGTGTATTACATGATTGGTCACTGACAAATAAGAGAGCCCAAAACTGTTGTTGTAGGAGCCTCAACATTACCCATCATGAGGTCAGAAGGGGTGTAGGAAGCTGAGGTGAAGAGAAACAGTGAAGTTTCTGGGGCTTTTAGTGACATCATGTACAACAAGGTGAATACTCTCTGGAGCTTTCCATGTGAACAAAAGAAGGGGATTTTCCTTAGAGGTTCCTGAAATGGTGATTAAAGCTTAACCACATTGTTGTTTCCCTTGTTCCTGTTTCCCCGATGCATCGGGATGATAATGTGTATCTCTTTTACAATTTCCCCCTTTCACTTCACAAGCATCTAAACGTTATCTAAATTTGTGATGATGAAGTGTGTGGCTGGTACTCTTTGTGCTTAAGAAAACATGGGCAAGGAGGCAACCTAATCTAGCTGGGTGGGCAGGACAGTAGTTCCTTATGGTGGGACAAATAAGATTGAGCTTCCTCTCATGCTCCTCTTGAGAATGTGTAATCTAGTTATTCTCTAGGGTTTTGTCACTATGCATGCTACTCTTAGTTGTCTCACAGCTGCTGTCAGATTTGAAGCCCATCCTGATTGCTTTCTAATTAAGAGAAGGTCTTAAGTCATCATTCCCCAGAACCCTCTGAGTAGAAGGTTGGAACAAAACCCACCTTCAACTACTGGCTGCCTACCTCTCTGGAAAACAGAAGTCTCACTGCCATAGATTCCTTGCCAAGAGGTCACAAATAATCTGATGAGCCCAGGGCCAATTATGAGGCACCAGGAGGGGGCTAAAGAGTGCATACCTGTCTCTCTCAGGTCTGAACATGTGATAATTTTTGCTGTCATTGCTAGAGGAAGAATATTCAGCTGCAGCCCGAAGCAATGGGAATGGATCGAGGAGCCAAAAGAAAGACAAGCAGATTACAGGAGCAGTTCAGATGAAAGGAGTTTGACCCAGTACAGTAACAGGAGGGATGCCGGGCAGCGCAGCAGAGTGTGTCTGTGTTGTGGAGGGGAGTACAGAAGCAGGCTTACTAATCTTGTTTTATAACTGGAACTGATAATCAAGTAGGAAAAAAGCCTAATTAAAATAATGCAGTAAGTCAAAGAAATTGCTTGGCTGGCCATATGCTGTACAGGTGTGTTTTAACTGATTATCAGTCTCTTAAGCAATTTATTGGAAAATTGGATATCAGTTAACAGCCTTATGCAGAAATGACATGAGGACTGCATGTCTGGGGCTGGGGACAGTTTGAACTCGTAATCAGATTAAATTACATTAACTCAGACATTGGATGCTGACAGGTTACACACTAGTTATTTGCTTGGAGTTTTTTGCAGGGAGGGACTTGTGGCATCTTTATTGATATCTCTGTCTTACTCCCTGAAAATGGACTTCAGTACTGATTTTAGTTTTGTTTTGCCTTTAATGCTGAGTAAATTTTCTTTTTTACTTAAACCCTACCTTCTTGGAAGGAACAACAATGAATAAACCTTGTTACTTCTCATGTGAAGACTCCCCAGTACAGGGGACCCTCTCTGCTGGTTTCAATACTGTGCTCAGAACAGCACCACTAGATTCAAATTTCAAAAAGGAAAGCACTTGGGCAAGAGGGGAAACCTGAAAAAAGCATCTCCAGATGCAAACTTCTGCAATATTTTTTTTTAAATGACCCTGTTTAATATTAAACAGTTTTAAATTGAGCTATTTAAAATTAATGGTTTCTGGACCATTTAGAAGCATTCACTGTTTGCAAAAGAATCCTTCCAGATTAATAATAAATTTTGAATCCATTAATGAAGTCTGTTTAGTCAGATGACTTGAACTGCTCTTAATTCTAAATTCAACTTAGACAAACCTGAAGTGCATCATCTAATAAAATCATTTGTGAAACAATTATAATAGAATTTTTTTTTTGAAATCTATTTCTGACTTCATTGTTATTACACAATAATAAAATTAAACTACTATAATAGAGTAGAATCTTGACTAAATCTACACCATAAGTCTTACCCCAACTAAGTGTAGAGTGGAACAATTATCCCATTCTAATTTTTTTTTTTGAATGGCAATAGTGGTTTTTTCGTCCTTGTAGTATTGAAGGTAGATCTGTGGCAAGTTCCCACTCCATCTTTTCCCCCATAAAGTTCTCAAAACACTACCACCACCACCCTAATTTATTTAGGCTGGTTTGTTTTCTTCTCTTTGTGTTACATGACTGTAGTCCAATTTCAATTCCAATTAACTGTTTAAGTCCCAGTCTTACTGATATTTCTCTGGATCATTTTACCATGCATAGTCTAGAGAATTCAGATGAGATGGTTCCTGTGTAAAGAACAAGCATCAGGATAAGAAGTCCTGAGTCCTCATCTCTTTCAGTGGTTGAACCAAACAATAAATAGTAGTCTTTTTTTTTTCCCCCATCAAATGAATCTCATGTGGCTCTGATTAAAGCTTGAACTTACAAGCTGTTACTAACACTTCTCAGTCAATTTAGTGCCATGGTATAATTTATATTTTCATGGAGAGTTCAGTGTTGCTTTCTTCCATTTTTACCTACAATTTCCCCACAATAATTTAGCTTTATTATTCAGCTGAACAGCTCAAAGAACATGTAAACACAGAGATCTCTATAACTGCTTTTAGGAAGAAGGTCTACTTTTATAATTAAGCAAAGAATACCATAGTTTAATTCAGTAATTGCACAACTATTTGAAAATGTTCACCCATGGCTTAATGCAATTGGTTTTGCTTTCTGTGCCTTTGTTCCGTTGTTCCAACTTTACAGTTAATGGAAAACCCTAATGAACAGGTGAGAGCTGCTCTGCATTTTTATAGATAAGATCTTGTGGTAATTGTGTTGGAGCTGAGCAGAGGTAAACTGAAAATTCCTTTAAGACATGGAAAAAAAATGGCAAAAAAATCAAGCCACACATGGCTTAAGGTGGAGAGCAGCTCAGTAACTTCATTGTGTAACTGAGTGGCTTTTAATGTAAATATGTTTTGTTCACAGCTTAATATCCCAATGTCTATGAAGACTATACATAAATCTACATCAGATGAGCTCACTCCCTAAGGGTTTCTTCCATAAAGTACAAAGTGAGAGTTCTGAGAGGTGCTGGCCTGCTTCCACTCCCTTTTTGCACCTTGCGGGATAGAGTCTATTTTAAGTGAATAATATGCTAACTGCAAAGCCAGCGGTTCCTCTGGCATTGCCCAAGGAGTTCACAAAGTTACTGATACACCTGGTTCCTCCTATTTCTTCTCCTAGTCTCTCTTTACAACTGCTGGGAGTGGGAATCTGTCTGTGTGGAGTTCTGAAGTTTTTAACAGAGGAAAAGGTCCCTATGAAAAGAATAAAACCCTATTGGCAACCAGCTTGCTTTCCTTGTCTCCCTTTCCTTCATTAGGATATGGGTCCCCGGAAGGTTCTCCACACTGAAAATTCTCCAACCTGTTCTGGTTTTGATGTTACTATAAATAAAAGGCACATGAAGGAACCTGCCATGACTCATTTAATTTTCTCCAGATCTTTCAAGAGACTTCTTTTCTGGACTTGAAAGTGAAATTAAATAATCTGCTGTTGTTTGCTTTTTAAGGTAGTTATGGTTATTTCACTTTCAAGTTAATTCATACACTAACAAGTTATGAAAAAAAAACCCACCTGTTTTCATTTTTAAAAGGTAGGCTGGGGACAGTGTCTCAGTTTGACTGTATTTAGGCTCTGTCCCTGGGTTGTAGGTTCCCATGTGGAAAGCTAATTACAAATTCCTTTCAGTTCTCCACAGACGCTGAAGAAAGCATCTGTACTGGAGGTACTTCCTCAGAAAATGATATTTCCCCACTTTTAGATACCTTATTGTAAAGGGAGCTCTTCTGTTTTCTAAGACTCTCTAAAGTTTGTGAAAAATAATGGTAAAAATGAGGGTGCTAGGCTATCACTGATCGCCCTGCATAGAGAACATCTCTCTAGATGTTCATGTAAAAATCAGCATGCTTGCCACAACATGGTTTCTACTCGTCCGAAAGCTGTTGCCAGACGGAACGTGGCGACTCAGACGGAGTCCCCACCTAAACAGAAACATGCGGCTGTCCAGGTCGATGGCTGCAGGGAATGCCTCAGGCTGTCTGCTGTACCAGAGATTGGTAAGGACAGGGGCTGTCTCAGGTGTGAGCAGGTGGATGATCTGCTCTGCCTGGTGGCAGAGCTGAAAGAAGAGGTGGAGAGATTAAGGAGTATTAGAGAATGCGAGATGGAGATAGACTGGTGGAGCCGCACTCTACCATCCCTCAGGCCACGGCAACAGACAGAAGGCTCCACAGGTAGCAGAGGATCCTCTGTCCTCTTGCTGGCAGACAGAAGCTAGAGACCCAAGAGATGATGAGGGATGGAAAAAGGTTTCTGCTCGGGGCAGGAGGAGAGTCCCCTCCCGGGCTCCTTCACCTTCCCAGCTGCCCTTGCATAACAGATATGGGGCTCTGGAAGTTGAGGGCCAGGCAACTGAAGGTGGGGATGAAGGCCCAACCAGGGGGTTGGCTAGGGAGAGACGGTCACCCCTACCTATCAAGACCAACTGTACAAAGAAAAAAAGAAGGGTAATTGTTGTGGGCGATTCCCTTCTGAAGGGAACGGAGGGCCCGATATGCCGCCCGGACCCATCCCATAGGGAAGTCTGCTGCCTCCCTGGGGCCCGGATCGGGGACATTGCCAAGAGACTCCCTGGTCTGGTACGACCCTCTGACTTCTATCCGCTCTTGATTATACAGGCAGGCAGCGATGAATTGCCAGAGAGAAGCCCCAAATTGATCAAAAGGGACTTCAGGGCACTAGGGAAAATGGTTGAAGGATCAGGAGCGCAGGTAGTGCTCTCCTCGATCCCATTAGTGTCAGGAGGGAACACGGAAAGGAATAGGAAAGCTAGAGCAGTTAACGTGTGGCTCAAAGGTTGGTGCCATCGGAAGGGCTTGGGCTTCTTTGACCATGGAGAGGTTTTCATGGCACCGGGCCTGTCGAGAACAGATGGTGCCCAGCTCTCTCGGAAGGGAAATAGGATCCTTGCTCATGAACTGGCGGGGCTTGTAGAGAGGGCTTTAAACTAGGCCTGAAGGGGGAAGGGGATATAAACAGGCTCACTAGAGAGGAGCCTGGGGGGGTCACCCCATTGCTGGGGGGGAAACCGACAGCCCAGCTCAAGTGCATCTACACTAATGCATGCAGCATGGGCAACAAACGGGAGGAGCTGGAAGCCATTGTAAGGCAGGATGGTTATGATGTAGTCGCCATCACAGAAACGTGGTGGGATGCCTCCCATGACTGGAGTGCTGCGATGGATGGCTACAAACTCTTCAGAAGGGACAGGCAAGGAAGGAGAGGCGGCGGGGTGGCTCTGTATGTTAGGGAGTGTTTAGATTGTACAGAGCTTGACGCTTGTGGTGAGGCAGAATGCTTATGGGTGAGGATGAGGGGAAAGGCCAACAAGAAAGACAATCCTGTTGGGAGTCTGTTACAGACCACCCGACCAGGATGAGGATGTTGACGAAGAATTCTACAAGTGGCTGGCAGGAGTCTCTCAGTCGCGAGCTCTTGTTCTTGTGGGGGACTTCAACTTCCCAGACATCTGCTGGAAATACAATACAGCAGAAAGGAAACAGTCCAGAAGGTTCCTGCAGTGTGTGGAAGATAACTTCCTGACACAGCTGGTAAGTGAGCCTACCAGGGGAAGTGCCCTGCTTGACCTCCTGTTCACTAACAGAGAAGGACTGGTGGGAGAGGTGGTGGTTGGAAATCATCTAGGCCTTAGTGATCATGAAATGGTAGAGTTTTCAATCTTTGGTGAGGTTAGGAAGGGGGTCAGCAAGACTGCCACCATGGATTTCCGGAGGGCAGACTTTGACCTGCTCAGAACGCTGGTTGGGAGAGTCCCTTGGGAGATAGTCCTGAAGGGCAAAGGGGTCCAGGAAGGCTGGGTGTTTTTCAAGGAAGAAGTCTTAAAGGCACAGGACCAGGCTGTCCCCATGTGCCGTAAGACAAATCGGTGGGGAAGACAACCGGCCTGGCTGGACAGAGGACTACTAGTGCGACTAAGGGAAAAAAGGAGAGCTTACCAGCTCTGGAAGAAGGGGCAGGCAACCCAAGAAGAGTACAGGGATCTTGTCAGGTTATGCAGAGAGGAGATTAGAAAGGCAAAAGCCCAGCTGGAATTTAACCTGGCCACTGTTATAAGGGATAATAAGAAGAGTTTTTATAAATATGTTAACAGCAAAAAGAGAGCCAGGGAGAACCTCCATCCACTAGTGGATGCAAGGGGGAACATTGCCACTAAGGATGAGGAAAAGGCTGAGATACTCAACGCCTTCTTTGCCTCGGTCTTTAATGGCCCGACAAGTTATCCCCAGGGTACCCAGCCTCCTGAGCTGGAAGATGGGGACAGAGAGTGGAATGAACCCCCCATAATCCAGGAGGAAGCAGTCTTTGACCTGCTATGCCACCTGGACATCCACAAGTCTATGGGGCCGGATGGGATCCACCCAAGAGTGCTGAAGGAGCTGGCAGAGGAGCTTGCCAAGCCACTCTCTATCATTTATCAGCAGTCCTGGAGAACAGGGGAGGTCCCAGATGACTGGAGGTTGGCAAATGTGACGCCTCTCTTCAAGAAGGGCCGGAAGGAGGATCCGGGGAACTACAGACCAGTCAGCCTAACCTCGGTACCGGGGAAGATTATGGAGCGGTTTATCTTGAGTGTGCTCACCAGACACATGGAGGACAATCAGGGGATCAGGCCCAGTCAGCATGGGTTCACGAAAGGCAAGTCTTGCCTAACCAACCTGATTTCCTTCTATGACCAGGTGACCTGCCTGGTAGATGAGGGAAAGGCTGTGGATGTTGTCTACCTGGACTTCAGCAAAGCCTTCGACACAGTCTCCCATAGCATTCTCCTGGAGAAGCTGGCAGTTCATGGCCTAGATGGATGTACTCTTCGCTGGGTTAAAAACTGGCTGGGTGGCCGAGCCCAGAGAGTCGTGGTGAATGGAGCTAAATCCAGTTGGCGGCCGGTCACAAGCGGTGTCCCCCAGGGCTCAGTTCTAGGGCCGGTCTTGTTTAATATCTTTATCAATGACCTGGATGAGGGGATTGAGTGTGCCCTCAGTAAATTTGCAGATGACACCAAACTGGGTGGGAGTGTTGATCTGCTGGAGGGGAGGAGGGCTCTGCAGAGGGACCTGGACAGGCTGGATCGATGGGCCGAGGCCAATTGTATGAGGTTCAACAAGGCCAAGTGCCGGGTCCTGCACTTTGGTCACAACAACCCCATGCAGCGCTACAGGCTTGGGGAAGAGTGGCTGGAAAGCTGCCTGGTGGAAAAAGACCTGGGGGTACTGATTGACAGCCGGCTGAATGTGAGCCAGCAGTGTGCCCAGGTGGCCAAGAAGGCCAATGGCATCCTGGCTTGTATCAGGAATAGTGTGGCCAGCAGGAGTAGGGAAGTGATCGTGCCCCTGTACTCGGTGCTGGTGAGGCCGCACCTCAAATACTGTGTTCAGTTTTGGGCCCCTCACTACAAGAAAGATGTTGCCTTGCTGGAACAGGTCCAGAGGAGAGCAACCAAGCTGGTGAGGGGTCTGGAGCACAAGTCATACGAGGAGCGGCTGAGGGAACTGGGGTTGTTTAGTCTGGAGAAGAGGAGGCTGAGGGGAGACCTTATCGCCCTCTACAACTACCTGAAAGGAGGCTGTAGCGAGGTGGGGGTCGGCCTCTTCTCCCTGGTAACAGATGATAGGACGAGGGGGAATGGCTTGAAGCTGCACCAGGGCAGGTTTAGGCTAGACATTAGGAAAAACTTCTTCACCGAGAGGGTTGTCAGGCTCTGGAATGGGCTGCCCAGGGAGGTGGTGGAGTCCTCATCCCTGGAGGTATTTAAAAGAAGGATAGATGAGGTGCTTAGGGACATGGTTTAGTGGTGGGATGGCAGTGCTAGGTTAACGGTTGGACTCGATGATCTTAAAGGTCTTTTCCAACCGAGGTGATTCTATGATTCTATGATTCTATGAACATGCTGCCCAGCATTGCAGAGTAGGCAGTGGATTTCTAAGGTTATACACTCTACCATAACATGTTATCAAATAAATTATGCTCTATATGACCTGAAGAGTTTTTCCTTTTATTTTTTTTTCCTGCTTTTCCAATTTTTCTGAAGTTGCCAGGGCAGAATCTAGAAAACATGGCTACCACCATGGGATTTACGTAAGTCAGTTGTATAACTCAGTGGTCTTTCACTGCAAAGAATGGCTAATGGTATTAGGCAAATCAGTGTTGCATTTTTCTTGACTAGAGCACAAGAGCAATATAGGGATTTTATTCTGAGAATATGCTGATAAAACAATTCAGATAAAGTAATTACAGGAATTTGTTTTTACATGTTCAGGCTGGCTCTACCCCACTTGAGCTTGTCCAGATTTCTTGAAGGTCAGTTTTGCAAGCAAGCCTCCTCTGTGCCTAATCTGGGACGGACAGTTTGAGAAAAGATATGCCCCTCCAGTTAATTTCTCCTCATGGTTTTAATATCCGAGCAGAGAGAGGCAAACTAATCAATAGCCTCTCTTTTTCAGCTGATGTTCACCTCTGTAGAACTTTGTCTGCTATATTTCTCTTCTCCTCTGTAGACAGATTTCTTTCATGGTAAGCTAGCATCGGTTCTGCTTGACCAATGTTTCCTTTTAGTGTGCTGAGCCTACCAGATGGAAATAAAATTCAAGCCCCTATAGTCAGAACCTAGGGTTTGTAAACAGTGTATGAGATACAGAGATATATGTAGTATATGAGTATATAAGATACAGACTTTTAGTTTTCTTACTTTCTAGTTCTGTCTACCATGACTCTAGAAAACACAGCTGAATTTGAGAGATAAAAAGAACATTTGTGTAAAAACTTGCAAAATGTCAAACAGAAAATGTCAGAGTTGAAAATGAGTTGCTAGCTAATTATGAGAATGCTGCTTTCTAAACAAAAGTGTTTTCTTAGAAGCTTTTTAATAATGTACTAAATGCACATTTCTTGACCCCAGTACCATACATGCTTAGACATTTGCTGTTTGCATGGGTCATACAAATTTCTAGTGCTATTAGTCCATTTTCATTTCTGTATCTAATCACCTACACTTTTCCAGTGCTTACAGTTTGGTTCTTTTCCTGTAATCTGACAATACACCCACCATTCGAGCTGCAGACACCAAATCTTGGAATGAACCAAACTGGGTGGATGGTGCCTAAACTAGCAGTTTCCTGTGGCTCATTTTGCATTTCAGAGGGTGGATCCCAGGGTGACTTCACAGGACTTTTCACATCCTGCTCTTTATTAAGTAACTGGAGGGCCACATGTTAGTCTCAGCATGTGTACAGTTCCCTGTGAGGGGAATGGAATTGCTTGTGTACATAAAAGACTAAGACTGGGGCTCTCTCTTCCGTATAGAATGTAAAAAGCTATCCAGAAATGGTAGCAACAAAATAACACACAGCTAGATTTCAAGGTACAAGGGTTTGACCTTACTGAAGTCAGTGGGACCTTTCCAGACAGACATTAGAAGTGAAGTCAGGCTTAATTTGTTAAATAAGGCTTCATGTTGGTCAATCATTAGTGGCAAGGCAAAGTGTCTATCTGCAGTCAGTGGGATATGTCTCGTGGAACTTAAGCAAATGCACGAAGTGACAGATATATTCTCGTCCAAAAAATTACTTTGTGTTACAAAATAAAGCCTTTAAAAATGTATAAACCCAAAACTTTGAAGTTGCGGGAAAGAGAAAATTCTCTACAAGTGGCAAAAAGAGAATTAGTGTTGGAACTATTCAACACAGCTGTTTCAGAAGTGGGAGGAACATCCTTGTGGTCAAAAATTTCCTGTGAGATTTTGTATGAAGCATGTACACAGCACTTTGAAGTATCTGTTCTGCTATTTAAGATGCTGTTATGTAGGTGGTGCATAAAAGTGCTCTTGCTAATAGTGTTGCCCTGAAGATAGTTTTCTGCTATAAATCTGTCTTCACTAACGAGAATATCTGTAATTACAGAAGAGGTACTTGGCTTCATTAGCAGCTCCAGCCTGCAAGGGATCAGCATAGCACTGACATCATTGCTGTCTCTTCTTATTGGCTTTATTTTGGGAGCCATATACTGGAAGGTAAGAAATATTACATTTAATTGTTTACATAGTGATACTACATTTCTTAGCTATCGGGAGGCAGGAAGCACAGAACCATTCTGCATCTGAAAGCAAGAGACATCTCTTTTGATCTTCACTGAACTGTGTGACATGCAAATGTAGATCTATGCTGTCAAATTCTTGAATTCCACCACCAAAGTGCAAATCCTGTCTAATTAGCATGATAGCTGTCTAATTGGAAATTAAAACCACTGGATTTCCCCAGTTTCCCAGTTCTTCTATTATAACTTGAGAAGAGGATTCTTTTGCTTTTGCCCCTTGTGCCCCTGCCTACAATACAAAGGCTTTGATAGTAAAATTATATGAGTAGCAGATGTATGTTAGAGGACAAGATTTGGCCTACATTTTGCAAGATGACTTTGATATTGAAAATCTGAAGCAAAGTTAAACGTATAACAATTGTTTAGGGAGTTGCTAAAGAAATCCTTAGAATATTTATATTTAATGCATTTTCTTCTTAGAAAACACATCCCAAATCCAGACCAGAAAGTGGTGAAACTACACAGTGTCATGACTGTCAAGAGGAAAATGAGATAAGGTATATTGTTCTACTTTATGTACATACATACAAATGTAAGTTTATCTTTGAGAGCTACTTCTTGAAGGTTTCTCTAACTCGAGGACAAACACAAAAAACCCCAAACACAGGGTCTCACTGTAGGGCAAAATGTATGCTTAAGGCATGTCCTTCAAAGGAACTCCTAGTTTGAATATAAAAATCAATATGGGGGAGATTTCTGTATACAAAATTTTATTAAGAGGACATTACCTTTACTTTATCTGTCCTTACTGCCATGGTGAGAAAGGATTTTTGACTTACAGGGGAAGCAACATAAAAAAGTTAATTTTGTCATTTGCTGTGTGGTGTAAATCTAGGTTCATATTATATAAATAAATAGAAAACAGTGTCTTCCTAGCTGTGCTTCTAAACCCTTTAAATTTTTTTATTAACTTTTTTTATGTTCTTTCACTTTTTTACATTCCCCAGGGTATGTGTATATAAGCACCTATGTTTTCTGTTTTTTTTTTTTTTTTTTTTTTTTAATGTCCGTATAAAGCTAGTGAGAACTCATTCAAATCATAGTAACTTCATAAGGTCATCCTGAAATTATTCACAGCTCTGTCCATACTTAAACACTGCTTTATCTGATTTTTAAACAGAAAAAAATCTGTGTAACTCAGTCAATCAAGTATACCTTACAAATAACAGTTGAAGACATACAAAGTTGCTTGGACATGACTTGGGCAAAGAAATCTGTGAAATTCAGAAAAGGACTTAGGGATATTTTAAGTTAGAATAGTTTATGCTAAAGCATTTCAAGGGATATTATTTAACCTCATATTTCAGGGTGTTTGGTCAAATTTTAACTGTGAGGGATTAAGGGAAAGATCTGATGCACGTGGCAGGACACAACTTACCCTGTAGCCTTCTTGCACTGTGTGAAATGCCTGGTGCTTTCCACTGTTGAAGCAGGAATAGACAAGGTTCTGATCTATCAGTTTTGGTCACAGGAGCTGAAATTTTCAGTGTTTAAACTTTCTAGAATAATACATTCTTATAACAAATTTTCTTCATGTACAGTACCTAGAATGGAAGACTGTGTATTCACCAAGTATATTAGCTGCTACAAATAACTCGTCCTACACTTCATCCTCACAGGTATTAAAACTTGTGAAATGAAACATGCATCCTCCTTTTAACCTCACGAGAAATACAAAACATTGCTTTATAGGAGGAAAAAGGAAACAGAACAGTTCGATAAATGCAAGAAACAGCCTTAACAGGAAATTTAAACAGGTTACATTCTCCACTGGATATCTTCTTAAATATATGGTGTATGTTTTTTCCTCCCTCTTCCCTGAGAAATTTTTAATATTCCTCTATAACTAGGAAGACCTATTATCAAACATAAATTCTAATGCTTTGGGTTCCCTCTTATTACATGTAAATGTGTTTATTGTAACTAATTGATAAAACATTCCATTCTATTTCCTCAAAACACTAGCACTGTAGTAATAAATTACTTTTTTTTTTCCTCAGTATGTTGCAGCAAAAAGAAAAAGAACATCTACAAGTGTAGCTGTTGCTTTTTCTCCCTCAACACTGTTACTGTTTTGTGTACTGGTAAGTTGTTACATTTGAGAGTCTTACCATAGGCTTAATAAATTTTGGCTGCTGAAATATAAAGTGATTCAGAGTCCATTTGGGGAAAAAAATAAAATAAAACTTGTTATCAGTAGGCTTCATTTGTACCTAGATCTTTCGCTGGTAATGTAATTAATCCTGTATCATTAATTTAGAATTTGACTTTTAACCTGAACGTTACAAAATGCAATATGCCGGAATTCTGAAATGAAGGACAGCTACTGCTTCTCGTTTTTGGCGTGAGAGCCGATACGGAGAAGTCTTCAGCTGTTATCCTACAGCTGTTTCAAAGCAGCGTGACCTAAACCCCACAGTCCTTAAACTAGCAGGTGAGTGTAGGAGATCATCTATTAACTGTTGTTTACTCAGCACAGTTTGCGGTCTCTGTGGCCCTGCCAGACACATCATTCTTCCTTTAGTACGTAAGAGTGAGCAGCAAGGGTGAGTGAGCTGCCTCTGTCCTCTGCAGAACGGTGCATGCCTCTGGCAAGGGGCTTCTCACTGCAGGAGTTGTGCTGTGCTTAACCTACGGCATCTCTGGAAAGGGTCTGGAAGATTCAGGCGGAGCTGAATGCTTCGTTTCATTGCGTGGGTGGAAAGAGCATCTTAAGTGTGTAACAGGCCATCCAGTTTATCCTGCAGCAATCACTCTCAGGTGTATTCCACAGTATTGCAGTGATCTTAGCTACAACTTGAGAGATTTCCAGTCTCTTTAACCACTTTGTTCTACCATCTGCTCACCAAGAAGGGAAATCACTGCTGCATTGGACAAGTAATTTGATTTTTCAAAAGGTGTAAACTCAGTTTGATATCGGCTTGTCCAGATGACTTCTAAGGGAAGTTTGCTGCCAGAGATTACCAGATACTAAAATGCACAAACCTGACAGTTCTGTAAAACCATTAGAGTTATTTCATCACCATAGATGATGTCCATGAGCTTTTGCAAGCAAGTGTGTTCTTGGACCAGGAAAGTACATTTTATAACAGTAATTTTTGTTTCAGAATAAAGGAATGTCTGTGTAATTACCTGTTTCTAAACTTATAAGAAAAACTGTCTGTGTTATACGTCTGTGAAAAGCTCTACTGTTCAGTAATACAGAGAGGAAAACTAAACAGCAAAATTATAATTTCCTTTTTTCTCTTCAGGCAGGTAACAGTTCCATGTTCGCTTCATAAATGAAGCAGCTTTAAGCACATTCGTATTCCTTCTGGAGTGACAGACTGAGTCTGCATCTGTTGTTGCTGCCCATGACTCCATAGACATGATACAGAAATGAGGACAATTTGTGTTTGTTACTGTGAAACCAACACTGAATTGAACAACGACAAGAAGAGTGTGCACTTAGCAGGACTGTATCTCATGTGAATATCTACCTTGTGTGACATTTGGGGATTTTTGATTGCATTAATATTTACAGCCGACTCTGGCAAACAAAGTACATGTCCTGAACAAAAAGCATCTTTCAAATGCCTCCAACTATGTGTAATCATTGAAAGTCATAAATACCTTTGCATCCTTAATTTAAGTTCTGTGTCCTCTACCTTACCTTGGTGTCTTCGGATGAGTTCTCTGAACTGATGGAAAATGCAGAAACGGATACAGATAACATACTCTTCAATATTGTATATAAAACTTGAAAGCAAAGTCATGCTATGGACCCGTGTTCTATCCTTTTACTTATAAGGAGCTGTGTTTATGCCTGGCAAGGGTCGTGCGTACAGCAACATGTGGTGTCTGTCGGGTGCCAGGTGGCTGGTTGCCCACCCCAGAAAGCCTCAAGAATTTATCAGCGTTGGTGGTCTCTGTTCAGGAGAAGCAAATACTGGATGAAGACAAAGTAAACAGGAGGTGAACGTACCTCATGGAGCTTTGAAGCATTAAGAGTAACTGCTGGGTATGTGAACACTGGTGAAATTTCCAGCCATGCCAAGAGAAGAGAAAGTAAAGAGTCTGAATTGCGTTCAAACATCAGAATAAAGACAAACCCATGAAATGCATTTTAAATGCTGAAGATGCATGTCATCGATACCTTGTCTTTAAATGTATAGCATAGAAAATCTGAAAGATCCTGAGAGTGTATTTAGCTTTTACTTACATGAGCTGTAATTAATGTTTGCATTGTGTTTTAAATGATTAGTAAGCTTTAATATCCTGTCATTCTTCACTCTTAAAGTTAATTATCTGGAAAGAAAAGAGAAAGGCTTTATTTCTCACTTGTCTTCTGCATCTATTGCTGTTATAGCATCCATGGAATCTGTACAGGACTGATGTACAGACATGCATTTTCAAGTAAATCCTAAAAATACCATGGTAAAAGTTACAAGTGTAGTTGTGCATCTTTTCATCCTGGCTCTTCCCAAATAATGGGTATGAATTATTTATCTGTATTAGGGGTTTGTACTTCAGAAGGTAAAGTTATCTTACTTCAGATGACAAACTGTCTTCTGTCATCAAACCGACCAGGTCAGCAAGAGTTTTAGCTTAAGTAACTTGAAAACTTAAAAAAAAACCCCAAACCACACTTTTCATGTTTTTTGTAAGGTTGGAGTTCTCTTTAAAGTATATCGTTACTTAATTTTTTAAGAATTCTTATGGAAATTTTAATCATCTGCTGAGTTTTCCGAGAACCATGCATAAAACGAATATGCCATACATATAATATATACGTGTGTGTGTGTGTACTATTGGTTGGTAAAACTGATTCATCTTTCATACTTACCAAAAGATGAAAGTTCAAAACCTTACTATGTTTGATGACAGAGCTTATGTGTGCATGTAGCTACTCTGCATGGAATTTTGACCCTACCGAGATCAATGTCAACACTTCTTGTGAACTCACTGGTACAAGGATTTTATCATGGGAAACTATTTTTTATTTATACTGAGGCCTTTTTGCACTTCCTGGGTGTCAGTAAAGTGTCCTCACCTCCTTCTCAGCTGGTATAAATTGGCATAGTTCCATTAACAGAGCTTTGGGGTTTGCACCATCTGAGGAATTTCTCTGAGACTAGATCAAAAGAAGCTTAATTTGAGAATTAGGCCTTCATTTTTATTCAGAAGATGCCGGAGCACCCATCACTTAATAAGAAATAATCAAAGTTGCTCATGACTTCTAAAAAGCAAGTGCATTGCAACTTTTATCTCTGGAAAAATCAAACAGCAGAATTCCCCATCTGCAGCTTGGTCTTATTTGACATTGTGTAGTTCTTTACTCACAAGTCCCTCAGACTTTTTATTTCAAACTTATTTAAGAGTTACGCTGAAAGAAATGTCAACATGACCTAATTGATGGGAAATTTGCACCTTACTGGTAATGCGGAGAATAACTCTATTGATTTTGGCAGAGTGGAAAAGTATCCACAGTAAATGGAAGCAATTATCCTTAGCATTTTTCAAAAACCTTAAATACTTCATGTTGCTATACAATACATTCTCAAAGCAAGCTTATGCATTTGAAGTTTTACGGTATTTTTCTTAGATTCATTTAAACAAAAATCTTGTATTTATTAATATTCTTTGTTCATAAAAATGTTAGTTTTCCTAAATGCATTTTTTCCAGAAAATCAAATGCACAATAATATTGCACATTGGTGTGCCCCAAATTATACTTTGATATTCAAATTGCAAAATGTTTTAGGCTCCTTAGTCTACTATTCAATACTATTCAATAATAGAAAATATCATTTATAAATTGATTAATCCCAGATAGACTGCTGCAAAATGTTCACCTTCAAGACAGCATCTTAAAATAGTAGCTAAGTCACTTTCAAATAATGTCAGATACTTTAATATCTTCCACAGAGCAAGGCAAATTTAAGGCTACATGAGAATAGAAAGTTAATGTATAAACCTTCCAAGTTCACATCACAAACATTGATCTTTGAATATGCACTAAAGTAGTACAACACATGGAGTGGCAGAACTGTTGTTGAAGCTCACGGTTTTCTTGTTTTTCCCACCCCCTTTTGAGAGATGTGAACAAAACTTTGGGTGTTCTCCATCATTTTGCAAAGCAGAAGGATACTTCTACACATTCGTTGATACAGTGGATGGCATGGCACTTGGAAATGTGATCGTGAAATTATTTGAAAATTGTGTGCCCAGTTTTTCTACCCCTTGAGGAAGCCCTTACTTCAGATACAGTGAAATTTTGAAGGACTACTGACTTGTGAGACATCTTTGAAATCAGTGGAAATAGAACAAGGTACTGTTCAGTGGAAGTAGTGATGGCAGAAATAGTCCTTTAATTGCTTCTTTATCCAGTCTTAAGCTATTTAACTTCTGAAGAGTGAACAGTTTTCCAGCCTTCTTTTGGGGTAGACACAGCCCATGCAACAACACAGAAAATGAATGCCCTTTCTCTTAAAATGAAACTGGGGAAAAGTGAGTGTTGTATTTTTTATACAAAAGTCAACCAAATTTGCTCTTCAGATATCTGTGGTTTTGTGAGAAACTAACATTTTTAAGTTTCCTTTGGAGTAGTTGAACTTTGCATGCAATTAATAGTGGCCTTGTGAGAATAAAAAAAAGATAGTGATATACTGAGTAACTCAATGTGTTACTTTAGATGTGTGTTTACTTGAATAAATTAATGGTACTTATTTCATCACAAGGTCATTTTATAAGCTTATAAAATGTGCTTTTCTATGGAGTATGTGTGCAACCTGCACATTTTTTAGATTCTGATCTTCACCAGCTGTTTTCTCTGTTGCTCTCTCTTTGTAAAATGCTGAAACTGTTCAGTACACACAATACAACTATTAAATTGAAAAGCTAACTGTATATATAAAACACAGATATTTTGAGTTAGATTTACATTTAAGAATTATCCAACATTCTTCAATTCAGGAATCTGATTCAACTGTCTGTTAAGTGCAGATCTATGGTAATGGTGGCATGTTGCTATTAAGTTATCAAATTGATGGAACGCGGAAACTTCAGACTCTTTAGAGATAGAGACACAGACATTTGCTGGTTGTATCATGGGCAAATTCATTTATTTCAGTGTAAATGTCAAGCACAGTCTTGCATAGTTACATTCTGACTGAAGGTAATCAACAAAGTTTATAAATTGTGATGTGTATGTATATATGTGTCCTCTTAAAGATAGATTTTTCCCTGATCCGTTTTTATACCAGTTCAAATTTGGAATTTACATTATATACATATACTTTATTGTTCTAAATAAAGATATTATGCACTGCCAAATAATTACTATATTGCTTTGTGTCAGTCCCATTTAAGACCTTTATTTAAGTCCTGTCATCTCCTGGAAGACTTTTCTGCCAGAATGCATGCTACTAGATGCAGAGTCCTTCATAATACATTTCATTTCTTAATTGTGCATTTTGATATGTCCTCATTATCAGCCTCTGGTGCTGATCCAGGGTGTATCTGTGATTATGAAAATTATTCCAACTTCAGAATGAAAAATTTCTTGTAGCTCCTTAACGAGCTTTTTTTTTTTTTTTGTGCCCTGCTCTAGGCAGTTTTTCACATCCTGTTCTTGCTACTAGTCACATATTAGGATTTTAATTTAATTTACCACTAAAAAGTCTGAATGTTGTTAATGCACTTCTTTTGTAGTAGGTGGCATTTACTAATTCAAAAATTTATTACAAGTAACAGGGTTTTCCAGCTGAGACCAGAGCTTATCCTGTAAGGATGGCATCCTGCCTTTCACGTTTCAGCCATTTATTGTGACTTTTCAGTAAGAAGCCCAGGACAGGGGATGAGGTTGGGAGGAAAAACTGAGCTGCTCAGGGAGCTCTGGCACTTCTCCCCTCCTGAGAAGCAGTGAAAGGACTCCAGCATAAGAGGAAGAGATAAACCTGCTGAGGCTTTCAACCTACCTCAGGCAGAGGTAAGGAGCCTTGGAAGAGAGAGAGGCGAAGATGCAGTAGGCAGATATAGGTGGTTTACAAATAGGAGTGAGGTACAGACAGGACCAATGAGAAGGAGAAGAGGGCAGGGTTAATGGGCTGGAAGACAGGGGAACAGGATTTGGGGATGGTAGAATTTAGGGCACGGACAAGCACGAGCTGTGGCTGTTGGTCTGGATACATACAGCAAGAAGAACAGAGCTTACGGGCTTGAAGAAGGCCATGGAGCAGCAGGGCTCTGCACAGATGGTGTAGCAGAAGTCATGGTCTGAGGAGCAGCACTGGTGGCTCAGGTGGGTCTGAGGTATGATAGGCATTCGGTCCTGCTAGGGCTAGGTGAGGACCGTGTAGCTGCAGAGGCTGGGGATGAGCATACATGAAAAGCAGGATTAATGTAATAAAAAGGAGGCAGACTGGATCTGGAAGTTCAGTAGGGCAGAATTAACAGCAGGGTACCTGGGAATGAGATGTGAGAGATCTCAGCTAACAAAGCAGCTCTCACTGAAGTCGGGAGCTGGTAATTGTAACATACATAGATGGAGTAAAGGGTAAGGAAGAGTGAAAGTCTGGGAAAACAGATGTAACTCTTCAGCCAAAAGATGCTAACATAGTGGGTTTGGTAGTCTGACTTACAATTTTTGATGCCTTACTCAATGCTGACTAACTACTCCTCACCACCACCACTTAATCTGAACCCTGGGAGAGTTCAGTGTCCTAAAGGATCGAGATTTACCTTCAGTTTTTCAATTTCAGTGTCTCCAAAACAATGAATATAAACATCTTATTCAGTGGACAAAGACAAAGGCAGTCTTTGTCCAAGGCATGGAGAGCATTCATAATGGCATTTTCCTACTACTGTCAAGCAGAAAAACAATGCATATTGTAATAACTTACTGTTTCTTGGTAGCAATACATTTGAACAGCCTAACACTTCTGTGAAATGACAGTATTTTAGATCAGCTATGTGCCCACTCTACATACCTCCATGTTACACTCCAGTGTAATTTTATTCCACGTTAACAAATGTGTGTTACTAAACATATTTTTGCCCAAAGTTTCTGAATGGTAAGACGTAAGATTTTTTTGGTTTTAATGAGATCAGTTGTTTCAGGATTTCACACTGTATTAACAACTTATACAAACATTTCCTTACTACTCTTTGTGTAGCCTTTGATGATAAATTTTCTTCCAAAGTTCAAACTTTTCTAAAAGGGATTGAGTTTCCCAAGACTACTGTGAAGCATGTGCTAACACAATCAAGTTTCATGATGTTATATGCTTAAAGGGAATTATATGCTGCTGTGTAGTAGAAAATAAGGCTAAATTAAAGTAGACTGCCAAAATTGTGAAAAGTGAGGGAATGGAAGTTTAGCCCTCTTTTTCCTCCACCATATCCTGAGGAAAGTTATTTCAACATGTAACAGGAAAAATCCCAAACATGATTACAGTTCCCCTAACTTGTGACCCTTTCCACAAGATCTCACGATAAGCAAGCAGGAACTAAAAATACAGATTAGACTTTTTCCAGACATGAGATTTGGGCTTCTGGCCAGTCACAAAATACAGGGACAATTTTCATTCTTTTTTGGCAAAGAAGATATTTTCTTGAGCTCATGGAAAAATATTCGACTGAGATCACAAAAGCTTCTTTGTTTGTCACCAGTTCTGCTGTGCAAGATAATAGCATGATAGTAAAATTGGCCCAATTAGAGTAAAGAAGCTGCAGAGCAGAATGTAAAGCTTTTGTCAGTTTAAGTAACTACCCCAAGTGACAAAATGTCATCTTAAAAATTTCACCTTGTCATCTCCTACATTGTGATTGATGATTATTAGGACCCCACAGGTTATTTAACCTGTCATGTTCTTAAAGTTAAACATTTTAGACCTTCCTTTTTCTTGGCAATGCTGTCATCATTAACAAAACACAGAACAGCCTTCACCTTTAGAAATGACAAAATGGGGATGTGCTCAAAACCAATTAATAGCATCAGTGAAGGCAAAGATATAGCATCTAAATCTTTTGAATCACATGCCCAAGAATAATGCAATGAGTTCTTAGGGGCAATTACTCCTTCGCCAGAAGTTGAGAAGAAAGTACCTCATTGACGTGGTGGTACCACTTGGCAGTTTGTTTCATACTGTTCCAGAGGAATCCAATTGTCTTAGTCAGTAGGCACTAAGTTTTCTTGATTTTTTTTTTTTAAATACTTTAACCTTTGGATCAAACAAAGAGTTATGCAAATGAATGATGATGTTACATGGTCTAATTGGGTACTCATTACTCACAAAGTGGGAAGGTTAGGGAGCAGTTCATCTTGAGTGCACTCACCAGGCATGTGCAGGACAATCAGGGGATCAGGCCCAGACAGCATGGGTTCGTGAAAGGCAGGTCTTGCCTAACCAACCTGATCTCCTTCTATGACCAGGTGACCCACCTAGTGGATGAGGGAAAGGCTGTGGATGTTGTCTACCTGGACTTCAGCAAAGCCTTTGACACTGTCTCCTGCAGAATTCTCCTAGAGGAGCTGGTGGCTCATGACTTAGACAGGTGTACTCTTCATTGGGTAAAAAACTAGCTGGGTGGTTGGGCCCAAAGAGTGGTGGTGAATGGAGTTAAATGCAGTTGGTGGCTGGTCACAAATGGTGTTTCCCAGAGGTCAGTACTGGGGCCAATATTATTTAACATCTTTATCAACGATCTGGAGGAAGGGGTGGAGTGCACCTTCAGTAAGTTTGCAGATGATACCAAATTGGGCAGGCGTGTTGATCTGCTCAAGGGTAGGAAGGGTCTACAGAGGGACCTGGACAGGCTGGATTTATGGGCTGAGGTCAATTGTATGAGGTTCAACAAGGCCAAGAGCCAGGTTCTGCACTTGGGTCACAACAACCCCAGGCAATGCTACAGGCTTGGGGAAGAGTGGCTGGAAAACTGCCTGGCAGAAAAGGACCTGGGGGTGTTGGTTGACAAACAGCTGAATACAAGCCAGCAGTGTGCCCAGGTGGCCAAGAATGTCAACATCATCCTGGCTTGT
Source organism: Gorsachius magnificus (assembly GCA_034008185.1). Classification (NCBI taxonomy): domain Eukaryota; kingdom Metazoa; phylum Chordata; class Aves; order Pelecaniformes; family Ardeidae; genus Gorsachius; species Gorsachius magnificus. Next base: position 169,955,804 of record CM067081.1, read on the forward strand.
ATCAGGAATAGTGTGGTCAGCAGGAGTAGGGAAGTGATCGTGCCCCTGTACTCGGCACTGGTGAGGCCGCACCTCAAATACTGTGTTCAGTTTTGGGCCCCTCACTACAAGAAAGATGTTGTGTTACTGGAACATGTCCAGAGGAGAGCAATAAAGCTGTTGAGGGCTCTGGAGCACAAGTCTGATAAGGAGCGGCTGAGGGAACTGGGGTTGTTTAGTTTGGAGAAGAGGAGGCTGAGGGAAGATCTTATTGCTCTTTACAATTACCTGAAAGGAGGTTGTAGTGAGGTGGGTGTCAGTCTTCTCCCAAGTAACAAGTGGTAGGATAAGAGGAAACGGCCTCAAGTTGTGCCAGGGGAAGTTTAGTTTGGATATTAGGTAAAATTTCTTCACAGAGAGGGTTGTCAAGCATTGGAACGGGCTTCCCAGGGAAGTGGTTGAGTCCCCATCCCTGGAGGTATTTAAAAGATAGGTAGACGTGGTGCTTAGGGACATGGTTAAGTGGTGGAATGGCCGTGTTAGGTTAATGGTTGGACTTGATGATCTTAAAGGTCTTTTCCAACCTAAATGATTCTATGATTCTATGATTTTTCACAGAATCACCGATGCAGAGCAAAGTTTTAAGCAGGGATACTAATGTACCTATAATGCAGTGTGTGCATGTGTGTGGGATGGAGGGTGTTGGGCAGAGTGGAGGAGGAGACGGTGTTTGGATTTAGCAAACTTTACAGGTGACTACCATGAGCTTCAATCATACACTGAAGGAACGGTTGCACATTACAGAATCTCTTCACAAATCCACCCCTTGGCAAGAGTCAGCCTCAGGACTGCCAAGTCCCATGCATGATCAAAATTCTCTGGGCGCCCTACCCTGCACTGCATTCCCCAGCCGTTGGCAGCTCAGTACCGTCACCCTTCCTGCTCCACAGCTGCACGTGCCAGAACCACACCTACCGCATCCCTGGGGCATCTGTAGTGAATCCATCTATGTTTCCATATAGGCCATGAAAGTTATTTCACTGAGAGTCAAAATTTGGCTCCAGGTTGCATGACTCGAATAGGTCTTCTTCATTTCTACATTTCAACCTGGACCATAACCGGAAACTCCCCAAAGCTCCGGGTTTCCTCTCTTGCACACATAAACCTTTGTGTCCTGTTGCTATCCAGCCCATCCTTCAGCCCCCACCCCAACTCCCTGTGCTCTCCTGTTGAGTCATACTCTGCAATTAAAGCCCCATGTATCCCAGTTGCATTTAGGAGCCCTACCATTAGCAGTTTTCATGTAGGCAGTAAACATTGGAGTTAGTATCTAGGAAGAAAACACTTCAAATTGTTTAGCAAAAGACTGGATTTCTGAAATTGTCACAGATGGCTTAATCTCAAAAATTGCTGTATTTGTAACTCAGATGAAGAGGGAGGTCACCACGAACACCAGATGTGGACATGGTACAGCTATAACTGGGTGCTCCTAGTCTGACTGCAAAATATACTGCACAGCTGTACGCATGCAGGCTGCAAGCGCTGGAACTCCCTGCCAGAGTTTCCACAGAGAAAAAAAAAAAAGTTACACTGCATAGATATGTTAACTCTGTTTTCCCCTAAAAATATCTGCCCATCAGATTTAAGATAGCAACAGCTGGTCAAGTTTATCAGCTGCTTGTTTGTGCAATCAGTTCTCATAGGGTTCCTGTTGATAAAACTGCCTGACCAGACTGACTGAAGTCTAACGTCTCCTTGTGCAAACCTCATGTTGGCCTTGCTCAGACCAATTATAGCCTGAACTAATTTTGCTGGGTTTCTTCTTGCCACACCCCACGACCTCTTGCAACCCTCACCTCTCCAACCATGAATTAACTCAACCCCCACGCCCTTACTTCATGTCCATTACCAAACCTTGCTCTGTTGGCCAAGGCTGAGGAGCAGCGTGTCTTTCCTGACCTGAGACACACCGTGCACGCAGCCCAGCACTGCCTGCACCTTCTTATGGCCATCCAGTAGCCAGGCTTGCATGCTCTGACCAGTCAGACACCAAGGGGAATACAACCTCGGAGGGCAAACAGCGTCCACTGCCTCTTCATCCTGCACCAGCAGTGCTGCTCCACAATCTGTGGGAAGCCATGCAGTGTCTGTCTTTAGCTTTCCTCTGCCCTGGTCTCAGAAGGCTTGCACTGTATTTTGCACAGCAACCCTGATTCAAAGGGAGAGAGGAGCACAGCCTTGCTCCCAGGCTGGCAAGCAGGAGATTGATAAGCCCTGTCATTTTTTCTCCTTCCCCAGCAAATGCTTTAACAATTAAGCTATTGACTAAGAGGAGGAATATCTATCATTCTCCTTGTGTGTGGTGATGGGGAGGCAGGTGTCTGATCCCCAATATTAAAACAAAAGAAGAAAAAAAAAGCAGCAGTTCTAAAGAAAATATAAAGATAAGCAACAATGCAGGAAATTGGTCTGACTGAATGCGGTCCGAGATTGTTGTCAAATTTCCTGGTGGTTTTCTAAATGCCATGTCTAAATATCATGACAGTGACTTAAAAAAACCCCAAACCTGCAAAAGTTTACTTTTCTAAATTTTTAAGATTAGAAAAATGTAATAGCTCTGAGAAACTGTACAGCGACAAAGAAGTATCCTTCACAAAAATGGTAATGTTTCAAATTCTACTAAATCTGCCAGCGAGCAACCCAAAGAATTAAGAAAGCAACATCAAAGAAACAAGTAATGATGTAGAGCAGCTGTGCACTCAAGAGACCATGTTTTGGAGGTTTGCAGGTCTTTTTTAGACGCACACAGTCTTGTGAATGATGTAACTAAGAAATACTTATTTACAGGTCCTGGAACTCTGTAACTTCCTTGAAAGGAGAGAATAAGCGTAAAAGAAGAGGAAAAAGTAGCAAATTATTAATTCATATTAGCAGGTTAACTATATGAAACTCTTGCATATAAATCATAGAATTTTACACAGGGATTCCTGAATTTAATCTGTCAATTTATACGGACCTTGTATATTGCAAATATCCATTTAATCTGAACTGAAAGAGGTAGGAAAGCAAATTCACAATGCAGAAAACTATTAGCTGTTACTGTGTAAAAAATTAATTTCATTTCCACTTCAAACATTTCTGTGTGGTTCTATAAAATGATAACAGTGCTCCAATAAGGCCAGAGTTCAACTGCAGGAGAGAGAGGGAGCCATCATACAATTCTGGCAATTAAATAAAGCATTTGAAATATCAAAACATGCCATCTACTTGATAAGATGTTACTCTTCTTGGAAGTTTAAAAAGCTTTTCAAGGAGGAAGCAGCAAGACAAGAAAACACAAGGTTTTTTCTCCGAAGAGTGTAAGATATCCTTTCTGTTCACAAACATTTTTCAGACCTTAAATACTTCTCTGCTCTATCAGTAAGGTATTTAACTTGCTTTCAAAGCCACCAAATATGTTTCTGAACTGAGCTTAATTCGTGACTGATTCTCCATGAATTCTTTCCAGTATCATTACAAGTTTCTGTTTCAACACATGTTTTGAAGCTTAGCACTTCTGGAAATCAACCAAAGCCACAGCTCTAGTAAAAAAAATATCTGCAGAGAAGTCTCTAGAGGCTGTGTGTGTTATAGTTTCCCACCATTTATCACAGCTCCTCTACCTGAGGTTACTGCTTTCAGAGCAAAGCTGGCAGAGCAGCTCAGGTAAGCATTTCTCACCCGTTTTGATCCAAAGTCAACCAGGCCAACCTGAAAGGCTTTAAAAACCCCTGGTGTGTAATAAATGAAGCTGAGGTAGGTGATACAGCACTGCAAGGGTTGAGGACCTCTCTCATCATACATTCTTCCAGCTCTGGATGGAAAGACAACATCCAGCAAAGGGCTGCTAATGGACACTTGAATATGTGAAAAAACACATCATAGCCTGTGGCAATCATCTGACTGCAGTCAGCTACTAAGAATAAACAAAAAACCATGCCAACAGAGTGAGCTGGAAATTCACCCATATAAAAACTAAGTATGTTGACTGAGCACAGTAGCACAAAAGCTGATCCTTGGTTGTACCATATGATCTTCAGAAACATCAAAGCAGAACCTCCAGTTTTGAAGTTATTCCCTAGAAACCCGATTTATGATAATCAGGAAGATTAAACTCTCCCTTCTTGCCTAATTTCCAGTAATATGAGGCACACTTTGTTCCTTCCAGGCAGTGTTTCTCAATGACAGGCAGGACCTCAGAAAACCAGAGGGGCAAAAATAACCAAATCCACTTGCTGTTGCAGCTGGACACAGATATGGAAGAGAAAGGAGTTGTAAAGTGCTTTTTCTAAAACATTAGCTCTGGGTTCAAAAAAAGCTTTTGAGTCAGTCAGTTTGTTTGCTGCAAGTATTTATGTACAGAATTTACTTCCCACTGTAACCTTGAGGACAAAGATTCAAGTTTTTGCTCTAGAAAAATAACACCAGTTACATTTTATCCATCTATTGGGAATATTTCCTTTACTATGTACAAAATCTATTAGCGTCTACAAAAATTTTCCATTTAGAGTTCAGCCAAGCGTAATATCTGCATTGTTTATTCCAAGGACTATTGTACTTTTTTCTTCACAATTTTTTGTGATATTTTCTCTTAAACTTAATCCAATTCTGGATGTTTCTCACTTCAACTCCTGTTTGACCTTTTCTGCCTACCTCTAGGAATAGCAAACTAGAACATTTTGTCAAATGGAAGTTTTACAAAAATACTAAAGTATTTTCAGAAAAAAAACCCCATTAACCAATTTTTTAAAAGCCTAGTATTTAATCTTACGTGTATCTAACTAAGGTTTAGAATGTTAAGATGGGTTTACATAAGTATTATTTATTATATTAAGTAGATAGCATAGCAATGATACAAAAGATTAATAATATTAATAAAGGACAGGCATTTCAGCTTGTGAGATCACCTCTTTTCTTCCCCCTACTTACAACTATCTGTAAGTTCTCCTCTCCCATGTGTCTAGGAATATGACCTGAAATGTTTTATCAGAAGTTCCTACTAGGTTGTAAGGCTTTAAAATTGATCAGTTTCTTACTTTAGTATTTTAGAAAAACAGGCTAGGATAACAGCGCATCCTCCTATCCAGTACAGAATCAGTGGTATCTTTGTCAGTCCTGAAGCAAGTCAGTTTTACCCACCAGTAATAAAAAGCCCATGGTCTCCCTGGGTCTACTCAACATCAATCTTTACTCTTAAAATAATATTATTTAGTGTCTCACTTATAGCTCCCTTGCTGCACTGTGTTACTTAACTTCCCTAAAGAATGGAGAACAGAACAGTCTCTTCAGAAGAGTTCTGTGTATTTGAAGTCTATTAATTTGTGTCTTTTCAGCCTTTTCCAGATTAAAAAACCCCACTTACTTCAGTCCTTCTTCACAGGCCATGTTTCCAGAAAGCTCCACTTGCTGCTATGCTCTGGACTCTCCAACTTATTCAAAAATATCCAAAAGGTGTTGCCTATAAATTAGCAGCGCATTCTTGAAATGACTGCTATTTTAAACAGGGTGAAAGTATTCACTTATTTCTCTGGACTTGGTCAGTAGATGTTGAAACACTAGAACAGAATCCCTCAAAGATTTTACTTTTCTCTGATACAACATAGTATGAGCTAGCTTCTGTTGCTTATATATTTTCTGGATCAGAGTACTTTCTGTGAACTCTATCACGTTTTGAAGAACACAGCAGTAGGTGTGCCTGTTTATTTTTATTATTTAAAGTACAGTTATCCAAAATATTGAAACATTTTTGTCTTACAACGAGTAGTGTCCCAGAACAAAACAAGTTGGGAACTTTGCAAACAAGAAAATACTAAAAGTAAACCAACAGTCAACAAGTGAGTTCAGCCATGTAATGGCTTTGATCAACAAAATTATGTCCTATATTGAGATGCTCTCTTTTTTAAGTGTGGTATGATGAAATTAGACATAGCCATTTCAGATTCATTTTTCAGCTAGGAAGTCACTGTGAGCCTCAGCAGCTATACTGGAGCTTCTCCAAACATTGAACAGTTGATGTGCTACTGAAGTTTTCTGTTAAGAACCCATCATACATACTGAACAGAAATATTCACAAGATGTTTTCCTTAGACTTTCTGAAAAATGGGAATTGAATGTGTCTTTAAACGTAAGCATTTTTCAGATAGTACAGCATTTCTCTAAAGAAGGAAATTCCAGCTTTGTCTCTGAAGGAAGATCGAAGTTTGCATACATGAGTTGTTCCAGAATAGCTACTTCTGATTAAATACAGGAATGGGCCTTCTAAATCTGAGCTAATACTGTCTGTTTCCAAATAAGTTAACCCATTTTGAAAAGGGATTAAGTTCATTTGGTACAAACAGTCTCATTTTCAGTCAGTATGTCCAACATGATATACAAATTAATTGCATAATGTAGATAAAGAGGAAAAGGGGTTTTTTTCTTTAATTTAAAACTTGCTTTAATAGAAGTTAATTTTGCTGATAAGTCACCATTCCAAACATATTTCTGGTGCGATATAAATGCCAGAAATGGAAAAGTGTCAAAAACTGTTAGAAAAATGGGTTGTACAAAGCTGGAAAACATATATTATCTGAGAACTAATTATTCTTCCAGCTTCTTAATATGTTTGATTATTACAGGAATTGCTCAAAATATTAGTATATATTATTCCACTACCTTCAATAAATGGACATTATATAAGTTATATAGCAATTATGTCTTTAAATATCTGTTCATTTAAGTAAAAATGCTATTTACTTTTCAGCTCCAGTCATTACAGCCATTCTAAGTCAACAAGTTTTATGTTTTAGGGCAAAAAAATCAAAACAATAAAGAGCTCTCTGAGTCATATTGGAATGACATCAGCAGCAAACTGCAGTGAAACCTATGTTTTTTAGACACAGGTTTTTGTCTTGCTTAGATGAAGAGTCACTTGCTATCAAATGATAACATCAGAGTCTAACACCCTTTGGAGCACCAGCCTATTCAAAGTATATTAGAACTGTCTGTAAAAACATGACTTGTATTACCAATGGACTTGCATACAAAAAGGCTTGCTTTTCAGATAAAAATCTCTCTAGCCAATTTTGTGTCACAGGCCAAAAGCACAAAAGAATCTCCTTTTGAGCAGAATTTAAATCACACCTAAATATCATTACATGTTTGAATGGTCTCCTTTCCTCTGGGAAGTTACTTAATTTCAAGGCGGGGGGGGGGGGGGGGGATGTGTGTTTCAATGTTAGTTAGATAAAGGTGTCCCTGGTCACTGCAGGGGGGTTGGGTTAGGTGACCTCTAAAGGTCTGTTCCAACCCAAAACATTCTATGATTCTATGATTCTGTGCTTCAGGCTGAAATATTTGCTTATCTGCCACCAGGCACCTGAAGCTGATTCAAGGCAGGTGGGAGCAGTGTGGCAGCAGCAGACTGGGCAGGCAGGCATATGCCCTCTCTAGCATATGAAGTTCTTTACCAGCAGTCACAAGGACTAGACACCACACCTTTCCCTCAGTGGGTATGGAAAAGTGCTGCCCAGCCCAGACACTGAGCAGGTCTGCAATTTCCTATTTATTTCCTATGACATTTCCTTAAGAATCTGGATCTCCTTTTTTTTTTTTTTTCTCCATAGACCCATGTTTGCCAGGAAAGGCTGGGAAACAAGTAAACACATCAAATTATGGGAACTAGTGAAGCACAGACTACCTTAGCACAGATCAGCACCTTCACTGTGAAGACCTACCTGAGAGGATCTCATGTGAGGGCATCCCCAGTGGTGATGTATTTGCCCTTGTGCATGGTGGGGACATTACAAGGAGCAATACTTCATCCTTCCCACCACTGCGTTAAACCCAGCTTTCTCTGAATTCGTTTGCAACCTGCTCTGTCTGTTTCTTTTTCATCTCACCTAGAGAGGAGCTGCTATCTGTAGCAGTGACACGAGAACAATACTTTATGTAAATAACTTCCAAGTGGAGGTAGTCATTAATGCAGACAGTTCTGAAGGCAAGTGAAACAGCATTTGGCACTGTTCATGAGACTGCCTCTTAGGACTGTAGTCTGATTCAGAACATGCGTTTCTGACTTCCTTATTTTTCACTTTTTTTCCAGCACTACAGTCCCCCAAACCATAGGACTTTCTCCTATTGCAGCAGAGATTATTTGGGAAGCTGTTCTTAGCTCTGGTGCAGAGAGGAGATATGGAGCAAATGAGCACAGAGGTGAATGACAACACAGGAAGGAGGGAAGTGTTTGGTATCCATCATTAATCTGTAGTCTGTAGGTTGCCAGTCTATGCAAAGTCAAACTCAAGCTTAAAGCTGTATCCACAGCCGCATGTGCATACATCCCAGCATTTGAAATTCAGATAGTGTTAGGTAGGTGCCAGTTTGCCCTTTGTGAGTCACCTGCTCCTTTCCTTCTTCCCTGGCACACACTCACCCAGGCACACAAGCGCAGCAGAGCACACTGGAGCATATTTCATCCAAACATGCGCAGCCCCGTAACACATTCTTGTGCAGATGCCAGCTTGCAATGGCTGGACACAATGGACTGGTCTCAACTGAAGGCGAGAAAAAGCAGAGCTAAGTGTCTCATGTAAAGGGTTTTAGGGGAGGATGAGAGAACAATCTCTCCATTGTTGGCAGAGACACTGCAGAATGCTTGGGGGATGTGGATTATTTTACTTTTGATTTTTTTTTTTCCTATAGCATATTAGGAAAACTGAAAGATTAGCAGGGAAGCAAATGAACATCTATTTTCTCAGGCATGTGTTACCACAAATAAACCCAGAGCCAGTAGCTGACCCGTAAAAGGTTCAGCTCAATCCCCAAAGTGGGACAATTGGTAGGTACACGCTCCCTTGTCCATTCTTAAAACACAGAAGCAAATTAAAACCATAGTATAAGAATGTAGGTTGGAGGGGATGCCTGGAGATTGTCTGGTTCAATCCCTGCTGACATTTAGCAGCTCTGTCACCAAAGTGATATAAGGTATTCTAACCTTTCAGAGAAGGTTAGAGTACTTTTTGGTGTGGGAAGTGGGAGTTTTAAGTGTAGCACCTAAGTTATATAGACAAGATAACTATAAGGAAAAGACACATCTAAATAATATGAAGAACAACAAATGAAAAACACAGTGGAGAAAGGAAGATGGAAATGGAATGAGATGTAGGAAAAAATTCAGAACCATACTCACACTTTCTAAAGGGTACCGTACTCACACTATGTCTTTTCTTTAGGACCTGTTGTGCTCTGCCTCATGCTGTGTGGCCCTGTGCCCTTCATTAAATGTGGGGTAATGAAATACACTCAGTAATTGCATTCCTTCAGTTTAAGAGGCAATTTGTTGGAATATGATGCACTAAAATACCTTTGCTTTACCCTTCAGAAGAATGGCTGGGAGGCTCAGAGCCAATGCACAATCTGTTTTACCCTGAAGTCAATTTTCTGTGGGGCTTGGGTATTTGCTTTTGCATAGGCACCAAGACATAAAATAACTTCCTGTAATTTACCTGGAAGACTGAGAAAAGAAAGGTCTCTCAATCTTTTAAGAGGGTAAGTTAATGTGGCATTGTGGCAAAGCATTATGCTCTGTGTGTGATCAGTGAGTGGACATGCAATGAATCAGAAACCTGTGCCTGGAGAGCCTGTAATTTTTTCCTGATATTACCTTAATTTTCCCAAGGAACAAACTTTTCTTTCTGACCCGTCACAGTGTAGAAAGCATAGAAAAAGTTTAACTCTGTATCCTTACAACAAAAATATATGTTCTGCCTTAATCCAAAACTACATGCATATTACCCTTTCAAAGTTTTAGCTTAATCTCTGTATAACTTGGTTTCCATTCCTTACTGGCTACTGGAAAATGAAAAAAAAACCCAAACAAACAACACAAACACATGAAAATTGAAAACAAATACTATGATAGGTGATGTGGAAGGAAAACGAGGAGCTAAGTGAAATTTTTTGCTGTTTCCAAGTAGCAAGAAAGACTAAAATTGCCTGGTCTGAGTGATCCTAATGAAGAAAAAAAAAAGAGAAAATGTACAGCTTATGTGACGTGGAATTTTCCCAGAATAATCACTGGAAAATTATTTATTCTATACCAGGAATTCTATATATTCTATATAAACGTGAATATCCTACCTCCTCAGTGGAATCTATTGGAGTTTCCAATATTTGAAGAGAGTGCCTGTATAGAAAGCCACTTTAGGACAGCCACCATGGAAAAGCTTGAACAAATGGTTATGTTCTGATCAATATTCCTATGTTAGACAAGATTGAGGGTAGTATTTCTAAGACTATGTTTGTTTACAACATCTTGTTTTGCAGAAGGGAGCAAATGGCTGCAATATGACACAAGTCTTGAACCAAAAGGAAGGACTCATACAGCCAGTGAGTTTCCCAGCCACAGATCACCAGGCTCAACAAAAGAATGACTGAGCTCTTTTGGATATTAAAACAACAACTAATTTAGAAGGAAATGCCAGAGTACTGAGATGTTAGACACTAACACTCCAATGACGATTTTCATAAGTCTCCATTTAGTTTGGTACTCCATCATGACTGCACAACAAGCCCAGAATAAAATAAGCTGCAGATAAAAAGCACTACTGTTCAAGCATCTAATCATGAGCGTTCTCCAAATCTGATCTAGGAGCCACTGTAGGGGTGATGATATCAGCACCAGCTGTGGGTTTCTGAGAGGGCAAAGTGGCAGATGGAGTTAAAGCATGACTCCAGGAAGAAGGAAAGAAGCCAAAGCTTCTTCAGCAAGAAGCTTACTCAGGTGGCATACCTGAGTATTTCTGAACAAGAAAAATACTTGCTTGCTGTTTTGTTATTTCTCTGATTAGGTGAGCAATGTGTTTATATTGTGAATAAAGATTTGACTGAAAACATAGCTGTTTCATGTAATAAACTTTTCATCCTAACTGAAACAAAATAGCAGAGCCCTATTTTGTGGCCTTTAATAATGTAAAAATGTTTCAAAAAATCCATTAACTTGTTATTAGTATCAGAATTTCAGCAAAACTTCAGGTACAATGTTGTTTCACAAAAGATTTTATTTTGCACTGAAGTGAACTAGTAGCACATTTATAGATAGAGTTTTTATATAGATACAGACATAGGAAATGACAATATCTGGGTTAAAAGGTGATAAACTTGCCACATCCTAACTGCCAAATCGCAAGACCCATCCTTTAGATACTTAAAACCTCACTTAGTTGCAGAGCATAAAAACCACCCACTGACAACCATAGATAGCATTATTCTCCATTGCTTCTGAAAAGCAGGCCCTGAAACAGCAGGGTTTAAAGATTTTGGGTTGTGTACCGTAACTCATTCTATTCACATGTCAATGTATTTGTAAGCATGTAAGTCAACTGTCACTTCAAGTCTGAAACTGTTCAGGCAAGAAGTGTACGTTTGATTGAAATAAAAAAATATGTATGGATCACCTATTGTTAGAAGCCACAACTAGAACTGAAGTAGGGCAAACTCTGAAATGGCAGTGCATTTATAGGTGAGACAGGTTGTAGAACACGGAATCTCCAAATTGGCAATCTACTTAGTGAGGTAACACCCGAGTACCAAGAGAAAATCCAGTCCTTTCTGTAATCCTGCCCTATCTCCTGCCTTCACTAAGCTTACAGGATTGAAAGTACATTTCAGGGCAGCTAACAGCAGACTTCAAACAGAAATAGAGAAATATCCATTCAGTTTATGCTCAGGCTCTCATGGATCTCAGTGAAAGCTGGGAGAAAATAAAACCTTTCCATAGCAACCAGATCACAGGAGTGGGTAGAAGAAAGCTGGCACAGCTCTGGGCTGGTGGGGACACCAGGCAGTGTCACGGTGTGTCCCAGGCTCCCAGCATTGCTCCTTCCACAAGCAATACTGAGTCTCAGGAAGTTTCTGGCAGGCTTTTAGTGACCATCGTCTGCCCCATCGTCCATGGTTGGTGTGCTCAGCCCTCACCCCTATATCCTACTGACCCTAACTGCATGGTCCTGGAGGTCTCCACCCCTCCCCTTGCCCTTCTTTCCTTTGCTCATGCCCACGTAGCTGCTCAACATTCAATGCCTCCAGTATGTCCTTCCACTTACCTCTTTCTAGCCGTTGGAAACCACCTTCTCTCTACAGTGGAGGAGCAGCCACATCAGTAAGCGGAAGGGTGCTAGGAGGACCCAGCAAGCCCCAAGAGGCAGCAGCACAAAGGCTCTTCCCAGGCAGGGTTGGGCATGAGGAGCTGGGAAGGAGGAGGGCTGGGTGAGGCAAGATCCAATCTCCATCTGCTCTGGAAGGCTGCTAGGTCCATTTAGTTGCTTGCAGACAAATAGCTTCAGCCTAGGGGGATGCAGGTGTAAGGTCTGAGTGCAGATTTTTACAAGACCTCATATAGACTGCAAGATGTGTGTGACATAAAGAGGTCAGCAGAGAAAAAAGAGCCATGATAGGCTAGGTGGAAGAGGAATACCCAGGCCATTAACTGAGACCATGAAACACAGCCTTCTGTTCGAAATCAAACCCAAAACTTCTGCAATGGGATTGAAATTGGATTAAGATACAGTATTAATGCAAATGATGACAGTTATTTGTAGGAGATCATTCACATATGGAATTACTCAGTTATTTTAAAACTCTGCGTATAAATGTTAAATCTCTACCCTCCCAGTGAAGAAATACTACAAAATAAATTTTACAAAAAACATAACTAAGGCAAATAAAAACCCACAATCGTATTTATTCTTCAAAAATCTTAGTGTCAAAGACTGATTTCACATTTTTTATTATTCTGACTGACAACCTTTTCTTATATCTGAGACTGATAGCATTACTGTCATCTCTATTTCCTCCCAACTGTCCCTCCCTAGGAAACTTACTCTTTTTCTCTTGGCAAGATTTAGTTCTCAGACCTGAGGGACCAAATGCTTTAATTATGACAGAAGGTTCTCCATCTATTTTCATCCTCTTATTTTTTGGTTCCCTCTTGAAAAAACATATCGGATTTGCTTCCTTCCATATGGAACATTTCTGGAATACTGTGAGGAACAGCCAACAGTAGCCACTTCAGATATATTTAGCTTGTTAACTCTTTTTTCCCTTGCTCAACTCAAGGATTAGGTATGTAAACACAATAAAAGTATTTTATTTATAAAACTTTAATTTTATCAGTTTTCATAATTAGATCATTTTAAATGAACAAAATTGTTCTATGAATCCATAATGTGTTAAACTGACAACAACAGTAAAGTTTATAAATGTCTTACTCAGGAAAGGAAGCCCGCAAATGACTAAAGAATTGCTGCTACACTGTTCCCACCCCCCCCAGTCCCATCCCCCTCAGAAAAACCTTTAAGAACTTTTCTTGAGTGAATGAAGCTGTATAAACTTAGACTATCGTGCAGGCAGACTAAAAATAACTAAATAGTTCTCAAATAGAAGTAACATTTTTATTCAAGCATTACTTGCTAACATGATAGATCATTTTCACCAGAAAGTTTACAAGAGTTGTGTTGAAGCTCTTAATTTTCAAAGGGTCTTATCTCATTAAAAAAATCATACTAATCAAAGATGACACCCTTTTCACCAAATGAAAGTTAGCATCGAAACATAGAGAAGTACCATTTGATATGAACTCAGCCTATGAAGTTAGCAGCATTTCACCCATTGCTTGAGTAATTCTGCATTTGAAATGCAAAATGGGCTTCCTGTTAAAGTATATTGGCTATTATTTTGAGGATGCCAGATGGAAATAATTTCCTCATAATCTTAGGAAAACTCAGAACTCCCATTGGGTATTCACATACACATTGAATTAAACCTAAGAAATAGACATCCATAGAAGTTTTATAAGATTAAATTTCACATCAGTGGTGCTGAAAATGAGCGAGAAAGAGAGAGAGAATAGGCTGGCCCAAATCCATTTCATTAGTGCCTGGGGAAGGGAGTATTAAATGCAATTATTCACCTTAGCCTACGGGATGTGTTTCACAGAACAAAATTGTCTCTCTCATGCCTTTATTTAGTTCAATCAGATTTAATGTTTCCTCCTCTTTCTGTCTGTCTCTCCTTTGTGTGAGAGCAAGATTAATTGAATTTGCAGAAAAACATGGGCTTTTTTGGAGAATTTTCTGCTTTGCCTCAATTAATCCAGCCACACAATACAGGGTTTGTGCTTACTAGAGGCTAGGTGGTCATAAAAATTAGCCATCATAGGCTCAGTCTTCAAAGATCTATGTTTGTGTTTGAGGGGTTGTTCTCCATTGCAGCAATCAGCTTCTGTAACCTGTGACTTTGACATTTTGAGCTGTGCCATAGTGTGTATGTAGCCCCGATCCATATCAACTGAAACTCTGAAGATGCCTGTGAAAGAGCACCCAACTTTTTAAGGAGTAGTTTTCACTGAGAGCACTCATTACTCTACTAGATTGCAACTACATCTGCATTGCCAGTAACATTGTCCCCTGGGAGCATTCCCCAAAGTCCAGGCCAAGTTGCACAACACGGGTCACGTTCTCACTGCAGATGGTGATGCTTTTTGAAGCACAAAAGCTGTGTGCACACTGAATAACACTTGGCCCAAAGCCCTCCTCTGAATATCCTCTGAATCACATGTGGTACCTGTGCGAACCTTGAAAGATGCATCATTTTGTTGTGATTTTTCTGTTGGAAGTACCTAAAGTAACACAGAGAATACTGCAGAGCCCAACAGGGTGGTGTTTCTACAGTAAGATGTTGATGGTAGACATTGCATACATTAAGGTATGGAGTAAAAGGTGAGGAGAATTAGCTGAAGATTCCAAACATGCTGGGGCAGTGTAAATGCAGTGCAGAGCAGGGAGACTCAGATCCTGTCCAGAGCAACTTTGAGAAATCATTACTGGAGCAGAGCTCTTCCTGATCTACATTGCAGAGGGACAACTTTCTGGTTTGTTCCAAACAAGAGCTTAGGAGAGAACATATTTATTATGTGCTAAAGAAGATGGGACCTCAGGAGAAACCAGACAGTTACTGTCAGCTTGTCTTCTGATCTCTGTCTGCTTGTTCTGAGCTGGAGGTAACAGGTCCAGATTTCAAGAGGATTCATGAACCTGTCTCTCACCTTGCCAAAACTTGGCATTGCATGACACAGGCTGCATCACCTGTCACAATTCCTGTTTATGTTTCCACTTTCAACATTATATTTATATATTAAAAAAAACTTTCAAGAAAGTCTTCTGTTGTCTACTGTTTTTCTTTGCTTGAGAGAACTTTTCATAAAGAGTAGTCTTCTGAGATTGCTCAAAGAGAATATAAAAAACCAGTTTTCCCTTTAAATAGAATCATAGAAACATAGAATGTTTTGGGTTGAAAGGGACCCCTAGAGGTCATCTAGTCCAACCCCCCTGCAGTGAGCATGGACACCACTAACTAGATCAGGTTGCTCAAAGCCCCATCCAGCCTACCCTGGTTTAGTTTAAAACCATTACCCCTTGTCCTGTCACAGCTGTCCTTACTAAAAAGATTTTCCCCATTTTTCCTATGGGCTCCTTTTAAGTACTGAAAGGCTGCAATCAGGTCTCCCTACATCCTTCTCGGGCAGGCTTGGATAATGAAAGATGTAGGTTCTTCAACTCAGTTTAGTCTTATTTATCTATGTTTTTACTCTCTAGCAAGGAAGTAAAAACTATCCAAGAGGATTTGGGCAAAAAGGGGATGAAAACAGCCCCCATCATCCATACCATGCCCTAGCTTGGTACCTTCAGAAGGCTTCTGTGGGTGAGCCAAGGGCTCCCAAGTCAGGTGGCTTTCAGAAGAGCACTGGCATTGTTTATAGCTCATGTCCCTAACTCATATTCCTGGACCTATATTTCTTATCTCAGTTCTTTCATAAAGCAGGGGTGATGCTGCTCACAGGCCCCTGAAATCCTCTAAATTTCCTTTGGTCTCAGCTTAGTCCTTGCAAATGCTCAGACTGTCAGCATTTGAAGCTAGGCAGTCTAAGCCCTTAGACTGTGTGGTAAAAGCCAGACAACACTGGCTCCTGCTCAGTCTCCAGAGCTCTTGGCTGGGTAAATCATGTTCCTCTGACTCATGCCCCACCTCTGCCGAGGTCTATGCCTGCTCCCCAGAAATGAATCATAGAATCATAGAATCAGTCATAGAATTTTTTGGGTTGGAAGGGACCCCTAGAGGTCTTCTAGTCCAACCCCCCTGCAATGAGCAGGGACACCGCTAACCAGATCAGGTTGCTCAGAGCCCCATCCAACCTGGCCATGAATGTTTCCAGGGATGCGGCCTCCACTACCTCTCTGGGCAACCCATTCCAGTGTTTCACTACCCTCATTGTAAAGAATTTCTTCCTTCCTAAACCTACCCTGCTTCAGTTTAAAGCCATTACCCCTTGTCCTGTCACAGCTGTCCCTACTAAAAAGATTTTCCCCATCTTTCCTATAGGGTCCCTTTAAGTACTGAAAGGCCGCAACCAGGTCTCCCTGCAGCCTTCTCTTCTCCAGACTGAACAGCCCCAACTCTCTCAGCCTGTCCTCATAAGAGAGATGCTCCAGCCCTTGGATCATTTTTGTAGCCCTCCTCTGGACCCGCTCCAACAGTTCCATGTCCTTCTTGTGCTGAGGGCTCCAGAGCTGGACACAGTACACCAGAGCAGAGTTGACAAGAGACACTTGCGCCTAGGGGATCAGCCTTGCCTCTCTTTGAGCCATGTTTTCTGTCATTGTTTTCCCCAGCATAGAGTGTGGGTTTTATGCCTTTTTAATCAGTTGGCATTTCTGCTAGTGCAGGCAAACCTTCTCAAGCAGAAGCTTTAAGTCTTTCTACCTTTGATAGCCATATGGGCTCTGGTGATGGTGGTTTTATGCATTTACTTAAAAGGGTGAATAAAGAAAAAGATATAAAGAATGTGGTCTGTGAAAAAAATGCAATATTTTTTCTTTGTCTTTCTTCTTCTTCATGATTTTCTACTAAATGAGAAAATCTGCTTTTTGAAAGACCTCGTGTATGTATCCTGAAATAATCTAAAACCTTTAGAAAAAAAATTTCTTCTCACCAGCCCTGATAATCACAGCCAGAAGTTAGGCAAAGTCATGAGGTGGAAGATCTCTTTCAAAGTTCCTTTTTCTTCCATCCACACCTATTTAATATACAGTCTCTCAGTCTGCTTTAGCAAGTGCTTGTAAGCTGATTCAAAATCCTGACATGAAAAAGTCTACTGCAATACAAAATTTCATCAGCTTTGAATGATGTGTTATTAACTGGGCATCTTGAAATAGAACTCCTTTATTAAAGAAGGCTGATACTAAAATAAGTACTAGAAGGCCACCCAAAAAAAATTTCAAAGGGACAGAGGTTGTTGGCCTTTTCACAATGAATTGGGACAGTGTCATATCACTTCTCTTCGGAGAAGGCAATCTCATTTTTGGCCATGCTGCAACTGCCTGCGATAAGATTTGGATTTTTTTTATTCTTGTACATTATGTGTAATACATGGAGATTAAACAACAGAATTACAATGCTACATGTTTCTTTAAAAAGAAAGGAAGAGACTTATTTGTTTGCTTTTTTTGGTCTGCTGGACAAAACAATGGTGGGAGCCGGTTTATTACAACTTTTCCCACAGGCCTGCCCTTGGGAATAGCTCTCTATAAAATCCCATTCTTGTAAACCTACAGAAATAGAACATAGTGCCTTTTTTAACTTGAAAATTATTACACCAGGCACCCTACTGCAAATGAGCTGGAACAAAGCTGTGTCCTGTAGTGTGATACTAATTTCTCTGAATATGTCCATACACTTTCATAATGGAATATTTAGGGAAAGTGGCAGAGCCACAAAGTGTATAAACAAAGAACAAGTAGATGTGGCATTCTCAGAATTTTTTTATTGTCCTAAATGGAAATGAATTTTAAAATGCAAGCAGTCATTTTGACTTGGTCTTTCTGATAAGGTATGTCACAATCACCCTAGCTGAGACATGGAATACCTATTCTTCACCTGTAATGTTTAATATAATGCAAAAGGTAAGAAAATATTTATATATCATCACAAAACATCCATCAACACACTGGCACGAAGTGTATACAATCCCCAGAGCAGCCTGCAAGGAACACAAAACCTAGCCAAACCCTGGAGATACTAATGTAGATTCCTTGGGATTCTGTAGATCGTCTCCTGAAGCTGCAGAAATGTTAGTGGCTTTAGATAATATAAAGAGCTTGCCAGAATTTAGCAGGGGGGAGGGGAGAGAAAAACATCTTTTCACACAGGAAGGTTAGATGATATATTCAAAGTGACTTTTATCAGGGTAAGGTTTTTACAGCCTCCTAAGTCATTCTGAGTAATCCCCGCAGATCACAGATTTTCTCAGCATTTAACTAAGAGAGATAATCGAATTGCAGCTCGCTCTCTCCAATGTCATTCTGTTTGCACTTACATATGCAAATTGCTTTCTGCCTGAAGTTCTGCAGAATCTGCTAGGACCTTGTAAGGAAGGAAAAAGACACAAAATAGAAGAAAAGCAGATGGAAAAGTAGATGCAAATTTTGCATAGGTTGCCACTTCTCATTTCTATGCAACATATTTATGCATATGCTGTTAAGCCCAGGGCTGTAGCCAAGTATTCAGGCACACTGTGATGGATGTGGAGATCAATTGTTTGTGAAGGCAGAAAGGGTTCTAACGCAAGCTGATACTTTTAAGTTAAACAAATTATGTCACTTTTTTTTTCCCATAAACAATGTTTACAAATATTACCTGCTCATATGTTATGGTCCTTTCTTTTTCACAGAGTCATAGTCTAAACTAGGCTAATGTTATTTCCTATGAAAATCCAGGGCTGTAATCCACATACTTTAATGACACCTCTTTCAAAAATTCACTGGCAATGCTACAGAAAGTGTCTCCCGTAGCCTGCAAGGACAATTGAGCCACGTCTTTAAAAAGTTCCATATAGATAACCAGAAATGAAGGATGAGGCACAAACTATTTCTCAGTAGAAACTAACTTCATTAACATAACTTGTCACCGTGTGTAGTTTATTCTGGTGTTGCTCATTGAAATCCACAACCATGCACAATGATCCATTAATGTCATGTCTGTTGAAGCTGCCTTTCAATCAGAAGTCAGAAAAAAAACGCAGTATTAGCACAGTGTATAGGTCAGTATAATGCATGGTTGTCCAGTTATATGTTTCTAGAAAATGTTAGGGTCAATGTGAAGAGATATAATTCATTGACTTAGAAAGTAGGAAATGCTTTTGCCCTACAGTGAATGACTTCGCTACTTGCTCAGCTCACCTTGAAAATAATCCTTCATTTGCTGTATGGAAAAATAAGGTTAGCCCTGGATCATACCCAAGAAACATTAACTTTTCCAGGTTAGATAAAGCAGATACTTTTCTGGTGGCAGGAAAGTTGAAACTTTGCCCAAAATCCTGTCTTGCAGAGGGAACTTTCATTCTGTTAAACCTCAGCAGGAGAATGATGATATTTGTGAAGCAGGAACAGCAAATCTGGGATCTACTTCCATGAATGCCGTTGGACACAGTCGGGTTGCTTACAAAACAGGCTTCAGACAGGAAGGCTGTGAAGCATCTGTCAGCTTCCCAGCTGACCTCTTCAGCGTGGAACGGACCTTGAATGCTAAAATGCTAGGTAGATATATGTTACTTCTTTTTATTTCTGAATGTTTGCAAACACTGTCATGTATTTATATTTGGTAAATAAATACTTCTTTTGTTTGTTCTTATGCAGCCTTGTTTAAGATAAAAGCTGATTTAAGTGCGTTCATGACCTCAGAGCATTCCATGCTTTCTGACACGGAGCACTAAAACCAGGTCCTGATCCAGGCTGACAACACGCAGCTCCCCAGTGCATTTCGTTAAAGGATCCAAGAGTAGTATGAGCACGCTTCCATTTAAACTGTGAACAAGCCGATTTTAAAGATGCTAATGCAGATGTCTGAGGAAAAAGGAGACTCTTCTGGTAAGGTGCTAATATAATCTGATTTCTACTGAAAAATAATTTCTTTCATGAATTACACCTCAGCTTTATTGTGAGGAACACAAATATTACCAAGTGCTGTGTGAGTCTATCAATGCAAGCTAGTCTGTCAATGCAATATAATAAAAGTGCCACCAATGGTACTTGCATTATATTTCATTTCAATTGCCCTTTATCACTTGCATATTTTACTATCCCAGATTCTTATTACTATAAATAGAATTAATAACAACCCCCATACATTCTACTTCCATTATACAAGGCTGAAGAAAGCCTCAGTTGGTATTACTGGGATTGTCATAATCAGAAACAACCTATTACTTCTCATTTTGCAGATGTATGGTCAAGATAACATAGTAAATTTAGGAAGCTGCTCTCTGAATTGATGTACTTTATTGCTAAACCACTCTGGGAATGGTCTTCAGTGACTGTTCAGTGGTCCTATGAAAGGGACTCCGGTTGTCATCCCTGCTGCCCAACAAACACAGTGTCTTTTGATACTGAGATAAAAACAGTGCTTTAGAAATTGGTTTAAGGAGCTTGTAAGAATAGGGCACACATGACACCTGCACGTATCTTTTTTTTAAAAAAACAAAATTATTTTGGTTTTGATCAAACAGGAAAGACAAGCAAAGACTGGCACAGAACACCTGTCCAGAAATGAAATAATCACACATCAATGACCTCCATCCCTAATCTGAAGTTTGTCCCAAACATAACTTTTTAAAAAGACTTATGAAGTATGGTGGCTGAAAAAACAGATGCCACAAGTGTCACAAAAATGAACTACTTATTTTAAGAGTCAATGCAATAAATAAATTTAAATATATACAAGCAAAAATAACATCTTCAAATTTAAAACTTGGTTAAAAAAGTTTAAGGTAAAATTTTTATATCATCCTTTAATCCCAGACAACAGAAAAAGTTGCTAGATACAGATAACCAGAAAGCCCTGAAGCAAATATCCACTCTCCTTCATATTAAAGTGCTCCCAATGCTAACATAAAACAGTGTTTGTAATCATGAAATAACATAGTTTTCATGTGACATAAGACAGTGTTTGTAATAATGAAATAACATAGTTTTCATGTGACATATTTAGTTACTTTCACAGGTAAGCAACCAAAAGTATACCAAAAAAAAAGAAATTTGAAATAAGGTTTTGCACTTTGCCCAATGTGCAGAATTACATGTGTCTCTCCCCCAGTGTCTCCACACCTGACCTGCTCTGTTTGACCACTGCTGCTCCCTCCCTACAATCCAGCAGACCTGCAAGCTCCCTCCAGCCTGCTATGGCTTTGCTCATGCCATGCTTTCCTTGGGGCCCCTCTCAGTCTGGTAGCATTCAGCACTTATCCCAGACCCTCCATCATCCTCCACATCCCTCCCAAACAACTCTGCTTTCTTGTTCTGACACAGTTTTTCGTTTCCCTTTTCTGCCTCCTTTGCCTAATGAGGCTTTCCCTCTGTTGCCATCACAATTTTTTAAGGCTGCTCAGCCCACACAGGTTTTCCCTGTTCTTTTTTATCAAAAAACATCTCTTGATTGTAAGTGAGTGACTAAAATATACCATGCTACCTACTTTCTGCTGAATTTTTTACTATTTGGTTGCCATGGTACTGAAGGCTGGTGGGAGCTGGCTAGCCTTCTGTCCCTCAATGTTCACTGCCCAGACTCATGTATTTCTGCACTGTCCTTGTTCTCCCAAGTACATGACTTGAGGGTCATATGAAATGCTCCCCAGCTGGCGCAGAGCTCCTCCTTGCCCAGATCAAGTCACGGATCAGTGGCTCTTGCACTCCACAAAGAGTGGGGAGAAGAGGTGGAAGGTAGGGAGCCAAAAGCTCTCTGAATTCAAGAGAACAGTTGCGATGTTTTAAAGTGCAGAAATATTTTATTATTGTCAAATATGAAAATATTTTTCTTTGGCAAGTACAAAATGTGTTGGCCCTGAAAACCAGTCCATACTTAACACAACTTCATGTACTGACTGTCCTCTTGGAAAACTAACAAAAAACAACAGAGAGAATATTTACATCTAGGCCAGGCCTTCTTGCTGGCCAGTCTTACATTAGTCGAAGTGCAATGAGAATACGTCAAGAAAAGCCACCCTTTCCTACTGAGGCCATCTGGACTATCTCAAAGCCTTTGAGATTTTTGTTCCCAGAGGCCCTCTTCAGTCTATGGTCTGGGAAGATTGGTCAGAAAAAGTTATGGCATACGCATAGAGGCAATGCTTCTGCTTGGACAGCTAAGGTAACTAAGGAATAAAGTTTCACCTACAAGAGTTACCTCTGGCCAAAGAGAAATTAATAAAAATAACAGCTGTTTCTCCTCTGCCTTCATAATAATGAATTATAAGTATGGCTTTTAATAAGTGGGAACTGGTGTCTCTGAAAGCCATCAAGAAAAAATGTGCATTGGGAGAGGACAGAAAAACTGATGGACCTTTACTGCCTTGTAGACCCATTTTGCCAGGCACCATTCCCAAACACTCTCTTGGCTCTTCCTGCCTGTTACAAGAGCCATTTCTTTAGGTCAGGAAGTTTCTGCCAGCATCACTGCCATTCTGACTGCAGGCCAAGACCCACACGGCCATGGGCGTCTATGGAGTTACCCATTTAGTAGATCTGTGAGAATGCCTCCTGTATGTTGGGAGTAGGGAGAAGAACTGCTCTTGTCTGGCTAGATTGCCAAATATTTGGAACCTATGGAGTCCTGAAGCCTTCTAAGTCCCAGGCCTAGTGCCCTTTGACAAAGTGAGATGACATTGTCATTCTTTCACCAAGTCCTGTGGCATGACTTTGTCATGCCCTCGTCTTAAGAAATGCTGCCAGAATGATGCTAAGTTGCGTGCCTTTGGAAGGAGGCATCTTGCTGTTATAAGATGATGGTCCTACTCAGGCTAGTGGACATTCCAGTTGGTTTGGTATCACAAAAATATGAGGCATATGCATACTGTCCTTTTCCACATCAGAGTCAGAACCTTAAGCTTTCTCCTCTTGCCTCATCTTTTCTTCTTTGCAATGGGAGGGACTATCTTTTATCTTTCTAAATTTCTGAGGAGCATAAATGCAACACAACAGACCTCCCTTCTATGGACCTTTTCCCCTCAGGACTCCTGATACAGCTTTACTTGACCTTGTCCTGTTTGAGACAGAAGAGTTTCTTCTCTGTTCTTCCTCTGTCTCTACTCTCTCTCACCTCCAAGCCGTTGTTCCCATCTTTGATCTTGTTGCAAAAGTGGTTTCACGTTCATCCACTGCTGATCTCCTACCCTCATATAATACAGCTTTCCATCTGATCAAAGATGTAAATAGCTGTAAAGAGCCTTTCAGCCATTTATAACCTTCCTTTTCCATGGAAAGGAACATACGTGCCTCCTTGAAAATTCAGAACATGCAATGTGTCCATTTGAGACAAGGGTTATTAGATTTAAGTGGAGTCATTCAAAACTGTGTATCCATCATCCAAACTGTTTCTAAAAATACTGTGGAAGGCACGGTAGCTAAATGTTCCTAATATTTTACCCTTTGTGACATTTTAGCCCTTGACATATTACGAAAGGTGTTCCAAGAGCCAGGAAGTGGGAATGGTCAAGGAGTTTAGCCTTTAAGATCACCATGCTGCCATTGTATAAAACAGTGTAGCACAAGCCACTTGTGTCTGGCTATTTTGTAAAATGGATTATATAAATATGATGTTAATGTCAAGAGTTTAGAAGTCTGCAGCCTTCCCATTTGTGCTACTTATTAATCTGACAACATTCATGCTGTGGCACCATTCTTAGTCTGGTAACATGTCTCTCTTTCTCATATTCCCAGCTACTCTGTTGCTTCCATGGGACAGACAGTTTGATCTGTAGGACTACAATACACAGGAGAAATCAAGGCCTTGCACTGCAGCTGAGGAGCGTATCACACAGTGAATTTTTGAGCTTATAACAGCCCTGCTAGAGAGACTTGAGCAAAGCTCGGTGCCAGATTATTGCTTCATTACGTAAACTGATCCAGCCCATACTCCTGATCACAGAGTGGAGAAGCAGCAGTTCCCTATTTATGTTGCAACAGCAGCTGGTACTGCAATATATACTGTATCTAATGGCAGACGTCTTGAATAATACATTACAAAAGGCTGCATATAGATACTGGATGCAATCCAGTGCTTTATGTCTACCTATTGAAATCAAGGGAGGTAAATAAGATGACTGTAATGTTTTAATTTGAAGACTAAAGAAATTCTTTATAGAGAAGGTCAGTCCATATACTTTTAATAGGGTAAGACACTGTGAAGAGAAGTTGAAAGACCTACATGTCTTTCAGTGCATCAGTATGTCTAAACAGGAGCACTGTTTATACTGAAGGGCTATGTCTATGTTGTTATCAGATGCACAGAAGCCAGGATTTAGAAGATTGACTTGGTAATAAGCTTAGCTCCAAATGAATATGGCTAATCTTCTAAAACACCATTAAAGTATGTTCCTTTCCAAAATGTGTTACAGAAAAAATCATCTACTTTGTTTCTGTACAGAGCAGCCAAGTCATTAA
Organism: Gorsachius magnificus; assembly: GCA_034008185.1. Taxonomy (NCBI): domain Eukaryota; kingdom Metazoa; phylum Chordata; class Aves; order Pelecaniformes; family Ardeidae; genus Gorsachius; species Gorsachius magnificus. The sequence continues at coordinate 169,980,346 of CM067081.1, forward strand.
TATATCATATAGCATTTTATTCCACAATAGACTGGATATGCAAATAATCTTATGGATAACTGACAGCTTGAGTGTGTCAGGTCATATCCAGAACAATACATAATACAGCTATCAGATGTCCTGTTGAGAAAGAATGGTTATAATGGGAAGTAAAAGTTATGTAGTTAATATTTACAAAAGCTATCCAAAATAATAAAATACTCATTTACAGTGTATGATAAAATGTCATCCAAATGTCTTTTGAGACTTTCCAGTACCTTATTAGCTGGGCTAAAGGCAAAAGATTCACTTACATTTCCAATGATGTTCAGTACCAGCCAAAGAGTTGCCAATGTTAATTATGGAGAATGTAGCAGACGGCATGAAATTCACAGTAGTTAGACTAATCAGAAGAGTTAGAAAGAATTTCCAGTGACTTAAATTGAAACTGAAGATAAAAATGAGGGAAATTTTGGGTCAAAGGTGTTTAACTGAGAATGATAATGCTGGTAATTCATTTTTTAATGGGCTTCTTAGAGTAAAGAAGATAACAATAGGAGTTTTAATCTGATTAGAGTAAGTATCTTGTTAATAATCTTGTCTGGTTACTCTGTAGTTAGTTAGAAATGTAAGAGTTAAAACTTTTACTAGAAATGTAGATAAGATTATCTCCCTGTAGTGCATATGATTCACCTAGAAAGAAAACTCTTTGTGGAAAACCAGAAGTATTCACCTAAGTTCCCTGGAAAATATGTGCTTTCTTTTTAAGCACTGACCTGTGACTAGATCTAACAATGAACTTATGCTCAGAGAGTGGAGGAAGATTCTTCTCCTGGAGAGAGAAGTAACCTCCCTCAACTGGAAGAGAGAATTAAACCTTGACTTCTCACTTCCTCTGCCAGTATTTTAATCACAACAGAAACAAACTTTTTCCTACCATTATATTTCTAGAGGGAAAAAAAGGAAAAAAAAATAAATCAATAAACTCATTTTGAGAAGAATCCAAGATTAGCAAAGCACATTAGTCACACACACCTACTAGGCTGGCCCATCACTATATTCCTTATAACCAGTTTTTGGAAATACATTCCAGGAGGCATCTGCTCAGTTGCCTTGGTAAAGACAATACAGTATGTTCATAAAACAATTCTATTAAATATGCCTAGGGAATTTTCAGATCAAGATAGAAGAGAGAGCACCTATATAGCTACTTTCGTGGTTGGGCTGTTGCTGAGCATTTCAGATGATAATCTGGGATTTGGGCACCTGTGGCCTTTAGTTGATCTGCCTAATGATTTTGCTACTTCCTGAAATTCTACAGTCCTGCGATGGTATGTCAATGCACTGGATAATTTTAAACTATAGTAGTAAAGGTACATATTTTACAAGATGGGGAATAAACTTGATGGGACAGGGATGAATGTCCCATCCATTTGAAAAGAAGAAGGAGGGAGGAACACACCTTTAGCTGTTAGAGAAAAGCCTGACTGCCTTTAATGTTTGGGGATTCCTTGGGCACACTCTTTTAATTAGACTGTGAATCAGATTAATACCAGACTAGATAAATTGTTATATTTCTGTCAAATCTGGCAGGGGATTCTCAGAATCCTAAGGTTCCTTCTTTTTAACAAATAAGTTTTGTAAATGTATTTATGAAGTGAAGGGCTTGATTCTATATTCTATAACTTGGCACCTTTCCACTGTTTTCAAAAGCGTATAGCTGATTCACACCAGATGAGAGTGTGGACCATTGAACAATGCCACAAATATGAGACCATCTTATCAAAATGGTCTTGAGTCCACAACTAGGAAAGCCATTATCCCCACTATTTCTTTGAAGTGCCTGCACTCACGGCTTCCATAATATTTTGAAAGAATTCAGAGTGCCTGAAGCCTTCCTGCTATTTTGAGTCCTGAGGTGGATAGTTCCCAGGAGCTCACAAAGAGGAAGACTACTGAAGCCAAGACTGCTGAAATTGGGAGAGCATGTAGTTTAGGCTTAGCCCAGCACTAGAGGTTGGCACAGAGGAGTGGGGGCCCTGTCAATGGCCCAATTGATCTAACAGGTCGACCAGCCTCAAGTCGTAGCATCCTACTTATGGCTAAGACTACCTAGATAATGTATTTGTAGAAAGGATGTGCTGCTGGGCTTCAGCCTTAAGCAATTGGATAAGATTTGTCTACTGGGTTGGATTCTCTAAGAATACAACTTTTTCCTCTCAGACACTGCTACCTAGACATGCCAGGCTTCCAAATGAGTATTCTTCTGAAGTTAAGAGGGGGAGATAATAGCAGTGCATCAGTGATAACTCCATTCATCCCCATTCTGTAACAAAGAATAGATGTTATGTTATGCTATACTACCAGGGATACTGTATTTCCATTAAGATTTCTTTGATAAATCTGTTTGCTTTTGCTGGCTCAGTAGGTGAAAACAAACTGGGTACAAACTGAAACATAAGAGGTTTCAGTTGAATATGAGGAAAAACTTCTTTACTCTGAGGGTGATGGAGCACTGGAACAGACTGCCCAGGGGGGGTTGTGGAGTCTCCTTCTCTGGAGATATTCAAAGCCTGCCTGGATGAAGTCCTGTGTAACATGCTCTAGGAGAACCTGCTTTAGCAGGGGGGTTGGACTAGATGATCTCCCAAGGTCCCTTCCAACCCTTGCGATTCTGTGACTCTGTGATTAAACCAAGGAACCCATCCCTTCACTTCAGCAGCCATGAGCCAACTCCAGAAGGAAGAGAAATACCAAAGGGAGACACTTACCTGCTAGCTTCCTATGTCAGGCCACTAACTTCTGGTCAGTTGGCTCTATGGAGATCCAATGGAAAGGCTGCAAAACCATGCATGTTTCCCACATGGGATCCTATAGCAGGCCAAGACTGCACTTGCAATTTTGGCAATCTGTAAGCAGCTATGATTATATTTTGGAAGGGCAGTATTGTTTGAAGGAGAGTGAATATTTCTGTAGAATATTTTTTTTTTTCTGACTTTTTGTCCTAGGAAGTGAATATAAAGAATATCCCATCCTCTTCCTATAAAAACTTGGATCATTTTGAATATGTGATGGGTTCCAGAAGTCAGAGATACTGTGTACCAGTGTATGCATTACTGCACTGCACAGCAGTGCTGAGTGACTTTATGCAGAGGTTAGTTTCAGACAAGTCTCTTTACATTCTTTCTCTAGTTAATGGAAAGACATGAGCCACTCCAGGGGGAAATTCATAACATCTTAGACTTTCTGAATAGTCATTTAAAGTAACCTCTTCTTATTAACCTCTTTCTATTCCTGTTTCTAAGAACCTCCTACTTGTTGTAGGGAGAATCGACAAAAATATCATTAGTCTTTGGGCCCGTTCCCTTTGTCCCTTGAAAAACAACCATTCACAATGAATGTAGATTTTTCCCTAGTCACCCTTCTTAGGAAATGAAATTTCAGCTTTACCTACCAATCCATGCTTCTAGAACTGATGCCAGTGATACAAACTTTTGCTTCATATTTCTCTTTCTTCTTTTTTCTTTTTCTCTCTCTTTTGCTCATTCTTTTTTTCTTTTTTTTTTTTTATCTGTTTGTTTTTGTTTTTTGTTTCTTTCTTCTTTTTCTCTCTCTCCCTCTTATTTTTCTGTCATTCTTTTTTTTTTTATTTCTTTCTTGTTCATTCCTTTCTTTCTTTCTTTTTCTTTTTCTTTCTTTCTTCTTTTCTTTCTTTCTTTCCTTCTTTCTTTCTTTCTCTCCTTCTTTCTTTCTTTCTTTCCTTCTTTCTCTTCCCTCCCTCTCTTCTTCCCTTCTTTCCTTGTCTTGGACTGTCATGTAACTTTGCCCAAACTCGCATAAAAATCCTGGAGCTTATTATCCTACAGATAATCAGGGGGAGAATTTGAAACTCTACCAAACATACTGACTTATTTCACTTAGTCGACCAAACAAGTATCACTTCTTAGCAGACTTAATATGTCATAATTAAAATTGATATAGGAATTTTCCTGTGAAATAACTTTTGTTGAAAGATGTTAATTGACTGAAGCCACAATTTTTATTAAGTTACTCAGTTCTGGGATGAGATAGCTGATGACAACTAGTCCAACTAGAATGGATCAGGCCTGTAGCAGCCCTATAGGGACTATAGCAGATCAGCATATAACTATGAAACTGTATGGGCTCTAGAAGCTCCTACATTTCGTCATTTGTTCTATCTGCATTTTCTACAAATTAAAAATGGTAATTGGATCTGCTCCACTTTTGTTCCGTATACACAAAATAAAAAGTTTCACTAACTAGTGGCAAGGCCACTCCTTCAGTCTGTGGGAGACCCAGCTTCAAGTTCTGCCTCTAAATTAGTCAGAGATGGGAATTAAACTTGGCCATAACACAGTTTATATTAATGGTTTGGCTACTTGGTGGTTTCCCTTCTTGCAGAGGTGTGAGAAATTTCAGAAACATCTGCTTCAGCTACAAAGAATACAACCAAATTCCCTTAAGCCACATTTAAACATGATGCAGCCTGACTTTCACCAAGCAACTAAAATTTGTAGGCTCTGATGCTCCAAAACCTCTACTACATTTTCTCTTACACAAAACAAGGATCAGATGTGCTTCCAGTGCATACTGGGCCTTTTCCCAAAGCAGATGATGATGAGAGGCAGGCCTAGAAGTAAAGAGATCTGGGCAATTTATTTCACATTACTCTTATTTCTAAATTGTTTTAAGTGAAAATTGTTGCAAACTGGCCCTCAAGTCAATAAGAAACTTTTGTATCTTTATATTTTTTTTTCCTTGTACTTTCACATTATAACAGAAATCTTTTGAAGAAAAATAAGAAGTTTCTTCATGGAGTAATGGTGTGTGTCTTATCAAAGCTATGCAAAATATTATGGTTGCTAATGATATTCAGTATGATCAGCACATGTCAGAACACAACTGTCTCAAAGCAAGTAATGTGTCCCTTTTTGGTAAAACAATAATGTTTTTTGAAAGATATTCAAGTTTCTGATTTTTCTACCCTGTAAATATAGCAACAAAATAATTATATAACAAGCCAGATATGGTTCTTGTTTTCATTGTACTTTTGCCTTAAAAATGGTTTAATTAAATGCTGTTTATCAAAACCCCTCATGAGCAGGGTGTTTCAAAGCAGCTCACATCTGGTGCTCCTTTTGAAAATATATTACAGGAATACAGACAGAGCTGTTGGTTCTCATGAACAGGAGCAAAGGAAAACACACTTAGAGCATAGGTCCAGGCATATATCCACAGAAGATGTAAATGGCAAAAATTGCAAGTAAACACCCAGGTCAAAACCCTCTAAATCACTTTTCAGTTATTGCCCAATTTTCAAGGCACTAAAATATGGAGGACACTTAAAAGTTGCAAATAAGAAACATGAATTTCTGTCTCTGGATATGACCAGGAGTGATGTATCTCACCTTCTTCTAGATGTTTGTCTCATATCTAAACCTAGGCAGAATTCAGAGGCTGGACATTTGTCTTCTCCTTTGTGCCTCCTATAGGCAGTCTCACAGAATCACAGAATGGTTAGGGTTGGAAGGGACCTCATGAGATCATCTAGTCCAACCCCCCTGCTACAGCAGGTTCTCCTAGAGCATGTTACACAGGACTTCATCCAGGCAGGCTTTGAATATCTCCAGAGAAGGAGACTCCACAACCCCCCTGGGCAGCCTGTTCCAGTGCTCTATCACCCTCAAAGTAAAGAAGTTTTTCTTCATATTCAACTGCAACCTGTTATGTTTCAGTTTGTACCCATTGCCCCTTGTCCTGTCGCTGGACAGCACTGCAAAGAGTCTGGCTCCATCCTCGTGACATCCACCCTTGAGACATTTGTATGTGTTGATGAGGTCCTCTCTCAGCCTTCTCTTCTTCAGGCTGAACAAGCCCAACTCTCTCAGCCTTTCCTCATAGGAGAGATGCTCCAGTCCCCTAATCATCCTTGTTGCTCTCTTCTGAACTCTCTCTAGGAGTTCCTCATCTTTCTTGAACTGGGGAGCCCAGAACTGGACACAGTACTCCAGGTGGGGTCTCACCAGGGCAGAGTAGAGGGGGAGGATAACCTCCCTTGACCTGCTGGCCACACTCCCCTTAATGCACCCCAGGATACCATTGGCCTTCTTGGCAACAAGGGCACACTGCTGGCTCATGGTAAACTTGTCGTCCACCAGGACTCCCATGTCCCTTTAGGCAGAGCTGCTTTCCAGCAGGTCATCCCCCAGCCTGTACTGGTGCATGAGGTTCAACGTCCCCAGGTGCAGCAGTCGACACTTGGCCTTGTTGAACTTCATCAGGTTCCTCTCTGCCCAACTCTCCAGCCTGTCTCACTGAACCCTGTCTTGGTTTTGGCCAGGATAGAGTTAATTTTCTTCCCAATAGCTGGCATAGTGCTGTGGTTTGGATTTAGTATGAGAAGAATGTTGATAACACACTGATGTTTTAGTTGTTGCTAAGTAATGCTTACACTAGTCAAGGACTTTTTCAGCTTCCATGTTCTGCCAGGTGCACAAGAAGCTGGGAGGGGACACAGCCAAAACAGCTGACCCCAACTGGCCAAAGGCAAATTCCATACCATATAACGTCATGCTCAGTATATAAACTGGGGGAAGTTGGCTGGGGGCAGCAATCACTGCTCAGGACTGACAGAGCATCAGTCAGCGGGTGGTGAAGAGTTGCATCACTTGTTTCTCCTGGGTTTTGTCTCTTGCTTTCTCCCTTGTTGTTTTCCTTTTCATTACATTATTATTTTTATTATTGTTACTGTCATTATTTCAATTATTAAACTGTTCTTATCTCAACCCACAGTTTTCTTACTTTTGCTCTTCTGATTCTCTCCCCCCATCCCACCAGGATGAGGCTAAACCATGACACACCCCAATAGATCCAGTGGGAGAAAGTTCACCCAGTAGCTTCAGTATTGCTTGGGATGCAAGAGATTAAAGGTCTGCTCCTTTATTTGTTACATGGCAATCACTGTCTCCCAGAGAGATCACCAAACACAAAATTTTCAAGCCTTTTGTAGCCAAGCATCACATGAGAAAACTGGTGTTGCTCTATGCTGCATCCACTACCACCCCAGAGAGGCTATCTCTGCACCCTGCCCAGGGCTGCTTCCTACTCCTTTCTCTCAGTGCTCTGTAGATTTAACTATTAAAATTTACATTTTCATCTTCTGCACTTTCCAAACACTCATTTCTGAGAGAACACATTTGCTTGGGTTGTGTCTACTATCTTGGGTGAAAATCATAGGTTTCTCATTATCATCCACTTGAGCTGCTCCACTTTACATAGTAGATTGTACATAGTACATAATGTACATAGTACATTAATGAGACAAGACAATGTAAGAAAAAGTGATATCCTGAGGACATTCACCTGGGAAGGAGAAGAACTGGACTCCAACATCTGCTCCAATTAAAGTTTTAATTTTTTTTTTCTTGATTTTTTTTTCTCTGATTCAGTGAATACTTCCCTGCAAAGCTGAACAGCTCACTCAGAACTGTTGGAGAAAATCACAGCCAAGAGCGCTTCTTAGCAAAGACAAGAAGCCATTCAGCCAAGGTGTGCCAAGTCATTTCTTATGTCAGAAATCAACAGTTGTTTCTGTTGCCCTACCCCTCTTCCCTTCTGTGACTGTGAGTACACATGCCACAAGGACAAAACCCACATAACAGTAAAAGAGACTATACAGAGCTCCAGGTGCTGAGGGAATGGACAGTAGGTCAGAAGAATTTGTCTCTCACCTGTGGTTTCCAAGGTATTCTGATTGCAGCATATCCTGGTTTTCGAAAATACTGTCAAATAAAATCCCCAACTATTTTTATTTTCAAGAAACAGAACATAGATCATTGATCAAAAATATTAATATGAAAAAAAAAGATGAAGAAATAGAACAGAACAGAAGAATAAGGTATGAGATATTATAAAGCTGTTGGTGTTAGTGATTTTGACTGCTCCCAGGGAAGCAGGTCAGGAAGCTTTTGCTTCCCAACCTGTGACTTTAGTGTCATGCCAAAGCCACTCATACTCTTCCTAACTTCTGCTGCAAACTGAATTATTCCAAAATTGTATCAGACATGGGAACATTACTAAGGCATACAACTCATCTCCACAAAGAATAATTTGCTTTCTGATAGAAACAAAAGGGTAATTGTCTCTACTGGGAATCCAGTATGATGAATGCCTAGCAAGATACTATTATTTAACAATCCCCATGTGTGCTTTTAAGTAAAAAAATGGTACATAGATTGCTTCTTAACCATGTTCTTTATTTTCCCTATGTTAAAAGCTGTTCTATAAAATCTATCTAAATATCACTTTTTCAGTTCTTATTGCACCCTAGAGAAGTTAAATTAATCATTAATACATGAGGGAATTTTTAGAATGAAACTGAATCTTGTTTTTAGGGAAAGATGAGATCAAAAGATATTCACTGGAGACATGTATGATATAATTAGCAATAAAACAATGACGCTTATGCTATATTGGCTTACTTAATTATATTCTCCAGGAAAAATATTTACAAAAATAAATATTAATAACAAATCACTAGGCTGTGAAGGGTTTCAATGTGATATAATATAATGGAAAACTTGCTGGAATACGAGTCACTGTTCAACAGAAATAATTTTTTTTTTTAATGACAAAGGCATTTATTAGCATGGCCAAAACTCATAAATGGAAGACAGCAGAAAGAGGCCTGAATGTATCACGAATAACAATACATCCTGATTCCTCCTGTTATGTTAAAATCCTTGTTTTCTAAAATCCAGTCTTTTTCATAGACATTCATTATTTTCCACCTACAAAGTTATTATACCCTTGCCCTGGTTTCATCTGGGACAGAGTTAATTTTCTTCCTAGTAGCTGGCATAGTGCTGTGGTTTGGATATAGAATTAGAAGAAGGTTGGAAACACACAGATGTTTTACTTGTTGCTAAGTAGTGCTTACACCAGTCAAGGACTTTTCAGCTTCTGATGCCCTGCCATCAAGAAGCAGGGAGGGGGTACAGCCAGGACAGCTGACCCCACCTGGCCAAAGGGATATTCCATACCATATGGCATCATGCTCAGTATATAAACTGAGGGGAGTTGGCCAGGGAGGACACTGCTGCTCTGGAACTGGCTGGGCATCAGTTGGCGGGTGGTGTGAAATTGCATTGTGCATTCTTTTTTCATTGTTGTTATTATTGTTGGTTTTGTTGTTTCTATTATTATTATTCTTTTCTTCTCTGTCCTATTAAACTGTCATTATCTCAACCCATTAATTCTTTTTTTTTTTTCCTGATTCTCTCCCCCATCCCATTGAGGGGGGAGTGAGTGAATGGCTGTGTGGTGTTTAGCTGCCTGCCAAATTAAGTGACAACAATCCTTTTCATTCCTTTTTTTTTTTTTGTTCCGCTTTAGCTGGCTTACAGCACATGAGATTTTGAATCAAATCAGAAATGGTAACTTGCATTTTTTGGTTGACCAGTTCCAGCTGACCTAACTATTTGTAAATCTGCTTATGAAGTTAATTTAATTAATTGCACCTAATTTATGTTAAAGGCAACTGGGATTATAACAGCCAAAAGCAAAAAAACCCTATCCTGAAGTAAAAATTATTACAGAATTACCTACTTGTTCAGCATTACTACTTGCTAGAGTGGTTAGCTGGAGCCCAGTGACTTCAGAAAGTCTCCTTTGAGACTGACTTCCCATTTATTCCATGTTTATCTAGAAACTTCCTTTAAGTAGTCAAATCAGATCTCTGAGATCAAGTATCGACTATCATAAACTTGTAATTAGACATTACACTCTATTGTGTATATAAACCCTTCCAGATAGTAGGTGATACTCTATATTTAGAGAACTGCTTCCCCTTTCAATCTTCAAATTGTTTGCAGAGTATTTCAAAATAACCTGTCGGGGGCAGGGGGAAGGCAGAAAGACCTGCGTTACTATTGCACAAAATGGATTCAATCAGTGAGAAGCCACGGCATTTACAAACATTTTTTCAACCCAACTTTTTATTGACAGAGTGGGTGGGAAAAGAAAAAAGTGCAGTTCTCTAATTATTCCTTACCTTCAAGTAAGTAATCTTTCCCAGCCAAAGATAAAATCAGCTATGTCACACATTTATCTAACCTTTCTTTAATATCCTCCAGCCACAGAAAATTAACAACCCAAGCTGAACTTTCCCACACCTCGGTCTTTTTTTTTTTGTTGTTGGAGACTTTTTCTTATTGTAGTTTACATTGAAAAAAAATCTTTTTATTTTATTTATTTTTTACTGCTTTCTTCTACAAATTTTTCTCAAGATTAACTATACCAATTTCTCTGGATTAAATATATCATTTTCTTTCAAGAATTCACTGCAGACCATTTTTCAAAACTTCAGTCATATAGCACCAGATAGCACAGACCTACGTCATGCATTTCACAGAAAATACTTTGATTTATTTATTAATGTATGATTTTTGTCTTTTTTATAACAGTATGATGGATTTACCTCATTTTCAGCATGTGATTTACTGTAACTGTACACGTTGCTCTGAACTATTTGTTCATCTTCCCTCAAGCTATATTTGTACATTTTTTATCCTACAGAATTGCAGCATGTTTTTATCAGACCATTTCTTTGATTTGTCAAGATTATCCTGAACTCTAAATTTGCCTCAAAAATGCATGCAGCCATTCATCCAAGTCACTAACAGAAGTGTTGAACGCTCACAGGTGCAGTAGAGATTCCCATAGAAACCTACTTTGTTTTAGCTGCTAGTTTGACTGTGAAACATGAATGACTGTTCCTCTGGATATATATTTTCAATCAGCTGTGCAACTGCTTCACTCAGTCATCATTTCCCTGGCTTCCTCATGAGAGTGCCTTTGAGGTAGTACAGGACAAGATAGATAATATCTGCCAATTCCCGCTTTCCAAAAAAGTTTACTACATGGTCAAAAGTAGAGGAGTAGGTTTTTTAAAAAGGTAACCTATTTAGACAAGTCCATCTTGACTGTTCACTTATCTCCTTGTTATGTTCCATTTGCTTAGAAAATATTTGTGTTTTTTTGTTTCAGCAGGCTTGTTTTTTTGGTTTGGAACTGAAATTAAATGGACTAGCCTAGAGATCACTAGTTCCTTGCTTTTATTAGATACTTTTGGATGACTCTATGAGGCCTTCAAAGTATTTTCAACTCATCCAGCTATTCTATAACCCATTCTTCCCTTACTGAAGCACTATAAACACCTTTTTCTCTGTTGCACCTATTCCATTTAGCTGACTACAGCTGACTTTGTAAGTGAAAAAAAAGAGAACATGAAGCACATGGTCAAATCAAAATAGCTCTTTGTCCTGCCTCAGGAAAAAAGTTTCTTCTCTGAGTCAATATTAACCCTTATGTCCCTTGTTCGTTTTGCACCTTGGACTTTTTGACTGTGTCTTTTTACCTCTGTGCTACCATTTTATATTAATCCTTAGCAATATCAGTCAGAATCTACTTTCTGTGTTCTCCCTTCTTGTTTTCAGGGTGACTGAAACCTGACCCAACCACGATGATCTTTCAGCCTCTGTGTGACAACCGATGTAACCCTGTGCCATGTAAATGCAAATTGTGTGTTTTGTAACAAGACTGTGGCTGGGCAACAGAGCAAGAGGCTCCTTGACCTGGCTTCCATGCTTTTGGTGCCACCTCCTATAGAAAGGAAGAGAGAAGAGTTTGTTCTTCCCCTGAGAGCAGCTGAGCATATCCAAGTGCAGAGAAGCCTTTGGACAGCAGCATAGGACAAGCAGCCAAGGACAGAGAGTAGAATGGGAGCATGAAGCATTGAGATAAACAGGAGTTTTGCTCCTGAAAGGAGTACCAGGCATTTCTGAAGCAAGAAATAGGTCCAAAGTTAAGACTCAGAAGGAGGAGAACCAGAAGGAACTGTGTGGAGTTTGTGGAAACACAGGAAGCTACTGAAAGGTGCTGGAATTGGCAGCAAGGCTGAAGAGAAGGATATGTCCTTGCAAGGGCACAACTGGTAGGGTACTGGTTTGCTTCAAACTTTTAATTTCACTCTCCTTTGCCCAGGAGATTTGAGGTTTTCCTTTGTAAATAACTACCTTGTAGAGGTTTCATATTTTGTGTTATAGTAAAACCGAAATTAAGATACTGGTTTTTTTCTGTCCTTGTGTAAAGAAGAGGGCTAGACAACTCTACCTCAAAGTTTTGGCAAATTTAGGATTTTCTCATACCATATGTGGGGATCAAGTAAAAAAAAAAAAAAGTGTAAGGATTCATCATCTGAATTCTTACAGACTCCTAGAGCTGATTAAAGCCACAAGACAGTAAGTTCTCCTAAACAAGCAGTAAAGAGGGAAGGAAAGGGAGGAATCATCAAAAACTTGAGACATGTTTCAGTGCTCCACTTGCACTAAAAGGAAACTGGAAAACCTCCAGGTACAACTTAGGAGGCAGGCAGGCACAAACCAACATTGGAGTTAAAGTGCTGCTGAGTCAGTCCCTTAGTTCCCACAGATGAACTACAATCATAAGTGTCTTTAAACCAATGAACTGCCAAGCAAATAATCTCTTGAGCCATGAAACAAAGAACTGCAGGGAGAAGAACTGTCTACCAAGCAAGTTCTTCCATTTATTGTCTGTGACTCTCCATTAGATGGTGTTTCTCTGGAACAAAGAAGGGAAGGATAGATTAGGCATCATTATGAAAACCTTTGGCTTGTCTTCATTCATGATGACATACATTATAATAAATACTATGTGAAATTATCCAAATATAAAGGTAAACTTGAAAAAAAAACAACTAGATTTTTTCTGGAGTTCTCCCTACTTTCTCTACCAGATGAAACACAAAAAGCAGGAAGCACTAGCGATGAGCCAACAGTTTCATCACTGGTGAGAAAGAAGTTTCCTCTTAGGTGGAACACTCAGTCATATTTCTATGGGATGGGTTGAGAAGCTGCATAAACAGCCTTGCCTGAATTTCATGAGTTCTGAGGAGCAATGTTTGGAGATGGGGTGGTGAGTGAGTTCTTGCCAGTTGATACACCTGTGCCAGGTTTAGCCTTAGAAAAAGCTACATATTACAGTAATCTTTTCTCTTACCTCGAAAAAATGATTCAAATAACTGTTGGATCTTTTGTAAAAAATAAAAGCCAAAGTATCACATTTACTTTTCCAACTATAAGCTTAAGATTAATCAGAGCTGTTCTAAGTGACCCACCCACCTGCTAGTCTCAGTTGCATCTGTTGCCTCTTGGAAAACTATCCTCCTGAAAACTTGTGAATCTCATTTTCACGATTTTTTGCTTTCACTGGTGGTTTCAGGTATTTTGGTGGCCAAGAAAATCTCTTTTTTTTCAAAGTCCCCCTTCACCAGACAATTCCATCCAGACATCAAAGCCTCAGGTACTTACAATATTCCTTGTGAGCTTTAGATTGGTAAGGACTCTGGTGTTATACTTCCTGTCTCAGCCCCAATATTTATGTTTTCTGGTCCTCACTTCTTTCTCCAATTGTCATTTTTCATACTGTACAGCGGTACAGAAGTCCTATGCTGCACTTCTAGGTTTATTATGATTGAATTTCAGAAAGCAAGTGGAGCCCATGTAACAGAAGTGATTATTCTGCCAAGTCTTTCTGTGACAGACACACTTTGATTCTTGCTGCTCAACTCTGAAAGACACTGTTAGATCCTTCACACTGTTATGAACTCCTTGTGATGGTTAGACTGATTCTTGAACTGCGACTTGTGCTGTAAGAAAAAAGTCATCATTAATTGATTGCAAAACAGAAGCACCTCAGCAAGTAATGCATACACTTAGTTCTTCAAAAAAGTTAATTCCCAAAAGGTAAGAGAATTTGAAGATTAAATTGCCTTGAAAATTCAACAAGTTGTGAATTCTTTAGAGGTATTTTGGTAGTAGAAAAACACAGAGTTCAAGTGATACCAGTAATGAAACGGGATATACCAGAGCAGATTTGGGTTTATAATAATTATATTCTGCCCTCTAATTCCTCAAAGTCAGTCAATACACCTTCATGGAAAATACATCATTATCACGCACTCCACCATAGCATAAGTCCATGGGACCACACACATAAGTCCATGGCACCTGATGAGATGCATCCCGGAGTCCTGAGGGAATTGGCTGAGGTAGTTGCCAAGCCACTCTCCATATTTGAAAAGTCATGGCAGTCAGGTGAAGTCCCTGGTGACTGGAAAAAGGGAAACATTGTGCTCCTTTTCAAAAAGGGTAGAAAGGAAGACCCTGGGAACTACCGACTTGTCAGCCTCACCTCTGTGCCTGGGAAGATCATGGAACAGATCCTCCTAGAAGCTATGCTAAGGCACATGGAGGCCAGGGAGGTGATTTGAGATAGCCAGCATGGCTTTACCAAGGGCAAGTCCTGCCAGACAAACCTAGTGACTTTCTATGACGGTGTGACAACAACAGTGGAAAAGGGAAAACCAACGGACATCATCTATCTGGATTTCTGCAAAGCCTTTGACACGGTCCCCCACAACATCCTTCTCTCTAAATTGGAGAGCTATGGATTTGATGGGTGGACTGTTCGGTGGATAAGCAACTGGCTGGATGGCCGCATCCGGAGGGTAGTGGTCAATGGCTTGATGTCCATATGGAGGCCAGTGACGAGTGGTGTCCCTCAGGGGGCCGTTCTGAGACCAGTGCTGTTTAATATACTCATCAATGACCTAGACAGCAAGATCGAGTGCACCCTCAGCAAGTTTGCGGACGACACCAAGCTGAGTGGTGCAGTTGATACCCCTGAAGGACAGGATGTCATCCAGAGAGACCTGGACAAGCTGGAGAGGTGGGCCTGTGTGAACCTCATGAGGTTCAACAAGGCCAAGTGCAAGGTCCTGCACCTGGGTCGGGGTAACCCTGGTATCAATACACCAATCACTAACCGTGCTATTTGTTTTTATAGTTATGTTACATAATTCCAGCAGTAATGAGTTATCAACTTATTGGTATCATGTAGGTATTTGTAGATTGCTCAGACCATAAACTAACCTTTCAAGTACTGATATAATATTTTCCCCTGTATCTTATTTTTATTTTTTGTCATCTGAAAAGAGTGATATTTCAACTTTCTCACCGCCTCTTTTAAAAGAAAAGATAAACCTCTCCTCATCACTTGCCTAGATGTAACTTCCTGTTGTGCTGAAAAACATGACCTTAAATATTTATAAATATTTACAGGCATTAAAATACACATGATATTCACTTTCTCATTTTTTGTTATGAAGCATACAAGTACACGCACAGATAGATATCTACACAAATATGAATAGACTTCATTTTTCAACTCTCTATACTTGAATTCACCATATATCTAGAAAACATGCTGTTACATGGTTTGAATAAATGTTGTGCATATCCAAAATATTTCTGGCATAGATAGAACAAATCATCCCTAGAAAACAAGAAATCATAAGCAACTTTAGATAAAGATATATCTAAATCTTTAGCATTTAAAACCTACTCATGTCCTCCTAATAGATGTATTCTAACCACTTTTTCCTATATTCCTAACCATTTCTCCTGTATTCCTATACAAGGGTCAAAGGGAATCTTAGCAAATTTTGCAATCTAAATACACCAAATTCCAATTTTTTTTGTCTCCCAACCTAGAAATTATAAAGAAAGGGAAAAAATAAACAAAATACTAGCTAGTATAAACAAGCAAATGCAGGCTGCTGCCAGAACATTTTTCCTGTTTTAAACTTCCTCCCACACTAGTCATAATGCCAGAAGATATTTTTCAAAGAATTTTAAACACTGTTGAAAAAAACCTCTAAGATAGTTTAGACATATAGAATCAGAGAACCACAGAGTCACAGAATAGCTGAGGTTGGAAAGGACCTCTGGAGATCAGCTAGTCCAATCCCCCTGCTCAGGCAGGGTCAGCTAGAGCAGGTTGCCCAGGACCGTGTCCAGTCCAGTTTTGACTACCTGTCTCCAAGGATGGAGACTCCATAACCTCTCTGGGACACCTGGTCCAACGTTTGACCACCTGCACAGTAAAAGAGTGTTTTCCTGTCTTCAGATGGAATTTCATGTGTTTTAATCTATGCCCATTGCCTCTTGCCCTGTCAGTGGGCACCACTGAGAGAAGTCAGTGGCTCCCTCTTCTTCACTCCCTCCTCTCACATTTGTACACATGGATAAGATCCCCCTGAACCCTCTCTTCCCCAGGCTGACCATTCCCAGCAATCTCAGTCTCTCCTCATATGTCAGATGTTCCACCCCCTTAGTCATCTTCATGGTCCTGCACGGGACTCACTCTAGTAAGTCCATGTCTTTTTTGTACTGAGGAACCCAGGACAGGACCCAGCTCTCCATATGTGGCCTTACCAGTGCTGAGTAGAGGGGAATGATCACCTCCCTTGACCTGCTGGCACTAATTTGACATTTTTGACATTCTTTTCTGCAAGGGCTCATTGCTGGATCATAGTTTTCTAGTTGTCCACAAGGACACCAAATTCCTTCTCTGTAGAGCTGCCTTCTAGCTTATGAGCCCTGAGCTTGTACTGGTGCCTGGGGTTATTCCTCCCAAGGTACAGGACTTTGCACTTGCCTTTGTGAATTGCATGAGGTTCCTGTTGGCCATTTCTCCATCCTGTCCAGGTCCCTCTGGACAGCATTACAACCTGCTGGTGGATCAGCCACTGTTCCCAGTTGTGGTAGTGCATTCTTCCCCCCCATCGCCCTTTTTTCTACTGGACTGCTTTGCGATCTCAGAAGCTCCTGTCAGACCTTGGCCTTGATGTAATGAGTCAGAAATTTAAGTGGTGCTGTCTGTACCAGGAACTCCTACATAGCTGAGGTGGGGTGCAAGAACGTGAAAAATCAGTTACAGCCTTGGAACTATTCCATCATCAAGATCGCAAATGCAGGTGTTAAACACAATTTGTCACAGTATTGATCCCTGGTGTATACCGTTAGTGACTGTCTTCCAACTGGACTTTGTGCTGCTGATAACAATCCCAGAATCCAAGCAGTTCAGTCAGTTTTCAACCCACCTCCCTGACCATTTGCCTAGCCTGTATTTTATCATTTAATGGAGATAGTGTCAAAAGCCTTGCTAAAGTTGAGATAAACAACATCCACTGCCTTCCCCCCATCCACCAAGCCAGTCATCTCATCACAGAATTCTATCAGATTGGCCAGGCATGATTATCCCTTGTCATGGTTTAGCTCCAATCAGCAACTAAGCACCACACAGCTACTTGCTCATTCTCCCCCAACCCTCTTCCCAGTGGGAAGAGTAAAAGTGAGAAAACTCGTGGGTTGAGATAAGAACAGTTTAATAATTAAAATATTATTATCATGATAATAATAATAATAATAATTATAATAGTGATAATAATAGTGATGAAAAGGAAAACAACAAGGGGGAGAGAGAGAAACAAAACCCAGGAAAAACAAGTGATGCAACTGCTCACCACTCACCAACCAATGTCCAGCCACTCCCCAAGCAGCAATTGCTGCCCCCTGGCCACTCCCCCCAGTTTATATACTGAGCATGACATCATACGGTATGGTATATCCCTTTGGCTAGTTGAGGTCAGCTGTCCTGGCTGTGTCCCCTCCCAGCTTCTTGTGCACCTGGCAGAACATGGAAGCTGAAAAAGTCCTTGACCGGTGTAAACACTACTTAGCAACAATTAAAACACCAGTGTGTTATCAACATTCTTCTAGTACTAAATCCAAAACTCAGCACTATGGCATCTACTAGGAAGAAAATTAACTCTATTCCAGCCAAAACCAGGACACCCCTACAGGGCCGTATGATGACTAGTCCCCATTACCTTTCTGTCCTTAAAGTTATCTCCATTACCTTCCTAAGTGGGTATTGAGGTGAGGCTGACAAGCCTGTGGTTCCCTGAATCCTCCTTCTTGCCCTTTCTAAAGATAGAATTGATCTAAGATGATCAAGAACAACATCACAGTGACATCGGCCAGCTCCCTCAACACTTATGGGTACATCCCATCAGGTGCCACAGACTTGTGTATGTCCAGTTTGTAATATGTTCCCTAATCTGAACCTCCTCTATGAAGAGTAAGTTTTCCTTGCTCCAGATTTTCCTGTGAGTCTCAGGGACCTGGGGTTGCTGAAGACAAGTCTAACTAGTGAAGACTGAGGGAAAGACGACACTGTGTCAGTGTTTTCACTGACATCAGCTTTTTCCATGTCTTTTGCCACCAGGTCCCCTGCCCCCATATAGCAGTGGGTGCACATTCTCCCTGCTTTTAATCCTTTTTGTCTTCTGTACTCCTTAAGTACATATAACTCTTACCCTTTTCTTAATGCAGACACTAAAGATATTATTTGTTTAGAACAACTTAGAACAATGAAACTTGACTCATTATACCAAGATCTAGTATCCAACCAGTCTCAAAGCCTTAGAATTTGGTTGAATTGGGCTGGTTTTATCCTGAATTCTACAAAATCACACCTTCATTCTGTTCAATTCAGACAAAAGTTGAAATGACAGAGTCTATATGAAACAAACATTGACTGACTGCTGATTAAGTGATTTTTAAAGCAATCTATCTATTGTTTTCAGATGAAAAGCAACATTAGGGAAAAATTAAGCATCAGGGAAAAAGTACTTCAATTTGGCTGCTGTGACAGCTAACAGTGCTAAATGAAGCTCAGACTTGCACTACCTGGGAGTTTCCCTCTTTTGCTTCAAGTGTGTGTGGAAAAATGTGCAAGAAGGTTTTCAATTTCATAACAATATACAAGAAAAGACATGATAACTGAAATTCACACATGGAATTCGAACAAATTATTGTTCTTACCAAAATTTAATATTTACCAGTAATTCTTTTTTCATATTCAGCCTCAGTACTTTGTAGGGTTAAATTTCTGTCAGCATTCAAACTCTGATTAAATGGGGATTATGTAACAAAGTAATATATTTTTTTTAATTAATCTGTCAGATGAGTCTCATTAACACGGTCTCATCATAGTAATTGCTTAAGAACTAGGCATTAGAACATCTAACATCTTTAAATGATTTCACTGTATTCAGGTTGATGTTGCATAAGTGTCTTTGAATATCATTTTTATCTCCATAGTTATTTCTGACAAGGTACAAATAGTAAAAGTAGAAAACAGTATAGAATAAAAGATCAACAAGAAAATAGTGGAAACACAAAATTAACAAATGGATTTCTAGGATTTCATTATCTTTCCCTGCAGCAGGTTCTAATACCAAAAGTAAATCACCTGATTGTTAGATTTTGTCCTTTTGAAATGCCTTAAAGAATGATAACTATGTGGAGCAGACTGATGGATATCTCTTGCAATATCCCTGTGGTGACATCTGACAGTAGAATGCCTTTGATCCTGTACTTGTCATATTCATATACTTTTTTCAGTATAAGTTCAATATATATAGTATATAGTATAATTCCACATAAGTTGTGCCAGAAACTCTCCCTTTTTCAAAAAATGAAAAAAAACAAATAGGTAATGAGTGGAAAATATATTAAAACTATTTTACAACCTGCAACTCCATTGATGCCAGGAGAGGCTACAAGTATTTAGAAGAACGTAAACCAAATCTGGAGGAAAGCCAGACACCTGTTGATCCTATTAAAGAGTGGACTTCCTATCATCAAGAACATGTAATGTAAATTCTTTTGTGAACAAAGCTAGTTAGTTCCAATACAGAAAATAGAACTTACTTGGGTAAATGTGAGATTTATTGCTTAAAGCACTCATCAGTACTGGTTCCTGTCATCAAGAGGTAGTGCATGTCAATATAAACCACTCTTCAGATGAGCTGATGTATATGATAAGGGTTTTTTAATAGCAATGCCCATCATGACTGTGTTTATGCCATTAGCCTATCCTATCCTGCAGTAAAAATTAAGGCGTGATGCTGAGTTTTCTGTTAGTCCTTTTCCAAAGTAGAGCTAAGTTACAGGATGCACCTCAATCCATTGAGCTAGGTATGGAAAAGTAACTCTTCTTTCTTCTTCAATGACTGTGGGAAGGTGGCCTTTCAGAAGCACCAGTCAAATGGACACTGAAGTTTCTTTTTCCCAGTCTCAGCGTTTGAAATACTCAACTACTGTTTGAGTAAATTCAATGGAATACTTCAAGTCACAAACAGCACATCGCTAGAGTAAAGGCAAAATATTGCTTCAACCTGTAAGATTCTGCTGCTGGCTGGAAAATTACCCAGTGATGTACAGGCTACTGTGAATTTCAATAGTTTTAGTGGGTGGATGATTTGACTTTTACTATATCTGAGAGAGATAATGGTCTTTACATTCATACTGAAAAAATATGGTTCAGAAAATGGTTTGCTGAAGGTGCTCCACATGACGTCCTATTTTCTTAGGAAGTCTTCCCCACAGAACAAAATAAAACTCAAATAACCATTGACTTCTCCCACCAACAACATGACGCCTTGTTAGAAAGACAGGAAGGCTAACTGAGTGAGTTATGGAAAAAGTGAAATTAATGACTAATCTGAGGAGATGGGTCTGTAATATTTGATGACAAAATAAAATATTTGCTATACAAAATTAAATGTTTGGTATACAAAATGTATTGCATATGTCAAAGCAGATTGGGAAACCAACAATACTGCTACAAAGACACGTTTGTTAAAGCCACTGGGCTGTAAGCTTGTAGGCAGAAGTGGAAGCTTCTACTTAAGAAGTCTCATATTTTGTATGAAATTCTGTTTTCTGGATAGCCTGACTAAAGCATGTTCAGTATTGTTTAGAAAACTGAGGTATGAAAGTGCTTTTCATCTTTCCTATGTTTTTATATCTACCAAGACAGAGAGAGAGGAAGAGAGAAAGATACTTGCATATGCTGCTTAAAGTAAGAAATTATATTTAAAATTTTTTAAAACTCTATCAATTTCCTTTTACATTCATAAGCCTTTGAAGGGTTAATCCTGCAATCAGACGGTTTACTTAAGAGGGGGTCTAGGAAAAGCATGATTAAGCTATCACTGTCATAGAGAGACCCTTTTTTTTGAGGAGTATCAGGCAGAGTATTTCCCGAGGTGCTAGTAGGAACTTAGCAAATGACCCCAAGGAATTCAAGTACATACGCCCAGAGGATACACTAGGGTGAGGAATGCCATTTTTAATCATCTCACTGGCCTGTTCTTTGTCCATGACAAATACAGCCTTGTGTTGCTCAAAATTAAAGAAGCAAAATGCTAATTCAAAGATAATTTCCTTAGTCTATTTCTCCATTCTTTTCACATCTCTGTATCCTTCTACCTGCTCCCTCTCTTTTTTCTCATGAAAGGTAGCTATTTATATAACAATATAAAAGCTTATGTCAAGACCATGACTGCCTATACCCTTCCTCTTATCTTGTCTTCTTTTATCTTAGAAGATAATGCTTATCTTCATTCAGCACAGTAAGGCCAGCTTGGGATCTCTGTAAATATGCACAAAACTACTTTCTTGTTCCCCCTTTAAATTCCTCTTTAAAACTCTCCTTTGCATTGATGCCTACATCACCACTCATTTGTCAGTCTTAATCTCTCATCTCTACTACTGTGTTTATAGGGACTGCCTTCAAAAGTTGCCAGTTTTTTTTTCTGTATGTATACAGTATTTAGTCAGTACTGATCCATCACTAGTGTTCCTCAGCTGTATGGTATGAAAGTAATCAGTAATAATTTTGTTAGCCTAGTTCCAGAAGTTTGCAGAAGGGTCAGCATTTGACAGGATTTGAGGATTTGGGCAAGCTGATGGTGCACAGCTGAAAGACCACTTAAACTTGATGTGTTTTAATGTCCAGTGGAGGGAACAGCAAATATGGCTGAAGAGGTTGGTGACAATCAGAAATTGCTACAAGAGAGCTATTTCCTTCTAGCCTATTATCTAAGACAGTAAGGGGCAGACCCTGCCAAGATTTATACTCCAAAGTAGAGCTGCATACAAGCAGTCCCATCAACATCAAATATCTTAGTTACTTTTAGTTAAAATATAGCAAAAAAGGAAAACAATTATGTCCATGAAATCAAAATGTCCCCTTCATATGCACTTAGAATTGTGTTATTTCTCAATTATTAGATAACAAAAGTAAGTAGAAAGAATTACAGCAACTTATTTACAGGTTAATTTATGATTTAATGGTTGCTGGGAACATCCTTATGTTTTGGTCCAGATGAGTTTTATCTTAAGCGCGGGCTTAGAAGCTAAACACAGAAAAGTACACTTAACACAGAGTATTTAGCTGTGGCTGCGTACCTGACCCACAGCATTTTCCATTCCAGGCAGTGAAATTTTATGGATCAGATTCTCATAAAGCTCTTTTCTATACCTTGTTCGTTTGTGATGACAATCAATTTATCCTTTCACATACAAAATCTTGATATACTAATGAACAACATGTGAATTCAATAAAATACTGAATTTTTCTAATCACACCTAATTAGGTTGGGCAGAACCTTGCACTGATGTGTCCAAGCAGTTTTTAACTGCATCCCACCATCATGGAACATCTGTTTACACTTGACCATGTCAGGTTGCCAGAAGTGCAGTCAAGCTAACTGTGGAACCAGGAACCAGTGTCAGACCCTTTAAGATGCTGTAAGCAGCAGATTTTTTTTAATTGCTAAAAAATATAGAATATACATGCTAGAAATAACCCAGGCTTACATCTTTTGAGGGGGTTCATATTTATTTGAAAAACTGAAAACAAACTCAGATTAATACCACCTCCACTTGGCTTCTCCTATGGCTCAGCACTATGCAATTTTACACATTTTTCAAGTGTTACTTTTCTGTGATCAGGTTAACCCAGCACAGAAACATTTTTTTCTTTCCTAATTAATTCCCTTCTTACTGAAAAAAATCTTTCCTTCCTCTAGGCTTGGTATCACTAGCACAGGTGATTATTCACCATCTTTTCCAAGACATATTGTTGTCCTCTTCTGTCCCAGACAGAACATGATCATATCCAGAGAGATAAAAAATTTTAGACAGGGATAAAAAATAAAAATAAAAAAGTTCTTCCTAGGAATAGGAGATATTTGGTTAGCAAATTGCCTATCTATCTACCATTTAACTTTTTACCATTACTTCTGCAAATGACTATAGAATGATTCCTTTTCATTAATCAAAAAATTTAGTCATAATTAAGTTCAACAACTCAAATTAATCTATCTGTGCTTTTTTACACAAATTTTCTACATGACCAGCAGGTTCAAAACTAGAAATAATCACTTAAACTGTGTCTACCAGTACAAAAATTATTTGGATGTATTATAAAGAATTTTTGGCCAGAATATCTCAGCTGACAACTAACTGTAACTAATGAATTAGGGACATCTGCCAAAGAAGAGAAAATAACCCAGTTTGTTGATAATGTTATAATTTTAAAAATGGGAATTTGCTTACCACAAGAAGGGAAGGAGTGGTAATCAGAAGACTTCTTAAATACCATAAGGCATTCCAAATTAATTTAACAGAATTTGTTATATATCCTCTGAAAGGACAGAAGAGGAAGAGTGGGCCTTTAAGTACAAATGCATATCTGCTCTGAACATCTTGGTGCTGCAAAAAGTAGTCATGCTTGTATGTCATGTTCAAGGCACCCGTTATTAAGAACCTGTTATGGAAAATACACAAACACTACTGTGACCTGCCTGTGTTGCACCATCACTTCTTGTCATGAGATTGGAGAGGTGTCCATGATGATTCAGTAGCCTAAGGGCGTGAAATCCATGCCATTGGAAGCACTGAATTATTCAACACAACACATGATTCAACACAAAATAGTTTACAAAACAAGCAAAGCTTTTCTCCCTCTCAGATCCAGATCCTTTATCCTCTACTTCCAGAGGTTAGATATTGTTTTTAACCTAATATCCTCCAAAAATTATTCTTAAATCAGTGTGACTTTCTGTGCTCCTGAAATCTGTTACATAAATAGGTTGCAATAAGTTCTCTTTCTTTCAGTAGAGTAGGGATCCTGTAAATCTTATTTCATATTTAATTCTTAAGAATAAAATAATGGAAATATAAACCATAAGTTCCCTTTTAATGTATTCTCACTTTTACAGAGAAGTTTCATCTTTCTAAATGTTGCCTTTGCATATACATACAGGTCTACTTTACTGAACAGGTCCAGTTTGTAGAACCCTGCATTGACCTGCTATTCCTTTTTACAATAAAATATTTTTTATTACCTTTTTACATTTATAAATTTTGTCTACCCTATGCAAAGAAAAATGTGAAAATTTAGAGGGACAATCTACTGAATAGGTCACTAGGGTAATTTGCAGTTGATAGACGTCTGATATTTTACCAAAAAAATGCAATATTATTTCTTACCTTCTGAGAAATACAGCCCTGCTTTGGGCAGACCACTACTTTCATGTCATAAAGACCTAGGCCTTTACTGGGAGCATGGGATTTGTTATTCAGAGTTTTCTCTGACCACTCTGGTTAATCTCATTCTCTAAACACAACAGCTTCCCTATATAAACACTAAAATGTGCATTTAATTTATCACTCCTTGAAGACTCGGAATTTATTGGATTTACAGAAGAGAAGAATAAAGCCTGTTGTCATCTGTGTGGATCAAAGCATTTCTTTGTTACTAGGTTGTGCACAAAGAGCAATACTAGTGACAGAATTGTATCTTCAGAGCAAGCCCTGTAAAGATTTAAAGATGGAGTAGTATTCAGATGTGAGGGAAAAGGACATGTCAGGAATATAAACCAATAAGGTGGTTTAACATTCTAAGTATAGACTGCAATGAAGTAGAAGAGATTCTGTTTTCTTTTGTAGCATTTTCATACTGACAGCTGTGCTTATTTTCTTGTTTCCTGAATATACAGATCATGTTGGCAAGAGGTCCATGATATCCAAAATAAATTAAAGGTGAGATATTTCTGTATTAGATTTTGCTCAAGACATACATATGAGTACAATAAAATAATACATACAGCAGGTATTGAGGTTTCTTTTATTTCAATGGGATTCATACCTGGACCTCAGTGAAATTAGTCCTTTAATATGTTTCTACTTTTTTTTGTATGCAGTGCAATTCACTACAAAATAGCTAGTGGACTGTAAAGTACCACCAATACACAGGTGCTGTGCAACACATAAATACAGGGTCTAAAATTGACTGTCACTCTTGCCTGGACAACTAATTCGGCTGGGATTTTCTTTAAAATCTACTCCTATATTTTCAAAGTGACAGGGAGAATTAAAGTTCTATTTTTCAATGGTATTATTAGTACTAATAGTAATAAAGGTACTATTTTCAAAAGAATAAATGAAAATCATAAGAATATCAAGAAAACAGTTGCAAGTTGTTTCTCCTCATGAAAAACTTACTACAGCGTGTTGCCTGTATACTTATGCAAACCCACAGATGTCTACATTTTGTAATAGAGACATTTTTAGCCAATCCACCATCCTTGCCTTACTGCACAAAGTAGCTCAACACAGGCTACCACTTGCATGAAACCTTCAAGAAATCTAACACCTGAATCATCACAAGTGTTAATATTTACATTAACAATCTCATTTACCTTCAGGCTTTGCAGGTGCTACTGCTAAAGTGTAGGCTATCCAAAGATGACACATGTTAGCACCTGAAAAATAGTTACACAAAGCAAAGATATTATTTGTGAAGTTGTTTATTAGAGAATATATTTAAGTACTGCAAGACAGGACTGTATGAAGACATCTAAGCTAACTCTAAAAACACATTGTCACTAACAGGAAGCAGCATAGTCATTCTAATGTGATATTCTGCCTTGGCTGTGGCATGTCATTTTTCAGCCAGACTCATTTCCTTGGATGCAGTTCCATAGACATGTGCATAACTCTCTAGCACTGACTGAATGAGACTGCTCTGCGCTAGCCTGGATATCTTCTGTGATGTTCTGCTTTGCTGCGTAGACTGATACATAAGACGAATTTTGGAGGTTTGGTCCACTGTCCGACTTTTCATGGGACATGACAATTCACAGCTCTTATATGAACTAGCAAGGACTATAATTACGCAACTCTGAAAATGAAGAACTTGACAGCCCTAAGTTCACAATGAGGATGAGAATACCAGAGAGTTTTTGTGGCAACATTTTTGGGATCCTTTCTGAACAACCCTGAGTATATGATGAATACTAAATTTATATATTTATGAGAAACTAAATAAAAATGTGCAGATGAATTCAAGAGCCTCTATCATGGGGTTAAGAGATTATTAATATGGCAAGAAGAAAAGCTAAATGAAAGGCTTCTTTCCTTTAATTGGTCTAGCTGCATTTGAACAGAGGATAAATTAGGTACTTACACAATTCAAAGGTGGGTGACAAATGCTAATCCTTAACAAATATTTGATCTATCATGGATTTGTTTTACATAAGGGCTCTCTTCCCTCTAAAGAATGCTTACTGAACTACTCAGATATCTATAGAGGGTAGAAATTGTCCTAGAATGACTACAAGGGTAAATTTTTACCCAAGGCTTGTGGTATGCTTTAAGAATCACTGTAGTTTTCTTTCTTAACTAAAAGAATATGAATGCAAATCCACAGAAATCATGTATAACAGCATTTAAATCCCAAGTTTATATAGAGCTATGGCTTGGACACATTCCCTCTTAGCAGTGATTTAAAGGACTTAAAAGTACAAGATGTCTAGAAGCCCTGAAGAACTGCAAAGATTGAGGTGTGGATAAAGAGGATCCCACAAGAAAATCTAAGACTAGGGAGAAGTTAATTTGTCCTATCTAACCAAGCTGCTAAAAGAGAAAATGTGTTTTGGCCTGGGATTCTGCCTTGGGGGTGGGGAGGAGAAAAAGTTATGTTTTAAGAAATAGTTTTAGCTAGTAGGTAACTTCAAAAAGAAAAGGTCCTGTTTTCTGTGATTCCTAAAAGTAAATAGGAGGCTAAGAAAGGAAAAGAGTGTCCTCTTTTCAGTTCACTTTACCTAATATCCTGATTGTGATGAGATACATAATTTTCTGTCTTTTTAGCCTGCACTTACTAGATCCTCCTTTAACCCCTGTAGTGGGTTGACCTTGGCTGGCCTCCAGGTGCCCACCAAGCTGCTCCATCACTCCACCTCCTCAGCAGGACAGGAGGGGAGAAAATAAGTTGAAAAAGAACTTGAGGGTTAAGATAAAGGCAGTTTAATAAAGAAAAAGCAAAGGCCATGCACGGAAGCAAAGGAAAACAAAAGGATTTTATGCTTGACTTCCCATCAGCAGGCAATGTCCACCCACTTCTTGGGAAATAGGGCTTCAGTATGTGTAGTGTTTGCTGTGGAAGACAAATGCAGCTTTTATTGCTGAGCATGAAGTCATATGGTATGGAATATCCCTTTGGTCAGATTGGGTCAGCTGTTCTGGCTATGTCTCCTCCCAACCTCTTGCCCACCCCCAGACTACTGACCTTTGGAGGGGGCACAGTTTGGAGAGAAAGCCTTGATGTTGTGCAAGTACTGCTCAGCAGTAGCCAAAACACTGGTGTGTTATCTACACATTTCTACCTACCAGCACAGCACTATGAGGGCTGCTATGGGGAAAGTTAACTCCATCCCAGCCAGAACCAGTACACCCCTGCATTCATCTTGAGTGTGCTCACCAGGCACACGGAGCACAATCGGGGGATCAGGCCCAGTCAGCATGGGTTCATGAAAGGCAGGTCTTGCCTAACCAACCTGATTTCCTTCTACGACCAGGTGACCCGCCTGGTAGATGAGGGAAAGGCTGTGGATGTTGTCTACCTGGACTTCAGCAAAGCCTTCGACACAGTCTCCCATAGCATTCTCCTGGAGAAGCTGGCAGTTCATGGCCTAGATGGATGTACTCTTCGCTGGGTTAAAAACTGGCTGGATGGCCGAGCCCAGAGAGTCGTGGTGAATGGAGCTAAATCCAGTTGGCAGCCGGTCACAAGTGGTGTCCCCCAGGGCTCAGTTCTAGGGCCGGTCTTGTTTAATATCTTTATCAATGACCTGGATGAGGGGATTGAGTGTGCCCTCAGTAAATTTGCAGACGACACCAAACTGGGTGGGAGTGTTGATCTGCTGGAAGGGAGGAGGGCTCTGCAGAGGGACCTGGACAGGCTGAATCGATGGGCCAAGGCCAACTGTATGAGGTTCAATAAGGCCAAGTGCCGGGTCCTGCACTTTGGTCACAACAACCCCATGCAGCGCTACAGGCTTGGGGAAGAGTGGCTGGAAAGCTGCCTGGTGGAAAAAGACCTGGGGGTACTGATTGACAGCCGGCTGAATATGAGCCAGCAGTGTGCCCAGGTGGCCAAGAAGGTCTATGGCATCCTGGCTTGTATCAGAAATAGTGTGGCCAGCAGGAGTAGGGAAGTGATCGTGCCCCTGTACTGGTGCTGGTGAGGCCGCACCTCAAATACTGTGTTCAGCTTTGGGCCCCTCACTACAAGAAAGATGTTGCATTGCTGGAACATGTCCAGAGGAGAGCAATGAAGCTGGTGAGGGGTCTGGAGCACAAGTCATACAAGGAACGGCTGAGGGAACTGGGGTTGTTTAGTCTGGAGAAGAGGAGGCTGAGGGGAGACTTTATCGCCCTCTACAACTACCTGAAAGGAGGCTGTAGTGAGGTGGGGGTCGGCCTCTTCTCCCTGGTAACAGACGATAGGACGAGGGGGAATAGCTTGAAGCTGCACCAGGGCAGGTTTAGGCTAGACATTAGGAAAAACTTCTTCACCGAGAGGGTTGTCAGGCTCTGGAATGGGCTGCCCAGGGAGGTGGTGGAGTCCTCATCCCTGGAGGTCTTTAAAAGAAGGATAGATGAGGTGCTTAGGGACATGGTTTAGTGGTGGGATGGCAGTGCTAGGTTAACGGTTGGACTCGATGATCTTAAAGGTCTTTTCCAACTGAGGTGATTCTACGATTCTATAATTTGAAGTGCATTCAAAATTTACTTACAGAAGGTCATTTTAGCCATAAGTCCTTAAAACTGAAGGAAGTAACATGCTGTCTTCTGTTGGGGCTGCATGAGGTCCAAGCTCTGAGAAATAGTTATTTGAGTGCTGCTTCTCCAAATATAAAACCAAATCTGACATCGTTCAAATTTACTGTGTTTTGCAACAGATCTCTGATTTCTTTAAAGGCATGTAAAAGCTAATTTCCACACATGAGAACAAACACATATATCTGCAACCATGTTAAAGTGTACAGAAAAATGCAGCATAGTATTACCTCAAGCAAAATGCCAGTTTCTTCTTCCCCAGATAGGTAATTTTTTAATTTCAGCTACTAATTCAGCTGTTCACTTTTTATTTCTTTATTTTTTAAGACTGAGATATCAAAATTTTCTCAGATGCAAAATGGTTCAATAAATCTAGTGATGAATCTGTGGCAACTGCCATTCCCAAATCAACATCCAGCCCTCAAGAGGGCCCTATAATCCCCAGAAGAAGTGTTTAGTCCTGACAGCTGAAATCAGGGTCTGAAATCATCATCCTGCTGGAGGACTAGAGAACGGTGGATTAATCTCTTCCATAACACTTAAAAGGGCTGTGGATAAAATACCTGTATCTGTTCTTGTTGGCAATCCCAGTAAAATAAATACTCAAGTTTTTCAAATTGTGAATGCCTATGGGGAGCCTATTCATATATAAAGCCTGTGTAATTTAATGCATGCCATTTCTATGGTGTTTAACTGCATATTATCCACATAGACAAGCTATTAAACAAGTATGGGTATATCCACAAAAGTTTATCATCCCAAAGTTGGACCAGTTACACAGGCAACAGAGTAACTAATGTTACTTTTTCTAATATGGTTTTAGGAAATATCCATCTATCTGAACAAACACAAAAGGCAGATTTATGATGAAATCCTTAAAAAGTAGGTCAGATTGCAGGCTTCTGGAATAGTGATTTATCCTGCCACAGAAAGCAAATAAAAATGGTGATGAAAACACACAGTATCTCATTACAAAGTAATGTACATATATATATATATAAAACAAAACCTATATTGCATTACTTAAACTATCTTAAACTACTAAACATTCCAAAAGTACTCTATCATTACATGACAATGAATGGTGAATACAACTCAAGGAAACCACATGCTGCAAACTTTTCTGCATTTTTTACAGTTGTTGCACAGACTGGTAAAATGCATGCTACCACATCCATCAGCCATTATCAAACCACAGCCACCACATGTTCCTTAACCCCTGGCAGGGGGCATCGTTCCCTGCACATCTTTCCTTCACAATCTGTCCCATTTGACTCACAAGTTCTGCAAACTCAAGTTTTCTTTGTCTGTTCTGATTCTACCAGGCTTAACTCCTGTTACGACAAATGTGGGCAATTTTCTTCTCATGGGTCATATCTAAGACATGGCTAACATGGTAGTGCCTCACAATATTTCAGTGTGAAAACAATGGCTTCTTAATATCTCATTTTTTTCAATATGCAAGTTTCATATGCAAATGGTAAAACATTTCACATGAAACTAAATCAGATTCATTTTTACACTATTCAGAAGTCTAGATGCCTATTAAACAGCTAAGTTGAATGTAAATTAAATTATTCTGTGTAATATTTTACTCATTGATTTGAATTCTCAGTTGTCTCTTTGGGCTAGGACAGAAATGTCAAGAAAATGTTCCACTATTTTAGATGTCAGAAACAACTTTTGACATTGTGTGGCTTTAGACCTAACTTGTTCGGTTTTCCTGCTGTTCTTCCTCAAGTTCTCCACATCTTGTTGCAATAACCCAAAATATTCAATACCTCAAAGTATATATACCACTATTTTTTTTGGCTTCCTGCATGCAGGTTTTATCCCACAGGTTTCTACTAGTGCTGGTTCTTGTGAGGTCTTCTAGGCTACAAATAAAAAGGATTTGGTCATATTATGGGATTCTATCTAATCCCTATCTTCAGGTCAAACCAATTAACCTTATTTTAGCCTTATATGATTTTGACCAACTCTTACGTAAGGCATAAATAGAAAATACATTTTTTTATAAACTTTTCTGGGTCTAAATAGTGCTGCTTCATCAGCCAGATGTTTTCTGCCTTGGATGAAATCCTCAAAAAGACAATCCATAAAAATATTTTGCGAGGGTGTCGATAATGTGTTTACACAGTAATTTTTACAGGGAACAAAGCAACCATCAGGGACCGTGGATATATATCCTGTCTTTGGCCATTTCCCAGTCTTCCTAGTCACATTAGAAACTTATGAAATATCTGGATGACTGCCCTTTCATTTTATTTTATTTGTATGTTACTCATCTAGACTTACTATTTAACTATGTCCTCACTTCGTCTTCAGCTAGATGTCTTATGCTTTCTTTATTTCCCACAAAAATTTTTTACAATTACTAGAACACAGCTGGATTTCAGCTTTCTTTATGGATAGTTGAAGGATGCTCTGAGTATAAATTCCGTACCGTATCCTTTTATCCTTACTCTGATAGAATAAAAAAAAGTGCATGTTTTCACAAATGTTCCCCCATTTCTCTCAGGCTAAATGAATTGACAAAAATAATTTGAGATTAACAATGCTAAGCTTTGCTGCAAGTAACATTTTTACTCAGATCAAATACAACAGTTTGTCCTTTAGTTGTACATATCCCAAAATGCTGTATTTCAGAATACAGGAAAACTTCTAAGACTTCAAGTTTCCATTTTTTTGTGTTTAAGCCTGGCTGCAGAATAATTTAGGGAAGTTGTGTTCAATAGTTCTGCAAAATATTCTGTATTTGACAGTATCTATCCGTATCGTTAAGTGGGAAAAAGATGTTTGATTGAATAGCATAGCAAGTCTGTATCTCAGATGAAAATTCCTCATTTTATTCTATGATAGCTCTCAAAAAACAGAGACTTCCTTCAGCTCAAGAATTTTTCACTGGGCTTCTCTGTTAGTATATCACTAAGCTATAATATAGTCTTCTCACCAGACAGAGGCTTATTAAAGGTCTGTTGCATGTCTTTTTCTACTGACAGAAGATCCCAGAAGGGAGGAGGCTATAGTCAAATGCTTAATTTGGTTATAAATAAAGGATTTAAAAAGCAGTTCTCCATTCTTGACAGATCCATTGATTTCCTGAATTTTTGGCAGGTTTGTTATGGCAGATGTGCTCAGTAGAACTGTAGGGTATGCTTATAGCTACTTACAGATTTTTGGAAGCTGCTGTTTCTGCTAAGTTATTCAGTTTAGAACTGGAAACCCACATTTTATAATAAAACTTGATGACATCTGTCACAGCTTGATTACTTATGTTGAGGTAGTACCTTAAGTCCCTTAGTATGAATAAATAACAGCATGATAGTTTATATGTAATGCTGCCATCTATCCAAAGGCTAAAATCAGTTTTCTACCAAATCTTTAAACAAAAAAGGCTCCAAATGGGTATAAGGAACCTTGTCACCATGAGGACAGTCAAGTATTGGAACAGGTTTCCCAGAGAAGTTTGTGCAGTCTCGCTATTAGAGATTTTCAACTTAGACTGGATAAAGGCCTAAACAATGTGCTCTGACCCTGCTTTGAGAAGGACTCTTGAGGTCCCTGAATTTTCCTGTGATTCTATAAGAACTATTTTGTTCCTGATTTAGAATTGGTATATTATTTTTGCTGCATGGAAGTTCTAAGTTAATGGCACATCATCTTAATTAGATATTAGTTAATATGGCACATTCAATAAATATCTCTACAATTTTAACTGTCAAAGTCCTATTTTTTTGATTTAATATCAGAAGAAATTTAAAAATTCAAACAAAAAATTGGAATTACTTTCCCCCCTAATCTATAATACTTAAACTTGGGCAATAGATACACTGGTAAAACTTAAATTGCTTGAGATATGAGGAAATACACTGAAATACCAGAGTTTTACTGATTACCTAGTTTCAGTCTAAAATTTTATGGACTTTCCCAATGCTAATACAAAGGAACAATTGCTCACTATTCTTTTTATCATAGTTAGTAATTCAATGTACTGAAAAGATAAATTAATCTTAGAAAGACTAGATCAAAGTATAAGAGCAGCCATGACTACAAAACAACATCCACATGACTCAAGAAGTCTTCAGAAGAAAACCAAAATGCAGACACAGTGGAATAACAGAGAAGGGAGAGGAAATCTTGTTTTTCTTGAATACCATTTTTAGTAGCAACAGTGGTAGAGAGGTACTACCGAAATTCCAAAACATATTGCATTACTGTGTAATCTAAAGGGAAGGGGATAAAAATACTTTTGTAGCAGTTCTTAATAGCGAGAAACTCCAGAGCACTACATATACCATCATTTGTAACAGTTCTGCTTTCATTTACCAGCTCTACCTGTAAATTGCCCAAAGCTGCCATCTATCCGAGAACAAAATAGAATGTTTATATAACTGGCTAGGAATTAGGGTGGATTGTAGGAATTCAAATTACTTTGTAGTGTTAAGGAATCAAACGCTAGGTTTGTATTCATCATGTGACCAAAAGTTATCTCTAGAGACTGAATTTCTCAAATAATGATGGAGTCCATTAAAACTTACCGGAATATGAAAAGACTAGACTAGGGCTTTAGGAGGAAATTACTTCAGTTCATGCGAAAAGTAGATTGGATTTTTGTTTCTAATTAAGACAGAACAAAAGGGAAATACATACCAAGTATTCATAATGTTAATCTGTTTCATTTTCATAGTTTAACTATGAACTAAAGAGGAATAAGGCAGTGATCATTATCTTTGGCTAGCTTGAGGCTAATTGTCTTTGTAATCCTAAAATTGTGTAACTTCTGAGTACTTCATGTAGAACTAAAATTGTTCTGTTGAGTTAAAAAATAATGTACTGGAAGTATTGTCATGTGGCCAATGCAGATAACTATCTAGTAGACTTTATAGGAGTCCTCAGGTGCCTAATGTTCATTGAAAACTCCATCTGTGGGTACCTGTTTTTTGTACTTAGCTGCCAGCAGAGGCATCTAACATTAGCATCTAACAGTATCAGAAGTACCACCGCACAAAAAAAAAAAGGAAAAAAAAAAAGAAGTAAATGTCCACTTTATATCAAATGAATCCCATTACTCTGAGGTTTTGGCAAATGTAATCATTTTTCTGGGTAGGCTACACCCAGGAATGCTGGGCTTCAAGATTTAAGTATAAGACAACTAAATAAACTACTAATTGTTCTCCTGAAAGCTGAGATGGAACTGGGAACAAGGGCTAAAGCTTTCAACAGCCAAAGTCCCTACAAACTGCTTCATGCAACAGATGTATTCTAAAAATGTAGGTGTGAAAAGTGTATTTCTGGTATCCTTTAAAAGAAAGCAGACAGCTTAACACAAACACCCCATATAGGAATGATTCAAATCAAAAGTTTTGCTTCTCTTAAAGCCCATATTGATCTTTGGAGGGCAACAGACGGCAAGGTAATGGATGCTATGAACATAATTGCCTACAATCACTCTAAGAGAAATTAGAAGATGGGGCAAAGACACTGACTATAGTGTCCAGGCAAACTGATCCATTTGCACTTGATCACCCCAACAGCACGTTCATGAAGGACAGGTGATATTCTAAACTATTCTGTTGCCTTAGGGAGTGCTATACACCAACAGGACGGCAATTGTTCTGGGGAAGTAGGTTTTTTCCAGAGAGTACGAAGGGTGTTACCAGCCTGTGGCTTTATGAAGACTGCCTGCACTGTGGGCTGCTGTGCCTTGTGCTCCACCCTCAATGCTGATGTGAAGGGCTCCTCCTGGAGTACTCTGTGACTCCTACCCTGCCAGACACAGGGGGACTAGAACTACTAGGTACACCTCAACCTGCATGTCTCTGTAGACTTGCCATGAGTTCAGCTGGTACCGAGGCAGAAGGAAACATGTCAGTCTGCAGCAAGAATAACAGAATAAAACATCCGGAGAGGGCATGTCTGGTTAGAAAACAAACTAGCTTTGCTGTAAGGTGGGCCTGAAATGATGGGGTTTTAGGGAAAGTGATGCTTCTTCCCTGCTTCTTCCCCTCTCTTTCATCAGCAAGGCAGCTTTCTCTTTCTAGTGCAGGACAGGCCTCCATTCTTCTCAGACAAGCCAGAATGCTGAGGCTGCCCTAAAAAGTGTTCCTAATGCCAGTACTCCAACAAGAGAAAGCCATGAGCAGACCCCTTTCCCTAAGTCATTGGATGAGCTGTATATGAACCGGACCAGATTGTGCTTCCCTATTGCTGCCTTTGGAGCTACTGGATCTGTGCCAGGTGTATCACTCCCCCATTGGGAAATGTCCGGTGGAGTAAAAACTTCAGTGCAGAACCTAGACCACAGGCATCATGGTATCCTCTGGATCCAGGGATCATACTTGACACTCTCATTTGCTGGAGGTAGATGTGCAGGGTAGGATTCAGTGTAAAGGTTAAGACATCTACATTTATATGTCTATGTACATGACTGGTAGGATTCTACTGATCTGAGCTCTTCTTGCCTGTGGAGAGCTACTCACCCCAAAGGAAACACGAAGCAACTGTCAGCTGTTTCACTGTACAAGCTTTACTGGATGTATGCCAAGATCTCCAGTCACTGTAATTGAAATTTAGAAGAGTAGTGCACATCTGAATGTGTAAATGTAGGTGTCTTAAATTTGGACAGAATGCTACCCTAAATTCTTGCAGATAAGCTCTTCTTCCAAAGCTGTTAGAGGTATAAAGGACATTTTCTAAAGAAATCACACAAGCCCAACAAACTATTGAACCATCCTGCACAGCACCCTACAAGATGATCTGATAGGTTTCTGTGTTCATTAGATGGCTATGATAAAATAGATTCATCTAATATGGAGATTTATACACAGAACAGAAATCACAAGTGCTGTGCTGCTGTTTTAACTACTTACTTTCTGTACAGAAAAGTTGCTGTTACAGCCCATCCCTGTTGAAGCTGAATGGACCAGAGCTCCATGTTTTTTCATGTGAGGTAGGTTAGAATGTCTCTAAGGGAAAAGGATCAAAAAACTAGTAGAATGATGGCCAGCAATGGAGAGTCTATGACAGGTGGGTAAACAATAAGTCATTTCCTATTCACTGTGTTCTACTATTTTTAAACTGTGTTTGGTTTTTTTTTTTTTATAATAAAGATCAGAGAACTATGGTCAGGTTCAATACATAGGGGCTTTCATAATTTTTCTCCAGATCTAATACAAGGCAGAGAGAAAGCAATCCTCTTTTAGACAGAAAAAGAGATCTTGTCATGATTTGAAAGTTTAGAGATCTTTGTATCATTGTGGGAGATGATCCTGCTATGAAAATAACTACACCAATGTAGAAATCTTCCTTGAGGAAGATCATAATGGGGAGATCTACATTCTCTGGCACTCCATATGTCAGCATCACCCATGATGCTTTCAGAAGTAGTAGGTTTGAGACTATGCTTATCAGGACAAACAATTCTAGTATGCTTGTAATTAAAAGAGCTGTCATCGGGGGAGAAAAACTTGAGGCTAACTTGCTGTTACTACTCCAAGATTATTCAGATCAAAGTTGCTGTCAGTGAGACAAGAATCTGTATGTCAGCTCTAACAGAGTTGTCAACTCCTGGCTCCCAGCAGAGGCTTTTAGGCTACATCTGTATCACAACATTAAACAGCACCACGCCATGGGCTCTAGCCCAGGTGGAAATCATCCATGCAGCACATCTCCTGGCATAATTTTTCCCATGCTAACTAGCACTCCATGATTCAGGTACTGCTCTCAGTTGGCAGCACAGATGATGGCAAACTATTTTGCAGGAGGAGATGAATATGAACCCTTTCATGATACTTATTCTCCAGGAAAAAGAAAACGCCCTGCCAGGGCCCTGAAGGCTCTAATGGCCCTGACCAACCTCACCTGGGACCTTCACCAACAGTCATGGGCCCAGAAGTTCTATTTAAACTCACACCTCCTGGGCTGGAGTCAGAGGAAAGTTGGTGGCTAGTTTAGCTACAGTTATGGCTGGTGGTGGACCTTGTTCATCCAGACCCCATCTGCAGGCTGACTTCCTGGTTTTACCTTGGTCCTGTCTCATCACCATGGGTCTGCCAAGTGATTGCTGGACTTGATCCTGACCTGCAGATTGGCTTCCAGGCTTGACTTTGGAACTACCTCATCCTTGGGGTATAGATCTGGACTGGTGGTTGGACCTGGGTGCCACCTATGAGTCTGACCTGCTCCCTGGATGGACTACAGGAGCCCCTCCTGCTCCCAGCTGTCATCTCAGAGGGAGCAGCTGGCCTGTGCTGCTCCCTGACAGCCCAAGCATATTTTATTTACTAGTATGAGCTTAGGTCTGCAGTGCCTTGTGCTGCCAGGGTGTCAGATGCCCAGCTCCAGCACTGGTGTTCAGAGCAGTTCCTTGGGGGAGTGTTCCCTCAGGAGAGATCCTTGAGCAGGTCCTCTGCTGTGCTGTTAAACCAGATGGGGACATCAGCAGTTCCAGATTCTGGACTAGCAATGATTTGGGAAAAGAGTTTTCAAAAATAGTTTCATGGATTATTATTATTTTTTTTTTAATACTGAGCATTTGTGAGGGCTTTTGTCAATCTGTTCTGGATCAAAACTAAGTTTGAAAAAAGAGCTCATGACATTTCTGATGGATCTGGCCAATGTCAAGGCTGGATATGCAGTCTTCCCTTGAGCAGACTGATTTTGATTCTCAGTGCTACGGGGGCTTATACCTGCCAGCATTCCTGTAATCACGTTTAAGAAAACATTTCTGTGACATAAGCAGAAATGCGGGTCACTGTGTTTGACTAAAATTTTAACAGGTGATTTTTCTATTTCATTTCTGTAAAATGGTGCGAGTAGTTTGTTTGCCTGAATTGTATTAAAAAATAAGCTTACAAATGCCAGTGTTGGCATGAATATGCAGTGCTAATTTATGTCTGTTATGTAACCCTACCATATATCACTTGCAGATCTGCCCAGATAAAACTTTACTTTCTATAATGGGAGTCTGCTTTAAGAGTGGTCCATGACAAGCCCTCTGGGATTACTTGGTAATTACACTAAAGGCTTCAGTATTGAATACATCCTAAAATACCAAGCAAGCTTTTGTATCATTTAAGGTACCCTCTTCTAGTAACTAATTTTCAATTTATAAGCAAATAACTTGCTTGATAATTCATCTGTAAACCTTGAGTGTAACTGGCTATTTGCAAAGTGATGGATTTTACTGGAGACTGTAATTTGTGGATATAAGCAGCCTGACTTTGCATGGAGAATTATGAAAATTGCAAACATAGTGTCTGGTGCCTGTAAGATGAACAATTGTCTCGCCAGGAAACCAGAGGACTGCAAATCATCATGCTGTGGGGAAGCCAGTATGGGTTAATCTATTTATGTTCTGTTTTCCCTTTCCCCTTAAACAAATTGCTGTCTTTCAAGCCAATTTGTACTCCCGAGTGGGATGTTAATTCAATGGGTGTTAAGCCACCTCTTCTCTCTTTCCCTGATGACTAGATAGGACTTGAGATTGTTTATTAGTGACCCTAGAATTTGAACCCAGCACTGTTCCTATGAAATAAAGCCTAGCAGTATGTCTTCCATGATGAAATAAAGGCAAAGAAGAATTAATATGACTAGGAAGCCCTTTGCTATCTTCAAAACAGTCACACATTTAAAAAGGTATTTTGTCACCAAAGGCTTTTATTTGATAGGCAGGGACACCTCTGTCCTTTGAGCACTTAATGATCTTCATGTTACTCTCTTAATTAAGAATGCAGGGAAAGGGTGGCATTCCATACTAGACTTGCTCTCTAGTGTGAAAATGGATTATTTTTTTTCCATGGTGCTCCCACTTTTGAGGTCAAGGAGCGAGTACAAAATTTCTTTAAGATATGTATAAACGAAATCACAGTTGTGATGGTATTGTCTTAACAGCAGTGATTTTAGAGAAATATCTTCTAAATTATTAA
Source organism: Gorsachius magnificus (assembly GCA_034008185.1). Taxonomy (NCBI): domain Eukaryota; kingdom Metazoa; phylum Chordata; class Aves; order Pelecaniformes; family Ardeidae; genus Gorsachius; species Gorsachius magnificus. The sequence continues at coordinate 170,019,239 of CM067081.1, forward strand.
CTTTTATTCCCAGTTTGAGATTCTTAATGAAACCAACTGTAAATATGCATAACATAAGTGGTTTAAAGGTATTTTAGGGGGTCAACTGTGTACTGGACAAGGAAGATGGTAAAACAAATTAATAAGATTCAAGTAGTAAGCTTCAGTTTCTTGCTGTAGATGGTAAATAGTATCACCTAGAGCTTTGTGTCCTTTTTTTACCTCTCCTTTTTCATAGAATCATTAAGGTTGGAAAAGACCATCAAGATCATCAAGTCCAACTGTCAACCCAACACCACCATGCCTACTAACCCATGTCCTAAAGTGCCACGTCTACATGTTTTTTGAGCGCCTCCAGGAATGGTGACTTGACCACCTCTCTGGGTAGCCTGTTCCAATGCTTGACAACTCCTGCAGTAAAGAAATTTTTCCTAATATCCAATCAAAGCCTCCCCTGGAGCAACTTGAGGACATTTGCTCTTGTCCTATCACTTGTTACTTGGGACAAGAGACCAACACCCACCTCACTACAGCCTCCTATCAGGTAGCTGTAGAAGGCAATAAGGTCTCCCTTCAGCCTCCTTTTCTCCAGACTAAACAGCCCCAGTTCCCTCAGCTGCTCCTCATAAGACTTGTGCTCCAGACCCCTCACCAGCTTCATTGCTCTCCTCTGGACATGTTCCAGCAACGTCTTTCTTGTAGTGAGGGGCCCAAAGCTGAACACAGTATTTGAGGTGCGGCCTCACCAGCATCAAGTACAGACAACGGGTGACTTCCCTGCTATTACTGGTCACGCTATTTCTGCTACAAGCCGGGATGCCATTGGCCTCCTTGGCCACCTGGGCACACTGCTGGCTTATATTCAGCCATCTGTCAAACAGCACCCCCAGGTCCTTTTCTGCCAGAGAGCTTCCCAGCCACTCTTCCCCAAGCCTGTAGCGTTGCATGGGGTTGTTGTGACCAAAGTGCAAGACCCAGCACTTGGCCTTGTTAAACCTCATACGACTGGCCTTGGCCCATGCATCCAGCCTGTCCAGATCCCTCTGCAGACCTTTCCTACCCTCAAACAGATCAACACTCCTGCCCAATTTGGTGTCATCTGCAAACTTGCTGAGGGTGCACTCGATCCCCTCGTCCAGGACATTGTTAAAGATATCAAAAAAGACTGGCCCCAAAATTGAGTCCTGGGGTGCACCGCTTGTGACTGGTCACCAACTGGATTTAACTCTGTTGACCACAACTCTCTGGGCTCAGCCATCCAGCCAGTTTTTTACCCAATGAAGAGTACACCTGTCTAAGTCATGAGCCACCAGCTTCTCTAGGAGAATGCTGTGGGAGACAGTGTCAAAGGCTTTAGTAGTCCAGGTAGACAACATCCACGGCCTTTCCCTCATCCACTAGGCAGGCCACGTGGTCATAGAAGGAGATCAGGTTGGTCAAGCAGGACCTGCCCTTCATGAACCCATGCTGGCTGGGCCTGATTCCCTGGTTATCCTGCATATGCCTAGTGAGCGCACTCAAGGTGAGCCACTCCATAACCTTCCCCGGAACGGAGGTCAGGCTGACAGGCCTGTAGTTCCCTGGATCCTCCTTCTGGCCCTTGTCCTCAGCACTTTTTGCCTAGAATTTTAGTACCTGACATTATACCTCATGCTATTTTCCAGTCAATGAGTAGTTCCATTTGAATCACTGAACAGCCTTATAGTTTGAGCTTTGGTCAGTATAAAAATACAAGAAAACACCCTCCATAACAGTTTTTCTTGCAAACAAATAGTAAGATATTGTAGACATAGTCTTAGGTTGCAAATTCTTCAAAGCACGAATTACAAGTTACTTTGTTTGCATACTTCCTACAGCCCAATAATATATCTAAACACTAAGAAGTTTTGAAAAAGTTGGAAATGTGCTGAGACACCTGCAGAAAGCCATAGTAACAAGAGGGCTATTGTTTTATAACTCTGTAATAACAAAGTGATTTATCTTCATCTATTTAAGTAGATAGTGCTAGTTTAATTTCTAGTAAATGTTAGAAAAAAAATCTGACAAGCATATTTGCATTTTTTTTTTAAACTTCTCTTGGGGGGGCATAAAAGAAAATGTTCATCTTCTGGAAAATAAAAGAAATGCTTCTTCATGTGACAAGATGTAATTATGCAAAATAAAGAGAGGGACACCTTAGATAAATTCTGAAATTGTAAATACTGAGAAACAAGAAAAAAATACTGTTTATTACAACATAAGTGCAGGTTACAGCAAGTGAGCATCCAATCCCTTCTTCTTTTTGATCACATCAGTCCCAGGGTATTTAGCCACTATTGTATCTGGGGTCATAAAATACTGTTGCAAACCCCTATTAGAATGAGTTAATGAAACACACATTAAGTGCTGGGTCCGGTGCTGGGTTCCTCAGTACAAAAAAGACATGGACTTACTAGAGTGAGTCCCGTGCAGGACCATGAAGATGACTAAGGGGGTGGAACATCTGACATATGAGGAGAGACTGAGATTGCTGGGAATGGTCAGCCTGGGGAAGAGAGGGTTCAGGGGGATCTTATCCATGTGTACAAATGTGAGAGGAGGGAGTGAAGAAGAGGGAGCCACTGACTTCTCTCAGTGGTGCCCACTGACAGGGCAAGAGGCAATGGGCATAGATTAAAACACATGAAATTCCATCTGAAGACAGGAAAACACTCTTTTACTGTGCAGGTGGTCAAACGTTGGACCAGGTGTCCCAGAGAGGTTATGGAGTCTCCATCCTTGGAGACAGGTAGTCAAAACTGGACTGGACACGGTCCTGGGCAACCTGCTCTAGCTGACCCTGCCTGAGCAGGGGGATTGGACTAGCTGATCTCCAGAGGTCCTTTCCAACCTCAGCCATTCTGTGATTTCCAAAGCTAACTGACGCATGAGGATCAGCAAAGGTGAGTACCTTGTAATGTCCTACCAGTGTTTTGTAGGACCAATTCCCATCAGGGACTGCTTTAAGTCACCAAAGTCCTCACAATACTCTAGCAGAACTCTATAATTGCAGCACAGTGTTTCAATGCATAACTACCCTTGCACTGAGAGTTCAGTTTCTGGTGCTATAACAACAAGACTGAAAAAAAAAATAAATTTAAGTCTCATCCTTGTGCCTTTTCCTCATCTTTGTACCTCTCCCTTAAATTCATACACACACATGCATGTCTTTGTGTCCTGTTTCCTCCCCATTCCAGCTGCCCAGGTCATTATTCCCACATGCCACATGTTGAGGAAGGTGGTAGCAGCCACTCCTCTCCTAGTGAGTCAGCAGGAGACAGCTGGAAGCTCCCTGGAGAGCTCCAGTGCCTGAGAACAAGACACCACAATTCTCATGACCATGGTATGCTATGCATTACATAACTCAGCTGCTGAATCCAAAGAAATTAAACAACATGGTAGTCACCTGAACACAACATTGGTTTGGGGAAATTACAGCTCAAGTACAGTGGAAACTCTGATACTCCCCTACGGCAAATACTCTTGAAAAATTGAGAGCGAAAACAGTCCTTGAAAGCATTTAACAGCTGCAGACAGGCTCAGAGCATAATAGCTCTTTGATCTTATGTATGATGGGAAAAGCACCACTGGGAGCTTAATGCCATCATTTTATGCAAATGTCACAGAAGGAGACTCCACGTAGTTAAATTGTTCTGTCTGAAATACAACATTTATGAAAGCCATCACTTTTTTCATTATCATCCAGGTGGATACAATAGATCATTATAAAATAGAAATTAAATCTAAATGTTATCTTTGAGTTTGGAGAACTAGAAGATGCTTTGATGAGAGAGAACTGCCTGTGATATTTATAAGCCTGTTTGCAAAAAGCTACAGTTGAGAAACACTGACTGTAACTAATAATGCAAACCCTACCGTATCATAACCAAAACCCCATATAAAATGGCAACTGAAAATGTACAAAGATAAAAACTAGTCATTTTATCAAAAAGAAAAATCTGGGATAAAATTTCCATTTTCTTTGTGCAATCCTATTGTGACTGAATTCAGCAGAGATTTTTTTTCAAAATGAGCTCTGCAAATAAAATCATTGAAAACATTGTTAGCAATGTTTTCAGACAATGTCTTTAAATTAAAGAATAGGATATCTCCTACCTTACCCTGTAAAAAAAAATAATACTTGAAGTACTGATTTCTGACCCTGATGTAAATTCAGTCTTTTCTTCAGGGGCTGCAAGGATTTTTTTATCTTATTTATCTAAAGAAAAAGGTATTTGTTTGATTTTAACCTTATGGTCTTTCATGGGGCGAGCTGATTTTAAAACCCGATGAAAACAGACATGAACATCTGAGAAAACTCTGCATCTTTAGCTTGCAGCAAATATTTCTAAAGTACAGCTGAATGTTTTTTTGCTGCACAAGGAAATATATATATATATGCAGAACCTTTAATAAAACAATGCATCAATTAATCACAGAACTAAGTGATACATCTCTGTATCTATTCTAAAGAATTCCAAGTCAGAAGGAAAAATGGAAGTTAACTAGAAAGACAGATATGCCATGAAATGCATCAGGAGAAATTCTAGAAAAAAAAGTTTAGAGGAAATTTACTCTGAATTGTGTGCTAGTATAAATAAAGGAAATCAGTTTCTACATAAGACCCCTTGGTTAAAAACATATGAGATCATAACATTTTTTGTTCAGTGCTATGCAGCCAAACCCAAAGCTAATTAAAATATAGAAGTTGAGGGTCAGTCCTTATCCTGGACTCAAGTAGGTTACCAGACTTTTTTTTTCTCTTGCTCTCATTATTACAAGTTACTGGCTTTGACTTAAATTTAAAAAAATAAAGTGGATATCATTTAAATGTAAGATTTCTGCTTTAAATGTAAAGCTTTGGCAGTTATAGGTGGTAGGTAACAGTTACTTCCAATGTGGATTGATCCTGCAGTTTTAATGACAGGCAGCATAGCGAATACAGGCAATTCAAAGAGTAGGATCCACTTGTTACAGTAACAGCTGAGCTTTAGCTCATATTGCAGTTAACTAGTATTACCACTTCAGAAATAAAGTATCATTAGATTTGCTATACTGCCTTCTGTGGGAAGTCTACTGGTTTTATTTATTTACTCACTTATTTTTGTAGTAGCATTAGCAGTAGTAGTAAATTCTCTCTTTCATGGTTATCTTACGTGAACAAGGAACTGAAAGTTCCTAGAAACAAGGAACTGAAGTAGGAAACAAGAATTTGTAAACTGAGCTCTGCTCCAGTGGGTCTATTAATGACCCGGGAAGCCTTATTCCTATATGATTTACGAAGTATACGTCAGTGTTCCCCCCAACACAAGAAGTATCCAGCTCTGCACATGAGCCATTCTTCAGGACACCCGACTCCTTCACTGTGTTTCCCTCTTATGTGTTGAATTACCACATGCTATCACTGGTGACACGTCTGGTTAGGCTGGTTGCCGTATGAACGCTGCTGTGCTGCAGTGATCTCTTTTGTCTCATGTGCCAGAGCACATCAGAGCACAGTAAAGCCTCCTTCAGAAACCTTTCCTAAAAAGCAACAAAAAATAAATCTCCCATCTACCCAGCTTTAAATTTTTACAAAGCGTATAGGAACCTGATATAATTTCGATACCTCTGCCCCTTTGACAAATCTGATTGCAATCTGAAAGCCGGTTCAAGACCTACTGAGAAAGTATTAGTAAGAGATAAACATGCCATCTCCAACATTTTTAGGCCAATCTTCTGAGGGCTTTTTTGGGCTCTTTTTTAAATTGCTTTGATTTCATGGACATTAATTGAAATTGTATCTGCCAGATTTAAGGTTTGGGGGGAAATATAGGCTGTATTGGGGAAAAAAAATCATTGAATCATTTTTCAGTTTTTAAAAATTTATACTAGGAAACATAATTGATTAATAAATAATAGCATCATTAAAAAAGAGAGATGAAAGACCAAGTAGACTTCTCATAGAGTAAGTAACAGGCAGCAGATCTTTTTACTATTTACTACCTACTATTAGAAATGTTTGTAAAAAGCATATGATTGTTTTTGCAAGAATATTGACTTAGGAGAATTTTTTTTTTCAATTTTTCCTGAAATAAAAGATTTATCTATTACAGAAAGACCTGACATGATTCCCTTTTTACATAATGCTGACAAGCACAGTATGTTTGCTAAGGTAGCGTGTAATAAAAATTCAGTTTGAAAGCCAATCCTTGGCAATGCTGGCACACTGTTACAGCAGATTTTTTTTACTTTAAGATAGCTGAAACAGCTCTTAAGTATATCGTAGAACTGAAGAACACAAGGGGCAGAACTTGTCAAGAACAAGGTATTGTGACTCAGAAAAATCATGCTTCATGGAAAGACTCCTGAGAAAATGGGATTTTCTCCTTAGCTAAGGGAAGTCTATTGTCACAGACTGACTTTGTTCTCTTGCTCTCATATGAAAAAGCATTTTAGTGGGATTTATAGCAGTTTTTCCTGCATCTTCTTTTAAATGTTGAATCTTAATATTATTTCATAAACCAAGAATCTCTACTTCATATTCTGCTGTCAAAACCATACAACTTGGTTTCACTTTTGACCCTGAACCCTGCTCCAACAATGGGTTGAAACATTTATTGAGACATAGATCAAGATCCAGATTTTTCCCATAGGTAATCCTGCTATCCATAGATGCAGCTCTACCACTTTTGGGGCTTGAGCTGGTGCCTCCTTTATCGGGAGAACATAACCTACAGCTTTGAGCAGCATTATGATCTGGTGCTCTGCTGAGCCCTGTACAGTTTTAGCTATCCCCTCTGAATTCCCATCTTTGAGGAATTCCTGGCATCCCTGTCAGGGCAGATGATGTCAGTTACTCCATTTCTATACTGCTCAGCACAATGGAGCTCTGTTCTTGGATGTCCCCAGGATGCCACCCTAATACAAAAAATGGTATCCTTTTCTGCTCTCTGACAATACGAATTTCTCTTGGAAATCCAGCAGAGCTCGATACTGATGGCATTACAGACAGAAAAGTCAAAACTTTCTTTGAATTTTACTTCTTTACATTCTTCTCAAAATTAAATGACTACCCTAAATAGCATGGGCCATGCCTACGAGTCATGTGTCATACTGATTCTCACAGGGTTTTTTTGCAGATCTAATAAGAATGGAAGTGTAGATAAGATTCATTATAGCTTGCACTTTGGTCCTCTTTCAGTAAAGGGAGGAGCAGTCATATGATCCAGTGCTGGCAAATATTAGCTTACCTTTCTCATATTAAAATACCTTTCACTTACAACCTGAACAAGGTATGTCAAATTACAGCATAGTAAATAACCACTTTCCGCTCATCACTCAAAGTGACGCTTCTTCTATTAGTCATTTGTTTTCCTTATAAAATGAGTAATTAACTGCCCAAGATGAAATACAGAGGCTGTTGCAAGTTCTGAACCGTTGCAAGTTCTGAGCTTTATGTGAACGTAGTGTGTCCTCAAAACTCAGTAGGATTTCCTCTGTTTTTTCTTCTTAATTTTCCTAAACTGAAATGCAAACAACTATAAGATTGAATAGTCTATGAAAACAGGCTTAATTTTTTGATTTGCAGAAGCCTTATGTCAATCCCTTGAAATTACTAGGTTTTTATATGGTTTGCTGTCCCTAAGATGACTACAGATGTGGGCCCAAAACATCATTTTAAAACACATTTTAAAAGATAATTCTTCTATGTTGAGTAAATACCATAGGAAAACCAGAAGTGTTCAAGACTTTATGGTGTTTTATGAGTACACTGTAGATGATTATTCCTAACTTGAGCAGAAGTCCCTGCCATGTGTTCTTTCAAAAAAGGAACCATAGAATCAAATGAAGGTGACTACTGTGGACATAAGGTATGGCTGGATGTGACTGTGCCAAAATGCTGTATCTACAAAGAAAGTGGAAAGAAGCAAGGAACTGCCACCGGGCTCAGGGACCTGAGATGCTTAACCTTTTACCAAAAAAAAGTAGCTTGGGAAAGAAAAAAACATGAATTAGAAAGTAATTCTTTTTTTCTCTATCCACAGCAGAATTTGTAGCTCTATTCCCATGAAGCAAGAATTTTACGCAGTGTTCAAACACCTGCTTAGCGGGATTGATAACACCCACTGCTGTGGGAGGACATAGACATCTCTAATTGCAAAAGCACCTGACAGGTAGAATTGCAATGGCAGAGATAAAGCTCAGGAGGCTTCAGGCAGAAAGTAAATTTCAGGCAAGACACTTGCTCATGGTCTCTTCAACCCCACCATATTCATCAGAGTCTTGACATGGCTTCTGTTGCTTCTCTGAGCACTGGGACAGACAAATGCTATAAGCACTTCAGAAGATAAGTTCCAGGGTGGTAGCCAATCTTCCAGTCCCTGTGAGGTCACGAACAACATTTTCTCAGGGATGAGGATCTGAAGATATGCATTGCATGCTATGCGGAGCCCAGAATAATCAGGAGCTTCCTGAGCTGGACAGACCTGGGGGGAAAAGCTGTGAGCGAGGTAGAGCTGGTTTAGTCCAGTAGGCATGGTATCTTACCATTATGACTAAAAGTCCATAGGCTTGGTGTTAACCTGGCAGTGTGGGAGCTCCAGACTTGCCTGGCCTAGCCTACGTCCTAAGGTGATTTTAGCTCATTTTAGCTACAATCGCTATTCCCTAGCAGTCAGGTTTGGTTTAAGTTAGCTTTAGTTTATAGTGAGAAAAAGTAGTTATTCTTTGTAGATTGATCTATGATCATAAAATAAAATATGGCTTGAATCCTTCGAAAGGATTCCCTCTGTGACACCATCTTTATAAAAATAGAGAAAATTACCCTACTTTAAGGAGAGCAGAAAAATTAAAAGCAACTTTGAAAAATTTAGAAGCTGTCCATAGTGAAAATGTTTTAATATAATGGGAAAAATGGAATTTGCAATGTTGTGCAGCCCAAATGTTGAACCAACACCAGAAGAGGCTCTACTTTTAAATTATAATCTCATTCACAATAGCAAAAATAAATTCATGAATATTATTACTTGAAGAAATGTGTCAAAGAGAGGAAGGAAATATTGGTCAGGAAAGTCTGCATTGATATTCAGTGAAGATGCAGCCAGGATGTGTGAGTATATTTTGATGTATCATATCAATGGGCTTGACCAATTCTTAGCAAATTGTAGACTAAATAAAATATAAAAATACATTTGACAATATACAGTGCAAACACATTGATTTAGGAGCTGATGAGAAGTTGGGGGTCTATCATTGGGGATGGCAGAGGAGGACAGTGAATTGGAAGTATGGGTCAAACATGGATGATCATAAGCCAAAGAATGACACAACTGAGAGAGTATGTGCAGATGGGTGTGAGATTATAATTTCCTTGAAACTGGGAATCTCAAAATACAGCCTGCCCCCTTGGGTTGAGAAGTAAAGGTGCAGCAAATCTGAGGGAAATTAGAACAGTTTTTATGGCTTCCGTCCTTTCCCCTTTCTCTTTTCCTGCTCTTTTTCTATGCAAATTGTTGAATATACTTGTCCTAGCTTGAAGTAACCTTGGCGTCGAAACATTACATTCTTTTGAACATAGAATCATAGAATCACAGAATGGTTTGGGTTGGAAGGGACCTTAAAGATCATCCAGTGCCAACCCCCCTGCTGTGGTGAGAGACACCTTCCACTAGACCAGGTTGTCCAAAGCCCCACCCAACCTGGCCTTGAATTCTGAATACAGAATTGCTTTAAACATTTGTTACAAACTAAAAGCACTTCTCAGACACATACAGCTGTTGTTGCAACTGTAGTCTGTGACTCTTCCATTTTTTAGGCAAGGTTTAAATGCCCATGTAGTTAAATGCCAACAGTTGACTTACTGTGTTTGGAAATCCTGGCAGTTAAAACAGTTTTCTCTACTATTCAGTCAGGTCTATTAGCTAATCTGGTATCCCTCTAAATGTGTTGTCTTCCCTTTCTATTATGTGGACTCTCTAGACTAAAGAAGCATTCAGTATGTTGGCCGCAGCCAGACATACCTCAGTTACTCCTTTACAAAAGTAACTACACAGAGTATGGGCAGGAGATAAAAGATGTGCAGAAAAGCCGAGAGGAGTACTCTGTCAGGTGAAGTGTTGACACAATATAGAACCAAACATACTGCCACAGGCTGTGTAAGGCACCCAGCTCCTATCATTTACACTTGGAGACACATGCCGAAATATGAAGTATTGAACTGCAGGCTACAAGAGATATTACTGTGAATATCAGTGGACTTTTCCACAAGTCTGAAACATGGGTAGTAGCTGTGGTTTCATTAGTCTTTATTCTTGCTTATATGGTCAGGAATCTATGGTGATATGAATCCCTGGGATTTCTGGAGACAGTAGATCTCCTTTCAAATTCAAAAATGCAGCCAGGTATGAGTTGCACATTTGATATACATGATTTACCTCATTTTTTGGACAACGCCTTTTTCTTAGTTAAGTACAAAGCAGATTAGAGGCTTAGGACACAAAAGAGGAATTGAACTGTGCTACAGGAGCAGAAATAAATGGCCTAAGACAGGGAGAGGAAGGAACTCCGTAACCTGGAGTCACTATTGGCACTGCTGTACTGGGGAAGCACCCTGTTGCTTTCATTTCCCTTACCCTCCACACCTCCTAAGTGATCTACAACTTATTGAGTTTCTGTGGCTCTGCACACATCCAATTGTTTTCAGATAATGTCTTCATTTTTAGCCAAAAGCAGAAATTATTTTGAATGTGTTTATTTCAAAATAAAAATGTTTATATGTTTATTTTTACATATGTATGTATGCATATGTGTATACATATCTATTTATATAGTCAATATACAGTCAATGCATTACAGGTGCTGCATATGTGTGTGTGTGTGTAGGAATACTATAAATACACATATATACATAATATATACTTTTTTTTAATATATATGGACATGTAATGTCTATAGTGCATTGATTTTTCCCTTTTTCACTTTGTCAGGAAATTTGCAAATAAAATAATCTACCCTTTCTGCCATGGGGTTCCCCTGATTTATTGAAAAGTACTAGAATTTCTAGCTGAAGGACTAGCTAGTCGGCAAATTTTCAAGATAAATAAAAAACTAGTAGCACTTATTTAGCACTGACTTGTTTTCCTGCCAGAAATAAATGGTTGTAACTTTCAAATTTATTAGTTTAATTCCAAAATAACTTGAGGGAGATGAGGGGCAGTGAACTCCTTTCACAAGCTGGAATTAGTATGGAAATGCTCATTACTGCTAATGTTCTCTAAACCTCACACTATTAAAGTCTTTTGAAACCACTGTGACATGCCAAGTTTGACAAGAGTACATCCAGAAAATCTAGACTGACTGAAAACTGTGCTGTCAATATAACATTTACACTTACATACTCTGTCAAACAAGAGTGTTTATTCAACAAAATTTACACACATTTCAAAGAAATGCAAACAAATTCAAAGTGAATACTGAGAGCATAAATTTAAGACAGAAGCAATGAAATAATATTCCACTGTCAGAATTAATATATCCTCTATCTTTGGAATAGTTTTTTCTACTTACTACTTAAAAATGTTTGTCACAAGCTTTGCTAACTAAATTTTAGCATCCATTATTTCAAAGTAGCTACTTACTCATTTTGGCATCCCAGATTCCCAGTCTAATATTTATCCATGTGATCTCTAACACAGCGGGAGAAGAGCTCATGTGGACAGAAAATATTATTACGGGAAATGAAAATAGTTAGTTGTGCCTAAAAAGTAAGCCAGAGTGAGTAGTCACTCTGACAGACAAAGCCTGAGGCATACACTGAAATACAAATATTACGTAGTTAGAATTACTTTCTGGAGTGTCATATCTTACTGTTATGGCTGACTTTCCTGACCTAAAATAAACCTGTTAATGAACACTTCCTTTACCCATTGTTTCCTGATGTGAATGCACCAGAAGCCTTTTCCCACTTCTGTGTGAGCAAAGAGATGAGAGAAGCATCACCATAGCACAACTAGTTTGCAATGAACATTTATAAAAGCATTCCTCTTTGCTGTGCTTTGCAAAATAACACAATTACAGACTTTTTCCTATAATGTTTTTTTTACAGATTAATGAGATAAAAATTCAGGTGACTGCGTAAGCAGTTTGGGGGGGGGATGACATGATACTTCTGATGTGTAAGCCCTAGTGATGTGCCTGAGATGTCCAAGGAGTTTAAATGTTTCTGGTTTATGCATGATGTACATACATAATTTAAGCCAAAAGATAAAAGATCATATAAAGATCTAAGAGCATAAAAGTTGGCCTCTTCCCTCCAAGTAACCATGTAAAATACAGCTAATTTGAATTTTGCAAGTAATAGGCAATATACGACCAAAAAGCAACATATGACCAAGAGAGAAAAAAATTTGTGCTCAGACTGTGCAGCCACTATGTTCTTATGCCATTTTCATTACCTAATGGGTCACCTACTTATAAAGAAACAATTGTCAGGCAAATCTTTTTCCTAATAAATAATACAACATACACCATTAATTTTTCATAGCAGGAATTCAATTTTAACACAGACAATATGGAAGCACATATTTATCCACAAAAACACACTGCTGAGAAGGTCTCACAGTGCTCGTATGCTCGTACCAGTGATTGAATGGCAGGGCTGGCTCACTGTAAAACACCTGCAACCAAGCCCCAAGATCTATCACATGGGAAGGAGGAGCTGCCTGGCCCAGTTAAATTTGACAGAGTCCTGCTTCATTTGCTCTCTGATAGTTGCAACTTTTTAACAACACACCAATGTCTGCGGCCCTGCCCCAGACATCCTGTCTCCAAAGCTAAGCTGCTTTAAAGACAGATACCAATAGCTTATCTTTGCTTGCCAGGCTAGCATAGCACCAACAACAGTGAGCACTTCGGTAATACAGAGCTTTAAATGCTTCTAAAATTGTTCAGTTAGCCTCTGAGATACCTTATTCTGCCATTTGGACTTGAAAAAATCCTTTGGTTATGAGTACTGCCGAGAGGAGGTTCAAACAGTACTATGTCCTGGGGCTTACATGTCTTAAACTGATGTTTCTTCCCAGGAAAAAGTGTTGTTCCTTATCCTCACCAACTGAACAGATAAAACATGTCAATGATTCCTTTCGCTTATGTGTCCAGCTCGGGTGGATGTATAACAACGCCCTTAATGTTTCACAGTGTCTGGCAATCATTGACTCCTACCATATGTATCACCTGCACTGTTCTTCTGAAATAGAGCACTTACATAGGGTTTTCTGAAGTTTTATCTGTCCATTTCTATTTTTCAGATTCCCAGTTCTTCTTGAATAACATGTCAGCAGTCGATAGCATGTTAATCTGTGTTATTCCATAGCAACCATGCTAAATATGGATCAGTGTCTGACTGCATTCTTTTTCAGTACACATTTTATTAGACTGATTATTTTTTTCCAACCAGCCTATGTCCCTGGGTTATAAGAACTAACAGTTACATATCTAAATCCATATTTCACTGTAAACTGCCTAAATCATGCCTATATCTCTCGACAAATAGACCCCTGTGAATCTACTGTGGCTAAAAAAAACCCAGAACTGTTACAGATTATCTGCTGTTTACCGAATAGAAGGAAAATAATCTAATTGAATAATTTGTCTGGTGAACACAAACCTGTTTATACATATTTGCTTTATCTGCTCACAGTTTGGTGTATACATAAGGCACAAAGTTTCCTCAACATTGCTGTTTGTAGGGCTGAATATAGTACTGGGGGGTGGGTGGGATAGAAATAGGAACATGGAGTACAGACAGACTGTAGAAGCTTGCAACCTCTCTCCACCACCACCAAATGGTTAGTGCTGTATGGTATTAACTGGGGTGCAGGGAAGGCCAGGTTTTCTCAAAGAATTTAGGGATTTCTATATGGAGGCTGTCAAGCAAACCACTCCAGAGAACTTTTGCATTCTTCTGGCCTTCACAGGGATCTGCTTGGAAGACTCCTATGGGATATGGTTTTTCAGAGGAGAGGGTTCCAGAAGAGCCAGGTTATTTTCAAGGATCACCTCCTACAAGCTCAGGAATGGTCCGTCCTGATGAGTAAGAAAGCAAGCAAGGGTGGTAGGAGGCCTTCATAGATAAGCAAGGAGCTCCAGGAAAACAAACAAACAAACAAAACAAACTTAAAAGGAAACATAAAAGTGGAAGCAAAGTTGGGTCACACAGAAGGAATATAAAGACACTGTCCAATGGTGCATGGACAGCATTAGGAAATGCCCACCAGGAGTTGAATCTGATAAGAGACATGAAGAACAACATGAAAGGTTTAAGCATCAAAAGTAAGGGGAAACATAGGTCCACTGCAGAAAGGGGTGGGAAGCCCAGAAACAAAGGACATAGAAAAGGCTAAGGTATGCAATGTCTTCTTTGGCTTGGTCTTTACTGCTTAGACCGCCCTTCAGTAATCCCAGGTCCCTGAGACAAGTCAGAAAATCAGGAGAAAAGACAACTCACCCTTGGTGAAGGAACAACAGTTTATGGAGCACTCAAACAAACTGCACATACTTAATTCAATGGGGCCTTCTGGGATGCACGTATGAGTCCTGTGGGAGCAGGCAGATGTCACTCACTATTACCTTTGAAAAGTCATAGCAACTGGGAGAGGTTCCTGAAGACTGGAAGAAAGCAAATGTTACTTCATGAAGGGCAAGAAGGGAGACTCAGGGAACTGTAGGCTGGTCAGCCTCACCTCAATCCTTGCGTAGGAGCATGATGGAGGTAAATCGTTCTGGAAACTATTTCCAGGCACCTGAAGGACAAGAAGGGGATGGAGAGTATTCAGTACAGATTTATAAGTCATGCCTTATCTACCTGGTAGCCTTCTGCAATGAGATGACAGACTTGGTAGATGTGGAAACAGCAGTGGATATTGTTTATCATTACTTCAGTAAGGCTTTTGACACTCTCCTATGGTATCATTAATGACAAACTGATGAAGTATGGGCTAGGCAAATGTACAGTGAGGTGGGACTGAAAACTAGCTGAAATGCTGGGGTCAAAGATTTGGGATCAGAAACATGAAGTACAGTTGGAGGCAAGTAACTAGTGGTTCACCCCAGGGGCCAATACTGGGACGAATTCCGTTTAACATCTTTGTTAATGACCTGGACAATGGGGCAGAGTGTACCCTCAGCACGTTTGCTGATCATACAAATCTGAGAGCAGTGGCTGATACACCAGAATGTTGTGCTGACATCCAGAGGGGCCTGAACAGGCTGAAGAAATGGGCCAACAGGAACTTCATGAGGTTCAGCAAAAGCAAATGCCAAATCCTGCACCTTGGGAGGAATAATCCCAGGCACCAGTACAAGCTGGGGACAACTAGCTAGAAAGTAGCTTTGCAGAGAAGGCTGAGGGGGTCCTGACGGACAAGAAATTGAGTATCACCCAGAAATGCGCCCTTGCAAGAAAAGATTCCAAAAGCCTCCTGGGCTGCATTAAGCAAAGTATCGCCAGCAGGTCAAGGTAGGTGATCCTTACCCTCTGCTCAGCACTGGTAAGGCCATACCTGGAGTGTTGTATCCAGTTCTGGGTTCCCCAGAGTGAGAGACATGGACTTGTTGGAGTGAGTCCTATGCAGGGCCATGAAGGTAATTAAGGGATTGAAGCATCTGATATATAAAGAGAGTCTGGGAGAGCTGCGACTGTTCAGCCTGGGGAAGAGAAGGCTCAGGTGGATCTTACCAACGTGTACAAATACCTGATGGCAGGAGAGGGGTTGATGAAGTCATACTTTTATCCACAGTGCTCAGTTAAAGGACACAAACTGAGATACTGGAATTTCTGCTTCAACAGAAAGAGAAATTTTTCCACTGTGAGGGTGGTCAAACACTGGACCAGGTTACCCAGGCGGGTTGTGGAGTCCATCCTTGGAGATGTTCAAAACCCAGCTGGGCACAGCCCTGAGCAACCTGCTTTAGCTGAGCTTTCTTTGAACCAGCATGGGTGTACTAGATGTTCTCAAGAGGTCCTTTCCGACGTCAACCATTCTGTTTTTCTGTGATTATTTGGTGTTAGGGGCTGGAAGCATGCCATCCTATTCAAACTGTTCTGGTAGTTTCAGTCATTCTTCAGAGTGTCTTAAATTGAGCAGTAGATTGGGCAGTTAGTGTCCTATTTCATCTGATACTGGCTATATTCTTTGCTTTGGATTAAAACATGCTGCTGTAAAAATTAACTTTGTATTTTGCTTAATTGCACTTTGGGTAAATTTTCTAAAGATTGTGTCTGCAACCTACATTCATAATGGACCAAAAAAAGCAATTCTCAAAGTAAATGGAGAGGTTTCTAGGCCATTTTAAACAACAGCAAGTGGTTTGTAACCAGTTCCATCCAGTCTTAGTTAAAGACATGAAAGTTTCTTATATGCATCAAGTTATCTGCTCAAACTGATTAAATTCATCTTGATGTATTTGGAGGTAGTGAAACAGTATAGGAGTGATATGACCAAATCAAATAGACATATCCTAACAAGCAAAAAGTAAAGCAGATGAATCAGGCCAGTTCTTCTCAATTTTCTCACAGGGCAGGCTGTCCAACATACATACAGCCTTTTCCAGTGCAAGTATCAAAGTACAATAATAAATATCTTGGGATGAATTAGGTTCTCAAAATACCTAAATCTCTAAATTTGATCTTACTTCTTTAAAATAGAAATGTATCCCTCCTTGGATAGTTTAATTTAATAAAATTTATTTTAATTTTTTTATTTTAAATAATTAATTTACATTATTAAATTAAATTAAATTTAAAAATTAATAAAATAATAATTTAATTTTCCACAGATAGAAGTACCCGTGAAGAATTAAATTTTGTACTTCAGTCTGAGAATTTGAACTTTTGTAAGTTTTCATTTTCTCTGGGTCTTTATCTGCATTGCACATCTATAGAGAAACACTGCTCAACGAGCATTCACAAAATACTGCATTAAGCAACAAAACTGAATAAAAATTTCCATATATAATCTGTCATTCCCATGGATGCTCTCCTTGCCAATTAGGGCAGACACTTTGGTGGTGATCTCAGCTGTGCTGTGATCTATGTAGACACATCCTGTCTTGATTTCTTCCAGCTGCCTTTTGTTCTCTATTAAGTGTTTCTCTCTTCTCTGGGAGACATTTTTAAACTTCTTAATTGTTCTGGACCTCTGAACACTCAGTGAGGATATCCTCCTGACAATAGCACAAACCTGGGTGGATGGCCAGTCCAGTAACAGCAGCTCTTTTCCTTTGCATTACAGTATATCACTTTAAATTTGTTATTCACCAATGTATGTATTTCACATGCTCCTTTAGGAGGAATGTGCATCCTCCAGCTTCTTTTGTTTTAATATTTGAATGTACCAATAGATCAAGCGGCTGTCTCTCCTGTATTCATTCATTCATTATGCTTTCCATGGTTTGAAAACATCTTTTTTTTATTATTATTATGTTTTTATTTTAGGGATTAATTCTGAATCTTCCAGTAATCCACCCCTCTCTAAACTTGTCTACAGTGCCAGCTGCCAAGAAGAATAAAACCAGGGCGATAAAACCAGGAATAAAACCAGAGGAAAGAAGCCTCTCTGAGAGAGACTGTGTATCTAAAGGTGTGGTGGGTTGATACCTGTTTCACCATGGACCTCCATAGGCTGCAAGGAGACAACTGTGTCACAATGGTCTTCTCCACGGGCTGCAGGGGAATCTCTGCTCCAATGCCTGGACACCTCCTCCCCCTCCTTCTCCACTGCTGTTGGTGTCTGCAGGGCTGTTTTCTCTCACATATTCTCACTCCTCTCTCATGACTGCTGATGTGCAGCATTTTTTACCCTTTCTTAAATATGTTACAACAGAGGTGCTACCACCGCCTGATGGGATCAGGCTTGGTCAGCAGCAGGTCCATCTTGGAGCCAGCTGGTATTGGCTCTGTCCAACATGGGGGCAGCTCCTGGTGCCTTCTCACAGAAGCCACACTTGCACTTCCCCTGGCTACCAGAACCTTGCCATGTAAACCAAATAGATTTGGGCACAATCCAGCACCTACACATGTAGACAGTCACTTCAGACTTCAGCTAGTGTATGCCCTTGTATAAGAGCGTTCTACTTTTAAAATATCTGTACTTGGTCAGATTCAAGTAATAATTTTTTATTGTGTAAGCCTTGGTCATTACTCCTTGTGTTTGCCAAATCTACCATATTCAAACACATTAGTCTCTTTTGCCTGAGTTAACTGAAACTTTGTGAACTCCACAAGCGTTTCAAGATATACAACAGTCAAAAATAAAGCTGCCTTCTTCCTTTCAGTTGGCCAGCCATGATCTGTTGGCCATCTCTTACAACTTCCAATAAAACCAGTGCCGATGTTGAAGTTAGGTCTTAGTGTGCCATGATTCATACAACCTACTCCCCTCTTTGTTCTTAAAAAAGTTTCTATATCTATTTTTGTAGTCCACAAACACATACCTACACATACATAAATATGCACACATATATAAATATATATAACTGAATTATGCTTCACTAAGTTAAAAGCTTTTACTCAAGAGAATGATATAGGTTTTCTTTCTTGAATTAGTCCTTGTTTAGCCTCAAGGTCTTTAGAAATGGAATAATGTTCTGGAGGAATAGCTAAAGTATATGGTTAAAGTATGAAGTAAGCGTGTGAGTTAACTTGAACATCCCAGACAAATGTTAACGCAGTCAATTACACCTTCTATTACACCTTCTGTTTCAGTTCCATCTTTTTATGCCTGAGTGAATGACTATGGAAAATGTAAAAAAAATTTGTGAAGTTAATTGTAAGCATGTCTTTCGATTAAAGGTTAAAAATACAAAAACTGAAAAGTGCATAAGGGGGCTGGCATAATATTGCAGAGATGAGTTTATTTCTGATATTTCCTAAATTTTAAGAGCACTCCTTTGCAACCTAATAATGATATATGAACAGAGGGGCATATAGGCAGGTAAAATATAAGGTAAAGATGATAGCCTTTGATGGAGTCAGACATAAAAGTCCTACTTGTCCTAGAATTCAAAATGTTTTAATTCTCAGACCAGCTAAAATTGAAATTAGAAGTGACAATAGGTGCATGCTTTGTGTTTAGACAATAAAGGCAATGTTAACTTTTAGAACAGAGGACAAGGTATCGACTAAACTAACTGCCTCTTTAAAGATGCCAGACACAATTCTAGGAAGTTTGTTGAAAGTATCCATTTTTGAAAACAATTAGGTATAGAACATCAAAGAAAAAAATCTTGCCAAGATTTTAATTGACATCTGCAAGTAATGAAACCTGTATTTCATTTAGGCATTTTTAATTTGCCTGTTGCCATGCTGCTACACATAACAAATATATTCACACACATATGCTTATTTATGTAACCTGCTTCGTGCATAAGCAATGTAGCTGTGGCGTGCCTGTATTTTCAAAATATAACTCCTACCATCTAAATTATTTGGATTAATTTCCACATGAAAGCTATACTTTAAGTTCTCCATGTACTCCTACTATGTTCTGCATGTTGTCCCATATGAAGAAATTTGTGCTTTAAAGGGGAAACCATCGGACATTTTTGAATTTCTGCAATGACTCCATTCTCCATTCTCTAAAAATATCTGTCCTCTCACATTGACAGTAATGGGACAATGCTAACACAGCTTCTAGGCAACTTTCTGAGAGACAATTACTGTTATATTGGAAATAATAGCAATACTACTTACTACTAATATCATTATACTGAAAAATGTCTGGGCTGTTAAATTTTATATTTTTTCTAAGTGAAACAGAGCCTTAGTTTCATTTACAGCCAGACCCAATAACCAAATTATAAACCAGTATAACAACTAACTGCAGGTTAATAAAAAAAACCATTAAATTGTTCACTATTTAATTAAATATTATTTAAATTTAATTAAGGTTTTTTAAGAAGAGGCTCAAATTGTAGTGCTTGGGTAATGGTCATTAAAAAATGCCATATTTTCGAAGGAGAAAAGATAAAGCATTCATTAGCACAGAAAAAGGGCTTTGCAATGTACCTTTCACTCAGCATTGGCTAGGTGACTCCATCCATCCATTCTTCTGTATAATCTCTCACAGTAACATCTACATCAAAAAACAGAAAAGAATCTTTCAGCTTAAAAATTCTTTGTTTCCTATAATCATATTGCCTTTGGTCTTCAATAATCCTTAACTGCTTTTTTAAAAAAGAAATCTTAATTACATTTTCTTCTCCTGGAAAACAAACCAACCAAAAAAGAACTGTAATGTTTTTTCATTCTGAAACATTTATTACTATAAAGGAAAAGTTAAGTTTTGCCACAAAGCTGGATGAAGACCAGTGAATACAAGAGATAAGAATTCATCAATGTCAAAAATAATAATTAACGTCCTTACATACTAAATGAACCAATAATAAGTAAAGTGGTTTGGGGTTTTTTTTAATGATTTTTAAATTATTTGGGGTTGGCAATAATTAGTCAAAATCCTAAAAAGAATTTTCCTCATATCTCTTCCTTCATATTTCCATCCCACCTTCTTATTTTGCTTTCTCATAATATTCAGTAAGCCGGCATTTGAATGTGAAAAGATGAAACCCATTTGTATTTCAAAACTTGGAAAAGCAAAACTTAACTTCCATTCACTAAAAAAAACCCCAAAAAAACCAAAAATGAGAACACCATCTACAGCATAATTAAAATGTAATGCAAACCAGTCTCAGCTCTGTTGTCAATCTGCTCATCTCTGGAAGGTTGTTATATGCAAGCACCATACAATCTTCTGTAAGAATTTAGAGATTCAACATACTGGAAGTACTGACGTCTCCACATTTTCTTAGTAAAGGATATCATTGATCTGAAGTATCATTATGCAGCCACAGTGCCAGCCATTGGCCTCGGTGACTTGCACTGCAGTTCTGTCTATATCCCCAGAGGAGCCACGACCCACCTGCACAGACAGCACCGGCTGCCACATCAAACCACGCTGGGCTCAGCACTCAGCTCTCTGGCACAGCCAGGGAGCCCAAGGCTCAGCTCCTCACCTCCAGTGTCCCTCAGGTGTGCCCATAGCAGCCATCCGCTTCCCATCTGGAGGCACCTCCTTCCCTTCAGACACCAAGGAAATGGAGAAGACTCAACGGCTCTCTATGTCTACCCCAAACTACCCTGAAGTGGAGCAATAAACTGAACGGCTCCAAGAGAGACAGGCAGCTTTCCCTATGATTGACCTGTCTGCAAAAGCAATTAGGCACCACAATGGATAACCAAAGGAGGCTGTATAACCCAACTACTGGGCATTTTTAAGCACAGATTGGAAAAACCTGTTATTAACAAGTTTAGATATTATTGGTTCTGCCTTTGGAAAAAGGACTACAGTCTCAGAAGTCTTATATTTTCTATAACTCTGTGTAACCCGCATATCCTTAATGATTTCAAATGTGGATGTTTAAGTATTCCTGAAAACCCTTGTTCATTTGAGAAGTCACACTGAGTAAAGAGTTCCAATCAAATTTTTTGTTCTTTTTTTTATCATACTTATTGTAAAATAGATATACCTAAGTTATGCAAAAAGATGTAATCAAATATGTGAAAATATATGTGGACATCAGTTTTTTCAGTTATTTTAATATTAAATTCGTAGAGATGATCAACTGTGTTCAGAAAAAATAAAAGGTAGCACTAATGTAGTGATGTAATTGGAATTGACATTTTCTTTTGCTTGGCAAACTACAGATTATGTTTGCAGAGTACTAGCCATTATTTTGAGATAATAAAAAAGTTTTTGACAAACAAAACAAAATTAATTTAATTCAAATTATCATACTGAAGTGAATCTCATCTGAAATTTCCTTCTACAGTACCAGTAAATGCTTTGGGATTTCAGAAAGCTTCACTTTAAAATTTCAATAAAAACATAGAAAGGAAATGGGAATCTTAGAAATAAGAACTTGAAATTATAATTTTCAGCCTGTCTGCAACTTTGTATTGTATTTCTTGGATGTCCTGAGCTCAGTATGTTCCCTGCATTGAGCATATTTGTAAACTTCCTGAAGTTAATGTAACTGTTTACATGCTTAGTTAATGAGGGTGCCTACATACCTTCTTAAATTGTAGCCTACAAGAAGTAGCTCTCATTAGAACTGTTTGCAGACTCCTGGTTTTGTGTTTATTGCAGACCTAATTCATCAGTTCCTAAAATACAAACCCCCCAATGACTCTTCTAAGATTCAGATAAAGTCCTGAGTCCTTTAGAATATAAAGTTTAGAGAAATCAATCGCATAGTATTTGTAATACCATTTTCCCTTGAAAATTCTTAGAAACTGATGTATCCTATCAGTATTAACACAATTTGGTTTTAATGCGCTGGATTCCTCATTGAGAGGTATGAGTCAAATGTGATTTCTAATCCCTGCTCCAATGATTGCTCAATATGAAATACCAGAGCATTCCTTGGAAGCAAACATTGGTCTACTTTGTGAATGTACTAACCAACCAGCTTACCATGATTCAACTAATACTTTTGTGCAGGACAAGTACAACAAAGCTGGCCAGACAGACAGACATATTTTTCCTATCCCTTCTATTCCCTCTGTTTGCAGGTCCTAATGTTTTTAAATCCTGCAGGGCTGAAATTTATGTTTGTTGGTGAAATGGAAAAAAGTCGTGGCAGGTTAGAGAATAGCATGAGTGAGGATGTCCACATGTTGGCCATGGCACTAGAGCAGAGCAAGTCATCAAAAGAGCCTGTCTATGTACCCAACTGAGATTGGGGGAAATTAGAGATTTGTGCCTCTTTATACCTTGTAGACAGACATAATCCTTGGAACATGACCTCAAAGTTAGTGTTTCAGACTAGTATCTGAGCAATATTTAACATTGTTTGGTACTCGACTGAGGATTTGTGTTTGCATGTTTCACACCAGATGAGTATGAACACTTAATCCATCAACTGATTTCAACTGTTTTGTTTTTGACATTATCTTCTGATGTCAGAAAATTATGCCTTCTGGCCTCTCTTCATTAATTAAGATTTTACAAAGCATGTATTTCATTTCCCTAAGAAAAATAATCACCTTGCATAGAATACTTGTCATGCTTAAAAGCATGACAGAACAATGCCAGGAAAAAAATCAAGCAATGTAGTTTTCTAGCAAGACTGCGTATACAGGGGATGGCACTGAAAAAGTTGCCTACGCTCTATCTGCACTTTTTAGATCAATAAGACAGACTTGACACATATATTCCACCAAAGCTAAGCAGATGAAATGCAGAGTTACTGTTACTGGTATTAATTTCAGGGTTGCTTTTCAGTTAAATCTTCTGATCAATATTTCAGTCAGTGCACAGATTCTGTTAGCAGAACATTAGGAAATACTTTATAATAAATGCAAATACTATGTTCTGATTCCATTTAACATCAATAGCCAGTACATTGCTTGATTTAACGGTCTGTGCAGAAAGTTCACCTTATCTCAAAAGTCTACAAAATTCACTGCCTATTTTAAGTGGAAATTACTTGCTTTATTCAACAATAATAAGGCTTTAGTCTTGATGCAAAAATTTTAAAACTGTACAGAATACAGAGAACAGAATAGAAATCCATCTGGATGACTTTCAGCGTTTGATATACTTAATTTCTTCAGTGCCCAACAACCAAATACATTCTAATAAATAAGAGTTCAAAAATTTTGAAAAGTACTTCTGGTATAAAAATCAGACCAGAACATTTAAGACAGAGGCAGGACTAAATGAAGGATACCACATGCAGAAACTGTAGAAAAAGCAACATCTGAAAACAAAGTGATGTATTTCCTCAGGTAAGATTTGGATCCACTTACAAAATATGTAATGAAATTACAGTTAGTTAAAAGCAAAGATTGCTCTATCCAAAAAATTGAAATAGAATGAAAACAGCCAAAGAAATGGGTATTTTTCAAATTCATATAGCAAAACCTTTTGAAGATTTAAACTAATGTTCCATCCTTTCTGAATTTCTACTTGGAGGGTAGATACACCTGGTCCATAGTGACTCAAAAGATAAATATTTATCAAAAGAGAAGAGAGCCTCATCTGCAAAACTTGGAATTTCACATCTGTTGGGAACTGAATCAAAACAAATCCTGTCATGCAATGAGTGTTTCCTGTAAAAGTGCAGCATGAGCCAGGTTCTCTCTTACAAATGTTATCTACATGCATTACGTGTGGCTACACCCTGCTCTCAGGGTCTGTTATCAGTTATCAGACAGTGGCATAGAAAGAGGAATTCGGATGGTAAGCACCAGGTAATTTTGTCCCCCAAATTAGCACAAATGTATAGCCTGAAGAAAAAAAAAAAAAAAGGAATAGAAAAAGGCAGGCCATGCCAAAAAGAAAGCAGTGCCAGCTCATCTGCTAAAAAATGTTCTGGAAAACAGTTTGGGAGTTAGGACTACTGGGAGCAGGGCAGGGAGCATTCACCCCTTACCTACACAGCTTTAAGGGACGCAACACGAAGACAAGTTAACTACACACACCTCTTAGAAATAGCTACTTTATAATTAAAAATAAAAAGGAAAAAGTCTAAAAAAATCCAAATACATTTGAACACACACAAAAAACCACCCCAAAGTCTTAGTTATTACTTCTATGACATTTTGTGAATGTCCAATTCACAGAGTTCTTCCAACAGGGATGGCTGTTTCAGGGCATCAGAACAAGAATTAATCCAATTTCTTGCAAATAAGAGAAGACCAAAGTTTATTTCTCCATAACCCAAAGCAGGTCTTGTCTAAGTGGAGCAATTTAGAAGCTCGTAGCATTAAAAGTTACATTCAGTCTTGTTTAAAAATTAATAGAAAAATTAAAGTTATAAACCCTTAACAGCAATTAGTTGAACTCCATATCACTAATAAGTAAGACTCAGTAAAGTTAGTTTGTTCCAGACACTCCATTAAATCAAAGGTTGATTTTTAGTACTGTACCATGGCTTCTTTCTTCCTTTCAGTTGTTTTGCTGCTGCTTATAGCTTGCATTGATCTCAGTGCTGAAAGTGCATGAGCTAATACTGTGCAGTACAGTAAATTACAAATCAGAAAGTAAACCCAGAGATTCATTATTCTTCTTTTTCTATGGTCTTATCAAAGATGGAAGGTCTTTCTGGGACTTAGTTATACACAGATAATACCCTGCAATATTTTTCTGTTCTCAAGACTGTAATGGGAATTATCTTTACTGTAATCTTGATGTCATTTTTTTAATGCAAAATCCTCTACTGCAGAAAATAGTTTTGCTTTTTTTCAGTGGAATTAATAAATCATCCTTAATGTTTTAGCTATTTTTGGTTTCATTGAGCTATTTTTCTGGGGTATTCTTTTAATTGTTAGACTGGAATAGTAAGTAAAATTTTTTGGACCAAATAATAAATATATATTTTTATGTAAAAAAATTAGAATGTCTTTCAGTATTTCTTTGATTTTTTTTTTAGTGGTAACCAAGTATCGTACCTTAGTACCTTGCTGTATTTGCACATAAAATACTGATTTTCACATAAAAGAGATTACCAGGCTTGTATTACACAAAGGCTTACATTTAAATTCTTGTAAATAAACATAATAATAACACTGATTTTCAGAGATGGAAGAGAGGAATAACTAAATACTGGTAAATGCCACTATCTTTCTCTCTGACTCACTGCTTTGAAAGTATTGCAGGATATCATGGGTTTACCCCAGAAGAAACTCAGCCATGATTTCATGTGACTGCTAAAATCAAAACAGGGTAAGCACAGAACAGAAGAAAAAAAAGAAGTGATGCATCAGTCTGTTATCTATATTCACAGATAGGAACTTGTTTATCCATTTAGCCCTAGTTGCTGAAATGGAATTTTTTTTCCAAATATTTCTTAACTCTTACCAGTTACACAGTGGACTCCTTTTTTTTTTTTCTTTTTTTTTTTCAGATTTGCATGATAATGCATCACTGTATTTTAATGCATCTATATTTTCATAGCATACTTAAATTGATTACTAAGTAAATCTTGTCAATGTCCCAAATCAGTGTAACTTTGAGACTCCAGTTTTCCATTTTTGGGTTTCTTCAGGACTAATAGGCTTCAGAAGAAGAATGTAACCCAAACTACTGAACTGTTACAAAGACAACAAGCAGAAAACAGGCTTGACGTTACCAAGATACGTGAAATACTGCAATCGTGTTTTATTGAATAGCACTGAGAACATATCACGTGTGCCTTTAAACTATGCTTCAGTCAAAGCATATCTAGAATTTGGATTTATGACTAAATGCTATCTTTCAGTGAAGGTATAAGATACTTTCACATGGTATTTCTCATAAAGACATACAATCCCATCTGACTGAAAATTGGGATTCTGCTTTGACAGAATTTGTTTACTTTTTGAAAGCACATTCCAGAAAATTGTAAGATTTTGGCTTCTGCTCCATGTCTGTTCTTGGCTACTTCACTGCTAAGAGTATTAGCAAATCTCCTAAGAAGATCACATTTACAAGGTCATTTACAAGGTTATTCGCAAGGTCAATTTCCAGGTCATTACAAGATTGGTGGCCACACTGCTTCCAGCAATGCATTTTTTCTGAACCTGCTCCACATCCACCAAAAAATCCTGGCAGATTTTCCCTATCCCAGTGAGACTCCTGTGTTGACATCCCCAAAAATTAAATCATCAGAAGTTCCTTTGAACAAAACACAATGAAGCTCTATAAATTGGCTTTTTCAACAGTGCTTTACTTAAGAATATTTATTACCCATTATACTGTCAAATCACTCCAAATGTGACTCTTAGGAATATCATAAATAATTTCCCTATGTCCTTTGATATAATTAGCTTTCCTTTTAAACATAAATTTTCTGAAGCAAGGGAGTAATTTTTAAACAATTTACATACAACTTTGTCTTCTACAACAGGAACATTTGTTACAATTGAGATTACATTTTTATTCATTGATTTCCCTAAGTGTACCATCTACCACTTGTGGTATGACAGCAGTTCTCCAGTAAAAACCTCAGTGCCTTGGGTTCCAAGCAGAATATTGTGTCATCTGCCTTTAGAGGACATGCATAGCTCCTGTTCTTTGTGATAGACACCTGCAACACTACCAGCAAGAAAGAAAATGTGCTGACCCAGTAAGGTCAGTGAAGAAATGAAAAACATTGTTCTAAACTTACAGTGAAGAAGCAACATAGTTATCAAAGGAAATAATTTTTAAAGGTTCCTGTTGCTATGTTAATATGTTTTTGTTAACAGTGCAGTCCCATTCTCACAGCTCAGACAGAAAAATGCGTACACAAGCTCAGACTTGACCATGCCCTTGGATGCATGAAGGGACTTATGTGCCTGAACATGTCCAAGTGCTCGATACCTGATGGCATGACTGGACAGGTTACAAGCATGGCAGCTTTGTATATAGGGGTACATCCTTTCTTTGTACAGAAGGTTGAGGAAGAAGACCTTTTCTTAAAGAGAAGTTTAGACAGCTGTTGGCAATAAATCTCAGAGTCACTGGCAATAATGTTTAGCCACCTAATTTAGCCTCATTCATGTACAGCAGATTTTGATCACTTCTCAAATGACAAAATACAGTTAGACTAGAAAATTTCAGTGCATAGACACATTTCACCAGCACACTGCTTCACAAGTTCAACACAGAACAGATCTACCATCTACTTCCCATGCTAGCTTCCCGTTAAAAAAAAACACTTCAGCAACATTCAGGGGTTCATCATTCTTTTTCTATAGTCTATATGGGCAGAACACCTAACACCACATAATATCCAGGACAAGTAACTCTGCCTCTGTGGCATAAGGGAATTTGCATAGGGCAAGATGACTTAGTCTACTCGAATAAGGGAATATACTTATCAGATGACATGAAATCCTGGGGTAAATTCCTCTAGGAGGCAGGAGCTAATCTGAAGACAAGACTCACTTATCCAATCACAATTCTTTTTCTTTTTTTTTTTTTTTTTTTAAATACCATGTTGTTTGACATTAAAAATGAAGAGCAGTGCTTCCATAGCAAGCTTCTTGACTGTGTTGCTTGTCCTGAAAAGGAAAGGATAAATGACATAACTATTGTTTGTCAGATTGTTTAAAACAATCCTAGCAGGCAGTAAGATATATATCAGAGCTCCTGTCTATAAGTAGACAAGAATACATAACCTTTTCTAAACTTAACATAAAAGAATTATGGAATATGGAGAAATGAAAGAAAAAAATAAAACCTGGATGCAGCCAAAATATTTGAAGGCCCATAGGTGTCACAAACTAGCCTTTGACCCATGCTTACTGACACCAATAGAGAGAAAGCAGAGATTTCTAAGTCCACTGTGAGTAGAAAAATTCTATCTCCAAAAATTCCTTGAAGGCTTCATTGAAAAACTTCATTTCTTTATAAGTATTAAAGTCTTCAGTGCAAGTTACATGCACAATATGTACATGGAATTCAGTTTTGCTCAGCATAAAAAGATAATCAGGTCTTAATTTAGTTCACTAGCCAGCATATCAATGATGAGACTACTGTAAAAGACTCCACGAAAAATTTTCATGGAGTGCAGTATTTCTTACTAACTTTTTAACATATTTGACCTTAAAAGCTAAGAATTTTTATTTTGGTCATCCAAAAGTGCACTAAGGAAGAAAACAAAAGGCCATATCTTCAGTGTTTGCTTCTGATCATCCAAAAGAGTTCTAGTGTTTATTCTAACAACTTGAGATCTTACAGACCTACTATAAAAATGGTCTGCTATACAGTCAGAAGTGCTGACATCTACAAATGCAGAATAAAAGTTGAATCTCCTGTAAGGTAAAATAGTCATAGAGATTATAAAGATACTCTGAAGAGTTTAACTTTTTGTGTACTGGTCTGAAATATGTAGTATCAACAGCATTAATTATTAACATGCCATTTGTAACAAATAATGAATCAACATATTTTCAGGAGTTATTTCTCATATTCTCAGTCTATTAGAAGGATTAATTTCTGAGATGTATCTCTACATACACAGAAAACTGTGTATAATAGTATTAAAGGTTTTACAGATATTCTCCTTTTTATATGGTGCTGTCATCAAAGATCCCACCTGCTGAAGTTTAGCTGTACAGAATTTGTGATTAGGCTTGTCAAAATTAAATTCCCTCCATCACCTTATCTTGCATATATATTAAAAACACATATTTTTTAAATTTCATACCAAATTTAACCTTTAAGCGGGATTTTATTTTGAAGTTAAATGAATTCATTGCTGACTCTAACTTACAAGACTTTGCATCATCAGATTGCTATAAATCCATAGGAGCTTCTCTGAGAATAATGTGTTTTCATGTGTATAACTCATTAGAGATTGAAAAATCCAAGCAATCACTGTGGTTTAACAGCAGAACAACTTATATGTGTGTGAGAGTTACGAAAGAGGAGATTTAACCCCAGGACATCTTCTCCTTTCAAGTCCTCTTGCTCCAGATCCCACACAGTTTGCTTCCTCATCTGATTTCACTTATCTTTCTGTGTGATATGCTTACACAAGTTACCTGAAAATACATGTGAAAATTCCTATCATTAAAGGAGTGCTTCTATTTGGATAGTAATATTTCCAATTGTAATTACTCAAGAGGAAGAAAGGAGCAACCAAAGTGTAGCTAGAAACACAATTTCCGTTTTGAATGGTTTCAGTTTGTTTACGTAGTAAAAAATTGAGGTATCTGTGAGGATAGCTGTGACTATGGCTTAAGAAATCTTTTTTGGAAGTGATATTTGAATAGGGAATACAATGAAAAATCTACAATAGCTGTAAAAAAAGCCACTTCATCAAAGTCACCACTTACTTTAATCAAATATTACAATGATGAGTTTTGTAGTTCATTTTATTACTAATTAAAGTAACATGGCGGGTTGAGAAACACTGTAACAAACCTTAGGACAGGTTACATGGCTCTCATTCTCTCATTGTGAGAAAAAGGCAGGTTATGAATCTGCAAGGCATTATTTGATTGGAATCTGCCGCCTCTGGCACAGTGTTAGATTCCTTTCATTTACTGTGGCATGAAAACATAGGCAAAAGGAATTATTGGGGTGCAGCTGGTACATTGCAAAAAAATCCATAA
Source organism: Gorsachius magnificus (assembly GCA_034008185.1). NCBI lineage: Eukaryota > Metazoa > Chordata > Aves > Pelecaniformes > Ardeidae > Gorsachius > Gorsachius magnificus. Next base: position 170,049,357 of record CM067081.1, read on the forward strand.
CTTTCCTCATACGTAATTTCCTACTTTAGTCATACACTAGCTTATCCATGTGGCCACTAGAAATCTCTGAAAATTTCAAAAAATCCTTCCTACAGGATCTGGTCCAATGTGCTTTCTGTCTTAAATAAAAGAATGCAAAAAAAGGGAGAAAAAGATAACAGTGCTATGAAAAAATAGCACACAGAGGCACAGACTCTCCTAAGAAATTCATTAAAATGTATGAATAACAATGTGGTAAAACTGCCAGAAAACTTTTATATACATATACATTATATAACATGTATAGAATATCTACTAGACAACATTATATATTATATATTGATATATAACATACGTATGTGTATATATTGTGTATACGTATATAATATACATGTATATATAATTTCCCCTCCTCCTTACCCCCCTATGGGTTTTTTCATCATGTTAATTTTGAATTTCACTCCAACAGTATTTTGGGAGCAAAAATGACTCAATAGATTTATGAGAGTTGCTTTTGCCTGCTACTTATTTGCCCTATCATCGTCACAGCATGTTGTATTACCTTTAAGTTACATTGCTGCTAAGATCTTAATAAAATTTTTTACATGACTATGGCTGCCCGTATCCAATCTATTTCATATTTTTTTTCTATAATTATAGAAGAATGTAAGATCTTTTTCATAAATCTAATAAATCTTTTCCTGGATTTGTTGTTTGCATAAATCATAAGCATTTATTTGAACAGATATTTTTCCCTAAAAGAAAGTTAAAACAAAACAGCTTTCTTCACCAGATTCATATTACAGAACAAAGAAACAAAAAAAAACTACTCTGGAATACTAGTGACAAGAGGAGAAGTTAAACATTTTTTCCACATCTAGCCTCATCTATCCCACACTTGGGATAAATCTAATCAAGATACTTTCCTCATACGAGACATATCTGGGGTCTGAGTTCAAAACAGAGTAATTAAGCACTTAGCTGTTGTAGGTCAGAACTCTCAAATATTTAAAAACCAAAATCCTTATAGTCATCTGTTAGATTGTTGGGGTTTTTTTCTTTACAAAATAAATTGGTCCAGACAGAAAAAAAAAAAAAAAAAAAGAACTTTCCACGTGAACACACACAAACAAACTCTTCCCTGTGAATACAGGAGAGAATTAAATAAAAATAACAAAACTGCCATTTTCAACAAAGACGAGATAAAGCAGCGTGAAAGATGATGCAAGTTCTCAGACATAATGTGAATGGATCCGCTGTCAGGGGAATTCCGCTGACTTATAATAGCTTGGGTCCTAGTGAAGATCTAAACTAAATCCCTGTTGCTCTCAGCAGAGTATTCCCAAGAGGAGAGTATGAGAAACATGCCTTAAAATGTAGCCCCTGCGCAGTCTGAGGGCAGTCTTAAATCAAGAGGCTAGCGTTAGGCCCAAAATTTCTGCATACAAAGCAAGCCTGTAATAACAGATTGTTAGACAAAAAACCAACCAACCAACCAAACAGAAAACCCAAAACACAAAACCAAGATTAAATCTCTTTTCCTCGATTTATGTCTTGTGCAAGGCTAGATCCTCCCAATGCATTTTAAGAATGAGAGAGGGAGTAAGCCTCCACAGGAACACAAGCTCAAGTGTGCCCATCTCCTGAAGGCTGAGAACGGAGCACTTTGAGGCCTTAACGACCTGGGATGGCATGTGCATGTAGTGATAGAAACTTAAGCCCTGTGAGATCTCGACAAGCAGAAGCTTAGGGTGCTGTGGCAGCGAGTCCTGCCTACACAAGCAAAGCCTCAGCGTGAGGTGAAGGCTGAGCAGTATTACTGAGGGCCTGCATTTCAGCTTTGCATCCCTCACACGGCAACCAGACGTTTAAAAACCTCACAGGTCAAGCACATATGGTTCAGAAACATGTGAAACCATACATTTTCTAGGAAGCAAAAGTTTTGAAGGCAGTCAAGTCTTTCTGGAAAGACTGCAGGCAAGAGCACATCATCTACTCATTTTTTAAATACCTCCAGGGATGTGGATTCAACCACTTCCCTAGGCAGCCCGTTCCAGTGCTTGACAACCTCCCCTGGCGCAATCTGAGGCCATTTCCTCTTGTCCTATCACTTCTTACTTGGGAGAAGAGACAGACACCCACCTCACTACAACCTCCTTTCAGGGAGTTGTAGAGGGTGATGTCTCCTTAGCCTTCTCTTCTACGAGCTAAACAACCCCAGTTCCCTCAGCTGCTCCTCATAAGACTTGTGCTCCAGACCCCTCATCAGCTTCATTGCTCTCCTCTGGACACTGCTCAATGTCTTTCTTGTAGTGAGGGGCCCAAAACTGAACATAGTATTCAAGGTGTGGCCTCACCAGTGCCGAGTACAGGGGCACGATCACTTCCCTACTCCTGCTGGCCACACTATTCCTGATACAAGCCAGGATGTCACTGGCCTTCTTGGCCACCTGGGCACACTGCTGGCTCATATTCAGCCATCTCTCAACCAACACCCCCAGGTCCTTTTCTGCCAGAGAGCTTCCCAGCCACTCTTCCCCAAGCCTGCAGCATTGCATGGGGTTGTTGTGACCAAAGTGCAAGACCCAGCAACTTGGCCTTGTTGAATCCCATACAATTGGCCACAGCCCATTGATCCAGCCTGTCCAGATCCCTCTCGCAGACCCTTCCTACCCTCAAGCAGATCAACACTTCCACCCAGCTTAGTGTCATCTGCAAACCAGACGAGGGTACACTCAATCCCCTTGTCCAGGTTGCTGATAAAGATGTTAAACAGAACTGGCCCCAGAATTGAGCCCTGGGGAACGCCACTTGTGACTGGCCACCAACTGCATTTAACTCCATTCACCACCACCTTTTGGGGCCAGCCATCCAGCTAGTTTTTTACCCAGCAGAGTATGTCTGTCCAGGCCATGGGCAGCCAGTTTCTCCAGGAGAACACTGTGGGAAATGGTGTCAAAAGCTTTACTAAAATCCGGGTAGACAACATCCACAGCCTTTCTCTCATCCACTAAGCAGGTCACCTGAACTCATAGAAGGAATTCAGATTAGTCAAGCAATAATTTTAAAACAGAAAACCTGGAAAGTCCAGGACCTCATTTTATTTTTAAGCATACATTCTCTACGCTCTTTGATATTGTCATTGCTTCATTGTGATCTTAGAATTGCCTTCACTCCTCTTTTTTTTTGACACATAAAAGATGAATATGAAATAACTTCGTTTGCTTTAAATCTAACATTATTTCAGCAACCAATTTCTCCATATTTCCAAAATAACAGAATAAAGTAGGTTCTACTTTTGTCCTGCATTTCTTTATAACCTTAACTGGTTCAAATGTTTCTAGGAGACAATCCTGTGCCTACTTTTCACATGAAGTCAGAACTATAAATCATATTAAAAACCAAGAATATAATCCAGTAAAAAATAATGCATTTTCCATTTCCTTCCAGTTTTTAATTTTGACTGGTTTTATAATGTATAATAAATACATTTCATTATACATATGGTTGTAGCAGACTGTGTTGTCTTGGCCTCCAAGCTAAGGGGCATGGAACCAAAAAAAAGACAGGGAGAGATCTGCATATTCTTCTCTAACTTCATATTACCCACAATACTGATTCACTCCAATATTTTGTAAGGCTTTCACTGCCGTCTCCAATAGATATAAAAAGGCAGTATTTGCATCTCCGTAAAACTGAATTCTACTGCAAACTTGCAGTTGCTGCACATACTCCCCCATGAACTGCACTGGTAACTCGGCATGTGCAACTGTGATACCTGGTACATCGAGGGGTTTGTCTTAACATCATTGAGTTGGCTCCTTAAGTGTTCCACTGCTCCATCATCTAACATATAGTGGGAGTTCCTTAATTCAAAGGAGTAAGATGGCAAAATAATTCAGGAAGAAAATAAAAATGTAAGTTTAGACAACTTATTTTCACTATTGCATTAAGATTTCAGTAAGATTATAACCACTGAAAACAGGCAATTTTAACATGATCTAATTTTGCATTGTTGTGTGCAGAGAGATTTCATATGCAAAACACATCAGTTTGCAATAGGCATTGTTACTTTCATGAGAGTACCTCCAATTTAAACATACACTGTAAAATAAACAGAAGATGGGATGGAAATTCCTATCATTTCTTAGCTTAGAGTGCTTTAAGGAAGCACAAAATTAGAATGAACCTCCTGCACGACAAATTTTAGTTCTTTATTATTACAGGTAGCACTTAATGCATTCACTTTCAAAAATGTTCATGGCCTTAGCTTAAAATAACTTCCTCCCCTCCCCCCACTGTTCTCCTGGAAAGATAGGCTCAAAATATATTGTTCCAGTAGTCTGCGCCTTTTGCCTCATTTCCAGCCCAAGTTTATTTATAATTGTTTTCTCCCTTTTTGTTCTTGTACAAACATTGGCTTTTAGCCTAAATGGTAATTTTTCTTCCAGTTTTCATCCTCCTACTGAATATGTTGATAACCACAAGCCCTTTGGACTTGTTTAGCCTCAGATAATAAGCTCTAGCTCTTTGCAGAAGGTAAGCCCCCTGCTTTCCTTATTCACCCAGCAGAGATTTTATATATTTGCTTCAGTTTGAATTTATTGATCTTCAACATAGGTAATCAAAACTGAGTATTCCAGACCAGCATCACCAGTGTCTAGCAGCAGAAACCTCTCTATTTCTGCTGGAGTTACCTTTTCAACAGTCACCTCATCTTCTGGCTAAACTGCTTCAGTAATTTATAACCCTGCTGCTATGTAGGACAGCCCAGTGCATTTCCACCTTAGTTCTTTGCAAATTTATAGCTTTCAACAGAAGTTTGATAGCAGTACCAGGGTGCACCACTTTACATTATGTGTAACTGAATATCATCCCTTTTCTACCAATCCAGTCTTAACAAGTGATTTTTATATGATGCCCTACCCTGTATTGACAATGTTTACAGATTTATATTGTCAACAGGTACAATCCACATTTTTATTGTATTTCTACCAGGGCCATTAATGACAATATTAAAGTTCAGCACCGAGTTCTTTTAGGGACATCACTAGTAACTACTGTGCTACTGGATATTGCAGGGCTGCCTACAGCTCCCTCCCTTCTTGTTAGCTTTTATCCCTCCAATAACTCCATTAATTGTTGTCATCTGTAGTTTAACTATTAGTTTCTCCAGATCTGAATTTCAGGAAGATGGTATCAAGTGTTTTCTTCATCTGTTAAACCAAGTATAAAATAGCATCTCAGTCTACATAGAGAACTTCATGGTAGTTTATTTCCACTTTTCTCTATATTTAATTTATCCTTTTACTTGTATTAGTACTACACCTGTGTATAAAAATCCACCCTTTGCAAAACCAGACTTAATAACAGGCCTACTTATTTTTTCCATTTAATTCCAAATAAATCTGCTTGTACCTTTTTTCCCTGCAAAGCTTTTTTTTTTACAGCCAGATCCTCTTACATACCCCACTACTTATCAAAATTAGTTTTAATGAATGTCACCTTTTGCAGCTTCACAGCCTAGCTAATTTAACAATTTGCTGGCCAGCATGCATGCAATATCCAGGCCTTAACCACATTCTTAGCATTTGTTCTCTAGTCTGTGTCTGCAAAGTTGAAGAACCCATAATGTTTATCTGTCCAAAAACATTACAGACAAGATCTTCATCTATATTTATATATCCAAAACGGGGATTACAATATATAAATTTTTGTTCTATGGTACTCCAGTCAAAATTTTTCTACTATTTTCTCTAATGACTCTGAAGTTAAGAATAATATTTCTTATGGCATGGGTCAGACCAAAAGTCCACTACATCATCTCTGACTGTGTACTGCCAAATACCTAGGGGAAGAGTTTAGGGACAAGTTTAGGAACAGGGCAAGTACAAGGTGTTTTTTTCGCTTGGTATATCCTACCAGGTTTGGGGATTTTGCAGACGAGGATCTTTCTAAACCAGAAGTTGCATCTATTTCTTTGTGTCTAATAGTATTTCATAGATCTTCACTTGCATCAATGTAGGTGTTTGGTTCTTGGGATCTTTTATACCTCAGCAACCACAACATCTTGCTATGAATTATAAAATTTAATTAGGTATTTTGTGAAGACATTCTTTTTACCAATGAACTCTTCATTCATTCAAGTCCCCCAGCCTGGTATTAAGAGAAATAACGAAAAGTCATTTCCTGTTCACCTTTACTGTAAATTGCATGATTCTCTCCTGGATCTCTTCTACCCTGGAAAACCCTTGCATAAGTAATGCATGACCTCTGTGATGCCTTTGCATCAACTTAGTTGCTGTTATCCTTCTCTGTTCCTTTTTGAATTCTACTTTGTATGCCTGGAGTTAGCCCAGATGGTATCTGGCATGCAAAATTACTTGCTCCAGCTCTGCTGAAGTGGTTGGCCAGTACAGTCCTGTTCTCACAGGGACGTGACTGCTGAAGATCCTTAAGCAGGCAATATGCCAAAGGGGTGATGTGCCTCTGAATAGCGTGATCATCTGCAAATGGGAATACTGAGAAGAATTATTTTCTTGCATTTAATTAGAATTTCCCCTGCTGCAACTTGTGTCCATCAATTTTCACCATGTGTCACCAAGGAGAATTTGGCTCCAGCTTCTGCGCAAATACCTACAGAGAGTTGAAGACTGCAGTAAGAAGCCCCTATAGTCTTTGTCTTCTTTAGGCAAAACAAAATTGGTTTCTTAGCCTCTCTTCACAATCATATGCTACAGCCCCCGACCACCCTGAGTACATAGCAGAATTCCTTCTAAGAATGGCCACACCAAATTAGACCATAGTCTGTGTAACCCACTTTCAGTCTCTGAAAGTGAATGCTTAAAAAAAAGAGAAGTGAAAAGCAAGTTGGAACTGGTGTTTCTCTAGTGTGTACTCAAGCACCCAGTAATCTGTGGAGTAAACACATCTTGACACACTGGTTGTATCTTTGCTTTCAAAAACCTTGCATGATTTTTTTCCCCCACTTAACCCTTTCCAGTCATAGAATCATAGAATGCTTTGGGTTGGAAGGACCTTTAGAGGTCATCTAGTCCAACCCCCCTGCAGTAAGCAGGGACATCTTTAACCAGATCAGGTTGCTCAGAGCCCCATCCAACCTGGTCTTGAATGTTTCCAGGGATGGGGCCTCCACTACCTCTCTGGGCAACCCATTCCAGTGTTTCACTACCCTCATTGTAAAGAATTTCTTCCTTATATCCAGTCTAAACCTACCCTGTTTTAGTTTAAAACCATTACCCCTTGTCCTGTCACAGCTGGCCCTACTTTTTTCCCTGTCTTTCCTATAGGCCCCCTTTAAGCACTGAAAGGCCGCAATCAGTCTCCCTGCAGCCTTCTCTTCCCCAGGCTGAACCACCCCAACTCTCTCAGCCTGTCCTCATAGGAGAGGTGCTCCAGCCCTTGGATCATTTTCGTAGCCCGCCTCTGGACCTGCTCCAACAGTTCCATGTCCTTCTTGTGCTGAGGGCTCCAGTCAGGTTGTACCTGCAATATTCCGAACATAGCCTTCACAGCACTTTCAGTTTGGTGCAATTCTACATACAGGCTCTTCAGGATGTATGAATAATCACCCTGAATTAAAATTAAAAAATTGTGAGTATGGTATTTGACAATAACATTTAAAAGCCAATTCCTATTTTTCCTCTAATTATGTAGATGCAGAAAAGTAATAAATTCTTAAGAAGAAAACCATGGGCCTGGAGTAATGTTAACAAGCAATATCATGAGGATCATCATATTTCAGTGGAATTAAGAAGCTTTGTAAGGCCCTAGATGCTTTATTGCTAGTCCCCAATATATAATAGAAATGCCATTTTAAATTATTTCCTAGTTTAGATCATCACATACTTCCCTGATGATAAGCTTCTCAGGTCAGAGGCCACATCTTCCAGTGGTGTCATTCAGAGCATTGCAATTTATCCTGTCACACGGAGAATATGAGTTGGATTGCTGCTTAAGATTTATATTGTTGGCCTAAACTGTGCAGAAGTTGCCACTAGGACTGCAAGGAAGACTATCTGCAAATTGCTAAATGAAGGACAGAAGTATAGAACAATGCTAGCTAATTTCATCCTTATCTGTAGATCAGCTAGTTTTGATATAATCAGGATCTGCTTGAAATCTTGCTCTTGTTTAGCTCTTTGACTCTATTCCTCTACTTCTCCTTTTAAGATGGTACTTATCAAGAGGTCAAGTACAAAGATGACAGCCTTCACCTTTGAAGTGGTAAGGGACAGCAGATGAACCAGTCTGAACAGTTGCTGCCCCTGGAAGCAGAAACTACTACCTTCTCAAAAAACAGCCAGATGCCAAGCAGTAAATAAACCCAATCACAAGATATAACAGCAAAATTCAGTTCCATGGTGTTATGCTCTACATATTATACAACTCTATAGATTTATTTATGTAAGTCTCTGCACCTAGCTGATAATTTGTGTGATTTATGCAACTGTTCCATAGCAGATAATAACCTGAAGCAGTAACTTGGTCATCACTGCCTGTGGGTATTTTTCTGCATTGCTCTTCCAAATAGCAATAATAGCTTTCAATAATAAAGCTAAACGAGCACTCTTCCTAGCAAATGTTGAAATAATTGTGTTCCAGTTCTTTAGCAAAGACTTACATATGTGATTTATATACCTGTATAGAATCACAGAGTTGTTTTAAGTTGGAAAAGACCTTTAAGATCATCAAGTCCAACCATTAACCTAACACTGCCATCCCACCACTAAACCATGTCCCTAAGCACCTCGTCTATCCATCTTTTAAATACCTCCAGGGATGGGGACTCAACCACTTCCCTGGGCAGCCCGTTCCAACCCTTTTGGTGAAGAAATTTTTTCTAGTATCTAATCTAAACCTGCCCTGGCACAACTTGAGGCCATTTCACCTCATCCTATCACACAGAGACTGTGCTACTGAAATTGAATCTTGCCTTCAATCCCTTTACACCATTTCATCTAGAGCTGAAGGAAGAACAGTGTACTAATAAAAACAACCACGTGAAATGGTTTTTAAACTGAAGTTGAAATGGTTGGTAATTGATGAGTTAAAGTTTTCTGTATTTCCTCATCAGCCAGAAGGCTCTTAGGACACCCAAGACTGCCTAAGATAACCAGGTTTACTGTTTTGTTATTAATTTTTAAAACAAAAATAAAGTAGATGTCTTCTTGGCATTGCAGTTGATTTCTGTTTTGTTTTTCTTTTTCTACAGTCACAAGCTGTTTGTAAGCTGAAGACTCATCTGCCAATTTTGTACTCATAATTAAAAAAAAAAAAATAAAGCTGTTCTTCAGGGGAAAAGGTCTTACAGACAGTAAGATAATCAAAAGGTGAAGGAAGTCAATTGAAAGAGGGTTCCTTTTGTTACTGTTATCACAAGATAAACCAGTGCAAATAATTGGAAAATCCTTGGAAAATCCTTGGAAAATCCTTATGCGTAATTTTAATTTCTTAATCTTTGTAATTTCAGTGTTGCTTTTATCCTTGTGCAATGCATATGTATTTGTTCAAATACATACTTTTTCATGTGTATTGATCAGAAGGAAATTACTAAAACTTAATTATGCATCTTATTTTTGCATTTCATGAATATTCTAGCAAATTGGTTCCTTTGCAATATCTGTAAAAACAGCTGCAGGAATATCCCTTGAAAGGTAAATTTAAACTGAAATATTTGCACTAAAACCTTGAATATATTCACCCAAGTAAGGGGCAGAAATATAGTATGACTCATCCAAATAATACTCATCAATACACAGCTCATACTTTAACTTCATGCAAACCCACTCATATAGATACATCTAAAGAAATACTACTCATTGAGCTTCTTTTATGTTTCTGCACAGTATTTGAATTTTGTGAGTCTTAAGCTCTCACATACCTTTCATTGTCTCTATTTATTTGTTTGTAGCTATTTATACTGGAAAAGTGAGAAATGTTTATGTATAGAGCTGAAGAAAACTCAGCATTCCAGACTTGTTTAAAATTTGTTCAAGAAGGTAGAAAGAGTGTTCAGAAGCTCCTTTTAAACTTCTTTTATCAATTGATGTCTTTGGGTTTTTATCATATTTTTGCATAACTTCAGAGCACAGCAGTTATTACATACCTTTTATCTTACTGGATTTCAGTAACACTTAACATTTCTTATATTTTGACTTCCCTCACTTGTACCCTCTACAGCTTTCACGTGTGCCTAATATCATCATGCTATCTTTGTCTGCTAATGAGAAGGCACACATTTACAGAGAAATCACTACATCTTGAAAACCAAGATAGTCATCCATAACATCTGATATTCCTGCAGATGAAACGAGCAGTGTGCCCAAACAAACAAACAAGCAAGCCTCAATTATTCAGTTTAAGGCTGAGGAGAGATAACAACTAATCCCCCATTCTGTGAGCACCAGTTGTCACAGTCTCATTTGAGCTCTCAGTCCTGGGGACTTAGCGCTGCAGCATTGCTCTCTAATGATGATCACGTACAACAAAAGCGTAGGACTGGGTTAACAATTGCAAATGAAATAAAGGTGAGTGCATGTTCGAGATGATATTTTAAAAATCAAGGTTTATGACTTCTTTTTGTTAGACATCCTGTAATTGTTGTATTTTCCTCCTCCACCTACTCTCATTGTGCATGGATGAATACACGTATAATTAAAAATACCTTGCTATGTGTATTTAAAAAGACAATACCTTGATAATTACATGTAAGGAACAAATGTATATATCATAGAATCATAGAATGTTTTGGGTTGGAAGGGACCTTTAGAGGTCATCTAGTCCAGCTTATATATGCTGAACAGGTGTAGGAAATCTGAACAACCTGCTTTATTTCAATGCTCACTTCTATTCTACGTGGAATCTTTCAGGCTTTGCATGCATAACAGTTGGACTGTAGAAAAGACACAGAGAATTCATAGCCTCATGTAGAGCTCGTAAGTCACATCACCCCCTAAAACTATATCAAATACGCTAATTTGTCTGCTGTGTTGACCTACCAGTAACTAAGATTTTGGCCACTACAGATACATTTTTCCACAATGCCAACGTGTAGTCTGGCATGCAAAAGCCCCACAAACCCAAGCATTTCATTTCTTTCTGTTTCCGTCCACATCTGAAAATGGCTGAGTTCACTCAGACAAGCATGTAACCTCTAAACTCGTTGTAAAGGATCTTAGTGCCTCTGTGCGGACATACAACCAAAGGCATTTACGGTTCTGTCAGCACTGGTGAAGACACCAGCTGAACAGGGACTTTTTACTCAAATTTTTTGATAGTATGTTTCTTATGCTGGTAGAGGTGTAGCAGCTAACAGTTGTTTGCATTATGCTGGAGTCTATTAACATGATATTAATATTTTGTTTTAAACAGAATTCCTTAGTTAAAAGTGTATGGTACCTATAAAGTTCAATTTTCTTTCTAGCAATCTTTGAAGGTTAACCATGTTGCTGGGGAAGGTTAAACATGTTTTTCTGGAACTGTTCCCTAGCCCGAGAAATTTACACAGCTTATGTTGTTCCCATCCCCAGCATAATTATGCAGAATGTTTTATGGTGGGTTTGTTTTGGTGTGGGTTTGTTTTGTTCTTTCGCATCATTGCTTCTTGTTTGATAGAGACTGATGCATGTATGCAAAATTTCTTCTGGCTGTTTGCAGGAGACACATATCCCGCATGCAGGACCACTGGTTTGTAGACAGGCACTAAACTGCAGAAAGCAGTTTTTAAGCTTTCAAAGAATGCTAGCTGCACTACCACTCACTGAATGCTACAAAAATAACATGGTATCTGTCTAGGATTATATAAGAAAAAAAAAAAAAATTAGCTTAGTAACATACGTAACAGTAAGCTATGTTATTTTGACCCCAGGCAAAAATGTCTTACCATTTTGTAAGCTGTGTTGGAGGTTTGGGGGACAGAGTCTTCTTGATCTGTTGAAACACTATATGAAGAGTGTTAGCTTTGTAGAGAGAGGAAGTGAGGTGAAGGGTGGGTGGAAGGAGAGGAGTCTTCCAGCCTTCCCATTCTCAAGCTTTGTGCCTAAGCAAAGCAGGTTCCTAGGTTGAAAGTCAGAGAAGCATCATTTTGGTTACACGGCAGTGGCTGAAGCAGGGCTTTACAGGAGTAGCAGGTTCTGCTGCAGTTCCAGAGATTTTGCCAGGCAGAGGTGGGTTATGGAGCCTCCGCCAGGAAAAGCCCAGCCACATCCCCAAACTGGGACACTTCCTGGTGCTTTTGTGGGATGCAAAGTTTGCAAGAGCCTGGGGCGGGCTGCTAGCTTCCTAGAGCTGTTCTGATCTTCACCGAGTCTTTCCAAAGGAAACTTTGGGAAGGAACAAATGCTGGCATGTTCAGCCCAGAGCTCCATACCCTGGAAGCAGGTATGCAAGCAGCTTTGCTGCTAAAAGGCTCAGCCTGATCTTGCAATAAACTCATCTGACAACAAATGGCTGAACTACTGCACCTGAAGAGCTGCTGTCTGTGCCGAACACCTGACAGCTGTGAGGAAGGGAGAGCTGCTGAGATGTGCCGGACAACCTACGTGCACAGTGTCGAAGCGTTTCAGCAGCTTTTACTTTGGGCAAAAGGAGGGTGCTTACTCCTCTATCAGAAAATCAACATTTCTCTCTGGTCAGTGCTTTGCTGTGAAGTCCCATTAAACACGAGGTTGCCTATCCCTCAGGCTGAGTAACAAAGCATACGGTTGGTCGCAATTTAAATCCATTGATGGGGAACTCAGTAACCATACTGTCATACCTCCCGGGAAACAAAGAACGCGCATCTTTTGCACCCCATGGGCACAGAACCAACCTGTGTCCCCTTCAGAGCAGGAGGATCTTCTGAGCCTGCCTGCTTCATGCCAGAGAGTCAGTGGGGCGTGAGGAGCTGGCTGAGAAGTCCCTGTAGGTTTTACAGCTACACAGGTATTATTTCACAGGTTGAAGCAAAGATGCACTTACCTTTCAGCATGTAGCTTTCCTTTTAAATAGACTGAAATTGCTGTTATGTTCCAGAATAAGGTGCAATTCAGTAAGTCTCTAGAACTGAGCAGAAATCTAAAGCTTCCTATTTCCTTCAGTTAAAGGCTCTGGCAGCACACGTGTTGCACGTTTTCTTGCTTTCCTTTATATGAAACCCTCTATCTACAGCAATCTTCCTGTGTGTTTACTGCTGGCTTAACCTTCTCTGTTCCAGCATTGCCTAATCAAGGAGCAAACTGCACTCCACACTGAAAAGAATTTCTGTGCCACTTAATCCTTTGTGACTCCAGTCTCCAACACCTTGTACATGCCCATTTGAAGGAAAGCATTTCCTATTCTTCACAATACCTGACTCTTTCCCTGACAGAGCTGACAAAAAACAATAGACTAAAATAAAATCAGATCCGAACGATCATGTTTTTAACTGTAACACAAAGAATAACACTTAGAAAATACAGAATACTTCCTTAGAAAACGAAGTCCTAGGCTGTTTCATGTGCAAAACAGACAAAAATTTCTAGGCTCAAAGATTAACCTACAATTGCACACACTGTCCTGCAACTGTACTACCCATAAGCATCGAGCTGTCTCAACTATATGCATGCATATCCAATTAATCCTTATGTTTACCTGTATTCACATCTCTTTATGCATATAGTCACCTACAAAATCAAAAAATTAATCTGACAAATGCAGGATTTTTGCACTGAAATTGTATGCACAGATGTCCATAATACTTAATATGCTTATTGCAGCTGTACATGTAAGTTTGAACAATTTGTGTATGTTTGCAAAGATGATGTAAAACATCTCTTCAGGTTTCTTCAGCAACCACAGCAATTGCATTGTAAGAGAAGAGGGATACAAATTATTTTAGTATGCCTGTCTCATCCTTGGAAATTCCCGGTTCTTGCATATTAGTGAAATTGGGAGTTCTGAAAAGGGATGATATTTACAGTGCTCTTGCACAGGAGGATGGCAGGTAGGAGAAAAGATAGGCTGAACTGAAAGGGGGAAAATGCCTGTTTTGTATTCTCTTCCATCTGCAAGCAGATAAAGCCAAAATTATTCTGATAGTTTTCCTATGAGCAAATGCTATTTTGATTATTTTTCAGAAGTCCTGCCACTTCAATTTACTGAATAATTTTTCTCATGAGAGTTTAATTTTAAAATGGTTGACACATCCTAACAGGCTAAATACAACTCAGTGCACTGATGTTAGTCAAAATACTTGTTTTTTACTAAAATTTCTTTAAAAGAGACAAAGGGGGCATAGTGCCTGCTAACAGACTGAAAGACCTACCTCCATCATCCTCCAGTTTACATTAGTCTGATGATTTATTTTAGTTAAACCTGATGGTGCCTCTTAGCATCAATAAATCTTAACAATGCTTGCTAGTTCCTAAAGAGCAGCTACTGGGATGGGTCAAGATGAGAGCAGCGTGACAGAAGCTCAACTGCAGCAAATCGAGAATGTGCCTTTCAATTTACAAGACCGAATGAAAGCCATGTGGCAATGGGATTCTGGGAGCTCTTGATATGAAAGAGGAGAAACCTGGCCTGCTCCATCAGAGAGAAAGTACCTTTTCTTACTACCTAATTCCTTCCATTTTCAAATTCATGTTCCTTTATACCACCCAGAACAATGACCAATTCTTTGGTAAAACAAAGGTTTGGAGGGAAGACTTAATGTGCAAGTTCGTGTTTCTATAAAGGTCAACAGACCAGCTATTTTAGCTACAAGCAACTGAGCTATTCACAGACAAGATAAAGAGAAGTTTTCAAGGTGTGTTCAATAGATTCCTGGGAGCCCTTCTCTGCACTGCACTACAGGCAGCACTTACAACTTCTGTATGAAGGATGGTGGCGCACCATGTACCTATTCTTGTCTGCAGCCTTTAAATTACGTTTTTAAAACCCCACTTTTTTCCCCCTTGTTATTACCATGCAAGCAATTGTTGTGGTAACATTACAAATGATACATAATGAAGAAAAGATCTGTGCAAGGCCTTCAACCATTTAAGATCCCCTCCCACAGAGATAAATATTACATCTTACAGCTGGATTACTGCCCCAGGCAGAAAGTTGAGCAGTTAAAGAAAGGATTAAATTTAAACAGTAGAGCTGCTAAAAAAGACTTGTACATCACGAAATAAGACAAAACATGAAGAGTAAGAGTTAGATTTAATGATTAATTAAATTATTACTGAACCCAGCTCTTACACCTCTTTTCTTTCTCATAATTAAGGAAAACATTGGGCAATCCATAGTATATTTAAACAAAAATGTATGCATTGCACAAGGATAAAAGCAACACTGAAATCACAAAGATTTTCATTTCATGTGAGAAATTAAAATGATGCATTAGTGGAAAAGTGTAAATGGGAGTACTTTAGTAGTCAAAATAAATATTTAATAAAAACCACACACCCATGACAAAGTATCAAAACAACAGAACTTCGTATTTGGAAGGATACTGTCTACATTTCCTTGTGTTAAACATCGCTAAATCCAGTGGCTTAATTATTATCACACTGTCTTCAGCAATCATTGCTTATATTAGTGTTGTAGAAAGTCATGAGACTAGAAATACTGTTCCAGTGACAGAAGTAGTAAAGCCATAGTAAAGCTTGCTATAAACAAGGAAGAATTTACTACACCAAGGAGTCAATCCACTGCTATTGACAGAAAGTCAACAGACTACTGCATAGCATACTGGTTACTGTATCCAAAAGTGCATTTATCAGCATTCAGTGAACTGGGGAAAAAGTGAGAAACCCACCCTTTTTTATGTAATTTTTAAAAATAACCAGATGATTGACAGTTGAAGAAAAAACACATATTTCCTTTAAAAGTAAAAGCATAGTCTAAAGACCTTAAGAGCACCATAGGATTTCTACCAGGTAAAACAGTACAAACCATTAGCATTGTAAGTAAAGAACAATTAAAAGGTTATTATATCATTCCATATTTAGGACACAACTGAGAATTTTAGTGTGTTGTTGCACCCTCCTATACTACAAACAGTGGCATTTTGATGACTTTCTGTTAACTTCTGGAAACTAATAATGCAAAGTAAAACTCTTTTTCATGTATAGCAGAGGTCTAGAAACATTTAAACTGAAGATGTGTAAACTGGAATGCAGATAATGTTAATACAAACAGGTTTATATGGAGGAAAGCAGCAGTGTCTGGCTTATCCTATTAATTCTCCATTCAGTTCTTTCACTGATTTTTGAAAGTAGCATTACTGAATATCCCTGACTACCAATGATTTTTGAGTGCTCTTTTCTCACTATTAGGATTCTGCATTTAAAATTATTCTCAAACCCTTTATCCTTCGATTCCCACCCATCCCCTACATCATATTTAAAAGTTGCATTGTACTGCCTTCTGTGGCTTTCTAAGCGATATGCAGTCAACATCATTTCTACTTCCGAAGCACTGAGACCACTTTCCAGTTGGATCATGTATTCAACAATAATTAAAAATAGTATTCTCCCCTTATTCTATTGTGACATCATAAAGACTATTCACCATTTAATATACGTTCAATCTCTTCTAGTCTTTTCAAAGCAGCAACTCTCTTTTTCTCAATGTCTTTGATTTCTTTTGTAGATTTTTTGGGATTCTCTTTGTCCATATTGTTTTTCTCTTTTTTTTCTGAGTGCTCTTTATTTTTATCAACTGTTGTTTGGGTGGTTTTCTGCTCATTTTTTACTTCCTTCAAATTCTGAAATGAAGTTTTTTTTTTTTCTTCTGCAGCTGCAGTCCCATCTGTTGGAAGTGATGACTGTTCCGTAGCCCTGAGTGATGCAATTTTACTTCTAACTATGCTTAGATGACGCTGAATGTACTCTTCATGAGGTGCCAGTGCTAGCGTTTCAACCAAACATTTTTCTGCTTTTATTAAGTCTCGTTCTTCGAAGTAAACCACACAAAGATTATGTTTTCCTTGTACATTGCTGGGATCCAGTTCCAAAATTTTTTCAAAACACATTTTTGCTCCAAGGATATCCTTCTTCTGGTTCATAAGGATATCTCCTTTCAGAATCAGACCTTTGGTATGATCAGGGTAGTATCTCAGTAGGTCTTCCAGCACAGGCAAAGCCATCAATTCTTTTCCTGTCTGAGAATAAAGCAGTGCCAAATTGAACAAAGCACTTCGGAAGTTTGGCTGTAACCTTATGGCTTTCTTCATCCATGCCTCTGCTTCCATATCTTTTTTGTCATCCATTGCCAGCATACCCAAATTGAAGTACCCGTTTGCATCTTGTGGTTCTTCTTTCACATAATGTAACAGTCTTTGTTTAGCTTCAGGTCTAAGCCGAGCATCACCTAAATGACAGAAAACGCATTTAATTCCAAATTTATTCTGCAGGAATTTTAGACTGGGCCTGTAAAATGCTAATTTTTACACAAATTAAAATATAACATCTTTAACACAACTGTTTAAATGCAAAGGGTTTAAAATGTTACTGTTTATTGTTGCCAGGTAACAGCAAAAGTAAATGACATCTACCTTCTTTATAGAATGAAACTACTTAGAGTTGTCTTGTAGCCAAAGTCAGCATCATTACTCTGTTATCTGTTGAGTTATATTTAGGTTTGGTGTAACACACAAAAGGTGTCTCTACAAGTTTAAGACAAGTTATTTTCATGTATGGTTGAGCAACCGGAATGCAGAGAAGATGTCAGTTCTGACAAACCAGCTCTTACAGAGACAAACTTGGAGTGGAAGACCGCATTTTGTTAAAGATAGACTGAAAAAATTTAAAAACAGAGATCTCATGGGGTGACTTCAGAAGCAGCCAGGGTAAAATATCTTCTAACACCAAAACAGTAAAATCTCTAACTCCCATATTTTAATTTGCATCAAAGTTTGAAAAAAATTATAGTAAAATTATCGTATCTGACAATATCATGATTAGCTAGACTCATCTGCAGTCTGTGCTATTTTTCTGAATACACCAGTGAACATATTTTAGTAAGGAATCCCAGGCACAGACTTACTGAAAGATAGGGAGCAGAGGCCTGATTTTAACCACATTCTTTCACCTCCTGAAACAGTGCTGCACTTTCCAGTATGAACTGAATACTAGATAGTAATGCTTCTGCTTGTTTGAAGCCTCTTGTGCTTCTACAGACAAGAAACAAGGCATTTCTTGTACTACCTAATTTACTGTGTGAGAAGAGATGGAGAATAATCCATTTGCATCGGCTCAAATCAACTCTGTATTATCTTTCTTAGGGGTAGTTGACCATCCCAACAAAAGGGAAACAAACCTTACTAGTCACTTGCCAAATACTCTTTCCAACAGCCTGAATTCACCAAGGGCTTATATTTACCCATACAGCTATAAGCTGTACATATGGAAAAAATAAACTCATGAAAATCCGACTTAATTCATAGTAATTAGCAGTATTACAGAGAAACCCAAGAAAACATTCACATTTCCCAGGGCTGGATTTAAAGCCCACAGATGTCATGTGTTTTTTTAGTCAGTGAAGAGTGAAATCAATCAACAGAAATGCAAAACATGGATATTACACATATTTTACAAAATATTATTTTTTTAAGATTATATAGGCACAATTTTGAAGCTGTTTGTGTAACACTTCTTTATAAGATGTTCTCTTGTAAAATGGCACTTGTGTTAAAGATGCTGATCAGCTAAGGTATATGTACGCTTTGCACAAATTCCATACACTGCTGATAAATTACAAAGCTGAGTATTACAATAGTTTCCTCTTTGATGATGCTACGAACTTCTGTTTCCCAAAAATAAAACATTCATTAAAAAAGTAAATAGTATGGATCCTATAAATGCAAGTATACAATTTTTATATAAGCGACTAGTAACATACCAGATTCCTGCATTAGCAGTGCTGAGTTGAATAATGCCAGTTTATGTGTTGGGTTGAGTTCTAGCGCTCGGTTGAAATTCTTCAGGGCTTCTGTTGGATCTTTCAGTTCAATGTAAACAATTGCCAAGTTGTACCACAGGTCTGCATTGGTTCTGTCTAGTTCTAGAGCTCTAAGATAAGCTTCCTTAGCTTTCAGAGGTTTGTTCATTTTTAAAAGTAATTCTCCCCTGTTGAGGAATAAGATTTAATGTTCAACTTTTATTCATACTAATATGAAAATAATTGATTATTAGGTTTTTTAAAAGTCCACCTTCCTATAGAGAATAGAAGTGAGATAACAGTGTTTTTTCTTTTTTGTTTGTTTTAAACACAAAATAATACGGGACCTTCTTTACATACCATTCCCAAAGCTTTCAGCTCTCGAAAGTCTGTATACAACAAACACATATGCAGGACAAAAACCTAAAAAAAAGCAATCTCTTGATTGCTATCACGGTTCCTGATACCGGCTCTGTAATTAAACTGCAACAGCTATAGTTTAGGCATCTTTGCACCTCCGTAAGTCCCAATGGGAATGATAACCAACAAAACAGTGAACAGAAGCCTCAATATCCACAGCCACATCACTTTTACTGATTTAGCTGCCATTTATGTACTTTTTAGTTAAGTCTTGCATTTTCTGGTCCACCTTTATCACAGCAGGATAAAGAAAGCTCCATGATTCAGAGTAACCAAAAGCTTTTTAGTTCAAAACTAAAGTAGGAGATTTGAGTTTGAGATTCATAAAGAAATCTAATGGAAGCATCTTGCTATACAATGTTTCAATATACAGCCTGCACGGAACCATGCCATTTGAAGCAAGAATTTAAAAGAACAGGGCTTGTAACGAATAATTGATTATTGCCCCAAATCTTCACCTTCTCATTTGGAAATTAATCAATTCCAGCAGCTAATTCAACTGTATGAACTAAATACTGTTCATAGCACTGCGAATACATAAACATTTATTAAGAATATGTATCTCTCAAATTAGAAAAGATACCTGCTGATGTAAGCCTGCTTGAAATCTGGCCTCATACTAATTGCTTGTCGATATAATTGATCCGCTTCTTCAAGGCGAGATTCATTTGCCCGAATTAAGTTTGCAAGATTGATATAAACATTCAGATGGTTAGGAGCAACTCTTGCTGCATACTTTTTACCTGGAATAATCTGTCAAAAAAGAATATCAAACACAGATGAGCAAAACAATGAAAGACAATCAGTATAGATGATCTCTTCACTCTGCCACATTTGTTTTATGCTATCACTAGACATTAGTGTACACGCTCTTAATGATTACAGATAGCAATACTTCTTTCCCAGAAAATCATATCAAAATATAAACAGAGTATTTTTTCTTCTTAATTGTATGAAGATATAGATGATTTTGATATGATATTTAAGATATCAGTTAATTGAGCTCTGCTACTACATAATTGGGCTCATGCAGATAGCCATTAGAAACCAACCAGACATTGCAAAATTTTCCCCATTCAAAGAGTATTTCCTATAGCCAAAACTGATATTCTATCAGACGTTTTCATTTCTTTTTTTAACCCTCCAGCCTAAGTGTAAATAAGATTTTACCAGCCACTTATATAGCAGATGAAAAGTAGTCACGAAAGATTAAAATGCTATACATTGCAACTGTTGTACTGTTTATACTTTATCTGTCTAGAATCTTCATACTGTTTCACAATACAAACTTTTTAATACCATACTTCTACTCAAGGGACTGCTGATTTTTATTGTCAGTCTTGTTTTACCCACAGCTTTTGTTACCTTCATATGTTCTCCAAAATATTCCTCCTTTTCTCCTAAAGAGCTAGAATAAGTAATACTTGCTAGGTATAAATATAACTTAACAAATGGTAAAAGTAACAAAACACATGTTTTTAAAATGTGTTCAGGCAAAGATTTTTTTTGTTGCTGGTGCGGCTACCTTCTCCCACCTCTAATGCTGCATTTAAGCCTTCTCTTGAGGGCTCAAACTCAGTCATCATCAATGTATTAGCTGTAAGTGAAAATAAACTCACTGTGACTAGAAACTGTAGGCACATTTTAAACTGCTGCTTTCTTTTACACCTTCAGTTTCACCAAAAATACCCCACAGGGGTATAAAAAGTAACTTAAAATAGTTTTAACAAAGAAGTTCCAAGTTAGCAATTTGTTAACAGCCATAACTGCATACAACCTACTCTTTTAATAAATAGGTTTTAAAAAACATCCTAACAACTTTGAAGTATACAGCAACACAGAGCTTCAGGAAAAAATACAAAAAACATATAATGAATATAGGTCTCAAAGAGTTCCCTATCGTGGTGGAAGATAAAGTTACTAATTACCTGTGGCATCAATGATTTAGCAATCATATATGATTCTTCAGCTTCTTTAGTTTTGTTTAAGTTCTTGTAAGTTCTTCCTACATTCATATGGGCACCAATATCATCTTAATAAAGAAAAGAACAAAATTTCAATCATGAAAACAAATACCTTTGCCTTCAGAGTAGCATGAAGTACAGGTACTGCATAAAGAACAACAACAACAAAAAGCAGTTCAATCTTAATTATGAAGCTAATAATTTAACCATGAACCAAAGACAAATTATGAAGTTATTTGGGAAACGGTAAAAAATTTGAGGTCATACTTCCACATATCTATCTTTAATCTCTTGCTATAGTAAAGGTACATAAATTGAACATAATTTATTAGGCTTCTAAAAGGAAAGGTTGTCCAGCACTAGGCAGAACTTCTTTTGCAACAGTATGTAAAATAGAGTAAATGTGCACTTTGATGTTGTCTAGATTTTTTAATTGTTTTATACACCTCCTTCGTTTTAAACAAGAAAAATAACAATTATGTTTCATAAGAAATTACATTTTAAGTTAATTCAGAAACAATGTCATCAAAATAATAGTTTTAAATAGAAAGTCTTTGCATGTTTTTATAGACAGAAACTTTTCTGGAGAACTTTCTTATTTCCAAAAACTATGGATCAATTAATGTAGTGTATGGCATTGTCTGATGTTCAGTTGCTGAAAAACAGATCATTGAGAAGATTCTGTTAAGTAAGCTAAGCATACTGAAATACTAGGAGTGTGGAGACACCACTCAATGGCAATTAGTCAAAGCTTTTACCTGGTTGCACTTGCGTGGCTTGTATGAAGAATTGCAGAGCTCGTTCAAAATTCTTTTCATTTTCTAATGCATGCCCCACGTTGTTCCACAGTTTTGCATTGTTCTTATTTACCTAAAACCAGGAAAAAAGATACCAACATGTAAGGTATTAAGCTGAAATTACATAACAACTGATTTTCTTTTAACTATGTCTTAAAGATGTAAATAAGCACAGCAAATAACAGATTTCATCAAGCTGCTAACAAAACACTGCATACAGAATCATAGAGTCATAGAATGCTTTGGGTTGGAAGGGACCTTTAGAGGTCATCTAGTCCAACCCCCTGCAGTGAGCAGGGACATCTTCAGCCAGATCAGGTTGCTCAAAGCCCCATCCAATCTGATCTTGAATGTTTCCAGGAATGAATGATTACATTGAACTTGTTACTCAACATCCATTTTAGTTATTTGCCCCTAGAAATAGCAAATGTTTAGAATTCACTATAATTGTTACAGGATGTCGTACAAACTATCCCATCATGCCATATGCATATTGAAGAAATTATTCAACGCATCAAACTTTTTGTAGATTTTTGTACTGAAACATATCGTGCTTTCATCCAGATAAGAGAATACATTCAACTACTTTAACACAAGAAAAAATTATCATTTATTTCTTGCACGTGAATTCCCATGCGTGCATCACACTGCTTTTAAAGCATTCCCAAAAGCAAATAATTAGATGTAAATATTGTTAATGTAGAAATAAAAGTGGCAAAACAAGCATAATTTCTCTCAATGTTTATCATGCTCTACTGCAGCTTTTTGAGAAGAACAGCAATGCAAACTTTCCATTAGCCTTTTCAAATAGCATACAGTACCTTTAAAGCTGACATAAACAATGTGTACTCTGACTCCCAATCCCAGTTTCTGTGCAATGTTTTTAAGGCATGAGTGAATAGTACCGCAGCCAAACAAACCCAAGAAATTTTTCTTAGCACACTATTAAATAAAACAAACAAAGATTTGTTACAAGCACACAAACAATTTTAATTTATACTAGAATAAGTATCTCATATGCTAGGAGGCAAATAAACTGAGGACCATATTTATGAATGGTAAATTCCAATTTATTTCCTCATCACCAGATGGCATGCTGAAAAATTTGAAAGGAAAGAAAGGCCAATTTCAAGTTAATTTTGTTATTTACCTGATTTTTTGTTATCACTATGTAATTCGCTTAATTAGAACAAATGTAATCCATATAATATAAACAAAAAAACCAAAAGAAAATTATAGTTCTGTTAGATCTTATCTGTAATTTAAGGCAATGAACATGATGTCAAACAGTGAGTTTCTTCAAAACACTGTACAAAATGTTAAAAAAAAAAAAAGAAAAAAAGCAACTAAAATATCAACCCATCCTTTCGTTTCATATCAGATAATTCCACACAAATTCTTTACTGCACACATCACCGATCTTTCCCGCTCTGTAGAACATGTGTTAATAGAGAGGGCTGCTGTGGAGACTACTCAGTCTTCCATAAGCAAATAAAATCTTATTGCTACTGTAATATCTACACAGAAGTAAGGTTTAGTGTCATTGCAGCGATTTTATTTTTAAATCTGCAAACTGGGGCGGAAGTCTCTGCAACAAGCTTGTCAGGAACAATCTTCTAGATTCCATTCAGTTTATTTTTCTGGAGTTGAAACATGACTGACTTTAACCACAACAAATATAAAACATACATTTTAACATGCTGGTCATCTGGTCTCTGAACTCTAATTTAATTATGAAACATGTTGAACACCCAGTAGCCTTCCTACAATTATGAATATAATTTTGTTTTTAAAAACCTCATTCTTGAGCAGACATACGTCTGTTCACTATTGCCAGCTATTTCTTATACTTGACTTATGCAACAGCTGTTCACGCTGCTATGTACTTCACATGGGTTTGCTAAAAACTGAAAGGGTTTTTTTCCCCTCCATTTTTAAGATATACAAACTCCTGTGCAGACTTAAGACTACTGTGTTTGGTTTTAAAAAAATGATAGAGCAGAACAGCAGAATTGAGAGAAATTCTAAAACATTAGCAAAGCACCAGTGAGAACTGGCATATACAGTAATCTCTATCCCCAACAACCTTCTGAGAAAGTTTTTTCTTTCCACATATTTCTAAAGCAAGGAACCTTCTCTCTCTCATAACACTTTTTAGAGTGCTGATTCCCAGTATTTTTCTAGTAAATGACGCTGCTGCCTAATTCTTTTCCCCAGCCATCCTCTCCTGGGTCCTTGCTTTTTTCACATCACTTCCATTTTTACTGCCTTGTAGTGGTATTTCTGACAATACTTTCTCCTCATTCCCACGAGGTACCACTGATTTCTCATTATCAAGTGCTGTCAGCTTTGGCAGCACCAGTTACAGCACCAGCTATACTGCAAGGCCTCACCTCTAATGACAGCAGACAACATAGACAAGGAATTACTGCCTTTCTGTTTGTCTTAACTAGCATTAGGATGCCACTGGAGTAACAACAGTAAAGCATCCAGGTCAGAGGAAGGTATGTGCAGATCAACATACAAGATAGCAGAAAAAAGAGAGGTGCGTGCAAAACATGCTTTTAGAGCAGAATTTCCTAAGCAGAAATTGTTATCAAAAAAATTCTTTAGTTTAAACAAATACTTAATGGCTCTGATGTCCGTTCCTAGCACAGCATGTCTGAAAATTTAGCCAGTAAAGGATATTTTAATATGCTGCGGACTAATATACATGCATTATATAAACTTCAGTCAGTAATCAAATCTGGCCAAGAAATTTTTTTTCCTAACTCTTAAAAATGTCAGATTTAAACAGAAAACTTTTGTGTTTCTTTAGATAAAAGAGATGTGTTATACTACTAGGCTCATAGGCAAAGTCCATTTTGTAGCAAGGTGTAATGTAAGTTACACCACATTCTAAAAAGGTTTGGTGCAGTCTGAGGCTTTTTATATAGATACATATGCTTATATATATAAAAAAAAAAAAAAATTATGTGTATACATGTATGTGTGCGTGTATATATACATATATTTTAAATAAATGTTATAATACCCTCAGAATAATCCACCGGTCTCCTAAGAACTTCCTTGTTGTCATTTGTTCACATGACTGCCAAATGGTTTCTTGGTCATTACCCTGTGTATTCATTAAGAACTTGAAACCGAATATGAGCTATAATGTAATAAATTCATACTGGTAAAAGCTCTACTGAGAAAGCTTGCATTTATAAATATGGTTATTGTTTATGAAATGAAGAGAGAGGAGTTAAACCAGTCATAGGTAACACTACCTTACCTTTTATTCGATAATTTCTTCCATCCATGTGCTACTAAAATGCAGAATCCCATGCTAGGAACATACAACACTCGTTCTGCTACCACGAATCCAACAGGAAAAAAGAGATTTGATGCAGGAATGAATGGTAGCACTATTAAGCAGAGTGCCTTAGAAAAGAAATGCAAATGAATTAGTAATCAAGATTAGGCAGTGACAAACTGTACCCAAGAAACAATTACAAAGCAATTAAAAAAAAAAAAAAATCCCATGCATACATAGTAATTTTTGGCGTTTTTTTTTTTTTTTTTTAAACATTAACAGCTGTTTTACACTAATACCACTCTGAACATGGCAAGTTTTAACCTGAAAATGACACTATTCCTTACCTAAGGGCCTACCAGTGTATTTGCTTTTCTATATCACAGAAAAGAGCAGCTGTATGACAAAACACAAGGATCAAAGGATCAAATTCAAAACAATGTTTTAATAAGAGTTCCACATATAAAAAAATGACAGTCTGAGAACCTTGGACATTATCTTTTATAACAATTAAAAATTTATACCAGCTTATAGGATGCATAAAATTGTTATTTTTGCAATATAATAAAGATAATTTTTAGTTTCTGTAAAAAATGTGAAGAAATAACATAAATATCAGAATCAACCACGGAATAAACATAAGGGCACCCTGAAATATCTAAAATTACAATGAACTTCAGAACTGCATAATTGCAGCTCTTAGGTTGGTGACAGGCATCTTAACAAAAGGTGCATTTATTAGGAGACAGAGAAATCCATCTGCTGCAAAGAAGTGGACATGACCATTTGCTTTAAGTCCTGGGTGTTTGCTAAATAGCAGCTTTACAATCTCTGGTACCAGAAAGGAATCAAATAATTATTTCATAATATCTGGCCTACAAGATACAAAACCCAAAATCCTTACAGAAATGGAACGTTTCTTTGAATAAAGAAAATAAGAGAAATTTTCTAGAACTTTTCAATACAACTGGCTGTCACCTTCTGTCCAGATTTAAGCATAACTTCACCTGCCTTTTCCATGCTAAAATAGTTAACACATTCAGTTTGGAAGTCAGTCTTTATATAGGATTTCCCATATAAAAATGCAACATTGATTTAAAACTTTAAGTAAGGTTTAGCTCATATTTCAAGGGGCCAAGAATATGCCCATGGATCATTAACACAGCTCAGCTGATCCACATCAATTCAATAAGCTACATGAAAATAAATATATAATTAAGTCTTGAAATCACAAGCATGATATAAAGAATATGTTGATTACTTGGGGACAAAATTTAATTTAATGCCATTTCACATTTCACTCCCTTTCTCCTTTACATTTTTATAGTACATGCTCCTTATAAAGCACCTACCAATCTGTAAAAGTCTCAACACAGAACTCTGTTACCGCTTTTTGCAATCCACTTTGAAATGCAGGATTCATCACGCTATCCCCAAGCCAGACCTCTGTATCAGTTCTTAATTTAGTTATAGCAAATGCCTGCACACTTTTGGCAGTGGATTTATGGGAAGTGAGGGTATCATTCTGTATTACATTCTGGTTTGAGCAGGCAAAAGCATTTGTGAGTACAAAAGCAAATACATGAAAGCACATTTGAAGTGTGCTTTAGCAAACAATGTGCTGTTTTGCAAATGTTTTACTGCAATGTGAATAAACTGTATTTAGCTTTAAAATGCATATATGGCTTGTACATAGGCTAAAATGAATCAACTTATGAAATCTTCTGATAAACTGAAGTCACATCTTATAATCTTAAAAATTATTGTTTTACATTATTGCTCAAAAAATGCAGGGTTTTTTGTTTTTTAAATATAGTGAGGACATTGGTCCCACAGCCCCATGAGGTCAACGTATGTGTAGTGAAAACCAATTCTTTCCAATGGTTGAGTGGAAAGGATTCTGCAGTTGAAATAGACCATGCTTGATCTCAACTGAGTGCTTATGATCTAGGCATCTAATAAAAAGGTTTTTGCATGTTCTGGTCTATGCAATTCCTCTGATGACAAACGTTACACAACGTTTTGCCAAACTTCACTTTTTCCTCTCCTTAGCATACCATCTTTCAAACACAATTTCTTGGGCAAGAAACTCAAAGCCCTAGTGCAGATTAATTAATTTTTAATAAAAATTATTGCATTCTCATTTCCTAAGCAATTAGCTTCCAGGCACTTAGATACTACATCTGACAGAAATCAGCATCATACTGAAGATTATATACACAACATAGGTATATATTAAAGGAAAATAACTTTCATTAAACAAGGATTATATGGCATTAAGCAACATTGAGGCTCGCATGCTGGAGTGAATGGTCTCAGAAGACCCTTTCTACAAAACACTTGGAATAATGAAAACAAATATAAAAACCCCATCCTCAAACAAAAACTAACTGACCTAAACCAACATATGCTGCCAATTCCATTAACCCTCTCCTCTTCTAAGCTTTACTGGGTAGGGAATAAACAGAAATGTAGGGAAATAAAGAGCCTTAAAGTTTAAGAGCTGTGTCCTACAAAAAACCATGAACCACTCCCCCCCCCACATTTCTACTGCTATTAGGGCACTGGAGAAAAATTGTTTCAGCTTATGTAAGAAGGAAGATTAAACTACCCCCTTATATTTTGTTAAGTGCTGTAAAACTGTAATTTTTTTTTCTAGGTATGTCACCTTGCACATTTATTATATCGATAAACTATCAAAGTTTTTTCTTCATATGCAGTTTCCAAAATTAGGAGAAAGGCTTCATCAGCAATACTACAGATCTCTTTCACAATTTTCTACTGAAACAAATTGCCTCGCTCCAGTGACAAGACAAGAAAAAACATACGAGTCAGAACTACAATGTTAGGTCTCTTTGAAGTGAATCAAAGTTTGTCAGCTGCTTAGCAAAGAAATCCTCAGTCTTAAGTTGTGCATAAATATTCCCACCCATCTGAAACTTTAAATATGTAACTCAGCCAACAAAAAAGTACGTTATTTCTGAAGTAGACTAAGATCTATGATGCAGGGTTGTTGTACACATAATAGCACCACTGATTTAATAAAAAGCATGGTACCAGGTAATCATTAATCCTGTGAAAATTTGCAATGGAAGCAATAAAAAAGATGACTGGGTTTGGATGAAAAAATACCACCTCATTTGCTCCTTTCCACTTCCTCCAAAATATTCTTTCCTATTAATCCATTTCATTTTTAAGGCCATATAATACCAAAAACCAGGAACTGATCTTACAGGTTGACAAAAGCAGGTTTTCTTTAGAATATGGAAAAGACTACAGAAGAATAACTTTGTTAAAAAACAACAAAAGAGGAAAGCTTATATTCTTAAATATGTCCTTTTCTTTTATACCTATGAGAGAGAAAATCAAGTCACTTGCTAAATACGCAGCATGACTACTGACATTTAAATAAGGTAGGCAGTTTGCAGGATGGAAATGCATTCCAATCCTTAAAACATATTTAAGTTCTACTGAAAACATCCCTTTGCTAGTTGAGTTCTGAATACCTGAGAAAGGCAGCAATACAGTTTGCAAATACATAACAAGGGGCATATTTATTCTCATCTCTTGTCTATTCTCCTCCATCTCATCCCTGACAGTCACATACTTAACTGCAATTTAATAGTTTTGTTGCTACAACAATTTTCCTCTTTTCTTATGTGTTCATTCTAGCCCAAAGGAGATGCATGTAATATCTCCAGGTCACAGCAGATTAGACATGTGACCAAACAACCCGAGCCACTTACACTCTTAAAAAAAAAAAGGACAAAAACAATGCATCGTTCATACCATCAATACAGTCTTGGAGGAATCCCCAGGATATCGGAGGCTGAAGACAATCAAAGATCCCAGAAAGCAAAAGAAGGTAAGGGTGGCAACATTTCTAACATCTAACAAAGACTCCACGAGAGGAATAGTTCCCATTGTCCAGTCACAGCATAATTCTGAGGGGTTGAGAAGAAGCCAAGCATTTACAGGCAGGAGGTAGTTGAAAGTCAGCTGTCTTGCTGGGGATGGACTAACAGCAGCTGGGTTATCAAACCTAAAGCAAAAGAAAGGAGAAAAAATAAGCTTTTCATATGGTCTCGATCCACTTTTTGCTCAGAAACCAGCAGACTTTAGATTCATAGATGGAACTACAAATTACAGACATGTACAATATCGTAATCTTCCTGCATTTTTCAGGTGTATAACTTGGGAACCATGCACAATGACTCATCTTAGCATGGGACAGAGCCTCCTCCAAGTTTAAGAAACTGGTTTGGGATATATTCAACATGAAGTTTGAAGAAACAGAATGATTTACACCTAAAGTTGGGTTCAGTGGTCCTTGTTCATGTTTTTAATAGTTTGCCTCATTTTTCAGTGAAAATAACAGATTCTTGTATTTCTACATTGCTTTTCAGTTCTAACATTATTCATGTAAACTTATCCTCACACACTGTACCTGAAGTCAACCATGCTTTCTGCATAGTACACACCTAAAACCAAAACAGTATTTTGTATGTAGAAGAGGAAAAACTTACTAAGAGGTTTGGAGTATTCAGCCAAAGTTCAAAGACATAGCTAATACTTTAGTAATAAAACATTTAACTTCTGAATTACTAAGATGAACTAACAACCATTAAGTTTTTCAAAATTAATGACTGCTTGGATACCTCAATATTTTGGACATTCTTGTCAACAAATACTGAAATATACCATTTATCAATTTCACAAAAAATGTGATATTGTACAGTCATTGCTTACCAATATTAAAATAAGATAATAAACACTTAAGTTGATGTCTTTTTGGCCATTTTGTTCAGACCTCATTAAGCCACATCTTAAATCAGTGTCTGTAAATAAGAGACACTTCACTATTACCTTGTAAACACTGGAAGTTGAGACTGGATAACCTGGACCCTGACAACTACAAGCAGCAGTGTACTGAACATTAGGACTATGAGCTTCAACAGTGTTTGGAGCATTGAGAAAGGAATACTGCCCTTCCCTCGAAGGATCTGTACAGCTGTGTCCAACAACACTGGCAAGGTGTACTGCAAAGCAAAAAAAGTGTTTATAAGCAGACAGCGTACTTGTTAATCCCTTAGATAAAAACGAGCTAATCTTTTTTTGTTCTTGTTCTTCTCTAAATGCCTGCTCCAAATCATTAGTCAACCAGCTTATCACACCCTTCATGACAACCTCCAAAAAGATGTCCAACATTCTAATAAAAATAACTCTGTTCAAGTATTCTTGCTAACACTACTGCAGCTGAACTTGTATGCCTGTAGTTCTGTATTTTGCACTGACAGTTCGGATTTTATCGTTTCTACTCAGCTGACTTACAGAAACTTGTTAAACTTTCATGAAATTGAGGATCAGATCAAAAGTTACTAAAAGAAAGGAATAGTGGATTGAAAAGTACGGTCACATACTCATGATTTCCTTAGAAATCCAGTTTGAAAATTATATTCTTATTGACTAGACTTGCAAAGGCAATAGTTACAAACACACATATTTCTGTAAGCACAAAAAAAAAAATTGTGTTTTGGTTATTTTGGCCTTGAGTATGTATCCTCAAGACACAGTCTTTTGGCTTTTACTGGTGCAGTTTTTGCAAAATATTCCTTCAAATAATAATAGGAATAGTAAACTAGAATATTTTCTTAGAATATGCAACGGTACATTTTCAAATTGCACATTGTTTGACTATTAAGAAGCCACTAATTATTTCATTGCAGGAACATCTTGTTTCTCTAAACAGAAGAAAAGTTACTCTTAACTTAAAGACTTATCGATGCTTAAGATGAAACCTATCAGATTAGAAATTAAACTTAAAGGTATTCTTAGAACAACAAATTTTGTAAAAATATTACTGATTCAAATAAGACTACTCCAAAACATCTGGTTATTCATTAGAAGGTGATGAAATGCATTTGTATGTAGTGTGTTCTCTGGTTTTACTACAGGAATTAATCTTTACTACTGGATTATATTTATATAATTCTAAAATCTACAATTTATAAAATTAATATTTACTACAGGAAATAAACCCCCATCTTTATGCACCTCAGACTTTAATCAAGACTGTTACGTGCTAGTCTTTGCAAACCTTGTTTAACTAAAACCTTAGGTTTCAATTAAGACATGTGAATTCTTTATTGAGTGTATTTGGTAACATCTCTGTATGGCATGCAAAGGACAACTTAGAAGTCACTGGATCCCCTCACCATGAACCGTGTATGTTAAACATTAGCTGAGTCAAAAAAAAGTCTGAAAAATATAACAGAACTATGGAGTTATCCTGAACTAATGAAAATCAGTCTGGAAATATGACACTTCAGAGTACTTAACGTCTCACTACAGAATTCCTGAGAAAAAACCCAATTTATTTTTCAACAGCTTACCCCTTGAGCAATAAATACTTCATACACACAGCATATCCCCACCACTGTTATTCCTTGTTCTTTACACAGTGTTGCAACAGCTACTAGAAACACAGTCACTGCAATTGGAGTCCACACTGCAAATAAAGACATTATTGAAAACGTTCCATCTTACAACAAAACCAAACATTTAATAAGTAAATTAACTTAAAAAGTGAAGACTTTGGCTCTTCATGTTTGAACACGCTATGTTCTATAAACTTATTCAGTATGCCACTTGTTATTGAAGGGAAGATTACAGGTTTTACTCTACAGAAAATACTACACATGTATCAGTGTTAAACCTGCCTCCCTTAAATCGAAACAATTAAATGAAAGGCAAAAGACTATCTATGACAGGAAAACAGAAAGCCCCAATCTTTCATAATTCACCAATTTTTCAAATGGAATGTTTTATAGGGAGTCACGAATTTTCACAAGGTCAATTTGACTTTGGAAGAGGAAAGCTTCCTACATCTCCACTGAAACTTTACAGCTTACTTGTGACCCTCGGAGGCATCTCAGCATACTTCCACTTCCTTGCATTAACAGAAGTCAGTGCAAGAGTCCCCTACTCTAGGTGTGACAAAACAACTGAAAAAGTGTTCAATTTATAATGGAAAGTACTATTACATGGGTATCTTGGGGCTGAAGAGCTTTTATACACACTTGCTAAATAACCAATACATCCATATTACAATTTTAAGAGCTCTATTATCAGTGATAGAGAAATTATATATATATTTGTCAATCACTTACCTATGGCATTATCTGGCCCTTTAGATTTTGTATATGACAAAAAAGCAGCTAGAAAAAAGATAGATGATAAAAGCTCTGCTCTGCCCACAACTCCAGTTACCTGAAAAGAAGAAAAAAAAAAAAAAAAAAAAAAGATTATTCTTCTAGTGACTATTCCAGTACTAGAATACTGCATGACTGATATACTATCATTATATGCATAAACAAGATCTGTAAACCAAGCAAAAAAGGCTAAGAAGAGTAAGGCTGCTTTCGGTTCAATCAGTACTGAATTTAAAACAGGGTGACACAGGTGGCTGGTGTGCCCCTAAGTATCAGAATTAACAAGACAACTGAGAAATGCTGTGATAAAATTTTCTTTTATCTTTAGTAACACCAGCCACAACTAGCATTTGAGGCAGACTTTGCACATGGTAACAACTGCTTTCTTCAGAATACTTGAAGAAATTAGCTTTCATCAATAGGAGCTTTAAGTGATGCCTGACAAGACCCATTGTACATACACATCCTGCATACAGTGGCATATAGAAAGTGTGATTCTTATTTTTGTTCACAGCTTTTCAGACTGACTGAACAGATCTGAATCTGAAAGAAGCACGCCCTTGACTGATGCTATGGCAGCTCTTAGGTGAGCAGTCAAGAGTTACAAATAAATTGATGGCAAGCTCTGTGCAATGGAATTAAAGAACGACTCGGGCTTTACTACAGGCCTGGCAATTTTCTGAATGATAATTTGGTTGACAATATTAAAATTGCAGGCAGTGCCCCCTTTAGTAATGAGACAGAGAGAAGTGGATTTTATGAAAATTTGGAGAAGTGCTAAAATCCACAGGGCAGAAGGTTGTTTCAAGATCCCCAATGAAATACAGATTTTCCATTTCAGGAGCTGTTTCCAAAAAATGCTAAGGTGCAACCAACAACCACAGATGGAAGACAGGTCACTATGTTAATGGTTACTGCAGTAGCCACTGTGCTGACCTAGGTACCATGTAGGACTGCCTTTCTTCCTCTTTTGTCCTCTTGTGTAAGGCGGCTTCTGCCAACAGAAGAGAAATTCTATTTCTGGATACAAAAGTGACTTATGAGAGAAAATTCCAGCATTTTCAAGGGTAGTTGACATCCCGTAGCTGTAAAAGTGGTCAACATGCCTCTGGCCAGAACAGTAGCAAAGTAGCAACAAGAACTGAACTGGAATTCTAAAGACAAGGACAAATGAAACTGTGATGCTGTTACTCAACCCATTTCCTGAAAAATTCTTCCTCAGAAAATGATGTATTACAACTGCAAGAGCTCACTCCTCTCTGAAGTCAAGCAGAAAATTATTTCTATTTATCCTGCTCTGCTAACTTCTCCAGGAAAAAAGCCATTTATCATAAGATAGGTAAAGGTTTGAAGTGCTTATGTATTGCACTTGCTGTTTCAAACTCTGTGCAGGGGAGTAATAAGTAGGAGACTAATTTGAAGAAATTCAAGTAAGATACAGTTCAGTTATAAAAGATACAAAAGGTACCATCAAATGATATAAAAACTGGGAATGAGACCCATTTTGGAGTTTTCACTAAAGTCTGAATAAGTTTGTTGGCACACAAATCCCCAGTTCTAGAATACAGTTCGTTATTATCTCCTCTTTTCCATGTACGTAAACTTCCAGTTGTTTTGTCTTTTATACATGCACACAAGTCTCAACGGCCAACTCTAAGAATCCTTTCTTAGCTGCATGTTAGGCAGAATTCTCAATGCAAACACTTGGAAGGATAAAATGCACTATTTCTCAGAAGCAGAAAACTTAAGTTGAAAAAGTCGGTGGGAGGATGAAGAAAACTCCTTAACCGATTCTTCACTGAGTACCCAAGTACAACAGCAGGGGAACTCAATTACAATTGCACTTAGAGTCTCTGAAGTGTTTTAAATACAGCACTAAGTTCTACCAATCAAATAGTCTTAAAGTGCCCTCGTGTGGCTAGTATCAGAGATTACACACTTATTACCGAACTGCTTCATAACTTTGTAATACATTGCCTTACACAATAAGCTTTCATTACACAATGCTTTTTACAATTTGTACCATACTTTTTGCTAACTCTGTTATGTAGTACTAAAAGCAATTGTGTTACTGTTATCTCATACAGAATCTGACAGTTCAAGCATGGTAAGAATCATTGTACTTGGAATGAAAGTGATAAAATTACACAGGATGATCTAAGCCA
Source organism: Gorsachius magnificus (assembly GCA_034008185.1). Classification (NCBI taxonomy): domain Eukaryota; kingdom Metazoa; phylum Chordata; class Aves; order Pelecaniformes; family Ardeidae; genus Gorsachius; species Gorsachius magnificus. Next base: position 170,084,100 of record CM067081.1, read on the forward strand.
TGAATCACTAACGTAAGTCACTAGCAACTTGCTAATGCTACTGTAAAGATACTATCACATTTACTAAAAAAAAAGCCAAACTTTGAAATTTAAAGCATGTTCTTTTCAAAGAAACAGAAAACCACATGAAATTACCTATATTTTACCCAAGATTTTTAAGGGTTTGTGCTTAAAGAAAGCACAAAAGCAAGCAGAAATTTTTAGGTGTTTAATTTTTGCATTTTTAAACATGCCACTAACAGCTTCTAGCAAGGACGTATTAGTAGCTCAAATAGCAGCCAATTATAAACCCCACAAACTTAATTCCTATAAAGATTTGCTCAAAATACAAAGATACAGGCTACTGAATTGCTACTGCCAGGAATTTGTGTCCTTAGAGAAAAAGCGAGACAGATGCAAACTCTTTACCCAAACAAATCAGGACCAAAAAATACAATATAACATAAGAGCAAACCCTTCTCATTTTCTTAATTTGAAAAGATATCCCTCCTCCCCCCTGAAAAAAACACATTAAAAAAAAACCCCAAACAAACAAAAATAAAAGTGGGATAACACCTCCAAAGAAGAAAAAGTTCTAAGCATTTTCAGTTTTCTGAAAATCAGCTAATACTATAAGAAAAAAAGAGACTGAGAATGGGAACTGAACAGGACTGAATGGGAATCTAGGAAAGCCAGTCAACGTGGTGCAAAAATAACAGTAGAGAATTCCACAGATCTGCTTTATCAGTGTTTCTGATGGGAAAAAAAAAAAAAAATCTCTAATGAATGGCAATCACAAGACTCCACAACACCACAAGCCTGGTTGACGATTAAAAAGTATATAATCAGACAGCTTGTATAAATAATGCTTTTCATAGCAGTGAAAAACTCCTTCAGAATCAAAGGAAAGGTAAATATGGGAGGCGAGAAATGTAGTTCCCCTTTCTTATATTAGATATGTTAAAAAATGGCCCTAAGCTGTATGTAGCATAGCAACAATAATCCTAGAAAAAGCCCTGCTGAGATAGATATATTGACATAAAAGAAAGTGGCCAGAACAGACTTGGTGATTAGCTAGAGGGGAGTGCTTAGAAAGTCTGGAAATGAATTAAGAGGTATTCATAGTATTTGCAAAGCATGATACTGGATGAATCAACGCTGAACACAAATACCTATGCAAGCAAAAGTAGTCATCATTATAAAAGCTAATGATCATAGCAGAGACCTAAGTTATTTAGTAACTAAATTAATGTTTCTTTAATTATTTTTCAGTAGCTGCATGGAATACCAAACAACTCCAAGCATTAAAATTTGTCACCTCCACCACTCATTGCAAAGGGCAGAAGTAGGTACTAGTGAAATCACACACTTGTTCAAGTTACAATATATAAACAGATACAAAAGCCGTGAAATTTAAGGCTAATGAACACAGCTCAAACAAATTAAGCACATCACAGCTATACCTACCGCTTCAGTATGTATCGGGTGCACTGCAAAGAGCAAGGACGCAACTACGCTGCTCCTGTTGTCCAGAAAAAGCTTACAGACCTTGAGGAAGACTACACAAACCACCACATGAAAGACGAGATTTAGGAAGTGGTAAGAAACTGCATTTAACTCGCTGAACAAGTAGTTTAAGCGAAATGTAAGAACTGTAAGGGGACGATAAGATTTATGACTCCTTTCCTAAAAGAAAATAAATAAATCAGTCAACACCAACTTATAAAGGGACTTTTTGTCCAAAATATCTTTCTAAAAATCTATGTATATGTGATTCTCCCCTCTTCTCAAGCACCTACCTTCAAAAATAAAGACCTGAAAATTGGTAATACTAAAAAAAAAAAAAAATTAAAAAAATCTAGTGAATTAATTAATTGAAAGCTCAATTTAAAATTAAAATGTTAAACAGAGGAGTTAATCATGTTTTTCCTACTTCCACATAGTTTTAATCTATTATTCAAGTATTTTGATTACTCTGCCATTTCACATTTTAGATCAGTATTTTATAAAATAAAAATTTGGTGTGCTCAGCTAAATGTAGTATGTACCTATTTTCAACATGTCTACCAGTCAATATGTCTACGTTGCCACTTACTCCACCCATAAACCCTTTTAAAAACTACACTTAACACCATCTTCCTGCTCCAAAATGCATTTGTCAACCCACAGTCTGTTGATATTTTGCTGCATACATCCTTAAAATGAAAATCTCAGGAAAAAATGGCGGCCAGGGAACCAAATTGCACATATAGACAGACAAAAACATAAAATAGAAAAAATATTTTAAAAGCCATAAGCGATCAAATGAATGACTTCATTTAGTTAAAATTAACCTGAATTTCAGTTTAAGTACAAAATCAACACTGAATAAGATTACTTTCTCCCACTCCACATGGTTAGGGTTCTTTTTGAGTAAAAATATTCTGAAAAATACTACTTGAAGTTTTACTGGGAGTTTAGGAACCACTTAGTCTCAATGACTACAGGACTAGATAGCATCTCAAAAAGAGTCTGGAAATTTTCATTACAGGGTTATTATGAAAATTATGTATCAAAGTCTATTTGTAGAGCTAGCAATTAGTATCTCACAAGGAATAAACCCTGTATGTTATAGACATAAGAAAAGAGAAGATTACAAGGTGGAATGCCTTGATAGGCAAAAAGCCTATGACTGTCAAGAGACTTCTTTATGCATTTGCTCAGCAATGGCACCATATATAACTTTCTAAACTATACATAAATCTTTTAGCCATTTAATGATGTTTATCAACAACTTTAATGCCAGTGAAGCTTTTCAGATAAAAACATAGCCACTCTACATGGGCTATGAACCAAAAACTCTGAATTCACATAAACATACTGACTCAAATAAATTTAACGGATTCAATACCCATTCTCTAACTCCTAGCTTTGTTGTTTAAGAGTGTTATCTTTCCTTCCAGACTGCAGTTAGAGATAAATACCCTTGTACATCAATGTCTAGCTTTTCAGGAGGGGAAGGAAAATGCTCAGTTGTCCGATTTTGATATTGGAATTAGATAACACACAGCATCTTGAAGCATGATATATGACTTTATTTTCTTACAAGTTCTTTTATTGAATAAAGGGAAAGAATATAAGCAGCATCTGCTCCTGATCTTATAGTACAAAACACCAGCACCACCAAATTGCATCAGAAACAAACTATACTGTTAAAACCACATTAGGGGAAAAAGCGTGTAAACTCTCTGCAAGGTTTTTTTCCATTTCCTAAGTACCTCAAAGTGTTTCACAAACAGTTTACCTCAGACATTGGAGTGCCCCAGAAGTCATTTTGAAACAGATTTTTTAATGGAGTAGAAGGATGCAAATCTTTATTGTCCAAAATTGCTGAAACATCATCAAAAACAAAGCCACAAAAGAGACTGTTCCAGTAGCAGGCTGCCACCACACCAACTATTAGTGCTGCTTCCTTCAGGCTTACATCAGCCATCTTCTCTAAGAGTTTTCATGGACAAATTCTGAAATACATGGACAGAAATTTGAGTAGCTTTACTCATTAAAAACTAAACTCGACAAATAAAGTCAAATTAAGACGTCCAATGTTTTAGAAGTTAATGACACTACATATCTAAAAATCAGCAAGGTAGAAAGCTTTCCTCGAGTCTCATCCACCTTACGCAATTTAGTGTTTAAAAATAAATACTCTCATTAGAGTCTCATCCCTAAAAAGCCCTCACACAAGCTGGATACACTGCTACATTTCACGTTTTACTAAGAAAAAGAAGACTGATGATAAATTGTGATGTAGTTTTTAGCAAGCAGCTATGCAGTTCAAGTCAATGCTGCAAACTGGAGAACTATGAAAATTAAGTTCTCTAGAATGTCAAGTAATCTAACATACTGACACAGAATACTAAGTTATCAAAAAGGCAGACCAGTGTGTTATTAATATTTTTTAGGTTTAAAGGTGTTTCTCAAAATATTTCAAAAGCAATTAAAAAACCAAATTTCAAACATTCTGAAGAACAAACAGGAAACTTGAAGAACTTCATAAATATAGGTATTTGAGAACAGGTAAAGAAGGACATTAATAATAAGTGAAACTTACCATTGAAGCTCACACTTTGCTCATTTGCATTCTTCATAGAAGCTCATGAAAAGGTAATTTTTTTCTCAACTCTGCACATTGCTCCAATGTCACTGAATGTTCATGAAAGCCCTGTCTAAAGAAAAATAGCATGCAAAAAAGACACTGCAAATGAACTTTATCTTACATTATTTTCTCTCATCTTGCATAAACTTCCTAAGCCATACAGATTATTAAACAGCAGTTTTATGATTATTTGCAAAATAATATATGGGTGACCTGATCAAAAGGTGAACTTCCTGTGTATTGGGTTGTTTGAACACACTGTTCTGCTTTGGAAGAGTAAGAGGGTAACTACAGGTCAAAGGCATTCTCTTTGACCATGGGTTGACACAGCATGGATTACTGCCAATTGTTGGGACCAAAGATATTTAAAAGCTACAGACAGTTGAACACTGACTTAGTTTTGAGTAAAAGGAGAGATGACTGAACAAAAATACATAGCATTTTCCCCAAAACTAGAGAGGGATAACAACTGTAAGGACACAGAACAGCTAATATTAGCCAGATAATGTGGATCCATAAATATGTGAAAACACCAGCCTTATGTCTATCAGGGTTCACACATGAAAGCTGATGAGTCATCTGGAAGCTATAGTCTGGTTTATTGTCCTAAGCCCTGAAATGCTGGAGGGTTTTTTTTGCTTTGGTTTGTTGTCTTTTTTTAAATAGTGTTCAAGTTTAAGTATACTATCCTCTAAAACAGGCCACAGAAATCTCATCCAGATATCTCAGTTGTGGTTTGTAGCCTGGGCCTGAGAGCACGACTATCACCTATCACAATTAGTGGTAAAGAAGCAGTGGTACAGGCAGAAATACATGCACAACAAGATGCAGGTGGAGTTGAACTAAATAACAGGACAAGGATCATTTAAAAGGAATCAAACCAATCCATTCGGTGTTACTCACATAATGGCAGTGAAGGGGTTTATCTTCTTTTGTAGTACTTGGAGCACTGGCTATTGGTGTTACTTCAACCAAGAAAGAGCCTCTTTTCAAAACTGCCACCACCTTTGTAATTAAAAAAAAAAAAAGGAAGTAAAAAACCCCCAATGTTAAATATTAAAGGATGCTGCTACATCCTTTTGCCAGGCTGGATCGAAGTACTTTAAAACACTAAGCCAAGATTAAGTCTGAACGTATTTATGGTCGTCTTGGCAGCCAGAGAAATCTTATTAAAAAAAGAAAACAAAGCATACTGCAGGACTACATGAAAAGACAGCCCACTTTTGAACTGTGACTTAACAAATTTTTTTCATCCTGTGGCGCGCACACACACACACACAGAGAACGTGGAGGAGGAGAAACTGGTGTTTCTTACCCTGCTAGAAACAGAGATTGAAATTCCTTGTTTGCAACAGCAACAGATCAGTGCACTTCCTATTTCTTGAAGTTTACTAGTTCTGCTGAAAAGCAATGACATCTAGAAAGGACCCACAATGAACCTGTAATGGTTTTCCAACATAAAAGCCTACATTTTTAAAATATAGTGTTCTAAAGGTTAATGGGACAAGATAATGCTGCCATGTAAGGTTTATTTAAATTTGTCCTTTAAGAAAAAGCATCGTAAGGGGATTAGGTTTTTGGTGACTTGAGATTTCTTTATTAACAATGTACGTTTACTGTATTGGTTGAAGCAGCAAGCTGTTGCAGATATGGCTTTGTGTATCAAAGAGTAACTTTGAGGGAATTCTTTAACAACCCAATTTCAGAAACAGCTACTGCTACCCAACTAGGAAAAAAAAAAAAGGATAGATTCCTAAGTATAGCCTCCTATCAAAAGGAAAAGCTTAACCAACCTTAATTGCTAGCTCCTCAACTACTTTTTGTATTTTCCTTTTCACTACATAGAATATGTGTCAATACCGCTACTTTACTTATCCCTTATTCCTACGCAATTCTGGTGCTTTCACAACCCTTCCTTTTTGCTCTGAATTTCTAGTATTTCTTCCACCCAGAACTCTAATTTTACACCACTACTGACCATGCTGTTCCCTAACAGAGCTACATTTACCTACATGCTAACTTTAAGGAAAATACTTTTCATTTGAATGAAAGGAAACCCTTTAAGTATAAAGAAATTAATATTTTAGCTACATCCAAAGTCAGGTTTAAGCAGCTATCCCACCATCAGAATAACCTGTTTGAGAACTCCAGAAAAAAATTAACCTTTAACATCAGGATTTTTTAATTTGCAATTCGCTGTCTCATGCACATTTCAATCACAGATATAATTGCAAATACATGGCTATAATTCAGTCTTTCAAGACCAGTATTAAAAATTTGGTTTTACAGAAGTCACCAACACTGCTTGAACTGTGCCAAGCTTGGTAACCTCAAATGCATCACACCACACCACACTCAAATTTTTGTTGTTTGCAAAAGCACTATTAGGCCTTGGCAACAGAAGGCCATAATGGAAATCCACAAGAGCTCCATTCTCCAGCAATCTGCTTCCATGGCACAAAGAGAAAAATGGGAAATTCAAGGCCATGTAGAAACTGGAGATCCCACAAAATTGTAGCACAGATACTTTACTACTTCTGACTTGCATTCTGGCATTCTAAGGTCTTATTTTCCTGAAATATAAAATAAAGATACATGAAGTTAGGAAAACTACTTTTTCCACCTGGTCTGATTACAGGGTAGTTTAACATTCTTGCTGAATTAAAGCATAAATACGGAAAAGATGTTTTTGCAGTCCTTTATGTTAGTGTAACAAGGCAGATTTTGAGGAAGGCTCACCATCAGAACTACTATTTCCTATCTGCTACTACAGCCGGGTCCCACCACGGAACTCCAAGCTTCAAACCTGGAATGATCATTAATGTGTTGAGAATGCAAGACTAAAACAGAGGGAGGCTTACAAAAGCTCATCTGTACTTGATAAGCCAGGCAAAAGTATGTCTGCCATTAATCTCAGTGGAGAACAGCAATTGCTATTTGGCAGCCAACGCTCTTTTCACACCAACTAATCTACTACCAGTTTGATGTGGGAAAGTAAGAAGCCATATAAGCAGTATGCAAGACTAAGAACCTCATAGATCACAGATGTACAAGAGGCTGATGAAGCCTTGGGATGACAGGGTTCCTCAAGTGAGTCATGGTGAGTGGATACATTCCCCTTCTTGTCCAACAGACATGTTGAAATTTGTTATCAACGCAAGTATGGTCTTGCAAGTGCCAGTACTTCACCTCTCTCAGTGATGGGTGTATTGATAAACACATGTAAAACATACTGCGTAACAACTTTGTTAATACAGGCTTGCTGTGATGGAGAACCATATCACCGGCTGCTCCAACACAGGTAAACAGATTGACTGTCCCTCAAGTTATTTTTTCATCTCACCTACCCGCTGCTTTCACCGCTTGCAAGACTGCCCATCAGATACCTTAACCACCCTTTCGGCTGTATGACTGCCAGTTCGTGGTCTACGGAACAGTCACAGAGTCCCCATTTGAGTGGATGAAATCACAACAGACACATACTTTATTACCAAGATCTCTGTTGGATGTTTTAATTTACAATAGCTGAACACTTCACAAAGAATATACAGCTGAAAATAATAAGCAGCAAGATAAGACTTGCGAGACAGAGACTGCATGATCGTGAGAGCTGACTGTGGGAAACAGAATGCCCAAGCTGTGCAAAACACCTGATTGTTAGTCTAATTTTCTCAAGCTGGTTGGCACAGAAATCTGCATTTTGCACTGTACTGTTTTCATGCATGTACAGAGAGATTAAGTGGAAAGGACAGATAAGAACCAGAGTCCTCAAGCAGGTTTGGCTTGTAAGCTATGTTGTTTTCCTCTTCCAGCTTGTTGAGAAACCTCTACGAGTTCATTCAGTCTCCTTCAAGAATTACAGGCAAGAGTAGGATATAACCAAAAAAACCCCCCAAAATACCCACCCCAAAAAACCCCAAACACTTTCAGAAAATAGGAAAATATTTCTCTACAATCACTACCAAAGCCATGATGCTACAGACTCTTTAGTACTGCATACTACAAAATAATAGTAGTCCACACAAAAAATTCAACACAAATAAAAAAATGCATAATGATGCTCTAAGAGTATCCTCAGTTAGGAGAGTTAGGAGTGCAGAAACCATTTTCTGCCTGTATAAATTTATGAAAAATTAGGAAGTCTGTATTTAGGAAGGAATACAGCTTGCAATCCCTAAATATTCAGCACCTATTTAGCACTCCATAATTAGCTATCACCTAATAAACATGCTATCTGCCACCCTACATCAGTAACAGACCCTTGCAGGAGCAAATATATTTGTGTTGATTAGACACATCTTACTACCTAACTCCAGACACTTAAACATACATTTAAAATTTTTCTTTTACTGGGTAATGGCACTTGCCTCTTTTATATTCTGAAGGCCACTAACAACAACTCCTGTTCTGATGAAGCTTACTTCAAAGAAAATGTTCTATGCAAGTTTCTTCTTTCTTCTTTAGGAAAAGACACAGGTGTAGTGGCAGTAATAGAGAATTTGAAAACCATGGTACTTCTGTATGGGGGTGGGGGACAAATCCACCTCATCCTGCTCAGGCTTTCCACCGCAACTGACAGGAACAAACGTGATAATTAAAATTAATCTCAAACAGATGTCCCAATCACAAAATTTCAACCTGTTCCAGCTTTTGTATGAAAGCTCTTACTATGCCTGAAAACACTCAGGTTAATTGACATATTGATATTTGCAGCTTTTGATACACTCAGTATTTTGAAAGTCAGTTCAAGCTGTCAGAAAACTTCTTTTAAAATTCACCGTATTCACTGCTATAACAGAACACTAGTTACTACAATTTAAAGATTGATTTTTTTTTTAATCTCATATTTGGAGAATATTTTCATTACCACTTTATTAAATATTTATAGATATTAAAAATACACCTGACACTTTTCAGTCATACCAAGATGTTAACATTTTCAACCGTAATCAAACTGCAGCTGTTCTCTGGAGATGACAATGTAAGCATCAGTGAGGCAACAGTCTGTAACTCCACAGTCACTTTGATAAACAGTGCTTTGCACGTGCAATGCGATGCATCATTACTATGTAAATCTCAAGGAACTTGATCTTGTGTTATATTAATTAGGCTGCTGGAAACAAAAAACAGGCAATTTGTGTATGGATCAGGCGGTTTCTTGAAAAGCTCTGAAAACAAACTAATGAGCATTCGTGCACAGACCTAATCATAAAATGTGGGCTTGCCACTCTCCTGTTTGGACTTCTAAAACCAGTGAAGAGACAGACATACAGAAAGGAGCTGCCAGAAAATAGGCATGCATCTCATTTACTATGAAGACACATACTTTGATAACCACTGGGGTCCCGAACTGTTTAAAACATATTTACAGTTCACACAGAAACCAATCAAATTATCAAAGGTGGAAGAAAACAAAGACCTCTTAAAACCACACCTAGATTTATTTTTAAACAGATGAGCAACAAGTAAATCTAAGAGCTGGTGGCTATACTGATGAATATCAGCAGACATAGACACAATGGGTTATCGAACCCAGTAATGTAGTCGCTTAAAATGGAATTTTAATTCAGCTTCTGAGGTTCTGTTAATATCCTAACTTGTCTTGCCTACTTGCCACACTTTCTGTATTTTTATTTTTGGCTAACTTGAATATTCTTTCTGCTGACTTGATACAAGTGTTTAATGACAGAAAGAGATCGTAATTTTGTTTTGTCCCTTTCCAACACAGCCTTTAAATTTATCTTCAAAATGTCACTCCAAGGTACAACTCCAGTATAAAACAACTTAGATGCACAACTGAGATTTAAATGATGGGCTTGAATCTCACAGGCAAGCAGTATTTGGAAAGAACGCAAAACATGCCTGGATTTCCCTTTCATCTTGGTGAGATCCTAGAGTGGAACAAATATAACAAGAAAAGTTTTAATGTGGCAACCTTCCTCTGCAAATACCACAGGATCAAGAGTAATGGAACTAATCTGAAGTACTCTCCACTCCTCAGCAAAGCAACGGCCCTCACCCTTTCCTTTATACAGTTCTTAAGGATCAACTAGATGAGGAATGGTGGCTCTGACGCGGAGTCAGAACACGTGTTGCAGGCCAGAAGACAGATTTCCCAGGGAGAAGATTGTGAAGAGCTTGCTAGCAACCAAGCAGCTGAAATAACACTCAGGACATTCTAGGGTACTCTGGTACAAACAAGGCTCAAAACAGAAAACAATTTAAAAATGGGTGAGACAAAAGATACTGGTTTAGCTGGTGGTTTACCTCCAATTTGTTCAACCCAACTTGTGCAACAGTCAGCTTAAATACAAACCACATTGGTATGGTCTGTATTTTAAGGTACTTTATACCTTAAAATGATTAACAGCATCGCACACTTCAAAGTCAAACCCTTAGTTGTTTTTTTCCCCCTCATAGAACACTGATACAAAAATAGTGCCTCTAAAATAATGCTGATCAAAGAGATCAACACTCAGTATTCTAGAAATACAACAGCAGAAACTGCATGTTTGTTAACTCCAAAGAATAAACAAACAAAAGCTACATGGGTGGCATAATCTGAAAAGACAGCCTTAAGACTCTGCTATGTGTGTCCTTATTTAGCATGCTTGGTCTGTATATGACTTGTTGCTGTATTTTTAATAAGATTCCATTAGATCTTTCACGTTGCTGGTTTTGTATGAAGGCTTTGAAATGGCATACTGGTATCAAAACTGTGGTTTAACATGGATGCCTAACTCTTCCATCAGGGTAGGTCAAGCTGTGTAATGTGGAGCTAAAGTGTTCTTTGGCTCCAGAACTACAAGCATGTATTCCCACCAAAAGAAGATCCGCTTACACAAAGTTTGTCACGTGATTAGATGCGATGCAGAACCAAAGAAAAACTGATTCACTTGCTCTAAGCCATCCTGTATTTTCAACCTTTTCTCATCTTGTGTGGGGGTAATAGGTCCATCCTTTTCACTCTTTTTTTACTTTTGGAAATTTTCATGCCCACTTTAAAAAAATCCTCTTTAGTTCTGCATCAATCATCTTTACTAGCTGCACAATTACAACCTAGATGTGGTTTCACTACCGGTATATGTAATGGTGTGTTTTCTGTTGATTCTGTAACAGAACACAACTCAAAAAATGTTGAAGCACATTAAATAAAGGACATTAAATAGCTATACTGGCCTTAACAGCTTGTTAACCTGATGAAGAAGATTAAAAAAAGAGTTCCTATTCAAAAGCATCCTAACATCAATGGATTATTTTATTTTCTATATCACATCCTGAAAGCTCACCTTGTAGTAAGGCAGCATTATTCTCTGTGGATCACCTGCTCCACCTCTAAAATTCCCTCCTGCTAAGAAATCATTGCTTTACACTTAACAATAATGAATTTTATTTTTAGTAACATTACCCATTCATGAAATATAATCCAGTCTCTTTCCCTTCCCTAACTACAAAGTTTGCTTTTCTTACCCAACATAGATCTGCAATTAACCAATCTCTGGCTGAGGCCTTTACCGTCAATCAAAAATTAGAGAGTTATGCCATGACTGGAGCAAGTTACGTAACTATAAGGAGTGCTGAGCATCTCGTTCCTTGTCAGTCTTCATTAAATATCAACACCAAGAGGTAGCAAAGAAAAAGAATCCAACCAATAATCCAGAAAAAGGCAGGAGTCCAAAGATGGTATTATGATTGCCTTTCTCCTTCCATTAAGAAAGAAAAACCAAATAATCTTCAGCTCTCCACAGCTGCTGAACGAACACAAAGATATACACACACTGCAAGTGGTTGCTGGTTTTCCCTTTTTATTTGAAAAAGATGTGTTCACACCCGTTTAGCTAAAACACAGGATCCCAAACTTTTTGGGCCACCAGATCACTACCAAAGCTCAGACTTCCTCGCTGGCCACCCGTACTCAGTGGCTCCGAGTCGTTTATGGATGTGATCTTTTCCTGTACCGCTCTGCAAGCGGCCTTCCGGGCCCCGACTGCTACGTTCTCACCCATAAGGCACATGCCTACATGGGCAGCGCTGCAGCCCTCCAGCCAGCCAGCCGGGCGGGCGGGAAAGGCACGCTGCCCGCCGCCCCGGGGCGAGGCAGGCTGGGGGGCGGAGGGGGCCAGGCAAGCGGCCGCCGCCAGGAAGCCTGAGGGAGGGAAAGGGCCCAGCCGGGGCGGGGAGCCCCGGCCAAGGACCGAGGCCGCACCGCAGCTCGGCGCTCAGCAGGTGCGGAGGGCTCACGGATGAGGCCCGGCAGGCATGGCCAAGGGAGAGAGGACCGCCCGCCGCCGCGGGAAACTACCGCGGGCGGCAGCGGCGCCGGGCTCACCCCCGGCGCCCCCCAAATCCCGCTGTGGGGGAAGCGCCCCCAGCCCGCCGCTTGCCCGTCTTACCTGAGGCCGCGGAGGAAGCGGCCTCACCGCCGCCCACCGCTCGTGCCGCCGCTGCCGCCAGGCACCGCGCAGGCGCACAGCCAACACCCGGCCCCGCCGTCACCCTGCGGCCGGCGAGGGCTGCCGGGAAGCCGCCCCCGGGCCGGCGGGCCCCGAAGCATGCCGGGAGCTGTGGTCCCGGGGAGCCGCGCGGCACGCCGGGATGCGCAGTCCGCCGCCCGCAGCGTGGAATTGCGGCCCGGCGCCGTTGCCCTGGTGAAACGGTTCGCCCGGCAGGGGTCGCGCTCTGCCCGGCCCCCCTCCCCCGCTCCGCGGCCGTGCAGTACCTCGGGATCGGCAGTGCCCGGCGGGCACCGCGGGGCCTGTCCTGCCGCGGGAGCGTGCACTTTCCCCGCGCCCACGGGTACCTGGGTCCCTGGGAGCAGGGCCAGCGGGAGAGCTTGATGGCGTCGCCTAGCAGCGGCCTCCTCCGCCACCGCCGTCCTCGGGGAGGGCCGGAGGCCGGAGGCCGGGACCGCCGCGCTCGGCGCTGCCGCCGGCCGGGGCGGCCCGCGCTCCCCTGGCAGCGCCGCGGGCTAGCCGGGCCGGGGCGATGGCGAGGCCGGGCCGGGGCCGCGGGTCCCAGGCAGAAGCGTCCCGGCGTAGGTGTCATAGAATCATAGCTTGGAAAAGACCTTTAAGATCATCAAGGCCAACCGTTAACCTAACCCTGCCATCCCACCACTAAACCACGTCCCTAGGTGCCTCGTCTGCCCGTCTTTTAAATACCCCCGGGGATGGGGACTCGGCCACTTCCCTGGGCAGCCCCTTCCAATGCTTGACAATGCTTTCGGTGAAGAAACTTTTCCTAATGTTCAACCTAAACCTGCCCTGGCGCAACTTGAGGCCATTTCCCCTCGTCCTATCTCCCGTTACCAGGGAGAGGAGACCGACCCCCACCTCACTACGGCCTCCTGTCAGGCAGTTGTAGAGGGAGGTGAGGTCTCCCCTCAGCCTCCTCTTCTCCAGGCTGAACAACCCCTTCGTCATCACAGGGCGGTGCCCAGAGGAGGCCACAGCCCGCATGCGGCTGCTGGTGCCTCAGCTGTGCCCCACGGTGAAGGGGGAGACAAAATAAGGCAATTTGTTAATTCAGTAGAGTCGGCTGAAATGGAAGTGAAAGTGTCTCTCGGCAGCATCCTGGATGGAGTATGGTCTGTCACTGTATCATTCCCGGGGCTGGGATACACAAATTGGAAGAAGATAGGAACCCTGCGCAAGATCCCATTTGGGTTGTGGCTTTGTAGTTAAGATCTAGTGCTCTCTTGAGCTGGTAGGTGAGAGCTAGTCTGGGTAGTGTAACTTGAAAATCAGAAGTAGCTTAAGCTGAGTCAGTCCTGGTAAGCTAATACAGAGTTAGCAGAGCACATCCCTGGATGACTATGCTGCTTCTTGGTATTCAAGTATTGCTCAAGTATACGTGACTCTGTGCTACACATCATACACACCTTTATGGAAAAAGAACAGCTCTTCCTCCTGGTGCTTAATTTCACTGTGACGATAAGGTGTCTGTATGGTAGCTTAGCTGCCTCTTTACATGGTTTCCTGTAGGCAGCACAGGACATTATTGTTATTCTGACAGTACTTAAATGTGCCCACCAGACCTCCTTTTCTATCTGGCCATTTTATGTATGTTTGATTCCTTGAGTAAGTCAAGAAAATCTTGTGATAACTAAGGTCAAATGCACATCTATTTCATACTTTTTGTAGAGCCACAATCTCAGCGTCTCGCCTCACAGATCATCTGTTCACTAACAGCACAGGTTCTAGTTGAATCAGCTAAATTTTATGATGGAAAACTCTTCAGTTAAATAAGTTCCCTCTTACTGTCCTTAAGTATATACATACTGTGGAACATATTGTATGCTTAGGTTGTACCCCCCACACCTTACTCTAGCTGGTCTTCCAACAAGTTGGATTATTTTGATTATGTACAGATCTCTCTCCTCTTGGATAAAATTTTAGGACTGATACTGTCTTAAGATGTTGTTTTGTAAGTTAAGAGAAAAAGAGATTTGAAAGATGGAAGGTAGGAAGAGATGGACAGTAGTAAGGTTGTGTATTTGCTTTCAGAATAGTTTTGATTGTTGAGCATTTTATACCCATAATTCCTACATCTCATTGTTCAAGAAAAAAATAATATGTTTTTAAAAACCCAACCCTTAAACAAGTGTGTCAATGAAATTAAGTAGTATTCAATTAACTGAAGAGGCAGGAGTGCCAAGATCAGTATGCGCCTGTGCATGATTTTCTCATATTTTCCTTTGTCATCTATGACAAAGCAGAAAATCAAAAATGTATATATGAAGTCATGGATTATATAGAATGCATGTTTTCTGAAACCTTTAGCAAATGCTGAAGAAACGGTAAATATAGGGGAGCTCTCAAAATAGTTCATGTACTCAGAAAAGATGAGGAAATGTTGATTTTTATCTTCCCTTAAGCATACAGCTGGATTTTGAAGTCCTATGGCTCTTCTTTCAGGCTGCTTAGGCATATTTTGGGGGAAAGTAATACCAGTTCAGCCTTTCATTGAGGAAGGAAATAGCAGTTGTTGAGTCCTTAAAATGGTGAATGATGGAATGGATCTCAAAATACCATGCTCAGCATAGAGCATTGTTAAAGTTATTGATTGAGCTTGATTTTTTTTTTTCTCTAAAATACATTTCCCTGCTCTATCGTTAGTTTTTTGAATAATAATTAATTAATATTCTAGTTAGTTGTATTTCTTTCTTAATTTTCTTAACCATTTATACCATATTTATAATTTAGGGCAATAAGTAGATTAAAAAATGTTCTGTTTATACTCGGCAGAATCTAATTTTTGAAATATTAATAGAGATTATATAGGCTAGAGACAGCTCCAGAGAAAAGATTAATACAAGACTTCCAATCCATTCTGCCTTTTTCAGGTACTGCATTGACTTTCAGGTATATGAGAAGTCACTGTGGCCCACAGCAACCAGTAGGTAAGCAGTAGAACAAAACTTTACACCACTTTCTGACCAGATTTTTGTCAGTTTCCAGGTGGTTTACTGTCCTTTATCGAGTATTCTAATGAAAAGGAAAAGATATTTAATGCTGGAGTTTCATATCTTAGAAATGAATGTCAAGAAATGGATGCTTATAGTATCAAACTAAAGCAGGTGTTAGTTAAGTTTTAAATATTAGAAATAATGTTTTTGTGACCATAAGGAGATGTTTATCCTACAAGGGCTGGTTCAAATGGCATCCAGTTGTGTTTATTCATTAACAAAAATACCACATTGAGAGGCAGGGAGGAAAAGGAGGATATTAAAGTTAAAACAGAGGTTTCACGTGTGTCGTGATCTTCACTGTTAGTGTCACAAATTCATGTGCATGATGTAATTTTTAGCTTAAAGAAAAAATGGTTTTACTGTAGTCTCCGTGTTTGCAGTAGGGCAAAATGTGAACACAATGTTAATCAGTGTTACAAAATCGATACAGTTATTAGAATCATCTTGTATGGTTCTGTGGCCAGCCTCCTTTAAATCATTTGACATCAAATTGATTGACTCTGAGAGCATCTGATAATTATTATTTTAATTTTTGTTCCAGGAAAAAATATAAATTCAATATGGCACCCATTTTAGATTGGAAGAAGCTTATGAAAGTAGATCCAGATGCTCTGCCTCGTCAAGAGGAACTAGCGGACAGATTGCTGGAGACCGTGTCCAAGGTACTCAAGAACATAAGGATTTTGTTATGCATTCTTCCCTAAACTGTCTCTGGTCCTTCATATGCATAAATTATTTATTTTGTGGCTTTAATTGATATTTGTATAAAAACACTGTTTTCTTTTTCTTTAGGTTGATGGGAAAGACTTAAAAACTGAAACTCCAGAACAACTGATACACCTTTTTAAAATTACTCAGTCACTGATGAAGGTTTGTCTTAATCCTTGCTTTCTACAATTTTGCAGATGCATTTGTTTATTTTTTTGTTTAAATGGAAGCATCACTACTCTTTTTTTTTTTTTCTTTTTTTGTTTTTTCCTGCATTGAACACACTGGTTACTCCTAAGAGCATATAGATGCTAATTGTGTGCTTGCACCAGAGTATCTGCTTGTAGCTGTTTAAATTAAGGCATATAGCAGTGGGAAGTAAAGTGAATAACATAGTTATATAGTTAAGGAACCTTAGTGTTATAGGTGACAAAATGCAAATAAGTATCTCAAAAATTGGTTAGATGTTGTGAGTTATTGGTAATGATTTTAACTTTAATAAAAGTTTTTGTGGTAGGTTGATGTTTTAGAGTAAATAAAAAAATGTCATCATGAATGAAGAAACACCACCATCCTAAAACTGATCCTATAAATCTATCATGCTTTCTTGTATTTACTCATAAAGGTACTGAAAGAAAAAAATAACAGCAGCATAGGTTAGCATATTGGTTTTAGAGAGGCTTTTTTACTGTTTTTAATTCTCAGAAGTATGCTTTTGAATGTTTAGGTAGCCCTGTAGAATATATTACTAAAGAAGATATTTCAGCAATCTGTACTACTTAATTGTCAGCATGGGCAAAATGGGAGTGGTTTAATTTGTTTAAAGAGAGAAAATCAGTGTTCTTTTGTAAATGTTTTTATCATTTTAAACATGAGGTCCATGGAACAATCTTTTAATTTATGTTAGTAGTAAATATTTCTTCTTTGTTTACTATATGTTTTTTTCCCAGATGAAAGCTCAAGAGGTAGAGCTGGCACTAGAAGAAGTTGAAAAAGCTGGGGAAGAGCAAGCCAAATGTGGTAAGCAAGGCTTTTTATGCTGTTCTTAAGTGATTTGCTAAATGTATTTTTTAGTTGGTTTTTTTTTTAAATTTAGGGAACTGAATAAAATACCAACTTCTCTGAAGTAAATTGCTTCAGTGAAGCCAAATATTTAAAGACTAAAGTTAACCACTGTTGTTCTATGTACTTTTTATCTTCTTGGGTAATTTGCTATATCTGTTCTATTTTAACAGAAAATCAATATAAAACAAAGGTGATGAAACTTCAAAATGAATTAGAGGTATGTTTTAAAATTTTGTTAGTTTATAGAATGCTGTTTGGTGGGGTTTTTAATGACTTTTTTTAGACTCTTGTTTTAATCTAGTAAAGAGACATAATAGCCCTACATTTTAGCTAATACTTTTTATTAGCTTTTTAATATTCACCAGTCTCAAGCGTTCAAACAGCTGTATGTACAATGAATTTTTTTTATATTTGAATAAATCCCCCTTTTTTTTTTTGACATTTCTGGATTTTTTTGAAAGAAGCTAATTGTGAGCCCTTCCTGTTGCTTTTCCCGAACATTAGGCACGTTAGCCTTAGCATCTGCTTTGTTGTTTTAGTTCTTTCTATTTTGAAGAACTGTACTATATTTATAATGTGATTTTAACGCTCTTAAGATGGCACAAAGATCTGCTGGTGGTCGTGATACTCGGTTTTTGCGTGATGAGATCCGCCGACTGGAAAAACAATTAGAACAAAAAGAGAGACAGTTAACAGATACAGAAAAAGAACTGGAAAAAGAGAAGAAAGTGAATGAACAGGTAAGAAGGACTTCAGCTTGACATCTTTAAAAACTGTTCTGGCACATCTTTTGAAAAGTTGATGTTCTGAAAAAAACCTCTGAAATTAAAAAAAAATCACTGATGAAATAGGACTGCTGTGCATTCATTTTCTGTTTTGTTTCTGGGGTTCTGTGTTTTCATAGTTTGTGGTGTTACTGATACATATAAAAGTTTTGCATCTTGTTCTAGCTTGCTCTTCGAAATGAAGATGCCGAAAATGAAAACATCAAATTAAGGAGAGAGGTTAGTAAAGAATTTTTGCTGATTTACTGTATTTTAACCTTATTTATAAATGTAATATTAGCTTTGTTTATAATCTTTGGTGTGGCATGATGTTTAATTCTGTTTTAGAACATTTCCTGGTTACTGGTACAAAGAGAATATGGGATTTTAATCACATTTAGCAAATATATAGTACATCTGCTCCAATGAAACTTAGTTAATTGAGGCCAGGAGGTGTCTACATTTGAATTTACATAGTCCTACTGTGCATGGATTACGTCTGCATTTTGTGTTTTGAATATTTAGTATTTTTCTTAAATACTATTGAAAAATAGATTTGATACTTATTAGACAGGATTCAGTTTATGCTTGCTGCATTTGCTAAGATGAATTGGCTAAAATAAAATTATAAAAACTGAAAAGGTAATATAACAAATGCAAAGATAGAGTTGACATTATTACTGCAATCTTTTTTTAGTCATTCTTTTTTAGACATTTTTTCTAGCTGTTTTTAGAAAAAAAAATGCATGTTTTATAGCATTTAATACCTGCAATATTGGCCTCTGAGAGACTAAAACAGACAGCAAAAGTTAAATTCATGCCCTTGGTGGAAACCTTGAGAATCGTTCCTTTTATATATGTGTGTGTATGTAGGTACATGGATGCGGAAGTATATAGAAAACTCTATTTTCTTTTGTCTCTATGTTGATTCCTATTTAGTCTTGCTAGAGCAAAGATAATTTCTAATACTTTTTAATGCTTTTGTTCTCTTGGTCTTGTTCTCTCCTTTTTAATCCGAAGAAAAAACTCATAAAGAAAAAGGTGAGGCTTCTAAGTTTTTTAAAAGCAGACTGTAGGAATTTGAATGAGTTTTGATTGTCTTAGCTCTTTGTGTTAGCTTGCTAGAAAAGCAATAACTTTGTCTTCAGCTCTTCAAAACAGATTTAAGTTTGGATTGTTTTCTGTGCAGAATGAACAATTGCGTCAGGATGTAGTTGATTATCAGAGGCAAATAGATTCTCAAAAAGAAACAAATCTGTTACGAAGAGGAGAGGATTCTGATTACAGATCACAGTTGTCCAAAAAGAACTTCGAGCTTGTCCAGTATTTGGATGAAATTCAGGTAAAATCTATGCATGCTACTGAGTGTTTATTAGACTGTTACTGACAGTAGTGTTTTTCACAATGCTGTCTATTTACAGATAGAGTCATGTGGAGTAAGGGAATTTGTAATGCATTTGGGTTCTGTAATGCATATACTCTGCATCTGTGAATATGGCAGAGGTAATTAAGTTATTGGTAATCAGAGATGTGTCTTTTATTTGCTGTTAGGATTTGTTGAAATTGTTGATCTAGAAGTGAAATACTGTCTTCTCTACTAATTTCATGTAAGACTTTCAAGTCTTACCTTTAAGGTAGCTATCAATTAGTGCTTATTCAGGTATTAAGATGTGCACTTTTAAAAAGCAGCTTTTTCTTTAATTTTGCAGAATTTGACTGAAGCTAATGAGAAGTTAGACATTCAAAACCAAGAAATGAGGAAGAATCTTGAGGAATCAGTGCAAGAAATGGAGAAGATGACTGATGAATATAACAGAATGAAACTAATTGTGCAACAATCTGATATGGTTATGGATCAGTTAAGAAAAGAAAAAGAACACTACAAATTTCAAGTAAGAACTGAGTCATATTGTAGAATAATTTTTTACTGTATTTTCATATTTTAGCTTAAATTAAAAAGATTCAACATATCCAGTCAAAAACACACACTCTACTGAAATAATACTCTCTAAAACTAATGGGATCTTTAAATTTGGTGAAAAATACTGCAGATCACAAATTTTTTTTGTACAAAATGTCAGTCGTACTCTCCTCTTATGAGTCATGACCCTCCCTTGCTTCTTGTAATGCTAATTTGTTAAATTGTATGTGCTTGATGTTGTGTGTTTTTACATATACATTGGTTAAGCAAAACATTTTTGTGATATGTTGTTCATCCAAATGGCATTTCTAGGTTCAGGAGCTTTCAGACCAGCTGAAAGCAAAGAACGAAGAGGATGATCCACTCATGGCAGCTGTAAATGCAAAAGTGGAAGAATGGAAGGTATATTTTAATACTTTTTTCTTATTTTTAGGAATTTTTTCATGTGTTCTGATGGTTTTTTATCTTCTTTCCAGAAAATCTTAGCTTCAAAAGATGATGAACTCCTAGAGTATCAGCAAATGTTGTTTAACTTGAAAGAGAAAATGAAAATGGCCCAACTTGATGTAGACAGAAACAGCATAATGGCCCTTCAGCAGGTACAGACTATGTGAGAAATTTCAGACATAGAAATTACCATTCACTAAACATGCTAGTGATCAAATAATTATTTAGTCTTCCATAGTTTGCAAATACCAGAATATGTGTTACTTATGTTTGAGAATTATGAGACAGGTTGATTCATTCCACTACAAAGTTAGCTTAATAGACAATGCACAAAGGAAACTTCCCTTGCTCTATGTATAAACTGAGCTCTTCGTAGTTGGTTCTGTTACTTTCATATTTATCTTTTCTGATGATTAGTAGAGTGATTGCTTTAACATTAAGCATCCATAATTTAATGTTTTTAGTGTTTAAGTGTTTAATTAGTGTTTAATTTTTTAACTAGTGTTTCATTTTACTGTTTAATTTTTTAGTGTTTAATTTTTTTTAACTAGTGTTTAATTTTCTGTGTTCCTTTGTCTTGTTTGATGCTATACCATTAAGTCTGTGATTCAGCCCATGAACTGAAGTATCTCTCATATTCATGCATAATTACATCGTTATTTACAATTTTGAATCTTGCTATTTCTTGAAAAACATAAAAAGAAAAAATAAATAATGCAGCCCATTAGGAACCCTGAAGTATACATTGTGGAAAGCATACTGTATGATACTATACACATATGATGACTTCCTGCCTTACTTCAAGTTTTTTTAAAAATTGTATCATGACATTTGTGTTACGTGTTGGGCCCTTGTAGACTGACCAGTATGGTGAGATATATTTATGCAGTCTTCCAAAACTAGGAACAGATAGCTTCCCAGGAGTAAAGAAATCTTAAGTACAAATCAGCCTCTGATGATCAGAAGAGGAAGGCAGTTCAAAGTAACTTTGATAAGCAGTTGTAGGATCTGGTTTTAGCTGACTAGATGGCTGTAGAGGTTGCTTTTTTGGATGATTGTCATTAGCATGACATTTTGAACAGTTTTTTGGAAATATGCATGTATTTAAAATAGACACTTGAAAATTAAATCAGGTTATAGCATTGTGTTTGAAGTCAAAATGGACTGAGCTTGTCATTGTTCAGTCTATATTTACATTTAAAGGGTTATGTTTAGCTCCTTACAACTTTGCTAAGCTCTTTACCTTTAGATTTGAAATGTGGTTATATTTGTCCTCTAAGAAAGCCTGAGCTTTTTTTTTTTCATAACTTTAGTATAAAGTAAGGTCAGCAACTCTTGAGATTTTTACATTATAATTTCTGTAACTTTATTCCAAGTCTCTTTTTTGTGTTTTTCCTCTTTTTTTTGTTCATCACAGAAAAAATAACATTAAGGTCTCTGATATTTCTAAAGTTCATGTATAAGCACAGAAATAGTATCATATAAATAGAAGTCACTTTCACAGTCTGTGTGTACTTATGGATGTATATGCATGCAAAACAAGATGTGATAGGAATTTTTTAAAGTTGGATGACTTGCTGAAAGGCAGTCTGCAATACAGATGTCATGTATGGATGGATTGTTAGTCCTCCCAGTCTTGAACTTGTATCTCTCAGTTCCCACTGGAAATTGTTTATGAGGAAACTGTAAGAAACCTGTATCTTCTGAAAATTTTCATCATTCATTGGCTAACTCTTAGACTGTTCCATTTAAAATTGATATACCAAAATACCACTTTTGGTTTTTATGTGTTTGAATGCTTTATTTTTACTCTTTCTTTTATTTTTCCTGCTTTGCCTTTATATACCCAACTTCTAGATAAAATCTGAACTCTGTGTTGTAAGTACAGTATATTTGATGTTCTATAAAGTGTTTTGTATTAGCTACTTTTAATTTCTTCTTTTACTGTGTGGTGTTCTATATTGGTAGCTTGCCTGTCAGTAAAGAAGAATTCTTTAATAGAGTTTCTTTTTTTGTGTGTGTAGGGTGTGCAAGAGCGAGATGCTCAGATAAGATTGCTTACTGAGCAAGTTGAACAGTATACCAAAGAAATGGAACAAAATGCATTTGTTATTGAGGAATTAAAAAATGATCTCCAAAAAGATAAAGGTAACATGACCATTTTATTTTAATATCTATGGAAAGGAAAATAAGAAACCACAGATTTACAGTGCATTCTTTATTCTCTAGAAATACAGAAAAAATATTTGCAATATTTGAGTAATATTAGCCTCTAATTTTTTTGTTAATTTCTGTTTATTAAATATTTGTGAAGAGTTTAAATTTATGTACAGTACTTCAGTGGGTTTTTTGGGTGATACAGTGCCTAATAAAGCTATACTTGGTCTGTAAAGGCTAGAGCATAACTTACAAGGTCTCAGCTCTATCAAGAATTGCAAACGGGTAGTAGCATGCAATTCAGAATAAATTCTGATGTCCCATACATGCACTTACTTCTTATAAATATTGTTTGAATGAATGATTAGGAAAAAAAAAAAACACCTCTCATTTGTAGTCTTTTGTAATTACATAATTAAAAAGAGCAGAAAATGAAAATCTCTTTTACAGTATCATCTGAAGTGTTTCTTTCTTGTTTAATGGCTGATAGCAAGAACTCCTAGTTGAACTGTAAACAGATCAAGTTTTTTCTTTCCAGGTCACTCATCTCTTGCTCAGCAGAATCGTATTGGGGATATGCAAGAAAAGTTAAAAATGCTAGAAGAGAGAACTAAGGAGGCTGAAAATCAGCAGAATTAGCAGAAGCAGATGCTAGAGAAAAGGACAAAGAGCTTATTGAGGCTCTAAAACGAATGAGAGACTATGAACTGGTAAACAATTTATCAGAATGGACAGAGTATTTCATCATATTTTTAGATAATTTTGTCCTGCCATTTTTTCTTGGCTATGTTCTAATCAGAAATTAAATTAATGACTTCTGATGTTGGTGGTTTGTTTTTTCTTTTCTTTCGTAATAACATTTAGCGGTCACTGACTGCACTTCACTTGTTAGCCATACGTAACAATTTTACAGGTTGTCAGTTTTAACATATTCATATAGGCTTCCAAAGTCCATTGAACAGTAATTGAACACTCAAGTTATGATTCTTCAAAGGATCATATAGTAAGACGACTCAATTTTGAAATACACAAGAGAATCATCTGTAGCCAAAAGACACAATTGTAGGATCTGCTTTTTATTCAGTAACTTTTTTCACTAAGCATAGTGCAGAAAAGTGATACAGGTTAAAACCCATTTTTTCTTATCTGTGTAATGATGAAAGACAGGTTCATAGTTTATTTTCTTAGATCTTCTGTTGGTTGGGTTTTTACAGGGAATATATGGTTTGGAAGAAGCTGTTGCTGAAATAAAAGATTTAAAAAAGCAAATCAAAATACGCGATAATGAGATTGAAACATTAATTAAGGAAGTCAATAAACTTGAACTTAAAATAAATGATTTTCTTGATGAAAATGAAGAACTCAGAGAGCGCTTAGGTATGCTATATCCATTACATTTTCAATTATTTGTTGTGTAAGAATTGAAATAACATATCATGGAAATGGTTTACCAAGTAACTACTTGGAAATAATTTTGTATATTCTGTTAATATTTGCAAGTAGTTTTAGTTAGTTAGGATAAACTGCATGAATATACATGGCTAAACTTGGTTTACGGGTTTCTTTGACTGAAGAAAGTAGGAGAACAGGTTTTGTCATGCTTCTTTGGTTTTGATTCCTCTTTGACTGTACACTGCTTAATTAATTTCATAGTATGGTATTTGGAAACCATAACAGACCGAAGTTGTAATGCTAGATTGAAAAACACAGAGTAAACTTTGGACAGGCTTATTTTTATGTAGAAGAATCTAAACATAAATATAGTTAATTTTAGGGGACATTTTATTGCATTTTGGTTTTTGAGTAACTTCTGTAAAATCATGCTTTCTTCTGGTGTTATTACACGGAGCATAAGATGTGTGTACATATATAGAAATACATGTATTCAACTATCAACATTTTTTTTAATTCTACTTGACTAGATACGTTCTGATTTAAATTAACTGCATTCTAATGATTACTAACATTAATGTTCCTCCTTAACGATAATTATACAGCATATACTGTGTTTTAGGTCTTGAGCCAAAGACAATGATTGATTTAAATGAATTCAGAAACAGCAAAACACTGAAGCAGCAGCAATATAGAGCTGAAAACCAGATTCTTTTGCAAGAGGCAAGTGATAAATCCTATTTTTGTGTAAGAGCTACATAATAAAAATGTATTTGAACAAAATGAAACACTGATCTGTGAATAATAATATGCAGATTGAAAGACTAGAAGAGGAAAGGATTGAACTGAAAAAACAGGTTCGTAAGTTGGCTCAGGAGAAAGGAAGAAGAGTTGCAACAATAGGTAGGACTTTTTTTGTTATAAACTGTCCTTTCAAAAACATGCTGTCTATACTTACTAGTATAGCTATGATATATTTACTTACTTGTTTAAATTACAAGGCTACCTAAGTTTCATTGAATCTGTAGGAAGAAGTGAGTGTTTTTGTGATTCCATAGTCTTACAGCCCAGTAGCTTTTTGACTTCTGATGGCTGGTAATGCATCACTGAGAGTTGTGTCATTGGCTTGCAGTTCTTAGATGCAAGATGATCTTGCCATGATTTCCAGTAGATATAGATAATCTATGTGTTTCAAAAATCTTAAAATTTCAGTTCTGTGCCACCCGGGGAAGCATAACGTGCTCAGATGGGAAGGTTTACAGCTCCTTACTTTGCAGGTAGAAAACTAGAACTCAGATGTACTAAATGGAATATATTCCTTTACTTGGAGAGCAAATAAAAATTCATAATTTATTACTTGTACATTTACTTGCAATTAGGATTGGATGCTGGTGATGTGCAGGTAACTGATAGCTTTACTGAAGAGAAGGGAATGAATAAGAGGAAGTTGGATTTTTTGAACAGACATGATATTGCTGAAGTAAAAGCAAAGGTAGGTTCATAAAGCAAGTTCATAAACTTTTATTGTATTTCTCTTTCAAAAGAAAAATAATATTATTTTGTAAATATCTGTTCAAATATTTCTCTAGGTGATTTTACTAACTGCTTTTTAAAAATAAAAAAAAGAAATAATTAGACTAATTACTATTTTTTTAGAAGACTAATGAATATTTTATATTTTTTGTGACTATAGGCTAGCAGCTTGTGTAACATGGAAGGGAGAAACACACTTGCAGATAGAGAAGCACCAGTTAGATTTTTGAAGTCAGAGAAAGATATATCTGAAAACACTAAGGCTGTGGGAAATCTACCTAGAAGATCTGCTGGCATCCTTGAGAATTTAGATCACTTGGAAAAAAATAGAAATACTTCTTCTGTTCGTTTAGTTTCAAAACATGTGACAGAGTGGCAACTAGTTGATGACAACTATAATTCTGAAACTCTTAGTATAAAAGAGCTTTTCGTATCACCAGAACTACAATTTACACAGGCATCAGGGATAACAGATTATACAGACAATAGAGAGATATCAAAAGACTTAAAATCAGACCACACAGTTTCGTTTTCTGCTTATCGGAGAGTGTGTCAAACCTCTGAGATAAATAACCAGAATTACAGAAACAAACCATCTTTCCCGAATCGAGTGTCCATAACTTCTAATTCAGACCAAACAGGTCAGGAAAATTTTTGCTCAGGACTATATCTCAGCAAAAACTCTCTGATTCCGTGTGCATCTGCTCTTGGAAAGCCAGTAACGCACAAAACACGAATAATGACATTGACGGATAAGCAAGACTGTTCACAAATAAAGTTTTCTGATTTAACTACCTTTCAAGAACACAGAGAAGGAAAGGAATGCCTAACAGAATTGTTTCAAGTAAAAACTTTGGGAAGTGGACTTGAAAATGGACAATCAGAACACTCAGGTCAGGTAGATCCTGTTGAAAATCTCATAGAGCAATTGAGGAGAGAATTAGCCCTTCTTAGATCACAGGTGAGACACCGTTATAGTATGTCTATGTTTATATCTATTGCAGTTATTTAGAAGATAAATTCAAAAAAGTGATGTGTTAGTTTACTTTCATCTTTATTAATTAAATCTACAGGATAGTTCTAATAGAAATGGGCGTTTTTTCTTCTATTAAAAGTGCCAAGTCATTAGTGTGCAGTTTATTTGTTGACCTATGATTGAAAAATATAGGCATATATTTTCATTTTGGCTGTAGAAAAAGTTTAAACAGCACCCATGCACACACACATAGATATCTGAGTACAAAGAGAGAACAGGTTTTGTTCTAAGACCTTACACATGTTTGTGTGAACAAAGTACTCATCACTTTTCTTATTAGTGCATACAGCCTTGTGTCTTATACAAATCAATTGTTGCAACTGTATTTTAAACAACATAGTTTGAGGATTATTTTTTAAATTTGTTTTAAATAAATGCAGAGAAATACAAATGGTTATTTACAAGTGTTAGTTGAATGAAGTAGGGACTGAATCAGACCTTTGGTATGATAGATAGAAAGTGAGATTTCTGTTAAGAGACGCAGATGTTATTTGACTAGAGGATGTCTTCTACCTCCAGGGAGAACAGATGGTGTAAAGTTAGACTTTTGGAATGAGAAAGGCCTTTCCTTCTGGGAAATAGCTAAGAAGTTCCTGAGTTGGTTCTTCCACACTTTTGTGCATTTGCCCGCCGACTGGCAAAGATAATGTATATCAGTTTTCAGAAAAAAAGATTTCTAATGAAAAATTCCATTCTTAATTAAAATGATCTCTAACAATAAAATCTTTTAGATTCTCAAAAGGGGTTTTGAAAACTTTTTATAATCAGTAAAGAAGGGTTGATTTCAGGATGCTTGCTGTCGTTTCTTTTATTCACACTATAAATCCTATTAAAAAATTACTCACTGGTAGCTTCCTATATTGGTACCTTGAAATGCTGTGTTAGTTTTCTGTATAGTGGAGGACATGGCTTTAGTTGCTTAGAGATACATTTGGGGAATGGATCAAGCCAATCCCTCGGAGTCTCACAGACTATTGGTCTGTACCAGACTGTTGTTCAAACTGCTGCATGACCCAAGAATACATGTGTCCCTAGATGGTGTTATATGGGGTACACCTCATGTGATTCTTCCAGTGAATCCTTCTCTGTTGCTGTTGCATTTCAGCCAGGAGATTCATATGTGGAAAGGGAAATTTTCATGAAGGCATACTCCAAATTTGAAAAAAGGCTGGGACTAGAACATTAGATTGCTAAAATTATAATCTCTGTATTTTTTGTGTGGGAGAAACCATCTAAAAATGTGATGAGGAAACATCACAGTTATCTTTAACTGAAGTGTTTTGGAACTGATGGCATTTCTGTTGAGACTGTTGAGCTATGTAATTGATCAATGGAAAGTATAAATCTATATACATCAGGCTTTTTTCAATTGTACAACAGTTTTTTCATGCTACAGGAATATACTTTGCTATTGTGATTTCTCTTAAAATACTGTGTTAGCCAAGCCGTGGAATGAATAATGCCTACTAATTGCATTTTCAGTAGAAAAGAAGTGGGTTTTTTATGTTTTGGAAGTCTTGGAAATATAATTTTTTTGTATATAAATGAAGATAGAATCCTATGCTAATAACTTGCTGTTGGGTTTTTTTTAGAATGAGCAGATATCCAGAGATTTGTTGGTCAAAAGTATGCTAAATAGCTATACAGAATTAAGTCTTGAAAGATGCAGGAACCAGGCAGTGCAGGTAGTACAATGTTTAAAAAAAACCAAAATGGGATAAGTATTTATATAAAGTTTATTCATGGTTTAAATAATTTTTTTCCTGATAATTTTGTTGCTGTGAAGATCGGGCTATTTCTTTGATTGTTGCCTTCTATGTAACACCTTATTTTAATTTACATACAATGTAATTTCACTGTTGAATATATATGGATTAGCAATATTTTCAAGCACTTATTAACCACAGAGTCTTAATGAATTTCTAATAATAAAATTGCTGAAAATTTTTTAGTTGTCTTTGTTCTTTTCTTTAGAATGAGTATCTTACAAATGAATTAAGTGTGAGAGAGAGAGATTTGGAGAAGAACAGGACTGTAATAGCCAAATTTCAATCTAAATGTAAGTTGCAACCTGTTTTAAAACTAGGGAATATTGTCAGGTACCTCCAGATAGTTTGCTTATTTAGTTGTTCTGTTTCTGTGATTGTGATCACAAATATCTGACTTTACAGTTTCTCTTTTAAATCCAGTTTACTTTGGTATCTTTCACAATGATTGAATTTGCTGTGTACATATGCAGTTATTCTGATGTACTTCTGAACTGTGGAAATTATGGTCGTGAACTGGTCCATGAGTGAACACAATGATTACAAAACAATGAATGTAAATGGTATTTATTTGAATTGGAATTCTTTGATTCTCATATAATGACATGTTTTTTTAAATTTTGTGTTTATACTAGTGTATATCTTTGTGTGTGTGTGTATAAATACATATATAGTGTTGCTAATTTTAAATTTAAATTAGTGATAGTACATAAAACACAGTTTATTCATACTAAATAGATTAAACTGAGATGTCTCATGTTTTTCCTTCCTGAAACAGACCTAATAAGGGCTTTAAGTCTGTGAGTGATTCCAATTATAACAATTATACAATTTACTTGTGTAATTGTAGCGCTCTTCTGGCTTCAAGGAAGTGTTGGGGAGTTAAACACACTGGCTGCTTATGTATATTTGTATATGTTAGCTGAAGTGCACTGCTTGCAAACTCTGAAATAAAAACAATGGTAATTTCTCTAGACAAGAATCTTAATGTTTTACCCAGAGAATGGGAATTCTAAAAATTCTTTTTGACTTTTCAAAATAGACCTGGTGAAACTGCTCAAATGGCTCCAAATTTTGCAGTTCACTCCTGGGTCTTCAGGACAGTTAGCCATATTGTTAAGATGCTGAGGATGTCTTTACAGGTTTGTTGGTTTTTTTGGAAGTTTCCAGCCTTCTTGCTCTGTACTGGAAACTCTGGAATTCCACTGAGAGACTAATGGTCACAGGAAAACTGTATGTCTTGAGAGTCCTTATTACAGCCAGATAAATTAAAGGTTCTTTTTTCCCAGTCTGCAGCAGGAATTCAGGCAATTCCTATATACTTCACTGCTACACCCAAACATTTCCAAGATAGCCACGTTTCTGTACTTGTGAAAGCCAGTCAGACCAGCTATTAAAGAAGTGAAAAAGGTGGCAGGAAACATTGAAGACTGGAAGGTTCAATAAAGTCAGCTGTGTTCCCATGAAGCATTTCATTATTGGTTTGTTGGTGTTTCTCAAGCAAAATACACTCTCTGGATGTTCCTAGCAGCTCTACTTTTAACTTCCTAATTGTTTATGTCTATATATAATATGAACATTCTTTTTATATATCAAATCAGCAAGTATTATGATGAAATGTCCTAGGAAACCTTAACTAATTATTTCAGTGCTTTTAGACACATGTACATTTTTTATTACAGTAAAAGAATTATCAGAAGAGAATAAACAACTTGAACAAGGAATGAAAGAAATATTGCAAGCTATCAAGGAAATGCAGAAGGATCCTAGTGTGAAGGGAGGAGAAACAGCCTTGATAATCCCTAGTCTGGATCGTTTAGTTAATGTAAGCTTGCTTTCTAAAGTATTTTTTAGCTTTATAGAATTTACAGACACTTTTTTTCCTCCTCAATTATTGGGTTATTGTATAATTAAATAGTAACTTCCTTATACATATACTTCCTTAGTTACAAGAAGGAGTACATAGTGTGATACCTTTTTAAAAATGCAAATTAAAAATATGCAGCAACAAGAGATTTTGAATAAAAATTAAAAAGAAAAACCCAAACCTTCAGCTCTCTTTGGCAAGTTTATTGTCCCAGTCATAAAGCTTAGGTAAATGTTTAATTGCATGTCTTTTATTTCTATGGGACCTACAGGAAATGTTTAAGTTAAGTTCTTCGTTCAGACATCTTACCAAAAAACCCAGTGTTTTTACAGGAAAATTTAGCCATTTAAATCACAGTCAGTGGCAAATATATCATCAGGAAACTGATAAGTAGATTTCAAAACATTAAAATTTCAAGCTTTTTGCTAATTTCATGTAGTCTAAACTTGAGGGTTCCAGTTTATTATGAAAAACCAAAGCTTTTCTGTGCTTTTTTCTCTGATTTGTTAATTAAATGTTTACTGCATTAGGCAATGGAGTCAAAGAATTCAGAGGGAATCTTTGATGCTAGTGTGCACTTGAAAGCTCAGGTTGACCAGCTTACAGGACAAAATGAAGAATTAAGAAAGGAACTTAAACAGACTCAGAAGGAGGCAACAAATTTCTCAAATCAGCTGGCAAATGCAAATGAAAAGGTATAAAATTTATACAATTTATTTTATACTTGAAAAGTGGCTGCTCTGATAATTTGGAACAAAACCATAGATTATGTAAGATACTGAATTTAGTTTATGTGAACAGTCTAATTATACAAATCTTAATTAAATGTATGTATTGGATATACCAATTTATCCATTTTAAGTTCAAGTCTTACTCTTCTTAATGTTACTTTACCCTTGGAATATCCTATCACATTGAACACCAAGCATGCCTTTTCGGGAGAGCTGTGTCAAAAAAAGCTCAGATTTCTTTCTTCAAAAAGCTAGTAGTCTTGCATTTGTTATGTGTAAATAAGTAACAGAGATTAAGTGTTCTAAAGTGATAAATCATTCTTTAAAATCCCGTGTCTTGTTTTGAGTTGTACAATTGATTCTGTGGAATGCTTCTTCCAGGGCAGGAATGAAGAATGGAATATTATCTTAAGCCAAATTTAAATTTGCCTTTTAGAACAGCTTTGGTGATGTAAAAAGATTTCCTGGTAACTAATATTCTAGAATAGTGGTTTATGTACTGTTAGAATAGAGAACCAGAGAGCTTTTAAGAAGTTAAATGAAAAGGCAAAGATTTGTTTAGAATAAACCATCAAATAACCACTGCAGTAATTCTATCCAAAGCTTCATCTTTTTAAAAGGAATATAGATGCACTGTGTTTTAAACAATTTGGAATAAAACTGTGGTGAATCCTCAGATATGAGAAGCTGCCCTGATTGCTGGAGTAATTTAATAAATTTGGCTTAAGATATTATGCATTTAATAACTTACAGAATCACAGCATTTTTAAAAGGTTTCTTTAAAGAGTGAACGCTTTAGAATATAAGTGGAAGTGAATTAGGTTATTAATAACAGCTGCTGTAGCACAGCCAAACAATATATTTTCCACCAGTGATTTTTTTTAATTGAATAGCAAGAGCTACTTCCCTATGGTTTTGTTTTTTTTCTTTAGATTGCACAACTGAAAAATGAAATTTGCTTATTACGTCAGTCAGAAGATGTCAATATTGTCTTCCGAACAGTGAATCTTCCAGAAGGAATGACTCCTTCAAGTGTTAATATGATTAATTCTCTGAATGAATATTTAATACGTCTTATACAGGTAACTCATGCACTCCTTGATATCAAGAATATGTGTAACATACAACTGATTACTCCAAAATCTAGTACCATGCCATGTGTGGACATGGGAGAAGTCTCTAAAGTTATTTTGAAGTTCTGACATCCAGTAAACTCTTTGGGCTATTTTTTTTTTAAAAAAGTATTTTCCTGTGTTGTAAACCTGGAAGGTAGTACTTCATTACATTTTTGACAGCAATTCAAATTTTTTTTATTTTAAATCTGAATTTTGATCTAAATATTTGCCCACTCTTCCTTCTACTACTGCAGTTGCACTCTCTCTGTGAGAAATTCTCTCTTACAGCTGTTTGGATCCCACACGTGAACAGTTTTTCTCTATACAGCAAAGGTCTCTTTTTATTTACCATATGAATTTTCATTCCATTATTTGTCAAAAATATGTCAACATTTGTAAAAAGAAGTGTAAATACATTGAAACTAAAGCCAATGATTACCATGGGAAGCATAGCAGATAAGCATATAGTAAAGAACTGACGCTTTGATAATTGGATTAAAAAGAATTTACCTTTTTGTTTTTATTAAATTATTTTTTCCTGCCTTTGATCTGTCCTGTCTTGTTGATTAGAGCATATTTTTCAACTCATATGAATTTAAAGTAGAAGAGTCTTTGGGAACATGAGAAGAAAACATTGCTTTACAGTTAGACATTCTTTGTGGGCTAGCAACACGTCATGATGTTTTGAACTTTGAGGGCTGTAATCCACAGCGCAATTATGCACTATTGCACACCTATTAATGTGAATGCCAAAGTTTTTTTGGCATTTTTTCATCAGTTGCTTCTAAAGAAAATACACATTTCATATCTGCAGTTGGTACAGTTCATGACAGATGCTTCTGTCATGAAAAACATAAGAGAGGACTGGCATCTTGATTAATCCTTTCACATTTAAAACATATTAATCACTTAAATATTTTTATTTGGAAAATAATTATTAGGAACTGGAAAATAAAGAAGAGTTACTTAAACAACTAGAAGATGCAGTAGAGGACTACAAGCGAAAATTTGCAGTAATTCGTCATCAGCAAGGCTTGCTGTATAAAGAATATCAAAGGTATTGTTCTTTTTTCTGGATTACAAAAGTTCAACTACCTAAATGTTTAATAATTTTGAATACAAGATTTGCTGCTGTGTTGAAGTAGTTCTTTGGCTAATGTTATAAATGCTGCTGCTCTTGGATATGGACTCCATATATGAAAATTTAGTCCTATAAAGATTCAGAAAACTCTTGCAAAAACATTTTCTGTTGGCCTCTCTTCATATTGCATACTTTATAATAAGGATTGCATTGTGCTTTCCACATCCAATATCTTGTATGTTATCAGAACCTGATATTATGGACTCTTCAGTCCCATTTTCTTTTGCTTTCAAGTATGGGTCCTAACAGTCTTTCTGAGGAGAAAAAAAACAGTTATCCATACACAGTCAGAGATCTCTGTTTCAAAATTTCAGATTGTCAGGACTTCAGAGTTGGTTTTATTTCAGACTCCTAGTTCCTTTATATGCTTCATTGAATCTAATTTCTATAAATTTCTTCTAATGGTCAAAAAAAAGGATTTTCATCTGTTGCGAGTTCATTGGAATGAACAGTAACTGGACAGCTTTTGGAATAAGGGTGTTTTATCTTTTAGGACCTTCTGTTTGTTCTTTGAACCCGTTAAGACTTCCCAGATAACATTATCTCTGAGGCATTAAAGCTATAGCTTTTTGAAAATATTAAAAGCTATAATATACTGCTGCATTTACTACTAGATCAGATATCTCCAGTGACAGGGATGACATGATGATTCAAGGCTCCTTCTCCAAACCTGTTACAGATTGAAGTTAGGGGAGGATATTCTTTGACTTGGCATCCTATAAAAGCTCACTTTCAGAGCATTTTCTTTCTTTTTCCTCCATTTTGTTCCATTATGGAAGAAAGTAAGAGATCTTTGAAGAGAAAATACTACTTCTGAAATACCCTTGACTATTTGTTTAAATTAGCCTGAACTATCCTATACCATCTATAAGAACTTCCTTATTAGACATATATAAACAGTTCATAGAACTTTTGTTTCCAAATAACTAAATAAAAGTGGATAGAGGAGAGTACTTTGGGCTAAAGCAAAGCTGAATATTTTTATGGTTTTGTTTAGTTTTCACTGAAATAGAAAAACAAGGGTGGGAAATTATGTCCTTTTTGCATCTGGAATAAAATGAATATAATATAAGGAAAGATTTGCAAAACCATTGAAAAAAATGAGTTAATATTACAGCCATTGCCTGCCCTTTTGTTTAGAAGCCTGACCTCTAATGCAGAAGTTGGATATGGGAAACCTAAGTTTAAGTCTGTCCACTTCCTGAGGGAAATCTGAACCGACATCTTTTAAAGAAAAAGCCAACTTCTATGCTGTGGGGAATTCTCAGAGGACAAGTGATAAAAATAATCTTTGCCTTATGATACTGTACTGTTCTGTATGATTAATTAAAAATACTTCAAAATCAACTCAGGTATTCTGTCTCTCAGGAACTGCAGAAGCCTTCTTCCCCTTGCAAGTTGTCTCTCTAGCTAATGAATGTGCAAGTGCTTCATGCAAAGGAAACAGTCATCAATTATTTGCCAAACCATTTTATCTAGCTGTAAATATTATCAGCCAAATTATTGGGCACAATTGTGAATACCTGCTGAAATCTGCTGGGCCTAATCTGCTTCAAAAACACAAAGGCCCATTTCCAGGCTCACAGCGTACTAAGTGCCAGTACTATGATTTTTGTCTCCCTTCCTATAAAAGAGAGACCTGGAGTTTCCAGAAAGGTACTTAAAGTGGAAATGTTTTTATTTGCAAAGATTTAAACTTTGCCTTTGTTTATGAAGACATGTGCAAGAAAGTAATTAATTTGAAATACAACTGTGTAAAGCAGATTAAATCCCATGTGTGTATATATTGGGGGAGTAAAGCATCTTTATCCCTTCACTATAGTACTCATGTAAAGAAGAGATAAGACAGTTTAACTTAAGAATTATTTTCATCATTATAACCAGCTGCAACCTAAACAGAGGGGATAGTTTTTCAGTAATCCATCTACAATTTATAATGCCATTTTCAAATTAAGTTACTGCTGAAAATAAGTATTATGGTTTGCAATATTTCAGGGTTGCTGTTTTAGTTACAGTTTTAAAAATCATCAAGTCTCTCATCATTCTAAATGAAAATATTTAATTATTGTTTTAGTCAAAAGGAAAGCTGGCAGAAAGAATCAGAAGGTATGAAAGAGGAAAAGAAAAAGCTAGAAGAGCAAAAAGAACAGGATGCTACAAAAATAAAGGCATATTCTGTAAGTAATTTTGTTGCTTTCATTTTTCAAAAAGTTTATAATACATAGAGCAGAGGTTTTAATACAATACTGTAATTTGTTCGATGGGGAAAATGTTGCAGGGAAAAACTGCTCAATTCAAATCAAACGAGAAGGGAAGTGGTTATTGATTTATTAGTGGGATGTAATTAACCAGCCATCAGTGAACTATACATTCAGAATCAGTATCAACAATACAAAAGGTAAATCACAGTATTAAGGCACATACAAGAAGTTAATGTAGATCTAAAAATCTCTACGCACCATTCAGGAATTAATCCCAAATATTTCTCATCCCACACATCCACATTCACACAGTATATTCACTCCCTGGCTTACTTCAGGTTAGCAGCACGTACACCCTTTCCTGAGAGTGCAAGTTCACTGTGTACACACACATCTTGTGCTCCGGGGTGCTGTGTACATGTCAGAGAGCTCTGGTGTTATGTGTACCCGTGCGTCTCCCTGCAGTCTGCTAATCCCTGCACTGGTGAGAAATCACCCCAGGAGGTCACATACACACACACACGAGGTGTGAGCCCCTACTTGTTGCACTTGGTACCACCAGTCATCCTCGGCTGGAGTGTCAAGGCTCATGGTGTCCAGCAGTGAGAAAGCGCTCACATCTGCACACAGGATGCAGGGACAATGGGGAAACTTCTGAAGCTGAACTAGATTGTGAGTGCTGCATTATAACTCTGCCCCAACTGTTAGAAGTCTTCATGCTTCTTCTATACTCATTTTCAAGCTGAGTAATTCTTTATTTCAAGTCTCTAATTTTATGGTTACTATTCAATCTGGTTGATGGTGATCTTCCTCTTTAACACTATCAGTTTTAAGCAAATGCCCTCTCAGTCTCAGGTATTCTGTTCACACACGCTACACTCACACTGCTCTGTCAACAGCAGTTGCTTGCTCTTAAAATCTTAAGAAAAACATGCTTCTTCATCAGAAAGGCCAAATCTGTACCAGTTGTCATAGAACTAAATTTTTTTCTTGGCTTCAGGCTTCCAGGACTCAGGCAGCCTTATTCACTCTTATTCACTAGGCTCATAGAAGTCTGGGATTTTACAGCTCCAATTTCTACTCCCTGTCTCCTTGGCAAGCTGATATGTGTGACAGCAAAGCTAAAGCTCATGTGCCTTGTGTGATGTGAGTCACTGTAGTTCTCTCACTGCCCTGTCCACCCCCTCCACCTCAGATTTATACATGCACGCAAACACGTGTGTGCACACATACATACAAACACACATGTGTTTCCATAGGAGGGGTCCTGTGGTTACTTTACCAAGTCTGGTCTGGTCATCAAAGTAGGACGTTATTAGTGTTTGTTAGGAACCACAGGAATTCTATTTGGTTTAGAAAATTGTTCAAATACATTTGTTTTGATTCTAGTAAGGGTGGGGGAAGACAGATGACAATGTATTCAGAGAATTATTTTTGTTCTAAATTTTGAAAATGTCAGCATTAACTAAAACTCCAGTTAGTCAGATGTATTTAGCTTCTATTCCTCAGAAACTAATTACTTTGAATATTTAAATTTTTATTTTCTTGTAATAGATTATTGTATGCTTATGCATGTTGAGTGTATATGTTTTATTAGTCAAAAGAAATTATGTCAGAAAAATTAATAGATTTTTTTACAAAAAAATGTCAAGAAAGCTTGTCTACGTAGTTGAGTTTTACCGTATTTCTATACAAAGGTCTTGTTAAAAAAATTATTTTACAGAATTTACTCAGTGCACTTCAGCTGGATCCAGATGAAACAAAAAAAGTACTTGCAGAAAATAATAGAAAAATAACTGTTTTACGAGTTAATGAAAGGTCACTAACAAGGCAGTATACCACTTTGCTTGAAACGGAACGGCATCTTAGAAAAGAAAATGAGAAACTGAAGGGTGAAATAACACATATGGAGACTGCAGTTGTAGGGAAGATTGGAAACTTGCAACGATTCAAGGTATAGTGTATAGTAATAATAGTACACATTTTTATGTTTACAATTTGGCAATAAATACACTTTTTTAAATGGAGACAGTACTAGGTTTTTGAATGCATTACCCAAATGCTTGTTAAATGCTGTTATAAATTTTGTCAAAACATTATTTGCATTTAAATAAGCATCCTAATATGAAACCTGTCAGTTTTCCCCTTCTGAAGTTGCTTCAACAAGTTCTTTTTATTGAACGTGTCATATGAAACCAAATCTTACTTTTTGGCCTTGCAGGTTGCTAGGGCCTGTATCAACTCATCTTTACAAAATATGGTTTTGACAGTGCCTAATGACTGAGATTGATAAAATTACCCAGAGAGCTGGAATATCAGAGAAATTTTATCAATGTTTATTGCAAGCAATTTATAGAGATGGACAGTAATTTAGTGAAATAAACCAGTATCATGTTCTAAAACATTATATTAAGAGGTATTCTTTGCCTGTGGGGAAGTTTTATTTTTTTATTTAAAGATCTAGCAGACCTTAGTAACCCATTGTGTCGATTGCTTTCATAGGAGATGGCTAGCTTTAAGATTGCAGCTCTGCAAAAAGCGTTGGACGGTAGTGTGCCATTGTCTGAGCTAGAACTGGCTAATAAGCAGTATAACGCATTAACTGCTAAATACAGAGATATGTTACAAAAAGATAACTTGCTCGTCCAACGGACAACAAACATGGAACACATGGAGGTAATATTTGCTTTATGTTTGAATCCTAAGGGAAAAAGCCTCTTTATACATTTGTTGTGCATTGGTTTTTGTTCTCACTTAATAGAAAGATAGAACAGAAGTCCCAACACTAGAACCTGCTGATTATAACAGTTCCATAGTGGGTATTGAAATGTTGGAGCCAGTCTTACTGTTGCTATCGAATTTTCATTTTCTTACTTGGAATTTTTCAGTGGATTAACAAACATACAGAAAGTCCCAGATTTTATTTCAATGGTCATACATAAAAGCATTTTAATTGTTTTGGTGGTTTTGTTTGGTTGGGTTTTTTCTTTATTTGTTTGCTTCTTAAGTTAAGCTCTGGGTACATTCCCTCACAAAGTTTAGTTCTTTGATTACCAAAACAAGTCTGGCAGAAGGAATATTTGCTATCATCTTCAGTTTTGGAGGTCATAAGGAAAGTAGAATGAGTGTAAACACTTTCAATGCTTTCTTTCAAAGTAAGTACTCTTACTATTCCTGACTTACAAGAATGAAATGTTCAGTTCCAAAAGGCAGTAAAACTTTGAAATTTACTTCCATGAAAAAAGTAAATAGCCAAAGATTGTTTACAATGTGTTTGCAAATGTCATAGGGACTGCAAACATGTAACTATTTCTTTGAACTTTTATTCTCAAATAGAAGGGAGCTTCTTTTCAAGAACTGTGAAGCTGGCTTCAGAGATACGTTGCTACCTCCCACTTTTCATTCACGTCAGAAATAATAGTCAAAAAAAGTAGTAGTTTAACTAATAGTTAAAACTCGCGTCATTTTCTTATCTGTTGATTTGCTGTGGTTTTCAAGGGTTAAATACATGTGGTTGGTAAACTTGCTGAAATATTAAATCTGTCTGCTTGGGATCAAGTAGGTGCATTTGTGTTAGTTAAAGAATGAATGATTCCATATCTATTTTATGAAATTTTGTGTGTATAAAAACCTGCCTTGCCTATTTCAGTAATTTCACAAAGCTAGAGAATCCTTTATCAAGAGCAAACTTAAAATGTGTTTAGAAAATTGTGAAATGTAAATTTAGAATATTTAGAAATGTGAAGTATTCAATTTGTTTTACTGGTTAATATGGAAATTTGTGTTTCTACTGGAGTGAAGGAATGTTTACAAAACTAACGTTTGGCATCATATTAGATGCCTAAAAGAGCTAAAAGAAGCATATGATCTGTCTCAAATGTGTATTTATGTGCAAGATGAAATATCCTGTGTGGGATGAGATATCCTTCAGAAGTACTTCTTTCTTTTCCACGGTTAATGGGGTGTTTAGTGTGACAAATGTAGAATTCTTCATCTAATTCTAGACACTCTGGGAATCACAGTCACTGGTGATAATTACTCACCATAATACTAGTTGACAGTAGGATACAGCATAGAGAGCAAAGCCATTTTTACACTTGGGAGGAAACTTACGCTCTTCTGTTGCCATATATATGTAGATTTAAATTAATAGATAACCTATGCATTGTGCATAGGTTATCTGTTAATTTAAAAGATTTTATAGGTACTAAACATCAAGTCTGCTAGAGGTAAATAGTTTGTTGTTACATTGCAACCTTTTTGTCATACAGCGTGAGAATGAATCCTTGAAAGCACAGATAAATTTATTGAATAAGGAACTGGAGATCACAAAAGAGAAACTTCACACTGTGGAACAGGCTTGGGAACAGATGACTAAACTGGGCAAGTATGAAAGTTATATTGCAACATTAAAAATCAAATGGTATGTCCTGTGTAAAAAGTAATATTTTAAAACATTTTAAAATTGATGTATCTTAAAACAACAACAACAAAGTCAAAACTATTTTGTATCTTTCATCAATGGTCTTAATTGTTTTTGTGAATTTTTTTGTTTCTTTGTTTGTTTCATTTTACTTATCTATTTGACCAAAACCAAGTTTGGGATCTTCCTCTGGAAACTGTTCTGCATGGACTTTTCTTGGATTACTGGGTCAAGGGTTTAAAAGCTGGAACTTGTAAAGCAATGCCACCTGATTTTTTTTTTTTTTTTTTTTTTTTTTTTAATAAGATGCAAGATGTTCTAACTTGACTGTCAGTCAAAGTACTTCATAGGCTGTCAGGCTTTTTCCTGGTTTCATGCTCTGAAAGAAAGTATTTTCTCTTGATAGCTGGGGCTTCTTTGTGTACAGTTTACATTCCCATTATTCAAGAAGCACTCATCCACATCTATTTCTTTTACAGATTTTAAATTAAATTTGCTGAAGATTTACCAGCTTAATTAAGGATAAAGTGAAAGGCTACACTGAAAATAGTTATCAATCTTAATGAACATGGTTGCAGATATACCTATTTATAATTTATAATAATACATTATTCAAATAGATACCTTTCAAACATGGAGTAAGGCAAGATAACTAAGCCTGCAGTTTAAAAAAATAATACGGGTGTTTTGATAAAGTTTATCTGACAGAGATAAAGCAAAACTCATGTTCTGTTTCATGGTGCAAATAATTTTCATAGTTGAATTAGCTTGTGTATTCCCTAATTTCAATATTTTTTAATGTAGGGGATGACAATGCCACGGATAAGGCCACAAAAGCAATAACCAACAGTGAGATTTTGTCCATTTCTAAGAAAATCACAATGTTGGAAATGAAGGAACTAAATGAAAGACAGAGAGCAGAACATTCTCAACGAATGTATGAACATTTAAGGAATACTATAAAGCAAATAGAAGAACGTAATTTTGAATTGGAAACAAAATTTGCTGAGGTAAGTCTGTTGAGGTTTAACAATATAATCTGACACAGTTTAAAAGCATATTTTTGAGCTTTTCAAAAAAGATTAATCTATTTTGTATCACAACTGGCAAATAAGCTTGTGGTGCAAAATACAGCTGCCTTAAAGAGCTGCAATTTTGCACACACAGGACATTTGTAAAAAATATCAATAATTAATTTGTTAGTAGTTTATTTCAAATATTAGTTAATCGCTGTAAAACACATGATGAGCATCTTGACAGAAAGGTTGCTAGGTTTTCAGCAGACTTTTAGAAAAAAGTACATTCTTGATGTGTTATTTCTTCTATCTAATTCATATGATCCCTTTTCTGCTAATTTTTCCTCAATTACCAATGATTCAAAAATGTTAGACCTTTATACCCCTTTTGCAAATGATAGTGTCATGATTCTGTTGTAGACTAGCTATGCCCTCTGTCATGTGCCAAACATTTGTAACACAGGAATAGAAGAGAAGTCATGTGCCATTGAAGCTGATGATCCTTAGTGTTCCTGTCATATCAGTCTTAATCTTGTTAGATTTTTTTGTTGCCACTATTCATATTTGAAGTTTGTTCCATAAATTCAGTATTTAATAGTATGAGACTTTATTATAATTTTCGTTCTAAATTTATTTATAGGCAGTTGTACATACTTGTTCTTGTGCCAGCGTTGGCCTATAATTTATACAAAGGAAGAAAATAGTTATGTTGACAGGAATGTTGATAGATTGTATTCATTCCCCCCCTGCCCCACCTTGTGCTTTGCTAGACTTTAGCCTAGCTGGTTTAGATTGCTGTTATCTGGACTCCCCATTTCTCTGTTGTTTTAGTAGTGTTTGTTACACTGTTTTGATTTGAATTAATTTGGGACGTGGAGTAACTGAAAGTTTATAAAGCTTTTTAGCAGCAGTATTGTTAAAGCCCTTTCTGATGGCATGACTTCATTTTTTTCATTAAGAAATACCTCAGGTGATGCACCCTAGGATCACATTTCCCTTTTTCTCTTTTGCATATATTGTTACCTGTCTTACGATACATTTAGGTCTGCTGGTCTTCCTTCATTTTTTTTTTTTTTTTAATCTGGCATCACTTGTTTGGAATTTTTGAAACAACT
This sequence comes from Gorsachius magnificus, assembly GCA_034008185.1. Lineage (NCBI taxonomy): Eukaryota > Metazoa > Chordata > Aves > Pelecaniformes > Ardeidae > Gorsachius > Gorsachius magnificus. The sequence goes on from CM067081.1 coordinate 170,126,082, forward strand.
TTTTTGAAATAAAGTTGTAAGTGATATCAATTTAAGAACTGATAACGAGATGTCTGCTAGACATCTCCTTTTAAACTCATAAATCTACTTCAACACAACTGTTAGTACTGCCTCAAATATTTCAATTGCAGATAATAAGATACACCACACTTTTTTTGTTTCTTTAGGAAATCAGTTATTTTATTAAGGAGTAGTAACAGATTAATCTGCCATAACTGTATTTACTAAATTAATTCCTGAGGCTTCTCTATGTTGCCTAATGCTTTTCAGATATCTATCTTTTCTTAATGCTCTTTGGTTTTAATTGAAACATTGATTACTTGGTATTTAATAATCAACTTGAAAAATCAGGCTGCTTGAAAGAATATCACTAATTTTGAAAGTTCTGTTTAGAAAGAACAAAAGAACTACACTGTCATGAGTCTTGGCACTTATAACCTGTACTTGTGTTACCAATCCCAATATACTAGACAGTATATAAATATATAAGTAAGACTTCTCATCTCCTAAAGAATTTACAGTCTTTTTTTTTCATATTTTAGTTTAAGAGCAAGTTACTGTAGTAGTTTTAAGAAAATTCACTAACAAAAAATGTGTTTAATTTAGAATTCTGTTCAGTGCCAATCTGTGTATCTGTTCCTACGTGTATGCAGTGCTGCAAACAAAAAGACATTTAAGCAGAGAGGAAAGGAAATTGTTTTTTGAACAGAGCTGAATGGTGTTTTGTAATGACTAAAAAAGAAAATAAACTTTTGGCACTGCTTTTTCTTTTCAAAGTTGGGAGCAGTTGTGTGCTTAAGATACCATTTTATTTATTTCTGGTTTTGTGGTTTTTTTAAGCTCACCAAAATCAACCTTGAGGCACAGAAAGTGGAACAGGAATTAAGAGATGAACTGTCAAAGAGTGTAACTAAGGCAGTAAGTGATGCAGATAGACGACAAATCATGGACCTAGAGAAGCGTGAGATGGAGCTCAAGACTGAAGTATCAAAGTAAGTGTTGAAGTAACTTTTCAAATGCATGTTCAGAAGCATGCAAAAACTTAGACTATATACAGTATTTATGTATTATGACCAGATAATTTTCAGTGCCTGAATTTTTTGGCATTTATATATGCCACATTTGGAATTGAAAATGAAACTTTTAAACTAGAAAGAAAATAATTTGCTTCATTTTGATTTGAACAAGGAATTAAGTGCTGGCCTGGATAGACATGGGTAAGTGTGCTTTTAGATATTTATTACTGGTATTTTTAAACTAATTAATTAAGGTTTATTTTGTTTCTATGCTACAACCTACCTTAAATGTATGAAAATCTCATAAAAGAAATGGAAAGCAATTCTAACTTTCACAGAGTCATAGGTATCTTGAATATTAAACTGCAGTGGTGGAGGAGGTTGCCATTTACTTAAAAGAGATTAACTTTGTTCACATAAATTGAAAAACTGACCTTTTAGATATGTTGTTATGGGCATTTGTCTTTGAGTAAATAATGTAATCCTGTTATATTCATAAAACAGCAAAGTCTGTGGGGGTATTTGCAGTGATTTTTGACACTGAAAATGAGTGATTAGACTTGAGGAAGCAGAAAAAGGAATTGAAAATGAAACTTTTTGAGCATTTATGTCCTGAAGTGGAAGAGAAATAGAGAACAGAGATGTTCAGTTCAGGTAAAAACCATGACATTGTTTTCCTGGAGTAGTTTACTGCTAGCAAACTTCTGTATAACTTACAGGAAAATGTCCTGTGAAAAAGTTGAGAGGTAGGATTTTCATAAGAGCTCTGAGTAGTAGAGAAGAATATGCTGAAAAGCACCAAGTCGTCAAGTGTTTTGATATGAGGAAACATACTAAGCAACTTTTCTTAGCATCTTTTATGTAGAAAAACTTAATAGGTTGTTCATTGTGGTTTCAAGTGACACAATACTCTTGGTTTCCCTGCAAGGTTAAGAGAACTGTCTGATGTAGCAAAAATGCAAGTTGAAGCTCTGGAGGCACGCCAGCGATACAGAGATAAAGAAGTAGAATCTCTTAGAACGCAAATTTTAGACTATCAGGTAAAATTCAACCTTTATTAACACTGCAGTTTGGATTTTTTTTCCTGGAGTGGTAAGAAATGTAGTAATTTTACAGTGAATTAGGAAACCGCATTTCAGAAGGGTTTTAGCAATCTGGTCCTTGTAGTGGCCATACCCTTTCAAGAGTTCTACATCACATTTATTTTTCCCTTCTCCATTTTTTCCATTTCTAGCTGTACTGCTATTACAGATCCTGAGGTTTTTTCCATGATCTTTAGGTAATATTTATTCCAGTATGATTAATAGCTCATGGTCAATATTTAAATAGAAATAGAAAAGTTTGATCGTTTTTACAAGACAAGCAATGACTTATAAATCTCAGATTTACAGTAGGCATTATATTGCTTTGTTATTAACTGAAACAATTTCTTGGGATTTATTTTCATGTTCTAGAATGGTTTGAATCCCTAAATACAACACTTCTGTCAGCTTTTACGTTACCATATTATCTAAGTTTAGGTATACCTTTCTTCCTCATTTTCTGGTATTTTGGAAAGAAACAATTTTTAAGATCAGTATCTGAAAAGGTGTACTTCTAAAATGTGACTGTAGAGACAATAGCGGAAAAATAACAAGCTGGTTTTAGAGGCTAATTCTTGCTCTTATCTATGGAATAAAATACATGCAATATATAAAATACAAAAAAATAATAGCTTGTTTATATTTACGTATACACTGCATTAACATTCAAAATGAAAAATAAATTTGTTCTATACATTTTGTTCTTAGGCACAGTCAGATGAAAAAGCAGTTATTGCAAAACTGCATCAACATATCATAGCCCTTCAAGGTAGTGAATCTGCTGCTATAGGCAAATTGGAGGTACTTAAATTGAAACTACAGAAGCTGGAGATCCATAATCTACGTTTAGAGCAGAAGCTTGACGAGAGAGAGCAAGCCTTATATTTTGCCCGACTGGAAGGGAGAAATAGAGCCAAACATCTACAACAGACAATTCAGTCTCTGAGGCGACAGTTTAGTGGTGCTCTGCCTTTGGCGCAGCAAGAAAAATTCTCTAAAACAATGATTCAGCTACAGAATGACAAACTGAAGATCCTGGAAGAAATTCAGCATGCCCAGCAGGAGCGTCGAAATGCAGAAAACAGAGCATTAGAGATGGACTTAAAACTGAAAAGTTTAGAAGAATTAGTAAGTGCGCTGAAGGATACAAGAGGAGCTCAAAAGGTTTGCTGTTTTACAGTCTTGAATAGCTTTGTTCATCTGATCTGCATTTAAATTACATTTCAGTTCAGCTCATTCCCTAAATGTTTTAATGTAGATCTTAATGATTTCAGAATATGCTTTGTTGGAATATGACAGTTAAAATTTTTTGTTTTCCTATTTTAAAAAAGTAATAAATCATTAGTTACTGGCCCTGTAAAAGTCAATGCAGTCAGATTTACCAATTTTCTTTTGTGCCCAATTAAGTGGCTTAGGAAGTAGAGGCTAACTATGAATTCAGTTATATTAAATTGAATTAAATTATGAATTAAATTAATTTAAACACAGAATAGCATTCTGAAGTTCTGTTCCATGAGCTTGCATTGAGATCTTCACTACATATCCATGTCTTTTTAAATAAATCCAGGGGCAATAATTTAGGCAGCGTGGCCAGAAATGTTATTATACTAATTTAATTCTACTTAATCATATTTTGCTATTGTAAACAATGTTGCCTTGAAATTTGAATAAGACTTTCTCACTTCTCTTCTAGATCACTGTATATTATATAATATGGTTATATCTGTCATGACTAAAGATGTCTGTATGTAAGCAATGGCTGTAGCACTCAGCATGTTTTAGTTTTAAGCCAGTTTTCAAATATTTTTCTACACCATTTTGACATAAATGTCTGTTATTCTTAATACATGTGCATTTTTGAATACGTACAGTTTTTAACGGCTTTGAAAATCTGCTGTTTTAGAAAAGTCAACCAAACTTCTCATGTGCTTTTTTTATTCAGTCTGGATAGATGCATAGGGTATAGTTTAGTTAGATCATCTGAAAATTATTTGCAATGCACTTCTGTCAATGTAGTGGAAACCTGTTGCCTCTCCAGTTGTCTGCTGCGCTCTTCAGTCATTCCTCTTGTAGTTTCATACTCTTGCCATGCCTCCTCACTGAAGAGAAGCTTAAAAAGGCAGAACTTCTTTCTTCCTGTTAGTTGGATAAGTGCCATACTGCCTCAAAGTCAGAGTATAACTGCATCTAGTTGGCCTGTGGGCTTGCTAAATATAATAGTGTATTATTCATTATTAGGTAATTGAATGGCATATGAAGATGGAGGAACTCCATCTGCAGGAACTTAAACTCAATCGAGAGTTAGTCAAGCAAAAGGAAGAGGTGAAGTATTTACATAATATAATTTCTGAATACGAACGTACAATCAATAATCTGGAAGAAGAAGTTGTACAGCAGAACAAGGTATGTATTTCTGTGTGCTGTTAGGAAAACAGCCTATTCCTTATTTCACTAAGTGATTCTAAAAAGGAAGATTCTTTGTAGTAAGTTTTTAACTTAGATGTTTGTATCTTGGTTCCACAATTCTTTTTAATAGCTCATTTGAGTATTCTTCGTTTTGGTATCTCTTTTTTTTTTCTGTTTAAGTTACTTATAAAATTTCCTTTGCCTTCAATAAATAAAGTATCTTTATCAAACATTTGTTACAGTTTCATGAAGAAAGGCAAATCGCTTGGGACCAGAGGGAAGTAGAACTGCAGTGCCAGTTAGACCTGTATGATCATCAACAAAATGAAATACTTAGTACAGCTTTAAAGGTACATGCAATGAATTAACTAAAAACAGACTCATAAGCACGTTTTTTGGAGCTGTCAGATTATAAGAATATGAATCTTTCTGTGCAGTTAGAAGAGGCTACAGGATCAGTTCCAGACCCTAGTTTGCCACTCCCACAACAACTTGAGTTGGCTTTGAGAAAGATTCGGGAGCATATTCGAACAATCCTAGAGACTAGGGCAACCTGCAAATCACTGGAGGAGGTAATTAAATGTATAAATTATCATATAAAGGAACAAAGTTTGTCTTTCTATGCCCTTTATTTTTTTTTTAATATAATGATTATCCTTTTATAAATGTCACTCAAATGTGTCCCATCCCTTAGAAGTATTTGACGCAGAGAAAATGTAAATAATATAATTGCACCATGACTAAAATGAAGTATTTTTTCCATTGGAACAAATTATTGTTCCAGGAAAATTTCTGAATATTTTAGAACATTAATTTAGTAGGGCAAGATGCTCTTGCTGTACAAAATTCAGTTGACTATAGCTAGTTAAATTTAGCGTTACATTACATTTAAACAGTAGCATAGCAAAATCCTTTTATCTTGGATTGCTAAATTGAAAAACACCAGCTTCTTAATTTGGTAGCACAGAATGAGTTGCATAAGCGTCTTGTGCCAAGCAAATAATACATAAAGATGTGGTAATGATATTCTGAGATTTTTTTTAATCTAGTAGTAATCCCATACAGCCAGAACTGAGTGCAAAACACTTTGTGTTTATAAGTCCATTTAGACAAATCTTTATGGTACTTTTTTTGAAATGTAAGATCTTTTTGCTGTGTTTGAATTTTGGAAATGCAACAATTGCCTTTCGTTGTAGAAATTAAAAGAAAAGGAAACTGCCCTGTGGAAAGCTGAACAAAATGTTTTATCAAGAGACAAAGTTATAAATGAACTAAGACTTCGATTACCTGCAACATCAGAAAGAGAGAAAATAATGGCTGAATTAGGCAAACAAGAAGGTGATCCAGAGTACCATCATGCCATAAAAATTGCTCATCAAACCATTGCAAACATGCAAGCAAGATTAAATCAAAAGGAGGAAGTGTTAAAAAAATATCAACGCTTGCTTGCTAAAGCGAGAGAGGTAGTTAAACTTTTTGCACAAAATTTCTTTCATTTTTAAGTTGTTTTGGTTGATTGTTTGGTTGTTTATCTCACTGCTAGTGAAATCTTAAACCATTTCTGACCTCAAAGGTAACAGAACAAAAACAATTAGAAATTTTTTATTTAGAAAGTTCAGGTAGAATTTTTTAAATTCTTAAAATAGGAGGCTTGTTCAGTTAAGAGGTTATGTATATGATGTCTCTCTAGGAATTAAATTTGTGTAATGGGAAGAAAATTAAAATTCTGCTGTGAGAAGTGGTGTCAGTATATTGTATATTTATATGGGAATTTCCAGTACTTGCAACAATGATCTCTGGACCGCATCTTGTAGTCAATTTGCAGGTACAGGAAAGACATGAATTTATGGAAAATATGCTTCCTAAAGCATATTTTAAATTAAAGTATATTTTAAGGCCTAAACAGTATATCTAAGCATGCTTTATATTATTTAAGCATACTTTATATTCTTTATACCCTCAAAGCATATTTTAAAGCATAAACTGTGTCCAAGAGATACTTCAAGACTAAACATGCATCACTTCTAGTGTGCTTGGCTCAGGAGCACATTTCCTAAGCAGACTTCCTATCATCTTCTGTTAATGTCCTTTGGTTAACATGTGTAGCTATTTCTTCTGGGAGAAATCAAGCTTTTTGGTTTGGAACTAAACCACAAGATGCAGTCTAAAGATGAGCTTACTATGCTCTGTCTGCTAGCAGACATTCAATCCACAGGATCACACTATAGTCCAAAGTAAATAGACCTGAAAAGGACATAGTATGGATATGACTATCCACACTGATAATCATAGTTGGTGAGGGCCAACACCAACTGTTTTGTTCTCCAGCTCCTGTCCTGTTGCACCATACTACTTGCTACATAGCTTAAAAGTGCAGTAGTAGGGTTTTTCTTCCAGTATTGTTAAAAAGGGGGAAAAAAAACCCCAACAAAACATTGATTATAGCAAAAAGAAAATAATTTTAAAGACTGACAGAATTAGAGGAAAATTTGGGGAGCAATACTGAGCAACGAGCGAAAAAATATTATGAAGGTACTGTAGTTTCATGACTTTCTGAAATAGTGTGCATTAGAAGTTATGTTTTTATTTTGAACTGTCAGGAACAAGAGGAAATAGCAAAGAAGCATGAGGAAGACCTTAGAGTTCTACACCAGAAGTTAAATTTGCATACTGACAATTCCCTTAATAAATTCAAACAGACTGCTTTGGTGAGTTATGTGTTTTTGTGGAATTAGTGAAGTTGCTCCCAAATTATTAAAATTGTTGCTCAAAAGAACAGTTTTGAAGTCAAAAGAAAGTAATAAATGATGACAGGAAAAATAAATGTGTGGTTGATACAGAATTATTGTATTATTCTTGAAAGAATTCATAAGAGATGGATTAGAATTCAAGTGTAAAAAAACAAAGTTACCACCTCATTATATATGAGCATTTTTCGTATCGTCCCCATTTACGGAGGCTTCTAAGTGAAAGAGGTATATTTTCTTTTCTGTTCTTTTCATTCAGTCTGTGGTTATGTTAAATTAACCCATTTCAATACAAATTTTCTCTTGACATTTCATGATAAGGTTAAACCTGTATTTAACTGGTTATTCTGTGGATCATTAGATGCACAAAGCTCTTTTCAAACTAGTGTGGCTACTTTCTCTGGGGACTAAGAATCACATCTCAGTATATAAACATGTTAGATATTAATGCTTAGTTATATTCAGGATTGAGTTTAAAAAGCATCACTAATGCTTACCTTTGGTTTAAAGCTTAAAATATTTATCACATACATTTGTTCCGTTTTACAGGAGTTAGTGAAAAAGACTTCTTTATCACTTTCCAACAACAAACATTTTCTCCGCTTAGCTGAAATGGAGCAAACTGTAGCAGAACAGGACAATTCTCTTGCTTCGCTTGTTGGAAAATTAAAGAAAACATCATCTGATTTGGAGAAACAAAAACAAATTACTTTAATGAAAACTGAAGAGTTTGAGACTATCAGAGCCCAGTAAGTTTTCAGACTGTTGACATAAGTCACAACTGGATTGGATCAAGCCAGCTATGTATTGTTACTACAGGACTAGTCTACCAGATTGAACATGTTTTTGCTGAATTTAAGATTTGGTGAAAAAACTAACTCAAAGGAGTTACAATAATTGGTAATTGTAAATTATTTTTAATCTGTAGCCCTTCATTGGGGCTAATATTGAAAAACTGTCGCTTGGAAAACTGCCTTTCAGTTGTTAGCTTCATGCCATTCAGTGAAAAAGAAAGTATTCAAGGAGTCTCGGTATGAGAGTTGTCTTTAAGCTACTGTGATACTTGCTGGTTTGTGGGTTTTTTTGTGTTTTTTCCCCTGATACATCCATTTGGGCTTGCTGCCTAAAAAAATTAAACTCACAAAAATTTAACCCCTGTTTAAAAGTAGAAAAGTATGATCCTTTCTTTACCTGTTAGGGCCAGGAATTTGAATGAACAATGCGCTAATCTCATTTTGCTGATGTTCTTGAGTAATTTTCTTATTAAATGGAGGCCTTCTTTGTTGAGTCAGTCTTTTTTTGCTGTTTCCAAATCTATGTGTCTTTTGCTTTAACGATAATAAAAAATATAACATCATGCCCTTTGTTATTTATTTGGAGTTTGCCAACTTAATTATTGCAGCATACCCTATTAATGCTTATTGTTTCTTAGGCTTCAGAAAAAACACGCTGTTGATGTGGAACAGCTAAAAGATGAAGCAGATGAATTGAGGAACATACTGTCTCAGATGGAGAAGGAATTAGCAAATGTAAAAGCTGAACTAGAGGTCCAAAAAGAAGCAAACAGTAGAGCACCCACAGCAACACTGAAGAACCTGGTGGAACAGCTGAAGAGCCAGTTAGCCATGAAAGAGAAGCAGCAGAAAGTTAGTCAACAAAAATTAATCCCTGTGTCACATAAATGTTTAATGTTGCTTAATGCTTAAGAATTCTATGTAGAGTACAGCAGGAGTACTGCTGTATAATTGCATAATATAACACAGTAAAATATAATTGCCTTTTCTTGTTTTGTAATGTTCATATTAGCAGCTTTTTCACTTAAAAGAACTTATTATTTTCAGGCTTTGAGTAAAGCACTTCTGGAACTCCGAGCAGAAATGACTGCTAATGCTGAACAGCAGATTATTTCTGCTGCATCACAAAAAGAGGCATATATGAATGTCCAGGAGATTGTTGACAGACAAACAAAGGGGCTTATGGTGAGTACTAGGTAATGCTATTATATTGCATTGTTGTATTGTTGCTGATCCTGATTTTGAGGGTTTGCTGTTTGTTTGTTTTCTTCTAGGCACAGATAGAGGAATTAAATAATCAGATTACAAAACTTACAGATAACCTTAAAATAAGTAAAACCAGGGAAAGTTCTTTGTCTGATGAAAGGGATGAGTTGAACCAAGAACTTCAGAGGAAACAAAAAGCATTTGCTAAAATGTTGAGAGAAAAAAATGAAATGGAAAAAGAAAATGAAGAACTGAAGAAACGGATTAGGAGGCTAAACAGTAGCATTCAGGTAGAAGTGATTTCTTAAAAATGTTTGATCTTGGTCAAGTGTCTGCATAGATGTGCTGGTTTGGGGGGGAAGATGAAGTACTTTTGGCAGGCATTGAGACTTGCACTTCATGTAGACATTTATGTTTGCTTATCAGCTGGGTTACATGTGAGTTTTTAGCTTTTCCTGTTGGAAACGTGGCTCAAATCAAAGGAATAGAGTGAAGAAGATTTGCTCCTTGAAATATGTTTGAAAGAGTCTGAGGAGCTGAATTACCGCTTTCAAAGCTTCTTTGAAAAATGGAATTTTGTGATCTTCCTGTCCCTATTTTCCCTTCCAGAAAAAAAGTAAAGGATTTACAGTAGAATTATCTTTTTTTTTTTTTAATTCAGCTACTTGCTGCTGATTATTCAGTTTAGAATGCAAAGTTACATTCCAATACTTTAATAATTTAAAGATAATTTTAAAAAGATGATTTAGGTTGTAAACTAATTCTACCAGTTGGAACTGAAGTCCTTATTTTTTGAGTGGAGAAAAGTACTTAGGTAGTGGTCATTAAACTTTATGTTTGATAAAAGTTTGTAATTTTGCAGAGCAAATCTGATGAACAAAATCTGATAGATGCACTTCAGAAAAAAAATAAGAAGTTGGAAAGTGAACTTGAGAAGAAGTGTGAAGAAACAGAAAAAAAAGGGGTAAGAGAAGACACGGTATGTGATGTTTAGGTCGTGGCTTTGAAAGACATCATGAGCATAGGTCTAGGCAGTTCAGCTTTCACTATTGCCTCTAAAAAAAAACCAATCAAACAAACTTGATCAGAATAAAACCAGTTTCATGACTAACTTCTTCACGTTTCCCATGCTCTTTGTTACTGCTCACGTTGCTTACTACTGGTATAATAATGTCTTCCTGCCCTTTTTGTAGAATTGAAGATTCATTACAAATCTTAGAAGACTTAAGATTTTATAGGTAGCAGTGAAATTGATTACTTAAGTGCTGTCAAATGTGCATTTCCGAAATCAATCCAGTGACAAAAACATGAAGTACTTAGGAACAAAAGTGTGAATCCTAAAAGGGATGATGACTATATATATATAAAGAGATGATTCTTCACAGTAGTGATCTCCACATACAAGAGTTTCTGTGTTATTGGAAATGTGTTTCATTTTACCAGTTGTTTTGTTTGGGTTTTTTGCATGTTATTTTACCGCTTCACTAACTAATTAGTGACTTGTCATAGTAATCATAAAATGTACTGGAATATTATAGCCTGCTTGTATAATGACATCCAGACTATTTATGGTAGTAAGTATTATTCTAGGACTGCACTTATGATTCCAGTTAATTTGAGACTTTTTAAATACCTGTTGCTTAGTGTCTAGAAATATTTTTCTCAAACTTGGCATATCTTTTCCTTTTTCCAAGATTTTGCTTCCTGTCTGTCCCTTAGTAGCAGTAACTGTTTAGAATGAAAACAGAAAACAAAAGTACAGGGGCTAACTGGAGAAGGGAAAAGTCCAGTTAAAAAACGCAAAATTGCTTACAGGAATATTGACTATGATTTTTCAGTAGCCATTTGTGATCACATAGCTACAGGTTTTAACTCGTGCATAATTTATAGTTACTGAATTGTACCTTTAAGTAGAGATTCCATTTCTCATAGGAAAAAATTAACTAAAATGACCAGTTGTACAGCTGGTAGCAGGGGCATATAATCTCCTGGTGAGCTGCAGAAGACAGATCTGCTGTAAATTGGCACAGAAAACCACTTACTTTTCTTTAATCTGTCTTTTTTACTGAAGTGTAATTCAAAGTAAAATGATACATTGCAGTAGCACCTCTAGTTTCGTAGAATGTGCCACTCCTTTTTTGTAAAATGAATATTAAAAGCTAAGGAAGAATTTGGTAATAGCTGCATCAGCTTTATAAAAGCTAAGGAAGAATTTGGTAATAGCTGCATCAGCTTTATACACGAGTGACTACAGCATACTTAAGATATCCAGCTGGGCCTGCTATTTACCTTACTGTAAATATGGTAAATAATATATGCCTGCTATGGCTTCATGTTTTAAATTGCTAAATTAAGAATATATCATTCTTGGCCTTCTAACATGTTTGCTTATTTTGCTTTAAAAAAAAATTCAGAAAGAATACATAATTTGTTTATGTGCTTCACAGACCTCCAAGGAGGAAATAATTAGATGGGAAGAAGGTAAAAAATGGCAAATCAGAATGGAAGGACTGCGGAACAAACTAAGGGAAAAGGAAAAAGAAGCAGATGCTTTAGCCAAACAGTTGAATACATTGAAGGAAATTTATACCAAGTGAGTTGGTTTTAATAGATTCAGCTACAAAATGATGACATAAGGGAAATCCAAATGTGTTTGCCATGTAATAATTATAGCAGTTTGTTATGTTTATAAGATTGATGCCTAGAATTCAGCATTGGTATTGAGATTAAAAGGATTAGTTAATTTTCAAGCAGCAGGCTACCCTCTAGCATCCTTTCCCTTGTAGAAGCCAACAACCTTTATTAGAAGAAACTGTCTCAGAATAAAACTAATTTAATTCCTTTATTATGCTTCTTGTATATAGCATTCTGTCACTCCCATGAAACACATAACAGCTTTATGAAGATAGGCTGTTTCTCACCGCTGTGTTGTTTAATCAGATTGCTAGGATTGCATGCTGTGGTACTGTTACATGTAGTGCAGTACTGCAGTACTGACAGTTCGAGGATTATGAGATGGAAGCATTTAAAAAAAACCACATGTGCAAACCCTCTACAGATGTTATGTTTACTTCAGTACAGTAATGGCAGGGTTTTACTGATAAAAGATGCGGAAGAAAAAGGAAACTGTGATGGTGATTGTAACTTATTACACTGTGGTTTGAAACCGCTTCAAAATGTCATTTATTCTTAGCAAGTCTTGCATGAATTTCACATAGCACACAAGCAAGACCAGCAAGTGGTTTATGACATGCATGATAATGACTTAATGTTCATTCTTTTCCAGGTTTGGTTTTTGGGTTTGGGAGTTTTTTTGATAAAGCTGTAGTGTCTATAAGGTAACCTTATTAAACAGAAAAGGAGGTGTGGTTCAGTGAGCAAATAAATTGCAAATGTGCATTCTGCAAGACAGAAAATATTTTCTCCTAAAGAAAGCAAGTTAGCAAATAAAGTTTTAAATGTAATTTTACTGGATGTTGCAGGTCTGAAAAAGAGAAAATTGCTCTACAGAAGAAACTGAAAACTACTGGTGTCACTGTTGACCGTGTTGTTGGAGTAAGAGCCTCAGACACTGAAAAAGAACTGGAAGAACTAAGAAAACGGAATTTAAAAGAAGTTGCCCACAGAGGTGAGAGGCTTTTAAAATAATCTATAAAAAATAAAAAACTTAAATAAGAAAAAAATCTGTGAAGAGAGATAGTCTCTATTAGACGAACTGATTCAGTAAGGAAAGACAGATGGGAATTTCAAAAATCCTTCGAGTCTGTGATGAGCAAACTTAAAGCTACTTGGTAGCAATTGTGCATGTTCAGAGAATATGCAGCATTGGTTCATTATTCTAAAAAGCTAAATAATATGAAAAACATCTGACTCCTATTGTGTAAAATTGTAATTAGAATTTAGAGTTGGTGAAAGTTACTGCAACTGCTAAGTTGTAGTTAGGGAGTGTATTCGTAATCAGTGTATCCACGATCACAGTGGATAGCGCACCTGAGTGATAGAAGCTGTACATATCTCAAAAGAGCAAATGCATTTTGCCAAAGTAGGTACTTCCGATTCACATGGATTAGTTGAAATAGTATATATGGCTAACATTGATTTAGAATAACTCCCCTAGTAATACTAGAAAATCCAGCCTAGTAATCCAGAAATTCACGCAGTTTTTACCTTAAGGGATGTTTTTCTGCATCAATAGCCATTTGTTTGTTTTGCCTTGATTAATTTTTTGATGTAGAACACAGCAAGCAATCCCGCGAGATTCTGTTGTAGAAGAATTACATTTCAAAAATCAGTACCTCCAGGAAAAGCTTCATGCATTGCAGAGACAATGTTCAAGAGAGACATATTCTAGACCTTCGGTAAGTTAATAATGTACCATATTACCTAGAGGAATCACACCTACTTAACAAAAAATATTTGTTATCCATTTGGTATTCTGTGTAATTAAGCTGGTTTTATTTCAAACTATAGTGTTTTAGAACAGGATATGAAATGCTCAGCTTTTAGTGTTTTTAAAAAAACACAACAGAACAAACCCAACCCCCCCCAACTTTTATTTTCTGTGTTCTACTGGTAGAAGCTGAAATATCAGCATCCTAGCATATGTGGAGAAATAAGGGATATATATTTTTAAATACGTGAGTCCACAACTGAGAGACTAATTTTATATTCCATATGGAGTGAAAATTTGGGATACACAGAGTTTGGGGAAACACTGAGCTGCATTTCAGTTACATTAGGTGTTTTTGTTGTGTTTTGATTTTTACAGGTTCATTATATTGCAAATATTGCATTATTGGGTTATCTTAATCTTTCAGGAAATAGATTTAAGAGTACATTCTAAGTTTCTTTATTTCCTGTTTTGTTTTACTGTCTTCTGCTTTTCTTTCATGCTTCATTCTATCTTCAACTTGAATCAGAGTACATGTGACCAAACTGAACTGACCAAGTCTGTTCCTATCAGTATCAGTAAGCAAAAGAATTTGAATTCCCTTCAAAAGAAATGTATTTCAAATAGGGATGAGATCAATCATCAGACTAATCACAGCATTACTGATGGCAATGAAATAGATGAGGAAGCAAACATGCAAAGATACATCATGCATAATGAAGGCCATGAGGCTATTGCGCATGCAAGTACAGAAGCGTCTCCTGAACAGCATCCTGAAGATAGTGAGAAATGCAAGGACAAAGGTAGTTCTAGGGAAGGACTGAAAAAAAAAAAAAAAAAAATGAAAAATTTAATGAGGAATTTGAAGAAGAGGAGAGGAAGCAAGAAATACTAAAGCAATCAAATGTTGATGAGGAAGAAAGTGTAGAAGAGCCTTATACTGACAGAATGATCTGCAATCAGTCTGATTCAGGGGAACCTTCTAATCAAGCTAATGACTATAAAGCAGAAAAAATAAATGGGAATAATGAAATGAATCAACACACTCCAGAGGATAAACATGAAACTTGCCAAAGTGGTACAGAGGGGGTGGAAACAACCCCACAATTTTGTGAAATGCCCGAGGTTTGATACTGTAGCGGTCCTCTAGCATTTCTTCTGTATAAATGACATAGAAATAGAATAGTTTGATCTTGATAGTCCAGTGGTTTCCTATGCATGGTCTGCAGGGATACTGGACTAGTCACCAAGTGGTCCATAAAGCAAACCTTACACTTTAATGATAGGCATGCATGTCAGCTCACAAGCCAGCTACGGTCAATTCTAAAATTTTGATCCAGAAAGTTTACAAATAATCACAGTGATACATGCCACTAGTTGATGACCTTCATTCTTTAAGATACTTATGATGTGTTATTAATAAGAAAAAATGTGCTTTATTGAAGCAAATACTTTATTCCTATCACTTAGTGATGAATTAATAGTTCATATGGTTAATTCCATACTTACATAAGTAAAAACCGCTGGTTATTGTATTATCAACAGGTTTTACTCTTTACCAGTCAGGCATAATAATTTACCATATACTTATCATTGGAATTGGCAATATAAGGCATGCAACGCACTCTTTCTGTAATAGAAAGTACTAGCCTTTGTGGATAAAGACTTAAGATTGTAGGAACTAACAGACTAAGAAGTCGAGTTACACACTACTCTTCCTGACTTGCTCTGTAATCTGTTTGATTCTTTATGCCATATGTTCTATTTAATAAACGTAAACATTAGATGCTGTTCCCAGGTACAGTGTCACAGCTTATTAGACTCTGTAGCTTTTTTGTCTTTTAGACTTTGATATTTATTTCTGCCCAATAGTTTGAGAGTTAATTGGGTTTGGCAAAATTTTTACTGGTTTATACTGATTTGTGAACTTCCCTTAAGCAAGTTTAGAAAATATAAGCACTTAAAGCTAGAGCACATTAGATCAAAACTGGTGATACAACTGTCACCTGTTTTATTTCTGTGAAAAATACTAATTCTCTGTTGCTCTTTTATCAGCTACAACTGATACAATGAATAGTGCATTACCACTTAATAATAATTTTTTTCCCTCCCATTTTCTCAAGATATCAGGAATAGGATCAGGTGATCAATATCAAAGAGAACAAGAGGTTTTAAAGGAGAATTTAAGATTGTCATCTGAAAACATTGAGCTACGATTCCAGCTAGAACAGGCCAATAAAGATTTGCCAAGACTGAAGGTAACATCTTTTTATCTTTAGTCCCCTTTAACCTGACATAGGTTAAGGGATTGCTTAAAAAGACATGGATATATTTTCTGTATACACTGTAAGTTTTTTATGTTTTTATGGAAGATGAGAAGGTTGAGTGGCTGGTAGAAATGATGAAAAATGTCATTGCAATGGGAAATTGCCTTCTCTTTACATTTTTCAAAGTAAACCAACTGTAATTTTGTTACTGTTCACCTCAATTTGAAATCTAAATAAGTTATTTCTTTGGTTTTGTAGGACCAAGTAGGTGACTTAAAAGAAATGTGTGAACTTCTCAAAAAAGAGAAAGCAGATGTTGAACGAAAGCTGAGCAGTATCAGAGGGGTGAGTATTGTAACAGCAATTACGAATTATATTAAAAATGAAAATTCATGTATTTGTGTAAGTGCATAATACAGTTACAGCTTTATGATATAAAAGATACAATTTTGATGTGATGCAAATGTTAGAAAGTGTAAGTTATTGTTAGTGAAGTTTTTTGTTTGTTGTGCTATGCAAGATGACACAGTTAAATTTTACCCGAGCTACTGTCAGCTACTTTAACAGAGCAATATTTCAGAAGTTATAGGAAAAAATGGCTTCAGCAGTGTCCAGTATCTCTCTTGCCACTAACTTGTCAAACTATTTGTGTGACCGTTTCCCCATTTCCCACTGTACTGTGCTCCTTACCTCTGTAGAAAGAAAAGGAATGGGAAAATAAGTGATAAAGTAAGATTTGGAGTATCTCAGAATGCTAAGATGAACTGTACTTCCTTTTACTTTTTTTAATTACCTCTCTATAGGCTGGTAGAAGTGGAAAGACAGTCCCAGAATTGGAAAAAACAATTGGTTTGATGAAAAAGGTCGTAGAGAGAGTCCAAAGAGAAAATGAAGAGCTGAAAAAAGCTCCAGCTGTGGTTTCCAATAAGAAATTACTTGGTCTTGAGCAGGAAAATGAGAGGGTAAAGGTACTGATTTTTCTGCAATAACTATATTTAGATAGCAGTTTATATTCAAGTTAATAAGAAAATGGAGGAGCAAGCCTGTTGTTGACATTGGTTGGCACAAAAGTGTTTTTAAAATGCCAAATATGAAACGTGTAGAACACCAAAGCAAAACTTCATTTTACTGTAACATACTGCATGATTTATGTAAAGGAACTCTGTACCTTAAGGATTTATTTAAATATGTGATGAAATGTTACGTTCACTGTGCTAGGTGGCTGTAACTATGCTGTGCTTTAAAAATGGAAATCTGAAATTTTTACTAAGCAATGTATTGTGTTTTAACAAACTGTTTGATATTTAGTCTGAAATGGAAAAAATGAAACTTCATCTCGGGGGCCAGCTGAGTATGTGTTATGAATCTAAAACCAAAGGAATGGAAAAAGTCATTACTGAAAACGACAGGCTGCGTAAAGAACTGAAAAAGGTATGATCATTGTATTGCATCCCTTTGTTTCTGTTAGTTACTGGTTGTGGCAAGTATCTTTTTTTTTTAATGGTTGATATGGAATGGACACTTTTCTAAGCACTGATACTGCCATGACAGAATTTTTAATTATATGTGGAGAGGAGACATCCCAGGAGCAGCCCAAGACAGAATTTGGAAGTTGTAGTGCTACTGATCTTGGATGCACTGTTTTCTACTACATCAGCACTGACCCTGTCTCACCATCATTTTAGATAATCTGGTGCGTCATGTGAGGTTAAGTATTCCATAAACCTTTGTTTTTATTGAACAATAGGAAGCTGACAGTGCAGAGAAGCTACGAATAGCAAAGAATAACTTGGAGATACTAAATGAGAAGTTAACTGTACAGCTGGAGGAAACCACTAAGAGGCTAAATTTGGCTGAGAGCCAACTTGATGGAGCTGACAGCAAAAGCTGGAAATCTGTTGTAACAAGGTAGGAACTGAGAATGAAGCAAGGAAGATAAACACAAGTGTTAATTCCTCTTTAAATATTAGCAAACAAATTCAACTTTCATTTTTGTAATTTTTCTTTCCTCTTTTGAAGATAGTTTTATATTATCTCTATTTTACATTCTGATTCTATATTAGTATGCAGAATCAATATACAGGTCTCTGATACAAAACCAGAAGAGATTAAGTGTCCTGAAGTACTGGCCTTGTTAGTGGCTTCGATACAGAAGCCAGGTACTTACCTCTCTTCTTCAAATCAGCTGTAGACTTCTGGGTAGTTCTGGTAGAGGAAATATTTTATGTTCCTTGCTGCTTAAATATATTGCATTTGTGCTTTGTGGAATAATGTCAGCATTTTTGCTGAACGCAGAAAGTATTTCAATACCTTACCACAAGGATGGCCATCTGAAACAAAAACTGGAAGCCAGCAACCTGCATTTTCCAGCTCAGCTGTATTTGAATCTACATTTAACCATGTGACTGTGCAGAGGTTGTGTTAGAAAACCCACTGGGATTTCTGTACTCCTTGGGACACGTAAGCATAGTTAAAGATCCTTCCTGTGTGTTTTGAAGGCCCTGAAAGCTAATTGCAGCCAGCCAGTTGATTGTGTAATCTGCAGAAGGGAGAAAAACTCGGAGACTAGCACTGGATTATCTTTTCCAATATATAAAACGAAACATGGGAATCACCATTTCCTAAATTTTTAGCTAAAACTCAGACTTTGAAATCAGCATCAAAAATAATTTTTGGTTTGGTAATAATAGTAAATGTCTACAACTCTACCAATGAGTTATCTGAAAGTTACCTATCACTTGTTTTAAAATTCAGGTATCACTTCTAAAGAAAACAGGTTTATGACACCAATTTCTGCTTTGCAATTTAGGCATACATTTTTAGTTTATCTGTACTTTTGCTCTTAGTTCAGATGTTCTTTCTATGACAACCTACTTATACAACCTGAACAATTTAAGCTGCTTTCATTTATTTGCTAGAAGCAAGCTGTTTAGTTCTGTTTTGTAGTTTGCTTACAGAAATTATTTTGGCAAACGGTCACCCCAAAACCATTGCCAGTCCAAAAAGCTTTACCATTACACCCATTTTCAATAACGAGCTACGCACGAATATGCTAGTTATATGTCACAGTAGCATGTTTAATAATGAACAGATTGATGTAGAATATGAGTTTGATATAAGATACATTCACATGAAACATGCTTGTGATTCATTGAAGTGGAGGAGGAAGAGTTTTACCCCTCTTGAGGCAAGAGTTTTTAACTGGGTATCATCTCTTATACTGCTGTATCTCAGAAAAGGACGAGAAAATGAAACAATGCTTATGCTATGAAGAGAAATAAACAGCCTGTGTCCTGCATAAGGGTGGAAGAGAGCAAATTTTGGGGAAGAAATATTTAGTCCTGGATGCCTGGATGGCCTCAGGATGAAATAAGATGACGTGTTGCAAAACTACTCTTTAAAAAAATTGTGGTAAACAGAGGTGGAAGACATCTACAAACCCAACCTCTGACAGCCACCTTATTAGGGCAGAAAATCAGCTGGACAGAGAGAGACTTGTCTGATTCCATCTTCGGTCAGAGCACTGTTGAACAGTCTTCACCTGCTGATGTCCGAGCTTTTACCTGCTTCCCCACCTTGCACTCCCACAGGACCCCTTGGTGCTTCTCTGACACTGCTGAGCCATTTCATGTCACTGAGACTTCAGAAAACTGTTTTTTTGGGTTTTTTTTTTTTTTTTTAAACTTCCCCCTAACGGTGTAGTGAGGTAAAACATCTTTATGAAAGGTCAGATGATAGCCATATTTAGCGTAAGGAAGGAGAGCAGAACTGGCTGCCAGGCACAGGAGGAGGACAGGAAGATGCAGTGAAGATGGTAGGCCCTTAACAGCTGGTGTATCAGCTCAGTGGTTGGAATATAGTTTTTCTTTTAATTCTTCACCTCTTTGAAAAACATCTCTACTTAGTTCTATTTATTTTTAAAACGTAGGTCATGCTTAACTGTACTTGCCTACTTCAACTGGTGTGAATAAAAACTTTTATTTGCATTTACTTCAACATGATTTTAAAGTAAGTGGATAACATTACGACATTACTAATGTAGAGGAGCTCACTGGGGCACATCAACATGCAATCCATCTCACCAGCACGTATGTGGTAATAGAAAGTATTTGACAGGGCTGACAAAGGTGTCATCCAAGTGATCCTTCGGAAGGCTTTTTGGCTGGTAGCAAGATGCTGGAGGTTGTACTGCCATCTGAAAACCCACTTCAGATGGGAGATTGGACTACATGACCTCTAGATACCTTCCAACCAACATTTCAACGATTCTACAAAAACCTTCTTTTAGCCTTGTATGGCTCAAAGCAAAACGGAATCCTCCTCAGACTGCTGTTACTCTGGGGTAAACACAATTTCTTGTAGAACATTTTTGCCCTTGGAGTCTTCATCTTCTGTATCTGTATTAGCCCTTTTCTCAGTACATTAATTTATTTTCCATACATTATTAAATCATAAGAAAAATACTGTCAAAGATATGACACTGAAGTAAGACCTGACCGCTGTGCACACTGCATCAGTAATAGATGTGCTTGGTTTTAGCAGGAGGTAGGTTGGGCTTTATGTGCAATACCATAAAAAGATTCTAGTCCCTCTTTAATGAAATGTAGACACAAAGTAAGATCCAGAAAGGTGTAACATTTGGAAAAGCCTTTATTCTAAGATTAAAAATTTATTTTTCATTATGTTTCTTTCAGCTTGCTTATTTATAAGACCAGTGATCATTTCAAGGCCAATGCCACAAACATATCTTAGAGTGTATTTTATGGCATTTAATCTCCTAAAGATATTTTAATCTCTGTTTCTGCAAAAGTATTAGCTTTTGCTCTTATCTTTTTCTAAATAAAAATACTTCCAGGATGCACGAAACTAAGATGAAGGAAATGGATATTGCTAAGAAAACCCAAAGCATTACTGACCTTAAACGGCTGCTTCAGGAAGCAACAGAACGTGAACACAATGCCAATAAAAACTTACAAGATCTAAAAGAACAAGTGAGTAAAACTTAGCCAGGTAACTCTGAGAATAGATTGCTTAATATTAATTAATTTCTTTCTAATGTCTATATTGGCAGAGTACATTTTTTTTCTCTACTCCATGTTTTTATAGGATTTTCACTGCTAGTTGCAGCAATTATACATCTACATATTAATTAATAGGTTTACCACATATTGTCAATATATATTCTTGACTTGCAGTCTTCAGGGAAAATTGATTTTTTTCTACTGTATTCTTCTGTAGGGTTTTGTATTATATTTTCACTGATCACATGAAAGCCTGTAGGTACGAATGCTTCAAATGGTCTTAAAATCTTTCTAGGTTGTTCCGCAGAGTGAGTTTGCTGTAGGGACTTCCCTCTTGATTGACTTTCCCATCCTAAAGGGGATCTTCATCCTGGCTTGTATCACAAATAGTGTGGCCAGAGGGACTAGGGAAGTGATCATGCCCCTGTACTCGGCACTGGTGAGGCCACACCTCGAATATCGTGTTCAGTTTTGGGCCCCTCACTACAAGAAAGACATTGAGGTGCTGGAACATGTGCAAGGAAGGGCAGTGAAGCTGGCGAGGGGTCTGGAGCATAAGTCTTATGAGGAGCAGCTGAGGGAACTGGGGTTGTTTAGCCTGGAGAAAAGGAGGTTCAGGGGACACCTTAGCACTCTCTACAACCACCTGAAGGGAAGTTGTAGTGAGGTAGGTGTTGGTCTCTTTTCCCAAGAAACAAGCAATATGATGAGAGGAAATGGCCTCAGGTTGTGCCAGGGGAAGTTTAGCTTGGATATTAGGAAAAATTTCTTCACTGAAATTGTTGTCCAGCATTGGAACAAGCTGCCCGAGGCTGAGTCCCCATCCCTGGAGGTATCTAAAAGACATGTAGCTATGGTGCTTAGGGACATGGTTTAGTGGTGGATTTGGCAGTGTTAGGTTAACGGTTGGACTTGATGATCTTAAAAGTCTTTTCCAACCTAAACGATTCTATGATCCTGTGATTCATGCCTATTCCCAATATGGCCTCCTACATGCAGTCCCTAATAGGTCTTACAAATACTATTTCATACATGAAAGAGTTGATGAATTTTAAACTTGGGTACCTTTCAAAAGATCTATCAAATTTTGGCCTTTAAATACACCAGAGATGTAGCCCTACGACTGTCCACCTAGATTAGCTACCATCTTCTCATTTATTAATACGTCCATGGTTTCCTCCCCAGACATCTTGTACTGGCCATTCTTAGAGTAAGGTATGGAATATACAACTTTCAATATAGGAAGCTATATATATTATCTAAGCAAGTACACGTGTTCAGTAAACAGAACTGGGAACTGAGTCCTGTAACACAATTGTTAATTTTTGCTTGTTTTCCCTTTCCTAAAGTCAGCATTATTAACAAGAAGTGTATACCAGCAGCAAAATTAACAGAGATAAAATTCTTTCATTATGTGATAGTACACTGGAGCAATGCGTCTTCCAGTTTCTTTCATGTCTCAAATACTGATGAAGGGATGTGGTCAAGGTTAACTACATTTGAAAGAAATAGAGACCAATTGTGAAGAAAATCCAAATCCTTACCGGTTTAGGTAGTAATAGAACAAAAGCCTATCACTAACAGTAGTCTTATGAGAATTCATGAATTGTCACTGCATTCAAAAACTCTATATAGTCTCATATTTAAAATACTAATTTTTTGATCCCACATCTTCTACAGAAAGGCACTTCTAGAGGCTAACTCCCTCTCCAGTCAGGGACCTGTTCTAACTCAGGACTGCAGGTCATTTCTAGCCAACATACGCTCATTTGGGTTTTCATTGCAAAATCACAGGCTTTTCATATCATGTTTAAAAAGGAACTTGGAAACCTTGATATGCAAATAAGCACAACAGTAGTATTTGTAAAGCACTTAAATGATTGGAGCATATCACTTCCTTAAGCATATGTATATATTATGCTGATGTAACTGTGTCTGACTTTCTTTGTAAATCTAATTTTTGAATACTTTTCACCCTTCATGAAATATGTAGCAATGATCTATACTAACTTTAAAAAGGCTGGAGCTAATTAGCTTTGTGGAAACTGTCAGTAATGAACGCTTGTTTGGTTTTTTTTTTTTTTTATATAACCTAGTATTGGCTACATCCTTAGTATTATTTTCATTCATTTTTTAATCCTGTATCAAAGAGAACTCCATCTGAACTGCATTATCCATGGATACTGTTTACAAGAGTAAAGCTTTCTTAATTTTCCTTTTAAGATTGAGCTTCTCAAACAGTTCCCTGAAGGTGCAAGGACAGAGCAAAGCCTCATCAAGGAGCTGCAGCTTTTAAGGTAATCTACTTTTAAATAACCAAATAAATACCTCAGCCAATATACATGAAATAAGAATGATCAGGAAATGGCCATTGCGATTTTTAGTTACATCTTTTGTATTCTAAAATATTCTAATAAATTTTTAAAAGTTATTCTAAAATTGTTTTATATTCCAGATTAACCAATAATCGATTAGAGAAAGAAAAAGCAGAACTAGCTCACGAGGTGGAGGATTATAAGCACCACATACACACACGTACAAGTGAAGGTCCTGCAGCCGGTAATCATTTTATATATTTGATATATACCTAAATACCTAAAATAAAGAGCTTACTGTATTTTGGGCCTAAAACTATTTTTACTTAATACACGTGTGCAAAATGGTAAAACTAGAGAGTAGTGTAAAATGGAGCAGACTAAGGGCTTGGATTTTTACTTAGACAAGTTTTTTTTATAGAGAAGTTAGTAACAATTTCCATAATTAATTATCTTGAACAAGAGCCTGTAATCTTTGTAAGGTCTCCCTTTCCAAGAAGACGTGTAGTTCATGCCACCATCTGCTTTATAAACCTCAAAAGACTGCTTGTAACATGTCAGCCATTTACTGAAACCCTCTGACCTCCCCTTTTGCCTTGGGTTCCAAGCTGGCAGAGAACAAGTGTCCGTTTCCAGATACCAGCTCTGTGACTCATTTAAGACTTAGCAACCATCAGTCCCATGGGAAAAGCAGAGCACTATGGAGCACCTCATCACCACATGACTGGGAAAAAAAAAAAAGAAAGTTAACCCTCTTGAAATTAGCAATATAATTAACAAGATCTTTATACTATGTTATTTCCAAGCTTCCTGCATTTAATTGCAAGAAACTGTACATGTCATATTTTTTAGAAGTGCACTAACAGAGTGGCCATTGGAGTATTGCACTCAATCACAGGAACTAGACACCATCACCTAACCTGTACAAGAACTAAAGAAAAGCCCAGATGACTTGAATGTGCGGTGGTTGTTGATCCACACTTTAACTGTTTCAGCTTTCAGGAGGTGCAGAGTGAGCATAATAAGACCATTCATGCTACTGATTTTCATTACCTTAAATTTCATAGCAAGTTATCATTATTTTTGTAGGACATAATGAAATTGTAGAGAAGGATAAAAATGACAAGTTAATGACAGAAGTAGCTGACCTCCAGACACAGTTGAAAGCCTCAGAGCTGGAAAAACAGCAATTAAAGGTGAGTTGCAAGGATCATCCTAGACAAGATAATGAGCAAAATTATGGTTAGCTAAGAACTGTTTAGTATCTAAACTAATATTTAATGATAAAGTCCATTTCTAAACATTAGGTTTATGAAGCCTATTGTGTTGTTAGTAATTGTGCTGTTCATGAGTAGATTTTTGTGTCTCTAGAGAACATGGTTATTCTCTCATCATTCAGGCTCTTAAGAAAAAGGCAAAGCAAGCTGTTGATGTGTATTTATTTCCTAAATTATGGATAAAGCTGGTATTTCTTCATTATTTTTAATAGGAAGAAACAAAAAAGCTGAGAAGAGAACTAGAAAACTTTGACCCTTCCTTTTTTGAAGAAATTGAGGATCTGAAATATAACTACAATGAAGAAGTAAAAAAAAATATTATCTTAGAAGAGAGATTAAAGCAGCTTTCTGAAGAGTTCGGCATTCAAGGGGATAGTCCAGGCAATGTTTCTGTTGATTAGGCTAGTGTTTAGTATCTGCATTATTGATGCAGAAAATAAATTCCAGGGCAGTTACATAATACTGATTTATTTGTCTGTTTTCATCTTGGAATGATACAAGTCTATTAAAGTTACAATAGTTTGGCACATACCCAAGAGTGCAGAATTGGATTAGTCAACGGATTATGGTCAGTATTTACACACACCAGTCAAAATAAAAGTGAGTTTTACTTCTCCCAACTCCTTTGCAATATTGTATTTTAATTCAAAACAGTAACTTGGGTAATACAGAGGTGTTAGGTGAAGTTGAAACCTTGGACTTACTCTAAAAGTTGAGGAACTCTTAAAATGTGCTAATATGCTAAGTTCCAGGTCAGTAAGAATATGTAATTTGTTCTTGCTGTCTCATGCTATCATACTTCTTAACTATGGACTCAGGGTCAGTGTGCTGGATGTCTGTTCTTACATACCTGGTTATTTTTTACCTCAATTTTAGGAAATCGAGGAAAAAAGAATTGAAAAAAAAGTTACAGTATTTCAGCCAAACTAATGGTATTTTTGTAGATAAGTGATTTTTCATTTTGTATATTTTATATAGCTGGATATATACTTTTATAGCACAGATAAAATAAAGCCAACTCAACAATCATGCAGTCTCACCTTTATTATTTATATGCCATCTTACTTAATATGCCCTTGATGAAGTTTCCTAATTGAGATGCAGTCTGAAAACGAGCATTATTAAGCCAAGTCTCTAACTAGTAAGGATCTCCAAAATAGAGCCGGGATACTGTCTATTATTTACTTCCCCCTCCCCCCCCCCCAATAACAGTGGAAATACCTGTAGGAAATAGCTTATTTAGGCTTTCAAGTAATAGCATAATGCTGCAGCTTACCATTAAATAATACAGTGAAAAGTTCTCCCACAAAAGAAATTGTTACAACTTTAAAAATTTCAGGAATAATTCTGGTCCCACCTGAAATAGGTCCTTTACTGTTGAGAAACAGCTAGATCCTAAATCTGAATCCTACATATAACAATGTCATAATAATGATATTTATAGAAGTGCAACCTATGGAACTTGTACAGTTGATTGCATTCATTAGCTAAGCTATTAGGACCAGCCAGTGTTAGACAACATATTTCTTACACTTAATTATAACAGTTTCCAGAAATGGGATTTTTCAGAACTGGAAATAAACATGCTGAAAGCTAGATCTCTGCTCTGGATGTGGGATCCCTTGTTATATAAAATCAGTAATTTAGGAAAAACTTAAAATCGTACAGTATCTAGGCTGCTGCCTAAGATAGAAGATTATTTGTAAAGAGTTCTGTGTTAGACACAAGCACACATGACAATTAACTGAAGAGAAAAATAATTTCAAGCATCAAACTTGATATCTTTGAGTCTGTCAAATCTTTGACCATCCAAGTTTGAAAAATGGTGAAACAAACTCTTTGGTTCAAAGTCATAGTCATATTTAGTTCTATTAAAAGTAATTACAACAGGCTGAGAATTCAGGTGTGTCTCTGCAAGTGGCCAGCGTAAACCAAGATGATGGCGATGGAGCTGAAATAGGAAAGAAAAAAGATCAGTTTAGAGATTGTGGTAGAGTAGCCCACCAGTTCCCAATTCAGGGGAGTGTGGGTGTGCATGCTTTAATTCTAGGATCCTCTGCATTACGGCTCTTACAGCCATTAATCAGTTATCTGAACAACATGAGTAACAATGAAGCACAAGAGGCAAACCAGAACCAATGTGTCCTCCACAGCTTCAGAAATATAAACTTGCTAATTAATCAAAAATCACATTAACAATACTTGTTCTATAAGTCAACATTGCAAAAAATACATTTTTTAAATAAAATAATTAAGCTTTAAAATGTTGAGTGATTCCCATACAGACAGGCAAGAAAATTACTTTATGTTCTCAGTTGCTTTTAAGTTATTAGCATAATGCTGATAATGAAAAAGTTAACATGTTAACAGCGTAGTGATTCACTGTCTTGACTAATTCTACTGTCACCTGATTTGCTAGAATTTACTACTAAAGAATTTGGAAAATGACAAAAAGTGAATACCTTGCAATACTTCACATATTATGAATTATTGTAGTGCTTTCCACATGTTGATCTATATTTTTACCTTGATTAAACAGCCATCATGGCAGTGCCACACAATTCCTTCAACTTTACCCTCACTGCAGCCTTCAAACCAAGACAGTATGTCATTTTGTTTCAAAGTAGGAGGATTCTTTATTTCAAATGCTCCATGTGGTACAAGCAGATGTATAGGCTGCTTCTTGCTTCCTAATCCTATGTGAAAAGAAATAAAAATTTTCCTGCTAGTTACATGTGGTAACTTAAGATTTTCCTCACTTTTATTGTTACGGCTATCTTAAAAGCACTCTAGAAAGGTAGACTTCAATTAGATACTACAATATTGTCCTGCCTTTAAGAGAACAGTTAAATATACCTTTAAGTATAAAAATGTAGCTGTCTCCTCCTCATGTAACTTTTTATATAAAATAAACACAACAGATATTTATACAATTGTCTGCTTTGTCCTTGTGGTCACCTCCTCAGTAACCATACAGCCCCTAGCTAAACTCTTCATGCTTCAGATCATGATCAATAGCACAAACAACATAGTTCCTGAAAATTTAGCATATTTTCTTATAGATTAATACTTAAGCCAGGCTGTCAACAAATGCATTGCCTCTTCACTGACTGTTCAACTTCAATCTTCATCTAAGAATTAATTTTTTTAGTTCCTTTACATTTGAGAAAATGCTTAGACCAGGTACTACTATTTTTCCTATCTGTCCTTGCAAGTTATCCTAACAGCAAAGCTCAGAAGTTAGAAGTCACTTGTGCTCATACCTAATTGTTTTTTTGTTAAAAGGCTTTTAAAGGGAGAAGCCACAACCAAAATGTAGCTTAAATTAACATTTCCTTAAAAAAAAAAATTAATAATACTTCATAATTTAAGAATTGCAACTTACTACTAACCCTAGGGACTCAAGAAAAAGTGGCCGAATAAAATTTTCTACTTTAATGGACTAAACAACATCAGAAGAGCAACTAAAAAAAAAAGAAAAGGTACCAACAAAAAATTGTAATAAATATTTTAGTATCTTAATAGTGATATCTAAAACAACTTTTCCAGTGAGAATATTTTTTGAAAGACTAAAGCTAAGCATTTTTATAACTCCTAAAGAGCATGCAGATGGAAAGAGACATAGAAATAGACCTAAATAGTATTAGGACAACTCAGCTTTCTGACATATTTTTGGGTGAGTGTTCTTTGAGCTAGCCCTTTCCTTTCTAAAAAGGTTACATCGCTACCTTAGAACTTGTTTTTAAAACTTACACAGAGAAAATACATAATTTTCACTCAAAAAATATCACTAAATAAAAGAAGTATTTAAGAACAGACCATACAAACTTACCATACGGATTTGCATTAATATTCGTGCCGATAAGCTCCAACGTTTGTTCTAAAATATCTGATAATGGCACCGGAGTGATTTCCAGAAGCCCTGGGTCAGCATGGTGTTTCAATACCAGTGCTATTTCAGCCTCATAATTTACAACAGATGAGTGCCAGCAATACTGCTTACTATTTTTCTCCACAGGCACCCAACCTATGAGAAAACATTGCATTTCACCTAAGTAAATACCTGAAGTTATTGTACTGTACATGCATTAAAAAACCCACAGGTAACTACAAACAGAAGGAGTAACAAGAAAAACTATGTCATATATCAGAGAAATGTCAGAGGAATGCAAATGTGACAACTACATCTTCAGCTGAAGCCCTGTAAGTCTGTACAGAAAACTGCAATTATTTTCAATGTGTCAGAAGAACAAAGCCTTTCTGGATAGCGAGTGACTGACATGCCAGTTGTTTTCTGAATATGTTAACTACTACTTTTAACTCTGGAACTAATTCTAATTCACCTCAAAAATGGATACCACCACCACCACTTTACCTGTGCCGCATCATAGCTACCTGGCATATGTCCATTTTCATCAGGCAAAGGATTGCCATTAGAGAACTCTATGTCCTTTGCTGGAATCCAGGTATCTGGAACAGGCTTGAAATCCTCTTCAACATTCCAAACAAATTCTAGACATATAAATATGACGGATTTCGGTAAACTGTCAGCCAATTTTATATTTTGATCACCTTTCAATGCAAGTATTAAAATACCATTGATCTAAACCTTGTTTTACAGACAGTTGTACTTTGTACATGCACCAACATATGGCACACTCAAGCAGTCTACAATTAGGAGGGTTTAAAGCAGCATAGCAGCATTTAAGTAGTTTAAAAGTTCAAAACTAAGATTAAAAAATAGCTACCTAAATAGCCAACATTATATTTAAACTAGAATTAGAATAGCATAGACCATTTCAGTTGGAATGGACCTACAATGATCATTTAGTCCAACTGCGTGACCACTTCGGGGCTGACCAAAAGTTAAAGCATGTTGTTAAGGGCATTGTCCAAATGCCTCTTAAACACTGACAGGCTTGGGGCATCGACCAGCTCTCCAGAAGCCTGTTCCAGTGTTTGACCACCCCCTTGGCAAAGAAATGCTTCCTAATGTCCAGTCTAAACCTCCCCTGTTGCAGCTTTGAACCATTTGCACATGTCATATTGCTGGATACCAGGGAAAAAAAAGAGATCAGCACCTCCCTCTCCACATCCCCTCCTCAGGAAGCTGCAGGGAGTACAATGAGGTTGCCCCTCAGTCTCCTCTCCAAACTAGAGAAGTCCACACTCCTTAGCCACTCCTTACAGGACACGCCTTCCAGTCCTGTCACCAGCTTTGTTGCCCTCCTCTGGATGCATTCAAGGACCTTCACATCACTCCTAAGTTGTGGGCCCCAGCACCACACACAGCACTCCAGGGGAGGCCACACCAAGGCTGAGTACAGCGGGATGATCACCTCGCTTGCGCAGCTGGCTCGGCTGTGTTCAATGCACCCCAGGATGGGGTTTGCCCTCTCGGCTGCCAGGGCACGCTGCTGGCTCATACAGAGCCTGCTGTCAGCCAGCACATCCAGATCCCTTTCTGCAGGGCTGCTTCCAGCCACTCCTCCCCCAGTTTATACCTGTGACTGGCATTACTCTATCCCAGGTGCAGAATCCAGCATTTCAACTTGTTAAAATTCATCCCATTAATCAGTGCCCAGTGCTCCAATCTATCCAGATCCATCTGCAAGGTTTCTTGTCCCTCAAGAGAGTCAACAGCACCTCCCAGTTTGGTATCATCAGCAAACTTGCCCATGGTGCATTCAACTCCCACATCCAGATCATTGATAAATATATTTAACAGAACTGGCCCCAGAATTGAGCCCTGAGGGAACACCGCTGGTGACCAATCGCCAGGCAGCTGTAGCCCCATTCAGAACCCTTTGAGCCCTACCCTTCAGCCAGTTCTTCACCCAGTGCACCATGAACCCACTCATCCCACAGCTGGACAACTTGTCCAGAAGGGTACTGTGAGGGACAGTATCAAAAGACTTACTTAACGTCCAGAAAAACTACATCCACTGCCTTCCCTTCATCCACTAGGCAGGTGACCTTACTGTAAAAGGATATAAAATTAATTAAACAGGACTTTGTGAACCCATGCTGACTGTACCTGATGACTGCATTATTCTTTAAATGCCTGTCAGTAGAAAACAGTATAATCTTGTCCATATTTTTTCCAGGAACTGAGGTTAGACTAACAGGTCTGTAGTTCCCCAGGTCTTCCCTCATGCTCTTCTTGTAGGCTGCAATAACACTGGCAGGCTTCTAGTCAGTGGGGACCTCTCCAGACTCCCAAGACCTTTGGTAGATGATCAAGAGGGGTCCTGCCAGAAGACCCACTAGCTCCTTCAGTACTCTGGGACGAATCCCATCAGGCCCCATGGACTTGTGAACGATCAGCTGATGCAGCTGGTCCCTTACAATTCCAGTGTCCGCAAATGGAAAGTCGCTGTTCCCACACTTGTGGTCCTCTAACTCAGGGGACCAGGCAGCCCAAGATCTGCCAGTATTATTAAAGACTGAGGCAAAAAAACACATTGAATGCCTCTGCTTTTTCTTCAACCCTACCAGTCAGATGACCATCTACAACAAGTATCAGTCCAATGTTTTCTTTAGACCTCCTCTTGCTATTAACACACGTAAATATCCCTTCTTGAAACAGCAATGGCCAGTTTCAAGTCTAACTGAGCTTTGGCCTTTTGTGTCTTCTCCCTGCATATATGAACCACAGCTCTGTAATCTTCCTGCAAAGCCTGTTCTCGCTTCCAGAGATCATACTATTTCTTTTTTCCTCTTGAGCTCCATGAGGAGTTCCCTGTTGAGCCAAGCTGGTTTTCTGCCCTGCTTGCTTGACTTAGGACACAGTGGAATTGCCTGCTCCTGTGCTTCTAAGGGGTGGTTCTTAAACACTGGCCAACACCTGTGGACTCTTAAGCCCTCAAAAGCAGATTCCCAGGGTACTCTGCTAAATAAGTCCCTGAATAGCTTAAAGGTCACTGTCCTGAAGTCCAGGGCAGCGACTCTGCTGTCCTTTTTTGTCATTACACTGAAAATGTTAAACTCAACCATTTCATGATCACTGTGGCCAAGACAGCTGCCTACCATCACCACCCCCCCTCCCAAGTGCTCTGTTCACAAACAGCAGGTCTAGGAAGGCATCTTTCCTAGTTGGCTCACTGAGTACCTGGGAGAAGTTGTTATCCTCTCTTACAAACTTCAAGAATTTCCAAGGCCTGCTTATCACAGCAGTATGATATTTCCAGTTGGTGCCTGGGAAGTTGAAATCTCCCGTAAGGACAAGGGCTACCAATCCAGAAATTTCTTCTAATTTCCTATGGAATCACTCCTCAGTGTTTACATCCTGGCTGGGTGATTGGTAGTAGACACCCACTACAACAACTCCTTTGCTTTCCATTGCCCTAATCCTTTATCCAGAGGCTCTCAACTACATCATCACTAACTGTTAAGGGCCATGCAATCAAACCTCTCCTTTACATACAGTGTGACACCTCCACCTCCCCTGCCCTGCCCATCCCTCCTGAACAGCCTGTAGCCCTCCATCCCAGCACTCCAGTCGAGGGACTTCTTCCACCCAGTCTCACTAGTACCAATGATATCATAGCTCTGAAACTGGCCAAGGCTTTCAGTTCATCCTGTTTATTTCTCATACTGCGTGTGCTGATGTACAAGAACTTTGGAGCCCTCTGTGCTGCCAGGAGCAGTGTATATGTTCCCACTAGCATTGCCACCCTCTGGCAATGCCACACCAACCCTTGGCTTACCTACTGCAATCCCGTGGTATCCCCTTCCTCCATTGATTCTAGTTTAAAGCTGTCTCTGAAGTAAATTTAAGAGTAACATTAAAAAAATTGGTGCAGGATCACCGACACTTCCTGTGTTAAACAAGAGGTGTTTTTCCAACTGGATAACTTACATTGCCAAAAAGAAGGAAAGAAGTCTTCACTTACCTTTGCAGTCTTCCAATGAATACAAGAATCGTTTAAACCTTTTTTCAGCTTGCTTGTTGGGTTTTCGATCCAGCCTGGCCCACAGATAGGGTTGCCCTAGAGTTGCCAGAGGGATAAAGCCAGCCGTTTACTGAGGTAACCACACCTTGCAGAGTACTGAAATCAGCTACACACAAGGCAAGACAAGAATTCTCATCTGCACCAGAGAAAGTTTATATCCAAACACATTTTTCACATTCATAAATTAATTAGAATCATAGAATGCTGTGGGTCAGAAGGGACCCTTACAGGTCATCTTGCCCAAGCTCCCTGCAGTGAGCAGGGACACCTTCAAGCAGGTCAGGTTGCTCAGAGCTGCATCCAAGCTGGCCTTGAATGTTTCCAGGGATGGGGCCTCCACTGCTTCTCTGGGCAACCCACTCCAGTGTTTCACCACTCTCATAGTAAAAAAATGTCTTCCTTATATCTAGTCTAAGGCCACCCTCCTTTAGTTTAAAACCATTACCCCTTGTCTTGTCACAGCAGGCCTTGCTAAAAAGGTTGTCTCCATCTTTCCTATAGACCCCCTTTAAGTACTGAAAGGCCACGATAAGGTCTCCCTGCAGGCTTCTCTTCTCCAGGCTGAAGAACTCCAACTAATTACTGTATATGAAATCTAAAAACCTAGTTGTAGAATCTTGCCTAGTTTAACATCAAGTTTCCTTATAATTTCAGGTAAAGGCAAGAACCCCAGTGATGCCACAAGCCACAGTCTTCTCATTTCTTCCCAACCTCCATACCTCTTTTTAATCCTTCCCAAGGAAATCAGACACCTGCTCTTATATAAATTCCAGTGTCCCAGGAAGATTTACGAAAAAGAGACTTTAAAACTGAATAGTTATTTGATTGGCATGTTCACTAAAACTTTACTTCATGTATTTTTTGAGAGTAAAATAATTTATAACAACTTTATAAACACCTACTACGTTTATTATAACTACTATTGGATGTTTAACGAGAGTGGAATTCACAACGGCTGTAATCCAATACATCAGACAATGAAAGCGAAAGCGAAGTAAAACACGGCTTTTAGTCAGCATGAGAAATCTGTATATGGATCTTCCTTATTACCTTTATAGGTGGTTACATAACAGCAGGTTCCATCCACCTTTTCAGTAGGAATTGCATTGTATATGTCTGCCTCTAATGCCTTTCCAGTTATAGTTTCAGTTGCCAAAACTTTAAATGGCTGAAAAGAAGACAGGCATTTTAAACCCTCAGCATGGCTCTGTTACTGCCCTATTCCCTCCCCTACAGATTCTTGCTCCTTACAGCTGGCCTCTGTCAGTCCAGTATTCCACATCCTATTGCTGATTTCTAATACCACTGAAATACACCCTTGTTTCTTCAAGGCATGACAGTCTGGAAAATGCTCCAAGACAAAAGAATAAAGGCAATTATTTGCAAACTCTCGCCCTCTTTTCCATTCCTGATTACTGTTTCAAGATGACTCGGCCTTCCACTTTACATAGCGCACAGAAGCTAGAAGGGTTCCAGTCCAACTCTACAAAATGTCGAGATGTGCCTCACTGTATTAGGATGGCAACAGGAACTCCTCATGACTAGCTGCTCCGAGCTCTCAGTTTGCAGCTGAAAGCAAAATCCAGAAAGTTACTCAGACGGATTCGAGTTCACTGTGCAGCCCACAGACAGCAGTAGGTGCTGCTGTGCTGCTAAGATCAGGAAACACAAGTTGGAGGTCTACAGCTGGACAGGTGAACGCCACCCCACCCTGTCCCGACGCTGCCTCCGACATCTCAGCAAGAAATAACTCTGACTGGGCTCCATTACTTGGACGCATTGGGAAGTATTGCGTGCCTTACAGCCTCAAATGAATTCTTCTGACATAAGGCTGATACTCCTTTGATCACAAAAAAAGAAAAAAGAGAGACAAGCTTATTTTTCCCCACAAGGCTCAGAAGGCGGAGCGGCAGGATGGCTTTACACAAGCTCCCACTGCCGTCACGTTGGAGGGGCCTCATTCCTCGCCACTACCGGTCCCTACCCTTACCAAAAGCAAACACAGCATCAGGGCGAACTCCTGGACGCACCGGGCAGGAAAAGAGCAGCACAGAGCTGAAAGCCCACCCGAACGATCTTTCTTTCTCGCGTCTGAGGCGCGGAGCCCTGCGGAAACCTACACCGGGCATTTGGCTCCACACCTGCGGCGAAACCTCTCGCCACTCGGCTCTCCCCCACCACGCAGCCGGGACGGGCGGGCCTCACACGGCCGCTGCTGCTGCCTGTGGCCCCGCTCCGCCCTGCCGTGCCTGCGGCGCCGCCACCCGCGGCCCAGCGACTCGCCCAGCCACGGCTCCGGCTCCGGCCCTGGCCCCGCCGCGGAGACCGCGGCCCCGCCTGCCGCCCGCCCGGCCCCGTGACGCCCCGGCCACCTGGCGCTCCCGCTTGGCCGACGGCTCCTCCTTCACCTCGGTCACGAACAGACACGGCACCTTCCGCTGCACCGCGCCCCGCCGGCTCATGGCCCCGGCCGCCCGCCGCTCGCGCGGCCGCGGGCCCGGGACAGCTCCGCTCTCCTCATCGGCGGCTCCCGCCGTGGCAGGGCCGTCCTGCCCCACGTGGGCTCGGCGCCCGGCTGAGGCGGCCGCGTGGTGGCCCGGGCGCGCGCCGCGGCGGCGGCCGTTAGCCGTTGGCGGTGCCGTTCCCCTGGCCCGGCAGCCTCTCCTCAGGCTCTCCTGCCCGCTTGCCGGGGTGCCGCACGCCCGGGGCTGCGGCTGGGGTGCCCCGTCCCCAGGCGCTGAGGGGCCTCCCTGCGGCTGATTCGGCCTCCCTCGCGGCAGCCGCCTCCTCTCGTTACCCAGGCTCCCCGCCTCGCTGTGCAGCCTTTGAGCCTGCGGTGGCCTGAGCCCGGCTGGGCGCCAGCGGCCCGCCGAGGCCGCCCGATCGCTCCCCTCCTCAGCGGGGCAGGGGGGAGAACACGCAGCGAAGGGAAGGCTCCTGGGTGGGGATAAGGGCAGGGAGAGATCACTCGCCCGTTACCATCACGGGCAAACTAGACTCGACTCGGGGGAAATTGGTTACGTATTACCAATCGGATCCGAGGGGGGTGATGACAAATAAAAACTCAGTCTCAGAACACCTTCCTGCTGTGCCTCTCTTCTTCCCCGGCTCAAGTTCACTCATTTTCCTCCACCTCCTCCCCACAAGGGGGACGGGGAAGGGGAGTTGTGGTCAGATCATCACACGCTGCCTCTGTCGTTCCGCCCTCCTCACCCTCTTCCCCTACTCCAGCGTGGGGTCCTTCCCATGGGAGAGGGACACAGCCCTCCACAAACTGCTCCAGCATGGGTCCCCCAACGGGGTCACAAGCCAGGCCAGCAAACCTGCTCCAGCCTCGGTTCCTCTCCCCATGGGGCCACAGGTCCTGCCAGGAGCCTGCTGCAGCGTGGGCTTCCCACAGGGGCACAGCCCTCTTTGGACATCCACCTGCTCCGGTGTGGGGTCCTCTGTGGGCTGCAGGTGGAGATCTGCTCCACCACGGACTGTCCGGGGGGCAGCCCCTCACCATGGCCTTCACCAGGGGCTCTGGGGGAATCTCTGCTCCGGCACCTGCAGCACCTCCTCCCCCTCCTTCCTCACTGGCCCTGGTGTCTGCAGAGTTGTTTCCCTCACGTATTCTCACTCCTCTCTCTGGCTGCTGATGCCCAGCAGATTTTCCCCTTCTTAAATACGTTATCCCAGAGGCGCCACCACAGTCATTGATGGGCTCGGCCTCGGCCAGCGGTGGGTCCCTCCTGGAGCCGGCTGGCGTTGGCTCTGTCGGGTAGGGGGGAAGCTTCCAGCAGCTTCTCACAGAAGACACCCCTGTAGCCTCCCCACTACCAAAACCTCGCCACGCAAACCCAATTCAGAATTAATTCTTCCTAACCGTACATTCTTCTGTGCCTCATGTCGGCACAGCTATACTGGTGCAAAGAGCCCCTTTTGGCAGCGTTGACACTTTCCTCCAAAGGCTGCTCCTGCCCACTCACAGTCTGTTATTCACGGCCCTCATCTGCTTTCCCCAATTTTCCTTCCCCTGTGTGCTCCAGGCAGTTGTAGCGCGTACAGAACTGCAGGAGTCTTTTTCACATTGTGCACTGCTCTTGCCAGTACTCCCCGCCTTGATCCCAGTGAGCAGTTTCACTCTGCGCTTCAGTGAATTCACTCCCATAGAAATCACCTTATTCCCATGCCAAAGTCCCAGTGGTCAGCATGTGGGATTTTCCTTTGCAGCCAGCTTTCAGGCCACCCACTGATACTTGAGTTACAAACAAATCCATAGGCTCCCACAGAGACTGGGAGACTTCCAGCCATTTCAGCTCCTTCATAATTCTCCCCCAGCTTGGGTGGAATGACCGCTGAGCCAGCCTTGTGCCATGTGTGCTCATGGAGTCACCAGCACCCGGAGCATTTGTTGCCAGGTCACCGGTGTCACTCAGTGTTGGAAACTAGACCCCATGTCGGGGGGATAACAGTATGCCTTGCCCTTTTCCAGGACTGAAATGTCATTTTCCCCCTAGGTATTTTTTGTTCGGAGGCAGCCCACGGCCTGCATGAGAACAGAGGTGTTAATTAGGGACACAAGTATACGCTGCTCCTTTTGCTTTAGCTGTGGCAGTGGACATCCTGGAAGCATGAGAAAGCAATGAACCCCACCAGTGTAAGCAGCTAACAGCTAACGGTGTCCTAACAGGGAGCAGCAAGTTTCCACATGCCAAGAAAGCTGTACAGTGAGAAAAACTTTGGGCACAAGGATTTTGGTTAAAAGGAGTTAAACAGTAAGGCTTGCCTTGGTGGTATCAAAGATTTGTTTCTAAGACCACAGTTCCTACAGCAAGAAGTCGGGTATTACTGAAGCCCCGCCAAATGGGTTTGTTCCATTTTACGTTCAAGAAACACCAGAATGGGAGACTCTCTGAAATGGTCCCATTTTCTGTACTTTACGCTGAAGCAGTGGAGATCAGGGAAGATGTTCAAGCTGGACAGGCCAAGTAGCACCATCATGCTGATGTCACGAGCTGGAGGAGCGGTTGGCAACCGTCGAACCCTAACATTCTATACCGGCTAGCAACTGCCTTGGTCGGTTCAACAAGCCTGGAGAAGGTACCACCTCCTCTGTCCAAGTGTATTTTGCTGTCTGTTGGAGTTTTTTTCCAAAACAGCAGCAGAGCTAAGGTCCTGAAGGTCCAGGTTTTGAAAGAAAACTACTGCTTTCAGGATAAGATTACGATTTGCCTGAACGTTGATGGCTTTAACGTTTGCATGTATCTTCTGCCGGTATTAAGAGAGTGGAGGAGAAGCACAAGAGGTGGAAATGGCTGCAGCTGGGAGTGACCGCTATTTCCATTCTTATTCCCCTTACGCACAGGTAAATGGTGTAGATTTTAGAGGGGTTTGCGTCCTTGATGTTCTCGATAGATCCATGTTGAAAGGGCGGTCCGACATGTGAAGTTAGAAGGTGATATGTCAGTCTGTCTGGGTAACGGCCACATCTGTAGATCAAAGGTGGTATTTTTGGAAGTGGTGAGAAGAGCTAATGATCATCTAAATTATAGACAGTTTCTCCTGGGGACGGGGCTCAGGTATTCAAGGGACACGTGAGTTAAAAATCACGCATCCCTTTCTTATTGAATCAACATCATATTGGTTCTGAGTAAACAGGCCGTGTTCATCATTTCTGCTTACAGCATCTACCTGACTTTCTGCAAAACCAGTTGTTTAAAGCAAAGTCCTTCAACATGGGTTTGCCCTTCAAAGAAATATTTATATTCCACCTGGTGGAAATCCAGGGGTGGGTGTAGGGCTCTTCGTTATGGCATCCATTCCAGCCCCGGGGATTTAGGTGCTAATGCCTGGGCGATGGGCTTTGGCTCCAGATCCCAGCATGTCTCAGTGGATGGCCCCGTTGTGCTGACTACAGTCCCACAGTGACGAGTTTTGGAGGTGCTGCTCCTGGATCCAGCTGTTAATGCCTGGAGACTGGGTGACCAATACCTGCTGGGTTCTCAAATATTCCTCATTTTTGCACAGACCTATGTCCTTTAATATGTACCCAGAGGATTATGTGTAAGACCTGCCTATCCTGATACAGCAAATTTCACTGGAGATGGTACCCCAATTATGCTCATTGGTGCAATGGAAAGGATAACTCAGACCACATGTCAGTTAAGTTGACTTAGTAGATTTTTTTTTTTCTTTTCCAGCCTCTCATGCACAAGACTGCAGTACAGTAAGTAAACAGCTTTACTCCTGTTCTGATCTAGGACCAGTTTTACATCATGAAAGCTCCATTGACCTAACCTGAGATACCTTCAGAGTTATCTGGAGCTGAAGAAAACTTCAAAGATAACTTTCAGTGTTCTCATGGATCAGAGTGTGGTCCTACAAAATCTTAGTAATTTGTTCACAGCACTGCACCGCCTATTAACCGATTTAGTCCATTTTTATTGCTTTATTTACAATACCTGAAAACTGTTTTCTTCTGCAGCAAAAGTACAGGACCATCTCCTGTTTCTGGGAAACTCAACCCTTAGGCTGTGTGAGGATCAGCTGTGCCTTCCATCATAGCAAACCTCGTAATATAAATGGACTTTTTCTGCCACCCAGTAACAGTGAGTAAAAATATCTTCTCAACAATTTGTTCATGGGAGTAAGGAAATACACAAAAATGTCCTTCTGGTGCTTACTTCCAGAGCATCTGTAATCTATACTCAGGTCAAGGAATATGCCCTGGATTTGATGCTCGAGTTCCCTCCTAACAAAACAAATATAATGCTCTTTTCTGCAGATGCCCCATTGCAGCTGGGTGTCCAAGAAGGGATTCTGCATCCATCTCGTCATCAAGAATCACTCCGAAATCAAGAGAATATTTTACTACCAATTCACCCTCCGCTGATTATAAACCTCAGCGAGGAAGAGGACAAAGAGGACGATGAAGAGGACCATGAAGAGGAAGAGAACTGTAAACAGTTTTTTCCTTTCTTTTACAAGGAAGTAGAAAGGGTTTTTTTGACTGTTGGAATGTACTTCACAAGCGATCTACTCTAATAACCATTCCATTTTTAGAAAAGAGGTGTTGGCAAGGTTTTGAAACAGTTTCCAGCTAATCCTCACAATAGTGGAGCTGGTGGCCACCAGATGTGCATGAGGCCACATTTTCTAACTCCTGTGAAATGCCTAGCTGTGTCTTTCCATACAAATCTCTTCCCTAGCTTAACTGAACGTGTATGTGTGTGTTCATAGTTACAGGTACATTTAAAAAAAAAACTGAAGAGGTTTGTGAATTGTTTTAAGTCAACAAACAGTGGTTCTTAATGTGTGTTTTAACTGCAGTTCCATTGTACTGGGAAGTAGCTAATACGGAGGAATCATTTCTCTGTCCAGCAGCAGGGGTTGCAGTCAAAGTAGAAGTAAATCATGCCCCAAATGAAGTTTATTATGGTCTTTGATTATTAAGAATTGTTGAAGGCCTTTGTGTAGATACCTTGTAATATTTTAAAAATATTTCCTACAGATGTTTCTCACTGGGTGCCTAAGACTGCTGCAGATATTGAGGAGGAAATAGCAATAAAGGAGATATGCTATAAATCTGGTAAGTATGACATTAGTCACTCTTTCCTAAACAGCAGTGCTGCCAGTGTAGTAAACTTTGGGTTTTTTTTCCTTCTTGGGGTATTTTTAGGAGAGTGTTACAGGATTCAGTACCCTCATGAACACCAATCAACAAAACCTGTGCCTTCACCTTGGGAAAAGGAGCTATTACCCTTGGAAGCTACCGAGCGAGACTTGCTGAAAGGCAAGTGCTTTTTTGTCTTCTTGGACCATGTTTACCGCTTTCACAATTACTGTTCTAGGGAGAAACTATAGCTTAGTTTGCCCCTCCTCCCCATGTTTTAAATTTGGTGACAATAAGGGATAGTGTATTAAAAAGAGCATAAATATACTTCATTAAGTTTCCCCCATCTCTACATATGTCATGTCACACAGGTGGTGACTACGGGCATCCACCGTGTATGGAAAAGGCAGAAAGGGGCTATTAACGCTATGTGTACTTTCCTGAGCACTCAGCACAGGTCTTCCATACAATTTTTCTTCCCGATCCAGATTGATGTGGTCTAATTTTAAGCATCCTAAGGTTTGGAATGTAGTTTAAATTTCTCATCTAGGCTCTCTGCTGTAAGCGGAGAGAGACTGGCACTCTTATGGGGCTGTTTATTGGTTTGAACATTGGGCTTTACCCAACATAACTAAGCTCCAAGGAATACAAAGCAATCAGTATTTTCCTCCCTTGTTATCTTTCTCTTTCCTTCATTCTTGCCCAAGTGCCATAACTGAGAAAAATCTGCATTAGTTTTTTTAATGAGTAAGTAAGACTCTAATTCCATTTTAGGACAGAGAGAGATGCTCTTACAATAACAAGACACCAGAGTAATCAGTAGATCAGTCATCAAAAATTGTGGGGCAGAAATATGACCTGTCACTTTTAACAGGAACTAAATATTGTCTATTTTCACAGTAGTGTAAATTTCAGGAATAAAATCTTCATAACACTGTTTTATGAAAACAGATTTGAGCAGGACGTTGTGCTAATAAAAAAGAAAGCAGAACTAGAGGTTAAAGGAAATTGCCCTCAACCAATCACAAGCTCATAGAGGTGGGAGGGAGAGAATGGCAGTGCCATTCCCTGTGCTTACCCACAAGCAGCTGAACCATGCTTTCTGTTGCCTTTCCAGGGCACGGTAATACAATTCCTGCAAGATTCAATAATCCAAAAAGAGAAGGAGAGGGATCAGGAAGGAGAGCACCAACAGAGAGCATTCCCAGAACAGGTAGCCAGTCCTTTGAAAATGGAGGTAATATACTTTGGTATTGGCTTCTCATTGCTGAACATCATGAGGTAGATAAAGTAACTGAATATATTTTGATTGGGCTATCCACAAAGAACATCTTTTTCCTCTTGTCTTCCAGCCTTCAGTCTCCGTCAGTATGTCAACTGTTGAGTAATAGCACAACATCATTGTTCATGTTTGTTTTTTCACCATTAATTATAACAATCAAAAGCACTGTTTTTGATTCTGCTTGGTTTAGGATTATAGTAAAAAAAATAATAATCCTCCAACTGCTTAACTTTCCTACTTCATTTTGGAAAAGGAACAGTTCTGAGGAGATTTAAAAAAGGAAGCGTAGAAATGTGTACCCATCAAAGTGTTTTCCAAAACTGTTACATTTGTGAGACTCTCCCTAGTTGAGATGAAGAGGCTTTGTATTTTTCAGTTATCATACAGAGAAATAACAAAGCTGCATTCCTGCATCTTGCATAATGGGAGTTGATCGCTCTGCACAAACACGGTTGCTCTTAAGGAAGACACATTTTTTTGCCCCACTGAGTTCAGTATCAGTAATCACATCATTAAGGTGGAAGAATGCCCTGTTCTCCTTGAGCTGACTTACTACTTAGTGGTATTTATGTATTATAATTTATTAAATAATATTAATAATATTTGCTGTACTTTCTTTTTTTCCCCCTTGATTTGTCAGTACAAAATAATGCAGCACCACGCCAGGGATGCTTGCTCTAACTTTGAGCAGGCTGGTGCGCATCTTCTACCTCCAGAACTGCATCGCATGGTACAAATGCCTCTGACACGCTGCTACTTTTCCTACGACTATGTACTAAATCTATCTTTCTTTTAGAAGTTCTTTACTCTCAGTAATAAATGGTGACCTCTGAGAAACAATCCTATAATTAAATCTCTGTTCAGCCCCACATATATTTACAGCTTTTGAAACAAACCGCTTCCCTAACCTTGTGAGCCTTAATGAATCAGCTATTTGGTTTCAGTACGTTCTTTGCATTTTTTTGATTCACTTCTGTTAAAAACTTACCGTAGCTATAAGAAGAACAGACACTTTGCATTGTTCACATGTATCAGGGTGCTCTTTAGTACAGATAACTTTGTGAGATTCCTTTCCTATAGCAGGAGGCAATTGTTCTGTGCCCCAGAGGAACATATTTGTTGAAGGGAAAAGACGCGAGGCACCACCTCAGGAAAAAGAACCAATTGCATCAAAGTGTCCCAGCATGAAAGGTACTTACCTCTTATCTATTTCCTCATTTTTAGAGGGGATTCTTTTTGTTCCGCTGCCAGTACAGTGGGCATTATGTACTTGCAAGAAACCAATCTGAAGAGAAATTTTCCTGGAAAAGTGCAATTCTTTTCACTGCAAGACGACAGCAGTTGGTTTATGTTACAGTCTAGCTCTGCTGCTTTGTGTCAGTTTGCACCCTCTGTTAGATTCCATGTGAGCAGGATGGGTCCCTCAGTTACCAACATCTTTGGCGCCCAGACACCTGATCATGTGACATGCTGGGCACTTTCCACTTCCATCACATAAACCAGATTTGCAAGTAGGTGGTGTCTCACAGAACATGGGCCTTCTTAGAGCCAGTACAAGTGTGGTCAAGGAAAGAGCATAAAACTTAATGAAGTGTACTTAAGAACTCAATACATACAGCAAATTAAAATACCTACACTAAGTACCTGGATGGATAGGCTTCATCCTTTTCACCAGAGAATTCCAAAATATATTTGGCAGTGTAGAAAATGTATCAATCTGATTGTGGCAGGTAAACTGTTACCCGATTGCTACTTTAGAGTTTTGGAGTAAAAAGGAAAAAAGTTCAGATTTTGGCTTTAAACCATCCCAAAAAGTGAAGCAGAAGCACAGAATTTCTGCTGCTTTCTGGCCTGAACTGATGGGAACCAAAAGTGCGTATTTACCTTAGCGGGAGAAAAGGAAGCACAGGTAAAGCCACGTCTTCCTACAGAGCAGCAGGGGCCAGGTGAAGAACGCTGTGGCTACTTTATGCTGCAACTTGCCTTGCAAAGCTCTGTTTGTAGCTAGAAGTGGGCTTACGCATGCAACCAATGCTGTTACAATTTTAGCCTCATCACTGGCCATATTTTGTTACCTTCATGAGCTGCCCGTGTCCAGGGTGTATCTAGATGCTACCAACAGAAGACGTAATTCATAGTTCAGCCAGAAGGTGTCCTTTGGAGTGCCTTGGCCTCCATGGGCTCAACCGGGGATGCTCCAGAGGTGCACACACCACCTATGCAGTGGAGAGAAAGGATGTATCTGGTCTTTGTGTTTACGGTCCACCTGTGAGCTTGCTTGCAAGATTTCCTCAGCTAGAGGAAATACAGCCTCTTTTGCCTTCCTTTTGAGGAACGGTGCTTCTAGAATAATGAGCAGGTAAAACCATCTTCCCCCCTAGAAGACGTGTGCATGAGGTGGGAGATGAGGTTTTCAAACCACCACAGCATTTTTGGACGAGCAAATTTTGCGAGCTTTTTAAAGAAGTAAACGTGTGTTATTTTAATCCCTCAGAAACAAACCACACTGAGCTGGAAAAGAACCATCACTGTAAAGAAGGAAAGAAGCAGAAATGGATTTGTGAGGAGCCAAGAAATGCACCTAATGCAGTTAGAGGCAAAGGTATTTTGAGAAAACAGTTGGCTTATTCCTTGTTATATACTACAGTGTTGGCTGATTTAGCACCACCTAGTTAACTTCTGTTCCTAGTGCCAAAGACGGGCAATCCCGCTTTGGATTGAACAATCCACAAAGAACATCTTTTTCCTCTTTGTCTTCCAGCCTTCAGTCTCTGGCAGTATGTCAACCGTTGAGTAATAGCACAACATTATTGTTCATGTTTGGTTTTTTCACTTTTAGGAATTCACACTTCAGACCCCAAAGTAAAACCAGGTTACCAACAAAGGGGTCCAGGGAAGGAT
The DNA here is from genome assembly GCA_034008185.1 of Gorsachius magnificus. Taxonomy (NCBI): domain Eukaryota; kingdom Metazoa; phylum Chordata; class Aves; order Pelecaniformes; family Ardeidae; genus Gorsachius; species Gorsachius magnificus. The sequence goes on from CM067081.1 coordinate 170,170,338, forward strand.
GAAGAACCTGCTTCCTCTGTTCCTTACATGAGAGAAGCTGGAAGAAAGACTTATGTCAATTCTTCAGAGCCCCGAAGATCAGCATTTGTAGTCTACCGTTCTGTCACCGTCACCCAAGAGCCAAAGTTCAATGGGTCTACTGGTGGGTTCCAGCTTAAAATGGAGGATTCTTAAAATGCCTCCAATATCCCTGTCTGTATTGCACTGCCGCGTTCAATTTTGTCCCGGCAAGTGACTATCATGTTAGTTATGCCTAAATATAGGCAAGAGTATCAACCTCTGCAGTTAGTCGGACAGAATATTCATGGACAACAATTTAACCACCTTCATAGCGGGAATTCATTTCTCAGCCCAGCAGAGAGGGATGAATGCAACGATGTGTCGGTGTGCATGAGTATACTGATCCTCCCTTTTTACAGCACTTTTTATGGCATTTATTCTTTGGAAGTATTTAATAAACCTCAGAATACTCCACCTTTAACTTCTGCTTCTACTCTAACTATTGATAGCAATAGTAGAAAGAGTTCTGCAGTAGCAAGTCAGTTTTCTCTCAAGAAGCATTTCTTGTTCAACTTTTTCCTCCCAGGAGGGAATGAAGGAATGACCTTGCTTTGCATGGTATTTGTCCACAACCAGGATTTCACTGGAGCCTGGAATGTGATGGATTTAGGATTGTTTTCTTTTTTTATCATGATTTGTCATCGTGAATTAAGAAGGGCTTGGGTGTTACTCAAACTTCTGTTATCGATGTGAATGGAGTGCAAATTTTTGTGATTTAGATCGTTATTTTTTCATATTATTTATGTTAGACAGAGGACTGATTTCATTTTTCACACCATTCATTTCGGATGGTATTTTCCTTCCTCTTTTCCCCCATTCTTTTTCCCATTGATAGCCACCTATGTTTTTGGCATCAGAGCGACCATAACCATTTTCACTACCTTTCTTTTCAGTGGTACGTGAGCCATATGGTGGGAAATGCGCCAAACAGAAGGATCAGCCTGACACAAACAGGAGATGCTGGACCCAAACGGAAAACTATGGTAATGCTCTTCAAAGTGCTAGAGAGAAAGCCTGGATTTACTACTGGCTTGTATTGCAGAGGTGATGCATGATTCACCCGATGCAACCGTTGACACTTCAGCCGATGTCACATTCGATTCACATATCAGGCTGAAGGAGTCTTTCCTGAGATTGCAGCTGAAATTAAGACGCAGTGTGTACGTTTTTCCTCTAGGCAAATACACTTCAGGATCTTATAATGCACCAACTTGGAGGAAAAGAAATCCACGTGCAAAAACATTCTCCAAGGCTAAAACAACCATTCAGGTAACCGTTGCATAGAAAGTTTGACGATTCAGTCTTTTTAGCAAGGGTGACATGCCTCTCCCCACCCAGAAAATGTAACATTGCTCTGAAACTTCCCCAACCCAAGCCAACAAGATTCTAAGCAGCACGGAGTCATCCGAAAGAGCCATTAATGGTTTCATTTGTGTGTACACACATAATTTTGCCTGCATAACGAACCCGTGTTTTCTAGTTTTCCATAGTATTACCAATACGAGAGCAAAATATGTCCCTGCCTTCAAAGCAAGGAGCTACAAGAAGTGGGTTTGGGCGTGTAGCGCTGGGCAAAGCAGAGCAGAGACTGTGCGAGTGCGATCTGTTTGTCTCTCTGATTGCTCCTGAAGCACCTGCAATAGCTGAGCGGTGATCAGCTGAGGTCCAAATTTGTGAAAGGACTCAGGCTACAAACCATTCACGAAGTTCCCTAAGAGCCGTGAATACATTTTACAGCTGCCTTGAAAGCAGAGATTAGAACCTCTGTCTCGTGTCCCTTGAATGAATGGCCAGACCTTTAGTCTGCGGTCTCTGCTTCATTGGGACATTTCCTTCTTATCCCCCATCTCTATGTCCCCCACGGACGTAGCAGGGACTGCTCTGCAGCTGCACCGTTCAAAACGTGGATTAGCAGAGCCCCCTCTTAGTTTGTGCAAGCTTAGCCTAGAGCGGTCTCGTTGGTCTTTGGAGAACAGGAAGAAGCCTGCTCCAGGAGATTAGTCCAAAGCGGGGGGCGGGGGGGCTCAGAACAGTGCAGCTCTGAGCTTTTGTGTTTCAAAGCCCTCCAGGGAAGGTTCTGGCAGAAAAATGCTTGAACGGAACGTTGTGAAACATGGGTGAATGATATTAGGATGAAATAAATGTATTCCTCTTGCTTCCACAAGTGTGGAGAGTTCACTTCTTTAAAATTTTCTGAAAGAGCATATAGTCTTACGCTAATAAATTATGTACAGAATGTTCTGTCTGTCTATTTTGACAGCAGAGCCAAGAAGCCATGGAAGAGACTAGAAAATTGAGAGTGATCTGTGGACCGGAGAAAGAGATGAAGCGAGGGCGTCAATTTACAAGAAATATCTAAGTTGAAATAGGGAACTTACCCACTGGGAATTCCAAAGATGATAAAATTGCAGATTCCAAAAATAAGATGTAGGAGGTACACGGTAATATTTAGAAACTGACAAAAATGTAAATTTGTTTTTAAAAATAGCATTTGTATATTCACAAGTGTGCAGTAAACCTACCTAATATAAATAAAGATGTATTACGTTTTACCTACATTCTTTCCCTTGCTTGTAACAGGACTGTAATCTGTTAAAACAAATTCCACTGAGCTTTGACAACACTGACTTGACAAGCACAACAGCATGCCTTTTCCGAACTCATCCCTCAACTTTAAAGCTATTTGCAGAAATCTCTGCACCTCAAAGCCACCAAACATCTTCCTCTACCCAACCCCGCCACCGGCAGCGCCCCCTGTGTGGAGGAGCAAGATCTGCAGCACAGGTAGCCTGAGCAGGCGCAGGCTGTGCTGTGCTGCGGCTGAGGGAACAGGGTGTTCAGCCTGGAGAAAAGGAGGCTGAGTGGAGACCTCACCGCTCTCTACAGCTGCCTGACAGGAGGCCGTAGGTAGGTGGTTGCCGGTCTCCTCTCCCAGGGAACAAGTGACAGGAGGAGAGGAAACGGCCTCAAGTTGCGCCAAAGGACACTTAGATCGGACGTGAGGAAAAGTTTCTCCCGAAAGGGTTGTCAAGCACTGGAACAGGCTGCCCAGGGAAGAGGATGAGTCCCTGTCCCTGGAGACATTTAAGGGATGTGGCACTTAGGGTCATGGCTTAGTGGTGGACTTGGCTGTCTTATGTTTTGGACTCGATGATCTTAAGGGTCTTTTCCAACCTAAATGATTCAATGACTATGCAAGAAAGACAGGGCTCAGCGAGAGATCAACAGTTCCTGGGAGGTGCTAACTAGTCTTGACGGAAATCAGGGGTACGGAAAGGGATCAGTGCTTCATGTGATCAAATCCTTAATTAAGATTTCCCTCTTGCAGCTTCAAAGGCAACATGATCCATAACAGTAATAAACACATGTGCCTGTTCTCCGGGTCACAGATGCATACCTCCTCTATTCCTTAATTCCCTTCTGCCTGGGTGTCCCTGTCATTAGGGCCCCGACAGGAGTCAAAGGAAACTGAGGATACCCAACGTTCCGTGCAGTGAGGCGCTAAAGATCGCATTTCTCTGTTTTCACAGACTTGCTGTGGGACACATCCCCCACCCTGGTTTAAACTAGCACTAGGCCTGGAAAATAAGCCCTGGGATACAAGAATCCCTTAAGCCTTCTTTCATCTGGTTTCTTGGGCTTTCCACCCAGCCTGGCCCCCAGTCAGGGTTGCCCTAGAGCTGCCAGGTAAAGCCAGCAGTTTACTGAGGTAACCACACCCTGCAGAGTACTGAAATCAGCTACACACAAGGCAACACAAGAATTCTCATTTCCTGCTATAAGAAGCTGATATCCCAACACACTCTTTGCATTCATCAGTTAATTACTGTATATGAAATCTAAAAACCTAGTTGTAGCATCTTGCCTAGTTTAACACCAAGTTTCCTTAGCAATTCAGGTAAAGGCAAGAACCCCAGTGATGACATGATATCCACAAATACCCAGCCACAACTAGTCCACATTTCTAGGAGGACTTCTGTATCAAGGGCTTCTGTTACAGTTCCACTGCAAATGGATTCAGGTAGCTCCCTGTATAATCATCCTCCCTCCCTCCTCTTTCCCCAGTCAGTTCTGACTTGTAAGCAGTGTCTCTTTGCTAACAAAACACAAAGCAAGTTCTTGTCTCACAAAAATCTGAAAACAGAATTTGGAATTCATAAAATGAGATCCTTCTACACACTTTTCTTACACTACATGGCTGGTTTATATTTTTGTAATCAGATTTGTAACCATAACATACAGCATGGATGAAGTTTCTGTGACGATTACATGAAAAATTTTCAGGGTAGTGAGAAAATGCATCCATTGCTTTCCCCACCTCCACCTCCTTATTCCCCAGCAGTTACAAGCCCCTGTATCATCCCTGCTTGCACTTTGGAAAAAATAGCGTATACCAGTTTCTGATCTAACCGCCTGTTGGCTTTTTCTATATGAAGGAACAACTTAGGGAGCATTGGAGGTTAACCCCAGCCAGCAACTAAGCACGACCGAGCCACTTGCTCATTCCTCCCCAGTGGGATAGGGGAGAGAAATGGAAGGTTAAAAGTGAGAAAACTCGTGGGTTGAGATAAAGGCAGTTTAATAGGCAAAGCAAAAGCCGCACACGCAAGCAAAGCAAAACAAGGAATTCATTCCCTGCTTCCCACCAGCAGGCAGGTGCTCAGCCATCTCCAGGACAGCAGGGCTCCATTATGCATAACGGTGACTTGGGAAGACAAACACCATCACTCCCAACATCCCCCCCTTCCTTCTTCTTCCCCCAGATTTATATGCTGAGCATGACGTCATACGGCATGAGATACCCGTTTGATCAGTTGGGGTCAGATGTCCTGGCTGTGCCCCTTCCTAGCTTCCTGTGCACCCCCAAGCTGCTTGCTGGTGGAGTGGGGTGAGAGGCAGGAAAGGCCCTGATGCTGTGTGGAGGCTGCTCAGCAATAACTAAAACATCCCTGTGTTATCAACACTGTTTCCAGCACAAATCCAAATCATAGCCCCCTAATAGCTACTATCCCAGTAAAATCACAGGGAGGCACCCCAACATGACCATTACCAAGAGGGTGTTGGTAGCGAGAGCGGAACAATTAAGTCAGTGATGTTTGGGGAACAAATTCAGCTCCTCCAGCCAGAAGTCAAACAGCAATGGGACAGAGTCACACAGATGGATTCAAGTTCACTGTGCAGCCAACAGATAGCAGTAGGTGTTGCTGCTGCCAAGATCAGGAAACACAAGTTGGAGGTCTACAGCTAGAAATAAAAAAAGACGTACAGTGAGAAAAACTTTGGGCACAAGGATTTTGGTTAAAAGGAGTTAAACAGTAAGGCTTGCCTTGGTGGTATCAAAGATTTGTTTCTAAGACCACAGTTCCTACAGCAAGAAGTCGGGTATTACTGAAGCCCCGCCAAATGGGTTTGTTCCATTTTACGTTCAAGAAACACCAGAATGGGAGACTCTCTGAAATGGTCCCATTTTCTGTACTTTACGCTGAAGCAGTGGAGATCAGGGAAGATGTTCAAGCTGGACAGGCCAAGTAGCACCATCATGCTGATGTCACGAGCTGGAGGAGCGGTTGGCAACCGTCGAACCCTAACATTCTATACCGGCTAGCAACTGCCTTGGTCGGTTCAACAAGCCTGGAGAAGGTACCACCTCCTCTGTCCAAGTGTATTTTGCTGTCTGTTGGAGTTTTTTTCCAAAACAGCAGCAGAGCTAAGGTCCTGAAGGTCCAGGTTTTGAAAGAAAACTACTGCTTTCAGGATGAGATTACGATTTGCCTGAACGTTGATGGCTTTAACGTTTCCATGTATCTTCTGCCGGTATTAAGAGAGTGGAGGAGAAGCACAAGAGGTGGAAATGGCTGCAGCTGGGAGTGACCGCTATTTCCATTCTTATTCCCCTTACGCACAGGTAAATGGTGTAGATTTTAGAGGGGTTTGCGTCCTTGATGTTCTCGATAGATCCATGTTGAAAGGGCGGTCCGACATGTGAAGTTAGAAGGTGATATGTCAGTCTGTCTGGGTAACGGCCACATCTGTAGATCAAAGATGGTATTTTTGGAAGTGGTGAGAAGAGCTAATGATCATCTAAATTATAGACAGTTTCTCCTGGGGACGGGGCTCAGGTATTCAAGGGACACGTGAGTTAAAAATCACGCATCCCTTTCTTATTGAGTCAACATCATATTGGTTCTGAGTAAACAGGCCGTGTTCATCATTTCTGCTTACAGCATCTACCTGACTTTCTGCAAAACCAGTTGTTTAAAGCAAAGTCCTTCAACATGGGTTTGCCCTTCAAAGAAATATTTATATTCCACCTGGTGGAAATCCAGGGGTGGGTGTAGGGCTCTTCGTTATGGCATCCATTCCAGCCCCGGGGATTTAGGTGCTAATGCCTGGGCGATGGGCTTTGGCTCCAGATCCCAGCATGTCTCAGTGGATGGCCCCGTTGTGCTGACTACAGTCCCACAGTGACGAGTTTTGGAGGTGCTGCTCCTGGATCCAGCTGTTAATGCCTGGAGCTGGGTGAAACCTACCTGCGGGTTCTCAAATATTCCTCATTTTTGCACAGACCTATGTCCTTTAATAGTACGAGAGGATTAGTGTAAGACCTGCCATCGTACAGCAAATTTCACTGGAGATTGACCCAATTATGCCATTGTGCAGGAAAGGAAACTCAGCCACATGTCAGTTAAGTGACTAGTAGATTTTTTTTTTTCTTCCCAGCCTCTCATGACAAGACTGCAGTACAGTAAGTAAACAGCTTTACTCCTGTTCTGATCTAGGACCAGTTTTACATCATGAAAGCTCCATTGACCTAACCTGAGATACCTTCAGAGTTATCTGGAGCTGAAGAAAACTTCAAAGATAACTTTCAGTGTTCTAAAATATCTGAGCATGATATCTAACCTATCACAAAATCTTAACCCACTTAGTCCATTTTTATTGCTCTATTTACAATACCTGAAAACCATTTTCTCCTGCAGCAAAAGTACAGCAACATCTCCTGTTTGTGGGAAACTCAACCCTTAGGCTGTGTGAGGATCAGCTGTACCTTCCATCATAGCAAACCTCGTAATATAAATGGACTTTTTCTGCCACCAAATGACAGTAAGTAAAGATATCTTCTCAACAATTTGTTCATGGGAGTAAGGAAATACACAAAAATGTCCTTCTGGTGCTTACTTCCAGAGCATCTGTAATCTATACTCAGGTCAAGGAATATGCCCTGGATTTGATGCTCGAGTTCCCTCCTAACAAAACAAATATAATGCTCTTTTCTGCAGATGCCCCATTGCAGCTGGGTGTCCAAGAAGGGATTCTGCATCCATCTCGTCATCAAGAATCACTCCGAAATCAAGAGAATATTTTACTACCAATTCACCCTCCGCTGATTATAAACCTCAGCGAGGAAGAGGACAAAGAGGACGATGAAGAGGACCATGAAGAGGAAGAGAACTGTAAACAGTTTTTTCCTTTCTTTTACAAGGAAGTAGAAAGGGTTTTTTTGACTGTTGGAATGTACTTCACAAGCGATCTACTCTAATAACCATTCCATTTTTAGAAAAGAGGTGTTGGCAAGGTTTTGAAACAGTTTCCAGCTAATCCTCACAATAGTGGAGCTGGTGGCCACCAGATGTGCATGAGGCCACATTTTCTAACTCCTGTGAAATGCCTAGCTGTGTCTTTCCATACAAATCTCTTCCCTAGCTTAACTGAACGTGTATGTGTGTGTTCATAGTTACAGGTACATTTAAAAAAAAAACTGAAGAGGTTTGTGAATTGTTTTAAGTCAACAAACAGTGGTTCTTAATGTGTGTTTTAACTGCAGTTTCCATTGTACTGGGAAGTAGCTAATACGGAGGAATCATTTCTCTGTCCAGCAGCAGGGGTTGCAGTCAAAGTAGAAGTAAATCATGCCCCAAATGAAGTTTATTATGGTCTTTGATTATTAAGAATTGTTGAAGGCCTTTGTGTAGATACCTTGTAATATTTTAAAAATATTTCCTACAGATGTTTCTCACTGGGTGCCTAAGACTGCTGCAGATATTGAGGAGGAAATAGCAATAAAGGAGATATGCTATAAATCTGGTAAGTATGACATTAGTCACTCTTTCCTAAACAGCAGTGCTGCCAGTGTAGTAAACTTTGGGTTTTTTTTCCTTCTTGGGGTATTTTTAGGAGAGTGTTACAGGATTCAGTACCCTCATGAACACCAATCAACAAAACCTGTGCCTTCACCTTGGGAAAAGGAGCTATTACCCTTGGAAGCTACCGAGCGAGACTTGCTGAAAGGCAAGTGCTTTTTTGTCTTCTTGGACCATGTTTACCGCTTTCACAATTACTGTTCTAGGGAGAAACTATAGCTTAGTTTGCCCCTCCTCCCCATGTTTTAAATTTGGTGACAATAAGGGATAGTGTATTAAAAAGAGCATAAATATACTTCATTAAGTTTCCCCCATCTCTACATATATCATGTCACACAGGTGGTGACTACCTGCATTGACTGCGAAGCTCTGTTTGTAGCTAGAAGTGGGCTTACGCATGCAACCAATGCTGTTACAATTTTAGCCTCATCACTGGCCATATTTTGTTACCTTCATGAGCTGCCCGTGTCCAGGGTGTATCTAGATGCTACCAACAGAAGACGTAATTCATAGTTCAGCCAGAAGGTGTCCTTTGGAGTGCCTTGGCCTCCATGGGCTCAACCGGGGATGCTCCAGAGGTGCACACACCACCTATGCAGTGGAGAGAAAGGATGTATCTGGTCTTTGTGTTTACGGTCCACCTGTGAGCTTGCTTGCAAGATTTCCTCAGCTAGAGGAAATACAGCCTCTTTTGCCTTCCTTTTGAGGAACGGTGCTTCTAGAATAATGAGCAGGTAAAACCATCTTCCCCCCTAGAAGACGTGTGCATGAGGTGGGAGATGAGGTTTTCAAACCACCACAGCATTTTTGGACGAGCAAATTTTGCGAGCTTTTTAAAGAAGTAAACGTGTGTTATTTTAATCCCTCAGAAACAAACCACACTGAGCTGGAAAAGAACCATCACTGTAAAGAAGGAAAGAAGCAGAAATGGATTTGTGAGGAGCCAAGAAATGCACCTAATGCAGTTAGAGGCAAAGGTATTTTGAGAAAACAGTTGGCTTATTCCTTGTTATATACTACAGTGTTGGCTGATTTAGCACCACCTAGTTAACTTCTGTTCCTAGTGCCAAAGACGGGCAATCCCGCTTTGGATTGAACAATCCACAAAGAACATCTTTTTCCTCTTTGTCTTCCAGCCTTCAGTCTCTGGCAGTATGTCAACTGTTGAGTAATAGCACAACATTATTGTTCATGTTTGGTTTTTTCACTTTTAGGAATTCACACTTCAGACCCCAAAGTAAAACCAGGTTACCAACAAAGGGGTCCAGGGAAGGATGAAGAACCTGCTTCCTCTGTTCCTTACATGAGAGAAGCTGGAAGAAAGACTTATGTCAATTCTTCAGAGCCCCGAAGATCAGCATTTGTAGTCTACCGTTCTGTCACCGTCACCCAAGAGCCAAAGTTCAATGGGTCTACTGGTGGGTTCCAGCTTAAAATGGAGGATTCTTAAAATGCCTCCAATATCCCTGTCTGTATTGCACTGCCGCGTTCAATTTTGTCCCGGCAAGTGACTATCATGTTAGTTATGCCTAAACATGTGCAAGAGTAAATTTGATCCAGCATCATTTTCACAAGCAGATTGCAGCAGTATCCACAGACAGAAGTGTAAGGCTCTATCAAGCTCTGCAGTTAGTCGGACAGAATATTCATGGACAACAATTTAACCACCTTCATAGCAGGAATTCATTTCTCAGCCCAGCACAGAGGGATGAATAAAACGATGTGCTGGTGTGCATGAGTATACTGATCCTCCCTTTTTACAGCACCTTTTATGGGATTTGTTCTTTGGAAGTATTTAATAAACCTCAGAATACTCCACCTTTAACTTCTCCTTCTACTCTAAGTATAGATAGCAATAGTAGAAAGAGTTCTGCAGTAGCAAGTCAGTTTTCTCTCAAGAAGCGTCTCTTGTTCAACTTTTTCCTCCCAGGAGGGAATAAAGGAATGACCTTGCTTTGCATGGTATTTGTCCACAACCAGGATTTCACTGGAGCTTTGAATGTGGTGGATTTGGGATTTTTTTTCGTTTTAAACGACTCCATAAACTGAAGCAGAAGTACAGAATTTCTGCTGCATTCTATCCTTAACTGATGGGAACTGAAAGACTCGGTTGATGGGGCTCTGAGCAACGTTATCTAGTTAAAGGTGTCCCTGCTCTACTGCAGAGGGGTTTTACTGGATGACCTCTAAAGGTCCCTTCCAACCCAAAACATTCTATGATTCTATGATTTGAGAAAAGTGTGTATTTAACTTAGCAGGAGAAAAGGAAGCACAGTTAAAGCCACGTCTTCCTGCAAAGCAGCAGGGGCCAGGTGAAGAGCGCTGTGGCTACTTTATGCTGCAACTTCCCTTGCAAAGCTCTGTTTGTAGCTAGAAGTGGGCTTACCCATGCAACCAACACTGTTACAATTTTAGCCTCATCATTGACCATATTTTGTTACCTTCATGAACTGCTCGTGTCCAGGGTGTATCTAGACGCTACTGACAGAAGAAATAATTCATAGTTCAGCCAGAAGGTGTCCTTTGGAATGCCTTGGTCTCCATGGGCTCAACTGGGGATGCTCTAGAGGTCCACCAATGCAGTGGAGAGAAAAGTATCTGGGCAGCTGCTCAGCCCTTATGTGACTCTGGTGGATGGGGGGCTTTTGCTCACAGCTGCACCTGAGACAGTCTGAAAATACAGACACATTCAGAGAAAATGAGGGAGATGTATCCCCAAAAGCATTTCTTCAGTTGAGCTCTCTGAGGCCTTACGTATTATGATGACATGCGTCTTGCAAATATCATGCATTCGGTCAGGCAGGATTCATAAGGATAATTCTGGAAAAGTGAGAAACTAAAGAATGAGCAGGTAAACTGTAGCTGGTTTTTTACTTTGGAGCCACAGTTGTCTTTAACCTGTGTAATATGGTACTTTATTGGAAAACATGAGAGTTATGCATCAGTTACCCTGGACAGGACCTAATTCAATAACAAAGGAGAAAGAAGAATGCAGAAATAGAGGTTAAAGGAAATTCCTCTCAATCAATCACAAGCTCATAGAGGTGGGAGGGAGAGAATGGCAGTGCCATTCCCTGTGCTTACCCACAAGCAGCTGAACCATGCTTTCTGTTGCCTTTCCAGGGCACGGTAATACAATTCCTACAAAATTCAATAATCCAAAAAGAGAAGGAGAGGGATCAGGAAGGAGAGCACCAACAGAGAGCATTCCCAGAACAGGTAGCCAGTCCTTTGAAAATGGAGGTAATATACTTTGGTATTGGCTTCTCATTGCTGAACATCATGAGGTAGATAAAGTAACTGAATATATTTTGATTGGGCTATCCACAAAGAACATCTTTTTCCTCTTGTCTTCCAGCCTTCAGTCTCCGTCAGTATGTCAACTGTTGAGTAATAGCACAACATCATTGTTCATGTTTGTTTTTTTCACTTTTAGGAATTCACACTTCAGACCCCAAAGTAAAACCAGGTTACCAACAAAGGGGTCCAGGGAAGGATGAAGAACCTGCTTCCTCTGTTCCTTACATGAGAGAAGCTGGAAGAAAGACTTATGTCAATTCTTCAGAGCCCCGAAGATCAGCATTTGTAGTCTACCGTTCTGTCACCGTCACCCAAGAGCCAAAGTTCAATGGGTCTACTGGTGGGTTCCAGCTTAAAATGGAGGATTCTTAAAATGCCTCCAATATCCCTGTCTGTATTGCACTGCCGCGTTCAATTTTGTCCCGGCAAGTGACTATCATGTTAGTTATGCCTAAACATGTGCAAGAGTAAATTTGATCCAGCATCATTTTCACAAGCAGATTGCAGCAGTATCCACAGACAGAAGTGTAAGGCTCTATCAAGCTCTGCAGTTAGTCGGACAGAATATTCATGGACAACAATTTAACCACCTTCATAGCAGGAATTCATTTCTCAGCCCAGCACAGAGGGATGAATAAAACGATGTGCTGGTGTGCATGAGTATACTGATCCTCCCTTTTTACAGCACCTTTTATGGGATTTGTTCTTTGGAAGTATTTAATAAACCTCAGAATACTCCACCTTTAACTTCTCCTTCTACTCTAAGTATAGATAGCAATAGTAGAAAGAGTTCTGCAGTAGCAAGTCAGTTTTCTCTCAAGAAGCGTCTCTTGTTCAACTTTTTCCTCCCAGGAGGGAATGAAGGAATGACCTTGCTTTGCATGGTATTTGTCCACAACCAGGATTTCACTGGAGCCTGGAATGTGATGGATTTAGGGTCGTTTTCATACTTTATCGTTATTTGTCATCGTGAATTAAGAAGGGCTTGGGTGTTACTCAAACTTCTGTTATCGATGTGAATGGAGTGCAAATTTTTGTGGTTTAGATCATTACTTTTTCACATTACCTTGGACAGACTTCATTCTTCCTGCCATTCTTTTGGGATTATAGTTTCTTGTGGTTTTTTTTCCCTCTTTGAAATACTCTACTGTCTTCTTGATAGCCATGTACTATGCTATAATTTTGACAAGAAGCCTACAGGTGGGATTCTGAGTCTTGTATCATTCTTCTGGGCAGTCTGTTTCAGATGTAACCGCAATTTTACACCTTTTTAAAAAAAATTTTTAACTTGCCAATGTAGCTTCATGCAATCTAGTACATCATTTGGGTTTTATTTGCCTTTCTACTTTCAGTTTCTGTGGTTACTCTGGGTCATTGTATTTTTTCATCTGACACTCATCAAGAAATTTACTGGTAAATAATTTTAATAATCATAAGGTAAGAAAGTGATACCGTCTTGCCAATTTCAGCTGTGTTGAATCTCCATCTTGAGGTGCCTCCCTGTCTTAATGCCCCATAAAAGGAACCTCCTTCAGACAAGGTAAGCCCTACTTTCAGATGAAGAAACTCAAGTGAAGTGAGTCCCAACATCACTGCTTTGTCTCAGGGACGAATAATCATGGGGTTTTTCTTTTCTTCTTGGAGTGTTTGCTTTGATTCCATGTGGATGGATTGGCATAGAGATTACTGAGAGAACATTCTTATTGTGAAGAACACATCAAATTTCCAGGTTAAAAAAGGATAGAACATTAAAAAAAAAAAAAAGACGATTAGTAGTTTTCTCATCAGAGCGACCATAACCATTTTCACTACCTTTCTTTTCAGTGGTACCTGAACCATATAGTGGCAAATGCGCCAAACAGAAGAACCAGCCTGACACAAATAGGAGATGTTGGACCCAAACAGAAAACTATGGTAATCCTTACATGTTGGGTATAAACAGAAAATTTTAGGATTATTGTGTAATCAATAATTTGAATGAATGGAATTAAGGTGGGATTAACAGAAAACCAGAGTATCAATACTATGAACTGTTAACCAACGTTTACCAAAAATGATTAGTCATTAGGCAGCTTACTCTGATGCAAAATCAACTGCCTAGCCCACAAACACAACATGGCCTTGCACCTTGTGCTTTCACAAGCAGAGACCAAAAAGGCAATTGTATTATGGATTCGTTTAACCTAAGAGCAGTTGGTGCCTTTGGGAAGATTTGCAACACTGGAACATTCACTTTGTGCAAGTCAATGATGTCCATGGCAGAATTGCCTCATTTGGAAGATCCTGGGAGCCTGAAGGAAACGCTGCAAGATTACAAATGCTCTTCAAAGTGCTAGAGAGAAAGCCTGGATTTACTACTGGCTTGTATTGCAGAGGTGATGCATGATTCACCCGATGCAACCGTTGACACTTCAGCCGATGTCACATTCGATTCACATATCAGGCTGAAGGAGTCTTTCCTGAGATTGCAGCTGAAATTAAGACGCAGTGTGTACGTTTTTCCTCTAGGCAAATACACTTCAGGATCTTATAATGCACCAACTTGGAGGAAAAGAAATCCACGTGCAAAAACATTCTCCAAGGCTAAAACAACCATTCAGGTAACCGTTGCATAGAAAGTTTGACGATTCAGTCTTTTTAGCAAGGGTGACATGCCTCTCCCCACCCAGAAAATGTAACATTGCTCTGAAACTTCCCCAACCCAAGCCAACAAGATTCTAAGCAGCACGGAGTCATCCGAAAGAGCCATTAATGGTTTCATTTGTGTGTACACACATAATTTTGCCTGCATAACGAACCCGTGTTTTCTAGTTTTCCATAGTATTACCAATACGAGAGCAAAATATGTCCCTGCCTTCAAAGCAAGGAGCTACAAGAAGTGGGTTTGGGCGTGTAGCGCTGGGCAAAGCAGAGCAGAGACTGTGCGAGTGTGATCTGTTTGTCTCTCTGATTGCTCCTGAAGCACCTGCAATAGCTGAGCGGTGATCAGCTGAGGTCCAAATTTGTGAAAGGACTCAGGCTACAAACCATTCACGAAGTTCCCTAAGAGCCGTGAATACATTTTACAGCTGCCTTGAAAGCAGAGATTAGAACCTCTGTCTCGTGTCCCTTGAATGAATGGCCAGACCTTTAGTCTGCGGTCTCTGCTTCATTGGGACATTTCCTTCTTATCCCCCATCTCTATGTCCCCCACGGACGTAGCAGGGACTGCTCTGCAGCTGCACCGTTCAAAACGTGGATTAGCAGAGCCCCCTCTTAGTTTGTGCAAGCTTAGCCTAGAGCGGTCTCGTTGGTCTTTGGAGAACAGGAAGAAGCCTGCTCCAGGAGATTAGTCCAAAGCGGGGGGCGGGGGGGCTCAGAACAGTGCAGCTCTGAGCTTTTGTGTTTCAAAGCCCTCCAGGTGGCCCAGCTGTCAGCATTCCTGTAAGAAGTTTACCCAGGGCAGTTCCATACTCAGCACTAGGCCACGTTGATTCCAGTCCCAGGTGCAAATTCTGCTGAGGCACAACGTAGATGCAAAGCACCTGAAGCCACCTCCTGTAATCCCTCACTGGGCTTGCTACCCTATTTTTGTTTCTTTGTGCAAGTACCACGTGTTTCTCAAAGGTCTGCTTGGGAAGGTTATGCAGGAAAAATGCTTGAATGGAACATTGTGAATCAGGGGTGAATGATATTAGGATGAAATACATGTATTCCTCTTGCTTCCACAAGTGTGGAGAGTTCACTTCTTAAATATTTTCTGAAATAGCACATAGTCTTACTCTAATAAATTATGCACAAAATGTTCTGTCTGTGCATTTTGACAGCAGAGCCAAGAAGCCATGGAAGAGACTAGAAAATGGAGAGCAATCTGTGGACTGGAGAAAGAGATGAAGTGAGGGCGTCAATTTACAAGAAAAATCTAAGTTGAAATAAGGAATTATCCACCTGGAAATCCAAAGATGATAAAATTGCAGATTCCAAAAATACGATGTAGGAAGTACACAGTAATGTTTAGAAACTGATAAACATAGAAGTTAAAAAATTATTCTCTGTGTGGTCATATGTAAATGGCTTGACTATATTCACTATATTTAATCTGCTATGAAAATTTTACAGTTGAAATTATTTTTACAGTCTGTTTTAAGGCATAATTTCTAATATGAATAAATACTCTTACCTTTATTTAGCAGTTTCAGAGGGCTTTTAATGTAAACAGCAGTAGTTCTGCATTCTAGAAAGTAGGGTTTTTTTGTGGAAGCCAGATTCTTAGATGGTTTAGCCATTTACCAGAGGTTTGGGGGCTCAGTCTGAGTTTGATCTTGAGAATTTGCCATTTTAGCAGGGCAGAACTGTGTTATGAACTAAATTAACTTCACAACAAAACTCTCAGAATTAACTGAAATATGCTTTTATACAGATTTTAAAGTAAAGTATAAAAGATTTGGTAAAGACTAAGAGGGAGACTAATAAGATGGGTATTTTAATATTGCTTTCTGAGGAAACAAACCTCATACTAAATTGTTACATGTATGTGACTGCAAATCTTTGTCTCAGACGTTTTTCCATTTTTGCATTTACCTGACCTTTGGTCATTCTTAGAACATCATCAGTTTTGGAAGAGACCCCTTCAAACTTCTTTCTGTAACACTGGGATCCATTAATTATCTTGGTGGCACCCAGAACTGTGAATATAAAAGCATTTGGCTTCCTTGGAGCCTTTTCTTCAGTGTGGCTGTTCAGAATATCAGGATGGCTCAGATACCTTCCAGGGTGCCTTCTGTCTGAAATGATTCTATCATTCTATGAGAAATATAGTAATATTTTTTTTCTCTCCTACTTTATTGAGAATATCTTTCATAAACCTTGGGTGGTAATGGCATGATTTTTATTCTATTTAGGAATTTAATTTTTAATCATTAAACTTAAACAATGCTGCAGTGATTATAAATAGTATGCAGTTGGACATCACTTCACTTAACTGAAGAGAAAAATAGAAAAACCTAGAGTGTTACAAAATGTACTAAACAGACAAGAAACATCTTTTTAAAATCAAGGACTAAAGGCATTGAAAATGTTTCCCCCCCCCCTCTAATTAGACAGTGGAGTTTCAAATTGTAGCACATGATGTCTTGTGGCAACATTATATATGTTGTCTTAATTCAGAGGGATATTGTGTCCAGTTATTTTTTTCACATCTGGAAAAATGCTCATGATCTCATCTTTTCCAAGTAAAAAAGTGGAAGTTTTACATTTACTAGTTGTTCAATGTCTCCATAGTTTAGAGTATTAAATTTGATAGGACCATAAATTGAGCAGGGGCAAATGTTGTTATTCTGGTCTGACTTTTGCATTCCTTTAAAAAGGATTTCAATATTTAATTTTTGCAGCTGTTTAGTATTCATAGAACAATAGAATGCTTTGGGTTGGAAGGGACCTTTAGAGGTCATCTAGTCCAACCCCCTTCAGCGAGCAGGGACAGCTATATTTTGTATTTTGTATTTGTATGTAGTATTGTTACCATATGGATGTGCAGGCACAGGCTGAGCTGTGCTGTGCCATGCAGCCTGCTGCACTGCACCACACAGATCCCTTTGCTACGGGACAAACTACCCAGCTCCTTGGAACAGGGAAGCCTGCAGTCAGCTCCAGTTTGGTGTGGGTTATTACTGTCCTGCTGGCCTTGCCTTATCTATGCAGTGAGAAGAGGTTCTCATGGGAACATCCTTTTCAGTTGACAGTAGGAGTGAGGAATAGAGTTGGCTTCTTTGGTAAAACCCTGTAAGAGCTCAAATAACCAAAATGAAGTAACTTTTCTTTGGACAGGACCTGCAGGCTGTGCTGGGCTGTGGTTTGAAGCCCATTCAATGCTGCACAACTTGGGGTTCGCAGCATCTGAAGGGTCGTATGACTGTCTATACTATGCTCCTTTTCTTTTTAGTGTGATTTCAAAAGCCAGCATCTTAAGAGATACTTCATAGAACCTGAGGACCTTTCTGACTGGGATCATAAAGAACTAGCACCTCCTGATGCAACTGAATCCATCTCTCTACCCTGAAAAGCCAACCCAACAAGCCAAAGGCAAAAGAAAATCGCTAGCAACTTAACGTGCCAATATTCCCATCAGAAGATTGGGCTAAGTGTTAGGCCTAGTTCAAGGAAAAGACAAATAAATGCAGGAAGAAAAGAATGTGGTCATGAGGGCAATACTTGGCTGACCCTGGATTGCTGTGGAAGCACAGCCTCATTACATTATCTCTTCCCTTTCCACTGGAGCTTCCTGTAGAGAAATTACTTTTGTCTTAGTTACCACTTGCTCAACCCAGCAAGTCACAGATACTAAAAGATACCTCATCATTGTAAAACAAATACATGGCTCAATGAGAGATCAACAGTTCCTGGGAGGTGCTAACTAGTCTTGACAGAAATCAGGGGTACGGAAAGGGATCAGTGCTTCATGTGATCAAATCCTTAATTAAGATTTCCCTCTTGCAGCTTCAAAGGCAACATGATCCATAACAGTAATAAACACATGTGCCTGTTCTCCGGGTCACAGATGCATACCTCCTCTATTCCTTAATTCCCTTCTGCCTGGGTGTCCCTGTCATTAGGGCCCCGACAGGAGTCAAAGGAAACTGAGGATACCCAACGTTCCGTGCAGTGAGGCGCTAAAGATCGCATTTCTCTGTTTTCACAGACTTGCTGTGGGACACATCCCCCACCCTGGTTTAAACTAGCACTAGGCCTGGAAAATAAGCCCTGGGATACAAGAATCCCTTAAGCCTTCTTTCATCTGGTTTCTTGGGCTTTCCACCCAGCCTGGCCCCCAGTCAGGGTTGCCCTAGAGCTGCCAGGTAAAGCCAGCAGTTTACTGAGGTAACCACACCCTGCAGAGTACTGAAATCAGCTACACACAAGGCAACACAAGAATTCTCATTTCCTGCTATAAGAAGCTGATATCCCAACACACTCTTTGCATTCATCAGTTAATTACTGTATATGAAATCTAAAAACCTAGTTGTAGCATCTTGCCTAGTTTAACACCAAGTTTCCTTAGCAATTCAGGTAAAGGCAAGAACCCCAGTGATGCCACAAGCCACAGTCTTCTCATTTCCTCCCAACCTCCATACCTCTTTTAATCCTCTGCAAGGAAATCAGACACCCGCTCTTATATAAATTCCAGTGTGTCAGGAAGATTTACTAAGGAGAGGTTTTCACAACAGCTGTAATCCAATAGATCATATAGTAAAAGTGAAAACCAAGTGAAACAAGGCTTCTAGTCACCGTGAGAAACCTGTATATGGATCTTGCATGTTGCCTTTATAGCAGGTTACAGTACAGCAAGTTCTGTCCACCTTTTCAGTAGGTATTGCATTGTATTCGTCTGCCTCTAACACCTTTCCAGCTGCAGTTTCAGCTGCCAAAACTTTAAATGGCTGAAAAGAAGACAGGCATTTTAAACACTCAGCATGGCTCTGTTACTGCCTTGTTCTCAAATGAATAGCACATGAAAACAGGTCCTGAGATAATGAGCCAAAGATCATAGGCAGAGGGCTACTGATGGAGAATTGGACTTGTCCCGCTATTATGTATGCATATATATAATCTGCTGCTGAATTGAAAGCCCCAGGGGAAAGAAATTATTTGTTGCTTTCACCTTATGCATGTTAAAATATGCTAATGTTTTTCCAGATGGTACTTCTAAAAACACATCAGACATCTAGTGTAGGTGAATCATATTAGATAGTAAACAGATTAACAGTGGTACCACCTGTATTTTATGAAACATTTGCAAAGCTTCCAGCCTGAGATCCTGTATTCCTGAACAACCTTATATAGCTAAATTAAAACCACTAACTTCCAGCATCTTAGTATCATTGATATTTTAAATAAGCTGTTTATCAATGCAGGTAGCAAAGTCCATCTCAAGTCAACACCCGAATGAGAGAAAAATTGGTTGTAGTACAATAAAAACTGAACAAAACTTTCCTGGAAATTATATAGATTGCTTAAAAAAGAAGAATTTTGACAATTTCCTCCTAATGTAGACATTTGCTGATAAAAGCTCCTTTTTATAGCAATACTTTATGTAAACATATATTTTTATGTAAAAACCCCCCAAAATTTAGTCTGTAAATTATTTAACTGGCTCTGCAGTCACTAGGGGTCAGTGCAGTCACAGGAATGGGCTCGAACAACGCCCAGGAGTGAACCTTCATTAGAGTGCACTTGATTCCAGCTCTCTAGAGCTATGCCTCCCTGCAGTGTTCTGCAACGGTTTTAAACTAAGAGAAAAGGGCCCAATAGGCTTGTTATGCTTCTTAATGGCCAACTCAGGGGAGAGGTACATCAACCTATATTCAAAATCGCTAAATAGCTATTTTTGGTCTCTTAAAACACAGTGATGAGGTAACCCTACTTCTCCCTCACCCTACGTGCTTTCCAAGGCATTTCTGTTACCTCCTGATCTGGACAGCCTTTACCACAGCTTCTTCTCAGGGAAACAGTCTTTAAAAAGAGGTGACTGAGAGTCTCCTTTAACCTTTCCAGCCTGGAAACCTTTCAGATAATTTTAAATGCCTTTGCTTTTCATATTTGGGCTTTTTTTACAGGTGAAAATAATGATAGAAACGTTACTGTAGTATGTAAGATTTGAGGCACCCAAGAGTACAAATATTATGCTTAAAATACAAGGGAAGTCCTGCTGCTTCTTTCCTCTTTTTATTACCTAAGAAAAAGGCAGTTAGGCAGAACTAAATATTAAAATTGTTGTTGCTGTTGATGTATGATGAAGGCCTATTAATGAATTTCCCCTGTAAGGATGGAATGTGCTTCTTACATCTTTGCAACTCCTTCAGCTCCTCAGGAGAATCTACAGAGCAGATTCTGAAGATTTCACTGCCTTATAGGGTTATGCACCAAGCACAACATATTCTGACATGACCCATGGCAATTTTATTGACTTCATCACAATTATTCCTATTCTTAAAATTGAGTGTATTTTCACTGATCACAGCAGAGTGTCTTCCAAGTTTTTCATTGCAGTATGCATTGCAGCCTGCCAAATTGATATTGCTCTAGGAGATGAAAGAGGATGTAAAATCCAGCAAGACTTTAACTTTTTAAGCAAAATTTGCAAACTGGGCAAATATAGTAGAGAATTGTAGGAGGAGCAATAAATCATGGAAACGTGGCAATCAGTTGCAAGTTAGATAAAACTTACCTGGTACCAGCTCTTTCAGTTGGCCAGTGCCAACCAAAAACCTTTGTTCTGTTGGCATAGGGAGTACCTGATGGTGAAGGGAAGACAGAAGTCTTGAATAGCTTGTGCTCATGAGTACCAGGCCATTAACATTCAGAAACAAAATATTTGTTTTGGAGGATTATTCACTTTATTCCACTTACATCTGTAGGTCTTCCTCATAGGCCAAAGCACATGTCAGCAGGAATAGTGCCGGTACAGCTTGGATGGATGGGCTGCTGAAGTAGACACTGCCAGCTGTCAAGAGAAGTCTTGAGGCTGTTACAGAACTAAAACTGAATAGTTTGCAGCTGTGCTTTTTGTGGCCAGTATAAGGAATTGAAAAATATGAAAATGAGGGTATTTTGCAGATTACTGAAAACTGGATCTTTGGGAGAGGGAGTTGTTCAAGGTTTTGTGAAATGACAATCATGTATTCCTTAGTGAAAACGCCACATGACAGTAGCACTGAGATTCCTGGTACACTAACAGGAAAATTTCCTTCAGGTAAGGCAGCTGCAGTGTTTCAAGTGAGGAAACTAGCAGATGTTTAGCATTTCTTACCTTGAGGCCACAGATACCTGCTGTTTGATTTAAGGCATTAGAAAAACTAACAGCATGGCTTGAACTGAAGTTGCTGTAGAATAAATAGCTGCAGGAGTTGAACTCTCCTGGTTTCCTATTGTTTTATTTGCCCTGTAGTGCACTGCACTGCACTATTTTAAAGTGACACACCTCAGGGATTCACAGCAGACTCTCCTCGCCTTATTCCAGAATGACTGATCCAATGTTTGGTTTGCTGGAAAAAGCTGTTTTCAAAGCCATTATTTTAAAATCTCAAGGATGGCACACACCAGTGTTATTTAAAAGCCAAGAAGTAGCAGTGCATAAGATCAACTTTAATAGACTAGCAACCACTTTTTATTAGGGTACATAATAGAAATAGGTTTTAGTTTACCAGATCATAACATTTGCCTCTCAATAATTTGATCTATGACTCTCATCAGAGCTGTTCTAGAGAAAACCGATTTCTTAATTCCCATGTAAACTCCAGATGAACAGAAGCAAAGAGCTCATGTCTTGAAAAGAAGGTTTCCAGATTTTATATACATATATATATATACACAAATATATATATTCTTTTTAAAAAATGTACACTATTTTACTGTTGTTAAAAGCACTATTGTCCATGTTACATGGCTTGTTTCATGGCATGGTCACCCAAAGGGACCTCCTTGCACTGTAAATTCATAACCTGCACCTCCTTTTTCTTAGAATCTACAAGCTGCAATGCCTGCAATTTGTAGTCCCTGCATGCATGGGATATCTATGCTGATTAAAACTCTACAGGATAATAAACTATGATTTCTTCAGGCAGATTACCAATCCAGATATCCCATTATCCCATTTCCAAGAGTGACCAAAAGAGGGTGCTTCAGAGAAACTGCAGGCATTTCCAAAGCAGGGAAATAATGAGCAGTACATTCATTGGAAAGTTTCTTTGTTTACTAGTGGTCTTATGGCTTGAAGTGAGCGATTTTTGTTTTCTTTCCAAATATATTTTCCTCCTGTCTAATATACTTGGAACAGTGAGTTCCGCAACTATTTTTTTTCTGATGTACTAAATGTATTCTTTTTTAAAATCAGGTTTCAGCTTCTTGAGTTTCCTTTCCATGAAATTATGTGCCATTTTTCTATAAACAAGTAACTACACTGAAGACAGACATTTGGTATTTTTATTCTGTTAAAAATTTTGACATTTCAAAAGGTTATAATTCAGTATTCCATTTTGTACATGTTGTGTCAGCCCCCCACTCATCATTTCTGTGAAATCAGAGCAGTTTGCTATCTCAATTCTTAGGAATTTGATGATGCTACTATGCCTGTGTTCCCCTGAATCCTGCAAGGGTAACTTTGCACAGGCTGTTGTCAGAGAACTGGAAAATTGTAAAAATTTCTCGGATTTAAGGATAAAGTAGGGAGTTCCCCAGATTTGGGGTAGAAAGTCATAACTGTGCATATTAGAGTGCTCTGGGGAAAAGATGCATTCCCAAGCACTCCCAAAGGAAATTCTTTCGTACAAACCTTTGCCATCAGGACAGCAGGCCCCATGAGTATGTGCTACTGCATCCTTTTGCCTGCCCCACATAGGTGATGATTGCACATCACTGTCCCTACAACCATGACCCTCAATGAATTGTGAATTCTATTCCTGCTCATCCATTTCCAGCTTTCTTATGGAAAACATTGCAGTGCCTGCTGCCTGAATCACTGCTGACCACTGCAACAGCCCAGCTGAGGGTGAGAGAATGACAGGTTACTCACACAGCTGCAGCATACCTCTGAGAAGACACCTTGATGGCCTGCTCCCAAACCTCACAGATAAGGAAGATGGGTTAATAAGCATCCTCAGAGTCTCTACAGTTGCTCTGCCCCTTGTTAATCAGGGATTGTGTCTAGAGGATAAGGCAATATCTAGCTTGTGGGGTAACATTGTCCTCAGGACAGGAGATGACCAGCAATGGATGCAGGAAGACCTTTGGATGTAGAGGGGCATGGTGGAGGCCTTCTGCCAAGAACTAGCACCATGACTTTGTCATTGCTCAACAGCATTTCAGGAGTGACAGTTCAAGATGGTGTCTATCACCCTACATAACCTTATTACACCCAACTTGACTACTCAGCAACTGACCATTTTGGGGTAGGTAAATGCAAGTGAAGACAGAAAAAGCTATCATCAAACTATCTGTAGCCATTTTTGACCCCTATTCTTATGAGTAGTGTTAAAGGGAAACATGAATTAGATCATCCAAGCTTTTTCTCACTGGGTATGCCTGAACTATTTGGATTCTGCAGATATCTTGCACTCCAAGTCCAGCACCTAAGCCACAAGAGCAGACCTAAACTGTGAGGCCGACCACTAAGTTGCT
Organism: Gorsachius magnificus; assembly: GCA_034008185.1. Classification (NCBI taxonomy): domain Eukaryota; kingdom Metazoa; phylum Chordata; class Aves; order Pelecaniformes; family Ardeidae; genus Gorsachius; species Gorsachius magnificus. Next base: position 170,193,989 of record CM067081.1, read on the forward strand.
CTTTGGGCTTTGGGACTATTGGTGCAGATTTACTGTTGTCTTAGAAGGCTTTTTGGGAAGGACACAGTGCCTGCATGCTTTGGTTCACCATGGGTTCCGGTCTCTGTGTACCTACTAGTTTCCTTTATGAAGAGGAGTATGCTAAATGAACAATGAAGGGTGGTATGTGCTCAAGCCATACTCGTAAAATCCTGAGAGACTCAGCTTCGGGGGTGAGGGGTCTGGAACACAAGTCATACGAGGAGCGGCTGAGGGAACTGGGGTTGTTTAGTCTGGAGAAGAGGAGGCTGAGGGGAGACCTGATCGCCCTCTACAACTACCTAAAAGGAGGCTGTAGCGAGGTGGGGATCAGCCTCTTCTCCCTGGTAACAGGTGATAGGACGAGGGGGAATGGCTTGAAGCTGCGCCAGGGCAGGTTTAGGCTAGACATTAGGAAAAACTTCTTCACCGAGAGGGTTGTCAGGCTCTGGAATGGGCTGTCCAGGGAGGTGGTGGAGTCCTCATCCCTGGAGGTCTTTAAAAGAAGGATAGATGAGGTGCTTAGGGACATGGTTTAGTGGTGGGATGGCAGTGCTAGGTTAACGGTTGGACTCGATGATCTTAAAGGTCTTTTCCAACCGAGGTGATTCTATGATTCTATGATTTAAGATTTCCTGCCTTTCTACAAGCAGAGTACCATTGGACCTAAAGCTCCCAGAGCACTGGAAATTTTGAGTTTCAAATTCTTGTTTGTCCCTAGAATGGCTTTGTCCTGGAGTTTTGAACCTAAATAGTCGCTTGCCCTATATCTCAGGAGACCCATGACACAGATCTGCCACAGAAAGTTGGGATCCCAGATAGCCTGCTTGGAGGCATGTCTCTAATGGGAGAAAAGTCCTTGACAGGCAGAAACCTTGCCTGTGATTCCTTTGAAATATTTTTTTAAAATGATACATTCCCACAGAATACTTTTGTTTTGACAAATTCACATTTTCTACTGGAACTGGGTGGTTAGAAAATTCCCAGCTCTCCCTAAGTTCAATTTAGTGAATGTATTATTCATGGCACCCTAAACAGTACCTCTCAAAGCTGAACTGTCCCAGTCATTTCATTCTCCACATAATCGATGTTTTCCCAAGCCTCTCTTCATTTTTGTTTGCTGTCTGTAAACCTTCTGCCACATCCTTTTTTGATGAAGTGATCAGCGCAGAGCAGTGGTTCAGAGGAAGCTCTCTCATTGATTTATATGATGGTGTTCACTTTCAATATCGTTTTCAACATCACTCCGTTTGCATCCTAACATTCTGTTTGCTCTTTTGATCGATGCCATGTATTGAGCAGAGACTGTTATTGAGTTGTTCAGAGAAGTATCTGAGTCCTTTTTTCCCCCCTGTGGTTGCAAGTAATTTAGAGCCCTGTAAGGTGCATTAGTAGGTCAGATTATTCTTCCCAATGTCTATCATTATCTTTGCTTTTGGAGCTCTGCGAGGCAGGCAGGCAGTGGCACTGCAGTCAGACTTCCCCCGAAGAAGCACAGCTTGAAATTTGGTCTGGGACTCTGTGAGCACACTGCACCAGCAGCCATCCGGGAGAGGCGGGGAGGTCATGTCTTCCCAAGAGAGACCCATCCTCTTCACCATCAGTGTGACCCCCCCTTGCTCTCACAATTACACACTCCAGCTGCAAGTTACCAGAGGAGCAAATACTAAGAAGGCAACATGCCCTTAGTTTTCTCAAAGAATGCTGCCTCAGAAATCTAGATTTTACTGCAGACTGTATGAAGAATTTCCTAGTATTACCCTAAAAATCATCTGATACATAACAGATCAGCACTATGTCTTAGGACAAGACATGGCAAAATAACTTCCCTTCATTTAAATTTCTGATCCCAGTCCTATAAAACTGTCTGTGGCCTTTGTTTAAATGTCCTGTTTTTAAGGGACCTGAAGGCTTCTTGAATAACTAACCTCTTGGCTGCTGTGGAAGTGCTCAGTGTTTTGGGCTTTTGTTATTTTTTTATTATATGCTTTTAATTGGCCTTTCTACCACCTGTCTGCAAACTATGCTATGAGTTGAACACACAAACCAAACAACACACACTGTCTCCTACAGGCAAATACAAAGAACAAATAACACACAGGGAAAAAAATGCAAAATATATTGTAAAGTGGAGAAGTTTTTTAAAAAGTTTTTTGCCACACACACAAAAAGTTTAATATTAGAATGGTCAGCACCGAAACACTTTTAAATGCATAAATGATCTAGATTTCATGGATGAAGATTTTCTACATCTAGTAGGCAACTGCTGAGACATCGGTTTATCCTCCTGGGCTTTTGCAGTGTAACAATTTGCTGCTTGTAAAACAAATAACATGGATTAAACTAGATTCATTTTTCTGGCAGATTAAGCAGCTGTCTTCTGTCAGGTTCCCTGCTCAATTCTTCTTGCCAGTGCTTGCTCATAAAAGAAATTTGTCAGCTACTAAAGCACTGAAGTAGGAATGATTCTTTGCATACATTTATAGCTCAATATCAACACAAGCTATATTTCCAATTTACCTTTCAATTAGTTCCTGGAGGAGTACTGTCCAGGAGAGAGCCTGCTCATCATAGCTTGCTCAGTCATGTCCTGGAAGTATGATTAAAAGCAAGTGTCAGAAGAAACTCTTCCTCCTAAGGGAGGGGCATTGCACATCCTACTGAATATTGCTCTTGTAAAGGGGTGTAAATATGATATAACTGAGTGTTACCTCTGAGTAATCTCCCGATATTAATGGTCAACCCACTAAAAAAACCAAACTCCGCCCCCCCACTCTTATGAGCTGCTAACAATAAAAACTCAACCAGGCTTCCAGGAATATAAAATTTTTAGTTTTATTTTTCTTTCCCAAGGACTGATGAATATTGAAAATGTAGAGGAATCAAAATAACTTCTCTATGACTCCTGTGCAAACTCCACTCTTCTGATTAAGTTATTAACAGCACCTTGGCAAATGCAGGACCTGCAGCCAGGATTGCTGAGGTACAGCTTAGTAGAGTTTAGCAGATAAGATTGTTAATGAAGCATGAGAAGTGGCAGCATCCTGCTCAGCCTCTCTGCTGTGTTGATGGGGGGAGTGGATCAGCATTGCTTATTTGGCATAATTTTTTTTTTTTTGTAGCTGAATGGCATTTAACCGCAGAAGTGTGAGAGGAATTGGGTAAATGGCGCCTTCCCAGTTAGGTGACACTTCCATTATCCTTAGGTGAGACAGTGCTTTTCTGCTCTCCAATTTCTACCCTCTCACCTGTCCCCAAGATTTTCAGTTACAAATGAATATAGAATGGCTACACCATTCCCTGGGGCATCAGGGAGGACAGTTGTTTTGGTCCAGGTCTTAAGAGGAGAGTTTTCTTTGCAGTGTGGGCTGTAAATTAGACAAAGAGAAAAATCTCGGTAGCATAAAAGGCTGAGGCAGTTTACAGTCACTCTGAGGCATGATCTGGGGATGGGTGTGGAGGTACTCTGCAGGTAAGGAGTGAGAAGTGATGAATATTTAGCCTCATTTCTGGAATAAAAAAACAAGGTAGCCATGCTAATCAAAGTGTAACCAAGATAAGTGCTAGGTCTGGGCCAGGTAGAGACAAGCATGAATCACAGAAGTTACTTAGGCGATGTTGGAGGCAAAATAGCTGAGGAAGACTCATCGTGGGGGAAAAAAATCCACCGGATAACTCAAATGATGCACTACCTGACCCTTTAGCAACTTCTGCTTTATATAGTCCCCAAGCATATCTAGACAGTGGGCTGCCAGGTAGATACAGGAAAATGCTCAGGGAAAGTCCTCAGGAGCAGCTGGATGGGAAGCTGGTCAGACACGAAATGCGAGAAAAGCAGCAGAGCTTCTGTACCTATTACAGAAGCTGGAGGCACCTCTTTTTTAGTACTGTGAGTTGCCTTTTATATTTAGCTTTCTGTCTAAAGAATGGGAGCATCCTTCCTTCTGCATCCTTATTGCATAGTACACTGCAGGTGCTCATTCCAATGGTGACCTCTGTGATTATCAACCCCAATCCACTCCTGTCTACATAGTATGTGCCACCTGATTGCACCCAAGGGTTTATTAACCCATTTAGTTTCTGTTCCTACTACTCTTTTTAGAATAATGTTTGAGACTTGCTGCTCTGACAGAGTTTATGAAACTGTGTTGCATTACATAGGGAGGGAGAAAAACATTGTAAATGGAAGGAAAAGTCTAAAATAAGATCAAGAAACAAATAAATGAAAATATGCTCATGACTGAGATGTGCAAGACAAGTACTAACAGGTGAAGGAGTTGTAGGAGAGCAAGTCAAGGCGAGGAAGAAAACCAATGTGAATTTGATGCCAATAGGTGTTATTTTATGGCCATTGAGTTTGGACTAGATGCTTACAACTACAGCTTCTATCCTACAAGTGGCTTTTATATGTTAGAAAGTTAAAGGTTAGCAAAAGAAAAGGATGAACAACTTGAGCAAAAAGAGCTTTTTCTGGAAACGCATCCTGACATAGAGGACTTCTGTGGGTTCTTTGATACTTAAGAACAACTGAGTACTTACTGTAATTTGGGAAGAGGGGGCAGAATTAGGCAAAGGAGGTTTGTGTTTTTATGTTTTCCCCTTGTAGTTGGTCACCTACTTATTCACAGCATTTATGAGGACTCTGATATTTTGTTTTAATCTTGTTTTTCTTTTGTTCTGCAAGTTTCTTGGCAGTCAAAAACATTATTTTGTGCAAGATAGAAGCAAAAATACAAAATTGTGAAGCTTACATGGCCATTTCTTTTGGGAGCTGGTTTCTTTCTGAAAGAAGATTAAAAACTAGAACAAATCATAGAGTGTAGCTATAAAATAAAACAGAAGGCAGCTGTTTATTTGTACTTCTGGCTCTTTGAATTAAAATAAATCCTGCTATTATAATCACTTCATTTGAGCTGCTAAGTAGTGATCAAAGTCTTATTCTTTCCTACTATCTTCTGCCCTTGGTATTCTCTAGTGAAGTAGAGAAAAAAGTGCTATTGTACTTTACCCAACTTTTCATAATGTCTGCTGTCACCATTGTGTCAGTGTTTAATAAATAACAAATCATTTTCATTCTGCCAAAAGAAAACAGTTCAACAACAATCAAGACATTTCTTTTGTGGCCAGTCTTCTCTGGCCTTGCCTGGTCTTCTCCTGCGGGACTCTGCTATATCTTTTATGAGGTTAAACTCTCAGGTCTTGCAAGGTTCTGCCTCTTGAGGTCTCACAGGCAATCATTGTAATTATATTACTTTCTGTCCAACCTTCACTCTACAAATGAATCACTCATGCCGTTATATAATCTTGACTTCAGAGTTTAAGAAGATTAAGACTTTAATTTGCACTGCGTGATATCCATTGTGGGCAAAAGGATGTGCTGGAAATGGAAGTGTTAGCATTGGTGAATTATGAGGAAAGAAAAAAGGATGCTTGTATTTGAGCTGTTGTAAAATACAGACTGAGAGAAAATAGAAGTGTCAATCTGTCAGAGTGAAGAAAACAAAAACTGTTTAGTGAAGAGGCAATCAACACAATACAGCCTGTTTGGTGAAATACAGACAGATACAGCATAGGATTTAATTCACGTTATACCAGGTAGACACAACCCACATATTCCCTTAAACCAGGAATTAAATCTACAACTGAGTGAGCTTTTTTCACCAAGAAATAGTAGCTGTGTGTGGGCTCCACCAGGAACTCCACTGGCAAATGCTGCCTCTTAAATGCATTGATGCAGTGGACCTCTTAGTTTTCTCTTTTCTCCTTCATTGTGTTGATGATGTTCCAGGGTGGGCCACAGACTATGGCTTTCATGAATAATCAAAGTTAGAGCCATCCTATACTGCTGGTGCAACTATGACCAGGATCAATTTTTTTCTATCCAGCTGCTTTAGTCTAGTTCTATTTTTCCTTCTTCCAAATAAATATTCAGAATTAATCTATGCCAGATACTACCGTTAATTGCATTCACTTCATAACTAAACAGGGTGGACTACAGCATAAGATCTAAATTATACATGTCTAGTTATTAACACCTTGCGATTTTTGCATGAAGGAATGTAGATAAATCCCAAATATGAGGTGCAAATTCAAACTACTGAGGTGTAATGGAATGTGGGAGAGAGAAATACTTTTGCCTTCTCCTCTTGCAAGCAAAGAGGTAACATATAATTGCATACCTTTGTAATGAGGTGTGTTTTGACAAAAAAGAGATTTTTGGCAACTGAATAAAGTGACAAATAGACTCAGCTGTTCAGGTTAGAACAAATGCCCAGACTTCTGTATCTTCACACCTCACTGCAGGATCACACACTTGTTATCAGTCCCTTCCTGTTCCCCCAGCTGTTATAAATCCTTTTGGTTGCTGACTGGTACTGATGGGAGGTGTTCATAGGCTGGGATAGGTACACTGCACAGTTTCTGAGAGATTCTTTATTACATGCTGAGTATGTCTGATGTGTCAGGTTTGCAAAGTATGCACAGATCAAAGGTAAACTTAACTCTGAACTTACTACCATGTATGATTTATCTGAGGAATACCTGCCTTTCCAGAAGTCTGATAGCTTATGCTGTTGGATGTCTGAAAAAAATGCAAGTATCACAAAAGACGAGGAAAGTTATATCCTTGTGTTTTGTTTTACGTGAGATGGCACATAGGATTTTGATGTCTTCTGTGGGATAGCTGATGGTAGTGCCTTTGACTGATGGACTTCGGGAAAGAGAAGAGGGAGAGGAGAACCAGAGAGAGAGAGAGGCCACATGGAAATATGGTTTTATTTCCTAAATTGAAAGAAGAATAGGAGAAGGCAGTGACAAATACAGCTTTCAAATTAAGATCATTGTAGCATACTCTTTATCTCAACAGCTGGATGTAAATACCTTTGTTTTGGGAGTGGACGACCTTAGAGAAATCCTTTTGAAAATTCTCTATTGCCCTTCCTGGCAAATTCATGTGGCAGTTGACGTACTGATGTGTGCAGTTTCAGTGGCTGAAACTTATTTACAGAGTAGACAAAAATCTTTCCCAAGACCAGTAACAGGGATGATTAAAATATAAAAGTGCCAATATTTGAGTGAGTATGCGTGATAGAAGAGAGGAGTTTGCAAAGTTCTTCAGATTAATCTTAGAAGGAATATAGTGCATCAGTTTAGAAGAGGAAATCACATGAGTTGTTTGTACCATGTCCTAGGTTCTGCAACCTGGTGCTGCAGAAGTCTCAGTTGTAAGGCTTGCAAAAGGAGCTGGGGTTTGGGGTACCTCCTACTTTTTAGAAACAGTTCCTCTGACTCCTATTGTTTATTTGCATCATAATACTTGTCAGCATGTGTAACATGCATAAGTCCTAGTTAATGGTATATGAATATATTCCAGTTGTACCAACACACAGACACACAAATATTTGAATTCCAAAAATAGCTTTTTTCCCCTCAATGAGAAGTATAATTTTTTTAAAAAGAAAAAATGCTTAATATGAATAGTCTTGATATGAAAGGATACAAGCATATAGCTAAATGGGGTATAATGAAGGATGAAGGTGAATACTGAGTACAGTATTGCCAGTGAGGATGATGCCTTGAATAAACTACTAGTTTCTGGGGGATAAGCAGCTGTTAGAGATGAGCTGAACAGATCTTTCCTTAAATAATTATAAGGCTGATGAGAATGATGCAGGATTTATGATGTTAGATAGCATGAAGTGGATAAGGTATTTATTCAGGAAGGCAAATGCACAACAGATTTGTTTCTCCCCCATATGTTCTTCAGAACTACCTCTTCCCCCTTCACCTTTTAAACGGTCCTACCCTGCCAGCCTTACTAAAACACTTCTATTTTACAAATTTTAGATTTAAAAATATTAACTTTTTAAGACGTTAATAACATCTGTTGTCCAAGAAACACCACAAGTGTTTTATTGGAATCTGTTCTTTCATGTTAAGATACGAAATCCCTGTTTTAAAAGGTCTTTAATTGATAACCACATAAATGGTGTGAAGTGCTTTTTCAGTTCAGCTCTGGGTTTAGCCTGGCTAACATTATGAACCTCTGCATTCACACTTGAGTTCCAAGAGTTGGAATTAACTGTGTTCATGTTACTGATGAACACTCACAGAGTAGTAAATGGAAAGAGGAGGAAATTTCAGATGCGCCAGCTTAAGGTGATAGATATACATGAATGTATGTTCAAGCACAGTCTATAAGCATAAAAACATTGGGATTATGTAACTATTAACTTCCATTAAATATAAACTGGCAATCTCCTAGTTAAAAAAAAAAAAAGCCATCACACACAAGTGGAAAATGGTTGTTTAATTAAACTATGCTGACTTTTACTGTGGTTATTGTACTGACACTGTTTTTGTAGAATGAAGTAGAGGGGTGCTAGATTTATCACTAGTCTCTCCTTCAAGGAATCATTCACTCTCTCTCAGTATCTCAGTCTTGCCTTAGTTCTTCAGCATCTGTTTGTCCTCTGATTTTGGTGCTAATCAATGTATATTATACATTTGATATTATACAAGAAACAGCATACTTGACAGTGAACTGTTTAGTTATTTGCAATTTGTTCCCTGTCTTCTACCAACAGGAGAGTAATGGGACTTATATGTGCTTATGTGTAATAAAACCATTGAAGCTTGGACAAGATTTTCTACTCTAATGGTATTTTGTTGTGTTTCGCTTTATGACAGTATCAATTTCAAGAACTGTAACAGAAGATTTCACAGCATTTATACAGGAATCTAATGAACTAAAAGGAAAACTCCTACTTTTTGCATACAGTTAAAAAGACTCTTCATGGATATCCTGTCCTTGCAGGACAACTGTCAGAGCTAGGGTTTAAGTAATATTGTCTAATTTAAATGCCTTTCTTATGCTTTTTTTCATAATTAGAAATGGTCAGAATTGACACTCTGGTTAGAAATAATTTGCTTTTCAAGAATACGTGGTGAGGTATTTATTGTAGAGATTTTTTTGGTCTCCTGGGAAGGGAGGGGAGAAGATTTTTTTTACATTTGAACTTAATTCTCTAGAGTTTTACTCATTTTCTCACATAAAATGTTGCTTCAGAAACCTTTAATGTGTTTTTTATAAGATTCAAAAGTAAGTTGACTTTCTAACAGCAACTGCTAGCTCACTTGCTTTGAAGTGCTATTAATGATACCTGAACTGCATATCACTGATACCCTGACCTTTCTATAGGGCTGGTTTTGGATCATTAAAGCTATGAAAAGCTTTGCTGTTAACTCCAGTGAGCAACAGAAGATCCATGCTACATCATGCTAATAGTATTAATCTCCTTCATAACAAAGCAATATAGGATCAAAACATACTTGATTCATTTTTTATAAATTTTATGGTTCTCAACTTCTTAGCTTGTTTCCACCTCCCACAATGCTTCAAGCCTTCATGACTTGTGCTGATCTGGATTTGTAAAGTAATTATTAAACCCCTTTGATATTTCTAAGAGATCTGAAACATTTCTACTAATTAATTATTGATTCCCCAAGTGATTCAATCCTACCAATTTGTAATAAATATTTAAGATTTCCATGGAATAAAGAGGTTTGGTTTGTCGGTTGGTGTCTTTTTTTTTTTTAATTTTGCCTTTATAGTTTTGAAGTTTGAAGCAAGACGACTTTTAATAAGACTCAGTGTGTTTTTTTCTATGTGGTTTTCAATGTGTACTATGTATATTTGTCTTACTGTTGATGGCTTGTCCTTGAAATTAGCAAAACAAATCAGTTGCTCTATCTCTGAAAATATGCATTAGGCCAGGGTCCTATCCTGCAACAGCTTGCGTGTGTCCATAATTTCACACACTCAGAATCCTAAACTGTAGGTGAATGGTCTCAGAGAGGATTATGAAGGCTGATGTGGATCTTTATACAGTGTGTTGGGAGAACTAGAACTTCAGAAAGTGAATAAAAGAACATCCCAAGCTTGGTTGGAGGCCGCCTAGAGCTGGTGGGAAACAGTAAATACAACATCTAATCTCTGTTTCCTCTGTGGAGTCAGGCCATTTTTTGACAAAAGATGTGATTCTGCTTGAAATTCAGAAAGCAGAGCCTTATCCTGTGAATAGTTCCCTAACTTTTTTTCAGCACTCTCTGAAAGGACTGATAAGAGCTAATCACTGAATTTTCAAAGCGTGACTGCTGTAGAAGGAGAAGGCAGTGTCAGTGTGGTACTGCCTTCCTCCTAGATTATTTCCTGGCAGTTAAAGTACTAGGACATGGAAAATATGTTTTTGTTGTCTCATCTTCTTTTAACTAATCCAGGATTAATTTAGCTGTAGAGAAAATAGCCAGGACACTAGCACACTCTGCTGAAAGCTCTCTTTCCACCCACTTTGGACCACTTCAGGATCTTTTACCAGTCACAGAGAGGCTCTGCAGCAATTGCTTATTGGCAATTGCACACAATAGATAGCTAAGATTAATTAGCTAGGAGGCTAAGTATTAATATACTCACCAGGTCCAATGAAGGGAATGTCTGCCAACCCAACAACTGCCCATCTAGTTGGGAGGTATTAGCCTCTGTTGCTCTTTGATATAGGTTAATCCCTCACGCTGTTGAGTTCCTGACTTTTTCTCTGCTTTTACTTTTTTTTAAATTTTTTCTTTCCCTTAAGCTTTTTACCCTCTTATGTCAGTACTTCTACTCTTAAATCACTGAGCTCCTTACTTTCCCATCTTGACAATATTTGCACTTCTGAAAATGCCTTCATATGAAATTTTGTCTACCTCACCTCTAAGTCACTTTTGGAATTCAAAGGTTTGAGACTTGCAACTTGTAGGTGGCTCATTTGCATTTTCAAAACTTCTTGATGAAATCAAATATGTCAAAAAGGAAGATTTTTTTGGCTAAGATGAAATATTTTGCCCTCTTTTATCCTACCATATGGGGGCCACCTAAGCATTGCCCAGGCTGTTATCTTTGTGGGATGAATCTTCTGGCATGCTCTCTCTGCATTTGGAAAATAATATACAGGTGTATTTTAAACATGGGTAAAAAAAATCGTCTTTATTTCAGACAGTTAAGGTATTCTACAGCATACTTTTCTTTCATACCACTATCAAGCACAATCCTGTATTGTCATGGCAGCTATTCACAAAGCTATTCTGGGTCCTCTGCTTGCAAGGTCCTTGCCAGCCTGGGCAAGATGCTGATGTTAACATCAAGGCATTCTAATGTTATTACTGCTTCTCTTTAAAAATCAAAGTTATGCTTTCCTTGAGAGAGACTTAAATTCATGAAGCTAAGCCCAAAAAGGATGTCTAAATCATGTAGTCTTACCTCCTCAGTATGACAGGCTATCAAATTTTACACTGCTGCCTTACATCAAACCCAAAGACTTGTTAAAGCTTGAAGTCCGATGCTGCTTGTGGTAGGATGCTATGTTATTCAGCTTACTAGGTCACATTTGTTTGAGGTCTTTTACTATGCACAATGAAAACGGGATATACACAGCTTAAGAGCTTTATATCCTTTTATGTGAGTGCTTTTCCTCCTGAATACTTGAGCCACTCGCTATCTCAACAACTACTCTCTGTTTTCACTTTTATTGTCTGGAGTGGCTTTAGCTTACTAGCTTTCTTTTAGCTTAGCACCAATGTTCTTAGCAGATCTGAGCCTTGGCCACATAGCTGTGCTGTGTCAGCTGAACCCCTGCGTAGAGAGCTGTGGTATCAGCACCTGTGTAGGAGGAACTGATTATGTGAGACATGGTAGACAACCCCAGCCGTCTCTGATGTTCCAGGCACGACTTGATTTCCCACATAAATGCAATATTCCTGTTTTAGATCTTTTAAGGTCATCGCTACCTCTTTTAGAAGATGTTTTGAAGAGTCGTGAGACAATTACTTACAAGATTGTTGAAATCCTTCTCAGTCAATAGGCTTGTATCCTAAGGATGTAACCTGCAGCTGAGTTCTTGGACACAGGTCTCCGGTATTTGACCATACTGTAACAAACATTGTTGTACTGTGATCATTTATTCAGTGATTAATGTTCCTCTTTAACAGTAACTTTCTAATTATTTACTGCTTTTTTGTGAGGTTGCAATGTGATTTACATCTGTTTCTGGGACAGTGTTGAATACATTTTCTGTATAATTATTTGTATATACTCTCTTTTGATCCATACTTCTGTAAAGACACATCCATAATTAATGTCACAGGTCTGTATTTATTTCCAGAGATAAAGAAAGTATTAATTCCCATAGCTCATTTGGACCCACAGGGGAATAGCAATTCTTAGACCTCAATAAGCTATTCAGCATTCACCTTTGGTATTAATGTGGTTTTTTTTTTCAGAGCAACCTCTTCAATATGTACTAAATGGACATATTTAAAACTAAAATTAACTACGTTTAGGTAACTCATCTGTTTAAAAAAAACCCTGAGAAATACATGCACATAGATATTTGCAACTCTGAATGTAAGCAAAACCAAGGGAAATACAATCACTAAGTATAATATTGTAATAAAACATCAAAACACATAAAAACCTCAGTCACCAAGGTATTGGCTTCATATGGACTCATAATTAATTCATAGTCTGCCTCAGCTGTGGCTGGGGGAAAGGACATAAACAAGGTATGTGGGGTTTTGTTGTTTTCCCCTCTGTGGCTTCTTTTCTGCCAGATTCTAAATGAAATGAAACCAAAGCTGGCACTGCACAAAATTTGATTCAGATGAAACTTCAGACACTAAAGCCATTAAGCATACCTTTCCTAAATAAAAAATGAGTTGTCTGCAAGCTGCCTTGACATGGTCTGCAAAGTCTAGTACATAAAAAACCAGCCCAGTGCATTGTCAAATGCTACTGAAATAAGTAAAAAGAAAAACCTCCTCTACCCCCTCCTCCTTTATTCTCTTACAATTTCTGTGTGGATATAATACTCCAGATGAAATAGACAGTTACAAGCCTGCATGCAGAAGCAGAATAATTGTCTATATTGCAAGTCATTGCAATACAGTTTGAAAAAAGTGAGATGTAGTAATTTACTATTTTAAAAAGTGTTTACAGCATTTCAACTTTTCATTTAGCAAATGAAGAACTAAGATTCTTGCCTCTTCCCTGCAGATGTTAGCTTTAATTATACCTTCTTAGAGGGTAAGTCTCTTTAGCATATACTAGGTGTCCAAACTATGGTACTGTCATGGTTTAACCCCAGCTGGCAGCTCAGTACCACACAGCTGCTTGCTCACTCCCCTGCCCTGGTGGGATAGGGGAGAGAATCAGAAGAGTAAAAGTGAGAAAACTTGTGGGTTGAGATAAAGACAGTTTAATAGGTAAAGCAAAAGCCACGCACGCAAGCAAAACAAAACAAGGAATTCGTTCACCACTTCCCACCAGCAGGCAGGTGTTCAGCCATCTCCAGGACAGCAGGGCTCCATCACACATAACAGTGACTTGGGAAGACAAACACCATCACTCTGTACATCTTCCCCCTTCCTTCTTCTTCCCCCAGTTTATATATTGAGCATGATATCATATGGTCTGGAATATCCCTTTGGCCAGTTGGGGTCAGCTGTCCTGACTGTGCCCCCTCCCAGCTTCTTGTGCCCCTGGCAGAGCAGGGGAAGCTGAAAAAGTCCTTGACTGGTGTAAGCACTGCTCAGCGACAACTAAACCATCAGAGTGTTATCAACATTCTTCTCATACTAAATCCAAAACACAGCACCATGCCAACTACTAAGAAGAAAATTAACTCTATCCCAGCTGAAACCAGGACAAGTACTAAGAAAGTGATAATGAGGTTTTGGATGTCTTCCTGTCTAGCCACTAGTTTTGCTTTCTATCTGGGATCAGAGACCATGTTCAAAGCATATAATGGATGACTTATAGAGCAAGGCAACTCTCAGTTGTTTTCAATTTGCTATACTTAAGCCTGTGCATTCACCGAAAATAATTAGATGTCTATAAATCTTGAGAATTGCTGGTATGACTGTAACTACTGCTACTATGACTCTGCTCATCTTGATGGAGTCAGCCAGTGAATTTCATCTGTTCTCAATCAATCAGCTGTAGTTTTATGCTCAGATCCCACAGTGTGTATGTGGGGGTAATGATTAAAATAAACATCTAGTTATTACCATGTTGTAACCTGAGCTCAACTGACTCACTGCAGCTGTGCAAATTCCTAAAAATTTGTTTCACTGATACTGTCATGAGATCCATTGTAGTGGCTGACAATAGCTGCAGGTCCATGACTCTGTCTGACAATTTCCTAATCTACAAATAACCCACAAAGAACGTTAATAAACCAAATGACTAGTGAACAGACCTCTCCCTCTTAAAAAGCTTTCACTGGCACACATGACAGAGTTATGATATCTCTTCTGTCTTAAAAGAAACAGACGTGCACCAGAAATCAATCAGCTTGAATGAGACAATATATAATATAAAAATAAAAAAGAAAGAAATATCTTTACTGAAGGAGAAGACAAATTCAACTATTTCTGTGGATTTTTAGGAAAGTGTTATTATTATGTAGAAGATATTTAGAAAATGAGAATATAAGCTACAAAATGATACCTCAAGTAGCAAAGAATACAAGATGTACTATACCATAATTATTTTTATTTTCAACTATTTGTGTTTTTGTAGTGACTAGTTAAAACCTTTTCAAAGGACAGGCTTCTCAATACAGAAGTGGTGAAAAGTCTTTAAATGGAACTTTAGTAAGGAAGAGCCTTTAAAAATTGTTAATGTTCTTACTGTTAAACCCTTATAATCTTGATCTTGTACATTTATATGGAAAATCTTTTGTCTGTATTTTATGTTTCATATGAGAAGTTCTATGTGCTATGCATAACAAATAAGGAATTTGCATGTCAGACCAAGGATTAGAAAAAACAGAAATGACTTTTTAGTTCCTCTCATATTTTTAGTCTCAGCTTGAAGCTTTTTTCCAAATGTGTGCATGTTCTTTTTTTCACTTATATGTGTTATGATGTCTCTCATTTGTACAATCTGAGAACAAACCATAAAACTGGAATTAAGAACAGCAATGGCTAAAGAGGAAATCTAATAGGGGACTGTTTTATAAGACATAACTTGTATGATAGTGAGGAGTCCTGAATTAAAGCCTAACCATGAAAAATTTAATAAGTTATAACAAAATGTTGGCTATCAGTTCTTTCTTTAATGATAAACTATAGGAATGAAGAATGTACTAAGATAAAGTGTCTGCAACTCCTTGCATAAGTTATGAACCCTACTGTACCTTGGGCTCTTTCTTTTTTTTGCTGAGTGAAGGAATTTTGCCCAAAGTGTATTTAAGTAAGTGGGAAAATGGGATATTATTAAAACACGTTGAGTTTTTTTGTTTGTGGTTTTGTTTTTTTTTTTCCTGGAAATCAGCACATTAGTCATTTTGTTACTCACAAATGACATTAAAACAACTTTTTAAGGAAAGCTAACATAAATCTGAAATATAAGGCAGAAATTAACTTTCTTAGGTCCATAATTTACTGCAAAAACAAGGACAAAAATCTTTGTGTTTGGTTTTGTGTTTGTTTTATAAATAACTAAGGACGCTGTAGCTTTAAGTCTGCGAATGATTAGACTGCTGAATTTACTCACAAAGGCATTGTATAATCCTACTATTATTGCTAATAGTAGTATTCTTAGATCATCTTCAGTGTTAGAGAAATTGTCTTTTGTTTGCCAGCTACTTCTCTGATTTACATAAAGTCTTCCAGAGATGTTTTATGGGGGAGAAACAAAGTGAAGCATAGGCTTAACTAACTTCAGAATTGGAAAGATCAACGTTGGAGAGAGGCAGCAAATTTAAAAATGCAAGAAGACAAAGTTTATACACACACACTGAAATATATACTCTGTGCAGACACAGAAAATCTTGGATATTGAAAAGGTTTATCAAAGTCAGTGAGAATAGCCAGATGTTGTAACTGTAAGCATGTATGCAAATCTTTGAACGATCCAGGCCTTTGTTAATGAGACTTGTCACATTTAGTTTCATGATGAAATGATGTTTCTGAACAAAATAAAACATGACACTTTGAGAATATCTTTATTTCAGAATTATTTGGAAAAAAAATCTATAGATATACTCTTTTTTAAAAACTGAAAACTGGTTGGTTTACTTTTCCTTGAAAATGCAATATTTACTGGAAAAAAAAAATCACCATTTATTTTTCCTCACCTTCTGCTTCCCTCTTCACCTAAATTAGTGAAAAAAGTATCCTTAATAGAACACCTTTTTTTTCTAAAGCACTTTTAAGTTAAGGTTATGTGTTGCTCTTTTGACAGCTATGAATAATATAATTCCATTTAGACTTTACAGGTTTCACACAATGGCATAAATTCTAATACTGCATGCACATATGCAAGTTTAACCATACTATTTTGAATAGCTCTCAGTAATACAGTTAGGAAAACATGTAAGCATGTGGTTAAATGTCAGCAAATTAAAGACCTAGGGGTTAACATTTTACCTTTATAGCAGATTATTTCCCAAGATGCACCTTTCCAGTGAGGTGAGAAAGTTTAATTTAGTCAAGAGAAATCCTGACATTAATTTTATAAAATGTGTCCTAGGGACATGTCAGGGGTTTTCAAATTTAGACAATTCTTGTCCATTTGTTTTTGTTTGCAACCCAGTAACTATCCTTTTGGGTGTCTAAGTTTTTGACAGAAACAGATTATAAGCAAGAAATTGGAAGCAATGTTCTTCCTCTATCAGAAACATACACACCTTTTTCATGGCTGACTGCAGACTTTTCTCCTCTGGCTATGAATATGTGCTTTGGCCAGCCTGATATTTCTAACCCTCATTTGGTAAAACACATCTGTGTCAGTTTCATAATCTTCCGTTGCTCTGCATTTACAGAAAACTTTCTTGGGGTAGCATCTTTTTTTAAGAGTTTTCATTTTCTGCCCCCAGGTTGCACTGTTGACAGCAGTTTTCTGTGATTCTACCTATACTCCCATGATGTGCTTAAATCAAAGGGACCTTAGTTCACATTCCCTACTTCTTCCCCGAAATAATACTTTTCAATCTTTGCACATTTACTTTCTGCATCTTAGATCCTGGCCTTTTCCACGCACTCACAGTGCCAGGAGGAAAAGGTGCTATCAGGAGACAATGTGGTACGCAGGCACATAGACTTAGACACTGGTGGACTTCAGATATTTGCTGAATAGAAAAGGTCTGTGCTGGTGGGAGAAGGGAAGCAAAAGAAAGACTGAAGGCTACACCCTGGTTGACATCAACCCTGAGGAAACTCTCACCATTTATTTTAAGATCACATAGACAACCCCTGCAGAGTGAACTGCGTTAGTCTGAAAGACATTTCAAAACGGGGCAGGCTGTTTGTGGGTGATGCCTAACTCAGCCCAGAAAGGAAAGTATGGAAGCTGAAATGTCAGCTCTTCTTCTGGTTGTAGACTGCTTGTATCTCTGTTAATTGTGTTAACTATTAAATGATAATTAATTTAAATGGAAAAACTGTGATCATTTTTTGGCAGATGTTTAGGTAAGTTGAGTGATAGCTGGAATTAGGCTCCCCTGTCTCTGAGTTAATGAACCCTCTAAGGGGAAATATAAAGCTTGTTCAGGCAATGATAAAAAGCAGTAGCTGAGTGATGATGAGAACATAGCTAACAGGGCAGTCTGCACAGCAGCTTTGCTCAGGAAAGGCAGAAGGAAGAACTTGGTTTGGAGGACAGGGAAGCTCAGGGAATGTTTAGCTCCTGGGAGCAGAGGATGTTTCTTTTGTAGCAGTCTTGCACTTTGGAAGAGCAGCGGGCACATTTGTTAGAGGCAAATAGCCAAAGGCTTGCTGCGTGCCTGCCTCTCAAGACTGTGTGAAAAGGGTGTGAACAGGCTTAAAAAGACCCTTATAAAGGGATGAAAGCTTACTGTGCCCAGGTGAGGATAAAGGGCAGTAGATTAATGACTTGCCAGCAACCAAAAGGGCAATTTGCACTGGGAGTATGTATTGGTGAAGGTGCAGAGCACCTCAGGTCAGCCTATTCCTGTTGTCTTGAAACACTTGGATTTTTCTCATGTAATGGTTGCTAGCCTAATAAGCATACAGCCGGGTAAGAGAAAAGCAATCCTAAGCATTGCTTCAAAAGAGAAATTCAATTAATATAAACTTCCAAAGCCCGATACATTTTTAGCACAGTATGCAGGTAGAAGGCCCCCAGCAGAATGAAGGCTGCTACATTTATTGCACAAAGTGCAGTAGATACTGTGTTGGACAGCCAAATGACATGCCAGTAGCAAAGGCTTCAAGTAGGATGTTATAAAGCTGAGAGATTGGATAAAAGGTGGCAGCTGAGCTTCAGTTTTGACTACTTTAAGGTGAGGCATCTAAGGTATACATCCAGGCTGACACAGTATTAAATATGGAATTGGTGTTTACAATTCAGGAAAGAGATTTTAGAGTAATTTTTGACAGTTCCCTGAAATCCTTGCCTTAACATGCAGCAGCAACCAAAATGGTCAACAAGATGTTGGACATCATCAAGAAGGACATGAAGACCAAGACAGAATTGAAGTGCTATAAGGAAACAAGAAGAGTAAGAAAAAGGCAGCTGGAACCACCAGTGGAGTAGAACAGCTGCCTAATGAGGAAAGACCGGGACTTCTCAGCTTAAAGAAGGCTTAGGATGAAGTTGAATTTGGAGCTGTTATTCACTAAGTCCCATAATACAAGAATTAGAGGGTACTTGAAACTAGAAAAGGTTGATTTGAACAGGTAGAAGAAAGTAATTCTTTATGCACTAGGCAGTGAGCCTCTGAATGTTGCTACCACAGGAGATTGGAGAAGCAGAGAGTATCATCAGGTTCAAGAAAGAATTAAGCAGATTCATAGAAAAGAGTTTTGCTGATGGAAAGTGAGAGAATAGGCAATGGTGCATCCTCTAGTATCACAAATATAGTAGTTGTAGATGCTGGGAAAGAGAGGGGAAAGCAGACTTAAGAAAATGTTCAGGCTTGTCTCCTCCCCCCAAATAATATCTCCTGTTGCCACAATCTGAGACAGAGTACTGTGGTAGGTATACAAGTTGCCTGACCCTGGAGGGTACTTATGAGCTGAAAACAAGTCTTAATAGGACTCCTTCTTGCTCCTTGGCCCTCATAAATCATGATATCCTAGTTTTGGATGATGAAAGTCAACTTTGTCTTGCATGCTATGTACTGCAATGATAAGACCATAGCATGTGTACGATACAGAGGGTACATAGTAGATATGTCACTCAAACAGAGAAAAGATACCTAGATATGGGCAAAGAAAGATGAAAAGGTAACAATGCCAAATACTCTTTAGCAATACTGGAAAGAGGTCCTGTGGACACTTGAAATTTCTGTCATTGAATTTTCTAAGTTTGTTAATCTGTTTTACACTTTTTATTTCCTGTGATTTTCCACACTTGAGCACCATTGTAGATAAAAATGATCCTTCCCTTTTCTGTTGCCATTGTGAAATGGTATCAACCCGGATGCAAATAATCTGGGAAAGAGTTAATTCCAATACTTAAATTGTACAGCAAGTATTTTTCAGGTCACCCTAACAATAGTACTATTTTTTCAGCATTACAATAGTGGTACAATAAAAAGAGTTTAATTGTCACAGATGAGGCAATGCAATGTCTTTATACATATAAACTAAAGTAAAATGTTCACACAAATATTTGTGTTTTGTACATTCATGGCTGTCCCTCTCTGGCTGAGCATATCTTAGTTATTTCATCCATGCATGGAGATTATTGCCTTACAGCTGTATAAGCAGTGAAAATCAGGTTGACTAATTGACTAATCTCTTCCTGTGTTTGTTTATGTTAATAGGTGTACTCAATTATGATATCTTAATGGGGGCTAGAAAAACTGAATTTGTGGTTTTAAAGTCTTGAGCATAGTTAGTTTTTCTAGAAAGGTCTTAGATAAAGCTGCAAGACCACACCAGATGTTCAGAGGGCAGTTCACTCCTTATTGTTTTATAGCTACTCCATAATGCTTCATTAAAATGGTGAGAGACAGTTTTGATAGAATAATTTGGACAAAAGAATCAATGATTTCTATACATAAGTAAATCCTGCTAGCTCTTTAATGAAAAGGCTTCTTTTATAAAGCAGGTTTAAGAGATACATGTGAAAACATGTGCAGTTTTATGGAGAGGTAAACTTACGATGCAATAACATAGTTGCACAAAATATCTGTATCATGACATAAAGACGAACAAGTGATTCCTATCTGTTCTCTGTAATGAGTTCAGTGAACTTTCTACATAGTTGATGATGAGATCCAGATGATCAGTCAAAATGTTGTTGGTGACTGAGCTACATGAGCTAATGGAGGATGGTAGGACTAGTGTTCTTGCTTGTGAGGAAGCAGGTTGAGTGGCTAGAGCTCTGTGGTTGCTGGGAGGTGGTTACTGAGTCCTGGGGAAGCCTCTGGCTTTTGGAAGAGGACTGCTGGAGGTATTAGTACAGGATCATATGATAGGTATGTATTTGGATTTAGACAGCAAGCTGATCTTGTCTTTTCTGTTCCTAAGCATGATAAAATTGTGCTTTATTCCCACAGAAAAATCTGCTTGTTTTTTCTTTCTGTGATTCCCTAGAGAGCAGGTGCAGTATGTATACCAGCCTTGAAGACTCTGTTCAGGATCTGCACAGCCCAGTGGAGGTGGAGCGGGCATATTACTTGCTGCTGGATATATCCAGGTAACACAAACAAAAAAAGATCCAAAAAGTCTAGTGAAGCTGGCATTCATAAATGAGCACTGAATTGATATGGCTAGAGCATGCAGTTTCTGAGCAGCTGGAGAGGTCTTGTTACAATGTTAATAATTGAAGAGTCACTGCCTTTGGCACCTAGAATGTGCCACCAGATAATCTGCCAAGGACTCTGTGAGGGGCAAGTAAAACATCCTTATATGATGCCTCTCTGGGAAATATTGGGATTTTGCTCTGTAGAATGAAGGCTTAGCCAGACTGCTTGCCTGAAGAAGCCCTGGATGTTTTTCTTCACATGAGCCTTGGGCAGAAACAATGAAAGGATAAACAATTTGGCAGAAGAATCTAGGAAACTGATCAGGAAAAAAACATTAAGGAAGACAATGTAGGAGGCTTATTGGAAAACTGCATGTAGAGTTTGAATAGAAGAAACAAACCATAAAACCTACAGAGTGGCATTTGCTGTTCATATAAAACATTTAATTTTTGAAATGAGGAAATAGTTAATAAGATATACATATGTGAATAACTTCTGTGGCAATCTAGTGCTGGGTTGCCAGAAGAAAATACCTTATGCTAATGTCAGTAAAAGGGAAAAAAAAAAAGCTACCTCATATACAGACAGAGGTCCTTTGTATTCTCTAGGATACTCAAAATGGGCTCTCATCTAGGCAGCAAGAATATTGTTTCATCACAGGGGAACACTAAAAGCAGTTCATGCTGAAAACCCTTTTTTTTGTTGTTGTTATGGCCAAGGCGTTCAATTTTAGGAAACTTTTGCAAATGAAAAACTCTTCTCCTGACCTTTGTAACTATTGCATATATTACGTTGCACAGCTTGGGATGAAGGAGAGGAAATTGTTTTCCAGATGGTCTCCTCCTTGCTGTATCTGAGCACAGGTTTGACACAATTGGAAGTCTGTCCCTGCATCGTCCCTCTCTGATGGAGGTGAGGAAAAAGAGATGGTGTGACTGATCAACAATGCCGCCACTGTGGAAGACTGCTCAGAGGAGGTGGGCACAGTCAATTGCCTCACGTAGCTCAGGGAAGAAAGCAAGGAGTGACCACAGATATTGCAAAGAAAGCTGAATTTAGGGCAACACAAAGGGGACTGGAGGGTGGGCATTGTTTTAGATCACCTGTCTGTATCTGTTGAGTAGATCCACTGGTTGTGTAACTGATATTTTTTTTTCTTCCCAAGTTAATCAAGAATGTGAATGTTTTCCTGAGCTAGCCAGACCAGCATGGAGGAAGTGATAAGTTGCTCAATAGAGTATAAAAACTGAACAGCCCACAGAATGAACTCTGAAGATGGCAATGGCTTGAGCTGGATTCAGTTTAAGTATTCCCTCTTGGTGACTGGGGATACCCAGTGCCATGATAGTGAACATATAAAGACCAGTAATAGAAATCATATTTGTATTGTGATCCAGCTGCAGGTTGAATTGCTATGTTCTGCTTGTATTGTGATTTCACTACATTGTCATATCCCTCTGCAAATTCAAAATCCACTGTAACATGAAATATCTTCAAATAAGTAAGTTTGGTATTAAACATTAAAACCTTCTTGTGTGGAATGTCTAAAAGAAGCTGCTCAGAGTAATGGGCTCTGACAAGGCATACAGGATAAAAAGGGGTTTTATTTTCAAAGTCTATTTTTCAGCTCCTGTAGACACATATCAGTCTGGGGAGTGGGGAAAGGATGGGCAGTCAGTGGAATTCCCCATGTGTTATGTTCAGTTGTTATTTCTTGATGTTTCTTTGTGTTGAAATTGATCTTACACAGTTGAGTGTTTGCCATGCAAGTAAGAGAATAGTTGTTGCAAAGTAAAAGAATGCAGATTTCTGATAATTGATCATCAGCTACTTTATACATAAACATGTTTAGTTTGCCACTAGGTGCCCCCACAACCATAGGAATGTTAATTTTAAAAATGTTTTGAAGAAAGTGTAGGCAGTTAGAAATGTGTCTGACAAGTATTATTTATGCTATAGCCTATATCAAAGATCCAATAATTCTATAAAATTGTTGGGTTGTACAAGTTATGTGGCTTTAAAGTGCTTCCTAAATGCAGTTAAACTAAGTGGTCTTTTTTTTTTTTTTTCCTTCTGCATCTTGAAATAGTCCATTATCACTGTATTTCTATTTTTTTTAAATGAAAACTGAGTAGTATGTATAAATGGTTGTGCAATTAGGTTGGTATGTCAGTCATAGCTCTGTATGGGATCAATTACAAAAAAGAATCATTCTTCCAAACCAGAAACTTCTATCTGAATACTAATTCAAGGTTGTATATGTAATTTTTGGCTAGGACAGGTCATCTGAAGACTGGAGATATGGCAATTTGGCTTATATGCAAGCAACAGTACTTGTGTCAGCTTAGAAGGCTTCAAGTCACTACTGACTGTTTGTTTAGAGGTCTAAATAAAATGACATATAGGCTCGTTAGAAACACTTGTTACTTATATTTTGCTGAGTGGTGGACTATGTTAAAGTGTAGCAGAAAAAGGTTTTAGAGAAGGAAAAATAATTTGGATTTGTCCCTGTGTTTACACTTTGACATGCCTCTTATTAACTGCATATGACCAGTTAATGCTGCATTGATGCTTTTACAGGACTGTTCATGTGTTAGCTAGGGGTCTGTTCTTTCTGTCAATTATAAACCCTATGTTTAATAGTAACACTAAAAACAATAAACTATTGAAAAGAGCCCTATGTGAAATCTCTAAAGCTGTGGTAAGCACTGAATGTTTACATATGAGCACTTACACTATTTGGGAGTGATCTTTGTTATTTATCTTGCTATGTGTAATTAAATTTATCAATATTTTGCCATCAACTTTCCTTAACATGGTAGGGAATAATATGGTTCTGTAAAACTTTAAGATTAGAAATTTGAGGGGATGAAATGGACACATTTGATTAGGGGCAAGCATCACTCTAAGTCTTCAGCTGTGAGCTCTAGAAACCAGAGTCACTGCAAAATAAACATTTCTATTTCCAGAGACAGAGAATAGAGTGTTAATCCATGTAGTCCATCAATCAAGAGCACAGCTCAAGAAAAGAGCTACTTAATTATTCTTTGTGTTTGCAAATAAGAATGGTTAAGATGGTGCTGTCCTTTGATTTGCATGCCTTAGCCTTTCACTTCATGGTGGATTTAAAAAAAAACCAAAACAAAACCCAAACAAAACCCCCACATTTTCTCACTTGGTGCTCTATATAGGCAGTGTATATCAACTAACAAGTTAATGTGACCACAGAACACCTGAAATAAGACCTCTTTAATATTTTCTTGTGTGATTAGTGTATCTCTGTCCAGAGTGAAGTGGTTCCTGACCCTCTCACAATTGTGCTTTGATGTTTCCTCCTGCTTGCCTCCAAACCTACTAAGCAGCTGCATTGTTCTTCTCTCATCTTGAGATCCTGCTGTAGTCATCTCTCTCTGGCCCCTTTGAGGTGGGGGACTAAACAGAGGAATGGTGTTGGGGATGGGCTGGAGTGGTGGTAGGAGGAAGGGCTGTGGGTGGGGCCAGGGGCAGGGAGGGAGGTGGGCTGTAGAAGATGGTACTGGGGTGATGATATGGGGCTTGCAGGCTCAGTACTTGTGAGGCTTCTAGGAGCGGAAAATGACCACAGGTTGGGAGGTCCAGGAGATGTAACCTGGCTGGCTGTATGGAATAGGCAGAGTGAGCCTGGGCATGGCATTATTCCACTGCCTTTGTGCCTTTTAGGGGTGTGTGTATGCTACGTGTCTGTCTTTAAGTGTCAGGGAAGTAGCGAGTGGAACTGCCAGAGTTGAGATCCACTCCCTCACTAATGTAGGTAGACTTGTGTTGGAACATCTCACTTCACTATTCAACTCCTTTCTTCATTCTACTTTGTGATGCTTTTTTTTTCTTTTTAAGTAGAAAATTAAAAATAGTTAACCTAGTTCCAAGGAAACTGGATGCTCTTTTCCTACCTCAAGAAACATTCCTGTAGACCTTGTCTTGACTAGTTAATGTTTCTTCTCCTTGTGCCAGGAAGTTGGAAGGAACTATTAAGAAGTAAACTTTAAAACAGTAATTATCTAGTTTAAAAGATGTTCTCACAGAATATGAATGTATATATTTGGGACTAAAAGTGAAAACTAATATAATTTCCCCAAACCTTCTTGCACGTTCTTTAAAGGTGGTATTTTCATTGCCAGCAGCAGGGGTGGGAAGCTTCTTTTGTGTTAGGACTGTGACAGTCAGAGAGCTTAGAGATTACCTTTCAGAAAATTATTCCTTCTTCAGGAGATTCAGAATTGCAGATTATCTTAATATATGAATTTAATGACTTCTATCTTCTAAGTCATAATGTATAAAAGAAGTGAAAATATTGGTGGGGGAAAGGCAAGGTGTGCCTTGTCATGTGTGTATGTAACCTTCATGTGTGTGGGGTGAAGAGATAGAAGGTATCTACTGTTGACTTTGTATTTCCTTTCTAATGACACAGAAATTCCACAAGTAAAATATTTAACAGCTGGGTAGCTAGTTCACAAAATAATAGTGAGCACTATAAATAAATACAGAAGTTTCAAAAATTTAAGCAAATTAACTGATATTAGGAGGTCTTGGAGCAAAAACCAGACAGTTGGATAACTGGAACAGTCAGATGATCCTCTGAAGTGTCATTACAGTTTGAACTTAATGTGTAGTATTTCTTGTAATGCAACTCTAGTTTGTGATTGTCTTCTGTGACTTATATTTTCTTGTTGTGAGGGTTATGGAAGATTTTGTGATGAGAAGATTGGTAAGACAGGTCACCTCTGTGAAATTTTTCATTCATATCCTAAAATCACATCTGTTATGTACTTATAAAGAATTAATGAACTAAGTGTTACCATTTTAATTTTTCATGCTGCTTGGAAATGGACTGAGTGTGTTCAGACATGGCTTGAAATATTTAATCCAGCTATAGTGCAACTACAGTCTAATGTGGTGAAACCTCTAGAAGAGCTTTTTATTTGTATCTCAAGGGCAGAGATTGCTTGTTTACTTTCTCTGACATCTAAAATTGCCCCCTTTAGACTGACTGGTGAGAGGTGTTGTAGGGCAAGAATACCTAATTTCAGAATCTTTAAAAATGTAGCTATTGTTTTACTTTATTTCCCACCTCTTGCACACCTAGCTTTGTATGAAGAAAGGTACTGACTCCTGCATCTGTAATCATATCTCTTTCCAACCACATAATTGTTTGAACTGGAAATCACTAAAACCATGGAACATACTTTTCTAAGTATTTGTACTGGAAACATAATAAAGGAATTTGATCTTTAAGGCTCTACTGAAATGATGATTTCTAGATAAATGGTATATGTCTGTGCCCAGTAGAGAGGGAAGTAAAAAAAGGATAAACACAAAAAAAAATCAGGTGACCTGCTCTGTTACTTAATATTGCTTTTCTTGTAAAATGTTCTGTACTTTGCCCAAAAGGTTTATTGGCCACTTTAGCTGTGGTACTAAAATTGAATGAGAATATCTCAGTGTGTATCAAGCTGGCATCTGACAATATCCATATAGGTACATGTTATATGTCATGATATTTTGTACTGTGTAAATGTCAGCATATATTAAGCAGAATAAAATTATTGCATTGGCAATCAGACCAAAATACTATTTATATAAAATCCATTCAATTTCCCTAAATTATACAGATAATGGGGAAAAAAAGAAAAATTTAAAGTCCTCATCATGCAAGAGCCCTTTCTGGACAAAAGTGTCCTCTTCTGAAGAGCTGCTGTTGTGTTTCAGGCCTTAATTCAATAACTTATCTCCCTAACTATACTAAAATGCAGAATATTTTAGAACTGAAAGCCTTTTCTTTATTCCCTTTGCTTACTTCATTTCAGTTTTTGTAAGATTTGTTCTTTGAGTCACTACTGACTTTCATGATAGGAATTTAAAGAAAGCTGCATCTTACCTTGGGACCACAAGTGAGCTAATTTTCCACCTAATGCTAAAGTAATATAAATTACCTTTTACTAAGTATTCCTTGCTGTTTTGATTTCTTTGAAGCATCATGGGCAAATCCTGAATACAATTTCTTGTGTAACAGGTCTGACCGATACCCTTAATCAGTAGAGAAAATAGATGGAAGAAAAAGGAGTCAGAGTCCATCAGATTGTATTGTACTAAATATCACTAGAAAGTATGTATATTGAGAGCCTGAATTCAATCTCCTGAGCTGTTCTTCATTCTTTGCCCAACATCCTGTAATTTAGACCTGAAGAGCTAAATTAAATTTGCTTACAGAAGGTCTGCTTGTTGCACAAAACAGCAATGTCAGCACAAAGGGAATTTTCTCTACTCTCATCAAACTATGAATGGACTGTGGTGCTGCAGGATCTTGCATTTTTAAGAACAGGAAAGGAAGGGAGGAGAAGTAGGTGACTGCTTTTTTTATAGCTCTTTCAGCTGGCTCAGAATCTGCAGCTGAGAGGAGCCCGGGGAAGCAGTGCCAGCCCTTCCAGCAAAACTTCTCTGGCTACCACGGGACTTTGTAAACAGGCATTTCTTTTGACTCTGCCTTGTAGCTGACTCAGATTCCTCCATACAATGAGCACCTGCAGATCTGAGTAGTTTCTCTGAGACTCTTCTTCTAACAGGAAAAAGTGCATAACAAATTCATAAGCTGTGCAGAAACAATCCAGTGGTGAAATAAGCATTTAGCATCCTTCGAAGAGCATAATATCTGCCCTGTGAAGGGGGGAGAAGAAACCATTGCTTTCTATTTCAGTTCTTGATTATTTCCATTCTTATTTCAATTTGGAGTTGGCACTGTTAGTATTTTCCTGTGTCTGATTTCTGGGTGTTTCTGCCAGCCTAATTTGAATTTCATGTGGGGGCTGTTATTGGATCATGCATTAAGTGAAGATAAACCCATAACTCTGGTTTCTGTGGAGCAGGAACTTGAGGGAAAAGAAATCTAGCTTTGATATCTGAACAGAAACATCTCGGTCTTACAAATGGATAGTCTCTTTAATGTTTGCCTGACCTAAGGATGTATTATTTTTCATAAAGGACAGCAAATCATAAAACCTAAACATACTGCATATTACAGCTCTTTTTTTCTTCTCAGGGTATGTGAGAGGCACATTGTTCCAGTAACCAGTACATCTCTTCTTGTTCTCATGTTTGTACAATATCCTGAAGGATTTAGGAAAATTAACAGTCTGAATCATCCATTGAAAGGTAAACAAAAATATTGTAAATGGCAAGTTTACCTGAATTTTATAATTTTCCTCTGAATTATTTCTGTTTCTTCTAGAACTAGTCTTAATCAATGTCATCATATTTTATAATGAAAAGCATATTTATAAGAAGTTAAAGCACCTCTAATCAATTAACATCTTCCTCTTCATGGTGCACCATGTGTTTGTTGCTTGTTCTTAGTCTGTCTAATACTAATGAAAAGAGTTATTCAAATACTGGATCTAACTATTACTTTTCCCAGGTACAAAACTTTATCTGTGGTAGTGTCTTTAAGATTTCATGGAAAAGTAATAATTAAAGAAAACTTCTGTTATGTTTTTGAAAGGGAAACTTTGACCATCTTGTCTGAACTCTCTCAAAAGGCAACCCTTGTGCAGAAACAAGATCAAAGAGGAAACTGAGGTTTCAGGTCCTGAAGATCCACTGATAGAGCACATTTTCTAGTATGGCTTCAGAGAGAAAGATGAAAGTGTGTACTCTTCAAGGCCTTTCTGCAATGCAGACCTATGTGTTGTGAGTAGTGATGATTGGGAGTTCTTCAAAAGCTCACTCCTAATCTGAGCTAAACCACTAGTTTTTGGCACCTGTTTTTTGTCATCTGGGTAAGACACTAAAGGAGATGAGCCATTCTTCAGTCCTTGGTGTCTTTGTATTAAGTCTCAAAGCTTTTGGCTAAAACATTCCTTCCAAAAAGGCAAAATACGAAAATGTTAATAGAGGGAAATGTAAGGTGGACTTGATTACTTAATGAACATATAGGAGGCCAGAACTTTGGAGCAGATCCAGTCTTTGGAGCAGAGTTGGAATAGTCTAGGCAAAGCAAATTAGATGTTGTAATTCTAATGGCTGAGGAATTTGAAAGCCAGGGAGGTGATGTTGACACGTTCTGGGAGAAAACCTGATTTCTGGTAACAGTGACCCAGTTCAACAGAAGTCTTTAAACTTTTATTTAATAGAGTTGCAGTCTGGGCAGCTCATTGAGACAGTGTTGTTATCTTTAGTTGCAGTAGCTACAACGGTATGGTAGTAACATGGGAACAGAATTGCAGCCCCAATTCTTACAAGCACAGGATACAAAGCTATTATTTTTTTCCTTTTCTTGATCTGCTTTTGCTGTTTTATATGTAAGATGGAAGTGAGAGCGGAGGGCTGCAGCTATGGCTCCAACTAAAAAGAGGCCAGGACTGAAGGGTTTTGGCAGCTCTCACCTTCCTTTGGCCGTACGTTTGCAGCCCCACAAACACTGGGTCTCTGCACTTTCTCTCTCCAAAAACGAACTAAAACAATAATCCTAGACAGAGCCTTGGTCCAATACAGACTTCCATCTATGGCTCCTGCACAAAAGTGGCCAGGACAGAAAGCTTCTGGCAGCCCCCACCTTCCCTTGGTGGGCCCTTTGCAGCCCTACAACCACTGGGGCTCTGTGCTTTATCTCTTGGCAAACCCTTACCCTACCCCAGAAGGCATACATGCTCTTCTATATCATGTAGGCTCTCAAGAAAAGGCTGGATTGTTAGACTTTACTGTGGAAACGTCATGATGTTGTTTGTCCAGCCCAAGAACATACTTTGCTGGCAAATCCGTTTTATAGAGGGGAGATTTAGGTTGGAAGTACTGAGCACTCTCCCCCTGGCTTTCTACTTCAGTAACAGCTAGGCTCTGACTGAAGCTTGTCAGATTTTGTAGCTTCTAAAATCCAATATTGTGGAGAAAGATATGGTGAAAGTAGATTTGTCTCTTTCTCTCCTAATGTGATTCTTGCAGTTTCTGCTCCTATTTTGCTGGATGATAACATGCTAGTCTACGCTACATCTTGAAAATTAAGTTCACTTTTCCAAATAAACATTTTCTTTTCTTTTTCAAATTACCAATTGTTAAATCTTTATCTATTTAATGAATCCTGTGTGGAACTTCCAACTGACTATACAAGTGTTTAAAAACCAAGTTCTTTCTGCTGAACTTAACCATTCATGACTTTGCCAGATGAGGTTATTTGTGGGCCAACGATGGCTGATGGTATTGTTTTCTCCTCCTTCCCAAGAGTGATTAAGTTCCAGAACCTTACAAGTCAGTGCCAGAATCAACCTGCCTACTTAGTTACAACTGAAAACATTCATCTGCTCAGTATCAGAGAGGCACAGGACAAGATAAACATTTGCATAGGTACATTGAGCTATACATGTGACATATTAAAATTGCATTCACTTACATATCATAGCTTTGATTTTTTTTTAATTATTCACTGTAATTATTTTAACATCTCTTGTTACTTTATTATGCTTTGCTGTGCTGTTTTATCTTACCATTTTGCTTCATTTTGTAAGTAAATGCATTGCAATATAACAAGATTCGTTATACAAAAATCTGTTAATTTGGCAACTTCTTAATTGCTTATAAGCCAGTCATAGACACATTGCTAATAGATGTATCCAGATGGATTTTTTTAAGGAAGCTACAGAAGAGGTTGGGAAGGAAATATAGTTTTAAAACTTTGAAAGAAATGTTTTTAAGGAGCTGTCTTTTTTTGGTTTATAAAAATTCTTGGCAGTGCCCTTCAGACTATTAGAATTTGTCTTCATTTTCTGGGGGAAATTTCATGTTTGATTAATTTGTTTAACACTTATTTGTCCCAGTGCTTAATGTTCCTTTAGTTCAATCTTTTGTGAACTGGAAAGTTTCTTACTGTTTTTTGTTGCAGTTAATTCAGACTTAGTGTATTTAATGAGGAAATAGAATTTGGTGCTTCGTGTCCAGCATGATTCTTGTGTTTTAGTTATGTTTTTTAATATCTTCTAGCTCAATATGACTCCTAAGGTCTACCCTGAGTAAGCAAGTAAAAAATCCAGACATGAGATCATGTAGTTATTTTTTTTTTTATGATGTACAGAGAAGTAATTGTATAAATGTAGCTGAAGCAATATATAGATGGGTTTTTCTTTTCTGTCAAATTCCTCAGCATTTCTTTAACAAACTGTGATTTTGCCTTCTGCTGTTACTTAAGCCTTGGAGGGATCTAAATTTTGCTTGTTTTCTTGGTTACCTCATCAGATGTTTACAAAATGTTAGTTTGGGAACCTTTACTTTTGGAGCTGATGGAGGTCTGGCCACCTTCTGGAAGTAGGCTTATCATCCATAGTGCATTTGGCTTTCCATCATCATTTTACTACATAGGCAGACCTAGTTCCTTGTTGGTGTATGAAGGGTATTTGTTCCCTCATGGTTTCATCTGAATTTAGAGGCAAGCAGATAAGGGGAAGCAAGACACAATGACCATAGGTTTGTAATTCTCTGCAGCTATGTTTTGGGGTTTTTTTCTTCCCCTTTGCTCTTCATTTGCAGTAGCTGATAAAGAGAATAATCTGGAAAACTTGCTTTTTACTTACTTGGAGAACTAATTATTTCTTCTATGTCTTCTGTTGGATACCTGTAGTGGTTGTGAAAGAGTATGCAGATTCATCCTGCGGTTGACTGAGAAATTTTGCTAGTCCCTAGATCCTACAGTGGTGAACGGCAATACATCCCACTGAAGCTGGAGTTGACCGGATCCTTAGAGATAGTTTGGGAGTCCATAGTGGGGATGGATTTTTGTTTGGTTGGTTTTTTTGAGGATCAAAAATGGGCATTTTAAGGTAGAAAAGAATATTTTGAGTCTACAAGCTTTCTGGGAACTGTCATTTCTGTGGAAGTTATAGAAGCTAACACAAGATGTGGTGTAAGGGCAGAAGATATGGAAGAGGGACATCCAAAAATCATCCAAAACCAGACTCTACCTTCTGAAAGTCAGGAAATGGGGATTAATAAAGGTCTTGGTCTCTGGGTTGTTTGAAAGCGCCTGAAAAAAATTTAGGGTTTTTTTTACATAGCTAGTTACAGGCAGTTAAACATTTTAAGGGAGTGTTAATGTTAGATTTAAGACATCCTGAAAGGTCCAGGAGAGGGGCTCATAAAGCAGCTTTGTTGTGGAGCCAGTTGGACTGGGCAATAGGACTGTCAGAGTCACCTTAACAGAGAGCCTTGAAGGAATGTGGGAGCAGGCTATGGACAGATTGGAGGATGCATTTGTAATTTCAGAGGGATTACTTTAGATTTTCTGCTTTTGGACTTTGACTAAAAAATGACTGAGGATGTCTTCAAACCGTTTGCCAATGACATGGGGTTCTTGACTGTCCAGAAGGCTAAAACTATTTTCTGCCTTCAGTGAGCAGGAAGACTAACATATTGAAAGAGGTTCTGAAGTGATCTTGGATCTGAAGGGTAAGTCACGTTGTCAGTGTTTTGACTCTTCTTTGGCATTCTGCTTGCCTTGTCTGAAAATTATTGGTCTTTAATAATAGCTAAGAGAGAAAAGATGAACAGTATAATATAAAGTACACATAAATAACTTTCCATTTATATACCAATTCACACACCAAATAATAGAACACTGAGGAATAACAGAAAATTTATGTGGATCCATAGAAAACAGTGGTATGTGACTGGGTTTTAGACATACTTTCCAAAAAAATTATTGCTTCATCCAGTAGCAAGGCTTTAGTTTGCTTTTCTATAAACTATTTTTATTATTATTTAGAAAAACTCTATTTACAGTTTTCCACACATAGTTACAGTTGTAATTATTAATTCTGTTGACCTTTTACAGGATAATTCAAAATTCCAACTGTTCTGAGGTTACAAACACAGCTCATGTAGTAAATAATTTTTTTTACAGCTAGAATGTCTTGTGAATTCTAAGTACTAAACAAAACAACATACTTACGGGCTGTGTATGCGTGCATATGACACCTTTTCAAACAGTTGTTTTAAAACATTACTCCACAGTATTTCATACTACAGAGACAATATTGCTCATAAGTATATTTGTTAAAGAGAGAAATTCCATTAAGGTTCTCAAAAGCAATATGGCAAATTTGAAGAGGGTGTAGCTCAAGCAGTCTTAGAAACTTGTCACACACCATTGTCTTTGGATAAAACCTGGCTATACATGTTCAGAAGCAAGTTTTGGTGCCCAGGACACCCCGCAGGACACAACTGAGCCCCTCAGCTAAGATGGCAGCACCCCTGGGAAAAATGAATTCAAGAAAGGGCAAAAACACTGGGCCCAGAGAGAGGTGTCAGGAAAAAAATGCCTAAATGCAGTTTCAGTGTTTCTCTTTGGTATTTTACTACAAATATAAGCCTCTGACTTTGCTTCCTGAGATCCCCAAACAACCTTTTTTAATATCCCACTGGCTGCAAAACATCAGATTGATGGAAATTTCAGTTTGCTCATTATCTACCATATAATTTTTTGAACTACATATGGGTTTTGAACCCATATGTTTTGCAAGAGGAGCACGTTAAATGAACAATGATATAAACCCATGTTTCAGCTCTGTGGGAGAAACAACATGCTTTTGAATCTTCCCCTATTTTCCTCTCTCATATTGTGTCTTGGTAATATTTTCTGAGAAAATATAATATACAACTAATTTCTTATTATCAAGTGTCTTTCTTTAAAGGAAGCATTTCTCTTCAAATCCATCCTTTGTTCTTAACCTGTACTGAGATTTGTTCAGTTTCTGAACCGGCCAGAAGGTGCTGGCAGAGGTTCATTATCTGCTGCCCAGAGATTGTTCCACTGAACTGATAAGAAAAGGCTTGTCAGAATCTGATCACCCCCTCAGCTGGGCAGAAATCTTGGACAGCAGCTCCTGGCCTTTATTTTTATTAACATAGCAGGGGAATCTATTATCCCTGTATGCAGCAGAACAGTTGAGGTGAAAAGGTTAAATTTATGTCCCACTTTTGATCTTCTGAGAAAAGACAAACTTTACAGTTTGTCACACACTTGTGGAAACCAGCAGATTTGTCAGCTGAAGACTGGGTAACTCAAAATGTTTATTTTAAGACATTTGATGCAGCAGGTGCATAGGTGATAAAGCAGTGTCACAAATTTAGGTCATTATTATCTAGATGCAAACAATTAAAGACAAAGATAAAGCCAGTTATCTGAATATTGGTTTTATTATTTACTATTTTTATTGTAATACTGTGTCTAACCTTGCATAAATCTGAATTTTACTGGCAGCTGTGTTTGATCATAAAAAACCCCAAACCAAACCAAAAAACCTGCTATACATCAAGGTCTTAAAATACTTATCTGCTCAGGGAAAAAGAAAAAAAAAAAATGTGACTCTGACCAAATATAGCTTAGTCAATAAAGTGCAAATTCATTGTTCATAAAGAATTTGACTTCACATCTGTGAATTAAGTATCAGCTTACACATTTAAGGATACTTCTGTTTTCTTTTAGTTTACTTTCATTTTGCTATGCATATTTTAAAAACAATTTTATCTATGTAAAGACTTTGATGATTGTCCTTTGCAATTTTTCACAAATGTGAACTGTAGAGGTTGTGCACTTAAAAAACAAGGAAGTATCTTTGGAAAGAAAACTTTGAAAATAATGCCTTCAGCATAACAGTGAGGACACTGAAAATGGAAGGGAACCAGTAAAGGATGGATATAAATTAATTTTCTTCAACAAGGTATTTTGATTCTCCATCTTTGTTACATCTAGTGCTTGCTAGAATACTCTGAGGGAATTTCAGGACAGTAGCAAATATATGCGGTTATGCTTGCCCTTTTTGTTAAACTCTGGCAATTCCTTCTCTGCACAGGACAAATCTAACTCTAAGTCTTCCCTTGTGTTAGCTGTGTGCGTTTTCTCCTCAAGCTGTGTGCTGGTACTTAAGGTGTTTAATGAGTCATGACCTGGCTGACATTTGCAGCATCAGAGCATATATTTTAGGCTGTTCTCTTCAGGGAGAAATTGAAGCACATTGCTTCATCGTATTCCACAAGAGAGGGGTTAGAAATATCTCACAACAACCACATGCACCATGGAGTAATTATTCATTCTTGGTCTACTCGTTGCAATAGCATAATTCACCAAATTAGTTCTTGCATTTTAAGGAAGCTGCAAATTAGCATGTTTGAGCAACAGACAAATCTGACTAGATGGAGAGCCCTCCCCTTATGTTGCCTTAATTACATTTTTTAAAGGCATTAAACTCCTTTCTTAGCAAGTAGTTCGCCATGACTTCTTTCTTTTTTTAGCAGCTTTCATAATTAGACTTGCTAACAGTTTGATTAAAGAGCATAGTAATAATGGACAGGATCATCCTGCTACACTCTGTTTGAAACCAAGCCCTAAAGAGGTGGGAATGGGGGAGGGGATGTTCAATGACTGTCTTCAGAAAGGGTGCTGTTATTGTCCTAACATCTACAGCAATTGCTTTGACTGGTATTACCTATTGAGTATGTGTTGGGTGCTGTTGTTTTCTCTGAAGTGCTCACCAGATGCTTAAGGACTTTATTTCTTTTTCCACTTTAAAGAGCATTCATCTTGTGCTGACACTGGGCAGGGGTGTCCAGTTGGACTCTGTTCAATCCACTTGAGGCTTCTAGAAAGTGAAAACAGTTTCAGAAATTACTCCTAATATAAGGACCATTTGCAATCAGAGTTTATTCTAGTATTCAAGTCCAGCTTTACTAATTGCATTGTTATTTTTTAGCAGAGGCAGTTGTTTAAAGGAATGATCATATAATCATATAATCACTTTGGTTGGAAAAGACCTTTAAGATCGAGTCCAACCTTTAAGCAAACCCTGCCATCCCACCACTAAACCATGTCCCTAAGCACCTCATCTATCCTTCTTTTAAAGACCTCCAGGGATGAGGACTCCACCACCTCCCTGGGCAGCCCATTCCAGAGCCTGACAACCCTTTCTGTGAAGAAGTTTTTCCTAATGTCTAGACTAAACCTGCCCTGGTGCAACTTCAAACCATTCCCCTTCATCCTATTGTCCGTTGCCAGGGAGAAGAGGCCGCCCCCCACCTCACTACAGCCTCCTTTTAGGTAGTTGTAGAGGGTGATAAGGTCTCCCCTCACCCTCCTCTTCTCCAGACTAAACAACCCCAGTTCCCTCAGCCGCTCCTTGTAAGACTTGTGCTCTGGACCCCTCACCAGCTTTGTGGGTCTCCTCTGGACATGTTCCAGCAATGCAACATCTTTCTTGTAGTGAGGGGCCCAAAACTGAATACAGTATTCAAGGTGTGGCCTCACCAGTGTGGAGTACAGGGGTGTCCTGGTTTCAGCTGGGATAGAGTTAATTTTCTTCACAGAAGCTAGCATAGTGCTGTGCTTTGGATTTAGTGCTAGAAGAATGTTGATAACACGCTGAAGTTTTTAGTTGTTGCCAAGCAGTGCTCAGACTGTTCAAGGACTTTTTGAGCTTCTCCTGCTTGGCCAGGTGCATAACAAGCTGGGAGTACAGCACAGCTAGGACCCAAACTGTCCAAAGAGCTATTCCATACCATATAACGTCATGCCCGGGGGGGGGGGTTTGGTGGGTCGGTCGGTCGCGGGGGGAGTGATCGCTGCTCGGGTACTGATCGCTGCTCGGGACGGGCTGGGCATCGGTCGGCGGGTGGTGAGCAATTGCATTGTGCATCATTCGTTTTGTATATTCTGTATATTTTGTTATCATTCTCATTATTACTATTATTATTATTTTCTCTTATTAAACTGTCTTTATCTCAGCCCTCGGCTCTAACCTTTTTCCCCTTCCCGATTCTCTCCCCCATCCCACTGAGGGAGGGGGGGGAGTGAGCGAGCGGCTACATGGTGCTTAGTTGCCAGCTGGGTTAAACCACGACAAGGGGCATGATCATTTCCCTACTCCTGCTGGTCACACTATTCCTGATACAAGCCAGGATGCCATTGGCCCTCTTGGCCACCTGGGCACACTGCTGGCTCATATTCAGCCGGCTGTCAACCAGTACCCCCAGGTCTTTTTCCACCAGGCAGCTTTCCAGCCACTCTTCCCCAAGCCTGTAGCGTTGCATGGGGTTGTTGTGACCAAAGTGCAGGACCCAGCACTTGGCCTTGTTGAACCTCATACAGTTGGCCTATGCCCATTGATCCAGCCTGTCCAGGTCCCTCTGCAGAGCGTTCCTCCCCTCCAGCAGATCAACAGTACCACCCAGTTTGGTGTCATCTGCAAATTTACTGAGGGCACACTCAATCCCCTCATCCAGATCATTGATAAAGATATTAAACAGAACTGGCCCCAAAACTGAGCCCTGGGGGACATGACCACCAACTAGATTTAACTCCATTCACCATGACTCTCTGGGCTCGGCCACCCAGCCAGTTTTTAACCCAGCGAAGAGTACATCCATCTAGGCCATGAACTGCCAGCTTCTCCAGGAGAATGCTATGGGAGACTGTGTCGAAGGCTTTGCTGAAGTCCAGGTAGACAACATCCACAGCCTTTCCCTCATCTACCAGGCGGGTCACCTGGTCATAGAAGGAAATCAGGTTGGTTAGGCAAGACTTGCCTTTCGTGAACCCATGCTGACTGGGCCTGATCCCCTGATTGTCCTCCATGTGCCTGGTGAGCACACTCAAGATAAACCGCTCCATAATCTTCCCGGTACCGAGGTTAGGCTGACTGGTCTGTAGTTCCCCGGATCCTCCTTCCGGCCCTTCTTGAAGAGAGGCGTCACATTTGCCAACCTCCAGTCATCTGGGACCTCCCCTGTTCTCCAGGACTGCTGATAAATGATAGAGAGTGGCTTGGCAAGCTCCTCTGCCAGCTCCTTCAGCACTCTTGGGTGGATCCCATCCGTCCCCATAGACTTGTGGATGTCCAGGTGGCATAGCAGGTCAAAGACTGCTTCCTCCTGGATTATGGGGGGTTCATTCCACTCACCATCCCCATCTTCCGGCTTGGGAGGCTGGGTACCCTGGGGATAACTCATCGGGCCATTAAAGACCAACGCAAAGAAGGCGTTGAGTATCTCAGCCTTTTCCTCGTCTTTAGATCCATCCAGGGTGCAATACCTTCCATGGTGAATGACTTGGCCTTTCAAATGGATGTACTGACAGTTTCAGGGAAATTGAATTCTTTTTCTCTCTTTTTCTGAGCACAGCTTTTTCCCTTTATGATCACAAGATCACTTCAAGCATAAATCTTTTTCCCTCTTGCCTTTAGTTGGGAAAACTTGAGGAAAATAAAGCAAAGGTCTGCAGGTAGATCACATTCTGTAAAGGGATATAAATAGGAAGCAGTCTCCTTGTTCCCTGGTTTAAAGACTACCCTAATTTACCTGGGCTCTTGTTTTTCTACAATTCCCTTGGCACCAACAATTAGCTGCATGGGACAAGGGTGTGTACGTGTGGCTGCAGTCCCAGTGCTGCCTGAGGCATGTGTGCCCATCACTGAAGCATATGTAGTTTTCTTTCAGTCATCTGTCTCTTGGGCTGCCTCCCTCTCTCTGCTACCTCCCTGTTGCCCCTCTGCCTCCGTCTCTCTGCCTGTCTCTAACTTGTTCTCTTACTCTGTCTCTGTTGCTCTACCTCTTTCTCTCTTTTTTAATAGCACCTCAAAATATTTAATCAAATTTGACCTAGAGATTGATATGTGAAGCTGTTGTGATCTGGGAAATTGTATTTTTTATTCCCCATGAAGACTATATACATTCTATATATGAACAGATAATTTGAATAAGTTCCTCTGATGCACCTGAGTTCAAAGGAGAGCTTGGGGATCTGAGGTAACTATACATTTGCTCTGTGACTGTGGCACAGTTAAGATGTGGTCTTTGTTTTATGAGCTGTAGAAACAATTGTTGGTAGACTTGTGGGTGTATGTGTTTATTTTTTAAGTACTGAAGTAATTAGAAATCTGGAAGATTTGCTTTTAACTTTTTAGACTCTAAATAAGTTAACTCTCATTTACAAAGTTTGTTTCAGTGTGAATTTTAGTTTTGTTTCCACGCCAGCTGATTATAACCTGAATTGGGGAGATATTAAATGTTCTTTATAAATGTAATTTATCTCTAGCACTCTCTTTCTCTGTCTCCATCTTTCCCTTAATTTGCATTATGTAGTAGTGAAATGTCTGTAAACTAAGAATCAATTACCTATGGGTTTGAATTTCAGATACAATAGGCTTGCTCCAGTTCCCCAGTGTCCGAGAATGTACAGAGGCAAGTAGTAATTGCTGCCTTGTGGAAGAGCTGTGAGCTGGGAATTGAAGGTGGTTTGCAGCATAAAGGAAGCAGAAATAGTTCTGAGCAGTTTGTGTTAACATCATTTATTCTCCTAAGGAGTCCTCATTAAGGAGCATGAGTCAATAGCCTTATGAATTACGATCATGTCCAGAAAAAGTATAGACCTGAATTGTGTCCAAACACTCTTAACATTGACCTGCATAACAGTTTGAGATGTTTGGAGTAGAAACCAAGGTGAAATAATATATATTTTTTTGACTCTAGATGTGCATCACCTTCCCAGCCATGCACAGCAGTCCTTCCTCTTTAATTGAGAAGATCATACATAGGTGAGCTCTCAAGAGTAGAGTTCATTGCACTACCTTATTTGACAAATGTAGCTCTATCTTAATTTTAGAGGTACTGTTATTGTAAGGTACCTAATGATTAGAAGAATTTTTAATCTAATTTTTTTTTTACTATCTACTCTGGCATCAGACCATCAGAAATACAGATTTTATTTTTTTTTTTTATATACTTTTTAAAGGGCTGAATAAGATGGCTTATATTTATCATTGCAATTGCTTTAGTGGTGTGAATAGTTTGGTGATCAGTACTTCTGAATATTAACTATTAAATAAACTGGGTATGTCATGAATTATAGTGGAGTATTTCTGATTCTAAATTAATTGAACTTAAAGAACTATGAAATATGAATTCTGGATAATAGACTGTATATGAACATACAAAAGGTAGATAGCTATGCATCTATTCGTTTATCTGAATAGCTATTCAAAGAGCAATCTGTACTGAAGGATGAACTGAACAGCTAACTGTATTTTTTTTTTTATTGAATATTCACAAATATCTTCTAGGAGGAGGAGTCAAAATAACTGATGTTTTTTTGAAGAAAATAACCAGATGTGTTGCTGCTGCTTGTTTGCAAGTTCTGTTTAAATCAAAGAGCCAGAGGGCAAATAAAATATGTTTGCAATTTTCAGAAAACTGGATTCTGTGACTACTATTTCACCAAGCAAAACATAATTCTGTCAAATAAACAATATCAAAAAGCACTAAAAAAAAGTTCTCAGAAAAGGGACAGAAAAAATTCAACTAGTTGAAAGTAGTTTTGCATCAATTCTGGAGTTTTAGAAAGCAAGTCAATAAATAACACCTCACACATGGTCCATTAACTTGAGTCTATTAAGTGAAAAACTGAGTAAGATCAGATGCTGAGAATATTGAACTTTAGACTTGATTTTAAGATATGATCCTAGACAAAGTTAAATGTCTAATTGTGCATTGCTAAGAAGCTAATATAAAATACAGGCTTATTAGATGAAGCACTGGAGAAGATATATTCACTTGATTGCTGCATGATCCAAAGGATTTGTAACGTGTAGAAACTGCATAACAACAAAGAACTGACAGAAAAAAAAAAAAAAAGAAAATATTTCAAGGGTTTTCTTGATGAAGATGATGCTTGGAGCATTGATAGCACAGAGGGATTGATCATTCTCAGTATTTCTGGTGAGAACTGTAAGAATTCTTTTTTTTTTTTTTTTAAACGAAGCCTTAGATGAACTGTATATGCTAAAGGCCAGGATTAAAATAAATAATTCTTCTTCTTCTTTATTTCTCTTTAATTAAATCCCTAAACCATGTTTTTATTTATATTATCACTGTTAAAACTTTTACACTTTAAGTTATTTCTTCTTAGGGAATTATACAACTAGTATATAAACTTTCTTGTCATAAATCAAAATAATAATTATTTGAACGAAAAAAGTCTGCACAACTTCCAATGTTTTTCCGATGATTTAATTTTTAATTTCTAATATTTTACCTAAATTAAATAATTATTTATTTATGACTAATGCTTCCCTTCTGACATTCTCTGGAGTCAATGAAGTTCAGTAGGTTTTGTAGATATTTGGTTCAGACCTGCAAGCACTATAGGACACATCGGGTTATATCTGGTGAAATGTGAAATCTAGTTTTAAGTTTTCAGTAAGTTTCTGAAAAAAAAAAAGAGAGGAAAAGCTTACATTTTTTGTACATTTTATCCTAGCTCTGAAGTGGAGAAGCATGTATATTAAAAAGACAGTGTAAGATGATAAATTTGGGTAATGTCTATACTTCCTTTTTTTCTCCCTTGAGACTTCCCGTACATACTTAGCACACCTTCAAGTATAAGTATGGTTCATCCTAATACTTAAAAAAATGTGCATATGTATATCAGGAGACCAGCTTGGCTGAACAGGGAGCTCATGACCAAGCTCCAATACGTAAGTAGGACATACACTGGAGATTCGAATGAGGACAGGCTGCAAAGTGGGATCTTGGGAATGTTGTCTGGGCCTGCAGGGGTGGTGTCAGAAAAGCCAAAGATCAGTTAGAATTGAAATGGCAAGGGATGTTGTAGGCAATAAGACCTTCTACTGCTACATGAACAGTGAAAGAATAAATGAAAATGTGGGTCCATGATGAAATGGGCCAGACATTTAGTGATGTAGAGGATGCAGATAAGGTATTCTGTGCCTTCTTTGCCTCTATATTCATTATAAGGTCTTGCAAACTTTGTGCCTAGATACAGATTTCAAACAGAGGAACAACCAGCAGTGAAAGTTGATCAAGTCAGAGATCTCTATTACTTGGAAAATGGTGTACAGATTGAGGGAATCCCCAATGACTGCAAAAAGGTAAATGATGGACTCATTTCTGAAAAGGGAAAATGATGATGGAGGGATCCACAAGCCAGTTACCTTTACTTTTTGTCAATGAAAGGGTCTTAAAACTTACTTAAGGGAAGTTTAAAGTTCTTTGTAAGAAAAAGATATAATCTATGTGTATATTTTGTGTTAGCTCAATGACAGTACAGTTTCTTTGCATCTTTAAATAAGTCTTAATGTCTTTTGGGTTTTTCCCAGTTTGACATACTTGAGAATAGTGATTTTCTGATAGAAGTAGCTTTGATAAAACCATTTGTTTAAAAATCTTCAACTTGGAGATTTCCACACTTACCTCATCATAAACTGAATGTCAAGCTATATGTAGAATATGCCATAAGTTATTTTTTTCTTTAATGTGTGTGAAAAATGTAACATGACAGAAGAAAGCTGGGCAAGAATTACTTTCATTTTTGCTTGTGGGTAGAGAAGATATTTTAATAGAATCTGTGGAACTTGCTAATTTCATCACTTCAGAGATGCTCAAATTCTTGTGAAATAGGATCAAAGATCATCCTAATTGTGAAATTCAGTGCATTATATCCATTTAGAGAGGCCAATATGTATTCCATGCACAACTGTTGTAACAAAACTATTGTGTCTTGCCAGGAATTTGGAGTTCAGAACAGGCTGCTAACTGTATCTTCAGAAATGTCTTATATTTCTGAACTTGCTCGTGTCAGAATTTTGTTCTATTCAAAAGCAATAATTAACC
This sequence comes from Gorsachius magnificus, assembly GCA_034008185.1. Lineage (NCBI taxonomy): Eukaryota > Metazoa > Chordata > Aves > Pelecaniformes > Ardeidae > Gorsachius > Gorsachius magnificus. The sequence continues at coordinate 170,236,453 of CM067081.1, forward strand.
CAGAAGATATTCTTATGAATCGTGAGGCCTTTGGGGAAATAAGTGAGAAAGGGCAGGCTTGTTCCTGAATGTGAAACTTGTGCTTAACTTCTAACATTTCTGTGGGACTCTGAAAACATCTCACACTCCTTCAACCTGAGAGATGTCATTGCTTATGATACCAGTTGTTGGATCACATCCAGAATATTGCATCCAGTTCTGGGCCACCCAACACAGGTTAAATACTGATAAATTGAGGAAAGCTCCAGCTAAGTATGAGGTAGGTGGATGTAAACTTTTGCATTCAAAGTTTCCTTAGACAGACTCTTACTAGAACTGGTCTGTCACTTGTGTGGACAGATACACTTTTCTCTCAAACTTCTGTATGTTAACTTTTACTTGAGAAACATGAGAGATCTACACTAGTATAAGTTTCTTTGAACAGATCTTAGTTGTCAGGCAATAAGGATTATATTTACAGAGAAGTGATAACCAGTGCCAATAGAAAAATAGAGATGTAATAGCTAATACAAAGCTGATAACAATTTACATATCTTTAGTAAGTCAAGTCTTTTCAGGTGTGATCTTCCTTCATATCAACTGAATGGTTGGCTGACCTATTTATTATTTTTGATGTCTAAATTAATGTATGGGTAGATATTAAGTCAAGACAAGATGAATGACTCATACTTTAAGAACAGCAAATGTAACTTGGGTGTTGCAGAGGAAAGGCTTCCAAGTAACTGTATATGCTTGTGACTAACATACCTCATGATAGTAATTTGTATTTTTCCCTCTACAAAACTTATTTTACTTTGTTGTTATTGTTTTTTCCTTCTCTCAGAATATCTGTTTTTCACATATCCCAGGTGATGAATTTTTTTTTCACCCCATTTTGATTTTTAACCTTCAACTTAAATTAGTTGCAATAAATCAAGTGACACAATGTGACTACTGATGTCGGATGAGATGAGCAAGCCTCCATAGGGACTACAAAAAGGTGTTGTGGGGGTGTGCTCTAACAGATATCTTGACAGACTTTTTTTAATATCCAATTAGATAGTTGATATCTTAAAAAAAGCTTACCCAGCTGATGTACACATATATTATGAAACTACTGTTTATTTGTTTCCCCACCTTCCATTCATTTAATCAGATGTTTAAACTTTTAATCAGAAAAACTGTTGCGCTGTTTCTGGCATTTCCATGTCATGTATAATAAGAAACAAAAAGCAAAAGGACAACTTCTGTTGTAACAACCTCAAGAAAGAATGTGCTTCTGAAATGATCAGATTTGAGAAATTAAATAGGGCAGCTTGATATACTTAACAGATTGAGACTAGTAACATAATGTAGCATTGCAGTCATGTGGAAGTGGTTTCCAGAAACAAGCAAAAGAAGTGAGTGGGAATGGGGCAGCACGGATTTACCAAGAACAAATCAAACCTGACCGATTTGATTGTTTTCTGTGAAGAGATGTCTAGGTCTGTGGACCGAGGGTGAGCAGTGAATGCATGGTAGCATCAAGTATTCCAACAATATGAAGAAGTCAGCATTTTATCTGTCTCTATATGAATTTCTAAATCCATGTTCATTATCTCTCTCCTCACCTACATTGCAGTTACTCTTAAGAGGTCTACTTTTCAAAGATTTCACAGTACAAAAAAGCATGTGTATTTACAGACGAGTATAAATTCATATGACAGTGAATAATGGGTGACTGTATTTTCTGTGCAGTTTATTGTGCTCTCTGTAATGTCAGTCATTATTCTATCTGACATGGATAGCATTTTCAGATTGATGTGTTTAAAATTAATGAGGCATTCCTTTTCTGAGTGAAGAAGCTAATAAAGAACATTTTTCCCTATGAATTATGTAGATGAATTAATACAAATCAACTTAATTTTCAGAGTTTTTTGATTTTCTTCTTTCTAGCAATGAAACCTAACTTCTAGGGGTTGAAAGAGTTGCAATGACTGGAATACTGAATTTAAATGAAAAAAGTATTTTAGAAAACTAAACAAAATGGTGTCATTCTTCTAGGAGGAAAAAAGAAGAGCTTAATGATATGCATCATCTTTTCAGTGTAAAAAAACAAGTTTAAAGTTAGATTTTTTTTTTTTTTTTTTTTTGTTCAGTTATCCACATAATTGAATCTGGTTTTGAAAGCTGACAATGCTTGGGGTTTGTTTTTTGGATTTATTTTTTGAGATTACTGGTATATTGAGAGGTAATTTCAGTAGGTGGGGGACATAATTTTGTATGTCAGAACTGTGGTGCATTGTCCAATTTTCTATTTTTCTTATCTTCATCTGTGTGTGTTGGATAGAGAGGCATGTGCATGACAGTTGCTGATTGCAGAGAGTCACATACAACATGAATATGACTGAGATGACCTACAGATTTTGGAAAAATGTGAGATGAAACTTGGTATTCACCTGTAAATTGTTTCAAGTGCAGCTCTTGTTAAAAGGATCACAAGAGAAGAGAAGAAGAGAGGATGAACTGGAGAGAGAAAACCCTTGAATAAAAAAAGGTACAGACTATTAGTCATCTTTTTGTTGATTGCAAAAAATTTTACCAACTTGCTGCTCATTATATTAATATTTTGAAATAAAAAGGGGGAAAAGTCTTCAAATCCTGTCTCTGAATATCAATCCTGGATGTAAAATGCACCCTACTAACCCCTAGTGAGGTCTATGATTGTAGCAGATATACTTGAATATTGTAACTTTGTAAAGTTCTTGCACATAAACACAATGTTTTAATGCAATGACACTTATAAATTTTATGCATTATTTAGAGTTTATTTTTCATAACAAAATTATTCCCTGAACTGATGATAACTGATTTACTCCATTATACTTGTGCTTGGAAAAATCTATTCTTTTCCATCTTTTGGGTTTTTTTTTCATCTGATGACACTTTTAATGAAGAATCTCTGTCACTGTCCCAGTTTCTCAATTTCAGTAAAGCATGACTGTTTACACCAGATTAACCTGTGGGTATTCTTCAGTATTTTGGGAAGGTTCAGTTAAATTATATGCCAGTGTGTGGCACAGGTTTTGAGCATAGCATATTCACTCTTAAAGAGTGCCTACAAAATTATTTCCAGGAGATAAATCAAGCTCAGTCTGACCATGCCGCAAAGTAACCTGCCCTTAACTGCAAGCACTCAGTAGGCTCGTTAGCTTGGGTACAGTACTATGTAGATAGAGCTTGAGGTCTCTGGCTAGGAGCTGGCTTAGGGCAATACTATGCCCAACAGGTATGTCTTTATTTAACTACATAAATATTCTTATGCTTACAGTTTTTACAAAAATAGGTGGTTAAAAATAGTTCTATTCTTGTGAAATATTTCATTCACTATACACGTGTATGTGTATCTACCTATGTTTGCAAACATATATTTGACTGTTCTGGTCCAGATGGTAAGGTTTTGTTTTTAATGATTTATGCAATAATGTCACTGATCTGAAGTGAGAAAGTGAACTATTTAGCAATAGTATATTTGCATATTAAATTATTTGCACATGTAATGCCACAGTGTAGACTGGAACACATACTAGACTTACAGAAAGGCAAGTAAATAGTGTGGTTTTTAACACAGAAATTTCAGCAGAGACGTGTAGGATGACTAACATTTGGCTGAATGTTTTACACATGTGGGTAATTCAGTCTCGCTGGTGATAAAGCAAGCTAAATTACTTCAGTTCTCATCTTCTTCCACCACCTTCCAAAGTGTCCAGAAATACTGACAAGTTATTTCACAGTTTATTGGGAAGGGACTGGAATAATTCATGCAAAAAGAATCATAGGATATGTTTTTAGAAGACTGCAACAGCAAAGCGCAGTATCTGTGAGGAAATGGTTGCTCTCAGATATAGCTTTTCATTTTGATGGCCTACACTAAGTAACCTTGAGCACTCTAATCCTCTGAACTGACTTTGTAATGAATTAACATCCAAAAAGGATTACATGTTTAACTCACATCCGTCTGACTGAATTTCTTTGCAAACTTGTGAACTTCACAGAGAGCAACATTATAAAAGTCCTTTTATAACGTTAGTTTCTTTTCGATCTTCCCCTGAATTATTTAAGGATTTTGAACCCTTACACTATCTAGAACCTACATACCATCTTCTTTTTTCTCATATTTTTTGTTCCTTAAAGCCTGCCATTCCTTTCTAAATGTCATCTTGTACAGCTGCCAGCTATACAAGCATAAGTACAGAATAACTCCTATAACTGTTGCCTATTAAATTTACGCTGAATTTAGATGATCCTGTCATTGAAACAACATCTGGGATACTACATTCCTATTTAGTTCTGCCAAACAGCTTAGAGCAATGGTGTGAACAGAGAATACCTTTCTGCTAGATATGCAGTAATTTATCTTTGTTGCTCTGCATGTGTAATTATGTAAATATCACCTTTGGAAACTTATTACATTGATTATGGAAGAGAATACAGGTGACACAATGCTCTCAGTAACTTAAATGTACAAAAGACAATGGTGGAAGTGACAGTAAAATTTATGATGATAATGTTCCCATATATTTCTAATCTTCCTAGGAATCCATCAAATCAGCAAAACATAACAATATCAGCTGGAAGCCTCTTCTACTTTTATTTTAAGCTTCATCATTCCCTCCCACTTTACTTTTTCTGTCTTTTAGTATTTAGCCATTTAGAGTTCAAATTTTGAATAGTTAGAAAGAAGGATCTGTCTCCTCCAGGTTGGAAAATTTTCCTGTTTAGGATCTCCTAAAGCTTCTTAATAAGAAGTATAATTTAATACACAGCAACAAAAATTTCAGCTCCAGTACATTAATTAACCTGTTACAGAAATCAGAATATTTAGGAGTACTGCTGTCATCTCAGAGAGTAACAGAGAACCAGTTTCTAATTTGGTTTGGATGGGCTGTCCAAAGGTCATCTAGTGCAAACTGTTGCTCTAAACAGGTCTATTTAGATCAGGTTGCTCAAGGCTGTCTACTGCCTCTCCTGTTGCTGTGCACCCCCAAGAGGAGTCTGACTCTGCCTTCACTGTATCCTCCAATTATGTAGCTGTAGACAGAAGTGAGCCCTCTCGTTGCCTGAGCCTTCTTTTCTTTCAGGATGAAAAGGCAGAACTCTCTCAACATTTCTTCATAGGTTATGTTCTCCAGCCATCAACTATCCCAAGATTCACTTGTTCCAGTATGCCAACATTATACTTGTACTGGAGAGGCCCAAACTGGATGGTGTACTCCAGGTACACTTGCCCGGACCAGATGGCTACACTCTTGTCAATACAACCCAGTATGCTTTTGGGCTTCTTTGCTGCAAAGACACACTGCTGCTTTGTGTTCACCTTGTCTTCTGCTACAACCTCCAGATCCTTTTCTGCAGAGCTGCTTTCTACATAGTCAGATCTGAGCCTTTGCGTCTGGTGGTCCAGCAATTTTTCTATCCACTTAAAGGCTTATGTAGCCCATAGATGTGGTGATAGAAGACTATGGGAGACTTTCAGAAACCTTGCTAAAATCAAATTATAAAACATCCACTGCCCTCCCCTTCCTCACAGCACCAGTCGCTTCATCACAGAAGACAATTAAATTGATCAGGCATGACTTAACCATGACAAACCCATGCTGGCTGCTCTCAATCACCTTGTCTTTCAGGTGTTAAAAAATGTCTTACAGGAAGATTTGCTCCATAGCCTTCCCAGAGACTGAGGTAAGGCTCCTTCTTTCTCTTCTTGGAGATGGGTGAAGCCTTTGTATATTTCCAGTCAACAAGAACATCCCTAATTGCTATCACCTTTCAAAGGTAGCGGAGGGTGGACTTGCAATGACATCAGCCAGCTCCCTCAGCACCCTTGGATGTATCCCATCTAGTACCTGGGACTTGTGCCTGTCCAAGAGGGTTAAGTGATACTGAACTCTTTTCTTCTGCTAAACTCTCCTTACCTTTCCTTTTGCTACTGGTGCACACACCTTTAATTTTGCTTTTCTCATTTTCTCTTGGTAATTTCAGTTCCAGCTGACCTTTGGCTTTCCTGATTCTGTTCCTACATGTCCTACACAATGTCTTTGTACTGTTGCTTCCACCTTATGTCCTACCCACTTTCCTCCATCTGAGCTCAGACAGGAGCTCTATGTTAACCCATGCTGGCCTTATGCCATGCTTGCTTGCTTTCCTGCACACTGGAAAGGACCATACCTCTGCTCTGAGGAGACTGTCCTTGAAAATCAGCCAGCTCTCCTGCACCCCTTTGCCCCCTGAGGCAGTTTGCCATGGGATGCTGCCAAGCAGGTCCCTGAAGAGGCTAAATCTTGCTTTTCTGAAGTCCAGGATTATAATTCTGCTGTCAGTCTTGCTCACTTCCCTTAAACTCTGCAGTCTCACAGTCACTGCATACCATCTTCCAAGGATATTGTGATTGGAAATACCCATGATAAGATTAGCTGTTGCTCAGAGCTATAGCTGTGAAAGTATAACAGATAATGTAGATTAGTTTACTAGAGAAATATTTCTTACAAAAATATTGAGAAAGATGACCTCCAGATGGCACAAGAAGGAAAGCTGTAATGGTTTTCCCAGTCTACGTATTGTATCAACTTAACATATAATATTAATTTTACTCCCCTGAAATTGCATAAGCAAGCCAAATAACTAGTAACTGGGTTTAATTAATGGCAAAATGGTCTCTGCATCCAGATATGAGAAAGCAAGTAGTACTCAGGTTAAATTATTTTAAGGTTAAATTATTTTAAGGGAGGCAGTTCACAGACTAGGATCTAACAAGGAAGAGTAAGGATGCTAATAAGACATGGTCTTTCCCATGCTAGAAGATTAATTTCAGTTCCGAGTTTTAGAAATTAGTGTCTAGAATGGTGTAGGATAATTGATCCTGGTTTGGACTATGGGGATGAGATACCCTATTTTTTAAACATTTTCTTATGATTGATGACTTGGCTTTCCCCTCCCAGCCCCCCTTTTTTTGGCATACAATAGAAATGCTTAGTTCTTCCTCATTTTATCCACTCTTTCTGCTGTGGAATATATCAATGCATTTATCAGGATTACTGTTTTTTTAAATGTACATTCAAAACACCCTCCTCATATTGTTACGTTGTTTGTGCTATTTTCCTCGTGTCCCTATGCTTGCCTTACCTATTTTCTTCAATTTGTAGTTCCTGATTTAGAGTCATTAACATTGTTATCCTTCCTGCCATTCATTGTAAGCTTTTAATTTGACTACGCTTTTAATCCAGTGTGCTGTGGTTTTTTTTTTTCCCTAAGCCAGTGTGATCTCTTCTTTGCATATCTTCTAAAAAAAACCCTTAAGTGATCTCTATGTATCAGAGCATTTTTTTTTCTTTTTTCAGATGATGCTTGCTGAATTTGTGAAAGCATTAGTTCTTAAAGCAACAAGTCTGTGCATTTCAGCAAGAGATTTTTTTTGTTTTTTACTGAGTTTAAATCATGATCACTTGTTTCTGAAGTCTCACAAGTTATCCTAAGGGAGGGAATTTCTCCAAACCCTGTGAAAATAAAGACAGATTCAGTGTTTTGCCTCTTGTTGAATGTCAGGTGTGAGAAAGGTATTGTGAATGTTTCAGCTATGAAAAAGTTCAATCAGAGCTTGCATCATTTTATACGCTAGACAATTCACCATGAGACATAAATCTATAGAAAACCACAGTTTTGGTCCTGCCACTCCCAGATTCTCTTGTCAGTGCTGTGATGAATTCCTACTCTTAGTAAAAAAAGTTCTGGGATGTAGAATGCTACATCCAACAGAAGGGAAATCTGAGATGAGAGTATCTGTCTCTGTCAAAGAGTTCTGAGAATTTTATTCAGAACTGACATCAATATTGATTAACAAGCATTTACAAATCACTATTGATCATACTGAAGTCACTCATGACACTTTTTACGCATTACAGATAAATGTGAAAGCACAGTGCATTTCCTAACTTCCATCCTGCCCTGTTAGCTGCAAAGGACAACAGCAATTCCAAATTGCTTTAACCTTATAATGTCACTGCAAGATAAAATAGCATATGTGGTGAGGGAATCAGCTGGCCAAACAGCTGATACCTGCAGAGTTGATGAGATAGGTCAAGTCAAGTTTAAATTGACTCTAAATGTTACAGCAAACCGAAGTTTTCTTCCTTGCCGTATTTCAGATGCTGACTGCTCAGGCCTGAAGTTTTGATTCAAGCACAGATGTGCGCTGACAATTACTTTCTGTAGGAGGCCTGTCTTCAGGAGGAGTATTATTATGTCTTCAGTGGGTATTGGTTATTCTTTGGATAAATTGCCAGAATTGCTTTCAAAACACTAGTTGAGGCCTAAACTTTTCCTGAATTTTCCAAAGAACATTCGTGTTTATAAGCAAACTAAAATATTTCTCATATATATTTTTCCCGATTTTTTTCCCCACACTTTCACTCTCAAACTAATAAAATGTGCAGTTTTTCAATGTAATATATATGGAATTTTATGTGCAAGTTTATGTAATTTATACTGAATGTAGAAATTAAATTTTATGAAATGCAAGACACATTTGAATGTACATTACTTCTTCCCTACCTTTGGAACTTTTAATATCATTCATTTTGCTCTCAAACCTCAAGGTTAATGCTTCAATACCCTTTCCCATAACCCAAAGAATTACTGTTGCTGCTGACTTACATATTCCTTCAATACTAAATCTTAAAAGAAAGGGAAAAAAAATCTTTTTTTTGCCTACCATTTTTATGGTTTCCCTAATAAGAAACAATAAGAATTATTAAATATTATTTTTGTGTGTAAAAATAGCTTAAAAAATAGAAAAAAGTTCTAATTTTTTTTTCAGTGCGGAGTGAGATGTAACTGCTTCTAAGAGTTATTTAGGTATGTCTTTAACATAATCTGTTTCATAATACATTTTATTTTTGTATCTACCCAGTTAATAAGTTTAGTAATGTATGAAATATCACATAAAAAAGACCTTTGTCTTTTAACTTCTGTGTTTTTTCCTCTCATTCTTTCCTTTTTGTTGTGTTATCTCTTTTTTATAAGGAACAACACAGATTCAAGCTAGAATTTTTTTAAAAAAATTATTATTTTGGGAGGCATAAGAAGAATGCTTTGGTAGAGAACTTTTTTCCCCTCTTCCTTTTGAAGAGGGTATGGGGGTTTCTATTGATTTGTACTGATGTAATTATTTAGAAAAAAAAATTGTTTAACCACTACCAAGTAACCTAAAGATAACAGTTGTAGCACAGACAGGGATAAAGCATTGTCTCTTTTTGAGCTGGTTATAAAATTATTTTAATTCTTTTTAAAACTGATTTTGAAAATGGTTATGAAGTAGAAATCCACAATTTTTTGTGGATTTGTATTTAAAGTACATAGTCTGGTCTGCTAAATACCTAACTAGTTTTTTATTCTGTTAGTGATTCTTGATGCAAATATGCCTAAGGGGTAAAATATGAAACTTCTGTTTCGTTTTGTTAATAGCTTCAGTATAGCTTCATAAGTGATTGTGTTGCATTATTGTTTTATGAAAAGATGCATACACCAAATCCTTTTCCCCCCTTATTTTCTAGAACAAGATTGAGAACATTAAAAAAAAAAGAAAAAGCGTGCAATTTTTGCTAGGTAGGGCAGATTTTTGACATGGAGGAATTATCACTGATGACTGCTGCTTGCTCCTGATGACCTATATCATTGGTATTTCCTTTAGAAAACACGTCCTTTACATGCATAGAATTGAGAAAGCTCAGAGAAAAAAAAAATTATATTAGAAGGAGTTTCTGATCTGGGAAGGCCTTTTTTGTTGTTCTTATAAAGTTAATAATAATAAGCTCCATAAAGAAAAAAAAAAGCCGCAAGGTATTATAACCTTTTTCATAATGCTTTGGTTTAGTACCTGTGTATATAATAACAATACAGAATGTCTCCAGAACAAGTTATTCCACATGAGAAAAAGTATCCTAGAGATGGGCTGAATTAATCCTCTCTGAGTTTAGACCTGATCATATGCATCATAAAACAGAGGTTGTTATCAGCATAATGTCCAAAAGAATCATAGAATAACCAGGTTGGAAGGGACCACAAGGATCATCTGGTCTAACCTTTCTTGGCAAAAACACAGTCTAGACAAGATGGCCCAGCACCCTGTCCAGCTGAATCTTAAAAGTGTCCAATGTTGGGAAATCCACCACTGTCCTGGGGAGATTATTCCAATGCCTGATTGTTCTCATTGTGAAAAATTTTCCTCTTGTGTCCAATCAGAATCTCCCCAGGATTAACTTGTACCCATTACCCCTCATCTTTTCCATGTGACTCATTGTAAAAAGGGAGTCTCCATCTTCTTTGTAGCCACCCTTTAATACTGGAACATGGTGATAGGGTGTCCCCTAAGCCTTCTCTTCTCAAGGCTGAACAAACCCAGTTCTCTCAGCCTTTTCTCATACGGCAGGCTTCCTAGTCCTTTGATCATCTTGGTGGCCCTTCTCTGGACCCTCTCCAGCCTGTCCATACAGTATTCCAGGTGTGGCCTGACAAACGCTGAGTAGAGTTGGGTAATGACTTCTTTATCTCTGCTGGTGGTGCCCTTTTTGGTGCAACCCAGCATCCTGTTGGCTTTCTTTGCTGCAGGAGCACGCTGTTCACTCATATTGAGCTTGTTGTTCACCAGGACCCTCAGGTCCCTTTCCACAGAGCTGCTCCCTAGATGGATAGATCCCAGCCTGTGCTGCATTCCTGGATTATGTTTTGCCAGGTGCTAGACCTTACATTTGACTTTGTTGTATTTCATAAGGTAGCCCACTCTTCCAGCCTATTCAGGTCTTCCTGCAGGGTGGCTCTCCCTTGCAAAGTGTCCACTCAGTTTGGTATGATCAGCAAACTTCATCAGGGTACATTTGATCCCATCATCCAGATCACTTGCAAAGTTATTAAACAGTGTTGGGCCCAAAACCAATCCCTGGGGGAACCCACTTGTGACAGGTTGCCAATTTGAAAAGGAGCTATTTACCATGACCCTCTGGGTGCAACCTGTCAGCCAGTTCCTCACCCACCACACAGATCACTCGTCTAGACTGTAACTCATCAGTTTCTCTAGGAGGAGGCTGTGGGAAACTGTATTGAAAGCCTTGGAGAAAACTGAAGGACTTGGGGGGTGGGGTCCAAAGTGTCAATGCTCACACCATTGTAAACTACTGGGGAATAAGCCAGGCCAACCAGAGCAGCAACAAATGTTCCTTAGCTGCTTCCCAAGATGAGAACCAGAAGACCAACCACCTCAAGTGTATGTATAGCAATGCACACAGCCTGGGGAACAAAGAGGAGGAACTGGAGCTTCATGCCCAGTCAGAAAGTTATGATATCATAGGAATAACTGAAACATGGTGGGACAACTCACATGACTGGAGGAATGTGATGGATCGCTATAGGCTGTTTCATAAAGACAGGCAGAGAGGAGGAAGAGTTGTGCTCTATGTTAAGGAGAGTCTCGAATGTATAGAAGTCAGCTACGGCAATTGTGTAAGCTGTATTGAATGCCTCTGGGTCAAGATCAGAGGGGTCATCTCCAAGGGGGATCTTGCAGTTGGCATCTGCTACTGACCTCCAAACCCAGATGATAAGGCCAATGAAGCAATATTTGGGTCACTTAAGCAAACCTTGTTCTTAATGGGTGATTTCAATTACCCACACATTTGTTGGAAGAACAATACAGCGGCTCACATGTCATCCATCAAGTGCCTGGAATGCATAGAGGACTGCTTCTTCATACAAATGTTAGATGTGCCAACCAGGAATGAGGCACTGCTGGACTTGCTACTCACAAAGAAAACCTGCTTTGTAATATCTCTGCTAGCGATAGCCTTGGCTGCAGTGATCACGATATCATGAACTTTGGGATCTTGCTGAAGGTTAGTACTAAGATAAAGGGTTTTATTATTAAGAAGGTATTGTCTTGCTCACATAATACTTTTAATCCTAAATGAGAAAACATTAGAAGACTAAATAGGGATTTCTTGTCCCAGGTGAGATGAAAGAATGAAAAATGTTAGAAGGATCCAGAAACTTTTGATTTTTCCTTGAGAAGATCTCTTAAGGTGCTTGCAATAACACATCTTCTGGAAATTTATATGGTTGCAGTAACTTACTCAGTATTTTTTTTTTTTGTGGCTAGAAAGCCAGAGGAGAAGGTTCATTGATTAATGAAGTAAAGGAAGATTCCTTGTCTAAGCTTAAAGGTGTGCATCACATGCAAGCTGAACTGGCATATGTTTTTAATAGCTGGGGAGTATATGTCTTTCCTTCTTTTCTGTAGATAGTGTGGAGAAACTGATAGACCTCTGCACGAGAGAATTTGACTGTCCCATTATTATAGAGATGAAGAATGTAGGATATGTATCTTTGTACTGTATTACACATATCCTCCAGTTGCTTTGATTTTATTTCTGTATAAAGCCAAAGACTCAGATTCATACTCTTCACTAGAGTCTTTTAACACCTTTATGGATCTTGAGCAGGAAAGTCAGTTCTGCATCTGCAAGCACATAGCCTATTATTCTGAATGATAATTTGAAGTGAGGAAAAAGAATCGAGGGCTCAGTCATCGATTGTGAGGGCTCACAATTGTTTGGTGTTTTAAGTAATACTCATAAGTAACACCCATGTATTAAGAAATCCAGAGAAATAGAAAAGGTGGAGAAATATGTACTTCATTTTCTGTCTTAGAAAATGCTCAAATGATAGTTACAGTGGGTTGCAGGCCATAACTTGAATCTAAAAATCATTGCCTGAAGAAGATAAAATCTGCCCACATCTCTGATTTCAAGCTGCTTGCTGCACTGGTAGTAACATGGAGCCATGTAACTTTTGTGTTCAACTTTGACAAAAATCAAGAAGTAAAGCATAACATGGATTTTATACTGTAGTGACAGTTTTATGAAACTAAGGGGCAACCTCAGATTTTATGCATCAGCAAGACCCTGACTGATACATGTTGTAGGTCTTGGAAAATAAATTTGCTATAACTTTATTTCTATGTATGTCACCAGTGGTAGTGTAGGACTGCAGCAAAAAACATGAGAGATTTTTACTTCCCCACCTTATTTTCCATAATTTCAGAGACTTTAATAGAGTGAAATAAACCCTTAACAGTTCTGCTACCTCAGCTAGCATTTATGTTAACTTCCAGACTTATAAATTGCGGCAAGTATGTGGCTAGATATCACCACTGCAGAATGAGGGAAAATTACAACAGCACCAACCAAATGAACGCAAGTGTGCAAATGTCTCAGGCTAGTTTATTGCACAGCACTTTAGTAGTGCTCTAAATGATATTGAAAGGGGGTTGTTTTTGCACTATTTACTATGTTATGACACCTCTGCTAGAAGGAATCTGTGAAAGGGAGTAAGTTTTGCTACCTGAAATAGGCTGTTACCTTTTTGTCTTATAAAAATTTACGAAGGTAAATGCTTGCACTGCATAATTCTGGATATTTTCAGTTGTGGTCTTTGTGGAACATTCTTCTCCATTGCCAAACTTATCATTATGAAATCTGCGCAAACAAAATATTTGACAAAAGGCACAACACATTTCTGTTTCTGGCCATAATTCATAAATCATAATGAATATTAAATAAGAAGTATATTTTGAGGGTGACTTTTCTGATAGTGCTAATGATGGCACTTTTTTATATTCTTCAGGGAAAAATTCTGTAATAGCTTGGGATTTTTTGTTTGGTTGGGTTTTTTTCAGATCTATTAGACATGAGTTCTGACCTTTTTCCAATGGGTTGCTGAACAGGTTCAACAGCAGTGGATTATTTGTTACTGGGAACTCCAGCTGTTATTAGATCTTTGTGCTATAGGACTTATGAAAATATAGATCTAAGGTTGTTTATTACTTGATGAAGGTGTCAGGTACCTATGTCTTTCAATGATGGAGGGATATCTGATTAGTAGATCTGAAAATGTCTGTATACTAGCTCACATACCTTACCTATAGGCCATAAGTGTGACTATTCTTTGCATTATCTTTAGCATCTTGGCATCTCTGGACCGCTTTGATGTGAAAACCCCTAAACCTTCAGTAATACTACTATAAGCTCTTTCTTCTCACATTTTTTGAGTTACGTAAAAAACCTCATGAGAGATAACAGGATGGGAAAAAAAAATGTAGTGTCTTTTCTCTTGAATTTTGCATCAATATAGTGGAAATTTGCATTTGATTCAGAAGAAAAATACAGAAACAGTCTTTTAATTACACGTCTAAGTAGTGTACCTCTACACAGCATACAAATGGTGTAGAGCATTTTTTCTAGTATTTTGGAGTCCTACTGTCCCAATAAACTTTGCTGGATATCTGGAGAATAAAGATCTACTTCTCTAGATTTATAATTGCCATTTTCAGAGGGCTTTTTATTACTAAATGGTGTACTTTTTATCTTGTTTGCTTTCTACCTCTCCTGGTTTATAATCTGGGTTATTAATTCTACTCTCCCATAGTCCTCTTAATTGACACTGAAATTTGTAGCAACTGGGAGAACTTCTGTTCATTTCTAGGCAAATATATTCCTCAGTGTTAGGCTGCTGCTCCTGCCTTCTGAGACTTTCTTCACTGAGAATTACCATTAATCCTTCCTGAGTAACTCTTCTTTTTCCTTAAATATAATGTAGGCTAAAACCCCATAAATGTTACTGTGCATAGCTGGTCTGCTGCCACAAAGCATAGTTGGATAAAATTCCAGCTGTTTCTACTTAGAGCCTTGAAAAATTAGAAAATAAAGCACAAAAATTGTATAAAACATCAGGTCTCTTCTGGTTCTTTTGAACCAAATCTGATATCTCTGATAGATTCTAAGAACCCCTCATTTTGTAGAATTCTTTACCAGATATATGATCCTATGCTGCTATGGCATCTCTTCTGTAGGGATCTAAAGCAAAAATGCATGTCACTTGACCATCTGAATACAATGTCCAGAGAACCATCTGGCACCTGGTATTTGAAAGAAGGGACAAATTAACATAATCTTGAAACCACATGAGCTTGTGAGACTTTGGGCTGATCACTGTCAAAGATGCCAGTGCACTATTTCTACACAAAACATGAGAAAAAGAAGTACAAATATCAAAACACTGCAAGAAATCCTATTTAGAAATGTGTAATAGGACATGTGGAAGAAAAGCATGTGTTTAAAGCAATTCTGTTTATGGGGGGTTGGATGCTTTACTGTTCAGAATCCAGAGTATTCCTGTGACAGTGGTTGCCAATGTCACTATTTCAAAGAAATTACTGTAACTCACTGTCTTCTTTTAACACAGTGGTAACAGAGTATATGTGGATTATGGATTGTATCCTTTTTTCATAAAAGGTCTTCTGTTCAGAGTGCTTTCCAGAAAAATAAGAAATGTGCTTTCAGTCACCTCCTCTGCTGAAGAGATTGAAACGCCCAGTTCGTTCTTTCCAAGACTGCTTGGAAAGCAAGAAGCTAAGCAATGAGTATGCATCCCGCTGTTCCTACCGGTAGTATGAGAGTGAGCAGAAAGACTTCTGTAAAGATATGAGAGAGACCCCAGCTCAGCTCTTGGAGTATTCAGTGTGGAGAGGGAGTCTTGGTTCCACTTCAGAGCCAAACGGCAGGGGCTGACAGGTTTTAGCTTGGAGGTATTAGAGCTGTTTGCTTTTTGAGCTTTAGGTTCTGCTAGAGTCTCTGGTGGTGGTGGTGGATGTACCTGATCCTGCATATATTTTTAATTGCTGCAGAAACAACTGAGCTCTGTGTTAGGGCGAGTAAGAGACCTCACTCTTATGCGGCTGCTGCTCAGTTTGATGCCTGAGCTCTGTTTGGGCTTAGGTGGAGGGAATTTACAAGAGCCCAGCTTGCCATAAACCAGCCAACTTAGATATTTGTCTTACAGATGAAAAATCATTGTCTAATGGATGAAAAATTGTTCTCTGGATTTCCAAGTGCAATTATGCTTATACTGGTATTGGGTCCTGCTATAACAATGCAGAAAGAAACAATTGATCTTTGTTTTCTGTTGTCAAGCTGTTTAAGAAATGCAAACCTTGGCTCTGCGTTTTTAGGTATTAATATGTTTGCTAGCATGTTATGAACAATATGCTACAAATTTAACCTAGGTAGTACAACTACAGCTGTTAATGTTATTAATTAATAGTATCAAGTTGTTAATCATAATTTTAATTGCTAGGTCATTTTTCATTGCAGTAAAGAACACTGGCAGTTTTCCCATGGAAGGCTGTTCTGAAGAAGTGACAATTTTGTGATAATTCTTGTTTCCAAATATTGAAGGCAATTGCAACTGTTCCAAAAATATGCTAGAGAAACTACCTCAGGCAATATTTCATGTTTAACATTTAAAAGTTATTAGAACAGTGGAAACTCATTATGTATCTTAATACATATATGTTTCTGTTAGGAAGGCAGACAGATGTAACTGATCTTGAAATTTTGTCTGTTGATAACATTAAAATGGAGGTACACACTGGACAACGCTGTTATGGCTCATATTTCAGAACACTGAACTGACAGCAGTTGTCAGGAAAGACAGAAGGGCTGTCATGGGATCTACACAATACCTGCTAGCAGGCTAACCTGGAAGTCCAGTTCAGCATCGTACCTAAAACATGTACTGAACTTTAAATGTCACTGAAATTAATAGGCTTTAAAGATGAGTTTAACCTGAAGCAAATAGTTAATTGCTATACTGAATCATTATCTGTGTAGATGTTCATTGAGTGGAAAAAGTTAGCTAGGAAGACTGATTCTGCAGGTGTTCTTGTAAACTCAAACGCCAACTGTTCTGGGTGGCAGGTAAGGTGGATATCAATGACACTTACTCCTGTTTTTCTCCTTTCTGTTGACTGTAGTAAATGATAATGAAAGTTTGAAAACAAGCATGATTACAGAAATTTGAGGGTGAAAACAGTGACAGTGGTGCTATGATTTCTGAAACAGGAATTTCTAGTCCAGCTTTCCAGTTCTGTTTATTTTTAGGTAACAGGAAAAAATTCTTTAAAACTTGGAGGAAAGCATTTCCCGTTGATGTCATCCAGTTTGACTGCACATAAGAAAATCTGCACTGCAAGCGTATCAATGCTGTCTGGTGCTGCTGATTTAACCCATAGCCCTTGTTATTGTTTAAGTGTTACCACTTTAGTATTTTTTCCTATAGGCTACCCAGAACAAACAATTCTTTGTGTATGTTCACATGTTTTGCTAAACAAATGTTCAACAATTTTTGATCTAAAGTAAATCAAATTTCATGTGCAGGTTTTCAGTCATACTAAGGACTAACTTGCTTTTGGAAAGATCTTTTGGAACTCTGGAACAGATATATGTGTTTACTAAGACACAAACTGCTCCAGAAGTATTGAAGATGCCGGTCACATGGAGAGCATTGCTTATATTGTATCATCTAAGAATATCTCTCAATTTGGAAATGGAAGGAATGATTTCAAACAACCTGAGAACATGGTAAATGAAGTTTCAAATAATTATATACCTTTAAGCAACTTCATCACAGTAATTTTCATTAATTAATTATAATACTAAGCAGTACATATTGACAAGTGTAAGGAGATGGCTGTTTACATTTTATTTATTATAAACATTAAAACACAGGAAGTTGTATGGTTGTTTTTCTGTCATCAGTATTAAAGATGATTATTCGCTCATTCTCTTTTGTTTTGCTGTTGCTAGGAATTAATCTTCAAATCATCTCAGTCATTTCTCAGCTGAAAACCTAATTCTACTTTTAAATAAATACAATTTCAGTTTATATCATTGACATTTGATTTTTTCTGCATTCATTAAGCCTACACATTATTTAAACAATGTGATTTGCATATTAATAAAATAAGCTTTCAAGGTTCAGTATCTTTGCTTGTACATATATTTTCAGTGTCTTTGCTTGTACATATATTTTCGATATCTCTACTTGTACATATATTTTGGGGGTGTTTCTTCATGATATACTTCATATTTCAGAAGTCAAAATTGTCATGTTATTGGTATTCCCGTGTAAGTGATTAATTTTCAAAAAGAGCAAGTGGATCGATGGGAAATCCACAGTCATAAAGGCAGAAATGGAAAACCATCACTATGGTGATGGGGATGAGTAGTCATATGTCTGACTTTCAGATTATTTGGTACTGGCATGGATTCTAATGCAGGTAGCTATAATGAGCAAGCATTTGATAGTAACAACCTTCCACTTAATTGAATGGTTCCTGAATCATCCACTGGAGGTAGAGAAAGAGACAATCTTGCTGCTGGCCAGCTCAATCAAATGTGACAGAGAGTATAAGGGTGAAATGTTGGTGAATAGAGGCTATTTATTTTTCAGACTGAGAACAAGGTGGGGAAGGAATTAATGTAGGAAATGCTTTTAAAGTGTCATAAACCCACCCTATAGATAGCTAGAATTAAGTCAGTCTTTACTGGTAGATCTTCACTTATCACCTCACCACTGCAGAAACCTTTCAAATTAAAACCTTTTTGAAAAAAATCATGAGTTTTCTGTGCTGTAACTAGGGTCAGCTTTATCTGGTAATTATTTTGTGAGATTCCTACCAAAAGAAAAAAATCATGATTGAAATTAGTTTAATCAGCCTTCATGAATGTTCAAAATGACATAGTCAGGCTTCGGCAAAGTTTGTACTCTTGAAAATAAATTCTAACCTGTGTGAACTGTAAGATCCTCTGTGGTTGCACACAAATAACAGTGCAATTATGGTTCTTATTTAGTATAACATTTGATAATAATGGAGAAATATTGGAAGTCAAGAAGACACTTGGGCCAGGATATGCCTGTCATGCATTTTTATTTTGGCATTCAGCCTTACCTAATATGCCAGTGTAACAGGGCATGACGTGCTGTCAAGATGATTTGACAAGCCTGGTATATTTCAAAGATGGTATCTTACTGCATAAGATTTTTTTATTTATTAATACACTTCCACGGAGTTGTTTAAATATGTTCACTACTCTCTTTGCACAGTCCATTGGAGTTAGTGAGCACAGCAGCATTGCAATGTTTGTTTCCAGCATCTCAGAGCTGGCAGCATACAGGGAACTACTGGGATCAAATAGCACGGGATCGGTGTCTGATTTCCTTTTACTTCCTCAACTCCATATTTTTAGTTTGCATAATAATGCCTCATGGCCTTGATCTTCATTAGATCATCTGACTGTTATGAAAATATCAATACTAATAGCAGACAACTTTTTAAAATTTGAAACTTGTATTTTTTCAAACTTTGGCAAAGAAGTGTGAGAGAGCTCCTATGTTTTCCTTGAGATAAATTGCTGAATACTTAATTTAAAAGGACAAATACTTTTCTTTGCTGTTGAAAGCCCTCCCTGCAAAATTAAGTGACAGTGGGAAATACAAGTAAACCTCTTCCTCTATCTCTTGACAGACAAAACTAAAAAAAATCCCACCAATCTTTTTTAATAGTATACAATTATAGAGCATGATGGAAGGGTAATGCAAGTTCCCATATTATTAGCCTAACTCAAATGTATTATACATTTCGCACAATTTGTGCTGAAGCAATCTGTATGTTACTATTGAACAAAGAATTACTGTGAATAGGGAATTGTAGGAATCTATATCTACTTTCAGGCTGAAGCAATCTGTATGTTACTATTGAACAAAGAATTACTGTGAATAGGGAATTGTAGGAATCTATATCTACTTTCAGGCCTTCCATGTCTATTGGTGCATGAGTAGGGTTGCCATATAATGACTGAGGATCTTCTAGATAACCATACTGCACTGTTTATCATGTGTGATAAACACATCTGTACCCACATTGACTGTATAGCACAGATTACGATCATTACATCCATCATTTTCAGAGAATGTCAGATGTACCTTTGATGTCCTACAACTACACTGTGTGTGTATGTCAGATGTTTCTGGATGAATGGCAGCCACTGTTGAAAAGGTTGATGCTATTAGCTATGTAATAAGTATCATATGGGTAACTTGCACATCTGGAAATCCAAGGTAAACATATCCGTTCTCAAAATTTGCACAGAAAGATTTCCAGATAGAAAACAAGTACAAGTGAGGTAAAGCAAGGTTGTGCAAGTGAACAAAAAGCTAGTCAGACTGTGTGTAATAAACAGGAACAGGTTTATTTTCTTCACCAGGAGAGCCAACCAGTTAAGGATGTTCTAGTAATTAATATTGTAAGGTAATTAAAGTATAAAGACATAAGAAGTAAATGATAAATGTATGTAGGGAGAATAGTACTGTATTTAAACAGAAAGCCAAGCCCTCCTTCCCCTTTCACTCTGCATTCCTTTTACTATTAACAATAAATGACCAATGTATAAGCTATCTTTGGAAAGCTAGAAAGAACATTTTCTTGCAGAATAGATGTCATATTTGCACCTTGGTTGGCAACAGGAAATTGCATTTGCCTATGAATGGGAATACAGAGTAAATTTTTTCTTTTTTCCAAATGTCTTACAAATAATCAATGAATTCAGATAAAAAAGAGAGAGTGGCTGTAGCCATTCCTCTGTAATAGTTCTGTGGATGCAACATGGGAACAGAGCTTTTTGGGGGATGCTACTTTGTTATGTCCCACTAACACTGAAGTTGTCCTCACTAGAAGTTAGGTGGAGGTGCCATAGCTTAAACATCATCTGCAGCAAATCCTCCATGATACTGTGGCTGGATATAGACGTATACCATGTTTTTTAAACTTGTCTCTAACATGCGATAATTGATTAGTTACAGTTCTTGAGTTCTATCAAATGGAAAAGTGCAAGATAACTAGCTAACTTTTTCTCAGATAAAGCTTGCAAACTGAGGGACAAGATTTTGTGCAGGAGACAGGAGGGCTCTAAATGACATGGCATTTATGATTTTAGAGTTGCATTAATGCATTGCGTACTCAGGAATAAAAGGTTATTCATGTTGCATTTATGGGTTATATTATATTTTTTCGTGCATCTTTAGCTATTTGTTTTGATATTGACATTAATCTGTCTTTTCAGAGGTTTCTTACAACATTTCCCAACTCTTGGCTGGTTCAGCCACAATTTATGAACAAACAAACAAACGGCAATAAGAGAACAAGACAACTTGTTTTGTGATCCTGTGGGATTTGTAACGGGAATGTCTTTCTTCTAGCTTTCTTACAGGATCTAAAAGTTCTTTGAATCCCATGTTGCCTGGAAAGATGCTCATTTTTTTCTTATCTGACTATAAGGTCTCTGGAAAAGCAGTCAGGTAGCATTGAAATACATGAAATTATGCACATACAGTTACAACAGGCAGACACAATATGATGTTGGTTCAGTAGTTGATCTGTGTGGGCATAAAGCTGATTATCCAAGACCCTAAGTTACAATTTGAGATAAATTTCTCATATCTAAACATTTTGAAATTTCGTGCAAGACGTGCATGTAGTTTAATGTATGTTGTCACTTGAAATTCACTTCATGCCAGCATAACTGTGCAAAGTGCGACAGAGTGGAACCAATCTGTCCTAGCTAATACCAGATCTCTAGATGTGTATCCATGGTTTTAGGCTTGTTCTAGGATTGCATCAGCAGTTATTATCTTTCTGTTTACCAATGTAATCATTTATATAAATTCTCATAATCTGTTGCTCTTGATTCCATAAGAGCCTAAAGTAAGAAAGGTACCCGTTAACAGAAAAAAAAAAAACCAAAGAAAAACTTCTTTATAATAAAAAAAAAGTAAAGATTTTAAAATTCAGAGAATGGTGGCTTTGTTGCTCATTTGACAAAACACTGAACCACTCTGAATTTTTCTGTTTTTTCTGGGAACTTTTTCTTTCTAATACAACATAGTATCTGTCAATGCAGAATCAGGTAAGTCGCTATGTTTCTTAGCAAATGATACCAAAAGAAGGTTAGCAAGTAACCAAAATTATTTGCTTTGTTAAAAAATTTCCTGTATCATTGCTTTTAATTTCCCTTCATATCTTTTTGTATATTGATATTAATCTTTAGTAACACTAGATATCAGCTACATCTGACATTGTAAGTCTTCATAGAAAATGGTGATAATCATATTCACAGTAGTTCTTAAATACACTAGGACATATTAGTTTAAATTCTGATCAAAAATCCTCCTGAATTATTGCAAAGTTTGTTTTTATATTTTTTTTCGGTTGGTTTCAATGGAGTTTGGGTTTGAGCCTAATGATCTGAACTGCTTAGGTCATTTCAATTGTGTTGCAGGGATGTGAAAAATTATAATGCTTATTCCCAATTTCTAATTCTCTTTGAGATTTTTTTTTTTTTGTATCAGTCTTTTCTAAAACTTTGTATCCATCATGACTGAAAACTGGCAGGGATAACAGAAATTTTTCATTACTTCATTTTATTTGCCAAAAATAAACCAAAAGCCACAGAATCCTGTTGTGCTGATATGTATCTTTGATATCATTAGTAGCTTGAATTAATTAGGAAATTATATTTCCAGAAAAATCAGTTTTCTTTTTTCCATTGCATTATTCTTTTTGTACTCTCGTAAAGGCATATTACACTATGAAATTTTGAATTTGGCCCCTTTGCTCTAGCTGATACTTTATCTATCACTTCATTACTTTTATTGTAAATTTCATTAATGAGGTCAAGGAAGAGTCTTATGTTATTGTTTGAGTGTCTCTTTTTATGAATTAATTTTGGTAGGAATCAATTCTAATCATTTTTGTTATTGCTTGTGTGACTATTTTGCAGACTGCATTAATTAAGAAAATTGGCCTATAATTACTGCAGTTACCAATATCCTACCAGGTTTCAAAATTACAGAAATAATTATGATCCTAAGAGAGTCAGGCAACTTTTCAAATGCTGCATTATACATGCTACACTAAATGCCATGAAAGACTTGACTAAAATATTAATGTAGCTCAGCTCAAAACCCTAATGTGTCTTTCTGCAAAGAGCTTTGCTTATATGCAGAATTATTTCAGTTGAATTTTCAGAAAAGTATTCAGTTTTGAAGGTCGTCATGTTCTGGTTTTCAGCTGCTAAACTGAACCAGTCAACACAAGCAGCATACTGTTTTTCATAGTAAACACCTAACATCAACTTCATTTGTGTTTGCTTCTGTATAAGCTTCAAATGGTGGATGGAAATGTCTGTGGAGACATTTAAGTTAGGGAGAAGAGGAGAAAATAATGTCTTCTTAGAAAATGACATTTCTCAGAACAGTAATTTCTTCAGCAATAATGAAAAACCTAGGTGATTTTAACAGCCTGTGTTTTACTATATGTACTATTCTAATATTTTTCTCTTATTTTCTTTCTTTCAGTATAATGTCTCAATTAAAAAAAAAAAAGGCAGATAACATATGACAATATGACATATAAAGACCCCTGAATGATGTCTATATTTGCTATTACTGTTTTCAAGCTTTTGGATGCTAGTGGTGACTTGTGTGTTGTGCCATCAACTTGTACTGCATTGTCAGTACAGTCTCAGGTCCTGCAGTACCAAGTTGCTGAGGGAAGGGGACTTGGGGAGCAGAGCAGAGCAAAGCTGTAAGACTGGAGTCTCTCCTGCTTCTGGAGGAAATAAAGAGGAAAGGGAAAATGAAAGAAAAAGTAGCTACAGAACGTGCATATTCAGCACCAAGGCAGTATGGTGGTACAGGCCTTTTGTGCAGTTACCAAATTTGGACATTATACAGAACCTGTAAGTGCCTGTGCTGTAATGATTTCTGGCTGTAAAACGCAAAAGTGATCCCGGCACTTGATTTAATTAAGTCTTCTTACCCAAATGCTTGAAAAAGTAGGCAACAGGCTATGAGCAATGTGCTCTCTGTGGATCTCTTGCCTCTTATGCAAAGTCTAATAGTGTCAGTTTTCTCCCTGTTTCTTCCATTGCCAATTGAACTTCATGCATTTTCCAAAAGATCAATTTTCCCTGGATCAATTATTTCAGGGCTGTCACAAACCCTCTATTCTTATCTAACCTTAATCCTTAGTCTTACTATACTAAGGAACTTTTTTTTTTTTTTGCTATGACTATGTTGTTTTTGTCCTCACATGTTATTTTATATTTGTGTTTCAGTTTTACCTGTTCCATTTCCTGAGACTTTGTAATAGACTCTGCCACCTGGTTCTTGACCAGGGCAGTCACCCATAACCCATTTGACAGCTTGGTGTCTCAAATGCATTTCAGGGGAAAAAAAAGGGTGAAAATATTTTTACCCTATTACCTTATGGCAACTTTGTATGTCAATGGTTCAGAAAGGAGACAATGGAGAATTTAGTGCCAATTGCAGGTGAGAAAAGGTCAAACTCTACTCTCTTAAAACAACCTGTACCTTCCTTGTGTCTGTCTGAGACACAGTCCTACCTCACGAATAGCTGGGGTTACTGCTGAACATGACGACATGTAGCAAGTGGTCAGAATTTCCTTTTCTACTATTTTTCTGAATCTCCAGTGGTGAGGATCAAATGTGTTGCCAGCCAATAGATGCCAACAACAAAAAAAAAGGAAACATGAAACAGCTGACTAAAAGCCTAAATACTGAGAGGAATTTAAGGAGGAAAGATATAGAGAGATCCCATCTTCAGAAACTCTGTTCCTTAACCTACTTGATATTGCAAAGAGAAAGTCTGAATGTAGAATTTGTCCCTTATACTCTTGGGTGGGTTTGCAAAGAGAATGACTCTTTGGCCTAACTATTTTTACATTATTAGTCTATGTGGGGTGCCCAAAGACCAAGCTTATTTTCTCCTTTAAAAACCAACGAGATAACATAATAAACTATTTTTTTTTCCATTTCCATGCATGTGTTGTCTCCTAGAATTGTGAGTAATCATTGTTTTTTTCATAAAAAAAGCATACTTATTTGACATGAGCCTATTTCCAGACATGATGTATTTCTGTGTATGCCCTGACTCCAAGAATTTGGCATTTTCCTGGTATAATCTTAGCAAGATGGGATGGGTTGTATTATAATCCATACTGAAATTTTGATGAATATATGAAATTTGGATTCAACCTCCAAATTGCTGAAACCCCAGGGCTCCTAACTTCAGATATTAAAAAAAATTAAAATGCTAAAAAACATTGCCAGCAACACCATCACCTTTGTTTTAATAGAGTGGCTGCATAATTTCTTTTCAGGTACCAAGTCTTATGGCTTGGTATTAGAATTACTTGCAGTCTATCATATTGGTCTCAAACCTTTAAAGCATTTTTCCACCTACTTTTGCATCCCATTTAGGTTTAGACATGAAGCTGCTCCGTTCTGGACAATTCTGAATTTTAAAAACAAAGTCTAGCTCTTACAGTATTCTAAGGTTAGATAAGAAAGAATACTCATCTTCTTTGTCCTATTCTGATGCTTTTTCTGGATGGCTTCATAACAAGAGTTTCCTTAGTTTTAAAATGATCTTACTAACAGGCTTAGTGGAGAATCACTTTACAGAAACTTCATATTCTGAGAGAATGCCCTAAAATTGCTGCATAGCACATCTGTGTGGTAACACATCATCTTTTAGAAAACTGTCCCATTCGAAGTTGCTTATTTATTCTCATCTACTTTTTTATTTCTCAGCTTTTCACATTTTTGCTGTTTTTGTGGTTTATGACTGTTTGCTTATTTCTTCGTCAATGCTTCTTAAGACAGGATGGATCTTCAGCACCCCCCCCCCCTTTTTTTTCCCCAAGCATTTGAAAATCCTTAAGTACGCCCCACAATTTTTCATGAGTGGGAGTTTTGCTGCTCACACTGAACAGTTCCAGCACACTCACAGGTTTGCATTCCTGTCAGGAGCTGCTGATGTAAGAGCTCTAAGGTCTTAATGACAGATTTTGCATTATAAAAAGGAAGTTACAATGCATAAGCAATTGAATGCATCATATTGCATGAAATATGCTGAATTTAAAGTATGGAAATGTTAAATGAAGTATTTTTAATCACTGAAAAGGAAAACAAGTAGGATCTCTTAAACCTTAGAGATTAAGTACTGAGAAAATTAATCAGGATGGAAAAAACCCCCATGTGTTTGCAGTTCCTGTTTTGTGTAGCTAATGACTTGTGTAACCTAAATAATGCTGCTGTTATCAAGCTGGATTAGCAAATGTATATGCTAGCCTGACTCTTCAGCATGTCTACACTGATGAAAATAAACATCTTGTGGGAAAAGGCTGAATTTACAAAGTCTTCAGCCTGCATTGTGTAACAGGACATAACTTTTTAATATTTCTGATCTCTAAGATGAATTCTAATGAACAGTTTTTTATAACCTCTATCATTAGATGGACATAAAATGTTCCTTTGGTAAGTTTTTGTGGAAAGGATTCTTAATAAATGAATCGCTAAACCTTTGAGAGCTGCTTCTTGCATTCATTTACATCCATTTGTAATAAAGCAAGCATGGTTTGCTGAGCTATAAATATGAAAACCTAGAATTCAAAGAAATTAAGGAATATTTTCTGCCTTTACTTACTATTTGAGTAAAGGAGCACTTGGATCACATTCTTTAAGGCATGAGAAGACTGTCTCTAGAACTGACTTGAAAAAATGGGGAAGAACGGTATCTTTCATATGTTTGCTTCCTACGGAAATGTCACTAAGGTGATATTTCTGGACCCAGATGAAAGTAAACCATAGCCTGTTGGATGGGGCACCCACTAAGAGCTGGAAAGCGGTACGATCTTTCTCACTGGATTCAAAGCAGGAGGAGGAACAAAAGTTCTTCACCATCTGAGGCAAATGACCTACATAACAGGATATGGAATGAGTATCTGTTAAGCCAGATGAGAACAGATGATTTATGTCATGTAGAACAACTGCAAAAAGGTATTGCTATGAAGTATATTCACTAGGGCACCCTTTGAATAAACAGACTTGTATCTCTATCTCCAACAACATCTGAATCTGAATATCTCTCATAGTACTTGAATGCCATAGATCTGAGATTGCTGATAGAGTGGAGGCTTGTAACCCCAAAACCAATGGAAACCAGTAATAAAACATTGACTAGCTTTGAAATTTACAAGAAACTTTTTTCAGAAGAAAATGCTAAACCCTCTTGCCAACTCACTGTAGTTTATTGGTGATGCAGAAAGGGATTTCTGCAAGAAAGTATAAAATGATTAATTTTTTATAAGATAGCAGTTAGACGATTGAGGAATAGCAAATTTCCTTTGAACTGGAGCTTTATGCTAAATTTATATTCTACAGTATGAAGGAATTTGCATCAGTCATGATTCAGTTTTACTTTTTACCTAGGAATATCATTATATGAATGCATAATATTGACAATACAGAAAAAATATTAATAAGGACAATTGAGTGGCTTAATGGTACAGAAAAGAACTTGAATCAGCCTTGACCTTGGTGAGCTGTTCTCTCAGATCTTGTCTGTATTCTCTCATGATTTTTAGGCAGCACCACACTTACGTATTAAAAGTATTTTCAGTATTTCAGATTAATCAAATGATTTGCTTATATGTGTTCTTTCCCAAATCATATATTAAACTAAATTTGTTGTCTGTTAGAAATTTCCTGACAATTTAATTTAGAAGCACAAAGCCATTTTAAGATTCCCCTAAACTCTTTACCAAGAATGAAAACTGATGCAGTTTCTACTGAGAAACTCAAAATCAAACTTTTAAAACTTAATATTTTGCTATGTACTATCTTGCAGTCTAAAACCAATTCACACTCCATGACACACAGCTCCTGTATTTTTCTCCCTAAAACATTCCTACCAATGTTGTGTGCAATGTAGTGACACGGTGTTTTGCACATAGCAAAGATGGATAAATTTAAAATACTTCAGCTGAAACTAGAGGTGCTAAGCTGGTGGGAGTTTTTTATGGGAGTTCTCCAATGTAAATCCAATATTTTTACTTGTGTTGGATCAGAGGTAAGCAGTTGTATTTTTTTTCTTTCTATAGAAAATAAGTGGCCCTACTGTAGCTGTTGTGAAGGGGATCACATTCTGAGCATCAGAAAGCGTCGTATTGTATCTACATTGATTTTTGTAGTCTGTGAGAATGTTATTTGTTTGCTCTTAAAATTAAGCATGACAATATGTAATAATTGACCTGCAAAAGTAAGTTAAAGGTTCTTTTTCAGACATCCTTTTCTCTCTTTCCAAGTTGTGCATCATTTGGCATGCTGAATACTGAAGAGCTCCTGTAAAATAAAGGACTTAACACAACCACGATCCCACATGTCAGCCTGTGAGAAGAGGCTTGATAGTTCTTTTTGCTTTGTTGCTTTATGTTGAGCTAGATGCTGGTTATTCTGCTGTCAGTAATTGAAGTATTCCACCTCAATTTCTCTATTCTCTACCGTATCGCTCAGCAGTGAATGAAAGAATGAGGGCTGTCTGTCTTTGTCAGCCTGTCAGGCCCATACAGCACTCTGGCTTCTGCATTCATCCAGTCACCCTCTGTCTCCAACATGAACGAGAGTTCTTGCTAAGCATGGCGTAATCTGAAAAGTGCTGCTGTCTTGTGATGCTCCATATTTATTTATGCATGCTGAATTCCCTAGCAAACCTACTCATAGAATCTTTCCAATTCTTACCATTACAAACCCTGTTTTGGTTATGGTGGTCAGACATGTTATTGAAGTCTCTTGACTAAATTAGTGGCTTCTTGGGTGTTTTTTGTTTGTTTGTTTGGGTTTTTTTCATCCCTACTCTTTATACTAGTCTGAATAGTATTTTGATAGTGTTTTGGCAATATTAACATTTGGCCATATACTGAATTTGGGACTGTTACAGTTCTATATGTTTAAGAATAGAAGTGAGAATTAAATATGCTTTAGAATATTATTTTATGTGAATGTTTATAAAATAATTATAAACTAAGATAATGCTTTTTTCTCAGAACTCCAGAAGTGAACTTCAGGTTGCATATGTTTCTGTGTTGTTGTTTTTTTCTGATGACCAATGCTGTATTGGAATGTATAAGCCTGTTAAGCTTTGGTGGTGTAAATCACTGATATTGAATAATTTTAAAATGCTTCTTAGTTCAAAAAACATGATGTGAAAAATAACGTAAAATAGCATATAAATGCTATTTGAGACTATTTTTGCAAATATTAACCACGGTTCTTTTTTACAGCAAGACTTATATTGTATCATTCTGAACTTTTCAAAATTATCAAAATTTTACCATTTTCCTCAACTTTAACATTATACTATCTTGGACAAATGTTCCTTTCTGTTATGACCTCTAATTTATTAAAAACCCACAACTTTGTTCAATGACATGAACCTGGAAAGTATGAACAGTGCAGAATAATTCAGTATTTCTTTTCACAACTCTATTAAACTTCATCTTTTTACCAGGAGAAAGAGACAAATAAATTAAGAGTTACTTTTCACTTGTAGACACCTAGGGAAACCTTGGACTAAGAAAAATCTATTATAATGCTAACTGTAGAAACAGTTGGTGATGACAGCATGAGTCCATTTTCTCCTTTAATGAGTAAGAACCTTAGCAAAATTTGCTTGATGATATTAATAAATCCATTCTATGAAAAATCTGTCATGATTCAATACCTTATCTTACCAAGAAAAAGGTGTTATTTTTTCCTTCCCTCATTCATTACTTACCTAGGCTTTAACCTTTCCAACATCCCCCGAGTTAAGTTG
Organism: Gorsachius magnificus; assembly: GCA_034008185.1. Taxonomy (NCBI): domain Eukaryota; kingdom Metazoa; phylum Chordata; class Aves; order Pelecaniformes; family Ardeidae; genus Gorsachius; species Gorsachius magnificus. The sequence continues at coordinate 170,266,088 of CM067081.1, forward strand.
CAGTACAGGCTTTTCTACAATGATTTATGTATCACATTATGAAATATTAATAATAAAGTACACTTCTACTCAAATAACCTCCTAATTCATTTTGATTTGCCCTTTTTTGTAGGTTTTTTTTTTTTTAAGTAGTTGATGCTATTTTATTCACTGATGAAACAAACCCACTTCTGAAGTGCATAATTTTATTAATGCCTCTTTTGTAAGTAAATTGCTGAACTTGGCTGACAAATATACATCAATAAAAAGTTGATAAGCTTAGAAATAAGGTAATACACTATTTTCTCATCACCATACAAGTTAATATGATTGACATCAAGAAATATAACACCTTTTTAGCCACCACCCACCAACTTTCTGAACTGAGACACATATGGTCAAAGTGGTTGTAGCTTGTGCATGGAGGTTGGAGGACTTTGGCTGCGCTGGAGCCTGGGATATCTGGGTCTCCTTTCTGCCAGCCAGTGTATAATTTCATCTCTGCTTCTGCCTGCTTTCACACTGTGAGCCTATTTTCTTTATTTTGCCAGAAAGCCTTGTACTCAAATTGAAGTGAAATGGAAAATCAGTCATTTTAAATACAGGCTATCTATCCAGTGCATGCTAGTTTATTTTCAAGGACACACTGTTACCGTGTTAGAGCTGATCAGAAAAGTTCTGTTGAAATGTTTTGCCACAGTCATATTCTTGGCCAGAAATAAAATTGATTTTGGTGAGGTCACCGATAAAAATGAAATAAAAATGTTGAATCAAAAGAGTTTATAACATATTTTCATTTAATCTTTTTATGCCAGCAACAATGTAAAATATGACACATGAATTGTAATTTCCATTGGAAATTATGTTTACATTCATTTCATCCATTTACAAAATGCTTTTCTAATGTGTATTCCACAGAAGATATTGAAAACTTTGAAATATTGAAATTTTCCATAAAATTGATATTTTCCATTTTTTTGACATGATCAGTAATAAAAAGACCACTCACATTTAGGACTAAGATAAGATACTAAAAGGCAAAACCTGATGCATGGTATCTGAAAATGTCTAAACAAACCAAAACAGGGAAGAAACTACTAGAATTGTAATTAGGTAGATTATTTACAGTTTTTCAATTACTGTACATAACAGAACTAAATTATAATAAAATAATTATTAATAAAACTAATATTTACCTGCAATAAAATACTATTTCTAATATCTTGAGGTTTTAATTTTTAAACCAATATTTTATCCACTGAAACAAAATATTTACCTAATAAGAGGTGTAGATTCTTGTCTTAAGTGACCAGAAGAAACTTCTATAAATAAAATAGGAGATGAGTTCTTCTGGAGAGAAAATTCACTAGAAAAATGTGAAAAGGAACTGATAAAACTGCAGCTTTCCTAAATCATAGTTTGTGATATAGATTGTTGTAAATCTGCAACAAAATTTTTTGAGTACCTAGAAATATTTAATTGGGCAAACTTATGAGACAAGTAGACATATCTAAATTATATTTTATCTCAAACTTTTTTTTTATGCAATGACGTCAACATTGTCTTAATTAAAGGGGGACATCAATGTCTAAACATAACAAACAATCTTGGAGGCAGAAAATCCAGTTGTTTTTTTTTATCTTCACTACTGCAAATAATTAGAAGCTTGACAATCAGCTAAAGATACTTTAACAGTCACGTCTTATCTCACTGCTAGAGGTCTATTATCCTTGCAGTTAATGTAATCTGACTGTTCTAGTCAGAAATGTTATGATTTTGGAGAGAGAATAGGCCTCTTGTTTGTTTATCTTTTCATTATTGAAGAAACTATATGGGGTATCAATACTTAGAATAAAATAGTAGCTTCCATTAAGAACTAGAATGTTAAGAAATTTGGTGTAACTCTTCAGTGATGTAAAACATATTAGTTATAATTTGTTTACAATTATGAGTCTAGGAGAACTATGCTAGCTTACTGCAGTTAGAGTTTTGAAATAAGTTTTGACTTCCTAGGTTTTTAATACAACAGTATTGCTGTCTGCTGTTTTATTTGCCATAATGAACAATGGAAGGACTGCCATCAATTTGTGTTATACTTTCTGGGGGTTTATTGTTTGGTTGGTTTTGTGTGGTTGGTTTGTTTGTTTGGTTTTTTTTCCCACCTGAAATATTTTGACTGTTGAATGGGAAAGTTTTGATACCTATAGAAAAGATGGGGAAAATCTTTTTAGTAGGGCCAGCTGTGACAGGACAAGGGGTAATGGTTTTAAACTGAAGCAGGGTAGGTTTAGACTAGATATAAGAAAGAAATTCTTTACAATGAGGGTGGTGAAACACTGGAAGGGGTTGCCCAGAGAGGTAGTGGAGGCCCCATCCCTGGAAACATTCAAGGCCAGGTTGGACGGGGCTCTGAGCAACCTCATCTGGTTAAAGCTGTCCCTGCTCACTGCAGGAGGGTTGGGCTAGATGCCCTCTAGGGGTCCCTTCCAACCTCAAACATTCTATGATTCTGTGATTCTAAGATTCTATGATTCTATATGGCTTAATTATTTTGCCAGTGTAGAATCCTCTTCTGAGACCTTTTAAAATAGTCTCTTTTGAGCCCTTCTACCAGTGACACAGGAAAACAGGAAAAGCAGAATTTGACCAGAGTTATTTTTTTAAAATTTCATCACAGAGCAAGACAACTGAATTAAATACACACCTGTTAATAACATAATGTTTCTTGAAAAGGTACTGTTAAAACACTTCACCATTTTTAACATATAAAATTATATGATGCTGTTGTCACTGTCATGTTGTTACTGAGATGCATCCAAACAAGTGAGGGTAGAAGTGTCTGACTGTGTCTTTGTATCTGTCTATCTGTGGGTGGTTTGATGACATTTAATGTAAACCAATAACATTATATCATTTGGCATGTTGTGTATTTTTCTTCAGTAGAATTTTTTCTTTTTAATATTTTGTCGAATTGGTAAAGTTTGACCCATGCTTCTTCTCTGGCAGGCAGAAAAAGTATATTTTATGGAGAGAATATTCTGGGTAATTTTAATGATGATATTGTGATGATTTATGGTGGGATTTATATTTATTTCATTTTCTGGTCCAATGTAATCAAATAGCTTCTTCCCACGTGGAGTGGAGCGGTGTTCTCCAGAGAACAAGCATGCATTACCATTTGGAAGGCAGTAGCCAAGCTCCAGTTTCTATTCAATAATCACCACTGAAAATGGCATTATCCCCTTCTTATGCTTTTCTTTTGGGGGCATAAGGGCACATGTGTATGTGCTTACTCCCTCCAGCCTATATGTGCAAATCTGTGTTAGACACTCATGTTCTTCCTCTTTATATTAAATTTATTTCTGTGATACTTTTGCAAACATATCCAATATAAATATAAATTTGAGCTCTTTAAAGCATGTTCAAAACTGACACTTTTCATATAGGCATATAAAGCAAAATCCTAAGAAAATAGCATGCTAAATACTGGTAGTTCTCTAGGCAAATCTGTCATCGACAGTCAGTGCCTCTGGAGTTAAGAACCAGACCAATTCAGCACATTTTATTGTGTGTCATAAAGAAAAAAAAAACATAAAAAAAAATTATGATTCTGCATCACACTAACATGCAGAATCAGATGGGGGTACAACCTTCATATTCTGGTTGTGTATTTTGCTTGAAGCGTGCTCTTCTCTGTTTCTCCTTTTTCATATATGCAATATAATCTGTATTTTCTCCATTTTTTTTAACCATTGTACTTGAATTAGCCTTCAGAAACTCCTTCAGAATTCATAAGATAAAGCTGAAACTTTTTTTTTTTTTTTTAAAGGTTTCTTTCTTGTTTCCAAGTAGTCTTTTGAGAGAAGGAATATTTCAAAATGTGTTTCTGGAAATGTACTAATTTCTGTAGTACGAGCAGAACCATCACAATTATATTTATTATGCCCACTAATGCAAGTTCTAAAATATTTTTTGTTGCTGTGGAAAGCTCTATTAAGCTTTTATAACTAAATAAGTAGATGGATGAATGCATCGTTGCATAGGGCAAATTAATCATTGAGTCCCTAGCTACTAGAACAGTTCTGATCCTCCTTCTATTTGAGCCAGGAAAATGCTGCTTCAGGATGAAAGCACTAGTGATAATAAAACATATTTTACGTATTTGAAACTGTGCTGAACTGACTATAGAAGCTTTAAAAGTCATGAAAACCTTTTCCAAAATGTGCTTACACTTTCAATATAATTATTACTCATCCCTATCCAGATTTCTATGGCACAGGTTTTTCTCCAGTGGATGATTTTATAGTGAAGATTTGTTCAATAGAAGATTTTAACAGAGAGGGATGTTTTGATCCAATAAATGGCTGCTTCTTTGGAGTTTGTTTTTAAGTTTTATTTTAAAGTTTCTGTTGAAAATGTCTTTGGTTTTGTTGTTTGGGCTACTGCTTTAGCCCTTATGCCAGACCACTTAAAATGTAACCTGTAGAAATGCATTTGAAAATAAAGCTATTTCATTAAGGTTCTTCATGTGCACTTTCATGTTTCTTTATGTGTAGAGATGTCAATCATTTTAATGAGTTACTATCTGTTATGTAAGAGCACAACTTTGGGTAGGAATGAGCAGAGAAATTAATGAATCTACAAAAATAAAAATTCCAGCTTAGATAAAAAATCAAGAGCTTATTTGAAGCAAATCTTCTCTTAGTGAAATTATAAGCTATAAGATATAATAAGATAGCTATATCTTATTCTTGTGCAAGAGAACTGTTCAACTTACACTGGAGAGAGGCTGGAGAACCCAGAAGCTCATCTTTTCCCCAGAAGAATGTATAGAATTTATACTGATGATAGATGACTTCTTACAAACCTTGCTCTTGTATTCTGCAGGCAAATGCAATAGAGGTAGTATCCAGACTGACTCAGCGGAAAACATGTTGGTTAGTACATTGAATAATGCAGGAGGTTGAGAACACTAAGCAATATTTACTAACAAAGGATGATGTGTTTGTGCTGGGAAAAAAGACATTCTCTGCTTCAAACTTGTTGAAAATATTCTGACCCAATATTTCATGCTCAGAAAGAGTAGAGATGAATAGGAGAAAGGTTGCAGTTCACCTGAGAGTAGCAAGGTGATTTATAGAAGAAATATTTCTTAGAGTAGTACTTCAACTTCTGTTTCAGTGCTCTGTATTCCTCCTTCTCTCTGAGCAGTCAGAATGAACTGCTTTTCAGGAATAATTCAGCAGTTACTTTACTCCACCTTATATGTCTTTTCCTTTTAGGAAACAGCTGTGATCTTCATTATTTAACTGCAAAGCTGTTGAAGAGTGTTTTAAAGTGCCAAAAAAGTATTCCTTTATTCCTTATTAATTAGCAGAATCCGGGTCTTTTCTCAAGCAGGTGAAGCATCTTTTGTAGAAGGATACTGTGTTGGAAGATACTTCTTGTTGCCATTAACTCCTCCTTAGAACTCAGAAATTAGTATGACAAGAAGGGTATTCAGGAAGAAAAAAATATATAGGTTTTGTTTGGAAATCATGATTATCGTATAAGCACTTCTTGCTGGTCTTTTATTATCCCCAAGGCTGTTATCTAACTCCAATGCATTCACAGTTAGATATACTCATATGTGGGAATCTGCTTTATTTACCCATAATTCTGTGTTTCTGGTGGTTTGTTTTTTTTTAATGTTGTCCATTACTTTGCTGTCTTCAGGAAGGATTCTTGGCAAGTAGAATGATATGTTCTGTGAATGAGCATAATCACATGTTAATAAAGTTGTCATTACGGTGTCTTTCCTACCTCAAGCAGACTTTGGTTTTTAATCTTTACTTCATGTGGACTGTAAATACTCAGGCTTAGTAATTGTTGGAAGGGGAATACATGTTCAAAGAACAAAAAGGATTACTTTTATTATAAATGAGACATGCCTACATTTCTGGGTCTCCTGCTCCCTGCACACCCTGGCGCACACACACACATTTCTGAACCTGATTTCAATGATTTGAGTGCAAAGGAACTAAGAGGGCTCTGAATAAGCACTCCTCTTCAGTTCTGTATTGGAATGAGGTGCTCATGCTGCTGCCCAAAGGCTTCCAGTCTGAATGCTCTATGTATGCATAATAAGCACTGAAGTACAAACAGGCATCTACATTGACACAAAGAAACTGTTTTCTACAAGGAAATAATTCCTAGGAAACTAATTGGAAAGCATACTGAGAACAGATCTTACTGAATCCTTCACAAAGACAGGATTATCTCCAGGGGTTTTATAGGGTGAAGTTTTCAGGAAGGGCAGCCAAGGCTGAAAAAAAATTTTCTCCAAGATAATTCATTGTTCAGAGTTATTAACCTTTCCAGTTTTTTCTTTCACTAGAACATCATTCAGAAACCCAGACTAAAATGCTACTGAACATGTTAGACCCAAGTAAAACAGATAATGTGGGAATCTGAACAGTGATTTTTGATACCATTCCCATTGACATGTTTAAAGCATATGACTATCAGTTTTTAAAACCTTGCAAACAAAATACTGTACAGATGATGCTTCTGTGAAGCCATATACTTCACGTAGATAGACATGATGGATTTTATTACCAGGAGTTTTAGTGCTGTCGTTTTAAATGAGCATATTTTCTGAATGTCATTACTTTTTATTTAATTAATACCTTGGTTTTAAAGATTAGGATCATTCTGAAGCCACATTATTATTCTATGCAGCAGCTTACTTCAGGCTCATTTATTTTCATCGCTGCATTCTTTGGGAACGTCAGATTTGTTTATTCAGAGTAGATAAATCTGCCATGTGGTAAATGATAAAAGGGAGATGGTCAAGTATGTTATGTTTCTAACCCTCTGAGTCCTGTCAAAATTATTGTAAAAATGTATGATATATTTTGAAAGAATATGAATAATGTCTTGCTCTATTCTGTGGAACACTTATGAATTCCATATAGAATACTATTAGTCTAGAAATTGGATATGCCAGTGTACTATAGAGAAATGAGTTTTTGAATATAATGTTCTGCATAAAATGAAGAATGTTATTTATCATAATATTTGGCATTTAAATAGAACTTTTCTGACTCTCTAAGCATTTTATTAACATTTATTAAGCAAGGCACATGACACATTCTTTGAGGTAAGCAATCCTACTTCCATTAAATTAAGAAAAAAAGATAACAGCATAAGGATTTGGTGGTTAGTCAGAACCATCATCATGTGCCTTTTCTAGGCTTCATGATTAGGTATTGAGACCACATTTCTTCATTTCTTGAAAATTAATAGCATATGTTAACAAGCCAAAGCAAAGTTAAGATTAAATTTATATTGGGTCACTTCAATAAGCAAAACATTAGGGAACACTTATTTTCTTAGTTTATGTTCTTTTTTTTTTTTTGTTCTAAGGATGAAATAAAATGCTCTATTAACTCTTGACAGTCTGGTGAGTGATGATCTTTTGAACTTGTACTACTACTATTTAAGGAATCATTCAAAAGTGGTCTACTTTTTGTTGAAGACATTCCTTAGCACAAAAAATATAGAGATCCATCGTAATTTTACACACTTCCATTCAGAATAGTACATATTTAGTTAAACATATTCTTTTACTAAACAGCTCTAATGCCTCCTAGATATTCTAGACACAGATTTTCAGAAATTAGGTGCAATTATCCCACTAAATCATTTGATATAAAGTTTGTTATGACAAAACTTTAAAAATAGGAAGACGACTGTTGTGGTATCTTTGTCTCTTGAGATTGAATTTATCTTTGACTTCTTAAATAATTCTGATTGGCCATGTGCCAGTGTGCCCATGCTATTAAAAATGCAGATTTATTAACAGAAATGCAAATCAATTTGCTGCTGGTATAAAGTATGTCATATCCCAAACAGTCTGGAACTACATTATGTTTGTAAGAGTAGTAAGTAGCTGTATCTCCATAATTTGTTTGGAAGGTCTGATTGGTAATATAGGTTGGGTTTAAGACTGTTCAGGTCCCTCAAGAAGAGAAGCAAAATTAAGCCATTACATCTTGTACTGAGGTGAGAAACAAATCCACATGAATTAGTAAAAACATTTCATAAAATTGCTTCTTGCCCAGAAAACATATTTTCAATTGACTGATTAAAAAAAAAAGAAAAGAGAAAAAATATCTAGAATTCAAAATGTATGATAAGAACAATAAGAAGCTAAGGATTTCTTATGCTAATAAAACTACTAATTCCTACTAAGCCTTATATTTAGATGCACAGGATTATAGACTAGAGCTTCAGAAATAAATTGAACCATGTGCTTCCATTTTCAAAAAGTATTGCAGAGCCTTAGACATTATGGAATATATCTGCATAGAAATGTTATCTAAGTATGAACTGAACTGTCTTTCCGTGAGAACATTTGCAAGAGAGATTTTGAATAGGAACAATTTAATTATCTGCCTTGCTCCTTTTCATTTGTAGTCCCATGTAAGGTGGAATACTCTGTGTATTGAATTTTGCCCTGTGAGTATTGAGATTTTATAATCTGTGGGGAAAGAATAACATACAACATTAGAAGAGCATCCCTTTGCCTCCTTGTGGTGGAAATATGCTTCAGGCTATCCTTCTCAAAGTACACATGAATAGTTTAGGTTCTCTTATAAAAATTTGTAATGAGAAGAAAATCCAACATGGTATTCTTTGCTACTCCTTTTCTGTTTTACCTACCTCTCCTGGGTTTGTTTGGTTGTTTTGGGGGGTTTGGTTTTTGGTTTGTTTTTTTTTTTAATAGAAGGACCTTAAGAATCCTCCTTCATTTTTCTTGTAACACGCCATAATGCCAAAGATTTGGTGGTTTTTCCTTCTTTTTTTTTTTTTTTTTTTTTTTTTTTCTTCTGATTGGAGCCTGGAAGAGATTGCTGCAACATTTGGCTCATACTAAGCATATTGAAAAAACCTCCAAACCTAAAAGTTTGATGCACAGTCACTTAGACTGGATGTAATCCACAAAAAGAAGTTTGACCACTGCTTATTCTATCTGTTCACCCATTCCTATATTGCAGCTTTATGCTAAAAACCCCAAATCATCTGAAAACAGCAATCTAGTTCTATTCAGAATCACATGCATTTTCATCTGGTAACTGTGTTACACTCTTGTTACCTCTGCATCTCCATAATCTTACTAATTACTTAGTTCTTCTTTAACTAAGAGTACTTTGACCATTGTATTTTTCACTTTTCATCAACTGACTATTGCTTTATTATCCATATGTAGTCTTTCCAAATATGATCTCATTGTACACAGGTTTTACTGAGATTGTGCTTGATGACTTATGTTGTGATTTTCCATGAGACAGAAGACTAGTGGGCCTCCTGAAGCACATTCTTGGTCAGAAGAAATATGGGAAAAACATTTTAAACTCAAATAAACACACTATTAAAATAAATTATTTTAACCACCATGTGTGCAGTCTCACAATATGCATTTTACAAAAGTCACTTTAAAGAGTAGAAAAACATTTTATTCTTTTTAAGGTGTTTTTCCTTTTTACATATGGAATTTTGCTTTCCCTCAAGTGATGAATGTGCCTAGCATACTATTTATAAGACAGGCCTTTCAACACATCATGGACCATGAAGGACTAAGATGACTTTATTCGGACTATCCAATGTAATAGAATTAACTAGAGCATACCTGAAAAGGGCAATAAAAAATCCTATCCACTTCAAGAAAAGTTTGGTTTTTTTCTTTAGCATTACTTTTATAAAGGTGATGAACAAAGCTAAAGCTGATTTTTAAAAAAAGTTTCAAAATGATATAACTTTCCTTGTATTGTCATGCAAGGTGTTTTTTTTTTTTAAAAAAAGCTCTATAGAACTATCCTGACAAAACAGACAAATATTTTCTCCTTTTCACGACAGTGTATTCTTCTTTTATTATTCTTTGTGACTTATTTTATTTAATAATGAAATATTAGGACTGAATTCATTTCTTTTGAATCATATTTTTCAAAATGAACAGATAAAAACTGCTACGTATTTTAAAAATATCTTTAATTTACTCCAAATGCAAGTGATTTTTAGAAAAACCTTTGCCTTCATGAAAACTCTGGAATGCTTCTTGTTTGTAAAAGAAGATACTCTGGACAATGAGTGTTTCTCATTTTGAGACAAGCATTATACAAACATATTTCTTTTCTTCCTCCTTTATACAAAGAATTTTTTTTACATGCTGGAGTTTTCAAAGGAAAAATCTCTTGAGACCTTGGATGAATCAATGGCATCTGAGTGGCTAAAACTACTTGATTACTAACTGCATCAGTTTACCGTGAGTTTTTTACCAGCCCTGTTCACCTTGCAAACTGCATTTATACCTTGATAACACAGTCACAAGCATTCAAGTTATTTCAGTTCAACTGCAGATTGAACCCACTCTATGTGGGTTCCCCCAACACATTTGTTTCAGTAGTTTAAATGGACTAGTTTTAGTTTGTAGTTGGCTGGCTATTAATGTGTGATCAATAATATTGTCCCATTTGAAGGAAACTACACTAATTTTTATTTTTGCATTGCTCAAATATGTCCTTAAATTTATGTAGTTTTGTGGAACTGTTTCAAGCAAACCGAATACATCAGAAGCATATCACTGTGAAGGTGATGATATGAAACATACTGGTTTTCCAGAGCGCATTTTGTTTGAAACACAGAGTACCCTTCCAGTGGTCATTATAATGATTTGGATCAGACATAGGCTCCTGATCTTTGGCTTTGGGGAGGAATATGTCTGAGTGTGCTTTCCCTAGTGAATAGGTGGCAGTCTTATTTTACTAAGCCTAACATCTACTGCTCTGGTAACTCATTGGTGGTGGAGTAAATACTCTTCCTTTGTTGTTCAGTCTCCTGGGAGACCAGAATCACAAAATCACAGAATGGATGAGGTTGGAAGGGATATCTGGAGGTTATATAATTGTTTTCTCTGTCTTTTCTTGTATTCTATTTAAAAAAAAATCAGAAACATTATGGTCTGAAGAAAAAAAGTTGTAAATTCTATCAGAAGGCATAAGGATTGGAACAAAGAAGACTTGAACCTAGAAAGGGAAAGAGGAGAGAAAGATTGGGCTGTGGAGAGTTCTTTGTTTCATTTTTATGTAATGAACGCACAAATAGTACAATAAAGATGAAAAAACATGTCCTCAGAAGGACACGGGGAGGGAATAAGATTAAAAAGCTCATGGGTCAAGATAAAGACCAATTACCATCATGGACAAAACAGTTAAAACAATTAAAATAGTAAAGAGTTGGATGGTGAGATGGTGAGAAACAAAACCAAAAACTAAAACTACTTCCAGCATGTTTTTTCCCCACGCTCAGTTTAACTTCTTCATTCCTGACTCTTCCACCTCATCCTTGCCCCTGCTGAGCAGATCAGAGAGGGATAGTGGTTGCAGTCAGTCCACAAATGTTCATCTCTGCCAATCTTTCTCCTCACACTTTCCCCCTGCTCTTTTTTGTTTGTTTATTGTTCTGAGTAGTACATTCAATATACCTAGTTTTCCCAACTACAAAAGAAAACACCACCTCTTTCTGAAAGAAGGATTAACTTGTCTCCTGGAGATTTTCAAGTGTTTATTTTCATAAAAGCAATTATTTTTTCTTTGCCTCTGTTGGAAAAATCTCATCTAGAATCTCTAATCTTAGTACTGCAGGTTTGCTTGGCCTCTCTGTTGCTGAAATGTGCTGATCGTGGTTAATGTTTTACTTTCATAAAGGCATTTTTTTTGTCTATGTTGGAGAGTAATATCCACCATAAAGGTCATGACTTGTAAAGATACATGAAGTGAAGTGAGTGGCACAAAACAGTAGGTAGCAAAGCATTGTACAATTCAGTGAACAACAAGGTCAATTACTTCATATCTACTTGTAGTTCAGCACAGCTGGACTGAAAAAATCGTAATGCCTGACTGGCATTCTGCAGCAGTTTAATGTAGAATAATAATGGAGTTTAAATCACCAGTTTACCAAAAAGTGTCATTCTGAGTGGGCAAGCATAGAAATGAGAAGCAAGCTGTCTGTCAGAAAAATAATATGAAAATAACTGAAAACTATTAGTAGAACAGAAAAGAAAATAGCACACAACACATTGCTGCTTAAACTATTGGTCTGACATCCTAGTTTTTCATACAATTTTTAATCTTAAAACTAACTGGTCAGACTATTACAGAAATTCTTTACTATTCAAACACTGCTGGTAGTTTTTTATAGAGCCAAATTACCCCAGTAAAGAATTTCCAAATAATCAACATCTGAGTTCGAAAGTTCAGTTGCACTAGTAAATTCCTTTAAAATAAATTAGTGTTGTGATTATGTACATTACTTCAAGTACTGCACTTCATTGTAAAATAATTGGAAACAGTAAAGTTTAACTCCCTAAATGCATAAGAAACATGAGGCAATACTTTAATAAGGAGAAAGATAAAAAAAAAGAATAGAGGAAAGTCAAAGAGAAATTTGGCATATATTGATAACTATGCAGAGGGAACCTCATAGTACGTCTTTAAGATCATTATAATAAAATGAACCTGTCAGATAAAGCCTGTCACAAACTTTGCAATTTTAATAAGTTGTCAGGAACTGTTACAGAATTACAATGCATTTGAGTGGTTCTTCCCAAATTTTATATCAAGTCCACTGCTACATGCATTTTAACATTTATATGCAAATTCACAAAGAAAGTTATTTTAGAACTCGGATAATATTTTTATAAAAATTATTTTGGCATTACATGAAATAGATTAACTAAGATGGGATAACCTCATTAGTATAAAGAAAGCTACTGTAATTTAATCATTATTAGGTGTTTGTACACAGTTTAGGACACATCCACAAGTTCATTTTGCCCAGAAAATAGGTAAAAATTTGTTAATGTTTTTCATTATATAATTTTTATTGTGTACATTAAACAGGTTTTTAGTAGTGACTCAGAAACATATATACAGTGATAGGATTTGGAAAACAATTTTTCCTTTCAATATAGTTTATTTCCCTGTTCAGCTAGTATAGGGCTGCAAAACTGTAAGAGAAAACTTGATTATGAAATTTACACTTTCTCTATAGGATTTCTAATTTTCTCCAACTAAAACATCCTTTACAACATCTTCTCTGGACCTTCTTTCCATCGTAGTTTCCAGCCATACCATATAGCATGGGATTTTTGTGTTGCAAGCTCAAACCCTGTGTTCCTTATTAATAGCCATACAGAATAGTATTTCAGTTTTTCTGAACACACTGACTTCTGGCTCTTTTGATGTTGCAGGTGAAGTCATTACATGGAAAAGAGTCTTGTCACCCATATACCCATCCAGCTGTTTCACTGTGTCGAGTGGGAAGCAGAAGCAGGAATGCCAGAAGCAGGTGATGGGAAGGATGGAGATGGAAATTAAAAGGGCATCTGATGGGAGAAAGCTTTTGTTTCTAAGTTCTTATATTCAATTAGAGTGGCAGCAATGACTGCAGAGATTAGAGGCTAGTGTTCTGGCTATTTTCAAGAAGAAGTCTGGCAACCAGATTTCCATTTTATGCTCAACCTAGAAGAACACGTGTTTTTCCTCAAATATGTAAAATATGAAGTTCCTTTAATCCTGTGAATAAATACTATGCATCATAGGGCATTCTTTCTCACAAACCTTTTCAAATCTAACCAATATAATTTCACAGGTTTGCTTTTTCTGAGTCATAGGACGCTAAAAGCATGGTAGATGCCAGTTCATGCACCTCAGAAACTAGGTTAGTAACTAAGGATGTTTCTGCTATTAGCACAGCTTTTACTCTCATACTTTCAAATGATGAAATTTGGTTTGGCTGGTTGTTAGGTCAAACTCTAATTATAAATTAGTTTTCCTTTATGAAGAAGCCCAGAGGTTGTGCCAAAGATATTAAAATCTCATTCTTTTAACAGAGGGTAGTCACCGTACTGGCAATGAAATAATTATTTCACATGTGAATGTAGTAATTCACACTTGGCTTTTTGCAGCATGAGAATATTCTTTTACAACAGACATTACCCATTGCTAGAAGCATGCTGCCAGATTAAAAGGATAAATGGTCTAATCTAGTGTGGCAGCATTCCTAAATTGACAAAAATAAAATTAACTTTAGTACTGTTATCAGTGTACTTGGCCGTCGTGTATATGAAAATGCCCTGGGAAAATTATGATTGACTGCTCTCAAGGAAGCAGTTCCAATACAAAGTGTAATAGACACAGGAAAATAAGACAAAAGTGAACAAAATTGTGTGTTCTTGCAGTTGCTGAGATGGAAATGCCAGCAAGTTCTGATCTTCTCATTCAGTCTTGCAACATATGTAAGGTTTTTGCCAAGCAGCCAAACTGTAGGTTTGACTGGCTCTAGCTGCACCCTCTTTCTCAGGTAACCCCTTTTTATTACCTAGGTAATGTCCTTTTTTTTTTCTGTCATCATAAAAAGAAAACATCTTCCAACCAAATTTTATAGATCAGGAAAGAAGCAATCACCATTACATTCTGTTTGGTCATACCAGGAATTCTGGGAGAAAAGTGACCGTTAGAAGTTTTCTCTGTGCAGGGCAAAGTGACATAAATGTCACAAGATAAAACCAGACAACTACAAGTGGGCTTTCTTCTGAACTCCAAATCAACAGTTTTTAGGTTGTTACCTGTGATAGAGAATATGAAGTACATAACTTTTAATTCTACCAATTAGTTCTGATTTTTTCTTTTCCCACATCACTTAGTAACAGACCATAAAAAAAGTATGAAATGAAGTAAGTTCTCAGTTTTCTAAACTTTCTTTCCCACATAGGAGATTTTTTAAAAAAGTGTAGTTCAACTTCTTTTTTTCCCTTCAGTTTCTTCAAAATTGCTAGACAGTTGTGGAACATTGTTAGAGACCACAGCCTACTTTCCAACATGAAATTCTGAAGAGGGTGGGGAACAGAGCAGTTACTAGGTAATCACATTAATTTACTTCTCAACAGTACAATTATCTAAGATTTCAAATACCAGAAGAATTTCTGTAAAAATTGTATATTATTTAGTCTCCTCTGAAGCAAGGTCAAGAAACTATCAAATGAGTGAATAGATTTTTTAGTAATAGGAGAGGAATGACAAATCTCAAGGGCTGCAGTGGTCAGTCTGTGCACTGAAGGGCACTAGTGTCTGGAAACACCTCAGAGGTTTCTCACTGCAACTGCAATTCTGAAGTGGTTCAATCATTTACAGCATTTTGAGGATACACAAAAATGCTTCTTTTTTTTTTTTTTCCTTATAGGCATGTCTTTTTCTAAAACCAAGATGAGTAATTTGCTTTAGAACTTATTTATTAAATTAACTGATGTAAGGTTTTGGATATTGTTTTGTATATTCTTCATTAAATTTATTTTGAGAGAATAAAAATAAGAATAACCCTCAACATTCTCAGATATAACCTGAGGAAAATATGTATTGCAGATTATCTTTGATAGACAGCAACAGACATCACACACAACAGTCTGCACCCATTAAATAACCTGCTAGAGATAAGATACTACACAATGACAGCTTAATGAAGAGTGACGCAGAAGCTCTTAAATACACTGAACTTGCATCTGCTGCATCATTCTATATGTAGTCCCACTGAAACCAATTGTGATCAGAATTATTTTGTTGAATTGGGAAGAAATGCATCATGTTTAGGTATATGTGTTTATCTTATATAGAATTTCAGTATGGGCCTGTTAAATGATGATGTCAGAGTTGATATGAGTCTTAACTGAGCAAAGACTAGAGGATCTAATCACCTTAGTGTAAATTTTCAGTGACAATCTGAGAGAAATCAACTGAAATAAACAGAGCAAGATGGGGAGGGAAAAATGACAATTAACAGTCTGTCCTACTGCAAGTAAGCAAATAGCTCCAGCAACCTGCTGTTAAATTATTACACAAACCCTCAGGTTATAAAATGAACATACAGCCATTCTGCATTACTTTTTCATGTCCTTTTGCAAGGTCAGAATGCCACTAAATTAGAATGATGGATCCGCTGGGAATCTTTCTAAAGCATATTGCCCCCTTGCACGTACACTGCTGGCGTTTTTGCAGATGTATGGGAAATTATAGCATAGCAGCAGTAGCAAGTTTAAGGTGAGATCAAGGGACTCTGAAAGTCTCAGAACATTGAGGGAACACCTGGGTCTTGCGGAAAACTAGCAGTTGGTGCTCGAATTTGTTAGCTATAACCTCTCCACAAAGGAATGGTCTCTGTGGTCTATTTGAGAGCATTAGTATAGTAAATATATGTAACTACTCTTCAAATTGCTAGGTGGTAAAGATTTTCAGCATTTTGAAAGAATCTGAGAACACATTATGGAGTTTTGCTTTTATTTTTCTTTCTGAAACATAATAGAACTGGAGAAAGTTGACAACAGGAAGACCAGAAGATTTAGTAAAAAGCCTACATGAATCTTCTCGGTTTTAGATGCACACAATGATCTCCAATATGCTAACATAATTTTGTGAAAAATACTATCCTCTGGGGCCCTGCAGATCCTTACAGATTTGATGCCACAGTCTGTGCCTTAATGGCTGACCTGAATAGAGGGCAAAACAAAGCTGTATTGTTTGGAAGAGCAGGGGAAAGACTGCGGTAAAGGCACCTTCCCTACCAGAGTGCAGGAAAGGTGGTGTTAGCTCCATTACTCTTTCTAATGACTGCCTGCTACCTTTCCCCATAAACCTCCTCTGGGGCATTGTAAACCACGGCAGGCACACTGGCTGAGAAAGAAATCCTTTTCCCTTTCTAAGTTCAAAGCCTGTAACTGAACCTAAGCATCTGCCTGAAGACCCTCAAGAAAATGGACTTCCATAAACTTTTTTCTAGTCTATACTTTATCATGACTGATTGTTTAATGGTCATTGTAATTCTATGTTTGCAGATAATGTGGCACTTGATTTCACTGTAGTCTGTATATGAATATAAAATTTTGCATGCTATAGCTTTTGCACATGAGAATTTGCATCTATAAAATGTGTTTAGACTATCTATACATTTTTTCTTCAATGGAATGCATATGCATGATGAAGTATAATTATTTTTTGTTTTCTTAATTTTTTTCTTTTCTTTCAATTACAACTTTAAAAAGCTTCTTTTTCTGTGAATATAAGGGGCATTTTTCAATGAAAATGAAAATTAAAATAGGAGATAGGTATGTTTTATAGCTGACTTTTCTAATCATAAATACATGCATCTCTTATAAAGGATAATTGTTGTTTAATGTCCTTTACATGCAGCAATCACCTTCATTAAATTTTCAAATGATCTCCTGAGCAGTGACTTATAAGATGTTAAAGTTAATGCTGTAGCAAACTCAGATAATTGTGTAATAAATACATAAATATACCTAGGTATGAATTAACTGCTTGAGTTAAGACATATAATTTTAAGTTATGTTTTCAGGGATAGAAGATGCATGTTTGGAAAATGTGCATGCTTAAAAAAAATGCATTTAGCAGCCCAAATACGCTTGACATGGACGTGTGCTAGCCTAAACAAGAGTGGATGACATGACAAAACTCTTTTATTACCTCCTTCATGCACATCCTGTTGATACTTCCTCCACAAGAAACATTGCAGCAAATTATATTTGTGACTTCACCATTCTATGCTATATCGGTACTACAACACCAGAAAACAAAAAGAAAAATCTATTTTAGCTGTTTTCTCATGTGTGTGTAGTTTTTTTTTTTTAAACAAACAAACAAAAAACCAGGCCTTTGTTCAAATCCAGGTGTCAGAAGATATTTTTATATATATATTTTTAAACACAGAGTTATCTCTAGTTATTCTGTCCCTAGAACTGAAAGACCCTTGTCTGACAGGTGGCATATTTCTATAAATTCTGCTCACATTTTTTTCCCTAAACATTGCCATATGAAGAAGATGTCTTTTTTTCTGTACTATAAAGAGTGTTTATGGAATATCTGCATGCAATAACTGGCTATCTCTGCAGAACAGGTATCCAATTGTTTTTCTGCTTGGATAAGAAAGAAGTGCAAGGTCTGTCAAAATAGCAAGTAGACACAAATTGTAGCAGATCTTTCAGCTAATTCATCATGCGTGTCTGATTGCAAATAGGAAAAGCCAGTTTTAAATCCCATAGTGAAAGTAATATTTATTGGGGTGATTATGGCTCAATATGGTGAAAGGTTTTCTTATCTCCTTGAAGAGTTCAGCTATACTGCATTGCAATGGCAGCATATAATCTCCTATTAATACCTTAATTAGAATGTCTCATACCTGAGGGCTTGTGACGTTAAGTACCTTCGCCACTCAATATAAAAAAAAATCTTCATTTTTAAACAAGTCATAGGACGGAGGACCTTATTTGAGGAAATACCCCGTAGACCGTAGACAGGCTAGAACACAGTTCCAAACTCCCTAATACAAAAGCAAGACTGAAACCTTTCAATCTCCTTCCCACCAACAAAAGCCTCACTTTAGCCTAGGCTGCTTATGTGAGCAATCCATTTGGGGGTGATGGTGGGAGCTGGGTATCTTCTCTGTAGAGGGCTGTGTGCATAAATAAGTTGCATCAAGGAGCCATCCACATTCTAGGAAATAGTTTCCACATCTGTTGTATAGTTTTAAAGGAGAACACAATTAAATACAGTTAAAATAGTTTGTGACATTACACATTGAAAAAAACCCTCTTTTTACAAACAAATGGAGAATTCCTATCTGTGCTGTCAGTGTATTCTACACAAGTGTTGTGGATGCTGATGTTGCATATGTATATACATTGGAACAAAAACATCTAAAGCAGTGATGAGAAGTGCTAATGACAAGATTAAATGTTCTCCTTGTTTGCTAGGAATAAAAAAAATCCTCCAAAATATAAAAATATAAAGTTATGGTGTTGTGTGTGTGGCATACAACATAAACAAGTTTAAAGGATTCATTTTTGCTGCTTACTTATATTTTGCCGCCATTGCACTTCCCTCAAGAACATTTCATCTCCTCTAACTTGCCCTAGAAACCAAATAGGGCATCATCACTCCATGTGCAGTTGTTACTTGTCTTGGTTTTGGCTGGGACAGAGTTAATTTTCATCCTAGTAGGTGGTATAGTGCTGTGCTTTGGATTTAGGATGAGAAGAATGTTAACACACTGATGTTTCAGTTCTTGCTAAGTAGTGCTTAGGCTAGTCAAGGACTTCTCAGCTTCTCATGATCTGCCAGGTGCACGAGAAGTTGGGAGGGGGCACAGCCAGGACAGCTGACCCCAACTGGCCAAAAGGGTATTCCAGACCATATGACATCATGCTCAGCGTATAAGTTGAGAGAAGAAGAAGGAAGGGGGGGACGTTCGGAGTGATGGTGTTTGTCTTCCCAAGTCACTTACCTGAGAGGGAGCCCTGCTGTCCTGGGGATGGCTGAACACCTGTCTGCTGGTGGGAAGTGGTGAATGAATTCCTTGTTTCGCTTTGCTTGCACATGCAGCTTTTGATTTACCTATTAAACTGTCTTTATCTCAGCCCATGAGTTTTCTCACTTTTACTTTTCTGGTTCTCTCCCCCATCCCAACAGGAGGGAGTGAGCAAGCAGCTGTGTGGTGTTTAGTTTGCGGCTGGGGTTAAACCACAATATTATTTTACACATTTAGGTGAAGTGGAAGATTTTCTTGAAGTCAGTAACCATGTTGCATATATACCTGTACACTTCTATATGGGATTTTCCCTTTTACTCATCTGTGTCTACAACAAGATTTACAGGGGCAGAAATTCAATTTGCACATCCATTTTCTGCCATGAAGGACACATGAATCCTAAATTAACTCAAAGATTCTGAAGATATCAGATTTTAAAATTGTTTCACAGTCATAATGCCAAGTTCCTTAAAATATCTTAATTTCACTCAAGAGGAGGGAAATTCAGTGAATCTCTTATGCTAATTGAGGGTCCATCGAACTGACAAACAGCATGTTATTAATTTAAAGACAGTCAAAATGATTGCACATCTCAGAGATTATAACAGGCAGTTACTGACATTGGTGACACAACACATTTCATTAGTAAGCATTCTGTCACGTGTTGGTAGCTATTCTGCCCTTAAAATTAAAAAAATCCCTCAGTAATGGAATTAGACTTATGTTGTCAGTCAGAAAAGCAAATGAATCAGCTCTATGTATAATCCTGATTCAAATATAATTTTATTGCCTGAATATGCAGGCCACTTAAAAAGAAAATAAAAAAAATCCCTGAGGCCCAATTGTATTACGTATCAGGCATAAGGCGCACTGACTCTTTTTTTTCCTTATGTATTAAAAAATCACTTTTTGGCTGATTCAAAAGAACCAATATATTTAAAATTTTGAATCAACAGCTTATCAAATATTTTAGAATTTAATTACCTCAGATATAGTGCTAGCCAAAAGCAGATTCCAGCTCCATACTTCATTTATGTCTTGGTATCTCTATAAATCAGAATTCCATATCTTGATGCCTCAACTATGGGTAACATGATTTATATTGGTTTTGTACTGATATTTATTTGTTTCTCTTCTCTGACAAGATGAGAAAATAATGTGTCTTGTCTTGTCTCAACACATACAACTAAAAATCCAGCTTACAAAACTGGAGAAACATTTATCTCTTTGTCATATACATGATTCACATACAATCAGTTTAGTATTTGTGGCTGAGATTATGCCCACTATCTTGTTGTGTATACTCTGTGCTTTCTCTTTCACCCAAAAGCATAAAGGATAGATGCTGAGTTCAGTAGTTATTTTGGTTCCTTCAGATTTAGTAATAGTATCTTGCTTCTGGCAGTTCATATGCAAGTTGTGACAATTCAGCCAGGTATTACCGCTAGTGAGTTCACACATCTTATGTTCTTAGTTAGCTAGTGAGTAGCTTGACCACTGTTGAGGAGTCCTTTTTCATGTATCTTGCTAGGAAACAGTAGAACACATTCAGAAGGGTCAATTAAATTGAGGTTAGAATCAGAGATTAGCAGTAAAATTCTTTTGAAGACTTCAACAGCAGCACAGAGAAAAGAATAAAATAAGTTTAGATGATAATAAAGAGAAACACAATTATACATGCAGAATATGCAGCAATGTCAGAATTATACTCTCTTGGCTGCATTCAAACAAGATCCAGCAACTATTGTAAAAATCAGGGATTCTGAGTGTCAAAAGTAGGAACTGCTGCCTGTGGTATTGTTTGTCTCACTAAAGAAGACAACACAGGGCCCAAATATTCATATTATCTTTAGTCAGTCAGGAGATCACTCAAGAAGAAATCATGTAGCTTTTGTGTAGATGCTGGATTGCTAAACTCAAATTAGTTGTTCACCTTGTTCATCTTAGCATATCCTGGCAGGAGTAGGGTATTATGAGGACTAGAAACAGCAGCCTTGGGAAAGATTTGAGAGAACCATTCCTTTAAATGTATAATTTACATTTTATTTATATATTTGCAAAATGCCTCAGGTGTATTGCTTAATAGCTTAAGATTTTCATTGCTTATAAGCTTAATATAAGCAAACTATTTTATTATTGTGATTTAAATTAGAATTGCATTATTACTTGACCTAAGCTTTCTAATTTCTCTTTCCATCACTAACCTATAACCTTTCAGAAAAACAAGATTACCATCCTCTGTCAATGTTCCTAAAATACTATAAATTTCTGCCAAACTCGTAATGATAATTTACCAGCTTCAGTTTCTGTGAAGTTGTATGACAACATCATCCAACCCAGCAACCGTTCTTTTTGGCCAAAACTTTACCACACTGGTCTAAGCCAACCTTCATTTAATTTTTTCCTCAAACCCAAAAGTCAATAGTTGAAATAGATTGAAACTGCAGGAAGAGCTCTGGCCATAAGAACTGTGAGAAGGAGAACAAAAATGGAGCCCTGTTGCTCCAACTCAGAAGAGGAAAGGAGAGGTTTTTCTGACTTCTTTTTGGCAGGAGATGGAAGAACACCGGATGGACTTGGTCTGCCCTCCTGTCTCAATATGTGTAGTCTCCAATGTAGTAACATTCTAATCGAAATCTGTTTCGAAAAAATGCCAAATGGACACAGGCTGTTAAAGTGAATAATTGGCAATGTCTTTGTGACTGATACAGTCTATTGGTTAAACTTGCAATTCATGTCTTTCTACTGGTTTTCACCCATTTTCACAGCCATCTGGTTTAGGTTATATTTTTAAATACTCTTACGCCAAGTTAATCCAAGTAAGACAGTTTTCAGGCATACTGCTCTGACGAAGAGAGAGAAAAACAGTCTAAATGGTAGCTAAAATGCAGTCAATATTTTACATGCTTATACTTCAAATACAGTTGAAATTTTGTATGAGCTCAGAGTGGTTATATTTAATTTTACCATATTATATCTTGCTACATAGCTTTATATGACAGCTTAGCATATTTTGGAGCAAAATTACCTTGAAATTCAATACTTCGGATACTTTTGAAGCAATAAATAGATGTATATCTTGAAAATTAATTTGAAGCTCTTGAACCCTGTACAGCCATTGAATTAGTATTTTATACACCAAGTATTTACCCAAGTAGACTAATGGAACATATATTCAGAAAGCATCACAAAGGAAAATAAGCTAACAACATGTAGACCCTATCTGTCTTTTGCCTCGCAAAAACTTAAAAAGACTTTACAACTTAATTTAAAAGGCAAGTCTATGCACGCTGCAGTTGCTCAAAGAAATTTTACTTATTTTATATATTTCCTATGTAAAAAATAATTTCTGCTACTGAAGTTCAGTGTAAAATAAAAAAATTTCTGGATGGTCCAGTTAGTCACATTTTTATTAGTATTGCTCTACACTTTCAGTTATAAGGTTAAGGTTATAAATATTTACTAAACTGTAACTATTTGAGATAAAATATTATGGATTCAGTATATTGCTAATAATAATCTGGATTATTCTTTTGTTATGTTCAGTTCATTGATTTGTCAGGATAAGTTTAAGGGAAGTGCACCACATTTTTGGGAAGAAACACAAAATGGAAATAGGACCTTTACAACTGGAAGTTTTCTACTGAAACCATGAAAAATCTGCTTCAGTTTGGCACATTTGGGAAGAACTTTGTGATTTGAACATAGTAGAGACCTGTATGTATGTCAGAGGAGATATCTGTTCGAGGTGTGCTGGGAGTATTCCATCCTTGGACAACAGAAACTGAAAATGACTTTTGTTACGACTGCGCCACACAGCTGTCAGGGTTTGCTGTGTAAACAGGATCAAGCATCAGAACTGAAACTGGCTTTATTATCTCTTTTAGAAGAGTTACATATTTTGACACACACACACACACACACACACACACACAAATCTTGATTTTCTTGTCGCAGTGAAAAGTAGTCTGCTTCTTTATAGAGCTACAAAACATTGTGTTCATGCCTGTTACCAATGGGAAATTGATTCTTGTGCTTGAATATCCCTCAGGTAGATGCTGGTAGCACACATGAGAACTAATGAGTAGAACCAAAATAATTATGGGAAGGGAAGTAAATTCAAGTTTGAGGCAGAACTGTAATTGAAACCCCTTTTTTTCCAGACCTCTAGGCATGACTAGAGATATTTTCTCTCTAATTCAAATTTACCATGGCAGTTTACCAGAAAAATGCTAGTAGTCATTCTACAATATTTGAATAGATTTAAAAAAAATAAATTATTCAGAACAAGTTAAAGAAGAAACAAAAAAAAAATTTACAAAGAGCACCAATAAATAATTTTGAATTGGCATGGAAGGTGCTACAAAATCATGCAGAAATATTTTGCAAAGATGCTTGTAATTACAAAGTTAAATTAAAACCAATAGAAACATTAGAGAAATAAATTTTAAAGTTATCTCCAGAAATGTGTGTATTTGTGTAATTCTACCAAAAATTTCTTGTTTTCTAAGCAAAGAACCATCTGGTTGCCTGACTAGGTTTAGATTAAATGTAGGATTTTAGAATTTACAAATTTCACTAGTTATTTATAGACTTGCCATTCTGCATAACTCAGTTTTCATCCAGAGAGGAAAGCGACTTGTTTTCTGTTAACCATACTGGAAGATCTTTTTTTCCCAACTGGTTGGTATTTAATGAAATGCTTTCTAACATATTATCAGGCATTTATAGAAAACTAAAGAAATTAAGGAAAGTCCTTCTAAAGCAGTAAAGGAGGAGAAGAACAGTAAATTACATCAGCAAGAAGTGTTTGGTGTTACTATTCTTCTTTCTGAGATAAAGTAAATAATAGAGGATGGGTTATAAGCAATGCTTATACAACACACTGCAATTTACAGACTGATTCCCTGAGCCTAAGAGGTATCACACCATTTGGGACACCAGAGCATGCTGGTGTCCCTACTGTCCTCTTGTCACCTTTCTGGTCCTGTGCAAAGGATATTCTGCCCACTGGAAACTTCGTATCTCAACATATGGAACACCTGGGAAGGAGGTGGCATCAAGGACTTGGGACTGGTTACAAAAACAGTACTTGAGTTAGATGAAAAAACAGAAAATGCCATATCTAGCAGCAGGTGAAAGGAAAACATAACCAAAATTGCTGAGCTGGATTAAGGCTGTGAGGGTGGTTTGGTTTGATATTTGAGAATTATAAGAAGTATTGTATCCAGACCTAATGATCCTCCAGTGTTTCATGGGTCAGACAGATCTTCAAAGGGCATTTCTGGACACCTAAGTTAAACTCTCCTGATCTGAATTCTTCTTTGGAATTGGAATTTGGAACTTTTTTTTCCCCTTCTGACTGTAAAAAACAAAACAAAACAAAAAACCCTCTGGGAATCATCTCCCTTGGATCAAGTTATCCTTTGAAGTTATTTCTATTTAATCAAATTTAATCTAAAAGATAATAATAATGGCTAGCTGCATCTTCTAGTAGCACCTCTTTATCCATCAAATAAAGTTATTGATGCCAAAATTTTTGGGAGCGTTTGAATGTAAATGGCACTGTTTCTTTGGAACTGATTCATTTCATTAAATGGTGCATTGGTTTTGTAGTCAAGGGTTTGATGATGATGCATTTTTCTCACATTTGCTTTAAATATGAGTGCAATTAAACCTGGCCAATCAGTGCATGGCTAATAATATTCTGGCTGTGTGGAATTGGTACATACTTCTGCAGTGCACTGTTAGCTTGATTGAATGGTACACTTTTTAGTTAAGAACAGGAAAAGAATTTTTCAGATTGCATGGGCAATCTGAATGAGTTAAGACTTAAAAATCTTGGACTTCAGGTTCCAGTCAGTTAAATCCATGATATGAAAATAGGAAGATATGCTAATCACAAAGCAACATGTAAGAATATGGGATAATGGAGAAATATTTATTCACACATCTGTCAACTGAATATGAGAGCAAAGAACTGGTAGTGTTATTCAGGCTGACCACTACTACAATGGGTAGCTAATTCATGGGATCTTTCATGAACTTACCAATTCACAGAATCACAGAATCACAGAATTACGGAATGGCAGGGGTTGGAAGGGACCTCGGGAGATCATCTAGTCCAACCCCCCTGCTAAAGCAGGTTCACCTACAGCAGGTTGCACAAGACATCATCCAGGCAGGCTTTGAATATCTCCAGAGAAGACGACTCCACAACCACCCTGGGGAGCCTGTTCCAGTGCTCTGTCAGCCTCAAGGTAAAAAAGTTCTTCCACATATTCAACTGAAACCTCTTATGCTTCACTTTGTACCCATTCCTCCTTGTCCTGTTGCTGGGCACCACCATGTTCTCATGACATCCACCCTTAAGATATTTGCATGTATTAATGAGATCCCCTCTCAGCCTTCTCTTCTTCAGGCTAAACAAGCCCAGCTCCCTCAGCCTTTCCTCATAGGAGAGATGCTCCAGTCCCCTAATCATCTTGGTAGCCCTTCTCTAGATTCTCTCTAGTAGTTCCTCATCCTTCTTGAACTGGGGAGCCCAGAACTGGACACAGTACTCCAGGTGAGGTCTCACCAGGGCAGAGTAGAGGGGGAGGATAAGCTCCCTCGACCTGCTGGCCACACTCCTCTTAATGCACCCCAGGATACCATTGGCCTTCTTGGCAACAAGGGCACACTGCTGGCTCATGGTCAGCTTGTTGTCCATCAGGACTCCCAGGTACCTCTTGGCAGAGCTGCTTTCCAACAATTCCCATGTTAAAACTAGAAAAACTATTAGTGGGCAGCTCTGCTGGAAAGCGAATAAACCCCTTCATCTTCTGCTGGATAGAAATCTGATTTGCAGCTTGAGTTTCTATTCACTTGCTCTTGTGCCAACAGTGCCCTTCAGTTTAAATAACTCATTCCTTTCTAAAGTTTACCTCCCAGTGTGTTTAGAGATAGCAGTCACATTCTCTCTCACCATTTGTTTTGTTAGGCAAAACAAGCCTTTTTCATTTATTCTCCACTTATAAGATAGATTGTCATTCTCCTGCTGAGAGGTGGAGTATGATTTGCTCCAGAACAGTGCTACTGCAGCTGCACAGCTTCTGAACGACACTTGGGTTGAATCTGCCTGGCTGGAAACATATGAATATATATGCCCACCTATGTGGGCTAACCTTTCTCAGCCTTTTCTGTATCTTGATTTAAATTAATCTTTAATGAAGATATATGGCCAGAATTGGAGAGTGAATTGGTGAAAGAGAGTGTTGGAAGGATGAATGGACCAGGAACTGAATTAAGTCTGCTGAAAGAATGGGCTGTCACAATATTTGCCTAATTTAAATAAGCACTTAAAAACATTCCCTTACTGAGTGGAATTTTGAAATTTGTTAAGAATCAGCAATAACTTGCTTTCACATGAAGAATTTATGCAATGGATGAAATTAAGCAAGAAAAGCATACTTCTGAAATCAGTTTTACTATAATCTGAGGCTGTAATCTGATCCAAACTGATCTTTCTGCAGGAGGAAATGACTGCAAGATTTTTCATGTATAACATAGTGCTACATATGTCAAAACGTCAAAGTGAAAGTATTTAGATACAAGAGATAATATTTTCAACTGGCTTTCATTAAAAGGGGATATAAGTCTCATAGCTTGATGTTGAATAATTTGATTTATGCGGAGATGGAAGGGTTGTTTTTTTGTGTGGTGGTGGTTGGTTTATATTTTCTTTTTTTTGGTGTTCCTTTTATGGCCACTTGTTTTCCTAAAATTGTAATGTCTATATGGAAATCAATTTTTAGAAGGTATCTGTTCCAAGTCTTTCTTTTCAGATTGCAAAACTTTTTATTCACCTCACTCTTAGACAGCCAAAATGACTACATCCTTTCTATTTCCTTTCTTCTAAACCAAAACAAGGTTACCCGAATTTTGCTGAAATTATAATGACAGAATTGAATGAGTGCTAGTTTGGCCTACAGTTTGATTTCATTTCATTTCAAGGGAAATTGTTCCAGAAAGGACCCAAATAATATACTCTGAGTCTCTCCCTTCACACACATGAATGCTCAGCAATGTCAAACTAGGAATAATAATCTATTATCTGTTTAACCTCAGTTTCAGAAAATTTGTCCTGCTAATGCTTTGTGTTAACATATTTCTGATACAGTGGATAAAGTAAGGAACAATGAAGAAATGCTTGAAGGATCCTGAGGGTTAATGGGACTCTGACATTCAGATTCCATGTATAGTGAACTTTTAGAAGACAAGAAGTCATCCTCTTGAACCAGACTGATAATATTTCTGGGCAGGTGGTTACAAACCAATATTGTCACCTTGGAGAAAATTGTTTGTGCTTCCACTAGAGATTATATCACATATTCATTGCTTTTGAGACAGCTGATGGGAGAATTAAGGAAGTAATGAGTAGGATGCCCCCACCAAAGGAGAACATGCTTGGAAATGTTAGTCCAGTGAGCACCCTCCTGTTTAGTGTGTGCTGGTGTCACTCGACTTGTTTTAGAGACTGCTCTTTGCATTTCTGTACCAGAGTTTTGCAAGCACTGTCATGTGTAGTCACTTGGGAAAGTTTGAAAGATAACAGTATATAATTTCTGTTGTACCCCTAAACCCGTTATAGTACACAACTCAAACCAGAGATTGTTTGGTTTTTTGGGGTTTTTTTTTGTGATTGTGAGACAGTAATCTGTGAAGTCTTGATTTGTTATACTTACATGCTGTTAGGACTCCCTTGAAGCAGCATTTCTAGAAATGTCTGTCTTTACTAACTGGGAGCTGTTGATTTAATCTAAACGTGTATATGTGGAGGGAGGGTAGAGAAGAAAGAGGAACAGTAAAGAGTGAAAAATATGAGAGTGTAACATCTTTCTCCATTAAATGCAACTGTATATTCACTGCTCACTCAGAAGTGGTCTGTGACACACAGGGTTATTCCTGTACAAATTACCATTCTGTGAGCAAAGACTATTGCTTTATGACAAGATGTTCTAATAGCAGTGCATTGTCAAAATGTCACTGCAAAGCTTAGAGATGAATTTGGCAGATGCAATTTCTTTTTGGAGACATATGATAATAAGAACAACCTATGTGTTATGTAGTATAAAAAGTCACAGTAGCCAGGGTCTTCAGCTGGCACAGTGACACTGACAGAAATATAGCATAGATTTGTATAGAGATAGTAAAAGGAAAAAAGCTTGCTAGGAAAAACCTGTGAAGGAATTTGCTGGGCAAGCCAAGGTGATATTTGTTTCATTTTTTATATAGTGCCTGAATATCTAATATAATGTCAGCATTCAAGGTGTCTGGTGAGCTACTCAAAATTGTGACAGAAATTGTAATCACTGGCAAATGAGCAAAAGACTTCTGTAAGTTTACAGCAACAACGTATATAAAATGGCTCCTAGATTTTCGAATCTGTTACAGGATTGAAACCATAGAAACAAATTAGTGATTCTCCAATTTCTTCAGGTTGGAAGTAAGATACTCATCTAACAAACAAATACTTTCCTTTTGGCTTAAAGAAAATATTGTGTTGTTAAAAACAGGGTGAGAACAAATGGGGGATGTTTTCTAGGAGGTGGATATGAGGAATTCATAGTTTTCTACTGCGAGTCAAAGGGGAGAAAAGAAAGTAGAATTTGGAAAATTCATTTAAATTAAACAGTTGTATAAGAACAAGTTAACCAATTTTTCTGATTTGTCTGTGAATCTATGTTGGTGTTAAAAGTCTTAATAATGAAATGCTATTTTTAAGTGCACACAAGTATTTTTTCTTTCAACAATAACACATAAGCAGTGGCAAAACTCTTTATAGAAATTACAACAAACCTTTACATCAAAGAGAGAATGACTTTGGACAACTTATTTGTGTGATGAAAAGATTATAATGAATGGCCTACCTACATTCTACATGTGAATTGAGCTCTGTGTCAAATAGTTTGAGGCTACTCTGTATAATTTCATAATTTTTTTATAGGCATATTGTAACTACTTTTAGTTTCTCTGCTTCTATTACAAAGAATGAACCTTCTGTTTGGCAGACAGGTCTTTGTGGACATTTTGAAATAGTGTATTTGTCTGTCTGAGACAGAGAGATGTTTATTACATTTTTGGCTGCTGAATTTAGTATTGTTTTGCAAATTTTTCCTGTTAATTCACCATGTAAGAATAATTGCATCTAGATTTTTGAAGGTGTAGCTTCCTTGATTCACATCAATGCTAGGATTGTTTGAGTAAAAATTCAAGGACTTTTAAAGAAGAAACCAGGTTTTTTTTTACCTCGCCTTAGAATAATATTAAAATACAAAAACATAAATAAAACTGTACTGAAGTAGATAACTACTGTGGGAAATTTCAGTTCAAATACTGGAATTCTGGCAAAGTAGAAGCACTTGGAAATATAATCTTACACTGGAAAGATTCTGTTTAATTTTTAATCATAGTGATGTTACCAGCCTGAGGCTTTCTGTGCTATATTTATTATAATGCTTTGCATTTTCTAGGTTTAAAAACATCTAAACAGAAATTGGTGGAGTACAGTTGGTTCTGATGGAACAGGATTAAGTTTTTTTATATTCATTTTGCAGATTTTAAGCTACAATTCTGAAAATGCTAGTTTAAATTGTGAGAACCTTTGTCTCTGAAAATCAGATAGCTCTCTTGTATGGTGATCTGCATGAGAATAGGATTATAGTAAGCAATCTATGCGATCAAAAGAACAGTACAGAATTCTTCAAATAATCATAGACTAGCATAGCAGTGATGATTGATGACAGATTTAAATGTGAACAACTTGCAATACATGTTTTTAACAATAGTATCTTCATGTAATGATACATTAGAAGAGAATATTCCATAAAAATACTTCTATTTAATGAACTGAAAATCAGATTTATACTATTACATTGATTTGCTGGAAGTGGGTTTGATGAGTCCCTTTATAGAGCAGCAAATTATGTGTACTTAAATAATTTACTAAATATTTTATGTGTATACATATAACCATTGTTCTGCCTATTATGTAAAGTTAAGTTCAGTTAAATATTTGATCTGCATCAAGGACAAAGTTGACATAAGTAAATACTATCCAATGTTTATATGATTTTTTTTTTTATCTGTAGCATGCATTCAAGTGATATCTTAGAACTTTGTATGCCAATTGTCATGTTTAAAAGGGAGGAATTAACTCTTAACACTTTCACCTTTTTTTTTTTTAAAGGTATTATATTAATGAAAAACAAAATTATCTTAATACTTTGGGTGGAATTCAGTTCTAGATAGGCATCTTAGCTACTCAGTTGACCAGAAAGTACATATCTATTCAGAGTGAACTTACCACTAATTATAATGGAAATTTACACACCTAGCTTTTACGTTAACACCAACATTTACATATAGTTGCCTTCATCTTAAATAGAATCCCCACCCATTCAGAAAACTTGTTTTCAACAGAAACCCAGGTTTTCTTCACAGATTACTTTCTGACTTTTTAGCAATTTAGTAATTTTTTCAAATTCCTAAAAATGTCAAGAAAAACTTTGGGGGTTTATGTAATAATTTTAATAAAGACAAGAAAACACAACCCAACCCCCAACCCCCTCTTCACTATCATAATTTAATTTGATACAGTTGCCCTCATTCAATCAACTCCAAAGGTTTTTTGTTTTGTTTTTTTTTTTTAAATGAGTCTAGCAGTTAAACTTAAGTTTTAACCACTGCTGTGCATCTGTTGAATGTAAAGCTTCTTGGATCTTCTCAGCTGGGATTTTTGCTTTTGGGAAGCTGTGCTGGTAAAAATAAATTGTCAATAGACTGGATACATTGATGCCATCTGTTATGATAATTTTCGGCCTGCTAATAGGTTGTTCAGACGTGTTCCGAAATGCTCAGGTGCTAAATAGTAATTGGTTTGCTGTAATTGGGCAATGAACAAAATAATGAAAGTGATGTCTTTTCCTTCTCAGTGCCTGTCTTTGTGCCACCAGTGAGGCATGGTAGACAGGCCTTCTTTCTCTGGATGACACCTCTTGAAAGTGATGTGCCAAAAATGAAGGTTTGTACACACTTTGTCCTTTTGATTGCCAATAACACAGGTTGCATTACATCAGCTGGCTGAGAAATCAATGACCTAAAGATTATTTAAAGTGCTAAAATTCATGTGCAGTATGCACACTGGGAAAATAAATGAAAAGCTAATCTGTGAATACAAAGCTTTTGTAACAAATCATATACTTATGCAGAAATGAAAGGTTTTGTTAAAAACCTAGCTCTCTCATCTAGTTTTAACAGAATTTCTTTAGTGCTGTTTCAGAGCAGGAAATAGAGGGAATTACTGTGTTGAGAGGCAAATTACCAACTCATTTTATGTCCTTAACCTATTCAAAGTTAGCTTTCTCATTAGGTTAAAAGCCTTGGTCAGATTCTATTTTCAGCATAAAAATGAGATGATATGTGTTTGTTTGTCTAGGACTGTGTTTCGATAATTCTAGATGTATTAAAGTGAGTCAAGATACCCTTATAAACAAAACCTGTGATTTGTTTTCTTCTTTCTATAATTAGAAGTTCCTGGTGAATAGTTTGCATCTCAAATATTTCCAGTTCATCTTTAGCAGTTCTCACACTGCTTTCTCTTTTTGACTGGGTTCTATTAATGTATCCAAAGACTCTGAGAGAAACATCAGCACTGATTAATAAGAACTAACTCTTCCACTGACTGTGTTCTTTTGAATTACGCTTTTGGTTTGACTGACAGATACTGTTGAGAGTCGCACAGATTAAAAAATGCTGAACCAGTAGTATGTAGCAGAAACATGTTTTCACAGCTGGGAATGATCAAGTATATGCACTGGTGGCTGTGTCTTTTTTTCCCATTAAGAGCAAAATTGAAAGGAAATACCCCACTAGATGGCCAGAATTACTCAAAGTTTGTAGCTATATCAAAGGTGACAGTACTTATGTGCATTCTTTATGTGAGGCTAAATGGAAAATATATTAGAAAAGTGTCTTTTTCTGACTCATACATATTCTCTCTACAGTATTGTATTTGTTCTCAAAAGTTCTGCTTGACTACTGATTCGAAGTGCTGAACAAGAAGTTTACTGTGCTGTCAACTTTCCTCTTGTTGGGCCACCGGACAACTGACTGCAGTTTTTCCTTACATGGGCTTTCACAGTAAATGGTATCCCATTCAGAAAGGACTGTGTTTAGACTGGGTCAGAATGCATAGAGGGTGTTAGTGGGGTCTGCAGTACGTATGAAACTTACCTAAAAAGTGTGTTGTTCTCAGAATAGGAAGAAAGTTTGGGGAATCAGGGAGACAAAGTGAGAAATTAATCTTTTATTATTTAAAACATCCTGGATCTTGTGAAATGTATCATGGTCAACACCATGACAATGTATCTGTTTTTATTTTATCCTGTTTATGATCATTCTCACTGTATAGCAGACATAGTTCTTTCTTTTTCTTTTTGTTTTTATGACCGAGGTACCATTTTTAATCTGCTTGAAATATTACAAAATGCCTGATTCAGTCTGGCTTTCAACAGTTCTTATCTATTCCTTCAGTTTCTATTTTTTAAAAAATTTTCTTTTACTATATTTCCAATGTATTTGTGGCAGTAATCAAACCATAACCTATACGTGAACCATGAACACATATACATCTTTCTCACCTTATTGTGTCATCTAGTGTATTTTTAAATTTTAGCTCATTAACTGTGTATGAAAAAAGCTCAGGGATTTAATGAGTATTATGTGCAACACATGTAATAATCACAGAAGATTCCATCACTTCCCTATGTTACAATCACAATGTTCTATTTATAGAGCACGCAAAATAGAAAATAGGAAGTGTGTGGGAAAATAATATGTTTCAGTAATACAAAATGTGCCACACCTAAGAGATTTGTATACTAAATTAATTTCCTCATTTGCTTAAAACTTAGCCTTTAAAATGTTATCGTTGAGCACAAGCTAAGAGCTTAAGTTTAGGATTTCTAACAATTTACATTTTTCTCAGCACAAGTCCCCTGAAGGACTTTCTTAATCCTAGACTAGTCTCTGGAACAGAAGCGAAGCTAGACTACATGTTCTCGATGGCATTTCAAAATACCAGTGTTTCTGAATTCCTAAAGCATATAAAATATCATTGAGTGTTAACTTGCTCTGTCACCTTCCTTTTCATATTATCTAAATTACCTAAATTGTATTCATAGACCAAAATAAGTTTGTAACAAAAGCGATGGCGTCATAAACCTCTGAAATAAACAAAAAAAAATTGAGTCTGTTAGTGATGGGTGAATTCAGGATTATAAAAGTTCTTCCTCCTTTACTGTTCTCCTTTGACAATTTAATTTATCTCTAACCATTGGCTTCTCTTTATGACAATTCTTGGTTGTATATGTCTCTCTGAGACTCATTTTTATAATTATTTAAATACTTTATTAGGAAGGTAAAATGTCTCATGTACTAATCAAAAAAACAAGTATGAATATCCAGCAGCAAAGAAAACAGTTCGTTCAGTTTTTCTCTGTGTGGAAATTACTGATATGTATAAATAATATATATATATATTTTTAAAAATATATTAAATTTAAATATATCTTATAGCGTCCATTATATACTAATACTGAATAGGTGACTTTTAAAATGTACTGCAGTGTGAAAACTAAAATCATATTCTTCCAAAATCAACATATGATACTTGATGCACTTACATTTTTGAAAAACTGCTGCAAACATTGATATCTCTCTTAGAAATTAAGTGTAGTTTAGTCAGATTTTGCAGTTAGAGAACAGTTCATTTTCAAACCTGTTTTTCTGGTCATAGTAATTAATTTTTGCCAACTGCCAAACTGAATAAAAAATTTACAAGTTCGATGCCACATATGTTCCAACTGTAATCATTTCAATAAAGTAATGATTCAGGGCTGACATGCAGATATTATTGTTTAAATGTATTAGATGATATGTAAGTAGGGAACTTCACAAAAATTTGCCTTCAATGTACGTTGGTGATTATGAAGCAAAAAATAAAATAGTCATTGGAGGAGAGGTACTGCTAAAACAGAGGAGTCCTTCTAAATCATAGAATCATAGAATGTTTTAGGTTGGAAGGGACCCCTAGAGGTCATCTAGTCCAACCCCCCTGCAGTGAGCAGGGACACCACTAACTAGATCAGGTTGCTCAGAGCCCCATCCAACCTGACCTTGAATGTTTCCAGGGATGGGGCCTCCACTACCTCTCTGGGCAACCTGTTCCAGTGTTTCACCACCCTCATTGTAAAGAATTTCCTCCTTATATCCACTCTAAACCTACCCTGGTTTAGCTTAAAACCATTACCCCTTGTCCTGTCACAGCTGGCCCTACTAAAAAGATTATCCCCATCTTTCCTATAGGCCCCCTTTAGATACTGAAAGGCCGCAATCAGGTCTCCCCGCAGCCTTCTCTTCTCCAGGCTGAACAACCCCAACTCTCTCAGCCTGTCCTCATAGGAGAGGTGCTCCAGCCCTCGGATCATTTTTGTAGCCCTCCTCTGGACCCGCTCCAACAGGTCCATGTCCTTCCTGTGCTGAGGGCTCCAGAGCTGGACGCAGTACTCCAGGTGAGGTCTCACCAGAGCAGAGTAGAGGGGCAGAATCACCTCCCTTGACCTGCTGGCCACGCTTCTCCTGATGCAGCCCAGGGTACGGTTGGCCTTCTGGGCTGCCAGCGCACATTGCCGGCTCATGTCCAGCTTTTCATCCACCAGCATGCCCAAGTCCCTCTCGGCAGGGCTGCTCTCGATCCTTTCTTCCCCCAGCCTGTACTGATACCGGGGGTTACCCCGACCCAGGTGCAGGACCTTGCACTTGACCTTGTTGAACCTCATGAGGTTCACACAGGCCCACCTCTCCAGCCTGTCCAGGTGTCTCTGGATGACATCCCGTCCTTCTGGTGTGCCAACCGCACCACTCAGTTTGGTGTCGTCTGCAAACTTGCTGAGGGTGCATTCAATCTCACTGTCTAAGTCATTGATGAATACATTAAACAGCACCGGTCCCAGTACGGACCCCTGAGGGACACCACTCGTCACCGGTCTCCATCCGGACATCGAGCCATTGACCACTACCCTCTGGATGCGGCCATCCAGCCAGTTGCTTATCCACCGAACAGTCCACCCATCAAATCCATAGCTCTCCAATTTAGAGAGAAGGATGTTGTGGGGGACCGTGTCAAAGGCTTTGCAGAAGTCCAGATAGATGACGTCCATTGGTTTTCCCTTGTCCACTGATGCTGTCACACCATCATAGAAAGACACTAGGTTCGTCAGGCAGGACTTGCCCTTGGTGAAGCCATGCTGGCTATCTCGAATTATCTCCCTGGCCTCCATGTGCTTTAGCATAGCTTCTAGGAGGATCTGTTCCATGATCTTCCCAGGCACAGAGGTGAGGCTGACAGGTCGGTAGTTCCCAGGGTCTTCCTTTCTACCCTTTTTGAAAAGGGGCACAATGTTTCCCTTCTTCCAGTCACCAGGGACTTCACCTGACTGCCATGACTTTTCAAATATCATGGAGAGTGGCTTGGCGACTACATCGGCCAATTTCCTCAGGACTCTGGGATGCATCTCATCGGGTCCCATGGACTTATGTGCGTTCAGGTTCCTCAGGTGGTCACGAACCTGATCTTCTCCTACAGCAGGAAGGGTTTTGCCCTCCTGGTCCCCCTCATGCCATCCATCAACTCGGGAGGGGTGAGGAGAGAGGTTCCCAGTGAAGACTGAGGCAAAAAAGTTGTTGAGTACCTCAGCCTTCTCCTCATCTGCTGTTACCAGCTTGCCGGTCTCGCTCATCAGCAGGGGTACGCTTTCTTTAACCATCCTTTTCCGGCTGATATACCTGTAGAAACCCTTCTTGTTATTCTTTGCATCCCTAGCCAAGTTTAGCTCCAGCTGAGCCTTGGCTTTCCTGACCCCATTCCTACACAACTGGACCGCGTCCCTATACTCTTCCCAGGATGCCTATCCCTGCTTCCACTGCCTGTGCAGTTCCCTCTTCCTCCTTAGTTTGACCAGCATCTCTCGTCTCAGCCATGCCGGTCTCTTCCCTTCTTTGCCCGATTTCTTACACCTGGGGATCGAGAGCTCTTGCGCTCTGTGGATCACATCCTTAAAGATCTGCCAGCTCTGTTCTGTTCCCCTGTCCCTGAGGACCGTTTCCCAGGGAGTCCTTCCGACTATCTCCTTGAGGAGCTGGAAGTTTGCTTTTCTAAAATTCAGGGTCCTGACTATACTCTTCATTCTTCCCATTTCCCTCTGGAGCGTGAGCTCTACCAGCGCATGATCACTGCAACCCAACCATCATATTAAAATTAATTTCTATAACCATTTCTGATGCTATGTAGTTATCAGCTTAAACTTTTAAGATCAAAAATAGTTCTGAAAAAAAGAAAAAATGAGGAAAAGATTCTTGCCATTTCCTGGCAGTAATAACAGACCCTTATTACCTGTTACCTGTATCAGCAAAATGTACAAATGTTCAAGGCATACAATAGCTATTATTTCTGTCCAGGCAGTAAGGTAAAATAAGTTGGAGCTTTTTGTAAGGCATTTTGTTGACAACTGAATTGAAATATTAAAAGGCTCTGATATTACATTTATCTGAATTCTGATAAAGTAAAACTCTTGGTTTAACTAAACCTCTGGCTTATCTTTAAGATTAATGAAACTCTGCTCTTCTTTCCTGAGCTTCTGTTTCTCTGAAGGCTTCAAATG
Organism: Gorsachius magnificus; assembly: GCA_034008185.1. Taxonomy (NCBI): domain Eukaryota; kingdom Metazoa; phylum Chordata; class Aves; order Pelecaniformes; family Ardeidae; genus Gorsachius; species Gorsachius magnificus. Next base: position 170,303,242 of record CM067081.1, read on the forward strand.
CATCCAGATCTGTCTTGATCATTGAATTCTCCTGTGTATAAACCCACAGTCATTCTTATTACTGTAAATGACATTTGTATTTGTTTAAAGAAATTGCATATTAACAACTATCACATTACTAATTTAGTATTCTACATTCTTCTTTCAAAAGAAATCTAACATTTAGCAAGAACAAATGGAGGAGACCTGGGGGAAGGAGAGACTGGAATTAGTATGTTGCAGAGGTAAATTATTTGCAGGTCTTATTTTATGTTTTTGTAACATTGAACAGTCTACCTCCAGGAAAATATTATTTGATTTCATATTTCACACTGTCTTTCCACATGTACAGCCTGACTTCCTTGCCATTTGATTGGATGACAGTACTAATTAAAATGAAGATAAGCTATGTCAAGTTCTAATGTATTTCTTATCTAAACATGAGTAATTTGTCAAAAAAGCATTAAATGGCACATGGAATCTAGCCCAAATATTTCCAAGCTGCTTTTTACATCTGCTTTAGAATAGAGCAGAGAACAAAGCTGGATGCTGGAATTATTCTGAGGTGTATTAATATGTGAAAGTCAGCATCATACTGGATATTGCAAAACATCAGATAACAATGATTGCACCTCTCAGTAAATTAGTTGTTGTGCTCACCTCAATGGAATTGGAATCACCTGTTGAAAAGTGTAAAACTCAATCATGTGCTTGTGATACCTTAGTCTCTGCAGATTATTTATAAATTGCCGCTGTTCAGTACCCCACAGATCAAATCATATTAGGGACTCAGATGGGTGTGCTGGTTTTGGCTGGGATAGAGCTAATTTTCTCTATAGTAGCGAGTATGGGGCTACATTTGTGCTGAAAACAGTGTTGATAACACAGGGGTGTTTTAGTTTCTGCTGAGTAGTGCTTATACAGCGTCAAGGCCTGAAAAGAAATGCTCCTCACGCTGCCCTGCCAGTGAGCAGGCTGGTGAGGCACGAGAAGTTGCGAGGGGACACAGGTGGGACAGCTGACCCCAACTGACCAAAGGAATATCCCACACTGTATGATCCTGTGCTCAGCAATAAAAGCTGAGCTAAGAGGAAGGAGGAGGACAGGGTGGCATTTGGAAGTATGATGTTTGTCTTCCCAAGTAACTATTGTGTGTGATGAAGCCCTGCTTTCCTGGAGATGGCTGGACACCTGCCTGCCAGTGGGAAGTGGTGAATGAATTCCTTGTGTTGCTTTGCTTGTGTGGGGAGATCTGGCTTTACCTTTCAAACTGTCTTTATCTCAGCCCACAAGTTTTCTCACTTTTACCCCATCCTGTGGTGGGGCAGTGAGCGAGTGGCTGTGTGGAGCTTAGCTGCCTGCTGCGGTTTAAATCACAGCAATGGAGTATTGCATCTAAGAAAATTAAAAGCTGCACATGAATGGGTTTGAGAGCACAGATTTTCAGTGTTACTTGCTTTAATTTTAGAGGCCAGTAGATTGATTTGCTTAAGGCTACTGTCTAGTGGTGAGGTATTACAAACAGTTAACTAGCTGATGACTGGTGTGAGTTTTACCAGATTGGTTTCTAACTGATTCCAAATCTTTACAAGATCCAAATATCTATCCTGTAAGGGAAATGGAATTTATTCGTCAGGAATTTTACCATGATGTGATATAATAAGAGGCAACTCGGCCTGTAAAAAATTTAACATATCTATCACTTAGTCATTCCTCTCAGGGCCCATATTTACCATGGATGGTTGACTCTTGAAGAGTCTTATCATGTCGGAAAACTGGCAACAAGTTGAACATTTGTGTATTTTTTTTCCTCCCTTTTTCAATCTATTTCTTAATGATACTATAAATTTTACTTCGTCTGATGTGGCCTTTAGGGTTCTGAATATAACTGACTAATTTGCAACTCTTGTGACATATTCTTGTTGTTCCTCTGCAGCGTGTTGTGTTTGTTTAAGAAGGAAGAAGCCGAGCAGCAATGATCATTGTTTTCATGCTCCTGTCTCCTAGAGGCATGAAACATTGATTCTTTGCTGAGAGCTGCTACTACCATAAGCCAGGAGAGGGTCCTAGAGGTGGAGATGGGGTCATCTAAGAGGGTTTGAGACTCATAGAAAGTGAGGAGAGGTTCCTGAGAAATCAAGAGAGATGATGCAGCAAAGTTTCCTACCTGTCAGACAAGAGCCATTTCTTTCTAGAGACTGAGAGAGGACTGGATAGGGTTTAATGCAAGCCAGATAACCCTTCAAGCTGTTGAACTGGGGAAAAAGATTGAGTAAAACAACTGCAAATAAGCTAGGACAAGGGGACAGATTAGTTTGTAGACACTTGTATTTCTGTTTTACACAGCACATTTTTAAGAAGTTCAATGTTTTATCTTGTAATATGATAAAATGTATCTGTAGAGATTTGGCGTTTTCTGGTTTTGGTTTTTTATTTTTTTTTGCAGGGAGGTTGCTCATTTTAAGGAAAGATTCACCCAGATCAAATTGAAAGTTGTGATCAATTGATTACATTAATTGACATTCATTTTGCTAAACTTGTATAGAGTTTTAAAGTATTTGTCACTTCCAGTTATGAGATGTAGAAGCACACATCTGATGACGCCATCAGATAATAGGCATATCAACACCATCAAGAAAAATGTTTATGTGGTCCAGAGAGGCTAAAATAAATCAAATGCAGAGAATGCTGGGATCAGTAGGCTTCTCAGAATCATCAAATAGGTGGACAAAGGACATACAGACTTTTGACTCACTGCACCTCTTATTCTCTAAGTTTCCAGAATGTTCTGTATGGTAAAAGTAGAGTATAAGAAAGACAGAAGGATAGCGTGATACACCATCTGAATTATAAAAATATCACAGAGTGGTTTTATGGTTTTGATTAAAGTGCAGAGGATCTGGGATCATCTTGTATTTATTCAATTGCCTTTATATATGATTTTCTTCTTGAATTATCCTGTAAAAGAAATTAACATGGTTTTTGTGGGTTTTTTGCTTGTTTTTTTTTTGTCCTAGCTTTCTTTTAATCCACCATATGTTTATATGTATATGTAAATAAAGCAAATGCTGGGATACATATAAAATGTCAGTATTTAAATGTGTGTGTATAAAATTGGTGTGTGTAGGGACAGCATTTATGTTATGCTTGCCAAAGTTGGACACAATTTTGAATGGTATATCTCAGGCTTATTGCAGGCTTTTGCTGGCTGTAATCTGCCCAACAGAATTGTCTGGGACATGTATTGTTTCACATAGTCAGGACCAACAGGCACTGATCCTTCATCAATATGGTGACTAATCTCACCCTGAATCTTAGCATAAGGATGTAAGAATGCACAATACGGTGCAGATTCCTTACTATCCCTTAGTATGAATGGAAAAGTACAAGAGACACATGGACTCATGTTTTTATACCACTAGAATACAGACGGTATCTGTCACTGGCTTTTTGTTAATCTTTATGTTTAGTAAATGAACTTATTCTTCCCAGATCCCCCTAGACTGCCTGTTGGTTTGAACACTTTAACAGAGAGATGGCAAACAGAGTAGATAACATGTTTTAAACCAGATACAGTGCTTTGCATAAGGATATTTCTTTTATTCTGTGATCAGATAGATTTGTGAGATGATCATTCAAGGGAAAATATCTTTATTTGGACTGCAAACCCCAAAGTTTACAAGGTTTTTCCCTTCTTGTTGAGTAATAGCACCAAGTACTTTACTGGTAAGACTTCCATGGAAAATACACTGCAAATAAATAATAATAAAAATATTATGCTGGCATTATAACTTTAAGTTATCCTGAGCTGAACAGCTTCTTTAAGTACATTAAATTTTTTTCAGTATTTGTGGATTGTCATTCTTCCACTTGTCCCTTAGGATAAAACAGGCCAGACTTAAACTGCCGGCATTTTAATTTTTTCCATTTATTCTGCAGTAAATATTACTGACTGGATTGATTTTTTTTTTAAATGCATTTCAAGCTATTTCAACAGTTACGGATTTAATTTTATTTTTGCACTATGGCTATTTTACATCACTGACAGATAAATCTACCTTTTAAAAGTCAAAAAAGAAACTTTGCACAATGCAACTCAAACCCAACTCTGTTAACATATATGGACAAGTTTTTCTTATTTCTAATTATTATTAGCATTAAAAAATTGAATTTAGAAAATATTTAAAAACCACACTATGCACCAGAGATGATAGTTGGATTACTCACACACTAATAATCCTTGAACACTGTCAGAATATTTTATGAAACCAGAACAGCAGTTACCAAATGGGTTTATTTATCTTGTAGTATTTTATTGAATAACTATATGGAGCTTTTCTAATGCTAATACCTAATACCGGTTTGTTTTGGTTTTTTAATATCTATGTTAAGGAAAGTCTGTGTTACCCTCCCTAGCTTTAAAATGAGGATATTAAGGGTATGTGAAGGTATTTACATAAGGTCATCCACCTGCTGTCTGCAGTGATTTTTCTTTCTCCTCTTCCTTCTGCAGACATTTTTGATGGAAGAAGTTAGGTTTAAAATTAATGGAATAACATAAGTCTTGCAGTCCAGGCTTTGCAATGTATAGACAAATTTTCATAACTGATGCAGCAGTGCGTCTGCCTTATGCAGCCTTTATGATATCTTTTTTTTTTTTTTTTCCTTTAAGAAATACATGTCGTGTGTCCCCCCCCCCAGTAACAGACAACACAATACCGCACCTGTACCTAATAACTAAAATGTCCTTGCAGGAATGATGTCAAGTCACAGTATTTAGAATCTCAAACCTCTGACACTATAGGGTTTGTTCCCTTACTGTTGTATTATTTCAATTTCACTTCAGTAATGTGTTTAAGTACAATAAAAATTACATTCCTAAGGCTCCTGCTCCAATTTGTGTTTGATTGAAGAGTTTGAATATGCTTTATTGGTAAAAAATTATAAAAATTAATGGAAGTCTCATCGCTGGAGGATGCCAACATTAAAGTGGCTCAGCTATTTCAGTGTGAAGTAAGAAGGAAGTGACTTGGGGTTCTCAGCATCTTACATTAGGTTATCCTAACTACAAAATAGTACTTTTGTATACGTGTGTCTCAGCAGAAACTGATAGATTCTCATCTTTTTTATTAGGAGAGAGAATTTTGGATATGATTGCAGCCAAATTTTAATTAATTCTTGGAAAATAAAAGAAAAACACATCGTCATAACTGATGAGTATCTTTTTCTGAGTATTAAATATCTTGGTGGTGTGTCAGGTATGCACCCATATCACATTTTCATCCTTCAATATTTAGGCATTTTAAACAAGAAAGATGTTGCAAAGTATTTTTAAACGTGAAAAGCAGTAACCAATTGGAATTGAAATATAGAATATAAATGTAAGCTGTATCTTATAAAAAGTCACAGACTTTGTTGTGTTATGTTCTAGTAAAAACTAGCATTGTTTCTTTACATGAAATTTTTTTGTTTGCTTCTTTATAGAGTTGTAGTTATTTTAATGTCCTTCAAAATACAGCTTTAAGTCTGAGTCATAAAAAAAGACCAGCATTTTGTTTTAACATGCAGGTCAGTATGCTCTCTCAGAGACAAACTGTTGTATTTCTTGGCATTTTTACAGCAGACCCTAAATCTTTTCTTGCCATAACTACTAAGTGAGACAAAATATGTTCCAGGATTTTCTCTTAGGCTAAGTAATTAAAAAAAGAGTTAGCATAGCATATATAGTCTGCTGCCAATTATTATCTATGATCTGTTTTACAAAACTTTGGTCAGATCTACTTTCATATCTGGGTGTATAGCTCATTTGGAATTTGAAAAATTAAGAGGTTTGACTTGATATTTCTTTGTAATCCCAGTGGCACTACGGCAGTGCAACATTATGTGTAGATTTACAAGGGGATTTAGGCAGTAACATCTAAAATGTAGATCCTCAGAATCGTTGTCTGATGTGAAAGAAACTCAATTCCTTGTGAATGTAAATTTCTCCAGCAGACAATTAGATATTGATAGGATTTTGCTAGAAGGACATGAACAGATAGTTGAAATTCTGATAACACTAATCTGTTCGGAAGCTCTCTCCTGCTTAAACTGCAGTGGGATTCATAAATTGCAGGGTTTTGTACCTGTCTCTGTGCAGAGCCTAATCCTGAAGGCATGAGAAGCAGAAAATAAAATGGGAACTCTCAGTCCTTCATGTGTAGCAGCTGCCTGTAGTATTTTAATAAATATAGAATGAAAAAATATGATAAGCTACAGTTTTATGCATGACATATGTAGCATGCTACTGAGATACATAGTAATAATAGAAAAAAAACTTTATAAACTTTTCAGTTATCTCTGTGTTGCTCACCTATCCTGTTTCATGTACATCATATATTATTTTAAAACCCTTCCAAAAAGAGATGTAATCCTATATATCATATAGGAAAATATTACTTCAGATCTTGCTATCATAGAATGTTTTGGGATGGAAGGGACCCCTAGAGGTCATCTAGTCCAACCCCCTACGGTGAGGGCCCCAGTACAGACTGGTAGTAGAGTATACTAGGTAAAAAAAACAACTTGAAATAAAAAGAACAACCCCCAAAAAATCCTTTTCTTCCTAAATATCCTTACTGGAAAATTGTATTCCAGTTGTCTCAGAAATACATGGTATACAAAATCTGATTTTATTTTCCCTCAAAATCTCTTGGAGAAAGTGTTATGTACAGCTGTCCTGGTTTTGGCTGGGATAGAGTTAATTTTCTTCCTGGTAGCTGGCGTAGCTCTGTGTTTTGGATTTAGTACTAGAAGAATGTTGATAACACCCGGATGGTTTAGTTGTTGCTAAGCAGTGCTTACACCAGTCAAGGACTTTTTCAGCTTCCCCTGCTCTGCCAGGGGCACAAGAAGCTGGGAGGGGGCACAGCCAGGAGAGCTGACCCCACCTGGCCAAAGGGGTATCACATACCATATGATGTTATGCTCAGGGGGGAGTTAGCCAGGGGAAGAGTGATCATTGCCCAGGAAGGGCTGGGCATCCGCAGTGGGTGGTGAGCAATTGCATTGTGCATCACTTGCTTTGTACATTCTGTTATTATTTTTATTATTATTGTTATTCTTTTCTTCTATTAAACTGTCTTTATCTCAACCCATGGGTTTTACTTTTTTCCCTGATTCTCTCCCCTGTCCCACTGGGGGCAGTGAGTGAGCAGCTGTGTGGTGTTCAGCTGCTTGCCAGGTTAAACCACAACAACAGCATATTTTTCCAAGAAAATACATAAATTTTAACAATGATGTTAAAAATACAAGCATGGAATTTTTCATGACTTCTGATGTTCTTTTCTGATTTTTGGTTCTCTGTCTCTCTGATTTCTGATTACATTCTGTAATCCTGTCCATTTCTGTGACAAATGATTCCTAAGCTTTCCTTCTGGGTTATGAATTAAAGAAACCAAACTTGAACAGCATTTTCAGTATGGAAGGATGCATGGGAAGTGGTATGATTACACAGAGAAAACAACAGATTGATAGTATTTTGCTGTCATATATTTTCTCTAACTTCTCATGTAGTAATATATTGATTTCTCTTAACAAATGGATGACACAGGGCTCCCACGAGTAATACACAATGAGCAGTCAGTCTTTACTCACCCTTGTTACGCCTTTTGTGATTTCTAAACTATCACATCCACTGTAAGTCATCTCTTTTCCAAGCTAAAAAGTCCTCGACCACCAACCTTTTTAATATATGGAGGCTGTTCCATAGCTTTCATCATCCTTGTTGCCCTTCTTTGAACAATTTATATTTATCCATGTTATATTCTTTCTGGAGAGAAGGGAGAATAACTGCACGCAGTGTTCAAAGTAGGAGCAACTCATGGATCTCTACAGTGGAACAATGAAGTTTTTCTTTGTCTCTTTGTTCTTTTCTAATGAAAAAGCAAATCAAATGCTAGAATTGGGTCTCTAATACCGAGTTGGTGGTTTCATGGAACTGCCTGTCACTAACACCACTTTCTCCCCCACCCCAGATCATTTGCTTGGTTAAAACCAGTCATTTCAGCATCTCTTGTGAAAATAGTATGTGAAACTGTGATTATTCCATATAAGTCACTTTATGTTTGTCTGCCTTAAGCTTCATATAACATTTTATTGCTGAATCAGTCAATGTTACAAGATGCTTCTACAAGTCTTCAAAGTTTGCCTGTATCTTTAATGTGAGATAGAAAAACAGACTGAGGAGTGAAGTGAAGTCTGCTGGTGAGTCTGTTACACACGGCTATGTGGATTAATACAGATCCCAGCTCAGACCTCTGCAAAGCTTTTCTGGTGACGTTTCTTTGTTGACTGTGGGGAGACTCAGAATGTACTCCTACCACCTGTTTCCTGACTTTAAGCAAATTATTTAGGTATGCAAGCACACTTCTGATGTGTTATGGTCTTATTCTAGGGCTGATTAGTTTCCTTTGTCAAAAGTATTTTGGCAGTCCATGGAAATTATATAATCCAGTTTGCCTTTATTCTTGTGTGATTAAGAATTATACCTGCATGATAGACTTAAGTAAATAATCTGGATCGCAACTGTCTGTAAATAAACACACAGAAATTGCATCATTTTAAACAAATTAATATAGGAACTAGAATGGATAACACAATGTACTAAAGTTAGTTGCTGTGGAGACTTGTCACTGTTTCACTTCATTATTCTCTATATTTGCTTGCAAGGAAATCATATCAAAGGCTGCACAGGAAATTCAGGAAGAACAGGAAATAATGAATGTCAGGGAAGTATTTCAGGAACAGATTTTTTTTTTTCTAGGATATGAAGTTACTGTAAGTACTTTCCTAAAAAGTTTGCAGCAATGAATCAGCTGTCATAAGTGTAGAAGTGCTGAATTTTTATTCAGCTATTATATATTCAGTACTTCATCCCAGTGACAAGTATTTTACAATTATATTATTCTGTCATTGCAAACTGGACTTAGAGAACAAAGTAATAGCATATCTGGTTTCTGTTCTGGGAACAGAGACATGACAACAGTTGGTTTGTTTTGCTTTTTCTCACTTCAATAATGACTGACTGAAACACAACAGAATTCAACCAATATGCAATCTCTTGAGCACTGCATCCTTTGAAAACGTCTTCTGTTGAAACAGAAAACTGTAGGTGGGATGTGGAGGAAGAGGACTCAAAATCACCTATAACACTTAGGTAATCACTTTTCTCTGAAATAAGAACTGATTTCATAATTGCCGTTTATTTCTTGACTATCACAACATAAATTTCTAGGAAGTGTAAACAAAAAAAAATCCCTAATACAAATTAAAAAAACAACAAAACTTTTCTCAGAAATAATTTTAAACTGTTTGAATTTCATTTTTTCATCAATACTGGCTAAATTTTTATGTTATTGCACTGAAACATAATTAAAATATCAGTTCTGCTTGGATTGCTTTAACCTCTCCTTTGTGGCAGAAATACACATCACAACTGAGAGATATGTGCTTTGAAATAGCAAGGGTTACACAAGTTGGAATGACCTATACCATTGCTGTGTGACTCCTGTATCTCAGGCAACTTAAATGGAGAAATTGCTACTGAACGTGTAGATACACTGCTTTGTTGCTTTTGTCAGCAAGTATTGTGTCTTGCAGAGGCCAACTATTTTTATGAAATAACTCCCTGGATTTTTAAGGTACATATTCTGGGGAGAACTTGCGTATGCAGCATCTTTGTACTAAAAGCCAGCTAACAGGATAAGTATTAGTTAAAATCAAGACTGTGGGAAACCCCCCTACACCTCCACCCTTTCATCATGTCCTCCACTAAAGTATTAATTCCTAAGGGACAAATAAGCATTTACATTAGCAAAATAGTTGTTTATAGCATTTTCCATTTAGCAACAATAGATCATATGTAGCTACAAGACAGAATATTTTTAAACACATAACTATCAAATACCTTAGAAATATATTTAATTTAGAAGATTCTTGGATGTCTGAGTCTTGAAGTTGTTTAAGTGAAATTTCTGTTTCAAATCTTTACCTACAAAAGAACTGAAGAGGAAATTATATTTCTAATTCAGGGCTTGGTCCAGAAGAAATCCAAATAACATTTTAGATACATGAGCATCATATCATGGAATGAATGCTCTAGCAACAACTTTAACAACTCTTTAGTCAGGGGTCTGTGACCAGGCTGAGCTTGGCAGGGTTTATTAGCACGAGTGTGACCCTGTGCTGATTTAGTGATACTGCTCTGAAGACCTATGCTAGATTCTTCTCTCTGTGATACAAAGCTGTCCTGCACTACTTTGTGCACAGACCTTCAGCTTGGCTGGTTCTTTTTGTGTTGTGCAGCATTTTCTATTAAAAAGAGTCCCTTAGAATCTAAACAGCCTTTGAAGGCAGTGGGTAAAAACTCATAAATTGGTCTACTGTTTTTGGGTTTTTTTGTTTTTTTTTTTCTGGCTATTTATTCTCTCAATGAAAAGAAGATTTTCACTTGTTTCAGATGAGATAGCTTTTTTTTCCACTGTATCACTAGCCTTTTTCAGAAACTTCTGTAGTGACCAAGAAAGAAACAACAGTTTCACAAAAGGCCATCTTTTCTTATTTCATTTCCTGCTGCACATAGGCTATTTTTTTCTCTCCAGAATGTCAATTTGACTGTTGTACTGAAAATTGCAACTATTTTATATTTCTTGGCTCCCTTGAACCTCCACTTGCATTCTTTTTTTTTTTTATAAAACCTAGAAAGAAATGGAATGGAATCCTGAAGTGGGATATCGAGTAACGGATGCTGAAAACAATTCAGAAAGGTCATTCTGTCTAATTTTAAGGTCATCTTCACCCACTTTTTCCAGCAGGATGTCACCCATTCAGTATTTATACCAGTCACAGGTATAAATCTCTTCTGTCTTTATTTTCTGGAAGATAGAAATAGCCTCTCCTCAGCTTTGTAGACGAGATTTTTTTCTTATTTTCTTATCTTACCTTTCTCTCCAATGCCCTCCAAATCAAGAGCTCACATCAAGTACTAAGTTTTAGAGGTAAATAATTTTACATTAGGTCAAGTTTAAAAAAAAAATAATAAAACTCTGTAATCAGCAATTTCACATCTATATCTCCAGAGGACATCTTCATGTGACAGAAAAGTACTTTTATCCATCCTCTCATACTTTAAAACCATGCCGTTAGTGAGGCAAATAATGTTTAGGAAAAGTCACGGAGAAAAGCAAGAACACGTCTGTGACAATTGGGTTGTATTCTGATTGCTTCATTTGCTAGCCTTGTCTGCACTGTCTGCTGAATAGATAAAGTCCTTTTATTGCCCACTGTTTCCTACATAGATATGAATTTATAAAGAGCTTGTGAAGTCTTCAACTTCAAACTGTTGGAAACATAATTGGAAGACAAGGCAATGTCTTTTCATTACTACAAAAAGTAGCGAAAGGCAAGCATTTCTCTGTTCAAATGCAGACTCACTTTGAGTGAATTTATTGTCATTTCCAAAGAATGCAGCAGTGAATCTGGCTTGTTTGGCCTTTTTAGCTGACTTAAAAGGTCAGTCTGCCTGGTTATGATAGACAGCACCACCAAAATGGTCTAAGTGATCAAGCAAGGAGATGTCAGATTTACCTCACTATGCTGAAAAGCAATTATCCAATGAAACATTAAATTCCAGATAACAATTTTTGTCATTCATTTAACAGGTATTTTTTAAAAGCTGGCAGACATTTGAGTGGGTTTTTTCCCACCACTAATGGTCTATCCTATCCTTGTCATCAGGTCAATCTTTGATTAGTAGGGAATTCTTCAGACACATTTATTTACAATTATACAGAAACATTAATGCAAAATCTCTCTTGTACTGAGAGCATGTAGAACCCACGCATTCTGACAGATATCTTTCCAGTTCTGGGGACAAGATGTTTATGTTTATCTTTCCATTGCTCTCCTCATAAAAGCACAGGATAATTTATCCTGGAAGGAACCTCGGGATGTTAAAAACCTCTGAGGATGGAAACTGCATAAGCTCTCTGGAGAGCCTGTTGGGGCACTAAGGTATAAATGCTTTATTGAGATGCAGAACACTTTGTTGCAAAAACAAGAAAGATTTGGGCATAATCTATTTTGAATAAAAAACCTTTCTGGCAAAGACAAGCTTATGTTTTCATTTACATCAATCTTAAGGCTTATATTTTCCCCTCTCCAAGACCTTTCAAGGGTGAGATCCTAATTTTTTATTTATGCAGGGTGGTTTGAAGAATATTCCTTACACTTCTAATTTCTTCCTCTGAAAGAATTTTAATTTCAACTAGATTTCCAGGCAAGGTGTTGGATTATGACTAAGTATGGCGTTATGGTGTTTGGCAAGTAAAATGCCTGTAATGGAAATGGTCCACATGTACTCAGTATCTGTTTAAGTTGCCATTCATGTAAGTGACTTTCCATCTTGAGTATTAACCCAGTGTACTATTGCTAGTTGCTTGAGATATCAAGCTGCAGTTATACTTCCTACTGTTACTTCCTTGAAAAATAAAGATGAAATGATATGCATGAGGCTAGTAACAATGTGCCATGTTAAGCATTGAAGCACCTTCAAGGAAAAGCATAAAGAACTTAACAAATACCCTTCCCAAATTAGTATAATAAGAAGGATTAGTTTAATTCTAAGCAATTAAAATGGTCCAGTTAAAATACTGAATGATTCATCTGTCTCTTTGTAGTTGCTAAATACAGGATTACAATTCCAGTGGGAGTCAGGTAAGCAGTAGAAATTCGATTTTAAAATATTTTCACTTTAAATAAATTATTTTTCATGATATTCATATATTGTAATAAAACCTGCAAAGACACTTTTAGAAGTGTTTTCCAAAGCAAGTCACAAATATAAAAGTAAACGCAGTTAGAACACCAAGCAAGATCAGTCTTTGCAACAGTTTAAATTCAATTTCTCCACTTCTAGCTTTACCTGTATGGAATGTGTCTCTTAAATTGATGTATGCTTTTCTGGTGAAGTTCAGTTAGGAAAAAAAACTCCAATTAAAGTCTAAAATCTTCACAGTTTTTTTTTGACACGCTTAAGATTACACTTAAAAATTATGTTGTATACGATCATATGGTTAAAAAAATATTTGTGATACATTAAAACAGTTTTACAGGGACATTCTGTAAACATTCTTCATGTCTTATTTGAATAGTGATTGCTGATTGTGTGGGATGCCATGTCCTGATTCTGTAGGATTAACCACAAACAGCACTTCACTTGGCCTCATTGCTTAGGTGGACTGAGAAAGATCAGCATTTTATCCATTAAGCCATCGAGGTTTTTCTTCTTGAAAGGTATATAAGAAGTTTTAACTTGAATCACAAATATAAATTTCAGCAGAGTTTGTCTCCATACATATTGGTATTCAGTGTTCTAAATGTCAGTACACAAAGACAGAGTATCAAATATGTTGAATCATATCACTGAAAGCCAGGAGACAGAGCAATTTTCAGCTTTCTAAGTCCAATTTATGTTTATAAATGGAAAGCTCAGTTTGAGCCCTACTTAACAGAACAGACAATGCTAGCATGAGGTTGGATTTTTATATGAGCCTGCTTGTTTATCTCTAATTATATGCTAATCAATTTGATTTCTCATTTAAACTCAAACTAGGCTGTTTCCCTGTAATAATCAACCTCACATTGAAGCAACAAAGCAGCTTCATATTTACCACATCAGCAGGGTTTAATTGCACATTTGGATGATGGAAATGAAGATGGATTCAGTTTCATTGTCCTTACAATGTAGAAGTATACAATGCACTTTTAGTTTTAGCTGACACATTTATGGTGGAGATATTGAACTGTAACATCCAAATATTTGCTAACATATTGCCAAGCTACTTTGTTCATATTATTTTCTAAATGATGCACACTGGCTATGCTCTGTTATATTTTCCACCATTTAAAAACATTGACACTAATTGTATTACTTTGGTACGGCATAGGTCAAAAGAATGAAATTAGGAAAAGGTCTCTTTCCAAAAAAAAGAAAGATAAATACTCCAAATTAAATCTGAGGAACACAGAATTATTTCCTACTGAAAGCCCGAAAACCAGTCATGCTATGAAAAGTGTGCTATATTGCTAAACCTATGTGCAAATGCCAGCCAGAAATCCAATTCATTTGTGGGCACTGCAAGAAAAAATATTGGAGAGGTGGAAGTACCTTTCTTACTACTCCTACAGATATACAGTCATGATGATTGAGAGCATACTTGAATCAGTGCAGTTAGAAGTTTTATTTCTTAATCAGGGATTTTAATTATGCAAACCTTTAAGTAGTCTCTACACCCATGTCTGTGAATATACCCAAGTGCTTTATTAAGTCCAATACAAGACAAAGCGAATGTCCAAATATTTGTGCGAGCTGTTCTTTTAAAATGCTCAAATGAATGTGTTCAGGAAATATGTCTGCTTTATCTGATTTACTTGTGAACCTTTTGATACCAAACATATTGTAATTATCTGTATATAAAACCTTTATCTTGGCAGAAAATACAACAAAATACAGTACAGAACAACCATCAGGTTACTGAAAAGAAAAAGTTAAATCTGCTTTGATTCTTACAACTAGATTATTTAGTTGGGTGTTGATTCTTAATATAATAAGATTTTAAAAGGAATATTGCATTCATTATACTGAACTTTATTGAAAACCTTGAAAATTTTGGATACATGGAAATTCATTGTCACTCCTAGTATAAACAATTCCATAGAGTATTTGTGGGATACTGTGCATTCTTTATTGCATTCTTGAGGTGTGTTGACTGGCATACCAAATGCATTATTGTACAGTTGCTGTGCAGCATGCCAAGACAAAAATACTTTTAGTTTATTTATAGTAGTATCCCTACATGTAAGACATTTTGAAAACTCTGAGAAAAGTTGATTTTTGATCCAAAGCAATCATGTTGAGAGAAAAATAAAAATACTTACATAAGTAAATTCTAAATGTGAGGAAATATATTCTATTTTTCTGGAGTTGAATGTTATTTTTAGAGTGTTTATATTTGCACTCACATTTTGACTGAACTGGTAATATGTAAACATCATCACCCATTGTTTTTCAGCTGGAAGACAGCAAAAATCCATTTAATTCTCCATTTTTGCAAGAAGTTCACATAACATTTAATGTCCTCTCAACTGTTTGGCAACTTGAGCAGTCTTAATTTATAAATACCTTTTCCCTGTAATTTCTTCAGAGGAGTCTATGAATTTTTTCAGAGAATAATTGATTGTGCTATATACTCTGCTCTTTGTTCTCAGAGCAGAGGCTGTCTGCTGCTGCTGCTGCATGAATTGAAGCATGTGGAGCTTCAGTCTGTCCACTCACTTTCAAAACTGTATGTGGTAGAAAATTGGCCTTATCAGATGACTGCCATAATCAATGCTTCTGCCATTGAGAAGAAAAACAGTTAACCAGTAAGAATTGAATCTGTACGACTTCTGTGTGGCTTATCAAACAGGGTTGTGAGTGACTATAACAAAGCATCTTCTTTAGGTTAATGAGCTTATGGAGCTCATGTGTTGGGCCAATATGAAGAACTTCAGTTAGTAAAGGTAACCTGAAGAGAGAGAAATGGAGAGGATCTACTTTGGACAGAACCTTAATCCTTCTCATCAGTGAGAACAAGAATAATTGTTGTCCTTCCTTACCTCTGGCTCAGGAAACTCAGGAAAACTTGGTTACTTATTGGTACCCTATTGGTACTCATATTGGCACCCATACTCTCACTCATCCTTCAAATGCAAAGGAAAAACATCAAAAGGTGTGCCCTTCTTTTTAACTGAAGGCTATTGGTGATCCTCAAGAGATGGCACTTTTCTGAATATAGAGGTGAAGTCCCTTCATGTCTTCCTGGAGGAGCTCCTGTCAGTGTGTAAAGCATTTATAGCATTATATTTAGCAACACGGGATCAAGGGGAGGCATCTCTGGGCGCTTCTTATCTAAAGAGCTTTCAGTGATGAGACAAGATTATCTCACTGAGTAGTTGACTATATCTTTTGTAAGATTTATGAGATTTTATATGGAACTTTACAAAGAAAGAAAACATTATTTGGGCTAGGGCATGTTCTGCTAGAAGTATTGCAATTTTGTGGCGTCTTTGTAGAATGTTTGCTGATGATACAGCAAAACCAAATATCTGAAGCTTTGTTCCTACTTTTCTGCTAAGTCTCACAGTGGTGCTGAAACATCCAGGTTTTTAGGAAGGTTGTCCTTGGGTCTTTCTGAGGAGAGACTCTGAGACTTTCTACAGGATGTGGGGTGACACTCAGAGTTTTGATATGCAAATAGACTACCTGTAACTGTTCTTCTTTAAGGTGTATCACCTATATGCACACTCATAATCCAATCTCTTTTCTTCTTCTGCATAGTTCTTAGCAGCTTTCAGTTAAGAGAGACTGAGAAATAAGGCATATGCTCCACTGCTTCCATAAAGAGAATATCTGATCCTTACAGCTGAAACAGAGAAAAATCTACAACTGCTGTGATTGCATAGATGTATAACCACAGAGCGACTATATAGATAGATAATGCTTTTCAGAGAACGATGTCAGGCAAATAATCTATCTTTTTTGTGTTCTAGAGGCTATTTAAATATTACTTATAATTTAAAACAGGTGGCAGAGTCTTGTGATAAGAAATAGAGCTTTTATTTATGCAGGCTTTTAAAAAATGGCCAAACAGCAACTGGTGAAATTCAGAAATGTTTTTCTGCTTTCTCTTTCCCAACACTCTTAAAACCAAGATAGAACTTCTGCTAAATGATTCAGCTGAAGTATAAAACAATTTCCACCACACTAGAAAGGACTTTATGAGAGTTAATCTCTCTGTCAAGTGAAAAAGATTCAGTAACTGGGCAACAAAACCTCCAGTTATCTCTGTTTTTTACTGAGCTACCAGCCACACTGAAGTATCTTCTATTATTAAAGAACCTTTGCCTTTTATTGAACTGTATGAGTTCACAGACAACCAATATCAGCTTCTCACTACTACTTTTTAAGGTTACTCCATGATTTCGCTAAGGTGGTTAAACTCCCTAAAAAGCCTTCTGAGAAAAATCTACCATTAAAAATCTCTCCCCTTTTGGATCTGTTGTATTCAAAAGGTTAGCACAATTATCTTTTGAGCTATGTGCTATAGAATTCTTTTGTAATTTTTTTCCTTACCAAATAGCCTTTGTAACAGTAGCTATACCTGCTAGAAGGGAAGCATTGATGGCAAAGCTTTTTCAAATGCACAGTGCCCTGAGACATGATCATCTCTAATTGCAAGCTAAAGATAGACCACACACTTACTTATGTTTTCCCCCCAAATCAAATCTGAACAAAAATTTCAAAATTGTAGATCCACTTTCTCTTTGTAATCTGAGGCTGAAGAGAAGTTCATGAAATATGTCGCAAAGTAACTACATGTTTCAGAAAAGGCAAGTTTAAAAGAAATTTTTCAGAAATCTTGAATGAAAAATGCAGCAAATTTATAGAATCATAGAATTATATCAATACTACCCAAATGGTGCATAAGACAAATCATGTATGCAGTACAATGACCATGAAAGTGGCAGAAAAACTTTAGATATAAATTTCCAATATTTTCATGTTCCAAGAAAAACAAATAGGCAATAAGTTTTCTAAGGACAAAACATATTTCAATTGTCAAGACTACTTTCAATTTACCATTTATACCTACAGATTGAAAGTTTAGATTTAATAAGAGGTCAGATCAGAGGAATATGGTTCTAAGCACAAGACCGTATTCAGCAAAGCCTTCAACACAGTTTCCCATAGCATTCTCCTGGAGAAGCTGGCAGTTCATGGCCTAGATGGGTGTACTCTTCGCTGGGTTAAAAACTGGCTGGATGGCCGAGCCCAGAGAGTCGTGGTGAATGGAGTTAAATCTAGTTGGTGGTCATGTCCCCCAGGGCTCAGTTTTGGGGCCAGTTCTGTTTAATATCTTTATCAATGATCTGGATGAGGGGATTGAGTGCACCCTCAGTAAATTTGCAGACGACACCAAACTGGGTAGTAGTGTTGATCTGCTGGAGGGGAGGAGGGCTCTGCAGAGGGACCTGGACAGGCTGGATCAATGGGCATAGGCCAACTGTATGAGGTTCAACAAGGCCAAGTGCTGGGTCCTGCACTTTGGTCACAACAACCCCATGCAATGCTACAGGCTTGGGGAAGAGTGGCTGGAAAGCTGCCCGATGGAAAAAGACCTGGGGGTACTGGTTGACAGCCAGCTGAATATGAGCCAGCAGTGTGCCCAGGTGGCCAAGAGGGCCAATGGCATCCTGGCTTGTATCAGGAATAGTGTGGCCAGCAGGAGTAGGGAAGTGATCGTGCCCCTGTACTCGGTGCTGGTGAGGCCGCACCTCCAATACTGTGTTCAGTTTTGGGCCCCTCGCTACAAGAAAGATGTTGCATTGCTGGAACAGGTCCAGAGGAGACCCACAAAGCTGGTGAGGGGTCTGGAGCACAAGTCTTACAAGGAGAGGCTGAGGGAACTGGGGTTGTTTAGTCTGGAGAAGAGGAGGCTGAGGGGAGACCTGATCACCCTCTACAACTACCTGAAAGGAGGCTGTAGTGAGGTGGGGGTTGGCCTCTTCTCCCTGGCAACGGACGATAGGACGAGGGGGAATGGTTTCAAGTTGCGCCAGGGCAGGTTTAGTCTAGACACTAGGAAAAACTTCTTCACCGAGAGGGTTGTCAGGCTCTGGAATGGGCTGCCCAGGGAGGTGGTTGAGTTCGGTTTAAAAGAAGGATAGATGGGTGCTTAGGGACACCTGGATATAAGGAAGAAATTCTTTACAACGAGGGTGGTGAAACACTGGAACAGGTTGCCCAGAGAGGTGGTGGAGGCCCCATCCCTGGGAACATTCAAGGACAGGTTGGATGGGGCTCTGAGCAACCTGATCTAGTTAGTGGTGTCCCTGCTCACTGCAGGGGGGTTGGACTAGATGACCTCTAGGGGTCCCTTCCAACCCAAAATATTCTATGATTCTATGATTCTATGGTTTAGTAGTGGACTCGGCAGTGTTAAGTTAACAGTTGGACTTGATGATCTTCAAGGTCTTTTCCAACCTAAACGATTCTATGATTTGCATTCAACAGGAGGAAAACCTCAAAGTCAGCCAAAGAAAGAAGGATTTTTTTTACAGGTCTTTTTTAAAGGTCTTTTCTAACCAAAGCGATTCTATGATTCTATATTATATATATGAATATCAGCCTGTAATAATTCAAATATGGAAATCTTAGCAAGCTGTTATTCTGCAATCAAGATACATTCAGCTCTTGTAATTTGTCCAAGATTTTACTGTTCCTCTATATTTCTTGCTACTGAGTTTTCTTAGGTATTGCCACTTCCTTTGATTAGTGTCCCTTAGCATTATTACTTGGCATAAATTATGTTAATTTTTTCTATGAAACATTGTGAAATATTCTAGATGGTTTCAGCTGATCCCTCTGTATACAGAAAAAAATAAACTTTACATTTTGTGTATGGATGATTTAGCTAATTTAAAAGGGAGGCTACCAGTTTAGATTTCTATTACCATATGGGTGCTGTCATTACGATTTTCCCTTTGTGGATGTGAGCAAGCTCTTAACCAATTTCAGATAAAAAGCTATGACACTGTACTAATGCAGTACTGAGTTAATAAATCCAGTGCTGCAGCACAACACCATACTGAAATGACTAAAACCCCTTTTGGTTTGGCATTTGGCCACCTAAGAGAATTGTCTGAGGTTTCACATGCCTCGTAGAACCAAAGTGAGAACAGAATCACTGTAAATTCAGCTGTTGAAAACTTCATCTAATTGCCCCTATTTTAGTACTGTTTAGGATAGAGCACATTAATGACACTGCCAATTTTAGTGAGCTGTCCAAACAGGCCAGGTCAATTGTCCTTTATTTCAACTGGACAGGTTACATTAAATATTCCAAATGAGATGGTGGTAATGTTTTTCAAAATATGATGGTGATAATATTTAGCAAAATGTGCAGTAGTCAGGCTTCCACTTAATCTTCCTAAAGGTATAACAACTCTGCATTACATACTGGAAATGAAGAAATGATTTTTTAGTAATTCTTCTTGTTAAATGCTAAGTTCACAGTGGCTTTTAGAAAGGATTCTAAAAGAAACACGTCTTGATTTTTTCTTGGGAAAAATGTCTTTAATCTCATCAGCCCTTTTGCCCAACCAGCCTACTTCATTCCCAACATCTTCAATTCTGTTCTGTTTCAGTTGATACAAAGTCACTTGGTGCTACTTCATCCTTGAACAAATCTGCTACATTTTATCTTCTCTGCTTGTCTGAACACATTCTTCTTCTCCATTAGTTGCGGCAGCAGTAGGATCTTACCCATCAGGACCTTCCCTTGTGGACTCGGTTTTGCATTATGTCCCCTGCTCAGCACAGGAGTGGCTTGTTTGACTCCAATCTTGGTAAGAAAACAGATACCATGTAAAGTGTGTGTGATAAAAAATTCAGCTGGGCAGAACCCTGGGGAAATAGTGTGGAAAATAGGTAGGAAGAATGGAAGCATCAGTTGAACAGGAGGAATGTCATATGAGCAGAGAAGGCTGAGCAGAGCATGTCTATTTACAGATTGATAAGATTGGATGAGACACTATGATGTGATTGCTTTGCAAGGGTATAATAGAGGAGGAAAAAGTGAATAGTAAGGTGTTCTTAGGTGAAATGAGTATATATGTAAGTATTCAGAAAAAAAAAAAGTTCTAAGAATCCTGTGGATAATTCAAAAATAGATATTGTGAACTGTTTCAATACGTTGTATAGAAAAGGAGATGAAGTGACCTGGAAATTATAATGCTACTTTTTCTCTTTTTTTATGTAGGTTATTAAGCCGAATAAGTGCCAAGAACCAATTAAAGTTCAAGTCTAAAAAGCATTTAGGACTATCAAAAAGAGCTATGATTCCACTTTCTAAAAATAAAATGTCATATTTCAGATGAAGAAACATCTACTTCAGCTTTTTCTCTCTTTCTGAAAAGTATTTGAGAACATGAAAGAAAAGAAATAACCTGAAACAATTTTGTAGTGAAAAAAGCGAGCAATAAACTGATGAACAGAAAGGGAAAGAGAGAAGGATGAAAGAGCAGAGCACATAAAGAGCCAAAAGGAACGTGAGAGAGAAGTGTTTATAATTTACAAAGGACATTCATAAGTGTTTTAGTGTTGTTAAATAGCAATGTGGATACTGCCCAACAGGAATTCTACAGATAAATACTAAAACTACAGGGGTCTGGTTTGTATTTTTTGTCACTACTAATAAAGTGTTCAGCACAATTGGCAAGATGATTTCCAATGTATTACCACATATGTTATACCTGAGATTTGCCAGAATATATTATCGATGCAGATCTCATTGAGATCTATAAAGTATATAATCATATTATCATACAGGTTTTAGGAATGTTTTCTGAGTTTCATCAGCAGATCATTTTTATAAGCAATGTTTGAATAAATCTAGTTCTTAGATGGTGAAAAAAAGCAAAAGAGGAAGGCAGAAAAGGTGTTAGCTAGTATTTAAACTAAGTGCAAGTTTCCAAAGAATCACAGAACAGTTGAGGTTGGAAGGCACCTGTGGCACCCTGTCCTGCTCAAGCAAGATCATCCAGAGCCCATTGCCCAGAACTGTGTCTGGATGGCTTTTGAATATCTCCACGGATGGAGACTCCACAACAGCTCTGGGCAACCTGTGCCAGAGTAAAAAGTGTTTCCTGATGTTCAGAGGAACTTTTCTTTGTTTCATTTTGTGCCCATTGCCTCTTGTCCTGACACTGGGCACCACTGAAAAGGTGTACACCCTCCTTTCAGGTATTTGTACACATTGATGAGATCCCTGAGCCTTCTCTACTCCAGACTGAGCAACATCAGGTCTCTCAGCCTCTCCTTATAGGAGAGATGCTCTATCTTTTTAATCATCTTCATGGTCTTTTGCTGGACTCTTTCCAGTATGTCTCTGGGGAGCCCAGAACTGGACGCAGCACTCCAAATGTGGCCTAACCAGTTCTGAGTAGAGGGAAAGGATCCCTTCCCTTGACCTGCTGGCAATACTTTGCTTAATACAGCCCAGGTTACTGTTAGCTATTTGCTAACATCCTGATTACATCCACTCTGGGGGCAAGTCTGAGCTTACTGTTAGGTTTCAGTGACATCTAAGCTTAGACCTACACAGATGTTGCAGTATTTCACGCTGCAATACTGAGTGTAGGCTCATTGGCCCTGACCTGAGATTTCTGAATAATGCCCGTGCTTACCTCAGCTGATATATACCTTTGGAATTGTATGTCTTCCACACAAAAATATTAGTTCAGAGACAAATATAGCTTTGTTGATACTGCACAATGGCAAATAGCTCAAGTAAACAAAATCCTGGATTCCTGACACTCTGAACAAATGGATCATTGGGCTAGAAGATAATGATCCTTTTTCTCATGAGCATAATTTTGAATTCTACAAAATTATATAGTTTTACCTGGTAAAAATGGAGCAAGTCCTGTAAACTCAGACTAGCCTGTAGCCAAATGTTATGAAACTTTTCTGTGGAAAATGAGTTGGAAACACTTGGTCTGAGAAAGAATTTGATTCCAGGAGTCAGGTAATCTCCATCAACTTGATGGATTGTGAAGGAATGCCTAGTGTGTAAGTGAGGAGAGGTTTTGTTTGCTCATCTGTAACCAGATAACTGTATTATGTGCAGTAATGGAACTCTTAAAGGGCTAAAAATCTTTATTGGTAAAAACTCTGTTTTGAACATTTCTCTCTCAGATTCGGATAGCTGCATGCCTCCTAAGATGATTTCTGGACTTAAAACTTACTTTAAGGAATATTCCTCTCTATTTAAAATAATTTAACTGAAGACAAGAACAGGAAGAAAAAAAAAAAAAGATAGAAAATAATGGAATATGTGGAAGAGGCCTGGGAAGAATGGACACAACGAAATGGTCTTTCAGATGCCTAACAGTTCATATGATTTGATTGGCACAAAAATTATTTGTTTGCCACATACAGGTTATAGCATGATCTTAATGACATCAGTATTATATTTCAAAGGATGATGAGGTTAGGTTTATGCATGAGTGTATTGTAAAGAACCATGAGATAGCTTACCCTTTCAAAGGAGATATTTTCAAGGCTTCAATTTGAAACTGTCATAATACTGGATTCCCAAGATTTTTGTGCATAAATAACTGTGGTATTTGGCCTCACTGTTTTTCTGAAATTTATTTGGTTTATCACTACTGTAATTCTGAGGACTGATAATGCTTAAACTCCAGCATCATTTTAGAGCATCAAGCATTCCCATAACTTCCTACCAATTTATTCCTTTGTGATGATAATCATTCTTTTCCATTTGGAGAGTAAACTGAAAAATTCTTGCTCAGCAAGATATGTTTTGCAATTCTGTAGTCTTGAAACATGTTTCTCTCATTGATGAGAAGGATTTCATTTGTCATTCAATATTGGGAATATGTTGTAGCTTAGATGTTTAGCCTTTGACTCAGTATGGGACACAGAACTGAGTAGAGGAGTGAGATTCAAAGGAACTCTTAGAGAGGAATATAAAATTTCACAGAAGGTCTGTTTTGATGCTGACTTTAATTTCCTTCATCAGCCTTCTGATCCTCAGAAGATTAGTGACAGCTAGAGATTTCTTTCTGATAAAAGACAAAAACTAAAAAGCAACACTTGCCAGAAAACTGTGCAATTGGGTAAGTTGATATTCACCTGCACCTTTGTTAGCCTGTGCTATTGCAGAGAAAAAAAGTAAGAAAAGTCAGAAATCAGAATTTCTTTTACATTTTGTCATACTTTAAGCTTTTTTACTACTCTTAATAAAGAAAACATATTTTAAAAGACAGTTGAACATATCTAACAAGATGTTTTTGAAAGTAAAACCTTCCTATTTTCTAATGATAACAGTTTTATGCTGTATGTCTAGAACATTGTCTTCAAGAGAAATCCCTAAGCACTCCCTGTAAAATAGTTTCATTTAGAACTTACTCTGTTTACTCAGACATGGCCTTGGGATATAATGAGTTTGGTATTTGGGCAGTAGAAAGCAGCAATATGTTACATTTAGGGAAGAAGGGAGGAGTGAGTTTTCCCCATGAAATTTCTAAGACCATTTAAGTGGACAGAATGGAATTAATTACTAAACTGGAATTCAACCAAAGGACTGGAACTAACTATTTCTTGCTTGTCAAAACAAACAAAAAAGACAAACAGAACCACCATGGTATCTTTCATGACAACTGGCCAGGATTTGAAATTTTAATCACGTTCAATTTGTTTAGTGGCCAGAATTTAAAATTATAATCCCTACTACTTGCTACTTTGGATTGTTTTCTCCTAAATATAATGGAAACCAGTTGCTTTCATGACTGTAACAACCACAAATGCAATTGGTCTCGGCTGCCTGAGAGAGCATATTTGTCAACAGTCAGGGGTGCTATATTTCTATCCAAAACCTGTTATTTTTCTGTGTTGTGCGGAGAAACCCCTCTATGACTTAGAAATCTGGGCTTAATAATAACAACAAAATGCTATCTCAAAAAATCCCTGTGCCAATCTTGTTTTTGTGACCAGCCATCAATTATTTGGCAAGTCCCTCCTTTCCTTTTTTACTAGTGAATTGCTCTGATATGTTCCTAGGTTGTTAGTTTCTTTTAAAAAGATTTTTCAAGTCCTTTCCTTTGTAGTTCTAAGCATTGCTCTTCTGAGAATCTCCCTGCATTTAGCCAATACTAATGATTAATCCACAGCAATGTAGTCTTTGTTGGTTTTATGAATTATATTGAACATTTTGTTTATATGAGCTATGATGCTTTCCCATCTGAAATTGAAATGCTTGCCTCTGACAGACCTATAATAGAGTGTTTGAGACTTAAAAATAGTGCCTTTAAGATTTGGAAATCAAATTAAACTTGTCCTGGAATTGTCAGTGTGTGGGTAGGAAAAACTTTTGAGAAGGAGGTTAGATAGAGAAAGGCTATGTTGGCTATTAGCAGAAAAGAAGCTTTGGGTGAAGATGACAAAAAGAATATAGAAAGTTTCTTGACTGGCAAAAATGGTAACATTTCTTTGAAGCAATGTGAAATACTAAAAATATTCAAGAAAGAGTCATTCTGTGAAGGTTAGAGTGTAAGAAAATTGTTTACCCATTCACCCTTGTTTACTGTGAGGGTGACTAAGCACTGGAACAGGTTGCCAAGAGAGATTTTGAAGCCTCCCTTCTTGGAAATATTCAAAAGCTGCCTGCACACGGTCTTGAGCAAACATCTCTATGTGGCCCTGCTTGAGCAGGGAGGCTGGACCAGGTGATTTCCAGGGGTCCCTTCCAACCTCAACCATTTTCTGATCATTTGATTCCTAGTTCTGGTGATTCTAAGAATGACATTAATCAGCTGTCTTCTGGAAAGTCTTGATTTCATAAATATGCACCTGCTCTTCACCTTAGGGTTACTGATAGTTTTTGGTCTTTCATTGACTTCCAACTGATGAAATAGCGGGGAAGAGTAAGGATAAATCTAAGGAATGTGCAGTCTTTGACTAAATACAGCTCACATCTGGAAGTTAATTGGCTAGTCTTTTATTCTGTCCCTGCCATTGATCTCCTGTGATCACAACCAAATCCTTCAAATCCAACCACACTCCAGTTTCCCAAACTGTGAAATGGTTCAAGACCCATGTAGTGATGATCCTACCCATTCGTATAATTTCAGATCAAATTAGGAATTTTAATTCCCAGTTGGGGGTGAATAATGCATTTAACTGCTAATGGAAATTGCACTGGAAGAACCGATCCTTTTCTCTGAAGCTTGTGTGTTGAAGGACTGTATTATGCTCAATAACTTTTAAGAATATTCTGGGTGATAGTTTTCTCTACGGATAGAAAGCTGCCATGGGCTTCACTTATAAAAGTAAATAAATAGCTAACAGCAGCAGAAAAAATTGTGAATTGGATTGTTAGAGAACTATGGGAATTAGGATATACAAAAGTAATGGTGTATTTTATAATGATGTAACCAAATAATGTTTTGGTGAAATTTAGAAGTTACAACATACTATTGTAAATTAAGCTAAATATGCTAAAGAAGGTTTAATATATATTGCTAATATCACAGAATCATAGAATTACAGAATAACATTACAGAATGACCTCTGGAGGTCATCTGGTCCAACCTCCATGCTCAGGCAAGGTGACCCAGATCCAGTTGCTCAGAACTGTGTCCAGATGGCTTTTGAATACCTCCAAGGAAGGAGACTCCACAGCCTCTCCTGGCAACCTGTGCCAGTGCTCAGTCACCCTCACAGTAAAAAAGTGTTCAGACAGAGCCTCCTGTGTTTCAGTTTGTGTCCGTTGCCTCTTGTCCTGTCACTGGGCACCACTGAAAAGAGCCTGGCTTTGTCTTCAATGCATCTTTCCCTCATCTGTTTACATACATTAATAAGATCCCCTGGGGCCTTCTCTTCTCCAGATTGAACATTCCCAGGTCTCTTAGCCTTTCCTCATAGGAGAGATGCTTCAGTCTCTTAATCATCTTCACGGTCCTTTGCTGGACTCTCTCCAGTAGCTCCATGTCTCCAACATGAGCTATTTAAGTAGTATATTGTTTCCGAGTATACTAATCTTTATTCCAAGTATATTAACCCTTCACTCCTAGTTGCCTATGTCAGTAATTTTCAAGATGATTTTGAATTAAGCAATGGATCCATATTACCCTAAACCATAATGAGATTATTAAAACAGGTGGTGTGGGTTTATCTACAACACATCATATCAACCAACTTAATTTTATTTTTGAAATGTTAACTGGTCTCCTGGAAATTGAAAAGCATCAGACAGTAAGAACATATTCCAGTAGCTTTCCAGTACTATGAAAGTTACACTGATCAATATATTATTCTCTGAGCCTTATGTCTTCTCATGGAGCATCTGGTAGCCCTCCAGCTCTTTGGAGTCCTCCAGGCTTTGTTTATACAGGCATTCTCTGTAAATAATCCAGCATGACAGGGCAGAAAATCCCTCATAAAGTGGCAGGTACCATAAAGACTCTATCTGAATTGTCAACACTTAAACAAATTTCTTCTTCTACCTGAGAATGATAATAAAATTCCCCATAGAATCCCTACCAAATCTTTTGTGAGGGTGAATATAGTCAACCAGGGAAAACTTATGGAAGGTATGTATATAGTTACAATTACTGGTTTTTTAAAGAATGTATGTGTTTACAGAAGAGTGCAATGAAACATTAAGTAAGTTTATAATAAATCACAGTGTTTCAAAGCAATATGTCATATCTCAGAAGCAGAAAGAAGTACCAGGCACCACATTTAAATACAACAAGGCAGCAAAAGAGGACACCAGGTAAGTATATCAACAAGCTTGCTTATTTGCCTAGCTAGATTTATAGAACTTTTGCTAAAACTAGACTAAAAAGAAAGATCATCATGATTTTTACTTTTAACTGATGGAGTTTCCTGAATTCCTGGTTTCAGAAAATGTGGTCACTTCACAGTCAGTTTTTGTTAATCACAAATATTCACAAATGTAAGAGACCTACTTGGCTTTTCTTAAACTTGAGTGACTGTTATAGCAATGAATTATTAGATATTTTGAATTTTGTATTTTGATCAGTATAATTTCTCCTATGGTACAATCATGCTTTTCTGCAGTCAAACTTGTGAAATATATTTATTTTCAGATGACTTCCATTATAAAAGCTGCTGACAGATAATAGTGTCTGTCTGATGAAGTAAATACAGGCCTTTGATTTCAGTTGCCTACTCTACTACTGTGCTATAGAGACAGATTTTAAAAGGCAAAGCATATATTCAATTCTTCACCTTGTTTGTTTTCATTTACCAAAGTTATCTGTCCTACTGTTTACAGAAACAGTTGGAGAAGGGTATTTTCAACAAAATTTTGTATAGTGATAATGCCTTTTCTCTTTATACATTTTACTCTTGTTAACGCAACCTTTTGTCGTACCTGCAGCTGTATACTCTTTCTAGTTTCAAGGCTTTTTTTGCACTAAGTACTGTAGTTTTTTTCTCCTTTTAGTGTGCTGGCAGACTGTTCCATTTAATACTCTCTGGATGGTTTCCCAGAAGACCACTATCCAAAATTATTGTTACAAATAACAATTCTGGTGTAAACTTCCTGGCTCTTTCTTGTGACTAATAATGATGATGTTTCCTTATGCTATACTGAACCCAAACTATTTAATTTATTTCATACTTTTTTATGATGCACATTTCTGAAGCCAGCAAATTAGCTTTGTTCTTCTCTCACAAACATTCAACATTTCATATCCAGCAGCATGGAGACTATTCTAGATATTTAGCATTTTTCTAGCTTTAGATTTTTTTTCTTATGTTTCTTTATGTACTTGGCTCATTTCCAGTCTTTAGTCAAGAGTTTGTCTGAAAACTACTTCATGGTTTAGCTGCCTAATGTAGTAATACTTTTCTGAAAGTACTTTCTCTGTCAATGCCATATTACCGAGGAAGAGAAAAGGAGTAATACAGCAAGGTAAAACTTTGATTCTGTATTTGGTGTTATTCTTTGTAATTTTCCTGATTGATTTTTTTATGGAAGCAAATGTAATACATTAGGTAAATTTTCTCTGTGCTATTCTTTAAATCTGGTTATGAAATATACAGCAGTGTAAAAATAAATCTCTTTTCTGTTTCCTTCAGTTCTAATACATTTTGTGTAATTTATACAGCATTCCCTGCTGTTGATAGTGATGCTTCCTTTATTTGCTATCCACATCTTAGCTTTGTATCTGCTCCTTTCTGAGGTGCTCTAGCTAGAAAATCAGTTTCAATTTTGTTATTTTATTTATTCTATACTCATAAATCAACACATTTTGCTTAATATAGATATTTTGTTGGATCCAAAACCAGTATCTACTGACTTCTGCCCTGAACAGCAATTTGGAGGACCACAGTTTCTTGATCAGTTGTGCTACTGACTTACTGCCTTATCTGTAATGTGAAAATAATTTACATCAAAACAAAATTCACTAAAATATATACATTAAAATAATCAGAATAATAGTCAAGAAAAGGAAAGAGACAAACATAATGTTCTTTATAGCTTTTATAACACGCAAGTTATGCAATACTGAATCAATAACAGTGTCATTGAAGTACTGATTTTGGAATTTTTGACTTTTCATTATTTATAATGTATTAATCAATTTATTTGTATAGTTTATCTACCAGAATAGACTTCAGTGGTTTTGAGGTTTTTGTATAAAAACAAGTGAAATGATAAAACATTTTTTATAATAAATTTGTTAGTATTTCCACACCTATTCCAAAACCCTTTTTATAAAAGGGTTTTGAATTTTGGATTAGAGCAGAAAATGTTGAAGGATGTAGCTGTAACTGCATCTGAAATTACTGTGTTTCTTTCAAGGGATGAGCAATTGTTTTCTTGTATGAGGATAACGCCTTTTGATAGTGTGGATTCACCTTCAGTGTTTTATAACTCACTGCAAAGACAGATTCTGGAAAGTAAAGAATCGATGCCTGTGATTTTAAGTTGGATTTATTGTTACAGTCATACCCTGGAAAGCATAAAAATGCACTGATGGAAAACATACTCTTAAATTCATAAGGCTAGTTACTGAATGCATATTAATTTTTTGAGGAGTGGATTAATTAAAGGTATGCTTTCCATCTGGACAGGTGTCATATCCCATGAACATGTCTTGACAATGGTAATCTTTCCCATTTTATCGGAAACAGATTAATGTCTCAATGAAGCTGAGAAGTAGCTGTTCTTGAAACCCACCAAACTGTGCTTCCATAAACCCCAAACACTTTAATACACTTTGGTTGCAAATTTGCTGTCAGCTAAGGGGTTTATGGGATCTTTGGCTCTATGGATTAGCAATATTCTTGCCTACTCCACTGAAAAGAGTACAGATCAAAGATCACTGAAAATGAAATTAAAGGGACTCCAAAAGTAGCAGTTCCTCTTTTACTTACATATAGCATAGCATCTAGCATATACATATAGCCATAGCATCGATGAACTACACTCATAAGCAGGAGGCCCTGTCTGTCAGATGCTATGCAAATAAAGAATAGAAAGATGGTCCTGCCATATACAGTTTGCAAAATACTGATGCACTCTTTTCTTAGCCCTCAGACAAATCCTTGACAAATAATGTCATGATACATAGCATAGTATAGAATAGAATAGAATAGAATTGAATTGAATCAAATTGAATCAAATTGAATCGTTTAGGTTGGATAAGACCTTTAAGATCATCAAGTCCAACCGTTAACCTAGCACTGCCATCCCACCACTAAACCATGTCCCTAAGCACCTTGTCTACATGTCTTTTAAATATCTCCAGGGATGGGGACTTGACCACTTACCTGGGCAGCCCATTCCAATGCTTGACAACCCTTTCATTGAAAAAAAATTTCCTAATGTCTAACCTCAAAGACTAGGGCCATGAACACTGGGAAAGAATGGTGGGTTGCAGTGACGGGCACACAACAGCATAGTCCCGACAAGTCACGTATTATATTACCTACATAACCTATGTTAGAATTGTTGTACCTTCACTGTAGACTGTATAATCTTTCCTTCCTTTCCTTTTAATTTGCACATAGATTTATTCTTGCTACCAATGTTCTCTTTCCCTTTAATATATGAAACAGAAGCCATAACTGACTTTACATATTCTTCTGAAGATAAAAATGCTAGAGGCCTCTCATAGTGCTGTCAGACAACCTCACTCCTACAGAAATTTATATTCCTCTGCTGAAGTAATGTTACAAAATATGAGTGATAAGTGTTTTCCTTTTAATAAAAAGACAATAATAATCATGGTAGACTCATACTTTAACCCCCTTGTACAGGAGACAGGACTTCTAGGGGAAAGGGTTTCTTATTTTCCCATGCCATTTACTTAGTTAGAGTCTGGAAAGTGGTGAAACACATGTAATGTGCAAATAAATGAAGGCTAAAAATAATAATTAAAAAAGTTTAATAAGAAAAAAAAAAGTATGAAATCCTTAAGTTTATTAACACATATCCTTTGCAATGCTTCATGTTTGGTTTTTTTTTTAACAAACAGTATTCATTGCTATTTATATCTATTACCTCCTCTAGCACTGAGTCATCGTGAGCAGTTATGGTAAAACTGTTGCATTAGCATTTGATAATTCCCTCATTATCTTAGATTATCAGTATTTTACAGATTGTGAGTCACTGTAAATTATCTTTTGGCAGACATGGTATTCATTTGAGTTTTCCAAGGGACTTATGATTTTTTTTTTTCTCTGGGAGAAATTGTTTATAGTTCAGTGTTATAATCCATTGATAGATAGCTTTATAACAAGATTTTGATTAAAATCCATGCTCTGGACCACAAGAAAAGAAAAAGGTTGTATTCAATTTTCCTTCATCCTTTATAAATCTTAACCAGGCAACTTACAACGTTCACTTTGTGTTTATTATAGAACTAACTTAAAACACTGAAATAAACCAATTAAGCCGATAATATTTATCGACCATCTCCTTGCCTTTCTCCCAATATCATACATATAAGGATTTCCCTGGTGCTTTTACTGCTTTTCCAGAACATGAGATTTTTTTAATGCGTGAGGTGGAATATATATGATACTAGCACCTACTCTGCTCCCACAACTGAATACTCATGTTATTCGCAATGGAGGTTTCATCTGAGCTGTACTGCAGACCAGCCCTTTAAGTGCTCAGGTCAGCTAGAGGAATCTACTTGTGGTTTCTCACAAAATAAAGCTGACACTGAAGACTCATGTAACTTATCACAGGGTAAGCAGATTGGCTCTGTGACTGTCCAGGAAATCTTACTGCTAATCCTCCTTCATACTGTGGTCTTGTTCTTAACATTGGAATATTTACATAAGGTGTGTGGAGACATTATTGGTAGCCTCTCAAAGAAAAGAAGTTGCAGAAAGAGAGGAAGAGGAGTTAAATCTGGACAAACCCAATAATATTCCATGCTGAACCTGGAAGCTGGCTTTCTTTCCACTGCAGTTGGGAGGAACTGTGGCCACTTAAGTTTGTTTCTCCAGGACTTCCTTTGTATAGTGTGTTTTTTCAACTTTTAATGGTCGAAAATGTTCAAAATGGTCCTATTTTAGTGGTCCAAAAGAATTCTAAGAATGACATTTTTGGACTTCTTTCTATCATAGACTCAATTTTAGAAAAGATTAAAGGGGTAGTTTCTGGTGCTGTGTAATACCTGCAAAAAGCCTTCACTGATACCTCATCTGTCATATGACACAAAATCCTTTTTGCTTTTTGAGGTGATACCTACATGTTGTGTCTCCTTGCTCTGCTTAAAAAAAGTTTAAAGAACCATACTGAGTGTCTCAGATGGAAACATGGAAACATGGAAAAGAAAAGGTTATTTACGAGCAGATTGCATATCATTCTAACAGTGCAGCTTGGAAGGTTTAGTATAATTGCTGATTATTTTAATCTATAAACAAAAGTGGATTAGTACATTACATGCAGTCAAAATGGATGAAACAGTGGGACACTTTTCAATTAGTAGCTTTTTTATGTCAAAATATGTGAGGTTTTCTTTGATTCTTGCAATTCCTGCTGAGATGGAGATAATATCACATTTTGGATCAGTCTTTAATAACAGTCCTTCACTTTCTCTATTTGCACATAAATGAAAAGTAAATAGGATATATGTCTTGTTTATAGAGAGTTAATTTAAAATTGTCTCCTAATTGAGCTTCTCATATTGCACTTTCAGTTTTAATTTATAACTGTGGTAGTTCTAACAAAATCATTCATGTTTGAATGAAAATGCAACTTTTAAGAGAGGATGTAAGAAAGAAAATATATAAAAAAAATCCTTGGAATAAGAGCCCTTAGCATTTGTAACTTCAAGTTAACACAGCTGTTATCACATAAAATAAATAAAAATCTTCTTTCCATTTTTTAATTGAAGGATGATTCCTGACTACGTTCACGACTTGTGATTTTATGATAAAAAAAAATATCTACAACTATTTTTAATAACATTAGGTATTAAGTGACATAAAAAGCACGATTATTATATTATTTTCATGAATTGTTAAATACATCTAATCTACCCTTACCTTTATTTAATTGAAACTTATTCAGTGTGTAATGCCCAGGAGGAAAAAAAAGAAAGTAAGGTAATGAAAGGTTGCACCTCCCATCCTTCAGTGTTATTTTGATCCTTTTGGCTTCATCTTCATGGATCAGTATGTGATTTATGCATCAAATACTTAATGCAAATACTTTCTTTCCTATTATATAGTGTAATTAGAATTGTTTCTGAATTACCACTGTGTAATGACTACGAAATAAGTTCTCAGTGCTTAAACTGTCAAACATTTTTGACTTCTTTAATTCAGTCATTAGACCTGTATTTTTAGTAAATTTAAAAAATTTTTTTTTATTAAGTATTTTTAGAATTCTAACATATTCTTAGGATTCTCTTTCCACTTCTGCACTCAGTAAAACTTTTCCATTAACTTTCACTAGCCAAATGCTAGAAGAGAATAAGCTTGCATATAAAAAGTTTTTCTTAATGAAATCACTGTTTATATGAAAGAATCTTGGCCTGTTTTATCAATTTTTTCTTACAGTAGAGCAACAAAAAGGAAAAGAGTGATGTCTTCATATAAAAAGATTTAAAGATGAAACTATACAGGTGGAGGCATATTTACCTATGTGAGCTACATAAATACACATAAGTCTACAGTAATGGAAGCCCTGTGCTGAACAGGAACCTATTTCCTATATCTTTTGAGTGACACATGGTCAGTTACTTAACAGTCATTATCACCTCATAAACCTAAGTTTGACAAGTATGACATAGCTTTTAGTTCTTTTGAAGCAAACAATCTTTCTATAAAAAACCCAGTAGCAGAATTTCAAATAAATTTTATTTCCTCAATTTCCATTATGCCTAATACCATGGTGACCCTTGTCACCAAAGTACAAATTGAAAATAATTAATTTTACAATATTTTTATTACATTTTCAAAATATTATTTGGTTATATTTAGGATGGAAAGAAACTAAGGGCAGTTTTTTTAAAGTCTTCATTCACTTTCCTATTCACTTACACTTTTGACGGTTATTATGAGCACAGATTAATACTTAGCTCAAAGACAGGATTTGTTCCCATAAGAAATAGTAGGGGTCATAAAAAGATACCACTTTCTGCTTTGCTCCAACTAAAGTAGCACTTTAGAAATACTCAGCATGGAATCTATTCTCTTGAATGCTCTGTGTAAGAAAATGTATCAATGTTATGTATATAACCATTAAACCTTAGCTTTCCCTTAGGGCCTGATTCCAATACTTCCAGTTCTAAGTATCTTGCTCAACATTCATTTCAGTATTATAAAGAATAATTACACCTTAGCCTACTGTTGCTTTTTTTTTTTTTTAATAACAAAGCTAACAGAAATATTTCTTTCATAATGGACACTGGTAATGTATTATTAAACTCAGACCAAGTTGGTATGAAAACACAGAAATACTGAATCAAACAATGAGAGAGAAGTTGAATGGGAAAAATAAAGTCCCCATGCAATTATTTTAAGGTAGATATACATATATATGTGTATGTGTGATGGCTGTTTACTACTCAGAAATAAAAAATATACTGTAGCAGTTCAGCAGTAGTAGAAATAAAATGCAGCTACTTCTGTATATTTCCCAAAACATGGTAAATCAACAATGTGGAATATTTTGTAGGAAAGCAGGATGCCAAATATATAATTCAAGGGCAATGAACTAAAATGCATATTAAAAAATGTAATTTCTGTATAACCCACCATGATTAGTGCTGTATAGCAATGACTCAACTGCAATGTTTTCATTAGCCCTTCTTTCTGCAAATGACCAGAATGTCCTTTGTGGGACAGAGATTCCTTCTCTCTCCCCAGCTTTCTGTTTGGCCTGTACTGTCCTATCTGCTTCCAGCTTTGGTAGGATGTGTTGTGGTTTAACCCCAGCTGGCAACTGAGCAGCACACAGCCTCAGGCCCTGGTGGGATGGGGGAGAGAATCTGAAGAGTAAAAGTGAGAAGACTCATGGGTTGAGATAAGAATGGTATAATTGTTCTAATAATAATTCTAATAATTCTAACAATAATTACAATAATTCTAATAATAATAATAAAAATAAATTAACTCTATCTCATCAGAAACCAGTATAACCAGTAAAGCTTTCATGATGACTCTCAAAGTCCCTTTCTCTCATAGGAGAAGCCAGCAGGCAGTTTCATGATGTTGGCCTTTTCAAAACTTTTCAGTTCCTTTTAGCTAATGTGTTTGATGGGGAATACATAGTTGACTTTTCTGTCCATCTTTCTCATTTCACCGTCCTCTAATTAAGTCTTTCCTATACATAAATGTCTTAAGAAAAGTAAAAGTTTGAGCTCTACTTAGAAAGACTCTTCCCCAACTCCCATTTCAGGGAACTTGTGCGGATGCCTCAGTTCCTTTCTGCTTCCTTTCTTCCTTTACAGGTATCAGATGCTTAATCAGTTCTTCATCTCTTCAGTTAGTTATTGTGTAACTTGTATAATACTTAATAATAAATAAATTCTGGTCTGTTATTGGGTGATTTAACCTCATATTGACTAGATTGCCATAATAAAAAAGTAGAAAAAGTTTCCCTCAGCTGTTTTTATACTAGTTATCAGGGGCACCAGTGGCTTGGCAGCACACTATTGGCCATTTCACCCTGCCAGGGAGATAAAACATTAAAACTTGAATGGCAGTAGAATATGCAGGGATAACTTCTGCAGCAGTCAAGAGGAGAAAAACTGTGTAAACCCAGAGTATTTTGTATCTTTATAATATTTAAAGCCAAAAAAGTCCTCAGGGTACTGCTAAAAGCCGATCAGCTTTGTGTCTACCTGGATTTTGACATTATGCAGCTGGATCAATCAAATATTCAACTGGATCAATGAATTTTGTGACTCAAACAGTAAAATATGTAAGTTCTCAAATACTAAAATAGGCAACTCATGGAAGTGTACTGGCTGATTAGTAAAATATGCAGCTTGATCAGTAAATCATATAATATAATTAGATGACTAAACATGATAGAATCAGGAAGAAAAACTGATTAATTTGTAAAGTATCCTTGATATTTAAGGAAATACAAGCATAAAATTGTCACTTCAAAAGCTTTGATGCATTGTTTTGTACTAATTTCAAAGCCTGTTTGTAATGTCATGGGCATGTTACGACTGAATTGAATTGAACTGTTGATCTAAGAAGACTATGTAGAAAACAGAAAAGGTTATGAAATAGCAGTAAAAATGAAAAATTTTCTGTTAACAAAAAAAATTAGTATTTTTTATCCTATTTCTGTATACAAGATTTCCAAGGTCCAGTCCAACAGACTACAGAAATAATTTAACAAAATTGTTAGAAATTGTCCTGTTTTCCAGGAAAGTCTTCTAAAGGCAAACTATCAGTTTAATTTGTCTCTACTTTTTTTTTTTCTTTTTTCTTCAGACCTTGTTCCTTTATTTTTGAGAAACATGTTTTTAAGCACAAGATTTTGGGCTTTGTACCTTCTGTTCCCTTGATCTAGTCAAATTTACTGTAATCAGGTTAATATTTCTTTACTTTTTTACAATTCTTGTGGGTGTCATGAAGCAGAATTTGATAGTGTAGAGATACAGGAACAAAAGCTTATAACACATAATATTAAAACAAGTTGTCTAAATAAATTTTTTTTCTCCATTCTGCTTTTCCTTTTTACCTTTGCAAGAGAAAATAGTCTCTACCCAAAAGCACGTGCATTTTAAACAGATAATGGGGCACTAAAAGCATGTTACCTGTCCAGTATCACATGTCAGGTCATGAGCACAGCTGGGAATGAAACTCTGCTTCTCTGCACTTAGATATGAGGACTGTCATATCACCTTTGTGGGGATATGATAATAGAAACAAAGTACGTTTGCATGGGGAATTTAAATTTCGTTAGACTAGATAAGAATTTGGTTTTGGTTAGAAACAGGTAAAGGCTTGTTTGAAGCAGGTTTAGTGGAGGGGAAATGCAGGCCCAAAGATATTTTCAGGGACATTAGAAGGAGAAGTTAATCTTAGGAGAGACCAATGTGGTTTTAATCAGGAAAATAAGTAAGAACTTGTGAAGCTTCCTGGACCTGTAGGTTCTCTCATGTTAGTTTCCATTCTCTCCTCTTTACTTTGATGGGCTCAGTCTCTTTTGGCAGTGTTTCCCACCTACTTCAAACCTCTTTTATAAGAAGTAAGCCTTCTTTCCTCACATGTTGACCCTGTTCAGCTCCTTGCATTTCATGGCCTGCTGAGACAGGAAAGTGAGAACACTCTGTATTGTGATTTCTTTCTGCTTCTGAAGGAGTTGTAGAAAGTAGCACTTCTCAGATTTCCCTGGGATGGAAAGGAGAGGAGCAGTGGTCACTGCTTTTCAAAGTGATTAGTCAAAGCTGTGAGAGAGAAAGTATTATATTTCATAGTCTTGGCCTTCTTGTTTTTCCGACAGTGTTTATTGCAAATTTACTATCTTGTCTCTGTAGTCTCACTAATGTAGAATTCTGCTCCAATACATTTTCTAGACATGAGAGACATTTGAAAAGTTCAACAGACTTAGAAACTTCAGTAGTAGAAAAAAACTTTCAAAAAAATTTGAAGCACAACATTTCTGTTTCAAAATAGTTTCAAAAGAAACACATTTCAAGGTGCTTTTCCAAAATATATTAATATTTTATAGCAGTCTTTGAACTTATGAACCAGGAAACCTTCTTTTAATAATGTAAGAGCGGCTATGGCCCTATAATGACACATGTATCTCTTTCTGAGAGATTTTGCCCATTGTCAAATTTGCTTAAATGACACAAACATTTTTCTAGATTGGAATACTGATTGTCACCCAACAGAAAATCTCCTTGCCAATCTGCCATCTCCTTTTCCCCTCCTTACTGTAATGACACACAATTTCTTTGAAGTAAACGGGCCTCATACAGTTAGGTTTCAATATCACTAGTTCTAATTATTTGTCTTTTTTACATCTATCCCTATGCAACACTAAATTGCTGTCCCCATTGCAAGCAAGAATTTTTTAGATATAACCTTTACATCTTTTTCGGTAAACAGAAGGAATGATCTAAGGATAATTCAGAGCTATATTGTTAATGAGATGGAAATGTCTTTCTTAAGAAATAAAAATAAAAATAAATCATGCTTTTTGATTTTCAACTAAATTGCTTGATATATCACTTCAAAGGTCCTTTGTGGGTGTAAAAAACCACTACTCTTCCAGAAAGAAGCTGAAAAATTGCCATCCTTCTCTTTATTCCATACCGTGTAATAATGCTAACGATTATTATAATGTTTAACAGTAACTATTGTTTATAAACATGTGTCAACTGTGTATTAGTGTTAATATTTATTTTGTAGGCAATTTGAAATTGTAAGCAAGAATTTTTCAAAAGTCAACCAGTGTAAACCAGCAATACTTTGTTTTCTATTCTAAACAATGTCATTATTTTCAGTATAATAATGAGTTACATTTACTGAGTATTTCCCCAAGAAAAAAAGTGGAAAATAAAGATATGACAGTCTAACTTTGATATCTAAACAGATACAAAATGCTGTGAACTAAACCGTTAGTTAACATGTACGTGTCAACTTACAGCAGGTTTCCCCTATCTGTATATGCTCATAAATTTCATAACATACTTCATTCCTCTAATCAGCCCAAATGATTCCTGGTCTGCACTGCTTCATTTTATGCAATGTTTCCTAT
The DNA here is from genome assembly GCA_034008185.1 of Gorsachius magnificus. Taxonomy (NCBI): domain Eukaryota; kingdom Metazoa; phylum Chordata; class Aves; order Pelecaniformes; family Ardeidae; genus Gorsachius; species Gorsachius magnificus. The sequence continues at coordinate 170,342,115 of CM067081.1, forward strand.
CCTATCCATGGACAATACAGAGAAGCTAAATAAGAATTGGCTTACTGGATTTGAAATACACAAAAATTTTGATAAATAGATGTTCCTATAATAGTGCTTTTCAGACTCTCTAGCACCAGCCCTTTAATTCCATAAGAGACCAACTGGCTCCTGCCACAGGTGGGGATTTTTGCTGCATTCATGGTTCGAAGTGCCATGCTCCAGAGGTGCTTCTCCTAGATTGAGGAGGTCATTTCAGAAGGTTAATTTCACTTTTTAGTTTACCTCTGTTCTCAGTAATGCTAGTCACTGTGCTGTCTGCTTTCATGGAAGACTTGAGTTCTGAAGTTCTAGTATGGCCTAAACAGTTCTTGTTTATTCATGTTTATTCTTCAAAATATAATTATTCTTTTGTTGGGGGCATTAGCTAGAAAGTTTTTGGTCACTGAAGGAAGGTTTTAATCTCTGCAAGAAAACCTCAGAACTCTTTACTCATCCTTCCATGATGCACTTAAATAACATATTGTTGACTTTCTTTGTCCAACTGCTTTGACAAGCTACTATGTGCTGGTCTCAGCTATCAAGCTGGCCTCAGTGCTGACTACCTCTCCAAAAGCCATTCAAGATGACCATACCAGTCTTTGCTGCATTTTATGACTCTCAATTTCTTTGATAAATCCTAACAAATGTAGGGCAGACATGCCAGTCCAGCACTTTTCACCTTGCCTGTCAATGTGAGACACTAAAACCAGCAGAAGGTGCCCCAGCTTCTAAACCTCTGTTCCACAATGACAAAAGGACCAGTGTACTGAAGTGAGTTACGAAGAGAAAGTTTTACACAATCTGATTTTACTTTTTTTTTTTTTTTTTTTTAGAAGCAGGATGAAGCTGATAGTGTCTTTTCATTTCCCCAATTCTAGTAACAACTTTTCTTAAAGATTTAGTCTTTGGTCCACTCAGCTGTATTTTTGATTCAGAAGCATCTGTTCCAGGCATCAGTTGGAAGTCTACTAAAATACTTGCCTTAGCATTAACACAATTTCAATTTTAGACCTTTTTTTCCTTGAGATAAGGAGGAAATGAGAATTCTATTTTCATTATTTCTGATTTCTTTGTGACACAACATAAACTCTGAAGTGTTCAGTTGACCTTGAAGAAAAGGGCTAACATATTAGGCATTTATTTTTGCTTTGTGGGTATCAGCTATTGTGCTTTCTAAATGTTACCAAGTACTTCAATACCAACCTTTTACTTAACTGGGATACCTCTGCATATACAATTTGTATGTTTTCAAAAATATGACAATGTCTACCATTTTTTGCTGCTACTTGCTAACACTGAGTGTTTTCCTTTCCTGCAGACAGAAAGATGATGCTACATGCAATGAAACAGTTGCTATCCTCTGCTCTTGTTCATCCAAGCATCACAATGCACTATTGTAGAAAATCAGTTTGAATAGTTTGATATATGTTCAGTACTTTATTTAAGTTCTTTTTTTTTTTTTTCTTTTTTTCCCTGCTTTCTATCATATCTCTCATGCTGGCAAGGTGTGGCTAGTTCCTCAAATAAATTTAGACAATAATATGATATTCAGCAGCATTTGTCTTTACATTATTTCCAGAAAGAATCTTGTATTTCATGAACTATCAATAATTCCCAGTCATATAGACTTTTTTCTAATATCTCAGAATAGTTTACAGATATTAATTTCCCTTTACAATAAATTTGCAAGATATTGTCCAGCAATATTTGAATGACTTATTAAGCAAATACAAGAGAAAGACTGTTAACACTTCTGACTTACTTATTTTAATTCCAGCTATATGTGTTTTGCTTTACCAGGTAGTTTGTTGTCCAGTTTTAATGGGTTACTTAGGAAACCAGTAGTGGAATCACATCTGGATAACTGGGCTATTTTTTAAAATTGTTTTAAATATAAATTTTAAATTTAATTTTAACAATGAGTTCACACTTTCTCTTGGAATCATGATTTTGGCTTTTAATAGAATCAATGGTTTAATAGAATCAATTTATTTTAGAACCAAAATTAATTCCAGTTAGCTTGTTAAATTCCTTTAGATGAATAGAGACAAAATATTGAAATAGTCTCTGTCTGACTTTGGAAAGTATATTTACCATCTTCATTAAAGCAAATTCAATTACTTGAGGGTATAATGAATGAAGTGATTGAGAATTGGGAGTTTTCACATACTACTACTGAAGTGACATTTTACAGAGGTTGTTAAAGTGGGAGGATTAATACAACAGAGTGTTCTTAGTTCTCACAATTACTACAAGTCCCTGAATTTTAGAAAGCATGTTCCAGAAGATATAAATAAGGCTAGGAGTTATGCTTACTCAATTAAGAATTGTTGTTATGTAGATGGACATTTTTGCCACTTACAAAATTCAATCTTACTCTACTTTCTGCAATTTTTAGGTATAAATATATGTATGTGGATTTTAAAACAACAATTAAGACAATTAATTTAAAATTGTTAATCTGAAGAAGAGCTTTCAGTTCTGTGTTCAGATGCTTTCCAGAAACCTAACATCCTCTGTCAGTTTATATGTACTGGGACTTTGGAAAAATAAGTTTTCTTTTAAATGCAGACATTTCTTGTTACTTTTTTGCACACATCTATTCCTTCTGGAATTCCATGATTCTTATTTCATAGTCTGATTTATCCACTTTTTTTTTTTTTTGAGGCTATAAAATCTGTTTTATGATAATTACCTTCATCCTTAGAAAGTGGTAATTACGTTATTGTCATATTAGCTGCCTGTGAGGCACACAAGTATTTTATGGCTTCTTTCACTTCTTTGGCTCTCTTTTATCTCTATCTTGAATATGAGCCATTTTTCTATGAAGGAAACAGTTTCAAAATCTTTAAAATTCCTCTTTTGTGTAATGCAAAAGTATCTCTAGGCTATATATTGTCCGGCACATGTTTATTTATATTTTAAGATTTATATATTTATAAATTAATATATATTACACATTTTTACTTGCAAAAAGAATTAGTTACTAGGTTTGGTATGAAAGTGGAAATTATGAAAGCTTTAACTGAGCAAGGGAATGCAAATAAAGTTATCAGGTGGCATGCAAAATAATATCTGTTGTAAGGAAAAATATAATAAAAGAATACATCCCTGCTTTTTGCATGGGTTTGCAGTGGCTATACTAATACAAGGTAGTGATCTAGATGTCACTGAGGAGAGCTCAGATAATGTCTTTTCTGCTGCTGAAAAGAAAACAGCGTATTAGTTTGCATAGAAACAAGGAGGAAAACAATGACAACATTAAAAAGACAAGAACATCAACAGTGTAGTTTCATAGGAAATAATATATGCTGTACTAATTTACACTGTAAATTTACATTTACAATACTTTATCATCACATAGAATTCAGGGAATTGCAAAAATGGTGTTGAAAAACTCTCACAGGAAGAAGACAAAGGATTTAGCCTAGAAAAGTGAAGAATGAAAAGTGTTAACTACAAAAAATAATGAATTGAAGAAAAGATGAACTTAGATAACCTGTTTTTCTTAGTGTATGAACACAAAAGGGTGTTCAATTAAACTAGAGGGTGATAAATTCAAAAGTGATGAAAATAAATACTTTGTCAGGCAGTTCATGATTGCAATATTTAAGCTACTAGCACAAGAATGTGAAAATTATTAACCAACCTATTTCAACTTTTAAACTAAGCGTGATTTACTGGTGATTAACAGGGAATATTTTTTTCCCCACAATTTCCTCTAGGGCTTCTCCCACCACCCCCTACCTCCCCAAATTTGTTATACATTGACTATTGAACTGGATAAACCTCCTGCCTGATTTAATGGGGCTGTACTTGTTTTACTATTATTGTTTATGTTTATTCTTCATAAAATAATTCTTTTGTTGGAGATATTATGATAAGTTTTTACACTATTTATGAGCCAAGTATTTTGATTTTGTTAAAAATATTCTGCAAAAGAGTTCAGTGGAGGTTTATCTTATTAGTCCAGTATAGTAAAATATTTGTGTGAGAATTTTTAGTAATGTTCATGAGTGTAAAAATCATCCTTTCTTTGGCTGACTTTATGAGGTTTTCCCCCTGTTGCAATGCAAATCATAGAATCATTTAGGTTAGAAAAGACCTTTTGAGATTATCAAGTCCAACCGTTAACTTAACACTGCCCAGTCCACTACTAAACCGTGTCCCTAAGCACCACGTCTACCCATCTTTTAAATACCTCCAAGGATGGGGACTCAACCACTTCTTCGGGCAGCGTGTTCTAATGTTTGACAACTTTTTCAGTGAAGAAATTTTTCCTAATATCCAAACTAAACCTACCCTGGTGCTACTTGAGGCCATTTCCTCGTCTTATCACCCGTTACCTGAGAAAAGGGACTGACCCCCACCTGGCTACAACCTCCTTTCTTTCAGTTGTAGAGAGCGATAAGGTCTCGCCTTAGTTTCCTTTTTTCCAGGCTGAACAACCCTAGTTCCCTCAGCCACTCCTCATAAACTTATCATCCAAATCATTACATTGAATGCAGTCTGAGAACATGATATTATTCAGACTCCTTAACTAGTATTCACATCTACTATTTAATGGAGCTGATATTTAGGGTTTGATAATTTAAGTGTTTTCATATAAATATTTCTGTGTTGTCAAAACTTCAGCTGTAATCAGTGAAAGTCTAATCATTGCAACTGGGAGACAGAGAGGGATTCAGCTCACCTTGAAGTGCATGCAAGTGTTATTCAAATGCCAGAGAAGTCTCAGGGCATCTTAACTTGCCAAAAAAGATATTTCTTAAGTCTTCAGTCATATCTATCTGTTCCATGAGGATGCATCAGAAACCACAGGGCCTTAGAGGCACTGTTATACAAAAGAGCAGCTCTCCAAGGTTCACTGAACATTGATGGGTCTCCATAGAAGGTAAGATATCTAGCACATATGTAGCCACCTATATGTTAGAGTGCAAAGCTGAACCTGAATCTCAACCTATTTTTTTTCTTGGGGTACCATACCCTATGGACATGATACTACACCTGGCAGGAGAAGAAGGGTGAAAGGTGAGAAAGTGGGTTGGGACAAAGCTTTTGCAGCCATTGGAAACATGGGGGTGCTACTTCTACTATTTTGGGTACTGTCTTTTGTACAGGATAGTAAAGAATTGAGCTGTGTTTAATTGGTAAAGGTAATTTATCTCCTCTAAGAAAAAAACAAAACAAAACAAAATAAAAGTGCAAACCCCCACCTCTTTTCTTTTTCTTGAACAATGGAAATGTAGGACAAACAAACACTACAGACACAGGGTAGATTCTACCTCTGTATTACAGTTTAAATGAGCATTCTGATACAGAGTTCTTCTGTGAAACATGCTGATGGGTTTTTTTTGTTCAGAGTAAATTAACAGCTGTTCTTCTGTGTATTTCTCAAAAGGCTCTGTTGTGAATGTAAGAGTCTATTTGGACTTTCCCAGGAAGAGAGACTGGGGGTTTGGACATATCAAAGATCTTAGTAATATTCAAGAAATGTACAACTGCTTTCTATAAACTTTCACAATTATGAAATCAGAAAGATATATTGCATTAAAGGTTGCCCAATACCATTATGAGTTTATTGATTCACTTCTCAGAAATTTAATAGACTTCATTTTCTGCTTTGATTCATGCATGTCTATGTGAAATGCTGAACACAGTACAAAGGCACTTGTCCAAAATAGTCAGATATAATTGTTAGTTCCTTCATATGGTTATTATAATTATTACTAATAATTGTTGATAATTTTATCAAGTGTTTCATAAAACCTAAATTAAAATTTATAAATGTTACACTTCGATATCTTAGTTTTCTGTAGCTGGAAAACATTGTGGGTACAGATGAAATCTAAGTTATTTAACTAACGTGATGAAACAGTTAATTTTGAAGAAACAAATGGAATTTCAAGTGTGCCTTGGCAGAAAGTCATCTTTTTCTGTGGAAAGTTTAAATAAGATGTAAAACAATTTTTAACAGTTGAACAAGTTTCACACAACAAAAGTGTATTTGTCTCAGTTGAAGACTCCTGGTGCAAGTGGAATTCAGTGTTGTGGGGTGGCTGGGGGTTGAAGAACATCAGGTGCCACTTGCTACTGTGATGGTGCATTAGCAGCAATGCCACAGCAAATAAGACTTCCTGGTTCTCATCCATGAGCCAGTTCATCAATCAAAGAGCCAAGGAGACATCAGCAAGACTCTCATCATTTAATAGCCCTATATAGCCAGTACAAAAGTCTGATGGAGGGTGGACGTTAACAGTGGAGCATTGTAGTCTGAATGAAGTCATGCCACCACTGAGAGCTGCTGTACGAGACATGCTAGAACTCCAATATGAACTGGAGGCAGACAAGTGGTTTGCCGTGGTTGATACAGCTAATGTATTTTTCTCAATTCCTTTGGCAACACAATGCAGGCCACAGTTTGCTTCCATGTGAAGGAGTGTCCAATACGCTTGGAATGTGTACCTTAGGGGTGGAAGCACAGTCCTACCATTTGTCATGGACTGATCCTGAATGCACTGTAACAGGGTGATGCCCTGAACATCTGTAATACAACAATGACATAATCATGTGGGACAATAAAGCAGAGTAAATGTCTGAGAAGGGAAAAAAATTAATTCATATTATTCTAAAAGAATGATCAAAGGACCTACCTAAGAGGTCCAGGTCTTGGGAGTCAAATGGAAGCTTGTGAGCCCTCTCTATTGACTGACTGGAGAGAAGAACTACTTTGAGTACAGCCCTGAGAAACTGCAAGACTTTGAGCAAGTCAAACAGAAGAGAAGTTGAGCAGTAGCCCTTGGACCCATCCATATAGGACCAGTTGTGCAATATATGCTCTACACTTCAGCTGGGGAGCATGGTCTCACCTGGAGTCTCTGGCACACCAGGAGAAACATGAGGTTAACCTCTAAGGTTTTGGAGCCAAGGGTATCAAAGCCCACTACACCCTAACTGAAAAAGAGATACTAGCAATTCAGGCCTCTTCAGAAGTTCCTGGTACAGAAGCACAGCTCCTCTTGGCACCACAGTTGCCTGTGCTGGACTGGATGTTCAAAGGAAATGTCCCAGGTACACATCATGCAGCCAATATTACATGGAGTAACTAGGTAGCACTGATTATGCAGTGGGTTTGAATGGGAACCCCAACCACCCAGGAATCCTGGAAGAGATCATGGACTGGCTAAAAGGCAAAGATTTTGATGCAACCCCTGAGGAGGTGGCTTGTACCCAAGAGGCACCACCATATAATGAGTTATCAGAAGATCAAAGGAATTATGCTCCATTTTCTGATGGATCCTGTCATATTGTGGGAAACCATTGGAAATGGAAAGCTGCCAGATGAAGTCCCACACAACAAGTTGTTGAACCCATTGAAGGAGAAGGTGAGTTTGCAGAAGTGAAAGCCATCTAGCTGGCCCTGGAGAATGCTGAACAAGAAAAGTGGCCGGTACTCTTATCTCTATACTGACGCATGGGTAGTGTCAAACACCCTGTGGAGTGGCTACAGCAGTGGAAGTAGATCATCCAGTAGCACAGAGGTAAACCCATCTGTGTTGCCACATCGTGGCAAGAGATTGCTGCCTGAGTAGAAAACATTGCTGTGTCACGTAGACACTCACCATGCCCCAAAAAGGAGCCAGTGTAGAACATCAAAACAACGAACAGGTAGACCAGGCTGTCAAAATTGAAGTGGCTGAGATGGACCTGGACTGGGAGTGTAAAGGTGAGCTATTTGTAGTTTGATGGATCCACGAAACGTCAGAACATCTAGGGACAGATACAACATACAGATGGGCTCGTGATTGAGGGATGGGCCTGGCCATTAAGGCCATCACATGGGTTATGCATGAATGTGAAACATCTGCTTGCAGTCAAGTGAGCCACACAAGTAAAGTTTCCCTAGAACAGAGAGTGGTGGCCAGGATTTCAATGTGCTAAGGCTTAGGAAATTGACTATATTGGACTACTGCCATGAATCTGCCCATGTAAGAGATGCGTACTCACCATGGTGGAAGTGACTACTGGGTGGCTAGAAACATACCTTGTAGACCATGCTACTGCCTGAAACACCATCTTGGGCCTTGAAAAGCAAGTTCTACAGTGATATGATAACCCAGAAACAACTGAGTCAGGAAATGGGACTCATTTCCAAAATTACTCCATAGACTCCTAGGCCAAGAAACATGGCACTGACTGGGTGTATCATGTCCCCTATCACCCACAAGCCTCTGGAAAGTTTGAGTGATGGACTGTGAAAGACTGTACTAAGAGTGTTGGGTACTGGGGCATGGAAGCACTGGGATACAAATTTAGCAGCATTCAGTTGATTAATACCATAGGATTTGATAACCACCCTGGTCCTGCCGAAACAAAGCCCCTAGAGACTGTGGGAGGAGGTAAGATCCCTGTAGTGCACACAAGGAAGTGGAAGGCAGTGTGGGTTGCTAGTCCCTTGAGAAAAGACAAACCCATTTGTGGGATTATCTTCTCTCAAGAATCCAGGTGCACATGGTGGATAATGTGGAAGGGTGGGGAGATCTGGTGTATATCTCAAAAAGATTTAACCTTGGGGGAAAATAATCCACGATGTAAGTTGCATGTTGTATGAAGTAATGCAGAAGGAACTCCCTAAACAGATAAAAGAGTGAGCTTCACAAGGAAATGGATAAGTGCAGCAATGATCAAACCAACCTGGTACTGGTGCCCAACCATCCAACATGCTGATTATCCTGTTCTGATTGACCACCTTGACAGATGGGGCTCAAATAATTTCCTGTCCTTATGGACATTTTGGGGAGTAGCAGAGGCCTATGGAATGTGGAAACAGTATCTATCTATCTTAAGGGGCAAGGGATATGTGTAAAGGACAATGCGAATGTATAAATGTGTATGTTGGATGTAAACATGCAAAGGTTTTAGTATGTACTGTAAGTTGTAAGTGTTGGTAAGAGGGGATTTCAGGAATGAGAAATAGATTCAATGGGATGTCAGAAGATACTTAGATGTATCAAATTATGTGGGACTTGAGCAGGGTGCAAATGGTATGGAATATGGGGTGGAGATTGTGTTAGGTGAGATTGTGCTAGGTCTGGCTGAAATGGAATTAACTTTCTTCACAGCAGCCCACATAGTTCTGTACTTTGCCCTTGTAGCTAGAACGATGTTGATAATGCACCAATGTTTTTCCTGTTACTGAGCAGTGCTTGCACAACATCGAGGCTCTCAAGATGGCTGGGGTGTGAGATTGGGTGATTTGCGATGGTGAGGAAAGCAAGTTGGACAATGGTAGGAGACCAAGGGAGTAATGAAACTGAAAATGCACCTCTGAGGAGATGGAAGGCTGAGGCAAGAACGAGAGGAGGGGAGGAACAAGTGCTGCCTCCAGCATGAATGCAGCTAACTAGGCACAAAGCAGGGAACTGCCCAACTGTCTTTGCCATTCTTGATGACACACTTGCAAATTGAAAAATACAAACATCTTTGTTTTGAAGTTATTTTTGAATGTAAGGTGGTGGTGATTTAGTCTGGCTAGTAACTTCAAATGAGGGGATAGAAAGAAACTTTATAACTTTTCTTAACCTTCATTGGCCATATCTGCTTGGAAACTCTTCAACCATTGTAAATTCTTTGGCTGATATCAGTTTTATTCGACAAGAAGCAAAGTAAATGCAGATATTAGTCTGGGGTGACTGGCAGTTTTCCTTGTTGACTGTATTGCAGTGTAACATAGATGATACTTCTATTATAGGAACAACGTGATTATCTGCTGACAATTATACCTTCAACAGTAACCTGGAGTACTGTGTCCAGCTCTGGGCTCCCCAGTTCAAGAAAGATGAGGAACTCCTAGAGAGAGTCCAGAGGAGAGCAACTAGGATGATAAAGGGACTGGAGCATCTCCCCTATGAGGAAAGGCTGAGAGAGTTGGGCTTGTTCAGCCTGAAGAAGAGAAGACTGAGAGGGGACCTCATCAACACATATAAATATCTTAAGGGCAGAAGTCACGAGGACGAAGCCAGACTCTTTGCAGTGGTGTCCAGCAACAGGACAAGGGGCAATGGGTACAAACTGAGACATAAGAGGTTTCAGTTGAATATGAGGAAAAACGTCTTTACTTTGAGGCTGACAGAGCACTGGAACAGGCTGCCCAGGGGGCTTGTGGAGTCTCCTTCTCTGGAGATATTCAAAGCCTGCCTGGATGAAGTCCTGTGTAACATGCTCTAGGAGAACCTGCTTTATCAGGGGGGTTGGACTAGATTATCTCCCGAGGTCCCTTCCAACACTTGCGTTTCTGTGATTCTGTGATCATAGTATATTTTAAACAGTTAAATTAATATACAAATTTATTCATTTCTAATTTCTAACAATAATCTTTGCCAAATTTAAAGAAAAAATAAAGAAAGAAATAAAATGTTTGTTATACCAATGTTCAGTTTAGCTTTTTTAAAACGTCTTTGGTTGATTTAAGAGATCATTTGTAAAAAAGAATGACATAAGTTCAGGTAAAGCATAAGACATTGTGCTAAGTGTAGGAAGCTCTATTAAAACTCAATACATGCAAACACTGGTGGTTGCAAATACTCATGTTTTAAAATCAAATGCTTTCATGTATTCATTTTTCATGTCTTTGGCCATATGTGCAGAAAAGATGTAGAGTAATTCATCCGTTACTTGACAAGTTTAACGAACCTGTGTTTGCAAAATGTAGGTTGCAAGGCAAAGATATCAGCTGGGAGAAAACCATAGTTTTTAACTAAACAGTGTATCTTAATTATGCATTTGGTCATAATTGTTTTTCTTTATTGGCTTGTTTTAAACTTTAATTGCGTTAAAGATTTCCACGAGGAAAAATGAAGTGTGGCATGATGATTTGATAAATGTTTTGTCTTGAAGCTTAAACATGGGTTTAGCAATACTTTAAAAACCCGAATCTGTTTTTGACAACAAACTTCTTGTGTCCTGAAGTCTACGATGCAAATCTTCTGGAATAATTGAAAATACAAGATAGCAACTGTCCTCTTTTTGACATGTTTTGTTAAATAATCAAAAATATTTAGAAGCTGTGTATTACAAAAAGAAGTTATGATATGAGGATAGCAGCAACCATGTGGATTCTTCAAGAAAAAACATATTTAGAGACTATGTTGTTTTTATTCACTTCATTTTATTCAAATTACTTTTAATTTTAAAGAATAAGTCAGAAAGAGCTTTCTGATTTTAACAATGGTATCCACTCAAAGTTCTCCAGGGTCTATAGAAACAAAGGAATGACCATGGTATTAAACTTTTTTACTGATCCTATCATCACCTATGAAAGGTCTTGGAGAACAGGAGAGGTGCCTGAAGACTTAAGGTTAGCCAATGTCACTCCAGTCTTCAAAAAGGGCAAGAAGGAGGACCCATGGAAGTACAGGCCAGTTAGTCTCACCTCCATCCCCGGAAAGGGGAAAGTACTTGGCCCAGTCTTGTTCAACTTGTTCATCAATGACCTGGATGAGGGGACAGAGTGTACCATCAGCAAGTTCGCTGATGACACAAAACTGGGAGGAGTGACTGATATGCTGGAAGGCTGCGCTGCCATTCAGCAGGACCTGGACAGGCTGGAGAGTTGGGCAGAGAGGAACGTGATGAAGTTCAACAGGGCAAGTGTCAAGTGCTGCGCCTGGGTAGGTTGAACCCCATGGACCTGTACAGGCTGGGGGCTGACCTGCTGGAAAGCAGCTCTGCCTAAAGGGACCTGGGAGTCCTGGTGGATGACAAGCTGACCATGAGCCAGCAGTGTGCCCTTGTTGCCAAGAAGGTTGCCAGAATAGTATCCTGGGGTGCATTAAGAGGAGTGTGGCCAGCAGGTCGAGGGAGCTTATCCTCCCCCTCTACTCTGCCCTGGTGAGACCCCACCTGGAGTACTGTGTCCAGTTCTGGGCTCCCCAGTTCAAGAAACATGAGGAACTCCTAGAGAGAGTTCAGAGGAGAGCAACAAGGATGATTAGGGGACTGGAGCATCTCCCCTATGAGGAAAGGCTGAGAGAGCTGGGCTTGTTTAGCCTGAAGAAGAGAAGGCTGAGAGGGGATCTCATTAATACATGCAAATATGTTAAGGGTGGAAGTCATGAGGACAGAGCCAGACTCTTCTCAGTGGTGCCCAGCAACAGGACAAGCGGCAATGGGTACAAAGTGAAGCATAAGAGGTTTCAGTTGAATATGTGGAAGAACTTTTTTACCTTGAGGCTGACAGAGCACTGGCACAGGCTGCCCAGGGGGCTTGTGGAGTCTCCTTCTCTGGAGATATTCAAAGCCCGCCTGGATGAAGTCCTGTGTAACATGCTCGAGGAGAACCTGCTTTAGCAGGGGGGTTGGACTAGATGATCTCCCGAGGTCCCTTCCAACCCCTGCCATTCTGTGATTCTGTAATTCTGTGAAAAATCTTACTGTATGACTTCCTTCAGAGAGTTCTTATGGAGAAGTCAACTGCATAGAAATGGAATCAGGAACCTGAGATATCAGAAAGTGTTATGCTAATGTTACAAGTGAGCACTGTGTTTGAAGAGTTTAGCTAGAGACACGAATGGTTCTGCCTATGACCAACTTCACTAGTGGAGTAGCTGATTACATGCAATTCATGTTCAGCATCTTTCTACAGTGATTCTGAGCTCTCTGTTCATTAATATGAAGAAAAATACACTGGTTTGATTTAGCAGCATGCTCTAGGAGGAAGTAAAAATTATCTTGAATTATTATTAAATTGTTACCTTCTGCTAAGGCCAAAACAGTTACTCTTTTCTTGTTCTGGAGAAAAATGTCTATACAGCTTGTTAAACTTTGCAAGAATTCTTTGTGATCTTCTTTATGGCTCTTTAAAACATAAAATTTATTCCACAAATATTTCATGTGCTTACTAATCATAACAATGTACCAATATATCCTTCATAGTTTATAAACTCTAGCTCAATAAGTCTAGTTCAGACCTCAGTTTTTCTGACATAGTGGAAATACGTATTTTAAATGAACGGTTTTATCACAAATTCAACAGTTTTTTTCCTCCTTAACTAATGATTTTAAAAGCAATACCACTACTTTTTTGGTAGCAGCATCTCCCTTAACTTCTGTAGAGGTAAAAACTTCTTAATTTGCCATTCACCACATTTTACTACTGCAGATTCATTAGTAAAAAGAAAGTGTTATCTTTTACTGTTAAATAAATTAGGACTAAATTATTTATGGGTCAAGTAAATTAGAATTGAAAGAGCGTGTCTGTGTGTGTATATCTGTGTGTACTCTGCTCCAAACTCCCTCACAGCAAGATGATGGGTATCAAAGCACAAAGTAAAGAATAAGCCAGGGTACATCAGAGATGCATTTCTAGTTGGGTGACACCTAGTTAATCCTCAGATATATCTTGCACAAATTTGAAGTTACATTTCCAACCAGAGAAAAATCTTTTAGATCTAAATGATAAAACACTTCAAATCTCACATCTATGCCTCCATTCTTCTTCTGTACAACAAACAAATTGTGTGGGTACTTGATTAACGTTCTGGACATATAATCCATGTTATTCCTCTAACCTGGAGATGGAATATAGTTTGATTTGTGTTTGACCTTTTTGATGTGTCTAGTAGTGATGAAAAGAAAAATAAATTAAGGATGATCCATAGTATTCTGTCACATACACATAAATAACTACCTTCAGAAGGTATCAGTCTGAAGTAAGGGTTCTCTATATGTGTTAATGTATTTAGTTTGAGAACTTTTATTTAGGTTTGATAGTAGATTACTCTTGGGACCATTATTCTGTTTACTCTCCCTAGGACCAGTCAAGTAAGAAAAGAACCATCAAAACAAGGCTGTGCAACTAATTGTTTTTTTGTTCATTGGCTGAATGAAATAATTGTGGAAACAATCAGGTCAATCTGAAGTTAAATGTTTTTTGTTTTCATGCTGAAACAAAAAATAAAAGTTTTAACTGTGTTAAATATTTTTATTTTCTTGAAATAACTACTGTATACTTCAGTTAGGCCCTAAAATTGGTATTTTGGTTAAGAAGTAGTCCTTCTATGACCCTAATGCAAATATTGGTTCCTCTCTTTTTTATTGAAGTGGCAATATTGAGAAGGTCTTACTGCTATACCTATGGCTTTTCAAAAGTATGTTATTCAACTCTATTTCTGTAAAATGTATTTTCTCTATATTTCTATTATTAGAAAACATTTGATGATGCGGTAGCCTTATCATACCACTGTCATAGTAATGATGAACAAAATTATCTTCTCTTATAGAGATTTCTTTCATAGAATGCAACTCTATTAATCATAACTTTGACAGTTTAATGCTTGGATTGCAGCATTAAAATGTAATTCATTAAAATTTGTTCCAGGCAGCATGAGTCATGCAGTAAAATATTTTTTTTTTTCTGGCAAAAATATTTAAAAAAAAAAAAAAAGAATTAACATATATACCTTATATATTGATTATATCAACCTGTAAAAAAAGTTACAGGAATGTGTGATACACTAACTAACGTAGTAGTCTTGTTCCATCGTTCTTACATGTCTTCAACATCAAGATTTTACCAGAAAAATCTAACCAAAATATCTACTCCTCTTTTCATGTACTGAAAGGTACCAACTGAGGTCTAAAACCATATTACCAGCTGTATTGGGTCAAGCAGCATAGGGATGTGCTTTTTATTGATATGTAGAAAGGGTTTGATAATACACCAATGTTTTGGCTACTGCTGAGCAATGCTCGAACAACATCAAGGCTGTGCCTCCAATATTTCCCCCCACACCAGTGGGCTGGAAGGGGGCAAGACCTTGGGAGGGGACAAAGCCAAGACACCTGACCCTAACCAACCAAAGAGATATTCCATATCATGTGATGTCAGCTAAGATATAAAAACTAAGGGAAAAGAAAGAGGAGGGGGGACATTCATCTTTTGTGATGTTTTGTCTTTGGGAAGGAACAACTATGTATACTGAAGCCCTACTTCCCTGGAAGTGGCTGGACATCGTCTGCTAGTGGGAAGTAGAGAATAAAATCTTGGTTTCTTTCCTTTTGCTACTGTGTGTGGCCTTTGCTTTTTATTTTTCTTTATTAAACTGCCTTTATCTTGACACACAAGTTTGTTTGGGGTTTTTTCTGGTTTTGTTTTTTTTCCCTTCCATCTCATTCTCTCCCGGCCTGTCCTGCTGAAGAGGGGAGTGATAGAGTGGCTTGGTGGCACCACACCAGTCAATGTTAAAATTCTCATTTCAGCCTAAGGTGCCTATCAGTGTTGTTATTAGCCAAAGCATGAGCAATTCAGGAAGTTTTAGGAGTGCATTGATGGCAACTTCCTAACACAGTTGACTGACAACCAATAAGGAGACAGGCTTTATTGGATCTCATACTTACAAACAAGGAATGACCATTAGGCTTGTGAAGGCCAGGGCACCATTGGCTGCAGTGACCATGACAGGAGTTCAGGATCCTGCATAGAAGGAGGAGGACTAAAGTCAGGATCGCAGCCATGGACTTCAGAAGAGCAGCATTTAGTCTCTTCAGTGATCTGCTTGAAAGAAACTCATGGCAGACTGTCCTGGAGAGAAGAGAGGTCCAAGACAACTCATTAATATTCAAAGATCATGTCCTTCAAGCTCAAGAATTCGAGCATCCAGATGAGCAGCAAATCAAACAAAGGCATCAGGAGGCCTGCATGGATGAACAAGGGTGTCCCAGCTAGACTCAAATTTAAAAAGAAACTGTACAAGAGGTGGAAGCAGAGGCAGGTGACGCAGGAGTAATACAGATATGGCTGTCCAATTGTGCAGGCCTGCTGCTGATGGGAAAGGGGAACAGAGCGACAAAGGTCACAGAAAAGGCTGAGGTACTTAACACCTTTTTTGCCTCGGTGTTTACTAATCAGGCCATCCTTAAGCAATCGCAAGCTGCTGAGACCAGGGGGGGAAGTGTGGAGCAAGTAAGACTTCCCCTTGGTGGAAAAGGTTAGAAAACATAAACAGACCAGATACCCACAAGTGCACATGACATGATGGGATGACCATGAGTGGTGGGGGAGCTGGCTGATGTCATTGTGAGGCCACTCTTGATTGTCTTTGAAAGGTTAGAGGAATCGGGTGAGGTTTCTCAGAAGTGGAAGAAAGCAAATGTCACTCCTACCTTCAAGAAGGAGTAATAAGAGGGTCTGGGGAACTACATGCAGATCATGGAGCAACAAACCTTAGAAACCATTTCCAAACACAAGGACAAGAATTTGTTTAGGAGTAGTTGACATGGATTTACAAAAGGCAAATCATGCTCAATCAATGTCATAGTCTTCTACAATGAGATGGCTGGCTTGGTGGATGAGAAGGGCAGTGGACGTTTTTTATCTTGACACTATCTATCTCCCATAGCATTCTCATAGATAAGCTTTTTAAGCATGGACTGGGAGGTGGACAAGGAAGTGGACTGAAACCTACCTGAACATCTATGCCCAGAGGGTTGTGATTAGTAGCAGCTGATCCAGCTGGAGGACAGTTCAAAGCAGAGTACCCCATGGGTTGATAACAAGTCTTACACTGTTTAACATCATAATAAATGACCTAGATGGTAGGACACAGTGAACTCTCAGCAAGTTTGCTTGTGGTACAAAACTGGGAGCAGTAACTGATGCACTAGAGTGTTGTGCTGCCATTCAGAGGGACCCAAACAGGCTGGAGAAAAGGGCCAAACAGGAACCTCATGCAGTTCAAAAAAAGGAATTGCGAAGTCCAGCAGTTGGGGAGCAATAATGTACCTCTGAATGCTGACAGGCTGTGAAACAGATTTGCAAAGAAGGCCCTGCTGGTGCTGGTGGGCACCAAATTGACCATGAGCCAGCAATGTGCATTTGTGGCAAAGAAAGCCTCTGGGGCTGCACTAGGCCGAGCACTGACAGCAGGTCAAGGGAGGTCATCCTTCCCCTCTACTCAACCCTGAAGAGGCTGCATCTGGCAGCATTAACTCTCTGGACTCCCCAGTACAAGAGAGACATGGGCATACTGGAGTGAAGTCTGTGATTCCATTGCCTCTTCAGAAATTCGCACACCTTTTAATCTGGTAAATCTGCTAGCCTGAAAAAAAGCTTTCCTATTTGCCACTTGATCTGACTCAATCTTGAGTTGATTGAGTCAACTTGAGTCAACTCAATCTTTTATTCATTAAACTGAATGAATAAAATAAAATGTTTTCAAGAGGGTGCACTGTTTTCTTGGTGGTAATTAAAGTTTTTTTCTCTAGATAAAATTTTACTCACTTGTAGATTTGCTAATCTATCTTCACAAAAATTAGAAGATTGTATAGATAAACAGAACACCAGTCTTTTCTTGAGAGAGGTGAATTTTAAAGGACAGTAAAGCAACAGTTCTAGTGAACCATTTAAAATTATGACGCTGCAGAGAATTATTTGTCAGAAGGAAAGGTATGAATGCTGTTATTGCTTTTTTGCATGGAGTGACTCTTGCTCTGTGAAACATCATTTACAGTTCCAGAGATAAATCAACTGGGCTATGCTCTTGCAGACATCCTTCTCTTACAAACAATATACTGCTAGGTTATTTTACTAGTGAGATATCTTCTCTGATGCATTGCCTGTTTTCATGTAATTCACGTTGTTTAGATATTAGAACAAAGTACCTAATAACTATGAAATAATAAATACAATTAATAAGGTTTAATATAATAAATTAATTAAAATTGGGAATATTTTTTTTTTTATATGAAATTTTAAATGAGACATTTATTTTTTATTATCCTATTAGTGCTTTGTTCCTGTATGATTCAATATTCTTATTTGTGCCAAGGCCTTTTTTATTTCATGAGAAAACAAGAAAAAAAAAAAAAGGAAAAAAAGGAGAAAGAAAAAAAAAAGGTGGCTTGGTACTTGGAATTTATTTTTTAAAAAAAAATGTTGCATTTTTCCTTGATTTTCTCTCTTCCCAAAAGTAGAGGTCCATCTTTAGGTGAATTTTTGTTTCTGATTCTGACTTAACAGAGACTGTGACAATTAGAGAAGTCTGATAGAGTAAAGTTTCAATTCACTGAAAAGACAGATCAGAAAGCGTTGTATATTCTACTGGTTCTGCAATAGAATTAATTCTATTAGCTGTCATGAAGAGTACATTAAACATATATATGTGAGGAAGTTCTAGTTTAAACATTCTTCCAGAACTGAAACTGTTTGGATTTTGGAGACACAAAGAAATATCAATATTATATTTGTACTTCTTGGTTTGTATCCAAACCAAATTTGGGAGCACTGAAGCAACAGAAAAATCTTGGCATTACTAGTATTATTTTTTTGTGTGTATGTGCTTAGAGATGCAGAATTTGTGAAAAAGGTGTTATGTAATTACTATTCAAACACATAAAAATTGATGTTTTCTTGGAGAGTTTATGAACTAAATTTAAAACAAGAACCCAATTGTTTATGAACATACCTGATGGGGGAGGAGAATAGGAAGATCACGGGATAGAAGACAATACAATCCTAGGTAGCAGTTGTCTTCTACCTGTGCTTCTTTACATGTGAGGTTCTGTTGGGCAATCCCTCCCCTAGCCACAAAGTCACACTACTGTCTTCCCTAATGAAGTATATAAAGCCTAAGAAGAAGATAGGTTAAAACCAAGATGGGCTGTAAGAATCTGAATTTATTAGTATTGATAGGGAGATATATCAGTGTATTTATGAGGTCTGTTGCAAATATGTGACTTGCATTCTCAGACACACGATAGTTTTGAATGTAATTTAGCAAATTCACATCATTTTTGTGTTTGGTAGATTAAAGGTCTGCTAATTAAACTTTAATAAATCACTGTAACTCCAATGATGAAGGTTTTCAGGTTTACAGAGGAAAAGAATTATGTAACATATGCAAATATATTACTACAAGTTATGTACTGTAGCCACTTTAATTGGTATGCTTTCTTTCACTATTCACTTTATTTTTAAGATTACAGAAGATACCTTTCCAGTATATAACTTGCCCATCACATCTAGACAATAATTAAGCGTAAACCTATGAAAGGATCTGAATCACTTTAAACATATTTAAATGTCTTCTCCTCAGTTAATATAGTAAAGCGTATCTATAATGCTTTATTATGTAACAAAATATTATAATGGAAGTTCAGAGAGACCCTTAACTACTGCAGAGTTGAAGTTGTATTATAATATAAAGAAAATTATGAGACCAGTGTTTTTGCCTTGAAAAGAAAAGATGAACACACACCTAATTTGCTTTCATGTTTATAACAGAAGAGGAGTGATAAAGTGATAGGAAAACAAGTGTGGCTGTATGATAGCTGTGGGAATAAAGGTTTGAAAAAGCCTTCTGTTTCAAGCAGAGGGGCTTTTCTAGATACGTGACATTTTTAAATGAAATACTTATAGTTCCAGATATTTCTTTCTTCTGATCTCTCCAAAGACTGTTTGTTGACCTCTAGAAGACAATGTGAATCCTACTGGTTCTTTCCATCTTTACTCTTAAGTATCACTGGCTGATTTAGACTTGAGTAGAAAGTGAATAAGAAGGACCTTTCTATGTAAAGATAAAGGAGCAAATGCAGTAATCACTTTATAGAAGTGGATTAATTTGCATTTTTGTAAATCATTTCATGAGATGTAAATTAATGCAGAATTTTAGATTCACTATATGCCCATTGAATTCAAACGTGTTATAAAAATTCTTGCAGTGAGACTCATTTACAGATTTCAGTTCAGTGCATTTGTAACTGTTCATTTAATAGAATGTGTTATAGATTGCTGTCACATGTAATGGCACTAACACTGAGCACAGATTATAGTTCTACTGGATAATGTCTGATAGTACAAGAAAGAAAATGAGGAGATGCACACCAGCCAATTCTGCATGGTTGAAATTAAAGTACATAATGCTATTGACTTTATTAGAAAGACAACTAGATTCAGGTGTATGGTAGTCCTACAGCTAGAAAAATAGGATGTTCTAATGTGAACAAGGAAAGTCTGAACTGTACAGTACATATTTGGTTGTAGCAATTACCCAGATAGGTAAGTCATGCAGTAGGTTTAGACAGACCGTGGCTAGGCTTTTCAATCAACAAAAAAAAACTTCCCTCTCAATCTTTTTTCACTAGAAATTACCTGAAAATGAGGTAATTAGTTTTTGAGCAACTCTTTTAGAAGGCAAATGGTAAATTAAGGGCTATAGAATCATAGAATCATAGAATCACCTCGGTTGGAAAAGACCTTTAAGATCATCGAGTCCAACCGTTAACCTAGCACTGCCATCCCACCACTAAACCATGTCCCTAAGCACCTCATCTATCCTTCTTTTAAATACCTCCAGGGATGAGGACTCCACCACCTCCCTGGGCAGCCCATTCCAGAGCCTGACAACCCTCTCGGTGAAGAAGTTTTTCCTAACGTCTAGCCTAAACCTGCCCTGGTGCAGCTTCAAGCCATTCCCCCTCATCCTATCGTCTGTTACCAGGGAGAATGTGTATTTATATGTATGTATGCATATAAAATATTTTCTATAGTTTCTTATCAGCCAATGAAGAAGTCACGTCTTTTTTGAAATAGTGTTTTTTAAGAAAAAATCCCAATTTTCTGTTAGATTTATGCTAAAATTGCTGTAATATTCCAGTTGATAAATTGTAAGAGAACAGGTATTATCTTCAGTAATTTGAAAACAGTATTTAGTTATCACTTGCTTCTGGTTTTCTACTTATGTGAGAATTAAGTTATAAGCTCAGATAAGGTTATTGCAAACTTCGTAGTGTTTAGCTGATTTATACAATTTCATAAATAAAACAAGAATATAAGCAATTGAAAGCCAAAACAAGTCTGTGAGATATATCTAGGCTCTTTGGAAAAGGAAAACTCTGTGAGCAAAATGCTTGTTCCTAATATATAAAAATGAAGTTTTTCACATTGATATAGAACTTGTTTACATATTACAAGGATTTATCTATGTGATAAATGTCTAGGGGAAATAGAGAGAGGATTGTTGAAGTTCATCATTGGTACTGTTCGTGCTTAAAATTAGGCATTTCAATTACTTGATTGTGAGGGTGCATTTATGACGATTCACTTATAAAAAAATTCTGCCTAATTTAAAAAATGCCTCATCACATATTGTCATTATTTTTCATGTTTAATATGTGTTTATTTAGAAAACTGTTGACATTGGAACAATGCTATTTCTATGTCCTATATACCACTACCCTGTTTAGAAGGTTCTGTAACAGCATATTTCTTTAAAAGCTAAGGGCCTTTAACAATCCATATCAAACCTGAGATTTCTTTTTTCAGAGACTGAATAAAAGAGCATTGGACAGCCAGTCATCTAGTTTATTTATTGTGTTCACTAATGTTGCTACTGTTTCTGAAAATCATAATGTCTTTTTGCTCCCAATACATCAGAGTCAAACTTTTCATCTTTTCTTAAAGAGCAATACCATCTAATGCAAAAATTTGAACCCTCCCCCATAAAATGGCATCTTTTCTTATTGTGCTCTTGGAGGTATAAAAAACAATGAAAGCAATCCTTCTAGTTCTCCTGACTGAGGTTTGTTATTGTGTAAACAGGACTAATGGGTTAAATAGGTTTTGCTTAATTATACAGCTCTACTGCACAGTTATTTGTATATTTTTTGTGGATTTACATTATTTCTAAGTGCTCTTGATGACTATTTTCATATTGACAGATGGATAATGGTTTACATAATGCAAACATGTTTTCTCAAGAAAAATTAAAAGAAAGTAGATTAGGTAAAATATTGAAAAAGTGATGATAAGTTTTACAGGGAGCTAAGAATATTAAAGAGCAACTGAAGGTTTCATGTGGAGGAACCCATGTCATCTTTTCCTCAAGGAGTTTTGCTCTGGAAAAAGTAAGTGGTATTATTGAGGTTTTTTGGGCTATAGCTAAATAGGTCAGTTTTAACTCAGCGTCTCATCCTACGGCTTTGGGCAGAAGTGAGCACGTGCACAGGATACATAATTTCTCTGCAATAGAAATACTTTCTTTTCTGAATTCAGTTATTTATGTTTCTGTTCAGAAATCCTTGCTTTTATTTACAGGAAAGAACATCCCTTTAACCAACTCTTTCCAGGTTTTATTCTTAATTTAAAAAACAGCAATAGAATAGAATCACCTTTGCAAATGATTTTACAATGATCCTCTAAGAGTATGTCTTATAAAATTAAGCTGAAAATGATTATTAATGTACACCAGCAGCATAAATAAAAAAGCATAACGGAGACAGACAACCGTATACGTAACAATCATTACTTTAACAAATACATGTTAGAACACAGCATTCCCTAAACATATAAAAGCAAATTTATGTTGTGAAGCAAACAAGTTTATTAAGAACTTTTAAACTACTGTTCAAGGTGTGCAAGAACAAATTATTGGAAGCCTGAAAATCTGTTGTGTGGAGTGATGCCATCATTCTTTATATACAGAATGTCTGCATATCTAATGTGACATTCTCTACTGGGACAAGGGATACACATGCATATATGCATGGCACCTTCTTGATTCCTTGTCTGGAGACTCATCCTACCACTTCAGTAAAATCCTACTGAGCTCTGATAGCACATTTGGTAGCGTACAACTTCATGCTGCCTGAGGTCAGGCTCTGAAGTGTATAGTCATGGCTTCAGATGCTGTTCTTTCCAGGAAGACATTCCTTCAGTTAAAAAATCTGAATTGCCTTTGAGTGCTGCATTTCTTACCAGCCTTTCTTTTGGTTTCCTTCTAGTGATTTCCTAGACTCAATCTAATTAATTCTTTCAGTATGATACCCACACATAGGGCTTGATGGATGAAAATTATATGGCCCCAGAAAGACTCAGTCTTCCTTTCAGTATTCTACAGCTTATGGTAGGTACTGTGCAATAGCAGCAAGACCTCTGGGTACACTATGCGACTACATATACCCATTAGAGACTGTATCTATCTTATCTTTTAGACGGTAGGTGTAGAGAACTTGTACACTAACATTCAGAACCATCTGTAAAAAAACCTATCTCCTGGATCCCTTCATCCTGACAGTCAGGATTGTTGTCTTACTTTGAGCCTCTACCAATCTACATACTTTACTACTACCACTTAAGAAAGTGGTGTTCTTGCCTTAAGTGATTTCTGGCAAGAATGGAGGTTAGATAAATAAGAAGGTTTCCGAATTCCATCTAAAACAAGAGAATATTTTTTTCCAAAAAAAGGGTAATCTAGTCCGTAAGGTACATTTGTGCGCCTGCACTCTACAACCCCAATGCAAGGAGCCCCTCTTGGTTTAGGTCCTGAAGAGTCTCAAATTAATGGTTTTTATATTTAATATCCATAGCATAAATTTCTCCTTGCAAAGGCTCTTGAACTGCATACTGGGCTGTGTTAGCACTTTTGATTAGACAGGAGAACTTCCCCATCTCAGGGTATTGGGTATGAAAAACCTTCTTTTTGCTACTTCAGTGACCTCTCATCCACTTAAAAGTCCCTTGAAATTCTTACAGGGAACAAAACTAGCAAAAAATTTGATTACACTAGACAAAGGCATTCCGATATAATACACATTTTGGTAAACTTGCCCTCTGTTTTTTGGCTGAGTCAGATCTGAGAGCCCATGTGTATGTTCTGCCCTACATAGCTCTATCAAACACAAGAAAGGAAGGTTAAAAGTGTAATAATTCTCTAGTCTTGAATGCCTAATTATATATATATATATACACTCACTGTGAGAATGTATGTCTGGGCAATATATTTTGAAGATAATATACTGGTTGATTAGCTCTTTTTCATTTTTATTTCCAGACAGTTTGTTCTGTAGCCTATGTATTCTAGTTCAAAACATTCAAGTATATCCTAGACATTAGTCTTGGACTATGATAGTTCCTGCTTCCTGTCATAATTCAAAGGGTGGACTACACATCAGTCAGTTTGGATTTTTGTCTGAAAAAATAGCACAAAATTAAATCTCTATAGAAGATAAATAAAACAACAACAAAAATCTGTCTTCCTGGAAATTAACAATCACTCATATTTCTCCGTCTTTTATTTGGAAGGTATGATGCCTGATAGGATTCACATTCTTAGAGGCATTTCAAAACAAAGATTTTAATTATACTTGTTATCTCTCAATTCCTTTCTGGCAATGACCATCTTTTGTAAATGCAACATCCTTTGTGACAGCTACCCCACAGGAAATCTCTACATTTTCTTTCTATTCTACTTTGATAATAAGCATTTCTTTTATAAGTATTTGTAGTGTAGCAGCAGATATATGCATCAGTTAGGAAATCAGACATCACTGTGATGTGTTTAGAAGACTGACAAACCAGACAGGTTTTAAACTATAAAACTAAGTTAATTCACTAACAACACACTACTTGTAAATGGTAAATCCTTATTATAAATTCAGTCAGTTACTATCAGTTAAATGCATCATCATTAATATATATACAAAACTGGTAGCCTTTAACATTTATATTCTAATTTAGCTGTTAGTATAAAACACTATGGACCTGAAACTGTATAGTTAGCAGTGATGTCTACTGTCCCTGTTGGCTTTTAGCACTTTAAGAAGAGCAGTCATAACAGAAATGGGCTTGTCTTTTTTTTCTTTCTGATTTCCCTCATTTATGCTTGGTGCTTTTATGGTATTTCCTTCCCCTGTGCCCTTCTCACCCGCAAAAAGCTGAGGGAGTTTCTTCTGCTTATTTTCCTTTTTGTAGTTTGTGGGGTTTTTTGTTTGTTTGGATTTTTGGCTTTTCAGTCATAGTTGTTGTGCATTTGGGAAAGTTTCCTGCATATTTGCAACTTCCTGTGATTACCTTGTCCTCTGGAAACTTTCTTTTTTTGGATTCCTGGATCCTACTTGCAACTATGCTCATCTCTGTATACACCTTTGGTGAATACATTGTTCACATACCTGTACAAAATTTTGTCTGGCTATGCTGTGCTATCATGGTTTTGCAAAACAGATATATAACATTGTTAATTGTAGTATTTTAGTATGCTTACTCTTCAGGTTCCAGGCAAGCTAATATTAGTTACATACTTATTAGTATATATAGTTTATAAGTGTCACATGCTTTTGTTTTGGCTACAGTAGTAAGACTGTGACTTTTATAAACAAAGTCATAATTAGTGCAGTATATTCAGCAGACCCTAAATAGTCATCTGGAGGCAGAGGAAGGGTGCAGATTACTCACTTTGGTGCATAAAATGGGTTTATGGTGCCTATATCCAAGTGATTATGTGATTTGGAAAATTCCACCCTAATCTTGGAGGTAAGGACATTCAGTTGATCTCCAATTAGAACTACACATCCTATGCAGTGACCAAACTGTGTTGTTTAGCAGTATACAATGTTGTACTGAAGTATATCATCGTGAGAAGATAGTGATATAACTTTTGCTCAAATTTCATTGCATTTCAGATATATGGTAAGGAGAAACCTAAGATCTTAGAGAGACCCAATGTTTTTGTTTACAGAAGTAGTGTCTAGGTAGTGCAGTATTTGGTACAGGGAGATCTTTCCAAACATTTGCTTTTTATTTAGTGTTTGATCCAATGTAAAAAGCAAAGCAGAACTCATGGTGAGGACCAGAAAACCAAGCCTTTCTTCTCCATGCATAATGCTTCCCCTAAAAGGTTGAAGAGCTGGCTATAAATTTGACTTCTGGGTACTTGATTCTTGTTTTGTTGCCTATGCATCAGTCCCACTTCCACAAGAACTGTGGACAGTGCTTCTAGCTCTAGCTATGTTATAATCTAGAGGATAAGACACTTGCTTGGGCAGTGGCTAAAATAAGATTAATTCCTCTCAGATTTAGGAAGGAAATGATCCCTGAATACTCACTTCCTAGATGTGCTCTCTATCTTAGTGGCTATTATTATGCAATTGTGGACATTGTGGCCATGTGCATTTTAAAAAGAATGATAGCTGCTCAGTTATACATCTATCCACAGTGGAAGATCCAGCGCTCTGAAGTCAGACTGGATGCGCTTGATAGCAACCTTTTATCAGGTGTCTAAATTCAGAAGGGAAAACTTCCTCCTCCATCAATATGTCTGACTGGCAAATTTGAGTAGGCTCAGTGCTTAAAATTCAGGGACACTCTTTGGAGACTTTCACTAGAGATGGTAATGGCTGGGCTCCTAAAGGAGGTGCCTGAACTACCCATCCAAATCTAAGGAGTGTGAGTAAAATACGTGCTCTGTTTCTGGACATGTGCCTCTGACACAGTGAGAACATTTGGCAGTGGAGTCCATTTATTGTGCAGTCCAATGCATAATTCCTCCCACTGCAGCCAAATACCAGAAAAGGCTGGGCCCCAAACTAGAGTCTCTTGTGCAATCTCAGTATGCCTCATCTTTGCTAATACTAAGCCTTAATCCTAGGTCCTTTTGACCAGAGAATAAAAACATTTATGCTCAGTTGCCCTTATGTGCAAGTGTTCACAGACCCTCTTTGTGCCCACCTTCCACACCAAGCCAAAGTATTTGTTCAAGAATAACCCATAAGCTTTTCCTAAGCACCTCATTTAAATATTTATTGCAGTGATACTCAGCATTTACATAACTATTATATGCATTATACAGCACTTCAGTAAGAATGACCCGTGGGGTCAGCATTTCTTGACAGTTAATGACTATCCAGAGGAGTTTGCCCCTAAAGCAAAGTAGTCATTAACTGTGAGAAAATATTAATCCCAGAGGCCATTATTTATAAACCATGCAAAATTAAGAATATATAAAGCACCATTTTCCTACATCTGCTGCATCTCATGCTCTCTATGTGATGCTGTTTAAGTAATTTTCTAGCAGTTAATGACTAATATTGTAACAATAGGAAATCATGGCTTCGTTTTTAACATCCCATTACCCTTATAATAAACTTTGAAGTTCATCTTCCTTTCCCCTGTCTTCCTTTAACAAAATCTTTGTCAGTTCCTAATTGAAAAGCCCAAATAATTGTCATTTTAGGTGTCATCTTAACATTGTATCTTTAGTTTCTTTGTTAACGTTAAGATGAGTGAACAGGCAAGACTTTTTTTCTTTTTTTAAAAAAGCTTGCTTACAAAAAAAAAAGGATACCCAGTTTCAATGTATCATATCTTAGTTCATTTTTGTATCACACAACTCTAGCTCCAATTCAGTCTGTGCAAAATGTCTTGCTTAGATATCTTTGATATCACTTACGTACCAATTTGGCTTTTTTTTCTTTTTCTGAATTTTTTGTAATTCGAATCTTAAGTACTGTACTGTTTTTATGGTGATTCTTTCAGTATGAATTTCAGCTTGCATGTTAGAAGGTACAAAATCAAAATTCAGTTTAGCTGTGCAGCTACTTGGATTCTTTTATCTCTTTCTTTTCCATTATAAACATTTTAAACATTTGAGGTTTCCTTAAATTATGTGTTATAAATTTCTCATGCTAACCAGACGCATTCTGAATTTTGTCCTTGACAAAGTTAACTACTCCTGGACAAAGCCATTGTATAGACAGCTTTTAATATATTGTATCACTGAAGCAACAGTCTTGCTACTCCAAATTTTGACATTTCCTCACTGTAATCTTAGAATTGTATCTAACTGTGAACTTTTTGTTACACAGAAACTTCAGGGATTTGCATATCACAGGTTGATATGAAACATTTTATTTCCTCAGTAATTGATGGATGTCTCTATCTGGATATTTTAGTAACTGAAGATACTCTTATTTCTTATTCTAAGGAGCGTTTTGAAGGTGGATATCTGTCAATATAGATCTGCAAATATTCTCAGTGCATTATTCAGTTATTTCTGTAAATTGCCCACAGTCTTGTGTTTAGTATTCCAATAGAACAGTGTAGTAAAACTAGTCCGAATTCATTTCAGTGTGCTGGAGCAGTGAACATACTTCACTACACCTTTTTTAATAGATCTGTTCCATTTCATTCCTCCTTATTCCGTGATTTATTTGATGTGTATATTTGCAGGCTATTACTGACTAGAAAAAACTATAGGTAGTTAAAAATAATCTATTGCATAGTGACAGGAAGATGGATTTTACTCATTCTCAGTGTTCTTGCAGTCATGTCTTTTTATTCTCCAAGAAAATGTACTTCCCTTTTGATAATCTGAATTGAAGTATGTTAACATTCCTGAAAGAAAAATTAGGATGGATAGTACTGGAGCACCCATTACCAAAAAAGTTTTATAATTTTTTCTTATTTGAAGTATTTATTATTGAAAATAGATTCTTATCAGAAATCATTTAAACACAGTGGAGGTTGATTTGAATTTTAAACTTGTAGAGAAAAATTATCACAAGCTTAACACTGAAAGCATTATATGTGTATGGGATGAATGGTAATGGGGAGATGCTCTGAGCATGAGATAAAATGTAATAAGGTTAAATGGATCATGACAATAAATAAATGCAAAATTAAAAAATGTAGGAAAAAATTGATAAAATTAGATCTGATTCAGGGATGAATTGTAGCCAGGTGATTTCACAATTTCAGGATTTTGAAAATATGGGAAAGGAGCTTAATGATGAGGGCAGTTAGTTTTTTCTTATTCCATTCAGGTACCATGATGCTGAAAAAGGGCCAGGAAAATCAGAAACCTGTTATCTTGAAAAATTACCTGGAGTACCTGTTGAAGGAATATTATGGTCGTTGGCATTTAAGCATTACTTCTTCATGAAGTTGAAGAACACAACGTTAAAATCATCTAACATAGGTAGCAAAGTATAAGAGGCAAAAATTCATTGAGGATGCAC
Source organism: Gorsachius magnificus (assembly GCA_034008185.1). NCBI lineage: Eukaryota > Metazoa > Chordata > Aves > Pelecaniformes > Ardeidae > Gorsachius > Gorsachius magnificus. Next base: position 170,370,921 of record CM067081.1, read on the forward strand.
TTAAAGTATCTTGAGGACTGATATACTGAAGTTGTTAGGGAAACGATTTGGGTGAGTTGTTTAGAATATGCCAAGATGTAGAACACATATGTTGTTGCCTTAATTTATGATAAACTTAAGGGAGTACCCTTTGCGCATGATTGAGAATGGGGAGAAAGCCTGGGAACTGTACAGTACATCCATGAAAATACAGTGGATATCTACTGATGACTTTAAAACAAGAATAAATACTTGAAAACAAGTCTAAACAAACACAATGCCAGGCAAAATTCAATTGCCTACTTGCACAAAGATTAAGGTCATGTAACCTAATAGTACTTTCTGGCTAATAGTGACTGAAGTTACCAAAATCTTGAAATCAAACCCCAGTTTTTCAATAGCTAGACCATTATATTTCATATTCTTTCAATCAGTGCTAAAACTTCAGGGAAATCACTGTTTGCGTGCTGGCTGTCTATAGAGGTAGTATATTAAGATGTGGAATACTTCATATAAAAATCAACTTGCATGCAGATAGGAAGTTGTAAAAACAACCCTAAAGAACCAATCAATTTGTTAATATATTCTTTGCTTTTCCGGAAAATACATCTATTCCCAAGGTGATAATGTTCCTTCTTAAAAAAAAAAAAAAAAAAAAGAAAAAAATAGTGGCTCACTACACAGAATGGCAGGGGTTGGAAGGGACCTCGGGAGATCATCTAGTCCAACCCTCCAACCCCCCTGCTAAAGCAGGTTCTCCTAGAGCATGTTACACAGGACTTCATCCAGGCGGGCTTTGAATATCTCCAGAGAAGGAGACTCCACAAACCCCCTGGGCAGCCTGTGCCAGTGCTCTGTCAGCCTCAAGGTAAAAAAGTTCTTCCACATATTCAACTGAAACCTCTTATGCTTCACTTTGTACCCATTGCCGCTTGTCCTGTTGCTGGGCACCACTGAGAAGAGTCTGGCTCTGTCCTCATGACTTCCACCCTTAACATATTTGCATGTATTAATGAGATCCCCTCTCAGCCTTCTCTTCTTCAGGCTAAACAAGCCCAGCTCTCTCAGCCTTTCCTCATAGGGGAGATGCTCCAGTCCCCTAATCATCCTTGTTGCTCTCCTCTGAACTCTCTCTAGGAGTTCCTCATGTTTCTTGAACTGGGGAGCCCAGAACTGGACACAGTACTCCAGGTGGGGTCTCACCAGGGCAGAGTAGAGGGGGAGGATAAGCTCCCTCGACCTGCTGGCCACACTCCTCTTAATGCACCCCAGGATACTATTCTGGCAACCTTCTTGGCAACAAGGGCACACTGCTGGCTCATGGTCAGCTTGTCATCCACCAGGACTCCCAGGTCCCTTTAGGCAGAGCTGCTTTCCAGCAGGTCAGCCCCCAGCCTGTACAGGTCCATGGGGTTCAACCTACCCAGGCGCAGCACTTGACACTTGCCCTGTTGAACTTCATCACGTTCCTCTCTGCCCAACTCTCCAGCCTGTCCAGGTCCTGCTGAATGGCAGCGCAGCCTTCCAGCATATCAGTCACTCCTCCCAGTTTTGTGTCATCAGCGAACTTGCTGATGGTATACTCTGTCCCCTCATCCAGGTCATTGATGAACAAGTTGAACAAGTCAGGGATGAGTACTGAGCCCTAGGGAACTCCACTAGCTTCTGGCCTCCAACTAGACTCTGCACTGCTGATCAGAACCCTCTGAGCCCTGTCGTCCAGCCAGTTCCCAATCCACCTCACTGTCCACTCATCCAATGCACACTTCCTGATCTTCCTTGTAAGGATGTGATGGGAGACAGTGTCAAAAGCCTTGCTGAAATGAAGGTAGACAACATCCACCGCTCTCCCCTCATCTACCCAGCTGGTCATGCCATCATAGAAGGCCATCAGATTGGTTAGGTATGATTTCCCCTTAGTGAATCCATGTTGGGTACTGCTGATCACCTTTTTTTCATTGTTTGACCTAATGCAGATGGTTGTAATAGAATCAATGGTTTGGAGCAGCAATCTTCAAACTTTTAACTGAGTATAGACCACTTTTAAGTGTCGTGGTTTAACCCGGCTGGCAACTAAGCACCACGCAGCCGCTCGCTCACTCCCCCCCCCTCCCTCAGTGGGATGGGGGAGAGAATCAGAGAAAAGAAGAAAAAAAAAAAAAGACCCGTGGGTTGAGATAGAGACAGTTTAATAAGAGAGAATAACAATAATAATAATAATAATAATAATAATAATGGTAAGAAAATATACAGAATATATAAAACAAGTGATGCACAATGCAATTGCTCACCACCCGCTGACCGATGCCCAGCCCGTCCCCAGCAGTGATCACTCCCCCCGAACTGTGATCACACAGCCCGAGCTGCGACCACTCTGCCCGCGACCGACCGATCGACCTGACCGACCCGACTGACTAACCCCCCCGAGCATGACGTTATATGGTATGGAATAGCTCTTTGGACAGTTTGGGTCCTAGCTGTGCTGTACTCCCAGCTTGTTATGCCCCTGGCCGAGCAGGAGAAGCTCAAAAAGTCCTTGAGCAGTCTGAGCACTACTTGGCAACAACTAAAAAACATCAGTGTGTTATCAACATTCTTCTAGTACTGAATCCAAAGCACAGCACTATGCTAGCTTCTGTGAAGAAAATTAACTCTATCCCAGCCAAAACCAGGACATTAAGTATCAAAGTTTATCATGACTATCATGAATTCTTATCACTGTGTTTATTATTTGAAAACATTTTGAAAGTGAAGGTGTTCTGCAGATTAGCTAGAGGCTTCAAGCTATGGATTTCAGTCCACTGAATGAAAACTACAAATATTAAAAGTTGTTCTGTGCAGGAAAGGAACCAGAGGAATCCTTAGGGGGGGAAAAAAAAAAAAAAAAGCCCAAACCAAAAAATCATCCTATTAAGTAAATCCAAGTCCCAGAAAAAGCTGCAAGCAAATATTACTGTCCAAATTCTGCTTATCAAATAGATTGGGAGAAGATTTGCCTAGAAACTAATTCAAAATAGATGCAAAGCAAATCAGTCCTGAACTCAAAGTTCAGAATAAACCTATGTTTGCTTCGTTAAGCACTTACCATACTGAAATTTGGATAGTAAACTGGTATCATGGTTGTCGCGATCCACTGTTGGGCTGAACAATTTGGCAGAGGTTAAACCCCCTTGCTTTCCAACTGACCTCAGATAATTCTGGGAGGTTGGGATGGCTGGGCTTAACTTCTTGTTAACTCCAGTGTTTTATCGTGACTAGGTTCCTTTCACATTCTTGGGAACAGAATTAAGACTCAAAATGGAGTCAAGTGCCAAGTCACTTTATTTGGCCAACAACAAATATGTGAGAGAAAAGCAGAGAAAGAGAGGAAAAGTGAAAAAGGGAAAGAGAGGGGGAGAAACAAACAGCATAGGAGTGTTGCGATAGCTACCGCCACGGGTCTACGTGCTGTCCGTGCAGCAGGTGCGGCCCAAGTGGTCCGTGTGCCTGCTGTTTCTTCGAATCTGGCGGAGGGCAGATGTTCCCGGATGCTCCTTTTGGTCTCCACTGGTTTCCCCTTTTTACAGGGTTGTCCTCTTGCATAATCAATAACTGTTTTGCATACCCAGGCCTCCCCCTTGGCAGGGGTGCATGCCCAGTACCGTCACTAGATGGTGCTCGAAAATCCCAGAGGTTCTGAGCCCACTCCCCATTGTCAGTCAACCCTGGGCCCGGTCGCAGACGTGTCTGCCTTGGTGATTAAACTGTCCTACTCAGTTGTTGTGGTGATTAGGCTTCAGTAGTTAAACTTGCCTGCCACCAATGTTGAGACAAGTTTTTAGTCCCTTACAATGGTTAACATACATTGTTACAACCAAGGAAAGGCCAGAGGTGAAGGAATGTGTTTTGTTTTACTGGTGTCTCATTTTCAACTGTACAGGAAGTTTGATGTAAGGCAGGAGCATCTGTTTAACAGTCATGTTAAATTGAAGTGCTGTTCTATCTCTCAGCAACTGGTTAATTCAATCACAACACATAGATTTTTCATCAGTCTTTAATTTTCTTAATTTCAGTGAGCTGTTGTCTCAGAAATTTTCTAATCTTTCAGCCCTGTGACGACTGCATTGATGCCTTGTGCTATTCTTTATCTGTCATTTCCATTTCAATATAGATTTTATAGTTCATTACCTGTCAATCAGTTTTAAATAGTGCAGTGTTCATTTTATCATGTTCTGTAAAAGTTGCATGCTCTTTTCAATGTTTTACATTTATTTTAGTTTGAGCTCTATTTATTAAAAATTTTTTTTTCTTTATTTTATTAACAATATCTGACTCAACAGCACTCTCAAACTTCCTTATCTGTAACAAATAATTTTTTCCATAATATGTTTTTATGGTATAGAGCTTGAAGGGTTACATTTTCAGTCTTCGTCATAGATTCCCTAAAACAAAACCAGCAAATTAACACAGCAATAAATACTGTGAAAGAACTTTCTGCTTTTGGTTCTTCTGAACATGTGGGGCGTGTCTTACCTCACAAAAGAGCCTCTGCTTTTTCCTGGCCAGACTTTAGTTATTTAGAAGATTCCCTTGATGGCTTTTTCTACTTTCATTAGGTTATTAACTTTGGTCTCCACAGTATGCCATTATGTTGTGGAGTGTTACAGGAAAATTGTGTAAGCAGAGACAAAAAGGCTTCTTATGTCTACTGATGCATGAAAATCTGAAGAAATTGAAAGGTTTCATGTTTGTTTGTTATTTATATTGCTAATAACTTTCTAAATTATGTGGGAATTTTGCAAGATGACAAGAGGATATCATGAAATTATTTTGAATTAGTTCATATCAATAACTATTGTCAATAGTTAAGAATATTTATTTAGTCTAGGTCAGCTAGACTTCTCAATGCCAGCAGTGTGTCCTAAAACTGTTGTATACTTTGTGGTGATGACAACTTATTGTTTTATGTCTGTCCTAGGTCCAGCATGCCATCTCTGTTGCCTTGAGGCTGAAAGGCAAGACAGGAGTGATTGTGAATGCTTGGAGAATGGGCTGGCATAGACATTTTCTAGGGAAGTTAGAACCCTATATCAGCTGTTGGGGGTTGTATCAGTTCTTCTCCACTCAATTACACACATCAGGTGAAAATGGAAGCTTGAATATATACTTTTAATGAACAGTCATTCAGAAACAGGATTAGCTGTTGTCATCTTCATAATGCACAGCAGCATAACATCTATTAAAACAATAGTTTTAATATTGTAGCTTGAACTAGTGAGTTAATATAACTATTTCCTTACTTTCATCTATGTATATACACTAGCAGTAAAGAAAAGTCTTCACATTTTGCATACCTTGTTTAGTATCTTTCTATTTTATGATCATAAGATAATATTTTTTCAGTGTTGCTACAGTGCATCTCTCATTGCCCAGTCCTAGAAATTATCACATCTATCCTAATTCTCAAAACGTAGACTCTGATCTAATGTATTACTGAAGCAGTTGTTTATCTTTAAGCATGAGAAGACTTATAGAATGCAGTGCTCTATTTGTAAACTGAATACTTACAATTTTTGTTGGACCATGCCTATAATTCATGATCTCCATTTAAGAAATTAAATAAAGTTTCTAATTCAACAAGATTGTATAAAAGTTGAGTTTGTACTAACATTTTATCTGCCTCAAGAAATTCATATAGGCTGCCAATGCTGTCAAATTTATTTTTTTCATTATAGGAAGAGGATAAAACAATTGATTTTTTTTCTCTGATGAACAGAAAAGATGAATAAAGGCTTTTTTACATTAGCAGGAAGTGCATGCAATGGGAAGGGCTCTAGAGTGAAGCAGCTGGCATGGAAAATGGGGTATTCCACACTATGTGCATTTCAGGGGGCTAGAATTCAGTCCTGTAGACTGAACAGCTGTAATAGTTGTAGCACATTGAGGTTTATTTCAGTGGTTCATCTCTCAGTTTATTTTCATTGAGAAAGAATTAAGCTTGTGTATTCCAAGATCATTTCCAGTGAGAAGTACATTATGTTAAGTGGAAACAATTCAGAAATTTTCATTGAAAGCATGCTACAGATCTGAAATGTAGACTCAAATTGCAGCCATTGAAACCATCCTATTCAGTAGAAAGAAATAAAAATGAATTTACTACTGCATTTCCTGTTCCGCCATGCAGTGAGAGAAGATGGCATGATATCTATTTCTTCTGATTATAGTTATTAATAGAGCAAAGCACATCATACCAGAGGGAAATAAGTTACCTGTTAGGCTTTAAGCTTGTGTCAAATCACAGTGAGGAATAAAAGCACAAATGAAAATTCAGAAACTATGATCATGTGTGGTAATCTGGAAGGCTACTAGCTGAAAATGTGAGTAAACTTAGTTTATGGATTTATTCCCATGCAGAATACCTAGAAGAAATAAATAATACACCAAAATAAACTCAAGGAATTGTGAGAAATCTATTCCTTGTCCAAAAATAAAATTTTACATACTATTTTTGGAATAATAATGAGGTATATTTTTGAACATTGTGGCTTTTAAAGAGGATTTTTCCAACTTTTATAACAACATAGACTGTAGTACTATTATATTTATTACTGTTGGGAATGAATTTTAAGAGATGCAAAGCACCAACAGTCTTTTGGAAAAGACTGGAAAGTATAAAGTCTTTCATACTAGCATAAATACAATCATGTTATATTTTAGAATATTTTTGAAAAGAAAAATAAAGGAAAAAGACACAGACTGTACGTGTTTGATTAATGTGTCAAAAACTGAAAAGAAAAAAGGAAAAGGGGAGTAAAGATTTTAAAATCTAATATATCTACCCCTTTCTCCTTAGTTGCTGCTTTTCAACATTCTAGACCTTCAGTATCTTTTCAGGTATAATCCCAAGAAATTAAAGAATGCTTTGATCCTATCCTAGTTGAAAAATTGTCTGTAGGATAATGCTGCTTTGGATATCACAGCTAGGTCCATAATGGTGAGAGCTGTCCTGAAAAGGCACCCATGGTTGTGGCCACAGATATCTCTAAGGAACTGCAGTTCCAAGGGCAAGAGTCCTGTTTAGTGTATACATTTATGAGAACTACATTCCACAAATATTTGAGTTTGCTCCAGTATTAATTCAAGAAGCTCATATACATGTCCACACAGCTTCTATTTCTTTTACACGCTAAATCTCTTTCCAGGTAGACAGGGAAAACAAAGTGGCACAGCCATGTCCTGAGCAACCTACAGGCCTGTACTTGCATAAACCATCTTGGAGACAAGGCTGATGGAATGATGACAATATTTTGAAGGTATGTTGAAGAACTATGTGTTATTGGTGCCTCCCTTAGAGTCACTATCAAATTCCTCATCTCAGCCTCTTTTCTGGGATTGAGTGTCAAATTTACATTAAACATCTCAGTTTATAATTTCTGGCTAGTGAGTCTTGGATATGATAGCCAAGGATTCTACTATCGTTTTCTTTCTGAAGATACCTGTCAGCCTGGCCTTGTCCTTCTCAGGAGGTCCTTCTCATGAGAAAAAGGAAATTTAGTTTGTCTCAGAGTAAACTGCTGGATGGCTTTGAGTTAGACCATATCTCTTCTCTAGGGAAGAACAGTATTATAAACAGTAGAAGAAATTCTAGTAGATCTACCTACCAAATTAAATAGTTGCATTTGTATATTCGTACTCCTGTAAGTCATGTTTGCCAGACTCAACAATTTTTCCAGTTCTTAGCTATGTCTCAAAACTAAAGATGTGTGGCCTGTAATTTTCTTCTGTCACAGCCAATTTAGCAGCCATTGAGGCTTTATGTCCTCAGGTAGAAGATTAATAAGCATTCTCCCTCCCCAGGAGAAGTTTTTGAAGGGTCTAATAGGCTTTACCTGCAGTTAAAGACCTGCTTTCTGGTACAATATCGATAGGCTCTTTCAGTTCAAAAGTGCAGGCTCTATGAACTTTAAATGATATGATATCTTCCTCATTTATCTGTCAAAAGCCTTTTCAGTGGCTATCATTTCTGCAGGAACACTTAGCTGAGATACAGGGTGTTATGGCTGATTCCTCTTGTATCATTTCCATAAGGAAAAAGCAACGCTTAGCAGGATTTTCAAGGTTTTACTACAGGAGTTTTCTGACTGCCATGTATCTCCTAAGCCCCATGATGTTTCAGTAAATGCAACTCTCTACACATTAGAGTATAAAAACTCATTGTCCTTTTACAATGAAAGAAAAGCCTTCAAGAGGTCTCTCCATGTCTTTGTGTCAAGGCTGAAAGACCTCAGGGGTTGCCAGTGTTCTTGCAAAGAATACCATCCTGGTTATCATAATGTGTAAATGAATGCTATCAATCTGCCCTCAGAGAAACTACCTTACTTACAATGGCTTATTTGACCACTTTAAGCATTGACAGTGGCTTCTCTGTGGAACATTTCACACCTGACATTTGCAGAGAGGCCACCTGGAGCTCCATTCATACTTTTACTAAGCATTATGCACTTGCTGAAGCATCCAATAATCATGTTGCCTTTGGGAGTTATCCTTCAATCTTTGCTTAATTAAGAACCCTAAGTGTCCTCCAGGTAATTGTTAGTTGCTACTATCTTCAGTCACCCACAGTGTGAGTGAGCATATAGACAATTACTTCAAAGACATTTACAGTACTCCCTCCTATCCCTCTCTCTCAAAGTCTTACCGAATTTGCTGTATTCTTTAAGAGGAATTAAAAGGAAGGGACAAGCTGTGCCCCTTCTTTGTGGCTAACATTCAAGGAAGGGAGCATTAGGGAGGACAACCTGATAGTTACTGCTAATATAGATGTTTTCTAGTAGTACTAACTGGTGCATGCTAACGCTGTGACTGTCACATAGGTAACACATCTCAAAGAAGAAAAGCTATAGGTGTGTATCCAACCATTCTAGTCACAAGAAAATCTCTATCTTAATTTTGTGGGGAAAAAAGAAAAAGATATCTTCTGACTGCAGAGAGCTTTTTAAATTCCTGTACAAATATTGAAGTGAATTCATGTTGACACTGTTTGCCTAAACATGTCTTTAGGCAAATTTTTGCTTTTATTGAATGCTGGTGCAAACTAGGATCACAAATATTCTTAAAAATTTGCAGATAGTCATAGCAGTATAGCAAGTACATTTGCTTCACTTGTACATATCTAATGAGAACTTTTTCTTCTCATTCATGTAGTAGCTGCTTTTTAAGTGACAAGCACAACAGCCCAAATACAGGAAAGCATTCTTCCTAAGATAAGCAGTAAACCTTGAAATCCAGGGGAGCAATTAGATGCTGTCTAAAGTAGGGTCAAAAAGTGATTGACAGAAAAAAAGGAAACACTCTCTAGATATTTTATAACTGTGACACATTTGAAATCAACATATATATATTTGCAAATATCTATTTTTTAGGAATATAGTACAAAGAATTGAAAGGAAACATCTGGAATAGAGCTTAGTGCCTACAGTCAATTATGTCATATAGTTGTATGCCTGTTTCATAGGGTAAGCAAATTCAGTTTAGCTATGGGTTTTCTTCTACTACTGAGTGAAGGGTTGCTCTACTGCCTCTTCTCTTTTAGAACTATAAATCATCTAATTTCTCGTCAACATTATTCACAGTCAACTTAAATCCATTTTTTATTGTGACAACTTTGTCCTTGAACTTGAATAACATTTCTCCCTCCTTGATATTCAAGTTCTTGAGTATTTGTTGAGAGCAATCATGTGTTCTGTCAGTCTTAATTTTGGTTGTCTAAAATAGCTAAATGTTTTAAGCCTTTATTGTAGGATCCATTTCCAGCTTCTTTATTGTTTTAAAATTAAGACTATCTGACCTCCCAATTTAAGTTCACTAAATTCTTTGACCTGTTTCCATATATGCATTTTCATTAACTTTCACACAGTTCCACTTATATTCCACTATGCTAAAAAAAAATTCAATTAGCATTTGGTTGTGTCTGGATTATTTTCAATGTAAACTTATTCTCACTGCAAAACTAGTATATCTGTTTCTTTCTCTTTTATTTGTGTAGTTATAGAATCCTTTTCTGTTAATTCCCTTTCTTTTTTCCTTTTTTAAATCTAAATCAGCACATTTTTGTAAATCTTTCAGAATGACAAGGACAGTGAGGATCCCAAAGTGAGGTGTAGGTGGTATGTAGCTCTGTAAGTCTTAAACACAAATTCTCAAAATTTTTATATAGCTATGACTTCCTGAAGTCACTGAGTCACTGGTTATGAACTAATACTATTTGGAAACACCACAGTCTTGCCTATATAAAGTAGATTACATCAACCTCTCCAAATTCATACATTTCCATCTTTCTTGCTTAAAGGGCTCAATGCAGTAAGTAGTCTTAGAGACTGCGCAAAACAAGAAGCAGCTTCTGCTTTCCACCAAACCTTGGTCAAAGATGAAGGTCTGTTCCCCTTCACTTGTGAATCAGAATCACGTTTAGAGGAATTGTGTATGAGACTTGGTTTCCACAGCCTGATTTAAGGGTTATTTTTAAAGCTTATCTGATCACTATTTCAAGCAACTTCATCCATTTGAACTTAATGCATAGCTAAAACCATAGGCACTGCCTCTCGTTTGGAGTCCCATCTATTCCCCTGGAGTACGTTGTCTCTGTACACAATGCACAAAACTTGACCTGTTAGCTCTGAGACTCAACTAATTAGTGTGTGTGTGTGGAGGGGGAAGTTGGGTTTTTTGTGGCTTTTTATTTAAAGATCAAAGTGCCTGAAATAATGAGAGGACTGTGGCATAGGTGGTCAGAATAGTCATTTCACAGTGTAACTCCAAGAATATTTGTTGCATGTCATAAGATTTTTTATAAGGGATGTTGGTGTGCTGGGATTTCATTATAGCTCTGTGCAAATTAGAAAGAACTAAGACTGGTGCCATATCATTGTTATTACCTGTACAGAGAAATCTTAGAGTGAACTGAAGAAGATATCAGCATCAGAAGATGCTTTTTGTCTCAGCAGGAACTATTTGTTTTCACTTCCCAAGAAAGCCTGGAAATTAATAACAAATGTGTAGTATAGTTGATAATAAGGACAGATAGCCATAAAACAGGAAGGAAAGGATTTGTCAATGTAGCTATAACCACTACCATTATCCTGCCCCCTCCCTGCAAAGCCTATCTTGAAATTTTATATGCAAACTGGAATAAATAAACAAGACGACATTTATGCTGTCTCTTTAGTAATATTAAAATCAAACTTCATGTGTATCCTAACATGAACATCTGCAGCAGATCCCTACATTAAAGCAATAAAATCTCTTTTACAGTCTTTCCTCTGAATAACTCTAGTTAAGCTACTCAATGTATGCTACATCAGGTTTTCCATCTTTATATCATCTTATCTTTTTCCTTAGCATAAGGGGTTTTCCAACTACTTTTAGATTATTTTGGGTTGGGTTTTTTTTGAATGACTTATGCCCTAACATAACATTCCAGTTATGAAGTTTCTTCTATTTGTATAGCATTTTTTCTCATGCATTGCAGTAAATTAACTAGTTTCTTCATTTTGTTATTCCATCAGCATGCATTGGTTGTTTATTTCAGATCTCAGCTAATGTTCTTGCTGAATTATCTGTGCTGGGTGTTGTCTGTTAATCACATTAAGATCAAAACTTACTCTGTACTTCTTTGCATCATCATATCTGCAAATACTCCTGTACCTTTTTACTGTATCCTCATTTACCTGATTTTCTATATCCACTATCATAACCAGACATGGAAGTTATAGTTGCCTTTATCAGTGTTCTCTTGTTTCCCATTTTAAAGCTCTTATACGTCTTGCCACGCTTGATCCCCAAAGACCATGCTCCAAAAATAGTTGAAATCTATCTAAGAAGAAAAAATTTCTTTCCATAGATGCTGCCAGTAGTCAAACATCTTCAGAATTTCACTACAACCCCTATTCTCAGGCCATCTGCCAAGTTTTAGTGATTTGCTGCACCATTTGATGCATCCATGTAGGACAGAAAAAACATCATTTGTGTCTAAAATACTTGAAAGTCTTTTCCAGACTTAAGGAGAGTAGTACCAGATGTATCAGATCCATCTTGTATGTTCCCTCTGGAGAGACGGAACTCCTTTGTGCTTCTTGCATTACACCCAGGACAAGTTTTGTGCAATAAAGAAACACAGCTGATGTACAGAGACAACAAATCTTTACTGTTAGACAATCAAAAAAATTTTTTAAACCCACCCCCACCCACCCCCAAAAAAGAATTACTATTAGTTCACTTACAGTGACATGACCACTTAAAGTTCAGTTATCCAACTGTGGTTCGTTATAAATAAACAAACAAGTAAAACTTATATACTGACCTTCTACCCCTTTCCTTAGCCTTGTCCTCACCTTCTTTCCAACATGTTGTTAGGGTGAATTGTCAGTGTTATGAATTCATCGTTGGAAGAAGTATGACATTCATGGAAGGGCTGGAAATCCTGACAAAGTCTAACAAGTCCTGAGGCCTTGCATTGTTGAACTTCTGGGCCTGTTTCTAGAGATGGCAATATCTTATTTACAGGGGTTGTTCTTATTGAACAATTTCAGAGTCCTCATTCCTATGTTTTTTCTGTCATCATTCCTGTGATTCTCTAATTTTCTACCACCTATCCTTTTTTCTGCATCTTTTTCTTGCCCAATATGGATATGGCATCCTTTTCCTAGATTCTGATGATTACCTTCGTTCTTTTTCATTGTCTTTTTCTCTACTGTCAGGGCCTTCCTTTTTTTTTTTTCTTCTCCATATTTAATCATAATAAATTTTATTACTAATGAGCTCTGCGTACTAATTGGAAACATTGCTTAAAAAAAATTCACAATAAATTATTCCTTCAGCCCATGATGGTTTGGGGTTGGCTTTTTTTGGTTTTCTGTGTGTTTTGTTTTTTTTTTTTTAATATATTCTCATCAGGAAAGCATGAATCTACATTAGTAATAATCTAACAATATATTGCACTTATTGTAAATAACAGTTATTAAAATGTACTGAACCATGACATGAATTTTTCTTTATAGAACTATAACTCTTGCCAGTTTTGGAATTTTTAAAAAGCTGTAAATACCTGACACTTTTTATCTTTTTTTAATCTCAATTTACAGGTGATGGTGAAGTTTGAAGCACGGAACAAAAATGACTAATGAAAATCTTTCCATGCTCCTTGGTCATTTTCAGGAGAAAAATAAAAAATATTATGTAAGAATGTTTACAGAACTGGAATCACTGATTTACTAACACCACACTATCATTGTTGGAAATACAACTCAAAATGCTTCAGCTTTGAAGATTAATGTATAGCTTGGGGCACCACAGCAGTTCAGATAGCAGTTGTTATGAAGCCCTATTTACTGTGTCAATAAGGGTAGAAAAGATTAAAACAATTTAAAAAGTGATGATTCTGAATTCTTCCATTCTTCTTATAGCTCAGTTAATACAGCTTAGTTACCTGTGAAGTTTTTAATATTCAAAAATCATCCTTAGCTATGCTTTATTATAAACAGGAAGAAAAGGGTTGAGAAGGGGACCCTATGAAATATTACCAGTATCTTGAGGCAATTGCAAGCAACAGACAATAACAAGTAAGAGTCTGTGTCTTTGTTAGAACTCATACTGAGTGGTATTATCAGTGGTTGTTTTGACTGGCTTTCTGTATAACGGCATTGCTGCTGCAAGTACCTGTAGCTTATCGCTATAAATAATGATAGGTCATCAACTGTTTTATCTATTTTGGGCTATTTTTTCTATTTGAGTTTATTTTGAAGGGTAAGGCAAAAAAAAAAAAAAAGGTATGACTGAGAAAGGGAAAGGGAATTAGGATTTGGTGTGCTTGCTGAAGACTCACAGAGAAGTTTTATTGTTCAGCCTGTGAATTAGTCCCTGATCATAAAACCTAGGTCATATAACATTGCTGTATATGAGAGTGTCTTTTGATGTTATTTGTTTGCCTATGGACATTTTTATGGTGCTAGCTAACTTAGTATCTAAGCATTTAACAGGAAGCAATGTGAAATGGAGTTCTGTTGTGTTTCTGTTTGGCACAGCAAAAACTGAGCAATGAAAAATAATAAAGATTGTTCTTTTTCATTTTTAAAGTTGCACCCACTAAAAAAAATTGCCACTTGCCCAGTTTGACACTATGGTCTTAATGCACTCACCCCCTAAAACATCAGCTGAAAGTAATGTTTATCATAGTTACTCATCCTTCCAGGTAACTGTGCTAACTGTGGATGTGGAAGGAGCATGACAGCATGATGTGGCACAGTGGGTTTCTAGAATTGCACGATTAACCATGATTCCTCATCAATTTCTATATCAATGAGTCTGCCAGGAGGTGTGAGGGCATAACGTGGCCTTTCAGGTCAAATTAAGTGTCTCAGTTTTAAGAGAGAATGGGAAGGAGACAATCCAGAATACTTTAGTATTACTCTTGCCGCATGTTCCATTTTGCTTTTTATCATATTATTTTTTCTAATTTCTTTTCCAAGTTTTATTCCATTTTTTCCCATTATGTTCTCCTCACACTTTTCTTTTGTCACTGTTGGTAAAATATATCCCAAATTGGCTAGGTTTTGAGGTAGATGTTCCAGAATGTTTTCTGTTAAGTGATCATATGCAAAACACCAGGAGAACATGAAACTCATAAGGCTAAGTTTTCCTGAAGTATAAACTAAAGCAGCTATTTTTTTAAATATAAACCCTCAGATCTGCTGGCTAAGACAGACTGAAATTAGGAAGATTTGGATACAATCTCTACTTTTTCTACTCTGTCTTTACAGGATGAGTCTTTGCTCTATTCTTTTTGTCCTTTACAACATTACAAGACAACAGCTGGGTGTCATGAGACTTCTTCACCTGGTGCACTCTGGATCCCTGTTCTCCCTGTAACCTTGGGCACTTGGCTGATCACCTCCACTTTGCTCTTTTTGACAGTTTCACAGCGTCTGCTTTCCCATGATAATTTTTGCTGTCCCACCCTCTCGTTTTCTACATACACTTTAGAAGACCCACCTTGAAATGTTTAGACATTTGCAGGGAAAGCAAAATTTCATCTTTCCAGAAGTTTCTATCTGACTGAAATTACAGCAGCCAGGAAAGACAAATAAGCAGCTTTCTCAGTTTGCTGCACAACCACTCCTTTTTAAAGAAATGCAGGATAACAAGGTAAGCAAACAAGACAAAGTAAACCAAAACAACACTGTCATGGTCATCTTTCATCTGACCTTTTCGAAATGTTATTACTCTACTATATTCAGTAATACAGCTGACGAAATTTGGCAGAAAGGAGAAGGTAAACTAAGGCAACAGTCCACTCCCATGGTCACCCTTATCTTTTCACAGCCTCTCCCTAGCACAGACCCTAAAGCATAATAATCTAAGAAAAATACTGTGCTCTTTCAGATTCACATATCAGCAATAATCAAGAACATCTCTACTCAGAACATCTTTTCCTTACTTTAAGTTCCTTGCTATGCTGCACCGAACTGAGAAAAAAATGGGAAGACACTCTCTTTTTTTTTTTCCTGTGGGCAATCTTATCAGCATGTTTGCAGCTCTTCTTTAAGTAGGGTGCAAAGAATCCTAGAAATGGCTTGATTTTTTAATTTTTATTTCTAGGATAATTTGAAGCAATTGAGGAGCAGAAAGAAACTAGGACATATAGCTGGATTTATTTTGATCAGGACCTTCTGTCTGTATGTTGTAATAGGACCTATTACAGGCTTCAGATGGTAAACAACAGTGAATGGATGATCTGGCTGTCAGTAACCATAGTTGCACTGCAGGTTTTGGTTTAACACATTTGTGTTGAACCCAAATAAAACAGTATTTTGGATTTTTTACATTATTTTCTCAACCTGGAATCGAGTATAAGTCATTATTTTCAAGTTTAGTGTAGTTTTAACTGTGGCTATACTAGATAACTTCAGCTACAGGTGACCCTGAGCAAGAAGTGGAAGTATATATATGTGTATATATACATATATATATATATACACACACACCAGATCCTTAGTACTGGTTTGATGCAGAGGTCTACTACTGTCGGGCCATGCCAGCTGTTACTGGAGGCACAGCCTGAGGTGTTTGTCCTGAGAAACAGGATTTTCTCAGAAGTGAGAGTTTCAGAAGTCCTGAGGAACAGAGTTTGTCACTTCTTTTCCACTGCAGGCTTCTTACTTACTGGTTTCTCTCATTCTGAGTCTTCAGTCCAGGAGCTTATCCCAGATGACCATGCTTAATTGCTGTTGGGGAGCAGGCTGTCACCCCCTCCCATCAGCTCCACAGTCAGCAGTCAGAAGGAGTCAACTTAACCAAACTCAGCCTTTTGATGTAAACCATAACATGCTATAAATAACATACAGTAAATAATTAACAAAGAGATGCTATCTGTCACAAGTGAAGTATTTGTTGGAAATCAAAATAAGAATTTTATTATTTGCTTGATTGAATTATTGGAAATGTTACTGAAAGTGACTTAGAAGTCCTAGCCTTACTTAGGGATTTTGGGTGAGTTGGGTATTTTGAGTCAACTGTCAACAGCTGGCACGCTTGTGTACATTATGTATGTTTATGCACACAGACACTAAAATTTCAAATTATATATACAACTCTACATAAATTGAAAGCACACATAATTTGGATATATATACTTTCAATTTAATGCACAACTCATAAGATACTAAGTTATTTCTATCAAAACCATAAAGATTGTTTCAAACCTCTTGTGGGCCTTTTTGTGTTTAACATAGGCTGTCATTTCCCCTAGTATGCAAAGGGGAAATGAATGTGGAATGCCAGTGTCATCATTTAGTGCATTTGATATATAGCAGTCTCTACCCATACATTTCCTTTAATATACCAACAATTAAAGAAGAAATATTATCATTACTTGAAAATTAAGTTAGTTTGCAATATTAATGCTGTTACCCCCATAAATACTGTAGCAAAACATATTTGGAGACCTCTCACAATATTCTTATTTTTTGGGTGATTCAGATTTGGGCATTGTCTTGACAGATGGCTGAATGGTGATTCAGGATGATAATTAGTCTTTTGCATTTTCCAGCTAACCTTAGGTAGCCACATTCCTCTGAGAGATGATTACACTATGCAATTTTAAACACTAGCAGATATCCTCTAAAAGAATTTTGCAATGGATCCTTTATAAACAATAAAATCATGATTAACTCTGGTATAGTAAACATATGATTAACAGCACTGTGGCATTTTAAAGGAGTGATTTACATGTTTTATCATTCTCTTACTGTGAGGGCTCATCAAATGGAAGTAGGAAATACTTGCAGAAGTTCAGAGAAAGCTGCTAATGTGATGGACCTGTGGAATTTGTTTCTGGAGCTGGTCATTTATCAAGAGGTGAATTAGAAGGGAGTAAATATGGTAAAAAAGCTAGTCATTGTAAATAAAACATAAAGGGAAACAGGAAACAAAGGCTCAGAAATGTGTTTTAGATAAGAGCTGTGACTAAATCTGTGTGCAAATGTACATTTCTCTTCAAAGAAAAAAGAATTTATTAAAATGAAGAAACAGTATTTGTGTTTAAATGAGACATTAGTCCAAATATCTGATTTGCATCTATACCTCATTAAATAAACATATTTTGGAACCTTGTCAGAAATAATTAAATGTTGAAACACAGTGAAGCATCAAAGTATATCCTGACTTAATACACCTTATTTGTGAGGAAATACATATTCCTACTCAAACAGAAGTGAGGCTGAAAAAGCTATAGGGAAAAAAAGTATTCTACTTTTGCAATCTGTATGTTGCTTAGTACGTATTTAGCTACATCAAGGCATTGATATAACCTCTGCTATATACTTGTTACTTTTGTATGATGAGGAAGTGACAGAACAGGTACTACACTATGAATCACATTATCAGAAACAAAAGAATGCCTGTTTTCTGTAAGTGATTCATTAAATTCTATATAATTCAGTTTTCTCTGACTTTGTGTAGCAGAAAAAAAAGGTGATACATTCATACACATGTACTTACTTGTAGTCAGATCTCACTCTTTCCTTGGTGACCATGAAGTCCACCACCAAAAGGCCTTTGTAATCCTCAATAAAAAGTTCCCAAGTCTTACATCTCTCTTTTGCTAAATACAGATTATACACATCTGCTTTTATCTATCTGTGTATGTATGTATCCAGGCACACTAACACAGCAGAACTGGACATGTACATCCAAATAAGCAGAACAAGGTGGAAGAGGAGATATGTCTGTACACTAGCCCTCAGTGGGGATTTCCCTGGTTATCCTGAAAGTTGCAGAGACAAGTGTGTGGCAATTTGGGCTGAGCATGAAAAGCAAGACAGGAGAAAGTTACAAGGTCCTTCACAAGTTAATAACCATATTTTACTGTTTTCCATTGTATACCAGTTAAACCTTCTCATCTTGTATTATCTTGATAATGAATAGCCTCTGTTGCTGGTTTGTAGGTTATTGTTCTCTTAAACTTGTGGCAAACATGCACAGATGCCTACTGGAAAAGATTCTCGTGTGGTCCTGAAGAACTATAAAGCATTAGAGTTGCCTCTGTTTGCACTTATTTGATCCTGTTCTATCTAACAGAAAAAAACAAAAATAGCGTAATGTATTTAAGCAAATGAACTAAGTGAAATAACACTTAGTCAAATTAAGTGAGTAAAACCTAACTCACTGAAGCTGCTTTTGAAAACTGAAGGCAGAACTGATTAAGTAGTTTCAAATGCCAAAATTCAAATACCTTAAACTGCCCTGCACTTGGAATCTGTACAGTTTTTCTCCCCCCAAAATATTATTAATTCTGGGCAGGCATTTTTTCCATCAGTTGAACTCTGAAATTTAAGAAATGCTCCATTTCTTTGGAAGGGTGAAAAGGGTGAAACTAGACATTTTCAGAAAAAACATAATGAAAAATTGATAGAAAAAAAATCAGGTAGGTGACACAAAATTGAGTGTCTGTGTCAGCTCTTTCACCTCCTGTTGGTAATAGTCATTCATTAAACTGCAAAAAAGGATGATTCTGTGATCTAGCAATGTTAAGAGAAGAGATTCAAACTGAATCTTGTTCAAAATCTAATTTACACAAAAGGGATGATACCAAGAGCAGATAATGGGGAAAAAAACCTACCACAGTATAGGCACATGTCCAATAATCAGGACATTGACTTGGTTTGTGGGATAACAGCTAATCAAGGGCCCTGATATTTTATATCAGAAGAGAATTCAGGCATCTTATCTCACCTTTTTTTCCTCCTTTTTGGACTAGAAATTTCAGCTTGGATCCAGAAACAGTTTTTCTGTAAGTCAGCTTTCATAACTGGTACATTTTTACAGGCAATTTAGTCTTGATGAATTAGCATTTTCTGACTACCACTACTGACTACTCCCTCTTAAAAAAAAGTCTTTGAATGCTGAAATATTAGAACCACAATTCTAAGAGTGTCTAACCAATTCTAGCTATTTACTCGGAGTAAAAGTTTTTTTCTTGGGCTGCAGCAGATATGTAATATTGGTATGTAGGTAATTATTGTCCAAGGGAAGGGAAGAAAGTTGTAAAGTATCTTGATACTCATATCTTCACTGCAGATTTTAATGATTTTCAGTACTGATAAACTCAGATAGGAATGAGGGATTCACTCTGAGGATGTAAATAGTAATACTTATGTTTTGAATAACCATCTCCATCAAAAATGCTTTTCTTTTTTGACCATTTTCTATCATATTAGAAAATGTTTCTTAAGAGAATATTGGATGCTCGGAACCTAATCTAAAATACATACTTAAGGTGAACTCACATTTGTGTTAAGTATACTGGTCAAATGTTATTTTTCGAAGAAAATGAACATGTGGGTAACGGGTTCTGAGAGGTTGAAGACGCTGAGCTAGAGCGAATGTATAAATTGGAGATTGATACAGAGCAAAGTGTGGTTTGAAACTTTGCTTTATCCTTTCAGCATTGCAGGGAGAGTCAGATAATTGACAATTTCATGGATGGCTTCTAGTCTTTGTAATTTTAGCAATTTAATGTCATGTTTATTATTTGCATACTAAATATAAACATTGTGGCTTGTGGCTGCAGTCAGTAAAATACTTATTTCCTGGCATGCTTGGACACATTCTGAGGTTATTTCAGCATGAGACTTACTATATACATTGTTCACTGCAGGAGGTAATTTTTTAAGGATAAAGGCCAGAGGTAGTAGCTAATAGGAAAACATCTGTATGAAAGGAAATTTATTTCTCTGCAGGAACTATTTTCAGCTTTGTTCTCATCCTGTCTCTCTGTATTTCACAGTATTTATTACATTTCAAGAGATATCTGGCAAATATTTTAAGCCAACGTATGACTACCGCATCATTCTGTACATAGGCCAGATTCTCAAAACCAGATATTTAAAATTGAGCTTATAAATCCATATTTAAACATGAATCTTACAATACCCTCATTTTCAAAGGTTCTGAAACCAGCTAGAATTTCTCTTTCTGTTTTAAAACAGAGCAGCAACTGCTCACCTGGGTAATTCAGAGGAAGTCACTTTATTTTGTGCTTCTGTAAGTGTGTGGAGGAAATCTGAAAAGCAAAAAAATGCTGTTACAGAGTGCTATACTGCTCAGGTGTCTAGGTCTAGTTTAATTAATTCCAGAGCAGAAGACTATCTGAAAAAACCTATGGGTTTGTTTGTTTTTTCCTGAAATGCCCAGAAATTGATAAAACTCTTTGCACTGTAGAAGTTCACAAAGATAATTCCTTTCTAACTTAAGTAACTATTTAGTCAGGACTTCAATTATGAATGAATTACAGTTATTGCATAAACTTAGTTACAGTCACTTTCATTACATACATAGTTGCTGTACATAATATATAAATAAAAAGAATAATCATGTCTTGGTTTGGCCAAATTAAACTACCTAATTCAACACTAGTCTTTTGTTCTAGCCACTGAATTACACATGCTCCAACTGATATGGACTTTATGCTAAATTTGGGGTCTTTAGGTCACACACTTTGACATTTATCTATCATGGGATTCATTCCATAAAATTTTCAGTGGTTTTAGTCTGGACATCTAGAACTCAGTTATTTGCCCTAAACTCTGCTTCTCTACAGGATTTGACTTTTTCTCACAGACCTACTTGAGGGTCAGGAAATTCACAGCCTAGAAGTGATTATGTCTTTTCACTGGCTATGGAAGATGTCACATGACTAATTTAAGTGACAATCGTTTATTGGAGTGACAATCATGTATTTCCTTTCCTATATTTTTTCCCAGGATTTCTGGGTATCTGGCTATCTTATCACCAAAAAACACAGTCAAAATAATAACACACACATTCCGTGTCTGTGAAACATGTTTAGCACATGTTTACATATAACACAATTCCAGCTGTACTTATCTCCACTCTCCTAATATTCTATAAGCCTGAACACTGCCAGACTGCTTGATGCAGAGCAGTTATCAGAGGCAGAAACCTGATATAGCTGTTATCATGATCGATTTTTTTCTAAAACTAAAACTATAATGCACTGGACTAGAAGGGACTTTATGGATCATTTAATCTAATTCCTTCTTTGAAAGGCATCTATGCAGCAATAACACATAATTCCTGGAAAGATCTGGCAATAAAAACCAAAATGAGTCACAGAGACAGAATACAATATTTACAGTTTGACAAACATCATCAATCAGTCTGTAACAGCAACGTACAATAAGAGAAGGACAGATACCAAATACAGAATGATAACAGAGAATGTCTGTCTACCTCAGATGAAGCAATATGTGCATAAGCCTTTGCTGGTCAAGGATGTGTGCTCCTGATACCACTGTAAAATGCTCTGCAGTTACTTTGATATTAACCAACAAATGTCCATAAAGTATTGGTCATCTATGTTCAAATGTAGAAGGAGAAAGGAAGTACTCCAAAAACCCTACAACAACAAAAATTAAATTTTGCTATTTACTTACATTAAGGAAAAAAACCTGTTGTTTCTTCAAGTATAATATCTTGGCTTTCCAAAATGTTAGTGACATAAGTGTTTAAGTCTAGTGTCTTGAGTTTATGTGGCAAGGTTTTGGTAGCAGGGGGACTACAGGAGTGGCTTCTGTGAGAAGACACCAGGAGCTGCCTCCATGTCGGACAGAGCCAATGCCAACTGGCTCCAAGATGGACCTGCCGCTGTCCAAGGCTGAGCCCATCAGTGATGGTGGTAGCACCTCTGTTATAACATATTTAAGAAAAGGTAAAAAATACTGCACAACAGCTGCTGGGAGAGAGCAGTGAGGCTATGTGAACGAAACAACCCTGCAGACACCAAGGTCAGTGAAGAAAGAGTTGGGGGGAGGTGTCCAGGTGCCAGAGCAGAGATTCCCTTGCAGTCCATGGTGAAGACCATGGTGACGAAGTTAGTCCCCTGGAAGTCCATGGAGGCCTATGATGGAGCTGATATCCACCCTGCAGCCCATGGAGTACCCCATGCTGGAGCACATGGATGTGCCTCGAAGGAAGCTGTGACTCTGTGAGGAGTCCAGGCCGGCAGGAACTGTAGCCTGAGGAGAAGAGCCCACACAGGACCAGGTTTTCTGACAGGACCTGTGACTCTGGGGGGCCCATGCTGGAGCAGTGCATTCCTTAACAACTGTACCCTATGGAAAGGACCCATTCTGGGGCAGTTTGTGTTGGGGGAGGACCCACATAGGAGAAGTTAATGAAAGACTGTCTCCTATGGGTGGGACACCACACTGGAGCAGGGTAAAAGCATGAAGAGGAAGGAGCAGCAGAGACAAAGCATTATGAACTGATCATACCCCCATTCCCCATCCCCCTGTGCTGCTCAGGGTGAACAGGTAGAGAAGTCAGGAGTGAAGCTGAGCTTGAGCTTGAAAAGAGAAGGAAGGGGTTGAGGGAAGGTGTTTTTTAGGTTTGTTCTTCTTTCTCATTATCCTGGTCTGTTTAATTGGCAATAAATTAAATTAATTTTCCCAAGTCAAGTCTGTTATTTTTTTTTTAGAGTAGAACCATAAACATCCTTGGATGTTCATGAAATAAATGTGATTCCATTTTTTTTTTTCAGGAATCTCTAGAAATACAGAGACCCGCCATATATCTGCTAGCGTCAAAAGGGCTTTGGATCAGGGCAAAAGTGTAGGAAGCATACAATGAGTATTTTTTTTTTTCTCCAAGCAAAGATCTATACTGTTGTTACTGTGAATGTGTACCTCTAAAGAAATTCAAAGGACAGTCTTTTTGAAATTGTCTAAAGTATTTTCCACTTGCCTATGTCTTTTTATATTATGAACTCTATCCATTAGGGTAGCACTAGAAGGTTTAATCAGGGTCAGTGCCCTCTGATGTGTGTAGTGAGAAACCATTCTTATGCTGAAGAACTAAAAATCCAAACAGACAAATGGAATGGGAAATATAGTGTTATTACCCTCACCATATTGATAGAAAATCAGAACATAAGCATAAAGGGTGATATTCTGGGTTTCTTGATGTTAATAACTAATTCCCTTTGATTTCACTGAGATAAAACTTCAGTTGGTCTTCTTGCTCTGAAGTCACTAAGAACAGCTGTGGAAGAGCCAGAAATTCTTCGATTCCCATACACTTTTTTTTTTAGCAGAAAGAGCAGTCAATCTCAGATCTTTCATAGAACATTGTTATAAGCATTCTAGATTTCCTTGTCACAGTATGTTATTCACCTTCTAGTTATCGAAACTCTTCACAGACTTACAACTATATTGTAAAGTAGTGTCTAAAATCTTTTAAGAAGAAGGGATAAAGGAGATGGGTTTTTACACACTTATTTGAATGAATGGTCACAGGCACACGTTCTGGGACAAAAAGTGAAAGTTATGTAGAGACAATATAAGAAAGCAGCTAAATAAGCATCTGTCACAGAATGATAATAGAAAAAGATTATTACAATTTACTAAAAATGCTGCCAGTGTTAATATATATTTTTAAACAATCTTAACTAGCATAGTGACTTTTCATATAATCACAGACAATTTCTTTTTACATTAGTTAGTTGTCTTCAGAAGGGTTGTTGGAATACAATTGCTAAGGACATTTGCTACGACTTTCACATCCAGGTAGGGACTGCAGTGCTATGATTCCTCTGTGTTGTTCTTTGAAAGGGTACAGCTGAAAAAGGCAAGCTTACATTTTAAGTGACCAATTTATGTGGTGAAGGGCACAAGCGTTGAGACAACTGCACTATTTGTGTGAAACATAAGCATTAATCTTGTGCATTCAGATTTCTAGTTGGTGGGCTATTTTGGAGCAGTGTACGTTTTGATTTTCATTGGCATTATCTAAGTAAAGACAGAAAAAATCATACCTCTTTCCCTTACCATTTCTAGGTATTGATTGTTTCCAAACTATTGACACACCTAGGTGCTGCAATATTGCTGCAGATAGATCAAGTAATGTACTCTGGAGTATAAATGCATCTTCTAGTAACACTATAACACACAGTGTAAATTTATATACCTTAAGTTGATTAGACTAGCTGGGGAAAGAATAATGGGGCTGTGTGCTTTATCTGTTCAATAATAAGAGTTAAATTTTCTTTAGGCCTTAACATTTGCCTGTGGGGAAAAAAAAAGGTTATTACAATTAATGAAGGTAGACTAGGTCTGTAGCTTTCACATGTATGATTCATGGGAATCCAGAAATTAGTGCAAACTCTTTTTGCACAGAACATCTTCTGGAATGGTTTTCTTTTTTGTCTGGTTTGTTTATTTATTTGTTTGGGGGTTTTGTGGGTTTTCTTTGGTTTTTCTTCTATTGAGACTGTTTACCAATTGATAAGAAAGTATAACTTCTAATTCGGAATTAATTATTGTTATGATGTAAAGAAATAAATTTACCCAAAGTAGACTTTTTTTAGAATAGTGTTTGGAAAATAGTGTTAGTTGAATAATTTAAGTAAAACAGGAAAAGAAAACTATTTCTAAGGAGTAACAGGAAAGGTTCCACAAGAAACAAAATTTATAACAAACGTGAATGCATACCATGTTTAACAATTTAAGGGTAAAAATGTCCTATTTATGATGTGAAAAGATCAATGACAGCCTTAAAACCTTTCTTCTGTCTGCATAGGAGATTAAACTAGGTTTAACTTAGCCCAAAATAGCTGCAGATCA
The DNA here is from genome assembly GCA_034008185.1 of Gorsachius magnificus. Lineage (NCBI taxonomy): Eukaryota > Metazoa > Chordata > Aves > Pelecaniformes > Ardeidae > Gorsachius > Gorsachius magnificus. The sequence goes on from CM067081.1 coordinate 170,396,072, forward strand.
TTGTGTGATCTCTTTTGGCAATTTTATTTTTCTTGTGTTGGATTTTGCAACTTTTGATACAATCACACTTTCAAGTGAATTAGAATAGCATTGCACTGTTTAAGCCCCTTTCCTCCTCTCACTGCACTTATGTGATGTGTCAGCAATTAAACTGCTAAGGCATGGGCTGGCAAGTTTTGGAAACAAGGTAGTAATTCCAGGCATATCTACTGTAGTTGAAGTAATTAATTTCTAAACAAAGATGCTCAGGCCAATGGGTTTTATCTAGAAGCGTTCCATGATAATACAGTAAAGAAAAGCATACAGAAATAACAGTGAAAATAAAATTCATTTACAAAGGATTTATTTTTGACCTCGGTGTAACATTTTCTGGTGCACTCTAAACCAAATAGTTGACATGAGATACATCCTGAACAGCAATCAGAGTGAGAAGACATGCAATGAACAGACCATACCTGAAACACAAGCTTCTGAATTTATCTTTATTACTTACTAGCTGGCTTGAATTCAGCATCTGGGTATAGCTAATAGGAGCTGGGGACTGGGAAGAGTTACATATTCACCGTCTTTATTTATAATAAAGTTATGATAAACTGAGTCAGATCTCATCATTTGTATATCTCTAATTCAGGTATCAAATTCTGCAGCCATTTTGTCCAGAAGATGAGTGTTTTGATTGTAACAACGTGAGGAATGCTTGTCACAGTTACTTTCCTTTTGACAGCTTTGCGATCATTAACAGCCTGACTCCTGGAGCAATTTGTTCAGTGGAAATGCAGAGGTGACTAATACATACCACCACCAGTGAATTTCTCCAAATGAGTCTAGATATACTGCTTTGGTGTTTCATTGGAAATGTGGGGCTACTAGGTCCTGTGAAAGAACTTGTGGAATGGGGAATAGAATAACGTGTTCTCCACATCCATGGATGGCTGGTTAACTTTCAGTACTTGTAAAGTTAGAACTAGCAGTGCTTTGTGTTAGCTTTCCATTTGCTGTATTTTTGTTATATATGACATTTAGATCTGTTACAGTCTATTAGCTTACAGCTGTGGGCTGATAGGAAGAAATTTCATCAAAATATAAACCTCAAAAATGAAAATCCAAAAATCTGAAATGACAAGATTGTCGCAGTAACTTTACCTTAATTATAGCTTGAAGAGCAGTGGTGGTGGCAACTCATTGCAAAGTGCGGAAATGAAATCAATGGTGAGTGCCCAGTGGTAGCGTTTGACATTATAGAAATTACAAAAATTATCTTCCTTTCTCATTGTAATTTTCAAAGCCCTGCTGCTTTTCTTAAATTGCTGTCAAGTATGTTCTAAATGAGGTAAGGATGAAAATTTGTCTTCTCATTGTATACTGCAGTCCTGACTGTCTGCAGCTGAAACACAAACAGAACTGCTCAGATATAATGCTCTGAACAAAAAGTGGCAATAGATTAGAACTGCATTAATTTATTGAGTTCATTTCACCTTTGATAGTCTAATTCAAAATAGGAGGTTGCTATATTTATCAGTGATTGCATATACAATACAAATATTATTGAACATACAGTTTCAAGAAGCTGGGATTTTAAATTATGAAATTTATTTACATGTATGTACCAAATTAATAAATAATCAATAGATAAATAAATAGATAATTTAAATCTATTATTAGCTATTTTCATCCATTACTTCAAGAGGCTGTCATCATCTTTCTACTGACTCCAGACAACGAAAGCTCAGCCAATGCTAGTTCGTTGTGTTCCTGTGGTGTCTTGTTACTGAAGATACCGTAGGTGAATCAATGTTCATACCTAGTAACAGGTACAGAGTTCTAAAAAAAATTGAATCAGCTAACTACTGAGAGCACTATATTTAAAATTTAAGAACATAGTAGTGAAATGCTGAGAAACACAGGTCTCACATGAGAGTAATTAAAAGGTAGATGCTGTCCTTAAGTAGGGCAGATTTGCAAGACTGAGGGCTGTGGCGTTCTCACACAACTTTTGAGAAATATGCTCAAATCCAAGGGGACAAGAACTTTCTTCCAATAGCGTTATATGTTATTATTAAATAACTTTGTGGACACTGACTTTTCCTCTTCCAAGATTTTTTTTTCTGTTTCTTAAATCTTTGGATTTGTTTCCTGACTAATCTTGCTGTAGTATCTCATAGGCAGCTATACCTTATTAATACCGATGTCATTTTAATCACAAATTGAAATAGATGAGACAATTTCTATTTATAAACATCTTTTGAAATTATTTCCTGTTTATTTACCCTCATAAATCTGGTTTCTCTCTTTCAGCTGACAAATAGAATTGTACAAGAAAATTGACTGAAAAGTTTTTGGACCAAAATCCTTGGAAGCAAATTCTGGAATCTGATGTTTTCTCCCTGGCAATACTTTATGGATAATTCTTTTTCTTCAAATCAAAATGGAATCTGAATGCCAGGCCAAGAACACTGCTGATAACAAATGTTTTTTCCTTCTATGAGGCAAGTGGGAGTATCTCAGATGCTAAAGGTCTCAGCCATTTGACACCCAATAGGTCACAAAATGAGTTTACATTCATACCAGTCACTGTAGATCCCAGAGCAGTAATAATTGCTTTGACATTGAAAGGGTGCTTAGGTTGTTAAAATTCTGAAACTGTTTAATTTTCCAAACTGAGTAAAATTATAACCCTGCAGAAAACCTTGCTGTATGGACCGTGATAGGGGTTAAAACTGCAAAAAATATTATGAGCCATGTATGTGTGTATTATGGTAAATTGCACATAATTGCATCTACCTTTTGATCTACCATAAAACCAGTAAAAATTGAGAGCATTTGCTGTGCTTGAAGGCATAAGGTGGAGTTTCATGAAGGCAGCAAAAAGCTTAAAGCAGGCAATCAGGCTTACTAGTCTGTATTGATAAACTCTATTGCTTACCATAAAGATGGTTGCATGGATTTAGAAGTGCTTTTGGAAAGACTGTTAATATGAATGCTGGTACATACAGGTATGTGGCTAATATTGTACAATTCTTTGATTTTAGGATGAATTATTGTACTTTTACCATACAGGGGGGAAAAAAAAAAAGAAAAAAAAAGAGGGGGTGAATATTTTTTCTGAATGTTTCTTATTATCTGCTGTGTATAGGGACTACATCAAGAGACAATGTTACCAAATAAAACTTGGGATAGATCCATACCCAGACAACTCTTTTGCTTTCTGTGAAAACAAATATCCACAAGAAAACTTCTGCTAATTCAGAAAAAATGCAGAATCATCTGATGATCTTCCCCAAAAATGCACATATCTTGGCTCGAGACCTGCTGGGTATCTACTGCCTTTCAAGTAATTTGTGCCTAAATGTTTTACTGTAGCAAAAACTTTCATCTCTTTTGTGTCAGCACAAACTATTTCCTTATTCCATATCACATCATACGTTCAGTCAGCCTTTTATTGGCAACTGTGGAGTCACTGGAAAGACAAGTCATGTGGAGATTCTTTTCTAGCAGTATCTGAGTATTATGTACAGGAAGACCTAATGGGAAATATAGCAGCTTGAAAATATTCAAGCCTTCAAATAGCACCATTCCAAGAACAGTCCTGAATTTCTACGTATGCACTACCCCACAGGTTGACAATTCCGGGTAACAGCCTGTTGTTGTCGAAGTTGGTGTGAATTCTGTTATTGACTTCCCAAAGATTTTGTGGTTTATAAAAAATGCAATTGTGGTTTTATGGTTTAAATGCAAATATGGTTTTAAATTAACACATTTCAGAACAACTCAGGGATAAAACCTTTGTATCCTTTATAGTGTGAGGGACAGTGAGAGCAAAAGTAGTTTAAATAATAAATGAACAAACTAATTTATTTAAATAGGTCATGTACAGACACTTAGATTTTGTGCTCTGAGCCATTACAGTGACTCTCTGGCACTGTGATTTTTGACCCTTCTGGTGCTTTCTATTTCTATCACTTCTTGCAATGTCATATAATAACTGTGGTATTTGATTATTTTGACCCCTTTACATATCATTTATGTATCCCCAACTTCACGCATCTCTGTTACTTGTTCTTCAGAGCAAAGACTGAAGAATTCTGACTGTATGCTAAACCTGATTATTTATAACTTTTCAGAACTCTTTACTATTATCTATGACAATTCAGGGGGGGGGAAAAAAAAAAAAGCAAAACCTTGACCCTTTCTCTGAAACTGTAAGTAGATTTTGTGAAGAAAAAATATTCTCTGATATGCCACATTTTGATGCTTGTAATTCAAATAATTCTAGATGGAACAAAATATCATTCAGTCCATGGAATATAGAACCTGAAACTTGTTCAGATATTGATGATCGATTAAAAAAAAATATTTTGAGAGGACTTGCAACCATTTTTTTTAAAGCAAGGATAACCTGGAAGTATAAGGTACCATGAGTCACTAATGTAGAAGTAAAAACTTGTAAGACTACAAGTATTGGAAGTATTACAAGAGAGAGTACTATGATGACCTCTCTTGACAATTTGTTTGGTTTGGTTTTTTGTTTGTTTTTAATATTCTCTTCCTGTTTTAGATAGGTGGGAAGAGGAAAGGTAACTCATGTTGTAGAAGGTATTTCAGCTTTAAATAGAGCCTTTGAAAGATGCTGATTAACTGCTGATTGCATAGGAGATGCCATAGTTTCTTGGACAAAAAGCATAAAAGCAAAAAGCATATATTTATAAAGTTGTGTCATTTTGTATGTCCTTCTTTAAAGTGAGATGCTAGCTGTTTGGGCCAACTTTGTAGAAATCTTGCCACATATACAGGGCACATTCACATTCAAAAGTCATTTACAATGTGAAAGGAGGGAGCCTGTTTTTTGGGGGAGGTTTCTTTTATTTTTCTTTATTATTTTATTTTTATTGTTGAACTTTGTTTTTCTGGTGATGGTGACAGGTTTTGTTTGATTTTATGTTAAGTTAAGGTTAAGTTAGGGTTACGGAACTGTTCTGTGTTTCTGATGTTAAAGCATCGGAGTTTCAAGCTGTTCTGTATAAGGTGATTTTAAGATGGAGCAGTGAGAAGAACCAAAAAAATTGCCCAACTTCTGATATTATGTGAGTCCTAGTGCTGTTTAATGAGCCTCTGTTACTTTATATATTGTCTCTGTTTCAACTGCAGTTAAGAATATTTTGAGGAGATCAAATAGTGAAAAAAACCTTAAAATTCAGTATGTGTTCTTGAACAAAATAAAGTTTTCTTACGTGGATTTCATGCTAAAATAATTAGCCTTATTCTTCTGTTCAGTGGTATTTCTCTCCTGATATTCACTTTGGCAAGGCACATAGGAACATCAGTCTTGCGTTTAGCAGTATGTCACAGCCTTCTTTATGCAGCACAGTTCAGTACAAATGTTATCTCCCTCATACCAGATACCAAGACCCATCTGACTGCACCTCCGCAACCACATATTTACAAGTGGAGAAAGAGCAAAGTAACTAACTAATATATTCAGCAAGTATATTTTTATCATCAACTATCCTAATAGCTTCTACTTCTGTTGACTGATCATGAAAATTATCATCCATATCTTGTGAACTATGCAGGACGTCTTCTAAATTCAACTCCTGATGATGCTAAGAAAGGGAGACAATGACATTTTTACTCATTTAATTATGATAGACATAAATGAGGATAAAAAGCCTTGGCCTTTCTTCAATACACATATGGAGGTCAAGATGCTTAGAACGGGAGGAAAGCAGAGGCACTTAAATCCTCGGTTGTGTATTTTTTTCCTCTTTGTAAGGGTAATATTACTTTAATTAAGAAGGATAATAACAACTAATTTCCACTCATATTTTGAAAATATATAATTGATGGACTTCATTCCTGCCCTTTGTTCACAGCTTAATTTCAGCTGTAGTGAGTAAATAGTCTTTACATTTCCCCAAAATAGTGTAACACCAGGGACAATCCTGTGGTCTATTGAGACAGGGCTTCACTGCAAAATTAACAGTTAGCTTGCTACTTCTTATAAACCTGACTCTGTGATGAACTAACTGCTAACATCAAAGTTAATAACTCTAGCTACTAGAAGGACAAAACTGTGTTATCGAAGGAAACATTTACTATGAGTGTGTGTCTGAAACATGAGCATTGCATGCTGTTATCTACTAACTGATCTTGAATAGTGTGTGAAATACATTAATATACCTTACAATACTTTCCTGAAGCTTGTTATATTTTTTCTTGATGCAGAGTACAGTTTCTTGTTGCTGGCTTAGTTGGGTAGCTGAGTTTTGTGACCCTTGAGTACAGTGTGTAAATCCTTATATTCAGTGGCACAATATTGATACTGTGAATTCCTTTCTTGCAGCTGAAGGCTGACTTTTATCTGTTTCAGTGCTGAATGTCCTGGTGTCATTCTGGTCACTTGCATAAAAAAAGGTTTAGACAGGAAAGATTTGAAATAATCCAGAGCAGATTTTCTTATATTCTTTAGACTTTTATATGTTTGTCTCTTTCAAAATGTGTTTTCAAGACCCTGGAAATAAATACCAAGTAGTTTTCATTTTCAAATGGCAATGAATTCCGTTTTAATGAATCAAAGGGGAAAATTGACCAGGGAACAAAATAACCAGCCACTGTCAAGGGCTTCCAAGGTAGCACGACAAACAGCATAGGAAGATCTGTGGAATGCATTGATGCTCACCTAGCAAATGCTTTGACTGTATTTCTTGCTTTTCAGTGGCCTATTAAAATGTTCTAAAATCATGCTATAGAACTGTAAAATGTGACTGTTGAAGAAGCTTTATGAGCAACAGACACGTTTAATTTGCTGGCTTCACCATAAAGATCAGCAAGATAAGATCAGTAGTGATGTTGTTAGTAACAGAATAACCTAACTCACCACCATTATTTCTGTTACATCAATTATTTTGATGTTTTCATTTTGTTAGAATAATAGATCAGAGTACTATGAAGCATTTCTGTCTACCAAGGAATTTGACATCAGGTTGACAAACCTGTGATGTCATGATGTTTGAAAGCTACCATGAAGCTGATAGTGAATACCATAAACTGTTAATCTGGTAGATGATCTGTAGGAGGAGAGACAAGTGTAGGTGTCATTCAGTCTTCAGGAAGGTTAGCTCTAGGTTGCTTCTTTGAAAATAACAATAGTGGCAGATAATAAGGTTACCATGTTTTCTCTTGGTTGTCATTATGATCTTTATGCATTTTTCTAAAGTAAAGATGAATTTCCTCTAATATTTTATATACTTGTTTTTTTCTTAATGGGTCCTGCTCCTATAAAAGATACTTTTCAAATTTTGGAGATGATATTTATTTTCTCAGTAATTTATATTAAGATTTAAGAAAAAATATACTTTGTTATTTTAGAATTATGTCAGAAATGTAAAAAACGCACACACACACACACACAGCTGTTTTCTCTCCCTTTTTAACTTTTTTATTTATTGCTGTCAAGTAATTTAATCTTTTAAATTTTGTTGCCTGAACTTTACTCTTAAATATTTTAACAATTCGACATTTTTGAATGAAAGAATTATGATCTGGCTTTTTATCTCATAGGTTTAATGTTTGTAAAGTATAATGTATGCCTTGTATTTCAAATGCAAGATTATGTGTTTTCTTCCAAGCAGAAGCAACCCAGTTCACCCTTCACTGTATATTGTTTAGTAAGCTAGTGTAATGGATGTCTATGGTCCTTTCACATTTAGGTCTAGTGTGGCCATAATTGATCAATGTTAGACATTTATTATGGAAAAAAATTTATATTATTTATCATTTTCTGATTACCTTGAGGACACCGGTACAGCGGTAGTTCTGTGCAGATTTTTGGCCAGGATTTTTGTTGTGTGGTGGTATTCTTTAATTAGGTGAGCTGACTGCTCTATTGCCAGTTATTTTCTCTGAAAATTTACTTTAGAAATGTACCAAATAAAATAAAATAAAATAAAATAAAAAACTAAGGCAAAGGAAGGATGTAGAAAAGACTATAGGCAACAAAACCTTTAAAATAAGATTAATTTTTGGTTTATGTAATGTACCCTGCCACAAATTTTTTAGTACATATATTCATACCATAATTTTGAGAATGTAACACTATCAAACATATTTTAATGAAATGCTATGTAAACCTCATCCAGAATTTACATCTGTTTTTGTCAGAAGATAAATCAGAACTTGAACTTTCTTGGAAAAAAATATTCTTCGTACTATGAAAGATGACTTATAGCAGGAACCACAGGAATGTAATTGAACTTGTCCAGAATTCATACTGAAATTACATTAATATTACCCAACAAGCAACAAAATGAATTGGACAAAAGAATTTTGAAATATTGCTTCTTGATCAGATGGTTTCACATAATCTTCAATTAGATTCAGTTTAAATGTACAGAAGAAGAAGAAGAATTCTATGTTGCCATTGCCCTTTAACAAAGTTTACAGAGAAAATTATGTAGAATGAGCATTTCTGGATTTGTTCCCAGCTAGTTTGAAAGCCATATGATATTATAGAGTCTGTAAGGATCTAAATTTAAAGTTTTGTGATCCTGGGGGGTTTTGGGGCTTTTTTTTGTTGTTTTTTTAAGTTATAACAGAACATGGATGACTTAATCATGTTTATTAACAGGAGAATCTTTTGACAAAATATTATATTATGGATATCATTACAGAATATGGAAAATATCTGAAAGATATGGGAATATTTGAGATTTTTAGAGGCTATATCAAGCTAATTATACTTCATATTTTCATCTTTTTTTCTTTTCCTACATTTCACTATAATATTACTGAGCAACTTTATATTCATTACCTGGTTCTACCACAGCTATTTAACCAGGTCCAAAAGTATATTTTCCTGTTATGCTTTTACACCTTTCAGAAACTGCTTGCATCGTTATTTTTTCTTGTTCCTTATGTTAGTATTTCTTAAGAGGACCAATACTGTAATGTGAAAAGCTGCTGCCTAAGGACTATAGTAACCATCATCAGAAACACCACAACAATAATATCAATTTATAAGTATTTGTTTTTATTAGGTCCCAGAAGAATATTTAACAATTGTGAAACTTTCATAATAATTGCAACATTTTTAAACATACTGCTTGTTTTACCAACTGGCTGGTTCCATCATGTTCACCTGGGAGAAATCCTTCAGAATTTGTTGCTTTGTAAGGGAACTAAGTAGAAAACGATACATTTACTTTCAAAAAGCTAAATGATTAAATGAGTGTGCTTGTTCTACAATGAACAGTACCTGAGCAGAGACATCTGTGTAATGCCCTTCATACTACATAAGTGTATAGTCTTGAGTGAAATTTTTTGCTGCAGCAGAATATCTTTTAAATTGATTAGTTGTAAGATATTAAAGAAGCATTTATGAAAAATAATAAAAGGAAATGAATACTTAAGTCTTTTAGTGAATACTGCAATTTAACACATATGCAAAAAATAATTTTCCTCATGTCTGTATTCTGTGTTGTGATTTCTAGACCCTGAATAAGAACTCTATATGCCTCTTTCAATACCAGAAAAAAAAAAGGGTTGAATTACTACAGAATGAAACAATTGTTCCCACATCTAAATATTTTAAAGGATAGTGAAACATTCCTTTTTAGGAAAAAAATCTTTCTGATATAAAATTCATCTTTTCCTATTACTGTGCTAAGATCATGCTACATAAATGCTACATACCTTTTGCTGTGTGATACAAAGCAAAATTTATAATTTCTTCTCATCTAGTTTTGTCATTGCCAAGAAAATGCTAGTTAGACAGTTAATAACATCTTTTTTATTGAAAGCAGTGTTCGGGAATGGAGGATTCAAACATGGATCTTTCTCAGTCAGCTTATTGTTCTGGCCTTAAATTTGTTTAGGCAGATTTTGGAGCTGCTTGAATTTATGTTTTAGTGTCCTAGATTTTCATGATTGACTACCTACTGAACATAGCTTTCTTGTGCTTGAACTCTGGAAATAGCAAGAATGGAATCTTCTACAGTTCTCTCATTAAAATTCTCCGAATTTTGCATTTCCTAATAGAAGTATGATAATACTTTGTTTGAAAGAATAAAAGAAAAAAGTCAGAACCTCAGTTTGAATACTGCGGGTTTCTAACCTTAGAGTTTAGACTGGGAAAATATTGTGACCGAGAACCCATGAACATAGAATATTTGAACATCTGGTCAATATTTCCTTTTCTTGATTTGAAGTGGTATTCAACAGTAAACAGACAAGAAATTTTGGATTCTTTTTCAGAATATTAATTTCAGATGGATATCTATTTTCATTAGACACTGATAAAACGTTGGTCTAATTATAGCCTGAACTCCTAACTCCTATATGAAACACAAGCTGCCAGCTCAGAAAATTTTCTCTGTCATGCAAAACAGTCATATAGAACTTCACCTGGGAAATGTAGAGCATTTCGAAGAATGCAGGCTAAATCACATTTTCTGTCAGTTGTGCCACAAAATAGTCTCAGCGGATAAAAAAATCAGATTCAGATATATTGCCTGAAGCTGGATGGAGGAGAGTAGAAGAATCTGAAACTATTACAATTTATAATACAGCATAACAAGAAGATGAGAAGAAAAGATATGGTCAGATCTCCCAGTGCAAAGCTCTGATCTATTCCTCCTGGCAATGGGGTATCTCATTACAACTTGCTCTAAAAAACCCAAATACTGTCCAGGATACATTATCGTTTTCTAATCAGAGGTAAAAATAATCAGAAAAGAAATTCCTGATTTCCCCTTTCTTTGTATTTTTTTAAAGTCTGCAGAAGGGATCAAAGATTAACTCTGAAATTGTGGAAGAAACAAAAGCCCAACCACTTATATTTCAATTATAGCTCAGTTTAAAAAAAAAAAAAAAAAAAGAAATTAAAAAAATAGGCATTGGAGTTTCCTAAGTCCCTTCGTACACTTTTGAAAATCTTCCCTTAAACATTGATTAGACTGTGGGGTTCTAGTTGCCTCGTTAGGAATGGAAAACTCTGTTTCCTGGTAATGAGCACCAATTTACAAAAAAGATTCATTCACAGTGTTTGAGTCCACTGATAATCCTTACTGTGTTGTCTTATCCTTTGTTGGCAAACTTGATATTACATAGTTAATTTCTTTCTTATGATTTTATTGGTTAACTCTTTAAGGCTCCCTGTCCTGTACAAAGCTTCCACACAAGCTGTCATGCATTTTCTCTAGCCAAATCCATGAAAACACATAAAGACAACATTCTTTCTTTATGTATAGAGGATCTGGGAGATTCACTTACCTCTCTTCTGACTCTGCCCATACTACAAAAACTATTATGGTACAATGCTAAGAACTATTTTCATACTCCTTCCATGCTAAGCACATGTCTTAAATATGTGGAGCCAATGGGAGCATGCTATAATATAACAGGGAGAGATTAAAAAAATAAAAGGAGACTGATTCATAATTAAGAAAATTAATTGGTCTGCATGTAGTAGCGGGATTCTTTTTTACCTCTGTTACAAATTCACTAAGGAGTGCTGTCAAAGTCCTTCAGATTCTTTGTCACATTTCACTTTATATTGCAAATAGTAGTATTTCTTCCTATCCTTTTTTTCTTTCTTGTCAGTTTAGATACAGCATTTGGGTTTGCAACATATTATCTTAATAAGCTCAGAGCAGTGGTAGTAACTCAAAACTCATGATAAAATGTATAGTTGCTTTGCATTTCCCTGGTAGTCTTGACGACTATCAAATAACGAGGATTGTTTTGTAAGAGGTGAATTTCTTTTAAGGAGTTAGAAGGAGGAAGAGCTGGGATGTCTTTTCCATTCATGACATATTCCATAGCCAATTTTTCCATAAAATACTCTGAACTTTAAGCCTAAATGCATGTATTTTGTAAATAGCAGTAATAACACAACAGCAGGTGGTGAGCTTACACATTCCTTTGTCTATTTATAATCATATCCTGATGAATTCTTTTGTGGCTCGTGGGCTCCCTGTAGCACAGACTCTAACCACAGGTCTTATTTCTGCTCCTTGGAGCAATTCCAGTTTGGGTAGGAGCAAGTACATCTACCTTGTCAGCTTCTGCAGTGGTTACTGGAAATCAGTTAGCTAAGCCTTCCTTCCTCAAGACTTCCATTTCAGTACACTATGTTTCATTTTCAGTACATTTTTCTTGGTGATGCTTTAGCATAGTTCATTTTACAACTTTTGGCTGTGCTCAACAGAATTATTTTTGTTTTTTAAGGATAGGTTTAACTCATGTACATGGATAATTAGAAATCTAGATTTTCATATTATATCCCACGTTTGACTGTTCATTCACTTTTAAAATGTATTTCTCTCTGCAATGCTTTAAACCATAAATGTAAACCATTTATAAAAAGGAAAGCATCAAACCTTCAGGTAAATAAGCAGTCAGCTGGATTTGAATAAACACACTTCAAGTCTGTTGAAAAGTGAGACATTTTATACTGATACATGCATTGATCTTGAGTAGGAAAATTCCTATAAAGAGGACTTTTCATTCCTGTTATTTCATTGAATTATGTAGCAGGCTAAGGGCTTAGTGTAGTAAATGCAATGTGTTTTCTAGAACCACTGTTTCCAGAGCTCTGAATGAAGATGCAGGTTCAGCTCTGAGAATTTGTGAGGGTTTCAACTCTGATAATTTATGAGGGTAAATGCGCTATACTAAGTCTTACAAACAGTGGTAGGGAGCAAAATCACCTTATTTGCAGTTGCAGTTATAGATGCAGATTGCTACTAATAACTAAAATGGAAAAAGGAAAAAAAAAAAAGTGGGCTGGGGGGGAGGGAGAAAGAAAGTAAAGAAAGAAAGAAAGAAAGAGAGAGAGAAAGAAAGAAAGAAAGAAAGAAAGAAAGAAAGACAGACAGACAGACAGACAGAAAGAAAAAAACCCACTATGTTTTGTGTAGCCAGGAGATACGAAAATTCAGTCTTATGTGTGCTTCTGTAAACTCTTTACATACTAAGATAAACACATTAGTCCTTCTCTGTGTGAATTCATGGGTTTTTTTGAAAAATAGTTCTTTATTGCCATTCTAATGGTGTATTAAAGAGCACATAACACATTTCCTTTGTTTGCTTTCTCCTTTCAAAAGTCTGCATCTGCAGAAGCATGTACAAGAATGTCCTGAACAGCACCTCTCACCACAGCTCTGTCTATTAAACAATATGTTCAGTAACCAGCAGAGTGGAAAATAGAGCTCATCTTTCATTCTAAATATAGTATTTCCATAAGGCAGAAAAGACACTGTAAAACATCACAACAATTAAAGAGGATCCAATTTTCTTTGTCTTCCTTGTCAGTGAAGAATCTTTACTGGTACTTCTCCTTTAATATATTTACTAACCTTTTGCAACACATAAATTCCATTTTTTATGGAAAGAATCCTTAAGAAATATTTTAAACAGTTGTACCTTCAGGGTATATCCAAGTTGCTATCATCCTTTTATTGATGTGAACAATAACGCTTTAGAGTTCAAAAGGCAAGGAGGAGAAAATCTCTCTTCAGAACTTTTCCTTCACATTTAATATCACCGACAAAATATAGCAAAAAATACAGCACAAGAATTTTCACTCTCTCAGAAGGATCAAACTGCAGAAGAAAACTACAGAAGGTGCCTAATTCTCCATTCAGTGAAAGTAATTTCACATGGACACAAAGCTTTTTGTTTACAATCAACTCCTTGTGCATTCTGTTGATACTATGAGCATCATGAAAGTTTTGCTTATACAGACGAGCTCATTTTCTTTAAGAGTAGCATAAGTTTGAAAACTGAATTGCTTTTAAATGGTTTGATTCTCATTAGTAATCAGAAAACAATCTTTCATGTAATTGTTCTGCAAAAAAGGAATGATAAGACTATATTAGAAATTTTTGTTTTCCATATTGCAGAAGATAATGTATTAATAAAAATCCAGATTTCTTCTGCTTTCTCACCACAGACTTGTTTAAGGGTGATTAGATAACTTTCAGTGAATTCCAACTAGACATGCATGAAGGCGTCTAGGAGAGAAATAAGATTCTGCTAAAGAAAAGTATCCTGGTTGTCTAAAACAATGTCTCAGGATTACCTACTTATCCCATTCTCAGAACTGTACAGGCTAGATAGGAATATAAAATGCTTTTCCTGAAACTACTGCTATTTTTGAAGGACTTTTCAGAGTCAATTTTAATATATTTGTCTAAATAGGAAGATATTATTTTCTATTTATGTGCTAGCAAGGGACCTTGATTTGGGATTGTAAGAAAGGTCAAAATCTGTATGTTGTATTACATAGGTTTAAGTTTCATAAGCCATGTTGTCCTGGTTTCGGCTGGGATAGAGTTAATTTTCTTCACAGAAGCTAGCATAGTGCTGTGCTTTGGATTTAGTACTAGAAGAATGTTGATAACACACTGATGTTTTTAGTTGTTGCCAAGTAGTGCTCAGACTGCTCAAGGACTTTTTGAGCTTCTCCTGCTCGGCCAGGTGCATAACAAGCTGGGAGTACAGCACAGCTAGGACCCAAACTGTCCAAAGAGCTATTCCATACCACATAACGTCATGCTCGGGGGGGTTAGTCAGTCGGGTCGGTCGAGTCGGTCGGTCGGTTGCGGGCAGAGTGGTCGCAGCTCGGGCTGTGTGATCGCTGCTCGGGTACTGATCACTGCTCGGGACGGGCTGGGCATCGGTCAGCGGGTGGTGAGCAATTGCATTGTGCATCACTTGTTTTATATATTCTGTATATTTTCTTACCATTATTATTATTATTATTATTATCATTATTGTTATTCTTCTCTCTTATTAAACTGTCTCTATCTCAACCCACGGGTCTTACTTTTTTTTTCCTTTTCTCCGATTCTCTCCCCCATCCCACTGAGGGGGGGGGGGGGAGTGAGCGAGCGGCTGCGTGGTGCTTAGTTGCCAGCCGGGTTAAACCACGACACATGTCTACACTTCAAAGTTTTCTAGACATCTGCACGAATGTTGGGAGTGTAGGAAAAAAACCTGTAATTCTGAAGTGTACAAAAAAGCTGTAATTACCTATATGAGACTTGACGACATCATGAGGTAATTATCTCATATAGAGCTAATTTATACTGAAAAAAATGAGATAGCTGTCATGTGGGGACAAATTAGGGTTTTTTTAATTTTGTTTCTCTTTTGACACTTTTAAACTGTATCCCTCCTGGAGGACTTCATGCAGTTACTGGCAATGCCTGTATAGTATTGGTCTATAAGACTGGAAGAGGTTGGTCTCTTGTAAGACTGGAAAAAATACGAGAAATTGTGTTCTTGGAAGATCTTCCTAGAAATTACAAGCCTGAACAAGCTTTCATGAATTTAAATTAGTGATGGGGAGATACTCATCCAGCAATAGTGTGTTAGTAAAATTGATACGGTGATAGAACATGTAGCATTAATTACACAAAAAGTATCTGAAATGTGAGAATCTTCAAGCTTCCCAACAATAAATGCAGTTGCACAGAGCTCTGGGAGAAAGTGACAACTACTTTAATAACATCTCTTGAGGACATTACGTCTGGCTCAGTGCTTGTCTACCCTGAGTGCTACAGCATGAACACCTTTCTAAGTTTTATAGTTTCAGCTTTATCTTTTGTATTTTGTATTCTCTAAAACCAAAGTAATCTGCAGTTACCAGATAAGTGTTTTAATTACTTTTAAATTTAAAATCAGAGACAAAAATCCCTTCAGCAATAAGGTTATAGAATAATTTAAAGTCAATTAAATGAATGCAAGCTTTGAACTCCTGTATAATACCTTTTTTACTGCTTATAATTAGACTTACTTTTGTTCTTCTGTTAATCAAAATTAATTTGTATGACCTTAAGGGTATTGGTTTATCTCATTTCAGAAAAAAAATGAGTACATTTGACTGCCAAATGAATTATTTGAACACACAAATATTATTTTAGTAACATAGGTTACAGTATAGGTATTTCAGAAAATTTTCATTACAACATTCTTTTTGTAAGCATGTACATTATAATAGATACAAAATAAATCACGATGTGACTGTTTTCACTGTATCACCATAGGTTAAAATCTTCCAGAGTTAAAAAAAATATATATTTATGTCTGTAGAGATGACATTTTAGCTATAAGATGTAACAGTCTCCAGCTCATGCTGATTAACAGAGGATTGTATATAATATTTCTATTATCCATGATAGAGTTTAACACAGAACAGTCCTTCAGTTTAATAAATTGCAGATGCCAGCTTGGACAGTACTTCAGCAGCCAATTTAGCATAAGAAGTGTTGGCAGGATAGCAACTGTGAACCAAAACTATTGGGATGATTTGGGCAGTTTTCACAGCAACTATAGTACTCAGTTGAGTGAGTGTGGTAAATAGTTTATCTTGAGCTCAGCAGCAAGGATCCTTTTTTTATTTTCTTCTATAATTCTCTTGGGATTGCTCATTTCATGTGTCACATATGAGAAATGACATTTTGACTAATCTACAAAGTAATTAGTTGTTACAGGAATTACGTGTACTCAAGTGGCTGTTTTAGTAAATATAGAAATTCTCACATAAAGTGTGGCAGTGGTCCAGAAAGAGGAGTTTAGGCCTATAGATCATTTCCTCTATCCATCTAAAATGTAAGCGCTAGAAATAAACTCTCACATACGGTGTCACTGGGACTTTTTCCAGGAAGATGTACAGAAGCTCTAGCTGATACTCAAAAATTGCAAGAAAAAAAATCCATCAAATACAGTAATTATAAAAGCTGTTATAAACTTTCAGGTGCTATAGATCTACAGATTCAGCTGTTTCAGCTCTTTGCAATTATCACATTGCTGTTTTCTAGCCCTAACATGTTTACCGTTATTTAATTGTATGGCAAAATTTGCACAAAATCTTTCCCTCCAATCTCACGCTAAATCAGCACACTGAAAAGCATTATGTGCTTTTCTATCTTTTCCTGTTTACTGCAGATGTTCTTCTGAAGTTATTTAAAAAGAAAAGAAAAAAGAACCGCTTGTCATAAAAAACGGATGACGTATCATGAAGATTACAACCTTCAGCAAAATAAATCTAAATTATGGAAAATAATTTATTCAAATATGATTTTTTAATAAAAAAATCTTCTACGACTGTATAACAAAATATACTTTATTATGTATTTGTGTGTGTGTTACTGTGTGTTACTGTGTATGTTTCGACAGCTGCTCTGCTGCTGAAATTTAGATCATGAGGCACTGAACAGCATAAAAAGGACTACAAAGAGATCAACCTTATTCTAGAAAGTATTTACAGATTAATAGTGATTTTAAAGGCAATTTTTATTTGTTGGTTTTTTATTTTTTAAATTACTGAACATTTTTCAAAGAGGCTGAAACGATTTTTTTCTTCACCTTGGAAGCCCAGTTTTACTGTAGATGTTTACCTATTTTTATATGTTAACCATCTAGATGGCCTTTTGTTCAGACCAGATTATGGATTCAGGAGCTGTAAATTAAGTGCAGTTTACATGGTTTTAAATGGTTTTGCTCAGAACAAAAGGCAAGTCTTAAACATTAGTGACCTTCTTTTGCTTATCCTGTGAAATAACATTATACACAATTGTCTGCTACAGAGTTTTGCCAGCCACATCATTAGCTGAATGACCTCATAGATAAAACCAATCAGTTACTGCCATCACAGGATTTAATCTATCTGACTAAAGTAGACATCTAAAGGTCGGCTATGTCTTTCTACCAAAGTAAAGTTCCTGTATTTAATAATGACTCATCTTCCCCAGAACAAAAGTCTAATTATTGTATAAAATTGGAAGACAGTATAGATGACTGAGCTCTTGACAAGAGCTGTTTCAGCTTTTGAACAGTTCTTGTGGATGTCTGCTCTCCTGTCTTCCTCCTATATGGAAAACAGCAGAAGTAAGACGCAAGTCAGTACAGTACATTAAACAACTTCCCTCTCTCCTCCTCTTGGTGTTTCCCTCTCTACTTCTGCTCCTTCTTTGCCAATTGCCAAATCAATTTTCTGTAAGGTGCTGACACACTCATATTTCTTCCTGTCTGTCCTGGTTTCAGCTGGGATAGAGTTAATTTTCTTCACAGAAGCTAGCATAGTGCTGTGTTTTGGATTTAGTACCAGAAGAATGTTGATAACACTCTGATGTTTTAGTTGTTGCCAAGTAGTGCTCAGACTACTCAAGGACTTTTTGAGCTTCTCCTGCTCGGCCAGGTGCATAACAAGCTGGGAGTACAGCACAGCTAGGACCCAAACTGTCCAAAGAGCTATTCCATACCATATAATGTCATGCTCGGGGGGGGTTAGTTGGTTGGTCAGTAGCGGGCAGAGTGGTCGCAGCTCGGGCTGTGTGATCGTGGCTCAGGGGGAGTGATCGCTGCTTGGGGCGGGCTGGGCATCGGTCAGCGGGTGGTGAGCAATTGCATTGTGCATCACTTGTTTTTTATATTCTGTATATTCTCTTACTATTATTATTATTATTTTGTTGTTGTTGTTGTTGTTGTTGTTATTATTATTATTATTATTCTCTCTTATTAAACTGTCTCTATCTCAACCCACGGGTCTGGGTGACTGTCCAGTGAGATCTTCATGCGACAAAAGCCCCATCAAACAGGAAGGCCTTCACAGGAAGAAAGAACCACCCCCTATCAAATATTGCTAAACTCGGGCAAAACTTTTCTTTTTACTGACACATCTAAGTAACTCTGGATGTCTACTGTTCTTCAGCAGACTGACATTTCAATTTGTCTAAACCAACAAAGGGCACAAAGTTCAGAAAGTCTGAATCCTCTGTACAATGAAACCTTCCCGTGTGCGCTGAAACCTGTGTGTGTTGAAGAGTTATGGATCCTCACTATTGGTATGTAAAGATGAATCCTGAAAGATCTTTAAATACGTTACTTAAAGTAGTTTGTGCAGAATTCATAAAAATTCATCTGAGCAATCAAGTCTTGCCTTTAGTTTTCAGATATATATGAACAGAGAATTAAAGCTTTTTAACTTACATCACAGAAAACTCTAAATTATGCAGTTATGCATTTAAACTTTCAGGAACAGCATGAATGGTTAAGGATCCAAAGAATCCCTTTCTAAACATTTGGATCCCTTTATTAATGTTATCACCAAATAATTGTATCAGTCATGATGCTCATGAATTATTTTAAGTATTCTCATTTCAGACTCTGTTTTCTTGTAGGCTTCTGTATACCATGCAAAACTAACAGCTCAATTATACCTCTTTTCAGGTGGAATAATTAAGAAGTGCACTAAAGAAATGTGTGATCTGCAAACATTCTTACGCCTTTATCTTTTGCAATGTTCTTTGTGCAACAAGACCTGAAACAACTCTTCAAAAGTGTAATTAGCATACTTTTCAAGGGTCTCCTGTTTGTGCATAAAACAAGAGTGCACAGCTCTTTTCAGACACTTTCTGTCTAAAAATCATAAGCTTCAATAACAGTGCCAGTCAATATGGATCTTCAGTTCAGGATCTTTATGATGCAGTTGCCTTTTATACATTTTAAAGGTAGAATATGCTTGTTCTGGTGCCCTAACATGGGTATAGAAGTTCCTACCTTTACCCAAGGCACTAATGACATAATTTACAAGACAAATTAATCAAAAAATTGAATGAAAAGTCATTAAAATAATTTTGAAATTCAAGTAGTTTTAGAAAATGGTTATTTTCTACTCAGTAACTTGATATTAAACTACATATACAGATGTGACAGAAATAGAAATAAAATGTACTTAACTCTATATTTTTTTTATTTTTACCACAGTGTGGAGTAATAAGGAATCTAAATTTTAGGCCTGACTACTGAGAAAGCATATACTGCATGAGAGAGGCCCTCCAAACAATTAGGAGAAAGGATTGATTCCATAATACAGGAATCATTACAACCAACATAATAAACAATCACTTTCAAGGCTTAGTTAACAATGCTGCAGATAGGACTTGGTCTTTTCTTAAACTAAAGCATTTTCTTCCACATGGATTTCATAGCTCCAGTAACTATCACCACCCAAAAGGTAATCTCCGTCTTCAGCTATCAAATGACAGCCAGAGATATGCAGCATCTGCTTTCTTCTTATTTCACAGTTCAGGGGATACTGCACTCACACAGCATGCAATGTTCCCACTGACTTTTTTTTTTTTTTTTTTTTGTAACTGGAATAAACCTTCATCTTTTAGCCACCAGAATGAAAGATACTGCTAGGACCTTTACCATCAGGTCCTCAGTGTCCCTGATTGGTCATATACTCCAGCTAAAGCTATTTTAGTTGTGCATTTAATTACAGATTTGTTTTTAAGAGGGAAAGAAAGCATAAGAGAGAGAAAGCATATGGCATGAGAAAAACAAGCCAACTTGTGCTACAATTCTGTTTCAATTTTTATTTTGTTTTCCTGAACAGTTACTAGTTAATATAAAAACTGAAACATTAATTGGCTCAGGTACTAGAACAGCCTGAGTGAGCATCCTAATCAGTATGATAGAGAGCCATGATAATTTACGTGCTCCTTTTGGTTCTGCTAGACTTTATTTATGCAATGTGAAAAGGGTCTGAAATTCTTATTCCTAGCCCCTGCTCCTAGCAATATCTTCCTGCAGAGCACATCATCTTGGAGTGTTAAGGGAGTTACCAGGGAACAGTGAGAAGTCTGCATCATTTCAGGCAAAGAAAATAATTGAACCCTCACTCACTACCTCCAAAAATCCTCGCAGTCTGTTTTAACAGAAAATCTGATCTTCTACATCTGTTCAGAACACACCAGATTGCCTCAAGCAGCTCATGTTGATGAACAACTATTTTATTCATTTTAACTGGATTTATAGAAGAAACAGGTGTAAAACTGTAAACACTGAGGGACATCTGGACATGCTCAGAATAGCAATATCTTAGGAGTTGGGGAATCTCTGGACATTACATGTGTCCTTAAAGAGATGAAATAGCATGCTGAATGAGAATGGATTCACTGTATGCAGTGCAAAGTCCTCTGGATATTTGCAGACCAGCTACTCAGCATTTGTAAGGCAGGAAAGGCCCAGGACACACTGTCCTTTAGCAACTGCCTGGCTGAGCCCCTTTCATTCCTGATCCTCTGAAGTGCAGCCACAGGGGCCATGCATGAAGAGGTGTATCTGGTGCTGAAGCAGAACTGTAACAGCCCCAGAAACGACAGTACAAAGCCTTAGATTGCGCACTTCTGACGTGCTTCCCAGATAAGGGCACTTACAGCTCTCAAGAACATTAGGCACACAAAATTAGCTAGGTAGGGCTTCTTTGCCTTTTATTCTGGGAGACTAAATTACCTTTTAATGAAACAGTGGGTGTAAGTCAGTCCAAAATTAGTGTAATAACTGGTTATATGCAGTGAATGACTGTGCACTGATTAAACTTTAATGTCAATGATTCAAACTCACAGGTCTTTGAGTCTGGATTAGAACTTTAGAATTAGTTTGTGTTGTAGATTTACCAGACTCCCTGTTAGACTGGACATAGATCATATAATATGACAGAGGTACTTATAAAAATGTAGAAAGAATCAGCTATGGGGTTTTTTCCCCTTTGCAGCGAGGATTTAGTACAAATACTTTGAAAAAGATATCAAAGACTCTTCTATCATTCTTTGCAGGTGGTGCAGAAATCTTTAACTGTTAACAATGTTTTGTAGAAGTATTTTTGTGCCTATGATGCTATAAAGATAAGTGTTGGTGATTTTGTTGAGGGAAATAATATTTTCTAGTTTTATTAGCCCCATTGATATAGTTGGAAACCCCCATCCCTCCCATTTTCTTACAGGTTGTATGGGACATGATGCTTAACTTAATTCAAAATCAAAGAAAAAGCTGTGATCTGTCCCCAGTTAGTTTTAACTAGTGAAAGCATTTCAGTAATGGGATTCAGAAACTGTTGAGGGGTTTCTGTATCCAACTTAATGTCGTACTTCTTCCAAGTAGGGTTTTTTTTTTTCCTCTATGATATTGAAAAGCATATATAATTAAACAATTCATTCCTGCTAGGTGTCCAATATCAAAGAAGATGGTAGGAGCTTTTTTAATGCATGTTACATTAATTACTGCACTTTGATACATATTAGAGCTGGCAGATTATTCAATTAATTTATGTGTTTTTCCTTTGTTCTACACTGTGAACAAATTTGGTTCTTACCATTTTCCATTCCAAAACTAAATGCTTTCAACTGTTTTTTTATTTGTTGTTTTTATTGTTGTTTGTCTTTTTTAAGTGTCTTAAATAATATTAATATATTTAATTATTATAGATTGATTATTCCATTTTCCAAAAGGCTAGTGAGTGGCTGAATGGCATGATTAGAACTAGTAGCTGTACTTGCATAGCATTTGAATTTTTTAATATTTAAGTACAATTATTAACCTGTTCTAACTCGTATGTAAAGATTAAGAGCACCAGTTCAATTCAATTGCCAATTACTACCCATAAGTGAGTAAAACTCAAAAAAAAAAAAAAAAAAAGGGATAAAAAAATGTTGGGAGAACAATAGAAAGTACTATTCGTATATTTGAACCTTATCTTTACTAAACAGATTTAGTGCTCACATGTCTTAAAGTATATTGTCTTTATTCTCACTCAGGCCATGTAAACAACAGATTTAGAGACTGGATGTTTTCACTAGCAAAATTCATAATGTCTAAAGCAATATCTGTTCTCCTAAGGATGTCACATAAGACCAGGAAATAATTGCCTTGAAAATAAAGCTTACATGAATTCCAAGACTTTGACAGATAGCTTTTGAAGAAATGAAATCCTTTCCCTGTAAAATTATTAAATTATTATTTAATTTAAAATTCTCAGATATTTTTAGCTATTGTAGCTAAGGATACACCTACTGCATAATTAACATTGTTGTTAAACCGATTTAATTATTCAGTGACTTAATTAGCTAAATTCAGGAAGGACTCTGATGTTCAGCCCCTACAAATTCCTACATTGTTCCCAAACACTAAAGGAATGAGCACAACTGAGAACTTCTACTTCACAATATTTCAAGGTGGTTTTGGAGGAAATTAGCAGATCAAGAATAATGACCCTATATGCAATCTGTGAGTGAACGTGCAAGGACTGTGACATATTATTGAAGGGGAAAGCTTGGATCTACCTGTAGTCTGAAAGGTGATCTGAATTTTATTGTGTCACTATCATTCTTCTCCAGACTGTCACTGAACTATTCTTTTGAGGTTGACTGGATGAAAATGGACTCTTTTAGATCATTGACACCAAAGTCAGTTGGTTGAGTTGATGGAAAGATTATGTTTGAAGAAATAAAAATGATAAGATGGAACAGTACTACAGATATTCTCCTTTTGTGTTTATTACACTGAAATTATATGACCCACACTAATTCATATGTATGTTTTTACCATACACACAATAATGGGGCCAGGATCTAGACTTGGGTATTAATGCAACATATATTGATTATCTGAAATGTATTTCACTGTACCAGAAGAGTTTATGAAAATTCTTTCCATTAAAATGTCAATGTATTCCCAGTAATTGCAAATGTGTCAAGAGGTCAGAAGAAATTTCTCCCTTCACTGTAGTCTTTTATGTTTTCTTCGGCCAACAAGCTCCCAAAACTCTGATCTGGAGAGACAGAATTCATTAACCAACTCTTGTAAATTTTATTTTTTAAATTATGGATAGCTTTTAACTGTTCTTTATTTACTTACTATGCCACGTAACCAAATTACATGGCTACATACATAGCTGTGGGCACAGTTTAGGTGCTACTCTGTTCACTGTGCGAACAGTCCGTATAAGTTCGCTTTTGCTCAGTTATGAGCTGATTTAAGAGAAAGAGAAGAGGCTGGCAACTTTTTTCTCTCTCTCTCTCCTTAGCAATGCTGTTCCTAGAATGATGGGAATAAATGCTACAACTGTTTAACTTGGCCTGTTACTTCTGTTCTTAAAGTCAAGGGCCATGAAAAAAAAAAACAACCCAGAATAAGCAAACTAAAAAAAAAATCCTTAAAGAAACAGCATGAGATAGTAATGAAATTTTCCTTTGCAAAGGATTTTATAAGAAAAAACTTTGCTTTAAATATCTTTACCTTTAAGTAGATAGAAGTGATTAAACAACTTGTTGTTCATTATTGTTAGTAACTGACAGCTATTCACACCATAGGTGAAAGCATAAATATTTATGCATGAGATAGAGGGCTCAGCTCTTTGTCTTTATTTCTTGGACTGTTAGCTATAGGTTTCTTTGTTGAAGTCCAGTGACCCTAGAACCTGTTTTGTTGAGGTTTGGTCTGCCTTGTAATTTGTATGTATAGTGTCTTATATTTTGTTTAGTCATAAAAGTTTCTTTGGAAGTTGATGTATTGTCTCTGATGTCTTGAACTTAATATTCTGAATGAATCACTGTATAGAAAAAAACTTTAGAACATGGTTATTATATTTAGAAATGAGTAGACTGTGTGGTTTATGTAAGTTTTTGTATATGTTTTATCAAAATATTTTATTTTTATCATGAGCTCCTATTAATTTGAGGTGGGCCATGTATATGATGATATACCATTTTTAACAGTCGCTATTTATACTCTATATTTGTCTTTTATCTCTTCAAGTGACAAATTCATTTGGTCATGAAAAAAAAAATCAGAAAAAAAGCCACAGAACTGGCTCTAATTCAACTTTAAAAAAAAATGTGCTTTTTCTATTCTTCTTAACAATCTAATTAAAGTAATATGTAGCTAGTGAACATATTTAATTAGCCTGACCTGGTTTTTTTTCTGGGTACAATTCAGTTCTACTATATTTTTTGCAATGCCTTCTGGCTAATTTTTAAGTGGTACAAATTAGATGTTCTTGTCAGTCTACTAAAAATGCAACCAGCATGATATAACACGCAAAATTTAGTAATTTTTATCCATCATATAATGTATTTTTTCTACTTAATATTCTCACAAAGGACATGCAAGTTGCATTCTCAAAGCAACTGTACTACTGGGAGAAATATAGCAAACCAAAGTTAAAAAAAAAAAGAAAAGTAAAGCCCTGTTAATCTCCAGTCATATACTATCAGGTAGATAATGGAGATATTGTGGATGTTGCTGATCTGATCGACTTCTGATAAGTGCAAAGCAATACCTTTTCAGCAATTTGGGTGAAAGTTATGTTCTCCCATGATTTGAATTCCTGAATCCTTTACTGAAGTGCAGTATCTAATCTTTCTTTTCAAAGCACAGCAGAGGTTGGGAAAGGAATTTCTATTTCTGTGTTTAGAGCATAAGAGCAGGATGAGGGTGCTTTGAGGGAATAATCTAGGAATTTTTTTGTTCCTTTTAAGTTCTTCCACTAGTGAATGTACATTAGGTTGGAACAAAGCTACCTGTCAAATCTGACAGGGATATCTACACAGGAAGGGACCATTCTGAATTCCAGTTTTTACCAAGGTGGAGTAATAATTTAAAATACTACAGCAGTTATTGGAATAGAAAATTAAGATCAGGGCTCTGCCTCCCATATGAATGTTGTACCAAGTGGATGAAAAGCAATTCTTATTCTTGAACTTTGGCTCAATAAATGTGTAATTATTTCCTGCCTAATGAAATTGTTTCAACAATCCACGGTGAGAGTGCCCTGCACGTAGATAGCTCAGTTTCTGTGCTAGGAGGCTTGAAATGTGGGTTTAATTCATCTCAGGTCAAATAGGGGAACTGAACTTGATAATCACATACCCTGAGTCATCGGGTAAATGTGGTGCTCAGTGATATTATGGAGAGGGGCTTTCTCTAAGTGATTTAAGAATAAAGCTAAATAGTCACAGACTTGAGGAGGATGCTTGCACTTTCTCACACTGAGGACTAAATGCTTACAAGGGTTTTCAAAGGCAGAATTTTAAGCTGCAGGGAAATTTTAATGCCAAGAATTTGGCCAAGCATAAAGGGTGAGATTCAAGATCAGCATTAAGAAAGTATTTCGTTAAGACATGTGCAGACAGGACATAGACACCAACATCTTTTGATGACCTCAGTACCTGTTAATATATGAATAAATTTGGTGTTTGTTTGTTTGTTTTGTTCCTCCTTATGGTGGAGAATCTCTATTACCTTTTTGGGGTGGATGCCTCCATTGACTGTTGAGATTAGTTACAGCTGTGTTTTAAATAGTTGGTTTACAAACAGAGAAGAATGGATGCAGGATGGGCTGTAAGAATTGCAAATAATCAAACGGGTATCCTGAGATGATCAGTCTTTTATGGCATTTCTCCTTTTCCTTTGCTTATTCTTCTATTTTTTTTTTTTTTAGTCTATTAGGTTTATTTGTGGGGAATTAGGACAACTGGTAGGATTTTAGAAGGAGAATTCAGTTTAAAAAATGCAATGGAATTATAACAGGGATGACCAAGCCATCATTTATGTGCAAAATGGACACTGCTCTATTAAGGATTCAAAAGACGTGTTTAGCCACACTACACAAGCACACCTGCATTTCAGCATCTTACCATTGTAAAGTAGCTTGTTAAAGTTCTTATGCTGAGCAAAGGGCCACTTTGTTGAAAATAACTTGGGACATAAAAGTGAGGATGGGAGGTGAAACTTTCAAGGTGACTGTGTCATTTAAGAATCTAAGGTCAGAGAGCTATGATTTCTTGTTAAATGCCTTATATAAGTCTGATTGTCTCTTTATGTTTGAGTCATATTCATCTCTCAAGCAGAGTCACTGAAGCTGTAGGTGAACTTGATTCTTTCATCCTCATCCAGTTGCCCTTGCTGGGCAACCCTATTTTTTAAGGCATTCTTTTGATGTAAGCTGAATTAAATTTGGCAGAAACTATTAAATAAAACTAAATTATTCCTTTAAAAAATAGTTGCAATATAAATATGAAATAAAACATGCTGAAAATCCTACTATTGAAATATAGAGTCCTGCCTTACAGATTTGCATTTTTAATTCACTGTGATTACACAATTTTGCTTTACCCTCTAAAGCTTATTTTGCTCTGTAAAGCTCATGTAAATGCTGTCTCCTCAGTTCCTACAGCACTATATACTTTCATATAAAAGTCTACAAGTCTCAAAAATATGAGACAAAAAAAGCTTGTGAAGAATATTAGAATAACACTGGGAGTATGTACTTGACTGAGACATGCAAGTGTATCAAACCACAAGAAAGGATGCAAGTACACTATCCTATAACACAAGAATGTGGAATGTAGAAAAAAAAATCAAATTGACTTTCTGTAGTGTATAATTATTTAAAAGACTGATATAAGATTGTACTCAGAAAGCACTGAAATCAGTAGGAAGTCGGTATTAAATACTTCAATCTAATATTTCAATAAGTAATTGGTAAAATAAGATTTTTCATTTTTATGGTTTCTTGCACCTGCTGCTCTCTCTTGAATGCTAGTGATGCTATGAGTGGTTACTAAGGAAACAGAGATTCTTGGATTTAATTAGGACTTGTCAGGTAAAGCTCTTTAGGTTATTTGACTGGTTTTTTGGAAGACAAAAAATACAACTTTAAAAATAATGTAGCTGAAAATCAGTCTGCACATATCTTGTTACTGATAAAAGCTCCCAAACAGATTTAAAATAACCTTAGCCAAATTCAAAGTAGCATTTCTTTCTCATTTGTTTACTTAAAAACAACAAACAAAAGAACCGCCTAAACATATACATACAATTAAGAGCCAGAATGAGGGTGAAAATAAAAATGAAAATGGCCACTTCTAATTTATCCCTCATTCTACAATATTGTTTTAGAATGAAATTAAAACACATATAAAATAGCATTTGAGGTCCATTTAAAATTCTTGTGTGTTATAACCTCTATCACAGTAAGAAATTATATCTGCTTATAGCTCACTTTAATATCAGTATTTCACATTTCACCGATATCTCAGGTTCCAAGATTTCATGTTGAATGAGTTTGTCATATTGAATAAACTTTCCAAGATTACAATTATAATGGCAGCAAAATTCTTATCTGTCAGAGGTATCAATTTCCTCCTCTCCATGGTAAGGAAGGGTTTGTATAATGAAATAAAAGTGGCCTGAATGAGTTCTCAGTCACTGTGGAGCTATTAAAAACTGCTTAGGCTCTAAAGTTGACTGAAAATTCACAAAGAATTTTAGGCAGGTACCAGTCCTACAGGAAACTGTTAATAACATACTGAAAAATGTGAGAGAAACAATGTTCTTAAATGGAAGATTTTGAAATGAATTAAGGTTTTCCACTTGTGTTCTACATGCAATATGCATGCCCTAGATGTGCATCATCAGGCAAGTTGGAAAATTAGTCAGTTTTCAATGTTATTTAACCCTGTGGTCTTTTTGTTACCATTTTTCTTAGTTGCTGAAATTAACTTCCAGAAAATGCCAAAAAGTAATGAGAAAAAGGAAGGAAGTATTTTTTTTCTTTCTATTTTTTTGTTTTATTCTCTGGTGGTTTCTTCCTAATTGTCTTCCTTTGTCATACCCTCCTCAGTTAGTTCTGATCTCAGGGTTGTACAGACAATATTCTCTCGAGTTTTCTGGATTTTTTGTAGGCTAATATCACATTCCTTTCACTAGTTGGTCTCTTTTCAATGTCCCTTGACTCCCTGTTTTTCTACCTTTCACATTTACTCCTTTGCTTGCGAAGCTAACTTTGACCTCAACTCTCTCTCTGTCCTGATGTCTTCATTTTGTAGTAGATGATAATGAGGCACTGATTATGAGCATTAATATCCTAGGAAAACTCAGGAGTTCAGAAACACCACGAGTAGTTCTTCTATCCAAGGAACAGACAGGGAATATGAAAAAGTGCTATGCTCAGCATCAGCTGAGGGGGTTTTTTTAATTATTATTTTAAAATTATTTTCATTCCATTATTTTCATTATTTTATTTATTTATTTATTTGGGTTTTGCCAAAAAAAGAAGCTAGAAATGAAATGGAAGATCTTTCTTGGGTGGAAAGAGAATATAATAATGCTGTTAATGCAACCCACCATTTTGTTCGGATTAAATTGGATTTGGATTACTTATTTGCATCATCCATGCATCCATGATTTCTAACATGACTATATAATTGAATGAAATTCAGCTTGTTATTTGTTTTGATGAACTCCTAGAGTTAGCCTATGTGTGATCTCATAAACTTATATAGATATAATTTCCAATGAACTTTGCATTTCTCAAGGAATTTTGAAAAAGTTGTTTTAAAATTTGATGCTGTCAGTAGATGACAATATACTGCTCAGAATGCAATGAATATTACACCAGTTCAAATTAAGTAAGAGCTTAATTATGACAGGATATGGGTAGTAAACGGAGTATAGATACGTAAATTATTGTAGCTGAAGTCCATCATGATTTATGCCTTTAATTTTACCAGAGGATTTAATTTTACATGAAGATTCTGATGATAAGTACAAATGGTTAAGTTTAGCTAGACATCAACTTATAGCACTCCTGCCACATTTTAGTTGCACATGCTGATTTTATTTGTTAGTGAGTTGATAAGACCACTAAAAACAATGGGCCTTCTAGAATGTTGGTCCAGTACTAATGTTGAGGAGTAAGTTTCCACAGTAGTCACCATTAATATTATTTTTGCAAGAAATTAATAATTTCTCACCATATTCTGTTCAAGGTCCAACAAGAACATTCCTAATTAACATTTGAATAGCGCCTCAACTTTATAAAACATGAAATAAGAATGTGCCTTTAGATATAGACATCACTTGTCATATAAAAGTCCTGAAAATATATAATAATTTTGAACAGCAAAGACAATTTTAGAATTGAGTTTAACCAAATAGTGGTTAGAAACAGGGGTTTTTTTGGAGGCTAACTGGACTGTATAATACTGGTACTTTTAAAACTGTATTTCTGCTAGAAATTGTAATAAAGCTTCACCTATATAATATTCTTATTTTAAATAAACAAAAAACCAAGAACAAAACTATAAAACAAAATGCATTGTTGTCATTTGCCTATGGACATAAGTGGAAATACATTTTCTGAAAATTCTATGGTATTACTAAAATAAATACTTGCCCAGCACTCTATTTAATTTATAAGCAATCAAATAACATCTGAAGCTCTGCTAGGTTTGTTGGCTGGTGTTTTGTTTTGGTTTTTTTTCCTTTTTAAGGTACTTTTAGCTTTTAATCTCAAAATTGCTATGTAAATGCTCATTATTATTACAGATGACAGAATGGTCTCAGATTTGTTTTTCTGTTACAACAGGTTATTTACAATTTAAAATGGTTGATGATCTCAATAGTTAATGAACATATCAAGGTAAATTGTTTATTTTGGTTTTTTTTTTTATTTGTAACTTCAGTTAAATTGTAAAAAAAAATTAAAAATTTATTACATATACTAAGAAGTTTAGGCAGCCTAGATACTTATGAAATTATACCTAGACATTTGGGAATGGGAATTTATTGAATAAAATTAATAACTGAGAGGATGAGAATTCTGGGCTAGATGTATTAGCCAAATTACTCTGTTCTCACTATGTATACTTCAAATAATGTCATCAACAGCTTGCTAGGTTGCAGAAAGACAATGTAGAGTCTCGTAAGTGAGCCACTCAATAAGCATGCAAGATTAGTATGATCACGGCTGAAGGGTCTAGATCCAGGAATGGATTAGATAGATTCTTGCTTGAGGTTCCTGGCCAAAGGTGCTTCTTCCCTTCTCTCTCCCAATGGTCAACCCAGAGGTCAATTTTCAACTTGTTATTTTGACTGATTAATAAAGGCAACTGAATGAGGTGCTTATCACATTACTCCTTAGTGTCCCTTTAAGACAAACACTGTATAATTTTACCTGTTAGATTTGTCTGTGACTTTGAACGCTTGGTTTTGCAACTCATTAATAGAGTAGGTATTTCATCAAAATGTATGGGTATCTAATATTATGGCCACAGAGCATAATCTTTTGGTATAAAGTATGCTCTAAATCTGTATCTTCTTTCTGTGATAAATGAATGATTATGTGAATTTTGTGACAGCAGGACCTGTCATCTGTAGAAGTAGCAGAGTAACTGGTATGTCAAAATGCTCCTAAATCCTTTCTTACTGATGTGACAGATACATCAAAATTGCTATTAGCAATCCAACAGGCATATTATCATTAGAGCTTTTGTTATGAGTCAGGAACATGATTTGGTTTGTGTCCGTGCTTCTTCAGCTGATCGATGGATACTTCAGTGATGGCAAATACATAAACATTAAAAAAAAAGACACATCCTTGAATTTAAACTTAGACTTATTTGTAATACAGTGCTATTCCCTTTCTCTTCATATACTACTCCCAAAAATGTTTCCCAAACAACCAGAAATTTGATTCACTTTTACAAGTTTTCTTGAGGGCAATTAAGATCACATGTAATTTAAATACTCCTCCCTGCCCTTTGAAAAGTAAAGGGCTAAAGAAAAAAGAAAATTAGTTGCACCACTTTGAATACAAGTTGAAAGATAAAATCTGCTGCCTCATGCATGTATAAGATCGGCATAATGAAATATAATGCATCTATTATGGTAGTTTTACAAAGATTTGTATAATTTTTAAATGCTGCTAAAGGATTGTCAGTATGTAATTTGTATTCTGTTTAACGATTGTGCTGCAATGCAAGTGGAAAGAAATATTATCTGCACATTATATGTAACAGCTTGTCCAGAGATCAGGGATCAGGAAGCATGTAGATATTTCAATCCCAGCTACTCTTTATCAAAGATGGACTGCTCCATATATCTTTCAGAAGGAAAGTTTATGAGGTTTTTTAATAACTTCTCCGGCAGTGCAAGACCTTATCATGTAAATTATTCTGTAACACTTCATTCTAGATGCACAGCATAATTCGGTATGCTGAGTGATAGAGGAGTGTACAAGAGACAGGAGGAATAATCTAATTCTTACTCTCTTACTTGTAAGTATAGTAATTACCTGGGTTGTAACCTTGACCCTTGCTATTTGTTGGTCCTGCAAAAGACTGTGACTGAGTTTCATTCCTCTTGCAATTAAATGTAACCTACAGTTTAATAATGTTTCCTGTTGTCAATCAACAAATATTCCATCAGTTTTTAGTGCTCTACAGGTCAAATTAATAGAACTGATCTAAAATATTCCAGTAAATAAAATGCATTGCAATTTATCTTCTCATAAAATTCAGATAATGTCACAATAATACAATTTAATATACAGTTAATATATTAGGAATATAAACCACATCTTTATGTTATTGTATTACATTTATATAAATATATACAATGACAGCTTATTTTTCTATGTGCCAGATAATGAAGTAGATCACACTGTCATGCATTTATCTTAGACTGTTTAAATAAGTCAACAGTCATAACTATAAGTATACTCATTATTTATGTGGGAGGGTAAGACTATAAATAAAGAATACTAAACAGCCTGTAGGAGAACTGTTGTTTTTACATTTTTCATTCTCTCTTATAAAATTAAATCTCAGTCACCTTTTGTTTGTACTGACATAATATACTACTGTCCTTAGTAGATATATGCAGTCAATGAATTGGAACTCACGTTTAAAAAAGGGGAAATATACTAGGAAGGGAGGCAGACAAGCTGGGAAATGCAGAGTTATACTGACATGTGAGACCACCACTGAACATGATTTGAAAATTTTGTTTGCTCACTCAAATATTGTTTGCCCATTTTACACAGGTGCTGCGTCATTGTAAAATTACAAAAGATTCGGAGTCATAATTTCTCACATAAGCTTCAATAAATCAGTAATTAGAATGGAATCTACATTGCTCAATACAAATATCTGGTTTATAGAAACTGAAACAATCACAAAGCTTGAAGAAATATATTTGACAGGGAATTTTCCCATATGTTTGGTTTTCATTTGATAGTTCTGAATGATCACTATCAAAACTATTCATGGGAATACACTAATTTCAATTAAATGTTAACCAGTAAAAGTTTTTGTATCAGTAGAGTTCATCTCAGTCAGGAAAGAATATTTGATTTTTATGAGGATTAGGGCATGTGAAACATTACTGAATATCCTACTCCATATTAAACAAAGAATAACTTAGTACATAGGAAACCTGAGTTTCATCCTTTACTGAATGGAGTGAGTATCTGAAAATTATTATCTGTTTCCTTTCTTTTTTTCTGAGAACCTTTAAAGGTTGTTTTTTTTTTTCTTGTTGACGCAAAGCAGTTCTGCTTGCAAAATTTAAAAACTAAGTGGTATGGAAAAAACCCTATTCCTTTCCCACTCTTATTTGGGAATACTTTTGAAGAAGTACAGACTACCATCTCTTAGCCATGGAAGAGGCATCCATCTAGGGACAGTGGAAATGGCATATTTTATTTATGTTCACATACCATGCTCCTATCATAGTTTTGAAAATGAAGGTATTACTTACGTATGCAAACTTGTAGGAAAAAAAACCCCAACATTTAGTCACCTCCTTTAATACTTTGCTTTTGTCAATATTTGTTATTTCTATAACAAGGTAGGTCATCAGGTGATCTAATACATATTTTTCATCTGTAAGGAAATACATTGAAACTTTAAAAGGTATATTGTTGCATGGATGTAAGTACTTTTGTATTGCTAAAGGCCTTCCATTTCTGCTTTTAGTCTGCCTTTCCACTTGAAACCTGTCATCTCCACACCCTGGTGCTGTTCTGGAGAAGCTGAGATACATTGGACAGGTATTTCAAGTGCTTTTATCCTTGCAGCCTTGTGGCCTTGCACTGGTGCAGTTTGAATCATTGTTATGATTAACCTGAGAAAGGGAATGTTTTCTACATCTATGTCAACCTATCTGTCCACTCTCTTCTTACTGCATTGCTTTATAGTTTCAGTTTTTTGTAATGTTCCCATCTCCTCCCCCAGTCTACCTGTTGGCTTCTAGGTTGTTGACTCCATGCTACAACAAGCACAACAGATAATAAGCAAATAATAGCAATTTTATTATCCAATAAATAGACGTGCTTAAGATCTAGCAGTCAGGTAGCGCACAGCAATTATACCTAGTTAAGCATCAGTGCCAGTAGTGTCATGAAACAAAGACCAATAGAAAACTTGCGTGAGTGTCAATGGAAGGTATTATTGTACGGGGCGGGGAGGGGAATGCAAGGGTGTTCCTTGTTCGGTTTGGGGTTTTTTTTTGGATGCGATTGGGACCTCTCACTGCAGAGGAGAGGAACCCCAGGAGAAGACACTAATTGGAGGGCCTCTGCCACTCCCCCACTCCCCACATAAGCTCTTCCTTATACCTGTTTTTTTGCAAGATGACCTCAAAGTGGATATATACCATCAACAGAGGAATGTGGGAATAAAGCTTTATGCATATCAACCTACCTCCACTTCCCTTAATTAATAAGATTATTTATTTATTGAACTATAAAAAGAAAAATGAAATTAATTTATTAAATAGAAATATAAAAACTGCCTCGCTTCTATTGCTTCCGCAAAATCTTGTGGAGCAGAATTACTAGAACTGGCTATTCTCTTATTTTGACAATTACACTTACTGTTTTGTAAACAAGCTTGGAAGGTTGTGTTATTTAGATTTATATTAAAGAAAACGTGGTACTCAGGTTTCTAACTATGACTTTCAGTAAAAAGAAATGATCAGTCAAATTGATATTGCTCTGAGGTAAGTTCTAAGCAATATGTTTTGAAAATCCGTTAGGTGAATAACATTTGTTGCTGTATGAGGTGAATGAACAACTTCTTACTAGAGAAACATGTAACTGAAAAAAATTATGTTTGATATATTGCATGTTAATAGAGGAGATAATTACAGCGCTCTCTCTATAGGCAATTATATAAAATGTTTTATTTCCACAGAGGTTTGCAATGTCTAGACTATTTCTATCATAATGTTTACATTGTGTGTGCATCTTGTTCTTACTTAAAAGTCTGAATGTAGTTTTAAGCTACAGAATCCATGAATCCAGACTTCAGTTTTTGTGTGATTCTGGTGCATGAATTCATTTTGTAGAGGGGGTTTGGAATTTTATTTTTGCAGCTCTCACAAGTGTTAAGATTTTTGTTTTGTTCTCAAAACCTTGGTGTCAGAAAGTTCCCAGACTTGAAGAGTAAGCCTCACACATTTCATCTCTGAAGTGTTTTCCTAACTCTAACATGCCCTTTAGAATTTTGTTTCTTTGTAAAGTCTTTATCATCAGGATTAAATCACTGTTTCTTACATGACTGTAGATCCATGCACTGACTTGATGCTCAAAATAGGCTGCACTGTATTTTTTATTTGAGGATTTAGAAGATTGAATATGCCAATTTTGTTTTAAATGGCAGGTGTTCCCTATCTAAACCTAATATTAGTCAGCTTCCTTAGCTTCTTCCTTGTGAGGAAACTTGAGAGTTTCATTACACCCCTACTGAGAGTGTCTTGGTATCCACTTTTATTGTTGCATATACAAGGCTTCTGCTCAAGAAAACACATAATTTGGAAGCTGGTTGTATGAGCAGCTACCTCCATAGCATGTATGTTCTGGCAAGGTTACTGAGAATTACATAGCAAAAGATCTCTTGTGGTGTTAAGATGCCTCAGTTTTAGCTCTTTGATCCTGGTTGAGTTTTGTGTCAGACTCAGACATACTGAGTAAGATTAAAAGAGCTGAAATATTCTGGTAAAATTTGGAATTTTGATTTTTATGTAGCTGTTTTTATGTGGAGTACCAATATTTCATCTTTTCAACTTTGTTCAGAAGAAGAGATATAACTGTGCCTGAAAAATAATTGGGCTGTACATTCCTGATTTTTATAGATAGAGTATACAGATGTTTAAAAAAAAGTCCACAGTTTTAATACCTTTTTTCTAGTGCTATATATGTATTTCATACAAATCCCATTAATAGTCTTGTTTTCTTCTTTCAGTCATACATGCAGACTTCAGACTGATAGTGTTTCTGTAAGAAGTTAATGTTTAAATATATCAAGCATCCGAACTGAAAAATTTCTGTAAGAGTAAAAAAAAATAGCACACATATGTTATGCTTTTTCTTGTTGATGAAATGAACAAGGTTGAAATAAAACATTGAAACATTTTTTATACTGTTTTCTATAACATGGTGAAAATGTATTTTAAAGAAAAGAAAAGCAAGATCGATCTTATATTGAATTTTCAAAGACAACTATGTGGACTATCTCTTTTTTTTTTTTTCTTCAGTCCACACACTCCAGTGGAAACAGATACTGTATTAAAGGGGTTTTTTGCACTTCCTTCCGCTTTGCAAATCAAACTTGTGAGTTCAAAGTCATTACTAGAAATGATGCATGCAACTTAGAAAACATTACTTTCTCTCTGAAAAGTGCATAATGTAATGATTTCTACATTGCTATCCTTTTTTCTCTCAAAGTAGACACTACAGAACAGGCATCAATTGAAGAGACTGTGAAAATTTTGTCTTGGGTTTGGAAATTTTCCACTGGAATAAAATCACTCTGTCTGTGACAGTCATGATCCTGTCTACGCCACCTCTTGCTCTCTTCTGGAATGAAATGGAAGAGAAAGTGATTCACCTGGAGATGCATTTAAATTTAAGGACTCAAAGTAGAGTCATCTATTCTTTCTTAGGTTAAGAGTGTTCAAATCTGAACTCTGTGCAGCAGACCTGCAGACACTATGTACTGAAGAGGGGAAAGGGGAGTGAGGTAAACACCAGATGGCTATGTCTTGCTGAACATTTAAATTTAAATTGCTATATATCAAGCTGACACCTTTTTGGTGTGTTAAGCAAGGCAAATTTACTCTAAGATAGCGAAACCACAAATGAAACTGATGTAGTCCAATCATTTGTCATGTCAGTAAAGTTCTTAATTGAACCAGCAATGACCTCAAATGCCTATTGACTATGAAAAGTTGATTGTAAGGCTAAACTATTGTCTATTTCTTGCTATTATCTTAAAAAAAGCATACAAAAATTCTGTTACAGTGATGCAGGGATCTAGGGGAATAATTACACTTTAAGTCAGTTTTGAATTAAAATTTTTGCCTAAGCACTTTTTATTCTCATTGTTTGTGTTACGTAGAATATATTATGTCCTTTGGACTAAGATATTTCACTATTAATGTATTCACTGCTTGATGGTGAAAACACTGATGTTACGTATTTATATAAGCAAGCTACTGCTACGTGGTGTGTTTTGGGGTTTTTGGCTTTTTTTTCTTTGGATTTTTATTTTATTTTATTATTATTATTCTCAGAAGCATTGTATAACTTGGGATAAGATACCTCTGCTAACTTCAGAGGAATTCTGTTATTCTGTTAAATACAACTAAGGTGGCTGCATGTACAACCCCCCCAGGTCCAAGTTTTATCTGAAGTGTGAGCTAAAGCACATTTTATGTGTTGATTTTTGTCATAGGAACATAGGAAAGGGTTATAACTTCTTCTCCCAAAGAACTATCCCTTGGTTTGACTGAAGCTTTTTTTCACCCTGCAGTTCAGATGTAAAGCGCAGTATAATTAGTCATGAGATATGTTTTAAAGTAGCAAATAGGGGAATTTATTTGTTTATGAACAGAACTAAGTGCAAACAAAATGTCCTAGCATATAAATTGAACTTTTAAGCCCATGCTTGCATCATCATAGATATGCTATTATCAGTACCTAGGATAACTCAGATATCCTAGAGGTAGTAATCAGAGATATGAAATGTTAGATAAACATGCCATTAGTCACATTGACCTGTAATAGATGTGATTACTGCTAAGCTAAAAATATGATCACTTTATTAATATACTTTTCTTGGTACATGGAATTCAGAAAAGCATCATACAGCTTACATAAATGCAAGGTATGCTTTATGTATGTGTAAACATAAAGTTACTTGATGAATTTCTAAAGGAACTAAAACTAATATGGTGTGGGCTGAAAATGAATGAAGAAATTGCTGAATGATAATAAAACCAAAGCTGTTGCTGTGTATAGACAGCATTTGTGAATGCCTTGCTGTAGTGATGAGCACAGTTTATAACCGATGATTGGTTTGGTTCAGATAAGGAATGAACTATGATGGTATTATTCATTAAGGTTTTGATGTGTTGTAATATGGAACTTGTACTGGAATTACATAAATCAGAGTAGAATGTGCGGGAATCAGCACTCCCAATGTCTTCAACAGTAGTGAAGAGATATGCAAATAACAAGAGGTATTCAAATAGCAGAGCAAGTTAAACTTGTTAAAGAGTGAAAAATAGTTTGCAGTCAGGGTCAGTTTTTGGAAATTATGGGAAAGACTGCTTCTCAGGATTGCATCTTCCAACACTTTTTATGTTTTTCCTGAACAGGTCTAAACAGTAGCTTTTATTTCTAGTACTAAGGTAAATAAAAATATTAGTGTCAAGGAATTGGGATTATTTGTTTTATGATTAAAAAGTCACAAAACAAAGTAATGGATGAGCTGGAAATAAGCATGAGTGCTCCAGCTTCTCTGCTCTGTTTATTCTAGATGATAGTGTCTCCCAAAAACTTTCATTTCCTTCAAAGGCAGAATTAGAAGTATAATCTTCATGTCACAAACTCAAGCTGGTGTTTAGATGCTGTATAAAAAAGTGCCAGTCAATTACTAACCAATTTGTGATATACTCTCTGCAATACAGCTTAAGTTTATTTAATTAATGAGTTTGCATTTCATCACCATTTGAGTGTTTCACCAGTTTATCTAATGGAGGTATCTGACCCTTCCACACCTCCTGAGTCAATGGGAATTTCACTGTGGCTTGAAAGGAACAACTATGTTACTCTTCAGTTTCAGCTTTACAATCACTAAGGGTTTTTCAGTGATCATGTCTGCATAATGTCGCAGTTGTCATGTCTAGGTCTTCAAAAATAGTGGCAGCCTTTTCATATTCCTATAAGAAATAAAAAGAGCAGCTATGTTCTGAGTTACTCTTTTATGTCTCAGTGCTTCTAACAGTAGAGGAGAAAAGCATTCAAATGTTTAAAACAACAAATCCCCTTTCCCCCATTCTTTTTTCTTTTCCCTCTCCCTCAGTAAAATTCAACGCTGTCATTCATAGCCTATTTAGCCAGAGGTTACAGGCTATATTTTAGCCATAGATGAAATACGACCCAGAGCAAACCTTCCAGTCCAGGTTTGCATCCTTTCATGACTATCAGTCATGATTCATGGTGCAAGATTAATTTGCTTGGAAATGTAGGCATGATTGTACTGAGTTCATATTATTTTCAATTGCTGTGAAAATTTTTGCTATGATAACAGGTTTATGACATTTCATATTTTTTTGCAATATCTGTCAGAAGTGTTATATAGTCCTTGAAAGATAATAGTAAACAGAATTACTTTAGATTTTGTTAGCTTTTTTAAATTGCATTTGCTAGCAATAATTTTTCATGATTACAGCTTTAGTAATCTGTAAGCAAATAAAGCAACAAACAGGCAAAAAAATGCAGAATATCAAAAGGGCTACAGGAGTACATGGAGGCTGAAAATACTGTAGTCTCCCTTGAATTTTAAAATTTAAGGCTAAATTCTCATGACTAAGGCTACGCTCCTGTGAATGTTCTATCTGTGCCTAACATCATGCATCAAGATACCTTAATAGCTTATCTGAGAAAAATATGATTATTCTTGTGCCTTGGTGTTCTTTTTCTTTTTTTTTCTTTCCCATGCATATGGCATTTTGAGAAGAAACAGTAGATGATAAATTCATATGCTAGTTATAGAGCCGTTCAACAGAGCCAGAGGGGACTTAATGAATTCCTTTTAGGCCTTTTGCATTGAATGTATACTCACGTATGAGTGATAATCTCAATTTGCTAGGGCTGCAATACAGAAAACTGTGTGGCACCATTACTGTAAAGGATATTTATGACTTTTGTGATCTGTTAGGATATGACTGAGTATAGACCAATATCTTTATACAAATTCTGTTGGAGCCAAGAAACTCCTTGTCTGGAATATCAAATAACTGATGTTCCTTGTCTATATTTTTTTTCTTTTTTTTTTAATAATTCAAGATTTTTCTCTATTCTGTTGCAAGACCTAGGGATATATTCAGAAGTTTTTGAGAACATTAAGTGGCTATCTATGTCATTAATGCAATTATAGCCTACTAAGTTGATATCAGTCATAATTTTTGGTGCTTCTGTAGCATTAGTCCTTCATGTCTGGTACTTGCTGGCACAGTGTTTGACGATAGGGAGACAGGGAATTCAGAACAGAATTTAGCACATCACTTATCATTCTTAAAGTGAGATTTTACCTATCAGTGTGATATACGGGCTTCTTTAGCAAATGGCAGCAATGCTCTGCTGAAGACATAATTAACGTCTATGCTAAAACCCCTAGGGTATAAGTACCACTGTCTTGGTACTATATGTTAGCTTGTCTATGATATTTATTGGTCTTTTGTCTTTCATTTGCTTTGGTAACTAGGACTTCTACTCTGCAGCTGCAAGATACTTTAGATAGTTGTTGATTTACCTTGGGATTGTGTAACAGAAATTTATTGTGAGCTATTTTATGGCTTTCGCTTGTTCAAGTCGAATACAGATAATGCGATCTTGTAAAGCACTTGGTTTCAATTGCCAATCTTTGACATAAGTCACTAGAACTGTGAGGTTTTTTGGGGTTTTTTTTGTTGGTTTTGTTTTTTTTTAAGGATTTGTTCAGCCTTCTATACTACAAGCTTAATGTAATCCAGACATATCATTTTGCTGGTGGACTTGATGAATGGGAAAAGCTTAATGGAAAAGAGGGGGGAAAAAAATATTTGAGTGTGGAAGCTTGAAAATCCATTGCCTGTCATGTCATTGGTTTGGTTGCCAAGGTAAATCTTCTGATTTCTACTGCTGAGTGTTTTAATGATGAAAGTAAAAGTAGATAACAGTGATTTCAAACAGATATGAGAGATCAACAAATATACTTCTTGTCTTTTTACTTCTTTTGGTCTGTAGATGATCAATGCTGGCATGTGATTACACCAACTAACCACAACTGGATTTAAATCAAGTTTGCTGTACTGGACACCATCCTGAAAGATTGATTCAAGCCCCCTGGGGAAAAAAAAAAAAAAAAAAATACTTCCCAGACTTTATAATTTTAATCTGAAAAGTCAATATTCCCTATAAGGTTTTGTTTGGACAGGCCTAGGGATGTTAGTGAAGAATTTGCTATGCTTTCTATTAAAATAATACTGTATTTTCAATTGACCAACAGTGTGAATGTTTCCCTAAAATGTCAGTATATAATGCCTTCAGTTACTTTCTGCTGTGCTTTCCAAAAGATTAACAAACTGACTATAGTTGGAATAGATAGGACCCAGATGTCTGTTTTAATGATATTCCTAATGATGTTCAGATATCAGATTTTTTACTAAACCTGTAAAAATTGATGAGCATTATAAAAGGTCAATGCTGATGCCAAAGAAGTTATCTACATCTTTTGATATTTTGAGTGGTAGGCCAGTTTTATCCTGCAATTCAAAGTAGACATGAGGCATATAGTAAACTGCCCTGCATATCAAAGTAAGTATTCATTTCTGGTTAGCATCATAAAATGAATATTAATTCATATTTACAATTAAGTATGCTTATAAATATTTCCAGAATTTGAATCTAAAATTGTGTTTAGGATGTGGAACAACTTTATAATCCATTTCTCATTTGGGCTAAATCTTCATGGCTTCATAGCTTCACTGGTGCTGTGTTGAATAATCTGATGATCATCTACTTTAGAAAGAAACTTATCATGTCTGGTCACAAATTCTTCTGAGAGGCTGTCAATAGGCTTGTGAGATTCCTTACATTCCTTACAACACTGAGTCTTAAGAATTAAAAAAATAATTTTCTTAGGGGGATTATCTCTGTGATGGATGACACTACCTTGTTCTTGATGCTCATAAAATTGCAATAAAAGCATTTTGAATCACTAGATTTATCATATATCTGTGTGCAAAAAAGGATGGAAGCATAACAGTTACTTTATTAAGGTTCAGCAAAGTTGGTAAACAGACATGCAACTCAAAGCAGCTGGGTAGTTCTAATGATGTAACTGGGCTTCCTTACACACTCAGGTGCTTAAATGTTTACTTAGATGAAGGATTCAATTGCACTTCTATGTGTTTTATGTTTTTCTCTTGTCCAATTTCTGCCTTGGAATGAGGATGTAATTAGGATGAAAGTCAGTCATGTTCTTGTCCAGTAAAATTCAAAAGAGTTAGAGTCATAGGAATGCAGAAAGTGGTCCTTTGTACACCAGTTACTTTAGTGTTTAAATAGGAGCTGTATTTCATTCAGCATTGAAGAAGTTGGGTCTTTTAATACAGTTATGAGGAACCTGTATTTTTAATTACTGTTATCCATCACCAGCCTTACTGAAAAGCACAAATTATAAGTTAATTCAATTTGGTTAAGATGTCCTCCACGTTAAAAGCAAAACCAAACTCCCCCAAACTACACAACCCCACACTATGACAGAATGCTATATTGATAAATGTTTACAGCACTACATTAAGTGCAAATTACCTGATTTTGCGGACGAGACATCCTTTGTTCATGGTGATTAAGTGAATAAAATTCCCCTGGGTCTACTCTGCATAACTTTGGGGCAGCAACACAGACTGAAAAGCAGGTTATAAACCTTTATCACTGACTGCAAAGATTATTGTTTGGTTTCATTCTGGTCACATTTATAACAATGATTTAGTTAGAGGATGGAATGCTTTGATAATGGCTACGTGAGGAGAACCAGAGGTGCTTTTACTTCAGTGCATATGAATTGTTTCATAACTTTGTCATTTTCCATGTTTTTAACACTTAGCATAACTGTATCATTTTCAAGATTATTAGAATAATAATAAAAATAACCTTCATTTCTAAGTCTTCTAAATGAATATCCCAGTCCCTTTTGCATGGAATCCCTATGAAAACTCTGAAAATAATGAATCAAAATTATTATTAACTATTAACATCCATAAATGTATTTCAGGCTGATTTCTTTTTTTTTTTTTTCTTCTTAGAATTGTTGACTTGTAGGGACTCAAAGTGGGGAAGCTAAAATTCACAAAAACTAATGTTAATCTGGGAAAACACTAGGCTCCTTCTATGGCCAGGAAAAGAATCCCTCCAAGAAAGGTCAGAGTACCTAAATTAAATTCTTGGATTGCAATAAACTTCAAAAGAACTCCCCTCTGCCTGTATCAGGAATCCAGCCAGATTAATCTCACTAGATTAAAACATTGCTGCTGAATATGTCACTCATATAAACTCATTGATGATGTCTATTTTCTTACCCAGCTATGGAGAAAAGGTTCATTCCCATTATACATTAAAAATAATCAACAGCTTTTGATTCTTTCATGGGACCAAAAGTAAAAATATATATGCATAAATTAAACAGTATCACAATACAAAGAAACACTGCAGTACTTTTAACCCTTTTGGAGAGGAGATTAAAACTGGGTTTGACTTGATTGAGGCTGAGGACTGCAATCTATGTGTTCTCACTAGCATTCTTTTCCTCTGGACACTCTAGCACAGGGAGGAAGCTGCAACATTCAGCAAAAGTGACTCTGTAACACCCTGATGGTCTCCTGCTCTTCTGAGACATGGATCCGTCCCCCTTTCCTTCACTGACTACCCCCAGTACCTGCTTCCCCTATGGTCAGCTTCTGTACTTGGCCAAAAGGAGAGGTAGGAGTACTACCAGCAAGGACAGTGCAAGGAGCAAGGTGGCCACATTGCACCAGGTTGGGATTGCAATACAGAGGGGAGGGAAACAGTGGAAACTCAGTGCTGCAATGCCAAGCTGAAATAGCAGCAGTAGTGTAGAAAAGGCCCTAACTGATATGAAATGTGGAAATACACTTATATGACAAAAATTCCTCCCTCCCCCCTCCCACCAAGCTGTTCAGAATTAGCAAGAGAAGATGTAAGTACTCTGCTTTGTACATGAATCCCAAGCAGCAAAAGCAAAGAATATATTCTGGAGTATGTTTTAATGAGTATACCTGAAGTTTCAGCAATGCCCTTTCCAGTTTATAGATTCCTTAACAAAACAGTATAACATTTGAAAGTAAATCATGAGAGTGATAATTGTATAGAAATCTTTCATTGTTGTCTAGAAGAAGTAATTGGAAAGCAAATGGGAATAAAAAAGAACCTTCTTTGATTTTTCAACCTTTCCTTTGAAGTGTCATTGTTGATTACTAACTACTGGAATTATTCAGTGCAGTGGTCTTTATTGTACCTCAGGTACACACATGTTTAATTGTTTCAATTAAATTTATAAATTACCATTTAGAAATTTTTTCCAAGATTCACCCCTCTTTCTGCAGATACTTGTCTTGCATTGCCTCTGATTTCATAGTTGTTTTCATTGAACTGTTCTCACCCCCAATAAACTGAATTTTTTTTTTTTATTAAAAGTTAATGGTAATATATTAAAATAAGAATTTCACTCTCAATTTGTATACCCTTCACTCTACCCAGAATCCTGCCTTATTGCACAGTTCTTTTAAAGCATGTTCTTCTGTGAACCATCGTTGCTCAAAGCAAGTGTTTTTGATTGCTGACAAGTTGTTTTAATAGTGCTGAGACTGCCCTTTCCTAAGTAGTCAGTAAAATTACATGA
Source organism: Gorsachius magnificus (assembly GCA_034008185.1). Lineage (NCBI taxonomy): Eukaryota > Metazoa > Chordata > Aves > Pelecaniformes > Ardeidae > Gorsachius > Gorsachius magnificus. The sequence continues at coordinate 170,440,669 of CM067081.1, forward strand.
GTTGGTGAAGTATCTCTCAGCAGCAGATTCCCTGAAATCTTCTATTTAAATTAATCCCAGTGCAACTTTCAATGTTCTTGATCATTCTGCCTTTTAGGGCAAGTCTATTCTACAGTTAGGATAGTTCTGCTAATTAATGGGGTGAATTTAAAGAGCATTAAATTACTGTATGGAAGTTTCTTCTTTTCCCTTCCCTCAAAGACATGAAACTAAAGCAGATTAACAGTACCTGTCGTTTGAATGAGATAATCAAGGAAGTATTTAGTATATTTTATATTCACATCCTTAGTTACTTCAGTTTAATTTTCTTTAGAATAGAAAACCATGTACTTGTAAATTCTGAACTTTTAATCACATTATGATTTTCATGACTAACCATTTTACTATTACTTTCAATTAGAAATTGCTCCTAAACTCTGTTCTCTCTTTCATCAGTTTTGTCCCCAAGGGATATCAGGATGTTACTACCACCCTTACTTTATGTGAACAATGAACTGCTCTACTCTTCTTTCCTGAACTAATCTGCTTGTGCCTAAAATGTTTCATATCCAAAAGAACCTAAAATTCAGACAGTGACGAGATTAGAGAAATGCTGATGAAGAGTGTAGTAGAATGGCACAAAGGAAAATTGCAGCAGGTGTGAAGGGTGAATGGAAATAGTATTAAAAATAAAAGAAAATTGAGTCAATTTAAATTAAAATTTAATTTAAATTAAAATATGAAGTACAGACACTGACAATATTATATTCAATATAACTTTTACTATGTTATCCTTGTAATGTAGGATTTTATTATAGAATAACACATTTAGCATAGGATGTATATAATGCCATTTTGCTCTGACAGCAAGCTAACAGAAAATATTATAGTGATCCTTTGAATTTTTAAAAAAAATCTTCCACATTTTTTTCAAAAAAGTAGGGACTCAGACATATTGCTCACTGGTGGCAGGAGATTTTGTATGGATGTGTGCACAGATATAAAAAATATATCAAAATGAAAGAATGAATGAAGATGTGATTGCCTTTTCCAATGGAAATGTGGAGATGGAAGTAGGCATTGAGATAGGGTAGAGAAGGAACAAAAAGAAAGTAACAATATCACCACTATTTTTCTGTGGAATTTGGTACTAGATAGAAAATTCTAGAGATGTGTTGCCTCATATTAGATTTAGAAATAGGTTTCTTTCTATGAAAGGAATCAAGTTATTTTGTGTTTAAACTGACACTTCTATGTTTCTTTCTTTTTCCTTTTTTCCCCTCCCCTTTTTACTCCCTTGCTCCTTTAATTCCCTAGTCTTCCATTAAATGATTGATTTAATTTAAGTGTTGTTGCTCTCTCAAAATATAGGTTACTGGGTTTTGTATATATTTTCAGAAGCTAAAGCAACTTTAGGAGCAGAGATGAAATATGATTAAAACTGAGCCTACAGATATACTTTTCTTGTCAGTGTCCAAAGTAGGGGAAATATTTGGATTAATAAACATGTGTAATATTCCTAAAAATAAAAATGTAGACACCTTTAAAAGGTGAAAGATGAGGGATAGACATGTTATCAGAGTTATTCAGCAGTTTCCACTGCAATGGCTTTGCTGAGGAGATGCTTCCTGAAAAGGTAGGACTGTGTTTTATGGATTGTTCACATACTGCTATCCCTGTGGGTTTTTGTGCTCTCACTCTCCTTATTCTTCCTTTCTGGTCCAAGCCAGCAATTCCTGGTAGGATTTTATATAATTCAGAGTTTTACATTTATACAGAGAACTGGGGGAATAATGCTCCTAAGAATCCCTAGCTTTCCAAATCTGATCAAGTATGGACAATTTTAAGTTTCAATGAAATTCAAGGGGAAAGCAGAAATAACAAGGTATTACTGAATGAGTTTCCAGGAGAGAGAGAAGAGTTTTGCACAACTAATAACTTACACAACCAGTTGCATTTTGTGGCAACCCAATAAAGAATAATTCTAGGCAGAAATCTTTAGTTAATCTAATTCCGTTGAAGAAATACAGTATTGTACCTGTATAGGACCAATACCATTTGGTGAAAATAAGTTATCTAGTACTTATAGCTCATTCATACATGAATGATAAGTTTAGATTGTGCTGATTGTGAAAGCTTTAAAATTGAATAGAAGCAAAGAAACTAATTTTATTCCAAAACTCTTCTGTAATTGTTCAGGTTAGAACGCTGAATGAAATCTCTTCCCTTCCCCGTCTATGTATTATTCATGAAGGCCTAAAATTGTCCCTCTGTGGCCATGAAGACTACTCTTTTAAAATTCTAATGTAATCCTATTCTTATGTACTGAATTATGGAGCCATCAGATCAGCACCCATGGAGTGAGGAATTTCAGATGATTAGAATTCTTAATGATTAGCTCCATAGTGTAAGTTCTACATTGCCTCATTTGTATGGAGAAATTCTCCTGATGCTCAGCAGATGCCCTACTGTTATATTTTAATGAACTGAATTTTAACTTCAAATCATTTTAAAAATTCGTCCCAACCCCCTCCAGAATTTTTAATGGAAAAGGGAAAGACTGCTAATTAAAATTTCAACATTCCTGTCTGAATCCAAGAATAATTGCCTCAGTAAAGGGGCAAAATATTTTATTAAGGCAAAGAACATATTTGATTTATTTTACAGTTGGAAAATATGTTACATTTCCAAGTGTTTTGAACACTTTCATCAGGACAGTTTTCTATCATTTTTATCTATAAAACGCTGCATTACTGAGCTGGGTTTTTTTTTTTAAAAAAATAGATTTTACATTATTTGATTTTTCCCTTTTTTAAAAAATACAGGGTAATGCTTAATTTCCATAAAACCCCCAAATTTTCTTTGTTTATAAATTATATTTCCATTAAAAATATCTTATATATTTGTGTGTAAAAAGTATAAAATGTAAAATGATTATACACTTGTACACAAGGTTTTATACATATATCTATATGAAATATATATACAAGTAAAAGTTATTATTTATATGAAATTTAATTTATACATAATGTAATTATAACATCTAATTTTTATATATTATACATATAGAATATTTTAAGTGGTCTAAATAATATAAAAATTCTCTTCTTATCTGGTCCATTTCAGTTTTCTACATTAATTTGAATTCTTTTATCTAGGCTAAGATTTGTACTAAAAAAAAAAAAAAACCTAAAATAAGTTTTTCTTTAAAGAAAGGTCATTATCTGACTGGATCTACTTGGTCTCATTTATACCAATGTGAATCTAGAGTTAGTTGATTTGCATCAATGAATAGTATAACTGACTAATGCAATTGTGCACAAAATTTCCTCCCTTAACCTTCCTAGAAGTCAGTTTAATTTTCCACTGTTAGTAGTTTTACGCCCCAGGTATACTTTAACAGTTAGAAATATTCAATTAACTGTATTTCAGTGACTTGGATTTTATTTCTTAGTTTCATTCAATTATCTTTCCTTCCACAGTTTCTCTCTCCCCCTGTTTCAAGATTTAATCTATCCATGAAGTACTGCTGCACCTATTGACTCACAGATCATGCAGGCTATCAAATGCTAGGCTCATAATGAGGTTTGATGTTCAACGCTCACAGGGGAAGCAATCATTGGCTGCTATAAATAAATGCTGAATTAGGCATTCCTTTCTGCCATGAGACTTATCCTTTTGTCCAGCCTACATTCCATTTGCAATGATCAGATCATGAAATAACACCATTAGGAGTGTGTAAAAATAAATGTGATGTGTTTTGCATAGCTTGATTTTCTACTGTTCAACACTGTATAGCAGTCATGAAGCTAAATATTCAATGGGAGGAAGTGAACTAGCAACACTTAAAGTGAAATAGTGGAAAATTAATTGAGCCTTTGGAGTTCTTGAATTAACTGTTCCAAAAATGAATAAAGTGAGAGTTTGTATGCAGAATGTCCATTATGAGTCCTGAAAGTAAGAATACTATAGGAAATATTTGTGTGTCTTTGTCTAGGTATTTCTATATGAACCAAGGGTTCTATTCAGTTGTTTACTTTGGTGGGTTGATACCAGCCAGCAACTAAACACCCACCCAATTGCTCACTCACTTCTGCCCCAGCAGGATGCAAGAGAGAATCAGAAGAGGAAAAGCTGAAAACTTGTGGTTTGAGATAAGGACAGTTTAATAGGTCAAGCAAAGCTGTGCATGCAAGCGAAGCAAAATAGGAATTTACTCACTATTTCTCCCCAGCAGGTAAATGTTTAGCCACTGCCTGGGAAGCATGGCCTCGGTACGTGTCAGTTTTACTTGGGAAGACAAGTGCCATAACCACTACTGTGCATTTCATTGGGCTTTATTGAAATACTTAACTATATCTCCATTTACTGCAGCATGAGACTGAATATTTGATTCACACAGAGATAGCTAAAATCTGGATACCTAAGTTTGGGGTTTTAATCTAGACATGAGTCCTCTTCCAGAAGTCTTCTTCCAGAAGACAAATTACATTGACCATAAAATGAATATCATAGAATCATAGAATCATAGAATGTTTTGGGTTGGAAGGGACCCCTAGAGGTCATCTAGTCCAACCCCCCTGCAGTGAGCAGGGACACTGCTAACTAGATCAGGTTGCTCACAGCCCCATCCAACCTGGCCTTGAATGTTGCCAGGGATGGGGCCTCCACTACCTCTCTGGGCAACACGTTCCAGTGTTTCACCACCCTCGTTGTAAGGAATTTCCTCCTTATATCCACTCTAAACCTACCCTGTTTTAGTTTAAAACCATTACCCCTTGTCCTGTCACAGCTGGCCCTACTAAAAAGATTTTCCCCATCTTTCCTATAGGCCCCCTTTAGATACTGAAAGACCGCAATCAGGTCTCCCCGCAGCCTTCTCTTCTCCAGGCTGAACAACCCCAACTCCCTCAGCCTGTCCTCATAGGAGAGGTGCTCCAGCCCTAAGATCATTTTAGTAGCCCTCCTCTGGACCCGCTCCAACAGGTCCATGTCCTTCTTGTGCTGAGGGCTCCAGAGCTGGACGCAGTACTCCAGGTGAGGTCTCACCAGAGCAGAGTAGAGGGGCAGAATCACCTCCCTCGACCTGCTGGCCACGCTTCTCCTGATGCAGCCCAGGGTACGGTTGGCCTTCTGGGCCGCCAGCGCACATTGCTGGCTCATGTCCAGCTTTTCATCCACCAGCACGCCCAAGTCCCTCTCGGCAGGCCTGCTCTCGATCCTTTCTTCCCCCAGCCTGTACTGATACTGGGTGTTACCCCGACCCAGGTGCAGGACCTTGCACTTGGCCTTGTTGAACCTCATGAGGTTCACACAGGCCCACCTCTCCAGCCTGTCCAGGTCTCTCTGAATGACATCCCATCCTTCTTGTGTGTCAACCGCACCACTCAGTTTGGTGTCAACCACAAACTTGCTGAGGGTGCATTCAATCTCGCTCTCTAAGTCATTGATGAATATATTGAACAGCACTGGTCCCAGTATGGACCCCTGAGGGACACCACCCGTCACCGGTCTCCATCCGGACATCGAGCCATTGACCACTACCCTCTGGATGCGACCATCCAGCCAGTTCCTTATCCACCGAACAGTCTACCCATCAAATCCATAGCTCTCCAATTTAGAGAGAAGGATGTTGTGGGGTACCGTGTCAAAGGCTTTGCAGAAGTCCAGATAGATGACATCCATTGGTTTTCCCTTGTCCACTGATGCTGTCACACCATCATAGAAAGCCACTAGGTTCATCAGGCAGGACTTGCCCTTGGTGAAGCCATGCTGGCTATCTCGAATTATCTCCCTGGCCTCCATGTGCCTTAGCATAGCTTCTAGGAGGATCTGTTCCATGATCTTCCCAGGCACAGAGGTGAGGCTGACAGGTCGGTAGTTCCCAGGGTCTTCCTTTCTACCCTTTCTGAAAAGGGGAACAATGTTTCCCTTCTTCCAGTCACCAGGGACTTCACCTGACTGCCATGACTTTTCAACTATCATGGAGAGTGGCTTGGTGACTACATCGGCCAATTCCCTCAGGACTCTGGGATGCATCTCATCGGGTCCCATGGACTTATGTGCGTTCAGGTTCCTCAGGTGGTCACGAACCTGATCTTCTCCTACAGCAGGAAGGGTTTTGCCCTCCCGACCCCCCTCATGCCATTCATCAACTCGGGAGGGGTGAGGAGAGAGGTTCCCAGTGAAGACTGAGGCAAAAAAGGTGTTGAGTACCTCAGCCTTCTCCTCATCTGCTGTTACCAGCTTGCCAGTCTCGCTCATCAGCAGGGGTACGCTTTCTTTAACCATCCTTTTCCGGCTGATATACCTGTAGAAACCCTTCTTGTTATTCTTTGCATCCCTAGCCAAGTTCAGCTCCAGCTGAGCCTTGGCTTTCCTGACCCCATTCCTACACAACTGGACCGCGTCCCTATACTCTTCCCAGGATGCCTGTCCCTGCTTCCACTGCCTGTGCAGTTCCCTCTTCCTCCTTAGTTTGACCAGCATCTCTCTTCTCAGCCATGCCGGTCTCTTCCTTTCTTTGCCCGATTTCTTACACCTGGGGATCGAGAGCTCTTGCCCTCTGTGGATCACAATATGTCATAGTATATTATAATTTATAGAAGAAGGGAGCAGAAATAATAAAGGACAATATGATACTTAAACAAACTAAAGCTATAAAAACTTTAAACATGTAAACAAAAAGACCTGACATATATTTCCTCATTTTATTTGAAAGATGTTAAATTGGTCTCCTAAGAGTTATTGCTGTTGTTTTTCCCATTTCCTCAAATCTTTTCAAATTACTTCACCACCCCAAACACTGGTCAGAACAAGAAATTTTATGAATTAGTGTGAATATTTTAGAAAGTGCTTGTTTTTATTGGAACTGGGAATGTAAGCTACAGAACTGAAAATTGTAGATGCCCAAATACAGAATAAAAACCTAAAATAATAATCTCAAGTTATTATTAATGTATAGTTTTAAAAATTACTTCAATAGTCTGGATTTAATTTTACATTTTTGGTGCTGTATTCCTATTCTTTATTCACATAAATTTTTTTTGTTCCCTTTCCTAAACACTTCTCATTACAAATTATTTGGCTGGCTCTGTCCATTTATTCATGTTTATTCTTTTTTCAGTTTTTTGGTGTTGTTAAGTGTATAGAAATGTATGTATTTAGTTTCCCATATCTCTACTTATTTTCCTGTATAATAAAATGGTTTCTTCCTTTTTTTTCAGTTTAAACTTTCTCTAGCTGTTTTTCCTTTTAGCCTCTTCCCTCTCCAGTATCTTTCTTTGCTGGTGTTTCTTCATTTCTCCATCTTTTATTCTTTTTCTACGATAATTTCTCCTTTTTTTTGTCCCAGGTGCTGTCTCCATTTTTTTCCATTTTGATTTATTTCAGATGCATTTTCCTGTGATTGCTAGTTTCGCTAATGAATAGATTATGAGATTGTGTGTTGAAAGTATTCTCATTCCAATGGCGCTTTTTTTGTCTTGTACATACCGAATACTTAATTGATTCAGGTCTTACTCCTGAATTCAAGCTCCAGTGGGATTCTTCTACCGCAAACTAAGGAACAGAACCAGATGGAACAGCTAGCCGAGATCTGAAACATAAGGAGGTAACGTTTGCAGATAGCTTATTTTAATAGACATTATGAAATATTTTTTGTGATTTTGAAAGGAATGACATGCTCATCAAAGTTGTACAGCTTAATATCTTGATGTAGTAGGTGAAAAAGAGACATGGGATAGCCAGGTCTCTATTACTTTGTCAAAGGAACCCTTTCAAAAAGATGAAATGTGTGAACTCTGTGGAAGTCTAGTTTCAGTTTTACTTTTAAAAGATAAGATCAAGCATCTGCCAAACCACATTATTCACAGTGAAACATTTCACTGATTCTGTACTGTAGATACCTTGAGGCCTATATCTTCTGGCAGTATTACTGCAGCAGCAGAACTGCCAAGAGGGAAGGGTTATTTACAGTCATTGGGAACAATTCTTCCCTGACGATGGGCAGGCCTTTGAAACTGAGCTTGTATATTGGAAAATGGAGAGAATTCCCTCTGTATGTTTTATCTCAAAGGACAGAAGGGAGCTGCAGTGAATATTTTTCTTTCTCTGATTTTGCTATCTGGGTACCTCTGGTGACATGACCTATTTCTTTTATCCTTCGTTCTTAAAAAAAAAAGAATGCAAAAAAAAACCCCAAAACCTAAAACCAAAACCCAAAAGACCCTCAAAAAAAAAAAAAAAAAAAGAAAAAAGAAGAAAAAAAAATCACTCTCTCCTACATCTTATAATCTCTTCATTAAGCATAAGTTTTCCTTCTTGCTTTTCAGTGTAGCAAAAATTCAGTGAGACGGGATGGACTTCAAACTGTGTCTAAACTTCTAAGTTGAATTTAACTCTTGGCTATGACGGATTTCTAAATTTTAAGGAAAAGATAACATGTATACATAATTTTTTTAAAAAAGAAAGTTTCCTTCTGCTCTTATCACCCGGATGAGCTGTCATCTAAGACACTAAACTTATCAGGAATCTGTAGAAAAACCTACATTTAGAGACTGAAAAGAAGTAGCTACCCCAAATCCCTAACCACTTTGGGAAGGTCTAGCCATTGAATCCTGCTCAGGTTCTTCTTGACAAGTCTGGCAGACCTAGAATGCTCTGGTCAGACTGCTCAGACTATTCCCCTAAATTTTTGATGCTCTGAAATTTGTTTTCTGTTATTTTGTTCCCACTTGTTATCATCAGATTTTTTTTTTTTTTCCAGAAGCAGGGCCTCTGTGCATTTATTATTTCAACATCAGCTATAGAGAAGCCAGAATACTTGATATTTCTTATACTTAGGAGCACCAATTAGAATTAGTATGGAAATCAGAGGCTCTGGACAAAAAAATATATTATTTTCTCCAATTAAATATTACCCAGGGAGCTAGGATAGATGGAAAAAAATGAGAATTTGAAAGGAATTTGAATAAGATAGGCAAGTTAATAAATATCAATTGCTTCTCAGTAATTAACAAAATAATTCTATTTTCAGCCATAAATACTAACTAAAATATGTAGTGCTTAAAATCCTTGTTTACATATGTAAGAAAGTTGTAGAATAATCATAATTCTTACCCGAGATAAAATTGTTATGCCTCATGTCAACTAGTCTGCTTTGTTCTCTTTATAGCTAGGGGAGATACATAAGCATGCAATGACTTATTCCAGCCTAAAAAAAACCCATCTAAGATAAGAAAAAACTACTTTAAGTGGATCTTTTTAAAAAGTTTATGACTAGATTATAGAGGAATCTAAATAGATTAGTTCATAGTAGCCCCTACATTTTAAATAGCTGGAGCTAAGAGGGCTCTCAGTCAGGATTATTAGAAAGAAATGAGTGATGCTACCAGAGAAAGAAAATTTAAATAGAGATTATTTCATATTTTTTGTCTATGATATTACTTTATAAATATGGCAGATGTAGTATTAAATACTGATGTGAAGTGGTTATTTATATCAAGCAAGTACAAACATTGAAAGCCTCGCTCCGGAAGTTTTTTTGCTAAAACTAGACATACTTACAAACGAAAGAAACACTTATTCTTTTCTGACATATCACAAAATAACTCTTGGTGGTAAACAGCATATCTGAATGATATCTTGCTGTTATTACACTGATCCACCTAACAGGTCTGAGATCACATTGCTTGTCTTATTCAAACTATGTAAAGGGAAGACAAAGTGACTCAGAAGTGCCCAATTTCATCTAGCATTGCATATATAACTTATCAAAGTTTAATTAAGTAGACTTTAAATATTTACCAAATGGAATACAAATATCTCCATTCTAATGGGACCACAAAACATGTCGCACATGCCTATTAAACATAAAAAATTATAATTCAGAGCAGTTTTCAGAACTTTTATTATTACTTAATGGTTTCTCATGCATGTGGCTGTTGTAGACTCAATTCAAAATGTTCTCCCACAGAAAGCATTATGTTAAGTATTTTATGGATTTATTTTAAGCCTTGATTAACATGACCTTTAGCAACAGAGAAAGTGTTTTGTTAGCGATATTTTTTCTTAATCATAATGAAATAATGTGATAAAAAGAAGGCACTCCTTGAATATTGTTGCTTTGTATTGAATGGGATATTAATTGCTGTGTTGAACTTGCTCAAGGAGTTTGTATATGTTGATTACATTTGAGGATGAAATCAACTTTTGTGCCAGTTTCTATACCAAAATTTCTCACTAATTATTTTTACCTGAAATAAAATAGAAGGTAAAGAAAACAAGCTTTCATGTAGAGTGAGCATAATTAACCTTCTAATGGAGCCATCTTGTGAATGTATGAAGCTGGGTAAGAAGCCTAATTCATCCAGTAAATAGCATTAATATTACAGAGATATCAATAAATAGCATAAATATTAGAGAGATATATACATATTTTTTTCCACACACTGATGTGCTTCTTATACTTTAATACAATAAGGACTTTCTTTAAGGTAGCAATATTTTTCACTAATAAAAAAACCACCAAACATCATGGCATGATTTTTGGAATTCATAAGAACTCAGTGTTGATGATGGACTTGAGTATGTTTCCCTAGTGTCTAATGATGTGATTCTTTGCATCTAAAACATTTTGTTGACATTACTTAATATTTTCATATCTTGTCTTTTTTTTTCAGTAAACACTTAAAACCCTTAGTATGAATCTAAATTGGCAGACTGTATTTTATAGAATGCTGAGTTCATTTTATAGAAGCAACACCGTAGCTTTCAGTATTTTATAGGTATCCTAGAATCTTATATTACAGTGTAAACTGTTCTCAGGAATATAATTTTCCTCACATGAAGGTTGCTAGGCAACAGCACTCACAATATCTTTGTTGACCACAAACATAGCTCAGTGTGGTCTTGGGAAGAAGAATACTGGGGGAGTTGCTGAGGGAGGGGGACCTCAATCCATCCCACTCCTACCAGTTTGATGCCAGTGCCAGAAACAGATGCCCAGAGCCTGGAGAAGTATCACAGGAGAGCGCCTGAAGATCAGCACAAAGGAATTCCAGCCACTCCAGCCAGTAAGTCAGCTTCATTGGGGACCCAACTTAAATGCCTCTATGCAAATGCATGTAGCATGGCAAATAAACAAGACAAATTAGAGACACGCACATGCTTACAGGCCTTCAATCTTACTGACATCATGGAGATGAGGTGGGATGGCTCTTATGACGGGAGTGTTGGAATGGAAGGATACAGGCTTTTTAGGGAGGACAGGCAGGAGGCATGAGTAGGAGGTGTCACCCTCTATGTCAATGACTAACTGGAGTGCATGGAGCTCCACCTGGGGATGGATGAGGAGCCAACCAAGAGCTTACGGATCAGGATTAAAATGAGAGCAGGGACAGTTGACATTACAGTGGGGGTCTGCTACAGGCTACCCAACCAGGAAGACTGAGTGGATGGGGCCCTCTATAGACAGATAAGAGCAGCCTCACATTCAAAAGCACTGGTCCTTATCAGGGACTTCAACCACCCTGCTATCTGTTAGAGGTACAACACAGCAGGTCATAAGCAATCTGGGGGGTTCCTGGAATGCATTAATGGTAACTTCCTTCCCCAAGTGATAGAGGAGCCAATGAGGAGACGTGCTATGCTGGACCTTGTTCTCACCAACAAGGAGGGGCTGGTGGGGAATGTGAATCTCAAGGGCAGTCTTGGCTGCAGTGACCATGAAATTGTGGCATTCAAGATCCTTAGGGCACTGAGAAGGCTGCACAGGAAGCTTACAACCCTGGACTTGAGGAAAGCAGACTTTGGCCTCTTCAGGGATCTGCTTGGTAGAGTACCATAGGATAAAGCCCTGAAGGGAAGAGGGTCCAGATAAAGCTGGTTAATATTCAAGAATCACCACCTCCAAGCTCAGGAAGGATGCAGCTAAACAAAGAGGAAGTCAGGCAAAAACTCCAGGAGGCATGCACGGATGAACAAGGAGCTCCTGGAAAAACTTAAACACATAAGGAAGCCTACCAAGGGTGGAAGCAAGGACAGGTAGCCTGGGAGGAATACAGGGAAATTGTCTGAGCATCCAAGAATCAGGTTAGGAAAGCTAAAGCCCTGTTAGAATTAAATCTGTCCAGGGACGTCAAGGCCAACATGAAAAGTTTCCATAGGTACATGAGTGATAAAAGGAAGACTAGGGAAAATGTGGGTCCTCTCCAGAAGGAAACAGACCTGGTTACCTGGCATATGGAAAAGGCTGAAGTACTCAACTACTACTTTTTTGCCTCAGTCTTCACCAGCAAGTGATCAAGCCACACCACCCAAGTTACAGAAGGCAAATGTAGTGGGAGAATGAAGAACTACCCACTAGAGAAGATCAGGTTCGAGACCATCTCAGGAACCTGAAGGTATACAAGTCCAATGGACCTGATGAGATGTATCCATGGGTCCTGAGGGAACTGGCAGATGAAGTTTCCAAGCCACAATTGTGGCAGTCCAGTGAAGTTCCCACTGACTAGAAAAGGGGAAACAAATGCTCCCATTTTTAACAAAGGAAAAAAGGACGACCTGGGGAACTACAGGACAGTCAGTCTCACCTCTGTGCCTGGCAAGGTCCTGGAGCAGATCCTCCTAGAAACTATGTATGGAAAATAAGGAGGTGATTGGTGACAGCCAACATAGCTTCACTAAGGGCAAATTGTCACTGACAAATTTGGTGGCCTTCTATGATGGGGTTACAGCCTTGGTGGATAAGGAAAGAGTAACTGATGTCATCTGCCTAGACATGTACAAAGCATTTAACACTGTCCTACATGACATCCTTGTCTCTAAGTTGGAGAGACATGGATTTGGTGGATGGACCACTCAGTGGATAAGAAATTGGCTGGATGGTTGCACTCAAAGAGTTATGGTCAATGGCTTGATGTCCAAGTGGAGAGTGGACCAGTGATGAGTGGCATTCCTCAGAGGTTAGTATTGGGACAGGCACAGCTTAACAGCTTTGTCAGTGACATGGACATTAGGATTGAGTTGCACCCTCAGCAAGTTTGCTGACAACACCAAGCTGAGTGGTGCAGTTGACATACTTGAGGGAAGGGATGCCATCCAGAGGGACATTGACAGGCTGGAAAATGGGCCCATGTGAACAAGGCCAAGTGCAAGGTCCTGCACATGGGTGGGAGAAAGGCTGGGCAGAGAATAGATTGAAAGCAGCCCTGAGGAGAAAGACTTGGGGGTGTTGGTTGATGAGAAACTCAAAATGACCCAGCAATGTGCACTTGCAGACCAGAAAGCCAAACATATTCTGGTCTGCTTCAAAAGAAGCATGGCCAGCAGGTTGAGGGAAGTGATTCTCCCCCTCTACTCTGCTCTCATGAGAGTCCACCTGGAGTCCTGCACTCAGCTCTGTGGCTCCCAATATAAGAAGGACATGGACCTGTTGGAGCAAGTCCAGAGGAGGGCCACGAAGATGACCAGAGGGCTGGAGCACCTCTCCTATTGAAGACAGGCTGAAAGAGTTGGTATTGTTCAGCTTGGAGAAGTGAAGGCTCTGGGCAGACCTTATAGCAGCCTTCCAGTACCTGAAGGGGGCCTACAAGAAAGCTGGAGAGGGACTTTTTACAAGGGCATGTAGTGATAGGACAAGGGGTAATGGCATTAAACTGAAAAAGAGTGGAAGAAATTCTTCACTTTGAGGGTGGTGATGCAATGGAACAGAGAAATTGTGGATGCCCCATCCCTGAAAGTGTTCAAGGCCAGGTTGGATTGGGCTTTGAACAACCTTGTCTAGTGGAAGCTGTTCTTGTCCATGGCAGGGGGTTTGGAACTAGTTGATCTTTAAGGTCCTTTCCAACCCAAACCAGTCTATGACTCCATATTTTCATTTTCATGTTTAAGAGAAGGTAAATATTAACTTTAATGTCCTTGGAAACAGATATAGTAACAAGACAAAATTGGCTGATATTTTATTAAAATTCCTTCACTTAAGCTACGCTGCCTTTAGTCTATAACAATGTTACAAGACACTTAATAATGCAGGAAGGGCTTTATATCAGGAAAATGCACCTTACATTTATGAACAAAAAGTCAGTATATGTTTTAACCACTTTGTACAATTTGACATTTCTAAAATGCTTTGGTTAGCTGGTATAGGGGAAGAGAAAAAGTAATTTTGGTTTAGCATATGTGAATACAGCTAAAACATGGTTATCTGTTATAGAAAAACACGTTGAAAAAAGGTGTAGGTAAAACCACACAGACACACATAGCTTTTACAATTACCTCCACCCAGTCTCCCTGAACTTGAAAGCTTTGTAGATCACAAAACCCAGAATAGACCCCAAACTCTACCCTGGCTCTGCCTGTGATCTTTAACAAGAGCAAGATCTGGACTCAGAGTGGAACTAACCTTTACCTTCATCAACCTCCCGCTGCTCCTTGCCAATGCCTTATTACAGCATATTGCAGGACACGATATTTAGGCACAGGCTGACACTGTAGACAAGATACATCACTTAGTGTATAAAAGATAACATTTTTAGCATGTAAAATGATTTTGAGTAATTTTCTTCTTAGCAATAGGAGTAACTACCTATAATAGCTGTTTGGTTTGTGGTTTTGCAGGGGTTTTTTAAGTATACCTTGAAAATTTTGCAGTTTAGGCTTTTTAAGCATAGTTTTGATTGCTACTTTCTGGATATATAGTTTTAGACCAACACATGTGGGAGTATTATGATTTTTTTGTCAGTAGATGATTTACAAGTAGATATGTTAATGTACTCTTAATACTATAAAAAGTTAATATATGGAATGACTAAATATTGTATAAAAGAGTAAAATACACTAAAATATATTAATAATATAGAGAACTTAAATACTAAGACTACTCCCTAGATTATAAGAAAATATTTGTTTAAGCAAAATAAAGTGAATTATTTACATAATATTATCTAAGTACAGCATGAAAATGTAGTTCTGTAATAACTAAAATGTTTTTAACATGATTACTTGCTGGATGTGAGGAATATTGGTTATTTGTGAATACAAAGTGTAATACTTCCTTCTTCAACAAAGCATTTAAGTTTATGTCTAATTCTTATTGTAACTGATAGACTTATAACTTTAGAATGTATAACTTTAGAATATGTTTACTTGCCCTCGAAGTTTTATGGCCTGAGTGAAACAATGCAGAAAACTACATGCAGAATCCTATGAGGAGTGTAGGATGAAGCAAGCATATTCTCCTTTATTGAAACTTCCAGAAAAACTGAATTATTTTTTATAGAATGTTCATATTCAGTATCTCATGGGTTATTTCAAATTACTTTGAAGGAAATTGAGGCACATGCAGAATGAGTGGAATTAAAAAATTAATAGAATATTTTTAAAAAAAAAAAAAAAATTTTCCTCTGGTTAAATAAAAATAATTCCTAACACTTTAGGGGCACAGATGACTTGCAAGAGTAAATTTTACATTTCTGTATGGGTATTTCAAAGGTTGCATGAAATGAAGTTTCTCTTCTGATCCATATCAATTTGTAAAGGTAGGCAATTCAGCTCGCTTCATGAAATATATTCTTATGAAGCATGACAAAATCCAATTTACCAGTAAAATCCATTTAAATTAAAATCAAAGTGTAATCTTCATACGATTCACTACTTGTACTATAATGATGAAATGAGATCAGATACCTATGCTCTACATTTTTGTACCCTGATTATTTTCAGCCCTATTCAGCAAAAATTATCCTCAGTGCAAAAGCTGCAGGAAAGTCACAGAACTTGCTGCTTTACTCTGCCAAACTGATCAAGCAAGAAACTATATTAAGGACCATTTGACAGATTTGCCTGAGAACTTCTATTGTTTGTGTACCTAATTAGTTATATGAATCTATCTACTTCTCCCAGAGAGTGAATTTACCTTTCTTCCTTCTCTTAAATATCACTTTAAACTCATTTTAGAAAAAGAAGTTCTTCACATTACTGTAAGAAGCACTTTGAGATGTTTTAAAATAATCTCATCTTTGGGAATAACTTTTTTATTAAGTCTTTGTGGTAGTACTACCCAATAGAAATGATTGCATCTTTTAGTATGACCTGATTTTTCTGAGGCATCGGGAAATGCATCTGGTCAGTTCCTGGCGACCTTTTGGGTTGTGCTTCAGTTTTAACTTGACCTGATTGCTAATAAATTTTTGTACATGTGGATTATGATGTGATATTATCTGCAAAGGTTCATACTTGGGGCAAATTTTTAACAAAACTTCGGTCCTGATGCACCAAAATGTTTAAATATGTGCTTAGTATTGAAATCTGTAGCCAAAGAAAACTGTCACATGCTTGGTTTTACACATGTGCTTAAGTTTTTTTGCAAGAAATTTAAACACGTGTTTGAGGTGATCATCGTTTGCCTACTCAAAATGAAGTACAAAAATAACAAATAACTTTAATTTAAACAGGGTGTATATTTCTAGACTGCCATACACATACTAAAATACAAAATTATTCATGCTTAGAATGGACCCTTGAAACTTCTACCTGAATCAAATTTAATATTGGAGATTTCAAAATGTTTTACAAAACTGCTAATGCCCATCAGACATCCATTACTGAATTCCTATAAGCAACTTTTTTCTCTGATCATGGTCAATCAGAAAGAGGGAGTTACAGTAATTATCTACAGTGAGAACATAGTCAGAGGTACTTTAGGATATCAAAAAGTTTCCAAATAAGGTGGTTAGAACACACTGAATTTAAATGCAAATTTTTAAAATTTTTTTTTATGAAGACAGAAGGAAAGTGCTCTCTCTGCTTTATAATAAGACAGTAAAAACAGAGTAAAGAACTCAGTTATGTCATGCTTGATATTGTAAGATACTGAGGTTTGTTAGATGAAAAATATGGGGGGTTCCCCACTGTAAAATATTTTTTATTAATTTTTCAAACTCCTTTGTTGTTTAAGACAGGATTTTAAAAAAGTAATCAGAAGTTAACATGTTTATTCTGTTTCAAGTTATAAAGAGCTGTGATGTTTTATTTTCTAAGTTTTAATATTTTTTTTTAAATTGCAAATGCAAGAAAAATCATGCACCTAAGGAAAAATAGTAGGCAATTGCAAAAATGTTAATGTAATGATTCCATTGTTTGGAATTGCTAAGCAGTTTAAGGTTTGAATCTGCGTATCCACTACATTCAGAAAGATCAAATAGCCAAAAAAATGGAACTCATTGATTTCAATATGGCTGCATTTTGGTATAGATTTCTTGTTGGGTACATCACTACAAAGGACGTTAATTGTTTATTGATTTAATTTAGGAAGTCAATTACCTGTTTTCATAGAACCAAATTAAGGAGTTCAACCAACATATTTGTCTAGATCCGCTTATTCAGATTATCTTGTGAGCCTATGAGTGTTTCTGAGAAGGATTAATCCATAGTGAGATAATTTTTCAGTAGCAAACATTCTCTTTAAACTCATAGTTCAGGTAGTTTTTTCTCTGGGACTCTGTTGGCTGTATGTTAAATAATTTCATAAGAGATTGGACTGATTCGATGTCTCTTCTTACAGTAGTAGCAGTTGAACAGTGTTCCCTGAGTCATATCAATGACTTCAATATTTGGAAAAAAGCAGAATTTATATCTTTAAAAGCCACATGGATGAAACAAAAAAGTAAAAAAGAGTTGTGTGAATCTCACAGTAGACTCACTTTGAATTTTAACTTCCTTGACTTTTTTACCTAAACTGTGAAAGTTCTTAGGTCTGCATTGATTAATACATTGTCTGAAGTACAACCCTGTCTAAGTGAACCCTTTGTCTATTGGTAGGTTCAGTATTGGTTTAGGAGCTTGTTTATAAATATCATATTAGGTAGACAAATGAGCTGTATCTCTCCATAAAATGTACCATTCCCTAGGGTATGTCTACTTCCACAGGGTTGTGGGATACTTTCCTTTGTCTGTTTCCACAGCTATCCATTTGAGTATCATTGGAGTCATATCCTAACTGAAAATAACAGGACTGGACACAATAATTTTCTCCAACTCAGTTGATCATTGGCAAAATATTAACTGGTTTGATGATTTAATTGTGTTTTCTTGTAAGGAGAAACTCCATTTTTAATGAACATCCAATGGTATGCCTACTTGTCCTGTCAAATATCTCATGTAAGTGGGGATAATACTTATTTGCTCAATTATTATCTCAGAAAACTGGAAATTGAGTGAGTTAATAAAAAAAATAATTTATTGTTCACTATTTGAATAGGCATAACTTCACTTATCTCCAGCCATTGCTGGCTTTTTTTTCTAGAAAAGAGAATAGAAATATTAGACTAAGAATAAAGATGCAAAAGGGAGGGCATGGGGGACAAGGCAGACCTGCTGGTAGAGGAGCAGGTGAGGCAAGTGTAGCCGCAGTACGGCAAGGAGGGAACAGCAGTACATTCATAGTTTCTGCCTCTGGTGAAGGGACAGAAGGCATAGTCCATGATTCCCTGACTTGATGAAAACAGGTAGCTTTGGCACAGATTTCCTGCATGCCCTGCACCGAACCAGCTAATTAGCAATTTAAAAAAAGCACTTACCAGTTGTGAGAGTTCCTACAGTTGCTATTATCCTATAAAGTGCTGGGAATTAATGCTCTGTTTCAGAGAATATTTCTCTTTGGTAGAGAAACTGAGAAATAACTTTAGTGAGATTTCACTAAAGCAGAAGCTGAATTTCTTTTCTGCATAGATTAACAGGATCAATTAATTAAGAACTGAGTTAGAGTCTATACTGTGTTTTTGTAATCTTATTCTCTATTTATCCAAAGTATTGCTAATAATAATGTTATTATTTGCCTTTTTTTTTTGAGGATAGTTCCATTAATGTTTGCAAAATACTCGGATTCTGTTCCAGTCACAGGTCCTTAAGTAACTAACTACATATTTTAATGCCCCTTTAATTTATTTTCATATGCATAATAGAACATATGCAGTACCCTGCTTTCTGGATCAAGTGATTTCAAGGAGTTCAGTCAAAACAAGAAAATGTCAGTACAGTGCATTTTGTTCCAGTGCACAGAACCCTTAACACGACTTTTAGGTGGACAGAAATAAATTAATTAATCTCTCCCTTCAAAAATTGTGATCTCCCCTCTTGAGACAATAGGATAACTGAGATTAGACAGAACCTCATGTGGTCTCTAGTCCTACCTCCCTCTTCAAATCTTAGTCAGCTCTGACATCAGGCCATTTTATTCAGGCCTTTGTCCAGCTGGATCTTTACAAACTCCAAGGATGGAGATTACACAACCTTTTTAAGCAAACTAGGAAAAACTTTTTCCTATTACCCAGTCAGAACATATCCTGTTTCAATTTGTAACCATTATGCCTTAGCCTCTGCAGTGTACTTCACTAATGAGTTTGGCCCTCTCTTCTCAGTCATGTGCTCTCAGGTACTGGGAGGCTTGAGCAAATTTAATGACTGTTCCTTCAGTACTAATCACCCACCCAAAACAGTCCCAACCTTTGCAACCTCACATCTGTAAAAAGAAGTACAGTTATAGTTTAGGCAAGATTTCATATAGCAACGCAACAGTGTGCTGTCCTGTGAGGAACTTTGAGCCAGGAGCAGAGGGTGACAGCAGGGCAGTCAGGGTAGTGCCCACACCAACAAGGGGTCTGCCCCACATTACTTGATGAAAAGCAGAGCAGGTCTGGTGATGACAACCAAGGTCAGCCACAGCCCAGTGCTAGCCAGACTAGCCAGAGTGTAGTCACAGCACATGTTCATGGGTTGAGAGTCAAGTCAGTTCAGATAGACCAGGCCAGGTATAAGGATGGGCACAGGCATGTCTACAACACCGCTCAGGCCAGGGCCAAGGCGTTTTGTTTGAGCAGGTCCCAAGGCATAGGACAAAGGTCCCCAGCTCAGCTTCCTCACACAGATCTTCCTCTCATCCAAAAGAATTGGATCCTAGCAGGGCCCTAAAAATAAATTAATTTTTCTTGCCTACCATGGCTTGCTTTCTTTGCTGATGAATCTGTTACTCAAAGAACGAGGAAAATATATGTTCAGCTGAGTGATGTGTCGTGTGTTGAATGCCTTACGGGTTGTTTTTCTGATGTCCTATGTACACAGAGGTGCAGATTATTTACGTTTCTCTCACAAACAAGTCTGCAGTGGAGAAAATTGCATTCATTTGGTTTTGAAAACTGGGGGATAAAATCAATTTTGTTGGTTATGCTTTATCTGAATAGGCTCACACAACCCCAACAGTTACGTAGCCAGATATAAGTTTAATAAAGGAACAATTTCATTATTCCTTAAATGCAGGCTGAATTGCATTTTGAAGATTCTAACTCAAACTAATTTAAATCACTTCTCAGCAGTTTATGTCAGAAGAATAACAAAGAAGTATGTTTCTTCAGTGAATGATAAAGGATCTGGTAAGGCCTTTCATTTAACGTCCCAGCTAATACTCATTTCCATTAGTCACTGAGGAATAAATGCTCCTTTTCAATTTGTTAGTACTTAAAAGTTATTGCTCACCCTAGAAAAGAGTGGCAACCTGCAAAGAGGGAATACATAGTGGTTCTCAGTTATTTCTTATTCTAACTTTGTTTTATTTTGTGGGTGTTAAATAATCTAGAGAGCATGCACCGTCAGAACTTTTTTTTTTCTCTATTTACTCTTTGTGATAACAGAAGTATCATGCTTTACCCTAACCTCTATTTTAATGGCAAGCTCAGTTTTACTTTGAGGTGTGTTTAAAAAGGGAAAAAACAAAACAAACCAAAAAAACCTAAGACTATACAAGCTGATTTTTAACATACAGTGTTTCACATTGAATAGGAATTTCAAATTAAAAGTTCTGAATGATGAGTAAAGCCTATGTATGTTTTTATGTATCTATGTATGTTTCTAGAATGCCCCTAGGAGGGAGTTAGTTGACTAATGATTTCGCCCTAGACAGGAAGAATTACAGTTTTTGTTCTCCCTCTGGGGGTACTTTTTATGTAAAATTTAGCTTAATTTTGATCATCTGTGGTTCATAAAAAGTTAAACACAGTTAAGCTTTCCTAGCACACTTATTTGGCTTTTCTCTGCTCTGTGTCCAGTTCATCTTAATAAATAAATAAATAAATCAATCAATAAATCCATTGCATTATGCTTTAACTAGAAACATGATGAGGACATATATGGTCTGACATTCAATCTTCGCATGTCACTTTTGTAGATTTTAATCTTCTGATGTATAAATTTCAGCAAAAAGAATGGAAAAAATAAAAAAAAATGTAGTGATTTTGTAATCATAGGCTCACAAAATTTCTCGGTAGAGCAAAAAATAAACACTTGGTTAAAATCAGTGACTGGATTGAACACATAAGTCAACACCAATGAGAGCACGACATACCTTGTCACAGGTTGTTTCAGCATAGATGATACTTTACGATAGCTTTATTTTTTGTGTGTGTTTGTGTCTTCATGAATAAAGTTTATCAGATCTGAAAGACAGTCTTGAGAAAAAGATATCTTCTTGAATCAAAAAATTATGAAACTGCTTAAGCCCACAAATGCATGTAGGTAAAAGTAAAATTGTTTACAAAGTTTTCATTTCTATATATTACAGATTTTTATCTTTTTTTTTCTTTTTCCTTCTTCCCTTTCTTCCCTTTTTCTATAGATCAATATAAATTCATATTTCCTTTAGAAACATTTTCTTCAGTCACATGAAAGGTCTTCAGAAAACCCTCTTCTGAGCCAGCACTTCAGGGTACAGTTGTTGATCATCATAGCTCTCTCTTGAGCATGGTTAAAGGATTGAAATAATTCAAATAACTCTCTACTTGTATATGTCTGCAAGAAATGGAAAAAAAATTATGACACAGAAGTTAACAAATAATGATGAACTATATTGACTTTCAAGTGAAAAAGGATGCACAACATGTAATAAAAAAAAATTTTTTTTAGTTTTTTTTTTTTTTTTAAAAAAAAAATTATGACACAGAATTTGAATGAGCGCTTTCAACAATGACACCTTTTGCAGTTGATACTAAACTCCAGTTTACTTGTCTCAACTAGATTGTATGGGATTTTTCCTTTGTAACCAAATTTATTTTCTAAACCTTAAGTAGCAAAGATTGAT
This sequence comes from Gorsachius magnificus, assembly GCA_034008185.1. Taxonomy (NCBI): domain Eukaryota; kingdom Metazoa; phylum Chordata; class Aves; order Pelecaniformes; family Ardeidae; genus Gorsachius; species Gorsachius magnificus. Next base: position 170,462,774 of record CM067081.1, read on the forward strand.
TTTAAAAATTCAGTAGAAAAATAACAATAAATTTTAAGTTTTGAGGTTTTACTTGTTATAGTTATGCAGAAAAAAATCCTGTTGGGGTAATTTATTCACTGATAGTGTGTATTAATATCAGAAGGGCTATATGGATGTTTTCCAAAAATAAACTATGACATATTTTTCCCTTAGAGTCTGGATATTACTAAAAAGCTAGAGTTCTTGAGGAACAGATTTTACATTTTTCTTCTTTTGTAGTATATTTTTACAACACTTAAAAGTCAAGTAACCATAGTGGGTGGTTATAACTCTTAATTGGAGGCAATTAGAGAGATGAGACACCTGAAGGTTTTATTAGAGCTTTAGAGAATACAATTAATTCAAAAGGAGAAAACAAACTTGACACCACCTCCCCGTCCTCCAAAGTCCTCACAGATGTACATAGAGTAGTAGGTTTACTACCACCTCTTAACAAGGAAAGTTTGAAGACCACATAATAAGTTAAGAAGCTCAAATACCTGGAATACAAGGGGTATGAAAAACTTTGCATAACATAACAGGAAAAGGTAAAAGAAATAGGGTTGTAAGTATTTTGGAAAGAAAAACAGAAGACAAGTTTTTGCAGAGAATACATATTTCCAAGACAAAGACACTCTGCTGCATTGCCTCAAGGGGAAAGTACCAGAGTCAAGAGACCTTATATAAAAAGGCCTAAGGACAGAATAGTTGCTGAGGTGAGATTAAAGCCATATTTACATAGCTGTGTCTTTAAGTCATTGAGCTCACTTTCTTTCTTAGCCATGGGATCAGGCAAGCAAATCGGTATCTAAAGCATGCTTTCTGAAATGAATGAAGTAAATATAATCAGTAGGAAATAATTCTGGAGTTAACCTAATTCTCTCATTCCTTTTTGCACACACTGACTTGCTGACTTGTAAAAATGTAAAAAAATAAATACAAGCAGAAAATCTATAAATATTTATTAATTATAAGAACCTGATAGTCTACAGTACTGTTCCAGACTTGGAATTTTCCAATTTCTAGATAACATTTCCTTCCCTGGGCTCACCAGAGTGACGTTGGCTTTTCAGCATTTTTATCATTTCAAGGGTAGATTGCAATTGAAGTTTTAAATGCTTTTATTGTCCTGGTGATCTTGTGAAAACTTCTTATTGCAGCCAATAGAAACAAGAAAAAGTCAGAGGTGTGAAGATATGAGTCTGGACATTTATAACAGTTAGCAAAAGGAGTAGGGTTCCACAGTGCAGAATGGCCTGGTTTGTTAAGAAATTCAGGTTTAAACACTCCCACACATCTGTCCATCTGTGAGTTGTGTCAACTATACTTTCAGCAAATTTCAACCCAAATTTCACTGAGGAGTAGAAAAGTAGGTGTAGTGAAGTCAATATATTTCAGTTTTGATGCCTCTACAGGTTCTAGAAAAACTGGTTATATTGGGGAAAGAAGAAAAGTTGAAGCTATTATTTAATCTTTATCTTATCTTAGAATGGCAGAATAAATTAAGTTAGAAATGACTTCTGGTGTTTTGTCTTTTTCAATCCGAAGAATCCTAGCCTACTTCCTTATTCCTTGTGCAGAAGACATTTCACATATTTCATCATTTTCGCTGATGCTGTCTGGGCCTTTTCAAGAGCTGTTTTAGCCTTTTTGAAATAAAGGGACAAGAACTGCATGCTGTATTTTAGATGTGGGTAAACCATAGACTGATACAATTATTTTACGTATTTGTTTTATTCTTTGTTCCTTTCCTGCTAATTCATAACACTTGCTTTGATTTTTTTGGTCCCCATTGAATACTAAGATGATGTTTTCATGGAGATATCTTCTCTACCAAAACTACAGATAGTGGTTAAATGTAGAAGTCTATTAGTAGAAGACTATAAATCTAGAGAAAACAAGGGTGCATTAGTTACGCTGTTTGTGAACTTGATGTCTAGAGCTGGGCGGCATTTCTTCAAGTCTGTGTTATAAACCACCCATGTAAATACACTAAATGGGCTAGTCAGATGAAAAATCCACATTTTAAATGCCTAAGATTTGAGAGGTGGTTGTTTAACAGTGGATTGCTTTCACCTTGTTTCCTATCTTTATAGAGTAGTATTTAATTAGTGAACTATAATTCATACTGAAAACATCTAAAGCAGCAAGGGCTTCAGATTTTTTCCTTATATAAAAGGATAGTATGTAAGGTTTTGTGTCACTTTTCTTTAAAAATTTTTGAAGGAAAAGAAAGGATCCACTCTTTTATATTTTAAAGATTCTAAGACTTTAATTTGAAATCACATTTACTTCACAGCCAAAGAAGTGGAAGATCAATATTTGAAAATTATTCTTTGAAGGCTTAGCAGTAAGATAGTACTTCATAGGTAGTTCCAGCATGCTTTTATGTACACATACATGCATTTTCATCATCAACCAAAAAAAATCCCAGATTAATTATGCCAGGAAAATCCTGCTGTTTAAACTCCTTTTCATTAATCCTAACCTGCAGATAAATATACAAGAGGGCTGAGATTTGGAGACTGCAGAAAGGATTACCTTTGACAGTTGCCCTCATCTTTTTGGGTGTTTGCATATGCTGGAAAGGGATCTTCACTCTGCTCCTAAACAACTTTCCCAGAATACGTTTCTCAAGCTCCTTGATTCTTGATTCAAGGTCCTTGATTCTATCACAAGCAAAATACATTGTGGGAAAATATGTGCATGCAATTTCTAGAATAAGTTTAAAACAAATAGCAGAAAATGAGACAGAGGGAGAACAGAATCATAGAATATTTTGGGTTGGAAGGGACCCCTAGAGGTCATCTAGTCCAACCCCCGAATACAGGGATATTATAGCAGTTTTGCAATGAAACAAAGAGAAGTGGAAGAATAATAAATGTGGATTTTTCTAAATTAAAAAAAAAAATTATTAGATTGAGAACAACAGTTTCTGAAATGCAAATTTCCAATATACCCCTACCTACACAGTATTCAGTATCTACCTGCTCAAACATGGGCCTCAGAGAATGAACTATACTGACTTGTACCTTCTTTCTGCACTTCAGCACAGCAGACAAGTTTCTGTAATTTGGTTTTATGCAGGGTTGTTCAGGACAAATCAAAATGTCTCCTGATAGGCTCCCTAACCAAATAAATGGCCTATTTCCTGAGTAATGATAAAGAATTGCAAGGTGTAGCCCTTGCCTAGAACATTGTCCTTCTACAGCTACATACCATTTGCAAGCTGATTTTCACAAATGTGTCTGAGTCCAATGTTAGGTCTGCTTTTTTCACACTCTTAAGAAATCCGAATGAGGTAGAATGGAAATATATACGGCATAAAACATGTTTTGATTTTTAATAATTTTTCACTTACAGAAAACACTGAGTTATTTTTTAATACTGGATGAATACTTTGGTGTTGGTGTTTTGTTTTTTTTTTTAACTTTTCTGTGCTTTACTATTACTTGCTCACAGTAAGTCTTGCAACTAGAACTTCAGCCATCAGGGTTTTATTTAGTCAGTAAATCTAGATATTTTTTATTGCCTTTCAGTAGCTTTAGCACATTTGTTTATTTCATATATGACATTTTCACCTCTTCATGGAAAATTAGAGTTGTAATTAAAGGTGAAGCCTAAGTTTAAAGAGATTTCATGTTATTTCAGCTACTTATATAAACCTGGGTTTATATTTCTGTTATTTTCAGTTGAGCTAACCATATGAGCTCCTAGCTCCTAGCCTATCCCATAAATGTCACTGTACATAGTGCCAAAAGAAAAAAAAAAAAAAGTCAATCCAAGTAATGGATTATGTAATCACAGTTTATCTTTAAATGTCTGTGTCCATTAAATTGCACAAATAACTTAGCTTTAATAATTTCCTAGATTGAATGCTTTTACTTAGGAGTCTTAAAGTCCTTAATAAGTTTTTGTATTTAATAACGGAATTCACTGAAATGTCACCAGCTTTTTGGAGGCATGTTTTCTCTCAGTGAGTTTAAAACTCTGATCATTTACACAGAAGAATGAGATGACTTGATAACATAAGTTAAAAATCACCTTAATGTGTAAGTATACAGTACATATTTGAAAATTTAGTAGAATGATGGAGTATTTTATCACTTATAGTAATTGATAGTATGTGTCAAAGGCAAGCAAAGAACAGGACAAAATTATTCTGAGTAAAGTATGTGAGATTTCTTTCTGCTGGAAATCATATGGAAATTAATATTTGCAAAGGGAAAACACTCTTCTTTTGCTGTGACAGTAATCAAAATGTAACTGAGAAGTCTGACATTTTGATGATTGCAATTACTATAAATTTAGTATCTGCTCCATTAATGTAGGACAACAGAAGAGTGTAAAGTGTACTGTAATAATTATGTATAGATTTATTTTAAAAGGAAACTTGCCCAACTTTTAATGAGAACTTAATAGAAATAATAAAAAGTAAGTTTGACTTTTCTGCTAAAAAGTAAATAAACTGAATTGATTTCTGAACAAAAAAGCTGTGTGATTAATTTTGGTTTCTTCTTTCATTTAAGATGAGCACATGACAGTATAAAATAATGTTTTATCAGTTTGAGAAGAGCAACACAAACATCTCATGAACATCTCATTTATGTGTATAGAACTGTATTATTATAATTAACAAGCAATCTGTTATTTTAGTTGGAGATAAAGACATTCTCTGACATCAGATTGTAATGCTTATTTTTGTTAGATTCTTGCTGAGCTCTGTGTGTTTATGTGTATATGGATGTGTTATGTACACAGAGGGCTTTCTGAAGCTAGAATTGTGAGGGATGCCATCTAATACTTGTCAAGCCCATAACATGCTCTGTATGGTCCTAGGGGACTGAAATGTATATTCCCAAAGGACTCAAATTTTGAAGACATGTTTCTTCTTCAGATCTGTTTCCTCCCATTTTCTCTTCGACAGGCTGATATTTCTGAGCTCCTTAATTCTTCCAGGAAAGCCCTGGAAAACAGCAATCATCACAAATCAAAACTTATTTTACTTTTAGTATTCTTCCTCCATGTTTTGTCATTACCAGTACCATATAATATTTTTTTTTATTCACCCGGGGTATGCACTCCAGCCCGTGGTTGTGTAGGATACTACTCTAGCGTGTCACAATCCAGCAGCACCAGGAGGTGACAGACCACAACAGTAGGGCAGATTACCAGAAAGAAGATGTAGATTTGAGTGCATTTCAGCTGCATGCCATGGACTTGGACTTTTTTCTTAAAGACAGAAAATCACCTTCAACTGAACCAGTTTCCCATCCTGGAAATGGAGATCTGGCATTATCCATGTACTATCCATCAGAGAGTTAGCTAGGCTGCCAAATGTTAATTAAATGCAAATATAATCGTTGAAATCCTTTTGCCTGTTTTTATCCAGTGTTTGTGACTATGTTGGAAAGCAATTTTGTTGACTCTAGCCTTTACTTTATACTTACAGAAAATAAATTAGATTTTCTTTGAGACTATATTTGGAGGACATGAAAAGCTCTGAGCTGAATAAAATCTGAACGCACTGTTCATTCTGGCATACCCAATCCTAGTGAAACAATTTTTAAACAACTTATATATAATTCTGAAGCAGTTCCATCCCATCCCCAGGAAAAGAGGGTTAGGGAATCTTCTATAATTGCATGATAAGATCAATATTGATACAGTATTAAAAGAAGCTCATAAAAGCAATAATCCTTTTATATAGCTTTAAAGGTGTCTTGGAGATTAAAACCAGTATATTTTGCCATGCTTACTCAGGACTTTTTCCAAGTTAGGCAGCCTTAAATAGATAACAGTCCTTGAGGGTAAAACTGAATGATGTTTCTCTTTTGTTTGGCAGTGTCTGTACAGGGAGGAAAACTTTCAATATGTGTGTATTCTCTGAGTGATATACAGTTCTTCCAACACAGATTTCAAATACACACATAGATATGTATGTATCTTTTGTGGTGGTTGTCTTTTAATATATATGTATAAGCTGAAAGGTAAAGACACTAATAATTTGGAGGTTTTATAAGAAAAATCTAAAATGTGCTCTCTCCTGCACAAAATTTTTATGGGCTATTTGTGGATCTCTAACTGGTCATTTTCTCAAATATCAGGACTTAGCAGCAGCTTCAATACACGGATATTTGGTAAATCTATAAAATTTACACTTACTGTAGAAAAAGCCTGTGAGGTAACATTGAATATATTTATAGATTTCAGAGGTGCTATATCACTATGGAATTAGAATATAATTCAGTATTTCAATGTTTCTTACAAATAGTCCCTATTCTCATCAAGAGTACTTTTCCCTCTTTTATTCGGTGAGTAGTGGAATAAATAGAATAGTATTATTCTGAGGTAGTAGGAGCCAACAAGAAAAAGCCTGTGAAACACCTCAAGGGAAATGAGGGGTGTTCTGCTATGAAGGTGACGAGGCCGACAGCTCAGATGAAATGCCTCTATACAAACGCACGCAGCATGGGAAACAAACAAGAGGAGTTGGAAGCGATCGTGCTGCTAGAAAGCTACGACTTGGTGGGATGAATCCCACGACTGGAATGTAGCTATTGATGGCTACAGGCTGTTCAGAAGGGACAGGCGAGGAAGGAGGGGTGGAGGTGTTGCCCTTTACATCAAGAAATCATTAGAGTGTGAAGAGCTGTCCCTGAAGAATAGCCACGAGCAGGTCGAAAGCTTATGGATAAGAATCAGAGAGAGAGGCAACAAAGGGAACCTGGTGGTTGGTGTCTACTACAGACCACCAGATCAAGAGGAGCCGACTGACGAAGCGTTCTTCCTCCAACTCCGGGAGGCTTCGTGCTCACAGGCTCTCGTCCTACCGGGGGACTTCAACCACCCCAACATCTGCTGGAAAACCAACATGGCAAGCTGTAGGCAATCCGTCAGATTTCTCGAATGCATTGAGGACAACTTCTTAAGCCAGGTAATAGACACCCCTACCCGAGGGGATGCGATACTGGACCTAGTGGTCACCAATGCAAGTGAGCTCGTCGGAAATGTCAAGATCGGAGGCAGCCTGGGCTGCAGTGATCATGCGATGGTAGAGCTCACGCTCCAGAGGGAAATGGGAAGAACAAAGAGTATAGTCAGGACCCTGAATTTTAGAAAAGCAAAATTCCAGCTCCTCAAGGAGGTAGTCAGAAGGACTCCCTGGGAAATGGTCCTCAGGGACAGGGGAACAGAACAGAGCTGGCAGATCTTTAAGGATGTGATCCATGGAGCGCAAGAGCTCTTGATCCCCAGGTGTAAGAAATCGGGCAAAGAAGGGAAGAGACCGGCATGGCTGAGAAGAGAGATGCTGGTCAAACTAAGGAGGAAGAGGGACAGGCATCCTGGGAAGAGTATAGGGACGCGGTCCGGTTGTGTAGGAATGGGGTCAGGAAGGCAAACGCGCAGCTGGAGCTGAACTTGGCTAGGGATGCAAAGAATAACAAGAAGGGTTTCTACAGGTATATCAGCTGGAAAAGGATGGTTAAAGAAAGCGTACCCCCACTGATGAGCGAGACTGGCAAGCTGGTAACAGCAGATGAGGAGAAGGCTGAGGTACTCAACACCTTTTTTGCCTCAGTCTTCACTGGGAACCTCTCTCCTCACCCCTCCCGAGTTGATGAATGGCATGAGGGGGGTCGGGAGGGCAAAACCCTTCCTGCTGTAGGAGAAGATCAGGTTCGTGACCACCTGAGGAACCTGAACGCACATAAGTCCATGGGACCCGATGAGATGCATCCCAGAGTCCTGAGGGAATTGGCCGATGTAGTCACCAAGCCACTCTCCATGATAGTTGAAAAGTCATGGCAGTCAGGTGAAGTCCCTGGTGACTGGAAGAAGGGAAACATTGTTCCCCTTTTCAAAAAGGGTAGAAAGGAAGACCCTGGGAACTACCGACCTGTCAGCCTCACCTCTGTGCCTGGGAAGATCATGGAACAGATCCTCCTAGAAGCTATGCTAAGGCACATGGAGGCCAGGGAGATAATTCGAGATAGCCAGAATGGCTTCACCAAGGGCAAGTCCTGCCTGATGAACCTAGTGGCTTTCTATGATGGTGTGGCTCGATGTCCGGATGGAGACCTGTGATGAGTGGTGTCCCTCAGGGGTCCATACTGCGACCGGTGCTGTTTAATGTTTTCATCAATGACAGCGAGATCGAATGCACCCTCAGCAAGTTTGCGGATGACACCAAACTGAGTGGTGTGGCTGACACACCAGAAGGATGGGATGTCATCCGGAAAGACCTGGACATGAGGTTCAACAAGGCCAAGTGCAAGGTCATGCACCTGGGTCGGGGTAACACCCAGTATCAGTACAGGCTGGGGGAAGAAAGGATCGAGAGCAGGCCTGCCGAGAGGGACTTGGGCGTGCTGGTGGATGAAAAGCTGGACATGAGCCGGCAATGTGCGCTGGTGGCCCAGAAGGCCAAATGTACTCTCGGCTGCATCAGGAGAAGCATGGCCAGCAGGTCGAGGGAGGTGATTCTGCCCCTCTACTCTGCCCTGGTGAGACCTCACCTAGAGTACTGCGTCCAGCTCTGGAGCCCTCAGCACAAGAAGGACATGGAACTGTTGGAGCGGGTCCAGAGGAGGGCCACAAAAATGATCCGAGGGCTGGAGCACCTCTCTTATGAGGACAGGCTGAGAGAGTTGGGGTTGTTCAGCCTGGAGAAGAGAAGGCTGTGGGGAGACCTGATTGCGGCCTTTCAGTATCTAAAGGGGGCCTATAGGAAAGATGGGGAAAATCTTTTTAGTAGGGCCAGCTGTGTCAGGACAAGGGGTAATGATTTTAAACTAAACCAGGGTAGGTTTAGACTAGATATAAGGAAGAAATTCTTTACAATGAGGGTGGTAAAACACTGGAACTTGTTGCCCAGAGAGGTAGTGGAGGCCCCATCCCTGGGAACATTCAAGGACAGGTTGGATGGGGCTGTGAGCAACCTGATCTAGTTAGCAGTGTCCCTGCTCACTGCAGGGGGGTTGGACTAGATGACCTCCCTTCCAACCCAAAACATTCTATGATTCTATGATTCTATGTAAGTACCCCTAAAATGAAACCCAGGTATGCAAAGGTTGACACTGGAGTTCGTGTTTGTCCCTGTTGATTATGGAAGGTTATGCAATCTCTAATACCTCCTACATGCCTAATTCAGACACAGTCATTCAAAATTCTTTAAAAGCATTCATCTTATTTATAGTTTGACCCAGATTCTAGCCATATTACTGAGCATGTTACTGATACTAGGCATGGAAATATCTTTAAAGAAGAAAAACAAACAACAATTATGAAACAAACACCAGAAATGCTCTAAAAAAATAGGGTACAAAATAATTCAGTGTAAATATTTCATTTTAACAAAATCATTATTTTATTTCTTGAAAAAATTACACATTTGATACTCTTGGGGATTTTCTGGTAGTCTTGTGAGAAAAGCTTAATGTTAGAAAACTTGCTTGGATTTATAATTAAATCCTTCATAAATTCCATCTCTTTTCATATTTCTCCATTAAATGAGCATCACTTTATCAATAGTAAATAATATAATAAGTGCTGGAATTCCTCTGACATTCTTCATATTCTTTCACAGATGTCACTGAAGCTCTGCAGATTTATATTGACTAATGAGCTCATATATTATTCTTTAAAAGACAACCTGCATGTCGAAGTGAAATGCAGAAATGATGAATAGGTCATTGAGCTTAAGAGTAGCTGAATTTTGCCTTGTAAGAATATTGCCTCATCACTGATAGCAAGGCTATGTTCATTTTCTAAAACACAAAAGCAACCCCTTTGTTTCCTTGGGTCTGTACTCTTTAATTTATCTTGTGTTCTTACATCAGCTTTTATTTGCACTTGGAGGAATGCAGCAAGTTTATACATCTTTTTATACACTGGACAAAAATGGCATGGTCAAGGTACGTGAATATAGTTACAGATCAAATAACAGATTCAGTAACTTCATTTCTTTTTGACTAATTAATTTCTCAATGAGGTACACATAGAGACAGAAGTGATCAGTGACATTTTCTTCAGAATTTTCTCTTTTACACGACAAGCAGTTCCAAATGTTTATATTTAAATTGTGTTCTTTTTCTAATCCCTTTATGCTCATGAGAAGTGGAGCAGAATAAAAGCTGCTTACAAATTTTCCAAGAAATATTTAGCTGAAAGCTACAGGCAACATAGCAAAAAAAAGGAATTTAGGATTCATAGATATTCAAAATAGTAAAATTTCAGAGAGCTGAATGGAAGTGAATTTTGCCGGTATTACATGAGTTTTCGTCCATGAAGAAACAATCTCCTAAAGGGCAGCAGGATTTTTTTCTCTAATAAATGAGTCAAAGACAATGAAGAATGTGAATATTTAATACTACAACTTTCTCCACAGTAAAAAGTACAAAATGGATGTATACTTGATCAAAGAATGTGTTGATAAGATGCTGCTGTTAGTATCGCTGAAAAGGATAAAGTATGTCTGGGTTTTGGCATAAACAGTGTAGCTATATTACATGTACAGAATTTACGGGAATGTAAATTCTTGAGCAATGTATGAGTTTATTGGTAGAATACTTTTATTTGTGACATCTATCCCAGATTTAGAAATAGAGCAGAACTTTTACAATAATTTGTTGACCTATTGCATAATCTTCCAGCTGAAGAAAAAATGAATAAAGTTTATATTGCCTGCAGAAAATGAGCATGTTCTTTCAAACAATACTAAATTTCTCTCAAGACTTAATATAACAGAGAATTAATTTCATTCCTTGGTAAATTATTGAGTTGTGTGATCACTCCCACTCTTAAAAAGTTGGTCCATTATTATTAAGCTGAGTAAATTTTTCCAGTGTAAATATTAAGCATTATTTTTGTGATGGTCTTTTTTCCTAGATTAAAAAGCTGCTTAGTCTCAGAAATCTCCTTTCTGCATCTACATATGCAAAAGTAGACTATAAATAACGTCTAAATATTAACTCCTTTATTGGGAGAGAAGATTTTGACAATTTCTTTCCATTTCCAACCCTGATCAGAGAAGATTAGGAGACAGGACATTCTAGATAATAGATGCAAAAAAGAAAGTCTGAGATTTTTAGATCTTTCTGATTTTTCTTTAGATGAATTCCTTAAAAAAAGGTGAATTTTCAAAAATAGCAATATCATTTATATGCATTGACTCTGTTGAGGAAAAGAATCTACTCACTTGTAGTCTACTCCAGAGTTACAGTGGCCCTGTTCATGATTGGTTTCTTTGCCGTTTACACACTAATAAACAGAGGCTGGCTTAAGGCTTTTGGAAAAAATTGCTGTGTATATTTAAAAACAGATTTAAAACACCTGATTGTTTTCAGTGGAATTGGTAAAAAAAAAAAAAAAAAGCTTATCTATTTACAATGCAATTGTGTTTGTTGTTAACAACAGTCAAAATCAGATATATCAGAAAAAGGGGGAAAATATCTATAGACTTTATACATTTGTATATTATATATGTTTGCATAGAAAGATTAAGCTAAGAAGGAAAAGGAGAGGAAAAGTTGGAATAAATCAAATGTGGGAAGATCATTTCACCAGCAGAAACGTAAAACATTTATGCTGGAAGTGTACCTTGTAGTGTGTACTGGGGTGAAGTGTACCAGAGTGAAAACCTGACCCTCTAACACTTATGGCAAAATTCCTATTAACAACATTGGAGTATGGACTTCAGTCTGCATGTAAAATGGGTTTTATTCTTTCACAGAATCCAAAGACAGGAGTCATCTAACAAACCTCACCTTCCCCAAGGTAACCTAAATACATTAACAGCTGCAGAGTAACATGAAAACAGGTGGTACAATACAGTATCTCATAGTTAATAGACTGTTTTATAGAACATATGTCCAGTCACAGGTTCACAGCTCTGTATAGTTGTCATGAGCCATGAATTCCACAAGAAGAGATCCATTCTAGTCTAATTACGCCCTTGTCTCAACAATTTTGTGATGCCTTCAAAATATTTTACTAGCACCAGCCCTCCTCATCTCCACATGCCAGAAAAGCATTTGGTTTCCAAAATATGGCAAAGTAAAGATGGGCTTCCTTTCCTTAGTTACACAAAAGTATAGGGCACACAAGGATAAATCGTGTTTGGCAAAACTGATTGCCTTCCACAACAAAACTAACAGTTCAGTTGGTGTGGGGTGAGTGGTGGACATTGTCTACCTGTATTTCTCCAAGGCTTTCAATATGGGTTTCCCACAGTCTCCTTCTAGAAAAACTGATCTGTTATGGTCAAGTGATCAGTGTAGTGGGTGAGGAACTGGCTGACAGGCTGCACCCAGAGGGTCATGGTAAATAGCTCTTTTTCGAACTGGCAACCTGTCACAAGTGGGGTCCCCCAGGGATCAATTTTGGCCCCAACACTGTTTAGTAACTTCATAAGTGATCTGGATGATGGGATCAAGTGCACCCTGATAAAGTTTGCTGATGATATCAAACTGAATGGGGAATTGGACACTTCAGGAAGGAGAGCCACCCTGCAGCAAGACCCAGATAGGCTTGTCTGGTGCTAACAAATTGCTTTTCCTTGTTTATTTGATACCCTTTAATTCATAGTCTGACCAGCCTGTTTCTCCAATAGCCATTTTTTTCTCAGCTATCACATGATGCTTTTCTTTTATGAAAACTATAATGAATGAAATTGCTGAACTTGGTAGTCAATATACAAACCAAAGTTTAAGATGAATTGAGTCTAAAAGGTGCAGAATCTATCCCAAAGAGTTTGGACTACTCTTGCTAGTTCTGGGGAAGAGATGAAACACAATGCCCCCATTAAGCCAAAACAAAACAAAATTGTAGGATAATCTTCTGACCCAAGGGCAGCTGTTCACTCATAACTTCGAAATGCTGACATTTTTCATAATTCTTTAGTTTCTTTTTCATTGTCTTTTCTACTACAGCAGACGCTTGTGATTATGTGATGACGATTGCTAGTCACAGTGGCAATCCCCCCCATTGAGTGTGATTCACTTCTAGGCTCCTATTTCTGTCTCTGTGCAGTCCAAAATTTTTTTCAGAATGTGTTACACTTGCATAGTGCTGTGTGGCTGATTGCACTTTGAAGTTATGATAAAAAAAAGGAACCTTGATGTCACATATCTTAGTATTCAACTAAGTAAGCTAGCTAGCAAAATTAGACAGAATTAACTATATATTCTATTAAATTATTTTCTTTCAAAAGATGCTGTTAAAAAAAATAACACTTTATGATTTCCTTTGGTACATGGCAGAGCAAGAAAAGCCAGGGTTTGAAATTCCTTAAACACAATTTTGTTTCATTAGTTGAGACAGGTACTTCACTCTCTAAGCCTAATAAAGGTTATTTTCTTTGAATTCTAAGGACTCATCATAAGGCATAAGAAGAAACATAATCAACAAAAAACAGCAGCTGTGATTATTCTGCATGTTAACTTATATTTGCACAAGGTCAGTATTTTCAGAGTACTGGAATGCTGGTAAATTTTTGTTACAAGTTTCCATTTCCTAAGGATCTATTTAAATGTCACTCTTAGATCAAAGTAGTTACAAGAACATCTAGTCCAATTTGCTTTTGCCAATGAAAATTCAACTGGATGGTGTATTTGTTCAATCTAAAGATTGTTTCAGTTCATATGATCAGTTTTAAGTAGATGAGTGGAATTAATATTCTGCATAAACTCTTGAGCAATCCACTTAAATTGTGGAATTATCTTGCATGATACCTCTGAGAAATTCAGTTTCCTGCATAAATAACAAAGGAGTTAACAATCCTGGGAAAGACTGGGAAATATGATCCCTTGTGATCATATTTTGTGTTGCCAGCAGCTTTTGTGAATAATTTTTGAATAATTTTTATCTTTTTTTTTTTTCTATAACAGTAGCAAAAACGTGTGAGCAAACAAGAGCCTGTTACTGCATCAGGGTCACTGGTTTGTGAAATATTGAACAAACAATGATAAAACTTTGACAAATACTTATAATTTCAACAAAATACTGTTATTTTCTGAATTATGTTAACAAGTGATACATTCCAACATTTATGAAATTAATTGTTGTACTTATATCTGAATAAATACATGATATCTGTATTTCTTTCTCATGACCTGGGGGAACTAAAGGAGGCTTAAATATCCTTTCTGAAATAAGCAACTGTTCACAGAATTAAAAGAAACCAACAACGAACAAACAGAAAAACAACAGAAACAAACCCCACACCCTTCATATTCATGAAGAAATTAATCTTTTTTACAGCATTATTATCTTGAACATCAAAATTACCTGTAGGTATTATATCCATGGCTAAGTACCAAGTCATATGAAAAAGTATTTTCTTTGACAAACTTTGTATTTTCTGTTCTTTTTACTGCATAACACCTTTTTTAAATTCCAAGAGGGGGAAAACAAAGTTCGTTTAATTTTCATGTATTATTTGTTTGCTTTTAAAGTAAATTTTCCTTTCAGTTCCTTTCAGTTTCATGTCTGTAGTTTTTGAATTTTTTATTTATGCCCATTTTGATGAAGGGATGACCAATGCTTCATGCTATATTCCAGACAAAATAACCAAATGGGTTTGTACAAAAGACCTTTATGACCTTAGTTCTATTCTCAACAATTAAATTCTGGATTTTTAATTGTTTTTTAAGAGAGTATTTAAAAAGAGTCATGTATTTCTTTAAGGTGTTAACAGAGATAGCTTTGTGTACAGATAAAAATTTCATGCCTGAAATTATACCCCTCTTCAAAGGAGGGATTTAGTGGATTTCAGCTTACATTGTAATGTTAAACACAAAGCCTAAGAAAGTGTTTCATTAGAATTATTTTCAGCTTTTTATTTTTTTATCAGTTTAAATGAACTTAGGTTTATTACTATTGCTGTTGTTTTAAGGTCAAAGATAGATTCCAATTAAAGTCAGAGCAAAGGTTTTGTAAAAGAAAAGCTTTCCATTCACTGTAGCTGAACATATGTGGAGGAACCTATAAATTTTTTTCCCTTGCATGGTAATGGTTAGATTTTCACAACTGGTTTTTTTGTTTTCAAAATTAGTTTAAACAAGAAAAAATAATTTTTTACTATAATGCATTTTGGAATATCATACTAATGATTCCTATATTGTGAGTTGCTTGTTTCCAGAGTAAATCTAAATCAGATGTCACAAACCTCCAGCTTTTTTAAGCATAAAACTGTACTGCTTGAGTATGAGTGTATTGTTAATCACATTAATATGACTTTTTAAGATGTGTCATCATGAAAAATGTCCCCCTTTCTCCCTAATACTTGAACAATGGCTCTATCTTGCAGCTTCTCCTAATGGCAATAAAGACACAAAGAATTATATCTGCAGATCTGTGCCTGCCATTTTGTTTAAATTTGCCAGTTGATGCATTTTGAATACTGAATGGAAATCCTTTCCAAAGGGCAGAAATTAAGACAAAAAGGGACAGTGTTAATTTTAATGCCTATTATATCTTATAACAGGCTACAGACACATACTTACCAGTTTGTGAGATGGGGTTTCTTGGAGAACCTTGGTAACAGCTCTGTAAAGGCAGTCAGTGTTAACAAGCAGCCTGTACTCAAGCTGGATTCAGGGTACTTCAGATAGCTGTCTCTTTTCTGAACTGTGGGCACCTCACATCCCATGGGTGTGGATGTCCAGAACTGAATTAGCTCCCTGCTTAAACTTTCAGCAGGAAGTACAGTAAAATGTGGGCAGTTAGGAAGGTAAGTTACCCCTTACCTAATTTCCTACGAGACACTAGAAGAGTTTTTCTTCTAAGCATAGCTACCTGGGCTACAGAAAAAGTAGACGAATCCATGCCAGATTTACAGGTCAGAGTTTTACTGGTTGGTCAGTTATAACTTTAAAAAAAATTTACATTTCTGACCAGCGCAAAGATAACAGAAATGCACATAAAGCAAAATAATAATTTTTATAACATGACTTACTTCTTTTGCAAAAGCAATTTACTTGTTGTCCACAATAAAACTATGTCAAGAGAGGGATAACAGAAAAGCCTTTCTGTGTAGACTTTTATCTACTAAGAAACTGCTTTCTTCCAGCATTATCTTTATGTGATTGAAGATGTTGAGACCACGATTGACAAACAATGTTAGGAGCATGAAAATACAAATATAAAATATAAGTATAAAACTAATTTAAAAATCCAAACTCACTTCACTTCTCTTTATAATACATGTCCCAAAAGAACAAACCTTTATGCAGATGTATGGAAGGGTGTAAATATATTATTGTAAGATTTGTTAAAAATGGTTAACATAATCTTCGAGGATGCTTTCTGCTGTTTCCCCCCTCCCCTCCTTTTTCCCCCTCTCCCCCCAAGGCCTTCCTGAGAAGCATGTGTTTTTCTCAGTTTGGATGAAATGTTCAAAGAAGCCAACTAGCTTCATAAAATGCTAGCTAGCAGACTTTGAGTCCCAGAGTGATCATCTATACAATCTGTAATGAAAAGAATGAGGTTTATTAGATTGGAGATTATATACTTTGCACACATCTTTTTTCCTCCTCAACTTTTCTTTTTTCCTTTTAAAAATTCATAGTACATTAACAAAAGGTTGCAATTTATTTTCTTTCATTTATGTAGCTGAATATATTGCATGAGTATATCAGGGATGCAGCTTGCCAAGAAAGGGTATCTGTGTAAGACTGATGACATTAATGGGAAAATACAGCTTCTTTACAATTAGTAATATATCTTATTTTTCCTTTTTGGACACTTTCTTAAAACACTCCATGGAACGCCATGTAATTTGATTTTTTGCCAGTTTGTATCTACTGACCAGGAACCAGCTTTTCCGTCCCTGCTATTATCTTGAATAATCATTACTTGTAAGGTAATGGAGTTGTGATCTACAAAAACAGGAACCAAAAGTAGTCTGGTAAACCGATTTCATATAATTTGGCATATAATTTAAATCAAGAAAAGCCTAACAAAAAGTTACTTAACTCTTCTATTTTCTGTGTCCTATTGAAAAGATGAAATTATGTGAAATATTTTTGTATTGTCATAAAAAATGAGGTGTTCAAATATGAAGTATTAATTAAAAAAAAGAAAAAGGTAATTCCCAAGACCCTTGTGAAACTAATAAAAAAACTTCACTGACTTCTCAGTACAGAAATTTCTACACATATTAGAGAAAACATCTGAAACAAATGGGCTCTCTGTACTAAAATGCTACTTTAGAAAGCCTAATTTGTTGCAAATCAAACTAAATTAGAGCTTGAAATGAGAACACTGCTACCTTGCACTTCATGTAACAATGCTGCATCCTAACAGCATGTAAGCCATCACAAGATTTAGAGCTCAGCTCAATCAGGGACAACAAAATTAGAAATAAATAGAGAAGGATCAATACAAAGTGTTGTCTGGCATAATGAAACAGCCCTTAGGTAGAAAATCTATTTTATTTCTCTCTCGGCAGTTGTACTCCGACAATCTCTGACCCAGTCTGCTACACAGTAAGGTTATTTATTTTATTGAGAAAAAACATGGAGTTACATCTCTTATATTACAGAAATATTATTTTGTTGATCAATAAAGTAGTTAAAAAATTTAGGTTTTATTGTTAAAGATAGTTGTAGTAACACTGCTGTTATTTAAATCAACATTAATAATTACCTTGTATTTTATGCTGTTATGGCAATCAATGCTTAGCAGGAAATGCCATCCACCACGCTTTTATGAAACATCAGAAATTGTGCCAGATGTTGTTGAGCCCATTCTAATAATGACAGAAATAAAAACATACTTATATGACTGAACACTCAGTATCTGGTGCTGAATGCTCAGTACTTATTCCTTTACGTTCTTTTGATTTATGCCAAGGTCTAAGGAAAGACTTGTATATCCTTATTGGGATTTTTAATTTAGAAGAGTGCCTCCCTCATGTCTCTTTGTGCCTCTCTCAATGCCTGGATTCATGCTGAAAATTCTGTTTCTGCACATGCCTACAAGTAGCTTAGCATATTGGGATACAGACCATGATTTCAAATCTAGTTTTATGGGTTTAGCATGTTCTTAACACCTTCAGCTGTTCTTAAGAGGATGAACTGGGCAGTCTTTCCAGAGTGCTATTGACTGACCTTGTAACTGCACTATCAGATGTCTTTCAAACTTGTGGGGGTGCTTCTCTCCCTTTTAAATAATATACTAATGTGAGAAGCTTTCTTACATTTTCTTTCCTGCCAGAAGGCAATTAAAGCTTAACTCACCTAAGAGAACTGTATTCACCAAGCTGTGCTAAATTTGAGCATCTTACTCCACAGAAACACAGAATGGTTGAGGTTGGAAAGGACGTCTGAAAGTCATCTGGTCCAACCTGCCTACTCAAGCAGGGCCACCTAGAGCTGATTACAGTGTCTAGATTTTATGGGTTTTTAATATCTCTACGGTCACTCCATGATCTCCCTGGGCAACTTGTGCCGGTGCTCAGTCAGCCCCACAGTAAAAAAGTGTTTACTGATGTAAAGAGGGAACCTCCTGTGTTTCATTCTGTGCCCATTGCCTCTGATTCTGTTACTGGGTACCACTGAAAAGAAGAGCCTGGCTCTGTCCTCTATGCACCCTCCCATCAGCTATTTATATGCATCGATAAGATCCCAATGAACCTTCTCCAGGCTCTCTCAACCTTCCCTCATAGGACAGATGGTCCGGTCCCTTCATCATCTTCGTGGCCCTTTGTTGGACTCTCTCCAGTTTGCCTGTGTCTCTCTTGTACTGGGGAGCCCAATACTGGACTCAGCACTACAGGTATGGCCTCATCAGTGCTAAGTAGAGGGGAAGGATCCCCTCCCTTGACCTGCTGGCAATACTTTTGCTAATGCAACCTAGGATACCTACTTTGTCACAAGGACACATTACTGGTTCATAATCAACTTGGTGTCCAGCAGGACACCCAGACCTTCTTTTGCTAAGCTGCTTTACAGCTGGGTAAGAGATTTCCAGCTTGCAGTTTGGGTTTTTTGTTTTTTTTTTAATATGGAATAGCTCTGTCTTTAAATTTCAAACCCCATGAGGGGGACAGAATTGTATTCAGGTTCCTTATATTATCTGTGAGCACTTAAATCTCTACAGTATTTTAGTCAAAGGGAGAATAGTAAAATGCAAAGGAATAAGTACAGCTTGAACAAAAAACAATAAAAAATGAACAAAAACCAAAATAAAAAACAAACAAAAGAAGGATGTGATTTATATATTTTCCCAAGTACACAAAACCACCTTGTGTTTATAATTAAGGCAAGTAATACCATGGTTTGGAGTTTAAAATATGTCCCATTTCCTTTTGAATAGCTCTAGAAACATCATAGCATATTCTATATCCTGTGGCATCTTGTTCCGAGTGTAAGATTTTCTAGATTCTTTTCA
This sequence comes from Gorsachius magnificus, assembly GCA_034008185.1. Classification (NCBI taxonomy): domain Eukaryota; kingdom Metazoa; phylum Chordata; class Aves; order Pelecaniformes; family Ardeidae; genus Gorsachius; species Gorsachius magnificus. The sequence goes on from CM067081.1 coordinate 170,482,169, forward strand.
AAGCTGTCTCATCTCTAGTGATTTCTTATCTTATTTGCCCTAATAATACACATATTTAATGAAATTCCGAGGGCAAGATATTTGAAAATAGGATGTTGCATCACTACCATATTGATACATTAATTCTTTTCTTAGAATTACTTTATAGACATTAAATAAATCATTAGATGATTGACATTTATGTCTCAGAGCTGCCATAATACCCGTATTGTGAAATCTGCTTGTGGGGAGAAAAGACAACCTTCTTTATTTTTAATTCCTTTCTCCAGTGAAATTCTGAATAGGTCTTGAGCCAGGAACAAAACATATTAGTCGCTAAAATTCCCCTTAGCACCACCAATACCTGAAATAAGAGCAAGGAACAATACCTTTTGTAAGATTTGCTAAGGTTTTGATAGTAAACAATCTTTCTCCTGCTGGAGCACTTTGAGTTTCTTATTGCTTCAAAAGTCACTATTTTAATATTCAGGCTGCTGTTGTTCAGAAGTGTAGAATATGTTAAAGTTACGTGCATTTGTTAGATTAGCAGCACTAAAGAGTCTATCTAGCAAATAAAAAAAAGTTTCTTAGAGGGAATTAAGGAGGAGTTTTATTTGAGTATGATTGCTATAGGTGTCAATTACTTAGCATACAACAGTATTATCCTGAACTTTGCAAATAGGAACTTTTAGGCCTCAAACTACCAAAACAAATGATAAATGTACACCCAAGACTGTAAAAGACAGTTTTCATGTGCTTGTTTTAACCTTCTGAGCTGTGTTTCAATAAAAATGTTTGGTTTAATATTCAATAAAATATTGAATAAAAATTACACAACTGGATTATTCAAGAAAATGGTTTTGTCAAAAAAAATCACAATCATATTAAGTTTCTGGTTTGGTCTAATAATTGGCTGTGATTTTTTTTTTATTTTTTATAAATTATATATCTTTCATTATGCAATGTAACAAATCTAGATGAATTTTAATTCTTATTGCAAATATACAGATTAGAAAGCAACAATATCTGCTACTTCTAGTACCAGACATTATGTAATATGTAATAAGTAATATGTAATATAAGTAATATGGCCAGCAGCATCAAATTTATTTTATTCTGCCTTTTGCAGAGTCACTAAAAAAGAGAAGAAACAGTGAATAGTTACTGTGTCACCTATAGATTTTTTTATGACATAATACTACAGTAACACCTCAGCTGTGGGTGAGAATGGAAACCATCTGCCTAATTTTCATTATTTTAGCAAAAGCCCCCTGATATATCACCTCTTCCTCAGCTACTCAGAAAGAGGCACTTTCTCTGACTTCCCAGCCACCCACCATCTGCTAATAAATTTTATCTGTTTGTCTGTCTGCCTGTCTATTTGACTTCCTTCTATGGAAATGGGAAGATGGGGAAAAAAACAATAAACAATATTTGTCAAAGCTATCTCAAAAATCTTTTACCAGAAATTAGAAATCTAAATGTCTAAATAATGCTTTTTATTCTTTATTTTATAGCTCAAAATATGTCTCACAGGACTTTACATACCCAAAAGACATGTCACTCTTGGGGTATCTAATCCAGTAACGTAATAACAAGGATGGCCTTGGTGTTTGGGAGCTGAAAGTAGCTTTGAAGAGTGTATGTTCTTTGATTGTCAGTTTCCTTGCACTACACATAGTGGAATTGTGCATTGGGGTTTGGTTTGATGGGTAAAACATTAAATTGTCAGTTGGTTTGTAATTTGAATGCCATACGGAGACAGGGCACTAGTAGTTGAAAATTGGATACTGTCCACCCACCTTTCAACACTGTCACAGCAGATTGCATTTGCAAGTCTTATAACTATAATAATGTTATATCTGTCTGACCACAACTTAATGCCTGTATCCATACCTGAGAGCTACAGAAAATAGTTGTCCTTCACATTTCAAATGCATTTAATGATAACCCACTGTAATTTTGCTTTCTGAATGAATACTCAAAAGTTTTGCTCACTGCTCACATTTGTAGGTGTTCCAACGAAGGACAGAACAATGGAAGCTGTCAAATTAATGACGTGTTATCATCTTAACATAGAAAGGTGTAACATTTTTAATAGCAGAGACTAGATTAATGTCGTTTCAGCCATAAGGAGCTGGGAATCAATTTCAATGCTAATCAGTGGTTTAAAGAATAGATTAGTAATGCAGTAAATGCCATTAACCTTTCAAGCACTGCCACGACATGAAGCTTCCTGCAGAGGCATAAAGCAGTGTGCAGCTGTGACACAAACAGAGCAAATACAGCATGGAAAAGTATTGAAGACTTTCTTGTCTATTTTATGGCAAAATTATGCTCTGAACAAGTCTTACTTAAAAAGTAGAAAAATCTTACCTTTTAACAAAAAAAGCCCCTTTTCTAATACAATGTTTATTTTTTAGCTTGAATTTTCTGAAATATGAAGCACCACCTAAACAAAAGGTTTTGTGCGAATTATATAATATTTGTTGGCACGAAGCTTGCTTTCCAAAATATGATGGTTTTTTTTACAACTTCATAGTGAAGTGGTGTATAAGGAAATGTGTATTGTGGCTTTTAACACTGCTGTGCACAGTTCAGTGTTGAGAGATATTCTAACATATTATTTATGAGTTTTCTCATCTATGTTAATGGAGACAGTGCAATCAGTATGAACAGATACCATTGTCACAGTGTTCTCATTGAAAACCACATTCTTAAACTTTATGATGGTCAAGGAAAAATAATACCCTCTTGCCTGAGAAAACAAACTCCACTGGTACTGGAAGAACTGGGTTTCTATCTGTAATGATCTCCAAGACTGACCATCTACACTACTGGAAAAGAGCAGGACCTAAACAGTGGTCACAACCAACCCAGAAAGATCTCACAGTCTTAAAATATTTGGTCTTATCTGTGACTCATTCAAGTGTATAGAAAAGCATGCAAAGAGCAAACCATTGTTTTTTAAATAACTCTCCCACATTTGAATAAATATGGAGTAGATAGGGTATACTTGTAACTAGGCAGTACTCATTAGTTTTGATATGAACTTGGCAGTACAATACATGTAAGACAATTCATGAGGTATTTTCTGTTATGTTCAGTAAACATTGTTCTCTAAGTACTTAAAATATTATACTGGTATCAACATTTTAACTGAACTGTCATCTCATTTTTAATCCCCAGAAGGGTATGAGTTATAAAGGTATTTTGCAACAACACACATTTTATGTGTAAGAAAGCTCTGTGACCTTGTAGAAGAAAATAGAAACTTTAATTCCCCTTGTATAAGGTTATAGACCTTGAGAATCTAATTTAATTTCTGCTATTCTTTTATTCACTTTCTAATGTTCAATCAGAATGGTGAGATGATGATACATGTTCCCCAAGCTGTTTTAGTCTTGGTATTCCATCATTTTGAAAGCATTGTTGATACAATCAATGATGATAAATGATTCATCTCACTTAATTAGGGTGAGAAAAAAGTAAGATACTTCAAACAAAACTATTTTAAGTGGATGTAATGCTTAGACTTTCCTAGTCTTCTTCATTTTTACGTATGCTAGCATTTCTTCCCATCCTCATTAAGGTAGACATATCAATGTTTCATATGCCAAAGTTTTTAGAAAAATTAAAAAGTAGTCCCTTAAGTGCAGATTTTTCCTCAAGCATGGTCTGTCTTTTGTTTATATATTTTTTCCTCTGATGTAACTGAAAAAAATGTTATTTGGTTGATTTGTTTTTCTGCTTCAATCAAATGGTCATAAATACCAACTTCATCAAAGAGTGCATATTTATTTCGGGAAGATTACATGAAGCAGAAAAATAAATGGTTAATGATGCACTGACTCTTAGATTTATAAAATGCAGATAACACCTTTAGTGGGAAAAGGCTACTTTGTATGATTATATGAATTATTGTCCTTTGAAAGAAATGAAGAAAAATCAGTCATACAAACTGCATGACTTCTCTCAGAAAACAGCTTATGGCATATGAAAGAAGAGACCAGAAATTGGAATAGAAAACATTGTGCACTAAGCCACTCTTCAACCTTTTCCTATCAGCAATTCCAATGTTAGACCAGGCTATGTTTAATCAAGAAACTATTTTCACAGATCAGAAAACAGTGAATTGTGAAAGAGGGAGGAGTACAGAATGTATGATAACATACAGATGACTGAGAAGAACTATAATAATTCTGGACAAAGGGAGGCTGAACACGGTGTGGAATTCAAGATTTGTGAAGAGAGGAATAATATTAAACTTGGGTTTTCCACTCATGCTTTCTACTAAGAATGTTTTTCTATTAGTGATTATCATAATGTAAAAATATTTTTGAAGTGAATGGTATCAACTAAGATGGAGAGTTCTCCATCAGTCAGAAAAGTTCTGCGCCTAACAGGCATTCAGTACAGTGTCAAATGGCAGAAAAATGGGTTTCATGGAAAGAACAGATACATATTTTTTTGATTAAAACATTTTACATAGATAAACTGCAATAAGAATTTTTGAAGTGACCAGTTGCTGAAATATCAATGGAAAAAATTTGCTGGACAGATGGACAAAAGAAATATTTATCTTAATCAGAAATGGGAATTTTGGCAAAGTTATAATATCATTCATCCCCACTCAGAATCATACATAAGAGAAGTTCTGCTTAATAGAATTCACATTTTCAGGAAGCAAAATATAGAAACTTGATTACAAAAGCTACAAGCACCACAGAAATCTAGTTTCAAAGAGAAACATGACATCAAAATTTGAATACTCATTACACCATTAAAAAACTCAGTGTACATCTTTGATCATGTGTTTCATTTACTATTCCAAAGTTTTCAATTCTTTTGGACATAGCCAACTTAAAATGATACCATTGATATAACAACATAAAGATATCAACTAAATACAACAAAGGTGTTTACCACCACAGGAGAACAAATATTTCCCCTGGATTGATCCCCTCTTCATTGGTCTCATATGCTAATAATAAGGCATATTTTTCTACAGTCAGCAAAGCCATGCTGTGAAGGGTGGAGATATTAAATATGGGTAGTGAAAATATTAAATATCTGTAAATTTGGCAAAAGTTAAATGTGTTTATTTTGACTAGTTAAAGAGGGATACAAATTCCTTCTACAAATAAAAATAAAATGCTAGCAGCAATAAAAGAAATGTCCGTTGTCTGAGATCATGTATCTTTACCTAAGTAGCTTCTTTAAAATAAATTGTAAAAACTCTGGAATTGCTAACTCTCTAACTGAGGTTTTATAAAAATAAAATAAATATAATAAAGTGAAAATTATGGTGAATTGAAATAGGTAAAGATACTCTGAGTATAGGATAAATCCTTGGCAAATGCTGTTGCAGATTAATATTGCTTATTTACTACTTTATTAATGATATTGATACAAGACATCGCACAAGACCTTGGTTGAAATACTGAGTTCAGCGCAGCGTAATAAGTAGTAAGAATAATAGCAATGATAGCAGAGTACAATACAAATAGAAATATAAGGCAAATACATTTTCTTTAGATACTTCAACTAGATTATTAAAACACTATAAGTATAGAGACAATATTATCTTGGAATTATTAGATTCTGATCCAGAATGTGATGAAAAAATTCACTTTAAAATGCACCTGATTAGCTTGGACAACCATTCCCCAGACATGCTCATGAATGCATGGTGTCCTCCATCATTTGTCCTGGTCTCCAAAAGTTTTGTTTTGTTTTGTTTTGGGGTTTTTTTTGGCAGTTGAACTTGTTTTGGAATCAGAATTTAGAGCTAGAGAGTAATTGATGTCTCCCAGACAGGACAAGAAGTGAAAAAAATCTAAGCCATGGCCAAAGCTTTGTCCTGTGATTTTTCCCAAGGAAGTAAAAATAACTTTAAAAGTGTAAACCTAAACCAATGGTTTCTATGAACTCAGGACACAGAATCATGCAACTACTTTGAAAACCAACATTAATTTGTACATTGACTAATAGCCAATGTTTATCTCTAATACATATAAAATACAGCATTTATGTTAGGATGAAAAAATAACCTCTACTAGTGTTAATTGAAATGAGTAGGGATTATATTATATCACCTTAATGTAAAAGCCAAGTAAGCTGCTGATGATCATAATTATCACTGACTTAATAAATACAGAAGGTGCTGTACAATTTATTGTAGTAAATCAGTTAAAATAGAAACAAGATATCAAAAGCAAAAATAAGCTCAGTATTGAAGAGAAGTCATTCAATGTGGTAAGGCTACAGAAATTACATGACATTAATGTGCCTTGATGTACTGTGTAGATTTTAAAAACTTTAGGTGTTGCTATTCGGTATTACATTAGTTTCTCCCCAGGAAAGGAAGATAATGCAAAGAGCAGTTCCATGGATTTGAGACACCAGTATGTGTTGAAGTCTTAATGAATGGTATTTACCTTCTGAACAAGGACATTTGTTGTTACAGTGCAATTCATCTGCATCCACTTCCCAGGTTTATCAACAGAAAATAATGAAGTTTTACATTAAAATTAAATGAAGTCATACTGGAGTAAAAATAATTGAATGTTTTGTGGATGACTTGAAAAGATGATTTAAGAGTTCATGGAATACAATCCCCCAAAACTCTTCCACTTTCTCATTCTTCACTGTAAACTGAGTCTTTAGAGGTTTAGAATGATGAGAAGGTATTTGAAAAACTTAATTTTAAATGTAAGGTCATTAAGATCTTAAGGGGATTGCTTCAAAGTGACAGTGCCTGGTAACAGAGAAAGGATGATCCTGTTTTTAGGGCACTAAACTGGACTTTGAGGGGATTATGTTTGGTTTTGTCCTTACCATAAACTTCCCTAAGCAGTGACTGTCTTTATCCAGGGTTGTGGGGGCCTTGGCTCACTTGAGCTAAATATGAGTAATAATCACAAATTAACCATACATATTGTCTTCAGTAAAAAACAAAGTATTTATTAACTCTTAAAGATGTGTTTTACATCATCATATTCCAGTGCACATGATCAAGTATAACGAGGATTTAATTCAAAGCTTGTCTACATCATTGAGAGGTTTTTCTCTGATTTAGTGGATTTTGGATTACATGGTAGGAGATTTTTTTACCAGGAACAGCATCAAAGTGAAGGTCTCTCTGAGATCTGAGATCTTACTTTAAGTAAGACAGAAGGAAACTGTGATGCTGGCAAAAACTGTTGGATTCTGAAATTCCATTGATATAAAAATTTGAAGTACAAAATGTAAAGAAACATTTCGGGTATCGTTGACAGGAGTGACTGAAGGTGAATGTAGCTATGCCCATTTGCCTAAACTGAGGCACTTGCCCCTTTCACTTTTAAAGATGGGTACCAGGCATTAAGTTTTTTGATATGCTGAGTACATACATTTTAAGCTTAATATTAACTTGTAATAAGAACCTTGTAATAGTTCTATTAAACTAAGTAGAAAACCAGAACATTTACATTAATTATTCCAGTGTTCTCCTAAATAGTGTTTGTAGTCTGTTCATGAGTCTGACCATTTTCACACTCTTAATGCACTCACTCCTAATGCAACCAGGAAAGTTGAAATTATTCTTGTAATTCCCATTGATTAAATCCATTTTCTCAGAAAATATTCCACCATAAAAAATTATGAACAATGGATTTTAAGCACATTCTTTTCAAACTGTCACAGTTTAAATTAACAGCTGCAGGAAAAAAAAACTTTATTAAGCATGCTGGTAATGACCTTATTACTATGTATAGTTAGTGTTCAACACAACTGGTATTCTGCAAGTACATGCCTATCACTGTCATATCCTGAACTTTTCTGAATATGAAGTTGGAAAAAGAGTATCATCCCAGAAATTCTGTATTTCATGGTTCACAAATACCAACTATACCTCTTGCACATTTTTTCCCTTTGTATTTATAAAACTGTGATAATCTATATGGACAGAGAAAACAACAACAAAAATCTACCAGAAGTTTAGATAATTCCTCAAATGGGGAAAGATTTATAAAAGAGTAAGCCCATTTTGTTTCAGCTTTAGCTGACCTGCATAGTTTTTTCTCCTTATTTAGTTTGTTCTTTGAAACAAAACAGACCAAAAAAAAATCTCTGAGCTGCCAAAAAAAGCTTCAAAATAAGATCATTTTTTTTCTTTTAAATGAAACTGTTACTTTTATATTTATTGAAATATGGGCAAAGATACTTGTATTTGTGAAATATTTGTACTCATTTAAGAAAAAGAGACCTTTTGATAAGAACAGACCACTTTTTACCCTTCATTTTACCACACTGGTATTTGCTCAGATCCATCTAATAACAACCATCAAAATCACAGAAAGAGATCCTTTTAAACAGTGACCAAAGTTTCTTATCTGTTGCCACCCCCATCAAAATCATCAGCTTGATGTTTGTATAAGTGACTCTAACAGATCTCACAGGATTTTTACGTTTCCCTTATCCTTTCTGGAAACTATTCACTGTTTCTAGAAGACTGGAAAAACGTTAATGATGACAGAAAAGTCATAAAAAAGAACATTCTGTTCAATTCAAAAATATCCCTTACCTCTAGTCACCTTTTCTGCTTCTGTACAGAGATTCTTTTCATGAGAGCTTATTTCAATAAGTATTTTAGATCCTATTAACATGCATAGAATTAGAAAAAAAAATCTTGTATGGTTTTAGAAGAAAGGATTTGACTCCTGACACTTTGATCCCACAGAAACTATGTCATGGGCATTCAGTGTGAGATCTCAGGAAACCAGACTCTTTCATTTAACTAGTGCAAGGTTTGCCAGATAATTCCATTTTCTCTTAGATTTTTCAAAAGGAAGAGCATAGAATAAAGAAAATATGCAGGTAACTCATCAAGTATATTGAAAAAATATAAGACAGTGCATTTACAATACAGAAAGTGCAGACAGCTCACAGCTTCCAGGTACATTCATAAATGTCTGAGCAAATTAGTGTTATGTCTCAGACAAGTACGGATCAGCCGGGCCATCTTGTAATCAATAGGTGTGCCCACTGTCTGGGTTGATGGCTGTCTGACATGTCTGAGGTGAGACAGGGATAGAAGGGGGTTGACATCAGAATGAGTAGTTGCAAATGGCAATTCCTCCTCCTTCACATCAGTGATTTAAACTTCAGGAAAATCTAGCCTACATGGGTTTGTTCTGTATTCAGGACAAAGATTTTATAAGCAAACATTAAGAATACCACCACTGTATTTGCTAACAGGAGAAAAGGATTCAAGAACTATCCACAGTAGATGAACAGGTAATTTGTTTGTGGAACTGATGTCAGTGGTCAGATAAGATTTAGATAAGATAGGACCAAACATCTGTTAGTTCCAGTACTTTTGTTTCACTGAACAGCTCCAGAGCTAACTACAAATATCAGTTTTATGACAACAAAAAGTCAAGCATTTGTTTATGTGAACCACCCCCCTGTGCCTGCCTTTTGTACTCTCCAGTTTATAGCCATTTGGAATCATTTCTATATTTACAGCTTGTCAACACATTAGGTATCTAGTTCTTACAGGTTTTTTAAATTACTAAATTACATTAAGTCCAATTATCAGCGTTTGCCATATTATCATAATTATAGAGTTATGTTGGCTTCCTTATTAAACAAAATCTTTTCTATCTAATAGTTGAGATGTCCTAACCTCACCCACTGTCTTCTGCTTTTCTTTTATAATTAACAGAAAAAGTCATCATAGCCTCTGATTCATTAAAAGCTGGCTTATATGTGATGATATTTAAAAGCAATTCTCTCATGCCAAGCAGAGTTATTAGACCTAATTTTTGTGTACATTTTTTCTAAAGGTTAATCAAAGAAAGAAACAAAAAACCTTCCCAAGCTTAGTATTGGTATGCATGCATATTAACATTTGCTTTCAAAATGTATTCCCAGGCCAGCCTCCGTAGATAATTCTCACTAAAAAAGGATGTTTTGTAAAATTATCGCAAAAGCATTATATGGACTTGGTAGACCACCTTTATTTTTTCACAACAGAACAAGAAATGGAGCATTCTTTGTTTAAAAGATAAAATCTGCATTCTTTCTCATAAAACTTTTTAACTTCTTGGATTTACAGTTTATCGTATTTTTATAATCCCTTTAGAATCTACTGTTTTAAAGAATGTTAATCAACTAAAAGTCAGGGATAGGTCTGAAATTGAACAGTGGGAAGTTTTCCAAAACCCCTTTTTTCCCTGACTGGATCATTCAGACTTTGTTCTTTCTTCACCAGACCCACACACAGTCAAATTATACAGAAAGCAAGCTGACTATTAAGAAAGCAAGTTTAGTTTAGAGATAATTTATTTCACATGCTTGGTGACTGTATGTTCAGGCCACAAAGCAGACTGAAGTTCTGACGTTCTAGCAGCCTGCAGAATAGAGATTTTTCTTCTATGGTCATCTCAGCAAGGTAAAGATAACCTCACTAGTTTATGAAAACACAGCTACATCAGTTCACGAAGTTGTTAATTTACCCATCCATATGATAAAACCTTTTGTTTCAGTATTTTGTGAGAACAATGTTTGTGTTCTTGCCTTTCATTTGCAGATGATGAAAGTTTAGAATTTCTTGAAGGCATCTCACTCCATCCAGTTAATGAGTTGCATCCAACCCAATGAGTTGCAATGAGGTGTCCACACTTGAATATTCCAGATATTCACGTTCTACTTGGGGACAGTCACTTCTGATAGTTCCTTTAGGAATATGTTTTTAGAGGATGTATGTACAAAATCAAACACAAATTTTTGTGCTGGAGATTACCAATTCAGTTTTCTCATCTAGATGATTATTTTAGCTGAGCAGTATTACAGGATCTTTTACTAGATGCAAATAATTTTTCTCCATTTCTGAATGGTACTTGAGAGTCACAAGAATTGGTTATACATCAACAAATGTTTGAAGAGGAAAGCATGTTGCTGGTTTATAGCAGGAATATTTTTTTTAATATACGTTCTATACATATTTTCTGAGTTCTTTCTATTGATAAAAATGTTAGTATTATTGTCTTAATCTTTACAAAGACAGTGAGATTTGATTTTTATTTCTTTGATTTATGCACTTAATGGGGATTGAGAATACAAAGATGGAGATACAACAAAATGAAAGAAAGGCAGTGAGACAAATTATGCTCTCTCCAGTGCTCTGGGTATATAGAATTCACATGGAGAATGCATATTGAAGACTTTCAGTTACAAACAGTTTAGTTAGCATCCCTTTTCCACAGACTAATTCCTGAACACAGCAGTCAGCAATAATATTTGCACTGTCATGAGTTTTAGAAGTAATGAAAAATCTTCTATGGTGTACTTGAATTCATTTTTGACATACACCTACTATGGATTTACAGTAATTTATCTTGGGTGCTGAATAAGCCTCCTTTTTTCACACCTCACCACATCACTATTGTGAGGCTTAATTACAATGCTGTCTCTTTTCCATTTAAGTGTGTCAGAATTTATATTGTAACTTTCACACTGAAACCAGTTAACACTAAACAGTCATGTCATCCAAAACAGTGTTCCACTGAAGCTGTAAAAATTAATTTTTGTTGCAACTAAGTCCAATCTCCTGCTGGTTTTCCTTTCCCTCAGGAAGGATACGTTACTATAACTTAGCAACTGAACTGTTGCTAAAACATGTAGCTCTGAAGCTTTGAGATAAATGTACTTTAGCATTTTGTGCCAATTAAGCCTAATAAATAAGTATTAACCACATTTTATTGAAAACTTATTCTGAATAAGTTTAGTGCAAACTGACTGGTATTTAGGAATTTTGCATCAAGAAATAAAATCATTTGTTTCTAATGTGAAAGTTAGTTTTATGATATTTAGATAAAATTGTGAATCCATACCACTTTTGCTTTACACAGCTTTTTATGTGATGTGTTCAAATCAAATGGCTTCTTATTCAGAATGAAAAAGTTGTTCTATACTTAAGAACTATTTATCAACTAAAATAATTTCTCTAATATATTCGTTTAGAAAATACCAAGTGGGTGAGTTTCAACACCCACACAGGTCCCTGATGATGTTATGGTTTGGAATTTATTTCTTCATTTTAATTAATTATAGAAAAAAGTCTCCAGGGAAACAGATCAAAACAAAACTCTTGTCAACTCTAAAATAGCTGTCCTTTGTGGAATAAAACCAGACATATTTAATGGAGAAACATATAGCATTAGGAAATATAGCATTTTTTATACTAATTTTTATAACAATGGAATATACAACAGTTTCATTGGAATATGTCCAATTGTAAAAAGCTGCTTTTATTTGATTTTTTCCACACAGCTAAAAGGTGTTTCCTGGAGAAAAAAACCATTCCTGTACGTAAGGATTTTATCAACAACACTAAAGATTATATCAACTCAGTTGGTGATAGATATCACAGCCCAAAATATTTTCCCCCACCACTCCTGTGACAATCCTGTGCTACACACTAAAGCTGTTATCTTCAATGCATCAGCAAAGGAGGTAATTATTGAGATCTAAGATCCTTGGTTTGCCTACTACTACTGTAGCCTTTCATATGTATTTGGCAGCATGCACTTTAATTCTAAAGTGCCAAGAAGGCCAGTGGTATCCTGGGGTGCATTAAGAGGAGTGTGGCCAGCAAGTCGAGGGAGCTTATCCTCCCCCTCTACTCTGCCCTGGTGAGACCCCACCTGGAGTACTGTGTCCAGTTCTGGGCTCCCCAGTTCAAGAAAGATGAGGAACTCCTAGAGAGAGTTCAGAGGAGAGCAACAAGGATGACTAGGGGACTGGAGCATCTCCCCTATGAGGAAAGGCTGAGAGAGCTGAGCTTGTTCAGCCTGAAGAAGAGAAGACTGAAAGGGGACCTAATAAACATGTACAAATATCTTAAGGGTGGATGTCACGAGGACGGAGCCAGACTCTTCTCAGTTGTGCCCAGCGACAGGACAAGCGGCAATGGGCACAAAGTGGAGCATAAGAGGTTTCAGTTGAATATGTGGAAGAACTTCTTTACTTTGAGGGTGACAGAGCACTGGAACAGACTGCCCAGGGGGCTTGTGGAGTCTCCTTCTCTGGAGATATTCAAAGCCCACCTGGACGGAGTCCTGTGTACATGCTCTAGGAGAACCTGCTTTATCAGGGGCTTGGACTAGATGATCTCCCGAGGTCCCTTCCAACCCTTGCCATTCAGTGATTCTGTGAAATAAGTCTGGATCCTTCTTATCTGACTTTTATGTACAGGGTAGACTGAAATTCACTGGAAGGAGCCCAGGAAAGCACTGGCAGACTGTTAGCATTGATGAGATTTAATCTTAAAATCAGAATCTAGTGACATTAAAAAAGATTCCATTTTCCAAGCTGTATTTCCAGCTTGGTCAACAAGCTTGAGTTCACAATATCTCAACATTTGGCTGAAGGATTTCACTATGGACATAAAGAATGTTACATGGGACAAAGATAAAGGTGGCCTGAAGTGTTCAGTGATCTGCCACACACAGACACCTGACACAGACTCACTATGCAGCCAACCACACAGCTAAAATAACTGTACTGTTCAAGCTCATACAAAAGATGCAAACTCCCCACACAGGATTTTTTTCTTTTCTCTTCTAGCATAAGATAATCCAAAAGAGACTTTCGCTTATTACAAGGTTTAAGTTAGGCCCATTTCCATTAAATTCCACCCCACTGCAAATGACGTTAGAGATGATTTCTGCATTTTGCAAAGTTTGGAAATGGGAGCTTTAAAGAAATAAAAAGCCTGACATTTTTTTATTTATATTGTCAGTATTCTGACAATATAACTGTTAAAGCATCCCATCAGTCTTATCAACCGATTCTTCCAAAATCAACTCACTTAGACTGAGGACTGTATTTTAGGTCTCAGGAAATCTAGAATTACAGGATGAAGAATGTTAACAACAACAACAGAAATAATATGGAATATGAACCTATAAAAATTTAACACTTCTGTAATTCTGAAGGTTTTTATTTTTCTATAAAGTATGGTTTACAAGTAGAAAACAATTATGTGGTATGATATAAATGGGTTTATCCATATTTCTATGGTTTATATAATATGAATTTTCTATCACAACTCTGTGGGATAACTCATTTATACAGTAACTTACTCTCCACTACCTATCTACTACTTGCTGTTTGTCTTCAGATCTATCTATCTGTCTTGTTCTCTCTTCAATTCATTGATGTACAGATTTTTTTTCAGTATAAAAGTGAGCCAAAGTAACTTTTTTAAGGGTTGGTGAATCAGAAGGAGATAATCCATCCTAGAGCTTCCAGATGACTTGCTGTGCACCTTTACCCATTGGTGGACGTCACTTTTATTTCAAATTGATTTGAAGTTCACAGAACAGCTGACCTTGGTGATCATAAATACAAATGCAGTGAAGAAGACAGAAGTTTTCTTTTATTTTCCCTTGTCTCCTGTCCTAACCATCAGCACAACAATTACATAGAACGCGGTGTGGTTTATATGACAATATTATTATTTCAAGAGTTCTCAGTCACTGCTGGATGTGAAAGCAGTAAAAGCTACCAATTCATAGAAATGAAAAAATGGTTTAAAATATGCAAAAGTTTCACATACAAACATGCTATTATCATATCTGTATATGCTGGATCATCATTTTGTCCATACTGAATGCTGGAGTTGTAGTCTTTAACATGTGAATCTGTTTTCCAGCATATCCACAGAACTTAGTTGCCAAAGTGCCAAGTAGTTTAAAAACCTGATACTTTTTGTTAAAGAACAATCTCTTCTTATTAACAATTCTGAGTAAGTTCTTCCTTTATTTTCTTTTTTTTTTAAATATAAATGACTAACTCAACTACAACGTGTGTTTGACAGAAATAATTTGAAAGTAATTATACAGAGCCAAGCATTTAGACTCATGGGTAATTTGAATGCAGCTTCTTTCACCCTTTATAATTATGTACTTCTGGTGTTGTGCTATTGAGTGAACATTATCCTTTAAAAAATGCAGAGAAAGATGTAACTGTTCAAAATTCACTCTGCAGTATAAGACTTCAAGTTATTGTACAGAAGAGGAATGTGGAACAAAGAAACCCCTTCTGTGAAGTCCAGTTGCATTTCCAGCAGGGACTTACAGCTCTCAAACCAGGTATGTGGTATTTTTTTTCTCCTGTCATAAAAACAACTTCAGTACTTCGAGAAAGAACTGCACAGACTGTATATCTACAGACACAGACCTGACACCTATGACCCTAAGATAAATAATCTTATTTTGCCTCATTTTGATTTTGCCTCTGGTTGTTCATCAGTAGAGTGAGTGAGATGGCTAACACATTAACAGATTTTAAACTTATCTGCATTATTTAAACTTCAGAGATATTTTACAATCAGTAGAATCGTTTTGGGTTTATCTCAATTAAATGAGAACACAGTTTACAGCAATGTCCCTTCAGTGACTTTGAATTCTAGGTGAATAAAGTCATGTCTCCTACCTAATCTTGTTAGCAAGACAACACAGCATTCCTTGGTAATGTTCATTCTTTAGTGGAAAAGTTATAAATACCATCACTTCAAGAAGAATCTGCCTTTATTGACCTTTAACTCCACAACATATTGGAGGTTACTATGACACAGTGAGATTTCCTGATTACTACCCTGTAGTGTTACCACAGTGCAGGTTACATGTAATTTTTCATTTAATTCTGAAAAGGTTGTGACTTTTTTCCAGGTGTTGGCATGAAATTGGTTATGGTCGAAGGCAAATGCTTTATAGGAATTAGGTGGTCATTGAAGAAAAGAAAAAATAAACATGGCAGCACTTAAACAAGTGGAGATAAACAAATGGAGAGTGCTTTGTAACTGTTGAAACTACATTTCAGCAGAAGCAGCAAGGCAAAAGCATCATACTGGAATTAGGAAAATTTGGGAAACTATCTTCTGCAGTTAGACAGACAACACATGTGCAGATTCACATTATTAATACTGCTCACAGCTTACTGATATTTGACTTTTCCAGTCCATCTTTAAAGATAAGCTCACAGTTTTGGAAGAAGTGTTCAGCTGATTGTTCCCCCTGAGTTTAAGACCAGACTTGTTACTTGGAGAAAAGAATAACCTAAGGTAAACTACAGATTAAACACTTGACTTCATGTCCTGGTTTCGGCTGGGATAGAGTTAATTTTCTTCACAGAAGCTAGCATAGTGCTGTGCTTTGGATTTAGTACTAGAAGAATGTTGATAACACACTGATGTTTTTAGTTGTTGCCAAGCAGTGCTCAGACTGCTCAAGGACTTTTTGAGCTTCTCCTGCTTGGCCAGGTGCATAACAAGCTGGGAGTACAGCACAGCTAGGACCTAAACTGTCCAAAGAGCTATTCCATACCATATAACGTCATGCTCGGGGGGGTTGGTGGGTCGGTCGGTCGCTCGGGTACTGATCGCTGCTCGGGACGGGCTGGGCATCGGTCGGCGGGTGGTGAGCAATTGCATTGTGCATCATTCGTTTTGTATATTCTGTATATTTTGTTATCATTCTCATTATTACTATTATTATTATTTTCTCTCATTAAACTGTCTTTATCTCAGCCCTCGGCTCTAACCTTTTTCCCCTTCCCGATTCTCTCCCTCATCCCACTGAGGTGGGGGGGGGGGGGAGTGAGCGAGCGGCTGCGTGGTGCTTAGTTGCCAGCCGGGTTAAACCACGACACTTCAGATCAAAATAAAATTAGATACTTGAAAACTGTAGGTCTCGTAATTTGTTACTTGTTGAGCTGCTCACCATAGCTGCTGTGGAGGAGTTGAACCTTTCTTTGGCAAGATGCTTTTGTTGGATGTCCAACTTCTTGCTGTGGCCAATGCCAACTATTTTACTTGTTATATATCCAGTCCAAAGGAAGTTGAAATTAAATCTTTAATCTCTGTGGTTTTGCTTGTTGTCTAATTCAAAAACAGCACTATATGTTAATTTCATCTTGGTGATCTTTTCTGTTTGCCCTTCAGAAAAATTTTTACACAGTGGTGAATCAGTAAAATTCAAACATTCATTAGGGTTAGGTCCAGTCTTTCAAATGCAAATAATGATTCTCATCTTGGAGAATTTATCCTACACTTACCATTTCACACTGTTTTGCTAAACAATTGTGCTTTCTTAGTCCACACCTTTGTGAAATATTTTGTGCTTTCTGCAGTACCTTTGAGGACCTCAAACTGGTATTCTTAAATCATAATGTATTTTGTGGCAAATAATTACTGAGAAGACTGTGATTTAAATTACACATTGCATAACATTTAGAAAAACTGCTAGAAGTCTTATGCTTAGTAACATTTTTTTTAATAGTGAAGAAGAAACTGAACCAGTGGAAGCTGATGGGAAAAAAAGCTACTCTATTCAGAGACTGGCAAAATGGAGAGAATTCATTGGAGGATTGGCATTGTTTACTAAAAAAATATGTGAAGAATATATTCTAAGTTGTTCATAAAATCTCATCTTGATTGCAAGGTGTTTATTATATTTGTCCACCTTAGTAATAAAATGATACAATCCAGTAAATAGAAAACATAAACTGTATATTATTTTGAAGGTAGAAATGGTTAACATTTTTATCTCTTGTATATGATAGATGCAGATGAAACTTCTGGCCATTCAAGTTTATGTTACAATGCCACACTATACTATGTCATTGAAGAAGCGTGCTGTCCTAGTTGCTGTGTGCTATCATAGTTGTGAGACTTCTGCAGTAAAAATGAGATCCCTTACGAATATAAATGTATGAAAAAACTGGTCAGAGACATGTAGTGTATCTTAATTTTTTGTATATATTTTTTTTTTTTCTGGAATGTCCTGGCAATGCGTGTATAAATGTCCTATAATATAAACAAATATCCTTCTTACTGTTTCTGAAGCTGGTAGTTGTTTGTGGTAAAGTAAAACTTCAAATAATTACACTTGGTTTCCTTGTACAGTTGTTTATTCAATGATTTGAAAGCATTCCACCCATTTTAAATGTGGAATGAATTACCCATAAGGTACATGAATTCAAACAGTTTTAATAATGGTGCCTATCACTGAGTAGCAATCTGAAAATCAAATAATTTGCTGAAGATTCCTATGTCAGTGAAGATATGCGGAACAGATTTTCAGACTCGTACTCTCATTTTTGACAAAGAAGGAATACAGTTCCTTCCGAGGAGTTTGCTTTGACATCATATTAAAACAGTCATTACTACTATTCTAAGTGACTAATTACAAGCTTACAGTTCCTTCTTTACTTTCTTTTTGGATTCTTCCTTTTGAATTTTACTCAGGAGATGAAGTGGAACAAGGGCTCTGAGCAACCTGATCTAGTTTGCAGTGTCCCTGCTCACTGCAGGGGGGTTGGACTAGATGACCTCTAGGGGTCCCTTCCAACCCAAAACATTCTATGATTCTATGATTCTATGATAAGGGCTACACTGAAACCATAGAAGTGAAGTATACATTGCTGATAGATTCACCATATCTATTGGTTCCAACTAAAAATGGTAATAGACAAAATCCTAGTTCATTTCATCTCTGTAGGCTCCCAAGTTCACCAAACATTTCACAGTATTTTTATCTTTGATCTCATTAAGACAGTATTAGGGTTTTAATGTGTGATCTGTTCTGAAAATGGGTGTCAGGCAAGCATAAAATACTTACTACTTAAAAATACTAAATCCCACTGTTAGCTGATCTTCTTAGTTGCCTTTTGAGTTTTACAAAAATATTACGCTATTAAAAAGTATGTCCTAGAAAATTCTAATTAAGCACTCATTTAACATACAGCTCCCAAATCAAACTACTTTGGGGAATGAAACACCAAAACAGTATCTCCGTAATTTAAAATAGAATCACAGAATCATTTACAGTTATCTACATTGGAAAAAACCCTCAAGATCATCTAGTCCAACTGTAAACCTAACACTGCCAAGTCCACTACTAAACCATGTCCCTAGGCGCCCTGTCTACCCGTCTTTTAAAGACCTTCAGGGATGGTGACTCAACTGCTTCCCTGGGCAGCCTGTTCCAAAGCTTGACAACACTTTCGATGAAGACATTTTTCCTACCTCCTTTCAGGTAGTTGTAGAAAGTAGTAAGATCTCTCCTGAGCCTCCTTTTCTCCAGGCTAAACAGCCTCAGTTCTTTCAGCTGCTCCTCACAAGACTTGTGCTCTAAACCTTTCACCAGCTTCACAGCCCTTCTTCAGACATGCTCCATCACCTCAATGTCCTTCTTGTAGTGAGGGGCCCAATACTGAACACTGTATTCAAGGGGCAGTCTCACCAGTGCCAAGTACAGGGGCATGATCACTTCCCTACTCCTGCTGGCCACACTATTTCTGGTACAAGCCAGGATGCTATTGGCCCTCTTGGCCACCTGGGCACACTTCCAGCTCATATTCAGTTATATTTATATATAATGTATATAAATGGTTATAATTTTTGCATATTCCTTCTACTTTCATATGGCAAGCTAGTATATATAAATCACAGAGAAACTTGTGTTTCTGTCTTTCTGAAACTTGTGACTAGTGATCATGCCCAACAGTCACCTTAAAGTTCTTTTCTGGCTTCTTGTTTACAAAAGCGTTAATGATATTTTCAAGAGGTTTTCTAAAAACATCTCTCAGCTAAATTGGTGGATGTTTCCTCCTTACAGGGAATGATTGCTCATCCATTCAGCAAGAGCTGTACATCCCACTTACATAGTAGAGACACCTTTATGCTGTATGACCAGCTTTAATGCAAACCCAGCCCATCTTTGTCTCAGATACTTTGCTGTGGTTTCCCTTCACTTAACAGGCAAGTCAAACTGAACAGAATGTAATGTTCCCTTCTGTCTCCAGCACTTTACCACATTTGGGGAATTATGGATTGTTTCCACTAGGAGGAAAAGTCAAACATGGTGTTTCTTAGATGCAATCCTGTTTAGAAAGGTGGTACAAAATGCTATTTCTATAAGCACAACAGGAAGCAGAGAAGAAACAGCAGGGCTGTCTTAGTGCCAAAGTGTTTTTCAGAGCATTTAGTCCACATGTTCTTTCAGATGTTGTCATTCCCTGAGCTTATGATGCTTGTGGTGTGTTTCGCCGCTTCTCTTCTTTTAGGCTGGGTTGTTTGTTTTTTTTTTCTTACTCTCTGCATGGAACAGGAAATATTCATGAATCAGCACCCAATGAAATTCCCTCTACCCACATTTTCCTGCTACATAAATTTTGTTTAGTTAAGCGGAATAGACAATGGTCTCAGGTTAAGGACATTATGCATTTCAGCTATGTGATCCCCCAATAGTTGAAAATAACTCGTGTTTTCTTTTTCAAAAAATAATGCAGTTTAAAGATATGGAATTTAAAATGGACTGAAAATTTAAACAGAATCCTTTTTTTCTCTAATTTGTAATTAAATCTTCCTTAATAATGAAATCTGATGTTAAAGTCATTAATCTTGATTATTAACAGTTTTAGTTATGTGCCTTTTTAATAAAAGCAGTGTAATTTCACAGCTCAAGACTACTAATTGTACAGTAAGGTTTAGACTACAGCTACAAAAGCCTTTATTCAGTTGATGAATATGTAAATTAATTAGCAGGATTAATGTGTGACTTGATGCCACTAGACATAAAATATGGCCTTACACTTCACCAGTAATGACCTTAGAGTTTGCAAGTAAAGGATGCTAATGCAAAGATTGTGTTGGCAAAATAAGTCTGGGTAAAATCAAAGCATATTTCAGATTTCAATAAATTTTATTTTTTAAGTTTTCAGGAAAAATGCTGTTCCATAAAAAAATACTGTGTGTTTTGTACTAAGATTTTAGCAGAACCTTTAAGAAAGATTAACATTTTTAAAGTATTTTCTCTATTAAAGTGAAGTGAGGAGTGTTTGCTAAGGTCCACAATATGGAATTCAGATTGTAAACAAAGGAGAAAAGAATAAGGTAAATAATGAAAGTAGTGTAAAAAATACCTTTCATATAAAAGTAACATCTGTTATACCTTTCCAGTCTAGATAAAAGCTATGTTCTACCTCTGCTTTTAAGCTGTATTCTGTTGTCCTTAGAAAGACATTTCAAATGAAAACATATTTAAGCTTTTGACAGAGGTTGGGTTTGTCAACATCAGTTCCTCAGTTGATGAATCAGAAACAATTTGGCTAGAAAAACAAAGCTAGATTCTGTAGATCTCACAACTGAAGGCACCTAAACAACATTCAGGATGAAGACCTGAATTCACTAGCAAGAATTTTGTGTTTCATGCGGTAAGAGCAAAGACAACTCTTTCAAAAGTTGAGGCATTTAATTGTTAATTTAACAGACTGTTAAGCTCTTCTGAAAAATCTTTAATTCTTCATTAATGAACAGTTAGGATACCTTTTAACCTCAGACTCAAAATGTAGGGAGTAAATTAAAATACAATAAGGACCCATAAGAGCATGCAAGAAACAAGCAAAATAATAATTTTTAAAAAATCCTTGAGACACATATTCCAGGGATTTTGGCAACGTTAGTCACTAGTTTCACCCTATGCCCATGAAATTTAATTTTAATCTTCCATAAAGTAATACAAGACCAGCAAAAAGCCTTGAGGGTTTTCTGACTGTTGTGGTTTAACACCAGCTAGCGACTGAGCACCACACAGCCACTTGCTCACTCCCCCGTGGTGGGGTGGGGGAGAGAATCAGAAAGGTAAAAGTGAGAAAACTCATGGGTTGAGGTAAAGATAGTTTAATAGGTAAACCAAAAGCCATATATGCAAGCAAAGCAAAGCAAGGAATTCATTCACTGCTTCCCATCGGCAGGCAGGTGTTCAGTCATCTCCAGGAAAGCAGGGCTACACCACATGAAACGGTTACAAATGCCATCACTCTGAACATTCCCCCCTTCCTTCTTCTTCCCCCAGCATTTTATTGCTGAGCATGATGTCATATGGTATGGGGTATCCCTTTGGTCAGTTGGTGTCTGCTGTCCCGGCTGTGTCCCCTCCCAGCTTCTTGTGCACCCCCAGCCTGCTTGCTGGTGAGGTGGTGTAAGAAGTGCAAAAGGCCTTGATTCTGTGTAAGCACTGCTCAGCGGTAATGAAAACATTCCTGTGATATCAACGTTGTTCTCAACACAATTCCAAAACATAGCCCCAAACTAGCTACTAAGGAGAAAACTAACTCTATCCCATCCAAAACCACCACAATGGCTGACCAATAAACCCTTACAATGGAAGAAGGCTGGGCAGAGATGGGCAAGGGCCATGTGCCCATTGAAGCTCAGGGAATAATGCAGGGTGTGACTGACAGGAGTTGCAAAGAAAGCTGACATTATCTCAACACAAAGGGGACCAGAGGGTGGCCTTTGTTTTAGATAAACACCTATGTCAGCTGAATAGATCAACTGGTGGTATAAATGTTACTCCCTGAGTTAGCCAGACCAGTATGCGGGAGGAGTCATCACATAGCTCAGCCCAACATATAAGAACTAAACAACAAACAAAAGAATTTTAAATACAGCAATGGGCTTGAGTTGACTTCAACCCACATATTCCTTCCCAGGAACTGGGGACACCCAGTGTCATGATGGTAAACACACTATAGAGACTGGTAATGGGAATCACATTGGTATTATCATTGAACTGTGTATTGCAATTGATATATTTTTCTAAGTGATTGTTTTCTATGTACTATTTTATTTGTGTTCTTGCTAATGTATCTCTGGGAGGTCCTTGTATAAAAGAGAATCTACCTAAACTTTTGCTGGTTGCATGTTTTTAGAAAGTTATTACTGCAGTCTCTGTATTCACTATTTTTTGTTCTTTCCAGATATAAATTTTGATTCTTAACTAAATATTAAGAGCCAGAAAGTTAAAAGACAGAGATTAATACCTGGTGGACTAAAAACTGAAAAAAATGATTGCTGGTCAAAGTGGCATGTTATATGTTGGTTGATACAGAATACCTAAGACTGATCACCTGAGACCATCAAGAGTTTATAGGCAATTTTGAAAATAGTTTTCTAGTCATAACAGTAATTTCACAAACTACACTATATGCAGGTTTTTTTTTCAAGGAATTTCAAGAACATGTGCTTATAATATGCCAATATATTATTAGTAGTTGACTCACCCCTGTAACTGATTGTGTTTATTTCCCCAGGACAGTAGAAAGTTTGTGCACTTTGATGGGGCACAGAATTCTTACAAGGTAGTGTCAGATTGTTCAGATCAATATAGTGAAAAAGCCAAATCTCATTTCTTATGTTAATGTTTTATCACCTTATATGTGTCGTTATGTAGTAGATATAGTTTTTAGAGAAAAAATAGTGGGAAGGATTGTGCAAAGAAAAAATATTAATTTCATACCTTGTTTTAATTATACCTTTAATAGAGTCAGATATAAGAATTGGGAGTTGATTCTGCTTTATGTTTTGCTTTATAAAATACAAAACTAATCAAAAAAACTGCAAAAGAATTACTGTCAGTGCCTTCTACATAATCTATTTTTACAGGAGGTTACAGTTAGCAAACCTTCTTGGGTTGAATCCTAGCACTCCTAAAGTCAATGACAAAACACTTTGTGATTGCAGTTGGGCTTTTATCCTCTGCTCTTTTGAGTAACTAAAGGATACACACAGACAAAGTAAAACATTTTAAATTATTGATAGCTCTTATGTTTCTGTCTGTCACAGGATCATATGAATCGCTCATCAGATTTGACCATTCATCCATCTGTTTAAATATACTTTTTAACATATTCCTTGCCCTAATATACACAAAAATGTATTCCTTAATTCTGTACAGTTATGTGATACTGTATAGTGTAATTTTCCATATTTAAATACTTACATGATTCACAATCATTATTTTCTCATTTAACCTACAAAATTCAATGTGTAGATTTTTGAACCCTGCTTTTATGCTTTTAGCTTTTACGATGATATCATATACTTAAAACATAACATTAAAACATACATTGCATAAAATGTATTTTCTGAATTTAAAATTTGTTATTTTCTAGAGCTTGTATTATAAGTATTATTAGATTTCTGGGGTGTACCTGTCAACTTCATTCTAGTAATTTCAAGAAATGAAGGCAGACAGGCCAACAATATCTGACTGGATAGGTTTCCTATTTCTTATGTGAACTGCGGGGATCTAATAGGACCACAACTCAGGGAAACAGAGATATTGGTTGAAGTGACTTCAGGTCCAACCTCCAGCTCAAAGGATGACTACCACCAATGCTTGATCAGGACATCCCTGAATAGCTTTGCCTAGGTTATTCTTGAGCTTATTTTGCTGTCTGTCTGGGAAACCTGTACCATTGCTGCACCACCTTCCCAGCAAAAAAAAAAAAAAGATCTTCTAATGTCCAACTCGAAACTCCCAAGCCACAATTTTTGTCTGTTGACCCTTTTTGTATCATGCACCAGTAGTGAGAAGAGTTTGGTTCTTTTATTTCTGGCTGCAGGCTGATATTTCATTCTGCAGAGTCCTGTTCAGCTCATGAAACAAATCCAGTTCCCTCAACCCATTCTTAAAGCTCAGATGCTAAAGGTGACTGACCCTCTTCGTAACAAAACCCCTTCCAGCTTCTTCACATCAGTCATGAACTAGGGGGCCACAAACCATTTCTGGTCTTCTAGGTGTAGCCTCACCAGTGCTAAGTAGAGAGGAAGATAACCTCTCTCAAACTGCTTGTCACAATGCTCCTAATGGACACAATTTGCCTTGTTCATAGTAAGAGTGAATATTTACATATTCACACCATCTGAGTAGGAGCTGTTGGCTCATATCCAGTCTAACTACAGGGCCAGTCAGCCTCCAGCCCATATTGAAACTTTTTTTTTCTTCCAGATGCAAAATTTTGCACTTTTCTTTGTTGAACTTTGTGAGGTTTCTGCTAGCCCAGTCCTCAGGTGTACTACAGACTGAAGCTCTACTATTTCTTGTGTCAGCCATTCACCTAATTCAGTGTCATCTGTAAGTTTGTTGGTAGTGCACTCTACATTATCATCTAAATTGTTGATGAGAATGTTGAAAAATAAGGACCCTGGTATAGATCCAGGGTATCCTCGACTTATTATAGGCCACAAACCTGGTATTAAAGCACTGATCAATATCTTTTGAGCCCAGTCCATCCAATTATGAACCCACCTAGCAGTCAATTCTTCCAGCCCATATTTACTCATCTTACAAATAAGCATATTGTGGGACACAGTGTAAAAAGGCTTAAACAGGTCAAGTTATAGAACTTCCAGCCCTCTGCTTTATCCATATAAACCATCATTTTGTTGTAAAAGACAATCAGTTCATCCAGTCTCATTTGCCATCAGTAAATCTATGTTGACTATTCGTCATTACTCTCTTGTCCTGCACAAGGCTGGAAATGTATTCTAAACAGACATGTTCCCTCCCAAGAACTGAAAAGAGATTTACCAACCCATAGTTATCCAGGTTCTCCTTCTTGTCTGTCTTAATGATGGACATAATGCGAAGTTTTTGCCCAGTCATGGATACCTCTTCCTGTTGTTACTCTTTTCCACAGAAGTCAAACAGTAGCCTTACAATCATGATCCACCAGCTTCTTCAGCACCTTCAAGCTGAAACAGCTGATGAAATGCTGATGCTGTTCAAGCTGATGTATTTAAAAACATCCAGTTTTTCCAGGTACTGTTGAGCTATTGCTCCCAGCTGTTAGCTTTCTCACTACTTCCCAGACGATGCTTTTACACACAAAGGTCTGAGGGCAGGCAATGTTTATGAAGATCAAGACATAAAGGCTGTCCTGGTTTCGGCTGGGATAAAGTTAATTTTCTTCACAGAAGCTAGCATAGTGCTGTGCTTTGGATTCAGTGCTAGAAGAATGTTGATAACACGCTGATGTTTTTAGTTGTTGCCAAGCAGTGCTCAGACTGCTCAAGGACTTTTTGAGCTTCTCCTGCTCGGCCAGGGGCATAACAAGCTGGGAGTACAGCACAGCTAGGACCCAAACTGTCCAAAGAGCTATTCCATACCATATAACGTCATGCTCGGGGGGGTTGGTGGGTCGGTCGGTCGCGGGGGGAGTGATTGCTGCTCTGGTACTGATCGCTGCTCGGGACGGGCTGGGCATCGGTCGGCGGGTGGTGAGCAATTGCATTGTGCATCATTCGTTTTGTATATTCTGTATATTTTGTTATCATTCTCATTATTACTATTATTATTATTTTCTCTCATTAAACTGCCTTTATCTCAGCCCTCGGCTCTAACCTTTTTCCCCTTCCCGATTCTCTCCCCCATCCCACTGAGGCGGGGCAGGGGAGAGTGAGCGAGCGGCTGCGTGGTGCTTAGTTGCCAGCCGGGTTAAACCATGACAAAGGCACTGAGTTGTTTAGCCCTCTCCATGTCACCTCTTACTTTTTGGTTCCTGCCCCCTCCCCCATTAGCAAACCCACCTTTCCCCTGAACTTCTTTTTGCATTTAGGTTAACTGTAGGATCCTTTTTTCTTATCTCTACTGTCCTTTGCTAGGTCTAGCTCCAGCTGGGCTTTGTTCTTGAATTTCTCCCTATCTGAGAAATACTTCTATAATTCTCTTTCGTTGCTTGTCATTTCCATCTCTTCTACACTGCTTTTTGCATTTTAGTTCAAAAGGTATTAACATATGTGCAAAAATGTAGGTCATACTCAAGATGAATAAGTATTAGACCAGGAAAAAAACTTACCAATTTTGAAGTCTAAATTATGTGAATATTTTGGTGAGAGAGAAATTCTGGAATTCTGAGATTTCTTGAAAAAGAAATCTATTATAGATACATTACTGTATTTTACAGCCCTGTATTTTTGGGCAGCTTTTAATTAACTAAACAACAAAACAAAACCCCAGATGACAACCTACAAAAACATATAGTCAAAACAGAACCTCTGTATGCACTAACTTAAAAAAAAAAATCAGGTCACTGTTTATTTCAAGCACAGAGCTTTTTAATCAACTCTGTGTGGAAGCAAGGAGGCTCCCACTTCACTTGTCTGCATTGTTACAAAAAGTGTTCTCCTGTGTAGCCAAGCTCACTGTACTCCCTCTGGCAGCAAAGCACTATCTTCTGCTGCCATGAAGCCTGCACTATGTGGTAAGTGTAGTTCTCTGCCTTGTTGATTATCAACTCTACTGTAGACAGTGCTTCCTTGTGCTGCAGTATTCCATTTTGAAGTGCTCTTCTCTCCTGCTTGTCTCCTCAAATGTCCATCACAATGAAATTTTAGTTTGCCACTTTCACTGCAAGTTTTTGTGTGGTATGCAGTCTGTTAAGGTATTACTGGTTTTAATTTCACATTTGTGTGAGTATGTGTACTTGAGTAATGAGACATTGAAAAACCTAGAACTGGAAGATGATACTCTACTTTTATCTATAGAATTGAAAATGTGTATTACGAACAGTTGTATCAGAGGATAAGCAGGGAATAGAAGTAATATTGCATTGATCTGATCCATTTTGAGTGAAATTCACCTTGAAATGAAAAAAATAATCACAAGGTTCTTGCCCACCAAAATAATGTTAATAATAAAACCACCAACAGTAATAATTTAATAATATATTATTATTATTACTGTAGTGTAAAGTAATATATATTTTAGGTGCTTTATCTAAGTAGAATCCACTGTCCTGAATTAGTCAACTGGGTTGTCTACAAAATTAAAAGTAAATTTGTGTGAGAAAAGTAGAGATCTTCTTGAAAAAATCCCATGGGATATGCCCTGGAGAGAAGAGTAATCCAGGATAGCTGGTTGCTGTTCACCTCCACCAAGCTCTAAAAAGGTCCATCCCAGTAGGTAGGAAATCAAGCAAGGTGACCCAAGGATGAGCTGTTGTTTGATTGTGTAGGGGCAATGCTAAGAAAGCCAAGGCCAGTCTGGAGTTGAATCTGTCAAGGGATTCTAATAGGAAAAAGAAATACATAAACAGCAAAAGGAAGGCTAGAGAAAACATGGACTCACAGCTGAATGAGGCAAGGGACATGGTGATAAAGGTCACAAAAAGGAAGAGATAATTAATGCCTTCTTTGCCTTGCTCTTTATTGGTAAGATCAGCCTTCAGGAATCCCAGGCCTGTGAGACCAGAGGGAAATTCTGGAACCAGGAAGACATCCTTATTGGAGGAAGACCAGTTTACAGAGCACTTAAACAAACTGGATATATGTCACTCTGCAGGGACTGACGGGTGCCACCTACTAGTGCTGAGGGAGCTAGCTGAGACTTGACACCATTTCTAATCCTCATAGAGAAGCTGACAAAGTACAGGTTAGATAGATAAGTGGACAGTGAGGTGGATTGAAGAATGGCTGAATAGTTGGGCCCAGACAGTGGTGATCAGTGGAGATCAGAGGAAAGTTCAGCTGGAGGCAAATCACTGGTAGTGTATCTCGGTGGTCAATACCGGGCCAGCACTGTTCAATATCTTTATTAATGATGGGATATAGTGCACCCTTAATAAGTTCACAAACAATACAAAACTAAGAGGAGTGGATAAAACAGATGGGTGCACTGCCATTCAGAAGAACCTGGACATGCTGGAAAGCTTGTCTGTGAAGAATCTCATGAAGTTCAGCAAAGGAAAATACAAGTCCTCCACCTGGTGTGGAATAACCTCATGCACAAATACAATGTGGGGGCTGACTGGATGGAAAGCAGAGAAGGACCTTGGGGTCCTGGTGGACAACAAAGTGGTCCCTCATGATACTCTCCTGACAAAGAAGGTCAACAGTATCCTAGGATGCATTAGGAGGAGTACTGCCAGCAGCCTGAAGGAGGTGATTCTTCCTCTTTACTCAGAACTGGGATGGCTCCATCTGGAGTGCTGTGTCTAGTTCTGCTTTCCCCAGTCCAAGAGAGACATGGACTTACTGGGGCAAGTCCAGCAAGAGCCACAAAGATGATTCATGTGAGGAGAGGATGAGAGAGCTGGGACTGCTCAGCCTGGAGAAGAAAAGGTTCAAGGGGATCTTTCCAGTGTGCATGAATACCTGATATGGGGAATGAAGAAGAGGGAGCGAGAATCTTCTCAGTGGTGTCCAATTACAGGACAAGAGGCAATGGGCACAACTTAAAAAAAATGAAATTCCACCTGAACACAAGAAAGCACTTTTTTTTCTGTGAGGGTAGTCAAACACTGAATGAGGTTGTCCAGAGAAGTCACGGAGATATTTGACTATCTCTGGAGCTATTGAAAATCTGACTGCATATGGTCCTTGGCAACCTTCTGTAGCTCATTGTGCAGTGAGCAGGGGAGTTGAACTAGATGATCTCCAGAGATGCCTGTCAACCTCAAAGATTCTGTGATACCGTAACAGCCAGAGAGTAGGTTGTCACTTAAACTTCAGAGGAGTTTAAGAATGCTTCAGAGAAGGCATGTCTTAAATCTTCTTCTCTCTGTTTTCAGGAGAGTAATATACTGCCTCAGAGCTCTGTGGATTTCATAGTTGGAACAATTCATTCTGGGTGTCCTCTCCAAGCAAGTAGAGGAAAAGAAGATCATAAGGGGTACCCAGCATGCATTCAAAAAGGGGAAATCATGCCTGACCAATCTTATAGCCTTCTACGATAGCATGACCGGCTGGCTAGATGAGGGGAGAGCAGTGGATGTTGTCTACCTTGATTTCAGCAAGGCTTTTGATACTGTCTCCCATAACATCCTCATAGAGAAGCTCAAGAAGTGTGGGTTGGATGAGTGGACAGTGAGGTGGATCAGGAACTGGCTGAACAACAGGGCTCAGAGGGTTCTGATCGGCAGGGCAGAGTCTAGTTGGAGGCCAATAGCTAGTGGAGTTCCCCAGAGCTCAGTACTCGGCCCAGTCTTGTTCAATTTATTCATCAATGACCAAGATGAGGGGACAGAGTGTACCATCAGCAAACTCACTGATGACACAAAACTGGGAGGAGTGACTGATATGCTGGAAGGCTGTGCTGCCATTCAGCAGGACCTGGACAGGCTGGAGAGTTGGGCGGAAAGGAATGTGATGAAGATCAACAGGGCAAGTGTCAAGTGCTGCACCTGGGGACGTTGAACCTCATGCACCAGTACAGGCTGGGGGATGACCTGCTGGAAAGCAGCTCTGCCTAAAGGGACCTGGGAGTCCTGGTGGATGACAAGCTGACCATGAGCCAGCAGTGTGCCCTTGTTGCCAAGAAGGCCAATGGCATCCTGGGGTGCATTAAGAGGAGTGTGGCCAGCAGGTCGAGGGAGCTTATCCTCCCCCTCTACTCTGCCCTGGTGAGACCCCACCTGGAGTACTGTGTCCAGTTCTGGGCTCCCCAGTTCAAGAAACATGAGGAACTCCTAGAAAGAGTCCAGAGGAGAGCAACAAGGATGATTAGGGGACTGGAGCATCTCCCCTATGAGGAAAGGTTGAGAGAGCTGAGCTTGTTCAGCCTGAAGAAGAGAAGACTGAGAGGGGACCTAATAAACATGTACAAATATCTCAAGGGTGGATGTCATGAGGACGGAGCCAGACTCTTCTCAGTTGTGCCCAGCGACAGGACAAGCGGCAATGGGCACAAAGTGAAGCATAAGAGGTTTCAGTTGAATATGTGGAAGAACTTCTTTACTTTGAGGGTGACAGAGCACTGGAACAGGCTGCCCAGGGGGCTTGTGGAGTCTCCTTCTCTGGAGATATTCAAAGCCCACTTGGACGGAGTCCTGTGTAACATGCTCTAGGAGAACTTGCTTTATCAGGGGTGTTGGACTAGATGATCTCCCGAGGTCCCTTCCAACCCTTACCACTCTGTGATTCTGTGAAACCTCCAAACTTTCAAAATATTCTTCTTAAAAATGCAAGTTATAGTCTTTCTTTGCTCTTCCCCATTGGCTTTTAATGAGTCCATGACAAAACCCACAAAGGTCATCTGTGTTTCGGAAGTAAACAGAAAACCTAGTTCAGTTAATTCTGAAAAAATGCCCCACAATCCAAAAACCCAACCAAGCAAACAAATCTAACTATAACAAGACCAACCCAGCTTTCTGGGAGAATTTGCTTCTTCAGTGAATGCTCTAACCATTAAACTAGTACATCTTCATCAATTTGTTACTTGAATATAATATTAGATTTTGATACCACCATTTTAACCTAATTCCTTGTAGTTGAAAAGAATGTCAGACTCCTAAACCAAGGTAGGCAGCAGCAGGAATCAAACAAGTTGTATGCAGAGCCATTCAGAGGAAAAGTGTCAACAGAAAAGGGGCGAGGTCTGTTTTAAGATATTACGGAGGATCCTAACTCATTCAAGGTAAGTATTTATTCTGTACCTGAATGGCAGTATGTAGAGGGGTTTCTTGAACAACAGGGTCACAAAGTATTATGGGAATATGTGGACAATCCAGGGTTTGTAAACAGCGTGTCCTTGGTACACTGAAACAAGTAAGAAGCTATGAGCTAAGGAAAAAATGTGCTGATTGCAAGTAGAAACTAAGATAGCTGTGTGCTTTGTTTTATATATCCAATCACTATTTGAGAATAAGCGCATGGACAGTAAAGCTTAAACCAATGAGAAGTGTTACAAGTGCGGTCACTGTCAGAGGAGAAGCGCGTGGACAATAGCATTGAACCAATGAAAGCGTTGTTTTTGTCGCGTGGACCCTATCCCTCAGTATATATGTACCCATATTTTAGAATAAAGGTGGAAGCATTCACCATACTCCTAAGGAGACTGTGTGTTTGTATTCTGGGCTCCCCTACGTGACCGTCCGCCTCCTTCATCTGGCGCCCGAACAGGGACCTGAATAGCGGCATGACGCTGAACGGAGAACGGAGAACGGAGAACGGATGGTGCAGAGAGACGCAGACGGCGTTGATGTACCTTGGCTCCTAGACTTTCCACGGGAAGCGTGAGCTGGAGGGGAGCAGGCGTAGACGTACTCGAGTCTCCCGGAGACCGAAGGTAGGAAAACTGATCATTTTCCCTACGCCGAGCTGTGAGCATGGAATCGGAATTTGCCGCAGCGATTAAACTGCTACTTAGTATTCTCTCAAAGAGAGGGGAGGCAGTAGCAGAAAAGACTTTGACTAAGTTAGTCGATTGGGCGCGTGCTCATGGGCACCTGCGATTGCCGGCACACCTGTTTGCCGCAAACAGTTGGCGGGATCTAGGAGACTATATGTGGGAACTAACAATCTCGGACCGAGACAAAGATATTCGCGGGTTTAGAACAACTTGGCGAACTGTTACTAATACCTTGAAAGACATGCAAAATGAGACCAAGGTCGCTGCAGCTGCGATACAAGCCCTTACGCCAGCTGGTTCTCCTCCTCCTCCGTTGCAAACGACAAAGAAAAATCGGCTAGACTCATTTTTTGGGGTCGGGCAGTTACGGCCAATAAAGGGAATGACTAATCAGCAGTGCAGTACAGTTGCTGAGTTAGTTAATGCTGAACCCTCAGCACCACTGCCCCCGCCCACCGAAAAACCACCTACATGCCAAGCAGGCCCTCCCACAGCAGGCCCTCCCGATGCGTTCCCAAATAAAAGAATCACAGGAATTACAGTGTCAGTGTACAATTCTGGAGTGGCTGTTTGCACCTAATACTGCTCCAAAAAGTATTTGGCAACGTACAGAAATAATTTGTAAATTGATTAAAAAAGGTCGGACACGATGCAAAGATGTTAGCGGACAGGAACCAGCCAACATCTGTCTTCAGATGAGTGGAGAATCTTTG
The DNA here is from genome assembly GCA_034008185.1 of Gorsachius magnificus. NCBI lineage: Eukaryota > Metazoa > Chordata > Aves > Pelecaniformes > Ardeidae > Gorsachius > Gorsachius magnificus. Next base: position 170,514,828 of record CM067081.1, read on the forward strand.
GAGTGGATGCTTGCCAACTCCGATGAGATCCAACTTGCCCTCTTAGGATACCCAGGACGTATTCTTACCATGATCCCAAATCACCCGTTGCTATGTTTTGTTTCAAACCAAGAATGGAGACCGCGACATCTAGTGGTGTCTCAACCCCTCACCCAGGCACGGACAGTCTTTACGGACGCGGGCAGAAAGACTCTATCTGCAGTCTGCGTGTGGAGAAATGAAGACCAGTGGCACCATCATAAAATTAAGGGTGTTGAACAAGACTCTTTGCAAACTCTAGAACTCAAAGCGGTATTGTGGGCCTTGTCGGAATGGCTTGAGGAGCCTCTAAACATAGTATCGGACTCTTTGTATGTAGTAGGGGTAATACAAAGAATTGAAGATGCAGTAATTCGGCCACCAAAAAGAGAACTGTTGGGGCAATTGTTTTTACAATTACAGAAAACATTGTGTGAGCGGTCATGTCCATGCTGTATCATTCACATAAGAAGTCATAAAACAAATCTAGGTCTGGGAGAGGGAAATGCCAGGGCCGATGCCTTGGTCACATTATCTGTACAGGCACCCGTAGATTCTTTCGGTATGGCCCGGCAGAGTCATGAAATGTTTCATCAATCTGCTAAGGCATTAAAAAGGCAGTTCCAACTGTCTTGGTCAGACGCCCAGGGAATAGTAAAGGCCTGTGACCAATGTAGTAAACACAGTGGGTCTTTAGGCCTGGGAGTAAATCCTAGGGGTCTGACGGCATGCGAGATATGGCAGATGGATGTAACCCATGTAGGAGAATTTGGAAGACTGAAATATGTGCATGTTACAGTAGACACTTTTTCACACATGATATGGGCTACTGCACAAGCAGGGGAGAAAGCCGTCCATGTGATTCGACACCTTTCTGCTTGTTTTGCAGTATTAGGAGTTCCACAGGTGATAAAAACCGACAATGGTCCTGCATATAAGGGCCAAAAGGTGAACCGATACCTACAACAGTGGGGTGTTAAACATGTGACTGGTATTCCTCATGTATCTACAGGACAAGCTATAGTAGAAAGAGCTAATTGAACCATACAGGAAACATTGGCCAAGCAAAAATCAGAAACTGAAATAGATCCTCATACCCGCTTGCATAAAGTGCTCTTTACCCTAAAATTTTTAAGTATGTCAGGACAACAAGAGGTACCTCCCGCTATGTTGCACTATCAGAAAGAGACGAGAATGTGTGAATCCAGCATAAAGCTGATGTATAAAGACCCAAAAACAGGCTTATGGGCAGGACCGGGAACAATGTTATTTAATGGTCGAGGTTACACTTGTGTTTTGACAGATTCCGGACCCCTTTGGGTGCCCAGCAAGTGGACGCGACCGGCAGTGAAAACTCCTCACGACTGCGGGAGCTAGGAAGAGGAAAAATTTTGACGGATAAGAAATGCAGATAGTGTTGTGGATAATTGTGATGGGGACGTGTCTCCAGAGCAGTTGGGGGGTGTTAGACAGGATCCCGCCCAGAGCGAATGTCTGGGTCACGCTTGCAAATTTAACAGGCCAAAGTTCCCTGTGCTTAAGTTTAGCCACCCCAGGAGACCCATTTCGTACATGCCTGATAGGAACACCAGTGTGGCAGCCTGAGGAATTTAATGGATATGTTAAAAATAACTATCTTAAATTTTACCATAGCTAATGCGACCCTAAACTCTGGGCTGAAACCTCAACAGCAAGATGGAGGGTGGCAAGCAAAAATAATAGAAAGCTTAAATACCACTCTAACGTCCCCTCCCGAAGAAATAGATCTGTTTGGTTGCCTAAACGCCTCTGCTGGTAGAAATATGACCGGATGGTTTAGCTTTGAACCACCCTCACAAGATGGGTTAAACACAAATAGGAAGAATTGGGCGACAGTAGATTCCACCCTTAGCACAACAGATGTGCACAAAGCCCTGTACTCAAGGCTCAACCAAACTGGCCAGCCAGCACGAAAGCTACCACCGGGCATCTTTTTAGTTTGTGGCGATCAGGCATGGAACGGAATCCCTGCCAGCCCCCATGGAGGACCTTGTTATCTAGGGAAACTAGCATTGTTTCACCCCAACCTAACGAACTTAATACAATGGTCGTCTACAAACCATTCCTCTAATCGTACGAGAAGGTCAGTCCATGAATTAGACTGTCAAGATGTTGGATCGTCTATTTTTTGGTCACGAGTTCAAACAGTGTTTACCTCTCTGTTTATCCCAGGTGCAACTGCAAGTAGAGCCATGACTACCCTAAAGCAGTTAGCATGCTGGACCAAAAATGAATTAAATATCACTAGTCAGGTGTTGGATGACCTATCACAAGATGTGCTTAGTGTTAATCACGCTGTGCTTCAGAATCGAGCTGCTATTGACTTTTTGCTGCTTGCGCAAGGACATGGGTGTGAAGATTTTGAGGGAATGTGTTGTATGAACTTGTCTGATCATTCTGAATCTATCCATAAAAAACTCGCAGATTTAAAGAAAAACTTACATGATTTAAAGGAAGTAGATGACCCTATTGGGAATTGGCTCCGACAGTTTGGCATTTCAGGATGGTTACGAGTGTTACCAGAAAAGGGGCTTACTTTGATTTTAGTAGTTATAATAGGATGTCTATTATTAGGATGTTTGTTATCGTGTGTCAGAAAGTTAATGTCAAGAATGGTAGAACAGGCCTGGATTGTTCAAAAAGAAAAAGGTGGCATCCCAGACGGGACAATGCTTGTGAATCTCGATGGATCCGCGGGATCATGGGATCTCCAGCCGGCACCGAGGGATTCTCGGGGAGAACCTCTGATCCCCGGACCGAAGAATTCTAAACAAGTCCCCTGGAAAGGTAATAAGGTAGAACAAGACTGGATTGTCCAAAAAGAAAAAGGGGGAATTGTAGAGGGGTTTCTTGAACAACAGGGTCACAAAGTATTATGGGAATATGTGGACAATCCAGGGTTTGTAAACAGCGTGTCCTTGGTACACTGAAACAAGTAAGAAGCTATGAGCTAAGGAAAAAATGTGCTGATTGCAAGTAGAAACTAAGATAGCTGTGTGCTTTGTTTTATATATCCAATCACTATTTGAGAATAAGCGCATGGACAGTAAAGCTTAAACCAATGAGAAGTGTTACAAGTGCGGTCACTGTCAGAGGAGAAGCGCGTGGACAATAGCATTGAACCAATGAAAGCGTTGTTTTTGTCGCGTGGACCCTATCCCTCAGTATATATGTACCCATATTTTAGAATAAAGGTGGAAGCATTCACCATACTCCTAAGGAGACTGTGTGTTTGTATTCTGGGCTCCCCTACGTGACCGTCCGCCTCCTTCAGCAGTATACAGAAGGGCCACAGCTTTTACTTTTTGCCTGTGATTCCTCCTACATTAATACACCATTCTGTATTGCCTGTATTATATCTGTGTGCAAAACATGAAAAAACAATTACCACACCAATCAACTGAAAAAGTCGGTAGAGCACATATTGCTATAGATGACAGAAGCAGGAGCAGTAGGTCCTGGAGAAAGAAACTCCAGCTTGAGCCAGGTGGTACTCTACAGTTTACCCAGTTTGATTAATTTTAAATTGTTTTAACAACAAATGTGTCCTTGAAGAAAAAGCTTCTGAAATAATCACATTAGTGGGTCCTCCATTGATGTATTAGCTGGCAGGCTGGCTGCCTGATTTACAGAGGAAAGGAACTGAAGCAGGGAAAAGATCCAAGGATGGATCTGGAAAGAACTTGCTACTAGGTAAAATCCAGGCCACTGAATCAAATGTAAATTAACCATCTCACATGACTTAAAAATGTTTGAATAATCTTTTTATTTGCTTTTTTTTTTTTTAATAAGAGCTATAACTTTAAATTTCTCAGTAAATGAAATGCAGACTAGTAAAGTGAATCTATTAATAGTTAAGTAATGATTTATATTTCCATTCAATGTAAAAAAAAAAAAAATTACTTGCTTTATTTTCTCCCAAACAGCCTAATTTACAGAATTCAATTTAAAAAGAGGCTAAACTACTGGGGGGAAAACCAAAACAAAAAAACCCCAACAAACAAACAAGAAATCCAAACAAAACCCCCTTATGGTTCTCACTTGAAGACTGGAATTAATTATGACTGACTTATTTTTTGTCACCAAACAGTTAAAAAACAAACTCCTTCCACAGCTCTATTCTTTATCCTCCTCTGCCCAGTAGTCTTACACTAGCAGTACCCTACTTTTCTAGGGTTTTGACTTCCCTGAGGATGAAGTGGACATCAGTTCTTTAAACAGTTACATGAGTAATTCCATTCCAAACTTAATGAACTACTCACATATTAGAAAACAAACACATATACAGAATAGCAAAGCCCACCATGCCCAGTTCATGCTACTGCTTCAGTCTTTGTGAAATACAAGTTTTTGTCAGTGGCATTGCTTCCTTTGGGTAAGCTGGTGGTTTTTCACTCTCCTCTCTGACATGCTGGGGTAGGGTGGGTCTGGACAGAATGACTGATTAGTGAAAATTAGTACCTAATTTTGAGGACGCTTTTTTTTTTTTTTTTTTTTTCTGCATGCATCTGTTTTATTTTTCTGTCTCCTCTTTGAAAGTCCACAGTCTGGATTCGCCAAAGGTATTTCTCTCTGCTTTTTTGCAGTCTGACACGGATTGTGGTGATGAAGGTCTGATGAATAAAATGGCAGTTAATTAAACTTCTGTGACTTGTTGTAACATATGTAATTTTAAGGCTGTACAACGTACTTATCACAATATTCTTTTGTGAAAAGCGGTAGCAGAGTAATAAAATTTGTAGTTGCAGTCTGAAAATACCTCTGTTGGTAGAAGAAGGCATGATCTTTTTTAATTAGGGGAGAAATTGATTAATCTTTCCAACACCTAAGTGGCATTTCTATATAACAACTGATCTCTGTTTTAAGTTCTACATTGTCAAAGTTTCTGGTGGCAGAAATAGGATGAAAAACTGTTTTATTTCTGACTCACTGATTTAAATAAGTAATAGTCTTAGTTATATCTCTTACTGCCTTGCTCTTGCAGGTGGCAAAGTGCAATACTTAGAAATATTAACTCTGAAATTAACATAAAATACTAGCTTGTAGACTTTCATGTTAAATCTTCATGCTACAAAACAGAGGTTTTAGTCTCAGTTGCTGTTGTCTGCAAAAAGTGGGAAATCAGTAATGCAAGATTTTACAAGGAAATGTCTAAAAACCTGTATGCTTATTCCACTGTTTCTTCAAATAACTCTCACAATGGAGTTCATTTAAAGGTAGAATAGGTAGAATCCCATGTCTTAGATCAAGTTCTATACGTGACTATCTTGTATAGCCAACTGGAGAACTCAGAACATTTTGTCATACTAACTTTTCCTGTTGTGGGATTAGTGTTAATAGCAATATAGTAGCTTTTTGCTTAAGAAAGTACAAGTACAAAAAGCATATTAAAAATGGAAAGAGCAAATAGTAGCAGCTCAGCTCACTTTTACTTCACCCCAGGTGCAAACTGTTGCTAGTCAGAGCAGTTCACAGCTGCATCCCTTTAACATTATCTGAACTACAAGAACTCCAAAATCAAGATAAGGTGAATAGCAACAGCTGGGCTTTATTGCTGAGCCAGATTTCCCCAGAGTTTTAGTAGTACAAACAAATTATTTTTAGTGGTATATTATAGCCTAATTAGTTTAACACACTCAAACTGGGCTTTTGTGAATACTTCTCTCATTTTTTTTTCTATATAAAACATCATCCAGTTTTAACCATACTCCCCCAAGACTGATGCTCATTCCTCTTTGTTGAAATCCCCAGAGTTCTGGTCAGTTTATCCTTGCAGAAAACCAGGCAGGTTTAAGATCTTCCTGCTTACTTGAGCAAATTTACTGATGTTGTTTCCTTTGCTGAATAGTCCTATGACTTGCAGAAACTCTGAGAAATGGTGAAAAACTGAAAAGAGAGAAAAAATCTACCTAATAAAGGGAAAAATAAGTATTGCTATGTGAGATGTCAGCCACTGAATGTTATTGCTGTTCACAACTGACCCCACCATGCCTCCCCAGATTTTTAATTGTTGGTGGAGGAAGAAATAGAACCATAAAACACTTATGAGGAACAGGTAGGATCTGAAAATTTTGGCTAATTCCAGTGATAACCTACAAATAGAAACCTTTAAACTATGCTTACTGTTCTGACAGCTGATTTTCCAGTCTCTGATAAATGGTCTCTCACTTAAGTGAAAATAAACAGAGTATATAATATTGATTTTGCTATAGCTTGCTGAAAGGTCTGTGGTGTAGGTAATATTGTGGAATTGCAGTATGATGATTACTGGGCAAGAACATTGTCACTTCTATCTCCTTAGTTTTCTGTTACTTTATCTCTGCTTCATGGGAATGAGTAATCCCTTAGAAACAACACATATGTACTACCTAATAATTTCTGCAGTCAGGGAAAAAAATAGGATCAACTTTGCACATAGTTTTATATACGTTCTTCTTATATAATTTCTTGATGTCAGTAGAGCTCCTTGTATATGTCAATTTAATCATCAGCCTAAATATTTCCATGTTCAAGTCTTGAATTTACATGACACTTGAAAAACTTATTAGGAAACACATTTCAAGAAACTGCATTTCAGAGCTGCCTTTTGTAGCTTAGCATAATATAGATGTGGATGTATGTCCTGGCATGATTTCAGAGCTTTGACAGATATAAGGTTAGTCATATACATATGGGTATATGTTGACCCTGGTTTAGTGCTGTGAGAAACTACAGGAAATGAAGAATGGGTGGTTACTTACTGTTATTTTCTGTCACTAGTACAAATTTGTTTTCTTCTTAAATGTATATTGCAAGGACAGAGCAGAATAATAAACCAGAAATGGATAGAGGTAAGGAGAAGTTAGTTTAAGTGACGTGCTTTATAGCAACTGTTGAATAAATCAACACAATTTGTGCTAAACCTTTATTTGCTTCTGCTTCCTAATAGAAAGTATGTAGCTATGGGTGAAATTTCTAAATAAATTACTTTACTAGCAATATTTCCCTATTGACAGCAGTAGTGAGTCTAGTTGTATAAACAGGACTTCAGGTGACTGCCAAAGACTACCTGAATCACATTATCTTCCTCGGCTCAGAGCAGGTGTAAAACAACTGGTGGTTTATAGATCCTTATTAATTAGAGACAACTTTTAGTTAACATCAGACCTCTTGTTATTCAAGGTTTGATGGAGCTGTGGAAGCTATAAGAAATAACGAGAAGAGGAAATTTGTATTAAAAAGTCATAGCAAAGGACCATATGTGTTGACAGGAAAAAGGAGAAAAAGAGGACAAACCATTCATTATAGTGTGGGTGGCCACATGAAGTTTGAGCCCTACAATAATTTCTTGTTGTTTTTATTGATGCTGCTGTATATTTTGTTTACATCTTCAAGCAGAAGTTAGAGTCAGATCCCAAGTAAAATAAGTGCAAGTACTGGTGTAATTACAATGTCACAGGTGTTACTTTCTGAGTCACTAAAGCTAGCTTCAGTTAGAGCTACACAGATGGGAACTTCTAAAGTCATTATAGACCCCTGTGTACTGCTAGGACTGCTCTTTTTCTCCAGCCTTGTTTTTCATCCAGCAACCTTCACTGACTTTTGGGGTTGCAATGAATTCCATTCAGGTACCCCTGGGTATCCAAGAAAAGTCTTTTCAGACTCCTGCATAGTCTGGCTGCGTATCTATTCACTGCTTTTCTCAGATGGAAACATTGCCAAACTGAGTAACGTCCCCTGATCTATGTGAGCACCAAGGGTATGGTAAGCTGTTGATCTGTGTTGCATCTTTTCTCAGGAACATACTGTGCAATACATTGTAAGAGCAAAGACCTAAAACAGAGAACATATATATGAATGGTTTGTATTTACAGTGTGTTTGTTTCCCATCCAGAAAGACAATCCTTCTTCATTTGTAATTGGGTAGAATATTCTAAATATAAAAACAGCAAAAAAGAGAATAACATTGAGATAAGGAGTCTGTTTACTTATTTGCATAGTTATAGCACTTAATAATAGAGCACAACTGAAATATCTTATTTAAAAATCTACTGGAAAAACTTAGAATTTAGGGATTTTCAAAAGGTATCTCTAATATTCTTCCTTACTCACTTTTCTCCTCCTGGTTTATATTTAAGTAAAGGATCAGATTAAAGTACTGGTTTTCTACTAATATGAATGACATTGTTAAATTCAGAAGTGGGTTTGATGTCAAAATTGGAGGGGTGAAGCATCAATTTATGTTTCTTGAAAATGTTACAAAAACTTACAAAAGCAGATTACTTATGAAAAAAAAGATTGTGTAGACCTCAGTAGTCTCAGCAAACGCTGTAAGTAACAAAGTTATATGAATTCTTACAGTCATGGTATACACAGTTGTTGTCTGCAACTCGAATGGGTGGATAAAACCTTTCTTATCTTCTCCCCCCTTCTTGATTTTGAACTTCAAAACAGCATAAAAGAAATATCTGGGTTAAGTGGTTCCTTTTCACTCTACATGCAAATTCTTTCCTTGAGTATATAATTAATTTATTTAACTACCTAATAAATTAGCCATAGGCAAGATCTCTGTCCTGAGAGGTCAGATAGTGGTGAAATTACTTTCTGAATCTGGACATTTTGGGAGACACTTATTTGAATGGACTTTTTATACCAGTTCTCAGAGCTGTCATAAGTGTCCTCAGTACAGCTAACAACATAGTGGAAGAAAAGGATTATAAAAGCACTTCTGTGGTTTTGCATAGATGATGAAGGTCTGGATGGATTCTGCACAGCATAAAGCAGTCTTAAATTAACTCCAGATATGTTAATTAGCAACATTTTCAAAAAGACCTATATGTTAGTGAGAACACATTTTAGAAATGCTTTGACCTTGCTGTACAGCCCCAAAATAAGCCCGATGAGTTAAAAAGAGTAGAATAATGCCACATCCATCAGTCAGGTGCCTATTTTCTTATTCTATAATTAATTTTTACTTTTAAATCATGTAGTCCTAGAATTGCAGATGCTAAGTTTAGTTAATGCACTGGTAGAACTTATGTGATGTGGAATGTGTGGGAAATGTAGCAGTCCAAAATGGCAAAACGTGTTTTGAATGTTCTTCATAGTACATACATATGTAAAGTACTTTCAGAAAACAATATGGTTGTTGGATTATTGTACTGAAAACTTTATACTGCCTATATAATTGTCATTGACTATTATTTGTAAAGAAAAAATCCAATGAATACAATAAACCATGTCACAAATGATATAATATAATATAGTTATTGTAAAAACAAACTTGCAATTTATCATACCATGAATACTGAATTCAACTGATATTTGAGTTAGTTATTTTTTCTGGGTTTTTTTTAAATTTTATTTTTTCCAGCTAAAATTCTTATCTTGTTTTCTTAGAATAAGGAATAATTACTAACTTACAGTAAATATTTCTATTTGCTGTTAAACAAATGGAATACAGTATGTATCATAGTTTACATATGCTGTACAATCTTCTCTTGAGTCATAGTTAAATGTAGTACATGGATTGACAAAGAAAAACTGGTTACGTGTAATTCAGTGTCAGCTGAAAAACTGTTTCATTTCTTTTGCTTTGCAAAATCCTTTTCTAAATGTAATGTCATGTGTTATTAATGGAAAGTCAAAATATTTTGTGGATTATGTTACGGCCAAAATAAATGCTCCAAGGTGCTTTTTCCCTAGAAGTTTTTGCTGAGTGACTGAAAGTAGGAGTAAAGTTTTAGTAAATACAAAAGGAAGAATAAGAAACAAATTCTCAGTGGTTGATAGAACCCAGTGTAAATTCTGTTGTCCACTACATTTCACGTTGAAATGAACCACCAGACAATTGTTGATTAACAGGAGTATCCTATTTTCACTTTAAATCTCAAGGTATTTTATTTTATCTAGAAGTTAGTTCTAAGGTACCACTGCACTGTAAATTTGCTTCTGAAAAGTGTGTGAGCAACAAGAGATGTTTTCAAATGAAAATTATCTAGTGACAAAAATTTGAACATGCAGTTATTTTTAAGGAAGGATGAAGAAAGCATCTGTAGAAATTTTTTTTCTCTCTGAGATTACACATGATCCAGTTAGATGTATTTGAACCTGAGTAACAAGATTAATAGACTATTTAATCTCAAATACTTAAGTAGTTCTTTACTTCTTAAAGCAGTCATTTGCAAAGCATTCAAGTACATGAATGTTAGTCTAAAATGTTTTAAATTCCTATTTATTTTGGGGTCATAGTCTCATGATATTACCTGGAATGTGTTATAAAGTGAATAGATTTAGTTAAAAAATCTGATGTGGGCTGAAAATGATCAGCAGATTTAATGGCATTGAAACATCAGATACATTAGCACTCAGGTGAAAGAAGTAGAAGAGAAGATCTCCCACACAAAGTGTGCTATATTAAATGTAACTAAATGGGGGGAAAAAAAACCCTTGCTTTAAAATAATAAAAGAATAAAATTACTCCACTTGCTATGTCTTATTGCATTGTATGAAATGTTTCAGAATAATGAAAGCTAATATAATGAATATAATCACATATCTAACTTCATGGAAATTTATGGTAAATACAGTATATTTATCCTTAAATATTTAAAATAGACTATCATAAGAATAAAATATAACATTAAAAACTTGTCTTTTTTTTTTTTTTTAAAATACTGATAACAAGGTACTCCAGAGTTTAAAAAGGAGGATTTTCTTTTTGTTTAAAAGGAGATGGTCAAACTTCTTCAGATAAGGTTGATTTATTTTAGTTGCTTTCATCCATGCACTCTGGGCAGGCCTTCAAAATTATGCTAGAAATCTTCCATGTGGAGACTCAAGGAAAAAGACAAAGGAAAGGAAGGTACCTGAAAGAAAGGAAGGAAGAGAAAATACATGTAAAATGAATAGAGAGAGTTAGTTGTGGTGCTGTTGCCAATACTGGCAAATAAAGCACCTGCTTATAGGGCACAGAAGATACTTGTTGAAGGGAAAAGCATGATTTACGCTGAACCTTTATTCGGTTTTTCTTCCTACCCTGCTAATGGGTGCAGGTGTTGCATATGGTTCAGAAAGGTGAAAGCTGTTATTTTGAAGAGCAATCAATAGTAAGACCTCAGGGCAGATCTACTTTGGAGAATGTGAAAAGCTCTCTGAGTGGGAGCACACCATTAAGCCTACCACTTGGCTGGACCTTTATGTGCTGGGGTATAAGAATGCCATGTGGAAGAGTTTGGAAGAGACTATAGTCCCTGGCACTGTTTCAGGATGCACACCCTGGACCTTGGAAAAGATCCTTGAAAGTGAATATAGGTATTGGGAAGACCTTTGCCCAGTTGTCATGGACAGCCTCATGTTCAACAGCATGCATAGGTTGGGATGCCTTGCCTTTAGTTAAAAAGAAAAGCTATTAGCTGAGAGCATTTTGGTTACAGAAATGCTTCTCTCCCTTTGTCCTCGCTTTCCAAGTAGCAAGAAGTCATGCAGCTTGTTGGGCACTGAAGGTGTGTAGAAGTGGCATATTCTTGATGATGAGACTTTCCCAGACTCTGCATACCTGTAAGTATCATGGAGTGCATGGAGCCCATGGTCCTCAAGAAATATGAAGAGGCACTTTCATTTCCAGTTTCAGCAAGTAGCTTTCAGATGGGATCAGGTGTGGGTGATATTCCTCAGGAAGGGTCCGTGAGGATGATCTATCTCATTTAACAGCATGCAATCATGTCCAGTTGGATGAGGTGTCCATGTGATATCATTTCATTGGAATGTGGACAAACTTTTGCACCGGGAGGAATTCCAGGGCAAATTTTTTCTGACTACTGTGAGGGCAACATTGGTGTTCTGCTGAACTTGACACAAGTTGAAGCATTCCTTGGTCTAGATGAGTAGAACCTGGCAAGGAACAGACCACAGTAAACATGAGATGACCTTTTGACTGAGTGAGATAGGTTTATTTCCTCATGTTCTTCCTCTCAGTCTTTTGGTTAGAAGCTTAATTCATCTTCCCCATACAGCTGCTCCAACGGTTACTAAAGCTGATCTGCCAGAAGATGCCAATGAAAAAGCTGCGCACAGCTAAGGGGAAGTTGCTGTCACAGTGCTTACAGTTGTTTGCTTAAAAACAATTTAATTGTTTAAAAGGAAAAGGTTCTTAAAAAGTGTGAGAAGCACCATAAAATAGCTCATCAATAGACCTGTGATTTGGTGGAGGGGGATAGGACGGGACGACGAACAGGGCAGTGAGAGAGAAGACCTGCATGGTAGTTAAAAATCTGGAAATACAAACACAATCTGTGAGTGAGGAATTAGTTCTTTTTTAAATATACAGACAATTAATTTGTGAAAGAGCCAGTTTTGTTTTCACCAGTGAAATACTTCCATGTTAATTTATTTCACATTAGAAACAACACTGGGAAAGTAAAATAAGCTTTGCTCTATGCTGCATTTAAATGAGTATATATGCATGTTTCATTGGAGTATATGTGCATTTTGTTGTTATTCTCCTTCTCTTATGTTCCCCCCAATCTTTAAAGAGAATTCGATTAAAGTTAAATTTGGTACTTAAAAATGTGGTTGTTGGAGGCAAAAAATTATACAGTCAAACTGACAGCTTTCAAAACTTTTTTTTGTGTGTGTATGTGTAAACTACAATGGAAGTTTAAAATCAATGATTAGGCAGAAATTTTTTTTCATTTTACCTCCTAAAGATGGGGGTAGTTTCTCATGAAGAAATTCCTTTTATACTGAGGTAGACTGTATATATTGTAAATTATTTTAAATGCAGTCACTAGGTTCTTTGGAGAGTGTATGCATGTCCACAAAAGTGTAAACAGTATGTCAAAGCTGCAATTCAATCTACAGGTGTTTTAATTCTGAGCTTTCTAAAGTAAAGTGATGTTTTTTTCAGATGGTGACTTACTATAACACAACAAATAATTGGAACGTATTTGACAGACATTTGGGAGACTTTCTGATGGTATCACAATGGTGAATGGCCTGCTCTTTATGCAAATTAATGTATCAAAATGAAAAGTGTATAGGTGCAGCAGCAGTCATATCATTAACTGTCAGCATGAATAAAGAAGGTCTTAGCAGCTGTTTTAAAAAGAGATGTGCCAGTCTCAGAGGGACACTGATCACTAAGTAATTTGTTGGTTATTTTCTAAAATCCACAAAGTATAACTGGAATAATCTAGTTTGATTTCCTGCATAAATGTGGACAAAAGGTGTGCCTAAATTATTTCTGTTTGAAACCCAATGTGTTTAGTGATACATCAAAGGACTTGACCACTTCATTAATTTAAAATGAAATTCAGCACAAGAAAGGACTTTACTATATGAATTGACAATAACAGATGTATCACTAAGATTTACTTTAGGTCTGCCCAGCTTTTCAGAGACTCATTTTAGTCTGTGTGCTACAATTCTTAGGAAAAAAAAGCAATCAGATCACATTTAAAATTTCTAGTAAAGAAGAATTCTATGCTCCCCACTGTGATTCCCTTTTTCCAGTGACATCTTGGGACACACAAACTCATTTTAAGGAATACCACTGGCTTTTTGTTTGTTTTTTTTTTCCCCTTATCAATTAATGTATTCAGTAGAATTAAAAAAAAGGCATGGTCTAGGAGTCAAAGGCTGAGTTTAAACTATTTTTTGTTCCAATACAGAGATGATTTTAGGAAGCTCACTTTATTATATTTTAGACTGAAACTCCTGATTTATACAATAGGAAGTCTGAATGTTTTTGAAGCCTAAACTGATCTCCTTCTAGCCATGAATCTTGTTTTGTACAAGTTTTGAAAAATGAATGATGGGATCCATGTAGTCAATTGCAGCAGTTTTGTTTGTTTGGGGTTTTTTTTGTCTATTATTTTGGACTGAAATTCTTGTGCAGCATACCAAAGGAATATTCTCAGCTATAAAGTCATATATGATTGTTTGTTTGTTTGTTTGTTTTTTTTCATCTGACTGCAAATAAATTGGTTCCATATAAAAGTTCCTTCATTTTCCAAACATGCATGTATTCTTCATGCTAAGATTGTATCCATCACTGTACCTTTGTGCAACACAGTTGGTCATGCCCACAGAGATCTCTAATATGATAATGTATTAGTGCATTAGATAAAATTCACTAATGCACCTTCACATTCATTACTGGAATGAGTAACAATTTCTTTTGGTGAGACAAGTGCATAGAAGGCTGAGCTTCTGTGACTCTCTGAAGCTGTTTTTCTAGTGAAGGCAAAGACAAAGAAACTGAAATATAGTTTGTTTTGTTTTGTTTTTTTTTCCACTTATTCTGATTTGTCTTATAAGTCTATTGAGAATCCACTTGTGTTCTATACGAAGGCAGGCTGACACTTTGTCTTTGAAATGCATGTCTCTGAAACATGTTTCAAAATCAAATCCAGGTACCCAGAAGACTGGGAACTGTGTCCAATGTTAGACATACTAGATGTGGTTTCATTTGGCCAGATTTCTTTTGAAATACAGCCACCACAATCACCATTTCTCCCTTTTTCATAATGTAATCTACTGAAAAATATGTACAATAGGAGACACATATACGGAAGAATTTAGGTTTCATATCCCTGAATTCTTGACCATGAGAGAATTACTAGACAGTTCTCAACAGTAGATACATCTAAGCATCCAAGGATATCTGGTTACCTGACCACTATTTTCATTAGAGGGAGATAGTTTCTCATGTTCCAGGATTGTTATTTTATAGATAAATTTGCTATAAATTCACAATAAGAGCTCTTTTATCAAGATGCACTCTCCTTTTTCTTAGATTTTAAGACTCATATCATAGAATCATAGAATGTTTTGGGTTGGAAGGGACCCCTAGAGGTCATCTAGTCCAACCCCCCTGCAGTGAGCAGGGACACCGCTAACTAGATCAGGTTGCTCAGAGCCCCATCCAACCTGGCCTTCAATGTTGCCAGGGATGGGGCCTCCACCACCCCTCTGGGCAACACGTTCCAGTGTTTCACCACCCTCGTTGTAAAGAATTTCCTCCTTATATCCACTCTAAACCTACCCTGCTTCAGTTTAAAACCATTACCCCTTGTCCTGACACAGCTGGCCCTACTAAAAAGATTATCCCCATCTTTCCTATAGGCCCCCTTTAGGTACTGAAAGGCCGCAATCAGGTCTCCCCGCAGCCTTCTCTTCTCCAGGCTGAACAACCCCAACTCTCTCAGCCTGTCCTCATAGGAGAGGTGCTCCAGCCCTCGGATCATTTTTGGTAGCCCTCCTCTGGACCCGCTCCAACAGTTCCATGTCCTTCTTGTGCTGAGGGCTCCAGAGCTGGACGCAGTACTCCAGGTGAGGTCTCACCAGAGCAGAGTAGAGGGGCAGAATCACCTCCCTCGACCTGCTGGCCACGCTTCTCCTGATGCAGCCCAGGGTACAGTTGGCCTTCTGGGCCGCCAGCGCACATTGCCGGCTCATGTCCAGCTTTTCATCCACCAGCATGCCCAAGTCCCTCTCGGCAGGGCTGCTCTCGATCCTTTCTTCCCCCAGCCTGTACTGATACCGGGGGTTACCCCGACCCAGGTGCAGGACCTTGCACTTGGCCTTGTTGAACCTCATGAGGTTCACACAGGCCCACCTCTCCAGCCTGTCCAGGTCGCTCTGGATGACATCCCGTCCTTCTGGTGTGTCAACCGCACCACTCAGTTTGGTGTCATCCGCAACCTTGCTGAGGGTGCATTCGATCTCGCTAAGTCATTGATGAATATATTATATTAAACAGCACCGGTCCCAGTACGGACCCCTGAGGGCCACCACTCGTCACCGGTCTCCATCCGGACATCGAGCCATTGACCACTACCCTCTGGATGCGGCCATCCAGCCAGTTCCTTATCCACCGAACAGTCCACCCATCAAATCCATAGCTCTCCAATTTAGAGAGAAGGATGTTGTGGGGGACCGTGTCAAAGGCTTTGCAGAAGTCCAGATAGATGACATCCATTGGTTTTCCCTTGTCCACTGATGCTGTCACACCATCATAGAAAGCCACTAGGTTCATCAGGCAGGACTTGCCCTTGGTGAAGCCATGCTGGCTATCTCGAATTATCTCCCTGGCCTCCATGTGCCTTAGCATAGCTTCTAGGAGGATCTGTTCCATGATCTTCCCAGGCACAGAGGTGAGGCTGACAGGTCCATAGATCCCAGGGTCTTCCTTTCTACCCTTTTTGAATGTTTCCCTTCTTCCAGTCACCAGGGACTTCACCTGACTGCCATGACTTTTCAACTATCATGGAGAGTGGCTTGGCGACTACATCGGCCAATTCCCTCAGGACTCTGGGATGCATCTCATCAGGTCCCATGGACTTATGTGCGTTCAGGTTCCTCAGGTGGTCACGAACCTGATCTTCTCCTACAGCAGGAAGGGTTTTGCCCTCCCGGTCCCCCTCACGCCATCCATCAACTCGGGAGGGGTGGGGAGAGAGGTTCCCAGTGAAGACTGAGGCAAAAAAGTTGTTGAGTACCTCAGCCTTCTCCTCATCTGCTGTTACCAGCTTGCCGGTCTCGCTCATCAGCAGGGGTACACTTTCTTTAACCATCCTTTTCCAGCTGATATACCTGTAGAAACCCTCTATATCTCTCTATATTCCATATGTAAAATGAAATATGAAGAATAATGCCTTGAAGTTTTGAATAAAAGTCTGAAAAAGTCTCTTTTTAAGTGTAATGTATCATTCTTTTTTCATTCTTCTGTTTTGATGGGAGAACTGGAAACAAGATGTGAACCTTCCTATCATTTCCCCTACATTCTCCTTCAATAAGCTACTTATAAAATGTTAAGTGGTAAAATTTTTCCCCAGTATCTTCTTTGTAAGGTAATCTAAAGATTAAAGAAAATTATTCAATTTCAATAGAACAAATAGCAGCCTGAGATCATTTTCTTGTTTATTATTACTATTAATTTAATTTTTTAAAGTCAGGATGTTCAGGGCAGGTTTATCAGGTTTTATCATGGCAAACCCACTCAACAGTACCTCGGAGCTAAGCACAAGCCTTCTGAAGAAACTAAAACGTTTGGACATGCTTGAACGTGCTCTGAATTCTAAAGTGTACTCCCACAGGGTGCATGGTGCTTATATTACATGTTTCTTCTTCCTTATTTCATAAGGCATTATTTCTCTACTATATTTATTTGTATTGTAGTAGTGTCTAACAGCCCTGCTCCTCTTGGCTGGAATTATGTAACAGGGGTTTTGGTTTGCTTTATTTTCCTCCAGTATCCTAATACAGCTGCTGAGATTTCAGACAAGATTTCACAAGTTTTATGGGTTTCAAGAGAGACACATTAAGCTTGCCTTGAGCTTTTGAGATGAAAGTTGATGTATGAGTTCAAAGTAAGACCCTATTCACTATAATGCAAATGAAAGCTGAAGGAAACAAATATGTAGCTAAAAGGTTGAAAGCAGGAAATCTGAAGGACCTTTCATCTTTCATCAACCTTGATTGTTGAAATTTTAGGAGCACGTTTCTCCTTACAGACTAGCCAGTGGAAGAAAGACAACTGAAGCCAGCACAGAAAATGTACTGTGTCTCACATGCAAACTGTTGGGATATTTCTTGTTGAATAATGTAAGACACCTATAATTAAACTGAAATGAGATCTCTTGATCAGCTAAGATTCTATTTATTTTGTAATAT
The DNA here is from genome assembly GCA_034008185.1 of Gorsachius magnificus. Taxonomy (NCBI): domain Eukaryota; kingdom Metazoa; phylum Chordata; class Aves; order Pelecaniformes; family Ardeidae; genus Gorsachius; species Gorsachius magnificus. The sequence continues at coordinate 170,532,540 of CM067081.1, forward strand.
AGGTATTTAATTGCTTTCAAGACAAAATCAAGTTGTGGGTATTTTGTGGGTTTTTTTTAATACCAACCAATAAAATGTATTATTAACTTTTTTCCTAAAAAAAAAAAATAAATGTGAAGTTTCCAGGTTTAAATGGAATTATGTGAAGAAACAAAGCAAAAACCCCAAAAAAAAAAAACCAAAAAACAAAGAGCTTGGGAATGTTTATGAAAATTGAAGTATGGAATAATGGAATTATAGAATAGTTTAGGTTGGAAGAAGCTTTTAAAGATCATCCAGTCCAGCCCAAGCTCCCCTTGCCATTGACAGGGGCATCTTTTACTAGATCTCTCATTATAAAAAAAATGCTTTTAAATTAAATGACTGACTGCAAAACTCCAAGCAGAAACAAACCTGGAAAAAATCAACAGTGGCAACAGAATTGAGTGAAGGAAAGGGGTACCTGTTTGATGGGGTTTTTTGTTTGTTTAAATTAGGTAGGTTTTTAACTATTTGATTTATGATCATAACTCCTCTTTTGATTCTCATTTTTTGTTTTGGAGCAAACATCCTATATGTTTCCAGTTTCTGTGTTTCTTCATGGAATGGTGTCAGAGAGCATGATCTAGTTTCTTTTTGGTTGAAATATATATAATAATATAATATATATAATGCACTTCAACTCCATTTTCAATATACAGAACAAACCTAGATAGCATAGAAATAAAAACTCTGGAAAAATACATGGTGTGTGATGTCAGGACCCCTCAGTGAACTGTTATATTTTACAGATCTTATCTTTCCAGTCTTAACATCTTGGTGATAGTAGGCATAGTCAATACAACAAGTATACCAGTGCTTATGTGTGTTCTTCCATGTATATGCCTGTTCATAAAGTATTTAAACTGTACATAGGGTAATAAGAAGAACATGTCACCTATAACAGGGATCATGTGACAAGCTTTGAGCCTAAGACGGAAGCAAGGAAACTATGTCTCCAGTTGTCAGACGATTGATAACTCTGTATAAGGCAGAATTAGGGGAAACATATCCTCATGAAGAACTTCAAATAAAGAATTATTGGATCATGTTGATTTTTTCTCACATCTTTTACTTACCTGTGGTCATCTAAACACTTAAATGGTCTTTGGGATATAATTGTTCTATTGCCTTCTGTTAGTGTAAAAATGTAATAAGTAAAGAGAACCAGACAATCTACCTACCTGCTTATTTTGGGGAGGGAAAAAAAAAAATAGATCTCACTCTTTATTTTATGTTCCAGTCTGAAAATTGTTGCTTTTCTAAAAGGCACAGTGTTTATGTTCCAGTCTGAAAATTGTTGCTTTTCTAAAAGGCACAGTGAAGAAGGCTTGAAAGCAGGAAGTTTAACAATAGTCAAAAAGGAGAATGAACAACAGCATATTCAGAGCATATATTCCCATCTTTCTTCTCCTCACTAAGTCTCAACTGCTTTTTTCTGGGAAACATATAAACTGGCAGACTGAAGTTTGAAGAGAGCCTTTCAGCTGACACTAGCCTAAATCATTCCCTGTTCTAGGGATGTGTTTCTGGCTTAAGTAAATTCTTCCACTGAAGTTGTCTAGTCAGTACCAAATAGGACACTAATATCTAAATTTCCTCTTCAAACTTACATACTTCTATCTTGGATGTTGTTTCCCATGTTACAAATTGCTAGTGTATGAAAACCGCTGGCAGAAGAGCAGACTACGTAGTCCCTGTACATTTGATTAAGGTGCACTCATAGTGGAAGCTAACACTTTCTACTATTAAATCTTAAGATTAGCAAAAAAATTTTTAATACCATAGCAAAAACCACTCACTTTCTGACTCTGAAGTTATCACTTCTGAATTGCATATGTCCAGCCATTAGAAGTTCTCTGCTGCTAAAATCTAATGCAAGACAGGCAGGTTGAAGAGCGGAGAAAATATCCTGAATTGACTGACTACTGTTTTGTCTCCAGTGAAGAATTATGGGGAAATAGAAAAGACAAACCTTTATATAAATTGAGTTCTTTTCCTCATTAAGAATTACCAGATGGAGGAGAGTTGTAGATCTGAAGATTTAGCCAAAAATAATTTTTTATTATTTGTTATAGAGAGTGGGGTTTTTTTTTAATATTCTTTAAATATCTGTCTGGTAACTCTGGAATCAGACTACTATTTAAGTTTGAAAACTAAATAGGCCCAGTGTATAATTTTGGCTTCTAGAAATGAACTTTCATAAAATTCTAAGGTATACCCAGGTCAAAGTATTCTTAAAGCAATTACAACTTCTGTTATCCAGATGGGTATCATATCACAGAGTTACAATATGCATTGCTCCACTATAACCTTTTTCAGCCTTTGCCCGTAATGCTGCTGCTGTCTTTTGACATTTTGAAACATGTTTTCAGGGATTACAGCACACCAAAAATATTTAGCATGCTATGGCAATAGTGTCACCTCTACTTCCAACCTGAACATCTAGGACTGACCATTTAATTCCAAAAAGATATTAAACTGTACCAGCAGATAACTTAGAAAGAAAAGAAAAAAAAAAACAACAAAAAAAAAGTCCTGGTAACGTCTGAGAATTTCTTGAGAATCTATGTCTTCTTCTAAAACTCTGTAAGAAAAGTGACTATGCTTTGCTGGATGCCTTGGGCCTAATCCCTAATAACCTTGAGGGATTATTAAGCCTCTTTCCCTGGAAAAAAACAATCGCTAATATTAAAGTTCACCTTTCTTTCTCTGTCTGTTTGCTTAAGAAGAGAACACTGAATTGAATATGTGGTCAAAGCTGAGACATTTTGGATATCTTTGGTTTGTTGACTAAATTGCTCCTCTATTTCCTTCCATGTCACATCCCAAAATCTGACAAGAAAAGTCCTAGAAAATGACATGTTAATGTTACTGATTCAAACCATTAAATATGAATGAAAAGTAATGATACCATGTTAAATAATGAATTACAATTTTTTTTTATTTTTAAAATTTTTTCGTGCTAGTAGATTTTCATGAATAGCAGCCACTGTTGTGGCTATTTCACCCAAGTTACTGAGGCTCTAAGAAAAACAGCAGCTTGTCACTGGTAGTTAGATGAAGCACTAGCTGGTGAGGGAGGGAAGAGGCAAGTAATGCTTATTCTAGAATTTATAAATAGCACACAAACTAAACCTGTCTTTAAGACTAGCAGGTGGCTTTCAGGTCTAAAGAGTCTTCCATCAAGCCTTACTTTACTGTGAAGAGGGACAACTTTGGGAACTTTACAGCTGCATTGTTGCACAGCAAAGTCTTTGTCAATATTGTTTCCAGTGATTTTCTTCAATTTCAGCAGCAGATGCTGTACTTGTGTGAGCAGGAGCAAAGAGGAACCTAATAATCTAACCTCATTTGAGAAAGATGTTTTGGACAATAAAGGCTAACAAAATCTTAACAAAATTAGGAACCATTTTAACAGAGAAAATCACTGGCACCATGAACCGAGGATTTTAGTGGTTTCTAAACAAAAGTGAAAATCACAGAATGGTTGAGGTAGGAAGAGACCTCTGGAGGTCATCTGGTCCACCCCCACTGCTCAAACAGGGTCACCTAGAGCTGGTTGTCCAGCACCATGTCCTGTTGGCTTCTGAATATCTGCAAGGATGGAGACTCCACAACCGCTCTGGGCAGCCTGGGCCAGTGCTCAGCCACCCCCCCAGTAAAAAAGTGTTTCCTGATGTTCAGAGGGAGCCTCCTGTGTTTCAGTTAGGGCTCATTGCCCCTGGTCCCGTCACCAGACACCACAGAAAAGAGCCCAGCTTCATCTTCTTTGCACCCTCCCTTCAGCTATACACATTGTTAAGATCTCCCCAAGGCTTCTCTTCTCCAGGCTAAACAGTCCCAGTTGTCTTAGCCTTTCTTCACAGGAGAGATGCTCCAGTCCCTTCATCATCTTCATTGGACTTTCTCCAGTTTGTCAGTCTCTCTCTTGTATTGAGGAGCCCAGAACTGGGCAGAACACTCCAGGTTTGCCCTCACTGGTGGTGAGTCACAGGGAAGGGTCACCTCCTTCAACCTGCGGGAAAAAACTTAAAATGAAAGCAAATTAAAAATACTGACACAAATAATAAAGGTTGTCTTAAGAATCACAGGTGAAGCTGAGCATTTTTTCTTTCACTAACCATGAATCTCTTCTGAAAAACTTGCTCATTACAAAAATATCTTTGCAGGATAAACTGTGTTTTACATGCCTTACAAGATGTAACTAAATTGTTTATTAGTGACGGTTAAATTCAGCCAAACAAAATTCATATGCTTACCCATGTTTTCTCTCTGATTTGCAAAATTGCATCAAAAATTGTCTCCAATTTGAGAGTTTTCTGATTTTTTTTATTTGATTGTTTTATTAGTTCATTTTTAACTGTTATATCATGATCTGTTTAGATGAAGAATGTACAAATATTAATGGTTAGGACTACAGCACATCAACTCCCACCTAGAATTAAGAAGTGTGTGTCACACCACCAGAAATAATCCTAGAGCAAGGCAGCATGGGAAAAGTTTTAATCTCTTTAGAAATATATGCTATTTTGGACTATGTTTACATGTATTGCATTTACTGAACAATTGGGTCTCATCAAGTGCTTGCATATGCTCCAAGGGGTGGTGGAACAGAGGTCAAAGGAGCTTCAGTTTAAAGTATTTAGGCTGAATGTAATGCATTCATCGTGGAATGCGGAGGCTCTGTGGGGCTGGTGGCTTTAGTGACATAACCCCCAAGGAAATCGGTTAATGTTGGTCATGTCTTTTTACTTCACCTAGAAGAGTTCTGTTAATACAAGTGCACGTTTTACCTCAAGAGTGGGTGGGGAACAAAACAGACCTCATCAGACATGTCCCAAATATTTTCAGAGTCTCTTCATGCCTGTTTGATGAAAGCACAGTCTACATCTATTTCTTGGTGGTATACTGTAGCAGTTTAACCCCAGATGGCGACTAAGCACAGCTGCTTGCTCACTCCCCCATGGTGGGATGGGGGAGACAATCAGAAAGGTAAAAGTGAGAAAACTCATGGGTTGAGGTAAAGATAGTTTAATAGGTAAACCAAAAGCCATGTATGCAAGCAAAGCAAAACAAGGAATTCATTCACTGCTTCCCATTGGCAGGCAGGTGTTCAGTCATCTCCAGGAAAGCAGGGCTCCACCACATGAAACGGTTACTTGAGAGGACAAATGCCATCACTCTGAACATTCCCCCCTTCCTTCTTCTTCCCCCAGCATTTTATTGCTGAGCATGATGTCATATGGTATGGGGTATCCCTTTGGTCAGTTGGGGTTTGCTGTCCCGGCTGTGTCCCCTCCCAGCTTCTTGTGCACCCCAAGCCTGCTTGCTGGTGGGGCGGTGTAAGAAGTGCAAAAGGCCTTGATTCTGTGTAAGCAGTGCTCAGCAGTAACAAAAGCATTCCTGTGATATCAACGTTGTTCTCAGCACAATTCCAAAACATAGCCCCAAACTAGCTACTATGGAGAAAACTAACTCTATCCCAGCCAAAACCAGCACATATACTTGTTTATCATTCTCAGAATGCTGTAAAACTAAGGCTATATACACATGTATTCAGCTGCATCTCTGTTCACAGTTTAGGGTGGGGGTCTGAATTTCCATGTTATTGAGAAATGAAATCTGAGGAGGTCATTGGTGGTAGATACCTAGGGCTGCAGAAAGCTAGATCAGCTGAAACTGAAGTAAGGATTTGCAAAAGTGCCTGTTTACTATGGAGCATGACTGACACTGGCTCTTTGAAATTATTCCTTTTTTTTCTATAAATTGTATCCAAATTTTAAGCGGATAAAATATTAATACCCCTGCTCTTGAGCTCTCTATATAACAGCTTTTTTACATAACAGGTTGAAATTAGTGACTTTGTCAAACAGCTTTGGCACTAAACTAATATCCGGAAAACTTCATTTATATCTTCCCTGTAAATTAGTTTAACCAGAGAAGTGGTTCATAATTAAAGATCAATAACCTATTACAAAAATTTAGGGTTTTTTAACAAAACTTTTTCATGGCATGGCAAAACATCAATCACAGGTATTTTAATGATTATCTACTAAGGCTAAACACATTAATTGTTCAGATTTTTAGCTGTCATTTCATTCTTTGTCAACAAGGGGAAAATACTGCCACTTTCTCTCCTGGAACGTTCAAAATTAAGATAATTGCAAAGAAATGTTAACCGTTAAAAGCGAAACAAAAAGAACAGGTAGTGAAGAATAATTTGAGTATAAGCAGGTAAAGTTTGGGAAACAGTGAAAATTTCACATACTTAAATTGTTGAGCACAGCTATATCATGAAACATGCTACTATTTATCAGCTTAAAAAGTTCAAATATTTCTTTCAGGTAGAAAAATCTAAGGTGGTGCTATGTGATTTTTCTTTTGTTCTTTTTTTTTTTTTTTCTTTAACCTGTGGCTTGAAAGAAAGCAACAGTGAGAGTGAATTTCATGCTAGTAGACACTTTTAAGACTAGATTTAGCTGCAGTCACATTAGCTTAGATAATGGGAGAATTTTTCTTCATTGAAAATGCTCCCTGTCGCTTAAGAAGAACTCACTGAGGCAGCCTGCCATCTAGCAGCAAAATAGGCTTGCAGACTGCAGATGAGAGACTCGGGAGCAGAGACAATTTTAACTTAGCCATCCCTAATTTATCTCAAGCTTTTTCAATTCATCTTCACTGCTCTATGCACACTGGAACACCAGATTGTCAACCCCTGGGAACAGAATGCAACCAGGGATCTAGAGAGCTGTCACATCCTGAGAAATATTTAAATTGTGCTGATTTTCTTCTGGAGTGCTGAGCAGAGGGAATGAAACTCTCCATCAAGTCATAGCTTTGCAGGCAATAGATCAGAGGATACTGCCAGTTTTTCTAATGGATTATTGTTATCGGGCAGGTTCTTCCTGAAGGTATGTAGTTACTCTTTCAATTCATTACCCACATTATTTATCAGGTAATGATCTAATGAACTAGTAATCTAGATACATTAAGAAAAATGTTAACTAAGTAATCTGTATTGACTGAATGATGGCACTTTATTGCAGCATGTTTCTAAGTAAAATACTCTGATCTACTTACTGTAGATATGTTGTACCTACTGCCAAGTGCTTTGTCAGCAATACCCCCCAAGCAGAAAACAATCTCTAACCTTTAAACAAAAAAAGCAAAAATCCATTGTGCTGCATATAACATTGCCACAAGTTGATGCTGACAGTCCAGAGAATGTTGTTTTTCTGAAACAATGAATAATGAAGAGCAAAATCATACTTCTCATTTTAAATTTGCTATAGGTGAGTATTTATTTCACAAAATATTTTCCAGACCTGCGTATGGACAGAAGTCACCTTAAAGTACTGCAAATTAATTGTGGAGTTAGATATTTTCTTGTTTGCTATGGTGTTCCACCCTTTCCCATGGGGAGTTAGGATATATAATTCTGAAAATCTCTGATGTTACGTATGTAACAGAAGCCTGTTGTTGCATCTGTATTGCCAGACTTCAGGAGCTTCTTAGTAAAGTATAAGGATTATATACCACAACAGGGGTTTTAAAAACAAAATCTGTAAAGAATAATTTCTTGCCTTTTAAACTTTTGTGTTTAAATAGGAGTTACTGCATCTGTCTCCTAATATGAAAGGCTTACTGCATGTCTGCCAGTGTAGCTCGTGAGGCAGGCTGACCTAAAAATGAAAGATCTCTAAATTGCAGAAACAGCCAGACATTTTTGAACTATTCCAAGCGCGGGAGTTGCGGCAGATATGGAAAAAACACTGCCACGTTCAAATTAAAGCCCTGGCCTTGTTTCGTTCCTGAGTTGGAACTCTACCTGAGTACAAGCTCTGAGACTTTAGCACAAAAAGACAGATGCATGGCTAAGTGAGAGTTAAGCCCCCCCCCCCCCCAAAAAAAAATTATTACCTGTAGCTTCTTGTCCAGTGCACTTGCTCTGCTGCAGTGATGCTACCAGGAGTAAATGATGTATGAGCTTGTGTATGGTGTACTTCATAGTGCAGTGGATACACTGAATTGGATGTTTAGTCACAAGTGACAGATGTTTGTCATATCTTTTAAGGTGCTGCTGAAAGAAAGCAATATGATAGTAATGGGTAAAAATGTAGGGGAAACAAGATTTCAGAAGCCCATAAGGGTTGAAATCCATAAGTCTGAGATAAGAGCATTTTCTAGTGTGTTTAACTTCCTCTATTTATGGAATATAATATTTTCAAGGCATTAATAATAATTTAGGACGGTATATGTTGCTCCTGTATGCAACACCTGAAAGTTCCTTTCCTTTAGAGCCTTGGAAAGGCTGAAGGTAAAAAGAGAGATTGATTCTGTCCCATTTCCAATGAACTCTGTTAAAATACTTCCTTTCCTATGGACCTCAGAAAGAATGAGGCAAAGAGGCTTTCATTAAACTCTCCCTAGAGGTTCCTACCATCAGCAAGCTATTTTTTAAAGGAAATATGCACACTAGCTGTGTTTTTCCCAATCTCTAAAGCTTTTTCTTTAAATATATAGGGTCCTCTTAAAATGCTTCTGGATATCCATGGATATTTCACAATTTTGCGCAATCACTTATGAATGTCACAGATGGTAATATGGGCATTCCTTATTATAGGTTGCTCATATGAAACCCTAACTTTTCTAGGTTGGATTCCATTTTGTCCCCTTTGGGTCCAATTGTATGTTTCCTTTGAAATATGGGGTTACTTAAAACACTAGCTAATTAAATATAATTGTTTCTGATATATAGCATTGAGGAGTAACCAATAGCAACACAACAATATCTTTGATTATCTTTTCTTCACAGTAAGATGAAACAAAACACATTAAAAAAAGATATAAATGGGAGAGGAATATTAAATAATAGGAAATAAATGAAGGTTAATATCCCTATGTTCCATCTTTACCTTCACATTGTTATTTTTCTTTTTATCTACCATACTGTGCAGTAATAGCTATGCCCCCTTCTCTTAATAGTGACCTATGGTGTGCCCACATATTATGCCATTTTCATCTGGAACTTTCTGCTGCTTTCTGAAATCCTATTAAGCCATTTGTGTAAATAACTGTATTACAAAATGTGGTATAATATAAACAAATGAAACTGTTCTGGGAAGAAAGAAAACTGAAGCACAAATTGTTTGTTACATTGTTAAATCCATCCTCTTTAAAGTATAGACTTCTGACTGTCCTGCTTCCGCTGGTATTCCTGTTCCACTGTTAGTTTGCTATTCTTTCTTCATTCCTACATTAACAATTTCCTAAAAAGAAAGGAAGAAGAAAAAAAAAAGTTAGTTTTCCACAGGAATTTACAGCTTTACAGCAAACTGACCTGTCTTGTTTACATTCTTCAGTAGTCCTTAGCTAATGACACTTATCTCCTGTGCTCAATTTCCTTGAGTAAGTAAGCTTAAGTGTTGACTGTAGTCCTTCCTTGGTATCTTTTTAGGTTCCGCTCCTTTCTGCTCACAAAATCAAAAGATCAGTTTTGACTTTTTTCTGCAATGCTCTTGGTTTTCTCTTGTGCTTATTTAACAGCTGTTTGAGGATGGAGTTTATTCTTCTCCCAGAGTGAGTCTCTAGGAGGTACAGATACTACATAGAACTTGGTGCAAAGAAGGCACCTTCTTGTGTTATATTCTTCCTTCTTACTTATTTTTTATTGGGGAATGTGTTTGTGGTATCTATCCTAATTCTATACAGTGGATATAAATAACATCTCTTAGGGTCTTTTGGGGAAAAAAAAATTAATTCATGACTGACATTATCTGTTCTTTGAACTCTAACAAGTAACTACTGAAAAAAGTGTTTAGAAAAAGAGGGGCCTAAGGGCCTGGATAATGATAGGATTTGCAAAACAGGAATGAATGCTTTCAGGCAAGACTGGATATTTCTAACATGAGGATGTGCTATGACCTTGTTTGTTTCTTCCCCGTATATATCTTTCTAGGTTTCAGGACTGACTTGATACACTATTTATGAAGTACATGTTTTTGTTTCAAGTGTATCTTTTATATAGACCATTAGCTAGACAACACATTCAATTATGTAGTAATTCTATTAAGAAGTAAGTAGGTCTAATGACATACAGAAAATCTGTGTTTTCACATAGTTTCACAGTTTTGGTGAGAAAGAGTGAAAAGATGGTTTCCCCTGAGAATCATATCTGATTATTGTAAAGCACATCAAGAAATAGGGATGGAAAGAAAATACAAAGCTAGTTCATGTTTCCAAAGCTGTCTTTTTTTGGTTGAAATGCTTCATCACATTCTCAAACTGTGATCCAGCTTCCTAAACTGCAGGATACCCTGCCTAGCTACAGGTACAATTCCAAGGCCTCCCATAAGTCTCGTGTTGTATCTTCCAGTCCCTTATTTCAGTTATGTAGCATATCTCAAATTTTAGTAGACACTGATATTTAAGCAACTGATTATATTTGTTCATCATTTTTTAAGGAAAACAAAAAAAGATCAATAAGTACCAGAATTCATTTATCTTGCCTTACTCTGTCTCCACCTCTTAATATAATTCAGATCAAGTAATAGCAAAATTCTCGTTACTTATATCCTCCTAAAAGAAAAAGTTTACAGTCCAAAGTAGCTGGTGTTCCTGTTGAAAGGTACATAGCTCAGAAAAATATCGACAAGTTGATGATTAAACTAATGAATATTGGTTTCAGGGTAATATCTTTCAGATTATGTATTTTTAAATATAATTTCTAAAAGTGGATCTGAATTCCTTTGTTCTGTGACTGACCTTAGTTTATATAGATTTTTAAGCAAAACATTTTGTTTTGAAAAGTTTCCAAAGATTTTGGTTTTTCTGTTAGTAACCCCCGCACCGGTCTCTATCCCCCCAAATGATACGAAACCACATGTGAAAACCTGTAATAACTACACCTATTGCCTTTCTAGAAAGCCCTAATTTTACAGTGAGTGAACTTGAAGACTTGTAAGTATATGGTTCAAGGATTATTTTAACTAAATTTTTGTTGTAGATTTTAGTCTTCTTCCTCCTTTCTATGCAGCAGAAAGTAAATATACCTCAAAAAGTAAGAAAGTTATAGCTTTCATCTTTTCTTATGCTTTTTCTTTCTTTTATGTATTGCTGAGGGTGGAAAAACATTCAGGGTTGGTCTCTTCTTCTTACCAGTACATACATGGGGTTCTCTGCGGTAGTGTCATGGTTTAACTCAGCTGGCAACTAAGCACCACGCAGCCGCTCGCTCACTCCCCCCTCTCTTAGTGGGATGGGGGAGAGAATCGGGAAGGAGAAAAAGGTTAGAGCCGAGGGCTGAGATAAAGACAGTTTAATAAGAGAAAATAATAATAGTAATAATGAGAATGGTAACAGAATATACAGAATATACAAAACAAACGATGCACAATGCAATTGCTCACCACCCGCCGACCGATGCCCAGCCCGTCCCCGAGCCACAATCAGTCCCCGAGCCGTGATCAGTCCCTGAGCAGCGAGCAGTCCCTGAGCCGCAACAGACTGACTGACTAAACCCCCCGAGCATGACATTATATGGTATGGAATAGTTCTTTGGTCAGTTTGGGTTAGCTGTCCTAACTGTGCTCTCTCCCAGCTTGTTGTGCACCTGGCCAAGCAGGAGAAGCTCAAAAAGTCCTTGAGTAGTCTGAGCACTACTTGGCAACAACTAAGAACATCAGTGTGTTATCAACATTCTTCTAATACTAAATCCAAACCACAGCACTATGCTAGCTACTATGAAGAAAATTAACTCTATCCCAGCTGAAAACAGGACAGGTAGTTTTTTTCAGGTGCAATTAAAAATTTGGTTTGTTTGGGGAGCATCAATATTGCTTTTCTGTCTTAATGCAGTCATTACAATTGTTGTCTTACATAGTGAGAAGAAATTATAGTAACAGATCTTGTTCTGAATGTTGTTTAATACCCAGTTTACCTCTTTCTTTCACCACTAGAAGTCACTACATTGAAGCCAGAGGAATAAACGAGAGTGGAATCAGACTCAGTATGTTTAAGTATTAGCCCCTACAGGTCAATCAGTGTGAAGTTCCTATTTTAAACTGTGTCTGTTAATAAGGCTTTGAAAGGTAGATTATTTGTTTGGACAGAAAAGCTGCTTCTGTTTTCCTCTTCCAGCTGCTGCTGAAGACTAGCCACACTTTTCAACTGCCCATAGCTTCTGAAATCTTGAAAGCTACATCAGAATTTAAGGCAAATGAACAAATTCTGTTTCAAAGAATTTTAAAGAATTCCTTAACTGCTTCTTATTAATTTGATGCCCCAAATTTTCATTATTTTAAGGGTATGAAATATATCTATTTTATATGGGTATTACTTAAGATACGTTTCTAAGATGTGTTGTCATTACACACACTTCTATTTAAAAAAAAAAAAGTTCTAATTTAACTACTTTCTGAGTAGCAATTAACATTAAGAAATCTTGGCAAGCATGCATATTTTCACATGAACCAAGAAGCATTTCTAGTTTGTGTTTTCAAATGTGTAGAACATTACTGTGTAAGTAATGATGGAAGAATTCTCTATAAAATCAAAGAACACTCTGGATAAAGGAGTCGTCGATAACTGTCTCTAGTTAAGAATTATTTCCTTTCTCTAGTATTTCCTCTTATTCTATTTGCTCAACACTCATTTTTCAGGATGAACTTTTCTGGTACTGTGTGATAAAAGTGAGACAAATTCAAATTTAAGAGGTTCAACTTCATCAGGCTGATATTTTTTAAGAAATATAGGGACCAGTATGCTTTCTCCAGCCGTTTGTATACAGGATAGGAATAAAAGGGGTTAATAAGTTATTTTATCTATCCTCTGCTTGTGAAGTCATGAAGAAAACAGACATTGCCAAACTGAACAGATTGAAAAAAAAAAGGCAGACTCACAAATTATTTAAATCTAAGAATATTTTGGTCTGTTTTCTGAGTTCTGTATTTCCAAGAGCATTTGTAGATCTGTTGCAATTAATGTAGCACAGTCTCTGAAAGTTAGGGATGATTTTTAGCACTTGGAAACCACTGAGATGTCGCACCTGTAGCTGGCCTTCCTTGCTCAGCAGTTGATTCAGTCCTCCTCCACTCCCTCCTATGTAAAATTCTCCTTACTGTAATCCATGTTAACCATCATATATGTTTTACTGTTCCTTGTAGGAAGTGAGGGTGTGCAACAGTATGATGCAACAGTTGAGCCACTTTAGCATCTTGCCAACACTGAAGGGATGTCATGCTATGTCCTTCCCTCTTCTGGAGAGACTTTTCAGCAGCTTTAACTCTGGAGCTTGTCAAACCCCTCCACAAGCCACTCTAAGGACAAGCCTGGTGGAGAGTTAACTCAGCATAAAAAATGTGTAGTTTTCCAATATTTTAGTAAATTGAATCATGTTAGCTAAGGACCTGATGAATCTGAGACCTGTCTCATAAGCAAAAGACCAGGGAGACTAAAGTTGTTAGAGGAATGGGATGGAAGGAGGCGTTTCCTTTTTGCTGCAGTAAACTGTTAGATTACAACAACCATAATAATTAACCTCACCTTAAAACTGCCTTGCAGTCTTTGTATGTCTCCCTTACTTCCTGTCAAAAAGTGTCAGTGGAGGAAAAGTGAGATCTCTGCTCACTTTCAGAGAAGGTCTCCTTGGGAAAAAGCACCCTGGCAGCCAAACAGGGAGTTTGAGAGCTTTGAAGCTTCCCTTGTCGTCAAAACACCCACTGCAACACCAGTCAAAGTGGTAAGTCAATAAGGATCTCAAGAACCAACTGTATAGTTTATTAGATCTAATTAAGCAAGGCCCAAACCTGATCACTTTTATAAAAATGGGAAAATATGCTTAGATACTCAATAGTGAATTGTTAAGATTTTATTTCGTTTTTTCCTTGATGCAAGTTGTTTGTAAAAACTCATTGGTTTCTTTGCTTGGTTTTTGTATTTTGGGTCTGTCAGTCCAGTCCCCCCCTGCTTCAAAGTCGGGGGGATTGTTTATTTGTTTCTTTCTTTCTTTGTTTCTGGCTGCTGCTGCAAAAGTTAAAGGGACTAGGCACACTATGCTAAGTCTCTGGGTAAATCTTGAAACGGGCAATGCTTTCAGTGTTTCCAAGTTTTTACTGTGTGTGTTGCTGCATCTTAATCTTCAGCTTGATCAGGACCATCTGTTTTTTTCCATATATTCAGACAAAGCATAATTCTTGAGTGGAGCTCCTACGTAATGCAGTAAAATACAATCACAGAATGGTTGAGGTGGGAAGGGACCTCTGGAGGTCATCTGGTCCACCCCCACTGCTCAAACAGGGTCACCTAGAGCTGGTTGTCCAGCACCATGTCCTGTTGGCTTCTGAATATCTGCAAGGATGGAGACTCCACAACCGCTCTGGGCAGCCTGGGCCAGTGCTCAGCCACCCCCCCAGTAAAAAAGTGTTTCCTGATGTTCAGAGGGAGCCTCCTGTGTTTCAGTTAGGGCTCATTGCCCCTGGTCCCGTCACCAGACACCACAGAAAAGAGCCCAGCTTCATCTTCTTTGCACCCTCCCTTCAGCTATTTATACACATTGTTAAGATCTCCCCAAGGCTTCTCTTCTCCAGGCTAAACAGTCCCAGTTGTCTTAGCCTTTCTTCACAGGAGAGATGCTCCAGTCCCTTCATCATCTTTTTAGCCCTTCACTGGACTCTCTCCAGTTTTTTGGTGTTTCTTATGCTGAGGAGACTAGAACTAGAAACAGTGCTCCAGATGCAGCCCCTCCCGTGGTGAGTAAAGGGGAGGGATCACTTCCCACAACCTGCTGGCAATGCTTTGCCTTATCAAACCCGGCAGCCTTCTTTGAGGCAAAGGCACATTATTGGCCCATGATTAACGTGGTGTCCACCCAGACCCCCTGGTCTTATTCTACCAAGCTGCTTTCCAACTGGGTGGCCCTTAGCATATATCATTGCATGGGATTGCTCTTCCCCAGGTACATGAGTTTGCAATTCTCCTTGTTGAAATAAATAATATATTGCTTTAAAATATTATAAAATATGCTTTCTTTTTATCTACCTCAAACTGTTTTGGGGATCCCAGGCAATGTTATTTATTTTATTTTCTTAAAAAAAAAAAATTTCCCCACAGTCTAGAACTAGGATTTTAAGTCAAAAAATCAATCTGTTTGATCCTTTTTTTTGGTCTTATTTCATCTTAATTACTCCTGGCTACTCTGTAAAAGTATGACATCACCAGTGGTCATTAGTGGTCTTCCTCAGGCCTCAATTCTCAGGCCAGCTCTGTTCAATATATTTATCAGTGATTTGGATGCAGGAGTTGAATGCACCATTAGCACGTTTTCTGATGATACCAAACTGGGAGGTTCTGTTGAGTCTCTTGAAGGACAAGAACCCTTGCAGAGGGATATAGATAGATTGGAGCATTCGACAAATGTGTAGAACATTACTGTGTAATTTAACAAGTCCAAGTGCTGGATTCTGCACCTGGGATGGAGTAACACTGGGCACTAGTATACACTGGGGGAGGAGTGGCTGGAGAGCAACTCTGCAGAAAGGGATCTGGGGTTGCTGGCTGACAGCAGGCTCCATATCATCAGTGTGCCCTGTCAGCCAAGAGGGCAAACCCCATCTTGGGGTGCATCGAACATAGCACAGCCATACGGTCAAAAGAGGTGATTATCCTGCTGTATTCAACACTGGTGTGGCCTCACCTTGAGTACTGTGTGCAGTCCTGGGGCCCACAATTTAAGAAGGGTATGAAGGTACTTGAATGAGTCCAGAGGAAGGCAACAAAACTGGTGACAGGGCTGGAAGGCATGCCCTGTGAGGAGCATCTAAGGAGTGTGGGCTTGTCTAGTTTGGAGAAAAGGATGCTGAGGCATGACCTCATTGCTCTCTCTAGTTTCCTGAGGAGGGGAAGTGTAGAGAGAGGTGCTGATCTCTTCTCCAAGGTATCCAGTGACAGGATGTGTGGGAATGGTTCAAAGCTGGATGAGGGGAGGTTTGCTAGGAAGCATTTCTTTGCTGACAGAGTGGTCAAACACTGGAACAGGCTTCCTAGAGAGGTGGTCTGTTCTGTCCTATCCTATCCTATGATGAAGAAATGCAGAAATGAGCTGATGACTGCAATTATTGTTGAGAAAGAAAAGTTAAATGAATGGGAAAGCTATTGAATTTAACATCTTTGGTTAAACTGAAAGAAGGATAATATAATGCAATTTTAGCTTTTGGATAGTGAACAAAACTATGCAAAATATGTTTAACTTGAGATGTCATCCAAAGAAAGACTGCAATCTGAGTTCTTGTGCAAAGAAATGATTCAAAACGCAAGAACAGTGAAGGATTAAGAGACTCCTATAAGGAATCTCTCCATTGTGGTTGTGATATCAAGGATTTTATATACAATCAATTTGCCCCTTAAGATTCCAAGTTATCTTCAAGGTGGTGGTGAGAACTACGTAACTGATAAGGACCTAGTGAAGGTTATGGAGCAGACCATCTTCAGTGTCATCATGTAGCGTATACAGGACAACCGGGTGATCAGGCCCAGTCATCACGGGTTTATGAAAGGCAGGTCCTGCTTGACCAACCTGATCTCCTTCTGTGACAAGGTGACCTGTTTAGCAGATGAGGGAAGGCTGTGCATGTTGTCTACCTGGACTTTAGTAAAGCCTTTGACACTGTTTCCCACAGTGTTATCCTGGAGAAACTGGTTGTTCATGGCTTGGACTGGTGTATTCTTTTCTGGGTAAAAAACTGGCTGGATGCCTGATCTTAGAGAGTTGTGGTGAATGGAGTTAAACTCAGTTGGTGGCTGGTCACAAGAAGTGTCCCCCAGGGCTAAGTATTGGGGGCAAGTTCTGTTTAATATCTCTATCGATGATCTGGATAAGGGGATAGAGTGCACCTTCAGTAAGTTTGCAGATGACACCAAGTTGGGCAGGAGTGTTGATCTGCTCAAGGGTAGGAGGGTTCTGCAGAGGGATCTGGATGGGCTGGATTTATGGGCAGAGGTCGATTGTATGAGGTTCAACAAGGCCAAGTGCCAGGTCTTGCACTTGGGTCACAAGAACCCCATGCAACGCTACAGGCTTGGGGAAGAGTGGCTGGAAAGCTGCCTGGTGGAAAAAGACCTGGGGGTGCTGGTTGAAAGCTGGACGAATATGAACCACCAGTGTGCTCAGGTAGCCAAGAATGCCAACACCATCCTGGCTTGTATCAGGAATAGTGTGGCCAGCAGGAGTAAGGAAGTGATCGTGCCCCTGTACTCGGTGCTGGTGAGGCCGCACCTTGAATACTGTGTTCAGTTTTGGGTCCCTCACTACAAGAAAGGCATTGAGGTGCTGGAACATGTCCAAAGAGCAATGAAGCTGGTGAAGGGTTTGGAGCACAAGTCTTGTGAGGAGCAGCTGAGGGAACTGCGGTTGTTTAGTATGGAGAACAGGAGGCTGAGGGGAGACCTTATTGCACTCTACAACTGCCTGAAAGGAGGCTGTAGCGAACTGTGTGTCAGTCTCTTCTCCCAAGTAGCAAGTGATAGGACAAGAGGAAATGGCCTCAAGTTGTTCTAGGGGAGGCTTTGACTGGGTAATAGGAAAAATGTCTTCACCAGAAGGGTTGTCAACCATTGGAACAGGCTGCCCAGGAAAGTGGCTGAGTCCCCATCCCTGGAGGTACTTAAAAGACGTGTAGATGTGGTGCTTGGGAACATGGTTTAGTGGTGGACTCGGCAGTATTAGGTTAATGGTTGGATTTGATGATCTTAAAGGTTTTTTCCAACCTAAACAATTCTATCATTATCTCAGCAGAATCCAGTATAGGAAATGGAATGAAAAAATCAACATTTTGGGTTCTGCCACACTTGAAAAACAAACTATAGTTGGAATGTACTGAAGGAAAGGAGGAAGCAAGACTGAACGTACTGCTGTAAGCAATTTTCAGTCTGTCTTGACTGATCGGTTGGTCTGCTATGTTAAGTTTAATGTATTCTCCTATTTCTCCACTAGTGAGAAAATGTGATTTTATTTTATTTGTTTAGATCCTTAATTTGAGTGCTTACAAGTCTTGAGTATTAGATGAATTTTAATTTTCCAGGTTTCTGGGTGAGAAAACAAGCTGATATACACATATAATGTAAATACATGTAGTTGAAAGTCAGCATTAAACAAGGAGCCACTGACTGCAAATGGGTCATCCCCAAAACTTCTTGTTTACCTTTTTTTCTGAATAGAATTACTGTGATACCTTAGGGGGAAAAAATACAGTGATTTATTGTTTGAATAGAGCTTATTCATAAAAGGTTGCCTGTACTGAAAGTGAAATTAAGTGTATGTGTCAGAATATTTGCAGCAAGTTTAAAGCACCTCTCTCTTGCTTCCTAAACCAAGTGAATCACATTTCAAGACAACAGGAGACAAAAGGTTTCATACATATGTATTTATATATACTTTGTTATTCTATTAATAATATGTATTTTTATTAATATAGTATTGTCTTAATCCTACTAGAAAAATCTTTAAAAAGTCATAATTAGGCATTTTGGAATTAGGCATGATGGAAAAGCAAGAAAGAGTAACTCCTTGTATGCATAAGAGTAGCACTAGCTGCAGCTGCAAGCAGACAGTATGTTTCAAACCTACCTGCACTGAATGGTTGTTGAACTGATGAGATTATTCTGTTTTTCCTGTAGTGGCTGAAAATAGCATAACATTTTGTATATGATATTATATGCTGTTTCATGTTTCTTACATAGATGGATCCAGCCTCCTGAGGACACATAATCATAAAAACATAAAACACAACATATTTTCCTTTTGACTGATAATACATACATAAGCTTAAGGACATTAACGTAAAGCAAATGTTTAATCTTCTCTAGACATCTGTGTATTGGCCACTGCCAGAAATATTTAAATAGCATACAATTTCATTTTGGTTTTATGATGTCTTTGTACATTTTAATATATTACTCTACCATCACCAGCTTTCACATTTCACTTTATACATGCAAATGAAATTACAAACTATATATCACAAACATCATCATTTTCTATGAATATATCAAGTGGAACTTAATCATATACAATTCCATATCATTCTGTTGGTTGCTTTCTTTAGTTTACTATTATTAGAAGAAATAAAATAGCAGGAACAAAAGCTGAATTCTTACTTGAACTTGAAATTACCTGGCCACATAAAAGAGACAATGACATATTTTCTCATATAGTTTTTGAGGAAATATTAGTAGACAACCCAGTTTACAGAAGGAGTTCAAATTACACATTGAAAGCATCTCTGCACATCTGAGATGAAAGAAGGAGTGTAAAAGAAGAGATGGATAGAAACCCAGACAAACATGTGAGCAGAAATGTTGAGCACATGGCAACATTCACCATACTGCATTGTTTCATCATGATCTTGGTAGAGAAAACTGCCAGGGTGTATGGGTTGAACCATAAAAAGCAAGCAATTATGTTTTGAGACAATAAAGGTAATTTACTGGATCTGATGTATTTATTCAAAATAAAAGTACTGCAAACAGTATATCTAATGGTATAAGAATGGCAGACTTCCAGGTCATGTTGAGGAAATACTTGGCCTCTGTGTGCAATAAGATAGTCTTCCAAGTACATGCAGATGAAATTGGTTAATTCTTTCCTAGAAATAAATGTGAAAAATATACCATATTGATAAAGCAGTAGGCAAAGTCAGTGCTCAGGAAAGATAAAACTAAGTTCTCAAAAACTTCCTAATCCATAATTCCATGCAGGTATCTGACTTTTCTTCTGAACAAAATCTGCAGGACGTCTTTTCAAATCCTGTATTTGTATGAACACAGAAGGACAAACTATTGATTTCTAATAGCTTGAAATTTCCCAGCTTTAAGGGTATTTTAACTGAAGGAATGAATCTTTTCTTGTGAGTATCCCTCCTACCTATAATAAGACATTCACTAGTACTAGATCATCTTTACATTAGCTTTGTTCCATAGCCAGGGATTCCTGTAGGGATTTCCTGTAGGTCCCTTACCTGCTCTGTGGTCAGGATCTAAATTTTTCAGTATTGTCAAATGGTGTAAATGAATCTTGAGAATGTGCAGCTGATATGCAGTATCCATTCCCACCCACAGATACAAGGTATGTAAGTAAACACACACTTGGTTCCATGCAAACACTGTGTATCAAAATTCTCAGCTTCAAATGACACCTGCCTTACTTAAGTAATACAAACCCAAGGGCTCATACAGAGAGCAATGCAATACTTTGGAAGGCCTTAAAAAGTATTTTAGTTTTTAGTTGTGTATTTTTTTTTAAAAAAATAGATTTAGTTAGCTGCAATACAAACCATTACTTCATCATCAAGTGAAAATTTATTTGGTTAAAAAATAGAAAAGCATATTTTCTGAAATTTACTGGTACATCATGCCAAATTGAAGTAGCTTATCAACCTGAAATTTTATTCTCAGTGATTGAATTATTCATCCAAAACAATCTGTCTCTCTTTTTTAACAACATATAACAAATTCACCATATAGAATTGGTAATATGTGCACAGTACTTTGATGCTTTATTTTCAAGTGTATTATCTTCAGTACCTACAACAAAAAATAATGTGTATTTTGCAAACTATTAGTGCATGTCCTCTGCCTTTTTACTTCATCTGATACTTGATTATTTAAAAAGAAAAAAAAAAAAAAAAAAGTGACTGCGGAAGACCGGACTCCTGACGCCGACCAATATGATCTCCAGAAGCCGTTTATTATAACTTTGCATACAGCTTTTATACTCTTCCAAGCCCCGTACACACGGTCACGTAGACTTTTCTAATTCGTACATACTACTGTCTATCCAACAAGCAATACTAGCTTCTATCCTTTAATAGCGTCCCATACACTGGCTAAGCATTTCCCCTTTAATAGCATTTCAACCCTATCAGAACCTGATGTCCTTGTTCTGCTAGGAATGTATCCACAATTCCCCCTTCTTTGTTTTGTGCTATCCAAACTCCATGCATAACCCTCTTTATCATATCACTTACACAGTGCAATATTATAAGAATTAAAACTAATATAGACAAAACAGCTAAAATCAATACTAAAGCATGCATTAGTAAGTCACACAGCCATTTCAGTGCTCCCCACCCAAATTATCCCAAAACGTGTCCCACAGATTCTTGTTAACTTGCAGCTTTCTCATATTCCCTTGTAGTAGTTTTAACTTACTATGTATGGACTTAAAGTGATCAGGCAGGTTAAAGCAACACGTCCCTTCAAAATCTTCACATCCATGACCCTGTGCTAACAACAAAAGTCTATGACGGCTCTGTCCTGTAGAGCTGCATGCCTTACACTATGTCGGCCATAAGTTTGGTCAGAATTTCAGAAGTGATATTCAACTGTTTTGCTGTCCAGCGGGCCAATTTCTGAACAGTTCAGGCATTTTAGGTGGCCATCACTCTGGGGGCCAGAAAAGACGTGATTACTCTGGTTGGTGTATCCCAGAAGGTTACCTGATCCTTACAGTCTGGTCCTAATTGTTGTAAGGATTGTTTAGTTCTAGGTCTTCTCATGATATTCCAGATGGACATGTTTAGCAAGGTAGCATGAGTAGGGACAAACAATGATAGCTTACCAAAATAGCATGGGCCTTCTATTGCATTTATTTTTTTTTGAATACTTGCCCATGCTCAATTTCCACATATCAAAAAATATCCTGGGTGTAGGGCTTTCACAGTATCATCGTCCCACACAGGTAATACCTGATTGAGAGCTTCAGATCTGATGGATCTGAGGCAATAGTTGCCGGTTAAGGATGCGTATGTATACCCTGGAGTCAGGCTAGTTACGTTTGTCCATCGAGACCAATTTTCTCTTCCATATTGTCCATGCTGACTATACAACTTGCCTCCCAATGTAAAGCATCCATTGCTACCATTTAGCGATGTCATCAAATCTGACTCCTGTGGGTCCAATGGCAACAAAATGTTCAAGTGATCAACTAAGCTCTTGAACCCCATGATGAGGTTGAGCAGTATCCTGCTGTCGCTCCTTCCGCACAAAAGCGTTCCATCACAGCAGTCCAGTGAATATCTCCGCAGTCCGGATAGATGACCTGTATCCAAGGAACACAGCCACAGTTATTCGGGCATCTGAGGTTGTCCATCCTCCTTGGGACATCGCAGCCAGGGCCAGATACATTTTGCTGGTACCCATCGTGGTCCAGGATCTGTAATTACACAAGCATAACCCTTTCCCCATGTTAGTAGCTTTGTGGGGCCATTCCAGGTACCACTCATAGGATCCCGCCACATCAATTGTGGCGTGTCGGACCAGTCTATTGTTTCTTGTAAGCCTTTGGCATATATTAAAGCAAGGGGTAGTGTCCTATCGCCTGTAAGACGGAGATGGTTCATAACATATACAGCTTTCTTTACCCAATCATAGGGGCTCAGGACAATCTCCCCCTCTTTTTGTTTATCAAGTAAGCCCTTCAAAACTTGGTGTGTTCACTCAATGATAGCCTGGCCTGTAGAATTTCCTGGAATGCCCGTAGTGTGAGTAGCACCCCAGACCGTAAGAAATCGCTGGGTAGCACAGGCCACATAGCCCAGGCCATTGTCGGTCTTAATGTATTGCGGTATACCCAGAACTGCAAAGCAGCCATGCCAGTGGCGAATTACCCCATTTGAGCCCTCAGAAGTTAACGGCGTAGCCCAGATCATAGCTGAAAAGGTGTCAATAGTAACATGAATTCGCTTCAAATGCCCAAAAGGACCATAGTGTGTGACGTCTGATTGCCAGAGTTGGAGAGGTCCCAACCCTCGAGGGCTGACACTGGGACCAAAGCCTCCGTTACTTCCATGGCAATGGGGACAAGTGGCTATGATGCTGCGGGTATCTGCCAAAGATAATGAAAATTGTTTAGCCAAAACTTTAGCACTTTGGTGAAAAAAGGCATGTGAGCGAACTGCTTGCTCGTAGCGATCCACAGAAGGGGAGGTGGTGGCCCACAGTGGGGCTACCAGCCTATCCACCCTGTCATTGCCGCTAGCAAGTCCTCCAATCAGACCAGAATGACTCCGAATATGAGATATAAAATAAGAATGTTTGCGACCAGCAAGAAGGCGCCATAGCCTATTGAATAATTCCCATAGATGGCAATCATTGATTTCACGCAATAGGGCCCTATCAAGCCTTTCCACGACCCCAACAGTATACAGTGAGTCGGATATAACATTCAGGGGTTCCGTGGGCCACTTTTCAAAAGCACGAATTACAGCCCAGAGTACAAGTTTCTGTAATGAGCCATCTGCACATATAAGCTCCTCTTTCCATGTCCCTTGTTCTATCCAAACCATGCCTGCCTTTCCAGATTTTCAGCTTGCATCTGTAAACACGGTTAAGCCCTGCACGGGTGTTGCCAATCTCATGCATTTTCCTTCTAAAGTTAAGTGTATATTGAATAACTTGTGAGACGGATAATGGTTAGATATTTGCCCTTCAAATCCTAATAATGCATCCTGTAGGTATGCTGAATTCTGCAAATTCCATTGTAGCCAATCATGTTTCATGGGCAGATAGATCGTTTGTGGATGTCGACCCGATATCTCTAGTAAACGATTGCGGGCCTTAACAACACACCTTGTAATGGCCTCACTCCGGTTAGTAATTGTTTTGTGCAATTTATAAGGCAAGTACACCCATTCCAGAACAACCAGGGGTCTTGTAAATCTTCATTCCACTGCATAAGGACAGCGGACGCCTGTGTATCTGAATTGAGAATTGCAATACAAATGTCTAGGTGGGTATAATATCATCCTGCATAAGTATGACTAATTTTATTTGTTATCTCCTGCAGCACAATCTTGTGTTCTTTGTTTAGTTCCTGAGGTTCTTGTGCAGAATGTCCGCCTTTTAACAGCGACATCAATGGGGCAAGTTCGTCATTTGTTATGCCACACAAAGGATGGACCCATTGTATATCCCCTAACAATTTCTGCACATCGTTTAGTGTTTGTACTTGGGACCTAATTTCTAATTTTTGTGGGACTACTGCAGCTTCTGTAATGGTCATTCCCAAGTACTTCCATGGGGTGTTTTTCTGTACCTTCTCTGGTGTAATTTTTAACCCAGACAATTCCAATTGTTTTTGTAGGATGATAATCAGCGTTGCAGGGAGCTGGGCTCCAGCTACTAAAATGTCATCCATATAATGATACACTAATAGCTCAGGATGAGCCTCCCGAAAAGGTGCTAAAGCCCACACCACAAATAGTTGGCACATGGTTGGAGACTTTTTCATGCCCTGTGGCAGCACCACCCACTGGTACCTTTTTGCTGGTTCTGCTCGATTTATCGATGGAACCATGAAGGCAAATTTTTCGCTATCCTCTGGATGTAATGGAATGGTAAAAAAGAAATCTTTTAAATCAATGACAAGCAACTCCCACCTGGCTGGTATCATTGTGGGAAGAGGTAAACCTGGCTGCAACAGACCCATGTCTTGCATTACAGAATTTACTGCCCACAGGTCATGTAATAACCTCTATTTTCCTGATTTCTTGGGAATCGTAAAAATCGGGGTGTTCCATGGGCTGGTGGAGGGCTTTATATGTCCTGCATTTAATTGTTCTTCCACTAGTTCCCGCACATGGGCGAGCTTTTCTTGTGACAGCGGCCATTGATCAACCCACACTGGTTTATTGGATAGCCAAGTTAACTTTTGGATTGGTCGCCCTTCAATGGCCACTGTTAAAAACCCACATTAGTCATCACATGCCCTAATTGTCCCAGTGCATCCCTCCCCACAAGCCAAATTGAGGTGTTCATCACATATGGTCTAATTTCATAGAATCATAGAATGTTTTGGGTTGGAAGGGACCCCTAGAGGTCATCTAGTCCAACCCCCCTGCAGTGAGCAGGGACACCACTAACTAGATCAGGTTGCTCAGAGCCCTGTCCAACCTGGCCATGAATGTTGCCAGGGATGGGGCCTCCACTACCTCTCTGGGCAACACGTTCCAGCATTTCACCACCCTCGTTGTAAAGAATTTCCTCCTTATATCCACTCTAAACCTACCCTGTTTTAGTTTAAAACCATTACCCCACCCTGTTTTAGTTTAAAACCATTACCCCACCCTGTTTTAGTTTAAAACCATTACCCCTTGTCCTGACACAGCTGGCCCTACTAAAAAGATTTTCCCCATCTTTCCTATAGGCCCCCTTTAGATACTGAAAGGCCATAATCAGGTCTCCCCGCAGCCTTCTCTTCTCCAGGCTGAACAAGCCCAACTCTCTCAGCCTGTCCTCATAAAAGAGGTGCTCCAGCCCTCTTTTTTGCGCTACCTGATTTCTCTCCCCATCCAACCATATGCTAATTAATGCTCTACTGGTTCTTGTCATTTGTACTCCCCCCACCCCCATCATTGGCGCACCCAGATTCTCCACAGGCCATTCTGGGGGCCATGCGAATGAGGGTACAATAGTTACATCAGCCCCCATGTCCAGTAGGGCGTTATTCACCATAACCTGTCGTCCTCCTGGTCCTTGGATAATGATAGTACGCGTTGGTTTCCGATTTGTTAGCGGAGTGGTCATCATTACGTTGGGAGTCCCAGTTGATCCAAAACCTCCACCTCCTCTCGGCGCTTGCCCTGGATTGGGGACATAAGCTTGAAACGGAATTAGTTGTGCAATTCGAGATTTTTCAGGGATGTGGACAGGTGGATGATTTGTTTGAACCATAATGCCAATATTGCCTGCATAATCTGCATCAATTACTCTGGGTAATACCAACAATCCTTGACGAGACGTGGATGATCGCCCCAATAGTGATGCACTCAGACCAAAACCTAAAGGTCCATTAGCTGTAGATAGGATCACCTGGACCTTGTCATCAGTCAGAGTCCCTGCAATGGCGGTGACCAGGTCCACTCTGGCACTCCCTGGGGTGGCAGAAGGAAGCATTGCTCTGAACTCCTCCTCTTGCCCCTGCTCTGTCTTGGATTTATCCACAGCCTATCCAGCACAGCAGCACAGAAACAGCAGCGATGCCCTGGCCATCTGCCAGCCCAGGCACATTGCCATGGCGGTTATCAAAATGTTCCCAGGCACAGCACAGTGAAATGATAAGCAGTACAGTGGTACAGCAAGCAGCGAAAGCAAAAAGCAGCCACTAACGAGCACTGGACTCTAATATACAGTAAGGCAAGCAAGCCCCATTGCAAGCACAGGAGCCTGCCGCTTAATAGCTAAACAGCAATAACAGCTATAAATTCGATCTAGCACATTCCAATCAAACCTGTCATTATCTCAAACCCTTCGAGCCCCATATCATTGCTGGGAGTATCTTAAAAACTACTCAGACAAAATCTGACTCCAATTCTGTCAACTCCGTGTTTTCAGATACACCTTTCATGCCAAAAGGGACTGTTGTAGTAAGCACCATGAAGCCACTTGCAAGCAAAGCAAAGCAAAGCAAGGAATTCATTCACCACTTCCCATGGGCAGGCAGGTGTTCCGCCATCCCCAGGAAAGCAGGGCTCCATCACGCATAACGGTTACTTGGAAAGACAGACGCCATCACTCCAAATGTCACCCTATCACCTGAACAGAGAAGGCAGTATCATTAGGCATAAAGTCCCCTTCGATGATTGCATTTCAAATTACTCCGTGCCACAGTTGAACCAGATCAGGGTCCCTATCTGAGCCCTGTGGATTAGGGAGAGTGTTGGAATTATGTGAGCTGGGCCCTGAGGTCAGAGCTTGCCATGCCTGGTTCTCATCACATCTCCTCCTCCAATATTCTAATTCTTTTTGCTCCTCTTCAGCTATCCTCCCTAGCTTTCTTTCCCACTCTGGTGAAATTAGTGGTCGCATTGCTGCATACCGGCCTCCATCAAGGGCTTCTCGGACTTTTGCCATTTGCTTTTTTAACTCTTTCAGCCCTGGTAAAATCTCATCGTCCTGCACAGACAGGTGAGCCAATCGATCTATTAGCTTTTGCGCTTCAGTGTTATGCCTAGACAACTCAGTTCGTAAGAACAACATATCTGCATCAGACAGACCCTCTCCGGATGGAGTTGGAGATAAGTCAGCTAACTTCTGAATGATTTTTTGCGTTTCTTGATTTTGCTTACACAATTCCTTTCTAATTGCCTGCGCCTCAACAGGAGAGAATGTCTCTGGCAAAGGTGGAATATGAGGTGGAGGGGGAAATACTGTTTCAATAATCATAGGTTCGTCCGTTTTTGACTTAGCTTCCTGTTCCTCAAGAGGAGCTGATGGCAATATGGGGATACCGTACAGATAATTTTCCTCGCCAAAAAATGTCTTTACATCAGCCGGGTAAACCTCTGCATTGGTATTTTTTGTGTCTAGTGCTTCGGTGGCACAGGCGCTGCCGATCGTTCAGCTTTTAGTTCTTTAAGTACTGTGGTAATGAGTTTCCATGCCGAACTTAAAGCAACAGCCTTCTTAGACCCATTGCCGACCTCATCCCACAACGTAGCTCCCAGCTTATCCCAGAGGTCTAAATCAAAAGCATCTCGGGCTGAGGTAAAGAAACCATGTGACTGTTCCCATCTCAATAAGCAATTTAAAGGCTTTTTATCATATTTCGGTCCTCTCACAGAGAGAATATGCTGGAACATGTCCTGTGTTGCCTTTTCCTCTTTAGTTACAGCCGTCCCCATGTTCCAGCCTCGGCTGCTCACCTTTCTTTGGTGATCCACTGTGCAGTGTCTCCAATATTCTTTCAAATCCCGGGTAGACCAGCTACTCCATCCTCATCAGCTGAGTCCTTCCGCCTTTTAATAAAATCATTGTGCCATCGTAGGCACGTCGGGGTGTGCTATCGTAGGCACGTCAGGGTCACCACTTACGGAAGACTGGACTCCTGACGCCGACCAATATGATCTCCAGAAGCCGTTTATTATAACTTTGCATACAGCTTTTATACTCTTCCAAGCCCCGTACACACGGTCATGTAGACTTTTCTAATTCGTACACCAATACTACTGTCATATAAGCCTCTAACTCACTCATTGGTTATTTCACTGTCATCATCTTATCCTACTTATGGTTACTGCTTCTCTATTCTAGCAACTAAGTTCCATATACTAGCCAAACATTTCCCCTTTAATAGCGTCCCATACACTGGCTAAGCATTTCCCCTTTAATAGCATTTCAACCCTATCAGAACCTGATGTCCTTGTTCTGCTAGGAATGTATCCACAAGTGACCAAAATTTGTTAGATGACAAGGATTTTTGCATGGATGTTTGTGGGTAGATACAGGTAGATAGATAGGTAGATAGCTAGCTAGCTAGCTATGAATGATAATAAAAAAAGTATCTTGTGAGAAAAAAAAGAAATAGACTTTGAAACTGAAATGGAACATTTTGACTTCATTTGAAAATTCGAATATCCATAACACTTTTACATATATAATTACAAACCCCTCTATCTTCTGTATCTTTGCATATAAACATTAAGGAATGTATCTGAAACATAAGGCACTCTACTTAGCAATTAAAATAATGTTTAGCAGTGTTCTGGTTTGTATAATGGACTGTTTTAAAATCTCTTTTACCTTTCAGAGATCTCTATAAAAAAGTACAGACAGACTATTTTGTAAACAGATTATGCTTATCTGCCTGAATAATGATTTTTCTCAAAAGTGCTGATATGCTTTGCTGTACATTTTTGGGAGCTAGGAATAAAACCCAGATATAATTTTCTGGATAACAATATTTGCCTTTTCCATAGAAGCCTTCTCTGGAAAAAGACAGGATGAAAGCATTTCTTAAATACAGAAAGATCTGTACCTTTTAGTGTAAAATTAATAAAATTCTAACTGGTCTATTTCAAGTAACACTTCTTTGCCTGTCTTCCCTACCTCTTCATATTTCCCCCATTTCTTCCTTGGACCATAACTCAACAACAGACATTATGTCAAAAATCCTGGGCTAAGCAGCCTCCTTCTTCTCTAAATTCTTTCCTAACACTGCTCCTCTTATCGATACGGCAGAAAGGGATGTACAGCTGGCTACATGGTTAACTTAACTGGAAAATATCAAAGAAAAGTGCCTTTCTAAAATATTTTCCATTCCAGTTTAAGCCATCTAATTGGAGAAGCTCATGGGGTAATTGCTTTGGAAACTTAGGCTGCTTAACTAACCTCTCTATTCACCATTCTTTTTCTCTTACTATAGCGGATGTTTAAAGAGGCACTGACTGAAAGCCCTGTTACCTTTGTAAGGGCTTCTCCTGTTGAATGCAAGGGTTAGTTGGCAGAAACAAC
Organism: Gorsachius magnificus; assembly: GCA_034008185.1. NCBI lineage: Eukaryota > Metazoa > Chordata > Aves > Pelecaniformes > Ardeidae > Gorsachius > Gorsachius magnificus. Next base: position 170,561,841 of record CM067081.1, read on the forward strand.
CACGAGGCATCACACTTCAGTTTTTAATGTAGTACAGTGTAACCAGGAGCAACCTCATTTTAGTAGCACAGAGGTCAGTGTGGGCACTCTCCAGAAGCTGAGTAGACTACTGTTCAAATTTGTATAGAGTTCCACGTCACAGCTCAAACTGCTACTAGTTCAAGTATTTGTGTTCTGCATTGCAGTCTCACTGTAGACATACATTTAGTATTGCACCTCCTTGATGCTGCAGAATTGTTATCGGGCTTTTGCTCTCCAGATGAATCCTTAGAACTTTAGTGGTCCAGTAGTGTAAATGTGACCTGCAGCTTTCTTAGTGCTGTGTTTGCTTTATAGAGACAGGGACTAGTATCCTGGTCATTCCTGTGAGATTTACTGTACAGATTACTGCTGTAATCTACTGGCATATTTTTATTGAACAAAATTCACTTTAAGTTTGTTGCCCTGAAAATATTCCGTTTATACCACAATTGTTCATGAATATTTCTAATTCAATAAGAGTTTGATTACTGAGGCAGAAGATTCACTCATGGATTTAGTGAAGACCAGTGCTGCTTAAAAGCTGAGTTGCATGGTTTTGTAACACATACATTTATCAACTGAGATATGTACTGTTCCCAGACTGTTGACATGTATAGTGAGTGCTTTAACAAAATGAGTTTTTATAATGTAGAAAGAATGCTAGCATGGTACTGTTTAATCAATTAACAGAGAAGACAATAAAAATATCCTTTTCCTGTAGATATTTGACCCAATTGCTCCCCATGCCACAGTTGGAGCAGATGATGGATATTTAATACTAAATACTAAATATCCTCTGGTTTGCATGCTGAAATATTACTTCATTACTTAAAGAATGTGGTTATAGAACTGATATATTGCATTAGTTTGTCATATTGTGTCAAGCTGAATTGACTTACAATGTGAACTATGTAACATGATGTGATGCCCTGTAATTTGCCATGATTTGACATAATACAATTTAGCAGGTCAGAAATGTAAAACAAACAAAACTTTGTCCATGATGAAATTCATGCTGCTCATTTAGGCAAATATGAAAAGATTTATTTGCCAGAAAAAAAAAATAAAATGTATTTCATATGATGGGTATTCCCCTAGAAATATTCCCTATACAACACAGTAGAACTGTTTAAGCAAAAGAAGTCTTGGAGCTGATGAATCCACCCATGGAGAGTGGATCTAAGGAATACCTTGAATGGATGCCATTTTCCTCAAAAGCCATCAGAATACAACACACTAGCCTAGGATCTGGCATTACAGTAATATTTTAGCACAGTGCAGATCAACTTCACTTTCCAAGTCATTAACATAGGTAAGTAATGACCAAGCTTAGGCAGAAAAAAAAATGTAGGAGTCAGTGGACTCATCTTAGAGCTTTGCATCTGATCATTAAGTCAATAGATTTATGTATAACATGGAATTCATGTCAGCTGGAACCGACAGTGTCAGGCAGGTGTCACCTGCAGTATGAAAAGGTGATTGACAGAAAGTTCATTACTTGATTAGGGACCTAATTGTATGCTTACTCAAAGTAGCCTCTTCTTATCAGCCTCAGGCACTCACTGGGACATAAAGCCCTGGGGGATACAGAGAAAGAAGAACAAGGTAAATGACACAGAAAGAAGATAAATTTATTCTATTTGTCATATAGCTAAATTTTTTTTAGGCTGTCCATATAAATGGAAGAAAAACAATGCTCCAAATAAAGCAGGAGAAAATCATATATGTTATTTCAAGTCATCTTTGGCAAAATTACTTTACTAAGCTACAGGTATATAAAATAATCTAAAATTGAAATTCATGCTGAGTTTTGAGATGCAGCAATCCTCTAGCCTTGCTACAACACAAATCTTCATAATGGCCAATCAAAGAGTGATATATAAAAAATTACTAAATACTATCAATCCATGGCAAGAGTGTGTTTTTAAAGCTGTATTGTAAAAGTTTAATCTTTATTTGAGATGTAAAAATGAAAAATCTAACTTTACCTTATAAACATTTCATATAATAAATTATTTAAAAGTACTGGGAGTCTTGATATTCACTGCTTTTGATATATCCCACTGTGTTTTGTAGGATAGAGTTTCTGAAGAAGCAAAACATTTCAGAAACTTTTTTTTTTAATATTCAGATATATTTTGATTCTTCTATCTTTTCAATTAAGTAATTTCTGATAATTCAATGACTTACAAAATAAGATAGGCTAAAGCAAATTTTGGATCTTTATCAGCTTACTAATTGTCTGACTAAAGTCACGCTAGGCAAGAACCAGTTCTGATTTTTAAGAATACCTTATCTGGGAAGCTGATAATTTTGAAGCTTCATAGTTGTCCTTATATTTTGTATGAAACTGAATCAGTCACATAATGTCTCACAACAGCATCTTCTAATTAAGGTCATGAAGGGGTATGTGAAGGAAATGGGCATCCTGGTTACATGTATCTTCTTCCAGACCTGTTTGAAGGACTGGTGACACAATCACTTTAGTTAAGCTATAGCATGGCCCTGCTCTGAATGGGGAGGTTAAGTCAAATGTCCTTTAGATATCCTTCCTACCTAAATTAATCTATGATCCTGTGATTCTATGTAATAAAAGCATTTGAGTATGCATAGAGGTTTGAAAGAGTACATACACAGAAGCAATATCTCACAACCACAGAATGACTGAGGTTGGCAAGGATCTTTGCAGAACATCTGGTCCAACCTTTATGCTCAAAGCAGGATCAGCTAGAGCAGGTTATGCAGGACTGTGTCCAGTTGGGTTTTGAACATTTCTAGGGATGGGGATGCCACAAAATCTATGGCAAGTCTGCTCCTGTATTTGATCACCCTCACAGTGAAAAAGTTCTTTCTTAAGTTTGAGGGGAATTTCCTGTATTTCTGCTTGTGCCCATTGCCTCTTGTCCAGTCACTACATAACATTGAGAAGAGTCTGCCTCTGTCTTCATTATATCTCTCTTGAACATGGATAAGAAGCCCCCCTCAGACCTTTCTTCTTCAGGCTCAATGGACCCAGCTCTCTCAGCCGCTCTTCATATGAAAGATTTTTCAAGGCCTTAGTCATCTTTGTGGACTGTTGTTGGACTTGCTCTAGTAAGATCATGTCTCTCTTGTACTGGGGAACCCAGAACTGCACCCTGCAAACTGGGTGTGTCTCATCAGGACTGAGGAGAGGGGAAGGATGAATTCCTTTAACCTGCTGGAAATATGCTGCATAATGCATCCCATGATGCTCTTGGGCTTCTTTGCTGCAAAGACGTGTTGCTGGCCCATGGTCAACTTGTTCACCAGTACCTTCAGGGCCTTCTCTGCAAGGATGATTCTTAGCCAGCTGACCACCAGTGTGTATTGGTGCGTGATGTTGTTCCTCCCCAGGTGCAGGACTTGGCATTTGCCTTTGTGGAACTTCATGAAGTTCCTGTCTGCACATTTCTCCAGCCTGTCAAGGTCCTTCTGGATGGCAGTGCACATATCTCATGCATCCTTGACACTCTGACCAGTTTTGTATCACCTAGAAACTTGTTGAAGGTATACTCTGTCCCATCGCCCAGATCATTAACAAAGAAGTTAAAAAATTTTGCCTTCTTATGGGCCAGTAGTGACTGAAGGCACGTCTAATCAGTAAAGACCAAACTGAACAAGGCATTAGGTACCTCAGCCTTTCCCATGTTCTTTGCCACCAGTTCTCCTGTTCTGATCAGCAATGGGCCTGTATTTCCCCCATCTTCCTTTTGCTGATAATACATACGTAGAAGTCCTTCCTGTTGCCCTGTATGTGCCTCACTGGATTCACAAGTCCAGGTGGACTTTGGCTTTCCTAACACAATCCCTTGCACGTTCAGACAGTGTCTTTATATTACTTCTGGTGACCAGGCCCTGCTTTCACTTCTTGTACGCTTCCTACTGTCCTGGTTTAAGTTTTATTATGATCTCCTTGTTCACCTATAAAGGTCTCCTGTCACCTTTTCTTGCCTACCATTTTTGACATGACAGACTAGACAATTTTGGAGCTGGGAGGAACTAATATTTGAGAATCAACCGGCTATGTGATTTAGATTCATTCTGTGTGTTAGCTGTTAGCTAATAGACAGCTTTCTCAAAATATTTTTTTTTCCAACAAGTGATAGTTTGCCTTGACTCTGAATATTCTTAGAATAATATTAAACAGTGGCATTAAGTAGAGAAAAGGACTATTTAAAAAGGTGTTGACTTCCTTGCAAGTGATGACAAATTATAATCAGCAAACATCACATGCAGAATGGTGACTTTCTTAGCTAAATAAAAAGCTTTCTATAGAGGCTTCCTTTGTCAAGTTTAGGCATGTCCTAAAAGTAATAACTGATTCTGGTAAATAGCAGAAAAACTGTGGGTAACAGAATCAATTTTAAAAGAGTTTGAAGTTGTCTTTTCCTAGAAAGATCTTAATATTAAAACTCTATTTAAGAAGAAAAAAAGACCCACATCAAACTATAGCATGTTCCAAACACAAATAATTTTATTACCTTATCACAAGTGTTTACTTTCTCCTACATGTACAGAACATTCTCTGTGTAGTGTATACTATATATGTAGAATTGTCATAGTCTTTATTACTTCTTCCCTTATCAAGCAACAAAATAAGTTTTATATAAACTAATACATCAATATCTCATCTTCTTTTTAGTTACTTTTGTCCAAATTCCTACCAAAATACCAAATGTCCAGTGCTTTCATAGCATGTATGAAAGCAGGTACTAAATTAGGTGCCAGTGCAAAGACAACCACTGTGGTGTTTGGAAGTATTCTGTTCTTTAATGCCCACCTAACTCGTTGCTAAGTGCTCCGGCACAGATAGCCTTACTGAGTTATTTGGGCACTCTGGGGCAGAGAGCCAGAATCTTCCCTGTGCTATAAATGTGCATATGTGCAGTGAGGTTTTTCTCAGGCAAAGAGTCCCCAAATAAGAAGGTTCATGTCAATGAGTGTCTATCTCCATGGCAGCAACTCACAAAGCCTACTGTTGGGGTTTTATGTGTAGGTTACGTAACTTTAGCAGTTAGTTCTTAGGCATCTTGTATTCTAATCAAATTCCAATACACACTGTCTCATTGGAGAACAAAATTCCTTTTTCTTTCAGCTCAAATATGGTGGAAATTACAAAAAACCCTGGCTTTTTTTTTTTTTTTTTTCCTTAGATAAGGGCTGTATCTTCATTCCTGAATTTTACCCATCTCTTCTCAGTCAGGTTTTTTAGTCTATTGCAGTATGTCAGACCTTTTAATGAATTCATCTAAGTTACTAAGTTCACTTGGAAATTTTATAGCATGATTGCCATTTTTCCTTGGTCTCAACCTTGCATATCCTACAACTGTGACTATGGCAAAGGAGTTCTGCACCTGGTTTTTTTTTTTCCCTGAAGTTGTTTCTTTTTTTTTCTTAACCTGAAAAATTATTTTTGTATATTATTTGAACTTGTTCTGAAGGAAAAAATTGCTTCCATTTAAAATTATACCCATAGTAGCGAAACTATCAAGCTCTTTGTTAGAAATGTATCAGATGAATGCATTTTTTCAGTCTTACTGTACTGTTATACTGCTAATGCATGTATACATTAGAAAATATTTTTTGCCCAGAACGACTTCTACTAATTTCGATACAGCTCAAAAGTATTCCGAATTGAAATTCTTATCACCTCTTGGGTTCACAATAGTTTCCACGTTTTTTATTATTACTGAGCATTTTGAGAAAATGAGAATCCAATGTTAATACTATACCTAAATTGATGTTATTTGCACATTTGTCCTAGCTGCTTCAGTAATAGGAATTTCATAACTTTAAGAAATTCCTGAGTTTTTAAGGGACAGTATATCAGTAAGCCTATTATTTTTGGTGATGGCTAACTTTTTAAGACTCTTTCAGAGCTTGTAAATGTTAACATGATTCATAGATTCAGTTTTCATCAACAAACTGCATGCTATGGTACAAGAAAGAGCTGACCATGAAAATAAATCAAGGCCCGATCAAAGAAAAAAACAAAATTATAACAATGTGGTAGCCTAAAAATAATTCTACTGGTGTTGCACTGATCTGTTACATTTTTATGCTTTAGTTAAGTTTATAGACAAGTCTATAACATGGAATTGTACATAAGGTTTGCTTTCCTACTTAGCAAAAACACAATGGTAGTAGCACTCAGGTTACATTTTAAAGTATTTTGCTCATTAATTCCTAATGTAAATACTAAATTAGAAAAAGCAAAAAATGGCATGTTATCAATTATTCTGTGATGCTAACAGTTGGTCTGTCTGGCCTGTTCATTCACAGCTTGTCATATCTGTGCTTTTTGGTTAAAAGGATGTAGCCAAGCAGCAGAGAGGACGGCTCCCTGATCGTGTTACTGTGACGAATGCCCTTTGAACAGGAGCAATTTTTCATACAGAGGAAAGTTATCCTTCCTCAAGAACTTACAACACTTAGCTCAGAAGAGCTTCTGGAGTGTAATGTGAGACAGACAGATCTGAAAAACACAAGAAGCCTGCAAAATGAATGTAGCTGGGACATTCCTGAAAGCAACAGAGTAGTTTTTCAGCTGGTAAGTCACAGGCAGGAGAAAGTCTTTTTCTGGGACTCCCAGGGGATAACACAGAAACTGTCTTCCCTGTAAATCACAGAAAATTGCTGGCATGGAAGGAAAGAATCAAGGGGAAGACATTTCCTGCTCCAAACTGTTGGAGAGGGTAGAATTACTTCTCAGGTATTTTATTTAATGTCTCATCCAGAAGATCTAAATTTCTTCTCTTTACAAATTTATTTTCTTCAATACCATTTTTTTTGGTGTGTGGTTTGATAGAACCTGATTGCAGAGTTTACAAACCTTTTATTGTCTTTTGTCAAGCTTATATCAAGAAAAAAGAGGTGTTAAGGTGAATATACTTATCACAAGCTTGTGGCTGACTCATAAACCCATCACAAATGCATACAAAATTATCTTTTCTAAACTATTTATTCAGTGCTACTCAGGAAAGATCAAACTGTGAAGGCCTGTTTACATGGAACAGAATTGTAAGCAGTGCATAAACAGGAAACATTCTTCTGTCCTGTAAAGCTATCTGAAGAATGAAGTAACTGTTTTCTTCTACACTAAAATAAAATAAAGATCTTGCTTATGGTAAGACGACTCTTTCAAAGTTGATGTGTCTTTAATCTGAACCATATAAAGAATCAGAGACTTTTGTTGAAATCCTTGTTAGTTAGGAACCTCCCTTTTTCCAGGATTCACAGAGAAGTATGAATATTGGCTTTGAGAGTAAAGTGTCTCTGGTTCAAAGTGAATAAAAATCCTATGTTTGTCATAAATTTAGTCTTGCTCCAAAAACTAATGGAAGGAACAGGGACCAAAACATGAGTGGTTTAAGATTATTTTGTATACCTTTTAAAAGGTAACATAGACAGGTAAGGGAATTTCAAAATGATGTGTCAAGTTTGTGCTTATGCTTTGGCAAACAACAATGACAAAACCTTTGCCACTGAAAGAAGATGAAAGTACTTCAGGACCCAAATGGTACCAAAATCAGTACTTTTTTGTACACATAAGAGGAAAATTTTTCCTTAATTTCTTTTAAAATAAAATAAAACTACCAGGAGAAACGTGTGTTTATATATTATGTATATGATCCTATCATAGGACTTGAAAGGGTCAAAGAGAGCTCTTTCTGCATTGCCTTTTTTGCAAGTTTTTTTTTTTTTATTTCTTCTTTAATCTTTTGAGCTTTAACATTTAATGTTCAATTTCTTATTGCAGAAAAGCAGCTATTTAGAGAAGGTGATTCAGATTAGGGGTATAGATTTTCAGAAACTTAAATGTGAGACCAGAAAATATGGCAAAACTCCCCACAAAATTACCATGGTCAAGATTCAGTGAAGACAGGTTGTTTAAAAGACTCAAGATTACAAGTGCAGTATGTTGTTAGGTATAAATATAACCACCACTAGTCTAAGAGATAATCTGAAATTTAATCTGCAGAACCACTTTCATTTCAAAATATTGGAAAAAAAAAAAAATCACTGATAAGGTAAAAAACAGTTTTTATAGTTAATCTCTAAAGTAATAATTTCAGTGGAGAAATGTTGCTCAAAAATAAAAGGTGTAAGTTTCCAGAATGAGCTACAGTTCTTCAATGTGGCTTTTTAAAGCGTGATTTCTTATCTGAAATTACCTCATTTTAAGATTAGGTCCAACTACAGGACTGATACCTGTTAAAAAGATTTAAACAGCTTGTGGTTCATCTGGATGGAGCTAGCAAATGCTTCTGATATGCTTTGATGATCTTGAGAAATACCATTATGACTCAGATTTGAAGAGTGATGAATCAGTCTATTTTCAGAACTTTTTGAGACCAACTTCACTGACAATTAGGTAAAAGCTTTTGCCATGTACAAGAAAATGCAGGTAACATTTATGTTTCTTTTATCTATTGATTGAATATTGAGTAGTTTGTCTCTAACTTTAGATTAAAGCAAAGTCTTGAATCTAAAGTAGTCTGTGTTTTTTGTTTTCTCTTGATAAAAAAATCAGGTGAAATGAACAGAAAGAATGTTAAATTTTAACAGAAAGTATGTTGAAGACTTTTTAATGTATTCTGATTCATTTTCTCAGTAAATGGCTCTATGATATAGCGTTTGTTTTTTTTTTATTTTATCTCATTTCCCTAATATCTCTCTCATTGTAAAGCTGTCCATTGTTATCCATCCTCTTAGCTTCCACACGCAGCATTTTCAAGTTGTGAACAACTACAATATCCATGGAAATAACAAAATCTGTGGTTGTTGAACATCTTTGAAAACTGCACTACATGTAATTGCTAAATAGAATATTTAGTTTAATGGGAATTTTTTTTCAAGATGCCTGCAGCTGTAGGCAGGAGTTGATGTGCTTTACTCTAAATGCATGCAGTATCTACATCTTTTTAACTAGTTTAAACCAGAAATTTCACCAATCCCTTTCAGATATGTTTGCGTTGAGTTCTCTCTTAATCAGATATATCCCATTGTTTCACTGTAAGATTCTTCCAGTGCTACTGTTTCCTAGGAATGATACTGCTTCCTGTTTGCTAAGTAAATTATTTTTTTTCATTCTGATATATATTATTTTGTCATTTTCATGATATGCAATTGTTTAATTCCCTGTCATGCATACAATGTAATATGATGTAGAACTGTTGAGATAAACATCTGAAACAAGACATGCTTGTCACATCCTTCTCAACAGAGCTGTTTTCACATTAAATTGTAGATCTTGTACTATTACTCTGTGATTTTATCTATTTCTATATACTCTGGCAGTTAAAAAGTGCTGAAATGAAAATTTAAATTTCAAGCTTTGAAGTAACTGGAATCTGAATTAAAATAAACTCTCCAACTAAAAGTGCTGAAGAGAATTCTCCAGGCATAGGATTACATGGTTTCCCTGACACTCTGATAAAAATGATGGTTCTAAATACAGGTTCCTTGCCTGGGGAAAGTTGGAAGCGTGAATTTAATTTCAAAAAAATAGCAAACACACACACACACACACACACCAGATTTTCAATAACTAAAGTTCAACTGAAATTTGACAAAAAGAAGAATTTAAATGTGGAGCTTTTAAAATTATCTAATTAAGGTAGGTTTCCTGTACCCCATCTAGGCATGCTTTATATTAATACTGAATAACAGAAACTGAAAAGAGATTACAAGAATGTTAATAAAAAAAAATACCACTATCTGTCCTGTCCGTTTGGCATTCTTGAAAAAGAGTGATATGAGAAAGAAAAGTCAGTGTAATAGACACAGATGAAAAAGCCTCCCATACAGCCAGGAGGCTATAAAGTCATGAACGTGGAGGTAACGAAAACCAGATCGTAAACCATTTCATTTTACACTGTCATCTGTAAAATTAGGTAGAAAAAGTGAAAGGGAGAAATAAAACTGGAATAACAAAACCAGGTTATTTGGATTTCATTCAGAAAAATCTTATAAATTGGGTTAGTACCGTCTTTGCTATCATTTTGTGTCTCTATATTTTGCTTAACAATAAAGACAGAAGGTATGAAAGCAGGAACCTGACTGGCCAAGAAAATGTCAGTGTGCTTGAGCTTATGGATCAATTTGGTTAGAGAGCCAGTTAGGATGGTGTTCCAAATCATCCAGCAGCATGTAGTGGCAATGATGAGTCATAAACTTTGGGGTTTCTTTACCCATCTTTTTCTCTCTCTTCCCATTTCTCTCCTTTATACTACATTTCTGTTTTTTAAATGTACAGTAGCTGAACTTAACAAAGGATTTTATATGAGTTCTGAGACCTGTATTATAGATAGTGACATTTCTATATAAAAATCTTCATTTTTAAAAAAAAATCAAACAAAACCCCAAAGATACGTGTGGAACAAGTTGAAGAAAAAAGAGGAAAAAAAGATCTGGCATCTATTTGAGTATATTTTTGTTTATATTTAAACAGGTCTTAAGTGAGAACCTATTTCTTTTGGCTAATATGGAAAATAATTATAAATTCTTAAAATTTACAAACCATTTAATTACTATCTGAATTTTCTTTATTCCAATTGATCCTATTTTTTGCCTAGTTTTCTTTTAGCTTCTCCTCTCATTTCTTTTTTAAATAGACAGTCACTTACTAATGTTTTCTGCAAAATGTGAATGAATGCTAGTATTTTAAAACAGGCCAGAAAAAAATATGTCGTTATCTATTAAAAGTTATTTTTGTGTGGCAAACTCTTTTTTCCCCAATAGTTTTTATGTTGGTTTTGGTGAAGTAAATAGCAATTATATATTTTACACTTTTTAAGAAGAAACAGTTTTTTTTCTTCCCCAAATCCTTTTCTACCTCCACATATCATTCTAATAGAATTTAGCCACCTTTTTTACCACAGTGATCACACAGAACCCTCAGCTTAGCTAGGAGAAGATTGATAACTGCAAATCAGTGAAGGTACATTCTATGATTCTATGATTCTATATTAAATTAAAATTCACTGTAGATTTTTTTTTTCTTTGGATACCATACTTCATATTTGTTTACAAAAGAAAATCCTGTTCTGTCATAAAATACCAAGATGGATTCATCTTCAAGAGGAAGAATATCAGACAGTGGTGTATTTTATTTCTGTAGTAGCATAGAAAAGAAGTAACAATATCTTTTAAGTTTTCTTTATGATATTGCATTGACTGTCTTCTGCAAGTGAAAAAAATCTAATACATAATTGCATTTGACATAATGTATTTACCTGCTTTCATTTCTTCATTTATTTATTTATTTAGGTAAGAAAAAAATATCCAAATTTTGTTTATCTTCAGTCCTGCAATTTGCTTGCTTATGTGTGTACCTATGCTATGCAGTCTTCGAAAAAAAGTCAGTAGTAAAGACAGTTTCCTTTTTTTGGGTGACTTTCACACAATCTCACTTAAGATGTCTTAAATGTTCTGAATTATCCTCTTCTGTGCTCCTACTTTCTTCCACTTTTTCTCTTCTCCTGCTCCAATTCCCACCATATGTACCTATACATGGACTTAGACTCCAGCCTCTAGTCTTCTGAACTATCACTTTGACCCCTAATATACCTTGAAGCAGCTGCTGATGCACATGTGTACAGCCATCCAAGGGACTGGGGTCTGCACTCAGTGACTTGGCAAAGGTTAGACATCCTTTCTTAGCTTTTCTTACCACTGAAATGTGCACCTGTATCTTCTCCTGTCATAGAGCTGGGGTGGAATGAGGCATATGGTCAGATATGAGACCTGTGAAGTGCTTCCATATCCCACAAAAGCTAACCATATGTCTTGGAAACTAGCACACTACTAAACAAATATAGTCAATAATAGTTTCCTTGGTCCTTTTCTGTTGTGTTTTAATTTCTGAATCAGTAGCTAACGTTAATCTGTCTTTCTGTACTAGTGTATAAGAGGAATGTACTAAGCAGAATGTTCATTTGGGTCAGATACTACTATTTATCATTAGAAAGTCAATAGAACTATCAGTATCTGCAGGAAATGTGTGTGTGTGTGTGGGAGGGTCTTCTATAGTTTGCTGCTTTCTCATACCTGAATATAGTTAGTGCAGGAAAATATTATATAGATTGCACATCTACAAGTTGTCCCTGCCAGTAGCTGTTCCTTTATGTTTTAAGAAAATATGAGAGGAAAATTATTCTAAAAGGAACAGTTAAGAGCAACTGAGATTCTGGGAACGTATGAAGCAATTTCTATGGAATAATTTATCACTGCCTCATTAAAAAAATAAAGCAATTGGGATTGATACCATAATTAAAAATGTTGCAGACACCAGAGATCTTTTTGAAATCTGATCTGAAATCAGATCTGGAGAAGTAACCAAGACAGACGAAGTGCTTCTAAGGAATGCTTTCTGTTATTTGTGTTAAAACATAGTGCTACAGTAATGGTAGTGTTGGATGTAGATATATAAGGACTGCACATTTCAGAGAAGATAAACAAGAGCAGAAGAACAGGAATGAGTACTTTGGAGAAACATTTGAGCCTCAGGTTGGTTTTTTTTTAATACTACTAAATCAGTAATGCCATTATAATTAATGATGCATCTGACTATTATAACCCTGACTATTTAAATTGTGTCAATTTAGGCAGAAAATACAATTAAGAAGCTAATATTGCTGTTATTATGTAGCAGGAAATCTCATCTTTTAGCAAGTGGTTCAGGACTGGATTCTAGAAACCTTTTGAAAAGAAGCTAAAAAACATTAAAATTATATTCAAAATAGAAAGTTATCCTATAAAGGAGTTAACATCAACTGACAGTGACTGGTTTTGTCCAAAAATTTTCTGTCAAAATTTTGATTTGCTAACAACAATTAAAGTTAGAATTTCAGTGTTCACATATTTCTTATGCTTAATTCTTTTTTTTGTTTTTATTCAAAGTGCTGTATACACCACTCTGCTGAGTGATGGTTATGTGGGCTCTTGCACCTCATTCTGGGTTGGGAATCAGAAGATCTTGAAAATAATCCTGTTCCCACTGAGGTTTCCAAATAATTTCCTACCTGATCTTACACTACTGAAGTTCTGATTTCTGTTTTGTTATCTCACAGGAAAGAAAAGACTAATCCTACTTTTCATCTTCCTGGAGGAAATCTTACATATGAGAAATATTTAGTGAGGTATTTTGAAGACTACATTATTGGTTTTAAGAAGTTATTTTAAAAAACAGCAGTGTATAATTTCACTTTTCAGGTCACTGTAGGATGACCTTTCAAGCTGTTTAACATGGAAATACTTGACATCTTTTCATGCTCTGGGCTCTTCCATTCTCCAGTACGATCCCACAACAGTTTAGGGGCTTACTTGTACAAAACAGGATTTGTAATCAAGTTATGCTTGGGTTTATTTCCCTGCAGTCATGTCCAACCTTCTATCAGGCATACTGTTTATTACTGCTCTTAAGTTTTTGGTGTAGTTTAATACCCATTTAGTTCTTAGCTATTTCTGCAGAGTTCAGTTCAGAAACCAGTGTGGCTAATTCCTAAATGTTCTAAATAGAAATGCTTTTCAAGTGATTGCTTTAAATCCTTGACTGTGTTTTCTGATCTCTGCCGTGTCTTGTTCTTTGGTATTTGCTGTAAACTATTCTTTCTGCATTTGATGATATTTTTAAGTGAAACCTATCTGACAGTACCAATTATATTTATGGAAATTCATGACACTAAAACTTTTAAGGCGCTCCTTAAATTTTAAGGAGCTTTTGTGATCACACGGATGCAGTATTTAATAAGGCTAAGACTTTAGAGAAAAAGCAAATGCACTTCTATTTATTTGTTGGGGTTTTTTTTCTGTAGTCCTAGTTCGCGTGTTAGCAGCAGCAGAATAATTATGAGATAGAGATCTGAACAATGCATAACAAGAGAAAGAGAAATTATTTGCAACATCCATTATCACAGAAAATAATTTTTCTCTGTATTAATCAAAAATGTGAAAAAATAATCAAGATTTTCAAAAGATACTGCTATGTCTTCTGCTTGATTATTATAAAGGAATTATAGGATAGGTAGGATTCAGAGCAGGGATGTTCAGTTTATGTAATTTGGTGGGCTTTTAAAGGCATTTATCAGTATCAGGCCAAATCTCACACCTCAACTTCTCTTGCCTCCCTTATATTTCCCCCTGCCCTTTGTAATGCTGCCAAATCCCCTACTTCCCATAGCATTATTTTTTGCTTTGATAAGCTAGTGGCACTCAGCATTGCTTAAGGGGAAAAAAGTTATTTTATTGACCCAGTGAGAAGTACTAAGGTTCCTGATATCTGAAAATTGTTCTACATGCATGTTCTTAATTTTTAGTCTTTCTATGCATCTCTCTCTCTCTTCTGATTAATCTGGATTGGGAATCAGATTGGCTTTCTCAAAAAAGACATTAGTTAACATGATAGGAAGGTTGGAAATGAGTTTATTGATTCTGTACTTCCTTTGAAATTTGAATCTGAGTGGCAATTCAAGACCTTCTCTGATGTCAGGATGATCACAGTCCTGTACCCTTTAGGATGGTAACCCTATGGATCCATGGAACAACTTTTTGAGGGGAAATGATGATTTTTTGATCTAGGAATAGATTCACACTTACCATTTGGGATACAGTTATTGTAGTATTCAAAATGCAGATACCTAGGACTGACTCATAACAACTCATGCTTCCCTACACAGTTAGTACAGTAAAGAACAATATGGGACTGGAGGCAAAGAGAGGTTGCAACAGAGGAAGACAAGAGAAACCAATTTTATTATAAATGAGCATGTAGACACATATGTAGAGACTAATACTGAAACATTGTAGAAAATCTCAATGTAATATTTTAAAGGATGGGAAGGTGCTTTTATTTTAAAGCAAAACTGATTTCACTTATTCACATTCACAGTCAAGCCCACAAACTCACAAGAACCAAAATGTGTGTGCCTGTGTAGCAGGCAGGCTGATAAATATTTTAACGGCTCTCGAATGTCAAATGAACATGAAATCTAGTAATAGAAAAACACAAACAAGTCTATTCTTGAAGAAGGAGAAGGAAGAAAACTAATATTCAAATTGATAAATAGTTGATACTTT
This sequence comes from Gorsachius magnificus, assembly GCA_034008185.1. Lineage (NCBI taxonomy): Eukaryota > Metazoa > Chordata > Aves > Pelecaniformes > Ardeidae > Gorsachius > Gorsachius magnificus. Next base: position 170,576,961 of record CM067081.1, read on the forward strand.
TATGCATAAACTCAGACATTACCAGTATTTCTCTTAAAAAGGGAAAAAAAAAACCAAACTATGAGGAGCATAATTATAATCCTCAAAGAATCCAGACCCAGCTCTGCTGAGAGATAAATAATTTTTTTAAGGAAAATATCAAATCCACCCTCATTAGCTTGTTCAATATAATGTGTATACAGCACTAAAGTGTATCATTTAAGTAAAAATCTGTTCCTGACAACTAGACAAAAGTAATTTAGAAGCTGTCTTTGTAATTATCTCAGCTATGGTAAGCAGAGAAATTTTACCCAAACACTATTTAGTAGCTAGAGGATATGAACATTGTAGTAGAACTCTAAAAAGCTATATTAATAATGAGTATTATCAATGTCAATGAACAGGTACAAAAATTTGAAAATATTAGATTATCTGTCTCAAAATATTCATCCAAAGCTCCCAGCTGATCACCTGCTTTGGGAATCTTCTGAAATTACAGCACCAGGGATCTTCTACACAGGTGGGGGAAAAAAAACATGTCTTCAGCACAGAGCCACACAAAGCTGGTGGAAAAGACACCTTGGGGATCTATTGCTTCCTCAGCAAGGGAGCGTTCCTGTGCTTTGCCTGTAGATGATACTCAGTTTTGAGAGGGAATTTTACTTCAGCATGGAGGGGGCTCCTTGCTGTGATCCATCACATGTTCTTGACACAGGTGTGGTCAGACAACAGCTTGCAATTGTAAGATGTAGTTACCAGATTGCAGCTGAGGAGGTGGTCCTTTAGTGTGTGTGGTAAACATGAGTCATGGTGAATGTTTGATAAGACTCTATAAAATGCAATAAGTTGTACTGCAGGCAGTAGAGTTTTCTCACCTTGTGTACTGCTAGCAGACTTTACCAAGTGCTCCTGTGTAAAGATGGACTTGCTTTATTATGTAGAAGGCTACAGCATAACAACTGTCCTACACTACCTAAGGAAAATCTTTATTAAATAGATCTTCAGTAAAGAAGACCTTCAAGATAAAGAATCATAGAATCATGGAATCTTTTAGGTTGTAAAAGATCTTTAAGCTCATCAAGTCCAACTGTTAACCTAACCCTGCGATTCCACCACTAAACCATGTCCCTAAGCACCTCGTCTACCCATCTTTTATATATCTCCAGGGATGGGGACTCAACTACTTCCCTGGGCAGCCCATTCCAGTGCTTGATAACCCTTTCATTGAAAAAAATTTTTCCTAATGTCTAACATAAACCTGCCCTGGCGCAACTTCAGACCATTTCCCCTCCTCCTATCATCTGTTACCAGGGAGAAGAGGCCAACACCCACCTCACTACAGCCTCCTTTCAGGTAGTTGTAGAGGGTGATAAGGCCTCTCCTCAGCCTCCTCTTCTCTAGATTAAACAACCCCAATTCTCTCAGCTGCTCCTTGTAAGACCCCTCACCAGCTTTGTTGCTCTCCTCTGGACACGTTCCAGCAGCACCACGTCTAAATACATCTATATACACTTTATGTCTGTGTCTCAGTGGAGAACCGGGACCTAATTTCACATTACACAATGCAATTATTCTATATGCTAACTTTTAAGAGGTAATTTTACTATATAATAACATGCATGAAATGGAGACTTGTGGATAAAAGTTTTACTATTTATCTATCAAACTAATCAGATGTCCTTTAGCTTTTCACATTTATAAACATCAGCCTCTGGAAATGAGAATACTTGTTAAGTTTTAGTTTTTCTTCACTTACATGAACAATTGTTCTCCTTAACAGTATGTCTTCCTACTGTGTGTGTTCTCAGTTTTCTCCTTTGCTTTGCTCTCTGTTCTTTCTTCACTTATTTTCTATCAGCCTCTACTTTTTAACTGATTTTTTAAGTAATCAAAAAAGAATATTAAAGAAAAATTTCCTTTTACTGCTTCTCTTCAGGATTCATAGTAGAGGTAAAGATCAAGTTTTTAACATCATCTAAGAAAAACAGATAGCAGAAGGCTAATCTTATCTTTCTCTGTAACTAGTGATGCAAAAGATGCTCCTGCTTGTAGGAGGGAGTGATTGCTTTCTCTGCTAAGTAGAATAGATAGCTGCTAAGGACTTGAAAATACCTGACTAAGTGCCTGAAGTTAGATGATGTGCATTCATCCTTCATCTCTTTTAAAGACGGCACTAGGCACTGCACCTTCTTCACAATCTCTACTACTGAGCAAAAGAGAGGAGGGAGGGAGGGAAGAAAGGAAGGAAGGCGGGAGGCAGGGAGCTCAAACACTGGATCCACAGATCATCCATTGCTTAACTGTTAAAACATCCTTTGCATGGTTTTCACCCATATCAGGGGGCTCTCTGGGATAATTGTCCTTGAGGTGTTCAGAGGAATGTGGCAGAAACCACTCTCAGCAGGCTGTTTGGAGAAGACACTTGCATCATGTTTGACTCCCTCCACCTTAATCCAGCTTTATCTCAGCAATCTCATTCACTCTGGTATGACATTAAGTCAAAAATGTGGATATGCAACACCTACATTCCATCTCACACTATGGAAATACCCTGTGACTAAGACAATAAAGACATTAGAGACATTAAACTGAAAACAAACAAATGAACAAGCATACTATATCTCAGTGCAATAGGTGTATCACCAAGCTGATGATGCCAAGCTGAGTGGTGCAGCTGATATGTTTGAGGGAAAGGATGCCATCCAGAAGGACCTTGATAGGTTTGAGCAGAGGGCCCATGCAAACTTCACGAAATTCAACAGGGCCAATCCCAAATTTCAATACAAGCTGCGGGATGAATTGATTGACAACAGCCCTGCGGAGAAGGATTTGTGGGTACTGGTGGATGAAAAATCAGACATGAGCTGGCAATGTATGCTTGCAGCCCAGAAAGCTAATCACATCCTGATCTACATAAAAAGAAGTATGTCAAGCAGGTACGGAGAGGTGATTCTTCTCCTCCTCTCTGCTCATGTGAGACATCATCTGCAGTACTGCATCGAGGTCTGGGATCACCAATACAAGACATGGACCTATTAGATAGAGTCCAGAGGAGGGCTACAAAAATCGTCAGAGGGGTGGAACACCTCTCCTGTGAAGAAAGGCTGAGAGAGTTTGGGTTGTTTAGCATGGAGAAGATAAGGCTCTGGGCAGACCTTATTGTGGCCTTTCAATATAGAAAAAGGGCTTATAAGGAAGATGGAGAAAGACTTTTTACCAAGGCCTGTAGTGAGAGGAGAAGGGGCAGTGGTTTTAAAATGAGAGAGGGTAGATTTAGAGTAGACTTAAGGAAGACATTTTTTTTGATGAGGATAGTGGAACAGGTGTTCCAGAGAAGTTGTGGATGCCCCATCACTGGAAGTGTTCACGGTCAGGTTGGACAAGGGTTTGAGCAACCTGATCTAGTGGAATATGTCCCTGCCCTCAGCAGGTGGGTGGTCAGACTAGGTGGTCTTTAAATGTCCCTTCCAATCCAAAACATTCTGTGATTCTATGATCTCACTGAGCTCAGATGAGCCCTCAGAGCAAATGGATATAGTAGCGGATATAGCATGGATATGAAAAAGCCATACCACTTGCCTGGAAGCCAGAGAACAACTCCTGATCTTGCTTTTGCTCATCAGTACAAACGTGAGATAAAAGTCTTCTTTTCTTCCTTTTTTGATAGAATGTTATTCAAATGTTATCTAGACAAGTTGAGTTTTAGGTGAATTAATTTCCACAGAAATCTTTCTTATTACTGTGCACAAATTAGACTGAAATACATAGTCAGAACATATACTGAAAGAAAACTTTCAGACAAATCTCAGCTTAGGCTTGCTCTACACAGCGGAGTCATCTTGGGCTAGCTCTGTCGTCTAGTTTCAACTATAGATACATTATATCAAAACCAACTAATAATGAGCTTTATAATATTTGTATTTATGCATTTTAAAAGTAACATTTTTTTCTTTCATTCTGACAATTTTGTGAAACTACTGAATTTTTGACAGAATATTTTAATACATTTAAATACTGAACTGTCTTTTTTTTTTTTCTAACATAAGTATAAATATAAAAGAAAAAAATATTACAGCTTTCTGTAAGAAGTTTTTTTTTGCCTAAGTAGAAGAGTCCAGCAGGGATCTATTGTAGAGTATAGGAATAAAGGGAACTTATGAAGAATGGAACGACACCTAGTATGTGTAAAATAGAATTAAGAATGGAATCAAGCTCTTGTCTTACAATAATATAACTTATGAAGTACTTATATTCATTTCTTGTTAGAAAAATATCTCTACACTGGCAGAATAATAGACTCCTTGATTTGGTTGTTATGACTATAACATATTTAAATGATACTAGAATGTAATGGCTTTAGAATTGCAAACTTATCACATGTATATCAATTTTTATGGATGTAAGGATTAACTGAGAATATTTCATATTTGGACTAGGAAAATCTCACACTTCAAAGTTTTCCAGAGAGAGACTGCTTCTAAGTTTTGACTGTAGCTGGGATTTTTTGTTTTAAGAGATCACTTATTCTTTAATTATCATGCTATGGAAAAATTTTACTATAGATGATGTGTAGAATGTGTGATCACTTTGATATGGAAAAAGAGCAAAATACAAGATTATTTACACAGATAATGCATTTAATATACAGTAATATTAAAAGGGTGAAGGAGTCTCTATGCAATCTTAAAAAAAATAAATAAGGATCAGAAAAAGATAATATTTTTTCTCCCTAACTCTGCTTTTTCTAATGCATAAAAGCAGATTTCACTGGAGTTTTACTGTGTCCTGACAATTTTTTTAACCTGACACATACATCCTGCCTCTCTTCACATATAGTAACAGTGTCTACTGAGGTTTCACACCATTACCAGTTTGATTTATTTCCCACCAGTCCCTGCTCTGTATAAATGGCTCTGTTTAAAAACAACCACAACAAAGCCAGAAAAGCAAGGACTAAGTTTATATCTCAGAGATTACCTATATGAACAATCCCATTGATTTCATGGATTTAGGACTCTGCAGTTTTTACTGTTATTACATATGACCATGGAGTATTTGAAAAACCTAGGGGAGAACAATTCATGAAAAAAGGAGATACTGATCAACCTGACATGGAAAGGTGGAAAATATGTGAAAGCATCTGGCATGAAAGATTTTCCTAATATCAGCATCTTTATTTAACTAAAGGTGGACAGGCATAAATCAAAGCTTAGGATATAAAAATGAGAAAAAAATAGGAAGAATGACTAGTCTATTTTCTTTAGTGACATAATAACCTGGAAATATCAGAGGAATTAAACATAAGTTTTGGTGCAACATATTTCATGTGCTTGGTACTGAAGTCTGAAATGGGGTAGAGAGATCATCTTATGATTTTTCTTATTTCAACTGTTGTTTGTTTTTTTTTTTTTTTTATTCTACTTCTGTATTGTAATTTCTGGTCCTATGTATAGAACAGATTTACAAAGCTAAGAAATTAATATCTATTTATTTATTTATTTATTTATTTATTTATTAGTATACTAATTCAGGATTTTCTCCCAACACAGGATTAGTAGGATGGCATGGTTATTTGTATACCTGGATGTGTGGTACTTAAGCAACACACTGAGCTTGCATTATGAACTCCTCAAGTCTTCTAACAATTAAATCCAATATTTCATCTTCACTTTCAGGGCTAGAGGATAATTTATATTTCCTTAAACAGTGTATATGCTGTATCTTTGATGTACAGTAGCTGAGTTTATCTGTTTTCCATTCCATGTGTCTGTTACTGCATACGTGGTCACTTCTAATTGAATAACAGGTTCCTTCTGAAGAGTTTCTGAAAGTCTTTTCTCCCTGCATGATATTCCGCACTGTTGCCTATTGAATGATACATTTTTGCTCAATGTGTCCTTGCTTGTTTTTTCACCTTATGTATCCAGTTGGTCTGTTACTCCACCACCACCACCTCCATTTTTTTCTTTTGCATTAATTTCTACCAAATTCTAATTTTGACTTAGAATGATATGCGTGCTTTACAATTAAAGACTGTTTTTTCTTAATATTGGCTTGAGGAGTGTCTAAATAGCCCTTTATTTATCTAGGAATGTAATGTAATGGCTTTGCTTACACCAGCATAAACTCTATCTAATATTTTCTGCTTAAATAACAAAAATACATGTAATAGCTTCTAAATGGAGTAAACTATGTTTAACAATTTTTCCGCAAAAGACTGATGAATAATTTAAAGATGCCTGAGGGAAGGTCCAATTTCCTCTCTGGAAATTTGTTAATGTTTTCCTGACTTTTTGAATCACAAAGTGAATTATGAAATTAAATAATTTTTTAATGTAGCAGGTTTTTTTTTTTTAATTTATACCATCCAGTAGTGATATGTGAAATTTGGATGGTATTCTTAAATCCACCTAATATGGCTTTACCATGAAAGTTCAGAAAACCTTTTGCAAGAAGGAACAAACCAGAGACACTTTAATACACGATAAAGAAAAACAAACAGAAGTACTTTCTGTTTGAGCATGAGCTTGCTTTAGGAGATTCAGTAAAATCTCCCTAGAGACTCCAAAGATGGTTGAAACTGTGGGAAGAGGTCTTCTAGCTTTCCATTTTATTTCAGTATCCTTCATTTAGGTTGCAGCAGGCTGAAAAGTTACTATGTGCATGCACAGCAATCTCTTATACTAACAGTGGAAAATTAAAAGAACTCTGTGACTAGTCAAGGCATTTGGCACTCTGAAGTTTTGTCACTGCAAGAAAAAGGCTACTTTGGGTGTAGACTATCTTACATCAAATTTCTAATCTGGATTTTTTTTTGTTGTTACCTCTGAAATTGCCATAAAAAAGAGTAAATGGTGTTGCAGTATGAAAGTTTGCTGGTACAAAAAGCCATTATTTGCTATTCATTTTACTATTGCTGGAATTACCTCTTTATTAAACATTTATTATGCAATCTTCTTTTAGGATCCTGCATTTCAAAAAATATTCACTGTTTCCTCTCTTGTTCTTATGATAGTTTTTCAACATCTGCCTAAGGATCACCTATGCCTCTGCATGGTGTAAATAATACCACACAGTCTTTCATTTGGAACTTTAATATACTATTCAGAATTTATAGATTCTTATAAGCTCATTTATCATTGCAAGGAAGAAATCTCCTGAAATGAAGAATAACATTTTTCCCATATTGTAGTTTTTTTGCCATGATGAATTGACCAGTATGCTTATGCAAATTACCCCAAACAAGACTTCTCTATAAATGGTCATAGAATCATAGAATCATAGAATCACCTCGGTTGGAAAAGACCTTTAAGATCGAGTCCAACCATTAACCTAGCACTGCCATCCCACCACTAAACCATGTCCCTAAGAACCTCATCTATCCTTCTTTTAAATACCTCCAGGGATGAGGACTCCACCACCTCCCTGGGCAGCCCATTCCAGAGCCTTACAACCCTCTCGGTGAAGAAGTTTTTCCTAATGTCTAGCCTAAACCTGCCCTGGCGCAGCTTCAAGCCATTCCCCCTCGTCCTATCATCTGTTACCAGGGAGAAGAGGCCGACTCCCACCTCGCTACAGCCTCCTTTTAGGTAGTTGTAGAGGGCGATCAGGTCTCCCCTCAGCCTCCTCTTCTCCAGACTAAACAACCCCAGCTCCCCCAGCCTCTCCTCGTATGCCTTGTGTTCCAGACCCCTCACCAGCTTGGTTGCTCTCCTCTGGACCTGTTCCAGCAAGGCAACATCTTTCTTGTAGTGAGGGGCCCAAAACTGAACACAGTATTCGAGGTGCGGCCTCACCAGCACCGAGTACAGGGGCACGATCACTTCCCTACTCCTGCTGGCCACACTATTCCTGATACAGGCCAGGATGCCATTGGCCTTCTTGGCCACCTGGGCACACTGCTGGCTCATATTCAGGCGGCTGTCAATCAGTATCCCCAGGTCTTTTTCCACCAGGCAGCTTTCCAGCCACTCTTCGCCAAGCCTGTAGCGCTGCATGGGGTTGTTGTGACCCAAGTGCAGGACCCGGCACTTGGCCTTATTGAACCTCATACAGTTGGCCTATGCCCATCGATCCAGCCTGTCCAGGTCCCTCTGCAGAGCCCTCCTCCCCTCCAGCAGATCAACACTACCACCCAGTTTGGTGTCATCTGCAAATGAAATGTCCATTTTTTTTTACTGAACAGACCTGGGCCACTATCTTTCCACTCTTTTCTCCTGAAATATTTAATTCAGCTTTCATAGGTGCATTTTCTGAAATAAAATTCTTCAGAACCTGCTCTTGCTGGTGAAGTTGCTTGCCAATGCTCTTCTCTCTTAACTTTTTGTCTTTTAATAATTTGCAGTCATGAACTTGTAACAAAGTGATAATTTAAGGAGGAGAAGAGCCACTGAAAAATGGAAAAGCAGAGAAAAGGTCATTCTAATTTAAATGAGAAAGCAAATGGTTCAGAACTGTACGTTTTGAGAATATAGAGGCTTGGGAAATAACATTTTTAAATCTGGGGGAAAAAAGAAATTCAGCTCTAAGCATTTTCATGCTGTGCCCAACTTTCACATTTTTTGATCAAATATGTAGTTCTTACATTGTCTGGAGTAGTAAAACATAATTGGATATTATGTCTTTTACTCAAGTCTTGCATTTGTTATTGTACTAAAATATATACGTGTAAGTGGGAATACTATAAAATTATTCTGATTTTATTTGTGTGCTCTTCTGATTTGATCTAATCTAAGCAATTGCATAAACCAGTTCAACTTTAAATTATTATTTGAATAAAGTAGATTCTATATATATTGTTGATTGGCAGATTTGAACTATGTCTTTCAATTTGTTTAGGTTTGATTTATGGTCTTGAGGGCCATCAACTTTGCTAAGTTGATGCCACACAGTTGTAATTTAAAAGGTTCATTGTATCTGAATGATGTAATTTCACGTGTCTGTTTTAATGTGCTTGAAAGTGGTCAGGAAACATACAAACACAAAAATAGATCTCTATTTTATTGACATGTTCTTTAGTGAGATCTGAAAAAATATCTAAGGGATAAAGGCTCCTAAACCCCACCTACATACACATGAATCCTTATATATATATTTTAAATGATCCAGTTTTATCCTGAAGTAAGACATTGTGTACATTACATGTTTATAACTCTATTCAATTTGCAAATGACAGGTAGTGATTTAATTTTTGTAGGACTGCTATAAAAGTAAAGTTCAAAGCAATTTTCTTCCTACAGGGCCCTAAATCAGAATACGAAAAATAATCTCTGGTTCAAGGAGGAAAACACCTGCTTTAAGCACTTTTCATTTTAGCTCAGACTAGAAAACAGCTAGAGCTATTTTCTGAGAATACCTGTAAGTTAAATAATAAATAAAAAACCAGCACTGCCCCATCTAATGTTACCTCTAATGTATTTCTACACTATTTTTCTAAAAAATTAATTATCATGTTTATAAAGGTAGATCAAAAAGGACATTTTAAACCTAAAGAAGGATCAGAAGGAAGGAGTACTCAGTGTGGTTAGGAACTACAATTACATCATAAATGTGGAAATGTTTATTTTTTCTAACCTTTAAAAAATTTAAGAAAAAAATAAGAAATAGATTATTTGTTTTGCTGACTTTAAGGTTTAAAAATTAGTATTTTGGGACATAGAACTAAAGATTTCTCATAAATTTCTCTTTACCTTTCACCTCCAACTTTTTTCTTTCTCACTCTTCCTTTTCCCTCCATGCTTTGAGACATGAAATTAATTCAGAATATATTTGTGCTGTGTTGGTTTCCCACTTTGCTTCTTACATTTCAATCTGTTTTTCTACAAATCCTTAGATAAAAAATCTTGGAGTTCTTAATTTTTGTATCGTGGTTGATTTGCTGGATTCTAAACTGAAGAAAGAGAAAGAAGGACTCATGCATTTGTGTGCACACACACACATACAGAACATTTTTTCAAAAGGATATGTAAGCTGATTCAGCAACAAGCCTCAAACAAAACACCTCTGTTTCAACTGAAATACTGTTCCTAAGCAGTATTTCCAAGAGGATTCACTTAAACTGAGATTCTTACATGATAATGTTGATAGCTATTATTAATGTTTACAAAGCACACTCCTGGTGTTTCTATAGAGTTTGACGATTTCTTCTTTAATTTGCCAGCAGAAATATCTGTACCAGATTCAGGACAATAGTAGTCTGTCTTGTTTTCTAACCTTCATGAGTTTTGTGTGTGCCTGTGTGTCTGCGTGTGCCATGTGTCTGTCTGTGTGGAAGCCTGAAAATGGCATTAATTTCTGTCTGATTTCTTCAAAACTTTTTTTTTTGTTGTTGTTGTTATTGAAATCAGATATTCATGTTACCTGATTTAATTTCTTAGTTTGTTTCAGTGATTAAAAAAGAAATTATTCACCCCCCCTTTTATTACTTCATCATAGTAATATTGAGCCATAAAAAATTTGACCCTCAGTGCAGTAAACAAAAATATATATGTATCTTTCAAAGACATAAAGGCCTTTAACAGTCAGCAAATCTCACTGTCAGCAGTATGATAGTACAGTACCAGAATTCAGTTTTCAAATGGTATTGTCCAGCACCAAGATTGTGTGGGTGGCTGAGTATTCTGTATGTGCAAAGGCAGTAACTACTTAGTCTCTTATATGCAGGGAGACGGAAACTTGCTACTGATGTGGTTTTTTTCTGTGTTCTGGGCTTAAATTCATTCTAGAAAGATGTCTGTTGATCGTAGCAGAGATTCAGCATGCATTGTTTCAATAAATGGCTAGCCAATTATTTCCAGGAAAGTTAAAGATTATATTTAAGACACACACGTGCAAATACTTTACAACAGAACATACATATTGATTCCTTAGGTGTGTTAAGAAAGTCAACCTGACGAATGAGAGTTTCAGGTGTTCAGTTTCTCAGTTCACACTGAGAGTACTGTGCATCACTGGAAAATTATATCTTTGTTCTTGGTAACATAGTACTATCATTCATGATTCACAGAGAGAAATAAGAATTTCAGAAATTCTTATTTCAGAAAACTGCATGTTTCAGTTTTACAGTATGTCTAGGGGAACAAAAAAGGCATTTTGTTTAGCAAGATATTTATTTTCTGTATTCTTCTGTGACTCGTATCTGTGACCTCTTAATCTATGGGGAAAAAAAAAAAAAATCTCTTCCCTCCATATAATTCTTATCTTTCAAGATACCAGTTTGGATGCTATCTGAGGTGTATGATGTTTGCTGATGACCACATATTTTCATTTTATTTACTTTTACCAGAGGTATTTCCACAAGATTCTTGGCTGATTGTCTGTTGGCCTTAAGTCACACAGTAAGATTTATCACTGGTTTTGATCCAGAACACTCCTGAGGAGCACAGGATCCCCTCAGGAAAGGCTGTACATACTTTCAGATTTGATTCAAACATCATGACCCCTTTGGCTTTCAAAATTTTTCATCTGCACAGTAGAACTTTACTCAGGGATCTCTCTAGTTGTTAGCATCCTCTGATGTTAAGGAGCTACCTAAAATTCTGCATCCTGGCACCTGAAATAGCTGACTGTACCATTAGTCCCTGTAGCCTCATATTCCCAAATATGACTCATCTTAGGTATTGCTGTTTTATTTCACTGAAAAAATGACAGGCAATGCAGAAGACGAGTTGATTAGGGGCAGGTTTCCTCAGAAAGAAATGAATGAACTGGCATTATGTCCTAGAAGAATACAATTAGTATTTTCTCTATTTCATCTACTTATCAGCAGGAAAAACACCAACAGACAGCAAGAGGGCTTTAGTACCAACTCATGGCTTAGACAGCTGTACTCTTCACTGGGTAAAAAACTGTCTGGATGGCTGAACTCAGTTGTGGTGAACAGAGTTAAATCCAGTTGGCAGCTGGTCACATGCAGTGTTCCCCAGGGCTCAGTTCTGGGGCCAGTCTTGTTCAATATCTTTATCAATGATCTGCATGAGGGGATATAGTGCACCCTTGGTAAGTTTGCAGATGACACCAAGTTGGGCAGGAGTGTTGATCTGCTCGAGGGTAGGAAGGCGTTGCAGAGGGATCTGAACAGGCTGGATCGATGGGCTGCAGCAATTTGTATGAGATTCAAAAAGGCCAAGTGCCAGGTCCTCCACTTGGGTCACAACAACCCCATGCAACACTACAGGCTTGGGGAAGAGTGGCTGGAAAGCTGCCTGGTGCAAAAGGATGTGGCAATGTTGGTTGACAGCCAGCTAAACATGAGCCAGCAGTGTGCCCAGATGGCCAACAAGGCCAACAGCATCCTGGCTTGTATAAGAAGGCCAGCAGGAGTAGGGAAGTGATTGTGCCCCTGCACTCGGCATTGGTGAGGCTGCACCTCAAATACTGTGTTCAGTTTTGGGCTCCTCAGTACAAGGTCATTGAGGTGCTGGAGCATGTCCAAAGAAGGGCAGTGAAACTGGTGAAGGGTCTGGAGCATGTCTTATGAGGAGCAGCTGAGGGAATTAGGGGGTTTTAGCCTGGAGAAAAGGAGGCTGAGGGGAGACCTTATCGCTCTCTACAACTACCTGAAAGGAGGCTGTAGTGAGGTGGGTGTTGGTCTCTTCTCCCAGTTAAGAATTCACAGAAGGAGAGGAAATGGCCTCAAGTTCCATCAGGGGAGGTTTGGATTGGATATTAGAAAAAAATTATTTCCTGAAAGAGTGGTCAAGCATTCAAACAGACAGCCCAAAGAGGTGTTGGAGTCACCATCCCTGGGTGTTCAAAAAACCTGTAGACATGGCACTTCAGGACATGGTTTAGTAGGCATGGTAGTATTGGGTTGACGTTTGGACTTAATGATCTTGGAGGTCTTTTCCAACTTTAATGATTCTATGATTCTCTATTTGTCTGATTCTATACATCATAAAATAATAGGCAAAGTATCAAGGAACATTTGGCTATTTTCTCTCTTCTCACGAGAGATACCCAAAAGAGCTAGCTGTATGTATTATGGCAATGCAGGATTTTTAGTGGCTTGCTTTGAGTGTTCGTCTTTTCAATTTTCAATGTTTCTTTAGATGTCTCAAATAAAATAAAAAAAAAAAAGGGTGGTTAAAGGCATCACTCTTTCAACAGGGACAAGGTTACTTTGTAGTGTTGGATTTTGTAAATGGTCAGAGGCAAATATCCAGTCCAGGTCTCTTTCTCCAAATGAAATTTTCAATTTCCTCTAGTGATCAAAGCTACTTGACTTCTTTATGTAGCCCAGATCCCAGTTAATTAAGAGTGCGTGTTTTCCTTAAAGTACCTGATATATTAACTATATATCAGAGTAAATTCCTTTAAAACCATGAAAAAGTTAAGCAAAATAAATCTCTATGCAAAGTCTAACTTGTTCAGTGGTTGCTTTGGTATTTTTACTGTTCAGTAATGGTAACATCAAATATATTGTAAATCTTTGTATTAATGATAGCATTATGAGCTACAAAGCTGATCAGTATATGTTTCAACTTGCTTATAATATGTCTAAAAAGAAACACATTTTTAAGAATGTCATGACCCTTCTCCATGTCCTCTTACCCCTGTGACCCACATCTGTGATCTCTTAAATTGAATGTATCACTCATTTATTACCAGCTCTATTTTAATTTCCTCTCCAGTTAACTCTGCAAATAAAAGACTTCTGGCTGTTTTAATTTTCTCTTCTGACAGAAAAAGACATATCTCCATGATTAAAATGCCAGATATCTTTATAACTGTTATCAATTACATTAATTAATAGAAAATAGCAATAGAATTTGCATGGGGAAAAAGTGCTACTCTAAATCTTAGTTAATTCACAGTTGTCTGTAAGATACCATTTCTCCCACACCCCACTTTTTACCTTTTCATGTATTCATTATTAATAAATACTTCTCTAACAAGTATGATGTATAGTTGCTGTTTGTATCATTATGAAGTATAGACCTATTTGGGGTTGTATTTCTCAAGAAGAAAAAGAAATTTTCTTTCATAAAACAAACAGGACTTATTAAATACCTAAATTATATAAGAGCAAGTGGTCTGTATGACAATTATATAGTTTTTAATTGAGACTACAGACCATGGGTTTACAGTGAAATGTATTTTTAGAGTCCAAATTTTCCCTAAATTCTGTTTCTTCTAAAGTCTATTCCTAGCTCCTCAGTGGAAGTGCAGGTCTTGTACCAAGAGGGTGCTAATCTCAAACTGGGCTTGGTTTGTGCTGGGTGCAGGAGCAGTATGTCATGGCTTCATACCCTGGCAGGATGACATAAAATGGAGCGCAAAAGCAGATCCCAGTGATGACAGGGCAAAATATTTCAAACTTAACATTTGGCTGAGGTTTTCAGGTTATCTTTACATTTTCTGGTGTGGGTAGATAACCCCATCTACATTAGTGAAGCTTCTTCCCCCACTCAAAATAGTCCTGTGAAAATTAATTATTAATGTTAGGCAGAGTTCATGCACTTTGCTGGAAAGCATGTTTATTCAGTATGGATTCGACAAAACATTCATGTGGGAACAGTGGCTTATTTTGCCTAAGAGGCGAAGTCAGGAAATGTTACATCAGTTCTGAGAGTGAAGGTTTCTATCTATCTGTACCAGCATTATATCCACAATCATCCTCTGGCTCTCCAGCTTGGCTGTTTTGGTCCCTCTGGCCTCTTATCACCTACTTCAGCGAATTGATCTTTTGTTCTGCAGCCCAGGCTGCAGAGAGCCCTTCTGAGAGCGTCTGGGATCTACCTGAATTTGCTATTTTCTGCCTGTCCCTTGTTGTGATCTTTTCTTTCCCCTCCTCTAAGCTGTACTGTGTTCCACTGCATACTAAGCTCCAGCACAGGGAAGGGTAGGCACAAAAGTTTCAGAGGTTTAGAACTTTTTCTCTATAAAGTAAATCCTACCATTTCTTTCATTCTGTACCATAAGAGCTTGCCAATGTCTATATAAATTATGCTGGTGTTATCATTTTGTAGAAGCTCTGCCAACCTTATGTTTTTATTTAATTGATTCTTTGTTCGCATTATTTTCTGATAAAGTTCTGGTTTTGGTTTACCACGGTGTTTGCTTTTTTGTTTAATGGACAGTCATGACATATGTATAAAAGTATGTATTGGCAGACATCTGATTATTTTAGGTTAGTTTAATAGGCTGTTTTGGACAAACACAGTGATTTTTTAATTTCTTAGTCAAAAAATACCCAACAAAACCAGGGCTTTATAAGAACACTCAAATTAATATTGACATGCTTGTTTTATTTTCTGTTAAAACTGAATCCAGGACATATGTTGACAGCTGGAATAATATGTGAAACTGAAACTTTACCTTCTAAATTGAAGGCTAGACTCGCATTGTCTTGTAGGAAAACTCCAAAGAAGTGCTTGAAAGAAAGGAACCTGAAGGAAAAAAACCAATCACTTTCTCCAAAACATTCTGTATCCAGCAGTGTTCTCCTTCTCACCTTTACTACCTGTACATTTCCCAGAATAGTTGTTTGTTGCAGATCAAAACCACAAATTGACAAGGACCAGTAAGAAAAGCTATGACTCTGGCAGGGCTTTGCTCTTCTTTTTTCATATTGCTGCTGCAGTAGAGCCAAGCTACAATAAACATCTCTTCCTCCTTTTACTTATAGAAAAGAGAGAGCATGAGGCTGCTGTACTTCTCCTGTTTATCTGTACTTAACACAGCCTCTCTGAAGGTTGTCTGAAAGTACTGAAAAAATGAAATGCTATAGAGACCTTGCCACAGAGAGAGTTTTCATTCATGGATTTTTAAAGAAAATTAAAACTTTTAAGGGAAAGTTCTGAGAGAAACTTGCATTGGACTCTCCTGCTAGACAACACTGCAATAATTTAATTTTCTAGTTTAGCTGCATATTAATTTCTTAAATTTTAAATATATTGAATATCTTTTAGACTTAGAATTTTAGGAGATCAAGGTTTACAGAATTGTTTTATTTTGTCAATAAACAAGGCAGGCATCTGCAGGTTAATACATTTACATAATACTTTATGATTATTATCTTTACCTTAAAAAGATAATCTGTCATTTGAAACACTTATGGTCTATTTAGCTGATTTTAACAGCCAAAGAACTTTAGAACAATAGTGGTTTAGTGATCCCAGAAATATATTGACTATGGTGCATTTCAAAGGCTTTGGAATAATACAATTAAAGTAAAGGACAAGCAATTTAATTTCAAAATTTGCTGCTCAATGACAGTAAAAGATGTCTAAATTCCTCTATAAGTGTATTCTTTCTTTTTTCCATAAACCATTTCATTAAGTTGTAATATTCATTGTTAAAAGCCTAGCTCAACTGATTTTCTAATGTAAAATATCACAACAGATTATTTGTTGTTGTTGATTTTTAAAGACTAAAATTGGAACCTGGAATAAAAAAAAGTCGTCAGAAGACTAAGAAACTATATATAACTCATATAAACCAAAGAAACAAAATAAATAGCAGAAAGTGTTAAAGTGTGATAAAGTCAGGATCCCCAGCTGCAAACACACTTTCTGTTTTGTCTTCCTGTGTTAAAACCAGGAGCTAATACATCGTATTGTTCTTGAAGATGCACTGCAAAGTTACTGCTGTTGGACTATTTATATATGCTCATTGTCAGAGCAGATTACAGCTCCCATCCATTCTGTCAAGTAAGACTCTATTATAGTCTAGATTTAGGAAAGCACTACAAATAGTTATAAGCATTTTTTTGTTTATTTTCTTCTGATTTTCTTCCTACAAGCTCCTAATTACTGTTAAGGAAAAGTGTGCCTCTTACTTTCTCAGCTATTAGCTGGCATTTTAAGAGAATTTCAGACTTAAGCTACAAAACAATCTGTGGCTTTCAAACAATATTCTGGGCATCTTTTGGAAAGAACTCAGTCAAGAAATCAGTTCCAGTGTCTGGATCATGGTTTTTGTAATGGAGTATTCTTTTCTATGTTGAAATGAGAAAGGCACAACATAGTTCATGTGTGTGCAGTTCCAGAAGTGGAGTGATCTGCCAAATATAACTTTGGTGGAATTGCTTTAGTTTTGTATCAAAGCTTGTATGTTGGATTTTAAAATCCCTTATAAAGATGAAGTGGGGATAAAATGTCGTCGGGAGGGAAGTCTCCAGTTGTAGACCAAAAAAGTTTCACTCTTCTGTCAGAGTAGATAAGCATTTTGCATTGCTGAAAATAAGGCTGGTTTGTTAATAAATATAACTGTGAAAACCTGGTTTTAACTACTTTCTAAAATATCTGTATTTAGTTGTTCATTTTTTGTTTTGTTTTGTTTTTATTCCTAATGTGTTTTCCTAGAGAGGCTTGTTATAAATAGCAAACAACAGCAAAATAATACGTCTTGATTGTAGAATTGATACTTTTAATTAGCCTCAGTTAAGTAACCTTGATATGACTTAACACCACCCCCTCTAATGTTTTCTCACAATATTTCAACAGAAAGAGAAAATTATAAAAGCATCATCATTCTGTTTTTTTTTTTTTCTTACTAAGATCAGGGACATCTACTACACTTCTAACAAATGGTTCAAAGAGCAGCTACATAAAGAAATAGTAAATCTGAGTAGCTAAAGCAGAAAACAATAAATTCATCCTTAAATTAATTGCACTAGGTAATTGGGAAATTTTCCTTTTCTAAGGAAAAAATATATGTAATAAATAGTGGTCTTTGATACCTGTGCTTTCACAGGGAATTTCTGGGCCAGATGGACCTTATTATTAAAGTTCTACAAGGGACAAAAGAACAACCTTTTAAATGAATAATTTCTGAGCTATTAGAAACTGGAGTGACAAGATAATTCAATGCCAATTAAGGGTGGTTTTTCAGTGAATAATCTATGATGTATAATGAAGAAAGCATTATTGTAAACCTTGGGTTTGTCTCATTTCATAACAGTGGAGCTAGCATGTGACTTGGCAAGTAGAATCAGTCGTTTCCTTGAAATATTGTAAATATACTCTTGATTTTATTGAAGTTAATTTCAAAAGTCATGGTGGAATTTACTGTGGCTAGTGTTTCATCTGCAGTACTTTAATGATTCAGAAATGTAAAAATAATTATAGAAAATGAAACGGATGACATACGCCCTGAAAGACACATTGGAGTTAAAAGTCTTTTGAACTGCTGCAACAAAATAAACAGCTTCTTACAGGTTCTTCATGGAACATTCTTTAAAAGTCCTGACATAAACTGTGTTCATCACTAAGATGACAGTGGCTATTTTCCTCTCTTAAGTTCATGAATACTGGCCTTACAGGAGAAATATCAGTGACTGCTGCTAATAAAAGGTACTCTCATGTTATCATACATTTCTGCTCCTTATTTCATCTCCAGAAAACTAAGGCAGCAGGGAATTCTAGGAAGTCAAAGCAACTCATCACCACTGGCAATCACCAATAACACAGTATAATTACATTGGCTTCAGCAGACATTATTGCCAGAATGTCAAACAAGTCTACTAAGTACTTGGCCACTATAGATGAGAAGAAAGAACATAAAAGTACATTTTCAGCATTTTTGGACATGGCAACTTAGGAATCTTTTTATATACTCATCTCTCATATACCAGGTAGCTTGCTTTAATTATTTGGAAACCATTTCACCATACGGCGTGTACATAAGTGTAGTGATTATGCTCTGATATATTTTTTATTTGAGAGTAATTCCTGACAGATCATTTATGAATTCTTAGGTCCCATGCTATTTTCAGTATAGCTTTTATCTTTACCTCCTGTACCCATCTTTGTGCCTTTAGTTTTACCTTTGACCTGCTGAAAGAAT
This sequence comes from Gorsachius magnificus, assembly GCA_034008185.1. NCBI lineage: Eukaryota > Metazoa > Chordata > Aves > Pelecaniformes > Ardeidae > Gorsachius > Gorsachius magnificus. Next base: position 170,595,729 of record CM067081.1, read on the forward strand.
CTATTTGGAATTTTTCAAGATTTTTTTTTCTTCCTTTGTGAAGCGTCTTGTAGAGGAATATTATTTTGGGGGGCGGGGGGAAGAGAAATATTCACAAGTTTCAGCATTGTTTGGATTTATAAAAAGAGGGAAACAATTTTTTATTTTTTACCCTAAACTAATAGCCAGTAAAACAGGGTGCAAAATAATTTTTTCTTGGAACCAAAAGAGAACAGCTACAGTGAGCAATTGAAAGAGACTGACAGGCTTGTATTCATCTGGATAGATATAGATATCAGGGTGTAGATGCCTACCTCTGAGTTAGCCATTGCAGAATCTCTTTAAAGACATTGGACATCTAGGCTGCACACATAAAAGGGGGTTAGGGAGTGTTTTTTCCCACCCACAGTATGTCAGATAAGATTAATATCTCTGTAGTGATGAAAAATGAAGTATGAGGTGACTTGCTCAGCCATAGTTGACAAAATTTGTGAGAATTCCAGTGACAGGGACTGTCTTACCATAGCAGGAGGAGGTTGTTCAATGAGCTAAACTTAGAATGGTGGCACTTCATGTGAATCCTATTCAGCAAAAGTTCAGAGGTACTGCAAGGTGCATTGTATTAGAATTTGCAACTCTTGCTTACTGCCCAGTCCTTAAAACTATATAAAACAGCATCAGTCTAGAAACCAGACTCTGTGTGATGATTTACCCAAATTGTCAAGCACTGCCAAGAAGCTACAGGTAGAGCTAATACCTCTTATTTCTGTGGTATGAATGCTGGTGTATTGGATCAGCACTAGTTTAGGAATTGCATCACCTATTTTGTCTCACTTTCGTACATGTCTATCACTTGATAGTAAGAAGAGAATGTGGAAAATGAAGTTCAGATCTTCTGTATGACTTCTGCACAAAAGTAACCCTGCCCCTGCTTCAAAGGAGTTTATATTAATCTCTGTGTGTAACACAGCCATTTCTAAACACTCTTTTAGGAAAACAAGAAAATTATTTATTGCCCACATCTGTCAAAACCCATCATCACTTCTGCTTAACTTAAGGAAAAATTGCCAAATCGATTAGTGATTAAGTAGATGATTGCATATTCTCTCATAATTGCTATAAAGGTAAACAAGTAAATATCCCAAATATTCTACTTCCTTCCTACAGTTGGAACAGTTCCTCCCAACAGCTGATTTGGTACTGATGAAAATATTGTAGCCTCCTAATCTCCCTTATCTTATGTCTAAAACCATAACTGAATTTTATAGACATACATAGCCTCTTCTTTGAAGACATCGTTCCTCGTTTCTTTTAGCTTATTTAAAAAAAAAGTTTTCATAATATTGACAGTTTCTCTTAATCAGGTTTAAGTAAAATTCTACTTTATAGGTTATATAGAAACAGAGTGCAAGAGTTCTTTAGCTGCCCTCATAGAAACCAGACTTGAACCTAAGGTAGAAATTGTCTTCGCTTGAGTATGACACCATACGAGTGCAGCCACCAACCTCCTGGTCCCACTCTGTAAACCTAGAATTTCAGCTGTGCAGACCCAGAAAAGAGCATGTCTTCAGAGAGGTAGAAATAAAACTGCTATAACATATCAACACTGCAACGTCAGAGATCTTCACACTAGCTCCATCCTGGCCTCAGTATGGCCATTTCAGTGGATCAGCTAATTAGTTCTGCTGAGACTGCAGCTATTAGTGTTACACAAATACAGTAATGTGGCTTTCAGAACTAGAGTTATTTTCTGTGTTTTCTACTGTGCAGTGCCATGTCAATACAACAGTTTTGTAGCTCTTAGCTCAAGGATCTCTGTTTGTTGTTCCATCAGTTTTTGTTTTCTAAGATACAAAAATAGTTAACACTGTTCAGTCAGGTTCTTCTAGTGCTTGGTGAGAATATTCGTCCATGGTTCTCTGCACATTTTCAGTCAATACACTTGACTATCTGAATACTCTCAAATCATAACGAAAATCTGTTTATTTGCTCTGACGCTGTGAAGGAAAAGTCCTTCATTTTTAATTAATTTATTTATCAAAATAATTCAATACTCAAGTGTCCTTCATGAAAGTTACAAAGTCTTTTCTCTCCTCATCCTGCTGGAAATCACTATTTTTCTTTCCTTTCATAACCACCGACAACCATCAGTTAATCACAAACAGACCAGCAATGATGAATTAAGCATGAGGTTTCTGTCTTTGCTTCTGGCCATCCCTCAAGTATAAACCTTTCGGGGACTACTAGCTTTGCATCCTCATGTTTCTTGAATTGACTCTTGGAACTGTATGTTTCCAGTCAGTTTGTATATGTCATGTTCTTCATTTGGGAACCATCAGCTTGGCAACAAAACTTATTTTTATACTAGCATAGCTTAGTTTTTTTTTTTTCTTCTGAAGAGATTATTTTAAGGGCATGAAGAGCTGTCCAGAAGAGAGCTCACCAATATTTCACACTGAGCTAATCAACTCCTACTTTTTTAAGACCTTCCCCTGATGCATTAAGGTTTGCCCGCAAGACAAGGGGTTAATTCTATTATTAACAACCTCATTTAGAGCTTGAGTAACTTAATGTACAAAGTCTCTGTGTAAAGATCTAGAAATACTTAAGGTGTATCTTGCATACTTGTGTCCTGTTTTGCTAGGACAAGTGTAAACATGACTGGTTAGTTCTAATTAAAATGTTATTGCTTCTTCTTGAATATTTATTTCAGAAGTACTTATGTGGTGTTCACTAGGTATGTTCTATGCCTTGGCAATTTTTTTCTGAAGTATCTGCTGTAATTAGGTTTAGGGACTTTATAATTACTTTGATCTTTGGCTAATATGAACATAAATTAATATTTGCCAAACACAATTTTTTTTTTTTTTCAATCAGCTGGCCTCATTTTAGTTCTAACAGTACTTTTTTCTCCCATTTAAATTGGAACAGAACAACAATGTACAGGAAAAAGTTATGAAGCACCATTTATTTTCTCTTATATTTCTTCAGCTTTCACTGGGTTAAAGAAATCAAGGATACTGGTGGTAAATATGTGATACATGACATTCACCTACCTAAATGTATTTGCTAAATTCACTTAAATCCAAAACACAATACCTTGGAATTTTTCCTAGTTAAGTAAAAAGGAAGTGAGTAAAGTAAGTATATAGTCTTCAAAGATTGAATAAATTTGCAAAATGCGGGACAAGTTGATTTTACAGTATTATGCATGGAGTCTGACTGGCTAACAGGAGACAGAAATGCACAAATCTACATATATGAACTGTGTGGTAGTGAGTAGAGCTGACCTTCATCTCAACTTTACATGTTTGCCTTATTCTTAACTTGTTATTAAGTAATCAAATGAAAAAGTTAAAAAAAATTTCTTAAAGGAAAGGTAAGAAAAAGGAAATCTCATGTCAAAGAAAGAATGTTTCAATAGTCTTTACACTGTAGTATATGGTGATAAAATAGTAGTAAGACATCTCTTTTCTGCCAAGATTTGTTAATCGTGCTCCACTGTAATCATACTAATGAGGCACTCCTCTCAGCTGGAATGTCGTTGTTCTTCTGCACTAAAAATGAATTAATATTTGAAGCACTGAATCCACATTAGGTTGCCTCAGGTACATACTGTGTAACAGTGAGGGTATAAACATTACACAGCCTACTTTCTACAGGGTTTATACATATGTAAAAAAGAGCATATTATTTTTTGATTGCTATTTCTGTAACAGGCAAGCGAAGAGACAATGGAAGTCATACAGATTATTTTGTGGTGGTGTTTTTATTTTTTTGTAAAACAAATAAAATGTAAGCTCCTTTGTGCTACCTTCAAACTCTGGAAAAAGTGGAGAAAAAATTCAGAAATTCTGCCCTTGTGTGTTTCAGAGAAAGAGTTGTTATAAATGTTGTTGGTGTATATATAGCATGGATCAGTGGGAGTTACTTAATCACTTAAGAATCATATGGATTGATTTCCTTCAGTTACACTTATTCAAATAATTGTTTTTTTCCCCAAAACAAATAGGTAAAATCTGAAGATGAAAATCCAACATAACTTGTCATACAAGGATCTATAGATTTGCACACAGTGAAACAGCTTTCTATTATGTATTTTTACTTTTGACTGTATACTTAGAAAATGTTCTATTCAGAAGCATGAATTAAGTTTTCAGGAGACTGGTGTGACTTAAGAACTATTTTTAAAAATCTTCCTAAGCTCAGAAGCCTGAGTGCTAAAGCTGAGTCAGTCCATGATTGGTTGATTTAGCATTTTACCTACAGTCTGTGTTTTGGAGATAAAATTTCTCTATAAGTGGGAAAGGTGACTGTAGATATTTTGAGGTACTGTTGATAATTGCCATTATTCTTGTTAACAGAAATAATTTATTATACCTTCCCATCTAAAAATGCTGAAAAAGCATTATAAATTTATGTCATCTTTATATTAGAATATTTGATATAAGACTTAAGTATTATTTTCTTCTATTATACTTTTTGAGACTTGGTTTCCAGCTTCAGCCTTTGTTATGATAATATACACTTTTCTTAATTCTTTGTTCCTTATTGCCTGTGAATAGGGAAAGCACATATAAATGCAATATTTATTAAGAGAAGAATAACTAAATTGAATGGCAATTAGGTGATGCATCCTTCTTTCTTTTACAAGATTTAAAAAACATGTCAAGTAACATAAAAAACCAAAGTCTAACTGTAAGGCTTTAATATTGCACTTCTGTAATAGTCTTAGATCATCTAGGATCATAGAAGTGCTGAAAAAAAAGAAGATACCAGCACACTTTTCCCATAGTTTTATATCATCCCATTTTTTATTTTTCTGATGTGATGGCATAAAGCTTGAATTTATCTTATCTGAGTGGATTTTTTGCCCTCCAATTTTGTTTCAGTTATCTTCATGTGGACTCACATATAAGAAGCCTCAAAGCATAAAGCCAAATCAAAGATTTCAATGCATCCCGAGGTGTAACATGTGAATGAGTTCATTTTCTTGCAGTAGGAAGATTAAAAATATTTATATTTGCTAGTCCTTCTCCTGTCCTCCCTTGCTCTCCCCCTCCTCTATCAGACAGGACTAAACACACACACACACAAATGGAGAGTAGAAAAATGTTACATTAATATATATCATCAACATGACTTTTTTTTTCAAAATAGTATCTTTGGCAAGGATATGTTCTTTTGCTTGTGATGTGAAAAAAAAAGATACTAAAGTAGAGGCTGCTAGGCAAAGGTGAAACACTGCCTTATGAAAATCAGCAGGAAATTTCTAATAATTTAAATGGAACTAGGAATTTTATCCAGCTCTAAACAGTTTTTGTGTAAGTTGCTTATGTTTTGAGAATTGCAACCCATTTGCCCATATTGATTATAATTAGTATATCTCTATAAATATTTTATACCTATATAATATTTTGATGATTAAATGTAGTGGTAATGGTTATATGGTTAATCAAATTACAAGGAAGGTGATCTGGTCTTCCTTTGTTTACTTGATTCATCCTGTCTGCTTTACAAATTGTGAGAGCAGCAGTGATTTGTAACAAACACTCTGAAATGGCATGGGCAGATATCATTCATATGTACTGTCAGGTCGCAAAGAAACGAATTTCTGCAGTGAGCAGTTTCCTTGTAGACTTCCACCTCTTTGAATTTATTTTCACAGGTTCTCTTGGGAGCAATCATTTAATAAAGTAACTTTCCCACTCTTGAATCCTGGTAGGGGGCAAAATTGCTGCTAATTATTGTAATTGCATGTTTCAATCCATTCTGGAGCACCAAGAATTAATCGTATATGAAATGTGATCTGCAGACAGGTCCCCTAGCTTGTTAATTTGTTGTTCTACTAAATCACTATTTTGTTCTATTCTTGATGCTCAAACAGATTCATCCTACTCTTGGCTTCAGTTAGAGCTTATTTGAACTGTGTCCTACTAACCTGTCAAAATGAAAAATCAGTAGTATAATTCCACTTTGCAGTGGTAGTAGTTCAAAAGGTATTTACATGTTATGATTTATGTAAGAACCACCATGAATTTAATGCAGATATTGTTTTAACAGAACATGATTAATTGCAAAACACACTGTGAATATCTCCTTTAGGGACTGAATTCATCAATACAAACATGAGAATTCTGAGGACTTTCAGAGAACATACCAATTCAAGTGTCACAGAAAACTTTTTCAAAGGGAAAATTCTTACTTAGTGTAAAATTAATATTACCTTAAGAAGTCTATAATAATATAGCAATTCTTGTCCTTTGAGCACCTGTATCAAAACATAGGTATTGTCATCTGTGCAGTAGAATTAAAAAGATTTCAAGAATATCTTTATTAAAGGCTGTTAAACCAGTGAATATGTTAACTGGAAATTTTCCTTCCAAGAATGTGAATTTGTTATAGTTAGCTGGCTTTGCTATTGATGGAAATGTACATTTTTATTGTATGTCTCTGATTTTAAATGTGGGATTTTAATTAATTTTTAATAAAGCAAGAGTTTAGATAATAAACTTCTAGTCCCAGAAGAACTCAAATTTTCACCTTATATTTGTAAATTTGTAAAGTAGTGATTGAGTTCTGCATTGCATTGTCAAATGCAATTGTATCTCCTAAAACAGGGTCAGAGCAACCCCCAGTATCAATACAGGCTGGGGCATGAAAGGACTGAGAGAAGCCCTGTGGAGAAGGACTTGGGGGTAGATGAAAAGCTGGAAATGAGCCAACAATGTGAGCTTGCAGTCCATAAAGCCAACTGTACTCTGGGCTGCATCAGAAGAAGTGTGGCCAGCAGGTCAAGGGAGGTGCTTCTGTCCCTCTACTCTGCTCTGGTGAGACCTCACCTGGAGCACTGTGTTCAGCTCTGGAGTCCTCAGTATGGGAAAGACATGGACCTGTTGGAGCAAGTCCAGAAGAGGGCCACAAAAATCATCAGAGGGATGGAACACATCTCCTGTGAGGAAAGGCTGAGAGATTTGGGTTTTGTTTAGCCTGGAGGAAAGAAGGCTCTGGGCAGACTTTATTGCAGTCTTTCAATAATTAAAGGTGATTTATAAAAAAGATGGGGAGAAGGTTTTTAGTAGGGTCTGTTTGCAATAGGGCAAGGGGTAATGTTTTTAAAATGAAAAAGGGTAGATTCAGACTAGATATAAGGAAGAAGTTTTTTATGATGAGGGTTGTGAAACCCTGGCACAGGTTGCCCAGAGAGGTGGTAGATCTCATCCCTGGAAACATTCAAGGTCAGGTTAAACGGGGCTCTGAGCAACCTGATCTAGTTGACGATGTCCCTGCTCACTGCAGGAGGGTTGGACTAGATGACCTTTAAAGGTCCCTTCCAATCCAAACTATGCTATGATTCTATGTTATAAAATCTGTTAAGACTTTGACTTTCTTCACGACAGTTATTTTAACATGCACATTCTTCTGTTCACAGGAATTGAGACTGTCAAATTGGTCACATTTTTTTGGGTCACACAGTTAATACCATTTGAAGGAGAGTGGACACAGTAAATCACTGTTATTTAAAAAAAAAGACAAAAGTTTAACTAAGCACTTATTTTAAAACTGAAGTTATAGCCTGGTATAATGTTTAATGTCATAATTTCAGATGTAGCCCTTTAGAAATATGTGGATTAAAGTTCAAATAAGCTAGCTAAATATTGCATTAGATTTTTTAAATCTTTATTTTCTATTACCAAAGTTAAAAGGATAAATTATTCCACTGACCTGTTAAAAAAAAACACAAACTCTACACTGAATTATATTCCCATAAACCAATCTATTTTATCACATAGTAAAGGCACATTATCTTTGTAAATATTTCAGTCTAGAAAGTTCCAAAATCTTTGAGCAGGTATAAAAATCCAAAAGCTACAAGAATCTTGTCTGTGTGTTTTCTAACATAAATAACTGTAGCCATGTGGAAAATGGGTCATCTGCATCAAAGGCCTCGGTCAGGTGTGATTGTGATGTGTGTGTGTCTGCTTTTCATATGGCTACAGCACCTCATTTTCACAGGTTCTTTGTCACCTGTGACAAGAATGCTGTGTACTTAAGAAAAATCACACACATATAATAAAAGGTAATGTATATTCATTGTATGGCTTGGGGAAGAAGAGAACTAAACATCTGACCGGACCACAGAGGTTAAGAACGTCATTGCTGGTTCACCATGGGTGCCCAGAAACCTTCCTTCAGAAGGCTATTTTTCCCTCTGAGTGTCATATAAGAGAGGGCTAGATTCCAGTTTTAACTGTTGCATAAATAGAGGTGAAATTATTTGTGCAGGTAAATCTACAGTTAAATATGTTCTCATGTCTGAGAAGTTCTAAGTAGAAAGTGGCTGGTGAAATGTTGGATAGAAATGGATATATGTAACATACTATAGGTTTGGCAAACCTCTTTTGGTCTTATCAAACATAACTGAATTATAGGAAAGACAAACAATATGCAATATACAGATAATTGTAGAGTTCATAATCTGTGTGGAAATATTTGTCAATGTAAGAGTCTAATGTCTGTAGCATGAAGCTGAGGTTCAGTAAAATTATTTTATCTCATACTTTCAGTTGAAAATATATATGTATCTCAAAATTATTTGCTACTGTTCTCTTCTGTCAATTTGCCCAGTGAGTTTTAACATTACTTTTCAGTTCAACCATAACTGTAAGTAAGTTTGTTCATTAAATTTACAGGACAGTTTTCACCAGAGTATATCATTATATATTTTTAACTGGCATACCTAGAAAATATTTTTTGTTTTCAGCTTTCTGCTTCTGTATTCCCTCTGTTTTTTGCTGCTGAACAAAATGATGCCTGGGAATTAAATCTGAGACCTGTTATCTGCATACACCCAAGTTTCTTCTCTATCTCTGCCTGTTTCAGTGCAAAAGAGACTTGAGAACACTTGGCATATACATGAACATGTGAAAACAAGGACACTTGATAATCAAAGGGAAGTCTCTCTTAATTTGTCCAAAGAAAGGCACAGTTCTTCATCCAGATCTGATGGTTAGAACTTTCTCTGACCTGAAGATTTCATGCTACATCCAGAAATGGGTAACCATAGCTTTTTATCTTTATTTTCTTATTTCAAATTTTATATATTTTTCACACAGGTTATAGGATGTGTTTTCTAGTATGTTTTTACTCACTTATAAGGTATCTGAAAGATGTAGTAGGCATTATGATTATGAACAAAATTAGATTACATTTACAATGGCAAAGCCTAGTACACTTTTATTTGATTTCAAAAATGTTAAGATTCAACATATTTCTAGTCATTGTCATAGTATTTCATATACAGTTAATTAAAGCTCAGTTCTTGTTCTGATGAACCATAAAAATGGAGAATTTAAATAACTATAAACAAGCTATTTGTTTCTGGACCTGGAATTGTTTAAACAATTTCCCAAACACTGTCTCTAAAAAATGTTATTTTTCCTGTTCAGAAAATTAGAGTTTTCTTTAATACTGGGACTCATTAGGGATTTTTCAAGATCTGAATACTCAAAAAAATAGAAAGAATAAACACTCAGATTGTCTCATGAGATTATCTGAAGATAATTGGTAGTCAACATGTCACCTAGCAGAATAATAAACCTATCAGATGCAAAAGAGATAGAGGAAGACTTGAAAACTGATAACCAGAACAATGATAGTCCATTACCTCTGTACAACTCTGACTTTTGGTGGGCCAGGAGAACACATCATAAGAAGAAAACATGTCATCCAGTTTGGATTGCACAAATTAAGTCTTTTTAGTGAAGGCATTTGACATCTTAGAATGAGCTCCAAATAAAATACTGGGTTTGTCTACAGATCCTGTAGCCTCTGTTTCTGTTCCTTATGGTTGTTTTCCTTTACCAAAGAATTCATTTCCAGAGAGAAAATAAGAATCAGTCATGACTCAGAATTCATTACACACGCTTTCACAGGGAAAAAAGAAAATAATGGAAAAGGAACAATTTATTTTCTACTGATTACAGTTCTCGATGACACTGCTGGTTCCCTATTTTCAAATGATGGTCACTGCTCACCGAGCGAGCTGAAGATATACCTCAAAGATAATTTTATCACAATTAGCATTTTATTAACACAGAATAAGGACTTACTGCATGTACTTATAAATGTGACTGTGAAGGTATGGAGGGCTACTCATCTGACCAGGCAGTTAGGTCTATGGTTTCACAGTAGGTATAGAATATACAAGGTAGAATATTAGTATGATTAGTGAGAACAGTCATTACTAGGATCTTATAAAAAGAAACATGTCATGGAATTCTACAGAATGATTGATTAATGATTAAAAAATGGGGGGAAAAGAAAGAAAGTATACCTCTATACATTCTGTGAAAGGATCATTCTTGCAAGCATCTAGGCTATTAGTGTGTTCTTACCATTTAAGATTTATTTTTGATGTTGTCATTGAAACAACCCAATCTTTGTGGTTTGTAACTCACTAACTGAAAGATTGTATTTCCTTCTACTTAACTAGCTGATCCACTCTACTGGTCTTTTGTGATAAGTGTACTTTTGCCACAGCAGCTGTGTATAGTAGTTGTTATAAGAACATGTTTTTAAAATCAGTAATTTCTATTATTTCCTGTTCTTTTACAATAATGATACACACAAACAGAAATATCAGTCCATAACATGTTAAAAAGAACTTTTGAAAGAGGAGGAGATAGGATTCCTAAGTGCAGTTTATTTTATCAGTAGTATTTTACTTACTTTGTCTGTTCCTGATTTAAATTTGTATAGATTAGCCTAGCTGAATAACTGCATACAATTCCTTTGGTTTTTGTTTGTTTGTTTTTATTTAGGATGTGTAATAGTGTGTATAAGTAACTAGCAGTTTGCTTTTTATTTATGAACATGAAAGGGGAATCATTCTTCATAAGAGCTGAAAGGCTGCTGCTTTTAGGGATATTAAAGATTATGCACAGTGTGTAAGAAGAGTAATGAATATTTTGATGGTGAGTTAATATTAATAAAGTGTTGTTTCTGTGTTTCTTGTATGATAATTTGTTTGCAGCTTTCCGATGAGAATTTAGTCATGCTATGCTATTGTGATGATAGACATTTAGATTGTATTCTCACTGCCTTTATATTATTTTATGTATGATTTATATAACCGATATGGTTGAGAATTATTTTTTTAAAAAATGGGAAAAGGTCAAGTTATTGAAAATATTCCTTTCATGAAAATAGAGCTGTTTTAATAAAACCATCATGTGGAAGCTTTCCTGAGTTCAAGACTGAATATCTTGTCTGTATACAAACCCGCTGAGAAAAGAATAACAATAAGGGATAGTTTCTGGAGTGTAAGAGCTCTAGGAGCAAATCTCTCTCTCCACCCCATTCCCCCCCGCCTCTGATTTGGTAAAGGGAGTTTGCTTGGGTTTCTTTTATGTGAGATGATATTCCCATGTAACAGATAAAAGATTCATGATTTTTCAGCTTTTCCTTCTCCTCTGCAATATTTGGTAACATATAGAATAAGAGGAAGCAACGACCTGAACATTACTTCCTCACCAGATGGGTGAGCAGTAACTGAGTTTCTACTCTTAAGATAATACAGATCTTGAATTTTCATCCATCCAGGAGAAATTTGCTAGCCACTTCAGTACATCATTAGAGGAATTCTTGTTTTCTTTTTGTTTCCCATGGAAAATGTCAACTTTCTTTATTGGTGAATAGAAACTGATGTCAGAATGTTGGAAAATTTTTGTTTCTCAGCCAGTCCTAAGAAGCAGAGATAGTGAAGTCTTGTAACAGAACATGACACAATATATGAGGTAAACCATGACTTTCCATTAACAGTCTAAAGGCATAGGCTGGAAACAGTATAGGTTGATTTACTGTGCACATAAATTTACCACTGAAGTGCAACAAGGTCTTAAGGGTAGAATGCATCAGAGAAAAGATAGATTTCTAGCAGAGCTGGGAGCAGATTGGAACTACTGGATTCTCTGGGAGGTGGTTCTGGGTCTATGAATAGGTGTATAAAAACCCATAAAGTTATATGTAATTGAAAAGATTGAAGGAAAGGGGATAAAAAATAGTAAAGGCAGACATCTAATACAGAAAATATACCCCAGTGAAGGCCTTAAAAAAGGGGTAAGTCTAATAAGTCAATGTAAAATCTCTTTACATGTCCTGAGCTACATTAAATAAAGAATTGCCTTTTTTCCCCCCACAATCATTGCAGTTGAAGTAGATTTTTTCTTTAAAATGGTATAGCTAAGGCTAAAGGTTTAAGTCATTTTATAACAAGATTTTACAAATGAGTTAAGGTTGCAAGATTTAATTATTTTACTGTCGATGTTTGCCATAGGCATTAGGTGTCACAGGATTTACTCATCTTTACCCTCTATCAGGAGAGAACAGTTTTCATGATATGTAAGAATCATAGAATCCTAGAAACTGCAGTCTCTCTCTTACAGCTTTGTATTTTTTCTCCTCACTAATTTCTGAACATGTTTTAACTGTAACATATAATTAATAAGTGTGTCAAAGGATTCTCTAATTAGAGACAAGATTTATTGTTCCAATTGGGATGAAGCTGAATATCTGAATTTTGATTATGCTTTTATAAAGCTAACTTAACCAACAACATGTTTCTAATAAAGATTGAAAAATATATGTCCATCTTACCAAAACACTTTTTAGCAGGATAATACATTACCTGTGCCTGACAGTATGTTTATCACTTTTGGAAATGGACAGATGATTTGAGATCTTAAGCATTTAAGTAGATATATTAACAACATTAAAGACATTAGCTGAACTGCTAATGAAAATGAAGCCAGAGAAACGTAATTCACATATTCCAGAAGTGTCCTGAAAAGAGTGCTAAACCAGGCTGTTTCCCCTGGCACAGAGTATACACTAGCAGGTTGGTTCACTAAGTGGCTTCTTTGGCCACTAATAATATGTGTGAGTTTTGGCTCATTTCTGATACATAGATCCAGTTTGACACTATCCATAAAGATATTTTTTTAATAGCTCATGAGAGAGAAATACTGTACACAATGTCATGACTTTACATAGTCCTGTTTCTGCAGTCATTAAGATTTGCATTACTAATCAATTTTAATTTAAATTTATAACCCATCATGTTCATTTGGAATTCTTTGTGCAGGCAGTAACAGCTGTGCTAATGAATTTTGTGCAATACCTTATGAATAAATAATTTCCTTTCTCGTTTCGCTGAAAGAAGAATTAGCCCTATATTACTGCCGTTTGTTTAAGAGGGTATCAAACTGAAACCAAGTTTTCCAGAGTACTTAACAAAAGCTGCTGTACTATATATGCCTCATATAAATAACATATAGGGCCTACTGTTGATTAAAGAGCAAATAGATGAAATACCAAACAATTCTTCTTCCACATAAAAAAAAAATAATTCTACAACATAATAAAAAGATGATCCAGAACATGACTAAGAAAAGGCTTTTTATCTTGATATGCATTCTATACTTGAATAAGAATAGGAAAACCTCCAGAAAATCTTTCATTGCTTGTTTGGATAGAAGTTGAGCCAATTTTTGCTGCCTAAAATGATTCTGGAAAACCTTTGAGAATGTGCCTGTAAGATCTGTGCATTCAAGATAAATTGAACAGCATCTGGTTCAATCCCTTTTTTCAGTTGAAGTCACTCAATTTCTACACTGTAGTGCATTCTGTTTTGGAACTTCTTTGAATATGAATAGCCTGAAAATCGGACCTAGTCATTTTTATATTTGGTTGACTGTTTTCTTAGTTCTACTGTATCTATTTTCATGGTTTTATTTTGTTGTGTGTTTGTGAAAGAGAAGGATCATTTGGAAAAGGATACAATTGCTGTTCATGAGGGATAATGATGTAGGTTTTTTAAGTGAAGTAGGAATTAGCTTCCCTTTCCTTTTTCCGGATAATATATTAACACATAATTGTACCAAAAGATCAGATCCTGGAGTCATTATTTAAACAAAAGTCTCACTGGGATACTATTCTCCGAGTTACATCAATCTGAATTTGTAATAATAGTACAACTAAAATCTTACAATGAAAGCAGAAACCAATTTACTGTCCCATATACACTGAGACAGAGTAGGAATCATAGCAGTTAAGCAGAAAAAAAGGATTTATTCTTTTATAGAATTATTTATTAAATGCTTTTAATTTATGCATTTCAATTTCAATGCTTTTATTGAAAATTGCTTTTTAAACATTGTTGCCATGAATGTTAGCTGTATTATAGTATTCTGTACAAATGTCTATTGAACATAGTATTAGATTTGATATGTGTTAAATCCCATTAAATTGAACAACAGCAGTTTTGTTTATCATGGGCAACATGATCATGACTGGTCTTCAATACTTGAAAAAATGATAAAAAAGATCATAAGATACAAAATTCAGGATCACAAAAAAAATAGAAAACAACTTTACTACTATCATACAACAGTTTTATTGGATTTCAGAAACCTGAGTGTGTAGCATCAGGTACTGAAAATACAGTAAGACAATTCCAAAAATCTCCGTAGTTAATGAAGTTGGTGTTTGAAATAATGAGTTGTTGTTTTGCTACTTGTGTTGTTATTAAATACCCAAAGAATTGAATGTTAAGTGCATTCATTTTATTAATATTTTTATTCAGAAAGTTGTAATTTCCCTAGGTTTTAGCAAGGTAAATACATCTAATTAAAAATATATAGAGACATAGGCTGTCAATGCTTATATATCTGTTTTAACTGGCATTTCAAAGGCTATAGCCAATACAATATACTTATAACAACTCAAACCACAGTCATGTTCAAGAATATAATATTACAGATGTTACCATGGACTTATACCTGGGAGAGTGAGTGGCAGGTCTGAAGCCATTTCTTATTACAATTAATCCTTCAAAATATCAGGGAAGGTAGTATAAATGCTTTAAGATTAGTTTGCAATGATAATGGAAGAGGTTAGTTTTCAATATTCTCCTGATGTGACTTCCAATTTTGTTTTTCTTTTTGTCTTAATGAACAATAGTGGTTTGTTGGTAACAAAATATTTTTCATTAGTTTCTTAACAGCATAGTGGTTAGAAACAGGTAGGTTTTGCTCATTTACTGTTAGCATTACTTTATGTAATGCCTCTTCTCTTACCTTGTTGATAGATTCAGAGAAATGAAACAAGTGCAGTAACTAAATTATACTTCTCATCTGTGGTACTCGTTTCTTAACTCTGTGAGTAGAGTCAATGTTAGAAAAAAAATCTAAGAATAGGTGTACTGTGCTTAACCCCATGAATTCTGAGAAACATTTGAATACTTCCAGATATTTGCAAATAAACATGTTATTGATTTCATAACTGCAGTACCTATAATTAGAATTTTTTAGATTGGTCTTTTTTTGTTACACTAAAACAGATCAATACAGTTCCACTCCATACTTTTAAGAAATATTAGAGACTAGTCATGCTGTACTTGACTTCCTTATAACTTTCCTCCTGAAAACAGTGTGTGGTATTTTGGAAAACTAAGCAACAATAACATATGCTTCAAAACAGGGAAAACCTTTTCTTTTAATTTCCTTTTGCTAACATGAATCTGTATCTGTGCCTCTCAAATAAAAGCTCTACTGTATATTCCTGGGGGAAAAAACCCAAACCTCTTTACAGTCTTTCTTTTTAAAATTCATCCATTCTGCTTTTTATAATTATTTTTTGCACTAGAGAGAGGAAAATGCTGCAATGACACTGTATTTCACTGAATATTGCAGTCATATAGAAGAATATCTGAGTCTGAATCCTACTGAAATATTTGTCTAGATATATGCAAGTTATTACATGTATTATTTTAAAAAAATGAAAACAACTCAGTGGGATACATCAATGAGAACTCTGTGTAAAATGGACATTGGGTAGGGTTTTTTTAAGCAGTGGGAGAATTCACCAATTCCAATAAATAATGTCTTCATACTATACCCTCCAATTTATCAAGCCTTTTTTTTTTTGCACTACTTTTCTTACAAGATCCAAGCAACCTTTTATTTGTTTTAATTTAACATAAAAACATCATGCAGATTTGGCCCATAATTTCAAATAGCTTTAGTTATTCCCAACTAGCTTTTTGAGAATCAATTATTTGAGAACCAACTGACATAAAACTATACCTTATTAATACTGTTGTCTACCTTTTCTTCCGGGCTGGGCACCCTCCTTTAAGAAAGAGGAAAACTTAAAAATTTAATGGAGTAAGCAGCATTTCCTAAAATACAATAACAGTAAAATAATGACCTATATCTGTGGTGATGAACACACAGAGATAAATTTTAAAAGGATAAAACATTGGGAACAATGGAAATTTACAACAAGTGTTTAAACATCTACATCTTGCTTCCTATTGACTATATAAGTATCCCAGGGTGGCTTGATGGGATTATTTTGGTGTTCTTATCCTCATTAACAATCTATAGAGTATTCCAAGAGGTAAGTCTGTCTGC
Source organism: Gorsachius magnificus (assembly GCA_034008185.1). Classification (NCBI taxonomy): domain Eukaryota; kingdom Metazoa; phylum Chordata; class Aves; order Pelecaniformes; family Ardeidae; genus Gorsachius; species Gorsachius magnificus. The sequence continues at coordinate 170,612,183 of CM067081.1, forward strand.
AGTTGAGTCACTACAACAGAAAGAAAGAGCAGGAAAGAAAGAGGAAGGAAGGAAAGAAGGAAGGAAAGAAAGAAAAGGACTGAAGACTTTTGTTGAGCTAGGAACTGCAAAGAATTAGTTGATAAGAGCAATATATTTCAATTTACTGAACTGACTCAGAAAATTCCTTTTACAGGAAAACATGTAACAAAAGAAAGAATGTGGGGTTTTTCCTCATATAGGGTTTTGTTTGTTTTTTTTTTTTAATTCATACACAGTCTTGGTAGTGAGTTGTCCAGGCTTTTGGCTTTCAGTGAGCTTATGGAGATTCAGCCCATTTGCTGCACTACTAGAAAATATCTTTTCCATCAGGTTACAGAGAAGTATGAAATGAAGTCACTCTTCTGAAGGTGAGTCATGATACAAGAAAGCAAGAGAGAGAATGAATAATAAGACCCTGTATCTGCATTAATCTGGGAAGGTTTCTTCTGAGAATGGAAATCCCTTGATTCCTTCTTGTGCGGATACACTTCTGTCTTCTAACATTTGCTTGAAAAAGATACAGTCAGTCCCTGAATATAAGAAAGGAAATCAGGCTTTCCTAGTGCTAAAGGGCTCCCCTTCCTATTAGATCTTAGTGTCAAGCTCCTATTAACTTTGATTCACAGTAGTGCAGTGTGGAGCTAAGGAAAGTCCCCTATCTAGAGTAACTTGGCCTCTGTTACTCTAGAGGCCATGGGTCAAGCTTGAAAACTTCATAGAAATTCCTGCTGCTTAGATGAGTGTGATAGGTAATTGCCCCAAACAAGCCTGGGTCAGAAACTGTAATTACTACAAGATGATTATTAGAAATAAATGTTCTAGGTTTCCTAAACCTAAACTTCAGGTTCCTCTGAGAGCTACCACATAACAGTTTCTCAATGTTCCCATGATTTAGTGGTCTAGAAAAAAAAAAATATTAGAAAAAAGAGTCTTCCTTATCTTTGAGAGGAGCTTCATTTGTTACTATTTGAAGCTTTCTAAGCTAGCTGCAACTCTCGCCCATAAATTTATTTCCGTTTCTGCCCACATGCTTATCTTAACATTCTCAGAGTCTGAAAGTTCAAGAATATTTATGCTATATATTTTCTGTTCAACAGCAACAGATTTTTAGGGATCTAGTATAATTGTTCTGTTTTCATCTTCAAATATGAACACTAAATACCTGTAAATAATTAACTAAAAACCATTATGGCTACATTATACACATCACTTACAGTTTTGTGTGTGTCCAAAGAAAGATCCCATAAAAATCTTGAGTCTTGAATGAATTTAGGCCTTTGCAATGCTCATTCTGTCAGTCATGCTGGTTAGTGTGTAAATGAGTCTCGCTTGGAATATAATCAGAAATATGAAAAATGTTCTCCCCAGAAGTTTCAATAATCATATTCTTTGCAATCTTAGAAACCATAAAACGTTCTTTTACCATGGATTGACTTTTCAGCAATATATATTTTTTTTCAGGAGAGAACAACTAACTTGTCTGCATTGCTGAGTTGTCAGAAGTATATAATTTAATGAGAATAAGAATGAATAGAAGTAGGTGTCTTAACACTGTGTTTATCTGCTCACTAACAGCTCATTTTATATTAAAAATATATCTACCTTTCAGTATATAAAAAGGACAGGCTCTAAATATTAATATTTACTTAAAATATGAATTAATATTCTAGTTAAAAATAGAAAATATTACTTTGTTGTTCAGAGCATTTAGTACACAATGCCACCATACCCATTAACTGTAAGCATAGTTTCTCTCATCCCCTCCCTCCCCCCGCCTTGTTTTTCTAATCAAGGACATGCTTTCTCCCTAGAGGCATGTGGGAGTTTAACAATTACTTGCAGCTCTAACACCAGGCAATTTCTTCTGGGACTGCAATCTGTTAGAGTTCAATTTTCTCAGCCATAGATGAAATGATCAGAATGAATTTGTTCCTTCAGAATGAAACTAAATGAATAAACTGAATGTGATTGAAATGAACTTATGTAGCACTCATACCTAAACCAGCAGACTTGTTTTGCACATAAACACACTGGCACATACAAGTACAAGTGCTGGAGTTTCAAATAGCTTCTAGCACTGACTCTGCTTCTGCGTTTTTTTCTTTCAGATATGGCTTTTAAATACATAGTTTTTACCTACAGAGATGATTAAAAACACTATTAGGAATGTTAGAAACAAAGTCTTTACTCAAATAAATAGGTGAAGATTGGGATGTTTATGTGAAAAAGCACATCAAAATATTTAAAAATAAATTGATCTATAGCAAAACAACCAACAAAAACATACCCTCTCCCATCAGAATTATATCTCTACATTTACTTGCAACCTAACCATACCTCATAAACGCTTTCACTAGAACTTCTTTTTATTTAATGAATCATAGAATGTTTTGGGTTGGAAGGGACCCCTAGAGGTCATCTAGTCCAAGCCTCTTGCAATGAGCAGGGACACCGCTAACTAGATCAGGTTGCTCAGAGCCCCATCCAACCTGACCTTGAATGTTGCCAGGGATGGGGCCTCCACTACTTCTCTGGGAAAACTGTTCCAGTGTTTCACTACCCTCATTGTAAAGAATTTCTTCCTTATATCTAGTCTAAACCTACCCTGTTTTAGTTTAAAACCATTACTCCTTGTCCTGTCACAACTGGCCCTACTAAAAAGATTGTCCCCATCTTTCCTATAGGCCCCCTTTAAGTACTGAAAGGCCAAATCAGGTCTCCCCACAGTCTTCTCTTCTCCAGACTGAACAGCCCCAACTCTCTCAGCCTGTCCTCATAGGAGAGGTGCTCCAGCCCTCGGATCATTTTAGTAGCCCTCCTCTGGACCAGCTCCAAGATTTGCAATCCATGCAAGAATCTGTTTTTTCTTAGGAAAATCCATCTGGCTTTCCAAGTAGGCTTGGGAATTGAGACTGTGGTTAATATTTAACTTTTTTATTTAATTTGATTTCTGTTAAATTATGTTTAATAACTCTAACAAACTGAAATTGTAAATTATATGAAATAGAGGAGATATTCATCCTTTCAGTAGCACATAATGTTAGTTTCCTTCCATTCTTTCCAGAAACACATGAAGAAATAAAACTATTTGTGAAGATATAAAAAGAAAACAAAGTACATCTTTAGTTTACTACTTGCATCTTACTTGTCCTTGTTTTCACAAAAGTCACCATTTTCTCGTTTCAGATTTCCTTGTAGTTTACACCTGTGGCTAATGTCAAAGCACTGTAAACAAGGAGAAAAGAACTGTAGATGATTCTCTTTTTGCTTTGAAGAAGCTGAAGAGTAATTAATTCATTAGTTTGTATTTAATCACCTCTTGGTTTGTCTCTCAAGCCAGGTACAAATTTAGATAATTAAACCTTCAGAGACTTCCTCATTGGTAAATGTAAAACACGGCATTATAAACTGGAAAAAATAATTTAAATTATTGGCTCTTTTGCAATAGTTGTTGAGATTTCAGTTCTGTGAACTACTGGATTTTCTACACTTGTTATTTGCAGGGTAAAAACTCAAATGGACAAAAAATAATCTTAATTATTCTGGAATGGGTTAAAATGTTTCAGCTTATTGGGATTTTTCTGCAGTGTAAGATGCCTTTAAATAAACTGTGTTGCCTATTTCCTCATATTGATGATTTTGCCAAGGCTGGATGACAGTCACTAATATCTCAGTGTAACAGGAGGGACCTAGGCACTGAAAAAATATGTATAAGCAAATATTTCTTGTTAAACAATAACCAAATGTTCAAATTGCACCTTATTTTTAATCTTCTTTATAGTACTGTAAAACATCTGTGGTAGGTGATGAATTACATGGTCTTTTTCTATCTAAGGGCCTGAGGTGACATATATTTAATTCATAGTCTGCATGAAAACTCTAATAAAATATAGCAGTTTATATAATATAAAAAAGCTAAAAATAATAAATTAGCTACTTTTCTTTTTGTGTCAAGCTTTATCAAATATGAATTACTTTTAAAGTGGTTGGTGTTCAGAGGCTGCCTTTTGTAACACAGCCAAAATTTAGAGTATCCCTTAACACACGTATGTTAGTTATGCTAGTGCTAATAATTCTCTCATGTGAAAAAGACTGGCTGACTTTTAAAGTGGCTGTGGTAATCAACTGTACTAATAATTCATAAATTCTATTGAGCACTCTTGCCTTATGACAGTATATAGCTAATAAGCCCAATTGAATGAAAACTAAGCACAGAAGAAATCTGTGAAGAGTTCCTTCACTGAACAGCAAATGTATTCTCTTCTGGCTGATTATTTGAATTGGTGCCACTTTAAATTATTCCATTGTTGTCTTATATGGGTGCATAGGGGAACTTACTGAGCATTGTTGATTCCCTTCTTTTACATAAAACAAATTGGCGTTTTTATGTCTTCAGAAAAATAAATTTACATTTTGTCCTGTGACCTAAAATGGTGTTTGGAATAAGTAAGATCCTAGTAAGTACTGTGCTGACAGAATTTCTGGCTTTAAACATCTTAATAGATTACTTTGTTAATAATACAGCAAGCTAGTAATAAAGTCTGGTGTCTTTAACAGAAAACACAGTTTTTAAGTACAGCTGAGGAAAACTGAAAGATTGTCCTTTCATCCTAAAATTCTAGAAAGTTTAAACTTATGTTATTATCTTCCTTTTAGAAACTCATTAACTGAGTGTGTTTAGATTTATTGGTTTAGATTTACTCCTAGCGCCCATTACCAGGGAGAAGAGACTGACTCCCACCTCGTTACAGCCTCCTTTCAGGCAGTTGTAGAGGGTGATCAGGTCTCCCCTCAGCCTCCTCTTCTCCAGACTAAACAACCCCAGCTCCCTCAGCCGATCCTTATCAGACTTGTGCTCCAGACCCCTCACCAGCTTTTCTGCTCTCCTCTGGACATGCTACAGCAACACGTCGTCTTCCTTGTAGTGAGAGGCCCAAAACTGAACACAGTATTAGAGTTGCGGCCTCACCAACACCGAGTACAGGGGCATGATCACTTCCCTACTCCTGCTGGCCACACTATTCCTGATACAAGCCAGGATGCCATTGGCCTTCTTGGCCACCTGGGCACACTGCTGGCTCATATTCAGCCAGCTGTCAGCCAACACCGCCAGGTCCCTTTCTGCCAGGCAGCTTTCCAGCCACTCTTCCCCAAGCCTGTAGAGGTGCATGGGGTTCTTGTGACCCAAGTGCAGGACCAAGCACTTGGCCTTGTTGAACCTCATACATTTGGTCTTGGCCCATCAATCCAGCCTTTCCAGGTCCCTTTGAAGAGCCCTCTCTCCCCTCAAGCAGATCGACACTACCACCCAGTTTGGTGTCATCTGCAATACATTGGGAATGCAGAAAAGCAATGTGAACTGAAATGGAGAAAAAGAGATCTGTCACTAACTTTTGTTTCTTTAGACTGGAGCAGTGCCAGCATTAATAGATATGTGAAAATAATTGCTGTTCATAGCTCTTGACCCCATCTTCTGAATGGTGCCAAGCTGCCTTCAGGATAGCCGACTAACTATGGCACTTCTTTGTGTCTAATGGTACTATTTTTTATGTGCTGATATTTTGGCTGCTGGGGTTGCTTGTAAATAGTACTACGAGTGTGATTTTTCTGGTGTATAACATGGGACTCCCTTTAAAAAATTCATGTGGACAACACACCATAGATGGCTCCTCTGCTCTCCCTCTCCTCCCTCTTTGCTCTTCTAGAAGAACAAGTCCTTACAGGTCCTTAAAATGTGTCTCTGTAACCCACAACAAATCACATACTGAGGCAAGGAAAATGAGATTCTGAAGAGGTACAAAAAGGAGGGAGGGAAAGGCTAATGCACAGGACATCATAGCAGGGGCTATTAAATTGCATATATATTACTCTATGAACTTCCCTTCTTATTACTTGCCAATTTGTGCATACACTTGCATTGTTGCTAAATCTCAGCATTTTTTTAAAGAGATAACCCACAGTATTAGTCATTAAAACTTCCAGTTACAGGTAAAAATACCTATAGATAATGAATAATCCTATAATAATTTAAATACATTCATGTGCAATAAAATGTTGTCCAGCTTCTCTGGAGATTTTGAAGGACTATAATCCAACCTTGCTGAACTCACTTCTGTTGATTGTGACTCAGAATTGATTTTTTTTTCTTCTAAACAGTGTTCTCATTTACTTATTAAGTGCTTTTTTAACTGAGAATCACAAGCTAAAGGGATTAGAATGTTGATTTTTTTTTTTTTAAAATTTAAGATTTGATATCATGGGTAAAGATTACAGAGCCAGGATAAACATAACAGGATTGCCTGAATGGCTTGAAATAACTGCATAACTAAATATTTCTCTTTACCTTCAAAATAATGCTTCTTCAGCTTTTTTACAATAAATCTCAGGTTAAAATAACTTTTCTTATTGCACAGAAAATTCTGTGGGGTATTTGCCATCTCCATTTCAAACTGGAAAAAGTTATTTACATCTTTCATTAAAAGCACTGCGAAACTTTGATTTGTAAACACTGGGACAAAACTTGCTTAATTTGAGATTTGCTTTGCTGTTGTGATGATCTGAGGGTTTTATAATTGCCAATTTTTTGCATGTAGCAGAAGTAATATGTGCATTAATATACATATATATGGAGAGATAAAACAGAAAAATCTTAATGTGTATGCATGTGTGTATGCAGAAATTTAAAAGCGATTGTTACATGCAGAATTCAGTGAAGAATTTTCCATCAGGCACTTTTGATGCACATGATAAGGGGGTTCAAGTTACAATAGAACACCAATCTAGAAAAAAAATTAAAAAAAAAAAAAATCACCTTATATCCTTCTTCCACTTAGCCAGCTGAGCTGGATTTACAGGAAGGCAAATTCCATATCCAGTGTAAGAAGGGGTAATCACATGCAAGTGGGGGAAGAATAGGAGGAAAGAGAGGCAAAAGAACAGTACGGCAGACTGCAACCAGTCCCTATGTATATAGTGAAAACATATATTTGTAGAGAATTTAAGATGTGCACTGTAATGTTAGAAATATAAAATATTGTTGTATGCTTTGCTTAGATACGCATTTATTAAATGTGTAGTGTTTCTATGCCACAGTGGTTACATCAAAAATGTTCATGAGGATAATTACCTTCTGAGATCAACATCTTAGTGATACACAACAATTATGATCATAAGTTCAAGAATGAACATAAAACCAAAACATAACGTTCTGCTAAAACTGTCTTGTACTTCAGCTGGGAAAGGGGTGCTGGGAGAGATGAGAAAGACATCATGTAACTAGTATTCAAGGAGCAATCATCAAGCATACTTTGTAAGGGAGCAAATTATGTTGATTTGTATAATCTTAACTCTGACATTTACTAAATTTGAATTTTGCTTTGTTTTTTGTCATCTTTATTCATGACACCTTATTAAGTTTTCTCAAAAATCAGTTTTGACTTAATTTAATTCTTTGTTGCTGTTTGGCTATTCTTTATAACCACAATCACTGCTTTCTAACCTCATCAGGCATACTGATAACTAGAAGGTTTATCTTAAATCTTTAATTTGGATATTTGTTTTGGCATAGCCTTTTTTTGTTTGTTTTCATACTTGCAGATTTATTTCTAACCAAAGCTGTCTTTCACTTTTATAATTAGGCAGCTTTTGAGGAAATATTCTTCTGTGTCTACTTCCTTGAAAACATAATTTTGTGAGGGAAAGATAACTCTGACTTACCAAACAGCATGGTGGATATGATCTAGGTCTGTAAACACAGTATCATGATTATATATTCCTTCACTGAATATTTTTTATTCAAGATTTTCCTTATTCTGGTATATACTTGGCTACTGTTCTTGTACCAGAAAGGAAGAGGGACAATGAATGTTCTTCTGTTTTCGTGAAGTTACTTTAAAAATGTGGATTTCCTTCATTGCAGAAAGTTCCCATGAAATTGAATAGTCATCTTCAGTTAAACTCTGATCTGAGCTTTTTCTTCTTTGTAGAAGAAGACACACACACATGTACACATAAACACATACACACACAGAGCATAAGAAAGCATAATTTTTGTATTCATTCCAATTATTAAATAATTCCTGAAAAACTTGCATGGTTTGGCTGATTAGTAAAGAAATTGAGAACTTTACACTACCAAATAATAAATGTTTTAAAAAGTAAAAACTGTTGCTATAGATACAATGATCCTCCCTAGTTTGATAAGGTGTGCACTGTTCAATAGTATTATTGGTTTAACTCCAAAATTGTGGAGCTAATCATAAACCTGTATGCTTTACATATTTAAAAGAATGCCTACTAGCTGGTTGATATGTATATTTTCTGTTTCTGCATGGAAAAAAAGTAAGACAAGACACAGCTCAAGTGTTTTAAAAGTTTGGATCAACTGTAGATCTTTAAAGGAACTCTGTACTACTTCCCTAAATGTTCTTTAATTTCTAGAAGCATGAATGAATCATAGATACATATGTGTTAAATTTGCAGATACTTATAGAACATCTGCTCCACTATTCATGGTGACCTAACATACTGACTGCTATAGCAATTTAATAGATATTGACACGAAATGCAAGCCTAAAAAAAAATTAACATAAAACTGAGCTGAAGGTCAAGTTTCTGAGCTGTTAGCACAAAGCCAGGTTATGAATAATAACAATGAATCAAGACAACTAGAAATACAAAGAGAAGCAAGTCTTAATTGCATATGCACAAATACTGGGAGTCTGGATAATAGAAGAGTTACACTTTCTCATTTGTGGATATAGAATTTTAAATTAATCAATATTCTTAAAACTTGCTGGAAAATTTTCATGGCTGGACAGTAAAATTAACGGATTTTATTTAATTAAGGAAGAACTGAGAGGGTGATGTATGCAAATTAGATGAGGTTTGGGGTATATTTTTAATTTTTTTATAGAGTAAAAAAGGCAAGGTGACTTCTATGACTGGATAGAATTCCATATATATTCTTATTTCATGTGTATTTTCATTTTATACAACAAAACCCTTGTATATTAATGGTGACACTGGATTTAGGCATGTAGAAGTCTGTGAATGAAGATAAGCAGTACCCAGAAATTTGATACTTCCAAGTCCTCCTGTGTTAGTGTCTTTAAATTGTAGGATAGCAGTGAAAATCAACAGAAATGGAACAAAAAGAAACCAGTATTTTAAAGGAGAGAAATAACAGGCCTCGTATCAATGCTGAGCAATATCCTGATCTGAACAAATAATAATGACGAGATTAGACTAGAGTGAACAATGAACAGATGTTTGAAATAATTCATCCTGATTAATACAGATGTAAGAAGTATAGTTTTATCAATTTTATTTTTTTATTAATAAAATACTTGATACAAGTTTGATTATAGATGTTTAGATAAGATGCTATAAGGCACTAAAATTGACATTGCAAAACATTTAAAGAAGCAAAATCATATCAAACCCAGAATTTGGAGACCATCTGATACATCTTAAAACATTTTTCTGTGTAGGAACTGGTGGATGTATTTCTATCATAGTTCTACAGGAATCACTGATAGCGTTGGTGGTATTCGCCTAGTTTTTTTCTGTTTCTTGAAAGGGAACACAGAAGTGGCACTGATGAAATTTGAATGTGGGATGAAGATTGGGATAGGTGTAGTCAATAAAGAGGAGAAGAGATTAAAGGTGTCAGAGACATGAATTGTTAAGCAGATACGAACAGTAAGCGTGTCATTGCATCCAAGTGTAAAGTGACCAGTGTAGAAATGAAGAATTTGAAGGATGTGCGCAGTGCAGGCACCTTCATCTTAGGAAGTAGTGACTGCAGAACAATTTATACCATGAAGGATAAGCAACAGACTACAGAAGAACTCCATTGCATATATATAATTTGGTTCCCAATGAAGAAAATGGCCAAAAAACTGTTGCACTTGGTGTCTGTATAACTTCCGCCGTATTCCTTTGTTCAGTTCTGGCACCCAGAGTTCAAAAAGAGGATTAAAAAATTGCAAAGAGTTCAGAAGAGCCACAGGAAAAAAAAGAATTTAGAAAGTGTATTGCAGTAAAAGATACCCAAGCTTTTAAAAAAAAGTACGTATGAACTATTAACTTTTAGAAATAATACATAAAGAGGAATTTGCTCATGAAGTAATGACTGGCAAAGTTATGTTAAGTTAGTGATAAGTAATTTACAGTGGATGAATTTTGCCTAGACTGAAAAAAAAAAAAAATTAAAAATTAAATTAATTAATTCATCCTTTCACTACCAAATTCTGAATTATTTTCTGTAGAATCAGGTGTCTGTATCATATTCAGTTTCCACAAAACCACATTAATCTGCTATTAAGGAAGCCCATAATAGAAGGAAGTAGATTTGGTGGACTGAATTAATTACCTTTGACCAAAGTGTTTAGGGATAGCTCAAAAAGATTTTGCAAACAAAATTTTGGTTTCTAGCATCTGAAACTTGCAATTATTCCCTTGTTTGCAGCTGCCAAATGTAAGCGAGGAATAATTAGATACATGCAGAAGATGCAGGATGAAATACAAGGAGCATCTTACTAATGTTCAAGCAAGAGTCTTTTCCAGATTGTGGAAATCTTCTGGTTTTGTATAATTTGATTAGTGTTTCATAGCCATATGAGTGTTATCTAGTTATTCACCTGCTTTTCTTATGCATGATTTCTTTTGAATATTGAAAAGCTTCAATTTAAAAAGCAGAAAATTATGTCTCATACATATTTGGTTTATTGGGATCAGTAAGTAGTGGCTTGAAATTGAATTTAGTCTAAATGTATTTGCTCAATCATATATCAGAATTTCAAGAATATTTTTTTCCAGACTTGTATGTTTCTTGGTTGCATTTGCATAAAGGGGGAAAAGGAATTGAGCAGAAGATGTAGAAAAAAATTACCAAGTCTGTTACATGTAAATGACCTTTTCAGAGAAAAACACAGCATGAAAATGTGATGCTCATACCTATGTATTGCAAACAATAAACAATTAATATTAGCTGTTGATTATTATTATTAATTTTCAGTTAGTACCAAAATCCAGCCACCACTATGCCATTATGGAAGTTTTATTTTATGGTTTTCCTCTACTACAGGTATTTTTGAGAAATACAGTATGCACTTAAAAGACTTGACTTCCATAAATATTTCAGCTAGTTTTTAATACTTAATGTTCAATAAGTAATATACATATTCAATGTATAACTTTTTTTAGTTTGTGTACATCTAAAGGGTTTTGTTCTTGATTTCCTTGTGCTTTGATATCCATTAGAAAGTCAGGCTATATGCAATGACTTCACTGCTTGCAAGACTTGATTCTAAAATCTCAAATCTATAGTTCACAACTTAAATAAGCTATTTCCATGGAATCAATAAGGAGATATATTCCAATCAAACTTGGTATAGAAACAGTGAACAAGGAGTTCATATCAAATACCTTTCATATTATTTTAATGTCCCTTTTGTGACTGAACCATTTGCAGCATTTGTAATTTTCTCAGCGGCTTTAGGTCAGATCCACTGTTGAGTGAGGATATGATTCTTTTTGTTTACCGAGTGTGTAAAAAGTCAGACTTTTACCCTTATATGATAGAATCAGAAGTCATACATTTATCTCTTAGGGAAATCCAACTTCATGTTTTTGCTGTGTGGTTTTTGGTTTGTTTTCTTGTTTTCCTATCTATTTTGTAACCAAATTTTATTAGGGAAACTTTCATTATATACTTTTATATTGAGTCATTATAAGAAGAAATTCTCATTTGAATAACCAAACGTAACAAGTGATTTGCAGTGATGGGATTTCTATTTTTGTTATTTATTTAGACTACTTAATTCTTAAGAATCCTAGGGATACTATTGACAGACAAGGTTTATGCTTTGTCTGTTACTCTGTGAAACCAGGGGTGTGGAATAAAGACTGACTGAAAAGATTGAAAACCAGTGAGACATAGGACAAGAATCAGAAGAGCAGCACTAGTCAGTGTGGCAAGTGGTCATCCTTAGAGCACTGATGGCTAGAGTCTTCTCAAGATTTTTGTAACCATCATGGCAAAATAAAGTGGGAATGAAGAAAAAGTGCTAACATTGCAAATGAAAGCTTATCCAAAACAGATGTCAGAGAAAAGTTCATGATATGGAATATATACTTTCTCTGTAATCCTTATATAGAATATATGCTGAAGGTGATAGAAGTTGGAAATCTGGGCCACTTGATACGTTTGATATTGAATAAGAAAGAAGCTATGACATTCCTTCAAACATAAGAGAAATAGTTCTTGATGTAGCAACAGAATAATGCATTAAAAATGTGATTGGCTTAAAAGAGCAATCTACATAAATGAGTTTATAATAGAATTCTGAATATATCACTGCTTGAACAAGACCTCATCTGGTCTTGACAAATGCAAAGGTATTACTACAGCTGAAATGTGAGCATATAATAATCTAGATAAATAAGATGACTTACAAGAAAGGTTATAACTCAGGTAATTTGTTTTCTCTGTGTGAAAGGAATTGTCAAGGTTTAGGATGTAGTTATATGTGACAGTATCCTTAAAAAAAAAAAATTAAAAAAAAAGTATTTCATCCATAGTAATGAAAAAGTGGGAGGCAATGGTCTGAGAAGAAATAGTGAGTTTCATGGGAGTCAGTGGAAGTGAAGCTGATGGCTAGTCAGCACAAGGAAAAAGCAACTGAGTCAGGAGGAATTGGTTTGAATAGCAAAAATATTTTCTATACTGTTATTTACATATTTGTAAATAAAAAGAAGGAGAAAAGAAAGGGACAAAGACAAGACCTCTTTGGATTGCTTTCAGAATTCTGAAAAAAAGAATTATGAGGCTGGAGTCAACATTATGGAGAGATACTGCTCTATTAGTGATGCACTTTTAAATACACAAGTGTTTCATCAGAAGATCTTTACTGCCTGTGACTGATTGTTTTTTCTAAAAACTGAACCACTTTCATTTATGTCTTGTATATTCTTTCTTTTATATATAACACAAACTTGTTAAGACAAGTTGGTCTCTTTTTTTAAGTTTCCTTTCTGATGAGAACAAGATGTCAAGCTACTAAGCAATGTGTTCCAGTGGTCTGGCCTTGTATTTGCATTCTCACTTTTAAATTATTTATTTTAAAAAAACATGCTACAGTGTAATCTAGTGCACTTTAGGGTGTTCACACAACATAATGATTTTTTTTTTGCTTATTTGTTTAAAGTGAGGCTTTTCTCGCTTCTCTGTAATCATTTTTGGTCTATAATCTTTCTATTGGTATTGTTTTTTTTTTTCCCACTTGCTTCTAATCTTTTACTTCTTCAAACAGCCATCACTGTGTGTACAAATGACATTTTCCTTATGGATACAAAGTGAAATACCATTGTCACACATTTAAACAGATTATAGAGCTTTTCTTAAAAATCCCTGGATTCCTCAGAGCATTTATTCCAGAAATGTCTTTTATGAAGCTAATTAACCATTATCTGTGAAGCAAAAGCTTTTCTATTGATTGGCGTGTTAACTGAATTGGCTTTTCTCAATTTCACTCTGTACTGCTTAAATTCAAATACAAATGAAATAATGAAACTACTTTTTGTATACTTCTAACCAAAAAATATTGATCTTTCAATACCAACTTTGCTCTATAAACTATCAGGTTTAAACTTCATCTAAGAAATAGTGAAAAAAGTGGGTGGAGATAGAAAAACTTCGGTGTACCACAGATTTATTTTTAATTTGAAGTTTGTAACTTTTATTTCCATAGTTGTAAAAAGTAGAATGTAAACCATATAGTTTAGAATTACTGTCAAGCATTTTGTTAACCAACAAATACATATAGAAATGCTCATCTGCCAAGCCAAAGAAGTGGCAAGACAGAATTGATCCCATGTTTTAATTATTTTAGAAAGCTGAGGCTGGGCTGAGGTGGGGTTGTCCTTCCTCCCGCTGGAACTCCTTGGTCTTGCACTTCCATTTTAAAATTTTGAACACATTCTGGCAGGAAACTGAAAGATTTCTAGGCAGAAGACTATATAGGTCTTTAATTCCTTGGTCTGCTTTGAATCATCTTGAGCTAAACTTTCAGGAACTACTCTGTCAGTGTTAGGGTAACGGTTGGACTTGATGATTTTAAAGGTCTTTTCCAACCTAAACGATTCTATGATTCTATAATATCGGATTAAGATCAGGATTAATATCAGGTTATAAAAAAATATAAATAAATTAGATAATAACAAATTTGGGATTTAAATTGAAAACAAATACATGTCAGTCAGACTTAATATCTGCTTATCAGAAACTCAGTGGCTTACTGCAGAGAGCATTGGAGAGTCAAGCAACACAACGGTATCTATGATTTGGGGAGGTAACCCAGTGAAAAATGTTCTGATCTTAAATTTCCAAGAAAACTTTCTGGCCTTTTGGTTACATGGTGTAAATGGGCAGATTGAGAAAAACCATGCGCAGGGAGGCCAGATTGTCTGTGAGATGGATGTTCTCCTTCAGGACATGCCCAGGGTGCCATGGGGAGCACTGGACCAGTGAATATGTGAGTAATTTCATTTCTGTAGGCCTGATCCAAGTGCGGAAATAAAGACAAAGTTATTGCACGTTTTAGCCATTTTCAGCTGGACATTCTTAAGATTTTAGATAGTAAGTAGGCATTTTCTAGAATATAGATCATTAAAACAGTTTCTCTCAATACAGCGATGATGGGCAAACACTTGCAGTTACTAATGCAATTTGCTATCATTTACATGTGATGAAGTGCAGCTACATAAAAGCTTCTTTTTTATTTCTTTCTTTGAATTTCTAAAAAGATACATAATAATTCTAGTAATGGTTTTATTGCCAGAAATTGCTGTATTATATTGGACCATGATTGGTTAGAAGGAGGCTGATTTAACCAGATGTTACCCATAGTAATGCCTCAAAAGAGGCAAATAAATGGAAATGTCCGATTTTTATCTCACTGAAGTTTTTTGAATAATCTGGGTTATTTTACTTAGGAAAGGAAAATGTATCCTTCATGTTCAAGGGAGTCAGGCTGGAGAGCTTATTATTATAATTTCATCTATTATTGATAAAAGTCTTTTTCATAATACTCGTTTAATCTCTAGCTTTTGAAGAGAGGGGTGCATTACTTTAAGATTTCTTATGAGATGAAAGAATTCAAATGATTTGTTGTTCCTGTCTAATATTCTGTAAGAAAAGTGAAAACCTATGAAAGCTAAAGAAATTCTGTCTTTATCTAATCAGTATAAATGCCTTATATTAATTAATTGTTCTTTTAATAAAATAAGCATTCTAGATTTTTACTTATAGATTCTCTTTAAGTGGCAAAAATGGCAAGAATATATCTCTTCCCCAGCAAAATACTTATTTATAAGCTTAAATTAAATGCACCTTGCTTAATCAAATCCAACAACAAATCACTATTAATCCACTGCTATTATTAACACCACTTGTTTTTCTTAAATTGCAAATATTACCTCTGTTGTCAGCTATTCTAAAGCAACAGAGATAGCAATTAATAATACAACATCCCTGTCACTCTTGCAAGAGGTGGAACATACCTGATCTTTCTGATAGGGATCTTGGGCAGATACAGCAATGCTTTGTGCTGTTAATTCCGGTTTGTAACATTCTGTGTTTTCCTTATCCTGACAAGCATTTTTTAATGAAAAAGAAAAGGTAAACAGAAGTATGTGCTTTGGCAGCAGACCAAGTGTCAGGCTACTATTCCAAAGTACCCTGAAATGTCAAGCAAATTAACTCTTAATGTGAATTGCCTGAAATTTTTCAGATGCTTAACGACATAATGACCTTCTTTCCTTTTCTTTTTGATCTTATGTAGGCAGATCTGTAATGTAGAATAAATTTTTCAGTAATTAGAACTGCTTTCAAAAAAATCACTGATTTAGAATCTCTGACAAATAGGGGGGAAAATAGAATCCACGATCATGCTAAAATTCTTACCTGCTGGTCTTCACACAATCTGGGCACAGATGCAGTCTGGAGAATATTTCAGTTTTGGAGTCCATGGAATACCAGCCTTATGGGAAGATTATCTGAATGATGTCTAAAATGTCATTAAAAGCAATTATAGAATTATTTTAATTGCCATTCCAAACTACTGAATTTATGTGTTACCAGAGTAAACCCATCCAGTAATCAGCTTTCTCTGTTTTGAAAAGATCACAGCAGTGACTCTCCTGTGGCTTCCCAGGCAGACTTTCTAGTTTCTTCAAACATTATATTTTCCTGGAAATTTGGAATTGAGGGTGGCCACTAAATCCTCTCTCCTAGTTGATTAAAAGCAAACTTTTTAAAAACTCCAATTGTAGGTTCACAGAAGTTTAGAATGCAACAAGTCTTCAGATGTTGTTTTATTTTTGTGTTTTTGTTTTTTTTTTTAATGTCTGATGAAATGTTTTCATCTTCAGTCCTGTTTGCCTGTTTTCCTCTGAAACGGCCACTCCTAGGAGACACTTTTCTCTGTAGTTCAGGACTTTTAAAACTTTTTGGCTGGAGTCATAGCTATTTGACTGTATTAACAGTATTTCATCTGAACAAAGATCTGCCAGCATGAGATGCACAATTGCTTGTCCAATGATTGCTTTAAAAAGCTTTTTTTCTGTTTTCTCTATATATCACCTCAACATGAAGAAAAAGGGGTAGCAGAGAGGACATGGAAGTAGAATTTTAAACCAGATTTGCTGTCTGGCAGAGAATGCATGTGTTCCTAAAAAAAAAAAAAAAAAAAAGAAAAAGGAAGTAATGCGTAAATTGTGCTTTTTCCAAAACATCATAGACAGAAAGTAAACATTGTTTTAAATTATTCATTATGCACAAGAAACGTGTGAAGGTTTCATTCCAGATCATTTTAATAATGAGCATATGCTTGAAAATAAATTAGATGAGTGCCTTAAAGCTAAATTTGAAACCAATTTTTTAAATGGTTGCCTGGTGGGTAAAATTATACTTAATAAAAATGACAGGACTAACTATATAGTTATATTAAGGTTAATAATTATTAGCTTATGTCTACCTTTGAGATATAGTGGGAGAAGACAGTCTTTATTTTCACCAAGTGAAAATACGTATTTCTAACACCAAATGAGACTAAACATGTCTCTTTTTATATATGCCCCATAATTAAATAGCAGTAAACTCCACACGTAACTGTATTGTTACATATTGTGCTTGTATGATGTGATATCAAATATTGCTGGCATTTATTAAGACTTAAAGATTCCTCAGTGTTCAGTTTCCAACAATAGGATGATATTGTTTAAAGGGTACTTTTAAAATTATTTTATTTTTAAATTATTTTATTTTCTGGAAAAATATGAGAAATGAGAGAAATGTGTTACTAAGGGAATGCCTCAATGTGATAAACGTAACTGACCTTAGGAAAGGACTAATATAAAATACAAATAAAAATATTAAGTCTGAAGGAAATTAAGAATCCAGACAGAAACTGATTGAGATATTCTCAGGCTGTGTGTATGTATACAAAAGAGAGCAGCATAAATGGGAGAAAAATATTTAATATGTGGAAATAAATGTGTCAAAATCTTAATTAGAGTGAGGAGGATTGGTCTGCTATGGGACTTGAGGGAAGGGGTTAAAGACTGCTCTTGCCTATTTTCTATTTTTCCCAAAATAATGGTCAATATCCCCAAAAATTATCCTTAAATGTTGGTTTTATATCTAAGTATAATTAGTGGTGAAACTTTCTGACTGGGAAGGATATTTTTCTAAATGTAAACAAATTTTAAATAAATTCAATATTATATAGCAGCTCCTTAGTGAGTAGATAGTTGTGGCTTGCTAGTATTCTGTATAATAGGTCAGTTGAAAAAAAAAAAAAAAGTCTGTTAAATTTATATCTCCAAGCTGGCTGTGAAGTGATTAGGAAAGTGTTCATAGAATACAGATTTTTAAATTCTTTTTAGCATAGCCATAATAATTCAGCTCTTCTAGAGAAATAAGGAATACAGGTAGCAAGCAAACTATTCTTCCACTTGCACCCTAAGGTTACAAAATAAAACATTGGTGTGGCAGACACTATTTTTAATTTCTCTTTTCCCTGATCTCCTATAGTCTTCATAGGTGTTGATAGGAAATAAACTAACATGTAATGAAGAGGAGGAAGAATCTTTCAAAACTGTGCCAAACTCTTTCTTTAGTAGGCTTGTAATTTTAGTGGCATGGTTACTACTACACGTAAAATTGAATTATATAAAAGTCAAGTCTTTAGTAATATTGTATTTAATTTTGTCTTCACTAAAAATAGTTGCATAATTTTTTTTTAATTAGCTGGCATTATAACTTCTTACAGTAAACCAATGTGTGCATAATTTAAGTCCTGATAGATTACCAGCATGCTGTATATTCATATGGTATACATATGTTACTACATGTATCCTCAGCATAGTTTTATTTGCATTTACTGTAATCCATATAAAAAGATTTTTCTGTTTCCGTTTCTTAGAAAGTTTGCTGTCTTCTCCAACAACTAATGCTAGCATACATATATCTACATGTTTTCTAATTCTTCTCTTTAAAAATATATAATGTCAAATAAACAAGATGATGGGTAAGGATTATGGTAATGATGGGCTATTATGGAAAGTTAGTATGAAGGCTGCATTTGTCAATGATAGATTAATGTATTTTAGTTTAATTTTAGATTATTTTTTTTTGAACGGCTTCCTAGAATCAGAAAAGTTCATGCTGGTCATGTAATCTGATGTCCTTATAATAAATCAAAAACCCAATTATAGTTGCATGTTTAATACTGCTGTTGAGCTAGAGTCTTTGATTTAAAAAACTCCAATCATGGAGAATTTACTAGCCTTAGGTAATGGTTCTAATAAATAATTGCCTTCTGCTTTTTAAAAGAAATCTGAAATAATATTTTTTTAAATCTACTTTTATTCTCAGTGTATGTAGTTTCACTCCAGCTTGATGGCCTTTGGCCATTTCAGTGAAGCCACCAGAGCGGGGCCGGTTCCAAAGCAGCAAAAAAAACACCAAGCAAAAGCAAGGGAGAGAGAGAGAGTACCCCAGCCAGGGGTGACAGGTGAATCATCTCCTGGCCTCCCTCACCCTCCCAGTTGCCTTATGCAACAGATATGGGCCTCTGGTATTTGAGGGCCAGGCAAATGAGGATGTAGGTGAAGGTCCATCCAAGGTGTTGCCTCGTGTGAGTCAGTCCCCCACACACATTATGACTGCCTCTGTTAACAAAAAAAGGAGGGTAATTGTTGTAGGCGATTCCATTCTGAGGGGAAAAGAGGGTCCAATATGCTGACCAGACCCATCCCACAGGGAAGTCTGCTGCCTCCCTGGGGCCTGGGTTAGGGACATTACTAGGAAACTCCTTGGTCTGGTACGGCCCTCTGATTATTACCCGCTATTAATTGCACAGATTGGCAGTGATGAGGTTGTGGAGAGAAGTCCAAAATTGGTCAAAAGGGACATCAGGGCACTGGGGAGGTTGTTTGAAGGATCAGGAACACAGGCAATGTTCTCCTCAATCCTGTCAGTGGCAGGGAAGGACACTGAAAAGAGCAGGAAAACTCACCTGATTAACATGTGGCTCAGAGGCTGGTACCATAGGAGAAATTTGGGGTTTTGGATCTTGGGGAGGTTTACATGGCACCAGGCCTGCTGACAACAGATGGAACTCCGCTTTCTCAAAGGGGGAAAAGGATCCTTACCCAAGAGTTGGCAGGGCTTACTGAGAGGGCTTTAAGCTAAGTTTGAAGTGGAAAGAGATTATAACGAGGCTCACTAGAGAGGAGTCTAGGGGTGGCACACCAGTGTTGGGGGTGAAATCAATAGCCCAGCCCAAGTGTATCTACACCAATGCATGCAGCGTGGGCAACAAACAGGAGGAGCCATTGTGCAGCAGGATAGCTACTACTTAGTTGCCATTACAGAAATGTGGTGGGATGCCCTTGTGACTGGAGTGCTGCAATGGATGGCTATAAGCTCTTCAGAAGGGATAGGCAAGGACAGAGAGGCAGTGGGGTGGCTCTGTATGTTAGTGTTTCAACTGTACAGAGCTCAACGATTGTGATGATGAGGCTGAGTGCTTATGGGTAATAATGAGGGGGAAGGCTACAAGGAAGATATCCTGCTGGGAGTCTGTTATAGACCACCTAACCAGATTGAAGAGGTAGATGAAGCATTCTATAAGTGGCTAGCAGAAGTCATTCAATTGAAAGCCCTTGTTCTTGTGGGGGACTCCATCTTACTGGAAGTCTGCTGGAAATACAACACAGCAGAGAGGAAACAGTCTAGGAGGTTCCTGCAGTGTGTGGAAGATAACTTCCTGACACAGCTGGTAAGCAAGACTAGCAGGGGAGGTGCCTTTCTTGACCTGCTGTTTGCAAACAAAGAAGGACTGGTGGGAGAGGTGGTGGTTGGAGGCTGTCTTGGCCTTAGCAACCATGAAATGATACAGTTCTCAATTCTAGGCAAAGTAAAGAAGTGGGTCATCAAAACCACTACCATGGGCTTCTGGAAGGAAGACTTTGGACTGTTCAGGACATTGGTTGACAGACTCCCTTGGGAGACAGTCCTGAAGGGCAAAGGGGTCCAGAAAGGCTGGGCATTCTTCAAGAATGAAGTCTTAAAGGCACAGGAGCAGGCCGTCCCCATGTACCATAAGACAAATTGGCAGGGAAGACTACTGGCCTGGCTGAACAGGGATCTTTTGATGGGACTCAGGAAGAAGAAGAGAGTTTACCAGTTTTAGAAGAAGAGGCAGGCAACTCAAAAAGAGTACAGGGATCTCGTTAGGTGATGCAGAGAGAAAATTAGAAAGGCAGAAGCCCAGCTTGAACTCAATCTGGCCACTGTTGTAAGAGATAATAAAAAATGTTTTTACAAATACTTAACAGCAAAAAGAGAGCCAGGGAGAATCTCCATCCTCTATTGGATGCGAGGGGGAACACTTCCACCAAGGATGAGGAAAAGGCTGAGGTACTTAATGCCCTCTTTGCCTCAGTCTTTAATAGTCCAACCAGTTATCCCCAGGGTACTTAGCCCCCTGAGCTGGAAGACAGGGATGGAGAACAGAATAAACCGCCCATGATCCAGGAGGAAGCCAGGAGGAAGCCTGGAAAAAAGGAGGCTGAGGGGAGACCTAATCGCTCTCTACAACTACCTGAAAGGAGGTTGTAGTGAGGTGGCTGTCAGTCTCTTCTCCCTGGTAATGGATGATAGGACAAAAGGAAATGGCCTCAAGTTGCACCAGCAGAGGCTTGGATCAGATATTAGGAAAAATTTCTTCACTGAAAAGGTTGTCAAGCATTGGAATGGGCTACCCAGGGCAGTGGTGAGGTCTCCATTCCTGGAGGTATTTAAAAGACGTGTAGATGGGGTGCTTGGGGACATTGTTTAGTGGTGGACTCGGCAGTGTTACATTTATGGTTGGACTTGATGATCTTAAAGGTCTCTTCCAACCTAAACAATTCTATGATTGATGCTTTGTCATAACTTTATATGCCAGACTGGGAAGCTCTCTATTGGGAAATTTCTGTTCCCCAGAGAGATGTTTAAAGAATTAGCATAAAATAGCTCCTTGATAAATTGAGTTGACTGAGTTCCTTGAAACTGTGCTTGAATAGGAAACAAAAAATATATTCAGCTTCTTGTTTCTTGTTAACATGCTTGAATACTCATCAATATTTTGCAGAGTTTTTTGCAGTCTGGGCAGACAGATTGATCGCTACAGTAATAACCATGCCAATGGAGAAGAAAGGTAACTTCATGTGGTGGGTTGACCCTGACTGGATGCCAGGTGCCCACCAAAGCCATTCTATCACTCCCCTTCTCAGCTGGACAGGGGAGAAAAAAATATAATGAAAGCCTCATCGGTTGAGATAAGGACAGGGAGATCATTCAGTGATTACTGTCATAGGCAAACAGACTTGACTTGGGGAAATTAATTTAATTTATTACCAATCAAAATCAGAGTAGGATAATGAGAAAGTAAAAACTAAAACACCTTCCTCTCATCCCTCCTTTCTTCCTGGGCTTAACTTTAGTCCTGAATTCTCTACCTCAACCCCCCATGAGCAGCACAGGGAGATGGGAAATGGGGGTTGTGGTCGGTTCATCACACATTGTCTCTGATGCTCCTTCCTCCTCAGGTTTAGGACTCCTCACACTCTTCCCCTGCTCCAGCGTGGGGACCCTCCCATGGGACAGTCCTCCATGAACTTCTCTAATGTGAGTCCTTTGCACAGGCTACAGTTCTTCATGAACTGCTCCAGCGTGCGTCCTTTCCACGGGATTCAGTCCTTCAGGAACAGACTACTCCAGCATGGATCCCCCATGAGGTCACAAGTCTTGCCAGCAAACCTGCTCCAGAGCGGGATCCCCTGTCTCCATGGGTCTGTGGGTCCTGCCAGGAGCCTGCTCAGGTGCAGGCTTCCCATGGGGTCACAGCCTCCTTCGGTGCATGGGATCCTCCCTGGGCTGCAGGGGGACAAACTGCCTCACCATGGTCTGCACCACGGGCTTCACCACGGGCTGCGGGGGGATCTCTGCTCCTGTGCCTGCAGCACCTCCTCCCCCTCCTTCTTCACTGACCTTGATGTCTACAGGGTTATTTCTCTCACATATTCTCACTCCTTTCTCTGGCTGCTGATGCCCAGCAGTTCTTTCCCCTTCTTAAATACGGTTTAACCTGGCAAGCAGCTGAACACCACACAGCCACTTGCTCACTCCCCACCCCTTTCCAATGGGATAGGGAGAGAATCGGAAAAAAAGTAAAACCTATGGGTTGAGATAAAAACAGTTTAATAAAACAGCAGAGGAAAATAATAACAATAATAATAGTAATAGTAAGAATAAGAATAGAATATACAGGTTATACTAAGCAAGTGATGCACAATGCAATTGCTCGCCACCTGCTGACTGATGCCCAGCCTGTTCCTGAGCAGTGATCACTCTCCCCCTACCAACTCCTCTCAAGCTTGATGTCATGTAGTCTGGAATAGCCCTTTGGCCAGTTGGGCTCAGCTGTCCTGGATGTGCCCCCTCCCAGCTCCTTGTGCACCTGGCAGAGCAGGGGAAGCTGAAAAAGTCCTTGACTGATGCAAGCACTGCTTAGCAACAGCTAAACCATCAGTGTGTTATCCACATTCTACACATACTAAATCCAAACTACAGCACTATGCCAGCTACTATGAAGAAAATTAACTCTATGCCAGCCAAAACTAAGACAATATGTTATCACAGAGCTGCTACCACTCACACTGATGGGGTCAGCCTTGGCCAGTGGTAGGTCTGTCTTTGAGCTGGCTGGCATTGGCTCTGTCAGACATAGAGGAAGCTTCTAGCAGCTTCTCACAGAAACTATCCCTATAGCCCCCCCACTACTAAAGCCTTGCCACACAAACCGAATACACTTCATTAGTTCAAGATAAACTTCCTTATGTATTTCAGGTGTTTACTACATGTAAAACACATAATTTACTAACATGTACAGCTCTTTTCCCTTAATGATTGGAATTGATTTCCTTCTAGTTTTAAGGATTTAGGCATATTTACTAAAATGTGTGTGTACATATATAAGCTTAAACTGTTATCAATCTGTTTTTTAAATAGTTTCTGAGAAGTTAGTTAATAGTTTTATTAGCTGTATGAAAGCAGCCATTTAAAGCAATATTCATTATGCCTCATGAAAAACAAGCTGAACAGGATCCTTCGTAGTTAAGAAATCACTAATTTTAATTCAGCTGTCAATTTCTGTTTCTCTACTAGATTTAAGTCTAATAGAAAATCCATTATGTTGTGGGCTAGCAAATTTTTATTGGATTCTTTTTATATTTGTATTTATTACTTCTTAAGAAATTTCAGAGGGTTTTAGAGCTGAAGGCATCCTCCCCCTCATATATGTCGCTCACCCTGAAGTCCTTCCTACATGCCATCTCACATTTTTTCTTGTCATACTATACAGAAGAACCTAAAGTGTGCAATCACATGTTCTCTGCTGTTCTTAGGAGGTCTGTAGCTCACAGTTCATAAAAAATGAACTGCTATTTTTATTAGGGTTATTTTGTGTAGAAGACTTTAAGGAAGATAAACTATATTCTTTGAACTGTAACTTCTATTCAATACACCAGAAAGTGCTTAAGCATATAAAAGATCATTTAGTTGTCATAATTAATGTCAGCTCATGATCCTATGGCATCACGAGCACATATCCTTTGTGGGGAGTGGTAAAAATCCAAGGACAAAGTTGAAACATTTGAATATGTTTCTGCTTAGGGTGACACCAGGAGCTATAGTAATCCAATAAATTATGCTGAGAATTAAATGCCGAATAACATAGCTAGTTGCCTCATTTTCTTACAAATTCACCCCCAAAAACTAAATACCTGACCTAGTTCTGAAATGAGTACATGTAGAAAGTGATAGCAGTAGTAATTTATTACTCTGTTCTTGGTAGACTAGTTCTTTCTTTTTTTTTTCCTGCATAATTATGTTGTGCAAGAAAAATAATAAATAGCTGGGGGGTTTTTTCCTGAAAGAATAGATTATTCTCAGTGAAAACTTAACCTCTGATAGCTAGGCTCTCCATAGGAAGCATTTACCACCAGCAGGAATACCGTAGGCTGTGCAGGAGTACTAGATGAGATGGTGTTGCTCTTTTCCAGTAAACCACTTTCTTCACCTCCTCTAGTGCTCTATAACCACTGATTGTCTGATTGGATGTTAGCCACCTCAGCAGCTGTCTATCCTTCTTAATTGAAGAAAACATCCACTGTAAGCTGAAAGGAAAAGCAGGTGTCTGTTCTAATGAAGATCAATTTACCTCAGGATTAAGACTATGACAAATAGAACACCAAGTTCACCTTCTTCCAGTCAAGACCTTTGGAAATATAATAGGCATTTTGTCTGACAGGCAGATGATTGAGGAAAACAAAAGATTTGCTTTGCAGGCAGAAAGTGTTGTCTCTGTATGCAGTTGAAACAGACCCAGCCTTACGTAGTATGTAAGTCTTGTATATCATGATAACTTTATTTTTAAACACAAAGGTTTAGATGGAGAATTTTAGGCAAGCATATCTTTGGGGAAGTAATGTATTTGCTACTATTTCTGTGGAAATAAATATTTAAAAACCCAGTAAATTTACTCTATTTTTTTCTATGTAATCTGTAACAAGCTTTCTTAGGACAAGAGTAAAGAGGGCTGTATATAATTCAGCTTCAGAAATTTAAAACACTTGGTGTTTGCATTCTGGTGACTTTTATCATACATGTAAAACTTTTTATAAAGGCAAGTTAATGTTATAATATTTCCCTTTACAAAGGGATCAGGTTTTGTAAAGTACAAGCAGATCAGGGAGTGTAATATTTTGTTTACTACTGGCTACCTTTCTAGACTTTATATTTTCAGCATGTTCATTTAATATTTCACTTTATTTAAGAGAGAATTATCTGCCTAAAAAGGAACTCTTGTCACTTCTCACTCAGTATGACCTCTAACATTGAGCTTTAGTTTCCTGTCCCCATAAAATTGCAAACTAAACTGAAATAGTGATCTGCTGGAAAATGTACTTAATCTACTTGTAGGAAAACATCAAAAGCTGATTCAGTTAATAGTATTGTATAATGATTGTACTTCTCAAAATCCCCTAAATGACTAGTGCTTCTTGTAAGCCCTTAGCCGTATATTAGCAATCCACATCATAAAATAATTTTGAGAGTTCCCTTGTACATAGTGTAAGCCAATAGTGCTATTAAATCAGTCTTTTTACCCCAAGTGTCATTAAAGTCTGCAGGTTTTGCTGGCATTTGAACTTTTCTTGGAATGAAGACTTGCAAGGATTTTGTTTGAGCTAAAAGGAAAGTCTCAGAGCAGTGTCTGGTATTATTAGCAATTCATCCTCTTCCAAGGTTGTCAGGCACTAAAAGTGAGGTCATAATTCTATGGAAGTATCAATTTGTATGTGGGTGGTTCCACATAGTCTAGTAGTTTTGAGTTTTGACTTAGTGGTACTTATAGAGTTTTTTGTTCAATAGCTGACAAAGATTGTTAACAACTGAAAACATGACTTGAAATGTTGTCAAAGTGGATTCATGAGAGTCCTATAAAAATCCTACTTTTTCAGTTCTAGTATATCCCTCTTCCTACAGAGATGCATATTGCATGGGATTACTAAAAAGTCAATCTCTCTCTATTTTCTAAATGGAAAGTGTGGTTATTTGGTATTTGCTACAGTGTCAGTGCTTGGTCTTGGGAAATTCTTGCCATTGTCATTGTTGAGAAGGTACCTTAAAAAGCTGATTTTCAGAGTCTTAATACACATCTGTGTACATAATTCTAAAGTGCAGAAAACTGGAAGCATATTTTAAAGTTTAAAGCTCAAAACCATAGTTTAATTAAAATTACGTCCTCAGCTATAGTTCTTATCAGAGCTTGACTTTTTCAACTTTCTGACTGAGGAGCAGATGGCCAAATTCTGTGGCACTGACTTAAAAATATTTTGGGTTTTTAATATATTTCAACTGCATGTGTGTTTTGTTGTCTTTTAATGTCTTGGAGATCTTCCTCTATGATTCCTGATGACTCTGTGAAAGAGCCTAGGGTTTAATTTTTGAAAGTTGCTGAATACTTTTACCAGCAGTAAGAGCCAAAAGAAGTACTCAGCTTCTTGCACAAACTTTTGAATAATCTGGAATAGAGCAAACAATTAAAAAAAAAAAAAATCTGTTCTTTCTTATAGTTGGTTATTTTTTCAATGGTGATTCTGAGTAACACAGTGGCAATCTGAAAATAGATTATTTCAGTATCCTTCAGATTTCATAATTTACACCCAATTAAGGTCTATGGAGTGTAGAGGAAAGGAAATCAAAGGATTTCTTATAGTTTCTCAATTAAACTTCCCTTGATATGGGTGTTCCATTTTATCTACATGACAAAGTGCTTTAGGAGCTATAATAAAAACACTTAAAAGTGGGATTTGTTTTGGTGTTGTTTTTTCCTCCTACTTTTCAGGAAATAATCCAATTTGCTTCACTCAAAAATGTCACTACTGTGGCTGGAGTCAGTCACTGAATGCAGTGGGGTCCAAAAATCTGTCAGTCTAGGTGGTGGCTGACCACTGATCTATTCCCAAATCACTCTAGAAACACTTATACAATGCAGGTACTGAATATAACTTTTTTTTTTTTTTTTTTTAACGACAGTGTGAGAAAATAGATGTTCAAAACAATATTCCCAGGACTGCTGTGTGGTTTTTTTAGAGCATTCTTGTACCAGTGCACTGCTGTTTCAGTGGTTTCACTCATCAAGAACAATATGAAAGAGATTTCAGACAAGTTAAGAGGTTTAAGACTAGGTTTAAGACACTTCTGAAATAAGGTTGGGGTTATTATTTTATTTTAAGGGAATAGGAGCTACAGATCTGTGAAAAGCAACTATTGCCTGAGCACAGTCCTTCAAGTAGTCCTCCATTTTGTATATGCATAAGGTTTTCTTCAAGTCTTTAAGAGAACTGTTAGATCTTCCTGACATAGATTTCCCAAGCCATTCTCTCTACAGAGTGGCCTTCTCAGGACTCACAGACTGATGTCTTTCTTCCTCTTTTTCTATAATCTCAGCAGCAGCCTAAACCAAGTCTTCACCATACCTGGTTCCTGAAGGCAGGTCATTACTATACTCTCTATTGAGTGTGGTCATCGGTACTCAGTGAATTGTCCTGTCCAACCTCCTGTCCAAACAGTACATCTGGGAAATGGTCTGCAGAACTGTGAGCTGAATCCATACCACCTTCTTATTGCTACAAACTTTAGTTTTCTAATATCTTGTAAAGGGGGTTCACATGGACAAAACTGCATCATGTTTTGAAACACTTTCAAAGAGTGCCATCTTTCTCTGTCAGATGCATCTGATGAAGTAGGTCAGCCCTGTCTGCTATTAAATACCTCCACATATGGGGACATATACTTATTCAAACCAAATGGAGATTCAGAGTCTTTTATTCTTTAACTATTTATTCTTTTTTATGTTTAAAAATACTTATTTTTTTTAAAATAAGATTTTTATTTGGTTTATGTGTATGTCTGGCCAGAAAAGTCATTCTTGTTTGAAGCAATAATAAAAAATTACCTGGAAAGCAAAATAGCATGCTGTTGCATGTTTTTTAGAAAACTGCAGTGTGCACTGCACTTTTTTTACCTTCAGATCCTGCTGCACCACAGGATGATGAGAGGACATGTGAGGCCAAACAAGCAGCACACTGCTGGGTCTGAAACTTCCTCCCTGATATAAAGAAGTTTCAAACCTTTGGATTGGAGTCTATGTTTCTGGCTTTAGCTTTATGATTAATCTGCACCCCCTGTATGTGTGAGCTCAAAGACTTTTGACAGAAAATCCAGGACTTAATAAACTGTGAGAACTATTGAAATCCTGATACGGATTTTACCAGAGCTTTAAGGGTCAATTCATTTATGCTTCAGACATGATCTGACTCATTTTATTCACAGTGTATTCATGCCTGACTTTAATTAACACACCAAAGAGTATCCAAAAAGTCAACACACAAAAGAGAAATATCCATAGGAGGTGTCAACTACAGGTAACCTGGAAGTAACTTTGGGTTTAGCTTTATGAAGTTTCGCAGTTTTGAAATTATGATAAACATAAGAAGAAGAACTTTTTGTTAATAATATTTTTGTTAGGAAGAAGTTGCATATAGATAACAAGAAGTTGATGAAAACTCATTTGTTTGCTTGTTTTCCCAGTCTTTTTGAACACAACGCTGTTTAGACATTCTCTGTTTCTATGTATCTTCTTATACAGTTTTCTTAAACATATATATGTATATAATTACACAGAGGTCAAACCTTTAATAATTTTTTTTTTTATTTTGTCACTTAAAAACCCCCATGCATATTAACATGACCTCACTGAAAAACATCTTTTTTTTTTTTCTTTTTTTTTTTTTTCCCTCTTACTTATTCTTGGAGTAGATAAATATTTTAAAATGTGAAATGTTTCCAACAACATGAAAATCCAAACAATGCAATCTGACTGGGTCTTGATTTTGAAAAAAAAAACTACTAAAATTAAGGTAATCTATGGGGATTTGACAAGCAAGTCATCTTTATCTAGTATATATACACTTGCTCTAGAAACAGGAAGACTTGTGATATAATTCAGAGCATGAAATTCAGAGTTCTTCCAAAGACTTTCAGTATTTTTTTTGATTTCTAAGAAATAGAAAATACTGCCTCTCATGTAATTTAGGACATGAAAACATAAGCAAACAAATGTTTCATGTGATGAAAAATTAACTAGCATTGAAATAATTATTGTAACTCATTTAATAGTTGAGATGCAAACCTTCTGTTCTTTAACAACTTGGTATCTTTAGTGATGATTATCTTTTTAGATTTCCCAGAATGAATCTAGTTTCCCTCTCGTATAATTTTTTTTGTGATGTCCCTTTTTCTCTAATTTTACATCTCACAGCCTGTGTAAAGTACTGAATGGCATGGATTCTTTAGTCTTTCCTTTTTAGTTATTGTTTTGCTAAATAGTCTGTGATCTGTAATTGATGTTTACAAAAATAACTGCTTAAGGTTTGGTTTTTTTGTTTCATTACACTGTGGTATAGATTTCTAGGATAATGGAAATTTTTCAGCATGCTATTTCAGGGATATATTTTCATTATATGCTGATGTTTATGCATAAAACATCCTGTTTACTTCTTGTTGGATGACAAGCAGCTTGTCAAGTATGCATGACTGACTTTCCTCTAAGGATATTTAAAATTCCTTATTTGAAGAACCTTACACGAATAGATCTCCTCAAATAACTCAATGAGGGGAAAACCCACCTTACTGTACATTTATAGTTTTGATGGCCTAAGTACTACTTTACTGAATTTTGGTTGGTGGTTTTTTTTTTTTTCCCACATCAGTACTTAACAAGTGCTAGTTGAAGCACTTAAGTAATATTTTTTCCTGCTCTTTAAGTAGTTAACTCTTTCTCATATAGTAGTGGTAATAGTAAACCAAGATTTAACTCCTGGAAAAAAGGAGTTAGACCTTGGTAAGATAATGAATCAGTGATTAAAAAATTTAAACCTCTGAGATCAAGTTGCTTCCCAGGAATTAGTAATTAGTCAAATTATTGGTGTAAAATGTGTTGTACTGGTGGGGGACCTGAATGTAAGGTATTCTAACTCTCATCAAGTTGTTGTGGATACTTCTCTGAGGTTTTGAAGAGCTCATTAGGAGACTGTTATTTTCTGCTTTAGTCTGTACTGCATTAGGTATATCATCATGAAACAGCTAAAACACCATTAATAACTATAGATGTTTATTAAAAGTACTCTGACTCCCTGAATATGCAGTCTTAACAGGTGCTTTCTGCATGCCTACTAGGCTCAGTTCCTCAGTGCATGTAGAGCATAAAGAAAGCATGATTTAGCTGATTAAACCAATCCTATTCGTGAGATACTCCCCTGGTGGTATCTTCCAGTCTTCTAGACCCCAGTCTTCTGGGGTCTGGTGCCAGGATAATCTACATCCATATTGCTAAAGATGTTTCAAGGCAATGTTTTGTTATATCAGCAGATCCCTAAGGGAGAACTTAATCAAGTATCTTAACAAATTGTATTACTATGTTAGGGTCATGGATTGTCATAAGAATATGTAGATTAGACTTTTTAAGAACAAGTCTCATGAATAAGGATTAAATTGATACAGGGTAAGAATATCAACAATTAACCCATTTAGCCTAATTTCAATTAAACAACAAAATCTGTTCTCATAGACTGAGGATGACTGTTGCACAGAGTTTTTCTGTCTGGGCATGTTTATCTATTTCTGTCACATACACTGGAATCAAAGCGAAAATTAAACTGATAACTTTGACTGTTTTATGTACTTAATCCACATAAAGTGTAACAGCTACATTTTAATAACATTCACTGTATCAAGTGCAAATAATTAAGACAGGAAACTCACACTGTATTGCCAGACTGCAGGAATGTGTTTCTTTAGCAAGTGCTTGGTGAGGAGGGGATTTGGGGTTTGGTTTTGTATTACAGTGAAGAATTGTATTGTAAGAACTCTTTTGAACCCTATGCTCTGGTTCTAAGACTCTTCCAGATTTAGCAGTGTTTTAGGATACAAGATCTCAAATTTTACCCTGAGGCCCTAGAACAACCTTACCTTAATCTTGCCCTACACTGAATACATTATCTAAAACATCTTCACTATCTTCTCTCAGTTGCGTTAGTTTTGCCTACAGCAAAACTGGGCTGGCTTCCTGAAAGTGTTTCTCTTTATTTAAAACTTCTTAACTTCTGTGGTTTTCTTTTTGTTCTTTTAATGCTGTACCTTATTTCTGTGTTTTCTTAGACCAGTCTTATGTGAGATTCCACGCTAAGTAATATAAATCATCCAATAGCTGAAATTAACTCCCTGAGAACTTGCACAGGTTAAAGTACCTCTACTAACCACAGCCAACAAACACAATGCATTGGGAAGAGAATTAGACCTGTAAAACTGTGTTACTGATCTCTTCTCTCACCTAAGACAGGTTTATAAATTTAATGTTTTATTTATTTTCCTGTATGAAGTTTCTGGTTTTGTTTTAAAGTCAATTTCAATAGACTTGAAAGACTTTCAGTCATTGATTGTTCAGATCTTGGAGTCCAAGTCATTAGAGAAATTTTCCTTTCAATTCTTCCTGTTACTGTAACTCATATTACTAGTAAATGAACACTGCCAAGAATACTTGGAAAATAATAAAATTAGCTAAATCTTCAACATTCAAATAATTTGAAATTAAGTTTATCTTTCAATGAAATTAATCTACAACTTCTTACTGCAGGAGTAGCTTTGTGTGGCTTTTGTTCATGTGTATATTTCTTTATTTGTCTGTAAACAAGGTGATGTTTGATATATTTTAAAGTAACAGTAACAGTGATATTTCTTACATCTACCTGAAGTTTCAAACTGTGGATGAAATCTTTCAAACTGGGGTGATGTGAAAACATGCCATTGAACTCAACAGGACCTGGTTCACAAGCTTCTTAGCCACTCGGTGCTGTTGGAGATGGGAGCTGCTACCTCTCACAGGGACAAATAGCAGTTTACTAGGACAAAAATAACATTAACTTTGTTGTTTTGGAAATGTTTTGTGTAAAGAATGAAAGATTGTCTCTGAAAGCTTATTTACACTTCCACAAGGAGATTTGAGAAACAAATAAAAATTGTGTACAAAATTGCAGGTTTTGTTTCAGTGTAACCTGATAATATGTCGGTGAGGACATGCTTACAAAACAAGTCAAGCTGTTTAATAAATGCCAGAATACTAATGCACTGGATGAATCTTATTTGTTATCAAATTCAGTCTTTTACTGTTGTAGGTAATGACTAACTTTTTCCCTAGTTATATTAAATTCTATTTTATTATTTCTTTACTAAATGACATCATTAATCTTGAAGTTCTTTATTTTCAGTAAAGGATTCTTGTATGTTCTCTTAAGGTTAATTTTTAAAGTTTCAGAAGTCCTAAGGTATACTAACTAAAAAAAAACATTTTCCACATGCATAATTTTTATTTCCTGTTTTGATTTGCATCTTTGTATGATATTTTAACATAATTTAATTATCTAATATAGCTAATCAAGAATGTGGAATCTAGAGAAATATTTCACTTTTACTGCCTGCAATTAATTTGATGTAAGATATGTTAACATTGCTGATGCAACATGGACAACCAATTAACAATGAGGTGACCTTTTTCGTTCTTTATGCATTTGTCATTCAGCAGTGCATCTCTGATGAGCATCTTGAGATCCTGAGAACCTCTACTTAAAAAGTATTGTCATTGCTGATGAACACCCTGATGGCTGAAGCAGAGCTTTTGATAAATGAATACCTCTTATCAGCCTTGCTCTCTGGGACCTGTTAGGAAAGGTTTTACATTGTGTATCATTTAAGGAGCTTAAGATGTAGAAATATATTGAAATAAAGATCACACTGAACTCCAAGCTGAATTATAGGACCATCCCTTTGCATATAAAGGTAATACGATAGAAAGCAGTCACAAGCAAATAAATAATGGAGCTCTATGTAATTCTCAGAATGGATTAAGTGTCCATGAAATGTAGTGAATTGACAAAGCTACTCAGTTGTCTCAGCCTACAGTAAGTTCAATAGACAGTAAGATAAGACATCACAGTGATTCTCTAAACCCTTTTACATTAACAACAAAAGGGAGAAAGCCCACTTATTCTTGGGGTGCACAGATTGTTTAGACATGCAAAGCTATTATAAATACAACATCTTTCTTTTGGGGATTTCAGAGACCTTGAAGTTACCATTATTTTTGTGAACGACATTAACATTTTCATACACTTGAGACAACCTACATTAAAACCAGACAGATTGGTGTTTTGATGCACAGATATCTATCTACAGGATTTGTTGGGCTACAGTGTGATAAGAAGAGCTGTAAATAATTTGTAAAGAATTCAGAGAAGGATTTTTGCCACTTTTCTGTTTGTGTGCAATCTGAAAGTATCCTCTCAGGGTCAGAGAGAAGAACTGCATTTAGGAGGAGACTGATGCTCAAAATATAATGAAAATTGGAGAGCCAAAAGTGACATAGCTTTCACAGTGGGGAAGTTATGGGTTAATTAGAAATAGAAAGTTAAATACTTTGTCTGAGGAGTTTTCGTGAAACATGAAAAAATCTCCAAGATAAGTGAAGGATAGAAGATAAAGCTGACCTGTAACAGAGCTGGGAAGACAAGTGTATGAAAAGAAAGATTCTAGGAGTCACTGGACAGGTGGCAAATAAGTAAAGTGCTCGTGCTGCCTCTCAGCTTTCCAGAAGAGCTTTGAGGGAGGAGAAAAAGAAACTGTCGGAAAGGGGAAATGATGAAAGACAACCGATATAGATCTTTCCTTAGAGGTCTGACATTAATGAGCCTGTAATGGGCTTATTAGACTAAGTTATCTTTTGCTGAAATAAGTAAAGTTAAATGGTTATGCTAATAAGAAATAGAGTATCAGGACAGATTAAAAAGAGAAGAGACAAAAGTAAAATATGGAACTCTGCATTGCTATTCAGTTACAAGCAGTTTGACCACAAAACAGGTATAATTTAGGATTGCAGGACCTTGATATTTTCAGTTATCTAGTTTGAAAACTAAATTATCTCCTATAAGATGATGTATTCCTTACAGAAGCACATAATATTAGTTACATATTAGCACACACATTCACATAAACTTATGTGAAACATTCCTATTTTTTGTAGTAAATATAAAAGGTTATGACACTCTTTCCTCTTTAACAGAGGTTTCCCTGTTTATATGATTGAGAAACTCTTATGTTGGATATTTGTTCTAGCTCTTGAAGGCAAGCATGACAGCATAAACCAAATAAATAACTTCACTTATATATATAATAGGATTTGTATGATACATGTCACCAAAGTACTCTTTGCTAGGTAGTGCAGGGGATTGGAGGAAGAATTGTTTGTTTGTTTTAAGATTTTGACAATTTTATTAGTTTTACAAAAAGTATGGTCTATCTTTATTCCTGCTCTGTTGCTATCTGCCAAACCATACATCGACTTTAATAGCTGAAGTTTAAACTAAAATAAGGTAATTAAGCTGTGGCAGATTAGGATGAGGTTTGATTTAGCTAGGTTTCATCTCTGAAATGTTTTGTTCAGAAGGTTTTGAGTAGTAGTTGAATTCAGGACAGTATTTTTACAGGCCTGTTCCTGGACCACCTGATGCCTTGCTGACAGTCCCAGTGTTTCTGAGGACTTGCTTAGAAGAAAGGATGGGGAAAGCTATAGCCTGGATCCATTAGTTGTGGAAACATTGAAAGTCCTGGCTGTAGGCAAGGGATTCCTGAACTTGGCATACTGTGGCATAACACCCCGAGGTCCACAGTTTGAGTGACTTGATCATGTTACAGAGCTTCTACATGTGTTTCATGGAATCACAGAATGGCTGAGGTTGGCAGGGATCTCTGGACATCATATCATGGTCAACTAGAGCAGGTCATTCGGGGCTTCAAATATCAGATTTCAAATATCTCCAAGATACCACAAACTTTCTGGGCAACCCAGACCAGTGTTTTACCATCCTCACAGTTAAGTCTCTTCTCACACTTAAATAGAAATTCCTGTATTGTGTCTAATGCCTCTTCTCCTACCACTGGATGCCACTGAGGAGAGTCTGTCCCTCTCTTTTTTTACACCCTCACATCACATGTTCATACCTTATTGCTCAGTATGCTTTCTTTTGCAACTTGGGCTGGCACCAATCTATACAGCAGGAAGAATGATAATCCTTCCAGTGCTTCCTGCTGCAGAGCTATAACTTATACCTGGAAGACCTGTTTTTGGAAAATCTAGGAGAAAGAACAACTGGAAAATGCTAGGATACTTTTATTATGGGAAGTTTGAAAGAAAAATACTGCTTCATTTAATTTGGATTGAAATAAATTAATTAAAAAATCTTAAAACCTCCAGGTGGATCATAATCTTTACTGGTGTTTTACCTGCACTGGTTAGATTGATCACATTTACACATTTCCCCCCTGCTCCCCCCCTTGATGCATAGTTTTGCCTATAATTTTCTTAGACTTGTTTGACTACATTATTGAAGCACAGCTGAAAATTCTATTTGTAAAATCTGAGTTGTCCTTTCCAGTAGCAGGAACTGCTGGTAGCTAATAATTTAATTACATATAGCGTGCACAT
Organism: Gorsachius magnificus; assembly: GCA_034008185.1. Taxonomy (NCBI): domain Eukaryota; kingdom Metazoa; phylum Chordata; class Aves; order Pelecaniformes; family Ardeidae; genus Gorsachius; species Gorsachius magnificus. The sequence goes on from CM067081.1 coordinate 170,647,975, forward strand.
ATAATTATTTCAGTAGTTTCTAGCTTTGTTTGTCCATACCTCTTACCTTATAATCTCACTTTAGGACATTGAACATGAAAGTTAACAACTGGAGGGCTAGAAACATATCTTTTCCACTTGGCCCCTAGAGACAGCTCTTCAACTAGTCACAGTTTCATTCTTCTTCAGCTTTGTTTTACCAAAGAAGTAAATTTGACGATGTCAAATTTTCTTGTCTATAGGTCTGAAGAAATCGAAGCAAATTTTACTTCTTCAAGTGCAGAAATCAAAGCCAAGTGGAAGTAATATAAATATTGTTTAAGAACAGAACACTAGATATGCTGTAAACTAATTGGTCTTGTGTATCTAGGCAATTATATATACTCCACTAAAGCATAATTAATTCACTTTAAAACATCTTAGAGCTCAGTTTTTTAAGGTTCCTAATTGTATTTTAAGGTACAAGAAAGTTATGAGTTCAGGACACTATGAAGAGTTTTAATTAGAACAATTTTTTTTGAACAGCAAATGGGTTTGATTGCAACATGATATTGATAATGATTCAAAAATTAGTTATGAAGTTTTCTGCAAGAAAACAACACCTTACATTTTTGTGGTATTTTGATTTTGAGAGTTGCTTTTATTTTTAGAGTTAATTCTTTGGAGAATTGTAATTAACACAAGATATTTTATTTAAAGTACAATTAGTCGTACTGAAAACATACATTTAATAAATATTGCCCTTTTTGTGAATGTTAATCTACTACCATGAGAGCTCATCTTGGGTGATTTTGATTACCTTAGTTGGAGATGTATCTCATAATGTTCATGTGTAATCTTAAAAGATTAAGTCTGATTTTTCAGAGTTTACAAGATTTTCCAATACAATTGTTTGCTTGGGGGAACTCTCATCTGTAAAAGACTGACTCATGCACTGAATGAAAAATATGGAATAAAATTTGTGAATAGAATAAGAGACATCTGAGTGTTAACATACTTGATACATGGCTGCAAGAGCCAGTTTGTGTAATACACACTACATGTTAAGAGTGTAGAAGGAAGGTGCTGTAATACAAAATAAGTGTTTGATGGTGTAAGGATGTGTTGGGATTTTTTTATTCAAATCTTTTTCAGTTAATTAATTTAAAAATATGTAAAGACTTTTTTTTTTTTCCTTTTCTTTTAACTGTCATTTAGATCTGGGCTTTTTCTTTTCTGATCAGTGTGGTCACAATCTCTACCATTTTGTTTCTAATACATTCATTAATTTTGGCTAGTTGTTTAAGACCACACTAAGAGTTATATCCGCATTTGCAAAATGGCTATGCTAATTCAGAGCTTAGCCACATTTTGTGTTTGAATGCTAATTTGCATGATGTTATATTTTTATTTTACTACTCTCCTTTCCATTTAATTTTATCAGATATCATTGGAAGTCATAGATATAGTAAGCTTAACTCCCAAACCTGGCATTCAGGAGGTTTTGCTTTGGCGCTGAAAACATTTGTTTATAGAATAGAATTTATGATAGAACACATTTGTTTACATTTGTTAAATAAATATTTATCAAATGTTTTTTTTCAAACTTGGAATATGTTTACTCTATATCTTTGGGTCAGTATTAATAATTGTGCCATATGCCTGTATATTTCTGAACCAGGTGGCTGGCAATCATGTATAGTGGTCTCCAGATGAGCAGCGGTTCAGTGACAACAACAAAAAACCCTCTTGTAATGTGCACACATTACTATGAACAATCCTTGTTTTCTTCTTTGATTTTCTTGTTCAGTTCCAATTACTATTTGAGTATCAAATATCCTATTCTTAGATGATCATTCAGTATTGGATAACTGGATTTTTTTTTAAATATATGATTGAAAGATCGATGTTGCTAAACAAAGAATATCAATATTAGCATTATCATTTCTGCAGTGCTGGTTAAGTTGCTGGTATTGTACGTCTCTTTCAAGAGTATACAGACTAGTAGGTGCTGTATTATGTATTTCCATAAACTTACATGTGTCTCTATAGTCAGAATAAACCTGATTCCATAAGCTCTACTTTGTCCTACCAATTATTTTGTAGAAAGAAAACTTTTTCATAATATCAGTCGATCAGAAGCTGTACTTCACACGTATAAATGTTTTTAATTACAATTTATATTTTCTTTCCTGAAACTCCTAAAAATAATGAAAGCCAGTAAATAGAGTGGGTCTAAGGTTTTCAAAGACTTTTTTTCAACATAATCTCTGACTTTAATGCACTAATCTTTCCCTCACAATATCCAACTACAAAAAAACAGTAAGGTGATTTTCAGTGGTTTTTAGTTTGTCAGTCATAATTTTTGAGTTGCTTCAAGATATTACTGTGTGCCTTTTTTTTGTATATATAATAAATATTATATATAATGTGAATTTCTAATGCATATTTTTTCCTAAGTGTCTTAAAAAAAAGTTTACATTCTTTCAGTGGGAGATTCATACTCTAAGTCAAAGTGTATGGAGTTTTTTATTTTCCTCAATGTTTGAGAAAATAAAATGACACCTATAGAGCTTACCTAAGTTGACCTGTTTATTTTTTTATACAGACATACATACAGAGAGATATTTTTTAGAACGTGGTGAGTTCTGAATTTAATGCAACTTCAGCCAGAGAAGAATAATAGTTTTATTTCAGTCATAAATCTTGAACTTAAAGAAGCCCTATTGTTTAAGATGGGAAATCTATCTTTTATGGATAAACTTGAATTAGTACCGGTACATGTATAGCCCCTTTTTTGAGAGACTCCCATACTGGTTTTGTTTTGACTTTTTTATCATTTTGACCAGTTCAATTTTTCCTGTACTTTAATTAAAAACACCACACAATTGCTTTGCTAATACAACATTGTGTTTATCATATTACCTGGTGATCTTCATCTGTGCTGTATACTTTGGCAAGAAACCTTTAGAGACTTACATTGTCTGATACTGTCACATAATCCTATGCCTGTTAGTTCCAAGACTATTTTCTCCATAAAAAGTAATGTTCAGCACCCAAGTAGTGAGTGACTACTGGACAAATCTGACCTGCACTGTGAGATGCTAATAGCATGATATTATTTTCAAAAAATGTTCACTAAGCAGGTCAGGAGGAACACCTTATGTAAGTATTGTCACAGAAGAAATAAAAGTCTGAAGTTCTCTGTCTCTTAAAGGCACCTAACCAAGCTGAGCAAGCTCTACAGCAGAGACAGCGACTTAGGGGTTTTGTGCATGTTTAAACAGGAAAGAAACATCTAAATTATACACACTTTCTGTTACTGTGTTGCAGTAATAAATATTTGCCTTTGATACACATCTTCAGAATCAGTTATTTTGCCTTTTTTTGTGGCAAAATTTGTTCCAAAATTAGGTGAGTAATTTTATATTCCCCCCAATCTGAAGAAAAGTATAAGGGCTAAGCACTGGCATACCTAGACAATAATGTATCTTGCTAATTTATCATGGTATTCAGGGGTGCTCGCTATATCTCTTCTATGAGACAGAATATCAAATTTGCAGACTGAACAAGAGAACTACTGAAATTTAACACACCATTTATGTTGCTTTATTAAATGTATAGTGAGATTTCTGTGAATATTTCTGTCTGTTGTGTGCAGTGTATAAATTGTTAACTCCAACAGGGGATAAAAACTTGGAGGAGTTCAAGTCCTCCCCCAAAATTCTTCCTCTTGTCTCCTGTGAGGGTCTGTGAGAAAGCCAAATTTGAAGTACATGAAGCACTCTAGAGTTATGCATTATCTTTGAATTGTCTTTTACAAGCTTTGAGCCATTTTTTATAAAGGTGTAAAGGCTGGTAAATTTTTGGCTCATAATAAATATTTCTAAGTCTAATGTAAAGGAAAAATTTCTCTAAAAATGTATTTTAAAAGATAGTTTTACTATATGTCTAGAAATACATTTTTCTATCTATTAAAAATTTTAAGTTTGTCAGCAAAAAGAGTTCCAAAAGGAAAATGAAAATTAGATGTATCCTATCACTGGTGGTAGCAGTTTGAGCTCTAACATTTCAGATAAACATTTTTTGCTTGATTTGAGCTGATATAGGATAAATATTTTTCTGCCTGAATGGCCTGTCATCTCATGGAAAGATGAATCTTTATGTATTATGCCCCCATTTTTCAATCAAGATAGTTTTTAAACTCTGCAGTTTAGAAAACATCTATTAAAGCGAAGACAGTAGTGTTTCATGGGTTTTGTATGACAGTATGTATGGTATGCTTGCATGACATATTTAACTTCAGGCACTATGTTTTAGTGGAAAGGCAACTATTAATAGAGGAGAAGCAATTAAGAATAGCTTAGTTCATAACTTTTTGTGATTCTTAAATATCTGAGTCCTTCTTTTCTATAGAGCAGAAGTATTTTTTCCCCAAACAGCACCTCAAATGTCATTTCTATTTTTAGAAAGAAACTAAAAAGAGCAATTTACCAAGAAAGAACTAGATGATCTTTAAAAGTTCCTTTCAACCCAAACCATTCATAATTCAGAATGATAATTCTATCAGTCTCTTATAATTCTAAATGGCCTGTGTGAAAGTGTTTGTCAGCTAGACCACTAAACCACTTCATCACATAAATGAGAAATAAAAAGTAATATAAAGCCACGGTTCTGCTCTATTTCAGTTTGAAAAAAGATCATTCAAATTTTGTCTTGCACTTTTACAGCTTTAATCTTTGTATGCATATGGAAATGCCACTGCTCCACTGAAACAATGAGTATGGGTATGAATTCTTCCAGAACAGTCACAATGCAAATTCTGTGATTCTGCCCCCATAATATCCATTTACTCTCTTAAAAGTTTTTGTCCTCATGAATTGCTCATTCACAGTGTGTGGATCAACCCACATTAGCACCAGGAAAGAGAATGTTAATCTGACCAAGTTTGGCTATTTTGTACATAATATACTGATTTTGTAAAGTGAACCACTGGGTAAAATTCTGAAATATTTACATGGATTTCTTTTTTCTCTGCAGACTCTTTTTAGTGAAGCAGCTCTAGCTCAGATTTCTTTGTGTGACCTTGACACTTCCTGTCAAGCCCTTCAGATAACTGCTAGATTTGGCAAGGTTAAAAGGTAAGTGAAATTTTAAACATTAAAGCAAATCACTTTAAGAAAGCAGAAACCTCTGTATTTAGTAGGCATTGTTACGAATATTAGGTATTAAAACATCTGACATCTGCAAGGTGAGGGGCCTTTAGTAATCTGTTTCAAATCATATTGTTTTGTTTAATTTGTTTGTGGTAGTTTCTAAGTTGTAAGTTAAAAAAACCCAACACCTACAGACAGGAAATAGAGAAGTGGAATTGCAAGCATTTTTTTCTCTATATGACTTGGGATCATTAAAACAAGAATTCCAGTTTTCAAATCTACTAGTTGTGACAGTATGGCAAATGAAAAGTGGGGTGCTTTTTATCACTCTAAGAAACCTGCTTCATCTGTGGATTTACAAATAAGGCGAGTATAGTTCTCCTTTTATTTTTTTGGGGGGGTTTTTTGTTTGTTTTTTTCTAAAGCAGAAAACAAAGACTAGCCAACTTTAATTGAAATAATCAAGTGAAGTAGAAAGACTTAAATAAGCACAAGGCTGACAAAGCTGTCATGTCAGGGCTTGGTCATCTGCATGATGCTGGATGTCTTTTGTGAAATAAGCCTTAGTAAAACCAGTGTCATCAAGTATCCCAATTTTGCTAGACAGATTAGAGAAAGAAAATCTGTGTAATCAGTCCTTTACACTAAACTTAATATGTGAAGTGCTTACTTCAAACTTTAATATAAATCAAGAGGAATTAAACAAATGTTATATAAATCAGCATTCCTTTTATCTGTCAGAAAGCAATTTTTTTATCCTTTACATACTTGTGGGTCAGATATTGCCTCAAGGAGAAAGTAAGTTCATGAATAATTTAAAAATCACCATTTTTCTTTCTGTAGAGAGCAACAAGAAGAGCTTTCAGGACCAGTTATATATAACATATTCCAAGGATTATTGTTTATTAAAATAAGACTTCTCTTGTACTGGGGTCCCCAGTACAAGAAGGACACAGACCTTTTAGACAGGGTCCAGAGGAGAGCCATGAAAATGATCAGAGGACTGGAGCACCACTCCTACAGACTGAGATAGTTGGGGTTGTTCAGCCTGGAGAAGAAAAAACTTAGTGGGACTGTATCACATCCTTTCAATATACAAAGGGGGTTTATAAGAAAGATGGAGAGACACTTTTTACCAAGGCCTATAGTGCTAGGACAAGGAGCAATGATTTTACATTGAAAGATGATAGGTTTAGATTGGACATAAGGAAGAAAATATATATTATGATGGTGGTGGGACACTGGAACAGGTTTCCCAAAGAAGTTGTGGATGCCCCATCCTTGGAAGTGTTCAAGGTCAGCTTGGATGAGGCTTTGATCAACCTGATCTAGTGGAAGATGTTCCTGTACATGACAGGTGGGTTGGACTAGATGATCTTTAAAGGTCCCTTCCCACCCAAACCATGATTCTATTGTGTGTTTATGTGTTTGAAAACACTTGGAAAACATTCTTCATCTTTATACAGAATTCCCAAATATTCCTGATAGAAACTGCTCCCTTGGTTATGCAAAAATTGTTGAATGACTTATAAACCAGAAAATGTTTTAAAAATACTGTTCTAAACTATGTAAGCTGCAATTTACAAAACATTTTATCACATTGTTTTGAAGCAAACATGTTTTCCTGAAATGCTGTATCAACATTATACACACCCTTCCATCTGCTGTTATTCTTATGAGTGACATTGCTATGTCTTTAATAATGAAATCTGGCTTGAATTCTTTTTCCACTAGCACAGTGATATCAGAGATCTGTTTTAATCTTTTTACTTTCCTGCTAACTTCTCTTCTAGCATTATTCTCACTTCATATCTTCTTAAATCTCTTCTGTTTATCTTTTCCTTATTGACACACAAAAAAATCCGATTTCAATGCATAACACAAGTAAAATAAATTATTGACAACATTGTTTTTCCCAGGAAAGTAACACCTCTCTTGTCATGACTTAAAACCATGTCATTCATGTGTTGCTTCTTCCAACATTCTACTGACCTGTCATTATGCTTACATTTTATGTTTAAGATAAGAAACCTTGATAATATTATGAAAATGTGCAAATCTATAGAATGAATAACTCTAGAAATATGATGCATCCATTCTGAGCAATCACAGTGTGAAAAAAGTTGCTAAGTGGATCTTCTAATAATTGTTATGTTAATAAGAATTTTAACAGTTTCTACTGGTGGTTTGATGTCTAATTCTATTTAAAGGAAAACAGGAACTGGATAATTCAGTGGAACAAAATTATTATGCGAGGCCTGTATTCACTCAGTCTATTACAGGTATCAGTATTAAAAACTGTAATATACTTTGTGGAAACAGAGTTCATACTTATCTTGGAACTTAGGGAATGTGACTGAACAGGCTTCTGTCTGAATCTCATGAGGACTGTAAAAATAATCATAATGAAAGACTATAACCTAGAATAATAAAAAACATTAATTGTGTGTTAATATTAGTGTCAAGAAATTAATAGTGGAGAAAAGTTTCTGGAGAAAGAAAAATATTACCCCTACTGTACCAAACTATTAGAAAATTGGAATCACAGGCCTAGTTGTTATGATGACATTGTTTTTTTCATCCAGATTACTGTCAATTAATTTTTGCATTATACTTTTATACCATTTTGAAGCATGTGTTAATAGCTCCTGTCAAAATTGAGCCTGGAAACTAATGACTCTTATGTCATTATGTCCATTTATGCTCCAGATAAATAGAACAAGGTCAAAACTTGAAAAATAATGTATTGGATGAAGAAAAGGTAAGTGCCTTCAAATCATGCAGTTTTACTAGTCTCTGACTATACACAATCTGCTTTATCTATCTGCTTGTTTTGTATTGCACTGCATTTTGAATAAAATAACATTATCTGATGTACCTAATGTAAACATAAACTCATCTTTTTTGTTGAGCTCAGGAGTTAAATCCTTAACAAAGTGGATTTGGCATACAAAATCCCTTTCTGGTTTCTATTTCGATAGGCTTATATATAGTTGCTAATAAAATCACCTACACCTATATCCATGTAATATTGCATACACCAGAGAGAAAGACATAGGAAGTGAAAATGTGCAACATATTTTACTTGATTTGCTATAAACTCTCTGATGCATTTCAGGAGATGAAAATAGTGTATCTTGATGTATTTCAGGAAGAAATCCTTTATATCTGATTAAAATGCAGATGAGCATCATAAACTATTGTAATTTGAAAGGGTTGATCTCCTGATGCAATCTTCTTCCATCTGTTTCAGGTGTAAAGCTTAGAGGGAATTTGCTACAATTACTGAATGTGGTTCAGGTTCAGATGCAATCCCCCAACCTGAAAGTACCTATGTGAATGAAAACTGCTTTTTAATACTTCTGACATTTCTGCTATTTCAAAAAATCTTGCAACTTTATAATAAAATTATTGTTAGTTATGAGAAAGTAAGGAACTGCTAGTGACAATCTGCATGAGAACAAATGGAAAATCTGAATGATGCTGAGGTTAGGATCTCTTTTGAATCTTAAATCTTTTTAGTTCTTAGGTGGTTTACTTAATACCTAAAGAAAGATATAACGAGCCAGAAGTCAGTGTAAGTGGCTTAAAAGCTTTTATTTCTTTGTGCTTTGCAGATAATCTCTAGATTTTATTGACTGCTGGCTAGGATCTTGTATTAGGGAATTACATTACAAGACTTATTTAGGGAAAGGAAAGGATCCCAAAGTCTCTTATCTCTGAACATTGTTGTATTGTTATAAGGACCTAAGAGTAGCTTGTAGAGACTTCATCACATTAAAACAATCAATAAATGTGAACTTTTGCATACATATACTTATAAACTAGTAGGGGGACAAAATTTTCTTGGAGTAATGGTCATTAGCCAAAAGAGACTAGGAGGTGAATAGTTATATTACTAAAAGTGTGTGTGAGAGAAAGGGAAATGTTACCAAAAAGGTAATTTCTTATTTAACAAATGTTGAATAAACAGAACAAAAGTTACTTTAAAATATATTTTATTATTATTATTATTTGGTAGGAAGAATAAGAGAACTGCCCTTTTGGTGAAATATTGTACACAGTTTCTGCAAAACAAATAGTCTGCTTTGAAAGCTGGCATGGAATGCAGGGATCAGCAGTGGTTTGACATTGAGAAATTAAGCTCTGTTATTTAGTGTCAGGAAACTATACTCAATGAGCAGAGAAAGGTATATATAACACTCAGCTTGCAAAGAACAGTATTAGTTTGTAAAATGGGTGCCTGTCAAAAGGAGCTTTCTTCATAACTTCTGTTACTGAAAAGAGTCAGTGAATACTCCGTTCACGCTCTTTTCTGTTGATTTTTTGAGAGCCTGAACAACATCGTATTGTAAACTGATTTCCCCAAAGTGTTCTTTCTTAAAGAACATCTGGATGAGTCCAAATCTGCAAGGTTGTTGTTTTTTTTTTCTATGAACCCTGGAGTTACATGGTTATGCTTACATCCTGACCAAGAACTCTTAGTGCTAGAGCACTACACCCTTGAACACTAGAATGTCATAACTTAGGCTACTGGACTGAAGAGATAATTAACATGGAAGAACTGAAAGTAGATACAGACGGTAACAGAAACATTCTTAGGGGTGAAAGAAATTAAAGACAGGTGATCATAGAAACCTGATTCTTCAGAGTGTATTGCCTAGTGAATATGTATACTTTTTATAGATATTTTTATTACAGATAATAACTAAAACCTAATGCCTCTCCAAGAGGAAAAAGGGAAAACATTATGTAGAAGAAAAAAAAAGATCTAGAATATATATCATGTTCTTTTTTTTTTTCTCCTTTAAAAAGGTAGGGAGTAAGGTAGGGCTGTAAATTTCTGGGACTATGAGGAAATAACCTGATCTTCCTAACCTTTAACTTTTACATATGAATGAAAATTGGCAGTGGTTGTACAATTAAGTTAATGGTGACACTATGTGATAAAATTACAGAGATGGTGAAATGTAATAGGTAAATTGTAACTGAATAATTTCTGATATAAAGTCTTTCTAATATAGACTATAGCATAAATTAGGCTAAGTTACCCAAATTCTGAATATGGTAAAATAACTGCTAGCATAATTGTCTAATAGCAATTTGTTCAGCTTTCTAGTCTGAACAAGAAATAATCTCTCTTCAGTTTGCATCTTGACAACTGTCTCACATTTTGCTTACCTGCTCTGTCTTTTAGTATATTTGTCACTTATTTTTTTTAATATTCTATGACTGTTACCATTGGCTGCATACTCTCAGGTACTGCAAAGCAAGCTGGAATTTCATGGAACTATTTCCTAGTTCATTGTGTGGAGTTGTACAAAGAGGGAAGAAATGAAGGTGTTAAAGCTCCTCTTAGGAAAGAGGCAACTTGCAGATAATTTTAAGGTGCTTCTTGCCTACTTAGGAGATGGGAGCTTTCCTGGTGGTGCATTAGAGAGGTTTCAAAATATGCAATATTTTTTTTTTCCCCTCTTAACAAAGAAAATACCCTTCAAAAAGGTTAAAATATTTCTCAAAGTTCCTTGGGTTTTCTCTCATACACATACACACACATATATATACAAACAAAAAATACCTGATTGCAGAGTGGTGATATAGATGAGCAAATCTAACAGCTCCCTGGAGATGCCAGTCCTTTTTCCTTACTTCCTTTTGTAATCTCAGCTGTATATTGCTTCTAGCTCTATTGCACCATAATTTAGTCTTCTGACCCTTCATGAATTAATTCATCCTAGTAATCCTAGATCATATATAGGAAAGAAAAAAAATAAATCCTGCAAATTCACGTGTCAGAGTGATCACTAATGCCAGAAGTGAGGAAGCAATACCACATGTCAGGAGTGGGGGAGAGAGGGAAAATGGAATGGGAAAGAAGTGAGGATTGCTCCTTTTGTGGTAACCATTAATAATAAACATTTTAAACACGAATACACCACAAGTTTTTTTTGCCAACTGTTTATCAAACAAACATTGTTTTCTCTAGGTTTGATTAAGTGGCCTTTAGCTTTCTTGAAACTCCAGCCATCCTAAAATTCTAAGAAAAATCTACATTTTGACAGTTTTATATCATGATTATTGTTCAAGGCTAGATTGATGTATTTTGTTTTGGTTTGGTTTTTAATTAAATTAACTTACTTGTTTTGATTTTTCTGGTAATGAATACATACCTTCAGGTGGTATGGAAATGTGCTACTGGTTCAAAATAGCAAATACTATATTCTCTAAGTCTTTAGATAAATATATTAGTAAAAATTCCTGTCTTGCACAAGAACTACACCACTGTTTTTTTGACTTGAATGTTTATTGCAAAGTTTAAAAATAACATTAGGTACTTTTTTATAATCAGTTTTTACTTCACAGTCCTTCAGTCAGCTTCATGATCATTCCTATATATTTTATCAGGATATCTTGGTGAAAATGGAATCTGTGAAGTAGCGGCAATATTCATTGTAAAATATACTGTGCAAACAAATAAAACATTCAGACGTTAGCATGTCCGTAGTTGTATGTTTCTCTGATTCATTAAAACCAAAGGTCACCCCACCATCAACACTTCTCCTCAGTGATTTCAAAGTTCTTGAAGGACTGGCATCAGCAGAGTTCTCATTATTATTTTCACTTAAATAGAAATTACTTGTTCAATAGTAATACTTATTTAGTAAAGTATTGCTAAATCTAATTCTGTAATTTGTCAGATCTTTAAAATATGTTGTGTTTGTTATGCTTTCTCATTTTAACTTACCATAGTTCTTCCCCAGTTTCTAAGCGATTCTAATCTCTGAAATATGTTTATGCTTAGCTGTGAAAAGGGCAAAAAGATTTTATGCAAAGACATAGATCATTGAAATCTGTATATATTTTCAATAGTTGATAAAACTCGTTCCTACATAAGTCATGAATTTTAATTAACAAAGTATTCTTTAGAATGTATTTTAGCAGTAGATAAAACTATAGGAGAAAAGCAGTATTAGATTTTCCAGAATTTTTATATTAATATATGCGTAAGATTTTCAGACTACTTTCCTTGCTGGCAGAAATTTTCTTTTGAAGTCATTGAAATTCTTAGTTTAGAAATGCCATCTTATATTTGAAACAATAAAGCTTAGTAATGTGACATGTAAATGGGGCTTCCAAGTGGCCTGACATTTGAACTTGTAAACATTTCATTTTGATCAGAGCATGGAAACAAACTTGTAAATTAGGGGGAAAACCAACAAACAAAAAAAACCCCCAAACCCTCCAATGAACTAAACAAAAAACCCCTCCCAAAACAAAACAAAAAAGCCCAGCACAAAATGTGTGAAAAGAACCTGAGCTCCAGAACCCACAAAACTTTTACGTTGACCAAAGTCTAACAACTGGCTGGGCTTGATGAGTTGTGATTGACATGTTGTCTTAAAGCCCAGAGTTGCAATTTTCTGAGGCTAACTGTATTGTAATGGTTGCTGCCCTCATTCTAATGTACTTATGAAGAGCTAGCTAGTAACTATTAAGGAGCACATATATTTCACAAATACTTTAACATTTTAAGATTGCAACAAGATTTTGTCTGGGCCAGCTTCTGTACCACTCTGTAACAGTTTTAAAATGATGAGCTACTTGGAATGTTTCTTTATGAAATAAGAACAACCTCACATTTTCACACAGAAAGAGAACAGTAGCTCTCAAAGATGCTTTAGGAGCTGATATAACAAGTTTCCCATCTAAGGCCAGTATTAGCTGTACATCTGACAGTAATATCCCAGTTTTATCTAATCTGTTCTAAAGAACTGACTGTTAGAATGCTTGAACACCCTTGCTCTTGGTACTTTTTTTCATTTTCTGAACCTTTTTAATCTAGAACATTAGTACTTGTCCTATTATCAAGAAGGCTAGTTTTCCTGTCCTCCTTGCCCTGTCATGTGTTTGAAAACTATTTTATCTCCTCTCAGTCTTCTGCTGAGAGGGTAAACCAGTCCAAGCTTTTCATCACAGAATTTGTAGGTGAAAGTTTTATTAATTCTAACCTCCTTCCATTTAGTTCATACTTTTAAACAGCAGTTCCTAAAATTAGGCTTAATGTCCTAATGATGGTTCTTTTGAGTCATAACCAGAGTCAAATATTGGATTTACATGTTTTCCTGTTTTTTTTTTTCCCTCTTCATACAGCTCTATATAGTCTTCAGAAATCACTGAAAACACACAAGTCATTTGCCAGTCTGTATTTATGTAGTTGGTTGTTTCTGCACTAGAAACATATTTTGTGTGTAAATTCATGTATCTCTAAAAAAAACCCACAAACATTCTATTGTTCTGGAGCTGTTCTACAAGGTCAAGGTAATCATGATTTCCGGTTTTGTTTTAGACCATGCTTGTCCTCCAACGTTTTGAGTTGTCTGGAAATGGGATATTTTTATTTCTTATTACATTATACAGGTAATTTATGAAAATATTGAACAGAGCTAGATACACAACAAACTCTTGTAGAGCTCTGCTTGACACTGCATCCACTTCAAGAGGATTCATACAAATGTGTGTTATGCCAGCAAGCTCTACCTGGCAAAACCAGCAGGAATACCATCGTGTTTAACTTAATTCTGCTGGTTTTCCACCACCTTCTCACCAATAAGAGTTTCCTGTAAAAGAGGTTTGTCTTGCAGAATTAAAGTACTGGAACCTACAGTGCAACAGCCTTTGTGTGGCTGCTTGGGGGAGAGAGAACTATCATCTTTCTTGACTCTTAAATCTAGTCCAAAAGTCTTAAAACTAAATGGAAAAATTCTGGTGTAAATTTAAATATGTTCCATCAATTTAGAATATAAATAAACATGACATCTACTAGTTCTCTATTGCTAATTAATGGTGAGGCACAGAAGTGTTGTGAGGAAAAACTCAAGCTTTTTGTCTTATTTTGTTTTGCTGTTTTTTAAAAGGTGTTATTCTGCAGCCTCTTAATTCAATCTGATCTCATGGAAATTGATAGGTTAACCCAGTTAATGAAGCTTTATTAGCTGTTGCTTCTGAAACAATCTGAGCTCCTGGTTATAAAACAAACAAAAAATCCTCAGGTTTTTTTTCATCATGACTGGACAGATTTTGTTAAGAAAAGAAAGCAAGTATTTGATGAAGGGAAAAAAGATAAGGTTTTCAGATACTGAATGAGAGTGGTAAAGAATTACTTATATCTCAGTTATAAAGCACCTATCTCTAAAATTTATCTGACTTTCAAAGGACATGTTTTTACTCCATTGTTTTAAAATGAAACAGTATTTGTTGTTTCTCCTTACCTGTAGTTTTGTATATTTAGAGAGATACTAATGCTAGTATCAGGTATGCTGAAGCAATCTTATTTTCAAAAGGTACTATCTTATGTTTGAGACCTGCATAAATGAAAACTCATTCTTAAGTCATCTTTTAGAATGCACTGCAAATAGTTTGTCTATCTTCTAAATAGTTTGTCTATCTGAAGTTGTAGAATAATACAAAAATAGGGATTTCTGATGATGATTAGGCTTTTAACAGTTAAACGGATTTAGATAATGAAAATTTTATGCTCCATTAGCTTACAATTTAGAGCACTCTCTTCCTTTTTCTCCACATGAAAGAAGACCGTTTACTAGGATTTCAAATGCAGCCAGTTTTAATACAGAACTCAATTTAATATTTTTAACACAATAAATATAACGTTCTAAATGGAGAGATCATTAAAAAAACCCCAAAACTTTAAAGTTGTATGATCTTAGAAGCCAGCAAAAGTAAAATGGCAGGATTATACAGCGAAAAGGGAGAACTTGAGCAGAGAAAGTTTATTTCAGATTTTTACACCTTCACAAGTGAGGCTAGATTGAATTCAATGAATGTGTGTTCATAAGACCTACCAATAAAATCATTCAATAGGACAGAAAAACTAAGTTTCTAATGCTTCTGTAATCAGGTGACTATATTATATTTTTTAACAAAGTCATATTACTGTCTACTAGGCAGGGAAGAAATAGTTTCACGGAACTTTTTTTTTTTTTTAAATGCCATGAAAGGTTTAATGCTTTGTACAGTTTTAGGCCTTTAATATGTATTTGTTCTGCCACATGAATTAATATCACATGCTGATTTATGACTGAGAGTGGTCTGACAAATAATATAAAAACCCCTTTAATAGCTTTTCTTCCTATTTTATGTTGCATATTTAAAATAAATGCAGTTTAGGTTTTGTGAAACAGGCTGGATTCAGAGGCCTGGTAATAAAATCTTGACAATAAATCACAGAATGAGATCTTTGTAGACAAAATTCTTTATATTGCCCATTATTTCATTTAAGTCAGACAAGTGTGGGTAACTCATGAGAAATAGCACAGTCAGAGTTCTCTGTATTTTATTCTTGAAATATGCCTGATTAAACAAAATAAGAAATTTGTCAAAAAACCCCACCCTGCTGTTTTGCATGATGATGGTATTGTGTTATCCAGTAAAATTTAAACTATTTTCAGTGTATTAAAGTTTATATTGCTTTAGATTACTTCAGTATATTATACTATTCACAGAATCACAGAATGGTTGAGGTTGGAAGGGACCTCTGGAGGTTGTCTGGTCCAACCTCCCAGCATAAGCAGGGCCACCTGGAGCTGGATGCCCAGGAACATGTCCAGATGGTTTTTTAATATCTCCAAGGAGGGAGACTCCACAACTGCTCTGGGCTGCCTGGACCAGTGCTCAGCCACCCTCACAGTAAAAAAAGTGTTTCCTGATGTTCAGAGGGAATCTCCTGTGTTTCAGTTTGTGCCCATTGACTCCCGTCCTGTCACTGGGCACCACTGAAAACAGCTTGGCTCCACCCTCTTTGCACCCTCCCTTCAGGTATTTGTATACACTGATAAGATTCCCCCTGAGCCTTGCCTTCTCCAGGCTGAACAGTCCTAGCTCTCTAAAACTTTTCTTATAGTAGAGGTGCTCTAGTCCTTTCATCTTTGTAGCCCTTTGCTGGACTCTCTCCAGTCTCCCTCTCTCTTTTACTGGATAAAGTAATTCAGGTGCTGCACTCACAGGTCTTGCAAGAAGCCAGCTCCAGTGTGGGCTCTCCATGGTGTCACAGCCCCCCGGGCCCAGGTGAATATCTGCTCCACCATGAACCCTCATGGGCATGGGGGACAGCCTGCCTCACCATGGTCTTCATCACAAGCTGCAAGGTAATCTCCACTCCAGCGCCTGCAGCACCTCCTCCCCCTCCTTCTTCCCTGACCTTGTATCTGCAGGGTTATTTCTCTCACATATTCTCACTCTTCTCTCTGTCTGCTGTTGCTCAGAAGATTTTTCCCCTTCTTAAATACGGTATCACAAAGGCGCTACCACCATCTTTGATGGGCTCAGCCTTGGCCAGCAGTGGGTACATCTTGGAGATGACTGGTATTTGCTTTATTGGACATGGGGAAAGCTTCTGGCATCTTCTCACAGGATTCACCCCTGCAGCCCCCTTGTTACCAAAACCTTGCCATGTAAACCCAATACTTCAGTCTTTTCTAAGTAGGTCCCATGTCACCACCCCATTCAGCTGTGGGCCCATATTTTCCCTAGTTTTCCTCTTGTTACTTATATACTCATAGAAGCCCTTGTTGTCTTTGACATCCCTGGCCAGATGCAATTCCAGGTGGGCTTTGTCCTTCTTAACACCACCTTTGCATGCTTGGACAGCGTCCTTATTCATCCCAGGTTACCTCTCCCTGCTTCCACCTTCTGTAGACTTCCTTTTTATGTTTGAGTTTTGTCAGGAGCCTCCTGGAATTTTTGACTGACTCCCTGCTTGTTGGGATACACTGATCTTGAATATATGACCTTGATTATTAACCAGCTTTCTTGGGTCCATCTTTCCTCCAGGGCCTTATCCCACAGGACTCTTCCAAGCAGATCCTTGAAGAAGCCAAAATTTGCTGTCGTGAAATCCAGGGTTGTGACTGTGCTTTTTGCCTTGCTGCCTCCTCTCAGGATCCTGAACTCCACTATCTCACAGTCACTGCAGCCAAGGCAGCTTTTAATCTTCATATACGCCCTACATTTTTGTGAGTACGATGTCTAGCAGAGCACCTTTTCTCATTGACTCCTCTATCACTGGGATCAGGAATTTGTCATCAGTTCTCTCCAAAACCCTCCAGGATTGCTTATGCCCTTCTGTATTGTCCCTCCAGCAGATATCAGGGTGGTTGAAGTCCCCCATGAGGACCAGGGCCTGTGTATGTGAGGCTGCTCCTATCTGTCTGTAGAGAGACTCATCCACTCATTCTTTCTGGTCAGGTGGCCTACAGAAGACACCCACTACAGTGTCACCCATACTGGTTCACTTTTTAATGTTTACCCATAACTTCTCATTTGGCTCATCCATCCTCAGGCAGAGCTCCATGCACTCCAACTGTTCTCTCACATAAAGAGCAACTTCCTCCCCTGGTCTTCCCAGCCTGTTCTTCCCAAAGAGCCTGTATCCCCATATTGTAAGAGTCCAGTCATGGGAACCATCCCACCACGTCTCCATGATCCCAAGAAGATTGCAGCACTGCAACGGCACACAGATCTCTAAGCCCTCATAATTATTTCCCACGCTGTGTGCATTAGCATATATGCACTTCAGAGAGGCACCTCAACCTATTGGTTTCCCAGATGCAGTCTGGTTGGGTTTTTTCTGTAATGGTGACTTGTGTGGCACTTCCTTTTTTACATGCAAATGCTGCAGGTGACTGCTCTTAAGCTCTATTTTGTTCTTTTTGCATTCCCTTTCATTCACATTGTTCTAAACCCTTCGCTTATCAATCCTGTCCATCACTCCCTCACAGGGCTTCTAATAACTGTCTCTCTCCCCCATCATTCCTAGTTTAAAGCCCTTCTTACCTTAAAACATCAAACTGTCTTCAAATACTTTATCACAATATATTGTGTTGTATGAAAAGATAGAAAACAGTCATCAAAATCAGGGATAGGCCCACATGTTACTGCCATTTGTTACTGAGACTACTGGTGAGCTCTAGACATATTAGTACAGAAGCTCCAAGAAAACAGCTGTAAACAGAGAACATTTTTTTAAATACTTCCATTGCTTAGCTTATATGACTGTTGATTTACCTGAAAGCAAATAAGCTGTAATCAAAGCAGATTTTACAACTTGATGTAAAAGAATATAAAATTAAACTCTACCAATCAGAATAAAGATGTATTATCTGCACAAATTCAGGATCTATAAAATCCTATATGTATAGCAATATTTTCTTTTGAGTGTATATATATCTATCTTTCTCTGAAGCTTCTCTGCCTACCTTTTCTTTCCTTAAAGATCTGACTTCTTTCCATATGCTACCCAAGTATTGCAGAATAGTTCATTTAAAACACATATTTATATAACACTTGAAAATTTCTGAAATATTCTTTATAGCACTTAAGTACAAAAGTTAAACTTGAGAGTCGAGAAAAAAAGTAAATTAAACCCGTAATCCAATTATCTAAAAGACAAGATGATTGAACTTTGCCAGTTCAATTGTTCATAAGGCTGCATAAAAATACTTTATCAAATCAATAAATGACTTCTAAGCCAAAAAAAATCTGCAGTGAAATAGATTCAAATTCAGTCATTTTCTTGAAGCTTCACTTCTCCCTCAAAGGGGAAAAAGACTCAAAGAGAGAGAAAAAGAGACAAAAGATGATGACTTCAATATTTTTCTAAACAAATATTAAAATTTCCCTTCCCAAGACATAGATTACGGTGTTTTTCTCTGCTGTATATTTAAAATAAAAGAAGCACTCATAAATTTTTTTCGTCTTCTAGATTTTGGGTTAATCTTCTATTCCCTGAAATTCTTTTTGACCACCAAAACAGAAATATAAAAAATTTGCAGAGTGGGATTAAAGCCCATCATGTTTCCAGGATTCTTTTTCCTTTACACAGTCCCAATAAAAATATC
This sequence comes from Gorsachius magnificus, assembly GCA_034008185.1. NCBI lineage: Eukaryota > Metazoa > Chordata > Aves > Pelecaniformes > Ardeidae > Gorsachius > Gorsachius magnificus. The sequence continues at coordinate 170,667,002 of CM067081.1, forward strand.
ATTCACTTCATATATCCTTCTTATAAGCCACTTTCTTCTTCAATAATACATAACTTTCTACATTTTAAACAAATATGTATGCAAAGAAGACATCCTTTTATATATATATATTCTAATAATTCTTGTTTTTAATGAGACGTTATATCAAGCAGTTTATAATTACTGTTTTATATTATTTTATTCCTAACTGTATAATGAACAACATGGGTTACAGTTCATGGCAGAATGTGCACTTTTCACATGAGCATTGAACAACATTTTTTTATTAATTCACACAAAATTCCTCACATACTTTAACTACAACTTAGTACACTTATTGCTGTCTAAATTATTTGGTCTGGGGCTAAGGGTTACTTTACTTTATAATAGGCTTAACACAAGCATACAAAATGCAGACCTATTCCAAAGAATGTAATTGTTTCATACACAATGTTTGTTTATAGTCCGTGTGAGTGTTCCTACACAACAGAAAGTATCATAAAAGTATCGAGTGTCAACATCACGTATAATTGCCAGATCAGATGAAAGCCATTCCGCACACACTGACAACATACTTAGATATAAGAATCTGTTATTATAGTACCAGATGTGCCAAGGATTTGCTCTAGAATTAAGACTACAATGTGCAATCTTTCCTTGATACATCCAGATTTCATCTTTATTTCAGAACATCTTAAAGTATAAATGCAAGCATAGATACATGCAAGCACAAACCCAAAAATGTTTGTGTAGGCTTAATGAAAATGAACAGTAGCATTATGATTGACTTCAGAATTACTTTTAAAATAAAAGTAAAATGAAAATACCATTTTTTATCCATGTGACAATAGAGGCATATAAAGTGGAACTTTAAAAGATATTGTTAAAGTACACAACAGAATCATATTTTCACAGCTGAACCATGGCAACTTTTCAGTCTGGTGTATATATATATGTATATGGAAGCTAATTTAGATATTTTAGATGCAAATTTTTTTCAAGGATATAATATTTGATGTTCTTTTCTTTTCTTTGCCCCACCCTCACCCCCAATCAGGGATAATAAAAGAATAAACCCTTGTTTATAATTTCTGTTTTGTTGTTTGACTATTTCAAAGACAATATGTGTTTCTAAATTTGGATATAGTCTAGTTAGTTAACTCACTTGTACAAATGGACTAACAAGAGCAATGAAAATATGATTCAAGATTTTTTTTTCTGTGTATAAAACCTCACTCTAGATCAAGTGGAAGGTTACTATGCTAGCAGATTATACGAATTAAATGTTTAATGAGGAACTGCAAATAACTCCAGGATAGGTCACGAAACATTGATATTGTTCTTATGCCCTTTATGAAATGGCAATAATGACATCATTATAGATGTAGATACCACCACCCAGTCACAAAGGTGACATCACTGTGACTTTCCTTTTCCAACTTAATGAACATTTGAAAGGGAAAATGTAACTGGTGTTGTAATTTCTTAAAATAAAGATAGTCTACTTTCCAGTTGATTTTCCAGCTTAAATCCTGCAGCCAGTCACAGTGATACTATAAGAGTTGAGATATCTATGTGAGGAGGGTAGATGTCCCATGAGACCAAGAGTTCCTGGCCTTTCTGGAGTGGCTGCTGAAGGACAGTAGAAGTCCTTACGGCATTCCAGCTGGAACCTGGAAACTACATATGGGTATTTATTTCTTTCCCCACATAGGAAGTTTTCAGATCACAAACTCTAGAGCTCATATTTACAAGATGAGGCACAGCTACAATACGTAATAACTAGGACCTGCTGATAGACATGGAGACTTGCATAAATTCTTAATTCTCTATACAGTGATTGAGGGGGATATGTCATGAACACTTTTGAAGACAGTAATCAGAAAGTACAAACATACTACTATATACTGGGTTTTAATGTCATATCATTTTAATTCTCCAAAAGAATAGAATTGAACAAGAATTTAAGTTGAAGTATCATAGACTGCATACAGTAGAGGGACTGTCTCAATAAAGGTTAAGCACAGCATAACATAGGAGCCATGCTTTAGTTGTATTACTGCTTTCTTTGGTCAAGATAAACTCTCTCTCATGTATCTAATACAATATTCTTGACAGTGAACAAATTTTTTAAGTGAAATCTCTGGTAGAAGCCTATGGGTTGTTCTAAGCCCTGCAGAGTTGCTCATAGTATTCAGGCTCTTGGCAGGAACTCCTTAACTACATCCCCTGTACAGGGACAGTGATGCAATTTCTCATGAAATTCTAAAATCTCCTTCCTTGTCTATTTGGCAATTTACTGTGAAACTCAGTCATTTCACCTGTTTGCTGTCACCATGGAGTGAACATTCATAGAATCATAGAATCGTCTAGGTTGGAAAAGACCTTTAAAATCATCACGTCCAACCGTTAACCTAGCACTTCCATCCCACCACTAAACCATGTCCCTAAGCACCTCATCTACCCATCTTTTAAATACTTCCAGGGATGGGGACTCAATCACTTCCCTGGGCAGCCTGTTCCAGTGCCTGACAACCCTTTCTGTGAAGAATTTTCTCCTAATGTCTAACCTAAACCTGCCCTGGTGCAACTTCAAACCATTTCCCCTTGTCCTATCGTCTGTTACCAGGGAGAAGAGGCCAACCCCCACCTCGCTACAGCCTCTTTTCAGGTAGTTGTAGAGGGCGATAAGGTCTCCCCTCAGCCTCCTCTTCTCCAGACTAAACAGCCCCAGTTCCCCCAGCCGCTCCTCGTATGACTTGTGTTCCAGACCCCTCACCAGCTTGGTTGCTCTCCTCTGGACCTGTTCCAGCAATGCAACATCTTTCTTGTAGTGAGGGGCCCAAAACACAGTATTCGAGGTGCGGCCTCACCAGCACCGAGTACAGGGGCACGATCACTTCCCTACTCCTGCTGGCCACAGTATTTCTGATACAGGCCAGGATGCCATTGGCCTTCTTGGCCACCTGGGCACACTGCTGGCTCATATTCAGCCAGCTGTCAACCAGTACCCCAGGTCTTTTTCCGCCAGGCAGCTGGTGGATTCAGATTATTCTTTTCACTTAAGAGACACACAACCTGAAATACTGAAATGACGTACAACTTTGGAAGATTTAGTGAGATTTCATTTGAAACGCAGATGTACTCTTTTCACTACCACTGTGTTATTTTGACATAGAAGTAAATAGGAGCAAGGAAAAACTGTGAATTCCATCAGCATATTTCATTAAAATTGAGGAAAATGAAATCTTCCCAAATATTACTTAAATGTTCACATCTATTTAGAACATATATGATCTCCTTCTCCCTCTTTTTTGGGAAAAACCCCACATTTCATTTCCATTGGAATGTATTTCTATGTTATGGTACCAACATAATCACTGTTTCTCTGATTCCTTAATGACTGAATTCTGGTCATGACCTTTATTTCTCTCCATCATTTTGTCTTCCACTCTTTCTAGTAGTCAATCATATCTCTTTCACAACTTTCCATTTATATTCTGCATGCTGTTCACCATTTAAAATGTCTATAGTTGTTGTGCTACAGAATCACTGTCATCAATGTAGCTGTATTACTTAAAAAGTTACTGCCAATAAAGTGAAAGGAAGAATTATAAGTTATGGGCAATGTCAAAGCGCACAAAAAAAATTAATCTTTTCTAATTTCTTCTGTCAAGTATAGCTCTCAAGGAAGCCCCTGCAAAGATACAGACCAATTTCTGAATACCTCTGATGCTGAAATATGTATTCTTGTCTTCAAACTAGTTTAGCAGAAAAATATTTTATTGATCCAAGTCCTGCCATTCCTGGACAGTACCTGGCTACAAAGTAAAGATGTGTTATTAATACAATAAATTCATGTATATTCTGTACTAACTGTTATTTAGAGCTTTATTTTAATATTAGAATGACATTCATATTCCTAAAAATAACAAGATGCCCATTATATTAATTATTTAATGTCTAGACCACGGCATACAAAATTATAACATATATTCTGTAGCCATATATATATGTGTGTATATGTATGTAACTCATTGGAATGAGCATGTGCAGACCAATGAACAAGCTGATTCGAAAAAACAAGGCCTCTGAATAACAAGTTACAATTAATGCCGCTTATATGATACTGGTAAAATCAGGTATGTCTTAATTTAAAAATTGCAAGGCCAGAACTTCAGGGAGTGAAAAAGTAAAGTAAAAAAGTAATTAGTTAAAGTCATGAACTTCAATGTCCTATTGTTCTGAGAACTAAATATTAAGCATGAAGTCTTTGGAAACATTTTGAAAATAAGTCTGTTGGCACAGTCGATGGGAAGAGTTACACGGAGAAAGAAAAGTATCACTTTCAGAGTTTATAATATTCACTGAGGATGTGAAACACCTACATTAAAACTTTTCCTTTGTTTTATTCAAAGTGATAAATGTTATCACACGTGGCCCAGTATGTATACCATATCTCTTATTTCTCCCTAGTAGATTGAAATTCTGTTGCAATCCCCAGCAGATCATCCTTGCCAAAATAAATCAGCCCCTCTAGGTTACTTCTGATACATGAAAACAATTGACTGCATGTTTCTTGCTTGAGACCCAAATACAGAATTCATCACAACAGCCCAAGATGACCAATTATCTCACATAGACAATAAAAACTTGAAAAATAACCTCACTAAATCAATATCCACTGAAGGTAAAACTTTTCAGACTGTACTTTAATTGTGGTAGCTGTCTTGGGGGAATATATTTGTCATTTAACCTGGGTGCTATCAACAGCTGTTCTGAGAAAGGAAATATTCCAGATAATTCTGATAATACACTACAAAGAAAAATAATGTCTCCTGACAGAAAAATAATGATTAAAAGAGTCTTGTACATAACCATGAAGACTACTGAGTACTTTTCTGCATATACTTTTTAACACGTTATTTTATCCAGTCTCATTGTCCCAGAGCACCCCCAGACTTCCGTATTTCTTGTGTGAAAAGTGTATGGAAAGATTATCCATTACTCCATATATACACACACACAAAAGAGGTAGTTATTTTTCCTCTCTCTCTTTTTCTTCTTCTTTTTTTTAAAATTACAAATCTTCCTCACTCTCTTCATATCAATAATCTTGTACTGAATTTAGAGTCAGAGCAAAAATATTTCTCACCTTCAAATTTAAACACTTATTTCCACTGTTTTTAGTCCCCTACTGACACAGCATGGTATATTTCTTTCACGACAGATTCTGCAGATGGTCAGATTTTGTGCTTGTGGCTATTTAGTATGGAATCTGATGAGGTATCTATTTTGCTTTGGCTCTATTTAACCCATTACTCTTACATGCAAATTAACTGATAATATATGAAGAGAGATTTAACCACAACAGTACAACTCCCTGGTTAAAAAATGGTTTAATATTATTTACAAGCTTAGCATGTTAGGAACTTAATTTTGTGTGTATCACTCCCTGTAAGAGATGTGTCAGGAAGATTTGTCTCTTAATAAACACAAAGAAAATAGATATTGATTTTATTAATCATTTGGATAATTAAATGTGTATTAACAGATATTTCATTGAGAGAACACATCATGAATACTGTCCAGCTATTCTCTTTCCCTCTCCCAGGCTAACTGTTCCAATTTAGCTACACTTAATGAATAACATTTCCAGAAAACTTCCCAGATAAGGGTTTCCATCTAGGTAGACAGAGGTTGTGTTTTTCACAATGGCACTTAGGTGACCAACATGTTACCATACAGCCCAACAGCAGTATCTGAGTCACCTCTAAGTATTAAACAACCCTCCCCCCAAAAAAGTACAGAACAATAACAATAAAAATATTCCATATGACAAATAAAAGCATAAATATTATTAATGTCAATACAAGTCTATGATAAGTCAAGCCAAATAGTTAATGGGAGCTTCAAAAATAAGAACTTGGCCCCACAAGTGTCATCAGCAAGAAGAGTAGTATCATTGCCTCCATTTAACAAATTATAGAGGGACAGAGAAATCATGCTGTTCATTACTAAATTACAGGCATGTGTAACTAAACTGAGAACTAAGTGGAGAACTTTACCTATAAAATCATCCTCAATCATCCTCTAAAAAGCCATCTAAGGCTTTTGACACTGTCTACCATGAGACCTTCATGGAGAAGCTGTTGAAATATGGGTTGGATGAACAGATAGCGAGATGGATTGAAAACTGGCTGAATGGTTGGGCCCAGAGGGTGGTGATCAGTCACACAACATCTAGCTGTTGGCCAGTAAATAGCCTGTCCTACCAGTAGTAGATCCCATCCTGTTCAATGTCTTCATTAATGATCCAGATGATGGGGCAGAGTGTATCTTTAGCAGTTGCAGACAACACCAAACTGAGAGCAGTGACTGATATGCCAGAGGGTCATGCTGCCATCCAGAGAGACCTCAACAGGCTAGAGAAATGGGCTGACAGAAAAATCATTAAATGCAATTTCAACAAGATGTCCTATGCCTGGGGAGGAACAACCTCATGCACCAGCATATGCTGGGGACTGACCAGCTGGAAAACAGGTTTGCAGAAGAGGACGTGGGGCTCCTAGTGGTCACCAAGTTGACCATAAGCCAGTAATATGTTCTTGCCACAAAGAAGGCTAACAGTGGCCTGGACTGCAGAATACTGTCAGGAGCAGTGCTGCCAGCAAGTCAAGGGAAAGGATTCTTCCGCTCTACTAGGCACTGGTCAAGCCACATCTGGAATACTGTGTCCAGTCCTGAGTTCCCCAGTACAACAGAGATATAGAGATACTGGAGAGAGTGCAACAGAGTCACAAATATTATTAAGGGACTGGAGCATCTCTCCTATGAGGAAAGGCTTAGAAAGCTGGGACTGTTTAATCTGGAGAAGAGAAAGCTCAAGTGAAATCTTGTTTAAATGTCTGAATATCTGAAAGAAGTGTGTAAAGAAGACAGAGTGACAGGATAGCAGGCAGTGGGCACAAACTGAAACACAGGAGATTATGTCTGAACATCAGGAAACAATTTTTTACTGTGAGGGTAACTGGGCACTGGCAGAGGTTGACCGGAGTGGTTGTGGAGTCTCCTTCCTGTCAAAAGCTGTCTGGACACGGTCCTGGTCCATGGCAAATGGCCATTCTTGCTCCATTAGGCTATTAGGATTAGACTAAATGACCTCCGGAGATCCCTTCCAACCTCAGCCAGTCTGTGATTCTGTGATTTATGCTTATTGTTCAACTACACAGCAAAGCAAAAAAAAAGGAAAAATCTTGGTCTATAAGGCAAAAAATAATTTTGCTTTCAGATGATACATGTGACCTTACATTAAGTTATGTGACGGCACCTTTGGAGGATGAATGATCTCCCCAAAGGAGTGTGGGGTGATTCAGCAAAAGCTGACTCCAAAGTGATTGAGATCCACATCTATTTTCTGCTATACATAGCAAAAGACTTCCACACTTTATTGTGATACATACCTTTGCTATCTTTTTTGTTATTTTATGTGACTTATACTGAAAGCAAATGCCAAAAAAATTTTCCTCCTGTCTGGTAATAAGTTAGGATTTGAACTGCTCTGTGTTTACAGAGTAAAAAAAAAAAAAAAAAAAAAAGTTAAATAATTTTTTACCTTCTTTTATGCTTCTAGCCACAGCTCATAATACAAACAGGGAATAATTTGGGGGATCGATGAAAAAAAAAAGATAACTAAAAACACCAGTGTAGACCATCCTCTGATGTAATAACACATTGATCTACTTAGTTGCCTGTACACTGAGAAACTGCTTTACAAGATTGTAACTTGAAATAGTGTTTACTGGGAGGTTTTTTCTATAACCTTTTGACATTTTGCATTTCTTACAAGCTGCAGCATAAATTTTTGCTTACTATTCCCCTTTATTTCCAATGTATTATTAATGCCAGAATATTGTGATCTGCTCCGTTCCTGTAGCAGAAACAGAAAATACTGTGGCTTCATAAGTAAATAAATCAATGTCTATTCTCTAAAAATAAAATACAATGTCTCTGGATATTTAAAATTCTCACATAATGTGAAGTATTTTCTCTTTAACTGATTCATGCCACTATGAATGACTTGCTTGTTTATTGAAATAAAGACAATAATTTAGTGAGTAAGAAATGATATGAAAGAAGTTAACCACAGATGGGTTTGAAAGAAAAGGCACTAACCTAAAGTGGAATATCCACAAAGAATTTGTTTGCGTATGTATTTGCATTTCTTAATGCCTTACTAGTAACTTCAATGGAAAGCTTCCAAAGGATTAATTGCTTGGTTTTGCACAAGTTCTTTATTTATCATCATTAACAGGCTTGTTTGAAAGCGTTTTTTCATGCTGTAATGTATCATTTACTGAAATTCTCTTTCTGGCAAGCTGACAAAAGGAGTATATTAGATGTTATGCTGTCTAATTACATGGCTTGGTTTTAGCAATCACTTCCAATTTGTTGGTCTCAAGACACAGGAAGATAGAAGAGTAGAATATTGTAGATCAAATCTTACAACTCTTCCCACCAGAGCTATATCTAAGATAGAATGAAACTGCTGGGAGAATGTATTTAGTACAAAACTTGTGCTGAAATAATTAAGTCTTTGGAGAGATTTTCTAGATTGTCCGGAGTGGGGAAGAAATCATTAAAAAATCAACGATAGCACAGAATGTTTGCTTTGAATAATAATAGTACAATGTAATAAATTCAAATCTATTCAAATCTGGTATTGAGGGCAATTGAACTGGTTAAAAGTAGATTATTATATTTAGATTATTCGACAGAGTACATTTCTTACCAATTTTTATAACAAGACTTCAGTGTCAGTAGTAGTAACAATACATTAACTATAAGATAATTAGAGCCACAAATTAGTGTTCAAAACACAATCAGTACACTGATTATTTCTTATAAAATATGAATGATAATACTTTCTTTTATATATGGTGAAAATATTAACTTCATACATTAAATCAATGTCTGCCATTTTAATAAACTTTTTGTGTTGTAATTTATTAAAATTGCTAACCACTTTTAATCCTTTTTGAGGATGTTAAAAAAAGAGACTATTTCAGTGCTTTTCCTTAGAGATATTAACTATATCAACAAAATAATTCTAACTACTAGTTTTTCTAGTGTGGAGACATTAACAAATCAAGTAAAAAAATTCAAACATGCAGTTGAAACATCAGTTGCATTACTGTTATTTCAGGGTTTTTCTTAAATCTGAAAAAACTACGATTAGCTATTTTCACAAAAATTGGCAATTTAAATGGAATGTAGTGAAGAATTTAAGACAGTTAATTTTTGGTCAAACAAAGAGCATAAGACTAGGCTTCCTCTTTATTGGATTATTAAGATTTTATTTCTAGCCTTCAGAAACTAGTACTTTAGGTAAACTAGTATGACATTAGCTCACGTTCTCAATGTTGTAAGTGATTCTTTTCACCCAGGTCACATGTCTACATGCTTAATGTTAGCACGACTTGTTTCCAAAAGCCTGTTTCCAATTAATCTCTTCAATTTCCCTGTGAGTGGGTTTTTCAAATTACTGTCTTCACTTGAATCATGGCTACTGTTGTTAAAAGGAAAAAGGGGAAGTTTTGATATCTGAGAGCAAGTTCTGAGGAGAGACATGGACTATTTAAATTAAAAGGCAGTAATATCATAGGAAAAAATGGCTACACATTTAGAAGGAAATGGGAAAATTCCTCAGAGAAAAGTAATTCTCAAAAATCTTTCCAAAATCCATACAGAAGGCAGCATCCTCACTGAGTTCTACAAGGCAACAGTTGTATGATAATATCAAAAGGATGGCTATAGTAGGTCAAAACAATATCATTCTTTGTCCTCTCTACATAAGTGTATACTAAGAAGGTTATAAAACATTCTAGTTATGCAATGATACTTATGTAGCCTCCATGTACAACATCACAGGATGATTTGTGTTGGGAGGGACCTTCAAAGATCATCTAGACCAACCCACCTGTCATCTACAGGAACATCTTCCACTAGATCAGGTTGATCAAAACCTCGTCCAACCTGACCTCGAACACTTCCAAGAATGGGGCATCCACAACTTCTCTGGGAAATCTGCTCCAGTGTCCCACCACCTTCATAGTAAAAAATTTCTTCCATATGTCCAATCTAATCCTATTCTCTTTCAGTCTAAAACTGTTGCCCCTTGCCCTGTCACTACAAGCCTTAGAAAAAGTGTCTCTCCATCTTTCTTATAAGCCACCTTTGTATACTGAAAGGCTGCAATAAGGTGTCCCTGAAGACTTCTCTTCTCCAGGCTGAACAACTCCAACTCTCTCATCCTTTCTACATAGGAGAGGTGTTCCATCCCTCTGACCATTTCTGTGGAATTCCTCTTGACCTTCTCTATGTTGCGGTTTAACCCAGCTGTCAACTAGGCACCACACAGCCTCTCAGTCACTCCCCCCTCCCTCAGTGCGATGGGGGAGACAATTGGGAAGAAAAAAAAAAAAAAAGGTAAGAGCCATGGGCTGAGATACAGACAGTTTAATGAGAGAAAATAATAATAGTAATAATGAGAATGGTAAGAGAATATACAAAATATACAAAGCGAATGATGCACAATGCAGTTGCTCACCACCCGCTGACCAATGCCCAGCCTGTCCTGAGCAGCGATCACTCTTCCCCCCTTCCGACCAGCTAACCCCCCCGAGCATGACGTTATATGGTATGGAATAGCTCTTTGGTCAGTTTGGGTTAGCTGTCCTAGCTGTGCTCCCTCCCAGCTTGTTAAGCACCTGGCCGAGCAGGAGAAGCTCAAAAAGTCCTTGAATAATCTAAGCACTACTTGGCAACAAGTAAAAACATCAGGGTGTTATCAACATTCTTGTAGTACTAAATCCAAAAACCAGCACTATGCTAACTACTATGAAGAAAATTAACTCTATCCCAGCTGAAACCAGGACACCCTAATAGGTCCATGTCTTTCTTGTACTGGGGACCCCACAACTGGATACAGTACACCAGGTGGGGTCTCACAACAGCAGAGGAGCAAGTGAATCACTTCCTTTGACCTGCTGGCCATGCTTCTTTTACGCAACCCAGGATACGGTTGGCTTTCTGGGCTGCATTTGCACATTGTTGGTTCGTGTCCATTTTTTCATCCACCAGTATCCCAAAATCATTCTCCACAGGGCTGCTCTCAATCCATTCATCCCCCAGTCTGTACTGATATTGGGGATTGCCATGACCTTGCACTTGGCTTTGTTGAACTTCATGAGGTTCACATGTCTCCATTTCTCAAGCTTGTCAAGGTCCCTCTGGTTGATGTGCTTTCCTTCAAGCATATCAATTGCACTACTCAGCTTGGTGTCATCTGCAAAGTTGCTGAGGGTGCACTGAATCCCATTATCTATATAATTGATGAAGATATTAAATACTATTGGTCCCAGTATGGACCCTTAAGGGACACCACTCGTTACTGGTTTCCATTTGGACATTGAGCCATTGACTATAACTAGTTATATATTACCATCCAGCCAATATGTTATCCATCTAACAGTCCACCCACCAAATGCACATCTCTCCAATTTAGAGGCAATAATGTTGTGGGAGACCTTACCATAGGCCTTAAGGAAAGAAGTTCAGGTAGATTACATCAGCTACTCTTCCCTTGTCCACTGATGTAGTCGCTCCATTGTAGAAGGACAGTAGATTAACCAGGCATTATTTAACCTTGGTGAAGCCATGTTTTCTGTCTCTAATCACCTCCCCATCTTCCATATGCTTCATATCTCTGAATGTTATAAAGCACAATAGGTTATATCGTATTAAACTCTTGATGTTCACAATGTGATAAAGAAGTGGAAAAGTAAGAAAAAAAACAAAGCAAACTAAACCACCAAAATTTTGATGATCTTTTTGGTTAATTCCTACTTGGTAAAACAATCTCATGTCTTCTATTAATTCCTCAGTGAGAAAGTTGCTGTTATTACATATCTTAATTCTGTTTCTCTCCAGAAGTCATTGTTTTCCCAGGACTTTCTACTCTTTTCTAGTCTCAGTTTTTAGAGAAACTGTTTCATGTCTCTGTAATTCTTGTTGTATAGCCTACATTTAAAAAAAAAAAAAATTACACAGAATGTAAGATGAAAATATATAGCAAATTTACAGAGTAAGTCCCTGGCGTACTCTGTCCCTTCCCAGAAATTTGTGGCTCAGAGACACCATGAGCCACAAGCAGCACCTCCCTCTTAAGTAGCCCACAATAGATTTATTTCCCATTTCCTTGTCTATTTGATATCTCAGCCCCTCTAGATTTCAGACACTCACAGCACCCTGGGGCAGGGACTTCCCCAGCTTACTAACATGGTCCGTGACAAAGTTTGACCTTCCACTTCCTTGGTGCCTGCCACCACATTGCATGAGGATGGAGGTGGTCACAGCCACATAACAGAATGAACTATCACTCCTCTTACCCACCCACCTGGGGTTGCAAAACTGCATCCCTCCACACTTGCCTCTTTTCCATCCCAGGAGCTCCAGTGTGCTTATCTGATATGCCTTCAGAGTCCTTTTCCTTCCTTTCTTATCCCAATTGACCTCCTTGTGGTTTCCAACTGTGTGCTATGCTTTTGAGTTAGGTGGAGGCTGGTTGGAAAATACACATCACCTTTCACATGTTGCTGCAACCTCTTGAACACTGGTCATATTTGGGTTGGACAAAGAAGCGGTAACTCCAAGATGTCTATTTTGGAGTGAAAATACCCATTTCCAAGCCTGGCACCACACAAGTGAAGCTGGTGGCACGTGTACATTATTATACCGGAGCTAGGACCAAAGAAATTCACTGCTGTCTTCCCAGGCCACTCAAAGCTGAGGAGTCCTTCTGCATCTCTTCACAGGTGGCTACTGTTGCCATCCACCATCTTGTGGCATCATCCCCTAGTAAGTTTTGTTCATTGGTCTATTGCATCCTTTTCTAGTTCATTAGTTCAGGTCACAGAACAGGTCACCATTCACCTCCAACTGTGGGAAACCCTCAAAATTTATTCCTTGCCTTTGTTTCCAAAGCAGTAACCACTCACTAGCCCATAGGAGTACCTTCCCTTCCATCCCATCATAACTTTGTTTCTTTAAGAGCCTGAGAACCCTGTAGAAAGCCATGTTGAAAACCAGCTAGATGATTTGGAGCAAATATCCTATGTTGAATGTCTCCCAAAAAGAACTTCTAGGTTTGTGGAGCATGACTTTTGCATGCCAAAGCTGTACTGGGTTTTCTTTTTTCTTTTTTTAAATCTTTGCTGATTTGTGGGTTTTGTTTGTTTGTTTGTTTGTTTGTTTGTTTTTAATTACAGATTTTTGTATTTGTCTTCTGTGTATAGCAAAATTCTAGCCTAGTGTTTCCTTTATCATTCTGGGAACACCTCCAAAAATTGTAGTCATATTTTTGTCTGTTTTCAAGAATTGGACTAGATTTCAGCTATGTTGTTAAGATTTATTGTGTGTGTTAGTTAAGCAGACCAGGAGTCCTTTTTGCTGTTGTTTGTTTATTTTTTTTCTAGATGGAACATGTTTTCTCCAAGATACCAAATTAACAACCTTAATATCTTTATATAAGTCTAGACTGAAAATAATTTACACCTTAAAAGCCATTTTATTAATCTTTCTAATTATTCACATTGTTCCATTTTTGAGGTTAAACAGTACTGCGGTGGGGCGGGGGGAGGGAGGTGAGGAAAAAAGAGGTGGGGGGGCACTACTACAATGCTACTGCAGTAGCTTTTATATATATATATGTTGCTGGAAAGCTGCTGGATTGGAGAACCTGTAACATTCTGAACCCTATCCTGCACACAGGACAGGCCTTAATCAAAAGCTGCTTATTGTCTTTTTGGCTGTCTGACTAAATCACCCAGAAAGGAGTCAGTTTTTAGGTATAAGCTTTTCTTAATACACAGCATTGCTTATTGTCATATGCCCCACTTAAATGGGACTTTATGGAGACTGGTTTTTATTGTTTTTATCTGAAATTTGGGAACACGTTTTATTCTTTATTGTAACCAGCAATTTGTATTCCTGTTCCATTCTGTTTAGATGGAGGCCATGTATCCCACATGTGTTTGTGTTCCTAATAAATCTAAATTCCTCATTCATACAGCATTTGAACTATTATTTGAGACTCTGTCCCACTGTATCTCCCTCTGATGCCCCATATCTCCTGCAAGTATTTCTGATAATGCTACTGTAGATAAACTGTTCTATAAACTGTAATCTAAATTCCTATAAGTTTGTCCACCAAATTTCTTGTCTTCTCTTCTTCTAAGATATATCTATGATAGCTAGAATTCTGATATCAGGAAAGCACTAAGTCTCTTTCTACTATTCAGATTTTATTTTTTTTACTGATGTACAACACCCTGTCTCATTTAATAAAACTATTAATATTAAAAAACTTATAAAGCACCTTAAACATTAACATTTCTACCTCACTGGACTTTTATATTGATAACTTTGTTTTAGGGTTCTGACTTGCACTTCACACCCAAATTAATAATAAGAGTAAATATTGCATGTTCATTTTTATGGTTCTGACTTGATAAATACTAATGACTGTTCTTGTCTAGTTTCACAGCTGATTCAATTCGGTTATTTCATGACTGATTCAGTTGTACAGATTTTTTTATCTAGAGAAATATGGTATCCATTCCTTATTAAAAACAATTCTGCAGAGCTGTGCTTATGATACTGTGTTCTGTGTTGTATAGAAGGAAACAATGGTTTTAAACATGTGCTTTAATCTTCTGGATGTGTTTTTGGCTGTATCTTGTTATTACAGAATGGTTACTCCAAAGTTTTGGCATGAAAAATTTGTACTGGGAGATTACACCTGTTGTTCAAAGCATGTTTCAGTGATATTAACATAACCACTTATTTTGATACTTTACAGGTATCTAAAAGATAACATCTTCCAATCTCTCTCTTCCCCTTGTAATGATGTACACCTTAGAACATCTCCTGATTATAACTTTTCTTTGGCAGAGAATTTTCCTCCTCTTGACATCTTCAATACTTCCCCACAAATGACTTCAGGCATCTTCGGCAAGTACAGAGTGTTTCATCCTCTCCACATGGATGAATCTGTGTGAAATCTCTCAATTTTTAAGCATCTGAGTTACAGATATACACACCTCCAGGAGAGGAACCATTTTTTATTAGTCTGTAATTCAGATTTTAATAGGGGAAAAAGTGCTCCATCTATTTACACTTGATTTAAATCTGTAAAGTCTCTTATTCTCTTGAAGCTAATTAATTTATGATAAATGCTTTTCTGACACACACCTCATCAGGGATCCTGTCTTTCTGCCTATCCCAATGTCTCAGGTGATATCAGATACACTTTTCTCCTACAGGAGGAAGTCAGTTTTCACAGCTTAGCTTCTTTTTGGAGTGCTCTAAAAGGAACATAGAGATATAATTTCACACTTTGCTGTCAACCTAGTGTATTTCTTTTCTCCCTGAAACATATTTCCTTCTAAATCTTTTGGGAGAGAGAGCTGTGTCAAGACCCAATTAAGCTTTTTTCATGCTTTTAGGTATATTAAAAAAAAAAATTGTTTCTTTGTCAGAACAGGTGTCAGCTTCTGATCTTGGTTTGAGTTTAACAATTCCTTGACTCAACAGGTGGTCCTTCATAAGCAACTCATGCTGTACCTTTTATTATAAAGTGTCTACATTCACTGTATTTTATATCAGTCTGTACATTAAGTGCATTTGTAACAAGCTTTTAAATGGTTTTGATACATGTAGGTTATTTATGCAGAGCACATAATAAAATCAACACTTGGGCTTTTGACTATCCTGAGCCGTACATAGTGTCTTTGTATTTAACAAGCATTGAAGTAGAAAACTCACTAAGTTCCTGGAAAAAGATTAAAAATAGATGCTTTTAAAAGACATCTAGTCATTGTCAATGCAGTAGGTGACAGTTTTGCATTCCTTTCATGGTATGACTGTTGCCTATTCATATCTGACTTTTACCAAATCAGAGACACACAGAATCTAAAAATGTAGCAAACTTACCCTTTGGATATGTTAGAATGGAAAATACATACGTAGACAAAATTTAACAAAACAGATTCGTCTAAACTTTTGAATTCAGAATTAAACCTTTAAAAAACTACTATTTAAAAAAAAATGATGACTCCTTTAGATTTTAAAGGCATAAGTATCTAAAATGGACTTTAGAAATGTATTTCCCTAGGCTTCTGAGTATGCATATTAGTTCCTGCTGGAAATAGCAACTTCTATTCATTTTCTTTAGGTCAGCACTAACAATTCATTTGAAGACCTTTCTTTACAGATATGAACATATGAAAAAATCATTTGACTTTCTATTTTTATACTTTGAAATTTCTATTATCTGAGTTCAGGTTCTATTGTAAAATTACTCTACCACGAGTGACTGGGCAAACATAAAGGATATTGTTTATCTAGGTCTTGCAGGCTTCTGTGGAGTATATAATATTTAGAATTTCTGTGAGAGACTCACACCTGTTTGACAACAGTATTGTATCACTGAGGATTTAAGTAAATTATCACAGCCAAAAATGTTTAAGTCATATACATCCTTAAAATGCTGCTACTCCTTTTGTATAACATTGCAGTGCATTCATAGCAGGAATTATCTTATTGCAGACAGAATAATGCAGGTGAGATGGACTGTGCATACTGAGCCCTCTGAGAACTCAGCTGCACCATATACTGAATCCTCTAACATTTGGGCAACTTTTCATTTTTCTGTCTCTGACATTTTGTAGGTAATACTTGAAATCTTTCATTACAAATGTGACAATACTACAAAGAGAATGCTACATCATTTTTTTTTTTTTTCATGCAAGCATAAATAATCTTGTCATCTTTGTATGCTGGGGAAAAATATTACAAGATAGGCTGACTGTTTCACCAGAAATTTAGACAGAGATATCTTTGGGAAATGACATATTTAATAAACATGTAAATAAAATATCATTGTGCTTCTAAGGTAAATCTCTCCATATTCTTCTCATAGATATTTAGTGAAAAAAATGAAGGGTAATTTAGCAAATCTGAGAATTGAAGGCATCATTTTGTTTAAATCTCTACATGTTCTTTCAGTCCAAAGGCTGTTTAAAATGTCAGTGTTTTTTCAGAAACTCAGATACCAAAATGCTCTGATTTATTCTCATATGCTGTTCTCATTTGTTCTGAAATGCAGAGGTTGTTACTGCATTCAGCAATAGCCTCTTTCTTAGGTAGCTGCATTATAGTAAAGCTCTTGGCAGGGGTGAGACAGGCTTGAGCAAGCACCACTGCCTCATGCGCACCCCCAGTGTTTTGTGAACTTATCTGTTTTTCCCGGGCCTTCAGAAGCAAGATGTAGACAGCAGTGTGAACACTATTCAAGCTGACATGGAAAAGACTATGCAAGGTTTTCTTCAGCAAATAAAAAGATTTTGCAAAGAAATGGCAAAATTTTTCCTCTTTTCTTCTCATTTATAGTCTAGTCCCGTCAGCCTTGTGACCATTTTAATCAGAGAGACGAACGCATTATTTTCCTAAATACATAGTGGGACCCCAAAGTGAGAAAAGTTAAAAGGTGTTCTGATCAAAACTTGAAATGAAAATCAGAGATATTTGAAGATTGATACATTTAACCTTCCTTTTACTCCTTAAACAAAAAAGAATAATAAATAGATGTTTTCTTCACCACAATTGTATAGACAGAATTGGGCAAGCTCTAGCCCTAATTCACAGACAAGTCGCAAAGAAGAAAAGCTGAATAGGTTAGATGAATGGGAAAAAAACCCAAAAAACCCAAACAAAAAAACCCCCCAGCTACTCACTCTTGCAAATGAATGAAAATACAAATAGAAATCCAATGTAATTTGGGATGTAGCAACTACTCTACGGAGTATTAGATGTACAGTTACCAGCCTCATGGGCAAGTGCACGTTCCCAAGATACTAGCAGCTCACTTGGGCCCTGGTGAATATATCTAAATTATGGACTAGTGTGTGTAAAGAGACAAGCACCAGGGTTTGTTCACATTTTCATATGTTCACACATTCATATCATGCCTTTAATAGCAATGAAGTTGACACTAAAGCTGAGGCACATACTGGGAAAACACAGAGAACTAATTGCCAGGTAACCTTGTTGTGCTCTCAATGATGTTCTGGTACATATTTCCAGTCTTGGTTACATCAGGAGATAAACCACTTTGAGGGGACCAGCAGTGCCCACAAGCGAATACTACCAGATTCCAAGAAAAGAAGAAAGACACATTTGCACCAGAAAAAAACCCCTCCCACATTATAGGTCACTAAGGTTAGATGAACTAGAATGGTCTTTTGTGGTCATGGTGAACTACCAGAAGAAAACAGAGTGAGAGAGAAAATTTCTCTTGGGATTTTCAAGGCCATAACAAACTGTCCAGCCTCTACTATATTGTTACACTCAGGCTGTTGTGGCATGTGAGGACATCCAGGTGGAAAAGGAGAAATTGTGTGAGACTTCCTCACCAAACCATACATGTGTGTCTTCTCATGCTAAGAAGGTAACTTCATGTGTGAATATTTTTACTGATCAGAAAAAAAAAAAAAAATAGTTCTAGTGATACACATTTGGAGGAATGGGTATAGAGATAGATCACGAACCAGAGAGGACTACACAGTGACTTGTTTGTTAGATGTAAATATTCTGATTTCAAGGGGTATGTAGATACTCTTTTTGGAATTGTTAATGAAGAGTTAATATGCACAGTTCACATGTATATTAGTGACATAGGTATGGAAAGAAGAAGGATTATGACACTTAGGTTATAAACAAAGATCTGCACATAACAGTCGTTATAACATTCTGCACACAGTATATCTGATCTAGCAAAAAGCAGAGTCAAACTCCTGACATCTCCCCAAAAAATAAAGTTTTGTATGGGTAAGCATTTAGAAAACAGAAGAGCTGCATGACACTAATGGGCTGAAAGTAAAATAGGAGCATGCAACTAACATGTACAATTGAAAAGGTAATAGAAAAGATTATAAACATGTGAGTAACTGAATTGTGATTGTGGGGAATAGCCAGAGGGCACAAAAGAGGGCAGTTTGTCAGGGTGCTTTTTAAGACTGGCATGACTCTCCATGGATAGGAGGGACAGCAATATGAGAAGGGAAGGAAATGGACTCTGAAGGAAGTCCTTGTGCTGTGTGTCTGAAATTCAAAGGGGCTGAGGAAGCAAATTGATAAACATATGTGAAAGAAATCTATTATGGGCTACTTATGAGAGAGGTGCTGCTTGTGGCTCATGGTGTCTCTGAGCCACAAACCTCTGAGTGGGGACAGACTATGCCATGAAATAGAGCTGCGTGTTTGCTCTTTTCTTATGTACCTGACATTTTCCTTACACATCTGCCACTGGTCACTTTCAGAGATCAAACATTAGGGTATCTACCTGATGAAATGGGTTTGATCTTTTCCATTAGATTTGTCAAGGGTAAACACTGTGTAAATGGTACATTTCTACTTCTTGTGGATCTCTCATAAACCTGAAGAACAGTTTTGTGAAAGGTTGCTAGGATCTCAAGGTGCTATGAGAGGTGATATGTCTGCTGCCTTCTGAGAGAAATTATTGTTTGATCCTCTCTAAACAACAGTTATGGGAGTTGCCACACAAACCAGCCTGAACTCCAGTGGCTCCAGAACTAGTTGTGTTGAGGCTAAGGCTTGGAAGTGCTTTATAAGGAAGAACATGGCTAGGACATATAATTTTGCCATACTTTACAGGGACAATAATATCTACTACAGAAATCAGAAAACTTATTTGGCTTCTTCTGTATCCCTCAGGTGATTCTTTTATACCATTGTGTCAGAAGTAGGACTGGGGAGTTCAAGATATTGTTCTTAAAATGCTAGGCCATTAATTACATTATAGAACTGTCAGCATCCTACTTAATGTTCCTGGTATTAACCAGGATTCTTTCCTCTCTCTTCAGTGACTATTCTATGCTTTTAAATCTCTTTATGCCACCTACAATCTCATAGCCCATGCTGAGTCATAAATAGGACCATTTACTGAGTTTCTGACAGCAGTCTTACATTTTGTTCATCAATGTGTCTTAATAAATGTCCAAACTATGTAGAAACCCACTAAAGGTATGGTCTTTCCTTTGGTGTTAAAGAGTGTGTATTTTGAAAACTGTTGTAACTGAGCTTTTACCAGTGTGGAAGGGTATTAAAGAAAGAAATTAGCTTACATCTCAGTTAGGATTAATTTTCCAGTTGATAGTTGGGGAACAGGAGAATCTTTTTATTTCTTAATTGCTGAATCATTATTAAGAGAAAATGATCATGGAACTTTATGGTACCATTCTTGCACAGTTCAAGCCCTACAGCATTTAGTTTCCAAATTCTGAGCCTGAATAGAAGCTTTAAGAGAGAAAAAGTCCTCACAAAATCAAATAGAACATCAAATAGTTTCAAGCTCAAGAAATCCGAGGCTATTGAAATACTACTGATATATTACAAAATGTTGTCATCGCTTGCCATATGAATGCTTTTCCCATTCTTGCCAAAATCTGCTTTTGGAATATATATAGCAAAATCTTCCTCATAAAATAAATTTTAAAATAATAAAAAACCCCCAACCCATAATGATATTTTCCCCAAAACTTAAACAATTTTTTTCCCTATTCCCTAAGTTTAAATTAAAAAGTCATGTTCCTTATGGATGTTTCATTTATTTGTGGAGTTTTTTTCATAAGCTGTTTCCAAAGTTTGGATTGTTGTTATGTAAGAGAGAGAAGCAAATCTGAAATCAAGCTGTTTAAGCATTCCACTTTGGCAATAAACTGATTGTTAGTGGTGTTACAGTGGTAGATAGCTATCTGTTTAAGCAAGTGTTTTTGTTCCCTATAAGATGAATTCAGAACATATGGCCCCTCAGCATTAGGTGATGGCAGCATTGTAGAATATTGTAAGAAAATATAGCAGGCTGAATAAGGAGGTGACCATTGTTTTTTCTGAATGCTCTGAGAACCTGTGGGTGTACAACTGCAGTTAAATGATGGTAGGCTACTACGCTTTGCAAACCAGTTGGACATCTTGATAAACCTGATTTTATATCCTTTGGTGAAAGAATGGTATTCATCTTTCCAGAATAAAATTTGGTTTATGAAGATGAAATAAATGTTAACTTTAGCATTATGTATCAGAAAAATAAGACATGAAGGGCAGGTTTCTTGTTTTAAGAAACAGCTTGTATTAGATATTTCCAATAATAAGCCTTGCTGGAGTGGAAATGCCCTGCCATGTGGAAAGAATAAAATTTTTTTGTTTGTTTTTAAATACAGGATTTCTGCTTAGGACTGATTACCCACTTGGTGGACTTGGCAGTGTTAAGTTTACAATTGGATTTGATGATCTTAAGGGTCTTTTCCAACCTAAATGATTCTATGATTCTATGACTTGAACAACAAACTGTTGCACTTTCTTCCACTGGATATCTAAATCTCTTTAGAATGTTTATATTTGATCTTTATTCTATAAAACTATCTTTGAATTTCATTCCCTAAATTTTTCCGACCAGTATTACGATTGGACTTTCAAGGGTCTCTGTCCACTTCCATGGTGTAACACCTATATGTAATAGGAAAAAAAATTCCAGAAACCAATATTTTTCAAAATATTAACTACTAGCATATGAAAAAAGAATTCTGGAAAAGGTGAAATACTGTTTATATAGAAGTAAGCAATGATTTATTTGTCATATAGAAAAAACAAACCCAGATCTCTAAGTCATGTACAGATTTCAGTTTCTCTGCTGTTAATAATCAATCGGCTCCAGCAGAAAAAAAAACCCCACCAAACAACACTTGACATAAGACAAAAAATATTCTTTTTTCTTTATTGTGATTCATACATACAGGGTAGTTATTATTACTCATTGTAAGGAGGAGTTTGTCTATATTTTAAGCATGTTACTTAGATTTCCCAGTGCATTTTAAACCCATTTCAGTTTATCTGCTTGTACCACATATATACTGCTTGCATCACTAAAAGGAAAAACTATTATGTAAAGTGTTTTTAAAGTGCTTTCTTTAAACTAAGACACAATTTTTTTAAAGTTGTACAGAGTTAGTGATTGTGATGAATCAGACTTTGGAAAAGTACATTCAGTAATTTTATGCTACATGGAGCCTCGCTCAACCAGTGTTTCTAAGCCCAATAATTTTTAAGCATTTCTTGTTTAAATTCCACATGTAGCACTTTATTTCAGACCTTTCATAAGCCTCCTTGGTCTAAAAAGTGAATAAGCCTTCATCAGTTGCCAGAATTGTATAAGTCATCTTAATTATTTGTGTGTTAGAGAGTAAACTTGCCAATGTTTCGTAAGTTTTGCTGTCTAGTAACATTTCTCCCTTCAGATTTTAAAATATTAGATACTTCAGTAAATTTCATGTGTAATAAATGTGCCATTTGACTTTTTCTTTATTTTGGAAAGCCTACTATATATCATTTACTTTTATATAAATCTTTTCCTGATAAATTTTCTGGCAGTTATTGTTCTTGGTGTTAATATAGATTCAGACTGTGCTTTTGTAGTGGATCTATTTTCATCTTCACTTACTGGGTTGCTGTTCATGAAAGGTGGGCTTTGTACAGGTGAACAGATTTCTTTTGAATGAAACCAGACAGTAAGTCCTAATCAGGAGTGTCTCTAATAGGAACAAATGGATCAATAAGTGGACACAATCTTCCAGAATGTACTATCACACATGTGCTAACAGAAAGTTTTGAAAACATCAGGCTGTCAGCCTACACTATGGAGTACCTCTTGTGTAATATGAAATATGACTCACAGATCTTTATATTTGCTACTGCACCAAATTCCGTTAAGGACTCCTCTTGCTTTTTCCTCATCTATCCAGACTTCCTCTTGTATCAACATTCTTCTTTTTTCTTTACATGCCCTACCTTCAGTTGCCCCTTTTTTAGGGGACTAGCTGTCCCTGGTGTCCTGTTTTGGTGTCTCAGGAGATGCAGTGTGGTGCCACTCAGGACTCCAAAGAAATGGCACAGCTTATCAGTCTTTGCCAAAAGTGGGGCAAAAACTAAAGGCATGCCTCTTGTCCTATTTAATCTCCTCAACACTCAGACTATTACTTACAATGAAAGCACAGATGAGTGCTATTCTAGGTGTCCTGACTCCTTGCAGATTATGTGGACACCTAAGCATATAGCTCTTGAGAAAACTAGGTCCTCGCTGTCCTGGTCTGGATAGAAATTCTTATTACATCTTCGCAGAGGCTATGTACCCATAATTAAGATGTTGAGGATGTTGGTGTCTGATCTGTTATGTGAAGCCATTTTGCACTCAGGCAACCAAAACCATATTTTACAACCATGTGGCATGCAAATAATGTTGTGACATGGGCTATCATTATCTGAGTATAGCCAGTGGTGCTGGAGTATTGTGTCTCTGATATCACAAGTTGATATCTGAGTCCTGCAAATGTCCCTGTCTTGCTGAGAAAGGTGTCAGCATCCCCTTTGAGTCTGGGGCAGAGTAACAGAACTTAGCTGTTATGCTTCCTTCCTGGGAAGCTTCCCAAATTGTGGTTTATGAAATCAGGAGTATGCTGGAGTAGGCACAACAGTGAAATTTGGAGCTTGTCAACACCACCCACACACCAGGAAAGCACAGAGAAGAGAGATACATATGTTTCCCATATCCAGATGGTCTCATCAATATTTCTTATGTGCATCATCAGGGAGAAAACTTGAAAGGTGTCCTCTCCAACTGATCAACCATTAATTGATAGCTATTGGGGGATTATGAGCTACACTTACACACTATCTTTTCTACATTTAGAAGCTCCTGAAAAGTCCTCTAAAGTAATGTTGTGCAAAATTGTATAAAACCACCTAGAGCAGAAGGCTTCAACTATACCTTTCTGCATTTGAATGTTCTGCAGCTGGCACAGGCTGTCTCTCTGCCAAAGAGGATGAAATCACACCAGCCTGCTGATGAAGTTGTCTCCAGGGATCAGAGCCTCTGGTCATCCAAGGGACAAACCCGTTAGCAAGGCAAAGGCTCTCAAAAAAATCACTGTCTGTATCTTTCTCTTCAGTCAAAAGTACATTCAGGAAGATTGAGCCAAATCATCCATAATCACAACAGCAAAGTCACCATTTCATGCCCCTTCCCTTCACAAGGAATTTCATGCACAGGCAAGGAAAGTTTGTTTTGACAATGAATGATCTCAGAGGTAGAAGGAGGTTCAGGTAGCAGGATCAGTGACATCATAAATGAGCAGAAACATAAACAAGCTGGAAATAAAGAAACAGAAATAAAGTTTTCTTCCATGTGTAAAACCTTACATGAGTACAACTATCATTAGAAGTGTTAAATGAATGAAAAGCATGATGTAGCTTATTAAGGGACCCACAGTCCAGAAAACAAACATTGGTGGAGTAGCTGTCCTTCTTGCTGCTTCTAACCATGTATGTAGTGAGGATGTTTAGGTGAGGCGCCCAGACTAACTGTAGTCCAAAGTAGACATACCAAGATGAGGGGTCCTCCACATCAGCTATTGTTAGTCAACTCCTACTGTGGAGCAACAGTATCAATATTACTTGGTATTTTCCACATAACCTTTGGCTTTCCTTCATTATCAGAGCTCCAGCTAGACTCACTCAGGTTGTTTTTAGCCATTCTCTTTTCTCATGGCTTGGATTTTGTGCCGCATCTGTTTCCCACATTCACAGTCCTCAGGCACAGACTATCTCATACGTAGTTACTTCTTCATTTTTATATCGTGAAATTCTGGAAAAAATGCCACAATTTGAGTGAATGTTCCAGTGGTCGTCTCCTTTCCAGTCACTCATTCCAGCTTCACATTTCCACCCTTGTTCTCTCTTCTGCTCTAGTTCACTCACATCTGCTTCCTGATGCCTAACTGAACAGAGGCTGGGAAATGGGTGTGTGAGAGAGCTTGTGTGCCTCCATGAACATATATAGGGGAGTAGGTAGGTTTAGGTGAGATAAATTGCAGTTAGGAATCCTTTTCATTGATTTGCAATATGATTTAGAAGCGTAAAAGGAACAAGGAAGCAAAAGTATATAAATACTTTTTTCTTTAGATAACTTCTGATATAGGCCTTTAAAAAGGTAATGTAAAGGGCAGGAATGCAACTGGCATAGCTGACAATAGTTCAGGAACAGCTTTATGTCTGGGATAAAATATGTGCAACATTTGTTGGAGAAAGAGACAAACTTATGCTGGTAGTCTTGCCAAAATACATTAATGTAATGAAAGATAAGAGTAATCAAACTGATTACTGCATAATAGACTTCTCTCAGTATGTACAAGGACCTGAAAGTAGTTATGGAAGAGAGTGCTAATACCTCTAACAGTAATATCACTTGGGTGCTTTAGAAACAACTAAACAGTATAATGAGGAAATGAATGAAAAATATGTGTACCTAGAGGACATTTGTGGTGCTGCTCTTTCTCTAATTTATTTGGTTTTAATTCGTTAAATAGCTCTTTCTGGCTTTCGCTTATATTGTGTTCTGCTTCCTTTGTCTAGTGCAATGGATTACAACCTTTACAACACAAAAGGCCACACTGGCAACTTTTCAGGAACCAGAGGGCTACAACTCATTTACATATGAATTTACATGAAATTACTTGAAATTTACATCAGCTTGGCTTCTTCCTTACTTTGCACTGGGAATAAATTAGATTTGTTTACATCAACAGTAGCTTACCTTTTCATGGTTTCTGAACGATTTTAATTGTTTTTTTTCTTTTATTTCCTTATTATATTGAACTTCAGTGGTCTAGGAGGGGGATATTTCAGATGTTCAGAAAAAAGAAAAATGTCGTCTATGCTGGCAGGCTAAAATATCTGCATCACATGATATAACTTTCCTCATACAGTAGTGCAGGTTTATTTTTACTGTTAGCATATGCTTGATAAATAAATGGTGTTACAGAACTGGTTATTTAGAGAGATTTTTTTGTGTCTGTTAGAATGTAAAGAAAGGGGTTAAGTGTTGCTCTTTTCTGGGCAGTTCTACACAGTGTATGCAACAGTGCTTCACATTCAGAGTCAATCTGCTTGCCTAAGTAGGATGTCTGAGAACAGGCCAACAACCTCTGCTCTCCTGCAATGCAGCTCATCAAGAGAACACTGAAGGATTTTTTTTTTCAAAATGTGCTTGACCATATGTCCCTGTTGCCTCTTGACAAGTGTACAAATGACAAAAAATTATTCTATATTTTACCAATCCTCCTGCCAAGTATCATGATTGTGTAATAAGGCATCTTTTTTAATTTGGTTCTTCTAAAAAAGAAGAAAAAGATGTGTTGAAATAAGAATACATTTTAAATGTTTTTTTGTTTCTACATTTTTGTGCAGTGAGTTACCACACAATTTTTCATATTCTAGATTTTTTGTAGAATAGAAGGTATTTTTAGTAGAATATATTGTTGTGTTAATGAAATAAATTATTTATTATAAAACTAAGCAATTTTAAAGCACTCACAAGGAAGTATACATGAAGAGCCCTCAACAGTGTTAACACGTGAGTAGTCTTAATGGATAGTTATGGTTAATGACATCATTTTCAGTATTTTCTCTTGTGATTTTTCTCTGTATTTCAGGCGCTTTTACTGATAAGTCTTGACATCAGAAGACAACATTAAAGTGTATATACTTTTTTTTATTAAAGTCCATATAATTTCAAAATATAAATAACTGTAGTAATACAACAGATGAGTGAAGGAACTGTGATTTTTTTTGTCACTTTACTGCCTATGATACCCAAAAATATTTGAAATGCAATTATTCAGAGCTAGTGTTAGGTAGCTAAATGACTACTTGAAGCTAGTAAGGCAAGGTATTGAAACAGGTAAGAGAGCCTTGAAGAAATACCAAATTACCTTTGCATCTGACATTTCCCAGTATAAATTATGAAGGTCTTTGCTATCTTGTGGTTATCTTATTTTGTTCTATAAGAAAATCCAGAAAGCAAAACATGCAGTGAGATATATCCCAAAGCACACATCTTTCCTTGATGGAATCCTGCTCTCTGCTTGTACGTGAAAGCTGTTGTGGAAGGTTCAGGTAAATAATATAAAGTAAGTGGCTATTCTATCTGTATGTAGGTGTAGATGTAAATGTCAATGTAGATGTACTTCCCAGTCTAACCTCAGTGATGTTTGGTGTAGACATAGTTATATTTTTATTTCAGCATTTTTAACAAATGAGAAAAGGTTTGCTATTAACAGACATAAAATAAAACAGAAAGCAATGCATAGCTGTAGATAACCAATTTTTTCAAGACTGACCATACTTTTTGGCTTCAGCTGGGGTCTTAGCCATGATATTTCCAAGCTGTGAACATTGATATCTTGCTTTGATTGACTCAAAAGGAAGTTAGCATCTCAGAAAATCCATCATGACTACCCTCTACAAGGTATAATTATCAGAAATCTTCAATTTTAACACTGTACTTCAAATATGTATTCTTCTTTATTTCATTATCCTACTGAAAGCTTTCTCTTAGATTGGATCCAGTCTATTCAGTAAAACTAATGCGAATAATTTAAACGCACTAAATTAATCTCCCTTACAGTAATGTCTTGTAGTCAAGGATATTTGAAAAGAAAGAATTTGTTGTTCTTATGACACTTTTTGATTACTGATTGATTTTGTACTTAAAGATGAAAAGTTTGCAAATAAGAAAAACCCTGTAACTTCAGCTTGTGGCACTATTATTGGAAGGTTAATAAAATGATATTGCAAAGGCTGCTCTTTTATTAATGAGGTAATTATTTTTCTTTTTTTTTCTCCAGAAGAAGTCAGCTTAAAGAAAGGAGACTCTGTAACTGTGAATTCAGTATTTATTTAGGTTTTTTACAATAAAAATAAATAAAAAAATAACCTCTAAATATTGGAAATTTTTATTAAGCTTTAAGGGATTCCAAAGCCCTTCTCTGGGTGGCCAAGAATACAAGTTTGATTTGCAGTCACAATTTGGACTTTTTTATGTGTGTGTGGTAATATTATCTACTACTCTTCTTGTGCCATGGTTCAAAGGAAATAAAAGTCATTTGTTTTTTTGGTTTTTTTCCCGTTTGTTTCTTCTGATGTGAGTGTATTTTATTTTTTTTTTTTGCGAAACAGTCACATGGCAATAGCCCTTGAGTATGATAATAACGTAAAAATTGAATAAAATTTTTAAAAAAATTAGAAATCCATGCGCAGAATACTGACTTAGGTGCATATGTGACCACGTATCTTTGAACAAGGTCTAAACTTCAACTGAAAGAATAGTCTACAAAATTGTAGAAATATATCCGATCTTTTCATGGCTTGCTAGGGAGACATAAGCATAATATGTTCTTAAGAACACGCTTCTGTGTTACAAATGCCACCTTAGTTACAGTTCATTAATTTGTTTTGTTCTTTTCCATCATCTGGCTTGCAGTGGTCAGCAGAGTGCACATTACTCTCTGATGAGGTCATCTTTCAAACAAAATACAGCTACATGCTCCTTCTATAAATTTATTTGGATAAGCTTTATCCTCTGAAAATGATTCATAGAAAAGGCTCACACAAAAATATCTACTGTCTAGATTGGTACATGATTCATATATATTCTAGTATATTTTTTTCTGTTTATTTCATTACACTGATGACCTGAAGAGTTATAAATACAAAATGACTTAATCAAATCCTGGAACATCATTTCTCTCTGAGGGAGGGTGGGGAAAATAAGGAAGGCAAGGTAGGATATGATATTTTTTGAATACTGTAACAAATAGTCCAAAGTTTCCTGCTTTAATTTTATGCACTCGACACTCATGAAGTATGAAGCATAGTGGTTACAGAAGAGCTGTACTGGATTTTGTCAACTGATATGGGTCAATGAAGTTTCATTTTATTTTTACTGTCATGCATCACATTAGATTAGAATGCTAAATGTCTTTAGGCTAACTAAAGTACCCTAAGCAAAATAAATATCTACTTTATCTGTCAGTTCTGTTCCATGTTTATTATTATTTCTGCCTCTTTTAACATCATTGATCACTCATCTTTCCTGGAGATCCACCTCCCTGAATAGTTTCTGACTTTTTTTTTTAATTCTGACCTTTCCTTCACTGATATCTTCCAGTACTTCATAACTTTTATGGGTAAAACTGTGCTTCTTCCTCTGTTTTCCAAATGCTTTCTCTTCACTGAACCTTTGTTACACCAATAACTGGCTTTGTGCCAGTAACACACTGATTCATGATCCTACTTAATCTCTTTCTGTTTCTCTCTCTCTCCTCAAAGTGCCTGTCTATAACTTTGTTCTAATATCTCAGTTTTATCATTTTTCTGACTATTCACACTGAAAAAAACCCCCAACCCCCCTGTATTATCTCATTCAAAAACATAATAGAAAACTTATTATTTATTATTGTCCTTTTCACTAATAAAATAAAACATGTATTTTGAGCTATTTTGACCAATAAAATCTGAGATCTCACTGTAATTTTATCCTGGTGAAGCTTTCTTGATACCTGTTGGATTAAGTTTCTAAAAATAAAATAGCATGGTATCAGGGCAGCGTATAATACCGTTACTGTGGAAGGCCAAAGCAATATCTAACACAGATCAACAGATATCCTCTGAAGAGTTAGCAAAATTTAGGGAGACATGTTTGTGGTATTCAAGAAATTCTTATTCCTGTGCTCTGATCTGGAAAACAGACTCTAGTCCTGAAAACTTCATAGAAGCGATGGCTCAGCCACATTTACAATCTTTTTTTTTTTGTCTATTTAGACTTTGACATTCAAAAATTTATATATATCCTTTAGTAGAGAGAAGACTTCACAGCATGTATCTCATACTTTGTAAAACATGTTTTTATATAGCCAGTAAGAATATTTTATTTTGTTTAAAATTTAGACAACATTTTAAAGGCAGGTTTTTGCATTACACGCAACCTAACCTTCAATGTCTCTCAATGTCTGGAGAAAACAATTATCAGTCCTGAGTGGAGTGAAATTAAAAAAATATGATTATGTTGTGAGGTCTGCATAACAAAATTTTATTTCAGAAGTAGTTACTGTAAAGCAGCTTCATGTATCAGAGAAAGCAATTAAGGGTTAGAGTGAGGCAAATCTCAGTAGTTTCTGAGTGAATGTTTTGTGTGGTTATTGCCATCATCCTCTCATCATTCAGGGTTTCAGTCCACTTCCATCCATTTTTTGCCAGTTAGTCCCTTGTACTTCTCACTGCTGCGTGTCTCTTTTATGTACCTTACCACAACATCTGAAGTTTTTAACTTTCACTAGAGAACTCATTTGTATTTCCACCATTCATGTCAGTCCATCATATGAATGTTTTTTTTTCCTTTAAGCTGTTACACCTTTTAGTATTTCTATTGTTACTGTATGTTTCTTTTTTTATTATTCTACAGTAAATGAGTACCTGTAGTACCTAGAACAAAGAGTTTGACTCCAGTCTTGGGAAGATGCATTCCTGATCAAGCTAGTTATTCTTCCTGAAGCTTGGTGACGGTTATTACTCTTTACTCGACTGAAAGCACATTCAAATGTTCTTGTCTTAAATTCCCCTTTATTTTCTAGAATTTTATTCAGTTTTTGAGGTAAAGTGTCTCTTCAGTTCATATGTTTGGGAATTTTTGTAAGTCTTCTTATATAATGTCTGTATTATGAATAATTATTATACCAAACTTTATTGCATGATGTGTATATGGCCTTATATGTCATGATTCTCTTTGGTACATGTATTTACATGACCAAGGTCTGATTCCTCTTCCCCTTTGGGTGTAACTACCTTGGGTTTTGGCCCCTTTGTAGCCATGTTGGTTTTGTATATTGTAAGTGACCATAAAGGCAATGCTAGCACATTCTATACTACTTTCTATACTACAACTTTCTATAATATTTGCAAACTAAGACTTCATTCTGCCTGCAGTACGCTTGAGAAATTGGTTTTCTCAGAAGTATTTTCTTTGCCTAAATTAAACCAGACTAACTTAACTTAAAGCATAGGTCCTCCCCATTTGCCAGTTGTTTTTTGTTTGGAATTTTCCCTACAATATCTTACTTCTAAATCCTTTCAGCAAAAACTTTCTCAGACCCTGGCATAGCTGTCATCATGGACAAGTTATCCATTAGTTCTCCTATACAATAGTCCTTCTAGAACTGAAACCATCCCATACAAGCCTTAATTGTCTTATTTCCTTATTATGGTCCTTATCCCATCATTAGAGAATGGAGAGTTGATTCAAATCTATCAAGAGGATGCTGCTGTTGTGCTTAGAAGGAGGAAATACATATTCCAAAAGGCAGTATTTATTTAATGTAAAAGGAATGATGATAAGGCACTTAGAAACTCATAGACTGAACTTCACCTGTGTGGCAAAGCTAGCTCAAGATGATTCCCCCTTTTCAATAGCTATGGTAGCAACACAACTTACACCTGTAGCTTTCTCTTTATTGCTCTTTGTTTTTTTATTATTACTTGTAGTAAAGGTATTTTCTTTCCTGGCTCCTGATGGAAACATACTTACATAAATATTTTGCCTGGATGTTCTTTATTTGATAGAATCATCCTTAATCTCCTACAAAAGATTTAATCCTTCTGCTCTGATATCTTCTTGATAGACCTTGAACACCTGTTCAGTGGCTTGGATACTATGTTACTTCAACAGTACATGAATTTTTAGCTTTGGTGCATGAATATGAAGTTCCTTGACGCAGACCAAAGATAAAACTCTATTTTCTACTTCACACATTGCTCCTATTATGTACTTCCTACAGATTTATTCCTTTTCTTAACAAATTATTCAGTTTTCTTTCTGTAATACTGAAGAATCGGTTAAAATAGCTTGAACATTAAGAATTTAGATTTTATGTCATACTTTTAAATTCCTTCCCCTTCAGTATTAAAAATGTCACGATCTCTATTAAAAATGCTTGGTTTCAATTTTTATCTGCTACTTCCTCATTTGTGCAGGCTATGTGGAAAAAAAATTAGAAATAAATCAGTGGAGCCAGCTTCAATATAAGCTGGTTAAAAAGGATAAAAGTTATGATTTTTTTCAAGATTGCTCTTTATATCCATCTCTGGTTTTACTTGGTTGCAGTTTTCTTTTGACAAGGAACCATTATGTCTGTCCTTCCCTGATATCTTACCCTAGTTTTCTCTCTTCTGAACAGCCATTGCTCCTTTTAGACAACAAATAGTCTCCAAAACTGAGCAGGTTGGAGCCTCAGCAGTTCTACAGCTTCCTCCTATTATATCTACAGGTATAGCCACTCATCCATCTGTTACTCCACAAGGTCACACCTGTTACCTTAACAACCTGACTCTCCTGAGGAGATTGTTCTCATGTCACTTATTATATATTCATTTCCTGCTTTTCTTTTACCTCCATATTCCAAGGTACAGATCTTTTGTATGATGTCAGCAAATATATCACTGTACATCCCTTTCTGGGGACACAGTCTATTCCCATTCACTAATTCAACCTTCATGGGCAGTTTCCTGCAAGTATCACACATTTTAGATTGCTGTTCCTGCAATTTTTAAAAAAATTGAAATATTAGACCTACTTAATATGCTACCAATTATGATGTTCAACAACACTCCACCACCACCACCATTTTCAAGCGTTGCTTGCATTTTGCATAGAGGACTTATTATGTACTTTGGCTTGAGTAGCTGCTCAAATGATTGAGGCAGTATGTCAGACTTGTAATGGAAGATCATTCCAGTGCTTTATCTTTTTAGGAGTATTAACACTTCATGAGCTACTCTGTCTTGGCTGCAATGTGTTCATATACACACATCTGCTAATGTTTTCCTACTGCTGTTTGAAAGGTTGATTTGGAATCAGAGTTTTTCATGCTTTAGTTCACTGGAGACTAGCAAACCCACTAAGGTAAGACTGTTCATTTAAAACACTTTGTGCTATTCAAGGTAACAAAGGAATACTTCTGGACTAGCTGTTACACAAGTGAAAAAAACAAACATGGCAAAGAGGTTTTGGAATTATTTTTTAAACCGGTAACAACTTTGTGATTCAGTGAAAAGATTCAGCACAGTTGATGGCCATATGCCAGTCTTCAGAAATTAAACATTTGGAAGCAGAGTGATATATCTCAAGTGATGCTAAAAAGTACCTCATAAGAAATATCTTGAGTAACCCAGTGTTTCAGATTTCTTACAGGGAGTAAGAAGTGACTCTAAGAGAAAGAAACCTCTGGATTCCAGCTGAAATGTCTCATCCATCTGCATCTAATACAACCCTTAAATGATGAAGGACAGTACAATTCTATGTGTGTACAAGCACCAGAAATAGATCAATAACTATCCAAGAATAAACAACTATCCTATAGGTTGCCTGATACAAAGAGTTACACTCTAATGTTCAAATCCATCAGCTTAGAACAAGTATCATTCTTTGAACTGTGTCACAATAATTTTCTAAAATCTCTATGTAACATTGTATGTTTTCCCTTGGGTGCAAAAATGTTAACGGGTTCTTTCATGTGGTAGCATACTGTCTATCAAGACTTCTGTTACTAAAGGGATTTACCCCTCATTTTTCATATAAAACAAATCAGTATTCTTCTTCATCATTTGCGTCAGTGTATACCTACATTGTTAATTATATCAGCAGAGCTCTGGGAACAATTCTTGTTAATTAACTTCCTTTCCCTCTGCTGACTATCTGCCAGTGAAAAGTACAGAGTACTGAAGAAATTAAACCCTGATTGTTTTTTTGCTCATGTGATCATCTTTGTTTTAAAGTTTCTGAGTGTTTTGGATTTTAGAGAAAGTAAAATTGAAAGTTATATCTATACTGTCTGACATAATTTTATATTTATTCCATATCTTGAAACTATCCAGTAGGTGAACTGAGAACTTTCTTCTCTGCTCTTCTTAAAATAATAAGGTATAAATTAACACCTTGCTTTATATTCCAATCTATCATAAAAAGCATAGCTTGAAATGGTATTTTTAAATGAAAGGAAATATTTCTTTTCCTATAAATGATTCAGCAACAGCTCTTCAACTGGGAGAGTTTTTGAATTACAACTCCTTTTCCTCAAAATACTTGCAAGGTAGTCCATTTCAACCCAAAGGAATGGCTTTTCAGAAGAAAAAAGGAAGTGAGGTCATCACTACAAACATGTGGGGTGGTTTTACTTCATACTGTATTTTATTTGCTCCACTGGACTGAATGAAAGATTCGAGGTCACTAGCTGTGCTCTTAGAATGTCTCATCTGATTCTGCATCATCAAAAAAATCCCCAAAATCTAGTCTCTATGTCCATGTCTGGCATCTGAACCAAAATGCAGTTGTGGGCATGACCACTTGAAAAGCACACTTCTGAACTACACTAATGCAGACACACACTGCATGGCAGGGAAAGAAATTGTGACAATCTTTTGTCCAGCTTTCTTTCATACTATTTGGGAAGGGAGACAGAGTATGGAGATTTCAAATTCAAAGCTTTTCAGAAGGTTTTAATATTTTGAAAGACCTTACTTTAATGAGTATATCACAAACACATCATAGAAAAAAAATCTGCCTTAATAATGCACACAATCCTCATTAGTCTAGTGAAAAGTGAAGGGAGTCAGAAAGGTAAGATGAAGGATGATATGAGAGAGAAAGCTGGCTCAAAAATTCCTGTGATGCAAGGAGCACTGCACTTCTGCTGTAGCTCTAAGGACCATTTAATCTCTCTCTGTGATTCTTTCAAAAATAATTCAGCTGGTTTTATATCATCTTTATTTTGTAATCAGTTTTAGATTAAGGAGAGAATTTTCCCTGCAGCTTATGAAAACTATCAGTGGAACACCAAAGAGGCAATGCTGCAGCGCTGACAACAAGGCACGTCTAGAGGTAGCCATGTGGTGATGGATCAACATGCTCTGATTTATAGATCTAGATGTCTGAATAGTTCTGAATACTAAAAGCTAGGATTACGAATTCCAGAGTTTATAAAACATGGGATTACCTAGCATATGAAAAAAAATTGAAATTTATAATACAGAATGTTACAGGTCTCATTTTCCAGTCATTGAAGAGAATGATTGAATAATACCACCTGGGTGCTTTTATGTTTAGAAAAACTATACTGGTATGTGTGTTCTATTGTAAATTAGCTGCAAGCACTTTTTTCATAACTACTTTAATAGTTTTCCCATTTACATGTTGTCTGCATTTATTTGTACATGAACGAGAGACAAAGTGTGGTCACTGATAAATTTAAATCTCAAGCATTGACATTGTTTGTACTTATGTGGTTTGGAAGCTGGATTACATTCATTTCTGCTGTTGTCATTCTCTCTGCATTAGAAGACTCAACTGTCATTATGTATACATTAACAATGAATTTTTTGATTAAGCATGGAGAGGATTTTAAAAGTTTTAATTGTAGTGAGGACTGCAAATTTCACATCTTTGTGTGATAGATTTTCCTTTGAAGGTCAGAGTACCTAATTGTCTGCAAATAACCTTGCTCCTAATAATCTAAAGATAAGTCATTTTAAATTGTATATTCTTGGGATGCTAATCTTTTCCAAGTTCAAAGTACTTTTCTAAACATTTAAAGAGCACTGTTGATATAGGATTACTCTATATGTCAAAAACTACATTCTCTATAATGGTCTGGTTTATAAAAATGTACATCACTGGGTTGTTCAAGGAAGGTGATAAGTAATTTTACACTTCTGTTTGCTGAGAATGTAGTTCTGGTGCAGGTTAAATAGCTGTAATAAAATGATTATTCAGAAATTTACCTAGCACACCAAATATTTGTTATTTTGTTGCTGTTGAAAAAAAAAACCAAACCCTTCATATTCTTCTTTTACAGTAGAACCTATCCTGTGCTTTGGTTGCATATTGGTCTTTCTGTTAAAACTCATTAGTACCTTTCCTTCCCATATTTCTTCATCTTCTGTGTGCAAATTTAGCTGTCCCAGATGACATTCTCAGAATGTCAACCATAATGTTGTACAAAGCAGGTTGAACTGTGTCTAATTAGTATGTCTTAAAATAACTAGAAAGAAAATTTACTTGTGCCACAAAAAGAGGAGCCTTGTGAATATCTTTTAATTAGAAGAGTCATTATAAAATAAATTTAAAAAATGAAAAATATATTGGAAGGATTCTGAAAACTTTATAATATAGAAATAATATTGGTATAGAACAGTCTGCATAGGGTAATTCTTCACTTAGTCAAAATCAATGTCCTGATAGAAAAATTCCTGAATTTCTGTTAGACTTTTTATAGAGAAAGGTATCACTTCACAAAATGACAACACCAGTACTCTCAGTGACCTTTATTTAAGAGTCATCACTGGATCAACACTCTATTAAATCCTGAAATCTAAGTAAAAATCTCATTAAAACTAACAGTTCTGTATTTGATATTTTACCAGTAAAAATGCCTAATGATATATTGCAAATACAGGGAAGACCATCTGTACTCTGCTTCAACTGCAAACACTTAATGAAATTGAATGCAAAGTGAATATTTAGATAAAAACTTTTAAAGGACAACTAAAATATCATAGAAGGAAGAAATTATATGTATCAGCTAGGTTGAAGGAAAGGATGAAAGAGGGGCTGGTGAGTTTACAGTTCAATAGAGATATTCCTTTCCTTTCACAAAATTGGTTGAGAACTGAGAATTTTACTATGGTAATTGTATATACTATTCAATTCTGCCTTATTTATTCTTTTATGTATGTAATTTATATATTTTCTGAATAATACGTAAAATGTTTTTTAATGACTGAAAATCTATTATGCTTGCTTTGTAAAAAAACTTTTCTTTCTTTTTCTACTTCCATTTTGGACATTTTTTTCAAGTTGCCAATGTATGTTATTGCATAAAGTTTTGATTGATCTCTGATTCTATTTTAATTCAGTGCTTTTCTTCCTTTCCCCAATTCTCTGAGGACTGGCTATTCAGAAGTGGTGTTTGATGTGGTATGTTCTATTTGTCTTTCCATCTTCCTACTGACTATATTCTTTCAGTAAGGATACAGAAGCAGAAATCGTTGTTGTGCAAAACATATATGGACTGCAATTATAAATTCAGTCATACCTTAGTAAACTGGAAAGTGGCCTATATCTTCTGAAAGCCGTAGTCCCTTAGTTTTGTGATAGTGTTAACAAATGTGGGCTGTCTGGTTTTCCTGTCATTGTTTTAGCAAAGGAACTCTCTAATAGTATAAAAACTGCAAGAAAGTATTAAATTATCTTTTTTAGTTTGATGTTAGGAAGCATTTAAATTATAGTCTAAGTATGCCATATTCTACCATCAGATTGGTGAAACATACTTTAGACACAAAGAAAAGGATTTAGCATTAGTCTAATTGAAATCTAAACAAAAAAGAATTATTATTATTCCAGAGCAATTATTAGAGAAAAAGAAAGTAAAGAAAGTATTGCAGAAAAACTTCAATTATAAGAAGTTTAAAAGTTTTATATGCACTTCCTAATAGTCTACACCTCCCGTTCCGATGTTACACTACATTTCCACTGCCCTTCTTCTTCCCAATGTCAATAACGTACCTGTGAAGCTGTACAACAATTCATTTAAAATGAGATATAAGAATATGGGTGCTGCTCTTTTTGTCTCACAGTTCTCTATCTTGGAAGATAGGAATGATAGCCTGCATCACCTAAGTTCATCTGATTTATTCACTTGATTCTGCAGTTTGTAAGGAAGAACAGCTAAGATGATAATATTTTGGCTAGTCCATAATTGTCTTTTACAAAGTCTTTGTGACTTTTATTAAGAATAAAGGATTATTTTGGGTTTAGGTTTATAATTTTTAAGATGGTGACTGCCAGACAAGCCAGGCTGAAATGGTATATGAAGAGGATTGTTGAAGTTTTATCATTCCATAAATGAAAGCAAGATTAGATCTAGTTCTGATTGAAAATGAGCTTTTGTGTGTCCTTTTGTCTCCCAGTAGAAAATAGTGAAGCATTTCTATTTCTTATCATTCTCTTTCATTTTGACTCATTTGAATATTCATTCAGAGAATTCAGAGGAATTATTTTTCTCTTCTTTTCCCTATATTGTCTTTTGCCTTTCTCAATTCTTTTATTTTTATTATTACATTTTATGGTAAAGAAGAACAAAATAAACCAAGAAACAGTATATTAATAGTTTGCCCTTTCTCTTAAATAGTAGCTTTGATGCCAGGGTAATTACAACTTTATTTCTTTTACGACATGTAGTTGGGAAAAAATACACAGTATATTATGACGTGTGGTAGAATAAAGCAAGCTCCATAACTGTGTACCCACAATTTACTTGTTCCTGGACAGTGTACCCATTTGTTTTCTCTTATAATTAGATTGTAAATTTCAACAGGGAAGGTTCTTTGTCATAAATCTATCTAATAACTAACACGATATAGTCTCATTCTGCCTGAAATGTCTCAGAATACCTACCATAAAAGTAATAAGTATTGAAGACTCATTTGTCTCTCAGCATTTCCCTAACACAAAACAGCAAGAGACATTACAATACATAATGATTTTCTTCCCTGTTCTTACTCCGAGAATGATATAAATTATCAAATGATGCATGTATACCTTCCTGTATGTGACACAGAGAGAACACTATGGAATACACACCTTCATCCCAAAGATTAAGAAGGCTAGGATTTTCCATTCTAGTCAGAAGACTCCCTTCAACATGGAAACATGGTTCTATGAAGTACTTTTACTGTCATGATACAATTTATGCATTTATATTTTTCCTAGAAGTTCTTATCTATGTGACAGCTGGCCTTCAGCAACTGCAGTATTCATCCTCTGTAGCAGGATGGAGAACTTTTGTCTTTCATGTGACTTGGAAATCAATTTAAATCTCCCGAGATAAATGTCTGCATATCTATAACTTAGATATTTAATTACTTTAACCAAGAAGGAAATGCTTTTATCTCTCTGTCCTGTTCTGTTTACCAAAGAAACATATCTAATTTTTCAGTCTGCCCTAAAGTGAACTAGTACGTGCTAGTGGCTAGCAGAGGCTTTATGAGTTCTTCAGCCAAAAGCATAATAAAAAAGGGAGGAAATAATGATCTTTCTTACAGCATTAAGAAAGAAAAATGTGTTCTCATTCCCACAGTGATTCTGTAAATTTTCCACAAGAAGTTAATGTTTGTGTCTTTCATAGTTTCCTATTCAGAAGTACCCACCAATTCAAATTGAAAATTCTGGCACTTTTCTTCTTTGTGCATTTCAAATCTGTCTTTCATTAAGATGACTTTTCTTCTCTCACTGTCTTTCTGAAAAACTGCTAAGATGGGAGAGTGTTTAATTCTTCAGTTTCTGTGAGATAACATGAGATATTTGATAATCTTCATTAATTTCACATGGTGTTGATATATATTAAATTTAAATCAAGTTAAACAGTATTTTAAAAGATACTCCATATTTGGGACAAAATTTTATACTTATATTAAGAGGTAGATTTAGGTCTTACTGCTTGTTCTTATTCTTTCATCCTTACACCACACCAGTGTGTTATTTATTACATTAGGCTTGTTATCCTGATTTAAAAATCCTGCTGAAGTCAGGTCTTTTCAGTGTCTTTTAGCCACTCAGCTGCTAGGAATTAATTTAGTACTTTCTGTAGAGTTTTCTGCTGCATTTCCACTGACTTACTGTAAAATTCTGAATTTCTGATTTCTGATTATTGTCTCAGTTCTAAAATCACACCATTTTCAAGTGAAAATACAGTTCACTGCCTCAACCTCTTCTTTCTTTTTTTGTTAGTTCTAGCCCTTCTTCCTGTGTTCTAAAATTTTTTTTGCTCATCTGCTCCTATTTTTTAATGACCTCCCAGAGACAGTATTCAATGGATATTATACAGTAGTCTTATGCTATTTGTACTATCTATGGTAGCAGATTACAGACAACAAACTGAAGTTTTGAATAGCATTCTAATAACAAGCAGTGAACATTTCTTGGCTCCCAGTTTTTTAATCAATTAAAAAAGGGAGACAGTTTGGGGAAAAAAAAAATAGAAGAATAGGATGAAAAAATTCTTACCCAAATTCTCAGGATAATTTTATAATTCTTATTGTTTGGATCTATATGATTCTGTTGAGAAATTTTAAAACTATGGATAAGAATTATAACCCCCATCTTATATTAAATGTTAGTGATTTTATTACTACTCTAAATAGGAAGTGTAAGGAATGGAACAGGATGCTTGAGCGCTTTCAGGAAAGAAAAAGTTAGATGGAATCATAAGGGAGGTAAATTCAGGGTACAAAAAGAATACAGGAAATCTGGGTAAAGAACAGCTATGATGAGTTTTGTAATATTACTTTACTTTTTTCTTTGAAATAATTTTGCTATTTCAAACTTGTATGTAATCCAACTCTGAACAAAAATGTTCTTTTCACAGATGTTGTGCAATCTTCTGTATGTAAATTATGTTGGATCATGTTAGTAATTTTGTAAAATGGATCTGAGCTATGAGAATTCAAAAAATATTATTTTTCTATATTAAATATAATATGCTTTTCTCTTATTGTAGGCTGCTGAACATCAATTAAAGGATGAAAAGCAGAAATTCAATATTTACCCTGAAAGTAAAATGGAAACATCTTAAATTAGTTGCTCAGTGTTCTCAATTATTTTCAAACATTAATGGCATTTATTTTTTCCAGAAATCAGACAGCTCTTTCAGATTTTCATTTAAGTTCAACCATAAACTTTTTTACAATGTTTTTGGTACAGCACACCTTGCAGAAAAAAAACTAGCCTTCCCACTTCAAGGGAAGTACCAGCAAAACATGTTTTACATGGGATCCTTATGTCCAGATGATGAAATGTTATTAGTTTCCTGGGACTCAGGAAAAAAAGGAGAGTTTACCACTTTTGGAAGAAGGGGCAGGCAACTCAAGAAGAGTATAGGGTTCTTGTTAGGTCATGCAGAGAGAAAATTTGAAAGACAAAAGCAACTGTTGTAAGAGATAACAAATTATGTTTTTACAAATACATTAACTACAAAAAGAAAGTTCTGTTAGATAAGGTTTTGATTGGATATTAGAAAAAAAATATTTCTGAAAGAGTGGTCGAAGATTGGAACAGGCTGTGCAGAGAGGTGATGGAGTCAACATCCACAGAGGTGTTCAACAAATGTGTAGATGTGGCATTTCAGGACATGGTTTAGTAGGTATGGTGGTGTTGGGTTGACAGTTGGACTTGATGATCTTGGAGGTCTTTTCTAACTTTAATGATTCTATGATTCCATTCTAGTATAAATGCCATTTACTGGATGAATCTTAGAAGAGATTTCTCATTTTTCAATTCCAAGTGAACTGGTGATGTAGTTATATTTCTATCCTACCTTTGGAAATATATACATTAAGTATTTCACTATAACAGCTGTTTGCTGTAACTGAATACATCACATATCTTTCATTGTCATCTTTGCATATTTAAAATAAAAATATTTTCTGATAGTTTTATTGTGACTTTCTCTCCCTTGCTTTTTGTTTTGGTTTTTTTTTAATAAGACTACTCTGCAATGTATGTTCAGAGTCTGAAAGTATTTCCAAGTGCTCAGATATCTATATAATTTGTGTGCTACAGCTGAATGACTTACTCTTTTCTTTGAAAGCACAACTGTATGTTGTGCCACTGTGCACAACAATCCTTTTTTTGTAATACTGTGTGGTTAGACAAATTGCCCAGGATTTGGAAAATCTGGAGGTGTCCTTTAGACCGAGGGAATGAAATTTATATCCCCTATTTCCAAAGTGACCATCCCAACAATCAAACCAGAAATTACTAATATCTCCTTTATCTGGTGAGGATCTCACCAGGCAGGTGCAGTAGATTTTCTATTTCAGTGCAAGCTTCTTGGTTCAGGGTGTTGTGGCAGGCTTGATACCACTATCTGTTTTATCTGTGCTTAGTTGTAGTACAAAATAAGATTTATGTTTAAAGTTCTACTGGGGAGGGACCCTGCTATTCTCAAATGAAAAGCCACCACTCCCAGAAAATATTGTTTTTTTAAAAATAATGTCTCTCTGAAACTAGTGACACAAGATTCCACAGACCAAATTTTGGTTCCTATTTTTATTCCAGTAGTTGTCTAGTACAAAATCCAAAAATATTCTTGGGATTGCCCTTACGAAGGGACATATCTCCTCTACCTGAACTTGAATCCCTTCTCCACATTTTAACCATAAAGTCAAGTCCTTTTTTGTTTTCTTTCAGCCTCCTCACTTGTTTTCCTGGCTACATAGCATTGTTAAGAGGTGAATAACAAGCAGCCTTGTTTGGAAAGTCAACTAAAATTACTGTATCTGTGAACATATTCTGTTATAAAAAATGTAGAAAACTAATTAAAAGTACTTGGTTTTTAGTTTGTTTGGTTTGGGGCTTTCTTTTTCCCCCTAGAGAAATACACTAGTATTATCTGTGGGATAATATCTGTTAGGTTTCTTTGGTTTTTTTAAGCAAGTTCACAACTGAATTCCATAAAAGCAGACTGAAAAAAACTGTGGGGGCAGTGTTTCTCAGACAGGGAGCAAGGTCTCATAATAGGCACCGAGAGGAGCAAGAATACATTAAGCTGGAACTTTGGCCAAGCACTTCATAATGTGAAGCCATGCCTCAGGCAACAGAATGCATTAGTGCCTTTTTCTGAATCACTCTCATTAATTTGTATACCTAAAATCTTCATAATTTTCACTTAAGGCAAAAAAAAAAAAAGTTACTGAAAATCTTGTCTATAGAGAATTTCCTGATAGAGAAATGTATTAGTCAAATATGTATATCTTGCAATTAATTCCAATGCATAATAAGTTCTTTCTCTAGTAAACTAAACTGCTGTTATACTGAACATTATAGGTAATACAGGTTATTTTAAAGCCAAAATTAGATTAATCTAACCTTTCACCATCTGTTCTAAATACTTAGTCTGAATGCAAAGGAGCATCATAATCCAATAGCCTTAAGGAGTAAGATATAAATAACTTAAATATAGCTGTATGTTAGACCATCTTGGAGTACAACTAAGTC
This sequence comes from Gorsachius magnificus, assembly GCA_034008185.1. NCBI lineage: Eukaryota > Metazoa > Chordata > Aves > Pelecaniformes > Ardeidae > Gorsachius > Gorsachius magnificus. Next base: position 170,710,110 of record CM067081.1, read on the forward strand.
TCTTGTGTTACACGAGTTAGTCACAGGAAAATGTGTTTGCACCCAAAGAAAGAACAGATTGAAAGACAACTTGATGTGATCGTAAAGGGCTTTTATTCACTTCACTGATCTTTTTATTAGAAATAAAAGTACCTCTCCACCCCAATGATTTTCATGAACATGAAGGTGTTTGAAAGTTTAGCTTAAAACAATAATGCAATATTTCTTGCTGTATCACTGTTTTGTTTGTTTATTTGTTAGCTGATTACCATTACCATACCATAACTATGCTTTTGACACCTTTGTGACTCACCTGTATCCCATCTTCAGTCTCAGACTTCCAGTCAACAGTTTTCCCATGGGCTGATGGCAGTCTTAAGACTGTAGACTCCTGACAGTTTGCTGTGATGACTTTATCAGATCTGAAATTAAGTTAACTTTGCAGCATTTGCTGTTTTTCTGAGTAGAGAGGTGGTAATGAATTCAAGTTATTAACTAATCAGCCATTTTTCACAAAGCATACAATTTGAGACACTGACATTTATGAGAAAGTGTGGATGATAAAGGAATAGATGTTCAAAGTAGTGTCTAACTTACACGCAAGTCCCTAATTAGGCCAGTCTCAAGTCTTTCATTTCTTTGTTCATTTGCTATTGTGAAGATACTGTTCTATAAGTAAAGACTGTATCTTTGCTTTATTAGACCTCTTGACAATCATCCAAATAGCACACACTGTCCTACCACTCTAACTGTAGGTATAAATTCCTCCTATTTCCATGCATACCTTGGGATGATATTTCCAAAGACTTCCAGTTTATGTTACTGGTTTGCAGTAACTATCATCCAGGGAATTAATTTTCATCAGGAAATACACCCTATGGTCCCAGAACACAACAATACTTGTAATATGTTGAGTATTCTATGTATTCACGATATTGATACTTTATGAAGACTTTGAAATTTCCATCCTTCCAAAGGACCGTGTCTGTGATATAATGTGCAAACCTGATGTTTTACTTTATTAGCTTTTTTGACTCTTCTGATTTACGGGGATGCATTTTTAGTGAAAACATGAGATACACTTTGAGCATCATCACAGAAGATTATTTTTTTTATCCTTGCTATTTCCAGTAGATCAACAGCAGCAATAGTATACATATACTAGCTTTAAGGTTCTTTAATAGTCTTCCATACGCATTATGTAAGTCTGTAAATTCAGTTCAGCATATGTTGAAGACAGCCTACTTCTGAAACCCATAAATTACAGTGAGAAGCATTCAGACCAAGAACATTATTTCCCTGGACAGCAGCCGAAGTCAAGTGTATACTATTTTTTATTCAAAGTGATTCTTGTGAAATTCTTAACTTCTTGGTAACTTTGACAAATCTGCATAATTCATGCTTTAGGTAACTTCATTTAATCCTAACTTCATCACATATTTTAAATTATCATTCTTAAGACAAATGCCTAACAAGGCTATTTAAGGTTGTTGTGGTTTAACCCTGGCTGGCAACTAAGCACCACGCAGCTGCTTGCTCACTTCCCCAGGGTGGGATGGTGGAGAGAATTAGAAGGGTAAATGTGAGAAAGCTCGTGGGTTGAGATAAAGACAGTTTAATAGGGAAAGCAAAAGCCGTGCATGCAAGCAAAGCAAAGAAGGATTTCATTCACCACTTCCCATGGGCAGGCAGGTGTTCAGCAATCTCCAGGAAAGCAGGGCTCCATCACGCATAACAGTTACATAGGAAGACAAACGCCATCACTCCAAATGTCCCCCACTTCTTCTTCCTCCAGCTTTATAATCTGAGCATGATGTCATATGGCATGGAATAGCCCTTTGGCCCATTGGGGTCAGCTGTCCTGGCTGTGTCCCCTCCCAGCTTCTTGTGCGCCTGGCAGAGCAGGGGAAGCTGAAAAGTCCTTGACTAGTGTAAGCACTACTTAGCAACAACTAAACCATCAGTAAGTTATCAACATTCTTCTCATACTAAATCCAAAACATACCACTATACCAGCTGCTGAAAAGAAAATTAACTCTGTTCTAGCCAAAACCAGGGCAAAGGTTTGCTGACTTTTTTCATATACTTATTTATTTATGTTTGATTATAGAGTTTTGGTTTTCCCTGGTGTACTGGAAAAGACGAAGAACACATTATTTATAGTTATAGGGAAAAAAAAAAGCAGAAAAAGCTTGTTTGCATTGTTGCATACATACACTTTTTAAGTGTATATATCCTAATATGACTAATTTGACAAGCTGTTAGAGTTTGAGAAAGGTACCAGCAAAACCATTATATTTACAGCCTAAATATTGGATGCATTCTATTTTCTAGATAGTGAGAGTAGTTACAATGAGTACAAATCAGTACTTGTTCCCTCATGAAAATTGAACTCATTAACTTCTTCCTACAAAAAGCTGGAGTTTGTTGGTTTTTTTCCAGTTTTGTTTTTTGTTGTTGTTGTTGTTTTGGATTGGTTTGGTTTGGGGTTGTGGGTATTTCCATTTGGTTTTGTTTGATTTGGTTTGTTTCTTTTTTTCTATTTGGCCAGTGTTATGCTGCTTGCCAGACTTTCTGAATCAAAGAAAACCTAAGAAATATTTCTGGTATTGACTTAATTCTCTGGCTAGACATTCAGTCAGTTAGCTGCTTGAAAAAGCATATCTTGGATGAAAAGCAACCACTGTTGGCTTTTATACTGTATTTTTAAATAACTTAGAGACAGTGATTGGCAGACCTACTTTGCTATTTCCAACTTTTCAAAGCTGGATTTTTTTTCAGTATCCAATTTGGACTTTCTTTCAATTATTTTGGGACCTAATAAATATTCAAATAAATAATTGCATACCTCTTCACAAAGAATGACAAGTTAGAAATGAAAAAAAACCATCAAGACTTTCTGCTTCCTTAGCAAAGTTTATACAATACAAATATGTTTTGATTTTATCAGAGACGCAATCATTCCTTTAGGGGTGGAGAAACTCTAGCAATTTTTTGACAGCTTCATCACAAGTAAGGGCCTCTAGAGTCTGAAACCGCTGTCCAGTGTGTCTGTGATAGAATAAATTAACATATGATTTTCTTTCTTTTTGAAGCTATGGCAGTATTTTAGATAAATATGATTGAAAAGAACTTAAGTGTTACAGAATGAGAAGAAGTCTGTATTCTCTAGAGCATGACCTGGAAATGTAGGTGCAGCAATTAACCAGGAATTTTTTTCTCCTTCTGTCAAGGTCATTTTCACATTCAATTTATAAAAACAGTAGATAAGAAACATAAAACTTTTTCTTAAACAGCATTTTAGTCAAAGTGACTGTGGTATTCAATGATGTCCTATTGCTGAAGCTGTTTGCAGGGATAACAGCCCTATTTTTGGGGTAGTGTAATTATCTTCATGGAAGAGTAATAAATATATTCAACTTTGTCTCTGGTATCATCTAGTTTCATGTTAGTCCTACACAGCTGCTAACAAGCTTCCAAGTATACCCATCACATTTATGAACCTTAAACTGGAGATCTCTACCAGTTGAAGAAGTTTCTCTCTGTTGGGTGAAGGTGTGTGGAATTCCCTTGTTTCAGAGAAATAACTCAGTTTCAAAATTCAATGTCAGTGGATTCCCATTTTGGAATGGGAATATTTGTTGCATAAAATTATTGCCTGAAAATCCTCTTCATGTCCTTAGCTTCAGAGCTTAGGACAATCAGGTTACTAACCATCCTTGGTTAGTAGATATAACTTCATGAATGTACGGAAACACTTCAGTTCAAATATTAGCTTCCCCTACACACAACAGAAAAAGGTGGTGCTTGGAGTGTATGGAGAGTGAAAATTACTTGATTCCAGAGAAGAGCATGGTCTATCCCAGTGATGACTTAAATTTATGACAACTTGAAAATTTTACTGGGTTTTTTTTCTATTAGAAAATCTCTAACTTTGCATCCAAAATCAGCTTTTATCTAGTTCTAGCTCAGCTTTAATATCAGGTTTGAATTCAGTTCATGATTTATTTTAATTTTTCTTCAATTTGAGGAGTTAAATCTATTAAGGAAAAAACACTGAATTTTAACCCTCAAAAAACAAACTTTAATTTAAAGCCAGTTCCATGTATATTAAAAATATTTTATAGGTAATATTCCTTTTCCGGTTATTCTCCTTTCTTATTTTAAAAGGATTGATTTGAAAGGACCTTATTCTCAGAGCAATTACAGGCAAGACATGCTTGACTTTCTCAGACAGCAGAAATTCATAAAACTGCATTCAGTCCCCTGGGACTGTCTTTTATGGTTTGAAGGGTAGCATTATTTATTCAAAGATGATTTAGAAAGACTTTTACTAGGAGCTTGAATGCTGAAGATATTATTTTGAATGTCTACAAAATTTATGTTTTTTATCTTTTCTTCTCTTTTTTTAGCTCAGTTTCATTAAGACAGGTTTATGCAATCACTTGTTCCATCTGTCATTCCCTTTTCCCTAAAAACCCTTTACCTGCTGGCCAATTTAAACCAAATTTGACATGGAAGTACAGAGCTCAAAACCAGTACGTGGTTCCGATTTTAGAGAAAAGAATATACTATACTGAAAGAAAATCTACATCAGGACCTCAAGAGTTCTGTTCTTTCTGAACTGTCCCATTGTAGGGTGACTTGGGTTGGCTGAGACCTTGGTGATTCCTGTTCACTCCTGCCCAGGTGATAGGTGGGAAAAAGGAAATATTCATAAGGTTGGTGAGGAACGAAGTGGTAAACTGAAGATATCACAAAGCAGCGGTGTCATAGGCAAAGGTAATGCACTACTGTGCAGAAATCAAGACAAATCTCTGGGGAACTAGTTTATTTAGTTTAATCGTTCACTAAAAAAAAAAAAAAAAAAAGACAAATCAAACATGTTTTTTTAACTTTCCACTCTTGTAAATACTTTGGTGAAAATATTGGGGGGAAAAAAAAAAAAGATCCCTAGAAGCTGCTTAGAACTTGGTAAGGAGTAATGCTCATAAATTCAAGAGTGATGTGATTATATAAGGTGTTCAGGTACAGTAAACTGTGATGCAAGGACGTAATCAAACTTTTATATATGTTAGTGAGCAGTCACTTACTAGCCGAAATTAACATCTCTATTTCAGCATTGCATTTAAAACCTTAAATCACATTAGATTTTTTTTAAGAGTTGCCATAAATACTTACATGCACACAGATTTCCTACTTGAAAGACATTTTTAAATTTTTTGCCACCTTTTGCATCTCTGAGAACATGTCTCTTTGGGCTGAGCTTTGAATCTCTTAAGGATGAGATTCCACTGCCTCCCTAGACAAGCTGTTCCACGCTTAATTGTTCACAGTATCAAGATTTTCTTTATATCTAATCATAATTTTCTTTCTAGAAACTTGTGCCTGTTGCATCTTTTCTTGTGCACCTGAGAGGAAACTGGCATCTAATAGCTGATTTTCTAGTCTAAACTGCTCATTCTAACTTCCCCTTGTTAGTAGACAGAAACAGACATTCAGTGATTACAGCCAGTCATCTCCAGCATTGTCTCAATGAGCTGAATCACCTCTGAAGGTGCTTATTTCTCTGACTGCATTTGAAATACAGGTTAGTTTTGCATTAATAACTTTCTGATAGCATGGCTTTAAAATAAGCTGAATACTAATGCTTCACTGGGATCAGAAAAAGACCAACATTTATTTCCACCTTTATATATTTATGCCTTTTGTACCTCAGACATCAATGTTATATTATGATGATGAGTCACACTCTTTCTTATCTGTAGTTGTGTATGGACCCCTTTACTTTTATTATTGATTTTCTCTGTTTTGACAGAGGTATGGCACTGTATGGTCTGGCAATAAATATTGAGAAAGTCTCATCTTTTATGTGTGAACGGTCAAACTGATGATAAAAATTCCTGAAGGCTAGAGAGGGAGTTTCATCATAAGGCTTATAAAACCTTTAAACAAGGCTACTAAATAAAGATTTTATGTCAGCTTTCCGTTTTGGAGTATTAGAAGACTGGAACATTTTCATGGAGGGCTTTCATGGTTAAGAGGCATGACAAATTTTTGAATAGAATTGCTTTAGTTGGGAGAACCTAGAAAGACCTTCTTTTGATTGATGATGAAGAAGAAGTAAACATCAAATTCTCATGTTTTCAGTTAGAAAACTGCAAGATTGCCACAGTCATTGTGCCATAGATAAATTATCAGCAATGCACTGATGGTCAGTGAGTGCATTTCTGGGAGGACAGATGACTGTATTAACGTAAGCACAATAAGCATAACTTTTTAGTTATAATAAGAAAAGTTTGAACTTTTTTTTTCTAATTTATCCTACATGCTTTCTTTAAAACTTCTTCTGAAAATGAGAAGTATATTACAAATATAAAATATTTTAACTGATTGAAGAAAGTTAAATAAAAAGAAAGGGCCTCTTTGGTGGTTCTTGTCAGACAACAGAATCAATTTCCAAATTTTTTCAGGCATTTTTGTAGTGATGTCCATATTTATGTCCTAAATATGTCAGATCCAGAGTTTTCTTCAATTTTCTGTTTGGTCTGCCATCTTCTAGTCTTTCTAGTATACTGACCAAGATGAGGTTAAAATATGGTATAGGACAGTATCTTTGAAATCATGGTGGTTATTATACTAAATCAGGTGATGGAGTATTTTCTTTGTCACAATAAACTGATTGGTGTCTCAACACATATTGTGTTCCTAGGAAACACTAGTAGCTCTTATCCATATTCTTTATTCACTTTGACTTGAAACTGTAGTTATTCCTTGAAATAGAAATATGCATTGCCATATGTACATAAAAAGGTCTGCCTCTACTGATAGCCTCTGTAAAGAACTTTCATGGTCACAGTACATATTATACACCCCTACTTTTGGGAAAGGAAATTTATAATAGAAAATGTGAAAGACATAGGACATGGGAGAGACCATTTTTTAAGTGCACTAGCAATAGATTTTATGTATCCCAAGAACATATTTTATTAGTAAATAACATATTCAATGTAAAGAAATTTCAGAAATAGGAAAAGAATTTTAATGGGTTTATACAGTTTACAGACAGAGGTGTGATATTGCAGATATTTAATGTTTTACAGAATCTGAATTCATGATAAGGTGAAAGCATCTATATGTACGCAGGCGATAAGATTGTATTTTCAATATGTGTAAGAGTGGTAAAATTTGTGTGTAAAGAATAAAAGAGGTATGTTTCAGCATTTAAAATTAGTTGAACTTTTAACATTGTTAAGTTGCTTTTCGTTCCTCTGCTGAGTTCACCTAAAAAATAGAAGGGAAAAATTTGCTTTAGATTAAAAGAGTAAAACAAATATCTCTTTTCCTCTTACATTTCCCCTGTCTTCTTGTAGGTTCAGTAGAAAAACTACAGTAAAACACTGTAAGAAATGAAAAATAGAAGAACGGCTAGAGCTACAACCATTGCTGATAGAGATTTTGTCATCTTTCTTATATCTTAGTTACCTAGCATGGGGAAAACCTGGCGTCAGTTTTCTTTTCTGTCATAGAAAATATGAGCCTTTCACATCTTAAATATACATTCTCTTCTCTGATCTCACATTTTCCTCCTGATCTTCCAGTTCAATAATTGTTGCTCTTGTATCCTCTTGGAACAAATGAAATTGATTCCTAGAAAACTATCTAGAGAAAATGTTTTGAAGTTGCTAGTAATTTTGAAGTTGCCTAAGCTGCAATGTTACAGAGTTCAATTCTCTTCAAAACATATTTTGCAGTTGGTGTCTTGGAGTCTTTGAGACAGTCAAGTTAAAAAATCCTAGTGATACAACAAAGTCCAAGGAATGTGGAAGTGATGATGTTTCCAGATTCTATTGCCAGCACAATATTTTACTCCAGAGTCTTGTCTATGCATTGCCTTCAGGCTTGGTAATTGATAGGTGGAACAGGAAAAAAAAGTACATTAAATATCCAATTCTGACTGTGGGCATGTACAAATGTTTTCACATTTTCTTCTTTTGTATGCTTGCTTTCATCTGTTTAAAATATAATAGAGCTGGAAAGAAGTGTTAACAATGCAGAAAAGAAATGAATTTATACTAGAGTATCAGACTAGAGAAGCAGTCAATTTTATTAAATTAAATTGAGGGAGAGAGAGAGATTGATTTTTTATCTAATATAATTGTGTGGATGACATGTCATAGTCACCATGACAAAGTTAACCAAAAGTGTTCTGTGAATTTTTTGTAGCACTGCACCTGTCCAAGTAAATGAAACATTTCTGGACAAATTTCTAAGTAATGGAATTAGTCTCTATTTACATGGCTGTGATTGAGTCTGATATTTTATAAAACATTCAAGTGTAAACTCCTACTTCAGTATAAAAGCATTCTAAATTGGAATAATTTGTTTTCTTTACTGATAAAATTTCAAAATAATGAAATAAACAAAAAAGTGCTAAATTCAAATTCAGCTAAACTCTGATTCTATGATTCTGTGAAAGGCAATTCTTAGAATCTACACCAAACAAACCCTTTGAAATGCATGCACAGCAAATCAGCTTTTAGTTTTGAGTTACTTCATTAATTTGTGCACTAGTCAAGTGCAAATAATGTGGAGTTGTCTAGTTGCTACTTTAGTGGGGTTTTTTTTAGGGGACGAGGCTTTTTTTCTAAGATTTCTAAAATGCCCAGTTATCAATAATCAATGTTTCAAATACAGATTTTGAAACTGCTTAAATTCATTAACAGTTAGGTCTACAAATAATTTCTTTAATATAGAATCATAGAATCATAGAATGTTTTGAGTTGAAAGGGACCTTCAGAGGACATCTAGTCCAATCCCCCTGCAGTTAGCAGGGATACCGTCAACTAGAGCAGGTTGCTCAGAGCCCCATCCAACGTGGCCTTCAATGTTTCCAGGGATGGGGCCTCTACCACCTCTCTGGGCAACCCATTCCAGTGTTTCACCACCCTCGTTGTAAAGAATTTCCTCCTTATATCCAGTCTAAACCTACCCTGGTTTAGTTTAAAACCATTACCCCTTGTCTTGTCACAGCTGGCCCTACTAAAAAGATTGTCCCATTCTTTCCTATAGGCCCCCTTTAGGTACTGAAAGGCCGCAATCAGGTCTCCCCGCAGCCTTCTCTTCTCCAGGCTGAACAAGCCCAACTCTCTCAGCCTGTCCTCATAGGAGAGGTGCTGCAGCCCTCAGATCATTTTTTGTAGCCCTCCTCTGGACCCGCTCCAACAGTTCCATGTCCTTCTTGTGTGCTTTAGTTAGCATAAGCAATAAAGCAATAGAACTTTAGTTGGCATAAGCAATAAAAGCTTGAAAATAAGAGATTGTTCAGGAATTCTAAAATAGTGAAACTGCAACTGGACTCTTAACAGATGTCATTATTGCCTTGAACAATTAACACTCAGACATTATTAATATCTTTCTTTGCTTTGAAGAAAATAAGTAGGAAAATATCAGAAATAGAAATATAGGCAACAGTGTCAATAAGGTCAATAAGGATGTTCTTTGAACACATTAACCAAATTAAATGCTGGTTATGCATAACTTGACCATGGTCTTGTAGCAGATGTTGCTCAGTACAAGACAAAAAATGCCTTGACATGGGGGATAGGTAAAGAGTGAGGGTTTCAGTGGTTTTTTTCATCAAAGATATTAATTCATACTATTTTTTAGGAAAGCAAACCAAGCAGATGGAGCAAAGAGAGAAACTACTGTTGATACATTTTTAAAAAAACAAAGAAAGGAACTGGTTTAATAGCATCTAATTTCCATAAGCATGTCATGGTGAACATTTACAGGAAAGTTTTGAAAGCCCATTATGTTATTATTGAATGAGCCATGGAGATCAGCCAGGTAAGCAAAATGACATGGATCTTTTTCAGTTCATGAAGAGCTGTGCAAAATATTACAACAATGCTGAAACCTGCCCTTCCATTCTTCTACAGCAATCTCCTCCAATATTTCCTCGCTCCTTCCAGTGGTGGGCAGAGGCATGGGACAATATGAGCAGACTCAGTCTATTAACATGTGGCTTCGTGACTGGTGTCGCCGCCACAACTTTGGGTTCTTTGACCACGGGATGGTCTACATGGCACCGGGCTTGCTCAAGTCAAACAGGAGCCAGCTTTCTCAAAGGGGGAAGAGGGTCTTTGCCCATGAGCTTGTGGGGCTCATTGACAGGGCTTTAAACGAGATGTGAAGGGGGAAGGAAAACCTATTGGGCTTGCCAGTGACAGGCTAGGGGATGAAACGCAAGGGTTGGAGGGACTGGGTGCTAGTATGAGCCTTCAACCTGTTGCCCAGCATTGTGCCAGGGGCACTGCAGAGAAGTTGAAGTCTGGCGGAGGTGAGCCGAAGGCTCCTGAGGTAGTAGGAGCCAACAAGAAAAAGCCCGTGAAACACCTCAGAGTAAATGAGGGGTGTTGTGCTATGAAGGTGACGAGGCCGACAGCTCATATGAAATGCCTCTATACAAACGCACGCAGCATGGGAAACAAACAAGAGGAGTTGGAAGCTATCGTGCTGCTAGAAAGCTACGACCTGATTGCCATTACGGAAACTTGGTGGGATGAATCCCACGACTGGAATGTAGCTATTGATGGCTACAGGCTGTTCAGAAGGGACAGGTGAGGAAGGAGGGGTGGAGGCGTTGCCCTTTACATCAAGAAATCATTAGAGTGTGAAGAGCTGGCCCTAAAGAATAGCCACGAGCAGGTCGAAAGCTTATGGATAAGAATCAGAGAGAGAGGCAACAAAGGGAACCTGGTGGCTGGTGTCTACTACAGACCGCCAGATCAAGAGGAGCCGACTGACAAAGCGTTCTTCCTCCAACTCCGGGAGGCTTCGTGCTCGCAGGCTCTCGTCCTGCTGGGGGACTTCAACCACCCTGACATCTGCTGGCAGACCAACACGGCAAGCTGTAGGCAATCCAGCAGGTTTCTCGAATGCATTGAGGACAACTTCTTAAGCCAGGTAATAGACACCCCTACCCGAGGGGATGCGATACTGGACCTGGTGGTCACCAATGTAAGCGAGCTCGTCGGAAATGTCAAGATCGGAGGCAGCTTGGGTTGCAGTGATCATGCGATGGTAGAGCTCAAGCTCCAGAGGGAAATGGGAAGAACAAAGAGTGTAGTCAGGACCCTGAATTTTAGAAAAGCAAACTTCCAGCTCCTCAAGGAGATAGTCGGAAGGACTCCCTGGGAAACGTTCCTCAGGGACAGGGGAACAGAACAGAGCTGGCAGATCTTTAAGGATGTGATCCACGGAGTGCAAGAGCTCTCGATCCCCAGGTGTGGACGAGAGATGCTGGTCAAACTAAGGAGGAAGAGGGACAGGCATCCTGGGAAGAGTATAGGGACGCGGTCCGGTTGTGTAGGAATGGGGTCAGGAAGGCCAAGGCGCAGCTGGAGCTGAACTTGGCTAGGGATGCAAAGAATAATAAGAAGGGTTTCTACAGGTATATCAGCCGGAAAAGGATGGTTAAAGAAAGCGTACCCCTGCTGATGAGCGAGACTGGCAAGCTGGTAACAGCAGATGAGGAGAAGGCTGAGGTACTCAACACCTTTTTTGCCTCAGTCTTCACTGGGAACCTCTCTCCTCACCCCACCCAAGTGGATGGATGGCATGACGGGGACCGGGAGGACAAAACCCCTCCCACTGTAGGAGAAGATCAGGTTTGTGACCACCTGAGGAACCTGAACGCACATAAGTCCATGGGACCTGATGAGATGCATCCCAGAGTCCTGAGGGAATTGGCCGATGTAGTCGCCAAGCCACTCTCCATGATAGTCATGGCAGTCAGGTGAAGTCCCTGGTCCATGGTGACTGGAAGAAGGGAAACATTGTGCCCCTTTTCAAAAAGGGTAGAAAGGAAGACCCTGGGAACTACCGACCTGTCAGCCTCACCTCTGTGCCTGGGAAGATCATGGAACAGATCCTCCTAGAAGCTATGCTAAGGCACATGGAGGCCAGGGAGATAATTCAAGACAGCCAGCATGGCTTCACCAAGGGCAAGTCCTGCCTGACGAACCTAGTGACGTTCTATGATGGTGTGACAGCATCAGTGGACAAGGGAAAACCAATGGATGTCATCTATCTGGACTTCGGCAAAGCCTTTGACAAGGTCCCCCACAACATCCTTCTCTCTAAATTGGAGAGCTACGGATTTGATGGGTGGACTGTTCGGTGGATAAGCAACTGGCTGGATGGTCGCATCCAGAGGGTAGTGGTCAATGGCTCGAGACCGGTGACAAGTGGTGTCCCTCAGGGGTCCGTACTGGGACCGGTGCTGTTTAGTGTATTCATCAATGACTTAGACAGTGAGATCAAATGCACCCTCAGCGAGTTTGCGGATGACACCAAACTGAGTGGTGCGGTTGACACACCAGAAGGACAGGATGTCATCCAGAGCGACCTGGACAGGCTGGAGAGGTGGGCCTGTGTGAACCTCATGAGGTTCAACAAGGCCAAGTGCAAGGTCCTGCACCTGGGTCGGGGTAACCCCCAGTATCATTACAGGCTGGGGGAAGAAAGGATCGAGAGCAGCCCTGCCGAGAGGGACTTGGGCGTGCTGGTGGATGAAAAGCTGGACATGAGCCAGCAATGTGCGCTGGCGGCCCAGAAGGCCAACCGTACCCTGGGCTGCATCAGGAGAAGCGTGGCCAGCAGGTCAAGGGAGGTGATTCTGCCCCTCTACTCTGCTCTGGTGAGACCTCACCTAGAGTACTGCGTCCAGCTCTGGAGCCCTCAGCACAAGAAAGACATGGAACTGTTGGAGCGGGTCCAGAGGAGGGCTACAAAAAATGATCCGAGGGCTGGAGCACCTCTCCTATGAGGACAGGCTGAGAGAGTTGGGCTTGTTCAGCCTGGAGAAGAGAAGGCTGTGGGGAGACCTGATTGCGGCCTTTCAGTATCTAAAGGGGGCCTATAGGAAAGATGGGGAAAATCTTTTTAGTAGGGCCAGCTGTGACAGGACAAGGGGTAATGGCTTTAAACTAAAACAGGGTAGGTTTAGACTGGATATAAGGAGGAAATTCTTTACAACGAGGGTGGTGAAACACTGGAATGGGTTGCCCAGAGAGGTGGTAGAGGCCCCATCCCTGGGAACATTGAAGGCCACGTTGGATGGGGGCTCTGAGCAACCTGCTCTAGTTAGCGGTGTCCCTGCTCACTGCAGGGGGGTTGGACTAGATGACCTCTAGGGGTCCCTTCCAACCCAAAACATTCTATGATTCTATAAATATGGTGATGGAAATTGCTTTGTATAATGAACGTAGTAATAATGTGATGCAAAGAGGTCTGGGACAAGACCTCTTGTTTTATCAAGTATAGTAAATGTTTCATTTTGGGTTTTTTCTCCCACCACATTGAAGGTTGTGTTATAGCACTACAGCAAATAACTCTTCCTATGCAGCTTTAAATTGTTTCATTATATAAGGCAATTTTTCTGTCTTGATGAATACATACATCATTTCTTGTTCTTCTGTTCCTCCCTTAAGTTCTTAAAAGACAAAAACTCATCTGTGACAGTGAGGCCTACATATATTGGTGAGATATACAGAGAAGACAAACTGGCCGATTCTCTTACCCTTTCTACCTTTCTCCACGAACTGTATGAAAATTTTCAGCATTACTGCTATTAAGTGCCGTAAAAAAATGCAGATAAGGTATGCCATTGACTCTGCTTTCACATATCCAGTAAATTTTATACTCACTCTACCACCTTGTTTTGTGAAGACAATAACTCTGGAAATACAAATGGTAATTTTTTTGAAACATCTGTGGCAATTTAAAAGAAGGCTGCCTAACAAATTTAGTTAGTACCCATCTGCTCTAGGTTATCAGTCCCACACCTCTGCAATGTCTTTATCCCATGTGTGTGAGCTGTTGCTATTTCCATGGTGGTGGGTCTTCATTACTAAAGCATTTCTAAGATTTGCATTTGCTTTTTATGAAAATCACCTTTTGCTTTCATATTTTCCATTTTTTATATGCAAACATTTGTCAGAATGTTCTTTTTTCATCATTAAAAATAGCTTGTTTCCATGGAAACTGATATTTAGAGTGTTTATCTATTTGTGAAAATTATTTCCTATGCATATAGCCCACTAATCCTGCTTTACAAAGTTTGTCATATGTTTTGACTATATAGATGCTCTTCAATCCATTACTCTGAACATCTCTCCCCTATACATTAGCTCTTTTTCCTTTCTGTTTGAAAAGTAATAGCCATTTGGAATGAATTCTCTCAGGCAAACACGAGGAATGTTAATTGCAGAAGCTTAAGAAATAACTAGGAACTGATCGTCATATGTAAAAGTAGTTGAAAAGAACGAGGTAGATCCTGAGAAATGGAGGAGGTACTTAAGTCATACTGAATTATATTGTCTTGGCTGTTACATACTAATGACAGTGCAGTATGGAATATACAGTAACTCCTGTCACAGTAAGCAATACTTTGTGGAAACAAAGCAGGAGCTCTGTAGGAGAAAGAACAGAAACTCAGAGCTGTCCTGTAGGATTCTCAGAGAAAGGCTAATCCACTGAAGTAGATTTCCTGTGCTCTTCATTGTTTTCATTCAAGAGGTTATAAAATATGGCTGAAGTTACTCAGTTGTTTATTGGTTCTAATTTAATGTTTTGGATTTAAGGTGTATTTTACTTAACGACAAGAAAGTTTTATGTTGCTAATATCATGTGATTTAAACATTTTCTATATGTGATCTACTCAACTGGTATCACACTAGGCAAATCCATAAAAATTTAATTTAAAGACACCTAAAAATTTTGCTTCTTCTAGTGCAAGTACCAGAGCCTTATTTTGTTTTAACTTGTTTTGGTATTCTGTATTTATAAAATATGACATAATTGAATACATACAGGTTAAAAAATTAGTAAATCAAGGATCAGAGAGTAGTGATGGAAAGAAATGAAATTTGGATGGAAAGAAATGAAGTTGTATATGAACAGACAGAATACAATAGAAACATTATGATTAATAAAACAAGCTGCATTTTACAGCATTGTTTGAGTGGTATTTTTAACAATATATGTAAGACCTTTTTTTTGAGACCAATTCAATTAGTTACTGGTGGCACAACATTTTTTTTATTTCATATTAACATCACAACAAAGAATAGGCCTTTGCAGCTCTTTTAAAACCATCAGTTGAGCATGCATTATACTGGTGAGCCATAGAGTAGTTTTTGAATTGTTAATGTCTTATTAAGTGTCAGTATGATGAATTATCTTTTGAAAGATGTGGCAATGTCATCTTTAGACAGATGCAAGGTTGTAATGTATATTGCACAACAGTATCTGCATAATGTTCTGCTATCAAACAGTACTTTAAATTCAAGCATTAAAAACATGGAGCATGAGAAGTTTAAGGTTTAATAAAGCTGGAATATATTCTGTGTGAGCATCTGAAATATTGTAATTACTGTATTTAATTGTTAAACTGTATGTTTCAGATTATTCTTTACTCTGCAATATCTCCTGGGCTGACAAGTTTCAGTATTAATTACCAGCCAGTTCATTAATTGTATATATGGGATTTCTCAGTGACAGGCAAAATTCGTCCTCATTATTCTTTAACTAGGATCGGAACAAATGAAGCTGCAGTGAAAAAGGTTAGAGTATCATCAACAGAAAGCATTCCAAATCCAGCCAATTACATCAGGAAGCCTTCATATGTTCAGTGGTCAGGATGGAGGCAAAGAAAACTGCTGGGGTTTTTTGTGCACAAGGATCTGTGAGCACTGGGCAGGTGAAAATGTTCCAATGTGTCCAAGCCTACTCACTGGCAATCTGTCTGACAACAGATTTCCACACCCTCATCAAAGTAGAAAATCTTAATCCTGGCAGAAGTTTAAAGGAAAATATGGACAATGGCATGGTGGGATTCAACAGAAGATAGCAAATACATTCTTTTAAAATATCCAGATACAAACTGTAGACTCTATCTGTGCACCAGTGAAGGATCTCTGCTACATAAACCTTGATGAGGGGAAAATAAATTATATTAATACAGGCAGGGGGAAAATTGAATAAAAGGACATTTAGCTTACTTCAGATCTTAGTCTATGATCATTGAGTTCCAGCACCCTCCTTGGCAATGTAGATTTTCCCCCAAAGAATCCAGCTGAAGGTTGCCCATTTTTATTCTCTAGTGATTGTTGAAGATTGGGTCTTGTGCTCTAAGTGACACCTTTGAATCCTTCCGCTAGGCAGTTCATTTAATATCAAGGATATCCCATTAAGGATACTCCATTAGGAAACAGCAAACCAGTAATTTTCTAGTATCCTGTGGAGAAGGAAGACTGAATTTTTTCAAGTAAAATTTTGTAAATGGTCTGGGATTAAACCTTCTCTTCCAATTACAACAAACAAATAACACATAATAAAAGCAAGGTAGTCTCAAATAACTGAACTGAGGATACATAGAGTCAGACCAGTGCTTTCTCTCTAGCCTCAAAACCAACAGGTATAAGAATCCTCTCCTTCAAATCTAGCTGGATGATTTAGGAGACATTTTATGATAAAGTATTAATGCTGCCATTGGCATCTACATATATTTGGTTGTAACTGAATAGCAAATATGTTCTTACTCATTGATCTCAATTCCCTCTTCAATAAAATTCATGGAATAGCTTATTTGCTTTTATGTCCCAATTGGTTCATGTGTCTGTCTCTAAAATTACATTTTTGTGAATAATTAGACAATTGCAGTTTGTGGAACTGTGTTCCAAAGCTTTTTATTTTTTGTAGCTCCACTTGGACTGTTTTGGAGCATTACAGAGACATTTTTAGGAGACATCTCTTATTGTGCCAGAAACAGTGATCTTTCTTAGACTACAGTCCAAGAGATTTTTTCACTTTGATTTTTCCTAACAGAGATAGTTCTTGGAAGACAAGAAGAAACAGAGTGTGGTTTAATTGCACAGGGCAGGGGGGATGAGGTGGAGAGTACGAAAAGAGGAAAGAGAAAAAAGCATAAAATAAACTTTTCATTTGATCTTTAAATAAGAAAAAACCACTTAAATTTCCTGTAGGAATTGCAAATAAAGTAAAAAGTGACTAAACATCTGTTAAGACCTTGCAGCTGTACCAAAAATTATTTTAATAAAACTTACAATAAAATTATTATATGTGTAATAGTCTAAGCCAATTTATGATACCAGCAAGATGCTACTGCTTTCTTGACAATCTCTGATGAAGAGCTGATATTTTAAATCAGCTTCTTATGCCACAGGTTCATCAATTTCCAAATGTAGTGTGAAATCTCTACATACTGCGTCTTACAGTATGAGCGGTTCACAGAAATAGTCTTTCGGGAGATTGCCACAAAATTGAAAAGAACAGTCTAGAAAACAATTACAAATATAGGTGGATAGGTGATGTAATTTTTCTTTAAGTTAGTCTATAGAGTACTTTCCCTCTCCAAAAAACTGTAAACAGAGTGTCACGATCCACTATTGGGTTGAACAGTTTGGCAGAGGTTAAACCCCCTTGCTTTCCAACCGACCTCAGATAATTCTGGGAGGTTGGGGGCGGCTGGGCTTAACTTCTGATTAACTCCAATGTTTTATCGTGACTAGGTTCCCTTTACATTCTCCGGAACAGAATTAAAACTCAAAACGGAGTCAAGTGCCAAGTCACTTTATTTGGCCAACAACAAATGCGCGAGAGGAAAGCAGAGAAAGAGAGGAAAAGTGAGAAAGGGAAAGAGAGGGGGAGAAACAAACGGCACGGGAGCGTTGCGATAGCTACCGCCACGGGTCTATGTGCTGTCCCTGCGGCCTGAGCGATCCACGCGGCTGGTGCGGCCCGAGCGGTCCAATGCGCCTGATATATCTTCAAATCTGGTGGAGAGTAGATGTTCCTGGATGCTCCCCCTGGTTTCCGCTGGTTCCCCCTTTCATAGGGTTGTCTTTTTGCATAGTCGATGACTGTTTTGCATGCCCACGCCTCCCACTCGGCAGTGGGGCGCATGCCCAGTACCGTCACTAGAGTATGCTCGAAGGTTCTAGGGGGTCCGAGCCCCCTCCCCATTGTCAGTCAACTCTGGGCCCGGGCGCATGCGCAGAGGACGTGTACTCCAAGATAACAGGTCACAGGTTCCTGTGGGGTGGGTCTCAATGGGCCGAAACTGCCCAACTCAATTGTCGTGGCGATTAGGTCATTCTGGTGGGGTGGGACTCAATGGGCTGAAACTGGTGATTAAACTGCCCCGCTCAGTTGCCGTGGTGATTAGGCTTCAGTAGATAAGCTTGCTAGATAAGCTTGCCTGCCACCAATGTCGAGACAAGTTTCTAGTCCCTTACACAGAGTTCTGGATGGAGAGGTTGAAGAAGACATTTTACAGTGGATCCTTTTAGCAAAAGCTTGATATATATGATTTGTGAAAGTCAACACCCCTGCTAATCTTTCCATAAAATGTCAAAACCCAGAATGCAAACATCTATTACACAGTGAAGTAAAGGGGAAAGGATGTACAGTATGAGAAATGTAATCTGCAAAGTAGATTATTATTGTTTTTCTGGGCACACCTACAAAATAAGAAAGAGGGAGAGATGAGATTTCCTTTACCTCCAAGGTTTTTAAAATATATTTTAAATGTATCTATGTAATGTCACTACATTTGAATACAGTTTAATAAAACATATATAGAAATATAGTATAAATGTTCATATGGACTTCATATGGACTATGAATATTCATATGAAATACTTGGATTTTGAATACTGCATGTTTTATCATCCAAATTAACCTACCTTTAAGAAAATTCGAAAGTCTGAATAATAGTGAGATAAATTTTCATTAACAATACAGTTGAATCCTCAGGAATTTTATGGCCACCTGTGATTTACTTGTTTGTGTAGCTGAAAGCCATGCATAAAAACATGTGTCGATATACAAGATGGATTGATATAACTAAAAATTAGTGCTTTCTGATAAGGACAAAGAACTGTTTAGTGAGCCATATTACAATATATAAAGCTGGGACTTAAATTACAGGAAGTTCTACATATTCTCCTATCCAATATTGGATGCAGCACTGAACAAACCTTTGTGTAGTGTTTTCTTTTTAAATCGATAATAATCTTATTAGTTGTTCAATAGCCCAAATGATGTCAAAAAATGAATGCAACAATGAATCAAACCAAAATAATTCTTTGAAGACTTTATCTCAGTTTTGGTTTTAAGGTTCTTGAAAATATAACTGCAAGTGATATCATTGCTTGATCTGGAGGCTATTAAATTAGAATTTTCCCAATTATCTATCACATCATTAGCTGTGAGGAAAACTGAAAGACTGTATCTGGGTTGCGTAAAATTGAGAAACAAGCCCTTGGCATCTTAAGGGTGGTGAATATTTATTATCATTGTCATCTGGAAGACAGATAGGTCCAGTATCAAAGAGCTTGCATGTCTGTATCAAGTACACTGCTGAACTAATTTTAAATTCACTGTATTTGTTACACTGTAGTAAGTGTGCTGATGTCTTTCTGTAGCTTTAGTCTTCTCACCAAATAGCTATGTGAGAATGCAGGAACAAAGTACATTAAAGTAGTTTATAAAACAAAGAATCAAACTGGAATGAAATACAAAATGACATCTGCTTCTATGGTAAACACTCTTCATGCTTCTTGGAGTGTGTATTAATCAGGGATGTTGTAGCACAACCAAGGAAACTTAAAAGAGAAGGTTCTTAGATAAATTATTGTTACAGGATGGCTTTCTGAGCTTTACTAGAATACCATTAAGCTCTATACACTTCTCTTAATGGTAATTCAATTTTGCTTTGTTAGAAATAAATCTTAATTATGACACTTATGTGGTACTTGTATAGCACTCAGGAAAACCCTATATAAAAAGAATAATCACAGACCTATTTTATAATAAGAGAAAGAGAATGAAAACAGAAAACAAAAATCTGTCATAAATTGGCTGCATAAAGAATAAATGGTGATAGAGATGAATCCTTTATTCTTCCTGTTTGAACTGAAAGAGACAAAATGTGATTTCATCCACTTACAGATAATGATTGGCACTGTATCAAGAAAATTGCCCAGCTACCAATATAAATCCCTAAAGAAAGCATCATTATTCAATGAAAATGTACAATTTAACTTTTTAAAACCCACCAGAAGTGACTGTGCTTTCTTACCTTGTTTTATATGTATGATCCATAAAAAGAGAATGAGGATCTTATGTTTAAGAACATAATAAATTTATAGTAGTGAATACATATTTTTTTCTGATACATTACTATGCAGTAGTAATTCAGCGAAAGAGAATACTAGTGTCTGCCCCTCCCCCCCATCCCCTCCCATCCCCCTGGCCCCATCTTTTTCTGGATACATATACAGTAAAATCATAGGAAATTCATGTTCTACATGGGGAGATGAGTTGCCTGGCAACAATATCAGTGTCAATTTCTCTTCAGTATGTAGCATGTGTCCATGTCTAGAATGCTATTTATCTTCATTAGACCGAAGTAATTTAGGTTGTCAAGTCTCTGGTGACCAATAGGTATCTGATAACCATATATTTCGTGCTCGACCTGATGCACTTACAAACAAAATAAAAATAGCATAAACTCTCTATCCCATATTTCCAGATTATGGCATCATTAACACTGGAGTGTTGCCTCCCTCTTCTTTCTTCCCTATTCTGATTTGTATCCATTAAGCAAACTGTGCCAAGGGAAAGTGAAGACCAAGCCTTAATTATCAACCTTCCTTTTAACAGTGGCATTGTTCTAACTATGGCTGTCTTAGCATAACCATGTCTCTTTCATTTCAGCTAAAAATTCTTAAGATACTTTTTTCCAATGTGTCACCCAAAAAGACTGACAAACTGATTAAAGTCCCTAAAAGCAGCTCTGGATCACTATGTATATAATTTCACTCAATTTGAAAAAAAACCCAAACAAACAAACAAACAAACAAACCAAAAAAAAACCTCAAACAAAAGCAACCTCCCCCCATATATCTCTACATGTCTATATAGAGATATATGCGTATATATACTTGTATATCTATAAATATGTATGTATGCTCGTATGTATCTTCATATATATATAAAACCCCCTGACATTTCTACCCCAAAGCTGTAGTGCAGCTGCAATACAGAAATTACCAACTATGTAACAGCCATCTTGCAATGATTTATTCCTTTTCAGAAGAAAAAAAGATATGCCATTGATCATAAGGTTTCTCAGGTGACAGAGAATGGCACCTCTCATATTCATAATTTTTCCAAAAGTCCTTAGATAAAAATTTACATTTGAAGGTGTTTCTTATGGTGTCATTAATTGCATCTAGTTTACAAAAGCTTAACACTACACATTCTTAAGAGACAGTGCTTCTGACTACAACATATGCCAGAGGATATAGAGAAACATAAAGAGGCTTAAAGCCACTTGAACAGGAAGGGAAAACACAGTTTACTCTTATGCAGCCTGACCCTTTTACCCTTGTTGAATATACTTCTGACAAGAGAGACTTTGTATAAAAATATCAATGCTAGCCATTTAAATGCTGCCAACATATGTGTTGAAATGAGGTTTTTTCTTTATCTTTTCCAAATTGCAATGTGAAGTATCACAACAGATGAAATGGAAACAACCTGAAAGTTCTGTTCTTTTAAATAACCTCATCTTACTTACATATACTATGCTTTTTGAACTAAACAGCATGGCTGGGGACTGTTGGAAACAAAAAACATTTGTGGATTGAATATTTAAATATATGTATTATTTTACTTTTTAAAGTTAGTGTCTTATTATTATGTGTTTAATTTTAATAACTGAGGTGACATACAGTAGCTTATCTTCAAAAGTAGTTCTAAATGGTAAGATTATCCTACATCTGATAATAGTTTAAGAATGCTATGTTTAAGCAGATAGAAATATAATATTTTAAAATAATCAGTTTGGAAGGGGGATAGCAATTATAATAAACTAAGACTGGGACACTAGAAAGAAGGAGAAAAAAAAGAAAAGGACTCAAAAACAGTTTAGGACATTATGTGTGCACATCAGCTCCACATTAAGACATATTAATGCAGGTGTCTGCATGTGATGTGAAATAATGGAGTTCAACAGCCTGAAGGGAGTGATGAAATCAAGTAGCAGGGTTTAGCACCCTGAACTTCATCAGATTTTTGTTTATTCAGGGAACTAGTAGGTGGGATATCATAGGAGGCAGCTCTGAATGGCAAGGAGAGCCATTCAGGTCTTTAAGGACAACCTTCAAGTGCAAGAACAGTCTATCCTGACACCCAGGAAAACAAGTAGACAGACCAGGAGACTGACTTGGCTAAGCAGGGAGATGATATTAGATCTTGAGCTGGATCCTGATGCTGTGATCTTATATGAGATAGATGTCTAAACCTCCATGATTGTCAGTGGAAATCCATAGCTCAATTCATTTATTTAAAACTAGATATCCAGGGCCATTTGAGTTGTCCTAATCTATTCATTATACATATACAGGACTAGCAGAACTTATAGGAGACCTGTGCCTTTCTGGAGCACTAGCTGGTGGCTAGGCATGATACCACAAAGCATTTTGAATGCTATGGTCTGTTTGTGGGCAAGGCAATTGAATGCTCATTCAATACAGTAAATAAAGACTAAAGAGCAGCTCAGTTTATCCTGTAGCACATGTTAAGGATGGGATTCCATGTCCAAGCATGGATGTTTAATGTTCTTTGAAATGTCCTGATATTACACTTGGTCTCCAGTAGCTAACCCTGCAGGGTGCAGATTTCTTACTGGCCCTTTGTCAGATGTATCAAATACCCTTATTTTGAAACATCACTAGATGCCTATGTTTAGTCAATTGACTTGCAGTTTGTCAGGGGAATCATTACATCATCCCTTCACCTTCCCAGCTGCCCTTACATAACAGATATGGGGCTCTGGGAGTCGAGGGCCAGGCAACTGAAGGTGGGGATGAAGGCCCACCCAGGGGGTTGACTAGGGAGAGACGGTCACCCCTACCTATCAAGACCGACTGTACAAAGAAAAAAAGAAGGGTAATTGTTGTGGGCGATTCCCTTCTGAAGGGAATGGAGGGCCCGATATGCCACCCAGACCCATCCCATAGGGAAGTCTGCTGCCTCCCTGGGGCCTGGATCAGGGACATTGCCAAGAGACTCCCTGGTCTGGTATGGCCCTCTGACTACTCTCCACTCTTGATTATACAGGCAGGCAGCGATGAATTGCCAGAGAGAAGCCCCAAATTGATCAAAAGGGACTTCAGGGCACTAGGGAAAATGGTTGAAGGATCAGGAGCGCAGGTAGTGCTCTCCTCGATCCCATTAGTGTCAGGAGGGAACACGGAAAGGAATAGGAAAGCTAGAGCAGTTAACGTGTGGCTCAAAGGTTGGTGCCATTGGAAGGGCTTGGGCTTCTTCGACCATGGAGAGGTTTTCATGGCACTGGGCCTGTCGACAACAGATGGTGCCCAGCTCTCTCAGAAGGGAAAAAGGATCCTTGCTCATGAACTGGTGGGGCTTGTAGAGAGGGCTTTAAACTAGGCCTGAAAGGGGGAGGGGATATAAACAGGCTCACTAGAGAGGAGCCTGGGGGGGTCACCCCATTGCTAGGGGTGAAACCGACAGCCCAGCTCAAGTACATCTACACTAATGTACGCAGCATGGGCAACAAACGGGAGGAGCTGGAAGCCATTGTATGGCAGGATGGTTATGATGTAGTCGCCATCACAGAAACGTGGTGGGATGCCTCCCATGACTGGAGTGCTGCGATGGATGGCTACAAACTCTTCAGAAGGGACAGGCAAGGAAGGAGAGGCGGTGGGGTGGCTCTGTATGTTAGGGAGTGTTTAGATTGTACAGAGCTTGACACTTGTGGTGAGGCAGAATGCTTATGGGTGAGGATGAGGGGGCAGGCCAACAGAAAAGATATCCTGTTGGGAGTCTGTTACAGACCACCCGACCAGGATGAGGATGTTGACGAAGAATTCTACAAGCGGCTGGCAGAAGTCATGAGCTCTTGTTCTTGTGGGGGACTTCAACTTCCCAGACATCTGCTGGAAATACAATGCAGCAGAAAGGAAGCAGTCCAGAAGGTTCCTGCAGTGTGTGGAAGATAACTTCCTGACACAGCTGGTAAGTGAGCCTACCAGGGGAAGTGCCCTGCTTGACCTCCTGTTCACTAACAGAGAAGGACTGGTGGGAGAGGTGGTGGTTGGAAATCATCTAGGCCTTAGTGATCATGAAATGGTAGAGTTTTCGATCTTTGGTGAGGTAAGGAAGGGGGTCAGCAAGACCGCCACCATGGATTTCTGGAGGGCAGACTTTGACCTGCTCAGAACGCTGGTTGGGAGAGTCCCTTGGGAGATAGTCCTGAAGGGCAAAGGGGTCCAAGAATGATGGGTATTTTTCAAGGAAGAAGTCTTAAAGGCACAGGACCAGGCTGTCCCCATGTGCCGTAAGACAAATCGGCGGGGAAGACGACCAGCCTGGCTGGACAGAGGTCTACTACTGCAACTAAGGGAAAAAAGGAGAGCTTACCAGCTCTGGAAGAAGGGGCAGGCAACCCAAGAAGAGTACAGGGATCTTGTCAGGTCATGCAGAGAGGAGATTAGAAAGGCAAAAGCCCAGCTGGAATTTAACCTGGCCACTGTTGTAACGGATAATAAGAAAAGTTTTTATAAATAAGTTAACAGCAAAAAGAGATCCAGGGAGAACCTCCATCCTCTAGTGGGTGCAAGGGGGAACATTGCCACTAAAGACGAGGAAAAGGCTGAGATACTCAACGCCTTCTTTGCCTCGGTCTTTAATGGCCCGACAAGTTATCCCCAGGGTACCCAGCCTCCCGAGCTGGAAGATGGGGACAGCGAGTGGAATAAACCCCCCATAATCCAGGAGGAAGCAGTCTTTGACCTGCTATGCCACCTGGACATCCACAAGTCTATGGGGCTGGATGGGATCCACCCAAGAGTGCTGAAGGAGTTGGCAGAGGAGCTTGCCAAGCCACTCTCTATCATTTATCAGCAGTCCTGGAGAACAGGGGAGTTCCCAGATGACTGGAGGTTGGCAAATGTGATGCCTATCTTCAAGAAGGGCCGGAAGGAGGATCCGGGGAACTACAGACCAGTCAGCCTGACCTCGGTACCGGGGAAGATTATGGAGAGGTTCATCTTGAGTGTGCTCACCAGGCACATGGAGGACAATCAGGGGATCAGGCCCAGTTAGCATGGGTTCATGAAAGGCAGGTCTTGCCTAACCAACCTGATTTCCTTCTACGACCAGGTGACCCGCCTGGTAGATGAGGGAAAGGCTGTGGATGTTGTCTACCTGGACTTCAGCAAAGCCTTCGACACAGTCTCCCATAGCATTCTCATGGAGAAGCTGGCAGTTCATGGCCTAGATGGTTGTACTCTTCACTGGGTTAAAAACTGGCTGGATGGCCGAGCCCAGAGAGTCGTGGTGAATGGAGCTAAATCCAGTTGGCGGCCGGTCACAAGCGGTGTCCCCCAGGGCTCAGTTCTAGGGCCGGTCTTGTTTAATATCTTTATCAATGACCTGGATGAGGGGATTGAGTGTGCCCTCAGTAAATTTGCAGACGACACCAAACTGGGTGGGAGTGTTGATCTCCTCGAGGGGAGGAGGGCTCTGCAAAGGGACCTGGACAGGCTGGATCGATGGGCCGAGGCCAATTGTATGAGGTTCAACAAGGCCAAGTGCCGGGTCCTGCACTTGGGTCACAACAACCCCATGCAGCGCTACAGGCTTGGGGAAGAGTGGCTGGAAAGCTGCCTGGTGGAAAAAGACCTGGGGGTACTGGTTGACAGCTGGCTGAATATGAGCCAGCAGTGTGCCCAGGTGGCCAAGAAGGCCAATGGCATCCTGGCCTGTATCAGAAATACTGTGGCCAGCAGGAGTAGGGAAGTGATCGTGCCCCTGTACTCGGTGCTGGTGAGGCCGCACCTCGAATACTGTGTTTTGGGCCCCTCACTACAAGAAAGATGTTGCCTTGCTGGAACAGGTCCAGAGGAGAGCAACAAAGCTGGTGAGGGGTCTGGAACACAAGTCATACGAGGAGCGGCTGAGGGAACTGGGGTTGTTTAGTCTGGAGAAGAGGAGGCTGAGGGGAGACCTTATCGCCCTCTATGACTACCTGAAAGGAGGCTGTAGTGAGGTGGGGGGCGGCCTCTTCTCCCTGGTAACAGGTGATAGGACGAGGGGGAATGGCTTGAAGCTGCGCCAGGGCAGGTTTAGGTTAGACATTAGGAAAAACTTCTTCACCGAGAGGGTTGTCAGGCTCTGGAATGGGCTGCCCAGGGAGGTGGTGGAGTCCTCATTCCTGGAGGTATTTAAAAGAAGGATAGATGAGGTGCTTAGGGACATGGTTTAGTGGTGGGATGGCAGGGTTAGGTTAACGGTTGGACTCAATGATCTTAAAGGTCTTTTCCAACCGAGGTGATTCTATAATTCTATGATTCTACTGCCTAGATGTGTTAACTGTAAAAAGAACTTAGACACTTCTCATATACAGATTTCTACATGTAAATGTCTCAGTTTTGTAGAATCATAGAATCACTTTGGTTGGAAAAGACCTTTAAGATCATCGAGTCCAATGTATGGAATCACTGAATCCAATCCAAGGATACATATATATTTTAATAACAAAGATAATTCTGACTTTGGAAATGAAACATATCTTATAATTAAGGTGGTAACATAAAGTTGTCTGCAATAATGCAGTAATGGAAAAGATAAATTTATCTGTAAAAGCTATAGACTTTATGTAAAAGGTAGATGGTGATGTATTCAGACTATGCAATTAAAAGGTAAGTTCATGATAAATCAGGAAAAGACTGTTGGTATCTAGTTAACGATATTAAACATTATTGGTGAAGTAAATTTACTGTAATTGGTGATGTAAATTTACTGTAAGATGGTAAATTAGAAAATGACTTGGAATTTAATGGTAAATATCTAGAAAGTAATTCTGGCTGATGTAGCAAAAAGAAGAAGCAAAAAGGGGAAACATGTACCTGAGTGCAGGAACCTGATAAGAAGGTTATTTAAATAAGAGGTTACAATATGATCAAATACTTTGAGAGTGAAACTAGATACAGTTTAAAGACATAAGGTTTTTTTAAAAGTATAAATAACTGATGCATCCGCTAACCAAGCCTTTGGAGAATTCTTAAACACCTGTAAATTTTAAAGCAAAGCATCCATACTTCCCCACAGACTTATGCTCTCATTCAGATTAGAATTTATTAAATCAATTAGTAATTAGGTTATATATTTATAATTCATAAATCAATAAATCTTTACTTTTTGGAAACTGGCTACAAATTAGAAAACAAACCCATAAGATTTTTTTTCCTGGAGACAAGAAATATAATATACTCCTGTTCACCTTTTTCAACTGCTTCCTTAATTCTCTCAACTTTATTTATTTGCTTAAGACATTTCCCTTAAACAGTTAACCAATTAAGTTCTAGATAACATTTCAAAAACATGGTCCTATTTCTTACAAGAACCACGAAGTTTACAATATACATAGCTTTGTTAGGTCTGTACAAGTGGTCCAAGGTGCTGAATTCATCAGACAGGGATGTTGTTCTTTTTTCTAGAAGTGTGATTCACATCACCAAGCTCATACTAGTACTTGAGTTTTATTTGTAAAAAGCAAATACTTTTGTAACTGCACAATATTTTCAGAATCAATGACAACTTTTTTTTCTTGTAATCCTACTGGCTACCTTATGTAACATCATTAAGTTGCTTTGCCTGGATTTTTAACTGAGTCATACATAAGAACATATGATCTTTTTGTATTGCTATCTACTAAGACATGTAGTTCTAGAATTTTGAAATAGATGAGCAGGTAAATAGAATAGCAGAAGGACGGATGCTTTCAGTATGGCAGCTCTCATGTGACTACTAGGGTTTGAGTTATGCAGGGCAGGATTCACACATTTGATATTCCTGGATCAGGCAGAATTCACACATACACATACACACACATACAATATTCCTGGATTGGCCAGTATCTTCCCCTTTTTGAGATAATCGTATTGAGTTTTCATTCCCTTCCATTATTCCTTCCCATGGTGTCTTAAGTATTATGTCTGACTAAATCTGTTATTACAGGTAACAGCCTCATCTCATCTGTTCATTTACCTTGAACTTTTCCTGTCCTCCTATAGAGTATGGTACTCTTTCTGTCAGCTCCCAAACCTTAGTGTCATTCATCCTCATTTACACTTTGTCTCCCCAAACATATGTTTAATGTTATTGTCACTGTTTTTCTTGCAAGTCAGCAAAAACACAGCAAAGACTCATGATGTGGAGCTATATAAGCAGCATTGTTACATAAATTTGAAAGATTTTTTATATTGGGATTTCAATATAAGCTCTGTGGTTTTGACATAGCCCCTTATTATAGCTTGCTTTCTGAGAAGATACCTTAAACAATAGTAAAAAGCTATGATAAAATGCTGTCTAGACGCATTGCACCACATATTTTTGTATGTTATAATCCTTCATTAAAATCCTATTATGTCATGTTTATTGAAGGCTTGACAACATATAATAGTATTAGCAGATTTTTCTCATCTTTCAGATATTTTTGTTTTGCATCAAAATTCTGGTTCTGTGCATTCCTTACTATATTATATATGCTGTCTAAAAGTAGCTTAGCAAAAAATGAATTATTTCTGTGACCTTGATTTCCTAACTTAATGAATGTGCACTTGCCCAAATAAACTTGAACATTTCCCATTTGAAGACTTTTTTGTTTAATAATAATAATAATAATAATAATAATAATAATAATATCTTACAGTCTTAGGGTACCACACAGGTTTTCCTGAGTCATTTCTCCTGAGGCAAGGTAATGCTGCTCTCTCAGTGATCATTTAGACATTTATTCTGCCAGTTGTATACCAAGATGAAAGTATTGATTGTAAGTGATCACATCTTTCTGGTCTTCTTCAGTTTTATGGGTCCTAATTCTAGAAGATACCTATTTTTTTCTACTTAGCATATACAGGCATATCTAACCTCTTAGTTTTGTCCTGTATTATGGAAGGGAGTAGTATGGACTGGCTAGACAGGAAATTTTTGCACCCATGAAGCAGAATAAACAGAGCTGTAGGTCTGGGTATGGAGAACAGTTTGTGACACAGACAAAGGGAAGTCATGTGATTGAGTCCTTTCAGGCTCAATATAAATGACTTAGCACAGGCTATAATATACTTGCAAAAATTCTGGGTATGTGAAAAATGTGGAAGCAATACATCTGATATTAACTTTTGCTTATTGAATCTTTAAAAGCAGTAAGTCTTCAGGAAGTCAGATTAACTCAGCTTTTTGTGAGTGAAATAGAAGGCAATAATGCCTTCATTTCTTTTTAGAAGCCCATGAATAAAACACAGAGGTAGATAGCGGTTTCCACAGTACTGATTCAAGTAGGGTATCTCCACCTTGTTGCATATGTTGACATTAGTGCAATTGCTATTAGTGCAACTGCTGTTTCCTGCCCCAGCTCAGCATGAGGCTGGGGCAGAAAAATTGGCAGTTAGGAGGAAGAAGGAACCGATAGTTGTAATGGTTGACTTACTTTTCTGTCAAATATTCACAGCAGATGCCCTATATAGCTTTGCCTTCACAGTTTTGTCTAGTCCAGGGACTTATAGCACTACTGAATTAAAGCAGCTATAAATTATTTTCAGAATTAAAATAACTTAATTTAAAATTCTTATTGTATTCAATCATTTTTCTTCTCTAGAATTTTCCTCAGATAATATGTTTCATATAAAACTGGCACACTTGCTTCTACAATATACAGAGAGGATGTATTACTTTTTTATTTTAGCAAAAAAATGCATATAAATCTATGTATCAGACAACGTATAAATGTGATTGCACATAATCTTGCTCATGCAATGTGTTAACTAGAGGTAACTGTTTCCAACACAACTATTAAACACCTAAAGCATTGACTCCATTGTAGACCTTGAATTACCATTGTAAATCTTTGCAAATAACCAGAGTGATTACAGTCTAGTGCAAAAGCATAAATACAGAATCCTGGCATGTCTGACTTCACTTGACTTACAATTATGGTACCTTTCAAGGGGAAAATAAATCCAAATACTTTCTTTATAGAGGTTTTATAGTTGCCATGCTCTGAATAAGGTAAAAAGCCCAGTGTACTTTTCAAAAGTTAAAAGTTCAAAGTTGCACATCTAAATTCTGCTTCAACTTTTGTATTGTGGCATAATTTTTTAGCATTTTGCAGCATATACAAAGGTTTCCCTTGCTATCAGACATGTTAGACTTTGGCTAGTTGGAAGAAAGGAAAGTAAGGGTTTGTTCCCTAATGACAGAGCAGGAAAAAAACAGTATATCTGTGTTGAGTGGCCTTCTTGCAACATGATCAAGAATAACTCAGACCAAAGTGAGGTCTTGCCAGACTTGGCACTGGTATGCATTTTCTTCTGCTATGAACTTAGAAAGAGGACAGCAAAAGTCCCTGTTGACTACTTTGCTCCTTATGCTTAAATCATGGCTGTAAGCTTTTATCTCCTCTGTGAGCCATCTTTGCAAGAGATTATAAAATTCAGATGATCGAAACTTCTTTCTCACCTTCCACACAAGTTTTCCTGGTTTTCTCAGCTTGCCTGTGTTGCCATTGTGGTAAATGAACAAAAAGCAACACAAAATGTTTTCTTTCCTTAGCTAACTTGTATACTAATATTTGCTTTGTTCATTACGTAGTACACAGTACTTTAGGAGAAGCATTTAGAAGGATGAAATCTTAACTGTTCTTTAAAGGTAACATGATTTATGCACTTAAATATTCTCCACTGCATTGAAAATTTCAGTCAAGCTTTGTAAATAATTTTTCTATTTGACTCCAGAAAACTGTATAACACTACTTCCTTTATATATTAACTTACATTGTCCAAATGCCCCATTTTATATAAAGAAGGTTATTCTTTTCCAGAACTCATTTTCATTTTAAATATTCAGTTAATTTAAATAATGAAGTTGCTAAAATGCCAGTAATAGTTGAAAACAGTACATTTAAGGACAAATGTTTTTAATTTTAACTTTTTGTTATTTTGTTTTAATATTGAATCAAGAAGTATTTTCAGGATTCCCAATTTTTCACTCTTTTTAATCTTTGTATTTTTCCCATACAACTTCACTTACAATAGTGATGCTAAATTATTTATGGTTTATAGACAGTCATAATTATTTTATTTCAGAAGCAAACAATTCTAAACCAAATTTGTCTTACATTAAAGTATACAGACTTTAAGTAAGCTTCTTTCCTTTTCATCTTTTTAATGTTACACTGAATAAACAGAAGAACATTATATTTTCCTAGAACCAGTAGCACCTAGAACATATATGTATTTAATTAAGGGGATGTACAAATAAGAAAAACTGTAATTGTAAATAAAATTTTAAATGCAATAAATATAATTGGTTAAAAACAATTCAGAACATTCAAGAAGTGGTGTTATTTTCTCTTTTATTTAAAGCAGGTGGGTTTCCACATACTTAGGTGGTCGTGTGAGCTCAGTGTTTTTCCAGTCAGTAGTCAGTCCATGGTACAGTCAATCCAGATTTGAGGTGGGCATTTGTAGCACTTGATGAACTAGTATGGTAGGATTAACTCTATTCATCTCTATGTAATGGATGGATTTCCTTTATTCTAGTGATTCACCTTTTCTTTCATGGTTAGAGAGAATCATGCTGATGCGGTAATAGAGCGCTCTTACCAAATGCTGAACTTTTTTATTATTGTAACTTATTTGGTATCTTAGCTAAAAATTGATGGAAGGATTAGCTAAATGGATTTTTATTGCATCTCTCATTACTGTGTTTTTTTGTTCATGGATTATTTGTAAATAAAAATCAGACTATTCTTCCAAGTTCTTAAATTGAAAACTTAAAAAAAAAATTACAGCACTTACTCAGATTACACAGTAACTATTGTACCTAGGAAGATTATGATTCAAATTCCTGACTTAGTGTGTGAATAGAAGATGGAATTTTTATTCTAGTAACTTTGAATTGTCATGAATAATAGACCTTCCCTTGATGTTAAAATCGATAGTTTTTAGAAGTTCCTTGATATTGACACACTTTGTCTGTGAAAAGGTCAAGAACCAGCTTTAGCAAACACACAGTTTTTATGGTATGAAAATCACTAGCCTGAGTCTGAGTTTGCATTGCTATGACTTCTGGTTGATTTAAAAACATATTCAAGTTGCAAATGGATCTATAAAGAGAGAGAATTTCAGTTTTCATTTGGAAATGGGATTATAGAAAGTTAGAGTTATATAAACATTCTATACTATTTGTATTAAGCAGCATGCAACATTTAAGACAACACACTTTATATAAGAAAACTACAATAGTTAATATTCATGTAATTGCTGGCATCATTTAAAGGGAAATAAGTAATATTAACAAAATTGCACATAATTTTTTTTCTTTATGTCTCTTCAGTTCATAATTGCCAAAGTCTTGAGCAAAATTTGTGAATCAGGGAGTTTATATGATTATTGGCTGTAAGACTGCTAAATATACTATATTCATTGACTTGAGTAACCTGTTTCATTTGTAAGAATATTAAATTGTGTATACTAAATAATATTTATGCACATTATAATGAGAATTAGAATATGAAATAAAATAATATGCATGACCAGAATATTCCCTTATTAGAGCTATTTGGTTTGCTCCTCCACCTCAAAAAAATAAATGAAGATCAAATTTTTTTAAACTCCTATTCTATAAGAACATATGTATTCGCACTTCCCCCTGTGAATATGACCTCTAATCCATGAGACACTGGGTGAAATTTCCATGACTGAATGTAGATATTTAGCAACATCTTAAATGCCTGGTCTGATCTCTGTCAGTTATTACAGAAGAACAAAAATCTTCCATGGCTACCATATGTGCCAGCCTAATATGAATGTCTTTGATAATTTAAGATCCTTAAAACAGTATCAAGAATACTGTGTGTTCAACTCCCACAATCTCTTCTTAAATAAATGTCTCATAGTATTCATAAAAAGATAACGTTAAGGAGGCAAATACCATTCATTACATTTTTCAGCTAAGGAATTAAAGAAGAAAAAATCTAGTTGCAGGATTTATGATTGTTTCTATCTTTAAGTCCACATGAGCTGGGTGAACATATGTTGACTGCCATTCTCAATCTTCAGTGACTAAGCTGTACCCACAGTATCCCACTTTTTAATCTTGAGATGCCATAAGAGAGAACTTGGGTATACTCCCCACATGGGTATTGTGCTCTATTATCAGAAGTCCAATGGGATGGATAGGACCAGGATTTTAGGAAACAACAAAAAGCACTAGGGTGCTTTTTTTTTTTCTTTCTCCCAGGCCTACCAATAAGATAACATGGCTGTTCCATTCTGTTATCATTCTTGTAGAAGATGTCTTGATGTTAAAAATAAATAAAACAAAGCAAGCCTGGGACCTCTCCCTAAGCAAAGATACGAAATTGGGGCATGTCAACAAAAGAAAATATTGTATAGTAACTTAAGATATGAATTTCAAAATACCTTACTTAGGACATTTTTACAAATACTAATAGAAATTGACATTCTAGCTAGTTGTACAGTTACGTCCTTATATAAACAATGCCTCAGTGATTTTGCTTTTTTTGTTCTGTTCATTGTGTTGCTTCTACAGTGTTATAAGATAAAGAAAATTTATTTTGTGTTCTTTCAAACACAGTAATTAAAAGCATTGTTTCAAGACTGATTTTTCAAATCAATGAGGGGAATGGCTTTCCTGTAAAATAAGGTTGGGGTACAGTGTAAAAGACAGCATTGAAAGAAGAAATAATAGAGTCTGCTGGAAGATAACCAAATCAAGATAACTCTTCTGCAAAAGTGTGTTTTATTGCATTAGCTCATGGACTGAATATGATATTCTCTAAAGATCTTTTTTTGTTGGAAAGAAAAACCAGAAGGCTAAGATAATTTAAGAGAGTATTAAATAAGGAATAATTCAATCAAACAGTCGAGGAAACTTCAAACAGAATTGTGGATGCAGAAAGGGGATACAAAGTCCAGGTAAGATAAGGTAAAGAAGGGGTTTGTTAAGTGAGCATGTGGTTGGCACACGTGAAAGGAAAAAAGCATAAAGGAACTGTAGGCAGAAACTAGCTTGTTTAAAACCTTTCTGGTGAGAACAAAGGTCTTCCATATGAAATTGTTAAGTCTGACACTTTGGCACCCAATAGGTGTTATCTAGTTGATGGAATAGAATAAACTTCTGTAGAAATAGAGAAAAATGGTGCTGCTTTTGGTTTTTCAAAGAAATTAGCCAATGAATCCAGTGTTTGCATAAAAGATTGAAACATGAACAGACTGTATGATTTCCCTTCTGTAATAGGAAGCTCTGCAAGTGGAATTGAACAATAGCGAGGACAATGGTTCGTCTAGCTTGGAGGTGTCACCGAGGTTAAGTTGGCCTACGCCCTGTGTCAGAATTGCTTCCATAAAGAAAAAAAGATGGGTCATTGTCATAGAACACTCCCTTCTGAAGGGAACAGAAGGCCCAATATGCAGATCAGACCCAATTCTTAGGGAAGTCTGCTGCCTCCCTGGGGCCTGGGTAAAAGATGTGAAGAGAAAAATTTCTATCCTGGTACAGCCCTCAGATTATTATCTATTACTGATTTTTCAGGTAGGAAGCAATGAAGTTGCAACAAGAAGTCCAAGGGCAATCAAGAGATGCTTCAGGGCCTTGGTATGACTGATTAAAGGATCAGAAGGACAAGTAGTGTTCTCCCCCATCCTTCCAGTTGCAGGGAATAATGACGGAAGACACAGGAAGAGCCAGGAGATCAATACCGAGCCCTGAGCCTGGTCTCATGGGCAGAATTTTGGAGTTTTTGATCATGAGTCAGTCTACACAACGCTAGGCCTGCTGGAGACAGGTGGGGTACACCTGTCTCAAAGAGGGAACAGGATCTTTGCACAGGATTTAGCAGGGCTCATTGAAAGAACTTTAAACTAGATTTGAAGGGGGAAAGGGATAAAACCAGGCTCACTAGAGATAAGCCTGAGGGTGGCGCGCCAATAATTGAGGGACGGTGTGCAAGAGAGGTCCTTTGGTCTGCCATTGCAGTGGGGGCAGGGGATAGAGATCCATGTCGCAGCAAAGATGCAAGGCTTATGGCTGCGTTAGAAACCATGGAAGCACCTGAGAATGGTCACATAGAAATTAGGACTTCTGCCCCCCCCAAAAAGTGGCAGGATCAATAGCCTAACTGAAGTGCACCTATATCAATGCACGCAGCATGGGCAGCAAACAGGAGGAGCTGGAAGCCATTGTGTAGCAGGAAAACTATGATACAGTTGCCATCACAGAAACATGGTGGGATGACTCACGCAACTGTAGTGCTGCAATGGGTGGCTATAAACTCTTCAGAAGGGATAGGCAAAGAAGGAGAGGCAATGGGGTAGCCCTATATGTTAGGGAATCTTTTGATTGTCCAGAGCTTAATGATGTTGCCGATAGGGTTGAGTGTTTATGGATAAGAATCAGGGGGAAGGCCAACAAGACAGATATTATGTCTGTTATAGACCACCCAAACAGGATGAAGAGAAGATAAAATATTCCATAAGCAGCTGGGAGCCCTTGTTCTCATGGGGGACTTCAGCTTGCAAGAGGTCTGCTGCAAACACGATACAGCAGAGAGGAGACAGTGTAGAAAGTTCCTGGGGTGTGTGGAAGATAACCTCCTGGCACCACTGGTGAGTGAGACAGCTAGGAAAGGCACCCCGTGGGACCTGTTTGAGAACAGAGAAAGACTTGTGGGTGATGTGATGGTTGGAGTCTGTCTTGGGCATAATTATGACAAAATGATAAGAGTTTTCTGTTCTTGGAGAAGTAAGGAGGGAGGTCAGAAGAACTGCCACCTTGGACTTCCGGACGGCAGACTTTGGACTGTTTAGAAGGCCAGTTGGGAGTCCCTTGGGAGGTAGTCCTGAAGGGCAAAGGAGTCAAGAAAGGCTGGACATTCTTCAAGAAGGAAATCTTAAAGGCACAGGAGCAGTCCATCCCCATGTGCTGAAAGGCAAACCAGCAGAGAAGAAGACTGGCCTGGCTGAACAGAGAGCTTTGGCTGGAACTCAGGTGAAAAAGGAGAGTTTAAAACCTTTGGAAGAAGGGGCAGGCCACTTGGGAGGACAACAAGGATGTCATCAGCTTATGCAGGCAGAAAATTAGAAGGGCCAAAGCCCAACTAGAACTGAATCTGGCTACTGCCATAAAAGGCAATAAAAATTGTTTCTATAAATATATTAGCAACAAAAGAATGGCTAAGGAGAATCTCTATCCTTTATTGGATGCGGGGGGAATCATAGTAACAAATGATGAGGTAGTTAATGCTTTCTTTGCCTTGGTCTTTAGTAGTAAGACCAGTTGTTCTTGGGGTACCCAGTCCCCTGACCCTCCTTTTCTCGAAGATAAAAAAAACCCAGTTCCCTCAGCTGCTCCTCATAAGACTTGTGGTCCAGATCCATCACCAGCTTTGTTGCCCTTCTGTGGACACACTCCAGCAATCAATATCTTTCTTTTTGTGAGGGGCCCAAACCTGAACAGAGTATTCAAGGTGCAGCCTCACCAGTACTGAGTACCAAGGGACAATCACTTCTCTACTCCTGCTGGCCACACTATTTCTGATACAAGCCAGGATGCTATTGGCCTTCTTGGCCACCTGGGCAATCTGCTGGCTCATATTCAGATGGCTATTGACCAACACCCCCAGGTCCTTTTCTGCCAGGTAGCTTTCCAGCTACTCTTCCCCAAGCCTGTAGCACTGCATGGGGTTGTTGTGACCCAGGTGTAGGACAAGACACTTAGCCTTGTTGAATCTCATATAGTTGGCCTTGGACCGTTGATTCAGCCTGTCCAGATCCCTCTGTAGAGCCTTCCTACCCTCAACCAGATCAACAAT
Source organism: Gorsachius magnificus (assembly GCA_034008185.1). NCBI lineage: Eukaryota > Metazoa > Chordata > Aves > Pelecaniformes > Ardeidae > Gorsachius > Gorsachius magnificus. The sequence goes on from CM067081.1 coordinate 170,747,110, forward strand.
CTTGCCCAACTTGGTGTAATCTTCAGACTTACAGAGGGTGCACTCAATATCCTCATCCAGACCATCTATAGAGATATTAAACAGAAGGAGTTAGAGGGCATTAGGTAGAGGAGGGTTGGGAAGCTGGACTCCCATTTCTCAGACACATGTTTTTAACTGAGGTGTTGTTAAAAACAGAAAAAAATACAGAAAACACACAAATGCCTACCTCAAATCCTAGAACTCATTCATCTCTTCTTATTTTAATTCCCTGTCTCGATCACAATTTAAAAATATATTTTATGTTGAATTCCATACATTCGAAGTACATTAAATAGCAACTCTGAGGCCTGAATCTGAGTTTAGGCACTTCCCCACCACTCTCAGAATCACACTAAAATTTAGGGGTTTTTCTGGGTGTTTTTAGCTGTTCAGATCACTTACATTTTCAATTTTTTCATACATAAAAATGAAAATAATGTTGAGAAAATTATCTTAAATTATATTTTCCCTAATTTATCTGCTTATGAGTCATGTTATTTTTTTCCTATTGCAACTGGAAAGGAAGATGTTTGTATGGCAAATTTTCTTTTGCATTTTGTAGTACATGCAATTCATGAAGGAATTCTATGCATGTAATTTATTTAGTGTGTGATCTTACCAACATTACGTGCTGAGTATTAACATGATCTTAATATCACCACTTGTGTGATAAGTAATGGACATGAGTAAGACTAGCAGAAGTAGCTTTTCACATTTTCTGCAATGTATAACCTGGTTTACAGCTGAGAATTATATGGTTTCACCATAATTTTTTTTTTTTCCCCTATTCCTTGCCAGTAAATAAAAGGTTTAGGAGAAAGACAAATCTTTAGGTGGTATAAAGAGAATTATTTCTAACCCTTAAAAGGGCATCTCACAAGGTATGAAGATTTCTGCTTGATAGAGCTGTACAAGTAGGAGTTTTTCTTGAATTTTTTTAGGCTAGTTCTGCTAGGAACAGGACAGATGTTTAGTTTGCTAATGGACAAAGTAAAATACCTAACATTAGAATATTTGTAATGTCTCTACACATATTTCTGTATTTTAAGATGAACATTTGAACTGAACTTGCATGATTTCTTCATATCTATAAAAGTATAATTATTGATATTTTTCACTCTCCCCTCTCCATATAACTGGTTGAAATCATTGTTAGTAACATTTCTAAAACCGCATCCTGCATTGACCATTGGAAATCTGAATATAAAAGATAGTACTGTACGTGAACAAATAGTATATATAGCTACATATAATTCCTGTATTATAAATATTCCTTGCATTGCACAGATAAGCAATAAAGAAAATATTTATGAGATTTAGAAAAATAAGATTTTGTTTCAAATTTTGTTGTGAACTGGACAATTTCTCTCCAAACATATAAACTAGGAATATTATTATTACCAAATTTAACAGTGTTTGTTTAGAATTAATTGACTGAAGTTTGAGGAACATTTGTTTGTTACAGTGATAAGGCTTTCTAAAGATTCTCACAGACGCAGCAAAAAGCACAAAGCACCAGTATTGTTCCCTTCAGGACACCAAGGCTTATTGCAAGGATTGTGTTCAATGGAAAAATAGATTTTTAAATGTATTGGCAGTGATGTAGTAGAAGACACTTGGGGATCAGTCTTCACCCAACATTATAATTTTGAATTATATTTGTTAAACTTCATAACTTATAAATGAGGGGGTCATTAGAAATCACAAGAGATAATGGAGACAGGGATAGAAAACATGTTCTTCGTTCTGTTTCTGAATGAGAAATACAAAATAACCTTACTGATTCTTTTAATTTCTTTTGTCTCCCAAAACTCATTTTATACAGTCTCCTGCATATTATTTCACATTTTCAAAGCACCTTTCATTGCAAAATACTTTACAAATGTACATAAAGTGGAATGTTGGTTATTGTTTAAACCACTTCTGAAATGTAGCCACCTTTGGAACAAAATGAAAAATATACTTAACTGTTGTGCAGAGGAACATAACAGAAGGTTTGCAGAAAGGAACTGAAGTAAAATAACCTCAAGAATTTAAATAGGCAGTGAATGTTTTTTCAAGGTATAATTTCTCTAAAAGAAGTATGGGAATGACATACTCAAAAAGCCCACACTGTCTTTGTTATTTATGAGATTGCTCCTCATTTGTTACAAGAATGTAGATATTTGTGTATGGTCTTGTTTTGCTGAGGTAAGAAACTTTAATTTACTGGAAAGGAGTAATGTGTCTCCACTTCCTTAGGTAACTGCCTAATTTTTTTCAGGTAAAGAGAACTGTCTCACATTCAGCTAACTGCACATTTTCCTGAATTGATATAAACCATAGAGAGGGTTTGGGGTTTTTTTTACCTCACTGAATCACTACAAAAAAATAAAATGGCTGGAGTTCAATCATCACTAGGTTTAGAGCTTTGTGATTTTGGTTTTACCAACTGACATTTTTAAAAATTACTATCCTTATAAAAAAATTAATCCAGCCCATTGCCTTTTTTCCACAGAAAAAATACTTCTTACTGAATGTGTTATATAATCCTTTTCCAACTAAACAGAGTCATTTATAGTTCAATTCTAGAGATATATTTTGAGGTTGTTATATGTTTCATTTAAAAAAAATTATTTATATTTTTCAATTATAAAATTATGTTTTTATTTTTAAAGGAAAGCTAAAGAGCTTCTTCCTAGGTATGAAATGCTTTTCTGTTAAGTAGAGGGTTGTGTGACTTCCTGCAATATCTTAAATTCATCAAAGTTAGATTTCATATTGGTTTATATATTGTTATATGTATTTCAAAAAACCCACATCTGAAATTAATTTTTAATAGTTAGCAGAAAATTGAAAATACCTGTGATAACAGGTACTATCCATTTGCAAAAGTACCAGACTCAATCTTTGTGATTAATGCTATTGCCACGAATATAGTTAAATATTTGACAGTTATGAAATATCACAGTTCCTCTAACAAATTGCTAGAACCTATGTATTTTACGATTATGTCAACTTCAATTTATTCTATAAATTATACTAAAGCGTCTTCAAATAAGATCAAAGTTTCACAAGAAAAATTAGTTCATTACATAATTCTGGGGCTTATGCTATTTTTTAATTCATCCTATCAATCAGACATGTTAAAATCACTTTTTATAACCTGAAGGATTATCACACTATATCTTATTTTTTGTTGTCACTTTAATGATGATTTATTCTTCAAGACTTAATTTTGATCTAAATAATATTCCCCAACTGCATGTTAAGTTTGCATTAATCATTTTCTATTGTATATATTACAACTAGTCATGTTTTCAGTATTAATCACAAAATACTACCGATTTTAAAAAATTCTTTCCTTGCAATGACAGTGCTATACAAATTAGAAATGCTTCTCCACTCCATAGTGCTCAAATAGGAAATGAAGATGTACATTCTCAGTTTTACAGTTTTACAGTTTTAGGTATGTATTCCCTTTATTAGGACTGACGATGAAGTTTGCCAGGGTTTTATTTATTATGGTTTTTATTTTACTTTTTCTTTGGATGAATATAATGAAAAGGATAATTAATTGTAGGATTTATGTAAGATATCAGAAAGAGTTGTCTTCAAGATGTGAAGAGTCTAGTTCTCCTTGGATTCATGCTGGAGGTAACCTTGAAGAATTGGCTGAAGGTGATAGAAACCAGATTGGCACTATGGAAAACTGGGTTAAATATGGAGTTGTGGGTAATATGGAGGGAGAAATCTGTGCAAATTCAGTCAAATTTTGACTTTAAAGTGGAAGAGATGCTTTTGAAACTAGAATTGTCTTTAAAATGACCTCACCATTTTTGTTTGAAAATGTTTTCCTAGTTTGGAAGTAACTGAAAACGATGTTTCTGACAGCCTCAGATGAGAGACATCTTACCTGTTACTAATGTCTGAGGTCATTTCATGCTTATTATTACCCACTTATATCCTGTATGCTGCTATTTCAGTGCCTCAAATATGTGAAGCCTGAAGATCAGCTGTAAAGGAATAACAGGAAGTTTGGTATATAAAGCCGAAGAGAAATTATAAAAGTAGGCAAAAGTTATTTATGCAGCAAGGACACAAACAAAGGGTCCAAATATTTTGATAGAATAAAGTTCTTTAGACAGAAATGGAAAATTGCATTTACTTTAAGCAGCACAATAATGCAAATTTCTTAAATTTTATCTTAATTTCCACTTCAATGAATAGTTTTCCTCTGTTTAAGGTCTATATGTGGTGATACGGGTTAAATAAAAAAGATAATATTTTAAGGGCAGGTTTACATGACTGAGGAGGGAGGGGGGAGGGGGGGAAAGTGAGAAACATCCCTGCAAACACCAAGGTGAGAGAAGGAGGAGGGGGAGGAGGTGCCCTAGGCACTGGAGATAAGATTCCCTGGTAGCCTGTGGGAGAGGGCCATGGTGGAGCAGATATCCACACTGCAGCCTGTGGAAGACCCCATACCAGAGTGGAAGAAAAGTGTGAGGAGGACAGAGCAGCAGAGAGGATCTGTTGTGGACTGATGCCTCATTCCCCTTCCTCCTGCACCGCTTGGAGGTGTGGTGTGGGTAGAGGAGTAGGGAATGCTGGAGTGAAGTTAAGCCTGGGAAAAAGGGAATTGTGAGAGGAAGCTATTAGATGTTTTGTCTTTGTTTCTCATTGTCATAGTTTCCATTTGGCAATACATCAAATTATTTTCCCCAAGTTGAGTCTGTTTTGGCCATGATGGTAATGGATGAGTGAGCTCCCTGTCTTTACCTTAACTCATGAGCTTTTCCTTCTTATTTTCTCCCTCTGTCCTACTGAGGAAGAGGAGTGAGAAAGCAGCTGGGTGGTCATCTGGCAACCATTCAAGGCCAACCCATCTGCTAAGTATTAGACCATAAGACTATATTGGATATAGTTTATGTAATTATTGTAACATGGTTCTCTAAGTGCCTACAATACGCAAACTGAGTGTTTTTACCGAACTGGTGATATACATAGAAACTCTAAAATGTGCTTATGTTTTTCACCTCCAGTCTTCTAAAGACATCTCTTTTAAAGCACCATGCCTAATTGTTCAATGCTAGGCTATGGTATGCACTGAAGCAGGCTGAATACCTCTGCTGTGCTGAATAGCTGAAGATGAATGGGCCAGGTATAGGTGTGCCTTCTGGTGACAAGAAAAACTGTCTCACAGCAGGCAGCACTAATGGGGAAGGGTGATTTATATCCCTAATATCAAAATGTAATTTTATTTTTAAAAGGCTAGTTGAGTGTGTTATGTTTTTGTTACAACCTTTGGCAGTAACTACATTTTTTACTTTTAGAGGTAAGCTTGATAATGAGAATAGCTGAGGACCTTCCTTTCACAGACTTGAATGGAGAGAACTTAGTGTTAACACTGCTGCTGAGGATTCATTCTAATATAGGTTTTCTTCACTCTAAACTGTATGCGTTATAAGCACACTGAATTTAATTGGAAAAGTTCCAGTTCATGTTTCTAAGCATTCATTTCATCTTTCCCTATCAAGGTCTATAGTGAAGCTGAGAAACTTGCTATAAATCAGTTGTGCATTGATTCTTGAACCAGTTAACTGAGGAGTTGATTTTTCAGCCAATGATCACAGTTGCATATCTCTTTTCTATGTGCTGCAACCCAGAAAACTGTTTGTCATGGAGTATTAGCTAAAGCTGTGCATCACCTATTCAAAGACATTCATTGATCTACTTTGAGCCACAAATGAGCTAAATAATAGTACTAAACATGAAAAGTGTGAAGTTATCAGCAAAAAAAAGGCTGTCATTAAAATGTTTATAAGCACATTTAAAATGCTTTAACTAATTCTATTTCTGGGTTCATATGGCCAATGTGAGTAGATTATATTTTGTATGATTTTATGCATTTTGGGGTTTTCAGTATTTTTATAGTTTATCAACTTGCTGTTAAGTGTTTTAAGAAATTCTGTGTGTGAAATCTTTGACACAAAATGGAACTTCTCCCCTTCCTTGATTTTGATTAATACAATTTTTTCTAATTATTCTAGAGAGAGGAATCCTTTCTATTTAATATGTTATGACTTTTATATTTATCTCTGGTTAGATCTGGTTACTCTACATGTAGTTCTTGTAGCAACCTTAAATGATTATACAACACTTTTTTCTTCACACTGTACCACTTTAGATATCACTTATCAAGACTTACTTTCTTTAAAACTGTTTTGGTTCCTGCCAATATCTTTACTTTTGCCGCTAGTGCTCTTTGCTCTATTTCCTTTTTCTTCTAAAGACTGTTCAGTACGTCAGGCAAACTGATTTCTTTGTGTAGTTCATTTGCTTCTTTTTCCTCTGCACCTGCATTGAGCACAATGGTGGGACCATGTCCCATGGCAGCTCTCCTCACTGCTGCCTGTTCTTTTTCATTGTGTTCTCTTTCCAAGTACAAACCTTGCTTGCTTCTCAGTTCTTCACTTGGTATTGTTCCCGTTGTGCTGACTACCTTTGAAAAAGGTGTCTTTGCTGTTTTCTCATCTTCTGGTGACCTAAGATTTAAGGGAAATAGTTGAAATCTTTGTAAATAAAGTTCTCTGACAGTGATATTGCATGCTATGTATTCTCTATTGGTCACGTTAAAGAGTGATTAGGACATATTAGCTTAATCTATATTAACAAGTATTGGGACCCAAAGAGATTAGCATCAGACATCTCCAAAGCATGTAATAGTACTTGCAATGAAGTGTGCATATATGACAGATGAGGAAACAGTATGCCATACAGAGCCATGTTAATTATGACAGGAAAATGGGAGGGATAGCACTCTGTCTCTTCTTCCACATCCTGTTAAAATTGGTTACATACATGCCTATGTATTTATATATATAAATATAGAGAGAGATAGAAAAATAGAAGTAGAGCTAGACATAGATACTGAAATGTATATAATAACTTCTGAAGGAAAATTTCCTACTTTTATTAGTGTAAATGCTCCCAAAATATTTCTTAGCATAGTACAATGGAACTTGTCTATATAATGGGAGAAGGTGTGTTATGTGACAAATTTGGAGAAGCATAATCTTTTTAAGGGGTATATAAATACCTGTATATGCATGTATATGTAAAACCACAAACATATACATTTATAATCTACCTTTCTTTAAACACATTTTAGTCTACTCAATATGTGCACAGTCAAAATACATTCATCAAACTCAAGGGTAAATAAATTTCATGATGAATGTTTTAGTTTTAGAATATTGAAATATCTGAAGCACATTCCTAAGAACATTTAAGCATACATTACAAAATCATTTTATTCAAATATATTTCTTAAAAAGGATCAGTTCCACATAAAAACAAAAGAAGAAAGTTCTCTTAAGATATTGCAGATAAGATAAAGGCATTGAAAGCAATCTGCATTTGCAAAAAGGAGTTTTACAGCTAGATAGACCTAATCAATCTGCATAGTGTTATCAGTGATTGTAGAGTCTACAGCACTTCATTTGTTGATAAGCATTATTTCAGCAATCCCTAGCAGTAATGGTCACTCTGGTCAAATTATTTCTTATTCTTTTTAGCTTTTCCAAAAGTTCCATTTAGATCACAAAGAAGTTCAGGTATATACATATAAAATTAAGGAAGCAAATTATAAACAGCTTGGCAGATAATACAGTAGAAATCAATGCATGCCAATTAATTTTGAGATAAATTAATTCAGTTTATCTCTGCAAAATTAGCTATTTTGCCTGAAACAGCTTAAGACAATATTCGAATTAAAAAAAAAATGCATTGTTTGCTATTATTATTATGTTCTTAATGTGGAATAGATAAAGATAGAATGATGGCATATATTTCCTTAGATGCTGTCCTTAAGTACCAGTCATAACAATACAGAAGTATGTTCAAACCAGAAAATACATCATGCTTCATCCAAGCCTCTCAGTTTAAACTCGGTTTTGAATACATGTTTGAAATCTAAAAATGAAAATCAGAAAAAATAATCCCAGGTTTCTAATCATTTTTCATTGGTATCTGTATGGATGGGGACTAGATGGAAAAAATAGTCATATAAATTCATTTTAATTCAAAACCACTTATCCTGCCAAGGTCAATCCACCACAACTATTCTCACTTGAATCATATATGTTAATATACAATCTGAAGAATGCAAAATGTTGGTGCAGCTAATATCTACCTAAAACCATTGGTGTTTGAGCCTAACAATGTTCAATGGGTGACTTGCATTAGAATATAATTTATATGATGTGTGCATCATAATAATAGCCAGATGTTAACAGCAGATAGTCTTTTGTCTATCGTCAAAATCATACCTGAATGGATGTGTATGCAGAAGCTATCTCACATTTTTAAAATTACTTTATTCCTTCCACATACCGAATATGCATACATGTAAAGATTAACATTTCAACAGATTCGGAAGCTAAGATCCTGTCTTTTTCTTCTTTGTTCTAGCAGGAATTTGCATTGTGGATTTTCTAATCAGACACCCAACCTGTTCTTTGACCTGATAAGAGCACTAGTGGACATCGTGAAAGGTAATTCAACTTCACCTTATTGCTACAACTGATTGTGAAAAATTGAAACCATACATTTCCAGGATTAAATTAAAACTCTTGGCTTTCATCTTGACATTTGTAGCATTGCAAACCTTGTCTTTATTAAAGAAAGCAAGAAGACAGTGCATTTTCTATTTATTTTTAATTGAAAAAACTGAAGTGATTTAGTCTTTAGTAAAACACACATTTGTATATGCACTAAGCAAGCCTGATATGTCATGTATTATTTTATGAATATTTGAAATTAATAGTTTGTGATTGACATGGTTGTTTTTTAAAAGACAGGCTACTTATTAGTTATGCATATTTACAACAATTTCCAACATAAACAAAATTTTCTTATATTTACATTACAAGAAATATTTTCATATTTCTTATTTTTATTAGATTTCAGAGAGTATGTAAAAGTCCTTAATCTTTTTTAAGGTTCCTAATTTGTTTTCAAAAGCAGTGGCGGCTACTAATATAAATTTGCTGAGATGTGGTCTCTCATCTCATTGTCTAGTGCTCAATAAACTTCTTTGTGTTTGGCAGCTTCTCCCCCTGAAACAGCCTCATTTGATAGCCCTGCTGTTATGTTCTTGACCTTTCACATGGCTACAACCCTGGGGCATTTGAGCTGTCAGATAAAAAAATGGAAAGAGGCTGGTGAAAGTTGTAGAAGGTAAAAAGCTTTGTAATGTGCTGATGAATTTCCTGCCATCAGATAGTTTTCACTTCACCTCCATTGCTGTCACATTTCCTTAAATAATAGGGAGACTTTTCCACTAATGGACAATGGAGGCTGTTTGCCTAATGAGAACTTGCAGAGGCAGCCTGCCATGTGTCTCTATCTTTTAAACTGAGGTGAAACAAGCTTGCCTGGCTACAGATAAGTGGCTATGAAGCAGTCCTATTCAGATGTACCTGTCAGTAATTTATCTGGGGGGTTTGTATTCATATATACTGTTCTATGTGCAGTAGAGCATTAAATTGCTTTCCACTGGGAGCAGGTCACATTCAGGGGTCGTCAGAACCATGCTACTGGATAGAACATGCTTGATTCATACAGGCTGTTTATATCAAGATCTTGGCAACTGAAATCTCCATCTAGTTAGAGATTTTATACTAGGTTGTTTTTTTTTTTCTGGAAAAGATGATTATTATTAAATATAATGTAGTTAACTATCATTCTGTGGAGAGTTTATGTGTATCATCTTCTATAAGACCAAATGAATGCCTGCTGATTGTTGTCTCAAGATTCACGAGTCTTTCAATTTCTGTTAGTAAAGCTTTTTGTTGTAATTATATTAAAGATAGATTTAATTTCTTGTTTTGTTACTAGATCCTCTTTTGCAGGTCAGGGGGGAGTGCTGTTAGACAACAGAGATCATTCTCAGGCTTATTTTTGTGGAGTTTTATTCAAGCCTAAGACTGTCCTAAAATCTTCCTAAATTTCTGATCCTGAAAGTAAATTATCTAAATATAAACATAAATATATAAACTATAACATAAAAGAAATATTTCTGGTATATTACTCTTTTTTTAATTCACAATTTTTATAGCTTCAAAATATCCAGGAATCAATTCATTATTTTCAGTTGAGAAATGTATGTCCTATTCTGGAATGAAATATAAACCAAATGTAATTAATTTCTTTCCACTTTACAAGAACAGTTTATTGTAGATCAAATTGAAACCTTCATACTACATGGATTAAGAATTTTTCTTTTCTGCCCTTCCTCACCACTTCCACTGCAAAATGATATTTTCATGATATTAGTACTTACTAAAGCTTTATGAAAGACAGCTTATTAGATCTATCATGTCAAATTCACAGTATCTAAATGAAAAATCCTCCACACCTTCTAATCTGTATATTACACAATGAACTTCAACCTTATGTGTCTAGCTAATAAGCAGTGGTGACAAATACAGTACATACATTTAAAAGAATTTATAGAGACATAATTCTTAAAATTCTTCTTAAATTATTAGAATTCACAGTTCTTCTTTTTCAAGAACACAAAGCTAAAACTTATATCTAGTTAAACATTAATGCAAGTCAACCATGATTTTCAAATACTGAGCAGGAAATGGCATCACATGAAAACCCAACAATTTTCCCCCTTTAGAAAGATAAAATTTTGAACATATAATGCTAAAGATGTTAAACTTACGAATACTAAAAATTCTGACACAGTAATTCATACAATATTTTTCCTTTTTAGATAAAAATATTTTGGCTAATATTTTTATGTATATTCTTAATCTGGGAAGTGTCACTTAAATACCACAGGTGTTCTTTCAATGTTTGTGTCATTCCTTCAATGCTTTTTGTATTCTTAGTTAAATTTTCTTATCCTAGCTGTGTTCATTTCTAGGTAATGCATTGAAAGCAAAATAAAACTAAGCACAAGACAAACAAAGTTAATCCATTGTAACTACTTAAGGAGAAAAATGTGCATGATTTTCTTAGCTCTTTAGAACATGAGTAGTAGTCTAGGAAATTACAGTTTTGAGCCCTACTTGTAGAAATCCATGCTTCGCTGATTGATTTCTAGTTTCTTCTTGTGGTCTGTAAGCTATCAGAAAGAAGATGAACTGTCTGGTAATTCCACAGCATTATTTATTTTTTTTTTCTTCTTATTTCTTTAAGCCTGATATTTTCACTTTTCTTTAAAGGAAAGAAAGAGATGAAGGTATAAACTTCCTGATGAATGATGTAGAATTGCTCCACCATAATTCCATGTTTAAAAACTGCTTTAATGTTTGCATTTGTGAAGTGGTCTTGTTTTATTGGTGTCCTGGTTTTGGCTGGGATAGAGTTAATTTTCTTCACAGTAGCTGGCATAGTGCTGTGCTTTGGATTTAAGATGAGAATAATGTTGATAACATCCTGATGTTTGAGCTGTTGCTAAGTAGTGCTTACACTAGCCAAGGACTTTTTCAGCTTCCCATGCTCTGCCAGGTGCACAAGAAGCTGGGAGGGAGCACAGCCAGGAGAGCTGACCCCAACTGGCCAAAGGGCTATTCCATACCATATGACATCATGCTCAGTATATAAAGTGGGGGGAGTTGGCTGGTGGGCAGCGATTGCTGCTTGGGGACTGGTGGGGTGTCAGTCAATGGGTGGTGAGCGATTGCATCACTTGTTTTTTCCCTCTATCATAGCAGAATATAATTAGCAATTATCATGTAAATATGTTGATATTTTTATAGAAGCCATTTTTTTCCTTTCATACTTCCACATACTGAGGTTACTTATACGGATTCAACAATACGAAAATTTTTGCATCCTCCTAGAAAAGCCATGTAGTCACAGGAAAAAGATTTACCACATAAATGTTTCCTACAAGTTTTGATTTTTGTAGTTGTATGATCTTGTGAAATCCACATACCATTGTAAAAATATAACTGAATATTATAATTTCATTTTAGTAGAACTTACAAGAATCTATGGCTTTCTGAGAATCTAGTGGCATCCTTCCTCACTGATTTAAATACTAGGTCTGCTTTAAATTCCTTTTAAAATTTTGTATAGATTTCAGTTACCTGGAAATCTGCAAGAATCTGATGAAAGAGGTTTTCTGGAAATCAGAACTTTGTGCTTAACTTAAGGTAGTAAATTTATCCCCCTGCAAATCTTTCATTAGTCCTTCAATCTTCTTCCTCTTCTTTCCCTCCTTTTTTTTTATGATATTCTTGAATCAGTTTTGTTTCAAACAAAGAGAAAAAAGAAGAAGGCCATGCTTACCAGCACTCATAGATGTGAAAAACTTTCATGCTCTGGTCAATGCATTGCTGACTTAATTCAGCAGTCTGTCAGAAACATAGCAGTCGCTCACCTCATTCACTTTAATGGATGCATTAACTGAAGCTGTTATGCTGCAATTATTTTTTTCTTTAATTTTAATAGTTTTTATTCAGTTTTGGCTTTTCTGGCACTGTGGCCATTGCTTGCAACTGTAAAAAAAATCTTTTTTTTATGGAATGGGAGTTATACCATCCTATATTAATTATATATAGGCTAAATGCTTTATGAGATTTAGTGCTTAGCACCCCACAAGACTGACCTTTCAAATGTAAAGCTACTGTTCCAGTAATATACAGGACATTACAAATATGAGAAAGGCAGAGACATTTTGCCAGATCTATTTTTTTCTTTAAATACACGGTGACACTATTATAGTGGCTAATTGGTTTGTGCGGCATTATTCCAGCATAAAATAACAGACATAAAGCTTCTGTGAACTGTGACTTTTGTATCATCCCGTTAGTTGCAAATAAGATTGCTGACCATAAAATGCCTTTTCTGTAACGAGTATCACTGCTGTATGCTGTAAGATTTAATTACAAATTGACTAGTTCAGCTTTATACAGGGCCTTGGAGACCAGGGTTTTGGCATGACGATAAAGGCAGCTTTAAAAAATTTTCTCCCTTCCCTTTGATCTGAAAATCAGGATCTGTATAGACAAAAATATGTTGTCCAAACTATATGTCAGTTTAAGAATTCTCTGAAGAATTCTGCATATACCCAGTGTTTGTATATTGCAGTCAGGTGTGTGTAAATCATGACTCCATTAAGTAAAAGCTGGATTTTGTAGGCCATTCTTGAACATTTTATTCTATATATCTGCCTAAATAAGGATTACTGTATACAACACCTGAGAGCACATTGATAATTTTTTTTTGTGAACTTCCTCAAACTTGGCAGAAAATTGAGGAGTCTGGGCCTAGGGTGAAAACTGCAGAAAATGCCTGTGCCTGAACTCATTAATTATTAACTACTATAGATATTCTTAATGCAAACAACATAGTGCAATGCACATCACTAGCTGACAGGCTATGCATGTGTTGAAGAAAGATAATAAAAATAAAGCACAGAAGTTACACTTTCTGACTCTTAGCAGGGAACTTAGATCCAAAAAAAAAAAGAAGTATCTAAGTCTAATGGGCTACTGTGAATGTCAGAATTATGTTTAATAATGTACATATATCTCAATTCAGTACTATCTTTTACATGACTTATGGCCATACAGTTGTCTTTAAAATACATAATTTAGTGACTACTTATTCTATGACTGCCTCTGAGTTAACATATCTATTTTCTATTGCAGTGTAGTTAAATTTTTTTTATTATTTGAAAAAAAATTAAAACTTTAACTATGTGCCACTGTAAAAGTAAGATCTTCATTCTATTGCTGCTTTTTGCAAACTGAACCCCAGAAATCTTCTTTTAGAAAGCTCTTTTTTAAAAATCTATCTCTTGTCTGAGACACTGGTTACACCTCAGAGTCCAGATGAACTGAATTAAAACTGTAGTAAACTGTGTTGCACCAAACTGAAATTTAACTTTCCTAATGAGTGCAGGGTTAAATAGGAGCAGGGATTCACTACTGTCACATATTTCTGTTGGAGGAAATTTTCATATTCCTATTAGAAAGGAAGATGGAAAACAAGAAGTATTTTGAACATGCACAAGATTTGTTAAACCCCATCCTTTGATAAAACTAAACTTTACAGATTGGATGCCAGCCACAGGAATCATATAAAAGTAGTTTGGAATCAGAATAGTAGGGCTGGCTTTGAGTGCCAGAAGTACTTGAAAAGTCTCTCTACAGCTGAGAACGTGCAGGTTAATCTCTCATCAGTGAGCTTCCATGGTTATGGTGTTTGGAGCAAATAACTGGATCTGTTGGCTTTCTGTTTTAACCTCATGTCTTAACCCCCTGTCTTAACTCCTCTCTCCATGTCTGAGGAGTGGAAAAGGGGAAAAGTAATAAATCTTTGAAAAATCTGGTGTTAGTATGCTATCTTTAAACTTACTACATTGGTATATCAAATATTTTTAAATGTGACTAATTTTTAGTTTACAGACACTGGAAAGTCTTATTTCTTTATAAATTCTTATGTTTCTTAATAAGCAGAAAACAAGAATGATCCTAGTGTGAAAAACTCTGTATGTTAAACAATATCTCCCATTTTAGATGGCTTGAACTCCTTTTCAAGTGTTTCAGTAGTTTGGATGAAATTATGACTGAATAAGAAAAACAAGAGACCAAATTTTTTTGGGCATTGTCAGTCACATGACATATTTCTCTAAGAATGAGTGTTGTTACATTGAAGTAGCATGCAACTTCTACTGGGCAATCATTATCAAGATGTCAGTCCTGCTTTCTGTAAGTAAAAATGACTCTGAGACTCTGCTGTATGTCATTTCTGAATTAAGATTTGTTTGTGTTTCTGCCGCCATAGCTACGTGTTCCTTTCTAAACTCATATTATTGAATGTGGGTTCATAAACAGGATACATTGTCTGATTGGCTTCTTTTTAAGGATGATATTTTTAGTAGTCTCAACATAAGAAATAGTGGTGGAATTGTTTTGAGGTTTTTTTTGTTTTCCAGTGAAGTGCTCTCTGTAGGAGACTAGGTACCATCAATTCCCTCATAAATCATTGAAAAAAGCTCTTTTAATATTTCACAGGAGGAGCAGAGGTTTTTATTCTTTTTTAGTGATTCTTGAAGTAGATTTTCTAGTCATAATGGGGGATGATTAAGTTCTGTAGAGGTCTGTGGGAAATTTGCTTTCAATCCCATGGTGTCTAAATTTCACCATAAATGTTTAAATTCACATTACAACTTTAAAAAAAAAAAAAAAAAGGATAGAAAAGGAAGTTAAGTTTAAGTTCCTTTTCCTTTTGGCTCAATGTACTCATCCTTTGCAAGTACTAAGTAACTGACACTGCCAGTGGAATATGAACTGAGATCACTTCTTCAATAGCTGTGGATACAACAGAAAAATATCTTTGTGGTTTCACTTTAAACTTGGTAGAGAATATAAGATTTTTTGCTTCAGAAACTGTATATGTTTAGATTGGACATCAGCTTCTCTAACATTGGTCTTTCCCCTGGGTTGCAGTTCTTCACAAACTGCTCCAGTATGGGTCCTTGCCATAGTCTACAGTGCTTCAGAAACAGACTGCTCCAGCATGGGTACCCCACAGGGCGCAGATCCTGCCAGGAGCCTGCTCCTGCCTGGGCTTTCCATGAGCTGCAGCTTCCTTCAGGGCATATTCACTTACTATGGCATGGGGTCCTCCACAGGCTACAGTGTGTATATCATCTGCTCCACCATAGTCCTCTACAGGCTGCAGGGGGACAACCTGCTTCACCATGGTCTTCTCCACAGGTTGCAGTGGAATCTCTGCTCTGGCACCTGGACCCTTCTTCTTCTCTGACCTTGGTATCTGCAGGGTTGTTTCTGTTTGAGCAGTGGAGTTGGACCAGAATATAGAATGATAGTATATCTCAAGTTGGAAGGAACCCATAAAGATCATCGAGTCCAACTCCCTGATCCTCACAGGACTACCTAAAACTAAGTCACATGGCTAAGAGCATCATCCAGATGCTCTTGAACTCTGACAGGCTTGGTGCCGTGACCACTTTCCTGGGGAGCCTGTTCCAGTGACTCACCACCCTCTCAGTGAAGAACCTTTTCTTAATGTCCAGTAAGAACTTCCCCTGACACAGCTTCATTCCATTTCCTTGTGTCCTATTGCTGGTCACCAGTGAGAGAAGATCAACACCTCCTCCTTTTCTACCTGCCTTGGGGAAGTTGTAGACACACTCCATATGACTTCCAGACATCCCATCCCACCTCAACCATTCTGCAATTCTGTGATTCTCTGAAGTTAGAGTAATACTCGATCAAGCTTAACTTAATGCTATGAATAGATTATCAGGTTTTAAGATGCAGAAATTTTATGATTTCATGCTGCTTCAGTTTTGTGTTTGTTTGAAAGTATGGGAGAAATCAAGTGCAACACTTCAGTGTAAATGCACTTCAGTGTATTGCTTCGGCTTTGAGGAGATCCATTTACAATTTTTTTTGGACTAAGAGAGCTGAAAAACATTTGCTGATTCAGAATAAGTACCAGTTGAGAAACTTTCCCTCTGCATTGTTAGACACCAAGATTCAAGTTCCTGCTTTACTGGAAGATTCTTAATCTAATCCAGAATTAAGTCGTCCTCTTCAATTTGGCTACAAATTCTATGACATAGAAGGAAGATATCTCTGATAATATTGACTGGGACATCAACATGAAAAGCTCTGATTGTTGACAAAATTACTATGAATTATACATATATATATATATACATAAAAAACCACCTTACAGATTATTAGCATGCTCTTCTTTAAGCTTTTGTACTTTTTCCCAGAGTATTCCCTCAGTCTTCCCTGAGAAACTTGACTGGATGCCTTTTTGCTATATTCCCAGTTTTCCGGAAGTTCCTATATAAAAGAAAGAAACAAAGGGGTGCTTTTCCAAATGTTGGAGAGGGTGTTCTGTTCTAACCCCCTTATTTCAGTAGTATCAATGCGGGAGTACTTAGAGATAAGACTCCCTCAGAAGATGGTTCTGAATCCCTCAGGATTAGGTTAGGTACCTGCTCTGAGTAACCATATCAGTTTGGCTACACAGCACATCTAGATTTGTATAAATCCAGAATTTTATCTACTTCATTCCTAACACAACTTTTTCTCCTAGCCTGGTCTTTTAAAAAATTATGCAAGATATTTTACTTTTTATATAGAGGTGATATATCTTTGAGAGCATTTCTAATAAATGAGGTCGTCTTATAAACTATGGTTGTAAATATATTTAAAAAAAAAAAAGAAAAGCAGAGGTAGTGATACCATCCTAGGCTGATATTTTCAGTGGCAAGATCTATATTTCATGATGTATTAAGTTCCTTATTTGAACATTTAAATTATAGAGTTAACATCAAAACACTTTTTTTGACAGTGTTCTTTATCATAAATCATCCTGCATCCCAAAGGCAAAAAAAATGAAAAGGCCTTTTCAGAAATCTAGCACATTCACTGAAAGCAAAATCAGCTTTGAGTATGATAATAGCTAAAAGCAATAGGTAAAAATAAAAAAGAAGTGGTGCAGTATGCTTATCCACCTCTCAACAGAGGCCATTGAATAATAAGAAACCTATTAGAATGAAGTTTGCAATTGGTCATTTCCATTACTTTTTATAACATGATAAATTTCTGAAAAGTTCATTTAGGATTGTGACCCTAACTATCTTGGAGTCTTGTTAAAAACCTTTCCTTAAAAGTTTATTATTTAAAATTAATTATTGATGATGGATGCAGAAGACCAAAAATAGGAGTAAAATAAATTAAAAAAAAGATAAAGAAATTATTTTTGTTAGAACTGCTTATGGGGTGTACAAATACAAGTAATGTACATGACCTAAGTGTACTAGGTGTTTACTAGGACTTCCTTTTTTTCTAATATCTTCCTGTTTCCATTGCTCTTTCTTAATAAGGTCAGTCTATCAATTCAAAATATCTGTGATAATCTACAGAAGTTGCTGGTAACATGTATCAATACTGTATTTAAAAATACTGGAAGTATACAAGGTAAGCTGATTCATGAAAACTTGCCATTTGTGGTTTTGTTACATGAGTCTTTTGTGCCCTGGTCTTGCACTGTTACAATTTAACTGTACGCGTGTGTTAGGCTATGTCTTTGATTTACAACCAGCATACTGTGAATGGTTCTTCAAAAAAATATTATGGACTGAATGTTCTGTGTGTTCAGGATACAGTAATTTTTTATTTTTTTTTTAATATTCAATGTCCTTTGACAATTTCTGCATGTCTTGGTTTTACTTTACTCATTATATTAATCAGAATAACATTCTTCTTACTCTTTATCATAAACTGTATCTGGGTTACATATACCATTATTCCCTTGCTTGATTTCTCAAAAGAAAAAAATAAACAGAACAGGGCATTTTATGCTCAGCACAATTAATCACATGGTTTTCTATGTGTGTGTGTGATACACTTCCCCACTGCAATAACTGGCAATAGACATTCACTTCAATTTCCCTTCATTTTTTCCAATGCCTGTAATATCCCCTCTTCTCACTGCAATACCTCATGATTCTTTGCATGACCCTAACGAGATATATATATACATAGCCTTCTAGTGACCCAGTAAATGGCTAGTTCAGCATAAAAATAAGTGTACGCTCATTGTCTAGCTAGCAACTCATTCATAAAAATGGGAAAGTGCTGACCTATTGCTGCCTTTTCCACAGTGGGAAAATTAAAACATGCTCTTTCTTGTCTTTCTCAGTAAGAAATTTTATTAAGCATGTAGCCAGTACATTTAGGTACTTTTTCCTTTCCCCTGCCCCACCCCCCGCCTTTTCTCCAAAAAATACCCTATACCTTTTCTTTTCTTTTTTTTTTTTTTTTTTTTAGTAGGATTGCTGTGAAAAATCTGTTCACACTGCTGCTGTTTTACCTTATAAAAGGGCCCTGACTACCGTTCTTTTATCTGCTGCTGGATGAAATTCTGGTTTATTGACTTGTCCCACCTAGATCAGGTCTTTGGGAACCAGGTACTTATATGATTCTGGGTGAAAGCTTTATTTATGTTAATTTCTATCTTAGTTTGCTCATAGGAAAAGAGACTCACACAAGATGGATTTCTTTGTACATGAAGCCTAATTTCTCTTAGCACATAAAGAATAGCAAGGTACAATAGGCTAGAACCAGTGTTCCTCTATCTAGGGAAGATATACCCATCAGATTGGCATGTATAAATATGGTAACACCAGCTTTTCTAAGGCTTCTGAAAAAAAAAAAAAAAAATATACATTATCCTCATTAAGGTTTATGTGTACCATTGTAGAAACGTAAGTTAAACAAAAGTGGATTTTTTTTTTCTCCATATATTCTTATTCTGCTGACTGCTTTCTTGTTTTTGCCACCCTCAGTACCTGTTCAACCAAACTGGATAACAATAACGTAAATAGTACGAGACCTTACCATGAAAGTCAGTTTCAGTATCCCTTATGTACAAGGAGTGTAAGGAACATAATATGTTAAAAATCATCCTAAAAGTTCATAAGTATATGAAGACATCATATCAAGGATTCTACTGGAAAGTTTTCTGTAGTAAAAGTGGCATTTTAATTGAAGCTGTTGCTATTGTTTTCCTTTATAATAATAGAATTCCTCTATAATGCTCTTGGTGAACATGCAAGGAAGGATTTCCAAACGAAATGCGATTTAAATAAAAAAAATAGTATTGTACATTAGGGTAATGCTTTTAAGATATATTAATTTAAGCATAAAATAGGGTTCCCTGGAATAAGTAGTTCATAAAATTATTGCTTAGTCTTTTAAGGCAGACCAGTCCAATGCTTGAAATACACATCAGGGAACCATTCTGCACTGATGGAATAAATGCCATAGCAATCCTTTAGGTATTTTCCTTCTCTCTTTTCTTACACAAAGCAAGTCAATACTAGTTTATCTTTCTCAGTTACACAGACAAAGGTGTCTCAGGCTCGTAAGAATACTTTGAATGGAACCATAGAAAGCTCAAGCTGTAGTTTGTTGCTTTTCTGCAATTTTCAGGGGAAAAAAAAATCTGGCACTTCTACAAACTTAAATGTCTCTCATCTCATCTGTGTTCAGTCTTGTAGTTTCTGAGTTTCAGTGATGATCTTAAAATGTATACCAGAATATAGTATTTACCATGGCAATATACACATCTATGTAAACTACAAATAATAAGAAACCCAAGCTTTTGTACTCACATTATAATTTTAGGTCAAAGGGAAAGGTTTTGCATATCATTTATGTCAGCCTTGTCTTTCACTCTCATCTCTATTTATCACTATCTACAACAGACTGCAACAGGGTGACTGTTTAGGATTGTTAGCCAATTAACAATAGCTATAACAAGGTAACAGTCCTTTGCACACATCTGCAAATAAAGCAATCAAAATTTCAGGGGTTTCAGTTGATTAATTTTACTCATACACAGGTCTATATCAAAATGCAACAGTCAAATGCTCTCTCAGATTGTGAAATGCTCATAAAAACAACAGTAATGGGCAGGATAAAAGACTCATCTACTCCAACATCTTGTATTAGACAGTGGCCAATTGTGGATGCAAGAATAAATTAATACTTCACTCAGTTTAACCTCACAGCTTCTGACATCCTGTAGCGTAGGACCTTCTGAACTGGAGTTTGTCTCTACATTCTTGTGTTTGATATCACTTAATAACTGCAACAGCAGTTATATTGGCACAGCATGTTGCCAATACGTTTCACAATTCATTTGCACGTTGAGTGGAAAACCCCCTACTTTTGGCTCAATTCATAAATTCTTCTTGAATATTTCTTTTGATTATTCTTGGGTTTAGAATTTTGTGAAAGAGTGAATAACGTTTCCTTTTTTTTCACCTTCACTGCATTATTCTTGTCTCTCTATATTGTAATCATATAGTCTTCTCCAATCATTTCTTTTTCCAGGTGAAGAATTTGAGTTGATTTAATGTCTCCTCATATACAAGTCTTTTCATACTTCATTCTTACATGCACTTTTTCCTTTGAATTGGGGAGACCTGAAAGATGTTCAGCATTCAAGATACCTATGAATCATGTAATTATGAAATACCACAGTAATGTTTTATGATTTTGGTTTATAGTTTTTCCTCTTTTCTAAAACCCCACAAGACTGCTGTTAAGAACTGCTGTTTTCATCAAATTAACCACAATGTCTCTAATGCTTTTTCTAAGGTGTTAGTTTAAAAACCCATTGTTATATATATACATATATACACTTGTCTGACTTTTTTCCATAATTTTTGCTTTACGTTGATTATACAGTATTTCTCCTGTCATTTTATGGTCCAGTTACTTAGTATCATAAAACACGTCTGCAACTCTTTGCTGCCAACTTTAATTTTGACTATTCTGGATAATTTTGATATCATCGTACATTCCTTCATTGTTTAATACCTTTTCCACATTATCCATCTATGAATATACTTTAAAATACAGGTTCCCTTGCAGGTCACCAAGGGATTCTCAGGTAACCTTACATTGTTAAAGCAACTGTTTATTCCTGTTCTTTGTTTGCTGTTCTTTAACCAGCTGCTGTGTAAGGTGGTAGCACATGCTTAATGTCGGATACTTTTGCTTTAGAAAATCTCTATTTTAATTAGGCAGCTATACAACTTATTATTTCTTGTAGTTACTTTTTAAATTACCAAAATAAAGGATTTCATTTTCCACACATATAAGAAGTTTACCATCAGTAAACACACTCTCACATACAACCAATAATTATAAATTCAACATAGCAGTTTTTTCAATTCTTATTTAAG
This sequence comes from Gorsachius magnificus, assembly GCA_034008185.1. Classification (NCBI taxonomy): domain Eukaryota; kingdom Metazoa; phylum Chordata; class Aves; order Pelecaniformes; family Ardeidae; genus Gorsachius; species Gorsachius magnificus. The sequence continues at coordinate 170,768,885 of CM067081.1, forward strand.
TTGTAATTATATTTTTTTTGTGTATTGTGAATATTTATTAAAATAAACTAAAATTATATATCAGTTTTGTACTTGGAGGCAACTTGATTTTTTTTTATCATGTTTACACATTGACTTAGTGATTCATACTTATAGGTCACTATTATAAGTTGCATATATGTATGTACAGTTTGTAGAGGTGATGAAAAAGATAATATATGAAAAAGTTCATATAATGTTGTAGAAATCCTAAAAAAATATAAAAAACCTTAAAAACATATATTCATTTGATAGCACAAGCCCTGCATGGTAGCTAAACAAATATTGAAAATCAGTGGTATACAAATTCTATATTATGCCTATTGCCAAATCAGTGAAATACATAGTTTTGCCCTGTCTATCTTTATCACTGATAAACAGTCTTCTCCAGGGAGTCATTTGCAGTACAGGCACTGAAGATATCTATGTAGATTACTAAAATTAGCAACAGTGTTTATGACATAGAACATACTGTTTGACAATGCAAAATGCCACAGGGAATAATCCAAACAATACAGGGAAGGAAGCATTACATTAATGAATGGACAATGTGAACTACTAATATATTTTAATTTATGTATTAATTATTTTTGTGATGAACTTTTTTTATAACATGCTGTTTCAATATATAAGTAAGGACAAATGCATTTTTTTTTGCCATTCCATCCAGTATGAAAATTGCCTGTTGATATAGAATAATAAGCAAATACACTCAAGAGAGAAATTGCACTGCTAGTGAGTTGGACGACACTTGCTAGAATTCGGTGTTATTCTAACACAGAGGATGGTTTCTAACTGGTTTCATGTGACTAACTGCATGTGTCTGGTCAGTAAACCATTGTCCTTCTGCTGTGATCATAGATACAGGCATGGATTTCTATGCATATTCTTCCCAGGCTGCTGCAAGTCTGGTCTTCTAAAAGTGACTGTCCTTGGCCACTATGTGTTCTCAAAGCAATTATACTTCAGCCATGAACCCAATGCGTCTGAAGTCTTACTGATTGTGGACTGAAAGATTAAATGCACAGTGTAACAGGGAACATGCAGTGATGATTATGGTTTAGTATCAGAGCCCTTCTTTTTTAATAATAAACGTTTTCCCTGGATAGCTTCTCCTCCCTACTTACCATCTCTTGTATCTTTTCCTATTTCCTAATTCTGACTACTGATGCCAATCAAATTTCCTATCCATCTCTAAATCGTTGTAATATTGATATACCTCCAACACACAACACTACTAACTATGGGATGTATCAATAGTTGACTTGGGGCTTCCTTTCTGATATTCATGCAGTCACTGGGGAAAGGTTCTCTACAAGGTCTGGAGACTGTTGGGCAGTTTGAAGAAAATCCTAAAGGTAGTTCCACTCTGGCAAGTTTCTGCTACATGTGAACATTTAAAAAAAAAAAAAAAATCTGATTAAATGAAAAAATATTTGGGTGTTTTAGTTTGTCTTTTTTTTTTTTTTAAATCAATAGATGTGGCCTCTATGTTCTTTTAATAAACTATAGGTAGTACAACTAATCTGATAGCTTAGGATACAATCATACTTAAAAGTTTATTTTTGATATTTCATTAATTCAAGCCCTCATTCAAAACTACTTCTTATCATTGACTGGTGAACAATGAGTTAAATTTCAACAACAACAACCAGCATCCCATTCTCTGTAACACCTGTTTTTAGGCATCTGATCATTGCTGATACTGAATATCTTCCATTACATGACAGTGAATCCAGTGTTATTATTAGTTGCATAAATAAAATATATTAATGAATATAGATTTATTTTAAAGTAATCTTTCATTTTAATTTAAACTAATTCTTCACGTTAATGTTTTCCTGGAAATTTGCTTCAAGAGGTTAGCTTCTTATGGTAAAATAAATTAAAGTAACTGGCATGACTTGAGGAAGTCTAGATTATAATCAAAATATCTGATTCTTCTGCCTATAACAGCTCACAGAAATATGTAAACATCAATCTCATATTAATTTAAAAAAAAATATAGAAGAATTAACAATTTTTGTATTGCATGCCCTCATCCATCTAAGTTAAATGGCAGGTTGTTAAAGAATTTAGAAAACAAATGTTGTAGGTGATTGATGCCAATTCCAAAATGTATTTTCTTGGTTTTTTGCTTAGCACAAGACTTGCATAACTTTACAAAGCTAAAATGAGATAGAAATTAAAAGGGACATTTGAGACTAATGTTACTAAAAGTAATGGGTATGTAAGTGGATATTCAGTGGGTATTCAGTATCATACTAAAATCTTCTGTCTGAAATAAGGGTGGTTACTATAAATAATGAAGAAATGACCTTACCCTCTCAATCCCTATCTATCCTTCTAAAGGTTTCTCTCAGTGTACTTATATTACAGTTCTCTTTTCTACATATAGCTCTAGAAACCACCCCCTCAATCAAACACTCACTCTTGTCAATGTACCCATAAAGCAAAGACATCAAAAGTGCCAAAGCTCTGCCTCATTCACATCTTTGCTGACACTACCATACGCTTAATCTTTCTCTCTCCTTCCTTGCAGCACCACATACATATTGAAGAGCAATTCAAAGGAGAATCACAGAGCAGAGGTCTCTGAGTGCAGATGAGCAATTGCCTAAATCCATACTCTGTAATCTATTGGAGAAGGGAAAATGGAACAATTTAAGCTGTGCTTTTCTACCCAACTCATAGACAGGTCATCTAGTGAGAAAGAGACCCCAAAGCAGTATAGATGTCTGTCTATCTAGTTCTACAATTGGGGCTATTACCATATATACCATATTTAGACTGGCCATCAGTAGAAAGGGATGACTGGTGAGACAATGACAGTTTCTTGAGGAAAGACCTAATTGTTACTTGCTTGGAAGGAAGAGTCCTTTTCAGGATTGAGTTTAACCCAGATGGATTTTGGTTCAAGTCAGAGATCAGAGCTGAATTTCAGTGGGTGGAAGACAGGATGATGTTGCAAGTATTTGTAGTTTCTTCCTTAAATCACTTGATACTACATTTACCATACATAAAAAATTCTTCATTATTGTTTTGGATACCTGTTCTGGAAAAAGGGTAATGGAAATGGAATGACAGACAGTAGTATTATCACAAAGATTTTGGACAAATACTATTCAGTTCTGCAAAATGCTTTTGCTCTTGAAGTACTGTAATCTGAAAGATGAACATAACCACTAGAAGATCCAGGGTCTAATTTACAAATGAGAAAGTAAACTTTGCCCATTGTTTGCTGTGAAATCTTGCTCTTGCATTGAAACTTATAGTGTGCGTGTAACTTACAGCTGACAGTACCGTATAGTGAACCTGATCCAAACATCAATGTTATTAAATTTGACATTAATTTTGATTCATGGTGACCTTTATACTTTCATATTTTTACTCTTATAGCTGTACCTAGTTCAACAGAAAATTATATCCTTACATCCCCTGACAGGGAGGTAAGGTTCCTTTACGTGTATTGTCCAAAGGAGAGAAGGAAAATTATCTGTATGTTATGGTTACACAATTTGTGGCAAAGGTGTCGTTGTTGGAAAGAGCATGAATTAAAGAAGGTATGTGCATGTGTGTAAGTTTGATTTTGTTTCAGCCTCTTTTGCATAAGTTGATATTATCCCATAGTTGTTTGGCAGTAGAAATAAATAGGATTCTATGTGCAGCTGTTACCCATTGTTGAGAAGGTGTTCACATCTGAAGTTACATTTAACAACGCTCTTTGTATCATCCCGCTTAGTATTTGTTTTCTGATCAATTACACATAACTTCTTTCAAACAGTAGTAATTCTAACTTTATTTAAGGCCGTAGTATTTTAGTTTGGCAGAAAGGGTTATTTTTGCACTATATTAAATATGTTCATGGCTCTCTATTAACAGTAACCTTCATTTCCTATCTTCTTTACAAAAACATTCAGCAAAAGAAAAACACAGTATAAAGAAAAATGTGAAGAAATATTTTATAGTGAAATATTAGTACAAATGAAAATGGAGTGCTAAACATTAAAACTTCCTACTCAACTGACCATTAAATTTAACTTTAACAAACATTCAGGGCATATCAACCCTAATTTCATTAAAGAAAACCCAGTCACAATAAGCAAATCCTCAGATTGGAAGAGCTACTAAATCTGTCTTTTATTATAATTTCTCATTTCATTTTCAGGTCTTCCAGATACTTGCTGTACACATGTAAACACACACACACACACACACACACACACACATATAAAAGATCAGTTCATCACTGAGGACTGTGACTATGTTTACCTATACCTTGGAAATTCTAAGTCTTTTTGTAAAATACCTTTTTTTCCTCAGCCTCTCTCTCTCACTTAAAGCCTTTTTAAAACCATGTTATAATTGTAAAAAACTGAGAGAGTAAGGTTTATCTTTTTCTCTTAGGTTAAGTTACTTGGCAGATAAGAAGACACTGAGGAGCCAGAGTTTGTCTCCATTAGTTAAATTAAGGATATTGATCGTGACCTGAACATAAATCTCTTAACTTTTCTCTGGTGATAACTTCCAAGTAGGATTAATGTTCTTTGGACTTAGCTCACAAAAGATGAATAACTTTTCTTTTTGGCAACTCTACCTTTTAAGTGAGTTGTTAGATATAATGCATGGATACTATACAGAAAGACACACTATTACTAACATGACTTAATAGAATGGTCTTTATTGCAAATGCACTTTATAAATGTAATATTCTCCAATTCTGTGGCTACAGAGTAGTTCATGTATTTTCAAATGCGAAATGAATATTTCACATATAGTCTAGCAACTAATCCAAGAGGGTTATCAGTTAATCTTAAATTTTGCTTCTCTTTTCATATGCCTTAAAAATTGTCTCATTATCAGTGCCTGTGCCTGACCTTCATGCCAAAGCCACCTGAGTACATTACACTGTGCCAGCAAATCCATATGTTCATTTAGATGACTCCTTCCTTTTCAACCTATTAAGTAGTACTGGACATTCAGTTTTTTTTTGCCTATGTCCTTTCAACCCTTATTACCAGATATGCCAGTGATGTTATTACCCTAATCTTGGAAGAATAAATTTAAATTCTTTATCAGAAAACCCTAACTTTTAAATTTCTTTTTCCATTCTCACAATGGTTCTTATTCTATGAGATCCTCCTACTTAATGTATTTCAAGTTACATAACTTATCAACTGTGAGAAAACATGGGTTTTTTCTTTCTTCTGTGTTGTTATAGCTTTATCTTGCCATGATCTTGTCTTGCCTTTCTGTATATACAGCATCAAAATTATCAATAGTTTAATCTTCCTTTATCTCCCTCTGAAACTCTACTCATAATAATGTCTCCATATTCAAGGTATCAGTTCCTGTTCTCCAGGTTCTTTTATAAGTTACCAATAAACAGGTTTGTATAATTCTGAATCAAAACTGCATATGTGCAGAACTTGCACCAAATACCTAAAAATATGAATAATGGTAATGGTGTTGGGTTTTTTAACTCAGATGATGATAACCATAGTAAAATGGATTAGATGACTGTTCAAAGGCTTCTCCATGCATTTTTTCCATGTTTCCGTATATCCTTTGGAACCTCAAAACAATCAGCTATTCTCCTACATAATGTAGTGTTTGATAAATGACTGAGTATGGCAGATATGACAATCCTTACTCCATCAATAACTGCAGGTACTAAAAGTATCTTATTTTCAATAATAGATCTAACCCTGAAGCAAACTGTCCTCTTTTTCAGAACTATATGAAAATATTTTATAACTCCTAGTCTTCAGATTAGCTGCCCTCTTATTAAATAACATATACGGGCACTACTAACTTGACCTTAACTCAAAATCAAGCAGATTTCAAAGGGCCCATAACATCAGTTCAGGTCCCCATAGTCAAATCCATCTTCCTGTAATCAGCGTTAAATTCTGGTTACGTCAATATCAATCCTGAGCACTTTCAATTTATAACATCTGTTTACTGATGTATACATAGAAAAAATGTTTTCACCATTAAGAGATCAGGAGGATTAGCTGTTGATAAATTGTTTTGAGGGTGGAATGAGATTGTGGCTCTATAATCCCAGAAGAAAGAAAACTGAAACAAATGTAAGCCTTAAGAAATCCTTTTTCAGGAGGCTATAGAGGATATAGATAATCAAGCATTCTCTTAATATCTACTTTTCATTGGAAAACTGAATGTAATACTGTCCATATGGAAAAGCCAAATTATGTGAACTTTAATACAGTTACTAAGCTATTCAGTAATACACAATTCCTTATTACTGCCTCTACCGTGGAGAGACTTCCTTTTTTTTCATTCACAAGTTTTGAAAACTCCACCTGTATGTACCCTACAACTGGAAAGAAGTCACCTGAAAAGACATAAGGACACAGTCATGACACTAAAGTCATGATGGTAAAGGTCACATAGGTATTCAAACACACAGAAGTGCAGGTTGAAACATTTATCCTTGAAATAGTAATATTTCTTGTAAGTTTCCATTGAATGAGAAAGAGTTTCGTAAAAAGTAAATACATCGTATCATACAATACACTGCAATACAATATATATTTGCAAAGTGTTATTTTCTCTCCTCTTTTCCTAGGTAATTCAGGAAATACATCTGGCAGGAAAGCTCACACCAACAACAAGATGTGAACTCAGAGATAACAAAACCTAAATTTACTATTAGACAATACATGAACAAGAGGTCTCTGAAGACATTTTTCTTTCATAAGCATGAATTCAAATCAGGAAACAAATAAATTCAAACAGTAGCTTTTGGGTAGTATTATATATTGGCATGGGCAAGTCTTTTTGCACACTATAAGGACCATATTCTCTTTCATTGTGTAATGTCATGACTACTGAATTAAGTTGTAGGTTTATGAATCATTTTTTTCCATTCTATTACCTGAATTTAAAGTTAATTTTTATATATTCTCATTGAATTAAAGGGCTCAACAGACCTCAACGAGGAAAGGGCAAACATTCTTTGAAATCAATGACACCCACAACAGATTGTGTTTAACTTTATAAAATTGCATTATCCATGAACTTAAGGTGAATCTTGAAAAGCTTTTCAATGTATTAAAGATTTTTTTTTTTCTTTTTTTTTTTTTTTGTTTTATTATTTCTCAGGCTACTCTGGAGATGCGATACTGTCATGGAGAACAATGAATCAAAATAGTTTCTTTAACTCTCCTGACACTAGGTTCTACACATAAAAGAAATAAGGGGAAGTCTAATAACATACTTCAAGAGAAGTTTCACTTATGCATCCTGAAGATTTTAGCTGGCAACCAAAAGTAAAAAAAAAAAGCTTTAAAAAAGCCCTATTTATTAAATTGTGTATTTATAAATATCTGAAATAGAAAGAAGAGCAAATTTAATGCAGAAATCCAATCCAAAGGTTTTATTTCTTTTCGTCTTATTGGCAATAGTTGTTTCAAGAACATTTAATATTATCTGTTAAATGCAATAAACATACAGAAACAATATAATAGGCATTAAATAGAATTTTGACAAGTAGTTAAAATTCTGTTAAAATAAATTTTTCTGGGGGTAGCATATTAATTAACTTCAAAGTTGGCATTTGATGGTCTAGTACACAAAATGCTATTTCACTGATGCGTGAGCTAATGCAACAGTTTTTACAGTATGGATTAATCAAATTTTAACGTCAGTAGCATTTTCAAAGAATTGGGCATAATAGATTGGACCTAATTTTAATTTCAGTTGTGCAGTAATTTGTCAGCAAGTACTGTGAAAAAAAGAAAAAGAAAACACCTTTGTGCATTAAATTTTAATACCATTTTCAGAATACAATAGATATTATGCAAGCTTTTACATAATTAAAATCAGAATTGGTCTATGAAACTGTTACTGCTGTTTGTTTAACTGCTTGTAGAGTATTTTGCCATAGTAAGATTTTAAAATGATGGAAACTTCAAAAGCAGTCTAAATAATTATCTGTAGCCATCTCCATACAAATCCATGAGCAAGCTTAAATCTTACCCTTTTGCTCTCCTCTGTGTTATATACCTCTCTAAAGATGTCTCATAGCTGGCAGAAAAGCTGTATTATAAGTGTAATCACTATTAACTCTAGCAAAGGGGAGAAATTCTGAACTAAGTTTAAATGAAAATGAGAATTAGCATTATATATCTAGGATACTTTCTTCCATAGTTTGTGAGCTATCTTGAAGTTGTGAAAACACTGCAAAAGATTTCTTACATTGTATAATAAATTTTATGTGTTATTTACGTGAAGTCCAGTCTTGAGCATCAGAAGTAAACCTTTTTTTTCCAAGATATTTTTTTTTCTTTCAAAATTGGCTAATCTAGGGAAATCTTATGCCATTTTATGGGTAGGAAGATAAGGAAAAGTTTTATCTAAATTACATATTTCTTTCCATATAAGTGTTTTAAAGGTTAATTTTGAAATGAATCTCTTAAATATCTTTTCTTGCCATAAACTTATTCTATACTGAGTTATCTTACATGTCTATATCTTACTTAAACAAAAGTTTATTAGAAAATAAGGGGGAGATATATCGATGTCATGAAAACATTCTTTCTGAACTGTGTAATTTTATTATGGAGTTCAGTAAGAAAATGGTGAAAGTTAAATATATCAGGACAGTTAAAATTAAACTACACAGAAATATAGTGAAAAATAACGTGAAGAATTTCCTACTTCTCAGAGAAACTAATTAATTGCATGATGTCATATTCTAAGATTTTTCAAGTTTAGAAACAGAAAGATTTGTTGAATCACTTATTCTATGACTTCTTTCAGTTTTCCCATGAGTGTCTTAGGTCTAATGAACTCTTTCCATCAGTAAGTTGTTGCACACTACATTTTTAATATCCAAGAGAAAGTGAGAAATTTGACCTTAGCTATTTAGCTTTGTCTATTCAACGTTAGAAGAACAGAATAGAATAACCTGATTTAAAATGTAATGCTGATATAAAATTATGATCCACTGTTAAGGACCCTATCTTCTCGGTCCCTTTCCTCTAGAGAATAGAAAATGTGATCATCTCAAAGTGCAGGCAAACAGCTAGTTGGAAAGTATTTCTTAGCATTTTGTCACTGGATGGCTGAGCATATTTAGGATCATAAATGTAGAATGGAAGTTAAACATAAGTTTTATGCCTTGAAACTCTTCAAAAACATGGATGAAAAGTTAGAAATCTGTGTACTTTTTTATGCAACACATTTCATAAGTGAATAACTTGTTAAATATGCTTGTTGTTCTAGTTCTGACATATTGCTCCCACACACTAAGTCAGCTGCATATTTTTGCTCTAGCACAGAAATAAATTTCAGAAAATCTCTGTATTTGTTTATCGTTATGATTGCATATTTCCTGTGAAAACTTATTTGTTGAACTAGTTTAGGAATAGATTTATAAGACATTCACATACTAACTTCATTTGTTACTTTACAAATTTTTTTCGTTATTCAGAAGTATAAAAACACCCTGACCATGCTGGTGAAGTTGGGAGAATATGCAGTACAGTGCTAAAAAATAAGAAAATTTAATAATAGCTTATTGTCTGCCTTGGACTATTATGTGAACTGATGGAAAAAAGCACTCCACTCTCAAATCTTTATGAAAAAAAATCTCAACATTTCTAATACTAGTAGTGGCCAAACCAGAACTACTGTGGGCTAAGGTGTTGCTCAGATGTCTACTTAGTCTTTTTAACTTTCATGAGCATCAGAAAGAGCACTATGAAAGTAGCCTAGCAAGACCTATTGAGCATGGGATCTTTGGAAAGAGTTCATTGTGCTACTGACCAGTGATTGTGCAGAGTAGGATATCAACCCCATCTATTTTAAGAGGAGCATACTAGGGCTTTCTGGCATAGAGCTTGAACAGATGTGAAATAAATGTAATTAAAAGGTCCACTACTTGCAAAGAGTTTGTTGAGTGTTCAATCAGTTGCAAAAACAGCAACTGTCAGATGGGTTTCAGTAACTAGGGAATTAGCAGTTTTCATTCCTAATAAACAAAGATAATGTAGCATTGCAGACTAGCAGCTTCCAATGAACTGGGACTTCAGAATGACAGAACCATGGCAGAAAGGTGCACTTCTTTAGTTTGGTTTGGTTTGGTTTTACTTAGTTTTAATATTTTTTAATTTAATTTCATAATAGATAGTGTGATTTCCACAGACACTTTCCTCTTCAACAGGACCAATAACTCTTGAGAATACAGCTACATTTTGTGGTTTTAGACAGAATATCCCACTACATGAACATTTGATATAGTTCCTGTTTTCAAGAAAAAAGTTTCCATTTTGATTTCAAATTTATGAATACAGGAGAATGTTAATATAATGTTAATATAAACTTAAACGTTAAATGTGAATAAGAGTGTGTTCTCTTTATGTCCCCTTCCTTCCCCCAGTGTTCTCCATTATACATTTTTCTTATACATGAGTCTCAGATTTAGAGATATCAAATTTAGATAAATATCAAAGTTTCACAGAATGTTGCATCCCATTTTCAGGAACAAATGAAAACCACTATGACCTGCAGACCCTAGAACTCAAACTACCTTGATTCCCTTGGCTGAGGAAATCATTTGGATAGCTGTTTCCTTTCTTCGCTTCATCCCCCTGTAAAGTACAGTGAACTCTGTACCGAAGTGAGAGTGTGTTTGATAAGGATATGTGAACATTCATCCCTGTTAACATTTTCTCCCATTACTTTATCTCTTTGACTTCCTTTATGATACTTTTCTTTATTTTATAATGATAGGAGGACTGCCACAGGCACTTACACTCTTGATTATTGCATATTAGTCTTGAAAACCTGTATGTACTCTTCCCAACTGAGTTAGATCTATAATTACTGGATAGGTTAGTCTGATTTTCTGGGAAACTTCTGAGGTTGATTATATATGTATACTTCTGTAGTATGAAGTTCTACATAATTTTGTGAACCTTTTTTGGCAGGACTTCAGAATTTTTCTGATGACACTTTGCCAGTCATTGCTGCATGTTATCACCTTTGGAAAGCACTAGTGATACCTATGTGTCACTGTCTTCTCAGTGTGCATACAATTCTTTATTTTATTGAGACTTACATTTTTCCACTGCATTTTGGTTGGCTTATGATTTAGACAGATAGGTATAGATAAGTATATATAAAAATAAATTATAGATATATATTGTTATGTCTAAATCTATATATCATATAGTGTTATATATACAGGAAATATATGTTATATAGTTAAAAGGTAATATATATTATATATAAGGTATACTTAGGCATACTAATGTATACTAGGACCACTAATTTTAAGAGTATCTATTACATTTAGGTTATATAATGTGATATAATAGGATATAATTAAATTGTATGTATTTTAGACTACTATTACACAACATAAATACTATCTTAAAAAGAATTTTTAAAACTATACAGTGCTATTCAAATAGATCTCCCTATCTTAATTTTTTCATATTATTTTTAACTTTAAATAAAAAATACATTTACCTAGATGGGTGTATGTGTATGAAGGGTGAAGTGGTGAAAAAATTTTATATCAGAGGAAAACACCATCACCACAGAACTGAAGATCTACCTGAGGCACAGTTCATTTTTTCCTCTTTGGCTTTCTTTTGTTTATATGTGATTCAGTTGAGAGCATATAAAAGTCAGCTGCATACTTTTATTTTAACATAAGCAAAGTCAAATTAATTTTTTGTAGATGGACTAGCAGAACTCATGTCCATTTTAGTCCTAGTTCTGGTAGATATTTTGCTCTGACCTTCCATCCAAAAAAGAGATTTTTAAGGGGTTTTTTTCAGTTTCAACTTCATAGGATAATTCTTTGCAGTTAACAAGATTTAGAATTAATGCTGTTCCCTTGCCCCCTTTGAAGTTAAGAAAACAAAAAAAAAACAGGTCCTAGTTCTCCAGTCATCAAAAGTGCAAACCTGTTGGTGGAGGTTCAGTCTGATTTGATAAGCAGCCTGTTCAATTATTTAACCACCTATTAAAGCCCAGTTCCAAAACTTTCTTCATTACACTCCTGCTCTTTTTTTTCCTCCAGTGCCTTATGTGATGGTGCCTGCTTTTCTTGCTGTAGCTGTTCAGGCTTGGGACCAAACTCTTGGAGAGTTGGAAGGTCCAGTCTTTGTTTGATCAGTACTTTATTTAGGCCTGTATTAAAAGTCATAGTTCCGCTCAGTGTGTATTCTCTACAAGCAATGGCTACAAAAATATTTTGACTGTGAATGTTGAACTTTATACAGATGCAGAATATTAATGGCAAAACGTTAACCTCATCAAACAGATCTGAGTTCAAGTGTGTATCTATATTTTTTGAAGCATTCCTCCCATTTCTGGCTGAGAAATAACATCTGTGTAATCCAAATATGAAAGACTTACATTTCAGGGAATAATAGGAGTCTTTCTGATCTGTCTTGACTTGTTTTAAAATTTCCAAAGAACTCTTTATGTGCAAAAGGTCATTCCTGCTAAAACTAAAATTAGGTATGAAATTTGTTATTTCTTTTTTTCTGCACATTAATTCAACTAATTCTAGAATCAACTTTTGCCTTTTCCAGCAATGAACTATGTATAATGCAAATTAATTTAAGAATACTTTCAGCAAGAATTAGTACAGCTGTCAGTTCAGTTACCATTGTTTCTGTTAAATGGAATTGAGATTAGTAGTCTAAAAGGTGTGTAGAATATGTTCTGTATCACAGGGAAGTTTTTCTGGTTGTTTTAAGAAGTGACAGTACTTGATTCCTGGATAAAATGTTTAGCAAGCTCCCGAGACACCCATAGTCAAAGCAATTCAATCTGCATTCTTGTTGTGCTGTGGGTGGTCATTTCCCCAGTGCTATCAACCAAGTGTCAGCAGTGACAGATTTATAAACAGTGAACTCCAGTGGAAAAGTGGAGTTATTTTTCCAGCTTCATCACTGTATAGTTTAGAAAGGAGGGGTGAGTCAGGCATTTCCAAATTCCCCATGTTTATGTCAAAGTATTCATGGAAAACCTTGGTGTTTTTTTTCCCTGTTTTGCCCTTCAAATATTTTTTGTACTGGTCATTACTTTATCAAACACGTGCTGTGCTGTAATTGCTTGATACGAAAGGGCCAATAATCCTGGTTTAAGAAACTTTCACCTTTCTTTCCATTCTCTGCCACTACTATTTGTCATTGCTGCTTCTGTAACCTGCTGCATTTTGTTGGCAATGGCTGCTGGTGGAGTCACTTGGTGAGTAGGAGCAGCAAACTGATTCAGGTTTTAAAATGAGTAATTCCACCTCCTGTCACCATTGCAAGAACGGCACAGAATATTTTAAACTGCTATTGCCACCAAACTCTTCATATCGTGAAATTATCGCTTGAACAGTAAAGATCCCAGGTTTTTTTACCATTAAAATAATCACATTTATTTGTTCAAGGATAGTAGTGAGGAAAACATGAAGACTAATTTTTTTTTTATTATTATTTCTAGCAAAGAAGCAGATGAAAATAAAAGACACACTTGCCTCATTGTACACAACTAAATTTCAAACACCTCCATCATTGTAAATGAGCCAGTAAAGAAAAAGCCAGATGTAAAGATTCAGAAACAAGAATTGAGTGATACATTTCTGAGTCATATATATTAAAGCTGCTCTCTTCTACACACAACATCTTTTGTTGAACTGGTACTGTAGTTTATGTAAATTGCTCAATTTGCAGCTAATTATTTGATTGCATACAAAGTATGAATAATGGGTGGTAGTATAAGCACACAATGTTTTCCTGTTAGGAACAGCAGCAGCCAACAATAGAAATCATCAATTTGTGAAAAACATATAGGAAAGATGGAAATATATTTGTGAATATGATGTCTCTACATTGTAGGACACATAAATCTTTCATTTTGCTTACCAATTCCTTAAGCAGCTGTACAGAATAGAAAATTCCAACAAAACATCACTAGCTGAAATCTTTTTCAAATGGAAAACTATATAAATATATAGGTATTCCCATTTTTATGAGACATCTCTCATTTAACCCATGACAAACAAGCTCTATGAAATTTCTGTGCATAGCAATAACTATGTTATAAAGTAGCATTCATTTTCCCTAAAGACAAGATATCCACAGACAGAGCTCCAATAGCATTGTAAATGCAAAAGGAGTTTACACACATGCTGCATTACATACTGATAATGGGAACCTCTTTCCAGTGCTGTATTTGTATTTTCTTGTAACAGTTGGTTGATCAAATATCCAATTTTAAGATCTCAAGGTGTTTGGATGTTAAAATGAAGGAACTCTCAGTACACTTTACAAAATCAAAACATTAAGGAATGACACATTTTCTGTGACTGGTAAGTTAATATTTACTATCACCGTGGGTGTTAAATTGGTTTTAACAAGATATATTTCCATTCAATTTTTCTTTTTTTTCCCCATATTCACATCACTTAATTTTAAGAAGCCCATCTCAAAGTTGGTTTAAAGAAAAAATTATGTGATTGAACGTACATTACTTTCATGGAGTCTCTGAATTTAGATGTTGTTATAGAAAGACATGGTGGATTTTGTGTAATATCTTTGACAGAATGTTACAGGATTGCATGCTGAGTTTTTGCAATTTAAATGCAGCATTGTTTTGTAATTTAAAAATAAATTGGCTGTGATTTTTTTTCTGATTGCTTGTTTTGTATCTAGAAATCACTTTAAAATTTAACTTTCAGTATTTGGAAAACACTGTTATCCTTTAAATACAAAATCCTGAATTCTTAATTTCAATAAGAATAAACAATTCCATGTACTGGCTCAGAGAAAAAAATTATTTCCCCCACCGGAAAGATATTTTTTTTTTCCTTCTTGAAATATTTCATAGTAAATGAAAAAGTCATGCTAAATGTATTCATTTGCAGAAAACATTCCTCCTGTTTCATCTATAGTTTAGCTTTTTTTTTCCTTCACAGACCTTCGTAGTCATTTAATAAGCATGACATCAGTTGATGAATATAAAATTCAGTTTTTCTCAGAATTTAAATACTGGGTAATTAAGCCAGTTGATAATTATTTCTTGAATTATTTTTTTTCCCCACAAAACTGGATAACATTTATTTTGCAACAATGAAAACCTGAGTGTAGTGGGGAGGAGAGGATGTTCAAATTAAAATTTTGAAATTTGTCTCAGGTTTCCACACATTTCGCTGTCTATTCCATGTGTGTAGCCCACAATCCATCCTTGTCATCCTGTGCTGTCAATTCTGTTTTTTCTTTCATATAATTTTGGTCTCACTAGCTTTTCTATTCCATTCTTCTACACAATTCACTTCTGGGTTGTCTTCTTCACTACTTTAGTATAACTGCAGCTACAGTTCAGCCTACTACTGCTATTCCTCACCAATACTTTCTTCCTGTTTTACTAAGCTATGTAGTTACTCAAGGAATTCTGCAAAGAATTCTGCTGTGATAGACCTCAGGATAACAAAGATACAGTTCAAGCTATTGTAAAGAGTAGGAGACAATGGTCTCATGTTATTATAAAAAGCAGAAGAATTTCCTTTCAAATGAAGGAATAAATCTGAATCTTTAGGTCAATAGGTGAAGTCAGGTATAAGAGAAAAAGGAACTAAATAATAACAATTGAAAAATCTATGCTGAGGAACTCAGCCTTGGAAATTGTGCAGAAATTAGAAGTGCACCTTTTCAATAGCACCTTTAGCAAAATTATTCACTTCCTGAAACATAACAAAGTCATAATTTTTACTCCTAGTATTTATCAAGATCAAATCATACTATGAATCACTTACTGAAATTACAAAGTATTTAATAACTCAGGCTTCTGTTTAATATCTATTCCCTTGAGGGAGTTGCTGAACTTCTTTCATCTGTTTTGATTATTTTTTTCCCCAGCAATTTTTAAAGATGTAATTGTTCCATGAAGGCAGATACTGATTTTGACAGTGACATTGCTTGCCTTGAAAAGCAATTGAAAGCTTGCCTTTCATGCTGTTTGACCATTTCATTTTTGTACTACTATTTGCATATAATGAAAACAAATTTCACTTGTAATGTGTCTACAATCTTAACCACTAATTTTTAATCAAAAATTTAATAGTACATGAAGATGTCATTCAGGTGTAAGACTCAGTTACTGTTTTTTCTCATATCCTTTATTGGAAAAGTGTAGCTTAGTGGAAAATTTTAATACAAGTTGATGACATTTTATATTAACTAACTGAATAATATGTTCTGAAGAGAAGGGGCAACACAATGAAAAGACCTTAGACATTTAAATGTGAATGTGGATAGATTTCACTTACTTTGCTGGTCCTCTAATAAGGAATATGTTCACAGGCTGCATGGATTATTAGTCTTTGTAGTGACTGAGAATAGTTGTCAATCTAACATTATCAGTTATTTCTTTGCTTGGCCACAGGTGTTATCGAAGAATAGTGGTGTTCCATATAGGTGCATGACGATCTCTTAATTACCTTCTCTGTCAGAAGTTAAAATAGAATACTGAATCCTTAATCTATATATGGAAAACTTCACAGAGTTTAAATCAAAATGTTACTAAAGTATTTACATGTGAATTTAAGTAAGCAGTTCTAATTTTAACTAGTAGTTTCTGTCTGTGTTCCTGTCTTCTGAAAGATTACTATCTGGAATAGATAACTATAGCAGAGTTTCTGGACATGTGGCTTGTTGATGGTATTACAAAAGTAATATAGGTGATCGTCAGACTGCCTTTGTGCAGCCAAACTGTAAATGCCTACCAACAATCAGTTAATGGTACACACGGAGGTCTTCACTGACAATTTTTACCTACCAACAATCCTGAAATTTTTTTTAATTTATACAACAAAAAAAAATTTCAATTAAGATTTATACTGCAGTTGTTCCAGCTGATAAGGGTTGGATTTTTATTTTTTTTTTTTAGATTTAGGAATTTGGGATATTATAAATTCTTAAAGGTTGATGTGCTTAAAAATCCAGCCTTGCTTACCTTTGAAAATTTACAAAAGCACTACTTTTTGTTGTAAATCCTCCTGTAGTTCTCCCTCATCTACAAGATTTGATTTATAATTCTAACAAATATAGTTCATTACTGTTAACATTTCATGGTGAATGACTGAATGCAACAAATATATATGAATTTTGTTCTCTCAAAATATCACCCTGAACCTCCAGCCTAAAACTGACAGGATGGCTAGTACAGGGGTATTGTCCAAACACTTGAAGACCAAATACAACATTTGTTTTGATGTGACCCCTAGAGCTTCTGCGTGCCCACAGAAGCTTGAATAGCAGGAAAGAAAACACTCTTCAGAAACTGCTTCTCAGTACATCAGATTTGTCTGTAAGTGACAGAAATGTCTGTCAAGGGGTGAAGTCTACCTGAAATCACCACTCAGACAGGTGAGGACTAGATTACATCTGCCCAGTTGTAACTGACTAAATTTATTCTACTTTATTTGCTGAAAAATGAACCAACAGGTGAACTTTGTAACACAACTGATGTAATGCAGCCTTTGTTTTTCAGAAGCTCTAAATTATTAGATGATTTAGATATGCACTGGAAAACCACAGGAGGATTGATGGACAGTTAATGACTTGACTTCTTTTTAGCAACTTTGGGGTCATAGTCACTCAGAAAACATGCTAACTGGCTTTATATGTGGGGATTGGCCCGGTCATTGCAGTGACTTACCAAAGCTGATGTCACTGGCTTGAAAAGCAGGCTGGAGGAAATGCATGCAGTAGTAGGGGATAGTTCTCCTCACAGTAGCAAGGACTGATTATAATTTATTCCTTATAATGTGCTTCTACTAGTGTAAAAGTCTGTTCCTCACCATGAAAACAGTTTCTGAAATATCAGTGAAATACTGCAGTGGTGACATTGACATTGCAAAAGAGTTCATGTGTTTCTAAAGGTAGATGTTCAGGCATGACAGCAGAAATTTCAGATCTGTGAGTCTTGAAATAAAGAGGCAAGCATGGGTTCTTTAGCAATATTCAGATGGCCCCAGATCTATAGTTTTCACCCAATACGAATACCATGAGAAATTTTAAGCTAAACTAAGCAGAACGAGAAAGTTTTGTCTTGTGGTTCACAGATCATGTAAAAAAGCCATTTTTTTACAGGCACATAAATGCTGTTTTAAAAAAACCAATCCAACAGTTGTTTAATGTTGTTTTATAGTATGAAATAATCTAATTTACATATAGATTAGGGCTCTATTTATGGGATCTATGATATTACAAACAAGTGTGGGAGTCACAATTCTTTATTGTATTTGCTCAGTACTGCTTCATTTGTGTTTGCATTATAGTCCCATTAAATGTTGCCACTTTAACGTACAGTATATGTCAAACATTTACTACCAAAATGGCCTGACTTCATAAAAAAACTTATCAGTAGTCAAGTGTCAGGATTAATTACTTAATCTAAACATATTTCAAAACTTACTTAAACAAATTGGAGCATCACAGAGTTTATTGCAATTCTACTGCCTACTGAGAAAAATCAGACATATGTTCTCTATTATAAAAGCTTCTATGCCACAGTGCCACAATACTAAAAACTGATATATAAGCATAGTTATATATAAACTAGGACTGAATTTAAATTTTGTGAATTTTGCTATAAAGAGGAAAATACAAAGAAGAATGTTTAAGGTTTGAGATGGCTGCATTTTTTTAAGTTTATGATAAACACTGAAAACTAAAGATTTCGGCTGCTAGGATAATTACCTCTATATCCTGAAGACACTCTTTTAAGTAAAATGTTTCCAAAGACTTCATAAGAATGATGC
Organism: Gorsachius magnificus; assembly: GCA_034008185.1. Taxonomy (NCBI): domain Eukaryota; kingdom Metazoa; phylum Chordata; class Aves; order Pelecaniformes; family Ardeidae; genus Gorsachius; species Gorsachius magnificus. The sequence goes on from CM067081.1 coordinate 170,787,705, forward strand.
ATATGTGTCAGCTATTCATGTTGCTAGAGAATGAATAAGATGAAATTGCTAGCATGATTTGTTGGTAATATTTATTTGATTTTTTTTGTAATTTCAACTGTTTAGTCAATTTTTAAATTTTATTTTATTGTTTCTATAAAGAAACAGTTTTGTGATATAATTAGCTTTTTATCTGATTTCTTTAGCTTATTGTTCTATGTGTTCTATATATTGCCTCTTAGAAATTCCATTCTTTGAGTTATATTTTTGAATCCATTCTCTATTAAATATATATTCTATACATTTTCCAGGAGTTGCTGTGGAAGTATGGAACTCATAACCTTTGAATTTGGCTGAATTCAAGATTTTAACTATATATACTAAAAAAATAGAATTAACATAGGTTTTTGCATTTATATAATATTTATAGATATTCATCCATCAGTTCTAAAACTCTGATCTGCTGAACTTTTTCATATTTCATAGGGATTTAGTAGATCATATGAAACTCTCTCAAGTTTCCAGCAATCTCAACTAACTTTTGATGCTTCATAACATAGAAAAGAGAAAGCTGAAGAAACTTCTGGAAAGAGAAATGTCTCATCTATTGTGTGTGAAATGAGGAGAAATAGATTCTGCTGCATGAAACAGGGAGTAGTGGATAGGCTGGTCAGCAGGACACAACTTTCCTTATGCAAAAGAAATAACACTGTTGTCGCACAGATGGCCAAGCTTCTGAGCAATGTTAGAGAAAGAAGAGTGCTGAATAAAAAAGTTAAGTCTGTAAGAAGATGGTCCACAATATCATTTTATGTTTTGAACTTTTAGCCATGAAAGGAAATGGGTGAGAAATGAAATCTCCTGGTTTGTGCCACTGTAAGTAGTTTTGTCTTTTTCCTCTCTCCTCTTTATTACTGTTTTTCTCCTGTCATTGGCAACATTTTAATAAACTTCCCATACTGTGAATAGAGGGGATGAGTGGTGAGCAAACTTTAATAAATTTTGTGAGGACCTCAAATTCATCAAGAAGACACATAATCGAGAAATCTTTTTATATTTATATCTCTTGAATTTGAAAATAATGAATTACTGTATTTCATGAGTACCTGTTAAAGAAAAAAAACACAAATACTTTGCTCTTGTCAATTGATATTTTTTTTTTGTCCTAATGTAGTTTCAGTAGAAATATTAATTAATAGAAATTAATATTTAGAGAACAAGCTTATGGTGCAGGGTTTTTTGTTGTCTAGGCATAAGCTTAGTTCAAGCTGCACAGTTTTCATTCTCTTCCTGACCATCTTTGTGTCTTTTTTTTTCTTCTCTTCTTTCAGTAGTAATTTGCAGTACAGCTATTTATTTTTTAGTATGTCCAAGGATAAAGAGCTTCCTTGTTCTTCCAGTAGTATTATCTACTCTTCTGGAAAGTCAGGTTCATCCTGGTACTATGTTAGGAGGTGATGAAGATAGTACATGCCAGTCCCTACCCATATTTGTGTTGCTTGGAGTGAAAGCTAGGAAAATGGGCAATGAAGAAGCAACAATTCACCCCAAAGTCTGGGAAGTGGAGGGCCCGAGTCTTTGAGACTTGTTAAGATGTACAGCTGAGACTATAGGTACAGACTCGTAATGGTTGTGAAGAAGAGGAAGCTATCCCTTTAGAGTGCAAATATAAGGGGTAGGGACCTGATCAATGCAGAGTAGCAGGAGTTACTATAAAAGGGGATTCTTGGTATGTAGATGAAGAGCTAATAGGTAGGCAGAATAAAAGGGAAAACAGGAAAGAGCGTAGGAAGATCTGTGACAGGATACACTGGCATCTGGGGTGGGTTTTTTTTTGTTTTCAGGACCCATACAGACATTAGTCGTGTGATGTCTTCTTCCTTCAGCTGTGGGTATAGGAATATTTGTCCTACTTTTTCACGTTTTTTAGAGGGACCCACTTTTGCTTTGCCTTTGCATTAAGGGAAGAAATTAGCATTTAGAAAGTGAACATGTCTATGAAGTTCAGGAGCAACAGGGAGATGACGGGACATGGGCAAGTATGTGACAGTAGCTAGGCACAGAGGCAGGTCCAGAAAATAAACTGGATTAAAAACTTCAGCTCAGAAGGTTCAGACAGTGAGTCTGAAGATGCCAGAGATGTACTAAGATGACTTGAAACAGACATTCACAGAAAAGTAGTAGGTAATCATGTAGTCGAGGGTCATATTACAACGCATATATAAAAGACTACTGAAATAAGGCTGTACCAGCATCTTTGACTTGTTTGAACTTCCAACTTACTAGCAGTAAACTCAAATTTGTTTTTCTTTTTTATAAATTCTAGAATTTTATAATCTTTTCCAAGTTCTTTTGCTTAGAAAATACTGTTTGTCTATCTTCTTCCTTCCATTTATTAGGTATTGCAATTGTTTTGTGATGCTTTTGTGCATATTTGGTCCCAAAAGTAAAATCTATTCCATGAATTCCATAGTGCACTCTGATTTAATTTACTTTCTCCTCACATCTGGTCAAAAGAAAGCATGGAGGATCTGACAAATGATGCCAGCTTTTCAATTCCATGAGGGATGACCAAGTGGGTTCAGACTGAAACAAGGCAGGGAAAAGCATCCATCTATCCCTAACATATTTAGACAGGGAGATCTAGAGCATGAAGAATATGTAGGTTCCATAGAGTGATGACTAGCTGTCATCATAGTGATGTGAAAAGAAGCAAAAGAGTGCTTTAGAAGATTTATGTGGCAACTTTGTTCAAGCTCTGATAATCTGGATTGAGCAGATTCCATTTCCTGAGAGAAGCTAAAAATGGATAGAAAAAAGGAGAAAACCAAAAAGGAAATAAAAGAAGAAAAAAACCCCACAAACAAAACAAAACACACCACCCTTGTAAAACCCCCGGCTGGGCTAGGCTCATCAAAAGGAAGGCAAAGGCACTTTTCATCTTTCAAAGAGCTCTGCTTTTGATACTAGATGATGTACTGCTACCCACAACAGCTCTTAACGCTAGTTAAGGAAAGTGTCTGGAATCAAGGAGCTCTGATACTCTTCTCTATGAAGCACTTCAAACCAAAGCTATTTCAAAGAACACCAAACCTACTATCCTATTAGAAATATAAACAATTCTTTGCACAAACACAAAATACAGACACTCTAAGGATTTACATTTTTCCCTATCTGGAGCTAGATTTGATATTAGATTCAATAAGTATGAAGATGTTTGAGAAATTCCTTTATATGTTGAATTATCCCTATCACTACCCAGCTAATGATAAAGATAACCATAAATTATGGAAAGTCGTGGGAGGGCACCATCCTCCTTGGTCACCAGGAAAAATACTGTTAGACATGCCACACCATCTTCATGAGATGGACTCCCTGGCTCCTTTGCCTTGCCCTATCACATTTCCTCCAGAAACATGTTTATTATAGAACAGAGAAAGAGAGGAATGCTTTGTGATTAATGATTAAAATAAGAGGAAATTAGAAATGCCAAAATTGAATTATAGAACCATAGAATCATTTGGTTGGAAAAGACCTTTAATATCATCAAGGCCAACTGTACCTTTCCATTACCAAACCATATCCCTAAGCATCACACCTACACGTCTTTTAAATACCTCCAGGGATGGGGATTCAACCACTTCCCTGAGAAGCCCATTCCAATGCTTGACAACCCTTTCACTGAAGAAATTTTTCCTAGTATCCAATCTACACCTCCCCTAGCACATCTTGAGGCCACTGCCTCTCCTCCTATCACTTGTTACTTGGGAGAAGAGACCAACATCCACCTCACTACAACCTCCTTCCAGGTAGTTGTAGAAAGCAGTAAGTTCTCCCCTGAGATTACTTTTCTCCAGGCTAAACAACCCCAGTTCCCTCAGCCGCTCCTCATAAGTCTTGTGCTCCAGACCCCTCACCAGCTTCATTGCCCTTGTCTGGACATGCTCCAGTGCCTTCATGTCCTTGTCGTGAGGGGACAAAAACCAAACACAGTATTCGAGGTGCAGCCTCACCAGTGCTGAGTATAGGGGAAGGATGACTTCCCTAGTCCTGCTGGCCACAGGATTTCTGATACAAGCCAGCATGCTGCTGACCCTCTTGGCCACCTGGGTACACTGCTGGCTCATATTCAGCTAGCTGTCGACCAGTACACCCAGATCTCTCTCTGCCGAGCAGCTTTCCAGCCATTCTTCCCCAAGCCTGTAGCATTGCATGGAGTTGTTGTGACCCAAGTGCAGAACCCAGCACTTGGCCTCGTTAAACCACATACAGTAGGCCACAGCCTATCCAGGTCCCTCTGTAGAGCCTTCCCACCCTTGAACTGATCTACACTCCTGCCCCTCTTAGTGTCATCTGCAAACTTACTGAGGGTGCACTCAATCCCCTCATCCAGGTCATCAATAAAGATGTTAAACAGAACAGGTCCCAACACCGAGCCCTGGGGAACACCGCTTGTGGCAGGCCACCACCTGGATTAAACTCCATTCACCACCAGCCTTTGGGCCCATCCAGCCAGCCAGTTTTTTACCCAGAAAAGAGTATGTCTGTCCAGGACATGGGCAGCCAGTTTCTCCAGGAGAATGCTGTGGGAAATGGTGTCAAAGGCTTTACTAAAGTCCAGGTACACTACGTCCACAGCCTTTCCCTCGTCCACTAAGCAGGTCACCTTGTCATAGGAGGAGATCAGGTTAGTCAAGCAGGATCTGCCTTTCATAAACCCATGTTGACTGGGCCTGATCTTCTGGTTGTCCTGGACTTGCTATGTGATGGCGCTCAAGATGATCTGCTCCATGACCTTCCTTGGCACCGAGGTCAGACTAACTTTCTATACTTCCTAACAGTCCTGTACTTCCCTGAATCTTAATGGTTTGCAAAAAAACATGTTCTTTATGAAGGAGAAGATTGGCCTGCTATACCAAATGGTTAAAAGAAACAGCTAACCAAAATGAAGACAATACCGAGAAGTGGATAATTTCTTATCACCATCGATAAAAATGCGGCAGTTTGGGCCTGGCTTGTTTAATAATTAACATGAGGAATCCTCAGAGACTGACTTGTCATAAACAGCATTTTTGGAGTAAACCAACAACTTCAAAAGCAGAGAGTCACCACTCCAGATGGTATATGCCCAAGAGTCTAAAAAAGCTTAACTATGAAGAGGCTGAGCTGACAACAAAAAAAAACCAGTCTCTTATTCTAAGCAGCTCAATGGCTTAGCCATTTGGAAAGCAGAAATTTTAACTATAAATTATTTTCACAGAATCATACCGAATGGCTGAGGTTGGAAGGGACCTCTGGAGGTTATCTGGTCCAAATCCACTGCTCAAGCAGGGCCACATAGAGCCAGTTTCCCAGGACCATGGCCAGATGGGTTTTGAATATCTCCAAGGAGGAAGACTCCACAATCGCTCTGGGCAGCCTGTGCCAGTGTTCAGTCACCCTCACAGTAAAAAAGTGCGCTTTTTTCTATCAGATTCTTCTGAACATCAGAACTGTGTTTCAGTTTGTGCCCATTGCCTCTTGTCCTGATAATTAAAAGTTTAATTATGTGTTTTAGCTATAAATATTATCTGGGAAATTTTAAGCCGGTCAAATCTTTACACCTGTACCTGACAACTGTCTGTTGGGAAATAATTAAAAATACAGTAGTAATAGACATGGAACATCATGAAATAATGGAACTTATCCAATATGGTATCTACCAAGAAAAGCATTTTTCACTCACTTCTTGAACTGTAGATGTCAATACTGTAATGAAAGAAAGAAATTTGGAAAAATGCTATCTTTAGACTTACAAAAGTTTGTTTATGTGGTTTCATATGGAAGAGTTTATTAAGAAAGCCAAGTATACATGAAAGGAGAGATAATAAAGCTACAGACATAACTATGTAGAGAGAAAGTACGTATAAAAGTATACAAAAATACATTTTTTGCTCTATGTTGATATCTCTGTCTTGTAACGTGTCTTGTTTTAAATGTGGAATCTTTCCATAAATAACAAAGTGAAGAGGTTCTCAACAACAGTGATTCTTTATAACTCTTTTTCTGGATTGTTCAGTTAAAAGAGGATATGTAGCAACAATGAAAGGACTTTTAAAATTGTTGAAAAATTAAGTGAACACAAATCTCTGATTCTGAGAAAATGTGTTGGTCATAAGGCTAATCTTGCATGTACCGGAAAAAATTATTGTTTTGTTATTGTTTGTTATTGTTTGAAGGCAATGCTTTCATATTTGACCAAGCACCATAAATTTTTAATTTCTGGTTAACAAGTCATGTAATTTATATCATAAAATATCACCTACTGACTGAGAAAATTTCTGGTTCTCCCATTCTTTTAATACAAGAAATTGGATTTTCTTTTGAAAAAATATTATCTTTTTATTTAGATTCTTAATGTGAAGCAGTTGTCAGTTCCTTATCAGCAACAGTAAAATAAAGGTTGGGCTATAAGATAAAGTTAGTAATATTTTACACACAGGATGGAAAAAATACCATTTCTGTATTGGGTGCTGTGTAAATATAAGAAGCTCTTATAAATAATTTAACAATTGCTGGAGATGGAGTCAGGCCAGAAGGAAAACAATAAGATGTCCAAACATAGAAAGTTTATTCAGTAAATTGAAATTCAAACTTGAAAATCGAAAAGTTTGATTTTGATCTATCTCAAAGGTCGTCTTTTAGCTTTTTTTTCATAAAAGGCAAGTTTTATTAAATGTTTATCTTAGAAACAGATTATTTGCATACTCTGTTTCTCATTCCTCTTAATCTTCTGATGTAATTACTGCTAAGAAGGCTGGGTTGAAAATGCACCATTATATATTTGAGAGACTTTATCCTAATATATTGCACTCAGGAAAGGTTGAAATATATTTTCAGCAACAGCAGCTTAATGTACTGTGCAAACACTTACTTCATGTGACCTTTCAGAGAAAATATCTTCTGTGATTGCTATAGTAATCCAAAGGGAAAAAACATCAAATTTCTCAACTATATTTCTTAACATTTCTCAATGACAATTTAAAATCCTGTTCGTGTTGCTATTTAAGATGGTATGTCAGTCCCAGATACCTATAGCTTACAACTGAATGGACCATGAGGTGCTGTAAAAACAGTACTGCTATTATAATAAAAGATCTTGTATACGAAACCTGAAGTATGAATCATCCCTCTTTATACTCACAAGCCAAAAATCAATCTGTATTCCTAAGCTTCGGTGCATTCTATCATCAAGATATTCTGGAAACGCCTAAGTAGGTTAAGTCCAAGATTTGCATATCTAAAGTGCTTAATGGATATTCCAGGGTAAAATATCAAATACCCTTGCCACCATCATTTTCATAAGTCCCTGAGGAGTAGTACAATCCTTGACCAGAAGGTGGAAGTAGAGCCATTGGGAAGGGGGGGGAGGAGGGAGGGGGAGAGGGGGGGAAGGGAAGGGGGCAGGAAGGGGAATGGTACAGATCACTTTACAAACCCATGCTGCTAAGCAGATTTTGTTGCACATCTCAATTCACAATTCAGCACCCAAAGTAGTCAAGTATGTAACAGCATAACTATCCATGAGGAAACTCATTCTGTATTTCAAGTCTGACCAAATCCTACATAGAGATAAATTTCATACAGCTGAACAAGCTAGGCAGAAGTTAGTCAAAGCCCAACAAAAAGTTAATCTAATTGAAGTTAACTTTTTCCATCTGTTACCTTTAAGTTCAAACAAGTAGTAAGGAGTAATAGTAAGGAGGTTTTGTGCCATAGACAGATGACTGCTGGCCTCTGCCTATGGATAGTATAAGAATGAATAGCTAATCTGTGTCTCCAGTTTGTGACGTTCTTCATAATGAACAGCTGCTGCAAATCTTGTCAGAAATAGCAGTAACTAGTAAGTTCTGAATCCTCCTTGTGGAAAGAAATTCCTGGTGAGATTCAGCTCACATGACTGTGGATGTCTGCATCGGACCTAGCTGTTGTGTAGGCTGCCTTAAAATGAAGAGAAACAGGTACTTACAATAGCAAAATTTGCCTGATCTTAATGCACGTCTCAAACAGACTCACTAGTTCCTACCTGTCACCTACCTGGATTTCTGTAAGGTCTTTGAATCCATCCCCCGACCCAATATTCTTGCTTCTAAATTGGGGAGATATTGGTTTGATGGATGAACTGTTAGATGGACAAGGAATTGGCTGGATGGCCGTGTCCAAAGTGTTACAGTCAATGGTACAGTGTCCAAGAGGAAATTATTAAGGAGTGGTGTCCCTCAAGAGTCTGTACTGGGACTAATACTATTTAATATCTTCATCGATGACTTCGATAATGGGATTCAGTGCACCCACAGCGAGTTTGCAGAAGATACAAAGCTGAGTGGTGCGCTGATACAGATGCCATCCAGAGGGACCTTGACAGGCTTGTGGACTGGGCCTCTGCAAACCTCAGGAAGTTGAACAAGGCCAAGTGCAAGGTCCTGCACCTGGGTTAGGGCAATCACCAATTTCAACAGAAGCTGGGGGTTGAAATAAAACACATTCAGTAAGTTTGCAGATGACACCAAGTTGGGCAGTATCATTGATCTGCTTGAGGGTAGGAAGGCTCTGCAGAGGGATCTGGACAGGCTGGATTGATGGGCCGAGGCCAATTGTATGGGGTTCAACAAGACCAAGTGCCGGGTCCTGCACTTGGGTCACAACAACCCTCTGCAATGCTACAGGCTTGGGGAAGAGTGGCTGGAAAGCTGATGGAAAAGAAGAACATGGAGGTACTGGTAGACAGCTGACTAATATGAACCAGCAGTGTGCCCAGCTGGCCAAGAAGGCCAACAGTATCCTGGCTTGTATCAGAAATAGTGTGGCCAACAGGAGTAGGGAAGTTATTTTCCCTTGGTACTCAGCACTGGTGAGACTGCACCTCGAATAATGTTTTGGGCCCCTCACAACAAGAAACATATTGAGTTGCTGGAGCACATCCAAAGAAGAGCAACGAAACTGGTGAAGGGGGCTGGAGCACAAGTCTTATGAGGAGCGGCTGAGGGAACTGGGGTTGTTTAGCCTGGAGAAAAGTAATCTCAGGGGAGAACTTACTGCTTTCTACAACTACCTGGAAGGAGGTTATAGTGAGGTGGATGTTGGTCTCTTCTCCCAAGTAACAAGCGATAGGAGGAGAGGCAATGGCCTCAAGATGTGCTAGGGGAGGTGTAGATTGGATACTAGGAAAAATTTCTTCAGTGAAAGGGTTGTCAAGCATTGGAATGGGCTTCTCAGGGAAGTGGTTGAATCCCCATCCCTGAAGGTATTTAAAAGATGGGTAGATGTGGTCCTTGCGTAAATGGCTTATTGGTGGACTTGGCAGTTCTAAGTTAACAGTTGGACTTGATGATTTTAAAGGTCCTTTCCAACCTAAATGGTTCTATGATTCTATGAATTGTTTGAAAGCTGCCCCACTGAGAAGAACTTAGGGGTACTAGAGGATGAAAAAATGGATATGAGCTGGCAATGTGCAGTTGCAGCCCAGAAAGCCAATTGTGTCCTGGGCTGCATAAAAAGAAGAGTGGTTAGTAGGTCAAGGAAGATGATTCTTCTCCTTTTTTCTGCTCTTTTGAAACCCCATCTGGAGTACCACATCCATCTCTGGAGTCCCCAGTGCAAGAGAAAGATGGACCTGTTAGAGTGGGTCTATGTATGTGTCTAAAGTTTGATGAAATTCAACTGACATTGAAATTGAAATTACACTTTTACTTTGATCCGCTTTCAAATGAAAATCCACTGGGTGAATTCCATCTCCTATTCTTTTCAACATCTATATCCACTATCCGGTGAAATGTTTAGATGGCCGTGACAAAAATGTTAGTTATATAGAGATGAGTCATAGTTTTGCTTACTGTTTATAAAGATGCTCTGATGCTTGGATGAGCTCAGTCAAAACATTTTTTTTGTGATGGTAGAATAAAGTATCTGAGAGTATACAGAATAAATGATGGGAAAAAAAATGTGCTACATTACTGCCTGTTGTTATATGGGCTGTAGTTCACATGCAGTGCCTAACGGTACAGAGCCATGAAGCACAATGCTCTTCTGTGACCAAGGTGTCAAGATTCCCTTTTACCACCCATGTTACAGTGAAACACAATTGCTGCGCCACAGCCAGGGAGCACTGATTAGCTTCTGGTCAACGTTGCAGGTAAAAAGGCCTATAGGCATCAGGATTTCAAACTTCCGTGACATTTTCTAGGCAGATGTCTTTTGGAAACTGTTCTGCCTAAGTGCCATTGACACTTCCTCTACTAAATATGGATTATATGAGAAAAGTTTATTTTTGTCCTTCTTAATCTGTTCCCAACTTTCTCTTCATCCCTCATGTACACAGTCAATATAATTTTGTTGTAAAAGCTCTGTAGGTCAAGGACTGTATAAAAATTCTCAGTAAAACAGTCCCACCAGTGACTGGCATTCCTTTTCTTAAATATGTATGGATGATAAAATAAAAATGTGAAATAAATATTTTATTCTTTTGGGAGAAACAAGGTATTAGAATTGAAAAGTAAAAAAGTTATTTTACTTGAACACAGCTGACTCATACATTGAACTGCTTATTCAGTATATTTTTGATTTGCAATGATATTAATATTACAAGATCAATTCCTGTTGATATGTTGAGAGAAGGTGTTTGCCTCAACATTTGCAAACATAATAATCTAAATAACAGGACTTATTATCATAGTTAATGTTGAATAAACAAAAAGGAATAATTTTTATGTCAGACAGATTATGTAATGCTAGAAAATATTATATACTAATTTATGGTAACAATATGATAACAAATATCAAGTATAAAAATCGTTGTTTAACTGGAGTTTTATTTCATGATATATATGTTTTACCAACAAAACATGAGCTGGCAATGTGCACTGGCAGCCCAGAAGGCCAACCCTACTCTGGGCTGCATCAGGAGAAGCGTGGCCAGCAGGTTGAGGGAGGTGATTCTGCCCCTCTGCTCTGCTCTGGTGAGACCTCACCTGGAGCACTGCGTCCAGCTCTGGAGCCCTCAGCACAAGAAGGACATGGAACTGTTAGAGTGGGTCCAGAGGAGGGCTACAAAATTGATCCGAGGGCTAGAGCACCTCTCTTATGAGGACAGGCTGAGAGAGTTGGGCTTGGTTTTAGACTAAACAGGTCTTAAACTAAAACAGGGTAGGTTTAGACTGGATATAAGGAGGAAATTCTTTACAACGAGGGTGGTAAAACACTGGAACAGGTTGCCCAGAGAGGTAGTGGAGGCCCCATCCCTGGAAACATTGAAGGCCAGGTTAGATGGGGCTCTGAACAACCTGATCTAGTTAGCGGTGTCCCTGATCGCTGCAGGGGGGTTGGACTAGATGACCTCTAGGGGTCCCTTCCAACCCAAAACATTCTATGATTCTAAAACCTTAATTTCCTGATTTCTCATTGGCTAATGTAAGTGCAGCTTTTGGTCACGTAAGTTGTAATTATATTTATCAGAATATTTTGAAATTTCAGAACTTTCAAGCAGGTCTTTTTTTTCCCCAAAGTTCACTCTGAGAGTACACTTAAAAATAAATGCATCAATAGAACAAAGACCCATGCTGCAGTGTGTATTACAGGTTGCATTTTTGTAAATCATTGCACTATGAAAAGTTCAAAACCAGCAGCAGCTAAACTGAAAGACAGCAGACTTGATACATGTTTTAAATGACTTTGGTGGGATTTTAACACTTGAAAAAGTAGACTGTTTCACTCTTTGTTATAAAACATTTTCTTTGAAAAAGTGGCACTTCTCATCCCTTCATCTATACGTACTGCAAATTGTTAATCTATTAATTCAATAACATTCCTGAAAAAGTATAATTTGAAAATTCTTAAGAGAATTATTCCTGGTATTTTTACTCCATTCAAATACAGAACTTTAGCTCTACTTCAGGATTAATTTCTGGATCTAGTTCTCTATCTCTAGCTACCAGAATTTTTACTTTTTACTAAAAGATGTTGGCCTGAATTGCTGTATTGTGGGGTGTTACGCATGTTAGGTCCTTCCCTGCTTTAGATACTCGGCTGTACTACATTTTATAAAATATATAATTATTTTAAGAATCCTTCTCCAATAGCAGTTGGAGAATGCAATGTGGCACAAGATGAATGACAGTTTGGCTCTTAAATCCAGATTGGAGGTAATTTTTGAGAAATATGGAGCTGTAATAATAAATTAAAATGGAACAGGAATTAGAAGATTTTGTTTGGATTCACATGTAAAGTCAGATACATTATTGTATTGTCCTAATTCAGAAAAAAGCAGTCTTTCTCCCAAAGAAAGCTACACCATGACGTAAAGTATGGTGTTATTGATGAGTGTAAAATTAAGAAAATATGAGGAAAGGAATAAAAATAATAATCTTTAAAATATGAAAAATTTCAAACAAGCTATAACATTAATACAAATTCTCTTGGACCTGCTGATAAAACTAGGCATTGCACCGAATGCTGTCTATTCAACTTGATGGATCTGAGGCAATTCTTCAAAAGTCATGTTTATACAACAACAAGTCCCATTTGTTTGTTATTGTATTTGTTTAAAATTTTTTTCAGTAAATTTTGGATGTGTAAACATTTACAGGTGATCATTAGGTAGTAGTATTGATATATCTATATATATTAAAATGTTTGGGGGTTTAGGAGGTTCTTTGTTTTGTTTTGTTTTTTAATTGAGGATGCTAATGCATTCCACAATTTCCCCAGTAAAGGAATACTTTATTCCTCCCCAGTTGAGGATAAAGTATTAAATCTTGTAGAACAAAACCAGGCTTTGAACCAAAGACCTGGATTCTGCGTAACTGTTCACACAGTGAATGCTGTGCTTTTGACTGATTAATAAATTTTGTTTAATACCTACAAGAAACTTAGACAATAAGTTTCAGGTAAATCTCTGAAGTTTTTGCTTTTGCTTGAACTGAGTTATTGCTCTATAAGGCAAAGGAGAACGAATCAAAAATACTAATTATTTTTCAGGATTTCTATAATTGTGAAGTGAAATTCATAATGAAATCAGGGTGCTGTGCTTCATCAGAGTTGGGAATTAATTCTGAAATTTGTGCCCTGGGTTTTGTTGCACATTGCCCTTTTATCGGAAATGAAAAAGATTTAACTTTCTGAAATGCATGGCTACTTCTAAGGAACTCTGAGTTAAGTCAGTACAGAGGCAGATATAGAATGCAAATGAAGTTTATGTGTTTAGGAATGAAGTAAGTGGTGCAAGACTCCAAGTGTGTGTACTTAAAATTGTTGGAAAAGTCCTTTGATATTTTACCATTTCTATATGTAATAAATAAAACCATTGTGCGTATTTTCTCACATCTAGAGGAAGAATTCTGTGCGTAACTAACTTTGCTGTTTTCCTGAGTTTTATAGACCCTGATGTATTAACCCCAATGCATGTTTAATATTTTTTCTATAGAGCAGATTAAAATGTGTCATAACAAAAGACACAGAAAAAAAAAAGTACGTCCTTTCTGCATTGATTGACCTAAAAATAGAACTGGCTCTATCATATAGCCACAATATATGTTAACTGGAACAGCAACAGACTTATTGACTATTCATTGTATAAATAATTGTAGGGTGAACGTTTTTCACTTTGCCTAGGCAGCAAAAGTCTTAGAATCACCATTCTCAAATTTAATTTCTTTGTGCAAGTACAAGGAGAGCAGAAACACAAGTAAAAAATAATATAATTTAAAAGGCCAACAATTGTTCTACAAAGGTAGAAAAAAAAACTGGATGAGAATTTGTTTTGCAAGTCTTTAGAAATACTTCTATTTCTTATCATCTAACTGTTCCCACGTATGTAATGACAGTTGAATATTCCTAGCAGTGTTTGTATGTGAGATCCATAAAGCCTGGAACTACAAAAATATTTCAGCACTATGAATAACACACCTCAATTAAGCATTTTTGGCATGATCTTCAAAATAGGTTTGATTAGGTTTAAGTTACAAGAGTTATGTTATTTATTGTCATGACCAAGCTGGTCTATCTTAAGTAAACACAGTTCTTCTCTGGATACATGCACAGTTAAAAACTAATGTATATCCCCAGATTTTTCACTTTCAGTTATGCTGTCCCATGCCACATTTTTTAAGTTAATTGAACTCTGTGTTCGTTTTTTCCTTTTTAGATTTCTTTTTTTCTTTCTAGCCCCTTTTTTTTGTTAGATATGAAATATAATTAGTATTTATCAATGAATTCATCTTACACTGTAATTTTTACAAAAGTAATGTGCCAAACTGTAGTGCCACAGAGGAACTTAGGGGAATAGAGATTTATACATAACTGGCAGTTAGCTTGACATGTTTCTTTCTCCCAGTATGATAGGCAGTAGGTGCCACTGGTAGAGGCATTTTTTTGTTTTGTTATGTTGGGGGATTTTTAGCTAGATGTGTAAGAAAGAGACAGTAGAACTAGCTTTCTTTTTTTGTAAAGCCTCCCAACCTCAGAAACTCTGAGTGTCATTAACAAAGATAGGAGAAACCTTCAAGAAAAGAATTATCAGCTGAAGCTGAGGAAAAAATCTATTAGTTTAGGATGTTTTGCTCACAGCTTACAAACTCTTGTTCATTCTCTTTTTTTATTGTACATTGGCTTGTTTCAAATCCATAGCAAATAATCATATCTCCAAATAAATTTTGATTGTTATGCCATTCTCTAACTCCATAACCTGTGGTGGCACTGCATGCTTTTCCAGGAAACTTTAAAGTACTTTGTATGTCAGAGTCTGAACCCCTAACACACATGCCCAGGTAATCCCATTCATACATGCATGCATATGCCTGGTTTATGTTCTCAAGCTTTGACATTTTTTCTGGCCTATCCATATACTCTTGTAGCCATATTATTTCCTAATGATATCAAATTTCTAACTCACATTGATCCTACCTCCTGCTGCCCTTCATTACATCCTGGGAGATCAGTGTGCTCCTCTTAGAATACATTAGTCATTCATTACTAACGTTGTAAAAGCCCTGAAGTCCTAGAAAAGAAGAGTCTTTCCTTTTACCTTTCTGTTCCCTCACTATTAATAGATAACTCCCAGCTGTTATTTCATTTTTCTTCTGTCATGAAAGCTGTAACTACATGATTAAAATGGTGTGCAGCTCTAAAACTACTATCAATTATACTAATTAAGGTCAAATAGAATGGAACAGCACTCTGTGTGGAAAACAATGTAGGCAATGTAAACCTCTATTAATTTAAGGGCATCATATGTACATATGACAGTTTCTACAGACCTTAATTATTTCTAGGCAATCTCTTATAATCACATCTCTAAGGCTTATTTTTATCTTTTTCTTCTGAGAAGAAAAAACACTGGTGGAGAGAATTTTTTTTTGTCTTTTTTTTTCTTTTTTTAACTGGGTAGGTAGAAATACCTATTTTTATTAGAAAATTTATTTTCTCTGCTTTTGCTTGTGCTTAAAGAAAGTTCACTATGAATTTTCAACGTTTGCCTTCCCTGCAGCTACAGTCAAATAGGACTTGACATAACCAAGAGACACATGCTCTACGTAGATCTAAAATCAGGTTTACAATGGAAAATTAATGTTTCAGCAGCTGTCACTCAGTGCTGTCTATCTGAAAGACATGCTGTATGAAATTACATTTGTGGGAAAATAGCATATGTATTCTATGAAAAATTTTGAAGGAAATGAATCTTCTAATTTCTATTTTCAATCACACAAATTGTTTTCATTCTGAGTCAGAAAGAAGCTGAAATTTGGGTCAAGGAATTAAAAAAACCCCCAAACAAAACAAAACAAACAAAAAAACCCACCAAACAACCCATCCTTAAATATTTCAAATTATTGATTCAAAAATTACGGCATTTTCATCTCTTTACTAAAAGTCCCTATCTAAGCAATAATATCTCTCCTCATGTATATTCATCTCTGGGTAAACACTCATTCTGATTAACCAGTAGGGGACTGCAAGGAAGATATTTTTCATTTTAAAGGATACTCAGAACTGGAACATGTTTCCTGTGTCGGTATCAGCACTGTTCAGTCCTGACCATCATAGTGTATTGCTGTTTTCCCAGGTGTCTGGGAGCAGGGTTCCTGAAGGCAGCTGAAAAAAATTATTCGTCATGCAAAGTCAGTATGCCCAGAGAATATTATCCTTGAACATGTTTTTTTGAATATGAACCATGGTCTTTTCCAAGTCGAAAACAGCGTTTCACAACAGAAAGGAAGACAATACCACTTGGGAATCCTTTCTATTAATCTTTTTGTTCTTGTTTTGGCTGGGATAAAGTTAATTTTCTTCCTTGTAGCTGGTATAGTCCTGTGTTTTGTATTTAGTGTGAGAATAATGTGATAACACACTGATGTTTTAGCTGTTGCTAAGTAGTGTTTATACTAAGTTAAGGACTTTTCAGCTTCCCACACTGCCAGAGAGGAGGTGCACAAGAAGCTGGGAGGGAGCATAGCCAGGACAGCTGACCCAAACTGGCCAAAGGGATACCTTCCATACCATATGATATCATGGTTAGTATATAAACTGCGGGCAGCTGGCCAGGGGACAGTGATTGCTGCTTGGGGACTGGCTGGGCATCTGTTAGCTGGTGAGTGGTTGCATCATTTATTTTTCCTGGTTTTGTTCCTTTCTTTATTTTTCCTGGTTTTGTTCCTTTCACTCTTTGTTTTCCTTTTCTTTACATTTTTATTATTATTAATAATAATAATAATAACAAGAATAATAATAACAATAATAATATACACTAATGTACACTAATTAAATACATTAATAATAACAATAATGTTATTACTATTATTTTCTTTTACTTCAATTATTAAACTCTTCTTATCTCAACCTGTGAGGTTTTTTTACTTTTGCTCTTCAGATTCTCTCCCCCATCCCACCAGAAGGTGTGGGGGAGGGTGAGTGAGTGGCTGTGTGGTGCTCAGTTGCCGACTGAGGTTAAACCATGACGCTTTTGAAGTATAATCATTGCCATGTTACCAGTGTCTGTAACTAGTGCTTCAAGTTGTTGAATAATACATACAGAAAAAGAATGAGGGTGAGGGGTTTGAAAGAGCTACTTGAGAGAAGAAGGGATTCTAGGCAGCATCAATGACCCATTGTAACACATTGCAGGCAAAATGCTCTCTAGTTAAATTATACAGACTGGATAGGTGTTATAATTAAAAGTAGTTATTATTCCTCCCTGATTACTTTCTAAAGAACTTTTCTTAATCAACAGGGTAATTTATTAAAATTATTTAATTTGAAAGACACAATTGAATTTAAACAAGTAGAGTTGCACCAGTTTAAGTCTGCTGCAGATCCAGCCTCACGTAATTTGAAGATAATAACTGACAGTTTGTTATTGATTATGTGTTCCTTATCACCTTGAGGCAAAGCTCAGTAAAATAACTGGGAATTTTTCCACTAGTTCAATAGATTTAGGACCAGGCCTTCATTTGGTAGGGCTTCTTTCTAACTTCTTTTTCACAATACCCATTTATAATGTATAATTTTCCATCCTTTTCTAGTCAGGAGCTATCTAGGTAATGTAGTCTAAAAGTGACTTCATGAAAAAATGTGATTTCAAAAATTTGAATCTTAATCTCAGTTTAGATTTCCGTCATGTCAGCAATTACACTTTCTACCAATTTCATAAGGATATCTTACAAACAGGGATCACATGGCAACTGACAAAATGATTGGCAAAGATACCTTAGGGCTAGAGGCTGGTCAAAGATCCCAAATGGCATCTCGGAGGTAAGAAATATGAAGTATGTAAACATTTCAACCAGCTCACAGAATAGAGACTTAGAATTTACCTGCAGTTTTCAGTGTATCCACAAATGCCTTTTTATTTCAAGTGCCAAATTTAGTGTTAATAATTCTATGCCAAACAAATACATAAAAAGAAAAAAAAAATCAGTCTGGTCAATAAGAACACTGTGAAGTGTTGTGAAGTTTGGGGTTTTTTTTAAGACAAATTATTTATATCAACTTTGGAAGTTCATAAAAGTCAGATGGTTTGGGTTGTTTTATATTTATTTCCTGGTGGGTGGTCTTTTGGACTGTACATATCTAACAGTTGCACACAAATAAACTAGGGAAACTCTGTAAAGACAAAACTCATTTGTATGCACAGTGATAGTATAAAGTCTATTTAAAGACTTCAGTTGGACTTAGGTGATTCATAGACTTTGTTCTTACCTTTTGCCACAGGGATGAATTACAGCCACACTGCAAATTTGATTGTGCACGGAGAGCATGTGGAAGGAAAGCTATGTAGCCAGAGGCTCAGGGTGCACCTTACTAAGACAAAACAGAAAAAAATTACAAAAAATACAAAGAAAATATAAAATGATTAAAAATTGCAAGACATATGGAATGGGAAGGGGACACGTGGTGGAAGAAACTACTAACGCCCTAGAGAGCAAATTAATTTTTTTAAGTAATATGTTTCTTAGCAGGTTACTATGTTAGACCTTTACTTAAACCAAGGAATGATGAAAAGGAAATTGTAATAAAGAATTCTCTCATTTAAATAAAAATGATGATAAAGTGATTTAAGAAAGCTGTTAATTTTATTGAAGGATACAAAGCTGGGTTTAGCAATTTGGGACACAGAAAGCAAAAATAGACATTAAGATTAATTTTTTATGTCAAAGAAAGGTAGCAGAGGTCATACAGGTTATTAATTTAAAAGAAAAGATAAAATAGGATCCAAAATAAGGTTATATCATAAGGTAGACTTCAGACTCCATTTGGGAATTTATTTAGATTAAAGCAAAGTAAGGAGGAAAATGCAAGTCTACATTTTATTTTAGCAGTGTAGGGGGGAAAAGACTAGTAAATATGGAGTGGGACAGCATCTACATAGGAAGTCGGCACAGTCAGTGACAATGCAGTGGTCTGTGTCCAGATTATTTCAAGCATCTCCTCAATTGTGTTGCTTAAATAGAAACAAAGCGTGTGTCACTGTGGCATAACTAACAAGGGTAAGATATAATTTCCCTGAAGAGCAGAAAATTCAGTGACCCAGCAATATGTATGGGGCTTTATAAAATTTTTTGCATCTAAGAAAGATATGCTTTAAACAAACAAACAAACAGAAAAGCTATTTCATAAAACTAATTACAAGGAAGAGGAACACAATGGAAATAATATTAAAATAGTGGACTATATAATTTCATAGAATCAAAGAAAGTGTTGCAAATTTACAACTGCAGTGAGATATTGTGCTAATAGGTACTAATGTACAAAAATAACTTCCTGATGTGGCTTTCAGAAATAAGCAACATGAGAGGAAAACCTATGGCAAAGGTCTAGGATAGGATGCAGCTCCTATATTGTCACTTTGTTATTTGTCAGATTTTTCTTCTGAGGATATTGAACTTCAGTTTTATGCAGAATGAATCAACACTCTGCTCTAGATATCCCAATGTCTGCTTCAGCAAACAAAAATATATATTAACTTTTTTTTCACAAAAATGAATCACAATCTCAGCCTCAAACACTCTCTGTTGAAAAGTAAATGTTATGGAGAAGTCCCACCTCAGAAAGCACACGTACTCTCACAGTCCTGCTGATGAAAATAGCTATATACTTTTTTTTTTTCCCCCCTCCCTTGGTATATCTTAGGTAATATTGAGACAATAAAACTTTTTATTGATTACCTTTCTTCCTGTGCATCATGTACAAGTTCAAGATCTATACGCAATTCATGCTCACACTCTCTAGAATTACAATGACTGGGATTATCTTAGTTCACAATTTAGTTTTCAAGTATGTGTCAAAAGTGAAAAGAAGTAAAACATACATTCTTTAGAAAGGATTTTTTTTTAAATTGCTTTTTAGTTAGGTGACATATAGGATAGTAACACATAAAGTAACAGATCCAGACAATATAAAAAGGTGTGTTGATATTCACCTCCTTCATTCCCTCTGCCAGTCCCCCAAACGAAATGATTCATTCTATTGAGCTGACTAATAACATTACATTTTCAATAAATTTAAAAAAAACAATGCTGAAGCTGTACTCTCCTAGTGAAAGTCCTTACAGAGACTATAGTTCACTGTCCCATTGTTTGTTAAGAACTGGTTTCCCTGGACTGTTTTTCCAACAGTGTAATATACATACTGTTGAAGGATGGCCCATATTTAAGTTCCTTATTTTTAGAACATCAGACAAAATCTGGTGTCCCTAAAAATAAAGGTTAAGGCTCACTTAGTCGAGATTCATGACATAATTACATTGTTTCTTCTGTGTCTGTAATGGATCATGAGTGGAAAATACCTATTGAGGTACATATTGTGAAGGGAAAAAGATTTCTGCTCACAGTGTAAGGATGTCTAAAGCAGGCAAGTGCTTATTTTAACAAGTAACATCTAACAAACAAGTAACCCTGGGGTAACATCGAAAAGGTATTATTTCACCTGAGTAAACAAGATTCAAATCAATTGCCAAAACATCCAGCGCTGTTTGAGATGATGGCCTAGGGTATTGGAGACAGCTGCACAGGGATGGTAGGTAAGTTGTAAGATCAGTTGAGACCTCTGGTCTCTGGGCCTGGGTCAGATGGATCTAAAATAGTAAATATCAAATATAGGCACCTACATTCAAAAAGCTGAAGTTTTCTCACTTGTCTGAAGAATCAGTAAAGGAATTATTCAATTGTTTGAACACAGAAATGTTCTGCTTTCTATGATGCTTTGGGTAACCTGCCTGGCCTGCAGACCTTGGACAAGGAGGGTGCAGGTCTCCCATAACCCATGTCCACATGTGTCGTGGTTTAACCCGGCTGGCAAATAAGCACCACGCAGCCGCTCGCTCACTCCCTCCCCTCCCTCAGTGGGGTGGGGGAGAGAATCGGGAAGGGGAAAAAGGTTAGAGCCGAGGGCTGAGATAAAGAGAGTTTAATAAGAGAAAATAATAATAATAGTAATAATGAGAATGAAAACAAAATATACAGAATATACAAAACAAATGATGCACAATGCAATTGCTTACCACCCACCGACCGATGCCCAGCCCGTCCCGAGCAGTGATCAGTACCCGAGCAGCGATCACTCCCCCTGCGACTGACCAACCCACCAACCCCCCCGAGCATGACATTATATGGTATGGAATAGCTCTTTGGACAGTTTGGGTCCTAGCTGTGCTGTACTCCCAGCTTGTTATGCACCTGGCCGAGCAGGAGAAGCTCAAAAAGTCCTTGAGTAGTCTGAGCACTGCTTGGCAACAACTAAAAACATCAGTGTGTTATCAACATTCTTCTAGTACTAAATCCAAAGCACAGCACTATGCTAGCTTCTGTGAAGAAAATTAACTCTATCTCAGCCGAAACCAGGACAACATGTCACTTCTCAGACAGGAGACTTCAGCTGCGTTGACATGTTGATATTGCAGATACCCTTGGCCATCTCAAATAACATTGAACAACTCCTGTATTTAGACAACTGTCTCTCCATAGATACCTAGTTTAAAGTGAGCTGAACTTATTTCTAGGCTCCAGTGATTGCATTGATTAGCTCTGCCTTGATTATAAAGTGAGATAAGATACCTAGCTCACACACAGACACTTGAATTTGTGAGTGTTAATCTAAAACTGAATCCCATATATAGCAAAGCATTACCATTTTAAATCATCCAGACAGATTTAAACCAAGACAGATTTAATCTAGTAAGCTAATTGAAAATTCCACCCAAAATTCAGCTCTTTTATCTTGTGCAGAATGGTTCGACCAGCTTTAATTACTGCAACCATTCTAAAACCTGAGATGTTATCATTTTAATAGACTGAGCTTAATAAAGTAATGGTTAGTGTTGTATCTTGTATATAGTTTTTAATCTACATGAAACTGTATATGTGCTTTACTGAGTATTAATTCTAAAGAAGTTAGCCCTTTAAAAGTAAAAAAAAAAAATACATCTTAGTATTATTCAAAATGTTATCTGATGACATTTTGTCATAGAGTCATAGAATTATAAAATGGCTCAAAAATCATCTAATCAATCCCCCTGCTGTGGATAGGGACATCTTTCAATAGATCAGGTTGACCAAATCCCCATCCAATCTGACTGAACACTTCCCATGTGGGTATCCACAACTTCTCTGGGCAACCTCTTCCAGTGTCTCACCAACCTCATAGTAAAAAATTTCTTCCTTACCTATATCTACCATCTTTGTGTTTAAAATTATTCATCCCTGTCCTATCACTACTAATACCCTCTTGAATTAATTTTATTGAACAGTATTGAATACCTGTATTCATTTTTTTTTGTTATTTTCTCTTAACTGTTACCTTTGGAAAGTGCACTTTTAAATATGCTATTTTATAACATACTGTATGGATGATACACCATATATAACTTTGTACATTAATATAAATATAACAGTAATTCATTGTCATTTTTAAATCTATCTGTCCGGTCACTAGCAGAGACCTCTGACAGCAAGCTGCCCTTTCCACTTTTCTCAGAATTCCTTTCCACAATGTCAGAATGAAGATAGTGTCTTCAAGACTAGAAGTCACTTAATAGTGTATCCTTCTCAAGGTCTTTGCCTTTTTTTTTTATTACTCCCTGAGCATTCAATAAACATTGAAGCTGACTACCTTGCCTCGTATCTTTTTTTTTTTTTCAATTTTTTTCTATAGTTTCAGTGTGTACTGGTTTAATAATGCAATGGTTGTATTAAATATTGCTATACATATTTTTTGAATTAACATTTTTGGGTAAATCAGCAAAACATAGCAAAGTTTTCTGATGTGTATAAATAACATAAATGTAGCTATTTGTCAATTCAAATTTAGCTTAACACTTAACACATACAGTTGCTTGTTTAGTCAGCACAGAGCTGTACCTCAGTCAGTCACCGCTGTGACATGGTTTTGTACACTGTCACGCTAGCTGCAGAAAAAAGCTCTTCATTTTATACTGGCCCAAAATATCCTGATAAAACATGAAACACTAACATATTTCTTCTGAATAATTTCCTCTTTGATGAGCTTTCGAGTGAACTGCTAAAAATGTCTTGTTAGGATGACATTCCGGAACAAGTTTCATCCCTGTGTGAATGAGGAAGGGTTGCACAGCTGTGTGGCCACTAATATGTCATGTGATACATTTATTATGTCATGTATGTCCTTCGCAAGTTGGCATTGATATCCAGTACCTTTAGCATCCCCTGTTGTCCTGGTTTCGGCTGGGATAGAGTTAATTTTCTTCATAGTAGCTAGCATAGTGCTGTGGTTTGGATTTAGTACTACAAGAATGTTGATAACACACTGATGTTTTTAGTTGTTGCCAAGTAGTGCTCAGACTACTCAAGGACTTTTTGAGCTTCTGCTCAGTCAGGTGCATAACAAGCTGCGAGGGAACACAGCTAGGACAGCTAACCCAAACTGACCAAAGAGCTATTCCATACCATATAACGTCATGCTCAGGGGGAGTTAGTTAGTCAGTTGCGGGGAGAGTGATCGCTGCTCGGGTACTGATCGCTGCTCGGGACGGGCTGGGCATCGGTCAGCAGGTGATGAGCAATTGCATGGTACATAATTCGTTTTTGTATATTCTGTATATTCTGTTACCATTCTCATTATTACTATTATTATTATTTTCTCTTATTAAACTCTCTTTATCTCAGCCCACGGCTCTAACCTTTTTTTCTTCCCAATTGTCCCCCCCATCCCACTGAGGGAGGGGGGAGTGAGCAAGTGGTTGCGTGGTACTTAGTTGCCAGCTGGGTTAAACCACGACACCTGTAAGTTTGCATTTGACACACCTAACTATGGAAAACTTGACTTAAAGAGAAGGGTGCTTATATCACATTTTACAGTGATCATGAGAGGTGTTCTCAAAGACCAGTATTTCAGACTTGGACCTGAAAAAATTGCTCTTTGCCTAACGATTTGAATTTTAATGGAGCTCCTTCACTGTAGTAGTGTCTGAAAATGCTACTCCAGGGTGGTCAGCTATTTTACAGGTGAAGATGTTGAAATGAAAATTTAGTATTCAAAAACCTATTTTCAGGTAGTCCTACTCATTCTTTTACCCATGTGATCCTTACTTTGAGCAAACTATATAACACAGCAATAACAGCTTCCAGCAGTGCTTTTGATCCTTCTGTTTGGGCTAAAGCTTACACACAGAGATAGTGTTATCAAAACAGAAATCAGAAAAAAAAACCTGTGAAGTTTGTATTTTTTAATTTTGGATATGTTCTGACTCCTGTGTGTGAAGTGATTATAAGACTTTTCTCTCATGTTTTTACTTACCAAAACACATTTTAACTTTTAAACTTTAAATGGCTTAAATAGGAGTCAATACTGAAGTAATTTATTAGTCAAAACATAATTGTCTAATAAAGAAAGAATTTTCAAAGCAATTATGGAAGCTAGGTGCTAAAGGGATGATTTGCAAAAGTATGAAAAGACTATTTGGTCCCTGTTTTATGCAGAAACTTTGTGTGACTACGTTATTATCATTTTTATCTTAGAAATTTTTTCCCTGAGGTTCAATGACAAAAGTTCTTCAGAGCTTGTATGTGAATACCATCCAGCTCTGGAATCAGAATGTGTAAGATGATTCTCTGAAGGGTCCAGTTATGGAAAAATTGTAGCCGTTCAAAATGGAGATGTTTGTGAGAAGAGCTTTGCAGCTGAAGTACTGCAGTAATGTGATCATCAGAGAAGTAGAAGGTATTTCCATATTTCAGTTGTCTTCATCCTCTTTTTTAATCTTTCCAGGTGATGACTATGTCATGCTTAAATGAAAGTCAGTCAGCTGACACGGTTTCTGATTTTCAACAGCAGTTCAAACAGGCCCTGTTTTGAACAAACCTGGTATTGCTCTTAACTGATCATACAGGACAGGTACTCCACTTGCTCTCTGTGGTAAGTCTGAGGCCCAATGACTACATGTTCATGGTTCCACCCTTTCTTGTAAGAAGATTCTGGTGCATTCACAGCTAGCTCATCAGTCTCTGAATTTAGGCAGTAAGAAAGCTAAGCCTTAGATATGCGCAACTTAGAGCTGAAAGTCACTTGTGAAAAAGTGATTTAGCTTCCTAAACTATGTAGACCTTTTTGAAAAGTTTATCTTAAATTTAAACTTTATCTGAAAATTCTTATCTTCAGTGTTGCAAAAAGTTAATCTTCATATGTGTTTTTTATTGAGAATGTGGTAAATTCTCAGGCCAGGTGCCTTTACCGCAGCATTCTAATCCATATATAATTGCTTATTTTCAAAAAAATATATTAAAATAGACCCTCACATGGTAGATCAGAATACAACAGTCAACTTACACACTCTTAGGAAACCCTGACATAGAACACACACACACACACACACACACACACATAGACAAAATTTGAAACCCTTTTCTCTTGACATCCTTTTCACAGCTTAGGACATTGATGTATTTTGACATTCTCTGACAAAAGACCAGCACTTCTGTTATGACAATTCTCCGACAAGACCAGTGGTGTGCTGTTACAGTGTGGCTGTGAACAAGTCACTCTGGGACTGTAATTTGTAGTGAATCATCTGCTCTGAGATAACTGACTGAGTTCAGGCTCATGTCATGCATTGGGCAGCTTGCCCTATCTTCACAGAACTCTAAACTACCTCAAATTACCTTTATCCTTCTGTCATATCACCTTTTTTCTTTAGACCCTTTTTATCTACTTCTCTTCTGCTGCACATCTCAATTTAGTCAATGCTGATATGACCTTGGTAACTGACCATGTTCTTGTTCTCTGGAATTTCAAATCCCCAGATTGTGCTTTTCATTCTGTAAAATGCTGTGAGAATAGGTATGTGCCCCTAAGTCATGAATCACCGCCTTGCTGCCATGTTAACAAGTTACTGCCTATTAGCTGATCCATGATAGCCATTCACATATGCAATCTTGCCCATAATACTTAAGAAACAGTTTATCTCTTTTTCATTAAGAGTTAAGTCACATTAATCTACTTTGCATTTACTACAGTCTACAAGCTCCTGTCCACTGATATAATGATATGTGCAAAGGGTCTTGGTCAATGGTAAATTTTAGTTAATTCGGAGTTGCCCTAACCCTTTCTGAGGGATCAAAGATTCCACTCCAGATGTAGCATCAAAGACTGCAGTTACCCTGGGCCAAATAATTTCCTTTGAAAGGGCCATCCCATGGCCAAACTACTTCCATGTTAAATTATGCATTGTTTTATTAAAGCTTAGTTTTAATTTTCTGTGTTTCATTGACAAAGAAAATGCCTTTGCATTTATACATCCTTGGCCCATATCTGAAATTAAGACTCTTGCTAATCATTTCAGCTGTGAATGGTCCCCTTGAAAAGAACTAGAGCCTGTAACTTATGTTTCTTTGTACTTTATTAATTTTACGTGGCACAAACAGTTAGTCATTATATGTGGTTGATCCCTACATATAAACATCTCAGCATTTTTTACCTTAGACATGAAGAAAACTGTTAGATTTTAACAACAAAAATGAGCATTCTTGATGAGCTTAGTTGTTAAACAAAATGAAAGATAAAATTATCTATAGAGGAAAACTATTAACCTAAGTTTACCTTTAGGCATATAAGCATTTCCTTTACAGTCAGTAGAACTTTTTATACTCTTTAAATTGAATCAGTTAAAAGTTATGCTGGGTTTGGTGGCCAAGAAATTGAAGCATGGGAAACATGTGGGAGATTCCCATCTGAGGGGAACAGAGGGACCGATATGCCGGGCAGACCCTGCTCTTAGGGAGATCTGCTGCCTCCCAGGAACCCGGGTTAGAGACATCACTAGGAAACTTCCTAGCCTGGTCCGACCCTTGGACTACTATCCCTTGCTGCTCTTCCATGTGGGTGCCGATGAACTAGCAGTAAGTAGCCCGAGGGTAATCAAAAAAGAATTCAAAGCCTTGGGGCGATTAGTGAAGGGATCTGGAGCGCAGGTTATTTTTTCCTCGCTCCTTCCAGTGGTGGGCAGAGACATTGGACAATATGAGCAGACTCAATCTATTAACATGTGGCTCCGCGACTGGTGTCGCCGCCACAACTTTGGGTTCTTTGACCACGGGATGGTCTACAAGGCACCGGGCTTGCTCAAGTCAAATAGGAGCCAGCTTTCTCAAAGGGGGAAGAGGGTCTTTGCCCAGGAGCTTGCGGGGCTCATTGACAGGGCTTTAAACGAGATGTGAAGGGGGAAGGAAAACCTATTGGGCTTGCCAGTGACAGGCTAGGGGATGAAACGCAAGGGTTGGAGGGACTGGGGGCTAGTATGAGACTTCAACCTGTTGCCCAGCAGTGTGCCAGGGGCACTGCAGAGAAGTTGATGTCTGGCAGAGGTGAGCCGAAGGCTCCTGAGGTAGTAGGAGCCAACAAGAAAAAGCCTGTGAAACACCTCAAAGTAAATGAAGGGTGTTCTGCTATGAAGGTGACGAGGCCCACAGCTCAGATGAAATGCCTCTATACAAATGCACGCAGCATGGGAAACAAACAAGAGGAGTTGGAAGCGATCGTGCTGCTAGAAAGCTACGACCTGATTGCCATTACGGAAACTTGGTGGGATGAATCCCATGACTGGAATGTAGCTCTTGATGGCTACAGGCTGTTCAGAAGGGACAGGCGAGGAAGGAGGGGCGGAGGCGTTGCCCTTTACATCAAGAAATCATTAGAGTGTGAAGAGCTGTCCCTAAAGAATAGCCACGAGCAGGTCGAAAGCTTATGGATAAGAATCAGAGAGAGAGGCAACAAAGGGAACCTGGTGGTTGGTGTCTACTACAGACTGCCAGATCAAGAGGAGCCGACTGACAAAGCGTTCTTCCTCCAACTCCGGGAGGCTTCATGCTCGCAGGCTCTCGTCCTGCTGGGGGACTTCAACCACCCTGACATCTGCTGGCAAACCAACACGGCAAGCTGTAGGCAATCCAGCAGGTTTCTCGAATGCATTGAGGACAACTTCTTAAGCCAGGTAATAGACACCCCTACCCGAGGGGATGCGATACTGGACCTGGTGGTCACCAATGCAAGTGAGCTCATCGGAAATGTCAAGATCAGAGGCAGCTTGGGTTGCAGTGATCATGTGCTGGTAGAGCTCACGCTCCAGAGGGAAATGGGAAGAATGAAGAGTATAGTCAGGACCCTGAATTTTAGAAAAGCAAACTTCCAGCTCCTCAAGGAGATAGTCGGAAGGACTCCCTGGGAAACGTTCCTCAGGGACAGGGGAACAGAACAGAGCTGGCAGATCTTTAAGGATGTGATCCATGGAGCGCAAGAGCTCTCGATCCCCAGGTGTAAGAAATCAGGCAAAGAAGGGAAGAGACCAGCATGGCTGAGAAGAGAGATGCTGGTCAAACTAAGGAGGAAGAGGGATCTGCACAGGCAGTGGAAGTAGGGACAGGCATCCTGGGAAGAGTATAGGGACGCGGTCCGGTTGTGTAGGAATGGGGTCAGGAAGGCCAAGGCGCAGCTGGAGCTAAACTTGGCTAGGGATGCAAAGAATAACAAGAAGGGTCTCTACAGGTATATCAGCCAGAAGAGGATGTTAAAGAAAGCGTACCCCCACTGATGAGCGAGACTGGCAAGCTGGTAACAGCAGATGAGGAGAAGGCTGAGGTACGCAACAATTTTTTTGCCTCAGTCTTCACTGGGAACCTCTCTCCCCACCCCACCCGAGTTGATGAATGGCATGAGGGGGACCGGGAGGGCAAAACCCTTCCTGCTGTAGGAGAAGATCAGGTTCGTGACCACCTGAGGAACCTGAACGCACATAAGTCCATGGGACCTGATGAGATGCATCCCAGAGTCCTGAGGGAACTGGCCGAGGTAGTCGCCAAGCCACTCTCCATGATATTTGAAAAGTCATGGCAGTCAGGTGAAGTCCCTGGTGACTGGAAGAAGGGAAACATTGTTCCCCTTTTCAAAAAGGGTAGAAAGGAAGACCCTGGGAACTACCGACCTGTCAGCCTCACCTCTGTGCCTGGGAAGATCATGGAACAGATCCTCCTAGAAGCTATGCTAAGGCACATGGAGGCCAGGGAGATAATTCGAGATAGCCAGCATGGCTTCACCAAGGGCAAGTCCTGCTTGACGAACCTAGTGGCTTTCTATGATGGTGTGACAGCATCAGTGGACAAGGGAAAACCAATGGATGTCATCTATCTGGACTTCTGCAAAGCCTTTGACACGGTCCCCCACAACATCCTTCTCTCTAAATTGGAGAGCTATGGATTTGATGGGTGGACTGTTCGGTGGATAAGGAACTGGCTGGATGGCCGCATCCAGAGGGTAGTGGTCAATGGCTCGATGTCCGGATGGAGACCGGTGACGAGTGGTGTCCCTCAGGGGTCCGTACTGGGACCGGTGCTGTTTAATGTATTCATCAATGACTTAGACAGCGAGATTGAATGCACCCTCAGCAAGTTTGCAGACGACACCAAGCTGAGTGGTGCAGTTGACACACCAGAAGGACGAGATGTCATCCAGAGAGACCTGGACAGGCTGGAGAGGTGGGCCTGTGTGAACCTCATGAGGTTCAACAAGGCCAAGTGCAAGGTCATGCACCTGGGTCGGGGTAACCCCCAGTATCAGTACAGGCTGGGGGAAGAAAGGATCGAGAGCAGCCCTGCCGAGAGGGACTTGGGGGTGCTGGTGGATGAAAAGCTGGACATGAGCCGGCAATGTGCCGCTGGCGGCCCAGAAGGCCAACTGTATTCTGGGCTGCGTCAGGAGAAGCGTGGCCAGCAGGTCAAGGGAGGTGATTCTGCCCCTCTACTCTGCTCTGGTGAGACCTCACCTGGAGTACTGCGTCCAGCTCTGGAGCCCTCAGCACAAGAAGGACATGGACCTGTTGGAGCGGGTCCAGAGGAGGGCCTCAAAAATGATCCGAGGGCTGGAGCACCTCTCTTATGAGGACAGGCTGAGGGAGTTGGGCTTGTTCAGCCTGGAGAAGAGAAGGCTGCGGGGAGACCTGATTGCAGCCTTTCAGTACTTAAAGGGGACCTATAGGAAAGATGGGGATAATCTTTTTAGTAGGGCCAGCTGTGTCAGGACAAGGGGTAATGGTTTTAAACTGAAGCAGGGTAGGTTTAGAGTGGATATAAGGAGGAAATTCTTTACAACGAGGGTGGTGAAACACTGGAACAGGTTGCCCAGAGAGGTAGTGGAGGCCCCATCCCTGGGAACATTGAAGGCCAGGTTGGATGGGGCTCTGAGCAACCTGATCTAGTTAGCGGTGTCCCTGCTCACTGCAGGGGGGTTGGACTAGATGACCTCTAGGGGTCCCTTCCAACCCAAAACATTCTATGATTCTATGATTCTATGATATGGATCTTAATGGAGAGTTCTTTCAAAACTCTAAAAATAAAGTTTTTGTGCAGTTAAGAATTCTTCCTATGATCTGCCTACACTTCGGCAAAAATTCAGCAAATTTTACCTCAAAATTGTGGTTAATTAATGCTTAACTATTAGGATTTTTAAAAAATTCATCATGAGGTAGAAAAGCCTATCTACTAGAAAATTAAAAAAATTACCATATTATGATTTTCAAGCTGAATATTGCAAGAAGTAGTGACCATGTAAACAGAGCTGCCATCTTGTGGATAAAAACGTTCTATGAGCAGGTGGCTCACGTTGCCAGAATGCAGAAGAAAATAATGTTTATTATAGTTATCAGCTCTACCTGACTTGGCTTTCAGCTCAGATACAGGATTATGAGAGCTGTAATTTTGAGCTTGCACATTCAATCTCTATAACCTCTTATCACCTGACTGAGTTCTAATTTCCCCAAAAATCTTTAGACCTAACCCTTCCAATATTAATAATGTATAGGTTAAGCAACACTGAAGAACTGCTTGTGTTTTTCAATTAATGTCTGGTGCAGAGCTATGTTTTGTAATATAAATAATTGTTTTAACCATTAAATTGATGTGACAGAAATAATTGTCAAGCAATTAAATGCAGTAATGATTTCAACTCATGGGAAATATATACTAATATACCTGAGTTTCGTTTTGCTTGAGAACTAAGATATCCACACTTGTTAGATTCTTCAGCATTATTCATATATAAATTAATATTATGTTATTGAAAGAAATTATAGTTACTGAAAGTCGTTGGTCACTTCTCTTTCATTATCTTGTTCTTTCCTTCTATCTTTTTCATGTGATTTGTATTTGAAACTATGATAGCAAAAAATATGACCAGCAACAGTGCCCTCATTGTCTGTGCCAGGCATGACAGTTAACAAGCTAGTTGCTTCAGATAAATAACTCATGGCACAATTATAGGAATATATGAGTCATGTGTTCCTGGATTTCACACATAGTCATGCACACCCTTCTTTGAGCTCTTCTAACCTATTCTATATGTTTATTTTATTTAAATGATTTTTCATTTAAGGAAATGGCCTTATGATTTTTTTTTTTTGAACCAGTTTGCTACTACTGCATATGTAAAAGGTATGATTTTAAACTATTTTTTTTTGTATTTGCAATATAAATAATACTAAATTCAAAGTGGTTATAACTTGTGTGTGACAGCATGTTGAAGTGTGAAAAATGCTGTGTGACTTTATTGGGCTCATGGAACAGCTCTGTTATCTACAGCTGTTAACTCTGCTCAGCCTGAATCTCCAAAGTTACCCATGAATTTAAAACAACTGGTGATAGACAATTTTTGTTCTTAAAACAAGGAGCATGTACAAATTGGTAATTTATCACTAATATTCATAAGTCGTTCAATTTCCAAAGATTAATTTATCATCTTTTACTGCAGAAAAAAGATTTTTTTTCTAAAAAAAATATGTCAAAATTTACGGGCCATTTACTAAGTATTCTCCATTACAATTCTAAACTACCATTTGTGCTACCCATTCCAAGTAAATTTTGTACTAATATAAGTTACTGCTTAGTTCATAAAGCATAAGCTCTGTATTATCACTGTAGATAAAATACTTTATGAACGCTGAAGACTTTGTAAGAGTAGGGCACTTTACCATTAAAGACTGTCTAGCAGGTCATCTGTGAGTGATACGCTCTGTTAAGGAAGAAAACGTAGTCTATGTAGGAATAAAAAATATATAGAACTTTAATTCATCATGGTAAGATTAACTAGGTAAGGGGAAATCAGTGTATTTTTCAGACCAAACCAACCCACATAATCAAATTTTGTCAACAATGTGTCTGTTTGGTCTAGACTATTTATAGCACTAAATTTTCAGGAGAATATAACTCGTACATATGATACATCTAAGTATATTTTATCTCATCAATAATTCTTTTACTCATGACTTGTATCTTCTTAGTAATTACTATGTCTTAGTTTTATCTTTAATCATACAAAAGCAAAGCTGACATTCTCATTGTCCAAATTCATCTTTTTTGATGTGTAATTCAGTTTTGTCACTTTGCATGGCAATGAATCTTTTTTTATATACATTTCCATCTGAACTCCCATGTTTTCTGAGCAGAAATAAATGAACAGAGGCTTTCATTTTGGCCTAAAGTGTGTTTTGACTAATAGGTTAGCCTCCAGATCCCTGCACAGAACTGCCGTTTATTAAGTCCCCAGAATTTAATCTCCCAAGTCTCTATAACTTTGTGAAAGAACCACAAGGAAATGGCAGAGCTGTTTATCATGTTTATTCTAGAAATCTTATGTCTTCTATATTAAGCTAAACTGTGTCTGATTATATTTTATTTGTCCTGTTTGTTTGGCTTAGTGTGGTTGGTTCTTTGGTTTTGCTTTTTCCCCCCAGAGAACAAACTGAGTAAGACAATTTTTAGAAATAATACTCTTTTTTTTTTTTTTTTGTCATGAGGGGTAGCAGACCATAAATAAAATAGGGTGGTATATAATTTACTGTGAATAAATACTGAATCCAGTTCCTATCCATTGAAAGGAAAAATTAGTTTCCATAGATGAAAAAAAAAAGTTGATGTAGAACAAAATATACAAATGCAATATGTGCTAGATAAGATTTTATTGTGGTTTTCCATAGAGCAGTGGCATTTTTTGTCACTGAAAAGTGAGAGATCAAAATATTCATTTCTGGAAAAAGCAATTCTTTAAGCACTGATTTGGACTCATTTAAAAGTTCACATGATTTATGTTATTGCCTGTAATATAGCAAAATACTTAGTGCCACTATATTTAGTACATCATACATTTGGCAGTGTGTTTCATGCCTCATTTACCACAGAATGTCTGGGCTGCTATTTAGCGTTCAAAGAATAAGTGTGCATGTACACTTGTGCATCTCTTTACTTTTGCTGTTAGTTTTAAATACTTAAAAAGACACGACAATCAACCTGACATTGCAACAGTGCACTGTTCTTGAATTTACACCCTTTTTCCAGTGTGTACCTTTATTAATCTTACACCTTAAGAGGAGGCAATGCAAAATCATTTTAAAAAGTGAGTTCTCCAGGTGCTGCATGCATTAACCTTTCCTTTAATACCTCTTCTGTACAATATTTTGATGATTACTGTAATTTGGTAAACAGATTATGAAAATGCAGTTACCTAAGAGTCTTGTTTAATAATTTAGGCAAATTCGGTTTTAGAATTTTTGTTTTAATTGCTACATTCAATAGCTTAGCAACAAACACCTGCCACTCCTGCCTGGTCCCCAAAGCAGGAGCTTCTTGTACAATCTCATTTTCCCCAAGAAAAAAAAAAGGGGGGGGGGGGGGGGGGGGGAGGAGAGAAAAGGAAAAAAAGAAAAAGCTCCCAGCTGTGTGTATATATAATGATTAGAGAGACAGATTTCAAATCGTGGCTGGCAGTTTAGGGTTAAGGTATGATTCCAGGTGAGGGAAGCCAATGAGCGTACGCCCGGTTGATGTGTCTGACATCATCCTGCACGGGAGCACCCAGCCCGGCCGGGGCAGCATCCATCCAGCCGCCGCACCAGCCCCGCCGTGATGGATGTTCACAGCTCTTCCTTGAGAGCCAATTATCTCGCTTTTGTGTGAGGCCCAAGGATCGCTCACGCTGCCTGCTCACACACAGCACTGCTGGATCGAGCTGAAGCAATTGTTTTCCCTGTGTCTGGTAAGAGTCTGGTCTGGTTTGCCTTCTCTTTCAGAATAAAGGTGATGCGCCTAACCTGTGAGGGGAATTGCTTTCATAGTTCAGGGGCTTATATGGCTGTGAATATGTAAAGAGTAGCTTTTACTGGCAGAAAAGGGGATCCTTTAGAAAGGGAATCTTTTAAAGGAAAAACAAATCTGTGTCTGGCAAACTCTACTCTACAATATGGAAATAAATAGCCTGCATGTTTATGCTGCTCCTCAGGTGAACTAAAGAGTTATTAGGATGACAAGACCATTGCACACAACAATAATTTTATAATAACCTGCATTTTTTTCTTTCTTTTCCTTTAACACCTATATTTTTCCTTTGAAATCGAGCTTTTGTTGATGAACAAAGAAATGGGGAGATTTAGGAAGAGGGAATTTAATGTTGTACCAACTTTAAAAATGTTCTGGAATACTTTTGCAGATATGAATCAAAACCCCTGAAGATTAATACCAAGATGTTAAAGTTTCCAGTTCTGGAATTAGTTACAGTTACTTTGTTCTGCTAATTTCCATAATCTAAAGTGATAAGAAACTGAGTCAAAGATTAAAAGTGTTCAATGTACAATATATTGGTAGCAAACCACCCAAAACAGGTTTTTTGTTTGTTTGTCTGTTTTTTCCCCTTTAGATTCTGTAGCTTATATTAAAAAATGTCTCATTCTGTAGCTGTATGAGTGTATATATAGAGGCTGAAGAAGGACTGTTTATATATTTTACATTGTTAGCAGTTTTGTGGTTTGCACAGAGGGAGGAGGGAGATGGGAAGGATTCTGTCTCTGTAACTTCCTGATTTTGCAACCGAATAAGTACATTTAAACCTTCTGAACTGATGTGGATTTAGGAGATTAGAAGTGACACTGACATTGACAAATCAGATGCAATAAAGGATTTAATTGACTGAAGGAGTTCAGGGGCTACTGTATGAAGAATCCAATAACCAGTTTAACTAGTCAAGTAGTGTACCTAATAGGAAATAATAAATAGCAGGCTCCAGTCAATTTAAAAACTTGATGACATTTATTTTATAGTGATTAGAATTCACTAAATACCTAGGCAACTTAAGAACTCTTCATTTATTTCAGTAATCCATGTTTATACAACATGAAGTCTTAAATAATGACATATGCAGTGAGTATTACAAGTGCTTGTAAAACTGAGATATATTGTCATTCAATCTAGCTATGACTAGGTCTGCTCTAATCACTATCAGAAGAATAATAGTTATTTTCAGCTCAAACACGACTTAAGACAGTAGGGTTTCTCAGCTGTATTATACTTTTGTACTTTTCACTAGTCCAGTCCTGTCTCTGCAGCTCCTGATATTTACTATTGTTAATTCAGCTCCAGATATTAATGTGCCCAAACAATTTCCAAAATTAAATGACATATCTATTGTATGGATGGGGTTAGAACAAAGTGTTTTTCTTAAGGTGAAACCTTCATTATGGGTTGTTGCCTTTTCCCTAGCAAAAGGCAGATATTTCAGTTCAAAGGTGAGATGACCATGGCCTATAAGAGAGAGGAGTATTTGACATTTTACTGCTTTACCCTTCTTGCATAGTTCATTATCAAATTTAAATAGAAATTAGCTTATGCCACCTTTGCAGCTATGCCTTTAAATTATTTTTACAAATTAGAAGTGTATTTGAACCACTTACATATCTACACATGGCATATGTCCATGTTATTTACCACTGCTACATTACTAGGTTTCATGTCAGATCTCACAATATTTCTGTTCCTAGTCAGTTTAGCCAAAATTCACATATTAACAAATTATCTGTTACTTCTGCTGAAATACAGGATGATGGATATAATGTAGATTTAATGCTGATTTGCTACACACTCACAATGTTCCGATTCAAAGCATTCAAAGACTGTTTTTAATATGCGACTCCTTTTAAGTACTAATTTACATTGCTTTATTAGATAGTAATCATGGACCTAGGTAAGCCAAGGAAACTTAATGATATGATAATCCAAACAGATAGAAATCAACTTCTTATAGGAAATGAAACTTTCTAGTTTATTCTAATCTTTCAAAAGGAAAAGAAATAATTTCTGGAAGACTATTTTATGGGAAAAATATGGGTGAGGTTTTTTTCTTACTTTCAATCAGAAATCAGAATTGAGGAAAGCCATATTTCTTGGATAAAAAATAGTGTTGCAACCATTGTTTTTTCTTTAAAATAATAAAGCTGTCACAGGGACAGTGTGGCAGATTGACCACTGGTCTGGGAAAGAGTCCTTCTTGTCCTGTGCTTGAATGACAGATTATGTCCACAGAACAGTCTGTGAAGTCCATATTTCATCAAAGGACCACTGTATTAAAGGAAGAATTAGCATTAGGTTGCTTGATTGTAAGAACAGGTCATTTTGTTTGTCTGATTTTCTATGAATGAGTCAAGTCATACATTTTCATAATGACATCAGGTAGCAAGCCCTACAATGAAGATTTGAGTCATTCCTCCTACATAAGATACTCCCTTCTCTTGTCAGATAATGTTCAGCAAAGTGACAAAAGGAGATGTCATTTGATAAAAAATCAATGCATTTAATATTTCTTAAAGAAAATAAAGGTGTCAGCTAAGCAGAAATATGATAATTACATCAATTGCTGAAAAAGTATCCATATCACCAGTAGTAAAAACATGAACTAAAAGTAATTTTTCTTTCTCTATAACTGGCAAAGGAAAATTATCGTTAGAAAATACAAATTAAAATAGGATCATAATAGCACATTTTCTTCTGTATCCAGTTTATAATAAGTACAGGAAACAGAGGAGTTCCTTCATACTCCAAGCTTTGGTCCAGAGGTCAGGTTTATCTAGGATAGATTACAAGGATGCTCCTCTAGGAACTTCCAAATTTTATAAACAGCCACAAAACCTTGTGCTGCAACTGTTTTCCTTGTCCATCACTGAGGTTCTTTATGTATAAGGGTGCCAGAGAAGCGGTCTCAAGAGTCTATTCTGTTCCCCTACCTTTTGTCTCCTTATATTCCATTATCCAAGCCAAAAAAATTCCTTTACACATATATAATTGTGAGGACATTTTTTTCTTTTATTTTGTTTTTCTTTTTCATTTCTCTGTTAGTAAAGCCAAAGGGAACAGAGATTAGAAAGAGTATTTCTAATGTGGGAAATGCAAGATGCGGATCTGCATCTGTCCCTCCAAGTCATTGTTTTCCTTTGGAAGGAAATCCAGAGGCACAGCCATGGAGAGCATACCTTGGATGGCCTCCAATAGGACACATATCACATGTCATATATCTGTGATATGGTACAGACACCGACAACTTGTTTTGTTTTCTGTTTTGTATCTTAAATGTAGACCAATGGATGCCCTGATACACAATAAAGATGGTACTAAAAGAAGACCATGGTCAAGGACTTACAGCTCAGATTTTAAGGTAGTTTTTGCAACACCAGTTTAGATCTTTTGCCTACATATATCATGGTGCTTTGTGTTTCCATAATTGTATATTTCCACATGGGAGTGTGACATTGTGGGTACATAGAGTCAAACCTATTGGTTTCAGTCAGGAAGGTTCCTTTTATAATCAGTGGAGAGAAAGAGGCATCTCCAAAAATGGATTAATCTCATCCTTAAGATAATTATTTCAGATAGATGAGCTTCATCACTCTCTGGAGAGGTCAAATTCACTACATATAGACAACCTACCTGAATACTTTCAATTATGTGTCTGACTTACAGACTTTTAAATATAGTCTGATTAAGATCTTTAAGATTTCTGACTAGCAGTGAATCCCACCAGTAACATAAACAATAAAAAACAAACAAACAAATAATTATAGCTCTTATTTGCTGCATGTTGGAGTCACAGCTATTTATTCCTGCAATAGATGGACTCTGGACTTCATCTCTGAAGTGGCAGGGGTGTTGATCAGAGCACTTGGCCCAAGGCTTTGAGGTTCCACAGGTGTTTGCTAGCAGTCAGGTTAGGGAAACATGGATCCATGGCTGGTTACAGGGAGAAGCATGCTCCAGCTTTTACTTATTACTACTTCAAGCATTATTTCCCATGCTTAAAACTCTTCTTATTCCTACCCCTGACCATTTGTTTACCTCATCCTAGAGTCATTGGACACTCTGGCTTTTGCTCATATACACTGCATATTTTCAAAATATTATGACTTGATTAAATTTGATTGGATTTTTCTTCCTAAAAGTCAGAGATAGCACACATATTGTTTCTCCTGTCAGTCTTCAAGTCCCAGCACTAACGTTAGGGACTGCTCAGACAATCAACGTATTGAGCATGAACAAAGAAATGTCACTTGTCTAATCTCATTCTTTGACAAGAGCATCAGGTGTCCAGTATCTATAATTTCAGGACAAACGGTCAGTGTCCATAATGGTAAACAGGAATTTTTTTTTAAGAGGGGCATTGGGCAGTCAGCCTATCCTTCCATTTGTCAGTCCATCCTTTTGGATCAGCGTCCATGCAGGTGTTCTTAAGCAATCTTCTGAACAGTATGATAGCTTACCCTGGCCCTATGCATAAAACAGCCAGAGAATTTAATCCAGCTAATCCTTAATCAGGCCCATGATTTTGGTTGAAATAGTTTGTTGCACTTTAAAAATACAGACACATATGATAGTAAGAATGTATCAAAAAAAGTTGCGCTATTCCTTATAAATCCAGAAATGAAGCTGGAAATTACTGGATACAACACATTGATATTTTTCCCATAAACTATCAAAATCAATCTCTTAAAAAAATTTGGATTTTAGGACCTCGACTTTCTTAGAGTGTTACCTAATTGAGAAGTGAATGATTATAATGGATAAACAGAAGGCAGAAGTGTACTTTCAACAGAGAAAAACTAGAAAGCAATGTGAAAATACTTATTTCCCCCTATTCCCTGGCTTGTAAATTTAACAATTAAATAAAATATTGTGGTCAAATTTTCAAAGAGTAAGAAGATTTACTACTTCCTGAATGAAACATAATCTAAATAATCTATTTCAATCTGTCATAGAATAATATTACATTATCTCTCACAAATGGGAAGTATGGCTTTTGTAGTTGCCAAGCTGTACTTATCCACATCTGATGGTCCCCATTAATTTTTAACAATCGTCCTGTCACCAGACCAGTGAGCTGTAGAAAATACTGTGGAGATGTCACATTCCTTGATGATTGCATTTAATGTTGCTGCCCCTCTGAATCAGCATGAAATGTAGACACTTTAATGACTGAATCTGCAATCTGGGATTTGATCATGCTATTTATAGTATTGCTAATGGTCTGTAGCACTGACAAGGGGTGTTGAAGTCATTCTCTCAGTTACCCTTGTTTTCAGTTGTAAAGACAGAACAGACATCTGGATCCTACATATCAGTAACTAGGCAGAAAATAACAGCACAAAGAGGTCATGACTTTCACTGGTGAAAGATTTTAATAGGTTTGATTTTTTTTTTTTTATGTCTGTGGATTTTTTTACCAATATTCTTTCTGAGAAAAGGAAGCAGATTATTTTGATCTGGTTTCTAGAAAGTCATCTCAAGAAAGTAAAGTTGAGCTAAAGAGGAAACAGCTGTACATGGGTTTTAAACAATGGAATTCAAGTTACCATGTGTTATTATATTAGCAAAATGCAATTTTCAATTTTTATCAAAATATTTTAGAAACACTGCCTCACTTCCAAAGAGGAATGGTTTACTTCCAAATCCTCAGTTTGTTTCCAAACCCAATTCCTACAATGTGTAGTATCTAGTTTGTTTGCATTTTTAACCTAAAAAAAGATTATTTACTTTGAAAACCAATATTTGTGAAGCTTTCTTCTCAATTTAATAACATTAGTATAATTAGAAGTTTGCCTGATTTTTCTCCGTCTCTGAAAGCATATCTGAATCTTACCAGGCCCAGTATCCCCAAAATTATCAAAAAGCTATTTAATGCCACTGTCCTCATGATTGCTGCTGTAACTAAGGTGTAAAGAAAAGGTGGAATTATAGCATCTTCCTTCATTATTTCATCTTATAATTCTCATAGAACTGGGGGAGGGGAGGAGGAGGATGAGAGGGTGGAACCAACAGAAACAGCTAAGAATATTAATGATCCTTGGAAACAGTGCTTGATTTCCTATGGGCTTATGTCCCTTAATTAATTAACTTTTTAAGTGATTTAAACTAAGATTTCTTGTTATGTCTCCATACGCTTGTAAAATTAAGCCATTCTTCTCCCTGCAGGACTAACAAGCACTGGCTTGTGCCAACTAGTTAGAATCAAATACTTTCACTAACATACCGGGAGAGCTGTGTTTTCTCACTGCCTCTCCTTTCAGCTTCCTCCAACACAGAGTACAGGGAGTAAGAGATGGGTTACTCTGCTCTGCTCTGATTGGCACTAGAGAATTGTCCCCAAAATATCCAACTTCTGTGTCTACTACTGCATTCAAAAGTTATTAGGTGGGGATGAAGAGTAAGCCTATGTCCTCAGAAAAACAAACAGTGGGATTGTGTTTAAATGTATGGGCACTAGAACTGCATCACTGGAACTCCGAGAACTTCCATCAGCTGAGGGTATCACTGGAGAATGGATCTGTCCTCTTCCACTGGAGTGCTGAGAAGGAGCTGGAAATTTGCAGGTTTTATAGCAGCAGTATAGAATGAACCACAGAGGTGATACATTTCATGGACACTGTGTTATGAGGACACAGCCTTTAAAATACTTCCAGAAACACGTTAAGTGTTCTGTGTGCAATTATAGCTCTAGTATATCTTATGAAATTTTACTGTTAGTTTTTTTCCTATGCACTAATTTATCTTGCATGAATATGATGTAGTAAGACATTGAAGTATTCTGTCTATCAAATAATTTTCTATGGGTACTTAGAAGTAAGAGTAATTCATTGAAATCTTTCCAGAACATGTAAAACTTCTGAAGGCTGTAGTTCACTAAAAACATTTATTTCTTTTTTTGCTTTAATCAAAAATTTCTAAAAGGTAAATGTTTCATTCCCAGTTGGGTAATTGTTTCTTCCTGGTATCTGACAGAGACCTTTAGGTTGTTTCTAAATTAGAAGTAGACAAAAGAGTAAGCAGACCCAAATCCTCAATGGGCTTGTTAAATTCCTTCTTGTGACAGAGAAAGG
Organism: Gorsachius magnificus; assembly: GCA_034008185.1. Classification (NCBI taxonomy): domain Eukaryota; kingdom Metazoa; phylum Chordata; class Aves; order Pelecaniformes; family Ardeidae; genus Gorsachius; species Gorsachius magnificus. Next base: position 170,828,902 of record CM067081.1, read on the forward strand.
AGGTATCAGTTTCTTGCACACTTGCAGTGAATTCCCTCCTGGGCCTTGCAATGTTTCACACTGCCGCTGCAGTAGGCTCTCTGAGCTGCAGGAGAGCTACACTAAAAGAAACTGTTAGACTGACTTTGCTAAGAGTTTCAGAAATTCAAGAATCACAAAGGACTGTGACAGACAATTATAATATCATTGATATGAATAACCATACTTAATCATACGGATAATAGGAGATAATTGACTAGGTCCCACCTGCTCTATGCCTCCAGATGTATTCAGAGACTAAAAATCTGTGCATTTGAACTAGAATCACACTTCCTTTCAGGACAGCCCTACTAATTTTCAGTTATCTGGTTGCATTATCAAGCTTACTTTTAATGTGGCTTTTTATTAAGCATTTTGTTTCCAAGAAAGGATTGATTGTCTTGGTTTTTTGGGGCTGGTGGTTTTTGGGGTTTTTTTTTGTGCCACATATAATATGCTCTACAGTATGTTCCAGGGACCATACTGCATTTGAGGTAAAAGCTTATAAGCAGCTCCATTCCTGTATTAAAGAAGATTACAGGAATCTCGAAATTAAAATATATGTTAAACATTTGAGTTCTAGGCAATCCTCAGTCCGAAGGAGTTGAAACCAGTTGCTGTCTTTACAGTATCATCTCACAAACATTGACACAGAGACTCTTCCTGTCCAGTCAATTGAATGTGGGACACCATGCAACCACAGAAATACAGGCATGTAGGAATGTAGGGATTTCCTACATTTCCTATGTAGGAAATCGAGTAGCATTGTACTGTAGTACTCCGATGAATGACAAATGCTAGATTATTTTTTAATTTTATCCAGTGGCTGTTTAATACAAAATACACAGAGAATTCAGAGAGTTGGCTGCAGAACCAGGGCAATTATATTCCAAAGAGCATACTGCAGAGCAGATGCATTCCCTGGTTCACACCATAGGCTTTGTGTGTGCATCATGACCATGTTCTTTTTTCACTTTGGGATGAGAACCCCAGACCTCTGCATCCCCTGTTCCTCTCTGAAAGAAAGACCAGGTGCCACTGTGCACTTTAATAGCTATTCTGATCTGGATGACCAGGAACCAAGACAGTGATACAAAGCACAGACTGTACCTGCCCCACAGGTAGACATGGTGTTGTTTGTAGACAGCCTGATGTGGCTCTGTGCTCAGAATATAAACTTCCTTGACAGTGGCTCAAAGACGCTTAACTGAAACAGATAGGGCATCTAACATAGGTAATCATCACCTATATTTTATGTGGTCTGAAACTTGCTGTCTAAAATAAGCAGTTTGATCTTGGCCTTATGCACTATGAGAAATGTTACTCAGAGAACATATTAATCCTCATTCTTTTAATGCTTTGATGCCACTTGTAAAGCCTTTGCTTAAATCACAGAAAGTTGTTTTTAACAGTATATTTGGCATCAGGTTCTCCTACACTATTCTGTCTTCCTTACCTGTATGTCCACTTTACACTTTACTCCTTAGATCTTAAAATCAATGAATAAAGTTATTCTATGAAGGACAGGGTAAATGAAGGCAGTGTGAAGATATTTCGTGTGGTGTCTTTCCCCTAGTAAAGATTTGTGATACAGGAAAGACCATCATACATTCTCATACATTTACTTGACTGACTGTTGTCAGTGAAAAGCCTGTAAGTCCTAGATAAACACAAAGATGTCCTAAAAGATATTTGTCTCTTCAGAAAGAGAAATTGGCTGGGGATATACTAATGGGAATGCTTTCTGAAGTGTTCATATTCCTCTGTAGTCAGGTTTTTGGGTACAAACTGGTGCCTGTCATATGAGGAAAAAAACCACCTTTCCTTTTGCTTCACCCAACTTCACCTTTTTTAAATTTACAGACTATTAAAGATAACACCCTGTGTCTGCAATATGAAACCACTTTTGTCCTCTGACTCATGCTGCTCTGGCCAATGTCAGTGCACACATTTCCTGAGTATCTGTGTCCCTGCACTATTGTGGTCAAATTCTGTCAGTTTAGAACCTCATATTATTGAGAATTATAGAGCTCGAACTGACTTTCTTAACTCCTCATTGATTTCCTGTAGAGGTTTTGTATTGACTAAAAGCCTTTCTCCAGCCCAGAAAGCCAATTGTATCCTGGGTTACATAAAAAGAAGTGTGGCTAGTGGTTTGAGGGAGGTGATTCTGCCCCTCTACTCCGCTCTCATGGGACCCCACCTGGCATACTGCATCCAGCTCTGGGGTACCAGGAACAAGAAAGACATGGACCTGTTAGAGTGGGTCCAGAGGAGGGCCACAAGAATGATCAGAGAGCTGGAACACCCTGGAAGACAGACTGAGAGAGTTGGGTTTGTTTAGCCTGGAGAAGAAAAGCCTTAAGGGAGACCTTATTGCAGCCTTTCAATACTTAAAGGAGGCTTATGAGAAAGATGGAGACAGACTTTTTTACCAAGGCCTGTACTGACAGGACATGGCGTAATATTTTTAAATTGAAAGAGAATAGATTTAGATTGGACATAAGGAAGAAATTCTCTATGGTAAGGGTGGTGAGACACTGAAATGGGTTGCCCAGAGAAGCTGTGGATGCCCCATATCCTTGGAAGTGTTCAAGGCCAGGTTTGATGGGGCTTTGATCAACCTGATCTATTGAAACATGTCCCTACCCATGGCAGGGGGTTAGACTAGATGATCTTTAAAGGTCCCTTCCAACTCCAACCACTCAATGATTCTGTAATTTTATTGAGTGTTTCTACCTCTGTCAGTGAAAGCCTGTTGGATTAAGGAGATATACTCTGAGATTAATAGTTTTAAAATAACATCACAAACAGACATGCAAATTAAAAAAAAAAAACAAAAATGGCTCTTCCACTCATTCCACAGTATTAATAATTTATTGGAAGTATTTCTGCAAGGTATTAAATCAGTTACAAAATGGGGATTACAATGTTTACCTAAAATATCAGCATAGTAGGAAGGGCTGTGGGAGATCCTTAGCACTGGTGAGGCCACAGCTGGAGTACCGCGTCCAGTTCTGGATTCCCTAGTACAATAGAGACCTGGACATACTAGAGAGTCCAGTGAGGGGTTACAAGGATGATTAAGGGACAGGAGCATCTCTCCTACGAGCAAAAGCTGAGAGAGCTGGGATTGTTCAGACTGGAGAAGAGAAGGCTCAAGGGGGGGGATCTCATCACTATATATAAATATCTGAAGAGAAGGTGCATAGAGGACAGAGCCAGGCTCTTCTTTTCAGTGGTGCCCCCTGACAGGACCAGAGACAATGGGCACAAACTGAAATACAGGGTGTTCCCTCTGAATATGAGGAAACACTTTTTTACTGTGAGGGTGATTGAGCACTGGTGTAGGCTGCCCAGAGAGACTGTAAATCTCCCTCCTTGGAGATATTCAAAAGCTATCTGGACATGGTCCTGGGAAAACAGCTTCATGTGGCCCTGCTTGAGCAGGGTGGTTGGACCTCTGCGAGTCCCTTCTAACCTCAACTGTTATGTGATTCTGTGATCCTTAATCTTTTGAGGACCCCTCAGTACTTCTGTTGCTTTTTTCTTTGGCCAAATAAATTAGAAAAATAATAAAAATTCTTGAGACTGAGGAATGCTTGAGATTGATAGAATTTCTGGGCAGTGGCTCAAAGCTGCATAGCTTGGAGCTCTACTGTCTGTCTCCTGCAGCTGTACAAAGCCCATTGATTTTGTGAACATTCGGATCTAATAGAATGTCTAGATGGATCAGTGACAACATGTGAGAGGGCATACTCTTTCCCTGATCATTTAGATCAGGTACATGACCCACATACCCAGTGCTTCTTTCATGGTTTGGGTTCTTCTGTGTCTAGTTTTCATCAGGGGAAACATCTATACGTAGCCTGGAAGTGCTGCTTATTACTTGTATTGACTAATTTAATAGAATCATAGAATGTTTTGGGTTGGAAGGTGCCCCTAGAGGTCATCTAGTCCAACCCCCCTGCAGTGAGCAGGGACACTGCTAACTAGAGCAGGTTGCTCAGAGCCCCATCCAACCTGGCCTTCAATGTTCCCAGGGATGGGGCCTCCACCACCTCTCTGGGCAACACGTTCCAGTGTTTTACCACCCTCGTTGTAAAGAATTTCCTCCTTATATCCACTCTAAACCTACCCTGGTTTAGTTTAAAACCATTACCCCTTGTCCTGACACAGCTGGCCCTACTAAAGAGATTTTCCCCATCTTTCCTATAGGCCCCCTTTAGGTATTGAAAGGCCGCAATCAGGTCTCCCCGCAGCCTTCTCTTCTCCAGGCTGAACAACCCCAACTCTCTCAGCCTGTCCTCATAGGAGAGGTGCTCCAGCCCTCGGATCATTTTTGAGGCCCTCCTCTGGACCCGCTCCAACAGGTCCATGTCCTTCTTGTGCTGAGGGCTCCAGAGCTGGACGCAGTACTCCAGGTGAGGTCTCACCAGAGCAGAGTAGAGGGGCAGAATCACCTCCCTCGACCTGCTGGCCACGCTTCTCCTGATGCAGCCCAGAATACGGTTGGCCTTCTGGGCCGCCAGCGGCACATTGCCGGCTCATGTCCAGCTTTTCATCCACCAGCATGCCCAAGTCCCTCTTGGCAGGGCTGCTCTCGATCCTTTCTTCCCCCAGCCTGTATTGATAATGGGGGTTAGCCCAATTGCTATGCACTGAAGATATTTTAATTGGGCCTTTACTGATGCTAATAACCGGTTAAGGATGCTGGTAGCTAAGGCAAATGTTTCAGGGTAAAACTGGAACTGAGAGCTTATTTCTGCAATCCAGAGAATCACTTTCTTGTAACACGACAGAGAGATATCTGTGCCCTTCAGGGTGAAATTCTGGAAAGCTGGCACTTTCCAAATTTGAGCCTCTCTGGCTAAGGCATTTTCCAGGATGAAGGCAAGTCTCGAGCTCTCTGGAGGTCCAGGGCACTTCATGGCAGGTCTTTGAGCCAGTTTCCCTGATGGGATCTGCTGCCATTTTATTAGTCATAAAAATTTTAATACATTCTTCTTGTGATCAGCAATCACTCAGAGACTAGAAATTTGACAGACATCTGCTTCATTCAGTACTTGTGCTCTAAGCAGCACTGTGTAAGCCAAACCATTGTCTTGCTCAATGACTGACTGCAAATCACTCACATCAGCCCTTCTTAAATTTACAGTTCACTTACCCTTTTTTCATTTTCTTCGTATTTTCTAAAACCTCACTACTCTGTAACAGAAGTAGTCCATTAAAAATACGGAAAATAATAAAATTACAATGTCTGGTAAAATATAGTTTATTTTCTTAACTACAACTCAATTTAAACATTAATGACACACTGTAAATACCATATTGTATGTTTTATCATATAGAGTTATGAACATAAGACCTTGATAGAACTTGCTTGAAAGAACTTGCTGAAAGGAAAATAAAGATGATGCTGTTATTGTTGCTTATATTTTTCATTCTAGTTTGATTTGGTCAAGATTAGTGAGGTAATTCAGGCAGCCTTGGAAGAGTTTTGTTGATGTTACTTTCCAGTTCAGTACTACGTCACAAGTGGTCCAGTAAGGACCAACCGTAGTAATATAAATATGTATTTTTGTAGCACTGCACTGTCTACTTTTGCAGCAGCAAGATTTGATAGGATTTATGAGATATTAGATGAAATCTTATGACTGACTTCCAATTTCATCACAAGTATCGTTACAATATAACTTCAGGTTTACAAAAATAATTTGTTCATCTGAATATACCACCTATATCATGGCAATTTTTGTGCTAAATTGTGGATTTCCAGCTGTGTAAAGCAGAAATGTAGGTAAATTCAATTTAACATGCCCAGAGGCACAGACTTACATACTCCTTTCTGAAATTAATCAGTTATTCATTCATGAATCTCACTTTCCTCAGTAATCTCTACATACTTTAACCTTTACACCATCTTACCTTTCAAGTCGCTATTCAGTTATGAACAGTGAAAAACATTTAATTGATATCTAAAATACTCCAAATAAGCTATATGTAGTTATTTTTCCCTCTCAAAGAGCACTTCTGTTTTCCAAGGAAATAAGTATTACTTGGCTACTTTTTACGGCAAATGCTCACTCCTTTCCCCACCCCCTACTCATTTTTGAACATTTTACCTAGTTTAATAGAGAAAGCCAAAGTTTAGATAAGAACACCTAAAGTTTTGTGAAAACTAATTGCAGGAGTAAGAGACTCTGAAAGAAAGGCAGGAAAACCTCCATCATTGTACATTGTCTGGCAGAAACCATCTGCCCAGTTAGCACATGCAGAATGGCTGGTGAGATGGTGTGCCTAGAGCTTCAGTCTGTCTCATGGCTAGCAATGGTGTCACAAGTGCCCGCTTCATGCGGACATGATTCAGGAAAGAAAAGATACATATCTAAAGGAAGGTTTCTTCATCAGTTCTGTGCAGAGAACAAATTTTTTCCTGCTAAGCTTTGCAGTGAGAATAGAGCTTTTCCCCTGTGATGACAGGTTTCCACTAATCCATGATTATTTCTTTTCACTTGCATTTCTTGACCAATGTTTTACTACTGACCTTTCCTCCGTTCCTCCTCTCCTCCTTTCTTCCTTTCTTTCTGACTTTGCCCTTTACCACTTTGTCTCCTACTCAGACATATTTGTCCCTATTCCTTCTTTCCTGTCTGGTGATCATAACTTTAAGTTATTCCAGTATTTCTTAGCTTGCAGCACATGGACCACAGGTGGTTCACAGATGCTAGAAAGTGGTATTATGAGATGCTGAGTTGTTTTTTAATCAGACACATTCACACACACATATTCAAGTACAGAAACAAATTAGAAAGATTATAAACCTATTTTCCAGTGTGCATTGTGTGTCATTTGTTGATTTTTGTTTTATATATATCTATATATCCATATAGAATTCCCTTTGAGGATCCCATTGGACCTACAGTTACAGACATTATTATTTTTTTTTTAATCTCATGTGCTAGTGCAATTTTTCAGTGCACTAAATAAACATAATCTGCACTCATACTGTTACAAACTAGAGCATTCAGGGTAAGTTTCTTATATTCCCTCTATGTTCCATCTATAAAAAACCATAATATAACACAGACTCACCTGTGGGTCTTGGTCCTATATTTTAAAATGCTAGAGCTGAGGTTTTAATATTTGGATGTAAATTCTTCAATGAGATCTGATTATTTTTTTTTATTTTGGCTCAGAATTCTGCCTTGTCCATTTCCAAATGGATGTTTCGTGTACAGCTTAATCCTTTAATCAATTACTGAAGGTTTATCAAGAAAATAAATCATTGCTGTGAAGTTTATTCAGACATAATTGCATGTGACATTTATACTTGCTCTGAAAAAAACATGCCTATGTGATCCATGACAACAATCTTACAATTGGACATTACTGCAGTTAGAGTATATACAAAATATGATAAATAATTCTGATCTTCTTATTCTCTTTAAATTATTACTTTTTAATTGAAAAGAAATAAAATTAAATATTGTAAATATGTGTATATTGCTCTAAGACAATATTAACAAAGATAATTTTACTGACTGAGAATGCTACCAGAAGCTATATAGTCTCTGTCCTTGCAGATATTCAAAAGTCAGCTGATCATGGCTGTGAGCAACTTGTTTTAGCTGACACTTCCTTTCAGCAAGGTATTGGACCAAATGACTGCTAGAAGTCCCTTACAACCTATGTAATTCTATGATTCTTTGATTCCCATTCATAGCCATTCATATATGTTCATATACACTCATACATGTATAAGAGTCTACAAATCTACAATTCTCCTGTTCTTCATTATCTAAACAAAGTTCTGGCATCTAAGCTTAATGCAAGAAACTTAAAAGAGACTTTGCTTACAGCAGCCACCCACACAAAATTTGTGGGAATGACAAAATATGACAGTGCAGGCCCTTTCTTGCTGCTGTTCCAGGCATACTCCTGTAGACAGTCATTGGTGCTTCATGGCACAAAGAATCATTGCACACATTCTACCTAAATGAATGCTGCCCATAATTCATACGTGGTAATGTTTGTAACAGGACTGTATGGAACAAAGCACTCTCCTCACCCCTATATATATTTTCTTTATCCTCACTTTTTACTGGCAATAAACCTGTGTTCTGAATGTTAGTAAAATATGCAGTGACTCTTCAATTTACAGCAAATTCCTTGAATTTGAAAAAGTAAATCTGATTATTTTTTTTTTGTTCTAGAATATCTGCAAATAACATTATTTATCTTGTCATCCCTTATTTTCTTACTGTTAACTGTAGACAGAATCATAGAATCACAGAATCACAAGGGTTGGAAGGGACCTCAGGAGATCATCTAGTCCAACCCTCCTGCTAAAGCAGGTTCTCCTAGAGCATGTACACAGGACTTCGTCCAGGTGGGCTTTGAATATCTCCAGAGAAGGAGACTCCACAAGCCCCCTGGGCAGCCTGTTCCAGTGCTCTGTCACCCTCAAAGTAAAGAAATTTTTCCTCATATTTAACTGAAACCTCTTATGTTTCAGTCTGTACCCATTGCCTCTTGTCCTGTTGCTGGGCACCACTGCAAAGAGTCTGGCTCCGTCCTCGTGACTTCCACCCTTAAGATATTTGTATGTGTTAATGAGGTCCCCTCTCAGCCTTCTCTTCTTCAGGCTGAACAAGCCCAACTCTCTCAGCCTTTCCCCATAGGGGAGATGCTCCAGTCCCCTAATCATCCTAGTTGATCTCCTCTGGACTCTTTCTGGGAGTTCCTCATCTTTCTTGAACTGGGGAGCCCAGAACTGGACACAGTACTCCAGGTGGGGTCTCACCAGGGCAGAGTAGAGGGGGAGGATAACCTCCCTCGACCTGCTGGCCACACTCCTCTTAATGCACCCCAGGATATTATTCTGGCAACCTTCTTGGCAACAAGGGCACACTGCTGGCTCATGGTCAGCTTGTCATCCACCAGGACTCCCAGGTCCCTTTAGGCAGAGCTGCTTTCCAGCAGGTCATCCCCCAGGCTGTACAGGTCCATGGGGTTCAACCTACCCAGGTGCAGCACTTGACACTTGCCCTTGTTGAACTTCATCAGGTTCCTCTCTGCCCAACTCTCCAGCCTGTCCAGGTCCCGCTGAATGGCAGTGCAGCCCTCTGGCATTATCAGCCACTCCTCACAGTTTTGTGTCATCAGCGAACTTGCTGATGGTACACTCTGGACAGGTTCTGACCAGTTTGATATTCTAGTCCTACAAAATGGCAAAGTAAATTATTTTTAAAGCTTGCCAAACTCAGTCTAGATCCAGTAATTAGGGATAAAGATTTATGTTAATTTCACAGGGTAGGGACAAAATGTTTTATTTCATTAATATGTGATAATACTATTGCTGTCTTGGGAAAGCGATGAAATCAAGTATGGTTATTTTTCTAAACACAGTCATTCTGTAACTAAAGAATTTTCTTCATTGATTGGATAAGATGAAATATTCTTTTTTTATTAAACTTTAACCTCTGTACTGTGCCTAGTAGTATACATCTGCCTTGATTTGATAATAGAATTTTAAACTCATCTCTAATTCATGAGGGATTGAAAAACCTGTTTCAGGAAACCTCAAACCTCTCAAAATTCATTGCTATGACATTTCCCAATTGGACTGAACTTTAAGATGTTTGTAACACATTGTAAATAGTGAAAGGAAGCCTGATCTCCTGCACTCTAGAGTGACTCTTAAAGTTAATGAAGCTGAAAATTTTGTGAGCAAGAGCATAATTTGTCTATGTGTCCCGACAAATATGAACTGTAAACTTTTTTCTTTTGAAGATTTAAGAACTCAGATGTGAATAAAATATGTGCAAACAAAGAAATGGAATACACTTATATTTTTTAAACATAATATAAAATGGGGTTTTTTTCCAATTAAAAAATATACTTTTACAAAATATATAACTTTTGTCACAAAAAAAATAAAACATACAATTCAGAAGTTGAAGCCAAATTCTACTTCCATGGGAAATGAACTTCAGCACACATTAAAGGATTTTTTTTTCTGTAGAAGACACTTTTTTATATACCAGAGAAGTTCAAGAACATCTTTCTCTGACCTTTTTCATAGATAAAATGCAGTGAAATAAATTGTGTTATACAGGGTACCGACTGCAAGTTGAAATTCTTTCACCAATGAATTTTCCACTTAGTACTATAATCTGCTTTCTTACTGAAGTTGTAACTAGAACATTTCTGTTATGTTTCTGACTCTGAGTGCTGCAAACATTTTTGAGATTAATAATAAATGAAATATTTATGGGATGGAGGATATCCTAGTACAAATATTATAGAATATGTGGATGCTAAGGACTTTCTTCTAAGGAACTTTTAATTTAGAGTGTTATTTTGCAAGAAAATTAAATTCAGGTATATCAGTTAGAGTTTTTTCTTGAATGAGGTATATAGAAATTATTTCCTGTACAGCTCATAGAGCTAGTACCTCATTAACTAACATATTTCCATTGACTTAAACTAAATTGCAGGAGTTGGGCTATTCAATTTGTATTATCTATTAAGTTATTTAATATAGAATTGAGTTTGAGTGTAGGAATTCCTCATAGGCTTCTTATTCTCTGCTAAGTGTATGTCACTTCAGTATCTGTTTTGGCTTTCAAATGTTCCTACTGTCAGATAAAGCATATGAGAAAAAAGAAAGCCTCAGAAATGCTTAATGACACTATGCTGTTTCACCATCTACACATACATACAGAAGAACATTTTTTTTTTCCATCTAACTCAACAATACAACTAATCTTAAGATAAGTTTGTTGTTCCATTGCTAAGTAACAAATATAGACATTAGATGTTTTGGAAACATGGACATATTCATCCTGTGCAGAAGTGACATTACAGATAATAATGACTTCCATAACCTCCTCTTTTTCTCTTAAGACATAAATATATGGCTGGAGAATTAAAATAATATAGTAGTTAATACTTTAAAGAACTATATAAAATTAAAAATTATCCTTAATAATTTGAAAAACAAAAGTAATGAATTTAATGAATTTGTTAAATCTAAAATGCACATCCAGAAGTCTTGCAGTGTCTCAAAAAAACAGTTCAAGGTATGAATGTGTGAGTGACCTGTTGTAAAAAAAGCACAACTGATATTGCTGCAACTCTGTGAAAGAAGTGACAGCTTGGATCAGAATATGGTTGGCTTTTGCCTTAAAAATTTCTTTTGGTGTGTTTCTCAATCTTACCACGTAACAGAAGAGGAGAACAGAATGAATGGATCAGAAGAGATCTCAGACTCTACAGCCTCACTATCCTGTGTAGGAGATGCGTTAATTAAGACTTTGGTAGAGGGGAGGAAGGAAGAAGAAATCTTCATTCTCTCTTTTGAGACAGAAAAATGGAAGTTATTTTACTTGAGAATTTTGGAAACTGGTATTCAAAGTGTCATGTTTACAGAGCCATCTTTGCACTAAAATGTTATGGGAATGTACTGTTTTCTTTGAACTAGAGCAGCTAGGTCTTTCACAGGTCCCAGCATCAACTTCCAGTAGCAATGGCCTTACTCAGGAGAGCTGGATTTTTAATTAATCCAATCATCAGTTATATCATTTGGTAGTTGAGTGAACTTTATGTGCATGTTCTACTCAGGACTGAGTTTCTTTTTGTATAAACTGGAGAAGATATTCTTGTCTTTCTTTGGGAACAGTAAAAATTAATGTCACAAAAGTGGGAGGTAGGAGTGTAAGCCTGTCTCTGAAATCCTAGCTTAACTACTTTGTTTACTTGGTTCTCCTGAATGTCCAGAATCTTGGCAATTTTCTGCAGGACACACCAAGCCCAGATTTTCAAACTTTTACCTCAGTTCATAGAATCATAGAATCACCTCGGTTGGAAAAGACCTTTAAGATCATCGAGTCCAACCGTTAACTTAGCACTGCCATCCCACCACTAAACCATGTCCCTAAGCACCTCATCTATCCTTCTTTTAAATACCTCCAGGGTTGAGGACTCCACCACCTCCCTGGGCAGCCCATTCCAGAGCCTGACAACCCTCTCGGTGAAGAAGTTTTTCCTAATGTCTAGCCTAAACCTGCCCTGGCGCAGCTTCAAGCCATTCCCCCTCGTCCTATCGTCTGTTACCAGGGAGAAGAGGCCGATCCCCACCTCACTACAGCCTCCTTTCAGGTAGTCGTAGAGGGCGATAAAGTCTCCCCTCAGCCTCCTCTTCTCCAGACTAAACAACCCCAGTTCCCTCAGCCGCTCCTCGTATGACTTGTGTTCCAGACCCCTCCCCAGCTTTGTTGCTCTCCTCTGGACATGTTCCAGCAACGCAACATCTTTCTTGTAGTGAGGGGCCCAACACTGAACACAGTATTCAAGGTGCGGTCTCACCAGCACCGAGTAAAGGGGCACGATCATTTCCCTACTCCTGCTGGCCACGCTATTCCTGATACAGGCCAGGATGCCATTGGCCTTCTTGGCCACCTGGGCACACTGCTGGCTCATATTCAGGCAGCTGTCAATCAGTACCCCCAGGTCTTTTTCCGCCAGGCAGCTTTCCAGCCACTTTTTGCCAAGCCTGTAGCGCTGCATGGGGTTGTTGTGACCAAAGTGCAGGACCCGGCACTTGGCCTTGTTGAACCTCATACAATTGGCCTCGGCCCATCGATCCAGCCTGTCCAGGTCCCTTTGCAGAGCCCTCCTCCCCTCGAGGAGATCAACACTACTACCCAGTTTGGTGTCATCTGCAAATTTACTGAGGGCACACTCAATCCCCTCATCCAGGTCATTGATAAAGATATTAAACAAGACCGGCCCTAGAACTGAGCCCTGGGGGACACCGCTTGTGACCGGCCGCCAACTGGATTTAGCTCCTTTCACCACGACTCTCTGGGCTTGGCCATGCAGCCAGTTTTTAACCCAGTGAAGAGTACAACCATCTAGGCCATGAACTGCCAGCTTCTCCAGGAGAATGCTATGGGAGACTGTGTCGAAGGCTCTGCTGAAGTCCAGGTAGACAACATCCACAGCCTTTCCCTCATCTACCAGGCGGGTCACCTGGTCGTAGAAGGAAATCAGGTTGGTTAGGCAAGACCTGCCTTTCATGAACCCATGCTGACTGGGCCTGATCCCCTGATTGTCCTCCATGTGCCTGGTGAGCACACTCAAGATGAACCTCTCCATAATCTTCCCCGGTACCGAGGTCAGGCTAACTGGTCTGTAGTTCCCCGGATCCTCCTTCCGGCCCTTCTTGAAGACAGGCATCACATTTGCCAACCTCCAGTCATCTGGGAACTCCCCTGTTCTCCAGGACTGCTGATAAATGATAGAGAGTGGCTTGGCAAGCTCCTCTGCCAACTCCTTCAGCACTCTTGGGTGGATCCCATCCAGCCCCATAGACTTGTGGATGTCCAGGTGGCATAGCAGGTCAAAGACTGCTTCCTCCTGGATTATGGGGGTTTCATTCCACTCTCTGTCCCCATCTTCCAGCTCGGGAGGCTGGGTACCCCGGGAATAACTCATCGGGCCACTAAAGACCAAGGCAAAGAAGGCGTTGAGTATCTCAGCCTTTTCCTCGTCTTTAGTGGCAATGTTCCCCCTTGCATCCACTAGTGGATGGAGGTTCTCCCTGGCTCTCTTTCTGCTGTTAACATATTTATAAAAACTTTTCTTATTATCCGTTACAACAGTGGCCAGGTTAAATTCCAGCTGGGCTTTTGCCTTTCTAATCTCCTCTCTGCATGACCTGACAAGATCCCTGTACTCTTCTTGGGTTGCCTGCCCCTTCTTCCAGAGCTGGTAAGCTCTCCTTTTTTCCCTTAGTTGCAGTAGTAGTCCTCTGTCCAGCCAGGCCGGTCGTCTTCCCCGCCGATTTGTCTTAGGGCACATGGGGACAGCCTGCTCCTGTGCCTTTAAGACTTCTTCCTTGAAAAACACCCAGCCTTCCTGGACCCCTTTGCCCTTCAGGACTATCTCCCAAGGGCAAAGGGAGTTGTGTGGCATTTTTGAATTTAAGATATACTCATTCCTAATACTTGTTAGGAAATGGTTTGTGAGGTGTTTTTTTTTCTCTTTGTAAAAAAATACAGTGGAAATAAAAGAGAGATTTTGATGATCAACTTAGTGAGAAAACTTTAATAAGCCAGGTTTTGAATGAGTACTTCCAAAATGATTAGATACCAGAGAGATTATTTGTTTTGAACTTATCTGGCTTGTTGCTAGAGCTTGTGTGAGGGAAACACACAGACAGAGATGCTACCAGAGTGCTCAGTGGTAAATGAGTTCTGGTGAAAGACTCATGCAGTTAATGTGGAGGTGACGCATCGGGACTTTCTCTTTATTTTATATGGATCAGCCAGAGGCATTGGAGGGAGGACTGATTCTACATGAACAAGTAGAACCCCACCCTTTTAGTCCTTGTTTTCATCAACATTTCTTTGTCTTTTGTGGCTTTGAAGGTCATCTGTGACCTCTGAGTTCTTACTCGAGTCCTCCAGAGACCACAGAGTGAAGAAATATTATTGCCTTCTTTCATTTTCATAATATTAAGACAGCAGAGCTCCACTTCAGTGTGATTGCTGTCTTGACTAGCAGACCATGTTGCTATTTTATTATTACCAGAAAACCTCACTCATTCAGACTAATGACTGAGAAACCCGTTGTGAGTTACTGAAATATGCAAGCTGGTCAAGCAAACAAGGCTAACCCTCCCTTTCCCAAATACAAAGTGCTCTTGATTCATTGATCTGTAACAAATGACTTTAAACTGATTTTCCAAATTTCAGAAAATTGAATGGGATTGCAGCAGACTGACAATGGTTTTTAAAAAAATCTCGGAAGGAAAAGAAACACTGTAAACAGGGTGAGCACGTGTGCATAAGACTGTGTGTGAATATTTGTTATGAGCAGTGCAGTAGGCTCACAGACGTCATTAAAAATTACAGCACAGTCTTGTAGCTGTAGAATTTGCACTGCTCTGCTGTTATAATTTATTTCGTATGTTGTGATAGTGCCCAGGAGTCCAGTGATAGACTTCAAATGAGTTTCATCCTCTATCACACAGAACAAAAAGAGACTCTCTGTCCTCATTTATTTCATTATGAATCGATTAACAGGTTTCTACATATTTATAAAAGTTTTAATGTAAAAGTAATTTTAATTATTTCTGATTATTACAATATGCTGGTAAGTTAGGGATGAAGCATTTTGCTAGAATTAATGACAATTAACTGTCACTCTATTGAAAAACCTCATGGGAACTGGAAACCAGCAGACATTTTTCAATACTAATTAGAAATGAATCTTCCTCTCCAATCTCAGAATAAACCACTGAATTTTGTCACTAGCTCATTTAAAACAGAATAGAAAAGAGAGACTTGTCAGTGCTCTCATTACTGCACAACTATTCATCCTCTACTCCAGAACTTGAAAAAGCAAAACAATAAAACCAGGCAAGGCTGCAGAGAATGTAGCAAACTAACTCCAACATTTTCATTTAATATACTTTTCTTTCCACAGAGTTAAACCAGGTGGACTCCTTCCCTGCTACCAGGAATGTCTAACATCTACAACTACCTTGAGTTCCTCACATCACTCATTTATTTTGCATGTAAACAGGATGTTACTCATTAACTTCCCTCAAAACAATCTCTTGTTGTGAATGCTATGGCATTTTATCTTGTTTTGTTTTGTTTCTAACCCTTTTCCATGCCACACATAGCAAAAGGTTTCCTGGGTCAAGAAAACCATCTTCACTTTAGACTCAGGCAGTTCACATGTCTGCAGCTGCTGTTTCCTGAGGCTCTGGGTTAACCTTCAGGAACTGTTACCAGTGTTGTTGTCTGTCTGTCAAATTAAGAAACATGGAGTTCCGTCCTTCACTCCTGTAAGAAAATGGTCCTTTTAAAGCTGAACAATCTCAGTGCTAAAGTATCTGACTTTGCTGAATGAATCTCATCTAAATAGTGTACCACGTTTTCCTACAATTAGTTTTATCTTCATAGAAAAGAGTTTACAGCAGCATCCCTAAAACCCCTAGAGAGCTTTCTACCCACTAAAAACAAAGATAACTTTATTTATATATATGGTGCATGCAATCTTTTGTCTGTCTAAAATAAATCTTGCCAACACTGTCAACAATATTTTGTAATATTGTCAGAACTATCTCTTGCTACTATATGCCCATGATCCATAAAGTCCTGGTTCCTGTAGACACATACACAGATATGTGTACATACATATGTATATACATACAATTACATGTAGTTCTAACTATGCATTAAACATTAAAAAAAGTAGTCTAAACATAGTCTAAATTTACTCAAAAGAAAAATAGCAAAAGACCATATACCCATAGTATCTTATTTTATTGAGTATGGATGGAATATCAAAGCCAAATATAATTCTGGTTTTGCCCTTAATGCTTTTTTTTTTTTTTTTTTTTAATGAAAATTTTTCCATTGAGGCTGGGAACTACTTTGGTTTAATAAGATCACACGAAAATGTGACCATTTTCATGGCCATGTACAGTTTCTAATGAACAAAATACTAGAAAATTCAGTCATATATGTTGCCTTAATAAAAAATAAAGTTTAATAAAATTGAAGAACAATACAGATTGCTTGCTGAAAGGAAGCGTCAACTACAGGAAGTAGCTCACAGCCATGACAAGATTAATTTTGAATAACTGTAAGGATAGAGACTCCATGGTCTCTCCTGGCAACCTCTCCCAGCTTATGATCACCCTTGTGATATTTTTTCCTTGCATCTAGTAGGCATTTGCCATCTTCCAAACTGTCCTTCCTTTGTGTCCCTCCTGGAAATGTCTTGCTTCATTGTCTGATCAGGTAGCAATCTGGCCTTCCCCAATGTCATGGTTTAACCCAGCTGGCAACTAAGCACCGTGCAGGCCCTTGCTCACTCAGTGGGATGGGGGAGAGAATTGGGAAGAAAAAAAAAGGTTAGAGCCATGGGCTGAGATAGAGGCAGTTTAATAAGAGAAAATAATAATAATAATAGTAATAATGAGAATGGTAAGAGAATATAGAGAATATACAAAATTAATGATGCACAGTGCAATTGCTCACCACCTGCCGACCAATGCCCAGTCTGTCCCAAGCAGTGATCACGCTGAATGTCCCCCCCTTCCTTCTTCTTCCCCCAGCTTATATACTGAGCATGACATCATATGGTATGGAATAGCCCTTTGGTCAGTTTAGGTCTGCTGTCCTGGCTGTGTCCCCTCCCAGCTTCTTGTGCTCCTGGCAGAGCTGAGAGCTGAGAAGTCCTTGGCCAGTATAAACACTACCCAGCAACAACTAAAACATCAGTGTGTTAACATTCTTCTCATCCTAAATCCAAAACACAGCACTATACCAGTTACTAGGAAAAAAATTAACTCTGTCCCAGCTGAAACCAGGACACCTGAGACTTCCCTTCTTTAGTCCGAGCAGGCATAGTGCTCAACCTTGCATGCCAGGTGCTCCAGTCCTCTCACCATCTTGGTGACCTTCTGGCAGACTCACTCTGGTCTGGTACTGGGGAGCCCAAAACTGGTCATTGTCCTTCAAATGCAATGTCATAAGTGCCAAAGAGAGAGGAAGGTTCACCTCCCTGGACCTGATGGTGGGGTCTTGCCAAAACAGCCCAGGCTGCAAGCAGCCACCTTCTCTGCTGCCAAGCTCCCTAGTGGCTCACCTTCTACTTACTTTCCAGCGCATATTTTTCTGCAAAGGTGCCATCTAGCAGCATTCTAGATAGGTAGATGGACAGATAATTGTGTTTATACATACATATTTGTGTGGGTTTGTGTACATATTTACCGAGGGGAAGAGTTGAAAAGTCTTCCTTTCTGGGAAACTGTTTCACAAAATCTGGATCCCCTGTTCTCCAAGCAGAAGTTTCTCAGATTCTGAATGAGCTGAACAAGATTAATCTTTTTTCCAACTTAAAATTCAACTGTTTTATGTTTCTGTCTTTTCCCAGCTTGTCCAAAGCCCAAGAATCTAAATAGCAATGGTTTTTTTTCTGCTTCTTGTCCATGTGAAACAAGAAACTAATTTATGTAAAAGACACACTTAAAAAGGACTAATCATACAAAATTTCCAGACTGAAAATACATGTATTAATCTTGAAGAAAGTTTGCAGCTTCTGGATGTTCATCAAAAACATTTTTTTCTCTCAAATTCTTCCTTTAGTATATGCATGTGTACACGCATACCAACAAACACACATGCAAAACCAACCTTATGAGCAAGAATCAGTTATTCATACAGCAACTCTTATATTTTAGTAAATATGTATATATTCAATAAATATATATATATATAACATCAGAAGTTTATTTTTGTTCAGCATAAGGTCTCCTGCAGTATTTAAGAAAATACTAGTTCATCACAGGGAGTCAATGCAATTTTATGCACTTTTCTAAGTACATTAGAAATCCAGAGAAATGGTTTATGTATTTTTTAAAATTCATTTTATCCTTGGTTACTAACCTTTTTATTCAATTTCCTTTGTTGGTTGAAAATTGTCTTATTAATCCATTATGTCAGAAGTATAATTCCTTCCTGGTTCCTGAACAAATTATTCACAAAGAGAATAAATTAAAATGCTTCTGGGGGAAAGATCTGCTTTATAAGCAACCCAGATACCTAATATATTAGACCTAATTAATAAAGCTATCTAAAGCACTGTTACATTATTAGATATGCTTTTGTTTCTTTAGAGGTGCTCAGTGTAATAGAAGTGCTGGTGTCCTTTAACCTCCGTGACTGTGTTTACTGTGTAAAAACACCCAAGAAAGGAAATAATCTCTTCCATAATTTAATACTTTCTCCCTACTTCACACATAAATTATGGAAGAAATATAGAAGTAGAGGGGCTAGGGAGGCAATCATCTGATACAAGTCTAACTTCCAGTGATGTCTTTTACTACAAATGTAGCAAGAGCAATTATCATGTTCCTTTTCACTTTGTCTTTCTCTCAGTTGCTAAGCTTGTTTGGTCCAAGCTTCTGTTAGAGGGGATTCTAAGGCTATAGGGTGTCAAAGATGGATAGATAAAGTGGTATGATGATTTATGGCTACTGCATCTATTATGGGTAAAAAATAAATATGTGCTTCTTATCAAGAAAATAAGATTATTTTAACATGACACATTTCCCTGTAACCATCAGAAATTTACTGATTTTTCTTTAAAATTTTAAGTTCTGCTTTCCAGAGCATTCTAAGACATCTGGATATGCCTATCACTTAAAATGGGATTGCTTTTATCTTTCTGACCTGCCATTTCCAAATCACAAACTTGGTCTCCCAAATCTTGAGATAAAAATGTTCTACCCAGAGGGGCTTCCTATAATTTTTCATTAATACATAGCTCTGGTTAGTGGGAAAACCTATGGGAAATTCTGGAATTCATATTAACTTCTGAACCTAAATAATGTCAAATGGTAGAAATCTTTTCTTATAATGTATCTCTAAGAAATATTAGAATCTAACTTCATCTTGATAAGACTGAAACTAATAATTTTTAACTTTTCTGTTTGGAATATAAATTAATAAACATAATTCAATATAATATAATCAAAATGTTTTGACTTTACTGGAATATTTTCGTTTGATAGGTCATACCTGAAAAATGTATATTTTGTTTTTAAAAATATGCAGTATTTCAACTGATGGAAATAAGCCATTCAGTCGTATCCTATTCAGACCAGAAGAAATCAGTACAATCTTAAGAAAAAAAATTTTAGTTTATCAACATTTCATGAACAAAAGAAAGAAACAATGATCTGGCAGACTATTTTCAAAAAGCTTTTGTAAAATGTAGTTATTGGAAACATGACAAGACCCCTGTTCTGCCATACTCTCGAAAAATTACCGTATAAAGCTGCCAACTAGCTTGTGATACCCAAGTTCTGGATTTTACTTGACAAATGACAAAGGAGGGGGAAATTGCTTGCCTTTATGATACATGAAAATCTAAGAATTCAGTTGTATTTTAATTCTTTATGAAAAATTCATTGCTTTGTTCTGAGTGAAAAGTAGTAAACCTTGACCTTGGTCAGTGTGTGTAAAACTGTAGAAAGACAAAGTGTGATCTACCTTTGTGTATAATGTCAAAAATATTTCAGCAACAATTCTGGGTTTTGTGTGGTTACAGTGAACATATTTTGGTCCTTCTGGGAAGAACTGAAAACAATTATGGTATACATGATGGAGTAGTCTACAGTGCTGCTGTTGTTATACCGTTGTCTTTCTTAGAACATACGATGCTTCATAGTGCATCTGTGGGAAAAATTCCAAGTCCTCTGAATCTTTCAAAAATTACCAGTTTTCTGTGTGGTCTTAACACATTCTGGTTGAACCAATACTTTCTCTAGTGAGTATTTATTTTGTATTTACTGTATAAGTTCATTAAAAAAGGCTTTTGCATTTTGCTTAATGTTTTATTAGTTCAGCTAAAAATAGACTCTCCCTCTTAAATGGTCAAACTGATAGACAAAGCCAAACTGATTTTGGCACAAGAGCCAGCTTTAACCCTGTGTCCCAACAAAGAAATAATAATAATAACAAAAAAACCCCTGAAGGTAATTTTATTATGAATATTTTAAGTTGGTTG
This sequence comes from Gorsachius magnificus, assembly GCA_034008185.1. NCBI lineage: Eukaryota > Metazoa > Chordata > Aves > Pelecaniformes > Ardeidae > Gorsachius > Gorsachius magnificus. The sequence goes on from CM067081.1 coordinate 170,849,521, forward strand.
GTTGGTTGGTTTGTTGATTTTTGCTTTTAAATTGCAAACGTTAGGTAAAACAAGAATGAAAACAAAATGAAGGCTGGATGAGCTGGTTTCACCCAGGAAGATTCTTAGAGATCCTGAGTGAGTAGTCATAAGAAGAAGGCTTATTTGTTGCATTTATAGTATGCCTAAGATGGCGAGGCAAGGAAACAGGGAGACGTTTGACATGTCTCTGTATATTTATGTTTCTTCCTTTAGTTGCTCAGTGTAAGTTTTGCTTTGGGACGCTGTGGGAAAGGACTGCTCTCCCACATTACTGGCTGTTTCACATCGCTGCCTGAACAAAGCTGATACATGCAGCGGCTGGGTGGTGCATAGCAACCACACCGTGTACATGCTTAAACTCAAACCATGACAAGGATGTTTGGCAAGCAGAGTAGACTGCAGAGTAACTGAGGTGTACTAATGGGGTTTGCCATTCTCCATTTTACCCAGCTGCAGAGCTCTACAAACACTGGTCCTAACCATTTGTGTGCCTACAAAACACCACTTTATATCCCCAAAATATAAAGAATAAGAGTCCTCTTCTTTAAAGTCATTAAAGACATATCAGCTCCAGAAATGAAGTAAAGGGCAAGCTGGCACAAAAGTGAATGAACAAAACAGGCCAAGAATTTAAGTGGAAAATTGCAAGAAATACTTGTTTTCTTAAGTACCAAGGAAAATAAATTCAGAAACAGCTTCTCAATATTAGCTTGGGCAAAAATCTGAACAAATCAATTTTGAAAACAAAGCTTGAAAAATTTATAACAGCAGTTGCATGTTGTAGTTTTCTTCGATACTACAGACTGGGCTTGATGAACCAAAAGGTTCCTTCTTACATCATATGAAAGCAATTTGTTTAAATGAATTTTCTATTAAATTGTATATTTAATCAATGTTGGAATTTCTGGATTCTTCTGAAGCACATTTTAACTGGAAACCTTTGAAAGATTCCCCAGAGTATTTGATTTTGAATGCTGCACATTAGCATTCCATTGCTAACTGAGCAGGAAGGTCACAGTCTGAGATGTTTGTTCCTCCGTGTCTGTGTTTTTCTATGGATAATTGAATCTTACTTTTTCTTTGAATTGAAGATCAGATAAACATTTTTCCCACTAATGTTGGAAGAAAACATGTAAACTTATGACACACATTCTTACTTCTGATTTCAAACTAAGGAAAAATACTTTCTGGCTGTAAAAAAGTGAAAATTAAAGTTTTCCTAACATGGAATATACTTACTTCTCTAAAGTTTCTTCTGTTAAAGACGTAGGAATCTTTAATTTTACACTTTTTGTTAAATTATACTTTTTAAAGTGCATAGGAGTAGTAGTGTAGCAATGTAACACAACTGATATTTTCTGACATATATATTTTCATAACTATTAAAATACTAATAAAAATACTGTGAAATTTTAATTTTCCACATAATATTTAAGTGTATTAATCCATGACTAAAAAAAAAGTATATAGACATTTATTTCTCTCCAATATCCAAATACATCTTGTGATAACTCCAGATGTAAGAAGCCACAGTTCAAGTTTTCTTGACAGTGTCTTTGATAATTGCTGATAGCGTTCTCATGCTGTCTGGGGACAGTTCCTTGGGGACTCAGTCCACAGAATCTGTTTGTCTAGTCTGACTTTGCTGATCCTAACAAGAATGAATTCTCTTAGCACTGATGAATGTATAAATACTGAGGCCTGTCTAATCTGATCCTGTATGCAAACATGAACTAAGATAATTTTTGTACAGAACAATTATGTGTCTTAAAAGAAATCATAATCCATTACATAGGTCTTTTGGTGAAGTCTCATGAGTAAAATCTCAGTTCTTTTCATTATAGCAGTCTAAACATGGGAAAATTTGGCCTTGTTACTCAGCTGTGTCTGATAAAACCTGTAGCTGAATTTTTGAGGAGTGTAAGTTTCAGCAGTGCATTAGAACAGTAAAGGGCTCAGCATAAGACTTCGAAAAAAATTGTATCCATTTGCTAAGTGAGTGCGAGTCACATTTACAAAGGTATAAGTCTTTGTCTGGAGGAGGAGATGGTTGTTAGCAAAAATGTAATTGCAGACACTTCTGTGAACATCACAGATATCTATATACTGCAGATTCTGATTTGAGTAAGGGCTAAAATATTAAAGAAAAAGAGATATCAGAAGGGTCCCTTAAGTTGAAAGACTTGAAGGGTTTAGACCTGAAACCTACATATAGATCAGTCAACATATGTTTTGTCTCTGGGGCTTGTTTGTATAGTCAGGGGACAAGATAATCTGCTGGTCCTGAAATACTTAAATACACCTAATGTATGTGAACAATAAGGTGTACTGTCAATTTCTGAGAGACAGAAACAAGAATAGTAAACATCACCATGCAGTGGAAAGATATTTTCATTTTAGAAATTATCGTGGTGCCTTCTTAGAACTGGCATTAGCAGAATCAAATCAGTTGTGAACATTAAGTACTACTGTTTGATGGCCAGCAGGATACATAGACAGAGGAGGTAACAGTTTAACTATATAGGAAATAAAGATATTTTTTATTTAAACTTGGCTGTTTCTTGTGGTGTTTATAATTTATAAAACATAAATCATGTTTTCAAGTATTTTTTATGCTTGTATTTATCACATGTAGAGTGGTACTCATTCTTTGTTCTCTACTCTGGATGGAGAAACTTGACGTTCTGATTTGATATGATTTGCTCTATCCCTTCTTGTCATTCCAGAGAGAGTCCCTGCAAGTTGAAAATCATGTTAGGAATTAAGAGATGTCAATTGCTGAGTGAATCTCAAAACATCAAAAATATTAATGTGCAGAGGGTTTTAAAATCAGCTATAACAACAGCCAGGATAGAATAACAATGTAAGAAAAGCTGAGAACAGTCTGCACTAGACCACACACCAATATTGAAAATCAATGAAAATGAAATCCATAACTAATATATAACCTAGCCCAGAAAGGACTTCAAAATAACTGAAGAAATTATTTAGATTCTGAGATTATTTTATTTATTTGTAGTTCAGAGAACAAGGTAAAATTTAATCCATACAATTTTACACATAGCATGATAACACCAGCCACTTCCATCTACCATGTCACTTCTGATATCATTTGATTTGACATGAAAGCGTGCATATAAATACCTTGCATTTGATACCACTTTTCTTTAATGGGACTGTCTGCAATAGATGTTACTCCTAAAAGTCAAGAACTACCTAGCCTTGTGTACAGACTCCAGCTGGGATTCCCACCTTAGCTAGGGGAGGGAGCGGTCAGGGTACATGGAGGCAGTGCACAGCCCCAGCTCACTCCGGGCAGGGCAATGCGACCATGTGCTTCTATAACCTGACTGATATGTCAATTTAGATCAGTAATGCTAGATAGCAGAAGGGCAAGACTAGCAGAAAATCTCAAGCAAATTACAAAGATGTCCTCCAGCTGCAAATTTATCTTCCTATCTATCTAGTACAAACAGCTAATAGTCTGGTGGCCTAGCAGTTGAGAGAAAACAGATGGCATACCATCCAGATAGGCATCACTTTCTATAGACAGTCACTTTGAACTCATTCAGAAATTAAACTGAGTCTTTCCCTATTTTTCCAAAGACCTATGTCTCTTCAGAAAGAAGGCTGAATGGAGAATTTTCCCTTTTAAAAGACATGTAGATGTGGCACTTAAGTACATGGTTTAGTGGTGGACTTGGCAGCGTTAGGTTTATGGCTAGACTCCATGATCCTAGGAGTCTTTTCCAACCCAATGATTCTGTGTTTCTATGATTCTAACTGACAAGCTTCAGCAATATTAACTGAACAAAATTTTTCCTAATATCTGAAGACAAAGGGTTGGTCTTTTGACATAGGCACTTTAGAATCTGTGCAACATTGACAGTCAATTTTGTCTCTTACTCCTTTAAGCCCTTCTGAATATTTTACCAGTTGTGTATTGTTCAAGTTTTATTTCTGTTTTCTATGGGGAATAGTTTAAAAAAATATTCAGGCTGTTAAGAAATATTTGCAAAGCAGTATTTTGTAACTAACAAATTTTTTTTCTCCCCAAAGTAACCTTATTTTTAAAACTTCACTTGAAGATTGTATTATAGTCATTAAATGTGTTTTGGTTTGCCTTACAAAAACAGGGAATTCATTAAATGCAGACAATTTCAAAAGTAATTCTATTTACTTACCATTTTGAATAAGGTGTTTAATTTCATCCAAATCTCAAAATAGCTAAGGGAACATACATTTTTTTAACCTTTTCACCATGCTGGGGATACATACTACTTATAAATGTATCACAGCTTGGAAGTCTTAATAGCTCCAGCTCTCGCATTACTTTCCAACAGATAAAGTAGCTATTTACCCACCAGACAGAGGTTCAGTAGAGATAAAATAGTTAATGTGGATACAGCACTTTGAAAACTTTGACCTTTATATGAATGCTAAATATTACCCATTTGGGACTGATGTCTAGATACTGTGTGCTGGTTTTTTTACTACTGTTTGCATACTGCTTGTTACTATATTCACGTACACAAAAAGTTCATAAAACATACCCTTCCCTTTAAGCTTTGTCATTTTGTAGCCCTTTTTTTCCTCCTCCTTTTTTCTTTTGAGGATATTGTTGAAATAATTACTATCCTGGCTTTGGGAAACTTTTGTAATGGAGACAGGTATCTAATCTCAATCTGTCAGTGATAGTTAATTCAGAGAGAAATCCAAACTAGTCCACAAATGTGGTAGCTGTGTTGTGGTTTAACCCCGTATGGCAACTAAGTTATAAAATAATATGTACCTTGATATCACTTTGTGGGTTTCTTTCTCTGCACTGTTTAAAGCCATTCAGTTTCCCATACTGTTCACACTGATGTCTTTTATGTGACTGCTGGGTTTGATTTCATTTGCTTACCTTACCTTAAAGGAAGTAGGTCTCAGTACCTATTCCATTTTAAATGACATTATTTTACACCTTCTTTCATCCCTTTTTGTTAAACTGTGCTAAGTTAGCTCTTCACATTTTGAAAAATGTCTGCAAATAGGTGTGAGGAGAGTAGCCAGTATGAGTGGAAAGGGAACTCATTTTCACAGACTAAGAAAAATCTTGCTTCAGTGAAGTCACTAGCAAAACTCCCAGTGATTTCAATACAGCTATTATCTGACACCATCTCTAAACTTGGCATATTTGCTTCTAAAGAAACTTCAAAACTGGTCCCACATTTCAAATCATTCTGATTCTTTCTCTTCTGCTTTGATTTTATGTTAAAATAAAGACACTGAAACGAGGACACTTTTATGTTCCAAAATTTGTTAGGAGAGTATCACAATACCCATAATGCATGACACTGCTAGTTATTCCTTCCTAAATAATATTAAAAATCATTTGACCTAATAGAGTCCTCATACCTTGTTATCTCTTTTATAAATATACATAACTGAGAGATTTTGCTGAAGAAGAAAGAAGAATAGGAATGTTAAATAGCTTACCTAATTTTATCCTGGATGAAATTTGTGTGATGAGCTGAAAATACCAGTTTAAATATTCTGGGTTTCAAATGTCACTTATGTATGCATCTCAAAAAGAATCAAATCTTGAAGTTTTATTCATTGCAGCTTTATAAAATTCTTCAGTGTTTACACAATTGGATTCATGTTTGGGTGAATCAGTTCTTATACTGGAACAGTATCAGTCACACAGGTTGGTCGGGTGTATTTTCACCTGTATCTTTCTGCAAACCCACACCCAAATTTTTAATGCATCTCATAAATATTAATAGGAGGATGAATTAGAAGGCATTACTGATGGAAAATCATAAAGTTCAATTACTTTAATTATCCTTCTTAGGAATATTCTAGGAAGAGAGCATTGTTGTGTTGGGTTCCTCCTCCCACTTTAAAAATATAGTTAATGTTTAAATTGCTTTTACATTGAAGCAGCATAAATTCAATTAGGAGTTAAATGCCTGTACTAAGAAGAATTAATATAAAAATGATTAAATTTGAACAATGGTCTTAACATAAAAGATGACCCATGCCAAGAAGATCATGCAATTTTTTTTAATATTTCCTGTAGACATAAATATCCTCTCAGTGAAAAATCACAGTGAAAAGTCAGATATCCTAACTGTGATATGAAATTTTGTTATCATTAATCTTTGATTCCTACAATGAAAACATGCTAAACTGAAGCTTGTTCCAAGGAAAGGCTGTATGAAGTTTTGTGCATTCACCCTTATTATCTACAGCAGACTGAATTCAGCATTCTACTTAGTGAGCATGAACTTAAATTTCATTATGCAGTTACTGTCTTTGCCTTCATGAGATGGTGCAGGCAAGCTATTCGTAGTTAGCTATATTAATAGTTTAATCACAGTTTTCTCACTTGGGATGCAGCAGGAAAATTCTCAAATGTGGGGATGAACCACAAATGTTCTTCAGGTCAGGGCTAAACATAGTAGAAAACTCCTCATATGGTGATTGGGAGAAGAGCTGACAAGTAATGAAACACTTCATGAACAAGAAAGTTTGATCATCAAGAGGACAAGGGGAGACAGGGGTGGAAAACATTGCGGAAAGCTAAGGAAAAGGAGAGAGGCTGACATGTTAGAGTGTATTTGCAAGTTAGATTCTCATTTGTGTGAATCCTGGGAAGACTTAATGACAGTAAATATTAGAGAAACTGTATTTTCAACATAGAAATGTGACTGCAAGAAGAGACCTTTGCATATAGGAATTAATTTATTATTCATGAATACATAGAATGCATATATTTAGAGATTAATTTCTGAGCAAAAAAATGTGCAGCAGTGAATGAGCTATTCAAAGCAATTATTTAAGTCCTGATGATTTCGATTAAGTAAAATTTTTTACCTTCCATGTTTTGTTTTGTTTTTATTGTATTTTCACAGAAATCATAATGACAAATAGTTCTACAAATCTCCAAAGTAAAACCAGGTACATACTTCTTTTCTCCTTTGAAATATTTTTAAGAGGCAGGAAATATTATTATCTGATATCTCAAAATTTTCCAAAGATTGGCAATAAATATATCTCCAGATTTATAATTGTAGGTGAATGTAATTTGCCTCAGTTGCTCTTCCCTCTGTAATTGTGCTCTTTGGACAGTAATAGACACTAAGAGACACTTTTTTAGGGATATGTTTAAATGTTCACAGCATCACACAACTAAGCCTGTATGAGGTGAACTGATACAATTGTAGAGTGGAGCCAGAGGGAATCCACAGATTCCTTAATCGGTGAGGAAAAAGTCTTTAAACACTTGTCCATTGAGAAAGAGTGTTTCAATGGGAGAAAACAATTAATGGAGTAGAATACAATTGTTTGTTTGCTAGAAACAAAAGCTAAACACCTCTGCAAAAAAAAAGGACTTCTGCACAGTACCTAACGAATTTAAGATTAGATACCATCACCTAAGTAGAATATCAAATAAATTTATGTCTAAAAAGGCATTTTACCTAATCTTCAAGGAAGTGATGTCAGTGGTTCAGGTGAACAAGTTTTCTAGAAAAAAGTAGCTTTTGTTGAGGTTAACATTCTCATACAGTGCTACAGCTATTTTGATCACTTCAACATGTATTGAAATACTCAGACATTTGGAACACATTTAGAAACCTCTGTTTCAAAAAAAAAAAAAATTATTTTCTTTCTGCTTCTGCTGAACTTGAAAATTTTGTGCATGGTTCTGGAGGTTTCTGTGTTCTTTTGCAGATTAAATATGATCAGTGCTACTCTATTATGTGACTAATGCAGATTGTTCTGCTGGAATATATATATTTTAGCTGAGTTATTCAGCTGGAGAGCTTTTAATGGTTCCAAATCCAATCATTTTGAAGTAAGAAATTTAACCTTTTTTTTCCCAAAATTAGATGTTAAAAGAAGCATGAGGCAAACCCTGTTCCCTGTTACCTCCTGTTTCAGAGATGACATGGGCATCGCTGATCTGAGCAATCATATCTTTCACGTCTTTTACATGTTAAGGCTCAGGTATCCTTGATCAGAGGCTTTTCCTTTTCTAGATCCTCATCACTTGACTCTAAAACCTTTTTAATTTTTAGAGGCAATCTAAGAATTGAGCTATTAGGTTATGGGAAGTACCTTTTTCATCCATTTGGTGGTTTTCAATGAAAATCCCTGTAATCTCTGCTTTACCCTCAATATTGTCTGATTATACTAGTCTTGCTTTAAAGGATCAGACACGTGAACTTGACCACACTCACTTAATCCCTATAGGATCCCAATCTGTTCATTGTGCTCAGGTTACATTAGTTGTGTTTCATCCTTAATATATTCCAGTGCAGTTCCTGAGCCTCCTGTCTCAGATATTTGTGCACCTGGTTTGTTTCAAAATAGGAGTATGCCTTATGGAATGAGTGCATCCACGTACATAGGCAGAATTTAAGAACACATTTGCAAAATAGGTTCCCTAATCTGAGGCACATCAGAGTATAGTTATCTGAGGATGTTTGTGATCAAAACTTGTGGCATGAAGCAATTTTGTGAGTATATGCTGCTTAGGAGGAGATGGTCAGAGTAACCGTAATTCTTTGGTGCTTTATCTTAAACTTGGAGGTTTAACAACCACGTTTTTATTTTCTGAAATATTACAGGATCTGTAGCTACTAGTAAGTAACTGTCAGATTCATCTTTTATTTGTATTAACTGAGATTAATACGTTTCTGTTAATTTTGTAGAACTGAGAATTTTGCTGTGCAGTCCTCACTATGGACTTATTTTGTTTTCTATCTGAGTAACTTAGAAATAATATAAGCTTAGTATACGTAATGGAATATGCGTAAGGATTAGATTTTTCTCTTGTGTATTGCTTATTTTTTGCTTCTAAGATATGTAAGATACATAATGTATGAGCTCCTTTAGAAACATATTCACTCTTCCTTCCTGTGAATGCAAACTTCTGCTTTATGGTCTATTTTGCTAGCAACATTGCATATAAAAGGCTATTTGTTATACAGCTATTTGTAGTTCTCATTTTGCATACCTGGCAGTGTTAAATACTGATTGTCATGCTGATTGACAATAATAACAATATTTATAATTATAATTAGGTAATACATGACTGCTGTCATAATCAGACAGCCATCTTAATCCTTAGGTGTGAAAATCTATATGTTTTTTTCCTTCAATTTCAAGCAATTTATATTAAGCAAGGTTATTTTCTATTAAAAGAATTTTCTGTATAGCAAGTAATTTTTCATAGAAAGCTAACAATATTTTTCATAAGTATTTAATATGATGGACTTTTGTGTTTGTATTGTACCTAGCAGTTAATGCAATAGGACCTCAATCTTGATAGGGACATAGGCTGTGAAAGCAGTATAAATATTTAATCATGTTAATTAAGTGCAAAAGGAGGGAGTCAAGAGTAAACTCATTGTGTAAGGAGTCTGCTAGATTGGCAGAAACAGGACTCAGCTGAAAATATATCAAAGAACTGTAAAACTTGAAATTAAGAACTAAAAATAGAAATAGTTATTTGAGGTCAATGTTATAATTTCACATACTTCAGTAATGTCCCTCCAGTATAGTGAGGTATTAAACAGTTACAAATATTTAATACAGTAGGCAGCTCATTAAAACAGTCCTACTTCTATAATATTTCACAGTAGGGAAGAATGTTGGCAAAATATGGCATCAAAAAGGACTGCTGAGAGACTGAAGGAAAGAGGAAAGGGAATATAACAGGAATTGAAAAGTAGGTTATTAACAAAAATATGCAGTCAGTTCATTTACAGGAAAATAAATAAGTATGTCATAAATAAATCTAAAGGTTTCTTATGAATGTGTAATGGTAAAAGAGGTATTGGAGGAAAAGTAATACATACAACAGATTAAATTAATGGCAAAGAACCGTTAAGGGACTTTTACGATGATTTTTACCTTCACAGTTCAGAAAAGAAGTCTGAATATTCCACAAAAAAGAAAATCTTCATTTTAAGGTTTGTTGGAGTTTGGTAGTGAATGGGAATATTATGGGTACCCTTGGACAAGGAATACTAGGGCATCTCAGATGGCAGTATACAGCTATGTTTAAACAAAATAATGAGCCTTTATTCAATTCAGCTTAGAAATTTATTCAGCTGAACAGACACCCGGTGTCTACTGCAGTTTAAGGATTCTCTGCAAGGATGCATTGTTTTTATTAAGTAGCAGTACAAGGCAGTTGGGTGTGCAAGGATGCCTGACATGCCAGGACTATCTCTGGGCAGTTGGCCTTTACCTGACAGTCCAGAGGGACACATGAGAATCATTTATCCCATATGCCAGCCCTTTGCAGAGCTCTCAAGTACCTTAGGATATCTCAAAAGGCACTAGCTGTCTGTTAAGAGGTACGTGAAGCCATAGATCACCTCTATTAGGGGTGACTACAAAAGAGCTCACATATACACAGTAAATCTACACTTAAAGATAGTAATCTGCATCCCACTCCAGGTACATAGACACCTACCTTTGAGATAGTTAGTTGGGTCACAAGTCCTTTGTTTAACCATGACAGCACAAAAGCATGAGATGCCCTAGGCTATCTGGGACAGGCCTGACAGACTGGATTGTGAGCCTGTGGTCTTCTGGAAGGGGATGATGTGGAATACTTCAGAGTACCTCCATGGCATGGGTGATTTGCGTGGGGGCCAGCATATCAAACATCTGAACTCCCTTTATAGTCAAGTGAGAGAAATAGGCACTGCTTGAGAGTGATTTATTAGATTATCGTGTAGATATTTGAAATAGTCTAGACGTGCTATTGTCTCCAATAACACTGAAACAAGTCTGGAGAACTAGGTCCAACATAAATAACTACAAAGAGAAGTTTGGTGAAATGATTTTCAACTCTCTTTGTGGAAAACTTATTTTCAGAATGCCCACTTCCATGCTAGTGGAGTGAAAACTGGCTGTAGGACAGCACACAAAGGGAACAACATTGCAATGTATTAAAATGGCAGAAAGCATTTCGTGTAGTACAAAAGTGAATTACTTGTAGGGCTGTTTTTTTAAATGTTCGCTGTGGTCTAGAAGAAGTGCATAACACAGTAATGAACTCTGCAAATGTTACTTCATTAGGAGAAACAGCCAATTTCAGAAGTGATTTGAAACCTATCTTTAACACTCAAGTGATACGAAATAATTATCCCTCAAGAGGCAAGCTAAAGGTAATTGATAACTACTTTCTGCTGTGAAAGCTTAGCTTGTTAAAGTTGCAAGAGAAAAAGTGACAGGACACCAAGTTTGTGACTGGGGAGACTTCTTTCACTTTTCACACTCACTTTTGATGCATATAGGGGGTTTCTCTGACAGTTTCCCAACCTGCACTGATGAGAATAGCCAGCATTTTAAATGGCACATTGAATCATCTCTAAGACAATTAAATGTGACGTGGTGATTTCACTTTCATATCAGATGACCTGGTGATTTCACTTTCATATCAGATGGCCTAGTCAGAATGAAAGAATAAAATCTCAATCAGTTGAAAGAAACTTCAATGAAAGAGTTTTCAGACAAATAAAGAACTGTGTTAAATTTAAACTACTTCATCATATATTAATAATTTCAAAAATATGTTATTCAAAAAAAAAAAAAGGGTTTTTGGTTAAAAAACAAAAGAAAATCTCTAAAAAATTTTTAAAAAACTTAAAGGGCACGATCTCTTTGATTATGGATTGAAACAAATATTCTAAATATCAGGAAAAAATACTGAGAAAAGAGATGTCTTTAGCTGAAGACTAACTCTCAAAGGAAATAGTTTTTTTCCTAACCCTTGAACAGTTTATATATACATACATATATGTATCTGCAAGGTAATGATTCCATTCAAACAAATAGCAATAAGCCATGTTTAGTGACCTTTACTATTTTAAATTACAAAACTGTCCATTCTTACAGTGTTTTCATTTACTTTTCATATTCTTTGCTTCTGTTCATTTGTCAATCAATTACAACTTCTGTGTTTTCAGGCAATAAATTAACTGTAATGTTTACCATCCTCTTGGCACATATTTCTTTGCTGAGCATAGACTGGACCTGGACAGGCTGGATTGATGGGCCGAGGCCAATTGTATGAGGTTCAACAAGGCCAAGTGCTGGGTCCTGCACTTGGGTCACAACAACCCCATGCAGCGCTACAGGCTTGGCAAAAAGTGGCTGGAAAGCTGCCTGGCGGAAAAAGACCTGGGGGTACTGGTTGACAGCCGGCTGAATATGAGCCAGCAGTGTGCCCAGGTGGCCAAGAAGGCCAATGGCATCCTGGATTGTATCAGAAATAGTATGGCCAGCAGAAGTAGGGAAGTGATCGTGCCCCTGTACTCGGTGCTGGTGAGGCCGCACCTTGAATACTGTGTTCAGTGTTGGGCCCCTCACTACAAGAAAGATATTGCGCTGCTGGAACATGTCCAGAGGAGAGCAACAAAGCTGGTGAGGGGTCTGGAGCACAAGTCTTACGAGGAGCGGCTGAGGGAACTGGGGTTGTTTATACTGGAGAAGAGGAGGCTGAGGGGAGACCTCATCACCCTCTACAACTGCCTGAAAGGAGGCTGTAGTGAGGTGGGGGTCAGTCTCCTCCCTGGTAACGGGCACTAGGAGAAGGTGAAATGGTCTGAAGTTGTGCCTGGGCAGATTTAGGTTAGACATTAGGAAAAAATTCTTCACAGAAAGGGTTGTCAAGCATTGGAACGGGCTGCCCAGGGAAGTGGTTGAGTCCTCATCCCTGGAGGTATTTAAAAGAAGGATAGATGAGGTGCTTAGGGACATGGTTTAGTGGTGGGATGGCAGTGTTAGGTTAACAGTTGGACTTGATGATCTTAAAGGTCTTTTCCAACCTAGACGATTCTATGATTCCAAACATTTAAACTGTCAGATCAAGCTCCCCCATGAATTTAACTGAGATGCTATTAACAACTCACCTTCTCCATCCTGTTTCCTCTCAATCAAATCCAAACCAGCAGCTACATTTACAATTCCTTAAACCTCTGTCTGAGCCATACCCAATGACCAAGACTGCTTGAATCAGTTCCTGGCCCACCTTAGAAATGTAGCTATCCAAAAATGAGCCCAAACTATATAGCTTTTATTTCAGGCTTTTACATATTAAATGTTTGAGGCTTATATTTGTGGGGGAAAGGGAGTGAAATGACAACTGAGGACCAGTTTTCAACAGTTACAGACCTGTAGTGCTAGTCTAATTTTTCTGCTCTGTTGTAGAGTGTACTTTCTTGTGAGGGAAAACACCAGCTGTGGTTCTGTGCACATGGATTATCGGCCCTGCAAAATTCTGTGATAGTGTTAAAAGCTCACTCCTTGCTAACATTCAATTTTTCTTTTTCATGTTTCTGTCACTGAATTTGGGTTCATATAGGGGATCAAAGGTTCGACTAATTGTTTGTTGCAATAATCTAAAACCAATATAATTAAATCTCATACTTCAGAACAGAAGATAATTAGCAGCTAAATTTAGGAAGGGGTGTCCCTCCGTTTGGTTAATTGACAAAGGTTATTCTTTGGCTCACTCATTGAATAATCGTACTGGAATCAGTAGGAGACAGTAACAGACAATTCTGCTTGTACTGCTACATTATTTGGGCATTCAAGAACAGATCTTCAGCCATTACTTTAACTTCATTCACTTTAGAGGGACTATGTTACCTTCTAATTCTGAAAGAATGAATCACCTAAATTTCTGATTATTTGATACCTTATATGTTTGGTTTTGTTTGTTTTAATATATTTCAAGAAAATATTTCTAAATATTTCCTATGGAGGAAGATAATCACTTCTCTTCATTTATAAATATTCTGTGGCTTAAGTCGACTGCTTTAGTTCACCCAATAGAATTCAACTAATAATGCATTTTCCTTTATAATATCAGTCTTTTGTCTTTTTTGTTTACTAGATCATGTGGGTTTTAGGTAGATATGAAAACGGTGAGTTCATTATCTAAAATGTGGTAATAACTCAAGTGAGGAAAGTCTAAAAAGAGAACATTGAATCATTGTGTTTATCTCAGTGTCTCTTTCTCAGTTTTTCTTTTTGATTCTTCTATGCTTTCTTTGAATATTATTTTACCATGAACTGCCTTCCACATATCTTATTTTGCTTTTCTCATTCTGACACTTCCCTTCCTGCCCCCACTCCCACCCCCACCCCTGCCCCTTCCCTCCTCTTTCTGTGACTCTCAAAATTATTTATTGCTAAAATGTGGCAGCAATTTGGTATTGTGCTGTAGATTTTCTTACATGGTCAAAATAAAGTAATCTACAGCAGAACTGGACCTGGAATATAGATTTTTGTGTATAGTTTCTGCATATAAATCCATATATATGAATAAAATATTCTTCAGATAGTTTACTTTCATTAAGATGATGATCCTTTTCTATGTTTGTGAATAAAGACACCTTTTGAAAGGTCGTCTATCCTCTAGAGTCATTAGAGTAATTTCCAAATTTCCCACGTGTTTTGCCTTTCCCTGCAAAGGCAGTGAAGAGGTAATGTTTTCCATCCCCAGGGGTTTTAAAGTCTGTGTTTAACAGCTTTTTTTGTATTTTGCCCTTATGGCACCACAACATATCCAATTTTCACTCTTGTTTTTCTCCCTCCAGAGAGTTATTGCTATGCTTGACTGAATAGCATACACTCCAATCACTTCACATCATCATTTTACTAAATGGTTTTAGTCTGGATGATGTATGTTTCTCTTCAGGAAGTCCTCCTACTTCATCTTTTGATGCAACAGAAAACTGAATCCATGCATCTAGTGTATTAGGAAAGCTATAAATGTTTTAGAAGTGTGTGTATATAGAGATGCTTCAGATCGTAAAAGAACAGAAATGTGTAGTCAGGTGTGACAGATCTTTCTCTGTTATCACAGTGTGCCAGGAAATTATTTCTGAATCACAGAGCCTTACTTTTGATCAAATTTTTACCAGTCAGATTGACTCTGTATTGTGTATTAACGAAACTTTGCCTCAGTATAGTTACAATGTTCCAGAATTATATAGCTTCTCTAGCAAGATTATTCCCAAATCTTCCACTTTTGAAACTGTTTTTCTGAAACTTAGCTGTATTTTCTGTCTTTAATTTACTGAAATTGAGATAACTGAACGTTACCTTTGACTGCACCAATATTTAAAACTGAGAAGACAGCTTTATTCCAAGGTTTTGTGGCTACACAAATATTTTAAGCATCCTGAGCAACATGGCTGCTCATAGGATCCCAAACAGTTGAGGGAAGTGGTAATCAGAATGCACAGTGAGTATAGATGAAGGGTAATATTCCTTAATCACAATATTGTTTTATTCTTAATGGGAAAAAATCAAACTGTTCATCTGTATTTCAGTGGTCAGCTTACCTCATGACAGAGGTCATACATATTCCATGCCACACAGCACTCTTCTGTTAGTGAGTTTTAGGGACCAAAAGCTATAAATATCACCTTGTAATAATTCTGTAGTTTTAATTCTTGCATTGTGATAAAAGGACACTCTGTCAAAGAGTATTCCAGGCACATTTATTTTTTCCCTAGCAATGTGATTGAAAAGGAACATCACAATATATGTGCCTACTGGGATTAACATTAGTGAACAGATTTCCTGCCATTAAAATAATTCCCCAGCTAGTGAGGAGTAAGGAAATTTAGGTGAGAATCTCTGGAGGAAAGCTTTGAGAAATAAATTGGAAAACAAATTCATTGTTTGCAGCAAAATTGCATCTGCACTTTAGTTGCTGGCATTTTACTTGCTCCTCAACTTGGAAGTGAAATACTTTACAATGGCATTTTTTTTCTCTCTTATTCCTTTTGGGAAGATAATTTTAAGGTTGATAAGGAAAATGGGCTTTGGGAATGTGAATGTTAGACTGATAATAGTACTTTTTAACAAAGAAAAAGGGTAAATATCAAAAGAGAAAAGCACAGAATATGGTTCTTCCATTAAACTCCTGTCACTGTTTCTATTTTATATTTTTAAGAAACAAAACAGATAAGGAAATAGCAAATAAAAATTATGTCTGGCACAGCATAGAAACAGATGTCTAACATCTAAATTCTTCTTGATTACTTCATATTCCTGAGTCTGCATGAAAATTCAGTTTCTTAAGAGTTTCCAAAATATACCTCCAGGATGAATTTCCATTTACTTTTATTTTGAATCATTAAAATAATAATGAAAAAACTTGCATTCTTCTTTTAAAAAAACCAAACAAAAAAAACCCCAAAAAACCAGCCAAAGCTAAACAGCTCAGTCCTGACCACCCACGACTGCTAGTGCTTATCTAATTCTAATATTTCACTCAGACCTTGAGTTTCAGGGGACACTTGCATTTTAGTTTTGACCTGTTGCACAGGCATATGAAAATCTAATCAGTTGAGAAAAAAAAATGGAATACAGACCCGTACAAAAAGAACCAGTCAGAATTACCAAAAATTAATCCAGTGCTCAGACAATAAATCAAAATCTGCCAATGAGAAGCTTTTGTACCTGTTCAGACTTTTATATCACAAAAGGCCAGAAACATTTTTGTGGTCTACTGTGATACGCACAATGTGACAGTGAAAGTAAATACACCTCACTTACTCCGTGTGTATTTATAATACAATTCCCCCAACACCCCTTTGATTGAAGATTTCTATGCAAAATAAGATTCTGTAAACTTCAACTAAAAATTAAGTATCTGAAAGATAAAAGGGGAAATTGGTACATTTCAGAAATAGCTACCTGTCCTACTGTAAAATATTGGCATCATGTACATTTTAGTATGGTCAATATGAAAATAAGTTCACCTTTATGTCAGTGAATATAGAGCAAAATCTTGTCACTTGGTTGAAAATCTTGCATGTTTTGTAAATAACTGGCATCAGAAACATTACTCATACTCTGGAGTCAAGATTTACCATTACATGAGTACATGTGTCTGTGTACGGAAGATACAGACTGACTATGTGTGTTGGTTTTGCATGTATGTGTGCTGTCAGTAAATATCTTTATTTCCTTCAAAAATTTTCACAAAGTTTTCACAAATTTGCACAATATGAGAGAGAACATGAGATAAAAGTGAATTACTAGAAGTTGCGAGGCACCCAGAGCAAGGAACCATCTCACACTTGCCCTGTGTCCTCTACATTTTCCCTGGGCATTCACAGTAGGCCACTGGCAGAGGCAGGGTACTGGGCTAGACAAATCTAGTGAGATTTTTATTTATTTTATGAGATAATAATTAAACCATTTCTAGAAAATAGCCCAGCAGCACATGTTATTTTTGCCCAAGGCAAGTGTAGTAGCAAAAGTTTTCCAGATGAATTTCACTGAAACTTTTATGCTGTGCCACTCCTTTTGTGAAGTCTGAAGAGAAAGCTACACAGGAAGAACAAAACATTCTGGAATTTTGGGGGAGAAGGAGGGGAGAAGAGAAAATTAAATTAACACATTTAATGCCTGTAAAGTTAAAAAGATATGTTTTATAAGTCATATAAGGAAAGAACCATATTGCTTAGCTTTGTTCGGTGGAAGAAACAAGGGAATCATTATTTTTTCAGAAAGAAAAAAGAGCCCTTGCATACATTTAATGGCAACTTCTACCTACAAGGCTGAAAAGAGTGATTTCAATTAAGGCAGAACTCCTGGGGTGCTTCAGCAATCTATACAAACCTATCCATCATGCAGATTTTTTGTCAGGCTTTTGCTTATCTATTTTTGATCCAGTTGTGACTGGTTTGTATACCTCTGCTTAAGGGTACTTTCTCTACCACATTTCATGAACAAATGTGATGCTTTTCTTCAGTGTTAAGAATAAATACACTCTCTCTCTCTCTCTCTCTCTTATATTATTAGCATATTCTGGAAATATAATAAAGGAGGTAACTGTTTAGAACAGCATGAACCTCTTTCACAAAATGTAAATTATAAACTCCATCCAATGGGCTAATCACAATGCATTAAGCATATTTTCTGATAAGCAGGAAAATTGCAGAGTGAGATTCAGATAGATACGATTAACAGTACGTAGAAAACTGGGGAGAAAAAGTATATCTAAAGAGGGTCTAATCACAGGGTTTTAAAAGAAATCCTTTTACAGAGGATTAATTGTACTGCAAAGTACACTTTCCTGATCATCAAAATAATTCTGTTTGTTACATGTGTGGTCTGTTATTATCCTAAATAACAGGATGTGGAAGCTATCAGAAAAGAGATGGTATATTTTATAATACTTCTGGATATAAACAGTTCTTAAATCGCATGTTAGGGGTGAAATATTAATAAATAAAAATATTTTGTGAAATTGTTATTGATTGTAACTATTAAATTTGCCTTAGATCTTGATTCTCTGAAGGTTTGTTCATGTAGTTGGAAGACTTTGTTCAGTCTCATTCTTTTTAAAGAAGTATTGTCCTTTGTGATTACACTGTTTGAATTCTTTCTGAATTAATTTAATGCAGTTTACCACTTAATTATTGAGAGCACTGTTCAGTTATTTCACTATTAATACAAATTACACTGATACAAATTATAGCATAAAATATTTGTGACTCAGACAGAGAAGGAAGTTTTTTCATATATCGGTTTTAGAAAGCAGGGGATGAGGTGGGCCAACAGTACCTGTGTTGAAAAATCCAACCCCTCAGAAGCACACAGCATGAATGTATATGGACCTTTCTGCAAGTAGGAATCATTTTCCTCTCTAAGCTGTTACAGGATTTCATGGTATAGTTCTTATTGAGACTTCCATCAAAATTTGTCTGCATGTAAATAAGTATGACGCCTGAGAGCAGTGTAGTATTACTTTCTTGCAGATTGTAATTTCCACTAATATTTGATGCTCAGAGATAGCTGGAAAATCAGTAACTCAGACTCAAAAGCAAGCTTGCTTGAAAGAA
Organism: Gorsachius magnificus; assembly: GCA_034008185.1. NCBI lineage: Eukaryota > Metazoa > Chordata > Aves > Pelecaniformes > Ardeidae > Gorsachius > Gorsachius magnificus. The sequence goes on from CM067081.1 coordinate 170,868,426, forward strand.
AAGGTGTACATTTTTTGTTTAAGTCATGTAAAAACTTTGAATAATAGATTAGTATGAAAATTTACCAAGCAACCAATATATAATTTTTTTTATTCTCAGTGATCTCTATAAATTAGGGAAGAATTATGGGAAAATAGTCTGGTTATGGTGTTAAATGTACAGTATAGAAGTTCTTACACACTTTATATGAAGTAATCAATGAATAAAATGCATAAGTAAATACTGGAATTCAGAATCTTCTCTCCAAGTTCAGTCTCTAACACACTTCGTTCTTTGCTGCATAATGGACATGTCTATATCAGTATTTTAGTTTAGATCTGGAAAGAGCTTCTGAAGTGAATTGCGTGATTTTCTTTACTTAATGGAAATTACCTCCAAAGAATCTCAGCCTATACACTAAATTCTTTTCCCATTGAATTAAAACGAAACATGTGCTCCTAAGGCTTTCAATCCACAGGACCAGAGTGGAATTAATCAGAAATAACCCTCCCTTCCCTCCCTACCACCATACCCCCACCCCAGATAATGCATGTAATGTGGAAATTTGGTCCTCAGCCTAAAAGCATTTGGATCTACAGACTCTTTCTGGTCCACATCAATTGCTAATACACAATGGCACAGCTATTGCATGAAAAATGGAATAATGCTTACTGTTTACTTTTTAGACTGTTGTCTGTGAAAGCAAAAGATAGAAGTGGATTTGAACATGCTTTGACAAAAGAGGGCCTAAACCTAGGCCTACTGTTTCTTAAGTACTCCTTTACCACTAGACCAATCTTACTATGAATATGGTACCTTTTGAGGCGACTCAAAGAGAAACAGAAAACAGAGGGGGAACTGCATGCCAAGTGATCACCCTAAACACCCCAGCGGTGTTGTGCACCATTAAAATTAGTTTCTATCAGACTGTAAGCTAAGTCAAGCTATTTTTGGTATAACAGTCAGAATGAATTAGAATAGACACAAAGTTCAAAGCCAGTCTTCTCTACTCTTCTGTCATCAGCCTACTGCACCTTTGAAAAGAACATCCTTTAGCCAAGTCTCCTTCCAGGTCCAGCATCTTTTCAATGGCTGTTTAAATTGTGGTAAGTTTGACACTGTCCTTTCCAGATTCCTAAGAACAGTTTTGCTTACTTTCAGGACCCATAGATTCATATACAGTCCTTGAGCTTCTCAGGAGTCCCTCAGTCCCCATGCTAGTGTGGTCTCCCAGGTCACCACCACCCACTTACACCTGCCTGTGCTCTGCCTGTGTGGCACAGGAAGACCTGCAGAGCAAGTGCCAGGACAAGGCAAACGGACTGTCTTCCCCTTTGCAACATTATATCCTAGTAAAGAAAAATGGCATACATTAACATGTGCAATAGCAAGTCTACCTGTTGCCATACACCCCTCATTCCACTAGCACTTTCAAGAACAGGGTCTCTCAAAATGAAACCACAGTTATGCCGTTTTGACTTTGGCTTTCGTGCAAGGACTGGTCTCCTGAGAGACATGTTTTCTTTCCTGTTTTTTAATCTTTTCTGATCTTAGGGACATGACACTCATTAATGAACCTTGAATTCAAAGAAAGGTGAACCTGAAGTCGTTACACCTCTGCATCTGATCAATGTTTGGATTGCAATTTGGACTATTGTCCCCTTATTGTCAGGTGACAACGAGATTGTGTTTTAGATACCTACCTTCTCTGAATGCCATCCTTCATGTAATCAGGTAGCATATGCTAATAGTCTCCCCAAAATGCAGAACTTAAGCAGTCCAATGCACTTGCAAATTGTTTCAGTTTTGAATTAACAGTAATTACTAAAGGTCAAAATAAATAAAAAGGAACAAATATCCAGAAAACACCCTTTTTTTAAAGTTATGTTGAATGCTGCACAGTATTTGATCTGTTGCATGTCTATATTTATGGTGCTTAATATTTTATTTTTTGCTGTTTGATGTTACAATCCAAACCTCAGTAAATTCAGTGTATTTTGAGTCAGACTAACTTATGTTGGCATAGTTGGAGGAATCCCAAGAGTTATAAATAATAACTTTTCTGATCAACTGTTGAAACCTCAAACTTGTAAGATGCTGAGACGTAGAATCATTAATGGTAATAATATCTAGTCATCAGCTTAGTGTTAACTATTTCGACTGTATCACTGATCTAACGTGCACTGTATCAGTCATAGAATCATAGAATGTTTTGGGTTGGAAGGGACCCCTAGAGGTCATCTAGTCCAACCCCCCTGCAGTGAGCAGGGACACTGCTAACTAGATCAGGTTGCTCAGTCAAATTCCAGTTTCTGCTCTGAATCAGATGGTTAGGAAGTTCAAAGTTCAAATGTGTTTTCCTCAGTTTCAGTCTTCTTTGCAACATCAACTATTTTCTTGCCTTTAAATATATTGTATCAATGCTCTGAATTTGCCATGTAGAAATATGTCACTGCAGAACTACATTTATAGGGCAAGGTTTAAAGAAAAGCTGTAGGGAAACATGTAAGTTAGATCCTGTGGAGAAATGTACATAACCAATATCTCATTTGGCTATATATTTCAGTGTAATTTATGTCTCATTTCTGTGGTAAACAGTATAACTATTAATTGTGAAAAACTGCTATCTTTCATGAATATTTAATCTGGATTTCAGTGGTCTATGGGGAGCTACATCTGCTTTTTCATACAGAGAATTTAATGACATAAATCTTGTTTATACAGAAAAATAACTCAGATTATGTGGGATAACCTCCAAATAAACTTTTAGCATTGTACTTTTATCCACCTTTCCTTCCTTCTGCAATTAAATGTATTTAGTTTTGTTTTAATTCTATTTTTCTGAAACAGGCTTCTAGGCCCTAGAGACTCACCTTTTCTAATTTCAGGGTTTATTCCTCCCTTCAGGGTTAACAGTTATATTACAGAAGAGTGCAATAAAGAAAGTAATTTTGATGAACTTATATATCAGAAAAATCAGGATTTTTTTTCCTATAATATTTTGTGAGTTTATTTTAAAATTAAGACTAAAGTTACTTCATGGTCTGAACTGTACGGAAAGCTTCAGTAACTTCAGTACTGAAGTCATAGTTTCACAGCATATACTGCATATATAATACGAGAGAAGTAGTCCCACTGATCTATTTTTAATGTTATTGTTATTGACAAACAAGAATGTGTTACACTTTCCCAAAGGAGAGGCGTTTTATTATAATACATTACCTTGTAGTGGTCTGATATCTGACCTTGTGATTTCAAACTGTAGATAATATTATTACCTTGTTTTAAGCAGTCCTTTGAGAGCTACCCTTGATATTTTGAGCAGTTCGCAAAGAATCTTCTGGGAACATATTTCTGAAAGTAAGTAATGACATTAAACAAAGTAAGTTAAAATATTTAATAACTATATGCCAGGGGGATGTGGAAGGACTTGCTAAACCATAAACCATAAACACTTGGGCACCTGTAAGAACCATATCCATTACCTGGATCACTGATTTCACACTACTTAATCTTTTGTTGTGCTTCTTAGCATCTACTTGCTATTTGATTATCTACTTGGATAATCAAATTCATTTTACATAATGTCAGAGGACTGTCATGAAACTGGCTAATCTATACCAGAGCAACCTTTTCTTGAAGTGCTGAGATTCAGGATTTAGTCATGATCTGTATTAATATGAATACAGAAACTGTGCTTACAAAATATTTAATGTCTCCATTAATTAATAGTTCAACTGATCTCTGATTTTTCTTATTCAGAGGATTTATGTACTGAGAACATTTATTTATGGTAAAATTTTATTAAAATGACAACACTGTACTCTATTACCTGCTTTTTCTGTGACGACGCAAGACTGAAACCTTCTCTGCTGCAGTTTTGTTATTTTTTTGAAAGTAGGGTGTTTATCAAGCACCATACATGCCTGGAATAAGAAACACAAGTTCTGAAGGTAGCCTGTAGAATTATATTGTCATGTATATGTGAAAGCCTGGAAAAAGAACCACATTTGAAAAAGGATCACTAGATGGGCAAGTAAAGGAAAACATAGTTAAATCTAATTTATTTGCTTACCTACAGGACTCAAATTCACCTGGAACCCTCTTAACCAATTAATGAGAAAGGTGTTTTACTATGGCTGCTTTTATTGGCATGGGAAATAGTCTGAAGACCTGAAAAACATTATGAATGGGTGCCACAAAAACAAAAACACAAACCCACAAACAACTGACCATCCGAAACCCCCCCAAAAAACCTCACCCAAATTCATGACAGGTCTCCTTTATTCTTAATCTTACAGTTTCTTATATTGTACATGTCAGTGAATATTGATCTTTTAAAGATGAATCTGAACTTTTGATCAAAACAGAATATGATGTAGTAGCTAGTCACGGAAGTTAAGCTGAGGCTTAGAAATACATGTATTTTTCTAAAGTAGGAGCTATAGACTCCTTAGCAATTCTAAAAATCAGGCATATCTGTTTCAGATTTTAGTCTACAGACACAGTTTGTTTCATGCCCATGCACTAAAGTGAATGATCTTGCTATCATTATCATTTTCATAAATGGTTTTTCATGCTTAGTGAAAAGCATTATCTTACCTGGTCAACCACTTTTATGTTCTCATTGACTTTTATCCTGGAATTGCCAGATAAGTTACTGTTTCTCTGTAAAACTGTCCATATCATTGCCTTTATAAAGGCAAAGGCATTCTTGGAATAATATTGCTACTTTATTACCATACTCTAAATGACATGATTGTTAAAGTTTTCTGTTATGATGACATTAACAGTGGTTTTAATGGCCTATCCATCCTGGTTTGTGTTTATCCATATTCCCATCATTGATGAAAGTAATCTTTCAAAATTGAATACAACACACAGCTATACAAATAACCAAGCAGCATTTCTGAATACTATATCCAAAGTCTAAAAAAACAATTGTAAAGTTCTTGACAGTCTGTAACATAGGGTGCACTAAAGCATTTAAGATGAAAATTAATAAGGAATAAGACTTTTTATTGGAATAAGACTATTTTGCAGTTGAATAACAGATTCTTAGTCCACAAATTCTAGCTAAAGCATTTTTTTGCCTCTTCACAAGAAAACTTGACAGCATTTCCAACACCAAATATAAGATGAGAATCTCTAGGATTCCAACTTTTGGGTTTTTTTCTCTATAAACTTCAGTAGTAGAAATAGAACATAAAAATGTCGGATGAACTACAAGAGAATTTCACATCTTCAAGAAAAGATCCTAAATGTAAGTAGATATAAAATACATACAAAGCTGACAGGACTGCTGCAATCCTCAGTTTAAGCTTTTTTTATACCCAAAACATTGCAATAAATCTTCCTGAATTAAATAATGTGGTATAAATTACATGGAGGGTGTGTGTGTATATATATATATATATATATATGTATATATTTATATATAAAATGAAGGCTTCAGGTAAATAAGAACTCCCATGAAGCTCTGTTTCATAGGAAGGAAATGTAGATGAATGTTTAATTGACCTACATCATGTCAAATAGTTATGTATAAGATCACTTCAACAAACTGAAATGGAGTATTTTGATTCAATGACATAAAAAGGAAATAAGTTTTGACATTTATAAACATTGTTTTTCTTTAAAAAAAAATAATGTTTAATATTTGAGTTCTGAGTGCAGATGAAAACAGATTTGGAAATATTGAAATCTAATTTTTAAAGATTTTTGCTCTACCTGAGAGGTTTTTTAGTCTTATAAAAATGAAAAGGAACACTTGCAGACTGACATAATAAATTGCATGAATAAGAACATCATATCTGACTATATAATGTATTCTTCCCCCTGTTCTGTATAGCTTTGGGAGTAACAAGCATCTGTTCTCCCCAGGTTCAATGTGTGGTTGAAGAATGTCCTCAATTACCTTGATTTATGCAAATCTTGTCATGTTTACATGCTTGCAGAATACAACAATATTCTTCCTTAAAATATTACATCTTTTATCTCTAAAAATAAAGGAGTACCATTGCTTCTGTAAGCAAAGTCTTGTATTTATATTGGTAATAGAAATAGTTTTGAAAGCAACCATTGTATCTTATAATAATTTAATTTTATCGTATTATTATAGTAATATAGAAAATGCTTTTGGTTAACTTTAATTGATAACATCCCGGAGGACAAAAGATGGTGTTGGAGCATCTTATTGATAAGAAAAAAGTAGCTTCTTAACTGTTAGGACATCTATTTCCATGTTATTAAATATTTTGAGACCAACTATTACAGCATACTACCAACATGAATGGTTCTAGATTTACTCTATGTGTTGGATCTTAGATAGTGTCTAAGAGCACTTATTTTGGTGATTCTGTACCTCTTTATTTCTTTGGAATTTCTACCTTTCCAGTCCAAATTGTAGCTCCCTGGTGAAAGCCCGCCAGAGAAGAGACCTCTAGGGTAATCTGTGCTGAGAAGACAGGTAGATCTAGAGTTGCTCAAGGAAGAGTTTTATATGTTGAGGGATTAAGGTTATGTGAAGAAAAAAGGCACTGATTCAACTTGTCTATTTAACAACATTGAGAGTAATGAGCCTAAGTGGCTTGATATAACAGTATTTCTTCCACACACACTGTTAGACTGTTCCAGTGATTAACACTGTCTTACTGCCTTTGAAACAGGCCTAGTAGCAAAGTTGATCCATTTTATCAATGTAATTTTCTGCATTACAATAGCTTTCTGTGAATGGCGTGGATTATTCATGTGTTTTTTTCATTTTCAGTTACTTAAATAGATCTTGAACCAGCTTTTTTTCTTCTAACAGGTAGACCAAGATTAAAAACTAGTGATCTGTATCATATTTCTTCTTCTCATCTATTAAATTAATTTTCTAAGACCAAAATAGTTACAGAAAAAAAGATATTATAAGATAACAAAGATATTAGGAACATGCCTGTTCATTGTAAATTTTTCTTCTCACAAACTCCTTTAACATGACAGAAATAATGTGATTTAATAACTCATATTGGGTTTTTATTGGGGGGGGGGGGTTGGTAGGTTTTCTTTTTAGTGGTAGGTCAGAAGAAAAGTTCTTGTAAAAAATTGAGTAGTGAAATCACAAGACCTACAAAACCTCCTTGTAAAATAATGTTTCATACTTCTTGTATCTTAATTTGTTCAGTTTTCTTGGCTGTATCAGTAGACCTAGCACGAGTCTCTATTTTCCAAGGTGCTGAGAACTCAAATAGCGCCTTACCTATTAATGGTTTACCTGCACCATATTTCCAAATGAGAATAAAGATGCAGGAGTTTCAGTTGAACTTCCACAAAACTGAGTAGTTCAAAATCAATGCACTCTTTAAAACTTTGCCTTAGACTTCTTCAGTTAGCCAACATGACATTATTTTTTGAGATATTATTTTCTACATTTTATGCATTTTGCCTTATGTTGTTTCATCAAGGCCAATTTATTCCAGTTCTCTGATGTCTTTTAACACTATGCAACTCGAAGAAACTCAAAATAGATTTCTACCATGTTCCTGAGAGACAATTTCTGCTTTTGCCCAACTACATCTGGCCTCACATAGCTTCCACATCTGTCTTTCTCTGCATCTACCAATAGAATTCCAAATTAAACAAGGGCAAAAATTGAAAAATAAAACCTGAAATGAAACTACACAATTGTCGTCGTTTAACCGCAGCTGGCACCTAAGCCCCACACAGCTGCTTGCTCACTCCCCCCGCAGTGGGATGGGGGAGAGAATCTGAAGGGTAAAAGTAAGAAAGCTCATGGGTTGAGATAAAGAGAGTTAAATAGGTAAAGCAAAAGCCATGTGCACAAGCAAAGCAAAGCAAAGCAAGGAATTCATTCACCACTTCCCATGGGCAGGCAGGTGTTCAGCCATCTACAGGACAGCAGGGCTCCATCAAGCGTAATGGTGACTTGGGAAGACAAACACCATCACTCCAAATGTCCCCCCCTTCCTTCTTCTTCCCCCAGTTTATATACTGAGCATGACATCATACGGTGTGGGATATCCCTTTGGTCAGTTGGGGTCAGCTGTCCCAGCTGTGTCCCCTCCCAGCTTCTTGTGAAGCTGGCAGAGCTGAGAGCTGAGAAGTCCTTGACTGGTATAAGCACCACCCAGCAACAACTAAAACATCAGGGTGTTATCAACATTCTTCTATTACTGAATCCAAAACACAGCACTATGCAACCTACTGTGAAGGAAATTAACTGCATCCCAGCCAAGACTCCATCCCAGCCGAAACTCCATCCTAGCTGAAACAAGGACAACAATTAATTGTACTTACTACTAAAAAACAAAATAGGCAACTGCCTTGAATGGTTCTACAGGTCAGTCATAAATGTGTTTGGTTGGTTTTTTTTTACCAGATGTTTCCAACATATTTCATCTACATACCACTTTAATAAGTAAAAAAGGTAAAGATTTGCAATTTATGTTTTATTTCACGTATATGCTGCCACAGAAGATGTTTGGTCCTGATCTTATAATGAACTTACTAGAATTAATTTGAAAAGTTTCTTTCTGATTATGTATTTTTAAGTGAGTCAGGCAAGAATATAAACACCTTTATTTTCTTGATGTTTTATGTAAGTCAATGACAATTAGCTTTGGAAGCAGATGTAATGATGTGAAAAGCACAATCCATTGACTCTTATAGGTTAGAAACTGCTGAAACACAGCTTTACATACAGGAAGCATCAGAAATCCTTCATCACACTATTGCAAGCAAGAAGGCAAGGAAATAGTGTTATACATCTTTTCAGTTTCCAAGATAAGGTGGTGAAGTTATATATTGAACCACTCTTAGAACAGAGTTTAGATTTCTTATTTGACACTGGAATTATTTTGGATAATTCTGCTTTACATTTTCAAGTTTTCTTGAATAACTCAACTCCTACTTGTAGTTGGTTAGCCACAAGTTAAGTTGGTGGTTTATATTACCATTTCCAATTTTCTAGCATTTGTTAATTGAAATATTTAATTCCTCTTTCTGTCTTAAGTATCATGTAAAGGTGGGTCTATATCTTTTTTATACTCGTTTTCTTCTCATTTTTTAAATGGAGCAAATTTGGTTAAATAATCATCTTCTTCTTTTTTTTAAACTTTAATTAACAGATCTTTATGCTTTTTCTTCATATGGTGAAAGGTTAAATGAAAGCTAACTCACAGCTTCTAAATCATTGACTTCATAATTTCCTTTCCTCTTGATTACGTCTCTTCTTGGTCCCTGAAAAAGCCTTTCATTCCTCTTCATAATTTATTGTTACTTCCATCAAGAGAATTACCTTTTTTCCAACTTCTTCTAAACTAATTTCCAGAATATTTCCATTCTGTGCTTGGGGAGGAAATCTGGAAGTACTAGGATGTCAGTTTGATGTCTTCCCAGCCTTGTTGCCTGCATCTTGCAACATTGTTAGCTACTCTGAAAAGAAAAACGTATCAGCGCCTGCTGCTACACCACCACACGAACAGGAGTCTTCAGGGATAGCCCTCCTTTGATTTTTAGAGGCTGAACAACACCTGGCACTTATTGCTTTAAGTATGTGAGAACTTCTCTCTGTGACTTTCCCCTGACAGTCCCAATCTTCTCTGGAGCAATCCAATTATAGTGATAGTTCTTTAAGATAATGTAAGTTGATCCTGTTAATAGTTGTCTGAATAATGACAAAAAAAGAGGGTGAAGAGCAGGTTTTTTGTGTGTTGGTTTTTTCTCTTATATTTTCTGATATTTAAAAGAGGGAAAAGTAATCAGATCACTGAATTGCAAGATATTGTATATTTATGTTACAATAAAACCTTCTTTTGTGTCTGGAACATTAAGAATGGAGAAGGGAAAAAGTGCAACTTTTACTAAGTCCACAATAATAGAAGAAATTACTTAAAGAATTAGTCTGACATTCATTAAAATACAAATTTAAGTCACTTACTCTTTAAATTGTATTTTTGAGCGTGCAGTTTTGTGCAATTCTACAGTTATTTACCCTCACCTGTCAAAATACCTTTTTTCCTCATATTCATAATTTTTAAAAGTACAACCTCTTCCTGTGTTTAAAATGAAACATGCTCTTAGATGTTTTCCTAGGCTGTGGTCATGCTATTCAGCATGTTGCATTATTGAACATATATTAACGGAAAGTTTTTCACTGTCAGACTGACATCTGATGGTATAAAGAAAATACTTTTCATGTGTCTTTACATTAGGTCTAAAAACCAGCTGCACAGAAAGCAAATAGATTAAATAGTGTTTACCTCTTCTGAAATATCATTTGCAGGAAAAATAAACTAGAGGTTCAGAAACACAATGTAGATGAAGATAAATGCAACTCCAACTTCTTTATTTCTTTAATTATGGAATGCATAAAACCAAATAAAGTTAAGAAGTAAGGAGGTTTTCTTTATATGGAAAAAATAATTAAATTCACTGATGTGTTATTCATCTGAATGCGAGGCCTTATCATCTCATTATCCTTTTCAAACACATGAATACATTTCAAATCAAATATACATTTCTAATTTTTAAAGTTTATTAAAATTGCTAACAATGCATACCTTTGATGGACAATAGTAGAAACTTGCACCCAGAAATGAACATTTCAAAACTGATGTAGTGGCAAAGTGCAAGTTGATCTTTAACCTCTTGATTAGCTTTTTTTTTATTTCTTTATTTCTAAGAAAAATGAAGAAAGGGAGGATAGAACAATGGGGATGGCAGTGCTTTCAGAATAGTATAAAAATGCCAACATTAATTTCATTCAGATGAGGTCATTTGCATGCAAACTGATCAGACTGCAAGCTTATCTCATTACTGTCTCAAGCTTGTGACTTGTCTCCCTTTTATAGGTGCCATTAAGTTTAATAAGATAACTGCCTTCATTGCATATTAAACGTGTGACCACTACATGGTTTCTGCATGATGGTGAATTGTTAATAACTATTTATCTTGTTATATTCTAATACAGTCTTCTTAATTTGCTCTACTTGAAATAGGATATGCAACATATCCCCTTCACAGTCTGGGATTTTTTTCATTTTTTTCTGAATATTTTCCTCCCTTCCTTGTCAGTATATTTTTTCCAGATTGGACATTTAATTAAATATTAGCTGTAGCCCTGGTTTTCAGCAATATTTAATTGACTTAAATATTTTAAATGAAAATATACTTTCATTCACACAGATTATATGCAGTTTTTACAGCCAATCATGCTGCTTTTCAATACATGAGATACAGGGTTTTTTTACATCTCCCCATATCAAAGCCATCAGGTCTTGCACAAATTTCTAGTCTGATTACCAGACACAGACGCCTTGTAGATGAGGCTTAAGCTTTGGACTTTGGAATCACTCCAAGGCCAAATTGCACTGGAGCAGAAATTCAAGGCTTTTTGGTGGATATGACATGAAGAAAAAACAGGACCCTCAGAGGAAATCCAGTATCTAACAGCTCTCCCACGCTGTTATGTCATGAATAGTGAAAGAAAATAGAATTTAGGAATTGGGGAGCCAAACAATCCTGATATACAAGGTTTTCAGTCTCTCAGAACCCTCTCGAGCCCTGTTCAGTCTGCCAAAGAACAGAAGCGAAAGGGGGAAGGTAGCAAGTCATCAGGGAAAAGTAAAAATAGAAAGTATCTTGAAAGTCCATGAGGCCATGATTTCCTCAGTCTGTCAATGGTACCAGGATTTCCCTGCAAAATGGTACATAGCCATTAAGGCAGAGTGTGTGTCAGTAAAAATGGGGTGGGAAGAGTGTGCACACGTGCTGAAGGCATGTGTCCTCAAGTCCTAGGCAGTGCTGCGCTTCATTGATCATTGGCAGTGGATGGGGAGTAAAAGGGGATGAAACGGATACAAGTAATTTCATTTCTGGAACTGATTTACTCAGAGCTCTGGATGAATCAGGATGGAGAGAAGACATCTTCCCCTATCCCTCAGTAAATAGCGGCAGGCGCCTCTGTGCTAGCTTTCTTTTGCAAGGTGCCTGGTAGGGCTCTTTGTTAGGGCTGATACAGCGCAGAGGTAGTTGTTTATTGAAGCTCTGCAGTCAGACCAAGCCCTCCATACTGGGGGTAACAATGCTTAAGTAACTAGAGGCATTTAAACTTTCAGACAGAATAAGGCAACATCTTCCAAGGAAGGAAGAGCTTTTTCATATTGCATTCTGGAAGTACCTGACTATTGGATACCTATGGCTCAGAACAGGGTCTGGAGTTACTGACCACCATGGTAGAGCAGCTTAATGTTATGTTCTGGTTTTTGTACTAACACATTTCCCTTGGTTTATGTATCATGTATGAGAGTGGGTAAGTACTGCTGGCTAGGACTGTCCAAAAGAAGTGTTTAATTTTTCTGAGATTCCTAGCAGATGCTTGTGATAGTTTATCGAGTATAAGAGATGTACTTTAACTGTTAGGTCATGTCTGTTAATGCCTTAGACACTGCTATAAACTATATGTTAAAAGTTTTAGAGTTCAAAAGTAAATCAAGGTGATTTTTTAGGCTTATTTCTACAGAAGAAATCAAAACATAAATGATAGTAAGGGAAGCAAAACAGTAACATAGATCCCAGTCATCATTTATCCAAGGAAGCAGATTTATTGGAGTCAGATACAGAGTAGCAGATCTGTGGACAGAATTTCAGATTCATACAGATTACAGATAAAACAAGCAATACCTATTTACCTCAAGAGGATTAACTAGTCAATTTTTTGTTATCATTGAAACATTTTCTGCTAACAATTTTACCCGGGGAAATGTCCCCTGCGTGTTCCGCGTTAATGACAAAAGAAAGATGGTTCCATGGTTTGAGTGATTTTCTGGGACTTGGCCTATATGCCTTTTTCTGTCCATTTTCTTACAATTTTTCTATGTGAATTTATATAGCTTCGCTGTGTGTCAAGTCCCATTTGTAAGAGGGAATAGCTACACTTGCAGGAGTACTATCGGCTAAATATATGAAAGAACAAATAAGCATCACAATACGGTGCATGCTGTATTTCTTATTACCATAAGAAAAAACCCAAACCACAAAACCTGAACACTCTACTACCTGTACAACATATACTAAATGATGGATGTTCTTCATCTGATTGGCCATAAGTAATCATTCACCTGTGGAGATATACAATATGTTTTAAAAAGAAAAAGAGTTAGTATTGTTCACTGATTTTCTTATGATGATTCTTTTCTGCCTTGTAGGTTTTAATGGGAATGGTTTCAAATACATTGTCAATTTTGCTAATAAAATCACATCTTAATAAGATACTGCATGAAATGATGTTATTATGAACTGATGGAAATATACTCTTCTGTTAGAATTTTATTCATTATACATTTCTCTAACATACTTGTTAATAAGAGAATCCATTTCTAGAGAATAAAATGTATTGTTAATTTTTCATCATAATGATTTAAATTCATATTAAGTCAGACAATAAAAATATAACTGCAAATATTAACGTGAATAATTTCTGATTGGACACATCATGATGGACTGCAAAGTAACAAATACCTGAAATGCTAGAAATCACTAATGACATAAAATGCAATAATCTGATATAACAGTTTTAAGATCTTCCCCTCAAGCTTGTAATTAGCTGTGGTTATATCATCAAATGGCACTCTGTATCAACTTTTAATGAATATTTTTACTAAAAATGTACTCACTTTCTTAGCTGTTTTCTCTTCTGTTACATATCTTGTCTAAATTCTCCTTGGATACCCAAGTCAAAGACTTCTTTAATCTTACTCTACATATGAAATGTAGCTTTTTCACATTTATGAGTGTACATAAGTCTTTAGAGAATTGTTCCCTTAGGTTTATTGAATTAAAAATAATCCATTAACTTGAAATTGCCTATTTTCCAGTGATTATAAAGTGGTACTTTCACTATTTTTAAAAAATCTCAAATTTCTGAATCTGATTTTCTTTATTCCTGATTCATGTTTGTTCTGTCTTTTACTGAATTGGTTGCATTTATTTTGCAAACCCTTTTTATGTCAAACCCCTCCCAGGAGTAATGCTGGTATCTGTTCTCTAAAATGTAGAAAATAACTCTTTCTTTCACACATTACAGAAGCATATTTTCACATTTTTTTCTGCCATATAAGTGAGAGTATTTTTTTCATGCATCCCCTCTCCCAATCTCTGTTAAGAGTCCCTGGATACTCTTTAAACCTTCTGTTTAAAATTATGGTTTAGAATTTATTAATTTGAAATGTAAATTTGTAAGATGCAAGAGGTAAGACTTTTATTCCTCCTGTGGAAATATTTCCCAGCCTAATCAAAGTTATGTTTTTTTTTTGATTTGGTTTGGTTTGTGGGGTTTTTTTAAATATGCTCAATTTTCTTATTTTCATCCTATTAATCTGGTTATGTATTCAGACATTTATTCATTGTTAACCTAAATTATGAATATTTTACAGTTTGTGATTTCGTTATTACCAGGAATAATTTTACCTATCTTTTGAAAATAATGTTCTCACTTTTTGTAGAAAACTTATGTTCACGTTAAAGAGACATTTTATCCTCAGAATCAGCAAATATCAGAGAAGATTACCTCCTTTATAAATAAAGGGCCTGTCGTGGTGTGAATCACAATCACTTCAGAACAAAAGGTTTATGCCTTTCCTTTAAGATCTCCAGTCCTGCAAGACCTCTAGAAGTTCATCTTTGAACTCAAAAGTAAACTGGCAGGTAGGATTATAAGACATAGAAACAGGAGAGGGAGTTGGAACATGGGATATTTAGCGTATGTATAGAACTGGGACCCTGCCATGTGCTTTTGAGGCATTGAATACACATCACAGCCTCACAAGATACCTGGGATGTGTATCTTTCAAGTTAGTGAATTCACAATGTTTTATAGGAGAGAAAAGACTATGAGGCATGAAATAGGAACAAGTTTCATGGTGAATGATACTCTATTTCAGTAGTTATTGGTTTTGACACTATCAGTGAAGAAAACCGCTATCTAAGGAAAAAGCAAAATGGTTAAATATTGACCTTAAATGCTCCTTCTGGAAGAACAGAAAATGAAATATAAGATATTTTATGAAGAGAAGTTGAAATACAAGGTATTTTATGAAGAGCATTAACACATAACAGGTAGTATCCCTGACTGAAACATCCAAATAACTGTGAGTGATTGCAGTGTGGAAGTGTTAAAGGCCCTTGCAATAAAAAACAATTGTAATTAATGAGAGTCTTTACAATATAATGAGGGGGAAAAGAAATAGAATAATTAATTAAACATATATAAAATTATGGCTGTAAAGAGAAATGTGTTTCGTAAACGTATTGCTTATCAGCAATCCTAAATGAGGTAGGATATTAGTTGCTATCAATCAGCTTAATCATGCATTTACTGATTCCTGACATTAGAATGATATCAAGAACAAGAGAAACTTCAGGGGATGTTTACACCCAGACCATTGACTGACTTAGAAGATGACTGTTAAAAAAATGCTTGCTGAGGGAAACAGATGAACTGCAGGTACTATTCAGATCCTTTGTGAAAGCTAAAATATAGACAGGAATATCAAGTCAAGAATAAGGGTTTAGAAGACTGCTATGAAGATTTCAGACATTGTTGGTATCTTGTATGAGATGTTCAGGCATATACTGAAAAGAGACACTTGAGACCATGAAAATGAAGGAGAGAGGATGATTTGAGGATTCAATTCTACAGCTTCCCATCTGTAAAATGAATTGCAAACTGCATGTTTTCAGAATCAGTCACGCCATGAGGAACGTGAAAATAAAAAAGAACCCAAAAAAGATGACTGGTAAGATATCTCAAAAGGCAATATTTTCTGGTTGGATGAAGAAAAAGAAGACAGAAAGAAATACTAATGATTTTGGAGTGGTTTGTAGGAGTCTCAATGTAAAGAAGACAGACTATCAAATATGAGTGAATTTGCCAAAAACAAAAAATAAAAATCTTAAAGTCACAAAAATTGCAATTACAGAAAGGTAAGACACATACAAATATAAGCTTTGAGCTAATGTTTTCAGATGCTGATCTGATTTGTGAACAGAAGGAAAAAAATTGAAGAATCTTAAAAGTTAAAGAGAATGGAAAAGCTTAATATTTTACAGCATTCTTGATTATTTAAGGCAAGAAAGGATAAACTAAACTGAATGCAGGCTTACACAAGTAAATTTCCCTTATAATCATGCTTTCTTATTAAATTATTAGTAATAAATAGTACTCAAAGATATTTAAACTCCAAATTGTTGACATCTACAGTAGTGAATTACTGTAGGCAGTATAGAGCAGATTACTGGGTATTACAAATCATACTTATTCTATCCTGCTATCTCTTTTTATAAGATAGTTATATATAAAATATTAGTCTATTGATTGCACTGAGACAAGATATCTGGCAGTGGTTTTTGCATCACATTTTTTCAAAACTTCAAGTTCTTTATGTTTTCTTTCAGGATTTCAAAAGACAAAATTAACGTGCAAAGCATTCAGTTTAGTTTATCCTTTCTTGCCTTAAATAATCAAGAATGCTGTACAGTGTTCTCTTTCAGGGGAAGGGAGGGCAGAACACTGAACAGGACTAAAAAGCTCTTGATGTGAATTAGCAGAAGGGAGGGCACATTTGTGGCAGAAGCTGAGATCCTCCAGAGTTTAATGGCATGCAATACGGAGATGCTTTCAGAATGAAGGAGCAGGCTGGGTGTATGGAGCTCCTCTGTAGGATGGATGACAGACTTGAGAGCTTGTGTATCAGGATCAGAGGAGAGAAAAATGGCAAGTCCTCTGCCTGGGAAGGAATAACAGCTTCCAGTGACAGACAATAAGGTTTACCAGGATGGTCTGTCTGGGGAGCAGCTCTGCTGAAATGGCCCTGGCAGTTGTGGCAGACAGAAAGCTGAATATGAGTCAGAGGCCCATGGCCGATGGCATCCTGGACTGGCTTAATTATCCTATTTTAATGAGGATTCATTAGATTTAATGTATAAAACTGTCCAGTTTTTGGGCCCCCTCAATACAAGAAAGATATTGACAGACTGGAGTGAGTTCAGTGAAGCCACCAAAACAGTCATGTTGTTGCAGCACCTGACCTGGTAGAAGAAGCTGAGGAACCACAGCTGGTTCAGCCTGGAGAGGAGAAGGCTTTGAGGGGACGTAACAGTGGCTCTCCATGGAGGTGGCTGAGAGAACAGAGCCTTCATAGTGGTGCATGGTGGGAGGACAAGAGACAATGGGCATAAATGGTAGAAGGAAGACTCTAACTGGATGTGAGGAGAAATGCTTTTCCTGTCAAGCAATGGAACAGGTTGCACAGAGAGGCGAGCAGTCAATGTCCAACTGGATGCAGCCCAACCAGCCTGGTCTGATCCCAGAGCTGACCCCTCTTTGAGCAATAGTTTGGTTTAGAGACCTGTTGAGGTCCTCTGCTGCCTGAATTATCCTATAAATGTTCTCTACAGGTAAACTTTATTCTGCTTCCATGTTGTTTCCCATATTTGTGAGGAAGAATCCTAGGGAGAAAATAATAGTGTTTCCAGATAATCATTTAGTGTAACTGGGAGAGAGGAGTGAGTTGCGTTTAATTGGTATACTACTTTCTATCAAGCCACAACTCCAGACCTAGGGAAGCATAAGTGTGGAATGTGACAGTATTTCAGCTCACTTCTGGTTTTGGTTGGTTGGTAGTTTGGTTGTGGGGTTTTGTTATATTGTTTTGATTTGGAGTTTTTGTGATTTTTGGCTCTTCTTCATTTTGATTTGGGTTGAAACTACAAGTTACTTAGCAGGTCATTGAATATTGAATAATGAAACTCAGCTTTCACACTTGGTGGGGTTGAAAAGAGCTAAAAAGAAAGAGCAATTGGAGATACAAGAGGGAAGCAAAGGGAAATAATGAAGAAAGGACAGTTGATAACATGGAACACTGATAATGGTATTACAGTGAGACCCCAGATATGGAAAACTAGTTTTCCAAAGTCATGGAGACATGATCAAGAAAATTCAGGGCAGGAATATGGTAAGAGATTTTGGCATGTTAAAGCTATTAGCCTTAAGAGAACTTGGCATCAGGCTGTTAATATTCAGGAAGGATGTGCATATCCTGAAAACAGAAAACCACCTGAAATCATGTGTGCATGCTCATGCACACATACACACAAGTACATACAGGGTAGATAATTCTGTAGCACATTACAGAATGATTGGTCTGTGCATGTATATTATATTTACAACCATACTGTTGAAGTATTTTAGCACAAATTCTGTTGCCATGATGAAATATTTAGCTGGAGTGATGGCACTTGGTATACATCATTGGAGTAGCAGCTATTAGTGTACTATAGTACATCATCGATGTGACAACTTTGAGAGGATGTGTAATATATAACCAGAGTAGTCCCATTTGGACATGAATATGTGGTATTTACTGGTATTACTAATGTAGTGGTGATTTTACTTTCATACAGCAAATAGACATAATTCTGATTCTAAAGAGCAGTGAAATTCCTGTGAATAGTGCCACAGCAGCTTCTACCATGCAGTGACTTTTGTCACAGGAAATGGCTTTCCGACTAGAGTCTATGTATACTGATTAGCACCACTTACTCTAGTACAGGAGTAAAAAAACCCACTACCGACAACAACAAAAAAAACTTATAAAATCAAACCAAATAAAACCTTAACAGAAACTGGTCAATCATTCCATCAGCAGAACAGTGTGGTAACACAGTATGAATTATTCTGTGTTTAAAAATGATCAGTAAGGGCAAAATGGACAGCTTTGAAAAATAAAAACCCCTTGATGGTTGTGGAAATCAACAAACCACATAGATGCTACACCTTCATCATTTGAACATAAAGTCATGAAAATAAGAGGTTCCAACATAGACTCAAAGGAGTGATGAAGAAACTAGGTTAGGAAAAAGGATGTAAATTTTTTCCTTAAAACTACACATGTTTTGTGGTATCTAAATTAAAACTGACTTTTTTTTTCCTTTAACCATAACCACTTATGTTCGCTTGCCTCAATTTTCACTGAAATTTAAACTTCAAAAGGGTCTGCATATTTGGCAGTGCAATATTACAACTATAGTGTCAAATCAGCACTGCATCTGAGAATCTTTATCATGCAGTTTTGTCTTCAAAAGAGTCTGCATATTTGGCAGTGCAATATTACAACTATAGTGTCAAATCAGCACTGCATCTGAGAATCTTTATCATGCAGTTTTGTCTCCAAAAAGGGACATGAGTCTTAGAAAATCATAGAATCATAGAATATCTCAAGTTGGAAGGGACCCATAGGGAACCAATTCCCTGCTCCTCACACAACTACCTAAAACTAAATGTTCCAGAAAGACTAAAGAAACAGCTACCATTGAAGCCTAATTAGACCAAAGATCCCCAAAAGAAAATAGTCTTTGACTATTTAACCACAAATATATTCCAAAATACTTCCCATGTTAGTGTTTTTTCCCTCCTTAATTCATTATAAATTTCTCCTATCTTACTATCTACATTCTTTTTTTCACCCTTGATTTACAACAACTCATAGATGTCACTGTAGAAATTAGTAGATTATAGAAATAAAAGCCAGGAAATGTTTACAGGAGCAATGGCTGGGGTGGAATCCAACAGCAAGCTAAGACAGTGCACAACAAGCCTGTGCTGGTTCAGCACATCTCCAAAGCACCTAGTCAACAGACATTCCAAGTAGTTTTTTACCTCAAATACCTTTTCCACCTTAATGCCACTTCTACCTCCATCAGCTGTACCACCTCCCCCTCCAAAAAAACAGTGAAAAACCAAATGTATTTTTTACCACTCTATTTCAAGATACATCTGAAGGTAGAATTCAATCCTAATGGTCTTATCTGAAGGTTTTCACTGATTTCAGAAGAGTTGTGTCATACTCTGAAGACCTATATTTCTTGGTTGGAGCTTAAAATTTTAAAATCAAAGAAACTTTTCAGCACTGAATGTAAATTTCCTTCTTCCTAGTAAACAAGTTTCATACTGAAGATAGCTTCAGCATTTGCTCCTTACTTTTGTGTGTTCTTGGACCAGACAGGAAAGGCAGACATTTTGTTGTATATATGAACCCAGTACTGAATGTTATGATGAGTAATTCCTTCCTTGCCCAATAAACCAGTGATTTTATGAAGCAACACATCACAGAATGCTTATCTTGTACCCTGTACTGACAATACAGTTTCCTGATGGGCAGCAATTTTCCATCTCTGATTTCAGGCATAGTGATTGTTTGCAGATTGGTTCTTTACAGATTTGTACCTTCAACTTTAAACTTTGCTTTCTGATAAACTACCAGTGAAACGTGTTGGGGAAAACATGCATAAAAAAAGATGACTGAAGAAAATAAATTTAAAAGCTCACATGAATAATATTAGATGGTTTTGCATAATGTTTATGGAAATGTTTTCCCATCTTTCATATAATTTTTTAACCTTCAGTAATATCTAGTTAGAAAGTGTCATTTTTGAAAGACATGCACGAACATTCTTTCCACGTATGAATATGAACCTGACAAAATGTGCAAACTTAAGCATTATGTATATTTGTGCTGGCCTTGCTTGTCCTTTGTCAGTACACTGAAAGAAAATGTATATAATATTTTTAACAAAATGCAACAAAGATTCTTCTAATAAATCAGGAAAAAAGTTCATTTTAAACTGTTGTTTGGGGTTTTTTTAAGTATTCTTTATATTATCAGTTTGGCCTGAAAACAGCTATAATGATGCAAATAAGTAGATTCCATATACTTAGATACACATCACTTTAAATAAGTTCAGGTTAAGAACTAAACAAAAAAATTTTGAGAACAGTTATTTCATGTAACTAAGTATGACTTTTAATCCTAGATATTTTTAAGAAATGAAGGTTAATAGCCAGTGGTTTATTTCTACTTCATTTTAGGGTGGTTCGTTGTTGTTTGATTTGTTTGCTTTGTTTTTTTTTTTCCTAGAAAAGAATCCTAATATGCTGTAGGTTATACCTAAAAAAATTTA
Organism: Gorsachius magnificus; assembly: GCA_034008185.1. Lineage (NCBI taxonomy): Eukaryota > Metazoa > Chordata > Aves > Pelecaniformes > Ardeidae > Gorsachius > Gorsachius magnificus. Next base: position 170,889,426 of record CM067081.1, read on the forward strand.
TTATCCAATATACATTAAAAAAGACCCAAATTTTTTACTTAAATTTGTCTCAAACACACATAAACACATACATACACACACACAAAGTGTTGCTTTGATTTTGTTTTAATTGGTGCATGTTATCATTTGTGATGATAACGCCCAATTTTGAAAATCTGTCCCTGCTGCTTTAATATAGGCATCCTTTGACTAAGGCCCTTGTGTATCTTATGTTTATTACTTTAATAAATAGAATTATAAATGCTCAAAGAAGGTTGTGAGTCAAAATAAAGAGTCTTGATGGCCATGTAAACCTTTCTGAAGTCTTGTCTTTTATGTATTATTTCATGCATCAGCAAAAAATGAAGGCAGAAAAAAAATATTTAATTTCAAAGAATTTGAAAATTAGTATTAGTTTTTAACCTATGATTATTTATAATAAAAATTATGTCCCATCTGATAGCATAAGAAGACAAGAGTAAACAAAACCAGTATGGATTTAGCCCTTTGGCTAAATGGGGAGTTCTACTGAGTTTTCCAAATTAGTTTGCTCTAGAATATTCATCTTAGCATCCAGTTGCTATTTCAGAAAAGCACAAGTCTCAGTCTGCCAGCACTATGATGATGTCTCAGATACCTCACCAAGTCTTAAAAAGCAACAGACACCCATTTTTAAGGAGGTGAACCATGCCCAATTTCTCCACAGATGGGAAGGGTTACATGTAACAAGCTTACATATAACCACCTCCATGTAGATAAATGAATCTATGCATCTTAATTTTGGGTAGAATCCTGACTATTTGAAGGAGTCTAATATAAAGTAGCAGATTACTATATACCATAAAATATCCTGTAAGCTTTGGCTCACTGTGCAAACCTGTAAGTAGCTGATATAATAAAAAATTATGCATTACCTCCCATTCCTTTGTTTTAAAATAGAATCATAGAATCATAGAATCATAGAATCACCTCGGTTGGAAAAGACCTTTAAGATCATCGAGTCCAACCGTTAACCTAGCACTGCCATCCCAACACTAAACCATGTCCCTAAGCATTACATTAATTGATTTCTTTCATTTAATTTTGGTGACCTTCCCCAATAAGTATAAAAATATTTTCTGACTGAATTTTCAGTGTGAAAAATATCCTGCCCCATAGCTGGCACTACGATAATTGCTCTGTTTAAATTTCACTTAAATCCTCAAAATTTAGCACTAGCAGAATTTCTGTACTGAAAGCTGTAAACACTATAAAAATGCTGTGAGAGACTTCAGAGTGAAATGGATGCTTCCCGTTTCTGGAGCACTCTTCTCTTATAAAGAATCCACTTCAAAACACTTCAAAGTCAATGCAAAGATTCCCAGTGGCTTCATTCAGCATTTGCTCAAACCCTGTTTCTGATACACTAAGAAGATAGTATAGTAGGTGAAGAAAAAGAAGAAAAGAAAAATCATCGTGCTTAGTGTAATACAGCAATAACTGGTACACAATTAGTTTTTTATTTCAACACTATTTCCCATATATTTCATAGTAATGAATGGGGGCTGTATTTTTTTGAATATGTTTGGTGATTTACAGAGTAATGAAACAGAGTTGAACAATGGGCTAGATAATAAATCATGAAGTATACTTGGTTTAGGAGTTTCTTTTATGTTTTAATTATTGATGCTCATGTCTTCTGTTGTAATATGTTGCTAAAACATTTTTAATTACTAAGTAAAAATAATGTAATTTTGTTGAGAGCTTAAATACTAAGTGTCTTCAAAATGGCTCAGAATATATGAATACTTGTATGTTATTTTGCTAGTTACCAAATGCTAGTGTAGTCTGCTCTTGTCTGGTCTATTTTTACTCTTCTTTCCTGTTCCCATCCCCACACTGCTCTCACCCTCAGATGTTTCAACCACTGTACACATTTGACCTACCTCTTTTTCCACATGACGTGTTACTCTTAACATTCATTAAAAATAATTCATTTTCATTTCTGTTCAAACCACATATTACACACAGTCCTGGTATTTGGGTCCTATGAAAAAATGCTTTCCTTGCACCCTTCTTTCCTGCTGCTCATCATTGCTTCCGTGGATATCAGAGCTACTCTCCTCTGAATGTGTTAGTCATTCATGAATAATGACATAAAAGCCTGGTTATGCTTTAGAAGAGGAGCCCTTTATTACAGTTTTCTAACAACCATTAATATCTATAATACTCAAGTTTTCTGATTTTCTTTTGTGAAAAGAAAATCATGACTATGTGACAAAATGGCATGGGGTCAGCAACTATTACTCCTTTAATTAATGCAGCTGAAATGCACGGAAACAGAACAATAGATTTCATCTGTGCCTGATAGGGGAAATTTCTAGGTTTTCAAAAACCTCTTATCTGCTTTCATTGAATTCATAAACACTAATTAGAGCAAAAGTCTACTGTCATGGTCACATCATTTTTCCTGATCCATGCATCTGAAAGAAAGCAAGGTTGCTTATATATCAAATAATTTCCTTCATGTAAAATTTCATTAGAATTATTATTCCCACAATAAAAGAAAATACATTTAATATTTATAATGACCCTAATTCTTCTTCATAGGGCTGTAACCCTCTGGGTTACAAAAACTTAAAGGACTGAATCCACACATGCTGAAATGCATGTTGAGCCAGGGTGCGGTCTGGAAAGCAAGGCTAGTGTTTCATGGCAATCTAATGGATGATTCAAAATACAAATGTATACTCCCAAAGTGAGTTACTGACTTTTGCTCTAAGGGTAGGTAGCACAAGTAAGAAGAAAAGTCAGTGATCTAAATGTATTGTCTGAACAAAAATTTTGATGTACTTAATGGACTATGCATACTTGTACTCATTGACTGCACTCTGACTACTTCCCTCTAAACCTCTATTGAGTATACAGTATCTGGGGTGGTTTCTTATTAAATATTGAGAGAATCTTAAAGTTGTACTGTTCTTGGAAGGCAGTAAGTCAAAATTTCTACTGTGCAGAATCAGCTCAGACTTGTAAGCTCAGACTTCAGAATTCTGAAGCTACACATAAGGAAATGTAATTTGATTCTTAAAATAATTTCCCAGAGCAGACTCTTTGGAAATTTACACACCTCTTTTCCTCCAGTTAAAACTGAATGTTTACATACAAGCACTATAAAAAGCATGCTCAGTGTAGTCTCTTCACCTGAAGGAGAAAAATAATTCTTTTCTGTCAGGCACAGATTTCAAATGCAAGAGAAAACAGGAAGTCTTAGTGATATTTTATTTTAATGGAGAAATGCTGGGAGCTGTTATTTGTATAACAGTGCCATGGTGCTACTACTTTACATTTCAATGTTTGGGTGATATCAAAATTGTCTCAAAATTGTTTCAGCACAAACAAGGGGGGTGTGTGTGTATATATTTGTTTCACAAGCAAGTTATATGTGTACACAGATGTGCACTTCCTAAAATCCTCTTCCTGTTCTTTTATAGGAACTTTGATGGGAACAGAATTAATAAGTTTCTAGACATAACCCTGTGTATTAAGAGATGTCAGAAAGCAGCATGAAAACTTTGGCATTGTTTTATGCCTATTTAATTTTTCTTGATACGGGGTGAGGGATGTGAAGTGATGTTATCCTGCTGATCTTATCCTACACTTCATTGGCAGAGGTTTGTTCAATTACAAAATCCAGTTTCCACATCAGGGCCTATATACATATATGCACATCATTCCAGACATAAAATTTTCCTAGCATTTAGACAAAAGACTCTTCCTTATATACCCCACCTTTGCGAAATCACTTGCTTCAGTTACAAGCTCTGTTTGGTACAGAGCAGTCCTGATCTGCCAATATTAGTTGTTGTCTCTCCATTCTACAGATCTCAAGGTCCATCAGCCCATCTCTTGCTGTTGGCTGATTCTTGTCTCTGGCTCAATGTCCATCAGCCAGTTATCTGTTTCTTTGGTCCGTTTTTAGATTGTTGGAGCATATTTAATTTCAAAGTTGCAATAAATATTAAAGACAATCTTAATCATAATGCAACAAGAATCATCATAAACAAATGAACATGAACTCTCCTGGTTTCAACTGCAGGTGAATATAGCAGTGCAAGCATATAAAACCTGTGTTGGCTCTTTTGGGACAGTCAGCTCTCACAAATATGTGGCCTTCTGAAAAAGGTGTGAAGGAGGACAAAATATGGATAGACACTTCTGGTTTTCTACCCTTTTAATAAAAGCTTACTTTTCTTGCTGGCGATGTAATTGCCGCTTTCTTCTAAGACAACAGATTCCAAGTGAGACTGTACATTCAAGAAGGATGAAGTAATTAGCTACTGATCAGCATAGTTCACCATAATTCTAGATACAACCATTTTTCTCATCTAGAAAATTTTTGCATTCATGAACACATTCTATTATAGAACAAACTTTTTCCTCATTCTTAGGAAATTCATTTGTCAAATTGCTTCAGACAGTAATTGAAAATACTGTTCATCTACACTGTACACTGCCATGGATTTTACTCTCTGGGATATTCAGATGGTCTTAATTAAGATGTGAAGTAGGATTTTCTTGTTTTCTACAAATGAATGTTAGGTATTTTTTCCCAAGTGGCCCAGAGTTCTAAAGCTTGGATTTTTTATCATCTAATACTTATTGGCCTCTGAGAGAGACATAAATGATTACAAACCCTCAAAATTGCAAGCCAAGCATGGAAAATCTGTGCAGCTTGGTAAAGGGTAGAGGGCCAGGTAAGAGGATGTGGACCCTACCCCCAGGCAGTACAGATCTCACCATCTTCATATCTGGATTTTATCCCAGATGATGACATATATATATACATAATACAGATTTTTTATTACAAGTTTTAAATATAAGTTTAATATTAAAAAAATCACTTAATGCAGCAGAAGTTATTCTCTACATATTTTTACATTAAAAGCGGGAAAAGAAAAAAACCCTACCAGATATTTTTTGTTTTATTGTGTCAGAGTCCATGAGTATTGTGGTAATCAAATGTATCTGGTTTAAGACATTTAATAGTGTCCTTCTTTGCAGTATTTATCTATCTTATTGGTGAGAAAAAGCTTTCAAAAATGTTGATTTACAGCTTTTTCCTGAAAAGCACATTCTGAAGTCATAAAAATGTTGTTCACACTTGAACCACATTCCTGAATATTATATGTACAGAAAATAAAATTTTAAAAAATAATGCAGATCATATTTTACAATTCAAGTAATCCCAGAAAGCTGGTATCATCTTCCACAGAGAGTCATAAACAAATATTATTTGAATTAGTGAATTTGGTAAGGAATACCATAAATAAATATGTCCTCTTACCTAGTAGCTGCATAGCATAGTGTCATATATGAACCTGTCTATTCCACTGATGCCGTAAATAAGAAATTTGTAAAGCAGTAGACTTAGCAGTTTAGAATACTTGTGAAATTCATTGAATAGACTATGTACTAATATCAGTCACTATACCATACTCTTAGAGATTTCTTTGTCTCTTTTAGTTTGTTTAGGACTCTTGTAACTCTGAAGGAAACAAATTGCTTTGTTTGATATATAATGTAGTTCTAAACCAGGAGAATTCTCTTGTATTCCTCTCATAAAGAGGAAACTACAGTGGAAAAGCTTATATAAGAAGAGCTTTTCAGGGTAGCTTTGGTCCTATAAAACATTAAAAGAATTTTTTTTATTAAAGCCATGTACTCTTGGAATTTATTTTAATTCTTCCCATGCTGGCCTTTTAAGAGAGGTGACCCTTAGTCATTTCTACCCAGAAAATAACTCGATAGGTAGGTACTTCCCAGACAAGCCTGCAGGCAGGTCACCAGAACAGCTTGTCCAGAAATGATGTAAAAGTTCCTGCTTTGCCCTTCCTAGCAGTATTAGTCAGTACGACTGCCTTCTGGGCAAGAGATTGGGCTATCACACCTGGAGGCAGGTCAACATATAGAGACATATGTCTATGAAAGTCTAAATTCAAAGCATTCATGTTCTAGAAAGATTCTAATTCAGAATGCATCAAGAGAGATAATGTATCTAAAGCAAATCTGTTACCAGATAACTTCTCTGCAGATCAATAGACTGGTCTCTAATGTAATTTATAATGTATACAAGGGCATCAGTAATTTAAAACAGAATTTAAATTCCTTTTCAAACCTCAAAATTTTAGGAAAAATGGCAAAATAGACTATTGGTGAAGATGGACAACTTCACTTTATGAAGTGTTGGAACATATGGTATAAGCTCTACAAAACAAAACATTTAAAATAATGCGACAAACTATCAAGTTAACTGATACCATTATTCTTGCAACTATCCTTTCTCCTTTTCTCCACCATGCTCTGGGTAGAGTGGCTGGAAAGAAAAAGGAAGTTAATAAGCACTTTCTAAGGGCTGTTGTATTCCACTTCTACTGCCTATAAAGATGGTTGTTGTCATATAAGGTAATGGACCTTGTAACCCCACATTGCTTCAAGCCATTACGTAGAAGAAAGTTAAATATTTTAAATAGACAAGATAAATATCCAAATATATTTTCAATATACTTTTAATTTATAGCTGGTAGTAGCTGAACTGGTTTTTAAAATCATTATTTTCCAAACAGCACTTCTTCATTTTATATGTCATTTTTTCTATAGAAATAAATTATATATATTTATATCCTTTGTCAGGCATCTTGCCTTGAAAAATATAATGTAATGTAAAGTATGTCACTTCAGGAGAAGCCACATGGGAGGCACACAAAAGCAACTAGTATTTTCCTCAAGCAGTGAAAGTACAGAGATTTTTCAATATCTCTGTTTCCCATAGCAACCCACCTGTTGACCCACTTCAGGAAAATTTTATCCATTTGTACCCAATTTCTGATTTCCAAAACTAAGCAATAGAAGAAAATAATCATTACTGAGAAATAACTGAAACTGATTCCAAAAAGGATTGGCTGAATATGGAAATGCACAGATTTTTTTTTTTGTAAACCATATTTTATTTTCATATTTTTTCAGTAGCAAGTTGTGTGTGTATGTATAAAAATATAATGACCATATTGATATCATAACAATTATATTGGCTTCTCATATATAGCTTTCATCAATACTTTAAAAAGAAAAATTAAAGATTAAATTGACAGCTATAAATATGCTGTAACTACTTTGCTATGTTAAAATTTGCAACCATAAAAAAAGTTCATTTGAACTCCTGGACTCTTAATTGCAGCAGACAACTGAGTCAACACAAAATTGTTCAGTTTTTCCTTCAGTAAAATGAACTGGGGTCTAACACATCAGTGGAAAACATATTTCTGGGTATATGGAAGAAATTTTCAACTCTCACTGAACTGAAAATTCAAAAGAATAATTTCAAAACACCATTAGAGAGTTTTTGTAATGATTTTGTCGCTTTCTCATTTTCCTTATAAGCATACCTTTAGAGAGAATTGCAACAAGGGGATGAGCTCCAAGTATTGCCTGTTCTTACTCGCAGCTGCAGAACACAGGGCACCATGTACATTTCTGCTAAGACATGGGATGGAGCTTGGTGGCCAGTGCTATGCTGTCCTTCAGCCACATGAAGCAAATGCATTAAAAAGATAATAATAAGCATGAACCATGAAGGTGGGATTGGAGAAATTTTTCAGTTTTAATTATATAATATCACTGCTATAGGTTATTTTCCAGGAACTTTGATTACTACTGTCCAACCACTTTTCTTGTTGGAACTTACTTTATTTCCTTTATGAGGTACTTCAGAGGTTGAAAGATAGCTTTTCAAAAATCTTTTTTCAATTTTAGGAACCTAGGTGGTAGAAATGTGAAAATGCAATTGAAGAATATATTTGTCTTCCTACTGATACAAAGGAAGTAATTAATGAGCTACTCAAACCGTCTTTCCACACACTTGCCAGTATGCAATATTAGGTAGTAGTGATGCTTGTTATTTTCAATGTCGGTAGTTTATCTTAAAGGATTCTCTTCTGATATCAGGGTATCTAAAAACTGATGAGACTTCTGGAGTTGCATGTTGGATTTTTTAGAGAGATATTTTTATTGGTTTTTTTAAATGATAATTTAATTTTTCTCTTTTTCTGTTGAGATTATACTGGTTTCTGATATCATTATTATTTTCTGTATATCTATTAAATAAAAAAAACTTAAGATTCAGAATAGAAGAGAAAATGAAGTCAAATAGACAGAGAGAAGTAAATTTGAAAATGTGTTTCACTGTATCTTGATATGAGGAAGACTTTTATTAAGTGCCTGCAACATGAAATATTTTAGGAGGAGAAATGCATTTTGGTTATGAGAAGACAAAAACAGCTGCCTAGGAAGACAGATTAGTTTCCCTCTACTCATTGGCCCTTGGATATTTCAAAAATTCATTACTGGTACATTTTGTGTGACCATATTTTTTTCTGTTTTCTTTCATAGGAACGTAATGACCAGATAATTTTACAGACCTTGTAGGATTTGTTCCGTCCCTATTATAAGTTTAAGAAACTTTTCTGAAATTCTTTCATCCTTAAATCATGCTGGAAGCAGTGCAAGAGATAGTTTTCTTGGATTGTCTGGTGTTTGTAGTCTCAATGATCCCAGACAGCAGCTGTAGTGATAAAGAGTGAACCAAGCTTTCATAAAACTCAGCACTAAAAGTTTGCTTAAGTTGGCTAGATTTCTGCAGGGTACGTGGTGTATCTCAGAACCTTTCATCTAGTTTGACTTTAGTTATAACTGCAAGTTATGTTGGCAGGTAGAGGTAATATCAGCCTTTAGAGATACTTGAGTAAAAATACTGAATAATAGAATTTAGTGACTAAGCCTAGAATTCATGATGTGATGTCTGATATGAAAGCATATCCTATTTTCAATGGTAAGTCTCTTACAGTCTGCATATGTTGATAATTAGTAACAGTATTTGAGATGTCCACACTTTTTTTATTTTTAAAAAACTTCCCTCCTGCAATATTTTTCTTGCTTTTCTATTGTTAAATGACAATTTATATACTTAGTTTATATACTGTACTTTTCATGATATTTATCCAAATGAGCAGTTACAGGGGTTTTGATTAAATTTTGGTTGTATTTGGCAAATAGGACTTTAGCTTCTACACCATTTAGATTGCTGAGGAACCATCCAGATTTTCAAATTATTTAGACATTAATGGCAGAAATGAATACACCAGAAAATATCCAAGGAGGTAATTGAGAAATTTTAGTGGATGCCTCTCTACATCTTTAAGTGTGTAAGAAAAATAAACCTTAAGGCACTTAAGTATTCAGAGACATCCCAGTAACAGTGTTTTTGAAAATTCTTGTAAGGCTACTAGTAGATGATAAAGTTATTCTCACCCTGCAAGTGTGTAGCAGACATGGCCATAAGTGTAACAGAAATACACATTTGCATCCCTTCTCCACACAGTCTTATATTGGATTAAAGATTTTTCCATCAATATAGCTGTCAAACTAAAATGAAAAGTTTAGTTTGTCTTTCATTAAAGAACTGTGTACCCACTCGGTTCTTTATAGTGTTTTTTTTCTAAATGTTCTTTATTGATTGTTTTTTCCACTACAACTGCAGTTTGTCTCATTTTTTGAGCAGATCGAGACTCTAATATTTACCCACCAGAACTAAACTTTATGTCAAGGCAATTAATCCCTTGACAGTTTGATTGTAAGTAAACTTGATAGTGCCATGATACCTCCTGAAGGGGCATATTGCAAACTCCAAAAACAACTGTTCCTTACAAATAAAAAGCTAATCTTCAGTGCAAGCCTAAGGAGAAATATTCTGCTCCCTTTGTAAATCCACATAAAAAACTCAGTCATTAGAGTTGCAGCATATTTTCCCCAAATGGAGACCTATTCTTTACACTGGAATTTGTTCATTTTTATCTATCTTGTTAGCAATTGGACTGTCAGGTATTTTCCCAGTTTATTAACAAATAGCTTTGGGGGAATTTAGGCTCTGGTAATCAGGAAACTGGTAAGAAATTGACAGTACTGTAATTACATGTATTAAATATTAGGATTACAGAAAAAACTAAGGAGGAAAGAAGTTTAATTTTGAAAGAAATGCTCTGTTTGCAAAAGAAGGAGTGATCTCTTATGTATCAAAGCAGAATAAAGTCTGGTAGTGGGAAGCAAGCTGTGGTACCCTTTCTTCCTCTGATAAAAATGGGATTTGTTGCAGACTGTGGCACTTCATAATACAAGTCGTATTACGATCAGCACAGGCTGATATCAGATATCAGAAAAGAGCAATTTCCCAAACCACCTAGGATCAACAGGTCTTAGTATTCATACGTTGCTATGGAGGAAGCTGTTTAAAAATCTTTTATTACAATTATTCGCAAGTGGAAACCACAGTTTCTAGAGTACTTATTTTTTTCATGATAAACTAGACATGTACATACATGTATATATATGTATGTTCTATGAAAATACTTTGTATATAATTTTAATTTTAGTTTTTATCAAATTTGAACTGACCAAAGCTAATTTCAACTGAGAAGAGTTTCAATGGAATCAGCTGAGAAAAACATTGAACTGCTTCTTACTTTCACTAAAATGTCATTTGGGAAATGTACTCTGAGTACCTATTCTCTTTGATGTGGCACATTTCTTTGACTAATGTACCTAGTTGTAGCACTGAAAGTATTACAAGAGTGAAAATATTCATCTTTCTGTTGTTAAATATAATAAATTGACTCAGAAAATTAGTCCTATAAGTAACGTCAGTGTTCCAAAGGAAAAATAATACTTTACTAGAGGAAAAAAGAAAAAGGGGGGGGGGGGGGGGGAGGTATTTAAAAAATAGCATGATAAGCCAATTCAATACATCTAGCATTTTTAGGAATTTTGTAAAGGTGAGATTTGTTATTTCTAAATTGTCTTTTTTTAGTTCTATTTTTATGTCAGTTTGAAGAAAAAACAAAGCTTGCATGACATAAATTCTAAATTTCATAATTAGTTATCAATGTTCCACTAATATTTTTTCCTTCCATATATCTTTGTCAACTGAGTATTCATCATAGGAATGCCCATATTGCACATGAGTAGTCAAGAATATCTTCCTTTTATTATCTATAATCCACCATTCATTATCACTGTTCCACTTTTAAAATAACATGCCCTACTTAGAAATAATAGCAATGTCATACATTAGACACACAGTTGACATAATAGGCTCAGCCCCCCAAAAAAGAGAACAGTTTGAAATATGCAAAATCTGATGTGCTGTTGTGTATGTTTCTAGAAACTACAACTTGTGTGAGTAAAAAAAACCAAAAACTAAACAAACCAGAGAATAATTTTGCTTTGTTTCTCATTCCAATTGAAAAAAAGGGTGGGTAGAGGAGGGGAAGGATGAAGGGAAAATGTTACTTGGCCAGATTTACTTGCAGATGTACGCATCTAGGATATGGAAAACTGAGTGAAAAAGAATTTAATGGTTTCTTCTCTTCAGTTTCCATACCACCATGCAGTGTTGTAAACAGAGCTTCTGAAGCTTTCCCCAAGGTTCTCAGTGAAAGCAGCAGTACAGAGAAGTAGTAAGATGGATGGATTTGTAGACTGGTAAGAAAAATATTTTTGATAGTTTCTAGGCCTCACAAAATGCCCTTTTATCATCAAGGTTTTAATCATTGGATTAAAAAGTAACAAAGAGAAGAAATAAATAAAAGATTAAAATTAAAATTGTCTTATGAAAAGCTGTACTTTAAATGTAAGTCATATTGGTGGAGAAAGGTTTTAAAACAAATGAGAAACTTCAAATTTTAGGATGTATATTTCTGGTTTTCTGCAATATTCTTTAAAGTTAACTTCAGTAGGCATAATTCATGATATGAACTACTAAATTTTATAATGTAAAAAAAATGCCAAAACACTTCAGTAGCTTCTGCACGTCGTATGTAAATTACTACTTTCCAATCAATAGGCATTTTAAAATACAATTGGTATTCTGGAGCTATAATATGCAATCTGTGCTACTGATGTTATGTATTCACATCATAGATGTGAGCTCTAGAGAAACAATTACAATATATGCTGCAAATGCATATTAAAACGCAAATTACATTAAGGACCATGCTTTAAAAGGAGACATAACCCAGGCTTCAATTTTGCACCTGCAGTCATTTCCAGAATCAACAGTGTGGATGCATAATTGCAAACCAAATGATTGCATGTAACTGTTGAGATAGTTAATTTTCAGGTTCAGTCATCCGGTTACATATTTAAATGCTGTAATTTGTGTCAACAATTATTAATGCCTATAAGATTTCCATTACAAAATTTGTTTTGCTTTTACAAATTGGGCCTTAATATCCATGTGTTTTATTGTCTTCCGGTACATTATTGGTTGAAGAGGGATATTTGTAATACTATGAAAAGAAGATTTTTTTTTTAAACCAAATATACATTTCTGGTGAAATTTCAAATTAATATAATCTGTATTGCATCTAGACAAACTGAAAAAAATAGTTTCTGATAGACAAGAAGTGTTTGAGGCAGGGGGGGTCCAACGTGGGTTAAAGCTACTTACAGGGTTTTTTCTTCCAAATTTGCAGCATGTTAGAATTTTCTTAGACCCTGCTGGCAAATTTTCTTAGACCTCTGAAGCTGGTGTGCTTCTATTAGCCATTTGACTGTGAGAATGTTGTTCCCACAGACCAGCTGTGTTGTGTTGAAGGTTCCTAAAAAAATACTGTGCCATTGACAGACATCCCCTGTAATACCTTACTCTAAGACAGTTTTGTTAGGAGCCTACACAAAATCTCGCAATACTACCTTAAATTCAGTGGAACGTTTAAACAAAGTGTTCTGGAGCTTAATGAAATGCTATTTTTTAGTGAAACTTGACTCTCAGTCAGAAAAACTCCAGCCAAAATTTCTCACACTCATGTTACCTGACCTTTGATTTGCCTCATGCAATATTTCTTACATAGTTGTAAAGTTCGTACTTGTGAGGATGTAAGAATACCCAGCTAGTCCATCATACTCATGTTTTTTAGCCATCAGTGGATGGATTAACTACATTTGGAAACAGGTGGGTTAATTTGAGTACAGTTTTGTTTGGTCGTCCACAAGACCAAACCAGAGACTACTTATTCAAATGAAACACATTACCTTTAACAAGAATATTTGACTTTGTGTTTGCTAGTTGTTAGTAACTACCAAGCCATAGCTCAGCTATAGAAACATGAACATAAAACCTTTAGAAGAAACATTAAAGTGTTTCTCCTAAATCCTGATTCTACAGCACACAGATGGATGGTATCTTGCCACACCTCCCATGGTACACCTTCTAAAATAGCCCTATGAGGTCTTTATGCCTTAATTCCCTTATTAGGTGTATAATATGGCTTTCCGGTTTGAGCCACAGAAACAGCTGATTTTCTGGGTATTCAAAATGGGTTTTTTGTTTCAAAAGAAAAAAAAAAAAAACACATAAACTGCCTACTTGGTTAGTCCTGTCCTCAGATTAGGCTTCAAACTTGGGGATGAGAAGTAGCAAAGTACTGCCAGCACAGATTACTTGCGGTCCCGTACATGTTTACAGATTATGTACATCATAAGCGAGGTGTGATAATCAGAGAACTGTGCATGGCTATTGAGTTTGCCTATTACCCAGTGTGACAAGAATTCATAACACTTCAAAGGGATCAGGAAAAATGGTGGCTAAATTACTATCATCACGCATTGCAGGATTTAGCTCACAGATTAGGGCACCAATAGGTATCTAGTTATCTAGCCATCTAGTCAATATTGTCAATGCTGCCAATAGATTCTCAAAAGCTGTTTAGCTGATCAGCCACCCAAACACACAACTAAGTTTCCCAGAGGCATTTGCTGTCATTGTAAGCATTGTGATATACGCTCTTAGGCTTCACTTACCTCTTCATTTCAGAAGGATGAGTGTCTCTGTAGGTTTTGTTATATCCTTTAGCCACATAAGCATGCCTCTGATGTCCCTAAGTGACAAAAGAGGCATTAAATACTTATACTCGGGAATCTCACCTTAAATTTCTACATTACTGGGGGCTGAACTGCTCTTTAACCTCCACTGGCTATATTGAATAAGCACATGGGTCTGTTCCCTGCATGAAGGCACCTTGTGTCATTTTAGATGCTCTAAGTTATCTGAGATATCCTCACTGATGCAAACACAATGCAGAACCTATAGGAAAGCAGAATCCTAGTGTCATGGCAGATGGAAAAATACTTGAGAGAATTTCAGCTGAGAATAGATATCTAATGTGCAAATGAGCTGATCTCAAGTTCACATGTGAATATCTACATACAGACACCTTCACATACAAATGGAATCTCACTCTCAGTTTCATGGTTTTTTTGGAGTAAATGTTTTAATTTTTATATTTGAATATGTATGGAATTCTTGTAACTGAGGTGAAAGTAGCAGTGCTTGTACAGACACCTGAAAAGGAGAAGGGCAGCCTGGTGAACATAAAGGTCTGGATCTTTAGCTGATGTAGCTAGGTGCCTTCAATAGAGGTACATTGATTTACATCATCTGAGGAGCTGGCTGAGCTATAACACAAGCACTCAATATTGTCTGAGTTCTGTATTCTGTCATGCTAATCTGTCATATGGCAAAACCATTTATCCTTAAAACTCAAGAATCATAGAATCATAGAATGTTTGGGGTTGGAAGGGACCCCTAGAGGTCATCTAGTCCAACCCCCCTGCAGTGAGCAGGGACACCGCTAACTAGATCAGGTTGCTCAGAGCCCCATCCAACCTGGCCTTCAATGTTCCCAGGGATGGGGCCTCCACCACCTCTCTGGGCAACCCGTTCCAGTGTTTCACCACCCCCGTTGTAAAGAATTTCCTCCTTATATCCACTCTAAACCTACCCTGGTTTAGCTTAAAACCATTACCCCTTGTCCTGTCACAGCTGGCCCTACTAAAGAGATTTTCCCCATCTTTCCTATAGGCCCCCTTTAGATACTGAAAGGCCGTAATCAGGTCTCCCCGCAGCCTTCTCTTCTCCAGGCTGAACAAGCCCAACTCTCTCAGCCTGTCCTCATAAGAGTGGTGCTCCAGCCCTCGGATCATTTTAGTAGCCCTCCTCTGGACCCGCTCCAACAGTTCCATGTCCTTCTTGTGCTGAGGGCTCCAGAGCTGGACGCAGTACTCCAGGTGAGGTCTCACCAGAGCAGAGTAGAGGGGCAGAATCACCTCCCTCGACCTGCTGGCCACGCTTCTCCTGATGCAGCCCAGAATACGGTTGGCCTTCTGGGCCGCCAGCGCACATTGCCGGCTCATGTCCAGCTTTTCATCCACCAGCACGCCCAAGTCCCTCTCGGCAGGGCTGCTCTCGATCCTTTCTTCCCCCAGCCTGTAATGATACTGGGGGTTACCCTGACCCAGCAAGAAAGAAAGAAAGAAATTTTTAAATTGTCTTTCACTTAACTATTTTAACAGTATTTGCATATAAAGACATATTTCTTTAATCTTTCATGACTATAAAATATCTCTTAGGAAGATCTGCCTCAAAGTTATTTGAAAGTAGCTAAGTCTTCAAAACATAAAAAATCAAAAGGCAGTGATTTCATTTATCATAATACTGTTTTTTAGAACACAACATGTTTATGTTTTACTATTTAAGAGAGAAAAATATAGCTAATTTTGTAATTAGGTATTATTGACTTTTGAATAGTTATAAGCAATATCTTGATAGATCTTTGCCTATAAATCTAATGGCATTTATTGTTAATATTATAGCTCTGTTTGTTCAGCTTTCAAGTACTTAAAAACAACCTAATTTAATTGATTCATAAAGCATCTGAAGTCAATCCATTTCCTTTTCTTTTTGTGATGGCTTCTTTATATGCCCCTGAATGCATTGTTTTCTTGTTTCCTTTATAGAACATTTACGAATACAAATAAAGAAAACAGTTTTGCATTGATTATTATGGGTTTACTTTGGTTTTATATACACTTGTGCAGGTATGAAAAATAAGTGTCTGAGATGGATTCACATTTTCCTTCAAAAGAAAAAGCTCACATCTCTGTACTGTTGTTGAAGAAATGTTTTGTGTACTTGACAAAGCCACTGAGTGTGGTTCAGACTAGTGACCTGAATCATTAAACGCTGTCAAAAAGGAGCAATATTGTTCTAGTGACATCAATCAAATGGTAATGCTCTTTGACATTATTCCTAAAGGACTCTGAAAACTACAGCAGAGAGCTATGGGATGTTTTATTATTGTACATGAAATACTGAGATTTTTTGAATGGGTAAGGGGATTACATGGTACACCATAGAAACAAATCTTATTTTAAGAATATAATGCTTTTATTTATATACGTATAAGAGCATTGTGAATTATAATTTCATTGTTTCATGTAGAAGTTTGATGGGATGATATAACAAAATCTTGCAATTTTAGTCCAGGCTCTGGGATCAGGAAAAACCAAAGAATTAGGCTGCAGTTTAACGCTCACAGTAAAGCTCAGTAATTCGTATCATTAAAGGTTTCTAACACGAAGTGCTATGCCCAGGACAGGATTAGTTTTTACTTATAATTAATAAAAGTATTAAATACATTCTGTAGATGTGCCCCAATTTTTGCACAGTGCCAAAGGCATACTTGGTGCCACTCATGTACAAAGTCAGAGGTGGCAGAAAAGGCATCTTCCAACTTTTCCAACCTTTCCAACTCCTTAGCTTGACCCAGCACTGAGATGGTTTCCAGCTAATTTATACTAGCTGAAGGGTTACTTAGACCTTGCCTTTCTTCACCTTTGGCACTTGTTCCAGAAACAACTAGAAGCAGCATGTAATGAAAAATGTTCAGTATAATTTTTATAGCCCCAGAGAGATCTCTTTGCATTCTAGGAAGCCCTAGTGCTCTCTAAGGGCATTTTCCTGATGGTTTCTCCTTAATTTAAGCAAGTAGACTAGGAGCTAAACCCAGTACATTTTTTATATAAGAATAACTTCAAATTATGAAGAAGTTTGATCAATAACTTAATAATTATTTCAGCTCTCCAAATACAATTTTTGGCTATGATTGACCTATTTTTTTCTTGTAGATGGCATATAACTTGCATTTATGACACCTATCTATATTTGTAATTGGAAACCTGGCTGCCACAGAAAATGGTGTGCCATGAGATAGTTAATTTTTTTTTTCTGTTTTAAGTGGAGTAAAAATTCACTTTCCTTTACATGCTAGCATCTAAAAGCACCCTGGTTTTCCTATACTGGAATTCCATTGTTAGTAGAATAATGAAAAGAGGCTGGTATTCTGAAGACCACTGGCAAAGAGAAACACATGCGATGGGATTATAAAATGGTCGTGAAAGCATATAACATCACCATTTGAACAAATTTTACTCCTTGCTTGATTAAATCTATTAATTACTGATTGATTCTACTAACGTCATCAGTTTAAGGGGTTTTGGGAAAGGTTTAGGTAGCCAAGGTTTGAATGAAAAGAACAAGACAGTGCTAAACAGTGTATTAGAACATGACTAGGATTTGGTATCACTTTATACCAAATTTGCAATAAATTGCATGAATGCAAGCATCCATGCAAGAATAATTAAAATATTAAAAAAAAAAGAAGAAGAAAAAAGAAGGGTCAAATACCTGTAATTGGAGCTGGTTACTGTTTAAGAAGAAATTATTTTAAAATAATATATTTTTTATTATCAAAACGTCTACCTACAGACTTCCCAGAAAATCCTTTTTTCTTCACTGCAGCTGAAGCCATATGCACTGGAATAAAATGAAAGTAAATGTAACTCCCTGTGAAAGTTTTAAAAAAATTACAATGTCCATAAAATGCATTCTTGCCTATAATAAATGGTCTTTTATTCATAATGTGTATTCTGATTCATGACTAAAGTGCTTAACAAAAGTTACAGCTTTGTTGTGTCTGAAATATTTATAGTAAGGAATATTTGTGGAGAACTTACATTTTAAAAAATTTATAATAGCACACAAAATGAATGGCCGTATACAGTTAGCACCCGGTGTCTAGCATTGCCATTCAGTGATAATTATGTAAGTATTCAATAGATCTTTTGCCTTCCATTTGTCTGTGGTTTTTATTGAATTTTTTTGTATGATAGGAGGTTATTAATGTTAGTATGGTAGCTCTGGGAAAGTTCAAACAGAGTCACCTTTAAAAAAAAAAATCTATAGGAGTTAGGTCTTTTTTATGTGCTTTCATAAAAGAAGGTTAAAATGCTTTAGGGAATATTCTTCTCCTTGGTATGAACATAATTCCCATTAGCCATTCTGGCAGTGCAGTATATGCACAGAAGAGACAATGGACTTTTTCTGATAACTTTTCCCCAAAAACCTCAATCAGGTGATTGTTTGTCTACTCCTTGGAACAGTTGCTACTTAGTCTGGATCAACTTTGACATAGATCAACACAGTAACACTGGTAAACAGATTGAAACCAAGAAGTGTTTTTTATTTTTTATACAAAATTTAATAAGCTTATTGTACTTTTGAGTCCTATAAAATAATTATAGAGTTCTATACTACTCTGATTAGCAAGAAAAAACTTATTGAGAAATCATTTTCTAAGTGTATGTTTATAAGAATGTATCACAATCCTGCTTGTTTGCCTCAGTTAACAGAATTTTTTTTTTCTGAGGTAGTCCAGCATTAACAATTGAGGAAATGTTACAAAAGAAGGAACATGCCTTACAGGTGTACTTCAAAATAAGTATCAACCAGAGTGTTCCATGAGTGTTGCAATTTGGTGTTCAATTGTTTTAAGGCTGTCCATGAAAATAAAGGTAAACTTTACTGAACTACAATATTTAAAATGAAAAAATGAACAGTTACAAATTCACTTGAATATCCTTAGGATAATATTAATAAAAACATGTGTCTGAAATCAGCAAATTGACTTGCTTAGTTTATTTTATTTCTTGATCTCTGAAAAGATCAAGATTACTTACAAGATCTGAAAAGATCAAGGTTACTTTTTGGATGTTTGTATTTGTGCTCTGAGGGTTTCCTAATAAAAAAATAAGGCAAGTCTATCTGATCTTGAATTGTATCCAAAAGGCTGTGGAGAGGTAGTTGTAATCCACTTGCAGGAATGTCATGAAATGTTGCCACTGGTTGCATAATGAACTTCCATGTCAATGGTAGTGATAATCTGACGAGGGAAGAAGCCTCTTTTTTCCTGATTTCATTTTTATATGAACAAAGAAAAAGAAGGAGAAGGACATGTTGCCATCAAGAAAAAGAAACAATGAGAAATGTTACTTAATGCAAATGTGGAACTGCATTTACTTACACACTGCAGTTTTAATGTTGCAATGGGGAAGCATGAAATTGTTCAGGAAGTATGGAGAAAAAACTGAGGAAATTTTCATTGGAAGAAACTATTAAAACTACCTAACAATAGGTCAAAATTAGCATATTTTGTATCTGGGGAAAGGCAAGTTAACATGCATGGCATTTTGGAAGAAGTCACAACTTGACAGGTAGTAAACCATAGACTAAACTCTGGAAGAAAAAAAAAAATCCTGTCTAGAATTGTGTGATTTACAATGCAAATTTATTATGGATCATCTATTAAGCTTCTTCATTTGATAACTTGTATCAAAGAAAAGTCTTTTAGGAACCTTATCCTATTTATCTCATTCAGATAAAACTTCTCTTGACCTCAATGTCTGGAAATATAATCAATACAAAACTCCGTTGTCTGATCTATTTATGTTGCTGTATGCTAGCAAAACATACAATTGAACTGGACTTCATATCTGTCTCCCAGTCAGGATCACAAAGCAATTTGGTTCAAATACATTAGCAAATCATTGTTGCAAAATAAACAATAGAAATTACTACTTATAGCTATGGACATGTGAACATCAATGTGAAAATAATTACATACAGAAGCTGGCTCCAAACAAGCCCTACAATGGTTCACTGTCTTTCCTACCTAAAATCAGTTGTCACACTTGTTAAACATGCTCTCTAATCTTAATGGAGACTTTAATAAAATTGCTTATGCCAGAAATCAGCCTTACAGTAAAAAATCTTGTGCAATGTAGGGCAGCTTTATGATCTGTTACCAGGTAGGTGTGAAGTGGCTTGCTAAAAGAGGCTACAAGAAGTTTCCCAGTCAGGGTATTCTGAATAAGGCAGATCAGACAATCCAGGATTTGGGACTGAAACAGTCTTGCTGTAGATCGCAAATTAGGTCCAGGGGCTGTAACAGCTTCTGTGTACAGGAATGTAATATAATTAAAATCTTCGTTTCCTCAGGGCTTAAATTTGATAGTTCATTCCCCTTTAACAGAGTAATTCCCTTAGTAATTCCATGTATTTCAGGCAGACTACTTCTGGTCATGATTACTACACAGAAATTTTTCTGTTACAGTCGTTTCCATATGAACCTCTTTTTGTACTGTTTCAAGTTAGCTTTTTATCGGGATCAATCATGAGATGACTGGCACTTATAAGGAAAGATCACAAAACAATTATTTTAATCGGTTCAAAACAAAAGTGCAGCAACAGTCATGTAGAACTGAACACAAACCACAGAGAGATGGACATTATCTATAAGAATAAAGAGAATAGAAAATACAAAGGAGAATAAACCTTGCAAATAGTCTGAGAAGTGTAGGCAAGAGATAACATAAGAAGGATTTTAAGAGAGGTAAACATGTGGTGGGTTAACCCTGGCTAACAGCCAAATGCCCGTCCAGCCACTCACCCACTTCTTGTCTTCAGTGGGACAGGGGGACAAAATACTATGAGAAAGCTGATGGATCTAGATGAAGACAGGGAGATTTCTTATCAAGTACTATCATGGGCAAAACAGACTTGGCTTGGGGAAAATTATTTTAATTTTTTGCCAATTAAAATAGATTTGGTTAGTGAAAAACAGGAAGAAAAAACTTAAAATGTCACTTTCCTCCCCCTTTTCATACACTCACTGCCAGCTTCACTCCTTCATTTCCAATGCCTCCATCTCCTCCCTCCCAGAGTGGCACAGGGGGATGGGGAATGGGGGGTTGTGATCAAACCATAACAGTTCTCCTCTGCTGCTTCTCCCTGCTCAAGAGTTTTCCTCTGCTCCAATGCCTGGAGCAACCTCCTCCTCCTCCTCTGAACTTGGTGTTCCCTCTGCTGTTTCTCACTTTCTTTTCCCCCTCATTCTTCTCTGCTCTCAGGTATTTTTGCCTCCTCTTACATACAATTTTCCAGAGACGCTGCCATCTTGTCCAAGGGGCTCATCCATTCCCTGCGGGGGTTTGGTTGGAGCCATCTGGAACTGCTGCATGGGGCAGCCCCGGCCTCCCCTCACAGAGGCCCCTGCAGCCTCCGCATTGCCAGCGCTTGGGCACCTGCACCCAGTGCAATGTGTAGTAAAAGGTGCACAACTATAAACTTGATGGGACTGAGAAAGACATAGTGATGAAGCTTACAGGCAGATTTGAAACAAAAAATAACAAGTCCTCTTAAGGGAATTTTTATGATTAGTGTAATAAAAAGGAAAACAGCAATAAATGTATTACATAGGAGGCAAACAAGGTAATTGAAGGCTAATAAGTGCTTGTGGCTGTTTTTAAATCAATGAAAAATGCATCTTTAGGTGCTGTGAAATTAACACATTTCTTCATGAGCCCAGAGACACAAATGTCACAAACACAATGAAGACAAAATAAAGGAGAAAGAACCATGCAAAATTTCTAACCAAGCAAATCAATACACCCACTTTCAGTTCTGCAAAGCCCTCTTGGTTTCTAGACTCCATATGTTTGTTTTATTTAATCTTAAAAGAAATTATATTGTATTAAGGGCAGATAAACAACTAGGACATATTCCCCCAGTATATTTTGTAATTACAACAGTTATGAGGATCAGAGTAATAGAAATCACCCCTTCCTTGTAAAAGTAATAGGAATATTTAGTTTCCATGCTTATGGAGAAAAAAAATAAAATTAGAAATATTAGGCTAAATTATTTTGTACTTACAATACTCCTGATTTGTGAAAAATTAAGCTGAAACTTGAAAAGTTTTTATCTTTTCTACAGAAAATAACCCTGTATGGAGTTCTCAGAACTTTCTCTGACTGGCAGCTGCTGGGGAGCAAAGACTGGTTAGGCTGGGCCTGCAGTCAGGCCCGTTGTGGCAGCGACCTTCTTATGTTTTAGGCCAGATAGTTCAGTTACACTCATACAATCGCTTTGTTATTGATCAGACACATTCTAGTCTAATTTTATACTTCAATCTAAATACCAGTATTCTTGCTTGTTAGGAATCCTGAATTTTTTTAATCACATGACGATCTATTAAATTATCTGGAGTTTCTGAATTAAGTAGATAAAGCCAGTTTATTTAACAATGGTTTTTACCATGTCAAGTGCCCCATGCCTGCAACATTTTTTGAAAAAATTGTTCATTTAACATAAAATGAAATCTTTATTTTTGCTTTCCTAATAACTGTCATGCATTGGCTTTAGGGGAAGAGTTTTACAAATAGATAAGGATACAGACTATTTTATTTTGTTGTTTCTAGATAATAGATAATCATTGTCCAAATCAGCATAGATGACAACAGCCATTTAAGATTTAACATTTTCCTTGAGCTATGGCTTGCCACAGACTGTATATCAAGAATGAATAAAATATAGCAAAGAAAACCCCAAATTTTCTTATGTTATTTCTGGACTATGAAATTAGCTTCAATTAATTCATATTGTAAGGTCTACCATAAAACAGGATATATAGAGACATCCACTGTTGGCTCTGGAAGAAAAGGTTTAAGGAAGTAGTAGCCTTATGCCTAGTGTGATTTTTCCACCTAAACAAGCTCAGAAAAGGACTCCATTCTTATTGTAATTCTGACTTGATAAGAATCACATTGTATAACTCTGGGTTTTACCTGCTGTTGGTTAGGCAATTTCCATCAACAAAATGTACGCTTTGGAAGAAAGAGGTAGGTTTTCCACAGGAATAGAATTTTGTTGTGATCAGCAGTGATTCATTCCTAAGGCATGGCTTCTCTCCTATCTCTATTGTCCATCAGGTTTCCATCAGAATCAAGTAGTTTCAAACCTCACAGAAGAAATTCATTGAGAGATGGTGCAAGCAGAATGGTTTTGCTCAGTATATCCTCAAACTTTTGGTGGTTGGTAGCAGTGATTTCTGGGTTTGCACTTAACTTATTTTAGGTATTTAAAATGTCTAAAAAATATGGCATGTTACTAATAAAAGATGCTTAGAATATTGATCTTTATAACTACAGTGCTTAAGCTGTCTTCTCAATATGCTTGGAAGACCATCAAACACATGATCCAGTCTGGCCTGAGGTCAAATTCAGCTCATGCATCATTTTTATCTCTCTCTCTGCCTTTTTTCCATGAGGAAGGGGAAATAGCTGCCCAAATTAATCTTCCTTCTGCATTTATTCAAAGCCTGACAGAAAATCAAGGGGCCACTGGAGAAATAGGGTTCTTCTGGAAAGGGTTTAGCAGGCAGTTACAGCAACCGTTACCAGGAGGGCATTTCTCAGCACATGGGGGAATGACAGTCAAGAAAAGTGTCCTGAATCAGAATTGAGCACATGGGTTAGTTATTTAGAGGTGAGATTCCTGTGTGAAGACTATGCAGGCCCTCTATAGGCTATTATTTAAATACTGTAATCTTGTTCTCAAGGGTTGGGGTTTTTTCATACTCTATTCTAAGAGAGTATCATTTCTACATAGATATGCTCAAATTCTAAAAGCAAGGTGATCTATGCTTCCCTAGTACTGAAATTTACTTAAATTGAAAGCTAAATCCTTATCTTGGTTGTTGGTGCCATTCTTAGGTAGTATTTAGACAACCTAAGGCCTATAACCACTTCTGTGCTGTACCTGGTGTGCTTTATCTAATAAAATTTACAATATTTATGTATCTTTATGCATGTGGACAGATAAATAAGATGCACGGATAGAACATGTTGTGACTAATATTCTACTCTGGGGTCATTAGCTTAACATGTATCAAAACTAAGTTAATTAGTAACGTGTTTGCAGAATACAAGGAAAATATGGGTGTAACAGTGTCACAGGAAATAATATTGTCTCTGTCAGAAGCTTGGTTTGTATGAAAACAGGAAGGGCCTATAATAAACGGAAGACTTATCCAGCAATAATCATAGAGTAAGACAAGAAGGACACTCATTCTACTGATTCCTCCTCTGTGGCTAACAAATGTTTTTCCTAGTCCCCTGTGATCCATGTGTAAACTACCAGCCTCCCAGTTCCCACTGCTATCAGTCAGTTTGTTCTACATCTCAGGATCAAGTTCAATGGCAGTAGCTTCAAAGACCTTTTATTCTGTCAAGAAAAAAAAAATAAGGTTAGCTAATTTACAATACACTTTCATGAAATGAACCCAATTAACCTGCCTGTAGTATGTTTCATATTAATTTCCAAGTCCTTTCAGTGAAACCTGTTACTAGTTTAAAATTCTATATCCATCTAGGTAGTATTAAAAAGTGCTTAGGTTTGCTTCATAATAAGTCTTAAATTCCCATTAAAATTACTGTTTAAAGTCTTCCTCAGCTATTTCTTACATAAAAAAATTTGAATTAGCTGTATGGGAAAGAAAAAAAAAGAAAATACTGTATTTTTTTCTGAATCATTTTTTGTTCTTCATTACCCATGGACATTAATGGAATTTTAATTTGTTGTTACACCAAAGTTTTACACTTCATTAAATCTCTGTGCCAATAATTATGGGCCTTATTGATTTCCTGTCTTTTTAGGTATTCAAGAGCTCTTCAGGGCTTGTCTCCCCCTGGATTGTTGTTCTCACATTGAAATGCCACTGTTAATCTTTCAAAAGAGAGGTTGAAAGCATTTAAGCTTTCTGTAATACATTCTCATCTTCTTTACCATGTTACAATTAATTAGGTAGACTGACAAGACATTTTTTCCCATACATAGAATAGTACAGAATTTGCTCTGATTCTTCTATAGCAAAGGATTTTAAAAACTCAGTGGTCTCACAATATGCAACAGGGGTACATTTACAACACAACGATTTAGCTCTTACATTAATTCAGAGGAAAATAAAAAAGTAGTTAGACAGATAAGGATTGTTCAGCATTAATGTTCAAAACCAAGGAAAGGATTTAAGCAGCTAAAACAGAGCACAGGTAGATGATAGTTGTCTAAATATAAAACACTGATTCCTTTTATTTTATTGTCTACCTAATCACGTAAGTGTCTAAACTCACTAGGCATGCCTGGTTTGACCTAAATCTTCATAGAAGTGGAATTCCATACTGTGTGTAGGTCTAGACCAAATCCAAGCATGATGGAAACTAAACTAGTCTACAGTACATGAGATCCAAAAACTTGGCAGAATGGGGCTATTTCTTTTGGAGGACTACAAGTTCTTAGGACATGTTGATAGAACAAGAACTGTAACAGAGCTGTAGCAAGTAATATTTGTTTCCCCAAAAAGCTTTCTGGAATGTTATTTTGTCAGACTGTAGTTTATTATGTACGGTATAATTTTGCACCTTTCCTGATGAATCTGGGAAGCTGTGTAGTAAGCAATGCAACATAAACAGGCTAGAAAAAACAAAAGCAAAAAACCAAAAAACCCAGCAAATAACAAAGAACCTGATTGCTGGCCAGACAGTTAGAACAGCCAGCTGTGAGGAAATAGTGCAGTGTTTGGATGTAGATTCCTTTCAGAGTGGTTTTACTGCCTCAATTCTGTTACTGTGACATGTTAAAGCAGTCTTTGTACTTGGCTGGTGGAGCACTCCCTCAAACAGTATATTGCAGGGGTAAGAATTGCCTCTCATTGAAGAGAAAATTACACCCAGGCCTCACCTTCGGTGTGCAAGTGCTTTAACTGCTAAACTATCATACAAAATGAGACTAGCGGTGGCACACGCTCTTTATCCTTTAGGTACATGTAGGTTTAACTGAGTCATTCTCCTTAGGCAGCTCTTCTCAGAAGACGACTTCAACAACTGAATCTCAAGCAAAAGGGATTTAATATAGTTAAACTCAGGTCTGTTCTTAGAAAATCATGTCAGTTTTCAATGCTAACCCACTTTGCAGTCTTGTACTTTACCCTCACACAGAGCCAGCTCTTCCATGAGGTGGGAAAGTAGGTGCATAGGTAGTCAGCACACCAACTTTTTTCTGAATCGCTCTGTTGCATTAATGTGGCACTTCAAATATGAAGAAGTCACACACTTTTTTTTTTTTTTTTAAATCTAGACATTTATTTTTTTTACTGGATTTGAAAGACAATCACAGAATCATTCTGCCTGGAAAGGACCTTACAAGGTCTCTAGACCAACCTACTACTGAGAGAAGGGTGATCTCCTTTAAGGCCTTATCAGTTCAGGCCTTGAAAATCAATAAACATAAAACTTGAACATCTAAGTAGGTGAGTATACCTTCTTTTCCACAGATTAACTAAGGAACAATTTTTATTGTTCTTTATTTAGTCAAAACCCTAGATCACCATGGATTTTGCGTAGTAAGAGGTGAATGACCAAAGAATGTGACTTATATGTCATATCCAAGCATATAAAAATGTTTCCTTAATTTAGGATTGGTTAATTGTTCCAGTTTTACAAAACTGGAAATGACTGACTTTTTAAAAGCTTATACAATATTTCTAAAGGCTTATGGTGTCTATAATGAACTACCAGCTGTCTTGTTTCATTTTTTTTCTAAGCTTATTTTATTGTATGGTTTTGGTATGAACTATTTGTGTGTAGTCTTTTCTTTTGTTTTTTTTTTAACTTAGTTAACTAAAATTAAAAATTTTTTCCCCTTAAACTAAATCTTCATGCCCAGTGTTCATGATCATTACTTTCTGAACACAAGTCTCCTTACCTGAACACTTTCAAATCCACCCATCCTTGACCGTAAGGTATTCTTAACCCCAGGCTATCATAAAATCTGATCTATCTGTTCTTGCTAATTTAATCTTTGTCAGTGTTTAACCAGTTGCTTCTGTATTTTTTTCTTTATAACTGCAACCTGATACATTCTTGCACCCTAATGCAGCAAGAATGATCCTTTAATTATATCTGTAAAACTAATCATAGAATCATAGAATGTTGTGGGTTGGAAGGGACCCCTAGAGGTCATCTAGTCCAACCCCCCTGCAGCGAGCAGGGACACCGCTAACTAGATCAGGTTGCTCAGAGCCCCATCCAACCTGGCCTTGAATGTTTCCAGGGGTGGGGCCTCCACTACCTCTCTGGGCAACACGTTCCAGTGTTTCACTACCTTCATTGTAAAGAATTTCTTCCTAGTACAAAACTACCCTGTTTTAGTTTCAAACCAATACCCCTTGTCTTGTCACAGCAGGCCTTGCTAAAAAGATTGTCCCCATCTTTCCTATAGGCTCCCTTTAAGTACTGAATGGCTGCAATCAGGTCTCCCCTCAGCCTTCTCTTTTACTTTAATATTTCACTTTAAATTCATAAAACAATATAAGCCTCTCAGGAAAAAGGTGGGGGGATGTGTTATAAAATATCACACTGGTATTTTAAAACTCCATAATGACTGTGTTTTGATACGTAACTCAGTCTTTGATTTCTTATAAGAGAGATAAATCAGAACACATAAAAGCAGTATTAGATACGCCAGTATTCCAGATACATTTGGATTAAGTTCTATAGAAAATGCTTTTTTGTATCATAAGACATACGACTTTATGGAATCAAAACTGAAAAATAATGGCATTACGTTGCCCGGGACAACAGCAATGATATATGATGTCATTTGCCTCAGAGCTGCCCCTTCAAATCCAGCCTAGTTTAATCATTTTAGAATATCAGCAATTTAAAAATATCCCCATACTGTCCAATATTTAATTCCTTGGCCTTCTCAGTTGCTTCCCTTGTGGACAGGTATGCAGACCATAGATGGCAGACTTAGGAATAAGGGAAGATAAACTTTGGTCTCTTCAGATGCAGCATTTCTGATTTGTGGTTGGACTCCATGTGGACTAACACTTGAGAAGACAAGAATTTTCTTTTGGAATGTTTATGTATCTACTTCATTCCCACAGCTATTCTAAAGAAATTCCCATTCTAGAGAAATTTTAAAAGATATGAATAAGGATACAAATCATTCTGGATCTTAATATCAAGAACTAACCAAGACCGAATGGGGATATTTGGTCTTCAAACAAAGTGAATGTTGAGTCTTACATGATCTAGGATTAGAAGTATTAGGAAAAACTTTTTTTCTCATGCAATAAAAATATTGCTTTTTTTTTTTTCTTCTACAAGTCATAAGGAGAAGTCAGAGACTAAATTTTTCAGATGGACAGTTTAATAGCCTTTTTGGCAAGGAGAATATGGGCTTTAGTTTGCTGCCACAAATGGTCCACTAAATGTCATATTTCCTTGATTATCAGAAACCAAAACACACAATAAACTTCCAGGCAACCTGTGGACAAGACCACAGTGATGCCATATTTGTAAATTAGTTAGAAACACCAACAAGTGATCTTCAAGAAAATATTTTTTAAGAAGGCATCTACTGTAAAGGGATTACTTTCAAACCATTATTTCTCCCCTTTTTGTTTATGAAAGTGTTATAAAGACAATATTACAAGGTTATTTAAGGTCAATGTATTGTCACACTTGCTATTTCTTTTCTACCTATGAAGCTAACTACGCTTACAAAGTTGGAAATTGTCCTGATATCTTCATTTATAGAGAAATACATTATAGAGACGTACATTTATAGAGAAATACATTTAGGTTTTTATTATCCTGTAAGTAAATATATAAATAATGCCTTAATATTTTTTCCTGGTGTAATCCTAAACATCAGAACTAGACTGACTGGTCTATGATTCCCCAGGCATTGTTTTCCTCCCTTTACTAAAGAGAGATAGTATGTCTTTCCTCCACCTTATCTCAGTTCTCTTTCTTCCAAAGGTCTTTCCAATCTCCATAAGACCTCAGGATAAAGCCAAAATCCAAAGATAGGTTGGGCCTTTTCTTTCAGAATTCATGGGTAAAGTGTTATCAGATCCTTTTCTTTGAATAATTCAATTTATTAGAATTGGGTTTAATGTGTTCTTTCTCTCTTCTGGCATTTATTTCTATCCTTCCAATTTTTTTTATTTTTTTTTTTTTTTTTGAAATTTTGTGTGCATGTGTGTTGACTATCTGGTCACAAACTTTTCTGTAAAAATCAAAGGGAAAAAAGGTTCCTTTAATTTTTTAGCTCTTCAGGGTAGTCCACTTGAATGGTCTCCCTCCCTGATAAGTAATTGAACTAGACTTTCTTTTTCTCTTCTTCTTAGTATCTGCTGTATTATCATCTCTTACCTCTATTTTTTTAATGTTCTCAGAGAACTGTAACTCTTCTCTCTCCTTAACCTTTTTTGACTTTATCCTTGCATCTTGCCCTATTTCTTTACACTCATCTTTAGGAATATATAATTTTTTCTACTTTGTGAATGACCTTTTTGATTTCAGTGTCATCAAATTACTACTGAAGCAGTCAAATACACTTCTTCTTATTCTATACTCTTGCCTGTGGACTGAATTAATTAGCTGTTTTGTATATAGGGATTTTTAGTGAGTGCCAGCATACTGTATTCCTTTTTGCTACTTAATTTTTTTCCTAAAAGAAATTAAATATTTGCCTTATTGAGGTCAGCTTTTAAAAATATATTACTTTCCTTTCCAACCCTATTTCTTACTAAGTACTTTCACAAAAATTACTTTCAGTATTCAGGTTCTTAGGTTCTTCCATTTTTAAGTCAGAAAAAAAAATCAGTTTAGCTGAATATTATCTCTCTATAATTTCTTCTACTCACTGAACTGAAATGTTAAAATGGAAAGAATTTTCCATGTCACTGAATCTAGTCTATTGCAGTTGACAAGCCTTACAAGTGTGCTAAACTGATCCATCTTTGTCTTAAATAACTTGTTTTTTAATCCTTTAACTGATATTAGAAAGTTGTTCTAGAAACTTACCTTCTTATTTACAAACTAACTGTGCTTATTATATGCACATAGTTCTTGTGCCAGCTTTATTCTTTATTCTACTTATTTCTTGTACTTCATGTTGCCTCCTTCTTCCCTTAAAAAGTTATCTTTTGTAAGTTGTAAGAACATACTTTATGTTTACTATATTGCATTTTTCAAAAAGAAGAGTTAAATATTTAAAATGCTGTTATATCTTGTGTTTCCACTGTTAATTGTTTTCCCACATCCTCCTTGCTTTCTTTTTACGGTTGGGTTTGCTTTTTTTCCCCACCTTCTGCACAAGCATTCAACTGGTCACATCATCTCTATCTGAACTCAGGATAACCGTTTACATTCTTGGTACATTGTATTGTGTTTTCACCTTTTTTCCTGATAGGAGGGCTACATAAATCTCAGGAATATTTTCGTTTTCACCTTTTTTCCTGATAGGAGGGCTACATAAATCTCAGCAATATTTTCGTGTTTTCTGGGATCTTGGTTGCAGTTAGATTTCCAAGATTTGTATCCTTCATTTGTGTCATACTGTATCTCTAGCAGTGGAGTTGAATCAACGAAAAGACCGGATTCAAGTTTGAATTTCTTTAATGCTAAGTTCCCATTACTAAGGAAGTTTGAGATCTGCGTTTTGGCAGTACTTGAATCTTTTGCTAGTCAGGGTCAGCTTGTGGTCATTAAAGGCAGAGTAACTCCATTTGCATTTGTTCCAGATTTGCATCTGTGTTGCTGTAATCAAATGTTTCTCATAGAATTTAGCTGCTAACAACTGGAGAGTCTTTTAGGGTCATTTCAGATAAAGATTTTCCAACTATCTGAAAATCATGATGGAAAATACTTCTGCAGAATTCATTTCTTGTATGTAATGCATATAACTGGCATGAATATAGAATAAAATTTAACTCATTAGTTTACATAATTGTAGTCACTACAGGGATAAAAATCCCTGTATAACATTAAGCAATAAATGAACCAGAGGAAAGAAGTGCTTAGCATTAAATTAAAAAAAAGACAAAAAGCAATGTAGATAATTACATTTTAATTCAACTGTCTTGGTTAGCATAGAAGCTGTACCTGTGGGAAGATTTCTTTAGCATCTCTTTTACATCAGCTGAAAAAAAACAAGCGATTTGTCTATAAGGCAGCCCAGCACAAAACAAACAAGCAAATAAATAAATACTGGACAATGTGCCATTATTTTTTCTCCTAGAATCTGAAAATGACTCTAAACTGCTCAAGCATAAGTACTTAATATCCATACTCAGCTTTGAATTTCTAAATGTCATTTACCGTTCTGCTTTCTGGAAAATAGTCTTCAGTGAAGTAGAGACAGAGTAAAACATAAGAGGTTTTCCAGACAATGCCTGCACCTCTGAATAATATGTTATTAAAATTATTATCTTTTCTTAAATGATTTCTAGAAAATGGATGAGTTTTAAAATGTATATGATTTATTCACAGCGTTTCTGGGAAATCCTGGGAAAGACAAGAGTGAAGAAAATGTTGGCTGTTTTTTCTGCCTACAGAACTTAGACTTTCCTTGTTAAGGCAGAATGACTACACAGGAATACATTCTTTTTATCAGTCAGGTGTGGATCTTCACATTGACTCATATTCTGAGCTCCAGAAGAGTGCAGAGTGAGGAAAGGTTGTCAGGGCCTTAACGCTAGAATCATAGAGTGTTTTGGGTTGGAAGGGGCCTTCAGAGGTCATCTAGTCCAACCCCCCTGCAGTGAGCAGGGACACTGCTAACTAGATCAGGTTGCTCAGAGCCCCATCCAACCTGGCCTTCAATGTTCCCAGGGATGGGGCCTCCACTACCTCTCTGGGCAACCCGTTCCAGTGTTTCACCACCCTCATTGTAAAGAATTTCTTCCTTATATCCAGCCTAAACCTACCCTGCTTCAGTTTAAAACCATTACCCCTTGTCCTGACACAGCTGGCCCTACTAAAGAGATTTTCCCCATCTTTCCTATAGGCTCCCTTTACGTACTGAAAGGCCATAATCAGGTCTCCCTGCAGCCTTCTTTTCTCCAGGCTGAACAAGCCCAACTCTCTCAGCCTGTCCTCATAAGAGTGGTGCTCCAGCCCTCGGATCATTTTTGTAGCCCTCCTCTGTGACTAGCTCCAGTACTTTCAGGTGCACTGCCTGGGTAAAGTCTAAGCAAAGCCAGCAGTGCTATAACCCAGTAAATCAGCAGATATTTTCAGTTTAAGACTTGCAGATAACAGCATGGAGTCTTGTACTGGGTATAAATGGCAGTGTTTGGGCACTGGAGGCTGCTGGGTGCCCTGGGTGGGAGGAGGCCATGAGCCAGTGGCTGCATTGGTCACAGCCATTTTTGGGGTGTCTCTGAAATGCATGAACTGTTGTCAAAACTTCACCCAGTCAGAGGAGCTTATGGAGCCTAGTCCTAAATATATTTAAGACAGGAAGGTAGCCTCTAGGGGCAGGAGGATCTGCACAAAGGTGCATCAGAGAGAATACACAAAATGAGACACAGAAGATAGGTGAGGACACACAAAAGGAGACATGGGAGGCACTCCATACTGGAAGATATACCTCTGAAATAACTGGGGCCTGCAGTGACCCCACACTAGGGCATGGAAACTCCTGAGGGACTGTGGCTGTGGGTGATTCACA
Source organism: Gorsachius magnificus (assembly GCA_034008185.1). Lineage (NCBI taxonomy): Eukaryota > Metazoa > Chordata > Aves > Pelecaniformes > Ardeidae > Gorsachius > Gorsachius magnificus. Next base: position 170,922,034 of record CM067081.1, read on the forward strand.
CTGGGGCAAGGACATCACTGCAGAACTGTGGCCCATGGGCAACCCATGTCAAGACAGAGGAGCACTGGAGGAAAAGAGTCTGAAGCAAGGAACAGCAGAAAGAAACCATTATGCTGACCCCAACTGCTTGCACCACCTATCACTTCTCTGAAGGGTTGGAAGGGGCTGAGCAGAATGTGTGGCAAGAAGGAGAGTTGAGACAGTTTATTTCTTCTTCATTTCTCAATACGTGACTCAGTAATTAAAAGCTAATGTTAATGGCTATAAATTAAATTAAGTGAAATTTCCCAAATCAAAACTATTTTGCCAGCAACAAAGCTAGGAGCTTAAACTACATTTAGGCCAAATCAAAAAGGTGACTGGAAAAAAACAAGGTCATGAGACTTGTCATGTTTGAGCCTGGCCATATTGTCCTCTGGCAACATAGTTAGAGCTCTAGTATTCTATAGCTGTGCCACTTAAGTAAACAGAGATAACCATAATTAATCATTGATTAGTAGCTATGCAAATAGTCAGTGATGCTTGTTCTCCTGAGTAGTTATCAAAGAGAAAATTAAAATACAACTTTTAGAACAACTGCAGTTTTCGCTATTGTTTGAGGAAAGCACAGCATGAAGTTTAATACTAAGCCACACAGTGGTAATGAATGCATCGTCTGTCCTGTTTCCATGAGCAGTTACAGTGCTGTTCAATAGCTCTTATGTGACATTAATACCAGCTAACAGCAGTAATGTTAGCACTGGTAGGTTTCTAGATGCTGAGATGTGATTGTATCAGCATCTAATGACACTAGTTTAGTAAATGAAGCTTCATCTTTGCAGGAAGGATGTTTTTAAACATTCTACTAGGTTCATAACTGGCTTTTTTCTTGCTATAGCATTGGAGATCTTGAATTTATAAACTGTAAAATATAAAGAAGCCCCTGCTCTGAACTCTTTTTGTAATTGGTTTTATTACAGTGATATAAATAAATCTGTAGAATATGGGGGCAAACCCATATCTTCCTATTACTGTGTCCTCATGCAAAATCTTATTTTTTTATAGGTTATCATTGCCTTGTTAGATGTTGCTGTAGATGTAAAACCAAATATTTTTCTTTCCTCACTCCAGATAACTCAGCATTGCTTGAAGTAATGCTAATACACCCATTTCCATGTCTCTTCAGATGTGATTGGATTTTAGTGGTCCATTACATGGGCCTAAACAGATGAAAAATGTGGTTATTATTTCAGCTGAATTTATAGTGTGTTCCAAGTATCTTTGGAATGATAAAAGTTTAATACAGTCTTTGAGACTGAGATATTTCTAAACCACTTACTACAGCACTTGAAAAACTGTCTATTTTCTTTTAATTCAGTGTTCTTTTAATGTTAAGATGTATGAAAACTAATAAAAAATACTAAGAGATCCCAATCATTTACATCAACTATTGATTTTATCAGTAACTGTATGTACTCAGCATCAAGAACTTAAATGAAGGTTGTTGATTGTCTTCATACATTTAATTCTGAACGAGCGTACTGAGTTAAAACTTGACCATACTGTGTTTAATGTTTCAGGAACTGTGTGGTCTGGGCTAATGTTCTGCAGAGCCTTTTATTTTTTTGGCTGCTAGCTCTAATTCAAGCTAGATGGCTAAACAGCATTGGTAATCTTTTACAAAATTACATAAAATGGTGGTCCTACCCTAACTTCTTGTAAGACACACTCAAATGGGGCGCTATCAAAACAGAAGCAAGGACTGAGCAGATGGAGCAACCATACTACTTCACTAACCCTATAGTTTGTTCCTGTTTCATGACTGAAACAAATGTGCATTACACTTCAGAAAAACATGCTCATTTTTCCTCATGGGAATCCCTTAGCCTTCCTATCTGCAGCAGAACGTGTTGGCTTCTTGTTCACCAATTATGGAATTAAAGAGTAGCTCAGTGTTCCCTCAGGATAAACAGAAACAAAATAACTTGTGACTATATCGCTATCATACTAGTTATGTCCCAGGGGCCAAGCTGAGAGTGAAAAGGCAGAGACAGTTGAGGTATTTCCTAATTTTTGATTGCTTGACTTTCAGAACTAGTACTAGTCTTTTAATGTAATTTTGTTTGTAATAGTAAGAAATTAGATTAGTTTACTTGCCTGTGTGTCTATTAACTGCCTTTTAGAAGCAGAGAATCTAATCAAAACAGGAGAATTCCTTTTATTTGTTTTTCCTCTTGGTTTTCTCTCTAGAGTGCTGTAGCATTCTTGTTTCTTTTATAGGTTTGTCAATCATTCTCTTCAGGGTTGTTTACTTTGCTTGAGGCCTCTGAATTGTGTTTGCTCAAAATTTAAGAGTCTTTTTTTTTAATCATTGCTTGTCCAATACTTCTTTTTAATTCCAAGTATAGGTCATTATTATGTAGTGTCTTACCTCTCATTTCTTTCCCTGAGTACTGAGTGTTGAGTTATGGTCACAGATCATACCAGAATTACTGTGCATGTCAAGGTTACATTCCAATTCTTATTTCAAGTATTCTTTAATTTTCACTGAGTGTTTTAGTGAAATCTGTTTATGGCACTATTAAATTTTCTTGGATTAAATCCCCCTATTCTTTTACAGCTACAGTTATATAAAATTAATAATACTGAAGTCACAGTAACTTGAAAAAAGAAAGTAAACACTGTAACATATATTTTAATATAGGCCTATGTGGTAAAAGGCATCATATATTTCTAAAAGTGATATAGCTATATATACATGGGTAGGTATGTATATTTATATGTACATATACATACATTTAAGGCCCACTACTAAGCTGAATATATTCACCTTCTGATTCAATGCTAGCTAAAACTTGTTTCCATGACTGTACTGTATCATATTTTAAAAGAACCACACTGATATTTTAGTATGCCTAATGTTTCCTTTTACAGATGATTCTCACAAACTTTTCTTTGTGAAATTGACAAAATGTTATGATTTGACTTCTGTGTTTGACAAGTGACATACCTTCTGGATGCAGCGCTTTCATTGTCTCTTGTGATACTCTGTTCGGATTTAGTGGAGTTTTTATAGTATCAAAAATAACCTTTTTTTTCCCTTTCTCATCTGTATTCCTCCAAGACTCCCTGCCAGAATCACTGAATGTTCCCATGTGAAGCTAGAGTCTTGCCAGAGCATGGAGACATAGTGCAGGTCCACTGAGAAGAACTGTTTGTTGCCACAGGGCCTCTGTGTGAAGAAGAGGTAGAAACAAACCCTTCTCCCCTAATAGAGCCCCATGGAGCTGAATTCCTCCCAGCCTATAGGATGCTGACAGATAGACAAGCATTTTAGGTTTCTTTCTTTCAAAACAACTTTCAGACGTCATGCAGGTGAGAGGTTATCAGACTTCAGTGATGGGGATGAAGGGGAATAAGGACACCTTCATCAGTAAAGCCTAGATCAATACATGACTTCAAAACCACCTCTCTCATGTAGAAATTAGCTAGGCAGTGAAGCATGTGTATAGGACAAACTACAATGAAAGCAGTATCTAGAGGAAAAAAGAAAAATCTTTCACAATAAGAAGATTTAGTTTGTAATTCTATGCCTTGATTCAGTAGGCTAGAATAGCCCAAGGAAACAATACCAGCACAAACAAATGGATTACAACATAGTTCCTGTACATATCTTAGAGGAATTTTGTTTTGTATTCTCCTGACATAACACACAGTAAATGTTTCTGGGAGCCATATTGATTGTTTTTACAAACTAGATTATTTAGGACAATGTTCCAATATCTTAACTACACATAGTAGCAGATGAATTATGTAAGGCTCTTCTGCCTTACTGGTAGTTTCTCCCTGAGATTTTTTTTAAAAAGTTTTTATTTGGATGCTTTTTGTTGAACTATATTAATATTCCATAAGAAAGACAAAATGTACAGAGGAATCTGATGGTAATGTTAATCTCCAAGACTACTGAATAGAACACAGTCCATTTCAATGTTCGTGGTGAGAAGTTTGGACAATTATGTATTGAGGCTTTGTGTTACGGATCATTTAGTCAATTCTTCTGATATGGTAGTTATAATGGACTGCATTCTTATATCCTTTCACTAATTTATTTGAAGAGCACCTGACAGGATATTTCTCATAAAATATTAACTTTGAAAGTACTGAAATCTGAGGGGCTTTTAACTTACATTCAGTGTAAGTCTATATGCACACATGTAATGCATATGCATAATGTAATGCATATGTACTTATTTAGCTGCACCACAATTAATTTTAAAATAAATTAAAAATGCAAATTCTCTTTAAATAAAATAAAAGTTAAAAAGAAAAATGGATGTTCTTCCTTTCAAAAAAACCCAGGCAACTACCTAGTCTATCCATTGTATATCAGTTTGATTATGGCCTATTAATTACCTCTGTAACATTAAAGGATGGTGACCTTTTCTTTTTCTATAGGCACAAGTTTCTATAAACTTGAAAGTTCAATACTTCATGTCATCACATGTGCTTGAAAGGGCTCTAAAGGGTTTCTTAAGGGTCCTTTCACAAAGTTCTGTTACCAAATTACTTCTGAGGACTTGTGTTATGCTCAGAAATAGTGTTGAAGGCCTGAGGGTTACAGTCAGAGCCTGCATCCCCCCTAGATACTGTGACCTATCGGAGATTCCCAAATAATTCCCCTGAGGTTCTTAGGGTTTCTCCTTGCTTGCAGAGCTCTCACCATCAGTTTACAGCTGATAACAGTAAGTCCCCAACAAAAGGATTTAGCAAAGACAAAAAGCTCAAGTTTTGAAGGTGGTGATAGGTGAAGAAGGAATTTTTCCTGGAGTTATACCTATGAGAGTTGTTGGCAGCTTTATTTTTTTGTATTACTTTCTTCTGTAATTTGAGGTGCAGCTGACTTCCTGGTAACATCTGAGAGTTTTCTCTAATAAATCCATCTAGAGATGCAGTGTGGTGACCAGTGCCTTTGATCTGCCCTACTTCCTTTTGAGGGAGTTTATATTCCCATTCTGTGAACTTTTGCTCTGTAGATCTAAGTTTCTGTAAGATAGTAGGAGTGTTTTCTGACTTACAGTGAATGGAGGAATGTGAAGCAGTTCATGGACTCTTTTGGATATAATGCCCGCTATACAGTTGTAAAGCATTAGGTCAACAACCTGGGTGATTCCTTTAAAAACTTGATTATCCTGAAACTGGGAAGCAGAGTAAAATGTCTTGACCAGGCCAACACAACTACTGTAGGGAATAACTCCATTTTCCTGAGTCAGGTATCAGCTCTGATATTTTGCAGCTTTGTTATGGAACAATTATCATAGAATCATAGAATCATAGAATGTTTTGGGTTGGAAGGGACCCCTAGAGGTCATCTAGTCCAACCCCCCTGCAGTGAGCAGGGACACTGCTAACTAGATCAGGTTGCTCAGAGCCCCATCCAACCTGGCCTGGAATGTTCCCAGGGATGGGGCCTCCACTACTTCTCTGGGCAACCCGTTCCAGTGTTTCACCACCCTCGTTGTAAAGAATTTCTTCCTTATATCCAGTCTAAACCTACCCTGCTTCAGTTTAAAACCATTACCCCTTGTCCTGTCACAGCTGGCCCTACTAAAGAGATTTTCCCCATCTTTCCTATAGGCCCCCTTTAGATACTGAAAGGCCGTAATCAGGTCTCCCCGCAGCCTTCTCTTCTCCAGGCTGAACAAGCCCAACTCTCTCAGCCTGTCCTCATAAGAGTGGTGCTCCAGCCCTCGGATCATTTTTGTAGCCCTCCTGTGGACCCGCTCCAACAGGTCCATGTCCTTCTTGTGTTGAGGGCTCCAGAGCTGGACGCAGTACTCCAGGTGAGGTCTCACCAGAGCAGAGTAGAGGGGCAGAATCACCTCCCTCGACCTGCTGGCCACGCTTCTCCTGATGCAGCCCAGAATACGGTTGGCCTTCTGGGCCGCCAGCGCACATTGCCGGCTCATGTCCAGCTTTTCATCCACCAGCACGCCCAAATCCCTCTCGGCAGGGCTGCTCTCGATCCTTTCTTCCCCCAGCCTGTACTGATACTGGGGGTTACCCCGACCCAGGTGCAGGACCTTGTACTTGGCCTTGTTGAACCTCATGAGGTTCACACAGGCCCACCTCTCCAGCCTGTCCAGGTCTCTCTGGATGACATCCCGTCCTTCTGGTGTGTCAACCGCACCACTCAGTTTGGTGTCATCCGCAACCTTGCTGAGGGTGCATTCGATCTCGCTGTCTAAGTCATTGATGAATATATTGAACAGCACCGGTCCCAGTACGGACCCCTGAGGGACACCACTCGTCACCAGTCTCCATCCGGACATCGAGCCATTGACCACTACCCTCTGGATGCGGCCATCCAGCCAGTTCCTTATCCACCGAACAGTCCACCCATCAAATCCATAGCTCTCCAATTTAGAGAGAAGGATGTTGTGGGGGACCGTGTCAAAGGCTTTGCAGAAGTCCAGATAGATGACATCCATTGGTTTTCCCTTGTCCACTGATGCTGTCACACCATCATAGAAAGCCACTAGGTTCGTCAAGCAGGACTTGCCCTTGGTGAAGCCATGCTGGCTATCTCGAATTATCTCCCTGGCCTCCATGTGCCTTAGCATAGCTTCTAGGAGGATCTGTTCCATGATCTTCCCAGGCACAGAGGTGAGGCTGACAGGTCGGTAGTTCCCAGGGTCTTCCTTTCTACCCTTTTTGAAAAGGGGAACAATGTTTCCCTTCTTCCAGTCACCAGGGACTTCACCTGACTGCCATGACTTTTCAAATATCATGGAGAGTGGCTTGGCGACTACATCGGCCAATTCCCTCAGGACTCTGGGATGCATCTCATCGGGTCCCATGGACTTATGTGCGTTCAGGTTCCTCAGGTGGTCACGAACCTGATCTTCTCCTACAGCAGGAAGGGTTTTGCCCTCCCAGCCCCCCTCATGCCATCCATCAACTCGGGTGGGGTGGGGAGAGAGGTTCCCAGTGAAGACTGAGGCAAAAAAGGTGTTGAGTACCTCAGCCTTCTCTTCATCTGCTGTTACCAGCTTGCCAGTCTCGCTCATCAGCGGGTGTACGCTTTCTTTAACCATCTTTTTCTGGCCGATATACCTGTAGAAACCCTTCTTGTTATTCTTTGCATCCCTAGCCAAGTTTAGCTCCAGCTGAGCCTTGGCTTTCCTGACCCCATTCCTACACAACCGGACCGCGTCCCTATACTCTTCCCAGGATGCCTGTCCCTGCTTCCACTGCCTGTGCAGTTCCCTCTTCCTCCTTAGTTTGACCAGCATCTCTCTTCTCAGCCATGCCGGTCTCTTCCCTTCTTTGCCCGATTTCTTACACCTGGGGATCGAGAGCTCTTGCGCTCTGTGGATCACATCCTTAAAGATCTGCCAGCTCTGTTCTGTTCCCCTGTCTCTGAGGACTGTTTCCCAGGGAGTCCTTCCGACTATCTCCTTGAGGAGCTGGAAGTTTGCTTTTCTAAAATTCAGGGTCCTGACTATATTCTTCATTCTTCCCATTTCCCTCTGGAGCGTGAGCTCTACCTGCGCATGATCACTGCAACCCAAGCTGCCTCCGATCTTGACATTTCCGATGAACTCACTTGCATTGGTGACCACCAGGTCCAGTATCGCATCCCCTCGGGTAGGGGTGTCTATTACCTGGCTTAAGAAGTTGTCCTCAATGCATTCGAGAAACCTGCTGGATTGCCTACAGCTTGCCGTGTTGGTTTTCCAGCAGATGTCGGGGTGGTTGAAGTCCCCCAGCAGGACGAGAGCCTGCGAGCACAAAGCCTCCCGGAGTTGGAGGAAGAACGCTTCGTCCGTCGGCTCCTCTTGATCTGGTGGTCTGTAGTAAACACCAACCACCAGGTTCCCTTTGTTGCCTCTCTCTCTGATTCTTATCCATAAGCTTTCGACCTGCTCGTGGCTATTCTTCAGGGACAGCTCTTCACACTCTAATGATTTCTTGATGTAAAGGGCAACGCCTCCGCCCCTCCTTCCTCACCTGTCCCTTCTGAACAGCCTGTAGCCATCAATAGCTACATTCCAGTCGTGGGATTCATCCCACCAAGTTTCCGTAATGGCAATCAGGTCATAGCTTTCTAGCAGCACGATAGCTTCCAACTCCTCTTGTTTGTTTCCCATGCTGCGCGCGTTTGTATAGAGGCATTTCATCTGAGCTGTCGGCCTCGTCACCTTCATAGCACAACACCCCTCATTTACTTTGAGGTGTTTCACGGGCTTTTCCTTGTTGGCTCCTACTACCTCAGGAGCCTCCGGCTCACCTCCGCCAGATATCAACTTCTCTGCAGCGCCCCTGGCACACTGCTGAGCAACAGGTTGAAGGCTCATACTAGCCCCCAGTCCCTCTAACCCTTGCGTTTCATCCCCTAGCCTGTCACTGGCAAGCCCAATAGGTTCCCCTTCCCCCTTCACATCTCGTTTAAAGCCCTGTCAATGAGCCCCGCAAGCTCCTGGGCAAAGACCCTCTTCCCCCTTTGAGAAAGCTGGCTCCCATACCTACCTCATAAATAATATTAAGTTTTTAAGAGTCAAATATATTTTCCTCAATGTAAACACATGAGAGTTTTTCAGAGGATATATAAAAATGGCATCTCCTTCTTTCCATTAGAGAAACTGATAAATATCCCTTCAATTTTTACCATTTAAAACTACAGAATTTTAGATTATATTAACACCTTTTCCATCAATTATTTAACTTTTGGCTTGTCAACTGGCATGGATGATAGACCTCTAAACAGTCCTAAAATGAAGCTTTGTAGTGCATGTAAAAACACTTATAGAGAAAAAAATATATTTCTGTGACGTTTTATTAACAGTTAAATCGCATTTGACTTACAATTTCCATCAAGAATAGCATTACTTTAATTAGTTTTATGATTTAAATAATGCATTTGTAAAATTATCGCACAGTGGTGGTGAGTTCCACTTATAATCAGTACAGTAATCATTCAGCATTTTGACTTTCTAAATATATAAATACACATACATTTCTGAGGCATTGGTGAAAAGCTGTTAGGTCATTATACTGTTCACTGAGAGTCATTTGGAAACTGTAAGACTCTACATGGCTCTCATTAAGTTAAATATCTGCAAAGATAATACATTATTGTGTAGGCTTCTTAAGAAATTGGTATAAATTAGCACTTTAATATTTGACCTAATATGAATTGGTACAATATAAACTATGTGCAAACAGTGCAGATCAGGATTAATGGATTTTCCAAGCTTGTCTGAAATTAAACTTGAAAGTACTCTGAAAGAATATTTTAGTGAAAATCTTCATAGCTTGAGTCTACACTGTGGAACTGAGCTCTAGGTGTAGGATCCAGCTGGACATTGACACAGAGGGATACCATCCCTCTGTCCCCCTGAGACCTACTTTTCAAGAATGGAGAATGGATATTTGTAAGCCAGAAATACATGCATGCCACACTCTTAACAGCTCTCTGCATCTGGACAAGAAAGGCAGTATTGCATGGCTTGCACTGTGGCTTACTTCTCTCTTCTCTACATAAGTTGTACAAATTACTGCCTATCAGGACCAGGGATATTCCCAATCTGTGAGAAACTACTTCAGACCTGGCTGTGTCTCAAAGTAAGAAAGTAAATAAAGGTAATCAAAGCTGGAAAGATAATAGTATTTGGCATATCACCAGATTCCTCATTTAGGAATTGCCACACTAGATGTTTAGTCTTATTTCCTAAATAAACAAATATGCCACAAGAACTTTATAAATAAAGCCACTGATTTTAAAGACTGAATATGATGGTATTAATGCCATAGCCCTCTAAATAGTTAATTTCATGCTCTTAAAAATGGAGGAGGTAATAAAATTTTATTCTAATGAATCAAACATTTATGAGCCACATTAGCTGTTTTTCCTTCACTGCTTCCTCATTCAGAACCTTGATAGGTATAATCATAAACACGGCCATGCAACCAAAGCAAACTACGAGTTTTAATATCAGGTGTATCTTGTATACTCCAAATTGCTCTTGCACTGCCTTTTGAAAACCTTTCAATTTTTAATAGTCTTCTCAAGTTATATCTACCTGAAAGGCATTACTGTTTCCATTAATGATACTGCACTATATGTAATTCTACCTCAATTTTCACTGGATGCCTCCCTCAACGCACTTGTATTTATCCAATGATTTTGTTTACTCACATAACATAGCCAGGTGTGATTCTGTAGAATACCTATGAGAATCTGTGTTTATTTCACTATCCTTCAGTCTCCCTTTAGCTTCCTGGTTCTCCACCACTCAAGCCCTCATGTTCTTTCTTGTATATGTGATCTACACCCTTTATTGTAAAATATTCAGCCTGCATTTGTCAGTCTTAAATATACAAATGTTTACCATTTACAATTGAGATAAAATTTATTTCCATTTTCTCATCTTCCTTCCACTAATCCAATAGTCAATTTAAGACAAATACCATCAAAACCACCAGGAATGCCTTAAGACTGAAAGAAATACACAGAAAATCTTCCTTTATTAATATAGATCTTACACTTGCATTTTTGGCATAGTTGACAGTCCCTCTTACTGATCTTATAAAAAATAATAGTTCTGATTATTCCAAGTTAAAAAATTCTAAGTCACTAGAGGCAGTTCTAGCTTAATTAAACTGTTGTTTTGTTTAAATATGTATTCAAAAAATTGAAATGCTTCAAAAAAGTTTTATATTGATACACTTCTTCCTGGATACCACAGTGATTATTTCTGCTTACTCCATCATGAAGAACATATTTACCTTGATAAGTAGCCTGTGAACTGCAGAATGAATCAGAGTATGAAACATAGAGCAGCTCTTGCCAACTCTTGCTCATGATAATAGCCCTTATTCAGGAGTCTTGCTGACATCAATGATATTCATGATACACTTAAGTATTAGTGATGTCAGAAGGACTGATCTGAAGACATTTCTGGAACAGCAGCTGGCTCTGATGTTTGACCTCATGACAGCTTTTCTAATGAGCCTGCAGGCTTGGAGCCCTTTTCAGTTCTGACTGTGATCCTGCATTTCTTGATTTTGAGACATCAGTGGCAGTGTCCTCCAAAGTAGGGGTGGGAGCTTCTGTGGTGACCTCTGCAGCAGTGACTTCAGTTATGGTATTCTCTAAGGTGGTGACAAGAGTCTCAGAGGTGAAGACTTCCCCACCAGTGTCCTGCCTGGGACAACAACAGAGGCTTCCTTATGTTGGTTGCGGTAAAGATTGGGTGCTGGTTACCTAGAGGCTGAAGGAGCTCAGGGGCTGTGTTTGCTCCTGTTGCCTGTGCAGGGGACCTGCCAACCCCATGCTGTTTCACTGCCTGTAGCTCACAGCCTAACCTCCAGGTCCATGGCTGTGCACCTGTTCTGTCACATCCCAGTAGCTCTTATTCTGTCTGGTGTTCAGGTATTGTTCCAGGACAGAGATATCCTGCAGATCCTGAATGGCACCTCATCATTCTGAGTCATGTGTTTTGGAGCATATTAAGTACAGATTTGTTCTGCTCATTGCGGTACATGATGTAAAGGCATGAGGATCAGGGTAATAGTTTGTCCCATGTTCTAGAGGAGTCTTCTGCTCCCTGGGTTCTGACATCAAGCTACAGAGTGCAGTGCCCTCATGAGCCAGAATGCAGGGAGATTTGGCTGTGGGACTGCCTGGCAGAGACTGTTTAGGAAGTGCCTCCATCTGACTGTGACGGGTTGACACTGACTGGATGCCAGGTGCCCACCAAAGTGGCTCTATCACTTACCTCTTCAACAGGACAATGGAGAGAAAAATATATTGAAAGGCTTGTGGGTCAAGGTAAGGACAGGGAGAGATCATTTGCCAGTTACCATCATGGGCAAAACAGACTCAACTTGTTGAAATTAGTTTAATTTATTACCAATCAAATCAGAGTAGGAGAGGATAAAAGAAACCCTGAATCTTAAAACACCTTCCCCACCCCCACCCCCCCCCTCCCTTCTTCCTGGGCTTAACTTTTGTTAGGATCCAATTTTTTTGGATGAGAGGAAGGCCCCCTTGCTTTCTAGCCAACCTCAGACAAGTCTAGGAGGCCAGGGGCGGCTGGACCGACCTCTTGTTTCAGGCTCAATCCTTTTGAGAGAGATTAAGACACAAACGAGGTCAGATGTTGTAAATTCACTCATTTATTAATGCTTCGGGGGAAAGAGAAAGCAGCAATAGGAAAGGAAGGAAAGAAAGATGGGAAATTAAGCGAGAGGTCCAGATGGAAGAGCACAGACAATCACCACCATGGATCCATCACATCCTGGGGTCCGTAGTTCTGGGGTCTTCTGTGGTGCGTGATCACACATGCGGGGTCAGTGATTGCGCAGGGTCTTTGGTGGTCTCCCTTGGGGTCGGTGGTCCCCAGAGGGTCTGAGACGGCAGCCTTTTATAGGCTGCGTGCCTAAGGCACAGGCTTGCGTATACATTTCATGCGCTTTACTCTTGGCGGGCTCTGTTCTTTGTTCAAACTGCAAGCCCTGGTGGGCAGGCGGCCTCGCCTGGCTATCGGCTGCTTCAGCCCAGCCAGTGAGCCACCTTGCCTGCGGCAATGCTGATCTTCACAGATAAACGCGCAAAGGAGCAAGCTTTGAGACAATTAGCTGGCTATTCAGTCTCCCACAATTTTACTCCCGAATTCTCTACCTCCTCCTCCCCACCTCCCGCCTCCCCGAGTGGCGCAGGGGGACAGGGAATGGGGGTTATGGTCAGTTCATCACACGTTGTTTCCACCGCTCCTTCCTCCTCATGGGAGGACTCCTCACACTCTTTCCCTGCTCCAGCGTGGGGTCCATCCCGCGGGAGACAATCCTCCATAAACTTCTCCAGCATGAGTCCTTCCCACGGGCTGCAGTTCTTCACGAACTGCTCCAGTGTGGGGTCCTCCATGGGCTACAGGTGGATATCTGCTCCACTGTGGGCCTCCATGGGCTGCAGGGGGACAGCCTGCTTCACCATGGTCTTCATCACAGGCTGCAGGGGAATCTCTGCTCTGGCGCCTGGAGCACCTCCTTCCCCTCCTTCACTGACCTGGGCATCTGCAGGGCTGTTTTTTCTCACATCTTTTCACCTCTCTCTCTCCAGCTACTGTTCTGCAGCAGGTTTTCTTTTCCTTCTTAAATATGTTATCACAGAGGCACTACCACTGTAGCACTACCACCATTGGCTTGCCCTTGGCCAGTGGCAGACACAGGGAAATCTTCTAGCTGCTTCTCACAGAAGCCATCCCTGTAGTCCCCCCACTACCAAAACCTTGCCACAGACATCCAATACACTGACACAGGTATAAGGGTTAGTTTCAGCTCTGAGGTCCCAGCTACCATAACTATAGATCCTGCTGTCCATCCACAGACCTCCAGAGAGGACACTATTCAGGGGGAAAGGGCCGAGCTGCCAAACATCTGGAGAATTAGAATCTGTAACATCTGGAGATAACTGACACCTAGTTATTGTTTGCATCCTTGTAAACATGAGAGAAAACACAAACAACTGGACTGTATTTTTCTGGTTCAGGTGGCAGGCCCACTAGAAGACTATACATCAGTGGACCTGCTGCTGACAGAGCTCTGTCTTCTCTGGGAGCTTCTGGGTGCACAAAGGAGTACAGGTGACTCGGGATGATGCCTGGATTAACAGAGTTCTTCACTTCAAAAGGTTTAGACTGGACATATAAACCTGCTTTCCTGGGCTGACAGACATAAAGAAGGCTAGAGAAGATTATAAACATTTTAATTTAGCTAGAATGCTTGAAGCTGGACTTCCAACTGTGCTTTCCTCATGCTATGTGATGAGCTAGGGTAGTGTGAGGTGTTCCATGTGTAGGGCTCTGAAGGCAAGAAAAGAGCAGAAGGAGGCTGCTGAGGAAATCAGGGAAATGTGGAATTTGTGCTGCATGCCCCAATAGTGTATGTTTGTGTGTATGAATGCATGTGCATTAATGTAGAGCTACCAGAACAAGTCTTGGCTGTAGGTATGGTTTTTTCATTAACATACCCTTTGGAAGGGAGAACGGCCGGAGAGACAGAGCTGCCTGGTACCTTTCCTGGGAAGCAGACTGTCAGTGGTGTAGGTGTCAAGACTGACAAAATGATCAGGGAACATAGAATCATAGAATCATTTATGTTGGAAAAGACCCTTAAGATCATTGAGTCCAACTGTAAACTGCCGAGTCTACCACTGAACCATGTGCCCAAGCACCACATCTTTCTAATACCTCCAGGAATGGGGACTCAACCACTTCCCTGGGCAGCTTGTTCCAATGCTTGACGACCCTTTTGGTGAAGACATTTTTCCTAATATCCAACCTAAATCTCACCTGGCACAACTTGAGGCCGCTTCCTCTTGTCCCATCACTTGTTACTTGGGAGAAGAGACTGACACCCACCTCACTACAGCCTCCTTTCAGGTAGTTGTAGAGGGCGATAAGGTCTCCCCTGAGCCTCCTCTTCTGCAGGTTAAACAACCCCAGTTCCCTCAGCTGCTCCTGAACACAGTATTCATGATGCAGTCTCAGCACTTCTGAGTACCAAGGGGTGATCATTTCCCTAGTCCTGCTGGCCACACTACTGATAATTCTTTGCACATAAGTGCAAAGAACCACAATTGTCCTCCATACAAACAATGCAGAGCCTCTCTGTTTTTCCTGAAGCTGGACATGAAAGAGATTTCTGGAAGGGGTCTCAACCACGGCCCTGACATGTGTCTGTGTAGACTTGCAAACCTGAGAAAGAGTGACTGCCCTGTGTGGACACATGTTCATCTTCCAGCAGGTGATTCAGTGTCTGTGCTGTTTGCCAGCTCCTCATGTCCCCTGTTTTTCTCCTTCTTTCCTATTGCGGTGTATGCACTGTGCTTTGTCTTGCAGAGCTCTTCCACCTTGGCTGTGCTAAAAGCACACCTCTTCAGGGTGAAATATGAGTGAACAATTTATCGTGTAACGTGGGACTGTGTCCTAGTCCCATAGAGCACTGCTGGCAGTGGGTGTTATGCCTGATGCAAAGCCTTCCGCTGAGTTAGTCTTCTCAGCAAAGTGGAGTTCTGCAAAGCACAGTGTCCTTCGGCAGGTCCCTTTGTCGTGGTTTAACCCGGCTGGCAACTAAGCACCACGCAGCTGCTCGCTCACTCCCCCCCCTCCCTCAGTGGGATGAGGGAGGGAATTGGAAAAGAAAAGTAAGACCCATGGGTTGAGATAGAGACAGTTTAATAAGAGAGAATAATAATAATAATGGTAAGAGAATATACAGAATATATAAAACAAGTGATGCACAATGCAATTACTCACCACCCGCTGACCGATGCCCAGCCCGTCCTGAGCCGCGATCACTCTGCCCGAGCCGCGATCACACAGCCCGAGCCGCGACCACTCTGCCCGCGACCGACCAACCGACCCCCCCGAGCATGACGTTATATGGTATGGAATAGCTCTTTGGACAGTTTGGGTCCTAGCTGTGCTGTACTCCCAGCTTGTTATGCACCTGGCCGAGCAGGAGAAGCTCAAAAAGTCCTTGAGTAGTCTGAGCACTACTTGGCAACAACTAAAACCATCAGTGTGTTATCAACATTCTTCTAGTGCTAAATCCAAAGCAAAGCACCATGCTAGCTTCTGTGAAGAAAAATTAACTCTATCCCAGCCGAAACCAGGACACCCTTGCTGGGGACAGAGATACCTCTTTGTCTTTTCTCTTATATGATGTGCCTGAGAGGGAAAACTCACTGAGAGATTGGCAGTATTATTCAAAGTGTTTGATATTCCATGAGGGTCTAGCTAATAAGCAAAGATCAGTTTTCTTCAGTCTTTCTGGAGAAGCTAATAATCACAGTTTTGAGGAAGGGAGCATGGTGTAAGGATGCACATCAGGATATGGAGGAAAGAATTTGGTGCGAATGCCTCAAAGCAGCATGTAAGAAATCCAGTGGCACATGCCTTTGAGCTAGATTGTTTGGCATCTATTTGGGGACTGGGGAGAATATATCTTTAGAGTTGAAGTGAATGGCCTGTAACTATAGAGATTCAGAAAAATGCTGTGAACCTCCCTATGGATGCTTTTATTTGAAGCCTAATCAAGCTTTAAAAGGTAGCTCATCAGTAGCCAGTAACAAGTTCACATTTTGCAGAATATATTACTCTGTCAAGTGATTCATTAAATGACCAGCTGGTTCAGGCAACAAAAACTTACTTTGTTTTGAATGCATTTGTAGTTCAAGAGTTTAACTGAAAATAGTGTAAGAGAACACAAAGAAAATATTTCTTACCAAGTTGCTTTACTTTCCTTTTGGAGTGATAATGTAAAAATGATGCATTGGTCATTTTCTCATAAAAATCAGCTGTCAGAGGACCTAATGTTTATAAGTGATGGAATTTTAGACAAATAGGGCTAAAGATTAGATAAAACTCTTTCTTTTTTGAGTCTCTGAAAACCAAGATTTCTTTAAAACTCTATTATAACCTTTTTTTTTGGCACACTCAACAACCTGTAAGCTTTCAACACATATTCTAGAGACTGATGAATTATTAAAAAGGAAGTCATTAGTCTTTTATACGAGTTATACTTCCTTCTTAGTATGTCCTCACATAGTTATAGATTTCTAATGATCCAGTAAAGTCAATAAATGGAAAGAATGCTTTCATTTTCTAGAAGTTCAGTTCAAAAGTCTTTATGCACTATTACTGAAAAAATTTTTATTTCAGCTGTATATCATAATTATGCCATAAATATATCACTAAATAAAGCATAAAATTAAATCATTCATATAATGTCACCATTTAAACATATCAGTATGTTTAAAATTCTAACATACATGATAGCAGTTCTTATTCAATGGTACTTCTCATTTTTATTTGCTCGTCTTTTTTCTGACAAAATTATTTTCACTTTTCTTTATATAAGGACTATAAGTAAATAAAACATAAAAGTAATATATAAACAAAGGAAGCTGACCTTTAAGTGCTATTATTCTGTGAAGGGCTTTTCAGTGACATTTTGTCAATGTAAATATGTTAGATATCATGTTCATTGATCTGAGTGAGAGGATTTCTTTAGGAAACAAACTGAATATACTACAAAATCTTTATAGACACAGTTTAGTGAAAAATAATTTCAGCTGTTCATTAACAATAAATTAATCTGTCTTCAGGTATCTAAATATCATAAGTACTGAGACATATCTGATATTTTCTGTACTTTCTTCTTTCGTGTAGAATTATTTTTAGGATTAATTGCTGTCATATCCAAATAGAAATCTGCAATACTATTGAATAAGAAAAGTATGCCCTTATGTAAGGGCAGAATATGCAACTAGTGTACTCTGTCATTAAATATTTAAAAGAAGCATCATAGTATGCGTAGTATATATTTCTTCCATGCTTGATACAAATTTGGTTATTTCCTGTAGTGGTAAGCTAGCAGTCAAAGCCAAACAGTTTTTAACACTTTACTTACCACAAATTGACAGGGAAATTTTGGTTCTCTGAAAGATTCGGTCAGAAGCTCTCATGCAATTCTAAAACACCCCAGTTGCCTAAAAATGTTGCTCTGTTTAATGTGTCTTTACTTCATTTTATTATTTTGCTGCAAAGTGATCCACATGGACACTGTAGAGTTAGGAAGAATGCAAATAGTAAATATCTACCAGTTAAAGAAAATAACTAAAGCTCAATGATTGTAAACACTACAGGTTTGGATTTTTTATTTTTTTTTTTACATGGCAGTGGGGCTGGTTTCTGACTGAAATTAATACTGCTTTTCCACTCTATAACAGAAGAGAACTTTTGTGAACATACAACATTTGTGCGAGGAAAGTAACAAAGACTGGTACTTTTAATGCTGTTTTCTATATAATAGTGGATCAGTACTTATCAACTCATATTTTTATTTCTGTTCTACTACCAGCTGTAGTGGAGCATTGCTAGTGGTCATAGTGACCATAGTGTTAGTGGAATTACAACAAAAAAAAGTCCCTGTCATTCACCATTAACTTTAAATTTCCTTCTCTTTTCTCTCTTACTTCCCTCTGACATTCTTTTCTGTATGTACAGATGTTTGAGAGACTGAAAAATTTGTTAGATGTCATATTAATCCATTGGATACATGTAGCCTTCTATCACTTTGGACTAAGGTTCTATTGTTCTATTGCCCTTTTTACAGTATGCATAAAAAAGGTTTTGTAATACATCTCATTTGCTGTTTAATAAATGCTAATTTTATCTGTGTAGCATTTAGAGATTTCTATTTGGTACAGTTTTATTTTGCAACAGTTTCAAATTTGGGGAAAGCATTACATTCATGAGGAATCATGAGAAAAAAAATGTTTTATTGGACCAACCTGTTGATACATGGCTTCACTGGCCATGTAGACCTTTTCCCAGCACGACCTGTCATGGTGTGAGTCGCTTACCTGAGTAGCTTTGTGGCACTGCAGAACACTATAGCTGTTCATCTAGCTCTAATCATTGAATTTGAGGCCAAAAAAAATTTGAAATTTTTATTAAGCTTATGAAAAATTTGTCCTTTGAAACTGTTTGGGGCTTCAGATTGTGGGTTTGGGTTTGCAGGGTTTTCTGCTTTCCAGCACCCCACACCCCACGCTTCCCAAGAGAACACCTTATTGCCACTTCTGACATTTATACAAGATTAACACTGGAATAACTTTGTCAATCTGCAGGGAGCAATCACTTCTCCTGCACTCGTAAATGAGACAGAACTTTTTATTCCAGAAATGTAGATACATTCTTCTGAACAATCAGCTTGTTTACATTTCTGCTGAAATTGAGAAAAAAAGGAGTGGCTCGATTTGAACATGTATATGAAAACTTTCTTCACTATTTGAACAGAGTATGCAGTAACAATAATTAGAAATTTATCTTTCCAAATAAGTCATACAGATGATTAAAAAGATCAAATGGCCTTTGGCAGACACTGACCATTTAGAAGGAAAGCTGCCTTTCTTCTGTAATATAAAAACAGACAGAGGCTCTGTAAAACTTCAGCAAACCAAAAAATAAAACTCAACAGGAAGGAAGAGGCAATGAAGACAGGTATTAAAAATGGTCTTTGGGTGAAAATAGAAGATCCAGCTAAGGTTATTAAAACCTCCAAGTCTAGCTTTTAATGTCTCATTAAATTCTTATGATACATCTTTCCCATGCTTGCATTAGCAAGCATTTATTTATTCAAAGGCAAGAAAAGAATATTACTGAAAATGAACTTATGGACCAGTTTTGAAGTCCAGAAAAATTAAAGTTCATGTTAAATTAGTTCTTTAAATCATTTAGGTAAGTCTTTAAATGCTACAGCCCATATTGCAGACAAAATGCTACAGCCCATACTGCAGACATGAAAAACCTCTATTGTTGTGATAAACAATCAAAGCTCATATCAGCTTCCAAATTTAAAGAGATATATCTTTTTTATATATTATATAATATAATTAATTAACTTATTATTTAATTTTCCTGGACTTAGACAGATTCATAGATTTCACTAGGCACATAAATACAACTCCTTTAGAAATGGGTGTATAAATTTTTATAATAGTTATCCTTGTTCTCTCTGGAGAGTGTCCCCTTATTTACAGTTTAGAAACTCCCTTTTCTGAAAGAGATGAGTCTATATATAAATAACCCCTTCCATCCTCTGCATTCCCTCCTCAAATCCTTAGGAAACCCTGGAGGTTCACACTGGGCAGCAAGAGCAGTGACTGTGTAGTACAGAGATAGGCTGGTTTGGCACAGTTTTCCTCACATCTAGCAGAGCTTTGCTGTAGAAATGGTATCGGTTCAATGAATGGGCTTCAGAGCAGCTTGCCAGCAGTCATTTCTGGCAGATCACTAAAGGAGACATGTGCCATGTGAAAGGCTCTTCCTAGGTTTCAAGGTATTAATGGATAAGCATTAGAAGAATGTGGCACAGGGACAGACTTGCCTACCATCCATGAAGACTCCTAGAAAAAGAAAAATCTCCTTGATGATTATTATAAAGATTTTAAAAAATATTGGTGTGAACTCCCTTCCAGTACAGTTCTAGAACACCAGAATCTATCCATCATAAGATACTGCCCTGAGTACAAAGAAATCTGGGGACAATATTTTATGGACAGGCCACATAGGAAAATCTAAGTTATTTCAGAAAGTCATTTAAGAATAATTTCCAGGTACGATTCTGAGTCACTTTTTTTGGTAGCTTATAAACATCAAAGAAACAGTCAGGACCAATTTTGATCTGTAACTAGTGAGAAATTAAGAAACAGCACTCATTGTTTACCCTCCTTCTCTTTGTTATTTGATATGAAAAAGGAAACCTGGGAAAAATGAAAAAACAAAAACAAAAACAAAAAACAAAAACCCCAAAAGCCTGAAACTGAAGAACAATTCCTGAGATAGCAGACCTGTGGCAGTTTGCAGAAACCAAGGATCATTCTCTCAGCCTTCTCCAATAAAGTGAGATAGTATAATTTTGGGCAATTCACTCTTTCGTCATCTGTATCCACCCCTTATTCTATACCATCTATGCCATGCCCAGATCTTACACTTCCCAATACATTCCAATTAATCACCACCACTTTTCCTGTCTTTTGATATATGCACACAGATCTCATTCCCTTCTTTTTCCTCGATGACAAGCAGTAAATCCTCAGTAAGAAGTCACTTATTTCTGAGACATGTGCCAGGAGCTAAAACTGTTGTTATCCTAGGTGGGTATTATTGTCATATTGTAGAAGCAATGCAATATATAAATGTTAGACATCAGTCCTAAGTTACATATTTTAATTATTTTACTGTGGCTAGATCTAGACTGCTACAGATTTTCTTTTTTCAGCTTTTTTTTTTTCTTTTTTTCTCATATGCACATGCATAGCCTCATGATAAACTGCTGGGGATGAGGCTATTACTAGATGACACTGTTAAAATCTTTACCTCCCTAAAATGCTTACTTCTGAGATGATTCTCATAGTTTTCATTGCCAAAAGCCTGAGGATGCATCTAATTTAGACAAGGGTGCTGCATTTCCAAATTATGCTCTGTTGTTTTCTTTTTTTTTTTTTTCTGTTGGCAGTTTGACATGCTCTCTTTTGTACTTTTATTATTATTATCATCATCATCTATAATTTAACAGCTCTCTTTTTATAACCATGTTAAGGTTCCCACGGTCTAAGAAAATATGTTATTGACCATAGTTTATGTCCACAGTAATAAAAGAATTTATCATTTCAGCAATTTTCTTTGCTATTTGTAAGGTTTTCTCTCCCATATATTCAGGCTTCATTTTGTTCTGAAGACCAAAGGGTATTTTAGTGTGCTGATGACTGACAGAAACAAGCTATCTGTCTACCCAAATTTTGTATTTAACAGGTAACATCACTAAGGATTTTATAGCAAAGGACAGGCTGTATCATTTCTGTTAGCACTGCATCCCCATGCTGAGTCCATGCCAACACAGGAAAGTTATAAAATTATAGGTGAGACTATAATTTCTCATTTCAGCATAGGAAAAATTTATTGCTTCATTTTGCTGGCATAATTATACTAGTATTAATGAGTAGGAAATTATAACTGGTAAACTTTTCCTAGATTAAGGGTTACCAGTTTGTCAAAGATACTGGGCTCTTTCCACACCTGTAACAAGACCTGTTGGCTCCTGAACCAAAACCTAATGGCCTTTCCTCCTCTTCCTTTCCCTTCCTTTCCCTTCCTTTCCCTTCCTTTCCCTTCCTTTCCCTTCCTTTCCCTTCCTTTCCCTTCCTTTCCCTTCCTTTCCCTTCCTTTCCCTTCCTTCCTTCCCTTCCCTTTCCCTTCCCTTCCCTTCCCTTCCCTTCCCTTCCCTTCCCTTCCCTTCCCTTCCCTTCCCTTCCCTTCCCTTCCCTTCCCCACAGTCATTCCTTCTGAAGTTGATGAGATTTGAAAAGTGTATTTTCATTTCTTGTCTTTCAGTTTCTGGATTGGACCTTCAAATGGTAAGGCATTCTACCAGGAGAGTTTTCATGTCCTTCTTATGAGTTGTTGTGAGATGACTTTACACTGAAGCATTCAGTTCCTGCATCTGGTGGCACAAATGAAATGTTGTAAGTGGCTTTATCTT
Organism: Gorsachius magnificus; assembly: GCA_034008185.1. Lineage (NCBI taxonomy): Eukaryota > Metazoa > Chordata > Aves > Pelecaniformes > Ardeidae > Gorsachius > Gorsachius magnificus. The sequence continues at coordinate 170,944,126 of CM067081.1, forward strand.
TTTTTTTTATTTTTCATATTTAATTTTCATATTTAATGTTAGGTAACATAATGGTAGTTTTAGCTCTCTGCTAATGTCAGCGATTACAGCCTGGGAGTTTCAGATTAGACACTTGGGAAAAAAAATCCACTAGAAGGTCAGTGTGGCACTAGAATGGTCTACCCAGAAAGGTTGTGGAATGCCCTTGGAGATTTGCAAACCTTGGCTAGGCAAAGCCACAACTGGCTTTTTCTAGTGTTGGGCATAGCCCCATTCTGAGTATGAGTTGCCCTACATGAACTCCATAAACATCCCTCCCAGATAGCACTTCTATCATACTGTGATAATGCTGTGGCTCAGTAAAACAGAAAAGGTAAAAAGACTCAGCTGCCACCACAAGGACTGTATATTAGGGTAACATCCTGAAGAATTACAGACTTTAGACTTCTTGATTTCCAGGAACTGCTCCCTATTACACCAACACACTGTGCTAAAAGGGGATAATGAGAAAGTTGATCAATCCTCATATGTAAGAGGTATATCACAAACCTCAGTCTCTCCATTTTTATGGCTTATTTTGGTCTGATAAGGAATTCCACCATTGCTTGCTCTGGGTTGTCTGTAAATTACTCAGTTGTGTCCTTGTGACCCAAGTCAAACAGCACAGCCTAGGCAGGACAAACAAGGAATACGATCTAGGGATCGTCTAAATCTCATATATCACTGTATTACCATCAAAGAGTGGTTCATGGTCAGCCTCATAGAACTGACATATATTAATGGAGTTATAACTGATATACCTGTATTTTTTTCTATATAAGTTCATTGTTTTCTCTTTGCCATAGCAGATGCGTTATTCCTGCTATACCTCAACATAACTGATAGAGTTACTACAGAGCACAGCACAGCTCTTCTGTTCTTATATTTTCACATTTCACTAATGCAAACAGAATCACCAACAAAACTACTTAAACTGTATGGTCTCCTCAAGTGTCTTTACTCTAGTAAATGTTCCTTGATGCATTATTGAGATTCATCAGTGAATGTAGGAAAAGAATCATTTCCTTTTTATATTCTCTCTAATGCTGATAAATAAAAAATGTTGATAGGTTAAACTTGAAATAATAGCCACATCCTACAGGAATATGCAGCAAAGGAAATGGATGTTACTTTATGGAATGACTGTAAAAAATGAAGTGTTTAGGTAGAGATTAAAAAAACACCTACAAATAGCATTCATCATATTTTCCTCATAATGGGAATGCCGTCATACTTGTGTATGCTAATGCTATTTCTGCTATTCAAATAAAACACTCCAAGCAGGGATTAGTGTTTTAGGTAACAGCAAACTCAATGCTTTGCTGTGACATCTCTATTGTAGTTTGCATTTTACCTCGTTTTTGATACAGATAAATTCTATTACTGTGCTCTGCCTGCTTAAATGAAAGATACATTTATCTTCAAGATTGGGCAGATCAGTGAGAGACATAAAATGTTAATGATGAAAGCTTGGGGAATTAGATGTGTCTGTGACTATAGGTTTATCTTGTTGGCAGAGCTTTCTCAGTCTAACCTATTTCTTTTGTGTGATCTCCATCAGAAATGATATACTGTAAAAAATATTATGTCTGTTCAGATTAAAATATATGTGGCTTTTCAGACCAGATAAAGGGCCTGAATTTTTTATTTAATGATCCAAGTTTATTTAAGAGCTTTATAAATTTTGCAGCACATTTTTGTTGTTCAAAAGCAGAGCTGTTTGCCAGTATGCCATTTCCTTTTATTTCTCCTGCTATCACACTACTCTGTGGAATGCTGTTCCTCACATAGAGCTAGAAGAATGGATAGAAGAATGGAGACAGAAAATGATAGCTTCATTTTTAATCTTGTGCTATGACAGGGAAAAAAATACTTAACCAGGTAGTCGCCATGGCGGTTACAATGTCTGCTGCAAAAAAAAGCTGTTAAGACACTTCCAGTTTTTGACTAGTACCTGTTATTTGGGGATTGAAGGGGAATAGGAAGTGATCATACCCTCTTCTTTCCCAATATATTTTTTTTTTATCCCATGTGTTTGGGGTTTGCTTATGTTGAACTAAATTGTATCAAAACTTCTGTCCCAAAGGCTGGAGGACTGAGTGAACCCTTTCTTTGGTGGAGGGATATTTTCTTTTATCTTCCTTTCTGCACTACCTCATACATCTTGCTTTATGTCTTTGTTAGTTAGCTGCTGTTAACATGGGTTAGTTAAATAGAAGGGACTCTTGGGTTGAAGATGCAGCCATTGTTTTCAAATTAATGTTAACCTGTGCAGGGTAGATTTTCATGAGTTATCCAGATAGCAACATGCATAGGAATGGGTATCCTGACTCTGCAATGAAGAATAAAAGGAATCACATAAGAACAGGCGAGCAGCTCCTGTGCCAGCATGATTGGCAGCGAAGCGCTCCAGTCCAGTGTATGGGGGGGTCCCAAACCATGAAACCTCAGAGAGACGCCAGGATCCCACAGCTCATGAGCCAGTGGGACAGGGCCAGGAGAAACAGCAGCCAAGCCCCTCCTAGGTGTAAAAGAAGCCCTTAGGGAGCACTGGCAGCCATGAGCGCTGCCAACAGGGGGAACAAACAGGGTGTGGTGCATCAGCAAGAGCATGAAGGAAAGGCGCTGAAGCTCTGCCAGCTTGACCAGCAAGCAATGGCATCCAGCCAGTAAAAAGCCATGGCCTGTCTAAGCTCTGCACCCACTACAACTGACACAGCTTCCCAGACAGAGCTCCCACCGGAACATGCTGCCGCCCAGGTGTCAGGCTGCAGGCTGGGCCCTACTCTTATGCCAGTATCAGACAGCAGTAGTGAGCACACCTATGGGGGTGCGTCCAGGTAGAGGAAATCCTCCGCTTAGTGACAGAGCTCAGGGAGGAGGTGAGTAGGTTGAGGAGTGCGAGAGATAGATTACTGGAATCGCACCCTGCCTTCACTGAATCACGCCTAACGGGCAGACAGGGCGCACGATATGGAGGATTCCCTGTCCTCTCTCTGCCTGGCTGAACACAGTGACTTAAGGGATAGGGAGCAATGGTAAAAAGTTCCTGCCTGGCACAGGAGGCACATCTCCTCTGCACCTTCCCGGGTGTACTTGTGTAACAGGTATGAGGCTCTGCAAGTGGAACTGAACAATAGTGAGGACGATGGTTCATCTAGCTTGGAGGTGTCATTGAGGTTAAGTTGGCCTACACCCTGAGTCAAAATTGCTTCCATAAAGAAAAAAAGATGGGTCATTGTCATAGAACACTCCCTTCTGAAGGGAACAGAAGGCCCAATAGGCAGACCAGACCCAACTCTTAGGGAATTCTGCTGCCTCCCTGGGGCCTGGGTAAAAGATGTGAAGAGAAAAACTCCTACCCTGGTACAGTCTTCAGATTATTATCCATTATTGATTTAGGTAGGCAGGGATGAAGTTGCAACAAGTCCAAGGGTAATCAAGAGATTACAGAATCATAGAATCATTTAGGTTGGAAAAGACCTTTAAGATCATCAAGTCCAACCGTTAACGTAACCCTGTCATCCTACCACTAAACCATGTCCCTAAGCACCCCATCTACCCATCTTTTAAATACTCCAGGGATGGGGACTCAACCACTTCCCTGGGCAGCCCATTCCAGAGCCTGACAACCCTTTCTGTGAAGAAGTTTTTCCTAATGTCTAGCCTAAACCTGCCCTGGAGCAACTTCAGACCATTCCCCCTCGTCCTACTGCCCATTACTAGGGAGAAGAGGCCAACCCCCACCTCACTACAGCTTCCTTTCAGGTAGTTGTAGAGGGCGATAAGGTCTCCCCTCAGCCTCCTCTTCTCCAGACTAAACAATCCCAGTTCCCTCAGCCGCTCCTCGTAAGACTTATGTTCCAGACCCCTCACCAGCTCTGTGGCTCTCCTCTGGACATGTTCCAGCAACGCAATATCTTTCTTGTAGTGAGGGGCCCAACACTGAACACAGTATTCAAGGTGCGGCCTCACCAGCACTGAGTATAGGGGCATGATCACTTCCCTACTTCTGCTGGCCATACTATTTCTGATACAATCCAGGATGCCATTGGCCTTCTTGGCTACCTGGGACACTGTTGGCTCATATTCAGTTGGCTGTCAACCAACATCCCCAGGTCTTTTTCCATCGGGCAGCTTTCCAGCCACTTTTTGCCAAGCCTGTAGCATTGCATGGGGTTGTTGTGACCCAAGTGGAGGACCTGGCACTTAGCCTTTTTGAATCTCATACAGTTGACTTTGGCCCATTGATTCAGCCTGTCCAGATCACTGGGCAGAGTCATCCTCCCCTCAAGCAGATCAACACTCCTGCCCAACTTGGTGTCATCTACAAATTTACCTAGGGTGCACTTGATCCCCTCGTCCAGATCATTGATAAAGATATTAAAAAGAACTGCCCCAGGAAGTAGTTGAGTCCCCATCCCTGGAGGTATTTAAAAGATGGGCAGACGTAGTGCTTGGGAATATGGTTTAGTGGTGGAATGGCAGTGTTAGGTTAAAGGTTGGACTTGATGATCTCAAAGGTCCTTTCCAACCTAAACAATTCTCTAATTCTATGAACAGGTCATGTAAAAGTCCATGAAGGACAATAAGCTGTCTCTATGAGTAATTGGTGACAATGTGAATTTCTGCTTCCTTGATAAATTAATTGTTTAGCACTAGGAAGATTTTGCATTTTTTTCCTGCTACTTGAATCATGCTGCTTGCCATGCATTTGTTATTTCCAAGTTCTTTCGTTTACTACTGTGATGGGATTTTATCAACCTACTTAAAATAAAATTTGGAGAAAATGGTTCTGTTTGTCACTGAGTCTCTAAAGACAGGAGTCATCTCACCTAACTTCAGTCTTGCAAAAGTGGAAGCAAGAGAGAGAGACAGTTTGCCTATTCCGAGCACCTTTTTTAAATAGTTATCTTAGCATGGGCTTAATTATTTTATAATAAGTATCCATGTAAGTAGCTTAGATTACTAGACTGATGTGTAGGTGACTAAACCCATAGGATGAATTCTTTCCTAATGGTTGAAAGCATTGCTGTTTCTGTTGATGTCACTGTCACCCAGCTTCAGGGTACTGCCTTCATGGCTCAAAGTGTGGGAGGTAATGACACAGGAGTTAATTCTTGGGTTTATGCCTTGTCCAGACCTGATACTACAATGGTAACTCCAGTCAGTCTTTTTGATTATCCTATAAAAAACATTTCCCATTAAAACTTCCAGCAACAATGCGGACTTGAATCTCATCATCTTCCAGCCCTAGACTCCCTCAAATTCATTATCCAATATTGTCTCCTTTCAGTCCATTTTTATCACTCCTTGGAAATCAGCAACTCGACAGTCCTCCAGTCCCTGAGGTATACCAAGGAGGTTCCAAAGCTGATGTGGTTTCTGGGCTCTGCACATATTTTTCTGTTTGCCAGTAGCTTCCCACATGTGCTGATGCTGGTTCACTGAGAGTCTTTCCAGGAATCAGAAGGAGTGAGGAGTTTCTGGTGGGAGACAAACAGAACAGCCTGGTGCTCTACTGGAAATCCTATTCTTATGGAACATTTTTAACATTCTGCTTTCCATTCTTATGAGAACAACACTTCTCTCAAAATATTAGAAAAGAAATGTAAGTTTCAAGGAGACTTGATACTTTCTAAAAGGTGCCATAAGATTCCTCTTGAGGTGACCAGAAATCCTATTGCACAGCACATTCCTGTCCTGTGCCTAGTGTGCTTCACAGATCAAAGCTAAGGGGGCAGTGGTAAATGAGAACACTAGCCCATGGTGTCTAATTGGTCTCATCTCTATCAATCTCTCCTTTTTTTAACCTTGTTTTTTGTTTACTAAAAAGAGAGAGAGAGAGAGAGAGAGAGAAAGGAAAAGAAGCTTTCTTTTACTCCAGAGTGAAATGAAATACCAAGTTATGTGTTTCACAAACACGAAAAGAATCAAGCAGTTTACTAACAGTGTTAAATGAAATCACACATCACTCAAAGTTTCTAATTACTATTATGCTGCATTGAGGAAGTCTTTCAGTAATTAACCTTTCAATTAATCAAAGTACATTTTCTGCTTCTATCTTCAACCTATTCTATGTTTTTCTTTCCTTTATTTTTTATCTTCTGCTTTGTGCTCTAGATCTTGCCTTTGAAATAATAAGATCAAGTCCTTGATTCACAAATTACCAAAATTTTGAGCTACACTGTAAGATGACAGACAGAGCAGGGTAAAGCTTATTTTAATTCTAATAATTCTGAATTAAAATTTCACTTTCAGTATGATAGAGAAATAAATCCCATGACCCATTTTTCTTGGTTAAAATCATGTACACTGATAAAGATGTTCTGCTTTTCATTCAACCTCAAAGGTTATTCATTTTAGAAATGTAGAACCCTTTTGTAAAGAAGAACATAATTGTTCCTTATATATACAATAGAAATTCATCAAACTCAAAACTGAGCTCACATATCACCTGCAGAGTTTCTATTCATTTGGCACAATGTTCCCAGTTCTTAATTTGCTTTTCTTCGATAGTAATTTTTGTCATTGTATTCTATAAAAATATAGAGCCATTTATAAACAAAGTACAGTACAAGTGGGAGGCTTACAAGCCAATATATGCAAATATGAAAGTATTGATGATTTTATGAAGTTTTCTAAGCATACAGAATAGAGAGGTTGGGTCAAAAACCACAGAAATAATTGTCTTTTATAAAGTATAAAAAAGTGGACACCATTTGATAAATGTAGTTTTCTGGAGCAAAGAACAGTATAGACAATTTTTTTCCTCTTGTATGTGCTTCAGCAAATATAGTGAGTTATTTCATCTTGACTACATGGCAGAGACTAAATTCTAAACAGTCAGCCTAAAAAGTCTGCTAGTTGACCTGATGTTTTATCAATATCTGCTGAATTAAATAATCATTATCTTGTGTATGCGTGTTTGCATTTTCTTTTTTTTACACTCATACATACACTTAGAAAAGCCTACAAATGAACTTCGAAAGAAAGAGCGTCCTGTTGGGAAAACATTGACCTACTTCTGAGGGTCAGAATACTGAGGGATTTACCAATGTGCAATGTTCAATGCATATTTTTTTGATTCAAAGAAATTGCTTAGGCTATTTAGAAATTTTGGCTAAAAAACTTTGGTCAGCTTTAACATGGAGATCATAATTATCAAACTTTATGGCTCACAGTAGGGCACCTGCCTTCCAGTTTACTTCTCAGCAAGAGAAAGTATGGTTTTAGTTTAGTGGCAATAAAAAGCAGCTGAAATCAAAGACAACCCTCCAGCTTCTTTTTTGGGAACAAAGTTATCCATTAGGTTGCACTTTTAGAATTACAAAAGAAATAATGAATTTAATTTCAGCAATGAAAGACTGAAATTGTAATGCTGAAACACACAGTACAGGAAGATTCAGACAAGAAAAAAAAGCCTCAACTTGCAATATTGAAGAAATTTTTTCCCAAACGTCTTTGTCCCAATCCTATTTCCAAATTTTATTTTCTGTCTTTAATAAAGTCTTCAGGACTGATACGCACTGTATGAAGATGACTGTAAATGTTCATACAAATCTACCATATATATATATATATATACTTCAGTTAGACTTACACTTTTCCATGTTGTTTTATATGAATATTCTTTTGACTAAATTTAACAGATCCAGCACTATGCAAAATATGAATTCTAGAATTCAAAGTGCAGCAAGAAATATATACCTATCAAATGGACAAAGAAACATTTTGTGACATCTCTGAGAAATTATAACAAACATGATAAAAATGGTAAGTATTCCCAGGGAACAATTTTAATCAGGTCAAAGACTGGAAAAAAAGATCATTACAAATACCCTAAAATAGATGAATTCATATTTTATTAATGTTTCTTCTCCAAATAAAAAAAATCTAAAAATAGGCTAAATATGTTAAATTATTCATTGCAGATTATTTTCATAGAAACAGTTGGGAAGCAATTAATTTGTTAGTTCTACATCTGCTTAAAATTGGAACTGTTCTGTCATGAATTAGCCCTTTCCTTCCAGATTAGTTTACACCTTTCCTTTGGATATTTATAGTCAGCAGTGTAAAATGTTAAAATACAAGCTGATACTAAGCAAAAACATAGGTGTCCTGCATTTTAATTTCACAGACTGCTGTTGTGGGTTTATTTAGCAGGGAAGTGTGAATTGAACTAGTGTTATATCCAAATATAGCTGAATAGCTTGTTTCTGCCCTGATTAAAACATCTTGTCAGCAAATACTTCAAGAATATGAATTTTAACCATACTGATTTGGTAGCATTTGTTCCTAAAATTTTTAAAAATAGCAACAGTAGCTAGCATAGTTTTCATATAATGAGCTATCTGGAAAAGTATTATCATAGAATTACAGAATCATAGAATGTTTGGGATTGTAAGGGACCTTAAAGATCATCTAGTTCCAACCCCCCTGCCATACAGCATATAGTTATAACTTTGACTGCTGTTTTGCCCCAGGAAAATATCTTTTACAAGTTAAAATTATGATTGTGTTCAGATGTAACAAGAATATCACTACTAACAGACCAGCAAAGGGTCTATACTGTTGCCTGTTCAAAAGAAGCTTGCAAATAACATCCCTGAAAAGGTACTTACCTATGTGATGCACTTATCTCCAAACATTAATTATTAAATCCCCAGAATCAAAGGAACAGATGTAAAGAGATTAAGCTTTTATGTCAATAGAGGCAAAAATTTTATCTATTAATTTAATTATGTCATACAATGAGCAAACAGAGAATAATGCAATAAAGACAATGGCAAATTTATGTGCAACAATGATATAAAATGCATTCAAATAGGATTATGCTGGTACAAAACAAATACAAAAAAAAGAATGAACAGAAAAAAGTAAGTAAACAAGGTTCAAAAAATCCACTAATGAGGAATTAATATCATAAAGAAATTTACTTAGGTGAACTGATAAATCTTCAGAAAGGCCTTAGACATCTGCAGGTGGGAACATCTGCCTGAGCAGACATTCATGGTCAAAGGAATGTAATCTCTATGATAAAATCTCTTTATTATCCTAATAATATGAAATATATTACACTACAGAATATATTAAGATAATATTGTATTGTTTGTTTGTAGTTCAAAAAGCATAAAAAAATACATTTACAGGTGACCCAGCAATCAAGTTGTTTCTTTTTAAGGTTTTCTTGTGGAAAACTGTACTCCTCTCTATTTTGTAGCTTCAGTATGACCTGATAATCTAACTTCTTAGCTTAACTAATGTTAAATTGACACAGTCTGCCTCTAGCTGTCATTCGTTACTAAACTACTATTCAACTTTTTATTTTATTCTATCCTATTTCAAAACATTAACCTATCCTGTTTCATAATTGACAGTCATGCAGAATCAGGTTTACTTGTTTGTTCTTAGTTTACATGTTAATGAATGCTCTGTTCAAATGCTGGGTCTGAACAAGGATGAGGGAGGTTTTCTGGTTGTTCTTCCTAGCTGCCCACACAGGGTATACAACGGTCATGGTTTAACCCAGCAGGCAACTAAGCACCACACATCTGCTTGCTCACCCCCCGCCTCCCTCAGTGGGATGGGGGAGACAATTGGGGAAAAAAAAAACCTGTGGGTTGAGATAAAGACAGTTTAGTGAAACAGCAGAGGAAAAGAATAACAAAAATAATAATAATAGTAAGACAATATACCAAACATACAGAACAAGTGATGCAATTGCTCACCACCCCCTGACCGATGCCCAGCCTGTCCCGAGCAGCGATCCCTCTCCCCCTGGCCATCTACCCCTGAGCATGGTGTCATATGGTCTGGAATAGCCCTTTGGTCTGTTTGGGTCAGCTGTCCTCGCTGTGCCCCCTCCCAGCTTCTCGTGCATCTGGCAGAGCATAGGAGGCTGAAAAAGTCCTTGACTGGTCTAAGCACTGCTTAGCAACAACTAAAACCCCAGTGTGTTATCAATATTCTGCTCATACTAAATCCAAACCACAGCACTATGCCAGCTACTGTGAAGAAAATTAACTCTGTCCCAGCTGAAACCAGGACAACATCCTTTTGGAAGGAAGATAACTTCGATCTTTTTCTGTGAGCAGTTGAGCATATTCACATGGGAGAAGGGCCTACAAGAAAGCTGAGGTGGTGGAGGGAGACGCACACAGATAACAGGGGCCCCACAGCACTGACATGGAGCAGACACACAACTGGTCTTGGAGATGATTAGGGAGATTTTTTCCTGGGGAACCAAACTGATTGTGCAAAGTCTGTTGCAAGCAGGAAACTACTAAATGTTGCTAATCTGTGACATTTCACAGATGTAGAGGGTCTGTTTCCAAAGTTTTTTGTTTCTATTCTAACTTGTTTTGAGCTTCTTCTTGTCTAAAAATGTAACCAGCTTCGATTTCTGTTCTAATAAATCTAGCTTTAGGTGTTCAGAAACACCTTGGATGCTCTGGTATGAGCAGATCTTGCAGTTTTATCCCAGAAGGTTATGAATAAAGTGAGTGCTAGCCTAGATGGCTGTATTGCTCCAGTGTAAACAGTGGCTGAAGGTCACAGTGAGGGGTGCTTTTTCAAATTAGCATAAGGAATATCACTACACTAATTCTTTCAAAATGCCCTCAAAACATGAGCTTAGGAACTTACATTTATCATTTTATTAGACACCAAAACTCACAGTCTTAATGGTGATACTGAATTTATGATATATTACCTACCTCTTTTTAGTTAATACACTCTACATGTGGTAGCTACTTGTCCATCCATCCTGAAGGACATAAGTAAATATTACTCCTGCCTGGCTATTAGTCTTACTACAGGTACTGGCTCTCAAACTAGTTTATTAGCATGAGTTAAATACATTCCCCAAGTTAAAGTTTGCTACCTGTTTCAGTCTCTTAGAAGCTCTTTCATATCCAGCAGCTTGGCTTTTTAATTATGAGCAGATTCAGTAAAAGATATTTTTATGGTTTCCTTACATTTGCTTAGACAAACACATTCGTAACAACATTTTTAGTAGTTCCTTCTCTTTCATTGTACTCCAGTTCTTAAAATCTCATTTTGCAGGCTAAGCTTTATGTTAGTTAACCATTAGTTTCCAAGAAAGATGTTATTATATAGAAAGTATTTTTTAAAGAAATTTTGAATATGTGTTATATTTAGTGGATGTGGAAGATATTCTTCCATACAGATTTTTTTTGATAGAAAAAATTGAAATATATTTCTAATATCTAGTCCTTCTAAGTACTATATGATCCCTCTAATATCTTCTACAGCTCTATATCGTGCATGATCCCTCCACAGTTATATACAGCTCTATAGTCTTAGATATCACCATCCTGAGTAGAATAAGTTTAGTTTATTAGACATAATTGTGTGTGCATACAAGCATGAATTACATTCATCCTATGAACATTGTCTTTGAATCATTTTTCCTTTGGTTTGCATACCACTAGTGCTGAAAGTTTCTTTAAATAGTCACAACTAGACATCCTGGGTTTATATGGGTTTTTTCTTATGTGAAAATCACAGATTCTAAGAAGCAGTATATTTCTTCCTGACATACTAGCTAAAACTTGATGAAATATATTTATATTCATATCCAATGACACATTTATTTTACTGCTTAATGAGGCAATGAAAATGCACAACAGCATTTAAAGAATAACTTATCATGCTGAATTCAATCATATTTTAGCAATGAGTCTCAGTATTGTGCCTGTTGATACATGTTCTGTACTTGGACTCTCTCCCACCGTGAAAAAAATTGAGAGTGTGGAAATAGGCATTAGATCAAAACAAGACAGAAGGCTCTAACTATTTAAATAATTTACATTTTTGCACTTCTTTATAAGTCATTGCACACTGTAAGCTACAAACTACATTTTCATGTAGTTTAACAGAAACAACAAGTGGTAAAAAAGCACTATGTACTACTGAGCTACAGAACCTGAAATATTCATATAAAAAAAACAACACCAAAATTCAGATAATGTATAACCTGTAAGTTTTTTCTAATCATCTTTGTTTCTATAGATATGCTAATGAAAAATAACTAGGCTGTTTATTGCACATAAACTTGCTGAAATATACTGCCTTTAGGCAACAAACTGTCTATCTTTTTAAGTAGCACTTTGAAATAATGTATTAACATAGTTCACAGGAATCCCAGAAAGATATCATTTCAGCTATTGATGCTACAAGGTTATATCATATTGATGTTACAGGATTTGTGCAATCAGAAGTCAAAAGGACATTGAAAACCTAAGCTGATCTAATTGCAGTATTACAAAGTGACACAGAAAATAGTGATTTTGTATGAGATTCTCAGTAGTCATTAGAGCTCAAACATTCAGTGGTACAAAAATAGTGGAAAATCATCTACCTCTCCTCTCAAACCCAAATTTTAAAAAAGCTACACATGTGCTGAGCAGCAATTAGATACTATGTCATACTGAGAACTGATGGGACCTAAAACTATAGCTGCATTCTGGCTTTTGATTTCATGCTCTGAAAGTCACCATGGAGAGCAAGAAACAATTGCAGCATTTTCCTTTTCATCTCACAGCTCTTCTTTAAATGTCCTTCTCCAAAATTCCATGGTAAAAAATTAAAAATACCCCAACCACAAACATGCAAAAATTTTGCCAGCAAAGGTTTCTAAGAAGGTTCCAGTACATAAGCCCCTCCCACTATCATATCTACTTGCATCAAACAGTGATAACTAACAAAGCCAGAATGTTGTGGCTTTTCCCGCCTTGCTTATTCTCTACACCAAGGATTTATATAAAATTAACAACTGTAAACTTAGAATGGAATAAACCAAATATCTGCCTGATTTTCCAGTTGCAGGCAATTCAGCCGTTTTCCTCTAATTTACTGCAATTATATGCCTGAGTCACATATTTCTAATATACAAATCAGTGAGTCACAGCGTGCTTACTTGGCTGCATTTGTAGATGTGGTTAGTCTCACTTCCCTCATCCACATGCACAAGAACCAGTTATAAAATTTTGTTGCTAAATATTTACAGTACAAAAATATTGATCATCAACAATACTGTGAATACTTCATTTTCCAGGGAGATTGTGTCTGCGTTCAAAGATATGCCCGTGGCCTCTGGAGCTCCAATTAAAAAGCCTGTTCTGACAGAGCTTGATTCTAAGTAAGCTTTCAGCCATGCATTAGTAGTGCTTCCTCTGAAACTCTACAGACACCATTGGCTCAGACCATGCTGTGCCCTGCCTGACACGAGCATATCTTTTGGAAGTCGGATAGTATTGTGTGCTCATATGTGCATTTCCTCTTCCAATCGTTGAGTGACTGTGCACTGGAATATTGGACACTTTCCTGTTTAGCTGGCTTTTTTTCACATATCTTCCAGGGGTCTAGGGGTTTTTTGTTGTTTGGGGGGTTTTGTGTGTTTGTTTTTTTTTTCCACACTGCTTTGGAAGCTCAAGGATGTGTGGGCCCACATCAATGAAGATTTGCAATTGCAAACATCAATTGCAGATTTTCATTAAGCTTGTGGGTTTTCAATTGTTGATCAGTTTTAGCTAAAGGTGGGCTGGCAGCAGTTCTCTTACATCTCACTAAAATTGAGAAGGAGGAGGTTAGCCTTTGGAAATAGGATGCCAGGAGTAGAAATTTTATATTCAAATGTCTGAAATAAACACTACCATGCATCTGATTTTTCCTCTTTTAGTATTATTTGAGAGGCAAATATTGCCAAGTTAGATTTTCAGATAGGCTTTTGATGTAAGAAAAGTTTTAAGAACATTTTAGGAAATACAGTTGACTACACTGCGTGCTGATAGATTGCTGACAGTACTGGCAGCAGACTGGCATTTACTCCAGCTGTCTTTACTTAAAAGTTAGGGATCTAGTTACATGGGTTATTTCTATGGTAAGTATATAAAGAGAAATACACTTTGAAGGAGCATTCGTTCCCCTTTTAAAACTGCTATCAAGGCAATTTAAATGAATCACCTTTGGTAATTGTTAGTCAGTACTCATTGACTGTTGTCCTGGTTTTGGCTGGGATAGAGTTAATTTTCTTCACAGAAGCTAGCATAGTGCTGTGCTTTGGATTCAGTACTAGAAGAATGTTGATAACACGCTGATGTTTTTAGTTGTTGCCAAGCAGTGCTCAGACTGCTCAAGGACTTTTTGAGCTTCTCCTGCTCGGCCAGGGGCATAACAAGCTGGGAGTACAGCACAGCTAGGACCCAAACTGTCCAAAGAGCTATTCCATACCATATAACGTCATGCTCGGGGGGGTTGGTGGGTCGGTCGGTCGCTCGGGTACTGATCGCTGCTCGGGACGGGCTGGGCATCGGTCGGCGGGTGGTGAGCAATTGCATTGTGCATCATTCGTTTTGTATATTCTGTATATTTTGTTATCATTCTCATTATTACTATTATTATTATTTTCTCTTATTAAACTGTCTTTATCTCAGCCCTCGGCTCTAACCTTTTTTCCCTTTCCCGATTCTCTCCCCCATCCCACTGAGGGAGGGGGGGGAGTGAGCGAGCGGCTGCGTGGTGCTTAGTTGCCAGCCGGGTTAAACCACGACAACTGTATAGGGAGCCTAAATCAGCTAGTTTAAATAAAACAACTAAAGTCAAGTGGCATAAACCTAAAAAGATGTTCTTCTACAAATAAAGAAGATATTATGTCCTGGAAAAGAAAGTGACAAGTTTAAACTGACATAATGTGTCAGAGGGTTAGGATTCAGTCAGTCTAAATGCAAGATGTCACTTGAACTGTGCCCTCTGATAAAGAGGAAAGTTGCATTTGCCAGTAGTAATAGAAGCGTTAAAACCCTCTTAATTCCACATTTTTACCTGCCTGAACACCACTACACCTCTACAGGGCGAAGAGAGATGAAATGGCTACATTGCTTTAATCTTTCCTTTTCTTGGTGGCAGATGTGCAGAGGATGATACAGAATTACTGTCACAGAGTAATTTTACAGTTAGTTTCCAAAAGAATTAGGTTTTATCAGAACACAGCTCACGTTTTCATTGCAGAGTGCTGAGGTCCCTGGCACATTCATTGGACCTTTTCTGATTTAGGAGCTAAAGACACTCATGAGGAGAATTCATCAGCAATTTGAAATCCTAGCAGCAAACAATAACAGCTCTTGTGTTTTAGAGATGAGAGTGACAAGTTCAGCCTCTAGAATTAGATTAGAAGAACCTTTGAACAAATTCTTCTAAATTTGTACTAATTTTTACATGTATCTTTGGTCCTAGAATAACATAAAAGAGCATTGATTATCAGCATTCTGCTAGTCTGGTATTCTTAGGACCATAAAGAAGTGTTAGTGAATTGGTAAATTTAATGTAAATATAGCTCAGGGGGGTTTCACTCAATACCTAAATTATTAAAAAAAAAAGAATAAAAACCCTTCTGAAATTCTCTACTACCTTGATAATATTATTCTCTGCCACTTACAACTACTATTCAGTAGTTTCTATAAAATGCCTTACTGGTATAGCAAAAAGTCAGTATTACATTTTACACACTAAATGGATGTTAACTTTTAAGATACTGTGTCCTAAATGAGATATAAAGATGTCAACAGAAGACTCAGTGGTCTTCAAACAAGTCCCAGAATCCACAGCTTGAAAATAATAGAACAGAAACAATGGAAAAATTCCTTTTCTGGAAAATACTTTTCAGGTAAAATGACAACTTGTCATCTGCTTCTGGAAACCTTTTGGATCACATCAACAGTTTGAAAGAGGAGGGGGAAGAGGTGCTCCAGGCACCTCCTGGAGATTCCCCTGAAGCCTATGATGGAGGCCATGGAGACACTGGTTGTCCCTCTGCATCCCATAGAGGTCTACAGAGCAGCAGATATCCACCCTGCAGCCCATGAAGGACTGCATGCTGGAGCAGGTGGGTATGCTGTGAAAGAAGCTGTGTGAAGGAAAGCCCATGCTGGAGCAAGTTCCTGACAGGAAGTGCAGCCTGTGAAGAGCCCACACTGGAGCAGGTTTTCTGGCAGGACTTGTGGCCCCATGGGGGACCCACGCTGGAGCAGTCCATTCCTGAAGATCTGCACTCCATGGAAGGAACCCATGCTGAAGCAGTGCTGGAACAGCTGCAGCCCATGGGAAGGACTCACATAGGAGAAGTTAATGAAAGACTGTCTCCTATGGGTGGGACCCCACACTGGAGCAAGGGAAGAGAATGAGGAGGAAGGAGCAGCAGACAATTGAGCTGTGGATTTAACACAATGGGTCACTTTCTCCTTTGTGTAGAATTGAAAGTCTGGGGAAAAGATCAACACAGTGATTCCACATATTTGATCTTTTCTGAGGTTCAAGAAATACTTCCTGTAGAGCAATTGACTGATAGCAGTAAGGTCCACAATAGATCATACACAATAGATCACACAAGGTCCACAATAGATCAACATGGATATTCATCACTTGTTCTTTTCACCCTTGTATTTTGAAGCCCACAAACAAAAAACCAGAAAACATTGTGTTGTGAATGTGATATATGCAAATGCAGGATATAGATACCAGAGAAATTCTGGTTGGTTTTACTCCTTTAGAAATAATTTTGCCTGTTCAAAATATTTAATAATATCGAAGGCCAGATACATCTTTTTTTCTTCTAATATTCAGGCTTGAGATAACATCTTGAACAACTAATAATTCTTGATTTCTTTTAGAAAATGAAAATTCTGAGAAAGTGGAACAGGAAATACTTTTGATTACACACAATAGTATCTTGAAATTAAGCTCTCATGTATGTGAAGAAGCATTCTTTTTTATTTTTTTCATTTTCAAGTCCTTATGAGGTTAAATTATGCAAAAGTCCATTGTGTGATATTTTTTTCTGTTCTTTTAACATTAGAAATGTGGAATTCATACCACCTGTCATACTGTAACTCTCATCTTATTGGCTTCTGTTTAACTATGTTTAACGACAATCTGTTTATATTAACCTCAATTTGAAAAGAAAAGGAAATATAACCTTTAAGTACTTGATTTTAAGCTCACTGAAATCAATTAGACAGCTCACTTCATCTTCTAAAACAACAGAAGCTCTAATATAAGCATTTACACCTTATTATAATATTTTCTTTAATAAGATTGATAAGGGGTTTCTTTTTTTTTATTTTGGATTGGAATTTTTTGTTGTAAATCAAAATTCTCCAAATTCCTTTGACCTCTTTGGAATTCCATGGAAACCATATAACCTGTTCAAATCCAAAGCATATTTAGTCCCTTTCACATTTTCACTCACTTCTGCGTATACTGTCCAAAAAAAAAAAAAAAAAATTGGGCTGATTTAATTCCTTCACTGATAATCCATAAAGGTAAATACTCAACAGAACCACACAGGTCGGTAAAACCATAAAGCTATCCCATACTTTTTTTGACATGGTGGATGGTGCAATTCATTTTTTCTTCCCTGGGATTTCATGCACTACAGATGCCAAGTTCCTCCTTTGATGTACATGGTTAGCAGTTAGGAACTCAGATCTACTAGAAAATGAGTTTACAAGGACCTCAATTTTCTTTGCAGTTTGTTGTATTTTTTTCCTTTATTGGGTAGAGCCCAATCCATTAAAAAAAAAAAAAAAAAAAAAAAGATTCTTTTTTCTGCAAAGGCTCAATGCATCAGTGGCCTAAACTGATGCTTCTGTAACATAGTGCTTCATTCAATCTTTATTGTCACAGAAATTCACTCAAGAAATCAATATACAAAACAATTTTCCTGCACTTATATTCTACATTTGAGGATAGATTTTTGCATATAGACTGATGTACATACATCTTTGAAAAGATACAGCAGCACTAACAAAAGAGGTGAAAAAGTGTGTCTAAGGAGTTAGTGGTCTTGCGCATTTGCTTAGATGCAAATTGCTAAGCAGGTGTAGAAGTAAAAATAGCATTTCTGAATTAATTTTATTCATATTCAGTAACATTTTTTCCTTTGTTTGGCTTAGAATTTTGTAGCTCCAGAGAGCCAAGAAGTAATGTTAATTCCTCCTTTTTCTATGCATGTTGCAAGAACTTTTTTGCATGTATTTACCATAGTGATTGTTAAGTTTGGAGTTCTCCAGCAATTGGAAGTCTATGGCACGTTCTTTTTTTCATAGAATCATAGAATCATTTAGGTTGGAAAAGACCTTTAAGATCATCAAGTCCAACCGTTAACCTAACACTGCCATCCCACCACTAAACCATGTCCCTAAGCACCCCATCTACCCATCTTTTAAATACCTCCAGTGATGGGAACTCGACCACCTCCCTGGGCAGCCCATTCCAGAGCCTGACAACCCTTTCTGTGAAGAAGTTTTTCCTAATGTCTAGCCTAAACCTGCCCTGGAGCAACTTCAGACCATTTCCCCTCGTCCTACTGCCCATTACTAGGGAGAAGAGGCCGACCCCCACCTCACTACAGCCTCCTTTCAGGTAGTTGTAGAGGGCGATAAGGTCTCCCCTCAGCCTCCTCTTCTCCAGACTAAACAATCCCAGTTCCCTCAGCCGCTCCTCGTAAGACTTATGTTCCAGACCCCTCACCAGCTCTGTGGCTCTCCTCTGGACATGTTCCAGCAACGCAATATCTTTCTTGTAGTGAGGGGCCCAACACTGAACACAGTATTCAAGGTGCGGCCTCACCAGCACTGAGTATAGGGGCATGATCACTTCCCTACTCCTGCTGGCCACACTGTTTCTAATACAAGCCAGGATGCCATTGGCCTTCTTGGCTACCTGGGGACACTGTTGGCTCATATTCAGTTGGCTGTCAACCAACACTCCCAGGTCCTTTTCCATTGGGCAGCTTTCCAGCCACTTTTTGCCAAGCCTGTAGCATTGCATGGGATTGTTGTGACCCAAGTGCAGGACCTGGCACTTGGCCTTGTTGGACCTCATACATTTGACCTTGGCCGACTGATCCAGCCTGTCCAGGTCTCTCTGCAGAGCCCTCCTCCCCTCAAGCAGATCAACACTCCCACCCACTTTGGTATCATCTGCAAACTTACTGAGGGCACACTCAATCCCCTCATCCAGGTCATTGATAAAGATATTAAACAAGACTGGACTGAGAACTGAGCCCAGGGGAACATCACTTGTGACTGGCCGCCAACTGGATTTAACTCCATTGACCACAACTCTCTGGGCTTGGCCATCCAGTGAGTTTTTTACCAAGCGGTGGTGAAGTCATTACTGGTGATATAGAACTGGCTGTCAAATACTGAAGTAGATAATATTCATGTCCCCTCATTTTAGCTATGTAAAAACTGAAGTTCTTGCTCTTGCTCTTGTGCTCTCTCAGTGGGAATAGCTGAATTCAGCTTGCTTGTTTTAAATGCTTAGGAAGGGTATGTTGCCCTCTGGAAGTTTCTATATCTGCTCGTTGACTACAGAAAAAAAATTAGAATCTAGTCTAAATAGGAATCTAACACTGAGAAAGGTAGAATGAAATCAGACCATTTTCACTTTTGCAGGCCAGTAAGATGTTAATAAACTTTATAGAAACTATTTTTACCAGCTAACGTGCACATACACCTTGAGTGTTTATATAGTGTTTCCAACAGAGTTTAATTATTTAGATTTAGGTCAGGAAGATGATACCAGGTTGCTATATCTGTACCTTTAATAAAAGTAAAACTAGTCCTCAAAATGCCATGTATCTTTGATGGGGTCTGAGAAAATCAGAGATCACACTAATTCCCTGTTTAAACATTGTTTCTTTTGAGTTAGCTGGCATCCAGAATTAACAACAATATGAACTATCCAAAGTTTATTCCAGAAGCTAGCAAGAAGGAACCCAAAATTTCCCTAACTCCAGGTAAGAACACGTAAATCTAAAACCAGCATTTCATCTTCAGTGGGAATGCACCACCCCCACCCCAAAAAAAACCCAGAAAACTTTGAGCCAAAACACATCACCTTACAGTTGACAATACAGGCACACATAGTACTGGGGTATGCAAAGCCTTGCCCCAGTATAACACCTTGAAGCTTCTTCTAGAAAAAGAAGCTGAGACTCAAGATTGTGGTCAAAAATGTTAACTTTCCAAGCTCTTTGGTGAATACCAAAGGCTGCACAAAAGGTATCATATTACTTCAAGGAGTTAAGAGAATTAGGGTGAATGTTGTGTATAGTAGATGTCCTACCTTTAGGCCGAAGAGTCTATATGTATCTTTGACCCACCCACAGTACCTGACAAGATCAGAATCTCAGTTCAGTTACTGCATTGAAATGAACCAGCTCTCTGCCTTACTGTCCTGCCATACAGAGAATTTATTCCACCTAAAATCAGATGTTTCATTTGAATGCTTTGAATGAACAGAGTTTCTGATCTTGCCAGGTAATGTGGGTGAGTCAAAGATACAGACAGACCATATGTTACTTCCTCCATTAACAGAACTTGAGGGCACGAGTCCACTGTGGAGTTAATCTCTTTAATGGGTATCTCAACTTTCAAATATCCTGCAGTAAAGTTATTAGGATCCTACTGTGGGTCATGCAGGTAATAGTCTGTTCTATGTGTGTTCTACTGCAATGAAACTATCAGATGGAAACACTAGCAGCGGCAAAACTATGTTCTGGATAAAGCTGGGGGGAATCAGTAGAGACTGATATCTGGAATCAGAGAACTGGCTTATGGGATGCATAAAGGGAACTGTCTTGGGATAGACAACCAAACTCAAGTTTTTTAACAGAAGATAACTTGAAGCAGTCTACTGCATGCAAGATATGCCAACCATAGTGTTATAGGTGAGAATAATCTAGGATCTGACCTTGTGTTATTGTCAGAATTAGGACATTTCTGTGCTCAGGAAAGGCGCAGGTCCATGCTGTAGGTCCATGCTTTGGAGCTAGGAACAGTGGCTTACTGTTTATGTGCTGTCCCTAAAAAGGCAGCAAAAGAGACAAATAAATTGCTAAGGGAAAATGTGAATGGAATTCCTCCCTTTTGGCATCTGTATCTGAGTCACCCATCTCAAGCTGGTTTTGTAGTCAATTAAGAGAAATGGGCATTTTTAGGCACAATTCATCTAATATATTTTAGAGAGTGACTTTTCAGTGAGATGAATCGCAGTATAGATATACTTCTTTTTCCTTCTGCATTGGCTATAAATGGAGCCTGAGTGTGACTAGCTCAGACATTCACATCACAGGTGCCTGTGTTTGGTCAAGTGAATGTCATTCTAAGAAGGCAATGAAAAACAAATCCAATGAGTTCTCAAACAATGGGGCATACATCTAAAAGACATATATCCCAAAATTCAGTAATGGAGGAGTGAACTGAAAGTGTCACCTCAGGAACTAGGACTTCATGCATTAGTCAACAAAGTTATTATGTCCTCTTCTGTTGTAGTCATTCCTGGGAGCCTTGTTTGAAAAGATTCCATCTCTGCTGTCATTGAGGCTCACCAGATCTATTTACATAATAATTTGTTAGAAAATCACAGGGTACTTGAGATTTTAGGAGCATTTGCAGTAGTGTTTCATATCATTGCTGAGTTACACTGTTAGTTTCCTTGAGCTTTCTATAATATCACTGGCAGCGAGAAGACTCTACGAAAGGCGATTCACAATAACATTGCAAGGTAGATGCTCTAAAGAAATCAGTCTGAGCAAAGTGGTATGCATGCCAACACATAAGACTCACCATAAAATTAATTTCTAGATTTCAGGAGCTATTTAAAAATAGGAGAGCTAGTGTACTTATAATAGGGAAAAGCTCAGAAATTATATAAAGTGTAGAATAACATGTCATGGAGATTTTATATCTATTATTTGCATTTTTCTTTTATTTAAGGTATTGTGGAAACTTTGGGTGTTTTTCTTCTGAGTAAAAATGCTGCACTTTACTCCTAATACCTAGGACCAGCTAAAAGTTTAAATTCGCAGTTGGTCTTTTTTGAATTTTACTTGCAAAGAAATGTAAATTTTTTAGTGAGCAGCTCTTTTTCTGTACTTATTTTTTCCCCAAACTCTAAAATTGCCTTTCCTTCCCAAACTATACTGTAGTTACTGATATTATAAAAATTAAAAAAACAGATGATGAAAGTACACATTCAGACTTATCAAACTTATTCTTGACCATATTAAAGAAAGTTCCTTCTTGTCTGTGTATTGCATTCAACTGAAATAACTATTTTACTTACTAATCATAACTTTATTATATTGATAAGATTTAAGACACAAAAAATGAAAGCTTTCTGTCACTAATCTGAAGCAATATTTTACAGTTTCTTCAGAAGAAAAGTGGGTTGGAAGTTTACATTAAAACATTCAAGAGAAAAATATCAATGATGGTTTTTAAGATTTATTGACTCCCTGATACCAAGCTTTGTTTATTTAATTATTTATTGGGGAAAATAGAAAATTCAAAAAACATTTTTTGCCGTTAGAAAGCTTCATAGGAAATAATACTTTATTGCCATGGCCTGAGTTTATTTATAAGTGACTTACAGAATAGTGGAAAAGGTCATTTAAGACTTTATTGATCATCATGTTTGTCATATGCTAAGGATAAGAATGTCTATTCACCACACCTGACAGGTTGGCCATATCATCCAGGAATTTTGTTGATGCTTTTTTTTAGGGGTTTTTTTTGTTGTTTTTTTTTTAAAAGGTGTGTGTGTTGGGGGGGGGAAGTGTTTTGCTTAGGTTACAAAATTATCTTTGGTACAACCTTACAGATACCACCAAACATAATGTTAGTAAACACATAATTGAAGCCGGAAGCAAAAAGGGATAAGCATCTCCTAAAAAAATTGGAAACTAATCTGCTACAAGACAGAAGTAGTAATTCCTTCTTCCCTACTACCCCTTTGAAAAATGGTGCATCAGTTTAATGAAATGAGAATCCAGCTGCTCACTGGATAGGAGAGATTTCCACAGAGAGATGCATGCAGAAGTATGCAGTCTTTGGAGAGATGTTCCTTACCCAAATGGAACTAGTTTTACTTGACAGGTCACAAAGATATATTGTAGCATGGCCCTTCACTCTGAAAGCATCTTTAGATAAGTCCATGTGCTCAGAAAGATCCCATGCTACTCACCTTTCATAGCTCTGAAATGTCTGTTAACTCAACGTGCATGTAGCTATTCATCTGAGGCCTCTTCTCACTCTACCTAGAGCCACTTCTGTGAAGTCTACAGGAAATCTGAGGGAATCATAGCTAAAAAATTTTTTTTCCAGTGGATTGCTTTTCTTTAAAGAAATTATCATAGCAGTATATTTTGTGTGTGACAATATATGAAGTTCAGCACACAAAACATTTTTTAAAAAGTAGTATTTTATAAAGAATTGTTTTCAATTTTTAAATGCTTACTTATCAAAACTTACTTCAGTTTGTTGGGGTTTTTTTTAAAAAAAGAATAAGCCAGTTGTTGGTCCCACACACCCATACATTGTTTTCTAAGCCTTCTCTATAGAATGAGTTATTTTATTGATCAGGAAGCTGCTGCCTGGGTGCTCAGTGGAAAGACTTAATGAAACACTTATCTTAGAAAAAGTGAAGATCAATTTTCTTGCATTTACTCTCCTAATCTATTTTACATTATTTCCCAGGGGTACCATGAACTTCACAGACACATGAGTTTGTGCAGATAATCAATTATATGGCAGAATCTCATGAGTTTGAGAGTTGTTCTATAACAGTCACATTTCTAAATGTTTTTTTTCTTCTTCTGAAATACTTAAACCTAGCCTAACTAAAGGATAAAGGACCTAGAAATATTATTTGTAAAAAAAAAAAAATAAATTTGAAGTCACCCAATAAGAATTTACTGCTTTTTGATCTTAGCAGAATACCCCAAATGTATATTATTATGAAACCATAAGGATGCTATGTTAACACATCTTTCAATACCTGACATAGGTCCATTACAAACTATACAAAGAGAATGTCCCCAGAAGTTCATTCTTCTTACAAAATATGTTCCTTGTTCTTCATCATATAAAGACTCTCAGGGTTCCTTGCCTCTGGTAATGCTACCTTCTGACGGGCCATGGACACTGTGAAGCAAGAAGAGGATGGAGAAGGATTATCACAACTCAGTGGCTAGCACCACCTTTTGGGCTAAGGTTACACCAAATGATTTGTCAGAATTAGTCATACATTTATGGAGCTGCATGGAGACTCTTATTTTTTCTCCGCATCAGGATTACAAATGACTAAAAGGTTACAGATGACTCAAAACTAGGAGGAGTGGCTGATGTGCCACAGGGTTGTGCTGCAATCCAAAGGGCCCTCAACGGGCTGGAGAAATGGGCTGACAGCAACCGCATGAACATCAACACGGAGAAGTTCAAAGTCTTGCACCTGGGGAAGATCAACGTCATGCACCAGCAGATACTGGAGGCCACTCAGCTGGAAAGCAGCTTTGCAGAAAAGGACCTGGAGGTGTGTGGTGGAGATGAAGTTGAAGAAAAGACAGCAATGTGCCCTTGCAACAAAGAAGGTGAATGGTATCATTGGCTGCATTACACAAAACATTGCCAGAAAGTCAAGGATGGTGATCCTTCTCCTGTGTTCAGCACTGGTGAGATCACACCTGGAGTACTGAGTCCAGTTCCACGCTCCCCAGTAAAAGAGAGACATGGATATGCTGGGGACAGTCCAATGAAGGGCCAGAAGGATGATTAAGGGACTGGAGCATCTTTCCTATGAGGAAAAGCTGAAAGAGCTGGGACTGTTTAGCCTGGAGAAGAGAAGGCTCAATGGTAATCTCATCAGGGTACATATATACCTAATGGGAGAGTGCAAAGAAGACAGAGTGAGGCTATTTTTGGTGGTGTCCAGTGACAGGACCAGAAGGAATGGGCACAAATTGAAACACACTAGGTTCCCTCTGAATATGAGGAAACACTTTTTGCTGTGAGGGTGATGGAGCATTGTCACAGTCTGCCTAGATCAGTTGGAGATATTCAAAAGCTGCCTGTACATGGTCCTGGGCACCCAGCTCCAGGTGGCTCTACTTGAACAGAGGGGTTGGACCAGATGACTTCCAGTGGTCCCTTCCAACCTCAACCATTCTGTGGTACTGTGACAAAGCTACTCATGTTTCTGTTAGATGAGGCTACAAGATGTGCTGTAGAGAAAGTCATGACCAGACTTAGCCAGCATCAGATGAAACTTTTCTCACTAAGCCTAATTCATTTTCATCAAATACTTACTCTGATTTTCTTTTCACCACCAAAATAAGATTGTCTACATCTCTGTGCAATTCCATGACAACAATGATGCCCAGGGTACTTGATTATGGTGAAGGACAAGCTCTTAGTTATACACCTTGAGTAAGAGACTATAGGACCTTGAGGCAAAAGTTACCACAGAATATGCGTTGCAGAGCAATTAAGCTCATAGCGTCTGTTCTTTGGGTCAGGGGACTGAGATCTGCAGGATTGTCTTCAGACCACGATGTCCCTCTGAGGAGGACCAGGACAGCAAGGGATGGGAAGAGTTAACAGGATTCAAGCAGTTCTTGGCCTAGAAACCTGGAGATGGTATGTCTGAAGTAAGAGTAAATAAAGATTAGGGAAGTAAATAAAGCTGACTGATAGCTAGCAGAGGAAGTGCAAGCTTGTAAAACATAAGAACGAATCCACTTAACAAGAGAAGCGTGTGGACAACACGTTTTGACCAATCATGGAGCTGTATGAAGCATGTGGACAGTGTAACGAGAGTATATAACAACATGTAATCATGTAATAAATGTCTTTGATTCACCCTCGATCAGAGTCTGTGCTTCAATCCGCCACATCCCTCTGGTTTATTCAATTTGGTGCTTAATAGACTCAAGGAATTTGATTTGCCTGACAGCCCGTAGTATGTGACAATCCCTGTACTCACATACTATAGAAATGTACTGTATGATAATGGTCCATAAAAGTTTTAGCTTGTTGTTGAATTTATTAGTGCTTGTATCCAAGTCTTCCTTTCATTCATTAATGAGTCAATGGATAAAGTCTATTGAATAACTATTTAACTCAATCCCTATCCTCATCTTCCCATAAATTCTTTCCTCTGAACAGTGCCCAGTGCAATTTTCAATGTTCAAGCATTCCTGCCTGTATTTCTGATGCAGCCTAAACCCCCACTCCTGTATTTCTAAAATCTTCTAATGTCATTCTCTCTGGCTGTTACAGTGAGCTGTCTCTTCCCTCTTCATGCCCATGCTGTTTTATTTTCCCCTCTGCTTTGTCTCTGTGGAGCAGAACTTGAGGACTGTTACAGAATTTTTCTTGCCTTCCAGGCTCTTTCCACATCCCATTAACTCATTGTCTACACTATTTTTCTAAAACCCATCTTTTACACTACAACATAGTTGATAAAATATATCCAGTGGTATACACTGCCATCTATCCAGTGATGGATTAGATAGTGCTTTACTATCTGAGTCAATACGTCTTCACACTTCTTAGTCATCTCTTCCCCTTGATTAGACTTGACTCCTCCATGCCAGAAGAAATATGTTACATTTTGCTCAGAGCGCTATAGCCAAACTAAGTTTTGTGGCTCCATTTTATGTCACTCTGAAGCTGTCAGACAGGAAAGACACTTCATCCTCCAATACCCACATTGAATTTAAGCTCTTTACTTTTCTGTATTTTTTGGTAACTTGCCTCGGCTGAAACATCTGTTTCGTCCAAAACTCTCATCCCTTTTCCCAAACTGTTGAGGTCTGTATATACCTCTATTCTATGCCAGTGTTTGAAATAAACTCTCACTTTCTGTGGATCAAAGATCAATATGTCTTTCAAGTCCTTTTTTAAAACCCACATCTTTTGCCCATCCTTTCATCAGTGTTAATTTTAAGTCTTATTTGTATACCTCTTTTTTAATTTTCTGTATCTCAAATATAAACTTCAGAAGGCATGATAATCTTTAAACCAGTTATTTTGAGCATGTGGAGCTACACATTGATAAGTCATCCGAAAAATGTACTTGTGGCCAATTTAAAACTTGAGCTCTACCCTCTGGATTTGTTTGCCTCATTCTGAGTTAAACCTTCTTTTCCCTCAGACCAGTTTTTACTGCCCTGCTGCCAATGACAGCAAACATCCTGCCTGTCAGCCTTAAACATTTTATACTTTCAGGCTTTCAGTAAGACAGACAGTGCATTTTGCTGGGAGTCTATCTGAGCCGCATGAAATAGCCTATCCATTATAATTTTCCAGTTCGCTACCAGCTGTAGCTGAAATGTATATCACAGCCTAGGGTTTGATTTTTTCATCTTGTATAAGAAAACCAGGAGACATGCAAAATTTAGCAATAACCATGTACCAAAATTCCTTTTTTTTCCTTTTCTTTTCTATTCTTTTTTTTTTCCTTTTTTTTTTTATGAAAGTGTTTCCTTTGTCAGTTTGTAAAGAGGTCTGAATGTAATCCTTGAGGCACGATGTGCAGCCTTCCAAAAAGAAAAGCTGGAAAACAAATTAGACAAACATCAAGCACTGCAAGTAAAGCAACTCAGTTAGACAATGGTGGAATGGTATGTCACAAGGCTGAGGAATGAAGTACTTACTTCTGAGTGTCTTAGTAAAATCAGAGGTTGCAACAAAGTCCATGGGTTTTTCTGTGTGTTATCTATGGATTTTGATGATATAATGAACGTGGTAGTGGATCTGCTCTACTGTACTTCCTGGAATACAGACTCTGCAGTGACAGGCAAAGCTACGTGCCTGATTTGGAAATATTATAGTATAAAAACAATGTAGTTGCCATTTCTGACAGCCATCAGAAATTTTGGGGAAGCAGACCAGAATATAATACAAAGATGATTGTGTTGCTACATCTCTGTACAACTGTAGATACAAATGGATTCACTGTGTTGGTTAGGTAAGGCTAAGTCATTAACTCAAGTTGGCATACTTAAGGGTAAAGGAACACCACAGGGCCTTTTTATGTATCTCTTTGAGGAGGAAACAGATCAGAAACATAAGCAATAATTTCTGAAGGCAGGAAAAAGCACAAATCCCTAGTATTGTCAGAAAGTGAAGAATTAGAGTGGATTTAATATTAAATGGTTTACCACAGTGAATATGCATGTATGTAGTCTGGAGAAATTATTACAGGGCTGGCAAAAAGCCTTTTCCTCTGAAAAAAAGAGGAAAATAAGGAAAAAAATCTTGCTTTGTCTCATTTTTTCCTCTTGGGAACAGCTACATTGACATCATAATTGAAAGACTTTTAAAAGAATTTAACAATTTTAAATTTAAATATTAATTTCATTTTTTGTTTTCAAGGACTTGGCTTATTAAGAACAGACTCTTACTGGAAGGTCATTCAGGATTTGCTTTTTAAAACAACAATTTTTAAAATTCTTCTGAGTGTTGCAAATTCTGCAACAGAGCCAATGACATTATCATGTGAAAAGCAGTCTTGGCCTTTACACAGATTTCACACCTTTGCAGATACTATAAAGAACATATTCTTCACACTGTAGAGGTATGTAACTGAATTTTTTAGCTCACTATCTTTTCATTGCTGTATCATTTTAAGAAGTCTAAAGATTCATGGTTTCATATTACTATGTAAAGCTGCACACGTATGTGTGATGGCAAACATATTTAGGAATCTGGGATCTGAACAGATCTCTCTGAAGAGACTGAGGCAAACAACACATTTCACTGAGAAAGGAAAAGATTTATAATTCAGGCATGTTTATTAATTATTACATTTAACTGCTTAATGCCAGCTTTATGAAACAAATTACATTTATACCATCCTGATAGATACTTAATAGTGCATGAATAATGAGGGCATAAAATCTTCGAGCAAAGCTGTGACTTCAAAATTGAATTATGAGCTGAAGCCTTTGTTTCAATATCAGAGTCTTAGTGTTGAGTAATGGCGAATATTCTGCTTCAAATGATCTTCAAGAACATCAGGTGTCTCACTGTGGGAAGTTCTGAGACTATTTTTCAAAAGATGACTGGCATCACCTCCAAAAAAGGTAAAATTTACCTTTATTCCTTGTAAATTTCACTTGTGCAGTGCTCCACAATGCCATGTTACAGATTGGAAATGGAGCTGTAAGAAGAAGTTGTTCTAGGAAATGTAAGGAATTCTGTATGTAGAGATGTATGAATCTGTGCACATTTTTAGCTAAAGGCTTATAGTATAAGTATGCCAAATAGTACCCTCAGACAAACTGGTTGGAAGGAATAGGTTTAGGAGCAGGTTGAAGGCTGGCAAGTGCGCGCCCGCACTGCCATCTGGTGTCAGTGATCCCTTCCTCTGTGACACAGGATCTGTAACAGGTCGCACTCTAGTTGGGCTGTCCCTCGCTTCAGTTGGTATGAGCCTGTCAATAGGTCTTATGAACAAAGAAACATCACTGGAATGGTGCTTTGCTTTCAACTGTTTCACGGACTCTATTTGTAAAACAAGAATTCTGTAATGACTTTGTGCAAAACCAACACAAGAAATGGAAGTGTTTTCCTCTTAACAGTGGCCATACTCTTCTTCCTGTACGTCAGCATCAGCAATGGCAGTCCTGTGTTCCTCCAGTCTCACCTGCATAATTCCCTCAGTTTCTATTCCTAATCTGACATAGTAATGATCTAATGAAAACTGCATGCGAAAAAACTAATGTAATATAATCAGCAAACATAGTTATAAGTCTCCTTCCTCACACCTGGGGACTTCAGTCAGGCTGCTTAGATGAGGAAACGGTAATACCACAGTCCAATAAGTAAACATGACACATAAATCATCCTGTGACTCAAAAGACACTTATTACCAAATTTCTAAAGAAATAATTTTAAGTTTTCCAAAGAAAAACTTCAATGTGTGCAATTTTGTTACCCCTGAAGCTACCAATGGCTGCAAGTGCTCCAATCCAGACTACCTGAATCTTCAGTAGTCAGGCTAGTTCACACCATTCTCTGAGAAATGTCAGTATTTAATCCATCCAGAAAAACTCTGCTAAGTTTTTCAGAAAGTGTATTGCTTTCTCTGGGAGAAAAAAAGAAAAATAATTGAAATAAATAAATAAAATTAAACCCAAACTGTATGTGTAACATGGTCTTTTCTAAAACAGGGGCAATCTTTCTTGTCCATGACAGCCTTCTGGAATCCACAGACACCCAGCAACCACTGTGCTGTCATGGGGGCGTGGGGGGAGGGGACAAGAGTTTGGAGATCATGACAGTGACAGCTCCTTCCTGATGTTTATTTTAATTAGATATTAAGGAAAAGGAAATTTTTGCTGTCACTTAAAAAATAGCTACATTGGGCTTTTTCAGCTTCAGGAAAATAAGTCTGCTGCAATTCAACACACCTTCAAATAAATAGGGACATATATATATATAGTTATTAACTGGGTTGTTTTTTTTCCCTTGTGCAACATGTAAGTTGTGCTTATTCTCACCATAGTGTTTTTAAAATCATTCTGTGTACAACCACTGTCCATTTTCTGCAGCTCGTCTTGAATCTATATGGACAAAACCTTGCAGTTAAACGTTTGCATTACTAATACTTGATGCATTTACCTCCCTGTTCTCTAGAGTCTAATGGACTCATATTTTATACTGTTAGATATATTTAATCAGTTTAGCAAGGCAAATATAGATTGAATTTTGCACTTGGAAGGTTTTTTGTTATAAGTCCAGAAAATTTTACATATGACATGATAAATCTTTTATGGAACTCTTAATTGGGCATATTTTGTGTCAGTTTAGATGTTCAGCACTTTAAAAAATGAAGTTATTTAAATGCAGAGTTTAACCACTGCACATGCAGTGCTCTTTACTGCTTCACATAGGCTAGCTTTAAACTCTCCATGTCTTGAATATATTAAATTTGATAGACGGATATTGTTACGGTCAATAGCCAAAATACATTTGTACTTAAACAAGTGAGAACATAAATAATGAGTTTATAATCTACTTTTCATTTAAGAATCCCTAAGAGTTTGGGCACTCTGATTTGGAGTCTGTTTCTTTAGCTTGTGAGTTTGTGGCCAGATCTTATTCAAACATATGTAGTCCTACAGAGGTTATGATGCTTATGATTTGGTAGCCAGGAACAGCATACAGCTTGCTTCAAATAGTAATACGACTAAACTGAATATGTAACAGTGTGATATGACTAGACAGTCCTCTTCCTTGACCTTGAATTGAACTACTAAGTGGCTTTCTGGTCCTCTATGTCACCGTTCTTTGTCTGATCCACATAATTGGCTCAGTAAGGACTTTCCAATACTGTGCTTAGATGTGTCTGGTCTAAGGTAAGCATCCACCATTCTTCTGGAGAAAATGACACATCCAGTGAGAGCTTTTCCATCCTAATACAGAGACCTAAGGCTAAGGGATGCTGCATAGTCTTGCTACTGCCTTCTCATGGCAGGGAAGTTACCCCATTTGTGCCTGGCACTTCTGTTATCCAGACTTCTCTTATTGGTAAAGGTACTGAGTCACGCAATAACTTCTTCCTTGCCTGTTGGCCTGAGCTTTCTTTGGAAGGAGGCATGGGCACACTGGGAAATATTACACAACATCATCTTTTGACATGAGGTTGGGATCTGACAGTTTTATATGGGAAACTGAACTGCTAATGCACTCCTGCCACAATGATATCATAATTCCAGGCTAAAATCGGTAGGATAATGTGTAGAGTGTTTTTTTATTGACAAAAAAAAAGAAAAAAAGAAAGAAAGCTTAAATTATAGTTAAGATTGTATGTTAAACTTGAAGATTACCATGATTAAATTAAATTAATTCCACCTGAAATGGTATAGTCTATGTGTGTTTGAAGGGATTTGATACATCTCAAGGTAAGTAGTTTTGCTACCATAATTGTCAGATGAGCAGTTCTTGTAACACTGTGGTTTTCTTTCATAGGTGACACTACTGTATGCCTTTCTTCACATGAGACAAAACTTGAAATATTTTGATAAAATGAGATGCTTGCGGAAACGATCAGCAGTGTCATTCTTAGGAGTCCTTGTCATTTGCTTGCTGTTCATGAACTTGTACATTGAAGATGGTTATGTTTTGGTAAGTTTCTTACATGGATGCAATTGTCCTGGAATGACAGAAGAGGACACATCCCTAGTTAAGCAGTCAAGTTCATAATTCCTACCATTTCCCCTGTTAGTGTACCATTAACAGTGAAGTATCTTCAAAATACGTGCTTTATGATGATGCCTTCTTATCAATATATACTGCACACAGGGTGTGTCAGTAAGATCCTAACAGTCCTTTTCATAGAAGTAAAAACTGTCATTGTTTATAGGAAATATGGGAGATAATGAATGTAGCAAAATATGGAGACATCTTCTTTTGAGTCAAAACATCCCCTGTGTCTTCCATACTTCTGGATTTCCCTCAGTTTTAATGTTGAAAGTCATCTACATCTGAAATATTCATGTGAGCTAGGAGCTTTTTCAGTCCTCACTGAAAATCTCACCTGTGAATACTGTATTAAACAATATTACAGATATACAGTTAGAGAAGAGAACTTACATTGATTCCATATATTTCAAGCTCCTTGCATGAATAATTTCTTCTTAGTGCTTTTGTTCTGTGTTTTTCTCACTTCCTGTATCCCAGATTTGAGTCTGGCAGGTTCAGTGCTACAGCATTAACAATCAGACATGAATGATACTTAATGTAAATTTATGATTGTGAAAAAGATTTATTGAAAGATATGTGTTCAGAATTTTAACACGTAAGCTACTTACAGCATAACCTAACTCTACAATTTATACATAACTTATGGGTGTCCCAGTGCTGAATGCCAAGTGAGCTCTGAAGACTTGATTAATGGATTGAATTTCCAGTTCATCTGAGGTTGGACTGGGCCCAGTAAAAGAACATGGTAGTTTAATAGCTGGAGCTTGCAAACAGTAAAATGACCAAACTGAATATGTAACTCTGTGATATGATTTGACAGTCCTCTTTCTTGAACTTGAATTGAACTACTAAGCAGCTTTCTGATCCTCTATGCCATCCTTTTTTGTTGGATTCATTTAATTGGGACAGCATGGGATTTCCAATATTCTGAAAGGTGAAGCCTGATGTTAGTTGGATCTGAAAAACAACATCATAGTATGAAAAATATGTGATACATAAACAGCAAAACCTTTACATGAATTTATCAAAACCATAGATAACTTGCTAGTAACTCATAACATTACGTATAAAAATTTTGTAACTATTGTAAATATTTTTAAGACTATCCTACTACTTCTTAAACCATTGAAAAGATAACCCATGCTTCTAGCATGCTACTCCATTACAGACATACTGCTTTCTCTAACAGTACTTGCACTAAAGTTTTGCACTACGTTTTATTTATTCATCATTTCTTGGTTGTGATTGAATTTGACCTGGCTTATCACATTTTTTTTTTCCCAGTGGTATTTTCCCTGATGCTTCTTCTCCTTTCACTAATTGCTTCAAAGTCCCCCAGATGTTTCTGAAAGTGCTTTTCTTATCACTGCTAATGGTGTTCCTCTTGGTTTGTTTTTTAAATCTTTTCCTGTCCTATTTGCCAGCTCCCCAGATGGCTCCATGTCTTATTCTTAGTTTGCTCTTTTTTCCCCCTTTTTTAGAAATCCACTCTCCTTCATTGCTTCTCTCATCACAGTTCTGGCATGTTTGCATTCGTGTAGCTCCCAGCCAAGTCTCTTGCCAAGTCTCCTGACAGTTCTCCCAGGTCTCTTGATACCTTTCTGGTCCATCAAGCATTTTTCAAATGTGTTAGGCTGTTGACTTTTTAGGTTGGTTTTGGTTTTTTTCCCCAACTTTCCTGACCATGTCTGACAGCTCCGTTAACTTGTCTGGTGTGTTTTCTCTGCTGAGGTAAAAGATAATCAGTTTCAGTGTTGGTGATGAGGCAAGATAGACTGGGGAATAGCTTTCAAGGACAGCAGGCTAACCAACTCCCCTCATGGAACAGGAATCTGAAAGTCCTCAGAGTCCTGAAAGTCCTCAGAGTCCCAAAGGCCCTCTGACTTGCTAATTTTAGTGAGTCTCCTGCTGGAATATCTCCTGAAGGTAACTGACAGAGGAAGGGTGCAATTGATCCAGAGTTTCTCTTCCAGTCTCAGAGAGCAGGTTGTGCAAGTGAATGCGGGGCTGGGACCTCTTTCACCAGATGTAAGATGAGCTGAGTGGCCTTTTAGTTAGAAGTTAGAATGACCAAGTGAGATTCATTGTGGCAAATCTTAAGAAGGGAGAGAACTTTCACTTTTTGCTCAGCGAATTTGATATGTCTAAAGAATCCCTTCACTGTTTTATGCACAGCATTTGCTGTGGAAATGGAAAGTAAGGGCCCACCTGGGAAAATATCTTAAGTATATTCGATAGAGGGTGTACAGTGCTGATGCATGTGTCAGCAGAGCAGTTTAAGATGCTGCTTCTGCAGCATGTGTACCACGTCCAATCAAACATTTTGAAGACATGCTGAATTAATATAAACTAGATGACAATATCTGTATGATTTGCAGTGATTTTTTATACATGTTTTGAGTTGTAAGTGAACTGTAAGTGAAGCATGCTTTCTGCACTCTTCTATGAATACGAATCATTATTTGGGGCACTATGAAAACAATGGAATTGTAGCTGACACAGCATCCTTAGTGGAGCAAAGTATCTCTATAAAGAATGGAGAACTTCTGGCATTTCTTCCCATGGCACCCACAGGAACCACCCGAGCTCCAGCAAACACTGGAATGTAAGTTAGAATAAGTTAGTTAACAGACAAAAGTAAGAACAATGACAGAAAAAAATAAGGAAGACAGATAAAGAGAGAAAATTTTAAATTTTGAAAAAGCCATATTTCATTTTGCTTTTCATTCAAAAAAGGAATGAAAACAACAACAATTAAAAAAAAAAAGATTAGTCACAAAAGACATTTCTTAAAGAGAAAAAAAAAAAGGAAAATATTTGTGGTCAGTTTAAATATCTTGCTGATTAAAATCAAAACATTTTGTCCTGACATTGTCTATTTCTAAACATTTTGAAACTTTTTATGTAGAAAAACCTCAGCAGAATGGGTTTCCATTCCAAAACCTTCTTATGAAACAAAGAATATTGGTGCTCCATTCTGGAACCAATGACACATAATGTTTTGACATTAAAGAAAGGCTGGTTTTAAAAAAAGAAAGTTTTTGGACCAACTTTCCAGCTTTTTTTTTTTTTTTTCCATTTGACAGTTTTCATGGGAAAAACTCCTGAAGCTTTAGTGCATTGTCTTCCTACCCCGCTGAGTTACATTTTAATCTAGAATCTGATCAACATAAACCTTCCTCTCATAACATGTGAGCAAATGCAAAGCAGCATAGCAGCACTAGAAAGAAATTACTGGAGATACATTGCAGATAAAGAGAGCATAACAGTGCTGATAGATGCCCCTGGATGTCCACCAAAGATCTTTACTAAGCTCAGAATTGGATTATTTACTGTTTTTATGAAAGAAAAATAATGAACTTAAAGTGAACCTAGGATCGGTGTATGGAAATATTTCCTTGTGCTATAAAAAGTCTTTGACACGTTTTTGAATATCTATACCATTAAATATGAGTGCTGTTCCTGTGGTTGTTGTTACCAGCAGTACTATCACTGCACTATACTCCCATTTAATGACAGATCAGGAAGTTTTTAGTGCATTAGCATGTTGTATATATCAGAAGAAATTAACTCATTCATACACAGGCCTGTCATCAGACTAGAATCAAGCAGTGCAAATTAAATAAGCAATTCCTACCTTTAAATTCAGTCTCGTGTCAGTACAACCTGTTAGATATTTTTCTCTTTCCTTAAGGACTGAGGAACAGATTTTCCCTGAGACCCAGCTGAATTTATGGATATGGCACTGCTCATGAAGCCTCTCCTTCCCTTGTGTGACTTTACTATGGCTTTCTTCCTCTTGGTAGGAAAAGACAGAAGAAGGAGGCAGGAAGAGGAGGCATGATGATAAATTTGCCTTTTTTCTATACCATCAGCGTTCACTAAATCCAGAGAGAGCCTTGGCTGTCTGGATGATCACATGCATTTCTGCTTATCACAAATCTGAATTAGAGCTACTCAGAAAAGTGGCAAAATGAGCCAAATGCCAGGATCTAGTTTTGTCTTTCCTTTGCAACAGTTTTGGTGAGGTTTTTTAATCACTGAAAACACTTTCAAAAAATGTCCCCTACTTCACCATCTATAAATATTATCTCATCTGTTGCTGACTGATGTTTTCTTATTGCTATTTTGAATACCACATAATTTTTTGGTAATAATTTAGTATTTGCAGCCTTTCCAGAGTTTTTGTCCAAAATGTATTTTCTTCTTTTCCTGTTGCCATAATCTGAAGGGTTATGGTAGATCTTCTGTAGCCAAAAATGCATGATATTCAGTAATGGGGTTTTTTTAAAAAAATAAGGTGACATCTACATGCTTTCACAAAGCTGACACTGAAAAATGTTACTCTTGGAAACCTGCCTGTCTGTGTTTCCTCTCTGGCTGGCATTCACAAATGTGTTTCTCTCTGTCTCTCTCCCTCTCCTATTCTTTTTGTTTTCTCGCTAATAGGAAGGGGACAAGCAATTAATCAGAGAAACAGCCACGCACCAGCTCAACCCAGAGCGCTATGTTCACACTTTTAAAGATTTGTCTAATTTCTCAGGATCTATAAACATTTCCTATCGCTACCTAGCTGGCACGCCTTTGCCAAGAAAAAGTAAGTAACTGCAATCTGAATGTTATGAAATGAGGTAATTTAAAAATGCGTGAAATCCATATAGTCCCTGTGGTATTTCTAGGCACGAGGGTATGACTTAAGCAGTGACGATCTCAGAGAGTTAGTGGGACAGCTATCTCTCCCTGCTTAGGCAGTGCCTGGGCAGCTGCCAGTTCAGCCCTAGCAGTGACTGCCCCACAGACTGCTTACCTTCTGACCAAATGTCTGCCTTGTAGTTGTCCTCCAGGCAGCCCCTGGATGGTCAGTATAAGCATATTTTTGTGGATCTCCCCCCACCCCAGGCCAGGGGGAGATGATTCAGGAAGTAGAAGCAAGTGCTGGTGGTTCTCTGTAACCACCCTCTGAGACCATACTTTCAGCCTCTCTCTGTACAAGCAGTAACTCCAACCTAAGGTATGCTTGGGATCACATAGATACACCCTGCAAGTTCCCCATTCTGCCAGTCGAGCAGCTGTGAATGGATCTCCTTGTTACTTTAGCTGTGATAACGAGGGAGGTGAATTGTACTCTTATGGGAACAGTAAAGGAGAATTTCTTCTCACAGTCATCTGCAGATGGGCTCTCTAGTTATTCTGACTGCAGTCAGGGTTCAAGACTTCCCTCTTGCAGTGAAATATGGTCATACCCAGCTTTTAGACAGGTGTCCTTTAGGTTCCAAGTCAATCATTTCACAAACATAAACAAGGCTCAGAAGTCCAAGCACAGATGGTAAAATAAAATCAACTGCAAGTTGTTGATCTTCATAGAAAGCAAAGTTTGTTCAAGTTAGATTTGCAAAATTTGGGGCTGTGTAGGCAGTGTGAATGGCTTCTGGGGGTTGTACTTCACTGTACAACTGCATTTTGAGTAGACTTAATCCTCAAGGGAAACTGAATCAATTTATCAGAGAAATCTTTCATAAACCACAATATTTTTTAAAAGTTGGGGTAGGTTCAAGTAAAGTACTCCCTGCCAATTACAAAATCTTAACATTTTTACATCAGAAGTTAGAAAAATTGAGATATATTAGCAAATATCTGAAAAAAAAATTATTTGGGCTTCTAGTAAAAATGCAATGGTGACTCTAAAAACAGCAGAGATGAAAATTCTTCCCTCAAAATTAAGATGCATCTCCCTCTAGAAAGATGTAACAGCATTAAAAACCATTTATATAAACACAGGTATGCAGTAGTAAGTTCTCTTCTCCTTTAAAATAATATCTAAATATGTTCCCTGTAAAATGCTCAATGAGTCCTGAAAGAGGATTAGAAGAACTATTAGCAAAGAAAAATTGGGGAAATTCAGTTAAGAATGAACACACAGAAATAAATTATCCATGCGACATTCATAAAACTTTAAAGTTATGCATAAGTGTGACTAGTCCTGTAGAGTGTTTAAAAGTATAAAAGTTTGGAAATTAATATATAGTTCATGTTTTTGTGCTGCATTTTGTAGTTCCTTGCTTTAAAAATATTGTGTGAATCTTATCTCATAATCCCCTTTCTTTTAGCAGATTTTACAGCCTTATCATTGTGTACATGGTTTCCTCTACCAGGCACATATGTGCATATTGCTTTGCCTGTTGTCCACTGCATGTTTAATGAATGTTTAATGCAATAGTCTCCATATGTCTATTTGCTTGCAATACAGTTCTTCTTTCATGAAAGGGCAATAGACATCCTTCATTGCATGCAGCTTAATAAATTCACATGTCAAACTTCTCAGACTTCACCATTTAAAAGGTTGGTTTAATATGAGCACAGCTCTGGAGGATAGCTTTGTGGCAAAATGGTTTCCAACATCAGATACTCAGTTTTTGTTTGAATTGTCTTTTGTACAGGGTATCTTACAATTGGGCTATCCTCTGTGAAAA
Source organism: Gorsachius magnificus (assembly GCA_034008185.1). NCBI lineage: Eukaryota > Metazoa > Chordata > Aves > Pelecaniformes > Ardeidae > Gorsachius > Gorsachius magnificus. The sequence continues at coordinate 170,982,695 of CM067081.1, forward strand.
GAAAAAAGGGAAACTACTTGCTTGAGACCATCAAGTCCATATTTGAGCAGTCAAGTTATGAGGAGCTCAAAGAAATCGCAGTTGTAGTGCAGCTGGCAGATTTTGACTCAGCCTGGTGCGAAGGGATGGTCCAAGATATTTCACAGAAATTTGCACATCACATAATTGCGGGCAGATTAATAGTTATTCATGTCCCTGAGGAGTATTATCCTGTACTGGATGGCCTCAAGAGAAATTACAATGACCCAGAGGACCGTGTGAAGTTTCGATCCAAACAAAACGTAGATTATGCTTTCCTTCTTAACTTCTGTGCTAATCTTTCTGACTATTATGTGATGCTAGAAGATGACGTTCGCTGCTCAAAGAACTTTTTGACTGCTGTTAAGAAAGTAATTACCTCACGAGAAGGATCCTACTGGGTGACTTTGGAGTTCTCCAAACTGGGGTACATTGGAAAGCTTTACCATTCCCATGACCTCCCACGCCTGGCCCATTTTCTGTTGATGTTTTACCAAGAAATGCCTTGTGACTGGCTGCTCATCCACTTCCGTGGGCTGTTAGCTCAAAAGGAAGTGATACGTTTTAAGCCATCTCTCTTCCAGCACATGGGATACTACTCATCTTACAAAGGAGCTGAAAACAAACTAAAGGACGATGATTTTGAAGAGGAATCATTTGATATCCCTGACAACCCACCTGCAAACTTGCACACCAACATGAATGTATTTGAAAATTATGAGGCAAGCAAGGCTTACAGCAGCATTGATGAGTATTTCTGGGGCAAAGCTCCTTCTACTGGGGACTTCTATGGGATTGTATTTGAAAAGCCCATTAAAATCAGTAAAATTAAAGTTGTCACTGGTACAGAAGACCGACAAAATGACATTTTGCATCACGGGGCCCTGGAAGTAGGAGAAAAGATTGTAGGGAGTAAAAAAGGGAGACAATGTACTACTTACTTGAGACTAGGGGAATTCAAAAATGGGAATTTTGAAATAACAGACGTAGAGCACAAAGTTCTGTTTGATATTAGCTGCATGAGAATACTTGTTACCAAAAGTCAAAAAGAATGGCTGATCATTAGAAGCATTAGCGTCTGGACTTCACAAACACCAAATCAATAACGCAAAGCTACCTGAGAAGGTACAGAGTGCATACAATCATCTGGGTCCCAACTGGTGCCATTCCCCAGAAAAACTGACTTATTTCCAACTCTTTACTAGAGACACAGAAAATCTGGGGAAATCACAAACCAAGCAAAGCAATTTATTTTTTACTAGTTTGGCCAGGCAATATACAAACACTTATTTGTTGAAAATTTTGAATTTTATAGTAAATGCAAAGTTCTCAAACCTCTTGTGAGATCTTGAGCCCCTTTTTTATTATCATTTCTCTGTCAGAGAGATCTGCTGGACTAAACAGAACAAAACAAAACATCCTACAATTACCAAAAGGTTTAAAGTTATGAAACAGTACGTTGTGAAAAGAAGTTGGGTTGCACCTTACACAGATATAAATTTAAAATATTATGGTAGTATGCATTTGTACAATAGTTGGTGATGTGTTTCTCTTAAAGGCAGTTGTGACAAGGAAATATGTCCTGAAACTGGCAGTTTCGTTCTGTGCACTGTAAGAAAATAGTGTTGCAACTTCTTTTCAAAAGGGAATGTATGTAAAATTATAAATCTGACATGACAACTATGTAAAAAATAGATAATTGCATCTGTTATTCTGTCTCAACAAATATCCTTTGTTCTTTTTCCTGGGTCCTTTCACTGAAATGAGCACTGCTTGGATTCTATATTACTTAGGGGACCAATTTACTCTCCTTACTCGAACAAAATGCCTCATAGTAAGCAAGCATTCCGGTTGAGTACAGATGTCACTATCAAACCCAAGCACCTCAAGGGCAACACTGTTCTCTTAGACAGGCATCTTAACAGATCTCAGCTTCAACATTTTCTGTTCCTTAACAATACACAGAACCCCCCATGAGAAATTTGCACATAACTGAATACTGCAGCATGCTTTCCAAGGACTGTTATGCCTTCCATATCTACATGTCCAGTCCACGTGTGATACAAAGGTAAAGTTTGTGCCAGGCTAATCAATTGGAAGTGAATGTAATCATCAGTCTTTCCTAGATGATCTCTAGCCAATAGAGTGGACGCAAAATGGAGAATCTTGATTTAATGAAAAAATAATGTTTCTAATTTAGTTTTTATTTTTTCTTCAGTTTTGTAATCCTGATCATGTTAGTTTTGTAGATATCTCACTGCCTCTGGTTATTCCCTGTAAGCTTATTTTGCCTGGCTTTAGCCAATAAGCAGAAAAATTCCTGCAGTCCTCATGACTTCAGTGTCAGCTCTGGGCTTTTAGTGCATCACACAGGGAGGCTGTATAGCTATATGATTTAGACTGTATGCATACATTTGGATTAGCAGAATGTATGCGGTTTTTTTCCTCTAAGAAATTCTCCAGACTTTCTTGGTAGACACACTAAGAAATCCCTGAGTACCAAGTGTGACACAGATGAACATTGTATTGTCAATCTCATGAATACTGTCGTTATCTTCTAATTGCATGTATGGGTTTTAGTTAAACCTGGAAAGCAAGGATTAAATTTCAAGAATGTCTGCACTGACCAAGAGTGAACTACTGCACTCAGTACATCCAAACCTAACGTGGCTATTTCAGAAGGGTAAATTATTCAAAAATCTACACAAAACAGCAATGTAATTGCTTTTCCTGGTTCATAAATCCTGATAAATTCAGGTCCAGGTTTGGCAAATACCCCTGTACAGAGGTAAGGTACATTTTAAAATAAATCTTCTGATACATGCTTCTACATAATTCAGAAAAACATCCTCTTCTCAAAGGAAGTCTTTGTTTCTTTGTTCCTTAATGCACAGCTAATTCCCTATTCTTCATATACATATATTCAGTAAAATAAATTAAAAGCAGTGTACATGTTCAATCTGAAAAGGAAAATACTACCATTTTTAAAAATGAAAAATACATGCTAATCTCAAATGGTTATAAATACTTATGAAGGACTTGCTTTTTTAACAGTGATCTCCCACGATTATCGAATAATCAGTTGATAATTAGTCATTAGTCAACACCAATTTTTTTCATGAACTTTCATTTTCTATTTTTCCTTTCCTTGATGATCAATTATTAGTGTCAAAGCAAACATAACTAAGTTAACCAGGAACATTGCCTTTATTTTTTTTTCAGAAATGCAGTATGTCCAAACCAATCTTCTAAATTAGAATGGAAAATATACCCAATCCTGAAGTTTAAAATGTTCTTGTAATCAAAACCATACACAGTGTGAATGGTTAATACAAATTAAATGCTCTCAACATAAGCCTGAAGTAATTTAAATGGTATTTTTGAATTAAGAGTTGAACAAAACTCCATTCCTTTCTAAAACAACAGTAGTAATGAGTCTCATCTTCCATATCATAACTTAGTGAGAACTCTCATCTGGCTGTTACCAGTAAGAGAGGGTGAACCCACAAATACCAGTGTGACTGCCTTCAAAGGAAGCTTTTCTTTGGTGTGGATAGTGGTATGTGCTGAGAAAGAGAGGCATGCACCACTCTTCCTGTTAGATTTGAGTTGATTTGGAAAAAATAATTAAAGATACATTTATTCCAGGAGAGGCAAGAACACAGTTCTGTTAGCTAATGTTTTGAGCACTCACATGGGTACATGGGTCCCAGCTCCTCCTTCACAGAATACATATTTTATCCATCTCATTCACATGAAAATGGTTGCCAAATTTTTAAGAAAGTAGAAAGCCATATAATTAATGACAACTAGTTTTCAGACAAATTTCAGAAAGATACATTTGAAGATACGGTTTTTTTCTTCATGTACTAAGAAAAGTGAATGACTTCTGAAAGGGAAATTCTTAATCAGAGGTGCATATGTTCACTAGTACTTCCCAAAATTTGGATTTTCTTTTTTTTATTGATGAAGCAAAAGATTAGCAGTGTCACAAAGCTCTGTTCATTGGTGTATACAGGTGGTTCTGTTGGTGTGTATTTCTTGTGTTCATTTGTGGACTGAACATCAATATTTTCATACTGAAATGCCAATACTGAAAATATTACACTGTGGTCTGCACACTGATGGATCTATTCTTCACTAACATAAATGTATCTTATCTTTCCTACTGGCACTGTTTGGGATTCCTCATTGTTTAACTTCCCTGGGCCTTTTTTTTTTTTTTTTTTCTTAACTAAAAGCCAGTTTGTCTTCTTTCTTCATGTAGTGTAATCCCTCTGACATAGGGAATTATTGGGAAGCAAAATACTGCTCATTGTGAATTAAATGAAGAACTGAGACCTTAGTTTAATGCAGAATAAACAAACCCAGAAGACAGTACTGTTCAGGCTAAACAGTTTTAACATATTTACCATATGTACTATGATAAAGATAATTCACTACGGTGCTATATGAATGTATTATTTTTAGATCAATATTCTAACGATGCTCTGTTTTATTCTCTGCTCAGTATTCTCTTGTGTTAGACACTAATGTTTTTGCTTTTATAAAGGGAAATTGGGAACTTGTTCATTATTAAATTATTAAAAGTTAAATAAACAGCAAACTAACACCTTAGAAAATATTTCTTCTTGGAAAACTATTAAAGGAAAAAAACCCTATGATTAACCATCTTAAAAACTTCAGATGCAATCCACTTTCATTGTGAAGCATTTCAGAGATTCTGATGGAAATGATAGTTCTTACTACTCTCATGTTAAATTTGCAGTTCTGTTAGGCTACATTTCAATAAATATTAAATTATGAGTAGTAATGCAGATCATGTATCATGAGCTTAAGCACTGTCATATCCTCAAATGGTACAGTATAATGTTTTGCAAAACACGTGGAAAATACAGATGTATTATAACGAAAAAAAGAAATTATTTTGATGTCATATTTGATATACAAAGACAAACGAATTGAAGTGTCTCTACCACTCTGTCAGCTTTTCAGATAAAGTAAAACAAGGGGCTTAATCCTTATTCTTTTCTCCTTAGTCCTGGGAGATAAAAATTACAAAATTTCCACTCCAGGATTGACCGATATGCCATAAAAGACTGGAAGTGTTTATTTTGTAAAATAATTATCTTTTTGATATAAACAAATATTTGTCTTATCTTTTCCATTTTAGTTTTAGCCATCCTATAAGGCTGAAATTAAAGTAGTCTCCAAAGAAATGTGGTTTGGTATATCTGGATGGCATTTTCCAAGTTCTTGCTTCTTTTACTAGTTTTGTCACAGCAAATGCATTCCATGTCACCTAGGCATTCATGCCCTTTAGCAGCACAGTCAGGCATGTAGACTAAGGCTGGATTGCTGCTTCTGCTGTAAATGGAAAGAAAGAGGAGCACGTCCAGAGTCATCTCAGTGTACAATGGTTGTCTAAGATCTGTTTTTCTCTACTCTCTACAGCTGGAGGCTACGCAAGTGTTTTGGCCTGAATGTTCATTTCCTAGATAATTAGAGATACAGGAGATCTGTTTCTTTTGCATGATTACATACAATACATATAAATCTAGATAAAAACATACGATATATATTTACCTTTACTGATAATTTCCTGTCAGCTGTACCACTCTTCACAGCAAGGATGTTCAATATCTTCTTCATAAATACTACCTTGCAGTTTCAATGAAAATAATTTTTTCAGCTTTAAAATAAGGAATATTAATATCTGCCTTGGGTAAATAAAAGTTTAACAATGAAATTAAGGACAGAGAAAGATTAATTACAGTAATATTTCCATAATAGTAGTTTGTTGTTAAATTGGCATTAAATTGAATTGAGATCTGGGCAGATACAAGGCTATGTTTCAGCCACATTTCTAGATGTTTTTCAACTGCCATACTACCTACTACAAATTCTCAAATAAAATTCCACTTTGTCCTGACAGTTGTAAAAAGGCTCTTAAAATTCCATGTCGAACTTGAAAGTACTTTAAGTAGGGTTATATTGCTAATTAAGCTCTTTGCCTGCCCTTAGCTGGGCTTATGTAGGAGTTTCACATTTAATGAGTAAAGCTGAACATCAAAAGCTCATGTTCACTTCCTCCATTTAGCTGGTTAAATAGCTGCCTTCCCTCTTTCTTGCTATTTACTCATTAACATCAGTTTTGCTTTTGCCAGTTCAGGAAAACCTGACTGGCAGCCATAGAAACCTCAGGCTGTGAATTCTCAGTCTCAAAGATACTGTGTTTGTAATTTATGAAATGTTCCCGTTTCTTAACAGACCCATGCCATTTTTTGAAAACCAGCACAAACACAGTGTTCAGTTTCTTGGGCTCTCCCTTGGTGTTATTAGAGTGTTTTTTTCCCTAGATAACTGCATTGAGCAAAGGAATTAAAAAAAGAATTACCAAGGAAAAAAACCCAAACTGCTATGCAGAAGACCTACTTTTAATTTTTAAAACCACGTTCAAAGGTTTCTTTGTTATCAGGTTTCATCTATCCTGAGCAATTTGAGTAGAAGAGATGAAAGCATTGTGATGGAAAGAAAAGGTTAAATAAATATTATGTGTGCATATTTTTGCTGTACGATTGCATTTAAACTACCTTATTATTTAAAGGTACTTGTTTGTCAGAGTATCATCCCTGTATTAGCCCTTTTACAGCAAAAGAGAGCCTGTGATGGCCCCTAGAACTGCACTTTTTTGCTGTCTCAATGAAAATAATAGATTCAGCTTTCAAAAGCATTGCCTTGGGCATGCACACTGATGTGGTACACAAAGAACAATATTGGCTGTCTGTCCAGCCTGCTGTACTGCAGCACTGGAATACTTATATCTACCAGAGTAGAGGTGGAAATGTAACAAGCAGCAGCTACTATCCTTGCTACAGTACCCGTAATATTTTTGGAAATAAATGTAAGATATGAAAAGACCCTTTGGCTTAATGCCCTTCTCTTTAACCACAGTACTATTCAGTTTTCGTTTAACTGTAGATATTACATTTTTATTTGTTTAACTTGGGCCAAAAGTGCATATAATCCAAGAGGGAAAAGCATACCTTAAAGGAAATTTGACAACTGGTTATTGTATACTTTGCTTTCTCAAATATATGTTCACCTTGTTCTGATATCCTGTTTTTAGAGTTCCTATTCAAATTGAAGTCTAGAGCTGCAATTCAAAATGTTCTGGCTTTTTTTCCTTGGTATACCTTGCACCACAAACAGCAGAGGTCTTAAGGCATAACTTAAACCCTTACGCCATTTGCTGCTGCTGAAAGTCCCTTGCTTTGCACTGATGCCACTTGGGAGATTTCAGTTCATCTGCTGCTTTAGAGTCTATTCTAATTTCATGTTATACTTTTACCAGAACACACCAGTATTCCCTCCCTCTCTCTTTAATTTCAGTACTGAATAAGTGAACATCATCTTGGGTAAATATTGCCAAACCACTTTCACCTCCATTCAGGAAACTGGGACCGTTGCTGTCATTTATTTCTCAGAATTGCTTCCTTCATTTGGTCATTGCCCACTGTATTTAAATGCCACATCTGCTGAGAAGACAATAGGCATGCTATAATAAGACAGGCTTTTAAGGGAGAAGGGGTAATTATTTTTTTGTCAAATAACTCTAAGGGTGCACTGTTTGATTGTGTCAGAACTATATGCATACATTTTTACCTTCATGAAAGTCTCATAAAGCAAACTGGTTTTTTTAATCACTCCTGCAAATGGTTCCTGGCAGCAGTTGGTTTTTGCATTTGCAAACAGAGCCAGGTTTCTCTGCTCCACAGAGCTGAATAGCATCTTTCACAGAAGAAAAAAAAAAGCCCAAAACAGGTATTCTCTCTAGCAGTTGTCTGCTACCTTTCAATGATAGAATTTCTTCTGTATGTTTCCTCCCTTCTCTCCCTCAAAATTGTATATTAAAATCAACATGTGATCTCCCTTCTTCCTGATACCTTGACTCACTCTCATCTGCACACTCGTATTTTTCTTCTGGAAGGGTGTTGTTTTAGTTTACACAGAAAGTCTTATATTTAGGGAATAAATGACACAACACAGACAGCAATTTTTTTCAAAGGCCCATTTTGTTTTTAAGCATTCAAAATGAGATATGCAATATATTCCCTCAAAGGAGGTAAAATATTTGCTCAAGCATGTTTGTGCTAAGTGCTCCACACACAAAAACAAACAAACAAAAAGTCAGGTAAGGCTTTTTAGGTAAGTGTGTGCATGGGTATGCATAATTGCATTAATAAAAATGTTGGAAAAACCCCACATCTATAGCTGCCTTCTGCACCAAAGACTTTAAGCTTGCTGGCTAAGGAAAGAAACCATTTTTTGATCAAAGCAGTGTGTCAGAAATAATTTGGACATTAACTTTTTTACAGTTAATCACTGATACTAAGCCAATTCCATAGACTATAACCTCTTGGGTAGTATCTCTTGCCAAGCTGTTGCATGGATTTTGTAAACAGATGTTACTTTTCCTGAATATTGATTATAACTAATACATTTACCTTGATCATAAACTATTGATAAAATATTTTTTCTTGTCTTGTTCTATTTGAAAGCTTATATTTTCTCTTTTAAACTGAGGAAATGTATTTTTTCTTTGCAATAGCTTTAGCATAAACATTCTGAAACAAGCGATTAGGAGCCACATGTGTATTCTGGTGAAAGTGGATTCTGCCATTGTACTTACAGCATATTTCAGAAAAGGTATTTAAGCCATAAAATTATATGTAAGCATTTATCTGTTCTAAAAAGACTAGGGCATCTTTGTTTCAGGACTTTGTGAGAAATAAAAGCACAAATAAGACCATATTACTGGAAACAATCCCTTTCCCAAACTTTCATATCTTTTGCCAGCAGCAAGGCATCGTGTTTCTCCAGTTCTGCTTCATGAAACCCAGTTTCTTTGTACCACGTATTTCCATCACCTCCACAAAATTAAGTCAGATCCCCATCAGGTTTGAATGCATTTAGTTCAATCTTTTCAAGTGTATTAAAGCCTGAACAGCTATCTTCCACTGTCCTAAAGAAGAAAATATTGTAAAGTTCTGGTCAATATGTCTCATTATTTTGATAATTACTGACTAGTAGTTGGTTTTGTTTCTTTATTGTCACAAAGATCAATTTCCTGATGAGTGGAGGGGGAAAAATTGGTTGTATTTCTACTTCACCTATTTCTGTCATCACCTTCTTTCTATCCAGATTTTGCTACTCCCTCGTTCACTGCAGGCAAACACTCAGATAGTGAAAAAACAAATAAACAGAAAGGCATCATAAGCAATAGGTTTCTGGTAGAGAGGGGAGCATGAGAGAGAGAATTAGAAACTGTCGTAGATATTTCAAGTTCAGTCCAAAGAAAGCTAAAGAACATTTTTTCCTGATGCCCTGCCTTTTCACTGTGACATTTCTTCCATTTCCATATGCCTCTGTGGATAGGTGATCTAAAGCTCACCACACTTAGTGGGAACGTTTCTATTAACTTCACACTACTTTGCTATGCCACTTCAACTATAAATGTTCTGTCATGTAAGCCAGCTAAGCTTCTGGTCGAACTACACCATGCTGTGTAGATGTACCCTCTAGCTGCCTACATGGTTTTAAATCTGGGATGAATTACTAACCCAGCAAACATTTATGCAGATGTTAAAGTTAGAGAGGTGTCTGCTCCTGCTGAGATGGGGTACTGGAGCCAAATGTGGCATGCTACATCACCTCAAAGGCTCCTTGGGCATGCGTTATAGCACCATAGGCCTCCAACTCACATCCAGCCAGCCGACCGCTCGAGTGGTTTAAAACTTTACCACTCGCCAGCTTTTGTTGTATTCCCCTCTCCTCACTTTGCTTAAAATTGGCTCCAACAGTGGAGCCAATAGAAGAGAAGAGCTCATCAAAGACTTTACTCAATGCAGTGTCTTTGTGAAAACCTACTTTCATCAGTATTTTAAATATGCTAACAGGCTGGGGACCTGGCATGGCAGCAGCATTGCCCCATGCTACCTTCTGCTCCTGCCACACCAGGCAGCAGTGGCTGGTGGGGAGCTGGTTGCACAAAGGCTTCAGCTGGCCCTTAAGACAGGTTTTTCTTTATTTTTTTTCTTTTTTTTTTTTTTTTTTACATTTTCATCCCTGCAAAAAACAATCCTTTTTGCCATTATTTGTGGAGCTATCACATTTTAGTGCAGTGAGTTTTTGAATAGCAAAGTAAGAAAAATATTAAAGAAAGAAGAGAAAAAAGAAAAGGCAAAAAAGCTTTTAACTCTAAAGTTTCCCAATTTAGTCATTAACAACAGGTCAGATCCAGTAACAAATTAGGAGACATTTCTCTTTTTTTTTCCATTAAATTTAGCTTTCTTTTGGTTTTTTTTTCCTCTCATATTTATTAGTTGCAGAGGCAACTAAAACTGAAAAACAAATAAAACCTTTCCCACCCTTACTTCCCAGTTTGCATAGGTTTAGAACTTTTTAATATTTACCCACATGGAAACATCTACCATCTGGTGAGCATACTTTGGTCAGATGCTCTGCTCCCAGTAGTCACGATGTCTTGGAAAAATTCCTAGTTCTTAAAAAAACCCAACCAAATCTTTGTCTGTGCCAGGTTAGTTTATGGGCCAGATGCTTATCTGAATTACCCTGGTGCAAATAACTACTTCCAATACTAGCTGAAAAACAGAAGTTATACTTATTTTTTTTTTCCTTTATTTTATTTTCTTCAATTTAATGCTGTAATTAAATAGACTGAGATGATTAAAATAGCCTCAAAAGACTTTTAAGGGGAACAGGATCTTTAGTTTAACTCAGAGTAAGAAACCAGAGACTTGAATTGCCTTCTCTCTCACAAAAGCAAGTGCTAAAGCAGTTTTCCCAAGAATTTGAACCTTTGAATCTCAGGAACCTCGAACAGAGCTTCCTTCCTCCTTCCTCATCTCAGTATAAACTAGAGAAAAGCACCTTTCTTCCAAAACAGTTTTTATTCCAAAGGATAAAATTCATAAATTCATCTACTAGAACTCTTACAAGAGCTTCTCCTGCTTCTTCCACACTTCTAAAAAGCTGCATTCAGTAGCTTAACTTCCTTCACTGCACTTGTGTTAATAGACCCAGTTTTCAGATTTCAGTCTTAAAATTTTTCTGTTCTCCCTGTTTCTTCAGTTCACTGAAGTTTTCAGACAAAAATGTGATAGACACAAAGAAACAATTAGGAAAAATGTTTATAGCCTTCAGGAGAATTGTTCATTTTTTATCCCTTTGTTGGAAAACAGATTTTTTCTCCCATATGGCACCTCAGAATAGAGTTTTTGGCACTCAGACTGCTGTTTGCAACATATTTCTAAGTGCTAATGCACCTTTTTTTTTTTTTTCCCCTTGGCTGCTTTTTTTAGTTTTCTGTTGTGTCTAAGCAATGACTGTTTATTATGAACCTGAGGTGTTTTTTTGTGGTTTGTTGGGGTTTTTTTTTTGGCTGTACTGGAATCCAGATGAGGACATGTGTATAGCTTCTCTTTGGAGATTGTTTTTTTTTCTTTTTTTTTTATCAGAATGGGAACTATTTGTAAGAAACAATTCATCTGGTAAACTGAGCTTGTATTTTCTGGTTTACTACTACAAAATAAAGGATACAGACAGAAGTGGGGCTAAATTGCCAGAGCACTGTTACTGAAGGGCATTTTTTCTTTGGAATGCCCTGCCACACTTTGGTAATAAGCATGTAGGGTGGCACACTGTATTACATCTAAACAGGCAAAGCAGATAAATTACTTTAGCTTAAACTATTCCTTGAGTCTGAAGGTAGCAAGACCACAGCCGTTAAAGAGGAATAATCTGTAGGAAAGGGACAGTCACTAACAAAGCAAAGGATGACTCAGATGTTTCTAGTGCTCCCAAAATATTCTATAATTTAAAATATTGCAAACTTAATCCAAAGACCACTGAAATTAAAAGGACTGTATGTCTTCAACAGATCTTTGATCACATTCTAATTTGGAAATTATCTCTCATCATTAAACTAGTCCTACTGATGGCACCTTGAGACAATAGCTGTGAAAACAAAATACTGTTGGTATTGATATTTTTTAAGAAATCTTATTTAGTTATGCAAAATTTAATTAAAATCAGTTGCCACTATTTCCCCTAAGGGGTTTGTGGTCCTTCCCCGCTTCTGTTCCTGTCTTTCCACCACCTCCCTGCACCGTGCTGGTGGAAGTACCCAGTGAGTCAGGTAGTGAAGTAAAGAGAGGAATAAAATATGGTTTATAACCAAGTCAGAAATAAAAACTTTGGTATTAGTTCAGTTACCATTCAGCCATATCTGCGCTTGTGCTGGCATAGCTGAGGGTTTGGAGCTAATGTGATTCAGTTAGATGGAAAGAAGACACTGTGCAGTTAATGACTAAGCATTTTCCTGTAGCCCCTGAGATATTTATCACCCTTTTCCTTTAGTGTCTGCATTAGCACATATAATAATTTTCTTATTGTCTCAGATCTAATGACATTAAAAAGATACATCAAGAGAGAGAAAGAAAAAAATGTTAATCCAAGCAGGTGAAATAAAGCAGAGAAATACTAAGAGTTACCAAAACTATAAAGTAAAACTACATCACAGCCACAAGCTGGACCCAGACCTTCATGTCTTCTCATTGTTCAGCTGGAAATATTTTGGTTTGATTTTTCATTTTATTTTTTTTTCTTTGGTCTTTTATAATATTACACAAAATGTAATCTCATGGCCATGAGAAAATCCCCCCAAAAATAGTCATTGCCTATTAGATTATCTATCTTAAAAAGCAATTCCTGTAAATAAATTCTCTTTTATTTCATTCATGTCTCCTACTACATTTTTGAAAACTATTATTACAGACAAACATTTACCACACAGTAAAATCATACTGATTTGAGAACTTCAGCTTGACATGCATAAATTAGGACTTATTTGAACATTAGGTTTGGATTTTAAGTCTCCATAACCAAAGAGGTACATACTGTTGCTATCAGACTGATAAATACAGCTGAGTAAAAACCAGGAGCTTTATGAATGAGTTAAGAAAATTGAAACCAGAATACCTACGAACCATCTAGTTGTATTAAAAAAAAACCCCAGACTTCCAATTAGAGCTTATAGGTCTATCAATTATTTTCCAAAATTCATAAGAACAGGCATATTTTTAATACATACTAAAACCATACCTTTAAATAGATATGCATGACATGTCTTTGATAGTTGTCAATAGAGTGTGTGAGGTTGCAAAGAATAGGCACAGACACTTCTGCAGGACCTTGGAGCTGTCCCAGTTTCTGTGTTTAGATGTCTACCTTCAGCATATTCCATGCTTTCCGCTACTGTCTGAAAGTTCCTACTTCATCCAAGATACTCAAGAATGTGAACAGAAGACAACTGTGGAGGCAGACTTCATTGTCAGTAAACAAGTTTCATAGTGAGAGGATGCAAAGTTATGGCAGTGTGGAAGGAATGCTGGGGAAAAAAACAGAGAGGACTGTTTTTTCAACGTAGTTGTAAACTTAGGGATAGAAAACAGAAAACCAATTGAATAAAGTCTTGTACAATTTTCTGTGTAATTTCCACATTTTATTTTTTTATGATTGAAAAGGACATTTGGAATTGCATAGTTTTGTAAAATAACTCAAATTTTCTATTTGCAAGATGAACAAGAGCTTTCAGCATTAAAAATAATGATATCAGAAAAACCCTATTATAGGATGGGAGAGAGATTGTAAGGCTGGAAAGATAAAACTACATCAATCCTTTCCATTTCATAGAGGGATGGACACAAAAGTTATGACCTTTAGCAAAGCAATTTTTAAAAAAAATTACAAGGGTGAGAAAAAAATCTTCTAGTGCAGCCAGGTCCATTGGGAGGTAAGTAGAGACTGAGAGATGTCAGAGAGCCATAGTGTAGATCAATATCAGATGGATTTAGGAAGGCAAGAGAGAATAGAGAAAAGAGAGATGAAGAAGGCGAACCGCTGAAATTTACACTCACATGAATAATTTTCCCTGAGCTGTCACTTAAAGAAGCCAACAATTCAGACAAAATTATATTTCTTATTTGCTCTTTTTTTTTTTTTTTGATAGTGCTAGCATAGAAAATCGTGAAGTCTAAGAGGACATATGAAGTTAGGTTTGGAGACACCAAATATGTACTAGTATTACATGCAAGTTTTCAGTATGAAGGCTGGGTTCTGAGTTACTTGCAACTTGAAAGGCCTAAGGCTGAGTTCGGTTCAGAAGATATTTTCAAATGAACCCAGTCTATATGGGTGTTAACAACCTATCCAATTTATTTGATTACACAGTCTCATTTTTTTAATTAAGAATTTGTTTTAAAAAGATCTGTTTCAGATTAGTGTAGAAATATCAGAGGTGTTTTACTTACAATAGCTCACATTTGCAATTCTGTTTGTTTTAAATAAAAACTAAGAAAATCAAAGAGAAGGAAGTGGAAAAAGAAAAGAAAATTAACCTAATCTTGCAGAACTTTCAAATTAATTAAACTTGATTCTGGTCAATAAATGGGAAAAGTTTGTAATTGTTCTTGGACAGGATTCATCTTCATGAGTATTGATGTTGAGTACCATTTTAGATAATATTTGATATTGGAGACTTTTGAAATCCAGGGCTGATCAACAGGATACGGGTTCTTGGGTAATAAAAGCCTTCAAAAGTGTCAGTTGGTGGTCAAGCATTTCTATTATCCTTCATGATAAAAACCAGCAGTAAACCTCAATAATAAAGCAATCTAAGATTGAGCTTTAAGATGTAGAACCAGTGTAGAAGCATCTATAGTCAGGAGAAAGAGATGCTGTCTCCAGAGAGCTATCCATTGCATGCTAGGTTAAGTGTCAAAGAGAGATGGCAACCTCTCAAGGTATTTCTCTTGCAAGAGGCTGTAATGGGACCTGAATGACTAGCTCAGACAAGACTTCCAGTGTTGAGTGCATTGATTGAGTGACATGTATCCTATGGTTTTGTCTGTTATTTCAATTTCCCCCCACATCTCTACCCCAAAGTGTACTCAAATGGATGTTCTGAAGATACTTGTGTCTATACTTTTTCCAAAAAAAAAGAGCAATACTTACTGCCAATTTGCTGTCTTACTAATTTCAATTCATTGTACAAGAACTTGAAGATTGGTTTGAAAGGCTGTCCATTCTACTGTAACATCTTGTGCTTGGCTTTTATTTCACAGGCACTGATGTTTTGTCCTCATCATTTCAATGTGTATATCTGCAACTATTGACTGATTAATCTTCTACACTATTAAGCTCACTTTTCTTCATAACTTTCTTCCATGTTCTAAGAATGGTCTAAAATAGTAAAGCTTGTCTCAGTTAAGAAAAAAAGTTGTAATATTCTCACAAATTAAGCATAATTTTTTTAAACATCTTATAGCTTTATCAAGTTAATTGTATTGACCCATAGTACAATCTGTGGGTCAGAGGTTTATGTACATAGGGTAAATACCAGGTCCTGAATGCATAAAAGCTTGATTCCAAGATGGTTAAAGCTTCCTACCACAGAAAAATACAGCATCTAATTCCAGCAGTAAGGGCCTGTCGATAACAGAATCTGACCCTTTGCCCGTTCACAGTTCACGTACAGCTGCCTTGCCCAAACCCTCGTTAGCTTTGCCCAGCGTTCTTCACAGTGTGTGTGCTGGAGTCTGCAGTGGCTAACAGAGTGGGAAAATATTCACAATTTTGAGCTAATGTTCTGCTTTCCAGCTTTTTATTTTCCTCATTTGTTATCTGGAATAAGGGTACCACCTACTGGCCATAAGGGTTTTTGTAAAATTATCTGGAAAAAAAATCCTCTTTTACTTCTGCTCAGTGCCCTTTATTCCTTCCCTATTGATTAAAACAACCTAATTTAGAATCATAGAATCACCTCGGTTGGAAAAGACCTTTAAGATCATCGAGTCCAACCATTATATAATTTCATACCTTTCGCGTCATTTCGCACCATTCTGGGCATGTGAATTTAAACAACGTTCTTTTTGCTTTAAATATATTTATCAATAAAGGCCAAAGAGTTGAGACAAATATTATGCAGGAGGCCAACTGCTCTTGCTTTAGCGTATAGTTTTATTGATGCAGGTAAGCATTCATATTTGAATAAATAGCTTGATTTCTCCAGTACTAGGCGGGAATGGTCTCCAGAATCATATGCTTTCCTACACAGAAATGTGAAAGAGTGCTCTTACCTCTCCCTCCTTTAAGGACATAGGGAACAACAAAGTCTAACTACTCATGACTTTCAGCTCAGGTGTCTGACCCCATCCCGCACACTTTCTGCCTCTGAAGCAGCACAGGAGGGCATGCCCAAACCCTTCCTCTTCAGCCTTCATTTCCTGCCAGCATGTGAAGCAGAGAAGAGGGGAGGAAGAAGTGACACTTCATTTAAAAGTAGCAAGGGTCCACAGAGAGACTATAAAGTCCTGTAAGTGTCACGAGGGGCGTGATCTAGGTTGGATCAGGAGGAAGTCAGCAGTTGCTCTTCTCTTTCCCCAACCAGCACATTTACACTCCTGACTCCTTAAACAGTCAGCTACATGAAATACAGCTGATCCTTTCCAGCCTCACTTCTAAGGCCAAATTTCTGAAAGTTCCTGTGCCCACCCAGTAAAAACAAGCCCCATGGACTCTGTAGACACTGCCTTCATACCCAAAGGCCCAGCCTCCCTTCCTTGCCACCAGCCTACTGATGCCATTCTCCTGGACTTGCCCCAAATTCTCGCTGCCACAGCTGATTCTCCCTACCTCATGCCTTCCATTCCCCCAGACCGCTGCCATTTCTCATAAAATTGAATTTACCTGTGCAGAAAATCTGGAATCAGCTCTGATTTGAGCCTGAAACATTTCATACAGTAAATATGGAAAGCATTTAATTTAAGAAAAAAAAAAAAGATGTATTTTAAATGACATTTATAAGGTATTTTAAGAGAAAAATTATGGATACTAAGGATGATATTTAATCTGGTAAAGAAAAGCATAATAAACAAATGGCTACAAATTATCACTTGACAAATTCCAACTTGCATTGTATATTTCTATATTTTCATCAGTTACAGTGATTAGTCTTTGGAAAAGATGATCAAAAGTGGGAGTGAGACTATTTGTCTTTTTGAAGACTTCAAATAGGTACCGGAAAATTAGCTTTAGTCTTGATTAAATTCTTATCTCCCTTGTAGAGGAAAGCAGAATCAATGATTCAATGTTTCATTCTTCACATATTAATTATGATTCTCTGAACTTTATCCACTGATACAATATGTCTGAGCACCAATTTAGACATCTGGACTGCAAACCTCAGACTTCTACCTACTACAAGTTTAAAAACCAAAGAATATATTGAGAGATATAACATAGACAGGAAAATAACATCATCAAATATATAATGTAGGACCTGCTTTTCTAAACACGGGGTTCAGTTCAGGTTGCCATACTTGCAGGCTGATAGGACAAAACTCAAAGGACCTATGGAATTCGCTTCAGAAGATCAGAAAGACTGTGGCTATTCAGACCAGACAGCAGTTCATTAAAAGATGTGACATTAACTAGTAAAATACATTATTGTAACCTTTTCTCAAGTCATACAACCAACTAGAAAATCCTGAATTTAGGGTGGAGTAGTGGTGTTTGTAGGGTTTTTTTTCAATAAAATTGGTAGACTGCTACATGTGTTTACTAATTTTGTCACCTTAAACAGGGGAAAAATGAACCTTTGGCAAAAAACAGGACAAATAAAATCACCCTCTTTGCAGTGAAAAAGGAGATTGCAGACTACTCCTGCACTTCCTTCAGTCAAAAAACAGAATGGAAGATTTCATATTTTTTCTCAAATAATTTTTTATTGTGTTGAAGGCTGTATATGAAACTGCTTTTGGTGCTATATGTAGCTCATATGTTTTGGAGAGCTTCAGTCATATCCAACAGTAACATGTAGTACTGGGCCTGGCTGGGATAGAGTTAACTTTCTTCACAGCAGGTCATACAGTGCTGTGGTTAGATTTGTGACCAAAACAATACTGATAATGCACTGATGTTGTAGCTATTGCTGAACAGTTTACAGCACCAAGGCCTTCTCTGTTTCTCACTCTGCTCCCCCCACTGGACCCAAACTAACCAAAGAGATATTTCATGCCGTATAGCATCATGGTCAGCAAAAAAAAGGGAAAAGAGAGGGTGTAACTGTCTTTTGCTCAGGAACTGGCTGGGCATCAGTCTATCCATGGGAGGAAGTAACTGATTGCCTTTGCACCATTTGTTTTGTTTTCTTTCTCTCTTCTTCCACTTATCCTTCACTCATTACACTTTTTGTTATTAATTTCTTGACCCCCAGGTTTTCTTGCTTTTACTCTTCCTTTCCTCTTCCCCCATGCCACTGTAGAGGGCAATGAGTGAGCGGCTGTGTGGTGCTTAGCTGCCTCCCAGCATTAAACCACAACTCATGGAGAGAACTGAAAAAGCCATACGAAAATTTTAAAAGTATTGTGTGCCATACAAGAATTTCTTTTAGGAAGAAAGCAATTTTCTGAACAAACAACTAGCTGCCCAGTGGTGCAACAGAACTTTAGGTAATAGAGCAATGTAATATAGCCATGTCACGTTAGTTTTAAAAAGGAAACAGAAGGACTCATTAAAAAGCAGACTATTTGTCAAAAAAAAACCCCTTAAAAGTGTATAACAATGATGCTGTTTTTCATTCTCTGAAGGTTAACATAATTATAGGTTGAAAACAAAAATTAAAGCCACCCTCCTTAAAAATATTCAAAAAGGATTCATGTTACAAGACACAATTAACTTGTGAAACTCATTGCCATGTGATTGAAAAGGAATGAACAGTTGCTTACAAAACTGGCAATATTAGGTATAACAAAGCTGTTCAACATTATTATGATAGATGGATTCCTTGCTTTCATAAATATCTGTGGCATTAAAATGGTACAATCTTCTGAGTCATTTTAGCTGCACTTTCCACTGGATGTAGGTTTCCAGTTTTCTTTTCAGCAGTGTAGCTTAAACTCGATCCTCTGTTCCTGGTGGAATTGGAGCCCCTGTCCCACATGTTTAGGTGCACTGTGAAAATGATACCTGCTTTATATAATACAATTAAATTATTCTAGGCTTTTGCTTCAAAATTTAATTGAAATTACAATAAATAAATAAATAAACTACTTTTAATCTATACAAGATAATGATTTTACAGAAATAAAAACCTAAATTTTTAAAAGTTAAATCTGAGCCCTTCCAGACTTCAGTAGGTAGGAGGAGAGTCAACCTCTGGATACTGAATGAAGTTTAACAGCTAACCCCTATTCTTGCAAACGGCAGCACCCAGGCCCATAAGCAGGTGTCCACATGTCCTGAGTACAGCTACGAATTGTGTCATCCTGAACACAGCCTCATTGGAAAATAGCAAGCAAGAGAAACAGATCCTATCCCACCTTGTACACGTGGCAGCCTTTGTGAACATATGCCATGTTCAACATTTTCCTTACACCACTGTTGAGATCTATTCCTCCCTGGCACACTGGAAGGTATCAGCAGCTCTACAGCATCAAAGGCCCTCTCCTGCCAGCTGCATTCCATCTGGCTTTCTAGAGACCAGAGGGGATCCTTCTATCAAGTACGAGAGGGGCAGTTGTTACAAAGCCAATGCCACAGTTATATACACAGTGTGTTATTAGACCTGGTCAGAATGTTGTCACAAAACATTTTCCCATCAAAAATGCCGGTTGTCTGGCCTTGGTACACTCCTATGGACTGGCTGATCTTGCCAAAACTCCAGGAGAAACTGGCAGACAGGCTGACCACTTGGCTGTGATCATGTCACCTAGCTCAGCAAGACCCTTAATTAATTCCCCTGGAAAGTTTTTGCTGACTTGCTGGTGTCCAAGACTACATAAGGTGCCTGGCTATAAGCCTGCTTAAGTCTCTCTGCAGCCAATTCCCCAACATCTGGGGGTGCCAGACATCAATTCCCCAAATAATTAGTTGGTGGACATTTGGGATGCCTGAGCAGTTAGCTTGGGAGCCTAGCAGCTGGCAAAAAATAAGTGAAGACACTGAGGATCTTGGAAAACAGCTCCAGAACAGAATATTTAGTTCTACAATAAACCAAACATCAACATAGTTAATTAGCTTTTTTTTTCCCAACATTTTATAGTAAGTTTTTTTTTTAGTGGATATATATTTTATTTCTAATCTTGTTCTACTTACAATATTTAACAACATTTGTTGGTGACAACACAGAAAGTATGTGCTGACTACAGAGAGAGCAGATACTATCAGCATATATCATGAGCTCTGGTAACATGTGAATTTTCAATGCAGTGCAAAATGAAGTTTAGCTGCTAAAGTGCATGGGCAATATGACCAGAAATTTTTCCTTAAGATTTTAACCAAAATATGAGGGGAAAAAAAAAACTAACAGCAAAAAGAATGTCATCTTACTACCAATTTTTTAGAAAGAAATCAAATTTTTCCAATACCTAGAATATGCAGCAACAGCCTATAGTCTATATGTCTTGCTTGATAATTAGCAAAATAGTTTGAAGTATCTTACATCACCATGTGCAAAATTCTGTCTTGTCTTACAGAGCAGATACATTAAGAAATACTGGTGTGCATTTAACTTTAAGAACATCCTTAAGCACCTTAAAAGTAAATCCCTTAAAATTAAATAATGGTTTGAGGTCATTAAGCTGAATAGAGAAGTGTGGAAATTTTACGTGGTTTTAAGGGGTACATTAAAGCCTTAAGGGCCCATTGGAGTCAATTAGTCACAGGAAACAAAAGCTTCTCAATTATCCAGACAGGTTAACTGCTCAAAAGCTTTGTCTTTCTCTTTACTTCCACCAGATGGTGGTATATTGCAAAAAACACACTGATGAAGACCATTTTTCTGCTGGTTACCTAAAAAGCAAGGGAAATTCTTCATTAGAAAAGTGACTTTCCTTCTACTCTGTTATCATTTCAGATGTCAGATAGATTTATTTTCAATAGATTGAGTAGGAGAGATATTCACAGTTATTATTTTTTTAATCAAATATTTTAATATATTTCTATCCCACTTCAGCAGTGATGCCCGACTACACAGTTTTCATATATTTCTTCTTAGCAGAGTTTACTAATTGTATTTTGCTCTCTGTCTCACTGTATTTAGCTATCGTGATATAACTCCTGAATGTCTTGAATGCTTTGATATAAGCTCAAGGAAGATTTAACTTTGGCTTAAAGATGGGCCTTGGCCATCTTTAAGATCAGGAAGATTCCCACTGATTCTGAAGGAATCATCCTAGCTAACAGGTGAGCATGTGCATAAAGTCACATCAGCATCCCCAGCACCTTCTAGAACTGAGTAACTCAGTAGAAACAGTGATTTTTGAAGCTCTTACAAGTTTTTATTGCAAGAGCCATGGATATTAGTGATGTGACTCGTGGTGTTTCAAGCTTTATTCTAGGTAGTTAATACTCTTGTACTTCATCTCCAAGTATTGTGGTATTGAATTACAATCTGTATATATAGACATTTAAGTGCTTACAAGTGAAAAAAAATGCTGAAGGGCTCTCAGTTAAAATATTTGTATTCTCATCTGAGAACACAGTGATTTTTCTTCTATTGAGAAACTGTTGTTTCATCATCTGAACTGAATGGAAGCTGAATGTTACTGGTTTTAACAAAGGAAAAACTTAAAAGGCAAAATGTAATGCTGTTGTCTATGCTTTATTCACTGTGTCTCTCCAGGCAATGCCTTCATATGCATTCACAAGTAAAAGGGTCCAACTTGCTAATCCTTAAGTTCCAGAGGCTGAGCTTCGGGCCCCTGGGAATATGACGCTCAACACAAGTCCTGACACTCCACCCTAAGGTGTGTGGATGTGAAAAGTAGGCTTCAAGCCTGGAGCAGGACTGTTTTCTAATTATCCTCTGTTCATGTGAAAGTCAAAGTCTCAGAAGCTAAACGTAATTAAAACAGATATTCTACCCTTTGGTCCCAAACATGAAGCAGACCAAACGCCCAGCTCTACTATCCATACTCTGCCAATTTATTCTCTGCTGTGTTGACTGCTGCCTCCTCAGCTATCTGCTCACCAATAACGCAGATCGTCATAAGACCATTGATCATGAACAGCAGCTCATCATTTGGTCTCCTTACCCTGGTTAACTGGCTGACGTGACATGGGTACATGCTGAACTGGTGGTGTCCTCTACAAAAGCTTCTTGTATTGCCAGTAACCTCCTCAAGTCCATAGGAGGAACTCATCTACTTCACCCAAAAGATAAGATGAAGGGAAAATGCATGGTTTTGTCTGCTAAAATCAAGTGTTCCCCGTGGGTTGGGAAATTGATGGAGCACAAGAGTCATGGAAACTTATGTAATTTACTTATAGCTTTATTTATACCTGAAAATGGGCCTGAAACATTGTTAGAGTGGGGAATTTGATAAAAAACCTACCAATAATTTTCAAGTGACAGTTTATGGTTTACACTCTGCCTCAGTTTGCTGGTACTCAGTTTAAACAGTTTGGAAAAAAAAGCAGCATACAGAAAGTACCATTTTCTAAAAGGCAGTCTTGATTAATATGGTACAAATCAGGCATGCAGAGCTATTAGCAACTTTAGAAAAATTGATTCCTTACTTTACAACAGGTCAGATAGTGTCTGGTTGCAGTGATAAGGTCTGAGACTCTATGTTGCTTACTCAGTTGCTGTAAAACAAGCAAAAGAGCATTATCCTTAGAGTCTCTCTCTCTTACTTTCTTTCCTCCTTGTCTTTTCTTTGTGTCCAGAATATTCACCAACTCACCACTATCTCTCTTTTTGTTAAAGATTTAAAGAAAAAGTATACATCTGATAACAATATATTCCAAAATTTTGGAGTACAGATGCAAATTTTTTAGCTTCAGTCTCCAGTTCAAAAATTAAATCAAATCTGGAACTTTGTATTGATAGTGTATAAAATCTGATAAAAACATCAACTTTTGAAGGGAAAATTGTAATTGCCAGCCCAAAACTTTAATTACACATTTTTCACTAGTAAGAGAATTCCAAAGGTAAAGTTGATCTCTTTTAGATTCACAATTCACCCAGGGACAATGGATAATCTGTAAAATGAAAAAGCAATACTCATGCCAGTGGTAACAAAGTTAAGTTAAAGAAGAGAGAGTAGTTTGTTTGTACAGATAAATTACCCAAAGTACCTAAACTTCAGGACATTCACAAATACTTGTTGAATCAAGACATAAATATTGCAATATATCCAATATTCTGTAACACACTGTAAGTGAGCTTCCCTTTTAGAGAAAGTTTTCAAGCTTTCCTGTCATTTTTTCAGTGACAAAAATTTCCAAGCTGACATATATAAATAAGCTTGTTGTTAATCTCTCTGTTGCCATAGCAGTTTCACAGAACATATCCTTTGAAACAAAAATTTAATCTTTAATCATTTTTCCACACTCTGCAATTTTTTTCAGCACTTCCTTATGTAAATCATCTTTGAGGCTTTCTTTAGCTGCAGATACATAACACACTCATAGCCACATGCTAGTATTTTCTACCAGATCTGAGAATCTAATTTTTAATTCAATAAATATAAACTTATTGCTAAAATTTTACTTTATGTCCCTTTTATGTGAAATATTATTTCTCTTCCCTTTTGATTTCCAAAATATTTCCTACGTCTTTGATAGTTGCCTCAAATATTCACTCGTTGAATATCTCAAATGGCACTGGAAAAATATTTTCTAAGACACCAGATACCAGGACCAGTAAGGTGATTATTACTTCAAATCTTGCTTTATTCTTTTTCACCTTTGTTTCAGGAAACTAGTTCTTTTGCTGGCTCATTTTTCATCTGATGATGATCATTTTGTAGGGAGAAACTTCAGGTTCAAATCAAGATTCACCTGGCACCTTTATAACACTCAAAGCTGAAGTGTCTAGTCCAAGGTAGATTGTTTGTTTACAGATAGATAATTCCTGATGCAGGGTTTCTCCCCTAGAGTGCCTTTCTCTTCACTAATCATGGAAGAAATCTGCCTAGATATCTGACTTTCAGATGGTTACAGCTATGTGAGATGAATTCCACATGAAAAGTCTCCAATACTTGTCAATCTAAAATCATGAAGGATTGAACTCACTGACCTGGATGGTGTCTTCTACTCTTATGTCTTTTGTGTTACTTCACATCAGATTTCATGTGCTTTCAACTCTGTAGTAATTCTACTTTTACAATCCATGCAACAAAGAGGATGCTTTTAAGAAACTACAGAGGAAACTCCATTTTGGTGAGTAGTACTGATATCCTATAGTATAGAATGGGCCAAGTTTCTAGAGACCAGTTAAAAAAAAAAAATGCAGTAGGATACCTACATACATATCAGTTACTTTTCTCAAAAAACAAGTTTAGATTCTAGCTTGTGCACTTCCATCTTCTGCTGCTGACTGGATGTTACTTCAACAGCAAAATTGAAATACTAGTTCTCACAAGTTTGATTTCTGTAATTCCAGGAGGACAGGTAAGTGCCTGCTGTTTCTTGTTCTTGGAAGAGGACATACATAAGCTTGTTGTACTTAATGTCAGAAAGGAAGCAGCTTTAAAGGATGGCAATGTCTTTTTAAAGAAGCTTATATTATGTTATGTGGGGAGCAACACAATATATGTCTCTCTCTAACCCTGTTTTCTACATTTAGCTTTAATAGCAACTATTTGCTCCATTTTTTGTTTAAGTCACCAATGCTATTTTATCCAATCATCATTTCCAGCTTCCAGAAGGCTGCCCTCCTATCACCTTTGCAATATCTGAGGGTATTTATACGTCTAATGCTGTCTTAAAAGACTGAGGCTTCTCTGTCAACCACATCTTTTCCTCTTATCCCACTCCAAATTGTGTGTTCAGTTCAGGTCCACTGTGACTGTACAGGACATGGAGTTGATTTTGTGATGTTGGAAAGGGACCATCAGGCTTGCTACCCAGTTGTGCAGCTTATACCCACACTAGATGAGATCAGCTATGGGTCATTGTTTTGGCCAGCTCTGCTAAAACACAGCAAAAATTATGAAACTATCAGCATTTCTTAATACATGAAACAAGCATAGACATTCTCTTTTTTTGGCCTGAAAAATCAGCATGCCTGCAAAGAATCTTATGATGAGAAACAACAGAGATATGGCAGAGGACATTATATGCAATGTCTTCATATACAAGTGTGTGCTTAATATATATTAGTAAAATAAATCTTGTCCATTTATTTGACCTTTTCCCTGTTTCCCCAAACCCTTTCAACTGGTTGTACAAAATTACTTTTAGCTTTAGCTTTCTATATTATCAGTCTTAATGAATATCTATAAGGGTGAATCTGAGCAATCCTTTCTCATTCACACCTGTTGCCAAACATATTTTCTTGGTAAAAGTTTAGCTAAGGAAGATGAGTCAGAGAGACTTTCAGTATCCTCAAAGGGGCAGATGCACTTCTAGCAGAAAAGCCCTGAAGTGCTTAAGTGAACAGAAAGCAGGTTTACAAGCACCATGCTTCAGATATTTTAACACTCACTCTATCTAAATAAAGACTTTACTTTTCACAGTAAATGTCAGCTCCTTCTTTCACATTAAGACATGCCTTGGAAAGTGGTGCAAATAGTACATTATGTTTCTTCACACACTACTGAAAGCTGCTAATAAGGCATCAAAAATGTTTTAGCACAGCATATCTTCTTTCGCCTTCTGCCTTGTTGAATGCTCAGAAGAGATCTTGCTTATAATCTGTATCCATCCAGGTCACAGAGACATGGATTTTGGGACCAGGTCAGAGAATCATACTTTGAAGTAGGCTGTCTGATTTGCCACAGTTATGCTAGGTATATGAAGAAAATTTAATTTTTTCAAAGACCAGTTCCAGATTAATTTCTTTAAGAGAATATAAATTTCCAGAGTTTGCCTCTAAACTTTTACCTGTGGACCCTGTTTGATAAAAGCTACAGTTCCCAAGGCCACTTCTTGATCTTACACTGAAGAAGAAGTTTCACAGAGATTCAGATGTTTCTCATAGGTATTTTTTTCCCCCCAAAGGACATGAGAACATGGGGTTCAGAAATGTAGGCTTACAGATTTTTTTGCGTGAAGTCTCATATCAGCAATCCCAGATCGTTTCAGTTTCTGGACACGGTGAGTGGGTTCTCAACAGCTATTTTACTGTTCTTTTTTTGGTATCATCAGCCTTCAAAGGAAACCTGGTTTAGAGTGCTGCCCATGCAGAAATCATCCAGGTTTGAACCCTGAACACTTGCACAATTTGTTAAAGTGAAGGGACTGGGGTTTTCTGCAACAACACACCCTCATTCTCTATTCCCTCCAATTACAAGAGCATCCTCTCTGAAGTGGAGCAACAAATCAGTGTCCTGTAGAGTAAACAGAGTAGAACAAACTAAGAATGGAAATACAGAGAAAAAAAGGTCAAAGCTACTAAAGAAAAAACATTATGAAAAGCTAAATTTATTTTTTTCAAGTTAACTTAGTCCATGTGCAGCAACTCTTCAGTCAAGCTTTTATTACCTAGGCATGGTTTATTTTAGAATAGTCCCTAGACTTCTTTATTGTCCTAAATAATAGACAAGTATTTATCAAAGATATTCCTTAGACTGTTCAAAAGGTAATTTCCTTACTTTACTTTAGAAATAAGTCCTTACTTAAATAGAAAGAAGAAATGGGGAAACAGATCATATTTAAATCCTCTAAACAAAGATGAACTTTTCCTAATGCATAATCTTTTCTATACCAGTGTTAGATAGTGTCAATGTTAATATTAGATATTAGTTTTCGATATTTCTAGCATTTAAAATATCTTATTACCATGGAAAAAACATAAAACCTGAGATATTACTACATAAAATCAGAAGCAATAATGAAGCCAAAAGAAAAATACTTTCTAATTCTGTTTTCCTAGTTCAAAACTTGTTGTGAAATAGGGTTATTAAAGGGAATTACTTTCAAGTCTTTCCGTCTGTTTTCTTTTTTTCTTTAGGAGTATAAAGGATGTAAAGAGATGGCTAGCTGAGTGTCATTTTTCTGAAAATGAATGTTTTGCTACACTTCCTAAAGATTATCAGAGCATGAATGACACAGAGGATTGAGTCAGGGTTCTGGGTAAGATCCATGCCAACATTTAAAGCAATAGATCTGAATTCTGAAGCTGCAGATATTAGTTTTACCAATATATACAACTTGGACCAGTATGGTACAAAGAGAAAACAACAAATCTATATTTAAGAGCTAGTGGAAAGAAAACTAATCTATGTAACTACAGACTAGTGTAATTTTAGTAGAATTTGAGGCTTTCAATGGAGATTTTAACTAGATACATGTAAAATGGGATAAAATTCACCTCATACATGACTATTCTTCTCTGATAACTTTTTTAATACATGCTAAATGCATTGTATGCAATTCATTCTTATTTCACTAATATTTGGTTCAGCCCTATTAGAAAACTTGCTAAGTGAATAACAGCACAGGAATTTGCAGTAGGACAAGAAATTAGTGTAATGGTGGATGAGAATGAGTAGATCAGAGAAGGAAAATATCAAGAGACGTTAACAATTAAATTTCTAAAGATTCACTCTTTTTTGAATACTTCCATAAATTGTAATAATTAATCTCACTACAGTGGAAAAAAAAAAACAAAACAAAACAAACAACAGAAACCAAACCAAACAAAAGAGGGAAAATAATATAAAGTAGAGAAGGTAAGGACTGTATCGATGTATAGACACCTACAAATATAAGTTTTTCTTTACCTTTCAAGAATGAAATGAGCTTCTGCTTTATGATAAAGCCTTCTCCTTTGAGATAAGTTTTCTTCTGTTGTTTTTCATAGCCCTTAAAAGGTTTTCCTTGCCTCCTGCATGGATACCACAATGTCTTCTAATTCTGAGACCAGTGTGAGAAAATGGCGTTAATTTGCTTGAGACACAGATTCAAATCACAAGCCTTCTCAAAGCTGGGCAGTTTGGTGTTGATAACCCTAAACTATTAACAGCAATCTGTACTTCTGCCCTACTAAGTACTGATATTCTTGGCTCTGCACAACTTACTGAATGATTGAACTGACTCTGTTCTGTGTCATTCCTGACCCTTGCCACCCACTCTCTCCTTTTCCTGATCAGCATTCCTTAGTTGTTCCAGTTTCAACTTAAAAACTATCAAGTTGAAACCTCTCAGTTTCAAGCTGCTTTTCTTGAGTCAAGGGAAGTGTTGGGAATGGGGGCCAGATGGTTTCCCTGACTGTCCTCTGCTGGGAACTCCCCTTTTTTTCAGGATATCCTGTATCTTCTATTTCATACAGCCTATGTACACTTTAGTCCTCAACTAGCACTAACCTAGCAAGACTTAACTCAGTATCAGATTCCCTTTCCCTCTTTCCCCTCCCTTTCTCCCTTCCTCCCTCCAAATTCATACGACCCATGCCTCAGCCAGCTCTGATACTCTGTGGCTGGGGCCAGACAGAAGGAATACTCAGTTAACATCTTCTCACATTTTCTCATTAAGCCCCTTATCTGTCTGTATTTCATTTCCCATTTGCTTGTTCCCTTACAGCCCCTTTCAATTCAACTCTCTAACACAGAAACCTGTAAAACCACAAAGGTAAAGTGGAGGTACATGTAATACTTATAAAAAAAACCCAAATCATAATGTTCATAACTCCCTCATTCTCCACAGGCAGGGTCTTGAAATAGTAACTCTTAACTCCACTATAATGAAAAAACTGCATTCAGTAAATGGAAACTTTTGAGGAGAATGTAAGTATTCACCAAGGATTTCACCTTCAAAAGCAGCTGCAGTCTTAGTACTTTGGTGCCTTCTGTGTTTTAAAGACAATAATTTAGAAATTTGTGTCATTATTTTCTATTCCCGCAGCAAATAGCAAAAGTACCATGGTATCAGAATACTCTGCAGTTACATATCTCCATAAGTTATACTTTATTTGATGTGAAATTCAGAATATGTTGAATAAAATCTTCATTCATATACCTTTGCTCCATGTGGTGTTTTTTGATTCATTCATTTTGAACAGAATAAAAAGCATGTTGTCTGTTCCAAACAGCTCTTTATTTAAAAGATCATTAAATAAGATACCAAAACACAACAACAACTGCAGTATGTGGATTATACAACTACCCTAAGGATTTGACAGTACACAAAAATAACCAAGAGATTTCATCCATGCAAGAACTATTAAGTAAAGTATTTCTAAGACCTTCTCTATACCTGCTATAAAATAAGAAATCTTTAATTATTTTTTCTTTTCTTGAGGAGGAGGAGGACTATGGTTTTTAACCATAGGGATTATTCATTGAATCAGTTTTGTATCCTAATAAAAGGATTTAAAATACTAGATTCTAGGAACAGTTTTCTTTAAATACATACAAACAATACTGTTTTGAAAAATTTTGGAGAAACCACAACATTCATTCCAGACAAAATGATTCCCAAGTCACATTGCTCTGTGACAACTTTCTTTAAGAAAATAATGCACAATATAACATACAATAGTTCTTTTTTTTTTCTGTGTGTACACGTTTATTTTAGAATTTGAGTTAAATATTTATAGTAGAAAAAAATCTTAAATTCTAAAATATTGGTTGACAAAAATCTGTTATGCAGCTTGGATTTTTAAATAATTAATCAGAAAAAGCTGCAATAATGATGTCAAACTTGTCTTTTAGGTTGTTTCCAGTCTATCCTCAAGATCAGATTCACTGACGTACAAACCCAGCAGTTTTTCATTCACATAGATTTAACACTTTGTTAAGCAGCTTAGATACTACGTCTGGACGGAGGTCCTCAGTCTGCTGCCATTCCTTTATGAAAGCAGTGTGTAGACCATCTGAGAAGCCCCTTATGAGAAGATTACAACTGAACTTCAAGCACAAAATAGAAGATGGTTCCAGACTAATACTGCACTGTAACTTTTGAGACAAAACAGACTGGTACTTGAACTTCTAGGAGATGCTATTCCTTGGTAATTCAAGTCCATCTTTTCCTTCTGTATGAGGGGATGTGAGGAGTCTCCTGAGACAACAGCTGTAACACTCTCATCTACTTGGAAAAATCAAGTCTTAGTTGGGCAACTAACAGCTCCTGCAGGCTTTATGTTTCTTAATAGCTAACACCCCTCCAAATGTTCCTGGGTGGCTCCCATGCCATTTACCAATATTGCCACCTCAGAGGAGTCATTTGGCCAGCCAAAGCTTGCCTGCCAGTGAGGTGCCACAAAGCCCTTTCTAGTCCACTGTCTGATTATTGGGTCTGTCAAATCCATCCAAGCACCCTGGATCTGACAGGTTTTGAAATCTATCATCAACATTGTGCTTTTGTGTGTGCCTTAATGTGACACCTGCTGGATTGAAGAGATTGGATGAGAACGTCAATTTTCAGTAGCATTGAATAAAAACGAACAAGTATGTTTTAGCTCCTGTTGTTGACAAATCTTAAAAAGGTGATTCAGATGCTCCCTGGCAGTCCAGTAAATGAAAGGAAATAAAAATCATTTGATGTCTATTTATTTAGATCTCAGGGCTATCTATCTATCTATCTATCTGTCTGTCTATCTATCTGTCTGTCTATCTATCTATCTATCTATCTATCTATATCTTTGAATGCTTGAATTTGGTAGCAATGAAAATCTCATTCCCCAGCTTCCTTGTGAAGATCAACCCCTCCCTCCACTTTCTTTGCTTCCTGGACAGCAAGGTACAAGTTCTGACTCTATCACAGAAGTCAGGATACTTTATTTTGCAGGGTCTTGTTTTATGATTGCCTTCAATCAGTCCAATATTTTGGTTGTGGAGAACATCAATGATCAGTCTGGAGCCTTGGGGAATTTCAGAAGAACCTGCTCCTCCTTCTGCCATCCTACGCTCAAGTATTATAGTGGTGGTTTGCATCCTCAGTTTAATACCACATAGCACAAACTGGTAACTAATCTTGGGGAAGAAGAATAAAGATCAAGACCAAATTATCATGTCACCATTGTGTGTTAGTTAAGAGTAGGGTATAAGGCATAGCCACAATCATACATCACAAAATTAAATCTCTTTTAATCTGAAAACTCCACGTTTCATCCACACTGTTCACACCACAGCCATTAAACTCTTACCTAAAATATAGAACAAAGTTTAGGCTTATAACAGAAAAGACAGAAAACAGCAAATTTTATAATACACCGCAAGCAAGACTCGAGGAATCTGAAGACTTATTTTATCATTACATTTAACCTTGAGAACAGTAACTATTATTTTTTAATGTTTCTTTTAAAGAAAAGCTAACAAATGTATGCTTCAGAGATGATAAAATTATTCATTTCCCTATGTCTTACTTTTCTTGTATAAAGCATTTGTAAGATTATAGATGACAACTATTAAAAATATATAAAATCAAATTAAATCTTAGTTACATTTAATTCTACTTTAGAAATAACTGAGAGGTTTCTGCAATTGCTCTGTATTACTATCTAATACTTTAGGAGTATGAGAAATAATTAAGTATAAAGTTTCTGAACAATTGGTGTAATTATTCATCTATGAACTTCATAAAAACATTAGCAATGGAATATGTAGGAAAAACGTGCTCCTCTGTGGAGACAGACAACAAAATTCTCAGTAATTGCCTTCCTAAAACAAAATTGTCCCTATCAAGAGGCAGTTCTTTAAGCCAAGGTAGCAATCTGAGTTAATGGTGTTCAAAACGTTTTTAAACTTAAGGCAATTATGAGCTGCAGAAAAAAGAAAAAAAAATGCTGTCTGAATTTATGAATTTTTACATATTGTGAGGGCCTCCTCTGGCTTCAGCACACACTGCTGCTGCAAATACAGCATCGATTTTACAGGCAATGCACAGCTAGGGCCAAGGCAGGTACCCTGAAGATCCCACTGAAAGAATATACAAACCAGAGACAAATATGCATAAGCCTGCCTATTTTTTTTGCTGCCATCATCCAAAAAGGAGGGCTAAAAAAAGGCTGCAATTCCACAGCAGTGAGGTCATCAGGAGGTAGCAACAGCTAGAAGTGAGAGGAGATTTCAAGAAAATAAGGGTCCCCCGAGACATCAAAATATCTTTGAACAGCTTTGTATATCTGGCTTAATTGTATGGTTTAAGTGTGTTTTCTAACACTTTAATGCTGCTATGCTTGTTTTCCACTGATGACCAATAAGCTGAATGCCAGCATTGGATTTTGTATCTTTACTGCCTATGTTACAACTATGGATATTGTTTCCTCATATAGTTAGGACGGTCTCTCGCTCTGGATGACATTCCTCTGCCAGCTCCCTGAACACCTCCATCAGAGGCTAGGGAACAACTGAACAAGCTACCTCCTGCCATACTTTAAGCTCTGCCTCCTTCAGTGACACATAGTAGGTAACCATGCATGTATTCACAGCTTGCTGAAAGGAAATGGGTTATTTTAAGCCATTTTCAGCCAGTCAGTCTGGCTAATCTGTTAACTCTGCACTACAAGGAACAAGTACACAGTCACAGGGTAAGTCCCACTTGAGTGTGGAGCACTAGATGAGGGTGGAACAGTTCATCATCATCATCTGCCATCACCCAGAATACCTAAATCACCTCCAAAATGAAACATGGAAGGGTGCTTTTGTTTTCAAAAAATTTAACATTCTTTATCAGATGGCAACCACATTACCTTACCCTACTTCTTTCTTTAACTCTTATACTCTTAAACTGAACATGAGAGAAAAATACCATAGCAACCCATTTCTTTTTTTCTTATTCTTCTGTGTTCCCCATGAAATAGTGATTTGAAGTTTCTTTTCTTTTTTTCCCTCATATATTGCTAACGGTGAATTTTGGAACAAACTCTGTTCTGCTTTGTTATTTCAGGCCAACAGGTAATTTAGAATTTAAAGTGTCCATAAGAGGATTACAGAGCTTGTAGTTTTGTTGGAAAGAGGGATGTTTCTTAGCCACCTGAGAGCATACTGTGTCTCCAGTCTATTTCTACGGCAGTTTCTTTAAAAAATAAAGGGTATGATTCTACTAGAACCTCATTTAAGCAAAGCCTTTAAGCTCATTAAGCATTTAAACCACTGAGACCAAATGTGCTTAGGTGCTTTGCTGTATTCAAGTCATAGCAATTATTACAATAATTAGTGTATGCTCAGTTATATCTTATGAGTACATGCATTTAGTGGCTATTGAATAAATAAACCGATGAATAACATTTGCAGTGAAAAAAGGAAGTATAAGTACCTTTAATATAATGAAAATGTATTTTACTCTAAAAAACCCATCCCTCCCCATGTAACAAAGTTGGTATAACCATTGGTATGGGTATGTTTTTTCTATGCATATACTTGTATAGGTTTAATAGTAATAGGCAGAAAATCTGACCTGTGACAGGATTTGGAAATTCTCTGAGTATTTTTTTTCTGGCAATTTGTTGGAACAGTGCTGTTTGAGGAAATATCTCAAACAGAAAACCCGTAGGTTTTCAAAAGCAATGTCTCTCCCATTTTTTTGCCTCCTGGTCTGAGCGTCCAGGTCTCATGGGTCTTTGACTATCCCTCTATTTTGACTGTTCTTGTGACTCCCAGTTCTTGCAGACTGTTTTCCTCCAGACTGGAGTCCGAGTCTCATATATGTATCACAGACACAGAGCTGGAAAATGTGTAAGTTTCAGGAGGCACTTGGTTCCTCATGTCTTGAAAACTCCTCCATGCTAGGAGCTTCCCTCTCTGTCAGCTTCCAAGACAGTCTTTAACCCCTAAAACTGTCTGTTGTTACTACAGATTTGTAGAGGGTGAGAAAGAAAATGCCTTTTAATTGTAAGTTTAAGATGTTGTAATTTTAATTCCTCTTTCAAATATTTCTCCCAAGTTTCTCATATAACCAGATTTGATTCTAACAGTGACAGCATGGGAGCATAAATCAGCTTTTATTTTTTGTCTTTTTTTTTTCCTGAGTATTCATAGATTAGGTAGACACTGTAAATTATTTTACTGATTTAATAAACTTATTTCCTTATTTAGTCAGTGATAGAGAAGACTGAAGCACATCTGGGTTTGTTCTCACTTTGTTAAAGTCTCATTTACGTATCGCTTGTTTAAATTATGACTCTTCAGTGGCAAGTTAGGATTCAAGAACTTAAAATTCATTTACAAGCAGGCTATTTAAGATATTAATTTTGAAATTGCCATTTAATAGTTCAAAGATGACATTTCCCTCCTTCCTTAGATCTAATCCCTAATAAATTAAACTGGCCAATATACAAAATATCGTGGCAGTTCTGACTAGTGTATTATACAAAAACTTGTAAGCACATGTATGCTTGAGATGTTGTATTTAGAAATTGTAAGATTCTCAGTAGGGTTTATGGACAATATCAATTTACTTGGTGTATGTCAGTGTGCTTTTTTTAAAAAATAAAAGAAACGAATTGTAAAAGAACAGTTATGTTATCATCTTGATGATTTTCCATAGTATATTTTCACACAAGTATGATTTTAGATTTAAATAAGATAACCATAATGCAGTTACCTATAAACTAAATATACATTGTTTTCTTCTGCTGTATCAGTAATATGAACTTCTCTTGAGTATGTATGGTCTTCTAGCTTTGTTCATGTGTAGTTGCCGTTTCAGAATATAGGGATTTTTTCTTTTCATTATTTCCTTCTCTTGGCTTGAGTTCTCTAGATCAAAAGCATCTTGCTGAAGTAACTGTAGGATGCATGAAGACACAATGTTATCAACTTTTTTTGGTAATGAAGACTATAAATTCCTAGAAAGTTTTATAAAACTTTATTTTAACATCTGCCACCAAGAAAAATCTTTACCATAATAGTTCTGAGGTTGTTTTTTTGTTAAAAAAAAAAAAGAAGAAAAAAAAAAAACAAAACTCAAGACACAAAACTAAGATCAGGCTAAACATGAGCTGAATCCTGTGGAGGAGATATTTAAATTCTACTGAAACAAATTATATCATTGGTTTTTACTAGAGATAAAAGCTGGTATGTCCTCCTTGGACTAAAACTCAAATTGAATGAAAACTTCATAATGGTTGTCACTCTGTAATCACTTATTTAGGCTAAACACCTCCTGAAACACCCACTGCATGCTGGTTTCAACTTCTGAGCAATATTTTTATCTACAACTTTCTACAGCTAAAAAATCAAAATGTGTAATAAACAAGAAATAAAGCAAAGAACGAGAAAGCCAAAATTTTGTCAATCAAAAATTCTTATATAACTGTGTTTTGAGTTTTACTTGCGATTTTTAAAGTGTTTTTTTCAGATTCATTCTTGCTTTATCTGTTAAGATTTCATCCATTCTCTCACCATGTTCTTCCATGCTCAAGTACAGTCCTACTGTCTGGCTGAAAGGCATTAAACTGAAAATATTTTTATACTCACCTCAGTATTTCCCTAAACAATCAAACTCTGTTACTCACTTAATTATTTAATAAATGAGTGCTCATCTAAATTCTATCTAAATGAACGGAAAGACTCTCATGGTTTCAACAGACTTTGGAGTCAATCGTGGATGAATAGGTTCACAAGAACTTCTTTCATTACGTAAGTTGTTTATTGCAAGCCTTCTTCAACCCTCCTCCCTCTGGCTCTATCCCTTCTTTTATTGTGTCTTATAAACCTCTGAACTGCATAAGCGTGTTCCTAAGTTGAAAGAGGATTTTTTTTTTTTTTTTTTTTTTTAATTTCACATGCAGTACTGTTAGGAGTGATGATTCCCAACCACCACAAGAGGTGATGCAACTGCAAGGTAAGGAACTGTGATTAAGTCATACGGGCTATTGCATATAGTCAGTTCTATGATAGCTCCTTTTCAGCAATAAATGTACTGGTGGAAAAAAGTCCTCAGAAAACTCTAGTTCTCAAAGATGTTGCAGTCTTTTGTATGGACCATCCCAGCTAATATGAAGGATTGAGAATAAGCCTGCAAATACAGAGCTGTGATTTAGCAAAGAAAAGAGCATCAAGATTCAGCCAGACTGTCCACGAACCTGAAATAGCTGAAGAAATGGGGTTTACTGGAAAGTGGGTAGTGACACTGAGATATCTTTTTCACTACGCAAAGCAGCTTTCAGTGTACTATAGAAAAACACAAGTGGATTGTACCCAGTGTGCCTCTGTGTGATCATTGCGCTAAGATAAATATCACAAATGGACTATAAGCAATCACTATTTAACAGCAGCAATCCTCATATAATCGCAATGTCAACTTCCAGGGCCCTCTTTAGGTGTGGAGAAGTGAAAAGCAAGAGTTCTTTTGCTACCATTTTCCTAGCAGTGATAAGAAGCCCAGAGTACCTGGTAAAATTATATGTACACATGGGCATGTGTCCATGCATTTTGAATCTAGTTTGCTTTATGGCCTTAAAAGGGTTTCCAGAAACTTTGCCTGTATTTAGTTATGCCTCAATAAATCTGCAGTAACTTTATGTCTGTTAAGCAGATATTAATTTTGTGTTCTGGCATAGAGCTCACTTTCATGTGCTTGTTTGGTTCCTTGGAATGTCTACAAAACGTGGAGAAAGTATGTAGTTAAGAATAGTTTTCATTTATCCATGGGTCGTTATAAAAAACAGACACTCAGCTTGTCAGAAACTACATTAATTCACAACTCTTTCAATAAAAGGCATATTAGAGGCATTAGAGAATATAAAAAGGAAAGTAAAGCTCAGACAATGTGACAGGGGTCACATGGATATGGATGTTAAAACAACAGAGACTGAGATTTTAACAGCAGTTGAAACATGCATTTGTGACAGTTTGTTTTACCTCCCAGTGCTGAAAGGCTCTGCTGTGGCAAACTTTTTGGAGTTGATATACTGTCAGCATTGCTTCCAAGCTGAAGCCATCCAGAGCAGCAGGAAACTGTCTTCCTGAAACAAGATCCTCTTCATCTACCTCTACTGTTTCCCCCACTTGGTTGTTTATGTTGTTGACAAGATTGCAGACATTTAGCAGGGTCATTTTCCAGTAAGGAAGTTTTGCTCTGGTAATCTGAAAATACAAATACCCACTATTTAACATGTTGCAATTTTTGTTTTGTTTTTTAGTAATAACGTGTGACATTCCAACATTTTGGTAGGAACAAGTTTGTGAGTTTGAAGTACTTCTCAACTGCTCAACTTTTAGACAATAATTAGAGAGTGCTGAAATTAGGACAACTCATCTATTAAACACACTAAGTCTGCTTCCCCACAGCCTTACCCCCCAGGTAGATACACATGATGAAAAACTAAACTGCTACCAAACCAGAACGGTAGCATTTCATAGTCATTCTGCACAGGTGCAAACAAAAACACAGATGGAAATTAATATAATATAAATTCGCAGGTGTAAATCAGGACAATGAGTCAAACCCACTGGATAAATTCCCAGTACTGGAATCCAAGGTGGATGCCTGTGGTTAACTAGACGCTCCTCCACAGTTCAGAACAAATATCAGTCATTTCAAAATTCCCTGAGAAAAGGAATGGAGTCCCTGCTTCAGGGCAAGCTGTCTGATGAGGTTGGGTCTGAACTTATGGAATCTGTAAGCCCCAGGAGTTTTGGATGCTGGAGAGTCATGAGCCTGGGAGACATGAATCAAAGGTCTACAGGCTTAGATGAAGATGGACCAAAGATGAAACAGAGCTGTGCAAATAATGTTTTCCTGATTTGGTAACTGGACTGAAAAACTCAGACCAACTGTATTTGGGTGGTTCACAATAGACCTGTTCAGAGATGTTACAGAAAGACAGAAATAGAAAAATTTCACCATGGTTTGTCGCAAATTTGGCTTGCTTTGCTTGCTTTTGGGAGCTATTTAACTTTTAAACCCTTCTTAAAAATGTTGAGAAAATAATTTCTACTTTTCTACTGGTACTGTTCTTTCCAAGAAGTGGCAGTAATCTTCCTTAGTTTTGATTATCAATACAAAAAAGTAAGTGAAAAACCTATTTCCTACCTCATTTACTGCTTTTGATGTCTTTGCTGCTTTCTTGGTTCTCCTGCTATTAACTGTTTCTTTCAAATTGTATTCCTTTTAGTGGTGAGCATAGAAATCAGTTCCCTTAAGCTAGAACTGGTGATATAGCAATGTCCAATCAAAAGCCAAATAGCAAATTCCTGTTTATTACTGGTAAGGGTTTCCTTGCTGTGCACATTAGGATTACATTTTACCTGTGAACTGAAATGTTCTTTTCCTGGATGTATGAAGTTAAACATAGGTATTACACTAACACAGGTATTGCCTTTTACATACTGATAGCATTAATTAAGAGTGTGAATGCAGTGCTTACTTAGCTGAACATTAGGTAACCATATAATCTGTTTTTTCTTTAAAGTACCTTTCCCAACAAAGGGGCATTGTATGCAAGATATAGGCATATTCACCACACTAATATTTTTTGAGGGAAAAGAAAGAAAATGGAGAGGAGTGAGGAAGAAACGAGAAAAGCTGGCATCACTATTAGCATTAGTTACAAAAAATTTCCCATTTAGCCATAATCATTACTCCAATATACATCTGATATATGCATGCCTTTCAAAATGGGAATAATTTAGCCCTTTAATAAATCCACTACGTGTTCTCAGATTCCTGACAGGGCTCAGAAGAAAAAAAAAAGAAAAAAAAAAAAGAGTATTTTGCTTTGAGGTTAAGAAGAAAACAAATCTCAGTTCTTATTCAGAAGCTTGAAATTGGTTCTGCATTGTTTACTTTGAGCTCATCTGTTGTCCCATCTAGGTGCCCTAATTAGTCTTGTTGACTTACTTGAAAAGCTGTGACAGGTTCAACACAAAAAATAACCTCTTTGCAGCATGTCTAATTTAATTAACAGAAGTTAAACTAGCAAAAAGAGCAAGTGTCCACTGCAATTTCAAAATCTTCTTTGGTCTGTTCTAAAATATCTGTGAAATATAAAAATATGGAGCTTTCCATGACAAATGAGGAGGCTTTCCCAGTGCGCTGAAATATGAGCTAGCACTACAACAGCTAAATTGCAGTGAAGAATAAAATCTAGGGGCAGTGCAATATGAGCAAGTGGAGAGTTCTGAGTTAAAAAAAAAAAACAAACATAAATATTCCAGTGGATGGAAACAGAAGAGAAGAGGAAAGGAAAGGGAAACTCGTTATTCCTTCTTGCATAATTTATAGAACCTTTTTGATCTAAAGTTACTACTTTATGTTAGCCTCATGCATGTCTATGTTTAAAGTAACTTTCCTCTGTATATTAGTAAAGTACTTAAATAGCAGACTTCATTAGGTTAAATTGGTCTTAGCTGCTACTTATGAGGTTAGGGGAAAAAAATTAGCAGTGCTGTCTGCAAGCATACTTCGTTTGTTAAGGGAGTCTAATTCCCATTAATACCACGCATATATCACCTCAAAGTATTTTTACCTGGGTACACCTGCTTCTGACTTACACTGCTTTCAGCTCACAGAATGAGACTACAAAGCATTAAGAACTTCAGTCAAGCGTGAAATACTTTTTTTAAGTGAACATGGAGCTCTCCAGGTCATGTCAGTCACTGAACAGAGCAGTCATGTTACTTTTCTACTCTACTTCACTATTACAGCAAGTATTACAATAAGACTGCATTGTTTTGTAGGGTATGGGAAAACTCTGAGGCAGTTATCCTAAAAGAATATACAAAAATGCAGTTTAAGTTGACCATAACCCAAATGTTCAGGTACATTTCCAATGTGTGATAAATTTTCCACACAGGTCTAAACAATAACAGCTATAGTTGCTCAAGACATGTTTTGGGAAACACCTACACAAGAGATCAAGCAACTCATATCTGCCAAGATGGAACTATTTTTTTTAAGATTACCTTGAAAAATATCTGGGAGTGATCTGAAGGAACAAGAGAGACTGCAGTATGAATCAGAATTTAAAAGTTATTAATGCTGAAGTGAATATGATGTATGCATTTATTTCCATTGTTGAACATGCTTCTGAGATAAGACTCAGCCATATGGTTTCCCACACCTCATATATCTTGAAAGAGAAATTTAAATCATCTAAGAAACTGAAATGAGCTTATTTCCTTCTTTGACAACAGGCTTGTCCTATGAAAGATTAAAGAGAATCCTGAGTTAAAACTTATATAATATCATCTTTCCATGTCTGATTGAATGATACCCCTGATAGTTTGTTTAAGATACTTCCTATGTTATAATGCATACCTCACAAATGCTTTTTTTTTTAGAAAAAGAAAGTTAAATTCTCTTCTTTTTATATTCTTGTCTTTAGTGAAAGCAGATGAAAAACAAATTCATAACCAAGTAAAACTCAAGGTAATGTAGGATCTTTATAGTTCCTTTTCAGAATAGTAGTGGAATTTTGTTCAGAATGTAACCACAGGAATAATAAAAATACTGCATGTAAGGAGATACGATATTGAGTTCTGTTACAATGGAAGTTCTTCCATGGTGTATACTAATGCCTGTAAATGTAATGAATCTTTATGTGATGACTGAGTCAGAAAGTCAGTAACTCCTAGGCAGCTGTAACCTCATCTGCTGCAGACAAGGAAGTTAAACTGTCTGAGCACATACAGTCAGAAATAGGCATGCTAGAAAAATAAGGATTTCAGAGCATCCAAGACTTCAGAAAATTAATGTGAGTGGAGATCCCAAAGGTGGAGTATATTCCAGTGACGATGTATTCTTCAAGGAAAGACTTCTTTTTTTTTCTTTTTTTTTTTCTTTAACATTATCTCAATCTTGTTTGAGTTCAGGACATTCTTCATGCCAGTGGTGGTTTCAGGAAAGCATTTAGGAAGCTGGGAATAGACCTATCTATTTGATACAAGAGAGAGACAGCAGATAACTATCCGCATATTTGTGACACTTCAGGTTGTGTTGTCTTACCAGATCTTCCAAATGGCTCTTTGGATTGTATCTTAGAGGAAAGACAGATAAAGCATTTTAGGGACTTGTTTAATCCCTGTATCTTCATTGAGATGTAACAGCAGAGAAAGGTGATAGACTGTCTTAAATGTTGAAGACAGGCTGTAATAAGCATGGACACACTTTACAGATGGAGAGTGATTCAGCATATAGATGACTTTAAAGAGCAGTTTGAAAAGGACCAGTAGACACTGGACAGCAGTCTGTGAAGTCAAAAGCATATGGTGACTCTTTCCAAAATATTGGACAGACTACTGAATGTTGCAAAAGGTGTGCTTAAACCCTAGCTGTAGTCTTGATGCTATACTTCACAAGTGACTACTTAAGAAGATTTTTTCTGTCAAATACTAGAACCACAAGTAATAATCCACTTTGCTGCATTTTTAGATCTGAGCTTTCATAATTTTTTTTTCTTTTGTTACCCATCTTAATGCTATTTAAATTGTCTGGATTTCCCTTGCTGCTTATTACCAAGTCAGTATCGAAGACAGTTAACGCAATTTGACAGTAATTGCCCTCAACTGAAACCAGATCTCAGGAGCAATACAAGACAGTTATTACACATACCATCCTCAAATTTGTCTCTCACACCAGAACCGTACTTTTGTTCTAATGAGGGTTAAAAGCTAGCAGGGGACAACAGAAAAAAATATAAAGGAATTTATCATTTCAGTAATTAATGGAATAGTGGTATGCATCTTGTAGAAGTGTTTATGCAGCCTTTTTAGTGGTTCCACCATGTCTTACTTTGATGTCAAGAGACAACATATATTGAACTAATGAATTTTAGATGGTGATTTACGGTGGTATAATGTAGAATTAAAACAACATCTCCACCATGCATCTACTGCTTCTGTCAACTTCAGGTGTCACTTGACTTATGGTATATACCATAAGGAAATTGAATAGAAAGCTACATGATGTAAAACAATGTACTAAAGTAGGTGGCAAACATCATTACATTATCAACTGATGCACTATATTTGTGCATTTTTAGTTAGCTGGGTTGTGCTCTGTGCTGAGAGGGAGGAACAAATGGAAGTGGAAATTAGGTTCCACTAAAGTCAGTAGCAGAAATACCAATAGCTGCAGGGTTTCCTCCCAGGGCATACTATGCTTTGCCACACAGAGAAAGAACTATTTTTGTCATCCTCCTACATTCAAATTTGTCTCAGGAAAAGAATTTCTATTAAATCTTTCTGTGTCTTAGAGAAGTGAGTGGCAAATGGGTTTATTTGGCATCTAGGGTTAATTACCATGCCAGTAAAGAAAAGGGCAACAAAAGAACTTCCAGACCATATCAGAACAATGTATTTTCTGGCCTCATTTCTTATTCTAGTTTATTCAAAGGATCCTGTGAAAAAGCTCACATATAAGTAAATACAGTAAATACAGAAGTCTTCCAGACAGGTTTTGTCCTTAACCTTCAACTAGTTATTGGCTTACAAAATTCTTTTTTGGTGTAAATTTTGCATTTCTGATTTTATTTTCCATTGAATTTAAGCACCACTTGAACTTCATTAGAACAAATTATTAAAAATTTTAACCTTAAGCCCGTGGCACTTGTTTCGGGGTTTGTTCTTTAGTATGCTGCTGAAGAAATATTAGACATATATATTTCTTAGATCATGCATGGAAAATAACAGTGTTGAGAAAGTGTTTGTCTGTCAGCCTGTTCAGTACATATGTGCAACACTTGCTGCTTCACCTTGTCAATAGGAGATTGGAACTGAATTTTCATCTATTTGTATTAAGTAACATGTACATCGCTCACAGTCTGACAACTTGTCAAGGAAATGTCATTTACCAGATTAATATTTTCACAGTCATGTCCCCATGTTCCTGTACTAACACTATGATTAAATTCCTAAACCAAAATCAGCATATGTATTAACAGTTTTTGCTTTATGACTGCCTTAATTTTATATGCATATAGGAAAAGTTCTGCATAAAAATAGCACTTACGGATTTGACTGAAGGTTAATTTAGCTTTCAACAGGCATACTCCTATTGGAAACACATTTCATCATATAAATTTACATCTCTGCACGTAACACAGTTTTGACAGTTTAATGAAAGCACCAGTGTTACGAATGAAGAACACTTTTAGTGTGTCACATCAACACCTTTAAATGTCCTTTGAACTGGAGAAAATCTTGCACCAAAGTAATGCCTAGCACTGAACTTTTTGGTCCAGACCATAGTTTATTACTTTGTGCAAAGACTTCTGGGTTTGTAATGAGAATCCATTTGCTCCCTACCCATCAGCTAAAAGAGGAAAAATAATTACCTTTGATGTGTACATATTGGTCAATAAATCTGCTTCTAACGCTTTCATTTCCTCTTCTGAATCTGGGAATAAACCAGAAACATATGTTAATTATTTCATCATAAATCATGGACATTTCAATTCAGCATACAGAATTTAGATATATCAATAAATTTTGAAAAGCAAACAAAAAAGCAACTTAGATAAAAACACAGCAAAGTGACCTAGAGGGACTGTGAGGAGTCTTCAGGTAACAGCAACATTATGTTAAAATGGATATTCATTACCTTTTCAAAGTATGATCAAGCTTATTGAAGTGAATAAAAGGATTCATTAATCTCAGTTCACTAGTAGACAGGCCCACTAATCTGCAACCCTTTCAGTAAACAAAACCACTGCAATATTCTTCATTCAAAATCAGTATGATTTTCGTAATCACTATTGTCACCTCTGCTTACTTTGGAAGAAGATTTTGGATATTTATTTTCAAAGAATATTTATTTAAGTAGCAGCTAAGTGTTTGATTAATGTTAGTTAAATTTACTTGACAAGACTTAATCTTGATTATTCTTGGTTTAATTAAGAATGTTTTTACTGATATGAGGGAATTGAGCTATTCTGACTGAAAGTTTTAGGATTTTCTTTACTAATTTAATTGACCTTCGATAGCTCAGCAGACTTGCAAGACCTGTCATTTGGTGAATAGGTAAAAATTGCTGTAGAAAGAGAAAACAGCCATGAACTTTTCTGATTTGTGCTGT
This sequence comes from Gorsachius magnificus, assembly GCA_034008185.1. NCBI lineage: Eukaryota > Metazoa > Chordata > Aves > Pelecaniformes > Ardeidae > Gorsachius > Gorsachius magnificus. The sequence continues at coordinate 171,026,705 of CM067081.1, forward strand.
ATAGAATCACAAGGAAGATCTGATGCCTTGAAAATGTAGCAGAAATCACAGCTCAAAGATGAGATGTATACAGAAACCAGCTAAGTCTTCAGGTGAAATAGATTTCCACATGGCTTTTAGCTTTCCTGGAATACCAGCAGTCCAAAGCCAAGCAATACGCTTACTTCAGCTTAAAACCAAACTAAACCAAAATCTATTCCATATTCATATAAGTTATATCTCACTTCCATTAAAATGATCACTGCTGTTGGCATCCCATAAATACTTCACTGAAAGGCTATGCCCAGAGCTCTTAGAAAGTCATCTAGTCTCCTCTCTTGTAATAGCCTTGTATTCCCGAACTCATCAGTGGCCCTCCTCTCTGCCTGATGTGATCTCAAGACAGCACAGCATAAGCACAGTTTGGATCAGAAGCCTCAGTACTTAACCACCTTAATGCTTACCATTAGCTAGAGGAAGCATCTCCCTTACACATTTTTTGATTTTGTTTGTCTTTCATGGCTGCAAACCTTTATTATCTCATAAAAAAATAGGGCCAGATAATATGACCAAGTCTTTTATCTCCTCAGACATTGTCAACAGCTGTGTTAAAAGGAGCTTCCGTTAATAGGAACTTTGTTATTTCTTAAGCTATTGCATTTTGTACTGTTGCACTGCTGCTCGTTTCTATTATTCAGGTCATCAAAAGCTTCTGTGTGTTATGCCAATCTTCCTCTGTAGTGATGCTCCTCTTCACTTTTGCATTACCAGCATGCTACACTCATTCATTCTTTCTTACTTTTTGCTTTGAAGTTGTTACTAAAAATATTATGTAAGACTGGTTTATAGCTCAGTATTACAGCAAGTCACTAGCAACTGATCTCCAGCCTAATGCCTTTCAGCCCTTTCAGTACTACTGGTTGTCAGTGTTACCTAATCTCTTAACCGCTTTACCATTAGCCAAAGTTCTGCTGGCAGCACAAGATCACCTCAGCTGAATTTCTACTAATGACAGCAGCAGCTCCTGTGAATGGGTTAGTGGCACATGCGTGACAGCATCACGATTTGTGGTGTCCTGGGTCATACCAGCTGAGGACAATGAAAGGACTTGTGTCTGGTAGGCACCTGGTTTTTATATTCTATAGAAGATGGAAGATAGCTTCCACACCATCGAGGTTGGAAGATAGCTGCAGATGTGGAAGATAGGTAGGTATTAAGAAACATTTTGATTGAGAAAAGAAGTCTGGGGGACATTATTTAGGAGTCTGGTCAAGATTCCTTGATTGAAGAATAAAGGCAGACTTGGAGGAGGAGAAGAGAGCACATCCAGGTAATTCAGAAGTGAAAGAGACAAAAGAGGAGCAAAAGTGTAAAAAGAGCAGACTCTCAAAGAGCAATGTATAAAAAGTCTGGTTAGAGGGAAACTGACACAGTTTGGTATCCTCTGGATTCACTTCTTATTGACAAGAAATATAGGTTCTATTCATATATCCACATTCTACACGAATAGTTACATTCTACACGTACACACTTTCCCCTGCGGGCAAATATTTTTTAAAGAAAATTAAAATGAATTCTAATTTTCTTTATGACATAACTGTCCATATTAGTTAAAACTGATTTGGCCCCTCCACAAAAGCTTTTCCATGGATTTCTCATAAAAATATAATTTCAAATTTGCAAGCAAATAAACAATCATGTCAGTTACACATACAATTTTGTTTCTGGGGTTTTTTTATGAGCCAATTTTAATTTCTACTGAATTTTTTTACTTTAGTGGGTTTTAATTCAGGCTCTACAAACAGTTGAATTTGAAACTGCCTCACTGAAAATACTAGTCAAGTATTTGTTTAAAAGTCTTCGAATATACAGGGAGAAAGTAATATTAAGCCTTGTTACTAAGATCACCAGTTGTCTATAATATACAGAATGATTATGTTTAAATTGTGATAAAATGCAGATATTACATGTGCTACATTTTTCTTCTGCAGGGGAATACAAATTGGAAACTTTCATCTAGAGTGAGAATTAAGAATTCGGAGTCCTCCTGAATACTGAAGCTGAGAAATGAAGCTACTTGTAAATTTACTCTTTAAATTTTGTGAAGTTAAAAATTAAAGGAATTTGCAAGTTAGTTAAGATTGGATTTTGAAGCCTATTCTGCTTCATGTCTGTGTGTGTACACCTGTTTAATTGCCACCATACCGATCTTTGGTCATAAACTTAGGGCATAAACGAAACACACTTAGCTCTGTCATTTTCCAAAGGAGCAGGCAATGCATTTTAATACGTGGTCCTCTTTTTTTAGGTTTCTAATGCAATTGCTCTTGGAGTAGAAATGCACTTACATTAACCTTCCTAGTGTGTGATCTGCATCTGATTCAGCATCGTTGTCATAATTTCAGATCAGTTGCTAGCAATTTTTTCCCCAGAATTCTAAAACTGCTTTTCTGTCACTAAAAAGCAACTGAAGTGCATATATATTTAGGCCGATTTGGATTATGGCAGCTATTCATATGACTTGCAGAAATTATAGTTTATATGATAGTTCGAAATACAAAGTCTTCAATAAACCACAAATGAGGCAGCATAATCAAGGAGATGGTCTACACCGACGTAGATTCCCAATGACTAGTCTACACCGACTGCCATGGTACGGATGGTGTGAGGAGGAATGGTTTATATGAAGGGAGAAAGTTACGGGAGTGATGGAAAAAATTGGTGCTGGCCAGAGCCCGTTACCAGGGCCAGCTCCTTGGCGCCCATGGGGTGCAGCCCCGGGGGCCCGAGGAGACTTCACCTCCCCTTCTTCGGTCCCTCTCAAGGCTCCGGGAGCGGCTCAGAGACTTGGGGGCGCCCGTCCCGCGCTGTGGGGGCGCGCCCGGGCGGGGGGCGGTGCGGGGCGCCGGCGGGGGCTTACCTGAGCAGAGGCTGCAGGAGGCCAAGGCCAGCAGCACCACGCACACCAGCTGGGCTCTCATCCTTGCCGCGCCGCCCTCTAGAAAGTAAAGTCCATAAATCCTGGGGAGAGACGGAGAGAGAGACAGACAGACAGAGACAGAGAGCCCCGCCGCTCCGCGCCGCTCCGCGCCCTCAGCACGCGCGCTGGCGGGCGGCTGCAGGCACCAGGCGGGGGACCCGGACCCTTCCCCAACTATATAAGCCGCGGGGTGATGTCACGGCGGTGCCGCCATCGCCTCCTGATGAAGCGCCCTCCCTCCTCCCCCTCCGCCCCCCCGCCCCCAACCCCCCCGCTCCCGCTGCCCCCTCCCCGCCGCTCCGCGCCCGCCGGCGCTGACGCCACTCGCCGCCTGACGCATGCGGAGCCCCGCGGGGCGCGCAGCGGGGCGCGCAGCAAACCACCGCGCCCACCGCCGCGGGGCGCGGCCGGAGCAGGTTTTTCCCGAAAGGGAACTGTCCTCTGATCAGGAAAAGCCCCGAAATAATTATTTTTTGTTATTATTTTTATTACTTAAAAAAAAAAAAAAAGTTAGCGCTGTTGCTCGGGCCCCTGGCGCGTGCTGCGCGCTGCAACAGGCGCGGGAAAGGGCCGCTCCTAAGCGTGAGCACCGCGCCCAGCGCCGCGGCCCTCGTGCGGTCGTCGCCTGATGCCCTTTGTCTGTCACCTCTTTTGCCCTTCCCTACAGCGAGGGAAAAAAAACCACAGAGAGAACCGCACACCGTCACGGGCAGGGGTGTGACACCGGGCAGGGAGAGGGGTGTTAGACCGGGGATGGGCAGGAGGGGGGTGACATGGGGCGTGGGCAGGCGTATAACCCGGGGCATGGGCAGGGGTGTTACATCGGGCAATGCTACATCGTAGCAATAAAAAAAAATGAAGAAAAAAAAATGAAGAAAAAAAAAATGAAGAAAAAAAAAAAAGAGCAGTCTGTGAGAGAGCGCGCGATGGAGAAAGATAACGGGAAAGCTACTTGATAAAGATATTTCATAGATGCGCCAAAAATTCTAATACCCGACAGGGCGAAGCTTCTTATTACTTCTGAAGAGTGCGTGCCATAAGCCGGCAGCTACGGCTTCAGGGGACTAAGCGCTCCGAAGAGACGTTTCTCCTAAGATGCACTTTTCCCCGTTGGTTTTTACAACAGGTATCTTTCCTCAGCGACCAGCAAAGAACAGGCTCCGGGAAACAGCATCCAGACCTCAGGAGCCGGTGAAACACGCAGGGCACTCGAGGCGGGAGGCAGCGCGGCGGCGGTGCTGGCGCGGAGGGGGCGCGGAGCGGGCGCGGAGGCAGCGGGCGGCGCCGGGGGGGCGCGGGGGACGCGGGGTCCCCCCCTCTTCACGGCGCGCCCGGCCCTCCGTGCGTGCGCGGGAGCCGGTGTCTGTCCCGGGCTCTCCTCCTGCCTTCTGGATCTCCGCTCCTGATCCGTAAAAACCACGGAAATTATCCGAAGTGGAGGGTAAGGGCAGGGTCATCTTTAACGTACGAGGATGTAAACGTAAAGCTGAAGATGCATCAGTCTCCATCGCGCCACTGCTTTTACTGTGGGTTTTTTGTTGTTTTTTTTTTTTTTCTCAGATATAGACAAATGCTCCATCTGTTGAATGCAGACACTACAATGCAGAACATTTTGATCTCTCTGAATACATTTAAGGACAAATACACATGCCACACGTAGCAGGAACGCGCTCCGCAAATGGTAGATTCTGCTAGAGGGGATGTTTCTCCTCACTGCAGAAAGTTTCCTTTCCAACGCAAAGAGAAGTGACGGGTGCTGCTTTCCTCCCGTACCCTCTGTGCCTATCTGTGTGACTGAATAGATGCCGCAGAAACAGGGAACAGGCAGACATTTCAAAATCCTGCCGCAAGGAACACCCGGTGAGAAAAGTTTAATTAACCGAATACCTTCTTCCCCGAATCAACTTTTGTAGCACAACAAAATTTAAATTTGAATGCTGTTTTAGTTTATGGTGAAATAAATACATGCAGAAATAAAGTTGAATACATTCTGGCGGTATTAGGTATGTTTTAAGAACACTGGTTTTTGCATACACTTGGGAACACATCTTTCTGTCCTACTAAGACAGAATTTAGAAAGAAACAAAGAAACCAACCAACCCCCCAGAGCATGTTCATCACTTTGTATGGGCTGTGCTAGTCTGCCAAAAAGTTTCAGCTATCGCTCATCTGCCTTAGCACGGAGGTTAGATTAGATCGCCACTCACACTCCCCTCTAGTCCCATTTTCTATTATTTCCATGATGTAGAAAGACCAATCTGCAGCTGATTTTGCTCTGTGGGTGTTCTGCAGTTCAGAAAGCTCTGTGAATGAGAATCATATTTCATATTTCATAGATATTTTCTAGTGCCTACTCTCTGTGACAGATTTCTTCAATAGTGTAATTGCCCATATTCTTATGTAACTGGAATTTATAGGAATGAAGGTTTGTTTTTTTCCTCAAGGAGAGAGTAATTGCTATTTTTTCTGCCATTAAAATCTGTGATGACCTGATTGTTCTTTTTTTTTTTTTTTATGCCGAGATACTAATTATTAGTGATTTCAAGAGGATGAATGTATGGTATGTTATGGGCCATAATCTTTTTTATCATTTCTTTGTTTTCACCTTTTCTTTTTTTTTCTTCTTTCTCCCCCCCCCCCCCCCCCCCCCCCGAAAATGACAAGGCAGAAACTTCAGTGTTAAAAATCTTCTTTGCTTTCTTATCACGTTGAATGTTTTTGACATACTATCTTCAAGTCCCCTGGATCAGGCACAACTGAGTTTGGACAATTATATTTTTTTCTCAGTAAAACTGAATTGTCTTCTGTTTCTCAGATGCTCCTTTACTTACTTTTTCTACCTCTTCCCTACATCTGCAGCTTCTACTGCTCCATTAAGAATTGCATACTAGGAATTTTAACCCTTTCAACAATTAATTCCCTAAATCACCTTGACTTCCTCAAGTCATCTTCATATCACATCTCTCCTAATGAGAAGTATACTCCAGAAAAGCTTTTATAATAAAAAACCCCTCTCTTTGCAGATCTGTCTCTCTCTTTCTCTCCCTCTTTCTTCATAAATATTCCTCAGCTAAATAATACATTTATAACTATTCATTAGTGTCAGTCAGCTTGGGAAACTCAGTTTATCTTTACTTGCCCTCAACATGTGATTTAAACAGCCTGTCCAGGCCTATAAATCAGCTCCATTCACAACCGTGAGGCATCTGAAGATAATGAAACAATCAGGAAAATGGCAGATTCATGAAAGAACAGATACACTGACCTCAATTTACTTTGTCACTGGAACATAAAACTACCATCATACCATATAGATGACACCAAACACAAAAGCTGTAATCGCCAAACAGAAGAAGAAAACCATTCTGCAGGAGAAGGTACTGGAGACTATAATAAGGAACAGTCAATGTTCCAGTTAGCTGTCTTATGCCTTGGGAACAGAAATAAACAGTGAGAATGAATGGAAAGCAATTCAAGCTGTTCAATCCTGTCATTAAATATATTAATGTCTAAGAATGTTTTTGTGGAATTTTTTATGGTTTTTAGCCAAACCATGTGGTAGTTACAGAAATACAGAAACTAGAAGAGGAATCATTCTGGTGGTGGTCAGCAAGACAAAATTTCATACAGCAAACTGGCTCAGGATGCTCACTCATAGTGTCAGATTTGAATTTAGGTGTGGTCATTAAGCTGCTTTGCCCCTACAACAGTTTGGCTATCAGCAGTTTAGGCTAATATGCTGTGCAGAAAACTGGTGACTCTAATTTCTATCATGTCAGTTCAAGGGACATAAGCTCAAGCAAAGCAGCAGGACAGGCAGGGAAGGGTATTCAAAGCACATTTAAAGCATAAAACATAGGCAGACACTGCAGCTAAATTTCCCAGGCATTGTTAGTTCTCAGCATCTCTGAGCTTAAAATACATTTAGGGTTTTTATTCTGTTTGGTCAGGACAGTGATGCTCAAACTGCTGAAAATCCCGGAGATCACCTGTGCTGCAGAGGATATCAGAAAAAAAAAATCAGAAGTAAAATGGAGGTGATGCTTAACACATTGGATTATTCCTAAGTAAAACATTAAACATCCTCTCAACTTCAAACCCAATCTACCCTTTAGTGATTTTTTAGATTTTTGAGGTTGTGCACTTTAAGGAAACCTTGAGGAGTCAACTGAATAATATTCAAGAACTTAACTGCTGTAGAAAAAATCCAAACACATAAGCAACCACATTATTATCTGAATCAGAAATATATCTTAATATGCAGCAAATCTGTGCCACGTTTTGTAAGGAGCTTCAAATCAGCAGAAACTTCTTGGACATCTAATGAGCTATTTCTTTATGTTTTAAAGTTCTGGAGTCTGAAACTGTGAAAGTGGCATTCTACATATGAGGTCTACATGCATGGCAGAGCTTTTTTTTCTTGATGCTGTGACATTTCAAACAGCGACATCTCAGTGCTCCAGGGGATCATGATCCTCAAATCATAGAAAATTTTGAAGTATCATCTCAACAGAATGATCTGAAGTACCATTTCTTCTTTTGAATTCAATTTTTTTGTCCATTAAAGCACAGCCATTACATTTTCAGGACTCTGAGATTCTCTAAACCTTTTCATGAGAAAACAGATTCTGTATTTCTATTACTATAAAGCAATACATCTTGTATGCATCTACAGTTAAAACCGCTAAAAATGTAAAGCTTTTGGTCATATATATATATATATATGTAACTGTTTGGAAATTGTTTAGGAAAAGTAATTTTGAATAAAAAAGGCCATAAGGAACAATGTTCCCTCCTACTCCTAATTTCCATTTCCTTTTTTTTTTTTTGCTTTTACTGGAATCCTCCAATCTGAGAAAGCAAACAGTGCAGTTAGAAGTGCCACCACAGTGTGTCATGGGAGTTATGCTTTGGGCACCTCCTCCTTACTTTCATCTCTCAGCAATGCATTCCCAGGCCAGACTGCATCTTTCTCATTTCTCTGATTACACATTTTCTCCCATTACACATTTTCTCCAAACACCTAAGTTAATCAATTTTTCATTTCTCTCCAGTGAGCTATGAATATTTTAATTTAAGTTTCAGGATATAATATATACAATGGACATGGGTGAAAAGCCTGATATAACTTTGTTGAAGATTGCATATTCATGTAATCCACTGTTCATCAGAGTGATCATGCTTTGAAATTCTGTGTTAAACAGATGAAATAGTTACAAGATGCAGAATTATTTTTTTAATAGGTTACTGTTGCACTGATCAGATAACAATGATTATCCGCAATTTCTGAAAGAGCAAAACGAAACTGATCTGAATTCAGGGGGGCGACTCTCTTTTTCCCATGATACTCAGTTTTTGTCTGCAATTATTCTTCTGTTTTCCCTGGAACATGGTAACTGAAGACATGCAGTAGGCACTGTTATACTACACTGTTTTAGTTATGTCACATAAGTAGGAATTGGACTTAACTCTGTGAAACTCTTGAAATTTGCAAATGTATTCTATCTTTCCTGACACCTTCACAAATTTCTTAAATAATCGTGCTGTTTCCTTGTATCCAAGAGACAATTTCACTTTAACTAGTTATTTAGAATTACACATCCATGAAAAGATTTTGAGTTAAAAATACTGAGGAATATTTCCTCTGTGCACAGTAGAGAGGCAACAGGTTATTATTACTGTAAATCAGTGAGATTATGCTGAGCCCTTCATCTTGGCTAGATATGGGTTCTCCACCCGGTAGCCCTTAAGAGGTTTCCTAACAACCAATAACCTCTTCTTTTTCTTTCCTTTTTTTTTTTTTTTTTTAATGTAAAAGGGATCCTCAAGAGTCATGTACAGTCTTCCACAGTTCTTGTAGTGCAACATAAGAAAAGACTAGGAATCACTGCCTCATTTCATAGAAATGTTTCCCATATTCAATTTGTTAGTTATTTTTCATTCTTCAGAAAATTTCATTAAGCAGCGCAGAAGCACTAGTCTTAAATTTATTTTTCATATACAAGGTGCTTGGTTTGGCCACATATGAGTAGACCATTTAAAAATCATTGCTAAATCTGATTGGTTTTGATTTAGGAGTAATCCTCAGAAGCAAAGTATGAATTCAAAGAGCTGTGGTTTCAGTACTGTGCCAGCATGCACATTCCAAATCTACACGCCTTCTGCGACTTCCAGCCTTTTTACCTATGAGGGATGGAAAGCATCTATGTAATTTGCACATCTGTGAACTGAAATTTGCATGCATAGCATTTAAGAAATTCCTTGGAGATTGAAAAGCAGACATCCCAATAAAGACAGACAAAGTGGTAATAAGAATACATGTTACAACAGCAAACACAGGCAACCAATCGTTTACAACATAAGCAAAAACATAACTGACAAAGAAAGAAAGCACTCTTTCTGAAAAATAAAACAAAGCTTTGCATCTGAAGAATATTTTGCATTTGCATAAAACCTTTCAATTTCAGTGCTTTACAAACATTAATTAACTATAGCCATGTTTAAACTAGAATACAGCTTATAAATATACACTGCTCTGGAAAAAAAAAAAATGTTTGTCATCTGTGGCAGCCTATACCAGCCTTGTTTTTATCGGTAAGGCTTTTATCACAGGGAAAGCTGAAAAGCTGGAAGCTTTATCTCTATCCCTTATCAAAACCACCCAGAGTAGTGCATCCTCTTGGACAGGTGTCATGACAGTAGTTCCACATCTGTGATCACCATACATATCATAACAGCATCAAGCCTTGGTTTACTTGCTCCTCTCTCTCTCCCCTCCCTCTTCCTCCCAACAGAAATATGTTAGACTGGCAAGAGAACAGTTGTGCTGTTATAACTGCAGGTAAACTAGGGGATTCAGTGAGCACAGAGTGCTCACACCCCAGATTAACATGGTGATGTCAGCCATGCCTTGTGCTGTAGACGTGATCTCAGCTTCAAACCTCCCCCCTGGTGCATTGATTTGTGCTACTGGAGACATGTTTAATTGAGACCCAGAGGGGACTGTTTTCTAATCACTTGATGATGTAGCCCCAATCCTGCAAACACCTCCATACATGCCTGGTTTTAAGAAGATGAGTAGCATGACTCAAATGCTAAAACTTAAGCTTGTCTGTATCTGTAAATTTCATGTACCCACACTGAGGAACATGAATTGTGATTTAAACAGTGAGGCTTGGATTGCAACTCTTGATTTTAGTGAGATACCTAAGGAATACTTTGGGCATCAACTGAAAAGATGTTAGCAGTCAAAGATTACAAGTAGGTTTGCAGAGCATTACATATACCTGGTGGTGCCCTGCAACATTTCACGCTGTTGATTTAGGTAAAACTGAAACTTTAAAATCAGGAATAAAAATTTAGGCATGCATAGAAACTTCAGTTTCTTCCTCCTTTGTTCCTCACTGTCCTCAGTCTCTCCTGGATGAACAAGTGCTCTAGTTGTATTCACTGGTAACTGGTGAGACATCTTGATATTCACTGTTAGGGCTAACAAGTAAACGATAGCTTTGCACAAATGCAGCTTCAGTGGTCTCACTCCATAAGGCCCTATCTTCATGACCAAGTTAAAGCATTGGAAGCGAACTTCTCTGCTCCTATTTCAATTAATATCACCAAAGGGAAAAGGTTTATTTACACCAACGAGGTCCCTCTGCTGTGTGAAAAGCCAGCTGAAGTCTTAATGCAGAAACAATAATGCTAGATAGCATCCCTAGAGCTAAGGGGTGTTAAAGGGTGTGAAGGAGTTCAAAAACTTAGCAGGTTTGGCATGTTACCTGTGGCAGGCTTACACAGGTACAACAAGTATAGGTAGCTCCTACTCCCTACAATCTCAAGCCACAGAAGAAGGATGTGCATCTCGGACCAATGCCTCAGTTAAAGTGTCAGATGCATTTGATTAACCCTCTTTATGGGTTTTCAGATACTCAGCTCTCACTGACCTTAGTAGAGAACACAGGACAACACTGAGAAACTTTAGCACTTTCCAAAGTTTCTTAGAAGCATTAGAGATAAGGAGTTGGCTGTTATTTACACATTTTTTTATAACAGGTAGTTTGGATCTAATTCTGACTTCATCATATAGCCTGTGATGGGTGATCCTGTACATTTTCTTTTCGTGGAATAAGGCTTGAAGTTGTTTTGAAATGCTTACAGTGAGCAGATACCAGGACCATCATAACATAGCCTACAGCCTTTGTACCAGGGCCAGATTCAGTATGTGTTTCTAACAGTAATTTTTACTGTGGTGGAGAGAAGAGAACAGGACACTTCTGTGTCATGCGTGACAACCATTCCAGCTCCCCCCCTCCCACCACCACACACTGCTGCTAGATGTCATTCATATTTGTGGTGCTGAACCTATGCTTTTGCATATATGATTCAATAGCAGCAGTTTCTTGCCAGATCGTACCCTTTGTGATTATGTAGCTGATTGTATGCCAGTCCCAGTCATAGATTTATGCACCCAACCAACTAGATCTCTTTTGAGTAAGGCCTTCAAGCCATCACACAGGCCTGCACAGTCAGTCATAGTCACAGTCAGGGACTGACTGTCTTCCCCCTAATGCTACGTCTTCTAGCATAAGGGAGCTAGGCTTAAATATTAAAGGTATCCATACATACTAAAATCAGTGGGAGTTAATTATCTAAACAACTTTGTGGATTTGGACTGAGGCAATGCTAAATCAAAAGCCTCTATACCTTTTTATTAGATAACTATGTTTCCTTTATACTGCTTCAGGAATTAGGATACTAGCAGCCAGCGGGATGGAGAAGAAACCAGTGGAGTACATTCCTTTTATCCTCTAGAGTCTAGGTGCCTGGGCCTCAGGCAATTTTCTTGCTGAAATATTAATTAACAAATTATCTGGGAAAAATATATACTTGACCAAAAGGCACAAAAGAGTTTCACAGGAGCAATCATTTACAAGGAGGCAAGTGTCCTCCATTATAAAGAATTATACCTGAGTTCAATACATGATAACATCTTCAGGAGAAGACGTGCGTCTTGACACACGTATCTGTGCTATGTAAACTGTCTCATCCTCATGCTTCTTTTTGGTCTGTCAGGTACAAGCATGGATCCCACATGGCTTTCTGCCCTTTGAAAATCTCCCTCATATTACCTGGTCTGGAATGTCATCTCTGGCATCTCTGTCAGAAACATTCAGGCATGTAAAATCCTCCTAAACCTTTTGTTAGAGACCTATGTTCCTTATTGGAACTAATGCTAAATCTGTGAAAGACTAAATGTGTCTTAGATTTCTGAAGGACTCGGTTAGTTTTGATTGTATTATTATTATATTTGAAACAGACAAAGAAACTAGAAAATACAATAGAAAATACCCTGCCCCATCTGGAGAGTAAGCTCAATACAACTTTATCTTCCTTTTTTTCATTTCTGTGTCTTAAATTGGTCCAATTTGAATTACTTTATTCTGAAGTTAGCACTGGGTTTATTCTTAAGTTAATGTTCTGTGCAATAAATCTGCTTTCCAGCTAGGATGAAAGTAAGAAATTCTTTTGGATATGAATTACAGTCTGAAGGGTTCTTTTTTTTTTCTTCTAAAGGAGACAAAACAGTTGTGATTCACTGTCCCAGAGATCAGTCTTTCCTAACACATTTGCAGTTGTTCATTTGTGTAAGAAGCCCTTGATCAGACAAAACTCCCACTGGCTCCAATGCAAAAGCTTCAAAAAAGCACACAGAAATGTGAATTTAATTGTCTCCAGGTATTACATCATATGCAGATTCCTTCCCAGCTGACTTTTTTTTTTTTATGAGAAATTGAGTGAGAGAAAGATTTAGAAGCTGCTTCAGCCTAGAATTTTCATATGTTGTATATTAGAAGATTTCTTATTCTTCACAATGCCCTAATTTCCTTTAAAAGTAATTCGTGAACTGGCAGTGTGCCGGTATAAGGTTATGAAACAGCAGCTTTCTGCCACTGTGGAATTATCTGTGATACTTTCCATGTTCCCCCAGATGTGACGAGATGGAGGAAGCAGAGTAAACATTTGTTTCTGTTCTTCGCAAAAGTAGAATGCAGGGATGGAATTATTGTGCCGTTTAGGTAGGGTCTGATTATTTTCCATGCGTGGCTGGAATCTAGCAAGGGGAGAGGGCTTGTATCTCAATGTGTGTTTGGCCCACATGTGAGCTGACATCTGGAGATCTCTCTTGCTGTGCAAGAAGACGAGAACAGGCATGCTGGAAGTGCACATCAGGAAAACAATATCAAGGATTTCGGTGTAAAGTTGAAAAGTGATAGACTTAATGGGTGCAGGTACTGACAGGATCTCAGGGACTGGCATTAAAGAAGAGCATGAGAACTCCCTCTGTAATGACTGGAGTAGTGCACACCTCCAGGGGGCATTTGTTTCAGATGTTTGTCTCTAAAAGATGTTCTCATTCAGTAGGCAAGAGCACGCTCAGAGGCTTGTTTCTTTCTGAAAATCATTCTCAGTTGTAAAGGCCAGTTCTTCTAAATACTGTAAAATCTACTTAAAATACCTAAAAATTAGTTCCTCTTTTGAAATATGAAATAATGACCCAAAGTTAAATAACGAACCAATTGATCCAGCTCAGTTGAGCAAGAGGTTTCTGATATATAACCACAAGAAAAATAAAATATTACCTCTGTATATGTGTGTATTTGAGGAATCAAACCTGGCCTTGAGCATGTCAACAGTTTATCTTTAATTCCAGTGAGAATGTATCACTCTGTTAAGAAGCAATTTTAAATACACCATTCAAAAAAAGAGGTAAACTTCATTCATAGGGCATGAAGACTCTTTACCTTGGAGGCTGTTTGCTGCATACATGGTCCTTGTCCTTCTTACACAATTAAAATTTGGGTAGGAAGAGGAGGAACAATAATGTTATTCTCCAGTTTGCGGTTTGAAACTATTTATTCTCCTGCTGTGTGAACCAAGATCTTGGGAGAGTCCTAACTAAATGTAAACCTCAGAAAATCATGAAATATGAAACGAATGGGACATTATCATTGCAGGCCAAAGCATACAATTAATATTCCCTTTCTTAATCATATAGTGGAGGGCAAAGCATATCATCATTAATGGAGGTTTAAAGTCAGGGGGACTGTTCTGAGAATATTTCCATAGATTCTTCCTGTATGACTTTGCTTTCTATGTGTTTAAAAGTCTTCAAATCATTGCAAGTAATACTGTCATCTTTTCTCATTTAGTGCTGCAAGGACTGTCATTGCTTATCCTTGGATGTAGGCAGCATAAGCAGCTTTTTTCAGAACATGGGAGTAGGTTATAGTACATTATGCAAATTTAGCATATGTCTTTTGAAAGAATAAATTGCTATATAGAAAAAGGTTTATTAAAGATATTTAGAACCCTATATTATATTAGTAGCAAGAAAATATTCCATTTTTTAAATAAGGAATTTTTCTTTTTTTTAATGTCTCTTCAACTTCTAAACCCTTCCTGTAATAGGAATTTTCTTTGGTGTACCTGGTGTGTTCCCAATGTGCCTTTCATAATGGATACAGTCTGAGCTAGGGCTCCTAGAGGTGCGCTCAGATCAGTTTTAGGTTTTGCAATAAACCCTCTACACAGATTATTGGTGCCCCTGGTATGGCAGCTTGGGACACAGCAGTTCACCCTAACTGCTCTGTTTGACTTAGATGCCACAATAGTCACAGCTGCTACTAAGTCAGGCACTTACACCAAAGAATATAGCCACAAAATACTATTGCAGCATGCTGCAAAAACTGTTATGAGAAGTAATTATATGATATGTTTCATAAGAGGATTAAAAAAAAAAAAAGTGAAGGAGGGTATTAGATAGATCATTTAACCCTGTCTGCTGTTCCCATGATTACTGTGCAAATCTGTAGGAGCTGGGAATTTAGTTCATGTCTCTTAGCACATTTTAATCAAAATTCCCGAGTGAAGAAAAGGGATCTGCTAGGGAGCTGGAGAAAAAAAGACACCAGGAGAGAAGTAATTGTCATGTTACATGCAATCATTAACAGAAGAGCTGCTCTACTAGATCGCACCAAATGCCTTGCTGGCATCATATCCTCTCTCTGATAGTGGGCACTAGCAGATATTTAGGGAAGAGTATAAAAGCAAGGCAAATATATGAGGTCGTCTTTTTACTCCCAGAATCAGGTAATCAGCAATTCAAGGATTTTCAGAGTTAAAAGCTTATTTGTACCATTATATTAATAGTCCCTGCAATAGACAGAAGGATGTTCTTTCACATACCTTGATGCTCACTTAATTTGCTTCAGCCTCTGTATTGCAGAGTCCTCAAGTACCTAACAGACAACCATTTACACCATTACAGAAAGAGTGGGAACACATAAGGGAGGAGAGTGTTGGAGAAAACGGTAAATTCAGTCACAGGACATCATCTCAGTACCTAAAGAAAGCAAGAAGAGAAAGAGATTTGGGCTGTATGAAGAATATGCTGACTGGGACAGCCATGCACAGACAAAGAATTTGACTGCACATCTGGGAAGTTGCTCCCTGTCTTGAGATATATGCTTAGGCATACTTGGGGCTTGTAGAATATAAAAAATAGTTCTTTATCTGCAGTATTGAATACAAATCTGCTTACAGGGGGACAAGCTGCCTGTTCTGTTTACAGCTGTATTAAAGTGCAGGAAAATCCTTACATTTAAGTCCTCTACAGATGTCACAGCAGTGAGGTGATGGCACATCTGGACCCAATCGGCAAGTCGAAAGTAACCTGTGAGGTTTGCTGTACTTAGGGCTATGCCAGTAGCTAGTGAGCTGTAGGGGAAGAAACGGAAAAGAAAAAGGGGTTTGGGAAACAGCTGGACCAAGGCAAGAATGACTCAAGAACTCAGTGATTTTTGTGACCTCTGTTGGCCATATGGTCCATGGTTTTGCCTAATCTCTTTTTTGACTCATTCATACTTTTGTTCTCTCTGACATTTACAGACATAGGGCAGTTCTGTAATTTACTTACAATTTTTTGTGTGTGTGTTCATTTTAACTTTGCTGTCTGATTATTTCTTTCAGCAGGCCTTTGTACTTATACTGTGAGAAATAACTGTTTCCTATTTATTTTCTTCATTATATAGATTATTGTAGACCTCTCTTAAAATAATCAGACATTCACCTTTCTTCAGATGCAAGAGTCTTATATCTCTATTTAATTCCTCCTCATACATTGATCTATTATGTATATTAAAACTCTCTTACTGTCATTTGCTACCCCCCTCCTTCCTTTTTCAGATTGGGGTGCCTGGGTTATTAAAAATGTAGGCTCAGAATGAACATTTACAGTGGCATAATGGGCTTTTCCACTTCGTTGTGTATTCCTTTCTCATTAATTGTTAACTGCCTCTTTTTATTTGGTTGGGTTTGGTTTTACCAGTATAGAATATTGACCTAAGGCTTTGGGTGAACTGCCCCAAATAAATTATGTTTCTGAGATGTGACAGCTAATTTAAAGGTTTGTTTAGACTTTCTTCTCAGTATATATTGCTCTGCAGTCATCAACATGACCTTCACCTGCCAGTTTATCAAATCCCTTTTGCAAATCTTCTCAAGTGAGTAAGTTGAGCAGCACAAATCCACAGCCTCTCTGAAGATGGATCACCCAGTTTCCTTCCTTTTAACCAGTTAGTTACAATACCAGCACAGACCTTTTCCTCTGAATCTATTGGAGCATTTAGTCCAGTGTCTTGTACTCATATACCTGGCTGCACTTAAAGCAAACATAAATATTCATGATGGTTTAAAATGAGGGAGCCAAGGTACCAGAAGCAGCCTATGCACAGTGACCTAGAGCAAGGAATGGGCAATTTATCCTGTTCCTAAGGTAGCTTTTGCTGCCTCCACTGAACCGCTCACTGCTGCAGCCAAAATTAAGTTATGCAATGTGACTGAGACAATCCAGCTGCTCAGGGCTGCTCAGACGGGGACATCTTCCTCCCACACCTCTCTGCCCACACTCTTGGCCACATGGTCCTGCTTCTCTCCTCACATGCCAGTTGTGCCAATTGTCTGACACCTCAATAAGCCAATTTAACTAGTTAGCCCAGCAAAAAGCTGTTTATTCACTTTCCTGTGTCAAGTCAGGTTTTTGTCCATTTGAAAAGTTGAATGATTGGAGCACAGCCTGTTGACAACCAGACCTGGCACAAGGAGAGGGTTGGTAGCCTGTGGCTGGTGGGAGAGGAATGAGACCTCTCCCTTTTTAAGGACAGCAACCCATTAGATTAGATGAAGTTATTTCATGTAAACCCACTCTGAGAATAGCTTTCATTGAGCTGCCAAGCTGCCCTACCACACAGCCAAAGGAGGAGTTCTCGCTCCCTTCCCCTATTTCCAAGTCCTCTTTTCACTTTGCTTCCTCTCTTTTGTTCTCTTAGTCCTTCTTATAGTTCAATGCCTCCCTTGCATCAGCTCTGGAAATCACACTGTCTGACTGATCTTGTCTGATGTCGAGGTTAGCCAACTCACCTCACCAATCAATCAGCCCAAAACAGAAGGAACAAACTTTTGTTGCCGGTTTGGAACTGGAATGAGTTACATTGGCTTACCTGGAGATCAGATGAGATCCCAGAGACTGTGTAAGATAGGCACTGGAACCAAGTGGTGGGTAAAAGAGGTTAAGAAAGGGAAGGAGAGAGCAGTAGCACACCCTGTCTTTGTTGCATGTAAGAGGTTCATTTGAAACTATACCCATAGACTTATGATATGGATAAAGCTGGCTTTTAAAGCATTCCTATGCTGCAGTATTTTTGCCAAATAAATGTATTCAATGCTCAGTGTGCGTGCTGCTTTGGAAGACGGCAAATTAAATATTTCAGCTTATTAACCTTAAGCTTTCTGATCAAGCACACAAGTTTTGCATTTATTGTTCAGTAAGCTTACCCAGGTGGCAGGTGATACTCTAATGTTTACAATTCACTTTCCTTCTCCTTTAAATACCAGAGTGAATTGTTGACACATCTTTCTGATGATCTCAAGTTCAGTACATATGTACTTTATGGAGTGTTTTCAAAAAATGAGGCCTGCAGAGTGAACTATCTGCCATTCATTCCTTACTTCTCCTAGGGGGAAGATAATGTGTTGGAGAACAATTTGGCTGAGCTTAAAAGCTCACAGGTGAAAAATGGGATGTTACCAGCTATTCACCTTTTGGATTTTTGCATGAAGAAAGCATGACTAGAAGGTGATCATGCTCAAGACTTGAGTGGTGGTTGCTTTTTATGTCCACATAGCATGCTGGGAAGCGCCAGGGCCCTGGTCTGGAATGTTGGCCCAATATTCCTGGAAGATCAGAGCTGGAGTTTAAAGAAAACTAAGGACGTGTACATACAGATACAGATAGTTTGAGGCACTATGGAAGTTTAAGGGCAAGCTAACTGAACTGTTGTGTCAACACTGCCTACAGAATTAACCTGTCCCTCTGACATATATTGCTACTCTTTCTACTCTATTCAGAGGCTGGTTTATGTGCTGAGGAATGGAAATTCATGTCCCTTCTGTTACTAAGAGAAATATCCATGTATTCTTATATCTTTGTGTATGTATTTGTATAAACTCAGTAAGTCTTTGCCCCCTATGATACTTTTGTTTGGGTTCTACAAATTAATTGAATGCCTTGTGAACAATATGTATTCACTTCTTTACGGTATATTTAATGTCCCTTGGTCTGGTTTTGAGTAAAGAACTATGTTCCTCGTTCTTAGGATTCTCTCCTTCATTACTTTGTAAGACTTTATCATACACCCACTTACTTTCTTCCTGGTTTTGGTTATCCTAATTGTGAAAATGCATAGACTGAAAGCCTTCTCTTCTCTCTCAGCTGTGGGGAAACTGTTGGCTTGTTATGCTGGAGTCTTTCCTACAGTTCTTTGCATAGCTACATGAATGTAACAAGCATTTTGATTTACTTGCACAGAGGGACCCGGTTCCCACATTACCTATCTTTGGTTGAAAATTATTTTGCATTTACTAGTAGAAGAGGAACAATTTACATGGCATTTTAATATTTGAATAAATTAAAATTTAGGTGACTATTCAGAAGTAATAAAAATAGCTACAAATATAATGGAGTTTCCATTGATTTTCATAATGAAAAGTGAAAAATATTCTGTAGATAAAGCTATTTCATCTTACCTCTGCTGATAAAAATAGTGATTTGAATATTAATTATTCCCTAGGAAATTCTACGCTCATTTGGTTTTTATGCCAAATATGCCTTGAACACCTCTTAGGGATTGAAACATTTTCCCGGTCCTTTAGGCATAAGAAAATACCCTATTCGTGGCAGATATGACCAGAGTCAAATCAAAAGGAAAGACTTCTGTGGAGTTAATGTGTTTGGGCGTATGTTCATAATGTCAGAATCAGACTGCTTAAAATCTACCCTAGCAGCAGGATAAGAAATCTGAAAGTTGTTTTGTTTCAGCTTCCTAGTTTTGTGTTATTTGGATGATTACCCAAACAAGGCTTTTAAGACTCTCCGGTCCCTCTCTTTGTAGTTACAGCTCAGAGAATTTAGAGGCATGGGACTGAACTGAAAATATGTGGGGCATTCCCAGAGCTGCTGGTAATAGGTAACCCATGGAATGGGCCTTTGCTTTGTTTTGTTCAGGCTGCTGTGACTACCTTGACTAAGGGAGGAAAGGGGAAATTTAAAAAAAGAAAAAGCCTTTTTTCAGATAAGCCCTTACTCTGGTAGGCTCCTATTTAATCATCCCCCCTGGTTAATAAAACAATTCCCTATTGTGCTGCACCTTTGGGCGGTCACATAAAGAATTTGCTCTGTAATATGTGAGAAACAAGAAAAAAAAACCAAAAAAAAAGAAATAATTTGCATCTAATATGTACCTGTTAAATTAACTGCAGAAGGCAGAGGGCTAGGGTGGGCTAGGGCTGTGCTGGGGACTTCCCACCTGCCCACCGGCCAGCCCCGGGACTTTCACCCGCCAGCATCAGCTTTTGGGGCACAATGGGTACAATTTCCCTTGCTCTGTTCAGAACTGGAGGAGGGCTTCCTTCTGAAGCTTTAAAAAGTTTTCCCTTCTGCAGCTTCACTCCACATCTCTCGTTCCCAAGGGGTTCCAGCGAACAGGAACTGTGGTGTGCGTTCATTTCCCTTCTGGCAAAGCCAGCTTAAAATAATAATAAAAAAGGTCCTGCAACATTGCAGTACGAACTGAGCCTTTCGTGTTGCTGCTTCACTTATTCTCTGCTAGGCCACGCTTACGAGGTTTTCAGAGGTGCTTTTAGTCTGCGAAGGCTTTCATGCAAATAGCTCGTTTGCTTAAAAATCCAGGGAGGGCAGAGGGGCCACAGCGGTCTGACTTTTTCCCTTCATCCTTCCATTAGTCGTCCAACACCTTGTTAAGAGGTACTGAAAAGGCAGGTTATTATGTACTGAGAACTGGTGTGGCAACTGTTGCTCGCCCTTCATTAACGCTGGTGTTTAGCTGAACGACTTGACCTGAAGTGGCTGGAGCCTCCTGGGGAAAGTTTTCAGTCCTTTTGTTGCATGGGTTTTTACAGAGTTCCCCACCGGAGCAAAACCCCTTCTTTCCCATTTGCTGGCTGGTGCCCTGAGGGTGACGCGGCTGAAAGTTTAGCAAGTTCTGTGCATAACTTCACATCGCATGAGCAAGTGCGTGTTTCCCCCCCTCCTTACTTTTTCCTGCTCCTAAACGCCTCCTTCAAGTTTGCAGCTGGGCAGGACTCCAAAGGTGCAGCAGCAGCAGCAGCAACAAGCCGGAGTTCAAAGTTAGCAGTAAATTGCACAACTTCCAGCTCATCGCTACGCTCAGTGACTATTAACAAGCTGGAAGGCGCTCAGGGAAAAAAATAGGGGAGAAGGGAACACCCTCGAATTGTTTGGGGATCGCTGATGTTATGCTTCTGCTGCTGGGATCATGGCTCCCTTTGGAAGGAATTTATTAAAAACCCGGCATAAAAACAGGTAAAGTTGCGTGGGTACGTGGAGAAAAAAGGGAGGGCGATATGGGATGGATTTCTTTTATACTCTTTTTTTTTTTGTTCTGGGGGAAGGATGTGTTGCTCCGGACCCATGCCGCTCCTGGGAGCTGTAACTTCGGGGCTCACCTGCGAGCGGGAGTGGGGCCGGAGGGAGCGGGTGGGCGAGTGCGGAGGGAAGGGGCGCTCGCCCCCATCCCCCCGCCGGACCTGTCTCTCCCCTCTCAGCTCTTTTGGCTCCTGGGCAGTATTTTCAGCGGGGGGAAGGCAGCTCTTCCTGACTTCGAACCTCCCCCGCCTAAACCAAGGGCGAGCACTGGAAGTCGCCCGTCTTAACAAGGTGAGACTCGGCCGGGGCCGGGAGGAAAGGCCGGCGGTCCCGGCGTGCGGGTCCTGCCTGCGGCGGCGAGTGCCCGCGGCCGGGGGGGCCCCTCCCCGCGCGGGGAGAAACTCCCCGGGTTTCTCAGGGAAGGGCTGCGGCGGGCCGGGCCGGGCCGTGCTTTCCCCCCCGTTTCCCCGGAAGGGAGATTCTCAGCCTGCAGCCCCTTAGGATCAACCCCGTCCCTTAACTCGTCCGCTGACTATAAGCCTGGGAGGTAGGAAAGCATCGATCTTCCAGCATGGGCAAGGGGGATGCTTCTTTTGGTTAGCCTTTAGTCTGAGCTGGACTTGACTGCCTATGGTGGGTTTGGGCTTGGGTTTGGTTTTTTTTATGCCTAGAAAAGTGTTCAGGGTGGCAGCTGTCGGTCCCTGGGTGGGCTCCCGTGAAGTTTCTTTATGGGGACTTTGCCCCTCATGTTGTGTGTGCTTCCACATGCCACGCACACCAGCTGTAAAAAGGAGAAAAAGAATTATGTAATCATTTTAAGTGCTAGGATGGCACTAGATATTTTTTTTTTAAAGAGTAAATGTGCTTGGAGTGGAGTAAATTTGCTTGGACCCTTGTGGCTGAACCCATCCAGCTAAGACCAGACAGAAACAGATCATTGAAATTTTGGCTCAGCGAGAAACTTAAAAATCGTTTCTAATCTCTTCCCCGCTTTGACTGGTGCTCAGCACTGAAATTTAGTTCATATTTAAGGGTATGCAAGGGAAAATGTTTTCCAGAGGGAATATAATTGGACCCTAAAAAGTCGTGTAAAAATGTCCTGCTTTTTTTTCCATGTTTGGCTTTCAGTTTTCCCATTTGAAACACCGAAAGTTATTCTGGGGGATTTTTTTTTGTTGGGAGCTTAGCATATTATATGGAATATAAATCAGAAAGACTGTATCAGTCAAAGTTTAAAAAATAGGATTCTATTCTAGGATTATTAATACTGTAGGTTACTGATTAAACCGTGTATTTTGCTAATGTGTCTGGAAACAGAAAAACATTGATGTACTTCTCATGTGGCCATTTTATGTTCAGAAGATCTAGAAAGGTGAACATGAACTTTTACATTAAATTGCTTTTTCATAGAGCTGTAGATTTATTACTATTAAAATAGAAGTTTGTTACTGCCATCAATTACTTGAATAACTGTGTTAAATTACAAAACACAGTTCCACTCAGTTCAATGGTGAAACTGTTTCTCTTCTGGACATTTCATATATCGTCACACTAATTGCATCAATCTCACTGTATTTGCTGATGTGACATTTTATTCCTCAGGAAAAGAAAGTCATAATCCAAAGCTTTAAATAGCCAATAAAAATTAAAATACCAAAGGAAGTATTACTGTGAACATCTAGCACTTTCTTCTCATTTCACCCCTCCCACCCCCCCAAAAAAGAAATTAATGCCATTAATGGTAGAGAAGTGTTGTGGCAATAAAAAGGGGCTGAAAGTCTTGTGACTACAGAAATGGGGGGTGGAAGGGGGTGGGAAGAACAACAAGCAAACCACATAATCCTTAAGATGTGTTATTATCTATTCAAATATTTAAATTTCTGTGTATTTAACAATAGCTTTTGATAATGAATTGTGAGAATTAAACTTTGCTTATGCAGTTAGTAAAAGGGTCTTGTAGTATGATTGAAGAGCTATGTAATAATTCTTTTTTCATTATAATTGTATCTTTGTGAACTCATCTGAAACCTTGAAAAGGAAGTCAAGTGAGCTTAAAATCCTTCACTGTGTTTACAGCAGTAGTCGGGGAGTCAGAACTCGTGGCTCATTACCTTGTCTTAGTTTGCCTGCCTGTAAAGAGGGACCAAAAAGGGACATACATGTATGTATATATTTAATCTGCTGCTTTGTTTATTAGGTGTAGTGCTTCTCTTTGAGAAACTCAGTTTTGTAACAGAAAGATTATCGAGTAAATGTGGAGTACAGGAGGAGGAAGCACTCCTTCCCTCTCTTCCCACTTCACTTTTTCACTGAAAGTATTTAATGACCATTAAATACATGCAAATATAACTCCTGAAAGTTAGAAGATAAACAAATAAGGAATAAAATCTATGTTTACAGGAGAAGGACATAAAGCTAAGACAAGGCAACAAAGGTAGTTGGAAGAAGAACCAGAAGGAAAATGAAGGCTTTATAGTCATTTGCTCAGATAAGATGACACCTCTGTAATTAGTGCTTGTCCAGCAGCGTTGCCCAGAGGTCCCAGATCAGGACCCTGTTTCATAGTAGACTCTTTACATCCAGATCATAAAATGTCAGTGTCTACCCCTAAGACCTCAGAGTTTGAACAAGGAGGTCACTCTAACTGTACCTGTGTGTAGGAGGTATTTGAGGAAGAGGCAGGGAATGTTGGCTGTGATGTCACAAGCCTTTAGAGAAAGAAACTGAGATTAAACCTTCAGGAAGGCAAAACCTGAGCTGAACTGCTTCTAGTATTTGAAAGATCTTCAGTTGGTATTACTTTCTTGGGCTGCTGAAATCTCACTCATGCAGAGAGGCAGCACAAGGCCTAAGTAACCATTAGATCACTGTAAGCCCTGGTTTGATTTCAGAGGAGCAGCCACTTGGAATGTGGCCCAACATATTTTTATTGGCCAGAAAGAGAATGAGTGATACCTTGATAGCTTTTTCAGAGTTATGAGGAGCGTTTCTACTATTCTTTGACCTCCTGTGACCTCCAGAAATAATCATAGTCCCCAGAGCATGCATGTGCTTGTCAATGTGTCCCCCGGAGAACAATACATCCAAAAGGTAGCAATGCCGTGCCCCACCCACCTACAAATCCAAATGTGCTCAGCAGGGACAGGCTGTACCCTCTAAGGCAATAAAGGGAAAGGGACAGTTTCCTGCATGCCTCCATAGCATGAATAAACTCAGTGGGATTTATTTGTGTGCAGTTCTCTTAAAAATGCAGTCTCTGGGACTGTGAGAATGCTCAGTGGACATCACACTTTGGAAGTGTGGTGATGTGAGGAAATGCTCAGCCCCAGATGGAGAAGGAGAAAGGGCATTGAGTTCTTTGCAGATAAGGTCTAGTATTGATCTAACACATTGCACTGCACAGAGACAAAACAGCTCCCTGTCCAAATATGAGCAACAAATACAAAGCATATACACTTGCAGTGTTTATGTAACAGGGTTTCACATTGTATATGATTTCCTGGTTGCTAAGTAGAACAGGAATCTATGCCCCATTGATTTTCTGCAAGATTAGAATTTCTCTGCTCTTGGGTGCTAATATGGTCACTTCTGAGAATGGGTCTTTGGGTTCATTTAAATACTTCAGACATTACCCACCATCTTGAGGAGATCTGGATCTATCATTGTCTTATCTGCCCAGTGATCTCACACCAAGAAAGCTGTCTCCATTGCTATTTCTCTTTCATTGGGGCCATTTCCTTGAGTGTTTCACATAAATCTTACCCAAACTTGTTGTAGCTCTACTGTTCCATGCAAGTTGTAGCCAGGGAAGTAGCAGTCTGAAAGGGAGAAGGTACAGAGAATCCATCTTCTTCACATAGTTGTCCTTGATGTTGTAGGGCTGTCCTGTTAGGCAGAAACAGCTTGAGAAATATTTTTTGCCAGTGTAATTCATACTGGTCCTAAGTTTACCACAATCATTTGTATGTTCTGTTGACATGCAACACATCTGAACCCACAGTATTGTTTGATGATGAAACAGTTGTGTTACCTTCCTGTTTTTTTTTCTATCTTTTACTGACAGTGTCTCGGTGCCACAACAGTTAGCATAGTGTTTCTGTATAGGAAGCAAAGATCTGCTTTGCCTACTCTTTTTGTCTGCCTCTCTTTAATCAGCTCATCTCTGGTTCACAGGTGGAAGGAAAGACCATATATATCCATTCATTTGTGTGGATATGGATGGAGTTCTTCCTGTCCTGACAGTCAGAGGCCACTCCCCAGTGAGAGAAACATTCAATTATTCTCTCAGGTTTTATATTACAAGCACAGGTTAATGAATTAGATTAGAGACTTCATCTACCTGATACTGACCTAGCATTACCATGTTCCCTCCCTTCCTCCCTCCCTCCCTCCAGTAGTTTCTCATCGTACCTAGTTAGCGCAGTGATTTGAGTATTACTCTGAACATCTCTACTGCTCTGCGGTTGAGTACACTGCTGCACATTTTAAGCCTTGGTGAAGCAAAACTGAAAATACTCAGCATTTAGGTTTGGACTGGAAAAGTCCTTAGATCAGCTGCTTATCTGAATGAACTGTATATGACCCACACTGTAAATCTCATGGGATCATGTGAGAGGTCTAATACTTCTCCTCTTGGATGAGCGTACCCGGAGAAAAGTCTATATGAAGCTATAAAGGTGCTTTTTGATTCAAGACTACCACGCATTTGGTATGTATGCTGGAGGGGGTGGATAAAAGCTTATTTAGAATCAGTGGTGTTATCTGTGTTAAATTTTAGATTGAAAGATGGTGCTTGTTTGGTAAAGGTGGAACACATTCTTCTCCTTATTTTTACTTTTCCTTTAGCGTGAGATACATTAGTGAACTATCAAAGAAGAGGTTCCTTTCTGAGCCAGTTCATACATTATAATTTATTTTCTGGTTTGGCTTGTCAGCTTTGTCTCAGGGGTCAAAATGGTTGCATACATTTTCTAATAATCTTTATACATATTTGTTCACTTTCAGGAAGATCTTTTCGTCTAGCAAAACACTAACCTTATTTCTAAAGAGTTAATTATCTACTATTCCAGGAGGACAGACAGCAATTTCATTCCAAAAGAGTAAATAAAATGAGTAATAGATGTGTGTAATACTACACCATCTAAGGAAAGAGCATTACTTAGGTTAAGTTGAAGCTAATCTGAAACACTAGCATAATATAGAATCAGGCTGAGAAGATACACTTCAGAAAAAGAAACTTGTTTTTAGTAATACAGAAGAAAAATCTTCCTGGTCAATGTTGATTTTCTATTTTACTGATGCAAAATTAGCATTTTACATGCAGACAAAAGACTCAGACGTGTTGCTAAATGTGTAATGAATCCAGTAGAGAGATGTAAGTTTTCAGATATGGGGATTTCTTTTTAAATTCTAATAACTTTACTAAAAGTCAGTCATAAACACAGAGTAGTACCTCTTGATTGACCTGCAATGGTATACACATACACTCAGAAAATCTTATTTTTTTCTGTTTTGTTTGTTTTATATGATGAATAATAACAACTTAAAATTATGATCTTAAACATTATTATTTGCAAACATTAACATCACACATGCTGTACAAGACTTAATTAGTTCGTCTAACTTCTATGTTTAGTATGTAGATAAATCCTTATTAATGGTGACAGAAAGGATGATGCAAGATAAAGTTTTCAAGACCACACACTAAGTGAAGCCTAGAACGGAATGTTGAACATGTTGGTACTCAGTTGCGTGCTTAGGTAACTGAGCTATTGTTGTAACTTCTATTGTTTCTCTTATGTGTTGTGATACTCTCAAGGTGGTGACTTTCCATCTTATCCAGTGTTACGGTGCTGCTAGAAATTCCCCAAGTATCACACAGGATACAACAGATGAGAGTCAAATGGTTTCAGGATGAACAGAAAGAAAGAGTTACCAACCAAATGGTAACTCCTACCAAAGGGGAAAATAAATTACTAAATTTATTTGTGTAACAAAGGCCAGAGGCATCCTCTACAGAATGTAGGTACTAAACAAAACAGTTCAGTGTAATTTTCAAGTAGGTAAGATATTATATTACAGAGAAATGTCATGCAGAGTTCTCTGAACATTTCTATCAGATCAGTTTGTGCCTGGTCTTTTTTTTAATCAACTATTCCATGCCTATGTCTCCCATTAGAAAAAAAGTACTTAGAACTGCTGAGTGCAGTGTAGTTTTCATGCAAATTCCGGTGATGGCATTTTACCTTCCAGGGTTATAAATTTTCCATGGACTTGCAAAGTTCTTGCAATAAAACCAAGAATTTTTCATAAATCATTTCTCATGCACATGTGTTACACATTAATATAAAAGCCATGGGCTAATTAATGATCTGGGAAGTTGCATTTTTTGGGGAGCCTTGTCCAAAAGAAAAATTTTGAGCATCTTTCTGGAATTTGCCTCAAATGAGCACCCACTAGTTGCCTTTTCCTGTCTTGACCTATCCAGAAATGTATTTAAGGTGCATGTGTTGTAATAGTGATAATGATACCACCTTGTTTGCGACCTCGGAAAACTGATAAGCATACTTAGTTTTCCTTAGCTGTAATTTGGGTGATAATACTTACATGCCTCGGGAAAATAAGTAGGGCATGACCAGACAGTGTAGAAGTGCAGAGTGTGAAAGCCAGTTAGTGGGAAAGGTATGACTAAAATCTGGGAGTTCCTTGTTTCTAATTCTTGTACAGTCCACTAGAACATGCAGAGAAATGAGAATACACAGTGGATTGTTTAGGTTTGATTTCAAATGATTCACTGAAGAATTTTCAACGGTCTAAAATTTTTCGTAACGTTAAAAATGGCTTGTGAGGAGGGTTGCAATGTCACAGAAGGGGAAATGAATAAAAAAATGCAATGTGTATCTTAACAGCTTTTGAGGTGGTCTTGTGAAGTGAACGTCAGGAAAGGAAGTTAACTTTTGAAACCAAAAATCAGAAAGGAAGGTTTTCACTGGTAATGATAATAAAGTTGTCATGTAATTATATTGTTCATGTTATGAAACCTAAATCCTTATATCATGTGGAGAGGAATAAAAGACACTAGACTTGAAAGAAAATTTACCAGTGCAAGTGTGGCACACCTCTCAAATGCACTTTATTTAAAGATGTGTTTCCCTTTCACCAACTTTTTCCTATTTTGCTCTCATTCCTGTCTTCCTGAGCACACATTTACTTCTGTCAATTTGAAACATTTAATTTGTAGTTTAGATGGTTGCTAGACATTCATTTTTTGAGCATTAGCATTAGAAGTAGCCAGACTACCATCTTATCTCTTATGTTGTGACCTTGCAGATGATGTAAACCTCTGTTTTCCTGGGTTTGGGTTGTTTTTTTGGTTTTGGTTTCGGGTTTTTGTTTTTTTTTTTTTCATATTAGTCAGCTGCAGAGTAATGAAAGGAGGAAAATATATTTATACAGAGGGTAGGTTTTTGCTGTGAATGAAATACAGAAATATGATTTGTCTATTTTGCGGGTCAAAACTGTCAGTCTGATTAATTTGCTTTCTTTATTGCTCACCCCATCTGTTTTCATTCATTAATGTAAAGAATTCTGAGTTATGAATTTCCCATCATAATAGAAAATATAATCAGCTCTCTTGAAAAACACAAGATATTTATTTTGTCCTCCTTTAATTAATACAGAACTAACAAAGCTTAAAATAAATATGCAAAAGCATAAAATTCTCATGTTTTGGGGACAAAATCAAGTTTATAAAAATGTAATAATCCATTAGACCAAGTTTTGTTTTGGTCAGGTATAAATATGTTTACTGTACTTTAATTTGTAAGGATGCATGACCTCAGTGGAATAATGTAGTTGAGTGAAGACTACTAACTTTTAAGGGAGTCTGCCCTTGGGTCTTGAACCTGCAATTTGCTCTGTTAATGGATTCCTTCACCCATGTGGAACACCTTACTTTGCTTTCCCCAGCCTCCTCCAGATTCAAAAGGATTATTTCTACAGAGGGTAGTTTCCACTGTGAAAGCACTTTTAAACTACAAAATTTTTTCAAAGCAACAGTTGGGGCACTGCCCTGATGACATGAAGTATGCCTCATTTGTCATAGCAAGTTATCAGATTCTGGTCACTAATCAGAGAGTGGTTTAATGATATTTATAAATGCGGGATCAGATGCTGATTTTCAGCTGCTCTTGTGTTTCTGTTGGCTTCATAATTGGTAAATTGACGTTCTGAACTGTTGTTTCATTTGGACGTTGCCTGTTGACAGACTTCCTCTGTACTGATTGCTAAGGCACTAAGTGTACTTGTTTAACTTGATTATTGCCTGTATCTCTTGGGGCCATTTTGTTGTTAGTATCTTAGTATCCTGTTTTACTGGAAAGCTCTGTACAAATCCAGTTTTCTAACAAAAAATTAGGATTGGTATTGACTTTACTGCACTTCCACAGACTTTTGGTACTTTAGGGCCTAGGTAGATAACTAATCATGTTTGTTTACCCATGAAGGCCACTCCAGGTGTCAGACAAGGATCTGAGCTATTTTTGGAATTGCACTTGTGGATGGTCACAGTACTTACTTTTACTAACACTCATACTGTTCATAAGATTTAAGTACACAGTAAAACACAAAACTTGAGCTCATCTTACTCAACTTGAGCCATTGAGAATGTAGGTATCTAGTCATCTAGGTACTCTTTCTAGTTAATGGATATATCTAAACAGTTCCAGAGGGCAATTCATTCAGCTTTAGACAGGCTTCCAGTATGGGATTAGTCACCCTTTTGGAGGTGTCTATCTTATGCCACTGATTACAGAGGAAGGTCAGAAAATTATCTTTGACTACACATCTACATTTTAAGTAGCTTAAGGTAGATGACATGAGCTCCACCCCAATCACTTTCAAAGGGAAGGTCTTCATGGAGCATGCTCAGACTTCGTAGAGCACCTAATTAACCACCTTTTGTACCATTAATTTTAGAAATTAAAAAGGGAATAGTGAATGGAGAGGTGCATTACAGGTGGATAATGTATGATTAAGGGAGAACCATCCTAATAGTATGGATGTCTTCCCTGCCTCTGCCACAAAATCCCTACGTGATGTTGGGCAAGTCACATAAACCGCAGTTTACAAAAGTGGTTACTCACTGCATGTTCCTCATTTGCTAATTCAATGTCTGTTTTGCAGAAGGACTGAGCAAAGGAAGTTAATGAATGTCCTGCTTTGGACATCTCTATAGACATCAATTCAATTAGCCAGAGTGGAAACTTAAACAAGTGGATAGCTTTGGTCTAAATCTTTCTGAGCTTTGGTATGTAAAAGGGAGTTCTCTCTCTACAAGGGTATGTGGAGACAAATTCAGTAATGTGTCAGGCTGTGAAGCAATTGAATATCTGGTGATAAAAGGCATATAGCAAAAGATTAAATGAAAAAAATATATCTTCTATAAAGTGTAGTATTGTACCTAGGAGAGAAGATATAAAATGAACTCACACTGAACAAATGTAAGTAATAAGAGAAAGATTGGTGAAGGACACTTTGGTACCTACATGTCATTGTAGTCACCTAAGACAAACTTTAAGAACTTCTGATGATCATAAAATAATGATTAAATTGTGAGGCAGTAACATTTTGGCTGGCAGCACTCCCCAGCCATCTATACTCCCATCATGTCTTACACCGGTCCAAAAACCCTGCAGTGACATGCCTCCCTCACACCTTACCAAAATTAAAAATAAGGCAGTCTCAGCTTTTTCAACCACGAGGTCCCATCTAATACCCCTGTTCAGAGCATGTGCAATGACACACAAAGTGCAGCCAGGCACGCTGGTGGCCAGAACACCCCTGTGAGATACCCGCCCTGTCGTCCTCAACTTGTATTTGTCAGTAACATCCTGTCAAGCTATTCTAAACTGAAATTGTCTCAGTATTTCCTGTTGAAGCTGTTCCATTTTGTGCTGGCTTGTATGAGTTACAATAACCAAGAGAAAGATAAGGATTCATGTTGAAGGCTTCAGTGGGAGAAGGGGATCAGGCGTTTGGTTGCTGTTCTAATTAATATTGGGGTTTTTATGCAGTGAACATCTGAATGTAGTCTAACATTGCCTAAGTCCTGTCCTTTTGCTTATGTTTCTGACTACTTTAAGTCAGTTCCTGCTGAACTTGCCAGTGTCAGCAAATCCCATTGTTAGCAGTTGAACTCTTCCATGGCACTTTTTGTAGAAATTTAGGTGTCCAAGAGGGGATTATGGCTTTCAGCAGTGGGGAAGACACCTGGAAGTTGTAACATGCAGTGTCTGCAATGCCTCAGTACCTTCTGTGGCTCTGGCAAAACTGAGTATTGCCTCTTGTATGCATTCAAGTGAGGCAGGGGTCCGATGTAAGGGAGACAATGCACCTTGCTATGGATATGCTGAATCAAATTCATTTTTGTTGAACTAAGTAGCATGGAAAACTTTAACACCAGTGCTTAAAATTTTTGAGTGCTTGACTGCAACTTAAGCATATTTCTTTCTGCTAAAGGGTTTGTGCATGTGTATTGGGTCAGGCTGAGATGGAGTTAATCTTACCCATAGCACTCCTCATAGAGCTGTGCTTTGTATTGGTACGTAGAAAGGTGTTGATAACACACCAGTGTTTTGGCTACTGCTGAGCAGGGCTTGCACAGCATCAAGGCTGTCTCTCCAACATTTCACTCCCTCACCAGTAGGCTAGGGGTGGGCAAGATCTCAGGAGGGGACATAGCTAAGCTGACCCAAACTGACCAAAGGGATATTCCATACCATATGACGTCAGCTCAGCAATAAAAGTGAAGCTAAAGGAGGAGAAAGGGGAGGGGGCATTCATTATTTACAACATTTGTCTTCCGGAGCAACTGCTATGTGTACTGAAGCTCTGATTCCTAGGAAGTGGCTGGACATTGCCTGCTAATGGAAAGTAGAGAATAAAATCTTGTTGTCCTTTTGCTTCCTCGTGTGGCCTTTGCTTTTGCTTTTATTAAACTGCCTTTATCTTGAGTTTTTGATGCCCACGATTTTTTTTTCCATCTCATTTTCTCCCTGCCTGTCCTGCTGAAGAGGGGAATGACAGAGCAGCTTGGTGGCACCTGGCATCCAGCCAAGGTCAACCCACCACAGCATGGTAGGCATATTTTCAGTATATAAATGCATATATGACAGTTTGTGTTGTATGTGATCATATAATGCATATGTGAAGCACATAAGACATACTGTCACATATCTTATTATAGATCTAACCTGTGTCGTTTACATCTAACTTACAATAAAATATTTTACAACCCCCAAATCATCGTATATATAAACAATATGTGCAGAAATAGCCACTTCTGTAGATTGCATCTACATATTACAAGACTGGGTACATAAAAGGGTTATTTAAAAGTCAGAAGTGACAAACATTTCTCCAAACATCACAGAGTTGTTCATATGGCAGAAGGAAGAATGTCTTCATTCAGCTGTCACTGTGGTATCCATTCAGCTTGTGACGTGCCTTGTTAGAAGTAAACTGCCTTTTTATCCTCCCTGAGCTATGAAGTCACCTGAATTGCTCATATGTTGAAAGGATCCCCACCTGCAAAGACATTTGGATATATGAAGTAAAGAAACATTGGATTAATTTCAGTGTTGACTCAGTCTGACTTTTCGTGAACTAAAGACAAGTAGCTTGCAGTGTCTTTCTGGTGTCACAGCCTTCTTAGGATAATCACTACCCTGCCATAGATTCATCTTGCAAAACTAGCCCCATTCTTTCTTGGGCCTGCCTTAATCCTTGGTCACAGACACCTGGCCTCATTTGGCTACAGCTGTGCTCGCTGCAGGATTTTGGCCCACACCTGCTCACACTGTTCATCACGAATCCTTTGCCAGGGATTACCATCTTTTCAGATGCATTAAATTTTCAAATTATTTCTTCCTAAACTGTTCAATCACATTCAGGCATGTTATCTTAGACTGTTTAACAAGGCCTTTATCTTTATGGTCTAATTCATCGTGATTTGTGTGGTTTGGAGAACAGTCAAACAAGGAGCTCGGCTCCAGTGGAAGGGTTGTGATGGACAACTGACATGGCTATGAGCCTCTTCAGGTGGCCCCAGCTGGAAACTCATTATCTGTACTCATTATCTCTTTTCTAGAATAGTTTTTGGGCTGAAGTCATGATCATTCAGATATTTTGGGATTCACATGGCTTTTTATCTGAGTCATGGAATGTCTTTCCTCTGCAGTCAGCTTCCTTCGTCTTCTCACAGCTGAAAATGGTGTGTGTGTGCTACTGGGCACTATTCTCTATATCTATCTCTTGCCTACACTTTCTTCTTTACATTAATCTAGTGAATTTCCCATTACTCTTGATCTTTATGATCCAGCATTAACCTTGCTTCCAGACAGCAATTCTTTCCTTCTTGCCTTCCCTATCTATTGCTCAGATGGCTAGAACTAGTTTTGCAAGGTCCTGTGCCCTCTTTAGCATATCCATTGCTAGGGCAGAGCACAGCTGGTAATGTTACAGATTTATTGCATTTGTAGAGTAGCTTCTTCAGAGAGGATGTGGTGATATTTCGGACACCCTATCAACCTGTGCCTGACTAACTACATATTGAAGCATTCATCGATAAGCAATTTTAGAAAATTGCTTGAAAGCATGAGCTGCACAAATCTCTCAGATTGTCAATGGACACTAAAATGCTACAGGTTTCTTTTTAAAAAAATTTATGTCCATTCTTCTCGTTAGCATAATTATCTATCTAGTACTCAATTTAGCTCTTTAGTGTGAAGATTTATATGAGAGTCCACTTCATCATCTCATCTTTCTTTTCCTTTCAGCTCTTCAAATATTGTAACTAATGGAACACAGTTGTCACTGAATTATTTTTTCAGAAAGTTTGAGGGAGAAATCTGAAAGAAAAAAAGAACTGATTGTAAATGAGGTCTTGATAGAACCCCTTTTGAAGTGACACCTTCAATACAGTTTAATGAAAGCAAACGAAAAAGGAGAAGATCATGCAGTATAATTTCAAAGTGGGGTGGTTCACTCTGCAAAATTTATTGCAATAAATACAGAAGAAAATTAAAGCCCATCCTGCCTTTCTTGCTCCTGGCAAACTGTAAAGAGATACTTAAACTAGGGTTTATGATATATAAAAAAAGCTATTTTGAAAGATCATTAGATGTCAAAATGTTAAGAAAGGGTGATATTTGATGAGATGGCTGCACAGATCTAAAGGCTTGCTGTTGCACAAAGGGCAGTCCTAAGCCCCCTTTTCTATGTCCTGACCACACTGCCATTTCTGTTGCACTGGTACTATTCCCACCTGACACCACAGAACCCAACTCAGGGAGCAGTACTAAAAGAAGAACTGTTTTCCCTTTTTTTTTTGGTTTTTTTTTTGCCTTTTTTTTTTTTTTTTCCCCCCCAGGGTTAGCTTGTGGCCAGTTTAACAAGCTGGAACCCCTTTGGTTAAACTAGCAGAACTGACACGAGCAAGGAGATGGGAATGTCTGGTAGATATCAGATTACCTAAACTACTTAATGAAATCTTAGGTCATACTGTTGCTAACCTATAAGACTAGATTTAGCAGTAAAATAGTATTTAGGGTAAATACCACTTTCCTAAGGTAGTTATCTTGTAAATAATTTTGTATATTTTGGGGATGAGTCTGGGGAGTGTTGGGGTGCTTAAAAAATGAGAAGAAAAAAATACTGATTCCTACAGTGTTCCTTTTCAGAATCACAGAGTACAGCATCCAAACTCTGAAATTCACCCCAGGCTGCTGCTAGAGCAGCTGCATAAGTAGTTACAGTAGGTAGCAATCAGGAAAAGAGTATAAGGAAAAGAAGAGATTCTTTGCGGAGCCTAAGTTCAACTTGGGGAACCAGTGAAAGCCGTCTGGACTTTCTTTCCTTTCACTGTGAATGAGGTTAGCATCTGCCTCACACAGTGCCACCAGGAGTAGAGAAGAGGTACACTGAACTGTTTGAGCCATGCACTGTGTATAAGTGTTCATGAGAAGGTAACCATCCCAGTCTCCTTTAGCCCAAGGAGTATTGGAAAGGTGGCACAAAATTTTATTATTTCCTTGCCTTTATCTTGTTCATTTATTCAACTTACCTTACTGTCGCTGGTCTCCATATAAAGTGCTTTGTTCATGTTTTGGCAGTCCAGACCCACCCTCAGAATGCTTTGTGTTTATCTCTTCACTGGGCAAGATGTCAACAAACCCAGGGGAGGGGAATAGCATACGTTTGCCTTTCAACAAAAGCTGAACTGAATTTCATGGAACAACAACAACAAAAATCATGCTTGCAACCCTTGGAATTCCCCTCGCTTCTTTGATCTATAAAGCTCATAAACAACCAGGGTGCTTCTAAAAGGCAGTTATAAAAATTCTAATGGGAGAAGTTAGATAAACTAAATTTCTGTTAGCTGTAATAGCAGCTCTGACATTGTCGTTTAGAAGCCTATGTTCTAAATGAGCTATAAATTATTGTGCTTCCTCTGTATTATTGAAAGTGATGGAATTTTAGACACATTCTGTACATTATTAATAGGACCCACATAAAGCTTTAGTAATTTAACCAGTGCTTAAATATGCATAGGCACTGAAATAGACACAGGAACAATATAGAGAATTATATTTTTGCAGTGTGACAAAATTCCTAAACTTTGCATGTTGCTTGCTAACACTGAGGAATTTGAAAATGCTCATCTTCCAATTACTCCCATCACGGTCTAAAGAATTATTATCACTGAATATGTCACTGTTTGTTTTGGCTCTGGAGATTTTCCTGGATCTTCCATTCCTGTATCACAGCTGCTTCCTCAGTAGCAGTTGCAATATACACATCAAAGCATGTTTTCCCAGTAAAGCAAATTGTTAGTGTTATTGTTGTTCATCTCTGAAAATATTTTGGTGGACAGCTAGCTCTCCTCAAACCTCTAGCATGTCAGACCACCAAAAATACAGAACTGATACGATGAACATGTTACCTGTCATGGGATTTTGTGTACACAGCACCCTTGCTGATGTTACTCACTGCAATTCCAAATTTTTTTTTGACTAATATCCACTTACCAACCTTATGACTTTGAATATGCAAGGGAGAAATGATGATTTGTCTGACAGGAAGGCAGATTTAGAGCATAGATGTAATTTATAGAGAATGTGTACCTTTAGGGGGAAAGAAATAATTTCAGAGGTAAGGCAGGAGAAGAGGGCAGGGGCAGATGCAGTCTTCAACTGAATGGAGACTGCAGCCTTTGCACATGCCTGTAGGTTAAGTGATTGGGAGTGTAAACATGATATAGGGCAGAGCTCATAAGTGAACGTCAGGACTCAGTAGCCTTTTGGTCACCTCTGCTGGAAATCTGCACTTGAATTTTGCAGATGATATTTTGCAAAACCACTGGAGCAATGACAGAGAGTTATGTCATTATTGAAGGGGGGGTCGTGGTTGTGTGGTGTGTCCAGGAGGGTGTTCAGGATAATCCACCATAACTATCACTCTTATCTAGTGAGCAAGGTGTATAATTTCTCTTACAACATCTTATATTTCTTTTTCTACTAGTGCAACATTTCAGTTAGTACAATTTCTTGGCTTATTTTTTCTATATTATAAACTCTGCTATACGTCTTCTTATCAGATGATAGAATTATTACTGTCAGTCCTTATTGGTTCTTCTTGTTGGCTACTTTTATTCTTTTACATCTATTTTAAGTAGTGTCAGGGGTTTTTTTTCCCTTTTTATTTTTGTTAATTATTAGTCCCTGTTCAGGCACCTGTGTCCAAGAAGTACAGTTATTAGAATGAAGCACATGATTTCCCGTGGGATTTTTATCGAAGTCTATACATTTCATGTCAGCAAGAATTCTGGTGTGAATTACTTTTTTGCAGTAAAAAAAAATCTTACAGAACTTTGTTTTTTAAAAAACCTTCTTACCTTTCATGTTGTTTATTCTGTGACAAAATAGTACTGTCCCATTCCAATTCAAAATTATTTAACTGAAATTTGTCATAGAACACTAATATAGTATAAAATTATTGGGTGAAAAGAAATTTTCACCAAGATCATTGCTGAATTATAATGTATGCAGTTTTGTAGAGTAGCTAACTGAGGTGATGGTATTCCTCTGCAGAAAGGATTAAGGAACTAGTTATAGTTTTAAGTGCACAAATAATAATTGATATAGGACATAATTTTCAACAGCTGTTACTAATTAAAATGTTTCATAAAGGCTTCCTGACAGTATGGGAATCTTGCTGTGTTAAAAATTTATGCATTTAAAAAGGAATTACAAAATTAACATAAACTTCTACTAGGAGAAATGTGTTGTATGTAGGTAGTTAAAATAGATTTTGTTTAAATTGTTTTCCTGTTTCAAATATCTGAAATACTTCAATTAGAACATCCAGAATATGTGTATATGTGCATGTTTGAAAAATGTCACATGAATATCTCAATGATTAATTTTCTTTTATTTTTAATAAATGCCTATGTATGTTTCTGTAAAGGAGGAAGCCTTATCATAGAGCAACATTAAATGGATACAGAAACAGATGGCAGAGAGAAATTTAATTTATTTCTATTGAAAGAATTCTTTTGTTTTCACAAGTTCTGTGGTGTTCTTTACAAGTCTTCCTGCAATATTGGGACTACTCTGATTATCTATATTGAAGGGTGGTTGTTGTTGTTGTTGTTATTATAGTTAAAGTACCAGCCCTGCCTTGTCATGATGTTTTTTAGACATGCCCTGGCTTTCATATGATACAGAAGGAAAGGAGGACCAAGTTTCTGACACAACATGTATGGAATTTCTATCTCCTACATGACATGGACATTAACTGTGCCTCCATTAATATTGTTTTGTAGGGGTAGGTGAAGGGGAATGGGAATGCAGTTAGTTAATAGGCTATCTTGAATCCCTAAGGCTCTGGAATAATTCCAGCTTCACTGGGTGGCAAGAGAGTAGATACTTCCTCATTGCTGCCCTTAAGAAACTCAGAAGCATGTAGTCTACTCAGGCAGGAGGCATACTGAGTACAAGATTTGGCCTTTATTGCTTTCTGAATAACTTTACAGAAGGTGACAGAAAGTGGAGAAAAAAGGTGGATTAAATGTGGATAGTCTGAATAAATTTAGTGTGAACTTTTAATATAATCCATTTGTGCCTGAAAGGTTGACATAATTCTGACCTCAGCTTTCATATGGGCTGTGTATTCTCTATAGCTTTAATGTTTAAACCCACTGTCAAAAATCTGTTTGGATCAAATTAATTTAGAGTTTCTTACAAGCAAGGGCTGCAACACATGGCACCAATAGCTTTATTTTTTTTTGCAAATTTCACAGAGAAAAATCCCGCTGACCCGAAACATGTTTTGATCTTTTCTTTCAGAATGATCTTCCAGTGTCTCATGTATGCTTTTATTTATATATACAGTCACATGCTGAAATTTTGAAAAATAATTTGTAAAAGCAATATTATATTATCATTGCTAAATGGAATGTGGCAACTGATAAACTGTTTAGCCCTTATATACCCTGACACCTAAATATCACTGGTCTTAGAAGTTCTCAAATGACATGGAACATGTGTCCTATGCTACAAATGCAGGTTGTTGGTATCAAGTAGGTATCCCTGTAATATTTGCCTCTCCTTATTTCCAGCAAGTAAATATAATTAAAAGCCATTAGATTTCTTTGATAGGTAGTTATGGCTCAGATCTGAGACACAAAGATAACAAGGTTATTAACAAGTGCTTAAACAAGGCATGTGTTGTTCTCTGGGCCTTTGCACATGAAAGAAATTTATGGGTGCAGAACTAAGACCATAACACAAATACATACTTGCCAAAATCCAAGTGGGCAGATTCATGTGCCCTAGCAGCATGCTTAAAGACCATCCCCTTGAAAACACTGGATTATTAAATGCTTTTGTGACAGATGTCTCATGTTTTCCCAGGATGTTTTATGCCGTTGTGTTACACCGTTTTCAAAAGAGAGCAAGTGGCTCAGCAACTGAGCATGCTTGGCTGGGAGATCACTCCCCAGTGTGCAGCGTGGTAGGTAACAGATGAGGCACAGAAGATCTTGATGAGAATCTGGGAGTGTGCAACTTGAGAAAGGGAGAGACTGCTGAGAGGTGCAGGGAGCACAGACCCTGCCTGGGTCTGCCTAAAAGTTTCATGTATCTTAGTGGATTCTGGGAAAGCACTGAGATGGCAGACACTGAAGCTGTAGGTAAGGACTTCACTGCAAGGATGCAGTAGGCAGCAGGAGGGCTGTCTCTTAAAGTCTTTTTTTTCCCTGTTCTGTCACTTAGTCATTTTTGGTTTCTCCATTGAAGAAATGATTATTTTTATTTTTTTTTTGTTTCCTGGGTGGTGTCTTGATGTAATGTAGGGGTTTGTTTCTTAGAAGTTTAGAAGCACTTTGGTCTTACTCTGGGGAGTCATGACAAACAGAATTCCTACCCGAGAGCTCCGGTCAACTGAGGACGCCATCACGGCAGCCAGTCAGTCATCAACCACAATTATCTGATTTGCTGCAGATTAGACTATATGTTCAAATGTGCTCTTGAGAGGGTTTATGCTGTCAATAGGAGGCTGTTTATAAATCAGTGTTCTGTTGCATTTTTTGCATTGCAAGTGATAGTTGTGTTGTGTGGCTTCTGGGTCTTATGTATGCTGGAATGTATTTATGCAAACACAGCATCAAAAATAAAAAAAAATAAATGAAGAGAAGAACAGATCTCAAAAGTAAAAAATTCGATTCATTTTCTACACTAAAATTGGATAAATTAGTTATATCATCTGCTAGCATAATACTAGAAGCAATCTTTCTGACATAAAAGACAATTAATTGCAGATTATGTGCCACTTGCAGATGCAAAGATAAATGATACTAAGAAGTACAAGAATATTCCAGCCCACAAACATTTGTACTCTCTAACAGATACAGCTTTATGGCATTTGCTTAACAGTAATTTAATTCATACATAAATAAAAGCTCTTCCCCCTCTGAAAATTAAGATAATAAAACATAATTTCCCCAATAAATTGGTGAAAAAATGACTAAGCTATTTCACACATATGGCTTTCTAGCATAAACACTTTCATGTCAAATTTATAAATTATTAAGTTGTATATATTTTCAAGCTAAGGATTAATGTATTGCTTTGGGTGCCATTTATTTTCCCCTGCAGGTTTTTTATTCGGTATAAATTATTTGAATTACTGGGACAAGATAATCAATAACATTTTGGATCATGAACATAATCTCAAGTTTTTAATCCCTTTCCTAACACAAAAATTTCATGGTCATGTTGACCTAAAATTGGTTCAGTTGTTCATACTGACTTAAAATTAGTAAAGCATTAAACTATAATGCTAGCAAGGGGTTCACAAAAATGTCTTGGCTGTGAAATTTCTAGCCATTATCTAGGTATTTTTGAGTTACTCAGTTTGATTAGTTCCTTGGGGACAGTACATCAAGAAATACAGGCATGTTGAGAATGGAATTCCATTTTATTTTTCTGTGAAAGTCTACAAAGAATTTGTTATGGTGAAGGGAGAGAAGATTTTTACCTGTGGGTTTTTTCTCAACAGAGACAAAATAATGTCAATGATATTTCAGAAACACTATATTAATCTGCTAAAAATATTATATTTAAGTGATCTAGTCCCAACATAATGTTTGCTGAAATTAATAAAGTAAAAATTAGCATCTTGTAGACATACAGATGTCTAAATTCTAAAAAGGGGATCACTTTATTTGATTGGCATGACTGGTTGTAAAGCTGTATGTTGCATATTTAAGAAGAACAATAAATTTTCAGGAGGGCAGAGAATTATGTGTTTGATATGTATGGTTTTATGCTGGACATCTCTTAGAGTTAGTGAATATCATAAGTACCACTTCCAGCATTTATTTTGACTTTGTGCAACGTAAGTACATGTTTTTGTTTTGCCTATACCTTGCTGGAGTGTATTACCTTTCTTCCCCTGGGCCTGAATAATTAATGAAGTGTATATCTGACACACAACAATCAGCTTGTGCTGACACAATCAAGCCTTGGTGTGAG
The DNA here is from genome assembly GCA_034008185.1 of Gorsachius magnificus. Taxonomy (NCBI): domain Eukaryota; kingdom Metazoa; phylum Chordata; class Aves; order Pelecaniformes; family Ardeidae; genus Gorsachius; species Gorsachius magnificus. Next base: position 171,067,776 of record CM067081.1, read on the forward strand.
GTCTGTAAGGCGATTAGAATGGTTTTTTGGATCATCATGAAGAGAAGCAAAGAGTAGAAGGCATAAAACTAGCAATCAAAACAAAAAACCAAAAGAGATTGGAAATGTACTTTGACCATTTTTAAGCTTAAATTCTGATCTTTTTCGGTGCAACAAGTGACTTTGTAAAAGAAGATAGATCTGCATGTTCTCCTTGTCACCAAGGCTTTAAAATCACAGGTGGAAAATAGAACCTTTCAGTGATCAATTCAAAGAAACAGGATTCAAGCCAGAGCTGAGGGTTTTAAAGTCTGTTTACAGCAACAGCAATAAACTTTTGAAAAAATGAAGTTGTCTACTAGTTTTGAATAAATTGCTGCTGAAATTGTTTTCCAAGTCAAACTTTTGGTTAAAAAACAGTTCTTTTGCTTTGTTTACAAAACTGCAAGATGTCAAAGCCAAGGAATCAGTAAATATAAGAAGCTTGACTCTTCATTAAAATGACCATGTAAAAGCAGATCTTGTTGCTGAATAATGTTAATTTTAGTATTACATCTCAGGAAAAAAAATCACTGTCAATGACCAACATTTTTTAAAGATGAGGAGTTAAAAATGGGATTACAGCTTCCTTAGTATTGAAATGACTTCATGGATTTCCTTAGAAATGGTAGTAATAAACTGAACAGCAAATGGAATAGTCAGCATCTAAACTAAGCTACAAAGTCTTAATATGTAGGTCCCATGTATAGTTATCTTCATTAAATCTACTGCTGTCTGAACCATTCCTGTTACATTTCTCTCAGATAATAAACCAGAATCCGATTGGATTCACCTGTATTTAGCTTCCTGAAAATTAGCTATTTAGTTGAAGGTGGCCACATAGGTCTCTTGCAGCTAATGAAAGAGAGAAATTGCTTCATTTGAGGATTAGTTTAGGCTGTGGTGACTTTCTCCTTGTAGGTCCTCTCTCCTCCCATGACAAGGAGGAAATCTGATGGTGAATTTATACTGAAATCTTAACTTCCATGTGCCTAAGTGAGATGAATTCCACTTTGCATATGCAGAATCTGCTCTCCCCTTTCTATGAGGAAGCACAGCTTAATGAAAGATGGTTCCTAGTATTAGAATCTTCTTGCATCCTGAAAGTAAGTCTTTAATAATTGTTATGCTGTGATCGACACACTGAAGCTTCATTTTTGTTTGGCATGACCTGAATTAATTATGATATAAAGAATTATACAATAAATTTTACTTAAAAGGTCCATGGTAGGTCACATCAGTTTACCATTTTATAGTGGAAGATAATAAAGAACACTTTTGATTTTTTAGATGATATTAGAATTCCATGGCACTACAAGATTATGAATGACTTGCTAATTCTTTTTTATTAAAAAGAAAGATCAAAAGCTTAGTGAGGCTACTGAATAAAAATGACAATAATATATGTTGTGACAAACACATGGAAAAAATAATGGAAGAATTTGCACTTTACAGTTCTGTTTTGATCCAAGAACTATAGTGATGTTTAGAGTTTCTTTTTTTATTCTCTCCTTTTCTGTAAAAGGTGACAATATAATTATAATATATATATTACATATGTCATACATATATATATGTGTATGTATTTTCATGTATAAGATACTTGAGTTCTTTATATACCCGCATGTGCATACATTATCCTTTCTTGCAATGCTACTACTAGTTTCAGACTTCAGTATAACAAATACGCTCTAGACAAGGTAAATAAAAAACTTTCCCCAAAAACCTCAATATAAAGCCTGGGTAGACAGATGCATTGTAACTCAAAAAATAACAGGGGGTGATAAAGAGCTAGAAAATGATTGAAAACAGTAATTTTAAAATGTTATTTTATATCCATATTGTTTGCAGAGATGTTGTAGAGATTGCTTTACAATAAATAATGTATTTCCATCAGAAGCTTGCTTAACTCCTGCTGAAGTCAGTGGGAAGTCCATGTAAAAAATAAGTAGAGCAAAAGTATTTATCAGTACACTAATACTATGGGGTATCTATGGGGTTTTCAAATTTATCTGAAGATTTACCAATATCAGAGAGAGAAACTGTCTTCATAGGAAAGCTTTAAAGGTGCCAGGAGGAAAAGAGACAGTAAGCTTCTGCTTAACTCACATAATGTTACAAATTAAAAATATCAACTAGGAGACAATATGGCAAACAACCAAAAACAAGAATGAGAAAAAAAAAATAGGAAGAGTTTCAATGTGCAAACAAATTGCATAAGACTCTCAGAAAATGCTAGAAGACTGAGATAACATGTATTCCCTGAAATGTATTTACTGATTACAAAAAACAACAGGAAAATATGGTCTGAATATACTGCCTCAAGGTTCCAATCTAGTATTTCTTATGTTTTTATGCCTATTTAATTTTTATTTTTCTGCCAGTACTTTTGTAAGTTGAAATTCAATGACTGGTAATATACTTCTATTTCTAGGTCAATTATTTATGTATCAGCAGTGAACACTGAGATACTGTATTTTTGATAATTAATTTTGCATGATTTTATGCTTAACATAAGGTAACTGTAGTTTATCTTTTTTTACTTTTATATCTGTAGTGTAAAACAAATACTGAGTTATCTGAAAGTCACAGCTGACATGTTGCAATTGTCTATTTATGTAAGTTTCATTTAACTATCAATCTGTCAACAGAAAAAAATATTGGTATAGCATCCTGTATTGTGTAAACCTAAAAATCCCTTACAGATACTGACTTTTTAGCATGTGACATACTTAACAGCATTTAATGCCATTTAATATGATATTGTCTTTCATTCCCTCCCCTCATTTAAACTTGTATATTTTTGTTTCTGTGTGCCATTTAGCCATTTTCTGTATCTGTGACGTAAGCTTTCCTATTTTGAGAAGTAGTCTAAGAAAATATTATTAATCTAAGAAAATATTATTAATCTTATGAACACCAGTTTTACAAAATAATTACTGTAAAATGCTGTCTGGCCTGTAAGAGGGAGCTATTGAAGTGGGAAAATGATGTCATTACTCAGAGTAATCTACCAAAACACAAATTTTACACAGGGATGTTCCAAGACCTGGAGCAACGTAGTTGGACAGGGCTCTCATGTGCGACGATACTAATAAACTCATTCTTGTAGGTTTGATTAGTATTCATTTGCATTCTCCCATCTTTTGAGGATTATTGCCTCCTGGTCAGAGTGGCATCTAGAGCCAAGTCAATAATAGTTCAATTTATTCGACTGCAGTTTGTCTCTCTTGTTGTATAGTAATTAAGAAAAATAAACAAGCTGGATTGCTTTAATAATCATAGGGTATAACCCTAGTTAAGCCAAATAAAACTCTATTCCTACTACATCTTAAAAAACTAGAAAAGTACTGCAAATAACTAGTCTCAGATAGCAACAAATGTGGTATTGAGCCCTTAGAATATTGTCCAAATTGTCATTTTCATTTTCAAGCTTTCTCTGTCAGACTGGGTTAAATCTCACTCATTCAGATGAACTGGAAGTGATACTAGAAAATCCAAAGAAATGCATTTTTCCTCAGTAAATTTATTGTTTTATCATTTTAGGCAAGAGGCCAAATCACCAGGTCTGAGCAAGGAGCAGATTATGCATGTGGAGGCTACAGGACAGGAATATCCTGGACAGGTTCCATAAGGCCACTCTGCCAATGACAGCTCATGACAGTCCAGGGATATTCAGATGGGGACAAACTTAAGAGTTAACTGTAAAGTGAACTTCTACATTTGGTCAGCTGAATCGTTCTCTAGGCTCCACCGATTGTATTGATTTGAAAGCTATAATGGGATCTTAGACACCCGAAATTAGGTATTTTAATGTATAAGGAGGTACCAGCTGCTAATATCACGTTAATGCCGCATTAATTTAAATTAATAAATAAATAAATAATAAACTTTTTACATTTTTTGGTATTTCTGTATCATTACAAAGGTTATAAAATATAGACCTATATATGTATTCTCTCGCAGTTGGTATTCTCACAACTCACTGGAATTCAGGCTATTTGGTTCTTCAGGGAAAGCAACAAATTTCTTGAGACTTGTTAGTGAAGCATCTCAGTGGAAAACAATGGTGTTTATGCTTGCGTGGGTGCAGGTGTGGTAAAAGAGCTATAGATTTATCCTATCATCAAGTTCTTTTAACTTAGTGTTCAATCATCTTTCCTCAGTCCCTTTATGTTCAGTGCGTATTTGGAGGCATGATTCTTCCCTTCAGAAGCCTTGGTGATATTAAGAGCTTACAAATGTTTGCCCAATGTCTGTGTGATGAGAACAGATATGCAGATCTGAAAGTTATGTTATCCTAGGACAGTCTGGAAATTTAATGCAGATTGCTAAACTTTAGCACTTATTGTTAATATGCACTTATTAGGTATACAAAACCTAAATTTGATAAAAGATGGGTTTTGTGAGATTCACATTCTGCTGGACTAGTAACAATGTTAAAAAAGCAGCTGAAATGGGTGTGTTTTTCTGTTACTTAATCCAAAGTTATTTCTTCATGCAATTTAAACAAGTATATTGTCTTGTACAATAATAAGGGAATTTTTCAATGTGATAATCATATCAGAATTATAGCTATTATTCATACAGTCTATGCCATTGATATGTGACTTATATTTGGTCTCATTTCCAGGTGTCCCAACAAGGACATGGCTTCAAACGAAAGAGAGATTGTGGTTTGGGTTTGCCAGGAAGAGAAGATTGTATGTGGCCTGACGAAGCGCACAACTTGCACAGAAGTGATTCAAGCACTGCTTGAGGAACATCAGGCAACATTTGGAGACAAAAAGGTCCTTTTTGGAAAACCTAGTGATTACTGCATTGTAGAAAAATGGAGAGGCTCGGAGCGAGTACTTCCTCCCTTGACAAAGATTGTGAGACTTTGGAAGGCCTGGGGGGAAGAGCAGTCTAATTTGCACTTTGTGTTGGTAAAGTCAGATGCTTTCCTCTCGTTTCCATTGTGGAAAACAGCTGAAGCTAAGGTGGTACAAAATGTAGAAAAACAGTGGGAGCTCAGTCCAGCAAATTACATGAAGATGTTGCCAATAGACAAGCAAAAGAAAATTGTCAGGAAGACTTTCCGGAAACTGGCCAAGCTTAAACAGGACAGTGTTCAGCAAGAGAGAGATAATATGGAGACACTGATTCATCTGATCATTTCTCAAGATCATACTATTCATCAACAAGTCCTCAGAATGAAGGAACTAGATATGGAAATTGAAAAATGTGAAGCGCAATTCCATCTAGATCGTGTGGCCAACGATGGAGAAAATTATGTGCAGGACTCCTATTTAATGATCAATCCAAGTGAGGCTGAGCAGCAAGGGAGTAGGCCAGATGATCAAAAGGAGATGCATGACTTTTTGAGCAAAAGTGAGGGAATTTTACAGGTTGAAGAGAGGCTGAAACATCACAAACAATTAATAGAGAAGCTGTGTGCTGAAATTGAAAGAGAGGTACATGGTATATGCACAGAAAAAAATGCAGATGATGTTCACATTGAAGGAGCTGCTAATTCTGAACTGGAAAACTCGAATTTGGAAAGTATAAAATACGAGCTGGACAAAAGTATGAAAGATGGGCTGAGAATCAATTCATACTTGAGCTGCATTCAGAAAGAACTTACATACAGAGACTCACTGCTTCAAAAGAAGGAAAAAGAATACGAACTTCTTACAGAAGAATTTGATTTACTACATGTTAAAGAAAACACTGAAACTAGGCTTCCATCAAATGAAGAGCCATCCAAGGGCAGTGGCATCTCCAGTAGCAGCATTGCTGTTCCTGACTTTGTTCATAGAGTGACTAATCTGGACATAAACGATACAGACTCTGACACTGGAATCAGCTCTACACACAGTCAGGACTCTGAAATAACTTCAGGGGACATAGCACTGCTGTCAACATAGTTGAAAACAGTCCTGCATTTATGAAATTCGTATTTTGGAGGATATTTATAAGGATTAGTAAACCTTGTTGTCTTGAGATTTCAGCCCTCCAAGATGCTAAAACTGTGCCATTGCTTTAGCCAAGTAAACAGTGTCTATTTATGTGCTTAATAGTATAATTGTTCTTAAATACATGGGCAGTCTCATGGGTTAACTGCTAAAAGGTGCAAGGTTGTTGGCTTTGCTAAACCAAGACAGACTGTTTAGACCATGTAATATCGATACTCAGTGAAACAGGAGCATTCTGACTGGCTTGGACCAAAGGTCTGGTGATTTGATATCCCCTAATCTTTAGGTCCACTTCTGCATCTCTCTAACTTTTTAGGAATGTGATTTAGAGATTAGACCAAACTAGACAGTGAGCTTGATTTTCTGCTCTGTTACATTAGCTTTATTCAGCTGGAGTTTCCCTGCCATGAAGCTGCTGAAAAGGAATATATAATCGAGCATGTAATCTGTTAAAAAATATTTTTTATGATGTTGTAGGACAAAAAAAATGCAATTGCGTTTGTGCTGTGTATTTAAATTTAGTTTTGAGTTATCAGGATGATGTTTTCAAACACACCTAAGTCTCATTTTAAAAATTAACTTACACACATAGGTTTTTAACTTCCATTCTCTTTCAGCAGTGTTTAACCGCTTCTAAGATCCTTTTAAACCCCTACTTATCTGCTGTTATCCTGTAGTTGCTCCAGTGATGCTTAAGTCCACATAGTTTCTGCCAGCGGGCATGTCAGAACTGCCCACGTCCTTCTTGTATGAGACACTCAAATCCCCACACCTAACCCCAGGGGCATTTTCAGCAAGGCTTTCTCCTGCCTATCTCACCAGTCGGAACCAGTGTCTTAGGCCTCCTCAGATCATGACTACCAAATAAAGCATAACAGAAGCGACAGGCAGGAACCAGACATTTTTGGCTCTGGCTAGACACTGTTTCCCAATAGCCAGTTAGTTGCCATTTTCACACAGCAGGTAGGTTGTCAAATCCCGTCTCATGCTGCTCTGCAGCAGGGATATGGACCTGTAAATCGCACTTCCTCAGTGAGGACTTTGATACAACTAAAGCTGATCCACCTGATATAGCTAATTAAATACTGGGCCCCAGGAGAAAACGAAGGAATGCAAAACATAAGAATTTTGCAACTATGTGGATGAGTCAAATGATTTCATTTAGGATGTAGTAGTTGATCTCAAATCCTTCTCCAGTGTGTTGCTGTGAATCCAAAGAGAAGGTGTATAACTGAGGTGTCCTCTTCAGTTACCGAACAAGATTTCTAACTCTGAGCTAGAGACTGTGCTAACAGAGAGTACACCAGTAATTTCTGGGTTGCCACATTTAGATTTTGCAGATCAAGCTGTTTGATGCTTTTGATTAAATTAATTGAATGTAGAAATAGTAACAGTGTTTCTAGACAAAGTTTAGCTGTAGCAAAATTCAAACAGATCCTGGAATTAAAGCCTACAAAATAAATTAATGGACAGTACCTGTAAGATATACATGTAAAATACTTGCAGATACACTGCTTTCTCTTTCTTTATTTTTCATCTCTTAAATGTCTGTCAACCATCTGTTTTCTAAAATGACCAATGTGATAGGACTGCTGATTAGCACATATTTGATGCAGGAAAAAAAAAAAAAAAAAGAAAAAAAAAAAGCCTTTTCTAAAAAGGCAATTATTGTGGGGTTTTTTTAAAAGTTTTTTTAATCCTGGATATTACAAATAGTTTCTGTTCCAGGAAAGTATACTAGTTGCCTCATTATATTTTGTGCTGTGTTTTTGTCATACAATGTTATTTGAATACTTCAGTAATAATATGTCGTATTTAGACTCAGCTCCTGATGGAAATACAAGTAAGTATGTATCTAATATCTTTGTAATAATTTATTAACGCAACTCAGCATCTTTTGAACTCTGTGGTATCACTCTGACAAGTAGTAAGCGCAGAGCTCTGAATGTTGGGAGTAGGCTAATGTAGTCTATGAGTTCTTGTGAATTTAGCTAACAGTTATTTCTAATGAGTCAATTTTTTATGTAAATACTTAGGGGATAAAGAATTCAAACAGAAAAATATTCACAGCTGTGCAGGCTAGTACAAGACCAGTGGGGGAACTAGCTTCCACTCTATCAGATTTATTTCACTCATAGGAACTTGTACTGGCTCTCAGAACTGATCTTTATCCACACTAAATGCTTGATTGTACACCTCCTGCAATGTGTAGATTTTTAGTATTACTCTGTTTTAAGAAGAAAATATGAAAAAATAGGTTGGGAGAGAGTATTTCTTAAAAAATAAAATAATATTTAAAAATCCAGTGTTTTAAAGCTTATATTTGAAGCTTATACTTTGATATTGCAAACTTGTTTCTTTCAGAATTTAGATGAATGTACAGGATGATTAAAGACCGTGTGCACTCTTTGCTGTTTATCTGCCTCTACACTTTTCATATACTAGTTCAATCTGGTTTTAAGAGGCTAAAAGTATACTTTATGAACCTTTATTCTCCTTACGTAACCATTCATCCTTTGTCTTAACTACCTATGTGGTTTTTTTTTTAATTCCCATTAAGAAATGCACAATCAAACACTTTGGCTCATTTTCTGTCATTCTCTTAAGCCCCTTTCACATCTTTGTTTTATTTTATAAAATTTTCCATGGGGTATGTTATACTTACCAACAAAGAAGAAGATAAAAAAAAATTGCATAAGAGGAAAGAAAAATTCTACGCAGGTAGTGCAAATGTGAAAAGCCAAAGTGGAATTAAAGGAAATTCCGACCATTACACTTATGTGTACAAGGGGTTTTTTTGATAGAAAGACAGTTATTTCTTCAGAGTGAGAGGAATATCGTAGTGAGTAGGTGCCAGACTCAGCTTGTATCATGACTGTTTTGGGGTGGGATAGGTTAGTCCCTGCTATGAATCTAGGCGAAGATCTTCAGTGACTGTCATCTGGGCTAATAGTACTGAGATTAATGGACTTGCCTAATGCAAAGTTCTTTGGATCCTACATACTTAAACAGTTTCACATATATATTTGTAACCAATATAACTCCAACAATTTCCAGGGAACACAGTGTATACCCCAGTCTCATGTTTCTGCCTGACTTTATTATGTACCTTTACAAATTTGATGAAAGGAGATGAGTCAATTTAATTACCTGCTTCAGTTCCTTGATGACTCTTTCAAATATAAAACATAATTATCATTTGGTTATATATAAATTTACAGTATTTAGCATCCATTTATGTTCTTAAAAATTACCATGTAATTACAGAGTTATTGCTTTTCTTTTTTTTTTTTTTTTCCCTTGCAAAACTGAGTGGTCCCCAAGAACTTTTATGACTTCAAACTTATAGATTATGTATTTGTCTGCAGTTTGTGCATTCAGGGAGTGTTCTACTGGCTGTCTTGTGCTACATACATACATACATACTGCTGACACAGGGTATTTGATTATATGATACTGACTGACTGACTGAAATTCACAGAGAGAAGAGCTTCAACTTGCAGCTTTAGGCTGCTAAGATCAACAAGCTTTACATTTCATGTCCAGAATCATAATTTGTTAGTTTCTGCATATTTCCAACTGTGTAAAGGTATAAATAGATGTAATGTAACAAAACATTATTACAAAATCATATAATTTCTGTTTTTTTAATTGTGTTCATCTCTTTGGATGAAGATTTACATCCATGCACCTGATTCAGCAAAGTACTGATATATCCAACTTTAAGCAAATATTAATTTGAATGATTTTGTGTTTGATGCATATTATATTTTCTTTAATAATATGTGAGCATTCCTTGCTAATTTTTTAGTATTCTTTTCATTCTCATAAAAAAACCAACCAACCAACCAACCTACTTATTTTCCATTTTCATCTCATGAAACACTGGTTTTGTAACAAAATATCTTTGGTAATGATAAACATTTTCATTAACAGTGCAATCGGAACATACACTTAAGAACAGAAGTCTCTAATTCAAAGGGCTTTTTTCTAAATCTCCCTTAGACCACCTTTTCCCGTCTTGCCAGTTTAGTTAGCTTGAACATAAATGACTGTTTTCTTCCAACAGTGGCATGCTCTTTATGATTACACACATCATATGTTTTCTTTTCCTAAGATGTGGTGTTTATACTTCTGGGTATTTTACTGCAGCATTTAAAAGACAAGAAGGTTATCTGGCATTTTGTAACTTCTGAAAATAAGTTACTGTTTGTTATCTTTCTTAGGGCTCCATCTGAAAATACGGACGTACTTCAAAATAAATATGACTACATTTCCCGTGTATTTTTTCCTGAAATGTGTTTAAATGAGTATAGGGGTTTTTTTAGTATTACATTGACTTTGTGATACAGTGTTTTGTAAAATGTAATAGTCTCATTCTAAAGTGTGTTGTTTTTTAATTTAACAAGCAACTCAGAATATATTATACTATGTCAAAATCTCATAGTACTTTTGCAAACAAAACTGCCCATGACCGAAATTATTTTCTTTGAAAGAGAAAACTCCTGGGATATAAAATACAGACATCAAGACTTTATTTCTAATACTTAACAGATTCTGATATTTAGTTAAGATGCCTTACATCAAACATAGCTTTTTAAATGGATGATTACAGACTGATTTTCTGGAATCGGATTTGTGTCTGACTTGCATCTCCAACAGATCAAATCCAACTGAAATCCAGTCATTAATTTCAGTAGGAGCTGTTCATAATGTTTTACAAGCCTTCAGGTTTAACTGAGGAAACATTCTCAAATAAGAACCTATAGTTATGTTTAGGCAGTATTTCACTTTTCTTTAATTATTAATTAAATGCTTACATTTTATGCTATATTCATTTTTCAGGTGTAATAAAATTCTGGAACGTCAAATCTGACTAGAATTCACACCAGTTTTCTATTTTATTAATTTGGAATTTGAGGGTTTTCTCATCAATTGTTAATTCAAAACCCAAATGATCATTCCATTTTCAAAAATATTTACAGTAAGAACTGTTGACTGTGCTAGCTTTGTCAGCTGAATCCCATATAAGAGTGGGAAAATTTAGTCTTTGTGCATGTAAATGCAGGTTTTTGCTTATGCAATGACTATATATGCATATTTTCCTTGACTAGCCTGTTGGTTGAGATTTTAGTTCACCCGACTATTTGAAAATTTAACTTGTGATGTTCAGTCCATTCACTGACATCCATTTTTTAGGAAATAATAATTCTTTCTGGGGAGAGAGGAATTCTTTTGTTAAGAACAATATAGGGATCATCTTGCTAAGGTAAAGTTAAGATAAATCAAAAAGCCCAGCTGGTACAAAAAGTTCACTGACAGCTAAAAGTTCAGTTTAAACCTATGAAGTATCAAGGTTGGAGAGGTCATATAATATTAGCTATGAAGAAAGTCATGCAGTTACTTGCTATGATAAAAAAATTTGTGTTGTTCCACAATGCAAAGCATTAGAGGAGTATACAAGAAACAAAAGTATCTGAGCACTTACCCAGTGCATTCCTGAGAATACTGCACGTCAGCAACTCCTTTACAGATTGTACGGGGAAAGAGAGAGTTACTTGCATGAGGAAGTGGCTGTTAATTCTTTCTATCTGTATTTACAGTTTTTGCTAGGCATAGAGAGGTACCTTTTGATTTAGAGACCTTTTGTCATTCATGACCTAGAACTAGTATGGACTCCTTTTGTATTAGACTATAGCGACAGGATAATATAGAGTGTTCATGGTAATTTTAATTATTTTGCAGGTTGCCACAGACTGTGTGAATGTAAAGCTTATTTGACCATTTTCTCTGATTCTGATTTGACTCATCTCCATACTTACCTAAATAATTACCTGTTTTATGTATTAGCAGATCAATGCAACTTCCATTATGTTCAAATCTTCACTTTTTTGCGTTACTCGGTGGCTAGATCAGATTTTATTTAGAATTTCTTCCAACATCAAATATCGTGTTCCTTTATTTTATGTTCATTCCTGTTTTACTTCAGATCATCTATATTTCAAGTTCTTATTTCTGAGTGCATGTATTTGTTATAAACTGCAGATGAAGTAGCTGCTGCTTCATGGCTTTTTGCTTAAAGATTCGTAAAACAGATATACATACTTTCTCGGGGAAGGAGATTACTGCTTAAATCTCAGTTCAGCAAGTTGATCAGCCTCTTAATAGTTTGCATACAGTAAATTGCCCTTACTTTTGCTGTTCTTTATGTATGAAACAATTTAAGTGGATTGGAAGATGCTTAAATAAAAAAAAATTGTGAACTGATATTTCTTTTCTGGTATTTTCATGTCAAACAGGGCCAGGTCAATCATAAACCCCGGACTGTACTGCACAGTCACACATTTCTAGAATAGATTAGCAATACACAGATTAGCTAATGTTCACTAAACTGTTCTGGTATGCTTAAAGCTGAGAGCTTGAAAGAGTTGTTATGAAACTGTTACTGGGGATGACCCCAAGAGGCATAGTCTTTCTCTTTAACATTTACCATTTTCAGGGTTGCTTATTTTTGCCATCTGGATGATTATTTTACTACGCAAACAATTTTGTTCTGTAAATTTGAACCTTCCCTTTCTCTGGGAAGGACTTTGTATTAACAAGCAGATCTTTAGTTGTTTTTCATTTCTCTTTTTTGCAGAAGTGGAATGATATAAACAAATGTGAGCTCAAATGTTTTGAAAAAAATTGTACTATTCCTTTCTGTACAGATTAGTCACTTGCACATTATTGCTGCTCTAAGTGTTCTTTTCCAAGACATATTTCATATATTTGGTTTTGATGTCTAAAATTACAGGCTGAGAGTGTTTGTTGTTAAGTCAATATTTGAGCTATGCAACATAGGCATTTAGAGAAAGGCCAAGTCCTGTGCTTTTGTAACTGTTTCATTGCTGTAAAATTCTATGAGTTTCAGGAAAGAGAAATCGTTTATACATGACTATGGAGTAGAAGCAGAGCCATCTCACAGCATCTGCTGTAATGCAAGTGTTCCGCAACTACATCTTGGTGAAGATGGCAAGAGAATGCTTTACAGATTGTAATTTCCTGATAAGCTGATTTCTTGAATTTTGTGATTACATGGGACTCAGCTTTCACTAGGAGAGGGGAGGGGACTAAACTTCCTCTTCTTGCTTTGCGAAGACTGCCTGAAAAATGTTCCATGTGTAACTTTTGCTCAAACACAAGAAGCTAGTTCAAAACCAACACATTTTTATGATCTTTAAGCTAAATTCATTGTCAAGAAGTCTTGATAATGTCTTTTAATTCTTGGGGTGGTAAAACTGTAGTCTTAAGTCACAGATTTGCCTCAAAAAAATTATTCACACCTGAATTTACTGAACCACAACAGAACCTCAGAGTAGTATATAAGAAAAACCTCCATCAAAATAGCATCCTGACATTGGCATCTGAGAAACTGCTTTGATTCCATCATTGGACTGTCCCCTAAATCATACACAAAAGCTATAAGATTTTCCTCAGAAATACGTTACACGCCTTCTTATATTGAATAAGTGATATTGCAGTTCAAATTTATGCTATAAGTAAATTCAGTGGAATAAAACAAGGAAAGAATTATCTCACCTGTTCTCTAAAAGTAGATTAGTATCTTTATACTTCTGCATAAAAGCACAAGAGTTTGCTGTGATTCCCAGTTAATTTTCCACTGTTTTATGGCATTCTCTACACACCTTCCTTTTTCTTTTTGAAACAGTGTGGCAGTTTTTATACACTGCTGGATTAACAAATCTTTTATGTTGCTAAGTAATAATCTTACAGTTTGTTTGTGTCTATACTTTGTTAATTAACATTTGCTTTTCCTTCTTTTTAGACTATTACTCTCTCCAGACAGCATTTTGAGCCATAATCAGTGCACACAGCTTTAGCTGCTTCAGTTTGTTAGTGCAGGTACTATGCTATTGAGGTAGACTTTTTATCAATACTTTAAAAAATGTATTTATAAGGCAAATACATGATTTTGCCAATTACAGTATAGATTGACATTGAGACTGGAAAATCTCCAACACATAAAGAGCATAAGGAAACTATCTGTAGGATTTCCTTGTGAGAGAGGTTGGGGGTTTTGTTCTTTTTTAAAAAAAAGAAGTCAAAAGAGTATGGAAATACACTGGGAATGGACTTGTTATGACTTATGCAGTTGTATATATCTTCCTCCAATTTCAAGTTTCCCTGTTAGAGCACTAGTATTTCTGACATGCACCGTGTTGACACTCTTCTACTCCACAATCCCACATGCCTGATGCAGTCAAGCAGGCTTAGATATGACCAATTGCATCTGGTAGTTGAGGTCCCAGCATGATTTATGCAGAAGTTGGTAAGCTGATGCTTGGCAGATGTTTGGCTCGCAAGGCAGATAATTAATTCTGAGTCTCACAACTGAATTGCGCTACCATAGTTTTTCTCCCAACACATAATCTTATATGAGTAAAAAGCACCATCATCACACAATCCGCTGCCTGTTACATCCCATGACATACAATATAATTCCTGCCTTCTCTTTTCTGTGGCCTGGGACAGCTTTTGTGAGGCCTGAGAGAGGAATGAATTTAAGTGTGGTTTAGCCTGAAATAGGATAAAAGTAAAGTAAGGGTTGAACTGGAGCCAACCATAACTTAAACCCCTTAAAACATAGTTATAAAAGGCCAGCAGAGCAAGGACATACGCGCAGATATAAAGTAGAATACTTTGTCCCTTTTTGTGGGTGTGACAAACTCTCAGGGCATACCCACCCATATCATATGGCAGCCTTGTATTTGTGTCTGGTTCAAAACGAAAATTAGAAACAACTGTTCTGCAGTGATAGTAATCATCCATTGCCAAGGCAGAAGGAAATTCATCATCTCAAAGATTCCTTAAATTGAGACAGGATGTTTTTATGCTCTAGTAAACCGCAAGTTATTGGGCTTGACAGTATTCACTTACATTTTAGGGGAAGATGATATGTTCCACTACAAGAATTATTGGTGAAATTTTATGGCCTGTGTTAGGCAAAGATCAAACCAGATGATCCTTATGTCTGAAAATCTGCCCTTAAAATTTACAGCTGCTCAGAAACAAAACCTTGTCAGAAAATGATGTAGGGAAAGAGGAGGGCTGAAATACTGACCTAAAATGTGTTTTCCCTATAGTAAAACACCACTGTTTCCAGAATGGGCAAATATCCTTGTTCTGAAATTATTATGTCTCCAGACTTGGTTGTAGTCACAGCCTAACTGAAAATTTCGTACACAAAAAAAAAGCTAGCTGCAAGTTCTCTACTACCTTCCCTTCTGGCAATTGAAAGAAGTATTGCCTACACTTCCACAGTGTACATCTCTTATATCAAGCCACGTAGAAATTTACCTGCCTGTACAATGATGGTCTAAGCAGACAAAGAAATAGTATCTTACATGTGAGAAACTAGTCTCAGAATGATTGAGTCACTTGAAGTTGTGAGGTTTCTGTCAGAGCCAGGGAATAAATAGAATTAGGCATGGATCTATCATGCTACTAATGCTAAGATTTTCCCTCCTATCTAGTTTCTGCCACCCTGCCTCACATCATGGAGCACTTTACTGGAGGAAGAGAAGCAGAAGGATCCTAAGGAACTAGACTGACAAAGCCCCGTGCACTGTTTTTGGCTGCGATAGAGTTAATTTTCTTATTAGTAGCTAACATGGGGCTATGTTTTGGATTTGTGCTGAAAACAGTGTTGATAGCAGCTGATGTTTTAGGTATTGCTGAGCAGTGCTTACACTGAGCCAAGGCCTTTTCTACTACTCACCCACCCCACCAGTGAGGAGGCTGGGGTTGCACAAGAAGCTGGGAGGGGGCACAGCCAGGACAGCTGACCCAAACTGACCAAAGGGATATCCCGTGTTGTATGACGTCATGCTCAGCATATAAAGATGGGGGAAGAAGAAGGGAAGATGTTGGGAGTGATGGTGTTTGTCTTCCCAAGTCACCCTTACCCATGATGGATCCCTGTTTTCCTGGAGATGGCTGGACACCTGCCTTCTGATGGGGAGTAGTGAATGAATTCCTTGTTTTGCTTTGCTTGCGCACGCGGCTTTTGCTTCCCCTATTAAACTGTCTTTATCTCAACCCACCAGTTTTCTCATTTTTACTCTTTTGATTCTCTCCCCATCCCACTAGTGGGGAGTGAGCGAGAGGCTGCATGGGGCTTAGTTGCTGGCTGGGGTTAAGCCACATCTTGGCACATAGTAAATCTTTCCTACATCCTCCTGCTGAAACTGTAATACTTATACAGGGCTCAAAGAGTGGGAGTACTCTGTACAACACCTGACAAGAGGTGAAAAGATGGGGAAAATGGATGAATACAAAGGGAATATAATTTGACATATAAAATGAAAGCGGGGAAGTAATTTCTGACTCTTTTCTTCAACAGTGCAAAAGATGGAGAAGGGAAATAGCATAGCCTAAAGGTATGAATTCTCTCTTCTGCTTTAGCATTTAGCTGCATGCTACATCCTTTTTAGGATGAATTGTAAATTTCCAAACTACTTCAACTTTAATTCTTAATTTTCCACTCACTATTTCAGTCTAGGCTTGGAACAGTGCTGGTGCATGTGAGTGTATGAATTAAAATTCTAAAAATGAGTCCTGGTCTTATTTTATTATATATATTATATATATGTTAAAATCTGAGCTGGTTTTAGGCTATTTAAACTTTCTGTCATGTAATCAAAATCAAATTGCTTTAACCTATGGCTATAAAACTAGCTGCAAAGATGACTTCTGTATTTTTTCTTTATATATTCACTGTAAATCATCAAGCATGCAAACAGAACTGCTATAATTATGTTAGGTTTGCACTGCCAGTTATATAGCTTAGTAAATTCTCAGAAATTGTTTGTAAGATTGAAAAATAAGAGGTACATTACATGTACTTGGAACAAATGTCAAAAACATGAGAACATGGTGTTCTAGGGGTTGGTATTGACATATACCCTTTTAAATCACAAACTATTGATCTGCTCTCCTGAGCTCACATGGAAAAAAGAAACCTTGTGGCAGCAAGGGAAAAAGAGTGTTTCACCTTTTTCAGAATGTTTCCAGAAGTTATACACAATGGACACTTCAGATGACCCCACCCCAGAAAACTGTAGGAAAACCGTTCTTCCATCCCTTCTCCCTTTCCTTCCAGCTATGTCTACATCACAAGCCAGTCATGGCTGGAATGGCATCTAAGTTATATTTCAGAATAATAGCATCTGAAAACTGATCTTTGATAAGAAAAGTGGCAGATCAGAACACTTAATAGATAAGATAGCTGACTTAATGGCTGGGTATGGTCAAAAACTTGAAAAAGTTATAAAGGATGAACAGGTTGCCCAGAGAGGTGGTGGAGGCTTCATCCCTGGAAACATTCAAGGCCAGGTTGAATGTGGCTCTGAGCAACCTCATCTAGTTAAAGATGTCCCTGCTCACTGCAGAGGGGTTGGACTAGGTGACCTCTAAAGGTCCCTTCCAACCCAAAATATTCTATGATGCTATCTGGGGTGTTTGATAACCTCCCTTCACAAAACCATGAAATTTGAAAACCTCCAAAATTATGTTTTAAGATACCTGATGGGAATGTCAGCAATGTGAGTTAGTCAATGAAAGGAACAGATTGAGAAAGATCAATCTGTCTTTTGATATTTTTAACAAATATTCTGTCCTACATGGTATTCCTCACTCATGGCCTGCAAAGCATTTTATGAAAGTTATTTCTCCAGTTATGATATAACTGAACTTCATTTACTATCAATGCCTGATCTCACATTCTTAGTTTTCTCTACTGATACTTCTATTATCTGTGTGGAAAGCAAAAAGCCTTTAGTTAAAAGAGGAAAAGTAAAGCAAAACAAACCAAAAGCTTTTCCATCAAAGTGTTACTTCCTTGAGCTCAGGAAACAGGAGTTAGGAGAGTCTATCCATCTTTAAATTATCAACAGAACTTCTCTGGGACAGCAGGTTTTAGTAAATGCTTCCTGATGTATAACTTATATTTATGCCCGTGCACTGAACCACAACTCATCATGTATGGTTCAGGGTCCAACACATGAAGTATTCAATTATAAGAAATTTTCAGTATAATTGCATTTACCTTGACTGACAAAATTAAGATGAAGGATCTCATTTAAAGTGTGAGATCACACTAAGTAGAAATACTCCTGTGCATTCGTCAGCTTTAGTTTCAGCAAAGGCATCAGCTAATAAAATTCATATGGTCCTATATGAGACATCATCTAATTGCTGCACTCCATCTGTTGTAATGGAAATCGGATAATTTACTATATAACAAAGTTGATAGACTATTGGTGCAAATGTGCTTTTTTGATAGCAGCCTCTGGAAAGTAATTTTTCAAATAGCCTTTTATTAAATAAAGTTATTTGAAAACAGCCTGCTTCCCTGCAGAACTGTATGGATCTGTGAATATACACACCCATGCTGAGCAGCAAATTACATGTGAAAGCATAAGAACATCTGCAATTTAAGCTCAATTTATTCCTTAAAGGAATAGCTATTTCACATGGAGTTGCATGACTTTCCTCGCTAGTAAGTTAAATACACCTTTCCCCACCTAACTTGGCAAATGATATAATATTCTTGGGAACAGACAAGTAGAGACCAAAAGAAGAACTGGAATTGTTCCTTTGATAGTCTCTCAAAACCTAGATGTACTCGGAAACTGTACCATGAGGCCTGCAAAAGCCATGAGGCATTGAAAAAAAAGGAAGAATTGCTCAAGGGTTGTCAAGACGGAAATAGTGATCTGACTTCACATAACTGTCAGGGAACTTGGTACACTTAGTTCTCAGATAAGCAGGGCTGAGTCCTCAGCAAAGATTATGCTGCATCTTAAAGCAATTTCAGGGCTGATACAGCAAACACAGAGTTGTGATGAATGCTATATGATGCTACAAGCATCAAGAAGCAATTTATCTGTTATACTGTGTAAAAGTATCATGTGTTTGTCCAGGGTGCAACACAATACTCTCCCAGTTTAGGATGCTAGTAGTCCAGAACAAATAATTTATGAAATTGTGTCATTTGCAGGCCTATATTATGGACCTCCTGCTACAAAAGGAAAACCCTGGTAACTTTTTTTTTTTTAATAATGAGTTCCTTGTATTTGCATAGACTGTTGTTTTTTTTAATAAATGTCAGAAAATTTGCATGTGACTTAGAAGTGTAAAATTTTGCAGGAACACTGACAGTGAAGTCGTTCATAGCAAATTATTGCTGCCAGGCAAAAGAATTAAGGAGCATAAGGTATTTTATAAATACATCAAAGGGAGGAAGTGCTAGAAAACTGATCCTAGAACAACTATTCAAAAGTAGTTATGGCAATGCAGATTTCCAAGAAAAAAACATTTCACAAGGGAGAGAAGTAAAAATGGTAAGATAGTGAAAAATATTCACTCAGTTTAAAGTCTGCCTAACCTCTGCAGTTGCTACTCATTTTAAACATACTCATCTCATCTTGTAGAAGGAAATTGTTTAATAACAAGGTACTGTGCAAAGGTTTATTTTACAAAATCTGGATCAGTTATAATACAGACATCCAGCAGAGCAGGCCTCTGTTGGACTTTTTGGTTGGAAGAGGATTTTGAACCACAAAGAAGAAATGGGAAAGAGATGAGGGAAGGTGCACCAATAGTTAAATTCCCTCCATGCTCTCCTGCTAGCATTAGGATGTGGGCAAAGAAGGGAGAATATATATGTTGCACATGGATTTATTTCTTAAAAAATGGACTCCCTCAGCTCACAAGAGGCTGGGAAACTGTGAGGGAGGCTTTTGTGTAATGTGGCTGGCAGTGTCCCAATTTAGAGGAAGAGTCACTCTCTTGTCCAGTTTCTTTATAGGGCTCAAGCTGGCACCTCTCCGTGCATGGAGTCTAGTACCTGCACCATGGCTAATCATAGGCCCCAGGAAAGCTGTACATTGAGTATCAATAAAATATGGAATAAAACAACCCTCAGCTTTACAGCAAATCATTGCTTCCTCATGCCGAAGGCACTATTGCACAAAAATTTTCAGTGTTTACCAACAGCCATTTTCCAAAAACAATAGCAGCGTTTGTGCCAAGTGTGCAGAAGTTATGCAACAGCCTCTTTATTATATTTGGGGAACTGCTTAGTTTTGCACTGCAAAGGACATGCTGTGTGTATGAGTTAGGAATAACATGTAGGATTCACTTTGAATTTTCTGCTGTATGATACATCATCTGGGTCATAGGAGTTTCCTGCTGTGGCAACAAATTACATAGGGTCTGCCATCACTACCAAATATAATAGGATCTCATGGCTTTTGTTATCACCCTAGGATCACATCTTGAAATATTTTCAAAGCAAAAGTAAGAGACAAAGTGACTAGTGTTAAGAGTCATTGCCACTTGTGACTGTGACTTGCCTCTATTAAGCAGTGACTCTAGGGGACAGGTTTTGAAAACTTTCCTTCTCATATACTGTCTGAACAGAAAAGCCATGTTTTTCAAGTGCCTGCTAAGAGACCTGAGGCCTTTTGTAGATATGTACTGGGGAAGCCATTTGACCCACAGGAGTGTGGGTATGGATTAATGAGCATATTTTTAGATGTGCAAATATTATGTGTAGGTCTATGTTGGGGAGGAGGAACAAGGAAAAAATGGTAAAAATCAGGATGCCTGAATTTTAATATAGCACACAGCAGCAATTTCATTACACCTGGCCATTTCACTACCAGCTTTAAAGAAAGCATAGTTCTAATGCTTCTGATGCTTCTAATGCTTCTAATGCCTTTCATCTTAAGGTCTTACAACACCTTATGAAATATTAGTAATAATATTCCCAAGGTAAATCAAGGCAGAAGAAGAAAATGGAGTTGGCCAAGATCACTTAGTCAGTCAGTGGAAGAGTTGGGATTTTTAACAAGGCCAGTAACTCCTAGAACAGTCACCTGTTCTTTATTTTCTACCAGTTCCCATTTAGGTGAATTAAAAGATTCACAGTAATATTTCCTGCTGGGACTAGAAGTTTTTAACTCTGCCTTCTTTCTGGAGGACTATTGCCTTCTAACTCAGAGACACAGTTAACAGCAAATAGAACAACAATGCCTTTTCTGGGATTTGCGGCATTATATAGAATATAAAATGGCTGTAAAGAAACCCAGGATTTTAAACATAAAAATTTCTCTTTTTTCTAAGTAAATTTTTTATGCATTTTTAGCAATAAACTTGTGTTAAATGATAATTTATAACATTTATATGAAAAACAAAGCAAATACAGTGTTGCCTTTTCCCTCTGTAAACATGCAAGTACTTTATATGAAACATTTCAGGAATAGTGTGGCCAGCAGGAGTAGGGAAGTGATCGTGCCCCTGTACTTGGTGCTGGTGAGGCCACATCTTGAATACTGTGTTCAGTTTTTGGCCCCTCACTACAAGAAAGATGTTGCATTGCTGGAACATGTCCAGAGGAGAGCCACAGAGCTGGTGAGGGGTCTGGAGCACAAGTCTTACGAGGAGCGGCTGCAGAAACTGGGGTTGTTTAGTCTGGAGAAGAGGAGGCTGAGGGGAGACCTGATCACCCTCTACAACCACCTGAAAGGAGGCTGTAGCGAGGTGGGGGTCAGCCTCTTCTCCCTGGTAACGGACAATAGGACAAGGGGGAATGGTTTGAAGTTGCGCCAGGGCAGGTTTAGGCTAGACATTAGGAAAAACTTCTTCACAGAAAGGGTTGTCAGGCTCTGGAATGGGCTGCCCAGGGAGGTGGTTGAGTCCCCATACCTGGAGGTATTTAAAAGAAGGATAGATGAGGTGCTTAGGGCCATGGTTTAGTGGTGGGATGTCAGGGTTAGGTTAAAGGTTGGACTTGATGATCTTAAAGGTCTTTTCCAACCAAAGTGATTCTATGATTCTATTTATAGTTCTTAAATCATTAACATTTGGTGTATTTAAATAGCTTCTTTTTTTTTTTATATATTTGTGTTATTTCTGCATGCAGATTACAGAGGCATGGCTTTATTTTAAAATATACTATCTAAGAAAACTACTTTAAAAACATATAATTTAACTGCAATATCAAGTACTCAAATGTCGGGGTTAGTTTCCTTTCACAAAATGAATTCACTTCCTTTGTCTTCATGCATTATAATATGTAGACATCAATCACATTAACATATGATATTTTTCAGCAAGACCCTCCTTAACTCAGTGCAGGAAAAGTTCTTATCACATAATGGACCACTGTTTCAGGTATTATTCTCTCCTTGTTCCCTGTGTGATCTGCTCTGTGCATTGTACACTATTCAGACATTAAGAAGACTTATTAATTCCCTCCTTGATTTCACTGTGGGAAGCATCCATGGAATCAAAGACACAAAAGATTCACAAAGACTCACAAATTTCTTGTTATAAGCTACTCTTAGAAGAGGGAAAGCTGAAGCAGACAGAAAGATCTTCAGGTCAAACATTTCCATTAATTTTACATATTTAGCAAGAATTCTTTAGCACTTGACTCACAGCATTAACATACAGCACTCAATGACAGGTACGAGTTCAAAGTCCTGGCTTCCGTTGATTTCGTTTACATTTCATTGAGTCTTCAGGTTGCCTCTTGATTAGACATCCGGTTCTCAGTGGCAAAAGTGGTCCAGCTGGAAGTGGAGAACAGCACTGCAACAACAGCATGTGATGCATAGCACAAGGACTAGGGATTAGGTGGGGTGGTACTGTTTGTCAGGGGGAGAGCAGACCTATCAGTCTTCTTCCTATGGAATCTGTCTGTCTAGGAATCAAGGAATGCAAAATCAGTAGTTGTCCTTGAAAAGTCTGTTTCATCATGATGTCAGAACCCCAGATTTGCTGATCTTTCAACCAGCTGCTTAGACCTTTTGCTTATGGTGAGTTCCGCAAGGTTTTTAAAGTAAAAAAAACCCAAACTAACCAAATCAAAAACTCAAAGGAATGCCATCAAATCTCTAGGTATTTTAGGATTAGATATTACAATGCATATTTGAAAAAAAGATAGAATATAATTAGAAACAGAATAGAATAAAAAAATCCACACTTGCTTTGTCCACTGTGTCCTTGAAGACAGGTCCTGGCTTGCTGTCAGTCAATTGTGCAACAAAGGACACAGTCCCTGCTGGTCCATAGGTATTTTCTCTTTCCATTGCCATAGAGACATATCTGTCCATTCCCTGATCTTCATAGTGTTTTGTGTTCCCACTTTCTTGCTGTCATCCCCCTTCTGTCTTGTTCTACTCTTCTCTGCAGCCTCTGGGAAAATTTCTCCTTGTCAATGATCTAAGGAGCAACCTCTTATCTTCCTGAGGAGTTGACCTAACTCTCTCGCTCTATGATAGGGAAGATAATATGCAAATTGGAAGCAATTACATTAGACACAGACTTTTTTTCACAGTCCTGCAGGAACTTCTCATAATAGTTGGGGTTACGATCCAAAATTTCAGTTCTCTATTCTTTTCCTGAGGTTTCCTCTTTGGTTCACAGTCTTTTTTGCTTGTTTTATTTTTGGTCTCTCTTTAATATGTAATTCCTATTCCTCACAAGAAAAAGTTTAGTTAGCAGCAGGAATTGCATGACCGCAGGGGACAATTTCCTAGATCTGACCCTAAATCTGATATTTCGCATGTAAAATAATGCTCTTTTATCAGGCAAGTCAGGAGGCAGCTGAAAATTTTTTGAAGAAATGGGGAAAAATGAAGTTCTGTGTTGTGGTTTCATGTTGACACTTGTATGGGTCATTGAAGTTGGAATATTTATATCCTTCATTTAAACCAATGGAATAAAAGACAGGATTTAAGCTTATCAAAGCTAATGAAGTCAAAGGAATAATTAACAATTTTTTATCCTTTGCATAGACAAGCTACAGAGAAGAATGAGCAATTTTGCTAGTGGCTTTTATGGCTATTTGCCCACAGGAGGAACAAACAATGAGATTATGGAGCTCAGGGCTCTGCTCCAAGCTCCAGAGAACGTGGTGCTGCAACAGCACAGGCTGTTCCAGCTTCACAGCCCATCCTCATGTTCCAGCTTCTCTAACTTAATGGCTGTTTCCCAGTTCTGCATCTTCCCCACTCATGATTTCTTGTACCAGTCATATTGTCCTATCCATAATCCTTTATTCCTAGCTCCTCAGGCTTGTTCTTTTCTAACATATATTTCTCGATTCTCTCTCTCAGCTTTTCCTTCCGAAGCTGCTTTTTGTTTTGTTCTCACATTCCCTGGTTTCCCTGTCCCAGTCTTCTTGCCTAGTTAGTCCTAGCTCTTGAAAAGAGCTGAACTGTTTTGTTTGGAGTTTTCCAGAAGAATTCAGCCTGAGGCAGCTATGAAGCATATGGAATCTCAGCTTAAATGGTTAAAGTCTGGCAAAGTTTTATGCAACATAAAAGAAGGTCTTTAATAATAAGCAATGCTACTAGGCAAATCTGTATAAATCCTAATCTGGTTCCCTTTGAAGTCCATGGTAAAAATCCCAATGGGACCATTAATGTTAAAACTTTGTAATACGGTAAGCAAGTAAGCACATGCTTAAAGTGCTTTTGTGGATTGGACAGCACTTAAAAATGAGAATGTACCTCTAGTTACTACAAACATGAATATATTATTTGCATTTACTACTTTCACTTCCATTTTATGAATGTATCCAATGAAATCTGTGAAATTTCTCTTTGAAATTTCTCATTGAGTAATGTGGTCACATGTGCTAGACTTCCAAACCCATGGAAAACGAAGAAAATCGATAAACTGATGTTTCTGCATATAAGACACTAAAAGGCTTTCCACTACACTTTAAAAAATACTGTTCTTTGTTGTGGCTGTATTGGGTAGCAGCATTTCAGTTTGTAAGCATTTTGAGCATGTGTTCAAAGTAGCATGGGAGAGAGGAACATGATCTTTTGCCTTTGTTTTCATTTGTTATTCCAAAGAACATGAAGGACTCTTTCATGCTTTTCCTGTGGAGTACAGTGCTTTTGAAATTCTCATGCAGGGCAGGTTACACTCTAGTAGCCCTTGGCAATATGGCCAGGATACAAGACCTCACAGAAAAAACAAATGTGAAGAAAATAATTGATGAGGCTGGAAAAAAAAAAAAGGCAGTGGCAACGTGTTGTAAGGTTGCGACACACAAGCTGTTCAGAGTTCAAAAAACTGAAGGCAGAGCTGTGTGGGTCTCATGGATTATGCAGATGCAGAGTCTCCTTCTGAGAAGAAACCCCTCAAACCCTGCAATCCTCTGTGCGCATCCTATTTTCCCAACTGTAACTCAGAGGCCATGGATAATAACAGTAACTTTTTAATACAGTAACTTTTTTAATACAGTGATGGGATCTCCAGCTGTGCTATCTATGGAGTTTGTGCTGTATTACCTAGAAAATCATCCTTTGAGCCACATCACTTTAGGCTGTTTTGGCACCTCTTCATTTTGCTTCTATCATGTTTACCTCAGATATAATTTTTTGATATATGTAAGTTAACATGCCATAAACAATGTCATCATGAGAAATAAACTATGTGGGCATGGAAACAGTATAAATAGTATCTAACAACTTTTTTTCTTCCCTGATGGGAAATTAATTTTCTCTGATGCTCCTTCAGAGTAACAAACTGCCTTTATTTTTTATTCCAAATTCCATAGTGACTGTTCTGAGTATCATAATTTATAAGAATAAGTAATTTTCTTCACCGCTCACTGCTGATCTCTTCCAGGTAGGTCCTGAAGTTTGAATGACTTGTTTGTGCTCTGACTTTTGCACTGGAAAACTCATTAGCAAGGTTAGTCTTATTCATATTGGTGTAATTAAAATCAGAACAGGGTCCAAAGCGTTTGCTGACTGTTGAAGTGTCTCAGTTTCTTATTAATCAGAACACAATCCTCTCCAGAGCTCTCCTCAGTACAGTATTGGTTCATTTCTTTCTGCCAAATGAAATTATTTCCAAGTTAATTTGACCTAATTATATTAGACAAACTGTTAATTAATTTTCTGGTTACAGTTTCTCAGGTATCAGGGTACAAATTGAACTACTACCTACCTTCTATAAACTGACCAGCAGTTTTCTGACATTTTCATGTTTTTTTAATATATGTGAATTTCCTTGTTGCTTTTTTACTGGACTGTTTTCTCTGTTCTGTTTCTCATTGCCAGTACTTTCATATTCCCACAAACAGTTGCTCTCTTGTTCTGTAATAGGCTTCAGATTATTTTCCTAGCTGTGTAGTAGCTCCCCTCATAAGGTGTCTGGTCCAAAGTTATACAATGTACAGGGCTGTTATTCTCCTCTTTGGAAAGGCCCTATTGAAATTCAAAAGTGCTCACTTTCAACATTGTTCCCAACACTGCTACCACTGTTTAGACAGCAGTAGGTTTTTTGTGAAGATTTTTCAGTCATCATTTGCTTCTGTGATAGAATTAAATTGAATGGTTCAAAAAAACCCTAAAACCATGCCAGTTCATTTCCATAAGCTGATTCTGCTTCCTCTCTCCACCTATTTCTTTTGCCCTGAAGCTTTTTCCCAGCCATCATAACTTTCTCACATTGCTATGATTCTGTGTGTATCTTTTCCTGCGTAGCAAGAGGCCTGTTTTTCTTATGCTGTTATGTTGCAGGGCTAACATTGCCTCCTGGTTAAGTGATTCATAATGGAAGCAGATATCACTCTTCACTGCAATAAAGCATATAGGGGAAATATAAATGCTTCTTACAACTTTTATGGAAAGCCTGTCCAAGTAACAGATAAAGCTGAACAACTAATTCTTATGGCAACTGTAGTTTGAACACACTCAATTATATCATATCATGCAATATTATACAATTACACAACACAACAATGAGGAAACATCACTAATATCAAAACACAGTAACATAAATGCATGCAAACATATAGGAATGTATCTCACATGCTAGTGTCCTGCTAATTTGCAGGACATTTATTGCAGTGCCATTAGGCAGAGAATATATGATCTGTCATAGATACTGCAGAGGCATCTTCCCTTTGGCCTGTTATACATAACTGTTACTATAGGACTATCATCTAATGAAGCCAGCTAGGGTTCTGAAATTCACTTCTCTAGAAGCAAAAGCAGGCCCAAGATGGCACATACAGAATTTTTAAAAGGTAGAAAATTATATAAATCCTCTAGTAAATTACTACACACAGCAAAGCCTATTAAAAATGCAGAGTATTTGTTGCTTGTGAGGACAGAAAACTTGAGGGAATTTTCATCCCACAGTAAAGTCATGCAACTGAGGCTTTTAAGACCGTAGTGAAACAAAAAAAACATTCAAGTGTTTATAGTCCAGATCCTGGAAGGTATTTAGGTACTTAAACTGATGGAAGTTAGATCCTGAAATACTGTTCAGGTTAACTACTAAGTGTTTACATACCCAGGAGCCTTCAGTTCCAATGCATGTGCAAGTACCTCTAAGAGGCAAGGTCTACAGGATCTTAAGACAGATCTACATTTCCAAGTGGTTTTTCTAATTGATAGCCATCTATATAGAATAAGGTATATGCAGACTCGTCAGACAGGCAGGCCTATGAAAAGCAGGCTGAGAGTGATCACATCCTTTGGAAGCTCCACGTTTTAGTAGGATATCACTAGTATATGCAAAGATGAGTGCTGGAAACATTAAAGTAATTGTCATTCTAGTAAAACCAGAAATATCTGCATAATTTTCCTTTTTTTTTTCTATGGCAAGTTGATACACATTTAGATTTTAGTATATGTTTGAGCATTCTCTTTATTAGAGATGCTTTCTGGTGGGAAAAAAAAAAAACCACCACAGAAAAAAACAAAAAACCCAAACCCCAAACTGTTTCCATCTGTTATCTGAGCTTTAAAAATATTTTTTAACTTTAAATTTGTAAATTGGGAAGCAACTTTAATGATATAACTCTTAAAATGTATCATGTAGAGAGGGGTGCAAAATTCTTTTTGTACCTTGTTTGATCTCAGCTATCTCTCAGGAATAAAAAGGAATGGAAACTGAAAAAAAAAAAAATAACCAATCCAGAAATATTGTAGGAGTTGAAAAGGTACAATGGGCAGAAAACCAAGGCAAGAAAAAAAGAAGCAAGTTTAAAATTCTTCAGTAAGAAAATGTGAAGAGTTTACAGACATATTCTCTCCTCAGAAACTGAGTTCTTTTCTATCTGTGGAGCCCTTGTACTGCTGTCTATAGTAGCCTTTATTCAGCTCATTTACCTGGTAGGCCTGTTTTTTTTTTTTAATATGTCCTATAAGCCATAGAGTTCCATAAGTCATTGGGATGTCAGATAAAAAAAAAAAAAAAATCTGATCCTTTTGTTTAGTTAAAAAGAAAAAGTTGGCAATAAAGCTCTGCTAGTTTGAATCAAGCTATTTATTGCATGTCGATATACATAGCATTTCAGCAGTCCTGGGTGTTATATTCTGCTGTTACAGTACAATCTCTGAAGTTGAAACAGTTGAAAGGGAGAAAAATACATTAAATGAAAATATCATCAATGTAAATATACTAACAGAAAAGAGAGAACTGCAAAAAAGAAGAAAAAGCTGAAGTAGAAATCTGTAACAAGGTGAAAATGGACTTGCAGATGGAAAGAATTCTAGCTAAGACATTTTAAATAAAGCTGAAAATAACAATATTAATTTAAATGGCTCAATAGCTGTTTCAGTCATTGGCCCAATGAATCCACAATCTAACAGTTATTTTTGTTGAGAGAGATATATCTCTCTCTCTTAAAATTCCCCTGACAGATCATTATTTAACAGTGGGGTTAAAGTAATGTTAAACATCATTGTTTAACAGTAGGGTTTGATATAAATAATTTTACTGTTTGCATATAGTATTTCTTATTTGAGAGTCATAGAAGTTTTGTGGTACCCCAAAGTATGAAATGCCACCTTAAAACCAGTGCCATGTGATGTTTTTTTTTTTTTTCTTTTGAGTTATCACTATCCCAAGTTTAAGTTCTGATTGCAGGAACTAAAACAGAAAGAAAAAAAACTTTTTAAAAATTGTGTTTTCAACTGTGTTAAATGGAAGAATTCCTGGGAAGTCAGTAGACTCTGGCAATATTTCCCCTGCCTCATGATATTCTTGTATAAATGAGTGAGAAGTAGCACATGCAGTTTCCCAGTGCTGGGTTGCAATATGTTAATTGTGCAAACATGGAGAAAAAAAAGAGCCAATACTTCATCATCTAGAAAAGGTAGTATAAATATAGCTTTTTTTTTTTTTTTTTTTTTTTTTTTTTTTTTTTTTTTTTTATGGGAAGCTGGCATTTCCACAGGATAGAGTGGCCCAGGTGCAGGCACCCTGGTGCTCTCTGGCTTTCCTCTTGTGTAAAGCTGACCATAAGCTGACCGGGCTCAGAGAAGCTGCACAAGGCCAAGAAGCTGCAAGGTACCAAGCGAGCTGTGAGCTCTGCAGCCATTGCAGACACTACATCTTGAAGACTGACATTCTCAGGAGCCCCTGAGGAAATCTGCCAAAAATGACTGTTGGTAAAGTGTGTCCAACCTTAGTGACTGCCTGAAATATTTTGATCAGATCTCAGCTGAGATACCAGGGAAAGAAGCTTCCTTTCATTAACAATGGCTGGGTTGTACATAATCTACAACAGGAAACTCCAGCCTTTATTTCAATGCACGTGTAAACAGAGCAGCAGTTGCTGTTATCTGCAGCTCATGGAGCTAAATTTTCAACACTATTGTAATCAAAAATCTTCTTAACAAATCTTCAAACACAGAGCAATAAGGAAAATAGGCTGTTAGAAAATTATATTGTTCATAGAAAAGAAATCAACAAAGTTGGTGATTTCTGCCCTGTTTTACAGTTATTTCAACCTCTACAAACATGAATCGTTAGAAGTTATACTCAGTAGACTAGCTCGTGTTTTAATTACTTTCATTTTGAGAAGTATTTGTGTTTTAAGATATTTTCCTATTACAAGTTCTACCTCTTCCCCAAAATTGGGAAGATTCTCCAAACCATAGAGCTCTAACACATTGCAATGTGATTACATTTTACCAACAAGTTTTATTGTTCTCCTTACAAGTTCTTTTTCAAGTTTTGATGCACTATGAAGTAACAAGCACCCGTTCTTGGTCCTACGTTTGTAGTAAGTGTGCAAGTGGAATGATTTTGTCATTCTCCTTTATTATCAATGTAACCTAAAATTATTTTGAATGGGAAAATGTAATGAAAAATACTTTCAATAGATTTTTTTATTAGTAAGGTGCTGTATGAAAAATATCTCCAGGTGAAATAACCACGACAAAGGGTAGCGAACATTTAGTGTATCTGTAACATTTTACTATTGCAAAGTCCATTTAATTTGGGGTCTAACATGTAATATTTATTTTTAATAGTTACTAATGAAATACTCCTTTTGAAGTCTACATCACTAAGGAATGGCACAGAGGAGTTGACAACCCAGTCAAAGATGAAAATGAGTAGGAACTAGATGTGTCAAAGCCTGATGAAATAGTCTACTCATCAATAGAGATGTTGGTGAGAAATTGTTTGGAGTCTCTGAACAAGACAACATATGTGTAACACTGCAACATAATATGGGCAGCAATGGAAAGCATAAACTATCATCTAAACTCAGTAAGCAAATGAAATAAGAGAAGTTTTATTCTTCAATCATTTGGTTGCACAAAAAGGAAAAAAATAATTAGCTTGGCTATCCACCTCTAAATACAAGTTATAATCTAGACTGAATTTAGACTGAAAGACACAAATCACAGAGCATCTGGAGCATAACAAAACAATAAAAGTACCTAGCATTAGCAAGTAGGTTTCAGTTTGGGTTCCAATTCCAAATTATTTTCATGGAAAAAATGCCCACATACAGTTGAAGAGGCAACTTAAAATACTTTGGGTAGGTTTTACCAATTAATTTAACGGGAAAGGCCTTGCTAATTCCCTAATAGACCCACAGAAAAGCTACCTTAGTACCTAACAACAGAGGAATTCTTCAGTTAGTGCTAAGGACAATTGGATTAATGAGACTAATGGTCCATGGACACATGATAATTTCTTGCTGCCAGAAGCTGTACTGGCTTCAGTTGTAGCATTCCTGCGCTGGGTGATTCTGGCCTGAAGCCCAGCAAGCAGCTGGGGCCCAGCTCCACTGGCCTCCCACCGCAGCAAGAACCTTCAGATCAAATCCTCTCTGCTACTGCACAGGGGTGTGCTTGAAAGAGCTGGGAGTTGTAAATATTCTCCAGTTTGACCTTCGTGAGCTCTGGAGGGTAAATGGATTATGGACAGTTGGTCAGTTTGACTTCAGACCTGACAGTGAAGACACAGTGACTTCGACCTACCCCCAGCCATTCCTGAACAGCTTTCCTCTGTCCTTACTCACAGTTCAGGTGCAGGAATGAATCACCACTGGTGCCCTGAGGCCGTTCTCTGGAACTTTGCCAAGAGTGAATTTGCTCTGGTGTCTCAGAATTTGTTCCTGTCACAGAGGCTGATTTAGGAGTTAAGTGAAGCCTGCAAGTTGACAGCAGTCCCTTTGCCCCTTGGCTTCTCTGTTCAAGACCAAACTCACAGGCTGTACAAAGTCTGGCACAATGCTAAAATTTTTCTGGCTGTTGTTCCCTTCTATTGCATTTCCATTTTCTAAAAATACCACCTTATGTGGAAAACAAACAAACAAACAAAAAACAAACAAAAAAAAACAACCAAAAAAACCCCAAAAAATATGTTTAAAATTGTCAGTCATAACTGTTATCATGTGTCAATGGGAATACAATAGCTATTGCATTGCATAAATTATCAATCATTGCTCTTTTAAAAATGGAATCTGAACAAAATTAATCTTAGTAGTCTACTTTTTTTTTTTGTTATTTATCATCATTCAGAGATGGCAGGCATTATTTGATCAAGGTGTGATTTTCCAAATTATCTACAAACTAACAACTAATTTTATTCCAGTAGATCTGCTGGGTTTATGGTTTAGATGCATTTTATGACTTTACCTGTCTAGTCCCCTTCAGATGATGAGTTGCCTGCCTGTCTGTTTTGCTGAAGACAGGACATATTCAGCCTGATGTTGTATAGCATTAATGATCTGCCTGTCCATTTTAGGCAGAATGGAGAGTACTGCTGCTCTTTTCCTAGATAGCAATCTATCTTCTGCGTGACAGCAAAGTAGTAATGGAAAAGAACAGAACAAAAAAAATTCTTGAAAGCCCATGGGGATTAACTAGGAGAATACGATTTTTATTTTTTTTAAATTACCTATTTTATTGGATCTCCCAGGACTTGTAGCACTACTCAGCTCCGGGGCTAATGAAGGTCCCTTGTGAATCATGCTGTTTCAACTATGTGGGGCATATCTTGATTAGCATATGTTTCTTCTAAAAATACATTTTGAAACCCCCAGGACTTGCCATTTGTTTGCAAGCCATACTAGACTTTCAACCTTGCATCACTGATTTTAGGACACAAACTTTACTTTTAATCATTGTGGGAGGAGGCCTAGCTTTTTCTGCAATTCCTATCACCAGTGAAAGCTTAGAAAGGCTATTAATACCCTCCAGAACACAGCAAAACCAAGGAGATTTCTCAATGTGAAACAGAAAACTACAAGCTAGCCTTGACTTCAGAGACAGTCTAATTTGGAAATTGCTGGGGAGCAGAGATTTTAACCATAATTCTAAGATTTTTTTTTTTGTTTTATTTAATTTATTTTTTTAAACTCCAGTCCCTTTCTTTAACATCTAGGGTCCTGGCTGTAAGGACATATGGATTATAATGGCAGCCCTTAGTCTGAAAAAAGAGTATCAGAACACTGCCAGATCTTGTTCTTACAGATTTGCCATATGTATTGGCTGTACCCCATCCCTACCTGTACACCAGACTCACATGGACAGCTAGGCATGTGTTGTACCTAACACAACATTCTCTCTTTGGAATTTCAAGGCATAAAGGACAGTCCTGAATTGTGAGCTCCATCCTTTATCATCCACAGAGTCTGTAAAGACAGTGAAAGTGTGGTTACCTATGCTTTTCTCCAGAAGCTTCTTCAGTGTGATTTCCACTGGTCCAGAACCACCATGTTCTGGCCACCAGTCACTCCTGGCAGCAGGGACCATTTGCAGGACAGGGCAGTGTGGCTGCTCAGGAGGTTCCTCAACAAAGGAAGCTCCCAGTGGTTGCTACCACTGAAAGACTTGTATGCCACAATTGGACAAGTTACTTTTCCCTTTCCCAGCCTGACGTTCCCTTGTTTCTCCGCCAAGTCACTGTGAGGCAAGAATGTAAACATAGAAGACATCCTCTCTTGACATGACTCATCTTCCTTTAGTCCTAATTTAACCAGCTTTTCACACCGCCTGATGCATCTTCTTCATGCCCTGGAAAATGAAAAATTTCCTTTTCTTACACTGCAGCTAGATTAGTACTTCAGGACTTGCCTTGACTAAAATGGTGTTGAAACAATGTCTAACAACATTTGTACGTAGTTTTATTGTAACTATTTCTGCCCATGTTTCTGTTAAAAAATATATATAATTTGAAACTTGATTCTCTTTGATCTGGATATACTTTACTAGCAAATTTGATTGGAAAATGATACACGGGACAGTATTATACAAAATTAGTCAATGTATCAAACTGTGGACTTAATCTTATAGAAAAGCATGAAGTGAATTATAGCCTTTTTTTCTTTAATATATAAAGCATATACCATAATTGTACTATCTCTGTCTTTCAAGTGGATGAACCATAACAGAAAAAGAAAGTCTTTAGCTTACTTACACTGTTTCTAAGCATTATGTGATCAGTCTTCAGTGATTTGTTTTTCATTCATTTGTTAGTTTTAAGTGGGCAAATGGAAGGCCACTGGTAGCCGTTGTGCTGCTGATGACCTTCCTTCAGGCTAGAAAACCTGTTCTCCAAAAGCTGACTTCTCTTTCAGGCATACTTACTCCTATCTGCTGTTGGTAAACTCCATTCGGCATCACTGAATAAAACTCTAGGTTAGGTTGACATTTCTATAGTGCTCCTGCCTCTCCATGTTCTTCTAGCCCTTAGTTTTTATGGAGATTAGCCTTTAATCAGTTAACACACCTATCCCATATACAGACTCAAAGAGCAATTCTCCAGAGGATCCAAGCTCTACATACACAGATCTAGGGGTGCCTGAGTCTGGGACAAACAAACCTGCTACCTCTCAATGTCTTTGTGAACCAGCTCTAAGAGCAACTTGATTAGTGAGGCATTAGGACTTTTGGAATATTCTCCCAGAAGACAGTGTCAAATCCACAAAACCTTGCACACCACAGTGGTCTTGCATGTCTGCTAAGGGACAGATACAACTCCGTGATATTGCTAGTGGAAATGACTAGCTAACCTAAGACTCATGTCCTGCACAGATAAATGCAGTAGTAAATGTACACCCTGAAAACCACTTTGGTTCCTTTCTTCAGTGAAGAGAATGGAAACTTTCAGCCAATTGAAATAATTTTCTACAATCATACAGAGAAAATAACATAGCCTTGTCTGAAAAAGAGTGGTGGTGTTTCTAAGTAACCATCCTTCTAACGCTCATTATCTTTCTTCTTCCATGAGTAAGCTGCTGTATAGGTGAAAATAGATGTGTTTCCAAAAATGGTTTAGGAAATTAAGAGCATCTTGATGGAAAGGATGTTAACTGATGTGAGTATGACATAAGAAGTCACAAAAATAAAGGTGGCATCATTAACGGCATTCATGTTCACAGTTTTTGCTAGAAATTTGCACCATGTTTAGGCCTAGTACGTGGACATAGTAGATACAGAATTTTTCTAACTAGAAAAAATGTTACCAGCTGTGTACAAAGTAGTGGAAGTTCCACTTGCTGAGCTCGGGCTCTCTTCCCAAGCCTTTAGTCTTCTGGGTAACACTTTTGAAAGATTATACTAATTACTTTATGTTTCTTGACTCATTAATTTCCACTATATTTTATAATCTAATGTGATGTGTTTGTCATTATCAGTACATTATTCCTAAAGCAAATATGATATAAAAGTCTTAAATAGCTCTTAATTTCTTAAATTTTTCTTTGTCAGTTTCAGTGAAAATAAAGAAGAATTTTGTCTAAAAGCCTGATTTTCAGGCTTAGTCAATTAGTTTGATAGCAGTTCAATTGCCTCTCTGGGATATGATAAAAGTAATTTCAAATTTTTATTTAATTTACAAAGAATAGAAGATCACCTTAGATCAGTTGAGCATTTCAGTATAATTTTCATAGAAAAGATGTGACAGAGCTACATAGTGTTGTTTGTATGCATGTTGAATTTTAAGAAAGTAAAAAAAAGAAATATAAAAAAAAGGGCTTTAACCTAAGTGACAGTTATTAGAAGAAATTAATCCATCTGAAATTACTACCCCAAACACGGTTTTACTAAAAAAATGTGATGATATCGACTTCTAGATCATATTCTTGTTATTAAAATCTCAAGAGGCTCCATTTACAAACTGCAGTTATGCAAATGCAACCATTTAGCTAGGCAGGAGAGCATTCCTGTGGTATTGTACACAAAGTAATGGATGATTTTATTGCAGTTGGTGAAGTGAAACATACCATATGAAAAAAGTTTTTCAAAATTAATTACTTAAATTAATCCAGTGCTATGTAGTCAGCCGAGATAGCCAAACCCACAAAGGAACATGAGCAAGGTCCACAAGGGTGTGGCACTGACCGGTATCTGGAACCTTGAGCAGAGTACTATGCAGCCATCTGGAGTGGGAAAATAAGTTTTATTCCACATATAGGAAAATGTTAAAAATTTATTCTGTGCAGTGGTCCTGGAGGTGATGTGGGTGAATACTGCTACAGGTGTTTCTCCTCCTCCCTGCCTAAGGAAGTCATCCTAACCCCTCCCTGTGCATCTCTGGTGACAATTGCTGCTTCACCGCCAGAGGACAGATTTTCAGGAAAGGACAAGGTCTGTGTTGTAAGAATAAGGCTGTGTAAGTCAGCACCCTTTGCCAGCCCCCTACTCTCACAGTTGTCCTGCCCTGCTTCTCCCTGCCAGTGCTATCTGCAGTCAGCAGGAGGAAAAGGCTCTTCAGCTGGCAGTTCTCCAAGTTTTATTCCCTGACAGCTCAGCTCCAGCCAGGCAACGCTCTCACACAGCAACAGCTATATCACTGTTTGACTTCCCTCCAACCAAGACCAGTAGACATAGTTGTGGCACACCTTTGCTGCAGCCATGGCTGCCAAGGAAAACTGGGCCTAGCAAATCCCTGCCATTATTCTCACAGGAAACAGATTACATGATAAAGCTGTAAAAGCAGTGCTGTAAATGCTCAAACCAAAATTCTTCCTATTGTCCAAAACAACTACAGTGAGAAGGAATGCTATTTATCTGTCATTATATTGGTAAAAAAAAATCCCAAAACTTCTCTTGCATTCTTCTCACACATCAAAGCATTTCTAGTTACATAGCAGAGCAAGTCACATCTCAGTCAGGATGGGCAGTAGAATATGGTGCAGCAGCTCTCACACATCTCATCTTCCTTACAAAGGTACTTTAAGCACTGTAACATTCTTAATCACCACTCAGAGGTGGTTACAAAGATCTGGAAAGGATCACTCTGCTTCTGTCCTCCACCTGCTTATCTGTACTTCCCAAACAGCTTTTGCTGAAATCTCAAGTGCAAATTGTTGTAAAGTTACACGTCACTGGAGATAACCTCAAGATTCCATCTTTCCTTGAAGGCTTAGATAGGCTGCCAGGTTACTGGTGGGACATTTTCTCCAAAGCTGTTTTACTAGAAGTGCTACTTTGACAACATCTGCAAAGGAGTACTTTCTAGCCTAGACATGCTATTTTGCAGTGGAAAGTGTGGGTCATTGATTTCGGAGTGATGATGGCTAAAGACACGCTACTCTGTGGCCATCCACGGGTCTTCAGAGAATATTGTGGTTTGTATCTTTGACTCCAGAGACTGACTGGATGGTGAGTTTCTGGCCCTCCTTGCAACCTACCATCTTCACTGCACATCAAATAGGACCACGAAAAAATGCATGAGAAGGAATTATTAGAAAGCATCCTGTCCCAGATCTACATTACATAAAAATGCTGGAGAAGCAGCTTCAACTGCAGCAGAAGTAGCTCTGAACATATTATAAGCAAGCCCACAAATATGAGGAGCTGGTGCATCTCTGCCAGAAATGTACCTAGGAGCAGTATGAAACTGTGAAAAAGGACAGTTACCCATAATGTTGTCCAGAAGGCAAAGATTGCAGAGATGAAAGTGGGACTGACAGCTGTGGAAAGTAGGCTTCTGTCCACTTCAGAAGCCACTGTGGTTACTTTAATCAAGCCAGAAGCACAGGAGGAGGCTTTCCTCTCCTCTCTTTGGTTGCAGATTCCCATGATCGCAAGCTGTGGAGCCTGGCCTTCCCGACTCTGTGTCAGCCTTCCTTCTCAGGAGGCCTGCTTAGTCCCACCGTGGCCTACAGCCTCCACATCGGTGAGGAAGTGCAGGAAGGAGGGGTAGGGAGGAAAGAAGAAAAGAAGGCACTCACAGATTTCGTTCCATATAGGAAGTTTAGAAATCTGCAAATACAGAGGTGTTTCTATGGACCAAAATTATCAATGCAAAGTAGAACAGTTTCAAGGGGTGGGTTATGAAAAAGAGCGATATGATTATTGAAGTTTTTACTTCAGTATGTTCTTGTTATGTAGGTTTTATATGTTTGTCGTAATAGTGTCTAATGTATTCTTTCTACTGTCATGTTGAGGTTGCTCTGCAAAATCTATGGTTCCTCTATTCCTCTTCTCTCACACTCATTTTCATATATTCTTTCACCATGGGCCCTATGCATAGCACGGTATATTTCCACTTCCATCTCCCTTCTGCCTTTACGTGTCCTTTTAGGCAACTGTTTCAAATCCTCTCCTCTCTTTATTTTCCTTCCAATAATTACACTCTACCCCATATCTGCATAAACAACTGTCAAATGTTTGGTTTTTTTCTTATCACCTCTCTTTGTCTATAAGATTCTGAAAAAAGCTACTGTCTTCCTCTGCTTTGCAAAGTGTTTTGCCCATTTTCTGAGCTAAATCGGTAATTTGTAAAAATGTACTAAGGAGGAGACCCACAACTCATTTTCCATTTGTCTGCTTGTCAGTATTACATGTTTTATCTAGCTGGTAAGTTTGCCACTGACTCATTAATGTGAGCAGCTCATATCATGTTAAACTAGATCCCTGCCAAGCTTTTCCCACCCTGATGCTATCTTCTGGTGTTTTAGATTAATTGGAATTTTGGACTAAGTGAAAGCCTGAGGCATTTAACTAACAAAAATGAAATTAACATAGGTTGAGTCTGTTACTGAGAACTACTAAACTCAAACCTCAGGTGTGTAGATTACTCATTTTTATAGCATATAGATTTCCTGCCTATTTAAAAATAACCTACTTTACCTGCTACTGTATCTGGCAAAACTTTGGAAACTTCATCACTCCCTGATCCCTTTTGCTGTTGGATATATCAATTGTACATGCTGTTTCCTGATATGTTCTCTCTCTCTTTTCCATAAATTATATGTTTGTTCCACTAATTATGTGTTCTCCTTTCGATCTCATTCAACCACAAAGCTGTTTCGAAGCATTCCTGTTGGACTAAGCCTTGCATCCAAAGCAGACACAGACTAAACATCTTTGCTGGTACATTTCCAAATACTGACAATACCCAGTCTAGGAGTGAATCCCCCATTCAAAAGTCCACATTGCTTAATTTATACATTCTGTGGTGGGCATAGCTCCATCTCTCACCTTTAATTATGACTCTGATACAAATATTTAATTATTCACTGTTACAAACTGTCAAAAAAACCCATCTGTTGCACAATGATCATAGCTGTTGCACAATGATCATAGCTTGCTCTTTAGTTGTGGAAAGCCAAAGAGCAGAATGAGAACAATTATTTAACAAAGATCCCTGGCAGAGGCAAATGTATTTTCACAGCCTTTACGAGGATTTTTCACAGTTTTAGGGCAGTAAACATAATGACTGCTGTGGGATTTTGCAGAATAAGTTACAATTCTGTTCCAACTCTCTCATCCATGTCTTGCCTTTAACACTAGAGAAATCACTAAGGGACTGATTCTTTTTTTTTTTTTTTTTTTTTTTTGGTCTTTACATCTATTTGTTAGACCAAAGCCAAGAAAGTGTCCAACATGCTGATGAATTATGTGGGCAAGCAAAATTGATATAAGATTGGTGTCTTGTGAAGAATAAAGTGGAACAAACTGCTTACTGTCAAAATCATGTTTCACCCTAAAAATGCATTTGGCATACACTGTAAGTTAGCTCAAGAGATCACTGCAGACAGAATGAGTTCAGGATCCATTTACACTCTACACTGCAGCAGTACATTGTTAGTTACCATTTGCGCTTTCTTGTTCATGATTTCAAATACAGAGTTTAGACTGAACAAAAAGCAAGTTTCAATAACTAGATTATCAGGTTACATTACTGAATTATGGTGAATATTCACATTAAGACTTTTAACACTAATATCCTTTATATGTGATTTTTCCTATCAAAATATAATGTTTGAATAGCTGGTGGTTTTTTTCCCAAAAAAACCATTACTAATCACCAGAAAAGGTAATACAGAAAATATGAGAGGAAGGCACTAGCTCTTATAGTTTAATAGTTTACCATTTTCTAAGGTACCTGTATCCAAAGGCTTTCATATTCATATCTACTATATATACCTGACTCCAGCTGATTGCAGAGTCATGGTAGTTGGGAGTGGCAAGCTCCATAAAAAGAACTGGGGGCTCTTTGATCCACAAAGACCCAAATCATCTTTTTGGCACTGTAACAGTCTTAGAGCCCCAAGTTTTCACTTTTAAAACTCTCACATGTCAATGTGCTTTCCCTGTGCATATAGCCTATTTATGAAGTCACTCTTTCATATGTCTGTCAAACTATTAAATACCTTGGCATCCAGTATCAGAGTGTCCACATACGTATGTGCTCAGGGCACAAATATAGTTCTTTATATGGGCCTATGTCTATTACTGAAAACAGCAGGGGTGAAATAGCACTACTTGAAAATACTACCCTTAATATTAATGCTTGTTCCTCAGCCTCACTGAAAAGTTTTGTGATAAAGTCTGAACTCCAGAATCCTGTAAGCATGTCCTAAGGCAAATTACATAGTGAAGTACAATTTTGCTTTCATCATTTTCATTTGCAAGTGTATTTTACATTGTGGTTGCTGATGATGCGTATCAATGTTCTATAAGAATATTTTGTGGGCATGCCGTACTTCTGAGGAAATTAAAAAGATGGAGAAAACTAGGGCAGGCACCTTTAAAAAGCTCAGCCCTGCTTAATATGTCTTGTAAGCACATGCTTAATTCTCAGATCTGCCTATGATGAAATTTGTTTAGAGCTGTTTTTCTTTGAGTTAAACTATGGGATCACCCCCAGCCTAAACCGTTCTGATCAAATGTCTGAAATATGCATCTTTTACTAGCTTTAGTAGTAAGATAGTACTATAGTAATATAGTAACTACATGCATTCCTCCACCTTAGACATATTTCTACTACTACTGCTGGCTAATAAAAGTTTAATCAAACTTTTCAAACAAAATGCAGCACGTTTAGCAAAAACTCTTTTGTACTGTTTTGGCTTTTCATCCAACAAATATTAAACTTTTGCAAATAAAATTACAGTGAATTAGGAACTATTAGTTTCCACCTTTTTTCAGGGAAAACTATTTACCCAGTCCCACTGTAAATTTAAAGTTTGTAAATTCTTACAGAAACCCCACCAGTCCCAAGGTTGTCTTTCCTCCCCTAGCTGCAGTAATAAGTTAAAAGACAAGCTTAATTCAAAGCTCCCCACACATTTTGGCTACTTTTAGCAAAAACATGGCATTGTGAAGAATCCTTTCTTGACAGTAGATTTTAGTCTTGTCACTCATTAATAGTTATTGCTGTGCAAGTTTTAGTTAAGTCTGAAAGTTTAAGTAATTTAAATAGAAATTATTATGTTAATCTTGTTATTAAACAGCTTCCCATTCAAAATATTACAAACACAAATTTGGGAATAGGAACAATAATTCATGATATAAATGAGCTATTATACAAAATCACATGCCAAATATTTGAGCTGATCAATTTGTGAACAGCCAAGGATTATAAAATTATTCGAGAAATATTTTCTTACAAATTAGTGAATACATGGAGTTAAAATTAATTACCAAAAGACTATATGATAAAAATAAGACATTTAAAATTAAAATATAAATTTTCCAGACTGTCAGAATTAGGTCTGTGTCTGTGTGTCAGTCAGTGATTATATTGGCAGGTGTCACTACATGGTGTCACCCTGAGCCTTGCCAGGTAGTCAAATGGATGTTAAAAGCTAAATAATTTATTAGGGGATTAAGCTGTAAAAATTAAATTTTATTAGAGGTCAATTCAAGGATTATTTTCACAACTGTCATATTTTCATTCATTAACAATAAATTAATCAGTGATAAGTTTGTTTTGAACAAATTTGCATAATACTTGCAATACAGATTTACCACTTTAATGGCATAAAAAATTTTGGTACTTTGGTTAAAGAAAAGTACACAGGTGTTGCAGATTTTGTGTCAGTTAATCAATGGGGATATGTACTAGCCAAAGGATGCAAAACATAAACAGTTCTTTGCTTAAGGTAGAGAGAAAACCATCCCCTTTCTTCCAGCAACAGTAAGACCACAATTTACTTTATCAACTTGCAAAAAAAAGTTTTTGCACATGGCTTAAACCTAGTATGTCTTGAAGAAAGGCAGGATTCAAACCCTCTAGGGTGCCAAGTGTCGCAATACCCAACAGATTAGACTCCTAGCTTCTGAGGAAAGGACCATGACCAAAATGCATCACCACCTTCACAAGGGCTTACTTGACGAGGCAGAAGTATCCTGGTACTCCTCTGAAATGCTTGGAAGGGGAGACCATGTCCCTACATCATGACTGCAGAAACTGACATATAAAACTCAGACATCCCAGAACACTGCCAGCAAATTAGGCACTGAGGCCAGCATCCTTTAGTGTCCAATGTTCATATTAACTCTTTGATTGAATAGTCTTGTAAACAGAACATCCAGCCCTATGGCATAAGGAACTGTCCTCTGCTTGAGTCCAAACTAACAAATCCTTTTTTTTTTTTTTTTTTTTTTTTATATTATTACAAACAAATATGCTGGTTTGAAAGTTAGTTAGTTTTTTGGAGGAGGTCTAATTTCTAGTATTTTTACTGAAGCTGTGTCTCTATGCACAAAGTTATTCAATTTTTTCTTTATGTTTGTTTTGTCAAATACAAATGGTGGGAAGTGACTTTGCTGTATACTCAGTCAGATTATGATTCCAGCTCCTTCTTGAATTTCAGCTTCTTGTTGATGTAAATTTTTTCTCTATTTCCTTTCAGAATGTTCATTAAATAAACTCAATTACACATTGACAGTTTATTCAATTTCAGATTTGCTGTGGTGTGTACACTGCCCACCGGGGTACAGGTGCTTATAGACAGCATTGCACAAGTGCGGATACAACATTCTGATGACTGCTTGGACCCTGAAGAAATGCAGATGCTCTCCTTCCATCTGGAGCTCTAGCTAACAAGTCTGAGGGAAGCCAGTTTAGGTTTTCATATAGTGTTTTGATTACTGTGGCTCCTAGAAGCACAATGCAGAGACAACTGAATCACTTTTCATGTAACCATCTCTGATCTGGCATGGCTGGATATGAGCCTCAGCTAGCTAGCCCACAAGAGCCAAGCTGATGGTCCCCAGCCATGCAAGTGCTCTGATTGCAGTTCCAGTGGCACAAAAGTTCCCGCGGCAGAAGATACAGAAGATCCCATTATTTCAGGCACTGAGAATATATCCCACCATCCTGCATTAAATCATCCACTGCATTCACACTGCTGTCTGCAAACCTAACAGGGATTTTGTCAGTCTGAAATACAACCCTTCATATCAAATTTATATGTCATATCAAAATGGTATGCATGCACACTGTGTTTAGTGCAGGTGTGTGGCTATGTGCCAATCTTGAGTGAGATTGATTTTTTATGAGTTAATATCTCATGTGCTGCAACATTAGAATTTGTCAAGAATTGTCAGTAGCAGGCAGGCAGACATTCTGGGCTAATACTTTACAGTTGGCACAAAAGAGATATATGTTCTGTGATCTTCCAGGAGATTTCACTTTAATCTCTCCCTTGTCTAAAAACTATCATTTTAGATTGAAAGCATGTGGTTACACAGAAAAGCAACCTTTAGAAAGCATTTTTTTTTTCTTTTAATTTACTTGAGACATTCAGGACAAAATTTATACTTTTTCTTTGTGTATAAAAATCCAGAGTAAATTTAAAATAAAAACAAGACACAACACCTACCG
Organism: Gorsachius magnificus; assembly: GCA_034008185.1. NCBI lineage: Eukaryota > Metazoa > Chordata > Aves > Pelecaniformes > Ardeidae > Gorsachius > Gorsachius magnificus. The sequence goes on from CM067081.1 coordinate 171,111,170, forward strand.
ATTACAGCATTCTGTGGATGAGTCTCACTCTAAATAATTTCTGATGGCAGAAGGAGTGACAACACCTGTACTCTGACTAAAATAAAACTGAACAATTAGAAAGTGAATTCTGATGTGGTAAATGAGGCTTCAGCTATTGTGGACACACATTCCCTTATTTTCTTTATCAGCAGATGCTGATGTTACAAAACCATAACTAGCAATTGAGCACAGATGGTTATCTCTGTTCAGCACAAAAGCTCAGAAGGGAATAGGTACTTAAATAGAGAGACCTCAGCCACCCCTTTCAGTAAGTTTCCTGTTCTGACTTTCAAACAATATGTCTCTTACAGTTTTCCCGTCACATGCAATCTGCACACCCAGAAAGGTAACCTCAGTTTCCATCAGCACAGACCAAGCAGTAAATGAAAGCTGACCTCACCTGGCTGAAGCACAGATTTCTCTACTCCCACAAGTGGATCTGCCTTGGGCTTGAATTATAATGTCTCCCACTAGCACCCTGGGCACAGCTTGCTCCCTCCTCTCTAAGAATCAGACTACAGACAGACAATTAAGGTAGATATTAGATGACTGCAGTGTATTTTTATTTTTTTTACTCTTTCATCACTGATTCCTTATGTAGATACTATAATGCTGGCTGGCTGAAGGAAGAAAATGTTTTGAATAAAATTTCAAATTCCTCATCTTGAGATAAATTAAAAAATATTTTGTCATTCTGTGACTGAATTTGCTGAATGTGAAGCAAAGGGCACAATGGCAGTGGGATAAATAAGATGAGCGGGGAAAGTTATCTTCCTGCTATTCCAGGAAAAACAATGAAAAGGAGAATAAATGCTGCCCAGATTAAACATGGATTAACTCCATATACCTTTAATTATGCCACTGAACAGGTTCCCTCTGATCCTCTCCTTTAATGAGGAAATAAAAGTAGTTGGAGCTAAAGAGGAAAGTTCAAAGACGTTCTGAGATTCTCAGAAGCCATTTGTGGCTCTCTGACTTCTCTTTTCAGGGCCACACGCTGTAACTCAGCGCAGAAGCACTGTGTTTTCGGGGTCATGAGTAGCTGGAAATCAGTGCATGCTGGCTTCCCCCTTGGCACATTGTACAGAGCAACTCCTCTGTGATATGGATCTCCCCAGGTCTTAGCACAGCTCCTACTCCAGAGAAGAATGTGTGTAACTGGTGAATACAATTACTGTAGCTTGGTGCTGAATTGCAGGAGCAGGGCAGAGAAAGTGTTCTGATGAGTTCATGAAGTCCAAGTGCTTATTCAATCTACCGAAATTATATATTATATATGTAAATATATATTATACATATATCTATATATAGCATATATTGTATATTATATATTATATAGCATATATTATAAAAATGACCTGTGAAAATTCCAGTTTATCCTAAGCTGGATGGAGTGGAACATATTGTTTTGTGGTATATGGATTGGTTTCTCTTAAAATGGATGCAGTCAGGAAATGCACAACTGTGTTCACATGAGAAGTGTCTATACCCTTTCTGGCTTAATGTTTCAATAGCTCTGAACAGATGTAATTTGGACTCACTAGGTTTGATGAATGAAGCTTTGTCCAACTTGGGTTTTTTTACTGCCAGTCTTTTTCTTTACATGTTATCTCTTTAAAATTCTTGGTTACAATGGCTGAAAAAAATATCCCTATATGTGAACAGCTTGGTGAGTGTAAAGTACACATTATGCAAAAAGATAGTGGGTGTGTTGTTGGTGTGGCTGTCTCTCTCTTCCCGCTTGAAATAATTAGTCGTGTTGAAAACTGGTACATTTCTGTATGATTGCTATGCATGAAATCAAACTAATGCCAGAAACTGGGATAGACAAATATGCCATGGAGTATATTTTAATTGAGTAGGAAAACCAAAGGGGAATTATCTCCAAAATAATGGTTTCTAATGTCCACAATAATGTTGGCAGAATTATCTAAGTGGGAAAGAAGACTGTGTATTAACATCTCTTGATTGACATTTAGAACAGGAAGAGTTGTTTGTGTTTTTGGAACAAGATGCTTGTAAACTAGTCATGAGGTGGATAGTGCTAGGTGGTGACTCTTATATATTAATGAAAGGCCTTTGTTATATCTTTTATGATTAACATTAAATACTGTAATACTAATGTTCTTTTCTCATTACTTAAATAGGTCACTGCTTGGTGGAAACGAGAACAGAAAACTATGGAAAGCACAACAAGCTTTGTCCTCCGCCATCTGAGTGTCCAATTACTGGCCTCAGGGTGCCTGTATCTTACCTGCCCACAGATTCTGTTTTGCGTTATTCAGTATGGTTTTAGACCACACAAGGAAAAAGCCCAGCCTAGTTAGATTACCCACATTAGCCAGAGGATATTATGTTATGTGTGGTAACGTTGTAGTATCTGTAGAGGACCTGAGGATAAGGACTAATGCTGAAGATACCCACCAATTAAATTCAATGTTTCCCTTGGCCTGAGGGATTTTAAGTCTATATGTCTCCCTTTTTCAAGAATAGTTTAACCACCAGACTGTATGTTTTTCTGCTAGGGACATTCACCTGGGAAAGCTGTGACTGTTCTATGTAACATTATTTTGTTTCTGCCAGACACATTCGTAAGAAAAATACCTGCTAAATCTGCATCTCCCACTACTTCAGCACACCATGCCCTGAAACACTCTGCTGAGGCGCCTTGAAAAAAGCAGGAATGACCAGTCTCATTTTTGAAAGACAGTAATAAAGGACGATGTTCTGAAAGACAGACTTTCAGCCTGAGGTTCCTGAGACTGAAGAAACATCTCAAACACCTCCACCACTCTTGTACACAGTTCCAGATTTAAGACACACAAGGGTTTTCAGTGATCCCAGTTGAAAGGTGTTAACTTGTATTCCCACACTTTGTGTTCTGAGTATTTCATATTCCATTCCAAACCACCTAGTTTTCCACTTACTGTATGAAAATTTGAAAATTCTCATTTATCCCTCAGCTTTTGAATGTTAAGAATGCCAGAAGCAAAAGGCTCAGCTGGTATTGTAGACAATTTTTTAAAATGGAGTCTAAGTACTTACAAGTACCTAAAGGAGTGTGCAGACCCATCAAACAAAACTTTATTTTTATTAACTCTGTGGGAATAAAGCAGAAGTTATCACACAGCAACTAAGTCACAGTGTCTGACTGTGGGCATCCTTTTAGCTTGTGGTAAACACAGGATAATAGAATTTGGTTGAACTTCCTCTTCTTTTCTGTCTTAAAAACATCTATGCAGACAGATAGAGCAAGTCAGCCATAACTTGATTGCAAATCTGAGTCCGTGGAAGTTGGTGAACTGCAGCTCTGACCAATTTAAACTCAAGAGAAAAGCTGCCATAATAGTTTTAACAGATAAGAAAAGTGAGCTCATATTTTAGGAAAAAAATCATAATGCTGAGTTCAGTGTGAAAGAGATGAAATGATGCAAAAAGCCCCCAAAACTTTAATTTATGACCTAATAGCTGCAGCTGGTTGTTTATGCCTTAGGTTTGCAATTTTTTTTTATATCCCTTCCTCATATGTAGGACTTAGCTTGTTAGTAGAGAATTTCCCATTTTGTTGCCTCCAGCCCTTATCACTCTGAACTTTTCAACGGCATTTGGAGCTGATTTTATCCTCCTGTGCAGTTGCTACTGATCTAGTTTTGATTTTTCTTTGTGACTTTCTTTAAAGGGAACTATTGTTAGAAATACCTGGTGGGAATACCTGAAGCACTTGCTTCAGGTAAAGAGAGCAATTTGAGGTGACTTAATTGGTCAAAATACAAAATCCCTAGTACATTATAAAGTGTCTTGCTGGATGTGGCTGGAGGAGGTTTTCATTATTTGCAGATAAACAGAAACAGATGTCTGCTATAAGCTGTGGCTTTTTGAAAACTTCTCAAATGGAAAAAGAAAAAAAAAGATATTCAATAAAGAGTTGACAAAATGGTGCAAAACATTTTTACTGCTGTTGACTTTATTGATGACTATTAATAGAAATGCTGCTGTGCAAATTAAAGGCATACTATTGACCTCAGAACCTCAGACATGCAATGGAAGGTTTCAATGGTGGCTAGAGGTGATGAAATGAACCCTCTAAATTACAAGGTGAGCTGAAATATGTTAAAAAAGACTAACATTTCTTCATTGTCTCAGGGAATGCAATGTGTTCCACTCTGGAAAGATTTACATAAGGATATAGAAAGAAGTCTCAAGGAAAGAATGCTTAGTCTTTACTGGAAAGAATGGCTGAGACAGTATCTCAGTGTGGGGAGGGCCGTACCATTGTGCTTCATCTCTTTTAAAGTTACTAGAGTAGTATTTCTTTGATGATCGAACATGAACACCAATACACAGGAATGATAACTATGTGTTTGTTTTAACACTATTTGGGAATGGATAATATAACAAGCTTACCATAAAGACAAAATCTTGAGAAATGTATTTTTTTAAAATAAATGGGAATGACAAGTGCAGAGGGAAAATGTTTCAAGTTTCTAGGATCTTGGCCTAAGAACTGGGAGACACAGGCTTGATTTCCTGCTTTCTTGAAAGCTCCCAGTAAATCTTCTTCTCTGTGCTACTTCTCTGTATATAAAACAGTTGCAAAGTCAGGTACAACAATGAATACAAGCAGAACACATGATTGGAAATGATGGAAAAAAATTCTCTCACTACATAAAATATAAAAAAAATAAAAATATAGAATAAACGTTAATACCTGTAGCTTGACATCTCCAGCTACTACTTTTATAAGTAAGTTTTTGAGAAATGAAAGCAACTCTCCTAAGTAGGAGTCATCTTGATCATCACTTTCTTGATTTGATTATGACGAAGGGAACATAGAGTACACTGAAAAAGCAATGGTTACGATAACAGAGTGCACAAGAAGGAACTGAATGAACAAAAGAGTGAATTTTGAGAAATTGCAAGGACTGACTCATTTTCCAAAAATACGTACATGCTATGTGATAAAACCCAATAGACAAATCACCAACTAGAATGAATGTAAACAAAACACTGCTGTCTTTCATTACTTTATATGTAAAACTTTTCAGATTACAGAAATCAGATATTCATGTATATTGCTCCATCACAAGCTAAATCCAACAATTAATTACCAGTCTGATGTCCTGCCATATTTTACAAGTAGCTAAGAGAAAATAACAGGGTAGCACACAAATGTTAAGTACAGCTGTGAGGTTTTTGTTTTGTTTTGCACCTGTCTTGCTTTCTCCATTCCCATCTCATTGTATGCAATCTTGCCAGGACAACTATACTGCATTTCTCCATTACTGGATTTATACTTTGAACTTACAGTGCTGCAGATGACAGTACTATTGATCAAAGGATTGATCAAGCCTGAAATGGTATCTAGAAAAAAAAAGAGGTTTGCTTTAAATGTAGACATGAAAGCACAGAGAAGAATAATGCACATTCATATCAAACATTATCATCCAAGCTTAAAAATATATTTGTTGTTGAACACTGAGGACCAACTGGTGAATCATTTGGGGGGAATTAAGAAAACAATAAAAGAAATCCCTTACTTGGAATATTTGTGGTGCTATGGCTGATAACTCTGGTTTATGTACATCAGAATCCGTTTCGAGTCATGGTGTTTTCTTAACAAAGCCTTTTCTCTCATTTTCAGTAATTAATGAGAAAAAAAGATAGTTTTTCTTGTTTCTATATTGCAGTGGTCTTTAACTGTTATCCTTAAAACTTACATGGTATATTCTCTTTGATTCTTATTTTAACTATTTTAGCTTCTGAGATGTGAACTAAGCACTATAAATTAAAAGAGAATTGTGATGGACGTACTAAGAAATATTCTTATATCATGTTTGAACAACCTAATTACCTCCCATAATGAAATTACTTGCTTAATAGATGAGAGGAGAGCAATGGATATTGTCTACTTTGACTTCAGTAAGGCTTTCAACACTTCCAACAAATTCCGTAAGATCCTCATAGAGGAGCTGATGAAGTATGGGCTGAATGACCAGCCAGTGAGGTGGACTGAAAACTGGCTGAATGTTCAGGTCCAGGGGGTGGTGATCAGTAGTACAAAGTCTAGGTGGAGACCAGTATCTAGAGGTGTACCCCAGGGGAAAATGCTGGGTCCCATCCTGTTGAGCTCTTCTTTAATGGTCTGGATGATGGGGCAGTGTGTACTGTCAGCAAGTCCACAAGAACCACAAAACTGGGTAGAGTGGCTCACACACCAGAAGGTTGTGTTGCCATTGAGAGGGACCCTGACAGACTGGAGAAATTGGTTGACAGGAACCTCAGGCAGTTCAACAAGGAGAATTGAAAAGTCTGCACCTGGGGTAAACCACACCATTCACCAGCAGATGCTGGGGGCCACCCAGCCGGAAAACAGCTTTGTAGAAAAGGACCTGGGGGTCATGGTGGACTCCAAGTTGAACATGAGCCAGAAATGTACCCTTGCAGCAAAAAAAGGCTAGTGGTATTACAGGCTGCATTAGGCAAAGCATTGTCAGCAGGTGTCCAGGAGGTGATCCTTCTCCTTCATTCAGTACTGATGAGGCCACATTTGGAGTGCTATGTCCAGTTCTGGAGTCTCCAGTACAAGAGAGACATGGACATACTAGAAGGAGTCCTGTGAAGAGACACTAAGATGATTAGGGGAGTGGAGCATCCCTCCTATGAGGAAAGACAGATCTAGGACTGTCCAGACTGGAGAAGAAAAGGTTCAGGGGGATGTCATCAAAATGTAAAAATATTTGAGGGGAGTGTGTAAAGGAGGCAGACCCAGACTCTTTTCAGTGGTTCCCAGTGACAGGACAAGAGGCAATGGGAACAAAATGAAACACTCTGAAGGTCAGAAAACACTTTTTTATTGTGAGGGTGATGGAGCACTGGCACAGGCTGCCCAGGGAGGTTGCGGAATTTCCCTCCTTGGAGATATTCAAATGCCTAGGGAACTGGTTCTAAGGGGACCTGCTTGAGCAAGGGAGGTTGGACCAGGCGATCTCCAGAGGTTGCTTTCCAACTTCAACCATTCTGTGTTTGTGTGATTCTGGCCTGATGGATACAGGGTTTTGAACTGGGGTTCAAGAGTACCACCTTTTACTGTTAGATCTTCAATTAGCCTATTGTATCACTCTCAAGAAGACAAATAGAATATTCATGGTTTTTTCCCCACTCTTTCTCTATATTAGTTTTTCAAGCCAAGACTGTTTGTGGACTGACAAGGTTAATCCCTTATCAATGTTTTTACTAGTTATTACAAGTAACATGGTTACAAAGAAACTAGTGACTAAACGCCAGTGTAGAAATTTGAGTAGGCAGAATACGATTGCCTGTCCTGTCTCACAGTTCATTGTGTCCCAGAACTGGTCAACCTATGAATTATTTTCCTTAGAAGAAAAGTGACACAAATGGAAATGATAAATCACTCTAATAATCAAAGTGTAATAAAACTGTGGGATGGGAAAACTGCTAACTGGCTGGTGATGTGATACTTGGCACTGAGTAGGTCTACCCAGTGTCTTCCTTTCATGGACAGTCAGTTTGTAAATACACTATAGAAAAATACTATAGAAAAATACATAGGACTCTTAAAAACTAATTTTTCAACAGGGGTACACAGCTTTCCCCTATTTTTGTTTTCTGCTCCTACATGAATAAAAGTCTCACAATTCTCTTAAAGCCAATCACCTGTACTATCAGGTCACATCTCACTTCATACTTGGAGTGTGTCTGAATTGTTCTCTTTCAACAACTTGCATGTGCCTGTTCATGTTAGCACAGTGTAAATATACAGAAGTACAATATGTACATAAGTATGACATTAGACTGTCTTCAATAAGATGAACAAAGGGAAATGGTTGTTGATGCTGTATGTCTATTACCTTTATAAGAAAATTCAGGCATTTAGCACAAGTTAAAACTAAGTCTTTTATCCTAATGGATTTTATTAAGTAACAGACTACAGATGTTACATTCTACTGGATTATTTTGGTACTAGTACATATATTTCTATGTGTCTAGATGTTTTCTCTTGGAATATGAGACTGCTGCTTTGATCCCTTGTTTGTTCTTTGTTCCACCTCCAGTCTTCTGAAGGACTTGCTCCCATAGCTCTTACTTTTATGGTCTGCTCTTCTGTGTCATCAACTGGGTTACCATACCCCAGTCATCAGGAAGGGGATTCTGCAGGGTTTGATTATATGCCCTTTCCAAAAGAGTATCTGTGCATTCCAGGAGAGCACGCTTCCTCACCTGAGAAGGGAAATACAAATGTGCTTGACCAGAAGTGCTTAGATCATCTTTGCTTAGATATTCCCCATGAATATGGGCAGTACTAGAATTGGTAATAGTATCTTTCATCTAAAGGAAGAATCAGCCAGATATAGAATGTGTTCATGTGCTAGTAATTGCACTTATTTTCATGAATGTACATGTGTGAAATATGATCATATTCATGAAAACATGTTGAGCTTTCTGATTCACAAATTAAAAACTGCAGTCACCTTTCAAACTCCATATATATGCATTGGTAACCTACTAGCTTGTTCCCTATCAGAGTTCATTACTGAACAAAAAGCTGTAGTGTTTAACTGAGGTGACCCACTGAGCACAGTGGGTCCCAAATTCACACTGGAAATTATCAGGGCCAAAAATAGTTTAATTCTGGACTTTAGAAAAAGGGAAGAAGCTGTGACCACTTAAGACAAGTGCTGTGTCACTGTGATAAGAATTTGAAGTCCTCTACTGACAGTAACAGTGACAGTATTCAAGACCTATTCACAACCCTGTCTTTTCATAGAGCAGCCATAATATACATCTGTCACTTTTCCCAAAATGTCCAGGCTGGTTGGAGACTGCAAAGACATTTACTGGTGTCATTCAGCTCCATTGCCAGCCCTCATTTTCCTTTTTGTCCTCACTATCCTGACACTTAACAAGGGGATAAATAATGATTTTTTTCTTTGCAATATTTTCTGATGAAACATTTATTTTGGTGATGTGAGTCACAAGTTACTTTTAACTGTAGCATCTAGCATAATTAAATGAAATTGTGGGAATTATTTATTCTTCTGTACTAGTAAACTTGCCAAACTTGGTGGTGACAGTGGGGAGAGGGAAACACTATAATGGACAGCAAAATACCAAATTGTGTATTATTTTACAATTTGTGCTACCCCACTTGGCAATCATAAACATAGAACATGGAAATAAACAATTTAGTAGTTGATCTGGATTTTGTTTAAGAAAGTGAACATCTGTGCTTTTCAAATTAGTAAACACATATGCTAAACAAAAATACCAGACTGTGACCAAACTTTTCAGAAGCTTACACTTTAATAAAAATTTGATTGTGAAGCTTCCTCATTTTGATCTAAGAAAATCTTAATTAATTTAATTAATTAAAATTACTAATTAAATCTGCCCTAAAATATCAGAATAAGACATTCAAATTCATACCCATTGACAAAACAGTGTACTCACTTTTTAACTTAATGCATCCAATTTTTTTTTTAATTCTTTATTTCTTCCTTCAGACTGGAGGTCCTTTTCATTAACAACCAACTTGCAAAAGACCCTCAGTTTTTGCTTGCCAGTAAGCACTTTATTTTAATATTGTAGTAATGTTCAGTGATTCACTTGATATCTAAACTAGAGAATTCTGAAAAGCAAAATAGATGTAGAAAATCAGAGGTAGTTGCCTCCTGTGATAGTTTCCAAGACAACTAGACAGGACAAGAAAGTCTAATACACTTTTAGATGCTTTAGATGGGGCAAACTGCAAAGAGAAATTGAATTACTTTTCCACAGTGAAAGGAATGGAATGTAACAGAAACTGTGCTCTATCTTCAGAATCTCCAGTGTTTCCAAGAAAGTTAGAGCAGTAAATTTATTCCACACTGTTCAGCTGCTCAAACTATAAGAACATAGCTTTCCAGGGGGACACTAGTTTTGGAATAAGCTCCTTCTTCCAGCATAATTAAAAAATACCTGCTAGCGTGACTTAAACTAAACTGAAAATGAGAATTGCTTTTAAAAGAAAAAACCCTTTCAACGTTAGATCACACAAATTTATCCATTTAATTTCAGTTATTACCTGAATATTTATGGAATATCCCCAAGGCTTCTTGGGGACACAAATGGAAACTAAAGTGGGCATAATGTTTTTTTTCTGATGGAAACACGAGAACATGTTTAGATATAATTGAAATCTAAATATTGATGTAATAAAAAGTATTTCTAAAACTGTAGTTGCTTTCCTTTCTGTAATTTCAGTTGCTGATATGCAGCATAGGAAGATTAGCCCACCCACACAAAAAAGTTCTGCAATAACTAATGATATAGTTTGTGAACAGCTTTTAAAGTTTCCTTTTCTTTTTCACTGTCACACTACAATGATCCAAAATGATGTTTGCTTGTTTATTTTTCTTGTCTATATAAAACTGGAAATCAGTCAGGAAATACATGTGTCAGTCACATTATATACATCAGTGGGTGGGAGTTTGGCTTCTATGCAGAGACACTGAGAAAGCAAGCATCATTTCTTCACTTTCTGGATGTGTTTCAAACCTAGAGTTTTCTCATTAAAACTTGGTTGGAACAGATGTATGCTTGCAAATTTTTTCTGCTTTGATAAAATCCTGTATCTCACCAAAGTTTTCTTACACAAAATGTTCCAAATGGTTTTAATCAGGTATTACATTTGGCTTCCTGTAGGCAATCACATTTTTTTCTGTGGGGTAATATTAATTGACCTGAAAATGTCAGCTCAACAATAAAAGATGTGATGTCACCTGCAGGTAACAAGTGTAACAAGTTTTAGTAGTTGCCAAAAATCTATCCTAATCAGAAGCAAGCAGGTACGTCTTATATTTGGGAAAATGCCCACATTTTATTTAAATATTCAGAACTTCTGAAATATGATCTTAAAAGCCTCCAAAGCAAAGTCTGAAGCAAAACAAACAGCCTCACAGACTATCTTCAAAAATTCTGGAGAGCAATCAAGTCCTGAGTATAATTTTATTTACATTTCAGTTGGAATGAAGTGATAAGATTCAACAGGAAAAAAAAATCCTTTAAACTTTTTTTAAAGTGCTAAATGTTGATCTACTTTCATTGGTGTAGACTTGGAAACAATGAGACACAGAACGCAGTGGCTGTAAATTTTAAACTATTAATTTTACTCTAGTAATCCAACCAGTCACACTATAATCTGCCATATTTTTTAAATCTGTTCCTTAAATTCCCAGAGTGGATTTCATGTTATTTATTCCATATTGTTTAAAATCCATCCCAGAACCTAGAAGACTGTTCAGCAGTTAGCTGTTGGCACAATCCCAGATCCATCCATTAAGGTAAAGGGAGGGTGTTAACTAAGTGAAAGATGGCAGAAATTTTAAATCTGTTTGTTCTTGGTCCAGTGTATATGTTGTGTTTCCTATATGCTTTGTTTAGGAAGGTGCAGCTGGGCAACATGAAGGAGGGCTGCCAGGTTATGAGTTTTGGCTGTGGGTGGGCAGTGCAGAGGCTTCTAGAGACAGGGAAAAATTACTCTGTCTCTGAGAACAAGTAGGTACACTCAGCTGGGAAAAATTTCTACAGCGCAGACAAAAACTGAGGGACATAGCAAGGAAGGATCCTCTAACAAAAGACGAGTTTTCAAAAAGTTACTTCTAACAAATGTTAGAAGTAATTAAAAGACAATTAACTGCAAAAAATACAAAGACATGGTAGTTGCAGAGGGAGGGAGAGGGAAGGAAGGAGGGGGTGAACTCTTTCAAGTCTTCAGTCTTGTCTCACTCCGCAGAGCTGATTTTTTTGTTGTTTATATGATATAGTTAATTTGTGCATGTATTTTATACAGAAAAAAGTCGTACAGGTGGGAAACCTCTCGATGTTGTGTAGCTGGTCACTTCAAAGAAACTGGGGAGAGAAGAGGATTTCGTCTGATAGCAATGACTGGCTCTGGAGCTAACACATCCTGACAGTTTGCTGTTAGGCATCATGCTTTATAATCAGACCCTTGTATTGCGCTCATCTCCAAAACCCAACAGCAACAGGTCAAACAAGCCCCAGAATGTAAGTTCATACCCTAAAATGGACATCTGACCTTCTCATAATTTCCATCTTTTAGAAAGCAGTAATAAAGTTCTGGAAAGTACCGAACAACCCATGCAGTCTTCAGGACAAATATGAAAACTTATGCAAAGCTACCGAAGTGATCCCTGCTGGGTTTTTCATGAATGCTTTATCCACCTTGGAAAGGGGCATAAGTGTTCTGCGAGAAATGTCATTAATCTTTGCCTGATCAGTTTGAGGGCTTTTTAGAGAATCTTACTGTGAAAGCATACACATGGCAGTCAGGTATTTTTCTCCTCGAATAAGCCTATGAAAAAGCTGAGAGATTGTGATAAGTCAGAAATATGTCATCTATTCTTGTCTTGACATTCTCACCTTTCAATGCAAAAGACTCAACAAGGAAATAGGCTGCCACCATGCAAAATACATTTCATAGGGAAGCTAGTTGGTGCTCTAAAGCATTGAAAATGTAGCTAATACACACTCTCTGGTAAATAAGAATACTCAAGAACTACATTACTAAATGCATATAGGTATGGTTACACACCACTGATTCTAATTCTTTGCTTCCTGTTCAGTATTGCATTATTTATCTGATGAATAGTTCAAAGGGACGAACTGTTCCTTTTAATTTCCAGATAGAATTAAAAGATGAATAAATATTGCATTATTGAATTAATAAAATTAAAATTATTAAAATTAATAAAAAGATAGTTTGAGATCTACTACCTCATTTCATTACAAATCCCTTTTCATTTGTACACATTTCTCCTGTTAATATCTTATGAAAGCACTATATTAAGGAACAGTTTAGTGAAAAAACTAATAATCTGTCAGTCTGAATATCATTTATTGCTCTATTATTCAGCTGAATTTAAAGTTGAATATAGCTATGTACATTTCAGGTATTTTTTGCCACAGTCATACTTTGCTAAATCCAGCTGTAATGTGATCCCGGAAAATTGGTGTACATGTATCAATATCCATATTATAAGGATTAATCAGTAAAGCTGAAATAATTGGAGAATAATACCTGTGAAATTAAAGTAGTATGAAAGAGATCGGCAAGAGATGAAAAACTGTGGCTAAACCATGGCTTTGCATTAATAATCCTCTAATTCAGGAGATGTTCTGAGAAAGATGAGTCAAGGGCTTTAAAATTAAGGTGAACAAGATTTAGCCTTTAGAGCAACTATTTCTTCATCAGTGTTAAGTGCTGTTATTCAAGCCATAGCATGAAAGGCTCTGGAAAAACACATCAGAGAGTGTCCAGAAATCATGAGAAAAATCTATTGATTCCAAATTTTAAATTCCACAGAAGTATGTAAATGAGAATGTAATTTATTTCATTCCCAACATACACTTAAGCATCTGTTACTGGTGCTGGAAGAAATGACTTATCAAATCTATTTTAATTGAGAGAACATTTGGTGTTCTTGATTGTCAGTGGGTCCAAAAGCTTTCAAAGTCACAATGATGTTTCTTTCATCCTTGTTGTCCTGTGAAAAGAATGGCTTTTGAAAATTGCTTCTTTGTTTGTCATATTTTCTTTTTTTTCAAAGTTCTAGATATTCCAAGCCAAATCTATAGATTTAGAAAGATCATCAGATGCTTAAACTTTGAATGTTCAGGTTTTGAAGTTATTCTGCTTTTCTGCTGTTGGATAGTATTTTTTTTTGAAAGCTGTGGAATATTGACTGACTTATCCAAGCGCAAAACGTTGAAAAAATATGAGAAAAATTAGCGTTAGACATTATGACTGTGGTTATCAATCTGACGTATCTTCTTGGAAGAAGGAAATAATATTTGACTATTACAAAAAATCTACAAGCCAGCTCACATGTTTTTCATCTTCAGTTTGAAATTCTTCATTTTTTATTTGTTTGGTTGGTTTGGTTATAATTTGGAAAGGCAGCTGTATCATACTGTGGCTCACTTCTCAGTTACACGGATTTACCCGGCAGTTTTAGTTGGCTGCAGAGTCAGCTACCAGTACACAAGGAGCGAGGGCAAGAGGGAGCTCTTATTTAGGAATTTGGAATGGTTGTGGTAAGCATTGAGATCCTGCTGGGGGAAGTGGAATTCCTGAGATAAAAAATGAACCTGAGATGCAGAAAACTCTTATCAGAGCCCTGTCTGCTGAATACCACCTTTTTGTAGTCACAGCCCCACTACTCTGGAAAAGAATTTAGCTCACCATGAACTTTGAGCTCATCTTTTGATCTGTGTACTGTCTTTTGATAGATAAAAGAGTATTTATGAAATCTTCAGACAAAGTATGTGTGTGAGTGTGTGTTATCCTCCAAAATATGTAGGCAAAGTGCAATCTTAGAAGCTCTGAACAATTTCAATGTATTTGATCCTCAGCATGAATTGGGAATATCTGAATAATAACAAAAATTTCTGAACACTCGCTTGATATGCATATGGGTATGTGGGATGTTAAGTTTCATTACAGATTATTTTAATAACAATCAACCAGAAGTAATAACATCATATTAAAATGAAAAGTAGAGAAATGCATAATACAACTTTAATTTTAACCATATTCTTAATTATTACAATGATATAGTTTAGTATAACTGTTCTTAGTTACATGAGCCACATAAATATCAAGAGATTACTGAAACCTGTATAAATAATTCATAGATTTCTTTTACCCTTTGAGGAATGGTCACATCAGGTTTCTCTTCAGCTGGGATTATCGCCCTATTAAAAACTGTGTGCCTGAGCAGCTCTGTAAAAATGCTGCAGAGATGAATCTGCAACTTTATATGATACCAACTACATTATCATAAAGGAGCAATAAGAAGTAAATAGATAGAATGATAGTCTGTCATATGAATCACAGAATCAGCTTAGAAAGGAGTTTAAGCAACCAATACTCATCTGGGTCATTCCTCGCCAAGCGCTGGATTTTTCTCTGAAGGGAATTTCCAAGTTCTAAATCACTCAAATGAAAGTGCTTTATCCTCTCCAACTGGGAGTTCTGGTTATTTCCTCACCATTCATTTTTTCTGATGCTCAGCCTAAATTTACTTTTTCTTAGTTTCATACCATTATTCTCAGTTATTTTGACAGTACTTATAAAAGAGTACTTTAGGAAACACTTCCAAGAGTTGTTTAAAAGGAAGAGCAGAAGAATAAACATTTTTTATGTTTGTGTTAAAAATCCCAGTCTTCAGAACTTCACAGCATTGCCCCAGAAAAGAGCTCTAAAATTTTCTTCTTAAATACATTCAATCACTTGATAGCAAGATACCTGTCTCCAGCTTCACACATGCATATGTATGCACACCTTCCCCCACACCCCCCCAATATTTTCAGAAAAAGTATCTTTACTATCTCGTAATTTTAAGGTAAGTACAACTTTCTTCAAAGATCTTATGAAAATGCGTACTTTTGTTCTATCTATGGAATTTTGCCAGAATAACAAAATTAATCAAAATAGCTATATTTTTCTTCACAATGGAACAAGAAATAAGAAATCCTAATCCTCCTTTGTTCATATTCATGTACATTTGGTGAAAGTGGATGTTACTGTTGGTTGCTGTCTCTTTGTGATGCTAAGCAGTATAGAGAAGTCAGAGAATGAATGTGGCCTCTTAGGATCTCTGACCCAAAAGGGTGAAGAGTTATTTTAGCTGGTGTGAATTTAATGTATGTATGATATGCTCTGCCTACATTGCCTCGTATCCATTCTAAGAGATGTAGTCATAATAAAGAACATGCCAGAAATATTGTTGGCAAAGAATTGCATGGGAAGTTATTGAAAGTTTGCTCAATTCAGAATATATTTGGGGTTGTTTTGTTATGTTGAGGCTAGAAATAAAAACAAAACCAGTTTACCATTGTCATTTTCTGCCTGGTCTTGAGAAAACATGGAACACGACTTGGAGTTTGTTGATCCTAATGTGCTTTATTTTTTCTTTTAAATATCTGTTTACCATAACAAGCCCTGATATTTACGTTATGCAGTGTGATTTATTTTTCTTGCACTCTTTGCTATTGTACATATGATTTGAGTTTGAGTGGAATTCTTTGGTGGAATCCCAAATTTTATATTATCTAAGCCAACTTTATATTAATTTACAAAAAGACAAACTCTGTTGCATGAAAACATATTTAATCATTTATACAGTTCCATTTTGTTCATATAATAACATTATCCTGGTAAAACTAAAATGAGCTTTGGACAATTAGAGTACTACATATTTGAAGAGAGAAATTTGCTTTTCAAATTTTAAGTTGGAAGAATATTGTTTGAATCCAAGAAAGCTAAATGAACTTTGAGAGTAATATACACAGGGTCTGTCTGAAAACAGAGACAGGGTAGACTAAAATATTTTGCAAAAATATCTTTTACTTTTGTGGCAATCCTGAAGGACAAAGACAGTTCTAGTTTTACAAAGTTATATTGAAGTTAATAAACAACAAATAATAAAACAGACTTTTTATTTAAAATGACATAAAACCTAAACTTTTCAATTGGAATTAATCACAAAAATAATGAATTAGTTAAGAGAATATGTCAATATGATACATGCTGTTGTGCTATAAATTTCAGCAAAAATTTGTAATTTTGCAAAGGCTTAACTCCTCTCAGTCCCCACTGTATTTAGATTCTTTTCAAATAGCCATCTAGAGTGACATAAGTGTGCTATTACTTCCCACTAACTTCTCTGTTTTGACATAGTGCAATACCTTCAGAAGTATTTCATGCTTATGCACAAATGTGCATAACCTTGAATAATATTTAAAAGCTAAGAAAAGTTGGATTAGAACATGGATATAAACATACTAATGCCTGAACATCTAAATTTTCACTCCTTGAATAATGCTGAAGAAAAATTACGAGAGCAGCTAACCATGAAGCGCCTGGACTCAAGAAGCAGGCCAGTTTGGTCTTTCATCAGAAGAGAAAGTTGCAAATTCTGTCAACTGATTCTGCTGATAGTTCTTCCAGAATACTTCTTATGACGTGAATTGCAAGAGAGAACACAACAGATATTGTTTTGCTCTCACTCATTTTTAATGCATCAGCTGTGGTAGATTATTCTACATTTCTGAGGCTTTTTGTTAACGCAGGTGTTATTTTTTACAAAGTCAGAATTTCTGTAAGAACACAGCTCTTTTAGGGCAGAAAAGAATTTACAGAACTAACTGTTTGCACTTCAGTTGAGTGAAAGAGCATTTTGCCCTTAGCAGCAAAGCTGAATCATCAAGCTATCTATTAGATGTTAACATATATGCCCCTACAGGTAAAGCAAATTAAAACTAATGCATGCCACAACTCACTCAAAGGGCTCTTTGCATTTACAGCTTTGCACTACACAATAGGTGAGGGCTGAAGCAAAAGCTTCAATTCCAGGTCAGCAGTTGTTGTTTGCATTCTCCATCTTTAGGGAAGCACAGGACCCTCAGACCAACAGCAGTGTCTCTTCTGGAGCTAGAGTGTGCTTAGACCCACAGGCCTCTGGTGGCTCTCATAACACACAGGGTGAGCACTGCAACCTTTTCTTTTTCTGCCCCATCTTTTGGCAAGACAAGGGTTTCTATGTTATTCTGTTTCTGCTGCAGTGGCGTCAAAAGCTCAGAGCCCTGGAAATGACTCACAAATAGACAGAGTTCAGGGCAGCAAGTTAAAATAGTGCTCTGAATCAAATTAATATGTAAAATTAAATCCCCAAGGGAGAAAAAATTATCAACAGATTAATAAAACCAGGTAAAATATGGACCTGAATGTACCTGTACATGATCACATAGTTATGTTTTAGTGGCCAGAATACTTGACCACTCTTATTTTGCTTTTATGTTGAACATAAGCTTAATAACCCATAGGACAACAGAAGTTAGCGTTGTTATGAATGAACCTGTAACACTAGAATCACAGAACTGTTGACGTTAGAAGGGACATCTGGATGTCATATAGTCCAACCGCAATTAAACCGGGTTGCTCTGGACGTTGTCTACCTTAACCCTATTAGCCTTACCATCTCAGTGTTATGACATGGAGAAAAGGCAAATAAACTTTATATAACCTTCTGTTTAAAGGATTTTTCCGCTTGTGAGTTATCCCTGCTTTAGAAGCAGAATCTGCTAATAGCAAGCGGGTGTACTAAAATACAAAACTAATGTTACTGATTACATTGCTTATAATGTTTTTATGCATGTTCAATGAGGATGGTGTAGGTGATGGGATTGTTTTTTCAGGTACATTCATATTACATTCTTAGGCTTTAATCCTACTGAAAATATTTGTTTACTTAAAATGTACAGGACTCAAAATTCATAGGAAGCGATTCAACTACTTAAATATAGACATCTAGTGACATTTTAGATACCCTAGGCCTGGCTGTTCTCCCTGCCTCCAGCTGCCAGTCAGGTCACGTATGATGTGCCACAGGTCACATGTCATATCTGTAGATCTCGCTCTGGACTTCTCAGATATCGTACAGCCTTCTGGGTTGAGTTAAAGACAGTTTAATAGGGAAAGCAAAAGCTGCACGCAGAAGCAAAGCAAAGGAATTAATTCACTACTTCCCATCAGCAGGCAGGTGTTCAGCCATTTCCAGGAAAGCAGGGCTCCATCATGCGCAATATTTACTTGGAAAGACAAATACCATAGCCCCTCTGCCCACCCATATCTCCCCCAGCTTTTGTAGCTGAGCATGACGTCATAGAGTTTGGGATACCCCTTTGGTCAGTTCGGGTCAGCTATTCCAGCTGTGTCCCCTCCCAGCTTCTTGCCCACCCCCAGCCTTACTCACTGGCAGGGTGGTGTGAGAAGAAAAGGCCTTGACACTGGGTGAGCATTGTTCAGTAGTACCTAAAATATCAGACTGTTATCAACACTGTTTTGGTCACAAATCCAAAACAAGCTCTATACAAGCTACTATGAAGAAAATTAACTCTATCCCAGCCCAAAACAGTAGTTAGAAGTTTTAATTGTGGGTGGGTAGGCAACTTACACAGAATTTGCCCCAGAGATAAGAGCTTCAGAATGGGATTCTCAAAAGTCAACAGGCAGAACAGGGTTGTCTTAAATATTGTTCATCCCTCTTTTCTTTGCTGTTCGTTATGTAATGAAGTCCTCCTGGACTGTCAAAAGTACCTAGAAAACACAATGTCCATTTCAAGAAGGTAAAACTGGTACAAAAGTCCTTACACAGATACCTGCTTTCTGTCTGGATTTTCAAAAAACTGTGTCTTGCTTACTGTGCTGTGCCTCATGCTCTTACGGAAAAGGGCAAGCACTATCTTTGCTGAATGGATTTAGTGAAGCCTACAAGATCCGTATATTTTCACTATTTGTTGCCCCTATGGAAAACATTAGTGGCAATGGCAAATTTTGTGATATAAGGGATTTTTTCTTATCAATCATATGATAGGTGGGGTTTCCTTCACTGTGTTTGTCTTCTTTATTAGTTTTGTTGCTTGAAACCTGAGCTTCTGAAAACAGATTATTACCTAAGAAACCTCATCCTTCTTTTAAGGTCAGAAAGGTTTCTAGCTTTCCAGTCTGAATATTAGTTGGAGGATAAACATTCCCAGAGAGGTACAAAACCAAACAAACTTACTAACCCCTACATGTGCTCTCTTCCAAATCTCATCATATGGGTGGGGTAGGCACAAGGTGTGGTACTAAAATAACTTTGCAGTGCCTGTGGCTGACAATACTGAACTGAAACTTCACAAGAAGAGTTTACCCACATAATGCATTAAACCGTATTTTTGAACAAAATCTATTTTAAATTAGCATATAAAATTTAGGGTAATTATCCCTACTAAGCTGTAGCATGCTCTTTGTTAGTCATCTTTTCAGGCAGTTCTCTAGCTTCTGTTTTTCTTCCTGGCGCATATGGAAAATTCTGAATTTTGCTAATAGGATCATTGGGGACCTCACTCCCATCTTGCACTTTACTAATACGGCATGTAATTTCGTTCTTACTAGAATGAATGAATAAGCAAAAACGTACAATCCATTCACATATTTCTTTTAATTTATTTAATTTTGAAGAATAATTCTGTTTTCTGAACACTCGGCCCCAACTCTAGGAAAGTCACATCAAGCTTCTGGGATATAGTATTGTGTTTCCTTATGCCTCGCCTTCTCTGAGGTAACTTCCTTCCTGTGGCATAGTTATCAGCACTGTGCCTGCTGTTCCTGATGAGGCATTATCAAGCATTTTAGAACAGTGATAATACTGTTGTTTGTTTTATGGAGCTATTCCCCTGTTAATGCAGTCTTCAATACCTTTTGTGATTACTTCATTGCTGTTAAGACTAGAAATTAAAAAGTAGTATCAACTTAATCACACAATTAATTGACTGCAATACTTGAAATGACTGATATAGGATGAGAAGAGAAAATGAAATACTAATGAAAATTCATAAGCTGAAACTGAAGAAAAGCAGATGTACTGTATTCGGTTTCTGTGGCAAGGTCTTGGTAGTGGGGGGGCTACAGGGGTGGCTTCTGTGAGAAGCTGCTAGAAGTATTCCTTGTGTCCGCTGCTGGCCAAGGCCAAGCCAATCAGCAACAGTGGAAGCGCCTCTGTGATAACATATTTAAGAAGGGAAAAAAACCCGTCTGCGGCTCAGTAGCCGGAGAGAGAAGAGAAGTGAGAAGATGCAAGAGAGAACAGCCCTGCAGACACCAAGGTCAGTGAAGAAGGAGGGGGAGGAGGTCCTCGAGGCGCCGGAGCAGAAATTCCCCTGCAGCCCATGGTGAAGACCATGGTGAGGCAGGCTGTCCCCCTGTAGCCCATGGAGGTCCACGGTGGAGCAGATCTCCACCTGTAGCCCGTGGAGGACCCCACACCGGAGCGGGTGGATGCCTGAAGGGAGGAGGCTGTGATCCTGTGGGAAGCCTGCGCCAGATCAGGTTCCTGGCAAGCCATTGCGGACCCGTGGGGGGAGGAGCCCACGCCGACCCCGGGGCCCGGGGAGGACTCAGCAGAAGGGATCCAGGCTGCTGCTGTGAGAGGGACCCCACGCTGGAGCAGGGGAAAAGTCCTCTCCCTAGGAAGAAGCAGCGGCAGAGACAACGTGTGATGAACTGACCTTGACCCCCATTCCTGTCCCCCTGCGCCGCTGGGGGGAGTAGGTGGAGGAGCTGGGAATGAAGTTGAGCCCAGAGAAAAAGGGAGGGGTGGGGGGAAGGTTTTTATGATCTAGCAGTTTTTCTCCTCTCCTTCTCTGATTTTGATTGATTGATAATAAATTAGTTATTTCTTTCAAGTGGAGTCTGTTTTGCCCATGATGGTAACTGATAAAATGATCTCTCCCTGTCCTTATCTCGACCCACGAGCCCTTTTGATTTACTTTTTCTCTCCTCTGTCTGGTTAGAGGGGAGTGATAGAGCAGCTTTGGTGGGCCCCTGGTGTCCAGCCAGGGTTAAACCACGACATGTACATAACATACTGAATATAATAATGTGTTTCTCAGAATTTTTCAGTTATAAAGCGCCCTCAAAATTACCCACATAAACAGAAATGCCTACTTCGGAGGATTATCAAGGTATTCTTGAGCTTCAGACAACAACATACAGATTTTTGTTTTCTTTGCTCTGTGAAATTAATTAAAACATATCATAGAGGTCTGTGAAGCAGCTAAATCACATAAATGATAAAATAAATATCAATTAAGTATTTAAAATTAACAGTGAATTTTGATTTCATTGTTTAATTTGCCAAGCACTTTTTCTTTAAAAAAAGAAGATAAAATCAAGAAAGATCATCAAAGAGATTTGTTGTTTGGAATGAATCTGCATTCAGTTTTCAATCAGAAATCTGTTTACTATCTTTGGTTTTCAGCTAAGAACACAAAATCTCTAAAGATCTTTAGTGTCCAACTCAGGAAACTTGATTTTCAAAACAGAACTGAATTAAGTCCCATAAAGCTTCATCAAATCTTTGCAAAAGTTCCTACTTGACACCGATATTTAAATACAAGGAAAAGATAGGAGTTTAACAGCAGATCAATTTACTAATGAAAAGCTGAGTCACAAGCTTTTCATTGACTGCAATCTCAAACACTGGGCACAAACATAAAAGAATAATACAAAGGAAAGGAAAATATCAGGAAGGGCGTAATGGGGAGTAGGCAATGCTGAGGAGGTCAAAGAGCTTTATGCTTCTTTTGAATCAGTCTTCACTAAAACTGGTTTGATTATAGAGAAGTGACTAATGCAATTAAGGACATATCAAAAGAATAAAATTTCCATGCAGAACAGGCAAAGAAAGGGCTAGACAATGCTTTAAAGACCAGAACTTAAATAAAATTCCTCTCAAGATTACAGAAATATGTCTGAAACAATCTCAGAGGTAATAGTGATTAATTTTGAGGAACAAAATTATGAACAACATTTTTTGGAAGCTGGAAAAGTGAAATACATTCCCTCTGTTTAAAAAGCATGAGAAAAGAGGAGCAGAAAACTGTAAACCAATCATGGAAAAATACTGGGAAATAATCAAACCATTTGTACCTCCTAGACAAAGTTAAATAAGAGCAAGCACTAGTTTGGCCCAACTTGTTGCTCAGCAACCATTGTATGAGAGTCAACACCTTCAGTTTGTTGTGGAAAAACAGTGGCAGAAATATATCTAAATCCTTATCAAGTTATTGACATATTAAAAAAAAAACCCTGACACTTGGCAAGGCTTCTAATGATAAGAATAGTCCAAATGAAACTGCTTAGAAGTGGCTTTGTAATTAGCTGGACAGTCACAACCAGAATATTGTCAGTGGTTCAAGATAGAATAATACCTGAAGTGAATCAACCTTCAACAGGTATCAGTCCTGGAGATGTACTAGCTAATATTTTAATTAATGACAACTACTTTTGTTGTTTATATAGAGAGTTGGGAGTAAATTTACTGATAAAAACATGGAAGCCAAGCTACACTTAGTAAAGATTAAGTGCAAGGATCTACATTTAGGTGGTAATTCAGAGCAGAGGACAGGCTGAGGAGGATGCTACTAGCCCCTCAAAAGAGGTTTGCGGTTTAAATTTACATGCTACTTGTGAATGACTAATTTCATGCTGTTGTAAAAAAGGGAATTATATTTAAGATATCCAAATAATATATTTGTTCTGTCATATATAATATGCCATTTGTAATCTCCAAGCTGCAATCTTTGCACTTCAAGCATAATGTAATTCAGTTGGGGAAAATGGGAAAAAAAAAAGATCCACAAGAATGACTGAAGGTTTAAAAACCATGAATTATTAGAAAAGACTGAATTAATTGGGTTGTTCAGAGTCTACAAAGACAGAAGAGAAACATGTTAATGGAATTCAAGTACATAAAAAGTGCTTCAGAGAGGAACTGAATAATCCCTTTCTCATGTTCATGGTCAATAGAAAAAAATTAAAGAGCTTAAATTGCAGCAGGAGAGATTTGCATTACACATTGGAAATTTTAATCTTAGACAAACATCTTTCAGGCTAACCCTAGACTTAATAGGTTGACAGAGGAAAAGAAGAATGACTAAGTGATCTCTTGAAGTCCCTTCCAGCATTCTTTCCATGATTTTATGCTCCTTTTTGAGGAGCAGAAGCTCTGGGGCTCAAAAGGCATTTCTTTTCTGAGTCAGAATATCCCATGCTCTCCCTAGGCATTATGCACAAAATGAGGGTGCATTGAAGTAGTGTGATGCCAGCTTGGAGGAATGGTACACTACAAGTTACACTCCACATAGCTATTCAAAGAGTCAATAGTTGTACAGAAAGTTTGAATTGTAAAATAATGGAAATACAGAAAAGTTATTTTAAAAGTTGGTAATTCTGCCTGATGTTTTTTATTACCTTTCTCATAAAAAATAATTCCCAGAGTCACAGCTTTAATTTAATATAAATATGAGCAGATAAATAACAGCTAGTAGTAAGGAAAACAGCCTAGCTTTTGTCAAACTTAAGAATAAATTCTATAAAAGGCAATTTATTACCATCTTCATCTGGAATTTGATATTCATCTGGAATTCATCAGCTTCATCAGATATCTCCAACAAACATACATGGATGGCCAGGAGGCAGATAGCATTAATAATCCTATATGCAAAAACCATAAATGTGAAGGCAACAAGAATAGGCATTAAGTAGCTTTTTGTGTGTGCCCACAACATATGTAATACATAGATGAAGGAAGTACTGACATCTGACTTACTAGTACCTGCAAATGCAGATATAATCTATGAATTTGGATAGTCCCACTAAGAAGAAAGACATGTTTTATTTGTATTAAATGATTCAGGTACATGAAACTTTGCAAAAACAAAGGCTAAAAAAAAAAGAAAAGGAATGTAGTAAGAAAAATGATTGGAATATCTTGGTGAAGTTGTTTTGGATGATAACATGTTTCATAGTAATGAGTTTAAATGACTCTTGGCTATGATTTTAATTAATGAATAATTGCTTCTCTGTCATCAAAGTTTGTATTTTATAAATGGTGAAGAAATGCAACTTGTCCAATATTTCTGGACAGTAGTGGTCCTCTTGGGAGTTTCAGGGGTTCAGGGACTCTTAAGAAGCATAATTTCTTGGAAGCTGCATTCTGACCAATCTGGACCTCTTGCTGGACTTGCTTGACCTGAAAATTGAGAAATACAAACCCAGAATTCACTTTTCAAAATTCCAAATAAATGAGCTGTTTCCTAGACCTCACTAACCTGTGATCAAATGTTCATATGCTAAGTAATGAATAGAGCATAGAAAGGCAAGTTTTAAATGGTAAGAGAGAGATGGAAGGAACTGTTTAAGCATTTATGTGTCTAAGAAACACATCCTATGATATCTCTTGCTCACACAAGCTGGTCACTGAAGCATTATTCATAAATGCAGTTTTTTATACCACATGCAAAATTGCTAAATACTTAGTGTATATAAATTATGTACTTGTAAAAGTTTATTGGAAAAAAAGGAAACTAACTGGTTTCTAAACCCACATAACTTAAAGCATTTTTATAACAACCCATATCAAGTTACATTATGCCACAGAAGTGAAGGTATTGCAAAGAATAAACCTAAAGCGTGAACAAAATTAAAGATTATATATTCACTTGGGAGAGATGTTACAGGTTTCGTGGTTACTTTATGTCAGATTAATCTTTTAGCATTAATGGAGCTATCCATGTTGATGGAGATCAAAGCTATTATACGAAACCTGGCATGACTTCAGTGGACATCAGCTACTGCAATCATTACAATTAGCTTTTTTGTATTAATTTTATTTTATTTTTATGAATGAGGGGAATACCTTTTCAGGAGCTGTTCTTTTAAAAAAAATTATTTTTGCTCAGATTTTGTGGTTTTGTTGTTGTTGCTGTATTTTTCCTCTAATATAAAATTTAAATAATAATAGAATATTAAATAATAATAGAATAATAGAAATTCCCTTCTTTCTTTTGTCAAGAAGAATATCTGAGACATTTTAGTCCTTATCTGCAATTAATACAGATGGCTATCTATGTACTAGGAACAGTTATGTATGCTTCTATATGTGTATGTTTACATGCTTGAAAAAGAGATATAAGATTAGATATGCATTAGTTCCTCAGCATGGATAGTACTACATTCATTGCTAGTCTAGCCTCTGAATCTCCACTGAAATGAGGGCTGTTGGACTGCAACAGGAGAACAACAAACTACTACAGTCATTTCAATAGAGCTGCTAATCATTTAAAGGGGAAGTTCATTTACATAGTATATGTTTGCACTTGTCTCAAAAGGCTTTTTCATATACTACCATATGTTTTAATGACAGATAAATACCTCATTATTTTTACAAAGAATTAATAGACTGAAACTGAATTAAAGTACTGAAAGAATTCTTTGCAAATAATTGAAAAATTCGGTTAATAATTCATAGAATGATGATAGATAATAAATAGAATAACCCAAAATTACTCCGAATAATTGAATGCTGCTCCAGGAATTAGGGTGTTGTACAAAAAACCTCTGCTGAAAATCTGTAGTACAGAGGCAGTACTTTCTCTATAGGGATCACTTAGGAACTATTTCATTAAATCAAGAGAAGAAAAAACATCCTGATACAAATTAACACAACGTAGAATAAGAGGTTTGTTAAAGACAGAGAACACTGGGGGTTCCTCAGTCTGGGATTTAATATTGTGGTATTGTATGTCTGAGTATATATTTTTCAACATATTCCTGTTTTCCCTGCTTCTGAGGGTAAATACTTCAGAACCAGAAGCTGGTTTCTTGTATGGTTTTAATCCATGATCATTTGCTCTGTCAGGCAGAAATAAACAGCTGAGACCTTGGTTATAGTGAAGGAATATTTAGACGTTGTCACAGGTACAGAGAATGAGGAAAGCTCACCTTCGCAAGTGTTCTGCTCTCAAAACTGTGTCTGAGTTGTGCAGGCCTGTTTAAAAAAAGCTGCTCAAAGTTACTCAAGCTATGTATGTCCTCCAGGGCTGAAACAGCAGCTGGCAAAGAGCTTTGTGTTGGGCAATGCTGTCTGTATTCCCTTTGCATTGGTCACCCCTTTTACCTTGGTAGCAATAATTGTAATATGATGACTAGCTCAATCATTAGAGAATTTAGTTATGCTGGCTGCCCAGTCGGGTTGTTGGCAGGAAAGCATTATTATATGCACAACCCGTGCGCAGCCTCCAGAGTCAGTGGGATGGTTTCTATTTCTGTAATGCACCGTTGTGCTAATTTCCTGCCACGGTATCTTCTTACGGGAACATTCTTCAAAATAAATTGTCAGAATTTCTCAAAAGGAAAGCATTACTGTTGTCAAGTAACTGTCTAAGAAGACAAAACAAGACCATAAGGAGTGAATAATGAAAGCTCATCATTGGCATATGTGAAATTCAAGTTCATATTTGAAACTATTTCTGCATTACTAATCAGCTAATAACATAATGTCTTCCAAGTACATGTGTTAATAAAGACCCCGGGGAGGTAAACAAAAGAAATTATGCCTTTTCTTTTGCCCAAGAGAGGCAGGCTTACAGCAGAACTTTGCAATTCTGTTGCGCTACAGTGGGAGAGGGAGAAGATCCTGAGTAACTCTGTTTTGCATCCTCAGTCTCTCTGCTTTTATGGCTTGGCATCTGCAGTCTTCAGCAACACAAACATCACAAGCATTTAAATAGAGAGCAATGGAGGTTGCTCATCACTGTGTTTCAGTCGACATAATTCTCTGGCATGTGCTAAACAACAGGTCAAGCAGCATGATTCATAATGGCCCTTTATATTCCTCTTAATCTATGAGTTTATGAAATCACAGGTTATTACTTTTCCTAGAACTGGGGTAATTTGTCATTATTAGTGCTAACAGAATAAACCACCCTAAAAGGATCCTTATTCAAGTCTTGTTTGAAACATATCTAGCAAGAGAGCATGTTTGCCTTCTAAAATGCAAAGCTGAAACCATATTCTGGAAAATAAACTCCCTCTGCCAGAACTTCAGCAGCAGTTAATTGGAGTAGCACTTGCTGAATCAGTAAAACCATGCTAGGTTATATCAGCTGCGATCCTCTTCCATGATTACTTAGAATCTGTTTATGTAGCCTTTCCTCAGGCAGAGCTCCCATTTAAAAGGCTTATTTATTTTTTCTGACTTAGTTTACTTAATAGGTATAAAAACTATCCTTGTAGTAAGGGGTGCTAGAAGGTTTCAAATAATTATTATTTTTATTTTTTTTAACACCATTGATTTTACAGCTTGCCTTCATTAAATAGATTTTTTTAATGAAATGGCTTTCTCCAAACTTATTTATCCTGTATTTTCATTCAGTTATGCTGAACTCTTTCTCTGGGGTAGATACTCACCAGAGATGTAACCTGCCAATGCCAATCATTATAATGAACTTACTCCACTACCTGTAGACTTATTCCATCTCTAAAAATATTGCACTTCATTTGAATTGTGACCATTGAAAACACGTATTTCAGCTCAAGGACCCAGAGGTGTTATTTTTCACCCTCAAATGTGGATAGTTAGAAACCCTAATTCCAGTCTTTATGATATAGACAATACTCAACCCTTACCATTGCAGCAGCAGCATTATTTTTGCAAAAATTCAATTTCAAGCTGTCTGGAGCAGTGCTGTCCAAAATGTGCCTAGAATATTCCAATACTATTGCAAAAAATGGATTAGTCAAAATGGTCTGGGTCCATAATGAGATAAACTATTTATGTTTTTTCTACTCTTAAAATGCATTAAATAAATTTTAACCATACATATGTGTAGTTCAGGTTTTGAGTCAGAAAATCATGGACTCAACTTCATTTTAGGGGAAAGATTGTTGTAAAAAGTAAAAAATAATCTCTGTTTGTGTTTTAGATATTAGATTAGAGTCTTTCAGAGAAAGTAATAGAAGCACTTGGATACAGAAGGATTTGATTTGCCTTTATCATGACGTTATTAGAAATAGGCTATTGCAGATAGCTGTCTGAAATACTGATGTTCAGTGGCAAATCTAATGGAAGGCAGGAAGTTAGGAATTATTAGGGAAGAAGTGGAGATCAAATCAAATTACTTTTTACAGTTCTGTATAAACCCATAGTTCCTGGCCTCTCAATAATGTATGTAGGAGTGGCCATCACATCCAAACTTCATGTAATAAAATGTAAAAAGATGCCAAGAAAGTGAATCCAAAGAGTTACAGCTCATGTAGTATACATGTAAAAAGCATGCAATCAACACCAATTTAATTCAGCTTATCAAATTTACATACGTAAAATGTGTAATTAATTTACTTGTGATTAATTGTAAGTCTAAAGGAATCTAACATTGTTCCTTTAGTTATCATTTAATTTTAATGCCTTGTACAAAATACTATACAGTATCTTAACATGATATTTTGCCTACTTTTGTGGGGAGGGGGAAACAACAACAAAAATTAACAAGAAAGTGTATACCACTGTTAAGATTTTATGAAGTCAGTCTCTGTCATGAGCTGAACATGTAACAATGTGTTTTAAATATAATCCAATAATACATTTCTTGTGAATTTAATGATAGTAAATAATCAGAGGAATGGACACAGATTGTTTATTCTGCCTAATAATTTTATTTTAAGACTCCTAACATGACAACAAAAAGAGCAGGACAGTTTGAATAACAGGTCAAGATGTGCCACAGATCACTTGCATAAATATGGACATTTGATTTGTGCCTTATATTCTGTCCATTAAATGAAGTATGCTGAATATATCATTGGTGCTTTTCATTTTCAGTTGGATCCAAAAGGTCTCAATCCCTGTAATAGTCTCTCCCTGGAGTACCAAAATGCCCACTTCCTGATGCCTGCACCCAAAGATGAGCCTTGAGCCTTTCAGCAAGGCTTTATACTGGTAAGTTAAGCACCTAGAAATGGTGTCCAAAGTCTTCAGCTGAGGTAGCTAGTAGGAAACACTGGGGGCAAAAATGTGCCTTCATCCTTGTCCCAGAAACCATTCAGTCAAAAAGTGGGATTCTGTAGCACAGTGTTTGTAGCACTTGAGACAGAGATCAGTTTCTGTTTCCCGCTTTGACTTCCCCTACACTTACATGTCTCTGAAAACAGGTTTCTACAGGAATTGCAAATTATCAGTTTCTCATCTAATACAAGGCAAAACCATCCCCCATTCTCTGTCTTTATATCCCTCTCTGTTCCTGGCTTAATGTTTCTTCCATGTTTCCTTACAGTGGCAAGGTTTCAGCAAGAACAGAGCTCAGAAGGTAAGGAGCAGTTCATATTGGGATACCAGTCAGGCTTTGATATGAAATTTGCAGTCTGTTGAACCCTACAAAACCAAGGCATTTCTGGACATGCACAGAAGAAGAACTTCAGGAGCCTGAGGAATTTTCAGATAGAAATCTGCACCTTCTACAGAGTTTAAATTCTTCCAGGGCTCAGTGCCAGAAGAACAGAGATTTTCAGGATGTCAGTTTCAGTTATGAGTATTTAAACTCTGTCCAAACCTTACACTTTAGTTTGACTTAGTAAGAAAAGGTTGAATCACATCCTCCATAGAGCAGAAGACCCATTCCACAGAGTTTGCTTTGGTATTAATTCTCTTCTTCTTCCTCTGAGATAGAAGAGTAAAACATCTCTATAACACAATTTACTATATTAATGTCTTTCTCAGTCAAAGGATAATTCCAAAATGATTTACATAATAATTATTGCTTTGATATACTCATCCTTATACAGAACAGTATAATGCACCATCTCAGACAGCCATAAGGTGCAGAATATCAGTAATAATGCAGTCAGTATGAATATCAGCATGCTAAATAATCTGATGCATGATTGCCAGTAGACAGATGAAGAATTCGTGTCAGTTCTATGGACATTTCACCCTTTTCACTGAAGGAACATTTGAGTAAAAGATATATTTTCTTCTACTAAAGAGTGTTTTGTTAATGTAGGTACAAGGAAATAGTAATTCCAAGTCATACATTTGTCTTCATCTGTCTTTTATGTATGTCCTTCTAATTTTATACATGTATATATTCTGTATGGACATAATATATGTCAATATAACTCAAGTGATCTTACTTGTGTATATATGCGTGTGTGAGATTTTATAGCGTATCTGTATCTTTTTTCTGTCTATCTAGCTACTAATTTTTTCAGTTGAGCCTGTTTGTGAGAACTGATCTTTACAGAGTGATTTACTGAGGTTGAAGCATTAAAGCAGACAGTAGATTTCTTTCTTTCCCTTCAGGGCAACTGCCCAGAGCGGCTGAACACTCCTACTCATGCAATGTACCATATGCACGTACCCTTCTCTCCTTACCTTATTGAAAGAGCTGTGTCCTGCTCTGCATTTTAAATGTTGTATTATAATGACATATTATAATGAAGTGAGCCACCCAATACCTTGTGAATGGAAACAGAACTGCCTGTTGGTGTTCGATATGGTCTACCTATTGTTCACCAAAGAAAGCATTACCTTTAAATTTGGATCCAGAGGCCCAACACTTGGAAATTCAGGGGTCCACTATTGTGATGTAGGTCAGTGCAGCCTGTAGTACTTCTCAAGCATAGTCTTATAAAGTTCTTGTTTTGATAAAGAAAACAAGCCTGTTTGTGCACTGTCATAAATACAGGATTTCTTCTGATTTTATGATTGATGTTACAGATGTTATTTTTTGAAAATATTATTAAATTACTGTTGGGTTGTTGTGCTTATAAATAAAAACCTTGTCATTCATTAAAATAAAGTTCTTTCCACAACACACTCACTCAAAGTCTGTGTTGATAAAGTCCATATTATATGTAGATCATTGGTTTGACTTATATAAGTCTTGGGCAGTAATCCAAGTGTGGTGAAGGCTTACTGTTTAATTTGTTTTATCACCCCAAGTTTTCTTTCAATTGCTGCTAAGAAGTGAAATATTAATCAATCAGCAAACATAATAAAAATAGTTCTGAAAACAACCTTCAGTAAAAGCTGATACAGAAGCACTGAAGCATGAATAGCCATTTGCACATTAACTGAAACAGGCAGTTTAGAGAATGAGTTGCTCAGAAACCCTAGACCATAGCAGCTAGAATTAGTTCAAAGAAGAATCAAGCTGACTTTATGGTTTGTTGTATACTTATGTACTACACTTCTAGAAGTATTTTTAATTGTTAATCTCTCCTTTTTTTTTTTAATGCCACTGAGATATAGGATACAGCTTTTGCTCACATGTCTTTTGCACACATTAGGTCTTTTGCACAGTATTGGTAAGTGAAGAATAAGACTAATGCTGAATGCTACTGAAAATATTATGCTGAAAGGTTGAAAATTTGTCCTCACATGGCTTTTTAAATGACAACAAATTTAGACAAGCAAGTGGAAGTATGGATATCTGAGAAAAATATACAGGATTATCACAGAGTCACAAAAATCACAGAATGGTTGAGGTTAGCAGGGACCTCTTGAGATTGTTTTGTCCAGTCTTCCTGCTCAAGAATGGCCACCCAGAGCAGGCTGCTCATGACCATGTCTAAATGGCTTTTTACATCTCCAAGGAGGGAGATTCTACAACCTCTCTGGGCAACCTGTGCCAGTGTTGATCAACCTCACAATAAAAAAGCATTTTATTGTATTAAGGCAGAATTTCACATATGTTTGGTTGGGTTTTTTTTAACTTGTTCTCATTGCTTCTTTTCCATTTAAATGAAAGAAAGCTTATCTATCTTTCTCTACCAAAGACTCCTGAAACAGGGTCTATGGAATTTACCTTAATTACAAATAGGGGTACAGACTATTTCTTAATCCTTAGCAATTTCACATTTAAAAAAAAAAAAAGGGGGGGAAAAAAAGAGGGTTACTAACCATTTTTTTTTTATTAAGAAAAGGTATGTTTTTATAAGACCTTCAGCTGTTTATGAGTTTTAAAAAACTGACATGAGAAACTTTCCAATGGTAGGAGCATATAGTTCTTACAGAGTTTACACTGCAAATAATGCTTTACTGATAAATTCCCTTAGACGTTTATTTATATATTTCCCTTCTCAAAACTGTCATCATAAGCATTACCCTAATCAAGTGAACATAGTCACATATGTAATTCATTCACGGATTTGATAGAATTAGTATGCTCTATTTTTCACCAATTAAAAATAATATTTACTCTTGGGAAGAAACTTTACAGACTGGGGTTTTTTTTCAGTTCTCTAATGTCAGACAGCAGTGTTCCTTTCAGCTGAGAACATGACCTTGTTTGAGCCAAATTGTCTTTGAGATGACCAGAAATACTAAGAAAATCTTATTGTGTGGAACTGCTATGGTCCTTTACTATGTTTTCTCTGTAATAGAAGTACCTGGGATTTCAAAAATGTCTATTTTGTATATTAATATTATAATGGTATTATCTGATAGAATTAGCATATACCAGAGGTTTTTACTATATATTAAAGACTTTTCTGTTTTACTTTATAGATATAGCCCTAACTACCTCAAAGTAAAACTTCTTTGCCTTTTTTCTCTCTTGGATTTCATAGTAAGGTAAAGCTATGCAAGTCACTTTTACATGGAAATAAAAAGTACTTTTTCACTATCTGTTATTTATAAAAAGATAAATCTTACTACTTTGCTAAATCAGCTATAGGTTTGCAATAAATAACTTTTTAATAACAATGTTACATAGTATACTCTATTAATAGATGTTTTATTCGCAGACAGTAAAATTAGCCCTGTTTTACCCCTCATTGTAACTAATGGCTTATGAATGGTTAGTTGTTGTGTCTCAACTGGGATGGGAGAGAAATAGCCTAATAAAGATATTTAAATCTGATGTCCTGGAGCATAAGCCATTTGTTGACTAAATGAAAATACGGACTTTCGTTATGACTTCCTTGTGACAGTTTTGCTAAGTTATGTATATTTAAATGAGTGATATTCATACAAAATATGTTTACTGAATCTTGAGCCATTGTTTGACAATGGGACATTCAAATTCAAACTGGTCATTGTCCTGGTTTCGGCTGGGATAGAGTTAATTTTCTTCAGAGAAGCTAGCATAGTGCTGTGCTTTGGATTCAGTGCTAGAAGAATGTTGATAACACGCTGATGGTTTTAGTTGTTGCCAAGTAGTGCTCAGACTGCTCAAGGACTTTTTGAGCTTCTCCTGCTCGACCAGGTGCATAACAAGCTGGGAGTACAGCACAGCTAGGACCCAAACTGTCCAAAGAGCTATTCCATACCATATAACGTCATGCTCGGGGGGGTTAGTCGGTCGGGTCGGGTCGGTCGGTCGGTCGCGGGCAGAGTGGTCGCAGCTCGGGCTGTGTGATCGCGGCTCGGGGGGAGTGATCGCTGCTCGGGACGGGCTGGGCATCGGTCAGCGGGTGGTGAGCAATTGCATTGTGCATCACTTGTTTTATATATTCTGTATATTTTCTTACCACTATTATTATTATTATTATTGTTATTCTTCTCTCTTATTAAACTGTCTCTATCTCAACCCACGGGTCTTACTTTTTTTTTCTTTTCTCCGATTCTCTCCCCCATCCCACTGAGGGAGGGGGGGGAGTGAGCGAGCGGCTGCGTGGTGCTTAGTTGCCAGCCGGGTTAAACCACGACAGTCATGAACCATAATCTTGACATAAGATGTTGCTTAGCAGCATTAGGAGGTCAACATCTCAGCTACAAATACTGTGGATGTCACTGTGTCTAGCACTCTCTTATGTCTGGGAACCATGTCACATGATCATATCATAAACACATCAAGCTTCATCTTAAAAATCAGTTGTTGCCTCGCTACCTCCTGTCCTACTAGAGAATGTTCTAGGAAAGGTGTTCCAAAATCTCATTCCTCTTTTAATCATTTTGAGACTAAATATATTAATGTTACATTTTTCTCATACAAAATGTTATACTTCAGTGTGGCCTTATTTTTTTCAGCTTTTAAGCATGTCTTGCATATTTATATACGGAACATACAAATTTATATTGCATATATGTTGCATATTTATATCTAGATTATACACATATATTATGACTTCTAGTCCTTTAGGTGTTGATAAGCTTAGTAAAACAAGCTAACTTAGTTGCCTCCTATAAATAAATCCTTTGCTTTGACCACTTTAGTGGCTCTTTCCTATTCTGGTTCCATTTCCATATTTCCTGAGGTGTGTATGGTATGCCAGATCAGCTCTCACCTGTGACTTTTACAATGTATGCTTCTGTGTTTCTACCCTCTATCTAACTAACTGAGAACCTCTCCTTTCTTTTGCCTCTTTCAACTAAAAATCAACCTAGTTTTAAAATAAGTCTTATTAGTCTGTCCTCAACTGGCCTATGTACTACATTGATTCGGTTCATTCTATTTTTCTTAGGTTTCAAGACTACTAATAACACATGAATCAATGTCCTGTCCAGTGCTCATCCCTCTTAATTTTTCTGCAAAGCAAAAATGCTAAAAATTGCTAATATGAAAGAAAACTAAATTCAGAAGGAAGAGTAGACTCTAATATAACCACTCTCCAAGTCAACAGCTCTCTTGTATAGGCAGAGCACAGGTAGGTCAGAGAAAATAAGTAAAGAGCCCTATCAAGAAATCTGTATCAAAATTATTTTTGAATGCATATTTGTTTAATTTTTATATATATGTAAACCAAGGATTTTTTAATTTTTAATTTTATCTTTAACTTATAGCAATATCATAACAATAGAAGTTTATTAATATGGGAGGGATATTGAGATGTTCCCCAATCTGTGGGGAACAATAAGGTAAAATTCAGCTCGTGATGCAATATCTCTTGGTGCGACTCAGCATGAATATAAGCTTTTTATCACCTTCAGAGGAGAAAGTTGTTTGAAGCACTTACTTTACCACTACTACTAGAAAGAAAGGAAGAAAAAGTAGAAAAGGATTTAAAAGGCTTTGAATACACCTTAGTCCAAACTGAATTTTCAAAAAACATTTCTGAAAGCTCAAAGACTGCACTATTAGAGTTGAATAAAAGAAGAAACACCAACACGTCTTCTTTACAGCCTGAGTTCAGCTGCCTAGAAGCCATGGCATGATGGACGGCAGATTAGAAGTTCAGTGGACTTCTACAGGCCAGAGTTACAGTAATTGCCTGATATCATCTTCTGAAGTCTTTTTAAAGGTAAGAACAAACGTTCTAGTCTGCACCTGCCTGAGTCTACAGGTGAGGCAACAAAACCTCAAGGTCGTTGTTGACTGATGATGGAAACTGTGTTGGCTAATCAAAGCTTGATGATAGGAATTACAAATAAACAAAAATAATACTTTGTGCGCCACATCACCTAGTTCTTGGGATCACAACAAAGTTAAAAGGAAATGGCAATAATCTTAAATGTTACTTTTAATACTTTAGTTACTGACAAGAAAGAGCTTTGTTTTGCATTATGCCACCTTACCATCTTCTAAATAATTGTTAGATGTTGACTCATGTCTGATTCAGATATAGAGCAATATTCTCAGTGGGTGGTGCACCAGCTTAGGAAATTTTTGCATTGTTATGGCTTGTCAAGCTTGCATTTTCATGAAAATCTTGATCAAGTTCATTAAAAGAAAAAATATGGTTTCATAATTACAGCTCAAAATAGCAAACTCAGCACAAATTTAAGAAAAAAGTTGTGCTCATTTATAGGAAGTAGCCAGTCTAAAAGTGACTCCTTTTATTATTTAGCATTCATTTTTACACTTCTACTGCCATCCCTCCTAATTGTGAGTTCAAAAACTAAGGTTTACCCTTTGAGTAATTAGTGTAATTTAGACACTGTGAAGTGTCAGAACTTTGGCCAGATGCACAGTGGAATTCTCCTCAGCAGCTGGGCTGTTCTTGGAAGCTTTTATTTATTTTTAAATGAATTCTTATAATAGCAATGACTACAGTACACAATTGTACTCAATATATATTTTTTTCTGACATGTCAATGTTAACATTTAAATATGTCGCTGTTATTATTGAAAAATAATTCAATATTTATGCTTTATGCAACACAGTACTTCATATTCTGAGTTCTGGGTTTCCTCCCCACCCTCCTGATTCCCTCCCCCATATTTGTTCAAACATTAAAATTAAAAAATAAAAATAGTCTACTAACATTTCTATTGAAAGATACAACTCCCAAGAGATGTGCATGGCAATATTTTCTTTCCTTGTAATATCACCTTGCAGACTACCTTAATAGGACTGGTACAAAAATCCATATGACAGCTCTTTGGCATAGCAGAAGGAGTGATGAGGTATGTCCTTAAGCCTCTCTTCATACAGAGTTTAGATAGCATGAGACAGTTTAAATAGAATTAAAATGAAAGTTCACCAAGACATTCTTTTGGTCCTTCTAAAGAAAAAGGTAACATACCACACTACGAGATGAAGTCGTTAGGAAAATATCAATACTATAGTTAGTAATAAAATTGCACACAATAATTATAAACAAACAATTTAAAAATTTAAATAAAAGGCCTTCTGCACACATTCTGCATTAATGCAATCCATTAGTCACACTTCTTCCATCATTTTGTTTGGAAATCCATTAATCTATTTTTTAACCTGAGGTTGAATATGGGATTTGTCACATGGATTGGCAAAATTACATGAAGTACTGAAATTAAATTTCTTGCTCCTCTCTAAACTGATTCCATGGGAGTCGTAACTCCGTAGAAGACTTAACTTTTCCAAGAAAAAAAAATCTAAGTGGCTAGAAAGAGGACATGAAACTGGATTCTACAAAATCATAGAAAGGGAGGGGAAAAGTGTAGAAATATGCTTTATTTTTTAAATTAAGGGGAAGGAAGCCTTTAAATCCGCTTTTATTAAATTTTATTTCATCTGCCCTCAGCCTTCCGAGTGTGTT
Organism: Gorsachius magnificus; assembly: GCA_034008185.1. Classification (NCBI taxonomy): domain Eukaryota; kingdom Metazoa; phylum Chordata; class Aves; order Pelecaniformes; family Ardeidae; genus Gorsachius; species Gorsachius magnificus. Next base: position 171,148,555 of record CM067081.1, read on the forward strand.
TTCTCTGTCTGGTATCCAAAGGCTGTAAAGACACTTGCATACAGAAGGCTGAAAATGCAACATGTATGCTATATTATGAATGTCTTATTGTCTTATTTTCAGAAGAGATGCACTGCAAGTAAATGGGATTTTTCTTGGCTTTTTCTCATGGTGTGTAATCATGAAAGTAATTCTGCCCAATATATTGCTTATCTGTACTAATCACTCTTGATTTTAAATATCAGTGATCCAAATGAAAAGATAATGGGTTTAAAAAAAACATTATGTAGAAAGCCTAATTGAGTTAAATAGAAGCTGAACTGAAATTGAAGAATTTATCCTTTTGTACATGAGTAAACTTTTAAAAATGTTATTAGAAAGAGCATATTCTTACAATTATTTGGTGGGACATAAAGGTGTAGAAAAATGATAACCTTCTCTTTAATCCTGAAGCATAATAAATATTTTCCAGAGATAGTATATCTAATGCCAAGACTTTCTGTACACAGTATTTTTTTCACTAAGATAATGTACTTTAAAATTAATAATCTTTTAAAAACGTTGCAGATAATAAAGGCATTTTGCAAAAAAGGGGGAAAAGACCTTTCCTTGGCAGGTATGGTGCTGTTTGGAATGTGCATTCCTTGTAGTCTCCATGGGGATCCAGCTAGTTGCATATTATGTACAGTGCCTAACCACAGAATTAACCTAATTCTAGTGTATTTTGTTCACTTTGAAGTTATTAAAACAGGTTGCTATGGTAATAGCTGTTGAATTCTGGAACAGTCAAGACAGTTATAGACTAAATTTGTTCTAACAATCAGAGCTAGGAAGAATCGTTCCCTATTTATTTGTGCACTGTAACAGAGTTGCAATTTCCAGAAAGTCAGCCAGCCTTAAAATTTTTAACAGGACTCCTGGGAAGAATGAAAAGTACAGCTGTGCAAGTGTGGGACTGAAACACAGAGAGGCCAAGTGATTTGATGGTCTCACCAAAGTCTGATGGACTAGGATTATAAACCTTCTAAACCCAAACGTAAGAATCCAATGCACTGCCTTATCCTTTTTCTCATTTAAAGTTTGTGTGTGTAAATCCCCCATCTTCAGTTTAAGGACAGATTGAAATGTTTTAGAATTTGTTGCTCTGTTGGTGTCTAAAAGCAAAACACACAAACAAGCAAGCAAACAAACCCTCATACCTCACTGCATTGGTTATAGGTGCACTGGTAAACTAATCAGGGCCAGGGAACAGGTTTGAACACTTGCACACAAGTAGCTGTATGTGTTAGCTCTGCTGACTTACAATAAACTGTTAACATAGCGCAAACAACCTACTGTTGTCTAACTATATGGTTCCTGGCATTGTTTGGCCCAGGGCAACAAATGCTCTCCCAGGCAAAGCCTGAGCATGTTGTGGAACCCATCAAGGAACAGCAAGGACAGTCCTTCCCAGAAGGCAACACAAAAGAGTCCACCCTGTTTTGGAGAGTTTTACCATTTGAATACAAGATCAGCCCGTTGTATTTGGCCTTAGGACCACAGGACAGACCCTGAACTGTTATATTCATTAAAGTAAACATAGGCATTTGGACAAGGGACTCTGAATTTCAAAGGACATTTCTATTCAGGAAATGAAGCAGATTTTAAGAAGCCTAACTTCCAACATTCAAAATATGACAGGTTTGGTGTTTGTGCCTCATCAACGTAAAGATACTCACTTCACCAGTGTAAGGAAATTAAGGAAGTTACAAGAAGGTTGTGATTTAACTGAAGAAAACCCTGTTGCTAAGAGGTTTTTTATTGGGAAAGGAAACAAAGAGAATGTTGCATGGAAAACTTGTCCCCCTCCCAGCCAGGTCACCCCCTGTGGCCCAAAACAAGTCTTCGGTCTAATCTTTCTGAATATGATAGAGCACCAGTATTTGCGCTCTGTTCAGATTTTAAATAGTCATGTCGGGTGCCTTTGGTTAAGAGGCCCTAAAGAAAAGGCATTTAAAGAATCCTTTTACTGACATGGTGTTCAGCAAAGACCTATTGAATATCAGATTCTTTTTGACAAGTTACTAAATTTGAACATGCAAAGCTTCAGAGATTTTGACTGCAGTGTAAAACAGTGTGCATGGAAAATCCACTTTCATTTGTCAGCTTAGTTATTTTGCTTTTTTTTTTGTCTTATGTCTGTTTGTGTACAAGAGGAAACTGTGTCCAGAAACAGGTTTAGATAATATTACATTTGCAAAATCAACCACAATGAAAGGAGAAAATACCTTAAATAAAGTTTCATAAACATGTTTAACCTCTTTGTTGAGATGAACTTCATTAATATTAATATTAATTATTAATCATTATTATTTAATTATGTGAACTTCAGCCCCAAGCCCAGAGCACCCACACCCACTCAAACTCATTAACATAGTAATGAAGCAGTATATACAATAAATCCCTGAACATTTGAAGATTTGGGGTATCTTGTAGGCACCGGGATTGTTTAGGTTAGTTCCAGAACAGAAACAGTCCTGGGACTGTGTGTGAAATTGAGCTACAACTTGGGAAAGCAAAAGGAGATCTGGATATATTTAAAAGACTTCCTGACAATGATATTGATTAAAATGTAGAATAGTCTGGTTATACACCCTTACTGTTCAGTTATCATGGTTAAAACTTGATCATGCAAAAACAGAATACAGAACAATCTTGACAATTTCAAAACAGTATATCAAACCAGGTCTTACAGTTCCCCTCCTGAGATTCTTAGAAAATTTTTCATCTTCTTCTGAACATTGGATTTACATTTCTCAGTGAAAAATTTCTAACAAAAATACAGCTGAAATAATAAAAGGCTAATAGGAACCCCTCATGGATTTCCAAACAGAGCCAGATTTTGTAGTGATATGTTATTTTATTCTATTTGAACGTTCTTAAAACTGATCAGATAGTGGATTTTGCAACATCTCTCAAAGTACTAACTCTGGCTTTGTAGTCCTACAAGTATTGTCTATCAACAAGATCATTAAAACTTGGAAATAAAACCCAGAAATCAAATATGGCTAAGCTTTTTGTTTCCCCCCTCACTGTTGTAAAATAAAAATAAGAACTTAAAAAGACCCTAGACCCTAGTAACTCCAAAAGCAACACTGTTTATCAACAGGATGATGTGTGTGTTATTCATATGTAAACAGACATCTTCTAAACTTACTTGCTCAGACTGCATCCTTGAAGATTTTTTTGATAGTCAGAAGAGGACACTGAAATATTTACTGTCCTCTTCAGTGAATAAAATCTTGCTATTCCTTCTAACTTATAACAGAAATGTTTAAAGTTTAGAATTAATGTGATTGTCTTGTTTATATTATGAACAATATAAGTTGTCACCCTAATAACAACCTCTGACTCTTAAGATGAATTTTTCTTAGCTGATCTTTTTAAATAGAAAGGTAATACTCATCTGCCTGATGTGGAGTTCAGTTGACATATGGGATCAGTACAGTGGTTTAGGACTGGAGGTTGATTGCAGTGGCAGGACCTTTTTTCGGGGCCTAGGCAAGAACGTGGCAGACTTCATTAGTTGCCTGACAGCTCCTGAGAGTCTCCAACTCAACAACCTTCTCCTATTACATTGCTAGAAGGAGGAATGGGATGTGCTGATGCTCATCCCAAAGCAAAAGGAGATGTGGGGAGGGAGGTCCACTTCCTGCAGCAGCTGGCTCCGTCCCAGTGCTGGCAGTTGGATAAGTCCTACAGAACCATATTTTGTTCTTGCTTCCTATTTAAGTGATTCCTACCAGCATGGTCACATACATGCCAGAAGCCAGATGGATTAGTGGAAAGATTCTAATTTTTTCTTTCTCTCTACAGTAATGATCTGGCCAAGTCACAAGTAAACTTATAATAAAATGATAGTCTGTGGCTTAAGCCATTTTGTCTTTTGAAACAGAGCCATGAGACCAGAGACAACAAGCAGAACAGATTTTATGAAGAACTATGTGTATATTCATATGTCCTACTAGAATCTAGAGCAAAAGAGATGGTTTTTATTCCTTTTCTTACCCTCATTATCTGGTTGAACAGTTTCAGATCCACTTATATTTCAAGATTAATTTTTCATGGAATAAGGGGGCCATGGGGGAATGAAAGGGCAAGGAATGGAGACAAGGCACCAATTCAGGTTTTTAATTTAACTTTCATGGTTTTCTAAAGGTAACACTCATCAAAATCATGTCAGCTTTGGTTCAAAAGGAACAACTGAGTCTGGTAAAATCCATATGAAAGGGGATTGAAAACTGGACCATTTGTGAGAATTTAGATTTATTATGGAGAAAAAGGAGGAAAAGAGCAAAGGAAATGAGAAGCTCTGGACAATGCAGTAAATTTAATGTGCTGCATTAAGACTGGTTAAAAGTGCAAGACAAGGAAATCTAAATTTTATATGTTATTGTCATAAATATGTGGGAAGTTTTTGGGTGTTTGGATAGGCTGTCTTACACATAGATTTTATGTACTTGATGGTGTCCTTTTCCTTCAAATTTTAAATCCCCTAATTTTCCACAGTAAATGCATACCACAGAAGTGTATTTTGAGCATTGTTTTAATTTAATCTACAGTATATAGAGGTTTCAGTGTATGAGCCTGGTTTGGCAAAGAAGGAAGAGTCAGAGAATGAGTGTGCAAGTCTTATGGGGCCTAAAAAGTGTGATCTTGAAATCACAAAATAAATTACAAAGGAGTAATTTTTTTTCAGGTTTAGTGTCATCAGCAAGTTCGCCTACTTAATTTGGAGCACAGTGCTAGAAAGAACCTCATTCTATTGATCATTTTCTTATGTAAGTTGGCAACATTCAGGGCGTACTTATTAGATAATGATGGCCTAATTATTATTATGCTAAAATTTCATCAGACTCGTATTGTACACATCTTCATGAAAACATTTTCATTGTATTGAGGTTGTGTTTGAAAGGAAGATTGTGTTTGAAAGGAAAGTAGATTTCAGAAGAATGGTTCATAAGCACTCTTATTTGGGGTCTATTTAAAACTTATCATTCATGAGGAGCTAGCAGAGGTGATTCTGAACAAAGAGCACTCTGAAATACTTATTAGCACAATAGTTAGGGGCAATGTTTCCTAAGACCATGAAGACTATGAGTTTCTAGGCTAGTGGAGACCAGTGTCCTGATGACACAAGGCTGTCCTCTTCAGCTGGAAGTGTCACTAAGGAGCATTTTAATAGCTGTATCTTCTACCCAGAGAAACAGGTTTCTAAATTCATGGGAGAACACTGTATAAACCCTTTTTTCCTCTGGAGTTACATAAAATGGGTCATCCATTTTTCCCTCTAGAATATGCAGCCATAAAATAGTGCTATCATATGATTAATCTAATAAATCTGACTCCATTTCTTGGTATCTCATGAAATGCCTATTAAAGTTTGAAGGTAATCCAGATAATGTAAACAATTTTGGGAAGAAGCCATGCTTACAGACTGCTTATAGGCAGACGATTTACTAATGGATCATTGTAGTTGCCAGGAGATGGATTGAATGAGCAAATTTTGATTACTTTTGTAAACAGAGTCAAACGCTGGTTGCCAGTTTAGGTACACACAGCTGTCTGAGCATACCAAATGGTAGGCAATGTTTTTTGAAATAGTAGCCTAATGTTCTACATCTGTGGGAACATTGACCTAATGGTTCAATGCTCTTTAGTGCTTGTAAAATTCTACGAGTGCTGTAAGGACATACAGTTGGATATTGCAAGTCAAATGCATAGAACAGTGAGATATCTTAAGTCAAAATGTATTTTATTATTCTTGTCTGATGGACTATTCTCAGTTAATATATTAAAAAAGAAAGGAAGGGGAAAAAAAGCAAGCAAGGAAGGACACTCACCTGCTATTCTATGCAAAGTGAAAAGAAAAACTTGAATGGTGGAAGGGGTTAAACATTCATAGTAGCATCACCTGATTTGTATCATGGAAATAATGCTGAGTGAAGTTAATGAGATGTCTATAAACCCCTTAGCATTTCTTAAATCCTTCCCATTTCCTTGTTACCACTGCCCCTACTTGCAACTTAAAGTATTAGCAATATAATGATTTGTAACTCCTTCATTCCTTTAAAAGCACACAAATTTCTTCATTTTCTGGTGCTGGTTCTGTTTACAAAATGATCAAAGTGAAAAAGCACAGTCAATTTACATCATAAAGGTCCCTGTTTATTTGTTTATTTTTTAGAGAATCATGTTAAAACTGCAGTAAGTTCTGATAAATGTTTGTGGATTTATTTCATTTGGATGGCTGTGCCTGGCTATGTTCATGGCTTCTAGAATTCCCAGTCCTCCAGTGTTAAATACTGGTTTTAACCAGATAAGAAAATATAGTTAGCTTGCCTTAGCTAACTCTTTTAGAATTAAATTCCATTTTTTGAAAATTGGATGATGAATCTCTGAAAAATTTTTTAGTTCTGTGTTTGCATCAAAGTGCCATTTTGTTTAATGTTTTCTCTACACTTCTACTCGTAGATACATAAAATGCTAATAAATATATGTAATAATATAAAAATGCAATAAATACAAATAAAAGTGGCATCTTAAAAAAACTCCATGAATTTATTTAAACTTGGTGTTGATATGTTACTTCACATAATATGTATATCTCATCTTTCCATTCTTTCCTATGAACCAATTTCTCCAAAGAGATTAAATTTGTCTCAGTGTTTGGTATAGTCTAACCAGGAAAGGAACTGGGGGCAAAGAGGTGTGGTGTTGTTGAAGCACATAGAAATACTGAGTTCCCAACGCTAGGTTGTCTTTAAAATATTGCTCTTATATTAATGATTTAAGCAGGAGTTTTTCCATTTTTTTTTATTTGACTTTATACATTTTTATGAAAAGATGGCTCTTTCTAGAAAAGAAACTAAAATACTTTCTAGCTAGTTATTACAAAGTATGAGGGGTTATCTATGATATGACTATCTGGACGACTATGTGAAGAAGTGCTCCATCCATTTCAAGACAAGTTTATTTTAGAATACTAAAGGAAGCTCAAGGAATGATCATGAGAGTAATTATGAAAGAAGAAAAGGCAATGATGAAGAGAGCTGTGAAAAAACACAATTCCTACGAAATACCCAAAGAGGTGTCACAAGAACTATAGGATATAATGACACTCGGTTAATCAGGAGACTTTACTGTACGGGACAATGCCCTTGACAAAACACATAACACATATGCAGTCATGTCTAGGATATAACAGGAAATTTAATTATCAAGATGCAATACATAAGTCACAGGGATACAAGTTAGGTGTATACACTACAGTCCATTTAATAATTTAGGATCTACATGAAGGTAGTAGAAACAAAAATAGCTTGAGGAAAAGTTGGGGGGTTTATATATTATATTTTCCATACAAGGATTGAGTAATCAAATGCCTCTATTATTTTAGCAGGGCAAATATATTTCTTTGTGAACAGTATGAAACAGGTATACTTTATCAGGTATGATCATTAAACATCTAAAACCTGAGGTGTTTTAGTTATTCCCTGTCATTCTTATTCTGTTCCCTGACCAGATAGATAAAATATTATTAACAGTTGAGTATGCACATGCTGCATATTTCTTGGACAGAATGAGTAACTGAATAAAACACATATAAAATCATAAAGAATAAATTGTTTAATCTTTACTTCCTTTGCTATCTAGGTGAAAGACTATGCTTAATTCTTCTTTCAGCACAGCCAAAATAATTTTGTATGGATGTGCTGTTCTCACTCAGAAGGGTGTGGTCTGATGTTTTCTGGCTTAACTACCTCTATGCCAGGGCTCTGGCAACAGACTTTGGGAACGCAGCTCCTCCTTATGTCCCATCACATGTGAAATATACAGAGTTCATTGCAATTACCTCTCTTTAATTGTCTGTCATCACTTCAGCCTATGCTGAAAAATAATCAGTTGCACAGCCCTAAATGTGAGGACAAGATCAATCTGTGGCTCATTTAAGTGTCTATCTAACAATATACTAAGTACTCTGGACTCATTCCAGCCGAGCAACTACTTTTGTACTCAGAGCTAAACATTGGAACTGTCCAGCTGAATCCAATGAGACATCCCTCTCATCCTTGAGGCTAAACAGTTGTTGTAATTGTCGGGCCTAATTATTTTCTTGGATCGGTGACAGCATGCTCAGCATTTTGTAAGATCAAGATTTGGCCTAGAAAATTTTAGAACTCAGTCCTGTAGTTTGTTTTCTTTTCCAGTTATCCAGTATAATTCTAGGAAGTAGTCCAACCTTCATGTGACCAAATAGGTATACTCAGATTTTCCTCAATATGAATGTAACTGAGAGCATGGACATTGCTAAAGCAAATTTCTAAATTTTAAAAAGAGTTTACAGGATATATTGAATTTTGTATCTTTAATTCCTCTCTGAAAAGGTATGTTATACCGATGTAAAGACAGTGCCATGTATGATAATTTTACCATTGAGTCTAAAAGAAAATATTTCAAAAGAGGTAATGCATGGTCAAAATTAATCCATTTTTTACCTTAATATCTCTTGCCTTGCCTGAAAACTTTGTAAATACAAATAGTGGAAGATTCAGGAGAAGAACAAAAGCTTTAGTTCAAAGCAAATCACAGAATACTGAACATGGAGAAACTGGTTAGAGCAATCACGGAAGCATCTGGTCTTTGTGAACTTAAAATTACATGGAAAATACATCTGTCCAAAAATTAGAGCAGTGGCAGCTGTTGTGGCCAGCTGTTACTTTGTCCATTTAAACAAAGAGGGAAAAAAAGGCTATTACTTTTAATTAACCATTTCTTACTCCCACTTTATTTTCTTAGTGCAGAGACATTACTACAGTAACTCAATCACGTTAAGAAAATTGTACGGTAAATAAATTCTAGCATGAAATACATATTACACCCAACTTAGGTCAATTCTGTACTGAACATTAGTTTGATAACGCTGTAAATGTAATTGTAAGGGCTACAGAGATTAAAGATTCTCCCTAATTGAGGCCTGTTCACAGGTTTCCTCAGCCAAACCATAGAAGACACCTCCTGTGACTGGTGATTCCTGGAAATTATATCCTCTGATAAGAAAGCTAAGTAAAACGACACAATTTTTGAGAGGTTTTTCCTTTTTAGTGAGATGGTAATAGTTCTGGCACCATTTTATATAGGTTGATCAACATTAATTTTTACTTAGTGACCACTCTATGACTCTATTGCCATGTTAAAGTTATAACTGGAGTTTGTCAGGTTCTTCTATTATTCCTTTATATACCTAAATGGAACATAAAATATGTTTTCTTTGGCAGGTATTTTTTATCATTATTTCTTGTAAGGAAAGGTTTCCTTTCATAACCTTGGTTGTCTTTAACATAAATCCTCTGGTGATCTAAGCCATTATGGAGCTCCAAACCAAACGACTGAAAGAAAATTCATATGGAAGGGATTTTTACAGAAAGACATGCATAAGACTACCACTGCTTTGAAATTCTCATTGCATCTTAATTGCTTTCCTTAAGGCATAATCAATTATTCTGCAGTATGAGCTTGGTTTCAGGTTATGAAAAAACATGCAACTACATTGAGATAAACGGACTTGGACACTACAAATTGAGCTACTTCAAGGCCTGTATTCAGCTAACTTTTGCAAGAGAATCCAGAGTTCAGTACTAAGTCCTGACAAAGTACACAAGGAAAACTAGAGTCTACGAGGGGAAAAAGGATTGAGGGGAGGATCCAAAAACCCTTATGGTGCTTAGGGATTGGCACAGAACCTGTCAAAGAAAATTTCATGCACAGATGAATTAATTTCCTGTCTGGAGTTTAGGAGCTTAACTCCACTCCATGCTGTTGAGTTCTGTGCAAACCAGCCCCTGAATCCAAAATACCTTCCTGAATGTGTGTTTACCTATTAGTACTTAAAAAAAAAAAAACAAAAAAACCCTCAAAAACTAAAAAACTGAGTACATCTTGTTTTTTCTGTACCTTGGATTCTGGGAGATCTGCTTTTTATTCAATGTCCTGGTTAGAATGCTTGACCTCCTGAGCCTGAACAAGTTGGAATCCCTAGTCCAACTTTCAGGAGAATATCCTGAAAGGCAGGATAGATAGTTTAAGGGTTGACTTCCTTTCTGCACAGGAGGAAAACTTTAAGGGAGGCCATTCAGATAAGATCTAGAATAGGGAACAGCATCAAGTGCACTTAAATCAGAGGAGGAAAAAAGCCTTGGAGTACAGAGCTGAATCCAGAATTTCTAATTCAAGCTCAGTGACCTAACTAAGAAGTTACAGATTTAGGGTATTTTTATAGCCCCATGCCTAAGGTTATTATGGGATGACAAATGAGAACTTTCAGTTGCAGCATAAGATCTTGGTAAGTCACTACTATCACAAATAATCTAAGAGGAAGTAGACAAAATAATTTTAGTCATGTTCCTCAGGGCACCAAAAAGCCCTTAATGGCCCTGATTAACCTCACCTAGACTTCCATCTATCCTAGACCCACACTACGTATCCATCAGCCCAGGACCCCTTAGAAGCTTAGGCCTGCCCTACCTACTGTGTAAGAGTACCGGTCTTCAGCTTTTTTTCTGTTTTCTTGGGTTTGTGTTGGGGCTTTTATGGGTGTTTTGGGTTTATGTTACAGCTTCTCTCTGTCCCTGTGTCCTTTTGCTTCTGGCTGAACTCCACAGATGGATCTGTTTTGTTGTTGGCTGGGTCTGGGGCTGTTGAGGACTCTGTTGCCAGTATCTGGCTTTGCCCAGCATGCCCAGTCACTGTGGGACTGCACCTTGTCTTGTGTGTTGGCCTGTGTGGGAATGTTCCGATTTTACCTTCCTTAAGGGAGTCACTAGATGTTGCTCCTCCCTCACATTTGGAAAGGTTAGGGTGAAAGGAAGGGAAATTACCTCCTCACCACATAAGGACAAGGTACCATCAATTAATGTCTTAAATGGACAGTTACCTTTAGAAGGCTTGTCCTTTTTGTGTGTGTGCAGTGCCACAGCTGTATTATGAAGGATGGAGATGACTCAGGATTGTTTTTTCTGGACTGATATAAAACAGTGGTCATGACCACCACCCCCTTTGATGACTATCTTAGTTAAAAGACAGCAACCACAATAACACTTTCTGATGGTCTTGATGATGACAATGTTTTCTCTGTCTCTATGTATTCTCTCTCTGTCTCTAATGTGAGGATCCCCTTTAGAAGAAGACAGAAACAAAGTTTTTAGAACGAGGAATATCTCTCTATGTATAGAGAACCCAACGTACCTCAAGCTTAGAATGAAACAAGGTAATAAGTGTGAAGTGTTGTACATTTGTGTTTATGTAAAATTAAATACAGACTGGAAAAACTTAAGTTTTTTGTCTTTACCTAAGACCTACCTTAGGTGCCTGCACCTTTTGTTTGCTCTAGCTCAGAACACTATACCAAGCTCTGCTCAGGATGAAGTTCTGTAACACTAGATGGTAAAACCTTTAATGTCTAAATAGATGCTAGCATGTAGACTTTGCCCTTCTCCAGAAAAAGGGGTCATATGATTTTTAGGTTAAATGTGTTGCTGTGGAATTAAACCATTTACAAAGAAGTTTTTTTATAGAAATCAAGTGTTGCTCTTTTCAAGGAAGTTTATCGGGGCCCAGGATCATAGGCTTATAGAATGTTTTGGGTTGGAAGGAACCCTTAGAGGGAACACAGAGATCATTAAAAAAAAAGATACTCTGCTGCCTACATTAAAATTTGTAATGCACAAATGAGAAAGCACAGCAATTGATTAGGGATTTTACTAATAAAAACACTTTTACTGTCCCATTTTATGTTGACATTTAATAAAAAATTCTCTTTTGTAACAAACATAATCGGAAATGTTTTTAAGTAAGCTGAAGATAAGCATAATATACTTTGTGCTTTGTGTGCTTCATTCATGGGCCTCTGTTTTAAAGAGATGCATTTAGGGAGCACTTCACACACTACAGTGGATATATTTTGTTTATAAAGTTCTAAAAGAATGATAACATACTTTCTACTTTCTTATAATAGCTCTTGATTACTTTCATAATTTTTCTTCTGTACAATTTCTCATGTGTATAATGAATTCACACAGGGCCCACACTGCTAAAGCTGACCCCGTTTTTTTAGTCATGTGTGGTATAAAGAGAATTATTTCTTTACTTTGAATGTGGTTTACTAAATTTGAGTAATCAATGAAAACAAAAAGGCTGAAAAATGATTCAACACAAGAATGACAACAACTTATTAACAAAACAAAATGGAACCAAAAAATTATATACATTCTAAACAAAACTGTTTGGAAAACTTGGTCCTTTTACTTGTAATTGAGGGATAGTATTTTTAATGAAAGGTTAATTTTATAAAATTGCAGTCTTTAAGTTTCTTTAATAGGCAGTCTTTCTGAAGTTGTGAAGACCTGCTTTCCTGCAAATATCTTGTTTTGTGTGTCTTATGTAGTAAAATTGATTAAGCTTTTCTAATTACATGGACAGCACCTACTGAATAAACTCTACTTATTTTCCTCGGTAGGATTGATTAAATTACTTTTATTGCTGAAAACCTGAGAAACTTCATAGGTACTAGGATTATTTTAATAGGCCTGCTTTTGTAATTGAAACTCCTAATGAAGGTTGCATATTTTGGCTTCCCACTTTCCCACTTATGGCTCCCTTTTTGTAATTATGTTTATAAAAATATAAGGGTTTTTTTAACCATAATTGCAGAAACTGCAACCTTGTAGGACTATACACACTTTTTCCATTTTTTTTGGTCCAAAATTAAAGTTTCTTGGAAAAAAAGTGAAGTTAAATTAGAAAACACTTTAAAAATATCTTCTGGAAAAATTCAATAGTTGCTATTTTCTTTGTCACACCAAAGTGAGTGCAGTTTTTATACTTGGCCTTTAGAATTTTCCATTCTTTTATTCCTCAAATCCTTTTTGCTTTTTTGACTTGATTCCATAAGCACTTCTGTGCACTAAGCATAGTTGTGAATTTATCATAGAAAGGATCTTGTCAGAGAAGACTCATTTCATCATTGACACTCTTCCACCTCTTCTACTTCCTTACGTTTGAGTAGTTTCACTTGTAAAATGGAGATGAAGGTCCTCTCTAAAAGGCCCCAGGTTTTACAGTTGGAGTCAATAATATAAAGTATTATTAAATATATTTTCAACCTCAATAGTCCTACACAGAGACAGAATTTTTACTTCAAGTGTTTGATTAGCAAAACTGATGTATTTTCTACAGCCATAGGTATGTTGTACACTTGTGTCTTACGGTCTAAAGGTATTTGTTTAAAAAAAAAAAAAAAATCACTTGTCTTTTGAGACATGCCATGATGGAGTCTCCAGTTCAGACTTTGTTCTGAATGGTAGTTGTTTCCTTTTGGATAAAATAGGAGCGGAGGAAGACTGATATATGTGTTTGGAAGTAGTGAATCCATTTCCAAGGAAATGATTATTAGTGATAATATAAGGATCTTTGTGCTTTCAACAGCAGTGTGCTAACTCAGGGCTATAAATTTTCCACTGGTGAAATACTTCCTGTTAAAAATGACTTGTTCTGACATTACCTATCTCACAGCTGAAGTCTTTTTGTTAATCTGCTTCATTGTTCTTTCTGGGTTAACCAAACTCCATAGCTACTCACTTCCATTAAGATGTAGCTTCCAACAGGGTGGCAAAACAAGGAAGATAGGTCATGGCAAATCTGTCAGCAAGGTGGCTTTTGAAATTTTCAGTCCGTGGGATGCTGATATAGAATAATGAATGTCATCATTAGATTATTACTCTTTGCACTTTCATTATTCATACTAGCTTCTTGCATTACCTCTGATCTATCAGATCATAAACATGACACTAATTATCTTAATTACTTGTGCATGAGGTAAAATGTTCAATGTATTCATCAGCAGAGGAAAACTGGTATTAACTAAAAGACTCAGTCTTGATGATGTCAGTTCTAAAGAATATTCCTCTGACTAGCTCCAGTTTACTCAACAAATTTCAAATCTATCTAAGACTGGAGTACATTTTAGGAGGAAATCTTTCTGAGATTGATAAATTTGAGATTTCTGTTTTCAGATGATATTTCTCAAATATTATATTTCAGTTTTTTTCTTTGTGTTTCATATAAAAGCAATCCAGCCCTTAAAAATCTTTTATTGAGTATACTCTAGAATAACTAAATGTTGGCTTTTTAGTCTAGATAGGTAGTAGGGCTACTGTAGAAAAATGAGGATCCAAATGTCTTCTCTGACCTTATAATAACAAGGAAACATAAGCACTGTCCTCAATCTGAAAAGCCCTAAATCTGTTTGTGCTTTTAAAAAAATCTAGTTCTGTGAACTGGGTTTAAAGGAAGTAAATTCATTTTCAACTAAGCTGAGCAGCCATTTTGACAGCTGTAGATTTGCTTTAGCTACAAGAAGGGAATTAATTTATTTACTTGCACAATACCATGGGCCTGATCCAGTCTTAGGAGACCTGGAACTAAACATCCATTAAAATACTCACAGCTCCTTTTAGACTGATATTAATAAAAATAAATAAATAAAAGTTATAATGCAATTAAATTGCTTATAATTGAATACATTATTTTGACTGTGAGATCATTCTAAATAGATAAACAGCAGGATATATGATGAAGTAGGCTACCTGTTAACTAAATCTACTAGCCATGCCTTAGCTTGAATTTTTTTTTCTTTCTAGGAAATATAACGGGTCAATTGTCCAATCATAATGGATGATTTTGTTGACCTCAAGTACCACTGATGATGTGGATGATGAGAAAAAGTACAAGTAAATATGAACACTTTCTGCCTGAGTCCAGTGTAGTGGTTTCTTTTATGTTTTTTCTGTAGTTAAACTGATCTATTGGTTTGGGTTTTCTTTGTGTCTTTGAGGCTACGAAGCATTTGTAGCAGTATCTGGAAATTCTGCTCATAAGACTGTTTCACCCATCAGTTTAGACCCTGGGCAGAAGCAGGTATACTGCAGTCTGAGAAGGGAGCCTTACCTGGCCATAAAAGCTCAACTTAAGTACCTCAAACAATATGTGGAGAGTTGTTCAGAAATATAATGATATCTCTGTCTTAATAATAGGAAAATAATCTTCATGGCAGGAAATTATGTATTTCTCTAGATAGATATAAGTATGTAAAGTATAGATGCAAGTTTACTTCATCATGGGTTTCCCTAATGTTTATAGGTTTGAAACATATCGTCTGCATACATTTTCAGTAATGGGAGTGACCTTTTCAATTGAAAATTGTCACATTTTCACTATCACACAACTATCCTCTTTTTGCTTTTGCCCCAGATCAGTTAACACTTTCCCGATTGAACAAATTGGGAGCTAGGACAAGTCAGTGGTGTTTTGCAGGGTGACTGAATTGAAAAGTATGAGTGTGGGTTAAAGTATTCAAGGTGGCCTCAGTGTCAGAGAACAATCCCAAAGATATTTATTGTACTGAAACAGATGTGGCCTGTACAGGGAACCAATCTTATTTTAATGACTGTATGAAATATAAAAATATTTTTCATGTCTATTCGCAGCTTTAATGTTTCTAACATTATTGCATTTTAAGCTCAGATTCTGCAGCCTATACTATGCTATATACTTTTCTATTTAAGAGACCTTAGGCGTAACAAGTGCAATATTTTAGCAATGTATCAAAAAAAAATCTCAGCATTAACGGTCATTCTTAATTTTCCTCAAATGGTGACACACTGCTACCTACATTTGTCATCATAGCTTCTACAAGCACTACAGAGCTGACTCAAGCAATCACTTTATGTGGGAAATCGTTGTATAAATGGAACATACATATTTATTAAGCACTCTCTTAATTCACACTCACAATTTGAAAGAACTAATTTAATATCCCCTCTATCCCTCACCTCCCACCACCCCACAAAGACATGGAAGATGGTTGACTATGATGCTTTTCTTCTATAATAGATGCTAGGTCCAATTATATCTGTCAACTGGGCATTTCAGGCTCATTTCATCTTATTAAATTTGTAATGGCTTTGGCAGACCAATGTGGTCTTGGTGAACCATGCGTGATTCCTTCATTAGCTCCAGCATGTGGTTATTTAGCTATTTAGCATTAATCTGATAGTATGTCTGGTAGTGAATCTGTTTGAGGTTAACTTTTATCTGATCATCTAAAACATTTATTAATGAAGACTTTTCCAGCTAATGGTAATTTCAGTTTTTTGTTGCCATGATAACAGTGAAGTTACTTACTGTAATTTTATTCTGAAGTCTCAATTTTAATGAGTAGTACTGATGCCTCCTCTCCCCTTCCCATCCAAAAAGTCTTTTCAGCATATTTCCAAATCAACTGAATATTATGCTACCAACATTTGTCTTTTTTTCTCGGATGTCAACATGCCAGGGAATGTAAGAAAGACAAATATTATTAGGTAGAAGGGACCAGTTAACATAGATTTAGCTGGGAAAAATAAGTTGAAAGAGAAGATGAAGCTTCATAAACAGTGAGAGAAAAAAACCTATTAGTGTTTGAAATGTATTGTTCAAAAACATCTTATTTGAATGAAAATACCATTACCGTTAGTCTGCCAGAAGGTTTTACTTTGAGTATCTCTATTTCACTTAGCCTAATACTGCAGGGTTCTGTGGGGTGAGAACGCTTTCATCTGTGAATTTATTGTTTTGCCAAAATTTTGAAAACAACTTAAAGATAACAGCTACTCTTCACCCATTTGAATCTCTGGTGTCTGTGTTTTCTGTCCCTGTGGTAAAGAAGTCATATACTCTGCTATGTTTATTTAAAGTTTCACCACATGCAATGTTCAAATATTTGATAAGGAAAACTGTTCATTTAAGTCAGAGACCATCAACACAGTTAAATGGTGAGATAGGGACTTTTGGTTTTTAAAGACATTTACTACAGAAAAAAGTCCATTATTTGCTTTTACTTGAACAAATATCTGATTATTATAGGCTTGATTTAATGTTACACTGAGAAAAAATTTTTTTAGAAAATTTAACTATTGAATAAAAAAGATAGCAATTCTTATCCAAAATAATTATTGAAATATAGAATATAATATTGTGTAATTGTAAGTTATACTCAATATCATACAATACACATTTTCCTTAAAAATATTCCTTCACAGACAACTAATATCCAGGAAGCGACTAACACATTGTATTGAATATGCATACACCAGTGATGTAAAGCAAACATTTTACTTGTATCTTAGTTTTTGCAGCATACCTTTTAAAAGATTGGTTTTGTTCCTGTGGCTACCATCTTGCCACCTAATGAAGATTGGATTCATTCAAGATTTCTGAGGCTGCTCTTACAACACTTCACAGAATTAAGCTGTGTTAATCTAAAATAGATAATTATTATATGGAAGTTATTATATATAATAACTGGTAATTCTCTTACCTCATGAAACACTAAGCACACATTGAATCAGTAGTCCCAAAACAAAGACCTTGTTTCAAATAAAACAAAGCACAATAAGTATAACTGACTTCTTTTTAATACAGAAGATGATAGTTTTGATTTAGAAGCAAGTTTTGTAACATGTTCTAATGTTAAAATTCTTAGACTGTCAAAATAATAGAAACAAATATCTTATTAGCACATTACCGTTCAACTAGGATCTAATACTATTTTATTTAAATTAATAGTAAGATCTAGTTTACTTTAGTAAAAGCAAGATAAAGAATTTAGATCACGAGGTCAATGCTGAGGTCAATTTTCCAGACAAATCAAAACAGTATGTCTCGTGTGTGTGTTTCCCTCACATGCAATCTAAAAGAAACTTAAGAAACCCATAGAAATTATTTCAGATCTTGTTCCTTTTCAAGATGACTGCTTTGCCATAAAGTGGAAAAAAAAATAAAAATTGCACATTGCATTTTTTTTTCAAACAAATTACATAGAATTTAAAATATTGTGAAGTTTATATTAAGAACATATATTTGTAGTGCCATTAAAACTGTCTCATTCTTCGGGAGTATTTACTATAACACTGAACATTAAGCTCATATATGTGACAGGTGACTTAAATGCTCGGACCACTTACATGTTTGGCTCATGTACACAGGCTTATAGTAAGCCTCAGTAAACCAAAAGTTTCTCTTCTGAGAACCAGGATAAAAATCTCCAAAAGTATTATGCCTTGTCAGCTTTTCTGGACTGCTTCAGACAAACAGCTATGAGAAGTTTTTGAAGATAGGTACATAAGTGCATCCTTTTCTTTTTATACCTGGTAATATGTCTTAGATCTTTTCTCACATTTCATTCTCTGAGGTCATTGGTGATGCATATATTTTGGGGAGTGTTTTGACTCCAGCAAGTACTTCACCAATATTTTGCAGACAATGAAACTGCAGGTTTCCCTCTAGGTCAGCCTCTGTAAGTCAACCTTGTAAGTGTGATGAATGATGATGAGACACTATTTGTCATCAGAGGCTTTATGGGTCTGTTTGTGAAGTGCAGTCTTAAAATTAGATAATGTTTTTTATCTTTAAGCTCTCTTTGGAACAGGCAAAGGAGGAGAAAAGAGTTGTCAACAAACTTGAGGTTGAAATAGGCAAAGAGAAACAGCAAATTCCTGGAAACAGGAAGCTTGCCTCATTTATAAGGTTGAATGAGGTAAATATTGGGGTTTGCTGAATAGATTCTTTTATATAACTTTGGATCCTATGGCTTTCACGCAAACAAATAAAGACTGTAGAGCAGCACTGAAGTGAACTGGTAAACCGACTGAGTCACTTGGCCTTTGGGCTAAGGAACATTCGTCTTTTCTTTTTTAAAAACACTTAATTTAATATACACTCTTACAAAATAGATAAGTCAGGCTCCTCTTTGACTGAAACCAGTTGCAGAGTGAAACTAGGAGGTAAAAAGCTATTTGGATGTTAATGGTATCATATTGCTGAGATGCTGTCAAAATAGCCTGTGTCAGAAATATTATTAAAGTGAAAATAGCTACCTGAAATATCTACTGGAGATACTTGAAACCTGCTTCATACCTATCTGTATGTGTCCAGGGTCCAGTTTTTCACATATAGAGGCAATGCACAGGGTTATTTTGTGGCATTAGGAACGTAGGTACCAGCTGAAGTAACTCTTGAGTGAATATCTGACAAGCCTACATATTCAGAAGAGTATTTCAAAAACATGGGACAAAAATACTCCACTTACCAGCTGATGAAAGGGGAGAAAGAGGCAAACTATTAAAAAGTCTGGTTAAGTAGTCTTCCACCCACTTCCAACAGTGGTGGCACCTAAGTGCTATAAAACGTGACTATGGGTGCAAGCAAAAACTTTGCACCAAGTTCGGGCTTGTAGTAGTGAAGACACACAGAAGGATTATCTCAACCGCAAATGGTCTTAGCGAATATTAATTTGGCAAGTAAAATAATAGAGAACCTTGAATGAAAATGTCAGCTGTTATTTGTTACCAGGTTATTATTTGTTGCGTTCCATTGTCATACTTATTTCTGGATACTTTACAAAAGTTTTAAAGGTAAATGAGTGAATATTTCTTATTGAGAAATGATTATTAACAAGTAAAATAATTTAATATTTTCTGTTGTAACAGTAATGATATGTAGAAAACATTAAAAAAAGGTAAGTATTCATATATTTAACCATTTTAAGACACTGATGGCAAAATCATCTGAATCAATTTCAATTCTTTGTGGTACATGGGAACTAGAGGCTGAAATATGTCACTATTTCTTGAAAGTAATGGTTTTCTGAAGTTGAAAATCTAAGTTTTTTTGAAACTCCAATGCTTTTTTACACAATGTTTATTTACGCACTGGGACAATAATTTTTCTATGACAGCTTCCAATTTCACATAAAAATCTCTCTTCTCGACATGATATAAAGATATCAAATAAACCCATTTCAAATAGAACCTACAAGAAAATAATTTTCTTGCTTGAAATTGTAATGAAGGTATTTGTTCAATGTTGGGGAAAAAATATTAAGAATGCTCCTGCCGAACCTTGAGCTGTCAGGTATGTGTTTATCTACTCTCTTTGGTCTCAGCAATTTATATAAGCAGCTATTTTTATCAACCTAGGAGTACTTTCAATATTTTATCTGAATATTCATTTTGCTTTAAAAAAAAAAAAAAAAGGGTTTTGAGCTCTTCCCCGCTACTTACTAATGGGCTAGATAATCTTTGCCTTTGATAGTAGCATGAAGTCACATACGCATTTCAAATTTAGTGTTTGACAAACTTGGATTTGGAAGCTCACTATGAATTTAATGGTGACAAATTCCCAGTTAGAATATTTTCAGGGTGATTTACCTTTGGGCAGTAGTTCAACTACACCAGAATCTGCTGTTCTTTGTTGGGAGGGTTCAGTTTAAAACTTTTCTACTAGTATAGGCCAGTTGGGATTATAGAAATTTTGGAAACCTTAATTGATGATTACTCTCCATCCAGTTGCAGAAGAAACTGTCTGTTTCCACAATTCCTGGTGGTGAGGATAATATATGCTCTGTTACTCCTCTCCTTACTTCTTTCCTGTAGATTCAGTTCTGAGCTATCTTGGGTAAAAGTTAAATGAAAAGTGTTGAATTCATGCTAGTGGAATGCTCCGTGGTCACACATTTACCATGAACATTAGGCAGATGATGTGCTTCTCTGCATAAGCATGTTCATTTGGAGAGGAGAGAGATTTTTGAAGGGAATCTCCCAGTTGTCCCCACTTGCTGATGTGATTTCCAACATGGAGGATTCCCAGACTGCACTGACTCGATTGCTTGTGGAAACTTAACAGAAAAATGCACTCCAACCCCTCATGGACATTCAGTACCTATAAAGAAGATTAAAATCCCAGATTACAATATGGCATCAGGTCCTCAGCAACAAATGTTATGTTTCACAAACCACTCCCATGAAAACTGCACCACATGCTAATACAAATATAGACAATGACAGTTCAGAGTGGAGGGGTGCAAAATAGCAACACCTTATGTCATTGGTTCAACAAATTCTGATTATAAAGGATTAAGTTAGTTAAAAACTCAGAGTTCCATTTAAATCTGAAAGGAGTATGTTAACATCTATTTATTCCTTCATTCTCATCTTTTAAAAGCTACATGTCATGGGCATGTAATTACAGTTGCACACGCACTTTACTAAACATGGATGTTGTGTTTTCTCAACTGACACAGCTAATGCTTGATGAAAAAATTGGGGGACAAGGTTAAACAACACATTCAAAAAAACCCAACCCTTTGTCAATTACAGAAGTGATGACTCTCATCAGACATGCAGTAAGCATTTCTTATCAGTGATTTGTGCCTGACACCAAATATATTAAATTAGATGGAAAACTTTTCCAATAGTTAGCTTGCAATCAGACTCGATCTACAAGTCAGTCCATAAAAGTAATTGTGTCTTGCTCTTAACTCCAAACTCTTCTAGAGATAACGTATCTATTCCTTATTTACCTCTGTAGTCACAGAGAAAACCAGAAAAGGGGGGGGTTGTAAGTATTCTGAACACTTTTTTGCCAGATCTCATGATGAGTTTGACAACAATGTGCAAGTTTCAAAGGCGATTAATTGACTCTTTTGTCCTAATTTGCTGTGTTTGGTAGCAGGTTCCTTAAACAATGTAAAGCTGCCCAGGAAAGAAAATACCTCTGGGACAGGGCACTGGTAATGAAAACCACAATTTCTTATTATATACAAATCCACATCAGAGAGCAAGTGACAAAAACAAGGGAGGATATGATTTGATTTTCTGGTTTGTGCTGGGCTTTTGCTTTGAAAGATTTGCAACGATCATGTAATCTATAAAAGCTAGATCTTATTTTGGTTTTGGCTTTAGGCACTTTAGATATTAAAGTGCATTTTTGGCCCTGCAAACAATCAGTTTCTAATGTGACTGTTGTTAACTAGCTTTAAAATCTTACTGAAATCACTCAATGGTATATCTCAATGAACCATATCATCATCTTTCTTCCTATAATACTTCTAAATAACTTTGAGTGTGATTAGAGTGTCTCTTACTAAACTAAAAGCCAGTATCAGTCTGAACTAATGTTCTCATGACAAACCATTTTACTCAATTACAAGGGTCTAAGTCTATAGATTTTTCAAGGTATTTAATTTTATTGACTTCAATCTTTTCTAAACTGCAGGTAGAAATGATTTGTGCTAAATTTACTTTCAGTAACTTAGAAAACTGATATTTTTAGACTATGCCTATATGAACTTTGTTATAAAGTATAGATACAACAAACAAAATCAGATGTAGTTGCTTCTCAGTGACTGTCTTGGGCAGAATCAAATGTAAGAAGATCATGATGATAAGTTGACTTGTAAAAACAGTATTGGGAAAATAAACCGGAGTGAGCTTTAAGAAAAAAAGAAAAGTCATCTAATTTGAAGTAGTGTAAAAGAGAGAGCCAAGTGAATAAAATAATATTTGCATGATGTACTAGAGAACATCTGTAATGTTCTTGGAGGTTGAACAAAAGGTTGGATTAGATATGAGGTTCTCCTGAGTTAATAAATTGTTCTGTCAAAAAACTCTGCTGAAATGGGTATTGGATTGGGGATTAAGCAAGTTGCTACTTGACCTAAAGGCAAGCTATATCATTTATAAAAGACTTAACTAAAATCACATAGTTTCTAGGGTTATTTTAAGTCATATTTCATCTTACTTGAGAATTATTAATCTTATAAGAAGTGAATACTGTCAATGAAGGTTGGAAAGTCTAAGTATGTAGGAATGAAATTGGTTTTTATTTGGAGATGAAGATTCAAGGGCACGTTTAGAAAAACAAAAAGCCATTAGAGGAGACAAAAGTGACAAAGGTAGAGCCAGTAGCTGTTTTTAAAAATGATGAGATTATAGCCCCTTTTTATCCCTTGATTCTTACAGAGATAATCAAATCAGAAAATTTTTATTTCACTGATGGTGCATTTGACTTAAATTGTATTTGCTTATGGATAATTTAATATATTTTTGAATCACTATAACACCTCTGAAGTCCTGTCAGAAAATTCCTTTTCTTAAAGTGTTCTGATTCACTTGTTCTAATTCAGCTTCAGATATTTATTACATTTTTGCACGTATACTGCCTGCAAGCATTCGTACCCAGGAAAGTTCTGTATGTCAAATTATGTACAATTATAAGATACGAACTTAATTTAGGGGAAATATCTAAAAGGATTAAGGAACAACATTATCTGGATATTATAAATAAAAGGTTGTTTCAGTATTCTCTTCCACTGTCCATCTGCTTCATTTCAGAAAGGTAGCAAATTAACATTTTAATCCTTGTTATTTTCTTTATATCCTCAAGGCTTTTGTTTTAAATTGTTTTCTTCATAAAAAGATAGACAGAGGCAAAGTTAACAGTAACACCTTTGTGCATGGCATTGCATTTTCTTAAGAAAATTTTGCTTCAAATTATTATAGCATTGAAAACCATAACTGTGAAACAGAAAAAAAAATTCACCTTTTGGAGTTGGGGAACCTTTTTAGTGTTTACAGCATAAACTATTTTGACCCATTGAAATTTTAAGTGACAGAGTAGATAAAATAAACCAAGTAAAATAGCATACATTTTCTTAAATTGATAAGAAATTAGTGTTAGGTTCAAAATAGAAGTTTTGTTTGTTTTCTTGTTTGTTTGTTTGTTTAAATCAATGACTACTTAATAGCCATTTCAGATGAGGAACAGTGAAATTTAGTGAAACGGACCATTCTGTATGATCACTGAATAGTAAATCCATATTCACTTACATGTGACAATTAAAATTTTATCAATATTCATTTTTCAATTTTAAATTATTTTAACAAAAATAATTGTTCCTTTCAACGTTATATATGTGTCTAGAGGAGACGTGTCCAGAGGAGAGCAACAAACCTGGTGAAGGGTCTGAAGCACAAGTCTTATGAGGAGCGGCTGAGGGAAGTGGGGTTGTTTAGCCTGGAGAGAAGGAGACTGAGGGGAGATCTTATCACTCTCTGCAACTACCTGGAAGGTAGCTGGTCTCTTCTCCCAGGTAACAGGTGATAGGACAAGAGGAAATGACTTCAAGTTGCACCAGGGGAGGTTTAGACTGGACATTAGGAAAAATTTCTTCACCAAAAGGGTTGTCAAGCATTGGAACAGGCTGCTCAGGGAAGTGGTCGAGTCCCCATTCCTGGAGGTATTTAAAAGACACATAGATGTGGTGCTCAGGGACATGGTTTAGTGGTGGAATGGCAGTGTTAGGTTAACAGTTGGAATTGGTGATCTTAAAGGTCGGACTTGGTGATCTTAAAGGTCTTTTCCAACCTAAACGATTCTGATTATGAGTCTATGTCTTAGTTCCACTACTGATGTACTTGCTATCTGCAGTACCAAAACCAATGAAACTAAACATGTGCCAATAGAATCTGTAATCAAATTTAACTGAAGATAAGATGGTCTTTTATAGCTAACCAGTGTTTTCAGCTACACTACCATCGGGAAATTTTGCTGGACTTCATTAGGTTTATAAGGTGCCAGGGAATTTAAACCAGAAAAGCTTGATATCAAGGTGACTTCAGATGCTTCTTTTCACAGCAAGAAGGTACACAGAGGTTCAGCCCCTCACATGATCTATATTTCATGTGCATTTTTCTGTATCAAGCTTCACAGGAAATAAAAGCTAACATTTGGACAAAAACATTTCAGCTATACTTGTCCCAGGGCAGAGGGATGAAGAAGACTTTTCACATATCTAAAGGACTTCTGAAGGGTGATGTATAACATAACCAAAAATCCTGCATACTTTTGTATGACGTGTAATAGGTACTACTTTGAGTCCTTTATAAAGTCAATTTCTGTGTGTATCTCATACTATCTCAGACTACCTTTTCATTAAGACCATGGTCATCTGAATGTTGCAAAACTATCACCACATGGACTCAGCTGAAGGTAAACTCAGGAAACTAAAGGAATAGCATAATTTAGAAGCTTCATTCTCATATTTTGCAGTCTATTTTATTTGTTGATTTTTAGCATGTACTGTAAAATATGTGCTAATGACTTTCCCAAACCATATATAGGATCGTCTAAACTCAAGAAAGCTAGATTTTTATTAACATAGAAACTACATTAGTGAAATTCTTGAAAATAAAAATTCCAAGTTACTACTAGAAAACAAAACTTTCCCCTGCCCATTGTGTCCTTGTGGATGGATTTGTGTTTCTTGAAAGTCATATCCTGTGTGGATTAAAAATTACTAGCTTACTTCAGAAATATAAATGTTTTAGGGATTACTGTGAACCAACCCTCAGTTTTTATTGTTGTCATTGAACTAAATTTATGTTCAGAAGAATATGTTTTAAGCAATATAACTTATATCTGAGATGTTGGGATAAACAATGCTGTTTCTGGTTATTTTAATGACCACAAATAAGATCATACTTTTTTTTATTTTTTCTAACATGGAGTCATTGTTACCATTCTGTGTAGCTCCATAGGAAGCTGCTGGTTCCAAATTACTCCAGGGTGAACAGCGCATCATTCCAGACTAAAGCAAATGTCCCAGAGAGCAGTGTTTAGGGGCTATACGTATAGTCAAAACCCTGTTAAACTAGGCATTGTATACATAGCAAGTGAACAGTGCTTGCTCAGAAGTCTAGAGATAGGACAAGTAATATAGGCACTGAGAAATAAAGAGTGGAATTAAGTTAAAAAATAATTTAAACAGTCAATGTAGTATAAACAGAAGCAGACTTTATGAGTATCCAGAAAGAAAAACCCAAGCAAAGTGCCTGAAATTTATTACACGTTTCTCCAAACCATACTATGGAATGAAAAAGCATTTTGCAGCAGTTGCAAATTAAGTTTCTGTTCTGTACTGACTTAGGAAACCTAGGAAGCTGATCAGAAAGGTAGCATTAGGTAACAGAAGGGTAACATCTGAAAGGCAACAATAATAACATACTAGTTATCCATTGGTAACAAGTGCCTTGACAGTTAACATTAAGGGGGGAAAACTTCTTTTGCCTGTATTTAACCGCCAGTATATAAAATATTGACTACTCAGTGGTCTCATTCTTAATTTCGGTAACCCTGGCACAACCTGGTAGATGACAGTTTTCTTGCAGATGCAATTTTTGTTTATTTCTTTTCTGCAGAGAAGTTACTCTTTATCCTTCTTCGTGTGTTCCTCTAATGGATATAATTGTGTGCCTACAGAATACATGAAATGGAATGTAGCCAAAGAGGGATACCAACATGCATGGGCCTGTAAGCCTTGTGCACAGTCACTTCATGCCTTAGAAAACCCCACGCCTCAAATGTTAGGAAATAAGAAGTCGTGACTTCAGGTTGCACTTCTCAAACAAAGCTCACGAGCTTCATCTATAATCTGACAAAATAGCTGTCTATAATGAAAGGCTTCATATCATTAGAGCTTGCAGCCCTGGCACACGTCAATGCTTGCTATGCTTCTGGTGCTTACAGCTTTTTCTGTCATCTAAAGCAGATTTTATATAATTTTACAAACATCAGATTAAAAAAAAAAAATCATGCTGATGGCAACCATTTCCTATCCCCACTCAGTTTTAAAGGGGCCTCAGTAACATGCAGGTGGTTCTTGGTGTGGCTTAGATGAGGCCCTCTGATTTCTTATAGCAATTAATTCTTCTAGTGCCATTTCCCAGAGTAGTGACATTTCTCATTGGTAAGGACAAGTCATAGCAGCTAAAGAGAAATGACAACATAATGAAGTCAGGTGTGCTTGCATTCTCAGCCTTACCTTAATGAGAATTTAGTTTAGATGTTTCCTCTAAATACAGTTCTCCTGTGACTATGAACACAGTACCAGTTAGGCTTACTTCCCAGCCCAGCATCTTTCTCAAAAATTTGCCTTAAAGCAAACAGCTGTGTGAGTCACTTGCAGCTTTGCACATCTTTTTAGGTACCAAGCATATACATTTTTCAGCAGCTTGCTACTTAGATAATTTATTTAAAGTGTATCTTTACGCTTTTGAATGATAGCAATCACTTACATTATGCATTAAACTAGTTATATTCTCTCAGAAGGGCATTGCAATTGCTCCTCACTACATATTTAATTCTTCCTTTTTCTGAGGTATTTATTGGGTAATCATCACAAGTCTTTAGATGTGTTTCTACCCAAATGTTTAGCCACCTCAATACCAATATGACCCTGATGCTAAAGTTCTGTATTCACACTGCTTGGCTCTGAAATCTGTGAAGCTCAGATGTTCTGCTGGATATCTGCAGGGGCAGGGGGTGGTTAGAAGCTTATGCACAGCCCTGCATCGACCCTGCAGTGCTACCTATTTAACCGCTAAGGGCATTGCATTTTCAGCTAATGACAGTGAGGAGCTGGTACCCAAAAATCCATCATTGGGCTACTTGCACATTATTACATTTGAGTACTTCCCTAAGATTTAAGGAATAAGATGAGAAAATAGATGATGATACCAGTATAATCAGAGTTCACAGGAACTTTTCTTAAGATTGTCCAAAAGTTAACTTATAAAAAATTGACTGATCTACTCAAAAAGTTTTCTCCACTCCAAAAGAAATATCTCATATAGGGCAGGGTGCAGAATTACACGGGAGATAGGAAAAACATAATTGTGGGTGATTTGGGGCATTAAAGTGAGTTGTTCTGTTTAATAAAGGCATTTATTGGCCTTTGTATATGAATCCAGTTATCAGCTGAGATCATTATTTCTTCTTACCTAATGTTTCTGTGAAGTTTCATTTCTATAGTAAGGGTGTGAAATAGGTGCTTGCTGTGCCTGCACAGCTCCAACATTTTCTGGAAGAAGAAAAAGATGGGAAACCTAACAGTTTAAGAAAAGACCATACGCTGGAAGTTATACATTGTGTATGCTCACTGATTTTTAAATATGATAGATAGACATGACAATTTACAAAGTTTTAATTTAAGAAGGTTATCATATGCATGGCATTCCTCTGATTTATTTTTTCCTTCTATTTTTAAACAACTGACAACATCTATCTTGTATTTAAAAGTCAATGCTGGCTAAATTTGATGAACCTAATGATATATATGACCTTTCCCAAACGCCTGTTACTAGAGATCTCAAAGGACTGAAAAAGGGAGAGGTGTTTCCTAACAGGTGCTTCCTTTCTGAGAACATAAGTTACCCTTTCCTGGAGGCAGAAAGGTGGGATGTGACCACTTGAACTTGCAGTGGACATGGCTGGTGATTTCACTGACGTGTTCTTTCAAACGCAAATAGTGACATACTCAACTGTGACACTCATTGCAGACTATTTGTTTTCATCCTGGTGTGAGAAATTAAAATCCCCCATTGTGGTTGATTTGAAATGATAATATCAAAAGAACACATTTAAAACAGGAAAAAATGAATTAAGAGAGTACTATGTGTCAGTAAAAGGATGCTTGCCATTCTGTGAAATGTAATCTTTTCCTAAGAAAATTGTGGACAAAAAGTGAATACTGAGGATGCTTAGTTCCAGACAACTGTAAACACTCAGTGCAGATAATTGATCCTCAATTAAGCCCCCTTGGAATGATGATCAGAAAGTTATGAAAACTCCTACATATTCCTGCAAACCGTAAGATGAACTTGCTTCAGTCCTTCAGCACTGGAATGATATTAGATTGTTCATGTGTCCATACTGTTGTGGAGTCAAGTTAGTACATGCTATTGGGTAATATATTAAAGTAAACCAGGGAGCTTTCAGTAATAGAATTTTTGAAGACAGTATTTACTGTCTTTCTAATGAAAGACAGAAAAAAAAATGTAGCAGGATTTAAGTATATGATCTTGCCAAACTATGCCAGGCCTATGAAAAGTATGTGTATGAATAAGCCTGAGCTGCAAATACACCATTCTGTCATTTTATGGGTTTAGTGAGACCAAATGATTAACTGGAAACTTCATGAAGTTCATGGACACAGGTTGCAAGGCTAGTTTGTAGCTTGGACAGGCCAGACAATAGCAGAGTTTCATGCCTGCAATTTGTGAAAGCCAGCCCGACTGGCCTACTCTGGTGCTATAGTTTTAGAGGAAAACACCAGGAAAAGGAAGTTCACCTACTTCTTATAGTAAGTGCAAGAGGCTGGACATATGAACAGCTGAACCCACAGAAGATGACAGCATGAGCTAACAAAGCACTTGGCACATGGTACACACTGATTTTAAAGTATCTGGAGGTTTATGCTTGTGAGAAAATAGGAAAATATAGGCTACTATAGTCCTGTAGTCCAGACTTACACCATTTCAGAAGTATGAAAAAATAAATTTTTACCATTTGACTTTCCCTCAAAAATTGAGGGAAATTATAATGGAAATTATTTCTGTGCATTGTGGATGCATAGAAAGATACATCTGCATATACTGTCAAGGAAATAAAGTCTTTAAAAAAACCCCAAACAACAGCTTACTAAGAAACAGTTAATGCTAAAATCTAAGACAGGTTCAGAAAGGGGAAAGGTAACCATGACTGGTCAGCGCTGTGTTGTTCTGTAGCTCTGAATCTACTCTTCCACATCATATTCTCCCTTGAAGTGCACTTCTTTAGGGAAGCTGCTGCCATCCTGTTGTGTTCACACTGTAGCGGAGACAGCGGGTAACTCCAAGCCTCAGGTGCATACAGCCATGTGATAACTAATAAATACCACTGCTATATGATACAAGAGTGGAAACCAAGCAGAAAAGTGATGAGGTTTGGAGAGAGATTTTTTGATACTCATCAGTCACTTTATATGACATTTTCAAACTAAGGCTGGCTGAAAAAATTTGATAGTATTTCAGACTCACTACAAAATATTGGTTCAGGTGAAGTTATTCATCAACATAATAAGATCGGAAAATGTGAAAAATAAAAGTTTAATTTTGGAATTAAGGGAATGTTTTGTCTTTTGATTTTGAAATTAAATTGAAAAAAATTTACCTATGACTTGTCTTACGTTATTTTAACTTTCTAATTTTTTTGCCTCAAATATTTATGCTGAGAAACTGAATAATCAAACACTTAAATTTGTGGTAGTATGAATGTGCTACTGTTCCTCTTATTTAGCTATTTGCTGCCTCACTGTTGTGTTCTCCAGCCACATGGAATAATTTTTCAACCACTCATCTTGTGATTATTATCTTTGTTACAGCTTTAGTGTTCTTCTCTGAAGTGTACAAGCTGGTACAATGATCATCTGAAACCTATGGCTGTGTCCAGCAGTGCCTCTCCCTTTTTTCTTTTCCAATGTGAAGTACTTCTAATTCACCACAGATAGTAGAAATTGTGGTGCATCAAAGCTAATTTATTAGAGAATTAATAATTATCTGTCAGGACTACTCACATGTTTATGGTTTAAGCACATGCTTAACTTGGCTAACCTTGACTTATAGCACTATCTTTTCTGTACTGACATCTTTTAAAAAACCCATATATTTAAGGAAGTTCAGACCATTCAAAATTAGGCTTTCAGAAATTCTATTTGTAAAAAATATTTACAAATTCCTTGCTAAAACATCTGGGTTAATACAAACATATTCTGGATGTCTAAAAAATTAATCCAGTAATTCTTGGTTTAGCTATGGCCAGAATTAGATTTTACAGTGGAATGACTGTAGTAGTTATTATGGCTATAATCACAACCATCAGAAACTGAAAATACCGGTTTTATAATGTAGAATTTCATTTTGATTTAATACTGAGGCAACAGAGACAGTTATGTGGGCTAGTAATCAGATATCAGTAGGCCATGTTAATTATCATAATAGTCAGTTGGTTTATTTCCACATTTCTTTTTGATTAGCTTCTACAACTCACTTTTAAACAAGATTATTAAACATTTATTCTCCAAGATCCAAATGCTACTATTCAAAAGGTCCATATAAAATGTATATGCTTATATAATGATGAAAGAGATTTCCACAAATTAAATATTTGAAAGAGAAGCTATAATTTTGAAGCTGTAAATTCGTCTTATTAAAATGCACAGGAATTTAATTTGTGTAAACAGTTGCTCATAACTTCATTTACAATAGCAGAAGTTATGAGCAAGAGATGGTATTAATTAGGCTTTCATCTCTCGTTAATAGTTGATTTATGTGTCTGTCTCTAAGTTGATATTAACTTACACTTTTGATACTGTGTGTTTGATGTATTAAAATGATCTTAAAATCCAGATGAGACCATGATGTTTATTAAGAAATCAAAGGCCAGTATCTTCTCAAACTTGAAAAATATTTTCTAATTTTTATGAGTGTAAATTGAAGATAAGCCCTAAATATGAGATGTATAGCCTTTTTACAAAAAGCCACTCCTCTACTTAATCAGCCCTGCTTTTTGTGGCTGTATTTTTCAACAATTCTGCTTGAAAGAAAAATATCAGATTAATTTAAGTTTAGAGAAATTACAGTATGTTTCACAACACAGAAGAAATCCCTTATTAAAAATTCTAATCAAAGACTTATGACCCTCCCCATATCTTTCATCCCTCACTGATTCCTCAAGTCTTGTTTTCACTTGTGTTTTGGCAGCTCTTTCTGTCTCTTTCTTGATAATCTAGTCTTCTAGTTTCACTTTGTCCTCCACATCTCTGATTTTATGTGGGTTTTGATGCTTTCTCCTGAACTTGTTATATCCCAAGTCTTGCTTTCAAAGTTTCTAGCTACTGAACATCTTTTTAATTCAATAAATGTAAAAAAAAAATCCTGTCTCTGTGTGTGTCTGTGTGTACTGCAGCATCTGCTGTTTAGAAAAGTATTCCTTTATCTTCCCAACTTAAAAGTTTGGTCCAGGGCTTCTGTAAATCAATGCGAAGACTCACTAGCTTCAGTGTGAGATAAACTAGACTCCATCTCCTCTTTCTACTTCCTAAGTCCAATCTTTTGGCTATAACTGTCTCTACTTTTTTTTAAATATAACTTGACTCCATAAAGAGGTTTTGGAGTTCCATAAGGAAACTATAAACAACAGCAGAATTTCTCTCAAAAAAAAAAACCCCAAACACAGGAGACCATGCAAAAAATAAAAATCATGCTATAATTTATGTGCATGCCATCTCCAGGAAGATAAACATTCACACAAAGGGATTTTGTTAGGAGTTGCCAAGAACATTTATGTAAGAGCCTAACAGTCATGTTCACAGTTTACAAGTCAATCTGATAAGGCAGAAAGAATTTAAAATTTTAAGGCATCAGCAAACTCATGGGAAAGTAGGTAAAGTTAGGGGATACTCAATGTATCCATTGAGACCAATCTTACACTGTATGAACACACCTCAGGCTCAGTAGTGTATCATGTCATTGTATGGATGGCTGAAACCATAATAGTAATAATAATAATACCACTTAGATTCAAATTAAATTTAGAAAGTCTACACATATCACCATAAAACTCTTCAGAACTAATTAACTCTACCTGTGGCAGTATAAAATATGTGCAGATTTTCTGTCTGTAGACCCTGAGCACCCCACTGAAAAGATTGCCTTCTCTGTTGGAAAACCAGTCAGTGCACTTGGAAGTAACAACGTTAACTTATTAATGTCGTTGATAATTAATAGTTCAGATAATCATACATTCAAGATAATAATATTAAAAGCACTAAATTACTGTGGAAGATCGTGATAAACATGGTAAATCATCAGGAAATGTGAAAGCTTTCATAATTTTCCCCATTCCTGAATACTGCCTCACATTTGTCCTTGAGAATTACATTGTCCAGATCAAGGAGTGGAGTTTGACACATCACAGAACTTCTACAAACCCACAACAAATGTAATGTGGAACCCAAATGAGAACTGTGATTAGGACATTTGTTGTGAGTGATAGTCTTCCTGTCCAAGAAATGATCAAATTAGATTATCCTACCTCTCCAGAGCCCTCTCAAATGGGTTTGTTACCTGAGGTTAATAAATCTTGATTAGTTTTTCTACCACATAGAATAGCTTCATCACTCCCAATTAACTCAGTAATCAACGAGTGCCTGTTCAGGATGCCCCTTAAATCTATTTTATCTCCAATTTGAACCTTGTGGAAATCATCTCTGCAAGATGGTAAACTTAAGTTCTCCTCTCAGTCACATCACTTTGTAAGAGTCTGACACATGACTCGAAACAGAACACTATTACATGCATTCTGTGGTTTTAGACAATCTGCCTGGATGTGTTGCTGATTTGAATACTCACCTAATCAAGCTTCAGTGCTGATCAATGAGCCTTTGTACACTTTTAAATATTCTCCAAATTTAAGGATTAAGCTGCTCATTTTGTCTTATGATTAAAAGAAGATTAATATTAATTCCTATTAATTTTGTTCATTATTTTACTTCAGGTAGCCACAGCTGGTAAGAAATTGAAGAGGAAAAAATTCATCATTTAAATGGGGAAAACCTTAAATCTAGATTTTTAAGTGTTTTGATTCAGCTATAGGAAGTTTAATTTTAATATGTTTATTGGAAAAATCCTGTTGCAATTGTATATTATTTTAAAGAGCTTGTTAAATCATTCTAGTTTAGTATCTTTGGCTATGTAGTCAGATTGGAAGATTTTCAGGAACAGATCCCTCCAAATCTCTATTCCTAATTTCTTGAAGTCCCATGGAATGACCTGATTCTTCTCCTCTCATTACAAGATAAAAAAGTTGAGGAACTGCAAGCTAAAGTCTTCTCTGTGGGCAAAAGAAGGCTCTTTAGCTACTTGTAGAGACACATTTTCTCAGTGTACTTCAACTCCTAAGAAGAGCTGGTTTAACTGAACATATGTGAGATGTACATTTCTGCAATGATGTATCACAACTACCCAAATTACCTCTTAAAATGCAAATGAGTTTTGTATTGCTACCCCATACAGAAATCACATATTAATCTCTCAAGGATTTAATTTCAACTTTTAAAAGGAAAACAAGAGGCACAGTAAGGTGTCTCAGATTTGATATTTGACAAATAATCTGGATGTGAATCAGTTTGCAATGAAGACATATAAATGTAGATGTTTGCATGTATATTGATATGCCAAGCTTCTATTGAAGGAGATCTACAGAACAAAACTTACAGAATAATTTCACTCACCTTCAAGTGAATATGCAGGGATTAGTTAGGCAGTTTCAGGACTGTACTGGCTGCATTGTTTAGGGTGTTGATTGCATATCCTGAACACAGGTTTCCAGACAGTGTCATCTCAGATGCCCTAGGATGTGAGTTGTCTTGATGAGGCCAGCATTGGCAAGTTACAGGACTTAAAGGGGAATGTCCTTCAGGTGGCAGTTGGAACTGTAAAACTCTAGTGCACCTGAGTTGGTATTGAATGCCTCTGTCTGGGCAATGGCATCAAGCCCTAGTGCTCTATTAACTTTAAGGAAAATTAGGCACCAGCTCACATTGTACACACTTAATTTTAGGTGACTTAAGCTGGAACAGAATTCCCAGCTATGTCTTTCACATGAAGCATTTGCCTGTTAGAGTCTGACCCAATGCAACTGAAAAACTTCTAACAATCCAAGGAGAAGTATGTAAAGCAATATTTTAAAAGATGAAATGCTCACACTAACCAGGAATTTTCTGGGACAGTATGTTATTTCCTCCTGAACATAAAGGAATACGTGAGGAAAGGGGATGTGCAAGAAGCAGAAAGTAACTGCAAAAAAGTGAAAGGAAATTTATTGCTCATAAACAACATGTAGTAATTTTTTAAGCTGAGTTTTACTATGTTTGAACCTCAAGTAAGACAGAAAGGAAGGGACAAGAGTCACATGAGGCAAATGAAAGCAAAAATAATACTCAAGGGGTTCAGGTTTTTTTACCCCAACAAAAATTTCCTGAAAAGATAATGTAAAAAAGAAAAAGGAAAGTCAGATTAAATGATTAAATGATTTTCATATGACCTCTGAACGCAAACTGCAATATCATTTCATGAGAGCATCATTACTCTGAGAATTAAAATACACTTGTGTCACTTGCCTGTCTACCCTCTCTCCAGAACTGGTAAGCAGATGTAATAACCAAGATAAACGCAGCAGTTTTGATTCGGATATAAATGGGAAGCCATTTATTTCATGATGGACTTGGATCTTCAAGCCAATTGCCCACTTATGTTATTGGAGTAGTTAAGCACAGAAGCGATTTTCTTGATACTATTTGCTTTATATTACCTCTGAAACATGTACAACTGGAAAATCTCAAGTTTGCTATAATGATCCTTTCTGGACTTAGAAGGAAATAAACTTTCTTACCATCTTTAGCTTCCGGGTCCTGCTTACATTGCAAAATTGAGTTGGCAAGAAAGGCTGAAAAATGTACAACAAGAAATGTCTGGACAAGTCAAAATATCAAGGAAGTTTCCTTGGGACACCAGGTCTGAATAGGAACGAAGACTTGCGAAAGATAAACAGCTTTATGTTTGTAGTTTACATAACTTTAAAAGTGACGTCTTTGAGAAAACATAATGAACCTCAGATGAATCTGGTTTTTACCTTATTGAAAAGTCAAAATGAAGTCAGATTTGATTTGGAGAATATCGAATGAAAAACACCATAACTGCACAAGACCTTACATACTTCTATTTCAACCTATCTGATTTTGCTAAATTGCCAAAATTGCCTCACAAAACTCTTAATATAATCCTTCATTTGTTTCTGAAATGGATCTTTCAGTTAAATCCCAATCTTTGGATGTTTTTTAGAAGATTTTTGTGGTGTATTTCTTCAAGCAATTGACAGCTCAGTTAAGCAGAATGATTATAAATACTCAGGAGTGAAGCATGTCACTCACTCTGTCTATAAAGTATAAGTGAATCTGTAAAAAACCCACAAAAGCAGTGAGTAAATAATTCACTTTAATTATTTTAACACATAATTTAATCAGTAATTACTTGCATGTGTGGCTTAGAAAAAAATATTTCATCAATTCCAATTTGCAGAAATAATTTTCTGCCTCTCTTATTCCATAGAAATCAACAGCTTGGGAAGCAAATTCATATTATCTAACCAGAAAAATATAATAAATAACCCTCAGATCACTTTGTCTGTGTTTTCAGTCCACTGTTGTAATCTATACCAAATGGTACATACAAAAATATAGCATTAAATGCTTAATCAGTGTAATTCACTTTTACCTAAGCAGTCTTCAGAAAACCAGACACATTTGGTTCAGGCAGCAAGATAGTCTCTTTCAAGCCATTATTGATAGGGTTTGTATTTCATTTGATCAGAACATTTTTTGTATCCATTAAAACATTTTTCCTCTCATTGTGTCAGCTTCCTTATTAATCAGACCTCAGCATATTTTGTCACAGACACAACTTATGCAATAGTTCCTTTTACAAAGAGATGTGAATGTGCAGGATTCTTTTTCTCCTTTGCATTAGTTACCCTTCTGTTGAAAGTGATACCTTTCAGCTTGCCAGGAAATGGGCATTTTGATTTCTCACTATTGTGTAATAAGCTCGTCATTTCAAGGAGCAGCCGGTGCAGCTGTGTTCAGGTGCCACTGCAGAGTGACCTGGACTTCCCTTGCCAATCAGAACAATGAGGAGAGAAAACAGATAACAGGCAGAATGCTGCAGATAACTGAGGTAAAGGATTACAGCGGGAATTGTTTTTGGCAATGATAATCTTTTCCCTTGATTTAACAGCCAAAATATGGCTAACATTTTCCATCACTTTGTCATAAGTTCCATGGAAAGTGACGTCTGAGCTCTTGGTACAGAGCATAGCGTGAGCCTTTCCAGATTTCTCTGAAACCAACAGAGGGTGTTTCACTTACACTTATATTGCAGTCATCTCAGTGAAACAATATTTCTAGAATAAAGCTAAACAGTGTTCAAAACTATTGTAGACAATCAAGGTAAATATATGAACTTGCTACCAAAAAAAGAAAAAAAATAGTTGTAATTTCTTCAAAGCATGTTGTGAAGTGAAACCACTCTTTATAATTGAATAGATAAGATTTCAAAAACACTGAAGTCTTTGTATTGCTCAGCATCAGTATCTAACACATAGGATAATGATATATGATAATAGATTTGAGTAGGTAACACTTACAGTAGACATGGAAAATCTGTAGTGCTATTTACCATGGATTTCCTCATACTTTGCAATATAAACTGGCTCCATAGCAAGAATACAAATAAGTCTGAAGCCATGCTTCGGAAAAGCAAGTATAATCTTGCACTAATACATGTCACCATAAGATCAATATTGAGACTCTTGTAACATATATTGCACGTTTGAAGAAACTTTCATCATATGCAACAAGTTGCTTCTGTAATATGTCTGAGAAAGGGCTAATCCTGTATTACTTGTCTGCTGGCTAAGGACTGGTGGACACGCAAAGTAGATATAGATATGGAGGGGAAAAAAAATATGTCAAAAAGAAGTTTTCACTAGTGACTGTTCTTCATGAATGATGAGATTGCACAAAATATTATCCTCATGGGGAAAGCAAAGCAAAAATGGACTAGATCGATTAAGGTAAACATGGGGTTTATTCTGTTATAAAATTTCAATTTGTAGAAATCGAACGGAGAAAAGCATAACTAGTTGAACCTCAACATGTCAGTGCTTCTAAAAGAATGAATTAAGACCTACTGGGTGTACTTGTGTTTAGAAAAACTATTATGTTGCTATGTGCTACAGGGAGAACCCTGATTAGCCTTGATTAACATCAATGTACAACAGTCAAGGTGGGGTTTAGTTCACTGTTTCTGGCATAAGATTTTCCATAATTATGGGAGTGAGAAAGAACTTTTATAGAAGCAATGAGAGGCAAAGAAAGCTACTATACCACAACAACTTTTTTTATGGAATGTTCATTTGATTTTTCCTCTTTCTTTTTTTTTTTTTTTTCAAATTTTATTCAATACAAGAAGTTTGAGAAGTCTATAAGTATGCTGTCTGGCTGGGTGTCAACTACTCAGGAAAAATCCTACATCAAAGTTTTGTAGTTTCAGCTTACATATTGTTGCATATTACTAGTGGTGCCCAAGGTAATACCTATGATAAAATTGTGATGAATACAATTATGTTCATCTGGCCTTTTGTACACAAATGAGTTTTTATTTAGTAGCTAAAGATTCAATTATTAGCAAGAAGGCAAACAATGCAGGAGAAATGTCTAATGTCTGGTCCTACATCTGAGAGTACAGAATGCCAGCATAGCAAAAAAAATTGAGAGATTTTACTAACACAGTAGGTGAAAGAAGATAATAAAATACATGGAGGTGCACTGAATAATGTAGAGAAGAAAATTCTCATTTATTGTATGAAAACAATATTTCTCTTCGAAATATGCACTGGGATACTACTGGGATGTGTTCCCATGTGAAGTCTGAATTCTCATTTAATTCCCCCTTAGGGTTTCATTCATTTTTTTTCAAATTCAAGTGGCATCTTCATGGCAGATATTAAAGTCCATCTAGTTTTCTGAACAGACCTTTTTATTTTCAGACTTTTCTAGTTTTGTGCTGCTGAATCATATTCCACCTGAGAAGAGCTGTAACCTCTTCACTTCATCTTCCTCAGCCAAACATTGCACATGGTTTATTCATAAAACACATTATACATTTTCTGCCAAAGAAATAAAAAACACCTGGAAGATGGCTGGAAGATGACTGAGAAGATATGGAATCATCGAAAATATGTCTGAAA
Organism: Gorsachius magnificus; assembly: GCA_034008185.1. NCBI lineage: Eukaryota > Metazoa > Chordata > Aves > Pelecaniformes > Ardeidae > Gorsachius > Gorsachius magnificus. Next base: position 171,187,189 of record CM067081.1, read on the forward strand.
GAGATCTCAGGAGCTTATTTGATACATTCCGTGACTCATTCCAGGATCAGCTATCATCTCTCATAAACATTTGTCTAACCTACTGTTACAGAAATCTCTCCTGATAGTGATTTGAAACTTCCCTGAACTCTATTAAAAGTTTCTTTTTGTCATTTACCCCAAATCTGTAACATGTGCCACGGATTTTAAAGTTGAATCCATAGCTGATGCTGAGAACATTACATTCATTTCTTCTGTGAAGCTATCTTTTACACACAGTAAGACTGTTTTAATATAAAAGTGTCAGAGGATGTACTAGGGAGGGGTCACTCCATCTTACTCTGCTTCATATGATCTTTCCTAAGCAATTCTTACTGGCTAGTGTTAGATAAAAAAGGGTAAGTTAGGTGGACCTTTGGACTCAGTACAGATCATTTTAGCATTACACCTTTCAGTCCACTCTAGACTTTTTCTTGTCCTTTCCCTAGATGAGACAGTTTCCAAATTTCCTGCTGTTGGCTATTTTTTTCTTGACATCTCATCATTCTCATTCTTCATTTTATTTCAAATTTTGGAGGTTGGACAGTGTTTCTGAATTGTTTGAGTTTTCTTCTCTGATCTGTTTGCAACACCTTCTGTACTGATGCTGAAAATATGTTTGTCAAAATTTGTTAATAACAATAATGGCATTGGTCCAAGACAAATCTCTGGTCATCATCAGGTAACTAACTCCAATTTCATAATGAGCTGTAAATAACTATTACTTTACTATGTATCAAAATATTCTTTTTCAAACCATTTTTCCATCCAGCTTAATGTTTTTTTATCTATAGCATGTCTCTCTACCTTGTTCATGAAATTATCATGTAAGAGAAAACCAAAAGTTTATCGATGTATATATTACGCATATATTATGACCAGGTGACCCACATCATGGATGAGGAAAAAGCTGTGGATGTTGTCTACCTGGACTTCAGCAACACCTTTGACACAGTTTCCCACAGCATTCTCCTAGAGAAGATGGTGGTTCATGCCCTAGACAGGTGTACTCTCCTCTGGGTAAAAAACTGGCTGGATGGCCCAGCTCAGAGAGTTGTGGTCAATGGAGATAAATCAAGTTGGTGGCCAGTCACAAGCGGTGTCCCCCAGGACTCAGTTCTAGGGCCGGTCTTGTTTAATATCTTTATCAATGACCTGGATGAGGGGATTGAGTGTACCCTCAGTAAGTTTGCAGATGACACCAAACTGGGTGGGAGTGTTGATCTGCTCAAGGGGAGGAGGGCTCTGCAGAGGGACCTGGACAGGCTGGATCGATGGGCTTAGGCCAGCTGTATGAGGTTCAACAAGGCCAAGTGCCAGGTCCTGAACTTGGGTCACAACACCCAGACAAGGTGCTTAGGGACATGGTTTAGTGGTGGGATGGCAGTGTTAGGTTAATGGTTGGACTTGATGATCTTAAAGGTCTTTTCCAACCTAAACGATTCTATGATTACATATACTTCTTCCACTTTTCATCAGAGATTGTTTTTCTGCCACAGAGGAAATGAAATTGTTTTGACCTGGTTTGTTCTTATCATAAGCCAAAATTATATGAGTTGTTTCATTGCCTCTGGCCACTAGAACTTAGATTCTGCATACCTATCTGAGGAGAGGCTTTTGTTCAGATCTCTACAAAGTTTCAGTAATTACTCCAACCTAATTTTCATTAATTTTTTTTGTTGTTGTTTAACAGTTAGAGCAGTAGTTGCTTTTCAGATGCTTCTCATGTTGCTCTTGCTGCCTTAATATGTGACCTTGGCAACATACTGGTCCCCTCTGAGTCCCATTTCATGTGTATTACAGGCCTATTTGTTTAACACAAAGATTCCACTTGATCTGAAGAAAATAACAGACATAAACCCTTTTATTTATGATCCTGACTTTGTGCATTGGCTTGATTTCACAGTAAAAAACCAAAAAGATCTCATTTGGAACAGGTACACTGCAAATCTCATTTGCATTGCCAGAACAGGCCAAACTTGGAAATGTAGATTGTTTATTCTTCCTTCTACTCTACAAAACAAGAAATTCATATTTTTGAGACAATAAAATATATATGCAAATATTGTACCCAAAGGCTGTGTCATATTTATTGAAGGGGGTTGTTTTTACAGTAAAGCAGTTGACAAATTCTCTAGCTTATTTGTGTATTCATGTGCTTAGCTATGTTAAGAGGTAAAGCCTCTTTGGTACCACAAAGATACGACCTTTTGAAAAATGAATTCTTGTAAGTTACCATTCAGAAAAAACATGGCATTTTAAAGCAGGAAAGCCAAAATATTGTACCTGATTTCTTACTAGCCCAGTAATGGACTTGATTTGGTAAAAATATTGATAATAATTCCAAACGTGCCAAAGTGTAATTGATTAGAAGAAATACTTAAGTATAAATTAATCTTTTCACAGTTCTTTCTCAGAATATTAGTAAATTTTACCAGCATAAGTGTATCTGCTACATATGATTGACTGGAAGCAGATTTCTGCATGCAGACAAGAATATCACAGATTTTTTAAACAGAGAAAGTCAGAAAGATTTATTTAATATAGATTGAGGAAATAAATTAACTATTTCCCTAATTTTCCTCTATACATATCTTTCCTACCTGCAATCTGTCTTTTTTAGTTTCTCTTTTCAGAGAACTGATGGGATGTAGCCAGACTCAGCCAAAAGGATCTCATACAAAGACCCTAATCTGGCAAAAATATAACAAAACCTTTATCTTCATATGTTTCAGATCAGGTTCAATCACTCCATCTTGAGCCCACTTCTAATGGAAATTTCCTACTATGTGCCATTTTTCTTTTCCTTTTCTGATGCAACAGCTCTGCATAAGGCACTAAAAAATGAATGGTTTGTTTGTCAGTAAAGGGAAAGAATAGCAGTGAAGGAAGCACATTAGACTGCACAAAAAAATCTTTGCAGCTTAAAGACAGATGAAACCGGTTCAGGTAAGTGCCAGCTCCTTGTAAAACTAAATTTGAGCAAAAGTTTGACTGAAATTCCAAAATATCCTCTTAGCTTCTATCATTTTGCAGAGGTTTTATTTTCTAAATTCATCCTGAAATAAGAAGTGTGGATGCTTTAATGATAGAAAATGGCTTCTAACCACATTTAACTGCTTGAACAAACTCTTGTAGGTAATTGTATGTCAAAATTATCTCCTGGTATTTTGAAGAATTGGGTGTACTGAGGGTCAAGATGTAACAACATCTTAACCCTGTCTTTTTTAACAACTTTGACCTCAAGATGTTCTACTTGACTCCTAAGGAAGGGCAAGGATCTGCCCTTTTGCAGGTTCCTCTTATGTTTGCTGATGACAAAAATAGTTATGTATTCTGTGCCCTTTGCATTTACCTGCTGATGAAGTAGATGTTACCTCTCATTAAGTAAAAGGTTTTTCTAATGGTTCTAATAATTTAGATGCATTAGTTTTCAGGTCTTAACCCAAGATATCTTCTTGTTTGTTTCTTAGTTAAGAAAAAAAAAAGAAAAATCAATTTTCAACATCTCAGGTTGGAGTTTAAAATCCATTACTTGGAGAAACTGAAGATCTTGGCTATGATTACTGTTAAATACTCTGTTGCTTCAACTGTTGCAGAAGTACTTGCTCTTGTAAAACTCATGGTCAAGTCTTGTGGATTAAAATGCTTGAAGCTATCAGGTAACTAAAAACTTTGAACTGCTTCTAAGGGTCAACTTATGAAGGTTTTCCTGATATTCCATTATTATTTGCAGCTGCCTGATAATTGATTTTGTTATAGCTGACAACACAGCTTCAAACAAAAATGCAACAGTGAAGAAATCTGTAGCTGGAAGTGGGCACTGACTTGTTTTACCTATCCTTCACTGTGAACAAAAAATATGTGTCTAAGATAATATTTTTTTTATTTATTTATTAGAAAAACACAAAAAACAGTGAATGAAATCTAACATTTACAGATGTGTTTCCAGTTTGCAAGTTCAGGATGTTTTGTGGTTGTTTTTTGGGGGGAGGGGATGTGATGTGTCAGGTTTCAGTTTGAAATACTCTGTAATCCCTTTGGTTGCCTTTTTGTTTTCCAGAAGCAAGATATAAACCTCAGGTTTCTCATCATTCATTCATTCATTTTACTTTTTAACAATGAAGTTTTGATTCAAGGTTTAGTCTCTTGGGTTATAGTTTGAATATAAATTGATTTTAAATGTCTTTTTCTTAATCTGTTTTTATGTTATTTTACAGTTACCACTGTCTTCCTAATGTTTAATTGCACTTTATTAGGACTTTTATAATTCCTAATGCTATTCTAATATATTTAAACAGAAGATAAAAGGTAGTTCATTACTCAGTCACACTTACTACTTCAATCATTTTTCATATTTGAGTTAGGATTGAGTCAGGTATAATTTATTCAAGTACCTTACTTATTCAAGTGTAAACAAACAAGTTCAAGTTGAATAATTTGTGTTAAACATCAGTTTTTCTTAACTTTTTTAATCTTCAAAAGATTTGCTATCAAAATATTCCAACTGAAAAATTATGAGTTGTTTACACAAAGTGAACATTTATTTCTACTATCTGGGAAGAAATATCTGTATTCAGTGTCATGTGTATTCCCTCTGTCGTTGACTCATTTGCCTATTGGTTATGGCCAATATGCATGTTGGTATAATTAATGTTACATATATTTGTCCATTACTCAGCACAGTGCTATATTCATCTTTTTTCCCAGAAGTTCTGGAATTTTTACCTACTTGGTCCATACTTGTTTCATTATTTCTTTTTCGTTTTGGTTTCTTTCCTTCACTTTAGCCCACTAATAACTAAGCTGATCATTCCCAAGGGAAACAAACAGGAAAAAAAAAATGTTCTTTGAAAAAACTCAGTTGCTCTCTATCTTCAGTCTCTATTGGTTCTCTCTGAGCTTCTTATGCAGCAACTGTGGAATTACACAAGAGCGAGTTACTCAATTACAGCCAGTTCCATCTGTATAAATACAGACATGGAAAATTTTTACCTGCAAACCAGTTGTTATTGATTACAATAGAAAGATAAGTTTGTCAGTCAATAATTCAGAGTAGTAGTGATAGCTATCTGATGAATCTGACTTCCCTCCTTCAATTTCCAGTTATGGTTCAGGTTATGAAGTGCCTTGCTGTGAAATGGAGTTGTATCCAGAGGCACCTATATCTTTGTGTCTCCAAGAAACTTGATAGCGTAGCTTTCATCAGAAAAAAAACACTTTGCACAGTACAGATTTGTTACTTTCATTATAACTGGCTAGCAGAAAGATGCCTGCTCCTGTTTAGACTGTTTTACCAGGCTTTTAAGCACTCTTGTGCATACATACTTGCTTCCACTTCAACACAGTGATGGTTCCAGCTAGTGATTTCAGGGTTTGTTTAAAGATTATGGTCCAGTAACAGTGCCAAGTAATAAGAGTTTCTTCCTGAACATTTTGTGCAAATAAGCTCTTTACAGCCAGGTTAATAGCACTAAATACACCTGCTGATATTTACATTGCTTTTATCCAGCCTGGAAATGATTGTTTTCTTTGCATTTTACACAGAACAGTAATAAGCGCTGACGGCTGCAGTATAAACAAGGAGGGTGGGTGCTTTTTATATCTCATCTTACTTTTAAAATGCCATTTTGCTATGTTCATATTACTAAAGTGATGGTTTTACAATGATATGAATTGTAAGGCTTGCAGTGTACTATTTCGTCATCAAATATATTAACTGGTGAACCTGTATGCACACCAGTGCTGTATAAAATAATGAGTGAGCCATAAACAAGAAAAAAAAAACTTAGCTGGTTTGAAAAGTTCTTTATTCACTGACTGGAAGTAATGAAAAATAATTCTGCCTGTACTGCCAACTAAAAGTGACATTTCCAAACAGCAATATGCAAGGCAAGTTCTTCTTCCCTAGCTAAATTGCTAAAGACCAGACTAAACATTCCAAAGCCCTTTGTTCTTTGTCTCCATTATTTTATACAGAGTTGAAACACACAGTTTGATCACACAGCTTAGTTATATTTTAAAATTTGATGACATTAATTCAGAAACTTTATGCTAATTTTCTCTGGAAAGTAAAGAACTGAACTATTTAATAAACTCAGTTAAGACTGGTGAGAGTAGGGAGAGTATCAGAACAGCAGTGAAAGAGCTAAATGTCCTCATCTCACTGAGTGCAAGAATAAAACAATTTTGTATGAGTTTTACATTCCACAGACTTTACTGCTTAGAAAAAATGAACAGTAAAATAATATTTTGTAACTACTTTTTTGACATAAATCTGGTCACAAGGGTGAAAGAATAGAGGCAAGCCATGTTTCAGTTTGTAATTTGTCACAAATTGGGACAGATAGAACAAAAGGGAAAACAAATTGGGTATTCTAAACCAATCTGAGTAAAGCAGTAATGTAATTACACTTATGTACCTGTTTAAAAACAACAGATAGTAATACACAGGATTGTTTTTACATCCTTGCTGGGTTGAGATCAAGAAGGTAAAATTCATCACTCCTCATTTTAGCAACCTAAAATATAAGCGCCAACCTATCCAGTCACCCAGGTTTTCTCAGTGGAGACAAACAAACATGATTCATGATGTGCAACTACTTTAGATTTTAGTTGTGAACCTTACAGTGGAGTGAATCACCTTCCAGAGGTATCACTGACTGGAGAAACAGAGAGACAGAAGATAAGAGAGTATCTGCATTTTAAATGACTGAAGCTACAGGACATGAATGCCATGTTTAATTTGGGTTCCATTTTTTCTGGCTTGGTATAACCTCTGTCCACTTTACCACAATCACCTCCTTTTTACATCATGGAGTTATAAAATATCTGCCTGAAAATGGCTTTGTCTTATAATTACAAATAAATAATTAGTGCCATAGCTATATATCCTAAACTATAGGATATAAATTAAAGACTGTGGCTAAAACAATATGTAATTAAATGGTATTTTAAAAATAATGCTATTAAAAGAAAAAGTAAGAAAAGAAAGAGGATTGAATGAATGAAGCTGTGAGGAGAAAAATGTCCAAAGATAATCGTAAGTGGTTTTTTGCATCAATTTCCCTTCTTTTTGTCTTACTCTTTACCCACACAATGTACAGCTTAGGTCAGTTTTTCTAACTGCCATAACAACCTTCAGCTGTTGTAACTGCCAGGATACAGCAAACCTAGCCAAGCCTGCTTCCTTTTGAACAGACCATGCAGCTGCAGAAGAAATGAGTATTATACTTAATTACTTTACTAGGATATCCTTCTACAGCTGATTAACTGTTCTTGTAGTGCAGGGGATGTTTGGTGGAAGAGAGAACATGTGCGGTTATTTCCTTAGTATGATTACATGATGAAATGTCATGCTATACCAGTTAAATTTCTGGGTTTTGGCATTTGAATAAAAAGCATACATTAAGAATATGCAGTGGCAATTTCCATCCTCTAGAGCCATCTCTGCACACAGATAAATGTTCTTCCTGATTGGAAGTGTTAGTTTTCAGGCCTAATAAATAGGAACTGTATAGGCACATGAACATCTATGAACTTAGAAAGGCCACCCACATTCTGATGCCTGAGTGCCATTCTTTTAGAGGACGTTAAAAGAATATGAGAGAAAACGTAAGAGAGAGGTAGATGATGTGAAAACTTTTGCCACAAATTTCTCTTTAATGTTGTAATATTTTCCATCAACACAAGCCAACTTCCGCTTACCCTCAATTTGCGTCTACAGCTCACATTCAAATTACAGGTTTGAGTCTTCATGCAGATTGTAAACCCACAGCCTTTTAAAGAACGAATATGCAATAAGTGAAAGAGAAAATTACAGTAAATTGACTTACCCATTTTACCTTCAGTCTTTTTATATATCCCAGTAGAATCTTTAGAGTGTGTATTAATAAAGTGAATGCTGGAATATTTATAATCCTAATTATTCTAAATGAAAATAAGTGGCTTAGGAGAGATCCTTCTGGCTGTAATTCCATTTAATGCAGCTGTATAGTCATGTCCATAGAAGAATTGAATTAGAATTTCTGCAGACAGTATACAAATAGTTTATTTCTTTGACGGTATAATTAACCTTTGGGGTACTAAATTCCAGATGTATTTGGTGGAGTGTTTATAAAGTGTCAGATGAGAAATCCCTGAGTGGCAGATGATTTGAAGAGAAAGGATTCTTCTCAGCCTTTTGTAGCACATAAATTAATAATTTTGTTTTATCTAGCAGATTAAGCTCATTTTACAAAGACAGTGTTCTTGACGTGTTCTAATCTGATCTGCCACAATTAGCAATTACATACATTTGCAGTGCTTTTATCTACCATATATTTGCTGTTTCCAGAAACAAGGAGAGGTATTTCTCTAACATACAGATTGTACTTGGATAAATGACTACATGATTTCTGGAAGATTCAGAATGAAGGGCATGGGGCATAGGTTGAGGAAAGATAGTCCTACAGAACCCTACTAGATAAGAAACACAGATTACTAAACATTGGGTTCTATGATTTTCTGAATTGTACTCACTTTTCAGAATCAGATAGTAATGAAAGAATTTCTGTGTTCGAATTTCTCAACTCACTAATCTTTGAGAGTTTGTCATACAGAATAAACCATCTTGATTCCAACTCCTACAGAGCTGAATATTTAAAGAGCTTATTTTATTATATTTAAAATATTTGTAATTGGAATTTCCTTCAAATGTAGAGCTATCATCTTGAAGTACCATGCTAGAAGAATGATACACACAGTTTTATTCTTTCAAAAAAGAAGCAGTAAATTAAACGAATATAAATAATTTTACATAACTATTGATTGATATTTACACTGTGATAATACTTAGATCACTTCAAGCACCTATATATATTGTACAAACAGCAAACACAGACGCTGCCTCAGGAAAGTTTATAAGTGAATGTAAGGCAAGGCAAGAGGCACAAGATGAATGCAGACTGGCAGGGAAGTACAAGGAAGAAGAGACACAGTATTGGTCAGCATGATAGGAAATGGTCTCAGCAGCCTGACTTAAAAGCTTCATGTTGAAGAGATCAAACAAAAGTTGTATATTATTATTCAGCACCAGGTGGGTCTTTGTACCAGAAAGTTTAATAACCTGTGGCTTGAGAACATCAGTCTGTGGTAAAGATCTTAAAAAAAGTGAAGACACAAAGAAATGTACCTTAAAAAGGAAATGTTCTTTTATCTACATTCAGATCCTTTTGATTTCTCAGCTCTTCATTTTCCCTTCCCAGTGGACTTCAACTTGAATAAGGGTGTAAAAAAAAGTATATCTGAATGATCCCAAGGTAACTAACAATGTGACAAAAGAGTGAAAGAAGAGTTAGTAAGTTTTAAAATATTATATCATCAATTGTAAGTATCACAAGTATTATTGGACTCAGATGAGTGTAGCTTAAAGAAAGAATGTTATCCAAAGTGCACTGTCTATATGATGCAATTGATTTAATTAACATGTTGTTGACCTAGGACAGTTTAGAAACCTGTGTGCTAGGAACAATACATCATCTATCTAAGCTTTGTTCTAGGGACAGGAACCCAGATACTAAAAGTCACGTAAACATTGATTTCATCTGAGACTCTTTGTCTGGTAACTCCATTGCTTGAGGAACCTCCTCTTATTGTACAACAATATCTTTAAACCCCTAATAAAATGGTCCCTAGAAGTAGATTAATGAAGACTTGATGACTCATTCAAATGCTTTAATTCTGATGCTTCAGTTCTATATTTGTCATACAAGAGCTTGATCTGCCATTTCCAAACACGAATGACCTCAAAATAAAGCACTTAGATACGCAGGTTTTAGGGTAGAAGTGAAGCCAGTGGCAGTGGCAAGCACTCTGCACAGCTGAGAACTGCAACTTATTTTTTTCAGAGGGAAGAGACATTTAAAAACAGTTAAGGAATTTTGGAACACACATTTTGATTTTTTGTTTGTTTGCTTGTTTATTCTTCAGTGCCTAACCAGATGTAGTAATAAAGGTCATCATGTCTGTGTCTCCTGGATCATATGTACTAACATTCAGAGGTGTTCCAGCTAACTTGGAGTTGATTTAGAAAATGAATTTTCATAAATAGGTTTTAAGGATTGAGTGGCCTAACCTGCTATGAAGCTTGTCTCTGGCTACTTCGTGGCATCCTAAAAATTCAAATGTCTTCAGCTAAATCCATCACATACTCATTCAGTGGTGATGATTAGCACTCATTGCACCTCTTTTCAGACAACAGCTCCTGAAATATTTCTACATTACTGCATGTCATAATTATTTCAGAAAATAATGACACTGAGGTGAGTTAGCTTGGGGTTAAGTATCAGTAATGTGCTCACTACCAGGCAAATTTATTCTCAGTGTCACATGCCTGGTGAATTTTTCTTGTTTCTGTGCGCATTCTCTCTACTTAAATAAAATGGGTAAGTATTGTTGTTACCGAGATCAAAAGGGTCATAAGTGCAGAAACATGGCTTAGGTGGTTTTGATCTACTCATGAGCATTTATTGTATTTCTAAGGTTTGTTCTCTAAAGAAAGATGTTTCTGCCGTTAACTACTGGAAACAATAAACCCTGCTTCTTTATAGTGATAGATTTTGTTTGTTTTATTTTAGATATAAAGGGCATTCAAGGCAAGTTCCAGTACAAGATTTAGGTACTAAAATAAAATAAGTTTGGGCTGCTGAGGGGAAATTGTGATTGCAAAGTCCTGACTCACCTTCTGAGCTGGAGACACGTAATCTCTATAAGCTCTTCAACATTTGATGTTAAATCTCTTCAGGTACCTATTAAGTCACTGCACGTGCCCAGAACTGTCCTATACTTGGCAGGCTTAAGCAGCTCAGCACTTAGATCGTGTCTGAGCTCAGTTTAGATTGAGAAACTAGGAGGAGTGAAGTCTGAATCACCCCAAAAGCTCAACCCAGTAAACACTCCCAGAGGCCATAGAACATGGCAGGACCACTTTCTTCACACACTGCAAATCTAAAGTAGGTCAGTTTTAGACTACAGACAGAGATGAGAAGCCTTTCCCTTGTTTCCCACGCAGCGTGTTGCTTACTGGCATACTACTTAGTGCACACACTGAGCAGGTTGGACTCCGAGATTTAGTCCCATTCTTTTCCTGAAAATTCTGATCCAAGTCTTCCACCTTCAAAGCTCATGTCCAAGCCACCAGACAATAGTATCCTGAAGTGTGGGAAGACAATCTGCATATCTCTTCTGAAGGTGTCCCCAGGCAGGTAAGGGTACAGGATATACTGGACCAGAGAGGAGGGTGTGCACAGGATGAATTTGACTTTGTAATCTGGTGGGTAGACTACCTTGGAAAACCTTGAATCTGGCTAATGCTTCCCAAGCTGTTTTTGTATTTATTATGATATGTTTTTTTACATTAAATCTTTACATTATTACATTAAATCTTACAATCTTGCACAAGACTCCTTCCTTTTGTCCCTCTACTGCAGACAGTAATGTTATATCAGGAAATAATTTTGCAGTTACTCATAATCCATGAAACATAAAACAGAACTTCGCTAACATTTCAAATGTTATAGGAGTCTGACCCAGCACGTTATCTGGTGTCAAAGGACATCCATTTACTACATGTTCATTTTGGTCAACTGAGAATCTGGCTCTTCAGATAGACAACTCTAATTTGATTAAAATCCACTTAAATTAAATAGCCAAGAAAGTAGTTCTCCAGTTTCTCAGACTCTCAACATAAATATCTACACATGAAAATATGGGTTCAGCTGCAGACAAAACATATAAATAAGCAGGTAAAAATATATAAATTAATACTCAGCACTTTCAGCTATAGGCCAACTGATCTATAATTCACTGGAGCTTAATTACAGCATACACTAATTATGTGCTTAGCTCTGAAGCTTTTAATAAAGAAAAGCATTTCTTTAAATATATCTAATTAGGTAAAGTATCTGTTCTGGTTTAGCTGCATTTGGCACCAAAATGAAAAATACAGTGAAAAATAGCTTTCTCTTCTTATATCCCCGAATTAGGTAGCCCATTGTCCTCTTGAGTTTCCAATACAAATGAAAGCAGTATTATAAATAGATCACATTGCACTCACAAGTTAAGGGCCTTAGAAACCTATATGCATGTAACTATGTATATGCCTGATAATAGCCACAGTGTTTTGACTACCTCTTTGTACCCCCAGTCCTGACAACTGTTCTGAAGCCACAGAAATAAATTCCTTAGGACTGATATATTGGTCTTTTTTTTCTCAGGGAAAGATTTACTCCTTCCAAAGGGTAGGTACAATTAGCTGCCCTTCTAAAAAGACTCCTTTGTTTTCAGACAGTCATAAAGAGAATTCTGAGGTGTCCTAGAAGTGGAAACGGTCTATTAAGTCAATTCAAACATATTCCTGACAAAACAGGCTTAATCCCCACTGCATACTAGTGCTACATTGTCTCCTTTAGAGGAGACATGTACTAGAGATTTCACATTTTCACCTGTAAGCAACTCAGAATGAGAACTGTCACCTTCATTACTTACATGCTGGTCCTTTTGGATTTATTTGAACAACTTTGCTCACCTTTCATATCCAGATGAGCCCTGCTCATTCTTCTACTACATCAGGGGAAACTACTTCTTTAGGCAAAACAGTGATATTGACAGTGACAAGCAACCAAGCTGTGAATGGTGCATCTTGAATTTCCTTTCCTTTCTTTGTCATTATGGGTTTTCCACCTAGCTCTTCACAGTGAGTTTTGTTCCTTCTCTATTTTCTCGACTCAGACTCCAAAATTACTGCCATAAATGGATCTTGTTGATAACTTGCTTGACACCTTGAAACATTTGTTTTCAATTTATCAGAAGCACATGTAATTAACTTCTAATTCCAAGAGCAAGAATAACCATAGTCAACTATAAATGCTGTTAGGTTTATTACAGGAGACAGAAGGGAAATCACGAAAAGATGGGGAAAATCACAGCTAGGTGATGTCCAGTATTGCTGTGATTATTTCCTTTGCCTCTATTATTTGTATCCACCAATTTGCCTTATCTTTCAATTTGCCTAATATAAAGCATCTGGAATAGTTGTACAAGAATACGTTTTTCCGCTCCTTTTCAACAGGACAGAGCAGAGAAGGGAGGGTATACTGTATATTCACAGGTAAGGAATTACTTCCATCTAAGTAGAGATTAAATAACTTAGTACTCCCAAAATATGCAATGGAGATATGGCAGAAGTCTATAAAAACATTAATTTGATGGAGATGATGACTTGAAAAGGATAATCAGTTTCAAAACAGCAATCTGATAATTTAATTAGGTGTTCCTATGGCTTTATTACAAGAAGTAGCAATCTGAAATAAACTTATGGAGTATTGCCACAGGTAATAACAGACACACAAAACATATATGGATTCAAAATAGGACTAGAGACATTAGTGGAGCATAGGTGGATTTAACTCTGACTTTGAAAGTGCCTGAATTGCCGATTACAAAGAGCTGGGGGTAACAACCACTCTGGACTTGCTTATTTTTCTGTATTTTCCCTAAGGGTTCACCACTAGTCACTGTTCAGGATAAAACAGTGGTCAAGACAAGCTAATTCATTCCGGCAGTTTCCTACAGTTATAGCTTCTCTTTGATGAAAATTTGGTTTGGGTTAAAACTGACTTTATTTTGGAAAGTCACTTCCATATTAGACAGCTTTAGATAATACGCTTTTTAGGAGAGTCTTTAATTATTGTGCTCTCAGCAGAGGTACAGTACGTGATTGTGTTCCCAAGCACAACTGATAGGCATAAAAAGTTAATCATAAAATTTTTAGATAGACTACTGATCTCAATGAAGCTACAGGGAAAGTTTCTTTCTTTTTAATGAAGTCAGGGTTTTCTCTTTAGTACATTATTACACAGATTTTAGGTATAAATTAGTTCTTAGGTATAAATGAGTAAGAAAAAAATATACAGCATGACAGCTGTCTGATCATTGAGGCCAAAAAAGGAAACAAAGAAAATTCATGGTATCTTGAAAGTTATGTTCTACGTCTCTGTTACTTAGCAAATAACGCTGGTAAGTGCAGCCTTATGACAAGTACTCCATTTGTTTTTCCCATGCCATATGTCAATAGTGGAAGTAACGGAGAAAAATACCATACCCTTGTTTAATTGACATGCATTTTAAAATCCTTGTCAAAACTGCATAATTATTTTAGTAGCATAAATTTGCCAGTCTCCAGATTTAAAAGTAATTGGGAGCCTAACAAGTTGTAGTGTTTTTCTACTTGATGGTAAGAGTTTATAAAAGAATCAGAAAATAAAATAATGTTAAGAGAAAAGCTTGCTAACCTTCTGATACTTTGCATTTACATTGCTGTAGGTGATACTGGGAGGGACACTAAAATAATAAATTGCCAAATATTTTCCATTTTAAGGCTCTTTTTTTATTTTTCTAAATATTTGCTAAATTTTAACATTATGACCTTATATTTTTGCAAGAATTTTCAGCAGCAGCAGTTAGGTGCTTCTCAGAAAAAAACAGGAAAAAAGAAAATGTTCTTATGATGACGTTAAAAACATAGTCATGTACCTGAGAAGTGCTTCATGGTTTATGATTATGTATTTTTGTGGTCACACTGGAAGCTGATTGACCCGTGCTATGAATGAGATGTGGACAAACCTTTAGGTGAATACAAAGGTCCTCTGAAAAATCTCTGATATATTTTCAGCAGGCATATCTTAGTATAATAACCAAAAGTCTGTTATTTGGAAAAATGGTATTGGACGATTATCATTACAGTCTTTGCTATAACATCAGTAAGCAAGGGAATATGAGTTAACTGCACAAATTACTTTAATGTAATCTTTTCTTAAAGACTGAGAAGTTGACCTTAAACCATTAACACTTTCTATTTTTATATGTAATTTTAAAGCTTTTAGTTTTGTTTCCCTGTAGCTTTGAAGTAATGACATCACTTAGGATTCAAGGCTAGGATACCATGAAGTTATCTTTGGTTATAAAAAAATATTAATAATGGTGCTTTCTTTAGGTGATAATTTGTGCCAAAATGTAGCATTTCAATAGCTGCCCCACTTCATGTCTTAGAGAATCTTACCATATCCAACAAGACCACAAAAGGGAAAAAATATAAACTGTAGTTGTATACAACATTTCAGAAGTGTCCCAGTCAAAAATGCTTTATAAAACATGTTCTGAAACAACCAGGCTCATGTCTCTACAGTGCTGAAGAACTGAAATGTGTGTAGATAGTATGGAGGTTAGGGGGTACAGAGTCAAGGGGTGCTTCACAGCTTTGAGAATCTAGGGATATCATTTTATAAACATTTTTTCCAGTGGCAGAACTAGTTTATGTGCCTGCTTCTGGCTAGTCATTGTGAACTGCAGTGCAGCATGTATCTATGCAACTGTTCTATGGGGTATTAACACTACAAACCAGGCCATTTAAATGAGGCATAATAGCAAATATGTCTTAAAAGTACTCTTTTAGTCTGAGAAAAATTATTTCATTTGGTGAGGTAGCATAAATAACTCCAGGATGTCTAAATTTTGGACAGTTCAAGTTATATAAGATGAAAATCCTAATGTAAAGCTTTTTATTAAGGCACTAACTGAACAAAATTTAGATTTTTTGCTTTATGCTGTTTCTCAGCTTCAGAGTGACTTCAGCTGCAGTGATCTCTCTTGCCTGAAACAAACCTTCACTTATTCTCTGCTCTGATTACTACTGACTAGTAATTTCCATTTATCATTACTTCAGAATCATCAGATTTAAACAATTTTCTACATCATTATTTCTACCAAATATTTCCTACACATAGATTAGAGAGCAATTTAAATTGTTAGTTTGAGGATTGTTTTGTACTTACAGAGATAAGGAATCCAATAATGATATCTTCTAAACCCTTTTTAATTCTATAGTTTCCAGACTTATGACTAGAATTTTTTTTTTTTTTCACAGTTAGTTGTAAGGAAAATAGAATAATCTTCTGCTCTAATTATGCCTCTAAATGAAGTTTTAAAGGGCTAAGACAGAAAGGAAAATAATGTGTTGATACACCATTCCGGAATCTGAAGAAAAAGCAACTCTTAATGGTCTTTCATGATGACAAAGCCACCTTGCAAACATAAATGTTGTCCTATCTACTGGTAGGACTAAGACTAAGAGCTAGTTAGAAACTTCTGAAACAGCCATTTGTAGCTTTTAGGTTGAGGCACAAGTGTTCTTCCTTCAGACTCTGCCTTGCAAAAATGCCTTTAATGGAACAGGACACTTTTTCTCACAGCCAAGCTGTGAGCAGGTGATTAGTGCTGCACACAGAAAGGACCCATGGAGAAGGCACTCAGCAAGGAGATGGGTGCCTGAATTTTCTTTCCTTAAGCTTAAGGACAGCTTAAGGACTGTTCAAGTTTTCTTTAGGAAGTTAATTTCAGAAAGAAGATGATTCAGGATCAAATGACTTCTGTATAGTCAATCCCTCTGTGGCCTTGGTGGGTCAGTAGAATCACACAGAATACGTAAGACAAAAGCATTCCAGCTTCTTCTCTTCAATAGGATGACCTCCCCCCCTCATCCCATGGTTAGATCTGAAGTATTTGAACTGGTTTTGAAGCTGTTAAGGGTTTAGACATAGGCGTTTGACATCAAACCACTGGAATTAAGCTATCTTGTTTACTTTTCTCTGATCTGGTCAAGCTATAGATCTGGTCATTAACTAAGGCTCAGCTTATTTTGATTTCTGAGTTTCTTTAATATAAAGACATCTAATGTTGCCAAGTATCTGTATCAAGCTGCTGGATGAATGACTAAATGCTTAGTAAAATATTAGAAAGCATGCAAAAGTCACTTAGTAGCAGCTAGTGTGCCACAAGGGCATCTGGATGCTTTAGAGGTTTTTTTTCTTTTTAATTTTTTCCCATGAAGATTAAATATAATATTTAATAATTTGGTTTTATTTCCCTTCTAAAAGTGGGTATGAATATGAAAAATTTATCTGAAAAGTTCAGTTTACCTCAAAGAGTAAGTTGACTACTTTTTAGTTGGAGAAGGGAAAAACAATATTCCTCTTTTTATTAAATTATTCTTTATCTTTATTCTCCTTAAATGAACATTCTAAGTGAATGTATTTTTCATCAACACTTTTTTCTGTCACAAGATTTTTCTTTTATGTTTGATTTTTCCATAGTCTTAAGGAATCTTATCTTCACAGACAGTAGGGTTTGTTCATAATTTGATCTGTACAATTTAATATGTAGTTTTTCATAGCTGTCACTCAAAGATGTGCATTGTCTCTCCCCCCTGTAAAACTGTCTCCTTTTTAAATGATAGGACCCTAATTTTTTGTCAGTGATTAAGGTATCCAAATTCCAAAAGGTCTGATTTTCAAGTCCTAATCCAGACTCTTGTGAACTTCAACAAAAAGTTTTGAGTGAGTTGAGCACTTCAAGATTTGGTATGACATACAGACATTTGACATGTCTGTCAATGTCGAATCAGTATATTTATTTATTTATTTATTTGTAGACCTTTAGATTGGATAACTACAACTGGACAGACAATCTTTCTTTGAGATCAATTACTTCTATAAAAAGTCCAAAAATTAACTTTCCTTTTTTCACATGATAAATAACTGACAATAACAGGAAATAAACAACATAAGTCTCCCTTGATATCAAATATAATACAAAAGGTATGGTCTCTCAAAAAGAAAGGTAAGTATTGTATTTAAAGAGAGGCAAAAAAGTCAATTGTTTTTATTGACTATTTTAAGTATTCTCTTTCACATGTTTACCTGATAGGAAGAATGGCTCAGCAGAACAGCTTAAAGCAATTTCTAGCAGACACAGATAAAAAGAGACCTTGTAAACACCAAAACCCAGAAAGACTCTGGAATGTAACCACCTTTGGTTACTGACAGAAATGCTGTGGTCGCCAAATGTATAAGCCTAGATCACCCATGATGCTCAGCAAGGAAGAAAAATATTAATAAGACAAAAAGGGTGAAAAAAATAAAGTGCTGTATTTGTATGAATAATCTGTTGCATGTATACATGGTGTTATACAAAATAAGCCAGAATGCACTGCAGCACTCAGATCGGGCTTCGTGATAGCAGATATTTCAGCAGCTGTAATAAATCCCTCACTGACGCTGTATGCCGAAGTGTCAATAGCCTCAGCTACAATTCTGATTTTCTGCTGGAGTGTGTCCTTCTTATCCTTTGAGGTTCATAGAAAGCAATACTGGGTTTTAGTGGCATCAGGAATACCTAGCTATTCCCTTAAAAGATAATTATGACAAAGCCTCCGACAGGAGACAAAGCCTCTGACAGTCCTGCTATGCCTTCCTAGATAGAAGTAACTTCTTAAGGCAAGTATTTTCCTTCCTTTTTATGTACTTCAAAATTTTTGATTTATATCACCTCAGAATGCTCTGAAAAATTGCTTACATTGATACCCAAGTGTGCCTTCTAAAAAGTAAGTCTGAAGTGATGATGTAAACTGGCGAATCAAGTATATTGTGTCATTGTCTGAAAATTCATGTCCTATTGCCCAAGCCACTGTATGAAAGTCCAGCAAAATATTGGACATTTTATGGAGCAGGGATAATCTGTAAGCGTCACTGAGTATTAAAAAGTCTTGCTCTATTATCTACTAAACAAACACATTAGTACTGGTATATCCAGGAGGAAGGGTGTAATTGATGTAATTAATGTTTTTGCTTAGCCATCACAGAATAATTTTCCATACACTTCCTTCCACCTCCAAAGAAATAAAAGTACTTTATTAATCAACAAATTCACTGTTGTTTTTCCCCCGGAAATTTCTGAAGTCAAATTTAAAGTCAAACATGCACGACCCCGAACAACACTAAAACAGATAATTGATCTGGAAAGAGAAGCATCATAAGCTGAATGTAGATCCATCTAGCAGTTGTAAAACTGTTCACACAGACTGGAACGGAACTAAATTCAGGGTCTTCCACTTACTTTAGTGAAACTTCATGTTCCCAACACCTTTGAAAAGTCAGCTATTTATGCTATGCTTATCATCAACTACAGTAGATTTCCATATGGTATCCTTCAGACAAATTTCCTTAATTGCTTGTAACAGTAATTAAATAGTAACCTGAAAATGAAATTACATCTGCAGCTGGAGGAATATTTCAGTTAAAATGATTAGCCTTCTCCTGTTCATGAATGGTTTGAACACCATGGATTTCTGCCTGTGTGTCTAATTCAGGGATACTTGCCACACTGTTATGCCAACAAATTCCATCTTATGGATGGAAGAGTCAGTCACAGCTGTCATATATGTTGTGCTAGCTTCGTAATAATCATGGTCTGGTAGAGAGGATGGGTGAGTGGGGACAAAAACAGAATAAGTTTCTTTCTGGTAAGAATTCACTGGGTAATCATTTGTAGCAAAAATAATGTAACTTTGCATTTATTAAAATTTTCACAGATAAATAAACAAAAGTAACCATCTGAAGCATATTTAGTCTTAAAAGTTTAAATATCACTTATGTGTATGGAAAGAGAACATTAAATGCAAAGACATTACTAAAATCATTGGTGTGCAATGCAACATGTACAAGATACATGGTTATTCATCTGTTGTTCCCTGCAGATGTAACAGCTGAGGCACTGTTTTCACTCAGCTGGGAAGAGAACAGTTTTCAAATCCTTCTGGGAATAAGAAACTCCGTCCAAAGAGAGTCTGTTCTGTGTAAAGCAATGAAGCCTATGTAACCTAAAAACTTTAGGATGATTCCACCAAATAGAAACTGTGGTTCTATCCCTTGCTACTCAGCGTTAAATATTCTAGAAACTCTGAGCTAATTTGTGTAGATTAATAGCACTGAGAATAAATGGAACCAATTTCATGTTTTGCTTCAGTTCCTTATTTGACTTCAAACGCTTGACTTAGCATCTCTTAGGAATCCAGAAGTTCCATAATTTCCAAAACCTGTGTTGAGTAAACCTATGTGACTCAACCTCTTGGAAATCTTTACATAGCAACTTTGATCCACATCAAGGAGTAGTTTCTCCTTCAGACAGACAAGCTTGTATTTAATCACCAATGCTGCTAGAAACAATGCTTTGTGCTGCCTAGGAACACCTGAATTCTCATTTTTCAGGAGCTGTGGGACTGGGTTCTTTAACCAAGAAAAGGGGTATGAATCTGTGGCCTCCTTACTTCTTCAGAGCTCTTTAAACACCATTTTTCTCTCTTAGAGGAGACAGTCTCCTCTACAACAGCAAATTTAGGCAACTGACTCAAAAAGCTCTTCAGCTGATTATGGTTATGAATCCAAATAGGAGTGAGGTACAGAGTTCCATAGGTATTAATTATTTGCTAGGGGAAAAAGCTGGTTGGTGTGGAATCCAGTCTTGGACCACAAACTATTATCACAGTATGGCAATCCTGTGTCCTCATGTAACATTCTTTACACTGCTCAGTACAGTGATGCCATCTGAATACTACAGTGGGCAGCCCTGCAGTACCAATGTCAGTGTGAGTGTAAGTGACTCTTAGTCTTGTTCCAACTAAGCTGTGTCTTTTCCTCTGAAGGCATGTCTTTTTCTCTCAGTTTTCTCTCTTGACTGACTATAAAGAGAGGCAAAATTGGCAACATTTTTAAATGAGCTGCATCAGTTGGATAACAGAAGTTAGGTGGGATGAAACCTAGCCACTGTGGCTTGTTTCTCAATTTGTACAAGGGGGATATGACAGCACTTTATACAGGGTGGCTATGAGGGCTTTATCTAGGCCTGGAACAGGGTTCATGTAAGTATGTGAGAGAAAAGTATCCTGTTAAGTGCCTTGTGAAGTGAATATAATCCATTCCAATAAGATATTTAATTTATACTTTAAATCAAACACAGATTCAGCTTTGGCTTTGATAAAGTTTTATAAAGATAAAAAACAGTTGGAAATGTTAGTGGAACCAGATCATCTTTAGAGCTGGCAGAAGAATAGCTCTACTTTGCCAGGACATCGTCACAAACACAACAAACCATGGATTGCTCACCTGGACTCTGAATCAGAACAACTTCTGTTGACCCAGGGCTTTCAAAATGTTTGCAGGAAAAGACAAAGGGCAGCCTACAGGCAACCACATTTTGAAACACTCTAAGAAAAAAAGGTCTAGGTAGGCCTGTTTTGCCCCAGGAAGTGCTGGTCTATTACGATACAATTAAGAAAGGCACTTAGACTCTATCATTTAAAAGGCTACTTGTTAGAGTTAAGACTAGAAGAGAATAGCATGGATAATCTTATGTCCCTTAGAAGCTGGGACAGGCTCATTAGCATCAAACAGGTCTCTGACCCACATGCAGCACACCATGCAGACTCTGTCCATAACAGAGATTCTCCCCTTACGGTCTTTCAAGCTATTACAGGATTTTCTTATGAGGAAACAACTCTGTCCATCATTTCTGAAGTCAAATAGAAACAAAGTTCCCATGAGAACTTCTTCTCACTGCGCTGTTAGATAAAGGTGAGGCCACGCAGGAGGCATAATCACCGGTAACGAGCAGGAGCTGCCTGCAGGCTCCCCTGTTTCAATGAGCTGGTTGAGTTTGTCCTGCGGCACGACCCAGCACACCGCACAGGCAGCAGGGTGCAGCCTGCACCTGCTCCGGCCAGCTCTGCCGTGGGTCCCTCACTCCTCCTGGCGCAGGGCGCTGCCCGCCAGGATCACTACAGCCTGCATCCTGAGGATCACAAATGAGGTAAATAAGGTGATCCCAGAGAGGTGTTAAAATACGAATTTAAAAATGGAGGCCTGCTTCTGTGTTGCAACACTGCTGTCGATTCAGTCCTGAAGCGTTACGTGGCTTAATGGCAGGAGAGTGCTTGATGAGTCCTTATGTAATTATGAGCTGGCTACTAAAAATGGCACATAACTGAACTCTGGGGACTACTGTTTTCTCAGCGATAATATTTTTCCAGTGATAATGCTGAAATACATTTGTTGGCAGCAGATTTAATAATCTAAGTAAATATTTAGCTGCATCTGTTTTTTCAGCTATTCATTTGTATTAAGGGTCTTCTGCAGAGTTTGTTAATGCATAGCTCCTGAATTAACATTTAGGCTGTAAAAGCAGAGTTTTCCATGGATTTTTCAGAGTTATATTTCAGTAAAGTAAAAAGAACTAATGGAAAATAGATATTGTATTGGTCTTCTAAGTAAGCAGAAGGAAGCTTATTTTGCTTATAACCTGTGCTGTGAGTTCACTTCACTGAGAGCTATGCCTGGTTTTCTCACTTTAAGCCTCAGGTCACTCAGAAAGAAATGCAGGATAGATTTTTGATCTGTGAAGAACAAAGTTAGCTCCCTAACATAGTTATCTCCTTTCTGACCCTGTCCCTTGTTACTTGTCTGTATAGTAAATTTACCACAACTCTGAATATTACTCTTCCCCAGGTCTTCTATGCAATTTTGTGAATCAGCTCATATTTTTACTTTTCTGAATCTTCATATTTAATTACCTTGATTTGAAAACCTGTGAGTATATAAAATTATCTTTGAAAAATAAAAAGAACAAAAACAGTTAAAGGTAAAATATAAGCCATAAGATCTAAAAGGCTCCTGGAGTAAATGCATGTGCCACGGATCATCAGAGAACATAAAGGTGCATGGAAAGAACCACTAGCATGACTGCCTATTGTCTTTAACTAATGTTAAATTGTTCTCTTTTATCTAAACATACTCTGTTTATTGTAAACATAAAGTTTATGCTAATATAGTGCTGACATAATGAAGTAAAGTTGTTCATTAATTAGAAGGCAATTACAGTGTAACAAGTATAGCTATTTCTAGTTCTTTAGAGATTTAGGTGAGTGAAATAAAAATTGCTAAGGGGTAAACAGTAAAATGGGACCAGTTTACTTATATTTGAAATAAAGACTACTTTGACAGGCAGTTATTTTTATAAGTTTGTTGAACAACAGAATGCTTTTCAGTCATATTGTTTCGCTGAGCAGCTTTATCTGGGGGAATTAACAAGTTCACATACAATGCTTTCTTAACAGAACACATCAGTTCTAAGAAGCATCACAATTCCATCCACCTCTTGTACTTGTATGCAATATATATTGCCTTTGATATTTTTCTCTTTAATAACATTACAAGGTCAGATGAAATGAGAAAGCTCCTGTCTCTTAAAATACCTGAAAACAAATCCAGTGTTACAAATATTTTGCCCATAACTAATCCTTAAGTACTCAGCAGTAAAGGGAGTTAAATTTTGGTCTTTGAAAATATATTCACTACAATTGTATACTGTATAACTGGTAGAACTATAACTGAGAGGGGACAGAAAGATCTAGATTTTATAATGGTTTAGTTCTCCTTGCATATATCTTTATACAGAATGATAATAATTATAAATGCCTGAATGTACATTTAGGGTAATAATTCAAATTGAATTTATATTCTTCTACAAAGCAAATGTTCTAAAGGAATGGCTATAAAGTAACTGTATCTACTCAGAGACCAGTAACATAATGGGATTACACATTTTTCATCTTGTTCATTGACTCAGATTAACAGGAAGAAATAACATTCAGCTTCTCTTAAGTTAGTATATTTTCTTCCAACCACTTCTGCACTTGATCTGGAACCTTATCTGCTTCTGTTTCCTGCAGAAAAAAAAAAAGAAAAATTCACACAACCTGGAAATTAGGAGGTGAGGTCAGGTTCAGGATTTTAGAGGGCTAGTTGGTGCAAAGGCAAAGAATTCTCTTTTCAAATAATTAATCTCTAATAAATTCAATATTTCGGCACTTACAGAAAAAAAATAAATAGATTATGGATTAGTTTCCTTCATCCCAGGAGTTCCTTGTGCTTTGTTTGAGCAAATGCTCTGGAGAAACATCAGATGTGGAAAACCTGGGAAAAGGGTTATTTGCCATAAAACATATGCCACTGACAGGCCAAAACACTCCTTAAAACTAATGCATAAAACACTATCTAACATTGTAATATGACCCCTGCTGTCTTATCCCAATGTCATTTTTCTCAAAGCAACTAAGTCTTAGTGTTTCTTATAGAGCTTGATTTACTCTAAAACTTCAAACATCCACCTAAATTTCAAAAGCTTGCCCAGAATGACTAGGATTTGGTCAAATGGAATCTCACTTCAGTAGCTACCTTTGTAATAAAACTATCTCCACTCAAAATTCTTGGCTCTGACCTGGCATTGCAAGCAAATTTAAATCAAGAGACTATTCATCAACTGATAATGGAAAAAACCAGCTGCTACTTGAAAAGAAGAGTATGTACTTGGTTCATAAGAGTCAAAATCTTGTTTGTCTGGTAGGGTCTGTTCTCACTCCCACTGAAGTCACAAGATAATTCATATTGGTCTTAACACACATGCATTTGTAAACGAAATTTAACTATTAATAAAGCAAAAAAAAACCACCAACAGATGAGGTCAGGTTACCCACTTAGTCAACAATGGGAATGAAAAGAGCATGAAAGCTATTTTCATGTTTTCAATGAACTTTCATATTTTCAGTGAAAGCTCATGGGAATGAAAACAGCAATAGCATGAATGGAATGATTGGAATTTATATTTCTAAACAAGGCAATGCCAACTTGATATTGTTTGCAAGTATCTAGTTATTCAAAGTAGATAATTTTCAAGCTTACACGGGTATTCTTCTGCAATGATGTTAACGTTGAATTGCTTTGAGCCAGGCACTATGTTAAAAGTCAAAATGTTTATATTTCCCAATGAGGAAATGGAGAGGAGAGGTAGAAGAGAAATGCTGTGAACTTCTCCATGGTGTCTCAAAGTCTCCTTCTTCAATGTTAGTTTTATTTTCCCTATGAAAAAACAATTAATTTTTATGCTTTTCCCCAATTTCCTAAAATATTCAGTCTCAGTGGAGAGACTATGGTGCTGAAACACAATGATAAAAATCTAACTAGAATGTTCCACTCTGATGGCTGAAAACTCTCCTACATACTATAGAAAACATTTCCAAGCGGCAGAGACAGTATATGCTCCCATATCTATTAGTATGGCCTATATGCAAACTGTGCACATTATTTATCCACAGTTGTGCAAAGGGAAAAAAAAGAAGTCTCTGAAATAGATTATTTTTTTTTCTTTTTCCCAAGACTTTCTTCCTTTTCATTTATGTATCTTCATATTGTCTCAGATCTTTGAAAGACCACTTTAGAAAGTAAGAGGTAATGGTGAGATAACTTTTATTGTAACAGAAATTAATCAAGAGATGACAACCTCACTGTTGTAGAATTCAAAAGAAATTCAATATTGAACTCTTCACTGTTTGATACTTACTCTATAAGTAAGTACTTGCTACAGATGTTAAAATTGCAGTATGTTGATATCATGCCTTTTGATGTCATCTTGTTTTCCTTACTCCATTGGATCCAGTTCCCCACTGTATCAAAACTAAAATTTGCAAAATGAACCTGGAAATGCAAATTTTGTCTTTAATTTTAATATTTGACAGGGAACTAAATGGCGCTAATATTTCTTCACAGTAGAATAAACATCACACCAAGACTATCAGTGTAATTTTTTATTTTATTTAAATAATGACAAAAAAAGAATGTCATGAAAATGAGATAAAGCACTGTCTTGGAATGAAGATGTCAGTCTGAGAAGCAAACAGGATCTGAAAATCTAACTCTTCTGCTGGAGAGGACAGTGGAAGATAAGAAGCTTCTTTCTAATTATCTAAAGTGTTTCCCATGTTTATGATGGGGAATTCAGGGCCCAGTCCGAGAATTCTGTGATTGTTTTCTTAGATGTTTCCTAGAACTGAGAGACTCTGCTGTGATGTTATGGATGTAGGGCTATGTTATTGTCAACCTTTTTTCTCCATGTTTAAGTGTTGCTGGTATACTAATGATCATATTATTACCCATGAAATGTAGCAAACAGAGAAAGTAAAATTTTGAGTGAATATTTTAAAGAATATTTGATTATGAATCTGATGTCATTGTGATGAATTAGATATTTTCATTTTCAAATTTCAGAAATAAGAGGGGGAGGGGTGGTTGTTGGGTAGGAGAGTTATGTAATGTTTTGTAAAACCAGTGAACTGAAAAAATGGTCTATAATATTCACTGGGGTTTTTTTGAATCGTATTCAGCTTCAACTCATTTTTTTTTCTTGCCAAGAACAAGGAAATTTGAGGCTTTTTACCTTTTTTTCTGATTGTGATTTGAAGAATGACTTATGAAGCAACTTTGTGTAATTTCTTAGAGTTTCCATAGAAACCAGGAGGGTAGTTTTAAGAATCTTTGGAAAGTTTCAGAATAGGACAGGAGCTGAACAGAATCTTGACCTTGAGTACTGGAAGATGATCCAAAACCAAAGATGACAAAGCCTGTGCTAGCCAGAAAGTTCTTTAGTTACCAAACAATAAGGAGGACCTATACATAACAGTAAATTCCTTTTGGGTACTCATTGTTTTTTTAGCTTTTGAATTCACATTAATTTTAACTTCACTGCCTTCAAGTTTCCATAATATTTACAATGCTGCAAAAATAATGGGAGAAAAAAAATCACTGAAATAAAAAGTTTCCTATGATTACTATGAAATGGGATACAGTGGTTGGCATACAGAGTTTCATTATACTGATATCTGGAGGCCTTCAGCTTTAAACATCAGCCCTGAGCATGTGTGTCACTAATCTCATGCTATGTGGAGCAGTTGGAGTATTTTAATGTTTTATTTCTTTTTTAAGAAGTAATACCCAATATCTGAAAAACTACAGTTGACTTTTTCTTCTTTACTCCTTTTTAAGTAAAAGGAAAAACATAAATAAAACAAGTTATAAAACAGTACGTGACACATCCCATCCTGCAGCAATTATATGGGTGTACCAGCAATATTCACTGTTCGATCTACAGGCTGGTTTTTTGCTAAGTATTCAGGATTAATTCAGGAATTCATTTGCTGCTTAAGAATGAAAGCAGCAGATGGTTGAGAGGGAAACATATTCACTGTTTAATTTGGTTTGTTTATTCTGTTGGTAATTAATTCTACGCATCAGGGCCTACTGGTTGCTCCCTTTCCCATCATCCTCTGAACCGTTGGAGACTAATCACTGCTAGAGAAGAGATACTGGATTAGGCAAGCTGATGCTTTTGGTGGCATTGAGAAACCTCTCAGCTGCCTGGCTAGTGTGTCCTGCTCATACATTTTGATTCATTCAGTCACTAGATTTTGAGTTACGAGGTAATATTTTCTCCGTATCAGATTAGCAGTGACTTTGTTTGTCCAATATGGAGATGACTGTTCTGCTTTTACTGTCTTTAGTGGTATGTAGCAGTGTCTGCTTCTTGGGTAGTGTGAGCTCATGTATATTCTGTCAGTACAAGGACTTTGATCTTTCCTCTTCTCTTTTTATAGCTTTGTGGTTTCTATTGTTCAACAGTAACAGTTTTAAGTTTATAACACAGTGCTGATATCTTTTGAGGTGAGTCATGAAGTGAGAGATAAAGAGTCTTCTCTTATATCCATTAAATTTGCTGTCAAAACTCTAATTAACTTCAGTGTTCTGGGATCTGAACAAACATTCAGGATGTCTGTAAGAATCTGAGTTAATACATGAATTCCTGAGATCTTAATAGCCAGAACTATCTTTTTTAAGCGTGTTACACAGGTTTTCTGAAAGTTTTGAGTTCTTATTGGTAATAGAAGTAGTGATCCATTAATGGTAATTACTATTAGAATCATGTGAACCTGAACCTTTCTTATCTGATTTTTTCTTTTTCTTTTTCTTTTTTGTTTTTGTTTTGTTAAAGAACTGTCAAATTAAAAAAATTAAAAAATGGTTTTAAGAAACTGTATCAGTGCTAAATTTGATCTAGTAAGCAGTATTAAAGTTAAATCAGATTATCTGTGCCTAAATATAACCACATTAGTACAACTGGATCTGTTCAGCAAGATAAATTAGAAGTGAAGCACTCTTGAGAGACATTGCATCTCTTGGACAATTTAGTAAAAACTAAACTAGTTACAAAATAGGTAAATACTATTCTCAAAGCCACAACATCATGCTCTGATTCAAACTTTCCTAAAACCTGGTATTGTTAGGAATTAGGATTTCATTTGGGACTACCTTAGGAAACTGTGACATATGGAAGCTTCACAGAAGAGTTTTTGCAATATTTTGGATGCAGTACTTTCTACTCTTGACATAAAGACTCGTGTTAAGATGCTTATGAAAAGACAATGAGTTCTAGTCAATTTCTGAAAGTTTTATTGCTTTGTCATATCTTACCCTAAGGACCAGCTGAAAACTTTTTACTTTGAGGTAAAAAAAGTTTACAGAACAATTTTTGTTTCTGAAGTCTGTATATTATCTGAACAGAGAGCTATCATGTTTCTTTGTATATGTAGCTCATGTTTTATGGAGTAAAACAACTGCTGAAAAAATTTGTGATATCATGATGTCACATAGATAGGCCTGCAAGTGAACTCATCAAACTATGTTTTTCCCTACTATTCACTTAGACTCTTCTAGAAATTATGCCTTCTTTGTAGCAAACAATGATAAAGCATCAAACAACAGAAAACTGAAGCCAGACAAATTCAAACATGAACTAAGAAGTTAATTTTTAATACTGAAAATATTTTAGCTTTAAAAGAATTTGTTATGGGCTGTGATTGGTTCTCCAACATTATAAATATTTTACTTGAAGTGATATGTTCTTCAGAAGATGTGGTCCAATTCAAAACAAGAATTGATGAAAAAACTCTATAGCCTATGTTATATAGGAGATGAGACTGTATTCTCACAATGCTCCTATCTATACTTACAAACTATGAAATTTTTCTAACACAAAATCTACTCAGAATTGAATTTGCATCACTAGTATGCTATCAGCTAATGTTAAGTGTTTAACATTAATTGAATTCCCTTTCTTCCATGTGTGATTCTTAAATCATGTACACTAGCAAATAAGTATTGCCAGTATGATTGCTATATTATTGTTGTTACTGCTGCCTGTATTACAGTTAACCACAGACGAAGACTGAGGTCCTATCGTACTATGTGCCTGTCATCTGCTTGATCAGCAGGAAATTACTAAGTGAGATTCTTGGACAATCTCACTTCATCCCAGTCGCTTCTTTCAAATTACTGTGCTTGCTTTCTTTAGTGTATGCAGTTTTTCCCTGACTCCTTTTGCTAGCACAGAGAGAATAAGGTTAAATAGAAGATATGGTTGTGAGCGGCCTCAGATAAAAAATAATGCTTGTTTGAAACAAGCTACTGAGAAATAAAATACAGAACAAAATTATAATGTTGCAATAAAACAATCAGTGTCAATAGTAAGTCCATATTTTGGACTTAGAATCACAGAATGACCCCTAAATATTAAAGTTAGGGCTTTTTTTCAGTCAACTTATATGTAAGCCACTTTATTTCTGGTTTTGTTTCACCTTAAGAATTCTTATGGGGGATGACAGCCTCAATATTTGCCTATCATCTCCAATAAGCAGTAAAACTGAGCTAGGCTGCTAGTTAGAAAATAAGTTTAGACTGCTGTATAGCTGCAGCTAACATCCTGCATGGGTCAAGCATTCCATAGTGTTCAAAATCTAATAATTGACAAACACATTTATGCTGTCTCCTCTTTATATTTCAGTTGCATCAAAAGACCTGAACTGTGACAAAGGTAACAAAAGTAGTAAGAGGCAGTCCCTGAGGAGGGAATCGTGTCTACTAAACTTCAGTGATTATTTTGTTCTTTTAATAAAATGTGTTACGTGTCTCAAGTGTGTCTGGAAAATAAATTTTACGCATTATATGCTTTACCCATACTCAAGTTTACTCCAATGAAACTTTCTTTATCATATCACCATGAGATCCACTTATTGCCTTTTTGAAACTTCCCATTCAACTTCTAGAGAAGATAGAGGTGAAGTAGGATTTATGAACTATGATAGAAAAAAAATAGTATTTTTGCTTTTCAAGAGTGGTCTTTGTTTCAGATGTCTGAATAGTAGTTACATATTTCACTAACACTATTAGAGCTAACCAGAGAAAGGGGAGAAAAAAACTTAGAAAAATGTCAGAATTAATAAGAATGCAAATGATTACTTGTCTTGCAGAAGCTCAGGCTTGCACAAGTTATTTAAGGAGGGCATGATTAGTTTCCTGATAATAGTCAAAGAATGAAATTATGTCAGATTTGCGGTTCTAATTGTGTTGCTTTCAAGTATTCAAGCATGGTAACCACTTTGTTCCAGAAGAGGGCAAGTCTTTTCAAATAAAGCTTTAAAGCTGACTGTAAGAATATATAGAGACTTATTAAATGTTACATCGCCCTACATCATTCTGTCTTCTCTGAATTTATTGCTTCTTTAAGCAGCAGAAAACATTTCATTTATTCCTCCTCTTCACTCAGGGAGCCGGTAACCAAATTCCCCTAGGCCTCTTCTACAAGCTCATCCTCCGTGCCAGCATGACCATCACAAATTGTTCTGCATATCATAGTCAAGACCAACAGACACCTCAGGCAGTACGATCACACCAGAATTCACATGCTACATTGGACTGAAATGATCACTATCTGCAAAAAGAATCAAAGAAAACAATCTCCTCTGCCCTGTTTAGTCAACAGCAGAAAAATGCCACCTACTCAGGGTATTCACATAATTCTTCATGAGGATAAACTGTACAGACTAGAAGTCAGTGGAAACTGGACTTACTGTGCTGTGAGAAGAAAATAGTTTTTATGTCTGAGCAGTGGGAGATCATTGTTTCCATCCAAAGTGAACTTGGGAAGACTTTTTAAACAATAGGTAAGGAGATGCCTCTATGGGATTTTGTAACACACACAACCTGATCCCTCCATTTTCTCAACCTGGACCTAACTCCATTGTTTTCAGGCAGAGAGAGAAATCTTTTTTTTCTCACTACATGCCATTAAATTAACTAGAAAGACATGTCAGCTGTGGTCACTCAGATTTTATTTTTGAGCAAGATTTCCCAGGCCCTATGAGGATAACAGAAGGACAATGTGTTCAAAAATAAGAAGTCTCAAAGTGAGAACAAGTGTGAGCTTGTCGGTACACTGTGGGTGTATATGGCTTGTATATAAAGTTAAAATTACATAGATTTTAAAGGTGTAAGGGTGGGATCTGACTCATCAGTGAGAATAAAGGATGCACTGATCACTTTGATTAGAATGGATTGCCTGATGAAGGTCAAGAAGGCCTATGATATAAAGTCATGATGGAATCGCAGAAAGCAAATATAATTTTATGAATTGCCTGGAGACACTTCTCTTATGATTTGTGCCAAATGGTACTTCATCATTGTATGATAACAGGTCTAACACTGAGGATAACTCACTAGCTGAATGAAGGAGCAGATGTTTGAATAGACTAGCCAATGCTGACCAGGAAAATGTCAAAGAATTTGCTTTCCAACTTGAGTTTCCATGTCTGTTACTGAAGTAGGAAAATATTGCACAAGTGAGTGTCACTCGTTAACCTGATAAATCAAGTTATATAAATTTCTCATTTTTTATCTTATTTATCTAATTAATAATTTTTGCTTTTTAATATGATTAACAACCTGCGGACTTCACTCAAGCAAGACTCTCATTACACTTTAAAAGTGGCTTCAAAACTAATGAATATAATGAGAGTGAATGAGATAAACTTGGCTTAAATCATGCCGTGCTTGTTTGTCATGCTAAACTGTGGGTCTAATAGACTTATTTGAAAAGTGCTGTACTATTATAGTGAATCTTCGATCTAGTAAAAAAGCTTAAAAAGAATTATAATTTTCATGGTATTTTCTTAGCATAGAATTAAAACATCTGAATGATTTTAAGAGGATACACTGTAAGATGGAGGTAGCAAATATACAACACATTTAGAGTGATTAGCCAAGTCTGTCTTGGGTGTAGAGTGAAAACACAGACTTTTGCTTCACAAATTCAAGTTTATTATTAGATATTAAAAACTAGATTAGTACTAATGGGAAAACTAGCACTTTTGCATGTGTAGGTACCACATGAAGATATATGGCAGAGTTTGTTCAC
Organism: Gorsachius magnificus; assembly: GCA_034008185.1. NCBI lineage: Eukaryota > Metazoa > Chordata > Aves > Pelecaniformes > Ardeidae > Gorsachius > Gorsachius magnificus. The sequence goes on from CM067081.1 coordinate 171,219,265, forward strand.
CTGATGTTTTGTGCTATCCTTAAAAGACATTTGAAATGAAAGTGCTATATCTCTAAACAGGCAGCTTTCAAAATAGCAGCATAAAGCGATTTCAAGGTTCTCTCAAAAAAAGCCTTTTTGTTTGCTTTCTGAAGATGAAGTTTCTTTCCATGGCAGTTGAAAGCAATCACAGATCCAAAGTGTACACAGGAAAACTAATAAGATCTGAAGAATAATACTAAAATAATATTACTATAACACACAGAATTTAATTTTAATTGACTCATTTATCTGACTTCTGTACATGAAAATTAAAATAGAGGCTGTCTGGATAAAGCAGTGGTCTTCTATGGAGGAGACTGTTTATTGCAATAGTTACAAACGGCTAAGGACATTTCTGAGAAGCAATATCTCTTTTAAGCCAGGGCTCTCAAAGACCATTTCAGCATTAAGAGCTAATCTATTTGCCATTTGGTTTGAATTGAAGCATATTTAACATTATTTTATTTCTGAGCTTTTAAAAAGTATGCTAAATATTAAAATGAGGAGTTTTTGCAAATCCAGCTTAAGGAATAGAAATCTGGATTTTATCTGTCACAAGCAGGAAACGGCTAAAAGCAGAATTCCAGAAGAGACAAGTTTGTACACACATGCAAAGCCACATGGATTTATGCAGAGTTCAACACAAGCACAGGGGGAGGCATAAATTGTAGTCTGTCCAAAGGCCAATGTTTCCAAAGAGGGTAAGTACTAACCTACATGGTTTGGGTTGTACCTAGAGCTCACTATAGGAGCAAAGCTTTAGCTTTAGGCAAGGATATACTTTATTTTCTTCTTTGCAATGCTTCACGTTACTTGTTGAAAATACTTGTTAGTGAACACATTCTGTGACCTCAGGGAATCAATTACTATATTTCGTTCTGAATTCTATAGCAAGCCAGTCACAGCTGTAAATTTGAGCTATAAACAGTGATACATGACATAGCAGCAAAACCCTCATTTTTTGACTATCAACTGATAATATTTCTAAATTATGGAATGGCTTTAAGAATACTCCTAATTCAACTCACTTTTTTTTTTTCTTTTTGCTTTGCATTGTCTTGTACATTAGATAAAGTCAGTTAAACTGGAAAGAGTATACAGTCAGACAAAGGACTGAATACCTGCCTCTTCCTGGAAGACCATCTCCTGGAAGTAAATTCCTTTTTTCTCTTCAAAATATTAAGCAAGATTTACTTTTTCTTGTAAATGCCCCTTGAATAGTGTTGGCTGCATCTGCTTTTTTTACGCAAAGGCTTGTGGTTATTACTCAGCAACATCACAGAAAGTAGTTACTGTATTCAGCTTCCTTGAAAGCTGTCCTAAACACAGAAGGTCTTTCCAAGAGGAGCACAGTCACTTCATGTAATTGAATCAGCTGACAAATTATGGGTTTAACTAAGAAATTTAGTGAAATATCTACACAATCAATCTCTGAATTCATGTAAGTTTTTACAAATTCATATAAGTTTTTACAACTCCTCTACAGAAAGAATAAAATGCCATGCAATATACAGCAGTTAAACACTTAAATAAAACAATGGATATAAAATTTAATTTTTTTCAAATTTTCTATTTTTTTTTTCTCTTTTCCTTTGATTCATAGTCAGGAACTAATGTCTACAATTAAGAAAAAAAAAACTATGTGGATGATCACACCAGTGACTTCCCAGGTGGAAAAAGCTAAGATAGGAAATGGACAGAATATAGGAAATACACATTAACATCATGTTACCCAAGGAGAATCCTGGAGCTGTGAACATGCATGTCACCATTAGCATTCCTCCAGCTGTCTGGTCTTCCTTCCATTCTAGTAGGCCTCCCATTCATCACTAGAAACATCAGCGGTGCCCAACCTTTACATTAAGTGAATGAGCCACATGATTCCTGTAAGGCAGAAAATTTTAGGAAAATATGTTTAGCTCTGCACCCTGGAATTTAACAGTGTAGAGACACTCATGAATTAGAAGTGGAATAATAGAAAATCCTGGCCTGATTTCTGACATTGCTCATTTGTGAATTCAATGTAAAATTAGAAAGAAAACACAAGTATCTAGTTCAAAGTTGTAAGCTATTTTTCCAGGATACATGCACAGCATCACAGGCCATAGGAGAACCTACAGTTTCCAATTAGATATTAGTATAACATCAATATGGCAGGGAGAGCGATAGAAGCCACACACCCACTTTTAACCATATCTCCAGTATCAGCCTAATACACTGAACATGCTTCATTCTCAGCTGCCCATAAGCCTAGCAGTGCCAAGCCAGACAATACCATAGCAAGGTGGACATTGCTTTCTTAGATCTAATAAAGGAAGAAATGGGCATTTTTGTTAGATTCTCTCAATAATTAACTCCCATTTAAGTCTGAGAGCTTTCTCTTCTGTAAAGAACAAAAAGATGTCCAAGAACTCTATATTCTTTTGGATGGATAAGATCCAGTCCAAGTCTTAAAAAGGACAATAAACTCTTCCCAAGTATTTTAAAATATTATTTGTGGCCACAGTGAATTCTTGTCCAGCGGAGCAAAATGAACAACCTCTATTTAGACCTGCCAAACAGAAATGAGTACTCGCAGCAGCAGGACTGTTTTCATCAACACAGAGTCCTATCTGAACTTCAACACTAATAAAATTCAAAAGAATAAAACATCACCCTCACATAAGCAACTACATAGGTGCTCTTACTTGTTACTTCCTTCTAGTCCTACATGCTCACTGAAAGACTCCTACCTTGTTTATATCCCAAAGAGAGGTAATTGCTCTCACCTGTCAGGATACAGGCTCTGTGTATTAGCGTCTCCATTTTCAATGAATCAGCAGGTAAATGCTGTTTTCTCTATCCAAGAGCTTCATGCTTGTGACTCTTTCCCACTTATGTGAGGAAGCAGATGTTTGTGTTGTAGAAATTTGAGCTATTCATCAGCCAGTACTTTGCAGAAAGAGAGCTTTTGGGGTTTATTTTTTATTATTATTTCCCCATAGACAATTTGAGCTGGAGCCTGACTAAAACAAATAGACAAAGGAACATTTTTTTACTTTTATTACAAAATACTGTATGTAGGCTTAATAGCTTTTGGGAAATTTCTGTCCCTATAAAATGGTTTCAAATTGTAACAGATAGGGCAGAACAGTTTACCTATATGCACAAAATCAATTAAATTGCTGAAATTATTGAAGATAATTTAATCTCTGTGCAAACCCATTTGGCATACCTACAAGAGACAGGAAATTAATAGCATATGCACTTGCATATCCTTCCTTCATAAATTCTTTGAAGCACCTCCACAAAGTATCTTTCTAACTTACTCCTTACGTATAATACATGCATGCTGTCAGCTGGCTCTGAAAAGAGCTTAAGAGAGTATTTTGGAAAATGCAGAAAACAAAGTGTTGAAATTTTCATAGAAGTGGACTGTTTTGAACATATGTCCTCTGTCCCATTAACAGTTGTGTATTTTTCTGCTAGCTGTGTATACAGGCTTACAGAGACTATAATTCATGAGAAGGTCAATCCCTGCATCCCCAAGTCTTCTAGGCTTTCTATGCTAAAGTAAAATGCATAGAAAACCCCAAATTCTATGTTTCTGGTCTGTTATTTTTAAATAACAGTCTGCACGGTGTTTTTAAAAACTCTATCTGGTCTGGAATGTTTAAAAACTATTGTATGTATATAAAAGAGTTCAGAAACCATGAATTTCATCATACATTCAGTGGTGTTTCTGAAGTAAGAAAGAATTAAAGATAGCTCTCCTAATTGTACTTGAAAAAGATTAAAAAGAAGGAGACAGGAGACTCTAGCTATTTTAAATGGAGAGTCTTCCGTTTATAACACAAATGTAACCAAAACAAAAAAGTCAGCTTTTCACAAAGCCAACAGCAAAGGTAGAATTCTTGGGGGTTTAACAGTTGTTTGCTCGAAGTACTTTACATATATCATTGCTATTAACTTATTTCATTCCACAAAACATATGAAAGTGTAACATTTATAAAACCACCAGTATGGTAAAAAAAAGCTGAAGTTACAATTTTAACAACTACCTTCCCTTGTAGCGCATATGTCAAACAGGTTTAGAGAAAAGTACGTGTTTCTGTAAGCCTATTGAACCAGTGCAGGTTTATATATTACATGATCATGGTAAATAGAAGAAGCAGAAGCATGACCAAGCATACTTGACAAAAAGCTCCTATTGAAATTTACAATTCAATTCAGAAACAGAAAACATAATAGAGTTTCTTTGAGAAAATAATTATGCACATAATATATATGGCTAAGTAGCAGGATAATATCTTTATTTTCCATCTTTGGATGGTAGTTTTCATAAATAATGAACTGGACTGCAAGGAATAATTGATTGCGCTTTCAACTCAGTTTTCATCTACTTTACATTATTGTATCTCTCAGAGGCTTTTAGCAAATGACTGGAATTCTACTTCAATCAGAACTGACCTGTTAATCTATGTAAAGGGTGTAAGAAAGAGTAGAATTCCATTCCAGAAAAGAGATTAGATTCTAGCAACATAAAAATTGCCTTGCTCTTTCTCTTTCTCATTTCCTGTTGCCATTGTCATACAATATTCAGTAATAAAATTGTAAAAAACACCAGAAAAAGTCCTTTGGAAGCAAAAGTGACTTAGTGCTCTCTATTTATCAAAGAACTTAGAAGTCTGACTGATAAACCAAGTGACATTCCAAAACTGGGGAACTGTATTGTTTGGATTTAGTGATCTCCTTGTTCACAGCCATCACTGCATTTCTCTCCAGCATGTCAGAGGGATATTGATCACATTTGACTTAGGGCATCTGCAGTCTGGATGTTTACATATGAATGACTCATTATAGGAGACTCTTAGAGATACTAAAAAAGAGACAGATACCTGACCAGTTTTGGATATCTGCCAAATAGAATGAAACATGCATGTACAGTGGAAAGGATTTGCCTGAACAAGACTGGGAAATGAAGAACTAAGATGGAAAAGGCCAGAAAAGGGAAGAGAACTAGCCACAGAGAGCCAGGCCATCCTGTCATAGAATCTGAGTGGAGGTTCTAGGACAGGGTCAATGACAGTAATGATTATCCAAAAACAAGTGAAACACTTTCCAGCAACGAATATTACAGACATTCCTAACAACATTTAGGTGGATTTTGACCTGAAATTTAGGCTTTGTGTAACTCAAGGAAGACATTTATGAGCATGTAAATGTGCCTATATTTTAACACCACAAACTTTCAGGCCAATAGTAGTAAAGAGTTGGATACCTCTCTACGTAGGCAACAAATTTCAGCATTTAATTTAGGTAAAACTTAGAATGCAACCTATCCTATCATGCCTACCTTTAAAAGGTAGAGAGTGAATAGCTATTGAATTCCTGAGGGAATTGGCTGATGTAGTCACCAAGCCACTCTCCATGATATTTGAAAAGTCATGGCAGTCAGGTGAAGTCCCTGGTGACTGGAAGAAGGGAAACATTGTGCCCATTTTCAAAAAGGGTAGAAAGGAAGACCCTGGGAACTACCGACCTGTCAGCCTCACCTCTGTGCCTGGGAAGATCATGGAACAGATCCTCCTAGAAGCTATGCTAAAGCACATGGAGGCCGGGGAGGTAATTCGAAATAGCCAGCATGGCTTCACCAAGGGCAAGTCCTGCCTGACGAACCTAGTGTCTTTCTATGATGGTGTGACAGCATCAGTGGACAAGGGAAAACCAATGGACGTCATCTATCTGGACTTCTGCAAAGCCTTTGACACGGTCCCCCACAACATCCTTCTCTCTAAATTGGAGAGCTATGGATTTGATGGGTGGACTGTTCGGTGGATAAGGAACTGGCTGGATGGCCGCATCCAGAGGGTAGTGGTCAATGGCTCGATGTCCAGATGGAGACCGGTGACGAGTGGTGTCCCTCAGGGGTCCGTACTGGGACCAGTGCTGTTCAATATATTCACCAATGACTTAGACAGTGAGATCGAATGCACCCTCAGCAAGTTTGCAGATGACACCAAGCTGAGTGGTGCAGTTGACACACCAGAAGGACGAGATGTCATCCAGAGAGACCTGGACAGGCTGGAGAGGTGGGCCTGTGTGAACCTCATGAGGTTCAACAAGGCCAAGTGCAAGGTCATGCACCTGGGTCAGGGTAACCCCCAGTATCAGTACAGGCTGGGGGAAGAAAGGATCGAGAGCAGCCCTGCCGAGAGGGACTTGGGCGTGCTGGTGGATGAAAAGCTGGACATGAGCCAGCAATGTGCGCTGGCAGCCCAGAAGGCCAACCGTACCCTGGGCTGCATCAGGAGAAGCGTGGCCAGCAGGTCGAGGGAGGTGATTCTGCCCCTCTACTCTGCTCTGGTGAGACCTCACCTGGAGTACTGCATCCAACTCTGGAGCCCTCAGCACAAGAAGGACATGGACCTGTTGGAGCGGGTCCAGAGGAGGGCCTCAAAAATGATCCGAGGGCTGGAGCACCTCTCCTATGAGGACAGGCTGAGGGAGTTGGGCTTGTTCAGTCTGGAGAAGAGAAGGCTGCAGGGAGACCTGATTATGGCCTTTCAATACCTAAAGGGGGCCTATAGGAAAGATGGGGATAATCTTTTTAGTAGGGACAGCTGTGTCAGGACAAGGGGTAATGGTTTTAAACTAAGTTTTAGACTAGATATAAGGAGGAAATTCTTTACAATGAGGGTGGTGAAACACTGGAACGGGTTGCCCAGAGAGGTGGTGGAGGCCCCATCCCTGGAAACATTCAAGGCCAGGTTGGATGGGGCTCTGAGCAACCTGATCTAGTTAGTGGTGTCCCTGCTCACTGCAGGGGGGTTGGACTAGATGACCTCTCGGGGTCCCTTCCAACCCAAAACATTCTATGATTCTATGATTCTAATTACAAATCTAAACTCAGTTTCTAGAACAACGTAAGAAAAAAGTAATAAACATGCTATAGGCAAATATCTAGAGTGTAATGATGTGATAAGAAATAGCCAAAATGCATTTTAAAGAGCAAATTATACCATACCTTTCCGTCTTTGTCAAGGTAATAGGTCTTGAGCATTGCTCTAAATATCCAGGGTGCTGTAAAGATTTAGGTGCTGCCATATGTGATGTGTTCAGAAGCTATGATGAAAATATGGACTTATAGTAAAAAGCCTGTAGAAGTGGGAAGTTGCTGGGAAAATAGTGTTCAAATCATAGTTTAATAGTGTTCAAAACATAGTTAATAAGTTCTCTTACTAAACTTAAGGGCTGTGTCCCTGGGAGAGAGGGGGTTACACAAGAACTCTTCTGAACTTGCATATCTCATACTATGGTGCAAAAGGCAAATGTTATGTGGGTTGCTTAAACTGGATTGGTATCAGTATGACATGCAGCATAACACTTTTCTTCTAGTTAGCAGTGGAAAGGCCTCATCTTTAGCAGTGCAGATCTTTGGACACAGCACTTGAGCAAACTTATGGCTCAATAAACAAGACTGTATTCATGCAAAAGGTCAGGGAATAACACAGTGATCAGAGAATGATTTAAAGTCAAGAAAACATGATGAGGAAAATTTGAAATAACTGAGTTCATGTAGTTACTCACTAGGCAGCTGATGGGATATGTCTTTGCACATATCAAAGTGTAGAAAGGACAGATATACTATGTTCCATGTTTATATACAAATGTGGTACGACAAAAAAGAAGGACCTGTTGTCCATAACCAGGAGGACAAATCAAAAAGTCATGTATTATACTGCTACAAGGAAGATAAGGGTAGACTTCCTAAACATTTCATACTGTCTTCAAATTTTCCTTTTTGTGACAGAGGATAAACACAGGTGACCTCGACTGTTTTCACACTCAGCGCAGACATCTCTTACGTGACATTCACCTACCCAGGAGAGCTGCCAAAATTTGGCACAGTCATCCCATCCTTTCTTTCCTTTTTCCAGTCTTCTGGATTTCCACACATTTTCAGTAAGTCCTTAGAAAGAACTAATGACACCTTTGAGACTTGCTTCAGCCACTCCCCTAACTAGCCTAAAAAGAACTCATCTGGATCAGTATTTGAAAACACGATGGTTATTGAAGTCCCAAACCTGCTCATTTCCTGCTCTACCATGGCTTTACATAAATTTAAGGATGTAATAAAAGTTTGACCAGCTTCAATCAGAAATCATATATTTCAATGATTTCAATCAGATTCAGTAATCTATTTTCCTATTTGTAAAGCCAGTTAAATGTGTGGAAACTAAGCAAATCTGGGATGAAAAGACCACACATTGTTGCTCAGTTTGTACTGGCAGAGCTCTAAAAAAGAACAACAAAGCAAAAAGAAGATTTGTTTTAACCCAATTTTTCATAGTGCTGAAACAGTGGATATCTGAAAGTTCTGTCTGGCTTTGGTTCATTTATAGATCTAGAACAACCACAGATATTCAGAAAGATAATTATAATGCAGTTCTTGGAAAAAATGGGAGATAATTATTTGGGACCTACTTAGAAGATTAATTCTTTTTTATAAAGTGGATGATATCTCACACCAAAATGTAAAAGACACTGGAGAAAAGATTAAATAAAAAAGAACAAAAAAGGTATGGATAATCTAAACACAATTATGATGACTTTTTAAAACCTGAGTTTTAGGAACTGGGTGAGGGAAGAAAAGCGAAAATCCTGTTTCATTTAAATTGTTAAGGAAAGTACAAAACTAAAAGAAAAGTTTCAGTGCACCACTGGGAATCCTTTCATACAGCTGCAGCATGCACTGTAAGAGATCTATAAGGAAATAAGTGGTATAATCACTGCAGGAGAGGAAATTCATAGAAATGTGCAAAGGGAAAAAATCACTTTTTTTAAAATAGTTCTAATTATTTTCATGCTGTTTTCTCCTTTGCTACCTTCAGTATATGTTGTACCTCCCTATCCCAATTAAAATTAATACCAGTTACATTACTTCATCTAGTGTTCCCATTTTGTATTCTGCTTGCGCATAAGACTTTACATTACACATGTGTAAATCTGTATTGATTACACAAAAATCCCAGCAAATGCTCAGAACAGACTTTAGCTCCAAGACTGATTTATCGTACTTATAACAGAAGTTTTGGCAAGAAACACCCGCTCACGTCATTTTTGAATTTGGACCAAAAAACCTTCATCAGTACTCTTAGATTTTTATCTGGTGACAGTCAGTGGAATAACTATGCTGATCTCTGCAACCAATTTAATCCCTAAGTATAAGTCTAATGGAACTAAATAAATGGGAATTTTGAGTGAATTGCTTTGTATTTTAATCATCACTTACTATTTAAATGGTTAATGAAAAGTCAATTCCTCAAGGAGAAACTCAGTTTCATGCACGACTTCATTATACTTTCATTTTTTTCTCACATAGCAGAAATAAGACTGCTCTGCAAGTAGTCTGTTAATCACCTAAAACTAAACATTAATCCTGTTAACCTACTTCCAGTGTTTGAAGCTTGTTAAGTTATGTTAATGTCATAGCAATAAAAAAAAAACAGAAACCTTTTTGCACTCTCACAAATGTCTTATTCCTCAGAGAGCTATTCATTGCTCTCAGAAAATACTGTGTATTTGCAAAACAGAAGACTGCTTTCGTTTGTATGTTTCAAGTAGAGCTAAGCTTTCCCTACCCCCCTTTCTTTCTTTTTTCCCTTTCAACATTCAGTAGGCTACGTTCCAAGAATCTGCTAACAAGTACTAACCAAAATCAAGATCACTCCTGAAACTGAGGCACATAGAACAGCCCCTAAAATCAATTTGTATTGTGACTTCAACTCATCTTTAGCAACCCAGACTAATGCAAATAAATGTATTCAGTTTATACATGCAGAACTGTGTCAGTAGCATGCATTAGGCTTTCAGTACAACTGTCAGGAATGTGAACAGTTTTTAATGTTGCTTTAAGTTTACAAAGTTCTTCAGTAATTTCTATACATGAGTATTCAAATAGGACAGGCCATATAAGACACAGAACTTGGGTGACAGATATTTGTGAAATTTAAATTTGTGCTTCAGCTTTTTAAAATTCCCTCTCCCTGCACGTTACTCATGAACTTCAGCATTTATTTAGAATTTGTCCTTATTTTTCCGAATAACTTGGCTACCCATAATTAATTTGGAAGCAAGATGGAGAGCCTTTCTCTGTGTCTCATACTAGCATATGCCAGAGAAGGCAATAGCGTATTCTAGAAATAACTTCATGATTTCCAAAGCAATGAAGGTTTGGACTGTTCAGAACAGATTCCATCAAACTCTGGAGGTTTTTTTTTCATAAATATTTTAGCATATTTTGTTTTACTCTAAAACATAGGAAATAAAATCCTTAATGATTTTCTAGAACATTACATTATGAATGGTATCATTGTAAATTTTGCAATCCACTGCCTCGGTGTTTTTTCAAAAACTTAAAGTGTATAAATAGTTTTTATATATTGATTGGGCAAGGCACTAATGTCTGCTGGTGTTGCTATTATTATTGTTATTACTATTATTGTTCACTTCTGTCCATAGAAGTCAGGCATAAAAGTGAAATTAAAGACAAATTATGTGTTTTCTTAGTATAGTAAATAAAAGCAAGCCAAATCTATTGTTAATTATCTGACAACAATCTCCAGCTGAAATCTATGCTCTTCCGATCAATGTTTTAGTTTATTTTGTTTTGCTCTGTTTTCAGAATATTACATGCTGTGAAAATATACTAAGGTGGATTAAATGGACTTTTGAGGCCCATTGAGTTTCACCTCTCATCATTCCCACAGCAGAACTCTCTTCAAGGCACTGGTTTAGTCATCTAATAATCCTCTTTCATGGACCAAGATCTATCGTGTGCCCATGATGGATTGCCATCGTAACTAAATTAAAAACTTAGGTACTTAGAATAATAGAATTATAGAATGGTTTGGGTTGGAAGGGACTTTTAAGGATCATCTAGTCCATCCCTGTCATTCCTGCCATCAACAGGGACATCTTTCACTAGATCAGGCTGCTCAAAGCCCCGCCCAACCTGACCCTGAACACTTCCAGTGATGGGGCATCCACAACTTCTCTGGGCAACCCAGTGTCTCACCACCATCATCATAAAGAAATTCTTCCTTATATTAAATCTAAATCTTTTAGATTAAAACTCTTTTAGTTTAAAACTCTTGCCCCTTGTCATAGAATCAATCATAGAATCATAGAATTGTTTAGGTTGGAAAAGACCTTTAAGATCATCAAGTCCAACCGTTGACCTAACACTTCCTCCACCACTAAATCATGTCCCTAAGCACCATGTCTACCTGTCTTTTAAATACCTCCAGGAATGGGGACTCGACCACCTCCCTGGGCAGCCCATTCCAATGCTTGACAACACTTTCTGTGAAGAAATTTTTCCTAATGTCCGATCTAAACCTCCCCTAGTGCAACCTGAGGCCATTTCTTCTTGTCCTATTGCCCGTTACGAGGGAGAAGAGGCCGACCCCCACCTCGCTACAGCCTTCTTTCAAGCAATTGTAGAGGGTGATAAGGTCTCCCCTCAGCCTCCTTTTCTCCAGACTAAACAACCCCAGCTCCCTCAGCCGCTCCTCATCAAATTTGTGCTCCAGACCCTTCACCAGCTTTGTTGCTCTCCTCTGGACATGTTCCAGCAATGCAACACCTTTCCTGTAGTGAGGGGCCCAAAACTGAACACAGTATTTGAGGGGCAGCCTCACCAGCACCGAGTACAGGGGCACGATCACTTCCCTACTCCTGCTGGTCACACTATTCCCGATACAAGCCGGGATGCCATTGACCTTCTTGGCCACCTGGGCACACTGCTGGCTCATATTCAGCCAGCTGTCAAACAGCACCCCCGGGTCCTTTTCTGCCAGGCAGCTTTCCAGCCACTCTTCCTCAAGCTTACAGCATTGCATGGGGTTGTTGTGACCCAAGTCCAGGACCTGGCACTTGGCCTTCTTGAACCTCATACACTTGACCTCAGCCCATCGATCCAGCCTATTCAGACTTCTCTGCAGAGCCCTCCTCCCCTCGAGCAGATCAACACTACCACCCAGTTTGATGTTGTCTGCAAATTTACTGAGGGTGCACTCAATCCCCTCATCCAGGTCATTGATAAAGATATTAAATAAAACCAGCCCTAGAACTGAGCCATGGGGGACACCGCTTGTGACCGGCTGCCAACTGGATTTAGCTCCTTTCACCATGACTCTCTGGGCTCGGCCATCCAGCCAGTTTTTAACCCAGCGAAGAGGCACCCATCTAGGCCATGAACTGCCATCTTCTCTAGGAGAATGCTGTGGGACACATTGTCAAAGGCCTTGCTGAAGTCCAGGTAGGCATCCACAGCTTTTCCCTCATTCACTAGGCAGGTCACCTGGTCACAGAAGGAAATCAGGTTGGTCAGGAGGACCTGCCTTTCATGAATCTATGCTGGCTGGGCCTGACCCCGATTGTCCTACACATGCCTGGTGAGCGCACTCAGGATGAACCGCTCCATAATCTTCCCTGGTACTGTGGTCAGACCAACAGGCCAGTGGTTCCCTGGATCCTCCTTCTGGCCCTTCTTGTAGATGGGCGTCACGTTTGCTAACCTCCAGTCATCTGGGACCTCCCCTGTTAACCAGGACTGCTGATAAATGATAGAAAGTGGCTTGGCAAGCTCCTCTGCCAACTCCTTCAGTACTTTCAGGTGGATCCCATCTGGCCCCATAGACTTGTGGATGTCCAGATGGTGTAGCAGGACATTAACTGCTTCCTCCTGGATTATGAGAAGCTTATTCTACTCTCCATCCCTGTCTTCCAGCTCAGGGGGCTGAGTACCCTGGAGATAACTGGTTGGACTATTAAAGAAGGCATTAAATACTTCAGCCTTTTCTTCCTCCTTGGTGGCAGCGTTCCCCCTGGAATCCAATAGAGGATGGAGGTTCTCCCTGGCTCTCTTTTTGCTGTTGATGTATTTGTAAAAACTTTTTTTATTATCTCTCACAACAGTGGCCAGATTGAGTTCAAGCTGGGCTTCTGCCTTTCTGATTTTCTCTCTGCATGACCTAGTGAGACCCCCGTACTCTTCTTGAGTTGTCTGCCCCTTCTTTCAAAACTGGTAAACTCTTCTTTTTTCCCTGAGTCCCAGCAAAAGCTCACTGTTCAGCCAGGCCTGTCGTCTTCCCTGCAGATTCGTATTACAGTACAGGGGGACAGCCTGCTCCTGCGCCTTTAAGACTTCCTTCTTGAAGAATGCCCAAGCCTTCCTGGACCCCTTTGCCCTTCAGGACTGTCTCCCAAGGGACTTTCCCAACCAGTGTCCTGAACAGGCCAAAGTCTGCCCTCCGAAAGTCCATGGTAGTGGTTTTGCTGACTCCCTTCTTTACTTCGCCCAGAACCAAGAACTTTATCATGTCATGGTCTCTAAGATCAAGACAGCCTCCAACCACCATCTCTGCCTCCAGTCCTTCTCTGTTTGTAAACAGCAGGGTCAAGCAAGGCACATCCCCTGGTAGTCTTGCTTACCAGCTGTGTCAGGAAGTAATCTTCCACACGCTGCAGGAGTTTCCTAGACTGTTTCCTCTCTGCTGTGTTGTATTTCCAGCAGAATTCCCAAAAGTTTAAGTCCCCACAAGTCCTGTCATTACAGGCCCTGGTAAAAAGTCTCCTTGCTTCTTCCTTATAAGCTCCCTTTATTTATTCAAAGGCCACAATAAGGTGTCCCCAGAGCCTTCTCTTCTCCAGGCTAAATAACCCCAACTCTCTCAGCCTTTCTTCATAGGAGAGGTGTTCCAGCCCTCTGACCATTTTCATGGCCCTCCTCTGGACATACTCAACAGTTCCATGTCTTTCTTAGAATCATAGAATCATAGAATGTTTTAGGTTGGAAGGGACCCCTAGAGGTCATCTAGTCCAACCCCCCTGCAGTGAGCAGGGACACCACTAACTAGATCAGGTTGCTCAGAGCCCCATCCAACCTGGCCTTGAATGTTTCCAGGGATGGGGCCTCCACCACCTCTCTGGGCAACCCGTTCCAGTGTTTCACCACCCTCATTGTAAAGAATTTCCTCCTTATATCTAGTCTAAACCTACCCTGCTTTAGTTTAAAACCATTACCCCTTGTCCTGACACAGCTGTCCCTACTAAAAAGATTATCCCCATCTTTCCTATAGGCCCCCTTTAGATACTGAAAGGCCGTAATCAGGTCTCCCCGCAGCCTTCTCTTCTCCAGGCTGAACAAGCCCAACTCCCTCAGCCTGTCCTCATAGGAGAGGTGCTCCAGCCCTCGGATCATTTTTGAGGCCCTCCTCTGGACCCGCTCCAACAGGTCCATGTCCTTCTTGTGCTGAGGGCTCCAGAGCTGGACGCAGTACTCTAGGTGAGGTCTCACCAGAGCAGAGTAGAGGGGCAGAATCACCTCCCTCGACCTGCTGGCCACGCTTCTCCTGATGCAGCCCAGGGTACGGTTGGCCTTCTGGGCTGCCAGCGCACATTGCTGGCTCATGTCCAGCTTTTCATCCACCAGCACGCCCAAGTCCCTCTCGGCAGGGCTGCTCTCGATCCTTTCTTCCCCCAGCCTGTACTGATACTGGGGGTTACCCTGACCCAGGTGCATGACCTTGCACTTGGCCTTGTTGAACCTCATGAGGTTCACACAGGCCCACCTCTCCAGCCTGTCCAGGTCTCTCTGGATGACATCTTGTCCTTCTGGTGTGTCAACCGCACCACTCAGTTTGGTGTCGTCCGCAAACTTGCTGAGGGTGCATTCGATCTCACTGTCTAAGTCATTGGTGAATATATTGAACAGCACTGGTCCCAGTACGGACCCCTGAGGGACACCACTCGTCACCGGTCTCCATCTGGACATCGAGCCATTGACCACTACCCTCTGGATGCGGCCATCCAGCCAGTTCCTTATCCACCGAACAGTCCACCCATCAAATCCATAGCTCTCCAATTTAGAGAGAAGGATGTTGTGGGGGACCGTGTCAAAGGCTTTGCAGAAGTCCAGATAGATGACGTCCATTGGTTTTCCCTTGTCCACTGATGCTGTCACACCATCATAGAAAGACACTAGGTTCGTCAGGCAGGACTTGCCCTTGGTGAAGCCATGCTGGCTATTTCGAATTACCTCCCCGGCCTCCATGTGCTTTAGCATAGCTTCTAGGAGGATCTGTTCCATGATCTTCCCAGGCACAGAGGTGAGGCTGACAGGTCGGTAGTTCCCAGGGTCTTCCTTTCTATCCTTTTTGAAAATGGGCACAATGTTTCCCTTCTTCCAGTCACCAGGGACTTCACCTGACTGCCATGACTTTTCAAATATCATGGAGAGTGGCTTGGCGACTACCTCGGCCAGTTCCCTCAGGACTCTGGGATGCATCTCATCGGGTCCCATGGACTTATGTGTGTTCAGGTTCCTCAGGTGGTCACGAACCTGATCTTCTCCTACAGCAGGAAGGGTTTTGCCCTCCCGACCCCCCTCATGCCATTCATCAACTCGGGTGGGGTGGGAAGAGAGGTTCCCAGTGAAGACTGAGGCAAAAAAGTTGTTGAGTACCTCAGCCTTCTCCTCATCTGCTGTTACCAGCTTGCCGGTCTCGCTCATCAGCGGGGGTACGCTTTCTTTAACCATCCTTTTCCGGCTGATATACCTGTAGAAACCCTTCTTGCTATTCTTTGCATCCCTAGCCAAGTTTAGCTCCAGCTGAGCCTTGGCTTTCCTGACCCCATTCCTACACAACCGGACCACCCCCCCCTGAGTTCCCTCTTCCTCCTTATTTACCAGCATCTCTCGTCTCAGCCATGCCGGTCTCTTCCCTTCTTTGCCTGATTTCTTACACCTAGGGATCGAGAGCTCTTGCGCTCCATGGGTCACATCCTTAAAGATCTGCCAGCTCTGTTCTGTTCCCCTGTCCCTGAGGACCGTTTCCCAGGGAGTCCTTCCGACTATCTCCTTGAGGAGCTGGAAGTTTGCTTTTCTAAAATTCAGGGTCCTGACTATACTCTTCATTCTTCCCATTTCCCTCTGGAGCATGAGCTCTACCAGCGCATGATCACTGCAACCCAAGCTGCCTCCAATCTTGACATTTCCGACGAGCTCACTTGTTTTGGTTGTATTGGCAACCTTAGACCTGGATGCAGTACTCCAGGTAAGGTCTCACAAGAGCAGAGAAGAGGAGAAGAAACATCTCCCTTGACCTGCTGGCCATGCTTCTTTTTATGCAGCCCAGGATATGATTGCCTTTCATGGCAGCAAGCATATATTGCTGGCTCATGCCCAACTTTTTATTCACCAGTAACCCTAAGTCCTTCTCAAGTACTTCATTTTACCTACCTGCAGTAACCACAAAGATGGCCAATAAAATACAGAGTCAATTAATGAAAGGTTTTCCAATGCAAAATGGGTTAATGAGATGTGGAATTTGTGCCTATTTGAAAATAGCAAAGTATGGGGAAGATGCACAGGAGTCATATTTAGAAGTTTCAGAAAGGAAAAAACATTATTCATTAAAATCAGGGCATTTCACTACATGGTAAGTTTTAGGGTTCAGACAGTCTAGCCACACACCAGTAACCTTGGAAATCTGTGTTTAGCTAGAATGTAAAGAAATGAGCTACAGATTTCCTTATCTTTTCTGTTTGTTTTGAAAAAGACTGTAGCACTCAGTGCTAGCCAGGAGTGGTCCTGCTATTCAGTGAATTCAAAGAGTGGTGATGTGGCACTGGAGAAAGACATCTGGCATACCTTGTGGAAAGCCTTTTTTGGAAACTCAAAAAAGAAAAAAGAAAAGGTTTGTGTAATCCATGAGAAAGCTAATCTAACTGTGCGTACTTACTTCTTGTTTCTTAGCCAGCTTTCTATTTCTGTTCTTATGCTTCTGACAAGATCTTGTAAAACTCAAGTATCCTATGGAAAATTTTACATGAGTCTCACTAAAAGTCATTCCTTCCAAGGCTCCATAAATCCACAGAACTTGTTTTGAACCTCAACACAAAGAATCCTTATTTTTAATTAACAAACTTTAGTAACCTCTTGTAAGAAAAGCTCCATCCACAAATACTCACAGGTTTTGGCTCTAATTGGAACTACCTTGTTTCCCCATCATTTTATCTTTTGAAAACTGAATGTCTACAACTGTGTACATGGAGAAGAAGTTACATACTGAGTTGTTAGCTTCCAAGGAGCAGTAGCTGCAGGATAGAGGCACATTGCTGATGGGATCAAAATATGGACTACAGTGAAAAATCTAGTTGCTTTACCCTTGTTCAGTACTCCTTGCTGAAATATCTGTGACGAGCAGAGGAACGATAAAAAAGCAGCACTATGTAGGGCTACTGCATCATTTGTAACAAAGCAAGCAACTAGATGTTAACTAATTTTATTTTACCTAAAGGCTATCAAACTTTCTTCAGACCTCAAGTTCTCAACACTACTTCGATAAAAATTTCACTGTGGAAAAAGTTCTCAGTGTATTAAAAAAATCATCCTATATATTAATTTGAAATTATTCTGGACTCCTTTTCATAATAATTTAAATAATTATATTACTTTTTTTTTATCTTGATTTTTTCTTTTTATTCTTTTCCCTTTTTAATTTTCTTTTTCTCTTTTATGATAATTTGCAGTATGATACACGTGGAACAAAAGTTGACTTTCCAATAGAGTTGATGCATTTCAAAGAGATAGCTCCATCTAGTGTCAGCCAGACACCATTTTAGATTTGTATCTTGCACAAAGCAGAACTAAACAATTCTCACATCTAAAACAATTAAGACATAAAGTATTGTCTTCTACTGGAAGAACAAAAATATGAACACACAGGTCGATGTGATATCTGAAATATTATACAAAAGTAATTGTATAAAACATTTTTGCATATACATTTTTTGAAGGAGCTGAATTTACATCATAGTATAGTTTGTCTGCAATTAATTATAGGATTCTCTGACTCCAGATGCTCTTACTATGAACTGTTGCATGGAATAATCTGCTGGAGCAAAACATTCATCATCAGTTCCCTAAGCCATAATATCCTATTTAGTTTAGGAATTCTTTAGGACTCTGAATACGTGTGGTGCAAAGAAATTTCTCTAATATGTCCAGCAGGGACTCTGCTCAGTAGTAATACAGCCTGCAAAAGAAAAGAGACTTAGGAAACCTGAGTGGTGGAATTCTAATATAATTAAGCAATGGCAATCCAAAGATTATTGTTGTCAGTCCATCATTGATTTTGAAGTGCTTTCTTATAAACTAACTAATGGTGGAATAATTTGCTTCCCTCGCCTACTCATAAATTAACTAATAGCAGTATAATTTGTTCGCCTCACCATAGATTTTGCTAGGTCATTTGATAGTGTCTTAAAAACATTTTCCAGCAAAATTAATCATATTTGCCTGGGTATAAAAGCAGTTACATGAAAAGCAAACCACCTGAAGAGGAACAAACAGAAAAGCTGCAGTACATATCGATTCTGAACTATTAGACCTGAGATCTGCAATGAAGTATGCAAGAAAGCTGAAACAAAACCTGTATTATTTAACATACCCATTAATTGTCTGGGGGAAGAGACAAACAGCACTTTAATTAAGTTTGAAAATGATGTTAAACTGAAGAGAATGTAGAGCGGAAGTGGGAACAGGAAACAAATGCAAAAGGAACGAGGAAGTAATAGTAATATGAAAGCATAAAAGTGGGACTAAGAATAACCAAATGAGATTCAAAATGTCAAGTAAATAGTTTAAATGTGGGAATATAATCTTAAAATAACTAGCAAACAAAATTACTGACAGGCTTAGCAATGGCACTAACAGCAGATTAGTTACAGTGAAGCTTGCAAATGAGAACAGAGAACTCCTATGTTAGGTTTCAGCCATACAAAAAGTACTAAATCATGTGTGAGAAATGGATTTATTTCCTTCCACAAACCTGTGATGAGCTTGGATGTCACATTCAGTTCATAGTATTTAAGATTTGATCCTCTACAGTAAAGTCAACATCAGATTTTCTATGATCTCCAAAGGTCATTGAATAAAACACATGAATGATAACATCTTGAAAACTAACACACTCGTCTCCAGCTGATTTCTTAGATTTCAATCAGTAAGCTTGAAACCTCTTTCCACAGCTTTGGAAGAGTGCCATAAACCAGAAATTTTAAATTTCTTTGAACTGAGGCTTTATTTGTAAATATTTTGTTCTAGTATTGGTTAATGTTATGTTTGTTAAAATGTTTGCAGGTAAGGCATTATATAGCCCAAATTACAAGTACTCATGAAACTTTACCTAAAAATCTTCATGTAAAATTTACCAGTGGTCTTTCATGTTAGAAAAGAGAAATATCCAGAAAATCTTTCAAGAATAGAAAACCACTACAGAACTTACAACTGTTGATAGTTTCTTAATTGGATAAAGCTGTTGGTAGCTGAATAGAATATACAGTCCTGGTAGATTTTCACAAATACCTGGGCATATGTGTCCATTGGAATCAACTAAAATCAGACTCTAGGTTATTTTCAAAACCTTTTCCATCAACCAACAGGTTTATGTACTGAAATACTAAATGTGTACTGCCAGATCACAACAGCACCTTCATTATATTACCTCTGTTCCCAGATTTGCCATTCTCTTTTTAATGTATAAGTGATAAAATTATATCCTTGTCAAATAGCACGGTATATATTGTTCTAATTTTTAAAGACTTTCACACAGTAAAGTTGAAAAAAATACTAAAGAGTAGGAGCAGCCTGGGACTGATTTTTGTGGAAAGATTATTGCTTAAACATAAAAAAATAAAGAAGTATTCATCATACATGTGAGTGGCTCATATAGGCACATATGATACATATGAATTTACATATACATATCACCTCATCATTCACTAAAACTACCTGACAGGAGGTTGTAGCGAGGAACAAGTGATAGGGATGAGAGGAAATGGCCTCAAGTTGCACTAGGGGAGGTTTAGATTGGATATTAGGAAAACTTTTCTCTTTGAAAGGATTATCAAGCATTGGAACAGGCTGCCCAGGGAAGTGGTTGAGTCCCCGTCCCTGGAGGTATTTAAAAGGCATGTAGACACGGTGCTTAGGGACATGTTTCAGTGGTGGACTTGGCAGTGTTAGCTTTATGGTTGCACTCAATGATCTTAAGGGTCTTTTCCAACCTAAATGATTCTATAATTCTATGTCTTAGGTTTTAATTAGGTAAACAGCTATATTTATATATTTGGATAGTTTACTGGCATATAGACAGGAGTTAGATGAACAAAAAAATGTGACAAGGTTTTGTTCACTCAGAGGAAGAAAACAATTATTTCAAAACCTGCAGTTAAAGAGGGCTAAAGGAAAGACCAGACTGAAAGGCAGGAAAGCATATAGAAGACATACACCAGCCAATCAGAAACTTTAAATCATGTATGTTGATTGGTATTTTTGTAATGGTAGTATTTGAACCAAAGTCAATGTGTAGTGTTTAGCTTTATTGCAGACAATCACATGATTTTAAGTTAAAGATGCCAAGAAATATAGAATCCACCTCTTTCTTTCCTAGCATATTCAGTGATTATCACATTCATGATACATGTTCATGCATATATATACATTTCTGAATTTAATTTCTCTACTCTTAGGTCCCAGACAATGATAACATGATGTTTTTCTCATCTAGATTAATATACTTATAATATTTTCTTCTGATGACCACATTATCTAATGCAATCAGGTCACCCTCTGCTTACTCTTTGATAAAATAACTTAATATTGACTGATCTAATCAGTCCCTTATCTCTCTAAGGTTTGATTTTCTGTTTTGTTTTTGTTATAGTTTTGGTTTTACTTTACCACTTTACCACTTTAATGGATTTTAGTGCTCCTTTCTCAATTATCAATATTCTGTTAAAAATGTAAGAAGCTTTTTGTTCATAGTTATAGTGGCAAGAATGAATGGAAAATAAACAAAATATTGAAATAACAGTGGAGTCAATGTGTGTTATGTGAATGCAACTGTGTACTAGTGTATTTGGGAATCTTTCCTTTGCATCAGAGTCCATAGGGATGGATATCTGAAAACATCTGTTGTTTCTTTCTCTTCTGGGAAAATTTACAGTAACGTGTAATATGGTCATGTAGTCTCTAAACCAAAATCTAATTCTCCTTGTTTGTGTCATGAGCTGGTCAAAAAGTTTTCTGTAGCAGGTTGAGAAGAATAGCTCTCTGCTTGTCTAACCAAAAAATACCTATGGATGTTATTGCCACAAGAAAATTAATTTTAATGGATTATAAAAGGATTTTGTAAACAACTCTGACTTAACTCATTACAGGAGAGTGAGAGAAACTAGGTTTATGTTTTTAAAATTACTTTGGTATAATAAGGAGAAAAAGTGTAACTAAATAATTTCATAGAATTATGAAATGCTGTGTTTTACATATAGCATTTTTATAGTATATGTTCTTAATTTAAAAAACAATCAGTTCAAATTTTCAAAATTTCTATATAGAAACTGTGCACTGACAAAGCAAACTACTTCTATTCACACTGAGGTGATAAAAGTCTGAAAAAAATATACTTCTTCTAGAAAAATGTCTATAAACTATATCTTTAAAACAGGATAGGATATTGAAAGATATCTAATTAAAGTGCTTGTGCTTTTTATGGAATTCTAAAGATATTTCCTATCTTCTTTTTTCCTTCCTTCCAGTTAGGTGCCTAAACAATACTTTATTTATAATGATATTTGAGGGAAAAAGTGCCAAAATAATTGTACTTTATGAAAAAGAAAATCTTACACGTACTGGCAAAGTCTCTTTATAAGACTAAGTGTTACAAAATGAAGAGAGAAATGGCAAAAAAAAGAAAGCAAAACAACACCCTAAAAAGGTAATTTCAGACCTGACAGATTCAATTGTGCTATGTTAGGAATCAAAGTAGAAGACAAATCTTGTCTTTGGTATTTATCAGTTAAAGCCACAACTTTGTGAAATACGTAAAGAAGGGCATAACTTCAGACATATTAACATTAGTGCAGCCTAAGTAAATGAGGACGCAAAATCAGGTTGTCAGTGAAGAGCAGAAATAGAAATATGATAGTTGATAAATACATGTGCTATACAACTGAAAGAGGAAAAGTGGAATTTGGGTTACAAGTCTTAGTGAATAAGTGATTTTTAGTAGAGGAACTATCCAGACCTGAAATAAAAGACTTCCAACATCTCAAACTATAGATGATACATTAAACATTGAAAAGTGTAAGTTTTCAGAAAACTGTGCCAAAGAAGAAAGATGCCTATCTGGAGTCCAAGTCAGGTCAAGGCCACGATTCTTTGATACAGAATGGCCACCTAGACATTGCCCAAATCTTCAAAGACACAGGATTATCAAAGATGTTTGAGGTCTCCATTCTTTTGAGTCTCAGAGAGTCTGTGCTTTGAGGATGGGAATCTTGGGAAAGCTGTGCTGGTTTTGCTTTTTCCCCTCTGATTTTCATAGACAAGCCAGTCAGTGTGGGAAAAAGACACTGGAGTACAGTTTGTATTATGTGCACAGTAACCACATATTTTTACACAAAACATATGTAAATTTACATACAAAGCAACCATATTTTAATTTCTAGGGAAAATCTCTTGCTTACATATTCTTTCATTCACAACTGAACACTTTCAGACAATATCATTTGGAAACAGTATAACTATTTCTATGTTTGTGTAATATTTACTAATACGGATTTTTGATTTTGATTTCATCATTTGAAAAACAGGTCTAGAGATGTGTAAACCAATTCTTCAATTAACATATTTTTTCTTTTCAGCAGTTAACCCCAACTTTTATGCTTAACATAACAATTTCATTTAATCTTCAACGGGATATAAGAGGAGAGGGAAGAAGAAAGAGGAAGGGAGAAAGAAGACAAAACCATTGAAGACACATTACTTCTACTGCTTAATGAAATTTTTAACTGTATCTTTTATCATGTAATGACACTGACATTTTTCCTGGATACTGATTATAGAAATAGAACAATCCTGACTTGTCCCAAGAGTGGTTGCATTTTACTCAAAATAAATAACTGTGGGCAAAAGTGGAAGGGATACTCACATCCCATGGTTTTAAAGTAAACTGTCCATTTACCAAGTTTAATGAAGCATACAGATTCCAGTCCTTAATCTGTATTTAAACTAAATGGACATATTTTACAGTAGAAGCCAGACAACTTTTTACTGTGGTGGCTACGGACTTTTCTCAAGGAAAGAAAGATGCAGATTTGCTTCATAAGCTGAAGAGTGAACTGAATCTTGTTTCTAGGATACTGGGTGAATATTTAAACTCTTAACAGTTTCAGAAAAAGGGAAAACTGCTGTTTTCTTGTACTATTTTTTCAGCCAAAACAGTTCAGTGAAGCTTAGTCAAACTGAAGGATTTTTAAAGAGAAGGGGTTTTGAATGACAGGAATAATATCTTTAATAAAGTTAATAACTCCAGAAAATTTTTACTTCAAGCTATTCTTTATCTCTTCTTTGCTCACTTTTGGGGTCTGTAGTTTCAAACTTTCTACAGTAAATAAAGAGAGCATTTTTCTTAACTCTTCATCACAAGCTTCTAAATCAGGAAAGTCTAGAGGGTATTATAAAACTTCAGAGGAATTAAATATTTAAATTGATTTCTGGCTATGATAATGGGTGGAAAATTTGAATTTTATTTGCTTTGTGGGAATAATGGTATATGTCCATGCTTTGAAGCTCTGCAGAGTTGAGTAACCTACACAATTTATGGGCCTGATCTGAAGCCAAGAGAAATATTGCCATGCTGTGCCATGGAAGCTGCTGTAGTGTTCCTGGCCATGGAGAAGTGAGTGATCCACAGCACAGCTAACCTGAGCAGGCACAGGATGTGGTGTGCTGGGCCATGCTGTGCTGTACTGCATGTACAGTGTGACCTTCAGGCCCGTGTTGTGCTGCACAGGTCCCTTGAACACAGGTTAACTCAACCAGCTCCTTGTAACAGAGGAGGATGCAGGTAATTCCCGCTTGGTGCTGGCAATTACACCTCCCTATACCACCTTCCTCTAGAAGTGAGAAGATTGCTTCTGGTTTAGACTGTAGAAATGTTGCTTCCTCGTAAGAAGCTTGAAAGACTGAAAGGGGAGATTCCTCCTATGGACGTGGTCTGCACTTGATTTGGAGTGGACTCTTGCATCAATGCCTTTCCCTGATAGGAATGTTTTATTCCATTTGGATGTTGATCTACAAAGCTGAGTGATTTACACAGCTCTATTCACAACTAAAGTACCATAGGAACACTGGAATTTTGACACAGCCAAACTTTACTATGCTTAGGAGAATATCTCTCAAGAAAAAATCACCATCAGTTTGAATTTTTGCCTTTCTAATAAATTTGTTTGTTATTTAGAACTAAAACTAATAAATAATGCAAATAACATTAAAAAGATTGAAATTATGTAATATAGCATTAATATGTAACACATTGGTAGTTACTAACAATATATTATTAATATATTGTAATGTATAGCAATATGCTCCCTGCTATTTTATTGAATAAATATATAATGTAGTCAAATATGTTATATAAAAATTTTAGAGAAAGAGAAAATGATAGAAAAATGTGGTTGAGAAGAAAGATAATGGATACTGTCAAGGTTATGATATTTCCATTACCCCATACATTTCACAAAAATATGATCTTTTTATGAAGACTTTTCAGGGTTGAGAGAAATTTGACAAAAAGTTATTTCTATACCTAGATGGGTCACAAAGGATATTTATTATTGTTCTGTGTTTTCTCTCCTGTTAGAAATTGAACAATCCTCTAGAATTTTACTTGACTTCATACTAAACTGGTAATATACTAATGGAAAAATCTGCTTTTTACTTACATGAGTTTTGGAACAACCTCAAATAAGTGCATATTTTTCTCAAGTGCATACAAAAATGGATTAAAGGTCAAATGTGCAAATTACTTAAGGAAATTCCTTAAGTAAGGGAAGTGTTATTAATAAGTGGGAAGGATAAGAACATACACACTTCTGGTCACAGTTTAGTTTCTTTTCAAGTGGTATTGCCAAGATTAAAGCTTTATAATTAAATTCTTATTTGACAAAGACATCAATTAGTTTACTTAGTGGTTTTATGATTTAATTGATGACTAAGGCAACAGCTTATTTAAAGCTTGAGCCGTTTTTATAGTAAGGTATAGTTTAGATTATTAACTTTTCATCCCACTGGGACCACCCTGTTGTGAAAGGGCAATTCACTGTAAGACTTCTTTATGTTCAATCTTGCTCTCCCATCATATCGTCTGTTTTAAAACTCAGTCATGTGGTTAACACACAACATTTTTAGAAGTAGCCGGTTTCTTCTCTACTTTTTTTCCAGTTGTGGTAAAGCTGTCACCACTGAATACTCCTTGAAGCAGAATTTACCAACTTATATTGGTGTCAGAAGAGAGCAGTAACTTCCTGCCTCTGTAATTACTCCTAGAAAAATGCAGCTTCAATACAAAGTGCAGAAATACAGACAGATAAGAACTTAACAACCAGCCAATTTAAGACACATTATTCTTTTTCAGGCAATCATGTGGTGTGGTTCTCTGTTTTTCTCTTTACATGGGTAAGAGATGTGCCAACGTGGTGCTTATATGAACAAAGCAAGCTTTTAGAAAGATTTTTTATTTCATACAAAACTGTAGCTACATATTTAGTTTTCAATATTTGTAAGACAGGTTTCACTCTCCATCTTCTGATAAACCAGCAAAGAGTTTGTAGATGATGGTCACAGATATCAAGGCTACTTCAAGCCTATGGTCCATCTAGCTCAGCATCATCTGAAGCAGTGACACTTCAGGAAGAGTGTAAGATTCTCCCCCATTAAACCACTTTGTCGCTATTACTGAAGTTCTCCAATCTAGTGTCCCACTTTAGGAACAGCAGCTTTAGAAAATACCCTGGGTAATCCTATGAATTATGGCTGCATCTTTCTACTGTTCTAAGGCTGATGTCTCTGCTTTTCATCAAGCAGAATCCAGAAGGTAACTCAAATGGAATGAAATAGATTTCTTTTCCTTCAGTTAATGGCCATCTGTATTGGGTTTCTGTGGCAAGGTCTTGGTAGTGGGGGGGCTACAGGGGTGGCTTCTGTGAGAAGCTGCTAGAAGTATTCCCTGTGTCCGCTGCTGGCCAAGGCCACGCCAATCAGCAACAGTGGAAGCGCCTCTGTGATAACATATTTAAGAAGGGAAAAAACCCGTCTGCGGCTCAGTAGCCGGAGAGAGAAGAGAAGTGAGAAGATGCAAGAGAGAACAGCCCTGCAGACACCAAGGTCAGTGAAGAAGGAGGGGGAGGAGATGCTCGAGGTGCCGGAGCAGAGATTCCCCTGCAGCCCGTGGTGAAGACCATGGTGAGGCAGGCTGTCCCCCTGCAGCCCATGGAGGTCCACGGTGGAGCAGATCTCCACCTGTAGCCCGCGGAGGACCCCACGCCGGAGCAGGTGGATGCCTGAAGGGAGGAGGCTGTGACCCTGTGGGAAGCCTGCGCCAGATCAGGTTCCTGGCAAGCCATTGCGGACCTGTGGGGGGAGGAGCCCACACCGAAGCAGGTTTGCTGGCAGAACTTGTGACCCCGCAGGGGACCCAACGCTGGAGCAGTCTGCTCCTGAGGGACTGCACCCCGTGGAAATTATGGACTCACAATGGAGAAGTTCGTGGAGGACTGTCTCCCATGAGTGGGACCCCATGCATGAGCAGGGGAAGAGTCCTCTCCCTAAGGAAGAAGAAGCAGCAGAGATGACGTGTGATGAACTGACCTCAACCCCCATTCCCATCCCCCTGTGCCGCTGGGGGGGAGTAGGTAGAGGAGCTGGGAGTGAAGTTGAGCCCAGAAAGAAGGGAGGGGTGGGGGGAAGGTTTTTAAGATCTAGCAGTTTTTCTCCTCTCCTTCTCTGATTTTGATTGATAATAAATTAATTATTTCTTTCAAGTGGAGTCTGTTTTGCCCATGATGGTAACTGATAAAATGTTCTCTCCCTGTCTTTATCTCGACCCACGAGCCCTTTTGATTTACTTTTTCTCTCCTCTGTCTGGTTAGAGGGGAGTGATAGAGTGGCTTTGGTGGGCCCCTGGTGTCCAGCCAGGGTTAAACCACGACACCATCACAACTAGTTGACCGTTCTGGGTCACTTCAAGGCAGCATGAACAGTAGGAAGGAATGAGAAGATACTTATCTAGAGATTGTATACATTTTGGTTTTTATAAGCTTTGTTTCGGAATATATCATGACCTGAAGCTCCCTTGGAGGTATACTGAAGGTTGGTTTAGATATTTCCAGAAATATACATCAACTTCCAAAAGATTCATGACTCCCATATTTTAGCTAGAAAGAGTGAATTCTCAGATTCCCTGCTGCCATTTACAAAAATGTTCCATTTGTTTTCAAAGAATCAGGATTTCTCATAAGAAGCCTTTTTTTTTTCTTTTTCTATAGACAAATTATCTGCAATAGACTCCGAATTTTATTAACTAAATTATTATTCACACCTTTGTAAACTTCTTATGAACATTACTTGGGATTATTTGACTATCTTCCCTACTTTAAAAAGGGAATGAGGGAAAGGAGGAAATAAGTGTACTCAAAAACCGGAAAATGGTTCAGGGGTCATTAAATGTTTTCCTATTGTTTAGCTCAGTGTCTCTGTGATTTTCTTTGTAAGATTCAAAACCATCCCTAACTACTCATTCTAACCTAGACAGATTACCATGTCGAATATATGTGTGGAAGGAATGCAACAGAAAGTCTTTTATTTTTTGTAGGTACCATATATTTGCCAAGATAAATCGTCTTACATTTTGAACTGAAAGGTGTATGGGAAAGGACATGTCAGTGATTGATAACATTTTCACATTTTCACTCCAGAATTTCACAGTTCTATTCATGAGGACTCTAGTGAAATTTTAAGAAGCTGAACAGAACTATGAATTAAAGATCAAATGCTTAGTTATTTGATTTTTTTTCTTCATTTCTTTAAATTAAAGTCCATTCTCTTTAACGGAGTCCCTCAGCTAAACCTCACAGACTTTCAAAGATTATTGGAGTGCTTTGGAATATAGAGCAAAAATCTTCTAAGAAAATCCACCCATATGAAAGAAGATCTCTGTTCTGTGCCTCTTGAAAAGTTCTTTGATTACTGAGAGTTGGTGGCATGAAAGAGATACCAGGATCTTTTTGTTGGAAGTAACAGCATATAATGCCTTCAACAGTAAGCCTTTTGTTTCTCACTAAGCCTATTCCTATTCTCATGTGACAGGCAAAGAAATGACTACCTTACATATTTTTAATTTTCATATAAAAACTTCTGTTCTGAAGATAAGTGCTACATTGTTTACCTATGATATAAAAAATGCATAACACACTGGTACTAATAACTACACCAGACACCAGAAATTTAAGCTGATTGCTGATAAACAGAAGACAATGGAATACACTTACCTGGATTGTTACAGCATTGCGGAAATGTGAAATAAAGTGGATTTTCTTTCTAAAAGGTGCCTCTTATTTTTAGATACTTTTCATGAGTGTTTCATAATCCCTAACAAATGACCATTAGAGGTTTTCTTTGTGACTAGAGAGTTTTGTTCTTTCATCCAGATGATTTTCTCAGGTTAAAGTCTTTTGTTTACTTAGAAAAGCTCACTTCTCTAACTGCAGCAAAGCAGTAATCGTACAGCAATCCTACAGCTCCAGCATTTTGCTCTGTATGTGAATTTATGCAAGGTGTTACAAAATACTTATTATTTTTTCACACAAATCCAGAATAAAAAGGGTTGATGTAAATCTGCTTTGGATAAAGCCCACAGGTAAAAGAGAACAGAAATAGGTTCTGATTTTTCAAATGCATATTCCTCAGGTAGCTGCTGTAGATGGGCAATTGCTGTAGATAAAGAGCCAAAACTGAACCTTAGTCCAAACCTGGCCAAAGGTGCAAGTTTAAAACTATGTTTTGTCTCTATTTTGTGCTCAATTGCCAAAAAATATTACCCAAACAAGGGCAAAAGATATTGAGAAATAAGTCCCAATGTGAAGACTCAATAAACCAGTCACTTTTAACTTTACTTGACTCGAGAACTGGGAATTGTAGTTTAGGCGTTACAGTGTAGATATCTAGGTGTTTAAGATGAACTAGGTGTTTAAGATCTTATTATCATCAACTGAGGCCTGTTCAATTCAGCCAGTAGTGCCAAGAGTGGTGAAATTTAAATAGGTGCCTTATTTTCATCAGTTTAATAGTTTTTTTAAAAAAATTATTACTGAGAAATAAAGTGGTTTTTATGTGAAATGCAAAAAGTAGCTCCCCTCGATTACAGATCCAAAGATCATTTATCAATGTGAACTAAACCATATGTGCAGGCAAATTTAGCTCTGGACTTTGTGATTGAGAAAATTCTCATTTTATCAACTTTCATAGTATATCATAAAACTGTATTATATGGAAAAATATTTTTTAATCATCTCATAGATTTACTCAGATGTTGAGTTATCGTGTGCTCCAAATTCTAATTAAAACAGTAATAAAGTTTCAAGATGTATAATTCCATTTCTAGAAAACTAATATCAGACTTTGAAGAAAAAAATGAGATTATTTTTCTGTTAAAGAAAGAAAAAATAACATTAAAGAACAAAACACAAGCCTGTATTCAGGCTACAAGCAAACAAGGACAAATTACTTTCTTATATTCATTAATACAGGTAGTATTTTATATAAGCACATATTCTTCTCAAAAAAAAAGGAGGTAAAAGTGATCATTTATCTGCTGCTCAGTAAGGGTTTCATGTACCCTAATTTTACAGTAAACATTAGTCACTCACAGGATGTTACTTCCATCAAAAAGCTGGGAGTGGGTTGGGGTTTTTTTTTTGTACTGTATGTGTTTTGTAGACTTACTATCCGGACATAATTAGGGCTTTGAAATCATCAAGCCAATTTCATTCAATCTTGGAGGCTATTTCTCTCAATTTACTCTTCTTTAAAAGCAAAAGTGCTCAGTTAGATTCATTTAATCTGTATTTTCATTGTATTGCACGGAAATCCTGTATTTTGTGCATATTAAACCAACTGGTATTGCACACTACTAGCAGCATACAGAACAAAGCTTCTATTTGCAAGAGGAAAAGAAAGGCATCTCAAAAAATTTTTAAAAAATTACTTATTACAGAAGATGTATCTTATTGAATTCAGGGGTGGTCTAAGTCTAGGGCATTAACAAATCTTCTGTAGGGACTGCTAATGTGCAGTGAACACATTTCAGTGTTTGTGATGGTGTGATCTGTTTAGATATCAACTGCTTATTTAATCTCATCATACATTCCATAATTATCCATCTATAGCATGTATTCCCTAAAAAAAGATAACTGATCCTAAAGTAACCAGAAACTACTTTTGAAAGGCTAGCTATCCTCTGTTGTATCAGAATCACAACAACAATATATTTTGTTTTCTGACAGCTTCCAGTTCTTTCAATTTATTGTATGGCAGGGATCGCTGTAAGATTAATTTGCCCATTTTTACTTTCCAGTTATGGACAAGAAAGTACAGAGAAAGGTCAAAAACTGAAAGAAAGGGAAAGACTTTGAGGTAACACAAAAATGTTGTTATAAATATGACTTTTGAAGGGCTGTTACTATTTTCCCCATCCTTACTTATCTATCCATGCTTTGCAGTGGGATGGACCTTGTTCTTGTGCGGTGTAGCACTCCTGAGCACACAGGCTTGTGAGAGGATATTTAATGTCACTCTGGCTTCTCATGTGGTCTTCTCAAGTCACAGTGATACCTTCACTATGGTTCACATATGGACCAGAAATCCCCAGAGTCCCTTTCTGTCTTCCATCAGTGAGGACAAACTGCAGTTTATTGTAAGCCTACACTAGGATAAATGTATAATTAAACTCTTGTAATGAAGTCATATGTCAGGTTAGCTCTGATGTATTGTCCAATAACATCCAAGACACTGTTTTGTTATCCACCCATGCTAACAGAATAAATAGAAACTTTCCAAATAATTCTACAGCAAGTCCCTGTTGGGGGCCTGAGAGCACCCATAGGCTCAGCTCCCTAGTCTGACCTCAGCACTCCATGTACTCTTTGATCCAGGAGGCCTGTCTACACTCAGGGCTGGGCTTGCCTGCGCTGCATCGCAGGTGTAACTGGTTCCAGTCCTGTTATCTGTTGATCCCAGATTTCCATCTGGCTTTCCTGAATTGACCTTGGAACTTTCTCTGAGGTTATCTTGCCTTTGTCTGATGGCACTGGCCTGTCAATGGGACCTGTTGCCTCCACTGCCTTGCTCTGCTCCCCTGCACGCTAGTCAGGGGCATTACTGCCAAGCTGTGCTGGGGGCACCCTTGGCTCCCAGCTCACCTTCCCTGTGGAATAGCCTCACTCTTGCAGCTCCTCTCAGTCCCCACATAAATGTGTTCCTGTCTTGATGATATCTACCATTATATGTTCATAATAACAGAAATAACCTTGAAATGTACAGAAAAATATACCTATTTTATGTGCAGAAATAGGAAAAGGACTGTGTAAGTGAATTGGAAATATCTCTCACTTCACATACTGAAGGGACCAGCTTCAGTATCTTCACACTTCCATACCAACAATACATTTTGAAACTTCCAGCTTAAGAATGCAAATAGTCCTAGCTGTGATGTCAGGGGGTTGTGTCTGACTTTTGAACAAGAAACTGTCCAGAAACTATTAATGGCCTTCAGTCATGGAAGGCTGTTGTAAATTCGTAAGGTGACAATGATGTTTTTGCTATTGCTCTTGCCCAGATTCATACCACTGTCTTAGAGATTTTTCCCTTTTTTTTTTTTTTTTTTTTTTTTTTATTGGTTGTATATCACTACTATGTCCCGGAGCCAACCATTTAGCCACTTGGGGTTTCCTTCAGTTTTACTAATATAACTTCTTTGACAGGTTTTCATGTGTCACCCAGCTTTCTGCCAAATGTGGTGTTTGGTGTATCCTGCTTGTCACTCACTTCATTTTTAGCAGCATTTATTTGCAAGGAACAGTGCTGGAAAAGGAAACAGCTGAGGCATTGTACAGACAGCCAGAAAGGGTGGATAGTGGAGTCACTTATCTGTCTCCTCATTCTACATACTTGGTTTTGTGATATACAGTGAAGAAGTGAAGTAAGAATTAAATTACAGCTGCAGAAACACCAACAAAAGCTTCATTTATGATATTAAATACACGTAATTACTACATTCTCATGGAATACCCCATCTGACGTAGCGTCAGGTAAATTATGTGATGGGAGCAGTAAAAGAAAGGACTCTATTTAAAATAAGGTTACCATTTTAAGACTGGTAGAAGAGTGGAAACTCAACATCTCTGCCTGTAAATTTGGTATCCAGACCACGTGGTTCCACTTTTCCCTCTTCATTTTGCTTTTTTGGATTAGGTTGGTTGGTTGTTTTTTTTTTTTTGCTGGGGGTGGGGCTGTGGCTGAGGCTTTCTGATGTGGAGGCTTTTGTTCCTTTTTGGCTTTTAGCTGTAGTCTTGTTGGAGCCTTAAATCCTTACCTATACATCGAGCTCCCTAGCTGACCCACACAGAAACAAGAGTTAATTCAATTCAACTAGGTGATATCCCTGTATTAACTTTCAGCTACTTTTGTTGATCTTTTCCTCCTTGTTTATCTCTGTGGTTTTTTGCCCCCTAATGCCATTCCACAATGCTGCCTCTGTTAGAGCTCGCAGGAAGGTAAGGCAGACCTGCTGGATGCACTGATGTCAAGGAAATGGTTTCCTTAGCAACAAAAACAAGGCGAAAGCTCCCAGAATTTTTTGTTAATCAATGTAACTTCTATTCCCAGCTGCAGACAAAGAAAAGGTAAAGAAATGGATCCGTGAACTACCTTCTTACCACATCCTCTCACACATCCCAAAGTTATACATCAATGTTACAGTACAAATTTCCATATTTTAAAAGTATTTTAAATAAGAATTCTCATGACTGAAAATAGTTTTTAAATTAATTTTCACCACTTTGCTACTGAAAAACTAACAAAGCAATAACTCATAATAAGTACACATGCAGCACTCCATTCACACTCTATCCAGTATGCCATGAGAAAGAAGAGGTCCACAGATAAGGATTATCTTGTGCTTTATGACTAGGGATTAACACAGTTTCTCGTATCAAGTTGTTTTATAATTTCCAGCACTAACTATGATGAATGTTGTTTGTCTAAGGACAAAAAAAAAAAAAAAAAAAAAAAAAGAGGTTTGTCCATTTGACAGGTTTTGGAAGTGGTTATTTTCTTAGAAATTGTGGGGGAGGTATCCCCATCCCATTCCTTTCACAAAGACCATTTATGACAGTTATGAACTTTGAATATGTTTCCAAAAGGAGAAAAGTTAAAGTTACTGAAAATTACTTTTTCAGAGAAACCATAAGAGCTATGCATAAAACTAATCATAATTTTTCTTCCTAAAATTCTTTCTTACCATATGAGCTTTTTAACAGGAAAATGATCCTTAAAAATGATGTCTTGTGAATTCATTTACACAAGATGCCATTAGATTGTAGCTGCTTACTCTGCTGCCAAAGCTGAATTTGAGAGCTGTTGAAGAACAATGCTCATTTTCTCTTCACTCAAGCTCTGTCAACATATTATTTCTTCAACTCATTGCTGGGGTGTACCACAGGGAAAGCAGCCTGTTTTCAAGGCAGCAGGTGGAACATTCTTTATCTGATTGCATAATAGATGTGAACAGCAAAGATCATTTGTACATTTCCTATAAAGGATTTAATCCTCTCGTAAAAAGGCTGGTCTGATATGGATACTCTAAAGTGCTGTGTCTTATGTGCTATGATGTGGAATATAGGGCTGACGTGTGTGGCTTTGAAGGAAAAATTGCCAAAATACTTCTGAAAAGAGAAAAAGAAAAGTACCATTCAGATCTATTCACACCCCTCAAAAAAAAGAAATCTGGGAACTGAACATTAAAAAAGGAAGGTGTAAATCTTATTGAGGTCTAGTTTTTCTGCCTGCTTATAATTCTGCAGAATTTAAATAAATTCAACAATTTTGAGTTGAAAATTGAGTAGATTCAAAATGTATTCTTGGAAATATGATCCTCTCAGGTCCTGTTTACTGCACCTGGTTGAGATACAAGATTTTGTTAAGAGTGCAATGGATATATTTTAGTTAGAAACTAGGTCCTGAATTTTTGGAGAGTATATAATAACAATATACTTAAAAAAATTACCATTTCAGTAGCGCTTGCAGAGCTCCCTCTTTGCTACAGAATTTTATTTCTTCCCTAATTTGGATTACAATTCTGCTGCTCAGGTCCCACTCAACAAAATCTGTTTTGGAATGTTTTTTTCATCCTCTGAATAATCTAGCATGGAAATCAAGAATCTTATACAAAGAAGTTAGGCAAAGTGCATAACAGATGTTTATCAGTATTTGCCATGGGAAGTAGTTATGAAATCAATGCACCTTCCTCACATGTTTAGAATAGGAATTAACTGGAATGTCTCAGGATATTTCGGAGGGTATTAGCATTCTAGTTTAGATCACTGTGCTTCTAAAGTGAATCTCCTAGGTGTTGCTGCCTGTTGTGCCTTGGGCTCACATCCTGAAGGGTTCTCAGTGTAATCAGTGGATTCCTTCCATATTAAATTAAAGAAGATACCCTTCAACACCACATCTAATGTGCTCCAATTGTTAATAATCTTATAGTATACTCATCTAGGGCTAGACTAGAGCTCATCTGAAATAAATACCCCTGAAATATGCTACAGATCTTCTCCTACTGTGCTACATTGCTTACTAATGTATACACAACTTCAGTATGATGTTTTATGAGAGGGTAAACGTTGAATTTGAAATGGTAAAATCCATACATCTCATCAAGGAGCGAAGTATAATCTCACCTTGTTTCATTGACATCATCAGACTGTACAGGAGATACTGAGGGAAAATTGAATCAAGCCACACAAAAATTGTCCAGGACACTGTAATATCTGTTCATTGTAGTCTTGAGTTTTGTGTGTAAGCTGATTTCATCCATCAGTACTGAGAATCTGATCTCAGACTCAAAAACCTAGGAAAACGGTTTTAAATATGTTCATTAACCTGCCTTTTCTCATCACTCTTACATTCGTATCTGGATTTAATAGGAGGATATTATGCCATTATCGTGTTGTTATACTAATACCCAGAGGCCCTGAAAGCATCAAAAGGGATGAGACCTACTAAGTAGGTGTAGAATATGACCAGAAGATGTAAAAAAAAAACAAAAGAAAAAGAAAAGAGGACAGTTGTAAGCAAGTGTTGTAGTAAGAGGACAACAGGTTTCAATGAATCGGTAAATCAATGCCTAGCCACATGAAAAAAAATGTGTTAGGGAACAAGTTTAGATCTGGAGAAAGTATATTAGAAGTGCAACAGCACTTCTTCTTAGCTCACTCTGTGTGATTCTGTGTCAGAGTGTCGTGGTTTAACCCGGCTGGCAACTAAGCACCACGCAGCCGCTCGCTCACTCCCCCCCCCTCCCTCAGTGGGATGGGGGAGAGAATCAGAGAAAAGAAAAAAAAAGTAAGACCTGCAGGTTGGGATAGAGACAGTTTAATAAGAGAGAAGAATAACAATAATAATAATAATAAATAATAATAATAATGGTAAGAAAATATACAGAATATATAAAACAAGTGATGCACAATGCAATTGCTCACCACCCGCTGACTGATGCCCAGCCCGTCCCGAGCCGCGATCACTCCCCCCGAGCCGCGATCACACAGCCCAAGCTGCGACCACTCTGCCTGCGACTGACCGACCGATTAACCCCCCCGGGCATGACGTTATATGGTATGGAATAGCTCTTTGGACAGTTTGGGTCCTAGCTGTGCTGTACTCCCAGCTTGTTATGCACCTGGCCGAGCAGGAGAAGCTCAAAAAGTCCTTGAGCAGTCTGAGCACTGCTTGGCAACAACTAAAAACATCAGCGTGTTATCAACATTCTTCTAGTACTAAATCCAAAGCACAGCACTATGCTAGCTTCTGTGAAGAAAATTAACTCTATCCCAGCCAAAACCACAGAGCTTCTAACTTGGATCCAAGTACAGCCAAATGATGTTTTGTTTGCCCAGAAAATTGCTTGGTCTCACAGAGTAGTTCTCTGACTCCCTTTACTTATGACTGTATGGCCTAGTATTATGAAGCCATCACTGTTACAGAGTTTGGATAACATTGCATTTACTGGCCCACTTTCAAGGACACACAAAAGAAATGTTAACAAAAATAGGTTGCTCCAAATTATATATAAACATTATTTTTACTGTTTTGTTCATTTGATTAGTAACTCATAAGATTGGCAATTTTTCTGTTTTATAAAAGAATTTTTTGTTTGGGGCTTCCATTTTTGTGACTAAAACATGCCTGAAAAAAATATGGGCCATTCATCAAACAGCACAGCTGGTGCAAACCTGATACATCCAGGAGCCTAACAATGTCTCCAGATGTCCAGAAAAAGGTGAAAAAGAATATATTTACAGAAAAAAACCCAGACCTTTCTAAACCCAAATACAGATTATATTCCAAAATGAAGAACATACATGAGTTTGTTGTTTGGAGGTAGATATGTCTAGACAGAAGCTAGAAATGTCTTTATATCAACAACAAACGCTTTGAAAAAAGCTATAAAGTCTGTTCCTAGCAAAAGTCTCTATTATTTGTTAGATCTCAACTACATCAGAATAATTTTTTTTCTATAAAAGTATAGAATTTTTCTGGAGTTCAGTGATAATAAGAGCATGAATGTCAAGAGTAGGGCTGCTGTCAGAATCCTGCATTCCCTCTTGCGCCTGTACACCCAGACTGACTGAGAGTCTGTCAAGGTACAGTTAGACTCCTGAGAGGGGCAAAGTCTTTTTGGTAGAAAGAGTACCCCCAAAAACCAGGTAATTCTGAGACTAAGGTTTCAGTACAGATGTGATGACTTCTCAAGTTCATTTGTTTTAAATCAAAACCTCCTCTAAGAAAACTTACTGGTTTATCTTTTGTTCTAATAAAGGAATTTGCAAACTATCCTGGGAGTTTTGACCCACATCCTCTCATGTAAATTAGAGAACTGTGCATACTGTATCTATGACAATCTAGCTATATGTTTGTTTGTCAGTTACTCCTAGGTTCACATCATGAAATGTTGTCTCTGAGCCCCTCTCATTTGTAGTGCTTCAAATGCAGTACTGCCAACAAGGAGGCTTATCAGAGTTGTGTGTTTTTAAAAGATTTGGGATTGTCCTAAACAATTTCTCATGCAAAAAATGAAACAAAAAAACCCAAAACAAAAACAAAAGAAAAAAAACCCAAATGAAAACAAAACCCCCCAAGTGTCTGAATGTGAGGCTAATTTTTTTTCCCTGTTTTGTTTTTTATTGTTTAGACGATTGTCTACTTTTTAAATTATTATATGCTTTTCAAGACATGATACTAAGTATACCACTAATTGTGGTTGGTCAGTCTCAAAGCTGATTGGCATTGTTTTGTTTCAAATAATTGATTCCTTGTTGAGAAAGTTCCTAAGGGGATATTGTTTTAAGAAGCTATTGAAGCCAAGAATAAGTGCTTAACCCGTATAGATTTTCAAAGAGTGGCAAAGGTGATGTGGAAGAAGGCATATATACAAGAGTAAGAGAAAGATACAGGGGACTTACTAAGGGGAATGTCATAAGAGCAATACAGATAACAGGAGAGGAAAGGTACAGAGATGGAATTAGATGCTATCTTACAGATAGGTTCCCGTACAGCAAAGCACACTGCACAGGAAAATTTGAGCTTATGTTGCCATAGTGAGGGAGCAGAATGATACAGCATATTTAACATACAGGGCATGATTTTAATCTGCCTTGTTACATTCATGTAAATAAATCACTAGACCGGGTCAGGTACAGCAGTGGCTTTTCTGACAGCCAAATCCACTCTTCTTGTTCTCTTCAAAAGTTAAAAATATCTTAAACTCCTCAGGAGGATATTATTACTCTTTGAATAAGCACTGTTCATTTTGATAGTGAATGACTAAATGAATAATAACAGTCTGCCAAACCTTTGTTGCAATTTAATTGGGTAAGTGCAGATTGATCATTATATTTAATAAGTTTAAGATATTGGGAGCTTTGTGCTGGGAGAAAAAATAAAGGCTAATCTTTCATAAACAAGCTTTTCTTTTCTGAAGAAAGGGGGGTACTTAGATTTGGTTTAAATTTTTATAATGTATATTGGTTTTTTTAGACGGTAGTCTGTGAATCTAGTTTTTGTGGCTCGCTAGATGGTGCTATGTTTCAACGTGCAGGAGCACAGCTCAGTACCGATGTGAAAACCCACCACCACCCACCCATGCAGACGGGGCTGGTAGCTGGAGGTGGTCAGCATGCTCTGCTCTTATGAAGGGATCAAATCGTCAGGGAGTCTTCATTCAGGTTCCTATTTTAAAACCAGTGGCCTGAATTTGGAGTTGCATTTCACAGACAGTAACCCAGGGTTAAGAAACCAGGACAGTTTCTCAAGCACGAGGAGCCACTCTGAGTTTTGACTTAGCTATAGAAGCTGTCTGAAGTTTTCACCCTTTGAGTTACTGTATGCTATGTGCATACAAAGTTATTATTTTCCTCTTGGTCTTGTGATGACAGTGATTGTGAATGTATTGCTAAGTAATAATCTTGCTGAGAAAGTGGTTTCTCTGGGTGCCAAAGTCCAGGTAGTACATGCAATTGCTTTGTTTTGCAGGGAATTTATTTGTGGAGAGTGTTGTCATTATCAGAAATATAGGCTTCAGCTCAGCATAACACTGATCCATGGACCTAAATGTCTCGCTAAATCAAAAACATTAGAGAGAAAGACATCAGAACAAGGTGTTCTGTTATCCCTTATTGAATGTGCTTTTATCTCTTTCCAGTCATGTGGCAAACAGCTACTAAGAAATTTATAGCTAAACAAAGTTTTCATTTTCTGACTGAAAACTCTTTGACCAGCCTGCTTCAGCCTAACAGCATGGTACAAATATTTGGGATATGACCTCTTTTAGAGGCTTTTATATTATGGTCAACTGTTTTCATTACATTCTATCTGAAAGTATTTTTGACATGTTTCACATGAAGCAAACTTGCTGTCAAGATATGTGGCTTGGCAGGGCTATGAAGGCCACATCTACACTATTCTGTTAAAAGGCCCCAAACACCTGATACTAATTTCCTTAGCTATCCACACCATCTAAATCTTGGCAGCTGTTACACTGAAGATAAAACCTCGGGGTTTCTTGACTCCAAAGCTTTGTAGCCACCTTTCTTCAGAGATTATTGATCAGAATATTCACTATCTGTGCAATATGGTTAGCCTTCAAGACCAGTGAAAGATTATCGTGAAAAACATAAAGAACATATATGTTAAGGACAAGGTGGAAACAACTGCTGTCATGAGACAGAGTAGGAAACTTCTGAGTGTAAAAACAAAAATGTTGCAAGTGGCCCTTAGCAAAGAAGTTGCTGTATAACATTTGACTGTGGGTGACCGCAAGGAACCATTGCTCACAAGGAAGAGAAAGGGCACTGAGAGGTAGCAGTGAAACAGCTGGCACATGTGCTCACCTGTGGCTGGCCATCCTCTTTTCGCTGTTACAGGACCAGTAAGCAGAAAACTTGCTGTGACTGCACCATACTACCAGCTATGGTTGAGCAAAGATTGCTACCAAAGGTCAGAAAGCTAGGGGTACAAGAGTTTAACAACACTGAACTTCCACGTTCAGAGGGGACTTCCTTGGTCCCTTTGATTGTGTATTTGGAAGTCAGATCTCTTAGCATCAGATGACCATAGGATGAGAAACCAGAAGTCAGTTGTAGCCAGACTTCTCTTACATAGGACAGTGGGCCATAAGTCCTTACCTGAAGTTTATAATTTCTCATTAACTAGATGAGGAAGAAGGAATTGCACCTCCCTCCTGTTCCGAAATACATCCTTGACAGAAGGAGCACAGCTGTTCCCTTGGTCCCAAGCAGAACACGCCATCCAGCTTGCTTAGGGCCCTGTGTTTTCTCCCTAGAACCTCTTCAGAATGAAAGCAGGGAGCCAAAAGGACTTGGTATGAACCTCCTAATGTTGTAAATGGGCCTGGAATTACTTCAGCCTGTCCTTGGAGAATGTCCCAAGGACAGAGAATGACTAGACAGACTCCTGTACCAGGGGTAGTGGGACTTACATGAAAAATGTTGCCTTTCCTGATCATTTCTGAAAGCATTGATGGCTGGATCCTATTGTAAAATAGCAGCTAGCTCAACTGAAATCATTCTGTTGCTGCTTCCCAGGGTAATGTAATCCCATACATACCCCCTTTTGCCTACCAAGACCTGTTGTCTACTCTCACACCAATATACTCTTACAATGACCTCTTCTTATAATATGTTGCTGAGCTGAGACCAGTGCAGATGCATAATGGTAGTGACATCATCACTACCATCATATCTACTGTCTCATGAATAGTGACATGAAAGAGGCAGATAAGTGGTGCCTGATACTCTGAGTAGAACATCAGTAGCCTAGATGTGGCCCATCAATATCTCATAGGAAAATCAAGGATAGCCCCAGACATCATAGACTGGGTATTTTTCAGGAACAATAAGAGCCTGCTGTGTCAGATGAGGCACACTACCCTGAAGAATCCCGGAAAGCAATCTAGCAAAGTCCTATATCCATCCTGCTTTTTTTGTTAAGGAGGTCTGTTGATCCAGATTTTACATTGTTGATGACTACCCAGTTGGTATAAGTTTTGAGTAGGTTATCTGGACCTTTTGAAAGGGATACATTTTTTTATTTCAAAAACACTCTTTGTGTGTTTGCCATCTCAAAGTCAAGCTGGAAATTAGTGCCATACAGACCTTTAGAATCCTAACACAGTGTATTAAGTAGCCATTTTCTTCATAGCCATCGTCTTTTTGGAGCATGAGCAGAGAACAGATTGTAACAGTATTATACCCCAGATTGCATTGACTCCCAAACAAATTTTCAGGTGCTAATTTCTGTCAGCAGAACCAATTTCCAGTAGAATCCAGACCTGATAAAAAACATACTCATTTGCAAAGTTAGTAGCTTTTTTTTTTCCCCCATAAGCAATAGCAACAGGAAGTACATCCATAGACTAGTATGGTGTGCTAGCGAGATGAACACTTCTTACTTCAAAGAAAGGAATTTCCGTGCTCAGTATTTCACCTTCAAACAGTATGTTTTTCAAGCATAATGTTTGCTGTTTAACCAACTCAGCCTTACAGAATATAGTTAATAAATATCATATGCATTGGAAAAATCTGAATACGTGGTCTCCTATACTGTACTTTGCTGTATTGTTTTCTATTTGTTCTAATCACATTATCAGGACTACCATTGTTGTTCTGTGAAGAGCAAGGAACTATTCAGGAATAATCAATCAGCCTGAGTCAATCTGGTTTTTTGCATAATCATCTTTAGGTGAGGATTGCTGCATTTGGTGCCTTGAAGAACAAAGGCAATAACCATGTGGAACACTTCTGGACTGATATTACTCATGAAATGTCTTCACAGAAATCCCAAGAAACCTTCCCATTGATTTCATTAGTAGGAAATGTCTGATCATTCTGTAAATTCTGTCGAGCTCCTAGCACCAGACAAAATTATTGTTATGTGCCCCTGATTTCTACCAAAAAGAACATAGTACTCCAATGCGTGATGCTGCCTTCTGGTGGTGGCATTATGGAAATTGCACGAAATAATACACCTCAAGCTTTACTGTGAAAATTAAGAGGTTTCAGGTCTAGTAGCAAAGCTTCCTGTCTTTGTTTTCAAATGCATTTATATATAACCATGTTATATTAAGTAAGTCAAATTCTTCAACAACTGGCTACTGAAGCTGGGGTTTTGTGTTATATCTAAAATGCTTAGTAGTCTCATTTGTTCTTCTTAAAACTGGCAGAAGCTTTCAAGGCAGAACACTGAATAGTCTTACAAAAATCAGTTTTAAGCTTCTTAGTGGAGATATTAAAACTAAGAGATTTCAGAGCTTCATCATTTTGTGTTTTGAAAGCAAAACTCATTGTCTGACACTGAAAACAACTGCAAGAACTGTAATGTGCCCAGCCATCTCAAATTGTGTGTTCAGAAACTGGCTTTGAGGGGCAGGCAGTAGACCTGCACAGAGATCAAATAAACATGAGTCCATGTTCTCCGGATTGACACTAAGCAGCTGGTACAGAGCACATGACAGCATTGGTGTCTATCAGAAGCTGAGGGCTGATGGAGACTTCTATGCCCTTAATCTGGAAAGTGAGTTTTCACCGAAGTCTAACAAAAACTCAGACCTAACTTACACCCTGTACTTGCCTTTTCTTTCTTTTCAGGCAGCACTACTCAAAACATTTTCACAGAAGAGAAAAGCACCAAAAGATCTTAAAAAATGGAATGGTTATCTCATTCTTTGAACAGGTAGCCTGGTACGAGCAATATATTCTTTTGTTGCAGCCTAAATTTTCTCTATTTTTTCCGACTCTTAGCACAATTTACATAAAATTTATGCTCAGACTTCATGTTAAGCTAAAGAAAATTCCCATAACCCTTCTTAAGTCCAGGGTTACTTGGAGCTTTGTGCTTCCA
The DNA here is from genome assembly GCA_034008185.1 of Gorsachius magnificus. NCBI lineage: Eukaryota > Metazoa > Chordata > Aves > Pelecaniformes > Ardeidae > Gorsachius > Gorsachius magnificus. The sequence continues at coordinate 171,261,929 of CM067081.1, forward strand.
TTTCTTTGTCATTACTATGGATTGCATGGTATTTTTGAGGTCACTGGATTTTTAAATAACTGAAACACCAGACCCATAGCTGTGTAAGTCCCAATGCTTACAAATTTCCAGCAATGATCTGTCTTCTAAACTGAAAATCTTGTTGATGATACTCCTAACAGTGCAGTTATTCTAAAGTATTTATTTCTCAAATCCAACCAAACTCAAGTTGGGTTGACGTTTCCAGAGGAATTATTCAAGTAAGGTTTGTGCTGATTGTAAGTTTCCCTTGATCTTGCTCAACCCTGACTATATAAAGTTTGTTAGCAGAGTAATCTGATACCCTTCTACTGCTTTAGTTCATGCAGAGGGTAAGGATCCTTTCAAAGAAATTATAAGGGTCATCATCTCACCTCTTAAGCTGGCCAGACTTGTTCTTTGTCAGTAGAGGGGAAAAAAGAGCTAACTCATAAATTTAGAGTAATACAAATTATATTTATTCCTGCAAATGACTAAGGAACAAACTCTCAGCCCAAAGCTAAAGAATTCTTTGGGAAGGTGGAACACCCTGCACCCATGTTACTGATGCTCAAGACCAGCAGTCCTGCTTGGCCATCCCCTGAGATATGTACACACAACTGCTTCCAAAAGCTGCACAATGTAGACCCAGATATACACAAAACTCCAACGGAGCAAGTAGTGGGTTTCTCTTGGGAGACTGGAGGGGAAGGGGACCAGTTTCAGACCAGATATTCAGTCTCAGAAATTTCAGGCAGGAGTCCTGACCTGCTGGGTGTTACTGGCATTTCCAGTATAACCCTTTTCTTTTTATCTCTCTTTTTTTAATTTCTTTTTTCCAAGTCTGTTTTAGTCACATTGGGATGAAAATTCGTTTTCACAAAATATCTTCTCCTGTTCCAAGAAATAAAACCACTAGCTGGTTCCCATATAAAAAAGGATTAGTGGATTGAAGAAAATCTGAGGTTACACAGAAACTGTTATATTTCCATTCAAAGGTTGACAACTAACAAAGAAATATCGTCTACTTTACTGTCAGTCTGTGTGAACACAACCAAAGTGTCCAAATACATTTTAGTTTTGTAGCCTTAATCTTTTACAGTTTATTCACCTTCAACATAAACAGCAAAAAAAAAGCAAGTGCTGTGATAATGTGGGATGGATTGTCCAGCCTTTAAATTTATGTTTTTATTATTTTTTCCTATTTCTGAATTTCCTAATTTGACCAAAAATGTGCAGCAAAGACACAAACCACAGAAGCTGGCTTTGCTTTCTGTAATTGCAGTCTGGACAGAATTCAAATGTAGAGAAAGTCTCACAGAAATTCTCAATATTTTTTTCATAATGTACACTGGAGGAATTGTTGATAAGCATCCAGAATAGCAAAAATTTTAACCAATAGAACTCATTGCTGTCTAGAGTATTGGTTGCAACATTAAGCATTATTGTGTGAAAAAAAAAAAAAAAAGAAGAAGAAAGGAAGAGGAATAAAAACAGACTAAGTAAATACTGCAGGGGAGGGGGAAGGTTGTTTGAAATTATCCCTTACAGAATACAGTTTGTGGGGAAACATTTTTTTAAAAAATAAGATATGTGTTTATTGGCTGCCTTCCTTTCAAATATTTTTTTTTGTCTGGGATGTAGCTACGGGCCATTTTGGTGACATTCGGATCCAGCTGTAACTGTTACAGGTGAAGGGAGTAATGCTGTGATATCTATGAGCCAGCTGGGGTGTCCGTAAGTTGTTGCTCCATGACAGAAGACTGACAGCTTGGAGGTAAGTGTTTTAATGGAAAGGAGAAGGTTGAAGTGTTACAGATAGGTGAAATTATGACAAATTTTCTCCAAATTCAGGTAAAATGCTCTCCCTTACAGCAACTGTTCTAACAGTGGTTGAACCGCACCCTCTGTTCCCAAATGAAACATTACAGTGAAACCTTCAGTCTTTCATGAAGGTTCTTTCATTTAAATCTTTCATGAAGACCAGTAAGGTATCTTAAAATCCACTTGCAGTCTTTCACAGACAAAACACAGGGGTTTTTATTTGGTTTGGGTGGGGTTTTTTGGTGAGTACCTTCAGGCCTGCTCTGATATTCACTGAAGCGTAGGCATCTTTCTGTTGACCTCAGAGCTAGACAGGGCTTTCTTCAATAGTTAGCAAGTACCTTTATCCCAGTGCAGCCTTCTGGAGTAATACAAAAGTCCCAATCTAACAAACTTTTTACTATTTCCAAACCCAGTGTTGTTGCCTTATGGTGACACCCAGTGGAAGAAAGAAACACTCCAGCTTTAAAAATCATTTATTATGCTTGTATCTTGTTTTTTGAAATGCAAAGTCCATTAAAGTTGTGTAAACTGCTTGATATAAAATACAGATCCACAAGAAACTCGTAACAATTGTGATTTTTATTGAAAGCAAAAGTGTAGTCCCAAAATATTTTATAGTTTGCACTTTTATTGGTAGTAGTGTTTGACCACAGATCAAACTGAAAATTAACTGCTTCCTTCTCCAAGGACCATGGGAAGGGATAATGATTTTGTCTAAAACTGTGGTAAGCCTAGCAATTATATTTGGTTTCTACCTGAAAAGAAGCAAACTTAACTCCAGCACACACAAAACCTGGCTGACAAAAACCTATCTTTCAGGTACTTCAGAGCAGGTACTTTCTACCTGCTCTGGTAATTTGGCCCAAGGATGTAATTTGTCTGCAGCTGAGGCTAGCCACAGAATTTGTCAAATCCTTCTTTCTATTTTCAAAGCCTTCTATTTTCAAGCTGCTTTAATAAGTTTTCTATTGAAAAATTGTATCTATCTACTTTCATATTCATATGATGAGAATTTTCCATTTCCTTACAGGATGCTATGCTGTCTTTTGTTTAACAAGATAGATGATATGTATGTGCAGTCAATATAATCAACTTGTGCCATTCAAAGGCAAAGAGGGAAGGGTGCAACTGCATAAAGTGCTAGTAACTACTATAGGTGTGTTTTCTGTTTGTATTCTTCATTGACCACATTTCTTGGGCTGCATTAAAGTTTAATTACACATCCATTTCCACTGAACAGGTCCAGTAACACCAGCAAAGAGTTTCCACTGTGGCTTCTTATAGTAGTTATAATGTCTCTACTCATTAATCCATGCTATGCTGAAGCATATTTTACCTATCTCAAGCCAGGAGTATTTTACTTTTCATTTTAGCAGGAAAGCCTCTGTTGGTACACAAAAGCACTATAATCTGTGCTTAAGATGCAAAAAGGTGAGGAGCTCATAAGGATTCTGGTTAACAGAGATCCCTCAAACAAGTTATTTTGCCACTTCTCTGATCTCATGATTTCTTTGTCTTGGCAACTTCTCTCCCGAATACTGTTGTTAAAATTATTTTTAACTTAGCTACCACATTCCAAATATTCTTCTGTGAGGAACAATGATTGGTATGACTATGCAGTCACAAGGGAGTTCAACTGCTAAGAGGTTATCTAAGACCTACAAGAACAATTACATTGCTTTTGTTGGCTGTGCGTGAGCATGGGCTTTGAGGTAACCACAGCACATAGCTCTCACAAGCTGTGTTCATACTACTAAGGTAGGCAGGTTCTGAGTATGTTAAATAATATGAGGCAGATATGAGCATGAATATATGTACCTGAAATTATCCACTTGGAGAGGCTCCTTGCTCTGAGGGTGAACTGACTTGTGTGACGTGGGTACCACTGCCGTGTTTGGTTTCAGACCTGAACCAATATAACATACATAACAGGGGAGAACTTAATTTCTTTTATGCAGCTCTAGGTTTCATCACACACCCTCTGATTGTCTGACTGCACTGCTAAGAAACTTTCTGACAGAGAAATAGAGTCCTTGAGCTTGGGGAAAAATAATTTCTACCATAAGAGTTGCTCTTAATAGGGAGAGAAATATTTTTTCCTTGAAAGACATGGAGGTGAAAAGGGATATGATCAGACATCAGGGATGTAATCATAGTCTCAGCTGTCAGAAAGCAGAACTCCTAGACTCATTAGCCCTTCAGTACACACCACATGTCCAGAGTCTTCAAAAGCTCCTTTGTAGTGGTTTCCTCACAGGCTGAAGAGAGAAGGAATGATGCTATAGAAGCCATTCCTTTCCAAGCTTGGCCTCGTATCTGCATCTGGGATCATGATGCCTAGATCCTACAGCAATATATTTACCTTTTTTGCAGTGTTTTGAAGACAGGTGCTAAGTAAGGTCTGCTTTTCTGACTATTGCGTACACTTAATTCAGTGGTACCCTAAGGGTTCAACATGTCTGTAAATCAGGCCATTCTGTTTTTAAATTGCAGTTCTGTTGGAAAGCTTTTTACACACTTGTAATTCAAAAACTTCTTTCCCAAACCAAAATTATGCTGGGGAGCTGGATGAGTCATGGGACTGGGAATTGAATATGAAGCCTTTCATCTCTAAATCACAAGTTCAAATATGCCCCGAGCCACTAAAGCTTTGCCATGTACTGGCTTTTCAGCACTGTAAGATACAATGCATATGAGAATGGCAAAATTACATTCTTGAGGACTATGGTGAAATTGCACCAGGAGGAAAAAAGCCCCACACTACAATAAGGTCCAATTGCTTTGCCTGAAAAAGCGGGGGGGGGGGGGGGGGGGGGGGGTTATTTGCCTTTTTTTATTTTTCTTCCTTTTTTTTCTTCTTTTCTTTTTTTTTTTCTTTTTTGTAGCAAAGATAAACAAATCTATTTTGTGAATCTGGAGTATATCTATTTTTCCCTATTTGAGTTAAAATAAAAGACATGACATGAAGTTTCTTTAGCTTTGTAGACAGTGGGGTGACTTAGCATCAGGGAGAATCTGACCAGGAGACCTGCAAACAAAACCAGTTAAATTCAGTTAGGACTATGTTACTGTTTTCTTGTCTGTGGGGTTTTTTTTAGTTGGTTGGTTGGGTTTTTTTAATCTTGGAAGAAAACAGAATGAAACAGCAATGTTGATTAGGAGTGTTATTGTAGTTGTCCATAATTTTTTATATATATATATATATATAAAATTTACAAATTATCAAGCCTTGCAGACTATATTTTTGTGTAGGTAAATCATTATAGATACATTTCTTCAGCCCCCTTTCCTAAAACACTGAAAAAGGGAATGAAGATCTAAGATGGAGAACAAGAAGTCAGAACACAATATTTATGATCTCATTCAACCTCAAGACGTTATCAGTCTGGAGGAGAAATTTAATCTTGAGCATAAATTGCATTTCCTAAAAAAACATAATCTTGCCTTAAGACACCAAACGCACTGATTACAGAGAATGTCTGTGTTTACACATTTGTACAGACCATGCTGACTGTATTAGTGTCCTAGGAAACAAACTATGCACAGCATACAGACCTGCTCCAAGCACTAAGCAGAAAAAGAAAAAGAAATTTTGAAATCAGACCCTCCGATCTCTAAATCCTTTCAAATTCCTGAAGCACATTAGCTTTACTACTGCATGATGTGCGCGGTAGTATTTCCCCTAATGAAATCTGACTAAAAGTTTAAATGAGTTTAATGCATGAAATATATAAATAAAATGTGGCCTTGATTAAATTTAGACTTGATACATAACTTAAATGGGTAGCACAAGAGCAGCTTCAGTATCATGTGTCTAGGCTATTTTTGGCTACACTTTGTTAAAAATGGGGTGAATTTTAGCATTCCACATACCTGACCAAGAAAAGGTAATATAAGGAAGCTGCATATGAACAATATGCTACAACTCAGTTTAAAAAAAAAAAAACAGATTTTTTTTTCTCTTATTTTAAAATGTTTTAGAAGGGATTGCTATGTCAAAATGGATGATGTATGGTTTCTCCACCCACTTTAAAATAAAGTCAGACTGTCCATGACACCAAACTGACAAACATCCTCTAACCATCCCTAGAAGAAGTAGTATCAGCATAAACTTTGTCACATTACCTCATTAATGTGTCTGAACCCTGACCTGTAGGAGCCTGTTCATGGTGAAGAAGGTAATTCACCTTCCATATCCATTAAATCTTTGGCTTCTTTCCAACATCAAAAACAGGTTACCCTTGCAGTCTTCTGTCACGGGCTCTGAGAAGCTGTCAATTCAATTAATTTTATAGTGATCACAAGAAGATGCTGCTTTGTTGTTATGCCTGCAACCTCAGTGGTACCACCACTGCTGATTTACACACAGCTGATATACTGTACTCAAATTTCCTCCAACAGACAACTTGGTGCAATAAAAAAAATCCATATGGCCAATTTTCAGTCCGCAATTCCCACTTCATTTATTAAATTTATATTTGGTTTATAATCAGCTACAAATTTCCCTGAGGGAAAATATCCCAACGGGAGCAGGATCTTCTGGGAAGGTCAGAAAGGTATCCAACACTAACATGTCCTCTACCAGGACTTGTTTCTCTCAGCAGGTAAAGTTCCCTTCTGGTCTCCATCAATTATAATCTCTGTGTGGACCCAAACCCAATCACTGCTCACTCCAGTTCTCTGTTCTGTAGACCTGAGTAACAGACCCACTTTTGAAGTCAATAAAATTGAACACGTGAATAGCACTTGCTATTCACTGGGGAGTGTGGAGAGACTTACAAAGTAAATTTTACCTGCTGAAAGCAGCATTGCCAATGATCCCTTGATAGTATTCTTTTCTCTGCTTAGGATCTTTGCTAGGAGGATTACACCCTACAGCTGGTGAAAATACAAACAGTAATCCCCTAAGGATGGTAAACTTGACCAGGAAAGTGAAGACAGCAGGAAAGTTAACTCATCTGTACAGATTGGCCCAGATGGCAGAGGTTGTTCCTGGGCATATGTTACAGAGGCAGTAGAGATTATCATCTGAAACAATTTTTTTTTTGTCCTGCTCATGGTACGTTCAAAATAAAAGACATGCTACTGTAACATGCAAACGGATCTCAAGTCTGAAAGACAGCCAAAACTGCCCGAGCAATCCCATGAGGAGAAAGAACAGATCATATTATGCCAGTTTCTGCACACTTACATTTGGCAGGAAAAGGATTATTCTACATTCTGCGTTCCAGTGATATTTTTTCTTCCTGGTAATCTGAAATACTGCCTTCCTGTGCACTAATTTCAGTAGGACTCATCAGAGGAAGTACACAAAAATTTGCAACCACACAAAACTATCCTTCAAAATTTTGCTTCTTTTGAATAAGAAACAATTCTTAAAATGAGAGTTATTCCTAACTAACACCTTCAGAAACATTCATCAGGTTACAGCTTCATACTAAACCTGTACCTTAAAAAAAAAAAGAGAGTGCACACTGCAGCTTGAGCTTTTTTGTTTTTTTCTTTATTTATTTTAAACTCACTTTGGATTCTGCCACTTCTGAAATGATGAACACTGTAAAATTGGATTTGAAACCACAGCATTAAATGCTTAAAATCTGATCCTTCTGTTGGGACCTGGGATAAATTAAACTGATGTACATTATTTTTAAAGAAAGGAAAAAATATGGGAAGTGGGTTTTGAAGCCTGAAGGCAGAGAACAAAACAAGTTCTGCAGGTGATATAAACCATCTTATTTTCATTTTTTTAATGGTTTTCTGCTTCCATATGGTTACTCAGACTGGAAATAATTCTCTAGAAAATACATTTCAATGTAATAACTAAGATGTTTTATATAGATGTTTTATGAAATGACAGCATCTCTACCTATTGACTAAAATATACTTTTTTTCCCTTACATTTGTTTGACTTCTAGCACATAGTGACTTTAAATATATGCATATCTTACAGAGATCGATCGTGTGCAAGTACAGATTGGTAAATGACATTAGGTGAGATATTTTAAACTATTTCTCATGAAACTAAATTAAACACAGGATGAAATCAGCTGTGATTTTAATCCAAATTTTAGAAATATAAACCATAATAAAACAAAACACCACATGGCACTAGCTGTGATTAATTTCATGGTGAAATATTTGACAGTAAATTTTTGTTTATCAGCAATTGGCTCTGTAAAAAATATTTATTAAATTGTTATCAGAAATGAATATTCAGAATATCAGAATCAAAATAGTTAAGAGTAAGGCAGAATCAGGATACATGGGACTTTTCATCCCCTATTCCAAATTAACTATCTGTTCCATTAAAATGAAGTTAATTCAACACAGAAAAAAACACTTTCTTCACAAATTCTACTCACATATTCAGGACAACTGTAGAAGGTTAATAAATACGATGTCACCACAGGAGTGTTATTCTTCCTTCTTAGGACAGGAAGCAAAAAAATAGATTGGTTGAATTCCGACCTGTTGTCTTGCAAAAGGCCTGCAAAAGAACACATTCCTCCACCTAGATTCTCTTGCAGCATGAATGGCCATCCCCAATAATGTGGTTCCAAATCCCTTTCATGTGCATTATGCACTAACTAGAGCAAATAGGGTCCATGAGCACAGAGGATGCACATCTCAACCTTTCCACCATGCTCCTTATGGTAATATTTTTTTCACATTTTGAAGCCTCACGCACACTCCAGCCAATGGAACTTGCTCATAATCACAGAGCAAGTCTTGAGAGGAGCAAGAACTAAAACACTCCATGAGGCTATTTCTGTTCAGAGCTATGTTAGCAGCTTAGAAAATCAATAGCTTTTAGATATCTGAAAGGGCAAAAATGTCCTTCGGAAAGAGAAGAGTAGCTATAGGCTGTAAATCTTTCCAACCCCACAGGAGAATTAATATAATACATCAGTATTCAGGTAAATAATGCACCAGTTCTTTTCAATAAGGATAGAGTCAGACATGCTGTTCTGGTTTTCTACTGATCCATGTAAAATGTTTTGTGCCCCAGTCTGGTCCCAATTCCACAGTCAACATGGTTAGTATGAATATTTTTAGCAGCTGCATTTTTCTGCCTATGACTTAACAGAACTGGATGAGATGGAGACAACCTTGGTAAGAAGTGGGAAGAGGGAAAAGAGAAGGAGTGAATGGCCAGGGATAGTAACCTCCTAATGCAGGTGGTTGTACAGGATAGGACAGTCATCTCCTCTGGCTGGAGCTGTTGGTCTGACCTCAGCCTCAGTGCACGGTCTAACTCACACCCTGAGGTATACACCATCGGAAGCACAAGTTTGCTGCTGGAAAGGATAAGTCATTCCCAGTCCTTACAGTTGGACTCAATGATCTTAAAGGTCCTTTCCAACCTAAATGATTCTATGGTTTTATGTTTCTATAATTTTCAAACAAAGCAAAAGTTGTGAAAAATTAAATTTCCACTAAATAACAAAGACCCATCACAGAGAATCACAGAATCACATCATCTGAGTTAATCTGTGGTCAGAGGCATATCTTTTAACTGGTTCACTACTAAACTGCCATATTTTATATTTGTTTGGAATGCCTGAGTTTGGGTTTTCTGTTTTCTCCAGTTGTTAAATTTTAAAGCCTTTCACAACTTTGAAGAGCTCTCAGAGTGCCAAATTTTTGAAAAGTGCAAATTTGTCACTATAACTTTTCCAACTTCCTTCAGTTTTGGAAGTTACAAGAACGTTTAATTTTTCTTTTTGAAAATGGCTGGATGAAGGTAAAAATCAAACATGAAAAAGGGCATATACAGACTGAAACTGTTTTTACCTTTAGTTAAAAGGGGGGAAAGGAAACAGAATTGCAGAATTCACGTTTTCTTAAATCTTTTTTAACATATTTGAATTTCACACTCATACAACCATTTAAAAGCAACTGGCATTTTAAAAATAGTGTTCTCCAAGTTTTATATGTTAACATGACTACAGAGGCCTTGTTATGTGTCTTAATAGTGATGATGTTGCCCGTTTTTCATAATACAGTAACACAGTAAAATCTCATCTTCAAAATAAAAGGAGTGTTTTAATTTGTGGAGACAAGAGCCAAGACGTCATGCCTTCACAAGGGTGTTTGGTGTTTTACATAGGCAAATGTTAAACAAATTACAGTACTCAGCAATAACTTTAACATAAAACGAATCCAAAATGAATTAAGAGGATTGAGAAAACACCTAAAACACACTTCTACCTCACATTATACCTCTTCAAGTTCCATTTGTATCCCTGTGCAGATTTCTATAAGAAATTATTAATTCTCTGTGGCTTCAACAGTGGTGATAGGAACCATTCTGTAGTACTTATGTTTGAATTGTCACCATTTGTCTTCCCAAAAACCAAATTGAAGCATATAGGATATCTGTGCTGTTATTTTGTTACCTTGTATGTCCATATATATCTGCTAAAGTGTTTATTAAATTGGAATTAAATTTTTTTGTTCAAAATTTGTGTTTCAATACTGTGGCCATCAACAAAAATTCATATCTTTCTATTAAGTTTTATCTCTGCCATCATATGGTTTTGTAAAACCCGAGTCTACTTTGGTTTTATAACAGAAGTCAGAAAATAAATTCAGCAACATGTTTTCAATTTTTTTTCTTTTAAAAACAAGGTTGAAGAAAAAAACTTTCAAAAATAATTACCATTTTCCTCTAACTTGTTTTATATGCCTACTATTGTGCTATGTCTAACCACCAGAATATAACTGAATTGTGGGATTTTTTTAACATTTTGTCCACACTGCCAATAATCACTGAAATAATTGCCTGGAGCTATTTCTGGTAGTTCTATAATATATGGGAAGCCAGACAGCTGTGGAAGACCCTATGAAATGCTTCTAACCTTCTACCATTAAGAAGTGCTGTGTATTTCCTCTTTCTTATGAAAGAAAATCATTCCCTCCAGCTTCCTCCTTTTATTCAAAAGCCCTTAGGAGTAACAGTAATTTATAAAGGCAATTAATAAAATCTAGCAGCATCAGTAAATCAAGATGAAGAAGCCCACACTGTATCTGTGCTGGGAAAAATGGAGGAGGTGTAAAATTGCCTACTTTGACAATCTTATTTCTGGAGGTCAAGACTGCAGAGCAATAGAATAATTTTGTTGCTGTTGGCTTTGTACATGCCCAACAGCAAATCATGGGCAATTGCCACAGTATCCTAGAGCTTCATGGGCCTAAATGGCAAAATTAGGGTTTGGGTTGGGTTTTTTTTTTAAATATAAAGTTTTAAGTGTATTTGTGAAGTAATTGTGACCAAATAAATGACCTGAGATGCATATCCATTCTGCAGTGTCCCACTCTGCCTTTCTTCACCATTTGTCCCTCGCAGATTTCTTGAAGTTGCCTGGGATCTTCCCTTTTCACTTTGTAGGTAAGTGCAGCTCAAATCTGTTAGTGGTTGTTCATTACATCCACGAATAAATGGCTAGTGAAAAGCAGCACAAGCTTCTTCTTCTGTAGTTTTTATATTCCAAAGGAAACTACCCAGACTGACTTGCCATGCTGTCATTTGTCACATCTTATTACCTTAGCTACTCTATGGTAACTTACAGCAAGGATGTGACTAACAGTAACCACATGTAATGCTACACAGTACCATCTTGTCTGCTAAGGAAATTCAACAAGGCATGGTTTCCAGACATCAAGACCTTTTTTGTAATTTAGGTTTTAGTGGCTAGAAGACAGAAGTGGGGAGCCTTTAACCCATTAACAATCATCTTGTGCACTTCAAAGTGTTCAGTGCTATTAAGCTTCATGTCCATATATGCAACCTGTGTGTTCAATATGGCAAATTAACAGTTAAAAGTAGAAGGAAATCTGGACCTTGATCTTGCTCTTGTTCTCACTGAAGTCAATGGGCAAACCTGTGCAACTTCACTGGAAGAACAGGATCCCATCAGTCTTATGTCCAGCAGCTCTCTAAACCTGAAGTAACTGGTGCTGCTTCAGGTCTTGGACTCCTGGAGCCAATATGGTATGAACCCACTACAAAAAATATTTGATTCCAAAGTGAGAAGGCCCAGATCCTCAGATTAATTAAAATTTACATTAGTTGTAAGGACCGTCTGGTTCTTAAATTAGATTTTGTCCATGAATACGTGGCAAAGCAAAATGATGCAATATTAAGCATATTCTGATTCCTAAATATCTAAAGTACTCCTAATCTCTGTCTTCTAAGCTTTAATATGAAACTTGTCTTGCCTGGCAGAAGCTAAATAAAATCAGGAGGACTAAATATTTTTCAAAAAGTATTGTAAAATTGGCCTTGCTTTCTGTCAGTTAAACTACTGCTATCTGATGTTCAGAAAGGATTGAAAAGACAGCTCCTGCAGTGTGGAAAGACATACACTGAAGATGATTGGCAGCTTGAGAAGAAAATGGACTGAAAACAGTTACTACTAACCGCTACTTTCACAGGGTATTGAATTTTTCCCTTGGGCACAATTTCCCATTGTACATAGAACTTTCCTCAAATATAAAAACCGAATAGCTTTGTTAAAACCCTTATGTTTTATGGAACACATGAAATAATGAGTTTCACTGCAAACCAGTTTTGTTTTACATGTACATACAACAGAGAGCCTCTCACTAGTAATTGATCCAGTTTTCAGTCTTTATAGTCATTCAAATTCCTAGACTCGTGTAATACTTGTCTTACCGAAAGAATCACATGGAAAACAATATTGCAGATGTGACTTCAGACTTGTATAGAAATACTTTTACTTAGTACCGTTCTTAGTCTTTTTATGCTGTTCTTTTTATAATTTTATTTTAGGTATTACAGGGAATCTCAAAGAGTTAGAGATTAGAAAAGTAAAATGAAATTTTGAAACTAAAACCCCAAATCAGGGCAACCAGTGTTGAGTTTTTAGAAAAAGAAAAAAAAAATCAGTTACCATGTTCTCATGTCACCACCATTGCTCATTCCAGCCAGAGCAGCATTTCCAGAACAAGAGTGACTCAACTCATATTCTCTCATGGAAGTTTTACAGTGTTTTCTGATTTGTAAGGGAATATTTTATACTTTTTCTTTCTTCCTGTTTAGTTAATCCACATATAAGCACTGACAATATTAACAATGTGGGCATAACCCTCACTTTCTAAAATCTCTGCCCCACTCTGCCTTGGTCAGGCAGTTCAGAAAGATATCAAAACTTTTGAGCACCTCTTATCCCTCAGCTAGCCAGTTTACAGTTTATTTAGATAATTGATATAAAGAAAGAGAAATTAAAATAGATGAAAGCTGTACTATGTGAAGGGATATGTTGGTAGGTGAGTAAATGGTATGACTGACTTAATGTGCCCAAAATTTCCTTCCTACATATTTATAAAGTTGTTTTTTCCTCTTTTTGTTCATCAGCTTATCTTTTGAAGTCATGCTTTATTAGCTTTTTCTTTCCAAGATCCTATAATTTAATAGAGGACAGCAGAGAATAATCTTTGGATTATGTTCCTTAATTTATGTTACATGAGGAGCATATTAGCTCATATTGCAGTGGCTATTTGGTACCATCTCTGGTTCTGCCTGATGGCAATTAAATTTTAGTTTTGAAATATTTTGGACAACTGTTTACAGATCTTTGGAAGTTTTTCTGGGTTTTATCTTAACTTTACAAGAGTTGTTCTTTCTTTTGCCCAGAGGAGTATCTCCTGAGAAGCCATTTTGGTAGGGTACTTGCTTTGGCTGTGATAAAGTTAATTTTCTTCATATCAGCTTGTATAGTGCTATGTTTTGGATTTGTGACCAACACAGTTGATAACACACCACTGTTTTAGCTATTGGTGAGCAGTGCTGACACAGCATCAAGGCCTTTTTTGCTTCTCGCACCACCCCGCCAGTGAGTAGGCTGGGGTTGGGCAAGAAGTTGGGAGGGGACACAGCCAGGACAGTTGACCTCAACTGACTAAAGAGATATTCCATATCATGTGATGTCATGCTCAGCAATAAAAGCTGGGGAAAGATGGAGGAGATGGAAGGATTATGGTATTTGCCTTCCCAAGTAACTGCTGCACATGATGCAGCCCTGCTATTCTGGAGATGCCTGAACACCTGCCTGCCAATGGGAAGCAGTGAAAAATTCCTTATTTTGCTTTGCTTGTGCACTCAGCTTTTGTTTTACCTATTAAACTGTCTTTATCTCAACCCACGAGTTTTCTCCCTTCTGCCCTTCCAATTCTCTGCTCCATTCCACTGTTGGAGGAGTGAGCGAGCGGCTGTGTGGTACTTGGCTGACTACCAGTGTTAACCCACAACAGTTAATCACATCAGATGATCATGCAAATAAGATTAAAATAAAATAGCTAATGAATGGTATAAGTGAATCTAGCTTAAACTGATACTTCTCCTGAGGATATCACAAGATTCTCTTCTTATTATTTATTGCTTTATTTTTAATATAATTTTTCAAAAGTGTGTAAATTTGCAGAGTAAAGAAACACAACCAATTAGTGAGGGTACAGTCAGTGGATCAGAAAGGTTCACGTAGGTCATGAACAAGGTATTATTCAAATACTTTGAACTGAGTCCTCCAAGGTGTTCAATGCGAGGTTGCTACATGCTTTGCTGAAGGCATCCCGTTATTGCTCTTACACTGCAAAAGGAGAAGCATCATCTCACCACAGCTTCAGGACACATGAAGTTCCAAATAAACATCAGCCAATCACCTAACTTATAAGAAAAATTTAACTGTAAATTCAGTAAGGTCTTTTGAAAACTAACGCTAGCCTCATCCTGTCTGCCTGCAATAGGTCAGAAGTAGTACTCTATTTATTTCATTCCATCACCATGTTACCCATTGAAGTAATTACAATACAAACGGATTGCTTTTCACATCCTGTCACTCTGCATTACATGCCAGATTCATACTTTAATTATCTTCAGATTCATGTGATTTCAGGAGAAAATAATACAAATGAATGTAGAATTTTGTTTTAAAGTCACTGATTTGAGAAGAAATGGATGCTAAGCACTTCACCTTTTTATAACTTCTAGATATTTTATTATTATTGGGTATAGTTCAAAGTGTCAGATTGTTTATAATTTATTGACCTACTTAGAATGCATGAAAGCAAATTTTCAGTAATTCATAGTAGAGGATATTATATCTGTCAGATTCCATTTCTGTAATAATTAAGGTTTTTCTTAGTAATTTTAGTGCAGGACAACTAATGGAAATTGATAACTAACAAAACAGCAAAGGAGAGAAGTCTGATAACATCAGTAAATTTCTGTTGTCTTGAATCCTATCCCTCTGTAAACTTTAGTCATAGAAAGAATCTGTTGGATAAGAATCCCATGGATTTGGAGGATAATTGCTTATTCTGATAGAAGTCAAAGTTTAGTTCTATCTTGGACCTACACAATACCAAATGTAATATTTTAACAATGACATCATAGATAGGAATAATGAAGAAAATGTCACAATCTGTTTCCTACATAATAGAGCTTGGGAAAACATTTCATTAATCTTATCTGTGTTGAGGGACAGTTTAAGGGCGAGATGGAAGCTCTCTGGAAGTCCCTATGTCTTACTATCTACTAAGATTGGAAATCCAGGGTAACTAAATTAAGTTTGGCTTACTTTGGGTTAGTGGGTACTTTGGGTTATTTGACTTACTTTCACCTAAAGTGAGGTGAACTTATTTCATTAGTGAAATGAACTAATTTAGAAACCCTCCAAATTTTGGAGTGTCAAAAGTGAGAATTACCAAGCTATGTTGGCATTTTCTATCAGTATAGCTATTTGAACTACTGCAAGGAGTCTTTTGAATTGTTTCAACTCCAGTAAAAACTTAATTCCACACAGGATAAAGTTGTTTTTATATACAGCTTATATCAGTTGAGGAGGTCAACCCAAGCTTGGAAGAATGGCAAAAGGTTATTGTATGTTTTTATCTTTATATTTCTGTAGAATGAATTGTAATTACAATAAAAAGCTTCACTCAGAGTGTAAAACTGGCCATGTCTATTTGGTAAAGGCAAAAAGAGAGTTAATTCGCTCTTAAAGGCTGTTAATTAGAAACAGGGACATTACAAGAAAGGACAAATTAAGAATTCAAATGAGTGAAAAATCCCAAACAATCCTATGCAGTTTTTGTTTACCCAACAATACTGTAAATAGGAAGCTGACACCATCAGTGTTACATTTCACCAGTTATCTGATAAACCCAAACAAGAGACACATTGGCACACTGGGTAGTCCTGTCAGTCACCACTAACTAGTTCACAAATAGCTCCACAGGACACCCAGACTATTCAGATATATGGTTTAGTCTCTATTGTGGGAAAGAAACATTTTTTAATTAATCTTTTAAATAAGTGTGTTTAAAGAAACATTTCAGTCTATTAAGCTAGGCCTCAAATTTAATTTGAATAGATCACTGAATTTTTTTCTAACCAAGTTTTAATAATACACAGATATGCACACAACTTTTGTTTTGGTTTAACTTTAATAAGTGAGTTTCCAAGAAAAAGACGTCTGCAGAAAAAAAACAGAAGGCGGGAGGATCCCTTTTACCTATGTTTCTTGGGAGAAAAAAAAAAAAGAAAAAAAAGAGAGAGAGAGAAAAGTGGGCTACTCAGTGATGTGGGTGCATCACAAATCAAATCCTGTTACTGAATCAAGTTGTAGGGAAAAGGTGTTGCATGTAAGAAAGTAGCATGCCCATAGCGTCAGGAAAACAATTCACATTGTAAAATGCTTTTCAAAATGAACCCTGAACTTCCATGGTTCCCTTTTTGCTTTGTATTGTAAGCAGCCGTGGTTTACTGTGTGTTCTTGCATCTGTTTTCCTTCATGCCCTAAACCATGTTTTTTTGCTGTTTATTCCTCAGAATTTTATTCATTGTTTGGGGTTCTAGCCCTCAGTGTTTCAGGACATTAACAAAGATCTTTTGAAGGGATTACTGGATGGGCACTGCATTTTTTCAAGCAAAGCTTGGAACTATTCATAAGGAACTATTACTTACTTTACATTCAAAACAATCAAACCTAAGACTAACTGAATGGTAACCAGAAATCAAAATGTTTAAGACACTGTAACTAAGTAAATGCTAGTGAAGAAAATGTTTAGACTAGCTTCAAAACTGCACACTTGATATACAGCTGTCATATTTAGTCACCAAATTAAAAATAAGACACTTTCCATTGAGATTGACATAACTTGACAATTTATTTATTTATTTATTTATTTAATATGCTTTGACTCAACCTTCTGTTCACTAAATTTTCCATTGAGTAATAACCACTGATAATTCAAGTCATAGGAAGACCAACATAGACTAGCTTATGATGGTTTTTAAAGCTCTTTTTTTTTGTTTTTTATATATATGCTGTCATCTAACCTTTCACAGAGCAAGTCTACATGGCATAAAACACCATTAGAGACTTGCCATTATCATATTTACCATTTTTAGTGTCTCTGCCTCATTACTTCAGCAGTGGGGGATTCTAACTCTGACTAACAAAATGAAAGAAAGTAATGACATGAAGGAAAAAACTAAAGAAATACAGCAGAAGGATTTGAACATTAAAATTTCTATGAGTTTTGTTCTATTCTGTAAATACCAATAAATTATAGTCCTTATATATGAAATTATATAATTTATAAATAGATACAGGATCAAAAATAATACCCTATAAACCCCTAAAAAAGAAGAGCTTTAAAATACTTTCACGGCTGATAAGTACTTTCTATAGACCACATGCATGCCTCTGGCAGAGCCCCATTGGATTAAATAATTTTAATTTTTTTAATTTTTAAAAACCAATTTAAATAATTTTCATAGAAAGATTTGTTTTGGGTTTCTTTACTACAGTATAGAGAAAATTATATTTATCAAGAGCAGCTTCCACTTACTCAGAGCTGTTAGACTGTATCTGAAGCTGAGTGACTACTTCCTTTTCAGCTCAGGATTCCCCGAATAAGGAAAAGATTACTGCGTTTAGAAAACTGACGTTATTTGTAACATTTAACTAGGCAGGAAATAGGGTAATTTATAATAATGAATTGATAATGAAATCCATTAAGAAATTTGTATAATGTAATAGGTTTCTTTAATTCATAAAATCTTACTTAAAACAGAATTCTATGAAATTTTGTATAAGAACATTAAAACAGTTTTGCTGTGAGCTCTAAAGATCCAGCATGAAGAAGTTTTGTTAGAGCAACTTTCCTTGCCCTGTCTCTGAGTGTAATAAAGCTAATGAATGGAGTTGGAATATATAATATAAAAATGATCATTCCTGAAGTATGTATATTTTATTAAATTTTATTTACATTGACATTTCTGATTAAAAATTATAAAGAATTTATTCTATATTTTTCTATGTCTTGCCAGGAAAAGTGTAGAAGGAATATTGTCATTTTAGTGATTTATATGTCCTGAATGTTAAAACATATTTCTACAGTACTTCTTTTATCCCTTTATTCTAAGGGAAATACAAATTTTGCCACTTTATAATTACCAAATAATTACTCAGATTTCTGTATAATATAGGATATTGAGTATACTAAGGATAATAAAACCTTTCTTAAATTGTATTTCTGCAGGTTTCTTTCCCCAGGTAAAGCTAAATTATTGTTCTTTTTTTTTTTTTTTTAAATGAACCAATAGTGTGACTCTTTCTAGAGAAATAGTTAGATTAGAAGTAATTAAAGCCTCTGTCTCTCCTCTAAACGGTATTTACTTTCTCATTAGACCAAACAATAATAAAAAATTATAATTTAATATCTAAAATAAAACTTGAGAAACCTTCCTGAAGGATTTTATTAGATTATAGTACTGCAAGTCCTGTTATCCACTGCTGCATTCTCATCCATAATGCTGTTAAGTAGAAATAATTATACTAAAAGTCTGCTTGCAAATTCCGTGGGGTATTAGCCATATGTTTTTAAGTCTGAGTAGACTATTCCCTCACTTCAAACTAAAGTGTTATATGGTATACATTTAGGAGGAATATTACTGCCTACACTATAAAACATATCTATCTTTTATAGCTAGAAATTGCATAAAGACCCTTTCCATAATATATTTTTTATTATTCCATAAGAGTGAGTAGTAATTTCACAGTCTCATAAAACAGCAATTGTATTCCATACATATGTATTACCCAACAATATTGAACATGTTCTTTTCCTGGCATCAGCTGAAATTAATTTTACTCTCTCATTAAGAACCACACTAACATAAACCAAGAACATAATGTTAAAAATTGCTTTTCCAGAAAATAAATAGGATCTCTTGCCCAGTGATGATTAATATTCCTGGGGGTTTTCTGCATCTGAATAACTTTAATAACTTACAACTGCTCTGGAACTTATGAATTACATAGGTCTTTTTACACCCAAACTATAAAAAACAACAAATACTGGTTTTAATCAAAGCCACATTTTATCTACTTTTCTATTCTTCAAATTTCAATAACACCATACATTGCAAAGGAATGTGGGTGTTTGTTGAAACAAGTTTTGTTCCTTTAGTGCATTCACTTTAAGTCATCTTAATTATTTGTGTACTACCAGCTAAAGTAGGTTATAGGACAATGTTTGGTTGCCCTGAGTGAACAAGAGAACAAAAAGATGTAAATCACTTGTTCCACACTGTGATCCATGGACTGTGTGTGATCTCTGAGGTCACTGTCAGTGGTCCAGTGCCAGCCCATGAATCAGTAGAGCACAGCATTTGCATTGTTTTCGGTCAGATCAATTAAATGTTACACAAGCTGATATGTGAGAAAGTCTGAAGGTCAGCAGTGTTTTCAGAGTCAATGAAGTAGATAATAGCTGTAAAAAAAACTAGTTAAATTTTTACTAAGAAAGGCCTGGAGAGATATAGCACAACCAGAGATAGTAAATCCTTCAATTCATCTGGGTCAGGTTATAGCTACAGTAATAACTACACTTGACCTAACCAGCAATCTGAGTTTGGCTGTGGCATCATATTAACGTTGGCTTGTCCTTAGTAATTTAAAACAATTGGAATATAATATTTCCCTGTTCTATACAGTGTATTAAAAATATGCAAACAGTTCTGTGTCTTTACACTCTGTTACATCACAACTTATCTTCTCAACCTAGTTCATTTAAAGCTAACTTGTCATCTGTTGGGTAGACGTATCTTAATTTTGCTTGAGGGGATGAGGAAGGAAAGATCAGAAAAGTGTATTGTGAACTATTGCATCATAGTTGAAGGGAAAGAGTGCTGACATTTTAACAAAGATATCTTTTGTCCAGAGAGTCATTAGAAGTTGGATAACAGTCAGCAGAAACAATGGACCTAATTGCTTTTTCACCCACTGAATATCGAGATGACCGTTCTGAAGTTAATTCATTAGATTGGTAGAAAACCATGGAGAATATGGTTTGCAAAAGCATTTTCCTTCAAATTTTCCAGTGTTACACTATAATTTGGGCAGAGGCATCCATAACAACATAAAAAGAGCTGCTGACATATTATCTACTCTCTCCTATGTTAACCCATATCTCTAAGAGCTGGATTCACCTGATATAGTTCTATTTTAATTACGCAAATTAGCAGAGACAGGCAGGAACACCTAGGCCAAATTCATTACATCATAAAGTAGGGATGAAGTCTAAAGTAGGTCATGCAAATTCTGTCTTAGAAGTTCTAGTTTTAGTCTGTTAATTAACTAACTCAGGTATAGAAGTGCCTAAAGTTTGGCAGAACTTACACTTCTCCATCAGCTAAGTGTCCACAGCCACCAACCTACTCTCTTTTAGGAGGCCACAGTACTTTTTGGTGATTTTTGTGTATATGAAGGAAATAATTCTGCCTTCCTTTTCTTCTTTAGTCTGCAATCTGTGCCCAAGGAAGGAATAACAGAGACACCAAGGATAATACCTTTCCTCAAAGCTGATAATGGAATGGAAAAGCTATTTTTTTCTGAATAGACTTTCTAAGTAAATCATGTTGCCAAATTAATTGACAACACCCTAAATTCCTACCACTTTTCTATAGTTTTGCTCTACTGATAATTGTGTTCAAATGGTCTTAGGAGAACATTTCTATCATTCTTGCAAAGTGGCTTTGGGCTGAAATAGGTAGTTTCCCACCATGCTCCTTCATGAATAGCAAAGGATTTTTTAATTCATCAAAAATGCAGCAGGGAATATTTTGTCTTCTGTTAATTGCACACATTTTTATAACTGCCACATGACTTATTTGACAGATCATCTGTTTCAGTGAGGGCATAGAGGAAATGTGTTAGTAAATAACTGCTGCACTTATTTCTGATGTGTAAAATTTGCTTGTTACAAAAGAGAAGGAAAAATATGAACTGAGAATCAAGAAGTGTCATTTTTAAAGTCACATGTTGTCTAATTCTGGGACCTATGCATGCTAGTCAGAATAATCAGCTAACCTGAAAAGGTACTCAACGAAATGTAAATGTTTTAAAATTCTAAAGTGATGGTTAAGATATGTATTTGAAACACTAAAATAACTTTAATTCAAAGTGCACATTATTTATAAGCTAGCTTTACTTTAGCCCTACAAAATAAAACCAGTTCAATTAACTTGATCAACCAAACTTAAGCCATGAAATTCTTTTGGACGGATGTGCCACTTATTACATTCTGACTTACTATGTGAACAATATCCCATACTGTAAGAACAGTCTTGAACTACTTTTTAATTAAAAGGAAGAATATGCAGACATGAAATTGGTTGTATAGATCAGATCTGTTTAATTTAACTTCATGGCTTTGTCACATCATTTTCCTTCTTTGAAGCATGCTGGGTATGTGTAGTTTTCCTTCTATAACTGGGGTGATTCGTAATAATAGAGTGAGGGAGATGGGTTTTGGACTGTTTCTTCCCTCAGTTCTGTCTGTCTTCACATCATCACATTTCCAGGAAGAAGAATTGGCTGAAAAATGACTCTGAGTAAGCCCTGCTTAGTGCTTTTTCAGTGTAAAACTTAAAAGTGACATTATGGTATCAGGCAGCTGCTTCCCCACCCCCCCCCCGCCCCCCCCTCCACTTCCAGCCAGATGCAAGGGCAGTGGTATGAAACTGAAAGAAACCACAGCTCAATCGTCTGCCTTCCACTTAATTTTTCAAACAAATTTAAGGTCAGGTTGTGGCCTGGTAACCAGTGAGGTGTATGTAACATTAGAACAGTAATTCTCTGAAACTGATTATGAAGAGAAACCAGGGAGAATGGACAGGAGCCTGCTCTTGGTTAAACTAAAACTAGATCAGCTCTATTACTGTACGGAGTAATGGACTTCTTCAGATTTATACTACTGTTAAGTAAGTGCAGAATCCATCAGTGCATAACAATGACACAGTTCTGGTAGACTTTTTATACCTTCACATACATATATGTTTGTATGTATAAAAGATATCCACACTACTGAAGCATGCCAATGACATATGCTGCCACATATTTCTGACTAGATAATGAAATCATTGTTTATAATAGAAAACTCATTATTTACCCAACAAAAGGAAAACTATTAGCAATACTTACAGAGCTGCCATTGTTTTTTACCTTTATTTGGTAAATACAAGATGTCCCCATGCTTGTTCTTTGTGCAAACATTTACATCTCTTAAGAAAATATATATATGTCATGGAAAAATATTCTTGTGGGTTTTTTTCAGACATTTCTGTAATGACAGAAAGGTTGTTTGAAAAATATAATAGGACCTATCTAAATCTACCTTCTAACTAGTCTTACTGCAGCAGTGCAATAGAGAGGTGCTGAGCTTAAGTTGTGAGGATGTCCAGAGGTTGGTGGGGACCCCTCAGCAGAAATATTAAGATTCGTGTTCCAGAAATTAATCCTAAATTTTCAATGAACTGAATTTTTTGTACAGTCTGTAGAAACAATGACAAAAGATATTTATATTGGAATTTGAAATGTTTCTGCTTTGATAAATTCATGAGGGAACCCAGGAAAGCTTCAAAATTGTCCTGATTCTCTGTTTTCTTACTTGCCTTCTCTGAAGCTGATCTCCTGAACTTCCAGCTGTGCAGGCTTCCTCAGAGATATATATAGTAACTGTATGTATAGCAACTGTATGTATAGCCATATATAGTAGATTCTTAAGCTCCCTAATTCTCAAGGCATGAAGATATAGCTGACTTGGGAATCAAGGAGAACCAGGAGTTTCATCTTGGGGATCCCAGCTATTCCCTAGTCTCTGACCTGAGCTATAAGGGGCCACGATGGTTCTTGATTTTCATGTACCTTAGCTCTGCAATCCTGCTTCTGAAGGCTGCAACAGAGACCTTGCCAGATCAATTATGTGATTCCTGTCAGCTATTGCCCCCCATGAAAACTCATGCTAAGTTTAAGCCTACTCTTAACAATAAAATATCTGACAGAAATACCTGGCTGCTAGTCAGTGGTCTAGGAGTCTGACACATATTGTGCCAATGTCAGGGAGCCAGTGACAGTCTAACAAGATCTGACAGGCCACCAGGTGCCAGCAGAGGATGCAGAGGTCATATAGGTAGAGGTAGCTCATGGTGAAAATAGCACATTCCAGTGTGAAGTGAAACACAGTGAAATTTACTCTTTTTTTTCTTAACTGTTTGGCTTTTATCCTTGTATCAAACAAGCCAAAAATTCTGAAAATGTGAGGTTTTTCACTGAACTGTAATCCCACTTGCCAAAAGTCCAGCTGGTAAATCCACCATTGTAAATAGTAATCAATTCTTTGTTATTTATCTGCATGGAAACAAAGAGAGTCCTGTTATTCTGTACTGTTTTGATTCATTTTTAAGACTTAATTCCAAAGATCACCTCATTTAAGCTTCAGTGTTAGTATGAACTGTTTAACCATAATTCCTATCTGATTCTTGAGGGAGACATAAAACCCTTTCTAAAATCATTAGATGGATAGAACATGAAAAAGTAGATCAGATTGCAGGAGACATTTTAGATTTGTGTCAAATCAGACAGTTCAGGAAAGTCAGTTCAGGAAAGTCTCCCGGTTAAGGCAAAGAAGATCCAAACAGAAGAGCCTCAAATGCAATATTAACTGACTCTTCCCTCTTCTACCCCTTCATTGATCATTGAGTATATACTCAATAAAGTTTATTTTATATTGTTGCCTGTTTACAGTATTATTTAAGGCCAATGGAACACCAAAAGATCAGAGAAGAACAACTCAGAAAAAGGGACCATGTTAATACACAAGATTAATTTATTACTGTGTAATAGAGTCTCATATTTATTCTAGCCAGTTACAGACAAGGTGCATTGGACAGACCAATTTTTACAACTGAGTTAGTTAAAGACAGTGAAAACCAGAACTGGTTGGCAAAGTACCATGATTTTCTGGTGTCTTCTCTGAATGAGTGTTCTGAAGGCAGAAAACTGCCAGTATTAGATAATTCTCATTCCTCTGTCAATGGGCAAAGCAATCATGATTTTATTGCAAACATATTCCCAGCCTTACTTAGCAAAACCTCAACATTGCTGAAATAATTCTGAATTTTCCCATTAATTTCTGTGAGGCTTTCAGTTCCCCCTTTGGGCTTTTACTACAATGGGAATGTTGTTGACATTCATGAAAGGTGAAGATATCAGTAAAAAAAAAAATAACCCTTACATTGCAGAAATTCAATAAATTAATGCATTACAGATGAATAATATAGCTCCAAAAGAGCAAATAATTTCCTGTTTAGATATTAAAGGAAGATCTAGCATTTCCAGCACTTTAAACAATACTGCATATTCAACTATACAAATGTATAGCATATTTTACTTATGGAAGTAGTGTATTTTATGTGAAAATGAAAAGGTATTGATATTTAATAGCTCACCAATATTTCCATATAAATTCTCACTGTTGCACATTTTGTTTCAGTTCTGCATAATAACTTTTTTGTCAATCACTGAATGTCCAGGAATGCAAATAAGAAATTGCATCTGTTACTTGTAATTTCCCCAATCAGACTCTGAACCCTTTCCTTAACGTTTTTAACAATTCTAGCATGTGGTACTTGAGATAATCCTGAAGCCAGTATGTTTTCCTGATGGCTAGATTTGCCTGTCACTAGTGTTTGCTTACCAGCAGTATCATATGAATTAGGTGAATTTTCATTGGAAGAAGCATATTGAAAACGTGTGTGTATCCTGCTTTGTTACATCTGTGTAAAGTTTCCCCCTCCCAATGCAATTGTTTTTACTTTCTTTTAATCTTGCAAAGAAATGTAAAAGTGGAATAACTGACCCCATGTTCAAAGTCATTGTCAGAGACAATGAAGTCATAGGCTTCTGTTTTTAATAATGTCTTGCAAAACACAAAGCATCATTAATCATATTCAGAGGATAAAAGACACACAGATTTCCTAGTCTCAAACTTTCCTGAAGCCTTGAACATTTCAGTGTTGCAGATTCACATAGATAACATCCCACAACCCTGCACAGAAAGCTCAATCAGCAAAGGAAATGTGAAATAAAACCTTTTTTATTCCAATTTATAAAAACTGAGACTATCTTTTACTCAAAACAAAATAGATTAGAAAGGCTATTCCATAATAGCAGTTCAGCACCAGATGATGTCTGTAAGTAGATTCTCCTATTCTCCCTTTGGGGATGGATTCAGTTAAACTATACCTAGGAACATAAATAAGGGTGTCCATGCAAGAAATACAAAAGATAACAATCATGCTGTTGCAATATTCACAGTCTTCCTTCACAAATACTTCCACTTGCAGACAAGCCTTGTGTTTTATTGGCTTTAGATGAATGGCAGAAGCAAAATTGGACTACAGATTCCTCTAAATATTATTCCCCTATCTAACTGTCCAGATTTTCATATTAAGCCAAATTCTGCCAAATCTGATTACCTTCATTTTTGAATTAATTTTGCCTAGAAATACAGTCTTAGTTCATTTGTGCATTAAGACCTCAGGAATATCATTTTGCTCTAAAAGAAGGGAAATGTAACAGCACAGTTGAAATTTGACCCTCTCCAACTCAGTGCATGCCAAGCTGGATCCAAAAGAAGAAATAACCAGAATATTGTGTTTAAAGATGTTGGTCTCAGTTCAGCAAAGTGTTTGAGAATTGGCTTCACTCTGGCTTAAGTTCAAAAGTGTGCTTAAAATACTATGATGAGTTAGGATTATATTTTCAATATGCATGTAAAACTGGTAATAAAAAGGGAAATGTATAATGCATGTATAATGTATGCTACCCTTATATTTGTCTGATAAGCAAGAAAGACAAGACTATAACTTTCCTACACTTACAGCTCATGTGGTCCCAGACAAAAGGAGGACTAACAAGACTTAGTGAAGTCTGCAGGGTGAAATTCAGCCTCTGTGAAGGCCGTGTGAGACTTACGACTGATTTCAGAACAACCAAGATTTCACTTTCAGAGTGATACCACTTTACGCTAGAATAGATACATCCAGTAAAAGGTTTCTCAACACTGAGGACAATCTAGGGAACTGAATTTTGCAGTACAATTGGGTGGTAGGGAGAGGAAGGGAGTCAGGAGTCATCAACAAAGAGGTGGAATAATCAGTATCATTTTTGAGAAGGATGTGGGGAAAAGCCTCAGAGGGATTTCCACAAATTAAATTTTCCTGCCCCATCATCCAGCAGCTGAGACCTCAGCTCCCTCAGCCCAGCGCATTGCAGTTCCCACAGACACCAGCACTCCAGGCACCCTCTCATTGTTTCCTATCTATCTTCCAGTGGCCTTCACAGACAGCCTGATCAATCTTCAACACCTTTACAGTGGGGAAGTGGGTAGCAGAGGTAGATCTTTTAGGTTACAGCATCCTGCCCACATCTCTTCAGACAGACAGTCCACTCCGACCTGCAAGCTATGTGCTGACCATCTATAGTACTATCCTGAGCCATTTTCATGACAAAAATATCTTAAATGTTCTTTATAGGTTGGAATGATTTCCACATAGGCAGCTTTTATATAGAAGTGCATAGCAAAACATTGTGACTCTAAATTAATGACTCAGCTGAAATGTATGCATAAATTAATGTCATAGATATCTGTATTGATACATATGTATTTGTGTGACTTTTGTATAGTATGTATATTCATATATGTGAGAAAAAGAAAGAAGTATTTTCCTTCATTCTTCATAGCAAGAAAGTACCTACCATCTACAACTTTATGCTACTGTTTATTTACAGTAACCATTTTCTTTATTAACTTATTTCATTTTAGTGTTAAATGGACATTCCTACTAGATGACTTCTCTTTATATTTAGGAAGTTTGTAAAGAATTAGCAGGGAATGGGAAAACTCCTATTCCCTTCAATCTGAAGGTCAACGTTAATTCATTAAAACAAAGCTTACAGGCCAGAAGTACAGAGGTTAAGTGGGAAGATTCTACTTATTTCCTCTAAAGACTGAATGGAAAAGAAATTTGATATATTTTGGTCTGTGTGTGTGTAGTCATGCATTATTTTTTGGCTGAACCTGCTTCACCACAGTTACAGCAACTTTTCTAAACATTGCAAACAACTTCTGCGGCTGCCATCAGAATTTATAAACATCTAGATAGTGGTTTTATATATAGTTTGTGTTTATTCTAAGAAATTAATTTTTTTGAAAGGATAACATTCAGTGACTATTAAAGAATGATGATGGGAAGAAAAAATTCAACATTTTAATTGTGACTATCCTCACTGAAAATCCAGTCCTTGGGATTGCCATTATGCA
The DNA here is from genome assembly GCA_034008185.1 of Gorsachius magnificus. Lineage (NCBI taxonomy): Eukaryota > Metazoa > Chordata > Aves > Pelecaniformes > Ardeidae > Gorsachius > Gorsachius magnificus. Next base: position 171,289,451 of record CM067081.1, read on the forward strand.
TTAAAATAGTCAATGTACCATATGATCTATTATTAAGTCAATTTGTATAATTGCATCCTCTCAAGGTACTGTAAATCATTTAACATGATAGATATGTTACGGAGTTTGTAAGATATACAAAGCTACATTTGGAAGAAACAACCAGTAATCTGCTATCAATAAGCTAGTTAAATCATTCCTAACAACAAGTGGGATGAAATGCAAAATAAAACCAGATCATTGCTCTATGTTATCTATGTAACAGTTATTTTTAACCAAAATACATACATTTTTTGGCTCAAACACTCCCTTCCTACTGAATGAATGAAGATAAAAGCATATTGCAGTGTTACAACACTGAATTCACAATGATGAGATCTTTAGATGTGATCCAGATTCAACAGCAGACTGTGGTTTTTCAATGAAAAATAAATCTGTCTCTGAAAGCTGAGTTTCTGGGGAGCTCAAAATATTCATGGATATATTAAGGAACTGGTTAATTGGGGTGGCTAAAAAGGATAAGAAACACTTGAAAGTGGTAAAATGTCACTCTGTTTCAAATGGAATTCTGCAATGTTCTTAAGACCAATTGTAAATTGTTTTTGGGGGAGGCGTGGGTTTTAAGTTTTGGGGTGGGGTTTTTTTTGTTCTTTGTTGATTTTGTCAAATAACTCTGGAAAATCTCTCTTTCTATTTTAGTCAAAGTAACATTTTCCTACTACTACATTTTTTGGCTACTTCAGCACTCAAGAGGCCATCTCTTCTTTGCATCTCATATTTTTACCCATTATATATGAGTGGGTTTTGTGATTTTTTTGCCTTGGTACCAAAGTGCTCAACATCATTTTAAGGTCAAATATCAGTTCATACAAAATCATGTGAGCTGCCATATCAAGACTGAGAATCATTCATCACTATTTACTTGTCATCACAATTAAATCCCTGTGGGGTGAGTAACACACTACAGTGTGTATGTAAACATGATGGTGTTTTGCATTTGTGTGTATACTTGTGTGTGAGCTGTTGCATAAACAAGCCCAAAGGCTGATGTACATTCTTATTGGAAAAATGAATATAAACCAGCTTTCTATATTGCTATCCAACTGTACTGCAAGAAAAAAAATTGATTATTCATGGATTGTCCTTAATCAGTGTTTTTCTTTTTCTGAATTCTACTGGGATGTCTTTGAGTATTTTAGACTTGACATAGATTACAAAACAGTTTCCTGGGTCTCTTCATGGGATAAGGTTTCCATAATTCAACCCAACCTACAAGTATTTATTCAGTATAATCAAAGACATAAATGAAGAAGTAAGCATAGCAGGTTTTTTTTTCTTGGTTATCTTTAAATTGCAGCTTTTCTTCATTTTACCATACATGAACTTTTCATTTTTTGGGGGCTCAAATATTGTTTCTTACAGAACAAAATCTGAAAAGTCATATGCTGAAAGTAATGAAGGGCAGCTTTTCAATGCAAAATTCAGTATAGGGATAAGTAATTTCTGTTTGATAAAAATAAAGTTATTTCTAGTCACTTCATAATAATAATGACACAAAAAAATATATTAAATGAAGTAAAGATTTCAAAAGAATTATTCAAAAGTGATGAAAAAAACTAGTTGTAGAGATCATAGCCACAAAAATATGAGCTTCAAAAACTTACTTATTTCACATGACTAGAAATAATACAGCTTTTCTTTACTGAGGAGCCCTGAGATATATGCTCCTTTTCTCACTAAGATTAAAGATTTACATTCTGAATTCATCTTTTGCACTTGATCAATATTGGTGAAGCTATTGGGCACCTCTGACTGTAGCTCTCTCCATTTCTCTTTTTGAATAGTCCTTAGCACTAAAAGAAGTGGCCCACACAAGCTCCCCCCATCCTCCTGTTCCCTACCCCATCAAATAACAAAAGCATTTATTTGTGGTCAGCTGAACCAGGAAACTGGTCTGTGTTGACACTACCTTTCTTTTTCTTACAAACTAGATCCATTCCCCAGTCTGATTTATTGCTCAGCTACACAAGTGTTTGTGACACTGCAAGAGGCAGAGGCAGTAAGGGAAGGAAATGAGGGTGCGGATGGAAGATGTACACTGAACCACTCTTTCAATCAAGGCTAAGGAATGTCAAAATCAACTCTATGAGGGTAAAGATAAGCGATCTGCCACCACCTCTTTTGCTTTGATATATCGTCAAATGCTACTCATATATATTGGGAAAAAAGTTATAGAGGTGGTTTAATTCTTATATGTGAAAAACTTCGTAAAATTACATTACAGCAGGTCCAAATAATAAGGATACTGTTATGTCATGTGTGTGAACAAACAAAATGTGTTGAAAAACAAAACAAACAAAAAAACAAAAAAACCAACAAAAAACCCCACACCATACCTGGGAGGTTGTAATGCCTCTCTAGCCACAGCACTGAAAATACGAGGTGACTTTGTGAATGTGGAGCAATAGGGTTTTCATTCACAATGTCATTATCTTTTTTAATGAGGGCTTGTGGAAGGGACAGAGGGAATAGATTGCAGAATCTCATTACCACCCTAAGTTTAATGAATATTTTTTTTGCATTGTCTGTTTCCCAAATATTGAAAGTAACCGAGACTCAGTTTATTACCAATGTTTTTAAGTGTGTCATAATCTTGCCTAGAATTAACACAAAAAGCCAATAGTTTGTTCATTAGGGAGAATATCTGACTTTACTAAGAGAGAGAAATCCAAGAGAGTGAATTTTTCTGAAGTTTCAGAGAAGTTTATCTTCTTTTGAGGTTACCTGCATTTTCCTTCTTCAGATACAAAAAAGCATGATTCTAAACAACTTTTATGTAGGTTTACTGAATATAAATGTGGCAGAGCTGCTTTTTTAACACATGGCACAAAGGTCAGCCTTAGTCCATTACCTTTTTTCTATAGATGCTTGATTACTACTTGATGATTTCTTTAACCTTGAACTACATAAATCAGTAAATCCTTTCTGGGAGCTGAACCATGTAGTAATGCAATGTTAAACATCTGTCTTCAGAAAAACTGTAAATTTATTTTATAAAGAAGCAATTCAGCATAGCTAATAAATATGATTTCATGCTTTTTATTTCCCAGCTGGTTCTATGTTCTAGACTGTAATGAATTAGTAACTTCTGAAATCCATTGTAAGGGAATAAGCTACTAAATGCAAAAGAGAAGATTTCTGAATAATAGCCTTGTACTTCACAGAGGTATTAAGGTGGACATTTCTCATGGGGACCACAAATCTCTGAGGCTCTGAGTTGTGCTGTACATCATCCTGACACTGCTTCTTAGCTGGTGTAAATATAAATGGCCACAGTAACTACAGTGAAGCATGTTTCCACAGCTGAATATTTAGCTCTACAGCTGTGTTTTGAATATCAGTTCTCTATATACCCTCATACTATTATTTACATACCAGATTTCATAAGGAAACCTGATGTAGATGAGAAATAAATAGCAAGTAAGAGACCATAACTGAAAGAGTTGTCCAGACTTTTATAATCAATGGAGAGGAACAACCACATCCGCGGTGTGGAACATCGTATCCTAGCAGAGGTATTTGAGACAATCTGATAAATCATGCTGTGAAATCCTTTTTCATTCTTCAGATGATAAGAGACAAGCATGGCTAGTCCAGATCTACCCCAGGGCCTGAAACTTGGGCACCTACAGTGAGATAAGGGTGAATTTCTCAGTCTGTGTTGAGAATGCACCATCCTCAACTCAGTGTTGAAGGAGAGGTGTTACTCTTCATTGGAGGCAGCTAGAGTAACAACAAGAACTACTTTGCTTTGTCTCAAACCTCTGGCTTTAACATTTGGTTCTTTACTCAGACTTCTCCCACAAAATGCATTTATTTTTATTTTACAAGTAAATACTCTTTGAACATGAGAAAAGTAATTCCAGACATTTTTCATAAAGTTTTCTTATACCATTTGGAGACTACTTTTGATGTATGATGGTATTCTTAAGGAACCTTGTAATTTCTCCTCATATTATTGTAGGTGTCAGTGTTTTGGTCTTGCCTGGGTTAATACACTTAGCCATGCCTCCAAATCCTCAGAAGCCTTAACCTGAATTTGCTGTCTTTGTTTTCCCAGAGGTGAACCATCAATTAGATGCATACTAACCAGAATAAGAGAAGGACTGGAGGCATTAGCATTTCCTTTCTAAAATGGGAGCACCTGCTGAGTGCTCAGTGGTAAATGTGAAATGGAGGAAAATGTCAAAATATTTGCTGGGTAGCTACTTTGGGTAACTATCCATCCTGGGCTGCCCGTTAGGCTTAACTGCAATTAGAGGGTGAGTGCCTATCACTGCCCTTAATTCGCTAAGAAAACATGAATTCTAATTAGCTTCAGGCAAAGGTAGAAGTCTCTCCAGAGGGATTCTAGGTCCACGTGGAAGCTCCCAGTGGGATACAGCCTGAACATCCTCCAGACTTGTAGCAGGCTGGAGACGGGGCTTTATTAGAAACATCTCCTTTACCCCACTGCTGTGTCTTCAGTACCACAAATAACAGCACATGGAGTCCATTTTTTATAAATCCTGGTTTCAGCTTGTAAAAAATCCAAAGGATATTTTATGTTAATAGCAACATCATGGTCTCTGTCTTCTCAGGCTTTACTGAGGACTTACACAGGCAAAATCCCCATAGACTTGAATAGGTGATTTGCCTTTGAAAACCAAGAAAAGTAATTACTCAAATAACTAATTTAAATTTTTGAATTATCCATAAAAGCATTCTCACTGCATTATTCTAAACTATTTTAAGGGGCAACTATGAACTACTGATGCTTCTTTTATCTATTCACCCTTTATTTCTCGGTTTGAATTATACAAAAGCACCATCTGAAGTTGTGTGATTGGATACCCAATGCTAAGAGCATCTCTGTTCCTTGTTGAGTGAGTCACTACCCCACTTTCCTGTGCAAAATGCCTTAACAACCAATTCTGTACCTAACACTCAGAGAATGGCATACCACTCAGTTTATCAAAACACTCACTGCTCCTCACAGTCCTTTAACACACAAGAGTACCAATTTAACTTTCTAAAAACTTGAATGTTCTCAATTTCCAAAGGGATTTGCATTTCTTAATTCTATGAGCACAAACATTCTGAGAAGTCTTTTCTGAGCCCTAGTTTTGAGTTTGAGTCTAGGTTTGTGTTTATCAAAAAATGCTTAGGTCTGCCATTGCTTGGGGTTTTAGTTGTAGTGATTAGTGATTTAATGATTCTTTAAATTTAATGATTCAGCTAGTGTGTTATCTAATCCTAGTTTTGGAATTAAATTCTTTCTCCTTCTTCAGCAAGGTCCAGAACTCTTATTTTAGTTTTTTATCTTGAAGTATCAGAGTACTGACCTCAGTGCTGGCAGATCCATGGTGGACTCCATGTGTGTATCTGACTGTGTGGGAGCACAAAGATGGCACAAAGCACTTGCACCCCACATCCCAGGTCACTCCTGCCCTGGAAGAACAAGCAGAAAGCATGTCAAAGAGGTCACCATGTCAGCAGGACACTGGAAGCAAAATAAAGAGTGAAGGAGAAGGTGGGACAGGCAGGGAGTTGGCAGGGGAGCATGTCTTCTGTAAAGGTTACTCTTTGTGCTATGGCCACTCGATATTTAATTTATCATCTCCAAAAGAAGTTTGTACACAAAGCCCGCACTCTTCTAAAATGTCAAATTGCAAGTTTAGCAAAGAATTAAAATCTTCAGCTACCCTTCTTAGAAATCTTATTAAACTCTCCCTGTTCCTCAGTTTCTACCATAAGCTGCTGTCTTTTCTATTCCTTGCCATTTCACAGACATAGAAGGATGTGATGCTGGCATGAAGGGACCTGCTGGATTTTTACATTCCTCCCATTCTAGTTCAGTTCTTTGTTTTGTCTCTCTTCAAAATTCAGATGGGATGATTCTACTAATGCAATACATCTTTTAACCTAAGCCAATTACCCACATAATGATGAAAATCTTTTGCCCTTCATGTAGGACCTTAGCTGAAGTCTTCCTTACTCTCCAGAGGTTCCGGATCACTAAAACTTTAGTCTGACGATAGAAATGGGGAGGTATTTATGAATTCTGTACCACTTTTACATCATTATTCAGATCGGAAGAAATGGAATGAGGAAATGCAAGGCAAGGCAAGGCAAGGGATGGGAGATTTTTTTCAACATAAAAAGTATCTGACATCAAACTGAACTTGTTGTTAAAGAGCAAATAAGGACAGGAAGCTAAGAATCAATGATCTGCATGACTACTGTTAGTCTGTAGCTTTTTATCCTAGTTCATGTAACATTTTTAGAAATCTTTAATACATGAAGATTGACAGTACTATAAGAATAAAAAAAAAAACCAACCTAGAAAACAATATAAAAAATATTGCAAGAGGGAATTAATTAGATGGCCTATCAAGCCCCTGCCAGAACTAGTTTATTCTGTCTGATTTATTCATCTGGAATACAGAAAAATGAGTTTAAAAAACAAAAATTCAGAAAACTGCCCCATCTCTTTTTAGGTAGGTCAAGTGCTCTACAAGTTGTCTATTTAGACACTTAGATAATGTTTTGCTGTTGCTCATCTCAAAACTGACCAGCAACAAGGTCAGAGTTTTGCAGGAAAAGGTGAATGTTATACCAGTTGAGGGGGAGGGGAAAATGAATTATTTTCTTACTATTCCTTCTTTTCTTTTCCTTTGGACATAGACTTTGATGCAGCCCAGTTCTTGGAATGTTTAAGATAGTCCAGGCAGAGATGGATGAATGAAGAAAGCAAAGGTGCATGATAAATGTAATTTATTTCTTGACCACATGTGTGGTACATACATCTTTAGGAATGGTCTGGCAGGGTCCCAGGTATATACTGTTCAGTATATTGCACTGTTGCATGAAGGTACTTTTGTTTTCATTCTTCTGTTGGTAGATTTAGAGACTAGGCAAATTTGTAAGCAGTCTTCCAGCCATCTGTATAATTTAGCAATTGTGCTATGGGAATGAAAAGCTTTTACAAAGATGTTATAAACATACAGCCAAGTAATGTTTTTAACTTGGTGAATAACATCACTTGTTTCAAAATTAATAAAGAAGCACTCAGGTATGTTCTACTGTTGTGTAGAAAGCACTGCTTACATTATCTTAATCACAATTCAGAAAAAAAGTGCATCATATGACTCTGGGCCCAACATTTTCTGTTCCAAGCCACTATTTAGGATGCACAGACTGCACAGCCTGCCCTTTGTGCAGATGCGCTTACTTCCAGGGATGCAACTGGCTATAGAAGTCCCATGTTGGCTCTTTGAGGAGCTGAAGAACCCAAAGTAAAATGTACAGTAAGCTGTAAAGAGGCCAGCATCCTTTAAATGCTGTGGGAAAACACCAGGATTATGTGCATGAACAACACCAGAAATTAGTTTTTCATGGATGGAAAATACTTTCCCAGAGGCAATAGAAACTAAATAAAATAAAACAAAATACAGTAATTCTGGAATCAAAGGGCATAACCAAATCGTTTCCTTACATGTATTTTTTGTTCAAACTTTATTTCTGTTTTGAAGGACTGCCAAAATAGTCCAACTTCTCTCTCCATAAAGTTATGTGCAATTCCCTCTGGAGTGGGCGTGGAAAGGGGAGTCAAATGAGACATGTTATCAGGTAACATAAATAGCTTACAGTGTTTTGAAATCATGACGCTGTTATCTGACTAGGGGAATTTTGCCAAGTATTGACATTAAAAACAGGAGGAATTTAAATAAGATTGACTCCTAGCCTGCCAGAGGATGGTTCTTTATGATTTCATCCCAAACCTGCAGCCTCACTATTTTTCTTAAAAACATATTTTGGCTTCTCTCCATCTAAAACTTTTGCTGATCCACTGTACTTGGTGCATTAATTTTCTGTGATGATTTTGGCAGCCATTAGATATTGCATATGCCTAGTATGGGAAAAAAAAGAAAGGAAACATGGGTATGCTTGACATGGGGTAATTTTTCCTTTCTATTGCATTACTGATAGCAGGTACCACTTCATTTACCGTCAATAAAGGGTAAGAAAAATTAATAGAAAAAAACCTATGATTTTTTTTTTTTTAAATAAAATCTGACCATCTACATGCTACTGGATGCTAAGTAAGAGCTGCTGTTCCAAGCTATAGTACTCATATTACTAGGAGTTACTCAAACTTAATAAAAATGTCTTTTACAAATATGGATGCACCAAAACTTTCATAAGGCCTAAGTGACTTCGTTACCTATATAAGAAGTTTACTGTCAATACTAACAACTGAAGAACTCATTTATCACTTAACACAACAAATCTAGAGTTGTGATAGATAAAATCTTCCGCTTGGGTCCTATCAGCTATCTGCTGGTCTTCCACACATTCCCATTTCTTCTTGTCTTATCTTCCCTTTTGTTCTTGCAGTTTGTGGATAAAATGATGACATCAGGACCAAAGACTGGAGAGAAACAGATGCATCTTACTCAATTAAAGATTTTAATTAAAGATTAAATTCTAATTAAAGACTTAATTTTAGATTAGAGGAGCAAATAAAAAGTGTCTCAAAGGGGACATGAAGTTTATTTGGTTTTATTTGTATTGATATAGTCAAAATGAATTAAATCAAATTGTTAGCTCTTTAATATAATTTTCTGTGAAAAGTGTGAAAGCCTAGCACGGGAGCACTGGGCCTGGGAGCGCAGCATATGCTCATCACACAGTTTGTGAAGAAAATTGATGTAACCCACAAAAAGAGAAAGGAGAAAGTGAAGAGGCAATTGAAGTATATCCAAATTTCAGCACTGGAATATCATCCCTGTATTCCGTATTCAGATCTCTCTCAACTCTGAAACTGCAGATCAGATTCTAATCACCACTGCAATCTGCAAACACAGATTTATTTTCCAGTATGTCTGAAGTTGCACTGGCATTGAAACATGAACATGAGCCTGAAAGAGCACTTGGGAAAAGTGAGGATGTTTGGATCTCAGTTTTCAGGTTTGTAACAAAGGAAGAGACCTCTCGTGGCAGGCATAGGAATCACCATGCAGCTACAATATTACACCTAGGAAAAAAGGATTTTACCCAAGCCGATTACATAAGGAAAATAGTTCCAAGTAAGGAAAATGGTTCCAAAAAAATCACAGTGTTTTTATATCATATCTTCTTTTAATAAAAGAACGCAGTGCAATCAAAACAAATCATAATTAGGTGAAAATCTGGGCAAAAAGGAGCAAATTTGGTGAAAAAATATCTAAGGTTTCAAGTGAGCTACAAGAGAATCTATCAAGGCCCCAGAGCAAGATTTAGCAGTTTTGTATTGCTAAACAACTCCTAATTTCCTTGTCATTGCCAGTGTTTTGTGGCTACAGTGCTGCAGTCAGCAAATACTAAAAGAGGTTATATACCAGAGCTGGGCTGGTAATCCCTCCACAGCAGCCATTCTGAATATGTATAGTATGTGGCATCTCTCATGTATCCTACTGATGATATAGGATGCATAAAACAAGAGAAGATCAAGCAAATAAAATGTATATTAAGTTTAAACAAAACAGTCTGTTACTTGTGGCCTGATTTCAAACTGCCTTATTTGGATTGCTTCAATTTAACAAAAATATCAGCTTTTAAACATTATCAGTGGGAGAAACAACCAAATATATCCTGCAATATAATGAAAATTAAAATACAGTACAGCATGCACAATTATTTTGAAACCCATAATTTTCAGCTAGTAGAAGATAGTGTGTATATGTGTGTCTGAAATCAGTGTTGATGATACACAACTTACGTTATCCACTGAGAAAATAACTTCCTTGGCCAACTCCTATTAAAACAAATTCCTCCATCTTTAAAGCAATGCTCTTGCCAATAGAAGTTCTGAGTAACTAGGAATTGCACAATTTAGCCAAATAAGAGTTTTTCTTAGAGAAACCATGGCTTATAACACATTTTTCAGCAATATAGTTTGTAAATTTAGATGTACGCCAGAAAGCATGAATGAGATCTCTGAACAGACAGTACTCCTAAAGATTAGAGGAATTTTCCTGAAGCACCAGGCCTGTGCATTTTTTGAGACTTAATATTCTGGAGAAAAACACAAGTCAAGTGATGACTTTGATGTGAAGCCTTCCCTTCTTCCCTAATATGTTACTTCATACTGGCTTAGCAATCAAGTTTATCAGTCTTTAAAGTACTGCCATTGAAACTATTTTTCTCTCATTAAACATTCATCCACAGCTGGTTTCTGGAGTACTCCATGCAGCAGACATTCAAGAACTTGATCTGAACCACATAGTGTTAGACCATGAACCTCAATGGATGTGCTATAGCTCAGGTGGGTGTTTACTGGCATTCTCCCCCCTTCCTTGTCTTAGAAATTCTCTTTTTTGAGATGTCTTCAGGTACAACAAAAACAATAGTTAAAACCTCAGAATATTCCAGTGACTCTTTTCCAGCCAGCTGCAGCAAATGTAAACCAGGTTCATTCTATGAGTGTGGAAGCAGCACAGGGAAGAGGTGAAAAAAAAGAAAGCATTATTCCATCTTGTTAATGATCCTTCATAGGCTTCAGTCATTCAAGTTATCCTCAAATAAAGACAATAATACAATGGCTGATTTATGCATAATAGTCGGTTCCCTGCCTTTTGCATCTTTTCACTGTTTTAAGAAACTGCAGGGGTATTTTGAAGCTCTCAAAGGAAAGTGGAGGAGGATGTTGCTTTCCCAATCTTGGTTCTAGTCAGTCCAGATTTGATAGGAGTGCTCTCCTTATTTGGTAAGAACTGTCTTCTATAGCAGGTCCACCAGGACATATAGGTGGTAGAAAGTCCACATCATGACTTCTGGTGTACCTATGTGAGCATTATCACTTCTGTGTTGGCAAAGCTAGCGAAGTTCTGCATACATCCAGCAGCAGAAATACAAGTAGCTAAGGTCTACCAGGGCAACAAAACATCTGAGTTAGACTTTAAGTACCTGAAATTTGGACTTATGGACCTAAAATGTGAAATTGTTTCCTTCATTCTTTTATGACTGTAGCTGCTGCCTTACTTACTCGCTTTAGAAAATATTACACAGAATCTTTGATCAGGGACTCCAGACACTACTGCAATATAAATAAAAAACAATTATTTTGGCATATGATAATTCTCAAAGAGGGTAGCCAAAATGCAGTTGGTTTTACTAGTGCTCTGCCATTCTTTTGGTTTTTTTGGTGGTTTGATTTTTTTTTCTCTCTCTTGTGTCTGACAATCTTCACAGAGGCAGCAAATAGAAAAGTTACGTGACTGTGATAAGCACTTACATACTCTGACTATGGACTCAGCAGTGTCTCTCACCAGACTTCCATAATAAAGAACAAAGAACTAACCCTTAAAACCAAAGAAATTATAAGTAGTGTCTTGCTCTGTGAAAATAAACACTAAACAAAGCTTTTGGGGATATTTTCCATTAAGTTATTGTGTATAATTATCAGCACCCTAAAGAGAGCCAAAATATAAAATCTTGGAAAGGTGCATATATTTCATGTTACCAAATGTACTTTGATGTTTCAGTAGGAAATACAATTAACATAACTCAACTTATGAATCATCTTTCAAGTTGTTTATACTTATTTCTCCCTACTCTTTTTTTTCCCCTTTAATTATTTATTCAATATTCCCACAGAGAAGTAGATGAGGGGGGAAGAATTATTTGTATAGTGGAGACCACATACTGTATAATGAAACATTTCATAAGTAGCACACTCACTTTTGTCCCACATAAGTTTTCACAAAGAATGGTTTTATCCTTCATAAGGCAGGTTTATCCAAAGTAAACAATGTCCTCCTCGAGGAGTGTATGTTGACATGTTTGTGAAAAATGCATGCAGTCTGCAAGAGAGACATTGCCTTGGATTACAACTGAAAGGCAATAAAGATAGATATTTTTGCAAGAGATGGGGAAAATGGTTTCATTGAGGATATAATTCACAGTAAGCTTATTAAATGGAAATCTTTATATTTAGGAAGAAATGCAACATGTTGCTATTAATCTTCATTTAGTAGGGGGTACTATAATAGCATTATGATAAGTGAACTGTTTGACTTCGTTGTAGAACCAGTTGGGAATTTTTCAAAGAAACATTTTTTCATCTCCCTGCTTCTCAGTGAGAACTAGATCACGTATTTCTACACAGCACTGACTGTGTCATGTAGGTGAATCTATAATGTCTCCTCATCTCACTTCTCTCATAATAACCCTTTTCTCCATACTAGCTCATTTGCCCAGCAGTTGTGTTCAGTGTGTTTGGAAGCAAATTCTTATTTAGGAGGCAATTTTCAGTCAGGAAGAAGATTACTCTGTAACTATAAATTGTAAGATCTTTGAGGAAAATACTATTTCTAACTGAAAAGCCATAAGTTGAGAATGATTTTTTTTAAAATCTAAATCTTTTTACATTAAAAAAAATACATCTTTGGAACAAAAATGCTTCACAAAATTGTGTTAATTTTGTAGAAAATATATATCAAAATCAAGAAAAATATTTTAAAAATTTGTCAAAATATTCTACACTGCTATTTCAGAAACTTTTTTTTCTGTCTGAATGATCTTCACATTGAAACTTTTCATGCTGTGATGGAACATACAAGACAAATTCAAATAAAATATTTGGACTGAATGAAAACAAAACTTACCCAGTCCTAGTAATTTTGTTTGTGGAATATATAGAAGTGTGGAGAGTTTGTTCTTAGTCAGAACAATCTCAGAAAGTCATTTGCCAGATGGCATTTTCATTCTCCTGCCAGTTTTTTGTAAGGTAAAGAAAAATAATCAAATATTCACATTAGCAAAAGATGATGGAACTTTGCTCTATATGCATTTCTGTTATATGCATCTACTCATAACCATTTGATTTTTTTTTCAAAAATATAAAATTTTTGTAAATTATACAAAGGAACTAAATGAGGTTATATTTGATTTTTCTCTCACGACATAAACACAAGTTCATTAAAATTATTTTGTTTTCATATTCAGTTCACAAATGGAGGTAATTGCATTACATAAATCATATTAAGAAACTACTGAGTTTTGGTCAGCCCTTTGAAAAATAATTCTCTGTTTTCAACTTTTTGTTTTCCATACTCTTTTCTGAAAGGGCTATCTTTTCACCACCTCCAAGATTATCTAGTTTGAGATAAATAGAATAATGTGAGGGACTTTTTGATCAGAAACCTAGGCAGAAATAAGACATTTAAACACCTCCAAAATATAATGGGACTTCACAAATCTATATTTTGTATCTAGTTTTCAGCAGTTACATGTAGGCCATGGAAAAGCATTTACAATTCCTTGGTCCTGTTGCAGTCTTCAGCTAACAAACAGCAACACTCCATACTGGGGCAAGAGTCAGTTGTGAAGCCACTGCCCTCACGTACTCCCTAGTTCCCCTGAAATGCCCTTACTAGACTTGCTGTGTAATAAACAGTTACAGGGTACTCCAAAATGTGGGAGATCTGGAAAATCAGGCATCTTGGGATGTGATTTGTATGCCACACTGTTTAAATTTATTTGTAGCCTAAACTTCTGTTCAGACAGCTCAGTTCCTTAAAACTAGCATGAAAAAAGTTTAGCAGCTTATTATGTCACCCATTCTCCTTAGAATTGATGTTTAGTCTATTATTTAAGTACTTTACCCATCTTTAAGAAAACCTAGAAGTTTGGAGAAGCTGAGCCTTCTATTAGGTACTATTTTGTTCATACATAGAGCATCCTGTCTAGTATTTTTTCCTGGAACGATGAATATTCAGATTGCTTACAGTGGGAGATCTCTTGAGACTTGTAAGAAATACACTTTGTGAGATGAATTGGCATAGTTCAAATGAAGAGAAACAAATGTCCCAGGGAGCAACTTTTGGGATGGGATCAGAAGCTAGCCACAGACTTTTTGGAAACAAACTCTTAACTAGGATATGATTTATGATCAAAGTACAGATTATTATCATTTACCGTCAGTGAATCTAGAGTGCAAACCTGAGCAGAAAAACAGTAAATAGATGTAACCCTAAAATTAGAAAATATGATGCTGAACATCCAAAGGGGTGGATTGAAAGACAGCTTTTTTTTGACCTAGCATCTTCACTGCATAAAACACCAGATTTTTTCCCTGGTGCAGCTCACAATATAAAAGGATTGTGCAAAAAGACCTTCACAACAGTTTCTTCTTCTTTGTTTCATACACAACAAAGCTAAGATTTCCAAAAGGAATTAAAAGCATGAGAAGCCCATCTGTTAGGCAGAAATCCTTATGGTGCCTTCCACATGGGAATGAAATTTACTTGATACAAATAACCATAAAAATGTTGTAATTAGCAAAATATTAAGTCAGATGAAATAACAAATGAAAGACTTTAGTTATTAGATTATTAGATTATAGATATATACTAGCTACAATTTAGAATATTTTTAGGTGACATGGCATAAGTCTATTTGACTTCAAAATAATGCTTCTGATTTTAACTCTTTGCATTGAAAACTAACATCACCAGGTTTATTTCAAAAAGTAAAGGCTCCAGTCACTCATTTTAAGGTGAATTTGTTGAATATTTTTTAAAATCCCTTCTTCAAACCATTCTTTGGAAATATATCATATAATGATAACTGTCCAATGGATGAGTTCTCAAGAAATGACCGCTGAGTGCACCATGTTGGTTGGAACACCCCATAGACATCAGTTTTCATATTTTGTTATTTCAAGATGTAAGGGCTTTTATAAGAACCAACTGTTATCCAAGGCAAGTGTGTCTCCTTAACACCTTTGTGTAGTCACCTGGGAAAGAAAGCCTCAAGATTAAGCTTTAGTTCTTTTCTTTTTCTAACTGAAAGTCTATCAAACCTTAAAGAAAAAAAAATAAAAAAAAAGAAGAAATCGAAGTACTGTGTTATGAAGTGTTGTCATAATGGTTTTCATTTACAGCCAAATGCCCTTTCAAGGTTTGTTTATTACTTTTAAAATCTCCCAAATTGATTGTTTGCTTGTGTGCATATGTAGGAATTTCTGTATATAGTTTGGAGGTGTTTTCTGCAGGGGAAGGTTAAATGTTTCCAACATTTTCATGAACTACCATCAGATGTCTTCCAGATCACTACTGGTTCCCAGAGCACAGATTGAGGAATACTGCACTAAAAGAGACATTTCCTTTTTCCATTGACTGTGGAGGGATTCTAAGGGGATTTGGCACTCCAGGCTAAGATTAACCTTTGTGAACACCATCTGTAGTTTAATTTTAGACACACATTTTGGGGGAGGATGTTATGTGATCACAAATAGTTAATGTTCATGGGTAGGCAGTCCTTAAGCAAACAGAGCTCATACTAAGAAAGAAATGCAGCACAGTGGGCCAGTAAAAGCTGCTATACAATACTCACACCATTATTAAGACCTTATTGAGGTCTTCATGAGACCACAGATAAAATTGGCAGAGATGATTGACTAAGGCAGGGAATTTTCTAGTTTCTATATGGGCACAAGAAGCACTGTTTGGTTTGCATTCTTCAGTCTCTTGTATTTAGCTTTTGGGGATTACCTGGGCAACTCCAGACCTTTGGGAGTGGCTAGACCAGGGACCTTGGCTGTGATCAGGACTACATATTAACATATGAATTGCATGCTTCCCATAAAGAAAGGGGCATCATAATCACTATGTCACTGTAGATGTGTCTGGTATTTGCCACAGATAGGGATACTTTAAGGCTGTAATTATGGCTTTCAGGAGCTTACAATCATTTTCCAGAAAACTTCCATCTACTGTGCCAGTGCTAGCTTTCAAACCAGAAGGATAAGGCACTAAACCAAATACATCTGAATAAATAGAAACCACTACCCCAAAACTTCGTGCTCTGTTCACAGGGTGAGCCAAGGAAGCTATGAAAGCAAAATAGCAGAGCTGGAATTGTATTCAGCTCAGTATGAGTGTCACAGGCCACCAACAATTGTATTTAAGTTCAATATCATTTGAAGAAGGAAGGAAGAATTTGAAATTACATCCTGGAAGACATAAAATTTATTACTCATAGAGGACTTTTCTCCATGAAATGGAAGGTTATACTGCTTTTACACACAGCGTGGTTTTATTGTCTAACCAAAAGAGAGAACCACTTAAAAACACAGCATGATATGAATGAGTGGTCAGTAGTTGGCATGCATACCATGTTTAATTTTTCTTTCAACATTCCCCCCATCTCCCCACACCATGTTTTTATGCTAAGCTCTGAAGTACTGAGACAGTTACTCTGCTGTTTCAAATTCCCACTTCATCTAGTCAGTAGCCAGAAAGCAGGGTTTGGACTGTGTTTCCTTCTCTATTGGAGCACTAGAGGTTAAATGCATTTTCATAAGTATTTGTGCCAAAGAAGCTTACCTTTTCCTAGGCAGTGAAGTCTGCCACATGCAAAGATCTATATATCATTGAGGTCACAAAGTATTTAAAAAATTAATACTTCCTGTGTATGCATAAACAGATGATACTAATCCTTCCTAACTGGCTATATACATCTGTGCATGTGTGAGCATATAGCCCACTTACAATATAATATAATGAATAACATAATGTATAGCACACAAATCAGACTGTTTTTATATTAGCAAACTTGACTTTTTAAAAGCTGTTTACAAGGAAAAGGAAGGGAGAAAGCTATTATTACTTGTAGGGGAACTCATCCTAAAGATATATCAGGAGGATAGGTATGAAGTGTTGAAGTGGTGTAATTGAGCAAGAGCTGATCAAGGTTCAAGTCCTAAGCTACAAAAATGGGAGAAGAAGAGACAAGCCCAGATATTTGGCTGACCAAATGGGCTCCAAGAATCTTAACCAACAACAGTACACTGATGAAGGGTAGAAAGACTGAGTCATCCTCTATAACTCACTAAGGAAATACCATGTTTGCTGTGATAATGGACATTAAAGCAGGTAAAAGAGGAAAAAAAGATGATCTCTTGAACTTTTCAACAAAATACCTGATTGCTGCTGGGCTGCTGTTTCTTCTCATAATGACTCCTGTTTTTAGAGGCTGCCCCATCTCTCCCCTGTCCAGCTAACATGTCAGAGGCAAGACAGATGGAGCAGGTTATCAGTGGCCAATACGGTCAAGCTAGCACTATAACATACTCTTTGTAGCTACATCATCTGACACCACATTTTTGGGTTTCTCTGAAATCTGGACATGTGCTATACCATAATTTCAAGACAAATCACATGGGCAAAGTCAATAAATAGCCAGAAACCAAATTGCTATTATTTAAAATATCCCAGACTATCTACAGTTTCTAAAAAAAAAAAAAAAAAAAAAAAAATCTGAGGCAAATTATAAAACCTTAGCTAATGGAAGTGTTTCTAATATAAATACCAACGACACATCTGAAGGGCTTCTGGGACATTAAAAGAATGGAAAGTTTTATTGTGAGATGATGACAAGAAGGAAAGTGTTATCATTCTGACTCAGGTTAGAGCTACTAGGGAGCCTGAAACCTTGAAACCAATGGAAAAAGGCAAACCAGGCTCTAATATTACTTCCATAATTGCTTTTATATGTACCAAAGCCACATGCTGTTCCATTGACATAACATCATACACAAAGGTGTTTCATTAGAGCGTAAGAACTTCCATCTATGAGACACCATTCTCCTAGTCTTTAACACGTGTGTAATGTTTAAGCTTACTAGTCTTCGTGCAATTCACACAGGCCAGGATGGGGTCCTGAGCAGGGATGTTTTCTCCTGTGGTCCCCTTTTAAGTATATTTTATGCATACTGTAACAATTCCCATTTCCACAGCCTTTTCTTCCTGTATTTACAGCAAGGGAGCAAAGGTATGATTGGTTTTGTTAGCTTCAGCTAGGAGAATAGATTTTATTTGAATGATGGGAAAAAAATCAGATTTCTGCCCAATATGTCCTCAGGTAATGTCACTTTGGTTCATATGTGTGTGTTTAAACTCTATCAATAAATAGATGAAGAAAAGCAATGATTAAGTATTTGTGAAATATAAAGCAGACATTTAAAGGAGAGTCATTAAAGACAAAGACAATTAGTCAGACTAAAAAAACAAAACACTGAGATATGTAAGTCTAGCCTAGATACACACAGTAGCTGCAGTCTGGAAGCATTTATCCTTGGATTAGTTTTTATCTATTAATAACATTTGAAAAATGTTTCTTACCCCAAGTTATTTTCATGAGGCAAGTATAATGTAAAAACTTGCACAGACTCTCAAATGTAAATAAGAGCTAAGGACGGTACTTGAACTCTCCATATGTGGCAGTCTCTGGACTAAGGTAGTTCCTATATAATTTTATTCCTTAAGATTAATGAAAAAATCAAGCTTGTCTATTCTGAACAATAGAGAAACAGAGGATTTCTTTTATATTCTTTGCTGTGACTAGCTTTATGTAGAGATGAAGGACACTTGAAAAGAACAATCAGATGTGCGAGGAATAACCTAAAGTTATATGCCCTGAAAAAGCATTTCATAGCCCGATCCAAAGCCCATTAAAAGCAACTAGAGTTGTCTCACTCACCTGACTACATTTTGAATCAGAGCCCTAGCCACAAAAAAGTCCAAAATCAAGCACAGTCGACTGCTAGTAGCTGATTTTCTTTTTCCTGAATCATATGAAACTGCACGATCGAATTGACAGTGAGAGTATAGTAATGAGAGTGGTGAGGGAGAAAATCCCAGAAGAGTATATAATGTGGCAAGTCACATTCATTAAAAGATCAAAATGAAAGGAGAGTGCATAAATCACAAGGCAGCCTCAGTCTGAGCTCTGGCCGTTAATGCAGATTTTATTGCAACTCTTTTCTGTGACTTTCAATAAAAAAAGCATCTGCTGAACTATCAGCAGTTTTGATATGTACACTGCCCCCAAGATACAGAGCACCTTCTGAAAGAAATGTGATCACCCCTGAGCAATTTGAACTGTTGAATCTTTTACTGCATTTTAAAAGAAAAATATGTTCTATGTAATTCAATCATTTCCCCACTTCTTTCTTTTTCTTTTTTTCTTTTTTTTCTCCTTTTAAAGTTAGAGTTTAAAATGTTGCTGGTTCTTAAATCAAAAGCATACATATTGTTCATAAGACAGGACACATAAGAGGAAGCCTGCAGATGCAGAACAGTAGCAACATGAAATATATAGCTTTTTCATTAATAGAGATTATAGCTTCTTAACCATTGTCTCTGTAAGCCTTTTCTTACTACAGTAATGGAAATGAAGTAGAGATGTATGCCTTTCAACATCTTTGAAGGAGAGAAAGTACACTGCTAACCCAAGTATGTTTCCAATCTACTTCTGTCAGAGCAAGTCTGCTCTGCTTTTGCATCTGTAGCCTTCACAGGAAGAGATTTTCTTCTTCCTGTGTGAGCAACTTGAATAGAGCAGAATATCATTCCTATGCAAAATGCTTGGTGCTTCTTGATAAACAGACAAGGGAAACACTTACTCATCATAAACAGAGTTAACCTCCCAGCGCTATGGGAGTCACAGAAAAGCACTGTC
The DNA here is from genome assembly GCA_034008185.1 of Gorsachius magnificus. Taxonomy (NCBI): domain Eukaryota; kingdom Metazoa; phylum Chordata; class Aves; order Pelecaniformes; family Ardeidae; genus Gorsachius; species Gorsachius magnificus. The sequence continues at coordinate 171,308,978 of CM067081.1, forward strand.
AGTCCTGATGCGGCCCTTCGCCTTTGTGCTATGTGGTTAGCTGCCAACTGTTCAACAGGATGCAGGTTGTGGAACAGGACCATCAGCAGCAGGAATTTAGTAGCAAGCCCAGTGAAATGAAGGGCAAAAATTACAGTTGTCTTCAGGCACCATAAGAGATATAACATTACTAAGTCCTGAGGAAACAAGTACTTGTGTGGATTATTTGCAGGTAAGCCTGTTTAGGCTTAGTAAATCTCTCCCAAATACACATAATTATCATGGTAGGTTACATCTCTAGCTGTAACCAATAACAATCAGCAAAACACTTTGAGAGAAGTTCCTCTTCTGGTAATTTTGAGCTTTTTCTGTGTGGATTGGTTTGTAAAAATAAAGACAAGGCTAAGATAGGTAAGACAGTAAAGAGAGGGTTGAGGGCCAGGAAGGCTGGTTTGCTCATTTATCAAGAGAATAATAAGAGCTAACAGCCAGCAGGAAAATAACAGTACAAAACAATTCAGTAGTGAGAGCTACCTCAGATGTAACTGGTTTTCTTCAATGAGCAGGATGGGTTTAATACAACTTTTACAAACCAGAAGGCTAGAGTTTACAGCTGTAGTAAATGACACTTTGAAATCATATGTACTGGTGAGACAAACATGAGGTTGTCCAGTAACTCTGCTCTCGCTACTACAGCCCAAATTAAACTGTGTTATTGTTACAGGATGATTTAGTCTCCCTGAACTGTTAAGCTTCACTGTTTTTCATTTAAAGAAGTTGCTGGAAGAAAGACACAAGTGGAAGGCTGCTCAAGAGAAGTGTTTCACAGAAAATAGTGTATGCACTGTTTATGAGCTGGGTTGTGAACTCAGGTAGAAAATTGTCGCTATAAGCTCTAAAATAAAGACCAAAAATATTGCACAGATTAAATAACTGGTGGTTGGCTTGAAAAGGGACCTTAACAGTCATCTTTTTGCAATAAGAGTGCAGTCTGAAAGAGATGTGGGTATGGAAAACACCTGATTAAATGGCTTCTATTTTGTTTAAGAAAGTTGACATTTTATTTTTCTTGTTATTACACATGAAAAAAAATCAAAGATAATTCACTGTGCAATTCCCCAGTCTCCACATGGCATGAAATATCAATATGTGTAGTCTTTTTTATTAAAGGAATTTTAAATATTATAACATGTATTATCTATAATGGTAACAAACCTAACAGTGCAAACAAATCTTCAAGACTTAATTGCTATAAAGTGATATTAAAAATACTCACTAACACAACTCTAAACCATTGTGAAGTCACATTTTATTCAGAATGAGACACATTAAATAAGACATAGAAGTACTGCTGTTATAAATACAATCTCAAGACAAAGAAAGAATGGCATACTTGAATTGTCCAACATTTTCCAAATTTGTCAGTAAACCCAATAAAAGAAAATGCCTTGTCCTAGATTTATGTTTCATAATTACATTAAAAGTAACTACACATAGAAAAAGTGACAAGATTTTTGTGACAACAAAGTATTATCAGAAAAACACTTCTAATCATGATATAAAAACTGGCATCGTGACATCACATCTATCCCTGTGTTGTTGTTTCCTATAATGATTAAAATCACATGTTTAAAGCTTACCTGTATTCCAGAAAATGTCTGGTAAAGCCAGAAAATGCTACATACAGTCCCAGAATGCTTGTCAGTCAGAAGCCTGAGGGAAAAAATTTTAGGGACATTTCAGACTACTTTGAAATCAGTGGAAGAGTGACATCAACATTTCATCTTCTATATCTCCATCCAACTAATACACAAAATGTTTTGTTTTGTTTAAAAAATATTTGTTGTTCAACTGTAGCTGATGTTTCTTTTTTTTAAGCTATTTGGATGCCAGTGTGTAAGTTGACTTACTGCAATAAATGAGTCAAAATAATTGAATACAGTTGAAATTTAACAAACAAGTTAGTTCATGTCATTACCTTGTAAAGCTCCTTTAGAACACAATGATGACAAATAGCTAGAATTACTGATGTCAGTTTAAAGTAAAAAAAGTGTTCAAAACACAGTCTGCTCTGAATGCAAATAACTATGTTCGATTTCTAAAGCAAAGGGGATTTCTTTGTGACTACAGTGAACAGATAAAAAAGCTTTTGTGGAAAATACAGTAGCTTACATTTGTTTAGGGATTCAGTTGTACTTAAGTTCCAGTTTCATTGTTTAATCAAAACCTGTTGTTTTATGAGGTGATTATTTTTTCAGCACAATATAAAACCATTACCTGACATTAACATAAAGTATTAAGAAAAATTTAATATGTTATTTTAGTCCCCCCCAAAAATTAAATTTTAATTTTTTTCCCCCAATTTAGTTGCCCACATCATGCTTGGAAGCACAATAAAACTGACACTTGGTGCTTCCAGTGGTTAAAAATGGAAAGCCTTCAGCTTTTTTTTCATTGTGTCTAAAATAAACCAAACCTGTTTAACATGATTAAAAATATATAGTTCTGTTACTTCTCATGACATTTGAATTGCTGGAGACATTCTGCTTCCCTCTTCTAATGAGGTGCATTAGTCAAGAGCTAAAGGACCTTTGACCCTAGGATCAAGTGCCTACCCTGCAGGGACAGAGCTCAGTATATGGGATTATGGGTTGACAGGAGACAGCTGGAAGAAATACCTGAGAATTCACACTTAAAGTAATCCCTGAAAATTGAATGTAGGTATTTGGAAATAACAATTATGTTCTCTAGTGAAAAGCCTTATAAAAACTTAACTAGGGTTTTGGGACCCCATCAATAGCTGTACTATTGAATGAAGCAGTCAAGCATGTTTAACACTATGCTCAACAGGGACTGAAGTTTTGTGAATGAGCTTAATCTCCAGTTGATTTTACTGCTGACTCCTTTCCTCTGCTAATGATGTCCTGTGTTGTACACTAGTATAATACCAAAGGATTTACCCATTATCAAATAGAGAAAAACCAAATGATTTTTTTATAAAGGTTTTTCAGAGGAAAGTGATGACAGATACTTATAAATGCTTGAGACACATGCATTGATGGATATGCAGAAGTGGCAGAATAAGAATATTGCTCATGTTTTCTTTACAGAAGACAGATCAATTATTAAAAAAATGCTTGGTATACTGTATATTTAATAATTTCAATTTAGAATTTAAGAAAATCTAGCTACACTTTTTGAGTTGTTTTTCCCTTTTGTTCACCCATTTATACTTTATGACAAAAAAATGTACCTTCTAAAAACATTTAAAATCATGTCAGAATAGATTCCAGCAAGAATTTAGCTTCTTATTAACTCATAGAGTGAAAATATAGCAAAAAATATTTTCGACTCAGCCTAAGAAATAGTAATGACAAACAAATCTTTTAAAGAGTTTTGAAGTTCCTGAGAGTTTAATTTAAATGGATATGTTTTCTTTACTAAAATGTACTTGTAATCAAAATACTGAAAATTAGAGTCTTCTTAAATTTACTTGAGATTTATTTGGGTTTTTTAATTAAAATGTTTGCTGAAATCAAATTAATTGTCAATCCTTCCAACCCTGTTCTTAATTTTTTAATAGGAAACTAATTACCTGAAAATATTTCTAAGTTTTAAGTAAAAAATTTGCTCTTGGGCAAGACACTATTAAGATCTCTAGTCTTTACATAAGTTGAAACAAGATGCTTCTGTCTGCATCTTAAAGCTATAGTAGAACCTTCCATATCTAATTTTTTTCATTTCTCGGGCTTGGACAAACCACTGCACAACATGAGACCTTTGTGTGTTTCCAGTGAACTGATCTAAGGCTTTTTCCACTGTTCTGTACTTGAAAATCCTTATACTGCTTCAAAATACATTAATTGCTAAAGGTATTGGGAAGTCAAAACTGTAGCCAGGCCTGACACAAGATGGGAACATTTATTTGCTGTGACTCTATTATACCATGAGGACAGAGGTGAGCAGAATGCAGACATCTTTCTCCCTCTTTTTCTTTCTGCACTAAGGTACTGTACTGCACTGAGATGACTTTCCAGTAGTACCGTAGGATCTTCCGATGCTGTAGGATGAAGCAACAGCAAATCCCATCTGAGAAACAATCACCTAAAGAACTGAGCACAAAATGAATGCAGTGTATCAGTTCATTAAGTAGACCATACGTCTATTTACATTAATGGTACATTTATATGCAGGTTAATTCATATTTGAGTCAGACTCTTAGAAAAATAAAATTACGTTGCTGATATCCAAAAGCCACCAAGGGTCCTGCAGAGCTCGTTCAAGCATTATATGGCCTTAATCTTACCTCCAGTTTCTGGGGAAAGAGGTGGTGCAAAACCAATCTTGCTGAGTCAAGGCAACCAGAAGTTCCAGGAGAAAATTTGCTTTCCTGTCAGCACATTTTTTCGTATTCAATTGCTGTAAGGCTGATCTGAGCATGAATTTATCTTGATAGCCTACCTAAGTGTTCAGACATAATCACCATGGACTAGTGCTATTTCTCATGGGAGAGTACATAATTTTTCATATATTGTATGTACTTTGGAGTTGCCATTTTAAAAATGCAACTGTTTTAAAAACACAATCAGGATTTTGTCTCAAATGATAAATTGCAATCTAAAGTTAAGTGAACTTGTTTTGTGATAATCCTTTAAGATCAACAGCTGTCTGGCTGTCTGGCTTACATTGGCTAAAGAAACCTAAATGCAGACATATATTGCCCATTATTATAATTGCAGGGAAAGGAAGCAAATCTGTCCTTCTTTCTGGAAAAAAAAAAAAAATTGTGACAAGGAGCACATTTATTTACAATTGCAGAAATCACAAGGATAGTAATAAAATAAATCCTGTAAACAGTGAAATTATTCTGTTTATTGTAAACTTGACATTGCATTTGGAATCACCTCCTGGGAGGCTTCCCTTCCCATCCACAACTGCACATAAAATGAAAGCTTCTGTCTTTGTGCAGTGTATGTATGTTCGGGTGTGGGTGGGTGTACCTAAATTCTTGGTACAGAAACAAGTGGGTTAAAAGGCAATGAATTTAAAATAAGTAAACAAAATGTTCCACAACAGAAACTCATTGAATAGCTATACGTATTCTGTAAAATAAGACAATGTCAGGTAATTTTTTACTAAAAATAAACATCACAAATATGGCATATTTAGGGCATTGACTATCAGTATTAGGGTCACCCATTTTTTTTAGGTGCACCTATATAAACACCTGCATATACAGAAAAATAACCCAAGTCAGTGCAATAAAAAGAGGAAAAGCATGATCTTAATTACAAATTATCTTTATTGTCTTGTCTATTTGTGAGGGACAGATGGACCAACTATGCACAAGAAACAATTGGAATTCATAAATATGAACATACTGAAACGAAAATTAAACTGATGTTGCATCCATCCCTCAAGCATTCTCCTCTGAGTTATCACATCTTTCCTAGTTTTTTGGAGGTATTATGATGATAATCAGTGGGAAGGGAATATAGTTGTTGGATTGTTTAATGGAAAAATAACGGAGGAGTATTATGGATTTCATTAGTCTAAAGCAGGCAGCGACAGCCCAGAGGAAGCCAACACAAGCCAATCTTGCTGTCACAAACCCAGCTCAACCAAGAAACAGAAGGACGTCAGCTTTTCTACAGCATCTTACTATGTTCCAATCTCTACCAAGAGCCAAAACACGAAGAACACAGTGAGGCAAATTGTGTGGGGATTTCTGTGTTATTATTTTTTTGTTTTGAGTGACCAAGTATCCTGGGCAATTAGAAATATATATTTTAAAAAAAAAGTATTTTCATCCCTGGCACCAACCCAATGACAAGGATCAGTAGATAAAATTTTAATATATCAAATTATTTTTTTATTTCATCTGATAGCTTTGAAAGTTATGTTTCCAAATATTTAGAAATACATTAAAAAATTAATTAATTAAACTTTGGAAACACCACTTGTCCCTTCATTTCATCTTTTAGTAAACAACTGTATGTATCTTAAAGTCAGTATCACCTGTGGTGATGAGCATGACTGCAAAAATACAGGAAATACAAACTCATCTACTAACTTGTCCTAAACCTGTAACCTCTATCTGAGTTATAGCAGCTTTTAGAAGTGCTTTCTGAATCTATCACATCCCTGAGCAAATTGTTCCAGTTGCTATTTTTCTTCTGTTAAAAACATTTCCAGCTAGTGAAATAGAATGTGTGAATTAATGATCTCTGCAATTACAAATATGCTTGAAGCAATGAAATTTTATGGGTGTTGGTTAAACAAATATTTGAGACTGTGATACTATCATCAACAGTTACATCTCTTTGCTTGTGCATTGCCAGTTGCAAGATTGAGCTCTTTGAGTGTAGAAACTTTAGAACAAGAACTCTTCTCTTCTACTTGGAGCCAAGAAGAAAAGAATCCAACTTCACCATTCCATGGAGATCCAAGTAATAAACACATTCACAACAGGACTAAGCTCACAATGAGAAAGGCATTAAGAGCCTTCAGAAATATTGCAAAACTAGAGTACCGCAACTAACTTGTGCTTTATCTTAACATTCTATACATGCTTTAAAATTGTTTCCTCTGTAAATATAAATGGACCCATTTTTCTTTTTTCTTCAGTTTTTCATGATTTCTCCCCCCTTGGTTTGCCTGTTAGGACTCTGATATAAGTGCAGCTGTGGTTCTTTAAGAGGTGTTTATGCCATTTCTTGCACACAGCTCATCCATCACACTCTGCTCAGATATAGCAAGGATTCAAAATGCAGACTGAGTGGCACAGCCTTTTGCGTTTCATGAAGTGCCTTAGATGGACCCGGAGCATCCGTGTGTCACCAACAACACATTCCCGGAGTGAATGCGGTGGTTTCTCCCATGTTCCAGAATATGTCAAAGAGCAGAGATACTAACGTTTACATATGCTATAGTGAAACTGGAGACTCATCCTGGAATAACACCACTTCATATCCACCACAGATCTTATAGGGGCTCTGTTTCAGGTGTCATCCTTGGTACAAGAAATTTTCCTTCGCTCCAACTTAATCGTTCTTAACTAATGTTACAGAAACAGTTTCTGGCAACATATAATCTGTTTTTTCTTTCATATAGAAGACCGTCTCTCTGACTGAATGTTAGATTCAGATATTTCATAATAAAAACATATTATCAGTTTCAGACATGGCTTAAAAAATTTGACCAACTTAAGTTGGAGCCGCTTTCATCTGCTGCTTGACAGGGCCAACCAAGTCTGTTCAGAGTGACGTTTGTGATTGCTTTACTTTTATCAACTCCTGCTTTATACTGATCAGAAGCTACAGATTTAGTTTATATCTGAAATGGTAATTCACAAAAGCATTCCTTCACCTTTGTGAAGTTTTAAGTGTGCATATATGAGTGGTACAAAATTCTTACTATTAGTGGGAGAAGACAGCGAAATTCAGTCCACTGAAGGTATTGGATATGAAGATGAACCTGGTAGCAGCCCAAACTGAACACTGCATCTCATACCTGCATGCCTCATACTAGGAAAAAGGCAGAATTTTGCCTGTGTTTCCTCCTTTCCCTTTCTAACTTAAATTTACATCAGTACAGAGAAAAAAAAAACACAACAGTAACTAAATAATCTGACCAGTTCTAAGAATATAGAATTAAAAAATATTACTTCTCAACATTAATTTGAGATCATTTCCAGTGATAGCATAATTAAAAAAAAATAGATAAATCAGTCTTAGGTTACTTTATTCTCTAATAATTAGTGGGAAGCTTAATAGGTGTATTAGACACAAGTCAAGGAGGTGCAAGCTCCAGATTGTTTTTTAGGGATGGGATTTCCAGTTTAGTTCAGGACTGGATGTGCTTTGTTTCACCTCTGCTAACAAAGGTGACATTTTTTCATAAGCACTCCATTTAGAAGTTAGATTGTCAATACATCTTGAAGTTTTAAACTTACATACTGAGTCTCAAGTGTTCTCTCCAAAAAGGAAAATCATGGATCACAATTTAAATAGAAGACTATAAAATAAAAAAAATTCAGCACTGAGAGCAGGTAAGTGTAAATTAGAGATGAACAGGTTTTACAAGATTGTCTAGTCTCTACCAAACAACTTGAGTCTGTTATAGCTCAAGCTAAGAAGCCTGGACTTCTAAATCTAACTCTAAGGCCTCCAGCTTAATTCCAGGATTCCAACAAATATGTCTGCTGTCACACAGGAAGCGACTGAACAAAATCTTCTATCTAGATAACACTAATTAAAAACAATGATAATATTTATTATATAGTCACATAAATAAGTTACCAAAGAAATTTAGAACGTGGCTTTATAATATGTCATTTACCCTGTTGTGATCTTTCCTCAGATTAAATATGGAATAGTGTTTAGAGAGGAAGAGCCTGCATAGAAACAGGCAAAGCTGGTGTGCTTTACCTGATGTTGTGAACCATGCATTACAAAGTAACTTCAACAGGTACCTGTAAGGAAAAAAAAAAGTGGTGAAAAAAAATATTTTTTTGAGCAATCAATTACATTTAAGGAAATAAACTAAATTTACATCAGGAAATTATTTTGCATTGTGTGCATGGTGCTTTTGAACCAATCCCAAGACCTCAAAAGCTGGATTTGTTATATCTCCAACCTGTAGTTCTTGAGAAGAAAACTGTGTGAGAAGCAGGACTACCATGGCTCCTCATGACCTGTTAGCTCTGAACTCCAGCACTTCAAAAAACGATGGTTAGTTGTTTCACTGCTGAGCAATAAATGTGTGGTCATACCTTGGAAAACTGTTTCAGTGGAGCACCACTGGGCATGCAAGTGTTTTGTGCATTGTCTAAGTTAAGCAGTGGAATGCATTCCATGTTCTGTAGATCTTAAGGAAAATTCAGCAGGGTTTGAAAAAAATTTCAACCAAAAACGAAAGAAGTTTTTTAAGAAAGCCCACCCATAAAAGAAGGGACTACTACAAAGCTGATTGAGCTATAAATCAGCAAGTAATACCACCACCATGAATTTTGAGGCTTGAGAGGAAATCATCCTAAGTAGAGGAGAAATGCAAAACCTTTTGTATTTGGCTGTGGGAAACAATATAAGCATATTAGGATAGTAGAGGTGACACAGAACAAGCATAAAAATATTAGGATTTGCAGGAGGTTTTTCTCTGATTTCATCTAAGTCAGAATTTAACCTTCTCTGTTCTGTATATATCTTATATCTCCATTAAGGAGCACTGAAATCTTCAAGGATACTTTATTCCATATTCTTGTACTCAAGACTTTTAAAAATTGTTTTTAGGGTGAAATAGAAGAATAACTCTGTGGACTACTTACTATCTGCCTATGTAAGTACTTAAAAAATTTCTTCTTTAAAAAAAAAAGTAACCCCAGACCAGAACATGCCTACATTTTTGTGAAGTTTACTTACAAATGTGAAGTTTTAATTGCTTTTGTCCCCACTTGCTTTATGTTAGTTCCTGTATAAAGTTTCAGAATATTTCTAAACTTTGGGGAAGTTCTGAACTAGATCCAAACCTCGGCTACTCTAGCATTTAAAATGTAACAGAAGTGTGTGTGTTTGTCCTATAGTATGGAAATGGTTCAACATCATGATTTAAGTATACAAGCCTCTTGAATTTATTACCCAGCAAAAACCTTCCTCTAAGCCTACCCAAGATTGCCAGCTTTCAGCCAATTTACCGAAAGGACTTTTTATTTATATTGTCAATAAATCAATGTTTTCTGCCAGCAGCTCTGCAAAAAGTACTACTCTATTTTCTGTTGCATATATCTGGGAAACACAAATATGAAATTACACAAAGATAATCACTAGAGAATGAAACATTAGATGCCTTTCCCAGCACTGTTAGCTGGGCATGTCACTTGCCTGGGTAATGGGTCAGAGACAGAGTAGCAGAATTATCTGGGGTTCAGCTAGATGCAACCAATGTGAACTCTGAAAATACAGATCTCTCCATCATTTCATTTGATTCCAGGCAGCTCTGTAGACAGCTAGTCTCAGAGTGAACCAGCTTGGGCAATTCTGATTTACTGTCTGCCAAAGGTATTTTTCTTCATACGGTTCTGATCCTATGGGTGTTCCCCACCCCCACCCCCCTTTTGGTGTTACTTTCACATTCTGGGTTTTTTTTAATGAGAAGATATTTTACAAAGGTGGAAAGAAGCAGCAGACTCTTGTTCCCATCTTTCTTTTCTACTTGCCTTTCTATATTGAACTTTTTTCTCCTATCCAGACTTTTTTCTTATTTCTTCTGACCCCACATAAAAGTTATTAACCAGGTTTTTGCTTTTAAATTAAGTACTTACTTAAGAAGAAAAAAAGTAGGAAAAGAAATCTGTGATCAATGATTTACTGTCCAAGCCACGATCATCTCCCTTATGTCTCTTCACATAGATTGCTCATTTAACCCAATCAATTTACAAAAGTTGCATTTGATTCCCTCTGTTCCAGTTGAGTTGTACTTAGCACATAGACTTGAGAAAAAATATTGTTTCCAAGTTATTACTGCTGCTTCTGATCATCTGAGCACAGCTTGGGGCCTGCCTGCCTGTGACATAAATTAAAATAGTCCGAAGATCTGTGTGCAGCTGACAGTAGTAACCTTAAATAACTTCCTCCAGTGTTGTTGCAAAGGAGAGATGGCCTCCTTGATCAGCTTTGTGTTGACTAGAGAGTCACCTTACTTCAAAGGCAAGCCACCAACTTTAAGATTCTAGTAAATCACTGGAGCAGTTGAAAGGAGGTGTATGAAAAATCATGCTTGCAGTTTCTGTCAAGCTGTACTTTCTACAATTATTGTTACACATGTATGCTACTCAATATATGTATCTGAATCAAAGTTTCATAAAGGAAAACCTAATTAGTTTGCCAGCAAGGTCTAGATTGGTTGGTCTAGATTCAGTTTTTATTATATTTTCACAGTATATGTTATATTTCTGCTATATGACTGATACTCAACTACAACAACTAGAATGTTTTCTGTGTAGACACATTTATTTTCCTTGAAGCAGACAAAGATCCTCTTTTACCCACTTTTCTTGAAGAAACTGAGATTCCTGGGCACAGAAATCAGGAAAAAAAAAAGCATCAGAAGACCTAAGAGTATATACAGTTTTGGCATAAGGCAACATTTCTTTCCTTAGAACAAGGAACTGTTGTTCCTGACCCACTGCTGGAGCTCTAGCTTCTAGGCTGCTGTGTGTCTTCTAAATTTGGTTCTATTAGCTTCTTTTTAAACTTGTGAATAGTTTCCCCTAGCTGAGAAACTGAAGAAATATAACCAAAGGCAGACTAGGTAATCAAATGTATAGTTATAATGCATAATCGTAAGTATTTAATCTACACATGTAAGGTTATATTTCACCTGTCCTTAGGTGAGGTGGTAGTTTTTGTGAGACCCTCCTCTTTTTCAGCAAGACACTGACAAAAGAAGTGTGTAATATTGTTCATGGGAACTCGGAGAGGTAAGGAATCATAAAATGAATCTAGCAAAGTAATAGTGTCATGTTCATTATTGCAGGAGTCAAAGCACAGGATCAAAGGCTCAGGAAAAAACAAAGTTTGACAAAAAAGAATCAGTTGGGAGTAAGGGTCACAGCCAAACAGGAACAAAAGAATAAAGAGCAGAAGAAAACATCTGCAAGCCTTGCTTGTGGGGAGGGAGAAGGAAGTAGGAAGAGGGAGGAACCTTTCCACATACTTGCCCTCAGAGGTTCGCGTGCATTTGTGTACTCCACATTGTTTGAACCTGACTTATAAAATAGTTGCATTTCAGAGATAATGAACATCACAGATGACCTCTCCAGAGGGGTTTCCCTTCCCCTTAAGGAATAGGGGGAAGAGAACTTTCTCACCACAGGAGAACATAAAGACTTTTAGGGACTTTAACCACCCAACTCCCATAACTTTTGTGACATATGTTATATATGTGCAGACCTGTGCATGTCAATTTTTTTAAAATATAGTCTCCTTATTTCCTTCCTTGCTTCTCATCTCAATCTTTATGTGTGGTTCTGCAAAATAGGGGCGGTGGGGGGGAGGGGACCACTACAAAAGAAAGATCGAGAGGGTAGATTCATGTGGGGTGAGCAGAACCAAGACTTGCTCTGACTCCTCACAGAGACTCAGAGTATTAAGTCCCAACCTGGGCAATGAAGGAACACTCAGACAGAGCCAGCATAGAATTCACCTTATAATCTTCCCTACTGCCTATAATAATTTTGGGATGGGTTGCAGTAAGCCACTGCAAACCTAGGAAGGCTTTAATTTATACCAGTAGCCATTCTCGCAATCACCTTTCATTCCTGTGCCTTAAAGCCAGAAAGATATATGTACCTTCTGCCTAGTAAGCCAGTGGGAAGGCTTGAATAAAACCATTACTTTCACAAAGTGTTTATAAAAACCAACTTCAGAGGAGGCTGAGGGGAGACCTTATCGCTCTCTACAACTACCTGAAAGGAGGCTGTAGTGAGGTGGGGCTTGGCCTCTTCTCCCTGGTAGCGGACGATAGGACGAGGGGGAATGGTTTGAAGTTGTGCCAGGGCAGGTTTAGGCGAGACATTAGGAAAAACTTCTTCACAGAAAGGGTTGTCAGACTCTGGAATGAGCTGCCCAGGGAGGTGGTCAAGTCCCCATCCCTGGAGGTATTTAAAAGAAGGATAGATGAGGTGCTTAGGGACATGGTTTAGTGGTGGGATGGCAGGGTTAGGTTAAAGGACTGGACTCGATGATCTTAAAGGTCTTTTCCAACCAAAGCGATTCTAGGTGAGACCAGCTTTCCTAGGCTTTCTCTACAGCCAATGAGGTGAAAAACATACATTAGGAGTTTCCTTTAGTATCTGAGGAGACTAGTACTTTCCATTAATATGGAAGTTTCCCGAGTTGAACTATTCTTTTATATCACTATAGAATACTGCTGCTTCCTTATCTTGTTACACTTATTTCCTGCAGAAGGCGTTAGCAGCAGTAGATTGGTACATCTCCATGGACTAGCCATCACAGGAGTTGGAAAGCATTACACAACTCACCTTTTACTCTTTGCACTTGGGAACGTAACAGGAAAACATCCTTTACATGTGTTCTCACACACAAGCACTTAGGATATAGAGAAAATGCTTAGCAGGTAAAAGCAGGGTGGAAAATAACGTCCACAAAAGAGATAGTTCTTAGTACTCCCTCTTGCATGATTTGTATGTTTTTACAGTGCATTTTTTGCTTCTTATAATATTTCCTTGGCTATTTTTTTTATTCAGCTGCTCCTGAGGTAATACTATACCTCTATTTATGGCTAATGGGATGTTTAAAGTACTGCAGTCTACTCATCAAAGATCTAGTCCTGCAGTATTCTTATCTTCCTTACCCCCATACATTTCTGGAGCAGTTTAATTTCTCACTATATGAATGCTTTGCAATGTAAATACTCATAACTTCTGTCAATGATTTCCAAGATACTGCAAACAAAGTTAAAAGAGTTAAACTGGGAGATGATCTTTCCAAGATGTGGCATGAGACTCAAAATAAGAAAGATCCTTTCTCCAGATTCTGGCTCAGACTTTTAAAACCTCTTTTCACCCATACACCATAAACGAGTATTAGATATGGTCATCAAATTGTCCACAGAAGAGTAAACTCCCCCATCAACTCAATGGGCATTTTTGCAAATTAGGACTGGTGAACTGTTTTGAGAAACAGTGTAAGAATTATTCACAATGGGAAGGACTGACAAGTGGAACAAATTTTCATGGGCAGTGGCAGGTTTTTAATCACTTGAAATCTTCAGATTGACAACTGGACATGTCCTAGCCAGATCCAATTTGTTGGGACCCAGAACCAATTTGGTTGTTGTGGTGAGTTAACCTTGGCTAAGGGCCAAACTCCCACCCAGCTGCTCAATCACCCCTCCACTGCAGCAGCAGAGAGGGAGAAAACAGGATATGGGTCAATATAAAGACAGGGACATCACTTACCAATTACTGTGATAGGCAAAAATGCCTCAACTCAAATTAATTTAATTTTTTGCCAGTAAAATAGATTAGGGTAGTGAGAAACAGAAACAAACATTAAAACAACTTTCCTCCCCCCTCTCCCCTTCAATCCCAAATCTTCTACCCACCCCAACAGTGGCACAGAGGGATGGGGAGGTGATGGTCAATACATAACAGTTCCTCTCTGCTGTGCCTTTCCTATCACACTTCTACCCCGCTCCAGCATGGACTCTCCCCGCAGGCTTTAGTTCCTTCAGGAAATAACTGCTCCATGGTGGGTCCTGCACAGACTGCAGTGGATACTTGCTCTGGTGTCTGGAGCACCTCTGCCCACTTCTCCTCCTCCTCCTCCCCCTCTTCTCATCTTGATGCTCCCTCCATTGTTTCTCACTCTTTTTATTACCTCCTCTTCTCACTGTCCAGCAATTTGGCCTTTTTTAAAATGTTTTCTCAGAGGCACCACCAGGTATACTGATGGGCTCATCTCTGTCCTTCAGTGAGTTCATCTCAGGGCAGTCCCTGGCCTCCATCTATGGAGGCCTACCCTGCAGGTCCCCCACTGCCAACACCTTGATGTCTACACCCAACATAGCTGTGAACAAGGGAAGGAGGTAAAATCCAATGGCTGTTACTAGAGTTTGAGAATCAACACTATGACATTAAAATTTTGTCTGTGTTAATATGCACCAAGTATTCTCATCTAAGCAAGTGCCAACTGCAGATCAGTCACTGCTTCCACCCAGCACTTGTAATTGCTTACACCGTTTCTTTGTAGCTTCTTCAAAATCTGAAAAATAAAATCCCATATTTTTATGGAAGACAAACTCAGAAATTAAGTTTAGTTTATGAAATTGGATACAAAATACACTTTAAGGCTTATAAATGTTGCAGATTTGGGTGGTTTTGACTGATCAACACCTTATTGTAAGTATCACCTATATTGAAAATGTCACATAGTTTCAATTTCTGTATTTTCATATCTTTCACAAAACTTTCTGCAGAAAATTTGACATCATTTTTAAAATGCATGTAGAAAAATTCAAACATAAACATTTTATGACAGTTGAAATATTTGCCTGTATATTAGAAATATATAAACAACATATTGTGTTATGCTTTCTTTGAATATCGAAATATAAAAATGCAGCCTGGATATCCTTGATCATGGTAACACTGTTTTATAAATACGGTAATAAATATTAAAACCTATGTAATGCACATATGGAAAACATAGACTTTTTGAGACACGCAGGGTTATTTCTGCTTTGCAAATCATGAAACTTGAGAGACATCACTTAAAAGAATCAAAAGAGAATTGGGAGCAGAGTTGAGTATTTAGGATAGATCCATATAGGATTTAGGCATTTAGGTGTCATTTTATATGCCTAAACCTTCAAGACCCCATCTAAGATGAAGCCTAATATAAGAGGTACCTGTGTCTTTGACTTTAGAGTATTCCAGGTATGGAGAACTCTGTTCTGGGCATGTCCTTAAAGGCCACCTTCACTCTAGGTTTCAGCAACACATAGCTCACAGCTAAAGCTTTCAGGATTTGCAAACTTCTTTGCAAAAGGTGGATTTGAATTTTCAAAGCATATGAATACCTGAAAATGGGTGGGGCTCTGCTTTTTATGAGATCAGGCTTAGCTCCTTCTTCTACTTGAAAAACTATAATAATTTTTACCTCAACACTATCCTTGCAACAAGCCATCAGATATTTTAGGGAGAGGTGTCCTTCTATGACCTTCTGTTGAAATCAGAAGCTTAAGAAATCACCATGCAAGGGAAAAAAGGGAGGAAATATGAGTGAGAATTACTTTTATCAACTAATCATAGAATCATAGAATGCTTTGGGTTGGAAGGGACCTTTAGAGGTCATCTAGTCCAACCCCCCTGCAGTGAGCAGGGATACAATTAACCAGAACAGGTTGCTCAGAGCCCCATCCAACCTGGCCTTGAATGTTTCCAGGGATGGGCATCCATAACCTCTCTGGGCAACCCGTTCCAGTGTTTCACTACCCTCATTGTAAAGAATTTCTTCCTTATATCCAGTTTAAACCTACCCTGTTTTAGTTTAAAACCGTTTAGTTTAAAAACCGTCCTGTCACAGCTGTCCCTACTAAAAGATTTTCCCCATCTTTCCTATAGGGTCCCTTTAAGTACTGAAAGGCCGCAAACAGGTGTCCCTGCAGCCTTCTCTTCTCTAATAAGTAGATTCTCATCTGAAAAAAAAAGTTCCTATCCTGTTTCAGGAATATTTGCAGATTCTTCCATTAAATATTCATGGGAGCAATAACTAGAGTCCTATCATGAAATACTTCATGTGGCAGAATCCCCTTTGATGGCCTGGAGCTGAATGATAGCTCTGTCATGTCTCCTGATGATGCTTTCAGTCTTAAAGAAAGGTTCCTCTGCTTCAGATGTTAAAGTCCGGTGCCAGGAGCTGGAAAGCCACTTCTCACCTCCTATGATCCAAGCAAAGTAAAACTCATTGGGCAAATTCTTAAGGAAGAAAATTAGGTCAAGTATAGAGAGGATGGTTTCTAACTCCACCTCGAAAAATCTTATTTGTATTGATTTATTTATAAAGGTGGGAGGGCAATACAACTTTATCCATCTGTAGTTTAAGGCAGGAGATATGTGATGGCTGGCATCTTTACTTAAAGTTCCCCAAAAAAGGAAAATGATACATCATGGCTATTAAAACTGAACATGAAATCTGTTGTGTTCTCTGACATATACAAAATCAATCTGTCCTATATGATAACATTAAAAACCAAATAAGTCACCTGGCAGCATATAGTTAATATAGTTCTCCCCTTTCCACTAATCTCTCCATGTTCAGTATGTGAACTTTTTTCATGTGTTGGTCAGTCAAAGAGAAAGCTGCATGTAAAGGATCTTCTCATGAGATACTTCTACAGTGATGAAGGCATCAAGTATTGCCTCCTCTTTCCCCTGGAACTTTGCAGAAGAGCATCTGACTAAGAACTAAGAAGATCCAGGCAGATGCCCATTGCTTTTCACTCCTCCAGAATTCACAGGGAAAAATATATAACTTGTGGTTAATTTGCTTCTACCGTGACTTTTCCACTACCAATATATTTGCAACCAGAGTATGGTGTGAGTAAAAGCTAGAGGCTGACAACACTTCTGCAGTGAACACTGAATGGAAGAAGTCTTTGGGTATGAATTACATCTGATATAACATCAGCAAGAGCAAATAATGCACACACCTATGTGGAAAAATATGTTGGCCACTACATGGAAAATATTAATATTAAGGCTGTAAGCAGAAAAAGGTGCTAAAATAATGAAGAGAAGGATGCAGCTGAGAAAGAAAATGTAGTCTGTGTGATGAAAAAGAGGAACAGTGCATGACAATGAGGTAGCTGAATAGGTGGAAAATATCCACTGGGAAGTGAATATGGAAGCTTTGTTCAGAATGAGAACTAAAAGTGAGGAAACTGAGTGGAAGTCATAAAATCTGGTGACCTACAGGAATTATTTTACATAGTTGTTTGTGCCAATCATTCTGCATAAAATTATGGACAGTTTCTGCTTTGAAATGTCACAAGCTGGACATTCAGGAAAATGAATGACACTAGATCATTTTTGTACAAATCTATACCATCCTACAAAAACAAGGAAGACAATTTAAAAGAACTAATTTTTGGGTCAGCCAAATCATTGCATGGGAGGACTCTATCAAGGCTATATAGAAGGAGCATATAAGTTGCCATACAACAACTTTGCAAACATTGGTGAAGCAGAGACAATAGGTGACGGCCAGCTTACATATTAACAAAAGAAAAGCAAAGATGTGCAAAGCCTTGAAGAGTTATAACAAACTTGATTTTGCTTTGACATACTGCGGAAATGTAACAGAACTATTTTATATAAAAACAAAGAGCTCTAAACTCAAACTGGAAAGTAGCAGCAACACTTTATATATGCATATCGGATGCCAAAGAGGAATGGAGGTGGAGAAGTTAAAATAAATAAAATGTCTTCTGTAGCAAGCTATTGCAGTTTATAGAATTCTTGCCTCTGACAACTTCCCAAGATCCCTCAGCTGAATATTGACACACAGAATAAATGGAAAATAGCACTTTTTATCCTAGGCTGTGGTTTCCAGCAGAACCAATAAAGCTGAAGGACAACAGAAATGTGATTAGCTCATTAATCCACAGGACCAAATTTAACACAGCAAAATTAATTTTCAGGCAGAGCAAAACTCTGAGTGTTGATTTCAGAATGAATTAGTGGGTTTAGAGAAATTTTGAGACATAGAAGAATACCTTTCACTAAGAATCGCCCATCTTGGATGCTTCCTGCCTGGTATAAAAGCGGAGAGAGGGACAGGTTTGGTTTTGTTTCATTTAAGGCAGATAATAAGCCATGTTTTCTTCTTTACAAAAAAGATAAATTTCTTCCCAGGGTAATAAAAATTCTCTGTGAACTCTGATCTTCCTCTTAAAGAGTGTAAACAGATACATACTTATAAAAAATGTGAGTCAAGATAAAAAAGCTACACAGTAGTACTCAATCACTTGTTCTTGGCTGCGATCTTTTACTTTTTCTGTAACTTGTATATTTGCATTGTAAATACACTGGGTCCAGGGCCCAATGTCCTGACTCTGTTCTTCCTTACACATCTGGAAATCAGAGTGGGGATGTGATTATAAAACTATGGAAATTAACATCAGAACTTGGTCCCTCATCTCCATATTTGACTCAGAAACAGCTAGCACACACTGAGAGAGAGGTGCATGAATAATGAATAATAGCTATAAGAAGTAGGCAAGTGGCCTTTCCTCTTTTTCAGCCTAATAGCAGAAGACCTTGAGAACTTGACCTACTGATGAACAAGGCATAAATCTGCTAAGCAGCTATGAATATATGCAATATAGTGCCTTCTAAGGACTTGGGAAATTCTTTTCATTGTTCTGACCTCAAGAGGGTCAGTATTCTTATCTCCTGGCAATGAAACATAGTTGAGACTGTTGTCTTGTTTTTTGAACATTAAAGAGCTTCTATGTTGAAGCAGGCAAGACTTGGACAGCATAGATTTCTCCTGAACTAAAATATGTATCAAGCTCTTGGCTATTCACATAAGACTCATAAATGATGGAGACTCCATGCTTTCTGAAAGCTTTGGAAAAGTTAATGGCTTGAAGGAATCCACATATAGTCTATTAAAGCTTCTAATTATTGGAAGAAAGAGCTCCTTCTCACAATCATTAACCCTAAATATGATTTCTAAAGCAGTACCAACAAAAAGTGAAATAACACATTATCACTATACGCAGGCTTATTATTGTAAACTTTGAGGTAAGTACTAAGTTCAACCCTTTTGTTTGCATAAATGCCATAGCGAGACTTATAAGTGAGTCTAAGAGAACAGTGAATATTTTGGTCAGTTCCTTTCTACAAATGTTCCATGATTCCCTTTTTGGAGACAGAGAGGAGTTTATAACACTATCGGCTCTGCTGGCACGACTAAGGTTGATACAGATGAGGAGGTATGTCCTAGAAGTCATAGTAAAAGCTTTCTTATCGATGTAGCTTGTACACCTAGAGAGTCTTTCCTCCACTTTACCAGGCAGCCACCCACTTGGGTTGGTACATAGTCTTTCCTTCTCACATAACAGGGTTGTCTATGAGCCACTGAATATCCTTATTTTCCTGCCTTTCTTATGATTATTGGACAGGACAAAAAGATACAGACCATTGTGCTTCTGTACCCATTGAAACACTGCTCCCACTTAAAAAGTGTATGTGGCACAGGCTTGGGAGGAGGAGAGTTAAAATTTCTGAATCCTATTAAAGGAAGAGAAGTTATCAGTAGAAATGGGAGTACCAGCTGGTCTAAACAACTTTCTAGCAAGCCGTTGACTCTTCATATTCTTTTTCCAACACTGGAAATAAAATAAGCACACACTGAATTGCTTTTGTTATTCTGCTAGTGTTCTGATAGGTAGATGCCATTCAATTTCATATTGGACACTATCTTCCATATTGGTGTTGCTTACACAAACAACAACATAATAATGGCAAATTGAAGTATAAATATGGTCTTTGATACATATGCTAAACATCAAATGGAGCTTTAATTTGGGTAGAGATCAGCAACTTTTGCCAAGACTAAGATAATAAGGTGGGTGGACATATTCCTACACAGCCCCTAGGGAGGGAAGTAACCCTGTGCTATCCCAGTGTTTCTAGGTACATCTGTGATATCTCTCAGCACCCTATATTTCAGGAAGTCAGCCTGTTTGTGAAGTTATTGTAAGGTAGCAGTGGGCATAAGTAAAACACCGCTAATATAGTACTTGGCCAAAAGTAGCCTCCCCTGTAGGAGTTTGTTTATAAATTGCTTTGGTCCACTTGACAAGGTCAAATCCATTCTCTTAATGATGAATCTCATCTGTTCTGGTGCAGAAAGAAATGTTTTCTTTCACTTCTACGTGTGGTAAGAGCTCATTCATCTCTGTATGTTCTAAAGGGAAATCTAGCTACATCAGAGAGAAAAGGAGTATTCAGAGGGCAACTGATGGCCAGGAAGATATATTGAATTCACTTTCCTGGGACAGACATTCAAATGGTAACAAGTGATAGAAAACAGCTCTATATTTCAGCATGATGTGTGTTCTCTCTCTTATGATTAAACCCCCTGTGGGCCATCTGCATTTAATGGGTTAGAACTACTTTGTAGCTGCAGTTTTTTCCTTCCATGGCTCTTATTTATTTGAGAGGAGACCAAACTGCACTCTTAAAAGTGCAGCATGTAGGAAACACTGCCAAAAGAATGAGAACGAAAAGGCAAATTTATGGGCCAGTGTTGTTTTAAGCATTTAGCAGTATAAATAGGAAGTGCAGATAAATGTGGACATATAAGTGACTCTCTGTTTATCTCAGTTACATTATTTGCCTAAATTCCAGAAGAGAATTAGCCCAATTAGTTTATATAAGGGTTAATGCTCTGCCTCTGGACTAGCAATTTAGCATACGTGTAGAACCGTTTTCAGGCTAAAACTAACACTCCTTAGAACAGGTCTTCTTAAAAAGAAAAAGCATTGCTCAGTTCATCCTTGTCTCTCTGATCCTAAAAAAAAAAAAAAAAAAACCCAAAACAAAACCCCAGACACAAATATGGAAACTACCACAGTAAATTAGATGTAAAACACTGATTTAATAAAGTTCAGTGTTTTAAAAATAGTAGAATGGACTACCTAATAAAAAAACGTTTATACAAGCTAAGTGATGTTCCAGGACAATTTGATTTAGCATAGTAAATCTATTATGTATTTATTAGGGATCATATTCTGCTCCCAAGTGAAGTCCCTGGCAAGATTCCCATTAACTTCATTAGGATTTGATCATAGGGAGATTTCTGAGTAGAGTTAAGGAAATTTTATCCCTCCACCAACACTGAGTTTTCTGGCTCTAAATATTCAATAAATTCCCAGCCAATGAGTGTATTTTCCTCTTTTCTCATTGTATATATTACATAAGCATTTGCTAAATAATACTCACTAACTCAGATCTTTCTAAAAGGCTCCCAAAATCATTCAGTATTTTATTTACTCTATGTGTTCAAGCGACATCTGACAGATTTTTCCATATGTAAATATGTGTTTCATTATATATTAAAATGTTTATAAAGACTAATGAGAAAATCATTCTTAGTGCTCTAGAAGCTGAGTTGTTCCCTTAATATCACTTTGAAAGAAAAATGCAATGTTCTGTATTGTCATTTTCACAGTTAAAGATCTCAGCTGGTTTCCATTTTTAATAATTAAAACAAAAACATTTGAGTAAATACACCTGAGTAAATACAGTCTTATACAGATTCAGATACTTCTGTCTCTCTTTGAGGACACTGTTTAACAAAGCTTTCATTTTAGCTGTACACCTCTCTTTCTCAGAAGGGCAAAAACACTGAAAGTGTAGGACCTTATTTCATGCACAAGCGGTTTGTTAATTTTAATCAGACTGGATTTAACAAAAAAAAAAAAGGTTTTGTTTTTTAACCAAAAAAAGACTTTAACCTTCTTAGTCATCCCTCTCTATATCAATAAATTGCTCATTCACAGAGCAATTTTGGGTGCAGGAGTCTAATATTTTGCAACTACTGGATTATAGAGGAAGACTTGGCCCAGCTATAGTGGGACTATATTAGACTGGTTTGTGTGCACATATGGATATTCTCACAGGAATACAAGGCAGGGAGGATCAGGCCTATTTCAATTATTTTTAATAATTAAAGGGTGCAGAGACCATCATTGCCTCAGCTTTTGAGAGGTGAAATGGCCAGCTGTTAGGTTGTGGAGGGTTGCTGTGCTTAGAGCATGGAAAAGCACTCCTGTAACAGCATCTTGTGAGCCATCAAGTTCCACTGCACAAGCCAGCCAGCATGATTTTTGCCCTGATCCTATAACCTATAGTCTTCCAAATGCTCTTTTTCACACTAACAACATTATTGACTTTGATCAATATTATTGCCTATACACTGATGGATTTATTAGTCTAGTTTACTGCTTATTCCTTTGGAAATAATCATTGTTATGAAGGTGGGCAGCATGAGTTAAGATGAAGTTTTGACCTGTTGAGTGTGAGGCCTCACATCAGCCCTTATTCTTTGAGAAGATAATGGAATTTGAAGACTCACCTGCTTGGGGAGGGGGGTGATATATTGAAAAATCAATGACATCTCCTTTGTGGACTGCATTTAAGCAAACAGATTTGGTTAGGAACTATGTAATTTTTATGTTGATATTTAAATAGAGCAAAAACAACTGACAGAAACAAGTCAATATCTCAAATGCATCTCACATGAGAGTGTTGTGATATGTTCTTTCATCTGCATGCCACAGCTATATGAGATGTTTGTGCTGCAAAGAATGGCCACGCTTCAGGAATCACTCACTGATCTGACTGTCACTGTGCTTTAATGTTCTGCCTTCATTCTGCCTTAAAAATGCAGGGAAACAAAACCTGAAATTCATTATTAGAGAATGCAGAGACTTGATCCTTTTCCCCAAGATTACTCTTTAATTTCCCGATATGTTCTTATTGGCAATGATAGTCATATACCTACCAGCCCTGCCCCTTCAAGACTTATATCCCTCCTTAAACCCATACTGTTCTTGCAAACAGAGATAGGAGAGGTGGCAATAAAATAATTCTTATGTTCACAGGTCCTGATGAGATTTAGGTTGGGGAATTTAGGCAAGAGAGGGAAAGGAGGGATGCCCTAGGTTTATGTTTCCTCTTTACTCCAGCACTGCACCCTGACGCTCCTCCCAGATTATTCTGCCATTCCCAGCCACTACACCCCCATACTCACTGCACACTCCTTCTCTCATACCCACACCTCACATTCAGTGCTTGCCCAGCCTGCTGCTTATTTTACACAATTTAAATCTAAATGTGCTCTTTCAACTACCACAACTTTACATTCTGGATGTTTACTTGATAGGTTTGCTTATACCACCAATATTTCATATGATAATTCACCAGTGAACCACATCTGTTTTGTGTTGCACCGGCAATACAAAGCAGCTGTAAACCTGGTTAAACTAGATATATACTTCAGCTTCTTCGGGCTACTCAAAAGTGGTATGAAATAAATGGGTACTGAGCTTTGGGTAAGTCACAATGTCTTACTGATGCTAGACGAATCTATGAAGATCACTGTAGAGGGATAAAAAAGGTGTATTCTGGAGATAAGATGAGTGGGTCACTCGTTAATTATTTATGAAAGAGCTGGGGGAAGAAATCAGTGCCTTGTCACAGAAAGAACTTCCCCTGGAAACATTATGAATTTTAGTACTATAAGTGTTTTAACTGAGTTCTAACTCTGATCAGCTTGTTTTAACTCTGATTAATAATTAATCTAACTAATTTAATCAATAAAATATTAATTCATCTGTGTAATTTTGAAAACACTGCAGTATTTTATTCTTTGTAAACAAAATAATTTACTTCCATTGTGCTAAAGTATGTCAGTATTAAATGCACAGTGTTGATCATATTTGTTAAATTATATACTTCACCTTACCATAAAGTTCACAGTCAAAATGCTTTTAACATATTGAACTGGATTTTTTCAACACTTGACAGTGTAAAATATTATGACAGTAAAGAAGTGAAGTGAGAAATATAGTTAATTTCAGATTATTCTCAGCAACAAAAGATGCCTTCATTGATATGTTCCTGTGATATGTAATACAGCTGATTAAACTGTAGGTAGAAATCAGTTGTGTCAAATTTTCTGACCTTCTTTACGGTAAGGAGACTGGGTCTTTAGCTGCTAAATGCAGCATTGACCATCACTTGTGAGTCCGTACAAATCTTAAAGAGGACTTTTTATTTTCATAGATAAATTTATATCTGTTCAACAAATTGTTCAAATACAGGCTTAACATTTTCAAATTGTTGATAAATCAATCATAGGAGAAAAAATAGCGCAGTGTTATGTCATCACAAATTCTTCACAGCAATAATTACAACAATATTTCACTTTCTCTTTTAACAGGATAGGGACTCTTTGCCCAGAAGTTCTATAAATTTACTTCTCAGCATTGCATGATGATCACATATCTCAAACATTAGTTAAAGTACTTGGCAGGAAGGCTATGTAAATCACCTCCTTTTGTTTTTAGTGCATTTGCCACATGTTGAAGAAGCAGTGAAAAGATTAGTTGCTCGTGCTAAGAAATCATTAAGTGGATAAAATCAAAGCACAGAAACACAAGTCCTATCAAATGTGGGAGTATAGTCCAGTGGAAAATAAAATCATTTACCTTGAATAGAAACTTAAACTATTTGCATATACTGAAATGCCTCTTTTGTAGAATTTTCTTGTAAAAAACGAACGCTACAAATAGCCCTATTTGCACTATTTGTGGAATAAGGAGCTACTCATCTTGGTTAAAAAATCTGAGTCTGGCCTTGAGCCAGCATGGGCCAGATTCTGCCATCCTTACCAGAGCTGAATAGTACCTTAAGCTGGGCCTGATTATGAACCGATTACTCATGTTGTGCTGAGCAGCCCTTTGCATGAATGGGGCCATTGTGAATAAACATTTACAAGTGATTCACAATTTGGCCTATGTGAGTAGTCTCACTCACATCAATGCATCTACTCATGGAGTAAAGCGCTACTAAATAAAAGTGGCAGAATGTGACCCTGTTGTAGTACTTGACATCTAACACGAAGATACTTTTTCATTAGCTAAATGAAACACTGCAACCAACAGACTATCATTCATTCTTTGAGACGAGGCTGATGCAAGAGCATGACAAGCTTAATGCAGGCCTGCAACTTATCACACCTCAGGTTTAATGAAGGGTTGAATACCTGTTTGTCTAATGCAGAAAGTTATGCTAGCAAGATGTAACAAATAATTTCCATTGCTAAAAGGAGGACAAAGAATTAATTAGAATTGTATCCCTTTCGCTTAATTAAAATCAGCAGGAAGATGACATGCTCTTTTATTTTCCACTTTGATTTTGGAGGCTTCAAGCATCTAAAAATGTTGTAATGTTTAAAAAATGGATGTTTAATCTCCCCAAGTATTCTGTTGCTGCAATAATTTCTCAGGAATTGTTTAATTTTACTCTTGACATAAAAAGCCTTGTAAAATTGAACCTTTTTCTGGATTTCACAAGGCAATAATAGCAAATTCTACTATCAAAATAAATAAGTAAACTGAAAGAGCAGCAACAATAAAAAAGGCTTGAAGTTTGCCAAGTAAGCTTTTGCTTCTTTATCCCCTAATGATGTTCTAATTAAATTTATCTGGAAATCACTTTGACATGTTCTAAATGCTATACCTTAAGAAATGATTCTGTGAAAACTAAAAAAAAAAAAAAAAAAAAAAAAGAAAAACACATTTTAGAACTGACCTGCTGAAAAAACCCTTTGTATTTCCACCACTTTCATCCTTCTGCATGCAGCACAATTGTCTATATAAAACTAGTATCTTTACCTGTACTAATAAAATTCCTTTTTTTGCTTTAAATCATAAGGCTCATTTTACTGCTGTCTAAACAGACCATAAAAAAGGAAAAGATAAATTCTAGCCAGAATATTCTTTCCCAGTTCCTCAGGCCAAAGTTGAAGCTAATTTTTAGAGGTAGAATAAAATTAGGAAGCCACAAACTGGAGCATATGTATGTGTTAAACTTTGAGCTTATTACTAAAGGCAAATAGGACAACTTTCCTTTCAATAAGTTATGTAAGAATCTGGTGTAAAACTCCCATTTTCAATGGACCCTAATGGTTTCAAAGTTAAGTTTGTTTATTCCACTGAAAGATTACAGAATGGACTCATCTCTTATTTTTGTTTTCAAGTTTAGCCTCCTGAATGGGAGCAGAGACAATTTGGGGGTTTCTGTGAGTTTGTTTCTGTGAGTACTGGTAGTACTGCAGTTGCTGTGATGAAATGTGCTTCCCTGATCTTTCCTTCTCCCCCCATCCGCCCTCCATTCCTCACTAATGGTCGGAGAGAAAAGCAAGAAGGAGCAGGGGGTGCCCAGAGAGTTGTATCCTGTTCTAATCACAGCCATGCAAGTCCTTCTTTATTTCAATTAATTTACTTTGCCTTTATGAACCTGAGAGACTGACTGTTGCTTTCAAAGAGGCTGACATTTCACTCATCTGAAGGAGCTTGGAATGTGACAGGGGAAAGGGAGGAGAAGTAAATCAAAGCAGATAGCAATTCTCCAGATGTAAAGTATTTTTCTTCTCCTCTATTTTTTTTCCACCAGAAATGTCAGAAAGTCTGCTGACATTTTAATTCCTTTGTGATAGGCTAGGAGCTGAGAGCCAAATCCTACTGCCTCTGCAGTCAAAAATATTTTTCCTATTGACTTTAAATGGAGTAAACCAGTCTTACACTCTGAAAAAAAAAAACCAAACAAAACAACAAAAGAAAAACAAATAAGCAAAGTATCAACAAACTGTAACTAAAACTAAATGAAATGTACTCTTATAACGGCTTGAGATCAGTTACAGACTGAAACTGGCAAGCCTTGTTGGACTTTTTCCTTTTCAATTTGACCATAGCATAT
Source organism: Gorsachius magnificus (assembly GCA_034008185.1). NCBI lineage: Eukaryota > Metazoa > Chordata > Aves > Pelecaniformes > Ardeidae > Gorsachius > Gorsachius magnificus. The sequence continues at coordinate 171,336,036 of CM067081.1, forward strand.
CAAAACCAGTTAGTAAGACTGACTGGATTGGAAGGAAGACTTTGCTGTTGTTGTGGGTTTTTATCTAAATCTGGATTCTGTTGAAAGTGTCACAGTACTATTCCATCCTCTCTTCTAGTCACCTGAGTTTGAAGATACCCTATCTGCAACCATAAAGATTTCATTTAAACACTAGTTGATTTACATAATCTGTGTATGTTTTTAAAAACTCTATTAAACACTGTGTTCCTGCTTTTACTGATATGTTTGGCAAAAAAAACCCCTCCTTATCTTTATTAGGAATACACTCAGGACCACAAAACAAAGGAGTACCTTCTATTCTCATTACATTAGTTGTGCATTAATGTAACTCCAACGAGCCCAACGTGCATTTAGCAAAACAGCAGAGCCTGGTTCAGAGCAGCAGCACAGGGCTGGGAGAGTTAGGTCTACAAATTCCACCTACAACATGAACGATCGTATATTTCCTTCTCTGTGTGATATGCTTAGAGATTTACTTCATGGTTTTAGTATCATAAATTTATTTTCCTTTACAGAGTTGTTCCCTTATGAAGTATTCATTTGCAAAACATTAATTTTATACACAGGACTGCTAAAAACCAATGGAGTAGACATATTTGCTTAACAGTTTTATTCTTTTTTGCAGGTTCTATAATCATATTTCATCAACTGGTACAACAAAACATATTTCTATATAAAAATCAAAACAAAGAGGGCTTCTTGAGCTTGATGCATGGTAAATCTATTTGGTTTATTCTTGGTTTATTGTTAAATATTATATTGCATTTGTTTAAGCAGACATCGTGTATATTGTGATTTCTAGCATTCCACACACAGCAGCTTATTGTTGTGTCCTTTAAATATGGGAAATAAAAATGTTTTCAGTTTGCTATTAAAAAAAAAAAGGAAATGAAGAAAGGGTACTGCTATATTACATGGCCCAGGAAATATTGGCAGCATGCTCTTTGGCTTTCATCCGTAGAACTGCAATGCTGGAGGACCTCCTTTCAAACTCCGGCTTTGTTTCAAAAGCATGTCCATTGGTTGCCCCAGAAAGTAAAGAGTCAGTGAAAAAATTATTGAGGGGAACGTGGCTGAACTGATTCTGGTGGTTTGAAAAGCCTGTGTAGCCAGAATCTGTCCGGGGTGAATGGGAATAAGGTGTCATACAGGAGGACGTATCTCGTGGTAGCATGCAGGAAGTAACCACAGAACCGCTAGCCGCATTCCCTGCCCACAGATTGTTCTGAATCTGGAACATATAAAATGAATAAGATTAAATTTAGATAGTTCATCTTTTGTTTTCTGCAACGCTTGACTTGCATACTTAACACATCCATTATTTGTTCTCCTCTAAACCAAGCAACAAGTACTTTACTAGTTCTCTGCAATCATATTAGAAAGTACCATGAAGACATTACATGAGTCAAAATATGGGATCATTCACTTAAGAGCAAGGGCTGCTGAATCATATACCTTGCTCCATCATCTGTTCGCTCTGTGGCTCTATCCTGAGTGTTTACCACTGTACCTCAGGATGCCATCAGCCCAGCCAGTCGGTAAAATTAGTGGAAGCACACAACTGACTTCAAAGAAAACGTGTCAAAAAAGTGTACAATATCATAGCTGTTCTCACCATAAAAGCTTCTCCTCATCAGAATTCTTTCTTAGTGTAATGGTAGCAAACAGTGTAAATGGGTGAACAAAACAAGCCAGGATTTCTCAAGTGACAAAGCCCAACAAGTATTTGCAAAATTACATATTGAGAAGCCTTGCATAATTACTTTAAAACAAATGAATCCATAAAATACAGGCATGGTTGATAATACATTCAAGAGTTTTTCCTAAAATTGTTTCAAAGATGGTTTTAAGATAAAAATTCTTTTCATGGTGTTTTTATACAAGATTGTACTTGAGGGCATTTCTGTTGCAGCTCTCAGCCTTAACTGGCTGCACTGTGCATCCCTGGAAAACGTTGCATGACAGACTAGGAGACAAACTTTGTGGTTACCAGCAATGTCTGCTGAAGATCTGGAGTAACCACGTATTCAAGCTTTGATGTGTAATGCCTTCTATACTTGGCAGTCACTTAAAGCTTCATTCTGAGTCTCAGGCCTTCTCCTATCATCTATGTATAGATGCTATTTCTGGATAGGTATTTTTCACTTATTTGTTACTAGATGAACAGACGGAAAGATTTCAAGGCCTTGCACAAGTCAGCTCCTGTCATTACTGCAGACCATGCATTCTTTCATTCCTCCTCTGTTCACTTTGCTTTAATCAAACTTCACACTCAGCAGCTGTCCTTCTGTCTTTTTAAACTCTCTACTCTATATCTCTCTATCAGTACTGTATGGATATAATTTCTGACATACTCTGGCTTCCTCGGTCATTTCTCACTTGCACTTACCATTATATAATATACAACTTTATATTTCTTCTCCACTTTTACTTATATCTCTTTCCTGAATGCTGATTTTTTTTTTTATAAATGTGCAAATACCATGATGCAAGACATTTGTAGCCCTCATTCACAGTACAGAACTTCTCAGCCAGTAACTATATGCTTTTCTTTTTGTTTTGCTTTGCTAAATTTGTCTTCATCCTAAAAATCTGTTGTCTGTTCAGTATATCATTGCTCTGATGCACTGGGATTGAGCCCACATGTCTGTTCTCTGCTATACGTTGGAGTAATTGCAATTACTCTTCAGTTAGCACTGTAAAGTGAATTCCCGCTTCAAACTTAATTTTGCCTTCACGTTCCAAATCCATAGACAAAGGAATTTTGGCTTTCAGATATGTAGGTTACCTCTCTAGTTGAATGATCTTTTTTCTGCCAAATCAGAGGTCAGAGGAAGTAATGAATTATGACAGACACACACATACAGACACACAGAATGAAAACATGTTTCTAATGCCACGTTGTTTTTTTTCTCATTGTCCTATTACTTTGCAACAACACATACCCACCAAACCACTAACTGGCTTAAGAGATAAATTATGGCTCACTGAACTCATCTAGCTGAGATTTAGTGCAGACAGTAAGGATGATATCAACTCTTATTTTAAAAGTTAATATTTTGAACAGTTGTATTAGTAGGGGTCATCAGGAGCTGACAAAATAATTTGGGCTCCTTGGCAATTCCAGCAGCAAAAAAGAACCAATAAATGTTCCATTTTGTTTTCTTGCAAAAGGCTGAGGAAAAGTCATGGTAGCAACACCTCGCCCCAGACTCTTGGTCTGCCCAGCTTCTTGTTCACACAGACATGCACACATACAGGTATACACACACTTCCACACCCATTCACATGAATGCAGCTTGCATTTATACACACACACACGCACGCGCACACACACATATGCACAACTACTTGGGCACACCTCAGGCATCTGCTCCGGCATATCTTAGGTGGTCTGCTGAGAGGTAATGGAATGAATAAGGTGCCTGGGGAAGGATATCAAGGATTTTTCCTCCTTCTTGTGGGCCTCCTGAGATCTACAGGAGGAAAGAGACTCTAATGAGAGTTTCCGAACTTTTCAGTTCCCATCCTTCCTTCCTACCCTCAGCAGTTTTTAGAAGACTCTCAAACATCAGCCTATGGGAGACCCTCTGCAGCTTGATCCCTAGCTGCCTTACTACTCCTTAATTAACCCACCTGAGCCAGTTTTGACTTATAATCAGACAAAATTTTTTTTGATCTTCAGAGAATGGGTGGTTTATCTAGGGATTAAAGGACATAACTTATCTGGACCTATTTGAGCCATTGTCCTGCTTACTAAAGTTTGTTGCATTCAACCACACAGAACATTCCCAAAGAGAGCAGTACATCTCTTATGGCTCAGGATTCAGGGATTCCTGAGTGTCTTATTGCCTCAAAGGTTTCTCAGATCCTGGTACATGTTTGAAGAATATGACAAGAAGGAAACAAGGGACCCTGAAAGAGCTGGAAAGTGTGGTAGTTAAGTGTACGACAACTGAGAAGTCATCCACTAAGACTCATAAGGCTTACTGCCTTCTCAGACATAATGACTTTGGAGCCACATAGCATGTGATTAGAGTACAGAGGAAAGTAGTAAAGAAGGTAGCAGCTAAAAGCCTCTAAGATACAGAGAATATCTCCACTTTGCTTGAAAGCCCACTTTCTGTCTCAAGCATGAACTGGGAAAATCAGAAACCTGGTCATCCATACAAAAATTGTTGTCTTTTTTGTTGTTGTTTTTCAAGAACACTAAAAACTTTTAGTTGTACTTTATTGCATTTCATGGTTACATACACATTTCTTGCAGCAGCAGTGACAGATTAAGCAACTGTTGAGGTTTTCTTTCCCTTTCTTCCTACAAAAAAAATTACCCACTTCCACACTGTTCCACTTCAGCTTGTTTTGCTGGTACAAGTCTTTACTGATTTGAAATAGGGAGCTGATAAATCTAAAAAAGAATCCAGTAAAAATAAAAGATATATTTCAAACACATGCACAGAAAACTCCATTCTTCTTGATGGCATTTCCAGGCCAAATAGTTAGTCTCAAAACCTTCATAACAGGATGAATTTGACTAGGGAGAGGCTAGTTCATCTACACAGTTTCTAATACAGGAGCTAATTCTGAAGGAGCTCATCATCCCCAAAGCTAGCTCACAGGCGACAAAGTCTCATTTATCTGACTTACTAAGATGTCCTTCTAAGAAATGCTATGCCAAATGCTGCAGTTGCCCAGACTGCACAGATATAATTATGGGAAGAATTAAAAAAAAAAAACCTGTTTAAATAGGAACATGCACGAGTTTGCCTTTAATACAGTCATGATGGGAAGACTTCAAAAGGTTCAGAAGCTCAGTTTGAAAGTGTCTAATAACCTATGTGGTCTGGAGGTATCACAAAATCACTCTTTCCTTCCATATTTCTAGTAGTTTGGTTTGCAGTAAACTAAGTTTAGTACCACTAATTTTCCTGATATTTTTATCCTAGACAAATATCTTTCAATTTAGCTTCAGTGATATTGCACAGGTGTAAATGAGAACAGAATTCAGCTGCAAATCCTAAAATACATCAATGTCTCGCTAAAGAAATATGTGAACAAGCTATTCATTCCTAAAACTTTCAAAGGGGTGCCCTAGGTTTCTTCCTTAGAGGAAGGAATCCAAATTAGGAAACTTAACTTCAGAAATGCCATGAGATGCTAGGAAAGCTTTACATCTTGTCTCATGAGACGGTTATGTTTTTCAAAAGAATGTTTCAGTCATATAAATTTTCTGTTCATTTTAGTTGGTTGATTGACTTCACTTTTGATACTAGATTTTCATTTCATAGCAAGGATTTACAGCATAAATATCTTATAGGGAAATTTAGGTGCAGATGATATTCCTGTATTAAAAAATAAATACAGTAATGTTTTACAATAAGTCAAAATTATCAGACCTTCTTCTGGTATGTTGGAAGGAAAAGGGACATTATGTATGTGAATTTAAAGAAAATATTTTTCCTCTTAAACTCTTGTGTGATCCATGAGCTATATAAAAGCCAATTCAGAGACCGTGAATGAGGCTATACATACAGCACATCTCTGGTTTCTGTTAACATCACAAACAACTTGAGCTTTGCTCTTGTGGTTACCATGAAATTACCAGAGCCCTTCAATATATTTACCTACTGTATGTTTTATATACACACACACACACACCCTTCCCGATAGGAAAAAAAAGAAAGAAAAAAGAAGTAGGATTTCATAGCTGTGACAAGAACATAACTGGAGAGTTATGGTTGTTAACATGGTTATGATATCATTTCCTAAGCATATGACCTTCTGCTTGAAACTGCAGAGGAAAATTAGCTGAGGTAATTGGTCATCCCACTTTGTGTCATTGCTGTTTTTCTGTTAAAATCTCAGGCTCCTGGAGCTTCAGCCTTCTTACACAGCACCTGAAGAAATCATAAACTCAAATCTCTAAATTTTCTGAAAGCTGTACTATCACTTACCCAGTTTTGGTTCTCCCATTACCAAATGTCTTGTCTCATGCTATTTGAGTCACCTGCCTATGCAGACCAGAGTCTGTTTCTAACAGACCCACATATAAGCACACACAGCTTCTCTTTGAGTGGAAATGTGTTTTAGTGCTTCACATGGGAAACAAAATGTTAATCTCTTTTAAAATCTCTAGATATGAAGTAATAGGTTATTATTGTTGTGGTGGTTATATTACATAGTATGTTATGTTATGCTATGCTATGTTATGTTATGTCATGTTATGTTATATAATATTATAATTACTCTAGTAAGTAATTAGAAACTACACATTGACTCTGTTTTCAAGACGTTACTGGCCATTGTAAGGGAGACAACAGCGGCCCTGATTGAACAGTTAAGAATTTACCTAGTTATAAAAAAACATGTGAATGTTGAAGAGATTGATTTGCTAGATTTTTGTCACTCCTTGCTTTGTGTGAAGCAACAGTCCTCGCCCTGCCAGAAAACATGAAACCTGTGCTTGCACAAGGAGCTACTTCAGGCAGATTAAATGCAATATCTTAAGCTGTTCCAAACTGCTAGTTTACAATTTATGATCTGTAGACTGTTCCTAGTCCATCAACACAATTAATTTGGTCTGCCACTTGCCACAGTATTTTTTTTTCTGGAGGCCTCTTAAGAACATCCAAAATATGGGCAGAAATTTGCCTGTCCTTCCCAAATTTGCAGATTCATAGATTCTCAGAATAATTTAAACTGAAAAGGACCTCTGGGGTTATCATTCCAAACCCTTGCTCACAGCTGACTTTGAATTTAGGTCAGATTACTCAGGCCCTATCCAGTCAAGTTTTGGTTTGGTTTGGTTTGGTTTTGCAGCTCCAGCTACAGAGATTCAATATGAGCAACTGGTTCCAAGGCTTTACCACTCTTACTGTATTTTTTTCTTCATATCTAGTGAGAATAATTCTTGGTGTAATTTGCAATCATTTTATAGGAGCCACTGGACTTAATGCACATGTGAAGATCATCTGTACCATACTAGGTTCAGGCATATATGAGAGAGCTGCAGCACACTATTTTCAGATATGTCCATAAAATACAAGTTGGCCCTTGCTAGTGAGAAGCTTAATGCAATAGCTCTAAAATATGCAATAGACCCATTGAGTCCACATTTAGGCTTTACATACGGTGAACAAAATATATGTTCGTTTGATTCTATGCTTAACAAGTTTGCTAAGGTGCAAATCGTCGTGCTATGATAAGCACTAATTATATTTCACATCTTAAATAAAAAATATCATACTTTGAAAAATACTATTAAAATGAATTCCCCTTAAGTCATTCACAACTTAAGGAAATATATGTTTCACCAAAAAAAATAATAAAGCAACAAACCAAATTAAATTAGGAGGACCACATACAGTGATGGTTTAGAACCAAGAAAAAATTGAAGCACAGTGCACAAACTAGTCTGTGTGAAACAGACACCACCCCAAAAAGATTAGAAGTGTTAGTCTTGTTGGAAGATCAGCCACAGCAGTGCAACAGTCAGCACATATGCAGCAAGCAACACACCATCCAGGTGGTGGCCCAGCCTGAGCTCCATGCTGTCACAGCTAGACAGCATGAGTATATGATAAAACTTCTTTGAAGCTAGCTCAGATATGTCTACCGCATCTACTCCTACTTAATCAGTGTACCCATAGCCTTAATGAACTATTGTGATTAACTGTCATTTATATGTCTACTACAGTTAAAAGAATTTTTAGGTCATATAACATGTGGTGTCTAATATATGCCATATGAAAGATTTAATTGGAGCATGTAACTTTGATTATTGCTAATGAGAATTACCCATATGTACTAAGGCTAGAGAAGAACTGTAATGATGATCCAAGGACTTAGTACATAACACATGTATACTGATACCACTTCTACACTCTTTGATTGCCAAAACAAATCATGTGATGCCATGCTGTTCAACATATTTAATTTGATTTATCAGTCTGGTGGATGGAATGTAAACTTCAGATTCTTCCTTCTTCTGTTTTTGAAATTTCAATGTTGTCCCTTCTTTCTACACCTTCTGAATCACTCCTGTTCCCATACCTTTGAAATGCTTTTGTCTCCTTGGGATTTCTACCTGCGCGAGGCTGGATTTTTCCACCAAAAATAAGACTCAATTCAGTCCTATCCCACTCTTGCCTACATTTCCAAGTAAATAAGAGAAGCAAACAACACATTTCACACATGATAGTAAGAGGGAAAGTATAATGAAGTGACAGGATAAATCCTTTCAAAAGAACTGAGAAGAACAATGACAACAAATTAACTAGACTCAAAGAACAAACAAAAAGAAAAGATGCAAAGTATGGAAAGAGACTAGGTGGGGGAGAAACTGTGGCCCTTATATCTGCTTTTCAAGGATGCAATTTAATATTTGTTTACATTAAATCTGACACATTCAAGTACTCTTTGTCACGTTAGTCTTCTCACTAGGCATAGGACAGCAAAAATAGTCAAGTGAAGACCAATAATGTAAGAGAAGAGCAAGGCTAAGCAACGTTTTTATTGTTCCTCTCCCAACACATAACATATAGATCTGTCTAAGATAACCAGGCATCAGAGAGAAAAATACACTTTTAGAGATCATCTTACTTATTTTATATCTTATACTTTGAGAAGAGAAAACTTAATTGACCAGATTTTCACCAACTTTAAAGGGAATCTATCTCTGGCATAAAAATCCCTTTAAGTTTCCTAAATACAAGTGTCATATCTACCTGACCCTCAGCTGCCTCCTTTGAAGCGTGCATGCTTCTTGTACGTCCTGTTCATCAGCACTGTAACAGTGTCTTAGATATCCCAAGACAACTTAAATAGCACTGTATTTAGGTGATCAAATCAAGTACTGCTTGTTCACTAACATTTACTCACGTGAGTTGAATTAAAGGGCTCCATGGAGTGAATCTGCACTCATTTCCACACTCCTGTTAGGATGCTGCCTCTTAGCTTTCATGTCATCAGCAGAATACTGCTGCTAATGAGGCTCAAAGTGTCTAGGATAAGAGTTTTAACCAGTGATTTGTTTTCTGAGTACGCTTAAGATTACTTGGACCACAATGTGTTGCATCTGCAAGAGAAACTTAAATACTGAAACTAATGAAACTGAAACCTTTTACTAAAATAAATGTAAAGTATTGTACATAACTTTTTCCTAGAAAAAATATGATTTTCAGCATAAAGTTGTCAAAAGTTAGATATTTCATCTGAGTGAAAACTTAACAACTCTTTGGTATTTTTAATGTTAAAGCCTAGAAAAAATGTGAATAATAGATGATTATCCTGGAATACTGTAGTAATTGTCCTGCTCTGTAATCCAGGTGTTCCCAGTATAATTAATGGAAGATCTATGTGTGCAGATTTTGCACAGTTTAGGAGATATTAATTTCTTGGCAGCCTACTAAGCAACTATTTTGCACAATAAGTAATACCTAAGTCAACAAACTATACAAATAAATAAGGTTAGACTCAATTAACAAAGCAATTATGGTATAGAAAAAAACCTCTAAATTGTTTATTACTATTTTGAATATAAAGATGTATAATTTAATAGCAAAATTAGATTTTATATATATACTAGATTATATATATATAATTGGATTATAGAAATGGGGGTTGGACAAGACCTCCTCCAAAGGTCCATTCCAACCGCAGCCATCCTCTGATTCAGAGCCAACCTTCCCTCTGAAATAAGTTGAAAAGATCATTTCCTCACAGGAAAACTGTTCAGGTTTATATTGTCACAAAAGGCATAGCAGCATCAAGTTCTTAATTTGTTCTTGATGAAGATAATTGGTGAAGAGACTAAGCAGGGGTCTCCACACCCTCTGTTGACTGCAGAAGAGACTGATGTTTCTGCTGGAATGCAAGTGGGATGTCTGTTTGGGGAACATATCCATGGTGGGGCTCAAAACAGAAATCTTCAAACCTCAATTTCATATAATTCACACCAGAAATTCACATTTGTTCCTGTTCCACATGCCAGTAAATATCTCAGCTTGATTTTATCTTTTTTCAACATCATCCTATATTTTTTGCCAGCAACAGAGAGTTTGTTAATATAAAGGCTTCATAAACAAGCTCTAGCGATCTGTGTTCCACAATCCCCAAGAAAAAAGATACTCGAAAGTATGGCATAGACTGTCTAATATTTAGTATTGTTAGTGTCACAGCAGGTGTGCTTGTACACAGAAAAAAAAGAAAGGGAAAAAAGGAAAAATAAAAAGGAAAAAAAAGACAAAAAATTACATGTTAATTTCCTTTCTTGCGCTAACTGTACTGAAATAACGGAATGTTCTGGGATATCAATCTATAACACTAAAACCAAACATGCAGATCACAGTTTTAAATATCTCTTTCTGCTTAAACTGTAGAATAGATTAGTGAGTTTATAGCAAGTCATGTACTCTATATTTATTTTCCATAGGTGAGGCACTTATAAATGGGTATCTAGTTCAAAAGATTTTAATGTAGCGATGTTAGTGGTCATTGTGATTTTAATATGGATTTGCATTATCTCAAGCATTCTCACTGGAAATGTTATGTATATGATAGACACATGGTTTTACTTAAGGTGAGGGTTTAAGAATGTGAAAATATGAAGAATTACCACCAGGCTAGCAAGAACGTGAACTCGCATTAACTGTTCTGTGATAATTGCATGGTTACCCACTCATATTCCAGTATACAGCAAAGTATCCACCTTCTTTGCTGAGGAGTAAAATACCTTGTTTTTATCATGCAGCCAGACACTGCATGCAAACACTGAACTGAAATAGCCAATGTAAAGTGGACGCACACTTTCATTAACCCCTTGGTCCTGTTCTTGAAGTACAGTACAGCACAACACAACTTTCTCATGCAGGTGACCAGGCTCAATTATCAGTTTGTGCTTAGTGGTTGTAGGAGGGTACTACATATTTATGTTTATGTTTATGAATGAGTATACATTTTATATTTCTACACATTTTAGAACTGCTTTGTTTAAGGTTATGGTACCGACATTTCCACTTCAATCTCCTGTTTTTAAGAACATATAAATTAATGATAGAAAGTTTTGCCAGGCTGAAACTTCATTGTGTCATCAGCTTAGGAAAGATGTTTTTTAACTAATTCATAAATGGAAATGCAGTGAATTCACTCATCTTTTTAACAATCTGAAAGTACAAAATAGATATTGCATAGGGTTTAGATTTTTATGGATGATATTCTCATATAATTCAAATGTGTTTCTTTTTTAAAAATATTTGTTTTAGGAAAACCATTTTAAGTGCTTACCAATTACTTGCATTATTCCATTATCTTATGCTAATGAAACTTCTGTCAGTTGGGCAAATTTGTAAATGAAGTCCTACTAAAAATACAAGATGAACTTTGAGACACAAAATTTAGTCTAGAGAACTGAGTCAGGGATACAAAGGCCAAAGCTTAAGTACTATTCCTTGTATTGTCTGTGTGATGCTATAGATAAGTCAGAAAGATACTTGAACACCTTGAGTGAGATCCCTGAGTGACTGTGCATCTATGTCTCTGTGAATCTACCTAGGAGTGCTAAGATCTTTTTGCACACCTCCACCTAGGAAGGTCTCAAACAAGTATTGTGTCCTCCTACTTAAACACAGAGTATACCATGCAGTGGTTTCTGATGTAATTTGTGGTAATGCACTATTACATTATAAAATGAAAACAGGCAGACTGATAAGCGCCACCAGATCTGAAATGGTTGTGCCCATGTTCTGAGCTGCTGGAACACCAACCAGCTCTGGCCCAGACACCAAACCTAGTAACATGCAACCTCCTCTGAGGTAAAGCACTTTAAGATGGGTAGATGACACATGGGCCCAAGGCTCAAAGCTAATCGCATGCAGCCAGTGTAGAGCATGACCAAAGCAAGCCCACATAGATTATATTTCTAAGTCAGAGACCCTGCTGCCTAATGAACTAGAAGAGCACCAGGACAGCAGCAGTGAAAGGACTCTACTACAGGGACCTATACAAGATTTCTTGCTTTGTATGGTGCTTTTTTTTTCTTTTTTAAATTATGTGGTAAAAGCAATGGGAAGCTAGAGACATGAAAAACAATGGCTTCAGAATAAAAATATTCAATGTACTAAAACAAGCTAGAAGAAAAACAATAGCAGAGAGTGAGACAAGGCAGTAACCCAAAGGACTGGAGAGCAGAAACAGAAGATTCTGAACTTACTACACAGTAATACCTTACTATATGCTAACAGAGAACTGAAAAAGAAAAAAAATATTAAACTAACTACTACTGTCTGAGAGAGCTCCTACCTCCCTCTCCCAGCTATATACATTAAATTCTGATTGCATATGTGGCCATAATATATTTTCATGTTAGTAGAAGACTTGTTGTATTTAATGGTCTATTGAGGTCTGTAGAGAAATTGTGCATGTTTAATATGTCAGAAGGAAGTTGCCTAGAAGTCATAGTTTATGCCTCATCTTACCAAAGCATACAACACCAGAGTTGTTAAGACAGCTGTGTCTGCAAATGTAAAATATCCCAGAAGTGAAATTCTGATCTTATTTCGTAAAATTATATCATTCCTGTCAATCTCAATATGTCTAGAAGTCACCTGGAATTTGTGTATGGACCTAGAAGTGATTCAAGGCCCCACGTAACTGTATGTGCAGAAAAGACTTCATTGTACAACCATATTGCCAGCCATTCTCCATACATAACTTATGCAAAACTCCGCAGCTCCTAAGATTGTTCTTTAAAAAATACTTCTATTTTAAACATTAATTATTCGTACTGGATGTCAGAACTGGTGTTCACAGTGGCAGGTCCTGTTGACAAGTCTAAAGAACACAGAAAGCTAAACACACAAAAGTCTTTATGCCTCTTCTGTGCAAGTGTATGCCTAAGGATGGAAGAGAATGTAAGTGTAGAACCAAAGTACTACTTGGTCTTTACCATACCTGAGGGTAGCTGTCAGTCCTTGGAAGAACAGATATGTCATAGGTGGCAGCAAAATGGCTCTTAGCTTGCTGGATCTGACCATAACGTTCTCTTTTCCTCCATTTTGCTCTTCGATTCTGGAACCAAACCTATAATAAATGAGGAAACAGTCATCAAGATAAACTCAGTTACATACTGTGCAAAGAGTCTTAGGGAAAAGCCAAGAGATTTTGGACAGTAGCTTTGAAAATTTCTATTTATCTAAGAAAACTACGTTCTCCACCTGAGGATTAATTTCTTGCAGTTTCAATGTACTCAATGTCAGACCTGCTTAAGTTATTTCTGGCTATTTTAACAGTATAGTCTGTTTCCTTTCTAGTGCCTAAAAAAAAAAAAATAAAATAAAAGCAGAGGAAAGATCAGTCTGTCAAGCAGTCCTAACTTTGACAGAGTTCAGTTCTGTAGAGGAAAATCACCAAGCAGCAGCAAGTCAAATTGTAAAGAAACTTTCTCTTAATCTCACATGCCTACTGACTTGATTTGGCTATATATGATCTTCCTCCTAGAAATATGCATAATCTTTATCAAGTTCAGTAATGAAAAGGCAGGAGAAGCTGGTACCAGGACAGTAGTCTGTGCTGCAGAAAATGTTTCTATAAGGAAGGCTAATAGGACAGGAAGATAATAAAAAATCATGAGATCACAGACAGTTTTAAAACTATCGCAACATTTTTTCACATTTATGTTAGGAAATATCTATGCTTCTGACAACAGAAAATTAAAGAATGGCACTTTTCTTTTAGACCATGAAATAATTTAGACCTGAAATAATGCCTTCTTGTCAATTAAAAGGCATTTTCTTTATACTTAAGTAAACTTTGGGCTGTTCTGTAATATTCTGACTGTCGGGTGTTATCTCAAAACCTATTATATGCATATTCCTCACTGTGACTGATATCTGTCATTGTACTGTGGTCTTCAGAAAAGTTTTTTTCTTTCAAACGGTTTAGTCTGCACTGGGTAAGACTTATCTTGATGAATTAAAGGGATCGTTAAGAAAAGCAACTGCTCCTTTATGAAAGTAATATTATCCAACTAAGTCTTTATTGTTCAGCTATGAGCAAACTCATTCTGACTCTTTTTAAAGAAGTCACGCTACTAACAGAACCTTTTTTTTTTTTATGGAAATAATGTCATTGGTTAGTCTTCCTGCTAAATGGATCATGAATCCCCTTGGACAGATACAGACCTGAATAGATTTTTTTAATATATATATATATATATATAAACACTGCCTGTGCATCTCATTTTGAGGGATATTTTCTGATCCCTGATGGTGGGATATTTAAAATAACACTGTTTGTTTTACAATTCAGTTTTTGCCTTGATCTTTGGAGAACTGAACTGTCCTTTGATGCTGCTTAAGCAACCAGGGCATAATTTTGCTCATTTTAATTCCCAAGGACTTCTTGCAAATTTAGTGTGTGCAATCTTTTAAAATGTATTTGGCAATCAAAGCAAAGCCCATGCATGTAACTGCTGAGTATATATTGTTAGGGACCTTGTTGGTGAATTTGTATTATTTATGATGCCTGAGGCTCAGCAAAAATAAAAGCAAAGGAAAAAAAAATTGTCCTGTCTCCACAGGAGGCATCAAGAACACACTAAGGGAATTTAGTAATGAGGCTCTTTCATTGAAAAAAGACCTTGACAATCTCCTTAAAATGGGTGCCAATTACTTCACTGACATGCAGCAGGAAAGAGAACAACTTAGATAAATTAGGTTCAGGTTGGCGCTCTCTGCATGTATGCAGGACAAATATTAAATTGGATCTTGATGAAATGGCGGTGAAGGGAAATGTGGGTAAGGTATCCAGCTGATCACTCTGCTAAACTAAATCAAACAATTTGCTTGAATTTATAGTAACTAAACAAGAAAAAAAGCACACATTTTTTTCCTTTGACAATCCCCCAAAATGTTTCTGTTTACATCATTTTACTAGAAACTGACTCTTGGCAGAGATAAAGTAACCATTTGCCTCCACAAAGCAATGTAAAAATCTGCTGCTTGTTATCCTAGCATTGCCAGATGCTTGCCTCTAATGATGTAAGGCCTTTTAAATTGCTTAATCTTGTGATGGAATACTGTTGCTACTCTGGATAAAAATGATCACCATTTCCTTTCATATTTAGCATATGAGAAATGCAAAGATCAGTTATCCTTTAAGAAAGGGGAGAAGATGTTTAAATAAAACAGAAATAGATATTCTGTGAAAGTCTGGTGAAGGCATATATGTTTTCACATTTGGTCTCTTATTTTTAATACTTTTACCATATGAAGCTTCTAAAACGTAGAAAAAAAAAGGGATAAAAAGTCAGTTGACATATTTTAGCACAATTCTCCCCTCCCTGTTCTGAATATTAATTTATTCTTGGAGTAGTTCTATTATTGCAGAATCATGCAATTTTAGGAACAGTATTTTAACATTATGCAAGCTTTTTTTTAAAGTCAAGACTAAACTTAATGAATGGAAGATATACTTGGAAAACTGTACCAAATTCATAAGGAGAGCCTAAAGTGTTAAAACTGACACACGATTTTGGGCTCTATTTTCTGATGACAATGGTGAATTTGCTGTCTGTTTGAACGGACAAGAAAAGAACACTTCTTTATAAAATTAGTTAGCTGAGTTCATTTCTGAAAGCGATCCCGGTTTAATTTCAGTTGTGTGCATGTGAACTGACATCTCTTTCTTTATATGCACGTGTGAGTATGTGTTTAATTACAAGTTGTGAAGTTGTTATCATATTCAAGTCATTAAATTAAAAAAATTAATCCCAGTCTGTAAGAATTGACAGGACTGCTATTCCTAAATTGAAATGGTATTACCAGAATGAGGAAGATCTCTAAAAATAGGATAAACTCACAAAATGCAGCTCACACCCTTTTCTAGGGAAGATGTTTGAACAGGGGAAGGGCTGCATTTCCTGGATATTTAGCTACTTTTCTCACCATTAGACACCCAAAGCCATAAATATTGTTGAGATTACTCTACGAGCACATACTGAATGAATCAACTTTGTACGCAGTTAAGATACTCAAATACTGCACTAAGTGGTCAACAGTAGGTTTCATTTCAAAAATTAGAATAACATTATCCGTTGGTTACGCAAGTTTAAAAACTAGCAAATGTACTTCCCAACTGTGTGAGTTTTAAGCTCATTCCATCCAACAGAGATTAATGGATTGCACCCTTGCTCTACACAGGCACACACACACATATATATGTTTATACACACCTATGCATGTGCAGTTTCACTGCATACTCTTTGGATCTAAAGAAGGAATTTGATTGCTTTTTGGATCATAGTTTTCATGCTGTAAAACACACAGAATCCTCTGTGGCTGAGTTCTGTATCGTCATCAGCCTGAACTACACGCAACACGTATTCTTAATGGGACCTTCAGACGTAATGCGATGTACTCACTGCCTGGAATTCTGACAGTAAAACAGGACTACCAGAGGTCAAGACTGCTTTACTATTGATGTTGTTTTCTCATCCTTTAAACAAGTTTCTAGAACAGCAACACAAGCTATTTTAAAAAATAACCAGCTATTTAGTACAGCAGCATAACAGCTCGTATCCATAAAGAAATAAAGCAAAACGAGCTATTTACTTCAGCTTTATGGGCTTTTGTACAATCCCCAAGAGTGTCATTTCCCAGTTCCTACAATGCACAACTTGTCATGGAAATGCCGAAGGTTGGTTCCTACCTGGACTCTGGCCTCAGTGAGCTCTGTTCTGAGAGCTAGCTGTTCTCTGACATAGACATCAGGGTAGTGAGTTTTCTGGAATACTTTCTCCAGCTCCTCCAGCTGCAAACTGGTGAAGGTTGTCCTGTGTCTCCTCTTCTTACTGCTGGAGACATTGCTGTCACACTTATCACCGAGTTCATCCAGTTCCCCCTTCTCCTGCATCCCTTTCACTGGAGACATCCTGAGATTGTTGCAATTGTCCATGGGCCTGCTCAGCTCCGTGTGAAGAGGCTGTCCTTCCACTTTAGTAATCCCATAGTTCACTGTACACAAGGCGGGGGAGGGAAATAACTGGTTAAAGAGTGGGCTTTAGGTTCGAGGGTTCATAAAAAACAGTTTCACAAGGAACCAGGTTCTATGTGGCTTCATAATATTATCTACACGAGATCGTGGAAGAGGAATCTGTAATATTAACCGCAAACAGAGTAAAAGTACTGAATCACGCTGAATTACAACTGAGAATTGTAGCTGAAAATATCATCTAAAATCTTTCAGTGTAAGGAAACTGCACACGTGAATATT
Source organism: Gorsachius magnificus (assembly GCA_034008185.1). Lineage (NCBI taxonomy): Eukaryota > Metazoa > Chordata > Aves > Pelecaniformes > Ardeidae > Gorsachius > Gorsachius magnificus. Next base: position 171,353,325 of record CM067081.1, read on the forward strand.
TTTACTCTGCCACTAAAGTAGTTAATAATCCATGAAATCAGCTTCCACTAGAGTTGCACAGATAAGGAATCTTAGCCCAAAACAGATTTTCATGTAAGTGCCATAAAGCTATTGACAAACGTGCCTTTAAACTCGGAGGCAGATTAAGAAAAAAACTCTTGTTATGAAAATACAAAATAACTGTAAACTAAATAGCTGTAAATGGACAAATCAAGAAGCAAATGAAACCGAAAATTAACTTCACTTCACAAACTCAAAAGATTCCATGTATCTTCTCTTGGATTTCTAAAGTGGAATTGTTTCCAATTAAGTTTGTTATGGTTACAAAATACAGAGAGTTTCTGCAAAATGTTAACTTATTAAAAGAGATCGTTTCCTATACTTTGTGTAAGGATTGCAGGAACTATTTGTCTTTAGGTAAAATCTGAGTGGGAGAGATAAGAAAAATTCCTCTGCAGCTTCTTAATAAGAAATGAAAACATTTCCTATTTTTTCTATTTTTACACATCTCACATCACTGAAAAAGTCATGCGATATGTCACAAGATTCGAAAGGGCATTTTTTTTTCTCTCAGAAACAGGCGAAAAAAAATTACAACTCTACTGACATTAAAATCTACAAAGATGGCATGTAACATACGATAAGAAGCTTGCTTTGGGATTTTCTCTCATTCTCGGTAATCTCTTTTCTTTCAGTCCGGGCTGATTTTAACCGAACACCGGGTTTAGATACTTACCATCAATACATACATAGATAGGAAATGCCCCAAAGCCCCCGAGGCACACATTAAAAGAGCCAATTAAGAAAAACTTAAATGTATAAACCAATTTTCTGTAGGGTTTTTTTTTTAAGTTGCACTTGCAGAAATCTGTCTTTAGTTCTTACAAACTGTTTCATACAGAAAAGGTGTTCTCAAAAAAAACCCCATTTCGATGCCCATATGAAGTTAAAAAATGTAAGATATTGTTAGTCTCGTTATTGCAGCTGATCTTCTTAACAATATTTTCCGATTCTGCTAGGAAAAGATTTTTATAAATTATTTTTTCTATACATGACTTACATCATGTTGGAAAAATGGGGAAAATTTTAAATGTTTATAAAAGAAAATACTCCCCGTTCTCCTTGCCGATTAGCTAGAAAAAAATTACCATTTAACGCTGTTGCTTGAATTACCTAAGTCGTTTTAGGTCAGTGCGAGGAATCGCTATTAGGCATTATTCAGTAACACGGCAAAAAAAAAAAAAAAGAAACACCGAACCACCGTCCTCGCAGAGCCTTACTCGAAAGAACACAGGGTGCCCAAGCGACCCTCCCGTCCCCGGCCGAGACCCAACCCTGCGCGCCCGCTGCGCCGCCGACACCGACACCCGGGTCCGCGTTTCCGGGGGCCCCCCCCCGGGGGGCGGCCCCGGGGCCCGGCGGGCTGTGCCTGCGTGCGCGGCGCTGCCCTTCCCGCTCCCCGCCGCTCCCGTGGTGGCGGCGGGGGCAAGGCGAGGGAGCCCGCCCGGGGCCGGCAGCGAGGGCGGCAGCCAGAGGGGCAGCGCCGAAAGGAAAAGAGTGCTTCGAAGTAGGCGGCCGCCTTTTCCCGGTGTTACTATTAATAATAAGAATAGTATTAATAATAATCATTATTATTAATTATTGTTGTTGTTATTGTTGTTTACTACTACCTGACAGCCCCTCACATGCCAGCACCCAAAGGCTGCGCAGACGCCCGAGGTCTTCCCAGGCAGGAGAAAGCCTGGCCTCCCTTGCACATCTCCAGGGAGGGCAAAGCGCAGGAGTGAGAATAACCCTGGGATGGCGACTCACCGTTGTTGTCCTGGCAGGGCGATGTCCTCTCCAGCCTCACATGATGCTCAGCCCTTTGCAGAGGGTTGAAGGCCTGCACGCATTTGCTGCCTGACGTTTTGCTATAAAAGGACTCATTGTCCAAAGTTTCCATAACATGCTCCAAAGTGCCTCCTGCTCCCATGTAAAAGTCACTGTTCTTGCTCGGCTGGCTCTTCAGGGCAAACTTCTCACTCAGAAAATCCATAATCATCTAAGGCTGCTTGAGAGCCTCTTCCCTAGACAGAGGCTGGACTGTGAGCAGGGGAGGGAGGGAGAGTGGGTGAGTGGATGGGAGGGAAGGAAGGAGGGAGGGAAAGACGTTTGGAGCTCAGGGAGCCGGTTTGCCTCTGAGCCTTTGATTTGTCTTGTCTTGAAAGGGGGAACCTGAAGTTGCTTTTATATCTTGAAGCTCAGCAGGGCTCCTTATGCAACCTCCCATTTCTAATGAATATGAAAATAGGCAAGCGGTGTAACTCCACCCCAGGTCCCCCAAGACCTAATCCCAACACAGGAGGGAGTTCCAGGCCCATTTTCGACAGACAGATCCGTTTCAGACGGACGGACGCACACAAGCGTGCGAGGAGTGTGAGGGGGCACAGGGAGGGAAGGAGGGAGGACAGATGAAGAGGACATTTCCCCTCTGCAACCTATTCACATTTCTCCAGGGATCCTGGAAAAAGAGTAATCCCTCGCTTCCCTGCCTCTCCCCCCAACTCCCTGAGAGGCTTAGAGCAAGGTAATTTCAGGGGCACATACCCTGAAGTAAAGGATCTTCTTTAATCAATTTGACTGATACCTCGGTAGCTGCGGTCCTGTTCTCTGAAGCTGTAAAATTAAGAACCGGTGTTCCTTCTTTATTAAACAGTCCAGAAGTTTGGTCCTAGAGTTAAAGAGAGAAAGAAATATTACAGCCAGTTGCTTGTGTGAAAACGGAAAATAGAGGAATTTAAACTGAGAAATCTCTCACATCAGAAATCGGCCTAAAAGAGAATTTGGCTGCTATCAAACAGACCTCCAGTCTGCCTCTGTGTGTGTGTGTGTGTGTGTCTGTGCACAAAGCAGTTAAAACGGGTCCTTTATTTTAAATCTCCTGAAATATTATAACTACCGACTTGAAAAAAAAATACAGTTTCTAAATGAAAGTACTAAACCAGAGTCTTAGGTAATACAAAGAAAAAGAAATGAGCCATATATGCATGCATTCCTATGGATATTGAAAAAGCGAGTGGTTTTCACCCAAAGTGTGAGCTTTGAAGTGTTGAATTCCTTGGTCCTTTCGCACGTAGACAGGACTTAAAACAGAGGCAAGAGACAGATAGGGAACTATTCAGAAAAGGCCCGAATTATGGAAAAGAGCTGCTCCCTGCTTCCCGGTGGAAGGGGGACTCGTTGGAGCAAAGTAAAACCGAGTCTGCAGTCACTTCAGATTAGTATTTCAGCACCGTGGGCCCGAGCTTGTCTGTTCTGTTAAGGCTATTTTAGAAATCAGTTGAGTGGGCCCTTCCCCCACGTGGGGGGAGAAGAAGTGAAGCTTTAATGAACCGTTGAAGCATAGGTGCAGTAATGGCCAGCCGGGGCTGCTGAGCGTCTTCGAGACCTTTCCCGTGAACCCAGCCAAAGGTGAAGAGAAGGCCAGCTCAGGTCCAGCGTCTTGCCCGGCGAGCAGCTCCCCTCCTCCTTCGGCTGGTCTCTAGTATGGCATTTTCCCGCAGCGAGGGGTGGCTAAGTGAGGGATGCTCGTTTCGGCTACAGTCGAGCACACCGGCACAGGCACCGCCCGCCCCTCCCTGCAGCCCCGCAGAGCCGGGGTGGCACCTCCGCATCCCCGTTTTCCAGCGTTACCTGCCTGCCCGGGGGCCCCCCCCCCCCCCCCCCCCCCCGGGGTCCTCGGCCCCGCCGGGGGATAGCGCGGAGGTAGCGCTCGGGAACTTGGGGTCGGTTGGGGATCTCTGCGGGGACGGGGGTGCTGCTTTGCCCGCCTGCGGGGAGGGAGAGGCGGAAGCGGCTCCCGTAAGCTCCCGGGAGGAGAGGAAGGGGCGCGGGGGCGAGAGGTGCCCGCGGGGCGCGGCCAGGTGCCCGCTGCCGCGCCCGGGCGAGGGGCAGGACGGGCCCCGGGAGCCGCTCCAGGGGCAGCTCCCGTCCCTGGATTTTTCCCGCAGAAGCGGCACTTTTCCTCCTGGCAACTTTCGGAGAGACGCCTGCTCCAGCCCCGGGGAAATAGATCCTCTCCCTGGTCCCCGCCCCCGCCGTCCGCATCTCCGTGTGCTGGCGTTTCGGCAGCTTGTTTATAACTGCGCCTTGAAAGCACTAAATGCCTTGGGGGAGGGAAGGGAAAAAAAAAAAAAGGGAGCTCGCGGTGTCTTTTAAATGAAAGACACATGCAACGTTGTTGCAGCCTGCAATCCACTTTTATCCCAATAAATGTCCCTCTTTACAGGCAGCTAGTAAACTCCAGGGGAGCCGAGGACAAGGAGCACCTCACGTTCCCGCAAAAAACCAAGAGCTCCCAGCAGCAGCAGGGCTTTTTCCAGAGGGGCCGTGGGAAGCGCGGGTGCCCGCCCGCGGGGACACGCGTGTCCCGCTGGCGGCGAAGAAGCCGCCTCGGCGGCGACGGGGATCGCTCCCTCCCGGGCGGCCGCACACCTCGGCAGCGCCGCAGCTCCCCTCCCTCCCGGGCGGACCCGGCCGGCCCGGCGTTTGCGGCCAACCCGCGGGGTGGTGGAAGCGGCGGCCTCGGCTGGGGAGCGGGTTTGGGGCAGGCTGCCGCGTCCTCTGTGCCCTTGCCCTCCCCGCTCCGCTGAGGAAAAAAAGACACAGACACATGGACACCCCCCACCCCGGCCCTCGCAGCATCTGCACCCCAGTGCTGACTCCATTCGCTCCTCGCCCCGTCTTTGCAAAGCGCTCCCCGACGAGGTTAGCGCCGTGATTTATACGTGCGCCTACAGTGTCTGGGTATTAAAGATAGCGAGCGGCACAAATCATAACCGGATCTTAAAATCCGTCCCTCCTCCCCCGGAAAAATAAATAAATAAATAGATGAAACCCGGAGCGGTTCCACATCATTGTTAGCTCCAGGGGCCAAATTCTGCTCTCATTTACCTCTGCGCAACCCAGCTGACTTCAAAGGGAAGGAGAGATGTAACCTAGGGGAGAATTGGCGCCGCGTATGGCATTCGTTCTCCTTAAAAGCTTGAAAACAGAAAGCTGACTTCAGCGGGCTAAAACCATTTAAAAGGGGTTGGACAGATCCCGGGGGAGGAGGCGGCAAAGGGGAAAAAAAAAAATAATTCCTGTGCTGAGGTGAGACAGCTTTGAAAAGCATCTTTCTTCAGGGACTGACTCCCTCCGCCAGGCAGCCCGGTTATTGAGAGCTGCGTGCAGATGTGCCGCTGTGTTTCCCGAGACGGAGTATCTCCTAAACCTTCTGTGAAAGGGTGTTACGTGTGATGGAGAGACGTTTCGTGGCCAGAGGTGGTGTGAAGGAGCTCGCCCCTGCAGTGCATAGGAGCTCCCCCGGGGGAAGGCTGTCCCCTGCGATAAGCCGGGCGCGCACACCGTGGGAGGCTTCCCCGCCTCGGCACCCGCGGGGCAATCCTGCGGGGAAGGCGGGTCGCCTCCCCCCTCCGCCCTCGCATTCCTCCCCTTCCTGAGATGAGAAGTTACAGACCCGAGCGTAGGAACGAGGATCCCCGCATAGATTGCAAGCGTCTCGCTGCCGAAAAGTGGACGGATTTAGGAAAAGGAATAACCGAGTGCGGTGCCCGGACCCGCCCGGTTCGCGACGAGCCGCCCCGGGCAGGGTGGTCGCCACCGGGTCCCCCGCTGCCGCCGCCGCTGCTGCCCTGGCTGGCGGTTTCCAGACGAAAGGCTGCTACTGCCTGTTGGAGGGATCTCCTCAGCAGTTCTCCTCACATTCTTGCGTTTGTTTAAGTAAAGTGAGAACGGCTTCAATACGGGCGAGGATCTCCCCTCCAAATGCCCAGGAATCCCCATCCCCCCCGTCCCTCCTCCCCATTTCTAATCCCGGTTTTTAACTACGGGTGTCAGGACGCAGAGAAGATGCTTTTATCTTTAAATCTATTTTACACCAACGCTTTTCTTTCCCGCCAGAGAAGTTAGAACACGAAATTTATGTAGGAATGGGAAGAAATCAGCGCTACCTGGGACTGGGCTAAACGAATTTTGGGGGTATTATTCGCTTCCTACCACAAACACACACTGCAGTCACCCGTGAAAATGGAAGGGGAAGCTATGAAGAGAGCTGGGTGTTTCCGCGGGCCAACAGCCCCCACAGCGAGGGGCAGTTGAGGGCTGGCGGTTGGGGAAGACGGGGAGTGCCCCTAGAATGGGCTGGAGTACCCCCACAGCTGCGGGGGGAAGGAGGGTGCATAGAATACAAGGAGAACTGGCTGCTTCGAAAAACAGGTGCTCGAAGTGGTTCAGTGTTCCCACAAGCCTTCTGTTTCCTTTGCTGAGGCTTTGCCTAGTTGCTCATTTCACGTTCAGACCCAGATATTTTATGGCAGTAGGTCGGTTCGGGAGGTAGGTTACGGAGAGACCCTCCGAGAGCCCAGCGTCCCACGCTCCGTCGCCCGGTCTTGGGAACGACCGAGCTGACCTGCCGAGGCGAGGGAAGGTGTAAAAAGACGCTCCGCGACTCGCTCCCCATCTCCCTCCCAGCGGAACGCGGGTAACTGCAAATTACAGATTCAAAATCTAGCTTGGCTGAGTTCTAATTTTCCAGACGTCCTGTTTGTGAGAAGAATCATGTGAAGTATTCTTACTGCCAGCGAAAAAAATGTGCACTACATCTTAATGAGCACTGAAAGGAGTTTGAGTTTTGGGGACTGTTAGATTTTATTTTTTTTTTTTTTAAGTATGTTAAGCATCACTATCCTAATGCCTAGAAGGAACGATTGTGCTTCGGATCTCCGCAGCCAGGCTGCAAAAAGGTCTCGATGCAAGCCCCGCTTAACGAACTTTCTTCATAAAGGGCGGTTTTTGTTCACCTAAGAAAACAAACAAAAATCTGTTCTGGTGTAAGTGGGTAGCCTTCAGATTTTCCGCTCGGAGTGGAAGTGTTTAATTGACATTGTGTGACTTTACCAAAAGCCTGGGACCTGTATTTTCCGAGCTAAGTGGAAGCGCAGGAGCAAATTGACTTCCCTTCTACTCGGCAATTTAATGGTAAATCTGCGTGGGCAGAGGGCGACACCGTTGAGCCCCGCTCATCTCCTTACAAGTGCGCGCAGGGAAAGCGATGTGTCGTTTCTCATTAGGCTGGGCCCGAGCCTGGAGCCAGACTCGAGGTTCAGACGCTCCCAAATTTTGTCCACAGATCAGCCAAAACGTAATGACAGCAATCATTTTACGGTTCCTGCAGTTTGGCGCTTTGACAGCCCCTCGGCTGTTTGGGAGGTTTCCTGTATGACACCTGCACAGATAAAATGAAGATTTCAATGAGCCTCAAAGGCACATTCAGGGGGAAGACAAGAAACCGGTGAATGGAAAGGTTCCCCCGTCCCTCTCCGCCCGTTAGGAAAGCGGGATTTGCTGTCAGAGCTGGACGAACCTCGACAATTTTCTTCTTGCAACACGTAATGACTCTTCTTAAACCGTCTAACGTTTCTTTCAACACAAAATGGAACGAGATAATATTTAGTGTGTGGATTTAATCTTAGACCCGTAGGAAATCTCAGCAGAGATGCTCTATAAAAGCATTAATCTCTTATCTTGATCTAGTTCAAATTATAATGAACCCTACTTACATATGTGCTATAAAAACAAATCCTACAAGAATTTAAGCTATGCTTTATCGAGCTGCTATTGTAGCCCTTTATCAAGTTTAGAAAGGATTTGAAAGTTGGGCCGCGGGACTCAAAGCCCCATGCAGTCTGGCACTATCAGGAAGAAGAGATCTGCTCCTAAAGATGCTTCGCGGACCCGATTATTTTTTTTTTTTTTTCTCCGCACTTCGTGTAAGAGTAGGATCCGGCTTTCCACTCGGGAGCGTAGGGAAGAGCAGGCACAGCCTTCCTCTGCCTTCAGCCGGGGGTGCGGCGGCTGCTGGAGGCGGCGGCTCTCCCGCCCGCCCTTACCGGGGGACGAACCTGTCGGGCTGAACTCGCCCAGCCGGGCTGGCCGGGGCTGCAGCGGCTGGACCCGCTCTCTGAAACCCAAATCCTCCCCCCGCCCGCTCCGCCGTGCTTTCCAACAAATTCTAGAGACACGCGCGAGGTGAAATACAAACACCGTTCTTCGTACCGAAGAAACAGACGCCTTAGGAGAAAAACCCAAACGTGAAAAAGAAGCCCGCTAGTAGGTTATGCAGTATGCTACGGGTGAACATTTGCTTCTCCCCCTCTCCCCAGGAATTTATTTCCAAGGCGGGGTGTGTGTGGGGGTCCCCCAAAGGAGAGTTTTCAGTGTAGAAGAAGTCTAACTAAATAAAGATTTTTTTTTTTTTTTTTTTTTTTTTTAGTAACGACCCCTTCTCGCTCTCCCATCGCCAACTGACTGAGAGCCGACTGTGGGGCACTGAGCATTAGCGCACCTCTGCAAACGAGCAAACCCAAAGAAAAGCCCTCCTTTGCGAGTTACGCGGTCTTCCCTGCTGGCAGTTTGATTAATATTGGGACAATTCCGAAAATATACGGGCTACATTACTGGAGCGAGCCCGAGGCTCTGAATGTATCGAGGGGCCTGGAAAGTGTGTGATCAATTCATCATCTCAGATGAATTGATTTCTTCTAAGGTATGAAATATGGGTCGACATTCTGGTTTCTAAGCACGAAGCTAAAGGAAGGTGTGAGACAGAAGGGACAGGGGCTAAGAAATAGATCCCTGTTCAAGCTGGAGGCACCAACAAACGGATGCATTCAGCCGCTTTGACAGGGACTGCTGGTTTTCAAGGCTAGCTCGTTTGAAAGAACCGTTGCTTTTTTTTTTTCTTCCCCCAATGAGATGTGTGCTAGATCCGATTAAAAATGTGTAATTCAGTGATGCCGAAAGCCACAGAGCAATTTTGCTCCGGTCTTTCAGCACCCGGCTCTGTACAGTCTCAGCCTTATTTTGTCCTTTGCTGAGAGCCGCCTAAATCTTTTCAAACGCTAGGTGCAGTAAGGAGCATCTATCCCCGAGTCTTCAGGCTCTCTGCCCTTCTTACCAGAAACGGCTAGATGAATACAAAAAGGGACTTAGTGGTTAACCGATATGCTGCTAATATTTCATCCACGGGCCTCCTCCTCCACCTCCCCTTTTAAAACTTCAGCTCTTGGAAAAACAACATATTTTAAGCTTTCCACACAAATATTGATATTGGCAAATTAAGTCAGCCCCCAGCCTATGGTTAGAGACAGTCTTCTTTTTGTTTCTACCCCGGGCAATCCAAATTAATCCACTGTATTACAAACTGCTTCGGAATATTTCACTTTTCCTGACAAAACCCGTACCTGGCATATGTCACCGGAGGGAGAGCGCTTTTCCCCAGCACGTTTGTGCGGTGGCTGCTTCTAGAGGGTACCAGGCAGCGACGGGCGGTGGGGAGGGGACACGGCCCAGCAGGGAGGGGTCACTTATTTGTGTGCGCATTTGGGCTGGGGCAAGGGGGAACGTTTACCGAGCCACCAGGTAAAGCGGCGGCGGTGTAAGGGTGAAGCCCTCCCTCGCCTCCTGCTCGCAGGGCAAGAGGCACCCGCGAAGAGGAAGGGGGTCTCCCCCCCGGCACGGGGCCCCCCGGCCAGCGCCCCCCCCCCGGGCCGCCCCCCCCCGCGCCCCCGGCGTGGGGGTTCTCCCTTAACCCGGCCACGCCGCGCGTGACGCGAGGGCAACCACCTCCCCAGGCATCACCTGCGGTGGAAAGGGAACGGAGACGGCACCCACGCGAGGCGGCCGCCCGACACGCAGCTCTTGGCCATGGGCTTTAACTCGGGGGGGAAAGTCACGCAGAAATCCAGGGGGCCGAGCCCGCCGCGAAGAGCGAAGCCGCCACTCGTAGAAATGGGGGGACGGACGCGCGTAACAATTTCACAGGCACGGGGTGTCCCCCGTGGGCTGACACCGGCTTCAGCGGCACGAAGCCCCCTCCCTCGCCCCGCGGTAGCTTTCACAGAAGCCGCAAATTAAGAATAAACTGCGACGGAATAGAAAAAGCCACCAGGAGTTACCACTCAGTGAGACTGCGTGGCCCATCCACCCTCCCCTCCTGCCGCTCGCCCAGCCGCGCTTCCCCCACGCCCCCCCCAACCCGCCCCGCGGCACGCCTTCTTTTCTCACATTAAGGAAATTGTGGTTTAAAGGCAAAATGCTGGAGAACTGTGATAAATAGGGCGAATGGCAAATATGAGGCAAGTGCGAGTCAACCTTATGGCTGACTTGGGTTCTTGCGATGAACCTCTCGAACCTCCTACACGTGGTGGCAGAAAACACGCAAGTTTGAAGGCACAGCTCTCATCTAATGACCGAAACGTAGCGGGAAAATAAAGCTTATTTTATTTCTTCACGTTCTCCTTTTCTCAGAGCGCGGCTCACAAGTACATAAAATTAAGCTGCCTTGAAATAGAGGCATTTATCCTTTACTAGAATTTAATTAAATCGCTCTAGCGATCTCTCCTAAAAAGCTGTCTTGTACCTGCGACATCGGCAGGGCACGTTGGCTGTGGCTCAGCTAATTGACAGAGCTTATTTTCTTTCAGGCTTGAAATACTTGAAATAATGCCTAAAAAAAAAAAAAAAACACCACCCCAAAACCAAACCCCAAAACCCCCTGACCTCTGGTTTCTTTGTCTAAGAGCAATTTAACCAATGAATGCACTAGGAATAAAGAAGACCCGACCCTCAGCTGTTAACATTTTTTTATCACATCTTAACTTTGTCAGATCGGCTTTGGTTGTTACCAATATAAAATGCTCTTATCTGCTTACTGTTAAAGAGTTACCAATTGCATTTCAGCCAGAAGCAATTTTGCATCCATCTGGGCTTCTTTGTGTTTGATAAAAAAATAACTAGCTAGTTAGCTATATAAACAGCAATCAATCAACTAAGAAACTAAGAAAAGTTTGCTAACTCCAGACAAATCTACCTATCATCAAGTGAAGACCAGGAGAGGAACAAATGCTAGTCCTTGGCAGCTAGGTATGTGCTAACCTGTTGTGTCAGCATCTGTGTCACCAAAATAATGGAGGAAGTCCATATATGCTCATGAAGAACCATCCATTTGTCCAACTGCTCTGCAATTAACAGTGTAGTTCATAACGTCATTCATTTCAACTTCCAGTCCTTGTAAGCATGGCCAGTCTGGGGCCGTTACACAATATTTTTACTAAAAATCTCTTTGAAAACCCAGTCCCTGTCCATTGGCCATTGTGGGACTTCATTAACATCTCTCCGGTAGGGATTTTAACAAACCCTCAGCACAACTTGGCACCCAGGAAGTGCCTTGAGGATGGAGCCAAGGAGATGTGGTCAGCACTTTCCTGTCCACCAGTTACCTTGAAAACCAGGGAAGCAGTTCTCTGCAAGACCCAACAGCTGCTTCAGTGTGATCTATATTGTTACTGGCAGGCCACACCTGTGTCTCTTTCCCTACTCCAGACACATTTTTCTGCCTCTGTGTGAGAAGAAAGGTGTCCCATTCCTACTTAACCACAGCTACATCCATGACCAGTTGGCAAATGACTTTCATCTCTCTCTCTCCCCCCCCCACTCCCCCCATCATCATCTATTTCTATATCTATATCTCAATATATCACACAAGCTCTTACAAGTGCTGCAGTAGTTCACTGTGGGCCAAGATTTCCATTCTCTAAGACCTTATGCAATGATGAAATCAGCAGAGACTGCGATTTGCTTGCATAAGATATTGTAGTATCACAGAATATTAGCCTGCCTTCCATTAATGCTAATAGGGGCAACATACATACAACAGCGTGTATCAAGGAAAGACTGCACCTCCATAAATACACACTGCCATTATCACAATGATATGACACTAAAATCAAAAGGATATTAATCCAGTATATTCCCAGTATGTTCCTTATATTCCTTGTATGTGTGAGACCAAGTGGCAGTTTTGCACCCATGTGTCTGAGGCCAGATTTGGATGCCACTTGTGGCAAGTTTTTGAGAAATGTAAACGTTATGTACAATGGACACTCCTTTAATGAACCCATATTTGAATAATAGGATAATTAATAATTAGTTATAAAGATTTACTAAGTCAAACTGTTACACCGACTCACCCTGCATCAAAGCAACGTCTATTCTATAGATACATTGGCTCCCTGCTATTTAAAGGTTTCTTAAAACAAGAAATCTATTTGAGCAATAATCTTTGGAGTCAGTATGGTTACTGTTTAAGAGTGCCTAAACAGGTAAGCAGGAAAATCTGCCCATTATTCAGTGAGAAACATTTCCTCACAGTGTTTTGTCATTCAGGTGTGGGTTACATGAGTACCATTAACACCTCGTTCTCATAGAGAATATGCATTTTGGGGAGCATTTTTTCTGTTGCAGCAGGTAATGATGCTCCTAATGCCACTGTCCAAAGGATGGAGGGTTTAAAGGACTACTGGGCAGAGGTTCAGGTAAGTTGCAGAGGAAAAGACACTCCAGGGATCCATTCAGGAGAACTCACAGAAAGCTTTTCAATTCAATTTGGTGAATGACGCCCATCAAAGGATCAATGCATAAATGCACCTTGGTTGTTTCATTCTTAATTTCAAATGAATGCGTTTCTAAATTTCTGAGACACGAGCTTCATACATTCAAGAAAGATTTTTCAAAGAGCTTATTCACATGAAGTCCCTCCTCCTTCATGTTAAAAGATCTACAGGGAACAGAAAAAAGTGCTGAGAAGATGGTGCTTGTGAGCCACAAAGAGGTCGGGGGCACCACAAAGGCAGTAGCACATCTAGAAACATGCAGTTTTGGGGATTTGTGGTTCAAGTTTTGCTGGGCCATCACTGTGACTCACAGCTGCTCTGACATCAGAACAGATTGCCAGAGAAACTTACTTTTAAGAATATATTCTTGTCCTAAATAGGACTTGCTGTATTGGGGGTAAGGGTGGAGGGGAGAAAGAAAAGAAAGAAAAGTTTAAAAAAAAAAAAAAAAGGAAAAGAAAACAAAATGAAAAGGAAAAAGAAAATCCAAGAAAGACACAAAGAAAGCATGAAACAGCTTTCTGTTGCGCAGAATAGGGCTTGGAAAATTCATGTCATAAATATGTCACTATGTGCAACATTTGTGTTACCTCTGACCTTGCATACTCTAAGGTGTGACTATGAACAGCAGGCATTTGCCCAGATTTAAGGTTGCTTCACCTTATTCCTGAAAGCCATAAAGGTCTTTCTACTAGTTTGAACAGAAATTGCACCTTGCACTTTTAGCCATATTTGACCAGATACACTGTACTTTCCACACTGCAATTTGTAAAAAATATGTTGGATGCAATAATAAGACATCATCCTATTACATATTGCAGTGTTATATAATGAAAACAGCAACATATTCTGGCATACTTTATAACTTAATTTCTGTTGGGTATGCTACTTAACCTATGCATGACAATATGAACTTGTGGAATAGCAGACTAAGCATATTACGAACCTGAAAAGGCATGTCAGCAAATATTGTCACTCCAATTGGTAATTTAGTAAATTGTATGTTAAAAAGCTACTATTTTCTCTTTGCAAAATAAAGTGCATTTAAAAATCTTGCCGAAACATTTTATTTAGGCTTGGAGGTATTTCTCATTCAGAAACATCTGGAAAACAAAAGAGGTCAGGTATGACGACTTTTATATAGCAGATATTTTTTAAGATATAGAGGTAGATATAGATACAGATTATACAGATACAGAAAGATTTATGAAATCTGAAATACAAGTGTTTCATTTACAGCTGTGGTGATGTGCAGTATATTATGGACATTCTAGGCCAACAGAGACAATAAACTGCAAGAAACGTTAAACAGTGAATTGCTTGATTTTGCACTTTGATCTCCAGTTAACACCTGTAACAGTGTTGTATCTATTTGCTGACCACACAGCCATGTATAGTGGCAGACATTTCGAACTAACAAGGTTTTTCCTACAAAACTTATGTCCTTGATGATATAATTGAAGCCACAGAAGCTCCAGTCTTTGGGGGTGACATTTAAAAGTCGTTATATAGCAGATCTGGAAATTCAGTTTAACGCTTACCACATACATTGGGAAACTAATTAGATAACATAAGCATCTAGTGATATTTTATACCCTGCTGACAATCACAGCATTTCTATAGTCAGGCCAAGCAACCTTCACTGATCATCTTTCCTCAGAAAGGTAAAAAAGAAATCTTTTCTGAACTAGGCTGCACTGACTTTTCAAAAGTAAAATGATAACAAAAAGCAGCACGCTAATTCAAACAAGCAAGGTTATTTATTTGAAGTTTTCCATGAGATCAACTTTTAATATGAAAATATTTTAATATGAAAATTAATGCGAGTATTCACAAAAATTGAGATAACTGCTTTCAACCCATATTCATGTGTGTGTGTTAGCATAAAAAGCACCTCACAGAATAATGTCATGTATAATTTAAGTACATTTTAAAAACAGCCACAACATAAGAGTTTATGTTCTTTACTGACTGAAGTTTCAAGCCCCATTACCCTCCCGACCTCTCTCTCAGTTGGTAGGGGGTTGAGGCTTCACAATATTGGACAAAAACAGATGAGGAAATACTAAAGACAGACTTCTCTAGATCCAATTAGCAACTTCTACCCTCAAAGTGGAAAGCATTAAAATAATGTTAGGCTTTGAAATCAAGGAACGTTTTCTGTCCTGTATGTTGATGGACAAAACATTCACTAGAAGTAATGAGTTAGATAGCCATGAATAGTTGAGATAGTATTTCCTCTAGATCTCTTTGCACCACAAAACTTTTACATGTAGGTCTGAAGGAGCCTGGCTACATCAACAAATAAAGTTGGGTTCACAGTGTTGTGTAGATGTAATGTTACATTACTCCAGAACAACATGAGAACTTAGGAAATTTATTTTTTTCCTTAACCTCCTGGGAAAACATTAGAAGTCCTTGATAGTATAAAACTGTAACAGGTTGCTTTATCATGTTATGACCATAATTCAGGATGAAAGCTCTAGAGGACTTCTCATATTACTAAAAAAAGATAACTGCATCCCCACCATTTATAGGTTGCTGTGAATTTTTGCTGCTTCAGTAAAATATTCTAAACAGACTTCTCTACGAATGACATTGACGGCTGTTATAGCTCACAACACAGTTTGCAAGCATGTATTTTATTTGCGAGAAAATGAGAATTCAGTGCTTTGATATGTGACGTACATCACACGAGCATGAACCATTATTACATTTGCGCATCTCAACCAGTTCTTATAAGCAAGCCTAAGCTTATTCATCATACAACAAACCTTGTAGGGTTAATCAGTTCTGCATTCGACACCACATGAACTTACAGGCAATTGAAAACACAAACTACGATAAGTTACTGACAGGTATAAAATACTTTGACCAAAAAACCCCTCAAAACAAACCACTGTAACCATGTATAATAAAATAAGTCAAATGTAGTTAACTGAAACTGTTTATATTTGGTAATAAACAAGAATCCAAAAATTGATATACACAAGCTTAAAAAGAAAGAGCTCTCCATATGCTCTCCATATTTGATTAAATCAACTAGTTAAATTATCTCCAATATTCAGCTAGCATTGTTAAGCTTTTGCCTTTTTTTGCCTGCTCCCCATCCTCCGCTGAGCTGCACTGGATGATCTCGAAACGATATCCGTTCTTTATGAGATGGACCCAAACATGATTTTTCTGGAGTAGATATATTCTTTTCTAAACATAAACAGACATGTGAAATTAAAAAAACCAAACAAATGAAACTCCCTACATTTCACTGCATCATATCCTTTTAAAGATAATAATATACATTAATACATCTAATTTGACAGCACACAACTTTTATAGTTATGTATTGTTCACTGTTTTAAAAGTAAAATGAGTATTTTCACAAGGCAGTACTTTTTAAAAAACAAGCTCCTTATCAAAATATACACCAAAATTACTACACAAAATTATCATATTATATTGCCATATTATAGTGCCACTATCTGTCCATTTTGAACATATTTTAAACACATAAACAGATAAGCAATGCTTTTGACAAAGAAACTAGTAATGTCAGTCATCCTTCAAGTGGATGGAGAACTAGTTCAGAAGGTGTATCTAATTAACCAGTAACTGGTTTACCATATTAGACCAAATAAAAGAGATTTTTTTTTCCTGAAGCCCAGGAATACTTAAACTTTGATGCTGAATGGCACCAGAGCAAGTTTAAGCACACATAGAAATATGTGAAATAATCACTTTCACTGTCATGCATACAGATGCTTGAGTAATTTAGACAACAGTTTCTACAAAATACTTAAGACAATCATTTAAATAAAAAAACTAGTAGACCTGACCAAAGGTATGATATCTATTTTACACAAACCACCACTTTACAGATGGAAATATCTTTCTTAGACACCTGTAAGGAAGAAAACATCTGTGGAAGACAACTCAAACTTTGCAGGAGAATGATATGATGTTCACAGTACAGTGGGTTTGTACATACATATATATATATATATAAAATCAGCATGCTATCAGCTTATCAAATAAAAATTCTACAAACATGTTTTTGCCACCTATCAAAGGAAAAGTTTACTAACTTTATATCTTTAATAAGTATTTTCAATATTTTAACTTTTTAGTACTTTTTAATAGCAAAATTAAATTTCTCACAATAGTCCCCCAAAATTTTAAAAAAGCTTAAATCATATGACTGAATATCATTCTATCTACTAATACATACAGCACAGCTAAAATTTCAACAGTAAGAACTTTGTTTTCTCATGGATGCTTTTCTGTAGTCTGCTAGATCTAAATGTCAGGAGCTTTTCCCAGCCTTCAGTTCCCTTTTTAATGAAGTTTTAAATTATTGCAAATGCATCTTACTAAATAGTTCTCTCTTTTTGCAGTCAGGAGCTTTCAACTATTTTTAACATGATCTCTGTTTGTTTTCTCATGACTCTACAGACGTAGTAATTTTTTTTCTTAGAATATGTATCTTACTCTAGGTCTACCCGATATAGGTTTTTAAAGTACTAATGTCTTGTCTTTACAGGATTCCCAGATTCTTTGCCTTTGGATCTTTCTATTTAATACTTCAAATGGTAGAAGATATCTCTGATGCAGAAAGGCTTTTATTAAAGAGCAAAGAATAAAGTTATTTAATCAAGCACTAAACTTTCATTAATTCTTTTGACTGCGAACCATAACGTATTTACTGAAGGCTGAAACCCTCAAATTAGTAAATTAAGTGGTTAATTTAGTGAAACTTCAAAATAAATCTAACATGGTAATAATATTTAAAAAAATGTATCCCTTCTTTAATCTAAAGAGATGTTTTCTGAAGTTGCAACATTGTTAAACAACAAAAAGAATTAAGTCTGGAATACGTTTTTTGTTAAAAAAAAAAAAGGCAAAATAGCTATTGCATGTTTAGGCTGGAAAAGAAGTTTGGAGCTAGATTATGCTTGAGACTGACTTTCCTATGCACTTATCTTCAAGGCTGTATCGATGATAAAGGTAAACTAGACATACCAGTTATTTATTTCTATATTTTGACAAAAGAAATATTTTTTATAACATTATTTCTAAAACAGAATAAATACATAAATACAAAAAATAAATACAGAATAAATGCAAGAACAAAACCATCATTAATAAATTTGAAAATTAGTTTGAAAGTGATAGAGTCAATGTAGCAAAACAGGAAGTCAACCACATCCTAATTGCCTAATCTGGATTATTTCTGGACTAACAATCTCATTTGTTTATAAACCTGTCTGTACTGCTAAATATTATGTCCATGATGGATTTCAGAGATCAGTAAATGTGGTTTTCTGGCTTTCCACTTATAACTATACAGATTTCATTGGAAGGGACATGTTGTCCTTCCATTAGTATGAAATGTATATTATTATTATTCCATAAAAAAATCCCCAAAGACTTGCTGTAATTTGCTACAAGAAACTTGTGAAAAGTCTTCATAAATTATTAATATATCTTTTTATTTTGGCAGCATAACAGCTGTATCTGTCATAGCATGAACTGCGCTTGTCTAAACTTCAGAGTCAAAAGTTCACAATTTTTAAAAATTTTTAATTGTAACTGATTTATGCATTGTTTAGAAGGTAATCAAATATTTTGTGAGTAAAATGTAATAACTTATTAATCTTGAGTGCATATAAGCTGTCTGATAAGACAACATTTTAGATGTCTGTGAGAATCATAGCTCAGGATCTGTAGACCCTCAGAAACAGAGAAGGATAACTTCCTTAGCTTGAAGGTATTTTCGCAAAATCCCAGATACTCTAAAGGTGTAGACTATCTGCTCCCTTGAATGCAGGTTTAACAAATCAGAGGCTATCCCAAAGTTAGACAGTCACAGCTCTCTTTATCTAATCTGAAGTGCTGGTTAGATTTCCTAGGGTCTGCTTTAAATTTTACTATACGGTAGTGACATAGACAAACTGAATCAACGCGTAAGCTACTCTGTATTCTCTCTTTCCATCCTTCACACAGTTCTCAGCACTTTCAGCCACATAAAATAAAACCGTTGTAGGGAATGATCAATTAATTTAGAATGAAATATCTACAAGATAGGTTTGTTGTAAATCACTGCAAATCACTCCCTTTGTATGTCCCATCTTCCCATCTTTGAAACGGGCATAATCATTCTTGCTCTTCTGATAAAGCACTTTTGATATCCACTAACTAGTACTAAGAGATGTGTACTATTGTCAGCACTGCTGTTCCTGTTTTTGGTCTAACTGGAATGATGAAAGATGGAACTGGCATGGAGATCCAACAGCCTATTCCCTGAAGAAGAATTCTCAAACCCTGATATGAGTCAGACCGGCATATAAGCCCAGTGAAATTTGCTTGCTCCTATTCATATTATACCTAATTCTCAGACATTACACTTACAGTCTGCTAGTGCCTTAAATATTAATTATGATTGAAAAATTGTGTCATAAAGCAAAGAAACACCTCATTTACAATGAAGGTATGAGTTAAATATGAGAAAGGATTTTATTGCAGTTCTTTCTCCTAGAGTATTATGCAAGAACAAACAGAAAGAAGAATGAGAATATAGAAATAGAATGCATTGCAAATACATTTATCACACACATACCCAGAAATTACTATGCTAATTTTAATTCATGTCTGTTCCCATTTCAGTGAAAATCTAGGTAGGAACACTTGTGGTCAATTAAGAGCAGTTTTGTACTGAAGTATAAGGTAAGTATCTAGGTAGAGTCTTGCAAGAAGTAAAAACATGACAATTAATTACAAATTAAAATTAAAACTCAGTTATTTTGTTGTCAATACCTGTGTTTACAACAGGTTTTCTGATTCTACAATATTCAAACAAGCAATTTTTTCCTTCAGAAATATTCAATAAAGACAGCTCCATTAGCAAGTGGTTAGAATTTTGTCTAGAGAGTCTGGTAAGGGATGACAATGCCACTTTGAATTAAGAAACTGAACCTAGAAGTGTTCCTTAAAAATACAGCCTTTTTTTCCTAAATACACAAACAAACATATTAAAATGAGTAGGCAACTGAATCCTTATTATATTTGTTTTACTTATATTTGTTGTCTTTACTTATATTTATTGTGCTTTACTTCTTCTACTTGGACATAAATACATTTATACCCGCTCACGGAAGTTGTGCAATTTTACTGCTTTATGGGATTTTTTATTTTAAGAAAAGGGGATAAAAAAATAAAAAGTGGGGAGGATACTTAGTTCAGTGTACAGAAAAATAAAGCAAACTTTCACCAGAAAACAATGATTGATAGCAAATGAAAATATTTTGCATTTTTTAAAATGTTCTACCAAGCTTACACCTAAAGTGCTGCAAGGTCAGATATTCAGGTATTATGAAAAGGTTAAAAATCTCCCTGAGATGTTTTAACTGTTCTTCAGGGTGTACTTTATTTGAAAGTCTTACTTTACACCTCAATAGGGTTTTTTTGGGGAGAGCTCATAGCTTTCTCTTACAGCATTGCCAATGATGTGAACAGCTTTTACAGCAAGCTTGGATTTGCAATACCTCCATTTTTCCCTAAACTGCAGTGTGTCTCGTAAATGAATGGTTCACATATTAGCATATATGAGTGAATAAAAATACTATTATCAGAACTTTTTGACTGGTAAAATAAAAGGTGAATTTAAATTAATATTTCGCTATAGATAGAAAGAGATCTCTAAGGCATATTTTTCATTAGTACGCATACATACACACGTAGGTGTGCACATGTGTATTTGTGATTTATGAATAATCGTAAGCATGATCATAATACTTTCTTTTAATGTTATGTTCCATGAATGTATTTGCAGCACGTCTTACCCAAAGGCAACAACAGAAAGATTCACATTGCTTCAAACCCATATATAAGTATCTTTACTAAATATAAATTAGATCTGTTACATTTGGTTTACTCTATAAAGTACTGATATTTTTGACAACCATAATAATAATAATAATAATAATAATTTTTACCATTACCGGTACTAGAATTAAATAGAACCTGGCAAGTGTATTAAGTATAATTTAACATGATATACAGTTATTCTAATACCCATTCATATGGGAACAAAAACTTAGCCAAGAAAAACAATTTAATTTCTCCTATCCCAATCTAGGCTTTGGGAGACAGGCTGTAACAGTTATTTACTGTACTTTCTTTTAATTGTAATATTTGACTAGATGAAGCTCCAGTATAGCCTGAGAGATTTCCAGGTGCCTGTATATATCAAATAACCATTTCTTTTGAGTATGTGCTGAAAGCTTGTCTTGGGTTAAGTTAACATGCTTCTATTTCTTAGCAGTCACTTTTCTGTTGTTTAATCTGTTTTCTGCTATTGATTTGTTCTGGTCTTTTTTGGTTAAAGCCTGGGTCTTTTAGAAAATGTCAAGGTTTACATATCCTCTGTTTTGATAAGTAATGCAATATGTAAAATGCTTTGAATGAAATTCTTGGTGTCCAAGAAGAAAAGCTTTGTTAAACAGGTTATGATAAAAATTTTATGATGTATAGTAGACGTCATAGGGCATTTATTGATCCATCTAACATTGTGTGTCTGGAGATATAATTTATTTCAAAGTCTTCACCATATTGTATTACTTAAGAGCAAATACAGCATAAGAAGGCATGGAGAAAAAACTTCAACATTTTAATGAAAGTGACCAGAACGAATCTTTAGCAGCAAAGCGTTTACATCAATTTAAGCTCTGGAAAGAAGCTAGGTTCAACAGGTCTGTGAAAAAGGTAAATGTTACAGTCTCAGAAAAGTTACTTTTTAATATTGTTACTTATGACAATACTGAAGCTGGATAAAAAAAATTTAGTTGCGTAGTTTACATCAAAACAAAAATGTACTTACTGTATTGCAGTTTTACATTATATTTTTGTATTTCACACTTAGCATTGAAAAGCCTCAGGAGCATCTTACACAAAATCCCACATAATGTGTAAAGATATATCTCCTTTCCGTATGGAGATTTGAAGATAAAACATACTCATGATTAATCTGTTGTTTCTAAAGCAAATAATTCATTCTGTTCGTAGATCTTCTTGACTCCAAGTCGGCAGGGCCAGAGACTAATCTTACAATTTTATAGAAACAATGAACTTAAATATCTTTCTTTATCAAAAATTGATGCTGTCCTAACCAGATCATGCTGACAATTACATACTTAAATAATCTGAACTCTAAAATGTGACTCAGTCACATGAAGGAATTAACACAGATAAGTACTTAAAGAATTAGTTATAAACATTTATTAATTGCCATTCTGCACACTTAAAATAATTAACATAATAAACATAATGCTTCAAAAAAGTTTCTGTAAAATATAACATTTTCCTAAGTACAAACAGGACTTTTAGCGCTATTGGTTATTAAAGCCCAATATTTCTTTTGTTTTTTAGTTCCTTATCTACTTCCCCAGTTTTGACCATTTAGGATGAAATTTTACATATTGAGTATCTGCCTTTGGCCAAATTTTTCTGAAAGGTCGGTCACTTCTAAGAAAATATGTGAAATATTTATGTTGCCCTTTGCAGAGGGGACTAGAAGTCGGCCAAGTAACAGAGCCTTGCTTTTAGGATCTGTCCAAATTTGGATCAAGTAAGTTTCTACATGATCGGAGGAGACGCTTTTGATTTTTTTGGCTATATTCCCTAAAATATCAGTCAGCATGGAAACGCACTTTACCATGATGTTACACAGAGCTAGGCAAGACTGTTCCTAAAAATAATGTTGAAGATCATGCTAGGTCAGGGAACTTAAAAGCCTGCTTGTTTCATGCTGTCTGTGGCAGACAGAGCCTAGCTACAGGAACCATGGAGAGGATAGAACCAAAGCTCCTATAGGAAGGAGACTGAGAGAAGAGGCAGAGGGCTGGAATTAAAATCTGAGAAAGAAATGAGACTGACTTGGTGTTAAGGCGAGAGAAACTAAAGCTAACTTGGCAGACAATACCCGGGTGCAGCTGGCACAAGAGACTAGAATGACTTGACAAATAGACTGACACTGAGAGCAGAGAGAAAACGTGGGGAAAGAGAAAGTTGTGAACTGGTAAAAGGGAACTGAGTAAGAATAAAGAAGATGGATTAAGGGGCACTAGATGGGCCCTAACTCTCAGAACTTGCATAATTAAAAGAAGTGAAAATACAGGTGATAGTAAGAAAAGATACAGAGAATAAGTTGATTAAGAGTCTGGGCTCAAGATCTGCCTAAATGGTACAGTAAATCACGCCAAATTTGGACATTTAAACTAGGAGATGATGAATCTGAGGAATACCAGCCAGGAATAGCTGGATACAAAAGGGAATAGAGAGAGAGGAAAAAGGTAATCAGACAGGGATCTGTGGAAACAAACACAAGACTCAACGGCAACTGTGAAAAGGAAGCCTAAGAGTGGATGGGAGAGGAAGCTTATGCTGGAATAAGGTTGGAGGAGCAGAAACAAGAATTGTTCATAGTAAAAGAAAGGATCAGGTAACACAAGTGTGGAAAAATCAGTAACGAAAAAGAGACAAGTTAGAAAGAAAAAAGGAAAGAAAAATTGTCTCAGGGAAAAAAATCTATAGACATATCTTTATCATCCAGTGCAACAGCTCTGTAGTAGCCAAATATTAATTACTGGGTCTTTCTGTGCAATGACTTGAGAAATATTTTTGAAGCTACTTGACAAATATCCCACAGCAAAGGAAACCTAAAATTGTTATTATTTACTCATATCATATGACAGAAATTCTTCTGGTGGGTCTAATGGTTCCAAGGTTCTGAGTTGGTATCTAAGTTACATGTGAGTCAATGTGCCGATGGATTTTCTCTTTTTTTTTTAACCTGGTTTCTCTTTAAAAAACCAAACAACTTCCCACAAGAACCCTCAAACCCTACTAAAAGACTATCAGACTGTAAAATTAAGCATTTAAAGTTTAGGAAATGTCTCTGTTTATGTGTTATACATAGTTCTTGAATTATTTTCATAATTCAAAACACAGATGATGAAATTACATGAAATAATGTATAATTTTTCTCCCTATCCTGCTAAATTTAATAAGAGCAAATTCTAAGTGCCTTTTAAAACCTGCATTTAGTTCATTTTTAAAATATGTAACTTCAAAGTGAATTAAGTAGCATCTTGTAAATTATCATTCTGTAGTCTGTTCAAAGAGATTAGGTATGCGCTGTTTCATAGTTAACTAATACATAGAAAAATATGTATGCAACTCCATAGTCATTTCAAATGGTTAGGAAAGCAGTATCTTCCAGCTGTGTTTAACAAATAGAAAAAGTTCTGATCCTGCAGAATATATCAAATTTGTATGCATGAGTATTCTCATTACGCAAAATTATACACAAGTACTTTCCTGGTCCAGTTTTTCTTCCTCTTAATTGCACTCACCACTAGTTGAATTATTAAAACACTTTGGCATAGAAGACAATGGAATTACACTTATCAGCCAGGCCAACATGTGTGTTTCCTTATAAGTTATTAAGATTGCATACTGCAAGATCAGGAAAATACTCAGATATTGTATGTGTGAATAGAAAAAAAACCAGCAAAAAATTTGAAGTTTTTTGCATTGTGTATTAGTTGCGTGTATCATACTGAAATCTGGTGTACTGGCTTTGATTAAGCCAGAGTTTCACCTCAGAAATTCACCTCTACCTTCATGATTTTATGTTAATTTTTGAGAGAAACCTTCTTCTGAAACAGATAATATTAAGATAAATAACTTTCTGCATGCATAAACGGTGACACCTATGCTGATTTACTTCACTTCCAAACATAGGATTTATATCTGTACTGGAAAGAAATTCATGGCACATACCTGATTTTCCCTAGTTTCATCATTACAAACTCTTAATTGAATTTTTAATAACGTTTCTTGAAGGACTACTGCACTTCTGTTGTTACTTAATAAAACATCTCCCCAGTTAAGAAAAAAAAAATCATTTAGTGAATTTAAGAACCTCTGAAAGAATGAGTTAGACCTACATTGACACCAATTATCTTTATTTTGTGAATTAGTCATTCCACCATTTGATGTATCCCTTGATTTTGTTACCATGCTGTAACTAGTTTGTCATTTGCATGGCTGTACCTGTGTGTATCCATCTGTAACATTACTCCTTTGTTGACACGGCAGCTTCCAAATAGTTTATCCAGTTAACAAATGAGGAGGAGGCTCCTTCCCTTTCCTAACCATTAAACATAATGATGCTATCAGCCTTTCATCAGCAGATACATAAATATTATACAAGGACAGTATATATCACGATTATTATTTCTGCAGATAGGAAAATTGATGTATATAGATTCAAAATGACATTGCTAATATCAACTAACAGACTAGTGATAGAACTGGAAGTCAAAATTCTGGAACTTGCAGTCAAATACTTTCTCTCATGTGGATAAAACATATCCTATCAGCACCATACCTTTACCATACACGAAAAGTAGGTTTTAGTATGTAAGTCTGCACATGAACAAGTTCCATTGTGCTGTGTATTTTCACATATAGGGCATCAAGTAAAGTTCCCAGTGTCCTGAAGAATGTTTAAAATATAATGAAGAGTATTGTACTGATTTATTAATTTCTGATACAGTGATTTTTCTCACTGATTATTGAAAAGAAAGCATCAATGTGAGATGAAAAATTTGGATTTGACAGTATTAAGATTATGAGCTTTCTCTACCTGCACGGGAAATGAGAAAGCTCTTGTTTGGAAGTCATTAAAGAACTTCAAATTCATATAGAGTTGTGCCACTGCTAAATTATCCCATCTTTCTGCACGGCTTTTTGGCTAGGTACCATTCCATTCTAACATGTCTAAGCATTTCCAGACTGAGGCTATTTTGTATTCTTTCAGCCTGTAACATAGGTCTAATCAGTTTCTAACTGTTTTTCTCTGACCATGTAAATATATGCTATGCATTAATGTACGACAGCTTTTTTTCTGAGGCATGCTTTGTATTCTGGTAAGATGTACAGAGGTATCTGTGTGGAAAAAATATTATGTTGAAAGGATGTTCAAAACAATATTCGTGCTTTTCTACTAGGTATCAAAGCCTGGTAAATTTTAATTATTTCAGAACTGTAGAACCCTTTCTCATCCATTTTATGCCTTCATTTTCTGAACACTAAAGTATTAACAGTGCTAAATCATGTCACTATCTTTTATTGAACAAAATGCTTGTCCACTAACATTCATGTGGTCATATAACCAGATGTGGCTTACAGAAGAGACAGCTTTATTCCTAAAATTGTGGCAGCAGTTGTGATCTCTAAGGCAAATTGGGTTCAGCATTTTGCTGATGATAACATGTAATTTGTACTGTAAATATCCTCTACAAATTTACAGCATTTCTACATATTTCTAAGGAGAAAGCATAAATTTTACCATTACCTTCTAGGAAGTCTACTAAGAAGTTAAATGCTGTGAAATTGAAAGGACTACTAAATAAGTACATTTATATTAGACCTCATGTTTCTAAGATATTTCTTACTCAGTTTCTATAGCATGGCAAACTTCTAATTCAGACTGCATAAAAAAAAAAAAAAAAAAAAGGGAAGGAAAAAACCTCACCAGAAAACCCTCAGAAAATATGAGTAAAGGCATGAAAAGAGAGCTTAAAAATGAGGTGTTTACCGCACACGGGGAGTTTACAAATCCTAAATGAAAGACAGCAGTTATGGAACTAGAATATATAGACAATACTAATGCTAAGGACAAAGGAGCAGGAAAGCAGGAATATGTTAACAAGTGTATCTGTATAATATATTGCTTAAAAAAAAAGTTGAAGAGTTTCTAAGGATTCATCAAAAGAAAGGAAGGTAACAAAAATCAATGTGAGGGTTCTGTCAAGAGGAAAAATAAGAATTGAGAGAAAGACAGAAAAAGGAAAGTGAAATAAAAGTTACTATGTTTTTTTTTTCTTTTAATTTGAGTTTGAAGTCTTTCCACTATAAGAAGGGCATTACTGAACTTCATTAATTTAACTTCAGGGAATAACAGAATGGTAGTGTTTGAATTTATCTGAGAAATTAAATTTATAAATGTTTTGTAGTGGAGATAGTATTTATGGGCCATTTTTTGAACTAGGGGTGATTAAGGAATGACAAGATTTGGCTCCAATTTTTTTTTTTTTTTCTCCTGGAAAGCAGTGTTTCACTGATAACAGAGGCTCCCTGAAAGACTAGAATTCAGGGAAGAGAAGAATTAAGAATTCTGGACAGTGTTTTAAATAACAATTAGGGGTACAGGTCCCATTGTATTACACTTCCAAATTCTAGTGCTTCTAGAAATCTCTGTCAAAAGATTGCAGCTCACAAGACAAGAAGTAAAATGAAAACAGTTTAAGTTTTTCAGAGAAAAGAAAACCACAAAATCGTGATGATAGGTAGACAACGTAAATATACAGGAGACTCATCCAAAGGTCCAACACTTGTTGGCCAGAAACAGATTAGTATAATAAAATGGAGTTGATGACTGTCATAGTCGACTCACAAACTGGACTGAAACTGAAAAAATTCATCTTGTCTAGCTATGTATAAAAAATTACTTAACTTTAATTATTGCAAAATATTTCTATGTTCATCTTTCAAATTAGCGCTGAACACATTACCAGTGTTCGGGAAAGTATTAAAAAATATATATAACCAGCAAGTCACGCCCGTATTTATGGAGTTAATAAAAATTCCATTGAGTGTAGGACTGATACTTGAATCTTGCATAACTCTGACTATAAGCCACTATCATGGCTCATGTATGTGTACCACAGAGAAATTATATATCAGGAAAAAAGAACTTTCTTTTTCTGTACTTTTTTACAAAAGCAAGGTAAGTTTATGTGAAACTGAAAGGCAGAAAAGATAATCAGCAAAAGGTCATTCTAACACACTTTTGCAACTTATTAGTGCTAGGTATTACAGCAATTAAGATCTTAGCAGTGGTCAGACAAGAATGGACAAGAAAAAACCACCCCAAAAAAACCCACCTCAAGAAAGAGAAAAGAAAAAGTAGTTACCAGGGAGCATAAAGAAATAACTATGATTTCTGGAAGGAATATAATGTAGTATGTTTGAGAACATAACATAACTTGCCTCAATAGAGGCAAGATCCTAAATTAGATAGATAACTAATTAGTCTTACTGAACAATTGCTACTCTTTCTTTAGGTTATATATATTTTTTACTTTTTTTTTAATACTGGGTGAATTTAACACAGTCAATTTTCCCTTTGAACTTATAACATTGAACCACATCAAATACTTTAAGTACACAAATGTTTTCCTTAAACTGAGATATACTATGTCCACAGTATTTCCTTTATTCCTTAACTCATTTTGTTTTGCCAAGGAACAGAGTTAAGTTAGTTTAGGATTAATTTACCCCATCCAGCTTTTTCAGAAAAAGAGTAATACATTGGGGTGACAAAAACCTTAAAATACTTTAGCCAGGAATTCTAAGAACCTATCTTTGGAAAGTAAGATCTACAAAAAGTACATCAAATGTGAGCAGTTCCCCAAAATATTTCTGAAAATCTTGACTTAGCCTTTCTAAAAACCCCTCTGAATTAAAGGATAACTTTCAAGCATTGTACGTTTTGTCCTTACAAAAACATGATCATTCATGTACATAAAATGCAGTTTATTTCAGTATCATATATATTTGAGGGTTTTTTTTTTGAGTAAATATACTTAAAAATAACTTATTTTGTATTTTTAGACCTCACTTTTCAGCCTGGAGGTTCTTAACAATTTATTGATACAATTACTGAATTACGAATTAGATGTAAGAAACATATATGATACTCTCAAGTAATATCTCTGATATAGACTAATATCTCTCAGTTGTATAGCACAGATTGCTGAAGACTTCCTATCAATAATTAAAAAGAATTCTGGGCAACAACCAGGATTATGGATGTTGCAAAGTGAATTTAATTTTATTAACTAAATCTTGTCAAACCACTGAGGTTGAATTCTCCTGGAAAAATGGTACCAGAACTTGATTTAACAATTTATTCAAATGGCAGCACCTCTGAGGTCACAGCATCTTTTCTAAGCTCTTCTGTAATACAAGTGCAGGCTAACTCAAGAGGAATACACCTATTAATCACTAAAATAGTTTCTAGGCTTCTTCATTAAATATTTCACAAAGCAAAACCAAGGGAGACAATAAAACAGAAAAGTATTTTATAATGAATACTGTATAAATAAAGGCAAATTCCTAATGTTTTCAGATTAAGGATACCACAGGGCTAATAATTTATTTTTGATCATTGAAAAGGAACAGTTTTGGAAACAGAACTAATAAAAATAAATTTAAAAGATAATAGTTTTATATATAACATGCATTACAATTTAATGTATCATCACTGTTTAATTTCTCAAATCCATGATGAAAAAAATTATACAGAAGCACATACAGAAATGTACGTAGAAAGATGTAAGGCCTGGGCCTTTTTTTCCTGATTTCCTGGACTACTGAAAGGAGAATGAATATGTAATAGTGGTGTAGTAGATGTGTATTTTATGAAAATACATGTACATTACCACACTGTAAACTGTCTTTCTGTCTCTCATAACTCTGCCACTTGATTATTCTCTCCTGCTTCTTTCCTAGTCTCTTCTTTTTGAAGGTATAATTTGATGACACACCTGTTTTCTTTACTGTTCCCAAGCTCCTAACATAGGCAAGTTCTACAAGCCTGTCTTTGTCAAGAGAGCTTATTATTTATTTTTCTGGATTGCAATATAGTGTAGGTTACAATCTAGACAGCAGTTATACATTAATATGAATGCAGTGTATGCTATTGAACTCAATTATTCAAGTATGCATACATGGTATTCTGAATATATGGATATAATGATAATTTTGCCATTGATATCAGTAGTTTAGACTTGTCTCATCTAAATTCAGGATCTTAGCAGTTAGGAATCTTAGCTAATTTAAATGTTAGGGCTTCATCCATAGCCAATGGAGAGAAACAGGAAAATTCAGGACACAATTAATTCTTTTCTAAGATGGCAGGCAGAGAGAAAGAATCATATTCTTTCTCCATCGAGGCAGTTAACTTTCCCTGGGATGATAATTTTTATCTAATCTAATTTTAGGAATGTAAATCAAGTGAATAAGCATGGACAAATTGTACTTACTGTTATTTTTTGCCTGTGGTGGACTAATATAATGTAAATAAAACTTTATTCTAAAGCCTTTACAAACTATGTCAGAAAAATAGAGATATCAAGTATTTTTACATGTTTTCCTTGAATTTTAGTTTGTTTCTCATTGAAAGTGAAAAGTCAGTATATATGAAAACATAATCAAAAAAGCAAATCCAGCAATTACATATAATTTATGAAATAACCCAATTTCTATTTTGACATAAAGCATGTCAAGAAACTTCATCACTTAAACAGTTTTAGAAATGTCAATAATTTTGCCAAAGTTATTTAATACTGATTATATTTTCTGTAACGTACATTTGGGGGATTTGGAGTTGTATTTATTTGGAAAAAACTTTGTACACAAATGACAAAATATAGTATGTCACATTATTAGAAAGATATTAACATTTTATTCGGTTATATTACACAAAATGAAACATGAAACTTAAAATGGTACCATTTTATGACTTTCAGATATATTTTTTCATTTTTTCTTTATATAGACTCTTTTGTTAATTTGTATGACAGAGTGGTAAAAAAACCCATAAGGCTTTAAAAGGATCCTCTGCCACTGAGCTACAGTAAATTCAGTAGGATGCATATGCTACAGCATAATTGGTAATCAACGTGACAGAAATCTGTGGCTTGATTAGGATACGTGTTCAGTTGTTCAGTTAACAAAACCTGCATTTTCCAAACCTCTTTTGGAAAAAAAAAAAAAGAGGAACATTAAAAAATCCACCCTGTGTTATAATTTAGAGAAAAGGAAATCTTTTAAGAACTTGATCATCAGAAGACCTAGCATACGTCACAGGGAAGTTACCATGGGTTAAAATCCCAAGAGGAAAGTCCATTGATATTAATGATACAGTTTTTAAACAGAACTGTAGAAAAGTTATGAAAAGGTTATAGGTAAGAAAGAAACAGAAAGAGAAGTAGCATGTGTTATTAGGGATTCCAAGCATGGTCAGTTCCACCTAGCATTTTAAAGTGATCTTTAAAACTGATAGTGAAAAAAACCATAACTTACTTGAACATCTTGCTGAGTGCCTGTGTGGCTGCTTATTTTTTTCTCTGTTCTCAGTCAAAGCACTTCCACTGGCCATGGAAACAAGGTCTAAATCCATGTCTTCTCTGCTTACAGGACTTGCCTGGAAGCAGTGGGAGAGAATGTACACAATCATGAAACAAAATATAACATTTTCTGAATGCAGCTCACATTACCCCAAATAAACAAACAGGGTCTGTCAAACAACCTTCTTCAAAATGATACCACAATCCTTTATTGTTGCCTAGGCTGAACAAATGCACTATGTCAAAGCATTTTTGTAAATAAGAGCCGATCTTAAAATTGTGGTTTGTGATCTGAGTCAGTGCAACAACAAAAGAAAACATTTTAGTACAGTAATTTTGAAGAAAATCAATCTTGCAGACGGCTGATGAAACCTTAAACAGCTTAAGATCATTTACTGACCAGTCTATAATTTAAGTTACAGTTGAATGTCAGAGATGTCATATTGGATTATTTTCTGCAATATTTATGTTTTATCCAGGACATGTATCAATTCAATCAGTCAAGGGCCCAGTAAGTAATTTAATCTTTCAGTTTTTTACTAATTAACCATAACCGTCAGACAGCATTTTAATTATACTTTAGGTAAGAGTATTATATTAATTATAAACTTCTAACATCCATTGGTGCTCCATTTTGGCATGAGGCAATGTACCTGCACATAAATATGGCAAAATAGAAATGAAAATCATATTTCTTTTTAGCAATGGGTCCTTGTTTTCGGAACACATAATGCAAAGGTTAAAAATACTGACCTGGAAGATACCACACACTGTAAATGGTAGATGGTTAGCTTTGCAGAAATGACTTCACATTTACTCAGCAAGAACTCCCTTTCCTTGAAATAAAAAGCTATTCAATGTCAAAAGCAGCCACCTAACAGTACTGTTGACCAGATACTGAGGGCCAATAACAATGATGGGGAAAAATCAGACACTGCAGAAGAGCAATCTACAAAATCCCCAAGTGTAGAGCCAGTCAGCTGGAAGTACTGAACATAAGGACATAGTTAAATTTTCTAGTCTCTGGACGTTCAAAAGTGGAGTCCAGGAGGCAGATTAAGTCATTCCTCTATCTGGGCTGAAAAGCCCCAAATCCTTTCAGAAGCTAGGTCCCTAACTGAGTAGAGTCTATTTTTTGTAAAAACGAAGAACAAAAAAGGAAAGAGCATGCTAGTGGTAATGCCACCAAACTTTTTTTAGTAGCTAGACTGCTCGATCAGGAATCGAGAGACTGGGTCTCAACTCCTTCCTCAGGGGTTTGAAGCCTGCAGCTCCCTTTTTTTCAGGAAAATGCCATTACTATACAGTTGTAGGCTATTCTGGAGGAGACGATCTCCAGACTTCCTGTTCAAACCAGCTCACTGTACCAAGAGCAGTGTTGCACCAATGCAGACAGGCTTTGTAGTCCAGTCTAACTTAGAGAACTCAGATGAAATGGAGACCTGTTTCATTTCTTTGTCTTTACTCAGTCACTGTTTAATGTAAAATTCATTAAAAAGTTCATGCATTTTCAAACCAACAACTCCAAAGATGCAGAGATTTCATGCTCTTCCTTAGTCACTGCATACCCTTTGTGTCAGCACAGAAAGCTTATCCCTTGTTTTCTGATGCTTGCCTTTTATATGTTTAATGACCACAATTTTAAAGTTTTATGCCCTGCACAGGTAACAGGCTATATTATTGCTGTTAACATCAATATTTTATTTTCCCTTCCACAGAAGTGTCAAGAAACTTTTTGAAAGGAGTAACAGTTTTATCCTGGCAACTTTTTATATTTTTGGCCTTAAAATTTACAATCACTTGAAGCTTGTGATTTGGTTTTTTTTTCCTTAAATAATGAATCATTGTGATGCTCAGAGAGGTTCAAACCAATGGAATTGGTTATTCTTATTTCCATCTAACCTTTTTCAACTCACAGCAGAAGTTTTCTAACGTCCCAATTCCCAAAGACCCATGAGGCCACAGTATTTTAAACAACTAACCTTTCCATGGAATTATTATTCAATCCCTATCATCATAGAATCTGAGGCTTCATCATCTTGTAGACAACAATATTCAGTGTTTAACCCTATATTTAACCCTTCAGACTCTTTGCCCTTAGTTTTATTACTATAAACCTTTTTTTTCCCCAATTAATTGGAAATTAATTTCAATGAGGAGGAATCTTTGCCTTCAATACAGCTCTGCATCTGAATATTTGTCTATTATCAAGATATTCTGTAACCTTCTGAGGTAAAAAGTGCTTTTAAATTCAAGATATATCTTAATGATTTGGAGATATTGATTAATCGTGAAGTGGTTAACCATGTAGGTAACTTAAACTACATACAAAGATGAACCAGGAAGTCTATCCTACTTTTCATTCAGCAAAATCATATTAATTCCAAAGTGCTCAGTTTAAACTGTAAGTCAGCATGCCTTCCTAAACCCTTATGTTGTTGTAGTAGTAGTAGTAGTAGTAGTAGTAGTAGTAGCAGTAGTAGTAGTAGTAAGCAAAATCATCAAAATGATCAAGATTAACATGGTAAGGTCTTAGATTTATTGCACGTTACTACATAGGTTTTATTCCCCAATAGATGGGCTAAGACTTTATTGTTAATACACAACCATTGAAATACCATTTTGTATCCATGAAAAAGAATGTCTTAAATTCTTGGAATGTGCACAAATATCAGTTAGAAAATTATATTAATCTAGTACTTTCCGAATGCAAGCTTATGTAACACATACAAATTAGGGATCCTATTTCACACCAGGAAAATTTATGATTGAGCATATGACATATGAATAAACTACTGGAAATGCCCAGGAATGCTTTCCTCTTCTAATTATATATATATATTTTTTATAGTATATTTTTCTTTTTCTTTCAGTTTACCAGAATTTTTCCTACTTTTTGTTAATGACTGCAGCTAAGTGTTAACTACATTTTTGTCATGATTTTAAGTGAGTTACTATGCAAAAGCATTAGGAATATGTTCCCATTTCAACTTTTAAATGTTAAGAGAACCCAAATAAATTTAAAAACCATAATTCTCCAGCCATCTCTGTGTACAAGCCACACCATGGCCTATATAGTACTGCTTTCCGCATTAGAGATACATTTTATTCCTTTTTCTATTTTTTGACCTTCTATTGCATTTTTCTCTGTGTTTCATTCATGTGGAACAGCTATGTAATTATGTGGCACAGGCTGTGACAATCCCATAACATTGCCAGTTATGTGGCCACACCACATAATACTGTTATGGGATTGCAGCGGTATTTTGTGGACAGAACTGCTTACTGTAAATAAGACACAATCTACCTATGTGCACATATGCTTACCAATAATTACATAATGTGTAATTTAGATAACATTATTAGATTATGATTTGCTCAAATTAGAGCAATTACTGTTTTAGGCTTTACCTAACAAGTAACTATTAGTGCTGCTGCAACCAAACCCCATCACAATGGTTGCCCGGTTCATGATTTCAGCCGCTAAACTTTAACAGCAACATAAGAATGGGACACCCCACGCCAGCGAAAAATCTTTGACAAAATCTGACTTAAAGAAAATAGTAATAGTAACATGTAAGTCTTAAAAGCATTTTTTCAACAGTGAATTTTAGAAGAGTTTATAGAAGTGTTTCCAAAATATGCATATTGCATAGGTGGTGAATCTATGGAGGACAGAGTTCAGAAGGGGCCAAGATTGCTCGGAGTACAGAATGAGGCTTATGACATATCATCTAACTGGGAAATACTTTTAATGCAATGTTTTACATTATCTATATGAATATAAGACACTAATTCTGTATAGTTTGAAAGGTTTTGTCCCATTTTTTTAACCCCCACATAATTATATCAACAAGAATATTGCTAATTTGGCAATAAAATGTAAATTTTTTGTGTGTGTTTGTGTATAGTACAAATCAGCCTTTAGGCATCATAACACTGCTCACTATCAAAGGAACTTTTGGGAATCTCTGACACTGAGTCTTTTAATTGTCTAAACCTTCAGGTTGTTAAATCATTTATATTTCCCCTCCTGCCAACCTACAGAACTACCCATTTCAAAAATACATATTTTTTAAATGATGCAAAGAAAAGAATGAATCATGAAAAGAGCAGAGGGCATTTGATGATGTAAAAAACTATAGAAAAGAAATTGTAGGAATAAGTCTGAGTTTATACACCGGTTTTAATAATGTAATCGTATTAACATACTAGTCCAACTTACTGTATTTTAATAAATGACACTGTGGGCATATTAGAATGATTTAGGTATGTAACTTACAGAATTTAAGAATATTTAAACTTGCCTGATTGACAAGGATACATGTTTTCAGTCAATAATGTAATTAGGGCTGAATCATATTTAGGTTTTTTTAAACATTTTTTAAAAGCTTTAAACACACAGTAGCATTTTATGTCTTAAAAACAAAACCAGTATCAGATTATGAAACTAGAAACCTATGTACACGCATGGGTTCTTGCACTCAAACATTTTCTTCTGATCTCCATCAATGGGCAACTTGATTGCCAAATAGAGACAACATTAAAGAATTATATTCAATCAGAAAGATCTCCTGGTTGTTTTTACACCAAGTATGTATTTGAAAACACATTCAAGGCATAGCTGAATTCTCAAAAATCCCACAAGGACACAACTTCTTACCACAAGTTGTACTCGTCTACTGCCACATATCACAGGATCTAACTCAGGCAAAAAACGGCAGCTGGGAAAAATGTAGAATAGAAATTTCAATAAATCCCACTGTACTGGGTTCACTAAAATATCTGTACAGAATCTTTTCCTGGAAGCACTTGTGATTAAGTAGAAATGATACTATTTAAAATAATTCCATGGTTAAGATGTATCAGGGTAATTAATATGAATTGATAATGTTAAAGTATGAGAGTAATTAATATTAAAATATTTGTGCTTAACATTAAAATAAATAAATTATTAACTACTAACATTGTTTATTCCTATGATAGAATACTAATTTAAAAATATAAATGACAATAAATGGAACCATGCACGAATTTTTGCATGTACTGACATAAATTATAGCCAAATCAGTTGTCACATTTACGTAGGAATAAAATTGTTTTCAGTTACATAAATATATCAGCTGTTCTAAAGAGCCTACCAGTGATGTTCCAATAGAGATCAGTGGGACTTTTGCCACATTCAGAAATGGTATCATAATCTTAAAAATGTCAGTACAAATATTAGTGCATAGCACACACCTGCAAATGTAACATAACATTTAAAAAAAATCGTTTAGAAATTTCCATGTCTTCTTACTTTCAAACATCATTACATGTTCTGTTTCAGTGTTTTCATTTAAATTAAAAGTCATGCCACTTATCTTAAACAAACACATGGAGTGTTTCACTATTACAGAACATGACTGACAGATAAATATTTTCTAAGGAATATGT
The DNA here is from genome assembly GCA_034008185.1 of Gorsachius magnificus. Lineage (NCBI taxonomy): Eukaryota > Metazoa > Chordata > Aves > Pelecaniformes > Ardeidae > Gorsachius > Gorsachius magnificus. The sequence continues at coordinate 171,389,512 of CM067081.1, forward strand.
GCTGCATATACCTCCTACAGTCATTGATACATTTAGAAATGTGGAATATTTTTCCATACAAAACATAACAATATACAGTCCATTTCATTACAAACTAAATACGTTTTTAATGAAAATAAAGTTAAAATGCTTACATTAAATCCATTGCTTGCCTACTGATGCCTTGTATGGCTTTACTAGAGGTGCTTGGCATTGTGTCTACTAATGACTTCACTGAGATATCAATGGTTCATATTGAATTTATGACCAAAAAATAGTTACTATGTCTTCATGTTAGTTTAGGGAATGAGATTACCCTTTTCTTTAACTGTATTGGTATTTTACCTGTCTAATAACCAAAATTAAATACAGAAGGAACATGTTTACAACATTTTAGTAAAGTATACTACAAAGATGTAAAAGTTGGGTTTACGTTTTGAAGACAAAATATAAATACACACTATCTAGTTAAAATGTGGGTTTCTTTACTTCCTTAATCAAATCTAAGAACATAGGTAATGTTACAGTTGATCTAATTACATAAAACCATATTAAAAATAAATGACGAATAAGCAGTTTTTTCTATACTCTTTACAATACAAAAACCACTGCATTGCAGCATAAAGCTGTGTACATATTTATCATAAAATTCTGCACTGTGTATCATTTCATTATCACTGTGGAAGAAGTATCTGTACAATGACTACTAAACCAGTTCTAAAGGGTACCATGTTTGGGACCTGGAAATATGGTGTACTGTCTGCAAGTTAGAAAGTCATGTTTGTTTTAGAACTATTAACCTAGGTTTCACTTTACAAGATAAATTTAAAATTAAAAAAAATCTAATTTAAAGACAATGACCTCACCACTTCATATTTTTGGAACTGGCTGCTTCATAATCCGAAAGCTGTGTATGAAGCCATTGGTATGTAAAGTCTTTTCTCCTTTGTAATTTCTCATCTAAAGTAGTATCCAGCTGCAAAAATTCTTCTTGTTTACCTGGGGAGGAAAAAAGATACTCCTGTCTTTCATTATTATTTTTAAATATCACTTTTTTAAGATTCCCCAGATAAACTTCAAGCATATTGCCTTTTATAAAAGAAAAAAGACAATTACTTAATTTTCTTGCAAAGAGTCCAACTAACTTGAATTTCTTCAGATATATTTGAGAAATGCTTTTAAATTAATTTTGAATTTTATGGTTTATTTTATCTTTTGGGATTAAATATTGGCCTTCTGAATAAATTTCATTTTATTGGGAAATAAGGTTCTCCTTTATTCTGAAATATATATGGGATTATATATTATACATAAATTGTTTGTCATAACATCTGTGAATGTTGCTTATTTGTGCTATTTCTATGCTTAAAAATACACATTCTATAAGGCAAAAATATCACCATTATATGCAAGAGTGGACACATGGCAATCTTTTACTGATATGATTCATTAAGTCACTTTAATGGCACTTTCTGATATTGAATTTCAAAGCAATTGCCCAAAAAATGAAATCATTTTTCACAACTTACTACCTACTTTTGGATCACAAGAGACATCCAAAGACAGAGAATAAAATAGCAACATTATGAAAAAAAGCTGTACAATTCTGGAGATCCTTCAGTTTTGGGGACCATTCTGGTGAATACCAGATACGTTCTGAAGCACAAGGAAGAAGGTGGCAGAATTGGAAGATCTTGTAGAGGAAGCATCATTGTTGCATGGGGATATTAATGGATTAAAACCTTTTTATTTTCTGCCCTTATACATCAACATAGGTTATGTCTTTTTGGCTTTGACTCAGGGCTTTTATGAGACATCAGAAAACTTTTTTTTGTACAAAAGTATTTTGTTTTTCTCTTTAATCTTATTTCAGTTGACACTGAGTTAGCTTTCCTCTTGCTGATTATTCCTTTTTTCCTTTCAAAGATTTTTCTTTCTCTTGGTGATAGGCAAACTCAGCAGCTACTAGAAGTTGCTTAGTAAACTGTAGGAGCATAGCTGTTCTTTTGCACTTGAACCAGCAAAGAACAGAGGTCACTCTGCTTTTTATCAAGTCCATTTGCCCACTATGAATGATTTGACTATCACTAACTGTAAAGGGGGGAGAGGAGGGATGTCAGAATTGCCTTTGAGGTCAATGGTTTCCTCATATTTTAAACTTTAGTTTTCATTCATGGTTTGACAACATAAACTGAACTTACAGGCTATTCACCAACTCACCTTTGTAGGAGGTTTGCTACATTTCGTTTAGTATTTTTTTAACTTTTCCTACTGTAAAAATTATAATTTACTTTGCATAAGCTGCAAAATGTAGTTCTTCATTTGCATTTTACCTGCTCATTGCTTTCATCTTTTAGCTCTAAGTGAATATTTTTAAAGTATCATAGCTTTTTATTTCATAGTCTGAAATACAAATGTTTTTTGGTTATGCTCTCCATTTATCTTGATATAGAGAATCTCTATTCAAATGAAATCCATTCCCTAAGACGAACATGTTCAATTCCGAAATCCATAATTAACCTATGACAATTAGGCAAGGTCCTGGTCTGGAATATGAAGTCATATATGTCTTGCTAGTGACTCACAGACTAGAATTTAGGCAGAAGAATTTATCCTCAGTTGATGTAAAAACCTCTCATTTGCCTGCTTAGGAAGACATAAAACAAAAATCTTGGATGGAGAGTCACTGTATCTACCCAAATGAGGTTGTGAGGGCTGACTAAAAAGATCAAGCAGCGAACTGCTCAATCAGTGCCAAATATTAAAATATAGAGAGTCCTATTTATAGAGTTCATCTCCTTCCTTGATTAAAGTGGGAGCCATTTCTTATAAGTTTATGATATTGCCTTCCCCTGTTCCTGGTTCAGTACAGCTTCCTGGCCTTTAAATTTTGAAAATGTATAGGTTCCAAGTCTGCACTGGTACCCTTATAGCTCTCCAGGTGAAGAAGATGCTGATTAATAACAGCAGTAAGAAACATTCTGTATGACTTTGTAAGAGCAGTCCTGGAGATTGAGCTTTCTGCTTTTCAGCATATATTCTCCAGTGAGGAATAGTTCCCCAAGACATTATCTTTCTTTTTTTTTCTTATTTGTATTTACAGATAAGTTGGTTCAGTATTACCACCTTTCTCAGCAGAATTGCTTCTTCCTATTAAAAGGAACAGTATTATTTAAAAAATAAGCATTTAATAAAATGGTTTTTTTTTTCCTTTTCCTCCACTAAAAGGGGAATCTATGTAGGGATTTAAAATCCATATTAGAAGTTCATGTCTGAGTCTGTGTGTCAGTTATGGTCAGAAGAAGATGCATATATAATAAGCTATGAAAAAACTTACAAAAAAAGAGGAATATTTTAACTTGGCAAGTCATTTTTCCAAAATGATTGTAATAATTTGCCTTAGTTGCAGTTTGAATTTTTGACTGAATTATGTTTGAAACACAATTGGTTCTATTTAATACAATTTTATTTCATTTTTAATTAATTTTTATTTATTTTTGCATGGTAACTATTGAATATTATTGAAATAAGAAAGTGACCAAGATAAAAGTGCATACAATAGGGTTTTTTTCCTAAAAATTATATATGCTATTAAACAGAGTATTCTTGTTCCATATTAGTGTTAACAGCAGCTTTTTTTTCTCAAATGGGCAGACACTGTTCAATAGCTTGTTTAATAATGCTGCAGATAACTTTATACTATTTTCTTATTTGGAACATACCCATATTTTTACTTTTTAATAGTAACAACTCTCTTTTTAATTCTTATGAAAAAATACATTATGAATTAGAACACAGCATTATCACTTTTCTACTCCACTTATGAACATCATGTGTTTGAGGATCTGGTGTATCAGTATCATTAACATGCATTTGCTTGATAGCTTTCTTAAATTAGGGCTCTGGGTTTTTTAAAAACCTGGACCTGATTTTGTAGAAGTACTAACACTCACAAATTCCACAGAAGTTCCAAAGAGCTGTAAGCATTCTGCATCTTTGAAATGGATCAGACCTATAATCTTTAATTGTTAAACCCAGACAACTCTTAGAATATCAAAGAAAAAAGAAATACATCAAAGAAGGCATAACTCTCAAAAACCAAATTAATCACAGAGGTATTTAAAGTATCGTACCCTCATTAGATTATTACTTCTAAGCTTTCAATCTTTTTGACTTTTCTTACATGACACACACGTTAATAATTTAAGATTGGAATAGCCTGACATTGGGCAGTAACACAGTAATGATTTTTAGGTGTTGTCAATTAATCATCCACACACATACTGCGCACTTAGGCCAGATCCAATGCAGCTTTCAGGGGCACCTACTGCCATTTTCCTGCAGAATGTGGGCATCTAAGAAGAGAGAACTTATTTAGAAGTTCTGTGCACCTGAAATGTCCTTGGAGATGAAAATTACAGGAAAATAACAAATTCTTTTCTAGGTCCCCAAATCAATATGCAAACCCCTAAGAACCTGAACTTTGGGATCCAGAAAAATGTCATCCTCCGTCTGTCAAATTCATTTGCTGGGCATGCTCTGAGACAGCACAACTCATGATCAGTTTCAAATATAGATGTTACTGTATGTACTTTAAATTAGACTATCACTGGATAATCCATTAAGTGAGTTAAAGGAGAACTGCTAAGAATCTGTGAACTAATTCTGGTGATGTGCCCTAAATTCTAGACAGAGTCAGTTTTCTTCTCACAGTATTTCCTTCAAGACTGATGAATCTTGTGTAGCTGTAGCAGTCAGCTTTAAGAAGAGGATTGAAACATACCCAGAGGGAATAGTTTGGCATGTGGAAGCCAGAGATTCAAATCTCACCAGGTTAAGGAGTACCTGAAACTTGTCTCCCACTGCCTAAGGCATACCTCATACCCATGTTCCCCAGTGCAAGGGCAAGTGTTCTTAACAGCAAGCCAGTACACAAAAAGAAGGAAGATGGCTACACAATGTCTACCTTCAGGGTGATCTTTCAGATTCTGCTTTTTAGTTTTCAGATTCTATACCCAGGAAACATCGATCTTGATTGTTGTAAATCCCAGTTAGCTACTAGACTCTTTGTCAATTTATGAGCAAGTGCATGCTGAGGAACCTGATTCAACAGTGATTTTTTTTTTCAAATCTATTTGATGATGGGAAGATAAAAGTTCTAACTTTAATCTGTCATATGTTTCTTGAAACAGAGAAATGTGTGGAGAAGTCTGCATTGTATCCAACCTTTTGCAGTTAAATTTTGTGTATAGAGGGTGATTTAATTAACTTCAAAACTTGCTTCATACAGAATACAATACAAATAAAGTAGGAGACTAAGAAAACTAAGACCTACAATGTGAAAGAAGGGCTTGGAATTTCTTCAGCATTCTAAGTTTTCCTCCCTTAATATAAAAAATATGTCACCAGAGTTAATTTTGTCAATATGTATTCTGGAAATGGTGCTCTTAATATAGGAATTAAGCAGCTGAGCTTGGGTATAAAATTCATATCTATGCTATTAATATATTGAAATTTTTCTTATCTGTCAATATTCTGGTATACACTACTGGTCAGCAATATATATTATGAGGGCATGTGCGTGTGAGTCTGTGCACGAGTGTACAAACTCTATAAAAAGATTACTCTGAATGATAATTAAAATTATATATACCCTGTGAGGACTTTTATAATTTCTCCTATGTCTTCTATAAAGTTACATTATAGAATCATAAAATTTTTTAGGTTGGAAAAGACCTTTAAGATCATCAGGTCTATGTTATAATACATATTAATAAATAATCTTGAAATCCCAAACCTAAAATCCAACTTTTTATCTCATTTTCTCCGTATGTTCGTGAACAAACAAAATGGCATTATTTCTGTCACAATCTGTACAATACACACAAAACAGAAAGCAAGAACTATATGAGTAATAACATTGCTACCAAGGCAAGAAACTGAAGAATTTGGAAACAGGAAATAACCCCCCCTGTCCTCCACCCCCAAAACCATCCAGAAATTTATAGCAGAATGTAAGAGAAATGAAAGAAATTTTTTGTCTTCCACAAAAAGCTTGACACATTTGTCAGAAGTCACAAAATACACCTAAGCATTACATAGCAATCACTACATGCCCAAAATACTGGTTTTGGAAAAAGAACAGTATTTAGAGTGGACTTTTAGCATGCTTACAGGTATTCAGTGAATACAGTTATATTAGCAATATATAGAAGACTTCCAGGCAGTTGGTAGTATAATGTGGCAGTAACTGATACAGAGTTCTTTTCACTTAAAATTATAGTATCTCCAGATAATGTTTGTTTATCTACAACTCAGGTCTGGAATTTTCAGATGGTGAAACATACATTTCTACCATAAAACCGCAGAAACTTGTTTGTGACATAGCCATACTGTATGGATTAATTAATTTTAGATGTTACTTTTTCATCTGAGTAACTTTTGACTAAATCAATGTCCACCTCTAGGACTGGAATGAATGAAATAAAAATATTTATAGCAGTGTCTGAGTGAGTTCACGGCTGAATAAAAGATGAAATACAATTTTTTCACAGGAATACCACATCAGGTTATGACATGCAAAATTTCTTGATGCTTAAAAATGCATTATCAATTACACCACAACCAATTTTGAACATGGGAGTGCTGATCAACCCACAAGAGCACATCTTTCAAAAATTATAAACCAAATTATTGAAAAGAAAAAAATATTTATGAGTATTTTTTTCTAAAACTTTTAGCCCTTTTTCTCTTTTTACCAGGTATTTCAGATCTTTTCATACTATAAATAAGGTCTACTATATTACTATTCCATCTGCAAACCTCCTTCTCTTCTCTAATCTCTTCATCTGCTACTGTAATCATGTCCTTTTCACCACATGACTGTTCTTGACCTCACCCTCGCACTCATTCTTCCTGCACTGAATCCAGGTATGCACCACACTCTCAGTTAAGACCATAGTCTTTATTTTGGTTGTCCTTTTCCTCCTTGTTTTCATTTCTACTTTTTACTGGTTTTTACACTGTGCTCTATTTCTGGGTGATTAACAACAGTAATAGAGCTTCACCTACTTAGTTCATCCTGCTTCAGTGGTTACCACTTTTCAGCCCATGCTTTCTGTGTTCTCTCTTTGATGTCTTTTTATTAGATTATGTAAAAGCCGAACTCTTTCATTGAGATTCTTAAACCACTGAAACTGTACAAATTTCAGCTTCTGAATTCAAGGAAAACAGGATTTCATACTTGGGCCTTCCCATACATTCTTTTCTATTTTGCTACTTGTTCTTGCCTCTGCAGAATACACCACCACTACTAGTTATCAGTAGTAATTAGTATTTATCCCTAGCTTATTGGTTCTGCTCAATTTGTTCCTTTCCCCACACTGAGGCAAATCCAAGTCTTACTTAATCTTCAGTGCTGTACTTTTAGGACACCTCACTTAAAGTTATTTCTTCCTATTCATATCACAATAGCATTGATGAAGTTCTCCCAGTATTTCCCGATTATCAAATCTCTTTCACTGCAACCCTCTGATCACACAAAAATCTTGCAAACTACTACTCCATATTAAATTGCTTATGTTTTTTACTCTTCTTGTGAACATGGCACATTTTCCTTTGAATTGCTTCATAAGCTTCACTTTCCTGGCACTGACTTCAAGGCAGCATTAAACACTGTTCCTTCCAATTTATCCATCTTTTGCAACTTTTATGGTCTGTCACCACTTTCTGTACTCCTCCATTTATGTTAAGCAGAATTTCTCATTTCCCTTCTATAATTTCCTTCATAACAATATCAGTTTCTTATAATGAAATTTCTTAAGACATACAACACCTTTCTGACTTGATCTGTAAACCTAAAGAAATGTTTCACCTGAGGTGTGTACAGGAAGATGCCACACATGCAATTGTTGATTTCAGTTTTTGCTAATTTATGACTGTTCTGAACCGATTCAGGCAGTGAATCTTGGGATAAGAACTTGAATATCTATTTGGGGAAAGATAGAGGGATTGAATAGTGAAGGGCTAATAATAATAATAATGTAAGAATAGGCTGCTTGGGTCAATTAAAAATAAGTCATAGAGATGGGAAGAAAAAAATAAAGGAACAGTAGTGCACTGGTTTAATACAGGTCACTCTCTCTAATAAGTTGTATGGGATTCACTTATCCACCAAATAAAGAATTACTTCATTAAAAAAGTAAGCCAGAAAAGAAAACAATATTCTGCCATTTGATTAAGCTGGTTAATATTGTACCATTTAAACAATCACATTTAGAGATATGTAGACAACTGTTCAAACACATTCATATCAAGGAGATATTCAGCAAATTGGTTTATTTCTTCAGAATGCTACAGCAGTCATTTTACATTGGAGTTAAACATATAGTTATGGTTATTTATTTTAACCTCATTGAATGACAAAGGCCATGTGAATTTTTTGCCATAGAAAAGCAGAAAAGCAGAAGAAAAAGCAGGAGAATAAACTGCAAAAACATTTGAAAATGTTAAGATTCTAATTTCTTTGAAAACTTCCAAGTCTGGAAGTGCAAATATCAAGCTCTGGTGACTTTGTGCTTACTAAATTTTTGATTAAATGCTATATAGTCACTGGCTCCACTCAGTTTAAATGTATCAGCTGCTCTAGGCATTTTTGTTTGTACTAAGGTAAGTATTGAAGGCATCCAAACATCAAACTCTTCAGTCCCAGTACATTGTTGGACTCTTATATTGTGGCAATAGTATAATAAGCAGCATTACTGTTAGGATAGCCAGAAATTTTCATACTGGATTAATGCTGTGGTGAAAGTCAACATAGATTGTATTTTGCTCAGGAATAAATGTAAAACAAGTGACAACAGATTGGATTAAGAGTATGTATAAAGAATATTTCAATATCTCAGCATCCACCTACACACACAGACAGACGCACAGACACAGACACAGACACAGACACACACACATGGCTTCCTTGTGTTCCCCAAACTTAAAACAGATCAAAGTTGCATTACAACTAAAAAGAACTGACTAACATTTCTCAGTCCAGCCACCCAAGGTCAGACTTGTTTATCCATAGGTTCGGAAATAACATGAAATAAGTAGTTTCTTTCTTAAAAACCAACCAAACAAAAAAAGCCCAACCCAAACCCCAGGTCTACAAAACCAGAGAAACTACAGGGATGATATTCTACACATGCACACACAGAGGTGAGTTCCTGATGTAAACGACTTCCTGCAACAGCACTCTTCAAGATCCGCTCAGGCTTTTACAAGTTAAAAAAGTACACAAAAAACCTTACAGCACTATGCTGTACATTCACATTATTCTTTTGTGCAGTCCTCTATCAACAGGGTGTTCTGTAGTCTACATATGACCTGCTTCAGCCACTCAGCATGGGCAAATTTAATCATCAGTGCTACAGAGAAGTAACGCTGGAGTATAGCTAAGAGTGACCCAGAGATCTCTGGGTAGTCAAGGCCCTTGAAGAACCAAAGGCATCAAGGAGGAATAAAAAAAATATTTTGAAGTTATGCATTCAGTGTTTCTATGCTTAGTTATCCATTAGTAAATGTAAGGAACAAATAAGATGGAAGTAGATTGAGCCTATTTTGTTTACCCTTACTGCCTACACCCTATCTCTACTTTTTCTCATAATCTTTGGGAATTAATAAACTCCCTAACTTCTCTACTGAAAAGAGGAATGGATTTTATATTGCTTAGGAGAAAATTAAGAGATGCATAACATCAACAATATTTTTTACAGAATCTTTTAATAGATTTTATTTCTATACATTCCAGTTTTTAAAATTAACTGACAGAAACAATCAAGAACTGGAACAGAACTGTTTAGTTGCTCAGTAATGAAACACATTCCCAAGCAAGAAAAGATTATCACTTCACATGGAGTCCAAGCTAGACGAATACCTTTCTCTAAATTCAATAAACCAAGCAAAATTATTTAAGACATCAGATCTTCCAAAGGAATTCTCAAAAAAACAAACACAAAGGAACATTTTGTAAGAGCGCAGGAGGTCTAACTACTATGTTGTCCCCTATCAAGAGGGAAAAAAATACAAAATACAATACATTTTATTGAGCGTGACAACCATTAAGGTAGGTTTTGTTTGTACTGAAGGACTTAAAAGTACAAGAAAGGGACAAAAAAATCCAAACCCAGCAAAAGATTTGTTCAAAGTAACGATTTGAGGTTGCTTGGTGAAAAGAAGAAGATACATATGCCAAGTATTAAAAAAATTAGTAAAAATAAATTATTACTCAGGAGAAGTATGAAGTTAGTCATTAAAGCTGACTTACACTACATTAATAATTGTTCCATAATTTTTATGAGCAAGTAATTAAAATATGTACTTTTGTATCACAGCTTGGAAATGTACATTAAAAAAGGTCTTTATTATGTTTACTCTTGAGAATAAACATTTTTTCTAGATAGTTATCTGAATAATATATGAACTTGTTTTTTTGAACTCATGTTCATCAACACACATGATGTACATGAGTACCATAGGCGACTGGTACTTTTCAATGCAGAGTAACACTGAAAGCGAAATAATGAAATTATTGTATTAATGTCAATACATAGTTCAGTTATGAATACCTATCACTTGGTTATCTATTTATCTATTATGTATATATACAATTTCCAATTTAGAAGTGTTGCATTTTGTGGGGGTGAAAATCTAGCTTGCTTTCTGATGCTGACGTGAAATACCTGTTGCTATTTGTAGAAGGTACTGTGACAACAATTCACAGCTTTGTCAGCGCAGTAATGCATAACAGCAGAACTACTCTGCATTGTCAAATATACACACAAAGTCTACACAGACTAAGTGCAAGGCTGCTGTTTAATTTACTTTATAGTAAAACCCAGAGGTACCACTGAAGATCAGGCCTGTCATTATGCCAAACGTTGTATAAACAAGGCTTGATTTAATGCTCATTGAATTCAATGGAAGGAAAGTCTCAGATAGACATGGTTCTTTTTCTTAAGACTCTACATCTAACATGAGTTAATCCCCAAGCGTGTACAATTCTTATAAATTTATATCCAGCTTAAAAATATCCATAAATAATAAACTTAGGAGTGACTATAAATAAATATGGACATAAAAGTACTAATTCTGATTATTAAGTTATACTTAATTGGTTGATACATCATGGAAGAAAATAAACAATATGAAATTCCAGTGTTTTATGGATCTATTAAAAAAGGGAATTCCATTTGTAAAGAAGGACAGGTAAAAAAAGCAAAACAAAACCACAATTTGCCTGTAAGTTGCCCCAGGATAATTCTTAATTCATAGGGCTCAAAGAGCTTAGTATTTTTATAGATTTCTTGATTAACTGGACTGAAATTTTCAGCTTGTAAACACACAAAAAATGCAATAATTCAAACATAGTATGTAACTTTAGAGAAACCAACACATAGTCAAGAGTATTCAGCCCCAGGGGAACCAAACTCACTTAATTATATTGATTCTGGATCAGTTATAGTTACAATGGCACAGTTTTTTTTCTATCCATGCAGAGAAGGTTTGAATGATTTACCTCACTGAATGAAGAAACCAGAGCTGAAAAAGGAAGAAATTACCCCTGACTCCTCCTGTTCTTTTAATTTTTAGACCTTTATTTTAATTATTTTTTAAATGAGAAAATGAACAAACCAAAAAAACCCCAGTTCTCTTACTGAACATAATCTTCTTTAAGCTTGATTGTAAACATTTTATTCTTAAGAGTAGGTGGGTTTAAATTACTTTCTTTTTTACTAAACTTTTAAGCCAAATTTGCTATGAAACTCTCCAACTTACTGACTTACATATATATTTCTATGTATATAGATGCAAAATTCATTTGAAAAGGAAGGAATAAGTTAAATACCATGATGATTCTGAATAGTTGAATTTGCCTCATGTGCATTGTTTATATTTGCAATAGCTTTCAAGACAGCCATAACTAATTCACTTAAAAGTATATATTGTTTTACCTGTTGCATAACAACAGGTAAAACAGTTGTCCATTCCTAGCTTTGCTTGTTGCAGACAACTATCTAAGCTCCTGCAAACAGCACAGGAACTTACAGAGAAATAAAGTCTGATCCAAAAAGGGGTGAAATCCCATAAATTCCAATTAGGTAAGCAAACTCCCACTTGAGATTAAGGAACTTGAATAGCTAATCTTACACTATTTACTCCAGAAGAAGAGAACAGATGATTATATTAACGAGTTTTACAACCTTATAGACTAAATTAGCTATTAAAATTATATTGGCTTACATGGGAATTTGTATATGATTAAACATGTTTATGATTAAATATGATTTTTTATATGAATTAAATATGATTTAACTGGCCAAACTGAGATTTTACTTCCACTGTAACAGCCATTGTCATGAAGAAGAACAAACAGCATTCCATTGCCAGGTTTGAATGTAACAAGAAAATACCTGCTTTTTGCCTTATATCAGAGAACTTGTTTTCTAAGAAAGATTCTAATATAGTTTCCTTTTCATATAAGATACAACAATTTTAACACAAAGTAAGCTGAGTGAAGGGGCAAACAGAATTCTTTAAAACAATTGAAGAAATACAGAAATATCAAATGGTAATATTTACAGATTTTTTTAAAATTTAACTACAAAAGTAAGGACAAAGGACTATTTTGTTCAGCAAGATTTTTCTGCTTTTCTGAAAACCTAATACATTGATTGGAAGCAGTATGTTAGAGGTACTGATAACAGAGGCTAGAAAAAGGTATATGTATCTGCAGTGAGAATACAAAAACTGTATGTAAGTAAATACAGAAACTTGTCTGTAACTTGTACCACGGTTCTTGAAACTCTTTCAAATCTTTGAACTTCTCCATATTCTGGTTCAGTGAATGCATCAAGGGATACTAAAACTGGAGAAATGTCTGAATAGCATGATCATCCTCCAGGCAGCCAGGTCTCTGAACAGACTCTCCTTCAGGATTCCAGCTAGAAAAGGAGGAAAACGGGAGAAAAGAATGCAAAATAGTCACTAAACCCAAGATATCTAATTTTCAATGATATTTAAAAATTGTTAATTCTACTTACCTTCTCCTGGATTCCAAACAGATTCTTCAGCTTTCACCTGACTAGTCCTGAATAACTATATCTCACAGTGCTCTGGGTGCTCATCGGTACTGTATCCTTGTGCAACAGTATTAAGTATACAATGAAAAAAAGGGGATTTGCCCCTACTATTTCTATAATGAAAAAATATATTGTTGATGTGAAGTCATAGAAATACATAACACTCTCAGAGGGGAAATAAATTTCAAAGTAAGGAGTTAGTATGAGGCATGGATAACTCGCATGCTTCGTAATATAGTGAAATAATAGTAACTATTTGTACAAAGGTATAAAAACCAAAACTCCTGAGCAGCCATAACTGTGCAAGAAGCAACTTTTAACATTTATTTGTAAGTAATCTTTTATAAATATTTCCATTTGTAATAAACAAAGATGTCGAAAGAGAATTTTGAATACAGTGCACACAACTCACATGGTATGATGACAGCCTATGCAGTGTTTTAGCATATGTAGAGCAGACTACAAGTAGAGTCTGACAAAACCTAAGAAGGCAGACCTGGCTAAGAGTCAGGAGTCACGCTTATTAAATTGAACTCTCAGGGGTATCATGCAATCAGAGGTCACAATCGAGGCAACAGAAGCAATGTCACGATATCAGAGAAAGGGCCAATTCAGACCTGCTCCCTGACAGGCAGTGAGGTCACGGCTTGCGGCAAATAACTGTATTAAAAGGGAATATTCTCTGCACACTTTTAGAACTGTCATCTGAACAAACAAAGCCAGGTCATTGGTAGGTTAAATCAGAACTTTCTGCCTTAGTAGCACATAGCTTCCTTTCTTTTTACATTCACTACTAATTTCTCAATTACAAAATACACATCAGCTGCTAAAGCAGATTCTCAGTAAATTTAACTTTGAAATACACAGTAGTGTTTTAATTCCTCCTTTTTAAAAGTTGAATTCTATCTTTGACAAAAGATATGCCTGGTCTCATCTTAAACTGAAAATTACTAAGCTTGCTTCATATTAGAAAACAATAAGCATGCAAGAGCTTTAAGGAAATGATTTTCCACAGTCAATTTCTTAGTAACCCTAATACTCAATCTGCATTTAGAAACCATTAAAAAAATGAAAGTTATTAATAATCTGCTTGTTTAAAGTTAAAGTTAACTGAATTTCTTCTTTTGTCTGGCTACTTGGATTTTTTTATCTCATTACCTGGACCACGTTATCTACAAGATTCTACAAATGTAGCAATTTATGAAATTATAACCATGTTGGATTAGTTAACTTGACAGTAAACCCGCAAAGAAAGAACTAGTCTAGATTGTCATGTAAATAAAACTTTATTAAAAAATATTATCCCTGTATGCAGGCTTTCTTAAGAATATGAGAAAAAAAAATGTATAAAATAACTGGAAATTCCAGTATCTCTACCTTTTTTACACAAATAAACCAGATAAAATATCTGCAGTGCATAAATCAAAACAGCAAAAACCTATGAATTTCAAACAACTGCTAAAAAATGTTTCTGTATTGCACATGGTAAGAACTGAACTGTAAAGTTATGAAGTTGGAAGATGTACATTATAGAAATAACATAGCATAGATGTTACACAGATATCACTGCATGATTGTACTTTTTTATTAAAATATTTTAATTACTTGCAATTCCTTGTAAAATCATCTAAGTCTACCATACATATTATTTTATAGATTACATGAAACTTGTAAAAGGTATAAGGTGTGTATATATATATATAAAGGTATAAGACTTTGGTATAAGAGTTAGTACTGAATAACATAAAATTTTCAATACCTGGATTTCAATTTTAGAGTCTTGTTTTAATGTTTTGCTTGAAAAATGTTGCACATTACCAAAATATATTATGTATCTGAACCACAACATTATTACATATAAAAAAAGAAAGATACTTAAATGTGTGTTCAGTACTGAACACATGAAAATGGCCTTTTCAGAATGCTGTAGATGCCTGACCTCATTAATAGTAGTAATTTTCCATAACACCATAGTTCCCATTACAGAGTAGGAAAAAAATAATTCTTCTATAAGAAACTTTAATCGATTACATTTTCAAATCAATGAAAAGCTCTGGAGTAATGGCCTTCCTTTAATTCACCTCTAAAAGTACTTAAAATATGCAGAGGTTTTGCTATTAGAATGTATAGCTACAGGAAACTTTAACTGTGATTTAAATTTATCATATTGTCCAACTGAAACAAGATTTCTACCTATAAAATATTTCTAAGAATACATCATATTCCTGACCCATAGCTCCATAACAAATGGAAATTCCATTGCCAGATGAACATTTGTGCACTGCAACATTCATGATACTTTTATGGACACAGAACTTTCATTTTCTGTGGCCTATGTTGAAATACCATTTGCATACCAATATGATTTTAATGCTTGAACTACTCACTTTGGAAAATGCTTGGAATATATCTGAAAATACACTTTTAATGATTTCTTCATTAGAAATTGGTTTTTTTAAGTGCAAAATGAGTATTGGGTATTGTTCAGTAAAAGTAAAACAAATAAACAAACCACCCCGATATTGGCTACAGTCCTCAGGCATCCAAACAGATGGCAACAAATTCAACAATTACTTTTAACTAGACATACTAAATCCAAGTGCTGTAACACTTTATTTTAGAGGAATTTAGCCAAACCTATTCTCCCTTACCCCCTCCAACCAAATCCATTTGGATTTAACTTGTTGCTAAAATTATCTGTCTTTGCACTCTAAGACCTGGGTCACAACCTTACTTAGGGACAGGAAATAGTTATCAGGTCACTGAATGGTCAAACGAAAAAGGATTTGAAATGCTTCGGTACTCAGGGGTCTATTCATCCAAAATGATTGCCTTATGTAGTATTAAAAGCTGTGAATGTGGAGCCAGCTTGTTTACATATACATTGGCTGAGATGCAGATATCTATGCTACCTAGCTTTTGGACATAAAATGTCAAGGAAAGGAGAAAAGAGAGGTAAAATCTCAGAAGATGCAAGTAAAACTAGTTGAACTATTGTGTTATCTTATTCAACAATGAGAAAAACTAGATTTCAACCTCTGATGACATTTCAAGTGAAATCTCATTCTCACTGAAGTCATCATTGAGTAGCTATTAGCAAAAACCAGTAAGTTTTGGGGTTTTTTTTCTTATAGGTTAAAGATTGGTAAACTACTGTGGTATGAAAGCACAGGTTATAGCCTACATATTCTATAAAAACCAAGTTTTGGAAGTTTGTTGGAACAAACAAATACTCTCTCTAGCTCAGACACTACATTTAAGTCTGATGCACTAATAAAGTCCTGACACCACCCCAAATTATAACAGTCTGGAAAACAGTGGAGACATGAACAAAGAGATAATACACAGGCAGGTGAAATATGTGGTGAGAAATCTTTAACATGTGAATACAGGAACCCTAATGGCTGGAACCACAGTGAAAATTCATAATATTAAGTTGGTATGTACCTATGGCAAATACCTCCTGTTCAGAAACTTCAGGCAAATAGAAAATCTTTTTTCTTTTTTTTTTTAATTGAATGTGAAAAGCAAGAATATTACTAAAAATGTCATATGCCTACATCATTTATAAATATTCAGACAGTGAAGTACACTGCATAAATGCACATAAATGAAGTTCTACATATTTATTTTTAAACATATACCATAATTTCAGGACTGTTTCATTCCACGAATACTGAAAAAATCCTACAGTATCATTGATGGACAGGAGGCTAGAAAATTAGGCACAGATTTTATTTTTTAGTTTTCTTTTATAATAAGAAACTGGGCCACTAGAACTATGTAACTGAAGCTTGAGTGCGTGCACTGTAAGGCCCCTGCAGTCTTTTACAACTTTTCAGCGTACCGCTGTTGTGAACTGGGTTTGCACTCTGCCAGCAAAGCAGCTCTGACCCATGGAGAGCACTCCTTCAGATCAACACTGCCTCAGGCTTTACTGCTTTCTCCAAGAAGTCTTACATTTCAGGCATCAAGTTGAATTTCTTCTGGAGATGATTAACCCAAACCCATGACAGATTTTTTCCAAGATATCCAACTCCTTATGTTTATTTTATCCTGGCTCTTTTTGGATGTACTGGACACAAGTAACCTACTCATTTTACATGTTAAAGGGCTGGTGGAGAGCCATTAATTCCTTAAAACGAGAAAATATTTCAATGCGAGAGTTCTGTTGTGTGAGCTTAAACTAAATAATAAGAAACAAAGCCATAGAATTTTGATTTTAAAAGATAGATCCCCTCCCACACTACACGTTTCTGTAATGCATTTTCATCACATTTCAGGACAGATCTTACACTCTCTGAAAATGCATTATTCTGTCATTTTTGTCAGTGCTGTATGGTTTAGAAACTGCTTCCCTAATGTAGCATACAAATTTAAAGCCTGGGACATACATAATAATTGCATTTTACTGTAAAAATGGCAATTGGGTTAGTAAAATTGCAGTGTGGCCATATTTAGAATGTGGTTATTAATGATGACTTAATTTAGAAAGGGATGTTTGCAACCAATGCGCTTCCTGGGAATTGGTGCCATTTAAATTTTTCTGTTGAAAATAGCTAATTTCTAAAAGACGAAAACAGCTAACACAAATTATTAGCTATATTTCAATGTATTTTTAAATGCTCTTAAATAACAAACAATAAAATATTTAAAGCACAGAAAAAACTAATATTAGCATTCCACTCTCAGTACCTTCTCTTAACTCTAATGCAGATATTTAAAAGCGTCACTAATTTGAATCAATATAAATTCTATTACCATATATACTTTTTCTTCACTGTATTCATATTTCATAACATAGAAAATCTAAGAAACTGTTGATCATTATGTAACAATATTTTAATAAGCTCACATAATTAACTCAAAGGTAACCTTAAATTGCCACTTTCCAAAGTCTCAAGTCCACATTTTTAATTAGTGCTAGTAATAATAATGTATAAGAATGTTTTGCAACAGTTTTCACTTGAGACTACAAGGAGTTTCATAATTGTGAACTATCAGAAAGCTGGAAAACAGATCCTTGATATTTATCTTCCAATCATATGACATAATCACAAGATCATTTTACCCTTTATTCTTGTTCCAGTATGAAAAATAAATGTTATTTCTACTGACAATTTAAAGAGAAATGAATAAATATTTCCAAAATTAAAAGCCACCTGAGAAAGCACAATCTGCCCGTTATCAAATTTGTATTGGTGAAATCTGTCTTAACATTATACCTATTATGTTTTTTTTAGTCGCCAATGAGCATAAAATGACAGGAAATACAGTACTGCCAATTAGAACTACAGGTTCCCAAACTACATAAACATATCTTGACAACATAGTCCAATGCATTTTTAATATAGATAATCTTCCTGGCATTGGTCATTGTGCACATTCCTGGGTAAAGTCAAGTTCTTTGAAGTGTATGGTATAGATGTGCCACTGACAGATATGGATAGGACTAAAAATAAATGTACTGTATGTGCCAACAAATTGCCAATAAATCACTACATAATTCATTAGAACATAGCGTATGAAATTCTGAGAAACTAAGTGAATCATATCCAAATAATACTTGGATAGTTTGACTGGACTCTCAGCTGATCTACTTGCTCTACAGATTGGAATCCAGTTTCCCATTCCACTGAGCAGAATTTATTTGGATAACCCACCAAAACTGTTGGATTAAAGAGGACCCCAAAAAGATAGATACTGTTCCCAAAGCTTGTAGTAAAACAATGCACTAGGCCTGGGGCCTCCTGCTTTAGTTTTGAGCTGCTGTACAGGGACAAAGCACTCACACGGCTGGAAAAGTAGGTATCCTTCCTCTGTGTAAATGAAATTTAACCTGATTAAACATGCTGAAATGCCTCAGCGACTAATTGAACTTCCAAGAAAGGCAAGGAGTCAAATGATCTTTCTTAACTTTTCCAAAATTAGATTTTTAATTATCAATACGAATAGCCCCAAAACGCAAGCATTCAATTTAAAAGTAACGCAGGCAATGGTAAATAATCTGGTCTATACTTTCCAAAATGAGACTTTGATGTACATCTACAAACACAAAAATAAGAACTTCAATTAAACATAACAGGCATATTTATTTATCAATAACTAGTAACTAACTAATCAAATCAGCTTGCTGAAATAACCCTATCACACCAATAAAGCGCTAATATCTAAAGAAGCATGCAATCAAACAGAAGTGAAAGTATCAGTCAGGCTTTCATTTTCTTCAGTTTTTGATCAGCATGTTTCATTAAAACCATAAACACATATAACGTGCACTTGTTTATATAATTATAAAAACTTAATTAATTCAACAAAATAATTATTATGATCAAACTATGTTTATTTAACTATAGTTTAATAATGCATTACACATATATAAATTTTTAAAGAAACTGAAACAATCTAGATAAAAGAATTTTAAATGAAATGATTATTATTTTAAAACTGAACACTTAGTAATAATACAATATATACAAATACACAGAGAGTAACTGTTCATCATTTACTTTCCTTTCAAAATATACAAATAAAAAAGCGTAAGTGCTCTGCTTATTGGATTCATACACTTACTTACACTCATGGTATATGCATATATATTTGTGTGTGTATACACACATGTATTGTACGTGTATGTACTGACACATGCATGTACATAGACACACACATATACACTAACACACATCTAATTACATTCCTATGGTTTGTGCCTTCACATGTTGTTTGTATTTTTGAATGGTAAGTTTTTGTCTGTCGGAACAAAGTTTACTTATGCTGTTGATGAATCATATAATACAAAGGGGTTTGTCTCTAACTTCTGTGTGCTATTGTGATACAAGTGTGAAATAGTGGTCCCTGTAGGGATTTCTATAACTTCAGTGAGTAAAGCATGATGGTTTTTCTAAATTTTAATAAAAATTTATGATGTCACTCAAGTTTTGAAAATGTATTTTCCTACAATGTGTATGTCAAATTAGAGGTATGTGAGTTGTCCCATGGGATTAAAGTTATGCACAAGTTTTCAAAACTGGTTATCAACACTTTGCATATCAGCTCCTCACAAGTTTTGCAGGGGAAAAATAGTTGGATATTGCATCAGCACTGTGTCCTTACTATGCTTAGATATTGTTTTACAGATGCTGCATGATACAACACTGTCAGTATAATGCAGTAGCTTAGATGAGGAGGCAAATTATGACAGAATATAATCTTTATCTCAATACCACACAATCATCAGATATTAAGCTCATTCCTTTTCACTCTTTATTTTTATACCTCTAATTTTTTTATTCTTTTTTGTCTTATTTGCATTTTTAAACACAAACTAAAGACATGATTAAGACGAAAGACATTCATCGTACAGTTTAACTAGATTACCTCTTAAATATTCACTACTGTGATGTGTTCCAGTTTGAAAATCTAAAACTGTTCTAATTGTTTCACTTCCGAGGGCATCCCCTTTCAAAAGTAGCGATTCTGTTATTTAACAGATAACACATGTGTACTTGCTGTTGATGTTATGGTTTCTCCCCCCATTTCCCAATCTAAGAAATAAAGCAGGAATATTTAGAATGCTTTTTTTTTTTCAGATTTATTTAGTGGTTTATGAAGGAGATGGATTGGCATTCAAATTGCCTACCAGAGCACTGACTAGCAGTCTGTGAATGTAAAAGGGCTTGAATGGAGGAAGTTTATTTCCACCATGCAATGGACTGGTCTGTGTTCTCTCTTGACTTAAAATACGGTGTCCACAAGATTTATGGATATAGAGTGAAAACATTCCACCTTCTTGTTACAGAAAGAACTCCCATCGCAGAACAGACCCAAAGAAATCTATTCCAGGCAAAAGAGGAAGAAATGGTCAAAAGGTGAGAGAGGGGAAATTGGAAACAAGCTTTTCTGTGAGTGAGGGAAGAAATGACTGATAACACAACTCTGAAATTACCATGCAGGTGCTTTGGTTTGTAGTAGATAAAATGCAAAGTGTTACCAAATTCTAAATTTAGATACTCTTAGTTCTGTCTGATGGTATCTCAGATACACATAAATGCTCTGTGCTGCACTCTGGGTTCTAATTCACAACCTAGTGTTTTCTGACCATACCATTTGAAGTAGTAATGCCTCAGGTAGAAGGACAATTTTATGTTCTGGACAAGTATTGCTTGTCTTCTTGAAGGCTCAGCAGATTGCATATAAGCACACAATAAAAAATTGCTAAAAAAAAATTATTAGCTGGCCAAAAGAAGTACAACGGTCCTTGAAATGAAAGATAAACAAGAGTGCCACTACAGTGCTTGCCTTTTAATAGCTAATCTGCTACAGTGCCTTCTATCCAGGTATTCAAAAAATAATTTCAGTAATATTGAGAATGCACATACTGGCTTTCCAAAATGAAGGAAAATGTCTCCAGGTAGGAACAAATAAACCGGTGGCAGGAAAGCTAGACGAAACCTACACTGACTTTAGGGTACTAAGCCTGGGGTCAAGCTTATGCCTTTGACATAGCTTTGAACATTCACACTACTGTTTGCGGGCTTTGGGAATCCAGTATTTTGCAGGCATTTTGCACGTCCTATTTCTTCAGCATATGATGCATCCTGGCATATAAGCATATGCCACAGGAACAGATATGAGACACTGGGAATGCTAAGTCAGGCACAGTATATACAGAATCTCTATATTCTAGGTAAATTCATGCTTGGATACAAGGAAAATAATAGTGAAAACATTTTTCCTTTTCAGAATTCACCAAGAATTGTTTCCAACCAAATTTGAGCATGGGCTCATGAATGTGAGGCAAATTTGGTCTTTCATACAGCTTGGTTAATTGACTGAATTGCAGTTCAGGTATACTCAGATTGATTGCACACCTGTCTCAGAAAGATTCTAATTTCTGTGCTCATTCAGTGAATGTTAATATAGTTTTATTATTTTTAATTTTACTTTGCAGGATTGGGACTAAATCAGATAGCATATGGCTATGTCTTCGAAAAAGGCAAAACGACAGAGGTGACAACTTTGAGCATGTTATTGAATTGCAAAAGGAATTAAAACAGTCTAAAAACAATGCCTCTGCAAATGCTCAGCTCCTTACAACAAAGGTATTTTAAATAGATTTGGCCTTATTCTAATTGTACTGAAACCAAGGAGAGTTTTAACATGAATTTCAACAGTGGAAGAGTGACATCAGTATTTAAATGCTGTTGGAAAGCCAACTTTATATTTACAAACTGAAGATTCTTTTCTTGCCTTCTGTCAAATGGTGGGGTTTTAGGGAATATTTATGAAAGTAACTTCCTAAAAACATGTTAATGATCATCAGGAATTAATAGCTAGCTTGAGAAAAGGTGACAATGAGTGAAGAATTTGAAGCAATATTTCTTTAATAAAATTTTATTCTAGTGCTTTGTATTTTATACCTCTGGGACATGTTTTGATATTTTTATGATGAAGATTTAATAATAATAATAACAACAACAACAACAACAACAACCACCAAATAAATAAATAAGGCACCAGTTCATTATGAATTACTCTCTAGGAGCACCCTCCCCAGTGAATTGAAAATGAAATGTTTCACTGCTGTAACTTGAGATATCCAGGAACAGATAAGAACCTTAAACTCCTGCCTTCTTCTATTTGTGCATATTGTTTTACATTTCAAGTAGGCTTGCTTAAAAGACATTAGAAGTTATATACGCTTATATGCATGGAGATAAAGTGAAATATTTGTTCATACCTTCAAAGTAACCAGCATTTATAGGCTGTGTCTTCCTTGGTGGCTTCACATGGAGATGTTTATTTTCATTGTTTTTGAACAACGCCAGGCGCACAGCTGGGTCTAGACGACAAGAACAAGTTAAAATCAGAGGTCAGACCTTGCTCATTCATTCCTTCAAGCAGTTTTTCACCTTTTAGCCACTTAATAAATGAAAATACCTTTAAAAGTAGGTTTTATATTCACAAAGGATTAAACTTCTAAAATAAAGCAACATGAATACTTGTGCAACTGAGAACCAAAGTCACTGTTTTGCAGGGATTTTAACACTGTTGATCTCATCCCCAAATTAAAAATAAGTTCTAAAGCATATATTTGCAGAACACATTTAAAAATTCTGGGTTTAAAGCTTGAAATTAAAGCAGAAATAGTAACAGAATATATGCCAAGCACTGTTTCTAAAAGCTTTGGTTCAGACTTATTCAGCGGTCTAAATCAAGTCATTTACACCTAAAAAATGTTAACAGGAGGCAGTTTTTTGAGACTAAACTTGCAGATAATAAGCTAACCTTCTTCCATGTCCCATCCTTATTGAAATAAAAAATACTCCAAAAGTCTATAGACTCATCTATATGCCATAGTATGAAATCTTCTTGCAAAGAAGCAAAGATGAGCACAGAACTGTCTATAAATCTAGATAATACATGTTCCTAGACTGGAAAAAAAATATAAAGTTTAATTAACAAAGCTAAACTAATGCAAAACCACACAAGTTAGGAAAGGTGATTTTCATGCATTATTTCTTATGTGAGGGTTTGCTTGACATAGTAGGAAAGTAGGAGTTTAAGGGAAACAGTGGGTTAGAAAGAATGTGAAAATTCTATGCGCAATGCAGAATAAGCCAGTTGGTTATTTAAAAAAAAAAAAAAAAAAGGAAAAAAGGACTAAGAAGAATGTAGAAACAAAAGCAACTATATAATGACGAGCAAAAGTTTATAGGGTTTTGTAGGTATGCCACTGAGCACGATAACATGAGTAACAGAAAGCCAAAGGAAAAATCAAAGAAATATGTTTCACATGGTTAAAAGATGACGATAGCACAAGCAGACAAATATATTCTCAGGAATATCTGAGAAACAGTGAGGCAGAAGAGTTTTGTCCAAAAATGTGACTACAAACTCTCAGAAAAGAGTAGGAATTAATAAAAATAAAGAGGGAAAAAAGCAATAGAACTTAGCAAGAAAGTAGCTATGACAAGGAGAGGATCTAAATTTTCACAAAGAATGCAAGTGTAGCAAAAATGAATATGTGAGACAGTGCCAGAACAGATAGAGCAGGGAAACAGAGGAGATGGAAAGACTCAAAGAGCATTCAGACAGAATAAATTCACATGGCTAATTATGTCTGATGCTTCATTTTTAGCTTGTTACATGACCTTGTTGGTGTTTATTAATAGTTTATAAAAGCATCCACAATACTGCAGCAAAGTTAAGTAGCACTTTTTTTTTTGGTTTCCTTATTTATGGAAATAAAGGATCAGAATGCCCTGTTAAGTCAGTGGGCAATTTCTTATGAAGTTTAACAGCAATGCATAAAGTTGGTTTAGTTGGTTTTGACTAGATCTCTATATTTGCAGTAGACACTTCCGCTACAAACTAATGGAACATAAAGCAATCCTAAGAGCTCCACTTTTTCTCAGAGAGTGCTCTCTTGACTCAAGCAAGATGATGCAGAGATACTGTATCTTTGCTTTATAAGCCCAGACATGATCTCTAATAGGGTGAGGATACTTTTAAGAGATAACACATTGACAAACCATGTCAAAATGTTACGGTATTCTTGGTCAGCCCACACTGCAGCAGCATTTGGTTGACAGAATGTTCTTAATAGTGCTAACCTCTCACAAAGCAGCAATCTTCACTAAAGAAGGAATCGTGGAAAATATGGGTGGAAGTAATTTAGGTCATGCCTTCTTCCCAAAGCAGGATCAGCGATACCTTACACTTTGTTATTTCCAGTTGTCTAGAAGAACCTCTATCATATTGTATGATGATTATAGCTTCCAGATTAACCCAGGGGATGTCAGATTTAAAGTAATTTTAACCCACTTTTACTAACTAAAGGCTAAATTCAATGAAATGACCCAAGAAGCACAATAAATAATGATTAGCTCCATTAGTTTTAAAGGCAGATTATTAGAATGATTCTGATAATGGGATCACTTTATTCACAAACTGGATTACCAGGTTTGTAGATATTTTCACTTTCCATAGATGGATAAAGTAGGCCTATTTTGGCATGCCTCTCAACTCAAAAATAAATTTGCAGCAAACTAGTATTCTTCAGGGTAGCAAATGTTTGGGGCAGTAGAACACAGTAAAATCTGTGATAAAATATCTTGAAATAGTAGTACATTATATTTTAAAAGTTCTCTCTGAAATTTTAAGTAACAGAAGTTATAAAAAATATTTTAAGTAAAGTATGAATTACTATTGTGTTTTCTATACTTGTAAGGTACACAGCCATACAAGTATTATACACAGATAAAAATGTACAGAATAAAATTTTCTGTAATTACAATTTTTCCAACATCCAGCATGCAGTGTTGATATGACACAATGTTGATAAAAAGACTTCTAACTTCTTCGTTGTGCTAGTTACAAAAACAGTGCCTTTCTTCAACAGAAGACCAAAGACAAAGTGGCAAAATCTATTAAAACCTCTTAAGACAAAATGCGATTGAGCATTTCTGAATTATTTTTGATTAACTTAAAATAATCCTGAAATAACATACTTTTTTTCCTATATGGGTCTATTGAAATTGTTCCAAAATGTTTTAAAAATGTGATCTTTCCTTAATCCAGCCTTCCACCAAATTCTATGAAAACTCTATGAAAATGTGAAGTGATATTAAGTTATTAGTGAGAACCTAGATTTTTCAAACATTTATTTGTGCACAGGGATATCAGCAGTAAGGCCTATGAACTGGGAAGAGAGGGAAATGATGGAAATTGTTCTAAGAGATTTCTATCAGAAGATTTATCTTTGAGTCTTTGCAAAATATATCTATAATAATCTATATTATAGATATATATCTCTATAATAATCTACAGGGATTTAACACAGTGCCAGACTACTTGAATTTGTACCTACCTGGATCACCTCAACGATTGCCTACAGCACTTTTGTTATTAAAAGCGAGTCTTTTTCTCTATCTAGTCCCAAATGTAGGCAATATTACACAGATTACTTTATAATACTAGTGCTTTTCAGTCGCTGAGTGAGCTAGGGAAATGAATTGCATGCATGCTTTGATGACAAGCAATCAAATGTTTTAGATTTCACACAGAGAACTCTGAAAGAGTCCAATAGTTCAAAATCATACAAATATCTTCCTGGATTCTGGCATACTCATTTAAATGTGGCTTATTAGTCAATGATCTGTGCTGGCAATCTAGGAACCAGGGAGGTAATTTAATGCACATTGCTTGGCTGACTCCAAATATAGAAGATAAGTTGGACAAACGTAAGATATGTTATAGAAACAATATGGAAGGAATAGTCACTGCCTGATCTGACACCACATTCTCTATACAACTTCTTGATAATATGTGAAACTGAAAAAATTAAATGTTTTTTATTCATTTTTGTTGAGCAATATCTGTAATTAGAAAAACATACACATATCTGTGCAAACTTTAAAGAGTTGATAAATCAAAGTAGCACAGAGTGACAGATGCTTATCTATAAGATAATTTAATTTGTAAATTCATTTGGAAGAAAGACCACATTTTGTTCCATAACTGAACAGCAATTAGAACTCCAACTCATCCATGGCTGAAGTTCCCACATGATACTGCTACACGGAATACGCAACAACAACAAAAGTAGCTTACTGTCTGCTACTAAGAAAATATAGATCAGTGATCATTTATGTAATGTGTAAAAAGGAATAATAATATCCCCCAGATTTTTATTCCAACTGTTGTTAATTCAAAAAATCAATGTTGTATAGTCAGATCATCTGGCTTGGGGTTGTGGTTTTTGAGGGGGGTTGGTTGTTTTTTGGTTTTGTTTTTTTTTGTTTGGGGTTGGGTTTTTTTTTAAATTAGTATTGCATTGCTGTCTTAAATTCTAAACTAGAACTGAAAAATACTTGCTGTCCTCTATGAAATACCTTTATCATTGTGCTCTGGTTCTAGGAGTCAAAGCCCACTCCAGCTGCTTTTTACCTTTTTTTTTTTTACCTATGTTGCAGCAATAATTACCACCTCATACTGTCAGTCACTGACAAAAGAGCTTTCCTTCGGAGAGGAAATGGTTAAAGAAGAAGTAGTACAGCAGTGTAGGAAAGATAAGCTGAAAGCAAGACAAGGCTCCCAGCCCTCTTAAAACAAAAAGAAGTTAACTTTCAGAGGCTAATACAAAATACACAGAATCAAGGAAATTCAAAGTTAAGTAAAAAATTCTGTTTGGCTGTGCCAAGATATCTGTAGGAAGCTAGGACTGTTATGAGTCATAGATGCTTATTTTTTAAGCACAGTGAGGTGCATTAATCTCTGCTGTATTTAGATTTTTAATTAGAATTTCTATATAATTTTATGCACCCACAATAAACAGGAATATTTCTGACATTATGCCAGTTTTACTTGGCTGCAAAATTTCTCATTTCTTGCCCACGCTTTTTGTATTATCTTACTGTAGAGTAAAAACAGTTGAAGCAGACACAGCCTACATTTGGTATCATTAAAATACATGCCACAACTTATTTAACTACATAAACAAGCATACATAACTGTAGTGGATTAGGGCATAACAGGCCTTAAGGCCATTAGTCGGTGGGACCGGTCTACTGCAACAAAAGCATTGCCTGAATCACTCCCTATTATAAGGTTATGCTACTTTAAGCTCTTCCTTGTAAAACAAACCACAGGATTTGGTGCACTTGCTAGTATTTTCCATATTTTTTTCACTAGTGCAAAGGTACATGGCCAGACATATGAGGTAAGATACTTCTCAGTTACTTCTGCATATCTACAGTTTAACTCTGTACTTCAGCCAATCACTCTAGCTTTTTGTATAGGCAATGAAGAACTATAAGTGCTTTTACAGTGAGATTCAAGTAGCCTGTTTCGGAGTTATGTTTTAGGACAAAATTAATAGCATTTAAGGTGGCTATTTCTTTACACAAAGGAATGCAGATGACTAGCTCAGATGTGGACTTCTATAATTAACCAAATTAATCCCATCACTGTTGCAGTAGGAAAAGAAATGTTTTAGATGGAAAATGAGAAGGAATAAATTCCCACACTTGAGGATGTTAAGAATCGAAGCTGTTCATGACTGTCCAATCCAAGTTCCAATCCAGCAGATGACTATATTAAACAGCAATTGTAAAACACTCTGAATGGAGGCTGATTTAATACTTTGCATTTGTGAATCTCAGGCCTAAGGAAAAGGAGTTTGATAACATATGGAAGCGGACAGCATACTCTGACAGGCCATTTGTTCCTACAAAACCCATCAGTATCTTAGCATTACTTGCAACTAAGAAGATCGTTACCATGGAAGAGTTCAATGGCACATAAAAGATGTTTGGGATGATCCTGATCTTGCTGGTTTGCTTTTTTCAGAACTTAAAATTTTGCTCTTAAGTAAAACATGTAATAGTAAATGAATATAACGTAGAAAAGTAAATGAATATAACATAGAAAATTGCTTTTTTATGCCTTATATTTCAGATTTTTAAGTGGATGCTGGCTACATACTTTCTAGTGGTAAGGAATCTGTATCACTAACAAAATTATTAGTATACCTTCAACTATTTTAAATCAGAAAGCTAAAAAGAAACAGTTGCAGTTATAAGACTGAAGACCTGGAAATTCAAAAGAAAGAACAGAAATAATAATGCTAAAAATAAATCCTACAAGATTTCATATGCAGCATCAGTAAGTACAAGATGGATGAAGCTCATTTCAGAGGAGACGAAGGTGATAGGATGCTAATTTCTATGGAAACATTATGACACAATGTTGACATCTACTTATTCAAATGAATTTCGATCTGCTTTTAAATATTAGAGGGAATAAAGTCTTATGGAATTCCTGCTTCAGTAGGATTAAACTCACAGCAATGGCCTAAGATAGTGAACTCCCTCTCTCTCTAGTTATACTGGAATTTCTGTAAGCAGAAGCATGAGCATGAGCATGAGCTGTACCACACAGAGATCCAAGAAAGATACTGGCAGCCTACTGTATCTGGTTACAGTTTCCTGATCTAGACCTGGCTAGCCTCAGGATAAAGTATTTCTACTCTTAAATGCTGCTAAGTCCCTCTGTCCAACCAGACCCTCAACAAGACCCTGACTTACTCTCACCACTTCAGAAGAGGGAGCTGATGTAAAACACAATTCCATACATGGAGATTCTTCTCACATGAGGAATATTCCACCAGGGTAATTTTTTAGTGCAACAGCTGAGTTTTAGCATCAGTTTAAGATAAAAATACTAATTTAAAATGGTAATGTCCATTTAGTCCTTTCTCAACAAGGAAGGGCTGACTTTGTCAGTGTGCTGTATGAGAAAGCATACTTGGCTTGTGTTGGTTTTGGTTGGGGTAGAGTTAATTTTCTTCATAGTAGCTAGTATGGGGCTATGTTTTGGATTTGTGCGGGAATCAGTGTTCGTGCTGGAAACGTGGGGTTAAACCATGACAGGCTTGATAATCTTTGTACTGAAAAGAGATTGACTGTGCAATATTTTAAGTCATATTTCTTGGTTCTGGAAATTACGCTTTCTGCTTATCTGAAAAAAAGAATGTGATTTTAAAGACTGTCAGAGAACTCTATACAGAAGAATTATATATAAGGGTTATTTTTGTGCTTGATGTAATAGAAAGACAAAAAATTCTTATATGAGGTAGTGTCAAGAAGAGAAAACTCGAACCTATAAAAACATTGTGAAAAAGTTTTGCTAACTTTTTTAAAACTAGTAATATACTTTGAGAATATTCCAAGTGATACATTAAAAAGCTCAACACACATATACCATATTGAATAATCTGAACAAAGTGAATATAAACATATCCAAAAATCCATTAGAACTACAACAAATATAGGATAGCAAATTTGATATGCTCAATCAGACATTTATGACTGGATTAATTACTACTAACATAAACCAGGGAGCATATGGAGAAAAGATGACATAACCTAATAAGCTCTATTCATTAAAAAATGATACAGAGGTCACCAAATGGAACACTCAGCTGCACACCAGATATTTACTGCTTTTTTTTTTTTTTTTTTTTTTTTTAGGTAACATGGTAGGGCACCATGGGAAACTATCAGGATTTAAATATAATGACTTTAAACCCTTACTTAACCTCTCATCCATTTTCTCTCCTTTCCATAACACTAAAGGATAGTTTGTTGACTACATGCCTCTTTTACCCGCTCCCCCCCCCGCCATTTTTTTTTAATAGAGATTTTTTTGTAACATTTTGTCTTAGGCATGGTATTTAAAAAATTATACAGAGAAACACTTTTCTTAACTTAATCTGTAGGATGAATTTTTTCCTTTCCAAGAGCAAAATGTTTTTCAATATTTTCAAGACTTTATAGGGAAGAGATTTGCAAAGTTATGCAAAAGAGGAAAATTAACTGTAGCTTGTGATACAATTAATAAAAAAAAGTAAATAAAGGTGCACTTTCCAAAGACCATTTAGAGTTAGGTCCTATTGTCAACCAGGCTCTTACATATTTGAATGTTTCTTATACTAGAAATACTTTATTAATATTTTTATTAACATATGCCATTAACATTTTTATTAGCATATCATACTAACAGTTGATGGTTCTAAGAAAGGTTCATTGATATAAGAAGTACCTGAGAAGAACCAGAAGACAATTACAGGGAAGCTGGATAAGCATTATCTATTTCCATAATGAATACTTAATACAGAAAATATGATTTCATTTCATAGGTATCAAACTGTCATTTTCATAAATAGTTCTTGCATAAGTCAATAATTTGAACCTGAGATTCCCCCAAGAGAAAAATACAAGAAGCAAAAAAAGCAGAAATATAAATTCCACATCTAGAAAGAGAGATACAAGAACAAAAAGAAAAAAAAAATTCTGTTTAACATATCTGTCAAATATTCAACTTCAAAATCCAGTAAAATGTTTTTTAATATTTTATCACTGGAACAAACTGATTTCTTTACAGAGATTTAAACTGAGTTAATTTTACTGCATCACACACCACTCTAATTTTTAATGTTGTGCAAGCAAACTTTTTAAGAGAGACACTATTTTGAGATTTAACAATAGAAACTTTACATCGATATAACCATTTTTTAACTGTTGACTTACCTAAATGTTTATTACTATATTTTTTGGTCTTCATTTTATGGGCCCTCTTCAGCATTAGCTGTGCAGTAGAAATATCCTTAAAACCCCTAGAAGAAGAGAATAACTTATTAAACATTTCACATGTATTATGTTACACCAGCTGCATATTATTGTATAATGTGCTTTTCAAAAAGAATACAAGTCTATAGCACTTCTTATGCATGGTATGAAACTTTCTGAATTACGCAGATAGCTGCAACGCTTATCTTAATATTACATTATTGCAACTTATTAATATGGTCTCCCAGACACTTGTAAAAGTAATTGCAATAATTTTCACTTTGGTAGAACACAGAGATTCTAGAAAGGTGGACAGCCAACAATACCATACTTATTCCTGGAAGTCACTAAATAAGCAAAATAGCTTAACATACCATTCTTCTGAAATTCTCTCTTCTTTTTCAGACACGAATGAAAATTTCCTTTTTTCCTTCCAGTCAGAGACCTGTGAAATTGTTCCCTTCCCTGACCTGAAAACAAAGTATAAGAGCGGTTTTGAAAGGTAGGTAAATAAGGAAGGGTTTCGGGTGACTATTTTAAAGCCTTTGTTACCCTGCAAGTTGTTTGTGCCTTTTAAAGGCACTTTTGAAGATTGGGAATAATACAAAAAATCTATTTTAATACTCCAGGAAGGCTTTATCTTGCATAGTAATAAAAGTCTGCCATCAATTTGAAATGTTTACATTTCAATTACTTGAAGCATATTTCAGTCCTTTCTCTCCAAAAGAATGCAGCTGTGTAAGAAATCCCTTTTAATCTTTATCTAGTCTTAAAAAATCTCTATCTCAACATCTATGTTTTGATTATATGAAAAAATACAAATTTTATGATTTATGGTCAAATCCAGATAAAAAAAAATACACATATATATTCTAATATTCTTAATTCCGGTAGACAATGAAAAATAACAACTGGATTTAATATATTTGGTTTTAACAAGTAAATAGATTTTAACTCCAGTAATAGCATATTAACCAGAAGTACCAAAAGCATCAGAAAACAGCCTCAAATTCTCCTCCTTTTGATTTTTGTCAAATCCAAATTAACTAAATATAATGAAAAAAATTATTATTTAACTTACCTACTATGAAACTGGATATTTTCTGCTGAGTATGAATGTGGTCTGTTAACACACTGCCAAACTTCTTGTGGTGACAATGGCAAACTATTTGACTGTTCACTGGAATTTGGAGGCCTAGAATACTTCTAAGTAAGAGAAAGAAAAAAAATGCAGTTGATGATTCCTGCAAGTTTGAATTTAAAATGTGCAGCTAAACCTTCATCAGGGTTTGAAAACCTTTATCAGGGTTTGCAGAGTCTATCACTGTACCAGAAAGGATTCTTAATGGTGATATGCCCATTACAGACCTTACCTTCAACTAACTAAATAGGGCAAAAAGGTGACTTAATTAATGTCCCCAAATATAATGAATTATACATTTATAGGATTCCTTTCTTTTAATTATAGGAAATAAAACGTTAGTAATACTACACTTGTAATAAGAAGAGAAAACCCTACAAAAAAAGCTAAAACTTCAAAGTTTACAAATAACTAGCAGACACTACAGTTCAATGACCTTTAGCTGTTCTGAAAACATTCAGCTGTTGTCATATAATGCAGATCTTAGTATTTTTAGTGTGTCAACTAGCAATTTTTAATCCATTGCCAAATGGACAGACGAAGCACATCATCTTTTTTTCTGCTACTGTGAAGTAAAGTGTTGAAATAAATCCAAAATAAAGAAAAAACTAAGCAAATGAAAGAAAATCCAAAAGAAAAATTGCATCTGGGGATGAGAAGGAAGTCTGAGACTTCTAAAAGTAATTGTGTTTTTCAAGTCAATAGATTGTCATATTAATCACCCCAGAATAGCATATCCTTAAGGAATGAATAAAGACTGAAGAGTAAGAAGTTTCTGTGACATGTTACCTTTGGCCAGTGCAGCTGGTTTGAGAGCAGGAGTGTTTTTGAAGGGAAACGGGTGGAATCTGGAGTTAGCCATTCCTTCTCTAATGCAGCCTGCATGAATGAGTAAAGTCAAATAGTGCGCTGATAAAATCAGTTTAGTTTTGATAACTTTTGCAAAGTCTCTTTTAAATTGTCTTACATACAAGTGTTTTCCAGTCATATATCAGAACTGCCACCTGCAGAGCAACCACACTTAAAACACCTTTGACATGCTGTTTTGTACTGTTTTATTTTAAACAAATCAGATTAACAGCATTTGTGGGTTTGGTTTTTTTTTTTTGTTTTTGGCTTTGTTTTGTTCTGTTCTTTTAAATAAGATGCATCCCCTCCTTCTCAAATTCTTGTAATTTTATCCCAACATTGTTAGTAAACCCAAGTTAATAAAAAAGACTCCCAGACTCTGAAAAAATACAGACCTGAGGTACTTAAAGGCCTAAAGAACATGAACAGCTTTGCTTGCTGTTTTTGACTAATTGAGTATTTTATATCCAGATGTAGGTGCATGATTCTGTCAAACTTGCTTTTGTTGAGTTGAACTGAACTGGTGAATAGTTTTCATTGAAATCTGGGGCTAAAAAAATGAATTCTGGATGTACGTATTCCTTCAATTAATGAATTTTATTTTTGATGTAATGGAGTAATTTTCAAACTAAAATAATAGCTTGGAATGAAGAGGGGTGACAGAATTAGGTGCTAACTGGTTTCTCTGGCATTTCAAGGCAGAATTCAGTTCTCTTTCATAAAAACAAAATTCAGATTTGTTTTCAAACTCAACCTGTGTATGACTTATTTTTCTTATATGCCCTTGAGTTTTTGGACCACATGTTCTTTTGATATATTCTGATAAGTGAGAGAAGAAAATTACTCCCACACAGTAAGTAAATACCTCTGAAGAATTTGGCTTCACTTACACAGGGCTCAGTCATTCAGGCTGTTCTTACTTCAGCAGCAAAGAGCCTGGGGTTCATTCTTTTGAAAAGGTCTAATTCATAAAATTGGACTACCTTTCTCCCATTCACAGAGTATTTCAGATTGAACTGATTTCTGACCCTGAGAAATTATCCTAACTTCAGATACCTTATTTTGTAGGTTGTGTAAACAGGACTTTGCACAACCTTAGACTGGCGAACCAGAAGGGCTTCCAAGCCCTTAGAAATTCTGATAGACAAAGGGATCATTTTCCAGCTATTTTGAAAATGTTACTTCAGGTACTGTTCACATAACTTGGTGATAACCTTTTTTTTATAAGGTAACTGTGAACAAGTGTTCTTCTTCCATTTTGATCTAGCTTTTCAAAATAATTTTCAATAAATTTTGACTTTATTTTCATGTCTTAAAAGTGATGCATTCTTACATCTTCGATCCCTGTTTCTGGAATTCCCTGTTCTTTGATTACAGTAGTTATGGTTTTTATTCTTTTATTTACTAAATCTGGATAAATTCTATGCCCTCATTATTAACATTAACATTAAAGAGATGAAATCTCTTTACAACTCTTCCCCATCTTACCATTTCAATTAATGATAGATACACAACATTATCTTTTTTTACCACACCTCCTCTGTCAGATGGTTGTACATATTAAGAAATCTATGTAAATAAACTGTAGAGGCATGCAACAAGTAAAATGTATCACATTCTTTAACTGTTACATTTACCTACAACCCACCAGCCTACCTCTTCTCAGTGATTACTCTCACGCTGATAACCACTGAGTCGCTGATTCAATTTCCATTAGAAAAAAAGTCACAGTTAAAATCTATTCCAGAAGCAGATTGGAGTAAATCAGATCCCAAAGGCGATCATTTATAGATGTGAAATTGCTACAATTCAGACACAGCAGACTGATAAGCTCGTACCTCAGCAGAGACAAAGCTGTGGCATATTCAAGTTTTGCAGTTGCCTGGGGTCTACAGGCAGAATGGTCAAAATGAAGAACTATGAAAAAAGGAGAAAATCTGACCAAAAACAGTCAGTGAAATCAGGTAATATTCCTCCTTGTCCTCCTTGAATTTACTCTTCAACTGCACTATGCAAATCATATTTCTAGCTTTTCAGGTGAGAGTTTTTCACTTATTTTATGAGTGTGGACATGCAATCCCATCACAGGTAAACTCAATGTCTGCAAAAGATGTGTCTTCAACTTTGCTGGTATAAAAAGGTTTATGAAAAATGGCAAATTTCTGAAGTACTTTCTTCGTCCTCCATTTGCAAAAGGATCCATACAGCTGGAAGAGAGGTAAATTTCCACTTCTTGTACAATTTAAATGTCAATCAACTTAATTGGTGTGCACAATGATGTGTTCATTGGGTAGTTATATGTCTTACATTAACAGTGAATATGATCCAAGCTCTACTGTCAGATTTCAGGGCAAGCTTGCATCCTAGCTATTTGAATTTTTACCTCTCTGACAACAGAAATAAATAAAATTATGAAACATGAAAACTAACACTCCAAAGCTGTAGTCAATTTTTTGGAACAAAAATCACTTAAGCAGTACACTGATTGAATCTTTTTGCTTTATCGTTGTACCATAACCCAATTAAAGTTCTTTTCTTTTAACATTTAGGTTGAAAATTTTCTCACAAATGTTTTTGTAGTCCAGTGTTTGCCATTTCTTAATTTAATACTCTCCATGTTTTTATTTCTTTCATAGCCTATAAAATGTCTTTCAGCATTTTAAGTGTTGAAAAGAAATACCAATGAAAATATAAAAGCATGATTCAAAGGTATAAATATGCAAGATAAAAAAAAAGATAACTGATTTATCATTAAGTACATTTGGCACTCTTATGAATGTGTAGTATATTATCGAAATATACCACACTGTTGTTTTCTTTGGCCAAAAAAAATAAACATGTAATTGATATTCAAATATATCCACTATGTTTATCCCTAGAGATTTTGATAGCACTAAGTTCAAGAAACTTCTGTCCATATCTTTCCCATAAACACAGTCCTAAATTATAACTAATGCAAAGCTTATGACAGATTTACCAATACCTAAGGCTAAAAATATATCCATTTCTACTGACATTGTCCACTAAGAGAAAAAAAAAAGCAATCTCAGATGAAGTACAAAACAAATAAAATGATAAAGTTTGATTGTATGGTCTACAAAAGCAGTTATAGGCATACTGTATTTATGTTTATTTCTAAAGCCAAATTAAGGAATTGATTTCACAAATACTGAGGTATATAACACAGCTTTACACATGTGTAAATCACATACAGTTGATTTAACACATATTAGTTCATCTGAAGATACTTTTATGCTTCTGTATTCTCCATACTTTATTTCCAGTGTTTATTTCAAATGAACTTTTTAAAAGTTTAATTTTCACAAGCACAGAAAATATACCTTTCTAATTTTTTGTTAAAACTTCACATAAATAAATTCACTTTTTAACTTACTATTTGAAACACATTTTTAATATTTGGCTAATATGTCAAGGTTTTGGTGTGGGGGTTTTTTTTTGATAGACTTTATATTAGTTTTCATTTAGCTCCTGCTCAGGAAACAAACAAGATACTTCCAAGACTAGAAAGAATACAGACTACCAAATTCACTATTAAACACAACACAATTACCCCTGCTGTCAGTCCTCAACAAGAAGATGGTGTGAAAATATTTGGTTTGGGTCTTTTTCCTGAATTTTAATAATAAAACTTCCATAGTATCAGCTATTTCCACTTATCCATTAGGATCAAGAACTTTTTATCCTGATTCACAATGCATTTTTTAGCCTTTGAGAGTCTAATCCTACACGTTTTTTTTCTCCCCTTTGATTTTTCAGCTCAAGAGTAAAGTCTGGAGGATTTCATGGCATGTTACACATAGCATTTTTCATTTTGTTATTCCTTCATTTTTCAAATATTTATTCTATCCCTTCCTTTGCAAAATGTAATGACTATTTACTGACAAACATTACAATTCTGTGGTCTTGGAAACAGAATCCAATCCTACAGCCACCTAAGTCAGTGAGAATGGTTCTACATTCTCACATTTAATGGGGACTGAATGAGCTACTGAAAAGCATTTTTAGTACAAACATTATTTATACAATCTAATTCTAGGCATCTTTTATATGCTCTAGATTATATTCTGGAGCTACATAATCTTTTATAATGACTACACATGTAATTTGGGCTGTTCTGAATCTTATTTAAACCAGGAACAAAAAATAGCTCACAGGACAGTGTCAAATCTACACTGGGCTTTAAAGCACTTCTACAAATAACTGTCCAAACTGTGAAAAATGCTATTCACATATTGCCTTTCATCTCTCTTAGATCAAGGAGGATCACAAGAGTATAATAAAAACCAAACCAATCCCCAAAACTGTACTATGGTTAGAAGCAGAGGATGCAAGAAGGCATTAACAATACAGGCTGAAGGGCAGGCCAGCATTTGATATATAACAACTCTGTTCTGGGTCAGATCAAATATCTATCTCCATCAGTACTCTGCTTCCAGAAGAGTTCAGTCACAGATGCTTATGGAAAGAATGAAAGAAGCTGGACATGTCGAGGACAATGCTTCCCTTGGTATATTTCAGACCTTGGAAATTGGTGTTCCAAGGACTGTCTACTAATAACTAGGAAAAGATTCCTCAACTTAACAGTAATCTAACTTCTTATGAAAAATATAACCATCTAGTAGTCAGTCTGTTTGCAAGGTCATCTCTATATTGATCCAGAAAGAATGCAAGTCATTTACATAGCACAGAGCATGTAACTGCTCAAGTGATGTAGTTTAACTCTGAAAGGCTGCCATGGGAGCTGAAGCTACCCCAGGTTTCCAAACATGGTGGACCTCAGAATCACAAGATGATTCATCATCTGAGAAAACCATGAAACTATTTTGAAAATTTGGGAGAACTAACATTTTATACCTCTTTCCTTTCTTCTTTTATTTTCTCATTGATTCACTCACTGTTTGCAGGACAGCAATGGATTAGCCAGAAAAATTGTTTTATTGACATTTATGTAGTGCTTTTATTTATATGGTATATTAAGATAAAAATAGGAAAATTACGCAACAGAATATAAACAAGCAGAAGAAAATCAATATCCAAAACTCACTTCAAACTCAGACTCATGACTGGCCCCTCAGCATTACAACAGAGTAGGAGGAATGAGATGGGGAAAAAAAAAGTATCCTTTATTAAAAAAAATATTTCCACATTACAATTTCACAGAAATAGCATGTGGAATTCCTTGCTTTTAAAAAAGATTCACCCTCCAGTTCACCTGCCTGATTCTCTCTAACCTGTTTTTCTGGACTTCGGCTCCCCTCAGTGAGGCAGGCCATTACTGCCATTCTCAGCGAGAATGGCCTTTTTTCAACCAGATTTTACAAAGTATATGCCCTCTCTATGTTTAAATTTATTTTTAATAAGAATAATATGTAATAACAGTAAATATATAAATAAATCAGAATGAATCTTTCCACTAATTTTCTCTATAGAATACAATTTTAAATAAAATTCTTCAGGGTGATGAAGTCCTTGATTTCTACTTTACTAGCTTTTAGTAAGCATATTTGAATAGTGCAGATAAAGTCTAGTTCACTCCAAGAAAATAAAACAAAAAAGTTAAAACAAATAGACAAGTGAAAGACAGTACTTTAATCCAAGGCAGAACGTTCAACAGCATTCTATGACTATTTCAAAGAAGCTGACAAAATTTCTTTTTGGGCAATACACGCTACATGAAGAACTACTTTTCCTAGTGTTAAACATCCTGTAGGTTAAATAATTGCTTAGAGACTGGGAGGGGGAGTAGTCAGGGAGAAGGACCATATGCTGAAGGTTAACCCTGTGGATATTCACAATAGAAAAGGGCATACCACAGCCAGCCATACTGTACTGTCTTTCATCTTGCAGAAAGCTGTAACTTTCTTGATTCCTGGCAAACATATTTCACTCTGTGGTATATTTCATTCAAATATCATGCTATTCCAGGACAACATCTTTCCTTTCTCTTTAAACTAAACTTCGTTTCTGCCAAGGCCTAAGTATTCTTTGCTAGAAATTTCTTCTCTAAAAGCTTAAATAAGTCTTGACAAACTTCTTAAGAAATCACAAATGTTTAGCTCTTATAGATGATACAGAAAGACTAGATCACTTTTTTATGCTCATTTATATATTGTTGATAAACTGTGATTAAAGACTTCTTTTGAAATTGAAGATCTAAATATTTTTTTATATTTAGCCTTTTTTTTCATCCAGTCTTTTTAGGAATCAGATTACTCTATGGCCTAGCTTTCCTGAGAAACTCAAGTTCATGCATAAAGCTTAGTTCAATGTTAGGAGGTTGAATACCAATTCAGAGCCAGAGTTTCTAAAAAAATTCCAAAGCTAAGACAGTATCAAACATGAACATCCTTAACTGAATCATCTATTAGTTGCATTATTATCCCATTTCCATACCACAAAAATTGTGTAAGTTCCGCCATTTTAAAACTGTATGTAAATGTGTTGATTTGACCAATTTTATAAAACACTGTATAGAGATTTCTTTTTAATTAATTTAGTGGATATACATTTTATGGAAAACAGATCTCTGAACTGCAAGCAGTAGGAAAAATAGTCCTTTTCTCTGGATTTGTCTTTCATGCTTTTTCACATATTTTATGTGGTGAAGATAAATAGGTTAGCACCCTAATAAAGGTTATTTTAACCTTTGGCAATGCTTCTTTTTCAACCCTGTCTTTATATAAAATAAGAGAATTAGGAAGAAAAGTTGGGCACGGCTGCATTCTTATGATTGCTGAAACCAAACAACGTTTCAAGCCAAAAAAAGTAGCAAGTATCATATGGATTCCAGAGAAACATCATGATTGATGGACCTCAAGAGATTTTAAAGACTTATGAAAGCTGGTTAATTATTGGAGCACATTCTTGTAGGAAAATTGGAGGACAGGCATAGTTGTGTAGTTGTCCACTGATAAGAAGGATATATTGACAGTTACTGGAAAAATCACATTCTTAACATTCTGTTAAGAAAAACATTCAAGAAAATTTTATTGAGGTATGTCTTCTCCAAATGTCATTTTTCCAAACTGTTTAATAAGCTCAGAAAAATAACTCTTCTCTCAAATTCTTTAAAGGTTAAAAAAACTATGGAAATAATTTATTTTGGAATATACAAAAGTAAATTAATAATGAATATTTCAGAGACCCTAAAAGTTTTCACAACAAAAAAGATTGAATATATACATAGGTAATTAACTTTCCCAAAGTCTGAATCTTATTGTAGTTCATGTCAGTCATTCATGACCTACATGACCCAAACTTTTCTAGAAATGCATTTTTGTCTTAAGCCTGACACTGTTCAAAGGAAGCTCTGGGTCCTACATCTTTTTTTGAATACAGGAATAAAAAATACAGATGGGTAAACGGTAAACTCAACTTCAGAGGTTAGACATGGTTCAAGTAAGCATCAGAAACCTATGCTTCAAAAATCTTTTAAGATATACACCCCCAGCCACCTCAATAAACACCAGGCTCCCGGCCTTGCTAAAATAAAGGCATGCAATATGCACTGCCCTCCCCTTATTCATAGTGCCAGTCACTTTGTGATAGAAAGCACTGAAGTTGAACAGCCCTTGGTAAACTCATGCTGGTTGCTCCCAATCACCTTCTTTCATGGGTTTAGAAATGGCTTCCAGGAGGATTTGCTCCACAACCTTCCCAGGAACTGAGATAAGGTTGGTTGGCCTCCAGTTCCCTGGATGTTTCTTCTTGGGTTTCTCGAAGATGGGGGTGATGTATGCCCTTTTCCAGTCACCGGTATCCATCCCCCTTTCAAAGATGATAGAGAGTGACCTCAAAATGACATCAAGCAGCTTGTTCAACTCCCTTGGATGCATCCCATCTGTTTCCTGGGATTTGTATATGTTCAGGTGAGTTAAGCTGTGCTCTGGTTGGATAACATCTGCTATGTTCTAAACTAAAAGGACTTAAAGCTTCAGGCAATGAGACATGTATGGATTTAAGTGAGAAGAAGAAAGGAAGCCAACATCTCACTTTCCTCTTTGGTTCCTCCAAAAGTACTGCTATTTAACTCAATTACAATATTGGTTGCATCAATGGCCTCTTCTCACAGAGCACAAAGTCAGTTAGGAGAGCTCCTGAAATTTGTAAATAGGCATTACTAAAAAATCTTTTTCAGTGGAAATCAATGTGTGTGGAGATGTTAAATATTGTACATTTAACTAGATCCTTTAAACACAATCTATACCTACAATAAAATGCCAGTTTAACTACACAAAAATTAAAGAACTTAGGGAATTTATATTCAATGATTTGGGATTTTTTGCTCAGCTTTCAAGAGACTCCAAATGCAAATGTACTCACTGAGAAGAACTGACGGCTCTGTTATTATTTCCATTTACAATGATGCATTTGGCTTAGAATGACTTTCCTTTGAGGCTACAGTAATGAGTCTAAAACTCGACAGAACTAAGACTTTTTTTCACTTTTATACATTTTTCCATCGCTTGGCCTGTTTATTAAATTCTGATGCTTAACTTTGTCTTTAGAGAAATAAGACCAGACAGCATAATTAGCGACATCACTATACTTTGATATGTCATACAAGCTAAATATAATTCAGAAAAATACTATACCATTTGGCTAAATACAGGTTCCAAATGATATCTTTAGTGTCATGCATCATTAGTGGGCTTTCCTTTGGAAAGTATTTGTTTGAATCTGGCTATTTAACCAAGAATTAGATAGAGACAAGCTGTGAAGATAGTTTCTATTTAAAAATTGAAAGCATTTTAGGTGGCATTAAGAACTGAGATGGTGGAAGGACAGAAAGCAATCAGAGCACATTCTGCACAAGCTGTGAAGCTGGGGTGTTAGCGATGGCCACAACTCCTAATAGCTGTGTTTCTGTTTATTTTATAAGTTACTGACTGAAACAACCTACTTCCAAGGCCAGGGTGTCTATCAGGCAATTAAAAACCAAGATTTCAGCATTTTAGATAGGTGTCACTGCTGAAGGAGGTAGAAAAGAGGCATTATGTATCTGATGATGCCACAGACTGAGAATGGCATGTGATTCGTTAACACAGAAGCTGAAGAAGCAGGATCATATCAAGGATTGTT
This sequence comes from Gorsachius magnificus, assembly GCA_034008185.1. Lineage (NCBI taxonomy): Eukaryota > Metazoa > Chordata > Aves > Pelecaniformes > Ardeidae > Gorsachius > Gorsachius magnificus. Next base: position 171,431,844 of record CM067081.1, read on the forward strand.
GATACACACTCGTTGAAAAGATTGAAATTCCAATACGTTATTTAGAGTTTTTCCCTTCCTTTTTAAAAGAAGAGAATGGATCTAAGAAATTTTCATCATAGGCTTCTCTGCTTTTCTACAACACTGTACCTTTATAATAAATTTGATGAAAAAAGGATCATATTCTTTACAGTGTACAATACAGAAAGGCTGGATTCTGATCTGACATTTATAAGCAATTACAAGAGCTAGACATGTGCAAGAGCGTCAAGATACAAGAAATGTTATGGGGACCTTCTAATCCATAGGCTACACTTATTTCCTGGCACTAGGCAGAAAAGAGCAATCACTGTCACAAGCTCACAGCCTGAGACAAACCACATCATGAAGGATTATCTGAAAAGAAAACAAAACACATTGTATGTGTCTAGTTTGGACATGTGATAAGAATACTAAAGATGGGAGATGTAAAGAAATTGTTGTTCTAATTGCTGTTTACTTTTCAAGAATTAACACATATGAGGTAGTTTTTATTCTTCTCCCCCCCCCAAAAAAAAAAAAAAAAAGAAAAAGAAAACTGCAACCTAGCTGCCATGGAAGGCAAGCAAAACAATAGGAATGGCTATGTGTCTGAGAGTGGATATGAGATTTTAAAATTCTACATGATCAAGCTCAGAAGCAGAACAACACTTTGTCTCAGGGCAACAGATTTATTCCCTTTGATGAAGGCAGCAGTGATGGATTCCTTTTTAGCTTGGCTGCAACTTACAGAGTTTCTTTTTGAAAAAGTATGAATAGACAGTCCTGATTTAAACTACATTCAAAAAACAAAGTTTTGAAAAATACAGTGTATACTTATTGTGCCATGTAACCATCAATATTGGTATTTACCTTGATAAGAATAAGACATATGCTGACTCAGTGTAGGAAAACAGTAATTTATTCAATGGCCACTGTTCTGAGTAAAGAATTGTCTTAAAACTGATCATATTCAATTGGTTCCGCTTTCTGGCAAGTTCAGCCATTTTGCATTTGGCTCATATCATCTTTGCATCAAGAAAACACAAATGCTGATGGTTACATGGTACAGAAAGTAAGAGCTGTATCAAGCAAATGTGATGTCGGATTTTGTCCACCAGAGGTAAAACGAGCTCTGTCTTGTAGATCATCTGCTACATGGATGGACTGCTGATGAAAGGTTGCCTTAAGATCAGCCTTCTGGAGCATATAGGCTGGAATTCTCCAAAGTCCACATGAAAGACATGAAAATATCACTAAATACCAGTCTCATACTTTCTGAGACATCTGTTGGCCAGATCTTCCATCTCATCTGGGATAGCCTGTTTGACATTGCACAATATGACACAAAACACTACTGCCTCTGAATACCTTTGGCAATGTATGGGAGCTGATATGCATACAAGAAGATACCAGTAATTGTTAAGGTGAAATGATTACTATTCATGCTATTGTGAGCACGATAAAGGCCCTTCCTCCAGCTCAATTACATGCAATCCATTTTTGATGGGATATGGTGCCAAACTTGTACTAAAAATATACCACTGCTCAATGTGCACAAATGAAGTAAATGGATCATCTTCAGCAAAGAGTTTTCCCCATGCTATTTCGCAGCCTCACCTTCCACAAAGCACTGGGTACACTGAGTTTATAATGAAGATATTAAACAGGAATTTAATGAAGACTGGTGCCTAATGACTTATTGTATTGTGACATTTGGAAATGGTTTAAATAGGTGCTTACACATTAGTGATTTTATAGAATGCTAGATAATACTGAATAAAATCATTATGACTGAAATCTACATAAAACTGCTATAAAAAACCTCAAACAATGACTACACCACAAAATAGTGGACCATTCCAAAAACTTTTGGACAAGATTTAGTACATTTGTATTGGTGTGCAATAACAAAAAGTTTTTCTGCCCTTCTTTCTCATTTCACTCACCCTATCCAACAGTTAAATCTGCAGTACGAAATGGTGTCCAGATATTTTTCTCTTCCTTCACACCCTAGCATATGGGATCTCTTAGCCTAGCAATATGTACTCCTCCCTACACACTTGTTTGAGGCCCAACAGATAGCCACTGATATCATGTGTCATTATTTGGCTCTGCTTCAGCACTTTGCTATAAAACACTGAGGCCAGAAAGGAGGGAATAGGAAGTATAGGCCGTTCCAAGCTTCTGCTGCTTGTTTCTGCAGAAGTAGAAAGACCATGTGACTTGGTATCACCCAACTGCAGAGAACAGAACAGCTAAAGACACATGGAACCAGGCAACCTAGTACTGGGGATGGCTAGTCTGGGCTAGGCAGAACAGAGTGTAAGGCAAGGATCATAGAAATTTTAGCAGAATACTAATATAAGTCTGCAGTAAGTATGTATTCCTTGGTATTGCATACAGTTAAAAATGCAATACGACTGTATCATATATCACTATTTCACACTCCAGCACCAGTAGCCCCATTATAGTTGTCACACATTTCTCACAACCAAACTCTTCAGTACAGACCAGATATGTGCTTAAAAAAAAGAAAAAAAAGAAGAAAAAATATGACAAATATTGTAGGGTACAATTCTAGTTACAGCCATCAATCTTGAACACTGAAATGCTCACTCAGTGAAGTAAATCCTTCACTGAAATGCTCACTCAATGAAGTATATCCTTCATGGGCATATACATTGTAAACTTATCACTTACATTGTTCTGTAGAAAACAGATATTCTTCTATTTTTCACCACAAGAAGCTAAGGGCTTGAGTAACTTCTCAGTCCCCAGTTCAGCCTTTGAGCCTGCTGTGCCAATTATAATGTCAGCTCATGGTTCTCCTGTCATGATCTGAACCTAAACACTCTCTCTGAGAATTGCTCCCTAAAACTATGTTTTACTTCTTTCCTAATAAACTCAGTAACAATTTGAAAAAACAAGGAAGAAATGTGTGGCAACAACAGAGGGTGATACAGTGCAAGCCTCTCTGAAATGAGCTGGCCTTTTTTTCCTGCTTTCCCCACTTTTTCCTCTTCTCCCTGGCCTCAGAGCACCTGTCCAAAGGCGACTGCCTTGCTGACAGGCAAATGGAACAAAACTGCTCATGTAGTTTTCAGTTTAGCAATTAAAAAAAAAAAAAAAAATCAGAGGATTATTTGAGCCGAATAGAGTGAAACAAGAATGGCTCAGTTGAATTACAGTATATAAGACTCTGGCCTACTAGCTGAATAATTCAAACCAGGATATTTTCCTCCTTTAATATATGAACAGATACTTCCTTCCTGTGTGAAGAAATAAATCATTCAACTTTCTGCTTTTTATTATTTTAGAAAGAAGCCAGGGATCAGAGAACATCAACTAATGAGACTGTTCTTTTTTGTATATATATTTCAAATTAAAATGAAAAAAATCCTAAAATTTAAGCCAGATCTTTATGTTTACACACACACATTTCCTGTCTACCAAATGATTCCTGTAACTCCTGCCTCAAACATTTTGCATGTTCTTACAGTAACACAGCAATTCTGAAAATATATCTTAAAATAGCTGCTGAAAGGCAGAAGAAAAAAATATAATTACTCTAAGTCATCAAGTCATTGGTAACAATTTCATACAAAGCCCAACTATTTTCTAAGGGGAGGGAGGTGGCAAAAGAAGGCTGATACTCAGATGACCGAAGACTGATCAACTGTAAACTGCACTACTCCAACTAACAACATACTTGGTTTCACAACTCTTTTTGAGCCATACAAACATGTGATCATAAATAGCATTTAATCCTGCCAGTAGCAGGGCTATCACATCAATCTCCTTTGCAAAATTACAGTGGAATATTGACAAATGGCTCTTACAAAGATGCAGCAGCTGAATAAGCATGTTCAGGGACAAGGGTTCATGAAAAAAACCCTCAGTCATATCCTCTTAGGTCTCAAATGGCCACATTGCTGTCAGGTTTCTTTACTTTACCTGAAACCATTAAAAAAAAAAAAGCCAACGAATGTGAACAGTAAGAGAAAGCAGTGCTCCAGACAAATATATAGGTAAGTCATCAACAGCTGCCTTACCATGCATACTGAGTCTAGAACTTCCCACGTAGACTGTCATTTGAGGGTATAAAAGATAAATCAGTTTAAAGATTCTTTTCCTTGCTTACTGAATGACAATGTTTTATTTTTTACTTAATTATCACTAAATTAAGTTTTAAATGTGATGTTATTCCTCCAATTCCTTTGGAGCCTGCTTTTATTTCTTAGAATGGAAACTTCTGAGCCAATTTCAATCCCATGAAACTGAAATGACATTATTAACTCTGTATAACTTGTGAAAATTACTAATAGGAATTTCTGGACTTTGTGCACCACAGACCTTCTAAGTGTGTGTTTTTTTCTGATTTAACTATACTTCTCTTCATAATTTACTACTGTATTCATACTCATGATCTTTTTAGCACTTTACCTGTAAGACAAAAGAAGAGTTAAGCCTGCTTCACCTCTGGTTTTGGGGGTGTGTTCTTTTAACTGCAACACTGAATCTCAGCTATATTTTCTCTGTTTTCGTCTACATTATTGTTCTCATTCTATCATAAAAATGAACAAAATACACACTCAAATATTATTGACATTATAATCTGTTACTAAAATACAAAAAAGCTAAATATTTGAGAACAAAAGTAACTGTTTTCTTATTCTCATTTGATTGTCCTTAAACTGTAGAAATATATGGGATTCTGCAGTGGGTGTGGCATTAACAGCACAGTAACTACCAGAGTATCTCAAAGAGCAGGAAGCAATTAATCCATAATAAATACATTTAAATGAGCTATATATACCAAATGCTGCTTTATTTCTGGACATCCAACATGCTAATTCTAACCCTGCTTTCAGTTTCTTTTATTTCCAACACCTACACGATTGTTTAAGAAGAACAATATTTATTTTTACATTAAGTTTTTACGCTAATGACTGTGCTTACTTCAGAAAATGTGAAATCGTCCACATTTATTTCTTCATAGTCATCCTCCACTTCATCGCTTTTAACAGCTTCAAGAGCACTGGCCAGTTTCTTTCGCAAAAGAAAACCCTTCCAAAATGCCTAAACAAAAAATTTAAAGCATTTTATACAAACCCATAGATCAACCCCAAATCCAGATTCTCTATGTTATCCCATTAGGAAGATAAAACATCTTGGGCCTTGGTTTAATAGCTCAATGATCTGTTTTTTGAACTTTATGTGACATTTAAAACTACAAGACAAATTAAATGCCAGCATATGTCTAAAGCTTAGAGTACTCAAGAGGCTCTCCACAAGTAAGCAGAAAGGAATCTCGAAACTCCCTCAACTACAAACCTGGGTCAACTAATTAATTATTTGACAATTCCTTCAGGGGCTATTATAAACTGAAAGGAAAGGCTACATAAGAAAAAGCTGAGTGTCAACTTTCAAATTACTGAGAATAAAAATACACTTGTACTAAATGTCTTACAGTTTACAAGTAGCAATTCTTGGAGACATCTCATGCAATTGACCTAGGTCAGTTACTCTGTCTTAACAGTCTAAGATCTTTATTTAAAAAAAATTTTACCAGTAAGCATAATCATATCTAAGATAAAGGAGAATATTAGGAATTAAGTGCTAGAAAAAGAGGAAGGGTCTTAGGAACACATGCCAAGCCATGGAATCTGATCCAGGGAAACATTTTAGAGACCAAAATTACATAGATGGAATTAAGAAAACTAAATTCAGGACAGCAATTTTCCCCCAAATCATGGTTTGACATCATTAGAGTTCAAGACACCCTAACCATTTAAAACACCATGCACAAAACTTCCACTGCCCTGGAAGATGTAGTGCTGTCCACATTTAATGGCTTTGCAATGAAGGCACTGAAGTAGGAAAGGTAAATTTCATTTCTGGCTTAACATTTAGCTTATTTATTTTTAGGAAATGATTGTCCAACTGCATAAACTATTGAAAATGTTACTGTTTTTACACACGCAACTCCTGATTATTATAAAAATGATGAAATGTATTAGAACTGCTTTCTTATCATTTCATTGTTGTTATTTTCATACAGATCTTCATAACCATCCAGATAAAAAATCCTACTACTGAGTGATCAAATGAAAAAGATATTTCATTCAAAAAATACAATTAGTTTTTACAAATGCAAAAGAGAAATGCAACCCTAATGGTTTATAGAAAACTTACAATATTGAATGTTTTAAGTAAACTTGAAATTTGAAATCATTATGGGTCCATTTGCTTAAAAACGTAGAAAAACCCATGAACCCTGACAACTTGGCAGGTAAATAGTATATCTGGTTAGCAAACTAAACAGATCCAAGGCATGGACTTCCAATTCTTGCACATAGCAATCCATTTTGTTGAACTGTTAGCTCTGTATCTACCATAGGACAGCCTAGGCCATGATCTGTTCCCAAGGGCAGTATGGATGAAGCAATCCTGGTTTTGGGAGGTGGGGAGAGAAGGAAAGGGATGGATAGGTAGGATAAAGGAGATTGGAAGAACAGTTAGTCGTATAGATATCAGACATGATGAACCAGTTACACAGTGTCTGACAGTTTAATAGCATAGACATGTCACAGTAAGAACATGGGCACAACATGTCTTAAAACATAATATTAAAATTAAATCAAGCAAAACTAATTCAGGGAAATACTTGGTGAAAAAAGGGAAAATATTTTTATGCTTCTATAAAACTTTTGGTAAAGAAGGATCTCTTTTAGAAACATCAAGGTTGTGCTGATTAAATAAAACAAAAAATGTTTAATTATAAAGCTATTAATAAAATAATAAAAATAGAAAGAAGATGACAAGTACACAAAACTAGTGTGATTTTTTCTTATTAAATTTGCAAAATAAGTAAAAATACCACAAACCAACCTGGATTAATGTGGCAGCTTCATGCTTCTGTCTCAAAGCTTCTACAAACTGATGATTCTCTGTTTTGGTGTAGTCAGTTTTCCTTCTGGCATGGTACTGCCGCCAAAGGGACTGGATCACTGATGCTGCCATATGCAGCCTCGTAGAGAAATAAATACCTTTATGAATGACATAGCCTCACCAGTACAACTGGATTAGCATAGCTACCAAACTATAACCATAAAACATGGCACTATGCATTGAGACAAATGGAAGGCTCTGCCGTTAAACTGTAAAGAAATTACAATCCAGATGTGACATATACATTCAGAAACCTGGACAATATTCACATCACATCACTTTGGAAATCCAGTTATCTAAGAGGACTAATCTCCATTGGGCTCTTTTCCCAGTATATTCACTGGAGAGGAAGAGTCTCCTCAAAGGAAGGATTAGGAGCAGCACTGGTTTAAGAATGACTGAATAAACTACTGGAGGAGTCCACTTATCTCCACTGTCCATATTACAAAAAAACCAAAACGAACCACCAAAGAGAGCTAAATGCTGAAAACAAATATCTCCAATAGATGGGACAGGAGAAAGTACAATTTCATCTTTTACCTACCTTTACCCTTCAGTTTAACACTACTGACCACTGTGTACATTTTCTAATTTGCTCATTGTTTAACAAGCACTGATTATAGACTATTTAGATTTGTTCAGTGATTGAGCTTTCTGAATATATGTTCAGTTAATTTATACTGATGGAGAAAAAGTTTAATGGCAACTCTGCATTATGATTTTACTATCTTGGAATCCGTTTCTCCACAAAATTCTCATTTCAATTGGATAGTGGGCTTAAGTAAGAAAAGACATCTAGATTTCCCCCAATCTTTACACATTTTCTTTCCTTGTGCAGTCCATCTATTTAAATAGAGGAGTACTTTTCAGCAAAAAAGCACATTCCAGAGAAGCCAGAATATTTTTTCCTACTAGTGTTTATTAAGTTTACCAACCCCAAAACACGGTTTATTTGAATCTGTAAAAAGCAGTAGCTGAGTTAAAAAACAAACAAAATCCTTCTAATGGTTTGTATTCTGTATTGAAGAGAACTGTCCAACAACAGACCTACAGAATGCATTTAAAACATTAACTGAAAACTCTAAATGAACTATTTCAAAAGATTTTTCTGAAGCATTCATCTTCCATAATAGACTACCGTACTCTTATTTTCAAATTCCTTAGAGGCAATGATGAATTCTATAGTCTTCCTGAATAACAAATTTTATGACAAATTATTAGGTGTTAAGTACCTACCAAGCACTACTGCCCATTTACCATAAGTCTAAACAGCATGAAGAAGCACACCTTCCATGCTTGCTTTTCATAGTGTTCTCAAGACATTTATTTTTGAAACTGAATTCTTATGAAATAGTAACTGAATTTTTGTACCTTTAGGGCAAAAATTTCAGCTTCTGTTTTCCCTGACTGTACATCCAGAACCATACAAACCAGCAGCAAATGCATTCCAAAGAGGTAATAAACTAGTCTGTTTCATGTGGGAGAACATTTGGGAGCATAAGACAAGTTGAACTGGCCCCTCACCCCTGCCTCTATTTTTAAGCAGCAGGTTGAGGCATGTTGGAGGAGTACCAAGGGCAGGGCAGGCTGTTAGCTCTTCAGTCACCACAACAGCAGGAGACTGGCCTAAGGTCATGGGAGGCAGGATGGTAGATTTAAGCAACTTTTCCCTCTTGTCTTCTAAATGATATTGACTTTAAACTCTACACAGATGAATCTTGAATGTCTTAATGAATAGTAATAGCAAAAAAGCCTTACACTAGTTTGTAGTTTAAACTGCCTCAAAGTTCCTGCAAACCATCCAGCATTTTCATCACTAACATTAAATGCGACATTGAATTGGTTTCATAAATTTATTGCAAAAAGTATCTATATTCTAATATATCAACTGACAGAATACCACAAGGAATTGTTGTTAATATGGAAGTCTAGTGCGCATCACCTTAAAATAACTCTTTATTGTCTAATAAGCTTAAAAATACTGTTTTCTTACAAGTTCTATGCCTCTGTTTTAAAGAAATCCTCACTCCTACTGCCCATATATATAATCTATTTGAAAACAATCTGACATCTGGCTTACCTTTCTGTATTGTTCTCAAAATGCTGAAGATCTCTTCCCATATTACTTGCTACCATCGCTGACTGTTGCGCCATTAGCTGGGCTGACGTGTTATTGTTGCCTTTGCTCTCCCCACTGTAATTAACACAAGATTCAGTGCTCTTCTGCTTCACTCTCTGCTCGTCTTTATTTTCCTTTCGGTGCACAGGTACGGAGGAGTTAACGCATGTGGCCTGAATATGGCCAGTAGTAATCCATCTTTCGGAAGGATCCAACAAGACCTGTTTATTTTCTGTCGTGCCCATGATAAAGAGGTTATTTTCCTGTAGGCAGCCAGTAGATGTTTGCTTTAAATGATTTTGCAGTGCTTCTGGTCCATCTCTGTCAATAACGTTTAGTTCACGTACTCATGCTCGTATCGATGTTTAATACTAAGTTTCATCAACTGATTAAAATACCAGCATTGTCCCTGTGCGGAATCAATAGAAGAGGCAATTCTGAAAAAAGACACAAATGTTTTTACATGTGTTTCAGACCGTAAGAATGCTTTAAAAAAAATATATTCCCTCTATTATTTTCTAAACTACCATGTATTTTCAAGTATCCTTATATGTTTCCATATTCTTACAGTGAATAGAAGTTACTCTGATTGAAAACCAGTTTCAGTATTTATAAATCTTAATTGCATTTTTCTTTTTTTGGCAATATTTAAAATATACTCATACATTAGATTGCTTATTTTGCTCTGATTTTTTTAAAAGGTTTCAGTCTGTTTGAAATAGGCACTAGGGCATGCATTTCACTATTAATTTTCTGTGCGGTTAGAGGCATATGAAGCCGAAAATTTTAGAGGATTTGAGACAATTTTGTTATAAATCCTGTAATAGCCTTAATAATCCAATTTTATCTGGAAACTATGAAAGCTAATGTAAAAATAACAGTAATTTTAAAATTTAGATTAGAACTGCAGCAACAAACCCCAAACTTAGGTTCAAACCAACAAACCACAATGCCTACACAGAATTTAGGAAAACAGAAACTTTAAAGTATAGATATTTTTATCAATATAAGGGAAAGTGCTAAACTGAAGCAACATTAATCTACAAAGTCTGGCTCTCATTTGTTCTTTGTGTTACACCATCTAAATGAGGAGCATGAGTAATAACTGATACAGATTCAGAAGGCTGGCTGCATTTGGACAGGCAGCCCATTGTATTAGGTAGCAGGTACTTTTGGAATCACAAAAACATTTTCCTTTGATAGCACAGATAGATGCAGAGAACTGTAATCTGGTGCTTTTTCAGAGGAGCACAAAGTCAATTCTAGGTCAGTAATCCAAGAGATAAAGTAGAAACAAGATCAATTCTCTTCGGAGTCTGGAAAAATCAGGCCTAAGATTATAGTTTGAGCAATAGCAATAGAATTTTCCTTCCTGTTCATCATGCTTGAGAGATAAAGCTTTTATAAAGTTTTATTGTGAAAAGACTCTTCACCTATATAACTGTTTCCTCTTGTGAAATTCAACTAAGAACTTTTTAGATTTTTAAGAACACAGAGAATCAGATCTTACAAGAATAAAAAAGGATTCCAACTCTTCCTCTGCCGGTGCAAGTCAGTGCTACTGAACAAAATATGAATAGCTAAATTGGAAGCCAAATCCATACAGCCTAATTACACAACTCACTGTGCATTAGCTGTACATTTGACTGCCCATTATACAACTTTACACCTACTCCTGTTAATTCCAGAAATAAATATGACAATTCTTAAAAATATTTAAACCAATACATGTATTTGCTTAAGGATCTAACAAATTCTAGCTGTCTCCTATTGCACAGTAAGAATAGCAATTTCTTCAACATGCAATACTTAAAGCATTAGTTAAATACGTTAAATACTATAAAGTATTTAAGAATATAAATTTGGCATAAGATCATTTCCAAAGTTCTACAAAACATACTGTGGTGAGAAGACCAAAAAAAAGCAAGAAAAAGACCCTAAAATTCATTCCTACATTATTTTTCCTTTGGTTTGTTTTAGCTTTTTTTTGTTTGTTTGTTTGAAGATTAAAATATTGCAGAAAAAACCAGAAATGTTTTATATATTGGGCAAAATAAACTTCTGTATGAAAAGTATATCCTGAGTATACTTGCTCATTTTCAAAAAAGAGAAACAAGGAAAAAGAAAATACCATAACAGCGAACAGAGTAGGATACTTGTGCATCCTTGCCTTTGACAGGTGCGGGGGCATCTGGAGCAGCTGCTTCACCCTTCCAGTGGCTACAAATGTGGCAAGCAGAAAATGAAGGGGAGGTTGAAGGCAACTGAAAATTCAGGCAGTGAGTAACTGTGTTGTCACCAGGGATCATGTGTTACTTTTTTCACAGAAGCTGCTTTTGGGCAGCTTTTCCAAGCAGTGGTTGTAAAATAACAGTCTTGTCACTGTGGGCAAGGCACCCTATCTCCCAGCTGACACGTTCCCTGGCAATCCACAACTAGACTCTGATATTGTATGATTTTTAGGCTGCCCTCTGTATCAGTGGCTTTCTTTTTAGGCAGTCAGATCAGCCTAAGTTTCAAGAAACCACAAAGGAAGCTGCTGTGCCATCTCAGAGAATTATGAGCAATGAAGTGGCTTGGTAAGTGTATTTAGGGTTCTCCTGCAAAGCTGAAGCTCCAAAGCACAGACAACAAATATTAAGATGGGGCCTGAGTGCTAAGTGGCAGTCAGCTTGGGGGTTCCCTTAGGTGAACAGGGATTTCAGGCAGCGCTGGAGAATAAAAGAACTATTTAGTAGACTTGGGGTAGAGCTATCCTATCAATGCACTGCAGCTTTCTCAGTGTTGCAAAAGGACTGCATTCCTGATATCAGAGAGGTGCTCCTGAAGACTGCTTATTCAAACCACAGAAAGGAAGCTGCTGTAATGGAAAATATGCAGGACTGATTTATCCTTTAATGGAAAAAAACACATACGAGGAAAGAGAGAAGACAAAGTAAGAAATATGACAGTATTAAGACTTTTGATACCACAATATTTCCTTTTCAGTTAATGTAAATTCGCTGTTTGCCTTTCAGACCTTTTTTTGCATTGTAGGTCAAGGGTTCTGGTCACACTAACTCTTCTGGAATCACTTCTGTTCAGGCACAACCAAGGTTTTAAGCATAAATTGGTATCTAGACTAAATGAGAAATGGGATTATCCTGATGGAAGCACCAGTATCCATAGTGCCTGGATGCTTAGTATGCAATGAAATGTAGATTAATACATCAGTCTTCCTACAGAAAAAATTTTATGGCTTCCAGCTTTGACCAGCACATTCCCTCATGCTCAATGGCTACCCACAACTTTGTTTTGATCTTAACAAAAGAAAGCAATGTCTGCTGTATGTAAATTTTAGCATAGCCACAAAGGATGCACTGCTTTTGCAGTGGGAGAAAGGTATAATAAGCCAGAAAAGGAAGGGGTGGGTCTTTCATAGCAATGTACAAATGTGCTAGACTAGCGGCCGTGATGATAGTACCTAAAGATCAAGATACTACTTTCACAAAAAGATCAAGATACTACTTTCACAAATACTAAAAGCAGAGAGCTACATGTAGCATTCTTACCAAAAAGATACCTCTCAACTTGTTCTAGGATTTTCCAGGGACTTTAAGGAACAATAAAAGCATTGGAATCAGATTTTAATCTATTTGGAAATTTGAGTCAAGCATTTCTTAATGACTGCCACAACTTCAGTCCTAACATCAATCCACCAAGAGTATCCACCACTGTTGTCTTGCTTAAATTTAGACCAAACCCTGCTGTTTCACATGCAGCATCTGGGGAGAGAAGAGTAGAGGTGGGGAGGAGCAAACCCCCACTGACACCACCTAGGAAGTGTAAGGATCCATGCACGCTAACTTAATAGATATGGAAAAGGACAAGTTATTCATCCTTAAAGGCCTTTCAGTGGAGTTTAGATAAGCCAAAATGTTGCCACTTCGAAAGTTCAAGGTGGCAGTGGAAACTTGCTGACATATTTTGTATAGAATTTTCTACTGCACTTGCATCTGCAATGACTGCCAAGTTATTCAGAGAGCATCATTTTGTCAGACTGAGAAGGTAAAAATTCTGTGGAAAAGTCAGCAGAACAAGCTTCTCTAAGGCAAAAGGGACAGTGGACAAATAAACTGGTTCTGATCACCAATGGCAGTTTTCTACTGGCCACTGTAGCTAAATCATAAATAATATTCTACCGCTTTGTGTGCTAGTTAAAATTTTGCTCTATGACATGTTTTTCCCTTCGCTGCTCTACTGTGATTTTCCTAATTCTGATACATGGGATATTCAAATAGTACCTTCCAATTTTAACTTAGCTTTTGTTTGTAATAGTGTGATAAAATACAATTTGTCTTTGGGGAAACTTCTATAAGCACCTTTAATGATGTTCAACTGCAGGTTCCAAAACTCCCTTACAAACACTTGAAAGAGGTCACTGTTTACATATTCTCTCCTGCAATGCCATTTGTGAAATTCCTGTCATTTTCACTGTATTATACATACAGTATTTATAAAGTTCAAGTTTCACTAGCTAGACATCTGCATATCTGATGACTGAGAGCAAGTTACTGCAGCCATGGTGTCGTATTATTTTTTTATATGATTACTCACTACAAGACATCTTAAGATTATGTGACAGAAAGCATTTATTAGAATAGAGAAACTTAATTTTTAAATTTGTTTTATTCTTTAGCATGGCAAGAACAGTGAAGTCTCAGGCAGAAACAGTACAGACAATTTAATTGGGCAGCAGTGGTGTATGAAACATGGATTAGGGAACAAGCAGTGATTACTTTTTGTAGTTTACATACTTGAGGTCACACCTACAGGGGCTCATAACTTAGCAAGATGTGAAACAGAAGTTTGCTCTATTGTTGGCCTGTTCTTTAGCAATGTCACATTAATTCAGTCAAACTATTGCAGTACATACATATAATAGCTATGCTGTTAAGGCTGACATACAAACAAGTTGTTTAGAGTTCCTTTTATGAACTGCAGTTTTCAACGGTTTGCAAATCATCCATAAATTGTACTTTTAGTCAAAATAAAACAGAGGGCTTTAACACACAAGAAAGTCATTTTAAGACTAAATTTGATACAAGATGCTTCAACCATATCAAAGTTACCGATTCAAAAGACTGTGAATGAATTCTCAAAACCTTAAAGAACCCACAAACCTCCCTCTTCCCCCCCGCCCCCAAACCATACATTCAGGGGAAAAAAAAAAAAAAAAAAAAAGATGTTCACATAATTTCTCCTTCCCATTATTGTTCTTCTCAAACATCTGCAAGCTCTTTCAAACAAAACTTACACAGAATCATAGAAAAATTCTCAATTGAAAGAACCTCAGGAGGTCTCTAGTCCAACCTCCTGCTTCAAAGCTGGGTTAGCTTTGAGACCAAACCAGGTTGCTCAGAGCTTTATGCAGTCAGGTCTTGAAAACCTCCAAGAATGGAGACTGCACAACATCTCTGAGCAACCTGTTGCAATTCATCACTGTCCCAACAGTGAAAAGGTTTTTCCATATGCCCAGTTGTACTGGGTCTGGCTGGGATGGAGTTAATTCTCATTATAGCTGCCCATATGGTGCTGTGCTTTAGATCTGCGACTGCAAATGTATTGATAAAACACTAATGTTTTGCTGAACAGTGCTTGAACAGAGTTAAGGCCTTTTTTGTCCCACTCAGCAAGTAGGCTAGGAAGTGGGCAGGAGGTTGGGAAGAGACACATCAGAAACAGCTGACCTGAATTGACTAAAACTATATTCCATGCCACATAACATCATGGTCAGCAGTAAAACTTGGGGGGAGGGGAGTCTTTCCAAGGTAGCCATTGCTCAGAGAATGGTTGGGCATCAGTATGCTGGGGGGAGGTGTTGAGTGATTCCTTTGCATCACTTGATTACTTGCTTGTTTTTTTTTTTTCCCCTCCACTCTTTCTTTCACTTATTAAACTGTCTTTATCTCGATCCATGGCTTTTTCTTGCTTCTGGTCTTCTGATTCTCCCTCCCAACCTGCTGGTCGGGGCAGTAGTGAGCAAAGAGCTGGTGGGTGCTTAGTTACTGCCTGGAATCAACACACCACACCAGTTTGAACGTCCCTTGTTTTAGCTTAGGTCCTTGTTGCTTATCCTTCTGTCATGCAGCACGGCAAACAGCCTGGCTCTGTCTTCTTGAGCATGTGTTTAAGCCCCCTGACCATCTTAGGAGCCATGTGCCAAACTTGTTCTAGTTTATCAGTGTCTTTTATGTATTGGTGACCCAAAATACGGGGCATGGTATTCTAGATGCAAGTTAATAAGGGCTGAAGAGAGGGAAATAGTAACTTCTCTCAACCTACTGGCTATGTTCCTCTAGATACAGCTCAGGATGTTCTTAACTTTCTTTGGTACCTGGGCACACTGCTGTCTCACGTCCAGTTTCTTATCTGCCCAGATCCAAATGTCGTTTTCAGCAGAGACATTCCTCAGCCAGCCAGTCCCAGTCTGTATTGCTGCAAGGGGTCACTCCTTCAAAGGTAAAGAACTTCACACTTGTCCTTGTTGAATTCACAAGGCTCCTGTTTGCCTGTCTCTCCAGCTTGCCTAGGTCCTTCTGAATGGTAGCCCTGCCCTCAGGCATGTAAACTGTCTCCTCCAGATTGTTGTCATCTGCAAGCATGGTAAGTGTGCACTCCCATCTCTTGCTTCAGCTCTTTGACAAAGATGTTAGAAGGCCAAGTCAGCCTCCAAAAAGTAGCATGAGCCATTAACTATTAATAGTTAATGGATGGTCTGAGCCTGGCTACCCAACAAATTTCTTATCTATCTAGCTGTCCATTCATGTAGACCATGGTTAAACAAACCATTAAATTTTGTGAAAATCATCTTTTCCTCCCATTTTTTACCATCTTGCAAAACTGTATGTGAAAGTTAGGTCCTTAGATTCTACTACAGCTCTCTCTCAAGTCATATCCTAATTACAGATTGGCACTTTTTTCTGCAAAGAATACTGATGAAACAGGTCCTAAATCTCAGACATAAGAAAATTTTCTCTATCATAAAGGAGGAGTACCTTTTTTTGCCTCTCCTTTTAAGAAAAAGAACAAAAATTATTTCAAAATGGTAAATAGATTAGGAAGTATCAGCTTCCCACGTGCAAACCAGAAGCAAAAAATTACAGTAGAGAAGACCTACCTTGAGAGTTTAATGGAGAAACATGAGTTCTAGAAACCACCTAGACATTACATCTGTCATAGAAAACTGTATTATAAAATTTCTCCCAAACTACTTTCAATCTGATTCTTGATATGAAAATGTTTTCAAATAAATCTGGTTTGTGAGCTATGAAGATTTTATTGCAGCTCAGTAAGAGCCAATAATATATCAATGTAATAACCTGTTAGGTAGTAACAAGACACCATGAAGATAAGGCTTACATGCAAATGCAAAACAGCCAGATTCTGAAAAAAAAACATGGATACTTTTCCTGAACCAACAATGTACACAAGGAGAAGTTCAGACTAAAGCACTGTCGAACATCATGTGCTTCACCTGTTCTGGCATAATGCTCAGTACTTGGCAGGATCAAGGAAACAGTCTTTCCAAACATCAGCAGACAAGCTGGATATTGAAAGGACTACAAGGATATTGTGAACCTGCTAGAAAATTACAAAGAACTAAGAAAGAAGAAAACAAGCAATATTACTAAGCATGAAAACATGAGAAGTTTGAGCTATTTAGATATTGCAAAGTCATGAAAAGATAGCAGGTATAAATGATTACCACTTGCAAAGTCTAAGCTGAAGTCACTGGATAACTAACTATGGTAATAATGATAAAGATAGTAAGTGTGACAAAATCAAAGACCTGTAAACAGAGCCATCTGATCCACTACTTTAAGAGAAAAGAGGTCAAATCTTTTGCAATAATTTAGAACGTGAATAATACAGTCATGGAAAACAAATGCAGGAAAAAAATAGAGCATATTGCACCAATAGCCAAACAAGGTTTGATTAAGCTAAAGCTGGAAATCATGTTAGTATGTTTATACCCCTTTCAGGATTTAAGTTACTATTTCTTCACACCACTGTATTATATTGTGTGTATGAATTCATTCAACTGCTACTAATTGAGGGTTCTAAACCACATTCTAAAACTTAAGCTAACAAAAGTCAAGGTCCACATATTTTAATATCTGTCTGAAATACTCTTTGCACTGAAGTCAATTATTATAATCTCTTTCTTAACATAATACTTTTCCAGGCAAAAAGCTAAGAAAAATTCATAAGACGCTAAATACTACACTAACAATACATGAAAACATATTTCTGAATGCAATTTATATTCACATAAATACATACCCCAGTTCAGCAGCCTTCTTTTTCAGTAGAACATGTTCTTCAATTTGAACTTGACAAAGTTCCAGAAAAGTTCTTGATTCTGATCCTTCGATTCTTTTAGTTGTGGGTAAAGTATGATAGTTTAAGATTTCACCATCAAGAAACTGTAAACTAGGAAGTACCTCACACAAGGAAGGCCTTAGAAAAGAAAAAGTCATAATTAGTTTTATGAAAAAATCCCAACGCTAAAACTCCCATTTTATACAATGATACAAGACAGAACATGATGATAGTTCTCTAATTATTTGTCCTTACATCATAAGTTAATATATTAACTAAAATTTTATTCTTAATAAACCACAGAAATTAGCAAGATTTCTTAATACTTTTTTGGTATAAAGACCACTGCTGAAATACTGACTCCACAGAGGTCAATGGCAACAATCTCAATTTGCTAAAGCTAGCATTTTACCTACTTAAACAATAACATAAAAATGTGATACACTTGTGCATAGGCACCTGTAATGCATTTGATTAGTAGGCAACACAGTAAACTAAGTCACAGGATTAAGATACACTGATTTTGCTGACACATTGAAAGGTTTAGATTTAAAACCTGCACAGGTGGTCTTAGTCCCTTTACCATTTGCCTATACCGCATAAAACAATATGATATTTACTATAACTGACAGGAAAAAAATCCTCTTTTGAAATACTGAATTTGGGTCAGTGAAAGTGATAACGGTAGAGATGACATTTCCTTGCTATGAAAAGGACAGTTGGGGCCACAGATGTAAGAAAAAATATGTATGAGAAACTTATCTACGGATTTAAAAAACCAGCATCATCAATGCTCTCTTTTAGGTTACTGTGAAATATAATCTAGTATTGCAACCTCGTTTCACATATTTCATACACCTGACCAAATCTGTTGAAAGTTTCAAGACTACAAAATTATTTAAATCAATATATCAACACACAATATTTGCATTAATTTAGCTTAGTCTTGAAAGAATACTTAATTGTAGGCTGTAAGTCCCCTTACTAGTAAAAAAGATAATACCGTTTTCAAAATTTTATAACTCTCTGACTATTCCCTGAGAAGGTAAAGGACTATTACTCAGCTCAGACAATATACAACAAGTCTAAAATCAGAGACAGTTTCTATGACTGAGTTAGAATATTCCAAAATGTAGCTCAATAGAATGGAATATTAGTTTTTTGCAGATACAAAACTTTCCTTCTCTACTGCTCATTGATGTAAGAATAACACTGTCTGAAATACATTTGGAATAAAACGATGGGTTTAGATAGACAGTCCCTGAACACATAGAGAGAAAATACCAAAGCTGATGTTGAATGATACATCAAAAAAGTGCCATATCAAAATTGATTGATGTTGAAGTATTGTGTCTTAAGAGCTATGGGATCTCAACACTAGTTTTTCCAGCTGGTTTTCTCCTGGTGAAAGGCTGAGTCAATATTTCATTTAGTGAAAACTTCCTGGTGAATATTCTGTCACTTAAGAGGCTCTATTAATCATTACAGCATTGAAACACATTCCCCTAGGAGTGCTCAGACTGATCCCAGGGTTTAATTTTTAAAAAACAATTTCTTACTACTCTGCTTTTGTTGGTGTTATCGCTGGCTGGACATGAAAGAACAAAACCAATTGGGAAATTTTACAACTAATTCCTTTGTTGGTATCAAGGGGTTATGTAAAGTTCACTGGAACATATTGCCTGAAGTTATGGTCAATGCTGTATTCAGCAAATCCATATTTTATAGTATCCCATACTTTAAATCCTTTAGACAAATGAATCTCTTGTCTAATCATAAAAGCTCTATTGGGTCAAGCAATCTAAAGTGTCAGTTCTTATAGTTAAACTGGAATTCAGAAAGCTTTTCCCCGCTAGGTCACAAGTGAAATAGCAGTTAGTTCTGTAAGATAGTGGGAATTAAAACAATGCAAATGGGAATTTAAAATATTGTCACAGTCACTGAATTTTATTCACAAAATCACCTGCAGGAACCATGGAAGTGCAAATAAGTCTGTTCATTAAAAGCAAACAAATCAAAAAAGAATGTATTTGTACACCTATCTTTTAAACTACTTGAACATTTCCAACTAAAAGTTTCAAATAGTTTTTTTTCCACTGGAATACTAATCAGAAATTTGTACAAAAATCTTCTAATGGAAGATATACATGTAAGGGTGTTTTTGTTGGTTTGGTTTGGGTTTTTATTTTCCCTCTTAATACAACACATACTCCAAAACACATATACCTCAAACTTTGCTGTTGTTATACCAGGCAATCTGATGTAGCAACTGTGAACACAATTTATCTGAACACATTCTTCTGTAACATTGCAGTGTAAAGCCTCACCTTTAACTGACTTGAAATTACACAAGGAACAATTTTTGTCATTCTTCAAAATTGCTAAGCTTAAAAAAAAATAATCATATTTTTCTAATAAAAAAAACTCAGTCACCTGTTTTAATTACATCCAAAATGGAAGTCCAACTGTTGTCTCTCATTTAATTTCCTCAGACATTTTATTATGTCAACACTTCCTAGGTAAATATTTGATTTCCTTAGTTGAAAGAATTGGTAATGGTTTAAATTCTTACTGATTAAATACTTTGTACATTTAATGGAAGTATAGTAAGAGACCAGTAAAAGACAGTCTACCATTTCAACATGTGTATTCTGGAAAATCACCTGAAATCTAAAATTGCATTTCCAACTTGTCATTCTGCTCTTGAAGGCCTGTAGACTAGAAATATTAGTTCTAAGGAAGATGAAAGAACACTTCACATTAACAGCACTACTGCATTTTTGCTGAGCAATTCTCTCAGACAGCTTTAAGTATTGATGGCATTAGCCCACGAATGGGGTCTCAGACCACAGAATTCTCAAGAAACCAGAAGACTTCTACTAAAATACAAAAAAATATTCCAGAAAATCTATCCATGTACAATTTTATTTGTGTGGCTTACAAATACAATCCTATCACAACTACTCATTTAATGGATTCTGGTGACTACATCTCATTTCATATGTCAAGTGTCCTTTCTACCCTATCCAGTTTTTATATATAGACATATAATAGTCTCTAGGACCAGCTCTTCAATTTTTTCAGTTTATTATTTCAGCATTATACACCACTGGAGGGCAAAGAACAGCGTTATTTTTACATCTGTGTCTCTTTCATAATCATAAGAGCTATTACTTTTTGGTGTAAAGACAAACAATTCTTAGAGCAAGAAAAAAGTCTAAGCTTCAACTACTAAGGAAAAATCAACCATTCATTCCAAATTTTTCTTCTATTTTTTTTTTTTATTAAAGAAGGCTAATCCAAGGATTCCTTGATACATTTATTATAGACACCACCCTTTCTCTAGCTATATGCAGTGTGAACCTGTCACAGCAGCAAGACTGTTAAGCAGTGAATGGATGAAGTGATGGAAGGGAGTAAATAACAAAAAAAAAAACAAAACCAACAACAAAAAAAAGAAGACAGCAAAGCAGAAAAAGAAACATTCTAAGAAGCTATGAGAAAGACAGAAACTGATGGTTCTGAGAAGGGCAAATAAGCAGTATAAGAACATTAATAATCAGAGAAAAATAAAGGGTTTAAACCATGCAGATGAAAGAGAAGGAGAAAAAGGTTGAGTGGATGGTCATGTCTTTGTGCAAAAGTTTTAATGAAATGTAAAATAGGGTAATAAAGGTCAGTGAAAACCTCAGTCAGAAGGTTAAAGTTACTAAAGGTGGTAAACTTGTCCGTAAAGAGGAACAATGAGAATTCATGCTGAAAAAGAAAATATTGTGATCAGTAGCAAAGAAGCAGTTACAAATAAACAGCACAAAGAAGACCTATATCATCTTTATAATTTCTGCATTTGCCTAAAGAAATTCTTATAAAGAAATACACTCATTTAGGGTAACAGTTAAACATCATAGAGAGACCACTGTTGAGTTTTAGTAGAAACTGTTTCTTACTACGGTTCCAAGTGCTAGGTCAAACATACAGATTTTTGTTTAAACAAAACAACAAACTGGAATTCTCAGGAAACAAAGATCACAGAATTGAATTTTATTTGTTACTTTCCAATTTGTGGTAGTGTTCTTTCTTACTTCATTTCTACTATTTAACTAATATATGTACACCAAGCTTTTGGCTGATTTTGATTGATGAGCAAGATGTATATAGACCCAGTTTTTGGCCAATTTTAACTTTGTGATTTAGCAAATTAATTTATTTTCTTACCTCCAATTTCCTTCTTGGAGAAGAGGATTTCCACTGACTGACAACTCCCTTAATTTACGACAGCCACTTAACCATGTAATGACACCTTTAAGGTCTGTATTGTAGTAGGAAATAAAAGAAAACTAAATATAAATCTGAATGCAGTACCACATTATTTCTCATAGAATCTTTCATGAAAGTAAAATGTACCAACATCATGAAGTACTACAAGCAATTCTGCTACCTATACAGTTATAATTAATATCTATAACTTCCACGTTTGGAAAATATTTATATGTTTTCTGTATAAATGTCTCACAAATAAAGAGGAACAATCAAATCCAAATAAGCTTATAATTTAATTAACAAGTTCTTGTTTGGATCGTGTTTTATGGTTTTTTTATACAACTTACCTGACAACAGTTATTTTTGATCCCTTTTCCAAAACAAATAATTTAAAGGCACAAGCTCAGTTAATCTAAGAACAAAACAGAAGTTGTTTGGTTTTTTTTTTCAATTAAATAGAACAGCCATTCATAAACAGAAAGGCGCCAGAATCTCTTACAGGTATGACAATTCATTTATTTACATAAGAAAATACTAATTTAGCTATCCAAGGTGCTAAAACGAATTACTGAAATTTTAATTTGAAAACATTTCTTAGCCTTCCCAGTAGCTCAGTTTTTAATATTTACTCATTAATGTTTTGTTTTATCTGGTAAATATTTAATTCTGTTTCTTGCATTTACTGCTGAGGATCTGGAGTCTTGTAAAATTTACACAACTCAGTTGGCTTTTCTTTAGGTACCATAACTAGAATGAAACTAACAGAAGGCCCTGATCCTGGAAAAGAAATAAAATCTGATTTTCTTCTTTCCTCTTCATTCATTTCTCATTGGTCAAACTTCTTGTCAGTTTGTTTCTCTTCTCCACTCAGCGCATTACTTCCTAGATCCTAAAGCTAACATAATTGTTGTCACAGTTGTATTTCTTAACAGGTCAAAGCTGCACTATCCTGCAATATACTTTTAGTGCTTCCTCTGTCTTACTACTTCTGTAAGACAGTGTCAAATAGGTGCTGATTATACAGACAGTTATGAAATTGCTCTTCTTGCATATCAGAGCTTTTCTTGTGCAATAAAGCAGCAAAGCAGTAGGAAAGCCGGGACAAAATTCTTATTTGTAGTATTGAAGAGTAAATGTAAGGAAGCTGAGCTGACATTCATCTGTACAAAGTATTTTGGACTGTAAGATGTGTATTACCACTACTATTAAAACATTAGTGTCCAGTGTTATTCAACTTTAGTTACAACTTGCATTGGTGCAACTAAGAATGAATGCCGAACTGTTCAGTCAGCTGCCAGGCTACTTCCAAATATTACCTTTCATATTAAAAGCTTATTTTGTTTTATGTTAAATATGAGAGAGGAAAAATTAAAATCAAGATGCAAAAAAAACCCCTAGTCTTCAACTAAAACTAGAATGTTTATGTACAAGCACATACTAAATCAACTACATCTTTTTTTAAAAAAAAAAAACCCCACATTTAGGTAACTTGTTTCATCCCTGTAAGGACAAGGCCTAAGCATAATGGGAGAATAGTAACACCAATGGCAATGTGTGTGGTCACTTTGTGACTGCTAATTTTCATGGAAAGCAGTATTTCCTGAGGGTTATAGTGCCTTTGAAAGCTATAAATCAGAATTCTTATGGTCAGAAACATGACCATGCAAAAAACCAAACCCCACTCACTCCACAAACTTACAGCTGATCAGAGCAAAAATTGCTTATTTGTTGCTGAAATGTGTGACTATGTTGTGTTTCCAGCACAGGCATTACAACTGAAAGACAGAGCTGGATTTAACGCTGGTACATGAATTCTGGACCAAATGTTGGTTGTAGGTTCTTTAATCTTACTGAAAAGGTGACCACATGCAAACCAGAAAAAAAAAATAATCATACAAGTATAACAACATAACATTTTAACAGCAAATTCAGAGAAACAGATATAAAGCCAATTGAGTATGTGTCACTCTACTTCCATTTCATTCTCAAACCATATTGTAAAGTTATCCTGGTTCTAGTCCTATTTAGTTCTATTATCTCTCTGCCAGTTTTCCATAGAATCAAATAAATATGAAGAAGTATCTAAAAAGACTTACATGTAGATCTGTACATAGTACTACAAATATCAGCATTTTAGGTTCTCATGACCAGTCAATAGTACATAAATATATTCAATATTTGTAACAAGTATCATCATAGATATTAGTGGCTAACAGTATGGCTGAAAAGACTGAAAATCCACGTTTCAGATTATAGATTCACACATTCAGAAATATCCAGGAAAATAAACATTGTACTTTGCACAAGGGACAAAAGATAATGCAGTAATTTTTTGTTTATAGTGAGTGACTTCTCTGGATCTTTAGCAGTATATGCTGTGATGAATTAGAAATTGTCTGCTGGGATATCTTTGCCTGCTGTTGGCATTATGAGAGTTAAAATGTTTCCCCGTCATTCTATAGCTTTCCCTTTACTGACATTCTTTGTTAATTTTTTTCCTAAGAAAATTCAAACCAGAAAGACAAAGGACATTACTGAAAACTTAATACTACTTGACCTTGTCACATTAGCCCTGGGCATAAGAGAGATATAAATTACAAAGAAGACACAAAAGTAAAAGATATTCACAAAAAAGCAAGCTATAGCTTCCTCTTTCTGCTCCCATTTAAGGCTGTAGCAGGACGGGACACACATAGCCACAGAAACTCTATGTCAGAAAACAAGATTTAAGAGACTGGAATAGTTGCAAGTACGCATCAGAAAAAATAAAGATAGCTTTTCTGAACATGAATAGCAGTTACTGCTCAGGATGATCCAAATCCTGCTGTGCATCTGCTTTTCCCCAGAAAAATTATCATTAAGAAGAGGTTAGCAGGAAAGAGGGAAAATAATTAAAAATAAATGTATATTAATCTAGATCTTTAAGTAAAGCACGTATTTATTTTTAATTCTTTAAAAATAAAAATACTTTAGCTTGCAATATTCACCCTATTTGTAAGTAGCAATCCAATATAACATAGGAAATCTGTCAGTTAGCCACTTGTTTCTTGAATACTCTGGTAGGCAGTATTTCAACTGCATTGCCCATGGTGCCACATACTCAGAGATAAACTTATCACCAGCAAAAAATTACTGAAAGTGATCCAAAAAATTTAGACTGGGATGGGGAAAACCACTGTACATAAGTATAGCTTTTTCTTGACTGACTTATTTCAACATCCAGTGACATTTAGATTTATTATGACGACTCTGGAAAAATGGTCAAATTCTCAAAACATGATGGCTTGCAATAACAGTGAGCTCAACTTGTATATCTACGTATATTTAAGACGGGAGAACAATACATACTAAGAAAGAATTGAGCTGACTTTTTAGCATTTCTATTATAAGCCTGTTAGGAAGAGTATGCATCTAGTTGCAAAAACATGGGAGCAACATGTTCACAGAGAATTTGATTCTGGCCAAACCATTTTCCAAGGAATTTTTGCAGATGACTCCATTTTTAAAAAATAATTTTTTTATCTATCAAGCTTAGGTTATCTTAATGAAAAACAAGAGATAACAAAAAAAAAAAAAAAAAAAAAAAAGAAAGAACTTTGCCATATTAATTCCATATCAAACCAGAAATTTTAAGAGGGATAGATCTGTCTACTTTGAAGTTAAAAAAAAAAGTTATGGCTACCTGAACAGCAGATGGATTTAGTATCTCACTGTAAAACTTCTAAAATGAAAAAGACATTAAGAAGTAAGCTACATAATTAAGTGGGATTACATGTAAATATAAATACCACATGAACTCTTAACACATATTAAATATGTTTTAATTTTAGTCCCAGGGGCAAGGTTTTTCTCTCCTACACCTAAATCTTTACCCACAACAGAAGAAAAAAGAAAATGTGCCTTTTAAAAACTAACTTAACAGTTGTGTTCTCCAGCTGTTATAAAATAGAGCACAGATCTTCACAGTCCCAATTCTACAGTAACCAAGTCAAGAGGATATTCATCATTGGCTTTGGTCAATTGCACATTGACCAAGTATATGCTTTGTATGTGAAAGCCACAATAAAACACTTAATAAAAGCAGTAGTGGTGAAATAGCTGCTATTTTTATATTTGAAGGAGTTAATCACTACTGGTTATATTATAATTCCTTGTTGCTAGATTGTAGGTTTAAAACCATTAATTTTTTTTGAGTTTTATGTTTGGCATTTTCTGGTTTATGATGCAGACATAGCATCTCAGGAATAAAAAAAAAAAAATCTGTAAACTAGTGTAAGAATTCTTTTTTTTCCACAGTAGTTCACTTTTAGAAAGAATACAGGTTCACACCATTACCATTATATGGACTTCCTGCAGACAGAAAAAAGGAAATGGCACTCAGTGCACACTTGAAAAAAAACCTCACAAAATTGTACTAGGTGTAAGATAAAAGTAAAGAAACAGTTTTTCTTTCAACAGCTCCATTACATTCCATACATACAACATACTCCATTACATTCACTGTTTCTATAGAACATCGAGTTACTTATGCTATAGCACACACATATGGAGCTGCTTATAAGTGTACATAAAGTGAGTGTGACAGAGCAGGCTACTGAAATGCTCAGAATTTTGAGGCTTTTAATATACATTTAAGGCTATCTTGTCCTGTTTGTGACAAAGATTTGAGATAAGCTATAGGTACATCAAGGAAAGAAAGGGAATTGTTTGGGCAGGAGGTGTGTGCTTATTTTCAGCACATCCAGTTTGCTGATGCAAAAAATACGTGCTTTCTCCCAGTCCAGCAGAAGGAACTCAGTGGACCAAATACTGCATGTCAGTTTGGCCTGGGAAACCAGAATAAGCACTACAGGGGACATTAAAAACTGTAAGTTCATGGGATAGGTGAGTGACATATGGTACATCTACATGGCCAGTCCAGCAAAACCTAGATCCAGAGGCTGCATTCAAGCTATGCCTGAAGCGTGCTCCTAAGTTTGTTCTGTCCCTAGCAGGCACATGAGGACTTCAAGCAGTTGTGCAAACTCTTTATTACACACAGTATAGCTGCACCTTAATGTTAACAAAAAACAAACCTGGGAAAGAGGAGGAAACTACAGGAAGATAAAGCCATATTACTGTGTGTTCCACAGAAAGATGAACAGGACAAGAAAAAAAAAAAAAAACCACCCAACTGAAGAACATGAATTAAATCAATAAGTGTGATTCAGAATCTAACACTCAACAAATAATGCTCGTGTTAGTCACAGGTAGGAAGCAGTTTCTCCAAACTCCAGAAGAATTAAAGTAACAAAAAAACCCAAACAAACCAAACACCCTAAAAGCTCAGCAACTTGAAGATTAGATTCTGTAAATATAACTAGGTGTTACATTTACATCAAAGAGTTGACACGCATGCTACTTCATTAGAGATGATATGAAAACAATCTGAAAAGTTACATGAAAATATAGGTTGCATATACTCAAATAATATTAATTTTCCATGAAGGACATTCCTTATAATAACAGGACCCAGTCTTACAGATCTTTTCTCCCACAGGCTCCCAGCTACAGTTGACTCAGCTGAACTAAATGTCACATTGCATGGGATTCATCTGTTCAAGTGTAGACACCTACATGTGAGCTGGTCATTTTGACTCTGTTAATATTAAATGAAGATGAACAGGCACTTGTAGTCTATGATTAATCTCAAAGCAAATGGCTAAAAATGGCAGAGGAATCACACTCTAAAAGCATCCCCTTCTCTTCACTAACAGGAGAGTTAAGTGATTAGTTCAGAGTGTATACTCTGCATATTGTGTGTAACTGTATATTCTATTTGTTTAGCTGAGATCAATATTATTCAGAGCAAAATGGTAACGGTATAGAAAAATAATTAATTTATGCTAATTTAAAATTAATTTTACTACCAACACATTGTAAATTCTAATTGTTCCTGATTTTTTTTAGCAGAATTAAATTGAGAAAAAGCGGGTGGGTAAATAAAAATTTTGATTCCTGAATGTCATTCTAGTTCTGCAGATGTACAGATTAGTTAAGAAAATGAACAGAAAGCTAATATGGAGTACTTGAGTGCATAATCTAGTTTTATGCTGCTGGACTTGGTCCTTCTTTTTTATTTTATACCTTTCAAACTGAACTATAAGAGTGAAAAATTAAAGCAAATATGCTTGTTTTGGAGGGCATTAACATACGAAAGTAAAATAAAAAACAACATTCTCATTTGCCCTTTTTAACTCTAGTAGTTGCACTTAGTAGTTGCCTTCAAAGTCTGTTTTGAATAAGCTAGCTGTGAAATAAGCTAGCTGTGAAATATAAAGTTTGAAAGACATACTCGAAAAACAATTGCTAAAGAAAGGAAAAAAAGAAGCACCATGGTTTTAATAATGCCACAATGCTCAAAAATTATTTTCATATAACATTTAATAGAAAAAATTATTTTTCATAGTTAATGTTGTTTCAAATTTTCTTAGCTAAAGGTAGCTAATGCCATTACTTGTCAAACACATATTTTCAGAGTATCTGGAAAAGATAGCGATATCTTAACCATACTGAGAATTACACTTTTCAGGTAAGTGTTATGTTAGCAAGTTCCTCTCTATCAGTTTTGTAAATGGAAGAATGTTTCTTGCTTACCTATTTTGAGACAGCAAAATAATCTGCAAAAGCGGCAACCAATAAAAAGAAAGAATTCTCATAGCAGAAATGCTATTGTCATCCAAATATAGTTCTCTTAGGAGAACATGATTTTCCAGTCTTGGAAGCTAAATAGAAAAGAGATGGTTATTTACAATTAATATAAATTAGAGAAACAACAATGGAATGCTTACCAGATGCTTTTCATAAATCATTACTAAATACAAGCAAAAAAACACATTTCCTTATATGTAGGTACCAATTTTCACACATAATTTCTATGTATCAGGTGGTATTTTTTAATGTCTTCTACCTAGTCTGAATACTCAATATACATTTAAAAAAAGACGTCAAGAGCCCAAGAACCACAGTCTTACTATTTTATTTATGCAGTTATTTGCTGCTTATTGACAATGGTTTTCTTCTCTTGGATTCATAGGAGAATCATTGTCAGTAAATATGACTAAGTGCACAGTTAGCAAACTACTTTCCTTTTTTGAATGCTGCAGCACAAACTTCAATTTTTGGAGGATCAGCATGCATCAAATCAGTCTGAACTATTACTTATATGTAATGATAATAATATTTTGTTATATTTTAAACAAAGAATCAGCATCATATAATATAAACTGAAGACTAGATGCTCCAAACAAAGGAGGGAAATATAATTACTGAGAGGCCAATTTTTCAAGGACTTAGGAGCAAGAAAATACTTAACTGCTAGCCATTTGTGTCTTTGAAAAATCTCCCACTAATAGGGGAAAAAAAGAGCATGAAACATCCCACAGCAAACAAAGAGCACATGATCAGCATTCTGAAAAATATAACTGTTAACAAAGATGTATGCACAACAGCCACTGAATTCAAAGCTTTTACCTCCTGGAGGTTATTGCCTTGCAACTTCAGAATTTGAAGTAGTCCACAATTCTCAATACCTTCAACTTGTGTGAGGTGGTTAAAAGAGCAGTCTAAGTGAATGAGAGTAGGTGCCTCACAAAGACCTTTTGTGCTGATTAACTGATTATGGTCTACAATTAATTGCTGAAGATTTTTCAATGACTCCAGACCACCTGAAAATTAAAGAATTAAGCCATAATTAAATAAAAATCCATTGGTTTGCAAGTACTAAGAAAACTCTGAACTTTCAATATATTTATATTATCTATAGTAACAATTAATATCAGTCCTGTATAAGGCTTAAAAATAATTACTGTATTTTGACCTTATCAAATATACAATGTGTACAGTTCATAAGTTTCTGAGCAATAATAACAGTTCATAACCCCTTTAGCACTTCTGTTGGAACAGAACATTCTTTTAGTGATAAACTATACTTACTATGCTTTAAGCGCTTTATAACTGCTACTCAGAACCTATGGGCTCTGTGAAATGCTACCAACCCTCCTAAAATCACCCCTTAAAACGGAAACAGTATTTATGTTTAAAAGTTAATTTTTACTATTTAATTTTTAAAAGTTTTTTTTTTTTTTTTTTAAAGTTATCAGCAAGGTGAGAACAAATTGCATTAAAAGTTAGGCCAGCACCAACTCTATTATTTAAAAGCATCTTGTTTAAGGAATTATAAAATATTTTTAAAGAACAAATTAATAAAGAAAATTTAGTGCCTTTAAGTATAAAGCTATACTTCTATAGACATTACACTCTTGACAAACTTAATCCTGCCAGCTAGTGTAAAGAGCAAGAACGTGTCTCTACCCCAAACAGATGCAAAGGGAAAGATTCTTGTCAGTGTCCATTTCTTTCACAGATTTTTTCTTCCAAATCATCCTCTTACAATGGCAAAAAATCACACTGTTTTTCCATGGTGCTACACGTGCTAATGTTCTGCAATGACTTCCTTTCTGGAGCACTGATGCGTCTGACTTGCTACAGGCCCAAGCAGTTTTTCTGTACCTCTGTAATAGAACTCATTTGAAGGGGCACCCTTTACAAAACATATTTAAAATAAGGAATTTCTGAATTCACTTTTTTCATGTATTCTTCACAGGATTATTTGAACTAACACTTTGTCTCATCTTTATCTCACCCAAAACTTCCCAACATGCCAAAAGGAAGTTGGGCAAGCTTTACAGATGTAAATGTCGCGATTGTCCTCTGAGAATAAACTGGATTAGGAGACCAGAGACCAATTTGCACCATAGATTACTGAGAACACAGAAGAGAAAGAAAAGAAATAAAATGAATTATAAGGAGAAAACAGAAGTAAATTAAACTACTGCTAAAACTAGCAGTACATTTAGGAAAACCCAATCAAATACAGGTCTTCAAATCATAGCCATTTAAAAATGGAAAGCACCTAGTGGAAATAACACAATCGCCTGATATTAGAGAGATATCATCCTAAATCTAAAACTAATGTCCCATACTGTAACTTCAAAAATGTGCTTTAGGAAAGAAATATACAAATCTTTAATTATTCTGAAAGACTTTCAAACATGACTGTAGACATACTATCCTGACTGCAAGATCCTGTTCTATATTTTCTTTTATCCTTGGGTAAAAATAAAAAAGGAACCAGCACCATCTAGTGGTCTCAGAACAATTTCATTCCAGACAGTGTTAAAATTAACAACTTCCAAGATTTCCTCACAAGAGCCATCCTTAAATCTCCACTTTTAATTTGCCAGCATAGCAGTACTGGAAACTTTAAAAGCACTGAATTAGTCTGGAGTGGGACAGAGAGAAGAGACTGCACACATAGTAAGAAAAGGCAAGGAGTTAATACAGGACTTTGAAATGTCCTATTCCGCATGCTGCACAAAGCACCTTTTTTACGTCTCCTACTCCTCATCTGTCTTGTTTAATTAGACCAAATGTCATTTGGAAAAGGCATGACAAGGCTGCATACAATAGGATCACAGTCTATTCTGAAACTATCAAATGCAGTCCAACAGAAACATACACAAGAGAGAATAATGTAATACAAACAGATGGTATTTTAATGTTTCTTCTGTACACATGCAAAATTAAAAATGAGCATGAAAGTCTTCTGCATATTTCCAGAAGATATTGTCTGGTTTACATATGATGCAACCAACAACAGCTATAGCAGTATATGGGAAAATGCATTCTGTTGAAAAGCATATGGTTTCAGCAGGATTTGTGGAGAACCTTTATAGAAGTAGCTCAGCAATTTGCAGAGTGCAGCTGGACTCTGTTAGCTAGGGATTCTATCTGAGCTATCGATGCAGTTCTGAAATAACTTCTGTGTGACAAAGATGAATGATAAGAGTGAAAACTGACAGTGAACATGAATACGAAAAAACACATACAATCCACCCCCCCCAAACCAGAAAGGTGTCCAATAAAAATACTCTCTATGTGCTTTCTTAAAAAGAGTAGGTCCAAAGAAGCATTTACAACTATCCACAGTTATGCATTGCCATTCTTAGCACTGCCAGGACTTTAGCCAACATACTAAGGCAGTATAGACACCCTACAAAAGCATTATTCCATGATTCAAGTCAAAACATTAGTTTTTATGTAAGAAAACTCGTAAGTAAAGTATCCATCTTCCAAATACAAACATATGTACTGAACTTTGGTGTATTACTGACACAATTCTTAATTTGTGATCATGCATTCTTAAGTGGAAAAGCATAATTGAGACATATTTCTCATACTTTTACTGTTATTTTTAAGGATTTTCTGGCAACTCTATTTTTTCCCCTACTGACGCTATATTTCAATGAGAGCAGAAAAAAAGAAAAAAAAAAGAAATCACAGTATGCTTGAAGTTTCCTACAATGTTATTAAAACAGAAGTATTACAAACATAAATAAGCCTTACTTCTTAGGAAAAAGACCACAGTCTTTGTTAAAGCTGAATGAACAGAGAACGTTGCACAGTACTGCAGCTTTCAAAATTGCTAAGGGACATCCTGCAAGATTTACAGATGGGAGGGATACAATAACTTCTTAAAACCCATAAATCCAATTTTGTGTATTCTGTGGGACTATTTGCAACCAATATGTTATTGTATGAAATAAATCCTGTATTATGCATCTATTTTAACCAGACAACCTCAAAGGAATTCTGGAGTGGAGAAAGACAGATTCCAAGCTGATCTTTGAGAACACTTATTTACCCACTCAAATTCATTAGAGACTCAGTAAACATAGCACCACATCGCTCAGAAGGGAAAGTACAAGAGGATTTTACTCCACTTGGCCGGTACAAAGATACTACATTCCACAAAGATGCTACATTCCTAAATATCATCTATTACTATACAATTATAATGCTGAAGTTATACAGTCACCCATATTTTGGTGGCCTTTACAAATTTCACAGTATGTCATGCATCAAAACCCAAGTTCCTAGAGTAAAGGGAGGCTGTTAAATCTAGTTCTGTTCTATCTGCTGTGCTGCCTTCTTGAAGGAAATTTGCTACTTTCAAGCCCTGAGAGTTCCCTTTCAAGTAATGATCTGGCAATTTACTACTATTTTTTCTCAACTGTTAATGCTGCTTTTGAGGGACCACTAATAGTCTGTCCTCTGTATATGACTCTAAAAATCAAAAAACTGCCTTCTCCACTTACATATAGTGAAGCTCTTGGTTATTTTCACTGCACTACACTTTCCTGACCTTTTATCAGTAGAAAAGGCTCTGGATCCTGATTACATCTATACAAAAATCTACATAACAAAAGGCTCACAATGCAACATTTTTGCTTGCCAGAAGCTGAGACACAATATTGACCCCTTAGTCACTTTACAGTCCAAGTGGCAGTACAAGTAGAGAGACAAACAGTTGTTCACTACATGAAAAATTTCCGTCTGGCCAACAGAAAACACCTATCTCCTGGCACAAATATTTCATGCATTGATGCACCTGTTGAATGGTCTGGGTGTATGTAAATTCTAACTGGCTGACTGCATGCTAAAGGTACACGTGTTGCCTGCCAACTGTCGGACCTAACAAATATAACAAACTGCCTTTGTAAATATAATAGGGGCTGGCATACCTGCTGTGCATTTTACCTTAGACCCATTCTCTTTTCCAGCTTTGGGGCAATGAGCAGCAGTGAAGAGATAAGAGTGGAAGGGAAGTACAGAACAATAGTTTGGAGACAGAATGGGCAGCATTTTAGTAGAAAGAGCGGCTGTGGTCCAGTGTTAGCATGGTTCATAGACTCAGACAGATAATGCAATTTCTACACAACTACTTACTGTGTCAGTCAGAAACACACTGGAACTCTCCGCAGTTGCAAGGCTAGGCTTTATATTAATTGCTTCTGTAGATAAACTGAACTTGGGCTACTCACATATTTCAACTGAGTTAGTGCAGGTAATAATAGGGGCACTTCTAGAAAGATTTTTAGTTTCCTGGCTGACAATAGGTATATGATCTGGTAGATGGAATACATGGCAGTAGCTAAGCCATACTATAAATAAACATGAAGTTGATTATGGTTTAAAATGTAGGTCTGTTCTAAGTCTGTTTCCTCATTCTTCTTGGGTTTAGCAGCTGGCTGGCCCCGAATCCAGGGAAGTATAATCCTGAATACAAGGAATACAAATATTGTTATACAAATTAGAATAATTTTTCATTAATTTTCTTACCAATTCGAGTTATTCTATTGTAGGAAAGTTCAAGATTTTGGAGACTTATGCAGCCATCTAAGCCACAAACTGATGAAAGATGGTTCCTATTCAGAATCAGAATACAGAGATTTTCTAGATTTTCACAGTCAATTATCTGAATGTTGTTTTCCTGCAACAAAGGAAAAAGAGAAAATTAAATAGCATCTGAAGTGAAATAGCAGAATTAAGTATAAAAATATGGTAGACTGTCATCATTGCTTATTTTAATCCTAAACTTCTAGCTAGGAGTAAGGGCATCTCTATTTTTTGCATTAGGAAAATATATTGATGAGTCGCAGAAACTGCCTTTTGTTTCCTGCTGGGATAAAACAAAAATATATATCAAACTTCATTCTGGCTCTGAAAATGCCCAGAAGTTGAAACAAAAAGTATAAGGAGAAGGACAGAGTGGTCTTTTCCATATACACTTCCCTAGCTTTGTAAATGCTGGGAGACTAAACTAAAAACTTCAGCAAAACCATCACATTTGTTAGACACTAATGAAGACAGCTATGACTTTGCTGGAATCCTATTTACTAATAGTGAAAATCTGCATTTAGAGGTATTTTGGTCAAACATTAACACTGTACTCAGCTAATGTTCTTCCCCCAAGAGATCTTGCTCTTTTAACATGCCCTTCCCCAGGCCATTTGAATAATGCTTCCTTGGATTTTTATTTCACTATGTGCTGCCCTTGCTGTTTTCTTCTGGTTTTCACCTACAGATGCTCGAACAAACAAAACTTAATTTTCCTGCCTTCGTAACAAACCAGTTAAGCCAATAGTCTAATTCCTATTCCGTATTTATATACCACCTTCAGCTGCAGTACAGGTTTCCTCTGGAAGTCATAACACGGATTCCTGCCCTTGGACAGCCCTTTCAGTTGCACCAGGAAGTTTAAAGCAGAGAACTGATAATGGCTTAAATGTTAGCTTTTGTATCAACGGAAATGAGGGGCAATATCAAGTAGGAATGAATGTCCAAGGGAAACAGAGGCAGCTGCTTTAGCTATATGAGAAACACCCACAAAACAATCCTGGACTGTTTCAACTGTCACAAAAGAGGCTGTTTCTTCATTACAGTTGAATGGAAGACAACTGCCACATAAGCTGGCACAGCAAAAGTATAAAGTATTATTATTAACAATACATATAATTATTAAATTATTAATAAAGCATACTTAAAAGTATATCTAAGTCTTCTCCTTAACTGAATTATCTCGACATATTGCAGTAGAAGCCACCCTGTATATAATTTTAAAATAACATTTTAAAATTAAAAAAAAAGCCAAATCACAAACCCAAAACTATTCTGCAACAGACAATATTTGATCTAAAAAAAAATCATATATAAATACCAATCTTAGTAAGACCGGCAGCTTAGATATATGTTATACCCTTATACTAATACTTCGCTCTTGTGTTTTGAGGTACCCAAAATTATCAAATCCCAGAAATTACGTTCTGAATACATAAGAAAACTGAGAAAAGGACACAAGTATTTCAAGCTGCCCTTTCAAGCTGCAAAGCATTAATTACCAGACAGACAAAACTTCTTTAACTATAATTTCTACCAGCTTTCTTCTCTGAATTTCATTAAAAAACCTGAAACCAACAAAAGCCACATACTTTGGAAAGAACACCAGTTACTGCACAATCAGAAACATTCAAGATTTCCATGAATAATAAGGGCATATTAACTTTCTTGTGAAACAGTGGTGTTAAAACACATGAAATAAAAAACATGAACCAAGTTGTTTCATGCAAAGTGTCAAGTTCTGGAACTAAGATGCATCACAGAGCAAAACGTTTTCTTTAGTCTTTAAATTTACAAGGCCATGTAAGACACTGTGCAGCAGTAACAAGTACCTAGGACTGGATGATCTCCCAAGGTCCCTTCCAACCCTTGCCATTCTGTGATTCTGTGATTATGCCTCTAGTGTAATTCATTATACTGTTCCTTGAGCATATATGTGAGTAATTTTGACTAATATCCAAGCTGTATATTGCAAAGGTCTCTTCCTTCTACTTACTCCTGCTTAAGCTGAGCACCTACCATGACGAACAGCATCTGCCCACTCATGAATCAGGGAGACTGAAGTAACAAGATGTATCGCTCTGCCATACTAATGCTAATCCTAGACTGATACTATCACACACTGTACAATGCAAATTGCTATATACAATGCAAATCTGCTGGTATAACTTCGTTCACATTTGGGAGTATTTTTTTTGATATACCTATGCTCATAAGGCAATAAAAGTTATATATTCAGCAGGATGCAACTGCATAACCACCTAAGCAACAAAACTGGCAGTTCTCCCTGGGTTATAATAAAGAATCAAATATGCTTGGTACCTCCACATTGATATACTTTAGGTTTTTGCAGCTACTTAGTCCTTCCAGCGCAAGTAGTCCGCAGCGCCTTAGAGTCAAAACTTGAAGATTTGAACACTCGGATAATGTTGAGAGGCTACAAGCTGGCAAATCTTCGAGTCTAAGTGTTGTGACCTACATGCATTTATTGATAAATAAAATTATTCGTTTATTAAACATTCATTGTACAATGTCACATTATGGTTATTTTCTTTAAAAAGAAACCAAAATTACATTCTACTAACATTTTAGAAAATGCAAACAACTAATGTTAATCCTTTCATATAGAAAAGAATGGCAATGATGGGTTTGATCTGTTAAAGGGAAAAGTTATTATGAAAACAATCTATTTGATTTTAACATCCACCTTAAATTAAAAAAACCTGATGCTTTGCCAATGACACTGAATTTGAATGGGTGAAAGATTAACACTAAGTAAAACAATTAATAGTGTGAATTGTTTTCCATCACACTATCATAAATAATGAGTGAGTGCACAAGAACAGACAAAAATAGTTCAGACTAAAAGTGTATGTAGTCTAGTATGCCATCTCAGAGTGGATACCACGACGAGAGCACAGAGCAAGCATACAGTGATAAGTTAGTAAGTGGTAAGATAAGTGCTGAGAACCAACAAATGTTCTTTATGGCAAAACACCATCTATAAGCTGATCAGCAGTATCTTGCTTCTGGAAGAAACCAATATTCTCAAAACTCTGAAGGGGCTAGATGAGCAGGAGCTGAAATGTGGACCCTCATACAAAGGCAAAACCATGTTAATTTAGCAGAAAATAAGAGCTAAGAGCTCCTGCATTTTACAGACTTAAGATGCTATCAATCATGTGAAGATTAATACCACAACAGTCTGCTCCACAATGCTCATGGGAATTCAAAAGTCATTCTCATCGCCCTTCTGCATTTGTGCAGAGGAACTCTCTCAGAGATCTATACCCTGGTCAATGATAATCTCCTCCTCTACTAAAACAGCATTCTGCTGACATACCAAATTAAAAAAAAAAAAAAAAAAAAGGTGATGGTATGGCTTCCCATTTAATTCTAAATCTTCTGTACAGTTACCTGCTGCAGAGTACTCCAAGGGCCACTATGAATTATCTTTTGTATACTTAATGGAGGCATCTTGCTAACTGAACTTTTCCTTGGTCGTTTTTTCATAGTTGCTTGCTTTCTTTGGTTTTCTTCATATATTTTAGACCAAGATTTACATGTATTCATCCAGTTTATCCGCTTCTTTTCAATAGTGTCAGGAAGAATTAGTCTACTGGAACACTCAGCTACACCTTGAATTCTGTCCCAGGTATCTCTGACTTCCTCATTAGCATCTTCCATTGGAAACAGAGTTTTCTCCATTGTTTCAGACTGAGAAAATTGATCTTTGAGATCTCTATTGCTACCATTTGGCTGGACATTCAGTTGACTGCTGCATATATTGCTTGCCTTATTTTCTACCATGTCATTAGCTCCAAAATTAACAGATTCATCCTTTGAAGTATGGCTGTTTAGAGCTTTACTAAGATCTCTAGTTTGTGAGTGATTTTCTTTTCCATGTACTACTGGATTAATGTCTATGTTCTCACTATTTACTTGAGAAGAGTGTTTCTTCTTCTCAGAGTCTAGCATATTTGGTGTTGGTGTCATATTTGTTTCTGCTGGAATCATCCAATTACTTGTTTCATCCGTCATTCTAGTCTGTTTTAATTTTTGTTCCTCTATTTGCTTATTTAGTTCATTCTTCTGTTCTCTTATTACTTCTGTATTTTCTGTCTGCTTATCCTTTTTTTTGATTTCTTTGTTATTTTCTCCACTTTCACTCATCGTCGCTTTTGCTCTTTTTTCTCCTAGTTTTCTCTGTTCTTCTCTTCTTACTTGCAGCTGTTTTTCTCTTTCAAGTCTTAGGCTTTCTTTCTTTTTCTCATATTCCTCATGCCTCCTCACCTGTTCCAAATATTCCTGTCTTTCAAATTCATATTGTCTCTTTTTTTCCTCTTCTTTCTTTTGCCTCTTTTCTTCCATTCGCCTCTTCAGTTTTTCCTCTTTTTCTTTCATTCCTCTAACTATTTCTTCTAGTATTTTCTGCTTCTTTTTCATTTCATCTTTCCATTCCTTTAAGATGGGAGCATATTTTTTACGGACTAAAAATGATCTAAATCTAGCTTGGATTTTCACAGCTGCTATATTCCGTTGTTCTGCCAGGTGTTGTCTTTCTTTTGCTTTCTGTTCTTCCAATGCCTTTTTTTCCTCTTCCATTTGCAACTGTAGCTTCATGATCAATTCCTAGGCCAAAACAAGTAATATAGACTTAAGCCACTTTTAAAATAGGACAGGTGTTGGCACATATTTATCATTAATAAACAGAATCTGGTATATTAACTGTTCCAGAATAACTTTTATCCTCAAATATATGATAGTAACCTCACAGTCATTTGACAGAAGCTCATTGTACAGTCCTACCTTATGTTGCATCATTTTGTCTCTCCAAGCTTTCTTTTCTTTCTGTAACTCATCTTCCATCACAGTTTGTTGTTTCTGCACAACAAATTAACTTAGATTAATATTGTACAAAACCTGGAACATAACAAAACTCCCTCTCTCCAATATCCCCCATCGTCATGACTTTCCAACAACCCACTTCTGTGAATGCCTGAATTAAAATGAGAAACTCAGCTGTGTGAGGATCAAACTAAACTGGACACTCAGATGAGTAATGCAGATTTGGTCATATACGGACAGATACATACCTTCAGAGAGTCAGCATCTTGGTACTGACCCAAGCAACTGCCACCTTCCTCTCCAAATTCTGTACTGAAGAGGAAAACTATGCTTATGAAACCAACATTCAAACTACAGGTAGATAATAGCAACATAACAGAAACAAAAGCTCTGAAAGTAGCATGAACAGCCCCCCTTTAATTGCACTGGTGTGTTACTGGTAATCATATAATCTTTCAAAAAGGAGTTCTGTTTAATGAAATTAGAGAATTTTTTTTCATTGAAATTGTTTCTCAACTGAAAATGGAAGTTCAAGTCCACCTGCCCACTATTTGCAAAAAAATAGTATTTTCCCCCTCCCCCAACATACTCTCAATCAGAAAAAAAAAAATAATCCAGATTATCTAGAATTACACCTGACTGAAAATTAGCAGACAGTAAGAACCTAAAAACCAGAGGCTGATCCAGAACCATCTAACTCCTGGTGGAACCAAGATAAATCAGTATCAGCCAAATTAAATACACAGCACTATATGAAGGAAGCAGTATAAACAAACTAGTACTTCCAACTTGGACAAAGTCTCCCAGGTGCCTAAGCACTGCTTTTCATATATATTCAGAAGCATGCTGTTTAGACAATAGGAGACCAGACGTCTAGAACCTTCTGTAATGGGGGAAATTAGTCTCCATCTCTCACCTCCACAGTGTGCTAGCAACAGCACTACCAAAGTGTCCAAATGGGAAAGTGCCCCACCTTTCCTAGAGAAAGAAAGCCATTCTACATCCAAAAATGATTTATGACATCAAAGAGCAGAGGAAGCCTAATCAATTTTGTGGCCTGTTGAAAAAGGAATTATCTCAGACACTGAACTGGCCTTCAGAGATCAAAGGTCTTTCACTAAGTCCTTCCTTAATTTTGGTGACTTGAATTACCTTGCTGGGACCAAGATGCTCACCCCTTCAGAAAGCTACAAATTAGTTAACTGAATATGTAGTGTTAATGGGTCTCCCAACACAGAAGTATTTAGGCTAAATAACAAAATATTGTGGCCCCACAAGTATAATGTGTGAGGGTTACCTTTTTTCAGAGTCTTATGTTCCTTTGTGGAAAGTTATCAAATTTCATCCTTCAGCATGCTCTATAGCAAAACACAGCTAGACACTCTGAGAATACAACCAGTCAACGTATACAGTCATGTTCTGTTGTGGCAGAACTCAGTCGATTAAGGCTGACTCAGTCTCCCAGACACAGACAAGAAAAAGGAGTATTTTAACTTTTACTCAGATGAAGCACAGTGCCAGCATTTCTGAATGGAATGATTTTGGTTCAGATTATTTCACCTGTGATTTTTCATCTAACTGTAAAATTGTGATGGAAGGTCGAAAGTAAGTAAGTAAGTATTTTCTATTAATTTTTTTTGCAAGTAATTTAGCACAAGTTTCCTTTGGAAAAATTTAGTAAGGCCAAGCATAAAGCGTAATTTAACATTTAGTATAGCAAATTCATTCACTGTTGATCAAAGCCGTAAACGCATAAACCCCAATGGATGATACTTAAATATGTCTTCTCACTTTGGTATCACAAGAGGACGGTTTAGGACAGTAATACAGTTTGGGACAGTAGCGGCTTTTTCATATTTGATCTTAAATTCAGATGGGAACAGATTGGCTTCAATATCATTAATTACCTTATGAAGAAGCTCAAACTTTATTCTTTCAGCCTCAAATTCCTCCAGATGCTGCATCCTTCTTGCATGGTCCTCTTCATCCTGTTTTTCCTGTGCTTCCCTCTCAGCTTTCCACTTTTTCCTCTTCTCACCTTCAAGCTCCTCTTGTCTTTTCTCCCACTGCTCAAATTCCCGTCTACACTTTTCTTCTACTTCTCGATGAGTAAGGTTAATGCTCATTTCAAGATCAGCTACGAATTTGTAATCAACAAAGCAGACCTCTTTACATTTCCTAATAAGCACTGGGGGACATTAAACAGTTTTAAGTATTGACAATAAAAGGATTCTGTGCCGATACAACCAGCAATATATATCCCCTATGAAGTTAGAACTATAACACAAGTCTTTTCTATCAGAGATGTCTTATTATCATGATGCACACTTACTGTATCTCAGGATTACACTTGGCTTCAGGATGAAAGTCTTCTGTGGCTATCACCTGGGGTTTTCTAACTGATGTACTCCACCCCAAAACATGCAAAGGCAATGGCAGAGGGAAACATTCCCAGCCAATGTGATAAAAAAATAAAAGAAGTTGTGGCCAAAGCACAACCTGTTTAGTGCCTCCAATCTGGCTTCCATTTGTTTTCAAAATTATTTAAAGCATTTTTGGGTAGTATTTTTTGAAACAAATTTCTATCAAGACATTAAAGACTAGGATAATTTTGTGATCCTGAAATGAGATATAAGCACAGGCATTTTCCTCATGCCCAATTCATGAAGTATCAAAATCTACTGCATACTGTAACATGTAATTCTTTGCAAAGAATGTTATGATACTCATGAAAACAGAAAAGCAGGAAATGGTGATACGACACTAAAGATCAACTCAACCAAATGACTAATGCATTAGCTTACCTGTCACAAAATGGTCATCAGTGACCACTTCATCACTGGTGGACTGACTATTATAACAAGTGGGTGTAGCAATCTGCAAGTCTTCATTTTCATTTTCCAATAGTACCTAATATAGTTTAATAATGTCATTATGAAACAAGAAACAAAAGCAAAACGTTATAAAAATCTTCCAGAACAAGGATAAGCTTTTCACCATATGACAAGTACGGTAACACAAAACTTATTACTGGTTGGAATCCTTAGATATTGAGTAATGCAAAGGTATCTGTCAAAATGTTGTTTTCTAGAGTAATAATATTGGAGTATTTCCCAAAATACATAATATTTTACATTTTTACTTAGATGAATGTTTTGCATTTGGGATTTGTTTTACTTTCTGTGGAGCTAAGCACAGTATTTATGCATTAATACTGTTATGCACATAGGGGAAGAACTAGTTAGCGAGTAAATTTCTAAGAAGTCTATTTGAAAATAATGCTATGAGCATGAAATTTGCTATATTTCTTTCATTGTTCTTTATTGGCAAGAAGTAATCTATTCCTGCTCATTTATCATCTGTTCATCACATGCTTGGGGCATATATTAATATTCGTAATGCAGCTGAAGTCACATAAAGTAATTGTGCTGTGCTAAACAATGGCCGCCTGAGAACAAAAAAATCATGTTTGCAAAAGTGCTCACTAATAAAAGCCAGGCGACAAATTAAAAGTGATTAAATTAAATACAGCTTTATGTTTTTCTAAGAACTTCAGCAGGTTATTCAGTCAAATCCTACGAAAATATAAAAGAACACAGGTTCATAACTCTTGATTTGTCTTTGAAAGTTAAAGACATTATTATATTTACATTTTCTATAAAATAGTGGAATATATTAGGAGCAAGATTAATAGTAGAACATCCTCCAGGTCATAATAAAAAAAGTACGATTAGAGAAGTTTAAAAGTGTTATCATATTATTGAGATAATATTCTGCAAATAATTAAAAATAAAGGATTATTCAGTTTTGTTAATTTTGATCATTTTTGTGCTCAGCATCTCAACTACTGATACAGAGAATTTATTCCAAATTTTAAAACTTATAGACATGGTGTATGTCCCAGTTCTAAAGAACAACATACACAAACTCATCTTAATACCCTATAGATAGTCTGACAGAAACAAAACTGAACACATCTGTAGGTTTCTATAGGAAGCCAACAAAGCAAGAGTAAGTTATCGAGATTACTTAATAGAATTTTGTTCGCTATAAATATTGTTTAAATAGAGAATACCCTTTTTTTAAATTGTTCTGGATCTTCATGATATTCAGAAGCCAAGTAATCTGAAGCATGGCAAGAAACTACTCCAGTGGCGTTACCTAAAGAAAAATAAATATATAATTTAGTACACAGAGAGAAAAATCTTTCACCAGTACTCAGTTCTGCTCTATACTGCTTAGTTAGTATATTTCTTTAAACTAAAATAAAGCATTTTTTTCCTTTAAAATTCTTAACATACCCACCCCCCAATTTTACTCAAATATGTATGGGACTCATTTATCTACATTAAAAGCAGCAAACACTTGTAAACTGGAACACACACAATGATACTGTAAGAATCCAGTGGCAGCAAATATGAAAGAGAATTCCACAGCATAGCACACAGCAGAACATTTTCTGTGTAGAAAAATACAGTAGAACTTGTATCAGATCGGTCAAAAATTGACAAAGAACTACAAAAATAATGAAAGAATAAGTGTCCTTTACAAAAAAAGGATAAAAAGAAACCTTCCTCAAATATCAAAATGTATGGACAATATTGAACTTTTGTTCACAAAGACTGTTACACTAAATGAGTATGCAACCCGAGATGATGTGGAAACTAGAACAGAACAGACAATGCCAGCCCTCTGGCATATATAAACTATGAGCTTGGCTTCAGTCACACAGCTGACACTGCCATATTGTTCCCAATTACAAGGTCATTTCATTTAATGCTAGCTTGGATATTTCTAAAGACCAACATATACATATTGTATAGGGTTCAATTGTATCTGAACTCCTAACTTCAGCTCCTAGTGACTTCATTTTAGATTCTCATGAAGAGTCTGGTCCAGGTCCTGTTTCAGAGAATGATCCTGAAACTTGATTTGATCTATGGTTCACCATCAGACGAATTTTTGGAAAAATTTCAAGTCATACTCAGATGTTAATCCTAGAAGACAGCATTGCATGACTTTATTCCTAGAGATTTTCAGCATGCATCCCAAAGCTGATGCAACAGGTTTCACTGCTTGCTCTACTTAAAAGTTTGCATTGTTTTTTGATGTTTGTTTTTTTGATTGTTTTGTCTTTTGATGATTGTTAGTCTACCTTCCACTGGCAATACAAGGTACATAAATATTTTAACTGT
The DNA here is from genome assembly GCA_034008185.1 of Gorsachius magnificus. Lineage (NCBI taxonomy): Eukaryota > Metazoa > Chordata > Aves > Pelecaniformes > Ardeidae > Gorsachius > Gorsachius magnificus. Next base: position 171,475,860 of record CM067081.1, read on the forward strand.
GATTCCCTGCTTACTTGTAGTTTCTTCATCTTCTGAGTCTTGCAATATAAGCTTTTCAGCATCTTGATTTCTGTTCTTTATAAAGTTTAAATAGGAGAGAACTGATTCTGGCAAGTCATCTGAAATCTATAAAAACATGACATTTGACATAAATTCTACATTTTCATCTCACAGCCATGACCAGAGGTAAATACTTTACATGCAAGTATAAAGACTCATTTTGGCTTCACCTATAAACCACTGACAGAGATTTAGTAGCAATGGCTACTGAAATTTTTCCCAATTCCTACACTCTTCCTTTTTAATTACAGTCTTATTAAATTTTGGTTGGAAAACATTTTAGTTTACTTATCTTCTACTACCTTCAGAAACATGTTTCAATTAATATTTTCTTTATAATTGTGTTGGACCAAGAAATTAAGAAAAAGGTTAAGACAAAAATTAATAAATACCTATGATGCATGGGAAATTTTTCTTAAAAATGTTCCGACTCTTTCAAAAATAAATTAATTTTAAATTTACTGAAGTACACGTGAATCAGATGCTTCAACTTTCTTTACTACATACTTATTTTCTACTCAAAAGACTGTCCTTTACTGAAAAGATGTGGAAAATGGACTGCCTTCTCTCAGATGTGTAAATTGCAGTAAACATTCCTGGCATTCAGCATGTGAATGTATAAATAATTAACACTGATACTGTTGCCTACCTTTGTGTCATACCAAACATATATATATATATATATATATATATATATGAAAGACAAACATACATATATATACACACACACACACACACACATATATATATATATATGAAAGATAGGGGCAATCTTTTTAGCAGGGCCTATAGTGACAGGACAAGGGGTAATTGTTTTAAACTAAACCAGGATAGATTTAGACTAGATATAAGGAAGAAATTCTTTATAATGAGGGTGGTGAAACACTGGAATGGGTTGCCCAGAGAGGTAGTGGAGGCCCCATCCCTGGAAACATTCAAGGCCAGGTTGGATGGGGCTCTGAGCAACCTGATCTGGTTAAAGATGTCCCTGCTTACTGCATGGGGGTTGGGCTAGATGACCTCTAAAGGTCCCTTCCAACCCAAAGCATTCTGATTCTATATGATTCATGGGCACATATGACCAATATAATTTACCCTTATATTCTATAGACCAATCTTTTTGCTATGAGTCTGAAAGATTAAAATAACGGAAAAGGACCCAAATAACTGACTGGATTTCAAAGGAATATCTTTCCCCAAAATAAGAAGTCATCCAAAAAAGAGGACTTGAAGCACCAATTGATATTAAATTAATATCAGGAAGGTTTCGAACATAAGACAGTCTCTTGTAAGATTTAAATACAGATTTAAATGACGAATCATTGGCTTATTCATCCAGATTTAATCTACCTCATCAGCTTTACTAAAAACTTCCAGCTTCAGAGGATTCTAAAACAAGCCATTATCTATGAGTCTTATCTTTTCACTTAAGCACAATGATGACATCCATCTCTTTTATGGTCTTGTCACCGTTGCAGGTTACATTTTTCATGAAGCAATACTACTGAGACTACTTTTCAGAAGAAATCCTTGGATTAGATGTCAGGAAAAAGTTCATTCATGAGATAGGCTTTCCAATGACCACACTTTCAAGCAGAAATAGAAGTAGTGTTAGCCCATTGAATACTTACTGTCTCATTGTCACTCAAAGCTTCATCTGATACCTCTGTGTCAGGATCATCTGCTTCAAAGGAAGAAACACTGATTCTGCTTAATTCAATTTCTATTTCTTTTTCAATTCTTTCGATATCTTCTGACATTCTACCTTCTACAACGACTTATCTGCTTTCAAAGCCACACAAAGAAAATATTAACTTTCAGCACTGAATGAACCAAAATAAAGAGAGTGTTCACTCAACATAACTTTATTCAAATGTATTTATTGAACAGTTGGCTTAAAACATGAAAAGGAAAAGCAGAAATTTATTCTGAATACCCCACTCCGTACCAGCAAGTAAAACATAAGAAAAATGTTAGTTTGTGATAAGAATCCCTACAGTACCATCTACCCCTCTAAATTTTGCAAGTGTTACTGTCGTGGTTTGGCCCCAGTTGGCAACCAGGCACCACACAGTTGCTTGCTTTAGCCCCCCTCCTGGGTGGGATGGGGGAGAGAATCAGAAAAGTAAGAAAACTTGTGGGTTGAAATAAGAACAGTTTAATAATTAAAATATAATAATAATAACAACAACAACAAATTGTAGTGAAAACAATGAGAGAGAGAGAGAGAGAGAAAACCCAGGAGAAAAACAAATGATGCAACTGTTCACCATCTGCTGACCGGTGCCCAGCCCATCCCCAAGCCCTCCAGCCAAATCACTCCAATTTATATACTGAGCATGAAATCATATGGTATGGGATATCCCTTTGACCAGTTGGGTCAGCTGTCCTGGCTGTGCCCCCTCCCAGCTTCTTGTGCACCTGGAAGAGCAGAAGAAGCTGAAAAGTCCTTGACTGGTGTAAGCACTGCTTAGCAACAGCTAAACCATCAGGGTGCTATCAACATTCTTCTCATCCTAAATCCAAAACACAGCACTATGGCAGCTGTTAGGAAGAAAATTAACTCTATCCCAGCTGAAACCAGCACAGTTAGAAAACTTGAATATTAAAAACCTCTGCCTGCTCTCTGCTCCTTGTATGCAACAGTATCAGTGCTACTACCTAAGCTTCACGGTTTGTTTTTTTTCCTAGCCCTAATAAGCTGCACAGAAAAGAAAAGAAAAAAAAAACCACAACCCAAAACAACAAACCCTTTAAACAATAAATACATAATAACCATTACAAAATAGAACGAACAATCCAGGAAGCACTGGAAGAAGTTGTAACGATGCAGAGAAAGCGGTGAGAAATGTCCTAACCCACGGAAGTACAAGGCTTACAGACGGATCCCGGCAGGAGGGGAAAGGATCCCTTGCCGTCCCTCCCCGGCTCCCTCTGCCACCCGCACCCCTCTCCTCACCACTAGCCCTAATTAGGGGACACGGGAGGCAGCCCAGACCCGCTCCATCAGAGGCGGCAAGCAGCTCCTCGTCCCTCGCCGGCTCCCGGAGCAGAGGGAGCGACACGCTGAGCGTACCTCTGCCGCGAAAGCGCGAAGCAGCCCCTCGCTACGGGAAACTACACCTCCCAGAAGGCTTCGGGGTGGGGAGGCTGCCCGCCCGCTGCCCCTTCCCGGAGGCCCTGCAGCCGCCCATTTGCGTGCTGGGAGCCGCAGTCCGCCCCTCAGGGCACCCATAGCCCTCCGGTCTCCGCGGTCTGCTCCGAGTAGCTACTCACTTCTCGTTCGGCCGAGCTCCTACCCGAGCCCCCCCTTCCGGGCCTCCTCCGGTGACCGACCGCCCCTCCGCCCTGAAACCCTACGGCCCCCAGCCGGCCCCGCTCGGGCCCTCCGAGGGGACGGCGAGAGCCTCGCCGCCGGGCTGTTAAACCGGGAGCGTCACCATGGCAACGGGAAGCGGCGGCTCGGAAGGCGAGCGGGAGGATCCAAACCTCGCCGGCCGTTGCCGTTTCGCGCCCGCTGAGGCGGCGCCTCTCGGAAGGCTGCTGCGCCGCCATCGTAGCACCTCGCAGCCCTTTCTTCGTGGTTTTGGTTGTTGTCGTTGTTGTTGTTTTGTGCTTTTTTTTTTTTTTTTGAAGTAAGGGACTGAAATTTAGTTTTCAGAATGGATTTGGTTCAGCAATTATTCGAACGAAAGAAATTTAAAAGCAAACTTCCAGTTTGCCAAAAGAACTCCAGGGGCATGCAAAATGAAAACCCGCCAGATATCCCTTCTGTGCTCACACGTCGGGGCTTGGCGGGGCCGGCAGTCTGCTGGCGACCAGGGGTGGTGGGCACGGCCGGCCACCAGCCGCAGGGCTCCAGGGTGGCGAGCCTGGCCAGGCCCGAGGGGCTGTCTGCGCAGCGGGTGGGGAACAGAACAATAATAGTTCAAAAAAAAAAAAAAAAAAAAAAAAAAAGATGAGAGCAAGGCACGAATGGCTTGAAGCTGCGCCAGGGCAGGTTTAGGCTAGACATTAGGAAAAACTTCTTCACCGAGAAGGTTGTCAGGCTCTGGAATGGGCTGCCCAGGGAGGTGGTGGAGTCCTCATCCCTGGAGGTATTTAAAAGAAGGATAGATGAGGTGCTTAGGGACATGGTTTAGTGGTGGGATGGCAGTGCTAGGTTAACGGTTGGACTCGATGATCTTAAAGGTCTTTTCCAACCGAGGGGATTCTATGATTCTGTGATCCTAGAGCTGGAGAAAATACCCAGTCAGAGAATTAAAGACCACGCAATTCAATCTAGCTGAAGTGATATGGGGCAGGGACAGTGCAGACAATACAATTTTACTGTGTAATGGTATTTATAGGGAATGCATCTGTCTCTAAAGACTGATGAGGTATACCAAGAGGCAAAGACAGGTGTAATAGAAAAATAAGAACTGAAAGGTAAAGACAGGTTTTACATAGAAAACAAGGACTTTTGTGAGCAAGGGGAAAGATCTGCCAAGGATAGTAGGTCTTTTTCCCATCTCCTACTGTCTTTAAAATAAGCCTAATACCTTTCTGAAAGATCTGTGGATGTTAAGCGCAAAATACTGGATTCAAGGGCAACCATTGACCATTTTCCCAGCAGTTTTATGGATGAGTAAGACATTTAAGTCTTAAAACAATCGAAACTCATCCGTTTGAAATCCACCCTGTGATGTCTCGTACTTTACAGAATCATGTAACCTGTGAACTTTTCAATGTGGTCCAGTCTTCAAGCACTGAGTTGAACGTGCACTTGATACTTGTTTTGTAATGCGAGTTACGCTGTGATCATGGTGACTAAAGACCGCTGGCACCATGTCATGCATTTAGCAAACAAGTTTGCCAATAAAAAAGATGCTTCTGTAGGCCTGTTGCCTGTAACCAGGAAGTCAGGGCTGATCAACAGAACAAAACTTCTCTGTTGTAAGGATGTGGTTAAGTTGGACTTCAGGAAGAAGCGTATCATTATGAGACAGTGCTCTTTAAGGCAGAACGGAAATATTCAGAGCTGGTAAGGATTTTATTGTGAAGTAACAATGTAATGTAAAATGTACGCCATTTTATAAAGATAATTATTTTTCAGATAAATAAGATAAACAATTGTTATAATTGTTACTAAAATAGCTCAACATAAAGCATTGAAACCGCATAGTTACTATAACAGAACTATTGCAGATGCTAGTTTTCAAGTGAAATATGTAACTGTTCAGGTTTTTTTCTAGAACACCAATGTTTTAACACATTCTGGTTTTGAAAATTCTGATGAAGTTTAATTACTCTTAAAAGTATTGGATCTTCTTTGGGGAAAGTGCAAAACCAGTTATCTAATACAGTCCATAAGTTTACATGGTGCATTATTGACCCAAATCCACTGCGGAGCTGGTTTCAGAAGCTTATAGCTTTTTTCATTCTGCAGTTCAACAACAAAAGTTTTATAATCCAGGCAATGAGGATCTTGACAGAACAGGCAAAGCTTGTTTGCTGAATCTTTTCTTATAATCAACAAATTTGATACATATGTGACATATGTTTTGTATGTAAAATAAGTTGTTAACGCAAGATATTTTTTGACCACAAAAGCTTCGTCTTTGACATTTTTTTCTGTTTTACAAATAACAGAAGACATAACTTCGTATTGTAATCAATCTGTAGTAATTCTGACAGGAGACAAGAACAATTCCTTTCAAAAAAATCCCTTTGCATTAGTAAATACTTTCTGAAGGCTATGGCTATGCTGGTTGTGTTCATGCGTCTGTGCATGTTTGTGTGCCTGCCTGCTTTACACATGAGAAGTGTGGGACAGCTGCAGTCGACTGCTGTTGCAGAAACTATCTTTTGACACTGCTCTTGGGCTCCTTTCAGCTTGAACCACAAAGCCAGGCACACCAAAATGCCAGAGTATGTTTACAGAAGAGGCAAGACAGATGAAAGGGAACATGAGGTGGGGGACAAATGTATGAGTTTCACTCTGTGCCAAAATCTTAATAGGCCCATAAGGTATGGTATCCAATAGTGATCATAATAACAACAACATATAAAAAATAAGTCTTTCATTAGAGAGTTTACAGTGCTAAGGGCCTTTCCTGCTGAAATGAAAAAAAATGAAAAATGCTAAACTGCACTCAAGATGAGAATACTCATGTGACTTCCCTGTGGTTCTGTTGCGGTTTGCAAACGTTTGCAAGGGTGATACAGCTGGTACTCAGGTTCTAATGCACACTTTGTGTGTATTTCATGGTCAGGGTTTCTGCTTGCCCTTCCATTAACCGAGTGCTTACTTGCTGTTGATGACCAGTGAAGTGCATCTCTTGATTTAGTTTCATTTGAAGGGAATTCAAGTTTGCACATCCTGTTACATTCCCCCCCAAAAAAACGGAGGAAAAAAGTAAGTGGGAGTGACTGTGAGATTCACTTCAAAAGTGTACTCCGGAGTTTAGTACAAGACAGTTTGTAGCACCGTTTGGCAGCTCTCATGGCTTTGCTAGAACTGTGTGTTGGATTGCACTGAAATTAGTAGGCCATATCCGCTATTTTCAATAAAAATTGAATCAGGTCATCTAGGCAAAGGAGGGCTTATATCTTTACTATGATTCTCCCTCTTCATTTCAGCGGGTATCCTTAATAATTGGAAAACTAAGTGCATTGAAGAATAAAAGGACAAGTGTATGCCAAGCTATGTAACTCTTACCATCTCTTCAATATAAATCTTCCTACATACATGCTGCCTCCAAATGACTTTAGTAGTTAAGAAAAAAATTCTTAAAAAAATACGTGTGCAATGTAACATAAGAGGCAATTGAGACCAGACACCATCTTGATGCTTCTGTTGCCACTATTTTTTGTTCAATGTATCAGGTGACTGTTTAAATTTATAAAACTTTATCTGAAGAAAATAAAACCATTGTAATTGATAGGTTTGATTATAAGTTTCATATTGAACTGACTATATGATTATATTTTCAGCTCTGATTCAAAACTGAAAACCAAAGAATGAAAATAAGAGATAAAATACTAATACAGAAGTACTACTTAAATGTCTTCAATGGAATTTTCTTGGTAAAAATTCTGTTTTCTTTTTCTTATTTAGCAGCTTCAGATTATTTTTTTTAAATTGTCTTGAATTAAAACATTAATCTTCCTTTTTTTTCCAGGCTCTGGGTCTTACGCTTTTGACATTTGGTCTGTGGCTTTTCTTTGACAGAAACAATTTATTTAGTGTGTTATGTGAGTATAAACAGAATTTTTCTTTTGTTTCAAAGGATTGCAAGATAAATCAACAGAAACAGCTATAGAATCTTTTTTTCACAAGGTGGCAGTATTGGATTGAATTGCATAGGTTATTTTTTTCTGTTGTGTATAATTTCCGTCATTAGACAGTGTGATTATCAAAAGAGGGGAAATATATATCAGCATATCTAATATTTATATATGATTATAATTTATAGAATTTATTTATTTCTCTCAGCGTATGGCTTATAGTTGAATCACTGAAATATAAATGAGATGTATTGATCTTTTCTTTATATAATTTACCAGACTGCATTTGGCTTGCATTTGACAAGATTATAGATCTTTTAGGTGGATATTTGGGTGGAATGAACACAAGTCGGAGCTTGGGCCTCTCCATATAGATACTCCTATTTCCCAGAGTGTTTATCAAATTGTTTCACAGAGAAGTAAGTTTTGGGTCATGTAACAACATCTGTGCTCTTAAAGAGTTGTCTGCATTGGCTGCACCAAGGAGCATCAGTTCCCAACTGGTGGGATGGGAATCATTCAATACAGTAATTCTGGGATGAAGCATTTGAGATGGAAGTAATGCAAACCCCTGCTACTTTCCATATATATGCAGAAATGGTTCAAGTGGAAAGGGGAAACTGGCCAGTCACAAAGAGGGAGGATAGCACTGATTCTGTGTCTGGATTTAATGAGAACTATATCTATGGCCACGTAGGATTTGGAGATGTGCTACTAATTTTGGCAAACAAAAATACTGTAAACTTGTAATTGTTCTTTGATTTCATTGTGAGTGGTTCACGCTGTTCAGCTGAGTATGTTCTGTTTACATCTCATATGTTATTGCCATCCTCTGAATTTATGAAAATACATCTTTTTCCTTCTGTGACTGTAGATAGCATAAGTAATAATAATATCCTTTTAGCAGTCTACTATTTCCATCCTTTCAGTAATGGCATTGCAAAGGTTTAATTGTTTTTCTGGAAGAAGTTTCGTAAGTGGAAGTCTCAAAAAAACCCCAAGAAGTGACAGTATGAATGCACTGTGTTACAGTTTCTTCAGGCGAGAACCAGCTAGTGGCGTACATTTCTTGTATGTTACTTGGAATTGGATCTGCTATTGCTTTTACATCAGCTTTGGGATTCCTTGGAAGTGTTAAGGAAATCAAATGTCTACTAGTTACAGTAAGTGTAAATCAGACTCCAACTTTCTTGTAAAATGAAAAGAAGTTTTGTGTGCATGAAAACTGATCCTGTCTTGATGTTGTGATTTCCACATACAATGCTTAACAAACCTGCTGATAGAAAGATGTTTGTAGATAAAGTCCTGGCTCAAATGAATTCTGAAGAAAATTGAAGATCCTTCCATATCACTGCATGAATGTTTTCAATGACAAAACACTTGCAGTTTGATACAGCAAAGATTTTAACCACTGTATTTTTAAAAATTAATTTAGTATTGAAATTATGCAGAGTAACTATCTCTCAGGATGTGCTCACGTGCTTAGTATGTGCTGAAGAAATAAAGAAAAGCCTGCCACAAAATATTGCAGGTTGAAGGCACAAGTAGCTACAGTATGGCTACAACATCAAAATGGAGAGTATGATTAAAAAGCTGTTACCTGTGTAGACCTACCCGGATATTGCATATTTTTATACCCTTCCTGCTTTTTAAGGGAAGAATGCTTTGATTTCTGAAAAATTACACTGTAACTATACATTCTTATGATCACTTTGATTACATTTTTTCCTTTGTCTTTTGTTTATTGTCACCCTTTTTGAGCAATCGGTTTTAGACTGTGTGAAGGCTGAAGCAGAGCTCTGTTCTACTGATTAATTTCTTAAGCACTGCAAATATCCACTGGCACGGGAGTGAAAGGAGCCCAGATGCTCTAACCAGGAATCTTGTTCTTTCTTCCTTCCTCTATTGCCCTAGGCCTGTAGTGTTTGCCTCACAATTTGTTAGGTGATGAAAGAGAAAGAAGTGTCTCATTTTCAGCTTCCACGGAAGTATGTACTATCACAATCTCTACATGCTCTGGGTGAAGATCTGGTCTCACTGAAAATGAACAAAATCAACTACCTTTTTGTTTTGTTTATGTGTCTTATAGCTCAAAAGGAATCCTTGACTAGGCATGAGACTTAGACACAATGATAATTCAAACAGGAAATAAAGAAATGAGAGTTTTCTTCAGTGGAGCACAGCTGCTTAACAACAGCTTTTGTTCTTCACTTCCAAGAAAGTGATGGCTTTGTTGTGCTTTGCCTGAAGCCTGTCTCTTAGACTACAATGTCACTTTCTGAGGGTTTCCAAGAAAAAAATATTTCTTATTTTTGTTGGAATGACTCTAAATAATAGCCATGAAGGATTATACATGAGCTTTTGGAATTTTTTATGGCATTGCTCACTTGCTCAGTGTTATGTTTATACATAATTTGATTTTTTTTTTTCAGTATATGAGTTTTCAGATCCTGGTGTTTGTTACTCAGATGACAACATTGGTGCTGATATTCATGAAGAAAGAGGAGGTATGTAAATAAATAATGCGAGACTGCTGATAATTTCAAAATAGTTTCTTCCAATTAATTAAAAAAATTCTAGTAGTCAGTTTTTGCTCTGTGCCATATCATGTTTTTTTGAACTTGAGTATTCTACATGTAGACCAGGCGTAGCAGGAGATGTGGAAAACGTAGTTTGAAGAATCAGTATGTTTCAATAGTTGTAAAGAACAGTGCATGGAAATATATTTCCTGTTTCTCTTCTTCAACAAAACATACTCTTGCTGTTCAGAAATGTGGAATCAACAGTGTAAGGGACAGCTTTATTCCTTTTTGAGGGATGACCCAGAAAGTCCCTCTTTCCTGGACATTAGCAGAGGTGGAAGAAAGCATTAGGTGCTAACCTGTGTCTGCTAGCAGTAAAAAGAGTAGTCTGCTGTGCAATTGATAGTAAGAGTCATTGGTATCATGGCATGCAAAGTATACTAATGAATTACTAATATTTTTTTTGAGCCTGTATTGTAGGTCCAAGTAGAGATCTAATATAAGGAATTTGTATCTTTGCTTTTAACAACAGGAAGCAACAATAAATACCAGCATAGCTCATGTCGCTAGTAACTGTAATGCTTTGAAACTTCATTCAGTCATTTATTTTTCTACATGTAGCAGCTCCAATAGCTTGAGCACTCCTCACAGTATTATATGGAAGGTAATCTGTACTGAATCCATACTTGTCTGACTGCCTCTCTGTTCCATAATTCCAAAATCTATGATTTGAGGAAACCTCCCATGACACTGGTCTCATAAGGTTTGTACAGTTCTCCAAATCCTGTTGCTTTTCAGGCAGGGTACACTACAAATAAATTAGTTTTAGTCCATCAAAGTAAATCTGTACCATCAAGATTTCTTCATTAAATGTTAATTTATAATGATGGAGTCCTCCCTGTTTGATATGATGGTTTTACATATTGAAAGATTTGAACTGTCAGGAATGATGCATTCTGGAGTCAGCTATTTGTGCTAGGAAAATTGGTTGAAAGATTGCAATTAAATTTATTTTATATCAGCTGTAATTGCACTTGATCTCAACCTTAATTAAGTGTTGCTAAAGTATAATAAATGATGGTAACATCATCATTCACTGTGCAAGCTTTTGAGTTTTGTTTTTAGGATGGCTGTAGCAAGGGGAATAAGTTGGAGAAGCCTCATTTTTTTCCTATTTTATAATGAAACCTTTCAGTGGCTTAGCAGTTCTCCTCTGCGTGTATTCCCAGCTACACTCTCTATAATCACACATCAGCTTGTCCATTTCTACTACTGTTGAAGGTGTATTTTAACAGTCTCTGCAAAGATGCCTAATCTAGGGCCAACGTGAGCTGCTAACTCTCCCAGCTGAAAGCAATATATGTCCTGGCTAGATTGTATAGTCCTCACACAGTTTTGTATCACATTAGGTGTAGAATCAATTTGGTTTTGTGCTTATTATTATATCACAGAATAGAATCATAGAATCGTCTAGGTTGGAAAAGACCTTTAGGATGATCCCGTCCGACTGTTAACCTAGCACTGCCATCCTACCACTAAACCATGTCCCTAAGCACCTCATCTATCCTTCTTTTAAATACCTCCAGGAATGGGGACTTGACCACCTCCCTGGGCAGCCCATTCCAGAGCCTGACAACCCTCTCGGTGAAGAAGTTTTTCCTAATGTCTAGCCTAAACCTGCCCTGGTGCAAGTTCAGACCATTTCCCCTCATCCTATCGTCTGTTACCAGGGAGAAGAGGCCAACCCCCACCTCACTACAGCCTCCTTTCAGGTAGTTGTAGAGGGCGATAAGGTCTCCCCTCAGCCTCCTCTTCTCCAGACTAAACAACCCCAGTTCCCTCAGCTGCTCCTCATAAGACTTGTGCTCCCTCACCAGCTTGGTTGCTCTCCTCTGGACATGTTCCAGAAACTCAACATCTTTCCTGTAGTGAGGGGCCCAAAACTGAACACAGTATTCAAGGTGTGGCCTCACCAGTGTGGAGTACAGGGGAACAATCACTTCCCTACTCCTGCTGGCCACACTATTCCTGATACAAGCCAGGATGCCATTGGCCCTCTTGGCCACTTGGGCACACTGCTGGCTCATATTCAGCTGGCTGTCAACCAGTACCACCAGGTCTTTTTCTGCCAGGCAGCTTTCCAGCCACTCTCCCCCAAGCCTGTAGTGTTGCATGGGGTTGTTGTGACCCGGCACTTGGCCTTGTTGAACCTCATACAGTTGGCCTTGGCCCATCGATCCAGGCTGTCCAGGTCCCTCTGCAGAGCCCTCCTCCCCTTGAGCAGATTAACATTTCCGCCCAGTTTGGTGTCGTCTGCAAACTTACTGAGGGTACACTCAATCCCCTCATCCAGGTCATTGATAAAGATATTAAACAGAACTGGCCCCACAACTGAGCCCTCGGGAACACCACTTGTGACCGGCCGCCAACTGGATTTAACTCTGTTCACCACAACTCTCTGGGCTTGACTGTCCATCCAGTTTTTTTACCCAGCAAAGAGTACACCCATCTAAGTCATTAACCACCAGCTTCTTTAGGAGAATGCTGTGGCAGACTGTGTCGAAGGCGTTGCTGAAGTCCTGGTAGACAACATCCACAGCCTTTCCCTCGTCTACCAGGTGGGTCACCTGGTCATAGGAGGAAATCAGGTTGGTTAGGCAAGACCTGCCTTTCGTGAACCCATGCTGGCTGGGCCTGACCCCCTGATTGTCCTGCACAGGCCTGGTGAGCACACTCAAAATGAACAGCTCCGTAATCTTCCCTGGTACCAAGGTCAGGCTGACAGGTTTGTAGTTCCCTGTGGTGCTGTGCTTCTTAAAAATACATATGAGAGGTCAAGAGGTAGGATTTTGTATTTCACAACAGATTAGGTGCATCTAAACTATGTTTCATGGCTCTTCTGTCTCCATTTGGGCTAATCACCTTGTGTCTGCCTGTGCTATGTATGTGATTTGGGTCACTTCATTTATCTTCACCTTTTGCTTTCAACTTTCCCATTAGTGCAATGGCTATGACATGTCTTAGATCATATTTAGCAAATTGATTAGAATGCTGCTGCTTGCAAGTAACCCTTGAAAAAATGTGAATATCAATAAAAGATTAAGGATTGTATTATACATCCACACTCTTATCAATATGCATATGCCAAATTATGTAAATATTTATGAACAGGTCCACAATCAATGGAACAACAGAATTGATGAAGTTATTTCTGAATATGGGAATGAGAGTCTGGCTGAGCAGGAGCCCACGTGGAACATTCTGAATGCTGTGCAGCACAATGTAAGAAAAAAAACCCACAAAATATCACCACCAAAAATACTGCATCAACCAAAAAATGTTCATACCAATCAGAACTTAGTTTAAAAAAACACCTCCTTTAGTAAGGGATTAATTTTTCAAGATCCACTGTGGCCAGATTCCTTGCTGTTATATGGAATATTATGGATGAGATAAGGTTTTTGAAGGACTTGTCAATGTATGTAGGAGCAGACAGTTCTGGTCACTGAAGTTTACTGCAGCTTAAAAAACCGATGGGTTTCCTAATATCTTCAACAGTGCTAGATATCATAAAATATTTGGTCTGCTTAGATCTCAAGACTGACCTGAACCATGGACAAGCAGAGATGCTATGAGGTCAAAGCAGAACTCCTACTGTGAGAGCATTTGAATAGGTATGGCACTGAGACTCTCAGAAATAATGCTTAAAGCCTCAAATGAGCTTGCAAATCAATACTTGCAGCACACATTCTTAATTACTACTACTAATAATTTTTATGGCCTGGCAGCATGTAATTTGTTTCCTTTTTCAGAAAATTCCTTTAAAGCATTTGCATGCTATCAATTATTTTGGAAGTTGTTAGCAATGGTTTTGAGCAGTGGCCCTTCAAATTAATTCTGCGTCATGAGCTTTTAATTACAAATACTAAAGCTTAAGAGTTTAATATGGTTTGATATGCTTCTATAGACCAGCTGTGAGTCCCTTAGTATGACTTCTTGCAGAAGTGAGTTCTAAGTTCTATAGTTCTTGACAAATGCTGAAGATAATTTATGATTCCAGATAGCTCATAAAGCATATATGTCTAGACTCAAGATTACAAATGCATTTGTAATGCATATTTAAAATCCGTTCTTTGAAAATCCAGTCTTCTCTCATTGCATTCATGATTTCTCTAGTGATTAATGGTGACCTCATTATGTCAATGGTTTGGCTAGACTATGTGCTGGTATACTCGAGCTCAGTTTCATTGAACTGTTGTGGGAGCACAGATTTCAGCAAAGCTACCTACCCACAAACTACTCTGGTGGGCGTGTATAAATTGTGGTGTATCTCAAAGTAGGTATTTTGCTGTTGGTACCTAAGCCAGATAAAATTATATTAAATATGCCAAAGTGAACTGTAATCACACTTTTGAATGAAAAGTGCCATCCCCAAGTCTTGTGTTACATGCTTCCAGCTCTTTACAATACCATTGGCATCTGCCATGAGAAAAATAAAAAGCCTAAGGTCATGAATAGTATTAGAGAACTAGATTTTTATCTATTTATGGTAAAATTTAATGTACTGCTTAAAGCTAGTGATTTTTTCAACTGAACTTACAGGGATGTTGGATGTTTTTACAGAGAAAGGACAGTTCTGGCTAAATTATCTAGTTTTTCAAAATTCAGAAGCAGTATATTTTGGATTGAGTCTTCAAAACATCAAAATGAGATACTTTAATTTAGCATCTCTTAAGCCAAAATATGGCAGAGTTTTTGTCCACCATCCCCCCCCCCCAAAAAAAACCCCACCACCAAAACCCCACAACATAAACAATAATTTGTGAAGTTTCATCCTTATTCAGAATGAAAAACTCTTTGAATTTCCTACATGACAAGAATTCCATTCTCCAAGCTGTTTGGTGGCTTGGCTTGGTTTTGTGTTACTGGTATTGAAATAGATTATTGGGAAGAGCCAGCTGGCAGTCCATTTGAAGAGGGCACAGTATTTGCTTTGTGCTTTGAGTTTGAGCTATGTGTTCACAAGAGATCAATTGCTGCTAAAACATAAGTTGGAATAGGGAGACTTTCTAAAGAGCTCCTCTTGCTAAGAGTGGAGAATTTTTGCAAATACAAGATTAGAAGTGACAAAGGAATAACCAAAAAAGTCTTCAAAATCTGGTCCTTATTTAAGTTCCTAGATCAGAGTAAAACAGTGTCTGTGTTTTTAATTTTATTTATTAAAATATGCTTTATAAAATCTGTCCCCATTTAATGTATTCATTCTGAAACAACATTCATTATGTTGTTTCCAATAATGTGTTGTTTTCTTTCTTTTTCTTGTGCTTCACAGTGAGCACGTCCTTAATATAGCTTACTGCTTACACTGAATTGACTTTGGAAGGTTAAGGGGGATAGTAAAAATGTTTTGCTTTAATTTGGGTTTGTTTTTTTTTTCTATTTACATGTGGTTTAGAATAATTTAGAGTCTAAAAGAAAGTTCCTTTCAAAAGTATATTTTAATATCATATTCTTCTTAAACCTGTACTATCCAGTGCATGTCATGGGAAATTAGAGATACACAAGGGTGAAACATCTCCTGCAGAAACCTCTTTCTACTGAATACGGAGGGAAACTATCTAGCTGATTTAATCAACTAAATCAAATACCTATCAAATAGCAAACCCCCCTGGTTGAGGTGGAAATTCCTCTGTGTAACAGTCTTTGTAAGTGTTGGAATTACAGGTTACAGGATTTCTATTCTAGATGGAATGCTGTGGAAGATACAACGTCACACAGTGGGAAAGGAATAAAAACAAGGAAAATAGTACTCAAATCCCATGTTCATGCATAAAATCTAGTCTGAAGAAGTGGTTTTGTGATGTCCCAAAGAATTCAACATACAGTATGGTAAGAAATAAAAAACATGTTTTGAAGAATGTAACTTTTGCTACTAAATGGTCTTTGGAAAAAATATACAAAATGTGTTTTCCACCAAGAGTTGTCTTACAAATGCCAAAGTATTAATAATATTCATTATTTTGGTTTTGGTCACTCTGAAGTGACCTTTTACTCATTAGGTGTCAGTCATATAGGCAGTTCTAAATTAAGGATATTTCAAGAAAACAGGAGTTGTGAATATCACAGATCAGTACCACAGGGACATTTAGTAGTGGTTTAAGTAGCAAGCATCTTGGCATTCAAAAATCCATGCTGTGCAAATCAATTATGACAATGGAAAGTGACAGTGTATAAAAAGCATACACTACATTTTCCACTAGTAATTACTATTCATTACTTACAGAATGTTAGCAACATCTCCACCTGTTCATATTATCTGTTTCCATAGCATCTTCAATACTTTGCAGGATAAGAGGAATGAGCAAGGCATTGGTATATGAGATGTATTTCCCCAGACCAGTTCTTGTTAGCATTTACATGTCTTAATACCAAGGGACCATCAGATATCATCACCTAATAATAGAAAACTGGAGCAAAGCGATACATATTAAGGTCTTCTATAAATGCTCCACTGTTAATAGGACTATCCAATGAGAAAAAAATTTCAGTGGGTAAAGGTTGTTTCTTGACAGTGCAGGACAGTAAATAATAGGAAGGATGTTGTCAAATAGCATCTGTTATTGTCTTCCTTCACTCATCAGTTTGGGATTGTTCCCTGTTTCTACAAACCCTTGTCATTATTAAAAGATCACTTCAAAATATAGAAATCAAGTATTTATATGTTTTATTATACTTCTAGCTATTTTAAGTTATTTAATAATTTATATTATCTTTAAAAAATCAATATAATAAGAATAGACTGTAATCTGGAAAATACACACATCCCTTTCAGGATGCATAATGTATGAGAATCAGTGAAAACTTGAAAGTATTCTTTCAAGCATTTATTTGTAAGGTAGTCGCTCAGTTACACTCACATAAAAGCAAATTCCCTTTTGATTATGTCACAAGCTCTGGAACATTTCCATACAAAACCATCAGATTTACTTAAGAACAATCTGTTTAGTGCAGATAGTTTTTAAAATCTTATAGCTAACTGTCTGGAGTACACATTACTGATGTATTTTGTTTCTGGCAAGTAAATATCAGAACCCATCATAACATGCAGAAAGTTCTATTGTATATATTTTAAAAGTATGTTTTTATAAAGATGCAGTATGAATTCTAAAGTTGAAATTATTTTTTCTTGAAATCTGTTCATCTGTACTTCCTTAGGGATGTGAAGAATATTTAAATACATGGTTTGAAAACAATGTTTTGATCTTAACTGCAATTGCTATCAGCCTGCTAATTACACAGGTAAGAGTACTTTTAAGCAAAATATCACAAAATACTGATATTCTGCAGGGGGTAAAAATCAATTCAGTGCCATTTGGCTTTGGCATGCTCTCCAAAATTTTATAAAGCTTTCCCTCAATTTTAATTAGAAGTAAGATCAAGCATTGTTTACCCACAAACTCCCATATATTCAAGCACCATCACAGGTGCTTGTTGGTGTCCAAAGTTTGTTGAATGAAATGTTTGACCTGACTTGTGAAAGCAAACAGCATTGCAAGGACAGGAAGCAGCTAAAGAGAATGTAGAATCTGTGGAGCAAAAGACCTCTTTTGCCCTCTATTTTTACAGAACCTAGGCCATGAATATGCTAAATCAAACAATACAAAACCATGAAACTGCTCCGCCCACATATCTATGAGAAAATTTTATTGGGTAAAAAGGAATAAAGCCTTCAATATCAAAACCAAATCATATGAATAATGGCAACAAGAGTTGATTGTTCACTTCACAGACACCCTGAAGGTTGAGTACCTTCAAGCAGGCAGAAAGTTCTTTGATATCTAAAATCATGAGGTTGAAAATGAGATTAGTTCATTTTTATTCAGAGAACTAAAAGTATGACCTAATTTACTGCTTCCGTATGTAGTACTTTCCCACAGAGGTATGTAGTAAAAACATTCCAGCTGTGGAGTGGGCCAGCCGAGTAATGAAAACATTTCTTATTCATACTCACTGAATCCTCACTAGCACAGTACATGCGTGTCTCGTGATCTTCAATGTACTATCATTGACACCTTCTTGCCAGGTGGCAAAGAGCTGTTATCCCCATTCAAGAGGTTAAGACCAAGATTCATGGGGCACTGAAACACTTAACTGAATTTCATGCCACTTGAAATCGATTTCAAGATACTTCTGTGGATGTGGGCCCAAGTGACTTGCTGGATGTCACACAGCAAGCCTGTGGCAAAGCAGAGAATTCAGCTTGTGTCTTCAGACACTTGTCATGATCATTCTCCTGTATATCCTTCTGTGTTGTCATTCTTGGGAACAGGTTAACAGATAGATTGACTCTGTCATGAGTGAGTATCAACACTTTCTTTGTTGTTTTTAACTCACCTTTTTTCCTTTCTCAGATATATTTGATCACACTGACTGGTCAGCTATTTAGAAACATCAGAAAGAATAATATTTGGCCAAATGAATTGTGAACTCTTCTAAATGTTGCTGCAGTGCAAGAATTGTCTGATCCGTGCCTGTGACAGTCAATGAAACTACTTCCACTAAAATTTGATTGGGCTGTACGTATTGTAATCACTAGGATATTAATGTGTGGACTTTAATATGTTTGTTTATTGTTCATGGCTATGCATATGGCAGTATGCTACAAAATTATGTGTGTTACAAGTCTGAAGTACTATGCCATTTACTAACTGGCTAATAAAACTTCCTGTTAAGCTGAATATTAGTTTCCTGAGTCTCTAGAACAACTTGTTCAGAGTGTTGTAAATAGTACTGTATAGTAGTATAGTGCACTTTGAAACAGAAGCAACCCTTCATCAGAGTCAGTTGAGAAATGCATTTACTAAACCTTGCTGTTACTTCTTTAGACCTTCACCTTTACTTCCAGTTCTTCTGTGTTTTGTTCTTGTCTGTTGCACAATTTAATCTCCAAAAATTTCACCGAGTCTTATAAATATTGGACATGTATCAGCTTTTTTCCAAGAAGTGTTGTAGTAAGACATCTTTCATTCTTGCTGAATGGCTCTACCATCCATTTAATCAAATGGATTCAGTGGTTTAGGTAGAGTAAGCCTGAAACGCTAAAACATTCTTTATTCTCTGAGCAGTGAGGACATCACTGGAATATCTTGAGGAAAACAGAGGAAGGTGTGGTATTACAAATGTAGGTGGAAGCATTGTTAATTATTTTTTGTCTAAAACTTCCCATTTCAGTAATCCATTTTCTGATGTCTATAAATTTGGTAACTACTTCTTATTTAGCCTAAAAAATTTCCATTTCAAGTGCCTGACACAGGCTGAATTTCTTATTTAGAGAACTTCAAATAAAAGAAATGCATCAATTCAGGTATGCTTGGAACAGAATCTGAATTCCAAACTTGTATTTTTTGTTCAGCTGCCAGCGAAAATCTAAGGAACAAAGTGCTACTCAAAGGTTTATCTGCATTAAGAATGGCAGATACCTGTTACCATGATGTCTGTGATGTTTTAAGAGGCTTTAATCTTGCTATTGATGTAATTCAATCTGAGGATACAATCTAAGGGGGATCTTAAATAATAATAAATAAGCAATAGTTTTTTTCAGTAGTCTTTATTATGCAATTTACAGAGTACTTCAGAAAATTAAGATCAAGAATCTGAATTTTAGTTCATAAATATCATTCTAAAATACAAAGATAACCTAACTTAACTGTAACAAACATTATGTTTAAAAAACTCAACAATCTGGTAAAATAACAGAAGCTACTTTTTCATTAGAAAGTAGATCCATTTCATTGAATAGGTCTGTGAGCAGGATATAACAACTATTTTTCACTTACTTTTTTCCATACATCTAATATTCAATGTGGAAACTAAACACAGAATCATAGAACCATACAGTAATGTAGGTTGTTCAAATGGTCATCTGGGGACTATATAGTGCAGTCCCCTGCTCAAAGCAGGTCCACTTAGATCCAGTTGTTCAAAGCCATGTCCAGGTGAGTGTTGAGTATCTCCAGAGATGGAGATTCCACAGTCTCTCTGGGCAACCTGTTCCAGTGTTTGACCACCCTCACAGTGAGAATCTTTTTACTTATATCTGACTGGAACTTCCCATGTCACAGCTTGTGCCCTTTGCCTCTTGAACTACCACTGTGCACCTCTGAGAAGAGTTGACTCCATCTTTTCCACTCCTTCTCAATATATAGTTGAAACCAGCATTAAGATCTCCCCTTAAACTTCTCTCTTCCAAGCAGAGCAAACCCAGTTCTCTCAGCCTCCCCTCCTATGTCATGTGCTCTGGACTGCAAACTGTTTCGGGGTTCCTCTGCTGGACCTGCTGCAGTAAGCCAATGTCTTTCTAGTACTCGGGAGCACAGGACTGAATGCAGGGCTTGAGATATGGTCTCACAAGAGAAGAACAATCATTTCCCTCAGCCTGCTGACTGCACACCTGCTAATACAGCCCAGGATGCAGTTGGCCTTCTCTTCTGTGAGGGCACACTGCTGACTCATGCTCAATTTATTTTCCAGCAGGAGCCCCCGGTACTTTCTGCAAATGTGCTTTCCCCCCGCTCAATCCCCACGCAACCCACACTGCTGCGTGGGGTTATTTCATCCTGGATGTCTTTACTGAATGTCATGAGTTCCCTGTCAGCCCATTTCTCCAGCTTGTCAAGGTTCCTCTGAAGAGCAGCTCTGCCCTCCAGATTATTGATTGTTCTTCTTACAAGTTGCTGTCATTTGCAGAGCTGCTCAAGGTGCAGTTTATCCCATCGTTCAGGTCATTAAAAGAATTGCCCCCAGTCTTGGTCCTTGAGGGGTGACATAATTAACCAGCCACAATCTCAGCTTTCTACTACTGATCAGTAGAAAAGATCATTTGAGCCAATATTCGTCCCAATAGTTCTCTTATCCTGTCCATGTATCACCACTTCGGATATAAAGATATTATGGGATACCATGCCAAAAGCCTCGTTAAGGTACCTAGTGGTCATTACTCTTTCAACTCCTAAGCCAACCGTCTCATCATAGAAGGTAATCAAGCATGGTCGGACATGATTTGCCCTTGGCAAAGCCAAACTGGCTGTTCCCAATGACTGGAGTTCTTCATGTCCTTGTAAAGGGTTTCCAGGAGGATTTGTCCCATAATATTCCAAATGTGTAAGGTGAGGCTGACCACCCTGTAGCTCCCCATACCATCCTTCTTGTCCTTTTTGAAGATGGGTGTGGCGTTTGTTTCTCTACAGTTATCAGGAATCTCCCCAAAACACCATAACATTCTGAGAATGATAGAAGGTGGGTGCTCAGTGATTTCAGCCAGTTCCATATGGATCCATGGACTTGTGAATGTCCAACTTGTTGAAGCATTCTAACTTCCTGTAGCATGGGTTATTCTTCCCTCCCTCAAGACCCTCCTACTAGGTTCAAGGACCTGCAATTCCTGAGGACAAACATTGCCTGTAAATAAAGAGTAGCTCAGCCTTTCCGTGTAGATCCCCTTCACTAGATCCCCTACCCCACGGAGCAATGGATCCGCATTTTTCTTAAACTTTTGCTGCCTGTCTAGTTACAGAAGCCTTTCTTGTCACTGTTCACATCCCTCAATAGTTTCAACTCCAGCTGGGCAGTGGATTTCCTGCATCCATTCCTGCGTGTTTTGGCAGTGTCTATCTTTTCCTCTTGTGTAGCCTAGGAAGGCATACTTCCTTTCTGTGTTTGACACCAGTAGCCAGTGATCCCAGTTTTGTGTTTGAGACCAGTTGACCGTTATCTATACTAGCTTTCTGCTATGCTTGCTCAACTTCCTGCACATCATCATGGATAGTTCTTGCACTCTGAGGAGGTTGTCCTAGCAAATCAGCCAGCTCTTTGGGGCCCCTTTGCTCTTCATGGTGGTCTCACATATGATCCTGCCAAGTCGATACCTGAGCAACCACTTGATGTGTTTAGGGTTTTTTTGTTGGCTTTTTTGTTTGGTTGGTTTGGTTTGTTTGTTTTTTGTTTTGGTGTTTGAAATATTATATACGTGTATAAGACCTTTGATCTTTGCATTTCTAACCAGTTCCTCCTTGTCTGTGAGTAATAGAACCATCAGATCATCTTCTCTATCTGGATTGTTGATGGGCTGCATCAACCCAGTATCGTCAAAACACGCAAGAAATCTCCTGGGTTGCTTGCACCAAGCCATATAACCCTTCTAGCAGATGTCAGATGGTCCCTCTGAGTGCCAGGTCCAGCAATCATGAGGCTTCCTTCTCCAGTTGCCTAAAGAAGACTTTGTGGACTTCACCTTCTTGATCAAGCAGTCTCTGGTAGATACCTATTATGACATCACCTGCATTTGTTTGTCCGCTGATGCTTGCCCATAAACTCTCAACTGGCTCATCAGCCCTTCAAAGGCAAAGCTCTGTGCATTCTTCCTGAGATATCAAGTCAAGTTGGCAGGGGAGTGCCTCCTTCCCTCCAAAAGCTACATTTTCAGAAATACAGAATACTTCAGTCAATATGAAGTAGCTTTTGCAGGTACACAAATACTTCTATTCAGTTCATGTAGGATGGTTCTTCACTACTCTAGTGCAGTAAGTTGCATCCAAATCTAATAAACACCTATTCATGTTTCACTGGTTTGTTGCACTTAAAATAATTACTTATGCACTCCCCCTGTCTTAAAAGGATATGAAGGATGGGATTATCTGGGTAAATGCAACTGTGTAAAAGCTGGACAAGTATTCTAGCACATGTAGAGAGTAAGGTACTCCAGTAGAGTAATTCTTCCTACTTTTCCTAGGTAGGTATTATAGAATTATATCCTCTAGAAGTACTTTTATATTTCTGGTTTGAGAGGAAGCCTAGTTACACTAGCTTATAGCTTCTTCAACTTGAAATGGAACACTAAATTAATTGTATCCCACTTTAATATAATATATAGTAAAAAATTCAGAAGGCCCCAAATAAAGTCACATGTCGAATCTGAATTTGTTCCTAATGTCTCTGCATTATAAAACAGTTGTCAATTATGTGCTCACGTACTGGCTTTCCACAGTAGGCTAAAATCCAAATTCAGTAAAAATGTACTGTGGTCTGTACCCAAATATTATTTTAGGATGAGTAGAAGCAGCTCCTATCGTCCTTAGTGACAGTTTGGCATACCCAAGTGAGAAGAGACTGTGCTTCAGTGTATAAGAAAATACTGCACAATACCTACCAAGACCTGTCATCAACATTCACAATAAAATGTACGTACTGGCTGCTAAAATCTCCAGCAAGGACACAGATAATTAAATGATAGACATATATGCATGTACAGGAAGATTATACATAAAATCCACAATACTGCCACACATGCTGCTGCTGCTTGAGAATAATAATTATAAAAGCATCATTAGTAATATAGTAGTTAGTTAAAAAGGAATAAGAAAGAATAGATGAGAAAATTTATAGGATGGGAAGTTAAATTTTTTTTAATGTTTTGAGATAAGAAAATAGAAACAAGTATTTGTTTGCTAATTTGTGCAATACTGATAGATAGACACTAGAGGACACAGGGAGCTTAAGAATTATACAGGACATAGAAAAATAAACACAAGATTTACAGGATGCCATAACATACACACCTTATACATAGTCCACAGTTTAAAACATATTGAAAAGTTGGAAGGTGATAGCCACGTGGCATGGCACTGTCAGAGGAAATGATGTTCAGAGACAGTGTGCCTCACAGGACTGCCTTGGGAAACAACTCACAGCAGCTGTGTTAAAGCTCAGTAAGGTAATGAGTGAATCCAGTTTGGCTTATTTAGAAGATGTATGACCAACATGAGGAGATGTACTGAAACGGATATTGGTGTGAGAGCGCAGGAGGAATCGTAACTGCGTAAATTCCCTATGCAAATAAGTAAAGAGAGGAAACGAAGAGTGTGGTTACATAGTCATTTTAATGTGGCCTAAAAGCACTCTACTGCTAAAGAGATGGTCCCACTGTCTTCACACTCTTAGCCTTGCTTCCATCCCTGTCTGGGCACCAGCACTGGTACCCGTGCAGCTTTGTGGGGTACTGGTCCAAAGCCCTGACTGGTCTACAAAATAATCCTACAAAGAAAAGTGATGTGTTTAGGGGTTTTTTTGTTGCCTTTTTTGTTTGGTCGGTTTGGTTTGTTTGTTTTTTGTTTTGGTGTTTGTTTTTTCTTTGGCCAATACTAGTCTAGCATAAAATATATACGTGTTTCAGGGGTTGGAATTTTAGTTCTGCTCCTTTGCACATAGAGTATCCTAACCCCTATGCTAAAATAAGACTCCCTTTTGCTTTCTTAGTGTCTGCCCCACCACATTACGTGCCTGGATGCACAATGGTTAAGCTTCAGTAAAAGGACACTGAGTGTCTCACTCACAGTGTCTCATGACTTGAGGATTAGGATGCTGTCTTGAAACTTCAAGGTGGGTTCAGCCCTTTCAGGAGAATGAGACTGAAAACTTATATTTCCTACCTCTGAATGGGTGCTCCAATTATTATAACACTAGATAATATAAGGGGATGGAATCACAGTTAGTATTACATCAAACAAATAGTCATGGTGTTCACTGTGACTAATATTTTGGGAATTTTCCAGGGTCTTAAGGTGGCTCTGAATAAATTCTACACTGCTCAGTTAAAAATTGAGTTTTCTATAGCACTAAAAATACAGGCTAGATGCCATGTACCAGTGAAGCAACCGCCTTGAAATTGCATAGTGACTGAAGCTCCCCCCAAAAAATATTTTTGGATAAGGTAGGGAGGCACAAATGAACTATATGCCTGCCTACATTGCTAGAAAGTCCTAGAAAAACAGTGGTGTGAATGCTACCTGGCTATTTTGCTTTCATATTCTGAAATAGATAAAAATTACATTTGGTTTTCACTTGTATCACCATACTTCTCATCTCCTGAGGGAACAGAACCTGCAGTTCCCACAGGACATTTGTAATTTGTGTTTGCTACTTCTCCAAAGATAATTTAAGCAATGTCAGTTCTCCTGTGAATGTCATGTGTGTGTTCTGAATGGGAAGCTACTGTAACATTATAGATTAAGCCACTCCAGTATAAAAGTCATGGGGAACAGGTCCAGATATTTTAAATATTAGTTTGGGCTAGAACAGATGGGATAATTTCATAGAATCATAGAAACAGAGAACTATAGTATCACTTAGGTTGGAAAAGATCTTTAAGATCATGAAGTCCAACTGTAAAGCTAACACTGCCATTCCACCACTAAACCATGTCCCTAAGCACCACGTCTACCTGTCTTTTAAATACCTCCAGGGATGGGGACTCGACCACCTCCCTGGGCAGCCCGTTCCAATGCTTAACAACTCTTTCAGTGAAGAAATTTTTCCTAATGTCCAATCTAAACCTCCCCAGGCACAGCTTGAGGAGGTTTCCTTTTGTCCTATCACTTGTTACCTGGAATAAGAGACCAACACCTACCTCAGTACAACCTCATTTCAGAGAGTTGTAGAGAGCAATAAGGTCTCCCCTCAGCCTCCTCTTCTCCAGACTAAACAACCCCAGTTCCCTCAGCTGCTCCTCATAAGACTTGTGCTCCCTCACCAGCTTGGTTGCTCTCCTCTGGACATGTTCCAGAAACTCAACATCTTTCCTGTAGTGAGGGGCCCAAAACTGAACACAGTATTCAAGGTGTGGCCTCACCAGTGTGGAGTACAGGGGAACAATCACTTCCCTACTCCTGCTGGCCACACTATTCCTGATACAAGCCAGGATGCCATTGGCCCTCTTGGCCACTTGGGCACACTGCTGGCTCATATTCAGCTGGCTGTCAACCAGTACCACCAGGTCCTTTTCTGCCAGGCAGCTTTCCAGCCACTCTTCCCCAAGCCTGTAGCGCTGCATGGGGTTGTTGTGACCCAAGTGCAGGACCCAGCACTTGGCCTTGTTGAACCTCATACAATTGGCCTTGGCCCATCGATCCAGGCTGTCCAGGTCCCTCTGCAGAGCCCTCCTCCCCTCGAGCAGATTAACATTTCCGCCCAGTTTGGTGTCGTCTGCAAACTTACTGAGGGTACACTCAATCCCCTCATCCAGGTCATTGATAAAGATATTAAACAGAACTGGCCCCACAACTGAGCCCTCGGGAACACCACTTGTGACCGGCCGCCAACTGGATTTAACTCCATTGACCAGAACTCTCTGGGCTCAACCATCCAGCCAGTATTTTACCCAGCAAAGAGTACACCTGTCTAAGCTGTGAGTTGACAGCTTCTCTAGGAGGATGCTGTGGGATACAGTGTCAAAGGCTTTGCTGAAGTCCAGGTAAACAACACCCACAGCATTTCCCTCATCTACTAGGTGGGTTACCTGGTCATAGGAGATCAGGCTGGTTAGGCAAGACCTGCCTTTCATGAACCCATGCTGGCTGGGCCTGATCCCCTTGTTGTCCTGCACAGGCCTGGTGAGTACACTCAGGATGAACCGCTCCATAACCTTCCCTGGTACCGAGGTCAGACTGACGGGCCTGTAGTTCCCCAGATCCTCCTTCTGGCCCTTCTTGTAGGTGGGTGTCACATTAACAAGTCTCCAGTCATCTGGGACCTCCCCTGTTAACCAGGTCTGCTGATAGCTAATTTCAGGTATGACCTCCAAGAATTTGGGAATTTAAGCTCAAAAGAATAGAACAGATCAAAGAGATAATTTGTGTAGGATGAAAAGGTCTTTGTAATGAAAAATGAAAACCACTTTTTAATGGAAGAATACTAGCAGTTAGGACACTATCATCTATCAACAAACAAAAAAAGAAACACCTAGCATGAAAATATAAACCAAAAATGTAAAGTGTGAATGGCGGTTTTTTTTGGAATGAGTCAGAGTTTCTAGCTCTTTGAATAATCACTGGCCACGCTCCTGTTCTCCATTCTAATAAAAATATTTAGAATTCTAAAAAGAGTACAGTAAATAATTTTCTTTTTGCTTTAACAGATGTAGTGGCATTAACATATGATCCCAGTGATCTAATGATATTTCAAAATGAAAGGTGACCTTTCTTTCTTTAAAGAACATTCTTAAGCCTCAATTATGCTAAATACACATGGAGACAGTCCTGCACAATGCTTTGATCCCAGAAAAGGTTAAAATTTTTTGGAAAAAAATTCCCCCCATGTATTTTCCCTTGGAAATGATAGACATTTGTATTTCAGTTTTCCACAGTCCAAAATATTTTTAAGTCAGTCATATTTATTTAATATTGACTTAAATAAAGAGTTTTCAAATACAAAAGATCAATGTTTTATTCCAAATCAACAGGATAAAGCATTTCAATAACTTTAAATGGAACCGAAATTCTTTTTCTCTCTAAATTACTGGAATTTGGGGGTCATTAAATGATCTTTATATTACTTTTGTCTGTAAATAAAAAGATGCATTGGCAGTTTCAAAATCTTGAAGTACTGGAAAGTGACCATAAATTTAGCTTACAGTAAGTGTTGCCTTTCACATAAACACTTTTTACACTTCAGCTTTTAGTTAAGACTTTTAACAGTCTTAGAGTGTGCTGATTCTTAGGATTTGTTAAATGTGAGATAATACTTGATTTATTTCTTAAAGTTTTAGATTCTCATGTGAGCACAGTGGCTTAAAAGTTCATTTATAGTCTTCCTGGCTGAAAATAAAAGCTTACAATAAAACATACAGGCTTAAAAAAAGGCTGGGGAGGCGGGGAGCCACAGACTGAATTTTCTTAAAAAGCTTGTAAAAATTAATCAAATTTCTTATTTTATGGGCACTTGGCTTGGCTGAAGTTGGCAATAATTCATCTATTGGGGTTTTGGTCTGGCTGCAGCTGTTTTAAATTCATATAACTGTTTGGGTTCCCCAACTGCACCTGAATGTTTTGCAGGCACAACCCAACTCATTATTGCAACACCCAATAGGGCACGTATCGTCTATGAACTGTAAGTTCAAATCCAGTGAATGGAAATGAAAGCTGCGAGAGAGATCAATAGTAATGCACGCCCCTTTGTCTGTAAACATTGTATTGGGATTATCATACAGAACATACAATTCTACCCAAATTCAATTCCATTCTAATGTTCCCAGAGATCACAAAGTGCAGGGGGAAAATTAAAATGGCCTTTCAGGATAGGCAAAGGGCATGACAGCTTTGGAGGAACAGACTGCTAGTATTAGACATTTATGGTGCCCATGGGAAGTGCAGGAAACATGTGACAATCCCTACCTCTCCCCTTTTTGTTGAATGTAGGATAAAGAATATAATGATGTCCCAAATGGTGCAGGTGGTGCAACCCCTATCCTCTCCACTGTTTGAAATGAATAGAGATGGTTTACTGTTCCTTCAGACTTAGTCCTACCTAGATCTCTGCCTGTAGTTCCACAATTTCCCAGTGCTGGGGAAGCCATGTGTTTACTATCTGGCTATCTGTCCTGTTTTGATATAGATTGCAGATGTCAACCTGAAGTATTCAAGTCTAGTACAGCACATGATTCTTAGATACTATATAGGGGTGGACGCCCCATCCTTGGGAACATTCAAGGCCAGGTTGGATGGGGCTCTGAGCAACCTGATCTAGTTAGCGGTGTCCCTGCTCACTGCAGGGGGGTTGGACTAGATGACCTCTAAAGGTCCCTTCCAACCCAAAACATTCTATGATTCTATGATTCTATGATTATTTTTAAACACCATGAGTTGGCAATGAGTGTATGATCTTGAACAACATCATTCTAGTTTGATTGGGATGGTAACATCCATATTTTTGAATGGCTATGTTGACACTGATTGTGGTTCTTGAAAGTCTGCAGCACAGCTTGGCAAAGCACTATTTCATTTAACAGCTATATAATAATAATATATAATATTTTTGCAGCACGTAAATCAAACATTTCCCAATGGCTCTTGAGTCTGAACCAGGATTCAGTGCAGAATTATTTGATGAACATGACTGTTAACAACCTTCACCTCTAGTATTCCTGAGCTGGTACCTGTTCCCATATCATACCCATCATACTCCTATTTATAACTCCATTCATCAGTCATTACCAGAGTGGTGGAGATCTTAGGTTTTCTGTCTTATTTTGAATACAGCTTCATAAGCTTAGGCGGATTAGATATACTTTTAATGTTCCCATGAAATGATCTTACTTCCTTCACTAATTCAGGCACGGATACATAAAATTCATGGAGCAGCTCAAAGGAATGGAATAAAAACTTTTGGTAACACCCCTACATTCAGCATAAAAATTAAAGGCAACAGGAAGTACAACTGAAATGTCCCTACCTTCAATCTCACATACATTTTGCTACCCGAAGCAAGCCCTAGTTGAACCTTTTCTCGTGCTTAGGCATTCTGGCCATTTCTTTTCTGTATCATGTCTTACATTACTAATCAAGGGTATGTTTATGTAGCAGCTCTTCCTCTAAGAGGCTTTCTCCTATCCTCAGTCACCTATTTTCATTACTATAATAGGAACCTGAAGATTTTCAAACCTTTCAAACCTTCTTCTTGCAAATCTGGTTGAGTGGCAACAGATGCAAAAGATATGGGGAAAGAATGACAGATGGACAGTCAGGCAAAGATGTGTCTGCATATCCCTGCATGCGCACTCATACCCATAGGCACTCACACAGGCATAACGTTACAGTGTGGCTATGCAATCAGGTCTTATTTTCCTAAGAAATGCAGCTGAAGAGTTAGACGGTTAGCACACTTCCTAAATCTGCTGCCCTATAGCTCTGCATCACATGATCTCCACACTCATTACACCAGGAGATGACTGTGTGTAAACAGCTTGAAATACTAATAATGTTTTCCTTTACTAGGAAGGAGAGTATTCCTTTTCATTACTTCTGAGAGATAGTTGGGCTCACTAATAATTTTCAAACCCTCAACATAACCCTGGTAAGTTCAGTCATTTGTGGGAATTAATATGAGCTGAAGGTCTGATCAGTATTGTAGAAAGTGGTGATGCTTTAGAGAAACCAAACTAAAAGTAACAGAATTAGTCCAATATTTTAAAAGCAAATAGCAGAGGCACTGATATGCTCTTTCCAAAGTGCCGTGTCATGTCACTGCTAGCGATCATAGATTCCTTAGTCATTCTCGCTTTTATGCACTAGCTCAAAACCTCCAGGCAGTGATTATTTTTTTTTCCTACATAGACTTATTATGTTTTTCAGAAATAATAAATACAAATGAAAAATCTAAGAGCAAACATATTTAGAATGTTGGCACGGCTCTGCAAACATGAAGGGAAAAAAGACCACTGGAATATTTCTTCATATTTATTTATAGCCTTTTCAATTTCCTCCCCCTCAAAGACATATTTATTTTAAGTGCATCGTGAATATATATCTCTCTCTCTTTCAAATAATGTTGCAGTTGGCTTCTTTGCATTGTACACATTTCATTGTGTCCTGTATAGCTGTAAAAGCTGAAGAGGAATTCTTCAGGACGAGAAAGGCCAGGTTCTCCTTTACCTCACCCCAGTCCACATGGGCCTAACTCCACCATGTTAATTGATGATCCCCAAGATGAACAGCAGTGCAAGCAAGAACAGAGCCTGAATCACAACACTTTCTCCAGCGTTTCGGGAGAAGAGATAAATGTCTAAAGAATTGAGGGTATTTATTTCCTTTGCTGCCTTCATAACAATAGATTAATAATTGTTCATGTGTCAAAATGGGATGAGAACTCCTTTAGACTGTGTTGTCAATAAATATATAATGTAATATATTGAATGGATTATGTATAGATAGGATAAACTATTGTGAGGATTATTAGAAATGTAAATAGAAAGGAGAAGTTTTAGCTAAAAAAGTTATTGGAGACCACCCTTAGCTGGATCTTGATTTAGAAATAAAGTGTTGAAATCAGCTTTGGAACACTATACCTAGGATAATAGACAGAGACTCAGAAATTCTTTATTCATTTTTCTTCTCTGCCGTTGACAGATTAGGTCATTGTGGGCAGATCTTTTTATCTCTTATTGTTCCATATCCCCCTCTGTAAAATGTAATAAGAACACTTCCTTTTTGTCTTCATTTGTCTGACTTACTTGTTTTAAATTTTATGCCTTTTGGACATAGGGTTTGCTTTTTAACTCTATATGTTTGTTTAGTGGTCTTTGTTGGGAGTTACTGAGCACTAGTGTAATTTATAATAGTTCCACTGTTACTAGTAATGTTACTTGAGTTGGGTTCTCCAATGGTGAAAGTCAAAATTCACATGCTAGGATCACAATAACCTCATTTGTAAAATTCAAGTGAAGCTGCTTAAAATCCAGTCAGGCTATGTCTGCTCCCATTATCAAAAATCAGTGCTTCTGCTCTCTATCAGTGAGAAAGGTGTTCAGCTCTTTTGTTGAAGCCATTTAAATCCAGGCAAGGGCCAAAGAGCTTCATCCACAGATTTGCACAAAGCTTGTACTGTCAATAGTAAATCCAGTCTAAAAAGGCACAAGTTTGGATAGCATTTCTGTTTATATTACCAAGGCATTTTTACCAAATGCATTTTAGTACTCTATTGTTGAGGGAAATGTCTGTAGACATTTTCATTAGTATCTGGCAGAGAAAAGCAAGGAGTTTAGGAAAGTACAGAAATAAAATTCTTCTAAAGTCACTGATAGTACAGTGGAGTAAATTTTGAGATTAATTTATGTTTCCTGGTTGGAATGTCTAGTATTTTTACCTGTTTGCTTTTGCTTTGTTATGCAAAAGTTCCTTCAAATAACTTTTGCAATAAAGACATTATTGATTGCAATATCCCCATGCTGATAGAGGATTCTGGTGGGCAAAAGCATTTGAAAGTTAAACTAACTTATTCATGGTGGGTAAAATCCAGATTGGTTTCTTACTGAATTTGGCCCTAAAACAAGCTCAACTCGACAAGACACATTTTTACAGACCATGATTCAAAAGGAGTTACTCTACAGGATATCGGATGATACATAATCACTCAGTCTTGTTATGAATTCTGACATCCAGTAAGGGCAAGGGAAAGGGAGTTTCAAGGTTAAATACAAATCCTTGCTTTTTCATAGTTTGTCAGACTTCTGACCTTATGTTTCACAGGAATTATGAATATTCTTGACAAGTTCACCTCAAAGGCTGGAGAACTGGGTCAGCTAAGCTGTCCAAAGTACAGGTTTTTAAGATCATCATAACTGATTAGGTTTACAAAATTTTTCTGGACAACTCCTGAGTCACGAGAACTCCTCTGGAAGTGTGAACATTGACAAACTGGGAAATACTTTCTTTTATATATCAGCTAACCCTATTAGGACAATTTCATTAATAGTGGCCAGATTTGATTCAAATCAGAAAAGCTTTGACCCCATCTTTCAAGTTTGCTGGACTTTTTTGCTTAGTTCTTAAACAGATTTTTTTTCTCTACAGCCAGAGAAATACATAATCTCAGGAAGACCCTCACACAAAGAGTTAGTTTTCAGTTTTCCTCCTGTTCTCCTCCTGTTTCATGAAGGTAATGGAAAACCTGCAGCTCAGCTCTGCCAGTTGAGAGGCAGAAATCACTAACACTTTTTTTTATTTCCTCCTTACCTGATCCAAGGTGAAGGTAAAGCAAGCACTGAAGATGTAATTAAGAGACATAGGAACTGTAATCATGTTGAAATTTTACTGTTAGAACCTGCTTATTGCTATAATCTGAGGTCTAAGACTTGTATAGGTAATGGAGTGCTATAAACTTACATACTTTTTGCCTCCTTTATTGGAGTGGGCCAAGTGGCACGTCAGGACAAGCATTTCCCAAATCAAAGGTGCATTAGTATTCTATTTCCTAGCTCTATAGTTTCAAGTTCTTTATTGCAACTCATGGCACGACTGGGTTTTGAGGGTTTTTTTAATTCTAGTACTTAAAAAACGGAGATGTCGATATTTAATTTTTACACCTAAAAAGTTTGGGTTTGTCTTTCATAGAAAAAATAAGTGTATTTAATCCCCAAACTTTTACTTCATGCAAACTGGGAGAAAACTCCTGTGAAATCTGTATGAAACAGAGCTTCTAAGTTTGAGAAAAGTCATCAGTCAGCAACTAACTCCACAGGATAGTTTTTTGAGCTGTGGTGGAAGGTCATCCCAGCTAAGCACTCAGTAGTCGTCTACGAAGACCAGCCTCACAGGCAAACTGTAAATACACATAACAACAAAAGTTTCCCTGAACTCTTTTATGGCTATGAACTGTTGTTCAGAGAACGAAAATGGTTTCTGTAAGATCACATGCAGAGACTCAGGCCATGGGTACACACTCTGCAAGAGTCTGTGCAGCTGGCAGAGCACAGCAAGCGATGTGGCAGCAAGAACAAGCAGGCTTGAACGAGGAGTCAAGAAGCAAAAGAGATTCAGGCCATCTCTACCAAGATGTTGTTCCTTAACCTACACTTATAAGTCAGTGAAAGGAATTATAACCTAAATCTAATGATTTTGAATTTATACTTAATCCACTTGGCCATGATTGTAGGCCAGTACAGTACATGAGAGGGTGTATTTGTAACATCAGAGAAATTTGCCTATGACACAAAAATGAGGTACTGGACTGTTTCATGGCATTAATGAAAAAAGTTTTTATGTGGTTTCTAATGAGTTTTAACCTGTTCAAATAACATCATATAATAATTTAAGATATCTTGTAATTGCTCTCAATAATTATAAACTAGCCTTGAGGGCAGCTGACTAACACCAGCTCCCAACAATTTTCCTGCATCAGCAACTATAGAAACAAATTCAAACCCTAGGATGAGGAGGTCAACTCTGCTGAAATAGATGAGGCTGCATTCAGCTCAGGCTTCATGCTTAACAGAGAAACATCTGTGTGTTTCCTGTCTAGCTTGAAGTCATTTTGCTAAACAGGAAACAATCTTTCTTTCACTCTCAGTAATGTAGAGGTATAGAATTCCTGCATGATTCTTATTCACGTGGCAGTCTTGCCACAGTGCTGGTGGATTCTTTGCCATTAAAGTCACCATTAATCATTTTAAGGTTTGCTAGAAATTGCTTTGACTTAATTTGCACTATATCTGTCCTGTGCATTAAAACAAGACTGGATCTCTGCTACATTTTTTTGAACTTTCGTATATGACTTACTCATCCTGTGGTGCAGTGAGGGCTTTGGATTCTGACATTTTTTAATGATTGATGGAAAGACCTGTGGACAGTAAACAAGATTTTGCTCCCAGAAACTGCTTAGCCATTAAACCAGCAAGTTTCAGTTACCTCTCGATATCTACTGAAATTTTTCAAATCCTCAAGATCCTTGAAATATGGAATAATAAGCTTCATTTCTCCCAGTGAGTCCAGGAAGTTCTAATAAGCCCATAGGTGTTTGTAAAACACATCTGAAATTAGGTATGCATGGATATTGCTCTCAATCCTTCTGCCACAGTCCTGGACTCTGTTCACCATCAGGGGTCAACAAGGAACTTCCTAATCTTTTAGGAGTTAAAGCTGAAAAATTATGCTTAGCTAAAAGCATAAAAGTAAGGCCATAAATAGCTGAGGGGAGGAATCACAGCCCTTATTTTGTTGGGAGAGAGTTCTGCTTTTGGTTTCAGTAAAGCTACATATTTTAAATGT
Source organism: Gorsachius magnificus (assembly GCA_034008185.1). Lineage (NCBI taxonomy): Eukaryota > Metazoa > Chordata > Aves > Pelecaniformes > Ardeidae > Gorsachius > Gorsachius magnificus. The sequence continues at coordinate 171,510,298 of CM067081.1, forward strand.
AGTTGAAACAAGTCAAAATCCAGAAATTATGCTGTGTCATGGAGAAAAATCCTGAGAACTAAAACTAAAAACAAAATAATGAAAACATCTACCATCAACTTGTCCTCCCTAAGGTACTTTTCTAAGTTCCTCCACAAATTTATTTCCAATTGATTTAGGAATTCAAAACAAATATCAGATTGATTTCTGAACGTCAGAGAGGGAGCTCATTGCTTTAGTAGCTCATTTTATTCATGTTCTTCAAAGAATGAATGACAGCATACATCTTGTATTCTTAGTGCCTTTATCCCTTTATAAATGGTGTTGTGCGAGCCTCTTCATATCTATACTTGTAGTAGCTTGATGAAGCTTAATTATCATTCACATAGTTTCAGTTATAAAGAACTAGGACTAGGAAATGCAATTTATTTGTAAAAAATACAAAACCCAAACCAGTTAAAAACATTGACTATAATATGCCCACTGACAGATGTGTCATGAGACACATTATTTCACAACAGTGCAGCATATCATTTAGTATTTGGCAATGGTAACACTTGTAAGTACAAGAAAAGTCTTGGATTTTGAACAGATCAAGCAATAACTGGGCTTACAGGATCAGCTGAGTGCCCTCAGGTTAACAAATACATGATAATCCAAACTTTAAACAAATAGAAGTATCTACATTTAACTAAAGTTAATATCAGAAAAAAAGATACAAGCATAGACACTTTAGAAAACCTTGCTCTTATTATCTTGTGATGTGAATCCATCTCCATAACCAAAGCTCAGATGGTTGCTTCTCTCCAAGCCTGATCAGAATTCACCAGCTATGTCTTGTCCATTGAGGGGCTCAACCCAGCCAGTGTCCTCAGAGCTCACTGACCATGTGGGGCTTCAGCCAAGCAAATTTGTGGGTGCAACTGCACACTCGCCCAGCACATGGAGGAATCATGGATACTTGCAAACTGGGTACTGTGGAGACAGGAACAGGAAGTGGAGCTCTGCAGAATGGGAGAGAGAAAAGTAGTGGGGTCATGGGTTTGTTTTGTGCCAAATAAGCAACTTTCTCCTTTCTCCACTTTGCCTCTGCTCTTACCGTGACAGAGTGGCATCCAAAAAGGGAAGGGAAGGAATAATCCCAGACTGAACTCAGAGGTAAGGACACACAGGCCAAGAGCCACAGAGTTCAAATAGGGGAAGGGAAGGATAAAAAGGATAATCAATCTCATTTTCAGCTGAAGAATTTTGAACACCTTCAATGGCTAATTTTGTATTTCCTCACTATGAGAGAGAGGAGGAAAAGAACAGCTGAAGTTTCCTATGCAGCTGAGTACACAGAGGTGGTAAACACTTCTGGAATAAGATGCAGCAGTAGGTAGGAGTAAATAAGTAGGTTTAACAGCCTCTTGAAGAACAAGCTACCTCCTGGGAGAGTGCCCAGTCACTGGATGAGACAGTTGAGCTTTCACTTGTCTCCTGTTTGTGCTCCACTGAATCTGATGTTATTTTCTTTCAGAGTATTGCTATTCCAAAGGCAGAGGTGAAGTTTGCCCTCTTGCACACTCTCTTGGAAAACTTAATGAGTGGTGGGCAGGGCCCCAGACATGGCAGGAGGACTGGTAGGTTATAAGACAGCCCTCAGGCAAGTGAGTGTAAGTGCTCTAACCACTGAATTATCACCATCTACAGCTGGGGTTTAGGAGGAAGGAACAATCTCTGTTCCATCTTTGAAAGAAGAACATAGGTAACTACCTTTAGGAAAGGATTCAGGTGCTCTGTCTCCCAAGAGGAAGAAAGTGCATTCAGGTAGTGTTAAATAAGGTGAAAACATAGCCACTCAGCCTCCTGACTTTGGCCATTTCACTTCCCTGCGTGGTGTTTCTGAGACTTAACTGTGAGGGGCTCTGAGATGTATTCTGGCAAAGGGCCGAGAACCTGCACCCATGTCTGGATCTGGGCTGACTCATTCTTCACTCATGTCAGACAAGCTTGATAATAACACACATTATAAAAACTACCCTCAGACATGGTGTCTATACCATGGAAGGACCAATATTGTAAGACACCAAAACAGATTTTTTATAAACACTGCAATGATAATCAGTGCTTCACTGCTTTTCACATGCCCAGTACTTGGCCTTAATCACACCCTCCCTCCCTGCGTGTGTGAGAATGAAGCATGTGTTTATGCCCAAGAACTTCATTTATAATTTTTAAATTTCTTTTTAAATATATATAGAAGATTTAATATGTACAATGTTATTCAGGCCAAAAACTACCCAGCATTAGAAGTTTTTCAATTTTTCTGTATTCACAAATGTGTCGTATTAAATCATTCCATTAATGGTAATCTCTTGGATTTCTTTTCTCTCCAGGCAGTGAATGTTCACAAGACAGTGGTGCTCCTTACAGAAGTGATGCTGTTGCCATGGTATAAATTTCCCATGAGGATGATCTAAAGCTTATAATGACTTCCACTCCCAAGGAAAACCTTGCAGCAGAATTAGTGAGGAAGTTATTTGTCCTGGGCTGCAGAGCCTGACAGTGGAGTAAGCAATAAAACGACACCCAGGTAGTCCTTATTGGTCAGCTATCATATGTATGCATGTGTTTTATTTTTTTGACAAATAACACTAAGCCAGAGCTATTTGGATCTCTTCACACCATGTTTTTCAAGGGACTCTCTCTGTTTTTCAGAAATAAATGCAATGATTTAACTGTTCAATCCCTCCTGACATTGATTGGATTTCTGCATTTCAGCCTCATGTATCGCTTTTGAGTTACAGGAACAAATTTGAGCTTTGTCCCAGATTTTTATCTCTAGAGTGTGTCTGAAGAAGAGCTATTATTCACTAAGGAAGTATAGTATAGACTTGTATAGTTTGTGAGGCAGGAGCTGTTCCTGTAAAGATAAGAAGGCAGTAATGTTTAATAGTTCAAAGCAAAATCTCCTACTAAACTGTTTTTCCTGCCTGTGCTCAGGTTTTAGAGGTAGTTTCCATTTTAGGAAATCTGTACCCACTTGGGATCAGGAAAAGAAGTTCAACCTGATGTTGACCCTGCAAAGCAACATGTATCATGCTCTGGAGCCCTGGAGGTAATGGCAACAATATACCTGCTTCTTCCTTGTTCTGCTGATGCAGCTGGTCAGGAAGTGGGTGGGTAGCAAGGGAGGTTAATTCTGCTGCCTCCAAGCATGTGAGAATCATGAGGCCTCAAAATACCATTTGTCTGACCTGACACTCACAGGATTAAAAAAAAAAAAAGGGGGGGGGGGGGAAGAAAGAAACAGTTTTAATTTCTTTTTGATTTATGATTTCTACATCTCCAAACTGCACACAGGTTACGTGTTCAAGCTTTTTTCCACGTATTGTAGGATTAGAGCAGTATCCTGTTTAGAAAACAAAGCTTAAATTCTCACCTAATCATATAATTTTGGAGCAAGAACTTAAAAAGCAGCAAATATAATGAAGTTTCCAGTAAGATAATGGGAACCAAAAACATGGAGAGGAGGGAGCAATAGGCTTCTAGCCAAGCTAAAATGTCAAGAAAAGGGGACAATTTGTTACTGCTACAGTATGTTACTATCTCTCAGAAAAAAAAAAGGAAAAGTGAAAAGCTATTCTTGTCACTCTCAGAGGAATTTCTGCAAGTTCAGAAGAAAAATCTCTGCTTTCATGACAGTTTGCTCTTACAAGCTAGCTCCCAGATGCTCATCCCTGTCCTCTGCCATGGACCCTTTCCCCCATGGCTCCAGCAGCAGAAAACAGGTCAGACATCATCACCGCCATGCTGGAGTTACTGAAGTATACGCAGCTGTCCCATGGTCTGCTGCACCTGTCTGTCCTCGTAGCAGACACAGCAGAGAATGGGATGTGGAATCTGGGATCCGTACGCTTCCCGCTCCCCTTCAGAGGCTGCCCCATCTGCTTCAGCTGGAGCTTCAAGCAGAGAATAACATCTGCACCTCTAACACAGTAGAGAAGATGAAGACGTATGCCTTATTCTCTGATACCTTAATTATTGGAGCAATTACTTTCAGCAGCACAACTGAACAGATTACATTTTAAATTGGTTAATTCAATTTGGGCTAGAATTTGTCTGTTCTTTTTGTGATGTATTCTTCCCCATATTTACAGGAAAAAATGTATGAGAAAACTTTATTCATTATACTAATTTGAAAACTCTTCTTTAATTGATAAATTACTAGGAAAAATGCAGTCACAAAATTTCCTTTTCCTAATAAAAACTTTCTTAAAGCCGCACTATCAAAATGGCTAGGGGTTTATTTTAAGTTAACCCATTATATCTTCATTTCTCTCATAACAGCTTTTTTTACTGAATGAAGCAAAGATTTCTTTGAGTGTGTTAAAAATAAAATAAAACTCATGTTTACAAAATTACTTCTTTGTATATACAAATGAAGAAAATTCTTGTATAAATGCAGATATTCTCCTGCAAGGACTGGAAGTATATCCAAAAATACATATTATCATGTGCCTTGCCATCCCTAGCAGAATTATTGATCTGACTGTTCTGTGAGCTTGTGTTATGAAAGCACAGGAGGACATGGTCCTTAGTCCAACAGATACATAATGTGATGGTAGGTTGAATATTTAGCTCTGTCCCTTAATGAGAGAGAACATATAATTATTGGCTCTGAAATATTAATATTTGGATTAAATTGTAATTAATATTCTTGTCTCTCTTTGCTTCAGGAGGAAGTACAAGTATGTGTTTAGTGATGCTTAATTATCCCTTTCAGTTCTTGACTGAGCTGTAATGGCCAGTGCCTTAGAATGGAGAAAAGTCAAATTTCTCTTACATTCTGCCTTTACCTGCAAATAGAAGTTGACATCTTCACTGTGTGAGACAGTGGGTAATCTTCATGCGGTCTTAACAGGGGAAGGACTTATTAGGGCTGAAAAATGAAGTTAGGGATTTCATTCCATGGGGGGAAAAAAAAAAAAAAGTAGTTATACCCAGGGGATGACATAAGTGGCCCAAAAAATCCATTCCAGAATTATATCCCTTATATTTGCAAATGAACACTACAAAGACGGAAAGCACAGCATATATGAGAAATAAAAAGAATTGTGGAAAAGCAGCAATATTCTGTGCTAGAAGTACTGTTCTCAGAAAAGCTTCATGCTAGGTTTCTGCAGTAAGCCACTAATATCTTATAAGTGGCTTTGCCCAAGGCATTTCTGAAACCCTTCTATAAAAAGAAAATAGGAAATGTTTATCTCAGACTGAAGATTATCTCAAATTAATCCTTAACTTGAAATAAATTCTGGTTTAGGAGGGCTTTAGATTTGCAATTTACATCTGAATTAGAGATTGATCAAATTTATGTTATGAATCTAAACGCATGGTTCTAAGACACTTCAGGTTTTGGAGAAGCCCAATAGGCTGTTCTAAAACAATATTATGCCTATATTACAATTATCTTCTTATTTTCGTGTAATAATGGCTGCAATAATGACTAGAAAATACAGCCCATTGTCCTACAGAGAAGCTTAAAAATACAAGAAGAAAGATCAGACTGAATAGATATCGTCTCTCTATCTATTTCTTGTCACAAAAGGATTGTGTTACAAAACCACACTATCTCCCTGAGAAAGAAAGCATATAATCTTAAACCTGTAGCTTCTTAAAGATTCAGCAAACATAAGCTTCCTAATAAGTAAGTGGCGGTAGGGCCATGACCTTTTTTGTTTTATCTGTAATGCAGGCAGATGAGTTAGGTACTGCTCTGGTCTGGGTGTGTGCCTTCACGTACTATTTCCCAGACTGCTTCATCCTTCCCACAGCTCCAAAGAGTTTTTCCCATTTTAACCCCTCCCCAGCCATTACTAATTTGTGCTAATGTTGTGGATGGAAATCTCCTCAAGCCTGAATTTTTCTCATGATCTCTGAAGAATATTCCCAGCATAGATCATAAGCTTCTCTCTTCATGTGTTTTCTTCAGAGCCCTTTATGAGCCATCATCTTTCGTCCCATGATATGCTCTTCCACTGAAATCTCTTAGCTCTATATGCCAAGACAGAAAGTACCTCTGGAGAACTAGAGTAATGGAGTGGAGCAGTGGGGCAGGGAAAGGAAATAAAACAGTAATTTCTCAGATATTACTGACCAGTCATCTTCATCAAATACACAGATCACTAAATGGACTGAGCAGGGTGTCCCCATGTTTGTGTAAATACACTGTGATCCCATTGTATTCTGTGTATCTGAAGTCGTTTTTCTACAGAATTATTTAATTTTCAGTGTAATTAATGGAATTTCAGTCAACTTTAGCTATGGACCTTCAGCAGAGAATTATACTTTTGTTAATCCTGGGCATTGTGTGAGGACTTCAGCCCTTAATACTTTCACTGAGAAGGTCATTTAAATTTTTACATAGTTTGCATTTATGTTGTGACCCACTATAGCTCAGATTATGAACCAATTAAGACTTCTCAAGTCTTAAATCTGCATGAAATGTAATAGTCACTTTCTACAAAGCAGTCTCTTTGCCGTCCTGTTTTTTTTTTTTTTTTTTCCAAGAATGTTTTATTAAAGGTTTAATTTACAAATATCTATTTTTAACTATATGACCCTTGAAAATGTCTGGGTTCATCAACATTGTCAGATCTACTTTGTACCAATTACTGAGTAGGGTGAGGGGGCTTGACTAGTTAGTTTTGTCATCACTACTATAAACATTCAAGCATAGTGTAAGTGTGGGGGACTGTGGATTACACGAATACAACATGTTTATTGAACTGGATTCTTAAGGATGCTGAGTATCTTTAGCCATTGTCGTACTTAGTGAGATTTCAGAGTGCAGAGTAGTCTCTTTGAAGTAGCTTGCTATACTTCAGGGTCAGACCTTTTAGTTTCTAACTTACCAATTTCTTACATTCATTGACCTAATATAGTGCTTTAAATTTACACAGTGACTGTCAACTTGATCTTTACAAGGTTCTTCACAGAATTTGTTAAATCTTCATCTCCCTATTCACATGGATAGATCATTCTTAAAGGTAAGAGTCTTCACATGGATAAAAAATAAAGCTACAGATGTATACAGCTTACCTACAAAAGCATTATAAAAGAAACATTAACTGTGTAGGCACTAGTCACTTGTCCAGACTGCACCATTTGATTTCATGTTGTCATTCATTGTATTAGCCCAATAGTCTTCAATATTTAGATTTACTGGGAGTTTATAAATTAAAAATATTTTAAATGAGGACAAATTTCAATACCTCTTCTGTTCATTGATAACAGAAAACAAAAGAAGATTTTTTAAAATAATTTTACAGACTAATTTTAAAAGACTGTAAAATATTTTTAGGAAGCCTTTTTTTTAAAATAGTATAAGGATTTTTACAGTGCCTTACATTGCAGAAAATTTTTCCTGGTCAAATAAGAGGGTTAAGAGAGTCATCCTTTGGAAACCTTTTCTATAGGATCTTGACATATACATTTTTAAGGCAAAAAGTACACATACACATGTGTATATACACATATCTTCAGAAGGGACAGGCAAGGAAGGAGAGGCGGTGGGGTGGCTCTGTATGTTAGGGAGTGTTTAGATTGTACAGAGCTTGACACTTGTGGTGAGGCAGAATGCCTATGGGTGAGGATGAGGAGGAAGGCCAACAAGAAAGATATCCTGTTGGGAGTCTGTTACAGACCACCCGACCAGGATGAGGACGTTGACGAAGAATTCTACAAGCGGCTGGCAGAAGTCTCTCAGTCACGAGCTCTTGTTCTCGTGGGGGACTTCAACTTCCCAGACATCTGCTGGAAATACAATACAGCAGAAAGGAAACGGTCCAGAAGGTTCCTGCAGTGTGTGGAAGATAACTTCCTGACACAGCTGGTAAGTGAGCCTACCAGGGGAAGTGCCCTGCTTGACCTCCTGTTCACTAACAGAGAAGGACTGGTGGGAGAGGTGGTGGTTGGAAATCATCTAGGCCTTAGTGATCATGAAATGGTAGAGTTTTCGATCTTTGGTGAGGTAAGGAAGGGGGTCAGCAAGACCGCCACCATGGATTTCCGGAGGGCAGACTTTGACCTGCTCAGAACACTGGTTGGGAGAGTCCCTTGGGAGATAGTCCTGAAGGGAAAAGGGGTCCAGGAAGGCTGGGTGTTTTTCAAGGAAGAAGTCTTAAAGGCACAGGACCAGGCTGTCCCCGTGTGCCGTAAGACAAATCGGCGGGGAAGACGACCGGCCTGGCTGGACAGAGGACTACTAGTGGGAAAAAAGGAGAGCTTACCAGCTCTGGAAGAAGGGGCAGGCAACCCAAGAAGAGTACAGGGATCTTGTCAGGTTATGCAGAGAGGAGATTAGAAAGGCAAAAGCCCAGCTGGAATTTAACCTGGCCACTGTTGTAAGGGATAATAAGAAAAGTTTTTATAAATAAGTTAACAGCAAAAAGAGAGCCAGGGAGAACCTCCATCCACTAGTGGATGCAAGGGGGAACATTGCCACTAAGGATGAGGAAAAGGCTGAGATACTCAACGCCTTCTTTGCCTCGGTCTTTAATGGCCCGACAAGTTATCCCCAGGGTACCCAGCCTCCTGAGCTGGAAGATGGGGACAGAGAGTGGAATGAACCCCCCATAATCCAGGAGGAAGCAGTCTTTGACCTACTATGCCACCTGGACATCCACAAGTCTATGGGGCCGGATGGGATCCACCCAAGAGTGCTGAAGGAGTTGGCAGAGGAGCTTGCCAAGCCACTCTCTATCATTTATCAGCAGTCCTGGAGGACAGGGGAGGTCCCAGATGACTGGAGGTTGGCAAATGTGACGCCTCTCTTCAAGAAGGGCCGGAAGGAGGATCCGGGGAACTACAGACCAGTCAGCCTAACCTCGGTACCGGGGAAGATTATGGAGCGGTTCATCTTGAGTGTGCTCACCAGGCACATGGAGGACAATCAGGGGATCAGGCCCAGTCAGCATGGGTTCACGAAAGGCAGGTCTTGCCTAACCAACCTGATTTCCTTCTACGACCAGGTGACCCACCTGGTAGATGAGGGAAAGGCTGTGGATGTTGTCTACCTGGACTTCAGCAAAGCCTTCGACACAGTCTCCCATAGCATTCTCCTGGAGAAGCTGGCAGTTCATGGCCTAGATGGATGTACTCTTCGCTGGGTTAAAAACTGGCTGGGTGGCCGAGCCCAGAGAGTCGTGGTGAATGGAGCTAAATCCAGTTGGCGGCCGGTCACAAGCGGTGTCCCCCAGGGCTCAGTTTTAGGGCCGGTCTTGTTTAATATCTTTATCAATGACCTGGATGAGGGGATTGAGTGTGCCCTCAGTAAATTTGCAGATGACACCAAACTGGGTGGGAGTGTTGATCTCCTCGAGGGGAGGAGGGCTCTGCAAAGGGACCTGGACAGGCTGGATCGATGGGCCGAGGCCAATTGTATGAGGTTCAACAAGGCCAAGTGCCGGGTCCTGCACTTTGGTCACAACAACCCCATGCAGCGCTACAGGCTTGGCGAAGAGTGGCTGGAAAGCTGCCTGGTGGAAAAAGACCTGGGGGTACTGATTGACAGCCCGCTGAATATGAGCCAGCAGTGTGCCCAGGTGGCCAAGAAGGCCAATGGCATCCTGGCTTGTATCAGGAATAGTGTGGCCAGCAGGAGTAGGGAAGTGATCGTGCCCCTGTACTCGGTGCTGGTGAGGCCGCACCTCGAATACTGTGTTCAGTGTTGGGCCCCTCACTACAAGAAAGATGTTGCATTGCTGGAACATGTCCAGAGCAGAGCAACCAAGCTGGTGAGGGGTCTGGAACACAAGTCATACGAGGAGCGGCTGAGGGAACTGGGGTTGTTTAGTCTGGAGAAGAGGAGGCTGAGGGGAGGAGACCTGGTCGCCCTCTACAACTACCTGAAAGGAGGCTGTAGCGAGGTGGGGGTTGGCCTCTTCTCCCTGGTAACAGATGATAGGACGAGGGGGAATGGCTTGAAGCTGCGCCAGGGCAGGTTTAGGCTAGATATTAGGAAAAACTTCACCGAGAGGGTTGTCAGGCTCTGGAATGGGCTGCCCAGGGAGGTGGTGGAGTCCCCATCCCTGGAGGTATTTAAAAGAAGGATAGATGAGGTGCTTAGGGACATGGTTTAGTGGTGGGATGGCAGTGCTAGGTTAACGGTTGGACTCGATGATCTTAAAGGTCTTTTCCAACCGAGGTGATTCTATTCTATTCTATTCTATTTATACACATAAACAGCTTTTATTTCCTGGCCTAGTCATATTATGTTTATTCTGTCACTCATGAACCAGCTATGGCATGTTTCTACGAGCAAACACATACTAATTAGACACTTTCTGTACCAGCATATCTGCTGCTATTGAAGGAAGCCATAGGTCTTCTTTTGGTCCATAGTAAAACTAGATACATTCTTTGCTTCTACTACTGTATTTGGAAAATCGATGCAGAAGCTTCCGCCTAATCTACATCCAAAATTCATTCCTGGCTGTTGGTCTTATGCCAACATGGTTTAAATAACCAAAAAGACCACTAAGCTCTCAGTGTGCTGGAAACAATTAAACAGGTGAGTATAATGGACCCAGAGATCTTTTTTTTTCCTTTTTTTTTTTTTTTTTTTTTAATGCTTATTTTTGCCCAAAAATAAAGAACTATTGCTGGAAAGACAACTCAACTGAGGGACGCCAGGTGTTATATGAGAGGACATACTTTCCTATACATTTTTTTCCTTTTCACCTAGCACAGACCAACTTAAATAGGATTTAGGACCTGAAATGCCAGCGGAATTACTTTGAAGTCTGACAATTCAGAACAACTACTCATGTCTTTAAAATTAAACACTGCAGAAGTAGGTTGAATTGGTGTTTAAATTATGTTTACTGACCAGAGGTACTTTAACGGATTTACTAAAACAGGTTAGAAAATCAAACCTATCTATGGTGAAACAAAGACACTTTGGTCTTTGGAAAATGCTGTCCAGGAAGCTGTGAGATCTCCAGCCTTGGAGGTTTTTGGAACTCATCTGGAATAGATCCTGAACAACCCACACTAACATTGACATTAGCCTTGCTTTGGGAGGTGCTATGGTCCCCTCCAGACAAAGTTGTCCTTTGACTCTATGAAATCTGTGAAACAGTTTTAAGGAGGATAAGCATTATTATCATGCAGAGAATTCTCAGACAATTTCCAATGTTTTTAAAGTACGTAACCGCTATGACATATTTTTGAAGATCCATTTAACTGAGTGCATAAATCTGTATGACCAAGTAAACAACCAACCAGACATTTCTTGTATGTGTAATTTTGCAGGAACTCTGAGGTCTTCAGAGTTTTACATAGGAAAATGCTAATTATATATCTTATATCTTAATCGTGCTTTTCTTTCATGGACATCATTAATGCAATGAAAGATGTTTCATATGCAGAATAAACTTGAAAATATAAATAAAAAGTCAATTTATTTCTCTAAATTAAAAGAGTGGTCAGGGAGTTTTGTAATATGTTTGACCTTTTTAAACACACATGCTTTCTTTGAAGCTTATTGAAAAGGATTCCCAAGAATCAACTTCTACGTTAAATTCAAATACCCACATGGATGGACACAGAATGGATGAATTCCCAACCTCCACCACTAGAAGAACCCCCTAGTAGTAATCCAGCCCATTTATTCTGAGAACTCTTTGTATATTTTTAACCACCTAAATAAAGGTTGACATTTCAAATGAGATCCATTTCATAAAGAAAAACATAACTATGCCCTTTGAAGACTTATGATTCAATTCCTGGCACAAACGGTCAGAGAAATTCTTCTTTCAGTCTTTTCTGCTCACCACTGTATCAAAAGAAGCACTTTTAGTGTACATAGCCTTAGAAGGACAAAAAATTGTGCAAGGTGCAACCAGTAATCCAATAAACAGTCGATTTATCATTAAATAATTTTTCAGGAACTAAGCTTGCCAGTGATCTACAAAATGCCAGTATTGTGGTTCCATGCCCAGATCCAGCCATGCCAGACATCCTAGGATAAGATGGCAGTGAAAGCGAGTTGACCAACGGAGTCCAGCCACTGTGCATTTCACTCTTACAGCATTTTATGTCTACATTTCCCTTGTACCCTGGAGAATGAATGGAGGATATTAGCAACCAGCTTTGCCTCTTTTGGAGATTTCACCTTGGTGAGGGAATTCACACCTACACCACTCCTGCTCTCCTTGGGTGAGTTTCTGGAAAAAAAACCAACTGTTGTTCCTCCTGACAGCCATGTATGTATACTGTAAATCTCTCAGTATCAAACTCTCCAAGACGGCATGGGACAACATGGAGCTACTTTATCTCTGAAAAACTATTTTTGTCTATTTCTGTCTTCTGAAATAAAGTCAGGGTAATACAGTCAGCTTCTGAACTTCTTACTGATGTAGAGCGATATTGTAACTTATGGAAAACTTACTGTGAAAACCACATATTTCTTCCGTATTGAATTTACCTCTGACAGTTAAGTGCCAGAGACACACTGACCTGAAAGAACTGATATTAGAATAAATAGCTACCAGTATTCCATAAAACCAGGCAGAACCCAGCTGTGACTGTTTGTTGAAGACCTGTGTCAAGGGTGGTGTTTGTATTAAGAACAGTCTGACAGTTGCTCAAATGTTTTTTAATTTTCTAAAATTTAATTATCTTACTACAACGTAAGTTAGTTGGTAATGAAATTACAATTTTTTTTTTCTAAAGGTGACAAAAATTCAAGCAATAACGATAATTTTACTGTTCATTTATACTTCCTAGCCTTGCAATATGTTCCTAAAGCTCTATCTCAATCAGTGCAGACTGTTTTCTCTTTCTGCCTCCTTACTGTTCTTTCAAAGATACAGGTGAGAATGAAAGGCATTTTATGTAGTATTTTTATTTATCAATGAATTTTTAAGACTCTACTTCTCAAGAACAACAGAAGCTTCACACACAACTTCAATCTATTTTTCAGCAACAATCAAAACTACTTTCTATTTATCCCATTTGCATTGCACTATTCACACTCTTGGAAATCAGTAGTGTTAAATGCAGTGGACCAGTTCAATATGAGCAATATGCTGTGCCTTCCTCTCCGTAATGAACCAGTATTTTAAAATTGTCCTTGTGAACAAAACAACTGAACAATAAATGCCCAGCTTTGCTCTTATAATTGTACCTTCCCTATGAGCTTTTGCGTCCTATGAGCTTTTGCTCACTCTTCTATGTCCATCAGATTCTCCTGTGCCCACTGCATTCTTTAATGTGACATGGTCTAAGGGGGCCAGCCAGGAGCAGAAGGTGACTATGCTTTGTCAGAGATACAGTCCTTTCCCAGTCGCTGCTTGGGAGCAATGGGTGTATTCCTGTTGCAGCCACTGAGGACAACCTCAGTAGTTGGTTCTATGCCAGAATTTGGGGCTACCGTGCTGCCAGGAAACAGTATAAGGTAAAAGGCCAGAGTTAGACTGCAACAGCCCATATCTTTCACTCTAAGCATTTAAAATCTTCAAATTTACCTGCTACTTCTCTAGATGTCTCATTCTGGACAACTACACAACAAACAAAAATATCCTGTTGTAGGTGTGTGGGCACCTATCTCCCAGCTAATAATTTCTGTGATACAAGTTTAAGCACACAGCTGCTTGTATTTGGCTTTCTTCTGTGGGAAAACCTCAACAGTTAGTTGCAGTTTGTGGGAAAATTATTAATCTGATCAGTTATGCTTATTCATTTGAAAACATGGTTGCTAGGGGAGATGACCACCTTTGAATGATATCAGAGCAATTAGAGCATGAAGCATGACCTCTGTTGTAAAGAGGTAGGTGCTTTTCGGGGTGTACCTTTGCACTGTTTTCTGGCTGCAACACACAGAAGGATAAAAGGCATAATTTATTCTACTTCCTTACTATCTGTTGTTTGTCATGCCAGGCAATCCAAATGTTCTGAGGTCACTCTTGAGAGGAAGCTACCTGAATAAATCTCCAGTTCACACCACCAGGGCTTGACATTGTTCTCTTGTTTCAGCCAACTAATTATCATCTGAGTTTCTGCAGTTAGCTGTAGATTACTACTATTGGGTTTTAGAAAAAAGGTCATGGAAATGAGTTTCATGAAGCCACTTAATTGCACCTCTGTACTAAAGTAGTAGAAACAGCTTCTGTATAGCATCTTTTTGTCCTACTGAAGTACAATTTTGTAGCCAAGCTCTGTCCTCTTGGAGAATAAATAGTTATCCCTTGCTAAATTACTTAGTAAACTTTCAGCAGTATTATTTCTCTCCTTTTCCAGACGATCCCAAGTATATTGATTAAAGGACAGTGTTGCTCTAGAATCACAATGAAAATTCTGGCACTGTGTCAGGTCAGAAAGTGTTTCTGAGAGGATACTATGAAGATGTGATGGCATAAGTTCAGCTACAGCTCTCAAGGTGAAACAAAATATATTAAAGATTAAAAAAAAGTTACTGGGACAGGGAAACTTCAAAAACGTATTCTTTGCCAAATTTCATTCTCATTCGTCACTTTGGAGGAGTGATTACTTCTACTTAGAAAAGGAAGAAATGTTGACCTCTTATATTTTCTGGAGGTATACAAAGCACTCTGCAAAGGAATATTTCAACATTTTCAAAAGCAAAAATGTGAATTTTCCCAGTCAAAAAGAACGCAGATGTAGTACAAACTTAAAAAAAAATTAAAACTGATTTTGGGGTTTTGGGTGGGTTTTTTTTTGTTTGTTTGGGGTTTTTTTGTTGTTTTTTTGGTTTTTTTTCCATTTTGAGTATTCATCCTGGTTTGGGATAGAAATGTGTTTACATTCACAGAATGAGAAGTATGGCACTCATCTCTCTGCCTGGCTGCTGCTGTATCTTAAAACACATTTAGGAAAATGTAGAAATCTATTTGAATGATGTCACAAGATAAAATAGTAGGGCTGGCACTGGGAAGTCCAGATGGTCAGTGATCACAAGGCAGTAGTAGAACAGCAGGTGATCAGAACAATCGTGAGAGATACCAACTAAGAAGAAAGCAGAAATTTTCAGCTACTGCACTGCCTACTATTTCAGCACAGCAGTTGCAAAAATGGCAGGGAAAATATTCAAGGCACCTCCATAGCCTGGTGCGTATGTCTGGGATAAGCATTTGAGATTTGTCCTGCAAAAATAGAACAGAGCGTAGTACAGAACTGAAAGCGTGTGTGCTGAAGGCATTCTCAGCTGAAATGAGGTTACTGCTTAAGCAAACTGGGGTTAGTCAACAGGAGGCTCAGAGTGCCAATTTTAATCAGAAATACTAATTTCAGATACAATTTGCAGCTCTTGCTTGGTGAGAAGTGACTCTCATTAGGTCAACCCTCCAGGTTATCTATAAAGTTAAATAAATCAGCTTCTTCTGTAGTACACATTTCTAATCAGACATAACACCTAATCAGACATAACACCTTTCTGAAGACTTGAGTTTGCCTTCTGGCAACATTTTAAGAAGTTATCTGCTTTATAACAGAATATATATTTAACAATGAAAATAATAATACTTAAAGTGTTTCTTCTATTGTCACTACAAACAATGAGAGAATGAGATTTCAATTTCCTCAAGAAAAAAGTTCTATGCAGCTGTACTTAGTGTGTGAGTGCTTGTGAGGCACATTCCCTTCTTTTGAATCCATTTGTAGACACCAGATATGAGAGACAGAAGCCGCAAAACTGTTATGTTCATAGAAACCCAAGTTTTCTGAATATAAGCAACTTGCACAGAGGAAACTCAAACTCTGCTCTCTCTCCTAATTAGACATCAAAAACCCAATCCTCATACAAAAATACATAAGAAAACTGGCTCCATAATTTCTAATACAGATAAAATATTAAGCCCTAGTACAAAGCCATCAGGCAATATTTGTGAAAAAGTCCAGCAGTGTTCCTCTCTTTGTTCTTCCTTTTCTCCACCACTGCTGAGCAGAGTGCATACAATGTCAAACCCAGAAAGTTAATGCAGACTAAATGTGGGTAGCATCCCTACTACTTAGAAGTGATGGACTAATGATATCAAAAGAATTGGCTGGGCAGAAAGACAGCAGAAAAAGTACGCTATAGAACACTTACAATAAGGAATTCCTTGAGCAGTAAAGACACCACCCATGTTAGTGTCATCAGCAGACTTGGTGAGGGTGCTTTCAATCCCATTGTCCAGATCATTTATGAAGATGTTGAACAGCATGGGGGCCAGTGTCAATCCCTGGGGGACCCTGCGTGTGACAGGCTGCCAGCCTGAGTAAAAACCATTGATCGCCACCCTCTGAGTGCAGCCTGTGAGCCAATTTCCTAACCCATCTCACTGACCACTCATACAGTCTGTATCTTGCCAGTTTGCTTAGGAGGAGGTTGTGGGCAACAGTGTCAAATGCCTTGCTGAAATCCAGGTATTTAAAACTGCTTTAACTGCTCTTCTCAGCCTGTGAACTCTGCTGCATCTCCAAGAAACCTTAGAGAATTTTAGAGGTCACTGAGATTTTAAAAAAACAAGTTAAGGAAAATAATATTTTTTTTTCCATTTTGGCAATTTCTAACATTACTCCCATTTGGGAATAATTTGCAGAACTGGGAATAAAATCAACATTTTTCATACCTAATCCTGTGTATCTGGAGAAGATGTTGAAACACTGAACTGAAATCAGGATTCTGGGTGTTGTGTTCTTTTCTCTTTTTTTTTTATTAACCCATACTTTACTGTAACTCTAGTTCTTAAGTCCCTCCAAACATTTGGCATGGGTTGCTCCTAAAGAGAGATTGTAGCCTTCATATCTACTAGCTTGCACTTTGCCTGTATAAATACAAATCACAATTATGTTATATTGTTTGGCCAGGATCCCCTACAGTTTAAAATTCCTAAGCCATGAGAAATAAATTCAGAATGCATGTCAGGGAATGTTCAGGTTCTTTCCTTGTAAACTATTTCATGTATAGGTTTTCCAGTCAAATAGACTAAACAATAGATGATTTAACAATATCATTCTGCCTAGCAGTAAACTCTTCAAATACCTTTGGTTATTGTTCATCCACTTTAAATGTTTTTTTTTTTCAGTGAAAGAACTATCCAAAGATACATGATGGAACTTACATGAGGTAAGCCAAAAGTCAATATTCAGTATAAATCTGGGGGCTGACCAAGATGTTGTCTATATGAAACTAACTGTTCAGACTTTATTTAAGGATATGAAGATACAGAAACAAGAAGTTCATGAAGGGAAATAGGAAACTGCCTGTCATGTAAATGCAAATGTATTTGTCACCATCCTTTTGTTGTATTTCATAGAATCATAGAATCATAGAATGTTTTGGGTTGGAAGGGACCCCTAAAGGTCATCTAGTCCAACCCCCCTGCAGTGAGCAGGGACACCACTAACTAGATCAGGTTGCTCAGAGCCCCATCCAACCTGGCCTTCAATGTTTCCAGGGATGGGGCCTCCACTACCTCTCTGGGCAACCCATTCCAGTGTTTCACCACCCTCGTTGTAAAGAATTTCCTCCTTATTTCTCTATATGGAATAGGTACTTATATGTTCATATACCTGTATGTTCATTCATGTACCTATATACATGTATGCACATGTTGTCCATTGTAATATTGTGCCATTGAAATTAATTCAACCTCCCAGTGCTAAACTATGTAAAACTTTTATAACTATTGGACTTACTACAATCATACGTTTTTTTCCTTCTTTGATGACTTTCCCAATTATGTGATATAATGAAGCAGGGAAAATGTTAACAAAAGTGGTGATAGTATATTTAAATCAAAGCACTCCTTCAGCCTCCCTCTTTGCTGCTCTGAAATCTCTGATCTGCAAACAATCAAGAGAGTCATCTTGATATGAGATATACAAAGATTCACAGAATTAAACTGCGTAAGATTAGTGTGATTGAGTGGATGTGGAGAAAAAAAGCTGTAATCATTCAATTTCAAACTGGCATCTCACTTTCACTGTAACCAGCCATTTGAGTGTAACTGGCTGGATGTACAGCATCCAAATTTCTCTTTCAAGTGATTTCCAGTAATGATGGCACTGAGAAAGCAAGCCTAAAGAGGAAGTTATCTAATTTAGAAAGTAATGAAAGGCTTTTCACATCACAAATATTTAGCTTAGATATAAAATAATATTTTGGGGTTTTTTTCTAATTACTTTGCAAACTTTTGAGCATTCAGCCAGGTTCTTCCAATTTCTTGAATCTCTGCATTTAATGAAGGATTAAATTTAATAAAGTAGGTAATTTTTAGGCATTTTTTCTTGGTGGAAACTAAGTTTTGAGTGAGGCACTTAGGCTTCCTACGAAAAGGAAGAGAAGAATTAGCTGTTTCAGAATGGGATCCAGAAAGGGGAACACACTGGGAAAAAGCCAGTCTGCAGAGCACACTGAGGAATGCTACATTTGAAATAATGGTTTGCAAATGAAGAGCAAGGGCTGCAGGAGGACATTCTATTTACAAAACGTCCAAGTGACTACATACAAACTATGGTAGACACTTCTATCCAGTCTTTTAAATGGCTGTGGGGCTTATTCTTCTTGAGAGGGGCGCAGGAGAGGGCACGGGGGGGAAGAGAGTAAGGTAGGGGGGAGAGCGAGTAGTTACTTGTCTTTTACACCTCTGTTAGAAAGTGTCCTGTACTTGGGTTCAAAATTCTCCTTAGTAAGAGAGGTTCAAAGCCATGAAGTTTCATTATATGGCAGCAAAGCCACACATTCACTGAACTATTATTATTATGCATGGTTAGATCCCATTTTGCTGTCCCTCTGCTGCATCAGCTCTGCAATTCGTGAGGCAAGTGAAAGAGGTGCCATAAGCTGATGGCCAGGACTTGAACAGTGCTGGAGGATTTTCTGGGTCCCTTCTCCAAAGACTGTTTCTGTACTTTAAACCAAACATGACAAGCTCTCCGTGCTCAGATGGATGCCCAGCGAAGAAACCTTAAGCCCATCTGACTTCCGTTTTTAACTCACAGAGGTAAAATGCAGGCAAAATATGTAAAGAGCACCCCTTCATGTAATTGCTTTACTTCTATTCCCTCAAATAACCTACAGTTTCGTTCTTACTTGACTCTTCTGGGAGGTAGGTGGTGGGGGTTTGAATCCCTCAGGCAAAGGAGAGAACTCGATCCAGATTGCCTGTTTCCTGGTTGAATGCTTGAATCTCTGTGGCCATTACCTCCCCCTTCAGCTGCAATTGGAAAGAAAGCAGCCACAACATTTTTGTGAGGTCCTGTCAGCCTGTGTCAGACCCTGGAGGTGCCTGGCAAGAGAAACACCTAATTTCTGGATCTTCATCAGGCTTAGACAGGAGATAAGCATCTGCTGGGGCTGGGGAAGCCCTGGGCATGCACTGAAATAAGATTTTAAGAGTATAAAGAACTTTAAAGTCAAACAGGGAGGAACCAACTGATCCAGCCTTCAGGTTTAGACACCATTGAGTGGGAGTATGAGGGGATTTTTTGTTTTAGTCACCTCAGATCTGCCCAAGTCCTGCTTAGGTCCTCTACCACACCTAATGGAAAGATCCTGTTGCGGACTGAATTAGGCCGTTGAATACTTGTGCAATGTGATGGTCAGAAAGCACAGGTTTCTATGATTTGCAAGTAATTCTGTTCTTGCAAAAAGAAATATCTGAAAAAAAAACCCCATTTCCTCAGAAAATACTTGTTTTAAAGGAAAATAATTAAAGTACAGCAAATAAGCTGTTACTATTGGAAATATGGCTCAGATGATGTAAAAAACTAAAATTGCTCCAATCCAATGCTTTGGAGAATTTTACTTAAAGCGCTTTATCCGTCAGACGTTGGAGTGATTTTTTGCTGCTGTTGCTGTTTGAACACAGCCTGTAATTAATTATTGTAATATATACTCAGTAGCAGATACTCATAACAACTGCAAAGGTGAAGGGTTTAGCTATTTCTGTTAAATACATTCATTTTCAGAAAGAATAAGGCAAAAAGACAACATACCATTCTGTTTTATAACAACAAGTACATTTTTGCTGCAAATATAAGGTAATGAGCAGAAAAGGACTGGAACTTCTGCAGACTTTTGGCAATTTAATTTTTTTCTTTTTAGAAAAGGAAAAATAAAAATGAATTCATATGAAATGAAATTTCAAAATTATTTTTGAGTTACTCAAACATCTAAAAGTTATTTTGAATAAGCACTGAAGGTAATATATTATCCAAAATATAAATTAAAAAAATTAATCAAAAAAATTAAAATATGAGAAAAAAATTTAAAACACTGAAACATGCAGCGTGGAAAAAAATTCCAGCTTGTGGGATTACCCTGAGTTGTTATATTGCAAATGATATTTCATCAAAATATATGGTGTAGCATTTTCTGATATAACAATATCCCACCTGGAGATATTTAATTTGCTGTACAGATAAATGTTTCTCGATATATACTGTAATTAAGATTAAATTAATGGCTCTGAGTTTCTGGGATATGCCAGGAGCATACCATTCTGTCAAGCTGCAGAAGTATGGTATGTACATAGTGGGCTAATGGAAATTTAATATCTGGATATATTGACCTGAAGTCTGTGAATATTATTTCTCAGCTTTGCTCTCTGTTTTATAATTATTTCAATTCCTGGGGATAAATGAACTCTGAAAAATGAAAAAATTACCTTTTCCTCTTAATGTTTATACATTCTACTTCTTTCTTTATTTTCATTACTGAATACATGATAATTCCTCTGTTAATGCCTTGGCCATTCTTTTTTCTTATATTATGATACAGTAGACATAGGTGAAAAAAAAACAAGCCAGTGTTTTTAATGCTAAGTGCACCTCTTAATTTTCTTTTTTGGTGTAAATAATTATTGGAAATAATCTTAGAAAATTAATTGGCAGTGCTGCCCACAGGGCTTTTTTTTGATACCTGTCCCCTTTTCCACCAGAATTATCAATCCGCATTATCACTGCAATGCACTGGGAAACTCCAGCTGTCCGAATCAATATTTCCACCCCTCTCATTTAAATCCTAGCTCTCGCTGTTGCTGGATGGCTGTAACACAGCAGAGCCATCACATGCCTCCCTGTTGCTACAGGCAACAGTGCAGCAGGCAAGAGCTGGTCCCTCTACATCACATGGTGAGCACCAACATACCATGGTTTTAGACAGCTTCTCCTTGAATTACTTAAGCTGATGTTAATATCACATGTTCTTCCAAGAATTGTACCAGTGCCGGTCAAAAATAAAATTATATTTTCTTTGTTGCTGTAGTAGATGTGCATAGCAACTGCATCAAAGCACATGCCTTTTTCTGCTAAAAGGAAGGGGAAACCAGCTAACCAAAATTTATTGTCCTACTTTGAGTCTATTTCTTCATGCTGTGAAGGTTTCTCAAATTTGGTTTCATCAGAAAATCATATTTTTTGAGTATTCCCTTCAAAACTACAGCCAGCTGAACAACAGCTATTAGGCAAAGGTGTTATAGGTTGAGGCACACCAGATTCCTCTCTAAGCTATATTATCTGGAGAATTGCTTCAGGTCACAAGTGGAAATTAATATCTTGATATTACTTTCCTGTTAACTGGCTGCAGATCCACATTGCCATAGTTTGCATGACTGTCAGAATTTGCTCAAGGGAGATTTAGGACTGGAATAGCAAGGGCATTGCAGGTCAAGCATGCTGTGCATTGGCAGAAATACAAGACTGAGTTCTAAAATGAACTTCTGTCACTACCATTAAAATTACAGTGAGCACCATTGGAAAAAAATCTATTTTTCAGATTTACATTCTTTCTTTCCACACCAAGTACCAGATGTATCAATAAATATATTTTTACTGTTTGAGTTGGTTAAAGGTTTTCTAAAAAAATCATGCTTCATTTGTTGATATGGGCTCACTTGAGATGTTTTATTCAAAATATCTTCAGGTTCACCAAATCTAGTGCCACTTAAAGAGTTCCCAGACGATGACTTCTGGTACGGGTGTCCCAGGAGATCTGTCTCTCCTTACCTAGGGCAAAAAGAACTGGGTCTACCCCAGACTGGGGATGTTAGGGACTGCTGGTAGCTAGGTTTGTGGCGTTTCAATTAGGAGACTAAATACTGTTTCCAGAATGCGGGAGAACTGCAGAACAATGCAGGAACCAGAAGTATTTAACAATTTGGGGGGGGGGAGGGATGAATACTAAATATTTTTTAACTCCTACTCTAATTTCAAGAAATGTAAACATCTTCTCAATGTGGAATCCTGTTTTTCAAGAAATGTTCCTTATCAAATCAGCTAAACCGCTCATCACAATTCATGACACCTAGTAATCATCATGAAAGAGCCCCTTATACTCTAGATTATTAAGCCCTGTCTTTTCAAAACGCCTGGGTTCAAATGTCAGTACGGAGTTGAGTCTGTACGTAGCTACAGGTAAGAATGGGTATGCCCATGGCAGGAAGACTGGAAGACTTATTATCCACACTGAAATACTACAGTCATCTCGTTTCACACATTTAAAAACACGTCTCACCTACTCTTTCTCTAGTTGAACTCTACACGATATGTACAGTTACCCATGGGGAAGAAATGTAGAAATAGGACTTTCTTTCACTTCAGGACAAATATGGGAAAATGTTAAATAGTTGCAGAGTCTCTGAATTAAGCTATAACCCCACATTTGGAAAACAAACAAACAGAAAGCACCAATTAAAATCATTGCTCTCTCCAAAACACAGAAACTCTGTGGGTTGAATTTGCGTCTTTTTAATCATTCCTGCTGCATGCCGGGGCACAATAAAGCCATTTCTCTATATTATATTCACAGTCCATTCAACAAGCTTCCAATAAAAAAGAACAACAGTAGACAGAAAATCCACTGTCCATAATTAACCACCCACAATGAACTTTGCATTTTCATAAGTCCAGCTTTCTTTTAGAGTTCTTTCGTTTGATTTTCTAGAAGTTATTCCATTTCCTTATCAAGATGCTCTGTTGATAAAGAAGTGAGTTTAATATTTTCCAAAGTCCATGGAATGCAACTTTTATAACCCAGTTAAAGAAATTATTTAGGCTGCAGGTGAGGCAGGAGACATGGAAGGTTCTAAATTATATTTATTTCACTAAGATATTCACTTCTCATTCTACGTCATTTTACTTACAGTGCCAATATCAGTTGTGGGAAAATTAGCAATAAAATTCAGAGTAAGATGCATGGTGAAAGGCCTAAAATACTATAGGAGCTGAGACTTATCCTCTGACACTGTTGAATGTCCTTCACAGAATCAAATCTCTAGGATTTTTACTTAGGGAACTTACCTTTTCCTTGTAGGGTTTTCTGTAGATCCTGTCACTGTGGCATGTAAGTAGTCATAGATAAATATAATTAGCACAGCAAATATGAGGAGCTGGACTTCATGAAGGAACCTGTAGTTTGGCTCCCTAAGATTTCAAAAAGCTGGAATATGCAGTTAGCATTTTAAGGTAGAAATCTTTCAAGCATAGTAAAAAAACATAGTAGAAAAGACTTATTAAGAAATTTAGTTATTTGAATATGCTGTGGAAGTGACATATCTTATGAGCAATTATAATAGAAGAATTTGTCCAAGTTACAAGTATTTTGTGTTTACTGTAGTTAACTCTGCTTCCCTCTTGCCTTGATGGATCACAGGGGAAGGTACAACCATTGATGTACCTAGGTCCTGTCTAGATCTGACTGAGAAATACTGATTAAATACTCATAATCTGCAGCTCATAGCCTTGTAGTAAAGGCATTTAACTATGAAATAGGAATCCCAAGTTTATGTCTTGGTTTAATGATTTCAAACAAGGACATGAACTTGTATTCCTTACATCTCAGGATCCTATGATCAGTATCCTTCTCAAAACAAATTATGTATGTAGCCTGAGAAACTGAGGAACCAACTTTGTAATCTGAACAAGAAAGAACAGAATTTTAAGCTCTGACCCCCATAAGCAAGACAAGTGTGATAATTGTAAAACTATTGCTTATTATATGGAGAGGAAGGAAAGAACTCTCTTATTCATTATAACACCACCACCACACCGCCTGTCCCCACTCCCCCTACTGCCCCCACAAGACAGTAGGTCTCATTCCATTCTGGAATCCTGAAATGTGCTGCAGATCTGGAAATACTATTGCTGGAGCCAAAGTGTTGATACATTCTTGTATTTGTTAGGAAGTTGAGCCATGCAACTTCTTGAACAGGGAATAGGAAGTGATTAGGATTTGATGGATGAATTAGAGCTGCAAGAAAAAGGTAGTGACTCACCTAACTGAGGAGCTGGCTGTCCCATTCCGCCCAGCTGTAGCTCTACCCCACTCCCTGCTAGAGCCAGAGATATAATGGCTTATAGTAACATAGCCTGGAGATAACGAGCATGTGGAAGTGATGAAGATTTTCAAATTAATGTGTTATCTCTTTAATAAAAGTCCATGGGAAAAGCCAATTAAGAATTTTCTACTCAGATTATATAAAATCCTCATTCTGAGATCTGTGTTGGACGCTTGCTCTATTCCAGACTAACGAGAGTTCACTGTAGCTATAAGACTATGTATGTTCAAAGTTGAAGCATTGAACATACATACCATCTTACAGCACAAGGATAAAGTAAAAGTATGAAAGTACTTTTTTTGCAAAACCACGTTCAAGTAAATAAACTACTAACTGTGGCAGACTGAGAGCACTCAGGGAGACTGAACACAGACAAAACCTTAGTCATAGTTAAATTAAAATTAATACTCTACCCTATCAGTAATACAGATATTTCTTGTTTCTTCCCAAACAACTTTCTGTTCTTGTAAACTTGTAGAGAATTGTGTACAAGGGAAAAAAAAAAAAAAAAGAGAAAGAAGGCTGAGAAAACTATGGTCTTTGGTAAAGATGGAAATCGGTCTGTATGACATACCTTACTTGAGATGAAAATAACAATTGATTGCTCAGGTTATAGTCACCTATTGGAATTAACTGAATCATTTCTTTTGTTCAGCTGTTCATATCTGCAATAACATTAAAATATAACTTAAAAAACTACCGATTTACAAAATGTGTTTTCACTCATACTATTGTAATTAAAATGAGCTCAATTGTGAAATACTTAGATGTTTTGGTTTAAAATTTTTTCCTTTTTTTTTGTTGTATTGATTTTATTTTAACTGCCATGTTCTCTTTAATTTTATGGTCAATCTAAGATTCTGTATAAGCAAGAGAAAGGTAAAGCCTTGAGGCTTCTAATTTCAACCTGTGGTCATTATATAAATGGACCAGAAGCCAGAAATGTTTCATCCTGCCCCGTAGCCTAAGAAAATCTCTTACAATTGTTGGTAGAGACAGATTTAATTACGGCACAGTTTCACAGAAGCCTGAGCATATGAGCACAGAGTGGACATGACGTGTTGTCAAGGTCCATTTGGCAATGTTTCAACTGCCAAGGGCAAGACTGGAGATCAAAGGAAAGAGTCAAAACTCCTAATCTCTGTATGAAAGGCTCATGCAGTCCAGGCTTGCTGGCAGACTCTGATCAGATTATTATTCATTATTACTTTTGCTATTTCTACTTATAGAAGAAAAATGAGGCTTGCGTATGAATTTTTTAACAGGAAAGACAAAGAGATTCTTAAGAAAATCCTATAGCCAGGGGATATTTTTTCCCTAAATTCTAACTCATTGGAACACTGAGAGTTTAAATTTTAGAGTAAAACTTAAGTCCCTTGTGAACATAAGATTCCATCATATTTTGGGTGTTTGCCCCAAGTCCTGATGGCCCCAATGAAAAAATTCGTTGTTGATTCAAGTGGATAGTTGAGTTTTGGGATAGAAAAATAGGTGTTTCCTTCAACAGTTGCTTTCAGCATAAACTAGTAGCAAGCTATAGGTATCAGTCTGCTGAGATGTTTTTGTATAAGCTCCTGTACTTTATTAGAAGGCATGCATTTCTTTAGGGACACCAAAGACAAAAGAACTGCTTGCTTCAAGAGAAATAAAATAGGCTCTGGTTCTGTTTCCCATGAAGCCAGTGGGAATTTTGTCATTTGAGTTCATTGGGAGTGGGACAGGACCAAAAGATATTCTGTTTCCCTGGGAGTGCTTCAGACTGTTGATTTCCTAACTTATTTTCTGATATAAACCTTTGGGATTTGACTTTTTTTTTTTCACATGACCAACATTTATTGTAATTGGCACAAAACCATGTTTAGTTTTACTTTACTGGTTCTCTCAGCTATCGAAGGAGGAGGTGGGATGGGAATTTGCAGAGGAAACCTGCTGGAACTGAGAAGGGAGGTTCCCTGTAGTTATCCAGTCCAACTTTCCCCTGCTTCCAAGGGCAGTATATCCATGCCTGCTCCTATTCCTGTCCTTCCATGTTTCCTTTACCTCACCCTACCATGGCATAAGCATCTTCATCCTGGTCCCTCATTTCTGAAGTGGTGAAATTCTATCTTGCCCACACTGTTGAGAAGCCTTGAGACAACTCAGTTTCATAAATTGCTATGTGATTGTTTAGTTAGAGGATCTGTTAATGCTGCCAAAGTAGTAATCACCTGATTTCTGATCACCTTCCCTTTAAATGTTAAAACAACATTTATGCCTTCCTTGGGTTTTTTTTTTTTACTTCATAATTTACAAACTTTATAGCAAAATAATGTTGACATAAATATATCTGGAGCTTTCAAGACAGAACTGAAAACCTGACTCAGTCTGTAGTTGAAACCTGGTAATCAGGTGACAAATATACTTTGACAGATGCAAATGTGCACACCAGACCAGATTACAAATTAGTCTCCAAAAGGGATTTTTTGTGGTTATGTCTGAGCCGCTCAGACTGTACAAGAAGAAATGACAGAAATAGTTCATATTAGATAAGTATTAAGAATAAATCTTGTGATACAACTGGATTTCTTTTTCACAAACTGAAAATCTCTTCTTAAAAGAGGCAGGTTAAAATATCCTAGAAGGTGTCAATTTTTATTAGAAAAAATAAAGAAGACTGTTTGCATATGTTTATCATGAGTTTTATTTTACTGTTTAGGGTAGGTCTTCATTATGTTTTTTCATACAGCAACTGATCACCAGTTGCAGAAGCAGGCTATCTCCCATGCATAGTATGAGGCTTCTCCTTTGTCTGGGACACACCTTCAGTGACTTTTCCTAGGCTGAGAAATTGTGTTGTGCCATTGGGTCCCCCTCCCTGGGCAGTGTCCCTGGATTATGAGTGCATCAGCAGAATTTAGACAGAAGAATGGTGTTCAGGTATGAAGATTAGCAAGAATATAAAAATGTTTCCACATATACTTTAAGTACAAATAGTTGCATTGCCATAGATTAAACAATAAAATACTGATTGAAAAGTTTTAGTTCTGTATCTTCCAAATGCACTTCTGCAGAGTATGAATTTTATGTTATTCGTCCTCCTGAGATTACATATGTTCAACCTTTGTGTATGACTGTACAAGATAAATACTTCAAAAGGGCACAGAGGAACAAATGAGAGAGCTTGAATTGTGGTCTGACAGAGGAATGTTGAACATCATGTGAATGTCCATGCTGCAGATGAAGAATTATTAAGATGACCTTAGGAGAACACTTAAAAAAAGTATGCTAAAGAATGATATTTTTCTGTGGACATACTGTCTGAGAATGATTAACTCATTGCATTGCAGGGGAAATGAAGGATAAAGTATGAGGAGTGACAAGTATGACAGAAATACTCAGCTCAAAATACTCAGAAGGGAACAAACTTCTTATGTTCATCTTAAGACCCCAAATGATAGAAAGAGGTAATAAGCACCTTTGAATTGCAGATGTCCTGTAAAAGAGAGAGTTACTGTAAACATACTGGGTAGCATAATTCACAGCATATGTTGTAAATACATGCTCAGTTCATCATATTATTTAAAGATGCACAAACTTTTGGCATTAAATTACACTATTAATACTTAAAAATAAGTCTTCTAAATGACATTAAGTGTACTTAGTGAATCAAAACAATAGACAGAACCACCAAATATGAGGAAGCTATCTCTAAAACAAAAGCTCAGTCATTTCTACTGCAAAGTGCTAGATAGGCCTGGTTTTACGTGACTGAGGTATTTCAATATAACCTTCAATAACCTTGAATAAAAAAGCATGGAGGACTGCTCTAAGTGTGGCTTGTCTCAGGTTGAAACTAGCTGGCTGAGACACTGCTGCAGCTGAGCACAGTGTGGGTGGGATATTCATTCTGCTTCTCAGGAGTTTTTTAGTATGTGTGAGGTTTTTATTTCCCCAGTTGGTTAGCTGGCCATTCAGTAGTGACTGAACCACTTGGAATGACAAGAGAGAATAATTAGAGGTATCTTGGCATTTATTTTCGTTGTACAGCTGATGACTGAAAGATCTGGGAATTAGGATGGCAATTCAGTACTGAGAAACTTGCTTTTGTTGTTGCTTAGTTGGGGAGCACCACCCTCAACTCCCCAGCTGTGCAGTGCATCAAGTTCAGGATGAGTGCTCTGGAGCATCCATACCGAAGATACCTCATGGGCTACTGCCAGGTGGAAGATGTAGCTTGACATGTGGTTGTGTGTGATTTACAAGCCAGATCTCTCACTTCCCAAGAAAGTGGTCTAACTTCTTGACTGATGAGCTACAAGGTAGATATAGTTACCATATGCCTTCCATCATGCTTCTCTGCTGGCAAATAAGATCCCAAGTGGCTAAATGTTCCTACCACCAATAGTGGTTTCTTCAGGGTAAAAAGGGAGCATCCAGCTTAGCAAGACTTCTGCCTCCAGTGAACTTCAACAATTTCCTTATCTAGTGTTTATGACTAGTTCAGGCTAGTTCAATAGTAGGCCAGCCACCGAAACTATGAGGGAAATACTGCTTCACTGAAGCAATCTAACCGGGAGAGCTCTCTAGGTATATTCTTAAATGTATCGTTCTATACCTGCATAATGCATTAGAATACAGTGGTGTATGGAATGGACATGAGAGCTATACTATAACAGTACAGACCTGCACACACTACAGCAAAAAAACCCCATGCTTTTTCTACTATTGTTATAACAGTTCCCCAAATGAAATAAGCTCTGTAACTGAAAAACTGTTTAAACACTGACTGCTCATGGATCTGTTCTAAGATTTTGGAAAATACATCCCCTCCCTGAAAAAAAGTTATAACTAACTTTTCTTCCCTGCCACACCTTGTGTCATAAACACAGCTTGAGACAATACAAGCCATTTGTATCATGTTTCTGAGCAGAGGAAGAAAGAAAGAAAGAGTGTGATAGAATGGGCATTGCTGATGGATTGTCAGTGTAATGGAGAACTTTTCTGTCCTTGAAAGCTGGGTATTCTTCTTAGCAAGCTGAACAAAATGAAGATTATTTTTTTAAGTTGGCAATTGGAGGATTAGGTTACCTCCTGTGTTTACTTGTTTTAGTGTTTGGGTAGATTTCACTTTTTTTTAGAGGAAGCATGTCAAGAAAGAGTTATCTGTAATAGTTTTTTTTTAAGGTACTCAGGGTAGGAATGAAAAAAGCTCAACTTCTTGCCATCTTGGCTTCAAGGAATCAAACAATGGAATAAAAATTCTGCCATAGTGCTGAGCTTGTTTTAAAGTAGTATATTTTTCTATGATATAAGTACAAGTACAGCTGCAACTTGTCAGGAGCTGTAGACGTGTTAAGATGCTGAAAATTGTATTCAATTAGAAATGCATAACAGTAGAAGTATTTAATTATTTTGGCAGGCAAATTTTCCTGAACATGTAGCTTCATGCACCAATAATGTATTGTAATTAATTCCAATTATCTTTTGTACCTTTAATCCACATGTTAGGCCACAGATCTGTGTAAATGTTTTAGAGAAGTCACTTAATAGATATTTGTTATGGAAAGTGTGTAACACACGTATATTAACTTGTATTTAGGGCATTTCCTGAAAGAAAAGAATAATGAAGTTAGAGAAAATGCAGCTACAGTGACAAATGCTGGCACTGAACAACTGTTCTTACTGTAGAGTCAGCAGTGAAACAATTCAACAAGTCTGGGATTATGAGGAAGAATTCAGACAGGTTAAGTTAGACCAAATTCTGAAACCACCAAACTGCCAGTTGCAACCTGCCTCTAGCATGCCATACTGCATGTTGCTGTTCCCCGTTATTCCGGGAGGAGTAGTGATCCATGCCAGGACAGCATTGCCTTGACCTGGACTTTTTACTTTCCATACCTGAGTGGCCTAGAAAAACCGAATTCCTGTTATC
Organism: Gorsachius magnificus; assembly: GCA_034008185.1. Taxonomy (NCBI): domain Eukaryota; kingdom Metazoa; phylum Chordata; class Aves; order Pelecaniformes; family Ardeidae; genus Gorsachius; species Gorsachius magnificus. Next base: position 171,540,514 of record CM067081.1, read on the forward strand.
TTGGTTCATACACTTGCACCAAAAGACAAAAGAGTAAGAACCAAACCCCCTTGAAAAACTGGTGCTGAGGAAAAAAAGGGCAAAATGAAATACAATAGAAATGTATCTTGAAGCAAAACAGATACCTTTGCTGTACAACTTAGCCAACTGCGCCTGCATATGCAATTTTCTTGTAGATATGAAAATAGTTTGCTCTCACAACTGCTTCACAGTATAAATACTGTCCCCCAGCAATATTGAAAAGGACTACAAACGAGCAACAGAAAATTAAACTAAACCCCAAAACACTAAAGCAACAGCTATCAGCATACCTTTTCCAGACTTTAACTAAAACTGAATAAAATGCCTGTAGCGATTCAGTGGTGTTCTCTGTAATGATAGATTTACTGAGTAGGCTCGTGTGTGTAAAGCATTCATTCTAAATCTTGGTCCACCTACAAGAAAAGTTTCCTGGCGGTTCTAAGAAATTCTGCAAGAAATATCTGGATGAGGTCTCATGGATCTCTGTTCAAAGGTTCTCTTGAAAAACTAATTAGATTTTCTGGATTCTTCAATGGAAACCAAACTGAAGTGCCTGTGAATTAATTCCAACTTGCCGAGTAGAGAAAACCCCAGGTGATCCTTAAATGTATAGAGGGAAAACAGAACAGCCTGGCAGTTTTTAAAATTATATGTACCTACTTGCATACATACATGCATGAATGAAGCCCTGGAAGCACTAGAAGACCTATTAATAGAGCTAACTAAGAGCGAATTCTGGCCTATTCCTTGCCAGGTCACTCCACTTTGAAGCTTGCAAATGACATCCATTTTGGTACAAACTTTAAGAAAATCAGACCTGAACATCTTTCAGAACATTTTATGTGTCTTTAAATTGCTTCTTTCTGCAAGTTGCCAAAGGGCTGCAATAGAACTCATTGAAGGGTAATATACAATTCAGCATGAGTCATGGAGACATAGCAAAGGAATAAACATTTCACGGATGAATGATGACAATGTTTATTTTGTTCTCATTCATAATACTCATACTCACTTTCTTTTATGTAAGATGAAATTAAAATGGCATCTACATATGAATACTGACAATATTTAGCATATATATAAGAGTTTAAGGTAATTAAAATCTTCTGGGTAAAACTGTTTGGAATTATGATTTCATGTGTCCTAGTCAGGCTAAGGCACTCTTAAATCAGAAACAAATGTCTTGGTACATAAGCAACTCTGTCTCAGAAGAACTGCATCAAATGTGTGATACACATACCACAAGCAAACTATTTGTATGAACTTATATACTGGTACAGTCTCCGAGAAAGGGAGTAGGGTGAGGAGTAGAGAAGCCATTTTTGTAACAGACAAAGGAGAAGTTAAAAGTCTGAAGGATCATGCTGAGACAGCTAAAATGATCAGGAAAAGATACTAATCATGTCCCTGTTTAGCCTCTGTACAGTGATCATTAAGTTTATTTCATTCCTTGAAAATGAACATTCTCGTACAGGTTTTTAAAGATGAAATTACAGCATTTTTTCCCTGAAGATACTGATTTCATATCTTCAGCTGCTTGTTTTTGTTTCTGTTTTTCTCAATATTTTCAATATAATTGTTTTAAGTATTTTGTATTTTGTGTTTATATGGGGTTCAGTGAATATCATTCTTGGGCTCTTTTTGGCATGGCAGCCATACAAAAGAGCTTATGCAAATCCTAACATTTCTTAATTCTTTTTTGGTGACAGAAGGTGTCCTAAAGCCATCTTGTACAGGAAGTTGAGGTTTGGATGTTGGAAGCAAAATTAAGGAAAATGGAGTTGAAACATGACTGATATACGCAATTCTTACTCACTCACTTGTCAGTGTAGCATAGAGCGATGGTGCCTGGGGCAAATACCTGAAGAAGTCTCCAGTTAATGTACTTATCCTTGTGGGCTATTAGCAGAGCTGTAGTAGAGCTGTAGCACAGCAATCCTAAGGTGATTCTGTGGTCTTTGAGGAATCAGGATGAGTTAAAGGCACCTGCTAATGTACATCACTTGTGTTGGCAGTTGTTTAAGTGACCCATGCAGTGATCATTGCTCATTGAGCAGTGACTGAAAAATTGTGTATTGTAATAGCTCTAATCAACGAATAGCTAAATGAATAGACACCGATGTCAGGAATCATCTGACCAGATGTACACAAATACATCTCCTCCAGTCTTCCATACCCCCCTTATAATCATTGGAGAGAAACTGGGGGATCTGAAGAATAGTTCACCTTGTCCTGAGGTCAAGGGACTTCTACTGCAAAATTGACTGTTTCATTTGGTTACAAAGGAACAAATCAGCCATCAGAGTCTATGCTGCAGCCAGCTAAATTCAGCTGTGAAGGATCCCATGAGTGGTGTTTGCCTTTTGGGTAGCTGTCACCAAGCTCCATCATCATCTGTTTTCAGGTATAAAAGCTCTATTTCGAGCTCATACATTATTTTAGCAGAAGGGTGCACAAAAGGAGCTGCTTAGTTTTACAGTGGAGGAACGTGCCTCTCAAAGCTCTGTTAGGGTCAGGTTTTTTATGACAAGAAGGTGGTGGAAACAAATCACTTCTTGAAATGTGCTTGTGTGGAAACTAAAAACAAATTTCAAATTAAATACAACACAGTATTTATGTTAACATTAAGTTAAATATGTTAACATATGCAAGCATAATATGCATTATATATTTTTTTTTTTTTCTGTATATCAATTCAAACAGGCAGGACTGTTTATACTCCCATATACAGAATTATCTTCATTAAAAAGAAGATAAAACCAATAAATGTTTGAAAATCATGAACAAATACCTAGCCAAAAAATGCAAAGAATTTTAAAATGTCTTCCATTTTGTACTTTAATATCTGTGTTTCAGCCTTTTTTGTCCTTCCAGTGCACACAGGTCATCTTTTCAAGGTTTTCTATAGCAGCAAAAGCTGGAAAAATTATACAGGATTTTGGGCAAGACATACATTTTCAAAAATTTGTAGTCCCTTATATGCAAAACTGGGATAAAAAATGTTATTTGTTTATCATTTCTCTAGTTATAATATATGCTACTTATGCCTGGGACTGTCTTTCTATGACATACATATCAACAGCCTAATTAAAGAGAGCTTGAATTTCAGCTGCAATTGTGAGGAATGTTTATAATGCAAATAAAAAATTAGAGTATTTTGAAAATTTGAAATATAATCTAAGTTCCTGAAAAATATGTGAGGAAAATATTTACTGGATTACTCAATTAATTACATGTGTGTGCAGAAATCACAGCTCTTGAACAAAAATATTTAAATATTTTTTCTGACATTTCTTACAAAAAAAGTCTTTATTATATCAAAGCATTTCATAACCGATTATATGATTTATCTCCATCTACTACAGGAAGAGAATGAAAGGGAGACCAAAGACTACATTCGCTAATACATGCTGTCTCCTTCACATCATTTCATGCAGTAATAAGCACTTGGAGCATTGTGATGAATCTGGGCCTCGAATCCTTTTCTGTGTAAAATTTCAAATGATGTCTCCTATGTAATACAAAAAATTTAATGTCCACTTCAATATTTTAATATCATAAATGACCACACTTAGAAAACATTGTGAAACCATATTTAACATGCATGTGATTATTCTGGATTTGACAGAGAAGGACTTGCTTTTTAAAGGACTGGCAGATCAGGAACTGACAGAAAAGAGAAATAAAATGCTTAGAACATTTCTTCAGGAAATGGCAGCATGTCAATATAGATGGAGCAAGTTGAGATTTGAATTTGTGCATTGCTAATTTTTCTACAGGTGGGAACCACTTTTGATTCAATAAAAAGGTTTTTCTTTGTTTTGTTTTATAAAAAAAGGAATGGCTTTAAAATACCTTAGCTTCAGTTTTCATTATAAAGTGAGTGATGCTGTATGCCAAAATGAAATCATATCTATACTAGCCATCCAGTATGGCTGAAATGCTGGCTTTCTGAGCGGAGAGATATGCCATATATATATAAATCTATAGTCATGGACAATTTTTTTTTTTTTAGTTAGTTCAAGTTATGAGGAAAGTCACATGCACTTGGCATCATATGTAGGTTGTCAAGGGATATATTCTTTTCTGAATACTTAATGATTAATCAGAGAAATGAACTGGAGAAGCAAGGTAGCTGTGCCAGAATTAGTGCTTTTACAAGTAATCAAATATCAGGTACACCTCTACAAAAAACCTTATAGGGTCAGACTGTTTATTATAAAATAAGCAAGTATAGCCTTATAAAAGGATCTATCCCGCTATCCGCAACATAGTCATCTCCGTAGTTATTGTGGGACTAAATGTGGAAAAAAGGCACATGTAACAGATCGGAAGTAGATAAATTATGCATGCCTAAGCTTCTCTTTGCCAAAAGGATGGTTACTTCACACAGTGCTTGCCAGAGAATGCTTATTTTTCCCATGACTTCTCAAGATGAGAAGCTATTAAAAGAAAATAATACAGATGGATTTAAATTTTCAAAGGGACCCAATTTTCACAGGATAATTGCGCATCGCTTTTTAATAATCACAATCCTTTAAAATAAACTGCTAAAAATACTAGGATTGCAGAAGCCTGGTCACTTTTAGAAAATGAGGCTGTCACAAGAATCATTCAAAAAACCCAGCAACATACTACCTTAATCTGAAAGATATTTCATGACTGAGAAAGGGGTTAAAGAGTTTTTAAAAATTCAGTTGTACTTTAATATATTTTCAAAGACCACCATGTACACCAACTGCATGGTTCACTGAACACAGCAGCCTTTCTTTGTCTTGGGCAGGTTGTAGGTTTGAGTAAAATGAAAGATAACAGGATAAAATGATGTTTCTATTCAATAACTAATTGAGTTAATCAGTGTATGAAAATTACTGGCACCACATAAGTTAGCATGCAGAAATGACAGCATGCAGAGAAGCAGAAAAGAGTTAGCAGAGACTGAATATCAAATTTTAAAGAAACAGTGAATGATCAAGGAGGCATGCGGTCCATGCTATGGTCAGAAGGAGAGCCATGATTAGAAGGACTGTAATTAAAACCTCAGGGTCTTCAGGTCACAGAAATACTTCCTACGTTTCGCAGTTTGTAAGAATCAAGCTTAATGTTAACCCTATGTCTGCAGTATTTAGTAGGAATAGATGTATTGTTGCAGTGCCCAAACCTTGCAGCTGCATTTGAATTCAGTCCCAGAGAAAGACAACTTAAGAGCCATATAGACCAAAGGGCCACCTATTTCAGTACCCTCACTCCGATAGTAGCCAAAAGTGGGTAACAAGTGAAGGGTGAAAGGACCCAGGAAACATTTACTTCCCCAGAAGTAAGAGTCACAGAATCACAGAATGGCAGGGGTTGGAAGGGGCCTCCAGAGATCATCTAGTCCAACCACCCTACTAAAGCAGGTTCACCTAAAGCAGGTTGCACAGGACATTGTCCAGGCAGGCTTTGAATATCTCCAGAGAAGGAGACTCCACAAGCGCCCTGGGCAGCCTGTTCCAGTGCTCTGGCACCCTCAAAGTAAAGAAGTTCTTCCACATATTCAACTGAAACCTCTTATGTTTCAGTTTGTGCCCATTGCCCCTTGTCCTGTCGCTGGGCACCACTGCAAAGAGTCTGGCTCTGTTCTCGTGATATCCACCCTTAAGATATATGTACGTGTTAATGAGGTCCCCTCTCAGTCTTCTCTTCTTCAGGCTAAACAAACCCAGCTCTCTCAGCCTTTCCTCATAGGGGAGATGCTCCTGTCCCCTAATCATCTTTGTTGCCCTCCTCTGAACTCTCTCTAGCAGTTCCTCATCTTTCTTGAACTGGGGAGCCCAGAACTGGACACAGTACTCCAGGTGTGATCTCACCAGGGCAGAGTAGAGGGGGAGGAGAACCTCCCTTGACCTGCTGGCCACACTCCTCTTAATGCACCCCAGGATGCCATTGGCCTTCTTGGCAACAAGGGCACTCTGCTGGCTCATGGTCAGCTTGTCATCCACCAGGACTCCCAGGTCCCTTTAGGCAGAGCTGCTTTCCAGCAGGTCAGCCCCCAGCCTGTACAGGTGCATGGGGTTCAACCTCCCCAGGCGCAGCACCTGACACTTGCCCTTGTTGAACTTCATCAGGTTGCCCTCCACCCAACTCTCCAGCCTATCCAGGTCCCACTGAATGGCAGCGCGGCCTTCCAGTGTATCAGCCACTCCTCCCAGTTTTGTGTCATCAGCGAACTTGCTGATGGTACACTCTGTCCCCTCGTCCAGGTCATTGATGAGTAAGATGCACAACACCAGGCTGAGTACTGAGCCCTGGGGAACTCCACTAGCTACTGGCCTCCAACTAGACTCTGCACCACCAATCAGAACCCTCTGAGCCCTGCCATTCAGCCAGTTTCCAATCCACCTCACTGTCCAGCCATCCTCCCAGCTTCTGCTTCATCTCCTGCATCAAAGGCTTTGGGCTTGACCTGCCTCTCCCTGCTCCTGTCGGTTCCCAGCGAGCTGCTGGGGCTGCTCAGTTGCTTCTGAAATAATGAACCACAGTGGCTTACAGCCTGTCATATTAAGGTAAACCACCATCAATTTCAGTTTTCTGTAAGATGTTAGATTGTCTTTTGTTGCAATTCAAAAACAGCTGCCTGAGGAGCTTAATGGACACTGCCCCACTGACCCCTGCAATGCACCCATTCCCATGGTTTTGGGTTAACTGGCAACATGCTGTGGGTTGTACATGTCCTAGTGTGGAACTTTTTGGCTTCTTTAGGAGAAGCGAGTATGCTGTTAGCCAAGGGCAGTGTTGACATATAGATATGTGATGTGTAAAAAAACCCCCACACAACACATAATAGCACTGATTTGCTACATCATTTTTGATGAAATATTTAGTAGTTGATAATGCCAGTTAAGTGTAGTAGCTCAGCAACTGCAGTTCTCTGTGACAGACATAAAAATTAATATTTTATCAGCTATAAGCTGAAATATTGCTGTCAGTTACAGCTATAAACTTTGCTTCACAATAAGGTATTGTTGTTATTGGCTTTAGTATACATTGCAGTGAAAGGGACATTATTTACTATATGCGATTGTGCCATATAATTTAAAAAGGATTATGATTACTAGCAGGAATAAAAAGTCCAATGAGGTTTTATAAAACAATTTAATACAAAATAAAATTCCACTTTTCTTTGCCTTGAAAAAAAATTTAAAATATTTAAAATTACCCACCAGACTTCCCTTTACTTACAGTTTGGATAAACTGTATAACTTCCTTTTCTCCTTTTGTTGTCTTTAAAGTATGATGTGTTTTATAGACATAAATGATTTCTGAACTATAATAGTAAACAAGTTCCGTATAAGCATATAGCACAAAGAGGTACAGCAGAAGTATAAATGCAAATGTTGACCATTTCTCAACAAATTGTCCATTAAAATGTAGTTTTCTTTATTCCTCATTAAAATGTAAATATGAAAAACTAATATATGGGTACTTACATATTTTTACAATGAAATAAAAAATATTTAGTAACACAATGAGATCTACTAAAAAATAAGGACAGATTAGTAACATGTAAAACAAAACAGGAAGCGGTATTTAATCGTATGCTTAAATGTGAATCTCTGCTTAAGATCTTTTAAGATTACTGAACCACTCAAAACTTTAAGGTCTGTATTGAACTGGAAATGAGTATTTGATGTGTGAAATGGTATGTGATAATGTTATTTTCTGTTGAGGCCATTATCTGAGATGTATAAATGATTATATTTTGAACAGTATTTAAAATCAGTCTCTGCCTTAAAAATCTAAGCCAAGAGTGAGAAGAAATTACAGGCAAGTTATACTGGTATCACTATTTTCTTCTCTTAGTGTTTTAGCTCACTTCTATAGTTGCTATTTTTCCTTACATCTATTATTATGTCTTTTCTTATAAAAAACTAACAAACATTTCTTGTTTTAGCTGTACTTTAATAGAAAAACAGAAAGTTTTTGTCTTAGAATTTTGACAGATTTTGAGTCTAAGAACGGTCCTGTGACACTTGAGTACAACTGAAAAAGGAAGAAAGTACTAGTTTAAAATATGAAGTATAGTATAAATATTGAAAGAATATATTTATGAGGTATGATGTTATACTGTGATAACATAGGTATCAGATTTTCTGATCTTTATTTACCTTATGATTTGTGTCCAGTTTTTCTGGTAGTAGGACCAAAATCTTGAAAAAAAATTAGTCCCGAAGATTGTGATTATTTATGAACTACATGTAATATCACAAACCTTTGTGTCTTCTTTACGCTTATGCTCAAAAGCAAAAATAAATGAGATGAGAAGAGCATAATTTCTTCATATCTCTCCTGTCAGTGAAGCTTTTGCTATTCATTATGTTTTTAGTAAACTAAGTCTCTAGGTTAAAGAATACTAAGGAAATACATGACTTCAAAGTAATCTTTCAAAATTACTTTATCTCAACAGCTTGAGTCTTAATAGGTTTTGGGGCTTCCAGGAAAAAAAAAACAAAAAACAACAAAACCCCAAAAACATAAAGAAAGAAAGAAGGACAGTCAAAATACTGCAGCCCACTTCCATCCTTTGAAAATAGTTTTGAAAATAGCTAGAAATTTTCTTTTTTCTTCTGAGTGGAAAAAAGCTGTATTTCATGTTACCTGAGAAGTCATGTTTGGGATGTGCTAAACAGAAAACTGAAGGTGAAAAATTCTATTTCAGGAAGTTTCTAAATTAACAGCCAAGTAGGAGATGGCCTGACTGGCAAATAGAAGAGCATTGATCATAATAGAGAAAAGAAAGAAAAGAAAAGTGAAGACAGTTCAAAATGCAGCCAGAAAGCTTATGTTAGCTTTTAAATTAATTCAATTAATTAGTAGAGGCGATTTTGTTTTTCCTGTTACCTGTGAAAGGACAACAAAAGCAACCTAGTCCTCTGAGATGTAGATAAATTAGTGTACCTATAGTGCAATGCACTATAACTGTTATGTTATGGGTCGCAACGTAAGAAGGAAGAGCTCACACTGCCTTTACATGACCTTGTTGAGGGAAGAGAATAGGTTCAGCTGCAGCAACCTGAGGCACAGAGCATATGGCCATGAACACAGGCTCGCACAGTAAACAGCAGCTGCCCCAGATGTGTGTGTGACACTGCCTCTGCCAGAACCTCACATCCGTGACCCAGGATGAAGCGCTTGCTCCCTAATTACGTTTATGAAAAGTCAGCTACTCAAATTGAACAGCTGACAGGCAATTTCCAGTAGAACAAATTAATCAATAAGCTACATGGCAGAAGCAAAAATCAATGAAGAATCAGTTTGATAAACACAGCTTAGTAATTAAAGATAATTTACCCTTTAAATATTGCTTATGAATCTAAACAAGACACATAAAGTCCTCGCATCCCAAACTTTATCCTGGGATATAAACCTAAAATTTAAGTTTTATCTTAGAAAATTGTCTAGATTACCAAATTTTATCCTTACTTAAAATGCATTAACTAAAATGATGCTAGATGGATAGATTTTAAGGCAAAATCTTGGCAAATATGAGGCTCAATATGCTTTGTCTACCACTTGTACCAAAGTGAACTATGTCCAGAAAAAAAATTTCAATAATTCTCTATGTTAGATATTAAAAGGTGTTCTAGTGTATGTCAATAATGATTTATGAGTGACCATATTACAATTCAACCTTTTTCTAGGGTGAATAAATGCTGAAATTATGGCTTTTATTTTTCTATTAGCTTCATATCCTTTGAAATTTTTGACAAAATTCTTTAAGGTAACACAATTATCATGAATCATAAATACATTGGACATAAGTCACTGGCTTCCACAAATGAAAATATTATGGGAGTACATTGAAAGACTGTTAAAAAGGTTGTGAATGTAATATGTATTTAGCTGTTTTCAGCAAAATTGCTTAGATTTGCTTTTGCTGGGTAGTACCTTTTAATAGGGTATGTTTTCTTCCCTCTGAAAAGTTAAATGAAAGAGAAACCTCTCTCGTCTCTATACTTTGGTTTTGTTTATTTACATTAATTTCCTGAAATGAAACTTTAATTTGGAACATCTTATGGCTGAATCCAATCCTGTACAGCTCCTGACTTTGGTGGGATTACACACAGAAAGGTTGAAGGACTGAGATGTGCTTGGTTTCTTTGACTTGCCTGTTATTAGAAGTACTGGTTTCATTGACAATATAGAACAATGAACAATCACTTTGATGCTTACTGCATTTATCTTGCTTTGGAAATAATTGGAAGGCCAAAACCTCTAACGAGTTGTATTCACTCATATTCATTCCACTAATGCCCCACAGAGAGCCAACATTTTTTTTTTTAACATAACATTTTACTAAATAAAGTAGTAACAGGGAAAGTGGTACCTCTCAGGCTGCTATCAGCCAGAAACAGATGGAAAAATTGTGACTGTGATGCAGAACATATTAAACTGTGGATTTATTTTTTTGAGCATGTTTTCCCCCAAGTTCCTCCAGTTGATTTGACTGTTTAATCTAGAATTTATGTCTTTTCCTTCAGACTAAAAGCTTTTAGGGAGACAGGCTTTCTCATCAATTACGTTCATGCAGTGTTTAGCACAGAGACCCAGACTTGTTTTTAAGTGGTAAGAAAATAAAAATGAATGGTAAATACAGATAAAGTAATTCAGCAATAGTGACTATAGGCTATCCTAACATGCATGCATGTATACAAGTGAAACTTGAGTGAGCCCTAAATTAGCCCTGTGTTCATTTTTTAATATGTCTGCTGACATGCCCGGTGTTTATTTTTGAGTGTATCTCTATGATCTTTTGCAAACCGACAGGAATGAGCATTGCCTGACTCTGAGCGAGTCAGGTGCAAGCCTGCACTGACACGGAAGCCATGTGGCTGGGGATCTGGCTCACAACCTGCCTGTTTGGACAGAGATCGCTGTCATTTGCCTCCAAAAGAAGTGAAGGAAACTCTTGACCTGTTTTGAGGCAAAGTATTCGCTGCTCTTTCTTGGTTTTGAGAGGGCTTACTTGTACTTGACAAGATGAGATCAGGTGGGCTGTCTGGCAGGAGGTTGCATCTTTCCTCTGGGAACTGTAGTAGAGGGGAAAAGGCAATAGAGAGCTGCTTAGGCTCACGTAGAGACTAAAGGCACTTGCAGTGGGCAGCAAGGAGCAGACAGACCTCAGCCTTGCTAGAAAGTGCTTCCTAGGGAGCACAGGTTGCCTTCCTCAGAAAGTCACTGAGGGACCGAGAGCAAGGACTGACCTTCAAGAACACAGCTGGCAGAAGCAGCATGTAGAAACCTTGTAGCTTTTGTTTTCTTCCCTAATTTCAATTTTCTCTATTTTAAAGCTGCACATCTAGTTTCGGAATGGAATTGCCATTCTTACTTTAGCCAAATAAAATTCTGATTTTAAAAGGTTTTAGGTCCTTGTGGAGAAATCTAAGCATCTCTAAATCCAGTTAGCCTACTGGAAAATATGTATAAATAACAAGAGTTCAAATGTTGTAGGACAAATTTCCTACAGGGAAAGCCAGAACCTTCAAGAACACATAGAACTGGCCAAATCTGCACTCTGTCTTGCACCTTAAATATTGTCAAGACTGTGGCTTGCACTTGCTTGACTGAAGAAATACAAGCTTGCTCATGTGCATTCTGGCAGAGTGCAATGGTCTAAGAATGAACAGAGATACCATTGTCTTCCCCTTGACTTAGAACATAAGTAATTAGTAATAATAAAAATATTTTAAAAGGACAAGAACCTGCATGACTCTGTTAGTAAAATAACCCATCTTCTCTTCGCTTGCATGCACATTTTAAAAGACAGTGCCTTTTCTTCATATCTGTGTAGAAAGTCCTATTAATTTGTATCGTTTGATGTCACATTCTGATGATTAATATTAATTTTATATGGCTAGGGGAAAAAAAAACTTTATGTCTGTGTAGTCAAGATAAACATCTACTGCCATTTTATAAAACGTCCTATGGTTTGTGCTCATGCTGTTTTGTGGAAGAGCACACTGCTTTACCACAGTCCTTTCATCACCACGCGCCTCTGAATTTCCATACTCGCTTTATGCACAGGCCACCTTCGCAGCATGTCTGAGAGGAAGCTGTGAACTGAAGAGCACTTTACTAAAAGGACAGCAGGTTTACTGAGCAAATGTGTGGATTGTGTGGTTTGGCCTTTGGAGAGACGGCTGTGAATGAAGAAGGGGAAATAGAGCTTGGTCTTCCTCAGATGCCGGTACGGATATTGGTCTGGAATCTGCAAGATTCAGTGCTTTTGACCCAGGAGCTCATCAGGTGAAAACAGAGCCAGACAGAGAGGGAGGAGCTGGAAAAACAGACTGAGCTAAGTGGTAAGGATGGGTAAATAGATTATGCACATGAAATAAATATAGCCATTCTCTCCTCTTTTCTTACAACGCAGCTTTATCAATACAAGTTTCGGTCTATGCCTTTTATTTCTCAGATATAAAAGATGAGAAATCGAGGTCTTCTCAGAATTTCAGAATGAACTTGATATAGTTATCTGGTACTGGCAGCAGGCATGGTTTTCCTGAAGATGGGAAGGAGAAAAACTAAGCAGACTGAAAAAGTACTTCCCCAGGCTGGCCGTGCGGTGCTGTGAATAGTATTTGCAAATTACTGTTAAAAGCAGAGGGACGTTCTATATATTGGGAAAACTTGAACTGAGAATTGAAGATTATGTAGCTAGTGAACACTTACTGGATTTCTGTGAAAAAAAATCTAATTTTGGATGGTCAGGAGGCAATATTCTTACTTCTTAATGCAGCACCAATTTATTTCTTTTTGCTCTTAATGAGAAGCCAAGACCACCTATGTCTGTGCAACCTGGAAAACCTCTGTGGCAGTGTAGCACCAAAACAAACCTAGCCCCTGCAGTTCTGGCATGTCTGCTAAATGGATAACATGAAAAAAGAGATCAGTACAGAAGCTTCCAGAGTCACTATACCTCTCTCACCTCTCTTTTTGCTCTATCCTCCTCTACATAAAGGTTTGTTTCTCAGACAGTTGTAGCTCAGCTCCTCTGTACACATGCATCACGCTCCACACTTCAGTCACATGATGTCCTGGTTTTGGCTGGGATGGAGTTAATCAACAGAAATTTAAGTATAGCATTATTATCTGTATTATTTTGGCTACTATAAATTTGGTTTGGAATATAGCAATAAAAAACTGTTTGTTTGGGGTTTTTTTCCTGAGGTCTTTCAATTCAAGTACTCAGAACTCGTGAATGATGGGAAGGGAGTCAGTGGAAAATGAGTATTTTGCTGAAGCCCGTGCTGTAGGACAGTGTGTGAGCCAAGAGCAGAACCAGATCTCTTTAAACCTAGTGCTCTCTTACAGGGAATCAGACTTCTCACTATATTGTGAACTATTCAAAAGGAAGTTTCTTTTATCCAAGTCTAGGGTCTTACACCCTGCTATTTATCAAGTATATGAGCACCATAACCTCTGTTGTTTTACTTCCCACTCTTCCTCATCTTCTCTTCCCCGCTCCCCCCCCCGCCCCGGCTAATCCACACCTAGTGATGGAAAATTTATTTGCAATTACAGGCAAAGTGGCAATTTTTCCGGGGCCTTTTAAAAATCAGGTATCTGTAAGATTACTTACAGATTACTTACATAAACTGCTTTGAGCAGTAGAGAAATGAAGTTCTTTTCTTAGGTACATGTATTTTCTTCTAGCATTTGCACATACAAAGCAGCCAAAAAGAAAAGGAATCTGTAGTATATCAGGCAATTTTCAAATATATGGCTGTGTTGGTACTTTTTCCATAGACTCCATCAGTTTTAAAACTTCCATTATTTCCATTCAATAGAATCTCACAGAATTTTCTACAAGATGGCATATAATAAAAATTACATTACAATTACATTATGTATGGTTTCTTTTGCATTCCTGTGACTCAGAAATGGCTTCGCGTTTCTTTACTTTACATCTTCCAGAAACAGCTGTGATAGCAAATGAATCATGGGAAATATTAGTAAATATGCCTGAATGAAAAGAAAGTAAGCTTGATGAAATACTAGCAACAGCACTGCAAAGAAATACCAAAATTATGCTAAATCCAGTCTGAGAAAAGACCTCCTGGGTGACAACCTTTATAAGTCTGTTTCTCACCAGGACTTCCCAAATCTCCAAATAGGAATGTTTGCTGTAGCTACAGCTGAGCTTAATTAGAGTCAGGTTCCAATAAAGGATTCAGCTACTCCCATATGAGAGAAGATTTTCTGGCCCAGACTTCAGGCCTCTGAAGTGTCAAGCTCCATAGCCAAACAAATTTATCCCGTCCTCACATGCAGCCTTTCTCCTGCTCCAAACACAATAGTTTTTTGCATTCCTGTGATCCACTAGCCAGATGGACCTGATCAGTAGCATCCTAAAGGAGGGCAAGAGGTGTTTGGAGCTATGTTTGTGGCCTCCCAGCTGTACATGGTCCCCTCACCAAGCGAAACAGCATATAGAGAGTGTATAGTGGCTCGTGATTTAGTAAAGAGGAAAGTCAAGGGGTATGGGCTATGATGAAGAAGTCTGCATTAAAAAGTGCTGATTTACCACATCCCAATGTTTTCTTGCAATTTACATGTGGACATAATGTGGCGAGAGATGTTGCTGGCTTTTGTTATTTGGAATGGAAATTTCCTTTTAAAAAGAGATGTGTTAACCAAGGTTTTAGTCATATCGATGGAGAGTGGATTTTTTTTTCCCCTCAGTCTAATGTGTCTGCAGATTGTAATTAGAAGGCAAATGTCTTCAAACAAAGTCTGAAAACTGTGGATTCTAAATTTTTTTTAAAAAGGAAAATACTCAAATAACAAAATACAAACTGAGGAAAAGTAAATAAAAGTGTCATTGTCTTGTACTGATCAAAACAATACTCTCTCCTGACTCAAAACGTGGCTTTCTCTAGGCTTATTCTAATGTTCAGGTCAGAGCAAGTTTTGACAGTCACATAAGGAAGTTGAATGCAGGAGTGAATGAAGAGGAGGATGACTTTGTTAAACAGAGATAGCACCAGCACAATTACTGAAGTTCACAGGGGAAAAATATTAAATAGTGATAGCTGAATATTCAGCTGAATTCAACTATAAAATAGTTTTAACAGTTCAAAAAATAGCCTGTAGTCATATATGCATATTAAAATAGACCTCTTTAACCTGTCAGCAAGATTCTGAAATCTCTGTCTGAGAGACAGATTTATCTGAGAAATATCTGATCAGATAAAACACAGCTTTATTGAGGGATTCTTCAGTACCTGTGGACGTGCCATTTTTTTCCAACTACTTACGTTGTTCCACAAGCTCTGGTCTAAATTAAGAAGTCATTTTAAAATAGTGTGGCAATACCTTTCTCTTAAATAGGAAGCTGTAACAAGCTGCTGCGCTGAATGAGAAATTTGCATAGTAGGGGAATGAAGCTAAGCTCATGAGCAACAGACTGCAGAGGCAAGAAGTTAGGTCAGTGTCATTGTTTCTGACAAAATTGCTGTCTCTAGACCTAGGTTTTTCAACATGAAATCAAAATAATATTGAACTGGTAATACTGTCTGTAAACATAAGCCTGAGTTATGTTCATTCCTTTCTCTTAGCAATTTTTACCTTTCAGAGCACAGTTCCAGAAATATCTTGATCTCAAATTAGTATTTCCCTCCGCCTTTTTTACTGTAGTTATTAGGGCTTATGGTATAAGTCTCAGCTGCGGAAATGAAAAATAGATTCTGTGGAATGTGTCAGGCCATTCTCTGAAATCAGTGTTGACTTAACGCATTTCTGCCCTCATTCAAGTAACTATTTAGTAGTTTGGCTTTGTATTTTTTGGCATTCTCAACATCTGTTCATGTTTCTTTGTTTTAGTAATAGGATGCTACTGGGACATTAAATGTTTAAGAAATTACATGGCAAAGCCATCTGTAATACCTGGAATACAGAAACTATAAAAATCGCTTTGAGTTTCTGACCAGGTACAGTGAAATATTCCCTTATTAACATTTCCAGCAGAGGTATGTAGAATAGATTCTGCTTTGGACAATGAAACCTTTGGCTCTGATTCTCGTACCTAGGCTGAATTGCTCTGTGACTGTTGGTAACTCACACTTGCTTTGTGGGAACAATGAAATAACGTGTTCTGAATATTGTCGTGACTCAAACACATAAAATCCTGTAGAAATGCTTAACAATGTATTTCACGATTATCTAAATTTTCTTTAAAATGCTTGGTGGGCATGTATATAGCATAAATGAGAATGATTTACCTGTTTAATATGCAAGAAAGTGTGTCCCTTATTACTTATTTTACCTGCTCCTTGATCTTCCAGGGCCATAATTGCTTCTACCTTTGATTACTTCACTTGTTTCTACTGCATCTCTTGCACGGAAGTGTGTAATGAGCAATAGTATAAGCTTTGTAATCTTACACTGAAAGGAAAGATTGGAAATGACAGTGCTCATAGCAAAGATATATAAATTAATTTGAAGACAATATATTTCAGTGCAAAAGGGTGTTTTATTTGTTGTGGAATTTTATTCATTTTATTTGGACATATGTTAACCCCCCCAAACCTACGGCTTATATTAATTTAAACTGATGAAGCTGGTGAAGCTTTCTGGGCCTAGTCCTTAACCACTTTGCAACATCTTGCTAGTTTGAAGAGCTCTTAAACTGAGCATGAGTTACATGTGCTCACTTAAGAGTCCTCTAACACCAAATATGAATGGAATAAGACCCTATTAATTTGATATTTCACATGTATGTGGAACTCATAAAAAGTTAATGAATTCAAAGATTATTTTTTTTAGGCAGTATAAAACTCATAATCCTTTCATTCTACAATCTGCTGATTATAGTCCTGTGACTTCTTTTCCTTTTTTTTTTTTTTTTTTATCTGCAAGGTAAAGTTTGTTTTATGAGGAAAAAAAATCCACTGTTCCAGGTTCAGGAGCTCAAAGCAAAACTTAGTTGAAGTTGAATGGAGACTTGTAAAGAAAATATATCAAGGAAAACTAGAGGAAAAGCCTATGTTATTTCTTAATTATCCCTTGAGGTTTCTCTTCAATTGTTTCCCTTCACTGTTAAGCAAAACTACTTGGAGTGAGTACTGGCATGTTGTAAACAGGCTAGAAGTGGCACTCATTAGGTTGTATATTGATGTTTGTTTTTCATATTTGCTATCATCATCTCGGTAGGGAAATCTCTCCAAGTAAGAAAAGGGGTGCATGCATGCGTGTGTGTGTATGAAGGTGTGTGTAAAGAGAGGAACGGACCACAACAGCAGACTCACTGCTGCAGGTGGGTGAGTCACAACAATTGCTCCGCTCATTCCCGGTATGATTGCCTGCAGGTATCACGGCGTGGGTAACTGTGGGCATGCTGGTGTTCACACAGACCGGTGCACTGCCGTGAGTCACGGTGCTCTATGCAAATCAGCGTAAAGTCATGAGGAAGAAAAGCCTGCTGCTCCCCCGACCCAAGGACGGATGCTTTGTAGATGTAAAAGGTAAGCATTTAGGTTGTAAGTTTTCTACTGCAAGATTTACTTTAACTTTTACATGATATACCCTTCTCCCTCCAATGAAGACCTTTACAATTAATCAAATTCTGCTAAGTAGCAGCAAGAAGGATAGCATATTCATAATTTGCTTTTGATTGCTTTTCAGTGCTTGAAATAGTTTGAAGTAGATGTCTAAAGCATACATTTCTTGATCCCGAAATTCTGTTGCTAATGGAAAACTTTGTACTACCCTGTACCTGTGTGTATGTAGTAACTGTACAGTTGGTTAGTATCTTCAGTATCTTAATATGTTTCTCAAAAGGGAAAGTTAAAAACCAGAATTTCTATACTGTTAAACCAGTGTCAAAACTCCTGATATTTTTTTCTAGACCTCAGATCTCTCCCTCTCTTTAACCCCCTTAAACCTGCAAATTTAATTCTAGTAACATTTTGGGCATCGTTTCTCAACACACATTTAGTATCCTGCAGTCAGCAGAAAATGCTCTAAATACCCATTTTGATTTGAACTTCTACTAAATTTCACAGACCAAGTTAGAGAAGAGTTTGAACATCAGGATAGGTGTTTGAGAAACAAATCTTGAAATAATCAGAGAAAAGAGAATGAAAGAGGGGAGGTGGAGATAGGAGGAATAGGCATCCGTCCAGTTTTCTGCGAGTACTAATGGAGCTGTATCAGAAACCAGTTTACTCTTGCCACCAAAATGCATAGCATCAGCCAAACATAAACAAACCTTCAGTTATGGAAAGGAGGAGCAAATGGCTAAACTGAATTTATCAGTTGGGAGGGGGAAAAAAATGTAAAGACAAAAAGCTCTTTCAGCCAAGCTAAGACATGCAGAGCAACATGTGATGTTGCCCTGAACTTTGAACATAATGAAATATTCCTAACAAGATATTAAAGCAGAAAAAAAATAATCCAAAGCTAAATGAAATATTAATTTAGATGCACTCTGAGATTTTTCATGAAAGTTTAAAATTGCTGGACTCGATGTGAAGTACTTCACTAAATTATAGCTTTAATGAAAAATATGTTTTAGCTGACAAATTTTAGTGAATAAGTATTGATCCACATTACTGCTTTTATCTTTTGCTGATGGTTCTTCTCCCTCTTTAGAAGACGATCTTTCTCTCCATGCTCATTAATATCTGAAAATGTCTTGCATTTTGCCGCCTCTGTTAGAGCAGTGATTGTCTGGTAATGGATTCAATTTTCTCTTCTCACGGTTGTCACCTGCATGCAGAGCCATGACATAGGGGCTTTTCTCTTCCTCTTCATGTATTTGGATATCAGTGGGTTTTGGAGGGAAAGAATATATATACTCTGACTTAAATTTTTACTACCTTTTGGCCCAAACCCACTTTCTGATTAATGTTTTTTATTCTGTTTTCAAGCTCAATTAGGCCTGATACAAAACAATTCGTAATTGCTAATGAAGTTTAAGTTTCCCTGATCTTACAATGCACTTTGAAATTGATGGATTTTGCTTTTCTGCTCATGGATTATATTATTTAAAGAAACATTGTTTTGTGAAAATTTCTGAGTAGCTACAATTTTTGGAACAATTTTTTAGTGCATGTCTTCTGCCTGCATGTGTCCTTGTCATGAGGAAATACAGTTTTATGTTTGAAATCACCTAAGCCAAGAATCAGTTCCTTTCTGGAGTGCACGAGAGAGAAAATCTTTTTCACAGTAACTTCCAAGTTTTCAAACTTTGTTTTTGTTCTGTATTAGCACAACACAATTTTTTCTGAACTTTTAATATGAAAAAAGTTCCAGCATTCAGATTTATTTCCCATAATTTACAATGCAAGAGCCTAAATCTAAAGATAGGTTATATTTTAAAATTCATTGTATCACGTTTAGATGAGTTGGGAGCAGAAGTATAGAATGGCCATTGTGTTCTACCTTGCATAAGCAAATTGCCCTTGTCCCAAATGATTTGCAGTCTGAAAAACTGAGGGATGAGTGATTTAATTTTAGACTCAATACTTAAACATATTACAAAATTCACACATATATATTGGCTTATGACTTACAGCAATAAAAAGAATCGCAGAATTCAAAAGTTTGTTAAATGGAAAGTTGATTTTCACTAAAGACTAATTTTATTTTTATTATTTTTTTTAAATACCTTTTTAACTCTTTTGCTTTTGAGTGGGGTCATAGCCATATCCAGAGCAGAAATACCAGACTATTTTTGGGAAAGGAGGCAAAGGAAAGGAAGATCCACTTGGGAAGTACACAGGAATGCTGCCAAAGCACGCAGGGAAGCAACTAGAAAGTCTAAGGTCCACCTGGAATTAAATCTGGTGAGGGATATCAAGGATGACAAGAAGGGCTTCTTTAAGTACATCAGCAGCAAATAGAAGTCTAGGGGAAATGTGGGACTGCTGCTGAATGAAGCACGTGCCCTGGTGATGGAGGATACAGAGAAGGTGGAGCTACTGAATGCCTTCTTTGCTTCAGTCTTCCCTGCCAAGGCTAACCCTCAGGCTTCCCAGTCCTGGGAGGTAAGCAAGCAAGCCTGGAGAAAGGATGACCTTCCCTCGGTTGAGGTGGACCAGGTTAAGAATTTTTTAAGTAAGCTGGACACCCACAAATCCATGGGCCCGATGGAATGCACCCGCGAGTGCTGAGGGAGCTGGCAGATGTCATTGCTGAGCCACTAGGTCCTGGAGAACAGGAGAGGTGCCTGAGGACTGGAGGATAGCCAATGTCACTCCAGTCTTCAAAAAGGGCAAGAAGGGGGACCCAGGAAACTACAGGCTGGTTAGTCTCAGCTCCATCCTCAGAAAGGTGATGGAACAACTCATTCTAGGTGTCATCTCCAAGCAAGTGGAGGAAAAGAAGGTGATCAGGAGTACTCAGCATGGATTCACCAAGGGGAAAGCATGCCTAACCAATCTGATAGCCTTCTATGATGGCATGACTGGCTAGGTAGATGAGAGAAGAGCAGTGGATATTGTCTACCTTGACTTCAGCAAGGCTTCTGACACTGTTTCCCATAATATCCTCATAGGTAAGCTCAGGAAGTGTGGGTTGGATGAGTGGACAGTGAGGTGGAATGGGAACTGGCTGAATGGCAGGGCTCAGAGGGTTCTGATTGGCATTGCAGAGTCTAGTTGGAGGCCAGTAGCTTACTTATCTAGGTTATGACCAAAGCACTTGTGAATTTGCTCACCCTAAACTGATCACTGTTATGAGCCAGTGATGAGCAGACTCACATGAGGAAGGTGACTACCTTCCTTAAGACCAGGAAGGGGACCTTGTGCCTGTTATTATGGCACTGCAGAATGGGTTTACCCTGCCAGAGCCCTTGTCCAGGATCTTGAACCTGGCAGCTGAAAATGAAATTCTAGACCTCCCTTCTGGTTATCTTACATCTGAAGGATGATTTATCCAGTTTGTTGGTGCTTTTCTACTCCTCCAATATTGTCACTCAAAAAAGAGAATAAGACAGGTCTCTGAGTAGTATCTGGTTCATGGGAGACCAAATGTGGAATCGTCAGGGAGACAACCTCCTTTGCCCAGCGGCCATGCTTCAAAGGTCTGCCCGTCCTATTGTGGATTGCCTTGATCCATCCCACAGAGTTGTAGCCCTGAGACAGTCCTCATGGTCCATTTTTTCAGCGTAGACAGTAGTGGCAGTAGGTTTTTCCATTTCATAACTCAATGGTCAACTTACAAATAATAGAGAAGAAAAAAATTACTGAATTATGTATTAGGAAAATATGGCATACATAAGTTGACATATAAAATGTGTCCTACTCCCCACACCCTGAACGCTGTATTTTTCATTGAAATTAATCTTCATAATAAAATCAAGTTCAGAAATTTCTGTGGTCAGAAACCTGTGCCTGTTTTAAACAATAAATGCACCTGCTTTTAGCTTATTGGACAATTCAGTCTTTTAAACAAGTAGTTGAGTAATATTTTCATTTTACTGTCATCACTGGTTTATCTGAGATGTCACAAAAGCTGTATTTTCCCCTATGGGATAAGAGTGGGAGTATTCTCTATGCTATCATCCTAAAATGATATATCAGCCAAAAAATTTGTTTCTCAGATACTAAAGCAAGGAATGTGTAGTATCAAAAACGGGATATATTTTCTTACACATAGAAATGGTTCAAAGATAAAATGTGATCTGTGTTCACATATTACAGAATCTGAGTGTACTTTACTGAAGTGAAAGGAAAGCAATTTAACGTATCTCCATAATTCAGAGGCATGGCTCCATTTCAAACTGATAAAAATCATGCTTTGAAGTATCTTACACGCTTTTGAAAATCATAGCTAGAAGCAAATACCTATTGTCAGGAGAACAGGATTGTATCCTAAGGGAAATGATTATAATCTATATACCAAAACATGCCAGAGGAATGTACAACTTCACTGCTTGTTTCAGACGATTTTATTTCAGATTTCGTTTGGCACTGATCCTCATACCCAACAGCTTTCAGGAAGACTTTCTTCTACTCCACAGGAAAAGAAATAAGTGAATAAAAAACCAATAAGTGGTAAAGTTTATACTTGGTCTAACAAGATGCAGAAAGTAAAGAATTTCTGCATATTTGCAAGTTATGGCAACATTTTAAATTTGAGTTTTGTGTAGCCAGAGGACAACATTTGTGGCTCACAACTGGGAAGCTGGCAGGATATCATTCTCCTGATTATATACAACAGAAAAAACATCGTCCAATATATGCCCTAGAAACTGGCATTAGCTGCTCAATTAAGCCAGGCGCAAGCATATACGCAAGCAAATATATCAATTAAGTAGATTTTCCTCATGCTGCTTTACCATCACTCTACTTTGACCCGGTTTTAAGTTCTACAAGAATGCACTCACACAGACACTGAAAGTGTATAGCATTTCTACCATGCCGCATGAGTGAGGCGCTACTTTATTCTGATGCCCTCTTCAGGAGGCACAGTCTCCCCAGGACCCCTGTAGTTATGAGCGAAAGACACAAAGCTCCAAATCTGATGCCACCCTTGGACTAACTCTCTCCACTGACCACGCTCTTAGCCCTGACTGATCTCCTCTTGACCATCCAATGTCACCATGTGATTCCTGTGGCAAATCCATATTGTGCTTACCGACAGCACCTCGTCAGTCCTAGTCTTCACAGACAAGCAATTCAAGGAGTTGTGAGTGTTGGTGGACCTGACGGATGGATACGCACCTGTCACTCCCTCTCTCTGTCTGTCTGTGATATATTGATTTATCTACCGGTGAGCGTACATATGTATACACATGCACACATAGATAGCCATGTGTATATATGCAAATGTATATATACAGGTGTACATATATATGAACAGTTTATGTATGTATTTTTATATGTATAAAATACATTTGAGCTCCGGTAAAAATATATATGATTTTATAAGTATTATCTGATAAGAACACCTGCCAGGCAACAAGAGTTAACTTTTGAAGCTGTCTTCATGTCAGTCCACCACTTGTAGGATGATTGATCTGATCAATCCCAGACTTGCAAGCAGGAATAAGAAGCAAGTGATATGATGATGAGTAATATAATTACTATCCATTTATGTATCCCAAATGTACAGTCATACTCTTTCCTTTACCTGTCATAAAACAAAGTCCGTTTGCTAAACTAAACCACTACGTTCTAGACTGCTAACCCATTTGTTTTCAATGAACTTGAATTTGAGCCACAGGTGGTTTATTTTATGCAGAAGCATTTTGTAACAATATTTATTTATTCAAAGACTTAATTTCATCACATATAGTTCATAACTTTCCTAGTTATTACATTTCTAAATGCATTTGTGAAATTTTAGCCTTTCTTCTGTATGTACCCTCAGGGTTTTTTTACCAGCCTCTCAAATTATGAATTCACATCTATTAAGTTTCCTTTTATTTTTTCTTTAGCTGCTAATCTGTGTAAAAACTATAGCAAAATCTTTCACACAAGGCATCCTGCACATAAAAGCTATCAACCTTTGGCTGGTGTGAGGGGGTAAGAGCTCTCCTTTTCTTCCTAGAACACAAGCTGTTTGAGTTTGGTTTTCACAGTGGTGCATCCAAATTCATTTACACAATTTTTCCAAGGGACTTAATAGGTTCTGTTTGCAGGAATTCCCTGATTTATAATCTTCTATTTTAGATATCAAATGAGATGACATAGAAAGATTACAGTGTTTTAGCTCAGATACAAGAGAGAAAATTCTAAGGAAGAAACCAAGCATAAAATTTGCTAAACCACTGTAAAGAGAAAAAAAGGATATTTGGGGCTTTTTTTTTTTCATAAACTTTCTAAATAAGCAAAGCTAAAATTGCTGAAATCACCTTTCCCTCCTCTAACCCTATTTTAGTTTTTATATGAAAAGGCCAGGCCCTCAAGTATGTACTGTACTGTAACCCTAGCCAAATTCAGACTGCATGAACTAAAGAGCTGGCCTTGTGAGTTTATATGATAGATAATTTGCTTTTTAAAATACAAGGTTAAATTCTTAAAGACATAAATATTCTACTGGTATAGAAGGTAAATAGGCTAAAATAATGTGAGATTCAAATTATGTAAGATTTGCAAAGCTTTGTCTTTAAATTTTTGTTTGCAACAATTGTCTTTTTTATCTATTAAACACCTGTAATCTTGTTACTTAAAGCAGTGTTATCATTATCAAAGTAGCTTGAGATAAGGAAAATAATTAAAGACATTCCAATGACTGGGAGATTCTCTCAGTTTGTGAAAATCCCAAAATGAGCACACAGTTCCTATTGATGAATAAAAACTGAAACACGGCACATTACACTTACACAAGAGTGCAAATACATGCATGTATATATTTGAAGAACTAGACTTGATAAACTAAAACACCTTCTTCAGCATGGTCCGCTGGTGGTTCTTCCACTGAATGCTGAACTGAGCCCTAGGTGCTGCTACTTCTCTATACGCATCATTTGGGCTGATCTTCCAGTGAGTGCCATAGTCGTTATGAATATACGTATCTGGCTGTCAAAATGACACAACACTCAAGTTGCCATCATGAAGTATGTGGTAAACCCCATCCTCCCACACCATGGCATATTAATGAGCCTATTTGTTTAGCACAAAGCTCTGTTCTCTATTCACTTTTTTCCAGCTTTTGATAAATTTATGAAAAGCTCTTGGAAATACATAATCCTCTGTAAAACAGCTGGAAAAAATACTCAGTTTAATTTAGTAGCATTTATCAGTTCTGTTGGGTAAGCATGGCTGTAACTGTCTGTCCCCAGCCTGAATAAACATTTCCCATAACTAAAGACTAAAATTTGATTGTGTGTAATCTGTTTACTTTTACAGGTAAAAGAGAATAATATTATTTGCATGCTTTTTCACTGGGATCCCTTAGGAAATCAATAATATATTTTCATTTTTTATAACAAACTCAATCCATTTCATTAATTAAACAATGGTATCAGCACTACGGAGTAGCCAAGGCTTGTTTGCAGGGTCTCACGGTCTCCATTTGTCATGTCCATGTAAGACCATTGCATTTTAAAGATAACAGACCAGGAAAATCAGCTTTCTAACTGGTGCTTTCATGTGAAGCCAGCATTAATTGCCTCTTTGTACATATTCACAATAGATTAATTACTTCGGACACACTATTTTTGTGAACAAAACGTGTATTTGTAAAGAAGCTTTCTGTCTGTTTAATCATATACTTCACCTGAACAAAGACATCAAGCCTGCCAAACTTTCTCAACCTGTAACTGCAGCTTGAAATGTTGGTTCTGTGTACTGACTTCCTCAGAGATTTTAGCTTAAAGCAAGCCTGGCGCACAAAGCTGCAGCGCTCACAGGTACCATGACTGTCTGCCCCGAGGCACACATCGCTGCGGTGCACATTCCTGACTACTTCTCTTACTCTGGGGAGTTATTTCTTGCTAGTTCATACCTGCAGCAAAGTAAAGCTTTTGTTCACATGTACTTACACATTGTCAAGGACTGGGAGACTCTGATCATTACTTACCATGGAAATGTTGCCATTGACTGCACTAAGCACAGGATCAATCCCTGCTGTCATAGCCCTGAACCGTGTAAGATAGGCAAGATCATAAGAAAAGCACATTTACAGAGAGTTAAATGCACGGTCTGCTCACCAGTTAGTGGCTTCGGTTCCCCAGTATAACAGCCCATACTGCTCTCGGGTATACAGTAGCGTCCAGGCTAAATCAAGAGCTTTAGGAAAAAGAACCAACCAACCAAGACCTCCCCAAATGCCAAACCCTGGTCTTGCATACCAGCACCCACAAATTGCACTAGCACCTCTGCAAATTGCATTTAAGGTTTGCTTTTGGGTCACAAGCCTGTATAGCCGAATGTCTCTCATTTTTAAACTTTAAACTGAATTGTTAGAATGACTCTTCAAAGTCTAGCTATAATTTCATAGAAAAGTCTCACCAAAGTAATATAAATTCCTTGATATACCATTTGTCTAGCAGTAAAGGGGAACCAAATTTGAGTGCTCTATAAAGAAATGATCCTATAAGAATATTAGTGTACATATTGCATGTTTTGATTTCTGTATACAGAAAAAAGTGTTTATTGTATTTCCAAGCAAATAGTAGTTAATGATTTCTAGCATTTGTACACATACATTCAGAAAAATGCAATTTGAGGAAGTTTTATGACCAAATTGAATCATAGTAGCTTTTATATAATACTCAATATAATACATAGAATGAAAAATAATATGTAGAAACCAAAGTAGTCTACACAGCCAATTTTTCTACAGCGTGTTATTTTTAAACGAGAATTTTTACATAGTCTAGCAGTAACTGATGTAATGCTAACCTCACCATTTTATTAATCCTTGCTCTTAATAAATTCTTGTAATATGGATTTAGTCAAAGTGTACAGCTAGTTAGTTTGAATCTCAAACTTATGTAAAAATATTTCTGTCTTAATGAGACTAATTTAAGGACTTGGGATCTCAAAGCTGTAGCTACGGGAGGTGTGTGGGTAAGGGATGGAATTTTTTCAGCTGCCTCCAAGTTAGGTGTCTGGATTAAGCTAAGTTTTTGTTTTCTTTTCAGCTGCTGGACAGAACAGGTATCCACAGGGCAACTTATCCCACCCCACCACAGGAATGTAAGTAACAATAATGTTGGGATGGCTGACACTGTTAAGACAAACCCTGCCTTTGAAGTAATTGTTGCACACCTATATATGATGTATTTCCTATAACAAAAAAAAAACCAACTTGAAGAAAGCATCTGCTTTTCAACAGTGAGCTTGTGTTTGATGTTTGAAGGAATTGTTGATTTTTCCAGTCCAAACTAGATCTTAAAGGTACCATTGCAAACTAGAATTTGGTTTAAAATTCACAAATTATAATGAACACTAAGCAAGAGGTATAATGTAAAAAAAAAACCTGGATATGATTCATGGCAATTCACAAAACTGAAAAAATAACTACTAAAATCAGCAGTTTTAAAAAATATAACCTATTTTCCAATGTTACAATTTGTACTCACATTTTAGGAGTTAAAACAAATGCATCTATTTACTACTAAGTTTCCAATGCGTTACCAAGTCTGTTTTCCCTTGTGATGGCATGACGTTAACCTTTTTGTTAAAGAAATAAAGCACTATCCCATGAAGGAATAAAGTACTAAAGCATAAAATAGGCCTTCAAAACTACATGCAAGCAGCCTTAGCTTGTGTGTAGCTGTAGCAACTGCCTTTCTTCATGGAAAAATGAGTGATTGAGAAGTTCTATGGTTTTCCCCACTAAAAAACACTTCTAAATGAATCAGTGCTAGTACTTAATAGTCTTTTGAGAGTAACTTTTTGCTAACAAAATAGTTAAAACAAATAGATAAAATGCAAAATCCAGATCCTTTATGCATGTATTTAACTCCACTTAAAGTTTTCCGGTTAGAGAAAAAAAAGTGCTGTCTGAATAAAAACTTTATTTTCAGTATTGTTCTTGTAGGCCAATGGAAATAATGAAATAAAAGTAACATTATCAAAACCAAATTTTAGTTAAATAAACTGGTTTTGACATTATTTACTCCCAACCCTTTTATTAATTAGTATAATGTAAAACAGTACTTTATTAGTTGTGGCTTTACAACAGCCAGTGTGATTAACATTATGTGAAACATGGGGAAACTGAAAGACAAAAAAGTTAAAATGTTTATTCAGAAGATGCACAGAAAAGTGATTAAGCCAATAGTAATACAGAAGGGGTAAAAGATTTATTTTTTTAAACCACTCAGGAGGTTAGAAAGACTAGGAATTTGCTGGAAACTGCAAAGTAGCTTTGCAGATCAGTAGCAGCAATGTATCCTCATTTCTACCAAAATAAGAGAGGTTGGCAGATAGAGGAGGAGGGAAGTTCATCTCAGCAGCAGAATTTAAGGAAGAGGAAAGACAATCAGGAACCAGATGAAAAGGAAAGACAGGATGATGTATAGAAAACATGAGAATGTCCACAAGGCAGAATGACCCTTACATAGGACTAGTACAGATGGGAGAGAGTCTGGTATTCACTACAACATCAAAAGGGTTAGGTCTTTGTGGTTAGAAATTAAGAATAAAGAGGCTTGCCCATTGAGCAGATTCAGACTCAAAAAGATTTAAGATACTGACTTTGGACTGAAAAGGATTCAAATGCAAAAAAACCATTGACTGCTCTTCATGTCCGGCCAAACAACTTCCTGATTTCCACTGAAAACCATGAATAAATAGCAGACATGGGCAAAATTCATAAAAGTGGGAAGTCATTGAACACACGAGTGCTGCTAGTCCAGCAGTTCTCATAGCAGGAATCTGACCACAAATAGAGTTTTAGAACTTTTGAGAGAGAGAGCAAAGACTCACTTTGATTATTTAAACTGGTATTTGGGGTTATAAACCCTTCAGAAGTGGAGCCCGCAGGCAGCAGTTTTTTGGAAATCCAGATCTAGATAATGAGGCTAAACAGAAGATTTAAGGGAGATGTCCAACTTCTGGGAGGTATTTGCAGGAAAAGGACTCTTCTCAACAGATGGAGTTGATTCTAAGCATGCAAGTAAGCCCAGGTATCTAAGATCAAAGCCAGTCCCTCAGCTTTTTTTTTTTTTTTTTTTTTTTTTAAATCAGAGAGTCTCAGATAATCAGTCTACTTACATTTAGTAAAGAAGAAGAGAAAAACTGATAAATGGAGTGGTAAAGTATACAGAAAATGAGCAATAGTATTCTAGGAGAAAGAAAATATGAACAGTGATGAGAGTGACAAGAGCAGAAGTCAGGGATATAAGGCAGAGGAAGATTGCCTAGTTTAGTTAGGAAATTGGATGAACTCAAAAGAAAATAATATATCTTTACATTAATGCAAAGACCTCTGAAAGTAAAATGAAAGCCTTAGAACTGATGGTGTAAGATATGGAAAAAGAAACAAAGTGAAAGATGATGTGTAGTTTTCTGGAGGCTGCTGCTGAAAGCTTTAATTAAATCCGAATATAGCATGAATAGAATACATTTTGGTTAAAATAATTTTGAGGGGGTTTGGTGGAAGGTTTTTTTTTGTTTTGTAATAATGACATAGGTCTACTGTAAACCCTCAAAAAAGGACACTAATATGAAGAAAATAATGTCACTGGCAAGACAAATACTACTGAAGCCTGTGTCATACAGACAGAGACTACAGACAGTTTGGAGAGGAAGCATTACTATCAACAGCAACTATTCCTGAGCAGAACATATGATCGATTTATTTTCTTTACAAATAATTAATAAAGCCAAAATAGGTTAATATTAACTTGTTTTGGGGAACAGTGAAGTCATAGGGGAAAACAGTTAAAGGAAGAGTTGAGCGATCCCTGCATAAACAGAATGATTAAATAATTATGTGACCAATGGTTTTGGTTTTAGAGGAGCCAATAGTAAGAAGTTGGGAAACTTACTAGGGAAGTTTGCGAACTTACACAGTGAGAAAGCACAGAATCTCCTGAAGTAAAATATGCAAAAATCATGAGAGCTTGCTTGAGTCCTCAGCAAAATTGGTGGCTTAACTCTTGGGGGCAAAGGGAGCTTTGCTAATTGATTACAATGGAGTAAACCTCAGCAACAAAACTTCAATTTCTGTGTAGCTGGAGACAGTTGAGGGAGGAAAAACACACATTAGTTCTACCCCAGAATACCAAAAGTACTATGCATGATACATTTTAATACATGTTTTTAAGAATTTTCTTAGCAGTTTTTGAGAATTGACATATTAAAGTCAAGGATTGCAAATATGTCTGGAAATAAATATATTTAAGGATAAACAGTGAGACTACTCATTTGACTTCAATCATATACATATTTTTCAAACAAATTTGAAAGAAAAGAGAGTCAAAAATCAGTAAGTTCTGTATGAGTTTACTAGGGATAATTCATGCATATTAGCTTCATATTTTTCTTTGATAAACTAGTATTTTCTTCTAACTACAGGAAATTTTGTCTGAAATATATTAAGCATTTGATATGATATGGGAAATCTTGCCTGCACTCTTCTTAATGTTTTTCTGTAAAAATCTACTATTTACCACTGCTGGAGACAGATACTGTTCAGGTGGACCTTTGTTCTGGTCCTATATACAACTGGAAAGAACATGAGCTACATTAGTGTTGTATTGTGCATGAGCTACTTAGTCTTTCATAGAGATGTAATAAATTACCTCAGGGATAACATTCCCCTATTACGATATCGTAGTAAACTATCACATGCCTGCTCCTTTTAAGACTCAAGCTTCATCTTTTCATGATGTGCATGACTAATATGTATGAGGATAGTTTTATATTATCTTTCACTGCTCTAAAAGACCTGAGTTTTATACACTCTGCCAAAATAAGGGAGAAAGGGATGATGTTATGCTTCATAAATACATGATGATAAATAAAATACAAAGACAGAAAACAGTTTAAGAGCTTAGCACATGAACAAATGGCGATGAATAGGCTGTTACTGGATCTTCAGAGAAGGTCTCCAACCATCACAGGAAAGAAGTTCTGAAGAAACTTTTCAACAAGATGCAGTGGTGAAATCTAAGTAGTTTTAAGACTGAACATGATAAAATTAGGGATGAGTTTGTACAGGTAGGTTGACTAGGACATCACAGAACTGAATTTGCTAATGCAAGTTGTCCCCTGCAGTCTTTCACTCCTGTGAACAAAACACACATCTTGGTCCTCACCCACTGACCTTAATTGACAGCCAACAACTAAACTGTAATTCTCTGAGTATTCTATAAGCTTACATTTCCTCAAATTTACTTTATGACTGCAATGTATTAAAACAAAATTATTTCAGTTGAATTGCTTGTGTCTTTTGACAGGAGGATCGAGTGGTGGCTGATTCATAAGGTATTCAGTTCGAGGCATATGGAATACACCAATCCCTCATACCAGAGATTTTAAAGAAAATTCCATGCAAGAGTAAAAAAGTAACTTCCACCCTTGTCTATCAATAACTAAGTATGAAACAGGATGTGTAAGACATGGGCAAAATCTAACATGGATTTCATATTATTATGAAATAACCCAGTTATTATGCTTCTGTGGGCAGTGATGACCGATAGGATTACAGACATGAGTGGAGCCTTACGTTTGCCCTTGCCAGTCCTGAGATTAAGAGATGTGTTTGGCTTTTCTCAGCCCAGAAGCCTGTGATCTGAGGTAATGTTAAAATAAATTGTCAAACCAGTTTGCTTTGAAATCTCACCGAGACAATCAACACAGCCACAGATATTTTGCAACTTTTCTTTAAACTACAGTTTTCTTCATGCATTGTACAAATTAACATAGACTTAGCTCATGTTATCCTAGTTCCATGAATTTCAGAATACATTTTTGTGAGGCTAGGATTTCATTCTGGCTCATCTCCTTATGAGATGATAAAAACTACCAAAGCATAGGAAAAGTATATATTTATAATAGTCTACCTAGCTCAAACATAAGGAACAATACTGAGTATGTGTGCGGTTTCAGGCAAGAATTGAACAAAAATACCTTTCAGAACTGAGTCCTCAGTATAATACTCAAAATGTGGCATATAGTGTGGTTCTACAAGCAAAAATAATTTTCTTTAGAGGGCTATTCTGCAAGCTTTAAAAAAACTGAACAAAATTCCTGCCATTTCATGATTTTATCACTTCATTCAAGACTTATAGTACATCCATGAACAGATGTTATGAACACTATGCTCAGCTGTACATTGGACTATTTAATGATGCCTCTGTGTGTGTGGCCTAACAGGTAGTAATAATGGTTTATATTCACTTGATTTAAAATTTGCTAAATCTGAGTATATGACAAAGTGAAAGTATTAGACTTCTATTTAAATTCCTAATTTTTTGAATGGTGTGTTGCAACACAAATCTGCAGACTTCTGGTGTAAAGAAAACCACTCAATAAACTGCTGGCCTCTTCACTTTCAAAGTAATTCTTGTCTTAGCCCATTGCTAGCAATGACACCCATGCCTGTGACATCTTTTTTCTTCTGTTTTCTGGAGCAGAGGATTTGTTCTTTTCCCCATGTCCTGGATGGCCATGTAGAACATTCTGTACAAATGTGCATTTACTTGCCTAAATGCATTTAAAAATCTCTCCTGGATGGCTTGCAAGTGAACAACCTATGCTATTTCTTCCTTGCTGTCACAAAAAATATTAATTTATCATTGATTCACAGAGTCATAGAAAGAATCATAGAAGGATTTGGGTTGAAGGGACCTTAAAGTTCACTTAATTCCACCCACCCTGGCATGGGCAGGGACACCTTCTGCTAGACCAGGTTGCTCAAAGTCCCATCCAACCTGGTCTTGAACACTTCCAGGGATGGGGCATCTATAACTTCTCTGGGCAGCCTGTGCCAGTGCCTCACCACCCTCATAGTTAAGAAGCAGTCAAGACTCAATCTGCAAAAGAGTCTTTTGGGGATTTCTGAAAATAAACCCTCTTCTTTTGTCTGAGTATTGCATCCAGTTATTTACATGGTATTCTGGATTGCAGTAATTGAAATAATAGTCCCTACCTGTTGCATTCTACCATAGAAGTATTAATTTATTTAAAAAATACAACCCCAACAATTTTCTGGAAAACTTGTCATCCTGGATACATCATGAGAGGAAACTATTTTTAACTCATGCACAGGTTTGAGCTGCTACAGTCTTTTTCTTCTAGTCCCAGTCAGTTTTGGGAATCAGAAAGTAATTCCCCTGGGTATGAATTTATTGGTATGACTTTATGATTTTACGGCAAGCATATTGTTCTTCTGGATTTAAATGGAGAATATAATTTCTGAAATCCTCGTGTCTTATATAGATGAACCTAACACATGGAATCCTTCCTTTGTAAGCAGTACATTCTGTATCAAAGCCAAAATGTATATGTTTATGGCTACGCTTACACTTTACACGATACTTTGTATCTATCTATCTGAGTAATAGTGTCGATGCTATTTCCTTCTTCTCTGAATAAAATAAGGTACTTAATTTATTCTGCTGAAGAAATGATGGTCAGTGTACCATTCCATTAATTATACCTAAGCCTTCCATTTAGTGAAAATTCAATTTACATACACATTTCAAAAGCTAACTAGCCAAACCCTTAACTCACAGTGTTCCTGGAACTGAATATTTTATTCTCTATACACGCACAAGTCTTGCAATGCACTTTGATTTGCTCCAAACTGGGGAGAGTAAGGTGCCTCCCTAAATATCTCCAGAACACAAAACCAGGTGCACAGTCAGCAAATCCACGCTCATTACATCCAGAGGGTTAATTCATGTCCCAAGGGATAAGGAAGAATCTCTTTCAGAATCCTGACCAGATGTCATCTCCTAGGGAACTAAGAGCAGCCGGCACAATGATGCAGTAAGAAATCATGGTGACTTGTCAGTGGTTCTGTGCTGTTCAGCTGAAGTTCCTCAACATGTTCATTACAACAAAATCAGTGAAAATAGGCAACTTACAAAAACATTTTTAATCTTTTTTTAATTCCATGAATAGATCACTAAAGTTGTTAACCAAACAGGCTACATTTAAAATAAAAAAAAATAAGTTGAAAATGGTCATAAGTGACTTAGAATCACTGGATCATAAGGCTTTTTGAAAAATATGGAAAAAATGGGAATGACAGCTTCTTGAAAACTGTAGTTAAGACTCCAATGTAAAATATGTTAAAGAGTTCACATTTTAGCTTTGTCCAGGATGTCTTTCAGTGTTTTGCAGTTGTGGCTAATGTTTGCATAGCCTATTTTATTTTTCTAGTTGCTGTGCATTTGCTGGGGGATTTCTTAGCTCCTTAGCCTTAGCCTCATTCTCAACCCACTCAACCATATTATTTTTAAAATTTTGGTGTCTTGAAATCTGATTTGTATAGATATAAATTCCTGCTGTTTTATATTCAAGAAAAGATGTAGCTGGGTGGCTAGTAGCTTTCTACCCTGTGGTCATCAACTTAATTTTGGTGATATCTAAATTGTCAAAGATACGGAGAATGGCTCCATTATCAGAATTATATCTTCGTTTTCCACATTTTCACAAGTAGCATAATCATCTATCTTAGCTATTAACTAGTAAAATACGACTTTATATATGAGTCTTCTGCTTGGTTTGGATGCTAACTTATATATGTTTTACTTGTAATGACCATCTGTGATTTGCACACCCTTCCAATGTTCTACTACTGAATGTGATGCCATTGTTTCACATTTCGAAGTATCTATGATTTTTTCCTTCAATAGGTGACAGAAGGGCACACTCATTCTGGCCAGATTTCTACAATAGCTCACAGCTTCCAGGACTTTCATTTCTCGTGTTATTCCCTACTAGAATGAGGTACAGTGCAACTTCCTAAATTACCTGCCAGAGTTGCCTAAATATATTTATTTAAGAGACAAAGCCTGGAGGCAAAATTTAACTTTTAGGATGTTCCTCTCTCAGCATACACACAGCAGTGATGGCAAGAACACATTAGCCACTGTCTTGCTTTCTTATACTCACATGGCATCTTCTCAACAGACTCTTAAATGCTGCAATGAAGTTATACACAAACAGACGATCCATATTTTTGACAACATGGAAACAGACGTGTCCTTTGATAAAGCCAACAAAAAGTAGAAAAATCTCTTTTATCTGTTAATATTTTAGAAAATATTTAGATGAAAATATAAAAAAGTGAAGTATAGACAGACTTTAAGGACTCCATCATCACTGCAACATGTAGGAGCAACTACTGTGGCTTACAGCTGCTCACAGTAGTTGGCAGTATCTCCACAGATCACTTGCTATATAACCATTGCCTGGTATTTCTGAAATCACAGTGGCTTCTCACTTTGTTGTGGTTTAACCTGGCAGGCAGCTGAAGGCTGCACAGCTGCTCACTCACTTCCTGCCCTCCAGTGGGATGGGGGAGAGAATTGGGAAAAAAAAAAAAAAGTGAAATTCGTGGGTTGAGTTTAATAGGACAGAAAAAGGAAGGGAAAATAATAACAATAATAATAACAACAATAATGATAACAGTAATGCAACAAAACAAGTGACGCACAATGCAATTGCTCACCATCCACTGACTGATGCCCACCTGGTGCCCGAGCAGCGGTCGCCGCCCCCTGGCCAACTCCCCCCAGTTTCTATACTGAGCATGACGCCATATGGTCTGGAATAGACTTCAGCCAGTTTGGGTCAGCTGTCCTGGCTGTGCCCCCTCCCAGTTCTTGCTGGCAGGGCATGAAAAGCTGAAAAGTCTTTGACTTAGTACTAAGCACTACTTAGCAACAACTAAAACATCAGTGTTATCAGTTGATTCTCCTACAAATCCAAACCACAGTGCTATGCCAGCTACTAGGAAAACAAAAAAACCCAACAGTCTATCCCAAACGAAATCAGGACACACGGCATCCAAGACATGCTGACATGTTGTCTGTAGCTCATCATTCACGAAAGAACCACCTTGAAGTCTACAGTA
Source organism: Gorsachius magnificus (assembly GCA_034008185.1). Classification (NCBI taxonomy): domain Eukaryota; kingdom Metazoa; phylum Chordata; class Aves; order Pelecaniformes; family Ardeidae; genus Gorsachius; species Gorsachius magnificus. Next base: position 171,576,013 of record CM067081.1, read on the forward strand.
TTTTTTGTAGATTTGGTAAGAACACTTGGAAACACAACTATTATGCTTGTTTGCTTGTCCAAGGAAGTCTGCTTGTGTCACCAGGTTGTTCTACAGTGAGAAGCATTGCAGGGTCAGACTGAAATGTCATCCTGCCTGAAATTTTCTCATTTTTGAAGGATAAGTTAGATAAAACTCCAAGATTGTTCTCTCTCTCTTCTATGCAGCACTATGCATGCAGAAACGTGATCGCAATCATCTGGACATATTTTAATAAGCTGAAAAGCTATTCAGTTGCCCAGACTGGAGTTTCAAAACCAGTGGAGAGTTTCTGTCTAATGACAATCACAAACCTGAAGTGCACATACAGACAGACAAAATTATGAGCTCGTTTGAAGAGTGAGTGGTTGGGGGTTAATTTGGACTGTGTTAAATGCTGAGCTGAAAAATATAAATGACAAGCCAAGGTGGAAAATCTAAAAATTTTCTATTTTGACAGCATAATATCAAGTGATGCGATACTAAAACTGAGGTTGGCATTGACAATAGGCGTTGACAAATTATATTAACAAAGCGAAGCATATTTTCTTGTTCAACTTCTGAGGGATGTTTGAAACTAACAGAGGATCAAAACTCAGGCTGAACATGATCCCTAGAACAATCATCTTGCTTTGTAAGCACAAAACTCTGGACTTGCTATTGACAACATACCTGACTTTTTGATGGGTTTTGTGTGTAGCATCTGCATGCTTACTGTGCCTCAAATCATAGTTAAAAGTCTGTAAAAATAAAGTATTGGTGTAAAGCAGACTTCCAGAGACTTAGGTCATCATGGTACAGCTGTAGCAGATGGGTCAAATAGCTATATAGTTGATAATTACTGATGTAACTCAGCTTACAATCCACCATATCCTGAATTGCAATAGCTTAAGCTAAAATTCAGTGCCAAGCTAATACCGAGACAAAGAGGGAACATTAACAATAGCAACAGATTCAAAAGGTGCAAGATGCAATTATCATCTAATTCCATAATTAGCCAGTATGTGAAAAGTGTAATTTATATGCACTGAGAATATTAATGACACTTGTACACGAAAGGCCCATTTAACAATAAACTATGGGTTTTTATTGAAGCACTATGCAACAGATTTTATGGAGAAGTTGGAAATACTAAACGGTTCTGTCCTGGAAGTTCAAGCCCTGGACTATGAACCTGAAGTATGATTTTTAACCAGTAATAATGGCAATCACTTACCATTGTTTCCATTCAAATTTACTGGTGTATACTGACTCCTATTTATTCCTGTTTTGGTATGTGCTTGTCTACTTCATTCTAGTTACAGGAATGTTATCCTTAACTTTCACCTATTACTGAATGGCACACCGTCAATCTAAGGAATACAAATAGCTCAGGGCAGAAGAGATTTTTAAAGAACTCAATACATTATTAATTAAGATTGTAGTTATTCAATAGTTTGAAGAGGTGTCAAGATATTTTTTATTAAGTGGCTTATTTCACACATGCTTAGTTCCAACAAAATATAAAATAGTGTTACATTTAAAATCTCTACGCAAGTGACAAAGTAGTAAAACCTAGCAAAAAAATAAAATTGGCATAACTGCTACCTAAAATATTTTCTTCCAAACAGCAGGCACACATTTTCTCTGCCTGTGCAAAGTTTTGACAAGGCAGAGGGTTTATACGTGAGCATTTCAGCTTTGCATTAGGATAATGTTTTTTCTCATGCTGGCATTTCTTGCTTTGCACTTAGATTGTTTCTCTCTGTCCTCAGACCTCCCGAGTCGCAAGCACAGATAACACTGAGAGTCTGACCAGCAAATGAGGCTTCTCTTTGTGCATGTAGGCCCACAACTCAGCTTCGAGAATTATAAGCTCCCCTCCAACATAGCTCAACCTTATAATGCCTAAATTGCAAACCTTGTGTCCACCAGTGGTTTCTTCTGTTTAAAAAAAAATGGCAAGAATCAGGAAGATATTTTTGTACCATATTTTTGTCATTTGCACCCAGAAGCAAAACTTCTACACTGGAGGTGGAATTGCTTCTACAGTTCTGAAGCCTGAAATATCTGCACTTTGAAGATGAAACCAATGTGGAATTTAAAGACAGTTGAGTTCCAATAAACCTAATAAAAAAGATTATGAAAGTGATTACAAGCACTGGAGTAAAAAATAGCCCGTTTACAAGAGCTGCAGTAAAATCCCTTGTCCGTCTATCCTGCATGTAGATTGCTAGTTTGCAGAAAGTCTGAAGAAGAAGAAAAGATTGCTACTGACTGGTTACCAATGTGGTATTTTACATGGTATCTGAGGAACTGCAAAAAGCTGTGGATATCGGATATGTTTGGTGGACACTGGAAGTTGAACGGTACCTTTCTTATGGTAAAATTAGAGGCATTAAATAATTGAGAAGATGATTACAGAGCTAAGCTCATCGTTAACTGTACACAGAATTCAAAGGCATCCAAGAATGACCTTTTCCTGTGTCAATTAACTACAGAGTCATGTGATAACATTATTAGTTAACTTACTGAAGAAAAGCATCACTCGTGATGTGGCAATAGAAAGCTAAATTCTTCCTCTCATTAGTACTTAGCATAAAAGAAGTTTAGTTCACAATTAGACACTTACTCAAGGTAAGTTAATTTTTAACTGAGTTCCAAATAATATTCAATCACTAGGTGCAAAATCCAGTGTTTACAGGACCATTTTTACACACAACCAAAATACATGGGGGAAACTATTAGTTAAGCCTACTAGCAACAATAATGAGAAATGCACAACACTACGACCAATTGCTTTCGATCGTGTAGCAGAAATACGAAAGTAAGTTTGCATCACAGCTTTCTCCGTAAAATACGAAGGAAATGCAAATCAGCTAGGCAGACTAACTTGGTAACCCTTTGAAGAAAAAATCTCCCCTTGATTCATGCGGTGTAAGGCAGTTAGGTATTTTTATTTGGCATGTGTTAAGTTGTTGCAATAATTTTTCAGAGTGAACATTAAAACAGTTTGGTATCCACTCCATCGTGCCTGTATCTTCACCAGAGTCAACATGCTTTTCCTGTCCGCCTCCCGCGTCTTTGAACAGCTTATTTTCTCATCTTTACTACAGGCCTTCCTTTCTAGCCACAATCGATTTTTTTTTTTTTTTTTTTTTTTTTTTAAGAAAAATGCAAAGAAAAAAACTGGTAGAAAGGCAGCGGACAGATTTAATGACAGGAAGTTTAGGGAGGGGTGGTAACGTGGAACACCATCTTCGTGCGGTTGCGGCAGCAGTAGAAGTCTGGGCTACAAGACTCGTGCGCCATCACCACGGTTGGTGCCTTCCACCCTCCTCACGGTCTCCCTCCATCCCTTCGGTCTCCAGGCTCGCCCCTGCGAGGTCTCCATTCCTCGTCCCCCTCAGCTGCCTCCCGGCCTCCAGGCGTACCCGCTGCGGCCGCCCCGCCGCCCCCCTGCTCCTGACCGACCCCTCTTCCTTCCTCAGGCCCACACCCCTCGCTCCCACTCACCCCCTTCTTTTGGAAAACCTCCACGTTCTCCAAGGAAGCTCACAACCGTGCGCCTGATTCCCGCCTCCGGAGGCCACCTCCCCGCCTGCGCCCCTCTACCCCGCCAAGACGCCACGAGGCCCGGGGCGGGCGACGGGCGGCGCCGCCGGCCGCTCGCAGCCCGCGTGTGCGGGCCCCCGGGACGCGGTGACCGGCACGGTCCGGGCGGGAGGCGGCGGCAGGGGACGCGGCACCCGCCGTGCTGGAGCGCGGCCGCGGGGCTTTTGGCGCGGCGGCGGGGCCCGTGGGCCTCTCCCTCCTCCTCCTCCTCCTCCTCCCGCTGCCGCCGCTGCCGCCTCCCCGCCCGCCCCCGGCGAAGGCGACGCTGCTGCAGGCGGGGGGGCGGGGGGCGCTCCTCCCTGCGTCAGGAGGTGCGGCTCCCCCGGCCCGGCGCGCCCCCCCCTCCCCCCCCGCTTTTATGTCTGTCTTTAAACGCCGTCGCAGCGAGGGCTGGGCACATGTGCCTGCCGCCGCCGCCGCCGCCGCCGCCTGCCCGCCGCTGAGCCCCGCGCCCGCACGGCCCCGCTCGCCACCCCGCGCCCGCGGGGGCACCCGGCCTCCCCTTCCCAAAGCTGGCGCCCGGCGAGCCCCGCGGGCGGAGGTAAGGCTCGGCACGGCTCGGCATGGCACGGCTCAGCTCGGCACGGGCAGGGCAGGGCAGGGCGGCGGCGCGCGGGGGCGCCGCCGTGCGGCTGGGGGCGCGGGGGGAGCACGGCCGGGCCGCCGCCTCGGCTGTGCCGCCGGGCGGGAAGGGGCAGGATGTGCGCGGGCGGGGGGGTCCCTTCCCGCCCGGTGTCCGCTTGCCCGCTGGGCGCAGTGGGGTTCCCCCCGCACCCCGGCGCCAGCCTCGCTGGCAGGGAGCGAGCCGGCCCCTCGGGAGACAATAGCGAGCGCCCGCTGGAAGCCGGCCGTGTGTTCTAGCTCAGCGGTATGAGTACATAAGGATGTACGGGGCTCTTTTTATGATAATAATAATTGCTATTATCATGGGGGGCGGGGAAGATAAATCCTTTTCCTACCATGAGTGATACAAATTTCATTCATCTCCCGCGTGTCGCGTAAAACACCTTAAATGTGCGTGTAGCGCGTGTTTCGTGGGGAGAGGGGGCTCGGGCCGCCTCCATCACGGCAGCGCCGTGTTTGCGCGCCTGGCTGCGCGGGTGGCCCCGGGCTCACAGGAGCGGGGCGAGCCCCGCCGATCCGGAGGGTGGGGGAGCGGGAGTGTCGCCCGTGGCGGCGGGAGCGGCCGGCGGCGGCGGCGGGAAGCGCCGCAGCGGGGCGAGGGCTGCGGGCGCCGCGCTTGCGGGCGGGGGGGGTGGGTGGGGAGGAGCGGCGGCTGCCCGGGCGCTGCATTGTTCCGCGGAGCGTGGGCGTCGCCCGGCGGGGGCCGCCACAGGTTCCGCCCGCCGCCGCCCCCCGCATCCCTCGGCCCGCGCAGGCTGGAGCGGCCCCGGCGGGCTGGGGGCTGGTGCACCCTGGTGTCAGCCATGTTTGGGTGGGTATGTTAATGAGGACCTTTCCTCAGCCTTTATGCGCCTTGGATTTATTTTCTGTTCAGGATTTTAATGGTTGCAGCCCTCTCTGTGCGATGGCATATCCACAGGGTAGATTCACGCCGACAGTTTTCTCCCAGCGACTTTTTTTTTTTTCCCCCTCTTCCGTTTTCTTATTAATTCTTCTTATTTCCCATGCCCATACTGGCTGGTTTTTCGATTTTGCTAGTATTAGAGTGAACTGGCATTTCTTTGCACGGCTTGGCTTTTGTTGTGGGAGGAAATTAGGTGACTGAAATATGTCTGCGCTGTCACACGGACCTGCCACATGAGGGGGTGCCATGGGATTTCTTCCATTTCAGTAAATCACACTTTTGTTTTATTTGTAAAAGATGAAGTCAAGACCTCATCCTCATCAGCCATTTTATTTTCTGGGTGGTATTGCCACATAACAAGCTCACTGCCGTAATATTGATTTCTAAGAGAAGCCTAATTATTTTTAAATAATATGTCACTGTGAGTGTGTCACTGTGACATACTATAGGACAGGGATCCAAATCTCTGTTTCTCCCTCCAAAGAAAAGTATAAATGAATTAAAGATTTGGTTATCTGATGTTGTATACATGTGAACTGGATGTATCATGCAGACAGCTTACTCCATTTGATTAAAAAATGATGACAACATACTCAGGGGTTTTTTTTTCTATTTAGTGGTGTGTTTCCCATTATCAGCATCTCATTAAAAAGGAAACTTCAAAAAGTACTTATCAAAGATTGCTTGATTTTTGTCTTGGCTAATATACAAGATTTTGGTTTAAACATAGACCATGCTAAGATAACGTTAGAACTACAGCCCGCATTCGGTGCATAGCAAACACTCCCTTTGGGCTCAGCTCTGCACTTGAGATTCAAGAACAAAAAAATCTCATTGGTTTTGATCTGTGGGTGAAAAACCAAGCCGTTTCCTAGCTGTTCGGCTATGGAGTGTTCACCAGTAGTGAAATTCAGTAAGTGAAACTGCTAAGGCATCTTGAAGCTAGCTTTGCAGTGTAAGCTGATTCCTCTTGACCTTTACTGTGTTGTCATTCTTACAGTTTTCTTTTTTCTTACAGGCAAGCAGGCAAAAAAGTACTAGTGCAGATGAGGACCATATAGATTGAACAACTGTCAACTGTCTTTTCTCTGCCGTGCATTGCAAAAGCCTGTATGCATAAAACTTTTAAAATGTCAAAATTATCAGAGAGGAAAAAAAAAATCACAGGTTGTTCAGAAACACAGTCTACTCATTTCAGCTATTCCTTTTGGTATAAACTGCATTGTTAAGATGTATTGGAGTAGTTGCTGCTCAAGTGGTATGAAATTACATCACTTGGGAAGTATTTGTGGTAGGAATCTTTTTGGGAAGACAGATTTTTTTCTGAAATTCTCTAGTGTACAACCAAAAGCGTCCACAACATTAAGGACACGTTCACCTGTGTCCCCAGGTATTTTCCATTGCACTGACTGTTTCACTTATATCAAGGAATAATGTTCTTGCTCCAAAAGACAAAATATCTGTTGATTTTGGCAGAACAGTCTTGGGTGCTTTGCTTATAAAGTTTATAGTTCGGCATGGCAATGGATTGTAAAAAACAATAGTACCAGTAGCAGCTTTTCCATGTTACTTTAAAGGTCTCTGAGTTCTCAGTTGGTTGCAGAATAACTTTGACATATCAGCAGGTGGCATCTTAAAACTTAAGGACCTCCCTTATTCCTTGAAATCTGATTCAAAGTAACCTTGCCATTACTGAGGAAATGTTCTTGAATAATTTAGGAAAAAAAAGTATCGTTTACAAATGATAACTGAGAACTATTGTGCTGAAGAGCAGGATGCACAAAACCTGACAAGCCCATACAAAGTAGCGTGAAAGAGCAATGGTAACTGCCAGAATGGTTGCTTTAGGCAATGGCAGTAACTGGGCTGAGCTTCCCAGAAGCCTACACTGAAATAGAGCTCTTCATTCTTATCTTTCACTTTTAAGACTAGGGGTTCCTTATTGTCTGTATGGGAGAAGGAAAAGAAAAAGGTTGCATAATGCTGTGTATGCCACTACCTTGAATCTAAGTCATGGTGCCAGTAGTCTGTTTCCCAGTTTCGGGAAAATAATTTTTTGCTGCTGGCAAATGATATTATTTTTGCATTTCAAGTGTCAGAAATCTGTACTGCAGTGCTAATGATTCAGCATGCTCTTCTGAAGCCAAAATGGAGAAGGGATGGGAAGCTGGAATAGGACACTTAATAGCGTTGGATTTTTCTATAGTGGTATTGTTATTAATAATTTTCTTTTTAAGGACATAGGCATTTACTGTAACATAACTTGAAAGCATGATTTATATAATTAAATAATCAGATTTGAGGAGAAGCAAGATTTCTGCTAACCTGTCTATGAACAGTTCAGCTTCTTTGCTTATGTATAAAAAACAGACAAAGAAGTAATCACATAAATTCTTCCCAAGGACAATTTGATTTACTTATTGATCCATTCCAAAGCACAGCGGGGAGAGAATTAAGGTCTTAGGGCAACCATATATCTATCCGGTGATGTCTAACTTTCAGTACCTGATTTTGCAACTTAAATAACTTCAGTACTTCAATTAAATATTTAATATACTTTTATATCCTCTCACTTCTCAGAAGTGTGATAAGATTTTGTGGCCGTGGTCCTCTTGTAGCGTAGATGGTGAACTTAGAAAATGGAGATTTTCTTTCAAGTGGCCAGCAGTTATGCCTTTTGAGCTTGAGCAATCAAGGGTGGAATATTGTCAGAATTGCTGAGAATACTTCACTTGGCCTCTGCTGGAGGAGAGGCAGCTACTGAATTTGTTCCTTCAATAAAGTACATGTAAGAAAAGGCTGCGGAGTAAGTGATATGTTTTCTCCATCTGAATAGGAAATTACAGTTAGCACATCATGTAATTCTGTGAAGTATTTCAGTGAAGATGATCTGTGAGAAGACAATACTGAGAAATCTGTGAAAGCAGGTGAGAAACTACTGTAAGGCCAATAAAGTCTTTAGAGATTACATGCAATGAAAAGAAAAAAAGTAACGTTCAAGAGCTCTAGGTTGTAACATTCTCTCTCTTAGGTATTTCTGTTGGGCCACTGATTTGGGAGAAGTCATACAAGCTGTTAAGATCAAATCTATTGGCAATGAACAATTCCGAGAAAGAGATCTTACTATTTTTGTCAAATCATTGTGTTTGTCTTATAATAGTAGAAAGTATTCTCCTGTCACTAAAATTTAAGGAGACTAATCTGGGAGAGAAATTGTCTGCATTTGAGACTGTGCAGGGTCGTGATGTAAGATAAAGCCAGGAAGAACATTTTGTAGGAACCAAGAACAAATTTCCCAGCAATATGAAACAGACCCAGCGTCACTGAAGTCTGTACAACTACCCGTATTTGCAGCAGGTATGAATTTAGTCTTGCATCTTTAAATAGTTTTGCTATACTCTAAATGATTTAATCATATAGAGACACCAGAATCAAAAACATTCATGTTTTCTAATGCTCCCAAGTCTCTTTCAAGCCCAAAGAGCTCTTATTTTTTTACAATGTAATGTAATATGTGTAACATGCATTAGCATGTCTCAGATAACATCACTGAGGAATGCAGAGAAATGTAAGTTTCATTGTATAGAGTATAATTATCTTTCATTACGACTGAGTTAAGTACTTATTGAATCTATATCTATTACTGACAGGCTGTATTAAACCAGCTAGGGCAAAATGCTAGATCATGTAGTTCATGCTGAAGAGCAGCACAATGGCTGCTTCAGTAGATAGATAAAAATGGGCTTGACTAGGCAAAAAGGCTATGGTGCATATTCTTATTTCCGCCAAAGAACACAGTGCTGCATTGCAGCAGTAATTCAGTCTGTGCAATAAGTACTGTAACACAGTGCAACTCTTGCTCAAATAATTATCTGTACACAGATTCTCCCAGCAATAGCCATTCTTCACAATCACAGTACTTCCACGAAACCTGGTTTGCTCCTGCAGTCTTCCTTCTCTCTTTCTCAGTCAAATACAATGGTTGTTAGCTATTCCCCCCATCCTGTCTGCACCAGTGGCCTGACTGCTTTTTGCAGACTCACAGCAGTCCTTTGCTCCTAAAACTTTGGTTTTCCTTTTTCTATATTGGTTGTTCCCATCATGCTCTCTTCTGCCTAGCTCATAGGCTCATATTTGAGATGCATTTTATAGGTTTCCTTCAATGTGCAAAAGCTCTTCTTCACTTTTGCATATAATTCTCAGCTAGTGATTTCGTACAGACTGAAACCTTTGGTATGAATGTCAGTCAAGATCTTCAACGAACATCTGCCATGGTGAGAATCCTGGCTTTTAGTTCTGTGTCCTCTGCTGAATCATGCTGGTTTTTCCACTGGGAGTCAAGGTAGAGATTTTGTGAGCAGGAGCATAAGACGTAAGCCTGTGGGACTGGTACGCTGTGCTATCACAATCTACCTTCAAAGCAGAGATTATAGTGATGTGAACTGGCTGCAGCTTTATATTGCATTTTGCTACCCTCCCAGCAGCATGTTGGTACGTTGACTGCTTCATCGGAGAAGAACGCAGAGCTCTGAAGAACAGAGTGTTAATCTTTTTCTTCTTTTAATGGCAAACTTTGACCTCAAAAAGGTATCCATTCTTTCTGTTTTCTATTTTTTATGATGTTACGTCTAGAAAGATATTTTCTGTCTGGACTTTCTTGATAGTCTTTTATGGAAGTACGAACACACTATTTTAATTTTTTCCCCTTCTTTCCTTCCAACTCACATTGAAGATTGAAAGCATTTTTGATCAAAGAAGGTTTGGGGATTATTTGTAATGCGTTCAAATTTGAATGTAGAAAATGTTGCCGAATTGCTGTGTTTTCAATAGATGTAAAAATAAGATAATAAAAGAAATAAATTACACGGTGTTAGAAAAGAATGGAGGATTTATTGGGCTTGCCGTTTCAGAGAGGAGTGCTGGTTTTAAAAAGGAACACAATGTAAAAATAATTGTGTTTTAATTTATGTCAGAAAAACATTGCTTGAAGTTCTTTAGTATTTAGTTACATCAGTCGTTGCAATAGTATTGTGGGATGTTTTAAACATGAAATTGCTTTACAAATGGCTTTTTATAGAGACTTGTGCTGTAATTGCAAGAACATGGGGCAGTTGTACTCATTATACTTTCAAATTTGTAAGCAAGTGAGATTTTTTTGTGCCTGTTTTTCTGTACACGTTGTGAAAATCTCCAGCCTCATAACTTTTAATCATTTACTGGTAGTACACAGTTGAGAGAACAAGAACGGTGCTGGTCTAGTAGTGTCTGTATGTTGGCATGCAGACCTGTCTGAGAGATGCGTTGAAAAGGAGCCTGACGTAAAGATTCGTTACCAGTGTAATGGTGAGAGGAGCAGGCAGTGTTGGACAGATCTAGTACAACTCCCTTACTAGCCATTGCATATAAGAAAGATTGGGAGAAAAGAGTATGCAGCAAAATTTTTCAATGTGTCTTTTGGTGCTTTGACTAATGAAGTTCCTTTGAGTCTTACTGCAAACGCATGCAGTTTTGGTCAGCGGAGGCTTTACAGGTCTTATCTCCCTGTGCCAGCATTTCTGAATGCGGGCCTGAAGCTGAAGTAAAAGTTCTATAGCGAGCCCAGATCTCCCAGGGAGCTAATTTGGGTCTGAATTCCCCGTTGCAGGGGATTATTATTGCTTAATCTGCTAATAATGTGGCAGTCTAATCAGGTTACTTTACTTCTGCATGCTGATGCATTAAGGCTTGATTTTTCTTCCGTAGAAGAAAATAACAAAATTCCCACTGTGTTCTGAGGAAGAAAGTTTGGGTCTGCAGTTTGCTTGATGTGTCAAAAAAGACTCGATGTTTTATCTTTCAGTATGAGAAAGAGATAGAGATTTTAACGTATCAAGGATAATGCTAGTAAAGACACCATAAAAATCTAGCTGATTTGTTTGATTTAGAAAATTTTTTCCAAAATTTTCCTTCTGCTGACTCAGATTATTGATTATTGTTAATTTAGTGACAGAATAATTTTCTAAATGTTCTTCTGACTGAACCATGCAATTTCCATTCTGTTAAATTCCCTCAAACAGTACAGACACTTGTCAGGTCAGTTTAAGATTAATTTTAGATGTTTTTTAAAGGGGATTTTACATGAAGAAAGGGGTACCATCTTTATTTGCTCATTTCAGTTGTGGAAAAGTCCAGAGAAATATTCTCCACTAAATGTGATAATAAATATTTCCCTCCAGTGTTTCCATCTGACACATGACATCATTTGAGTAACGAAAAGGATGAGTGAAACTGCCTGGAAACCAGAGTAAAATCAGTTGATCAAATTCCATGATCTAGATCTAAGATAGCAAAAAAAAAAACCCAACCCCCAAACAAACAGTTTTAATAAGGCTAAGTTATATTTTAGACATTTTACTTTTAATGCAAAGTGCTGTTAATAGTATGGTATAGTAACATTTTAAAGTACATGACAGGATTTAGGACTTGAAGTTTAAAATGATCCCAGTAATGGTTGAGTCTACGATACTGAATTCTGCAGTTCATTAGTAAATATGGTGGTTTGTTTTGTAGATTTTTTAATGATACTTAGGAGAAACAGTCCTGTCACATAACGCTCTATTACTGCACAAGGCTGTGTAGAATGCAGCTGGTAGTGGAACTAACTGAAAGAGCAGTTTAACAGAATTTGGCATGGTATTTCCTGGCTACTGTTGGATGCTAATGAAGAACTTCAGTATTGGACTAGATCCAAATGGTGTGGGAATCTAAAATACCGTTTTATAGGTAGAAGTGCTAAAGTTCAATACTGTGATATAAAAAAAAGCTTGTTTAGTGTTTTGTGTTCAGTCAAACTGTGCTGGTGAGTAACTTTGCTAGGTATCTCCCTATTTGGGAGCACTAATATCTAGACCTAGCTTGGGCTGAGTGGTTTGGTGTCTGCCTTCTGTGAGGGTGTGATCTGGATCAGAGAGAGGGATTTCTGTGTGTGCCTTGGAGTGTGTTCTGGGAGTGCCGAGCACAGACCGACAGGCTCCTTGCACAAACCAGTTGGGACCATGTTTTCAACATTCGCGCCTGTTGGTAGTGCCTGGTGAGGTAGGACTCCTCGTTTGGTTTAGTACTGACCCCTTTAGTACCGAGAACAAGTTGTTAAATCTGACAGTCCTAGACCCCCTGCGGATTTGTGATGTCCCCTGAAGGACTATTCTGCATCCTTGATGCAGGCTGCCCAATGGTGCGTATTCAATTAGAAAACCAGTACTGTTCGACCAAGCACCAGGGTGCTGAGCGTGCCTCCCAGTTTTCTCAAGTCCTGCAAGTATTGCAAGTCTGTACCATGATAGCACTATTGATAACATCCTGCTTAATGGAAGGCTAATGAAAGGGAAATTAATGTGTTATTCTGCTAGGAATAAAAGTATCAAGCCCAGCTTATCCTGAAGTATAGTAATGCAATGTTTAACACATGACAGGACAGAATGATGAAATTTCTGTTGGAATTGACTCATCTGTGAGAGCTCCAGAGAAGTCATACTGCTGCCCTGCAAGTTACTATATCTAAAATTACTAATACAAATACGACCTCTTTAAACATTTTGATAAATACTGATAGACGGCTTGTGCCTTTTTGACTGAAAATATCTTTTGCTTATTACAGTTAGAGAAGGATTTCAGACCTACAGACAAATACTGATGTAGTTTCACTTGTGCAGCTGTTGTATTAAACATGGAGAGAAAATGGTTTCATTTTAACATACTCCCTGAACTTATTACTAATTACTGGAACTGAGAATCTGCTCTAATTTACGTCAGTGGAACAAAAGGAAAGAAAAGTTTGAAATGTGACTAAAAGTAGTGGTGGAAGTACCAGATGCTGTGGCTGACAGTCCCCAAGCGTCATAAGGACTGCTTAAATGTCTCAACGTATTATTGGTGTTTGCATTCTGGTTCTGCCTAGGTATCTCAGTCATAACATAAGAGCTACTGAACCATAGACAGAGTGTGAGTAGAGAATGTGGACCTTTGAAGAGTTTACAACCTAGAAGACAAAACAGATAAAAAGAGGCCTGAGCAGACATTCATTTAGCCTGGATACACAGGATACAGTATTAGGATTTCTCTGTTGTCTTAACAACTCTCCCCATTATACAGTTCTGTGTATAGCTCATAAACTTAATTTTTTTATAAGAACTGGTATTGGACAAAACAAAGCCCAATACTAGTTCCATGGCATGCCAGAAGGAAGGTTTACAGGACCCCGAACCCTTCCAGTGACAGCAGTGAGCACGAAGCAGATCACAAACCAGTGCTACTGTGCTTAAAAAATATGGGCTGACTGCCAGAGCTGGAGTTGCTGAGAGGAGGCAGTTAACAGGAGGGAAAGTGAGAAGGCAATGACAGGAGTTTAGGGAATGAATGGAAAGAGGTTAGAATGGAGTTTAGTAGGCAGCTGGAGTGAAGTTCAACTTCCAAATCCTTGGAAACTATTGAAAAAGGTAATTGTCCTGTCAGTCACGAGGCTGGTGATAGTACTTGTGGTGACCGAGGTTTTAGTTCTGTTGTTGTGAAGTCTCATCTTGATAAACTGTGGGTTGGGTTCCAGTGGCTTAATGTCTTTCCTTCTGGTCTGTCACCGAAGCAGCCTCGAGGTGCTTGATCTCTCAGTTATTGTGCTAACAGTCCAGTAATACCTTGCAGTTCTCGGCTATGTGCGAGTTCATCAGAATGTGATAGAACCTTCGTCCTATGGACCAGGTGTTGCACCAAGTCCATAAGCAAAAGCTGAAAGGTCTCACGTATTCCGTGCTAATTTCTGATTCTCATCAGTTAGCAGTTCTCGATTAGACTCCTTGTGTATTCCATCTTTAGGGTTTTCGTGAAGCTTAACACATAATCTAAATCCCTTTTAAGACTCTTAATTGTGCAGATGGCTTTGCACATACTAGTTTTATCCCATGTGATTAGCGAAGAATTTCTCAAGAAACATTCCTCCCCAAAATCTTATGGTAGCTGCAAAGAAGTTGATCTGTCTTTTTAAATGATTAATTGTCTTAAAAGAAAAACACATATTCAAATGGAAGCATTTCTGTGTCTGTATGTACATGTTTGAAACAGCAGGCTTTTAAAATGGATTTGGCTACAGCTTTTCAGATGTTTCAGGTATGTTTAATTATTTCCTGTTTCTAAGAAACTATCTAAAGCATCAAAGCTCACAAGAGATGAACATCTCTCATTTGAAGAAAATGATTGTGATTATATATTCCTTGACGAAGAATACAGGAAAATAAGTCACCCTTGCTTTTGAAGCACTAGGTGCATCCTATATACAAAATCTTAATTGTTGCATGACTTTCAGAAATGGTCTGAAAAACTTAAATCTACTTTGTTTAAAATATATTTTTAATAAATTTAAGTACAGCTGTTAAGGAAGAAATGGAATTGGGCTCCTAAATTTTATGTAAAGAGCATACCCCATTATGCCTGCTAAGAAGAATCTTGTTATGCTGTCAAAATATGAGCAATTAGCCTACCAGTCATTAGGAGATAAAACAAAAAAAAACCCTCACCAAGTGAATGAAATGTATTCTACATAAATATTTAAGACCAGAAAGTGGACTTAATTCCTATAATTTGGAAGTTGTTTAACGTCCCTGTCTTCTCTTTTCCTCCTTCCGTCAAATCATTAAGCTAAACAGAAATGGGTAAACCAAAGCATGTGGTTTCTAAATTAAGTTTCTTCTGCATAATGGTATAATAATCTTTTTTTTTGTTTGTTTTTTTCACAGATACTTTCAGTAGAACAAAAGTTCAAAACCAGAAGTTCTTAACTCTTGATTCCCTGGTATCAAGGACGCATCAGGCACCATCTTCAGTCTATTTCTTCAATATTTTTGGCCAAGCAGAGGGAGAGCTTTCTTCAGTGCTTGTCCATCTGTCTTGGCTGAATTTGAGTTCTTTACTGTTTTCCTTATATTACAAATGCCTAAGAACAGCAAGGTAGTGAAAAGAGAACTAGATGATGAGGTCATTGAGTCAGTTAAGGACCTTCTCTCTAATGAAGACTCTTCAGATGATGCCTTTAAGAAGAGTGAACTTATGGTTGATGATCAAGAAGAAAAAGATGTAGATGTTGAAGGCTCAGATGTAGAAGATGAAAGGCCTGCTTGGAACAGCAAACTTCAATATATTCTGGCACAAGTTGGATTTTCTGTGGGATTGGGGAATGTGTGGCGATTCCCATATCTGTGTCAGAAAAATGGTGGAGGTAAGTCTTGTCATAGCTAGTTGTAGCTAAATGATGAAGCTAACCTTTCATATTTCAAGGTTAGCAGAGATATTCACAGTAAAACCTGCTCCAGTGTGTCAGGTTTTTCTCTCAATTTCTGCCAGAGCCTATGAGGAAAAACATGTATTCTCTTTATTTAGAGAGACACATCTGTTAAAGTAAGTAGCAGATTCTCGTAAGATTCCATTACCTCACTTTAGGGGGATAAGTTCCTGAGATGACCTTAACTAGTGGTTAAGCAAAACACATCTTTATGGAGGGATTGCATTATTTAGGACCTGATTGCTGTTGTGCTAGAGTGTTCTTTATAGCACTTGGACAATAAATCAAGGCATTAAATCTTCATCCACTTTAAAGACCAAAGCAGTATTCAGTCTTTAGTATTTAGCAGTACTAAGTTTCACACCTTTAGTTTTATCTGCCTTTAGCTCCTAAGCCATTTGATCATAACTTATTTTCTGCGAGAACAACAAAACACTGTAGGGCAGTGAAGAGGAATTTTTTACTGGTAATAATTCCAATCATAACATTTACATTGAGGCAATACATCTGTTTCATGGTGTTATATGGTTAAATGTTTTCCTAAATAACAAGTTACTTTTCACTTAGAACAAGAACATCAAGCTGTTTATTTGTTAGCTGTCTATCTATGGTCTTGAATGTAATATGAAGTATGAGGCTGGAGACCTTCCTTTATTATTGCAGGATTAGAGTTTTATCCTGTGCTATACTGTACTCTACTATGCTACATTAATGCACATGCTATTGTAGCTAATTACTTAGCTGAATTAAAAACAAACCTCTCACTTTCTATGATACAAAAAGCGAATCTGTACTACAGAATAGAAAATAAAGAACAACATTTTATTCATGCTGGATTTTAAAAGTTGAATGGTAAAACTGATGTAATGGAGGAGTATAGAAATGAGCTGGGAATATAATCAGAGTACAATTTTGTACTTTCTTTGTTTTCTCTTATTCAGTTCAAGCAGTAAAAATGGAGTTTATACTTTCAAATATTCCATCTCCAGGATAAGGTCTACATTTTTTTATACCTAGTTATAACATTTTTTTTCACTCTCATTTAGCTTCCTTTTTTTTTTTTTTTCTTTATTTGGAGAGAAATAGTTAAGTGGTTGAGTTAATGTTTTGTGTAGAATCTGAAGTTTTCTTCATCTGTAACCGTGATGCTGAGAAAACATGTTGAACGTAGTTTCTCAAAACCCACAGCTTTTCTGTGGATGGCAATCTTAGCTAGTCTACTAGACACGGTATAGGATAGATCATGTATCACTACTAGTTGAAAAAACAAATACATGTGTTAATGAACAATTTTTAAAGCAAACTGATTTATAGTTAAGGCTGTAGCTATTATAACGTCTATATTCTGTATCATTTCATCTGAAGTATAGTGTCAAGATGTAGTCTCAAGGATAATGCATTACAGCCGTTTGTTTTGTGTAGCTGTGTCCCTTTTGAAAGTTTGTGTTTAATATAGTTAGTTACTAATGTTGCAAGCCCATTGGATTCTCCCTCAAACCGACAGAAAAGACCAGTTGGTATGTTCCTTAGGCTGGTGAGTTCATACCGTCATGCACTTCATAACTTCAAAGTTACTCTGCCAGTGAATGTAAATTTAATTCAGATCAAATATAAATGTATTAAAGTAATTAATATTTCACATTTTAGAAAAAAACCCACAACCTTCAGGGATTATGGCTCTTCATTAATCAGACTTGAAAAAAGAAATATGGAGTCATTTCAGGTTGAAATTAAATGTTTTCCCCTGTGCTGTGATTGCAGGAACTTGCATATATAGTGTAGTCTGTGGAGATATAATGTTTTCTGCACGTGGCTCAGACTAGGATGTATTTGGCTTTTAACAACAATTTTGCACCATTTTAGTGAATTGCAACCTTCAGAACAACAGAGAAAAGCAAGTGATCATTAGAGCTAAAGCTTTCTTGGTTTTGAGGTTAACCATAATGCAAGATAGAGAAGGTGACACAAAACATTGATGCATGAGAAGTACATTGGTGCCTGTATACGTGTGTGCAGATGGACAGATAATTCTCACAAGTGTGTAAAAGAATAGAGGAAGGGAGGGAAGGGAAAGTTTCAACGCATGGTAAAAAAACCATACGTTTTATAGGAGGTTCCAGTTTTCTGCTACACATACTATTTCATATATGTTTCATTCTAGGTAAAATTAGAGTATTTTTATGCAACCCACAGAACTGTTCTGTATTCTTTTGCTGAAAAAACTTTCCTATAAAAACCCATGAAGTCTCTAAGCATAAGGTAAACAGCCTTTGTGGATTTTCATTAGAACTGTTTCAGTGGAATATATGGCTGGGTCTCCACCTTCAGTCTTGTCCAAACATTTTTTATTTTCTTCCCTATGTTTAAGCAGCTTATATCTGGCAAATACTATCAGGAGAGGGGAATATACTGAAAAATAGTAAACCAATAAATCTATTCCAAGTTTAAACCAAAAAGAAGTAAACCATACTTATTCATTAGTTCCCTTCAGAAGTTTCTTCCAACCTGTGTTAGGTGTTCCAAAGCCATCAGTAAAAGAGAAGGCAAATCCTAAACATTTAGTACTCTTCAGTTTTGTCTTTTTTTTTTAACTTCTGTGACATAAACTACAAAAGCAACAACATAAACATAGAAAAGACACAGAAAAGTTAGCCCAAATAGGTGTATATTATTAGAGGGTTTTGTGGAGAAAAAATTGCGTGTTTACCACCCTCTTTTCTAGAGGGATTAGGTTCATTTATGGCTGTGGCCTGTGGTATGCCAACACTCCTGACTTCAGAACTCTATACTGCTTCATTGAGGTATCTGCGGTACCATCTTCAAAGGTAACTTGCATATCGCTACACTGCACTGTTACTTGGACGTCCATAGGTATCTTTCCAATCTCTATTTCCAGGTCTGGTCTGTACCACCAAGACAACTACCTTCACTTTCCCTCTTGTGATCCTTTGACAGTTTTTCCTGTTGCTTTAATTCATATAAACTCATAAATATTTAGAGTAATATCTTGTATTTTTTATGCTTATTTATGTTACAGCCAGACCAGGTAGGTCTTTGCTGGCTTTCACACTTGGCTTTTTCCCTCAAAAAAGTTCATCATGAGAGGTGAGAGAAGAGGCTAGTATGCAGCTGGGACGAACTTGGATCCACATTTGGGATGTAGCTGTAATGCAGTGTGATGGGTTGACCTTGGCTGGACGCCCGGTGCCATCAAGCCACTCTATCACTCCCACTTCAGTAGGACAGATGGGGAGAAAATGCGATGGAAAAGAAAAAAACTTGTGGGTCAAGATAAAGGCAGTTTAATTAAAGCAAAAGCACAGTAACAAAAGGAAAACAAGATTTTATTCTCTTACTTCCCATTAGCAGGCAATGTCCAGCCACTTCCCGGGAAGCAGGGCTTCAGTATGCATAGCACTTGCTCCAGAAGACAAAACATCATAAAAAAATGAATGCCCCCCTCTCCTCTCCTTTCCCTTAGCTTTTATCTCTGAGCTGACGTCATATGGTCTGGAATATCCCTTTGGTCAGTTTGGGTCAGATGTCTTGGCTGTGCCCCGTCCCAAAATCTTGCCCCCTCCCAGTCCACTGGTGGTGGTGGGTGAATGTAGGAGACACAGCCTTGATGCTGTGTGAGCTCTGCTCAGCAGTAGCCAAAACACTGGTGTGTTATCAACACCTTTCTACATACCGAGAGAAAGCACAGCTCTGTGGGGGCTGCTATGGGGAAAATTAACTCCATCTCAGCTCGACCGAATACCTGCAGGAAGTATCAAGAGAAACAAAAAGGCTGGGAAGAGACTGAGATCACTCCAGGGTGCTCATTTTCTTGACTTGGGATGAAAGGGAGGGCTCAAAGGAGTTTTAGGCTCTGCAAATGAGGGGCTGAAGGTGTTCAGTAAAGTTTTGAGGAACTCGCTATAGATACCTCTGCCTTCTTCACCTCTGTCCTCACCACAGGTCCCCTTTCTCCCTGGTAGGCAAAGCCCAGTCCCCCCCGTCTGGCACTTAAAGCACCTTTTCCACTCTTTGCAACCTAACAGCTGTTTCTTCCTTGATGCCTCACAAAGGTGCTTTGCTCTGGAGCAGGGTATACTCTAACTTAGCTTTAAAGGTTTTTTATATTTATCATTTTTACACTACACAGTTCATTACTCCTTTACTGTATGAAGACAAATATGTGTGTGTGTTCAGATAGGCACAGTTCCTATGTAAGAATTTCATAACCCATGTTACAATGCAGTAGGTTCAAAGCTGCCTCAGCTTCCTATGATTGATAGTGAGCCTTAAAAATAAACTGCTCAGGTCTACACAGTCTTGCCGTGAGGCTAATACATAGTGACAAACTAGACCTATATTTTCCTGCTGCTCATTGCTATCATCTGGTGAATAGCTTGCACACCTTTCACCTTTTTCCAACAAAGGACATATTTAAAGTTTATCCTGTTTGGCTGTCTTTTTCCCTTAGGATTAGCAGAAGTAGAACGGTACTTTCACATATTAGAAGTAACAAAAGCAAACTAAATTAGCTGTTCTACTAGAATAAATGATATTTGAGGTTTATTATTAAGAGAGTTGAACATAGTTGTCTAAGCGGTGCTTCTAGTGTTACAGGTGTTATTGGGAGCCTACAAAGTACTGCACACCCAAAGGTTTTGTGTTGCATTTTCATAAGCATTAACTTAATTTTCCTGACTTTTTTTTTAAGGTCTTCTTAATATCTCTGAGCCCTAAAAAGTCAAAAGAACTAGTAAACAATGATAAACAGCTAAAATCTGTGAGCAGCACAGGGAAATCTGTAGCAGATTATCTTGCTGTTATGTTTTGGAAAGGTCGACGGGGGTAGAGTCACATAGTGAGTTTTTGCAGTTAAGTAGTCTGTGGATTTTGTACTGGAATACCAGCAGATTGAACAGTTAAGTTCTGTGGTCTTATAAAAAGCAAAGCCGCTATTGATGAGAAGTGCTGAGGAAATAGTATGTCAACTGTTAACAACTGAATAGTCATTAGAAGCTACAGTCATTGTCTAATACAAGCAGAACGGGAGCAAAGCAAGTATTCCCTTGTATTGCAAAACTGAGTATGGATGCAGTGGTTTCATTATTTAGCTTTTGATCAATAATTTATAATCAGTGCCTTGAATTCACTGATGACTTCAATATTATTTTATGTGCTGATTTAAACTATATTATCAGACTTGAAATTTAGTTGTACTTCAGTGTGCTGCAAATGTCTTATTTTTATTTTGCAAGTGTAATTCTTCATTGAAGATTATTGGCTAAGGGGATTTTCATCGTTTAAGCACAAATCTGTAAATAGGCGCACCTGAACATATTTAAACTGTGAAAGACTAGTGACAGGAAGACTATCCTATCAGTAGGATAGACTGCAAACCTACAGGTAAAACATAAAACCTTTTACCAGAGTTTTCATCATGAAAGCAGTTTGTATTTTGTAATGGTAAATAATTTCACTTATAGGAGCTTAGTAGACCGTAAACCTCTAGTATTTTGTTGCCCACTTGTCATAACTTTGAAAATTCTAACATTCGGCATTGAAAATAAGTTGATCTTCATCTGAACATCAGCTTCTCACTAGCTTTCTATTAATAAGTGTCCAGTGAGCTATAATAACTGGGATGTTTCCTCAAGGCAGTGGTAAAGCTCACCTTCATTGAATAAGAATTAAATCAGGCACTAGACACTTAATTACAAACTAACACAGCAGCAGTTGAAACAAATCTGGAAAGTTACTAGATTTTCCAGGTGACATCAAGAGTGGCTAGGAGAAAAGTTTTTCTGTGGTATCAAGATGGTAATGGTTATGTCGTCTTGCATTATTGCTTCTGAAATTGTTTTCCAGCTCCTTAATCACTATGAATCATGTCATTTTATGTTCTTTTTTTCCACCTGAGCATTTATAACAACTTAAATCAAAACCAATGTTAATATTCCATTTCTATCAATAATGTTGCCAAATGTAGTACATATTGTAATACCAAGAGAGACAATTTACCTGTTATTCCATTATGGTGCTTGGTTAAATAAAAAACCTAAGAAATCAAAGCAGTGCTGTGCACAGTATTAACAGTCACCCATTCCTGAGATCTTTTGTATCTTTGTCATTCATTCTACTGAAGAAGAATGTGGTATATTTTTTAGGTTTTTTTTTTCCTTATGAAGTTGAGATCAGTTTTTTAATATGAAAGCCAGTGTTTAAGACCAAAATATGCAAAAAAATGACTTTACAGTAGAACAATTTTGAAAATGTAGAAAGGAAGCCTGGGGATGCTGAACCACACAGAACTGTAATATCCAGAAGGTTGCTTAGCTGGCAGGCCTAGCAGATAATATAACTAATTGTAGGATGCTGTTCAAGGCCAGCATGTATAGTTTATTGTTCTAATTAAAATAAAAATGATCCTTATTCAATATTGTAACTCCAAGGACCCATGTTTTCATGCACTGGCAATTAAGAGGCTGAGCTGTTTCCATAATGATTCTGGTTTATGATGAAGCGAAGATGTCTTACAGTTCTTTGAAGTATGTTTAGTTTCAAGGGAAGGCTGAAACAAAATACTTGTCCAGAGATACTGTGGTTTCCATAGGGCACAGAAGCCCTTTGCAGCTGTGATATACAGTTGTATAATCCAGCTATGTCCAAACTGTATCACTCTGAAACTCGCATGTACCCTATTTTCCATTATGTCCTTCTTTTGGGGAGGGGCACAAGATTGGAAGGGAGCTCAGCAGGTTTGAATGGTCAGGAGACCAGCACTTCAGGTGCTCTGCACAAGACCTGCAGCATAGAGATGAAGTCTGCTGGCTACCTACACCGAGTTACAGGGTTGTGTCATGTATAATGTAATGTGGATTTAACACCACATTTATTTAACTCATATAGTTGAATCTAACTGATAAATCTTGCAACTTACATTGATAACTGCACCATAAAACACCCACGTCAGCCCAGTCTTTAAACATGTGCTTAACTTTGCAGCCTTGTGATTAAGGTTGTGGACTGGGACACTGAAGAGCTGGGTTCAGTTCCTGCTCTAGTACAGTCATCCAGTGGGATACGGGGTAAGTCACTTAGGCCCGAGTTTTTTTGAGCTGTTTAGGCTTGTCTCTGCTCAGCTATGCAACACGTGTCTAATTAAGACCTCAGGTATCATTTACACTGGTGTTATACTATTTAAAAAACTACATACATACTGTTGGTTTTCAATTAATTGTATGACCAATTTTTTAAAGATAGTGATGCCATAGCCTCTCATTTGTGGCATGAATTAACAGTATACTTCTGTCCCGCAGAAATTTTGAGAGAATGTTGATGATAAATCAAGGGTATTTAATGGTATTATTTGTCTTCTATATTCTTAAGACAGATAGTCACCCTTATTTTGGAATATGGTTGTTGCTCCATTCCTCAGTTTTCCTCATGTTTATTTCCTTCTGTCTCTGTTGTCTCTCTTTTCATACTTCTTTCTGTTATGTGCACGTACAAGATGAACCACAAGAGACACCAAAGTACTGATGGGGAATGTAGCTGCTACCTCAGTAGAAATAATACTTAAGTCTATACTGTGCTGAAACGGGTAGATAGACCATGATGTGTGGCTATGTGAGGGAGTATTATAACTTCAAAACCAGTACATTGTTCAGATACTGGCATACGTTTTGACCAAATGCTGCTCAAAAAATATCATTGCATATCATATTATCATGTCACAAAAATAAAACACAAAGAGCTAACAATAGCCTGTAGGCTGTGAGGTAAAGAAGGTCAATATTATTTGTCTGGTCCACCGGTAGTTTTTTCTCAGATTTTCTTTCTTCTGTCTCTTTTCTTACTTTTCTTAAGACTCATGACTGTAGTTACTCCATGCTTAGAATCCAAGATCTTTATAATGGAAGGCAATATCCAATTTGTGCATACTTAATGAAAAGCAAAATAGCAAGTGGACCTGAATAGGAGTAGATAGTACCAGAAAATCTGAGGCCTCCTGCACATCTTAGGAAAGTTTAGCTTTTGTAAAACTGTATTCCATGAGATAAGCTACCTACTAAGGATATGGAAATGACAGTGTATTTTGATAGACTCCTAAAAAGCCCTGGAAAGTTGACACTGGGTGAAGAAACTTAAAGTAGGACTTAGCTGGAGTTGAGGATAAATCCCAAATTGGTTTCTGAACTTTGCTCAGCTTCCTTCTCATCAGAGATATGAATAGACTGATTAGACAACTTAATAGCTCTTAGTCTAAGCTTCTGAGGGCTTTAGATCTTTGCTTTGTAGCTTGCTCCAACATGCTGCAGTCTGCATCTCTCAAGTGTTTTTCTTTAGCCTTACAGTGATTACAGTCAAAAGTCCTAAGCCCTTTGAATTAGGTGGCCAGCACAGTACTCTGTATTGCAGCATAAGAGCCTTTGAAAATTAGGTGCCACATTGCTAATTGCTGATGCCTAAATGTTTTGTTAACTCTAGTACTAAATACTCTTCAACAGCAAGGAAGAAGTTAGGCACTGAACTTGTCAGTGCACTTGGTGTATGGATGTATTTGCTTGCAATTAATTTCACTGAAATAAATAGAGATACATCCTGAAGTTAGAGTTGTATACGACCTCTTCCTCAGAACAAGGCCTTAAAAAAAGGAATTGTTTTACACATACATGTCTAAAAGTGAAGTACCAGTTGCATTTTCAAATATATCTTCAAGAAGAGTTTGTGAATCCTGCAAGATCTGGATCTAAAATACTCCATTTCATTTCCACCTCATGTCTCTAGTCTCTGTCTGGAGCCTGATAGAAGTGGGCTGATACAGTTTTCTTGCTTGGCTGGATATAATCATTATTTTCGACATTGTGAAATCCCCTTTCTGAGCATCTGAGGGGCACATGGAGAAATCAACAGTAAGGCCTGCTGAAACTGCTTAAGACTGGATAAAATTCAGAATGTTGTATGCACAGTATTTTCTGTATTTCCTTTATAAATTCAGTCTTGCTGCTCTGATACAAGTCAAGGTGTAGAGTTTTTTAAGAAATGTTGATTCAGCTCCTGATTGCATCACTATATTTCTAAAAAGTTTGATCAAATACCCAAAATGTCACAAAAGTGACCAGCTAGATTAGATAATAACTCACTTTCAGTAAGTTTTGTCTCAAAATGTTACAGTGCTTTAGAAATTCGATGTTTCTGGGCTTTTTGTATCTTATAAGATGTATGGCTAAGATTCCGGGAAAATTGCTCTTTGCATGTGATCAAAAAAGCTTTGCAGTGAATGACACAAATTCCAACTTGAAGCTGTTAGGAGGTTTCACATTTGTTGTGTCCAGTTCTGACTCTTCTCCCTCTGATTTATACTTTGTTCCTTTCATAGGTGCCTATCTTGTGCCATACTTAATCTTGCTACTGATAATAGGGATTCCACTGTTTTTCTTGGAGCTTGCTGTGGGCCAGAGGATCCGCCGAGGGAGTATTGGTGTGTGGAATTACATCAGCCCTAAGCTTGGAGGAATTGGATTTGCAAGCTGTGTAGTAAGTTTTTCACATTGATGGTGTGATTTGCTTTCAGTCTGTACAATTTAGACTTTCTGTTTTGCTACAGGAAAAGGCCACTGGTTTGTAGCTGGGCTTCAAGGTCAGTTTACAGTGTTTTGGAAGATATGAAATTAGTACATTAAAAATGTTGACATGGAAGTGTCTGTAAAACCAGTCAACTTCTATTTTGTGATTCTTCTGAAATTAGGAACTAGGGAACAGAGTAGTCTTCTGTAGAAAAAAAGCCTGTAAAAAATAGGTGTTACATGATAAATACAGAAAAAAGGGAAAATTTAGAAAATGCCAGGTACTTTAATGGGGCAAGTAGTTCAGTTCTGCCTTATTTTAGTTAAAATTAGATTCAGTGGCTGATATGGAGAAATATGCAGAAGTTCAGTAGGGATTTTTTTTTTTTTTAATTTACAAATGTAACGAATAAATTTATCTCTCTTATATTTTTTTTTAATGTAGGTATGTTTCTTTGTCGCCCTGTACTACAATGTCATTATTGGATGGAGTCTGTTTTACTTTTCCCAGTCTTTCCAGCACCCATTACCGTGGGACCAGTGTCCTTTAGTTAAAAATACATCTCATACCTGTAAGTCTATATTAATGTTCTTAAAAATCATATAAAAAATTGAGATTTTCCATCATAAAGGAGAAAAAATACAATTCAAAGAGATACTTGTGGTAAAAAGTGTTGTATGCAAAGCTGGTTTTGCATCTTAGTAAGGTGTCACATTACATGGAAAAAATACCATAAAGAAACCTAATCTAATATATACTATATTTGGAAAGGAACATCACTGTCAACGGCATTTTAAAGAGTAATGGAATTAGGAGAGTGATATTTAGTGTGTTGCATAAAAAAATCTGATTATTTTTTGTCTGATTTTGATACTGTTTTTTATGCTGCTTTGGTGAAAAACAAAGGTAGAAGACAGATATTTTTACATTTCAATTAGTAGGATACTGCCTGGTGACAAAGCAAAAAGTGTTGCATTACTAACAAAGCAGAAAATGGAAAACTGTAAACATCAATGAAATGCATGTGATAAAAGCATTGTTTGCTTTGTAAACCAGTAGAAATTAGATAATTGGTCATTGGTTTGCTGCTATAATGAGATGGTCTCAAATGGACATTATACAACAGCATTAAAAGTTCCTTATCCCTTGGTTTTGGTTATCTAATAACAGTTACGCACTTTGCATTATCCTTGCTCTTGAAATATGAAATACTTCATTTCTTTTTATTTCAGATCTTAAGTTTTCTTTAATTAACTTTGTGTTTTCTTACCCCTTTAAAAAAGAACATAACCAGGGACATTTGAAAAGTTGCACAATGCTTCTGTAGTGTCTTTGCCAGAGTTGCTTGCTTCAGTTGTTTAAAATAATCAGTATTTGTGAGTGTTGGCACACAGGCAAACTTACAGTATTCCCCAAGCTATTGTCCGTTAATTGAGACACAGTGTTTGTCTGTTTACATATTCTTATCCTGCCTAAATATTAAGATACAGTGTATCAGCCTAACTTTAGTGGAGGTCATCTGAACTAAGCTTAAACACAGAGAAGTATTGTATTTGATACATCATTTTTGACAGTTTATTTCAGTGAAGATCTGACATCTGTGTTAGGTTTCTTAAAATTAGTGTATTTAATTAATTAATTTAATTAAAATTAGTGTATTTTTCCCTTTTCATTAATTAACCTTTACTCAGGACCTAGCTTAGAGATACGATTGATTGTCAGATATAAGTAATTTATAAAAAAGTTAAGTGCATGTTTTCTTTGAAGAATTCTTCCTATTTATATGTGTGTTATGTCTAGATACATACAACTTCTTAAACTGTTCAGTAACATGAGTAAAGCAGAATTACAGTATAATCAAAAAATCACTTCTGGAATACACATAGCAACTTTCACTTAACATAGCTGTGTAGGAGCCTTTTTTTCCTTTTCTCATCACTCTGGTACCGTTATGTTATTATTTTATGATTTCTAATAGTAATTGAGTGCCTGTTGATTTGAGTGTCATATCGAAGCAGACACAACTGAGAATTTGTTTTCCATATATTTTCAAATTTAATATAAATCAGTGTTCAATTTCAGGAGATACTTTTCATATTATGTAAGTCACTATCATATGTAGGTAATCTGATCACACGTGTGATAAATGAGATATCTTCATCTAGACCTGCCTCCTATTTAGTACTTCAGTGAAAATTAAATTTTGCCTAGGACTTGGATTGACCATATCAGAGAAATACATTATCTGAAAAGGTTGTTTTACAAAGATTTTTCCAGAACCTTATACTAATAGCAGTCACTTTTTCTTTTCGTGAATGTCTTAAGACTCTTTGAGTTTAGTTTCTCAGTACATGACAACGATGCAGTTGGGAATATTGGGAATTGGTAGAACATTGTTATGAAGTGTTGGGAAAATAATTCTGTCTTGAACCCATTCTTTGCCTGCTAACATCTCTTGACAGTTGTGGAGCCAGAGTGTGAAAAAAGTTCTGCAACCACTTATTACTGGTACAGAGAAGCACTGGATATTTCCAGCTCTCTGTCAGAGAGCGGAGGTTTAAATTGGAAGATGACTATCTGCTTGCTGGCTGCCTGGGTCATGGTATGCCTAGCCATGATCAAAGGCATTCAGTCTTCAGGCAAAGTGAGTATACTGTTTACCTAAATCATGGTGTTTTACTTTGAAACATTTCACGACATTTTTGTTCACCACACCCTCTCATGAAATCTGTAGGAGCAGGTTAGAAGCTGTGACTCACCCCAGTATTTGTATAATCTCAAGTAGAGGAATGCTTGTAGTTAAGCATTAAAATTGTGGTAATTCTAGTGGGAATTGTAGTAATTTAGTGGGAGTGGAGATCTGAAGAGAATAATTTCTGTTCTCATCACCGTAACTGTTGCAAGTTAACTGCACCTCAGCTTTGTTTTATTGTTAACACAGCGTAAGTCTGCGTGTTTCTGAATGTCTAAGGAATTGGGTTTCCATGTATACTCACAGTATGATTGCAATGCACTCAGGTCCTCAAAATTCCTTGACGTTTTGCTTTTTATTGTTACTGTCATTGGTATCCATGCTTTTGTCATTAACACAGCTGCTTTTCAGGATTCTGGATTGTTTCTTTTGACTAATGACTACCAATCCCTGGGCATCTGAGTCCATCACCTTGTCTTCTTTCCTTTCCATGTCACTGGCTGGATTGGCTAGTGAATGATCTACAAGCTCTGTTGATCTCAATTAGACTTTCAGATGAAAAATAGTTTGTTCTAATAGCAAAAATCTTTACCATTAAAGAATTTGGCACTGAGGTGGAAATTTCTGTGACCTCCTTAGTGTATTTCAGTTAAAGAAACAACTAGCAAGTTTAGCGAGAGAATCATTTTACTAAACTTTAAAGCACAGAATAGATTTGTTTTCATTCATGATAGAAAATGAAAGATTGTATTTTACTACTAACTTTTTATTTATGCTTTATATTAGATGAGTCAATGAGTGTGCCAGAAAGGTGTTCTGTTGCACAAGTGTTTAAGTGATACGGAAGCCCCAAAGTGTTGGGCTTCACCAATGCAGTAGCAAAAGCATGGTGTTTTGGCACGGAGCGCTGCGCAGCATTGCGCTTCATGATTCTGACAACGCCGTGGCTTTTTGTTTGTCCAGTAGTCAGCACAATACTGCTTTCTAGTTTTTATGGCTCAAACCTGCTAGATCTTAAATCATTTCTGTAGATCACAGAATATCTCCAGCTTTTCTTCTGTTTTGGCAGTAAGAATTACTTAGTGGTTTGAATCCATCAGTTATATACTTTCTACTGACTCTATCTTCTCTCTTTCCAAAGACAGAACGAGGTTCTGTTCATGCTGCATAGTTTTACCATGCTATGTACTTGAATCAAAGTGTGTTTGTAAAGTGAAGCATTTCTAAAACAGTAGACTTCTGTGCTTCTTGTCGTCATCTCATTGAATTCATACTGAATTTCCCTGGAAGCTCAGCAGTTCGCTATCAGTTTAGTCAACACAATGGCAACCCTATTGTTCTAATACAGTACAGAATTTATTTTACAGTCATGTGATTTTGCTTTCTTCTGCAGAGATAAGGGGAATGGAAAGTGTTCTGCCTATTCCTTAAGAGTGTATCATTATCAATTCAGTCATATACTAAGTAACAAATGAAGCTATTGAAAATAAAGTCTGTGGATGTCATGTTAAATTTCTTTCTAATGTTTTTCAGATCATGTATTTTAGTTCCCTTTTTCCTTATGTGGTACTTTTATGCTTTCTGATCAGAGGACTGCTCCTTAATGGGTCAGTGGATGGAATTCGTCACATGTTCACACCTAAGGTATGCGCTTAATTTCTGTTGGCAGTGTATTAAAGTTGCAGTGGCAATTTGATCATTTATGAATGCTCTCATTTAAGCTTATTGTCTTCATAGAACATTTGACTGTTTTCCTGTTTGGTTAAATTGCAAAATTGTTGTTGACCTTAGTGGCACAATACCTAGCCCTAAGGTCCAAAGGCTGTAAGTGTTCCAAGGGTCTGTGTAGAGTTACCTCCCTTAGGTGACAGGTTCACACAGTTAGATGCCTTTAGAAAGCTAAGCAACTGAAAGTGTTATTTCCAGGATTTAGGATGGTTAGAAAGCTCCAAATACTGAAAAGAGAAATGAAGTTTAAATCTTAACCATTCTCTAGGACTGAAATGCCTAGTCCTGGGATGTCACAGTGAAATGCCTTACCTTGGACCCTGTCATAGACTTAGATAATTAACTTGTCCCTTTTGAAAGAGGACAAAATTGTCCCTTTTTAGTAATAGTGGGTTTTGCATAGTAGTTGTTTAGTGTTGTTTGCATAGTAGCCCAAAAGTGCAGGAGACCTGTCTTTAATGCTCTGCTCATCTTGTAAAAGTAGTGTAAGTACTCACCACTCAGCTTTCCTTACCGTGTTCCACATGGTTGTCATGCCAAGATAGCAGCAGGTATAAGCATACATTTTTTACTGTCAACATTTTTACTGGGAATGTGTCTTACAGAACTTTAGAATCTAAAATATGGAGGTGAGAAGGGATGTTACAAATCATGGTTTAGCCTGAAGATCTAAGTTCTACCCACACCCATCTCAAATGCTTGTACTGTATCTATGCTACAGGAATAGCATGTTTGAGTATTCAGAGCCATACTTGCTGAGGAATGCGTAGTGCTGGGCTTCCTGTTGTATTGCTGTATTATGAAATGGACTTTCCAACAAGTACGTTTTGGAATACAGTGGGGAGAACAGGACTGATGTTTCAAAAATGAAAGCTAAATAGTAAGATCATGAAAATCAATGCACGTAGTGGCTAATGCCAGATGACAGGGGTCTTGTCAGTTGTTTTGATTCCGGGTGTTTTGAGTCTGTGGAGAACTGTCATCCTATAAAAATTACTTTTGTTAGCTGTCACGTTGTTATTTCTTGCATTGTGATACGCAATTGTGCTCCACCACTCACTGTCACCGCCTTAGAGTTGTGGTTCTGCAGGAATTTGCAGGCTGCTCAGGCAAATTTGGGAAATCTGAGCAACAGAGAAATGCAGTTCTTATTGATGTAGAGGAAGTCCGATGCACAGGTGGAGTACAGGCCTCGAAGTTATAATTTGGTTTCTCAACCACAGTATTAATCCTTTCTTTAACCAGAGAAGTACCGTTAGGTACTGAGGGAAAGTTAAACACTGACACACCCCTTGAATACCAACACTTCTTCACTATTTCATCTTTCATGAGTTAGACCTAAAATAAGTTGCAGCAGATGCTTACTTCATAGTAACTTAACTAACTTAATCATACAGTTACTTCAAGTGTTCAGATAAACAATCTTGAAAGAAAAATTGTTTTTAATTTCTTCCACTGGTTTCCAGTTCTGTATCTCAAAACTTAACTCGTGGCTTAAATTTGAGGTTAGGAGACCTATGTGTCACATACAGCATATGTGAATATAAGCTTTCAAAAGTATTTTCATTATAATGTCTGATTGTTTCTGTACTTGAACACTAATTTGGACTGTAGGTTTGTGTGAAATTACCTGAAGGAATTCAGACTCGCCCTCCTGTTGTTGTTTCTACTTGCTCCATTGTGCCAACAATTTATTTGGGCTGGCAGACTGTAAAAAGAATTGCTAAACTGATCTAGGCTGAAAATAATCCAGGTAGATAGACATGAGGGGGAAAGGAGAAACATCTTTTCAGCCTCGATTAGTAAAGCAAACCAACCCCATTTTGACCACAGACGATCACAACACACTCCCACAGAATCTGAGTTACATCAGCACAGCAGAGGACTGGCACACATTGGTGCAGGTGTGAGAGCACAGGGCTAATGAGGAAGCAGAGGATTTCTTTCTTTGATGTGGTTGATGAGCAAAGCAGAAATTCTAAATAATAATCTTAATGAAAAACCTAAAGAAAGGTATATGAAAAGCTCACTGAAGTCAACTACTACAGTGAAGCTGCAGGACTGTGTGAAGCTTAAACACAGAGCCCCCAAAATTTCACAGAAAATCTCTTATAATAGCAAATAAATTACAAGTATATTTTGAAATGCTAGGCAATGTGTATCTGAGAACGTACTACCTTTGATGATACCAAATGATATATTGCAGAAAGCAGGAAGTGTTTTGATACCTAAACCATTTTCAGATTTGGTAAAATTAAGCCTATTCCTCAAGCTCCCTCTAGTGGAAAAGCTCTAGCATGACTGTGGGATACAGGCAGCTTGAACTATGTGCAGTAGCTACTGGTGCATTGTAATTATAGCAAAAATTGTAAGTCACGAACAAGTTTATTGTCATAAAAACCTTTTTTTCAAATAAGTTGCATTTTATCTATAGGTAAAAGAATAAAGAAGGTATGTGCTATGTACCTGTAGTCAATATTATACCTGTATGGGAAACTGCAAAATTTTTCAAAATGTTATCATAACTATAGCAGACTTCTTTTTTTTTCCCTTAGAATAAGACAGTTTTCTGCTGCTGGCATCTATGCTGATGCTTTTTAATTTTACTGTTTTCAATAAGCCTAGGGTTTAAAAAACAAAAACCAGAAAAAAAACCCAACACATTGACAGAAGTAAGGTCTTTCACTGTTAAATGAATGGAGGCCATGAATCAACTTGGGAAAATCTGGTGTTTAAATTTCACATGTACTTCTTTTTTATGATTCAGTATCTAGAAGGATCTGAGATAGACAGATGATGACTCATAACTTTAAGAAAGATTTTTCTTGATGTACGGTCATCTGAAAGAGCAATATAGTTCAATTCTTTGATAAAAGGCTTAGTTTTCCCTCAAATACATGACCCATTTAACTCAGGGTAAGTTCGAGGCATCTAGCTTAAGGGAGATTTGACTCGTGGACTATACAGATTGTGGTGGCCAGCATTTATTTCATATGTTGCATTTTGCTTTACGTATTTGCATGTAGTAGAATTCCATATAAGTATGTGTATCTCATGGTTGCTTTTTTTTGGAAAAGTAACAACAAAACAACTTTCAACATACCTACTGCATTTATAAAAGCGTTGATCATCCCCAAATAAATCTTAATTCTAACAACTAATAATACATGTACTGTAAAAAAAAAAGACGGTAAAAAAATATAAAAGGATGTTCTCTCAATAACCCTATAGCTCCAGTAGTGTCTCATTGTTTGGAACATACTCTGTTTCTCTTTAAGGATTGTATCATATAAAGTCAATAGAAGTTCTGGCCGATAAGTTTGGTCAGCTTTAGGTATCACATTCAGCTTTCATTGTATCATAATGAAAATATAGTTGTAGTGGAGTATTAGCATTTTGTGATGTAGGTTGTCTTCCTGTTTTTTTTTTCTGTTGTCTTTTCATATAATAGAAATGCATTTTATAGCTGACATATATTATATCTAATTTCAAACAGCTTGAAATAATGCTGGAGCCCAAGGTCTGGAGAGAAGCTGCTACTCAGGTGTTCTTTGCCTTAGGGCTTGGATTTGGTGGAGTCATTGCCTTTTCAAGCTACAACAAGAGAGACAACAACTGCCATTTTGATGCTGTACTGGTGTCCTTCATCAATTTTTTCACTTCTGTGCTGGCAACTTTGGTGGTGTTTGCAGTGCTGGGTTTCAAAGCAAATATCATAAATGAAAAATGTGTTATCCAGTATGAATATCCATTTCTTTTTTTTATTATTTTTATGGTATATTTAATTTATGAATTAACACAGATCATTTAGTTTGATTTCTCTGTTTTATTGTGTTTTGCAGAAATTCAGAGAAGATTTTAAAACTTTTGAAAATAGGCAATCTGAGCCAGGATATGATCCCACATCATATCAATTTTTCAAGCATTACAGCAGAAGATTACAATTTAGTTTATGACATTATTCAGAAAGTTAAAGAAGAAGAGTTTGATTCTCTCGGTCTGAAATCTTGTCAAATTGAAGATGAACTTAACAAGGTGAGAGTAATAAGTAAGGTTTAAATACAGAGAATGATTATTTCTAAGCCTGAAATGAAAAACCAATACTTACACAGAGTATCAGTACAGGGTACCTATGAGCAGTGCACTTCTAGAGGTCCATATGAAAACATGGTTCTGTGCAGGGTCGCATCCCAAGTCATGTGAGGACTTTTGGGTCCAATGTCTTAATATAGTCTTTACTATTCTGATAATTATATTGCTCTCCTCACGAGGCTTTAAAGTTCTGGTTTGTAGAAGAGTTGAGCATGAGGATTTTTCCAAAGACTAAACATAGGTGTACCTATTCAACATCTCAAACTGATTTCTTCTATGTTAAGATACACTTATTATTTACTTATTATATAATTGATTAATGAATATCATCCTGGTTTGAAATCTTTCCAGTAAACCAGATCTGGAAAAGAGATATTTTTTTCTAGCTTTTTCAGAGGGACTTCCAGTTTTAAACACTGACCTCTATGTAGTTGCACCAGTATCTGAAGCTAAAATGTGAAATTGGTGATTTGGACATCAAAAGTTTCTATACTATTTCTGCCATTTAAATTTGAAACAAATAGGTATAGAAATGAAGTCCTTTATATACTTACTGGAGAGAACAGAGTATATTTTGTAGCAGTCCAGTATAATAGCTCTCATGCAAAATTATCAATGAAAGAGAGTAAGAAGTGTGTTGTTAATATCAAGCAGCTTACAGATTCTCAGCCAAATCCAGTGTTTCAGTAAATACTAAGTTTGCAGGTTTGGAAGAATTGCATGTTAGATAGTAGCTTCCCACTTAAGCTTCAAGGCTTAATCAATGACATTGCATGAACATGAAGTCAGACTGTCACGCTAGAAAAAAAAAATACTGTCCATGAATAATAACCTGTGGATTTTTTCTCAATGGCAGGCGGTTCAAGGAACTGGTTTAGCTTTTATTGCCTTTACAGAAGCAATGACCCACTTCCCTGCTTCTCCCTTCTGGTCAGTCATGTTCTTCCTCATGTTGGTAAATTTGGGACTTGGAAGTATGTTTGGAACCATTGAGGGCATCATCACACCCATTGTCGATACCTTCAAAGTCAGGAAGGAAATTCTTACTGGTGAGTTGCACAAACTTTCTTTTCTCACTAGAGCAGTAAGCTAAAAATTTTTTTGGGGAGTATGAAGTCTTGTTTTCTGACATGAAAGTTTTCAGTTCTGACTTTTACAGAGCAGTAAGTCGCTGTATTCCAGGCTGGACTTCCATGCACAGGCACATTAATATCTGCAAGTAAAACCTTTTCCTGAATGCTACAAGAGCAGGAAGATCCTAGAACTTTAAAATTTAATGGTGGATTTCTGTTACAAGTTTCTGTATGGTCAGTCCTTCTGACCTCTTCCAGAACACTTTCCATTCCAGTCTGTGTCACAGTTCACAGAAACAGCAAAAGGAAAGAATGAAAATACATTGCAAATTACTGCAAATTACTACAAATTATTTCTAAGTAGGCCAGTGAAATCTTAATTTATGATTAAATGTTTATTATGTTAAAAATCATACAGTTACTCTCTAGAGGGATGTATTTTTCCCTGTTGAATGCAGAAAGGGTCTTAACAAGATGTCTGGTTTTTGGTTTTTTTTTTTTAAATGCCTAAAGTTATGTGACGTGTAGCCTGTTCATGCAGTTCTTATTGTCTTGTGACAGTTTCTCTTTTTGAGATAGAACATCAGCATAAAATGTGAAAGTTAGGTTTCTGAAAATCTTCAGGACAGCTGCAAAGGACACAAATTCAGATTTCATATACCTGTGACAGGAGGGATAGAAAATAAAAAATACAGCTGTGAAGGAAATAACAGAATCATAGAATCATTTGGTTGGAAAAGACCCTTAAGATCATTGAGTCCAACCGTACCTGCCCACTACTAAACCATGTATCTAAGCATCTCATCTACCTGTCTTTTAAATACATCCAGGAATGGTGACTCGGCCACTTCCCAGGGCAGCCTGTTGCAGTGCCTGATAACCTTTTCAGTGAAGAAATTTCTCCTAATATCCAATCTAAACCTCCCCTGCCACAACTTGAGGGACCAACACCCACCTCAGTACAACTTCCTTTCAGGTAGTTGTAGAGACCAATAAGGTCTCCCCTGAGCCTCCTTTTCTCCAGGCTAAACAACCCCAGTTTCCTCAGCTGCTCCTTATAAGACTTGTGCTCCAGACCCTTCACCAGCTTCATTGCCCTTCTCTGGACACACTCTAGCACCTCAGTGTCCTTCTTGTAGTGAGGGGCCCAAAACTGAACACTGTATTCAAGGTGTGGCCTCACCAATGCCGAGTACAGGGGAAGGATGACTTTCCCTGGTCCTTCTGGCCACACTGTTTCTGATGCAAGCCGGGATGCCTGGTCACCTGTGCAGAGAGGTGGCTCATACTCAGTCAGCTGTCACCAGCACCTCCAGATCCCTCTCTGTGAGGCAGCTTTCCAGCCACTCTTCCCCAAGCCTGTAGCGTTGCATGGGGTTGTTGTGACCCAAGTGCAGGACCTGGCACTTGGCCTTGTTGAACCTCATACAAATTGCTGCAGCCCATCGATCCAGCCTGTTCAGATCCCTCTGCAAAGCCTTCCTACCCTCAAACAGATCAACACTCCTGCCCAATTTGGTGTGATCTGCAAACTTGCTGTGGGCGCACTCAATGCCCATGTCCAGATCATTGATAAAGAACTGGCCCCAGTACTGAGCCCTGGGGAACACCACTTGTGACCTGCCACCAACCACTTATAACTCCATTCACCACCACCTTTTGGGCCCGGCCATCCAGCCAGCTTTTTACCCAGCAAAAGAGTATGGCTATCCAGGCCATGGGCAGCCAGTTTCTCCAGGAGAATGCTGTGGGAAACAGTGTCAAAGGCTTTACTAAACTCCAGGTACACTATATCCACAGCCTTTCACTCATCCACTAAGTAGGTCACCTTGTCAAAGAAGATCAGGTTAATCAAGCAGGATCTGCCCTTCATAAACCCATGCTGAGTGGGCCTCATCATCTGGTTGTCCTGTATGTGCCACATGATGGCACTCGAGATGATCTGCTCCGTGAGCTTACCTGTCACCAAGGTCAGACTGACAGGCCTATAGTTCCCCAGATCCTCCCTCCGGCCCTTCTTGTAAATGGGCGTCACATTTGCCAACCTCCAGTCAAGTGGAACTTTCCCAGTCATCCAGGACAGTTGATAGATGATGGAAAGGGGCTTGATGAGCACCTCTGCCAGCTCCCTTGGGTGGACCCCGTCCAGCCAAATAATATATTTTCTAAGAGTTAACCCCCGATACACTGGTCTTTCCTGACTGCCGAGTCCTTAGATAATAAGTAATATTTAACTTTGCTAGATTCAAGAATAAAATTCTCAATAAAGATCAATCAACTGATTTTTCACTCAGGTTTTTTTTTTTGTTGTTTTTTATTTTTAAATTAGCTTTTAAATTCTTATTGAATAACCAGTGTGACATTTAGAAATTAGCTGTTTTCCCTAAGTATATATGCAAATACCATGATATATAGTCATTACTCTGGAGTAATGGAGCATTTTACAGTAATTCCTTGTTATTGCATTTGACAAAAAAACTATTAAGATAAAGGAATAATCAAGAACTGCCTTTCTCTGGTAATTTTTTTGAGTGTTATGCATGCATGATTTTTGCTAAACTCAGTTGTACTCAAAGGATTACAACTTATAATTAACTTACAAAATTGAAATGCCTGTGTTATACTTCATGTGGTGTCAGTGGGATTTAAGAAGGATTATGCCTGCACTAGAGTTTGTGCTTAGAAACCACAAATCTTCAATTATTGCAGAAGTGTGAACACATTTGCAACTTTTTGCACCATGGTTCCAGTTCAGTCCCATTTGAGAAATCAATTTCAAACTGAGTGGAGTTCAGTTATTTCCAAATTGGAGTTTGCTTGTGTATGTGCTGAGTTATGATGAGTATATCTACCAGAGCCTTAGTTTACAACTAAAGATACATATTTTTGGGGTGTAATGGTAAGGCACGATGGGAGAACAAGAATAACAAGGATTTCTAAATTAACATACACATGGTTCTGATGGTCTAATTCTTTTTCTCAGGGTCAGTAATAAAACTATGGTTAATGAGACTCAGTTTGGGGAGATTTTACCTGAGTTCTTCTGGTTTTGTCACCTTGTGTTAGGTGTTCACATTGATCTGTAATGATCTCTTTGATTCTAAATTTCTATTCTCTGAAAGTCATCATAACAATAGTTACTACAAGGTTGAAAAAAGTGATTGGTCTTATACCACGGTATTTAAAAAAGTGACATTGTCTTCCTTTCACTATTTTAATCAATACTAATTGATTACCTGGGGTTTATGCAATGGGTATATTCTGTAAGGATATTTTATACTTTGGCTCAGATTCATTTCACCTAATTTTAGACTGCTTAGGTGTATCACTAGCCTAAGTTCTCAGTGGGGGACAAAAAGGGCTCTTCAAGTGGAAGAATCAATCTTACTGGTGCTCAGCATACAATTGATTTCACAATTTATTGGAACTTGGCTTATTATATGGCTACTTAAGCATTCTGTCCTATTCTTGATTAGTTTAGTTGGAAAAAATTATAACGAGATTCATTATGCAGGATCAAGCGTTCAAGAAATGTATTTTGGGTTGTCCCTCAACAAAAGAAGGGACAGAAATTTTGTTGCTTAGTGCACAAATACATTTAGACAGATTATAATGGAAGTTTCTGCTTTGAATGATCTAGGGGAAGCCTATTCAGCCTTTTTATATTTTAGAATCATAGTCTGAAACTTTGGTTCTTTTCACTTCTAAATTCCAAAAAAGTTATGTAGTGACCAGATAACATCATTTATGATGTTTAGCTTACCTGTTCTGTTTATTTTAGCCTTGCATTCACATTAGGTTGAATGTTTAATGAGAAACAAGTCACTTGATTAATCTCTGCTGTTTAATCAGGACTGCTGTAATGTGGCAATTCCAGTAATTCTAATTTCATAACTTTTGTGTTATGTAGGAAATAGGTAGGATTCCTAATATTCTTGAAATTGAGACCCCTCCAGAAAGGAAAATGTTATCAGCTTTGATTATGTGAAATAATGCATTTTATATCTTTGCTGTTTTGAACTGTCTTTATTTCCTCTTTGTCTATGGAAATTTGTTATACTTACAGCTCCCATTTCTGTCCTTTATTCCAGTCATCTGCTGCTTGGTGGCATTTTTTATTGGCCTGATTTTTGTGCAGCGCTCTGGAAATTATTTTGTGACGATGTTTGATGACTATTCAGCTACTCTGCCCCTGCTTATCGTGGTAATTTTAGAGAATATTGCAGTCACTCGCATTTATGGAATAGACAAGTAAGTGAAGGAAATGTATCTCCCTGTCCATATCAACAGTATTCATTACAGTAATTATTACTATTTTATTCATGTTGCACAAAGTATTTGGGGTGTACACATAAATACAAGTAAGTAGAAAGTGGGTCAGTCTGGAGGTGAATCTAGTCTTTTTTTAAGAACAGGTTTGGAGCAAGCTATACTGCATCAGGATGGTGTAGTGAAACATAAAGAGCAATTGTAACAGATTCGATGAGAGAAAAATGCAGTAAAAGAAGCAAAATTAGAGAGTGAGAAAGGAGGATGGATATGCAAGTGTGAGGAATTCATATAGAAGTAAGACAGCAAGACAAAGATTTCAAGAAGTAATAAAAATGGTCTAAGCAGCAGATGAGGATGAGCATTCTGACCAGATCAGCAGTATTCCAGGCAGCCTGAGAAGGGAACAAAGCAAACTCTAATGGCAGCTAACAATAAGAAAGTTTCAGTTTATGAACTAGACTTAGTTTGGGGGTGTTGTAGCAACTAATTGTTCTTTGCATTAGTTGTGAGAGGAAATAGAGAAAATGATAGCAAAGAATAGGGTCAAAACTTGCTTGGAAGCAGCACAGTTGACAATGAAGTCAAGTAATCTTCTCTCAGTGATGGCTGCAGAGAAAAGACTGTTAAGTCCCTCTAATTTTTTGTCTTACGACTGAAATCACCAGAATGTGTTCAAGCGAGATCAATGTGTGCCACACTTAAGGAATAGAAAAGTTTGTATCAAAAATAGCTCATGCCATCCACAGATAAAACAGAGTATGCTATACTAGCATGTTGAAGTAATTTCAACATCTGTGATTCCTTTGCACGTACAAAGGGGGACATAGGATGGGTGGTTTTTCATTTGAATTTTCACTTGTTCAATCTAAGTAATCATCCAGTTCCTCACCATAATGAAATAAAACCATAATAAGAAAATTCAATTTTATGGTTTCCAGACATTGTTTCTGGTCTATGCAAGTAGTGCCTGGTCTGCTTATTCATTAAGGGAGAATTCCCACTTGGGCCACATGTATAATCCTATAATTGATCACATAGACACGAAAACACCATGTAGATGTTTTTACACATGAAAACAAAAGATGAAACAGATGACCTGGGTATCAGGTTGGCAATGTCCGGTCAGCTAGAGTTCCACTGTGAAGGGAGGTAGACAGGCTAAAAGTCAGCAGCTTAACTGGTGAAGAAGTTGGTGTTCAGGAATAACTAAAATATGCTAATATGCTTCTGAATCAGAGTGCAGTTGATTCATGTCTTCAGAAGGGGTTCTGACAGGATATAGTGAAAAGTTAACAGCCAAATTTCTCATTCATAACGGCCACCTGGACCTCCCTCTGGAGTATTCCTAATATTTCTTCTGATGCATATTTCTCCAGAATGTCCTTCTTCAGGAACCTAGCATCCTTGTTTGCAAAAACTGCCAGAATCAACAACTTCAGGTTGTCATTGGCTGTGATAGCACTAAGGGGTCCTCCTCGTAGATGAAGATCCATATATATGTCTTATTAGACACATTGTCTTTGATCAGATAGAAAAAAACCACCCATTGCTTCCAAAGGGATTACAGCCAAAGTATAGAAAAAAGAGAATATGTGAATCCCTGTAGCCAGTAAGGAAAATCTGTGACACTGGAATCAGTGCTAAATTAGCTTGGTAGCTTTTAAAAGAGGATAAGTAGGATGGAGATGATGAAAGAAGAAAGTGAAGAGATCCCAAAAAAGAAAAGGCTATCTACAGAGGACAATCCATTTGTAAATTCAGCTTCTTTTTAACAACCTCAAACTATGCAGTTCAAAAACGTTTTTGAGAGCTTATATGACAGTAGCTTCACATGTGTAAATGCATTTATTGCTACAAGAGCTTTTCTGAGGGAGTGCAACCACAAGGGAGTTAAAACAGAATCAGTGTTTGTCCACACTTCAAAAGAATTAATTCTAAAACTATTCTCTCTTTTTCTACTGGCTCTGGAACCATGTCAAGAGTACAAAAGCAGGAGTTTTGTTCATATCAT
This sequence comes from Gorsachius magnificus, assembly GCA_034008185.1. Classification (NCBI taxonomy): domain Eukaryota; kingdom Metazoa; phylum Chordata; class Aves; order Pelecaniformes; family Ardeidae; genus Gorsachius; species Gorsachius magnificus. Next base: position 171,616,891 of record CM067081.1, read on the forward strand.
AACTTTCAATTTTGAGGCACAAGGAGGCAGATTTAAAACTCCACAAAGATTTATTTCAGCAACTTATATGATGTAAACCATAGCTTGTGCATGAAGTTACTATATATACTGCAGTACACATGTGGGTTCGAAATTAATTTTGCAGAATCTGTAAGATGCGCTGGTTGTATATGTCCTCAAAAGTTATGACACATGCATTAGTAAACAAACCAGTAGACAAGATAAGAAGATGTAAAAAAGAATCCTATAAAAGAAAGGTGAGTTTAAATATCTTTCCAGCATGGTCCAGCAAGCAGTTTACTAAGTCACTGCACCATGTAGCAATTCCTTCTGTTCATCTGTTCTGAACTGGTAGGTAACACAAGCTCTATTTTTCAGACCATCAGGTAATCTAAACTGCAGCCATTTCTATACATGCATTTTTTCAGTGTGTCTGTTCCCTCAAATCAGGTGCTAGGTATCAATTATAGTACTTGAAATCTCATTGTATGCACTAACAATTATCTTTTATTCCCTTCACAGATTTATGGAGGATCTGAAGGATATGCTTGGGTTTTCTCCAAGCCAGTATTATTACTACATGTGGAAGTATGTTTCACCTTTAGTATTGTTATGTTTGCTGGTAGCTAGCATTGTCCAAATGGGATTAAGTCCTCCTGGCTACAATGCTTGGATTGAAGATACGGTATGTATACAGCAGATGCCATCACTGTCACAATGTCTGAAGTATTTCAGAAGTACATGAAAAGACAAAAAATTTGCAATTAGAAATCCCAAATCAGTATAAATAATGACATGGTTGTTTGTTTCTCAAGTAACATTAATGTAAAACCAACCATTTTTTAACTTTACAGTAGTTCTGCTTTAAAATATAACTGCTTGACAGAAACCTTCATGCTTTTTGTGACTCATAGTTTGTTGATGTATGTTGAAGAAATGCTTAAGGGTGGGAGAGGTTGTTCAGTTTGATTAATTCTTATTTTACTGCAGAAAATAGTTGGGTGGTAACACTGAAGAAATAAATAATTTCAGATATTACATCAATTTTTTATGTGGAATTAAATACTGAGATTTAGCCATGTCGTAAACGTTCCCTTTTGGGAACACATATCACATTGTAGGTAACAGCTGCATTATAAACTGTCTCTGATAAGAATGTTTGATTTGTGAAAAACCTGTCTGTGTGAACTGCAGAGTCAGTGCTGCACGTTGCTCCAAAAAGAGATTCAGTCAAGGTAACTTCTAAGAGTTCTGCTAGTCTGTAGGCTCATCAGCCATCAGCTGTTCCTACAGGTTTGCCATGCAAAATAGAGGGAGCATAAAATGTCAGAGAAATGAATCTCAGGGACCCTTCTGCATGGACATTTTTCCGAATTAGCCGGGGTGGGGGGGGCGGAAATCATAGGGAAGATGGGTAAAGTGTAAATACAAGAGGCTGGCTTTACTTAAGGTAGACCAGACAACCACTACTACTTTCCTTGGGATTCTCAGAAAAAGACTCTTGTTATGTTTGATTCTTGCCCTCAAAAATTAGAAAGAGAAATACCTTAGAATACCAAACATACCATTCCTTTCCATGTATAAAATCAAATGCTAATTGAGCTACTAGGCAAAAAGTCTGTTGGCCAGTGATTCATGGATGCACTAGAGGTGCAGGGTGCAGTCACTGCCCCAATAAATGTGTCATAGTTTGCATGAAGTTTATACAGAGTGGAACAATTACACAAGGTGATCTGAGACAGTCCAGGTCTAGACCAGCTATTAGCCTATAGGACAAGGACATATTTTCCAGGCATAGTTTCAGACATCACTGCACACTTGACTGTTCTGAACATCCTTTAAAGGATCAGGGAACAACTACAGACAAATAAAGAAGGCGGCCTAATGTGAAAAATCTTGCTTTGGGCTCTACTAGAGTGCTCTGAGCATCTCAAAAAATGAGCCAGTGTTTTGGTCCTACTCGCTGGCAGAAGGATAGTAATCCTACATCTCCATGACTGTTAAAATTTGGGATCTGTAGCGGTGCCCACATTGTGGGTGCAAGGTGACAAAAAGATGAGCATGTGTTTGAAAACTACATGCTTTGGTGAGGACTCAAGATGTGCTCTTTTTTAAGTAAATATGTATTAATAGTTTTTCTCTTGGGTTGCACAGGCTACGGAAGAGTTCCACAGCTATCCAACATGGGGAATGATTGTCTGTATATCGCTGATGGTATTGGCCATACTGCCAGTCCCAATAGTCTTCATGGTGCGGCGTTGCAACCTTATCGATGACAGCTCTGGTAGTTTGGCATCTGTATCCTACAAAAGAGGCCGGATAATAAAAGAACCTGTTAATCTGGAGGGAGATAATACAAGTCTGATTCATGGGAAGAGTCCAAGTGAAGTGCCATCTCCGAATTTTGGCAAAAACATATATCGAAAACAGACTGGATCACCAACTCTGGATACTGCTCCAAATGGCCGTTACGGTATCGGGTACCTGATGGCCGATATGCCTGATATGCCAGAGTCTGATTTGTAACTGCAGAAAAAAAATGCTGTTTGTTTCTCCTCTCTCACTGATCATGGCTCTCCTACGAGAAGTGGTCAGCTTAATTTACTGTAGGGTGCGATCTCAGGTGCTCCATAGCGACAGTCTTTAAAATGTCATGACTGTGCGTACAGGTTGAGAAAACTCCCTTTGGATTAATTCTCTGGGTTTTCATTTGCACTGAAGGGAACACAGTCAAAATGAATGGCAGCCTACATCTGCCAGCATAGCCATGAATTTAATTTTTGAGTTAATTTCTAAATTTAACGCTTTCTATCTCTGAAGCCCAGGTCTCACTCAAATGATAAAATATTTCTGAGGTAGTATCACTGAAAATCCTTTTTTTCTGCTTTCGGGTTAACTCCCCAGTATTAAAAGTGAGCTCGGAAGTAGTTCACCAAACCCGTGTTTCTGCAAACACTTGTATATACTTATGTAGATATGCTGTACTTATTTTGTTAGCACTGACAATTACTTAGGCTATTAGCTGAGTAAATAACAAACCTGCAAACTATTTTCTTATGTAATAGCTGTATAGAGCAATAGTATTAGAAAATCAAGGAGTAGACTTACAGGAAAGCAAGGAAAGATTCCCTGTTCACTGGGGACTGCATAAACTGTGGCTGTATATTTTGTGTAAAATATTTGCTATTTCAGTGTGAAAACAATGTAAGAGTGAGTCACTCCAAGAACCTTAAGAATTGTGCAGATTCTGCATTTTTTTCTATGCTGTGTGCCTAAAAAGACCTTCTTGATATTTATTGTGGTTACAAGATTACATATATATTATATTTATATAATATACTTGTAATGTAAATATGTATATTCTGTATGCAATTGTTTCAAAAGTTGAAGCAAGATGGCTTTTTTAATTAGTCTCCTTCAGTTTTGCTTCTGTTTTATGCAGGTAATTTTTTTCAGTCAGTAATTGTTAAGAACTGTATGGCATTACATTTTAACCTATGAATAAAGAGATTGACAAGGTATTTCTCTGTGATTTCCTAATACACTTATAACACAGCCTGCTTTTCCCTCAGCTGGACTACCTGAAAGAATAACCTTTAAAAGCTGAATAGAGATGCTAAAAGAACCTGAAAACAAAAAATGCTGTATCAGTCATCTTAATAAACTATTGGACAAGGACTTTTACTGTGAAGACAGTAGTTGATGTAGCACGATACCATCATGATACTCTGGAAGCTAGTACATGATCTATTCCTTACCTTAAAGAGCTTGAAAGTCAGGTGTAGTTACTGACTTCTCTACCTGTAATAAGCAAAGGACAGAACCTAGTTACGTTGTCCCAGCATCAGACAAAGAACCGGATTAATTCATTTGAGGTAAATGCAAGTCTCAGAATCATAACCACGTATGGATGTCTCACTATCCCACTCTCCATCACTCTGGTTTAACCCTGTTCCAGAGGCCAAAAACTGAAACAGATCTCTTACATAGCTCTGACTATTCTCTATCATTCATTGCCCACCTCTTGCCCTTTGATGTGGGAAGAAGAATTGTGAAGGCTGATTTGGGATCCTGGTGGTCCAAGAGGTGAGTGCTTTCTGCTTGTCCACATGGGAACAATGGTGTTCTAACACATATTGTAGCTGCGTGTACAGCTTTGAGCATGTCAGTGTGGAAAAGCTATGCCAAGCAAATGAAAAGGAGCAAAACCTTAAACAAATCATCTTAGCAACCCAATAAAATTCCGTAGGGATAACTTTGTTGTATTTGGGAGGATAATCCCAGCTAATTTTAATTTTCTAACTCGGGGGTTTTTGAAGTTATTTCCAATCATCAGAAAGCTGAACTAGTAGCATTAGTTGAGAAACAGCTATATTTAATTACCAGGCTTATCTTACATTTGTTAGAAGTTGTGCACATAAAATAGAGTTTAAAGTAGTCCTCTAATACGCCTGTATTCGAATATGAGGGAGAGAGCTGGTGTAATTTAAGCAGATTGTGCATCCATAACTGATCAATTGGCAATATGTGTATAATGTGTATAATGGATCAGCATTAGAGACCCAGAGGAAGTGTGTACAAAATATTCATGCTGTGGCAGAGCAGCAGCAGACTTCATCCATCCTATCTCATCAGGCTTCAAAAGTAAGTGGCTGCCCAAGGTGGTTGTCATGCAACCCCTCTGCGCCCAGTCCGCAGAGTGCAGAAGACTTGTTACAGGCATCTTGCCTATAGTGACATGCTTTTATACCTTAGTTTTAAATGCAAAGTGATCACTAAATGTCTGCTGCTACACAAGACACATTAAGAACGTGAGCAAGATCTTACTGTTGAAGTACAGTAGCTACATCTGTTAAAGCCTCACAAAGGGGACTAACGCTACTTAAGCAGATTGCTGAAGATTATTCTGTTGGGGAGTATGTCTCGTTTCTGCCCTTTTACCTGTCTCTGAACACTTCTAATGAGTATTTAGATCTTCTACTCATTTAAACCACTGCTTCTCAATCAGTTGTTTCCTAATAGCTCCACTTAGCATGTCTTACCTTGGCTTTGTGAAATTTTTCAGGCTTGAGAAACTCAGGATGTATGTCCTGTCTATTGCCAGGTGTTCAATTTGTACTTTGATCTCAGCCATGATTGAACACCCTGAAGTGCAGAAGTTCCTTTAACCTGGTTTAGTCAGACAGGCTAAACATGAAGGCACTGTCTGTCCTGATGGAAGAAGCAGGACTGGTCAAAAAAAAATTGCTAGATGTGGAGATTTAAAAACTTTAAAAATAATTACTATGAACTGTAACATCCATGTCCTTGGATATTGATGAAAGAACTGCTGAAGCAAAGTATGAAATTGTATGTACAGTTGCTGTTAAAACCAAGGGGATTTACACATCTTTCGTACTGAGAGCAAATCCCTACTTGCTGTCCTTATGGAGAAGAAGGAAGTGAAGAGTAGAAGGCAGGAAAGAGAGGTTTCAGATATTTATCTACTTAAAAGCCAGAAAGTCTGTGTGTCATATCAGTCATAAGCACAATTAATTTGCCTTTTTTTTAACAAAAAGATCATTGCAAAAGGCAGTCATGCTTAAAATTAAAGAAAATCCTATTTGTGTCCTACACAATCTGAAATAGCTGAAGAACAAAATCATCCATGTGGAAAGTGAAAATACATTTCCAATATAATTTCTTGCAGAAGGCTTAGGGTTTCTGAAACCAACCAACTTTCTGAGATCTGATTTCCCCTAGGAAAGACCACAGAATAAGTCAGCATAAGTATGGCACAAATGAAGGCCACATCATTACCTCCATACTCTTCAATAGAGGTTCTCATATTCAGTGAATTGCAGGACAGATTATACAGTCTTGTTACCTGTTGTTAGCCTTTTTTAATTTATCAAAATATTATTGATACCTTACAAAGTATCATGCACAGAAGAAAAAAAGAGAACAGAGGGGGGGAAAAAAGAAAAAAAAAAATGAAAAAAAGCTGCACAATCATAACCCTATTCTCAGGGAGTAGCAGATACATGTTAGCTGATGAATCCTCATGCTGGCATAAGAACAGTTATCTTGTCACACTACGGTGTAATCAGTTATGTTTGTGATAGCAGTGGCTAAGAAAGCCTTTTGCATTTTTAATGAAATATCTTAATGGTACTGACCACCATTAATGGCTAACATGCACTGTTCAGCTGAGATGCAATGTACTCAAAAAAAAAAAAGCTTCCTACTGCTACAACATCTTTGAGAAATTAGCAGAAATGTAGTTATGCCAGTTTTCAAAAATGCAGGAAATTTAATATAAACATTTAAATGCCTAGTTAGATTCTGTGGTTTGGGAAAAAAGAGGAGGAAATCAAAACTATAAGATGTGATTTACTTCCTTTGCCACTGGATGGTGCTCGTATTTCACGTGTGTTGGTAAAATGGCATGTTCAGGAGTTTTTAAAAGGGGAGAATGCTGTATTTTTATTCTTTACCATGATGGAGAACTCTTCAGGATGATCATGGTTTTGCTAAAAGTTAGAACTTTACTAATATTTTCTACCTTCAGCTGCTTTCATAGATATTTCATTTTTTATATCCAAGAAAGAAAGAGCAACAAATCTTTAATGGTAGTAAAAGCAACAACATACTGTCAGTATCCCAGTGCCAAGGAGTACACTTTTGGGTCTTGAAAACAAGCAGCTTCTTGATTCAATATTTTGAAATCAGGAATTTTCTAACATGTCTTTTTCAAATATCCTATTGTTTACCATTCTTTATTTCTGAAAATAGTGAATTAATTAGTTGGCAAAATAATTAGTGGAATAAAATAATCTCAGACTATACTATTACTACTACCACTAATAATAATATTATTATTAAAAACTTCAATGCTTCTCACTGCCATCATCATTAAATGCCAAAAGTTGCAATGAGGTAGATGAGAGCTGAGGGGCAAGGGGCACTGAGGAAGGACAGCAGATGAAGGAGTGACTCAAGCCTGTAGCTCTTCTTCTGATGAAAGCAACTACTGTGATATCTGGGAGTGTTTTAAAAGTAGTACGGCTACTAAAACATACCTTGGGCAGCTGTTTAACCCTTTTGGTAAAGAAGGTGTAAAGCATTGCTCACTCAGTCTGAGAGAATCACGATGTCTTTCATCCGTACTGTATTCATTGTTACTTAGTACTAAATGAGTGAAAATATTAACTAAGACACTCTTGTCTCAAAGCAGCATCAATACATGTCTTTGTTGTTGATTTTTTCCCCAACAAAGTACAAAGAATGGCAGTGTGAGCTCCCATGTTGTAGTCTTTAAATTATGGTGTTAATAATAAGAATTTATTCAGCAAAAAATCAGATGTAGACATTCTCCCTTTATATTCAGTCCCATATCTTTTACTGCTTTTGAGATGTCCTCTGGGTGTCTCATGTCCAATCCAAATTCAACAGGTGGAAAAAGAAGAATATGTTTTCCATCACTAGAAATTCAAGGGTAAGGGATACTCTCTTAACTAAAAGAAGTAGAACCGATTAGAGAAAAGACAAATTATATGGAAAGAAAAAAAGAATTTTTCTTCAAAGCAAGTCTAGTTGATTTTCGGATTTTTGATTCAAGCAAAAAGGAAATACATGCAAAGGAAGAGTTAGGTTGGCAATGGAAAGAATAAGGAATTAAGAAAAATTATTAGAAGAGTGGTGAAAGGGGTTGGAACTGAAATGGAGCTCATTAGAAGAAGGAAGAAGGAAAAAGATACTGTGGAAATAAGACTCAATGAATGACAAAGTGTAAATTGAATAGATAGTAGGTGACGGGAAAGATAAAGAGGTATGCAAAAAAAAAAGGACTTTAGAAAGAAAACAAGAGTTGATGGCTATGTGAAGTATGGTTTAATCAAGCCTTTAGAAGGAAGTTAGATATAGCTGTTAAAGAGAGGTATGAATCAAAGGTGGTTGAAGTTTTGTTAGCATAGGAGGAGAGAGAGGAGGAACAAATCTGGACAAGAAAATGCTGGGCTGGGAAGACAGACTTGGGTTATGTCAGAATAAATTTCTCTTTAAGCACTCAAGTGCCTTTGACACACTGAAAAGCTTGGTTATTTTTCATAAAGCATTTTGAGATGGTCTGGAGAAAGATGTTAAAGAAATGTAGCCTTCCAAAACTGGTTTATTTTAGCTGTCTGAATTGAAGACAAAACTATCAGGGTAAAATAGCAGGTAAGTTGTGCCATGAATTTAAGGTTTAAGGAGAAAAATAATTGCTTAAAAGCACAGAAAACTCAATGTATGCGGATATGAGGTGAAGACAAATGAGAGTTTGCAACTAAAAGCTCTCAGTCGGAGACCACTGTGTTACTGTGATTTAACATTGTAGTAAATCTCCTGAGCATTTGCCTAGCGTCAAGGATATGAATAGTCCCAGCCATTACTCACAGACTTGAAATTAGCCAAAAACTCAAAGCACCTAAGTGATACGCATTTTACTGCCTGGTCCCTGGAATGGAAACCAGGCCTCCCATATGCAATGCATCTGGACAGCAAAGTGTTCCAAAATTATAGATCTATAAATTGGCAACATTTGGTGTGGGACTTAAGTGCGACAAAACCCCTTGTTCTCAAAAAAGGAGAAACTGAGGCACTCTGGAGAAATTGCCAAATCAGACAGGTGAGACATTAATGTCTGTGGGTCTTTACAGAAATTGAGTGTTCAGCTCTGTTCAAGTATAAAATACTTTGACTAAAAGAAGTGTTTAGTAACATGGATGTTGTATTTAATGAAGATGTAATGAATATTCTGCTCTCCCCTAGGCAGCAAAAACATAAAAGACAAACTGCTTACCTGACATAAAAAATACAGTGGCTTGCAAAAATGTTGTAAGCCATATACGTACACATTACCTATACCTATACATATACATAAACATATATCTAGCTACAACTGAGCTGGCTTCCTGAGAGAAAAGCAAAAGAGGGATGGAACAGTTGGCACTTAAGGAGCTGTCTTTTCTCCTCAAGAAGATTTATTTTCAAATAAGTTTAAGATTATTCCACACAGAGTCTTACAAGTGGATAAAAGTAAGGTCACTAGATAAAGAAAGAGCTTTTGAATTAGAGAAATAAGGGGGTTCTTGAGACACGTTTTGAAACTTCATAAGAAACTGTAAAATCTTCCCCAGACTTCAGATCCTCTAGGGTCAGTTTAACCAGACCTCCATATACCTCATAGATGTCCCAGGGCAAGGTCAGTCTCTCATACATTCACATGTTGTTATAAGTTTCCTTTTGATTTTGATTCCTCTCTCCTGCCCCAGGATTTCTCAGATGGTTCCCATTTTCACCACAGGCTGCACAAACAGCTGTGCTGGCACAACGGATGTGGTGGTGTGGAGACAGGAAGGAAGGGCTGAGGGCAGAAATTGCTTAAACCTGCACTGCCACTGAAGAAAGAAATTCGCTTTCAGCCTTAGAAATATTCAATTCTTTCTATGAAAGCTGCAATATGAACAACTACACAATACCCACAGTCTCTTAAGGGTGTTACATAGTTTACTGTTGGCAGGTAGCTGAAAAAATAGCTATTATATTAATGTTACACTAATATATGTGATGTACACATATATGGCCATATATCAGTATAAAAAGAGGTGGTGACACTAAATCATGAGTTCATCACAGTTGCTGAAACCAATAGAATGGACTGAATTGCAATTCTTAAACTTCTTTCCACAGCCTTTTTCTTCTGTTGTTGGAGATAATTTTTTCTGGCCTTCCATATCTGTCTTTTCCCCATGACACAAACACCAACTTTCAGGACTCACTTAACAGTTTGGTGAAGTACCTGGAATTTGCAGAAGCAGTCTAACAGCATTTCTCACACACATACAAATTACATTCTAACTATCTGCATTGGATTTCTTAATTGCCTTTGCAGTTTGAATGCAGAAAACCTGTCTGCATTGCTATGCTGGACAGAAAACACTTATGCCAATACTGCACAGGTCAGAAGGAGCCTGGTCCAGATCACACTCTGACTGTGTACACATGCTGCATCTCTCTGTATCAGCTGTGTAAAGGAATCAGGGATCTAATTCTTGTTCTCTGAAACACTTCAAACCATTCTTAGGTGAAGCAGCTGTTGTGGGAATCTGCAATATCAAAAAGCAACTGAACAAACCTAGCAATCCAAATTGTGATGAGGACGAGGGTGTTTTTATCTTCCACTCTTGCCCACTTTGGCATTCATCAGATCTTCATAGAACAGATCCAACTCATTAGCACATCAAAACGCTTCAATTTTTATTTCAGTTTATTTTTTGTTAGGTAGCAAATTAAGCTGAGCTGTCACAGGATGAAATGAGTGCAAGCACAGATGCAGGAGGGAGGAGGTCGACTGTACGGTCAGGAAAGGAATAGGAAGTTGGAGTGGGATTGGGGGTGGACCTCTCTTATTTGGTAGTAGTGAAATTACTATATCTGCTCAATCGTGTAACATTAGCCCAAGATATAGATGTATGACTAGATAATCTGAATTTTGGCCTAGTAGGAACAATTCCCAGATCCACTATATCATTAAGACTCCTACATTATGTGTGCATGAACTTTCACTGTATGTATTACTAATTGAATTCTTAATGCATTCTTATTAAAGCAGGTTAATAATCTTCTAGAACAAATTGTGAGGGAAATGTTAGTACCTTATCATACCTTTAATGGGAATATAATAATTTGCCACTCCTATAATTTTTAACTCTGCTTTCTTGCTGCTGCTGAATTGACTCAGTAAGTTTCCCTGTCTTGATGATGTGCTGGAGTGTGCTGCTGACCTCTCATCATCACAGTCATAATACTGAATGGCTAATTTTATTTTACAGAATATCATTATTTAGCTATGGGAACCCATTTCTTCAGAGACAATGCAACCGTGGCTAAGTGAGATCTTAGATTTGACTCCTAGCGCATTTACAGGCATATACAAAGTTTTGAGTGCTGCCCAGGCAAAGTACTTGAGAAACCTGGCATGTGGTGTTACAGATTTTAAGACTGTCTCTGGAAATGAGGAAAAATGCATAATGAAAATGTAACATTTCAGTGTCCTTGCTGGCTCTATGCATAATTATTTATAGGCTATACAACATGTAGAAGAACTCCCTTGAAGACACAACATCAGGAATAAAATCAGAAAGTTTGCAGCTATGTTAGACAGTTGAGTTTCTCCAGGTGGAAGATTTGAAGAAAAATAGCAACAAGTATCACATTGTTCTCAGAGGCTTAAGCACACCCTGTCTCAGCAGCTTTGGGAGCAGATATTGGGCAGAAGATTAACCCTTTTATCACCACAGAGTGAATCAGCTGCTCAGGAATATATTACCTGTGGAAAGTATTCACATAGCCAGAAACTCACTGAGATCACAATATGGTCATCTCTTTAGACAACAAGACATCCTATACTAGTGAAGTTAAAAAGTACTTAGGTAAACATTCAGGTCACTGGACAATGTCAATTAATTGTGGAAAAGAAAATGCAGAGGGAAAACAGTGTTCAGACATTAATATCTCAGTGTTATAGACCTGAAAATAATTTGCTTTAATTTGATTAATAAAGAGAAAAAAATTTCCGATGTTTCTAGCTTTTGTGAGCATCAGGAATGAAAGGTGTTTTATAAGTATTGCTTGCTTGGGACAAGAAAACAGCAACAGAGAGGGCAAAAATTGTCTTTGTGCTCTTTGTACACCCTCACATATACTATATGCATGAAACACAGCGCATGCTTCTGGACCCTTCCTCATCAAAATGCAGCCTTGCAGGGGACAAACAGATCCAGATAGCTATTTGTTCATTCTGCTAGCACCTCCCAGGAGCCTGGCTCTTCATCATAAACTCCACTGTGGGAAGCAGTATAAAGCCAGAATTACCCACCACCACCCACACACACAAAGAGATCAGACCCTTCTCTCATATAGTCTACTCTGCTAATAAAGGATCGTAGCTTACAGTTCACAATCTGGCCTAACAGACAGTGGTGTAGGTAAACAGATACAGTGGGAGGTGCCTAGCGTTCCCTCAATATATCATTTTACTGAGCAACAAGAAATGAGCACTTCACTTTAGTGAGACTTGGATGTAATTCTTTAATGCGAATAGAACAAAAGCCAAGGAAAACTCATCCGGTCTCAGAGATTTTGAGCATTCCTACAGTTGCTTTTTATGACAGAAGTAACTTGTGGGATAGCACGACTCTTGTCCCCCCAGCCTGCATCTTCCCAACACGAGATTTCTGACAATTGTTGAAAAAGGGAGAGGAATGCAACAACAAAAAGAGACACTAGATAGGATGCTCAGTTATATTCCTCTCCGCTTTCCCTTTTTAACAGAAAAAGTACAGGAGTAAATACCTCCAAAATTGAGGAAATAAGTCCTCTATTCAGCTTTTTATTGCTTGCATGATGTTAAGAAGGTGAGTCAGGTGGTGCATAATAAACCAAATGAATTAACCTCTCATTTTGTTAACTGCAGGTCTTAAGGGGGGAATGTGGTATTTCATTCTCTGTATAAGCTACTATGAGGGAAGTATTGAAAATGGGACAGAAAATGTAAGCTTTAAACTGCTGTTTACTTTAATGGATGTCATGCAGCTTAACCCTATGAAAACGTGTCCCTCTGCAACCATTAAGGATGAAGATTTTCATTTTTGAATCTTTGATGTACTACGCATCCTGGCTCACATGTGACATATTTGAGCCAAACTGTGCAGTATGTGCCAGTATCTTTTTCATTTTCAGTGCTCTGGCCCCTAATTTAGGTTGACAGTCTAGTCTTGAACTAATATAGCTGCATCATCAACAGCATTAGAAAGAATTCATCTGTGCTGGCAAGCGTTTCTTTTCTACATGGAGGAGTAAGTTCTACTGATTGGTAGATGCTATTAAGACTAAATTATTCTATCTGTAAAAAAACCCTTTTGCCAAGACTACATGTTTTATGGCAGGGAAGAAGAGTATGACCTGTATGCGACTGTATATATGGTGTATTTCCTCACCTTTAACTTTTCATGTCTATCATTTTTTAAAAAAATATAGGAATAAAAACAGTTTTGGGAATTGATTCCAATGAGGTCAGATTTGTTACCAAAGCTGTGAGATTGTTATCTTTGTTATGAGTCCTTCATGCTTGGTAATGTTGTAAAAACCTACAAACCATCATGGGTGAGGATTCTTCTGGTTCAGGTAGAGCTGCCCAATTTCCATGACATACACCTTCCCAGCAAGTACACTAGCCTTGGAAAGGGTCGGGTACTGACCTACAGCAGGCAGGGCACTGTCAGCAATTGGGAATGAAGGAATAAGGGTTTTGAGACCTGCTGGAAACAACAGTGCAGTGCAAAGGGGTTTGCAAAACCTAAACAGGATGTCCCTGTTTGCTGGAGTTATGACAACACTCGCTCTCCAAGAGTTTGAGCCTGAGAGAATGCAAGAATAGTTTAGATCATTTTAGCCCCTTCCCAGAACTGTGAGGCCTGTGACGCACACATTTTTTTTCTTATTTTTTACATTAAATCTGTAATTGCACAAAGCTCGCATGAAATAGGATGTGCGATCTCCACTTTGCAGGCACATTGTGCTTTATAGCTTTTTTGAACTAACAGCAAGAGCAGGCAGTTACCTAGTTTAATTGAGGATTTTAACTATATTTTTTCCCATTGCTTTTGCTTTTAAGGTGGAAAAAAATCATTTGGGGCTTTTTGCTTTAAAAGTAGAAAATTCAAATGCATGTTGACATTTCCTGATGGTGTGTAGTTATGTATAGCACCTGACTGTCCTTTGGGAGAATGAGACTGTGTGGCAGCAGGTGCTGTATGGACGATGTACATGTGGAGCTGTGACATAAGGTGAATGAACATCCAAACAGCTGAGCACCAAGAATGTCATGACAGGCATACAATGTAAGCTTGAAGCCTGTTTTGCATATGGGACAAGTACATACAAACATTTGCTATAAATAACTGTCACGAGAGAATACCTTAAGGTTTAAGTACAGAATTATGTATCAGCGAATACCAATTTTAAATCTAACTTTGACACAGATTTCTTGTGTGTCATCATTTAATTCATCTCTCCATACCTGTTATTTTCTCCATAAAGTATGGATATGTTGCAACCTGTATTTTAGCATTCCCATAACAATAATTTTTTCACTGATAAATTGAAGACAGTCAAAATAGGAAGTGAGTATTCTTTTCTACTTAATAAAAAAATTCTATTTTTAGCATTAAGTTCCTTAAGAAGGCATAAGGGACTCTAGCTGAACTTGAGTGAAGGAGAGTTATACGGGATCAGCAGTGATAAAGTGCTAGATCTCTTACAATCACTATTAGACTCAGGCAGCTCCGCAGGCAGTAGAGATCCCCTTGATTTTTCCTCTCCACAGAAAACATTCATCACTATCTAACTTAGCCAAAACATAGACTTTTCGTAGCCTGGGGTCTCAGATAATGCTCAGGTTGCTTATATCTGACCAGTCATTGTCATAGGAAGTTCCCTTCTGGAGAAAGCCAAATATGCAGACTGGACCCACTTCTTCAGGATAAAGAGTAGATGTAATATTCTATAAGCAGCTGGGAGAAGTCTAACAATTGTTAGCCCTTGTTCTTGTGGGGGTCTTCACCTTACCTAAAATCTGCTGGAAATATGATATAGCAGAGAGGAAACAGTCTAGGAGGTTCCTAGAGTGTGTGGAAGATAACCTCCCGACACAGCTGGTGAGGGAACCAACTAGGGAAGGTGAACAGAGAAGGGTTTGTGGATGCTACGACGGTTGGAGGCTGTCTTGGGCATAGTGATCACAAAATTATCAAAATGACAGGGGTCAGCAGAACTGCTGCCTTGGACTTCCAGAGGGCAGACTTTGGCCTGTTTAGGAGCCTGGTTGACAGAGTCCCTTAGGAGGCAGTCCTGAAGGGCAAAGGAGTCCATGAAGGCTGGACATTCTTCAAGAAAGAAATCTTAAAGACGCAGTAGTAGGCTGTCCCCATATGCTGAAAAATGACCTGGCAGAGAAGACTGCCTGGTTGAACAGACAGCTTTGGCTGGAAGTCAGGAAAAAGAGGAGAGTTTATGACCTTTGGAAGAAGGGGCAGGCAACTCAGGAGGACTAAAAGGATGTTGTGAGCTTATGTAAGCAGAAAATTTGAAGGGCCAAAGCCCAACTAGAACTTAATCTGGCTACTGCCGTAAAGACAATAAAAATGTTTCTATAAATACATTAACAACAAAAGGAGGGCTAAGGAGAATTTTCATTCTTTATTGGAGGCAAGGGGAAACAGTGACAAAGGCTGAGGAAAAGGCCGAGGTACTTAATGACTTCTTTGCCTTAGCCTTTAATAGTCAGATCAGTTCTCTGGGTACCCAGCCCTCTGAGCTGGAAGGCAGGGATGGGGAGCAGAATGAAGCTCCCATAATCCAAGAGGAAATGGTTAGTGACCTGCTACACCACTTAGACACTCACAAGTCTATGGGGCTGGATGGTATCCACCCAAAGGTACTGAGGGAGCTGGCAGAAGTGCTCACCAATCCACTTTCCATCATTTATCAGCAGTCCTGGTTAACAGGGGAGGTCCCAGATGACTGGAGACTTGTTAACATGATGCCCATCTACAAGAAGGGCTGGAAGGAGGATCTGGGGAGCTACAGGCCTGTCAGTCTGACCTCAGTACCAGGAAAGGTTATGGAGCGGTTCATCCTGAGTGCACTCACCAGGCCTGTGCAGGACAATCAGGGGATCAGGCCCAGCCAGCATGGGTTCATGAAAGGCAGGTCTTGCCTAACCAACCTGATTTCCTTCTATGACCAGGTGACCTGTGTAGTGGATGAGGGAAAGGTTGTGGATGTTGTCTACCTGGACTTCAGCAAAGCCTTTCACACAGTCTCCCACAGCACTCTCCTAAAGAAGCTGGCAGCTCATGGCTTAGACGGGTGTACTCTTTGCTGGATAAAAAAACTGGATGGATGGTCAAGCCCAGAGAGTTGTGGTGAACGGAATTAAATCCAGTTAGCAGCTGGTCACAAGCAGTGTTCCCCAGGGCTCAGTTCTGGAGCCAGTTCTGTTTAATATCTTTATCAATGATCTGGATGAGGGGATTGAGTGCACCCTCAGCAAGTTTGCAGATGACACCAAACTGGGCGGGAGTGTTGATCTGCTTGAGTGTAGGAAGGTCCTACAGAGGAATCTGAACAGACTGGATCACTGGGCCGAGGCCAACTGTATGAGGTTTAACAAGGCCAAGTGCTGGGTCCTGCACTTGGGTCACAACAATCCCATGCAATGCTACAGGCTTGGGGAAGAGTGGCTGGAAAGCTGCCTGGCAGAAAAGGACCTAGGGTGTGTTGGTTGACAGCCGGCTGAATATGAGCCAGCAGCGTGCCCAGGAGGCCAAGAGGGCCAATAGCATCCCGGCTTGTATCAGGAATAGTGTGGCCAGCAGGAGTAGGGAAGTGGTTCTTCCCCTGTACTGGGCACTGGTGAGGCCGCACCTCAAATACTAGGTTCAGTTTTCACTACAGGAAAGATGTTGTGTTGCTGGAACGTGTCCAGAGGAGAGCAACAAAGCTGGTGAGGGGTCTGGAGCACAAGTCTTATGAGGAGTGGCTGAGGGAACTGTGGTTGTTTAGCCTGGAGGATCAGGAGAGACCTTATCACCCTCTACAACTGCCTGAAAGGAGGCTGTAGCAAGGTGGGTGTTAGTCTCTTCTCCCAAGTAACAAGTGATAGGACAGGAGGAAATGGCCTTAAATTGTGCCAGGGAACATTTAGTTTGGATATTAGGAAAAAATTCTTCACAGAAAGGGTTATCAAGTATTGGAATGGGCTGCCCGGGAAAGTGGTCAAGTCACCATCCCTGGATGTATTTAAAAGATGTGTAGATGAGGTGCTTAGGGACATGGTTTAGTGGTGGACTTGGCAGTGCTCAGTTAACGGTTGGACTTGATGATCTTAAAGGTCTTTTCCAACCTAAACAATTCTATGATTCTATTATTCTATCTTAAGCCAGATATGCTGGGGGCTACTTGGAGAGATAAATATATGCTCTTTCTTTCTCTGAAGGAAACTGGCTTTGTACTTTTGTAATTAGATGTATAATTCATTTCACTTTCGATTTTAATTAGGCTGTGGCTGGTCAGGACAGAAATCCTCTTTGCAAGGGCAGGAGTCATTGATGTACTGTTCCAATTTTCTACCAATATTGGTACACTGGGAGTGAAATAGTACAACCATGAATCTGATCAATGTAATAATGATAATGACATGATCTGCAGGATAATGAAATTATGCCCCTTCATAGGCAGAAAGAAAGTCAGGTAAATTTTAACATTTCAGTCAAAAGTTTGCTCATAAATTCGCAACAAAATAATAAAATACCAGCTGAGATTAACAGATTTGTTAATAAAAGTGCATTTTCTTTTCTTGTAAGTGAGTCCTTCATTGTATACTGTTAAAGTGCTTCTGGTCCAAAGATTTGATGATAAGAGTACTACTTCCAATCCGTGTAACACATCTGGCAAAACACTGCATAGCTCTTGGGAAATAGATTAATGGATACAGCAATATGGACAGGTAAAGAGATAGATAGATCAGTCAATCCCCATGAAAACCATTTCTCTCAATGACAGAAATGCCTCAGAGTTGTCTATGACACTGATCTGTTTTCTCCATTATGGTAGTATAGAGCACTATGTTCTGGGCAGAGTGTCTACCCATTTCATTCTCTCAAGTGTAGTCATAAGTGTGCATCCAGCCCATTCAATACAGCATGGTTCATAATACTTCAGTTTTATGGAAACAGGCTTGAGGTAATCAAGTATAAAGGAGGTTAGACAGAATGATGCATAATGCTGCCTGTTACAGAATGGGAACTTGAAAAAGCATCCATCAGGGACATTAGCCAGAGCTCTTCTCAAGCAGTTTAGCACCATAATTTGGCACTCTTACTCCAGGTTTGATTCAGACAACATCACATAGAGTGAGGGGAATGCAGGCAAGGCTGCTTTCATTCAGAAGACTACAGAACAAAAATAAAGGTTTATGTGCAAGTTTCAAGGGGAGTTTGGGATTTTGTAATCATTTTGCAAAGATGGCAAGCTGAAGTTGCTGGTTGCTTGGAAATTCTTTGTGGAAGAAAGATGCTCATTTGGTACTGAAATTTTATTGAAAATATTCCATTTTTTTCTGGTTAAAAACCATTCAAAGAAACAGGGTGAGAACATCACATCTGGCAACCTTGTACTAAGGCCTGATTTTATTCGTAATGGGAGGATATATTTCTCTTTTTTAGAAAAACTCTACCATGTGTAGACTGATGCAAGCAGTTTTGGTGGTTTTTGTGTTCAGTGAAATAGTAACCCTATAGTTAATGTACATGCAGATGTTGAAAACTCGGCTGGAGTAGCTCTTAGACAACCACAAGCCATATCATGCCTGATTTTCTTATTAGGACTATTTTATCATGGGGAACTGTGAGTACTCAGCTCCTCACAAAATCAAAGCAGTTGTTTTCTCCACAGTGTTGTGGCTAATAGTCATATTTAGACTCTGGCAGGTTATACATTCATAAAAATGAAGCTATTTTTGGCAGCTGGGATGTTTTGATGCTCGTGGGAATGAGGTGTTTTGTTGATAGTTTTCCTCAACCCGCTACAGAAACTGCCGGTGATGGGTAGGTCAGCCATTGAAGACATTTGCCAGAGCTGTGGATTTCATGAGGCTAAATTTCATTTGAAAGAAAGTTTTCCCTGTCCTCGTAAAATGTGTTTGTTCTTCAGAATGATTTCATTCTAACTGATAGGCTTGGACTTCAAATAAAAGCATCAGTGTATTAGTAATATCCCTGCAGATAACTTGTCAAATGACCACCCACACAAAGTAATAGGAGTCAGAAGTCGTGGCTCAAATTCTTCATGAACCACACAAGATATTGCAGGTTGCCATTTCTGCTGCCTGTGCATTTTAATAGTTTCTTTGAATCAGACTTCTGAACTTTGGAAAGATCCAACTCATGGACACAAAAAGACACAGTACGGCATAGTCATGTAGCTGCTGAAAATGTACAGTACTGATAGCCAAATAAGTTAAGCAGAAAAAAATTGCATGTAGTGCTGTGGTGTGTTATTCTGTCTAGTAACAAGGGACTAGGGAAACCCCTCAAAATGCAGAAAAAGCCAGTTATCAATGGATCTTCAATTTCTTTTCCCCATGTACAAAAAATGAATTTAATTTTAAGATATAAAAGGAGACATATTTCTAAGGGTGAACAACACCCTCACCTTGAGAACTTTGCAGTTATTTATTTCAGTCCACAAGCATAAAGCAGAAAGAGATTTAATTCTGCTGCTGCAAAGAAATGCGTAGTTACCAGCTGGTCACATTTTGCTATCAGCAAAACTCAGTTTTCCTAAATTGACTATATGGTCTGTTTTGCAACTTTTCTAGGGAAATAGCTTTTTGTTTTCTGTGGGGGGAGATGAATGATTTGATATAAAAATGGTCTGTTCTGTTTTTGTACTTGGAAAGTACTTTTTATCCTCATGTACAACAGGGTCCAAATAATAAATAATTTGAAGCAAACCAATTCACTGCCTCATATTTTCATAAAACCACCCAATGAGAACTCTCGTGTATCTTTCTAAATTTCACAAGTAGTGGTGTGCTTTCTCCCAGTGACTCCCACATAGTCAACACCCATCAATCAGGGTAAACGCATATGTGATTTTTTTTTTTTTTTTTTTTTTTTATTGGGAAAAGATGTTGGGAATTGGATGATATAGAATATGAATGCTAGAAGATTTCATTATGATGTAGGATTCTGTTTGGCGAATGTGCTTTACATTGGTTAGAATTAGGATATGATATTGGAATGTGACAGCAGCTGCTACTCCACCTATTGCACAAGGGAAACATCAGCTCCACTTGTTCAAAGTAATCCCTATATTCTAACGGATGTGGGGATGGGGATTTGGTGCCAGGTTAGTTAAGTGGCAAAACCGGTGGGCCCCACAAGAAGGAGAATCAAGTGATACTTAAATCAAATTACACCAGATTCTGCCTGTATTTGGATCTACATTTCTGTGGTTTAACACAATGCCTTTTGCCTGCAACCAAGGAGAAAACGAAAAAAGAGTTAAGTTGCTGCACCCATGCATCTTTGTTCCGTAGAGCAAGACATCCTGATCAGTATCCAGCTCTGCCTATTCTTAAGAGACCATCCAAAATCCATTTAACAAAGGCTCTAGGAACATTTGAGCTGTCATTCTCAATTCTGAGAAAGGAGAACAGTTCCAGAAAACCTCTATTCCAGTGCGGACGTGAAAAATGAGCTGCCTGTAAATGCCATCCAGAAAAAGAGAGATCACAGTTGGCTAGGCCAGGTAGGCTGCTAACATCTGGGGGTAGACAGAGAGGCAAAGAATCAAACCAGAACTGGTTGAAAATGGACTTGATACTAACTAATGTGCACTATACATGAGTCCCAAATCTGAATAGCCTGATATGGACTGGGAAAAACTCTCATTTCTATTTGTTAGACTAGGAACTGCATAGCAGGAGGTCAAAAGGGATTCAGTAAAACTTCAGACACTGCTTTTCCACAAGACACATTGTCCAAAAAAGAAAGGGGAACTGTACTGATCAACTTGGTCAGCCCTCTGACAGACTAGTGGTGTGCAGCCTTTGTGTGCACAGGTGCTATGTGAAAAGTTCCGCCTTCCTTTGGCAGCTTTGCTTGCTATTCTTACTGTGCGAAAGCAAGCTTTGAAGGAAGTGGAACAAAGCTGTTGGCAATGAAGCGTGCATTTAAACCGAAGCAGAGCAAGAATGACATGGCAGCATACGGAACAATGGTTAATCAATTGTTAATCACTCTTTTTTTTTTCTGGAGCAGAGCATTATTGTGAAATAGTAACAGCATACGGCTACTGTGATGGAAGACATAGACTGGAAAGCAAGAGACCATTTGCATGGTGCCAGCCATAACAGTCTATCAGGGTTATTTGTTTAATTGTAAATTTGCTTCAGGCTTAATGTTAGACACCTTATTTTTGTTGGTTTCTGCTGCTGCTGTCAGCAACTGCATACAAATCAGCTACTTCTTATCTAAAAGGTCAGGGGAAAGCACTGTGCTAGTTATTCACAGCTGGACACATTTATGAGAAATTTCTTCTGTAGCTACCCAAAGCGTTCTGTAAACATCTCCAAAAATCCGAAGGTTTTTTAGCCTGAATAGAGGTACCTGGCTATCTACAGTCATAACAAACAATCTGGAACTGTATATGCAATATAGTTTGTGAGAAGCATGTGGCTTCATCCTTTTTTAGAGCTGTTTCCCCAGTAAATCTCACTTCAATTATGAAAATTGAAGATATCAGGAATCTGGGCATGCTGAAATGCTAGTGATCTTACTTTTAAAGCAGGTTTATGTGAAGGGTAATTATACAGAAAGAATGGGTTGATGAGTAACCTGAACCATCTCATCTTTACTTTCCCTGTCATTTGTACCCATTTACTAAAATGCTCCTTTACTTCAAAATTACCATTCAGACATGCAATGTACATAATTAAATTCAAATGTCTCAATAAAAAAGAATCTCTGCTGCATGGAATTGTTGACTTTCTCTGAAATCTTTCCAGTTTGTCCTACAAGCTCACGCTCAGAATAAGATGCATTAAAAGGAAATCAGTAGTCATGCGCAGAATCCACACATTTTGTTTGGATGCAGACACCTGTATTTATAAAACAAATCTGTGTTTGTTTTTTTCACCTCTGCAAGCACCTTACTGTAAATTCATGCCTAACTTTCCTCAGTCTTCTTGGCAATTGCTTTTCCAACCTATCACTCACATTTACTGTTCCTTTTAAGAATTAGCATAGATTTCAAGTGTTCAAGGAATCATCATAGCTTGACCTGCTTGCAGGAGCTGTAGACTTTAAACTGGTAAGTGATGCATCCAGTCTTCAACTTCTGAGCTAGAGAATTTTTTAGGAGATGGTCTAGCTTTTATTTAAAGATTGCAGATGATATAGAGTTCATTGCCTCACTAGGAAAGCTATTTCAATGGTTAGCTACTCTGTGTTAAAAAAATGTATTCCTCAATATTTGTCTTACATTAGCCTCCAGCCATTGCAATTGTGAAGTTTCTGCCTGTTAGATTAAAGATGCTCATACTTAAAGAAATTTATTCCACTCTTACCTACAGAATGGAATAAAATAATCTTTATTTTTCTCTTGCGTAAACACCAGATGTGGACATCATCTTCAAATAAGGATTTCACAAATGCCATGCAGAGAAAGGCAGTAGGAAATCACAGTATCTATACTTGCACCTTCCAATCTTTATGTTCTGTTTACACGTTAAGAGATTCACCGTGACATTTCCAAAAATTGCATTTGCCAGAAGGCAATTTCAACTGACTATCCTTCAGCTGGTTATCTCAGTGTTTTTTTCGTAGTCACTGCTTTTTAAAAATCGCTTTCCAGATTGTGTAGCTTATTGTCTTTGGTTTTATCTGCACAGACTTTGCATAGATGTATATCAATGTGGATATCGATAACAACTAATCTTTCATTATTCAATACTGCAGTGGGTTGACCGTGGCTGGCTGTGAGGTGCCCACCCAGCCACTCTCCCCCTCCCTTTCCTCAGCAGGACAAGGGGACAATATAAGATGAAAAGCTCGTGGGTTGAGTGAAGGAGATCTCTGACCAATTACCCTCACAGGCAAAACAGACTCAACTTGAGGGAGATAAATTTATTCTATTGCCAGTTAAATATAAGGTAGAATAGTGAGAAACAAAACCAAAACTAAACACACTTTTGCACCTCCCAAACCCCTTCCCCCTGCTTCTTTCCAGGCTCAACTTCTCCCCTGACTCCTCTACCTCCTCTACCCAGAGGAGTGCAGGGAATAGGGAATGGGGTTGTGGTCAATTCATAGTGCTTCATCTCTGCCACTCGTTCCTCCTCATGCTCTTTCCCTGCTCCATTGTGGGGTGCCTCCCATGGGATACAGTCCTTCAGTAACTTCTCCAACGTGGGTTCTTCCCATGGGGTGCAGTTCTTCCAGAACTGCCTCCTGTGTGTCTCCCACAGGCTGCAGCTCCTGTCAGGAGCCTGCTCCTGCATGGGCCCTCCACAGGATGCAGCTTCCTTCAGGTCACATCCACCCACTGCAGCACTGGGTCCTCCATGGGCTGCAGAATGGACATCTGCTCCAGTGTGGTCTTTTATGAGCTGCATTTATTTTTATCCATCCTCTCAGCTTAATGACAAATGCATGTTGTATTCATACCTGTTCATTTTTCCTAGATAACTAATAAATGGATTTTAAACTTCCAAATCACACACCGGTTTAGTGACAAGCAGCAGTTAAACATCTTTGCAGAACTTCAATACCTTTTTTCATAAACCTTTGATAGCATTCTCTCAGACAGTTTTCATCCAACGTAATAATTTTTGATACAGATGCTTTAACTTACTGTGGATAAGAAAACACAGTACCAAAAGTTATGCTAAAGCATAGGACTGTATTTTAACTGGCACACTTATTAAGAATTTGAAACTGTGTGCAAAACCCCTCTCTGGCCCAGTAAGTATGGACAGAAGAGCAAAGAATGTTTTTTTTTCTTTTTTTTTTTTCCTTCTCCTGTGCTTAGGAAAAGCTCATTTCACAAAGGTTTTTCAGAAACTGTGTTTGAGGCAGTGGAAGCTGCATAGTGTCCATAGCAAACACTCCCTCCCTTCTACAGTGAAGGATCTAACTTAGGGACACAGAATCCTTGTCTGAATAGGTCAAAACCCAGGAGTGTCGGTGCAGTTAAAACAATAAGCATGTGGCAAAAGGAAACCAAGAAAAGGTTGCACATTCCTGACACCTAGTCTGACATCTTGTGGAATATAGCCTGTAGGATTTTGTCCAGGAAATCTGCAGCAATGCAGCCTTTGGCTGCACCAACATATCCATCCTTCCTTTCCCTCACTGTATCTTAGCCTGTTACTATGTCAATACTTTTATTGCTGTGACAACCTTATGACCCTATATGTCAGCCCTGTGATTCATGAAAGATTTGCAATCTCAGGGTAGGATCTCCTTGAAGTTTATCTTTTTCAACAAAATGAAAGAGTACCATTTTTTCTCCACCATGAGTCTTTGTGCCAGCTGAATGGCAGAGAGTAGTGAAGAAGTTGTCTCTTAGTATGAAAACATTACCCAAATCATCAGGCAATGTTCATTTCTCTAATTCTGTTGCTCAGTACCAGCCTAGGATATGGTACTGTACATTTAAGGATACCATCATAAAGAACAGTGTCCTTTCCTTTTTGTTCATATGGTTAGAAAATGTTTCCATAGTATGGAGAGTAGCTATCATCTGTTCCATGTCAGATTAGGTAATCTTTCCTATTTAAGGATATCTACTCAAGTAACTACTTGTTCCATACATTTCAGAGTTTTCAAAGGAAACACATGTTCACTGTTATTGTCGTCAGAACAAGTTTTAAAAGGGTCTTTAAAACCTTTGGGGTTGCTTCTATAATCGTAACCAAAGTTAATACTCTTTGAAATAAAATACTCCATTTAAAAAGAGAATGGTATATCATTATTCCAATAGTAGGAAATACAATACTCATTAATAAGATTTTATGTCTCAAACGTCTCTCACACATACTTACTATAAATGTGGATTCTTAAAGGTATTCTAAGAAAATGAAGGTGGCATGTTATTCTAATTTTGGAAGTGTTGCTTTTCCTTAGTTCTGATACATATATTATAACCTGAAAATGACACTGAAACAATAAGTGAAGCTATTTATTGTAAACATACTTAATATAGGCAGTAGATTCAAGGCAATACTATGAATAATTAAAAAAAAAAGTAACTGGTAAAGATAAAGCTTGAAAAACAGTAAATAAAAATATCTGAAATGCTCTGGCAGCCTCATTTCACCAGACTCACGCTGCAGTTCTTATTTCTCACTGATTTCAAATTGAAGTTAATAGTTTAAGTGAAAAGAAAGGGCATTTAAGCCCAGATGCATACCTCTTAAGTCTTTGATGATGAGTTTAATCTTCCTCCACAGGAATTTTCAGAAAGATATGCAACCTTCAGAGCTCTCCATGAATTACCGGGTAGAGAAAAAGAACAGGCTCCTACCTCAGGTATCCTATAAAAGTACATAAAATAAAGATGAACTCGATCCTGTCCATCTGGTCAGTTAAGGAACAGTCTAATTTAAATAGCAGCTTTAATGGGTCTTCAGGAAACTTGCTAGAACTTCGATTTCTCACTTATCCTTTCTCTTAATGAATAGAATAATAATTTTGTCCTTTGGTATAAAAATACATCCAAAGGAAACATCAGCTCCTATATGAATAAACTCTTGTGCCCAGGTGTAGCTGCTTGACAATCAAGAGGGCTCTGCGCAGGTGGCTGCCCTGAAAAGGTGAAAGTTACAGACATAGGACCTGATATTACAAGATATTAGGGAAGAGGACAGATTTTTATCCTAAATTGCAAGACTATTAGCTTGGTCTGTTTCAGGGTATGTATTTGCCAATGTAATGCCAGTAACAAAAAAAAAAAAAAAAAGAAATTGTGGTTTTAGTATGACTTTCTTCAAATTCTATGTTGAGAAATTGTAAGGAAAAAAAAATTTTAACTGTACTGCAAACAAACAAATGACAGCTTTGCTTTTTGCTTATGAAAAAGAACGGGTTCCCATTTTGATTTGTATACTTATAATGAAGATCAGAACTCTTCCGCTGGGGCAGATTTTAGAAATGAACAAACTCAAGTCTCTTGCAGCTTTTCATGCCATATTATTTTTGCACTCCAACTCAAATTCTAATTTTATTTACTTGGGGTTTTATATTTTGGTCACCAGTATTAATTTTTATTCTTTAGTTCTTTTCAATTTGTAAGTCTTCATATTTTTTTCATAATAATATTTCCAACCACTTTTAATTATGTTTCCAGTTTTAACTACACATCATTTCACTTAGGTCAACTTTCTTTTACATTTCAGATTCCTTTGAAGGACCTTTAGTTCTGAAGTAAATCTGCCTCTTTTTATTTCCTCCTTCCCTTGTAAATTCTGCTCAATTTATTCTAGCCAGTCTGGTTCTGATTTATGTTTCATTTATTTACATTTCATTATTTTCACCTTTTAAACTTTTTTTGCCCTGTGATTTCTCATTTTCCAATTCTTTTCAACTACTTGGAAGTACCTCCCCCACACCTATTAAAAGCCCCTTGTTTTTTATTGTATTAGTTTTTTTCCCCCATGCTAGAAGAAGTCTTCCTTCAATTTTTTTTTCTTATTTTTGAGCATATTTCTTTTATTTTCAGCTTCTTTGCCTAGTGCTTTTGAAAACAGTCAGAAACTGACGCTCTTTAAAACATGGCTTGTGATTTTCATATTATGTTTAGCACCTACGATAGCTAGCTTTTCTGTAACTAACACTTTGAAATAGTTTAGGATTTTATTGAAATCTCATTTTAAAACAGAAGAAAAAGAGGGTGGGAACATATCAGTCTCAGTCTGGCATGTTTCTTCTCACCATTTGACTCTGTTAACAATGAAAAAGGAAATGAGGATCTGTTTTGCTCTGTATTAAGATTGGCCCCAACATGGAAAGAGAAAAAAGGCCTTGCTATGAAGGGAGAGGACTGATAAAAATCATGATGGAATATTGAAAATAACATTAAAGGCAACATTTTGGCTCTAGTACTTCTTTTTCAAGCTCTTAAAAAAGAGAAAAAGAAGTAACCTTGTTCTCTGCTACATTTCACACTTTTTGGAAAAGTCTTCTTGACTGAGACAGAAGTCTTATCTCATATTTCCGTTTTCTAAATCTATTTTCTATTTCAAGAGTGCATTTTATTAACAATTTCTGAAGTCTAATAAGCTTTTCTTCTACACATACTACAACACTATATTTCCTTTTAAATTTCAGTTTCACACCATTTGAAAAGGGAATGGCTTTTAAAACTGAACCTGGCAATGCACTGGTGAACACACATTGTACAGCATAGGACAGAAAACAATGTTCAAAGGAAAGATTCCAGTTTATTTTACAGGACGTTAAACTGATCCCTGCTTTTGTTACATTATAATTACACAATGACGTCTGGAGTATTCAATGACTTTCACAGGAAATTCCTGTTGTCCTCTATATTCTGTTTATTTCAGCTTGTTTTGTAGTGTCAGAATATCTCTATCCCTAGTGAAAAGCTGGTGAATTATTTAAGCATTTTGATCTTTAATCTTTAGTGGTATGACAAGGTTGGTGTACAGGTGCTCCCAAAGCTACAGCATAAATTAAAGTTACACTGGCTGGGTATGGCAACATGGTTTATCTAGCCCTCACGCCATGAGGCAGAATGGGTGAATGTCTTGTTAACAACTCATTATGTTAATTCATATCTTTTGCAGCCTCCTGTAATACAGTACATTGCTTTATGGAAGATGACTCCCAAATTTGATTCCATGTTAATTGCCTTCCCTAATCATGCCACAAAGCAGAGATGAAATCTGCCTTGCATTGTTACAATTTGATCAGAAGGACCTATGTAGACCACACAGTGAAATGTTTCTCAAGATCAAAACTGGAAAGATTTTTTTGTATTGTGGGATTTAATATTTGTACTTCTATAAACTGAGAAACCATTGTTTTTTAAATGCTTATTTAAGAAAAAACTAAATTAAATTATTACTTCTTTTATAGCAGCAAAATACAGGCTTAAGTCAAGTTGTTGTACGGACTTTAAATAACTATATATCCTAAAAACTCAGAAATCTATTTGCTTTCTAAGGTTATAGTATTTACTTTAAAACAAAATAAAATATCAAATTGCTGTTGTGTTCAACTGAAAATTTCATTGTAATGGCTTGCTTTTTCTTTTTTTCCTTCTTTTTGTGGCTAGATTTCCCTTGAAGGGTTTCAGCTGCAGAGAAATAAGGAGAAAGGTTCCAAGGCTCTTTAATAATTCAGAACTGAATTGCAGAACATGGAAACTTATTATCCTGGCCACCACTGTCATTAAATACTTTCAAAACTATGTTTGATGGCAGACAAAATAATAAGTGGTTACTCCTTTGGGTGAACAACCTAAAAAATCACAGAGTATTTGGATTATTATTTGTGCTACAAAACATTTTCGATCTATTTTTTCAATAATAAAATTAATTTTCACTTAAATGAAAAGAGTGCATATTTTCCTCAAATACTCTTTTGACCAACATCCGAGTTTGGCAAGAATGCTCACTCTTTAGCCAACACATACACAGATTTTTGAAGTTTGTGGATGAAAGTGTCCTGGATTCAGTTTCTTAAAGTAGAAGAATCATCACTGTTCAGGTTTAACTTTGACAAAAAGATGTATATTTCTCATTTAAAAAATTTAGAGGAAAAGGGAAAATATGCTTGTGAGAAACCTTCTCCATCTTTAATTTCCAATTAACTCTAGTAGTTTGCAAGAGGTTGAGTTTATAAAGGTCTGCATGTAAATGAAATTATACCCTGTAGACTTCCATTTGAACGTGTTCAATTTCTCAGTTATTTTAACTGAAATCCTGACTTCCACATTTTTTTTTTTAATCAATTCACATTATTATGGTTAACAAACAATTAAATTTTATTGACAAGCCTAAATTTGGTTCCTATACCATTATTAACAATTATGAAAAGTGTACATTATTCTGCTGATATACATGAGTTCTGTATTAAGAGAATAGATCATCATGGGGAAATTAATTTCCTTTAGTATTGTCAGACTTACAGCAATTTCAGAGGGCGAGTCTACTTCAAGAATGAGGACTTGCACAGGTCTGAGCTCACATGCCAACATAGATGCTAAATAGTGTAAAAACAAATATGGATTTATCTAAGTAAATATAGTTCAAAAAGTTATGTAATAGCCATTCCTTGTAAAACATGCAATATAATAACAATACCAGTTAAGCAATTTGCTCCCATATTTCTTTTGACAAGATGTTTGCAATTTCATGGATAACACAGAGAATTGTATTTTCACTCCTGAGGGCATCTATATGAAGTTAGGGTGTAAAATAGTACTAAGCTCACTTTTCCATGGCTTTGCTTAGGTCTCATTCATGTACTTTTCAGAAGTAGTTCTGTACTAAACAGAAAAAAATCGTAACAGGTATGTAAACAGCTATCCTCACTGTCAGCACCTTCAAATACAAAGGCATCCCAAAAATTTCTTCAGGATGAAGGCAGCACAGAAGACACTGAGGAGAAAATGAAATGTCTAGTTGATCAGACTAAAAATTCTGCTTGTAACCACTCCGTTCTGTCATGCTAGTGTAAGGTAATAAAATCCACATAACAAAATGTATAGTTTCAATATATTACATAAGAACTCCAGATGAAAACTCCTTGGTTTATGTTTCTATATATTACATACTCACATATATAGCTAGATGGACAGAAAGATAAACAGAAACATAAGCCAGAGATACTCAGTGAGGGAGTGATCTACCATCACAGGAAGAGAAAGCTCAATGCAAAAAGGCAGTAAAAATATTAAAGAAAAAAAATAATCTGGATAACATATAAACTTGAGTTTGAAGTTGAGTAAGGAGATCCAGGAGATGGGAAACTAACAATAATACATTCCTGCAAGACAGTATTGCCTGTGCCTTTTGCTGGGCGCTCTGGGTTTCATCTGCACTAAAAATTTGGAAAAAATCAGTTTTTGCTCGAGGGCAGATTCCTGAGGCACAAAGTGATACAGGAAGTACTGTTAATGTTCTTCTTTGAACAGCATCCCATTGTGCCAGAAATGCAATATCAGTTTTGTATGAAAAAGGAAAAACACTATTTTGTTTTTCAGAGGGAGTGTTCTTTTTTACTGCTCACTGGTGATGTAACATTTATTAAAGAGGGCATAAATATCTGCTCAGTTCTAAGGAAAGCATAGCTGGTTTGTTTGTGTTATCTATTAAATGAATTTCTTAAATCAAAGAGATTCTTAAACACTTCAAGATGCAAGTAAGTCACAATGAAGGAATTCAGCAGTGTTCTAACTCCACTGATTTCAAGGGAGTAAAGCACCAGTGCTATGAGAATATTGTCTTTGAACAGCTGTCTAAAAGCTGTCTTCAAATCACTATACCTGCTTATGCCCCACACAGGGTACAGAGGGCATACTATCAGGGTATATGGGAAAGCAAGTTTTACAGTGGTTGCAAGCTTGCATCAGGACTACACAATGAGTCACCTTTACCTGCTTAATGTATAGGTAGGCAAGCTATTCCGCAGCATCAAACTATCCACACTCTATGTGCTACAAGAAGATAGAGAGAAACAAAATGAGGGGCTCCCAAACTTACTATTTTCTAGAAGTTGGTTTCATATGAATGTGAGTTGAAAAGGTGGTTAGCCATGTTATGAGGAGAGCAAAATACTAATGGGTTTGTGGATAGAGGATGGATGCCATCACGGCTCTTGCATCAGCCAAGTTTATGAAAGGAGATTATGTAACATCGGGATTTGATAAGAAACATTTACACATAGGGATAATACCATGCATGGATTACAAAAGTGAGAGGTATGAATGCTGTGGCTGAAGGCACAAGAGCACTCTATAATAAACGCTTTGTGGACCAGCTTTTTACAGTGACCTCCTTGAATCCAGGCAGATGAAACAGCTTATACAGCATCCATCCATGACTTTTTTATAGTGTCAATAAAAAGAAACAAAAAAAGAAAGATGTTAGTTCTGCTGAGTCAATCAGTTCTAGATTCTTATACCCCTTTCTCTCTGAGGCCTAGATAGAGCATATCCAGGAAAACATCTGTGGGACTACCTTGGAATCCCTCCAAAAATCAGCCTAAAGGACTGTTATTTATGACTAATAATCTATTGGAAGCTTAGTGGAGAGGGAACACAGGAGAGTCACAGCTGGACTTCAGCGCTGGTAAGGGTTCAGCTGACAGAGCCAGAAAGTATCAGCTGTACCAGTCACAGCAAACACGTCTATAAATAGTTCCCGTGTCTGCCTTTGACCCCTAGTCTTGCCACTTAGCCAGTTCCCAGTGTTTGAAACAAGCTGATTTAAGTCCTTGATTTAAGCAAACATTCACTATTTCTTCAGCCATATACAAACAGCTTTGTGTACAAGACAAACCCATAGCATTTAGACTCTTATGCAAAGCAACCTCATTTCGATTGCCACGTTCAAGTTAACACTGTCAGAGTCTGACATTGTTTCTACCAGGATCTACAGGGTTTGCCCTGCCTTGAGTTTAAGCTCCTTGGGCCTTCAGCTGGGAGAAGTTTACATCGAAACAAATATAAATGCTCTTTTCCACTTTCAAAGGAGACTACACATTTGCACCATTCCCCATATCACATATGAAGATTAAAAATAGACCCAGAGCATTAACATACATTGTAATTAACTGCTTCTTGTAAGAAGGGTACTAGCTCTAGGCTACAAGAAGAAAATTCCTATTCAAACTCAACACTTTACATCCCCAGACTTCTTACTCAGCTTCACCCACGTGCTCTTCCTACTTAGTTACATAGTCAAAACTTAGCAATACTTACATACACCACTTCATATAGATCTGCCAAGCCTATTCAGATAGAGCACTGAAGTTTGCATTACTCTGATTATTCCTGGGCCGTCCTCCCTCCCAATTTAATAAAAAAATCCACCTCAGCAAGGAACCAAGGCTAAACTACTTGACAGAAATAGTAAAACCAAAATTAATTGCAAATTTAATTGAGCTGCACTACCTAATTAACAGTTATCTGCCTTATAGATCTGTAAATACATGGGAGCATCCCTGCAAGAACCTATCAAGCTGGCTTCTTTGATTACAATTTCCAGAAGCTGTGCAAGGCTTAGCCTCTGATTCACCTGGTGCTGAATCATAGTGATTCATCACATCAGACAAACTTAATAGTAAAACAAAGAAAAGATTTATTTAGGAAGAGAAGTCTTTAGATACATCATCAGAGGCAAAAGATTACAGTAAAACAAATACAAAATGTAGGTCTTATTTAAATGCAACAACCAGATGTTTCTTCAGTATTTTTGAGCTAGTGTCCCTGAGACACTTCAGGAAATCCCACCTGCCTAAAGACTTCCATCGATTCTGAAGACAAAATTTTCTAGGAGCTGCAAGGTTGTGGGACTGGTAACTGGGCATCCTTTTCTGAGTTCTCTATGATCTTCTTTTTCATCCTTAACCTGGCTTCATGTCTAATACATGCATGAATGAACATTTACATCTTTATCTCTTGGTTACCTTCTAGATTTTAGGGTTTGGATATAAATTCAGAATCCATTGATGACTCAACTCTGGTGAAAAATGTTTATATTTTAGCCAGCTGTAGAGTCTGTATAACTACAAGTAGTCTGTATAACTACAAGTATTTTTTCTTTTTCCTGAGAGAGGGTTATTGTTTTTTGTTTTAACTGCTAGCTGACTACTTCCTGGCAAGCCTTAGTAGTTTAATTATACCTCTAAGCCCTGTTAGAGCTGCTATTAACATATATTAAATATTTTATGTAAATAATTTAAATACAAATTTAGCCAAAGTTATTATGTCTGGTTTTGACTTTCTTCTGTGAAAGCTTTACTACAGAGGCTTTTAATGTTATTAACAGGTGTGGTAACCAAACACTTTTTTCAGGTTACCTCACTGAACTGATGTCTCCAGGATTCTCTTTCTATTTAACCTCATGAAGTTCAACAAGGCCAAGTGTAAGATCATGCACCTGAGCTGAAGCAATCCCCAATATCATTAGAGTCTGGGGAATAGACTGATTGAGAGAAGCCCTGCAGAAGACTTGGAGATACTGGTGGATGAAAAATTTGGCATGAGCTGGCAATGACCACTTGCAGCCCAGAAAGCCAACCGTATACTGAGCTTCATAAAAAGAAGCGTGGCCTTCAGGTTGAGGGAGGTTATTTTTCCTCTCTATTCCGCTCTTGTGAGAACCCACCTGGAGTACTGCATGCTGTTCTGAGGTCCCCAGTACAAGAAAGACACAGACCTGTTGGAGTGGGTCCAGAAGAAGGCCACAAAAATGATCAGAGGGCTGGAACACCTCTCCTATGAGGAAATTCGGAGAGGGTTGAGGTTGTTCAGCCTGGAGCAGAGAAGGCTCTGGGGACACCTTATTGTGGCCTTTCAATATATAAAGAAGGCTTATAAGAAAGACGGGGAGAGACATTCTACCAAGGCCTGTAGTGACAGGACAAAGACAATGGTTTTAAACTGAGCGTAGGTTGAGATTACATATAAAGAAGAAATTTTTTACTGTGAGGGTGGTGATACACTGGAACAGGTTGCCCAGAGAAGTTATGGATACCCATCATTGGAAGTGTTCAAGGTCGGTTTGTATGGGTCTTTGAGCAACCTGATCTAGTGAAAGATGTCCCTGCCCATGGCGGGGGGGTTGGACTATATGGTCTTTAAAGGTACCTTCCAACCCAAATTATTCTGTTATTCTATGATTCTATTTGCCACATACGACTCTCCATGATTGTTTCAAAGACATGGAAAGTTTGCTCCCAAAAAAGGACTGAGCAGGCACAAAGACATATCTACAATCCTTTTCCTTCTGAGAGACAAGATCCAGCACTTTGTGCAATAGGTACAGACATTGCCAGTATCATATGCATGTTTTGTCTCCTGCCTTTTGGAAATACTCTAGCTTCCAAGCTATGAGTTTAATGAATCAGGCTGCAAGGAAATAAATATCTTAGGTTTATTCACCATAGCCTGTCCATCCCCTAGGACATTGAGAGGGCACTTGGGATTCAGACCCTTCTAGACCTTCTAATACGTGGAATCGTGGCAAACTCCATCATTCTTTGTGGAACAGCTTCATATTTTGCCATCATATCCACTTACATTATTTGCAAAGTAGCCTCATGGCAGAGGAGAACAACTTCAGAGTGAAGTCTAGGTTCTGGCAAAACCTTGGTCCCTTCTCTCATTACTGGGCCTTCAAGGGCTGGACTATGCAGAGGAAAGGGTGAAGAGAGGACAGAGACCAGACAGCCCTCAGAGAGAAAGCCTCATAGTGATAAGATGGTCTGTTGTTGTCAAGAGACTGGGTTTCCTTACAGTATGAGAGTCTAGTCTCAACAACAAAGGATCCCAGCTTGGCCTTTTGTTTCCATTTTTCTTTCCTTTGTTGTTGACAGTTTTTTGGCACATATTTAGCTGCCTGCTTATCTTGGAGAATCTGACACTGAATGCCATTTGAAGTGTTCTATGTTTTTTTCCTAATATTTGGTACTGTTTGTTATCACTAAGAGAAGCCTACTTCTATATGTCAGTCATTGGTCTAGCAGCAACCATTGAATGCCTGTTTCAACAAAAAAAGTCAATGATTTCTTCCTTCTTTCACAGTGATTGTCATTAGGGTGGCTTATAAAATTCTTCATTTCTTGTTGGAGTTAAAGGCGTTTTAGATAGTTTGCATCTCTTCCCTTCCAAAGCCCCCATCGTTTCTCACAGAGAAAACAGGTGTCTGGAAGATGCGTGTGACTGACTTGGTTAGCCCTTGTCTGGAAGATGTGAATAGCAAAGGTGATCAGTGATGCAGCAAAGGTGATCAGTGATGCAGCTAGGCTATGTTGTGTGAGCTGTCAAGCATGTATGGTGCCCCAGAGAGTGACAACAGGGAATCTGCAACTTCATAAGCTTCTTTTCCCTTATTTTTCTTATCCACAGACAGATAACACATTCTTCACCGGGCTGAATTAAATGAAACCTTACTTTGCTGTTCTCGAACAGTTATTCTCCCAGTAGAGTATAACCTCTATTTTGCTTGGTTTCAATTCTTTTAGAACAAAGATAAAACACACACATCCCTTTTCAGTAAGCTGGTGTACTGAAATAATAAAAGAAGAAAAAAAAGTGGTACAATCAGCTCAGGACAGGTGGTTTATCAAAGTCAGCTCAGAGTAAAAACGTGTGGTTGTAAAAGCAATTAAATTGTATTCAACAAAACCACTATCTGAAGATACACAGTCTCCTTGATAGTGAAAAAGATAAGTAATCCTTTACAATATTAGGTAAAACACATAAAAAAGTTAGTTCTTGGAAAACATCTTATTCAAGATCAGTGTCACCAGGTCGGTGACTGCAAACTTCCTTAATTCTTACTCACTTGATGAAAGAAAAAAGCTAGTTATTGCAATAGTTTGAAAAATACTTTGGAAAATGTGTCTGTATCATGTAATTGGGAATGTATTTACAGCCAAATATGTATTTTTACCCCTTTGATGAACCAAAAAGTCTTGTTATACTTAAGGTAATGTTACTTCTTTATTGATCTAGATTTTATTTTTCACATCTTAAAGAGGACTATACTTATGAGAATCTGTGTATTTCCTTGCTATACTCAAAATCTTGTATGGGCTGAAGATGAATCACCTTACGTATGGAGGCAAGAACTTATTGCTTGCCAAATAATATCGTAACAGTTGAATCCAAATTAAATCAACAACAACAATCATTACTATATTCTAGTTGCAATGGGATACATTTATAGTTAGTAATACAGTTAAGGCAGAGGTCCATAAATATCTGAATATCTACTATGGAGGTTACAGTGAGATGTCCATGTCTTTTGTTCTTTGTTAGAAGGACTACGAAGTCAGTGGGGATTTCTTCATTCTTGGTCTTTGATCTGCTGGGGTATATTTTTATGTTTCCTAACAGTCTAATTATATGCTCTTTCTTCACTGATTCATAGATAAAGTTTGACTATCTTCACACTTTAGTTACTAGTTTGAGTTGCATGATGGTCTCCCTCAACCCCAAGTAGCATAAAGACCTATTGTCTGTTATTCAATTACTGCCTAGGTTTATTAGACTTTTATCAAGATATTCAGGGGGCTAAGCTAAAACAAGATAAGCAATAGCAGTTGATTACTAGACAGTTGTGAAAATTAGCTCAGGCCAAGACAAGTCCAGACAAGTTCAGAGACCTTATACCCCCAAGAGACCTGTCAGGTTGAGGGAGAAATCATATTTCCTTGGATACAACCTTTTTGAAAAGTCTCTAAAACCGTGAGATGACCAAAGATCTATGTGCTTGCTCCAAAGGAAAAGAGAGATTTATTAAAAGGTGCAATTTCTTTTATTACATGCTGAAAAGTTAAGCCAGTCCTTCTGACCATTAAAAAAAGCATGTGAGCCATAATGTAATACTTAGATACAAATCCAATTTAAGAGTTACTGCCAGTCATATATATATATCCAACCCTATTGACTGCTGCTGTGCAATATTTGTCTGGGTGTAAGAGTCTGAAGAGCTTCCTTTATTAACCTCAGTATTTCTTTGGGTATTTTTTAAACTTAAATTTAGCTTCTTGATCTGTGGTCTTGTTGGTAGAAATTTAGTCAGTTAATGCACTAAATGACTCAGTAAATTCTGCTCTTGAAATAAAAAAACAAAGAATGACTGAATGAAGACAAAACATACTACTGTATATTTATCACATTTGTACTAGGAACCTATAATTTTCTCAAAATTAAGATGCAGGCAACCTTGACTGGTCTGTACTGCAACTGGGCTGCAGGTATATTTCTCAGTATCCTAGAGAGATGATTTGAGAAAATTGTTCTTGTAGTGTTTTTCACACTATTTTATGGGAAAGTTACAGCAATTAATGTTCCTGGTTGTGAGTTACTGTATTTTCAGAAGATGATGTTTTTAGCAGCATAGGAGTCCATATTTGTTAGTTTGGTTTCTACAGTTGTTGCAGATCTAGGGAATGGAAGCAAGTCCTGGTTTTTTTACAATTGTTTCCAGCAATGTCTTAATGCATCATTTGGTTTCTATAAAGAACTGGTGATAATGCCTTCAAGAATAGTAAAAAACATTTTCCAGAACAAAACTGGGTGGTTGTGCAATGAGAAGGGACTTATTAGCATTCTGTAGATAGTGAGCAACTATTCTGTGTGAAAGAAGGGACTAAGGAAAAAAGTAACATGGTCCTTTGTGTGCATAGAGAAGAGCCAATAGAGAGGAAGCAATAAAGAAATGTGGGATCAGGCAGGCTTATAAATGATTCTGTATTTTAATAGGCAGGCTTATAATTAAACCAACCTGTGGTGGAGAGAACATCCTGGATAAACATAAGTACAGATTTATACACAGATCAATTATTATGAACACAAAAGCTGGGCTATCCTTAAAAGATGTCATCAAGCTTGAAGGCAACTACTTTGTATGCCATTCTACAACTGATGACTTGATTTGGGTCCAAAAACCAACATGAGAAAATTTATGAAAGATAAACTAATCAAATGTTATTAAACCCTAAGTGCTACATCTTGCTAAAAGAAATCATAAGCTACAAGTCACCGAGGCTAGGACGTTATCAAGAAAGTGTCAGTACATCCTTTTCTTGTCCTTCTTTAGGCCTGACCTCTGCAGAAGGGCACTAGATGTATGATCTGAGACATTACAAATGTTTTGATGTTCTTATGATTACTAACATGGCATAAAAAAAAAGTCAGAGGACACACAGGTAACCACTCTCCAGTTATGATCTGTGAACCTGGTGAGAGATACTTTTCCTAAGTAGATTTCAGAATATAAGATATTTGCTACCTGTAAGTCATGTTAGCAAAGAAGAAATCTCTTCTACAAAGGACTGGAAACAGCTTATTTTATTGTTCCAGTGTGGAAAGAGATGTCAATTCCTGAAATTTTCCTGAGACTTTGTGGAAGTGAACCTGAGGTAAAGCCTCATACCCAAATTCTGCATGATATAAATGACTTAACATTTCTTATGAACTTGAGATGTTACAGAAATATGTAGATTCAATTAGTAAGGTAAATTAGGGATTGTGCAACAAAGGTCCAGAAAAGGGTTTTAAGTGAATATATCAAGCA
Organism: Gorsachius magnificus; assembly: GCA_034008185.1. NCBI lineage: Eukaryota > Metazoa > Chordata > Aves > Pelecaniformes > Ardeidae > Gorsachius > Gorsachius magnificus. The sequence continues at coordinate 171,654,818 of CM067081.1, forward strand.
GAAGGTGACAGTAAAAAATGGCATAGTATGTTCATTTTGAGAAAAGAGCAGTTTTCGCTCCAGAACTGGATGATGCTGGCAGGAAAACTAGATTATTTTTTCTCTTTTTGTGGAATTGCCTTTCATATAAGATTAAAAATTCAACACTTTTATTCAGAAACTGAACTGTCTTTGTTAGGAACTTTGTCTTATGTAATGCACTAGGAAGTGATGCAGACGTAGGTGAAGAAAGATAAAAATAAACTAACCACCTTTGATTGATGGAAAAGAAATACACTATAAATTCTTCCTTCACAACTGCTCTTTTTAGACCATAATGGGAGAGCAGTTGCAAAGGAAGAATTTCTAGTGTATTCTGAGAAGCCCACCATATTGCAGTTCTAAATCAGCAGTCTGCTCCAACAGATTGCCCTCAAAACCAAACGCAACCCAGAAAGTGTAACGTATGACAGTCAAAACTGCATTGTTAATCTTTTATCTATTAATTCAGCTATAAGAATTTTTAAACCTTCATTGTAAAATAAACTCTTATCTCCATTTTTAAAATTTATTCCATTCTGTCCATTGCAAGGTGTTGAATGAAACACCTATGTTGTTTATACCAATCTGGATATCTTTGTGTTGTGTCTTTGCAATCAAATACAGTACTTGATGAGCCAGATCAACACAGAATCTTTAGTTCTTGAGACCAACAGAAGTAACAGTACCTTTTTTACTCTTTTCAAATTATTTTAAAAATAAACTATGGAAGAAAGTTAGAATTGTGATGAAGCAGGTTGGAAAGGAATTTAATTGCAGTCTGTATGGGTTGGAGCTGCTACATTTAATATTCCAATAAATAATACGTATTTCTTTAAGCATGTATTACAATATACAAAGACATAGGTTAGACTTTATGTAAGCTAAAGGCTCTGCATTATCTGAATCAGTTTTTGTAAAGGAAGCATTTAAAGCAATGATAGAATGTACTTTAATGCCTCGTAATGTCAAATATTATGTCTGATCAGGAATTTTTTAATGACTAGAAAGTAAATACATAGAAAAAGGCTCAAAAGAACTACTGGCAACTTGCTATTTAGAAGGGGTTTTCCCCTTTTTGAACTTGTTTGCTTGCTTTGCTGCTTGAGCTGTGCAAAAAGAACCATGTTTTCCTTTCAAGCAGAAGACCTAACTCTCCTACTTCCATGAAATCTCACATAAAGTAAATATTTCTCATGAGCTATGTGAAGGCATAAGAATCACTTACATACAGCATTTCTAATAGTGGAATACTTTGATAACTTTCATTTGGAAGCAGAAGAGTAAATTCACGTTTCTTTCTCTCTAATGACAGAGGGAGGAAAGAAGGGAAACATATGGCTATTGTCACTGATTATCCAAAACTTTGCTTATATCTTATAGTCATACCCTGTCTCTTTGAGTGACTTTTCATCATGTATAAGGAAAGGTCAATCTTCTATTGGCAAAGGATGCTAGAAAGATTTGTGTTTGATAACTCAGGCCTAGATGTATACAGAGATTTTAGTGTAATTACACAGAGTATTTCAGTGCTTAACTCTGAGAGATTTAGATCCTATCCTATATGTAAGAGGGTTAAGAAAGCGAAGAATTCAATGCAAAAGTCTGCAAACCTCAGTAGGCAGCCCCAAGCCAAGCACTGGTAACTCTATGGAGAGTGTTTTAATTCTTACATCTCAGTTTTTTACTCATAATAGTTAGATGAGAAGCTGAAAAATGGTTCAAATTCTTCATCACTTTGGGTGGGCTGGAGGGAGAAAAGTGCTCTTTTGTCATTAGAAATTTTTCTGCCCATTAACCTGAAGATTAGTTTTGAATGGGTGCTCTTACTCCTCTTGCATAAAATGTTATTTTGAATGAATAATCAAATAAATTAGTCATAAGGAAAATTCAAAGTAAACATATTTCTGTTCTCAAGATTAGGTCATGTAAGTAAAAGGAAGAGACCTGAATTCTTATTCTTGCTGTAAAGATCGAGTTTGGAGAGTGTGTCAAATAGCCAGTGAACTCAAGGGGAGTGTCATAATTGCTCTTTCAGTGCTTTGCTCACACTTCTATCACAAAACCATTAAGTTTTTTCCAGTTAAAGTGTAACAGCTTTAACCAAAAGAATTAAGACCATCTTCACAAAAAAAAAACAAAAAAAAAACAAAAAAAAAAAAAACAAAAGAAAAAGAGGACTGCTGTACTCTTATGGTTAAAGTACTCAAAGACAATAAAAGTTAGACCTTCAAATCCTCTTTGGCTCTTGTACTTTTTTTTTTTTTTAATAGTCAGACCAATAGTCTGACCAATAGTTTGAATAGTCACTATTCCAACATAGTATGGGACTGACATTGCTTTCATCTCCGTAGTCATGTTTTGAAGAAAAGCCATAGTCACCACTGCATTTTGATTTTTTCTAGCTCATACTTAAATTCTGAAAACATCACATATTATGTAGTTTAGATGAAGAAATACCTAGCAGAATTCTGAGTGAGATAAACAACCATCTACTTGGCTTTGTCAAGACAGTGGCATCTCAGCATTCACTGAAGCTGAATTTTTTAGTGCCTTCAAAAAAGATTAGGTGTTTAAAAAAATGTAGCTACTGGAAAAATAATTTGCGTAGTACCTGTGCATCAATTTTGAAGACTGCAGTCCTTCTGGGAATTGGACTTAAGTGGGATTTATCTACAAACCTTGTGGACCAAGAATGGTATCCCTCACTGGTCCTTGTTCCCTTCTGTTTAGAAAAGCTGCCCTTCAGCTTTTCACAGTTCATTGGACAAAGACTGGTATTATGCCCTAGAGATAGGAGAGTTAAATCTATACTAAAAGCCATGGCAGATTATACTTCATGTTCTTTTAACAAATGGGGGAGGGCCTTTAAAACTAATCATAATGAAGATGAACTATTTATCAAGCATTCCCAAATAAAGGTTCCAGATTCACAACTACTGCTATGATTCTAAGGAGAAGTAAAAATCTCCAAAAACTTTAAATCATTGCAGCAGAAATTTTGCAAGATATTAAAAAGTTAAAAAGTATTGGCAAGGAGGGAAGAAGCAGTAAGTATTGATTGGAAATACCAACTATTTCATAATTTCCTCTGTGGAGATCACTGAGGAGTAGTTGTAAATCTGCACACATATTTCAGTCTTCTTTGGAATCTGCTATATCAAATAGCCAACAAAAATGGAAAATTGACTTTGAAGAAATAATAGTAATAATTTCTTTGGTTTTCTGTCACTTTATTTCAATGAGAAACATAAATCTCACATGTTTGAGAAACTGTATGATGTTTCAAAACCTGCAGTTTTAAAGCTATTATGTGTATAAAACCAGTGGCACTGTTCAAAAATGAAAATTTAAGTAGTGATTTAAGTGTTTGCTAGTGATCAAAGAGGAAGATAAATCAAACTGATGAATGTCTACTGTACAATGATACCAGTTTGCTTGGTGATGAGTATTCCAATGCTCTTTCTGCAAGACCTAATAAACCCCAACAACTTTTAGAGTAGGAAATTGTTTTGAACTATGTTGATTTACCCATTCACATAGTTTTCATGAAATTTAAACAGCTAATGAGTGGGGACTGTTGATTTCTTGATACAGAAAAAACTGTTGAGAAAATATAAACCCCAGAACATTATAATCAAAGGAAAACACATAACCAGTACAGCCCAGCAGCTCAGTCCTAAGTAAACAGTATTTCTCTGCATACAGTTGGATAAATCCAATTACCTGATGGCTACACATGTATCAACCTGTTCGCCAGTTGTAGTGTAGGCAGATGTAGACAGAGTCATCTGAGAAACAGTACAGAATGATCAGTGAATGTTGATCAAGAGCAGCACCTCAAGAAGTGGTAGTTCCTGCAATTGCAGTGGTACACTTCCCATCTAGCAATAAGTTGTCCTTAAGCAGGGTCATTTTCACAAAATAAGATATGCCATTTGCAATTAAATATCAGAAGCTTTGTGAAGCTGATTATGACCATTTTGGAAATACTCAGGGAAGACACTATTAGTTTAAGCCATTCCAGGTTGATTTCTTTTTAAGACAGAGATTTCATATATCCTTGTTTTTGTGGATAAACAACATCCATCATACTGTAGCAAGGGAGTTACTCTATTGACCAGACACTTCTTAATCCCTCTATTTAATTGTCCTGGGAGCTGTATACATCATCTGTGACAAATGCGCCTTCATGACTAGCAGAATTAGAACACTTAATGAAAGCTAAATTACTGTGCCTTGGTGTGTTTATGTGCAATTTTCAGTAAAGGTAATATAAATGTGACAGTGCTTGTGACATTTTAGAACTTGTAAGAGAATAGGGTTTAGAATTACAGAAGCAGCGGGAAATATTTAAATTGTTTCTAATTCTGCATGTCAAACAAGAAAGAATGAATTAAAATGTTTCTTCCGCTGGACTTTTCAAGTATTTCAGGATATGTTCTTGTCCTATATTGAGACAAGAGACATTTTTGTACACAATGAAAAAAAAAGAATTATGAAAGGTCAATATATTCCATTTCTGTTTACTAAAATTATCTAAAAGAATATAGACAGGTTAATTAATGTTAAATCTTATGAGCTCATAGCACTTAAATTTTGGAGCTTTATTCCCTGTTGAATAAACATATTCCTGTGTGAACTAGGATATCTTCCCAGACTGTATCTTCCATACCAAATTATGTGGACTAATCTCAATCAAGAGAGCTAACCCATTTGAGAGAGAAAAAGTCAAACCCCAGACACTATAATCTAATAAGAAAATATAAACTACTATGATTAAATACACATTTTTTGTTCATTCAGCAAAAAGTCAGACCAATGCAGGCAGCAAAGGTCTAAACCAACAACAACAACAAAATCATTTTAGCTTTTCTGACATAAAAGATTTTTTTTTTACAAAAATGAGATGCTCTCACATTAGAAGTGTTTAATTTAGATAAACCACATTTCAATCAGAAGAATGGTTTGGTGGGTTTACAACCAGTTCCAAGCGCAGCAGCAGCTTTACTTGTATCTGGGAAGTCTCAGCTTCCGGAGGCAGCTTGTGTCCTGGAAGCTGCACAGCTACTGCCCCACACATCCCAGTACTTTTGCTTGGGTGAAAAGTACATGTCCAGTACCCGAGCTCGCTCATGTAGGGCTGTTTGCTCTCTGTGAGTAGTGTTTCACTAGGCTGTGCAGGCATACCGTTGCCTAGTAAATCTCCGTAATTAATCTGATCTCCTTTCTTTGGGACCAGCCTGAAAGCATACTGTGTTCCAAGATCCTTTTTTTAATTAGTTTTCCATATGAGAGCTTATGCCAAAATTACACTTGCAAGATTCAAGCCTTAAAAATATTTCTCCTTTTTGGAACAGATTCTAATGAAAGCACATTCTACTTTTGCTTCACTGGTATGCAAAGGTATTAATGGTCAAAGCGCAAGAATCCTACTATAGCTTTTTGAATTGTAAGGCACCTGACAATTGAGCCAATTGAGCCAAAAATGTACTCAAATATGTAAATCCACCCCCTTATGTCTTATGCCCAGGTCCTGAACCAAAACCAGAAAATCAATACAAAGACTCCAGTTGAATTTGGTGAAGTTGGAAGTCCAGTTGTAACTGAACTGTGTGTTCTGAGTGACATTACAGTGAGACATGCATTTGCTGCATCTTGACTTTTGCCCAATAAAAAATACTTGCCATGATTATTTTTTTTTATCTTAGAAAATAGAGACATTGATATGCATTCTGACATTCGAAGGCAAACACCTAGCTTCAATCTAAATAAAAGATGGATTATGGATTGCAACTCTAATGTTTGAGATAGGTGTATTTTACTCACTCCATGCCCCATTGGTTAAGTCTGTATCAGTTTTTGAATATTCAATGACAAACACAATATTAAAGATAATACTAGTAATCCTAGTATCTTTAAACTTTCAGAACATTTTATAGAAAAGTTGGGAAATCTATCAATCTTGGGACCAAAGTTGGATAATTAAAACTAAACAGTATTTAATAGAAACTATAGAAGAGATTTCCCTGAGACACCAGATTTAAAAAAAAAAAAAAACAAACCCAGAATGAAAGCAAAATTCTTTCACTACTATCCTTTCTACCATCAGTATTGGTCACATCTGTGGGATTTGTGTATTTTGTTTAACCAACCTGAAATATTTGTCTATTTTTATTTTTACTATTCCTACTCATAAACAGATTCATGACTATAAAGAAACCACATTACTTTTCAGTAACACAGTAAAATAGCTCAGTCCCCATGTATATCTTTTAGAACTCAATTCATAGTTTTAATACACTGGGAAATTATTCCTACCGCATGTCCTAATTGCAACATAGAAAATCCTTTCAAGTTTTAGTGTGTGGCATCTGGATGAAAGAAGATATTCAACTGATGATGTGTGTATTCTGTTTTAAACTTTAGACCAAATGCAAAAATCTGTTGCATTCACGTGGGAATGCAGTTTTGTTGGGAAAGCAAAATCAAAAGTAATGTTCACTTGAGATACACTTAGACAGCCCTACCTGCTTTAGAAACAAAAATCCCCTCTCCCCTTGTAGGCTAATAGACATATCTATCTGTTCCCTCTAGATGATTATGTTTCTATAACATTTGTGCTAAAGCATCAAATACATATAACAGGACAAAAAGCCATCTGGGATAAACCAACAGGATATTTATAAAGTACTGGTCCAGGAATTCCTATTCTCACAAAGGAGATGAACATACTCACTTTTGTGACTAAATTGAAACATCCCTCCTCAAATGACCATGACACAATTTCTTTGTGTATTTGGTTTGCGTGGCAAGGTTTTAGCTAGGGAGTTGGCTAGGGAGTTGGGGGCTACAGGGGTAGCTTCTGTGAGAAGCTGCGAGAAGCTTTCCCTGTGTCCAATAGAGCCAATGCCAGTCAGCTTCAAGGTGGACCCGTTGCTGGCCAAGGCCAAGGCAATCAGTGATGGTGGCAGCACCTCTGTGATAACATATTTGAGAAGGAAAAAAAAAAACCCCCGCTGCGGAACAGTAGCTGGAATAGAGAGGGAAGTGAGAGCATGTTAGAGAAAACAGCCCTGCAGACACCAGGGCCTGTGTCTTGAAGAGGGAGGGGGAGGAGGTGCTGCCAGGCACCAGAGAAGAGATTCCCCTGCAGCCCATGGTGAAGACCATGGTGAGGCAGGCTGTCCCCCTGCAGCTCATGGAGGTCCATGGTGGAGCAGGTAGCCACCTACACCCCGTGGAGGACCCCCACACTGGAGAAGGTGGATGCCCAAAGGAGGCTGTGACCAGGTGGGAAGCCTGTTGCCAGAGCAGGCTCCTGGCAGGACCTGTGGACCCATGTGGAGAGGAGCCCAGGCTGGAGCAGGCTTCCTGGCAGGACTTGTGACCCAATGGGGGACCCATGCTGGAGCAGTCTGTTCTGAAGACGCACCCCATGGAAAGGATGGACCCACACTGGAGCAGTTCGTGAAGAACTGTACCAAGGTGGAGAAGTTCTGGAGGACTGTCTCCATGGGAACCCCATGCTGGAGCAGGGGAAGAGGTTGAGGAGTCCTCCCCCTGAGGAGGAGGAGCAGTAGAGACAAGGTGTGATGAACGGACCCCAACCCCCATTCCCTGTCCCCCTGTACCACCTGGGGGGAAAGAGGTAGAGAAAATAGGGAGTGAAGTTGCACCTGGGAAGAAGGGAGGGGTGGGGGTAAGGTGTTTTAAGATTCAGGGTTTTTTTTATTCTCTCCTTCTCTGATTTGACTGGTAATAAATTAAACTAATTTTACCAAGTTGAGTCTGTTTTGCCCATGATGGTAACTAGCAAATGATCTCTCCCTGTCCTTATCTTGCCCATGAGCCTTTCAATATATTTTTCTCTCCCCTGTCCAGCCGAGGAGGGGGAGTGATAGAGTGGCTTGGTGGGTACCTGGCATCCAGCTAAGGTCAACCCATCACATTTGGGAACTCATGTCATTGCCAGTGCAGAATCATTTTGGAATTAGTAAAATGTTGTGCACTCCTTGCTTCTTTACCCTGTTATCATGAGATGTGTATAAATGTTGTCATGTGCCTTAGATTTTCAGGGCTTGGTCCTCTTTAAATTCTTCAGTATTCCAGGAAGAAAAATGCTTCGATACATACATACAGTTGTATAAGTAACTGTACTTATGTACATACAACGCACACAGAATCTCCAAGTCCCATTTTGTCTTTCTGCTAGGTGCTATATGATGTTTGATGCCATGCAGGTCAGATAAGATCTTGGGCTAGAACCTGCATATCATACTTTTTAACAGAGACAAAACCAAGCCTCTCTCCACTCAGAAGAAAATGCAGGACTTCTCTCCTTTTAGTAACATCAGCATAACAGCTACATCATGAAATGCTACATCTTTGCCTCTAGCCAGGGTTCTAATTATAGTCTGAGACAAGAAGCTCTGTAGAGAATTACACAGCTACTTCAGAAATTTGTCTATTTACAAAAATTTTGTATGGCCAACTAATATTGGCACACATCTATCTAGCAATCAAAACTTGCTTAAGCAAAAAAGGCCTTTCAAACTTTTTTTTTAGCAATGTCATTTTTCAGAATGAGATCATGTAATTAGTGTTATTACTTTCCTGTTTAAAAAGGAATTGTATTTTTTAATGGGATCTTTAAGGAACGATCTAGTCTTGCCTCTTGTACCTCTTAACAATGGAGTCTACTAGAAAAGTATAAGGATGGAGGTTCTTTTGACCTGACTATTGCAGTTCCTAGGAGATCAGTCATGGCTGACAACTAGACTAAGTGTTCTGCAAAACCACAGCAAATAAGTTGTCTAGTGCTATAGTGATTGCAACTGAAGTGCACGTGTGTTTGTGTGTGTGTGCATATGAAAGGTCTTGGAAGGGGACAAGAGACACTTAATTAAGTATGTATAAAAAGACAAGCAGGGAGACAGTAAGGAAGTGTTGGTTGGCCTGGCCAATGTTCAAGTATGGGGAGCATGAACTTATACCAAGCTAATAATTTTCAGATATCTTCTATTCCTAAAAGAGAAGGGAGTAAATCAGGACAGTTTTATAAATGTTTACAGGAAATAACAAGCAGCACATATATATTTAAGAAATCCTAAGTTTAATGGCCAGATGAAGGAAGATATTGACTTACTAAAACTGAAAAAAGACAGCAGCAAGACTAAAAAGCTGTGTCTCATTTTAATTATGGAGGCCAGCAGTATATATCAGAGGCCATAAAGAGGGTGAAGGATGGTGATTGGATCCAGTGAGAAGAGTGGTATGAGTACACAGCAGGTTAGCAAAATAATCTTTTACCAAAGCAATCTGTCCTAATGTAAGGAAAACAAATTCTGAAATAGAAAATGATAGTGAAACATGGAAGCTTGTTCTTATGATGTATACTGTTCATTGCAGAATGATTTATTATAGTGCAAGAGCAAGGAGGCTCACTCGAGATTTGTGCATGTAATACATTGGCTGTGCCATCTGCTCACCTTCTGTATCACGCTGTATCCCACAAAGCTCAATTTTCAATGAAGTATAAGTGTCACTGTTGGAACGCATGCAAGCACCAGAGTATAGCATAATTTCATATCTGGAAAACCTGCTCCAAAAGCCCAGTCTCTGTTCCAGTAAGTATTTGATACATTTAAGCAGGGTCATTTAAGAAGGGACTGGAACCAGGTCTTTTTTCTTCATCTCTTTTTTTTTTTCCACAAGTCTCATTTCAAAACACTCCCTCACACATATGAACACTGCCCGAACCCTCTGGGAGGATCTGAATCTAGGCCAGAAAACTGAGCCAGTATTTCTGAAGTCGGAGGGAGACTCACCTAGTAACCTTTGTACCTTCTCAGATCCTTGATTTTGTAAGCAGAAAGGCAACAGATGGGCTGGTTTGTAAGGACAGTTTGATTGGAAGGTGATATGCTAGAAAACAGCAGCATGATGTTAGGAAGATGTTAGGGGGGATGTGAAGAAGAGGATTATGGACTTCCAGAGAATATAAATATCATGTGAAAATTTAAGATATTTGGATGGTAGCATGATCAGTAACTAAGAAAGGACAGCAGCTGGCTAATCAGGGATGAGAGAGGACCGGCCTGCGAACTGCTTGTACAATTAGTCATAATATTTTCCTGAATCATGTCACAATCAGGAGGTGATGAAATACAGACTGAAAAATGCTGCCAGGCCACCAAAGCTAGATGCCTTTTGTCTGTGCTCCAGTTTCTTCAGTCTCATGGATGAGCCTGATGTCTCATGGATGAGTCGGAGAGAGTAAGAAGACCCCAGGTAGTTCCTTTCCTGAAGTTAGGGCTGTAGTATGAAGTCAGAAATATTAAAGATGCCAAAAGGGTTACATGGGAAGATCTACTAGAAAAGGAAGCCACAACTAACTGGTACAAAATGTAAAAAGATGAAATACAAAACCCGTGTTTATGTAATTTCAAAAAAAAGCAAATATAGTGAACTTTTATATTATTACCTTCTGTGCACATGACTCTACTTTTGCATATTTTGACTGAGTTATTTTAATCCTAAATGGGGTAAAAATGAAGAAGCCTTTGCTCCTTTTTTTAAAAATAAGCTGCTTTAGTGGGTTTGTTTCAAAAAGCTATGTGTTAAATCCACCTTATCTCTTATTCTATATTTTCTGGGACTTTTACTGAAACACATACTATCTATCTTACTTGTTTTACATTACCGTTTAAGATACTATTGTTTATTTAGGAATGGAATAAATCCAGCCATTCATAATTTTTGTTTTCAGGGAGAGTATCCTTGCTAGACTACCATTATTAGCATCATTAATAGAAGGAGTTAGGCTGCAGTTTCTCATTGCCAGTCAGAAGTTTACAACAGCCTATACATTTTATCCGAAGTCTGTGTAGCCCTGATGCATTACTAAGCTTGAAATTTTACTTGATAAGAACTTCCCTTTTTGACATTGTCAAAGGCACACAGAAATCAAACCAATATATCCTATGAGTCTAAAGGTGAACAGTAATGACAATCAGCCACAAAGATTAAGAAATATGTATTATGTTTAACAGATTAATTAAGTTTCTTTGGGTTAAACACAATTAGAGCAAGTTTTATGGGAAAATACATAATTTGCTGCTAATTGCTGGAATTTCCCAACATTTTATCTGCAGTCAAATTTATTGTACTTCTTTTCTTTTCTGAGATTACTTTTAATTATTTTTCATCTTTTTATTTTCTTCTGATTTTACAGAAAGCAGAAAATGTAAGCTGGTGCATACAGTCACAAAATTATTATATTTATATATTAAATTATATTCAAGCAGATCGGTACTTCAACACACATACAAACCAAAACAACAGGAATTCTTGATGCTACTGTTATTACTTTCTTCTCTTTTCCTACAAAAGGATTCAATTTTTCCCTTATTTCAAATAGGAATAAAAAGTTGTATACTAAATTCAAAAAACAACAAGGGGAACTTAAATCCAAACCATTTCTAAGTTTTACTTACTCTATAGCTAGTAGGATCCTTTCAAGGGTGACTCAGAAGCAAGGTGATTCTTATCTAGTGACTACTATTTTGTCAGGACTTGAGAGCAACATGTACTAGTGTATACTGTGCAGACAAAAGTACTAGGTCCTATGTATGGAGACCAAGGTTAAAGTTTGTAATTCTTTGTTAAGTATGGTGAAGCCCATGGTTTTCATGTGGATCTACAGTGCAGATCTTCAAATCTTTATTCTTCAACTTTCTGTGCAAGAACTAGCCTTTAAAGCTGCAGTTGCCACTTTGGAGCCAAATATTTGCTAAAATCCCCAAAAGCTGGAGGAGATTAGCTGCAGATTGACCAAACTGTTGACAGCTGAATGAGAGTTATGATAAGATCTTTATTTACTAGAAATTACTAGAAATACCATACATGACCCTTTTTTTTTAAGCTTTTTTTATCATTCCACGTTTGTCATATCTTAGGAAGATGACAGGTATATATTTGAAGTATGAATAAATTAACAGTTTTACTTTCTGCTAATTATCCTAAACAACTTCCTTTTATTGGCATTAACAAGAGACAAGTCAAGTTTCAAGTCATTTTTTCCTCAATGATTACTGCAATAGGAGAGAAAATTTCAGTAACCCAATTGATGGACTTGGGATCATCAAACTCACGGATAAAACACAAGTATTCTTGTATGAAATACAAGTATAACAATTCTTTTGTAGTTACACCGTTTCCTTTGTACAGAAATTATATTGGATGTGACCAATTTTTTCAAACATACTTCAGCTTGTTTCAGATGCATGTTTAAATGCCCTAAAATATCTTATGTTGGTTATGTGTCATTAATAGATTTTTGAAATGAATGGACATGTAAAATTATGAACTTCCTCCAACACCTACTACTTAAATAGAACTCTTATGTTTCTTCACTCTACCTAAAATAATATAGATTAAATATATGTACACTATATAAATATATGATATTCAAAATATTAAATGCCACAGCAACTGGTTCTCCTCTACCAGTCCCAGGTATATAACCTTCACTAAATTCCAACGTATGTATTAAACCTGAAGCATATTTGCCAGTTTCATAGTTTCAGAGTTAGAATTTATGAGGCAGACAAAAATCTTGTTTGAATGAAGCTAGACATAACACTTTAGTATTTGGATTATGAGCAACACTAAACACATGAAGAGTGTTTCAAGGTCTTCTCCTTAAAAGATTTTATTTCCATTGAAACATGTAATTAAGTAACTAAGAATCCAAAATTTAGTGAGTAAAGGGGTGATGTTTTTTCCTTTGTTCATCATCTGGAAAAATCTTGGGAGACGTCTTTTAAATCTTTTTTTTTTTAATTTTTTCATAGAAATGTCCTCTTATATCCTACTGTCAACAGTATGAATACACTCACTTCTGCATCTGAATTGGTCTCAGCCAACTAAGAGTTTATGGGTTAGGATAAAAGACAGAACAGGTAAAAGTGACATTATACTGGGTGTCTGCTACAGGTTGCCTGACCAGGAAGAACAAGTGGATGAGTCTCTCTACAGATAGTTAGGAGCAGCCTCATGTTCACAGGCTCTGGTCCTCATGGCAGACTATGACCACCCCGATATTTGCTGGCGGGACAACATAGCAGGGCATAAGTAATCTAGGAAGTTCCTGGGGTTTATTGATGATAGCTTCCTCCTCCAAGTGACAGAGGAGCCAATGAGGACAGGTGATCTGCTGGACCTTATACTCACCAACAATGAGTGACTTGTTGGGAGTATGAAGTTCAAAGGCAGCCTTTGGCTGCAGTAACCATGAGATGGCAGTTTGGGATCCTGAGGACAGGGAGGAGGGTAAAAAGCAAACTTACAACCCTGGGTTTCAGGAGAGCGGACTTTGGCCTCTTCAAAGATCTGCTCAGAGGAGTCCCCTGGGATAAAGCAATGGACGGAAGAGGGTTCTAAGAAAGTTGGTTTATATTAAAGGATCACCTCCTCCACACTCAAAGGAGTTCCATTCTAACAAAGACAAAGTCAGGCAAAAATGATAGGAAGCCTGCATGGACGAACAAGGAGCTCCTGGCCAAATTTAGACAGAAAAATGAAGCATACAGAGGGTGGAAGCAATGATGGGTAACCTAGGAGGAATACAGAGAAATCTTCCAAGCATCCAGGGATGAATCTAGAAAAGCTAAAGCTGAAATGAAATTGAATCTGGCCACGGATATCAAAGACAACAAGAAGGGCTTCTATAGATACATAGGAGACAAAAGGAAGGTTAGGGAAAATGTGGGCCCGTTGCTCAACAAGATGAGGGACCTGGTTACTGAATGCCTTCTTTGCCTTCACCTTTGCTAGCAAGAACCTTCAGGAATCCCAGGTGCCAGAGACCAGGGGGATAGGTAGATGTAGCCGTGGTAGATGATCAGATAGGGAATACTTACATAAACTGGACATATGTAAGTCCATGGGCCCTGATAGGATCCACCCACGAGTGCTGAGGGGTTAGACCAGATGCCCTCCAGAGGTCTCCTCTAACCTTAAGTATTCTGTGATTTTGTGATAAGTTTACACAGCAACAGCCACTGAATGAGTCTATTGCAACAATCAATGAAAAAAAATCACTTATTTTTTTGGGTTACAGTTAACATTTACAATGAAGCCAAGTCAGTCTGTTCAGAGTTTTTAGAACATTTGAGTACAAAAAAAATCTAATCCAGAGTCATCAAGCTAGTGATTGTATTCTAGAAAATTTTATTAATATATTAAAAAGTCAGATATAGCTTCATTACACGACCAAACCAGGAGGACAAGAGGCATAAGATGAAACAAGAGGGGTTTTGACTGGATACATGAAAAAACTTTTCCATGATGAGAACAGTTAGGCATTGGAAGAAGTTACCAGAAAAGCTGTGCAGTTTTGAAAACTTCCTGGGAAGTTTTGAAAACTTCCTGGGAAATTTTGAAAACCCAGTTGGATAAAGCCCTGAGTGACATCGTTTGACTTCAGAGTTGATCCTGCTTTGAATAGGAGGTTGGATTAGAGACCTCTTGAGTTCCTTTCCAGCCTGAATCACCCTAAGATTCTATGATTCTATGACCAAAGAGGAATTTAAATGATAGTACTGTGAACATTTTTATCCATTATTATTTAAGTCTTTAAAAAAAATAGAACTGTAGATATAGACCATAAAAGACATTATGAGAATGTGGGATGCTAAAAAAAAAATAAAATATGCTGTTTGTATCAGCAGGACTAAGGAAAAACAACAGAAAAAAAAAATCTTTATGGTTGCTTACTATGTGTATTTTTTTAACCTGTCATGCACTGTTCTCTGCTAACTCAGAAAATAATTGGGTAGTGTTAAAAGTGTTAATTTTATCTCCAGGATATGTTTTACCTCTATTTTATTGTCCTAAGAAATGTACAATAAAAGAAGAAAAGTACAAGAAAACACTCTGAAAATATTATATTTTAAAATGGCGATAGCCTTTAATTAACTTTGGGAATTTAAAACCCATTTTATCATCTTCAAGATTAATATATATATGTATATAAATTAATATTTCCCTTTCCACTTCTCTTTTCCTTTTCATTTACCCTTCCATTTCCTTTCCCTTTCTGATCCCTTTCTTTTCCCTTTCCATTTTGTGTATGCAGCATCTAACATTATGGGATCTGAGCTTTCTAGCTGTTTGGTAACACAAATAATAATGAATTCTTATGACTAGTTCTATCCAAAATAAACAACGTTTAACACACACTAACTGCAACTTCTGTCAGCTTCTTGGATTGTCAGAGCAGCTAAATGGTAAAACAAAAATACACTAATAACAAACAAATGGTTATGAATTAGATAAGATATATTTATGGCAGAAAAAATATTTTAAAAGAGATTTGTGTAATTAATGCCTTACCACATGGCTTAGTTTCATTAACTCTGCTGAAAAGAATGCAGCAGCTCAGAGCACTTGTGGTCAGATTTCAAATTCCCAATTCCCTTATACATATACTGAACCCTGTAATCAGCATTGAAGTAATGGTGTTTCAAATGGAATATAATGTGAGTTGCATTTTGAACTCATGGATGGTTCTCTAATTATGTTCTCTGTAATTATTGCAATGAGCATGAATTTTGTTGGGAGCAGCTGCAAAGTTATCTGATAAACAACTGAAAAATAAAGCGATGTTTTACCATTGCTAAAGGGTTAAATATATATCTATATTCCAAAAAGTCAAATCTTTAGGAAGGAATTTACTAATTTTGTAGGAAATCTTAGAACTGATGTGATCAGCTTGAAACATTTGACAAAACCAAGGTATCTGATGGTAAGTGAATAAACCATCTCTCCAGATAGTCAGAGAAGTTATAATTGGCTGTACCATGGGGATATTCCTTGAAGAAGGAATGCTTCTGGTTGCATCAAATTTTGTCTCATCAGCTTTCATTGCTGTAGAAAAAATACAGATTGTTTTTTGTGGTTTCTTGAAGAAGACTTGCAGAATGTAACCGAAGAATAGCCAATGCACAGCACTTCATTCATCATACCCTTCTTTCTTAGATAAAGTAGATGGAATAAATAGGTGAAAAATGAGCATTCCTATTTTTCTTTCAAAGGACATAAGTAATCTGTCATGGTGATTTCCAACACATTCTGTCTCACTTGCATGCTGAACAGATCTCCAAAAGTACACACAATGCTGAAGTGTTTTACTGTCTGAACAAAACTTGTGCCTTTGACTGGTATGAGGTAGAAATTCTTCAGCTTTTTACTTCTATCCAGAGTTTTCACACAGATATCTGATTTTCAGCACTGATGTGTAACCCTGAATACACAGAAGTTTGTCGGGTTTCCCCGCCCAGCCCCCCCCCCCCCCCAGTGTTGAATAAGGTTCCAATGAATTACACACCGCTATTAGTCTTTAAGAAAAATTGTGAAAACTTACTGTAAGGCTGCCTGAAGTTTCAAATCACAGTATCCCTAGTGGGCAGAGTTAATAATCTGTTTCAGGAGTTTCATGAAACAGTGCTCATTCTTTCTGTACTAAATTTGATGATTAGGGGAAACAGTTCCCTGAGAATACCCAAGAAGGATAAGTTTAAAATAGAAAGCATACCTTTTCAAGGATAGAATGCATTCATTTCTAATTTTGAGTTGCAGTTTATAGTTGTGGTAGCAAGATTTACTGACTTCCTATATAATTCCTGCATCCTCATACTTAACTCTTGACTGCATTTGTGAGTGGAGCCATTACATATGTTTTCAGATGGAAAGCTTGTGTAGTGGGTTGACCATGGCTGGATGCCAGATGCCCACCAAAGCCACTCTATCACCCCCCCTCCTCAGCTGGACAGGGGAGAGAAAATATAACAAAAAGCTCATGGGTCAAGATAAGGACAGGGAGAGATCATTCACCAATTACTGTCATGGGCAAAACAGACCCGACTCAGCTTAATTTATTACCAGTTAAATCACAATAAGGTAATGAGAAACAACACCAAATATTAAAACACTTTTTCCCCACCTTCTTCCCTGCAGTGGCACAGGGGGATGGGAATGGGGGTTGGGGTCCGTTCATCACACCTTGTCCTGCTCCTTCCTCCTCAGGGGGAGGACTCCTCAACCTCTTCCCCTGCTCCAGCATGGGGTCCCTCCCACGACAGACAGTCCTCCATGAACTTCTCCAACCTGAGTCCTTCCCATGGGCTACAGTTCTTCACAAACTGCTCCAGCGTGGGTCCCTTCCATGGGGTGCAGTCCTTCAGAAGCAGACTTTCCAGCATGGGTCCCCCCAGGGCCACAGGTCCTGCCAGGAGTCTGCTCCAGTGTGGGTTTCCCATGCAGTCACAGGGGGGTCCCACGGCCTGCGGGCCATGCCGTTCCCGCACACCCCCCATGGACCTTCATGAGCTGTAGGGGGACAGCCTGCCTCACCATGGTCTTCACCATGGGCTGCAGGGGAATCTCTGCTCCAGCGCCTGCAGCACCTCCTCCCCCTCCTTCTTTACTGACCTTGGTGTCTGCAGGGTTATTTCTCTCAGATATTCTCACTTCTCTCACTGGCTGTAGTTCCACAGTTTGGTTTTTGTTTTTTTTTTTTTCCCTTCTTAAATATTATCCCAGAGGCGCTACCACCGTTGCTGATGGGCTCAGCTTTGGCCAGTGGTGGGTCTGTCTTGCAGCCAGCTGGCATTGGCTCTGTCGGACATAGAGGAAACTTCCAGTAGCTTCTCACAGAAGCCACCCCTGTAGCCCCCCCTCTACCAAAATCTTGCCATGCAAACCCAATAGAGACTATACATATCATTAGGTTAAAATAAATTTTCTGTTTTATGCAGATGATAATATCATTCCACTGGTCTTAACAACTGTAACAATGAAGTTAACAGAATAAAATGAGATTAACTTCATAGTTCATCGCCACAGTTATATTGTTTAAAATGCCTTTTTGTTCCTGGGAAAGCATACCTGAAAATCTGTTTCCTGTGAATCTCTTAACTCAGTGGCAAAATAGACCTAAAATGACATTTCAAATTCACCAGAATTTTGTTCCTCACTGTTTTGTCCAGTGGGACTTAAATACCTACATCAGACTGATGACACCTTTCTGATGGGAAGTGTTCACAGTAATTACATGTTTATCTTGCAGCACATTACCATTACAAACCTCCCTGTATCAGGGAACAGATAGAAAAAAAGATTTATTCAGTAGGTTAAATAATGGTAAAATTATCTGGAAAATGGAAGAAATTAACCATCATTCCGGGGTGATCCAACCAGACCGAAAATGGGGGATCATTCAGCTATACCCTGGGGACTGTTAGACAGGGTGACTGCTAATAATGATTCAGACCAGCAGAAAGTTACACATGCTTATGAGGAGCAAATCCTGAGTCTGATACATATTGTTGGGTACTGATGTGTGTTCCCTTTTTTTAGCATTAAGACATCAGATGAGGAGAAAACAGGTGTTGACATACTGACTGCATCTGCAGGCTGTTTTGGTTTTTGTGTTGCTTTAGTCTTACCTAAGTGGTGACTTTCTCTATATTCAGTTTGAGTAAAACTAAAGACAAAGTTAAATTCCCATAAGTACCCCTTTGTGACTTTCAGAGAGGGCTCTTTTCTAACACCCTCAGAGTCATTTGTGTGAGTGTCTCTGCATAGAAGTCAGAGACCCAAATTATGCAATCACATTTTAGGGCAGATTCTGACACGCCTGCTCTCCCAGAACATTTCAACAGAAAACCATTGGATACAAGGCTGTATATAAAGTAAAGAGGCCCCTCATTTTATAATGAGACATTGTCATACAGCTAATTAGTATGCATTTAATAATACAATTTAGTAATAACAATATTGCCACAAGTAAATATCTAAGAGACTCTTAGGAATACTATTTTCTGGTAGTTAACATTAAGTTCTAAAATAAAGCACAGGTAACTTTGTATAACATCTGAAATATTTTTAAATACTACAAAGTTTTCAATGTTACAACACACAGCAGCAGCAACAGTGAGAATGTTAATACATGAGAAATATTATTTACCCATGAGCAGTCAGATATGCAAATTATGTAAAGACTGCATCATACATTTTCACGGGGATTTAAATGTTTGTGATTAAAGCAGTTTATGATAAATGCAGCATAAAGCTCTGTTCTTATACGGCTGTCATGATTAGAGTAGTGCAGCAAACCCATGTTCTTTACTATGACTGTTTTGCAGAAAAAGCAGAACACTGAGACACACAAAATTTTGCAACAGTTGCTTTTCTTTACCAAGTGGTAATACAAAAAATATTTGTGCACAGTTAGAGCTCTGTAAATTAAAGCAAAGCACTGCAAGATCTGAGGCGATATGGGGACATAACTACAGCCCCCAAACCAGCGGGTGATAGGTGAGAACAGAGTAGAGGATTCCCCAATAAAATTAAATTACCTCATATAGAAACTATCAGGAAAAGAACAGGTTGTTAAAAGAAGGACCAAATTCTCATCTAGATGAAATGGTTATTTCCACAGAGGACTCTAGGTGCTTGCCAAATTGTGACACTGTGTCGCAATTTGTGAATATTTATATTCATACACTTTGTGTGCTCCATTGCCAGGAGGCCATAGTAGGTAGCAGCACAGAGCTGGATAGATACCAGTAAGATGGGTAAATTCCTTTCCCCACTGTAGTAGGACACTAGACAAGGACATGGGAAGATGGTCCAAAAATAAGGTATGAACAGTGAAATTAACAGGAAAATTATGTAACTATTCAGGAAACAAATGTGTGCTCCTCAGACTGAAAACAAAAACAATCGAGTTTTCCAGAAGAAAAATACTTTTTATAAATAAGCAGCAAAAACTGCTCACAGATTTTCTAATTAGTACCTAGAGTAACATCATCCCAAGGAAACTATGGATCTAAGCCCACAAGAAGCAAACAAAATGTCTGGCGCTGATGAATGCTGAAAATAAAGGTGCTGACTATGCCAACTTTAAACACACAAACAAGCAAACGAGCAATGCTGCTAGGCAGTCATTGCTTTTGAACCCCACACTTTGGGTTCCTGTAAGGAAGGAAATCCTGCAACCAATCGTAATGTACCTTTTTTTTCCTCCACAAGCATTGCATGTGGAATCATTAGAAATAATTTTAAAAGGATTTGACATCTTGTCCTGGCAAGGCATCTTCCCTGCTGCTGGTGGCCTTGTGGAATTTTCCAGCAGCCTTAGCCAAGCTCAACAGGCAGCTAAAGTTTTCAAAAATTCAATTTTTTCTTCTGTGTTTTAACCCTGCATCAGCTACAGACCAAGAGTTACTTACAGAACTGTTGTCATCATAGGAATTGTGCAGTTAAAACACTGTATCACTGAAAAATCAGAAGAAAACATAAAGATCATATTAAAAAAAACTGGAGCTGAGCTCCATTCTGTTTAAATGGGTGTGTATGAAAACAACTGAAAACATAAATGCATTTACAAAGTGTGCACAGCCAAATGCATGCTAGTAGAAACTTAATACTGGTTTTGCTACATGTCCCCACCACTCTTAGAAGAAAGAAAAAAAAAAAAGTCTGGGATGCCTCTATATAGAAGGCAGTTTTTAAACCTAACCCCTGACTTCTGCAACACCTTCTTGGTGATGTATTTCAGAGAGTATTTACCTTGAGCTAGATGCAATCTAACAGAGGATGTCCATTTTACACAGCTTGTTGCTATACTCTGCCTTTGCTCCATGTTACCAGCCTTCAGCACAACTGTGAGAAGGGGTAGGTTTTATCTTCGACTGTGCTAGCAAAATGTTCTCAAAGCTAACAAATCAGTTATTGTTCATTTCTCCAAAACCTGTGGTTAAAAAAATATTTTCTCATAAAACTATTTTTAAAATACATCTCTTCACAGTTAGCCATGAAATTAGCCACAGTTTAAACCAGCTGCTGGGTGACTGGAATAAAGTTTCTCTCCCTTTTATGTCTTTCATTTCTGGCTGCTGTTGTACCCCTTGCTGTGGTGACTTCTGGGACAAATTCATCTTCAGACGAAATTTATAATTTTATGTAACTTTACTCCCCATCAATGGCTTAACTGTTTCTCTTCTTTGCCTGAGGAGTGGTAAGTTATGTATAGACATAACATGTATGTGTCTAACATTATGTATAGACATAAATTCATACAGGTTAGCAGGGACCTCTGCAAGTTGTCTTGTCCTACCTTTTGCTCAAAGCAGGATCAATTTAGCTTAGTCAATTAGTCAATTTAGCTTCTCTGAGCTTCAAAGCTCAGAAGAGCCAGAAATGATCTTCTGCAATTAATTATTGTCTAAATGTTTCTGGTAAGACAGAAAATTGTTGCATATGAGAAAATTTCCTGCACTTTGTAATTGTATTTTGCATTACAAATTAGATGTATTGTTCTTGAACTTTTGGGGAAAGACTTTCACATTAGGTCTTGAAAGAGTCCGCTGAGTTGCAGGAGCCTTTGCCAATTGTCCAGAAGACCTTATCTGAAAGGGTTGTCAAGCATTGGAAAAGGGGCTGCCCAGGGAAGTGGTCGAGTCCCCATCCCCAGACGTACTTAAAAGCCAGGTAGACAAGGTGCTTAGGGACATGGTTTAGTGGTAGAATGGCAGGGTTAGGTTAATGGTTGGACCTGATGGTCTTAAAGGTCTTTTCCAACCTAAATGATTCTATAGTTCTATGATTCTATGTTGATGGATTCAGGAAAAAAAACATCAGAAGAGATTATATGAGAAATGTTTGGCTTGCTGTGATAAGTTCAGACCGTTATTAACACTGTCTTCAGCAATTGCACTCAGGATTACCTTGGACAGACAAAAAGTGACACTTTATGTTTTGTATAAAAGCTTAAAAATCAGATGTCAAGAGATAATTAAAAGCTGGAAAAAGTGGGGTAAGTTATCAATTTATGAAACAATAAAGGTTGAATATTCAGAATGCTACATGTAAAAGCACTTAAAAGGTCACACTCCCATCTCTCTCTGCTGAGTGTGATTCACTGTTGGACACAAAGATCTGACATCCAAGCTTTCATATATGGCACCTGTGACCTGCTCCATTACTAACTTACCCGAGTTAAGAGAAAAACTCACTAAAGGAGCCCTTTTCTCCAGACAACACTGCCTGAAAGATGCCGTCTCCTTGAAATACTAACTGGTGGTAGGGCAGGGGAGGGTGAAGCAATGAGAAGGGGACACTGAGCAACGACTCTGGGGTAAGAAAAGGAACAAAAGATCACTAGAGTGATTACCATCAGGAATAAGTTCTTTCAGGCAAAGATGGAGGTTTGAAGAGATAGGGGATGGGTAGTATCTTACACAAGCTATATCTTGATAAGACTGTTGTTCAGGATATTATTCACAGTCCATCATTCTATTCTTTCTCTTTGGGCTTTAAAGATATTTTCTAAGTTACTTTTCTGTCACTTAACAATTTTAACATGAAGTGCCATGGAAGAGGTCCTCCAGTTACTGTGCAGTGGTATATTCTAAATATTTTGCGTAATTTCTTTTCTAGCTGCTGAAAGGTTTAAAAAGCAGAAGTTGCTCCAATGATATTTTTGCTAAATATTTTTTAAAATAGAATTTTTTTAACTATTAATGAACACTGTATTTCTACAAAACCCCACAAATTCTTAGTTAAAGATTAAAATTTAACTGTATTTCTTGAGATGTCTCTTTTCTTTACTGCTATAGCATTAAAGATTTATCAAAACATTTGGTTTCTATTCATTGTGAAGCACAATACTTCCCAAACTACATTGCAGGATAAACCATTTTTCGTTAGAAGGTGCTTTTTCATCTACTGTGTAATATTCTATATTAAATACTAAGACAAGTTGATATTTGTCTAGCCTCTTTTGCTACTGAATACATTTTTCTGCCAGATGTTTGAAAAAGTCACCGAACTTGCTTACATTTGAAATAGTAATGATGTAATGAACTATTGCACACAGTCCTGTATATTTTTATGAATAGCTGAAGAAAAAAAATTTTTCACAGACAAACATAAGAAAAGAACCTATTAAAGTAATTTTTTATTTTCGTGTAACACCTGAAGTAGTTTGGACTCTAACACTTGCAATTGGATTTGGTCAATTGCCTTACAGTATTTTGAAACTTGCAACTACTACTGCTCATTTATTTATGATTGCTTAGCTATGCGATGTTTTAACCAGTATAAGAGCACATGAGAAAAGCTTTCTGGTTTTTTTTCTTTTTTTCTTTAATTTTGTATCAGAGTTTTTTCATAATTCAGCCAAGAATAAGCCTTTGTTCTGCTTCACACTCTCTAAATTACATGAAGTAACACTGGATTATAATATTCCCCAAACATCCCATAGTGTCAATAGAGATGACACATGAGCAGTGAAAGAAAAGTACAGATTGTACAGGAAGAGGAAAGTTTGCAGACTTTGTGAAAGTTAATTGCCTCTGTTTTAAGAGAACAGCAGCATGTGAGGCAGCCTTGGGAAGGCTATTAATTAATTGAGCTGAGGCAATGCTAGTCAGAAAAAAATGAGGAATTTAAAAAAAAAAGTGGACATGCAAGTCAGGAATTGGGAATAACATGAAGCTGAGTAAAGACTGGTGTGAACAAACTGGGAAGTAAACATTGAAAAAAAAAATAAAAAACAACCAGAAAACATTGAAGGACTGATCTGTTTTAATTTTCTTTTTGAAAATACATTCATGATTTTATAAGGTATCATTGATGTGTTTATGGACCTGGTATGTAAAAACTTAGATTAAACTCTGAGGGACTGATTGGAAAACAGAAGTTATGTTGTTAATCAGCTAGCATAATAAATAACAAACAAAGCCAGATCTTTAAGTTAAAGAACTATAACTTCTATGTAATAGATAATTTATAATTATCCTCTAGAAACATTCCTAAACAATTATATATCCATTGACCTGAAGAAATCCAGCTTCCTTAGTTGAACTATTGACTTTTTTTTTTTTTTTCTTTTTCTGCATCTACTGAGTATTCTAAAATCTTTTCGGCCATCATGAGCACTGCAGAGCACAGAGCGCTGACACCTTTACACACTGTCAGGCAGCTCCTTGCATTTTTCCAGCCTCCTGGAGAGTTAATTTCTGACCCTTGGGTCTCTTTTTCTTTGCAAGTGCTTTCTCACTCTGCTGTATGGGTTCCTGTTCCTGGAATAGCTGGGTTGCCCTGTACCTCCTTCTCAGTGATGTCTATGTCTTTCTCTTTTTCTGTGATATAGCACCTGTGTTTGCTTCAGGCAGCATGCATCACTCTAAGATCAGCTTAGATTTCAATTCCTTGCAGAGGGTCTAGAAGGTATGCTGTGGTCTAGTAGACCTGTTAAACAAAATGAAGGTTGATCAGGGTGTCAGAAGGTGTTATATGTCTACTATCATGAAGTATCTGGTATCTAACTAAAAAGACCTCAAAAGTTGGCCTTATCGTCTGAACATACTCAGTACATTGTGCGATTTAAGCAATGAAAAATACGTGAAAAAATATCTTTGATTTTGATGTGTGGAACTTTGTCTTCTTGTGACTGTTCTTCTTCTAAGCACATAAATACTCTTCTAAATACATAAACCATTAAAAATAATATGGAGGTTTGGAAAAAAAAAGACAAGGGCTAAAGAAGACTAGAAAACCACGATAACCTTTGGCTGGAATTGTGTTGGTGGTAATCTTCAAATAAAAGGCAATATGCGGCTTTCCTTTAATATATTGTAAATGTAATAGTGAGCCAAATAAAATAAATAATTTTGAGCAAACACTAAGGATGGCTGCGTGCCTTCACAGACACTATGTTCCTCAAAAATGTAAGGTAGCTCTAAGGAATTTAGCTAAACATAAGTAAATAAAAGTAAGTGTAATTTGTATTGCCTGTCACTGAAGATGTTTGCAAGGATAATCTGTGCTTTGCATGTGAAAGGGACCATGCTGAATCTCTACTGCCTTTTACTACTCAAAGTTTGATCAGGTTGGTCTGAATGTCTTACAACATTAATTAAACTAGTATTTTTTACTGACAACCTCTAAAATATTTAGCATTATGTTCTGGTTTTGGCTGGGATAGAGTTAATTTTCTTCCTAGTGGCTGATATGGTTCTGTGTTTCTGATTTAATATGAGAAGAATGTTGATAACACCCTGATGGTTTAGTTGTTGCTAAGCAGTGCTAACACCAGTCAAGGACTTTTCAGCTTCCCCTGCTCTGCCAGGTGCACAAGAAGCTGGGAGGGGGCACAGCCAGGACAGCTGAGCCCAACTGGACAAAGGGGTATTCCATACCATATAGTGTCATGCTCAGTATATACACTGGGGTGGATTTGGCTGGGGTGCAGTGATCGCTGCTCAGGAACAGGCTGGGCATCAGTCGGTGGCTGGTGAGAGGCTGCATCACCTGTTTTTCCTTGATTTTGTTCCCCTTTCTTTTTTTGTTGTTGTTTTCCTTTTCATTATTATTATTATTTTATTTCAATTATTAAACTGTTCTTATCTCAACCCATGAGTTTTCTTTTGCCCTTCCGATTCTTTCCCCCATCCTACCAGGGGGTGGGGGGTGAGAGCAAACGGCTGTGTGGTGCTTAGTTGCCAGCTGGGTTTAAACCACAGCATGTTAGTATTCATGTTTAGATTGTCTTGTAAGCATCTCTGTGATTTGATTTAGACTTTCTTGTAAAGATGACTATTCACAGAATTTTCTCTACCTTCAAAGTATTCCTTTTGTCACTTCATGGTCTTTTAGGAAAAAAATGAAAATTCAGTGAGTTTTGAAGACATTTGTGTTTATAAAGCTTTAGGAAAGAAATTTGACTTCTGGTTTGGTTTTTTTGTTTGTTTGTTGTTTCTGAAAAACAGGAAAAAAAATCCCTGAATAATTTATTTGCTATAAGTTACATACCACTTCCGTATATGCACAATCATGAAAGCCTTCTGGGAACATTAGCACAGTTCAGTCTGCAAAGGATGACACTACAGTATGTGGTAAACCTCAGGTTACAAACTGTAGACATGAACATTATGAAACCTTTCCTTGGCTAACAACAGCTGGTTAGGAATGGCGCCACTGGATTGATGGGCACACATTAGAAAATCCAGCAGGTTTAATTTCTGCTCTTCCTTGCCATAGTAAACACTGAAAATTAATCCATCCATTTCTCATTCAGCAGACAGAAAACCCCTGCAAAATATAGAGAAAGCAAGCAAAACCACATTTCTAAGAATGTGCTGCAGCACTAACTTTGGGGTTTTCTATTATTCTACGAAAGCGTCTAACTCATGCAGAAAAACACCCAAAGAAACCAGCAGTGAACCCAAACCCTATATTTCCTACATATTTCTTAGTAAGTTTACTAGGGTCAGTGCATTTTAATCAGTTATAAAAAAGCAAATGATAGCAAATGTTACTTGGGGAGCTGTTTCAAAACTGGACAGACTATACAATGAAAAGTAGCATGATACCACAGAACTTTTTCAACTACACAGATTTCAAAATTATCTTAAAACATGTTCTATTTTAGATATTTTTTCAGAAACATAAAAACTCATAGTATCTGTTGAATTTTTCACACGCCTTCAGCTAATGAATGATCTGTTGGTATTTCCACTGTTTAATAAATCTCTGTGGTCAAGGGTGTACAGTACAATTGCAAAGAATGACCCTAGGCTTCAGCATGACACAGTATTTTCACCAGGGAAGAACATATTTATAAAAAATTTCATTTTACCTGCGTAAAGAATTACAAATTATAAATCGAGTTTCAAATCAGAGTTTAAAGATACTTGTTTCTTGATGTTTATGTTAAAATAAGCAGACTTTTTAATAAGTAACACAAATAGTGTCTTCTAGTCTGCTTGGACACTATTGCCCCTATTTTGACCTTAAAACACGTGTTCTTCAGTAGTAGCCACATTAACATAAACTTTTGCTTTCCTAAAGTATCTTCTTCCATCATTTTCCTTCCTTTCCTCCTTTCCTTTTAATTGTTTCTTATCTTTCTCCCATGAAATATTTTTTATTTACCTTGTTCCAAAACATCACTGCAAGTCTGTGACAAGTAGGGAAACAAAACGAGGTAGTTTTTTTCTCCTTTGCCTTCTCTTGAGAGATGAAGTGCTTTCTGTAGTTAAGACTGTACAAAAAGTGGGTGGAGGTCAGATTGCCTCTTATTCTGATTTTTTTTTTTTTTTGCCTAGCACTGTGACCCCATATGGCATACAGAGAAAGCTCTACTTGTATGACTTTTGAAGAGTCTGACAGTCTCAATAAAACCCTAAGTCAGGCCTGGGTGTCTGTGGTAGAGATCGAGAATATTCTGAAGAAAATATGAGGTCACTGAAGACACTTGTGGGACAAAGAAACTTAATGAACTTGCATTTTGAAAAATAACAGATTTTACATGAGGACGAATTGGAATAGACTGGGAAAGAACCAGATTTTCCATTTCACAAAAATTTCCATGATTTTAATGTCTTTTCTTGTTCCAGATCAAATCAGAAATATTTTAAAAGTCCTTCAAAGCAAGTCAAAGGTTCCCAAAATGTCCAGGTCTATCAAATGAACACATTTTTGTCGTACTGAAGCTTTTAATACTAGTTTTATGATTTTAAACTCAATCTTAGGCCTACAGATAAAGAATTTTATTTTGAAAAGTTACATCACTGCAAAAAACCCCCATATCCCATTTATAAAATATGAAATTATGCAAATTAACTTATTTATGCAAGCAAAATTAGAAATATTTCTGATCATTTCTATCCTGATATATTCTAAACAGCTAACTGTGTCAGTAGAGCTGAAGAGATCTTTAGCCAATTATTTTGTAATTCAGCATACAGAGACAGTATTTTTCCTACCTGGATTGAAACACACATGAAAATATTTTTAATATAGTAGTGGAATATGTCCATACATGACTTTAATAATGAATTGATGTACCATTCCTTGAGCAGATGCAAGTACAAGTGAGTGACTCTTACAATATACTAGGAACTACAAGAGCAAACACAAGACTTCCTTTAAACACCTCTGCCATTACACAGATTTCTTTTCCCTGCCACATCTCTCTTGCAAGGGTATCTGCTTTCACTAACATAGAAATAACCATATGTGTCAAACCATATGTCACATTTTTCAAATGAAAAAATGGCCAAGATTAATAGCAAAAAATGAGTTTGTGGTTTAACTACATATATTTAGAAATTAAATAGCAGGAAGAGCAATAACATTTTAGTTTCTGTCATTTCTTTTTTTTAAAATTGCTTTTAACTGTGTTGCAAACCATGACATCAAAATGCCTGCACCCTTGAATTATATGTTTCTGACGAAAGCTGAAATAAAAAATAAAAATTCCAGTGAAGAAATAAATCTGATTGATGTGCCAACCAGCTTATCTAGTCTCTAATAGTCTTATGCACTGTGGGAACCCAGGTGTGCCTCCCAGTTCCTGAAGTGGACATATAGCTTATTTGTGACCTGACTGCATGTCAAGTTAAGATTGAGGTGCATGGTCCTGCCCTTGCTTTTTATATATGAGTCTCCGTGGGAGTAAAATCAAGCTGTACAGGCTAGAAATCAGACGTGCCCTGCTTCAGCAGGTCCTCTGATCTGAATAATCTGGGGCACAGGATGATCAAGTATGACTGGCCAAACCTGCCACATAGCAGAGTCATTGATCACTTTGGCTTAAATATGATTAGTATGATCTGCAAAACTGACTAAATTGCTTCATACAAGTTTGAAAAGAGATGGAACATTGTAGCCTGCTTACATCATAAATATTGGCATTATGCCAGTTGGACATACTTCATAGTGAGGATACCTTGCTATGTGAGGATAATTACTGAAGACATAATGGTAACGTTCAGGTTTATTCTGAGAGTAAAATAACATTTACAGAGCACAGGAGAGCTGTTTAACCCAGAAGATTACAAATATATTTCTCCATCAACCCCATGTGCTCTGTTCCAAAGCCGTGTCAAAGTAGAATACTGCCTTCTTTAGGACAAAACAAGTAAAAAGTTTTGAAGTATCCTTTGCTCCCTTTTTGTGTGATGGACAGTAGTCAGGTACTTCAGCCATACCTTTTGCACATCTGCCTATCCATCCAGTAAAGAACAAATAGCTGCTACATAGAACAAAGCAAATCTAAGCAGGCCATGAAGAGCATCAGAAGATGATTAACCCTGTCTTTTATTTTCCCTGGCAACAGAAACAAATTAGAACCTGGCTTCTCACATCCAAGCTAGTATTTTGCAAAGGAAAAGCACATTGACGATTTGCTTATTTATTCAATTATTTTTGCTTTTTCTTTTTGGAAATACTGAACATCTACTTGTCCTGGTTTTGGCTGGGATGGAATTGATTTTCTTTGTAGTGGCTGGTATAGTGCTGTGCTTTGAGTTTAGTGTGAGAGGAATGCTGATAACACACTGATGTTTTAGTTGATGCTAAGTGGTGCTAACATTAGTGAAGGACATTTTCAGTTTCCCATGCTCTGCCAGGTGCACAAGAAGCTGGGAGGAGACACAGCCAGGACAGTTGACCCAAACTGGCCAAAGGAGTATTCTGTACCATATGACATCATGCTCAGTATATATGCTGTGAGAAGAAGGAGGAAGGGAGGGACGTTCGGAGCAATGGCGTTTGTCTTCCCAAGTAACCGTTATGCGTGATGGAGCCCTGCTGTCATGGAGATGGCTGAACCCCTGCCTGCCCATGGGAAGGAGTGAATGAATCCCCTGTTTTGCTTTGCTTGCATGCACAGATTTTGCTTTACCTATTAAACTGTTTTTATCTCAACTCATGAGTTTTCTCACTTTTACTCTTCCAATTCTCTCCCCCATCCCACTGTGGAGGAGTAAACAAGTGGCTGTGTGGGTCCTAGTTTCTGGCTGGGTTAAACCATGACACTACTTTGCTATACATTTTTTTGCATCAATTGAGTGTTGTACAAGTATCATCTGTAAAACTGTTTTGTTAATCTGGTTTACTCTTGGCTACCCAAGTGATTCTGCCAATACTCAGACTTCCAAAATGTGCTCCTAAATTGAGATACCACATGCCAAGTTTCAGCCCACAGGAAACCCTCTGTTGAATGTTAACAGCAGATTGCAGTGATGCAGTTATGCTTGGAACAATATCACAACACCATTGGAGGCTGGTTGAGCCTAAAGTCTTTCATGTATGATGGTGCAAGTTTCTACATGGGAAGAGATTACAGGACTGAGATTATGGCACGTGATGGAAGATTCCTCAGGGACGATGACAATGTAGTTGTTATATTTTACTGAAACACAATTAGCATACTGTATTACATTCCCCCATAGAAAAAAACCTTCAGTATTGAATTACTTGTTATTTTCAGGATGGAGGAAGGAGGAGGGGAGACAGTTGGGCAGGGGAAAGAAAAAAAAGATGTGGTAATGTTCCTGAACTAGGCAAGGAGAAAAACACGGTTGCCAACACATATGGAATCACAACGTTGTTGGCAAAATGAAACATCATGCAAACTGCAGTATGAGTTTAATTTAACATTTTTATAAGGAACCCTACAAACTGAAAAAAAGAAAAGTCCCAAAATAAAGCCCTCATTTTATTTTTTAAAAGTAATTTCTACCTTGAATTCTATTATGTCACAGGTACTTTTTGACTTTTAATTGACTCACAATAATATCCTGAAGTCTGTTCATTCATATTCTTGTAAAATTTTCTGGGTGTTTTTCAGTGTTCATTTATATTAAACCAATAACTCTTTGGCTGTTCTCAAACCACGGTGCCTTCAGTGCCATCTGTTCCAGTCATACTTTTCAGCCTTTGATTTTTGTATGTGATGATTTAGTTTGGGCCTGACCCCATTTTTTTTATAAAGTGGTTTAACTGTCTGGTGTAATTAAAGAGGAGTTAAACTACTAGGGGATGGCTGAAACAGTCAACCATCTGCTGTATTTTTTGGTTCCTAAGCAGGGTAGAAGATCATTTGCAGATTTGCCATGACAGTTACTTATATAAAACAGGAAACAAAACCCCATTTTTACAAATGTTCATGCCTCTTTCAAAGCATTCTTTTAAAATTTTCCTGGTGTAATATTGACTAAACAAAACATAAACTCACTTAGTAATGGTTAGGGCAGCTGGTGTGCCATGACCATATTCTGTCACACTGAGTTTCTCTGGAAGTCCCTGTTCCAGTTCTGGATGTCCCTTCTGCAGCTGTGTTGAAGACTCTGCTCAGAAGTGCTGTGCATCTTCTGGAGACTGGATCACTGTTTTGAAAACTTCTGCTTACCGTAGTGAGACACATACAATAATAGCTCAAAGAAGCCTGGGTTAGCCTGAAAGGAGATAAGTTTATCCTTGCCTTATAACTTAAGGATATAATTTTAAATCAATGGAAGTTTATATTATTGACTACACATTTTTGACAATAAAAAGAGGTTTGTCAGCCACAAAAGACAAGATTTCTGGTGCACAATTTTTGCATGTTGAAAAAAAAAGATAAATATTTTTTCCACAACATGTAAAGTTATCTGTTTTCCACTTTTAGAGCAGGATGGTCTGAACTATTCCATAAGCATTAAGGTTTTGAATGGGTTAGGAAAGGAGAAAGAAACACTCAAAAGAAACACTCTAACTCTCTGCACTCGATAGAGCTGTTTAGTGGATGGGTAAATGATCCCTCCTGTGGCGGGCTCCATTGCAAATTGCTAACCTACTCCCAAGGGAGCAGGAATAAAAGCAGTACTTCTTACAATTTTAGTCTAAGAAAACAGCCCAATTTTGTTGAAAGCAAGATTTGACTGCCAAAGCTGTATAGTGTGAGGCTTTGGAGCTTCACATCATAGCGCAGCTCGCTGGCAGTCACAGTCTTAATATGGGCCCAGGTTAGGTAATGGCATCTCAGTTAACATTTTCCTGGAATGCTCCTAGTGCTCCACACATTTCCTGAAATATGCTTCAAAACCTCACAGGTAAATGGATATCTATTTTAATAATGTCCGGGGTATTATCAGAAAACATCTTAAAAAGGTACTTAGTATCTCTGTTCACAAGCTGCTTGCTTTTCTTGCCTCTGCCAGACGTGACGTCAAGACAAACACTGGCTAACAAAGCAGAAGAACAGAGCTGTTTACCCTTATTCTGATCTGGCCCCACTTCCAATTTTGTCCAAAGTCTCATGGCATTCCAACTGGAAGAGTGACAAGTTGGGGGAAAACTCTGCTGCAGAAAAGGAGAGAAGGCCTGAGCACCAAGGTGTCACTGTCTCCTATTTTCATGTTGACCCCATATTTGAGAAGTGGAGGAAAGTTCTTGTTTGGGTTTCTGCCTCTGTGCTTCAGCTGATTTAGAGATGGATCCAGCTGGCAAGCTGTTGGGTTACTTACAAGACTGACTTACACTGCAACACACTGCCTTGTAAGAGAAGGGGCCCCAATCCTCATTCTATTACTTAGAAAGGTACTCAAATTCATCACCTTCTCCTGTTAATTAAGAACTGCCAGGAGAAGAAGTTCTAGGATCTTTCTGAAGTGAGATACTATCCTGACAGCCTGGATTCACCACTCCCTCCATCTTCTCCATGTTCCTTAAGTCTGTGTCTGCTTCCAGAAGAACCCTTTTTGAGCTTTGTGGGTATTTTAGATTCATCCTGAGATATCTTCTTCTTGCACATGATAGGGGAAATTTATATACATAGCACAGACTTCTAAGAATCGACTCTCTCATTTGATCTGGGTGCTTTGCAGGAATGATATGCGAGGTGTGACATTGCTGTATATCATAGCCAACTTTTTAGATTTTTGTCCTTGATTTATGATATTCTACATTGCTTCCTTCTACATCTGAAGAGGGAGATGGCACACAGCTTCATTTGCAGCCTCTGACCTCCCTCAGCTGTACATTTTCAGTCTGTCCTGGGTTTATTTCTATGTTATCCTGAGTGCTATAGTAAGAAACAGCAATTCTGCCCACCTTATAACTCAATCCCAGTGAGTCCTTCATCAGGTCTCATGTACTTTTCTATGTTAGCTTACATTTGAGACAACTTATAAAAGTTGTAAGCTACAACACACCACTAAGCATAGCTTTCAGGTTATAAAGAACTTTAATTATTTTTCTTGTTTGCAGGAAATAGAGCCCTATCTAAATTCTTACCCATACAGCCAGAGTATGAAATTATTTCCCTAGGTCAGTGTTTACAGGATCGGCACCTAAACCAATATTTACTCCTGGTAAATGTCTTCTAAAATGACAGACTCCACCAGGAAAGTTAGTAAGTAAAATGATTTCAGGTTGGTTTACATACATCCTAGCTGGTTTTTTCCCTGAATAAATAAGTAATTCAAACTCGCCTTTTTGTTTTCTATTACACAGAGGGAAAAAAAAAATCTAATTACTTTCAAAATTAATTAGGGAGATAATTACAGATTGTTCAATACAACAAGCAGTGATTAATTCAAAATAATTTTGCTAGTATAATCAAAAGTCATGTCTCTAATGAAAAAGATTTTCTTTGCAAGATAAAATTACACTGTTTTTTGGATTGGAAAGAATATTTATGATGCATTATATGTTTGAATTTTAAATTAAATAAGTGTTTTATAAGTCAGCAGTGATAAATATGCAAGCATAACACATACATTCATCATACCCATATAAAAGATATTTCTGTGTATCAGATAAATAGTCTGATTTGCAATAAAGCCTTATATTCAAAATTTTTTAAATTATTTACTGTTAGTAAAGTGTATCTGCACTTCATCTTGGATCCAAATAAATAAATTGGACAAGATACGTGAACAGTTATAGAATATCTTTATCAGCTTTCAGACAAAACACTATATAGGGAAAAATCTAAGAAGAGATTTAAGGTTTCCTTTAACAGGACTTAAGGTTGGGTTTTGGTTTTTTTTACTTTGGAATTGTGATGTAAGAGGTCAGAGCCTGAAAGCTTGACATCTAGTTGTTTCGTTTCAAGTTTTTCCATTCCTCCATCTGCCAGAGGGAGAGGAATAAACTTCCTTCTGTCTTCTTGCAGCCTTTCCATAGTCACAGAAATATTTTTTAGATTTTTTCAGACTCTCTGTTGTGATCTGGAGACTTATATTTCAAGTCAAATGAGTTATAAAACCCTGTCAGTTTACTGAACAAAAAGGCAAATTTGTTGTTTATGTATGCATCATTTTTTAGTCCCTGAGCAATGAAATAAAAGGAAAATTCCTAAGTTCTTCTTCATAACATTTTTATGCTCCTCAACTAGCTGTCTATCAGTGTGAAACATTCTGTCAAGTACAAACAAATTAGAATGCATTTATTTAAGCTGGCAGAAAACTTAACGTTGTAAATGAGTATTTGGGGAATAGCATAGTCCAAGGTCACCTTCCAGCAGTGTTTGACTGTGCTATTGTGTGAAACAATGTTCCTCTTCCATTAGGTTAAAGGTAGAATATAAAATTAATATAAAGACTTAAAAAAAAGGAAAGATGTCATCAGTGTGGAGTACAGATTTATGTTAAAATTAAATTCATACAGACATCTACTTGTTATATTAAGAAGTAAAAAAAATAAGGTTAGGGTTTTTATAAAAAAGCTACTCAGATTCTTTACCACATATGCTGGGGGGGCTGATCACATTTTCTTTTTTTTTTAAAGGATTTTCTTTCATAAGGAAATAAATTGAGACTTGAGTTTAAAGTTAAAACACAGGAGGTCAAAAATCAGGTTGAATTTTCCCCAGTAGAGTTAGGAAATTTCAACCTAAACAAGAATTTTAATTCTAAAACTAGGCATATTTTTTATAATTTTAATAAAACCTACATTTCCATATGAAGTTACTAATTTGGAAAGTCTTATTTTCTGGTTGTCCAATTTACACACCCAGCAAAATACTAATTCGTTTTAACGCTTGATCGTTTTGTTAGTCAAGGACAACATCTTGTATATTCATCCTGCAATAACAGAATGAATTAAATTTAATTAAAAAAATAAATAAAATTAATTAAATCAATAAAATTAGATTGATTAATGAAATTAAATTTAATCATTTTAATTAAAATTAAATTAGAATAATATGCTAGTATTATTGGTTTTTATTAGAAGAAGACCCAGTCTCTGTTCATAACATAGATGTTGCTGCCCAGAAGATAATGATAAGATGGCTCATGCTGTCCACACCAGCTGAAGAAGTTCCAGAAAGGGCAACAATTATTCAGACGTTTGAGATCTAAATAGAAAAGAACATAATTTTAAGTGTATTTGGTGGTCTTTAAGAAAGTGTATTTGGTGGTCTTTAAGAGTGTGTTCCAAAGTTCCCACACATTAAAAACATGGATTTCTTGCTAGAATTGTGAATGTCTACACTAACTCTCTTCAGAAGAAAGTGTCAGTCTTTTAGCATCCCAGTGAAGGTCTATTGTCTTGTCCCTTGCCCTGTCCTTTCTCCTGAGGACAACCGTGTTAAAGACTGGGTACTTAGATCTACTGCAGTTCAACACAAACAAGTCACTAATGTGATGAGATTGTCATGATGATCACAGACAGGTTCACAGTCTGCCCTTTAATATTGTTAGGTCTCAGAAGAGTCTGAGAGACAAAATCACTCAAAAGGGGCAGAATAAAGGCTAGGGAAAGTTCCTGAGTCAGCATGTCTGTGAGAAGAGACAATAAGACTTTTAGGATGTTCCTTACTTTTCCAGTTCTGCTTAGAGACCCTGTTATGGCTGCCAGGTGTTTAGAGCAAGGGAAGAACTGTGAAGAATTTAATTTTAAAAGGCATCATTATTTAAGAATTATACTTGGGAGGAGAAACCTCATATAATTAGTTCTTTGGGATGTTTCCATTTCTGTGTTCAGACACAATGGCATTTGTGGCTTCTTTTGAATTTACTTTCAAAAAGCATACACACCCCAGTGCTTTAGGGAAGAATTTCCAGACTTCCCTTGTGTTTTTAACTTCTGTTACAGAAAGTCATTGATGACTATTACTATAGAAACCCATTGCTGCTTCTCACTCAATCTTCATTATTTCAACTGTATTTGGCTAGAAAACATAAAAGATCTTCTATTTCTCCATGGAGCACATTATTATTGTAACATAGTTTATCAGTCAGTCTGCCTCCTTCTTTTTCCCGGACAACCTATATTTTGAGACTTTTTTCCCCCCTGCAGACTGCAGGCTACATCCTGTTACTTTAAATTGACCTCAGCGGACCCTGCCTTATTCTCTTATTTTTACTGGATTTCCACGGGTGTAATGAGTACTGCATGAGCTCCTACTGGTTTACACACACATAAATAGAAAGACAACAAGAGTGTGTGTACTATAATCTATATGAGCAGCATAATATTTCTGTGTATCTGCCAGATAGACCATAGAGGTTTGACAATAATATAGAAATTAATAAGAAGGCAAGGCACCTCTTCTGTCAAGATGATTCAGTTTGGGAAAATGGGCTGTTGTTATTACCTTTGCATTACCATATGAAGTTGGTTTAAGTAAGTTTCTTTTCAAAAATGAGTACTTAGTGTGTTCAGGCACTCGAGAAGCCAACTGTCATAGGATTAGTCAGTCCTTGATTTATTAGAAGTATTATCTAAATTTACAGCCCTACTGTAGATTAATTTACGTAAGTAAATCTAGAAAGATTAACTTTTAAAAAGGACAAATGTTCTTTTTTTTTTTTTAAACTGTTATGTGCCCTGCTAGACATTTGCTCAGAACTAAGAAGAAAATTCCACTTCAAGAATTAAAAGCTTAAACTGGTATAATGAAGTCCACTTACTGCCAATTCCTTTTGGTACTGCATGCAACGTCTAAGTAATTCAACTAGATAGAAGCACTTCACTGAGTAAAATGATTGCCCATTACCTTTATCAGTTTAAAAGCTTTTCTGTGAAAAATTTCAGCAGAAGCTTTGAATCCTGTTTATGAACTCTACTGCACAGAATTGCTTTTGTGAAATGCTGAGAGGCCTGTTGTGGAAATGGAATCTATCACTGGGTCTTGTACACAAAAAAATGGTCAATCTGTACTGCTTCTTTAAAAAGGACTTGTTCTAGCTATGAATGAGTTTTAATTCCCACCTTTTAAGAATCACTGATTTATTTTTTTTTAGATAGTCTGCATAATGAATCACAATAGGATGTGAAGGCTTCAGTAGACATGGCTAACACTCAGGTGAGTTTTTTCAAATCTGATTGAGCCACTAACTAGTTTGTTAGTCTGATTCACTTCAGCTAAGCTTGTTAAAAATACAGTATCTGAAAGTACCATCTCTGAGTTGAGAATGGGAATTTATTACTTTTGAAGTTCAACATAATGTATTGAAGAACTATATTTCAGAAGTCAATATGAAAACAGTACTGCTAGATGTTATCTAGAGCATATAGAACATGAGATCACACTGGTATAGGGTAAGTAGAACACATAAAGTGATTTATTTTAAAACTGTCATCTCTAATATTCATGAGTTGTACCTGGTGTATAAGAACTAAACCAAACCAAGCATGTCATTTACAGTCTATGTACATTGACTGTATGAAATACTGTAGCAGCACTAAAAATGTCGTGAACATCATGGAAGTCATTTAGCATGACTAGAATATGTAGAACAAAGAAAATAATATTATAGTGCACTTTAAGAAGCTTATGGCAAGGTGTTGTTTCCTCCCACTGAAGGGAACAGAATTCCTCTAAGAATTTTAGCAAATTTAGGGACAATTCTCTGTACTTACTGTTCCATCTGAAAGGAAGGCAGTAAGGGAGCATTTCAGAACTGCAAATGGCTGGCTGGTTTGCTGCAGAGAAGTCAAATGTGCCCAAAGATGGAGATGGAGTCTGTAGCTGGACAGAAATATAGGATGTCCTCAGAGCATGCACTAGAACTTGGGTCAGTCGCATGGTACAGTCATTTTATGTACCAGAAGATCAGAAAGTCAATTCCTGGTGAGAATTTGGTGAAGAAATTCCTGTTCTGCACATTTCCATCTTGAATGAAGGGAGAGAATGATAGCCCAGAACTGCAGCATGAATGCCAGTCAAGATGCCTTTGTCAAGGTGTATTCTACATCTGAATCTTTTACAGAAATGATCAGTATTTGGGGATTTTGTGCATGGGACTAAATGAATGCTTCCTTCTTATGAACAGCAGTATGGAAAAAGATGTCAACTACCCCGAAGTAGATGTAATACTGCTTTCTTAATAGATCTTACTCATGCTGATTTTAAAAGTATGTATCTCTAGAGCTGTTGACTATGATTTACTGGAAATATTTGAATTATGACAGTTAAGATAGCTAAAATAATTAATAGCTTCTATTTTGTGTGAAATATTTGCAGTAAAAAGCATTTTGTCTTGTGAGCATATATGGTTAACGCTTCCACGATTTTGTACAAATAAAATATAATGTTTCAATGACTCAGTCTGACCCATGGAGCTGTGGTATGTTTAGGCAAAAAGAGAATCTGAATTTTTGTCCAAGATCCTACCCAACCAAATACACTTCGAAGCAATATTTAAAAGCTTAAGCAATAAAATTTTAGTTCACCACAAGCAAACTACTTACAATTAAATATATTGAATTGACAAGGCAGAAAAACTGTCCATGTTTGGAAAACAACTTGAATGATGATGTACAATTGGGGAGAAAAAATATTAAAGTTAGCCAAAGCTAATTAAAAAAAAAAAAAAGGAATTCAATTCTTCTTGTATATGCGTGGCTATTTTCTGAAAAGATATTGCATGTATGCAAATAATAACTTGTCATGAAAATAATAACTTGGCACAAATTGCTCTCTGTTGGATGGATATTTGCACTAAAGTAGAAAAATAGGTCTTGAAGAGAGGGGTATCAGGTATGTTTAAAGAAAAATGATGACCCTAAGTTTTGTTAAGAAACTATAAGCTTTCCCTTAGTGAACTTATTATAGGACAATTGTCAGAACTTGTTTATGCAAAGGATTGGTTTCCTTTTTCAGAACATTATATATCTAAGGTTTTTTTTGTAGCTAGTTTAACTCATCTTTCTAAATATATTCTGGAAGAATCAGAAATTCCTCGTTATCAATATTTACAGAAAGTAGATAAAATCCTGAATATGCCTTGTCACCTTAAGGAGGATGATTTTAGCTGTAATGTCTTCTGTCATTAGTGCTTTTTTTCCTTCCTTTTCTCTGTGTGTAGAGCCCATTATAAGAATCACAGTCTATGAATATTTATGCTATTTCCTGAATCAGCTTGGAAATGCCTATGTTTAATGTGCACTTCCATTTTGCCTCAGTTGCAAATTTTAGTGAAATGCAGAGGTGACTAGGCTAATCATAAACTGTTAAGTGTGTGCACCCATATCAGATCACATCAGCATTGCGTTCTGCTCTGTTTCCAGCACAGTTAAATACTTTAGAGACTTAAACTCACTGGAAACATCCTATAATCAGATGTGAACATTTGAAGGCAACTAAGCATCAGCTCAGGCATGGTCCAGAGAGAAAGAATAGGCAAGTACTGCCATTAGGCACCCAAATATCATCATTAAATCCTCCAGCATCCTCAGGAATTGCATCAGGCAGTCATGCTCTTGGTGACTTCATTGTCTGTTCTCAAACATCTAGGACTGAAGGACATACTAGATAAATAGAACGTCACACCAAAAGCACATAAGAGGCTTTTTGGTATTTGGCTTGCAATAAGTTAAGCATGATTAAAATGTGCAAGCAATAAAAAGTCAAAGAACAATCCATTTAAGTAATTAACAGCAAGTTTAACTGGGAATAAGATAGTCCTACCACATAGCAGGGGTGCGAGAGGGGTGAATAACAGTTAAAGAGGAACAAGGGATATGGAGGTGAGCTGTTTGAAGGAAGATTTGGAGGGGATGGGAGGCCAGGACTGTACAGAGAAAATGAATGGCACTGGTAATTATTTTTACATTTCCAGGTAGTTCAGGAATGAGTGGATTAAGAAGTCCTGACCATCCAGGAATGGGTAGAATGACAAGTCCTGCCCATCCAACAGTGACAGGACACATTTTCCCTCATACTACTGGTAAGCCTTCTGAACCTGTCATTGCTGAGTACAGCTTTGAGCTTTCTTAACTTACTGTTTTTCCCGTAAGGAATTACCATAATGAAAACTCTGGGACATGAATCGTTTCAGTTAGTTGTAAGAGATCAGGGATGCCACCAAGCTAATGGTGCCTGGTGATCATGACAGAGGTTGGTGTACACAGGTGAAACATGAGGGACTTTGATGTCATGTCATTGGCCTGTTTGGTGCGATTAGGTGCCTCATGCTGAGAGGGACAACTTCTTTTGTGACAGGCATAGGGACAGCTGTGGATGCATGCAGAGAAAACAGCAGACAATGACAAAATCTTGTCACTGGGCTTGGCAGCCTAAAGGAAGGCCATGGAGACACACCTGGAAGGACCTGAGATGGCAGAGAACTGGATGTGAAAGAAAGGTGAAGAGGGGATGGCAGTTTGCTGATTTATTAATCGCTTGTAATTAACCAGCAATCAGTGAACTATATATTCAGAATCAATATCAACAATACAAAAGCTAAACCCCGATATTATGACACTTATAAAACCTTACTATAGACCTAAAAATCTCTAAGCACTATTCAGGAATTAATCCCAAATATTTCTTATCCCACACTTCCACATTCACACAGTATATTCACTCCCTGGTCCCTGCAGGTTAGCAGCACGCACACACTTTCCTGAGAGTACAAGTTCACTGTGTACACACAGCTCTTGTGCTCCGGGGTGCTGTGTACATGTGGGGGTGCTCTGGTGTTATGTGTACCCATGCGTCTCCCTGCAGTCTGCTAATCCCTGCACTGGTGAGAAATCACCCCAGGAGGTCACATACACGCACTCAAGGTGTGGGTCCCTACTTGTTATACTTGGTACTGCCAGTCCATTAGCTGAAGTGCTGAGTCTCATGGTGTCCAGCAGGGAGGAAGAACTCACAGAGGATACAGGGACAGCGAGGAAACTTTTGGCAATGCCAAATCTCATTTTTTTGCTTCTCTTTCTGCTCCAAGGTCTCTAGTCCCTCTTACAAATTTTCACGTTTCTTTTATGTTGCTTGATAAGCTGACATGTTTGTTTCTGAAGCTGCTTTGTAACACCCTGCTTCCTACAGTGCAGCTCCCTCCTTTCATGGCTGTTACCCAGCTCTCAACCTACAGGCAGCAGGTTACAGCTGGGGCCATAGGCACTGCAGAGTTTACCTGCCCTGCAGTCCAGGCCAGAGCTAGTCCTAAGAGAAGTCCCATAGGACACCAAGGTGACTTTCAAAAAAATGAACAATTTCAGAGGTACAAAAAATAACTTCATTTCTCAGGAAGAAAAATTATATTTTAATGTCTAGGTGCCTGCTTGGAGCTAAGGAGCAATCAAACCTTGATAGCTAAACCACCCGTCTCACTAGCAGTCCTTCGTATAACAATCCTTTACAGACACTTGTTGACTGCAATTTTCATTGAGAGTCCTAGATGAAGACATAGAATGCAATACAAACCAATAATCTGCTTCTACTCAGGTTTCAAGATGGGAAAACACCTTTGTTAATGTTTTAGTATAAAAAGGTAGAATGGATCGTCAGCTGATGCAAATCATAACAGGTGTACTGCAGCAAACCTTTTTAGGAAAAACAGAACAGGAAGACAAAGAGGGTTCACAAGAATATTAAGTTCTGCTAAAATAAAACCCCACACCTGTACAGGTGAAAATGGAACAACAAACATAGCATAGCCACTGAACATATAAGTCTGAGGGGAAAAGAATTTTTACAGAAAAGTGGTAAAAAAAAATAGACTAGACCTAGGAAAAGGGAATAAAGAACTAGTAGAATAAGTGTCGTAAAAATATACTGAAAAGTGCACAAGGAAACATATTTCAAATTCACTTCATCATGAGTGAATTTGAAATTAGTTGTTATTTTATTGTAACATTTACTTCTTTATAATGTTTTAACAGAAACCTAAAGACTGTTAGTGTTTCAGTTGGGGAAAACATAAACCATTGCAGAATTACTTAATTATTATGAAAGGTCCTACTGGGATTGCTGGTGGTTCTGGTTATAAATGGAAAGGATGCTCCAGAACTTTGAAAAAGAATCTCTTGAAATGGGATTTATGTTTCAGAGTAGTCTTGAGGGAAATAATAGCTGACATATTCCACAACAATCTCAGAGAAATAAATGTTTGCATAACATAGCCAAAAGTGAACATGACCAATTTCAATTTTGAAAAGGGCAATATTTAATTTTAATATTTTTCATGGAAATGAAAAAAAAATGAGCAGGGCAAGGCTGAGTGATAATTGCTTTGATCTTATAAACCACAGATTTTATCTTATGCATAACAAAGATCCTATTTTGAAAGTTTAGGACTCTACTGACCAAAGAGCTTTAAGCCTAGTATGACATTTCTACTTCTTTGACTAGATCAGAAGCAGTTGCCTACCATAGGCAAATGAATAAAATAAGAAAGGGTAATTTTGATATACAAATAAGAATCAAAAGACTGCATGCAGAAATGCAAAAGATCATGTCAGTACTCCTTTGCAGTGTAAAGATAATAACTCTTTTCTATTATAAACTGGGATTACTTGTAACTGCACAGAAAATTCTTGAGGGAGGGTTTTTACACAGTGTTCAGCAAATCAAATATTTTACTGATTCTTTATTCATCTGTATTCTCAAATGCGTACAAGACAGCTGGATAGTTTAAGAAAAAAACATGTGATTCCTACCAAACACAGTTAAGGGATTTCAGTGAGAAATGTCTGTTA
This sequence comes from Gorsachius magnificus, assembly GCA_034008185.1. NCBI lineage: Eukaryota > Metazoa > Chordata > Aves > Pelecaniformes > Ardeidae > Gorsachius > Gorsachius magnificus. The sequence goes on from CM067081.1 coordinate 171,697,619, forward strand.
TAGGGAACAGAGTCAAAGTAGTTAAGATATAGGAAAAAATTTGACATAAGATTTCACATCCTATATTCTTATAAAACTGTGTATATGCATATGTGTATATAACTAAGACTAAAACTCTTCAGTCATACCTTCAAACTAGTTTAATAATTTTTTTTTTGAGAAAAATGAGTGACTTAAAATTCTGATGCATGCAGGTAGAGAATAAGACTACACTCTCACATAATCATAGCAAAAATATAACATTTGTGCCTTCTTAGGAGTTTAAAAATACTACCACTTTCAATACTAGGGTAGTAGTCAGTTGTCTTAGAAAATGACCAGTTATTGTGAGCTACTGTGTCCATAACAAAAGTTAAGCATGCATGTCATTGGAAAGTATTTCATATATTTTGCAAGCTTGATCTCAAAATTTTCGCAAACTACAAATACATTATTTCATTCCCACTCATGTCAATATTTCTAAGTTTGAAGTATTTCATTCCCACTCATGTCAATATTTCTAAGTTTGAAGGAGCTAATATGTCATCCTTAGAAATAGTGATGTTAATTGAAATATTTTAGGGTTGTAAATGTTATAAAATCTGTGTCTTCTTCAGTCTTGGGAGTTGCTGACTTTGCACTAGAAAAACATGAGAAGGGACTTTTCAGTCTTTGCAGTCTTTAGTTTATATCCTAACCAGGACACAGCTTTTCAGAATTAGAGGTCTTTTTTGGTGAGGTAATGTAGACAGCTGTTGAGGCATCAAATGAAAAGTGGTCTCACTATTTTACAGTCAGGAAAAGGAGGTGGAAAGGTGTGGTCATGCAAATATATTAATCAAACTTGAAGAACGGCAGGATCATGGAACAAACTGAAGTTTCACAGACCAGGAAGGATGCTTCTATGATAGAATTGGGTCCAGCTGATAAATGCAATGCCTCAGACTATCATAGGCCATGTTGTTCTAATAATTTTTCCAAGATTATTAGTGTTTCATCCTGTTGATTATGTTAAAGTTTCATTTGGCCAATTTCATTAAATTAAAGTGTAAACAATTCCAAATTATTTCAAAGATTCTAGTGGGAGATACAATCCAGGGAAAGAATGAATTACATTCTTTGCTCTGGGGTTTGCAATGCTACTAATGAGCATAGAATGCTTTTATTTATATTGACACATAAGGTTGCTTGAATATGCAAAATGCTGGGAATCAGTGCCAATGAATGCATAGTCATAAATCCTCTTTTTTTTTCCCTTCAAAACAAACAATTTTAGGGATTTTTGTAATAATTAATCAGAATACACCAATAATCATGTCAACTAAAACTGCAGGCTCAATCTATGTTTAACCTTTATTCAACAAGAAACAACTTTGTGCAATAGCATGCTATTGCAGTGATTTTCAACTCCTATTGAAACATATCATTAAGGCAAACCGAAGTGTGAACTTTTAAGTAGTAGGAACTGTTCAGCTTTCCCACAAGTCCTTATTTGCAGAGTCCTGTTGAAACTGATCCTATTTGTATTCTTGAATTACTATATGTAAAAAAGGTAAGATATAATTTCACTGCTAATAGGATTTCCATGCCATCAAAGGAGCACAGAACTTTCAGTTTTCTAGAAGATTGTTACGTCTTAGGGTATAAGTAGAGGTAATGAACAAATTCCAGCTTATGCAGAACGATTTCTCTCAGCATCTCCCTTTATGGAGACAATTTCTGTGAGTCTCAGGTTCCTGAGCAACAGTTGTCCAGTTGGTTCTGTTATAAATATCAAGCTCTGGCAGATGATCAAGCATGTAGCTCACATTTACATCACTGACTTTATCACACGCATGGCTTTGTCAGTCACTAGTATTCCTGTGGGTAATACCAGCATATGATTATGGGAATGAAGAACTGTGGTCTGAACTGTAAAGGAATCTGACAACAGATTATAAAACAAAGCTTTACTGAGACAGTAAGAAAGGTGAGGAGTGACTTGCCCATATGGCGACTCACCCAATCACCAATAGCAAACAGAGGATTATAAGTCATGCCATAACTCCAGTGGACAGCAGGGACACTTGGTGTCTGGAACATCTGGCAGCAACAGCCAATTGTGCAAATGCCTTTTGAACATGGGTAAGAGTCACACCAGCTCTTGGCTTCACCAACGGTAGTGTGATTTGAGAGAATCATAACGTACATGGGTAATGTAGGCAGTAGAATAATAAAAGATTCAGCCTAGCAGAAAAGAATCAACAGAGGAACAAAGGCTTAATTAAACCAGTAGAATAATTTTTTTTTAAATATGCCCAAAGACAAAACCAGTTTTTAATAAGAAATCTTTGCAATAAAAATTAGAATGACTTGATATGGTAAAAGATCCAAAGCAGGTAAAACATCTGTTTAAAATGGTCCCAAAGGGTGCAGTTCATGTTTCATTAAATGAAGATATTTTTAGTTCAGGTAAATTATAACTTCTAAATATTAATAAATACCATCTTTCTTCAAACCTCCAACAACAAATACCATCTTCCTCCAAAACCTTCAAACCATGCATGTCTCAAAGAGGAAAAGAAGCATACACAAACAATTTAGAGATATTTGATAAAAACTTTGTGTGGAGTGCCATGGTGAAGTTCTGTCCCTCAATGATTATCTAGATTAGCTAAATATACAATTTTTTTATATTTCCCCATAAGCACAAGAAACACAATAAACAATATCTCAAAATCATATTCTCCAAATAGACTATGATTTTTTTCAATGATGGAGAGAAAGTTTTTCTTTTGGATATGCTAAAGGCAAAAGCCAGCTAATGATACCACATTTCATCCCACAGAAAAAGGCAAATTTCACTTGGACAGAATTTCTCTCCCCAGAAAGAGATCATCCTTTCCAACTCTCACAACTTGTAAATAGCAATACTAGTGACTAAGAGTGTCAGTTATGTTTTTGTATGGGATTAATGAAAGAAAATTAAATAAAATACTTGAGGGAGCACTGTGTGATAGAAATTGTTTCCTCTTCTTATTCTGAAAAAAAACAAAACCAAAATTTGTCACATTCATTTGGCATATTAATACAATTATTAAACAAGAGCCCCCATAACATAGATAAAAACAAATAAATAAACTTGTATATTTAGTGACAAGTTTTGTTATGCTATTTGTTAAATTTCTTGAAAAAGAAATCTTTAAACTAGCAGGATTTACTGAAAAGAGCAATGTATGAAATATTTAATCAGTGGAGAAAATGTCATCTGGACCTTTGAGTGTATTTTCAGTGACTTCAAAGCCAAACTGCTTCTGAGTTCAACTACCAGAAGCAGAGCTGTGTTCCAGCATTCATTATTATTCTGTTTTCAACATAAGTAACATCACAATCTTATTTTTATTTACAAGGTGAATTTGTATTTATTTGATTTGCTGAGAGTTTTTTTGAAATTATGCGTTTCCTGTGCTGTTTCCTGTTCCATGTGCTTGTATTACCTTTTTCTGTTGGTAGCCTTGTCAAGAAATCCTCTAGATTAGGAATTACAAATTGCTTGCTGTACATTTTAAAATTGAGCTACATATTCTGGGTTTAACGTTTTGCAGCAGCAACATCTCTTTTGAGGTTTACATTCCATTTAGGATAATGTTATTCATTTAAGGATAATTCAGATGGGAATGAAAGTATGGTTATCTTTTCCTCTGCTGGTTAGTCAAACTAGTAATTAAGAAGTAAAGACATTTTAAACCTAATCTTTTTAAGTGCCACTGATCAGCTGATTGGCAGCTTGGCAAAGCAGAGCACTAAGTTATCACTCTGTGGGATACAGTGGTGGTAACTTCATGGTCTGAAAGTAGAAACCTAAATCATTGCTTTTGTGATTCCTTTGTTATTAGTAAAGAGACACAGGCACTTAAAGAAAGGGAGCGACTTAATCCTAAAAGCCTCTCTCTCCATTGAAGGTTAAAACAGGTATTCACCTCAGCTGTACCACTTTTAGATGTCTGAAATGGGAAAGATGAATGCAACTCATTGCTTCTTTAAGAATCTCGTGCTTAGCAAGGAAGCTAATACGATGTATAAAGGTCTCTGTACATCCCTTTCCTTTATAAATTGATGATCCATAGGCAAAATCATTTTTTGACCTATTTTATGGTTTAACAGTTAATTTTAGCTTTCAAGTGTCACTTTTATATAGATATATATATGTAATTCTCTGACGTATGCCATCTTTCAGAAGTGAACTTCATTATGTGATCTGGAAAGACTTGCACCCTTCCTGTACTCCCACATGTTTATACTTCCCTTCTGAATCTGCAAGGAATCACAGAGTGATAGTTTTCTCATGGAAGGAGAGACAATTTTATGGCATCTGTATATACTGCAATATAATTTGAAAAACCTATCAAGTTGCTAGTTGGTAACATTTTAGCATATATATAAAAATACACATTGTAGAAATACATATTCTGAATAGAAACTTGGCAATATATGAGTAATTTTCAGCCAAGTATGCTTCATCCTGAGTCAAAAGATAACATCTGACTTGCACAGAGCCATGGAGTATCAGGGACTGAGAACTGTCCAGCTTCTGACCGAGGTGAAACATCCTCTCAGACAAAAGAACAGTAGCTCATTTTAATGTTGTTGGTTTCTCATAATGTGCAGAACAAAGTTATTCATTTTGGCTTGAGCAGAATGCTGTATAAGGTGGAAGTGCAACAGAGAGTCTTTCCTTCTCATTAGTTTACTTTAATTGGTTGCATAGGAACCTATATAAATCCCCAAGAACAACTGCACCCATTGAAAAGCTACTCCTAAATAATATTGTGATATCTTATACAGGGTGCCTACAAGTCAACCAAGTCAAATCAAGTAAATTCTGAAGATCTCGATGGAAAGTACAGTAAGTCTTGATCAATGGCAAACACTATCATTACAGTATTTTATAACATGATTGCTCTTGTAAAACTTATAAACTAAGGATTTACTCCCAAGGATAGCAGACCAAAGACTGGGAATGCTGTGAATACATCAGGTTCCACTTTGAGCCTCCCCATGTCTGAACTGAATTTTTCCTCTAAGCACTGATGAACTCCAAAGAGAGTTATTTAATTTTTACTGTGCTAGAAGGCTAACGATATTGATCTAAGAATGCAAGACAGAAATGTTTAAAGGAAAGAATGTGATTTACTGATGTCTATGGGTTATCATATCCTCAAGTTAGAGCCTTTTCTTCTCTATGAGCAGAAGCTGTGAAAGTGAAGGAACAGTGGAGAAAGAGATCATTTGCAAGAACAATTAAAACAGGTGGAGCCCAAAAATTCCTTTACAGTTCCAGAGGAAATGGAGAAAAACCTGCATATTATATTTTTTAGCTATGATGTACTTGTACTCCCACCATTTTCAGCCACATAAAGCATGCCTGGATTTAAAGTCTGGTTCCAAATACTAAAGAAACATATATTGTTGTTTGTTGCAAGAACAGGAAAAAATTACAGTTGTTGCTCCAACCGGGCAAGGAAATAAAGATTTCTTTACTTTTTTTGTGTTCTGCAGAAGTCTGCTGAGGTTACCACCTGAACTATTTTTAGTCTGAGAATATCTTGTAAATCTTTTATTTTCGTTTCTTGTTCAGTTTTAGAAGGTTCTCAAGCATACAGTTAGAATATCATATTCATATTAATGAATTGAAATTTACATTTATATTTATTGGAAATTCATTCTTTTATATGTTTTATCAGTACGAATACTAGTCATAAAATTATCATTGGGTCAGATACTTTCATCGAATAAAGATTGTTTTTCAAGACTTTAGGGTTAGAAAAGAGTATTTTACAAAAATTGAAGTTGTGTAAATACTATAAAAATTAATCCCAGGATTTAAAGTCAAATTTCATTCTTCATTGATCAAACATAGGAAAGACTTATATATGCAAAATGCAAACCCAAACAATTAATGCCACATATCAAAACTGTGGAAGAAGTCGTATAATTTCTTTGTGTAGAAAGTTTTTTCTTTTTTATTTCTTTTCATCCTATTTTTTTTTCCCACAAGCAAAAAAGAAAGCAGTAATGTATTTGAACTTGCTGTGACTGTGAATGAAAATATATGCAAGTTCAGAATGCTGATTGTGTATTATGCTCTCTCCAATAGTCTGCATTCAATTTCTAAGATGCAGCTTTCTTCTTTCATGGGCTTCTTTAGCTTCTGGTATTTTTTATTAGAAATGTTCCTCTTCAGTAACTTCTAATTTGTTTGCCTCAGTGTCTTTGCAATCTGATTGTAGCTGAGAATCTTCTGGCCGAAAAGTAACTAAAAAATCTGAAAATGACTCAAAGTCATGGAGGTGTTTTATGGAATTTTCAGTTTTTCGTTCAGGCTATGAAAACCCTTGAATTTTCAGTCCATGCCCTGTATAATGCCTTTAGCAATTGTGAAAAGTGAATACGAAGGAAAGAGGCAAATCATGGTTTTCTTAAGCAGGAATACTGTAGAATTTTCCTAGATCACAAGTAAGGTTAAAGAAAGTCTCAGTTGCCCTTTGGATGGCAAACAATACAACAGTTTCATTGTGACTCGTATTTTCTAGCTTGAAGCGATGAGGTGTGCTACTCTCTGTGTTCCAGTCCAGACAGAGAAGGGCTAAGGGATACCACCTCTTACCATGCTGCCCTTCTGAAGCAAAGGAAATCCAGGTACAGAGCTTATACTAAGGCATGGCATGTTTTGAGACTCCCAACATCTCTGTATGTTACAGGGCCAGGACAAAAAGATAACCTAGATAACTAACCTTTATCTCAGTGACTCAAAGACACAAAGGGACTCATTGACCCTGGAAAAATCTTCTTGGGAGCTGCTTCACTGTATCTGGTGTTTATGTATGAACACATCAGTTAAAATGTCCCTTACCCAAAGAAGTGTACCAGATCAGTACAGGATTAACAGCTTCTAAATAGGAGGATCTGATCTTCAGATCACAACTTCCACATTTCTTTGATAGCAATGTAGATTATATATCCAATACCATGGAGGATTTTGCCTTTTTCTTCTTTAAGAATCAGCAAGTTATTTAGGAAAAAAACCCAAAATAAGTCCATCAGTTCAGACTGGCCATGTTTTTGTGTGACAACTAGGCCCTAAGACTGAAACAAAACAGATAATGGAAGCAGGTTTAATTTTCTTCTTGCAAAAGAAGAACACACTGTAGGCAAAATACAATGCACCAGCCTAATCTTGCCTATCGTTTATATTACATTAAAAATTAATATATAGATTTGTATAAATTTATATCACTCATTTTGAAGTATAGAGTATGTAGCAGTAGCAATAATCCTGCTGTTTAGATGAAGTGCACACTCAAGAGATTTTCTTTTAAAGCCTCATTTTCTATTCAGCATGATTTTGAAAGCAGGGAAAATATGTATTCAACCTCAACAGAGCTTCCTTTGCAAACTTACAAAAATAATGAGAAAAATAATAAAAGCTGTGATGTTAATATCAGTATAAAAATGAAAAATATGTTATTTTATATAAAATCCTGCAAAGACAGAATTCTTAGCTTCTCTGCAGATTTTCTCAATATCATTACTGTTGTAAACCAATTAATTCTGATTTTTTTTCCTTCCTTATGTTGCAGCACTTATGAAACCAAGTATTGATGACATACAGGGAGAGTGCGAAGTAAGCAAGGGAGTTAGCATGGAGCTGAGCTCTCCTGAACTGAGGGTTGAGTAAGAAGGTCAGAAGATCAAGTAAAAAAAAAATTGAACCCATTACTTTAGTACCATAATATCTATTTTAAGACAGAAACCCCCTTATAAACAAGGCTGCTTATACTTTTACCTTATAGATCTGTGCATACTGGAAAAATAAACAGTTTGTTCCTGATTTTATTGCAAAGAATGTATACTCATACATGAGGGAGTACACATTTTGGTGAGATAGACTGTATATTCCATTTGTCATATGCATTCATCAACTTGAATATCCTGATAAATAAGTCAGAAAGAAACCAAACATGACCTCAGTAGTTGTAAATTAATGCCTAGAGCTGCTAATATTTCAGTCTCAGAAACAAAGCTAACACTTTCAGAAAGATCAACAATTACAGAAGGAAAATATTTATTTGAACGAATTACAGATTGCAGATTCTTTCTCGGCATTTGTTTCTTGCTTTCCTGTACTTCCTTTTAGCTGTGATTATCTGATCTATTTTTTAGTTTTGAATACTGGGAGTTTGCTTCGTTGTGATGAACATGCTAAACTGATGCATTCAAGTCTTTCTTCAAAACAGAATTTCAGCGAATGTTTTAAGTTCACTTTTACAAAGAGTCCACATAGAATATTTCCCCTTACATAACTCTTCGTCACAATAGCAGCAGCTTCAGATTTGGTGTTTGATACCTGTCAGTGTGCTTTCGAACACGTATAAACTCTACTGCAGTAATGAATAATACACTGGGTTTGCATCCTACGGATAAAATAACATTATATTATATTCTTTAATTAAATTATTTTTATATACCTAAAGTGTATGTGTGTACATGTATGTGTATGTGCATTGTATATATACATGTAGTATATACAGTGTATCTGTACAAAGTATGTATTCCCCATCTTATACTTAATAAAATGTGCATATAAAATGGATATATATATACATACTTTTGTAGTTCTTTCCAAACACTGAAATTCTGTTTTAACTCTTCATAGACTAAATTAAACTTGCCATTCTCTGAAACTGTAACAGATGAGGTTTTCAGGTCTCTATGATCCAGCAAATATACTTCTCTCATTATGCAAAAATTTATATAATTATTACCCATTTTTGCAGTAACCAAAATTTACAATCTTGAAAAATCATACAAGTAAGTGCTAAAAACATCACTACATGTAACTTAGTGCTTCATTTAAGTAATCTTACTGTCACTCAGTCTCTGAATATTGCTGCTGTCCACAATGTTGATGCAAGCAAACCCATTATGTTTTCACAGTAACTTTACAACTCTACAGTGGTACTGACTGGTCAGGATACTGGGCAGTAGTAGTGCTAGTCAGCAGGAATGTCCTAGTTACTTTAGGAGACACACTCACTGTTAAATAAACATTAGTAAGAATTTATTTTTTTACCTCTGACAGGCAGGTTGAGTTAAGTGGTTATAGAGTGTTTAAGAAAATGTTGCAGAAGTTTGTGGCCAAATTTCAGCGAGTGGTTGTATTATCTCATGGAAATGTCACCTCTGATGTATCAGTGCATCTGCTAACCTACGGCATAATTACACTCCCATCTTTCCTTTTGGGCCTTGGGGAAACAAGGCTGTCATCTGCCATGTCATGCAGGCCATCTAACTGTGTGTCATTGGATTTCTGATCTGAATTGTATAATAGAAGTTTATGGTTGTGTTTTATTTCTCCAGTTTCCAGTCTGGTCAGATGTAAGCTGCAGGCACTTATTGACCTTTGCAGACCAGAATGACACAGCAGACCAGAATCCAGTCCTTAGCAGTTATCAGCTTTGACTTGAAAATTATGGTTATACTTTGCTACACTCCAAATTCTGCTTCGCTTGTGGGATGAAGATATTCAGAAATTCAACAGCTCATCTTGTTGACAGCTGTCCAAGTTCAAGCTGTATTATAATTCCATACCAACTTGGGACAGTAGGTAAGAGTACACATCAAGGTTCACTGTGGTATGATGCATGGATATAACGTTTAATAAAGTGAGGGAGCGCTTGTAATAGTTTCAGGATATGGATGTTGTTAGTATTTTCCTAGACCTGATCCATCACTGTGGTTCTTCCAGGGTCTCCAGCTTGTGCCCTATATTTTCATTTTGTTAAATTGCCATTTGGCTATGAATTGGTTAAAAAGTTTTAGAACAGGTTTCAAAACAGAAGCAAAGACTGTGCAAGAGAAGATAACGTAAGTCTGTGGGCATGAAAATTTAAGGTCCCAATCAGCAGCCCTGTTTATCAATGACAGATAGGGCAAAGTACAAAGATACTTCATATACAGAGTTTCCCAAATAATTCTTACCTATTCTCCTGAAACAGCAGTCAGCAAGTGCTCCTGTGCAGTGAAGCATTAGAGTTGGAGACTGATGAGAACAGGCTAGCTCTGGAAATCAAATGTCAGGATCAGTTGCTAACACTCTTAACTGATGATGCACCATAAAAAAAAAAAAGAAAGAGTTAGATAGACTCTAGGCATCTCTGTATTTACTGAGAACCATAATGGAGTTTAGGCAGGATAAGTGAAGTGAACAGTTTCTCTGGCTAAAACAACTGAACAGGAAATTTTGTCCATCAACCAGGTTTTGCAGATTGAATTGAAGTAACTGTGGAGTCAACCAACTGTGGAGAAGAGCTGGTGTGAATGCTTTTTACACAATAGGCACCTAAAATCCAGATACATCACCTTACCTTGCAATCTGTCATCTGAATATGGCCTCTGCAGATAGATAGGCTTTTAGATGGGATACAAGGGGAAAGGGGTCATCATCTAAGTTTTAGACATGTTACACAAATTTGGGAGAATCAAAACTGGAGTAGACTAGGTAATATTATTGTCACAGAATAAAAACAGAGGACTACATCTGTGCCCACTAGGTTTCTAAACAGGACCATGAAGGAGCTACAGCTCCATGAATTGTTGGGTGGCTCATAGGTTCATCTGGAAGTCAGCTTTCCCTACTTCACCTGTTCAGCCAGCAGTACGACTGGACCGTTGTACAGACTTTTATTTCATGTCTTGAGTGAACTGAAATAAAACACAACAAAACAACCCCCCCTAGGTAGTAAAAATCTGGGGTGGCTCTTTCAAACTGTGAAAAATTGACTCATGGGCATTGACTTGAAAGAAAGGTGAATGGATTTTTTTTCTGCTTACACCATAGTAACGTTCCAATATAGTATATCCTCAGGTTTCAGTGGAAGATTATGCACCGCCTGCAGATTCATCGACTACAACTTTTTGGTCTTATTTCATGTTGACTATACACTGACAGAGAAGTAAAATTGTTAACAGTTTTGTAGAGCTTTTACTGAACTGATATTTGTGATTGTCTTGCAAAAAGATGTATTAGAAGTTTGACTGGGGAGAATGTGCTGCAGAAAAATGTCTTTTCCTAGGGCCACACTACAGTGACTCAGCAGCAATCTTTTAGAAAAATCTTTAAATTGATTATCACCCTCTTAATATATAAACATTCATGGGATTTCTTTCATCCTTCTTATTCAATATTAGTATGTGTGTGAGTAAGGGATTTGTTTCTTGGCTGCCAGAGGACAGTACCCTGCTGCTCACAAAAGGAGACATTTGTGACTTGTGGAACCGAACCCAATTTTCTTTTCTGTTCTGATTACAAGATTCTATCTGGGGACTTGGCAAAAGAATTGAAGAATTACAGAGGCTCCACAATTCATTGATCAAGTATATTGTACCCTTCACTGCTTTTTTTCTGATAACTTGTTTTTAATCTCTGGTGGTTTTATTACTAGTGTTCTGGTTGTGGGATTTCGCTGTGGATAAAAGGAATTTCTTGACCTTGGTTATCTATTTACAACAGTAGAAGCTTTTGGCCTGAATCAATGTTTTCTTCATTATTTTTATTGTTCCAGAATGAGTCATGTTTAAAGATTGATGAAAATCTTAACTAAAGCTTCCAAGCAGTCCTCAAGAGCTGCTTCCTGACTGGGTATTAAATACTTTGAGCCTGACCGATCAGGCTTTCTTTGCTTATGTATTGCACACTTCCCCTCTTTCCTTGCCCACATTACTAATGATACATGCTACTTGACAATAATTTATTGTCATGTATGGTAGAACATCCTTTGTCTAAACCAGTCTTATCAGTTGTAAATTTTTTGCCTCCTGAGAATTTGACATAATTGCTGTCAGGCTTTTCTCTTGGCTTCAGTTTTTCCCAGCTCTATCTCTACACAGAGAGTGAAATGGAGCCTTTACAAACCACTCCTTTCCACCCTGACTACATTAACTCCTTTGAACTTACAGGACAGAGTGGATGAGGGAAAAGTGGTATGATTAGCTGGAAACTGTATGAAAGCTACCTGCATTATGTACAGCTTCTAGGAATCGACTTTATTATGGATGTCTTAGACAAACTGTGCAATGGTGACTCCTCTATGAAAACAGTAATATTGCTTGGAAATAATTTTTGTTTCTTTCCCTATGATTCCCATAATGTAGAAGTCCTACCTCTCTATATTATATTCCTTTCTTTAAACACTGGATATTTTATATATGATTATATGTGGAATAAAATACTTTTTTATGTCTACTTCTCAGTGAGTGCTAGGAAAACAGTTTGGAAGTAAGCATAAGTCTACTGTAGTTTTTCTGTATTTTCTCCTTTTTTTGAAATAAGTGGCATTCTCTTTGCCTTTTTCTGTGTGTAGTTTTAACTGCTTTGTGTCATAAGTAATTTTGTTCCTGTTGCCTTGACCTAAGTCCACTAGTCCAAACAGGCAAACACTTCTGATTATTGCAGTGTAATGCAGATTCTGTGATTTTGATCCAGTTACGGTTTGATTATTTTAATTCTAGATTTTGCATCATTTTTTGAGTTGTGACAAAGATGTCTGTAAAAATTTGTGGAATTTGCCTCTTGCATTCGTCAAGCTAACACAATTAATTAAAAAAGATAAGAAAAAAACCAAAACAAAATAAAAAATCCTAGCAAATTAATAAAATTCACCAGGGTGCCAGTGAAAGTGATACAAAGTGGTTTTGCTCTTGCAGTGTGCCTCTCTTTCCCCCTCCTTCCTCTCCCCTCTATTTCTCTGCTTGCTGCTAAAACATATTCTCTAGCATTCTCTATTGTGTAGAATAAGCATCTGCCTGCGCACCTGGAAAGCATGCTGAATTCACTCATCTTTTTAATAAAATCTGTGGGGCAGTTAGTGGACATTCTCTGCATCTTGTTCTCCTCTAGAAAGGATTTTACCTTATGCGCGTGAGTTTTGGACTGATTAAAATCAATGTGTTTATTCCAATGGAGGAAGTTGCCTCTCTTTTTCTCTGTTGTTGACAGGCCAGGTAGGTGTTTGTGCAGGTTGTTTCCAAGAGCTATTCCAGCTCATGTACACCATAGGCCCTTGTGTTATGACTTATTTGTATCCACACTGAATGGTGGTTGGGTCTGTCAGGCATGACATGTCTCACAAGCCCTTGCAACATGCCTGACAAACCTCCTTTAGACATGCAGATACCCTTACAGCTCTGGTGGAAACTGAGTGGGAATTCCCCATGAGTTTTCAAAGCAAACTATGCACAATGTAGCAGCAGAGCTGGAATAGAACAGCTGACTGAAAGTAGGAACTATTATGATAGAAATAAATTATGAACAATTAATGCAGAAGTGGGACAAGTATGTTCATATGTGTCCCAATCCAATGTCGGGAAGGTTTTGATACGATCCCAAGGACGAGATTAAGACACTAAATCCGGTCAAATGTCATACAACCTTTCAACTTTATTTTTGATGCAGAGGGAGGAGGGAACCACGTGAGGAGGTAACAGAGGAGGTGAATGGGGGAAGGCAAAGGGGAAGAACCGAGGAAAAAAGGGGGAAAAAAAAAGGGGGGACAAGAGAAAAGGAGAGCTAGAAAGGGAGCGGGTTTACGTCAGGGAGGACGGGGTGAACAAGAGAGAGAGAGAGACAGACAGACAGACAGACAGAAAGAGAAGACTAGCTACCACCGCTCCTGGTCCAGCGATGTTCCAGCGCCTCCATCTGTGGCGTAGTCGACGCTCTGGTGCCCCCATCTGCTACTCCAGGTTCTGTCCACGCGATGCTGGCTTCGTCGAGGTGGGTTCCAAGAGGTCTGAAGGGGAGGGATGAAGATGGGAAAGAACCCCCTTACTGGAGTGCACACACTCCTTTTATAGGGGTTGGGGTCCCTTGCTCATGCGCAGATCACACTGGCGTATGTGCAGTTCATGCCACATGTTCTGTCTCCTTCAGATGCCTTCTACCTTTTTCATGCCTTGGACCTTGTGCAGGCGCATGGTGTTGTTTTTCTGCAGTTCTCTACAATATGACCAACAGGTATATACCAAAGCTGCAGAGGAGGTGGGCATCATACATACAGACAGCAGAACTGATGTTTGTTCACTGAACTTGCCCTGGTAATTGTTAGCCATACTAACTGCAATAATAATGAAAGTCTGGGGGATTTCCACTGCAGGAAATATGTACTATATGCATCTACAGCTCTGATTTAGTTATGCTCACTGCTTCCAGAGTGTGACAATACTGATTGTATCCTATAAATGGCATTCAGTACTGATAGGTGGATATATGGCTGGCAGGCCTCTGCAAAGGTGATGGTGACCTCACTGACACTGATCCATTGTGCTGCAACAAGTTGCTTACGCAGAGCATTCTAGTGTCATTTGTTCCTTCCCTCATCTCTCTCTGTGTCACAAGCTCTGTCTGTTGCAGCAAGCTCACATAGTGAGCTTGATAGACATGCTGAAACCTTGGTACAGTGCACATCACACATGGCTTAGGCAAAATGGAAGTGGAATGAGCAATAGGACCACTGGTATTGAGAGCTTTTGGTGTATCCATGACTCCTGGGATGTGGCACCATGTAGCAGCTGTCAGGATGTGTGGAGACAACATAGGGCCTAGGAACTGCAAGTCTGATGTTGATAAGTCACGATAGTCTAGGACACAATGCCTGAACACTCCTCATGAAAGATGTTAGAGCTGTCTCCATGTGGCAGTGTAGCAGTGTAGCGTAGAGTAACTAGTAAGTCTTACTATTTAAGCTCTAATTCACTCATCAGGTATCTGTAACAAGGAAGATGTTGAAAGAAAACTCTTTGTGAAATATGGTTTTAATTTTTTTACTAAAGATTTAAATTATTGCCACTGAGTTTGTGATAGATTTGGTAATGATAAATTATAACCATACCTTCAGCCTATTTTTAACACATAAACTCTCAGGAGCTGCAAAGGTGAGAATATAGACCAATAATCTATCTACTACATAGGCCTACAGTAGGAAATGGAATTTTGGTGTACCTGAGAATTATTTAATCAATCACAATTAAAAAACCACTGGAGCTAAACACTTAGGAAAACATTTAGCAGCCAGATAAAGACTTTTCAAGCCCTTCTGTGAAGAGGACCAAGTGAAGAAAAACTATGTACATTGTTTGTGAAAGCTTGTTTTCAAACACATACAACTTTGAGTCCTAAAGTCACTTTTCATACTCAGTATTTAACAGTCACTATTAGGCTTCCAGCAGCTGTTGCTAAGCTATTGAGACAGTCATCATTGCAATAGCTTTGAAGTATTAGCTCATAAAGTCTAGTCTGGATAATTTTACCATTTATAGTATACGTTTTGATTATTTGCAGCTCTAAAAGTTGCACTATACAAACTATCAAAAGCTGTTAGTAGGATACTTATTATTTGTATTTGCATAATAAAGATTAGGATTTTGACTATCTGAAGCAGCAGAATTAATTGCTTTACCATGAATGAAAATGAAATGGTAATGCCCTGATTTTGAAGAGTTAATCTTTGTGATTCTTTTCTTGTGATACTGCCATCTTCCCATTAATGTTTAATTTGAGTTATCAAATAATTACATGATTTTTATTTAAGGCATATGTGCAAATGTTTTCAATGCTTGTAGTGGTCACAGTTGCTCATTCTTATTGGTGTCGTTCTCTGAAAATAACCTGCTTTCAAAGGCTGCTGAGATAATTTTTTTTATTATTCACTGTTTACTGCATTTAGTGTTGTCTCTGGATTTTAAAACTTCTCTGCGAATTCCTCAATAAAGTAAATTATGAACAATACTTTCTTTTATTATGAGAAGTATTACTTCATGAAGACATGAGCCATAGAGGGGAATGGAATGGTACTCCTCCACTGGGAATACTCAGATATCTTGTTTGTTAGAAAACATGCTGAACAAATTGGGAATCTGTTTTTCTATCACTGTCAGATGTAGTGTGACATTTTGAAAAACTTTCTTTACCAGTTGTGCAGAGCTCAGTGAATAGGTTTGTCAGACTCTACAGTGACAATGAAATACTAGGTGCTCACTCGCATTCTCCTGATTCAGATATAACCTCCCAGATGTCCTGAAACAGTGGTCTACTTCAGCAAACCTTTACAACATTAATCTTTTTTTACATCTTTGCAGAGGGATTTCCTATTGCTGCATGTAACAGCTGTTAAGCATGATTTCTAGAAGTCTTGAATGCCGACATGAGAGAGATGGTCTCTCCGAGTGAAAAATAGAGACTTAAACTTACTGTTCAAATATTTCTGCTTTGTAACTGTTTCCATCTCAGCCACACCAAGAAAAAAACTACTATTACATCTTTTTTGGATATGACCATACAGAAAGAGGCGAGGTAGGTAAGTTTGTGACCCAAACTAATACATTACAGAAATATTTTGTCTTTCAAAGGACATGTTAAATGTCTTCACTTATAAAGACAAACAATCTGATGAGTGAATTACCAGCTTTATCTAGAGCAGGTGGCACAAAAGCAGCCATGTGACCTCCACATTTTCTAGTGCTAAAGCCAGGTAGGTTCCACAGGTAGATGTGAGATTCCTGGACACTCAATTACTACAAGGGCAGATCAAATTATATATGCATGTGACAATACATACAAGCATCATATCTGAGCCTAAATTGCCAGCTTTTGGCTGTATGACACCATGGCAAGAGAAAATGATCCAAGCAGCATTGTTTGCCCTGTACACACTGTAAATAGCTGTGCTTTTGAATACATACTCCTGCATTAAGGAATAGCAGAGGCCTAGTTATTCTTCTTGATGTGTCCCAAAGCCTGGCAAAACTCTCGTATGAGTGAGAACTCATGTTTTGCAAACTTATGAAGAAGGCAAGTTTGGGACTTCAGTGTGGACCTGAATCTATCACTGAAGTATCATACTGAGGTATCCTAAAAACATCCCTGGATTTGCCAGAATTTTGCTGTCTGGCAAAGGTATTTTTTTGTGATATAGCTAAATTACCCTCATCTATTTAGAAACAGGACTTGGCAAGTTGAGACTTGAATGAAAACATCATCACATGTGATTAAGTAGGATCTACTTAGAGCTTTTCCTCAGCAGGTTTGTCACATGTAAACTACTCTTCTCCACACATACCATAACCTGCAGTTTGTGCAAGAGTCTTCCATGTTGTGCTGCTTTTTTTTTTTTTCCAATAGTTTTATGAGATTTCCCATATTCCATTGAGAAGACCTATCAAATTCAGTCTACAAGCAGTGTTTAAAACAATTTCTTTGTTCACTAATATTTATGCATGGTAAACATGCTGACTCCTGAAAATGGGTACAGGATGATACTGAATTGCTCTTAGTGGACTTCCTTCTCAATCTGGGCCCATATAAACCTGTACAGGCTTAAAGACAAGATTAAGCCTAAAACTGATAGCTTTGATTTGGCCTCTGTTTTCAACTACTTAACCTGACTCAGCTAAGTCTGTCTAATATTGCTTATTCTGTCAATTAGAAGGCAAATGGTGCCTTAACTTTGATAATTAGAGTAATTGTAGAGGTGATAAACTCCAACCACATCAGTAGATAACTATGCTTGAATATCTAAGCTGCTGCCCTAGTGACAAGTTATCCCTTATAATCAATTACATCAAAGTGCAAGACCATTAAGACACTGAGGTGTCATTTTACCCCAGGGAAGCTCTCCCTTCATGTCCATTAAGGACCTCTGGGGGCACATTAGGTACAATTAAGAAGTATTTCAGTGAAGTACAGTCAAACAATTTAGACGTCTATATAAATGCAAAATGTACATGTATGTGTGTATTTGTGCTTTAACCCTTATTGTTAGGCAAGGGGTGCCTGTTCTGTAAAGCAAAGCAAGTCAGGATCCAAAGCTAACAGCCAGACAGGCAGGACAGTGTCCACACTGACAGAGGGCACAGTCCCACCGCACCCATATGCAAAAAGCTGACCATGGTCAGCCACAATCCAGCTGGCCAGACAGGTCTACAGAGTAAGAGAAGTCCCAGGTCAAGCCAGGAAGTCAAGTCAGTTGGTCAAGGTCAGCAAAGAGCCAGGCACAAACATTCCTATAACAAAGCAAGAGTCAAAGGGAAACAAAAGACTTGAGCTTAAATGCAGAGTCTGAATAAAAAGGGCAAAGCCTCCAGTCGAGCTCCCCACCACTCTCTCACAGAGCTCTTTCAGCAGTCTGATCCATGGTAAATGGCTGCACCATAACAGAGCCGGCACAGGCTTCCAAGCATCTGGGCTTGGGGAGATGAGCTCGTGCTCATGGCTCTGTTTTTTTTCTCTGACTGCTATATAACTTTGAATGAATAAAACAACGCATTTATTCTGGAATGTTTTTTGCAATCATGGTGATTTGGCTTAATGGTAATGAAGCTGGTAGATAGAACAGCTGCTCTTCACTCAGTATGAGTATAAAAATGTTTGAACTCTTTAAAGAATAACTAGCTTAAATGCCAAGAACTGCTACCTAAAATAGTCATATCTGCAGAAGGAATAAAATTGTACAAAGGTTTTTTAAAAATTTCCGTAACAAGCAAAATGTAGGGACCGTGATTGGATTGGAGTCTTCTACAGATCTGTGTGAAAGAAAACATGTATGAAAACAATCAGGTATTCAAGAATACCCAGAGAAGAATTCTTTAGCTTGCTCCTGAAAAAGACGCCATGAAACAGAGGTTGGGAACAAGTATGAGCGAGAGTGAGGCCTGGAACTCTAAAGCTGAGGATGAGACTTTTCGTGTTTAATCTTCATCGTGTTTAAAAAAGCAGGTTTTCTAATCCTTTGAGTAGAAATTGCCAACATACAGAAATTAATTTCTCATGTTTGAAAGGGATAACAGTCACCTGATAGCAAGTATTGTTGCAAGCCACAGGAAGAAAAGAATTTTGAAGCACTAAATGATGTCAGAGACCAAAATATTAATGTTTTTGATAATCGTGCAACTACAGGCAAACCCAGAAGAGCAGAATTTGCCTTTGTGGAGTCTGCATGTAAAACGCTTGCCTCAGGAGTGTACACTGAAAAAGAACTTTTTTAAAAAAAAATTCTGGCATAATTTTGCCATTTTTCTCTACCATATCTGAAAGTAATAACACTTTGCTGGGAAACGTGAGCTCCTGTAGGAGCCAAATAGAGAAATATATATACATGTAGCAAGACAGAAGAGAAAAAATACAACATTAAGGACAGAAGCCATCCCCTAGTGTGGGACTATAGGACACTGAGAAAAATGAGAACAACAATATGAAAGGGCTGACTCTGGCCCACCTTATGAATGATTAAGTTAAGACTCAGATTTTATTTATATCTTTTAAAAAAGTAAGCTTTGTGTAAAAGCAAGTATAGAACCCTTTTATAAGTACCATACATGCTCTTATTTTATTGTACCATAAAATACACTTTAATATTTAGATTTCAAATATGGGACAAATAGAACAGTAGTTTGTTAACCAGAATGTTTTTCTCTTTCAGAAAAACTTAATGGAAAATATTTTCATCATTTATAAGTTAAAATCCTGCAAGACACTGCAACAGTTCATTATGTCAATACTAACATATGGAATTCACAGCTTTCATACTGCTGAAAGTTATCCCCAGAATATTTTTTTTATAATAAAATTATGCATTGTTAATTTTGTTTTCAGCAGTAGAAAATTCATCTAATTCAATTATGTTCTGTTGAATCTGATTTCACTCAGAATAAATGCTATAAAACATAACTTTTCCATATAATATTTTGTATCACTTGTTTGTTTTTTTCTTTTTTGTCTGCATTTTTTGAAAGAAAAAAATATGTTGTTGAAATTCTCAATTTTCCTGTTATTAAGGACTGGAAGATTGTAAAACATCTCAGACACATCATTAAGAGGATACTTCAAAATTTATTTTAAATTGGCAACCTACAAATAATTGGATTTTTCCCCTGGAGTAGTTCAAAGAGTTGCCACCTATGTTTTCATTCTCACTTTCATCAAGGAAAGCAATAGAAAATATCAATGAACTTGCTTTTCTGAGTACCAGTCAATCTTGAGAACTGCAGGAAATAAATTCACTCACCCTGAAAATGATGTTGTCAGTTAGAAAATCAAAAAGGTGGGGTTCAGATAATATACACCTGAAACACTATGCACACTACATATGCCTGACTTTTACTGAATGATTCATTATTTGTATATCTTCCCTCCTTATTAAGAAAATAAGGTAAAGTTTGAATGACTAATAGGTGGCTAAGGTGAATCTTCAGCAGACAGCTTATTATTGATGTCAAAGAAAACGAGGAATGAATATTTCATAAAGTCAAGATTTAATGGATAAATTAAACAATATTTATTATCAAGCATTTCAAAATTGAGAGCAAAAAGGCTGATTGAGATAAGTAAGCAGTAACATAGATACCAAAAATACCAAGGGGAAGCCCCTTTAACACTACAGAAAATATAGAAAAAATTACACAACTGGGTATGACCCAAGGAACTCCAAGTTCAGTTGCAAAATCCCACTGGGTTTGATGAATAGGATCTCTAGCACACAGATTTAAGAACTGAATACACTTGTAAAACTTCAAGGCCTGCGCATGTAAATTAACCTCTTCCTCCGTCTGGAAAATTCTCCTGTGTCAATTGATGCTGTAGTCCTGTACACTGAGCTGCCTTATCTCAGGAATTAATTTGGTTCAGTTTCTTTTCTGTCACTTGCTTTGCTATGAATAATACATGTGTACAGACTAAGATTTCATTCTCCATTTTTCCTTTAAAACAAGCTAATTATTCAATCTTGCTTGCCACAGTTTAACACCATAAACTGGCAGTGTGAGTAATTGTTAATTGAGAGTCCATTTAATGAGCTCAGAGATTCATGTTATGAGGACAGAAAGTTGATAAGTTTGTTCGAGGGTAATTGTTAACCAAATCAGCAATGTTCCTCATGTTGCAATTTCTTGCTAATGGCATATAAACAAGACATGCTGACAGTCTGGTTTAAAATCAATCCATATCCCCACTCCCCACATCCCCTCCCCACTCTCTTTTTCTTTCTTCTTTTTTTTCTTTCTTTTTGGATTCTAATTCAATAAGATTTAGCAAATGATGCATATTGCAGTCAAATCCCTAGCTCCTATTCCAGATGCTTTAGAAGATTTGAGTTTGCTGAAATCTGTAATGGTTATTTGCTGTTGGAAAACCTCAAAATCAATGAGGAGTTATCATCTAAAGTTACACATCAGGATTCAAAAGCAGGGAACTTTGACAGTGCATAAAAGTATTGGACTAAAACATCCTTAACCATTGTATCCAGATGCATTTTTGTGGCAGAGGAGACATCCTCCACAGCTTTAATGGTAGGTTTAGACCTAGAGTCCCTCTGCAACCCTTTTTTAAAGTCTATTTCTTACAGTTAGTCTGAGCTGAACATGGCCTTTGCCAGTGCCAACACAAACATAAGCAGTCTTTCACCATCTTCACCAATAACATGTGGATGCTCCTCAGAATCACAGAAACTTCTAGGGGTCATTTCTAAGCCCTGTCTACTTGATTATGTAAATGGGACTAACCGCATGTCCTCTTTTAACTAATATTGCCACTGATCTGTTGTTGGTAAAACTGAGTTTTTAAATTTTTCTGGAAGCCTGAAAAATGCCGGTAAAAATGTCTTTTGAAAACTGGGCTTACGTGTGTCCAGATTTGTGCTTGGTTTGTATGTCTTCCCTAAGGCCTCTCAGTTTTCAAATAATATTAATCACAGTTTTGCTGATGTCTGTAATCTGACCTTACCTCTCTTCTCTTTAGCTGAGATAAATGTAATTCTCAGAGCTGATCCTGGTGATAATTTCTGAAAGTGAGGAAGCAAAGCAAAGGAGAGGAACTCATTTACAGCACATATGTGTTGTGTTCCCTGTGACGCACAGAACAGTTACAAAACTTGAGAAAGTCTGCTTTCTAGTTTAAATAATAACTTATTTGAATTTCTGAGGCTAGAAAATGGCTTTTAAAATCTCAGAAAGATAGGATGCCTTGTGAAAAAGTCACTTATTTCTTAATTTTCCTAGGAACATGGCTTGTTCCAAAACACATTCAAAGTTTGAAGAGAAAAAAGCCTTGGTTGGGTGGTTATCACTGTAACTCAATTTAGCAACAGAAATGAGGTGAGAGGAAAGTCTATTCACTTCTATAAAGGACTAAATAATAAATTTAAAAGAAAAGAAATCAAATAAACAGTATTTTGTAACCTACCAGGAGTGTGTCAGTGATGTGTTCACTTTTGGGGGTCTGTTTGACTTTTAAAGAGTTACTACTAACTCTCTGTAAAGCTTTGAGCACCTTTAAATGTACTCTGAAGAATGTATGCAGAATAGGTATGCTACGTATTTGCTCCTTCTGTCCTCTCTGCAAGAATATTGATTTTATGTTGACTGCTTTGCACTTTGTCAGAATGCAGTTCTGCAAGGTGACCCCTTCTGTGTGATATTACATTGCTAAGATCCTAAATAAACCTTTCTGTAATGCCCCTTCTTAGTGCTTGCATCGTTCTGATCACCACGATCGCTATACTCAGAAGTGGATTTCCTAAGTGCATGAAACGACTATATAGGTTTTATGTCTTTGGAAATGTTTTCAATGTCTGACTGAAATAAAAAAGAAAACATAAGCATTTCCCTTTCCTACCTAGCCTTTTGGCCTTCAGGAGGAAGCTGCAAGGATTATTTAGCCAGACTGAATCTCATTTACAGACTGAATCTACAGAAAATCATTCAAAAAGGAACTGTCATACATATCTGAGCAGTTTCTGCAATATTTGTTCTGGGTACTGTCTCTTCCATGATATTTACCTGTCTGCTTTCAATAATCCTCATTTCATCATGTTCTTTATATTCTGTTTCCTTCTATCTTTTCTCCTCCATCTTTCCATTTAGCACATTTTTCCTTGACACACTTTGACTGATAGTTTTTAGACATACAACGCTGTTTTTTACAAATCACTGAAATAAATAACCCTATATAAATGACCAATTCCATTGTTACTCTGCCTCTATTTTCTAACCCAGTCTCCCTTTGGTCTGATTTTCTCTTGAACTATAAACTGTTAGAACTCTATAATTTGGCATTCACAGAACCCTTGTGCAACTTCTTAGATCATGAATCACTGCCGTAACAACAAACAAGGAAACCATCACACATGAAGGACTATCAAAACAGACTTTTTATTTCATTTTGTTTGTTCCCAAGACTTATATGTGAGCTTCATAAAGTTAGTGTGATTTTCTAGTGAAAAAGAAACGCATTAATTTCCTTACATCAGTTTTGTTTTAAGCATATGCATACCAACTTTAATTTGTTCCGCAGAGATGCTATATCCAATAGTCCTGGGTGACTGCCATGTTGAAAAGACATAGAAAATTATTAGGAAGAAGCTCTCTGAGTCAGTTACTGAAAGTATTACATGTAGCAATTTTTTTTATATTTGCAAAATGCTCAGAACTCAAGTTCAATTCCTTACAACATACTTGCTATTCATAGAATAGCACAAACTCATAATTTTCAGGGTGCAAAATGGGTGCAAACTGCTTATTAAATGCTTGCTTTAGTTCTTCTCCACTTGCTGTTAGCAGGCTCTGTGGTAGGGCAGGTTTTCTAAGTCACATGGTAGTCATTTTGCTTCCTTCCTGACAGAGTTATGTCACCAATAACTGGAAAAAAATAAATAAACTGAGCGATGATGGCATATACTTACAGGATGAGTCTTGGTGAATATTTTAAAGTTCACTAACACTTTCACAAATACCTGACTGTTGCCCAAACTGTCATAAATAATGGAATGGAAAAACCCATGATGAGTTGCATCAGAATGATAGTCTTCAGTTCCTCAATTACATTTTTCCTTAGTTTGTCAACTCTACTGTATTACATTAACTTAAGAATGTATGAGCACATGCACTTCTTTGTGGGTCTATTTTCAACCCTGTGGAAATTGTGGTGGTGATGCAGTGACCTCTAAAAAGATTAGTGCAAGTTATGTGTCTTCTGTGATCTCTTTGAAATGCTCATAAACCAGCAAGTAGCAGAAATGACAGTAAAAGTTTTTCTGGTCTTTGATTTGAAAAATATTACATAGTAAGTTTATGATTGCAACTTAATTGACTACCTAGGCAAAAATGTGGAGATATTCAAATTTGTTCACCAACAATGGTTCAAAGGGTTATGGAATCAGAATGATGCTCTATTAGCATGCCATGAACTCCCAGGCAACTAAATAATAGGTACAGTATAGAGAAGTGGTGTAAGTTGCCAAGGAAATAAGAGAGTGCTTGACATATATTTAAAACTTCATTTGGTCCTTAATAATCTTAATTTGAAGCTTTTCCCCTCCTTGGTGTACAAGTCCAATACAGAAATCAGCAATGAGATCCATTCTAAAAGACAGCACTTCAGGAGCAGAATACAGTTCATTTAACATATTTTATGGAGAAATGCCTTAGAGAAATATTAGGTGAACTTAGAGGAAAATGATGAATGTGGATTTCTTTTTTCTTTCCCCTGGGGAGCAATGAATTCTGAAAAACAATTGTGTGCAGAAAAACCTTTCTACAAATTAAAAAATACTGGGAGTTGATTTTTCTTTCCAAAAACTACCTCTAACTCAGATTAGGGGCTGTCAGTGTCAGGTTCAGGGCTGAGTAGAGAAATCCATCCAGGCAGGCTTTGCCCAAGGCAAAATGAGTTAGTGGAAAACCAGACCATGGCTAGAGGCATCCCATGGCGTCTTTTCTGTTATGTTAGTTTTTAATGCATTTGTGTCCAAAATGATGTTTTTCCTTCTCATGGAATATAACACAGAATAATCAATCATGGATGAATTTATCAGTTTCTTACAACTCCCTCTGAAGTAATTTATGGTCAGCTTTGAGAATGAGTTCTTTTAAAGAGGGTATTTCTATTTCAGTCAGAACAGAGCCTGCTATCAATTTCAATGGGATTAAGGCACCACATACAGAGTAATTCTAGTGACAAATGGATATAAACTGCAATACGATCATTTAATATTTGGAATATTTTCACTGAAGTACTTTCTAATAATCTTGAGTTGCTGCAAAAATTCAGGGAAGAGCCCATCCCCAAATGCTGTGTGGAATTACACTTTATATCTTTCTATCTACTGTCACAAATACAAATAGCAAAAATCAGAAAAAGGTAGTAAATTAAAGGCATTATGAATAGGAATTTAGATAGCAGGAAACTATTTAGTTGTAAGCCAAAAGAGGGCTTTTCCCAGTAACCCGAATCTTATTGATCTTTTGAAGCTAGGTAACATGCACTGAAGTAACTTTGAATTTTATTATTCTGGAAAGACACAGGTTGACTTTTGCCAATAACAACTGGAAAAATCTTTACTTGCTTTTGGATGCAATCTTGGCTGTCTTTTTATTCATTACGAAAATGGGCCTCTGATCTTTGACTGGACCTCTGGGCTCTACTACAGTGCAAATAATAAAATAATGGTCTATATGGTACTGAACTTTCTTCATCTAAAAAGGTAAGTGTATTAGCGTACAGTGTATCCCACTCCCCTTCTTTCTCCCCTCACCCAAGAAGAAACTATTCAAGCTAAGCAAAACAGGTTTTAGATGAGAGGAAAAAAGTTCAATACCTTTATAAATTATATATCACACCAGGGAATTCCCTCAGCTCCTCTTCTCACCTCATTTGCATTGGATGTACTGGAAAAGGCAGACATTCAAGTTCTTGCAATGTTGCTGAAGTGAGGCATATTAGATATTTGCACAAGAGGGATAAAGAAAAAAAATAGTTAAAATTTATCTGCTACTTATAGGGATGGATTTAACTATCCTAGTTTCATATGTCAGTCAAATCAATCTTTTCCTCCTTTTCACTAATGTTACAAGGTTTCCGGATAAACTTAGCTTAAGTTGAGATGATAAAAAAGAAGCTCCTGCTCTCTTTTTCTATACAAGTCTGAAAGGAAAAAAAGAGAAAGAAAGAGAAGGAGAGGGAGAGAGAATTTTATGCTTCACACCAAGCATTTTAAATTTTAAAAACTAAATCTAAAAAAAAAAACGCTTCCCACCCCAAAATTTCACTAAATAAAGCAGTACAAATGTGTTCCACTGTAAAGTAGTAATGTGTGTGGAGAGAACTTCATGTTACCTCATTTAAGAACCAGGAATAAGATTCCTGAAGTTACATGTACCAAAAAATTTTGTGCAGAATAAAGTAGTGCTTACCAAACCAGCCACCTATGCAGATGTCTGGTCAATCAATTAAATTCAAGTATTTTTGCCTCTTTCTTAGATACCAAACTGTAACTGAAAGAATAGGCTTCTACAATCATTCAATTCTTTCCTTGGTAGGCTGTAATTTTTCATTGATTAAGAAGGAAATGTATTGGAAAATGTGAGGGAAACCAATAATGGAATAGCTGATACAGAAGACTTCATTTTATCATAATGAAAACTAAAACTTTTTGAAACATTCAGATCACATAGAATTAATAACTCTTTTTCATCCCCTCATGTAAGAAAATCAAATCTGTGGCATCTATCTCACTGTGATCTCTTTTGCCTCTTCTATCTTTTATGTATACATATATATATATATATACACACACAGCTCATGGTTCTGATTTGAGAAGTCCCACCACATCCAAGATTTAATTATAGCAGAAAGCCTTGCAGTTATTGCAGACCCGAGGCTCCATAATACACCTATTACTAGATAACATTCTGAAATAAAATTTCAGTGATCTAAACCAAAAATAAATTGGTATATTTTCTTTACATTTCTAAACTTTATTCCCCTAGTTGAATAAGCCCTTCTTTCAGCTGAAGAAAACATAATGAAAACTAGCTATTTTCCATTCTTTACTCTGCCATAAACATTTCTTCTTGGCATCAGCTGATCAGCAGCATAACCTTCTTTAGGCCTTTTCAATGACTGCACAAACATTTGTTTCTACTATAAGTTTTGCTGCCCTGTTTATCAGGCTACAAGTAGCATTCCCAGAAAAGCCTTTTCAAATATCCTCTTTTGTCAGAAGTCCAAATGAGAGCAAAAGGTTCTTCTCATTCCAGAAACAGGTGTGACAAAATTAGACAAAAAATACTCAAAAATCCTCGGTGGTTTTAGACAGGTTTATTAAGTTTTTTAACTTAAACCTAAAAAAAATTTATGTTATTAGGCTCCATAAATTTCATTTAAGTACTACAAAAGCGATAATAACTATTCCTGGAAGAAATTCTGCATTATGTAGAACGTGAGTATAGAGGATAATTGTAGGTTTTCTCACTTTTAAAAGGCTATTAATGAATATTTTAAATGCTTGAAGCATTCTTTGGAAAAAGGACAAGAAATATTGACATACCTTTTTCTTATGTCAACAAATATGTTTTATTAGATGTGTAGCATGAAAGAATTGACAGACTATTCAGACTACACCTAAAATCTGGTAAAAAAAATAAGAAAAATATATTGGAAAAGTGAAATATTTAGTCATCATCTGTAGTTTAAAATGTTGTAGGAATATCCATGGGTGCTCATATTTAGAGGAGTATGTTTTTCTAACCTAGCCATAGTTAGTATATATAGTTTTTGATAGTTTACATGTGGACAAGGCTGCGTCAACCTCTGCTGAGCTGACTTACCGTGTTATAGAAAAGAAACCTAAGTGTAACTGAAATATCAAACAAGAAAATATGTTTAAAAAAAAAAAAAGAAACAACAATAAACCCCAACCAACCTACCAATCAAAAAGCCTAGTGAATTTTTCAGCCTGGCTATGACATGAATCTGATTTTGATCTTACAGTCTCACTGACCTTCAATGACTAGGGTGGTTAAGGGTTCTTGGCATCTTCCTGAGACTTAACTTTTACTGCTCTGTGTTAATGCATAGAATCATATATCATACATGTATCTATTCATGTGATAGGGGTGGTTCTGTCCTCATGCCTGTTAAACCGTAGAACACACAAAGTTGCTCTTTGATGATTAAATCCTCTTCCTTCTCTATTCACAAGGCCTTACTCCCAATTTCTTTGGACAGTGCTGGTACTAATATTGCTTAGGAACTAAGATTCTTCTCAAATCTGAGTTGTGTACCTTTATAACACATTACAGCCTGAATGACAGCAATGATGACATTGACTGGGAAATAAAATGGAGGCATGAATTTAACTTTTATCTCATTAGAGTTGATTCTTCTTTCCCTGCTTGCTATATTACGAGAGAGAAGCATTTGGTATAGATTAGGCTTTGCAGGTAGCCTGGAAGAAACATGTCTCCTGAGTATATCCTGATTTTTCTGTTTTAGTGCCTAGATTGTATGCTAAGTGGTTTTAAAATTATAATGTTACATGTCTTTAATAGTTTAAAAAACTGAAGATTTTCTGTCACAGTTAGAAGGATTAGTTGAGTTGAGGTTTAATGCTCTGCTGGTGATGTGGCTGAAGCCTCAGAAAAAAGTTCAGACCCTAGTAGTAGCCTAACAGAATTTTCTAAACACTTAATGTTCATGAAAGCTGAAAAAAAAGAAGTCTGAACAAGAAAAAAATTAAAACTATTGAGTCAATGTGTAACATCTTGATTTTGTTTCAGGCATTGAAGGGATATATATTCTTGCAAGGTGTCAAATGTCAAATCTAACATTAGCTTATCTTAATTGATTTAACAAAAATGCTTCAAAAACCACAAAAAAGCATTTACATTAAAGAAGATCAGTATTTGTCAATAATATACTATTTATTTGGCCAGTTAGGTTTCGAAAGCTTCAAACACTGCAGCCATCATTTACCCAAAGATATTACACTTAGCTCATCTTTGGTACAAATGACTTCAGGGAAAGTAGGCAAGGGGCCTGGGGAAAGAAATCCTCATGTTTCTAAGGTCTCTCTTCTGTTTAAGGATAGGCAAAGTCTTTGTGGGCTGACTTAAGATCTGAAACTAGAGGAATAAAACCTACTTCTTTCTGACATAGGATCCCTGACAGGTGTTATTTATTCTCTCTGTCATGTAACCTCTCCCTCTGGGTATTCTTATCTGTGGCATTAATTTTTTAAAAATCCCTAATTATCTTACAAAATTGTTCAGACTGGCTAAAAGTGTATGAATATTGAACAGGAAAATTGTCTGTATGGCAACTGTTATTAAAATTGTTTTAATTTAGTATTCCTACTTCCCCAATGTATTTTGTTAAGCATTTCACAGTCCTTTAGTTTTTGGTCTATCAGGGAGGAACACTTCTCTGTCTTTAGTGGAAGAAGTCTGCATGCCTTTCTGCAGAGCTGGGGTTGCTCCTATACAGTTCAGAAACTGATGTCAAGGGCTCTGTCTAACCAAGAGTTTTGTGAAGCCTCCCCATGTTTGTGATTTATATCATTATAGCAGTTATGTCACACGGGGTTTGTAGGTAATAGTATTGCCACATCGTACCAGCAATATAGGAAACATCCCTGCCAGAGATTGTAGGAGAGTAAGGTGATTTTATTGAAAATAAAATATGAAGAAAACCAGCTTTCACTCAGTTATCTTCACTCTCTCACAGTCTCATACTCACAAGGACCAGGATGTGTGCAGTCTGAGAAGTGTGTCTGGCAGCCAGGCACTTCAAGGTTTGTCCAAGTGTGAAGTCCAAGATCCATTGTGATGACATGGCGGAAAAGGGACATGAACTGCCAAGTCCTCCTCCTGTCTCCTGGGTTTCTCCTAGGTTGCTGACTACATGCAGGTTATGGGTATGCCTTTTCTGCTGGGATCCTGATAATGGACAGTGGGTGGCCTTTAACAGAGGCCATTCAGAGAGTCCTGTCCCTGCTAATGAGCCCTGAACCCTATCCCATCCCTTCTGATGCCTCTGCATGAAGACACCCCCATTCATTCTTCATTCATATCAAGCTTAGCCTTTCTATTACAATTTTCTACAGGTTCACAGAATCACCAAAGTATCGATAAGCAATGTGACTTAACTCATTTTTTCAGAAAATATATTCTAGTCTTCCTTATTATGCTATAACACCCTTTTTGGCAACTATGCTTCTATGGTTATGTTTTAAATTATTTAAGGAAAATTATTGGTGAATATACGTAAGTCATACACCAGAATATAGAAGACCTACAGATGTGGAACAGAGTATCTGAATGAGAAGCAGCAAACCTGTGAGACTTATTTTGCCCTGGAGACAAACCTGTTCTGTCTAAACAGAATCACTCACATATGGCTGTGTGCAGACCAATTTAAATTATTTTTTCAAGGAGATTTTATTTTTTCTGTATCTGAATAATTTCAGTCCCTGTATGGCTGTTTCCTTGAAAGTGTTGCTGTTTCTTAAGAAATGGAATACAATGTATCATATCCCAACATCATGGAAATTAATGTCTTGAAAAATATGGAAAGGCTGTAGCATAATATTAGCTATCACCTCTGGTTAGCAACATTTTGATCTGCAGCATTTCTTTTGTGCAAAAAACCAAACTTCTCTGGAGTAAACCCACACAGAAAAAAAATTAACACCCCCACCCCCTCACCCCAAACATCTGAAGGAATAACTTCCATTAGAAAGAAACACCTCTGGGGAAATACTCTTTAGAGGATTTAGGTCTTACTTTCAAATCTGTAGCTCTTCAGATGAGGTTTGTGTAATTGCAGGAAATATTCAAAGAACTTCCAGGCCTCAGTAGCAGCTGGGTCAACATATACTTGATTTCCTCTGGCCTGTTGAAGAAATAGTCTCCCACTGGTTAAAAAGTTTCCTTAACTCAGGTTTTCCTACATTCTGAGTAATGATTCATTCTTTCTGAGATTTTTTACTCTAAAGAAAAAGAGTAGCAGGTTAAAATTCTCAAACACTTCCTCTCTCTTTTTTTGGGGTGTGTGTGGGGTTGTTACTGTATTGAGATAATTTACCCACTTTCTTCCATTCCGTAACCACAATCCAAGTTCTGAAAATTGTCACCTTAGCCAAAGTAAATGGAAAGGCATTCTTTTTCTTTTTTTTTTTTTTTTTAATTAATCCCCCTTCCCTACAATAATATATAGCTAGAAAAGGAAGCTCTGTCCATTCAGTTCATTCTCTTGAATGTAGATTTTTTGGACACTGGACTGAATACTTTCTCACTGTCACACTTGAGCTCAGTGCTTTTTCTGCCAGAGGGGACTCACTCCCTGGGAGAGTCGTGTGGCCACCAGACTATGGATAAAGGAGGACTGCTGCTCTTTTTGTTGAATCTCTTCCATTATGTGTCAAAAATCTACACTTTACTAGACCAGAGAGAAGGGAGAAAAATAAGCAAGAGTGCATATATGAGCAGTTGGGGATTGGCCTTTCAGCTAGCGGGGAGCTTTCCAGGCCGTGATTCAGGGACTGTGCATTTTCCATTAAACAGTGTTTGGAAAAAGCCACATAAATATTCCTTTGAACAGGAACCAGGGCTTGTAGTGAAGTAGGTGAATGTCCCAAAGAAAGACCTATCAGATCTCCAGTTATTCTAAGCAGAAGAGAATAGTTCCAGCAGAGGACTCAAACCTTGCTCTGCTTACTGCCCTGTACAGCCTCTAGCACAGAGCTGAGGGAAACCTCCTGGGAAACAGATCTGAGCTCACACCCCTTGTGTCTGGGGCAAGAATTTGCTGTGCACTGTACCACCAGGTAAAACAAAGCACCAGTGGGACCAGTAGCTTCTCCTTCAGAGGCCTTGTGAAAACTAGTAAATGCTTCGAGAGTGCCAGCCATGCTGGGCAGGCTGGCTTTCAGGCACGGAGAGAAGTTAAATAGAAGGAAAAAACCTGAAGTACCTAGAGTGTCTCTAGGATTAGGTGGTAACTGAGTGAGAACTTTGGATCTTACCATTTGTACATAAGCGTAAGAGGAGTGAAGTGGGAATTCCCCAACTCCTCCTGCATATGTATCCTGGCTGTTTTAAATGTTAAGTCTGACTCACACAACTACACCTGTAACATTTTACAAGGCACCTTTCCCCCCCCACTGCTGGGAGTTAATGGGTTTTCAGGAACAGAAATTGGTAATGAGAAAAGAGCTCTCTTTGCAGAAACACGTGAAAGAAGTACAGCCTTTTCAGCTTCAGCCTTTAAGCTGAAATTGCCAATAAATTTCAGCTGAAATTGCAGACTGCTGGCTGTGGGGATGGTAGTTTATGTAATAGAGATTTGTCATCAAGATCACTAATCCTACTTCCCAAATACAATACATAGTTGCCAGCTAGTAAACAATCTGTGCTATTTTAAGAGCAATTTGAAAGATTACCATTCATTGTAAGGCTTTGTCAGTGTTATGTAAATTTCTCAAATAAAATGTGGCCATGATATTGCACAGACTTTGGACTGAATAGTTACCTGCACCTTTGTTCTGTTTGACTTATTTATCGATGTCATCTGTCAAGCAATACTAAAGTGAATTGGGTAACCACCCTGTCTCACATATTTAATTTATTGACTGATCAATACTTGGATGGATTATAAACTTGGTGCATTAAAACAAACCTGTCAACAATAAAACCTAGCTTTGCTCATTTTAAAAGGGCAGTTAAAACATCTTTTAATATGGAAGAAGACTGGGAATAATAGCACATGTTTCTCCATTACATACTGATTTCTAGCAAAAAAGTGAAAGGCAAATGAGAGGAAAATTATAATGTTGAGACATGTAAAGACTCATAGCAATCTTTACACAAAGAATTTATATCAGTAATTTTCAGTGCCTCTAAAATGTCTTTCTATCTGGAATTGGGGGTGGACAGGGTTGAAAATACAAGCATGTATCGTATTGATATGTCAGTCATAGTTAACAATCACTGTTGGGAGGTAATCTCTTTCAATCAGTCTCTTGCAGTCTGGGAGACAGCATTTATTACTGTGCAAATGAACCCACCAGCTGGTTTTTGCAAGAGGTGACATGAGTTAAAAAGCTAGTTAAATGGGGTCACTGAGTGAGTGTAAGCATCTCTAAAGGTTAAGATGGATAGTGGCACACTAAAAAAATTCTGTGCGGGATTTTTTCTTGAAAAACAAAATTAGAAGGATAGAGGAGAAGAACTTCCACAAGGCTGGGCTGCATCACTGCTGCAGCTGCAAACAGTGCAAACGTAGGTTGCATAGCCAAGTTGGAAAATATGAAAGTTTCAATCAATGTATTTGTTGTTAATGCTAGTGGTTTCTTTATCGTACTTCCATACGAACAGACCTATTCCCTTTGTAGGGTATCTGTTTGTTAGCTTTCCCACTGAAATATATAAATGGAGTGAGGTGTAAATGGACATATTCCAGAGTTACTTTGGGTAATTGGGATTTTCTTTTTCTGTAAGACATTCATGTTTCTGTTCAAAACATGAAAACCATGCAATTTTCAATGAGTTAATTTCAATGCAAAAATAATCTTTTCTCCAAGGGTTGTGAATTCCTACAAGAAATTTTTGACTTTTCTCATGGGAGCATCCTCACTGTATTTGCAAGTGATAATACTGTGAGGCTCAGAAACTGAAATAAAAAGCAGTAAAATTATTAGAATACTTCATTTTCTAGGCATTCACATGAATAGGAGGAATATAGCCTAGGGCTCTTACTTGAGTTAACTCTCCTGTGGTTTTCTGTAGTACTCTTTCCACCAAATTAAAACATCAAGTTTGGACTAGAGTGGGCTGGGAAGTGGTTTTCCCTCCTTACAAAACTTGTTGAAATTTTAAAAAATCATGAGCTACACATGAGAACAGACTTCTAGTTGATCACTGACATTGCAAGTGATACGGGGAATAATTTTGGTTTGAAGATGAGTACTTTAATAACTCAGTTATAAGTTTCAGTGCTGTACTACTCTAGGTTCATCCTAGTTGTCTACAATAAATTTATAGTGGATCCTGAAATGTCTATTGTGATTGCCTTAACCATCTGATAATAAGATCACTGTCACTGATCTAATCAATAATCAAGAATGAATTTTCAATAGGGAATATAAAATAACAGTACAAGATAGCAGATAAATTATTTGACCATTCATGTATGTAGTAGGCCAGCCAGAGTTAACTCCTATATAATTCCTAGGTTACAAAACAAAAATGAAGTTGTCATTCAGAATACAAATTATACTAGATATGTTAATAGTGAATCCCTGACATCTGCTGGAAAAGTAACATGGCGAGCTGCAGGCAATCCAGGAGATTCCTAGAATGCATTGAGGATTGCTTCTTAAGCCAGGTAGTAGACACTCCTACCCAAGGGGAAGTAATACTGGACCTGACAGTCACCAATGCAAGTGAGCTCATCGGAGACTTCAAGATTGGAGGCAGCCTGGGCTGCAGAGATCACGCATTGGTGGAGTTCACCTCCTGAGGGATATGGGAAAAGAAAGGCATATAGTCAGGACCCTAAATTTTAGGAAAGCAAAATTCCAGCTCTTCATGGAGTTAGTCAGAAGGACCCCCTAGGAAATGGTCCTCAGGGACAGGGGAACAGAACAGAGCTGGCAGATCTTTAAGGATGTATTCCCTAGAGTGCAAAAACTCTCAATCCCCAGGTGTAAGAAATCAGGCAAGGAAGGGAAGAAACCAGCATGGCTGAGTCAAGACCTGCTGGTCAAACTAAAGAACAAGAGGGAACTGCATAAGCAGTGGAAACAGGGACAGGTATCCTGGGAAGAGTATAGGGATGCTGCCCAGTTGTGTAGGGATGGGGCCTGGCTGGAGCTGAATTTGGCAAGGGTTGCAAAGAATAACAAGGGCTTCTACAGGTATGTCAACCAGAAAAAGTTTAAAGAAGACATGCCCCAGCAATGAACAAGAATGGTGACCTAGTATCAACAGATGAGGAGAAGGCTGAGGAACTCAACAACTTTTTTGCCTCAGTCTTCACTGGCAACCTCTCTCCTCACCCCTCCCAAGTCGATGGGCCACAAGATGGGGACCAAGGGGGTAAAGCTCCTCCCACTGTAAGGGAAGATCAGGTTCGTGACCACCTGAAGAACCTGAATATACATAAGACTATGGGACCTAATGAGATGCATCCAAGAGTCCTGAAGGAATTAGCTGATGTAGTTTCCAAGCCACTCTCCATGATATTTGAAAAGTCATGGCAGTCAGGTGAAGTCCCTGGTGACTGGAAAAAGGGAAACATTGTGCCCATTTTGAAAAAGGGTAGAAAGGAAGACCCTGGGAACTACCGACCTGTCAGCCTCACCTCAGTGCCTGGGAAGATCATGGAACAGATCCTCCTAGAAGCTATGCTAAGGCACATGGAGGCAAGGGAGGTAATTTGAGAGAGCCGGCATGGCTTCACCAAGGGGAAGTCCTGCCTGACCAACATAATGGCTTTCTATGATGGAGTGACAGCATCAGTGAACAAGGGAAAAGCAACGGATGTTATTTATCTGGACTTCTGAAAAGCCTTTGGCACAGTCCCCTGTAACATCCTCTCTGAATTGGGAAGATAAGGTTTTGATGGGTGGACTGTTTGGTGGATAAGGAATTGGTTGGATGGTCATATCCAGAGGGTAGTGGTCAACTGCTCTATGTCCAAATGCAGACCAGTGACAAGTGGTGTCCCCAGTGGGTCTATACTGGGACCAGTGCTGTTTAATATATTCATCAATGACATAGATAGTAAGATTGAGTGCACCTTCAGCAAGTTTGCAGATGATACGAAGCTGAGTGGTACGGTTGATACACCAGAAGGACGGGATGTCATCCAAAGAGACCTGGGCAAGCTGGAAAGGTGGGCCTGTGTGAACCTCATGAGGTTCAACAAGGCCAAGTGCAAGGTCCTGCACCTGAGTCAGAGCAATCCCCAGTATCAATACAGGCTGGGGGAAGAAAGGATTGAGAGCAGCCCTTCTGAGAGGGACTTGGGGGTACTGATAGACATGAGCTGGCAATGCGCACTGGCAGCCCAGAAGGCCAACCGTACCCTGGGCTGCATCAAAAGAAGCATGGCCAGCAGGTCAAGGGAGGTGATTCTGCCCCTCTGCTCTGGTGAGCCCTCACCTGGAGTACTGTATCGAGCTCTGGATCCTTCAGCACAAGAAGGACATGGAACTGTTGGAGCGGGCCCAGAGGAGGGCCACAATTCAAGCCTGGACTGTCTCTCCTACAAGGACAGACTGAGAGACTTGGGATTGTTCAGCCTGGAAGGCTGCAGGGAGACCTGATTGAGGCCTTTCAGGACATAAGGGAGGCCTATAGGAAAGTTGAGGACAATCTTTTTAGCAAGGCCTGCTGTGACAAGAAAAGGGGTAATGGTTTTAAACTAAAGGAGGGTGGCCTTAGACTAGATATAAGGAAGACTTTTTTTTACAATGAGGGTGGTGAAACACTGGAATGGGTTGCCCAGAGAGGTTATGGAGGCCCCATCCCTGGAAACATTCAAGACCAGGTTGGATGGGGCTCTGAGTAACCTGATCAAGTTAAAGATGTCCCAGCTCACTGCAGTGGGGTTGGACTAGATGACCTCTACAGGTGCCTTCCCACCCAAAGCATTCTATGATTCTATGAATCTCTTATTTTCCATGAACATTCACTGAAAAAGAGATGTCCCAACGAAAAAGAAATCAGATTTTGAATAAATATTTTCTGATTAAAATTATCAGCCAGCTCAAACTGGAATAATTTTTAAGATAGTTCACCTGTTTTTTTGGGTCAGCCCAATCACCAATGTAAGAGAAAAAAAATCTGTGTCTCATAAATGATCTCCCAATGCTTTCAACTTTGTAATGACCATCACTGGAACAAAGGGCATTTAAAATTCTTAATTCATTCTATGCGCTAGCTTCCTTTAAATGACATTTATTTCTGTTGTTAAAAGTTGCTAAAGTAGTATATAAATATTTCTATCAATGCAATTTAGTAGAAAAGTATTATCAAATGATCTCACCTTTTGATTACAGTCCTAAGAAAATATTTTTGTTTTAACCAGAGGAAAAAAAAAATCTATTCCCCATCTTTCACTCTTCTTCTTGGCAACACATGCAAACTTAGCAAAGGATTTTTGTAAATTCAAAGTGAGGGTAAGAATGCTTATTAGTTCAAGACA
Organism: Gorsachius magnificus; assembly: GCA_034008185.1. NCBI lineage: Eukaryota > Metazoa > Chordata > Aves > Pelecaniformes > Ardeidae > Gorsachius > Gorsachius magnificus. Next base: position 171,734,670 of record CM067081.1, read on the forward strand.
AAATGAAATTCTCATTTGATTTGAAAAGTTCTGAAAGAATTTTTCTGTTAACTGGACATCTGTTCCCTCCCAAGCTGCAACTGCTACTCACTGAAATGAGGAAACATTTCTTGCACATCTTTCAAATGTAAGGAGACTGACTACTCCACGTCTTGATGTAATGCTCTATATGGTTGGAAAAGCATTTGAGCCCCCAATGGGATTCATCTCACCTAGTTTCAGATGTCTACATTTTAGTTTAAGGCTAAGTTTGATTAAGTGTAGGCATCTACTTCAGGATGAGATTCATTGCACTGTAGAGTCAGTTAAGTACACTGACAACATCTCCATAGACTGCAAAAAATGTCTAAGAGGACAATTTCAGATGTGAAAATATTCATGTGAGAAACCTACAATAAGTCAGACAAATCCTAGTGCTCATCTGTGGTGTAAATTATCTATTTGTGTTCAGTTTTGGGCCCCTCGCTACAAGAAAGATGTTGCCTTGCTGGAACAGGTCCAGAGGAGAGCAACCAAGCTGGTGAGGGGTCTGGAACAAAAGTCGTACGAGGAGCGGCTGAGGGAACTGGGGGTGTTTAGTCTGGTGAAGAGGAGGCTGAGGGGAGACCTGATCGCCCTCTACAACTCCCTGAGAGGAGGCTGTAGCGAGGTGGGGGTCGGCCTCTTCTCCCTGGTAACAGATGATAGGACGAGGGGGAATGGCTTGAAGCTGCGCCAGGGCAGGTTTAGGCTAGACATTAGGAAAAACTTCTTCACCAAGAGGGTTGTCAGGCTCTGGAATGGGCTGCCCAGGGAGGTGGTTGAGTCCTCATCCCTGGAGGTCTTTAAAAGAAGGATAGATGAGGTGCTTAGGGACATGGTTTAGTGGTGGGATGGCAGTGCTAGGTTAACGGTTGGACTCGATGATCTGAAAGGTCTTTTCCAACCGAGGTGATTCTATGATTCTATGATTCTATTTCAAGGCTGAATACCCAAGACTAGCATTATATTCAATGAAATGATAAAGGCACTTTGAGTTGTCTGGTTATCTCCGAAACTTGACATCCAAAGCTCATCAGATGAAATATGCCCTAAAGGTTTTACACTGTAGATCACCACATTTGATCAAATTATTCCTAAGCCTTATGTAAGTTTAATAAGAAATTAATTTTTATATAGTAAATTAAATAATGTTGAAATTTAATGATGCAAATTAAATAATCAATTGGTATAAATTATATAGATTAAGTGAATGACAGACAAACAGGTGTGAGAGGTGGCATTTTGGTGAAACCCCAAAACAACCCTGAACTGTCATCCTATTGAACTTGCTTAGGTGGCTCCCCCCAGGTAGTACAGGTAATACAAATGGTGACTGTCTATGCTGCTTCTCTCTTTTGTCAGATGAGGTTGTTAGATTTTTCTTGTAAATAAAGTTACCAATAGATTATATCCACTTGAAAAATCTGTCTGACTGCCTGACTAGTAGTCTTTATGTCATATATTTCAAACCGATTGCTGCAGAACTGTGGATGAACACACATGGTACTTAACATATAAGCTTAAAATGAATGGTTTAGTTAATACAGTTAATGTATTCATGCATAAGGCTACAAAAAGCGTCTCTAGGCATTATCTACACTGCAGAAACTTCTGTTATAGTGGGGTCTGCCACCAACATAGACAAAACATAAGGTGACAAGAGGACTTTCTTTCATGTTCTCTTTGTTGTCACCATCAACAACATAAATTAATCTAATAAAACTTCTTTTCTGTTGATGTAACTAAGTCCACATCACAGATATTATTGGCATACTGGTAGGAGATGAGATAGATAAAAAATTTTTTAGCAAAATATATGGCCCCATAATTTTGCCCACAGTAACTTGTAAGGTACCTTGCACTTCTGCAAATATAACACAAAAGGCTTTCTAGACATTATCCAGTCTCGTGAAGGCCAAGTTATGTCTCGTGCATGGTAAGAACCATTTTGTTCTTAAGAGGGGCAAAGCAAAAGAAGAGTTATTTCAGTAGTTCATACTAAACTTTATGTTCAAATCGCCCGATCATTCCACTCACAGTCCTCACGTTCTTTTACATTTACTGGACAACAGAAATGAAGAAACATTAAAACGTGCTGGATAATTACCCCTTTAACTTCTCATTCTTATAAAACCTTCTGATGAATATTAAAGGGAAGACCCTTTCATCAGTAACCACACACTTTAATGTCAAACCTCTGAAATGCTTTGCGCAGGACAGATGGCTAATTAGACCACACAAAATAAGCTTTTCCAATGAATATCTCACTGTTCATATCTATGTTCAAAATCCTAAATAGGCATAGGCCCTGCCATAACAAGAATCATGTGTCCTATTCATTGTGCATTCTGTGCAGATATTAATTTATGTTCCAAAAATAAAACCAAAGAAAGAAGAGACTAGAAAATATAAAGGAAATTAAACAACATTAATCACTATTTTTCTGGTAAATTGACTGTGGAATATTGTTATTTTTAATGGAATTTCAAATAAGCCTCATGCATTGATTCTATTGTGGCCTTTTTAAGAAGTGAAATAGCAAGAAAATATTTTAAAGAAGAATTATTATATCTAGTAAAATAACTATAGAATGAGAGTAAAAGAACAAAGTAATTAATTGATTATAGAACAATCCGAAGTGAAAAAGAGTAGAAGAAATGTAATAGGTAGCAAGTTAGCAAATTACCAAAGCCTTTAAATATTTAATACAGAGAAAAAAATAAATCCAAACATTTTATAAAATTTTCTCTCTCAACCAAAAGCTTGGCTAAGTGAAAAGAGTGAAAAACTAATCATTAAAGATATATATTAAATCTAAACAAAGTTTGGTGAAACAGCAAAAATTAAGGGGAATCAGTTGCTTTTTCTATTGGTGACCCTAATTTTCAGGCTATCAGGATGTCTCTTTTTAACTAAAATTCAGTTCATTGCTATATTCTCTTGCTGTAGCTGTTGCTGTCAGAACAATGGAACTGTGGTCCATATTATATGGCTGATACCATTCTGGTGCAAAAAATGAAAACCACTTTTCATTTCCAAGAGAAATTTCAAAGAGAATGATTACAGAATTGAATTAAGTTTTATTTCTTGCTCTTAGCTCCTTTTAATCTAATTTTTTGTACAGATTAGGCAGCTGTTGTTTTTTCTCACTGCCATAAATATGTAAGGTATTCTTGTTTTATATTTTGCCACCAATAATAACAATTTTCATATACATATGTGTGTATGTATAGCATGCTGGTGATATATTACTTTATTAAAATGAGTGTAACCAAGTAAACAAAGACACTAATGAAGCAAAATTATCATTCAGCAATCTTTAACCTTTAAGACACTTAACTCCATAGTTACACTTACCTGTGCAACTTTAGCTCGAATCTCTGAATTTAAGACATATTTCTTTGCATTATAGTACAAATCTTCACTTACAGTCAGAGCTCACATTTTCTTTTTCTGAAGCTGTAATGGCCATTAGAAATTAAGAGGAAGAATTGTATATATATTCCTGTTTGGTACCTTCTTCCTTGGAATGGAGCTTTAGAAAAACATAAATGCTGTCTTGGGGAATTCAGCTGTCAAATTCTACCCATTTATATTAAAAATGTGAGAAAAATGAAGGTTTCAGAGATATACAATTGATCCAAATTTTAGTTTATTTTCACTAGGAGAGGGCTTATTATGACTTCAGTTCCAGTTCATGCTCTGAAACAGAGAGACGGTACAATATCTTCACAAAATAATTGTATTGGCTTTTTCAGTACGGGCAAAACAATACATTTTTCTTCTCTGACCTTGTTCCAGAAACATCTGAACTGTTTTAAGTGACATTTTCAAAGATATTTCAGCCTGAGGCACAGTTATTCTGCATGGAATTATCAACTCAAGTGGTTCAAGTTCAGCAAAGTAAATCAATACAGTAGTTTAGGGGAAGGGTTGGTTAATATTAACCATAGATGATGTTAGTCATGACTGATCCCATGTGAAAAAAAAGGTATATAATTCTAATATTTAAATTCCTTCAGTGTTCATCTACTCTTCCAAAGGTTAGTTTAGAGTTAACCTGAAACTGAATCCAACTTACCTAATAGTGTATGTGCACTAATGGTCCCTTCCTCTTGTACTTAACCCTGAATTTTGACAACAGCCTAGCAAATAATATTAATGTCAGATAGACTTAAAGAAATCAGAAATTAAGCTGTACATTGCCTACAGTACTCAGTCATTATCTTGATGAGTTTTGTCAGTCTCATTCAGCAAGGTGATAGCTTGATTTTTTCCTCTTTATTATCTGAATTCTGAAAACATTCAATACAAAATTTAAGCAACTAAAAAGAGAAGACAGAAACAGTGTCACAAGGAACTTTAACTGCTAGGAAATTAACCCCTGTATGAGAGACTAAATCAAAGTTAAATCCAGGATTTAGCTGTTCTAGAATGACAAGCCCAGTTAGAATATAATTCTGTAAAATACAGAGATGAAAATACTTAATAATTCAGAGGCTTGGTTTCACCCAGCATATGATCTGGGTCTGATTACATTTACATACCTGCATAAGCCACACAGGAGGATGCAGCACAGCTATGATCTTTTTCTCACTCTTCTATGCTTTACAAACTGCTGCTTGATCCATTCTTCTTTCAATTCTTAACAATTTTCATGAGCAAGGCAGTAGTGTTGCATGGGCAAAGCTTGACAGGTCCCTCAAATATTTATCAGGTTGGCTGTGGAGGCTGAATCTCCACATTATGTCCATCTACTGTGATGTTCTTCCCTGGCACAGGAATAGCCAGAGAACTGCCCAGCCCCATGTATGCTGTTCTGTTATGTTCTGGACAGAGGTAAAAATTTTGGTTATAATGACAGGCAGAAATTAAAAAAAATATTATTTGTTTTAAGAATCACCTGATAATTTAGCTCATAAAATGTCTTCTGATGGAAAGTGATCTTTTAACTAGGTGAGACACGTTTATGTCACATTTGTGTAACTGAGGGAGAATAAAGTTCTATGAGGGAAATTAGGACCTATTTTAAAAAAACCCAAACAAACCTGTGTAATAAAGATGCCCTTTTTATTCAAAACTATAACAACAAAAGCCTACTTCTTGGACAACAACTGGATTAGGAAGTTTTACTCTCATTAATCATGAGATTTTTTACTCTCATTTCTCATGAGAGTTATAGTTGTCCATATATAGTCTTCTACTGATAACTAACATTTCTGCTAAAGCGTAATGGCTGGAGACGTCTGTGACAGCCTGCAGCAGTTCAGCAAACACAGCAACTGTGTGGTGGGAGGTTTAGACCGGCCAGGAAAGGTAGTCTGTAGAGAGTAGTGGTGGAAGATGACAAAAGTGTACTTCTCATACAGCACAACAGTAGCACATCATGGAAACTTCCCACAGGGAATATTTAGCTAGAAACCTGAAGGTTTTTTTTTCCCAGAAGTTAGCTATGATTCAAAGCATCCTGGACTGAAAGAGAAGTCACACACTGTTTTTAATAAATATTCTTCACCCAAACAAGTGGCTTACACTTGCCAGTTTGGACTGTTGCTAGGATATCTCAGTGAAACCTGAATCAATTTTCTTGCTTTTTCTCTCTGGGCCATGGTCTTTCTCAGGGCCTTGAGCGCAGCAAGGTCTATCTACCCCGAACTATTTTTCTTTGTACTAGTTCTTTGCAACCTCATAACAGGCCTCTCAGGGATTTAGCTGACCCTGTTCAAAGTTTGCTGTGATGTGGTACAGCCATGTAACCTTGGATCAGACTGCTGGGAAAACGCAGTGTGAGAAGAGATGAGAAGAGTCTTCCCTTGCTCAGATGATGATTGGTCCCTGCCTGAGCTATGTCGCAGTTGTGCCTGTGCCTTGAACTTCCCTGGCCCCGACCTGTCCTTGCTGAACTGGGTCCCTGGCTTGATTTGGGACCAGCACCCTCGCTACAAACCTGCCTGGCCTGGTGGGCTGCTCGTCGTTGCCAGACCTACTCTGCTTTGCTTGTTAGGGTATGGTGGGATTGTGTCCCTTGTCAGGGAGGCCTTGCTGTCACCCTCAGCTCCCCTTCCCTTCTGGAGGCTTCCCTCCCTTACTTGAAGGATGTAAAAGATATTATTTGCATTAAAAGTTATTTTATAAAGCAAATGTACTATATAAAAATTAATATCCAAATTCCATTTGCTGTTTTCTGTTTAGTTGCTGAAAAAAACCCATATATTTTTGATTTAGTATAATGAACTCTGCCCAGCATTTTAAATTAAATTATTAATTTAACTTCAGAATAAAGATAAAAATACTCATTTCTGAGTATAGAAGAATTCAGGTATGAACTATGACATAAACATTTACTGGGTGTAAGTACAGCTTCAAGTTTTCTTGTCCAAATATTCCTGAACTTTTGGAGGTTGTGATCATTTGAGGCTTTTGGATCTGTGGATGTTTTCCATGAGAAAATGTATAAACACATCACCTTTGTGTGCTTATCTCAGCTGAGAAAAAATTGGCATTTCTTATGTGTACACAATGATATATAGTCATATTAAAACTGATACCTCTATAACATCTTTATTATTTAATTGTGCTAGTCACATATTGTTTCACACCTACGTGATTCAGCCAGGATTAAATTGTCTGTAAGAATTCTTACCTTTTACACATACTATGGCATGAACTAAAGATCAATGAGAGGTTTATGCATCTTGATATGAAATCTTGTGACTGTATGCTATTTCGCTAAGGTTAAAAATATCTAACACAATTGCTTTGCAAATTTATTCACCCTACAATTGACATAACAAACACCGTGTTCTCCTTTTTTGTAAGTAAAGTTTTCCTCAGATATCTTAAAGAAAGGTAAATTAAAAGAGAGCACTACGACATAGATGCATCTTTAGATTCTTTTATAAAATAACCTGCAGTGTTTTTATAGTAAGTGCATACATTTTAAGGTATGGTAGAAAGATATCTAAACTACAATTGTCAGAGTAAATTAACAACATTTCTTGAATGTTTGCCATATTTTGTTATTGATCATTCACACATTTACATATTCACAAAGAAGAGTAATCTGAGTTTTTGACATTGAGAAAAAATTCTTGCTCTTCCTGATGTCTCTTGCCAATGTCAGTACGCAGTTTTTGGTTCTGTATAGAGTTGGGAAAGTTACCATTCTGCATTACATTATGAAAACACAGAATTAAATTGAACAGGAAGAGCTTGCATCTCAATTTTACAAAGTGTTTGTGCACAGACAAGTATTTGTGGCTTCAGATTGAACAAACTCCATCCACACACAAACAAGCAGGTATGTATGTCCATTTGACTTGTTTACAGGAGTGCACAGATACGTCTTTGGAACAGAGGTGACAAAGCTGCAAATGCCTAAGTAGAAATCCTTAATTTCCATGTCTCTAATCCTTTCCCTATTTCTGTTCTGGACTCGTCCATGTGGCGAGGTAGGAATCACCAAAATAGGTGGTTTTTTAATCACTCTCCATCTTCTTTTACCTGAAAGCTAAAGGATATTGAAAACTAGATTTTCTTCCCATACTGTTTTTGCATCCTTTTTACTGCTTAAAGTATTTGGAAGTTGGAGTCTGACATGGTATTGACAAAGAAAAAGAAGAAAAAAATAATTAGTAAACTTGGCTATTCTCCTGTAGGTTTTCTATCAGGTCTTATGATGTATCTGATAATTTCTAAAGGGAGTTTGCTGCACAACTTTTTGCAAGAATCTTATTAGTGTTATCATAGCTTTTATTATACTGCATGCATGAGTTCATTTGACACATCTGTACATTTCATAAGAATCTCCATTGATTTTAGATCTTCTGTAAGTAATGATGAATAGCTACTAGAGCCAATTAAAAAGCAGTCTTGATCAATCATTCCTGTGAAATCCAATATGCTTTCTCTCATCACCTGTGGTCATCTTATAGTCTTCTATCATCAAGACACGTAAGTGGTTATTCTGTTTGCACTAAGCGGAGGAAAAGAATGCACTAAGATTGTAGGTTCTTAAGAGCCAAAAGACATTTATGTACCCAAGTCCAGAGAAGAATCCAGCTGATGCACAGCAGCATAAATATTTTAGCTATGCAATACAAAATGCAATGGGCAGGGTAGGGAAAAGAAGTTCCGCATTTTAAAATAATTCTATTTTTATAGCTCACTACATTCTCAGTGGCCAAATGTGACTATATATGGATTTTCTTACTACCCTAAATGATCACTAGTGTCCTCTTGGCAGCCTCTGGCTGGATGGTAGCAGATCAGTAGAAAATCTCCTGAGATGTGCTACCAAAGAACAGATCAAGGCAGACTGCTGCTGAAGAAGCTGACATACAAAAAAAAAAAAAAAAGGGAGAAAGAAAAAGGCAATTGCGGTTTTTTTATTAGTTTTTGTTTTCAGTGAGTACAGTACTAATAGTGATTGAATCTTAGCAAATTTACCCTCTGAGTAAATACAGATGAGACATACTATCTTCACGGGGCACTGCAGGTTAGTAGGAGGGAGGACTACTCTCCTAGATGTGGTTATTTATTATGCCATTAAATCCGGCCCATATTTGCACTCCATTAGATGGTGGCATACAGGAGAACCAGCTGCCGATTAGCTTAAATCAGAAAAATTTCAATAATGCTGTGATGATCTTTACAACAGTGAAAATTTTTATTGAAATTGGAAACTGTTTCATGATATTGGGATCAATGGGAGGTAGGTATGTAAAATTTCTCCTGTTGGGATACATTTCTTTTGTGATTCAAAACCCTGGCAGCTGTTCAAATGTATCTCTCTGCAGATATATGGGCCCTAAATGGGGATTTTCTTTCAGAAAGTAATAATGTTTGGCACGTATTCCTCACCATCTACACAGATGAACATCTCTCTTGAAAAAATCTCAGTTTTTCAGGGAAACATCTTTCATTCTTTATTTCTTGAAGTGTCTCAGACCTACTTAGCAGGGAAGCAGGGTTTTTCCAGTTATTTCCCTAAATTATTCAGCAGTTTTGATACTCTTACTATTGGGAATCCACAAGGTGGGTGCTCATTTTCCCCTGAAATCTGTATTTGTCTGGAATAAGTGTAGTGACTAAGACTGTGACCATGTTTAAACTAGAAACACTCGCCAGTGTGGCAATACTGGTTAGGGACCTGACTCTTACAAAATGTTTCCCTGGAAGCAACTGTGTATTCATTAGGATATTTATAGCACATAAATGGCTTCTGCTTTCTTCATCTAAGGAGCTAGATTAATAATACCAGCAAATCCATTCTTCTCACAATATAAATTATACCTATACTAGAAAGATGTGCTGTAATACCCTCAAATCTTATCATAGTTCTTTGAATTCTAAAGGCTTTGATTATTGATATCTTCATATGTAATCAGCAAAGCAAAGGAATAAATCTGTTGAACACAATGGATAACAAATTATCCGTGCTTCAGTAGCACACAAAGGAAAGCTTGGTTTGTGTCTACTAGGACGATTATATAACTCTGTAGTTCTTTAGAGCAAACGTCTAATTATATAAAAGCCAGACTTTCTTCAATACTCCCCACTGGTGTATTATTACACGCATGTATCAGCCTCTTACACTGAAGATGAATCAGGATAATCAGACCAGGCATCCCACTAGATTGACTTATTGGAACATTACTGCATCTGACTGAGGCCTCACGAGGATTTATATCTCAAAGGTAACAAGGAGGCAGCCAAACAGAGATTGTATTTGCCAAAGAACAAATGCCATGTTTGTGCTTGACTGCCCCAGAGTGTATTTCTATTTCTGAACCTCTGACATGCTGGAAATAATGATAAAAGGCTGAAAGTCATTATAAAGAATCCACTTTGTTTACAATACATAATATTGCAATGCTTAGTTTTGCAATAACAGCACTAATTTATCAGTATAAATCTTTTGTAAACAGTATTGCTTACACTGAAAAAGGACAACAGAAAATGTACTACAGTTTCAGTTATTTAAACTGCTATGCTAATAGTGAGTATCTGCTGTTAGTCATCCTGTGTATGCAGCCTGACTGAACAAGTACAATTTAATTACTCTTTAAAACTTATACTGGCGGCCGGACAAAATATTTCATTCTAAGTCTTCAGATAAGCTTTTTAATAGATTTGTTTCCTTATGGTTCATTATTACAAGCAGTTTTGTGTATGCTAACTTTCATTTTATAGAATTGGGTCCTGTGAACTGAAGTAAAAGGCTTGCAGCAGTTCCTCGTTGCTACTCTTGCTCTTTGCCTGAGAGCACAATTTGCATTTTGCTACACCCTGCTTTGCTCCTGCAGGGGAGATGTTCCTTTTCCATGGTATGCCACAGCAACACAATAGAAACAAAGGCTTAATCAGAGGGTGCAATCACTCCAGTGCAAGCTTCCAGCTATTTCACACAGCCCCATGGATTGCAAGGGACTTGGCACCTTTTTTCTAAGGTTGTGCTTACACCAGCAGGTACAGGGTGATCTGAGATGGCTCTGCCTGGACTGCTCAAGGAAATGCAGAAATTAGTACGTGTGTACATACCTTGTGGCTGGAATGAGTCACCTGTAGCTGAGTGAGTTACCTAGATGAGTATTATATCTGCCCTGCAAAGGAGGGTATCTTAGCTCAGATACATTGTCTTTAAATGAAGATGTATCCTTTCTAGATCTGAATTTAGTCCCGCAAGGAGCTGCTCTGTGCCATATAGGCTTGTCAGCCACATCTCTTACTAGCTCAGGGACTGCTGATCTGCATTTCTTTTTTTTTTTTTTCCAGTGTAGATATACTTTACAAGGAATCATCAGTATTTTCTGCCTTTCTCGCCCACAAGCCTAGCTTAAACTTCTGTCGAATACACTTGTTTCTTTAGAAATGCTGACCTTTTCAATGCACTGGCATGCACACAGGCACTTACGCATCTGCCTACTTGGAGCAAAGACATGTTTAGTTCAATTTTGAACACCATCAGACACTTCTTTTCATATTTCATCACCCTCATTTAAGTTTCCTCCATGTGTCGTACATGAAAGGTACTGAGATCATGACAGGCACAGAAGAGCAAATAACAATATCTCTGTTGCTCTCATAGTCATATAAGCTATTTACTATTATGTAACAACTTTACAATCACCACGTCACAGAATAGCATGTAAAGAATTCATAGCTTTCTTTTTTTTACCCTTTTTTATCAAGACATTAATGGGGAGTATGAAAAAAAAATCCTTGCGATCTATTTACTAGGGATTATTCAAATGGATTATAATTTTATAGTCTCTCTGAAGCAATATCTTCTGATGAGCTGCTAAGAAATTAAAAGTGAAAGAGTATGATTAAGATAGGAAAGAAAGAGTTCAATTATTACTAGCAAAAATAACTGTTTGTAAAGTTTTGTATATGTGAGAGTGCATTCCTGTCATGGAGAAACAGAGGATTTGGTTTTACTCTCTATCCAGTCATTTTCATTAGCTTCTTCCTTTAAAAGTAAGTTGGTAAAATCTTCATACCGATTCCTTTTTTTTTTACAATAAAGCCTTCAACAGCATAACAAATTGGCAAGTAGGATTTAAGTGTAATCCTTGACAGGAGTATTGGAAACTTGCAGAAGCTCAGTAGAATGGTGAAAACTAGTAAACAGAAAACTAGTACTTCAAAACAGGCAGGAGATGAGGAGGAGAAGTAAGGGCTGTGAAAAAAAAAAAGGCGTAATTGAAGTTGTTTGGATCTTCATCAAAAAAAAAAAGAAAGAAAACGGAAAAAACCCAAACCTCTTGTTTTTAATTATCTTTTAAAGTCTCATTGACTCTTTTCCAGGAAGCAGAAAAATTTTGCCCTTTGTAAATTAAACTCATTGGTAAGTAGATGTCAGTCATGAGGCTGGACCAGCCAAGGAAAACAGTAAAGCTGCTGTGTCCTGAAATGTCCGTGTTTCCTCCTTCAGACTGCATGGTACCTGCTCTCTGCTTTGTCAGCTTTGTTGAAATGGCATAAACCTGACATGAGGAAGAATCTTCCTCTGCATGAGCCGAATTATATGCCAGAGCAGTGAGAGGTAGTTTCTTTCAAAATTATCTCTTTCCCTTTTGAGTGTTCTAGAATTATTTTTTTTAATAAAAGACCATCTCCATGAGCTTCCTTCCTGAGCACTGTAAGTGAAGCCTCAAAAAAGATACTATCCTGCATTAAGCCTTTGGAATGTTAGTCTTTAAATGTGTACTTTGTCCTTCAACAAATATTCATGAACAGATAATCCCACTTGGAGCTTTAACTGTTTCTACTCAAGAAATCTGGAACTTTCTAAAATATGCATTGCAACCATCAGTTTTCTTTCTATATAAAAATAACATTAAAAAAAAAAAGACAGTTGCTGATGATAGTTTTTGATCTCATCATGGCTTGTTTCCTGTAGCAGATATATGCCACGTATTGATGCAAGTCTTTGGTAAGAATATCAAGAATTTAAAGGGCAACAAAGACTACTTCTATTTCCCCTCTTCCTATCTTGGTCTAACTCCCGAGTCTTGCAGAAACCACAGTGGACAACACAAACCTATTCCAAGTCAGAAGGTGAACTAGAAATTTATTAGTTTAAAGATTTTATTAGAGAATTTAAATATAATTCATTTTAGTCATGTGATGAAGAAAGGCATAAGACATCTAAGTACAAAGAAATTATGAAATCTTTTGTCTGTTTGCACTTAGGCAGGAAAAAGGGTTTTTTACACATTAGCACAGTGCATGCAACAAATATAAAGGCACTGCTGGCCCAGGGTGAATGCATATCAATAGGCATTTGTCTTCTTTCTTTTGTTTTCAGTTTCATCTTCTCTTTTATTTTTCTTTTTTCTCCTCAGTTTAATCTTTTGCCTGGTTTTAAATCAGTCCTAATTAGGAAATTTTACCATTCTTTATAATACCATCAAATAACTTTCTATAGAATATAATATTTCAATGATTGTGGTTTTCTCTAGTTACTGCTACATTAGTGTCTTTGAAAATGGTAGGTAGTTGTTAATGTTTTTATGCATTATCTATCCTCAGCTTTGTTATTTATGTTAACTGACTTCATGTCAGGATGATTAGCTGTTTAGGTGTTCCTTTTCTCCCAGTGAGAGTGTGTAATATTTATTTATTTATTTATTTATTTAAGAGAAGACTAGACTGCATATGGTTAGCCCTTTCCTGACTACCTTTCCATCAAGTAATTATTATGCTGCCTCTTCCCTATTTTAGACCATCTACTTGATGGACTATTTCTTTTTATGGATGTAGGAATGACAGCAAGAGCAAGTGAAGTGATTTGTCCAAAGTGACTAAGCAATCTAGAGCAGCAGTCACAAAGGTCTTCTGAGACACATGCTACTTTATCTGTTGATGTGCTCAGCCTCTTCGCCAGAGCAAATTGCTGACACTTTTGCCTTTTGTTGCACTACAGATCCAACGCAGCTCTCAGGGAATGAACCAGGCTTGGTTCCAGCTGGCACATCATCAACCAAATTCCTAAAACCAGTCAGATTTCAGGGGCTTTGTAGGAGATGTGTGAGCCAGAGAAAACCCTGCTTCACTTTCAGAGTCTAGGTTGAGTTTGAGAATGGAACAGTTAGAGGGAAATACCACAGCTTTTTTACATTTAAGCTGAGAACTGAGCAGATATAATATGGAAATCATTAAGAGACAATAAGCAAGAAACTCACAATCCTTATTTATTTGTTTGTTTATTTATTTATTTTTGTTTAATGCAGCTAGTGAACAGGGCAAACCCCCACTTTAAGGATTGTAACTGCCTTGGTCTGACTACATGTACTTATCTCTCCTTTCCAGCCTACTAACTCCATACACGATAAATGAAATCCTCAAGTTGTCAGGGGATACTTGCCAAAAAAGCCCTACAACTGTTTAACTATATTTCTAATATTTCTGTAAAACAAAGAAAAAAAGGAAAACTACAGTCTACTTTTTATTATATCTGTTGTTTGTTTAGAGCCAAGCCAAATATTTTAGGAACAGTTTATCTGACAAATTTAGCTCTTGTGTATCATTCATGGAAAGACTGCATTTTTTAATCATTTGTTCGCTATTCATAACTGATTAAACTTTTTATAAGAGTGAATGCAACATTGTGGATTATGACAGCTGCCAAGACCAAATGCTCAATAATCTTTTAAATCATGAGGCTTTAAGGTGATGAGAGGGAAGAACAAAATGTTTTTGGTTCTGTTTTTCCTTCTAGTTTTGACTTTTCAGGGTCGACTGAAATGATGTTTGTAAACTTTCTCCAAACCCATAAATATTAGATTTTAAAAGATATTTTAAAATACACATACAATTAGTTATGTATGGATATGAGATATAAGCTATTTTATATAAATATATGTAAATATATTGGGTAAAAGATGTAATGAAACATGAGATCATTTCATCTTTACTTGCTTTAAAGGTAGGGTATTTAAAATATTAAATATTGAGTGTTGGGAAAAAAACCCAGATGTTGGCAATTTAGAGGCCATCATAAACACTTATATTTATTATTCTTTTATCAGTCATGTTAGTCATTGATCAACTTAGTGTGATCACAGTTTCCCTTTCCAGATATGTGTAATAGCGATAGAGGGCAGTTGTAAGCAATCCACTGGATTCCAAGTCAGGAAGGAAGTGTTGTGCAGATCTCTCTGGTTCTGGTTTTTTATTGTTGTTGTTGTTTTCTGTATGTCTATATTACACATTAAACATCTGTTCAGGCATCCTTAGGTCATGTGTCCCCCATCAGACCTCTGTGCTACTGGAAGAAAAGACGAAGCATTTGATCTAGATGGGCTTGGGCAAACATTTTTATTTTTGTCAAATTAGCCAGAATGCATGATATCAAATTTATGCCAACTTTTATGGTTTTTATGTTCCATGCAGGAGAACAGACAAGGCTTGATCTGGCATGAAGCTGCTGATAAAAAACTTATTTATCAGAGTCCTTGAGCATATCTGAAACAGCAGAATAGAAGTGATGTGGGCTGGCACTTTGCATCATTTAGCCGCACTATTTTTGATCTGTCACCAGAAGCCAGGCAGACAGTTTAACATATTGTCACACCACGTCCAGATACAGCTTTGAATAAGATAGTTGAAGGGCTGGAGGCAACGTAGCCAGCTCTGTGCAGCTGTACCAGCATTGCGTTGATGGTGCTATCTTGCTTCTGGGCACTTAACCTAGTATTTCAGCTTGACACCTCGCTGTGCCCTGTAGACATGGGGCCCTACTGGACAACTTGATGTTGGCTGCATGCCAACAAAGGAGCATGAGATTTCACTGTGGTGTCTCAGAGTATCTTTCCTCATAGCTGGAACACACAGATTTTTGTCATTCTCAGTTTGGGCTCTGTCTTCAGACAGAATATTTTGAGCATACAATAAACAGGATTAGCACCAGATCTGCTTTGCCTTTTTCTATTCTCTTTAATCAAAAGGACTGGACTCTTACACTGTTAAGGAAAAAAAATAAAACCACCAAATCAACACATTCTTCTTTATACAATCAAAAAAAGGGTATTTTCTTTTTTGAAATGATTAGTGAAATGCTGCCAATTAGCTGTCATGAGCATTAGCTGCATTGCTAACAGCTGTTTGATATAACTGATTTTATACTTCAAATGATCCTCAGAAACTGCACTATCTCTATGCAGATAGAATAACTAAAGAAAGATAAATAGTGATTATACTTAAAAGCTACAGTAAGGGAAAGAAAACTATACCTGGTGTTTCCATGATTTGTCAGAAACCTTAAATATTTAATACTTGTTTGCTGAAGTAAACAATCAACACCTAATTGAAATCACTTTAGGCAATTTATTCCAAGCATCTGTACAGAACACAATGAATATTTTTAGCCAGAATCAGCTTGAAAACACTTTATGAACAGAAAACTCAGCTTTTATTAGATAATGCATTCACTAAAAGTTTTCTCATCTGCTTCTTGCTGTGGCTGGAAATTTTATTGTGTCTGTGGAAAGGGTGGGGAGAATCACAGCCTCTACCTTATATGTTAACTGTTCATAGCCTCACGCACACAGAGTATTTGGTTGCTCATAAAGATCTCTGTAAATCTTCATGAGTATTTTGTGACACATATTAGAAGTAGTGCTCTTGTTTAGCACTAAAAACTGAAAGTTAGAGCCATGCACAAAAAAAAGGTCAGCAATACAATCATCATTCTTAAGACATCGTCAGGAAACCAGAGCCTTGGTTTTAACATGCAGCTCATGTATAAATAAAGTAAACAACAATCTTTGCCTCATCTTCTTCTCCAATGACTTTCTGAATTTCAGTCAGATTAGAAAACCAGTGGTCAATACCATCCTTTTTTTTTTTACAGTCAGTCACATTTTCTGGTTTTCAAACATTTTATCTTTTAACAGTGAGGGAGAATTCATGAAACACTGAAACACTCACATCTTATTGAAACATTTCTGCTGCTGTGAAATTGTGAAATGACCAATTATTTGTGTCAAAACACCTTAACATTTTGACTATATAGGAGAATAACAAAAGTGAGTCTGAAATACATGCTGCATGTGTCATACAGAAATTACTGATATTGACAGGATCAATATTTTTTCCCTTCCTGTTCTGACTGCTGTGGAAAAGGTTAACTGAGCATTATCCAAAAAACTACCCATCTTTTTTTTTTATTCAATGGCACAGTATTTATTATTTCCTTGGCATAAGATGTGATGAATTTCCAGCACCTGGCTTATATCCCTTCTTTGTGAGATGAAGTATGCATCCAAAACTTTGAACCAGTACTTTCAGTGACATGGCTATTCAGTAGCCAGCAGACAGTTCTTGCAATATAACTCTGCAGTTTCTAGAAATTTTTCTTCTTCTTGCCTTGTTTAGGGAAAGAATTTTGTCAATGTCTAACTGGCTCTCAACAATACAAAGAGTAATTAGATCCAGTTGAGTGCTTCTGTGTTCATTGTAATGAAATGCTTCAAAATATGAAACAGAGATCACTGTGATGGGTTTTGTTCAGATGCTGACATTCTGCCAACATACTGAAGATGGAAACCTACTTTGTGAAAATAATTGATCTTGAAAGGGGTCAAACTGCTTATTACATTTTGGTATTAGGCTGCTTTAGTTTGTTAATGCATTTTTACTGTTTAAACAAATGTTTCAAATAAACTGTTTTGATTCATAGATGGATGTTTTAATGGAGCTCCCCCAATAGGCGTTGCATGGCACAAATTCTTTCATTTACACTCTCAGCGTAAATACCACATGGCACTGTTTTCTCTGCTGGTTACAGGGTATTATACACATTTTGTATAAACCCATAATTTAGAATCATGGGCCTTTTATGCTGGCTTTTGGTAACTGAACCTCAAAGCTCCCCATCTGATTGCAATTGAATCTAAGCAAATCTTCAAGGGCTGTGAACATTTATTCAGAGTGTTACCAGCCATTAATCAGGTCTCTAACAGTGACCTGTAGAGTGTACTCATAGCTCACCATACAGACCAGGACAGAGGTGACACAACTGTGCATGTACTGTTATGGCCAAACCACAAGCAGGAAAGCAAATATTTAATGAAGTATTTCATATTGGTGCTTAACAGGAGAGACAAAAACAGTTTCACTGTTAGAGAAGGAAAGCTAACAGCCAAGTTGGTTCAGCTGTATAAACCTGTGCAAGTTTCAACATCTGGCCTGTTATGCAAGTCTTGCATAGGTTTCGGTGATGGCCATTAGTGCTTGTGGGGACGGTCTCTGTTCTGCAATCATAGGGTGATGTGGCAAAGCACAGCCTAGACATATGGTAAGGTATAACAAACAGGTTTGTTGCTTCTACAAAAAACAGCAGCATGAAGCCAAAATTAACATATTCCTAGGGGAATGTGTATCTTTGGTAATGAGGTACTTCTGCCTCCATAAGGAGGTTCTGATATGGCTCTAGAAATCTAATTAAAAACCCCACTAAGATGTGTCCACCAAGACTGACTTACTTGACTCATTAGGGTAGCTTATTATCTACTTGGTACAAAGCAGGGGACACAGATTCTGACAGGTTATATTCTTTATAACCCTAAATCAGTTTATAGAAGTACTTAATTTTGTGCTTCTTTTCTCATATAGATCTATTTGCCTTGGAGATAGGGGCAAAAGGGGCAAACTTCTTAACTTTGTGTAGCAATGTAGCAAAACAATCTCAAGCATAAGTAAAGCAGGAGAAGAAAGTGTTTTCTTTGCCTACAGTCACTGTATGTATTGCATATATTTTAAGCACTACATAAACTGCAAAGAGTGCATATAGTTGAATACAAGTATGATGGTGTCATTTCTATATTAATTTGCAGTAAGTTTTTAACTATTTTACTGAAATTCTAATGGCTGCTGGAGATATTTCTGAGTGTTGACTAGGTCGCTTTGGGACATGGAAAGAAAAGATTGTTACATACTTCCTTTTTAACGTATAGCGACTCCAACATGGCTACTAGTATTTTAACCCCATTGAGAACTACAACTATAGAACTGAAAATGTAGTCTTGTTGAATTAAAGGTATACCTTTTATTATTTTTTAATAACTGTGGTTGTATTTCTCCTGGTAGTGTGGAGAAGGATGAGATCATAATATTCAAATTTCAGGTTAAGTGGAATGTTTTAATTTGGTGATATTTTTCAAGTTCTTAGGAAAGTGCAGAGCTGATTCTGCAGATCTTGCTGAACTCACATCAGCAAGTGCTCCATTAATTATACTTTCTGTACTGCATAACTGTTGTAAAGCATTTTGCAGATGAAGTAAATTAACTTATTATATTTTTTTATATAAAATAGGTGTATAAAATGGCCAACCACTATAGTCCATTGGTTTGCTGTAAGACTCAAGGGAGACAAGGAATATTTTTGCCATGAAAAAAAAGTAATTTTGTTTTTCCCAACTATTCTATAGAGAAGTTAACATCTCTGTGGGTTAGATATATTATTCCTTTCAGTCCACTATCTTCAATCAGTTAAACATTTAACTGTAGTTTAATTACATTTGTTAATATGACTGCTTTCCATTTTTCATGAACAAAATATTATTTTTGCATATGAGGAAATAAGGTAAATGCAACACTTAAATCTTAATTCTGAGTGTGTTTAAAAATTCCTACTTTTATAAATAGAAATATTATACTTATGATAATTTAATTTTTATTCAGAAGTCATTGAGTGACTTAGCTAAAACACAGAAAAGATCTATTTGATTCATTGGAATCAAGCCTCAGTTCATCGTAGGTCCTTGATGCAACCTCTAGGAATATACAGCTGTGATTAACCTGAACCATGCTGTGAATCCTTGGTTTAGAAAACTCTACAGAGGAGCATTCTGAAATCAAAGATTTGCATACATGTCTTGATATTTCTTAAAAGAATCAATATTAATCTTGGCCAAAACCCAACCCAACCCAAACAAAAAAGAAACAAAAAAACCTTCTTAATATAAATTGTTCTGGAATCCTGCATGTCTAATAAAAATGAACAGGCATGCATATAATAGTATTTTCCAAAAGGGAAACAGATAAATGTCCTGCATTCATATGTGAAAAAATTTTATGAATACTAGCTACAATTGATACCATTGCAGCTAGCTTTTTCCTAACATATCTTTATTTTTAAAATGGTTTGTTACTATTTTACATTAATGCTTTTGATTTTAGTGCATTTTGTAAACAGTGTGATCTGTATTAAATTCACATGCAAGCACAAAAAAATTCTATTTAATCCATTATGTCCCCATGACAAATGGTTTAATACAGATGAAGTAGTCATTGGAATCTTTCCTGCAGCCACAAGAAGCTGCTAGCTTATCAACTGGAAACAAAACAGCATCATAAAACATTTCTCAGCAAATCCAGGGAGAATGATTTGATACCTAAACCCTCCAGTAATTGAAAACATATAACCCATATACTCCTCAATTGTAGCTGTGACTAATCTCTTATGAAATAATTTTTTTCCTCCCAAGCACTTGCTATACTGCAGCAAAGGTGCCTATGAGTTAGCAGGATGCTCTAAGATACAGCTATCATTGAGGATAAGCAAAGTTACTTCCCTGGTTGCCAGCTCCCTCCCCTCCCACCAGCACCCTGTAAAAGCTAAAAGGCAAATTGGAAACTGACATAAAGATTTCATTTTATGATCTTTCTTGAAGTCATATTGTTATTTTATTTATAATTTTATCCTTCAGGTGATTATGGATACAATAATGTGAAAGACTTCTTAGTACAGTTATGAACATTTTGTCATTAAGCATTTCCTAATTTACATGAGATGAGGAACATGATGATTCAGGTAGAATGCTAAAACTTGGTTTTAGGTAAATCAGTTAAATTTGATGACCCATTACCAGCAGAAAATTAGTCTGAAACCTGTTCTTTCATCTGTATGGGATAAGTGGGTGATTTTACCATGGGCCTACCCAGATCACAGAAAATACTGTCACAGCTGACAGGATCAGGCAGACATGATGGATGAACTTCCAAAGATCCACTATATAGTAGTATCCAGATAATTAGCAGCTTCTCAGAGCTTTCTGAACATCTTAGTACAGGAACTGGGATGCAAATCTCCTGAAAGGCAACTTTTAGCCATTGCTTTTTATCAGACATAATTTTTTATGTAGGAAACTCTGCTTGGAATGATTTTAGGAACATGGGATTAGCAAGGATATCTTGGATTGGACTTTTCTGTCCTTGCTACAATGGGCAACAAGCATTTATTCATATGCCCTTTGTAGCATAAAAACCCTGTCTCAGGTTGTCTGTCTCTGTTATGAGTCTTCCAAGACAGTTTCAATGCTTCACTCTCTTGGTAGGTCACCACCCTGTAATTTCCAGCACAATTTCCACTGTGTTATATACTACTGTGAAGCAAGGCCTTACAATTTTCTACCAAGCATTGTTACTGATCAAGGATAGTTTTAAAACAGCTAAAAAAAGTATACAAGATGTTATGTCATTGTTCATAACAGGATTCTTTTGGTGGTTTTTATTAGCACGTTATCATCAGAAGATATATAGTGTGGGAATTTCTGCTTTCAAATTCTATTTGAATTCTTTTTAAAAAAGAAATACAGCAGACACATTTTTAAAACTCTAAAGCTCAAAAGACATGCAAATATTAACAGATTTCTAAAAGCTCGCTTATGCTTGGCTTACTTTTTATTGTGCTCAGGATTTTCTTATGTTTCATACTGATGGTTTCATTTTAAAAAAAGTGTTCTATTCACTAATTTGAAAAAAAAGATTTAATTTCATTGCAAAAATAATCTTCATAAATATATTTAATTTATTAATATATTAATCTTTCACACAAAGAAGTGTAACTATTGAATTCTGCCTAAGGGTTTTCTGAAATAACCTGTGAAAATGAGTGGAAATGAAACTAATTTCAACACAACCCAAGAGAATAATGACAGGCCAACTTCACTGGTAAGGAAGAGATGGAAGAAAATCTCCAAAACCAGTAAAATTCTAGGAAGGTAACACAATGATGATTTTTTTTTTTCTCCCCAGAACCTACTGTCTAGACATCAGTAAATTTCCTCAAGGCAAATACTGTAGGAAGGAGCCGATTTCTAGGAAAGAGATTTTGCAACCAGCTAAGAATCAAGAAGTCTGAAAAAAATGGTGGCAGAGCTTAATTTCAGACTGTACTAACTGAAGTTACATGAGTTCTTAGAATAGCAATCAGGGCATGGATGGAAGCTGGGGTTTTTCCACATTTTTTCTATTTTATATATTTTCTGTTTCCTGGTACCTGTCTATGTTCTTTAACGAATAAATTCCATTCCTATTAAATCCTTTCTGACAGTGGTGATAACTGTAATTTTACTGGTGCTGACAAAATAGGGGAGTATTGGTTCCACAGTCTTTTGCTTCTTGTTCAGTTATTGGAGTCACACTGTACTTCAATAAAAAAAAAAAAAAAAAAGTATTGCAAAAACCCAGAGACCTATTCCTCTCTACATTTTGAACAATATTTTCCCTTTCATATTTCTTTATCCCCACACTCAGACTTCCAGATACACTGACTTAGGAGTTTATAGAAATACTGATAACTTCTATAGAGTAATTTTGTGTCCATGCTCCAGTTGAGGATTCCTGATGCTTAAAGAATGTGAAAGATTAAACCTAAATCACTCATTACTAGACAAATTCAAAAGCAAATGTTTAAAAAGAAAACCTAATTTTATAAAAAGGTACAACAAAACAGCTGCTATATTTAAGAGACAGTATAGGAAAACAACCACTACATGCTCATATATCTTGCAATGTGTTGCTTGGCTTTACATTTTTCCCATGCTCTCTTCAGTTTAGAAGACTGTCAAATTAAGCTAACTCTCAAGATGTTTCACACACCTCCTCAAGGGATGGAATATATTCTTTTGACAACCCCTATCCTTGGGCTCATTTTCCCTGAAATGGATGTAGATTTGGGACATATATCTTCCTTCCTGAACAGAATTTCTGCTGAGTATAAATGCACTCCTGAGGCTTCAGACACCTTCTTCCTTGCTTCTGCCCTGCACTACCAAATTCAATAACATGGTGACTTATCTCCTAACCCCTGAATACTCTGTTGTGGGGATACAGACCCACAAATGTTAGGTAACAGTGACTTTTGAAGACCTTGCCTATCTGTCTGGTTTTCAGGAAAGCCTAATAGTTATGTAAAGGTAAACCAATTTATTTACCCATTGTATTTTTTTCTCCTGGCACACAGAAAAAAAAATTCTTCATGATTCACACAATTAAAATTAGTTACTATATAAATAGTAGCATATCAATGTATATTACTATAATCTGTAAATATTATAATCTGTGTGAATAGAAGAGAACACATGTTCAGTAGTAGTGCCTGGCAGGGGAAAAAACAATGGCAGACAAACAAATAAGGGGAAAACAAACAACTAGATGATTCTGAAGTATGGATTTCCAGAACTGAAAAACTTTATGTTAACCTCATAGTGCAAGGATATACGTAAAAATATCCTGCAAATCAGATGTAGGTATAATTATAAAGCAAAATTTCTTCATATTTGTATGAACATTGCTTATTCTGTATGTAGACTTAGAATATCAGGACAGATCAATAAGGCTTTTTTTTTGTACAGATAAAAGGCTTTCAGAAATAAATATGCATAAACTGTTCAAAATTGACTCTTACAGGACTTCTACAAGTCTCTTTTTCTTGAATATAATAATTTTCAATAATTCAACATATTCATTTTAAAAGGTAATAGAATTTCTATGAGCTTCTTTGACCTGGTTAGTGGCAATAAAAAGGAACAGGGTTTTACCAGCATAGAGATTTTAAATGTGAGACTACATGGAAAGTATTGGAAGTTCTGCCTGGGTTGAAACACCAACATATTGGATAACATTTAAGCTTTACAGAATGCAAATGAAGAAACAAATTTTATTTAGAGAATTCTGGCCAATTTGGAGTTTAAAAAATCCATTTCACTGTGCTAAGAAAATAGGTTTGAGTTTAAAAGACCCACTTCACTGTGCTGAACAAACAAGGAATCTATCAGTCACAAATTTTCCTACAAAGTATTGGTGTTAGTAGGTATGCATGTGTTTGTGTGTGGTTTCATGTATGTGTATGCGTATATGTACATGTACATCTATATATGCATGTATGTATATATATGTGCATGTATGCAAGTAAAGTGAAAACACAAACATAAACCAGAACATTTCCTGGATTTTCTAGATTAAATAAGGTCCCGTATCAGTGATGTGCTTTCTGATTCTTATTCATATTTAAATGGTGATAACATCTCCAGGTTTCCAATACAGTTGTATGTGTGCTATACATAGGTGACCAGACTTGCTTCCTATGTCAGCTGGTACTCTAACTTAGAACAAGATGAAAAACCTGGATGTGATATAAGAAAAAAGGGAATAACCCTGAATAAGTAGAATGCAATGATTTTGGATTATGTAGAGAAACCATCTCTACCCCTCCTAAATGCCAAATCAAGAGTCCTTTGGGGACTGGATTACTTCCAGACTTGATAGCAGAAGAGGACCCTGAACATAAATCTGAAGGAGGTGGTGTTCTGAGGCCTGGATTTGTCTATCCCTGTTCTCCAAAGCACTTAAGAATGTGATTAACTCAAGACACATGCTTAGCTGCCACTTTCTATGTTTTACCGAATAGTTTACAGCATAAAACTTAGCATTTTTTTAATGGGGATTTTAAATGCTGGGATTTAACTCCTCATGTTTTAAATACTAAGGATATCAATGTTTTCTCAGTGGATGAGACCTGGAAATACTCAGTAGCTGGGTCTCTCATAGGACTTGGGAATCTACCTGTCTTTGTCAAAATCTTCTAAGCCATACATATAATTGGGTTTGGCTTTTTTAATTATTATTTTTTGTGCTTATTTATTAATCTGAGTCTCCATGACCTAAATCTCTGTGATGTAAGTTTCTCTGATTTGTTTCTGTATTTATCTCCACTGAACTAGTCAGGTTTTCTGTTTCCATTTTCAAGTAAATTTTCATCTGTTTTAATAAGTATTCTTTCATTATTTTCCCTGCAACTCAAGAAGGGTACAGGGATCTTGTTAGGTCAAGCAGAGAGAAAATTAGAAAGGCAGAGGCCCAGCTTGAACTCAATCTGGCCGCTGTTGTAAAAGATAATAAAAAACGATTTTACAAATACATTAACAGCAAAAAGAGAGCCAGGGAGAATCTCCATCATCTATTGGATGCAAGGGGGAACATTGCCACCGAGGAGGAGGAAAGGGCTGAGGTACTTAATGCCTTCTTTGCCTCAGTCTTTAATAGACCAGTTATCCCCAGGGTACTCAGCCCCCTGAGCTGGAAGACAGAGAAGGAGAGCGGAATAAACCCCACATAATCCAGGAGGAAGCAGTTTATGACCTGTTACGCCACCTGGACATCCACAAGTCTGTGGGGATGGATGGGATCCACCCGAGAGTACTGAAGGAGCTGGCAGAGGAGCTTGCCAAGCCACTCTCCATCATTTATCAGCAGCCCTGGTTAACAGGGGAGGTCCCAGATGACTGGAGACTTGCTAATGTGATGCCCTTCTATAAGAAGGGCCTGAAGAAGGATCCAGGGAACTAAAAATAAATCCAGTTGGTGGCCGGTCACAAGCAGTGTTGCCCAGGGCTTGGCTGTGGGGCCAGTTCTGTTTAATATCTTTATCAATTATCTGGATGAGGGGATTGAGTGCACCCTCAGTAAGTTGGCAGATGACACTAAATTGGGCGGGAGTATTGATCTGCTTGAGGGGAGGGCTCTGCAGAGGTATCTGGACAGGCTGGATTGATGGGTCAAGGCCAAGTGTATGAGGTTTAACAAGGCCAAGTGCCGGGTCCTGCACTTGGGTCACAACAACCCCATGCAGCGCTACAGGCTTGGAGAAGAGTGGCTGGAAAGCTGCCTGGTGGAAAAGGACCTGGGGGTGCTGGTCGACAGCCAGCTGCATATGAACCAGCAGCGTGCCCAGGTGGCCAAGAAGGCCAATGGCATCCTGGCCTGTATCAGGAATAGTGTGACCAGCAGGAGTAGGGAAGTGATCATGCTCCTGTACTTGGCACTGGTGAGGCTGCACTTTGAATACTATGTTCAGTTTTTGGGCCCCTCACTACAGGAAAGACACTGAGTTGCTGGAACATGTCCAGAGGAGAGCAACAAAGCTGGTGAAGGGTCTGGAGCACAAATCTGATGAGGAGCAGCTGAGGGAACTGGGGTGGTTTAGCCTGGAAAAAAGGAGGCTGAGACCTTATCACCCTCTACAACTACCTGAAAGGAGGCTGTAGTAAAGTGGGTCTTGGTCTCTTCTCCCAGGTAACAGGTGATAGGACAATGGGAAATGGTCTAAAGTTGTGCCAGGGGAGGTTTAGGTTGGACATTAGGAAAAATGACTTTACTGAAAGACTGGTCAAGCATTAGAACAGGCTGCCCAGGGAAGTGGTTGAGTCTCCATCCCTGGAGGTATTTAAAAGATGTGTAGACAAGGTGCTTAGGGACATAGTTTAGCAGTGGAATGGCAGTGTTAGGTCAATGGTTGGGCTTGATGATCTTAAAGGTCTTCTGCAATCTAAAAGATTCTATGATTCTAAAACTCTAAGTTTTATCCAACTGTAGTACGAGAATACATCAGAAAAGCTGCTGGAATGATGGAAATTGGGTTTAATGCTAGTCTAGGCAAATAATATTATTTATTTAGGGAGTCTTATTTCCAGGTTTTTTCTTTTCAGATGTTTTATCTGTATATAATTTCAGTGTAAGTTAATATTTTAAAAACTAATTCTTTTAAAGGTCCCATTAGAGGTTATGTACATTATCTTTCACTGTGTAGCTACCTAGAAACTTCAAGAATTTCTGTACAACTATGGAAGAAAATGAAACTTCTTATTAAGAAACAATAGCACTTTCTCCAGGTATCAGTTATCTTGTTTTATTTTTAGAACCTCTTACCCCAAATTAAAAGTTCTTTTAAACATGTTTAACTTCAGTGGACTGTGGGGGAATAAGCAAGGACTGTTTGGACATGCAGTGCTAGCTTAGTATGTGTTTCCTAAATCTTGACATTAGTTCTTGTCAAAAATGTGGCTGTAGACGGGAACAGAAACCTGAAGGAAGTAAATTGAGTAAAGTGTGTTGTCGCTATAGTTCTGTATTGGGTTTTTGTGACAAAGTTTTGGCAATAGGGGGGATGCAGGGGTGGCTTCTGTGAGAAAACACCTGGAGCTGCCCCTGTGACTGACAGCCATTTCCAGATGGCTCCAAGGTGGACACACCACTGGCCAAAGCTGAGCCACTGGTGATGCTGGTAGTGCCTCTGTGATAATATATTTAAGAAAGAGTAAAAATCACTGCACAATAGCATCTGGGAAAGAGTGAGAAAATGTAAGACAGTCAACCCTGCAGACACCAAGCTCAGAGAAGGAGAGGGAGGACGTGCTCCAGGTGCCAAAGCAGAGGTTTCCCTGAGGCCTGTGAAGAAGACTGTGGTGACACAGGTTGTTCCCCTGCAGCCCATGGAGGTCCATGGTGGAGCAAATATCCACAGTGCAGCCCAAGGAAGACACCACACCGGAACAGGTGGATATGCCTTGAAGGAAGCTGCAGCATGCTCACACAGGAGCAGGCTCCTGGCAGGAACTGTGGCCTGTGAATAGGAGCCCATGCAGGATCTAGTTTTCTGGCAGGACATATGAACCTGTGGAGAAAAAACACTGGACCAGTCTGTTCCTGAAGGACTGTACCCTGTGGACCCATGATGGATCAGGTGAAGAGCATAAGGAAGAAGGAACAACAGACATGAAACATTATGAGCTGACCACAACCCTCATTCCCCATCCCTGTACGCTGCTCAGGGGGAGGAGGTAGAAGAGCTGGTAGTAAAGTTGATCATGAGAAGAAGGGAAGGGCGGGGGCAAGGTGGTTTTAGATTTGTCCTTATTTCCCTTTATCCTACTCTGTTACAATTAGTTTGCAATAAATTAAATTAATCTTCCTCAAGTTAAGTCTGTTTTGCCCATGACAGTAATAGGTAAATTATCTTCCTGTCCTTATCTTGACTCATGAGCATTTTGTTGCATTTTCTCCCCATGTCTTGTTGAGGAGGGAGAGTGATAAAGTGCCCTGGTGGGTACCTGGAAGCCAGCCAGTTACAGCCCACCACAAGTTCTCACCTTTCTTCTACAAGCACGTGTCAAAACTCACTTAGTGGAATCTCCTGCTTTGTTTTTAGACCAATTAATGTGGAACAAAATGTAGTATCCTCTACCTGTGAAGATAATTAAAAAAGGATAAAAGCAAAGTTTAACTGAATTGTCCCTCATAACAAGGACAAGGAGGATTACTTAGACCTTCTACGTAATGTAATTTTCAACTTTGTTTTTTTGCTCTTTTTTGTCTTTGCCTCTATGTTAGCAGGGAACAGAGTAAGTTAGTACAAAATAAGTTTCCTGAGTCTCTGAGGCTTCCATCACTAACCTCTTGTTGTACTGTGATTCACTTCCATTCCCACTAAGTGCTCTTTTGTAGCATTGCAAAAACAAAACACATTGCCAAAATATCATTCTATTTACATAACCTGAATGATAGAGACAATGAAATAAAAATCATGTTTTTGAAAGCTTAACTCAGGAGGATGGTAGAAATATCTGAACTGCAAAGTTTGTTTGATTTGGCAGTTTCTGTGCCCAGACAAATTTAGGAAACAACTATCTTCAAATTTTTTTTTTCTACACTTACGTATGACATAGACCTGCTTGCCACAAGATTACAGAGGCAAAAACATATAGATATAGATTATACTCAAAATATTCTGTAAGCAGTTTTTGTCTTCAGAATCTCAGATTACTGTTTTATTTAATTTCATCAGAAAAAAATGTTCCTTGTTACTTTCAGACTCAGAGGGCTGCTCTACCCTCTGGGATGATATGAATAGTTTGAAGGAATGCAGAACCACTATACCCAAGGGAAATGCCCTGTAAATCAGAGTGTGTATTGCAGGATTGCTCATACACCCAACCAGCTCCATTCTGCCTTCAGCCTTTCTCAGAACTTAGGGAACAAGGATGGAGCAAACATGGTCTTGCATGGTTAACATCGAGAATCTGATATTCAAGTATTGATAGTAGTCACCAGACAAATCACTTATGTATTTTTGTGGCTTTGTGCTCATATGGATACATTCCTGTGAAAATTCACACAGCTGACTCCAAATTATGCATTTAATGGACTCCCTCAGTCAATGACTTACCAAACATTTGCAGAAATTAAGCATAGAAAAATGCTCAGTAGTCAAAGTCAAAAATTGAACAAACACAGCTTTTTGCCTCAGATTTCTTTTTAAACCAGGGTGGAGAAAACATTTATGGATTGGAAAAAGGGTCAATCAAATGATTTAATGCCCATTGTTTTAATCTTTATTGTTCATATTAACTAGTATGTTCCACTTGCTTTGCACTGCTATGGGGAATACAGAAGAGCCATTAGCAATATTTACTGGTCCATTAGTCTGGCTAGGTGGAAAATTTTCTTCATGGGGTTGCAAAATGCACCACAGCACAAAGTACCAATGAATCTGCACAGTGCAATGGAAGGAGCTTATGTAAAGCTGGAAACTCCGGATTTTAGATTAATTGGTTTCTTGGTATCCTAGCCAGCAAGGTACCGACTGTATGTCTTAGTACCTTAGCCACACTGAATTGGCATAAATACCTGACTGCTACTTCTATTTGTTCTCATTTTCTCTGTTGCAGGGTATGGGGCAAAAAAGGGCTGTATTGATTTGCTTGTCAAAAAATAGTCTGCATAAAATTATAAAATTAATAGAAAAATAAAACATAACACTTAAATATATCCAGATCATTCTCACATGGGTTTTACATACTGACTGTAGAGGAATTACTTCGTAAATACATTGTTGTTGGATGTTACTAAACCCACAGTATTCAATGCAGAGCTGGTGGTTCTCTCCCACAGAGCTTTGACTCACAAATTTTCAAACTAGAAGGATCATATAAGTGCATTACCCTTCCAGTCTGTGGAAGATCGAAATCTGAAAGAAGATTCTGAACAACTGTGTTGCTTAGCAGGACTTTATACATATTCTCATAATAAAAACATTTTCTTTAAAAATCTAGTTCTGTGTGTCGTGGTTTAGACACAGCAGGCAACTAAGCGCCACACAGTCATTTGCTCACCCTCCCCCTCAGGTGGGATGGGGGAAAGAATCAGAAGGGTAAAAGTAAGAAAACTCATAGCTTGAGATAAGATCAGTTTAT
Source organism: Gorsachius magnificus (assembly GCA_034008185.1). Classification (NCBI taxonomy): domain Eukaryota; kingdom Metazoa; phylum Chordata; class Aves; order Pelecaniformes; family Ardeidae; genus Gorsachius; species Gorsachius magnificus. The sequence continues at coordinate 171,764,513 of CM067081.1, forward strand.
TAATTTAAATATAACAATAATAATAATAATAACAATAACAATAATAGTAGTAGTAGTAATGAAAAGGAAAACAATGAGAGAGAGAGAAAAACAAATAATACAACCTCTCACCACCCACTGACCGATGCCCACCCAGACCAGTGATCACTGCACCCCAGACAACTCTCTCCAATTTGTAAGCTGAGCATGACACCATATGGTCTGGAATAGCCCTTTGGCCAGTTGGGGTCCGCTGTCTTGGCTGTGCCCCCTCCCAGCTTCTTGTGCACCTGGCAGAGCAGGGGAAGCTGAAAAAATCCTTGCCTGGTGTAAGCACTACTTAGCAACAACTAAACCATCAGGGTGTTATCAGCATTATTCTCATATTAAATTAGAAACACAACGTTATGCCAGCTACTGGGAAGAAAACTAACTCTAACCCAGCCAAAAATAGGACAGTATCCACCCCTTATTCTATACCATGTATGTCATGCCCAGGTCCCACACTTTCCAATACATTACAATTAATCACCACCACTTTCCCTGTCTTTTGATATATACACACAGATATCATTCCCTTAGTCTATGGGCACTCCCTCTAAAATGTCCACTGAGTTAATTTATTCCATGACTAACAGTCTTTCAAGGCAGGAGAGATGGTGTGCGGTGTTGAACTATTGCATGCTGAAGCCAGTTCTGGTTCCATCACCGCTGCACTTGCTCAGTTTCATCAAAGTTCATTCGTCATTAATCTGGGCGATTCTTACTGCAATACCATTGATATGGCATATAGCCACCATAAAAGTGATGACATACAGTTTTATATAGCAATTAACATTGTACCATTTGATTCATTGTCTATTTTCACCCAAAATCAAATCCCCTTTAGGTACACACGGGACTTCCCCATCCTTTTGCATTACCCACTGAGTGCATCCAGGTCCTTGAGCAAAAGCAGTCCCATGAATTGGTTTGTCTTTGTCCAAAGCAGGAACAACCCTGTCTGTCTTCCCTAACACGTTTTATGTCCACTACAGGGACTTCTCCTCTTCTACAGAGTGTAAGAGTTTTGATTGGGCAGGGCTAGCCCAATCGGCAGATCCCCTAAGTATCTTTGCTAAATGTGTATCCCAATGATTGAACGTCCCAGCACCCATTGCTCTCAGTGTAGGCTTTCACAGTCCATTGTATCATTTGATTTTTCTGGAAGCTGGTGCATGATAGGGGATGTGATAGACATACTCAATGCCATGTTCTTTGGCCCATTTGTCTATGAGGTTGTTTCAGAAATTAGTCCCATGGTCTCCCTCAATTCTTTCTGGGGTGCAGTGTCACCACAGGACTTGCTTTTCAAGGTCCAGGATATTTTTCCAGGCGGTGGCATGGGGCAAGGGATAGGTTTCTAGCCATGCGGTTGCTTCTACCATGGTGAGCACATGGTGTTTTTCTTGGTGGGTTTGTGGGAGTGTGATATAATCAATCTACCAGGCCAACCCATATTTATATTTCAGCCACGGTCCCCATACCAGAGAGGCTTTAACTGCTTGGCTTGCTTGATTGTAGCGCATGTTTCACATTCATGGATAACCTGTGCAATAGTGTCCGTGGTCAAGTCCACCCCTCGATCATGAGCCCATCTGTATGTTGCATCTCTTCCTTGGTGGCCTGAGGTGTCATGGGCCCAGAGAGCTATAAATAATTCACCCCTACCTTGCCAGTCCAGATCTACCTGAGCCACTTCAATCTTAGCAGCCTGATCCACCTGCTGGTTTTTTTGATGTTCTTCAGTGGCCCAACCCTTGGATACATGAATATCCCAAAACCAGGACATGTCCAAAACCAGGACACTGTGCTATGGGCAATCTCTCCCTGTACATAAAGGTAGTGGGAAAAAAAACCCAACATAATTTTGTGATTAATCTTAACAAACTTAATTTACATTTGAGGTAGATATCTGGGACATGTTTACTTAAAATGAAATGTATCATATAACACCTGTGGTACTCTTTATCTACATATCTTTCAAAAAGTTATAAAGTTGTGGAGTTCTCATAGTAGTGGGTGGTTTTTTTGTTTGGGATTTGGTTTTTGGTTTTGTTTTGGCTTTTTTTATAGTAGAATTTATTTTTTTATATTTGGCAGCCTGTTGGGGAACTTCCTGTTCCCTATAATACACATTTACCAATGGAAAATTTACTTTATGGTAGTGTATATTATGAAAATTTTCTTACACACTTTATGATCTCTTTCAAAACTGTACCTACTCAGTTGCACAAGACCACAAAGTTGTTCAAAACATTATGGTAGACTCAAATGCCTGTATATATCAGAGTTGTAGGGAAAAATCTTTTAAAAAGTCCATCTGTTTGTTTCTGTCTTTTCCCAGTGGTAGTGGCAAATTCAAGCAAAGGCTGTTGCATTTGTAAACTTATTCATTCATTTATTTTTAAAGCCCATTTTAGAACACTTGTTCTAGATTATCACATGAAAATCTCTCTTGCTTGTATATCTGGACAGAACTAAAATAGCATGTCATAATACCATAAGAAAATATATCCTTATTTCCAGCTAATTCTCAAAGCTGGAAATACTGGTTATAATGCTTTGTGGAAAGCTACAGAAATAGTCAGGACATGCCACCAGTGCCAGAATACATCTTCAAAAGGTTACTGTCTAGAATTGTTTCCCTTGCCTCACTTGTCCTATTCCTTTTGACACAGTGGTTCTCAAAGTAATGGTTGCAGCGTCCAAAACTGAGTTTCCATCACAAATCAAACTCATTCCCTCTTTCTAGTTTTCCACTTGGGGGGCAGGGAGGGGAAAGAAAAAAAAGAAAAGAAAAAGGTCCTTAACAGGTCTTTGGTTTGATTCCTTCAAGACTTCCTGAGAAGTGTCTGAAGCATTTAGAGCAAAACCAGTGTCAGATTCCCTTTGTGGAACACTTGTAAGCATCCATATGTGGAGGCAAAAAGTACAGACTTGCAGATCCATGTTTGTAAAGCCTTTTATATATTGAGTAATAAAGTACTCGATTTAAGACATGCTTTTAAATTATAGAGTTAAACTCCTCTGGCATTATAGGCACCTTCAAGTTTCTGTACGTTATGGGCTCAAGTATTTTGCTATTTTAGCAGCATGTAAATGCAACATTTAGGCAAATTACTGTGTTGTTACTTTAGTACATGGTATGGTATTTGCTGTTTTTTTATTTAGATATTTTGTTGTTCGTTGTTTTGGTTTTTTTTGGTTTTTTTTTTTGTTGTGGGTTTTTTGGTTTTTGGTTTTTTTTTTTAGATTACACTGTCTGTTTATACTTTGATAGCTTTTCTAAAGCAAATAATAAACAGAGATGTCTTTTGCACTATATACATAAAAGGACAGGGCTTGCCTGCTGTATGTTTTAGCCTCCCAGGATTCCAGATCAGAGAGTTGGCCTAATTCACTGTCATTTAAAACCAGATGTTTTTTCTGGCACACTGTCTTGCAAAAGCAACAATGCTATCCATCAGATGGTACTCAGGGAAGCCTGAGTGAGTTAAGTTAGACACCACAAATAAGTAGGAACAATGAAGAACTGAACATAAATCTTAAAAAGGAACCCAGATAAACAAGAGAGATTTTCCTCAACTATCTGCTAGATGGTTGAGTTCAAAGAACATCTTTAATACAGCTTTGGCAACAGGATGGAGAGCTGTTGCATGCTTTAAAAATAGGTGCTGATGCTATGTACACAAGTTTACACAGATCTTGTTATTGTTACACAAACCAGTTCTATTCCTGGATTCCAGAAGAGGACAGTGTAAAACTACATGCACTGTTTTGGGAATGTAGGTTATGTACAGCTAGAAGTTTATGTAGAACATGAACTTTGCATTGGTTATGTATAGCTTCTGAAGTAGTGAAGTTAAAGCAGTTTGCCCCTGATCAGCCCCTGGCCCCTCGTGTTCTCTACAGATAAAAGAGGACAAAGTGAAGGAGACTGGTGTAAATGTAAGGGGGTTTTTTGGTAGCTTTTTTTTTTACTTTTTTTTTTTTTTTTTTCCTGTTCTCTAATAACATTTGCATAGCAGGCTCCATGTCATGCTGAAGAATTTAAGTGTAACATCACAGATATATACAGGACACAAAACACATCTTATATTAGGTGGATGTCCTCACCAGTTACTTGATAAACCCCAGCTTGAAGTAACTTCAAACTAAAAAACTCTAATTTAGAGATCAAGCTACCTACCTAAACCAAGCAACTCTACTAATTCATGAAAACTGAGAAACTACATCCAGAAGTTTCAGACCTTTGAATTTTGTCATTCATCAAAAATAACATTGCTGGAAAGGTGAATGTAAAACTTTTATACTTGGGCTGGTGAACAAAAGTTCTAACCTCCAGGCTCAGAGAAATATAATTTTATTCTGGAAATTATATTCACATCACCAGAATGTTTTCATTCAAAAAGAAAGTCTAACTAAACAAAAGAACTCAGAGAATCAATTGAGTAGCTGCGAATAATTTTAGAAAAATTAATAGCAGAGTTTGGGGAAAAAATTTCTAAGAGGAAAATTCTAACAAGGATATCCTCAAATAAATCAAAATTAAGAAAGACAATTAGAAAAAAGAAAAAAAAAGCCTTCAAAACTCCTCTTGCAAGCAAAATTTTTTAACCCCAAATAGGGAAATGTTAGAATCACCACAATGCAAAGATACTGTGTTAACTGGTGATATAAAATCCAAAGAAAGGCATTATATGTACTGTTCAATACAGCATAGTTCGACAAAATTTACAAAGGTAATATGTAACGAGGAATTTGCAACATTAACTCAAAGCAAAAATGGAAAATACAATTACATTTATATTTTTCTTCTTTTCTTTTTCCTTCATTGTCTGTCAGGTAGTAAATAATAGAACTAGGAGCTGCAGAGAGGATGGGGATGGGGAACGAAAAGTCTGAAAGGGGAAATGCCTGTAAGCATAGCTGAATTTGGTACTGGAACTGGAACGTCTCCCATACATTTTGATTGATTATGGCCATGACAGGAGTTAAGCAGTCTTCTCTTCTTCATCTATCCCAACATTCTAACTCTCTTCCTGCTAAAGACATTTTATTTCTCTGTTCTTTCCTCTTTCTTTCACAGTGAATCTGTTTCCTTCCCATATTGTTCTAATCTGTAGTAGTCCATCTTTGCTTCCCCTCAGTCTCTGATCCTAACCCAAAAAATTCTTATTGGTCTCATGCTTCAGACATCATGTGAACAGCATGAAAAAAAGCTGCAACAAGTCAAAGCAGCATTTGTGGTACTGAGAATGGTGCAATATATTCCCTCCCAGATAGTGGAGTGCCAACAAGTATATCCCAAATCATTTGCTCAGGTTTCTTAGATACCTCTCAACTCCTCCAACAGAGACTACCAGTTTCTAGACATTGCATACAGTTGCGTAAGATTAAATGTGCCAAGGCTTCCATCATCTAAAAATCATATGTGGGAAAGTGCCACTTAAATTTGTAAGCACTCATGTGGTTTTGAATAACTATGCCACATGATTACTACTGTACCTCCTGTCCTCACTGGACATTGTTCAGATCCCTGGGTTTGTTTATCTTTTACATATTTGGAACTAGTGAATCTGGAGAAAAAAAAAATTAAAACTGTAGCACACTAGAGGGCACTAAAGCCTCCGAGATAATCTTGGGCAAAATTTTGCTATATAAGAAACTTACAACTCTATTGTAAAACCTTCCACTAATTTTGTTACATTTAAACAGTCTAGAAAAAAGATCTAAGAGTGGCTGTCACAGATTTATAAAAAACAAAAATATTTCTCTTTTTCCTTTTTATCTGAAGATTCATATATGACTAGCCTAATTGATGGTAGTGGACACGCCAAAAATCATAGAATCATAGAATGTTTTGGGTTGGAAGGGACCCCTAGAGGTCATCTAGTCCAACTCCCCTGCAGTAAGCTGGGACACCGCTAACTAGATCAGGTTGCTCAGAGCCCCATCCAACCTGGCCTTCAATGTTCCCAGGGATGGGCATCCATAACCTCTCTGGGCAACCCGTTCCAGTGTTTCACTACCCTCATTGTAAAGAATTGCTTCCTTATATCTAGTCTAAACATACCGTGCTTCAGTTTAAAACCATTACCCCTTGTCATATCACAGCTATTCCCTACTGAAAAAATTTTCCCCGTCTTTCCTATAGGCCCCCTTTAAATACTGAAAGGCCACAATCAGGTGTCCCCGCAGCCTTCTCTTCTCCAGGCTGAACAAGCCTGTCCTCATAGAAGAGGTGCTCCAGCCCTCGGACCATTTTTGTGGCCCTCCTCTGGACCCGCTCCAACAGTTCCATGTCCTTCCTGTGCTGAGGGCTCCAGAGCTGGACGCAGTACTCTAGGTGAGGGCTCATGAAAGCAGAGTAGAGGGGCAGAATCACCTCCCTTGTACCTGCTGGCCACGCTTCTCTTGATGCAGCCCAGGGTATGGTTGGCCTTCTGGGCTGCCAGCACACATTGTTGGCTCATGTCCAGCTTTTCATCTATCAGTACCCCCAAGTCCCTCTCGGCAGGGCTGCTCTCAATCCTTTCTTCCCCCAGCCTGCATTGATACTGGGGGTTACCCCGACCCAGGTGCAGGACCTTGCACTTGGCCTTGTTGAACCTCATGAGGTTCACACAGGCCCACCTCTCCAGCCTGTCCAGGTCTCTTTGGATGACATCCCGTCCTTCTGGCATATCAACCACTCAGCTTCGTGTCATCTGTAAAGTTGCTGAAGGTTCACTCAATCTTACTATCTATGTCATTGATGAATATATTAAACAGCACTGGTCCCAGTATAGACCCACTGGGGATACCACTTGTCACTGGTCTGCATTTGGACATAGAGCAGTTGACCACTACCCTCTGGATATGATCATCCAACCAATTCCTTGTCCACCAAACAGTCCACCCATCAAATCCATAACTCTGCAATTTAGAGAGAAAGATATAAAAATACTTTAGACCTTTTTGGATGTCAAGATACAGAAGAAATGGAAAATTAACAAGGGAAAAAAAAAAGGCAGAAGAAAGATAACTGAGGAGAAAATAGTAGACAAATTTGCTTTAGTGTGATATTTCATGTGAAATACCCGGTAAAATCTCCCTCTCCTAATAAATTTGATTTGTGCTGGATGAAAATACTGTCATCTGGATGGAAAATCCATTGGAAAAGAATAAGTAAAGATTTGTAACAAAAAGTAAAGTAATTAGCTTGTAAGAGAGTACACTGTGACACTTCATACTACAACACTTGTCAAGACATGACTGATACGGATTCTTTAAGAAAGAGCATCAAGATTTTAATGACATTTATGAATTGTCAATTGGAAATAGGTAAAAAAAAGATAGATACAAAAAATGCAAAGTAAAAAGTATGGAAATCTGAACCATAATAACAAACAGTAAATTATTTTTTTCCTAGAAAATATACAGGAAATAACCCTGAACACAGGCGAAGTAGTAATGCAGAAAAAAAACAATTATGACCAGAATCCCATAGAATCCAAATAAGAGCTTACTTAAAATAAAAAAATCAATTGTTGATACAGAAATATTGATATTTCACTGAATGGAAAAAAAGTATTTCCTCTGCATAATTCCAAAGCACAGTATGAATTCTAGACACATGTAGATTTGGATTTTTTCGGTGACAATGATATTTATCATATGCCTAAGATGATTTACATGCTTAAATGCTTTTTGAGTTATGGACTGCATTTCTTTCATATACTATTGTCCAGAATATAGCATTCAGTCTTGGGTATATGATTCCTGGAGAAACACTGAATAATTGAAGGGTAAGAGATGAGACACAAGGAATAAAAATTATCACAGTGCTGAAGGGAGTAACACTAAAAGGAAGATTAAAAGAGCTAAATGTGTGCAGTCTGTATAGAAGGCAGTTAAAAGAAAGTATGATAAGCATCCGTAAATACTGGAAAGACACAAAAACACTTGCCAGTCTTATTATGGAATATTTAATAACTTTTAATTACGTTTCCATTTAATGTTACAGTATATAAACCAATAACAGTGATAATAGTGCTAATAATTTTCCATGGGTACACTACAATATGAGAGCTTGGTGAGATCTCGGACTGTTTATTCAAAGAAGTATTATTCATGGAAATAGGACTTTGCATTTTTAACTCAAGGAAAATACAGTAGAGCTGAGGCATGAGAGATTAAGGGTTATAAGTAATCATGAATCATCACAAAAAGGCACTTCACCTTATTCTGTACTACTTTTAGAAAGGAGTGATGAAGTCCTTCAGTGGACACTGTTTCTGTATTTCCTTCCATTCTGGCAACCCAATATTTTTTGTAGCCAAGAGGTTTTTCAAGGACCATTTACACTCAGCATGGACAATCAGATGCGTAAGGAGTTCTTATTAAGGTTCAAATAATAATATTCAGGGTTATAGGTATCAGATGCAATTGGAATAATTCTTTCCAGTGTCCCAGCCTAAAAAAAAAGTAAACTTATTAGGTCTTCTTGCCAGTGCTTCTGTATTTGGCACCTAAGAGCTTGAGGCAATCTCAGCAAGTATTTTTGACCAAGACTGTGATTAGGATCAGGGGCATGATTCTGCTTGCTTCCTAGCACTGCTGTACATGGACTCCTCCCATATCAGTTCTTGTACTATTGAAACCAAGATGGTTTCAAAAGGATTTACTAGCATAGCATCTGAATTAAAGGAAAGCTGTAATCAGCCCTCAGCACAAGAAGGACATGGAACTGTTGGAGCGGGTCCAGAGGAGGGCTACAAAAATGATCCGAGGGCTGGAGCACCTCTCTCATGAGGACAGGCTGAGAGAGTTGGGGTTGTTCAGCCTGGAGAAGAGAAGGCTGCAGGGACACCTGATTGTGGCCTTTCAGTATTTAAAGGGGGCCTATAGGAAAGATGGGGAAAATCTTTTTAGTAGGGCCAGCTGTGACAGGACAAGGGGTAATGGTTTTAAACTAAAACAGGGTAGGTTTAGACTGGATATAAGGAAGCAATCTTTACAATGGGGGTGGTGAAACACTGGAACGGGTTGCCCAGAGAGGTAGTGGAGGCCCCATCCCTGGGAACATTGAAGGCCAGGTTGGACGGGGCTCTGAGCAACCTGATCTAGTTAGCGGTGTCCCAGCTTACTGCAGGGGAGTTGGACTAGATGACCTCTAGGGGTCCCTTCCAACCCAAAACATTCTATGATTCTATGATAATCAGACAAATCATCTTGCAAGGAAGCAGAAGATATTGGAAGAAGCAGAAGAGCTATTCTGGAGACAAAAAGGAAAATACAAGAAACAAGCCAAACTTCCGAACTGAATTTTGAGAGGGGATGGTGGAAGAAACAGTGGAACAAAAAAAAACTTGAAGAAAATGGGTTAATATTCTCTGGGGTGTTTATGCCACTCAGTTTCCACTGTAAAGTGAAAAGGGTTCACTCAGGGAGTTTTGAACAGCACCGGACTTGGATGCACCCTCTGGAGCAGCCTTTCTTCTCTGATTGCAGACAGAGCCTAAGGAAGCTACCAAAGCACTTAATGACAGCCATTAGTAGGAAAATAGCTGGAAGAAATACAATCTATCTTCTGAGATGAAGTTGTGAGGCAAAGAAGAAATAAGAAGCTGCTGCTTAGTGACAAATTTGGTTACTTGCTAACTGTGACTAAATAGGCCGACAGGTGGGATTGGAGAGAACTACACCTTTCCCTTTTAGCAGGGATGCCAAAGCATGCCCAGAGATTTCATTAGCTGGAGTAATATCACAGCTAAAAGGTTGGGATTATAGTTTAACCGTATAACTTCTGGTTAACACAACCAGCAATGTCAGAAACCAGTGTGCTCTACAGAAATTGTAGTCTTCTGTAGAAATCAGAAACTATGAAATCAATTTTTAAAATGGCTAAAACTCACTAAAAAGTTTTTGTGAAATTTGAAATTGTTACTAAACACTAAACATTTTCAAGTCCTGACAAACATCTAGCCAAAAAAGGCAAACTTCACAGCTTCTGTCCATCTACAGTGTTATTTCTCCACTGAAGGAGAGGCAGGTTCTCAATTCTTGCCCTTTTCCTGCCTCAGAAATAAATTTCTCAGCATGTTTAATACATCTTTTTTGTCAGTAACAGCTCTACCTAAAATTCTGCATAGTGGATGCTTATTATGTATCACAGGAAAAATAATCCAGGTAAAGTTCTGGGAGCAAAGGAAACAGGGAGAAGACCTGCAGGTTTCACAGAATTTGGACAGCATTTGGTTTTTAGCTAGACTACTTCAATTTTCAGCTCATTATTGAAAAATACTTTCCTCTAAAACAAATGCTTTCCCCATGCCCCTCCAAAACCCCATGACCTTTCTTTAAAATCTGCAGTGAAAAGCTTTCAACCCACATAACAGTGTCATTTTCAGCTCAGGTTTTTATTAGGGATTTTTTTTTCTGTTACTACTGCTCCAATGTAACCAATATAATCTATGTGAAAATCCTGGGGACAGATTGCATCTGGTTTGTTAACCAGCTTAATATACATTGTATTTGGAATGGGATCAGCTTGAAGGATGGCCAGCTGCTTGCCATATCCTGGCAGCTTCAACCACCAAGGGCAGGGCTCTGGGAGGGGAGATTGCCACTTCCTTGAGCAAATTTAGTCCCTGTGCAGATGGGCAGGCATGAAGAGAAAGACAGACAATCTAGGAGGGATATTGTAACCATGGTGGAGCTAAAGAGTTTCCTGAAAAGGTAGCAAAGTTAACTCTCACAAGTAAATTGTGTTACAGAATTATCTTGAGATGGATCATCTTTTGTCTCTAACCTGTAGTTTCTTTATGCTGGGATTTTGTCTTAAGTGGCAAATATATGGAAAACAGAAAGCTGATTGCCTAATGTGCTTTATGAAATCATCATACATTGAACACTCATAAGGAACATGTTAATAGAAAGCAAATGGAAATACCTTATAAAAATGTGACCGTGTTTGATCTTACTTATCTTTGGCAACAAAAAAATAGAATTTTTTACTTATTAACCTTCTTGCAACTTTTCTTTGCGATGAAATCTAAGATAGTGGATTCCTTTTCTTATTCAAAATCCTTGTACTTACATGAAAATTGTTTGATTTAGGCGTATTTTAAGTAAGGATAGTTTTCACATTTCCTCTTCTGCAAGTTTAAGAAACTGTTGTATAACACCAAATTTCCTTTTCTGTAAGATTATGCAGTGTTCAGATGTTTAGTGCCAAGAAATCAATGTCAATAATATTTAAAATATTTCTTTTTAATATCCTACAGTAATTCCTGCTGTTTATTACTGTATTATGATATTGCTGTTTTAAAAAATCATAATAGCTACCAAATTCTAAATTGATAAAAGTGACCATAGTATGTAATGTAAAAGCATAATGAATGCTGATACTAAAATAATTGGCTTCCCTGGCCTTAAACATATTCACCTTCTTCTCACCTGCTCACTCTCTCATCAGTCTTAAGAGTTTTCCTATGCTTCTACAAGATTATGTGTGTTCCTCTCACACTTGTTAATTTTATTTCTCATCAGTTCTATTCCCCTGTTTCTCTAAACAGGATCTTATTTAACACTTTTTTCAAATCAAACCTTAAGTACTTCAGATTTTTCCTTTGTCTAGAATGACACAATCTCAAAGTGCTTTTCTTTCTCCCTTTAGCATGTCCTACAGTTTGAACCATTTCTTCCCCACCTTACTGCATGCCATTCCCTGGACTAAACTCCAATGTATTTCCAGTTGGAAAGTAGTATCAATAATTTCTTTTTCTTCTTTCTTCTCTACCACCACATTGACATTTTTGTTGTTTTGGTAAGGGACTTGGGGACTTCTTAAGTGCAATCTATCCCATACTCTGGAAGCTTCTGATAAAGCTTCTGAAGAAGTTTATATTCATAATTGACCACAAAATATAGCAAATAGAGAATCTACAACCTTTCTGGTTGTGGTGTGTTTAACTTGGCTAACTTCCAGGTGCCCACCAAGCTGCTTTTTTATTTCTTCTTCTCAGCAGGATATAGGGAGAAAATACAATGAAAAGTTTGTGGGTCAAGATAAGGACAGGGAGATCACTTACTTATTGCTGTCATGGGCAAAATGAACTCCACTTGGGGAAATTAATTTATTTATTATTTAATATTACCTTTTAATTGTAACAGAGTAAGATAATGAGAAATAAAAACAAATCTCAAACCACCTTTCCACCATCCATCCTTCTTCCCAAGCTCAACTTCACTCCTTACTTTTCTACCTCCTCCTCCTGAGTGGCGCATGGAGATGGGGAATGGGGGTTGTGGTCAGTTCATAGTGCTTCATCTCTGCCACTCCTTCCTCCTCATGCTCATCCCCTGCTCAAGCATGGCTCCCTCCCATGGGATACAGTCCTCAGTAACTTCTCCAATGTGGGTCTTTCCCATGGGCTGCAGTTCTTCAAGGACTGCTCCAGCATGGGTCCTTCCCACATGGGCATCAGATGCTGCAGTTTCCTTCACGGTGCAACCACTTGCTACAGCATGGGGTCCTCCTTGGGCTACAGTGTGGGTATCTGCTCCACTGTGAACGTCCATGATCTGCAAGGGGATAACTTGCATCCCCATGGTCTCCTCCATGGGCTGCAGGGAAATCTCTGCTCTGGCACCTGGAGCAGCTCCTCCCTCTCTTTCTTTGAGCTTGGTGTCTGCAGGGTTGATTGTCTTACATTTTCTCACTGCTCTTTCCCAGATGCTGTTTTGCAGAATTTTTTACACTTTTTATGTATATTACTGCAGAGATGTTACCAACATCACTGACTGGCTCAGGTTTGGCCATCAGCAGGTTCATCTTGGAGCTGGCTGGAACTGGCTCTGGTGGACATGCAGGCAGCTGCTGGTGTCTTTGCACAGAAGCCACACCAGCAGCCCTCTCTGCTACCAAAACCTTGCCACAAAAACCCAATACACTGGTACATTAAAAATTATGCACAAAGCTGTAAATTTTACACTTAATCTTCTTTTTTTCACCTATATTTTAAATTTTCTTAACCAGAAATTCTAGACTTCAGACCACACAGTTGGGATTTAGGGCCTAGTTGTGCTAAGCACTAGGCCCTTGTTCCAAAGAACAATTAGAAAACCCAGTCCACCAAATACATGCCTCACAAGCTTCAGTGTTTATTACCTTCAACACCTGTTTTGATGATGCAAGTATTATGAATTTGTTGACCTAATGGAGATTTTTTCGGGGTTTTTTTTTGTACTTTTGCAGTTTTCTATAAAACAAAATAAAATCAGAAAAAATAATTACCTCTGAGCTAAAAGGTGCACCATTTTTCAACCCAGCTATACAGCCCAAGCTATAAATAACTTCTCAGGAACAAAGAGTTCATAATATACGTTCAGCTACAACATTTCTTTAACACATATAAGAACAATAAAAAATGGAGGGATTAAATTGCCTCATTTGGCAGTTTCAGGCTGGTAAATAAATGTGTAGCATCAGAGGCCGTAACATCCATGATGCGTTTAATAAAAGCAAACATTTAGCATCATCTAGGATGCTTTCAGCTGTCTACTGAGAAATGGTACTATGTCTCTCAGAAAATATGAGTCTGCAAGTATGAAAGATGACTTTGTAAGTAGTAACAGCTTTCCTGGACTTTAAGGGGAGAACTAATTTTCTTTTTTCTTTTCCCATCTTCCCCTTCCCCCCAGAACAGTAGAATCAGATTGTTTTATTTGCTTCCATTCTTTATTTTGGAAAAAAACCCCAAACAACCACAAAAACAACCCCAAAAAATTAAATACTAGTTGGACTTTGCAGATCTTCAACCTAATAGCTTACAGACAGAAATTATTCAGATTTGCACTCAGCTTAACTGTATTTGATCAAGGCTTCTCTGGGATGTTCAGCAGTTCTGAAGCAGCTAGTGATAACAAGTACAATCAAAGAGTCATAGTTCAATGTTTGCTTGATAGTCCTTTGCAGAAATCAAAACAATTAAAAGGTTCATTTTTTGATCTTCTTGTTGTGAGAAAGAAGGAGGCAGGCAGAAAGAAAGAATGAGGGTAGAAAGAAGGAGGAAGGAAGGCGGTGAAGAGGGAGGAAAGCCTGATGAGATTATTATTTCTGAGGTTTTGGGTCAAATAAAATTATGTTAATTCTTAATAAAGTTACTATGCTAGGATAAAACTTAGATTATTTTAAATATATATAAATATATTAAAGCTGGTACATCCCTGCTTTTAATCAAAAACTTACAAGTCCCCTGATACGCAGGTGCTCATAGTGTTTTCCTTCCCAAAGGCAATACAAAGGAGGACTGTAGTCCCATGAAGCATAAGCATCCTGACACTGTTGACACTATTAGAATTGTAATATAGTGCTGCCAGGCCCCAGAGGATGCCATATCTAATGATACAGGATCACAACCACTGGAAGAAATGGCAGGTGGTGTTCTGCTTCCCTTTCTGTTTTGGCTTTTCAGAATTTTGAAACAGGTTTATATTTATTTATCTGAATAATAATAAAAAAGAACCTATGAGTTTGCTGTTTCCCCCACTTTTTTTTCCCCTGCCTGAGACTGAAGAGCGTAATGCTGCTTGATCAGGGAGACACTGGGCTCTGCATGACATTTATCAGAAGGCGAGCTAAAGGCAAGAAGAAGGATCAACAGAGGAATGTAAGGCCATAACCATGCTAGACTTAACTGAGCCGAACCATACCTTCTAAGGAAGGATTCTGAATGTGTGTCCGCACTTGTAAGTAGCATGCAGAAATAAGAGCCAATTTGCAGAGTAAAACACTTGCTCCTGAGAATCCCAAATCTGTGATATACACTCATAATGCATTTTAACTTTGATTATCTTTAATTTAGGCCCTTGGACTGAACAAGCACTAGGAGCACAGATCAGAGAGAAGTAGAGTACAGATATGATTCGGTTACACCTGAGAGGAATCCAGCTTGCACATTTCAAGACCACTCAATGATAAGAACCAAAGGATGCTATGTGGGTGTATTTGGGCATGCACTTCTGACCCAAATTAAAATATTGTTTTAGACCATGCAAGCTGTCTCTTCTTCAGCTGAAGGGTAAAATCTACTCAGCTTTAAAATACTTTCAAAGTCCTTTCTTGAAAGTAAAGTTATATAAATTGCTGTCAATCCTAGTAACTGTTCTTTTAGTCATGTTTACTTGCTTTTCCCCTTTTCTTTCTTTCTGATGTATTTGACCTGTTCTTAAAAACCTTACATGATGGGGATTGATTTCTTAGTGTACCTAAACAGTACTTTCAGTCAGTGTGACAAAGAATAACACTGTTGGATTACGTATTAACTGCTTCAGAAAACAGTTCTGTCAAAAAAGCAGAAGTAACAATCTGAACAAATACTTAAATGGCAAACTATTTTCTCCTGTCTTGGTTCTCTTTGAGCTATAGAAATTATAGCTGTTACTGGTGTCATTAGGCTGTAGCTGACTTCAGGGAAAAGTGTAATATTTAAACTGGATTTTTGTATCATGAAACTACACTTTAAGAAGTGTACACTGAAAGACAGCCTTAATCTGTTTTCACTATTATAACAGTTAGAAAAGGTTAAAAGAAACCTCAAGGGATCATTTAACTTCAAAAGCAAGCTCAAGTTTGCCTATACATACAAATAATTGCCTGGTTAATACTTACAAACCTCCAGCAGTGGAGGTAGAATCTTATTGTTCAAGCTATGCTAAGAATTAACTATTTTTAACCTTAGAAAAATATTTGAAATGGCTTTGTAAATCCCCTACCTAGTTCATTATCTCTGCTTAGTAAGCTTCTGTCTGTTCAGTAAACAAGGGGAACAATTATTCCTTCCTTTGGGAGATGATTGGCATGAATATTTGAATACAGCTGTTGAATGTCCTTTTATTTTCTATGGACTATGAACTCAAAATTCTTCAGTCTTCCCTAGTTGATCATATTTCCTACATCATTCTCCAAAGAGGTCCACAGTTCATACACAGCTTTCTGAAGGAGAATATTTTATTGGACACTTTCACCAGTACTGGGTAGAACAGAAGGTTTTCTTCATGAGTTTAGCGAACCATCTTTAGCCTTGACCAGCTTCAGTCAGTCAGATAGGTCTTGGCCTTCATGATTAGCCCACTGTTTAATGGAATGACTGTGGAAGACATACAAATGTGCTGGGAGATCATTGCTTCTGGGTTACAACTGACAGAAGTCCCAGAGAGGTGATAGTTCAAAAATAAAGGAACCGTTGCCAACATTGATTACGGATGCATGAGCCCTCAGTGATTCAGGATGTGATGTTGACCGGAAAAGGTGATGTGTTACTCATTTCCAACTAGTCTGAGAAATATATCAGATTTACATGCAACAGTACTTAGTTGTTTTTGAAGTAACTCTGGTTAAATGTATGTTAATTAATCAAGATGCAATGTATGTTGCATATCCTAGCAGCAACCAGGATTTGTAGTTCTCATAATGCTGAAAAGCGTAGGAGATTATTCTGGATCCTGCTCAGACACAACAGGCAATTTCTATATGATCCCAATTTTAGCTGCCCTAGAGTTACTGAGGAGCCCTGGGTGCCTGTCTTGTCTATATTGTTTTAAAAAGAAACCTTATAAATGGGTTACAACACCCTCAACCCCTGCCCTTTCTTTGGCAACCTGAGAGGCTAGCAAGAGTGATAGTCCAGATGTATTTTTGTGTATTGATTCACACAAGATTCATTTTCTTTCACTGCATTAAATAGGTTTTTGGAAAAGTCATATCTGGATCTCAAGCCAGAATAAGAGGTCAGCAAGAAAAATTTAGAATCTAATTTGAAAGCTGCAAAAGGATTGGAGGGCTGAAAATCTTTATTAGTACGTCCTTTCTGATGCAGTTTCTTGGCCTATCAGAAGTATAATAGAGACCCTTTTAAGTATATAACTCATGATTATAGGCTTATCTAAAAAAATCATAATGTATTTGGATTTTAGAAAACATTATAAAGCAATCATCATATTTCCTAATTCTTTCAAAGGCTTAAGCTACACAGATTCCAAAAGGCAGTTTATTTCTAATATTTCTGTTCATCACAGAAAAGAGTCAACATGTCAATGAATATGCTATTGAAAATATTTTTTTTGAGATTTCAACATTATGAATATTGCGTCGGGCTTATCAGTTGAACATTACCAGTGAGAATTAACATTGGGCGTTTTGAATTCAATTCAATCAAGGAAACACCTCTGAAGTGTTATTGGTGGTTTGCTATTTATCTTAAAGCTTGCATTTAAATAAAACACAACAGAAAAACCTAGCAAAGAGTTTTAATTTTCTTAGTTTTTCTAACATATTTGGTATAGCATGATAAATATCGAACCTGAGTATTTTCTGGGTTAGCTTGTCAATTAAGTGATATTATTTCTGTTAGTGGAGTAATGGTAGAATTAAAATCGTAGAAAGCAATTTGTGATATATTTGATTTTTTTTCCCCTGTTGCTTAATATTACACTGGTATTGTCACAAAAGATGCCAAATGTGTATAGATAAAGTAATAGGGTGTTTAGAAATACTCTGCTAAGACATTAGTAAAATTACAGTAGATTGACACCAACACTTTATGGCACTTGCAAAGCAAATGCCTAACAACGTTAAACTTAAGTAATGTACAAATACCTATTCCATTGCACATTATTATCTTTGTGTTGAGGTAACTATTTTATGTACACAAATGAGATTACCTAGATGTTATAAAGACCTTGTTAAAAGAGGAACTATTTTCAAGAGATGAAACTGATTTATCTCTTGCTTTGTTCTTCTTAAAACCAGAACAGTTCTGAGTAATATAATGGGCAGAGCCTTATTTCAAAGGGAGCATTAGAATATTTACTTTAATAGATCTTTAAGTCTGTATCTTTTTGCTTTGATTGTGTGAGTATTTTGAATATTATTTTAATTTTAATAGAACTGATTAGAATGACAATACTAACACAAAATCAAATACAGATCAGCGTGGTGGGTTTACCTGGGCCAGCAGCTAAACACCCACAAAGCTACTCAGTCATTCCCCAACTTCCCCCTACCTGCCATGGGATGGGGGAAAGAATAGGAAGAGCAAAAGTGAGAAAACTCACTGATTGAGATAAGACTGTTTACTAAGCAAAGGACAGAGGAAAAAGGACAGTTGATGCAAAGGCAACCACTCACCACCTCCCACAAACAGACTGATGCCCAGTCAGCTTCCAAGAAACAGCCACTTTGGAAGGCACCCCCTCACCCCCCCACCCCCCCAACCCCCCCCTTTCTCTTCTTCTATCCCAGTTTTATTGCTGAGCATGAAATTATATGCCATGGAATATGCCTTTGGCCAGCTTGGGTCAGCTTTTCTGGCTGTGTCTTGCCCCACACCCCGCTCCACAACTGGGCAGGGGGAGGGGGCTGTGTGTGCTGATTTAGAAGAAGAAAGCCTAAAGTCTGTGCAAGCACTGTTCACCAATAGCCAAAACATTGGTGTGTTACCAGCACTGATTTAGTCACAAATACAAAGCACAGCACCATATGGGCTGCTGTGAAGGATGTTAACTCTATCCCAGCCAGACCCAGTACAATAAGTTCAAAGCTATTTAAGTATCAACACTATTAATGTGTGAAATACATGATTATTGCTTGAACATTTTATCTATTTTTTGCATGATTTAGCACAGAGGTAGAATAATAGCATATGCCAGTGTTCATGTGCCAGACGCAATTAATGCTGACAAAAGTGATGTTACCAGCTGACAAAAGTGATGTAGCTTAAAGTAAAAAGCAAAATCAGTTTAATCCCCATGGAGCTTCACAGCTCATTTGAAATTAGAAAATGAGTTTAATTACAGTAGACTTCCTAAAATCAAAATAAGTCAAAATAGTTAATCACCATGAAGGACTTACATTCTGATCACGCATTCATTCATTTGAAACAGAAATTCTTCCTTTGATGTTGCTGAACTTAGGTTAACCATCTGTATCATGCTTATCTGATATCAAACAACAGATTAGAAAGTACGAAAAATCAAAAAGTGGATGTTTTCCATTCTAATCTTGTCAATATCCTTTCATTAGATAAGAAAACTAATTTAGCTATGATATGAACTATACCAATATTTGCTGAAATTTGAAATACCTAGAATTTTACTTTGATTTCAGTGCCTCTCATGTTCCTTATGAAGCTCTCTCCCTTCTATATTTCCAATTCATTTTGATTTAATGAGAAATTAAAGATCATCCTTTCAGACATTTAAGAAGAGTGACTACACACACACAAATACACACACAAAGCCAAAGCTTCTTACCAGTCAATTTTTTTCCTATGCTCTTTAGATGCTGTGTTCCTCTCTGTTTTCAAAAGAACAAGAAGAAATGTAACCAGAACCCCTAAAAAGGAACCTTAGGACTGGGTTTATCCTGAAGTTACACTGTAGCGGAGTACGTTGCAACAGAGTGGAGAATAACTCTGTAGGGAATTAGTTTTGGCAGCTGTGTAAACAAGATAACTCTATTTCTCAGTTTAAAAGCGGGCAAGAATGAGTTTCTTTATGTCGACTGAATGAACAATATATTCATGCAAATTGTTACAGCCATGTAGCCACCCAAGTAGACAAGACTATAAGGCAGAGTTTTCAAAACTTTCTGCAGAATTCTGGGCCTGTGAGCTATGGTGCAGTGGTAGATGCACTGCACTGTGCCAGCGTGCTGTCCCACTACTGTTAACAATGAGGAACAACTCCTAGGGCAGCCAGGAGACCAGTATTATCCTCAGTGCTAGACTTGTGAAATGAATTGACACAACTATCTGCAAAAAAAAGGTTGCATACTTCTTTCCTTGTGCTACACAGCAGTCAGTAGATTGTATGTGTATAAGACAGTGAAATAATAAAAATTCATAGGTATTAGGGTGGTGGAAACTCTTTGAAAGCGAAACTGAGAATGTAAATTCTTATACCTTAACCACATGAAACCCACCCATCTCACTGTCTCCTGCAGAGAGAAGAAAAATTTGTAGTTGTGGAAAAACAGTTAAAAAATGCTTGAAAATTTAATTGCAAGAAGTTTTTGAGCTAAGCTACTAATTTTGAGCTAACCTACTGCTGGTTTGGGGGACAGAGTTCTAGACTATGATGCTCTTTCACTGAAGCCAGGACATCATATTCTAATACACAGTTAGGAAGTGGCCAAATGAATACTTAGAAAAATCAGAAAGAGTAGAAGATTGATGTAGCGATTTAGGAAAACTATGCGCAAATTGTAAACCCTTAAATTACAAGCTTTCTGGATGCTATAGCATTTCCACTAAAAACTAACTATCCCTTAGGACTGCTTTTAATCCAGATCATTTCAGCTATCTACTTTAAACAGCTATGCAAACAGTCTTGATGGGATGTAAAACAGATGTGAAAATCAGTGGCCAGAATGAAGGGAAGGGTCCGGAATTTCTCTACTTTTCTCCATTGCTAGAAGCCAGCACATTAAGAAACTGTGGTATAATTGGTTTCTTTAAGTGGGACTATGTACACCCTTCATGTTCATTCTGTAAATTAGGAAAAAAAGAGAGGTATCTTCACACTGGCGTTCAGGGAACACAATGTGAAGAATCGTTGCTACACAAATGGATCTAACTTTGATGACAAAGCATTAAAGGAGGTGTTCTTCACTCTTCTTTAGACTCTTCAAAACTCCTTCCGCATAGAGAAATTGTTAACTAACAGTGGCCTTACCAAGCATTTATTCCAGTTGCTAGCAGAGAGTCAGTAGTTTAATAGTATCGTTTATGTGATCCTTTAATGTTTTTTGTGCATAATTAAATAGATATATAGAAAAAAGTGTACATAGTAAAATTCTATGTCTTTTCAATTTCTGCACGTCAGTAATTCATTGCTATGTTTCTGTTTAATGTGATGAAAATTCTGTTGACTAGGTGGGAAAATCATATCTACAAGTAACATATACAGAAACTATAGATACTATTGTGTCATGGACAAAATCTCTATTAGATGTCACAGTTGTGGTTGCTCTTTTCCTGCTAATTTGCCAGACAGACACTTTGTCAATGTTTGGCAATATTATTAATTTGAAGTTTTCAGGGTCACCAGAATTTCCTTTGAGTTATAATTCAAACCAGATTGTGTTCCAAAAATATTTTAGATCTTCTCTGTTGAAAGTTAACATTTTCTAATTGTTTTTAATAACATCTGAAGGTTTAGTGTGTCTCCCTTTTAATCTCCTTTCCTTCTTTCCTCTCCTCATCTCTTTCCAACCCAGAAACAGTAAGAGCACCCATGGCTGGTATTCACACAGAGAATTTTGCATTTTGTTCTATCTGCTCCTACTGGATCCCAAATGATGCAGTAAAAATTCAGATTACTTTTACACCTATGACTAGCACCACTAAGGGACTAATGCATGAAGATGTACTTAGAGCAGTTCAAGAAGTCCCTTTCCATCACAGAAGGCTGGCTGAATAATATAGGGGGACATCAATTTCCATACATACTACATTTTCTGCTAGCATCTGTAGGGAGGTTTGGCATATTCTTATATAGGATCTCATTTGGATAAAAACTCCATACAGAGCACAAGGTTGTTGTAGAAATAAATAGTTAATAAATATGCCAAATAATGTTATGTAAAGTTAGGAAAAACTCCAAAGCACCAGGCTAGTTCCATTCTCTCAGTGTTGAGGCATTGAGCATGGCTGCTGTTGTTTAGATACACTCAAACTCACCTGAGCCAGTTTTTCTGACTACTGATTTGGTCACCTTATTTAGCATATCTATTTCACTGCACAGACAAACTTACTGAAGTGTAGCCTTTGGAATATATAATATTTGGACAATATGGTCCAGAAAATAAGAGGATCTTTGGTATATAAGCTCCAGATTCAAGACTACAAATAGCAGTCCCAGCTAGCACATCTGTTTACAGTAATTTATATAACTGAGCATTTCTTTTCGATGCTTTATATTTATATGTATTATATCCTCCCATCCACAGACACAATTTTAGGAAAAAAGATATGGATTAAGAGGGGTTTTTTTAATGGTTTTCAAACACATCTAATGTAGTGTCTGTCAGTTATTGTTGCTGTTGAACACAAGAACAAACTTGGTGTGATACTTAATCTATGGTGCAAATGTTTAGTATTGGGTAGTCATAATTCACAGGCTCAATACTGTGGTAAGACTGTGTGGACAACGAAAGAATATTTCATACACTTGCTGCAGTCTTAATCATCTCAGAAACAAGGTTACTATATTTATGCAATGTATACATTGTACACACAGACGAAAGAAATTTCTCATATGGGCCTTCCCTGACAGATAAGCACTAAGTGAAGTAAAGTGCCTTTGTTCAAGATTTAGTGTTTTGTTGAATACAAACAAACTTGAAAAAGCATGGATTCTCAAAGTTTGTTTTCTTATGTTTGAGAAAATACTTACTGTTTTGACCTTTATATTGGAAGGAGAAAAACAGTTGAAAGTGAGCTTTTGAGACTGCCACTATGAAAGCAACAAAATAGACAGAGCCAAAGAAAGAGAAAATGTGGCCCAAAATCAAGACATTCTTTTCCCATTAATTATAGTTAAGGAATGTAAAAGGCAGTGATCCAGAACTAGGGGAGAGAAGATTTCTGGTGATCAAATTTCTAACAGTGCAAATCTTAGTGCCTGAGAGAAACAGGTGAAAAATAAGAGAAATAGAAGGTCATAGGAGACCTTGAATAGATAAAGTGTCTGTTAAAAGATATATGATGGGAAGGGAAAAGAGTGACCATAAATCATGTTTATCCTAGGACTACAAAAAAGAACAAAGACATTGCATCGGGCAGTTTCTTAAGCAGATGGAAATGCACAAGGGCAGGGTGACTAGAAAGGAAGGAAGGAAGATATCACTAAATCCTTTCACTCAATCAACTAGCAATGAGGTGGAGAATCACCAATGCTTTGCACTTTTGACCGTCTCCTAGATCCCAGCCTACTTAAGACTTTGAACCAGAAACAGCATTCATAATTGCAACTGCAGTTCTACTGCTCAAAGCCAGAAAACTGTATTTCCATGTAAAGGCCAGGTTACATACCACAACTGCAACAATCTTTGGCAGTTCAGCACTACCAAAAGGAGTCTTGACCTACCAGGTCCCTCTTTGCTGACTCACCTTCTTGCCTCCAGATACATTTCCTGCCACCTCCCTTGTGCTCAATCTGGTGTTTGTTGGACTTTCAGTGAGATGATTCACTTCCCTGAATAGAAAATCAATCCAGCCATTACTGCTATTTTTATGACATGCTGAGTTGCTGATTTCAGTAAGGGATCACAGAAGAGCCAGAGCAAGGAGGGAGAGGAGCAGTGTGCTGGAATTGCAGAGGGCCCTCTCAGATGCCTTGCGTGTAGTAAAGTCTGCCATTTTCTTAGCTAATTACTGAGAGTTATATTCAAGTTTTTTATGTTCTTCATTATGAGAAATGAAGAATATCTACCGAAGATTATACCTGTGATAAGTATTTAACAACAGCAAGCATGATAAGAAACAACCATGCAAAGACTTTCCTCTCATTTCTGAACAGGCTTCATAAAACAAATGGACAGTAGAAACTCTGCTGATCTGATGGCCTACTTCTGTAGAAATCAGTGCCAGCTTCCACTGTGAAAAAACAGTCCAAGTAAAGTTCCACTATATAGTTTACATTTGCATGGGTATGAACGTGAAAAAATGTACACCAGATCTCTTTCTGTCTGCCCTTTGAAGACACAGAATAGGTGTGGATCATAAAGGAAAGGAGACAAATGAGTCTGGGGAAAATTTTCAGTTCATTAAACATAGGGCCATTCCTTAAATAATTCAGTGTATGTCCCTAGCAAAAGGAAGCAATGCCAAGGATGATTTGCATGTGATGGAAAATGGGTATTCTAGGAAGAAGCCTGACATTGCTTTGCTCTTTTAAGAAACTAAGGGAAAACAGATTCTGGTTTAAAAATTTTAAGAAGCATATTCCTTCTTATATTATATTCCTCTCACAAGCAATACTAAGATAATTTTGTTGACAGGAGCCCTTTCCCTTCAAAAAATGCTTTGTATCAATTTTGTCTTCTTGTCCAAATATCCATAACATTACCAGTTCCTGCATAATACTGCATAAATGTGAAGTGTTTAAGTTATCCATAGTTGTCAGTAAATTCTGTCATTATTACATGATACTCTCAGATGAGCTCTCTTTATTACCACTTCTGTTATAATGGTATCTAAAAATTTTTCTTTAATTACTCGTTGGTCACCTGATAGATGTTCTAGCTATTCTATATGCCAAATGGAATTAAAATGAGGGCAATAAAGAAAAAATGCTCAAAGCTAGAATTATAAATAAAAATTATTTTTATTTCAATAAAGCCATAAACTGGTCAGAAGCCTGTAGAGATCTCATGCTTTTCTTTTTTTAATCATTCATCATCACAGAAAGCTTCAAACTCAAAAAACAACAGCACCTAGTGTCTCCCTAGTTTCAAAATTATTATAGACGTGTTTTAAATAAAAACTGAGTTGTTGATTTTGAGTAGGAATTTTTGCTACTTATTTTGAACTTTCTGATTTTGACATGACTTGCTGTATTTATAGTCCACCCAAAGAACTCATGTCCCAATTTTTCTGAATCAAAGGATGATCTGGAATCTAGAAATCCACTATGGATGAGATGAACCTTCAACTTTCTTTAAATTTTTACCTTAATAAGGAACTTATGTCTCACCTAGATATTTTTAGGAATTATCAGCTGATGTAGTCAATGTATTTATTAGTGAGTGAGTCAAATGAAAAATCACCTTTTATTTTAAACTGTCATTGATTTTATAATGCTTTGAGTCAAGAAGTAATAGGCCATTTTATCTGTTAAAAAATGAAATATACTACATACGTTAATTCATGAAAGAAAATTAAGATTGTGATATAAACCAAAATAGAACCTTAGCTTCTATAGTTCTCTTGCATGGTCACAAGACAGTTGTATTTTGTTTTTTTTATCTGCACATATTTCAACACCAGACTGAAAAAGAGTTTGTATATAAAGATTGTAGTTGTAGACCAAATTTGAGCTCATGCCTTGTTTTCTTACTTTGAAAGCTCCTAAGTTCATGACTGGCTAATAGAAACTTTCTCTCCTTGCCTTTTGAAAATGTAGACTCAGTAAGAGTTTAAAGCCATTTATAATTATGTAACAGTTACAACCTGGATTACCAACGCTACAGTGAGAGTAAAAGAATGCAGTTTTATTAGTGTTGGTGTCTTTGAAACAGGGTTTCTTAGTGCCAAGAGAAGAGACTCCGGTGGTTTTTTGCACCAGTATTTCTCTACCTTTGCACTCTCTGACTTTAATTTTTGGCTTTTGAAAAGCCTGAATGATACCCAAATATGTATAACACATTCACTTGTCCATCTCATCTGGATTAAACCACTTTACTGGGGGAATTTTTAGAAATGCGTATAAAAATAAAAAGGCCTGATCTTAAAAATATTGTAGTGCAAGATATAGACACAGATCCTGTATTTGAGGTAATAGGAAGGAAGAATCAGAAAATATATAAAGGCTGTGGAAACTAGTGGCAAGGAGATTAGTATTATCAGCCACCAGGAGGAACAAGGGGAATTAAGTAGTAAAAGGGCTTCCATCCCAGAACACAGGTTTCATCTCCTGAGTTTAAAAAATCTGTCTGAATATTCTCCATTAATCACTCTGAATGAATGAGTTTCTCATGATAGTTCTGAAAAAGGATTTACTGATTTCAAAACTAGTCAAAAAAGATTGATTTTGTATAGACCATTTCATCCTGACAGTAAATCTTGGCAATATTTTTCTTTTTTTGCATTTTTATCCTAAGTCATTTAAATCCAAACTTTAAATGAAACACCAGAACTAGGAATACAACAAGCAAAGAAATGTGATCCAATTGCATAGTATGTCTTATATGCGAAGATTTCACAATTTCTAGTCACGTTTCTCTTTCATGTGAGTGGGCAACTACTAAGCAGAGAGAGTTCAATTAAAAGTATGTCATTGTCAAAGTGGCGGTGCCAATACTAACCTGAAAACCTGAGTTACTCTCTCATTAGCATGCCCAGTGTGATATGAATTTCTCTGCATTGGGATAGGGTTAACTGGTAAAAGTTCTTAATTAGCGAACAGGAAGATCTTGCATAGGAAGATCTTGCATTTTACTGTTACCGTTCTGAGGCTTGAATGGTTTTCAAAACAGTCACTCTATATTTTAGTTTAACTATACCTTGTCTATGAATTTCCAGAGGTCTGGGCACCAGATTACCTTGCTTCAGACCAGTTTCTGCAGGGAGTGAACAACCTCTGCTAATTAGTGGCTCTCCAGTTAGATTAATATTTCAGTTATCTGCTGAAGATATGACTGACATTTCGATAGTGTCCTTATATTGAATGTCAAAAGTGTTGGAAAACTGACCTCGCAAAAGTCAACAAAAAAATCTTATAAAATATAAGCACAAAAGGACTTGAGCAGTAGACCTAGGCAGTGGCAGATATTCCTTTGTATGATCTGGGATACCAACCTGGATACTCACTCTCACTGGTAGACATAACTTTGAATTAGGGAGAATGTTCTCCAGCTGACTAGTATTCAAATTGCCAGGTATCTTTATTAAAAGAAGGCTATAAACATGGTGTTTTTTAAGGTGCTGGAAAATCTGGAAGCTCTTTGTTTCCATCTTTGGGGGGAAAAAATTTGTAAAGGACTGTTGTCAATTTTATAAACACACACAAACAAAACCTTTTTGCTGCATTCTGTGTAACTGCATAGCTGATGAGGTGTAATGTTCAGATTATTCTGTTCAATATCCAATGTAAAACAGTGAGCAACACGATCTGCTGTCCTTCCTCTTTCCTGGTGTGATGCTCATTTATCCTTATAGACCGCTGCACTCACTGAAGTCAGCTATAAATACTGTTGGCATCCTGCCTTGCTGATCATTCTCAAATTCTTTTTTTTACAGGATCACTGGACCTCGTAAAATTTGTTCCTTCAAAAAATTCTGGAAAGCTCTTATGCTATCTAAATTATAGCTGGTTTAAATATTTATCAGGTTATGCTCTAAAAAGTCCAGTCAAATTAGATATCTTTGTCTTTGGATCTGTTGTTCCCCTGTGCAAAAGACACAATTTTACCATTCTGTTGAACACTGCATAGTTTGCTTTACTCCTAGCCAATATCAGTTAAAAATAATGTCTTGTACAAGATTCAGCCTACCCACTATCAATTAGAAAAGCACGTTTGCAAGGCTTAGTTAATTGAAAGTTGCCCAGCAGGATTACTCTGAGAACAATGGTATATTTTCACTCTCAGTTCTTGTTAATTAGTAGGCCATAAACCAGTTCTTACTCACCATGAGCTCTTTGAAGTTCAAATAACTAAGATAAATTTAATTCAGCTTATTGTCCTTTAAAGTTTTAATCAGCTAAAAATGCTGCTTATTATTTTTCTTGCCACAATGCATCCTTATTTTTAACACATACTCATATTCACTTGCATATCAGAAAGAACTGTTTGACTGATGCTTTATCATCCTTTTACGAATATTCCACTTCTGTTAGCAGGTAATAAATTACATTAAAAGATGTATATTTTCTGATACAATTATTCTGCAGGAAAAAAAAATGGTATGAATTGTCGTGCCAGTGGTGCATAAAACCCTCTTACTTAGCACTCCACATAAGTTTGAAGCGATTTTTTGTTTTTTATTGTATCAAAAAGAAAAAAAAACTTTTATCCCAATCAGTGCTTTAAACTCAGCACTGCTGTGAGCCTCAAGGATAACACAGCTTGGCACTGCCTAATACAATAAACCACATTCTGCAGTGGCAAGGTTTCTGTGTCTGAGAGAGCTTTAGTAGAATTTCGACAGAACTTTAAAATACAATAAAATCTGAATTACTTTCTGGACTTAAAGGGACGAATTGTATTTTACAGAGTGATATGGTATCATGGTATTATTTATTTAAATAGTAAATGCACTTGATTTGCTTTCCACCTCAATTTTTTTAGTTGATAGAGATCAATGGATTTTTGAAAAGGTGACACAATTTCACAGCTGATGTTTTCAGAAAAGTTGCTGAAGGTTTGGTGTGTGGAGAAAAATTAAGTGTATAAAGAAGCTGTGGCCAAGAAAGGAGTTGAGATAGTATGGAATTAACACATCAGCTACATGATTAATAACTTGACCAGTTACCACAGGAAGCACAGAGGGAGGCAGCAGTACCATACCAGTAACACTTACCATGGAGATTCAAATACTCTACACTTTTGTCTAGTAGTAGATTTTTTTTCCAAAATAGCTAATGACCCTGTTAATCTTAGTGTAAATCTCACAGAAGGTCTTGCCTATATGCTTCACCCATAGGCACACTTACTTACCTATGTTTTTGAAAGGTGGACAGACTCTAGAACAATTATTAACAATTAGGTGAGTAAATTAACTACTATTCCTGCAGGGCAGAACTTAGGGTTATTGAACCATTATAATTCAGTAAGATCACTTTAGCAGAGCATTTAGCACAGACTTTAGTTTACTCTGTAGGGAAAAGTGATAGTATTAACACCTGCTCAACCAGGAAGAAAATAGGTTAGTAATATAATGGAATCCCCACTGATACTCTTGACAGTTTGCTTCCCTTCTCCAGTACCAGCTCTTTGGTTAGGATTTTCATTAATTTGTTGAAATTAGGATTAACAATTTTCCTGGGGAATGGTGGTATGTGTGTTGAGAGAAGATCAGGAATGACAACAAGGACTCCCAGGTTTCTTTGCATAAGACTTGGGTTTAGCACCTTCACAGCGCTCTGTTTTTCTTTCCCGGCCTTCCCACCTTTTTGTCTTCATTTACCCACCACTGAGACATAGCATTTCATGAAACATATGCTAGGAATATTCCATGTGCCCTTTTAGCTGGAACATCTCTGTGTTTCCAGGACTCTCACATCTGTCACAAGCTGAATCATCATCCTTTGGCTGCACTTACTACGCAGACACCTTGTAAATTATGTCAATAAAACTCTGCAGTGTGATTCTCATAGCCCTCCCAAAAGGTGGCCTCACTTTGGCTGAGCTGGTAAGAAATCCGTGCATTTCTTAGCTGTCAGCTACATTTTGCCAAGGTCCACAAACTGCAGCTTAGGAAGGGATGTGTAAAATGACCTTTGTGCCCTTCTGATCTGATTCCATCTGGCTCCAGGCTGTTTCCTCATGTGACCTTGAGGTTGTTAGCAGTAGAGCCAGCTGGCAATGGCCTCAAAGAGCTGATATTTTTTCACATTGAATTAGATCTGCATAAACCCCTTACCAAATAGGCCTCTATCCAAAGCCATGGGCATTATTTGAAGTGTACTTGAAAACCTAGAAAACCAGCTGAACGAGATAGAGCAGTGATAGGAGAGGCTCCCATCAACAGAGGTTTCCATCAGGATCTACGCTCCTGTAACATGTCCATTGGCATAGCAAAGGAGAAGGCTCTGTAGCAGTTCAGTGCCTCCATGGGATTTCTTTATCATAATGATATTAAGACAGTGAACTGTGGTTTGTACCAAAGGCTTTGATAGTACTTTGGCTCCTTAAGACACAGACAGGATTCCAGAAGGAGATGGCTCCTGTTTGACCTGGTGTTTCAGCTGGTTTTTGATTCTCCTATACAGATGTTTCTATATTCTCCATAACTGATTGCCATGCACATGGCTACTGATAGCAGTGGCCTTCTATCCAGAGAGAGCTATAAAACTAGGAAAGATGGTGGAGCAGAGACACGTGAGACATGTGTTGAATGACTGATTTATCTTTTTATTACATCCACAGAAGAAAAGAGTTTATTATCATCGCTACTACTACAACCGATAATCTTAAGCAGTCTCGATACCTAGGGAAAAATTTTCTCCTATCAACTTCTAGTGTAAATAGAAAATAGAAAAAGTAGTATCAGGTTGTAGTCTCACAGCTGCATGGTATCTTGCATACGGCCCACACATAAACACAGAGACTGGAAGCATGTTCCTGTCTGTAGATCAGAGCAAACACCTCCACCGTGTTCTGACTTTGTTCCAGGGGACTTTCACTGGTCCCAGCCCATTCTCCCTATACTATGGGGTGACAGCAGCAGAAGTAGCTCAGTATGTTCCAACACACATTTTTTTTGTTGCCTACACTTCATTCAGTAAAAAGGTTTATATGTCTTATTTCTGTGTCTGTTTCCTCTAGCTATATGATTTGGTCTAATAGGAGATATTATCTCCCCCTACAGTTATTCTGCACTTATATTCTCAATGATTGAACCTAAACAGTTATACTACTGGTGTCATGACAGATTTGGTGCAAGAATGTGTGACTTTTCTGTGAAATACAGTAAAAACTTTGTTTTTCAGTATGGAACTTTCTTAAACTCTGTGTGGAATAGAAAGTTTATCTTTGTTTAGATCTTATTGGTTCAGAAAATGTAGAGATGAACATCCAGATGGTATAAAGTACATTATACATTAAGTCTTTAATACTGAAACTTAATGGCCCATCAGCTTTTCTTCAACCAACAGATTCTTTCTATCACCCCAGGTGCTTTTCAAGTAGGGATCATGCCACATCTCTAGCTTTCTCATGGGGACCGTCACATATTCACATTTAATTATTTTCATGCTGGTTGGCTTTGGCTGTGGGATGCCCTAAGCAGCGGGAAGTCAGTAGGAAGCAGCAGCTGAGCACATTTCTGCTCTATGGCCTGTTCCAGTGATGTGCTGTTGATTGCCTGTTGTTTGGCAGGGATGGTGTAAACATGCTCATTCCAGCTGGAATCGTTAGGGCATCTTGTACCCCATGGAAATAAGTCTTTAAAAAACCCCAGTGCTGTTCTTTGACGAGATTGCAACTCCAGCTGATAAGATAATTTTAGCAATGTTCTTCAACTTCTCTAAGGTATTTAATTTATTACAGGATGATAATTGGGTTAAAAAGAAAAACAAGGGCTAAAGAAAATAAAACTAGGACACATGGAAGTGGATTAGAGGCTGAAATAGTGATGGCTGCAAACCATAATGCCTCACTGGGAAATATCAACCAGTTAGAGACTTTCTTCACATGTTTTTCTGAGAGCAGTTCTCACCTCAGTCTTATTCAGTATTTTAATTAATAAACTGGAAGAAAATCAGAAATCAGAATAAAGACTGCAGATGACAGATGGTGGGGCTGTAAATTACAGTGGTGAAATGTGATAGAAGAAAAAATATGAAGTCTTTCTTCTTACAGTCTTGCATTAGATCGGATATGGGTTGGACAGAGCAGGATCATAGCTCATAGGAAGTAAAAAAAATATATCTTGTTTTGCTTCTTACTATCTGCTCACTGGAAATTTTCAAAATTCAAAAAGCTAATGTAAAATACTTCTAATTGGATGAATATTATCTGTTTTAAAAAAATTGACCAAAGAAAATATTCAAATACTTACTTCTTGTAGAAATCTTCAACATTAGACGCTTTAAGGTGTATTTTAGAATAAAAAATTACAAGAATTTCAACACTACAAGTGATTTCTGACCAAAAAAAATTATTTCATGTTTTTTAATTATTTAAATTATGAATATTATATATTACATCAGTGAAATCAGTGTGTATTTGAAAGATATTTCAGTGGTATAAAATCTAAATTTTCCTAGATTTAAAATTATGGGAATGATATGTCTTTTCTCCTTAAAAAGAGCATAAAAACTTGTTTTCAGTAGAAAAAATATTCTCTTGAAGAACTGCCCACAACCAGTGATACATCAGATACGTGTTAAAAAGTGAAAGAAAATAGTAAGTAGTAAACACGTTAGAAACTTCTTTATGAAAGATCTTGTAATTATCTTAACCTTAAAAGCTTATGGAAAGGTAGTTAATTTCTCTGAAGCTCTTAATTTTGGGTCCTACAGATTAAGCACCTTGTACCTACTTTGAGAACTTCAATTTTTTTTTGTATGCAATGACTTTTTTTCTGTACAGAGACTGTCAAAATGCATTAAATACTTTCATAGTCTGACAAAAATGCAAATATCTTATAAAAAAGAAGATAGTATTTCTGATATTTACCTAACATTTTGAACCAGTGAAGTAACACACTTGAAAATAATGTATATTTCAATATTAAATCAGAGTGACACTAATCTTACATGTTCTACTTCAATGTTTTCCAATAGAGGATACCTGCTATGTCTGCTACACACAGAGCTTTGTCATTTTCCGGGAGATTCAAGGAGATACAAGACTTCTATTTAAAAGGAAAACACTATTCATGTTACAGTTTCCATTGACTAGTAATCCTACTATTTCATAGACTGCTGGAAACTTCATGTTAACTTTATATTGGCATATAGTTTAAGTTATCAAGTCAAATGGTCCAATATACAAGTCAGTTAACATTTAGTTACGTAGATCGAATCATAGAATAGAATCATAGAATCATTTAGGTTGGAAAAGACTTGAAGATCACCAAGTCCAATCATTAACCTAACCTTGCCATCCCACCACTAAACCATGTCCTTAAGCACCTCGTCTACCCATCTTTTAAATACCTCATGATGACTTGACCACTTCCCTGGGCAGCCTGATCCAGTGCTTGACAGCCCTTTCGGTGAAAAAATTTTTCCTAATGTCCAACCTAAACCTCCCCTGGCACAACTTCAGGCCATTTCCCCTTGTCCTATCACCCATTACAAGGGAGAGATATTACAGGCAAATCACCTGTTTAGTAAGGCACATCAGATTAGAGTGGGTAGAGCTGTAAGGGACCTGAAAGAGTCACCTAGACTTTTCTCCTGCTCCCCTGAGCAGGATCAGCTTATGCCTTTCTTAGCAGTGCAGAGTCTAGCTGGAGGCCGGTAGCTAGTGGAGTTCCCCAGGGCTCAGTACTTGGTCTGGTCATGTTCAACTTATTCATCAATAACCTGGATGAGGGGACAGAGTGTACCATCAGAAAGTTCACTGATGACACAAAACTGTGAGGAGTGCCTGATATGCCGGAAGGCTGCGCTGCCATTCATCGGGACCTGGACAGGCTGGAGAGTTGGGTGGAGGGCAACCTGATGAAGTTCAACAAGGGCAAGTGTCGAGTGCTGCACCTGGGGAGGTTGAATCCCATGCACCAGTACAGGTTGGGGGCTGACCTGCTGGAAAGCAGCTTTGCCGAGAGGGACCTGGGAGTCCTGGTGGACGACAAGCTGACCATGAGCCAGCAGTGTGCCCTTGTTGCCAAGAAGGCCAATGGCATCCTGGGGTGCATTAAGAGGAGTGTGGCCAGCAGGTCGAGGGACGTTCTCCTCCCCCTCTACTCTGCCCTGGTGAGATCACACCTGGAGTACTGTGTCCAGTTCTGGGCTCCCCAGTTCAAGAAAGATGAGGAACTCCTAGAGAGAGTCCAGAGGAGAGCAACAAGGATGACAA
Organism: Gorsachius magnificus; assembly: GCA_034008185.1. NCBI lineage: Eukaryota > Metazoa > Chordata > Aves > Pelecaniformes > Ardeidae > Gorsachius > Gorsachius magnificus. The sequence continues at coordinate 171,797,994 of CM067081.1, forward strand.
AAGGACTCGAACGTCTCCCCTATGAGGAAAGGCTGAGGGAGATGGGCTTGTTCAGCCTGAAGAAGAGAAGACTGAGAGGGGACCTCATTAACACATACAAATATCTTAAGAGCAGAAATCACAAGGACAGAGCCAGACTCTTCTCAGTGGTGCCCAGTGACAGGACAAGGGACAATGGGTACAAACTGAAACATAAGAGGTTTCAGTTGAACATGTGGAAGAACTTCTTTACTTTGAGGGTGCCAGAGCACTGGAACAGGCTGCCCAGGGAGGGCTGTGGAGTCTCCTTCTCTGGAGATATTCAAAGCCTGCCTGGACAATATCCTGTGCAACCTGCTCTAGGTGAAGCTGCTTTAGCAGGGGGGTTGGACTGGATGATCTCCTGAGGTCCCTTCCAACCCTTGCCATTCTGTGATTCTGTGTGGATGCATTTTTGAACTGACATCTATGCTACCGTTTATAGTGCTTTTCAATACTAGTCTCATTTTCTCCACTTAAATAGACTTATGTTATAAAACTGATGGTTGATAAACAGTTATATGTTTATGTCTTCAAATATTATTCATTACTCTGCACACCCACATAGCCATTGGCAAATGAAATTAAATATATAAACTGTACTACTATCAGAACAGTTTGAGTAAACATTGCAGAATAATGCACCCATTTAAAGTGTTCCTTATTAACAATATATCAACTTATTAATTATGCTTTTGTAATAGTTTACATTTTTGAAATGTCATTTATTACATTAACCAACATATCCTCAAGCTCTGGCAGCTGACATATACCTATAGCGCAAATTTCTGCAAGTGGTAATGAACAGGTTTCTGTTACCTTATACCTTACTGCAGTTATGTAATACTATAAATGTAAAAAAAAAAAAAAAGATACTTACATCAACAGATAATATTATTCTGGATCACAAGAAAAGTTTTTATTTATTATATACAGGTCCTACATAGCTTCATTCCCCATCATTGTTTCGCTATTGTTATTATTTGAGATCACTCTCAAGCTCCTTAAAAAGCTGCAAGCTTGTGTGTTATTTCTAGTCACTTTTAGATCAAAGAAATTCTGAACCTTGAAACAGAAGCCAAGCAATAGAAAAGGCAGATGATGAACAAGCAAATCTGAGAGGAATTTGAAGATTATGAGTAGTCCAAACTTTTAAACTACAAAACTGGAATGTAAATTTTGGGAGAGTAAGTTTCCTTGTAATATTCAAGCTACTCTGCCTCAGAAAGAGCAAAGCAACTAAGTATGGGCTGTGTCTATACCTCATTAAAATCAACTGGAATCATTCCATTGACATCAATGAGGTTTATCTAAGATCAGCTTGAAAAACTCTCTCTTGAATGGTAGGAAGGAGATCAAATTGATGAAGGAAAAAAAAAAAAAAACGCTTACTGACTTTCATTTTTATTTGTGTTAAGGAACAAAGAGTTCTTACAGACAAATAGAAAAAGATGGAAAGATTTAAACAGAAAATATTCACTGAGGAGAAAATTCTACCATGTCCTGAATTGTCAAAGTATTGTCAACAATACCTCAAGAGGGGTCTGTGAGATATGAGGCAAGTTTACAATAGCGTCTAGATCTGCCAGAGAAATCCTTTGTCCTGAAAATGAAAACATGCAAAAATGGTTTCAATAACCTAACTTGCAGAGTTTTCTACGCAGACACAAGTACTTGTTATAATCTTTCTTTCTGTCTCTGGAGAACAGTTTTCCTGAAGGATATGTCAAAATATATATCAAAGTATGTATGATTATCAGTATACCAAATATGGACTTCATAGTTGTATTTATAAGTACACTTTTATATACACCTTTCAAGGATTTTGCTTTATTTTAGCCTTTAATAAAAAATAGAAACATAGGCCTGCTGCAAGATACAGAGAATTTATGATGAAATGCACCTGATCTCTGCGATCTAGAATTTAGAGTGGTTTTCATATGTATAACTACATCTATATCAATAAAACAGTCTTCAAGGAGTTTTGACACATATTTGTGATCTGTGAAACAAGCAGTCTGTCCAGCAAACACCACTTTGGTTAAAGGCAGTACTCATAAGCACGTGCTCCCATTCCTTTTTCCCTTCTCCTACCCCACTAGATATGATGTCTGTAAAAGAACCAGAAATGATAGGAGATAATGTTGTGGGTACTGTAGAAATTATTTATCAATATAAGAATTTAATTCTGTAACTTAGCTACTGAGAGATGATGCACTGCAGGAAGAATAGGATTTTACTGATCTATTCAGACAATAAGTAGCACACATAAGTATGTGAAACAATGTTATTCCAGATAAAAAGATCAAAGTATAAAGTAGTAAACAGATAAAATCTGGTTGTTCACTTAAATGATCTGATATCTTGTCCTTATCTTACTACAATCCTTCTTTTCTTAAGGTAGAACCTATTAAATTTAAAGGCTAAAATAAACCCCCAGACTGATTTTACCAAAACTTATGTAAATTTGGGGAGTTCTTAAGGAACTTCCTTCCTTCCTTTGCAAGGAGTCTAAGCATGATCCTGGGAAGTGCAGGTGAAAACTTTAAGCATCTTGGGAACTTTCAGAGCATTCAGGGGTGCACATGAGAAGTTTAAGTGTCTTCAGAGTAAGAGCAGTCACAGTCTGAGGTTCCTGAGTTATGTCTCTGTGCAAGTGAATGAGCGCTTTAGGATGATCAAATGCTTACCTCCAAGTCCATTCACTCTAGTAGCCATAATAATAACATTTGATTTCTTCAATTAAATATACCCCATTATAAATATGTAAAGCACTGTTGTACCTGAAATAATTCAAAAATCCCATACCTTCTCTAAAATCCTCGAAAAGTCTATGAACAAAACTTACTGTATTGACTTTTAACTCTGGGACAAACAAGGTGTCCTGTATTTGAAACAGATACTTTTCTTAACTGTGTTGAATTAAGACGACAGAAAACAGTAACTGAAAAATACCCTTGAGATCAGTTTTCAAAATACGTCAGTTCCCTTCTGTTGTAAACAAAACATGCTTCTACTAGCATTTGAATGGGCAAATTAAGCAACTTTATGCACAAATATATTCATGAGCAGAAACTAACTTCCATCTGTTAGGGGAATCCAGCTGAATCCAGCAGCCTGAGAGAGCTGATGCTGGCGCATCTCCATTCCCCAGGTCCAACCAGTAGTGAGGCCCAGCACAGATTCCGAGTAAGCCAAACATGCATGTGTGTACACATATATACTTACATGTATACCTACATATATAAACACATATATACTTATATACATTACCAGACACACAAATACGATACAGACACACAGAGCATTCACGTGAACACCAACAATATCAGTGGTGTCATTCTCTGGCTGAGCAGGGGAAGAGAATATGTGTGTACATATGTACAATATGCACATGCAGTAGAGTCCCTTACTGGAATATAAGGAGATGGGACAGACTGTGCTTACCAGGCACAGGGCATGGCCAGACAAGCCTATTCACTAGCCCCTGCTTCCACACAAATGAACCCCTTTACTCCCTTATCCCTCTGTTTCCCACACACTCTTCCCCAAATCACCTAGCCCCCCCCACACCCCGCCCCTTCTCTTGCCTTTGTTTCTGCCCTTAAATATCCTATAATAAATCCTGAGCAATCCCAAGATGCTCTTCTCCTGCATCACATATATCCCACATATCCCACACTCCTGAGCAGCAACCTCCCTTTAGTCCAAAAGATGAACCAAAGAGCTGCTACCAATGACTCAGGGTGATGGGTTCCACACCTGGACACTGGGACTGAAGCTCTGCTGGGACAGTTCAGGGAGGGGCCTGGACAGGGTGTCCATTTCTCAGGAGTCTGTAATTTAGGTTGTCCTCCTGCCACTGTGCCCCTGTACTCCTCTCAGCTTGTGGAGTTGGGCTTGGAGCAGCTGGTACAAGTTATTGAGTCACTTCTGCCATAATTATTTCTGTGCCTTCTTTGCATGTGCAGATGAGCTTCTTGTCACTTACCCTACCACCATCCATTATGGATTGCATCATATTTTTACCTTAAAATGTGGATGAACACATATGTGCTTAGTTTTTCACATGTAATTCAGCTATCAGAAGAGGTTTTCTAATTTGCTTGAGAAGTGTGCCATAACTTATCCATCTGTAAAATTTCATTAAAAAAAAAAAAGCAGTGTGAAATATTTCAGTACATATCTCCAATAAAATCTTTTCTCAAGAGTCCTCTGGACATTTATTTGTGTTTCAATAACATAAGAGAGCCTTAACCAATGTTCTGATAAGTAAAAAATACAAAGATGAGTCGACACAAGAGGCAAGTGAGTGTAAAAAGCATTCAAATAGAAAAGTGGAGGAAGGACAAAGGAAGTGGAAAAGATATGTTTGCATAAAGGTCAATTACCATTTTTTAAGTATCCCTAGTATCTGAAATATTCCCTAGGCAGTTATTTCTCCCCACCCCATCTCCAATATTCTCCTATCAAATTACTGTCATTTGCCAAATTCAAGTTTCAAATACACATGAAGAATTTGTTATCAATAACAATTCAGAAAATTTCAGAATAATATCTTTATTAAAATCAACTCTGCAAAAAATATTGTGTAGTCCATGAAGGGATATTGAAATGTGTGATCAGGTATAGAAAGGAAAGAAGTATTGAAAGATTGTGAGATATTGTTACAACTATTAACTTTATAATGAAAGAAGGATATAGTATTTGCCAGAGCATGATTTCGATTTCAATTTCAATTTGCATAATCCTAAAATAAGCATAAATCATCAAACTGGGAATTTCTTAAGTGAATGTGTTCATGGAAAATACAGTTTCTGTGTAGGAAAATTTCTAGTGAAAGATGATTTTTTACCATCTTTACCATTAGGGCTGAAACAAGATACTTTGCCTTATATCAATCCATGTCTCTGCGTCCATCAGGAATTCTGTGCTGCTTTAAGGAATTTTCACCATGGATATTTGGTCTCCTAATACTATTAATTGACTTTTGCAGGGGTGTGAAAAAGTCCATGTCATCTGGCCATGTGGGCTGTGTTCTTCAGCTAAAAAGCAGAAAATAGAACTCCGAAACTATTATTTCCATAGATAACAGAATGGGCTAGATAAATCTATGTAACTGTAGACATCACTCAAATGAAGCTGTTTGTAAATTTTTTTCATTATTTGGAAAGCTTTAAATTTTAAATAATTTGAAGAATTTCCAAAAAAATTTGGTAAGAAGAATACAGTTCTTTCTTCAACAGAAGAATGGCTTAGTGTTTCAGAATAGGATAACAGTTCTGCAGATCAGCAAAAGCAAAAAAGTGTAGTTGGTGACAGAAAGAAATAAACTTATCAACTGCACTGAAGAAAATGAATGATAATTGGTGACAGAATGTGCACTAGGACAATATTTCTATAACAATAACTATATTAATAGCAACAATATTAATAGCAACAATCTTAAATTTCTTTGATTCTAAACATGTTAAAATTCACACATAACTTATTTGTGCCTGAATTAAGAATTTCAATGGTTGAAAACATCTTCTTTTGTAGTTTATGAGTGGTAACTTAATACAATTCTTAGTGATCAGCAGTTTCAGTACTATTCAAAACGGCGTTTTTCAGAAAAATTATAGTTGTACAATAGCAAGTTCCAGACATAAGTTTCAATATTCACGTGTGTATGTTTTGCTATTAAATGTAAGTAAACTCATACAACGCAGCAAAATAGAATAATGTCTGATATTAAATTTGGATAATGCATATTTTATCACATAACATAATGGATATTTTACCAAATGCTAGTTATTTCTTAATTCTTGTAGAATGTGGTATTGCATGAATTTTGGAAATAGGAATGACTCACAGATAAGCTCTGTACATCTGCCTTTTACCTCTCTCTTAGCTTCACAACATAGAAAACAAAAAGTATCTATCTGGACAAAAAAATGTTCAAATGTTAATTTTTCTTTGAGTGAGGAAAGTTTCAAGCACATTTGCTGGTTGGTTTTTTTTTTTGTTAATACCAGTTGTAAGATAGAACCTTCACTGTGATAAGGATACAAGATTCAAAGTACAGGAGGATGGGTAACATGGGTCCTTAAGTTCTGATTTTGTCTTTTTTTTTTATCACTGTAGAGAAAGTCAATCACGAAAGTGAGCTTGAGAAGAGAAATTATAGAAGAGATCACCTTGTATTATCAAATGTTTAAAAAATATTCTATAGGTTAGCGAGATTTTTTTTCTTCTCTTTTTCTTTCTTTTCTTGAATAAAGGTAGCACCTGTACAAATTCACGTCCCCTGCAAGAATCATCTTTTGAGGCCCACATATTTGGCTTATCCGTAATAAAATTCTTTTATGGAGTTTTTCCTTTCTCCCTGTGTACCATAGGTGAACTGTAGGAAACATCCTGAGACCTTGAATTAAGAAGAAATAAAATATTTCATTATCACCTCCTGAAATGAATACGCATAAAGATAGCCCAGTTGGAGCACTGAACTAATAGAGAGTAACAACTATGATAGGCCTTTTAATGTGAAAAGAGAAAGATACAGAAAAATTATTTCAGAAAAGGAACTGAAGAGAAAAAAAGTCAGCATTTCTACCTGCTAAAGAACCTTATTGAATACATTATCTTGCATTTTGAACCAGTGTATATGATGCAATTATTATTACTGGTATGTCAACAGTTATCCTTGAAAAGATAATGACTGTGCAGTTATGTATAATGCTAGAGGGTTTTAGTTTATTAGATAAATGTATCGTTAAAAGTGGGCTTGAAGTAGCTCATGAGAAAATTATATTAAATGGAAGTAAAGATATTTTTCTTTTTTGCTTAAAGTTCTTTTGTAAAATTCTATCATAAATACAGCGATTTGCAATTACTTTCTTTTTTGCCTGCAATAAAAATATAGCATCTGTCAATAAAATGTAAAAAATGCAGAAAATAAATAAAAAAAAAAAGGGAGTAGTGTAAAGAATTCCACATCAGAGAAAATAAAGGAGCTGTAAATGAGGAGACTTAAACTTGCATAAAAGATTTGGAAAATGAATTCTGCATTTTACAAGAGCTGGTCTTCCAATACATATTGTTCAGCGGCAGATGCACTGTATGGTTCCTAATAAGCTTTTAGTACTACCTGTGCCAGCTGAACCCTTTCCTGTTTAATACAAAGTTACAGCAAAGCAATTTGCTTTGTGGAATAAAAAGGAATCTGACGAGCCCAGACAGAGAAATCCAATTTCATCTCCAGACAGCCACAGCACTATATGCCTTCCATTCTAATGACTCATGGATTCTATTTCTCCTTCCCTGGCATGACAGAAGAAACTGGCTTTCCTGCCTAGTGAAGAATCAGTTAAAAAAATCAGTGGTATATTTTGGGGGTTTATTTTGGTTGAACCATGTTTACAACACATGCACATATATTTATTAATACCTCATTTCTATCTACCATTAATTCAGCTAAAATACTGTTGCCATGTTAATGAACTGCAGGTTTATATAAATTCTGTCTGTTGCTCCATCAGCCTTTTCTGATACTATGCTATTGATCCATGAAGTGTGAGCTGATTGCAGATTTCTAAAAAGTAAAACACCTCTTACTTTAAGTCTAAAGCTGTATCTAAGCCTCTGAAACACCCATGAGCTTCTCTATCAAGCTACAATACATTTTAAAAGTAGATTTTTTATTTTTCCTCCTCCTGTCAAAGAACGTAAAATTCAGGGGGGTGGTTGGGTGATCAAAGTCTGTCTTCAGAAAAATGACTCCAGTTTTACATGCCAGTTCCAATAAAAGAACCAGATTTGACCTGGTGTTGAAAACAATTTTTGGAAGAAAATTTACAGGTTTAGGAGGCAAGTTTAATTTGATTTACATATACCGAAGCCTTTTGATCTTGTAAGTAAAATAAAATTGCCTTATTTAATTGCTAAATATTTGAGGAACTTTTTATTCTTTTTAAAGGTGTCATTCAACTTTACGAGTAGTAAAGACTCTATTTTGCTATATGCTTTAATATTTGGTAATACACCTCTTTATGTGTTCAGACCAGAAATAATTGAACTCAAAATTCCCATTGCATGGAAAATTAAAAAACTCTAAAAAGATAAAGAGAATTCTCCTATTAAAAAAAAGTCAACTATGTGAGGCAAGTATTTCATTAAGCAGTAATTCAAATTAGTTTGCATAGAAATGTTCTTAATGAAATAGAACCTTAAAATCTAAATTCTTAGGTTTTGATCTACAATTTTTTAGAAAGAACTTCTAAACTTCCAGCTACCATTGAAGTGTCTGAGCACTACTGCCAAGAAATGCCTGGTTCCCCACAAGGATTTCCAGATCTCCAGATTCAGTGGTACCAAGTACAATTTGGTATGTAGAATGGAAAGCCCTAGGATATTGTGGCAATAAGCCTGGAACCTCTGGCTTCTGAGCCCCAGCCCCTGTATAGCTTTGACCCTGGCAGCCCAGTGAGTTAATAGGTGATGTATCCAGAAAGCAGGCAATGGAAAGTCAGTGGATTTCCTGGAACAATGTTCCACTGTATATGATTCCTTCAAAAATTTAAATGAAACTCAATTTTGCTTGTAGAATAGAAGATGAATAATGTGATTTTAAATAAATGAACATTTGCTACGTTTGTGAAAAAAGTTGAAATCCTTTTGATCAATGTAGTATTACCTTTCTCCCTTTTCACACTACTCATGAATACTATATCACTTATTTCTTGACTGCAGAAATTATCTTAACTTGCATAGTACCTGTTTTTTTTTCCAACTAAAATGACTAAAAACTTGTAAGATATTAAAACTGAACAGTTGGTATACTTCAGTTCTAAATCATTTCCTAACCTGATAGTAGAGGTCACTACTTTAGTAAGAGTTTATTAATCTATTGGGGAAAAAAGGATGGGAATGGCACGATACACTTTTTCAGTCTGTAATATATTTTCTTTGCATTATATTTGTTTTATTATGTAGTGCCATATGTTACAGGAAGAAAACTACATGAACCTACAAACTTGTGACATACCTAGTTAAATGCCAACATGGACAGAAATTGAAGTTTCATTTGCTCTACTTGCTCATATGCATATCCTGGAATTTCCCAGTATTAGAGAACATTTAAGTACAGGTTAGCTGGGTTCTTTGGAGGAGGGTTTAGGTTGGTTGGTTGATTTGGAGGATGGGATTTGGTTTGGGATTTTCCCCCTATTCTTCTTCAGTTTCCAATGAGAAAAAAGAAAAACTAGAAGTTTATGAATTATTTGCTCTCTGTTTTTTCTAAATGCTTCACTTGGAACTAGATCAATATGAAGAAAAGTGATAAACAAGTCTCTAACTATCCCTAGCCACCTTCAGCACATGCAGAAAGTAATCTGATATCAGGTAGTATGCAATACACATATCAACTATGTCATTGCTCTTGTTTGGGGTAAAACTTAGGTCAACCTACTTCCAATGGAATCCCAGAGCATATAGTTAACATTCTGAATCTAATTCATTGACTATTATACACATGTGTTATGAAACTCATTTAAGTTAGTAGTATCTTAAGGGATGTCAGAACATTTGGATTTGAAATATGTTTACACTCATCAATCCAAGAACTGTTTATATTTTAAATTAATTTGGTAGTTGTACTCTGTTTCACTCCTTGTTTCTTCTTCTGGTTTTCTGTTCTGCTTCCTGCCTGATAATTTCCTATTTTTTTCTCTTTAGCTATAAGGAATGCACTCTGCAGGTATTGGTAGTCTTCACCCTGAATATCCCCCTGAATTTTTCCCTATATATTGGCTTCTTGGTATATAATCGTCAAGCATTTTATTTTTTACCCTGGGAGCTGATTGCTAGCACTGATTACTTTGACAAACTCTTTCCTACCTGCTCAATGTTTTTTAAGTTTTAGGAAAACCTTTTTTTTAGTAGCATCATCTGTTTTGGCATATTCTTCAACAAATCTTGAACTGTTTATGTTACTTATTGTTTTTATTTATCTTTGTGGTCATTGTCTGAAGAAATGTTTAATTTTATCAACTTTATTTTATTGCCAAGCTCTAGTTCCAGTGAAACAAATCAGGGTTTTGTTGTTTTAGTGTACTGGGAATGAAAATTGACTTTTAGTTGAAAAATCTTGCCAAAATAGAGGTACGAGAATAAACTCCCAAGTTAGTACAAGTTTTCCTAACACAGCAGCTTAGATTCTGAAATCAAAGCTCATCAACAACCAAAGCAGTTTTAGGACTAATCAAGCTTGCTATGACTTAGTGAGACTGTGACTCTTAGAACCACCTTTTGTTAACAATTCCAAGCACAACAGTGATCACCAAAATGTGGTCTGATAAAAGCCAAGAAGTAGGCTGACTACATATACACCAGTTTTGGTCCATGGAGGCGGTGGTGGTATTATCTCCACTTTTCAGAAGTTAAGAATTTGAAATGGGCACAGTGGCATGAAGTATCTACATGGTGCTAAGGATGGCCTAGGGCCACAAAAATGTTGGAGCACCTCTCCTACAAGGACAAGCTGAGAGAGTTGGGGTTGTTCAGCCTGGAGAAGAGAAGGCTGCGGGGAGACCTGATTGCGGCCTTTCAGTACTTAAAGGGGGCCTACAGGAAAGACGGGGACAATCTTTTTAGCAGGGCCAGCTGTGACAGGACAAGGGGTAATGGCTTTAAACTAAAACAGGGTAGATTTAGATTAGATATAAGGGAGAAATTGAGGGTGCCAAAACACTGAAATGGATTGCCCAAAGAGGTCAGTGGATGCCCCATCCCTGGAAACATTCAAGGTCAGGTTGGATGGGGCTCTGACTAACCTGATCTAATTAATGGTGTCCCTGCTCACTGCAGGGGTGTTGGACTAGATGACCTCTAGGGGTCCCTTCCAACCCAAAACATTCTGTGATTCTATGATTCTATGTCAGAAAGTGAGGGAGTAAATTTGCAGACAATTCCAGAAATGGGGTGAATAAACCTAAGTTTGCAAACTAAGCTTTGCACAGTTTGGGAACAGTTCATGTGCCCACAGCATTTGTGGTTAGGTCTGTTGTTTTCAAAGAATAAACTTTACCTGAGCTTCCTGCACCTAGTTAGGACTTGAGGATATGTGCTTTGGTTTCAACCTCTGGCCTTGATCCAGCTACAACAGTTTGAAAGTGTTTCATCTGAAGGAACATAAACAAATTCTGAAAAAAATAAAATTAGTCCAATAATTTCATTGTTCGCTATGCTCAGGTCCAGAAATACAATACAATTTCAAGACTCCAGAGAAGTGAAGGTGGCAAGAAACACAATTTAACTTTCAGACTTCCCTTACAGTTCTTTTTCTTTTGCCCAGCTTGAGCTCACTAACTAGGGTCTCCAGGTGTCTGAGATTTACAAAGAGCAGACATGAACATCTGTTCAGCATGTAGCAAATGTAATACTGTTTCTAATAACAGACCTATAAAACAAACAAGTTCAAAACAAACAAAAAGATAAATGAATACATTTATGACTGAATTGGCGCAAGTGATGCATGTTCTAATAAATCTTTTTCTCATAAAAATCTTGAGTAATTTCCTTTAATCTTTAGAGAGAATCTGAAAATTTTGATCCTCAATTATGCAGGCCATATCACTACACATACTGTTGGCCCTAAGTACTGAGTGGTCCTGCTCAAATCCCTACAGCTGCAACTGGCGTGATAATTCCCCTAAAAGAAACCATGCAACAAAATTCAATAATCTGTTTCCTGTTTTTATTATTTTTTTAACTGGAGTGAGTCTAATTACTGTAAAATATTTCTATTGATGTAGCTTCCAGCTGTTAGTTCTGGGGGATAGATTTGTACTGAGTAAATAAAGTATAGGAAGTAACTGATTATCTTGGATTCTGAGAATTTCATGCTATAGCTGTCAGTTCTATTAATTCCAGTCCCGTACACCTGAAGCTTGAGACTGACTGTATAGTCAAATATCATAGAATCATAGAATCACCTCGGTTGGAAAAGACCTTTAAGATCATCGAGTCCAGCCGTTAACCTAGCACTGCCATCCCACCACTAAACCATGTCCCTAAGCACCTCAATCTATGTACGTGATGAATTACTCCCCTCAGGGAAAGTTTTCTGTTTTTTTCTTTTTTTTAAGGAGATGGTTTTCATCTTGGATAGGATGAGATTGCTATTGCACTTGTACTTCCTCAGCCTTTCAAAGTAACTTGTTGCAAACAGGGGAATATCAAGTATGATTCTTCTGTGAAATGGAACCCCCCCCACCACATTATTGATCAACAAAGTTAATCTCTATGACTCAAAGCACCTCCGATATATGCTTATATATTATTTTCTCTTGAATACTAAATGAATAACTCCAGTGTTTCCAGAGCAATAGAGGTGATTTCTTTGTCTTTGTTAACCTGTGCTTACAATTCACTGTTATTTTTCTACGGGGTTGTCATACATGCAGCTGGCTATGGATATAAATCACATTACTTTAAAACATTTAGTTCTATGACGTGTATTTCAGAGGATGCAGTTGTTTACGTTAGAGAACAAACTTGTAAAACAAAACCAAAAAAAAGGCCAGACAAAATGAATTTTAAGTCTCAAGTTAATGGGCTCTCTTTTTGTTATTTCACATTTCTGAGGTTTAAGTAAATGAAAACTCTTTGCAAAACCTGGATAGTAAGGATGACAGCTGGTTAGGATTCTTTTTTAAGCAGCTTCTTTTTGGAAAGTGCTGATTTGACAAAACCAACCCTTTTATGGGGACCTGTCAGTTTTGATACATCTTCAGTTAGAAAACATTTCTCAGATCTGGGAGTAGATTTCTCTCCAAAATTAGAGGACCAGAACAACAAATCAGTTGTGGAACTCACCTGACTTTGGCAATCTCAGCTACATCTCTCTCCCTGCCTTCATTCTGGTCCAATTCCTCTCTGTTTCATGTCGCCATATTCTGGTTCACAGCAGACTCTAGAAGGATGTTGTAGGAATTCCTCTATAGGAATACCTAAGAAATTTCCATAAGTGGAACTGTTTCATATTGATTAAAAAGAGAAAGACAACTGTTCTCTTTTTTTGTAAAAGAAGAATAAAGTTACCTTCTAAATGAAATTTTGAAATGTTTAAAGGCCCCATGGATTCACAACTCCAGTTTGCAACCATGTCTAATTATGTGTTCATAAGGGACATTTTGGTTACACACAAATGTGAATAAACAGTAGGCAGATGGTCATATGTCTGTGGCAGGCAATTACTTTGTTTTTGCAAACTCATGACAATAAGGTCAAGAATTATGATAACTCTCCTTAACAAAAAATGTTTTGTTTTTTTCATGATTAAAATGAAGACTACATAAAATCAACCACTTCCTCAACAGATTGAATATCATCCATTTATAGGGTGGATGATGAGCCTGGGTGTTTACAAACAGTAAAAACCCCCCTGACTCCAGCCAATGATTAAAAAAAAAAGTTTAATATTGTGAGATGATGTGGCATACAGCTGCATTTTTACATAAAGACTGTGTCATGGAAAGAAAATTCATGAGACAAATATTTTCCAACAGCAGGGAAGTTTTAATATCCAATATCTATATATTGCAGAAAGTCAAAACTTATTTAAGGAAGAGCTACATCTACTACAAATACAGTAGTCTCCCCCCCACCCCCCTCAAGCTGTATATGTTTAAACAAGTTTTGGAACTGTTACAATCTGACATCTGTGCAGGACGCAGAGCTGGATGACGCAGATGATGAACTACATTGAAAGCTGCCTTAAGACACCACCAAGCCCCTGCTGCAAAGAGCTACACAGACACAAAGCCAGTTCTGGACTGACTATAAGATCACTAACCTGTGAAAAAAAAATAAAAATGGGGGGGGGGGGGGGGGGGATGCTGGAGAGGAAAAGAAAAATGTGGTTATATATGTATAGACATGGAGAAGGAAAAACAAGATAAACACCTTAATTTAGATTTTTCCTTTAGTTTAGGAATGAGAGATTGTGTCCATTATTCACAGAATGAAAGCCATATTCAGTCAGCCAGACCTTCGAGGTGGCTCCTGATACAAGTTAATTAAGGTATTGCCTAAAGTTTCTGGTGTGATGGCATCATGCAAACTGTTGCTGAATTGCTGCTACATTTAACTGTTACTGAATGATGTTAGGACGTGAGAAGCTAGAAAGATCTTAGAATATACTTGTATGCCTTTGCAATAAATAACCACTTAACATATCAGAAGGTAATGGAAGGTGCCTATATAAGTAGATACATAAAATCTATGCAAGATTCCAGAAGTTAATATATAAAAGTAACTAAGTGTGAGGTGGCAGGCATTCAGAGTTGTTTGCTCTCCAAAAATGGAAAGCTACTCATATTATTGTAATTAGTAACATGACCAGTAACAGAAATACATGATCAAAAACTGTGTTTCAAAGAATTGTCTTGGGATTTCTGAGGTACCCTATGCTCTTTTCCTGCTTCTTTGCTACTTTGATTTATATTAGCAAAGTGCTACCTTGATAGAGTAGCATTTTTGTTAAAGCTGTGTTATAATAGGCAACAACAATATCTTTTGGAAGCAAGAAGAAAGTTGTTAAAAAATCAGACCAAGTTAGGGAGAATAAAAATATTCAAAGTATATTAAGCTGTTAAGAAAACTCTTATGTTGTAAAATGGGGAAGAAGTAACAGAAAAAGGTGTGGGTAAAGTTAATTTCTGGTTTTATTCCCCTGGGTAGATCTACAGAAGAGCCAGCATACACTAAGAAACAGCTAAGTAAATGAGCTCAAGGTAATGGGTTTTGTCCAGGAATCTGAACTATCATGAACATTTCTGTACTTTATTACAGTATACTAAACCCTTTATTACTTAAAACAGAAGTGGTATGAACCTCAAATGACAGAGAGCATAGATGATCCCAGAAGACTCAACTGTGGTTTGGAGACACATGCCCTTTAGAAGCATGCTAATCACTGAGTACTTTACCAAAAAAACAGGGTTAGAAAAATTATTGTTTCAATTTGTACATTCCCCGACTGCGTAGTCTGTAGTTTACAGAGGTTCTGAGCTGATGTCAGTTAACATTTGTGCAAAGAATGGTCATGGCACCTCGTCCTACTTTAGCTAACTGGATTGAACAAAAAGATAGCCTTAGTTGTCTTGGCAATATTAAAAGCCCTCAAGAAAAGTCTACAAAGAAAATTCTGTAAATAGGTCATTCTGCAGATCACAGTAGTTAGAAAAAGGATTTAGCATGGATGTTAAGCATCTCTGAGTTTTCTTTTCTGTACTGCCACTTAGCACTGATGCAGTTTGAGTTTTTAACTTCCACCATGTTGGTTGCCATTTTTCCTAAGCAATACAGTAGGCCTTTCTTCTTTTGAATAGAAATTCTTTGCAAAGGAAATAGGCAGGATGATTACCCATTTCAATTTTGTGAAATTCCACATCTGGTTTACCTAAATGATTCCTCTCTCTTGAGACATTGCAAGTCAGAAATAGATTTTTAAAAAGTAGGTTTTTTTTCTTTTGGTAACTTATTTTGCCAGATTACTAGTAGTAATGGAATCTTTTTGGTTTCATTTTTTCCTCCTCTCTAAATTATTCTGTATTTTCTGAATGACATATGGGATATGGTGTATTCAGTGGTTTAGTTTCAAATGGATAAACATTTTTTTAAAATATACAGAATTACAGTGTATTATAACCCAGAAAATGTCTTGATACAAATGTCAGAGCACTGCCTAAAGTAAAATGGGAAATACTCATGATATGGTCTGTATAACAAGGAAGACATTCTCTAATATATTTTACAAATACAACTTTGATGAGTTGTATCAGAAATAGTGCTGCAGAAACTAGAAAGTTACTGTAGATGTTTGATTAATCTTACATTTCTAAGCATTGTATAAATAAACTCATGATTATTTTAAGAGCATATTTACATAATAATAGTCGAGTTAGTGCTTCATTGTTTAAGTCAACATGGGTTAAGTAGCTACAATAATTTGTTTCAGTGATGCCTTCTTTCAACTGTTTTTCTCAGATTTGAAATTTTTGAATTAGTGTCCATAGTTCTCTCTGCCCTCTCTTCTGAAGTCCAGGATGGACCCACATTTTTTCTTTTTTTTTTTTTTTTTAACACAAGTTACCTGACAGTCAGTCTTCCTTTTTGTTTTCAATGTCTTAAAAAGTACTTTACATAAGTTATCGTGGGTAGATTTCACAATACTGTGTTGGCTTTCATCTCTTTTCCTCCAGCTGGCAGCTTTCTCAGCATCTTTAAACCATGGCTGTGTACGATACACACAAATATTCCTATTTATTATTTGTCTGATCTTCAGCCAGCTGAGTTATTGGAAGGCTTGTAAAGGTGCAGTACTTCAGCTTCCAGAAGAAATGCCAGCACATTCCTTCACTCAAAACCCAGCAATGTAAATTGTCTGTAGTAGTTGCTCCTTGGAGTAAAACTTAAAAATTGAGTGGAGCATTCTTATGTTTTACAACCATGTGGTGTACAATTTGCCAGTGTTTATGGACTTAGCATTTTTATTTGATGAGCTTCCAAAAATTTTCATAAAGGCAGATTGTCTTTCTTATCTTTTTCATATCGGTTTTTCTTATAGTGTTCACCAGCACCTTCCAAGAGCACATTAAGTTATACTGTTAGTACATGTCTTACGCTGTTTATTCTCTCCTGAGAGTGAAGGATGAACAACGTGGGTATTGTTACAGTGTATTTTATACACACTTATGTCTATATGTGTATGTTCATACAAACAACTTATTTATATGTGCGTATGCACATTGCTGAATTTTATGTTTTAATAATGCTGGAGAAATGTGCCTTCCCCTTCATGCAGGAGTCAGGAGAGATGCTCTGTGTGTGTGTGTGTGTATGTGTGTGTTGGCTGGCTGTGACAGTGTTAAGAATAGAGGGGAGGATGAGGGAATAGAATATTTATTTTACGCTTGGTTAAACCTGGAACAGATGTTGTCTACCACAGACAACCATGATACCATACCACAGAGACTTTGATTTTCCACAGAAATCACCTATTGTGGCTTTCACTTCCAAACCTTTTAAAAGGTGTTTTAAGCTGCTGTAGAGGACACAGAGATAAAGACTTTGATTTCGTATTCCATGGAAAGCCAGTGCATAGATCAGAAAAGAGACCATTAAAGCAAGATATCAAGGTGTTCTGTTCATTCTCATAAGCATCAGTAGGTTTCCCATCCACAACATTGCCAATATCTACAACTGCTTCTGTGTCTTAGATGTCATCAGTTAATTTAATCTTCCCAGTATACTTAAAGTGACATTATCAGCTACTTTTCTGAATTGCTGTTTGGGTTTTTTTTTTACTGTTTCACCTAAACCCAAAAAGGCATATATGATTGATTACAGGAAACTACAATGAAGTACCGAAGAATGACATAATGCAAAGTGGTTAAAGGAACTGTTTTAAGAACTGTTAAAGAAACTGTAAAAGAAATGTTGGCTTTAATTTTTGAAATGCTATATAGAACTCTTTTTGCACGTAAGGGCATGTAAAATAGATGTGTTTAAACTTCGCATTTAAGCATTTGTTTTTATTCCTTGGGACTGTGGGCACAGTATACAAAAGAACTGAAGGTCTTTTGATTCTCAAAGTTTTCAGACTTGCATTTTAGACAAAAGTGGAATTAGTAAGAATTTTAAGATATAATTTTTGAAATATGACAACTTTTTAAAAGTATACTGAAGTAGCACAACCTTTATTCATCTTGTGATATTAATCTCTGGATTGTATTTTTTCTATTCTCATTGCAACTGAATCCTAATTCAGTTGCATTTTAATCTTACTTAACCCACAATTCCATGTCTTTTCAAATGTTCATCTATTTAATTTTTTTCCTTAACAATGATCAAAAATGCATTACTTTAAAATGCTTATTTAAACCCCTAAAATTGAATTGTTTACTTATGAGGCTGTGTATAGAGTTGTTCAGTCAAATTAATGCATTTGCACGTTGTTGATTTTCATAGGATAATGTATAGCATCTAATGCTAATTTTACATTAAATGCATTTATCTGCACTAGGTCTGCAAATAGTTCCATTCACTTTAGTAGCTCCTGAGACACATAAGTGATAATGAGTTGCTTTAAAGAGTCACAGTCTGTCTTGTCTCCCATTCTCCTTTGGGGTAAGTCAGAAGGAGAGCTAGTGTGCGGAGCAGTGCATGAGATACTGTATTTTAGTTGCAAATCCCTGTTCACTACCAGTGGCACTGCTGAAGCTGCTACTCAGCTTGCAATGATATGTTCCAAAGATACAACTGGAAATCAAAGACTGAGTAGATTGTAGCCTCTCATCTTTCCTCAACATAAGAAAGCATTAAGGGCTGTGTTGTAAGTTGAAGACTTAACACCATAACATGAACAGTTAGTTTATAAACTAACTTTTTGGAATTGCTCAAGGGACCTCCAAAAGGAAAAAACCAAACCACAAATGAAAGCAAAAAACCCCTTGAGCTGTTAAGAGTTGGAATTTCAGAGCATAGAGCTGGGGATTATAATAACTCATATTCTCTGTTCTCAACAGTCTAAGACTTTTAACACAGAAACATTAACGTCTGCACATGTTCTGGTGTGAAAAAGAGTGTGCACAATTTAAATGCTTGATCACATGCAATTCCTTTCACAACCTGTGATGTTATTTTGTTTCAAAGAAAGCATAGGAAATTTTAGAAGACATTCTTTGTCATTGTACAAAATAAGACCACTGTAAGATTGTCACCATTTCTTTGACAGGAAGGAAAAAAAAAGAAGATATATTTAATGTGTTCACTTAGAACAAGGTCACTTTCAAAAAGCGTGATAGGCACGAGTTCAACAGTTTCACCTCTGGCAGCTGAGGTTTCCTGATGGATTAATATCTTCCCTTTGCTTACATTTCTTTGGAGACTGCAGGAGTCATGTTTCCTGTGATGCACAAGAAAACAATTTCAAGGCACAGGGGATTGTTCTGTTCAGACATAATGGTCAATTTAAAACATATTTTCATAAAAGTTTCTGCCTGCTTTCTATGACCTACATAAATGAAAAACATGCATTGTACACACCCTTAAGGTATTCAGGGTAAGGTTTATATATCAAGATGAAAAATTTACCTGTTTAATTCAAAATTCAGTTTTCATTGACTTTGCCTGTATATAAAACTTATTTGTAAAATACAAATAAAGTTAGTTGCTTATTTATAAAAATAAGGGTACTTGGAAAAGTTGAAAAATATAGCAAAAACATTAATTAATGTACTGTGAAAAAGATGTTTGAAATCAAAACTGTTTAAAAATTAAAAGGTATAATATGTAGTACAATGCTTTCTAACATCTGTAAGATAGTACATCACATTGCAATTTTTCATTCACACTAAAACTTTGTGGGATCTTCTGTGATTGAATTTTTTCTAGTGTGGCTAGAAGGTGGAGAAGGGCAACAATATAGCATACACTGTAAATATGACAATAATGTAAGGCAGGGTAAACAGGAGCAGATACAAAATTAGAAAAATACCCATCTAATGAAGAGCACTGTGGCACCTCATAGGATGCTTTTAACAACTTGCAAAATGTGAGCTACTGATAACCATAGAATGTACTGCTGAGGATTTATTTCACCCTAAGGGGGTGAGCAAGTCAGATTTTGTTTTATAAGGTTGAAGGACACCTTATTTCTAGATATTACACTGGACATTATTACTTTAATTATGAACTGTTAAAAGAAATTAAAATTCTTTAATGACATTCACCATAGTGACTAATTAGAAGGGATATTTAATAAAGAACACATTTTAAGGTTATGACAGGCATTAATGAATCATACTTAATATCAGATTGTGAGGAATGAAACTGTACTTCCATTGTTGTTTTGAAAACCCTAATCCTTATTTTAAATGTTTATTTTCAGTTAAGGTTTTTCAGTGTGAGGTGACCACAAAGAAAAAAGTAATAAAAAAAAAATCATGTTAATTAAGTCGTGGCTTTTTACAAAACACTAGCTCATACAAGTATTTTGGTGAAGAAATTGCTTAATAATAACAACTAATACACCATTGTCAGTATTTTTTCATTTGTCAGTGTAACTATAGTTAAAAAAATTGACTCCACTGTCCTTTTAGGTTTTGGTTTATTTATTCTCAATTTACAAAGCTTTAAGGACAAGACAGAGATTCAGATAAGAAAAATCCACATAGGATTATTAACTACAAAGGTGCTACCCTTGATTCAGAACATCCCAGCCAACAAAGTTGAGGGCTTGGAGGGTCATCTAAAGAAGTATCACCACCTGCTTCTCCTGTTCCTATCCTTTTACTCTCTTACCTAGGCAACTACTAGCAGTCACTCTTGGAGACTGGACACTGGGCTAGACAGAACTTCTGTTTCTATCTATTTCTTTTTTCTCTTATATTTCAAATAAACCTGTGTTTAGGGGATGATACAGCCTTATAGTTTTATGTCTAAATCTATACTTCCATGCATGCAGCTTAAACTGTGGTCTATTATCTTATTTTGTTGTTAAAATATAGTCATTTTAGGGAAAATAGGTCTTGTACACATGATTACCTGTGGTATCTTCTGGTGTCTTTCAGAGAAAGGAGCAAAATATCCCTTAGGAGGCACTTTTTCAAGGTATCAGAAATAACATTTCTGTACTTTACTCCAGGATGTTTATTTTGCCCGAGACTTCACACACATTTAGGGCATGTTCTTTAAGCCTCAGTGTGTTAAAGTGTGACTGTTTATTTGAGGTCATCAATACAATAAATCTAACTTTCCTTTCAGATTTATTTTTTTTATATTCTCAGATTTCATTAATGTACATTCCTTTCTGCAATGTAGTAGTTTCTGTGAGGTCTCAACTTGAGTAGAAGACTGATATCAGAGCTAGTATTTCATTTGAGATGATAGGTTGGTTTTGTCAGATATATATGTATATGATTGTTTTGTGATTAGCTGTACTGTAGATCTATCAGATGCTTTAGAGGTTGTATAAACAACCAAACCCCAATCTTTTCACAGTTCTGGACTGCAGCTGAAAAATATAATCCATTTTCTTCAAGGAGGGACCAGTGTTTTTCCGGTTCCTATTGGATGTCACAGTACGTCTAGTTCAGCTAACTGGTCTCTCATAAATAAAGATGTTTTTCCATTTCATTGTGCATTGTTTGTATTCCTGGTGTGAGACCAATACATTTTTATCATTTAGATGCATTGACATCAAATTTTGATTGTGGCAGAAATGCACAATTCACTGGTCTCCACTTTGGAACCTGCTGCTCTAAGAGGGCTGCAAAGGTATATTTTGGGACATGGCAGGTTGTAGGCAGAAAAAATTCTGTGCTCTGAGAAAGCTCCAATGCAAAGGTTTTGAAGTCTTATTAACACAGTGCTAATATGCAGTGTGAGCAAACTGTGATTAAAGTCATCAAAGAAAATTAAGGAATATCTAAATTCAAAATTATTATGTAAACACAAACTATATGAGGCATTGAAAAAACTGAAAAATCATGCTAAATAATCAAGCTGTACTACTTCATTGCACCCCCCACCCTCCAAAAAGTAAGGCTTATGCAAAGGAAATAAAATCACAGTAAATAAGAAGTTAATTCTCCTTAGATTATTCGAATGCTTCTTCCACAAATGTATTAAATTTCATTGAAAACATATGAATATTAGTTTTTCTTTAAGCTTTGTGCATGTGCTAGAAAAACTGAGGCGAACAAGTTGGGAAAGGTATCTTAGATTCTCTTAAGCTTCTTTTTAGAATCATACCTCAGACCTCACTACACAACCTGAACAAATCGCAACATTATTGTTGAAAACCTGTATAGGAAAGAAGGATACAAAAAAAAATCTTTAATGATGAAAAAGTGTCTCTAGAAATAACAAACTAATTTAGACAATGTAGATGCCATAACTGTAGTCAGCAAGAAAATAAATCCAAGTTAGGTATACAGGGGTATGGCGTCAATGGCAGAAATAAGGTAAACAATATTTATTTATATAGTTTCCATCCTGCAAGTCCTGCTTCAACTGCTGCTCAGGAGAGCCAGAAAAAAATGTATATATTTCTGTGCAATAGGCATGAGATTTGATCCTAATTGTCTAAATAGAAATAAGTAGTGTGGTAAGAAATCTTTGTGTGAATGCAAAATCTCAACATGTTGAGAACATGTTAAAACAATTAGAAATAATCAAACATGCACTATTTATAAAGGAAATAATTTTTATGATATAAATTTTCACATTTTTTTCAATGATATCTAAAAAATGAAAATGTAAACTCTAAGTAGACATCTTCCCAAATGTCATCTGGCTTAGCTTCTTAATAGTACTAATCAATGTCATGTCTGTAAATCATGTAGTTTTTAAAAGGTTCTTAAAAGAAATCTTCACTAAACAAAGGAAAGTCAATTGAATCTCTTCAGAATATATTATATATAAAAAAAAAAAGCCTTTAGTGATCACAAAAGCAAATACATAGACAGTGTAAGGTTTCCTACACTGTAAAGTACTTATATTTGGTCATGCAAAATGTTTCTTCTCATAGAGAGTGACATTTTTTCACTAACTTAATTGTCTGTGTTCAGCTGATAACTTCTTACAATGAATACCATGTAAGGCTAAAAAACCAAAAATGAAGGTTTAATATCAAAGTTACAGAGGGACCAGATGTGAAATTCAATGACTGAATTGAACAATTATGAAAACTTGTGACAGAGTTCAAATTGCTATTATTAATAATTTTTTAATTGATAAAAGCTTTCCACTTCATTAGTTAATTGAATTTTGTTACTCCTTAAAGTTTTAGAATATTCTTTTAGCTTGTTTTTTTCTGCAGCAAAATTCAAAGACTTTTTGGGACATTTTGGATGGTAGCCTACAAGTCACCTAAACCAGTTCCCTTTTGGCATGGGCAGACATGTGTATGTCCACAGAACTTTTAGGAAGATGGAATGGGGAGATAATAAGTTATTATCTTAGGTAAAACTTTGCTAGATAGAAAAGAATCAGGGTTCATGGAGCCTGGCTCCATCCCTTCATCTATTTATAGATATTATTGAGATCCCTCCTGAGACTTTTCTCTGGGCTAAACAGTCCCATCTCTCCCAGCTTTTCCTCATAGGAGAGATAATCCAGTCCTTAATAATCTTTGTGACCCTTCGTTGGACTGTCTCCAGTATCATAGAATCATAGAATCATAGAATCATAGAATGTTTTGGGTTGGAAGGGACCCCGAGAGGTCATCTAGTCCAACCCCCCTGCAGTAAGCTGGGACACCGCTAACTAGATCAGGTTGCTCAGAGCCCCGTCCAACCTGGCCTTCAATGTTCCCAGGGATGGGGCCTCCACTACCTCTCTGGGCAACCCGTTCCAGTGTTTCACCACCCCCGTTGTAAAGAATTTCCTCCTTATATCCAGTCTAAACCTACCCTGTTTTAGTTTAAAACCATTACCCCTTGTCCTGTCACAGCTGGCCCTACTAAAAAGATTTTCCCCATCTTTCCTATAGGCCCCCTTTAAATACTGAAAGGCCACAATCAGGTGTCCCTGCAGCCTTCTCTTCTCCAGGCTGAACAAGCCCAACTCTCTCAGCCTGTCCTCATGAGAGAGGTGCTCCAGCCCTCGGATCATTTTTGTAGCCCTCCTCTGGACCCGCTCCAACAGTTCCATGTCCTTCCTGTGCTGAGGGCTCCAGAGCTGGACGCAGTACTCCAGGTGAGGTCTCACCAGAGCAGAGTAGAGGGGCAGAATCACCTCCCTCGACCTGCTGGCCATGCTTCTCCTGATGCAGCCCAGAATACGGTTGGCCTTCTGGGCTGCCAGCGCACATTGCCGGTTCATGTCCAGCTTTTCACCCACCAGCACGCCCAAGTCCCTCTCGGCAGGGCTGCTCTCAATCCTTTCTTCCCCCAGCCTGTATTGATACTGGGGGTTACCCCGACCCAGGTGCAGGACTTTGCACTCGGCCTTGTTGAACCTCATGAGGTTCACACAGGCCCACCTCTCCAGCCTGTCCAGGTCTCTCTGGATGACATCCCGTCCTTCTGGTGTGTCAACCGCACCACTCAGCTTGGTGTCATCCGCAAACTTGCTGAGGGTGCATTCGATCTCACTGTCTAAGTCATTGAAGAATATATTAAACAGCACTGGTCCCAGTATGGACCCCTGAGGGACACCACTCGTCACCAGTCTCCATCCGGACATCGAGCCATTGACCACTACCCTCTGGATGCGGCCATCCAGCCAGTTGCTTATCCACCGACCAGTCCACCCATCAAATCCATAGCTCTCCAATTTAGAGAGAAGGATGTTGTGGGGGACCGTGTCAAAGGCTTTGCAGAAGTCCAGATAGATGACATCCATTGGTTTTCCCTTGTCCACTGATGCTGTGACACCATCATAGAAAGTCACTAGGTTCGTCAGGCAGGACTTGCCCTTGGTGAAGCCATGCTGGCTATCTCGAATTATCTCCCTGGCCTCCATGTGCCTTAGCACAAGTATGTCCTTGTCTCTCTTGTAACATGGAGCCCAGAACTGGACACAGCACTCCAGGTGTGTCCTCACCAGTGCTGAATATGGGGGAAGGATCACCTCCCTCAAATTTCTGCCAATACATAGCATAATGCAGCCCAGGATACTTTGGCACAAGGGCACATTGCTGGCTCATGTTCAACTACAGGGTCCACCAGGACCCCCAGGTCTTTTTCTGCAAAGTTGCTTTCCAGCCGTGTGGCCTCCAGTATCTGCTGGTGCATGGCGTTGTTCCTCCCCAGGTGCAGGAATTTGTAGTTCTCCTTGTTGAAGTTCATGAGGTTCCTGTCAGGCTGTTGAGGTCCCTCTGGACGGCATTACAACCCTCTAGTATATCAGCCACTCCTTCCAGTTTTGTATCATCAGCAAACTTGGTGAGGGTACATTCTGCCACATCATTCAGATGTTGAATAAGTTTGGACCCAGTATTGACCTGGGGTACATTGCTAGTTACTGGCCTCCAACAACATTTTGCACCACTGATCACTACCCTCTGGGCCCAGTGGTTCAGACAGTCTTCAGTATGTTGGATAGTTCCTGACCTTCTCAGCCTCCTCTACCATAGGGTCCCAATGCTCTGGAGAGCATGCCTGAGACACAGGTTGATCTTCAGGTTTGTGTTCTGTATGGAAGGTGATTTTGGACTTGCTTT
Source organism: Gorsachius magnificus (assembly GCA_034008185.1). Lineage (NCBI taxonomy): Eukaryota > Metazoa > Chordata > Aves > Pelecaniformes > Ardeidae > Gorsachius > Gorsachius magnificus. Next base: position 171,823,225 of record CM067081.1, read on the forward strand.
TGCCTCTAGTGTGCAGCATAGGCATATGCAGTGGGATTTCAGCTTTGTTCACCATGAGAAGGCTGCCTATAGTTGTTACATTATGGGTCAGTTTGAATATGTAAAAAATCAATTATATTGTTCATTTTTCAAATCCAGGCATCTACCACTTTCCCCCAAATTTCTCTTCATAACTGTTAGCAAGTTACTCATGCCAGAGTCTTGCACTAACAAAAGTTCCTGTTTGGTGAAGTCTCTCGCAAAAAGAAAAAAAGCTAGGAAGAGTACCCTACACACTAATATTTAAAGCTTTCAGAGACTGTTCTTTTCTCTTTTCATCCTTCAGTAAATGATTTTTTCCTCAAATTTTGCTGTCTTGATTGGCTGTTTTAAGTCCCTATTTCTGCTTAAAAGTATTTCACTGACTGGAAAGGTGCCCAGAATCCTACTGCCTAGGGTCTTTAGAAGGCCACCTCTGCAGTTTTCCATCATCCACTTCTTCTTGTTAATCCTTTTAAACTGGGGGATGGAAAGCAAGTGAAGGGCCAATCTCTGTTGTGGCATATAGTGAGAGTTTGACAGTCACTTTCCACATTTTGTAGTGACAAGACCTGCTGCGTACTTCTGTATCTGCTGCTTTTGGCCCCGTAAAACTTTAAGGCTCTCTGGAGCACTCTAAAATCTCTGTTCTCATATGAGGCTTTAGCTAATACACATAGAAAACTGAGAATAGAAACAGTGCTTCATTATTAATTTTGGAGCACTTCTGCACTTAATGAAAAACACCCACTTGTGCTTTCTAACAAAACTTTAAATGTCTTAAATGGACATTTAAAAATAAAATATGCAAATATGACCTGATATATGATGTTGTATTAAGTCTCCAGAAGAATATATGACAGGTAAGAAAAAAAAGTTAATTGAGCTGTTTTTTCCTTAACATTTAATATGGCATTCCAACAGCTATAAAATATTTTAGCTGGTGCTTTGCTATTGCCATTGGTTTAATAACAGGTTGGCGTAATTCCAGTTCCATTGTGTTGTATTTGCTGTTTCTATGGAGGTGACAGAATATTATTATTAAGGTAGAAGAGGACCAAAACAATACTTAAGAAATGTCTGAAGCCTGACCCAAATATTTAAGGTATGCATTAATTATAAGCATTTTAAAAAAAAAAAAAGTGAAACAAAACCCAAAAAAGGACAACCGACTTCTTTCACCTGTGAGACAGACCATGAAAGAAAGGGTATTTTTACCAGCAGCACTAGAATTAATACCCTAAATACAGGCTTCATTCATCTTTGTCCATTCTTCATTTTGAGTACAAACCAGTTCTATCCTAATGTGGATTAGAAAGAATCTCCTAGTGGCCACTGGAGAAGACATAATCAAGAACAGTAATAATGAAAACCCAGCAGAAATTCTTACTCCAACATATTTCAGATAACATTTTTTATGAGTTTCTATGTGCTATAATCAGTATACAAAAAGTTAATCTTTAAGCTTTTCAGGCTGGAATCAGAAAGGTTATACTTATTGCAGTCCAGATATACCCTCCAGGTACATCCTGAAATTTTCTGGAAAGGTCAAGTTAAACTCCAAGGATAAATGATTTTAATGGTATAAATTAGTTCACTGAGTATATTACCAATGTGTTTAAAAAAATATTTAAGAGAAAAGTGTCTGGATGTGTGAGGAAACTATTAATTTATATTAAAGTAAGAGAGATGGAAGTTTGAAGTTTACTTTAACAAAAATGAGAGGACCTCTAGGTTTATACATTATGAAAAGATATTTCAATATCAGACTATTATTCCGTACTCTACTGAATTATTGCTTGTGGTTGTCATGATTGCATGGTTCCATTATTACACATTCTTGGTTGCTGGAATACTGTAAATACTGTATAGCTAATGCATGTGCTTGATTGGAAACATGACCTGACTATTGAAGTCTGAATCAAGCTCAGGTGAACATGCATCTATATTTCCCAGACTGGGGTCTCTGTTACCATTATTCCTGATTAGTATGATGAATATGTTTTGGTTTTGTTTTGGTTTTTTTTAAGAAAGAGATATTTTCTAGATACAAATTCTATGGAATCTGCATTTCATTTTTAGTCGTTGGGTTTTATTCAATTAATTTCCCTATGCGTTTATTTGCAACAGGAAAAAAAAAAGAAAGAGGAAACTCAAATTGTTTCTCTTGGATATGCTTGAAGGCGTATGTTCTTAAGCAGGTGCTTAGTTTTTGGCACTGTAAAAACTGGGAAAGGATTTCCATGCATTTCATTTTCTATTTTTGTTTGTTAGAATACTTTGACTGGCTTTTTCTTACAGAGGTGATTTTATGGGTTTTGTATGCAAATCTGAAAAATGTCAAAAAGACTTCTGGAAGTAATTGCAAAAATCCATGAAATTACACTAAAGCAGCTACAAGTAAGTTGATATGGGGTTGGAAATGGTGCCCAAGAAATTTGGATTTTATTATAAGATTTTTATTATATTTTATTTAATCAACTCATGGGCTTTTTTTAATCTTTAACACCATATTTCAGTCAGTTAGAAATATATCTGGAATGAATACCTGATGGATTTCCAGTGGGAAAAGGCAACTCTTCATGATTTCTAAATACTTAAATAAAAATAGACCACCAAAGTTTTCCTATGTGTCAACAAATTCAAATTTGGGAAAGAGAAGCAGAAAAATCAAATCCCTTAGATGATATATGCAGCTAAATCTATTAAAATGTTACTACCCACTTAAAATTACAATATTTCCTATGTTTTTGGTTAACTTCTGATGTAAACATCGTATTGATAATTATGTGTCATCACATCACTATTCAAGGATTAAATAGAAAAAAAGCTACTCATACACTATACAACAAGGGATAATTGCTGTTTTCAAGGTTTTTAAAATTTTGTTAAGGACAAACTATTCTCACTGAATGAGAAATTATGTCTGATCCTTCCCGCATAGAACGCTATTTAAGATGGTGATTTTTTTTTTTAAATTTCGTTGCTGTCCATTACGTGAAAACAAAAGCAGGGGTTTCTGTGACAGGATTGAGGTTATCAATGTCAGCTGCTTACTTAGTATATATAAAATTTCTAAATGTGTTCTACATCTGGAATGCTATTTGTGCTATTCCAGCTAATGAAAGCAGAAGCTGCAAATGGTCAACTTATTTCTTGCAATTATAGTGTAAGAAACAAACGAACAAAACACCGTTGCTTCTCTAAGATTACCTTATTCACTACTAACAGTCTCTAATTCACATTAGCCATTTGGAAACAATTTTAGTTATCTACTGGATGCTAAACAAAAATATCAGGAGAACAGAAATAGAAGATTGCAATAGAGTCTTTGAACTAAGTCACCATTTCTGTAGGTAGGTAATGGGACACAGGGACATAGAAACATGTGCTCCTCTGTAATATGAGTCATAAAGCAGTGCTTTAAGAAATAATACAAATATGTAACCACTGTCTAGCTGAGAAGCAATCCACAGAAGATAGATTTACCATCACCAGAAGAATTATTACAGTAAGTTGCTGAAACTTTTAGTCCTCTGTCATTTCATTAAACAAAATCCAGGTTTGGATCTTGAAGATTCATAGGGAATGAGCTGGATTTCTCATTTTGTACTCAATGTTTGTCTACAGCACAAAATGTGCTACCCCTTTTGCAATTTAGGGGAATGCTCCTGAGCTTTTATTAGTAAATCCAAGGGATAAATGGGCATAGAAATTATTTTCCTGTGTAGGGCAATATGATGAAATAGTGTGGTTTGCGAACTGTACGCTGCCTCAAGCTCCTGGCATTGATCATTGCTCAAATGTTCAAAAGTTACTGGCACTGACAATGCAGCCTAATGTGGAAAGCAAAATATTGTTTCTTGCTCAGTACTCTTGTCCATATGCAAAAGAAGTTGTTGGGCTGGAGTTCATCTCATTAAGCCTTAGGTGTTTAAAAGATATCAATAGGATTCAGAGCAAGCTGGATCACCTGAAAGTAAATACTGATCAGTTTGACAGATGCATTATCCTCACTATATTGAATGCATGATGTTTGAATGCAAAGGGATTTTGGATACCCAGTCCTTATACAAACATCTAAATGTAGCTATTTTGTACTTGAACCGGTTCCCACCATAGAATTCCAAGATTTTATGGGTCATGCTCTGTTCTCGTCAGAGTTAATTGAAGGAAAAGCCACCATCTATATTGCTACATCTAGTACTCCAAAAATGTGATCTGTGGCTTCCATTTGGCAGGGTCTATATTATACACCATTCGTCCCTGTTTACACTGGACAGTGGATGGTGCCTATGGTTTGCAAAATAATTATTGTTTTCATTTTTTTCAATTCCAAGTGCTTAAAATAATAAAAGGTCCACAGGGAAAAAAAAACCCAAACCCAAAAATCCAGAGGGAAAAAACACAAACCCCAACCCAAAAAAAGAGAACGATTTTTTAATAGAATGAAGTTGAGGGAAAGAGTTGCACACACTGGTTCAAGGCATGAAAACTGTGGAAATTTGAGGGAGGAAGACTCTGTGGGATAATGATGGAAGAACATATAGGAGGGAGTGAGCCAAATATTTTTCCATAGCGATGGGTCTCTGGTGCAAACTATTTTTATGCAAAAAGAAAATTGAAGAGACAGTTCTGTTCAGAATATTCTAATACTACCGGAAAGTAAAATTGAGTAGGTAAATATCCCTCCCTTAAAGAAAAAAACCAAACCCAATGACATTTCTATATTTTAAAAACTAATGCTGAATGTATGTTACTATACTTTAAGGTTTACGCACACCAAAATATCAGTTTTCATATCTTCTCTAAACAGTTGTGTAGAGTATAAGTTCAGCTCTCTTTTTTAATGAAAATTAAATTAACCCATTCTAAGAAACATGTTCAATACTAACTCAAATTCTAAAAAAAAAAGAATTAGTCATCGAACGTACACCACATCTTGTTGTACTCAGGCTTTTCTTAAAAGCTTCTCTTCTATCAGAGACTAAATGAAACCTGCAGGTTATGTTCTCACCCAACCCACTTAGATCACAGTTCAAGGTGATAATTCTCCTTAATTATATTTGATACATTATATTATCTTTAGGAAATATAAATGTTCCAATATAACTTTTGAGGCTGGACTATAATGTGTTTCTACTATATGAAAATGTAAGGAGAGAATCAAGAGAGCCAAAGGAAAGTATGGACTTCCTACTCTGTCTCCGAAGATCTAATTATCTAGCGGGCAATAAGAAAGAAAGGAAAGAGGAAAAGCAAGAAAATTCCAGATATACATTAAAGTCCTAAACATCTGGGAAAACATACAAGGTAACGCTTGAAGGCTTCGTTGGTCTTTACCAGAGTTCAAAAACAGGACAGGCATTGCATAGTTGTTCTACTTTTGGCCTGAGGGACTTGACATTTCTTTTTTAATGGTACCTCTACTTAATAGCAAAAATAACAGAGATTTAAAACTAACTTCTAGAAATCATTTGGAATATCAGAACACATCCAGGATGACATGTTCTTCCTTTTGATGCACAATTGCCAGTATTGTTATCAAGACCTGCCATCATAAGCATGCAAAGAAACTTCTTTGTTTTCATTTAATTATTAGTGAACCCTGCCAGGAGAAATAACTATGCTGAAATTTATCAATCTGTACTTTTGAAAGAGTTATTATCTAGGACACGTTCCAACAAAGCAAAAAACATACATAGCTGGAAAAAAACCCTTCCAAATCAGCATGTGAAAGACAAAGTTCTTTACTTATTCCACAAGAATTTTCAAAATTGAGTCATGCCTTTTCATTTTAAAAAATGCATGTGTGAGGCTTTTCCAGTTTTCATTGTTTTATTTTTCTTAATTAGAATAGTTATTATACTTATAGTTATTATAGTTATAGCAAATTATATGCAATCATTTTGTTCCATGGAACATTTTTTTTTGTCCCACTTCCCGCTCTTCATGTAACTTCATGAAGAGAAATCAGTATTTACTTTTAGTATTTTGTGCCTTTCCCTTTGGATACAGCACACAACATTTCTATGAGGCTAAGTTATGGCAAGCCATAATAAAACTCCAAGATATTTATCTTTCACCTAAAAATTTCCAATATAGCAATCAGTAAGCTAGCTTCTGCTGCACTGCTCTCAGGATGAAAAGATAAGTAAGAGAAAAAACTTTGTGAAGTAAAAATATTAATAGAATACTATGTCTTTAATAAAATAAATGCTTACATTAGCTATGCTTTAAATTTGGACTTTTGTTACCTTCTGTCATATTTTACTTTTAGAAAAAATACCGGTATTCATTTCTGTACAATATTAATTATAAAGTCAGTGGTTAATAAAGACTACATTAAGCAAACAATATGCTCACACTTGGTAAAGTAAAAACGGAGTTTCAGTTTCTGAAATTACCATCAAAAAGAACTTCTGTGGTTTTTTTGTTGTTTATTACATTTGAATACTTATTTTTCCACTCAGGCAAAAAAAACTAAATTGGCATAATCTTGCCAGTTATGTCCAATGATTTATAATACAGTTGTTCATCTCCTGAAAAAAAATTTTTGTCTCCACTTTAGGAATAGGGCTATGCTGATCTTAAATTGTCATCTGTAATAATGAAATTCATCATGAATCAGTTGTTCAAGGTATTCTAAAAACTCAGTATCTATACTTGCTCTGTAATTTTCAGCTTTTATGCAAGCTTCAAGCACTAACAACTGGCTTCTTCAGTCAAAGCAGTATGAAACATATGGGGCAGCACCTATTTGACTGGTATATTTGTCTACCGAAAAATAGTGATATGGTGACACAAATACAAAACATCCACAGGTTAATTCCTCCTAGAATGGATGTTTTACAGATGGGTAAAAACCATAGCCTTTCAATAAATGTGTACTGTCTTACACCTATAACAAATGTCCCTACTTAAGCACTTTCACAATAAATAAAAAGAGTTAAAAAAACCCCCAAAACACGAAGGTGGAAGTCAGGCCTGAGGTTTCTTGAATGACATTCTTACAGGCAAGTTCTTGGGGGTCTTGAAAAGGTCTAAAATGTCACAAAGTGAAGTGATTTTTTTTCCAAAGAAGCCTTTTCCTGGGCAAGATAGCTTGAGAAAAGAATTTGTGTCAGCAGAACTTCAAAGAGACATAGTTAACTATGTCACTTCACAAATCCACCAATTTAAAATACAAGAAAAGAAACCTTGTGCAACAAACCCTTTTAACATGCTTCATTTCTGTATGAAAACTTACAGTTTGGTTTCCCTTTTTCCTTTCTTTTCCCTTTTTCTTCTCTATGTGTATAGGAAATCTTTGTGAACGGATATATTTTTTAAATTAACTCTTATTACTATTGATTCATTAACCATGATCTTCCTTCCGCAAACAGAAATTAGATGTAAGCACAGGATGAGACTTCAGATGTAAATATACAACTATATATATGTATTCACATACTGCAGTCACACCCTTGAAGCTGTCAGTAAAGGTGCATGGAATGGCCAAACCACATGAAATGCTGTTACTTAATACCATTACTCACCTAACTGGTTGTCTACTGATGTAAAGATCAGTGATGCTGTTTTTATTCTCAGCTCCTCCTTTGCCTGTTTTCCCTCCGGGGAAATACCTGTAGTTGGAAATCTATTATGTTTAGTTTGTTTTCCGTAAGTCTTTTCTTCCTTATATTTTGATTTTCTTAAAGATGTTTCTATCTTTTACTCTCCAGTGACCTACAGTCAGAACTGTCAGCTTTTCAAAGTTATGTCTTACACTTTTATATACATTTTTGTTTGTTGGTTTTATTTAAGTGAACTTTACCCTAAAAAGGTATTACATTTGAGTCTCAATCAACTGTGTCTTAAGGAACATTCTGGCAAAGATTCCATTTAATCCTCCATATTTACTCGAGTCTTTATCACCCCTGAATTCTTTTATTCATTCCCTTTGGAAAGAAACCACCACTAAGAACAAAAGCAGAGTCAAATGAGAAGCAGAAACGAAATATCAATATCACCTTAGGGTTTTATTTCACCAAAATATTTCTTTAAAAATTTGGGGTTACATATTTATTTTTTTTTATATGAAAGAAACATTAATTATGTGTTTTAGCTGAAAACAGACTGCTTCTGGTCTAATATTTGAAGTCATGCAAATTGCTGCATATAAATAGGTCTGAAGACGAAAACTGGAATTTCTTCTTTGCCAGACATATGTATGAGTTTGTTGCAGGGGCAGATTATGATACTCCAGACCAGCAGTCTTCTTCTATATCTCGTATAATCAGCCAAGAACTGGCCTCATATCAACGACTAATGGCTTATGTACTTAGTCTGAAGGCACTAGTTTTTCTGGCAAAAGTTAAGTTAATTAGCTTTGTATAAAATTATTATATAGACTGTAGTCTACAGTATGTAAAGAGACTTTGGGGTGATTTTAAATATCATTAATAAGTAGGTTGAAAAAGGGTAATCATACATGCTATGCTGGTAGATAATTTTAGTAAATAGAAAGGCAGCTGCAATACTTACACCACGAAACATAAGCACATAATAGAAATTTAGACTATAGATTATTATTCTGGAAAAAAAAAAAAAGAAATGATAGATGGCAAAAATAAGCTGTTTAAATCCAAATAAATGTCTAGGCTTTTTTTCTTCTTTTTTTTTTTTTCCCTTTTCCTTTTCCTTTTGAGTAGTATGTAGTGGGTTCAATGGGACTTAATTAATCAGTTCCCTAAGTTAATGAAAACCTATGTTAAAATACTTTTAAGCTGCTTCTCAATTTAACCTAAGCTTTTTTTTTTTTTCTTATGTTATTAGAAAGAGCAAACAAGAGCCCCAGGTGTGCCTACTGCATCTTATCTATTATTTGGCATAACTCTATAGTTTCCCATTTTGTTCATCTCTCACAGGCCTGTTCTGAAAGCCAGAGATGATCAAAGTCTTTATATGATATCAGTGGCCTCTGGCTTAAACCAGTTCTTCCTAGTAGCTCATAACATTGATGAGACATTGATAAAACTATATTTGTGTTTCTGTTGAGCTGAGTTAGCTGTGTTAGGTATGTTTTTCTGCTTAGTTCAATTCCATGAGCTTCAAAATCACTTCCCAGAGATAAACTTGACAGGATACAAGGCAACTTGTATTCTCTGAGTCCTAAATTCTACTTTGTCTTGATGATAGATATCCTGTGGCACACTGGCATCACATAGGATATCCAGCTGCACCATTCAAAGTTGCTTTTTTGTTGTTTACTTTGAGTAACTGTATAACCATGAAAACTACAAAAAATTACTAGAAAAACAATTGTGTTTGCTTGGAACTAAATACTTTTTTTAAAAGACATACATTTATAAACTACAAAGCCTGTGATAGTTTGAGGGCTCTACTTTCTGTAATTAAATTTTTAACTTAGCTGATGAAGATGTTTTAATAATATTAATCATGTGAAACATGATCCTTTTAAAAAGCCCTTACATCTGGAAAAGAAAAAATAAAAAGAAAAAAAAAAACATAGTTAAATTCAACTCTCCTAGTTTGTCAGAGGTCGTGTGTTATTTGAAAGTAATTGCAGGAAAGCTGCTTCTGCTTCTTATTTCTAATTATCTCCTGGAAAGTTTTGAGCTAGAATCTTTAAGAGAAATGAGATCCAAAAAGGATTTAGATATTGAAATTTAAGACAATAAAATTCTTTCACTGAACTGAGTACTGACATTATAAGTTGTTTTTTTTTTTTCTGGAATTAAACCAGGATTACCAGAAATGCCTACTTTGACTATTTAAAGGCATTATCTCTCTCAGAAAAGAGGTTTCTCCATGCTTTACTCTACTGGCAGTTATGATACAGTGAGGCACACATGCTAATAGCATTGAATTAATCTGTGTGACATAAGAAGGTGGATTTTCCTGTGGATTTCCACTTGACTGTCCTCAGGTACCATGCTGAAGATACTGGGTTTGTGTGGGCTGCAAGGAAACAGTTTCTGCGGCTGGTCAAAAGATGGCCAGTGTGGAGCCAGGAATGAAATGCTGATAGGGGAATGGGAAAGGGGAAAAGGTCTCATTCATAACACTCAAATGAAGTTGGGGGAGCATCTGAGGCTGAAGCTGCTACTGCTTGGAAGTACTTCGTCTGCATAAGTGTTCAATAAAAAACCAGAAGCAATTTTAGAAGCAGGAGCTCATACTCTGCAATTAGTGGCTTAGCCACAGGGGTTCCTTCTTCATTTGCTCTTCTGCTGATTCCTGCTCTCTTCGGTGCACTGCAAAAGGGGACTGCACAGGTTACAGTCTCATGGGAAAGGCAATCTTCAGCCAAATGCTCTAACCACCCCATGTGTACGTGCCTGTCTATTCAAAGGAGCTTGTGAGGTATTAGCAGAAGACCAGTCCTTGCAGAGCACAGGAGTGGGAGCTGGCTACAACTCTTGCCTACATGTTTTTACACTAGCCAGGAAACTGCTGGCTATCTTTAACACACAGGTTTGTTTCTCAAGTGTTCACACAGTATAGCAAACAACACAACCTGTCAGTTCTGTCCTGCCTTAGGCTTAGTCATCTGAGCTGCCATCTGTGGGAAGAAGCATCTGACTTTCCAAGGGTTTTCAAAAAATGGCATCCCATTTTGGTTTCAAATGTTTGTAGTATCTCTTTTTGATTTCAGAAGGGTGGACAATCCTAAGGGCTTTCTACCAAATTTTTGTAGGCTTCTGTTTCTGGTGATGCAGCTGAAAGCATACATTGACACTAATGATCAGGGTTACTTTTGGGGAAATGAAATGAAAGAGAGGGAGAGAAACAAAAGGGAAAAGTAAAACTCTCCCTTGTAGCCAGGCAGGAAGACAGGCAATAGGGCAGGGGAATTGTCCCTTTGAGGAGTATCCCAAAGTCTCTTCCTCTCCCAAACTCTCCAGACAGCATATGATCCCACATAATACTTTTCCTATAGTAATGATGTAGGTTTCACCAGGATCTGCTCAAAATCCCTATTGGCTGTTCCTGCTTATGACACTGCTAATGCTGTTTAGAGCCTATTTTTGATAAGGGACAGGTGTTGCTTTCTGATTAGTTGCTAAATTTTTTGCAAGTATATTACTGGGTAATAGTTATAGGATATTTAAATGACTGTTGTATACTTTAATATTTACTTAGTCTTGTTTTTCCTCAAATATAAACTGAGAGCTATAAAACAAGGTGTAAAAAGGGAGAACAGAAAGAAAGAAGGGGTTATTCTCACATCAGTGGCAATCACTTAGCATGAGAAGTCTGTCATAATGGTAATATCTGGGTTTGCTGGTGCAAGGTTATGAGAAGAACAGCATGTAAACAAGAGAAGAACAAGGACAAACATTGTCACAGCAGCTTCAGAAAAACACGATCATGACAACTTAAGTAAAAGACTGTGGAACTGCAAGTGAAGGGCAGGCTGCAGAGCTACAGATGAAAAGCCCTTAGTGTCACAAATGGTGGGGCAGTTGCTGCACTGTGCAACACTGGACTCAGATAATTCTTTAGGGGAATTCTTACAGAAGTTTTATTTTGCAATTTTCAGTGGATCAGGCATTTGTATGCAAGTGTATGTTGTGCATAAAAATCTTATGTGGTCCCATGCACTAAAAAAGACACATTTAAAGAAGATTTTGAAAGTGATATTTGATTCACCCTTATAATTTACATATAGAAAGAGTAGAAAGAACATTGAAGACATGGGAAAATATTTTTTCCTCCGAGCTAATATGTGAGACTTGAAAGCAAAAGAAAAGGACCGCATGGCCTTAAGGCAGCACATAACAATCCAGTAGCAAGTTAGCTGATATCAGGTTTTAGTCTGTATAAGAAGAATCAGTATATGGTGAAATTGTTAATATAAATCTAAAATGTTGTTCATCTGGAGCACAGGGAATTAATGTTTTCCATTTATTGGTTTTCATTCAGTTGATACATATCATAATCAATAAATAACCAATCCGAGTCCCTTAATACTTTTCTTATGCTTCCACATAACAAATAAAATAAATTGAAAAATAATAACTACTCCAAATCATAAACTTAGTATTACTGTATTTTTTTTCCTCTAAAATCATCAAATTAAGCCATATATCATATTTCCAAACATCAGCTTTATAGATCAAAGGAAGAATAAAATGCAGAGTTCCGGAGTGCTCAGATATAGCAGTCTGGTGACAGACTCTTGACCCTGAACTCAGAGGACCTGTAGTTCAGCTATCATTAACAACACCAAGCACAGGTGTAGAACACAAAAAAGATGGAAACCCTTCAGATTTATTGGTGCCAAGCTACATGCAGAAGAAATCTATCACCCTTGGAAAACCTGAAATAGGTGTTTCCCCTCAGAGAGCTCAGGACAATATTCTACTTGCAAATCAGCCATCATCTACCTTCAATTGTTTTTCAAGTGTTTCTTTAAAGATTGCCATGTAACAACAAACAGATATTGAATTACTTATATCAGAATAGCAACTGCATGATCACTTAAGAGTAATCATTCCTGTTGTTTCTTGATCATGATAAAGCAGCTGAGGAGTGTAAGCAAGTCCTTTGAACAGGAATCAAGATAACTGACTGGCTATGCTTCCTAGCACAGAGGCAGGTATAAACTCTCCATATGTCTTTTTGCCACTAACTCAACAACAACTGTCTTAAAAGTTCTGCATGTGAGCTCTCTAGTGAGTTCTCTCATGTGAGCTCATAGTGAGCAGCTTCAGTGACTTTATCAAAAGAAACTGAGACAGAATTAAATCCCATGACACAATTCTTACTGACCTCACTGGGGTTGAGATGTGAGCCCTGGAGGTGAGGCCAGACATTTAGTAACCTGTAAATCCTCTTTAAACTTCTCATTGGCAGCATCAGGAGTGTTATATATGGAGTGCATGTGATGCACATGCAAATGGAATGTGAAAACATGTGCTGCCCTTTCTTTTACTACTTTTTTCTCTCTGTTTGAGGCTGTGTCTTTTTCTTTGACCTTTTTCTATTTCTTTCAGAAAAAGGTCAGCTTGGCTACAACTGGCAATTTAACTAAGGAAGCCAAAAACTAAATGATGGCATTATTTACTGTATTACTAAATAGGCAATTTATAGTTTTCCTGTTGTCAAGAAAGGCGAAAGGAAAAGGAGAGGGAAGAAAAGGAAAGGGGAAAAACCCCACTTCTCTGAGGAAAATTCTTGTATCTCTGGTGCTAGGAGTCTTGCTAAACTTGATAGAGATGACTACTTATTTTTACACTACTTTTTTTTTTTTCTCTTTAGTTTTGGATTGATTTATAGGATGTATTTGAAATATGACCTGTCTCTGGTTAGGGAAAGAGAAATACCGTATTTATCACATTTCTCAGGGAAGCAGCAATGTGTCTGAGGAAGTTCTCCCACTGCTAAAAATTGCCCTGTAGCAATGACATAAGAAGGCAATAATTTTAATGCTAATGTCAGCCATATAGGAGAGCAATAAGAGAAAAGCTTATTTCCTAGGTTAGAGAAACAGTTCCAGGAAGTACTGGGCAGTGAAATCACTCTTCTCCCAATCACCACACCTAACTGCTCCCTATTCTTCCAGCAAATTATAGAGAGTTAATCTGTGTGCAGCAACCATAATATGCTCCAGCATCAGTCTCAGTTCCTTTAGAGAGCATGGTGTAATATTTGAGACATTTTTGCTTCAGCTAATAAACTTACTCTGTGATCTTCAACATACCAATATATTTCTAGATCTTACACCTGATATTGCTTATTGGGATTTTAAATTATCTCTACCTGTGTTGAAAGTTTTATCCTGAGGAATGCTCTTCCCTTTCTCTGTTATTGTGCAGACCAAGGGATCTAGTGAATTCCCTTCCCTTCCCTTCCCTTCCCTTCCCTTCCCTTCCCTTCCCTTCCCTTTCCAGAGGTTTCAGTCACAAAGAGGCTGAGCAGCAGGACTTGTCTCTGGAGTGGCATTAGGGCAAACCTGTGGTCAGGGTGCTGTGCTGTGAGCTGAGCAAAATGCTGGCTGCAAGTGTCTTTACAGCTCCTTCTTTCCTGTTTCCCCTGTGATATGATGGACTGAGTGACACGCTATGCTTGCTTTAAAATGATCTACCTGATAAGTCTGAGGAGCATACTTGATGCCTGAGCAGCATCTACTTGGTAGTTGGCAGCATATTCTGGAAGTTAAACATCTGTGGATGAAATGATGCTGAGTGCTGCTACTGGTAGCGTACTCTCATTATAGAGATCCAGTCATGTATTGTTCTTCTGTCTTAAACAGTGCAGATAGGAAACACATTCAATCATCTACTGGGACAGATTACCAAGGCATGTATTATACTTCCCTGTCTTTCAGTCTTTGATTCCTCTTTTGTCTTTGAGTCTATATCACTTTGAGTCTCAATTAACACTACTGTCTTTGAAGTGCTCTAGTTCAAACATAAAATCCTAGGTTTGTTATAGGAATTGGTGGTTGAAACTATGTGGCCTGCATTTTACTTCAGGGCCAAAAAGATCATTGCAATCATTCCTCCTGGCCATAGAAATCTGATAAGGTCAGAATAATCAACAGGATCCTTAGGTGTGAAGTGAAGCCTGGGGTAAGGGACTTCAGCTCTATTCCTGAACCGTGAGACTCTTGCCTAGAAGATAAAGGTTAGAGAAGAGCCATCAATCTGCTGCGTCTCTGATCATACAGACCTGATTCAGGATGAAATGGTCAGCCAGGGGAACATCATGCAGTCATGGGAATACACAAATGAGCTTTAAGCTTCCTTCATTAACTTTTTCTTCTGGCTTACACTGTGTTCATCTTGGCTATGAAGTTATAGGATTAGTTCAATAAGTAGAACTAAGTGTTATCAGAATTATGAGCAAATACCAAATCCCTTTGCAGTTTTTACCGTAATGTTGACTTAAATTATCAATATCACATTAATGATCATTAGAATTTTTTTTTCATTTTTTAAATACTATATTTACTAAGCCTGTGTTTCAATTATGAATTTGATAAAAACAGCCCAGATCTCTGTGTGGCCAAAAATACTACAGAAATATGAGAAACTGAATGTGCACTTTGCAAAATGGATTGTTAAAGTTCTTTCAGTGTACTGTGAAATCTTTGTATTTTTTCCACATTTTTTCAGGTTCAAAAACCTTACATCCATACTTATGTCTTGGATGGATAAAGTCACTATAAAACTAGTAAGACTTAGACATATGCCAAATGGGGTTTCTTCTTACTTCAACTGTTTCCCTAGATATCTAGATATCTTTTCTAGGGATTTATCCTTCCACAGCAATTCCTAGTAGAACATGATGATTTTGACCCCACTTCAGGAAGTTGTATCCCAGATTTTATTACACTGTCTTATTGAGTTCCAAGCTTCACTAGAGTTTTATTTGGCATACATTGTTGTGTCAATATGTGAATGTACTCAGAATGAGGTATCTACTGGTTATTGTATAAGTTCACATGCTTCTATGCTTTCATATGCTAAAGGGTATGTTTTTATACATACTTGATTTTATTATTCCCTGATGGAGATATTAAACGAGTTTATTATTTGCTAGGAATCCAGGTTTTTCATGGTGTCTGGTTTAAAATCGGTGAGGAGGAGATAGGAGATCCTGTTTATCAAAGATTCTGACTATTTCCCCCAAGCATTATATAAAACTCAGTCTACCTGATGTCAGGACAGGGTGAGAACATATAATGTGACAAAAAATTCCCCTTAACTATTCAAAAGTATCTGTTCTTGGATTTAGCTTACTTGAGAGGAGTAAGAAGTGTAAAACTTTTACCCCTCCAAAGCCCCCCTCCAGGAAAAGGGAAGAAAATCACTTTGTAGCTGATAAGGTTACCTTCCCTATCCAGGTTCCATTTGTAGAATGCTTGATAGCTATTATTTGTTCTCTATGAGATGTGAAGTTGGAGTCACCTTATTTTTATTATGTGTATATTTATATCCCTTAGAAGCAAAAGTGCTCCATTCATATGACAATAGTTTATTGTTATATGTTCAGCACGCAATGCTGCTTTTCTTAATAATCAGAACCAGCTGGCATAAGTACAACAATGATGGCAATGGGTCATGCATGCCTGAATTAGATGCAATGCAAGCCAAGAAAGGCTAACTCTTTAATTCTGTCTCACTTTTTCATGACTGATGCCTTCTGTGAGGAAAGACTGCACAATTCTGTACCGTTGAAATTCTACACTGACATTTAACAGATGCTGAAACAAAATACTTCATTGTAGACTTTTTAGGATGCTGTATTTTATACCATCAATAATTATGATAGTGAATAATTTTTTTCATATTGGTATAACTGATGTAGCACAGGGAAAGAAAAACTGATTTTAACACATTCAAACTATTAGAACATTCTTAAATACATTTGGACAGGCACACATTTCATGTAGTACAAGTCCGTGCCTTTCCCACTGTCTGAAATGTTAACAACTATACTAAAAAAGGTACCACAGTAATGATAAATATTTACAGATAACCAACCAATCTTTCTGAAGCAGTTTTTACAGCCTTCTGAGTATCCATCTACAAAATGTAAAAGTATAAAATTTGCTAAAAATTGAGAATCTCAGAACATCTCCTTTAAAGGACTGTATTTTTGAAGGTCTTTATAAACCAACATTTATGTTACACTTTATTCTTTTTAAGTGCTAGAAAATTTTAGAGGATAAATTTCCTCAAACCTCATGGCACATGTAAGGAGATTTTTTGCATACCTTTATATGGAAAAGTGACTTGCCAAAAGTAACAGGGAAAAAGGCAATATCAGTGGCACTATCAAAGCTTCTACTCTATTCAAAGGTCCTATTCTGGAATTCACACAACTGTACATTTAAATCTGATGGCAGTATCCAGGGGTTATAGTTGAAATTATACCAATCTTTAATATCAATTTTACTAAAACTAAGGTTTCACTTCCTAAAAAGTAAAGTATTCACCAACACTGTTTATCTCCCACTCATCTAAACTTGACCTTCTGGTTTATTTAAATTTACTAATTTTACAGGTATCTATGGCCTTCCAAAGCTTACTGCTTCCCCTATGTTATATACAGTGCACTGTATAATGGAAGCTTTTGCTTCTCCTCCAAGTGTAAGTTGAATCTGGCAATAGCCATTAAGGTGGTAAGGCACGTTTGAAACTACCTAATTTCCCAGCAGGAAATCTTAATTTTGTGAGCTAAGTAATCTGCATTCAAGGCCAAGAACTAGTTCCAAGAGACACATTTACCAATTGCTTGACTAGGTCTCAGGCCAAGCCACAATACTTGCATAAAATATAGTTTTGCTGTTGCAGATGTCATATGGTGGCTTTATAACGTATAATAATTATTTGTGTTTATTCCTAAAAACTTGAAATCAAGTATACTATTCAAAGCCTGTGGTCTATTATCACAGCATGTCAGTCACTTAAAATGTTAAGAAAACATTAAAACCACTTTGGCTAACAGAGGTGGTTAATATGTAGCAAAAAATAACAGCTGAAGAGAAGGTAAAAGGAATGCACTAAACATCTCTAATCTGATTAATTTTATTTAATCTTAAGAATTCTAAAGTGTCTTGAATTTAGCTGTAATTCAAAGTGCTGAAAAACATAGAATTTCACAGTATCAGCTAGGTCTGGAAAATCTAAGTAACTTGATCCTCAAAGATTTTTAAAAAATAGGTATCAAGTTTATCGCTATAAACAGTGTGGAACTTCAATTCCATGTTGTCTTTCTCCCTAGCAGCAAATGAGAGGGTACATCTTAAATCTGCGCTGGAGCCAAAACAAACCCAATGACATTCTGCCTGAATGGGAGCCTATTTTCAGATTTGAGATTTTGATAATTCAGAGGGTATCTATTTCACACAATAATCCTTACTTTTATAGCTTCAGATACAGCCTAAGCTAATTATTTTAATTTAATTAGTGTTAGTTTTTCATTAGTTATATGACTTCTTACCTCATGAATAATCTCATTCCTTGTAGCTGAGAATTCACTATGAATATTACAAAAAATAACAAATCTCCTGGGTTGAGATAAACTGAGGTTAAACATTAGCAAAACATTTCTACAGGAAACACAAAACAAGGGGTTTTTTAATGGCAATTACAGAAACGGTATTGCTTGTCACAAATGGTTTAGGTCTTGATAAACCTGTTTGGAAGCAGGGTGAATGAATCTCTTGAAGTATATTCCACACCTAATCTATGCATTCTCTGAAGCAAAATAAGTTTGAAAGCCATAATTTTGGTTTCATTTAAAATACTGTAGTTTGTGTTTATTATGATGGATTATAAACTACAAGATTAAAAATTGAAATGTATGTTCCGCAAAACACGTCCAGAGGTATTCCCTAAAAACATGTTTTATAAAAAAAATGAACTTTATATTCCAGTCTTAATTATACTCAGGTGTAGTAATACATCTTTAATTAAAATTGAGATGAGATTTTTAGTAACACCTTACCATGTGAGAGAAAGGCAGTCTCTACTAAAGATTTATATGTTGCATATAGTGTGTTTTATTGCCTGATGGTGAATGGGTGAATATGCTGAGGCACTCTCTATTAGTGGAAACTCGCTGTATGGGTTTTAAGTTAATAGTTAAGAGCTTTCCTTTGGCTTGCTTTTCCTTGTTTTCCTTGCATTGGGTGAATGTCACACCAGTCTTAATCCCTTTTAAATTACATTTCTGATTATGGAACAGAATTGCTAGCAGTTTTCCTACTGTAATATTAAGATATAATCTGTGAGTTTAGTTCCAAGGCCAGGGTTTGGTAACTATTATCCTTAACAACTCTATATAATAAAATTAATTTTAGAAATGATTTTGTATGTTTACATTCTGTTCTATTCTCTCCTATTTTTGTCTGTTAGAAGTCTAAAAGTATAAATACAACTTAAAACCAAACACTAAACCACAATCAAGACAAATAATTTCTTCATACCTGATGAAGTTGTCAACTAGAATTCAAAAACTTTCTAACCAAGATAAAGAATCCTATAATTACCCATTTCTGTGATGAATCACCATAAGTAACTACCAGACTATCAAAACAACATGTACATGAAACATTTATATAGAATTTTCGTCAAAAACAGAGGACAGAGTATGACTGTATGTTATTTTCCCTCCTTTCTGCATTGTGGAGACAATATAGAACTTTTTTCTTCAAGCATTGCAACTTTCAGTGCTAATCGTTTTAATAATAGGGTAGGCACATGACAGACCTCATCCCAAGAGATACTGAAAACTGTGTTTTGCCTACCTGGTTTTCTTTTGCTTCTGTCATTGCAGCACTTTGGTATCCCTGATTGCAATGGTTAGTTGAGACTCCTCAGGATCTTTGACATTCATTATTTTATGAGCAATGTCTACTAGTTCTCTGCTATATCTTTTGTTTATCTAATGACTGTAGAAACCCTATTCCAGGGGGTTTATAATCCTTAAGGATAAATCTGAACAGCTACTGGGAATTTGTAATGTATGCTCTGCTTCCTGTGAACCTCTAGAATAGTAGAAACAGAAAAATGCTCTTTTGTGAGGCAGGATCAATGACGATAACCCAAAGTTTCTGAAAAGTTATCATTTGAAGATGAGATTATGACATGAAAGTCATGATCCTTTGTGCTTCTGGAACATCCTGCTGTGAATCAGCATTATGTTTTAAAATCAACCACGAAGTATCTGCTTATATGGAAATCAGAAAGAAAGAAATTATTCCAGGCATAGGTTTGGATCCAAAACCACTTCCAGCCCCAGTTTGACAGCAAAGTTGTTTGCAAGTAGATTGAACAAAAACTGTACATTTCACACTTATAATAGAAAAAATACCTGAATTAAGTGACCAGTCATTAACACTTTTTTAGAATAATATTTAAAAAATATATCAAACAAGATTAAATATCTAGCTGTATAATTTCTGAGCATAATCTTTCTACACAGAAACAACAAAACTACTAGGAGAGACAAAGGCTTACACCAAGACCAAAAAGCATGTGACAGAGATGAAGGAAAGCTATTAAAAGAAAAACATCTGTTCCATGTTTTTGTTCCAAAATCTTTTTTGTAATTAATTCCCATTTACTTAAATCTACTCCTCTAACAAACATTTCTCTCAAAATTGGGTATTTCTAGATGAGAGGAAAATCCGTATAACTGTATTCATCAGCTTGCCCTCCTTCAAGTCATCTTTCTAAAGCCCAGCCTTCAGTAATACCTGCATATGACAAGGAGAAGGTGGTAAATATAATTGCTTGTCCCTTCTGGTAAAAAAATTGTGCAAAGTTACTATGAATTTATTGTTCTGTCTTTATTACCTCTAGCAAAACCACTTTCTAAATAAAAGACAATTCACTATAGGCAAATAAGGTCTTTCAAGGAGACACTACTGGACTGTGGGATCCAACCTTGCTGTGCCATCTACTTGATGCTGCAACATAAGTTCCAAAAATAATAATAACAATTCAATAGCGAAAGTTGAAGTAATTAAAAAAATGCTGATGGATTAACTGCAAAATGGAATGAACAATACAAGATACTGATCTTTGACATCACAGTAGCAAAAAAAATGAAGTATAACAGTTTTATATCTAAATGTTCTTATTGGTATGTGGACTATTTGTGTAGTCACAAATTACTGTAGAACTGTCTTCAACTTGTTTTCCACTGCTGGCATGCAACTGGGAAATGAGTGGCACATGAAGAAGTGATACACTTGAGGCAGAAGCATACCCAGAGCTGTTGTCATGGAAAAACTGAATGCATAGGAAATTGACTTAAAGTTAAGGAAATGAAACAGGGATAAAATGAAGTTTTCATTTTAAGTTAGACAATGATTCTTGCAGTCTATAATAATTGCTCTAGGGTCAGTCTTGCAAAATTTCATTTCAACACAATTTACAATTAAATGTTAATAATTTTGTTCAACAACAATTGGCTACTAAAAAAGAAAAAATCTCTGATTTATCATCCAAAAATAATAGGTGGGCATGTCAGAAAAAAATCTAGCAAAAATCAATACCTGTCAAATTTACTCCTTATGCCTTCATGTGAAAGCTTGGTTTCAGATTCAAAAATCAAGTTTATGATTACCAAAACACAAAAACCTTTTCCACGTATATCCATTCAGAGACAAATGGAATAGGCACTACTGCCTTACTTACAAGTTTTATTACCTTTTGACACAATGACATGTAGTACATAGAACACATGGAGGCATGAAGATTAATATACGCTACCGTATTCTTTTTACTGTGACATTAGTTATAAACTAGAATTTATCTGATTGAGCTTTGCAACTGGAAATGTCAGAATCAGGTTTTTACAAGGTATGATGGAAAATGTAGCCCTCATAAAGAGTTACCTTCCCTGTTGTAATAAAATCTAGACTTCAACTTTCAACACTAAAGGGGTGTTCCTGCTTGCAGCTAGTCATCATTAATGTCTACCTGTGAACTGGTCACTCTGCTGTGACCAGGGTTTTCTATCCTTATTGAAGACTTTCTTTCTCCAGTTCTTTAGGAGTGTTTGTAATCTGAGTAAGCAATGCTACACGACTTCTAGTGGGGTAAAAAACATATGTCTGCATGATGCTGTAACTAGAGAGCAGGAAGATGTCATTCTTCAGTTGATGGTTACAGGGACAGTGAAAGAAGTTAAGAAATACAACTGAAGACAATAAAAAGATAAATACATCTGAAAGAAATATGGAGCTGGGAATCAGGCTACTGGAAATATGTATAGGGATCAAGGTAGGTGAAGGAATAAAATTTTTAGAACCAGAAGGTTTAAAGGCAAGTGAATCTTGGCGTAGAATAAGAGATCTAAAAGCAGTGAACGAGGTAGAGCTGATTGCAGAAAAAAAGCTTATCAGTCTCTGGGGAAGATGCTATCCAACGAGAAGACACTAGAATCTATGGAGCAATCAGGAGTGAACAAGGGTTTCTAAGAAGGTATCAAGAATCATTGTGGGAACTGAAAGGAGGGGAGAAATAAGAGCAGGACTTCCAAACTTTCTGTCATATTATGACAAAGAAAAAATGAGACAAGTATGTTTTTCTGGCATCAGATCTTCTGTCATAACCTTGTGGAGGACTAATCAAATGTTTACTTTTAACTGTTTCTTACTTGCATTATTATCCATTGATCCCTTTGGGACACAAGTGAGGGGAAAAACTGCATTTATTACCCTGTCATGTGTCATCAAGCATGCAGTCATCTGTGCTTAGCCTGCCTAGGCTTCTTTTCCAACTCAGTTATACCTTGCATATCACATGACTCTAGGGTCCTTTAAAAGGGGCCTTGATGTTTTCCAGCGTAAGTACAAGAAAAAAAAGCACTCTAAATTCAGGCTGCATTCACTCTCATGGAAACATAGGTGGCTGAACTACAGCTGGCAACATGTCTACGTAGGATTGATTGTGTCAGGCAGCCCACCTTATTTGACCCTATTCCTTTCTCCAGCCCAGCAGCAACATGGGTAGAACCTTGTCAATAATCTGCAGCTAATTTTTGCTGAGGAGAGTGGTTCTGAAGATAGATTGAGCCGGGCACTAAACATGTTCAGCTAGCCCACATACACTCACAACTCTCTTGGATGTGTCCTTGACAGGTTTTGCATAGCTTACTTTCTGCCTTGTAGCACTAGATGCTATAAACAAGATCAGAGGAATGACCAGCATTAAACACTTCTGTTAATCAGCTCTGAAGAGTCTTTTGCTCCATTAGATGGGGGAAATAAAGAAAGATGCAATTGATTTTGTCATTTGCTGAAGAGAAGAGGAATGTTAAGAAAGGATTAAGAGACATAATATACAGGAGAAACTTCCACAAGCCTGAACACTCAGATTAAAATTCCCTCGGGATTTTATAGTGGAGAAGAATGACCACTGGGAGCAATGCATGCAGGGAGGTTGGCTATAACAGAGCTGTATCCCCATAAACCAACACAAAGATTGGCTATAAATACTACAGGTTTCCATTAATAAGGTGGAGATATTACTGCCATGAAGAATAGCAGCTTTGCTTGAAAATGTGAATTTTCTTTGGAAAGGAGCTTCTTTTTGGTGGTGTCTGCAATCCTCTTCTTTCCAAAAACCTTTCACTTAAAATCCTTATTTCATTCCCTTCTCCAGCATAATTCCAACCCTCACAGATGACCAATCACCACTGAGCCATGCTGGCTTCTTAAGTGTTTTCATCTGATTTATTGTTTTACTAGTGTTGCTGATAGTGGACTAATTTGTTCCCCTTTACTTAAAAGTTTCCATTTACTTCAATCCATTTCATTCAAGATTTGCAAACCTGGGCCAACTCAAAATAACTTTTTTATTATTCATTTTTTTAAACAAGTTTGCTCTCTCAGCTCTGCTTTAAAGAATTGCCACTTTCCTCTCTTTAAGAATAAAAACTTTAAATGTGGGTGTCCATTTATCTGGGAGTATTATGGATGCTCATTAATTCCACCCCGCCCCAAACCTTTTTCTCCCCCAGTTTTGATGTAGTTTACATCTGTACATTCTCAAGCAAGCGGGGACAGGAGGGAAATTATTCCATTTCTTATACTCTGGGCTAAACTGTACATGTTCTGCTGTTTTTCACATTTAAAGTCTGGAACGCTCTCCTCTGCTTTCAAACACATGTATTTGACTGAACTTCCATCAACCCCAACAGTGCAACTTCACTGTAAGTTTTTGTGCAGACACAAGAAAGCTGCTAGTTGTCAATGGACACCTTGATGCATTCAAGTTTTATAAATAACCAAAACTATTTTGCAAGAAAGAAGACTGAAAGAGTAATTTCAAAACACTCCCTCCTCCACCACCTAATTTCTTTATAAAATAAGGCAGAGGTGATTTCTGCTGTGATTGAATGGAAGAAAATATCTTAGGCAAACAGGCATTTTTCAAGCATACTCTACTATAGCCTAAGACACGGAATTACCACAACCACAAATTACATAATTCCTTTAAACTGAGTTACCTGGGGTGAGGGGCAATCAAATTCTGTCCTAACGACTTTTTATCTCCTGAATTAAGCGTTAATTAATTCAGGTTGATTTTCATATCCTCTCCTGCATCTTCTCCCATATATTGTGTACCCTGTGCTATTTATCTCCAGGGGCATCAAAGAGATTTAAAACCATCCTGCCTGGCAAAGGGAACCATTCAGTTACTATTTTTGTTCAGGATCAAGGTGTACGCAGCAGCTCAGAATATCATAAAGGAAAGGATTTCTCATAACTTTATGATTTTAGATGGGTTAAGAATAAGACTACATAGTTCATTCTTTTATATATTTGTCAACATTACAAAATACGAAACATATTTTGAAGGTGTGTCCTTCTTGTCTTTAATCACACAACATCTCCCAACAGAATAAACTCTGACTGTATTTTTAGTATCTCTTATCAGCCACACAGTTCAGTACTGACAACCTTTGCTGGAAGTCAGTCTCTGTCCTATCATTTTCTTAGGTATCACATGAAGAATACTTCATCTGAAGTAGAAAGTGCTGAGGCAGTAATCTCCTTAATAGTTTATCTTCAGTAAAACTGTGCTCCCATGAGACCCTTCCTAACACAGTGGCACATTGCTAATGTGACCTGCAAACTAATTTAAGTCTATTATAAAAGCCCTGATGTACAGAAACAAGGGGTTTTTTTGCTTTGCTGATACTGCATACTTTATTTGCTGCAGGAAATTTTGTAGATCAGTCTTACAGACCATTGTCTGTTTGTCATGTAAGCAAGTTAGAAAATCTTGGCATTGCTTTCCTTCCCCTGGATACTATTTTATATTTCACAGATCAGTAAACATACTCCTAAAGGCCGCTAGAATACTGCATTTACTGCTTTTCTGCTTGCTGGTGGGCTGGGCAACTGTTTTGGAAAGTTACTCCTTAATAAAGTCTGTTCTAATAATTATATGCTACTACAAAGAAGGTAAAGTGATTTAAAAGGTGAAAACTATTATTTCTGTGTCAAGCAAGGTTATTAACTAAACTTCAAAACTATGTTTTAAAATTCTGGGAAAAAAAAGGTTCTGGATACTGACATTTGTAAGGATTATACACACTGCACATCAACTAACAGGAGCCATAGCAACCATGGTCATTAGATAGGACACTATTTCTACCTACCATTCTCTTCAGCACTGACAGCAGATGAAACAACTAAACAAATTTTTTATATGTAAAGCAAGTTGATTCTGTATTTTCTGAGGACTTAATGAAAATATTTATCAAATAAAGCTGTTTCCAAAATAAATTTTGAGTACTTTTGACTAGGTACGCTCACTTAGTTACCTATGTTGTAGCTATGTAACAGAAAAAAAAAAAAAAGTTTTTTGCTTTGTGGTATTCTGGGTGAAAAAAACAACAAAACCCAAACCAGAAACATTTTGCATCCACCTTCAAGATTATAGTCTGTATATACTTCAAGAAGTATAACATGTTTGCATGCTGGTAACCTGAGAATAAAATAAAAATAAAATGAAAAAGTAAGAGGAAAAAAAATGTTCTAAGATGATATAAGAGAAGTCATGATTTCCTCCTGTACATTCTTCACCCAACTTCTTCATTTCTGCCTCCCTGATGATCTCTTTGGGAACAATTACATAGCAAAATGCATCACACTTTCACCATATAGTTGTGTTGAATGGTCCACACGGATTGCTCAGATAGGTATTGCTATTGTTACTCTCCAACAGGCAATTTAGTGCTTCTTGGCAGAGCTCTGCATTGCTGCAGAGTTCCCCTGACTTCAGGTGCTGAACCCTGCTCAGAGAACCTGAGCTTCTCCATTTCTCTCAGCCAGTTCTGTTTGTTTCTGCAGTTGTTATGTAGTTATATGGTTATAGCTGGCAGAAGGGATTAAAATATTTTTTTTTCCTCCTTGTTCATTCACAAAAAACCAAATCTACTTTCAGCCTCACATTTCACTGGTTTTTAGCGTACATAGATGTAGATGTAATCCTGTCTAACACTGAAGCTACAAACACTATTCCAGCATTTGCAAGATATGCTGATTTATGTGTCAAAGTTAATTGTGGTTTTCTTTACCAAGGAAGAGACTGGAGATCTTGTAAAAGTCTACATTCGTTTGTGCTTATTGGTGCAATAATTGTTCTTTTTCCATCAAATATGTTCTTGTGCCATGTCCCTTGTTTTGGAAGAATTTTGGTTTTTTAGGATTTTAGCTATGTCTCTGATATTTCAGATTGTATTTTCCCAAAGAAAATCTAAGAAAGAGGGTGTCCCTTCCCCAACATTCTCAAATTAACAGGCAGAAGGAACTATTGCTCTTTTTTTGGAAAAAGAAAATAAATTAATCTTTCTTCCCCCCCCCGCCCCCCCCTCCCCCCCCATCTCTGTCTAGGCTTCTAGAATCTCCTGACAGTTTGTATTCCTGGACATTTTGATAGTAAACTGTAAACTTCCAGATAATCTAAACTCAGACATTGAATATAGGAATAAGAACCTATAATTAAAAGCCAAACTTTCTAAGTGCATTATAGAGAAAAAGAGATGCTCTGATGTACCATTTTGAAATACCTAAAGCTAAATGACTGATGTTAATATATTTCATAGTCTTATCTGTGATTCTATAGGAGTATTTGTCTTAGTGTCTAGGTAACATTAGGCTACAGGCAAAGATTTAAACAAATGAGATTTCACAAGGAAGTTGGAGGGAATGGAAAAATTATCTAGTAGATATAGTACAGATAATTATTTCTTAATTTCAAAGTATATGGCTACTTATCACTGTTGAAAAATGTAAGTAAGGATCAAACAGGGAACCACATAAACAGGACGATACATTATGGTTTCAATCTGAGAAAATCTTCATTCCAATATTTGCTTTTTAAAAACACAAATAGTCACAGGATCTCAGAATGGTATCTTGGGCTCTTCCCTGTTTGAGAATATCATGTAATAGGAAAGAACATCTGGAGAACTGAAGACAGGCTTCGATTATGTCTTTATAATCTGTTATTCAATCATTAGAAATATTGCAACCAAAAGTGTTGCTTGTTGAAAGGAGTAATAAAAGCAAATTAGAAAGCAAATTAGAACTTATCATTCAACACTCCAATTTACTATTTTGGAGTAACAGTATTTTTCCAGATCAGTTTTCCAGTAAATAAATTTCAACAAATCAATAAATTTAATCTAAGTCAGAATCTTATTTCTTTGAAAATGCTATCTCAGCTATGAAGCTTTTGCAGTAACTGATCAAATAAGAGGATGATTTTAAAAGTTTGCATGGATATTCACAGAAGTCTGACTGGTCTTTATGGGAGTTGTGTGGCTAAAACTCTTGTGTAGCACCTTGAAAGTATACTCTATGGTATCTTAGAAAAGGGGCTTTGCATACTGTAAGGCTACTCAATGACATGTGTGAGGTTAAGTCAATACATTACTGTATGAATGCTTTATTACCCGTAAGAGGTAGCAAAAAGACATAGCCTAGAGGCTATTTCCAGTTCTTGTGCAGCAATGGTAAATTAATCAGGTCTGTTATTTTAGCTGCATTTGGTCAAATGTGTAGCAGAATGAAAGGAAAGTTTTAAAGAAAATATGATGCTCCAAAGGCAGTGTGACAACAGATGAGAAGTATCTCATTTAATCAACGTGGTTTTGATGTAAAAATCATTAGTTCCTTTGGGTTTTTTGAAGAGAGGATCCAAAGAATGAGGTATTGATCAACTGTGACCCCAGACAAAGACACGATATTAAACAGTTTATAATAGGCAGAAATGACAGTTCACATCTTCAGGATACTGTTTCCCAACACCTACCACATGAAATTCCTTACTTCTAACACTCCTTGGTGTCACTAGAACACAAATATCTACTCATGGATAGGAAAATATAGTGCAATTCATAACAATGTTTATAAAAACTGAACATTGTTCTTCTAGTGGCAACATAAAACATATAGCATATTCACCAAATTGGTGAGAATATTTTCTACAGGGTAAAATAGAAGTCAGAACTTTTTTCTGAATGGAGCATTTACAAAATATTCACTCAGAGATTTTTTTTTGTGATTATTAAAAACCTGCATTGGTTAATGTTTAGATAGCTACAATTCAAAGGAGACTAAAGTAGTTAGAATCATCATATGTCTGGGGGAAATGACTAACATCATATAATGACATGACAAATGCTTGGTCTATTCTGTAATTATCTAGTTTATCTGAAAATCTTGCAAAAGTATTAAACAAACAGCAAAGAGAGAGTTCTATCAGTACAAAAGAAAACACTCCACAAAACCACAATTAAATAACTGCAGAAAATATTGTTCTTAAATTGAAATTTTTATCAATATTAAGTCTCAGGGCAAGATAGATTTTTATGCTTTTATATTTAATTATGAAGCACTATTTAATGATCAAACAAGGCAGATATCTATTCCTGATTGAAAAATCTCAGAAGGTTCCCTGTTCAAATAAATATCCCTCAAAACCTGATGAATTTATAAGAACACATTTAAATCTGTTAGCAAGATCTTACTTTCATGCACAGTTTGTCTTTTAAGCTAAAAGCAAAAAAGACTTTTTCATGGCATTAAAATATTTTGGCCTCTAGGGGAAAAAAGGGGGGGGGGGGGGAAATTATGGAGGTATGTGTACAACAGAGCAATAACAAGAACTTCAAGCACTCTTCTACCAACCAAGGAAGATTTTAAGTTTACTTCAAAGGCTGCTTTGACCTTAAGTTTGAATTTTACTACATCTACTATTGATGCTGGCTTTACTTTTCTATAACCACTGATTAAACACACGAAAGCTGTTGATTTCATTGCTGAAGTGTTTTTGTTTCACTGATTCAGAAAAAATAAGCATTTCTCCAGTCATTTTATTTTTCCCCTGAAAAAGATGTAATTCTGAATTATCTTTTTCAACATTTATAACCCTTATGCTGTCGTTCCAGAATTCCCTCTAAAATGTACAATTAATCAGACCTGGATAGTAGTGTTAATGTCCCCTTAAAAAGTATGTGAATTTATGAACCAGACGGGGTTTGAAATGGAACTTCTTCATAAAATATATGGTAAATAACTGCAATATATGTTATATTGTAGTGCATAGATATCTCTTTTTCCTTGTGACTCTCAAAACTGTAATGATCAGGGTATCAAGGGCTCTATGCAAATACTGCAGAATGATAATGACTTTAAAGTAATATTAAAAATCATTCAAATTGTTCTGAGATGTTTTCTTCAGATTTTGGAACTGGCCCCTATAGATCTTCCTATCAATAGCATAATTTTCTGAATGGGTGGCATCTGGCCTCATTTTTATAAGCAGGACTTCCCATTCTCCTAGTGCTTCTTTGGCTGAGTCACTACTGGAAGTTTATTTTTGGACAGTGGAAGTAAATACAGCACTTAATTGTCTCACACATCAGTTAATCTCACAATATAAGCCACAACCATGGGGTTTTGGTACAGTAAGCTCTGAGGGGCTTATTTTGCTTATTCCACAAATACTTCCCACCCCTACCTGGTATTGTTTTGATACCAGTCTCTCCAATTAAATCTATGGTAGTTCTTAATAGGAGAAACTTTCAGTAAGAATCTCTGCAATATATTTCTCTCATGACAGATTTTTAATTTCAGAGTGATATATGATGTATATTTACCATATACAACGTTATGTATATTTACCACACATTTTTCAGTATTAAGGAAAGGTTTACACAGCCTAAATAGAAATAAGAGGTAAAAAATAAATAAGTATATTATATAGAATAAATAATTTTGATAGATAGAAGATGGGAGTAGACTTCAATCTTTTCCTGTTTTAATACATCAAGCAAAAGAATAAGAAATGCTTTGGAAATAAAGAAATAAAAAAGTATCTGAAGAAAACACTAATATTAAGTTGGTTTTCTACCCTCCTGCAGATCCAATTAATCATGCCCATATAATTTTTAAGTCAAACCGCAATCCATCCATACCTGAAGATAAATTTTCAATAAAGAAAACTGACAAAATTTGCAGGGTCTTCAGTCGCAGATTCCACCACCCAATAAGTGATATTTTTCACTAGAAATGTGGTACACTCATATCCTATTGCTCTGTTACTTGTCATAGTTTCTCACTGTGAGACATCACAAAATCTGAAGAAAAACTATTGGTCTTTTTTCTATTTTTTGGTGAAAATTTCAGATGTATTAACACCGTGACTCAATAACCAAAGTCTTTCACTTATGGAAGGTATATTGTAAAAAGTTATAACAGTTGAATAGGGAATTTGAAGACTTAAATGTAACATGAAGATGCCTTAGATTTTTTTAATTTCAAAAATCCTTATTTCATGTAATATTTGGATACTAAAATACCTAAAACTATAGGACCTGAGTCTTCTAACTCAGAAAAGATAACTGCTACAGCCATACTAAGTGATGTTGCGTATATTCCTAACATAACTGGATTCTCATTCCTTACATTACAGAGGATACCAAATGGTTTTTCATAATCACACTTGAATCATGTCTCCTCTACAGTACTTGAAATTCTTCATTTTCAACAATCTTTTACCCATTGCCATTGTATCCATTCACTATTTAAACTTGTGTTTCTCCTACTATGATCCTTAAATAAAAAATTAAAAAATAAATTAATAATACTCTCCAATAAATTGAAGCAAAAACAATCTTCCACACCACTAAGACCTAAAAAAAAGAAAAAAAAAGAAAAAAAAAAAAAGAAGTGATATAGTAAAAAAAAATGGCATAAATCTTTGGATGATAAATTTTTAAATCCATTATAACCATAGTTCAGTAGCTCTTATTGTGACTAAGACCTGGTTTCAGATGGGACAGAGTTAATGTTCTCCCTAGCAGCTGACATAGTGCTGTGTTTTGGATTTAGTACTAGAAGAATGTTGATAACACCCGGATGGTTTAGTTGTTGCTAAACAGTGCTTACACCAGTCAAGGACTTTTTCAGCTTCCCATGCTCTGCCAGGGGCACAAGAAGCTGGGAGGGGGCACAGCCAGGACAGCTGACCCCAACTGATGAAATGGCTATTCCATACAATATGACATCATGCTCAGTATATAAATTGGAGAGAGTTGGCTGGGGGGCAGTGATTGCTGCTTGGGCACTGTCTGGGCATTAGTCGGTGGGTAGCAAGCAGTTGCACCGCTTGTTTTTCCTGGGTTTTGTTTTTCTCTATTTTTCTTTTCCTTTCAATTTTATTGTTGTGGTTGTTACTACTATTATTATTACTCTTATGGTTCTCTCTTGCATCCTGCAGTGGCAGGGAAGGTAAGCAAGCAGCTGTGTGGTGTTTGGTTGCCGACTGTGGCTAAACCATGACACTATAGCACAAGACAGATAACATTTAAGTTATCCTGGAGCTTAACGGAACAGTGAGAGTCACTCAGAATAGTTTAATTTTATATTACCTGCAGATGTATTAACATTAGGCCACCAAAACCAGGTGGGAGTGTGAATATGAGATTTATTTAATGTTAGGGATTTCCCTGCATGCATATGCAATTATAAAAAAAAAAATTGTGCCAAGTAACTTTTAAAAGAAAATTTTGATTAATTCATATCTATATACATTTCTTTTAATTCTAGCATGTGGAAGTATGTGTTTTAAGCACTGAGCTGTGTTTAAAATATCTGAGAGAGCTGATTTCTTTCCTCTCATCCAATGTACACCTGTGCAGCTCTGAACTCTTTATACCTTTACTCTTCTTGATGACTTTAGTGGAAACAGGACTGGGCTAGATTTGCTTCAATGCCTGACTGTGAACAGAGTATATTTAACATTGAGCTACAAAGATTTTTAAAATGTTACAATCAAAAACATGCAGTAATGATGTAAAAATACTAAGAAAGGAACTCCAAGTTTTTCTCAGGAAACTAAAAAACCAAGACTTTTTTCTACCCCACAAAATTTGCTAAAGATTAAGGTGGTTTTAAAGTGGTAGGTGCATTTTACAGACACAGGCAATGCAAAAAAACTAGCTGCTGTAATGGGCAATAACTCTGATATCTGTGCATTTGGACAACTTCTTATTAGCTATGTTTTACTGTTTGATGTTTTATGTGTGTCTTAAATAGTAAACCAGCAATAAGAAGATGTTAGATCTTGTTGGGTTTTTTAATACAACTTTTTTTAAAGCATCAATGTTATTTACATTTATGTAATATTACCCAATGCCTCCTAATTAAAAAATTACTTAGAAAATAGCTTTTTTAAACTTTATCTTCTCGGCGTTTTGTGTCATTTAGGCAATCACAGGTTATTTAGTTGAATTCACTTTATATGTCTAAAGTTTTCATCTAACAATTTAGATACACTATAGTTTGATTCTTAATGATAGAATTTGAACATCTTCCTCATAAAATTATTAATAACACAGTAGCCTCTTACCTTTGAAAGTATTTTCCTATCCCTAATGTCAAAGTTAAAATATTTCTAATAGCAAATTATATCTAAATATTTGCACTATTCAAGATATAGACATTCTTGTAATGTATTCTCCTATTACTGCTGAAGGACATTGAAATAAGAATTGTTTGAACTAACAACAATGTTGTATAACAAGACTCATAAAGTACTCAGTGAAAGATTTTGTCTGAGACAGAAAGCATATTGTAAATATTATTTAAAAAGTCACAAATCTCCAGCATACAGAAAATTGTATTTTTTAATACATGGATTAAATTTATTAGTGGTATTAGGCACATTTATTAGGTACTGACATTTTCAAGGAAGTGTAATGAGATTTAAGGGTTTAAATTTTTTATTAAAATGAAGGAAAGGTAACAAAATTCCATAGGAAATAAATGATTGGCTTTTGGTATTTATCATTTCCTATTACAGTAAACCTAAGAAGCATACAGCAAAGGAAAAACCATGTCTCTTGGCCTTTTTTGGGGGGTTCAATAGCATTTAAGAGGACAAGTCATCCTTGTTTGATACCATAAACATCCACTGGAATTTTAGTTTCTTGTCTCCTGTTCATGTCAATTTTGCACTGACATCTATGCATACATAAACCAGTTTAAACACTCTCTCATTTTAAAATATATTTTTAATCTTATATCCTGTTAACATGAAAAAGGTCTTTGGACAAAAATCTGGAAAAAAAGTTTGAAAAACAATTATTATAAAATGCAAGCCCGCATGTTTTACCAGGCTTTAAAAATGGGGTAGAGATGGAGACAGAAGAGTCTAATTTTATAGGTTTTTTTCTTGCAAAAGACATATCTATTAAAATAAAAGACTAGAATAAAATATTGAAGAGACAAAACCATGCAAGTTTACTTGCCTGTGAAAATCTCATTATGAACAGGAATTAAAAATGAAAACTCAGTTGTCATTGAATGTCCTGAAAATTAGGGCTCATCTATGAATGTGATTTGTTCAACCTCCTATGTGATATAGACCCTTGTAGTCTATATATATCATCCTGTAGTGTATATATAACTGTCCTCTAATTTTTTGGGGGGGTCAAGATTATCAAAATAACTCACTAAGATTTCTAAATGCTTTTTCTAAATGTATCTCACATTCCTCCCCTCCCCCCCCCCTTCTTCTATGTAAATTCTAATCCTCTGTACTGACATTCCAACTATGAACATTATTTTTTTTCTCTGACTCCAGGCAAGTCACTGAACCTCTCTGTCCTCCATCTATAAAATTAGCCTTGGTTTTGGGTTTTAATAGCATTGATTAATTAATCATTTTTGGAAATCCTGGAGATGTAAAGTACTACTATACTACTGCTCAAGTCTTTGTAGCCTTTAATTTAATATATGTGACTCACAGTCAGGATCATGTTTTAAAGCATTGGGTGGGCTAGGGTTTTGATTCAGGGCATTTCAGCACATTTAAATTCAGCACACAAAAAAGAGCTTCTTTCAGTAGATTCTTCCTTTTGGATTGGACACCTGTCAAACCTGGAAAAATATGTCAAACCAGCCAGGTTAGTTAGGTATTCAAGCAGTCTGTGAAGCCTGATGCCAGAACAGGTATCCTGTGGCTCACATAAACCCTACATTGAGTCACTTCCTCCTAAAACAAATCTTTTTTTTCTGTTAAAAGAAGAAAATATTTTTTCAGCACTTTACGACTTTTAACAACATGTAACATCATTTATGATGTGTTACTGTGGCCATAAATGACTTGATGCTGTAAATCATCAGTATTTCTTATTTCTGAATGGGAAGCCAGAAATACTGAGTAGGTCATACTCAGTTCAGCTTGAGCAAATGAGAGAACTGCAGTTCTGGTGTTTCACAATATCTCAGCTAGTACCTGAGGAATATATGACACTGAAGTCCTTATGTCACCTTCCAGTTAGAAACCAAAGGAAATGATACATTAGAAAAACTGGCATAAGTTGATACTGTGTTGATAGCTTTCAGTTTGGGGTATTTGTGTTATAGTTTTAAGTTGATGGGAATGCCTTGATGGGAACAAGAAATGGGATTACAAACTCATCTGTCATGCACATTAATATGTGTACACACACACACACAAAGAACACTTTATTTCAATGTATATCTAATCTTGCTAACCTAATCCTGATATAATTTCAATTTGTAGAAGGTTATTGCAAATGTAGCCATTGTTCAAGACTCCAGAAACACAAAAGTCAGCACTTTTCAAACACATATTCTAATTTATTTTATTTTGTTTTGCACACAGTGTCTGATTCTTCCAAAGCTGTCTAAGGGATTTGGATTCTTAAAATCTCCTATTTTGATGGGAGTTGGACAACCTGACTTCATAAAGAGCTTTAAAAATTAAGCCAGCAGCTTTATTTTACTCTGCAAATTCAGAGTACTGAAATGATATGCTGAAAAGGTCTGTATCTGCATTAAGACAACACTGATTTCAACTGCCTTATCCCTGTACTGATCACAAGACTGAACTGACACCACAGAATTCGATGCAAATATTGCAATTTATGTAAACAGGAGAAGGAAAACATTTCTTTTCCACTAATGACAAGCTGCATTTTGGTTAGAACAAGATAGAAGCTTGCTGGCCTTTTCATGACTATAGCATTAACAATGCAATAGTTTCTCCAATTCCTAGTAATGTAGATTAAATTATTTTCTGAACTCCACTTTTACTTTAGAGGACTTATACACTGATTATACTTATACTAGTATAAATGTTGTACAGTTAAGAAGCTCTGCTAAGGGAATGCAGTACTGGAAAGAGAATGAAAATGCATAGCACCTGCCCAAGATATTGGAAAGTAAAATTCCTAATCTAACCTCTGCCTCTATATTGCCCAAATGATAGGCCTTTTTACATTCTCATTCACACATTACAGACATATTCAAACTGTAGCACTTGACATATTTATGCTGTATGGATCTTCTGTAAATAGAATTCAAAGTATAATGCACAGATGAATGAGTTTGAATATATGAAAAGATAAAACTATAAAATGGCAAAACCAAAAATTAATAGTCAGTAGTTCTATCAGGAAAGTTTGTTGCTTTGAAAGAGAAAAAGTAGGCAGAAATTACAGCAATAGTAACAGCGGGTAGGGCAAGATTCACCTTAAAACTCAGATTTGCACTCAGGCCTGCTTTAGTTACCTGAGAACATTCTATATTGATTCACCATAATTAATGAAACAGTACTACATGAATTTGAAAATTGGGCAGAAATGTACCTGCTTCAGTAATTCCATTGACAAAGTAGCTTAGCTTACTGTACATGTGCAGGGCATTGCTTTTCAGCTTTCTATGAAGTTTTCCAGATTCATAAGTGTTATCTTGTCTTACCTTTTCCATCTCCATCTGTATTGAAACATAAAATCTGCGCATTCCCTCACTGCTGCTTTCTCATGCCACATCTCACTTTTTGCTGGGAACGGCTTAGGTCATTTACCCACAGAGGTATAATATCCAAGGCACACAGAGGAGTGACAACAGCAAATAATGTTGAGGGAACTTGAAAAATCAGAAATGCTTTGTAGTTGGAAATCACTGTTTTAGGCCAGATCACATTTTTGTATCACTGCAAAGTAGCTGTCTAGCTTTTAATATTTTTCACATTACAAACACTAGTTGATTAATAACTTTATTTTCTTCATTTTTAGAAGATAGATTTTCATACATACAAGTAAAGCATTCAAAAGGATTTACCATGTCTAAAAATTTTCAATGTTATATGAAAGTATTTTCTCATAAAATAGAAATGTAGACATGCATTTTTCATACAAATTTTAAATAAGCCCTTAAGTAACGTATGCCCTAGAATGTATTTACTTGCCCTGCATTGGAATACAAGTTCCTCTGTCTGAATACTTTCTGCGTAAACTATCTATATTTTCACACTTACATGACACTTTTTTATTTTAAATTTATTTGATTTACAACTTACTTAAAAAATGTCATTATAAAACAAATTTAAGACATTATAGTTTACACCTTATCTAGAAAATACCATGCATGTAGATGAGAAAATTATTTTCCTGTGATAAGAAAGCTGACACTTGCTTAGAAATTGCTTTTATTTTGTTATAAAACCAGCTGCTCTTTCCACTGTAATTTTCTCAATGAATGCTGCATCCTCTTGCCAGCTACCACTGACAGCACTTAGCTGCCTTGTCAAAGCAAAAATTTTTCTACTTTCCTAACCACCTGGGTCTCCTGACCTGCATAGCTTTCCACTGTTCTAGGTTTCACTGCCTAAATGTAAAATAAAGTTGGTAACAGATCAAAATCCTTTTTCACACACAAAAAAATCAGTCCTTAGTTCTATGAAATCAAAGTCTACCAACACAGGTTTTAATGGATGTACCAGTAGTTCAGCAATAAGATAAGGACATTCAAGGAGAATCATCTGTCTTCCATCTGTTCCTCCAACTTATAGATGCAAATACTTAACCCCCATTTTTATATCTCTGTTTTTCAGAGAAATCCTACATTTTCATGTGCATAATAAAAAGGATAGAAAAAAATTGTCCTTTGAGTTTCATTCAAAACCTATTAGCTGTTGAATTGCACAGTTGAATTTTGTACATTAGTTCTTATACATGACTTTTAAACTTTCTCTAAAGTGTTTTTTTCTGAAGATTTTATTTAATTTCAGAATGAATGAATGTTAAATAATCTTTTTATTTAAGCATTCATTCACTTTTTCCCTATACTTTAATCAATAGTAAAAAAAGCACTAGCTGAGGCCTGATTTCCGTAGTTACGATGGCTTTGTCCCGCCACGGTTCCATTTACTTTAATAAAGTTACACCTAATTTACATCACTGTAATGGAATTATTCTTGTTTAGTCCTTTTCCAAATCTGTATATAAGGTAACTAAGTGGGGACTTGAAAACCTAGTGTAATAGGAAGTATGCATTCTTCCACTGTGACATTTTAAAAATGTTATTCAAATCAGAGGAAAAAAATAAAAATATCTTTGGCAGAAACAGTGTCCCACTTACAACTTATGTTCCGTTACACAAGTCTGATGTGTCCAGGAACCATAATGTATATACTATTTACCCAGCTGGATTTTGTTTGGGTAGGTATATTGGCAACCTCAGCAGCGGTAACAAGACTCACCACCTGTGGCAGTCATGGAGGGAAATGCTGCTATCATCATCTTCATTAGCTTGGGAACCTGTCATGGGACAGATATTCTTTTGAAGAGGTTAAATACCCAAAGTGCTACTCATACCAGTATATGAGAAACCTTGAGATATGTCTGTTTTACAAGCCAGTACAATCTAAAAATAACGTTAACAGATGTAAAAACCAAATTTAAACCCATTGATACATTGCAATCAAAAATATAAAAGTAAATTAGTAAAATTCCCTAACTTTGCATTTTCTTTAATTTTGTTATTTTAATAGAGTTTTTTTAATAGATTTGTCTCCATGTAAGCAGAACCTGTGATTCAGTAGCAGTGATCTACTTCTGTACCTCCATGTTAAAAAATTTTGAAAGTTAGTTAGACTATAAAATATAGCTGGAGTGTTCTCATTTGTTTATAGATGTTTGAACTGTTGTCACATTATGGAAAGCTACAAGGGACTGGAGGAGAAGAGGCAATGGAGCAGAAGGCTTTTTTCCTAATGTCTTTCAGCTGTTTCCACTTTAAGATTAAAGTAACAAACAAGTCACTTGGTAAGCCTTTTGAAAGTATTGCTCCGGTATCTTGGAAAAAATACATTTTCCTAAAAGGAAAAAAAAAAAAAAAAGAAGTGTCCAAACCCACACTTTTCTCTTTGTCTTCATATACCCTCAGATTCCATCTGGTTCAATCCTTTGAAAGACTGCTCAAATTTAACTACTTGCATCAGAAAAGGTTTTCTATGGGATACTTGGATAGTGAAAATGAAATCAGTATGATTTTTGGTGATGAGCCAAAATTTTGCTTAAAAATATAACTTAGGATATGGATATAGGTTTCATATAGAAGCACGCATTTCAGTTGTAGTTTTAATTATGCGCATTTCTATTTTTGGGGAACAATTTTTTTAACATTCCCATTGTTTTCCACTCTTTACACCTATTATTATTATTATTATTATTATTATATTATAAATAATAACAATAATAGTAATTCTAAAATAGGCATTGGTAATGAGGGACTGATGGTTTTATTTTGTTTTGATTTGGTTTGTTTTTTTGTAAATGAGCTCATGGTTCCTGAACTTAAGAAAAGTCTGTGTGGAAACCATTTATATTGTCCCCTGTGGAATTGCATGGGTCATAAAAGCTGGCCTGTGGATTAGTCTGTATTACATGATTCAGGGAAACACTCAGATTTCCACATTTGGGCCTGCATTTTGGCCACATCATGATTCCATCTTGAGACAAAGCCCTCCTCAGCCTGAAGTTTCCCTGAAGAAAAAGCAAGATGTACACCAGATGCAAAGAATGCCTTTAAGCATTGTCCATTCGATCTGAAAAAGGAACCAATATCCTGGGGTGTCCTATAGCATTCCCTATCCCTCAGCAGACAGACAGAATTACACTCTGTCTATCATTTTAAACTGAATTTGTCAGCAATTCTGCTGTTCTGGTTTCAGTTTTACAACTTTACTGAGCTGAATGTGACCTAAATTTAAGAGTGAAATATCTCAACATTGAAAGAGGATGTGTATTTCTGAATAACTTTGTGTTTTCACGGAATAATAATAGTATAGTCTTAAGCAAAACAAATGGGAAGTGCAAACCATGCCTTGAGTAGATTTTTAGAGGGAGGAGAAGGGAGTGCAGAGGAGAGAAGAGGCAAGGAGGAGACAATCT
The DNA here is from genome assembly GCA_034008185.1 of Gorsachius magnificus. NCBI lineage: Eukaryota > Metazoa > Chordata > Aves > Pelecaniformes > Ardeidae > Gorsachius > Gorsachius magnificus. The sequence continues at coordinate 171,862,504 of CM067081.1, forward strand.
TTCTTCTCCTCTCTTCCTTCTGTTCTATTCCTTTAGGGAGAATAGAAGGGAATTTTGTTTCTATTGGGTTTGACTCCTGAAGTCCTCTCACACAGTTAAGTCAGTGGCTAAGAACACTGACTGGACATGTATGAGATCTAGATTTCATCTTCCACCTGAAGTGTTGTGACCCACAGCTCTCTCTGGACAGAATTAAGTGAGTTAAGTAGCCTTAGGCACGGTGTTCACATCTTCTGTTTCACACTACACAAACAAAACAGTGAAACATTAGTTTAATGAAACAAAGGGTACTTTATAGTTGTCTCAACTTGCTGATAGGTCAGAATGATGTATGTCCAAATGCTGACATACTAAATATTCAAATTCTACTGTTAGTATCACTCCACCCATTTCATATAATTGCTTCAATGTTCACTGTGTCAAAAAATAAGTATGTGAGAAAGACTCCAGTCTGGCAGTTAGGATACTCATCAAAGAACTGAGTCATCTGCTTTTAATCCATGTTTCTATTAACTGCTATTTATTCTTGTGAATAAAAGCAGTATTAAGATCAGAGGGTGAAAGACATGGACCCGACTGGTGTGGTCTCTTTGGAAGTAGGAGACTGAGATTTAAATAAAGAAATGGAATATGGGTCAGTAGCGTTTTGCTGAATGCTTAAAGCACTGGGCTATTGCGTAAAAGAAGGATGCTCTTTCTCTAGCAGTTCTGTAAACCTAGAGAGAAAAGGGGAGAATGACCTCCAAATTCTGTCATAGTTTAATATGATGGCTAAATCAATGCCAAGAGCCAAATTAATTTGTTAATGTTTTATTAACCATGTATAGGATTCCTGGATCAGTGTTTTCTGGAGATCTAAATTTAACTAATTTCCAGCATATTGTCATAATTCTTGTAATTCCTAAATGCTAGTCTCATTGCATTCAAACTTAGAGAGAACATCTTCTTGTCAGTTCAGCTTCTGTTTTATTTCCTTTCTTCTGCTGTGAGAAAATTCTTTAAATTTATTCTGAGGGAATAATAAAACAACGAAACACAGTTAAATTAATGATTACAGTTTTCTTCACAAAATTTGGCACTGAAGTCTGGACAGTTAAGAGGGATATATGATTTGAAGTCAATGAAGTCCACTGGTGACTCCTGGAGGGTTTGCAAGAGCTTTTATTGATTTCAGTGTCCAAGTAATTTGTAGACAACATGCTGATAATATTGAAAAGAAAGATAGTCTATATTAAAAAGCTATCATCCTGTCTAGTGTCCACCCTATATGATTTCAAATTAATACCTTTTCAAACAAAGAACAGAAATTCACTTCCATCTCTGCTAAACTGAAAGAAGTGCCATGTTTCTTTTACAGTGCTTGTTGATATCATTACCATTAGTCTGATAGCGAAGATGGTGAAGCTACGTAAACTGGTGTGGATGTTAGTGTTGTGATCTTAACTATCAAGGGAAAAGTACACGGCCTTATATTTAGATCTTGGCAACCTAAAGACTTTATAGTTCACATTATATCTTTACTTAATGAAAATCAAAGCAGAGAGTCCTTAATGATGAACTGCCAGATCTTATTTTAAAAAAATGAAGTACATTTAACTTGTGGACTTGCTGCTCTAAGGCAGCAACATTTTTTTTTCTGTATGCCACCTTAACAGAGAAAGTTACAAATATGTATTCCTAGACTATGAAGTTGCATATCAGTTTTCATTCTTGAATGAATTATTATTATTACTATGATGTTAACAGTCCCTGCAAATGGAAAGACCAAAGACTTTAATTTAGTACCATTATCTGTTGTCTGAAAAATTTAATTAAATTTAGTCTAACCATTTTTTTACAATACCATTACAATAAAATTCTGAGTTGATGTATGACAACACAGAATACACAGAAGAATACAAAGGTAGAAGTCTGGAAAAATTACTGCTTTCTCCAACCTGGCATTTCATAGCAATTGCTTTAAATACATTAGGAAAGCTCTACAGCTAATTCTGACTAGACATATTATATGATGGATACCAGTATTTTTAACCTAATGCTCTCATCAGGCCCCTTTACAACAATCAAAATATTTTTCTTCTTTATTTTAAAGAAATGTACCAGAAAAATCTAAGCCAAACCCATCTTTTTCAGAGCTCGTATCAGTGCAAATTTCTACTATCAACACTTTGTTTCTGAGTTTTGGAATGCACTATAAACCTCCACAGGAAAAGGGCTATGGACACCTTATCAAAATACTTGAAAGTGATAGGAGCTTCTCTTCTGCAATCTGACACTTCTTAAACTAATATAATTTAGCAAGAAGACTGTGAAATTCACTGCAGTCTGTTCAAGAGAGTACACAGACATTAAATTGATATGTTCTTCAGAAGAACAGACTGGAGTTGTTTAATAACTTGAAGTAACAAATCCAGTGCAGAACTACTTGAACCTATGGCAGGTCATTCTCAAAATTGTTCTTTAAAAGGAAGACATGACAGTCAAGAAATTTTAATAAATTACGGTCACATCATGTTGTGGTTCAGCCCCAGTCAGCAACCAAGCACCACACAGACACTCACTCACCCTCCCTGCTGTGGTGGAAAGCAGGAGAGAATCATAAGAGCAAAAGTAAGAAAACTCATGGGTTGAGATAAAAGCAGTTTAATAATGGAAATAAAATTTAATAATAACAACAACAAAAGTTGATTGTAATGAAAAGAAAAACAATGAGAGAGAGAAAACCAAAACCCAGGAAAAACAAGTGATGCAACTGCTTGCCACCCACCAACCAATGCCCAGACAGTGCCCAAGCAGTGATTACTGCCCCCCAGACAACTCTCTCCAATTTGTATGCTGAGCATGACACCATATGGTATGGAATAGCCCTTTGGGCAGTTGGGGTCAGCTGTCCTGGCTGTGCCCCCTCCCAGCTTCTTGTGCACCTGGCAGAGCAGGGGAAGCTGAAAAAGTCCTTGACTGGTATCAGAATCACACAGAATCACAGAATTGCAAGGGTTGGAAGGGACCTCGGGAGATCATCCAGTCCAGCCCCCCTGCCAAAGCAGGTTCTCCTAGAGCATGTTACTCAGGACTTCATCCAGGTGGGCTTTGAATATCTCCAGAGAAGGAGACTCCACAACCCCCCTGGGCAGCCTGTTCCAGTGCTCCGTCACCCTCAGAGTAAAGAAGTTTTTCCTCATATTCAACTAAAACCTCTTATGTCTCAGTTTGTACCCATTGCTCCTTGTCCTGTCGCTGGACACCATTGCAAAGAGTCTGGCTCCGTCCTCATGACTTCCACCCTTAAGATATTTGTATGCATTGATGAGGTCCCCTCTCAATCTTTTCTTCAGGCTGAACAAGCCCAACTCTCTCAGCCTTTCCTCATAGGGGAGATGCTCCAGTCCCTTTATCATCCTAGTCGCTCTCCTCTGGACTCTTTCTAGGAGTTCCTCATCTTTCTTTAACTGGGGAGGCCAGAGCTGGACACAGTTCTCCAGGTATAAGCCCTACTTAGCAACAACTAAAACATCAGGGTATCAACATTATTCTCATTCTAAATCCAAACCGCAGCACCATGTCAGCTACTAGGAAGAAAATTAATTCTATCCCAGCCAAAACCAGGACAGCACCCACCTCTTATTCTATACCATCTCTGTCATGCCCAGGTCCCACACTTTCCAATACATTCCAAATAATCACCACAACTTTTCCTGCCTTTTGATATATACACACAGATATCATCCTCTTAGTCTATGGGCCACCCTTCTAAAATGTCCACTGAGTTAATTTAATCCATGACTTTGGGCTCCATCTATCATAACAATCTTTCATGGCAGTAGAGATGGTGTGTGGTGTTGAACAGTTGCATGCTGAAGCCAGTTCTGGTTACATCACCGCTGCACTTGTTCGGTTTCATCAAAGTTCATTCGTCATTAATCTGGGTGATTCTTATTGCAATACCATTGATATAGCACATAGCAACCATAAAAGTGATGACATACAGTTTTATATAGCAATCAACATCATACCATTCAGTTAATTGGCTATTTTCATCCAAAATCAAATCCCCTTGAGGTGCACATGGGACTTTCCCATCCTTTTGCATTACCCACTGAGTGCACCCAGGTCCTTTGTGAGATGCAGGGATCAGGTTTAACTTTATGAGTTATTGAAAGTTATTTTTAATAAATGGTGGGATAAACATATGTTCGGGAACATCTAAATACTTGCTTAATAATCAGATACCATATTGGTGATACTTAAGCTAAACTCAGCCCACTTAAACTAGATGATAGTTTAATGTTCATATCATGTGAATCAATGGTGTCCTGAGAACAGGAAGGGTAATAGAGCAGAATACATAAAGAAGTTCAAGAAGGAAGAGGAAAGAAAGTCTTTTACTATTCTTTATTGCACTGAATGGTGCCCATTAAGGGTTGGTAAAAAATTGGATGAGAAATAATTTTACATGAACACTCGGCTCATTTTAAATGGAAGGGGACACTGGGTATTTCATAGACAAAATTGAACTGCTGCAGAACGCTTGGCAAAATAATGGTGTTTTATTTGTTCCTTCAGCTGGCTACTGTCAACTGTGAAAAAAGAAAATGCTTTGAGCTGTAAATGGAATGGTTATAATAAACACAAAGGTTGAATTCCTCATCAAATTGAACCTTTTTTTTTTTGCCTTTCAGTCCTTTGGATGTTGTATTTCTAATCTTCAGGACTAAATATAATTGTCCCTTAAAACTGACAACTAAAACACTACCAGGAGCAACCACAGTTTTCAAAAGTTTATGTTAGAAAGTTATGTTATTTAAGAAAACTACAAGAGAAGAGTGATAGAGTAGATTCATCGTACATTTTTTCATGGGAAGTATGACCTAAAACAAGGGCCTCTGTTTTTGACTTAAGACCATGCTGTAGCTGGAAGATGTTACTCCATTCTCTCTTTTGTCCCCTCTATGCACTCTCAGTTGTCTGTGCTTCAGTTCCTGTTATCTTGGAGCCACAGAGTAAGACAGATCAGTTTTCTGATATGATTGAGAATATTATTTTTTTTTCTTCTAACACCTAAGAAGAACTCAGTGGCATTAAGGAACTGGGCCACTTGTCCCTGGGATCATGCTACACTGAGGGAAGGATGCAAATAAGGGGAGGAGGGTGGAAATGAGACTTTTAGCAGCAGTCAAGTTTTACATCAGATTAAAACACTACCCTAACTTTACTCTTTTCATTCTTCATGCAAACTTAACACAGTTCCTTTCCCACAAAAGCTCTGTAAATTGGCTGTAACTGATCTTCACAGAGGAGTTTGGCCCTGTTGACTTCAACACTAACTTACTGGTGAAGATGACTCCCTCAAACCTGTGGCTGTGTTCTGCAGAGGTTAGGCTCCTCAAATGGGTTGGGTATGTACATCAGTGCCTCTAGTGCCCTAAAAGATGTTCTATGGCTTTTCAAGATAGAAGATAACATTTCACTAGTTGGAACAAAAAGGTAAAGTTCAGATAGTCTGTTTAAATACCATTAGAATGCCCTTTGACTCAGATGTTCATAACAGTCTAATTATTCCTCTTGGCCCAACCTGAAACCCACATTAGGAATTCTTGATTCTCTACCAGTTGTATAGTCAGAAAGAAAACACTGGCAAGCAAGAATATTTAGCTGATCATAGGCACTCACTTCCTGGATATGTTCCACAAGATTTATCTGGAAACTGTACAGCAGTTCAAGAATTATGTCATCTGTGTTTCATGTATCTTAGTCTACTGCACAGGGGGACTGTCATATTCCTGATGTCAACACTTGCAAATGTTCAGTTATGCATTTCACTTCAGCATGAAGCAACCAAAAAGATCATATGAAAGTGACTGTTAATCAGAACTGAAATATTCACACCTCAATTAGGAGCCAAGAGGAGATGGTTTGAGCAATGTATGAGGAAACTGCATATTATGACAAATATTCACCAACAGTTTGATCTTTTCTTACTGTGTTTTGGCACACAAATTTATGAATGGAACAAGAAATAACCACTCTGGAATTGTCTCCGGCTAGTTCTACATTTACCGTTCCTGAGCAATCTCATAAATTAAGCCCAACTGACATGTCACAGCCACACCTCTGATAAGTCATTTTATTACATCACAACCACTTATGTAACATTCTAGGAATTTATACCGTCCATATTGCTTCCTTTTAGAAATGAATCCCTTCAATCGATATAAGCATGATGTAAATGTCCAGTATATTGGCTTCTGTTGTGCTATTAAATATTTTTGTTAAATACTTTGCATAGAAAAGTTACCCATATTAAAAAGTTTTGAATTATTGTTCCCCCTATTTTTCAACCTATTGTACTTCAAAATACAATTTCTGGTTTAGTTTTTATTTTGTATATCTGCAGATGGAGATACTGCAGAGAAAAGTCAACTCTTCATATGTCAGTGACATTCAGTTGAGCAAATGATATATATGAAAGCTCAGTTCCATACCACAGTGAACAATTCACTGGGATTATCTCTTCAAAATGGATATTGCAGAGGGAACTGAAAATATATCGGACAACACAGATGATTCAAAACAATAAATGACTTTGATATAAAGAGAAACTGAGTAAAGATTCTTCAAAAGCCCTGGAAAACACTAAGAAGTCTATGCAAGACATTATGAATGATGAATACAGTACACTTAAAAAAATTGTAATCATAGTTTCTCATGTGAACTGTCACCAATATAATTTTAGCAGACAGCAAAATCCAACAAAACCTGTAAAACCCACGAAACCAAAGCTGGGTACTTTTTAGTGAATTGTATAACTATTTAATTCATTGCCATAGGATACAGGGGAAGGCAGAAGAATAATGGATTTTAAAGTGATTAATTACATTCATGGAGGCCATTAAAATCAATGGTCTATGCACAGTCTCTAGATGAAGATATCCCTGAGCCACTTATTCTTAGCAGCTGAGAAACATGGAGGGATGGATGATTCTTCGAACGTCCCATACTCAACATCTTCTATGAACGTGTGTTACTAATCACTTGTGGAGGCAGGGTACTAAATCATAATGACCTTTGGCCTGACTAACTGCACTTCTTCTTCTGTTTCTATAGATCAAAAAGCTTTGACTCAGATTATATGTTTTGGATAAACAGAATTAGGACTAAATCCTCATTTTATCCAGGTCATAGTGCCCATCCATGATAAATGCATTACCCACACATTGTGCGACTCTTCTTGCTATGCTATTGTCGAAATCACGCAGAGAACAGAATAACTCAAGAGAAGCACACAAAATAATATAGAATAAAAAAATCTCAATAATGAGCTATAAAACTGCTTCTTATCGTATATGACCAATTGTCTCACCATCTGTCTCTGTCAATGTGGGTTTATTTAGAAATAAGGACCTGCTTATTAAAGTACCACTAGAAATTTCTTCTGGAAATATGTTGCATTTCCCTCATCTTAGTGAAAGAGTTATTTTACATATCGCTAAGATATGTACCAGGACCTTGTGTAAAACTACATCATACCTTAATACAAAAAAATAAGCAAAAAGTAGCAAAGCTTAAAAATTTATTTTTTAACACTGTTTTGCTGGTTTGTTTCTTTAATGAGTTTATATTTTAAGTATACATTTTCTTGATAATTTTCAAATTTTTAAAAACCCAAAAGTTACAAATCTGTAACTTCAGTTCCAAAGGTTAATAAGAATCTGACTGAGTGCAAAAGACTCAGAGAATGTTCAGACTGTGCAGGAAGCTGTCTTTCAGGAAGTAATCTTTTCAGGTTTATATAAATCTGAATGGCAAATTAATCTGGTTCAGATTTATGAACTGTATTATTAACAACTATTCAGCACCATTTAACACAACTAACAGTTGCCTGAAATTTCATACATGCACACACACATACTCTCTCACAAAGAGTTTTACTAAAAGGTTTGTATGCTAATCTTTATTAGCATTGGGTTTTTTTTGACACACTTAGCAAAGATACACCGAATTAAAATTAAGGAGATTCCAGAGCACTTCCTTGACCTACTTCAAGGACATTTGTAGCTAACGGGAAACCTTTTCCAACATTTCAGACAGTTCCTTGATAGACAAGTGAATGTGGAAACTATCTAAAAAGCAATGAAGATAATCTGCTGCAGTGAACAAAGATAAAAATTTTACAATTTTAATATTATAAAGGTATACAAACAAGGAATAGTATAGACACTATAGTTCAAGACCATCTATTCATAATTTGCAAAAAGACTTTTAATAAAATTAATGGGGACATTTATAAAACTATTACTCTCTATGAAAACTATTAAAATACTTTAAAAATAAAAATATTTTAATGGGAATTTCAGGTTTTAAAATGGATTCTGAGCTTCTTCAATAGAAGAGGGAAAGGCAGATTCACTTTGGGGTAATTCACAACTGTTCACAGGGATTTTTAATTTAACTTGATATTGGTCCCAGTGAAAGTTGGCTACTGTGCTAGGCCAATATGGTAATGAATTCCTAATACTTGTGACTTTCAGATGCATTAGTGATTGAATTCTTAGATACATTAAGACATAGGGTAAGTTAACACTTCTTTTGAACATGAAACTGAAAAGCCACAGCTGTGGACAACACTTTTTCTTTAAGATGAATATAAAGGGTTTAGTCTGATGCAGGGAGAGTGACTGTAAAGCTTTTGCAACAGCGGGAATCCTTTTAGTTCTAAGCATCTGGTTTTGGTCTTAAATATCAGTGAGCACCATCTTCTCCCTCGTACACTTATGTAATTACAATTAATTTTAACAAACACAACTGCATGGAAAATACTAATAATTCCTCAGAAAAGAAAATGGTTAGGATATGGGAGCTACTGGTTTTGAGGTTGGTTTTTTTGTTGGTCTGGCAAGAGAAAAAACAGTACAAGTAAAATCAGAAAACAAAACCAAAGTCCCAGAAAGTTTTTGTTTTGGTTTTTTTCAGGAAAAAAAATCTACTATCAAACCATATTTTTCCACTTTACTAGTTGCTTGCTTTGGAGGTTTTTATGAGTTTCATGTTCTGTCTGTTGTTAGTGATTACATTATAAAAGCCTTTTGGGAGGACTACTGAAGAGGAAACAGTCTTGCTAAAAGAAGGGGAAAATATTTTTTTGTGTTTCAGATTTTCTGCTCTCCATCCTTCCCTCAAATTCAGCTGCATCTCCCCAGTTAGTTGTTTCAGATGCCCATGACAAATTTGTTTTCTCCTTGCAAGCAAATGGATCTTGACAAGCTGGAGGTATGGTCCTGTGGGAACCTCATAAAATTCAATGAGGACAAGCATAAAGTCCTGAACTTGGTATGAGTAATCCTATGCAACAGTGAAGCTTTGGGGCCACCTGTCCAGAAAGACGCTTTGCAGAAAGAGACTTGTGAGTCCAGGTAGAAAACAAGTAGAATATGAGTCAGCAGTGTGCTTTTGTGGCAAAAAGGGCCAATGGCCTCTTGGGCAGGAATACAGCCAGCAGACTGAAGGACATGATCCTTCCCCTTTTCAATACTTACAAGACCATATCTGCCCATATTGTTTTGAGTTCCCAAGTAAAGGAAAGACATTGGCCTTGTGGAGTGAGTCCAACAGAGAGGCAGAATGATGAGGGGGCTCAAGAACACAGCATGCCATGAGAGGCTGAGAGCCGTATTTGTTCAGCCTGAAGAAGGGAGGGCTCAGGGGAGACCTAATATTTTGATACTGTGATAGCTGTTCTAGAAATATGTAACTAAATTATTAATACAAATTTGCAAATATATCTTATCACACTAAAATAAGAAAAAAGTGCAAAATAAGAAAAAAGAGCATTTGTGAATGGCGCATATCAATCTACACAAACAAATAAAATAATAGAATTGTTTTGGTTCTAAAAGACCTTTAAGATCATCAAGTCCAACTGTTAACCTAACCCTGCCATCCCACTGCTAAGCTTAATACTTACTAAGTATTTCAAATGCTTCTTGGGAAAAAAGGAATGATCCTAAAACAGGTACCAGCATGTATTGAGATAATTCAGGTTAATTTGTCAATTGATCTCAAGCTTCATTTGATATACAACTAAGGAAAATAAAAAAGCTTCATGAGGGTAGTGGATTGCTACAGAATTATCTGTTACAACTGACCTGGGTGGCAATACACAAAGTTTTGTATTCTTTTGAATTCTAGACATATTTGAACCAGTTTATAGGAAAACTTGTGAAATTAAGTCTGAGATTCTGGACTCAAGTTTCTTTCATTTCTTGGTGAATCATATTTTTGAACAAGTTAATAGAAATGTTAAAGAATGATTCTTCTACATCAACATTTTACTGTTTAGATTTTTAATTTTTATTTTAAAATACAGTTACTTTATATAATTTGGATAATGAAACCAAAACAGGTGCTTTCATTATTGGAATGAGTCTAACCAGATTAATGTTGTGATTGTGTTATTTATGAAGTTATTTTAATAACTATCATGAAGTAAGGGTGTGCTGGGTTTGGCTGGGATAGAGTTATTTTCCTCATAGTAGCTACTATAGGGCTATGTTTTGGATTTGTGCTGAAAACAGTGTTCATAATAAAGGGATGTTTTTGTTATTGCTGAGCAGGGCTTACACAGAGTCAAGGCCTTTTCTGCTTCTCACACCACCCCACCAGAGAGTAGGCTGGGGGTGCACAAGAATTTGGGAGGGAACACAGACGGGGCAGCTGACCTCAACTGACCAAAGGGATATTCTACACTGTATGATGTCATGCTCAGCATACAGAGCTGGGGGAAGAAGAAGGAAGGGAGGAATGTTTGGAGTGATGGTGTTTGTCTCCCAGGTAACTGTTACATTTAATGGAGCTCTGCTGTCCTGGAGATGGCTGAACACCCGCCTTCTGATGGGAAGTAGTGGATGAAGTCCTTATTTTGCTTTTCTTTCATGCATGGCTTTTGCTTTACCTATTAAACACTGTTTATCTCAACCCGTGCATTTTCTCACTTTTACCCTTCTGATTCTCACCCCCATCCCACTGGCACGGGCAGTGAGTGAACAACTGTGTGGTGTTTAGTCGCAGGCTGGGGTTAAACCATGATAAAGGGCAAAAGGAAAAGATGCACTTGCAAGTGAAAAATACCATTCTATATAGTTTAAAGAATGTGATAAACATGCATTCTATTATGCTAAATTTCTATCAACATGAAATAAAGTGAGAAATTATTTCAGGCCTTCAAGTGAGGAAATAGAAAGAAAATTCAAACAAGAATGAGATTTATGAGTGGAATATTTTTAAAAGATATTTTTAAAAAAAGAATTAATTTTGTTTATTAAATGTCACAATATTTTATTTGCTTTTAAAACTCCAGCTCATATTTCAGTGTTGTTTGCAGACTTAATTAGGAAATAGTGTGACAGAGCATGAGCTGTTAATGTTTTCTCTTAGCTATACTTTGGGAACAAACATAACACTGAAGAAAATTCTACAGAGCATTATCTCTCATCACAAATGATGATTTATTTTAAAACTGTATTTCTTTTTAAATGGAAAATTGTCCTAGGCCTTTCACAAAGAGAAAAAAAGTTCTTTTTTAAAAGCACTTATTACCCTTCTTTATAATGATCATATGGATACTCTCAAGGGTTTTTTAAATTTTTTCTGAAACATACTGTGTACAGGGCAAACAGAATTTTGGTTAGGCTTTATCATAACTATGAAGCCCCTGGGCCAGAAACAGCAGTATTTCTGGTGAATGCAGTCTCCAAAGAAACCAAAGTATGTCCTAAACTATGAACAGGCTTTGTGAATACATAAACATGGAAGGTTTACTATGCATTCTGAAGAAAGAAGAAATCCAAGCAAGCAGAATTGTCTTCATAATTTTCCCAAAAATGGCAGTATGTTGAGATTGGTTCTAAACAGCTTAACAGCTAAGATATAATTTCTGCAGAACTTTTCTACTTGAACTATAAGCAGTTCTCTCTCTGTTTTGACATTTATAACACAGTTTTCAAACAAATTCTTTTTCAACATAGGAGTTTCCTTTTTTATTGTTTCTAGTACAGATTTCCCCATCTGCGCACCTGAGTAATTTTTATAATTACAGACCAGTAAATTGTACCTGTTCCCTCATGTTTAATCCATGAGACCTACAGAGAATTGTTCCAGCTTTAGGGGATTAGGTTTATTCCTATGAGGAAAAAAGAATAAACATATCTCAGAAAAGTTTTGAATGTTTTCCCCAAGATTAGAATAATTCAGCCCTTGTTTTTACAGTGAAAAGAAAACAAAATCTTGGAAGGAGAGACTTCCTTTTGTTTCATCTGTTCCTTTAAAAAGAATGAAAGTGTCTGTTTTCAGAAGAAGATTTGAAGTTAGAGATGCTAATAGAGAAATGTTCCTTCCTGCACATAAATTATTGCAGGTCAGTCTGTATTCATGGCCCATGACTGTGCCCAATGTTGTTCTCTGAGTAGACTTGTTCTGTGCAGAGCACTGCTGAGTGTGCTTATTCTTGTTAATTCCAGAGAATGTTGAAGCCTAAGGGTCCTACTAAGACAATATTAAATGAAGTACTGTGGCAACTAACTTCTAGTTGTGATATACGCCAGTGATTTATTGATTGGTTTTGGTTTCTGCAGGACAAGATCTCCTAATCTAAGAATATACTAATCAATTATATGGTAACATATAACTTGTACTAAAATCTGATCTACCTATGTCAACATTTTATCTGCCTTTAAAATCTGAAAGAAATATACATTTTCCTTACATAAAAAGAAAAGGAAAGTATGCATCTTGTAATTAAGTTTTTTTCTAAACCTATTTTTTTCAAGTGTCTATATATTTTGCATTTATTTTTCAGTTAATATAAAAGTAACTGCTTAAAGATGATACTGCTAACCAACCTATATTCACCTACATCCACTTAGATTCTAATTTCATATTTGGTTGAACCAGCGTTATTAAAAGAGAGAGAAGAAGAATCTACTGAAGAACACACTATTCCAGATAAATCTGGTCATGAATACTTGCATGCTACTCTGTTCTGCTTTTCCTAACATTGTTACTGCCAAAAGAATTTCTATGTTTAATACATGCAACTTTAGGCTATTTCATATTCATTCTTATTCTTGTTAAGTTACATGCTTGTGTTATTGTCATTGATGGTGAAAGTATGCACAGGTAAACCTAAAAAATACATTCTTTAACTAGTAACAACAATATGCAAATATATGATCTTTTTCTGCATTTAATGTTGATATGGTCTCAGAATGCTTACATATTATAAGGTCTACTATATTTTGATATTCATTTGAAATACAACCCTTTATTAGACTGTGGTAGGAGTGAGAAAGGGAGGGAGAAGTAACATCAAGACAAAATTAATCGTGTTGTAAAAAATAAATAATCTAAATGCAAGACCAAGTTTAATGATTTTTTCCCCCATTCATCTTACATTTATGAAATTCATACAGACATCTTCCACTTCTTAAACCTTTGATATTTCGTAATATCTAACATGATATTTCATTTTGCTAAGGGAATAGCACATTTTTTTAAAGACGTCTTTGAACAATATTTCTCTGCCTTTTAACTACATTCACCCTATTTTCCCTCATCTTTTTTATCAGACAGCATAGAAATGAAATATCAAAGTATATCACATCTTAGGGATAAAATACTATATGTTTATAATGTATTAGAATCAGTGTATGAGATTTACTTATTAGGATAGTGTGAGGAATAGTGATGGAAAAGTACTTTACACTAAATGTAAGAAGAGCCTAGGGTCTTGGTTCAGCCTGTTAGTGGGAAAGGAAATAATATTTCTTAAACAAGACTCTCAAGTTAAACTGATACGTACTTTTACTCTGTAATTCTTATAGTATTTGAATTTTAAGACCAGCAAGGGTTCATGCAACTCAGCACCATGGTTGAATGGGATACACAGGCCTTGGTTAAAGAACAGAAAAAATGTAAGGCCCAGGCTTATCCCTGGCTACAGTGTTATCTCTAGCCCCGACTCTAATCTTAACATTAAGCCAAGATGACATCAAGGGAGAAGAATCTAACCCACAAAAGAACAGAAGGTGCTTAGTGAAGCCTTTCTCAACCTTTTTGTCTGGACTCTTTCTAAATCATCTCAAACAATAGGGGGACTTCCCTTTGCAGGGATGCTAAATGAAAGCCCAAGACTTGTCTGGCTTTCAATTTCCAACTTGAATACAATAACAATAATAATAATAATGGTAAGAGGATTTACAGAATATACAAAACAAGACATGTGCAATGCAATTGCCCACCACCTGCTGACCGATGCCCAGCCCGTCCCGAGCAGCGATCACTGCCCCCCAGCCAACTCCCTCCGAGCAGCATGACGTCATATGGTCTGGAATAGCCCTTTGGTCAGTTGGGGTCAGCTGTCCTGGCTGTGCCCCCTCCCGGCTTCTTGTGCACCTGGCAGAGCAGGGGAAGCTGAAAAAGTCCTTGCCTGGTGTAAGCACTGCTTAGCCACAATTAAACCATCAGTGTGTTATCCACATTCTTGTACTAAATCCAAACCACAGCGCTATGCCAGATACTAGGAATAAAACTAACTCTATCCCAGGCAAAACCAGGACATCCTCAACATCGACATCAGCAACAAAGATATCAGACTGAAAAGGTTTTCCAGGAAAGGAATCCCCAGACAACGAGAACCAGATACAAACTCCAAAATAAGACAGTGTTACACAGATACATATGGATAGTGTTAGTTTAGAAAAAAAAAAATTAATAAGAAATAATAATCATTTTGAGGGATCTTCTGCACAGGGTAACACTCATGGGGATTAGAATGTCAAACAAGATAACCCCTTGTTTTTCAAATGGCAACAAGTATTTTGAATCAATGAATTTTGTGGCAAACTTATTAATCTTTCTTTGTTCTTGCATTGTTGCTTCTACTCAAGCAAATTATTCAGGAAACTATTGTTTGAATCTTCTGTAGCGTATCTAGAAGTCTGTACAAGCTTGGTATGTCTATGCGCTGTAGAGCCTGGAAAAATAAAATGATTTTTAATCTGAATGAGCTACAGAATTATCAAAATGATCAATGTTTTAACTCTGTTATCATGAATATATAGATTTTCTTTGTGGAGAATGGTTGTTCTGAGTTTTTTAAATCCCATTTGGTAAATTATGTATAAGCTGTTAAGCTTCTGCAGAACATTTAAAAGTCTTGATGACATCCACTGTACCAATGATTGCTTCTTATCAGGTGCAAATTCAGGCTGACAGTTACTTCAACATTTAGTGAAATATCAGTTTCATCACAAAGTGTTATAACATGTTTGATTGATTACAACTAAAGTCATTGTTTTCTTAAAGCCAAAATTAAATCCACTAGATGGCAGCTAGCATTTAAAATATGTAGTAAAGAGTCCATGAATTGAAAATGCGCTATTCTCCCAATTTATTAAAATATAATCTCTGTGGGACATCTTCTAATACTTATTTATATAGTGATAGCAGACAATGTGACTGTACAGCTATTCCTTTAACTACACCTTTTCATACTTGTCAGTCATTTTGGTATAAATGTAGAACTTTGAAATTTCATTTGTGCTTTATGTGACAGTTCAAAAAGTTAAAGGAAAGGCTCAGGAGTGCAGTAATGTTCGAGATAAGATATGAAGAACTTGGTGGTAATGCCGCTATGCAGCAATATTATGTTTTTTAAAGTAATTAAGAACACTGCAAAGCTGAAGAACAATGTTTTTATTATACAACGCAAATTATGGTGTTAGGATCCAATTTTTTTGGATGAGAGGAAGGCCCCCTTGCTCTCTAGCCAACCTCAGACAAGGCTGGGAGGCCAGGGGCAGCTGGTCCAACCTCTCCTTTCAGGTTTGATCCCTTCAAGTGAGATTAAGGCCAAAGGAGGTCAGATGTCGTAAATCCACCCATTTATTAACTCTTTGGGGGAAAGAGAGAAAGCAGTGACAGGAAAGGAAGGAAGGAAAAATGGGAAATTAAGTGAGAGGTCGGGATGGAAAATCACAAAGAGTCACCACCATGGATCTGCAGCGTGCTGGGGGTCCGTGCTTCTGGGGTCTTTGATGGTGGGTGATCACACACGCAGGGTCGGTAATCGTGCAGGGTCTTCAATGGTCTCACACAGTATTTGGTGATCACACCCCCAGTCTTCGGTGATGGCATACACAATCTCCAGTGATTGCACACATGATCTGAGATGGTGGCCTTCCTTATATAGCACAGTCCAGCACGTGCGCATATGTTTCATGTGCTTTACTTTTGGCGGGCTCTGTTCGCGCGCTTTCTTGTTGCTGGACAGGGGCGGGGTTCTGCTCGCAGGCTTTAAGTGGCAGCAAACTGCAAGCCTTGGTGGGCAGGCAGCCCCGCCTGGGTGTCATGGTCCCTGCTTCAGCAAACCTGCAAGCCACCTCGCCTGCAGCAATGCTGATCTTCTCAGATAAGCACACAAAGGAGCCAGCTTTGAGACAATTAGCTGGCTATTCAGTCTCCCACATATGTAAGGTAATTAGATAGCTGAATTTGATTCCAGAGCATGTAGGTAAACAGGTGCTTATGCAGCTATCTTGCTGTTGGGTAGGCAAGAGTGTTCTGAGAAATTGAAATGCAAACACTCTTACTTACTGTGGCGTGTTTCCACCAGCATTGCTTTCTCATAAAGCAGGAACCCAAAAGCTCTTAGAATTACAGGACTGAGGTCCTGATTTACTTGGAACTTTTAATCAGTCCCTTTTACTTCAAGAGGATTTAAGGATGTACTGAGTGTTTCACTGGTTCAATGTTACAGGCTGACTGCATTTAGGGGAGGTGAGCCTTCCCTTCCTTGATGAATTTGTCCTTAGGGTTCCTAGCATCAGGAAAAAGAATAAATTTGGTGCACACAGGTGTTTGAAGAGTCCCATGAGACACACAGAATATAGTGGTGAAGTACGAGAAATTAAACACCTAATACTAAGGGAATAAATTAAAAACTCAGCCTAAACCGGTTCATTTGCATTAGGAATCAAAGCTTCCTAAGAAAATCATGAGAGGACTATTTGATATATTATCAGATATCATCAGATACCAGTTATATAAATCAGATACATTATCAGATATGATATCAGATATTATTTTTTTATAGAAGTGGATTTTTTCATGTTTAAATTTTGCACATATCACATCACTTGAAAAAGAGATATAGAAATAGAGCAGTTCACCTGTATTAATCTTTTTCCCCCCATCAAACCGTTGTCAAGATGAACAAATTTCAGTGGTCAAGTAAAACAAAAAGCACTTAAGAGTTATTTATTTGGATTCTTACGACTGTTGTTAAGGAGGAGCACTCAGGATGGCTTCTTAAAGTTCTCTATTGATCAGGAAGATCATTCTGTTTTATTTCATTAAATATATTAAATATATTTCATTAAATATCCATATACCCTAATAAGAGAAAAGGAAGGGACATCTCTCTTAGCTGCTGTCTTCAAGTAAATTCATGACTGTACATTCTAATCTTTGACTCTATTTTTAATTTCTTTTCAGTGATGGCATAACAGGGATTATCCACACACTTTTAACTAGCTATGGTAATGAAAAAAGGTACTAAAAATATTATATATGTCAGGATGACATGCATTCTGAAGACTGGTTCACATGTTCCAGATAATGCCAACAAGAAGTGAAGATTGGAGCCTTTTTGTCCTTGGATTAAAATAATATATCTAACTTATTTACATGCACTATTTTAAGGTCTAGCCTTCCATCCAGCAATGGGCTGGCTTTTTGTTCACTTCAAACTGATAATCTGAATTCATATGTTAGGGGACACTTGAAATGCATACTATGTGAGATCTTTCTTTTGGTTAGATGGCCCCATATTTTCTCTTAAGAAAAAAGAATTTTAAACACATTTAAATATTAGTAAGATTTGTACATAATGTAATAATCTCACATGTTTCTAATACAGTCATTTACTCCAGTTTTCTAAGTTCCATCTTATAAAGGAAATGATGTTCAGGACTTAGAATGTGAACTTGAATATTATTTTGTAGAATATTGTATGCATTCATACAAATGCAGAATAACTGGAATAACAATACATTCATGATTAACAAAACACCTACTTTTTCTTTTAATTATTTTCAAAATAAAGAAAAACAGAACGGAAAAAAAAAGAATACTTAGACCCGCAAGTATTCCATCAATCAAGTACCATCGATCCCATGTTGTCTGTAACTAAAATAGTTATTGAAGTATGCATGGTCAGTGTATTTTAATATACCAGCCAATTATTAATCCACAAGCAAACACCATACAGTAATATTTTCCTACAATAAACATTAATGTATACACATCTGACCCAATATTGATATACATTGATATACACACATATGCACATGCACACGTGCTGGTGCTGCTATATCATTTTTACTTTCACTCACATTTTGCTAATATTCAGAGGGAAATTATCTGTTGTCCTCATTGGGAGATGTCTCGTCTGTCTTTCATGCTAAGATGAGGAATTTTGGCATTTTTACACCTTTTGTCATTACTATTTTCTTACAATTTAAGTGGATTACAGCTTAGCGAAGCATAGGAAAAACAGGATGTTTGGAAGATTTTTTACCCTGCACCTTATATTAAGTGAGCTGTAACCTTGATGGAGATTTATTATAAAAAAAAAAAACAACAAACAAACCCAAAACACAAACCATTGACCTTCCATGTTGTATTTGTTTTTCTTAAGGTAAACTGGCTCCAATAACAGGCCATCATATTAGGAAAACAAATTTTACCATTGAAAAATCTCTGTTGCTTGACTGTCTATATAGTATTCAATATCTTTCTAAAAATAGTGGATGTATTACTGATAATGTATTACTCTCATATTCAGAGACTAGACGCCTAATTTCTATAATCCATTGTAGAAATGGCACTACTAGGAGCAGGGGCAGATTTTTCTCATCTGTTTACAATAAACAGCTATCAATATATCTTTGTTGGATCTTCTTCCAATGCAGGAATCCTTGTGGAGCAAACACTTTAAGAAATTATGCTACAACTAGAGAGTTTGGGTGCCACTTCTGGTGTTTTCACTCTCATTTAAAAAAATATATATACTTGAAGATGTATAAAAAATTCAGTTAATTCAGTTTCATTTTACATGTTAATGATGCTCAGTTTTGAAAGCAAACAGCTGGATACTGAAAAACAGAGGAGTGTTCTTCTTGGGAATTTAATATGCTACTGGAAAGATAATTCCCTATGAGATTATTTTTGCAGACTTTCCACAAAGTAATACTCATTGTACTGAAGCACTGACAAAATGGTTTAAAATGAAGAAAAATTAGATGAGTTTTAAGAACCTTTTGGAAGTTTAAACCTCAGTACGGTCCTGGAGCAAGGGCTGAAACTTAATTTCCTTGTTGTACATGCTGCAAAAGCAGAAAAGTAAAATTAACTTCCCTTCTTTGCGAGATAAAATGTAAAATCAGCATTATTTGTTATGAAAGAATATGATTTCTTAGGCTTAATTTATAGCAAACTTGGCTGTGTTAGATTAACTGTTGGTATTCTGATAAACTGCTTAAATACGACACTAATACAGAATGGCAATCTATATGGATTTTGCTTTGGTAAAGGCACTGGAATCATATTTTTCATGAGATGCATTTCTATTTTTTTTTCCATATAGATGTCATGTCATTGCCAAAACTTGAGATGCATGTTTCAAACACACTCTTAATTAAATTTTACTCGCTCTTATTTTAATTCAGAGGAATATTACTGTCCTTTGTATTTTAGTGCAATTTTACAAAATGCTTGATGATATCAAAGGGAAACATGAATTCAAAATTCTATGGCCAAAAAGTCTGGACACTTTTAAACAAATTCATAAATTACCCATCTGGTAGCTATAAAAGCCATCCTTACGGTTACTGATTGACTAATTATAGACTGCTCTTCTACACAGTCATGTCAATGGCCATCAAAATGTTTCACTAAATAAATTTGCCACCTGTCAGTTATGCTATAAGAAATGCTAAACAGAAAATCATGGTTGTTTTTTTTTTTTAAAGAAGGCTTAACAAGTGACTTCTAGAGAGTATCTTGCTACCAAACCTGAAAGGTTGCATTAATGGAAAAGTACAGTTACTTTAACCAAGTACAGTTTTGATTAAATCCATTAATGTAAAAGCCTCCAGAAAGACACGAAAGCACGTCTGTGTTGATAAAAGGAACTTTCATGCCAGTCAGACTTAGTATGGCTTCCTGGGTGGGTACACATTTATACTAAATGGCGTGTAGCTTTTTGGCTGAGCTGAAACATAACTGACATCAACATCTTTATCCCAGGAGAAGTATTCATAAAAGGAATAATAGTTTAAAATCACATCTCACCAGAATAATTTAACTGACATAATTCAAGTCAGTATAACTTTCCCATACATGTGAAACCTTAAGTAATTTTCCAGGTTTACAGATTCCAAAGGCTTCAGTATTCCAAAAGCTTGACAAAAATCTTTGATAGCACCAAGAAAGAGAAAAAAGAGCATGAAATAAATAATGAATGTTCTGTCTGTCATATATTCCAGAAGCAAAAGTACCTGATAGTTCAGCTAAGTTCATATTAATAAAATGCCAAATTGACAAGACGTGCTCTACTATGTTAATGATTTACAATGTCTTTGGTCTTCATCACATAACTTACCCTTATCTTCCATACCACAAATGAAAAAACACCATGTACTTTCCAAATATAAAAAAAGAATAGATGAATTTTCATTTACAGGGAACACAGGACAATCAGCAAGTGTCTGTCTAACTTACTGGCTTCTCCAATTTTCATGACTTTATTGTCGACCTCAGATTAACAGTCACACTGATGAAGTGCCTTTTTAAATGAAAGGTGATTACAACTGATTTGAATGGCAATTCATTACACTGATATGCCAGAAAATAGTAAACTGATCATGATAACCTTGACCTGAATCTGCAATAAAAGAAAATTAAAAGTAATTTTTGATGAGATATCAGAAATGGAATGCCACTTAATTCTTTGTCAAATGGTGAATCTTTTCAATGACTTTTTACAACTACTATAATAGGAGCATTGAAATGTTATGTTTTTCTTATTCATAGGTCTCCATATACACATGTATACACACATATGTAACATGACTCATTTTATTCGACTACATCAGTGGTGCAATTGTCAAAATAACGACAGATAGGGCTTTACAACTTACTCCCAAGTCTTAAGTCTTTTAAGTTGCTTCTCTTGCAACATCTATTAATCCTGTTTGGAAATGGATAGTGGCTGTCACTGAATTCCACACATGAAATTAGTGTGAAAATTACTATTGAAAGGGCAGAGGGGAATGAACTAGCATAAAAAAAACCCCCGAACAAACACACACAGTTTGTTCAAAACAGCAAATCTATTATGTCAGACTAGTGTTAGATAAAGTTTATATGTAGATTTAAACTATGTTTTGGATAAAAAAAATAATAAAATATAGATAAGATAGAATAGGATAGAATAGGGTAGGGTAGGACAGGATAAATTTTCAGAACAGTATTGATGTAAGTATTGAAATTAATCTAAATTTAACAATGCATATTTAACAAATAAAATTTAAATTTAAAGTATAAATGTATGGAACATTACATTATGTAGATCTTTACTGTTCTTTACTTTCAAGACTTTGATGATTTTGATTACAGTACAGGTTTTTTTTGAGGTCTTCCCATTATTGGATATTCCTCAGACTATTCTACTGACCCAAACTTTGATTCTCATATTCTTCCACGCTGTATAGTGGCCAGTAGCTATCTTAAGGTCTGAACATTTTGGAATATTTTTAGTGTAGCCTAGGACTATGTTTGAAAGACAGATCTATGATTCTATGATCTCTTGAAGTAACTGCTTCAAGACTCTGAATGCACCTCTGGATTTAGAATCATAGAATTGTTTAGGTTGGAAAAGACCTTTAAGATCATCAAGTCCAACCATTAACCTAACACTGCCATCCCACCACTAAACCATGTCCCTAAGCACCTCGTCTACCCGTCTTTTAAATACCTCCAGGGATGGGGACTCAACCACTTCCCTGAGCAGCCCATTCCAATGCTTGACAACCCTTTCAGTGAAGAAATTTTTCCTAATGTCCAATCTAAACTTCCTCTGGCACAGCTTGATGCCATTTCCCCTCGTCCTATCTCCCGTTACTTAGGAGAAGAGACAGACACCCACCTGGCCACAACCTCCTTTCAGGCAATTGTAGAGAGCGATAAGGTCTCCCTTCCCTCAGCCTTCTCTTCTCCAGAGAGAAAACCCCAATTCCCTCAGCCACTCCTTGTAAGACTTGTGCTCCAGACCCTTTACCAGCTTTGTTGCTCTCCTCTGGACATATTCCAGCAATGCAACATCTTTCCTGTAGTGAGGGGCCCAAAACTGAACACAGTATTCATGGTGAGGCTTCACCAGTGCTGAGTACAGGGGACAATCACTTCCCTAGTCCTGCTGGCCATGCTATTTCTGATACAAGCCAGGATGCTGTTGGCCTTCTTGGCCACCTGGCCACACTGCTGGCTCATATTCAGCTGGCTGTCAAACAGTACCCCCAAGTCCTTTTGCACCAGGCAGCTTTCCAGCCACTCTTCCCCAAGCCTGTAGCACTGCATGAGGTTGCTTCTCTAATATCTTCATAGAGCTGTATATTCGAAGAAAATCAAGAACCCATGGTTTCACTCCTCAGAAAGAATTTGCCAACTAAAATGAGGATATCAAGATATCTGTATAGCCATGAACTCAATTTATTTTCTACAGCTGCTATTCATCCAGGATGCCCTGTTCTCTTTTTTGCACCCAAATTCTTAGACAGGTAGAATGTAAGTATTTCAAAACCTTGGGGGTTGGGATTTTTTTTTGGGGGGGGGGGGGGGGGCGGAGAAGGGCTTTTTTTTGATTGTTTTTGGTTTTGTGGTTTGGGGTTTTTTTTTGTTGTTTTTTTTTTAACAACTCATAGTTCGGTTAAAGCAGTATGCTTATAAAGGTTTAAAGGCTTTCAGGAATCCCAGATGTAGAGTCCAGTTCTTCCCAAATGTTCCATATTTCTACTATTGATCAAAGTCTGATCTGTAGTCTGCACACAACCAGAAAAGAAATCCAGCACAATTAAAAAGTGGATGGTTGCCTTCATATCTACACAGTCATAGGTGATTATATGCAATTTTTTGCAGATTCAGGAAAGAAATCTGGATATTCTAGTTGCACAAAAATGCATTTTCTGGAAATTATGTCATCTTCCTTGCTCACAGCCAAATAACCACATTATAACACTCAAGGATATTACCATTTGGCAGCAATCAGCTCATTATTTCAGGAAACATTAATTTTATTTTGAATGATAACTCTTTCAGTTCAATGAGTTTTTAATTTTCTGTTGTGAGACCTGTCAGTGTAATAAAAGTACATCTCATCTGATCTTAGCCATCTGAATGCTTAAGCAAGTCAGTTTACATGGGCTGAATCATGCATTTGAGATCTCTCTCTTCATTCTCCGTAAGGAGAACGTACTTAACTACCTTAGACTACCGTCCAACTTTTAACATCTGAAGTTAGATGAAGTTCCTGCTATACAAAGGAACTACTAATACTTAGATATCCCAGTCTAATCTGGAGGTTAAGCGGCAATTTATACATCCAAAGTAAAAGTTTAAGGTTTTTCTATACATATGCCATCTAATACAAAATGTACTCAAACCTGTCATTTTTTAATCTGTATTAAAATATTTTAATAGACATTAGCACTAATAGTTCCACACAGAAAGTTCCTCAGAATGACTGACATAAATGTAAAATGTACTGACATAAGATTTTGTAGAATTACTGTGTGTTGAACAACCTTTCATAGTTCTAATGCTAAAATATGAAGACGAAAGTATAGTGAGAAGACTAAAAATTACTGATATGTTATATTTTGAGCAAGTGTTTTTCTGGCTTGTTTTTGCTTTTGTTTTTTTGTTTTGTTTTGTTTTTTGTTTGTTTGTTTATTTGCTTGCTTTGTTTAGTTTGTTTGGAGAAGTGTTGTCATGGTATGCTCTCTTTCCATTTCTCCAGATCAGATTTTTTTTTTTTGAGTGTTCAGGAACAATGAAAACATTATCTCCAGCATTTGATGCCAGAGTGTAATTTGATAGTGGAAAACTTTATTCTTTTTCCACACCATTGTAGACATTAGTGATGTTCTGCTTCCTTGTCATAACATGATGTTTAAAGTCTACTTCAAGGCATAGCACATCACATTGTGACAGTGACATTAGAAAATTTGCAAAGAAAACCCCTATGATGTGAATATTTTTAAGCAAAATACTGCTGTCTCATCGCCCAACATTTTATTAATGTTTGATTCAGAGACTATGGTTGCTGTGTTTCACCTACAATAAATTCCAGAATGTCAAATGAATCAAATATTTAACTGCATCTCTAAAATGTCTTGACCTTTGTATAGGATACTCGTGCAAAGGCAACACTTATATTTTTCATGTAAAAGATACATTACATCTTTTACATTCATATAAAAGTACGTTAATTTCTTCAAGTATACATTTTGGAACTTCAGGCATTTAAGGATTCCTGAACTTGACGTATAAACCAATTTACTGATGTTAACTTTCAAAGGGTATTCAAGATAAAGGTTAATTAGACTTAAAAAAGCTTTTATGTGTATGTGTGTATCTGTTTTTCAAGTTCCTTCTCATTTAGCTCCTCTTTCAGATGCATCCTTGTGCTCCTGTCCTTTTAATGGCTATGATAGGTCTTCTGTCTCCTCATTATCCTTGGTCTAAGATTTAACATTTTTTCCATTTACTCATCATATAAACTTTTTTTTATTTTTTTTTTTTTTGACAGGTGGCAAAAGAGTTTCCATCTGCTGGCTCCTCTCTTGCATGAGCAATCAACTTCCTCACCTCATGATACTTCTATGTGAGATGCTCTAAAAGCTGGCACACTGACACCTGGGAGAAAATAGGAAGTAAGCAAGCAAGCAGATGGCCTGGAAACTTAAAAAGTAACATCAGCTGATTCCTGGCAGCAGGGAGGTAGAGATTTGGCAGCTTTCGCAGTTTCCAGTTGCTGGTTTTATTCTCATTATGTGGAAGTCAAAGTGTCTTGTCACAGGCTGATACAAGACAAGGTGCATTACTGGCTACTAGTTATTCATATTTCATGTGTCAGTAGATCAATAGATATTGATGAACGGGAATTATACCTATTGCTAAATGATTATAAGATTATAGAAGACTGATTGATGTTTATAGTTGAATTTGCTGACCCCTGAAGTCAGCATTCAGGATACCCTTTAAGATAAGGTTTTGCTGATATAATGACAGGAAGTATGGTTTCGAGTGGGTACAAAGAGCATGGTGGGCAGCCTGGAACTAAGGCTGAAGGAATTTTCTAGTTGATTGCCTATTCCTTCCCTTTTTCAGGGATATGTGCTCTATGTCAAAGTACTGGCACCTTCTTCAATATGTATTCTCCCTGTGAAACTTTCTGGTATTTTCTTTCATCCTTTCTGTTGCTATGTGTTTACTGCTAAGTTTGGTTGTTCTATAGTTCTTCCAAGACAGTACAGGAGAAGATGAATGCTGAAACACAGGCTACAGAACCTGCCTTCAATGATAAAGAAGGCAGAGCAAGAATAAGCTGTTTAGATGCAAGATTATATGACAATAGACCAGACTTTCCTGGTTTCCATGGGTAGAAAAACATGCCTGGTACTGAAAAGTAGTACAAAAAAATGTGATCATTTAGAAACTGTGACTTGTTTGAAGTCAGAGGCCACTGTTCAAAGTGCTTTGATGGGCTGGATGGAGAAAGATATGAGCATGCATGTTTCAATATTTCTCATTTGACAGACTTTATAGGTCCCTTAATGCTGCTCTGTTTTGTAGCATGTGACCTTAACCATCTCTTGCAAGTCCAACTATGAAGAAGATGAAATCATGCACTTGTCTCCACATATCCTTGTGCACAAATTAGCTAGAGATGCAGAATAGGGCAGCAAGTGTCCTACCACACATTTGTTTCTTTTTTTTTTCCTGTCGAGGACTATTATTTCTTACCCAGTCAATGAATCAAATATTTTACTTTTATTCTTGCCTCTAAATTAAATTTAGAAAAATTAATGAACAGAAGGGCGGCTGCTAGATGATAAGCTTGATTTTTATTTTTTTTTAAACTCACAAAAATATCCAAATTTCACTTGAAACTCTTAAGAGACAACAAAAGGTTATGAAATCACACCATAGTTTCATTGATTGGGACTGAAATCCTTCACAAGAATAATGTTTCATTTTCCCCATATTTTGCTATATATACTTAATTAGATCGTGGGTTTGTTTCGTTTTGAAGATGATGCTTCTGAAATCATATTTGAAGTCCCTCTTTTGGTTTAGCACGCATTTTACAGTGTTCATAGCTGCCTTGTTCTCCTTTCTTCTGCACGCATTTTCCTTGCTGTTGCATTAGACTTATTAGATGTATTATAAAATAACAGCAGTAACAGAGCCACAGAGATAAGGTCTAATTTATTCAAAAGTCTCAAGGCAAGATAACAAAAGTGCACAAAGGAAATTTAAGTTATTTGCACATTTTTGACAATTAAAGCACAATGATAATTGGGCTTCTCTAATGATAACTTCAGGTTTATCAGCAATGCTCTGTTCTTCTTTTAATCAAGAAAAAAGGGAAACTATGTTGTTTTAAATATTTATTTTGATAATTTCCAGTTAGTAAAGACTAACATGTAATTTCCCTTAAATGAAGACTTAAAGTCAATTTACATTGTGTACAGATACTTCTCTCAGTTTAATGGTTAATGTAAATATGAATATAAAGTTGATGTTAACACTGATCAACAAAGATATTCTTGTTGTAATTACTAAATTGCCTAGAGAAGACTCCCTAGCTTTGGGAGGGATGAAGTTCCTCAGCTTCTTCCCATTTCCATGTTAAATGGCATGCATCAGTGCTGTAAATCCAGCTGTTCTGCAGATGCTTTGTCAACTAATTAGTTTTGATTCTTTACACATTGTTCTTTTGCTTTTGTAATTATGATGGTGTTTACTAAGTTTCTGACACTCTTCCCACCTCTGCTCCAGATCCTCTTCCCACCTTCTGCCTTCTAAATAGGGAATTATGTGGGATTTCTAGGGGGCTAGTTCTTCAGCTCCTCCTATATGGTAACATAAATATTCCTGTGTTTTCATTGACTAGATTTTATACTATGACATCATGGGATATAAGATGGTTGTAACATATATCTACACAGAAGTGTTCATCTTAGCTGCATTAACAACAGAAAACATAGGTTCCTTCAAAAAATATCTGTGTATTCTAATGATCTGTCCAATTTCCCTCAGCAGCATTACTGGGAAAGCAGTGGCAAAACAGGGTGGACAGGGCATTAGCAGGGGCACTCTAGGGATTAGGGTGGGACTGTTTTACGAAATCTGAGCCAATTTTCATATTTGAGAACAGTTTAGTATACAGTCAGCCCCCGGGTGATCTAAACCCTCCCCACGCTCTTGTGCAGAAGGACATGTCTGAAAAATCAGAAGCTATCATAAATATTAATTTGGGCTGGTAACTAGGGTCAAGTCACAAAGTCCTTAATCTGTGAAAATTTTTAACTTCAGTGGGAATTTTGCCTCAAGTAGAACAGGTGGGCTTCATATAACTAAGCAATTGGTAAGCTATTTTGTGGTTGACTATATTATGTGAAATTTATTCTTTTCATTAGAATTAACTCCTACTGAGAGTGCTGTGTTTTCATAGGCCACCATGCTATTATATATAAGAAAAATTAAAACAGCATGCTCATTTAGGCTTCATAATTACATTCAAAACATGCTGTTGAAGGAATAAGGAAGGAAAATACATTAGTTCTTGTTGGAGACTTTTAGGCAACTCAGTATATTCTTGGCAATTAAATTTACACACAAGATTTGATACTGTTGCATTTAAGGAGAGAAAGAAATGGAAGGAAGAAAGAAAGGAAGGAAGGAAAAAAAAAAGAAAGGGAAGCAGGAAAGGTAATTGTGTTTTCCCAAATGATCACTAAAACACAACATGGAATCATCAGGCAGCACAGTGGAAAGAAAGGGGGTCATCAGGGTGTTAATAAATCAGCCAATACCATCCTGCCCACAGCATGAGACCTCATAAAGATTTTATTTTGTTATTTTGTACAGACATTAACCAAAGATCATTTAGCAGAGTGACTCAGTGGAAAGCAAACTTTGCAGACTCTTGAAAGAACTCCTTGGAAAGCCTGGGACAGAAAGGGCACCGGTTGCTTTGCTTTTCCCTTTTTTCACATGGCTGAATGCAAGTCCGCCTGAGAAAATACAATGTGAATGAAGCGGTTTCTAGGCTGCCAGCCATGTCAGCCTCAAGATCTGACCTTTTGGTCTTGACATAGCAGGTGACTGACATAAGCAAACACTGGTACACTAAATGCTAACATTAAAAAGGCATTGCCAGGCAGCCCAGCCTTGTCTATAGACACAGTGTTACAAAAATGTTACATCTGCATTTCAAATGAGTCCTTTGTCCATTGTGTAGTTCAAACATAGCTGGAAAGGCTCCAGATGATTACAGACAGCATTGTTTCGGTTAACACGATGGTGTGTGTCCAGTCATGATTTACAGTGTTTCTGGCTGTCAATGGATAATAATGAGGTGGTGGTTTAGCTTGTTCTGTTTGAAAGAAAAAGAGATTCTCCAGGCTGTGAAACTGCCTGCAAGCAAAAAAACCTATACCAAAGAAAGATAAGTACGTATAAAACAAAAACCAGTGCCTTCCCATCTATTCACTTCTTTCTGTCTTCCCTTTTATAAGCTGACAAACCATGATATTCATAATATGGTATAGCTAAAATAGTTAATATAGTTTAAAAAGCTGGTTTTAGGACAAAGTTTCATCGTATAAAGGTTTTCAGAGTTCATAAATTTAGGCATGATTCTGAATGAAAACAAGTTTCTGAAAAAATAACCTCTAAGTACAACCCAAGTAAAAATCATTCTATTGGAGAAACAATGTACAAAAATGTATTACAGGGAAATCAAAATGCTGTCCTTCAGTTTCAACCTTTTGGTTTGCTATTATAGTAAAATATATTGCAAAATAAAAGTTAATTTTTTAACAATCAGGAAAAAAGAAGTTTTAATTTCAGAAAGGTTCAGATAAAAATTTTTGTTGGGTACAACAAATCAAAAAAAATGTCCTGAATGCAGGTCCTTATACTAATGTGATACAGCTTTGTCAACTATAGGCAGAAGTGTGATTCACCTGGATGAGTATATCTTTTACTGACAGCTGTTAGTAGAAATCGTTCTCCAAATAACTCAGATCATTTCTGTGAATCAACATTAGACAGTTTTTGAAAATAAGCTGGATTCAGAAAACTATGTGCAGTGTTATTATAGGTAACAGTCATTCACATTCAAGAAAACTTTGTAATAGCACCTGAAATAGCAATTAAATTCTGTTTAGTCTCATGCATAACATGTTTCTGGCAACTTGTCAGCAATAGGTCACTTTTTTAGTGAAGAAAGGACTCCCAAGTATTAATAGTACAGCTTAGGTATCTGCATGCATGCTAATATTGTGATTCCTGTGTTCAAACATTGACCCCAAACCAATGGTATTTCCTTTATCATCTCCTCTTTGTTGGGCCTTTAATCAGCACTGGTCACAATATGATCCTGAGAACTTCTTAAACTTGCAGGGCTTCTGCTGTGGCTGAACTTACTCAGGTGCATCACTTCAAAATCATAACAATCATTAAAGAAATATTTATAACTGTATCTTTTAAAGAAAAGGAGAAAAAAAGGGGGAAACTCAAATTCTACCCGAATATGTTCCCAATCTATGTCATCTTAGTCTATGCCAGTGTAAAATAACATAATTTATGTGAAGAAAATTCCAGCTGTAACGAGCTTTTCACTGTCCATCTTTTAGGGCTCCATCATGAATTATCAGTGAGATTAGCTACTCGCAAAAGCTGAAACAATTAAATAGCTCAGGCAATGGCCTGGGACTGAAACCATACAGCTTGCACCATAAACGAATTGGCAACTCTTACACTGACAAAGGAGAGCTGTGCCATTTTAATTATTGCATGGTGATGGCAGCCTAGTTCATGACAAAAAGAAATATTGACTATTCCACTATTTGGCATGACTTTGAAATGCTACCCCTTCATTTTAGAACATGTCTCAAGGTATACGTGAGGAGATCAAAAAGTCTGCTGAACTCATTAGCCCCAAAGGGCATGTTTTGAAGGACATAGAAGAGTGACATGTCAAAGGCAAGGCTGATCCTACTTGTCTTCTTTCCTAAAACAATTATGTATGTAAAATCATGCAGGAAGTCTGCATACTTATCTCTTAAAGTGTATATGTGTTGGCTCTTGTTGTTGTTTTTTCTATAAGAATTACTTATGTTCATAGATCTATGAGAGGGACTTTGTGTTATAATTTTGGTCAATAATAAGAATGCTCTGCCTAAACAAGGTGAAGTCTTTTGGCAAGCTGCCAGTCTCAATTCCCAGTACTACACTTTTCCATATTTTTTCTGTTATTTATTCAATCACCATAGCTACATGCATTAAACATTTCACACCTGCAAGTGACAAAAAGCCAACTTTCTAATTTTTTGGCATCTGTATCTTCAGGAAAAACCTGGGCCAAAATCTGCTGTTGACCCTAATCTCTACATTGTTTAAGTCAAGAGACCAGATGTTTATGTCACTAGTCAAGTCGTAGGTTAAGATTTTTGAAGTTTCTTGATACAGCAAGCCACAAGTTAAAGAACGCAAATGTTTGTGCATATGTGTTTATATATACATATGTATGTGTGTTTATACATATATAGACATAAAAGAAAATAATTTCATAGTACGTCAAGACATTTCACTTTTTAATACTGCTGAATATAGTCAAACTCACTGCAAAATTTCTCAGTGGCTAGCCAGGACGCTTACTATCTCACTTCAGATGTTCAGGGCAATACTATATAAATAATGATAGCTGACACTGTAAGACTTCCCTTCAGCTAATGAACCACAGACTGAGGTTTAACCATCATTTTAGTAACTGCTCAGACATGAAGACCAAGTTAATCACACAGATTTTATTGAAGAATATTTCATGAGACTACTATATATGATAAACATTTCATGTATTGAACTATGACATATTTTCTTTCTGTTCTGTCACACAGTTATTTTCTACCCATTGTCCTTATTTTTTTCCATAGATTTTTATAAAAATTTGGAACATATCATCAAGAAAAGAGAAAATCAACAAACAATTTAAGACAAATCCCTATTAAAAAAAATCTCTTCAATGACTTCAGCACTGTTTTTCCAAACTGGAAAATTTGGAAAGTCTGGGAGTTATATTTGCCTCTTGTTTAACTAGAATACTGCTCTAGTTTTGTTCTTTGTTTTGTTTTTCTTTGTTGTTTTGGTTTTTTTTTAAATGAAAGGTTTACCAAACTTCCCACTGCTCAAAACTCCCCTAGACCAAGATTTTAGATTAGAATACCCTAAAGAATAAGGAACACTAAAAAAGAGCTTGCTAGAAATGCTGCTTGGTTTTAAGGCATCTGTTTTACTAACTGTATAACAGGATGAGGTAAAAATGGACAAAAAATTTTGATTCCCATCAGGCTAGATTTCACAAAGCTAGGTCTGGTATATTTACTATGTCTGACCGCTTGGATGACCTTCTCCAAGCTGTCTAGAGAGTGTTTTTTAACAGTCTGTAAAATACATAGCATAGGGAAGACAGAAAGGAGAACCTCTAGGGGCTCAATCAAACCTGTTAACTGTAACTAATATTTTTCCTGAAGTGAAAAGATTTTCTTACTGCAAATAAGAGAGATTCTCTTGTAAGATAAGGGACTTGTAAACTCTGGGAAGGGGAACACACTAGCAGTGAATAAAGCTACTCTTTGTGAGAGTACTTTCCAGCTAATACTTTGCAGTCTGAGACTATTTAGGAGGGTACCTCAGAGCACCTCACTGGAAAAATATCTCTGCAAAAGTGTGAAAGGTGTAAAACAATATGCAGACTGTTAGTGGTCAATGCATTAATTTAAATGCACCACCAAACACACACTCATAACTAATTGGAAAATGTGTCTAATGCTGTGGCTTTGCTATTCATTGAAAACATTCTGTAGCACCTAGTGGTCTATCTCCTGATGTTGGTCATTCTCAATGTGCTTTACATGTCAGAAGAGAGAAATTCGGAGTTGTGACTAATTAACTTTGTATTGGGTGGGGAAGGTCATATTGGATCTTATGTTAGAAAAAAACTTAAAAAACTACATGGTCACGATTCTGGAGAAGATCCACATCCTTTTCCATTTCCACTAGTGTGCAACATACTCTGTGCTAGTTGCTACTGCCATAAGATGATAACAAGGTACCTACTTTGGCAAAAAAAAAATTACAGCTTTTCCCTGGAGGATCAAAATATAGGTCTCACCAGTGTATAGTTTGCTTCTTTTGGACTATATTTCCTTCTACTTTCATCTTCCTTGGTAGCTGCTGCTTCTCTGAATTATTTCAGATCAGCATTCTTTTGTAAAATAAATATAACCAGGGAAAGTTTCCTCTTCCCCAAGACAATAAACATGCTCACAGAAGGTATGGGAACTGTACCTTCCAAATGTATCTTTTTTCTTGCTTTCATCTTGGGAGACAACACATGACGTAAGGAAATAAATTGCCTAAAATTTTATGACAAGGCAGTCCATCATCTGAAAAACAAGAAATGAAAATAATAGAAATGGCATGGGATTTTCTAATCTCATCCTTTTTTGGTTTGCTTTTTTGTTTTGTTTTTTTTTTTTTTTTTTTTTTAGGAATCTGGTGATTGCCTTTCCTTTGGTTTCTGTTAAGCAAAGTCAACTGGCCTATCTTGGCAAAAATCACAGGAATAAAGAGATTAATTGCTTCACTTATGGGTGGATGCCCAGCTGAAGAGATTTAGATCAGTGGTTTTACAGAAGGAGAATGGTGAAAACAACTTTAAAAGAGTTTGAAAGAAGAGCATGCTGCAAGAAACAGGAAAACTTCTATGCTTTCAATGCTGTGTGTTTGAAAACAAGAATACTGATCTGAAGAGTCAGAGCAAACACTTGGCATTTCAAGGTAATCAGTACACTTTCCCTGTATTTTGCACCGTACGGGTGGAAACACTTCAGCTTCTCATCTATTTTGTTGGGTGCATTTCACCTGATATCAGGTCATGTTGATTACAGCAAGTAATCAACACTGTATTTTTCTATGCGGAAGTTAACACATGCCAAACCTTTGTGTGAGAGTTCTTTACTCTTTGCAGAATGCAAGGTTATAAGTAGCATGAGTAAATGTAATAGTAATATTATTTTAGAAAATACATTGTATCTTTTCATAGTATTTTCTATTTTTTTAGCATGTCTCTAAAAATAAATTATTGCCCCGTTCCTCTTTTTTTTTTTTACATATCTTCTTCCACATGGAAAAAAAAGGATCTAGAAAATCTAGTTTGATCTTTGTCTTTTTTTGTTTTGTTTGCAAAGCCATGTATCTGGATGAGAGTAAAATTCACTTTACACTGAGAAGGGTTTAGATTTTATAAGCTAGTGAGTTTTATGTGTGCTATTTCAAAAGTTTCCTTCCCCAGCGTTTAAAGACACACCCCAGTAGAAAACCCTCCTATGCAATTAGCTTCCCTTACTGCACTGATGCACTTTATTATCTGTTTATTTTACATCATTTTGCTAAGGAACAAATTTTGCCCTTGGATGCACAAATGTGGCTTCCATTAGCATAATGAAAGTTGCATGTGTGCATCCAAGGGTCAAATCTTTACTTAAAAGTGAGATTTATCTTCAAATTAGCTACTTTAACAGTCCTGGCTAGGGCTTCAACTACATGAATCAATTTTATTAAGAAAAGATGAACTGTACTGGAATTCTTTTTAAATCTTACTTGTTAAAATGTGCAGAGATGAAATTTAGATACCAGCAGAAGTCTAACTCCATACACATTTTCTCTGGTGTAAATATGGATAATTTCCAGTGATTCTTTCTGATACTTTGGCTCCAATGACATGTAGGTTGACAGTCCTAGAAAACAACTGAGCTTTCTTGTGTCTTTGCGACATTGCTTTGAAATTAATAGGAATCCATGTGCATAAACTTCTCTTTGCAAGACTAGAACCAAGGAATTTGGCTGTGTACCAAGGACAGTATGAGAAAAGGAGATTTCAAATTCTTCTCTAGACGTTTCAGTTTCCTATATATATTTTGGAGAAGACCTAGAATTCTTCATTTTTGAGATATGAAGTGTGACTATTTGGTGGTTTTGGGTAGATACATGAATATATTTAAATAAATGTAATGTATGTTTATATATTTATTATAGTCAATTCTGGATATTGAACTAGTAAACGTCACTGAATAATACTACTTCTAGTTACAAGAGTAATAGCTACTTTAGGAGAAGAGCATATTTTCAAAACTGTGTGCAGGATCTGCTATTATCAATAATGGCCAGAACAGTTAATTCTGGGCTTAGTATGCTAAAATAAAAATGACCTCCAAATTGTCACAGTAACCAGATGGTTCACATTTAGAAAATCCTTTCATAAGCATTACGGTGTCTTTTAAATGAAGATCATTCTTAAAGTCTTTTCCTCTTATGCAGATTGTTTAAGGTATTTTTTATTCTTTCTTGGAATAGTGATACATTATTATGTACAAGCAGACACAAATTATAAGGAATTTAGGGGTCAGTCACTTTTTATAGTTATCTTACTCAGAAAGTTAAATAGTTGTGTTCTGTTTCTGTCCTTCAGTACACAATTTACTTCTAGCTTGTTCAAATCAACTTGTACTCTCATATTTATTTTTTTCCTCCATAAAAATATCACTGACAGCTAAATTTTAAAGCATGTGTATAATGCCCCCTTTCAGTATAAGTTTACTTCATTTCCCAGTTATTTAGTGGGTTAAATATTTGACCCATAGTGAGCTCTGGATTCAGTGGTCAGAACTCAAGATTACTTTCTGTTGGGTACTCAACAAAGACAGGCAGATTTAGTCTTCACCCACATAAACACTTGGAGCAGGGAGTGTAAAGAGCTCTAACCTTGTGTCCAACAGTAGCTATAAGCACATGCCTCTGGATGAGTAAGAACAGGACAGATATATTACTTCCTCTGAGTACTCTCCCTGTTCCTATTTTCAACACTAGACAATGTTTTCACTTCATAGTCCACAGTGGATTTCCTTTGTCCGGTCTCCCCTTGGACCTGCATAAATAACAGCATCTTTTGGTGACTGTTGTGGTTTACCTGAAGCCAGCGACTAAGCACTGCACAGTCACTTGCTCACCCTTCCTGCCCCAGTGGGATGGGGGAGAGACTCTGAAGAGCAAAAGTAAGAAAACTCATGGGTTGAGATAGCAACAGTTTAATATGTGAAATATAATAATAATAATAATAATAATAATAATAATAATAATAATAAATGAAAAGGAAAAAGACTAGAGAGAGAGAAACAAAACCCAAAACCAAATGATGCAACTGCTCAGTGACTGATGCCCCACCACTCCCTGAGCAGTGTTCGCTGTCCCCTGGTCAACTCCCCCCCATGTTATATACTGAGAATGACGCCATATGGCATGGAATAGCCCTTTGGCCAGTTGGGTTCAGCTGACCTGGCTGCACCCCCTCCCAGCTTCTTGTGTACCTGGCAGAACAGAGGAAGCTGAAAAGTCCTTGACTAGACTAGGCACTACTTAGCAACAACTAAAACATCAGTGTGTTATCAACATTCTTTCAGTACTAAATCCAAACCACAGCACTATGCCAGCTACTAGGATGAAAATTAGCTCTATCCCAGCTGAAACCAGGACAGTGACAAAGGCCTTGTACCAGATTGCCTACTCCAGTACTTCCACATTTTCTGCTAGCCATTGTAGAAAATTCTGTAAAACATCTGACTGTTCATGATTATCCCTACCTTTATATCAAGACAACTTATCAAGCAAAATATCTCCCAAGAGGACAGACATGCAAGAACAAGTGTAAGACCACTGACTTGTGAAAAATTCTACTAGTGTTCCCCTGTAAGCAGCGATCCGTCAATGAGCTCCAAGCTTCAGCAGTAACCACACTGCAACCATGTCTGTGGCTATTAGGTTGTATGCCTCATCCAAACCCAAATCATTCCCAAGATAGATGATGAGGCATCCCAATGGGGACAGTGTTTGTTGCCAAAGGTAGTAACATCAGTACAGCATATCAGAAACAAAATTCTAAGTTAAAAATCTTTAGAATGCACAGGCAAGCAGCTTAGCAACAATAGATCATCCTTTGGCAGAAACGTTCAACTCCCACAGCCTTAAAACTAACAGAATACTGATTATGAGGGTCAATGAAGAAGTTTTTGTGAAAATAATGGTTCAGCAGAAATGCAGTTTTCAGAAAATGAACATTTTTCAAAGAGGAGAAGGGGGAGAAAGTGCTGCGGCTTTATTGGTGTTTTTTCTCTTCTACCTTTAGTTCTAAATTGGGTGGACCAGAAATAAAAATATTTCTAAGAGAACTACAGCCTCAAAAACATTAGTTTAAAAATTAATCTCATTTCCATCTTGTGTCTAATTACGACATAGTAATCATAGAGCAAACTCTCATTTTCTCCCAAAGAATAGGCTCCTTGATTAGACTATATGTTGTGTGACACAGCTGTCTTTTTTTTCTGACAGAATGTCCTGTGGTATTTTGGGAATCATATGGCTGCAAGTATTGGAAGGAAATATAATCCAGCCAAGAAGTCAACTTTATAAATGAAGAAGAGAACAATTTGAAGTAAGAACTTCAGTTCCTTTGCAGAAATTTGACCTAACAGAGAGATTGAGTTTAATGACGGACTTAAAATAAAATCATTTTTCCAGTTGTAGTGTAATATTCT
This sequence comes from Gorsachius magnificus, assembly GCA_034008185.1. NCBI lineage: Eukaryota > Metazoa > Chordata > Aves > Pelecaniformes > Ardeidae > Gorsachius > Gorsachius magnificus. Next base: position 171,899,559 of record CM067081.1, read on the forward strand.
TTCTATATTTTCTATATTCTGCCATCTGAATAATTTTTGCTGGAAATTTAAACCAATGGAAAAAAAATATGTAGTATGAACTTTTGCTCTATTTCAGGACAATTTCAGTACATGTTGATGTACTGGATATCACACAAATTTGTAAATTCACACTTTTTGGTTATCTCTGACAACTGAGAAGACAATGAAAAAAATGCTATTTTACTGCCATGTTACAGTGTTGTTATATCTGAGAGAAGACTATGCTTGTCAGATGGTGGGGTGTGAGTGAATCTGAAATTGTGACAGCTAAATGTGGATGTCTGCATAGATGTGTCTACACTCGAGCCAGACAAAGCTCTCACTGTTCACTAAAGATCTTATCAGTATGAACAATGTAACCTAGTGAATCATTCAGCTTACCAGTCAGTAGTTACATACTTCAGGATAAACTGAATTGCTTTGTATACTCCACTAACTGTATTTATTAGGGGCTTGAATTAGTTGTATACATGTGGTAGGATATGAGACATACTAAAGGATGTGAGAAATCTGCAAAAGGGTGCAAGGTACAGCAAAGAGTCCCATAGAGTGGCATTTGGAAGCTGGGGAGGTTACCTTGGGACATCTTAAAAGGCATTGGACATCTGCATATGGAAAACTCATCTCAGAGGAGTTTGATGCTATTTAAGATGTTCACAGGCTCTGTAAAGCCTCCACATGGAAATGGACCTGACAGAGGACCCACAGGAGACCAGCACTGGCTGGAGCATCAGGAGAAGAAAAGGTGGTATTTTAGGGCATCTCAAGCGGCCCTAGACCCTGAGTGGTGGCAGCAGAATTGAACTATTTATCTCAGGGTGACTCTTACACCTACTGACCCATTGGGTAAATTCATGGACAACATGTCCAACAGCAGATACCAAAAGACTAGACAGGGATGTACCCTCTAATAACCTTAGTACAAAACCAGTGAATTATAGGGGAAGAGGAGAGCAATGGACTTCAAGCAAAAAGCAGCCAGATTTTCATGCTGCAGAATGTGCCACACTCCCCTATTAGTCTGGACTAGTGCTACCATCAAAGACAGAGCACTGGGGTAGGTGGGTCATTGGTGTAACGCAGTAGGACATTTCTTTTGTCAGTGGAATCTTTCTGCAGGGTCTGTCATCTGCACTAATTTTTTATTGACTATATGAGAAACTCTGATACTTAGTTCACATATGAAAAAATATTTGTAGATGTTTTAATCGAAAGTGAAGGCCACAATCCATGGCAATCAGTGGCTTGGAAGAATAGAAATAGGACTGTTACTCTTACCCCCTGCTTTTCCTAGATGGGATTTATCCATTTGCAGAAAATCTTAAAGATTTCATTTCAGAGACATTCATTGGGCAGTGACTAGAAGCATCCTTCCTACAGGACAGACTCTAGCTGGCAAGTAGTACATAAGGTATTTCAGCTGAGGCAATGTCCCTTGAAGTCAATGTGTGCTAGAGTGGATTTATATTTTTTTTCCTCCATCTCTCTCTCTTTACAATAACAAATAATCACATGTTGTTTTTCTATTATTCACAAATGTTATTGCCTAATGATGTCAGTTTTTTTCTTAATGCTACTATAATAATACAAACAGAAATTGCTTTTGCCCTTTCAGAGACATATTTCAGGAAATGAAACCTGAGATATCTCTCTTCTTCAGCTATGCAATTCTAATGCTAAATTCCCAGTTCTGATGCTCACAGAAAATTTCCTGGCACGTTTGTGACTCCTTTGTCTCAAAACTCATTTTTATTTAATTGTGACCTGTAATTTTTATTCCATAAAGTCATGTAGTCAGACATTCATTCTTCTTTCTCTTCTGAATTCTCTCTCTGGTACTTTAATATTTTTTTGCCTCATTATGATGTAATTCACTTGCATATTTTATTGGGCAGGGACTTGAAAGCTAGATTCCTGCATTAATTCACTTTTTAGAGAAAAATGAGATGTTAGTGATTTACTAAAAAAAAAAAAGTATAGAAAGACTGGTATTATATAACCAATATGCAAGATACATAGATACATAACCAAGTGATTTAAAACAAAAAAATAAAGCAGAAAGACTATTTTGGAAGTTCCAAAAGAGTTCAGTCCTAGGTCTGAATGTCAATGGGGATAAATAGTTGCTCAGGAGTTTGAGGATTTCTATTTAATAGGAAACTGCAAATAGATTAGGCTTCTATTGTTACCTATAGAATTTATGAAATGATAACAGTATGATTGCAACAAATCTAATAAAGATAGTATCTCAGGCCAGTTTCAACAAAGCTCCATCTGGTTTCTGCACTGTGGAAGCTCATGCTAAGTCCAGAATGTTGATGGGGCTTGGAGGTGGAGTGAGTTTGTTCCTTGTGCCAGTTTCCACAATGTGAGAGCCAGAGTTCTATTTAATCTGGCTGGTAGCTATTACAAATCAGGATAAATTGATGGACAAGCACAGAATCCATCTGTCATCTTTGCTCCATGCTTTAATCATTTAAAGTCTCTATAAATGTGTTGGAAACCTTGGCTTGATCATCATTCAGCTACAATTCGTTGTTGTGTGGTGGGGGGGGGTTTGGCCTAAATTAACTGATTTTTCTTTTCTACTTAATTTCTGTAATTCCTTAAGTAGATTGCATTAATGACATATGATCAACAGCTTATTAATAGCTGGGAGAGAGTAAAAGTAAAGGAGCAATTGAAATATTGTTCAAATTTTTTAAAGTTTAAAATAGAGCTCACTGGTGATCATATAAATAAGTTTTTACAAATGCAAAAAAAATAAGTAGCGTGATCTATTGTTTTCATGCAACAGAAAAAAATCTCTCGGCTTTGCTCAGGGTAAAAACCTTGCAAGCTATGTTCATATTCATTAGCACAATTCTTGTTAAATCACTTAGCTGTAAGGAAAAAGATTTAGCTGTGGATTGAATGTCAGACACAATAAAAGGTCAAGTCCAACCAAGTCCTGAATCTGTGATTGCTCACAGAACTTTCATTTGTTCAGTTAAAAACAACTTCCAGGCTCCTGAAAATGAAGACTGAAACCCACAACTTCATTCCTAGCTTACTGTTCTAACCACAACATTGTTTCTGGCCTTCAGAACTGGCTGTGCATGCTGTTCTCTGCTCAGACCTGTTTTCTCCCTTGCCTCCTGCACACCCAGAATTATCTAGTCTACTGTCTGCAAAATATATTTTACAGTCTCTTACATGAAAGCTGAATGCTTGTTAAGCCTGGAGAAGATAAAGCTCAGGGAAGTTGATTGATAAGACTGTCAATGTGTCAATGGCTGTCAATGCCTGAGATGGAGTAAAGAAGATGGAGCCAGACTCTTCTCAGTGATGCCTTGTGAACGGACAAGAGACAATGAGCACAAAGTGAAATACATTATTTAAACATAAGTTTTACTTTTACTGTGAAGGTGGTCAAACACTAGAACAGGTTGCCTGGAAAGGTTGTGCAGTCTCCATCCTTGGAGATACTCAAAACCTGACTGGACATGGCCCTTCACAACCTGTTGTAACTCACCCTGCTTTGAGCAGGTGGGCCGGACTAGACAATCTGCAGGGGCCCCTGCCAATTTCAAATCTTCTGTGATTCTGTAATTTCAAAGTAATACAAAAAGTGTACAACAGCCTGACCAATGTCATATTTAAAAGAACAATCTGAGCCAACTTTCTTTCTGAAAGGAATAAAAGTATTTAAAAGTATTTAAAAGTATCTGGTCTTAGGTGAGGACTCTGAATCTAGAGTGGAGAGAGGCACTTGACTGGTAGGATTTCTGACATACATTTCCAGCTTGCCAGTCCTATGATTCAGTTTTTGTAAAGCTTCTAAGGAATCTGTAAAAATTAATATTACAAAGCAGAATAAAGATGCCTGAATTCCTGTACCACATTTCCCAAAGACACTAAAAACCATAGCAGCAGCAGCCCAGCTCTTACATTACTAAGCTATTAGGTGAGATCATTCTTTCAAAAATGTATCCAGGCCCAAGGACTGGCATGACTCTCAACAAGGAAAGTCTGTGTGTGTGCCATGCAAACCAAAGACAAGTAGCCAGTACATAGATGTTTCTCCATCTATGCTATAGCTTTCATCTATGATAATCCCATCTCATTTCACACTTATGTCAAAACTCAGAAGTTTCAATAATTTGAGGTACAAGCCTCTTTCAGTGACTGTATGGTAGATCTTCCAGAGGTCCAAAATAAAATATCACCTATAATGCTCTAAATAGTTTTCCAAAGTAAATTTGGGAAGTCTCTATGTACTGAACCCTTAGAAATAACAATGCACATCTTAAAGATACTCTATAGCTCAGCTGGAAAATTGTTAACTTTTTTAGCTTTAGAAACCCAGAACAACCTCCAAAATGTGTAAGTCATGAAATGACACGGAGGTGACATGTTTACCAATATCTTTGCTTAATTTTATATATCTTGCATTCACACTCAGAACTGATGGTCAGTAAGGCCTTAAATTCTCATTGCAGAAATTAGCATAATCTAAAATTATCCTCTATATGGTGGACATTCCATAGTCCTAAAATTCAAAGTAAATTGGGAAAAAAAAAAAAAAAAGAAGAATCTGACATATTAGAAAAGACAATGACTCAAAAGATGTAAAAATTATTCCTTTATGATGCATGTATATTGCCAGGTTTTGGTATTTTCGTATTTAGTAATGGAGCTATAATAAATAAAACTTACTTTAAGTGTCATGTAGACCATGCAAGTGTTCATATATATATGGTCTATCCATTATGTAATGTATTTTTAAAGAAAATGTAACTTGAGACTTTCTAGAATTATGCACAGGCTGTATATATATATTTTATATGCATCATGAAGCTCTGAAAATACAATAGTTACCTTCAAAGATTTATCAGAGAAAGATAAATATCAGCAATATGGTTTACTCATTTCTCCTGAGAGATAATGTCATCAAATTATGAAGTGAAAACTGTGTTTCTCTGACGACATTGACATTTTTTATTCCAATGAACCCCCAGTTTCACCTCTTCCATATTACCAGATTTGTCTCCATACATTCTTCTGTCACCCAGAACCTAGACATATTTTTACATTTATTAAATAACCAAATCTAAAATCCTACTTTAAAAAAAAAAAAAATCATACCACCTTAACTGTACACATACTCTTGAATGACACAAAGTAACCTTAAATGGGAATAGGGGAGACACATTTACCTTTGTGCCTGAACAACACAATTGCCTTAAGCAATACTGAAGAAATGAATAATGCAATAAAACACAGATATTAGTAAGTGAATGCAACTTACAGCCAACTACTGGTGTGCTCTACAAATCTTATTTAATATTCTTCCAAAACTGACATTTTGGTCTACTTTTCTTTTTTTAATGTGAGGCGGAATAATTTGAGTTAACCCAGATAATGCTCATAAGCTTTGTACAAATGCTCACACACTTGTATTGCAATCTACTCAAAGTAATTAAAACAAAAAAGTCTTTTGGAACTTTCCTTCAATCTTTTTGTCAGTATTCTTACTCCAGTTTTAATCCATATCTTCATTTTTAATAGCTGTCTTGACAGTCTCCCTGTTAAAAAGAAGAAAAAGAAGGTGGCAAAGAAAAAGAAGAAAGCTTTATAAACCCCATTGCAATAGTCTGATACCAATTGTTTCCACTTTTGCTTGGAACATTATGAGTTTTTTTCCAAGATGACACGTTTCTGATCTATTTTCACCTTATTCACTAACCCTTATAACACTTGGGCTGAGAGACTCAGTTTTAATCTCCAAAGATGTAATGATAAACAATGAAGTTGCTAAGGCTACCTCTCCATTTTCTAATGGCAGTGACCCAATTTCAGCTGCTTGCACAGGGACTGCTTAAGCCTTTGGAGGAAGTCTCAGATGTGGAATTTTCGGCAATGGCCTTTCCCTGTCAATCCCCACCTCTGACTTGGCTTCTTCTCCTGATGACCATAGAAACTATTTTTTTTTTCTTTTCCCTTCCTTCCCATTTGGTGTCATGTTTACAAAAATCCTTGATCTGTTCCTTTTGAACAAGGAGAAAAGGGGGAAAATATCAGACTATTGGAACAAAATCAGGAAAGCAGTTAAAACACAAATGGGCCTAGGCATGCAATAATTTCCCTTAGAATGATGGAATTGCAGTTAAACAGCGAAGATGACATGGAGAAATGAACTCACCTTTCTCTTACATATTAGACTCCAGGTATACTAAACTAAATAATAAATCCACACTTCAGACAAACTAATAGAAATAATCTGAACTGGCATCCCAGGAATATTGTTTCTAAACCAGTTACATTTAATGAGCTTCCAACAGTCCTCAGGTGGTTTTGCATTTTCTAGTATCAGTTAATCTATAGAGGGTTTAGAAAACCACATAATTCCTGTATACACTTGCAGTTCTTTCTTATAGTCAGGGTGATTTTTGGATCCATTTTCTTCTTGATTTTAGCAGAGCTATTCACATCAGGATTGCAGGATTGCTGGGATTCAAGGGATAAAACAAAAGAAAAAATGCCAACACAGCTTCAAATTAGATTTATTAACTAATAAATCTTACAAGAAAAATTTCTCTTAATCCCAGGAGTGCTTTAGAAAATCTGAACCTAAAGAAATAAGCAGTTGTAAAAAGAGGAAATAAATCAAGGATATAGAGTTCAGCAAATAATAGATGAGAAGTTAATGCAGTCATTGACCTATTTTGTTTGAGGATCCAAGAAAAGAAAATGCCCAAGACCATTTACAGTGTACTAATATATGATAAAATATCAGTATTACCCTAAAATGGTTTTAAATACAGACTATAGAACAAATCCTTGCCATACTTCATGTACATTGGTATCAGATAAATAACTTTGAAAGAACTGATTAACATTTGTGCTCAAATTTAATGTCCATTTTCCAGTCTGGTGTGTCCTCTATCACCATTTTCAAAGCAGGAATCTGAGACTGGAGTAAAGGGAAGTTCCAAAGCTATTATAATTAAAAATAAACAAACAAAATGCCTATTAAGTTTCTAGAGCTCTTCTGTAATTTATCTAATGCATATTCTACTGTCACTGTCTTATCAAAGGGCCTTACAATTAAGAGCAGTTTAACTGACTCCTGCTTAAGGATGTTACAGACTCCCAGTGAATCACACAGTGACAGGAGCACATATGGGGCTCAGGCCTTCTATGTAGAATCTAATCCTTGAGGTATGCTAATATCATAGGTAGGAACTCTTCCCTACTGCAAGTAGTAGCAAATCCTAGATAGAACTTAAATTATCTCTAATTGTCCAGATAGAAAAAAATGTGAGAACTTGGGAAACGCTTTGCTTACTCAAATGAACAAATTCTTGTTTCCGCAGCTCCAGGAAAACTATTGGTTGCTCCATCCTTTTAAAAACATTTTTACCGAGTTGAACATAATTGCTATTCCCATACAGACTTCTCATAAACTTGATATGTGATTCAAGAAGAGATACATTTTCAGATTGCTTGAGTAAAATCACATCTGATAGTGAACAAATATTATTAGATTTCCAAAATCACTTTATGTTAATTGTTGTTATTTTGGGAAAAGTCACGTATCTGGACTCTAATTTTCCATCAGTCTTCATAAAAATAAGAAACCATATTTATTGGAAACTTAGTTTAACTAGTTAGACTATGCCTGCCTTTTTTTTTTTATTAATTGATGAAGTCTTATTTCCACTTTTCAAAATATCAAGTGCAGCTACATGCTTCGATGAAAAGAAGGCAGTTGTGTAATTGGTACAAATCAGCCATTCACAACCTGCATAAAGAAGCCCTTAATTCAATTAAGAAATACACAGGTAAGTGTTACAAGTGATTCTCCAATGTTAGAAAAGGGACAGCAATTAGATTTGCACCAAAAGATCCCTAAGATGTAATACTGTCTGACACCATTCATCAGCTTCAAGAAAGGCCACCAGAAATGACGACATCCTATACTCTCTCTATTATGCATACCTCCTGCTTGAGAACACCACAGGAAAACATTATTGTCCAGTTTAGTATGAAGACCATCTTTTTGGTTTTTTTCCTGTTCATGTGCAGAGGAATAAAAACTTCTAAACTGAGAATTTTTAGCCAGCAATTTTCTTTCCTACTGTCGCTATCTGTGAGCTTGATTATTTAATGCATTCCAAATGAATGACCTGGCAGTTCTGTGTTGTTCCTATGAAAATTCTGCACAGACTATATGGTAACAGAAGGATTTTTTTTAAGCAAGAACCTACCTAAATGACTATAGTGAAATGAACACCATTTTTTTATTTGACAGAATATTGATATCCTATTATACGCATATCACATATTATACACATACCAAAACCTTGTAATATCTCTTGCCATGTGTTGCTAACAAATATACTAAAGCTGACATAATATAAATAATAAATGCATAAAATAGAGAAGCTGCTGAATAGGTGTGCCTCTGAGGGTCCATGTCTAAGCTGGGAATTTTATAGAAAGACTCTATATTGGGTTTTCACAATCTGTTTTTTCTGTAAATAAGATACTCTTCATATTAATGGTCTGTCTTTCAAAAGGCACAGAATGATTACAATAAGTAGGCAACAAAAAATAACCAATTTAAATTCCCTTGTAGTAAGAAAAATAAATATTACATTAAAAAAAAAAGAAAAAATAAGAAAAAAAAGTTAAATACTGTTTGTTGACCAACCAGATTCCCAGTTGCAGCTTAGCTAAAAAACATTTTTTGCTTTTCCATCATTCTGGGCAAAATACAGCAACCACAACTGTCTTGGATTTATACTATCCCTTGGAGATATCTCTTTGGGCTGATAGTTGCAAGTGATTAACAAGCTTTGGTCATGCCTCTTCCCATGCCATAACAGTGCTGACAGAACACATGAAAAGGCTAGGCTTTCTTCATGGGCTTCTTTTTCTAGCTGCATTGTTCTTCAGGCCATTAAAAAGAATTATCTGAAACTTGTTTTAATTTACTAATTGCTCATAATGTACAGAATTTAATTCTGAAACAATGAACTAAGACATTCTATTAAAAAACCTTTGCAAATATGGTTGGGGAGGAAGGCATTGTGAATTTTATGTCCTCTTACATATTCAAGTAAGGGGATCACTTCTCCTGCAGAGATAATAACAGGTATCAGTGGAGGGAGCAGCTTTGCATCGCATTGCCTCTGCCCCTCACAGATTATGCAGGACCAGAGAGAGATGGAATGGTGCAGCAGAATCAGAACCTGACCCAGTGTTATCAGGTGGGCTCCTTCTGCTGTCAGGAGCAAAATACCTATAACAAAGATGCATGCACATGCAACTTTCATGCAAATACATTCTTTGAAGACATTATCCTATAAGCAAAAAAGACTTTTCTTGCAAACAAAACCTTAAATATTATTTATGCATATAAAATACTTTTCTTATCTCATAGTGATCTTCTGTAGAAAGGAAGTAAGGTGTTGTTCTTGAACTGGAATCTCACACTTCAGCTCACACAGGAAATCAAACCCGATTTATTTGTTCTATTCTGAAAACTGCATGAGATTTAGAATTCCATATTTTCATAGCTCTAATGTCAGTATCATGTCTATTCCTCCTAAAGAGTCAAAAAATTTGCAGAATATTTTGTGCTTGGCAATTATATATTACGATTTAAAATCTCATGAGTGATATCTTATTCTGTGGACTGAGAGTCATTGAAAATGCTCTTGGAGGATCACAAGACAATCCTGATTTATGAGAGTCAGAGCATATTACCTAGCAAGCAAAGGTTTTATTGAAAATAAGGTCACCAATTTCTTGGGTTTATAAGAAAAGCTTATATAAAATTAATGATGTAAAAAAAGGTGGAAGGTATTGAAATTCGTCTGTAAATGGAAAGATTTCCCTCTCATGATTCTATTCTTCTTTAGCTGAAATGAAAGATAAAATCAGTAGAGAATAAATACAGATTGTAATTGTATGTAAGACCTGAGTATCACAGGACAGTTCAGTTATAATTTTGAGAAATATCTAAAATAGGAGATGGCATTCCCTGGGAAAGTTCAGCAGCTCTTACTTGCATGTGAGATAATGCTTTCATGATTGTAAATTCACCAGACTAATCATTACCTGTTAATATCAGTATCTTCATTTTCAAAAACATGGAGAGTTACATACATGTAATTTAAATATGACTCTGTGTGCTTAGTGGCCAATTAATGCAGATTAATTTTTAGGGCCCATTTCAGATTTAATACACAGATTTATGTTTTTAGCCAATTTTCTATTATACTAAATTCTTAAATGTTACCTGATACTTCTGTCAAGTCAGCTGTTGAGGGGATCAGTTGAAAAGCAGAGTGAAAAATATTTGGGATATGTTTTAAACCACTATTGCAACATTCACTAGAGTGTATGTGTCAATCATCCAAGATAAACAGTGTTCCTTTCAGGCTGAAAAAAAAAAAAAAAAGCACCCTGGGCTTAGTCCATTTAAACCAAATTTGTGAGTTTCAGCATACAGATTGACTTTTTCTAAAGAGATACAACATGTTTTTCTAAAAATCTCTGAAGATTATTTCCTTCTACATGGGCCTAAAGATCAGTCTTACCCAGTGAGATTCATTATTGCCCATATCAGATGACTTGAGATCCTACAGTTATGCTATAGGAAGAGCCAGTGTAACAGATCTGGAAACCATGCGTCCCTTGTGCTTTAATAGGATCAGCATTTAATGACCTTGTTTTATTAAGAATGGATGCATAAATTTATAATTAAAATAAGTTTCTGAAGCAGTTACAGCAATTTTGAGATTTCACAACTGTAGCCTGGGTCATTCAATAATATTATAAAATATTCTCAGATTTTTAGGCTTTAGACTCATTACATAATATCAAATCATAACATTTCTTTTACAGATATTGCAATTGCTTCAATGGATTTCAGCATATCATAGATACGTATGCTTTTACCTACTGCTACAATTAAAAAAGAGCCACTGGGGACCTAATTTTGAATATCAGAAGTGTAGTTTTACTTATAATATTCATCTTCAAAAAATGTTAAACAAAGTAACACCAACAATTATGGCCATCTTATTTCGTTTTACATATACTGTCAAGATTGTTTTTTTTCCCTTCAGGAGGACAAACATTTTAACTGTCAGCCAACAGGTATGTTAATATAAAGCTTGGCTCCCCATACTGACTATTTTTTTCTGAAAGACAGCTTTGGAATATTCATTTGAAAATTTGTAAATATTGTCATCCAAAGAGTTATCAGTACATTCACTGCAATATAAAGTAAATGCATAGTAGAAAAGAAACTTTTTAGTCTCCGCTCCTATGAAGCCATCAGAAATCATTCCAGCTGTACGCATGGTTGCCAACTGGTATTTTCCCTAACTTATCACAGATCAAAAACCTTGAAATTTTTCTTTCAGAACTACAGGAGGGCAAAGAGGATGAAGTATAGGGTAACTGGGTTTTGTGATGTCAGTATAAATAACAATAAACAATCTGTTCATTCACTGTTTGAAGTGGTGCTGTGAAAATATTTTTACTCCATATGTTCAAGGTTGTGAAAGACAGCAAGACAAAGCCTTCCTGCAAAAGCAATAAAATAAAAAAAAAAAAAATTATCTGAGTGGTAATTTAGACTACAGGTTGAGTTTGCCAGTCTCATATTGTTACTTTCTAGAAATATTTCCTTTAAAAAAAGGCTGATGATGACGTAGTATTGACACCACCCCCCCCCCTTGTAATTAAAACAGGAAATTCCTGAACTAGTATTTGTGTGGCATATTCTTTCCACACAAAATTTATCTATTACATCATAGGTCTTTGGAAATTACAACAGAATGAAAAACTTTATCAAAGTTCAAAGCTAGGTGTTAGGTATAATGGAATATGTACTTTGGATTCCAGGACTTACAGGGAACAATACTAATCAAAATGACCAGCACAAGACTAGGCTTGCAAAATTTCAGACATTAACTATGAACAAAGGCTCAGTATGAGGTCTAAGGCAAAAGTTTGGAGCACTCGTGGCATTGCTGTTATAAGTCTGCATAATACCCAGGTAAGAAGAAAAGAAGGAAGGAAATATTCCTTGCCTCTGCTACTGTGAGTCAGCTGTACTTCTCTCTATCCCAGAGAAGCAAGCACAATTACTACCAGGTTCTAGTCTTTTTTTTTACACTTGGCTGCATGAAATTAGAAACCTGAAGTGCTGAACACAAGCTGAACTGCAGATGGAAGTTATGTAGATATTGTCAATATGGAAATAGAGAAAATTATTCAGTTGTCTCTGAGGTGCTTACTCCAGATATGAGAATCTGGTTGTCCAAAGTGAGACCAGCTAGCAAGGAAGGAGTCTTTCCAGATAAAAGGAAAATGAATCATGCCAGGAAAGTCGTTATTTTTTACCTTCGGCTGTTCATCTTTCCTATGTTTGATCTCCTATAACCTTGCAAAAAGTTCTAGAAGTTCTAATTTGGAAAAAAGGTTATATTTTATTTTCTAGTTCCTGTATGGTTCTTCATTACTCTGCAATTTATTTCAAGTTATTCCAATGTTAAATACAGGATTACACTGAAATGACTTATATAGTTGAAGAGTGAGAAATTCTAATATGTTTCAAAAACATGCCATGTGTTTAATTTTGAGTACAGATCAATTTTTAAAGAACTACAGTTTTTCAGAAATTGGAGAAAAATACATCTTTTCTGGTGGTTAAAATAAACACTCTGTATCAGAGTAACATTTGGATAAATAAATCCTTCAAAATGTTTATCTAAACAGTTTTAATATCAGTTTGTGGTGGACCTCTCTACCTGGGGTGATCTCCTATCTCCATTTACTTCAATGGCAAAGCTCATTTGCATTATGGGAAATATAACTTCATGTCAGAACTCTCCAAGTAGTAACATGAAAAATTAACCTTAAACCATGAAGTACATTTAACATGAGCTGTACCTACAACATAAAATAACAGTAGTAATTTAAGGTTGTACTCAAGCTGCCTGCTAGGGAATGTAAGGCAGGCTTAAGCATCTATTGTATCTTCTAAGACACTGATGGCTGATCCATCCTGTTTTCTGTCAACTCATCCATACCTTCTGTACAGTTAATGGATAGAAGCAACTGCAATGCCAAGGTTCACTGTATATAAGAGTTGTAATAGGTGGTCTGAGTGCAGTCTTTAATCTTTATCTGTTCTGTAATTTGGTTAAGCATGGTGCAAATGAAAATGTATTTTTAAATGTTTAATTACTAATCTGAACAAGACTGAACCTGGAACAGATTAGAGAATACTTTCCCAGGGGTGAAGAAAAAGAATTAAAAAAAAGAAAAAAAGAAAAACCATTTTATTTAATGTTCATTGAGAGGTATACATTACAGCCTAGTCAAGATTTTTTTTCTTCCACTGGAACCACATTATTTATGAGAAGTGTTGTTTTAAAAACTACTTCTTAAAGCTATTGTTCATCTAAATTTTCTGTTAGAGCCCTGCTGAGTAAATTAATACACATTACAATGAAATTACTTTCTGGATGGTGCCTATGTAGCTTTTATTTTTTTTCTTTTTTTTTGTCTTAGAGTGCAAGCTGAATGGAAGCATAGATGAAATTATTCATGCTGCCTAAAATCCCCTCCAACCTTTCCCTGTTTGTGGAAAATTAAAGTATATTTTTGAAATGCACCACACTGGTGTTGATTAAACATCCATTTCACTGCTACAATTCCTTCTGGATTTAAAGAGCTGTTTTAAAAAAAATTAGTGAAGTCTAATTTTCTTCTATGACCTTCTGTAAATAGGATATATTCCTTTAAAAATAAGGCAGGAAAGATTTAAAATTTCATATCAATTTATTTTTCACTCATATAAATAGCATTCAACATTTCATTCTTTTTGGTGAGGTTTTAGATTGCTGTTTCCTGCCATTATTCATTGACAACCAAGGTAAGGAATTAATATATATCCATCTGTCTGTGTTCTTGTAAGGTCACCATTCACTCCAGTGTCACAGCAAGAAATAAACACAGAAATCTGCCTTGTATTTCTGCTGCTATATATTGACATATTTCTGTTTCTACTTTCCAGCGGGTTTCTACAGCAGATATCCATAGAGAAAACTGTTTTAAAGAGGAATGGCATCTAATCATTAGTAGTTGGATTCTAACAGGGATAGATGATTTTCATTCATATGCCTGTATCCTTCAGTAACTGGAATCCCAGCACTGAAGCTGGAGATTTGTTATCATCCCCAAAAGGTAGATCACCATTGTAAGATCTTAGTCAAGACCCAGAAGCAAGGCACATGTATTGAACTTTTTTGTATATTTATATAAAAGAGGAGATAAATGTACGTACATCACATAAGGACGTGGACTTTTCAGTAGGACTTGGACTTTTCAGTAGGACTCAGTCCCTGGACATGTGTGTTAAAATTTCCCTATGTATCCAATGAGTGCAGAATAGGTCTTTTGAATTTGCAGCCATCATTGAAATCTGAGTTCAATGGCCTGAAGGAACTAGAAACATTCTGCTTAAGGTATGAAATAACTTCTCAGCTATATGGAATATACCTTAGAGCATATGTGTGGAGCAAATATGTCTTTCTGTCTTCTGTTTCTTGGGCCAGCCTAGGGCTTTTGTCTTAAGCAATAGAGCAGCCTCAGAACTGCTCTAAGCTATGCCTGGCTATAACCAGCTGGCAAGCAGACTGTTAAGAGTAATGAATTAAATATCTCTTCCATAGCTCATGAGTTTTTCAGAAGCTAACAAAACAAATCACCACCCTACTAAACCTGTTCATCACTTGAGTTTCATTGTATAGAAGTCAAAAGGAGAAGAGTTCTTCTACAAGTAATGTGAAAAAACTGTACTGATGATATGTGGTATTTTTCTAGCATGATATATGAACAGAATGCTTCAAATTCACTCCTCTTGAGGTTTGGCATACTAATGGAAGTTTGTATCATGCTAAGTTCCAGTTTGACAGTTATATTCTATCAAATGCATTTTTTTGGATGAGCTTGTGAATACTTGAATAAATATTCACATATCGAGCACGATTTGAATTTCTTAGTTGAAATGAAAAAAGGTTTTTTTTATGCTGAATTCCCAGTATGTATCAGCAGAAATAAGAGATTAATATCAATAAAATTAAATACAGATTTTGTTCCACAGTTAAAGATACAAATATAGAAGTCTCCTAAGGATCATTAAAATTACAATTAAAATGTAAATAGTTAGAAATAAAAATAAAAGTGTTACCAATCTGGATACACAAGTAAAAAATATAATTTAATTTTATAATTTGACTACTAGAACTGTTCAGAAAATAAATCAGTTCATATATAACATCTTGGCTATTTCTGGTGGTTATGCTATAAATTTTTATAGATAAATAAGTTCTGAGTGGTTTTTTGTGCATTATTTTAAATGCACATATTGCTCTAAGTGAGACTATAATTTTTTATTTTGCTAATGAAATATAATGTGATTCAATTATTCACTGATAAGTCAGAGGATTCATAAGAGTTTGTGAAGTGTGAAGGGACTATGAAAACAAATGGGCATATTTGCAGAATGTGCAGCATTATGTCACATTACTGGCATTGGGAAACTTTGGTAAAGAGGAAGGAGGACAGTGTTTGACTACTTTTTCCTCTTTAGAATGCAAGCTTTTCCTCTAGATGAAATAGGTCAGATATAACAAGAAATAAGGTGGAAAGACTGTAAGAAAGTACTCTGTGGTCTGGTTGACAATTCTCAAACTGAAAGGCAACAAGTTTGATGACAGTTTTAAAACATGTTCCAACAGTAGTACCTTTTTAATGTAATATGTGTATATTACAGAGCTAAAAATGAGCAAAAAATTACCTCAAATTAGCAATTTAAATTTCTGAAACTAGTTATCTCACAGTTTCTAGCATGTCACAATTCTATTATGACCTGATGTGAATGTGACTCGAACTGTCAACTTAAGGAATATTATTTTGGGAAAAGAAAAAAACCCTGATTCCCCAAACAGATTTAAAATCAAATGAAGAATTTACTATTCCTGTAGAGCAGGTGAATCAGGCTTGAAGTCTTCCAGACTGGTAAACTCCTTCAAAACCAAGGTGTAAAGTCATATATTTGACCATAAACAAAGATCAAAATTGCTCTGGAGAGTTTTAGCAGCTGTTAGATTAGTTCACAGTAAATCACAATTATCTCACACCGCTTTGTCATAAATACATTTGCCCAGAAGATTTTTCAGTTCGATACTAATGTACATTCACTTTAAATGGATGCAAGAATCTCTATTCCACTGACACAGAAGTTTCCAGGTTTATATATATGTAAATGGGGATACTTGAAGTTTAATTATTATGCCTGTTCAGTGATCAATGAGTTTTACTGTGGAACTAATAACAGAGCTGTAAGTACGTTAATGATTTTAACAATTGCACCACACATTGTTGGTTTAATTTCTATTAAATACCTTGATATTAAGACGTACCAAATTTACATGTGAAATATGCAGTGCTCCATCCATGCCCATGAAAGCAGTGATTATCTCACAACACTTGAAGAGTTTTCTCTTTTGTTCCAAGAATAAGAGTAATTTCCTGAAGCCCTGACTTTCCCCCATTTTTGTTGCACCACAAGCCCTTGCCAAGTACAGAACTCCTCAGAGAGAAGAAATTGTGAAAAGCTTTTGAGAACACCTTGCAGAGTTCTCAGGCATTGATACGCCTGTAATAATAAATCTGTGGTGTGCTGCTTACCACTCACTCCTCCTGCAGGTATAGCTGTTATCTGGGCTGGCACACAGGTTTCGAACTGTGGCTGCACGTTTAAGTATCTCCTTCTCTGCTGAGCCACTGCTGAATGGAGAGAGGCATGAGGCAGCTCAGGGAACCCACTTCAACCTTTACCCTGCTGCTCACATGGGCAAAAGCAGATACCTAGGAACCAGCTGGAGAAAAGAGAAACCATGAATGATATTCTCATGTATTCTCAAACAGCCTCTAGTCATTGTGTCTCAGCGGTTTCCTCACCAAATTTAAGAAGCCTTTTATAGAGCTTACGTTGGTCCATTAGACTTTTTGTGGGGATTCATAAGCAAGTTGGGCAGTTTTCAGTTCATCTCCCTTTGGCTTTTAATGAGAGATGCTAACTAGATCATAGGTGCTTCTGAATGTGTCCTCCAATGATTCCAGAAAGAGGAGGCCACATTTTCCAAAATACTCTGAATTCAGAAGTTCTTCTGAGTATAATGGGAAAATTGAAGATAACGTAGGCTGCTGAACACTCTAAGCCCTTCAAAATCTATTTAGATTTTTAATCAGGTTTGTCACTTCTAGTGACAGTAATTAAAAATAAAACTGAGAGAAAAATACTTAAAATTTAATTTCTCCTGTGATTAAACATTATTTCTTCTTAGTGCTATAATTATTTGTATGTATTATTTATGCAAGGTCTCAAGCGTGCCTAAGTGTTCCACATAAATTACCATTTACAGGAAAATGTTGTTTCATTGAATATTTCCAATTAGACGCCTAAAAATTCCCATGGTACAAGAAATATAGAATAAGTTCCATGTAAGTGGATGTATTTTTCCTTTTTTTTTTTTTTTTTTTTTCTTTTTGCTAGTTTATTCAGAGGCAAAGGAATATAAAGGACTTCAATTTATGTGTGAGCAGGGAACAGACTGTAAAGAAGGCATGGAAAGAGACTTTTTCTCTAATTCAGACTGTCAGATCAGAAACCTGTGGGTCTCAAGAGCAGAGGATATAAGCTCCAGCTGTGAAAGTCCTAATGCTCTGATACACTTTCACAAATTGAATTAATCACTTCATGATCAGTAGCACTAACATCATGGGGACATTGGGAGAAAAAGTAAAATTCCTGCTGCAGGAATTAAAAATCTGGAATAGGTTGTACATATGAAGCTTCTGAGAAATAACCAGAAAAAGAAATTATTCAGACATTTTTATTTCATGTCATAGTAACTGTGTTATCTGTTCTGATTTCCAAGTCAGCTTATATTTTCATAGAAAAGTAGCATATTTTTCTTAAGAGTAAGGAAAACTCTTCCTAAAGCTCAATATTTTTTTAGTTTTGGAATAAAGTTGGGAGACTCACACGGCATTTCCAAAACTTCTAACAATATTGTCCTGTTACTTTATTGTGATCTACTTGTTGCTTTCTACCTCTTACTTGTTGCTTTCTATCTAAAGTATTTAAATCATCTCTTTGCAGAACTCGATGATTGAAAAACTATTGAATCTAGCCTTCTATGCTGGCTTTAATACCATTTAAATATTTTACCTTCCTACATATTCTAATCACAATTCCACTTCCCCCTCCCTACCCAAATATCATTTCAACACTATTGCCAATATCAACAGGAAGAATATGGATTCAAATCAATTACCAGTAATTGATTGGATTGGATTTAATAATTGGTTGGATTTATGTAATGGTCTTGTGAAGGCTTAATCCCATGCCAGTCTTTACCCATGTCAGCATTTCCAGTCAATCAAGAGAATCATGTGAAGTGTATATGTGTACAATATTACATACTTGCTTAACTGTTGCAGGATCAAGGTTTTAAGCAATGATGTTCATAAATTTCAGACAGGTTTTTGTGCTTAAGATCCCACTTCTTATTTCAACTCTATTTCTGTGTCCTTTCTTCCCTTCCCTTGAGTAACCCAAAATTCTGCTGAACAGTAAGAAATTCATGGTAAAGAGTAATGATTGTATGCAACTTCCTGACAGGTTTTCATGCATCATATTAGTCAAAATGTATGTGGCATTCTAGTTCCTTGCTAAATAGTACAATTTTTCATGTTCATAGATCATCCATAATAGAACATATAGGAAGAATTTACCAATTCTGAGTAAGTATGCAAGGGTACTAAAACTAAAGATAGTATGGGAGAAAAGCAGTCTCCCATACAGTTTTCTGAGTGAAGATCCCTGTAACAGTGTCTTAGAGTACCCGAAGCAGTTTCCTACAAGAAGTGCAGGACAATGACATGGAGGAGCTGCACTGCTGCCTCTCTGCTGAATTTTGATCCAAAGCCCATTAGCACTAACAGAAAGAAATTCATATTGATGCTAATGGGTTTCACATAGAATTCATATTACCACCCACCTCAAGCTAGACATATGATAATGGGACAAAACCTCTGCAAAAGATAGGAACATAGAACCTTAGAATGCTTTGGGTTGGAGAGGTCATCTAGTCCAATCCCCCTCCTGTGAGCAGGGATAGTTCTGAGATGCTCAGGATAAAGAATTTCTATTTGTCATTTCTTTCAGATTCACAGATATCATGGACAACTTTTCTGGTCCAAAGCAAGAACTTGGCTGTGTTTGTCCCTGTCTTTTATCCGACGTGGGAGGGAATTTCAGGATTGCTTCTTAAGGGAAGATGGCATTCCCAGTATCTCTGTAGTGTTTGAACATAGTTTGGTAGTAAATACCAATGCAATTTCTGTAATACTGGTACCTGGCAGAGAAGTGGGGCATAAATATAGCCTTCCTTACTGTGGTTTATGTTTCCTAAATGTTATGCCATTTAAAATAAAAATGTGAGCCAAGAACATATTTGTATGTATATGGATGTGTATATGTCAGCATATATTTATATAAAAGACATTTTGACGTAGATTTTTAATAGTAAATGGCACAAACATGAAAAATTAACTTGTAAAAAGCATTTTACATGCCAATGGAACTCTATGATTTACACTAGCTGATAGTATTACCCTATCTGATTAACAAAAATTAGCCTTATGGCCAGGGTGATTTCAAATTTGTAGTCATTCCAAGATCTTTTGTTCTGTTTAATTTTCAGAGGCTGCTGAGGTTAGACAGATTTTCTCCTCAGCTGTTTTAGGAAAGGGCTAATGGTTTGACATCTTCTTAAACAAAGACAAAAACCTCTAATGCGTGTATTACATAAAAATAAAGTGTTCTCGTTTTCAATTAATGAAACTACCTGGCATAAATATAACAAAATTTAAACTGCAAACTGCTGTTGAAATATCTTACGGCAAATTGCAAGATGAGTTGTTTATTTCTGTTGGGCTTATTGCCACCACTTGACCTAATTATTTTGACAGTTCTGCAGGAATACTTAAGAATAAAAATAAATTTACAAAAGTTGTAATGGTTTCCCCTCAGGGATAAAAGTAAGAGGTAAGAATTTTATAAAAAGGAATAAAACCAAGCTATCTTTTAATGTAAATAGTTTAATTAAATTTTTTTACCATAGATTGAATGAAGGTCTTTTGCTGAAGGGGGTGTGTGGTGGGAAATGTAGGATCTTCTGATCAAAAAAGAGATTAAAGGTTAAACCCTGCACTTTTATTATTTTTATGCTATGCCAGTGTTATATAGATCACATGAATCCTACTTGCAACGCTGAGACTATAAAGGGAAATTAAGATTATGGAGTCAGAAAATTATCATAATAATAATTTTACTAGAAAAAATAATCACGTGTGTCTTCCTTCTTTTATTATAATTATGGGCAGACATTACAACTAGTGGTTGAGTGAGAGGACAGGGCTTTTCTCCTACCAGCAACATGCTGTCAGTTTTTCAAAAGAGATTTGGAATTCTCCAACTCCACAGCATCCAGACTCATTTACAGATATGGACAACTGGACTGCTCTGATGAAGCCCAGGACATTAGTAGGTAATCAGCACCTTTGTTTTAAGAATATATGTACATTTACATATACATACATATATAGACATCTAATTATTCTGGTTTATCAAGGAAACATAAATTTATGCAGTTGTCCTGCTTACTTTGTTGGGAAGGAAGAAAATGAGCAAACTAAATCACAGTGCTGGCAGGAAAATTGAAAGGAAAATGAGTTTTTAAAGTCACTGGCATTTTCTTCAGGAAACAACAGGTTTAAAAAGAGTTTCCTATTCAGACATCAAGCTAAAAGCATTCTTTTTTGATCTATTTAAGCTGTGCCACTCTGGTATCTGTCTCCTATCTGTTTTTTTTCAGAATTTAAGTTTTGAGGATTAGGCTTTATTTCCTAACAGACTCCCTGTCATGTAGCATAAGACTCCTATCAAGCATCTTATCACCTTGGCCATTAGTTGAGGCCAAATACAAATTCCTTGATTGCAAGAAAGCATGCAAAAAAAAAAAACCAAAAAGAGGAAAATAATGTTGATCCTTATACAAAGAGTGCACTGGTAGTTAGGAAAGAAGAGAGGTGAAAAATAATGCCATTTAACTTTTAAGACCTGTCCTTGCCTCTAGAAAACCAATGTGAGGAACAGCTGGAGCAGTTGGAACAAAGACCAAAACCATCATACCTGGTAAATCCACAAAGATAAAAATGAAGGATGGCACTGAGTTTTATACCCTTTTAACTTCACTGGACTAGTTCCATAAGCAACATACAAGTCTTTCAGATGCTTTTGTCCAAATATATCCATCTCCGAGGACACAGTCACTTTCTTTTTTCTTGCTTTGTTGCATGAAAGAGCATCACCAGAAGGAAATGACCTTGCCAAACAACAGTGCACAAAATCCTGCCAAAATCTCTAATCCAAGCTTTTAGGAGCTCAGTGATTTATCTGGACCAACAATTCAGAACCCCAGAACTTTAACAGGCTGTGCTTCCTCCATGGTTGACAGGAACGGTGCTCTTTCTACCAGAGTAACAGCTACTCATTCTTGATCCAAATTTTAGGAATGGCAGTCAGGCACTGAATCAGAAGTTCATTATTACTGAGGGCAGAAATCTCCTGACATCCAGAGAGACTGAGTAATGCAGCTTGTTAACTTCAAAAGCAGATTTTCATATCTTGTTCGACAGGCAACAGAGACTGGTGACCATTTTTCACAAATTCATTGTCTATATGGAGAATATTATGTATTTTGAGCTTAAGATACTAATCTTTTTAGACACACTCAACTTCCTCTCCCACAGTTGTTTCAAGGCAGTGATAAAAGATCTGCTTAATACAATCCTGAAAAGTTCTTTAAAAGGGATTTTATTTTTACGTGCTTGATATACAGTTGCCAAAATCCTTTTTAGAGCTAAAGATAAGGTGAAATAGTCATGTATATTTTATGAATGTTACTACAAATCACATGCAAGTCTTAAAATCATGTCACCATGTAAGAGCTAGCTCATATTATGCTTTTGCCAATTTTGCCATACTGCTTCTGTCAATACCTAATAACTTACAGAAAAGTGAAAATCTCAAGAGTGCAACTATGCAATTAGAAAGGAAAAGATGCAGATCTGTGCTCTCAAGGGAGATTTAGCATTTTTGTTAATATCCTAATATCTTAATTTTTATTCCTGATAGTATTATTTAATTATCTTAGTACTATCTATACAGTCCAGCAAAAACATGTTCTCTTACAGCAAGACTGTTAAGGAATTATCATTCCCTTCATTAAATAACACTTCTTTTAGCTGATCTAGCTTTTCAAATATTAGCTCCAGCCAGTTTCCTCTTCTTTCTATGGGAGAGCTTGAAGTAGGAAACAAAGCAGTTTTTCCTATAGAATTTTTATAACAATAACTTCATCTAACTTCATTTTTTTACAGGTTACAAGTAAAGGATTGATCATTTTCCAAACTATATCTTCTGTCAGAGAAAAACTGACTTTTCTTTTTCTTTTTTTTTCCTCTCAAGGTAAGTCTGAACCCAGTTTTTCTTTTTTCACTAGTAGTGAAAACCATCATCCTGTTTCCATGTAGAAATTACATGCAAAATCTTCCTTTGGACCTGATATATTTTGGAAGAGACAACCAGTCCTGCCTGTTTCCACACACATGGATCTAAGATTTGAGCCTATGGGAATTTCATACTTGGAAGGATTTTAAGTTTTGCATCCGTATGGTAGAATCCCTCCCAGCATGTCCTCTAGTTCATACATTGTTTCCCTGAGATGAGCAACATCTGCTGTAGGTGATTTATTATACAGCAATCCCTCAATTGCCTCCCCATCTTGCTGCAAAGAATGTATACTATTGCTAATTTCCTCATAATTTGCTCCAATCAAAGTTAATGAAAAAAGTTTATTTTATTAAAATCAGGTCAAGCAAAATTTATAAGAGCTATCACTTACAGTGTGCAAGATGCCCACCACACACATAGGCATGGCATATTTGTGCTTTCTGCAGATTTCTTTCTACCATTTTTCTTTGAATTTCAACAGGTTTCTTGTACACTTAAATATTCCACAAATGTATAATCTGTATCAGCACCTATGCACATAGTAAAAGTCTCTGCTGTTGTGTTAATTTCCACCTACTTGTTAGAACATTTCACCCACTGAGATCTGGAGAGGTTCTGTTAAACAAAGGTCCATATAAAGCCTGCCAGAATTAAACGTATTATCTTGATGCAACACTATAATTCACTTGCCACTATGTAGCATCCAAGGAATGTTTGGTACTCATCTGCACAATTTGTCCACAGGGTAGGCTTTTTACATTTGGATTGCTTTTATTTTAAGTCTTCCAAAACGAACAAACAACACCACCACCACCCCTAAACAAATAAAATACAAATAAAAAATCCCCCAAAGGCATTAAAAGACATGTGTATTGAACTTTAGCCAGATAAATTTCTTGCATAAGTTTCAGAGAGGGTTTTTATAGCTTATTCATTGGAAATCAACAAATATGCTTTATTGCATTTTCCTGCAGAAAATTTTTAAGTTAAATAGGAGATGCAAAATGTTGTACAAAATCCTTTTGAAATACTGCAGCAACAATGCATTTCTGATGGACTACATAGCGAACCCAGAATTTGCTTAAGTCCTGTCAAATCAGGTAAGAAAAACACTCCTTCTTTTTCTCTTTAATTACAAGAAGCTAGACAGTGGAGCACCAGAGCTACTCAGAACTTACACTTACGCTTTCCCAATTACCATCATACTGAATTATCATAGCAGAAAAATATATGTATATCTAAATAGTAAAAGACTAAATGTTGAAGGATTACATCAGATAAGGTGTTATTACATTAATTTAAATCCACTCTACAGAGGAAGAAAGAAAAAGAGCTGCAACTTTTAACGTTAGAAAAGCTGCTGAATTCTGTTTTCAAGTGTTTCTCTAAAGCCCATTGAAAGGTTAAAGTAATAAAAGTATTTTAATATAGCTACTGGTGTTGTCTCTGCTGCTTCAGTAGAAAGGACGCTTTCTGTCATAGCAATAGGAGCTGTAGAGGTGATCCTTTAGTTTTTTCCTTTTTTTTTTTTTTTTTCTTTAACCACAGCTCTGTAATTCCATTCTGCAATGTGTATTTGACCTAAGGTAATTATTTTCTAAATGTTATACAGAAGCAAAATAGCACAATGAAATAATACTATATGGAAGTAGTAGTTATTGGCCTAAAGTGAACTGCAATCAACTTTCCACTAACCTGAATAATATGGAGCTGGGCTAATGGATAACTCTAGAAAATATGCAGCATCTATAGCAGTAAATTAAGCAGCAATGGGTAATATTGCCACACACTGGAATTCCACCATCTAAGCTGTTAAGTTGTTCAAATGGCTCCTGGCATGCCTTTGTCCCTATCAAGTTGCAGTCTTCCAAACAATCCCTGGAAGAGCTGGCCAATAGTGGTGGGCCAGAGACCATTAGCAATAGAAAAATTTATGTGGACACTGGAAAGAGCTATATGGAGGGCTCCTGTCCTCTGTGTATCTGCAAAGAACCAGTTTTGGTGAGGCAGGCTTGTGAACTTTATGTCAGCAATAGCCATGCCAGATTTAGTTTGGCTTCTGCAGAGTCACTTGGGTTTCTGCTCTACTTTCCCCACATTTGGATGAAGTGACTCATTAAAGCAAGACTGTGGCCTTGCCGACACTGAGTCTCAGCTGATGTCTAACACTACACCAGAATGCCCTCTGGGAAGTGCCATGGCACTAATTCTGCTTTAATGGGCACAAGAGATCCAGTGTGAAAGATTTTTTCCCTGGGAGCTGGCCTGGCTAGACAACTCAGTGAAACCATTTGGGCTGAGTCCGTGTTGGATTGTTCTGCTTCAGCGGGTTTAGATCCAGAGCGTCAGTGTTCAAGAGACCATCTCTACATGGGGCCCTCACTTGCTTACTGAAGATCCATGTGACCTGAGAGCTTTGGAAGCGGTACAGCTGCCCACACACAACTCTGCATCTTCACTAACCTTGGTGGGTCTGGGCTTTTTCTGGGCAACCGACTGCATCATTAAACCATTGAATGTGTTTCCTGATTTACTATTCCAGGTATATGAATAGATTGAAAAAAACCTTTGTTCTTTGCTTCCCTGCTTCCTGAGTTTAATGATGTTTTCCAGCATAGTTTTAAGTAACATGATGAAAATGTAATGGTATTCTGGCTATCACATGGTTGCCTAATCAAACAGATCTTGAGTAGCAGTGAATGGACTTATTTTCTCTTCACCTCACTTGAGAAGTCCTAAGCAGATTCAGAAAGAGTTGGAGACATAATGAGTAATATAATAATACATAGTCTTTGTAGTTTCTACAGGATAACCTTTCATGAAAACATTAATGCAATATTTTATAGGTTCACCAGAGAACATCATGGCACAAAGTGTCTTAGAATGTCTTTGATGTACCAAATGTAATTTATTTCTTCAGTGTTAAGAAGAAATGCAAGTAATGGAAGTTATGACCTCATTCAGATTACCAGCAGATTTCCTAGGTATTGAAATATCTGAAAAAATGACAAATTTTCTAGCTAGGAAGATACAGTGTCTAGATTCAGTTAGGAGTTTAAGAGATAGACATAGTTAATGGAGAAATATACATGCCTTGAATATATATTCAGAGGTCCTAAATATAAAAGCTGCCTCTTTTTATGGTGATTTAAGCACAGAAAAGGGAGTGACATTGTGGATGAGTAAACTAAATGAAAAATTGTCCACAGTCAACAAACACCAAACTCCAGACAGGAATACCCGAATTTTAACCTTATTCCAGCTTTTATGGTAGGTACTCTATGCACTTTTTCTTAGATTATTTGTGACTAAAATAATCAGCCATAATTTGCAATTGTTAATAACCCTGGTCTGGGAACCTGTACAGGTTGTCACCCTTCTCAAAATGGTGATAACTGTGTCCCTACCAGGAGGTCTGCATCTGTCTGATCTGCATGGAGTTTAACAAAAGACTAAAGCCAAAGAATTGCATTTAGGGGTAGTGCTTTGTTCTTTCCTTTTTTTTTTTTTTTTTTTTTGTTATTCACTGTCATATTAATGAATAATCAGGCATTTTCCAGAAGAAAACCCAGAGGTTTTCCTGTAAAGAAAATAATTTATTAACATCTACATATGCACAGCAAGATATTTTTGCATAACTATGCATTTTGTATTTTGATGTTAGGCTGAGTGCAGTTGCCTTGCAGGCTACATGAAATTGGGATGCTGGTAAACTGCAGTAGAGCAGTTAGATGACCTCTGCACCCTTTTCTCTGCTCTCACAAAGTATTTGTGTGGGACAGTTTCCAAACCCATGATTTAGAACTAACAGTATTTGGTGCTGCTCTTTGCTTGAATTAGGACGATGCACAGGAAGTTTCCAGCTGTAGAAGGTGGAAGAAGATACCTGGAGAAACTCAGAAATATTAGCAGTCATTGGAGGGAGGAAAAGAACATATACAGGCTCATTAATAATATCCACACAACTGTTTTGCCAGCCATTTCGTCTGTGTGTAGAAGAACAGCTGTGAGCTGTGCTCTCAGTCTGGAATAAATACTGTTGCTTATTTGGTGTTGGTTAGTATTGAGCATCTGCAATTTAAAAAAGAAACCAGAGAAAAATAAATTTTTTAAATACATTATTGATTGAAGAAAAAAACCACTTTTCCAGTCCTATTATTTGCATAGAGATAATATTATTAATCTTCTTATGCAGCTCCTTTCACCTCTTTACCATAGGTTTTCTGAACTTCTTGTATATATCCTTGAATATCTAAGTGAAAGGAAATATTTCCAGTCACAAGTCTGCATGGCCATAAGAAGTCTGCTCAAAATACTTTGCCAATCTTTGTTCCTCAGGTTACTTCCTTTAACAATTCAAAGTCTTCGTGGTGTTGTTTTTTGGGTTTTGTTTTGTGGGGCTTTTTTTACATTTTACTTTAAAATATATTCATTTTTACTGTGAATCAAGTATCTTGCAATGGTTTTATTTTGGAATAAAAGGTTGACATAACACAGAAATGCAGTTTTCTGTGGCATATTCTCCAGTATATGGACTGTGAAAGTGTTAGCCAAAGTAGTGGGTCCTTAAAAGTTCCTTATATCTCAACTCCAATGAATTTGGACAAGCTCCTTTGTACCATAATAGGGTTTTACATGTGGAAGAGATCATGAGAAATTTGAACAGGATTTTATTCTTAGGTATATAAACTTGAACAAATTCTTGACAATGACAGGCCTATCAAAGGACTACGGCCTCCAGCTGGGCAGCATATCCCAGCCAACCCCACAGCAGACTGATCCTTAGGCAATTCCTTGGATGCCAATACAAGCAGTGTTAGAGCCAGTTGCTTTCCACAGTGCAGCCAGCCAAGTGTCCAGATGCTGTTGCTAGAAAAATGTGTATCACAATGAAGCACCTGGATTCTGCAGCTGCAATATTCAGTGTTTAAGTGGCAGTTAAACCTTCTCAAAGCATCTAAGATAAATGCTGGGAATAAGGAAGACAGAAGTTCATTTGGAGCAGTAGCAGAAAGTAAATGTAGGAATTTAGGTGCCAAGCATGTGCCAAGCGTATACCATGTGGCAAAATTTTTATACTGTTATCTTTCGGTCCTGATCTCCTTTTCCTTTATATATTCCATCAGCCCAAGAATTAACCTCTCCTTTGTTACTGTTAAGTCATACCCAGTCGAGTGGAATTAGTTTCTTAGAGGACCTATCAATAGAAAAGAAACCCCAAAGAATCTAGCTGTATTGATAAAAGTGTGTTTTCCAGAAAGAGTCTGATTTCACAGTGAGTAAAGAGTTCAGTGTTGCAGGTTGCAAAGCACAATGTGTATGTGTGTCTGCTGGAAATTTAAACTCAAATTCCTTAGTATAGCAAAGTAACTTGTTAGAAGTTCAACTGTGGGAAAACATAAATCTTTGACAGTATAATATTTTAAAAAATAAATTAGTCTCTTTAAAACCTTCTGCAATTGAACATTCTTTTGGTTTCTCCATAAAATATTGTGCATTTCCTACAAATGTAGCTCTTTATCATTAGGTTTCAGTGCAAATTTTTTTTATAGATTTACATCTTATTAAAGTTACTTTAAAATTGTCTCATGAACCCATACGTGAAGCTACTAGAAGATGAGATCTTTCCCCTCATCCTTCTATTCTTGTAAATAGAAGTACTGTGAGATAAAATAATGATATGATATGCCATAGCACTTCCTCAACAACAGTTCCAAGAAAAATTATTGCGAGCTGGAAGATGATGGATTAGTGAAAGTTGTTTGAATAATATCGTGCCACATTTTAGCCTGCATTTTCTCTTATTTTCACAAAGTCCCGGGATATTGAACAGATATTAGAGGAAGCAGAATTTGTTGCAATGTGACTGGGATTATTTAAATATACATTTACATTTGTAATCTAGTGCAACTGAAATTCTTATATTGAAGATGTCAGACACATAGGAAGTACTTGGATTTTCAGACAAGTTCATTCAGAGCAACTGCCTATGCCATATCTGCATCAATTAGTTTACCCTATTATATCAAAGCCCTTTGATGGCATATGCATGTATTGTACAACAGCATGGCACTCAGAAATCTTTAATTTGAATTTACATCTATTACTTGCCTAGTGGCTTTTTATATAAACTGCAATGGAAAACTAAAAATCTCCCTTTTAAATAATGGAAACCTTTGTAATCCCACTTCAGGATAAAAACTAAAAATACAACTTTTATGAGCAAAGGGATTCCCAGGAAAAATTGGGTTTGGGATAACACAAAGAGAATTTTTGGATTGCTTTCTGCCCAAAATTCCTGCCAGTTTTATTGGTGGCAAGTGAAATTGCTGAAAGCCTCACAGGCAGAGACAAAGCACTTCTGCTCCCTAATATTTCACTACCTTTGTGCAATTAATTTTTACATTTATGACCAAAAAAAGGAAATACTTCAAAATTGCAGGCATAAACCACCATTTTTGTGAATATTTCCCATTGAAAAGTATTCCAACAGAAATTTTCTAGGTATGTTTAGTCCTGGCATTATAAATATCAGACAACACCTTTGATTTTACATTAATTTAATTGGCACAGCATACCTTATATACAATGATTTCTAAATTGTACTCTTTCACATCTCAGGAGATAAAAAATGAAGTAATACAATAAATAATACAGGGTCTTATTACAAGAATTTCAAGATTCTTGGTACACATTAGAATGAACTTCGTAACTTTCTGTTTACATAGACAAACATTCTTGCTATTTTACAGATGTGGAAATAAATTCACATGGGTTGCTCAACTTGGCAAGATCACACACAAATTCTGCAGAAGACGATCCATTAACCTAAGCTTTCTGCATTTTCGGTCTCACTTGCTGTGGGACATGTAGTATAACTGTTTTACAGGTTATGCTGGGATGCATCTGAGAGCAAGATGACAGAGTCCCTAGTGTCATCCCATAAAAACTATAACATAATGAAAGAATGTTATGAGCAACTGTGGTCTTCTATGCAATTCTACATCTATTTTATATTACACTTGGACACATTTACTGCTAATAAGTTGTTCTATACAATTTAATGCTTCTACTTAGTCAATAACTATGTATGTTTATGCAGATATATTTTTTCTGATAATTTACTTTTAAATAAATTATGATTTTTTTCTTTTGGAAAACTAGTTGTTTGCTATGGACAGATGGAGTTGATTGGTGAACCTTGGCAGTTGTGAATGCTGAAAGCTAATGTTGACTCAGAATGTTTAATTTCTTTTAATTAAATTCTGATCACATAATCTATCTGTTTCCTGATTTGATTTACTTCATATTAACTCAGTACCCTGTAGAGCTCTGTTTCCAAGGCAAAGCAAAATGAGAGTTACAAAACTGTTTGTAGAAATTTTCTAAACTGAAAGAGCTAGGAAATTTAGAACTTCAGAAGAGCAGGCGGGAGGTAAGAAGCTGAAAAGCCAATCAAGAAGCAGGCCAAAAATATGTCCATTAAGTGACTTCTTCCTTCTCAGAACACCAGACTTTTCATTGGCTAAGATGGAAAACAAGTCAATAATAATTACCTCTTCAACAACAGGTTGATGTTTTGTGTCTCTTTTCACCACTCTTTACTCACACTGGCAAGCATATGCTCGCTAGAGTAGTTTCACTGATTTCAGTGGGATTTTTAAACAGGGAAGAAACTTGTCTGTTGAATGGTGGGACAATTTTAACCAAATCAAACTGTTCACTTAAGGTGAGTAAAGAAAACAATGTGGGAGAGGGAGGGAATCCTTCCACCCTGCTACCTACTTTATTCACATAAAGGAATTCTAGTGACAGCAGTGTGATAATGAATGGATGAAGGGACAGCTCAGGACAAAACTAGATAAGGAGTCTGTGTTGCTGGTCCTGACTTGTGATGTATGGAAAATGCTGCATGAAGGCTGAATGAAACCACCTCATCTAATATATGGTGCCTTATGCAAATAGGAAGAACCTTCTGGATCTTCTGAAATACCCCAGGACCATGAAACATCCTTACTTTCCCATCTTCCATATTCTTTCATGAAACAGTCAGGCAGCTTCATCAAGCAGCATTAAGAACTGGTTACATTTGCCTAGTGCGTACTCTTTGAATCACATGGCACCTGCAGTTAGTGCCATTGCAGATGACCTGCAGGGAGGCAGCAGAAGAATTGAGCAGGAATCTAAGAGTGTAAAAGAAGAACATTATTTTTTTTCTTTCAAAGTGAAAAGTTTGCTTGTTTGCCTTAGTAGGTATTTCAATAATGTTTTTTTCCATAGCAACAGAGCAGGAATTTCAAAGGAAATAAATTGCAAAATTAAAGCAGAGAAGCATGTTGCCTGTTTTTGTCACTGTGTATACTGTGGTGGATTTGGCTAGTGTTAAGAGTTCTTTTTTTTTTTGCTTAGAGTTTCTACAACTTATACCAGACTGTATGTATCATGCCTTAGGCAGGGATTTTTTTAGTTGCTACATTGCTTTTAGAAGTTACAGGACTGTGTTCTGCACTCATATTTTTCCCAAATACCTTACAATTTATTGGCTTCTTCCTCAAGATAGTTTTCTTTTATCTGCATTTTGTAGCATGAAGCAAAAGTGGGACCTGTATGCTGCTGAAAGCTCAGCAAGGATGCTTACCTCTGAGAGTGACGTTACTCACTTCACAAACTCAATTGTTTTAACACAGTGGGCATATTGGATAAGGATTTTATTTTGCTGCTGCATCACCAACCACCATTACAACTATGTCATTACAATTTTCTGGTTTAGAACAAAGAACATCCAGGGTTTAAATATAAATTTTTAAAGCCTCAGGAAGCCCCAAGAAAGTTAATCACCATAGCGACTAGTATCTGTCCTGCTTCTACAAGCTTTGCAGATGTTACAACAGCAAAAGAGCACAATTAAAGATGATACTTTTGAAAATCCAACACTAATAGCATTTAGGCACTCTTCTAGCAAGACACAATCACTGAATGAGTAACATCATGCCTGCCAAAGCTATAGGATCTTCAGGATCTTCATGTTTTACAAGCCAATTAATTCATGCTTATCCCATATTACCACCTCTTGACTTTTACTCATTTACTATCTTGTACCTAACCTATGCTCAGCTGGTTTGTTGAAAGCTACTCCCTCTTATTTAGGGCAGCCTTGTGATTGGAATGAAGATTTGTGATATCCATTCATAAACAATGCTTTCATGTGCGATCATTGCTGAGTAAAGATCAGAGTATCCTCTTTTTTCAGAGGCAACCCCCCTACATTTACACCTAGATTTAGCCAGCACACTCAGAGCTCTGTCTCTCCTCTTAGGGTATGTGTGATGCCATATGACTGAGATTAAGAAGATAAAATGGCAAGGATTCATCTCTTGATCAAATCAAAGAGCAGATGAGTTTTGCTGTCTGGCAAAATTCAGACTGTTTATGAGGAAAATTAGAGACAAAAGATGTTAAGTCCTCAAAACCAATATAAACTGTTGCTGTAACAGCAATACAGAAATACTGATAAAGAAATTGTTCTACACATTGGTGTTGATTTTCTTCTGTATCCAAGCCTGTATTATGCCTAGAAAGTCACAAGTTTCTCAGGTTGCTTACAGATGGAAATTCAGATTCATGAAGTTATTACCAAACCACATCTAGCACTATGTTCTACTGTGCTCAAACAAAAAGGTTTTGCAATATATTTGGTTTTAAGGGAACACAAAACCAATGTTCATACTGTCAGATGCATTAAAAAAAATAATTATCTTCTTTGAGCTGTAAGGTTCTGTCTTAAAGCCTATGTATAGAATTTATACAAACACTTCTTCAGCTATTGAAGTCAACATAAGTTTATATTAACTTCTGAAGATGGAATTAAACACTTCTTTCCTGTTATAAAGGGCATAACAGTAGATGTATTCTTTTTTTCTGTATCCTTTGCTGTCCTATTAAACCAAAGTCTGCAAACCCTAATAATTATTTCTTTTCACATCCATATCCTCTCTCCCAAAACTGAGGTACTACCAGAGCAGAAAAGTGATTGTATATTGTAGTCTACAATTATTTGCTTATAAATTTCTCCCAGTGGAAAAATGAGAGCAAAATCATGTCTAACACAACTGTTCTAAAGTGGATTTTAGCATTCCTTAAATGATCAAATATACATTACAACTATGGTGTTCACATAATTAGAGAAAGAGAAAAAGTCACCTGCATCTATTGACCCAGAGCCAGAATATTTTTCATTCCTGGGTTTTCCCAAGAATGACCTATTCTAACTGGTCTGTTTCAATGCACTTTATATTAATAGCCCTGAATGCTTTAATGAGTTTATGGTAGGAGTAATATGGAGTTGTACATTTAAAAAAAAGTGTTTTCTTGCACAATAAAACTATTTAAGAACTACAGGTATGTCCTGGTTTCAGCTGGGATAGAGTTAATTTTATTCCTAGGAGCTGGCATAGTGCTATGTTTTGGATTTAGTACTAGAAGAATGTGGATAACACCCTGATGGTTTAGTTGTTGCTAAGCAGTGTTTACACCAGTCAAGAAGCAGTGCTTACACCAGTCAAGGACTTCTCGTCTTCCCCTGCTCTGCCAGGTGCACAAGCTGGGAGGGGGCACAGCCAGGACAGCTGACCCCAACTAGCTATTCCATACCATATGCTCAGTATATACACTGTGGGAAGAAGAAGGAAGAGGGGGACATTCGGAGTGATGGCTTTTGTCTTTCCAAGTCACCATTACATGTGATGGAGCCCTGCTGTACTGGAGATGGCCAAACACCTGCCTGCCTATGGGAAGCAGGGGAAGAATTCCTTGCTTTGCTTTGCTATAGTCTAACAATGGCCAACTTATCTTATTAGTGTCTAATAAATTGTTCATACTATTTTTTAATATGTTGCAGCACTGTATCATTTGGGACATCCAGGTGCAAAAGTTAACCTGAGAGTAATTCTCCAATCATCCTGGCTATTCAAGAGTGAAAACTTAGTGGCATGCTATTAGGGTTTCTTTGTATGCAGTATTCAAATATTATGGTTTGCTGTGAACAATCCTGTATGACTTTAGCTGGTAATGCCCATGAGGTCTCTAAATCAAATAATGATCTTTTTAATTAGGAATAGAAAAAAATTGGTAATTAGAAAAAAAAAAAAAAATTAAGCAACAATCTGGGCACAAGAATCATTAGTGTAAAAATTAATCAATTAAATGTAAAGCATGTAACTTGTAGGGGTAGTTTCTCTTTGTTGAATGAGTAATATTCTGGAGTATGGTTCCAGTAGGATAAGTAAGAATAGTCACGACTGGTTTAAAGATAAAGTTTGATCAGCTTGGATAAAGCACTATATGGTATGAGAGTATGATATTGACCCAGAAAACAGATGTGTAAAAGAAGCCATAATTAAAAACTTACCTGATTACTAGTATTCTTTCTGGAATTTCAATATCAGAGCATTTGAAAGTGTGAGGCAGGTATTGCCATACCAAAATTACTGTAAAATAGAAAATGTTGAGAAAGGGGTAGAAATGACAAAGGTATAGAAATTGGATATATTTGTTTCTCCATGAAAACGTGTGTGAAGCTAAATTTATACCTGTATCTCATTTTTTATTCATGCTTTCTTTTTCTTTTTTTGTTTCTCATCTCTCTTTCTTCCATCTTCACTGTCCACCTATTTGTATTAATGTATTCCTCCAATTACAGTTGCTAGAACTGCCACTGCACATAGTCCGCGTGTTGCAGAAAGCTTGTAATTTTCAAGCTAAGAACTGATACTAAAAAGATTGTAAGTTAGAGGGAAAAATACATACTAAAAATAGTCTTCCTAGTGAAAACATAAGACAACTAATTTTATACTAAACGACGGTTATTATATGCCTCTGCTTTTGATTGATCAATGATTGTTAGGGCACTGCTCTGATTGCAGTCATGCTGCAGGAGCCCCAGAGTGCCCCCAGCAGAATCACCAAGAAGAAACAAAGTGGTTTTCTTTTTTCACTTAATAAAAGATCAGACTTTTCAATTCAAATCAAACTCTCCATGCTTATCAAAAGGTCTTTCCCTTTTGGGCTGTAATACATTTTGATACACTGTAATACAATTAATCCAGTCTCATCATGAATTTCAAAGAAAACTGTACCTACATTTACTACGCGGAGGAGTTAGTTAGTCTGAAAAATGTGATAGTCTCACAGGACAGAGACCTTTACTCACAGATATTTCAGACACAGAAATAATAACACTTCATTCCTTGAAACACCTATGTTATCCAAATTGTGCAAGGAATATTTGACATAGAAATTCTGAAAGCATAAAGAATTACAACCCCCCACCCCCAAACATAAAAACTTTGTGTTATCTGTATTTCGTTATAAGCCAGATATCAAAGAAACATTTTTTTATCCCAAACACGCTGTAAGATTTTCAGGGTTTTTCCTTAGATTAACAGAAATAAAAAAAAAAAAACCTCTTGAGCAGAAATGTGAGCAGACTTTCCTAATTCTCGAATGACTTTGTTCTATGCACATATTCCTGAGACTGCCAAGCGGAAAATAGTGGGATGACTCTCAGACATTTAGCATAAACTCCAGTTAATATAATGGAATAGATGTAAAATCATAGAACATCAAAAAAGAGCTGAAGGGGACCCTGAGAAGTTATCTGTTCAAAGGCAGGATTGACAACACCTAAACCATTCCTGACAGGGGTTTGCCCAACCTCTTCTTGAAACTTCTAATGGTTTAGACTCTACATTTCCCTAGACAATATATTCTGGGGCACTTCATTCCTTTCATGACTAATTTTTTTGTAATGTCAACCTGAATCTCCCTTAACACATCTTAAACTCATTGCATTTCAGTTATAACTTTTGAGTTGTCTTACAGTAATTCTGAGGGTTAGCCTCAAGAATATCTGATAACTACTAAATCTTTGTATATGTTGCACGGTCTAGATTTTTTCTGTCATAGTTAATACATAGAAAACTACTATGATTAAAAAGTCCTGGCTTTATTATCCTACTGTTACCTAAGCACAAATCTTCTGACCCAATGATAATTACTTCAGTGTTGCTGTTTCAGATTTCCTGTCAAGAGAAATATGTATATTTGAGAAATGTATATTTGAAAAATCACTTTATCAGTCCTAATAGTCTTGAAAAATGTGGGGAGGTATTAATAAGGAAAATGATATCAAGTCAAAAACCAGTTTCCATGGTATGAAGTCAGTGTTAAATTTAGAAAGTACTTTTTTTTTTTTTTTAAGGTATTA
Organism: Gorsachius magnificus; assembly: GCA_034008185.1. NCBI lineage: Eukaryota > Metazoa > Chordata > Aves > Pelecaniformes > Ardeidae > Gorsachius > Gorsachius magnificus. The sequence continues at coordinate 171,935,564 of CM067081.1, forward strand.
CGAGCAGTTTGTGTGTCAATATATTCAGAGGATACAGTATAAGATTCTTCTGATCCAGCAAAACTCCTTAGAGCCTTTTGAAGGAGACGATGGCTACAATATACTGCTTTTTGAGTGTACGACTGAACCCAAAATCACCTCTGTGGGCTCAAGGCCCAAGTTTTTTCTCATTTATACTGTTTGGAAGACTGAAACAGACAGAAAATTACAGCCTATAGCATTCTTTTTGCTTAGCTTCGAACAGAACCCCAATGTGGGCAGATAGGACTTGCAGCACCATCCCAGACTGCTGAACTGAACTTCAGCTGCACTCCCAGTACCATTTCATGGTCAAAATTTGATAAACAAGTCAGCTGAGATATCATTTCTAGAAATGCTCGAACTTTGTACACCATAAGGACAGCTGGGATTTGTCACTATCCCAAGCTTGGGTTATGCATCCACTACCTAGTTATTTGTAGAAGATAAAGCCGTTCAGTTTCTCAGCTCTCCTCTGAAACTTGTACAGTCAAAGTTCGAGATTTTGTTTTAAAAGACTATCACTGTAAAGATTCTCCAATATTTTGAAATAGTGGATGATGGGAACAGTCTGTTGGCACACATAAATTGTGAGAGAGAGATTTGTCCTAAAAACTTTTTCTCGAATCATTAGCAACAGCCAGAGAATACATTATTTCCCTCAGGGTATGATTCATGTTTCTATCAGGCATTGCAATGAGGCAGATTTACTGTTTATAATTAAAGTGCTTGCTAATCTTATTTATAAAGGGAATTGAGATTTTTTCTGCAAAGTATTTTTCCACTAGAAAACATTAATTTGTTAAAAATAATAATAATAAGAAAAAATCCCAGAAATGTCTGCATTTTAATTAAAATTTTGTTGGCTAAATATCCTAATAGCTAGGGATTTAGGAGACAGTTTTAAGACTCTTCTTCCAGACACTCCTGTGTGGATTCTTTGTGATATAGGAAACAGTATGAACTCACTGATAATGGAAAATGTTACCTGCAGTATGGGCTGGTCAAGCTTCAAGTTCTAGGTTCAAATCAAGCAATTTACGGTAAGGCCTGTTCTCTATGGCACAAGATCTCTTCCATTTTGTTGGGTTGCTTTCTGAAAAAACTATCTTCTTTCCACACTGGAATTAAATCACATGCTTGAAACATAGATCTTGCATGTGTTCCTTTGTAAAACTAGCTATGACTTTTCGGCCAGTCCATTTCATTTTAGTAGTGCATTAAAACTATGTTGTAACCCAAAATGCTCCCGAAATGTAATTTATTTGAAATGCTCTATTTGAAAAAAAGTACCAAAGATGGAATAGTTCATTCCTTCTTTGTTTCATTCTATCTTCTATGTAGGACCAAGCCGGGAAGATGAAGAATTTCTAAACAGTCCTGTGCTTTATATCTACATGTTCTCTAGCCTACCTCATTTGCTGCAGTCAACTTCTCCTCCCTGACACCGAGTCTTCAGTTATTTTCTTTCTAAGTCAGCTTTTCATAACCAAAATACGACACTGTTTTGCACATCTTCACAACCCAAACCAAATCCCCAAAAAACTCCCCTCTCTCATGAAGCTAGAAGCAATAAGACAACTAAAATTAGAGATGCAAAAATGTCATTGTAGTTGAATGCTTCAGAAATCTGTAAAGAGATTTTCTCAGAAGTCTGAGATTTTCCTCTCTTTTTCTTCTCTTTGCCTCTGACAAACATGGTGAATGCTTAATGCAATGTACTGCACATGAATTGCTAAGTAAAATTTAATCCACATCTTGCTTTGAGATAACCTGGAGGTTCTTTGAGTCTATGAACACAGTTGCCTGCTGATTGTAACAACTCTGAATAATGTATTGAAGGTCTTTCAAATGAAACTGGATGAATGTTCACATCAGGGATGAAAAGATTTATATTTAAAATGTGTACATTAAAAGATGCTTTTTTCAATCTACTTCATAGGCTGAGAAATATGAAGAAAAGAAGGTATTAATAGAACTTCAGATTTTCAGAGCTTTCACTGAAGAAATCTCCAGCTAAAATGAAAGCTACTCTCAGTAAGTACCTGCTGTGCAAATAATGTTTAACGGGATTAAGGAACTGAAGTTGAAAATTGTGTAGAAAGTGCCTAATCACAGAAATCTATGTGTGCCCAGATTGTTCTTTCTCATATTTTCAAAGCCTTTCAGAACAGAAATGAGAACAAAATATGAAAATGTCAGATCTTTTCCTCTTGGATTCCTTACTTGAAGGGGACTTCTTTATACCTTGCATGTAAAGGAGTATTTCCCAGGAGGTGTCCAGGATCAACTGTACAAAACAGAAGTGTTTTGCAATATTGACACATTTTTGATGATTATGAAAATAAAATGAGTTCAGGAAAACACATCCTTCACAAAGTGCTTAAGGCCCACAGAAACATTATTATTCAATTTTGCTGAAGATGTTCCCCACAAAGACACTCTTACAACAGGCAGTCCCTTCTGGCAATTTGAAATCTCTCTGTGAATAAGAGATCAATCTTGCCTTCACAGATTGTACTACTGTGCTGTTACTGCTTTACCCCTTATCACAGAAAGCTGTTTTTCATCACCTATGAGAATTCTGGTATGATGGATACAACAGTGCTGACAAAAATCTCCTTTTTTTTGTGGAAATATGAGTAGCTAGATTTAATAGTGACAGAAGCTAAAGTTCTGAATTGCGTCTTGGTATTTCTACAAATATTATGAAACCCACATTTAGTTGCCTATATTCTTTTGTAAGATCTTCAACCCTCAACCTTAGTGCTCTAACTACTTTGCAAATTAACTCCAAATAACATTGCTTGGAATAAAAGTGTGTTTTTTTAAATATAGCTCAAAGGTAGGATTTTTTTTTTTCATATGAACCATAAGTACACTCAGTAATTGATTTCTGAATCTACCTAGGATTAACCTAAACACTAAAAGTTTAATCTAAAACCATTGTTCTTACCAATAACTCAACTCTGAATAACTAAAAGTGGCTTTGCTTCATGCCTCATGTAAATAAAACATAACTAATTGGAGATATAAGCAGAAACTGAAGTCATATAAAGGACAATTTCCCAGTTCTTTAACTGGATGTGACATAAGTCTATGTACAGTATAGCAGCAGGGAATCACAAGCAAAAGCATAATAGAACTCAGAAATTACAGAAATTTCAACATTTTATGGGACAGTCACAGATAATTTGGGATTAAAGTGCCAATGGAAATAATTTTGTAATTTTTTTATTATTATTTTGTTGTTGTAGTGTATTTTCACATTGAGACAATATGTCATAAAATGCTATTCACTGTCTTGGTCAGGGTTGTTGAAAATTTTAATAATATGTATTGAATTTTATTTTCTCCTAGCACATATATAGCTTTAAACTTGCAACAGATTCCTTCTATGCATCCATACATGCTGAGAATTCTGATTTTTTACATCATATTTTCTATCTTAAGTACATTAATAAAGAACAGACAAATTTTCATATCATAATATGCAATCATTAATTAAATCACTTCAGGGAGGTAAAAAGTTGTAAAAAAAGACTAGAAATAGATGAATGAAATGTAAGTTGAATTGCCTGAAGAATGCACCTAAGAAAGAAAGTTTCACTGGGCATCTTTTTCTTTTTCTTGATAGTGTGAAATAGCTTTGCAAGAACTTGTGCCGTTTCAGCCTGAGAAGAAAACTACTTTTGAAAAGATGATTCCTGAACAAAATCTGTGGCTTTCAGAGCAGTAGGCATTTAGAATTACAGTTTGAGTCATAAATCATATTATTTAAACAAAAACTAATTAGCATTGTAATCTGTTAATTGTAAATCTCTGCCCATGCAGGTAAAACACAACCATGCAAACATTTGATATCACTCAGGAGTGGAAATCTTCAACACAGAAAAGAAAGAAGACCTAAACAACTACAGGCACTAAAGGTGTAAGAATAACACAAAACAGTACTTGAAAAGTGAGGTGATGGCACCTGTGGCTTTTTATAATGCATTTACATAAAAACCAGAGTAGAATTTTCTGGGTCAAGTTCCTGAGCTCTCTTCTTTTCTGAGGACAAGTAGCAATTTTAGGATATGTTCAGCTCCTGACATAATCAATCAAAAATTCTAGATTATGGCATGCAGTAAAAAAAAAGCTAATTCTTAACTCTGACTAATATCTTTGGAATTATAAATAGATTTACTGCGTCATTTATGTTACCTGAAACTGATAGCATGTCTCCACTGTAGGCGCTATTTCCACTCATTGGACGTAATACTGTTTTAAGCATAATGCTATTGTAACTAAAATACCTCAGCTTTCATGAAAGACTTCTGTGAAATATATAGACCTCTCCTTAGGGCAGTTACATGTGGTAGTTATGGGGAAATTATATTGGATATTGTTTAATATGAATTCTTAAATGAGTTTAGATATTGTTGAAAATCAGAATGCGCTTTAGCTTTCTCTGTGAGAACTGAATGGAAAGAGTTCTCCTCACTCGAAGTTTCAGACTAAAATTTTCATACAAATATTGTGACGTCATCACAAGTAGCTGAGTGCCTTGCCAAAACAGACATGATATGTAAGTCATTGTGTGTATGTGCCAAGGTGCTGGCAGCTGGAGGAGTGTGTAGCGGTGGCCTCTGTGGAAAAAGACTAGGGCCTGCCCCATGCACACAGCTGGTTCCAGGCAGCTCCAACAGACCCACCACAGGACACAGTTGAGCCCATCGTCCAGATGGTGGCATCTCTGGGAAAGTATATTTAAGGAAGGTTAATAACACCAGAAAACTGAGAGGAGGAGGGAACATAGTGAAAAACAGCAGAGGAAACACTGGGTTTGGAGGAGGAGAAGAAGGAAAAGAAGGAGAAGGAGGAGGAGGAAGAGGAAAAGAGGAGGAGAAGGAGGAGGAAGAGAAGGAGGATGATGACAATAATGGCTACAGCAATGACAATGACAAAGACAAGGATGAGAATGAGGTGAAGTTCCAGGTGCTGGAGCAGAGATTCACACTGAAGCAAGGAGTGTCAGAAGGAAACCTTTATGTATTGACCATAGCTTCCCACCAGCCACCTGCACCTCACAGGGGGACAAGAGTCTGGAGTGAAGGAATGAAATTGACTCCAGGAAAGAGGGGAGGAAAGGTGTTCTAATGTTTGCCTCTTAGTTTTCTCACTACCCAAACCTATTTTAATTTGCAATAAAGTAAAGCAAATTTCCCCAAGCTGAATTTTTTTGCCTGTGATAGCAATTGGTAACTGATCTCACTATCTTTGTCTCAAATTTTGAACTTTTTCATCCCATTATCTCCCCTTGTCCCACTGCAGAGTGGGAGTGAACAAGCATCTGGGTCAATGTTTGGCTGTTTGCCAAGGATAGTCCACTGCAGAAAGCAAAATTTGTATGTGTTCTGACTATACTGAAATTATTATAGGTCACTCAGAATTTGTGGAGACACATTTTTTTATCTATCCACTCCAGAGTGGAGTGGCTTCTTCCACCATTGGGTAGATATCCAAAATCATCAGAGAAAGCAGTCCTCACTCTTCTTCAGAAATCAGGGATAACACAGATCTCCCGACTTATAACAGTCAAATAAGAAAATGAGTTGCCAAAAATTGGCTTTAAAGTATGTGATTATTAAAGATAGGTAATTATTTTAATAGCAGGTTTAATTAGTGTAATATTTTTCATGGTCTAGAACAAAGAGTCTGAAACCTGAAGACTGACTAGTACAGAGGACCCAGTAGAACCAATACAAAATAGGTTGCAAGACAAAGTCCTACAACTCTTCTTTATGATGCTTTATTATTCAGTCTTGTGTCTGATTTTTCAACAATGGCTTAGTTTCCATAATTATTTTCTGAAAATTTAAATAAACTTTGGGAGTGTTGCTGTTCAAACTGTATTATTGCAGCCAGTTTTGCACTATTAAGAATGCTAAATGAGGAAAGCTGGATTAAGCCCTGCAGACACATTCTATAGTGTTTGCTGAGCAGTTTAGATTTACTGTGTAAGTTAGCAATAGATACATCACAGCACACAGGGGACACTTTAAAGAATCATTATTATTGCTGTTTATTGGTGTGGGTTTTTTGCAGTGTAATGTACTGCACAGTAGAGTAATTGCTTTCAAAAGAACAATAAGTATCACTCCCCAGTGAGGGTGTTTTATGGAAAAATATGTTGTCTAAAATTAACAGGCAGTGATACATTTTTCCTCAAGGTTCACTTAGCTATTTTACTTTTATCTCATTTTATACTTTTTATGCTTGAAGAAATCTTTTGTATTAACTTTGCTACTTGAACAGGGCCAAGTCATAAACTTGGGTAGATTTATTACTTCTTTCTCCATTACATTTATCTGGCTTTTGTTGCAGTGAACAGAAAATATACACAAATATCTTGTTACCATACTTCCAAGAGGTGGAAGTACATAAAACGGAATTCTTATCATATAATGAAATAAATATGGTGCAATTTAAAAAGCATTTAAGCATTTCAGCAGGAAAAACTGGTCTGAGAAGGAGTGCTTATATCCAATGAGTGTATAAGCAGCTTATGGAGAGCTTAAGCAATACTAGTTCCTCATAACCAATAGCATACAGGGGAAAAGAATGACTTGCATGATAGTCTGCTGATATTAACTTCCTAACCCAAAATATCATGTGCCAACTGAGTCAACAGGGAACAAGGCTAAGGTCGAAGTCATCCACAGCAGTTACCCTATAACAACCCTAATACAACCTCAGACTCTGATTAGTGTCTAAAGTTATTTATTGACTAACGTTGCATCATTATTTGAACAAAAGTAAAAAGCTTAACATACTACAATATAAAGTAAAATAAATACTTTAACATACAAGATCTCATCTAACAGTATTACCAACACAATTATTTAACAAAAACCAGATTGTTATTACTCAGAAGGATGATATACCAATTAGTTCGTATGCTTTTTAGTATTATACTAAAATGCCTAATATATTCTGATGAATATTACCTAATGGAACTTTGCATGGTGTTACTTACATAATGGCCTTCCACCACTGTTTACCAGCTGTAAATTCAGCTTCTCAATTCCCTCCTATCTGTCAGAAGATACTTCCGACATAGAGTCAATGAACTATGAAACTGTTCAAATCTTTAATTTCTTAGCAGGCCACATTAGGCTATTCATAGCATATATTTAGTCTGAAGACTCTGTATCTGACAACTATGTTGTGAAAGAGTAAAGCAAATAACTGAAATAAAAACCAAAATCTTTTAAAATTGTCTGCCTACCTAGTGAAACAAGAGAAAACAGAAACCAGCTCGTCAACAACATAATGGATCATTACATGTGGCCACTTCAAGAACGATTGCTGAATGTGTTTGATATTAAAATAATGGAATCTCATCCAGTATTATATTATAAAGTATTATATTCTTAACTATACAACATTTGACAATTTCATGGATCTTAGAATTTAGACTTCTGTTTGGTCTTACTAATTTATTTTTTTACTCATTATTCAGAAATAGTTTACCCTGAAATGTAAGAACTTTTAAATGTAGGTAGACCTATTTGTATTTTCAGCATTCATTAGCTTTTGTATCTATTTAAGGAAAATCAAAGGGATTCAAATTCCAAAGATAATAAATGTTAAATTATGGATGAACAATCTGTCTCTTTGGCAGCAAACAAACCAGTGAAGAAGGAATGACAGAAGAAAGGCGGAAATGATGGAAGTTAATAAGATTTTTTCATTTTTTTAAATGAATATTATTAAAAATGATGACTATTGAAAACCTAAGTAGAATTTTAAACCAATCAGTTCCACTTTGGAAAAAAAAGAGAAAGACATCAAAGAAAATGAAAATCAAATTATAGAAAAAGCCAGATCATTGTTGTCTGGCACCCTGCATCTAAGTTGCCACGTGCCCAGCTGGCTGGTGGGATTTGAGAAAACATTAGCATCAAAAAAAGAAAGATGAAAGTCAAAAACTGTCTAAAGAGTAAAAAAACAGGTCCTACCGTATTTCACCTGATAATACCTTCAATTAAAAGTTATTCACAAAAGCTTTAAAAAGCATAAAGAGCTAGGAGAAGTAGAAATATTATTTTTCAGATCATCCGTTCTAATGTAACATCAGTTCTAATGTAATCATCAGTTCTAATATAACACACAAGTTTTCTTGGCAAACATGCCACCTCAGGTACTATCAACATCTTTGGAAATTGTCTGGAAGAAGTAGAAACATTTTCTATTTTTTCTTGACTAACACCTGTCTGAAGAGGATGGCTGCCACCTTCACATTTTGTAGAAACACACTCATCCTTCATTCACAAATATATGCTTCAATAGACAATAACTCTAACATACAGTATGCTAGAATCCCCCCTGCAAAGAGTTTAAAGATTTGCTGGTGACTTTGGTTTCTTAGTTTGCTTCAAAAAATATTAGGGAACCTTAAATCTAAACATACGGTAATAAAACAACAATTCAGGATGCATAAATGAGAAAACACAGTTAATGTGCTTGAGCTGAAATGGTCATACACTTTTGCCAGCAATCATTGTGACAGAATTTAAATTTAAAGCTGAAACTATGAAGTGGGCTCTTGTTCAGTTTTCAAGAGTTTTCCATAAGTATTTTTAAAATTATTGTCCTGAATGATTTTATAATGTATTTTAAGACACTATGAAAAATACAGTGAAAAATCTAAACATGCATCAGATTGATTCCTTCATTAATATTGTGGTTGAGGTCATTGGTTTAGAAGCAGAACTATGAAGCAATGAAATAGGCCCAGAATCTTTAATTTTGTTTGATTGTTTTTGCAGGGTTCCCCAAATCTTTTTATTTCTCACACTCAAGTACAGGTTCTTGCAGTGAATAAGTTTAAGACTATTATGTTATATAAATTTAATTTAAAGAAGTTTTCTGAATTATATTAAAGAAATCAGGAATTTAAGAACAACTCTTTTTGTTTAGCTTAAGCCATTTCCCCAATTCATTTAAGTCAAAATAAAATTATGTAAGTAGCAATAAAAGTCTCTTTGTCTATTTTTTAAAGATGCATAGAATTCATACTTTAAATTTGATTGTTAACTCTCACTAAACATAAGATCTATTGCAAAATACATATTAATTGTGTATACTTAATAATCCTAGTGTGGAAGTATTTGAATATAGATGTTATCTAATGAAAATACATCTTATTTGTATATGACTAGATCAATGAAGACACCTCATAAGAAACAGAACTCTTGCTGTCTCTAAACCCAGAGAGCTTTAAACCCAGAAATTGATATCATTAAGCAGAAATGTTTCCCGTAATCATGCTGATAGCTATGACTGCTCTTTCATAATAAAATAAATACATCACCTTGCTCTATTTGTTCATGTCATCTAGTGCAAAATAATCTGCTTGGACATAAAATACTAGGACATAAAGCAATGTCTCATAAATATCAAAATCTATTCCCTCAGACAGAACCATTCTATAAATTTTTCTTAGACAATATACAATCCAAACTATAAGATAGGTTCATGATTTGAGCATCTGCCAAAAGCAGGTATTTTAAATTATTCACAGATACTTCAGATCTGAGGATAATTCAACACCTACTTTACACTATTAACCATCCCATAATCCACCATCCTCTTGCCACTCATTTTTGAAAGAATTATTTACTTGGATTGTATTTATCCACTAAAATTTGTAGCTTGGCTGCAAATGCTGCTGTCATAGTCTGAACCTTATTACTTCTTCAAGTAAAAATTCATTTTCTATTATGGCATTAATAATAATTATTTGAAAATACGAATAATATTACTGACGATACCCTAGCACTTCCTTCTTATCTCCTAGCTTGCAATTAGAGTAAAATAAAATCAACTCCAGATATAAAAAAATATTCCTGATACTAATTTACTTATTTACAAATTAACTCTTCCTTAATATTTCCCTTATAATATTCTGCAAACATGCAATAATTCTCTTAATCTTTTTTCTAGGAAGTTTCATCTCTCTTTTTTTTTTCTTTTTCCTTTGTAGAAGCAACACCAGGTATTTTCCTGTTATTAAAATCCTGTAGTTCCTCAGCTGCACAGTGGGTGAACAGGGAAGGCATCATGGGTGAAATAACATATTCTTAAATAAGTAATAAGGAAAATATATTTAAATACAAAATACTGTCACATAGTAAAGTTCTATGTTGTACTGTGCAGCAGGAACATATACATTGTGAATACGAGTGACTAAAGCAGATAAAATGCTAAATCTGTCCTTAAGCTCTCATACTAGAAGTAAATCTTTATTTTGAGATAACTTGAGGCTTGACAAGAGCCATCATGTCTTTTAATTATTTTTATCAAAATGACAAATGTGGAAGTATGATGGAAGAACTGTGCATAGCAAAAATTTCCATAAAAAAGTTACTCTAAAATAGCTATCTCTTTAGATTAAAACTGTATGAATGAAGGATACAGAATAAGTGTACAGTAAAGAAAGTAGTAGTTAGTGCTTTGGTCAATTTCAGCAAAAATGAGTTAACAGCTCTAGGATTTTTTATCTGATTGTTAGCTCGATCCACTAGCCCACACTGACCCTGAAGAAAATGTTTTAATCTTCTTTTGCAGTTATAAGGAGCAATGCTGAGACTGAATCCCAATATTTCCTCAAAGACGTGATGTTCCCTGGTGGGAGTTCCTGGATGGCTTCTCTGCTTTCAGTCCTAGTAGAATTGCTACTTTTTGCTGGTTCCAGAGATCTACAAGCTGCTCCTGAAGAATCTTCAGATCACACTGTGCAGGCACATCCATTATATCATTGTCAGCAATCAAAAGACATTTAAACTGTATCAGCTACATATCAGCGACATGAATGTGAGGTGCCAATGCGGTAACTTTATTTTTTTTTCTCAAAAAAAGTGAATCATGTACATGCAAACCGAAACAGAGTGGTTCCCATACCATGAAATCCTTCACGCCCCAGAAGGCACTCAAGAGCAAGTGGGGTTTCATGCTGAAATTAGAGGGTTAGGACTAGACCAAACAAAGGGAAGATGAGGATTATTCATTCCAGCAGTATCACAAATATATGTAAATTAAATGTCTAACATGACTCACCCCTTAAACTTGTGCTTAGATGCTGTGTTGAAGGCATTTGGAGATTATATATAAATTATAGAGGTAAACTAGTATCTACTTCTAGATATGCCCAGAACAAGCTGTGTATCTAGAGGGAAGAGCAGCTAATGCCTACAAACAAAAAAGACACCTTCTGCTTAAAGGAATTTGAGCTCCCATATCCAAACAGTACTAAATGAAAAATTTAATCAATGAAGGAAATAGACTGGAAACACGGAATGATGGGTAAAAATATTAGACCTTTTAATTTAAAAAACTATTGAAACAAGTTTATTTTATTTTATTATTTATCTCACTTCAAAATAAAGCAAATTTTGAAAACTATATGAAATGTTCAATGAATTAATTTGAAAGGAATATAGATTTCCTTTCAAGAATGATATGGCTTAACTTCTAGTCAAGTTTCCCGTGATAGTAGAAAAAGAATAGGCACTGAAAGTGCCTAAATAGGTGGCACTCTGAAGGGATTTTCCTATCCCAAACAGGCTGTCAACAGAGCCTATATGACAAGTTAACCCTAAATATCTAGCATCTAGGAATACCAAGTGAGGTTGAATATACCTCACTACAGGGGACTCAATGAAGAAAAAGAAAGCATTTATATCAGTGATAAAGTGGAATAATGAAAAAGAACACTATGCTGTGCTGGTTTGGCTGAGAGAGATTTAATTTTCTTCATAGTAGCTGGTATGGGCCTGTGTTTTGGATTTGTGCTGGAAAGAGTGTTGGTAATACAGGGATGTTTTTGTTACTGCTGAGCAGTGCTCACACAGAGTCAAGGCCTCTTCTGCTTCTCACCCCACCCCACCAGTGAGGAGGCTGGGGGGTGCACAAGAAGTTGGGAGAGGGGACAGGCAGGACAGCTGAACCCAACTGACCAAAGGGATAATCCAGAGCATATGACATCATGCTCAACATAAAAAGCTGGGGAAAGAAGAAAGACAGGGACATTTGGAATGATGACATTTGTCTTCCCAAGTCACTGTTATGCATGATGGAGCCCTGTTTTCCTGGAGATGGCTGAACACCTGCCTGCTGTTGGGAAGTAGTGAATGAATTCCTTGCTTTGCTTTGCTTGTGTGCACAGCTTTTGCTTTATGTATTAAACTGTCTTTATCTCAACCCACCAGTTTTCTCACTTTTACCCCTCCAGTTCTCTCCCCCGTCCCACTGGGGCTGAATGAGTGAGTGGCTGGGGTTGCTGACTGGGGTTAAATTATCTTTTACAACTTCCTAAGACAGGCTGATTTCATTAAAGCACATAGAGGGCTTCTTTGAAGATCTAATTCTTTCTGTAGCTCCAGCTTCTATCCCAAATTAGTGAGTTTCCTCCTTCAGAAATAATGATTTCCAGCAGTGATGAGGGAAAAAAGCATGTACCTCAAATATGATTTACCTAAAAAAATAGATTCTAGACAATATCTATGTCCTTCGTTCCTTAACTTGTTTTTGACACAGGAACACCAGATCATAGCAAATTTCCCGTGCTGGTGGGGAGAAGGGAGAAAGAAGAAAACCAGAACCTTTTTTAATAATGTAATTGAAAATCTAATTTACTTTGATTCAAATACTAGGCTGTTTGTTGAGATTACCTTGTGATTTTATAGAAATAAATTTATAGCAGGAGTTGGACCAAAAGGTTTTTGAGGTATGCAAAAAAAAGTCATAGGGACTCAACTGTATGAAATGAAGAAAATTGTAAGGCAACATGAGTGTAATAATATGTATTGAAATGTCATCTTTTTAAAAAATTATTAAATCACCCTCATGCTGTGTATGAATTAAGAGTTCTCAACAAAAGCACTCAGCATGAACAGGTCATAAATTAGGCAAAATGCTTAAAAAAAAAATTCCAAATTCATTGTACAAATTATCTATATTCTTTCAAAGAAGCTAAAAAAACCTTCTTTTAAAATGACCCACTAATGTGATGGAAATCATTTCACTACAGATGCAGGATCTACAATAACATAATATTGCTAAAACTTCCTGTGATTATCTTCCCTATAGGACTGGGAAGGATTGGGAAGTGGAAGAAAAACAAGAATAATACTGAAAAGGGCAAAAAAGGTTACTGTTTGAAAAATTCAAATAGCTCAAATTTCCTTTTCAGCTCTGTGAGTATGTGAATAATACTGGAAGTAGCACAGACAGAGAGTTTGTGTAAAGTTATTCTCCAAGGGCTAGATCAAACTTTCATTCTGCCAAACCATAAAAAAGTGTTCTTTTCAAAGTTTAACACTTAAAATATATTGATCTATCTATCTATTTATTTATTTATTCATAAGCTAGGGCAAGTGAGCTCCTGTTTGCAAGATGTGTATTTTCTAATTTCAAATTTCAGAGCAACATTGAGCCATAGAACCCAGCAATAACTGATTATGTGAACCTATAAACTGTATGGGCTTTTAGCAATGAGTGATTAAAAACCAAGCTAAATGTTTTATTCAGAATTTCAGGAAGGGTATGGAGTTATACTTTATATGGCAATTTGTTGGAATTGTCTCAGTTCTCCTTCTACTCCTTAGCTGGGGTGCCCAGGCTGCATTTTAGTTGTGATTTCTTGCTGGGCGGTGACTAGCTGAATTAAATGAATGGCCTTTATCTGGAAGATATGCTTTGATTTTCACTGTAACATGGTAGATGCTATTCATCACTGCTACTGAGCTTCATGTGATGCTATGTTCAGCAGAAACATAGCTTAATGCTTCAACCCTCAGAGATGTGACAACCAGTAGAACGTAAAGGGGCATTGTGCAGAGAGACCGCAATAGGAAAGAAAGTGGCTTTTGGGGACTTCACAGATCTTAACCTGGCAAACTTATCTAGATTATAAAGCAGACACATAATTTAGGATAAGGACAATGCCTGCTAAAATGTATTCTATTGTGTAGGCTGCTTGGCCTGGGAAAAAATATTGTGACTAAAAAAAGGGAAATAATTGAGAAACTGTGTTAATTTTGACCAGTTAACTTGGAAGAGATGAAACTGAGTACAAATATAATTGGTTTAATCAGTGATCAGAATTTGACACAAAAATTCCTTTACTCCATAAATTTTCCAGTCCTGTTTCTTTTTTCCCCCTTAAGAACCTTGATAATTTTCAAAGACTTAGATAGCTCTTGATAGCTTTTCCAGTCTTAATCAATATTCCAAAAATTCACTAGTAGATTTTCATTTAAAAACAAAGTTCTGAAATAATTTGCTAAGCAAACTTCTCACTCAACTCAGTGCAGAGGAAATTTACCAAAGCAGGAAGAAAATATAGACTAAACCATCAGCTTTATTAAGATCTGTCTAGATAAAAAGAACAGCTTAAGACAATATTTCAATAGTAGTACTTAAAAGTTATGTGTTTAAAACTTCTAATCTCCTACAAGATCCTATCTTATGTGTGAATTTCACATTAACTGCAGTAGTCACCATGATGAAAGAACATTTAACCTTGAGGGAGGACTGAAAAGCACAGACAATGGAGCCAAAAATTATGTAGACAAATACAGAGTCAAGTCTGCAATGTTCACCTTTGTACTTGCTGTACTTACCCACACTTTCTGTACACTTGTAGTACTTTATGTTATATATACAAACTGCAGTACTTTTCCACTCCACTTAAAAGAAAACAGGAAAGCAATGCTGCACAGTAAGCCCAGTAAAATTAAGGATTGCTCTGGTCCACCAGGTATTTTTCTGAAGAATAACTAAAGTACCTAAACCAGCCTTTGGCATAATGCTAGGCTTTAAGTATTACATAGTTCATAATTTTTTTCAGTTGGTTTTACTTATATATTTTTGCAGTTATTATTTAATTTTAAAGGATCGTACTCGAAATACAATATAGCAGGAGTTGTTTATTTGAAAGAAATTTAGGCATTTAGCTGGATGACTGATAAAAGGCAAGTCAGACCATGGGCATTATGCAGTGGAAAATAGCCTTCTCCCTCACAGCTAATCTAACAAGTGAAAACAATAATTCACAGTCAGATCAATTCCCTGATTCAGTTAATTTTGCAGATATATATATTGCTTGTGTCAACACTGGGCCAATGATAAGTAGGGGGCAGAAGTTGCCGGGCAAGGGAAAAATTTAGACCATACTGTTCAGAGACAAATTAGGGCCAATGTTGAATTAAAGTGAGCATTTGAACAGTGCCTCAGTTTTTACTGTGTCATTGAATGGAGAGACATAAATTACAGCATTAGTTCAGACCAAACCATGAGCAATTTGGTCACAAAAGAAAAAAGGAAGAAGAAAAAGGATGAAAAAGAAATCCTATGGGCAGGGGAAAAAACCTCTACAAAAGAAAACTCCATCATTTTAATGTATCACAAATAACTTCAGCATACCACTTACCAGAAAATTATGATCATGAAATAATGTAAAGAGTAGAAAAATCAACACATTCAGAACTAAGGTATAGCACAGCTGGAATCAATTATTATATACAGTGATCAATAAAGGCATATATTCATTTTTGTTATAATTTAAGGTAGATTTGTCTGTGCTAATTACTACTATTCTATTACTATTGCCGTATACTATTACTTATTCTGTATTGACTGTCTTTAGTTACTTGAAATTGTTGTTATTACTTTTTATGGTTTATTCCCCATTTTGCCAGAAATTCCAATTTCAACGATAGCAGCTACATTTAGCTTAAAAAGGTCCTTAAGATTAAGAGTTCTCATGTGTGATGGGGAATGACATGAAAGATTATGGCAACCTTGCTGTGCTTCATATCTATTCTGTCTGGATATAAATTGATGCTAGAAACATCTCATAGGAGTGAGATTTCTTCGGTCAAAATGGATAGTATCCCGGATCATGATCTTGTCTTAGAGTATCTTACCAGTATGAAATGAATGCCCGTACTAGAAGTATTTGCTACTGTCAGTGTCATTGCTGCAGACAGCAGCAATATAGCAACCAGAAATATTCTGCAGCTTTGCAGCATTCGAAATCATGATGTTACAACATCATTTAAATGAATACAGTTGTTGGCACATAGTTCTTTATTCACCCTATGAAATTAATGATAGGTTGACAGGGTCTGCTATTCTCATATATACTGTAAAATGAGCTACTGAACTGACAGGAATCCCTACATAATGCTGATTGCATCAAAACAAATAAAATATTGTACTATACTTTTATGGCCCCAATACACGCTCAAGGACACTGTCAAGTTGTTTCGTATTCTAAATCATTCCTTTTTGCTGTGCTGCCTTGTGCTGATTTCAACCATTTTCTTAGCCACTTCTCAACTCTGGCTGATTATTTTCACTTCCTATGTTTAACTGAATGTATAAGCTAAAGTAAGGTAAATGAACACATAATGTATAAATCCTTTTTTCCTGGATCTTGGAATTTCTTTCCATTCTGAAGAAGACACTTTATTTCTGTTTTACTGATATATATGTATCCAATCTGTTCTTAGAAATCTCCCAACACTCTTAAAAACTTCCAGTGATGACATTTCTTTGAACCTATTCCGGTGTTTTATTATCTTTTACTTTTGGAAAGATTTTCCTAATAGTCAGCTTGAATCTCTTCTTCATTAAAACCTGTGGATTTTTGTCTGAGCCATAGCAAATTACCATATCTTATTACAGCATCAGTCACTGGAATAAATTCCTCATGTGATTTAAATCAAATCAGGATTGAAGCAGTTTATAGATTTAATATTAATGAAATGCAGTTAACCAACAGCCTCTGAACTATACATGCTGAACCAAGAAAACAGATAAAACACTGGGCATTCACCTTCAGGTTTCATCACTCTTCTATAACCAATCCCCACAAGTTCTCACCTGCCTTCCCCCCTCAGAAAGATGCATAGTTATGTGCCCTTCCCCCTCCTCCTCTCTTACAGGACATGTGGGTTACAAATACCTCCGACCTCTTCCAGGTATGGCTTCTCTTACTTACCTACACCTCTTGTCGGAGATGGAAGGGGGGGATTCTAACTTTAAGTGCAGCTGTGCCACTCCACAAAACCCACTAATCCACACACCAGTGAGATAGCACCCCACGAGGCCACATACACAGACCTGACTTGTAAGTCCCTACTTTTTGCACCCCTTAGCATCAAATGTCTAGTTGGAATTAAGCTACTCATGGCATTCAAAGAGAAGGATATTTGGACAGGCGTAGGCAGATGCTGGGAGGTAACTTCTGTGACTCACAGTCACAAATTTCCATGCTTTTATACGTCTTTTCAAGCTGACTCTTTTTCTCAGAAGTCTCTATCTACAAAGCCTACTGTGCTCTCATAGAAGGAAATGAAATTGGTTTGGCTTGGTTTTTTTTTTGAAAAACTCAATATGACTCTTACTTCCCAATTTGTTCTTGCCGTGTAATTACAGATTGTTATTCAACTATGTCTTTCTTTAAAGTATGTTTGCCTTTTCCATTTCTCTTAGGTGTTATACTCAAAATCTTGTTATGGGCAAAAGAGAACACATGGAGCTAAGAACTCATTATTAGGCCAACTATCACATTAACATATCAAATTATCTAATATGATAGGTATGAACCTCATATAGCTAAAAAAGACCTATAAAACCTTCCAGTTATATACCCCCTTTCTCTGGTGTTACAATCACCCTTCCAATAATTCTCTGGTCCAAAGTATGACACTTCAGTCTTACTCAAACAGGAGGAGATAGAAGTTACTAGAAGCAGTCAGTATCCCAAGGGCTTTGCTGGGAGCTCACGGGAGGGACTTCTCCCTCCTCTTTGCTGGGAGGAGTGTGACGCAGAAGCTTCCTTCCACATCACTCTTGGGGTCTGCCTGGGTTTCCCTCTACATGTTTCCTTTACACAGGCTGCTTCCTTCTCATCCGTTCCCCCCAAAGCCTGGAATAGGTTTGCCCAGCCTCAGGGGACACAAAACGACATTGTTTGCTTTGCAGTCACTTTGGCCAAGGTTTGTCAGACCTTCATCATAAGTTATTCACAGGGTTTTAGCTAAAACAGGCTGGGCAATAGTCACTTGGCAGGAGGACAGCAGTTAAAATAAGATAAAACCAGATCATGCCAAGACAAGCCCAGACTAGTCAACAGCCTGCAGGTCCACACAAAGCCTGTGACCATTGCCAGTAATGGCAGTCACATTTACCAGGCAACATGTGATGTTATCTTTTCTCCACAAGTTGAAAAAGATAGATTCTAACATCCCAGAAATTCATCAGACAGTATTTTCACTGTGCAACCTGTTTTAAAAATACTGGGTTTATCTGAATACTTCTTTGGCTCTTTCTTAACCTTTCTAATATCCTTCTCTGCTTGTATTTCTGTATTTATATTACCTTCTAAAAGTAACCTAGATGTGAATTCTTCCACTAAGTCTCTGTCAGCGTACTCTTACATACAAAAACATGATCTACTTTTTTACCATTTCTATTTCTTCTCTTGTCCCCCACTATTTCAATAATTTGTTGAGCCTGTGTTTAGTCAACACAAACAGGTAAGGAGAAAAGGAATAGTGATAGAGAGAACTGATCATCTTTCTTCCAAGTTCTTTGAAGCTAATGCACTTAGCTGCAGACTGTAACCTACACTATACAAACCTTACACTATACAAACCTTACGGACCTAATCTTTCACTGACATTATGAGCACACAACCACATTTCTGTGAGGTTATGGGGGATGAATTTGTACAATACTAACAACTGATCAATTGAAAAACTGCACACAGCAGTCCTGTTTGTCCAGAGGGAAAAGCTACCTCAGAGCATGCTTCTTACATTTACTGTTCTAACTTACATGTGCTACATCTACATGCTGCTTATCTGAAAACTACTTGCTTGAGTGCCCATTCCTTAGATTCAATCAACTAAACTCTATTGAACAGTGTTAAATTACAATAATTTAAAAAGATTTGGTCCTTGTGTTAGGATGCATAGAAAATCAAACTGATATAAAACAAGGTGGCCTCAAAGAGGGGAGGCATTTGTCTAGGTTACAGACATCAATAAACTGGCAAGTCTATACTCTGTGAAGTGTAGTTTTATGAAGCATGAAGAGCTATATGAGGGCACACTGTATACTGCTGTGTTCTATAGGCCATGCTGTATGATATCTCATTATTTCATGCAAGTTCTTAGATAATTAGAGTATTTTAGGACAACATGAAGGAGCCTTAAACCAACCTCTTTCCCATAAAAAAGTCATAGCAAGGACAAGTCAACAACATTAATGAAAGGACTGCACAGGAAATCGAAGAACCTCAGAAATCTTCTATTGAGCAATGGTAAATAAAATGTATTCTCCAAAGCATACATCTAAACTGTATATCAGCTATGAATATGAGTCCTACATGCACTACCATTTACTAATATTTATCCATCAAGTCACATGAAGAAATATTTAGGATTATAAAACATATCTTAACTAATAAAAAGGGAAATAATTAAGCTAAATAGTGGGACACATTTACAGAGGGTGAGATTCAGTCATGTGTAGAATAATCTCTCAATTAATCCTGAAGGAGCACCCATGTCTTTGGGTACTTAAAACTAGAAAGGACAAAGCATTACCAAGTATGTTTAGGGAACAATTCTTCATTGGTAATAAAACAAACTGCATGATAACTAGATAGATCTCTTCCACCTATGATTCAAAATACCCTAAAAATACACCCTGCAGATATCAAATAGATGTAAAATATCACTAAGTCTTGAAAGCATATTTGTATAGGCTATGCAGAATCTTAGTCTCTCTTGTTTTACATTTTATTCTGTTTTGTATAAACAGACTCCTTATTTTACGGTCTGTGTATGAAGCCAAAACTGCAGCTTTTTTTCAAATTCAGCCCAATAAATTCTTCTTTCCTTGTCAGATCATTAATTTTTAGCTTAAATTCTCCATTAAACTTTGTTCTTACTTAGAAAATAAAATCTAAGTTTATAACTAAGGTAAGTTTATAATCTGAGATAACAATACCCACTTTTCCAGTAAAGTATTAATGTTTTCATCAAGCTTTCCAAGTGTTTGGCCAGGGAGCATTTCTATCTAAATGTTTATTTCTGGCATTCAGACAATTTTTTTTGTTGTCTTTTGAGCAATGATTATAAGCAGAGTGCAAGATGGAAAGAAAGGCATTTAGCTGTTTGAAATAGCTACCAATTCATATTTTGCAAATCAAGGATTATGTTTTTCATTCTGAACCACACCAGTGAGCCAGCGTACAACAGAGTTTTTTGAGTTGGTTTATTCATCTGAAATGTGGATTTAATTGACTCTTAATTTATTTTTAAAGCACTTTGCAAAGACCCTTTCACCCAAGAATCTCAAAGTAATATTATCAGTAGCAGAGACTGCAGCAATGCACACATGAGGTTAACATAATAAACGAGGTTGACTTTATCAGTGGAAAGAAATATTTGTTTAGCACTGGTCACTGAAACATGCACTCCTACATATTATGACATAATTGCAGTCAATTGCAGCTGGATAGCCTCTCTTATCATTAACCCTTTTGTATACTTGTAATAAATTTTCCTTCTCTCAGCCAAATCTTGCAGCACAGGGAAAGACTATAGGTATTGACTGCGTACAGCCTGAGTGGAAAAAAGTAATTACCATAGAGTAACAAAAATCTTACCAATTAGAATAAATTATTTCAGTACCTAAAGGGACCCTATAGGAAAGATGGGGAAAATCTTTTTAGTAGGGACACCTGTGACAGGACAAGGGGTAATGGTTTTAAACTAAAACAGGGTAGGTTTAGACTAGATCTAAGGAAGAAATTCTTTACAATGAGGGTGGTGAAACACTGGAACAGGTTGCCCAGAGAGGTAGTGGAGGTCCCATCCTTGGAGACGTTCAAGGCCAGGTTGGACGGGGCTCTGAGCAACCTGATCTAGTTAGCAGTGTCCCTGCTTACTGCAGTGGGGTTGGGCTAGATGACCTCTAGGGGTCCCTTCCAACCCAAAACATTCTATGATTCTATGATTTTTAAATGGTTTATCTTTTTGACAGCTTGATCTGATATTCCATTATTCAGAAGGAGCTTATTGTAGTAAACGAAATAAATTCTAACTTTGCTTATTGGAGGTGGACTTCTGAACTTCTGAGGACCCCTTTCTCAGCTAAAGGATTTTGAACCCATACACACCTCCTTCAAAGGGGGGTGGGGGTGGGGGTGGAAGCCTGCAAAGAGGCCATTGTGCAGAGTGAAGGGAGAAACTTTTCAGCTGCTCTACCAACTTTTGCTTACTGTGTTGCATGGGACCTACGGATGGAATTATAGGAACGGAGACAGTTCTGCAATTTCTGCTATCACTGGTGGTACTTTCCTGATAGAAGGGCTGTGGCTTATGTATGTCAGGAGCTGAAACTGGCCTCTCCTCCAGTGCTCTGCCATCATTAGGTGGGCAGCAGACCCCTGCCTGCTCCTCACAGAGGTTGTTATTCCCCCAGATAATTGCTTACTTTATCTATGCATTAAGTCTGTCCTCCTGTTTTCCATTGCAGCCTTGTATCCTTCATGGCAAGCAACTCTCAATGTCCACATGATCAGCATCTATAATGGACTACAAGCTGTACTGCCCTGGACTGACAGTGCCAGAAAAAAGTCAAGTCTCTTGGTCATCCTTACTGGCAACTCAGCCTTCTCATCTCTTTGTGGGCTGCCTGAGAGATTCCCAAATGCTGCCCTCAGATTCCCAAACAATCTTGAAACACTTCTGCTCAGCCTTAGTGTTTTGTGGCCACCAAGCACATTTCTGGAAAACATCAGCATTGTCTTCCTGAAGATGTGTCTTTCTCAGTGTATTCTTTACAGCATGAAAAATACAATTTTCGTATCTTGGTCATAGTTTTTTCACGTATGGCCTCCTGGTAACCCCACTTTCTCAAATTTATGTAGTCATCTGCTGTGTCTATATAGCTTCCAGCATTAGATGTGAATCAGATTATACTTTCTGAGCACAGTATTAAGATTCCATAAGGCTGTAAAATTTTTCCTCTGCTAAACAGTATTCTCTTTGTAGCTCTTTCCAGAATATGTTTTATATTGGGCATTCAATCTGGGGCAGTAGAATCCTCTGTTTGTTTTCATTTGCTCTGTCCTCTTCTCAGCTTGTGACATTTTTAGTTTCTAAGTTTATGTATTAGTAACAAAATCAAGATGTCAAAAATACATTTCAGCCTAGAATATGCAAAAATAGAAACATTTCCATTGTTTTTTACTTTTTTCCCAATGGAAGAAAGACATATTTTCAAGAGGGGATTAAAAAAACCCAACAAACCACCACTATTTGACATTAATTTCTACTTTTAGAGAATTTACAATAAGAGCAAAAGAAATGGTGAGCTGTAATTATTTCCTGTACATAATAAACAAGTAATGTTCTTCTAGTTTCACCCAAGCTGCGTATTTAGAAGTGGGAAAGGAGACAAAAGCTTGTTTCCCTGTTATGCATTTGGGCATCCCAACTACACACATCCCTAGATTCTTACACGACTATTGCACAGAAACAGGATGGCTTTTTGAAAGATTTTTGAGAATTCTGGAAATAGGACAATGTCAGTTTAAAGTGTTATTTACTGAAAGAAAATTAACTGTATTTCCCCTATTTTGGGTAAGTGCCCCATACTTTAGGTTACCAAAACCATTTGTACCTAGTTGGAAGAAAAATATTCTTTTTCCATTCCATCTCTTCTGTACTCCTCTTTCTCTTTATTTATATTTGAATAAACTGAGCAATCCCTAATTGTATTTCATTGCCTTACATCTGCTGACATTATTAGCATACAGATGTAAATTGTTTCACTGTTCTATTGTTTTGTTCAATGTTTTATTAAGTTTTCCATCTCCATCCTATTTCCAACATATAGGATGTTCAACATAATTTTAAAACACCTAGTATTACACAGAGCCTTCTGTGCTGTTTTCTGAAAGACAGCTTGTTCTAAGTACCTATTATGCATCTAGCAGCTGGAACTTGGCTCCATACAGGGACCTCTTCATGATACTTTCCAAAATGTCCTATTCTGCACCTCAGTTAAATTCTTAAATGGGCAATAAAGGATCTTTAATGGGTTTTGGTTTGTTGTTTTTTTTTTTTTAATTTCCCTTGACACTCTCCTAACAAGTATTTCTTTTTAATTCTCAGCAGTGTCTTTCTTCAAGATTAAAGGATATTATTACCCTTGACTATTTTATGTTAATCATTCAGACTTACACAGGTCTGGTTTTCATTGCAAATATTTACTTCCTTCATTGTCTGTTAACCTACAAAAAGAAGTCTCATAACAACTGAGTTCTCACCACAGAACCCTAAAATATATTTTGATTATCCTTTGTACCGATAGGTTTATATTTTACTCTTTCATAAGCTTTATCTTTCAGAAGTCAATGTATTTCTTTTCCTAGATACCTACAAGTAGTTGTTTTGATGTTATTGCTCAATATTCTTATGAAGAGTCATGAAAAGACTCTGCTTTGACCATTTCTTTTCTAAGAATAAAAGTATAATGCTTATGAACCTGATGCCTAGAATTTTTTTCAGTTTATTCTGGAGGACATCTGCATATGTGCATATTTGTTTTGGTACCTACCAAAAATTCTAGAAGACATTCTCTAGAGATTGTACGTTATAACCCTTTTTTGCCACCCTTAACATTAGATAAATCAGCTATCTCCTCCTCAGTCAGAAAGAGCAACCTCAGACATACAGGTTATCTATTTATATTCAGTGTTCTATTCAGTGTGTTGAGACATCATAGCTCCTTCCTTTATCAAAAAGGCTTTTACACTTCTTTTTGTCTGCCAGTCTACCCTGGCATTTCATTCATGATGCAATGTGTTACTTCTCTACACTCCATCAGTATCTTTAGTAGGGAACATATGAGACTGGTTTTGTGATGGTTCCATAAGTAATGAAAAGAGTAGATGGCTCTCTTAGTGTCCATTTCTCTGAAACATTTTGTTGCATTTTGGGAGGGATGCTGATTACGGTCCATGGTGTTAATTCTTTTTTAGCCATAAGATGTTTGATAACACATTATTACTTAACACATTATCTGTTGCTCAGTAGATGTGGTGTTCATGCCTACTTTTTATGTATGTGATTGCATGACTGAGTGATTTATTATTGATGGCCTGCACTTGACCATTTAGTTGTTTTGTTATCATACATCATGTCTCAGACCTGATATTATTGTGCATTGTTACTGCTAAGAGGAAATTGCAAATTGCTCCAAAATACATTTGCAATCAATTTACTCATTGCTCCTTTTGTATAGTTACAGACAGCATGTTTGAATAAATAACAGTCCATCTTCTATCAGCATGAGCACTGGCAGCCTTTGGGTCCCTAGACCCAAAGTTTCAGCAATGTCTTCCTCACTGAAAATTCCTGCTCTCGGTCATTACAGGTAGTGCTGTTCATCACCTGAATCTAGGAAAACAGCTGTTTGCCTTTGTCTTCCTGTAGATTTTGTGCTGTTGATCATATCTTGGGAATTTCTTTTTCTACCTTCCAGTTGTTTTTTTTCCACAGGATAACTACTGCTACCAATATACGTCCTGAAAAGTAATGTTTCAATTTTGGAGAGTCAGTATGCATTTTCTGCTGGGTTCTTTATTGATAAGTCTATGGACGTGCTCTGTCTAAGAGTTATTATGAAGTTACTGTTTCCAGTGGCCTGTGCTAATCTCTAGAATCATATCTGTTTCTTTCATACCTACCACATCATAGTCTGTCATGAATAAAAAAATCTTTATATCTAAGTTATGCAGAAATACTGTTCAGCTCAGTACATTTCTCTGCTTCAGTTTTGGGTAGAAACAAAGACAACCACAGTAACACACATGTAGTGTTCCTGCAGTCTCATTCCACCCAAGATCACCCATTTAGATGTGTGAAGCTAAGCTCTCAGGAAAAACTTTCAAATCCTGCCTTGTCATTCTTTTCTGTTTCTGAAAGGAGAGCAAGAAGCTAAGCAACCTTATACAAAATCATTCTCTATTATCTCATTTTTATCCCTCTGATCACTCCTGTGACATGCTTCAAAGTCTTTTCAGTCTAATAATTTTGCTGTCAGTGGCCCTAGACTTGTCCCACTGCTCCTTGTTTAAAAGCTTCTTCCGGTGCAAGTGCGAACAGGTTATGCTGACTTGGGAAGAATGTCAACAGATAAGAGCTAGAGTAGTAGTCCACTTCTAACAACCAGTGTCTTGTACAATAACATGAACATCCTAACACTGCTCAGTAAAAAAACATTTTTAAGGTCAGATTTGCATTTTTTCCAGACATAGCACATTGGTGGCTCACGGTCATAATGGGACCAACTAATACTCCCAGGATTTTGTCCTTCTCTGTTTCCAAAGGATAAGCTCTCAGGTTTTAGTAGAAACTGTTATTAGTCCCCCAGTGTATGACCCTGGCCTTTGTGCTATTGAATTACATTCTATTTCTACTGTTTCTAGATTCATTTATGTCAATGGGAATGCACTAAAAATAGTTCCATATGGAGACTGGGATTGGTTTTGTGTAATTAATTTTCATCAAACACAAGGAAATACTTAAGAAATTTGCTTTGCTTTACATATCAAGATTAATTTGATAGCATATGTGTTAATTTTTTCTATGGATAACATAATTCCAAATTTGGCATGGGTCTTAGAGGCACCATAACCATTTAAATGTTGTACTCTTTCTTTACTCAAATGGTCTAAATCCTGCTGTATTTTCTAAAGGCATTACATAGTTTTATTGGCTGTCATGGATGCATATTCACAGCAAAGTGACTGCAGTCAACTGCATTGTAGGATGAAATTATTAACAGAGCATTTGATCTCTAATTTCAAAGTACAAATGTTTATGAATTCGGTACATCATGCTTTACTGCTTGAAAATGCTTGAAAATACAACTTCTAGGCATTATGGTTTTGTTTATATATGTGTCAAAATGGCCATAAACTCTTTATTTGGTCTAAACAAAAATGAAAATAAAATATACAACAGGTGAAAATCTGGAATTTAATTATTTTCTTTTTAACATTACTGTGAGGGGGCCAAACCCACTTGATTTAGCCTCTGTAATTTGAAATATAAGATGCCTTCAATGATGGTTTAATTTCATCACCTTTACATATCGAAATCAATGTACTCTACTATTTAACATGAATAATGGTTAAGAAACTGGGCTAAGATTTGCTTAAACTTTCTGGTCTTCATTTAGTCAGCACTATTTACTTAAAACTCAGTCTAATCATAATTCATATTTTATTTTCTCTTCTTGACAAGAAAGATGAAATTAATTCTCTGGGCTAACAATTAAAATATTTATCCCCTCCCCCCCAAAACCCCAGTAACTGCATAACACTTATCTATAAAGTTTTAGGCTACAAAAAATCATTCATATTCAATGTTCTAATTTATATACTTTGTTTCCCTTATTCTGTGCATCTGTTCACCAAAAAGCAGGCAGAAAGCCAGCTTCATCTGATGCCTTAATAAGCTTATTTAGGACAAGACAATAAAGATTTTCCCATCCAAATGCATGCTGATACTAAATTCATTTTGAGTTATTGTTACTGAATGAATAACAGAAATAAGGCATTCAGAAGAAAACAAAAGACAAAATATGGGAAAGAGATTTGCATTTCTCAGTTTATGTTTACATTAATTTTTTGTGTCTGACTAATTGTTTATGAAACATTAATTTTTCATTCAGGTGAGAAAACTCAGCATATTTAGGTTGAAACCTGTGCTCTATTGCTTTTCCTGTTCTTGCAGTTGCGGTCTAAAGTCTGGTTTTAGATGCAGTGTCTATGGACCCTCCTGGGCCTGAGACTACACAGTAACGCATTCCTGTTGCTTGAACTGAAAATGAACAGTATGGCAAGAGTGGAGAGCCTGGCCATCCCAGAGGCACTCCCAGGTGCTTCCTGCTGTAGGATTGACCAAAATGTACACAGATGAGATGCTTGTAAATACTCAGTAGAAACTGTTCCGGTAGGCTCTGGAATGATCATGTAGATGTTTTCTAACCATCTCCTGGGGTACATCAAGAGAAGCGTGGCCAGCAGGTCGAGGGAGGTGATTCTGCCCCTCTACTCTGCTCTGGTGAGACCTCACCTGGAGTACTGCATCCAGCTCTGGAGCCCTCAGCACAGGAAGGACATGGAACTGTTGGAGCGGGTCCAGAGGAGGGCTACTAAAATGATCCGAGGGCTGGATCACCCCTCCTATGAGGACAGGCTGGGAGAGTTGGGGCTGTTCAGTCTGGAGAAGAGAAAGCTGCAGGGAGACCTGATTGCAGCCTTTCAGTACTTAAAGGGAGCCTATAGGAAAAATGGGGACAATCTTTTTAATCTTTTTAGCTGTGACAGGACAAGGGGTAATGGTTTTAAACTAAAACAGGGTAGATTTAGACTAGATCTAAGGAAGAAATTCTTTACAATGAGGGTGGTAAAACACTGGAACGGGTTGCCCAGAGAGGTAGTGGAGGCCCCATCCCTGGAAACATTCAAGACCAGGTTGGATGGGGCTCTGAGCAACCTGATCTAGTTAGCAGTGTCCCAGCTTACGGCAGGGGAGTTGGACTAGATGACCTCTAAAGGTCATTTCCAACCCAAAGCATTCTATGATTCTATAATTCTATGATTTTCTGTAGTTTAAGACTGTCAGTAATGGGCATCGTGCATGTGGATGGGTGGCACCAGTGGCCAGCTGACTACATGAATTCAGCAGAACAGAGGTTCAGAGAGCCTCATTCCATCCAGCTTGAGAAAACTTTGCAAGTGCTCTTGGACCTGTAGAGAACAACCCACCACTCTGTTCAAAAGACTGCCTTCTGTGCATGAGCATCATCTTTATGCAAAAGATTTGGGCTGGACCATTTACAAGCTACTTATGCCTAGATATCTTAGACTGATATACCTATATTAATCTGTCTTTTTTTTTTTTTTTTTTTTTTTTTTTAATCTGGACACAATTAAGTTGATTCAGCAAAGATTCTGGCAGGTTTAGTATATATATACCATGAATAAATAATCAGCAAATGCCACATTCTGCAAATTTACCTAAGAATATACCTGAAATAAGATTTCTATGGTTTAGTTTTATTTCTGACCTTGTCAAGTTAGGAACAAACTACTTCTCTTTTTAACATACTATTTTTGTGGTTTTGGGAGATTTGTTCCAAAGAAACTAACAACAATTTCAGGAAAGACCTATGAGAAGTGACTTAGCCATTTTTTTCTGCTAGGACTAGTTTCAGAAACACCTCTTTGAGAAGTTAGCTTAATTTACATGATGTTGAGGATTGTGTCAGCGGCTGCTAGGAGTGGTCCAGTATAAATAAAGCTAGGTTGCAGACTGTGAAAGAATTGTGCCAGAGATTTAAAATTAAAGACTTGATTTCATACTACCAACAATGATCCAAAACAACCTACTATAAACTTGCTTCTAAAATGAAATATTTTGTTGGCTTTTACAACCAGCATAACTCACCATTGTTATTAAGTAGCTCCTTCACTTGCTGCAAGTTGATAATAATTTCTAACTGCTTTTTAAGGAAGGTAGATCATTTGCTAGTATTATCCACACAGTTGAAGTTATACATCTAATTTCCCTTAAGTTCCAAAGCCATAATAGCTTCCATTAAAAATAATAGTTTAATATATTGTTTATTTGCAACTAGAAAGGATACAAGCAGGGGAAAATCTGCATCAGGGAGCATAATATACATAGGACTTGCAGCCAGCCAACCTTTGGAAAATGAGGTCATTTTTAATTTTTAGTGGCACTTCAAAGAGTCTTTAAACTTTTCCTGACCATAATTTCACACAGTATTTAGAATTTAAAAAAAAAAAAAAAAAAGAGGCTGCTACTACACATGTACAATGACTTGCTAATACAGTAGAGTCATCTTTCACTACTACGTAATTTGGGAGATAGTTCTGTGACAGCCAGACAAAATAGGAAGCAATTAGTGTGATAAGTAGAGAAACTGTGTCCTTTACATCATCTTATATATTTCCAAGACACTGTTTCTGGACAAGAGTTTAAGCTGGCTCATTTGTTGATTTAATTTAATTAATGTTGTAAATGGAAATACTGTAAATAAATATAAGTATTTCCACTATAAGACATATTTCAGATGTGTTGTTGTTATAGTAGTATGCACCTCACTGTAAGCAGCATTTCCAATTACATTACTGCTTGTTAATAATGCTAAGTTCTGAAAGCAAATCACACTAAATACAGTTCTCTCTACTGTGCTTTTCCTTCTCTGTTTCTTATATTAAATATCCTTTCTTTTTATTCTGTGTCGGTTCAGTGTTATTTTAGAGTATGCTGCTGTTAAAGAATAGCTCAAATATTTAACGGTTTTGATACTGTACTTTGTAAATAATAACAGGAACATTTAATCAGAAGAATGTATTGCCGGCACTCTTGGAACAAGGACATCCTGGAGCAAGTAGGCCTGAAGAGGACAACTAATCAAGATTTTTTGTATGCATCTGAAACTTGGCAAGCAAACCCAAGATCCCTGTATCCTCAGCTGAACTACCCTCATTATAATACTAAGAATCACACCCCCAGGTCAAAGGACCCTTGGCCAGGTCAAGACCCTTCCTTACAGAGCATGTGTAGCATAAAGAAAGGACACTGTAGCTTTAAATGAATGCGAGGCTTGCGAGAACCAATAAGAAACGGATGTGATTAGGTGTGATTGCTAAATAACTGATAACCAGTGTTCTGAGAGAACAAAATGCTTCTGTGTGATCACCAAAGTGTGCTAGCTTTGTGGAGCTACCACCTAGCACCCATCTTTGCAGAAATGAAATAAATATGCAATGTCTCTCCTGAGTATGTGACAATTGACTTATTGCACACTGGGTCACGAGCCCTCTTGTGGGACAACACTGCTGTACATATGTAAGAAAAGAAAATCTGTCTTTGTCCAGTTGTTCCTCCTAAGGTTGGAACACCTAACAGTTAATTTCATCACAGTGTGTTTTCAGCTTTCAGTCGTGTTCAGTAATGTGAAAAGTGCTGATTTATTCATCTTATGTAATCTGCAGAGTTCAGCTATATTCTTTTCTGTTGGAAACAGTATTTTTTTTAATTTTTCAGTCCTAAGCAAAGAAATTCTCCTGTGTTTTTTTTTGTTTGTTTGATTGGGGTTTTTTTGTTGATATATGTTACTCATGTGGTTATTTGCTTATTTACAATAGAGTCTTGTGACCAGTAAAACCTTTACCAGATGCCATTTCAGTTCCCTTAATCTTGCTGTGTTGTAAAAGGTGGTCAGTGCTCAACCTCAAAAGAAAACATGAACATGCTTTCCACTCACATTATAATTTAGGCACCCAAATTTAAAATAAATAGAAAAGAAAAACCTCCAAAAGGAGGTAATAACATAAAAATACATCTTCCCTATTCTAGCAATAAATATTTCCCAGAAAGTTTGTGACTTCTTCAGTTTCTTCCACTATAACTGGGAATACAATACAATGCAACACAATAAAACAGGGAAATTAAGTGTCTAATCCTAGCGGCAAGGTGCCAAACAAGTGGGCATTGCAGTACTTTACTACTAAGACTTTGTGACTAGATGCCTTGTCAGTTCTTATGTGGTATCTTGGCAGAGCCTTTACAAAGACAGAATAGCACTTACCTAATGGGCCACTGTGATGTGTGACACTACAGAATAAGGTGCTCAAATCCTATGGACGTGTCTGAGCTAAACTCTACTGCAGGACGCAAAAATTTCTGTGCTAGAATAAAACCCAAGGTGTTTATGTCATTGGCCATGCTCAAGTGGAGCATGCTTTTTTGGAACTCCAGCTGTATTTCAGTTTGGTAGTTACATTATACTACCAAAACAAAATGCCCATTCAGGTGGAAACGCACTACTGCCAAAGCCTTTTTTTACATAATTAATTCTCAGGTTACAGAATTGCTCCTCAGACACTGTCATGACCCACTAATGGTCATACTACATAAGTATCATGAATTCTTGTCAATTATTATATCAAAACAAATCAGTGACTATTTAATTTATCAGAAAAATAAGACTTTCTGCAACACATCTTAAAATGCTAACACTCACACTAACAGACTACTTAGGAAGGAATAAAGAAATCCAATGCTGTGGAACAGGGGTAACAGTCCACTGTGAACTGTGGTCTTTAAATACCATGCTGGTGCTGAACAATGCTCTTAGTCATACGGTTTACTTTTAGGTAGTCTTGCAAAGAGCAGGGAATTGAACGCGGTGATCCTTATAGGTTACATCCAATTTGAGATATTCTGTGATTCTATGTTCTTAACAAAGGTGATTTGAATACATGAATGATGTATAAATAAAAGACATACTAATTCACAACAAATAAACTAAATGAACTCAATATCACAGGAATATAAAATTGAAAATCAATTACCGTTCTATATGTTAAAGAGGTTTATGCTGTTTAGGGAGATAATCATGGGTAGAAAAAGCTAATCTTTCTGTCAGTCATTGTCTACCTTTATGTGACTCCTGCTGGTTATTGGAAATATTTCCTGTTAGCTTGGCATGTCTCTTTTCCATGTCATCTGCAGTCTGAGTGAGTTTCCTGAAAAGAAAGAAAAAAA
Source organism: Gorsachius magnificus (assembly GCA_034008185.1). Taxonomy (NCBI): domain Eukaryota; kingdom Metazoa; phylum Chordata; class Aves; order Pelecaniformes; family Ardeidae; genus Gorsachius; species Gorsachius magnificus. Next base: position 171,967,315 of record CM067081.1, read on the forward strand.
AAGACAAGACAATATTGTGTTTATAGATGTGTTTTGTGGTGGTCTTGTCTAGGTCCATTTAAAACTATAGAGAACTTTATCTGCTAACAGTCTTATGGAAGAAATCAACTACGTTGTTTGAAGACTAGTTCTCGTACCATAGTGGGAAGTTAAAAAAAAAAAAGATCGATCAGAGGAATAGTTCATATATAAGATCTACACTTGAAACTGGACACTATCTCAACAATGGAATTTGTATAGGGCCTTATTTGCCAATATAAAACCATGTAAAAATTCCTCAGATACCAATATGACCTGAAAAAAAAATCATTCAGGATGATATAAGGAAGCCTCACGAGCTCCACAACAACCTGGCCCCAAGATGATCCCAGAAGCAGTTCTATGGCCAACAGTGCAGCAAACTCATCAGCCAATTTCTAAATGAGAACTGCTGCTTGAAAAATATAAAAGACTTACAGGAACTTATGAACTGGAAAGCCTATTTCTTATAATAATTAACAGTGCATCACTGTTTAAACCTTGATCTCTCACAGGTGTTTGTGCCATATGTCAGATGCTGAAGGACTATGAATAACTTGCTGTGTGTAAGAAAAGGCATTGCAGTGAAATGTCAGTCAACTGGGATGTGAGCAGTGAAGATACTTGTAACAGTTGAGGAAAATTTTATAAAGGCAAAATTCCCAAAGAGAGACTGAAGATTAATGAATGAATACTGTATAGTTTTTGGAAAGATGTTTCAATAGAAAAAGTAAAGCAATAACAAATCTAAAATTACAGAAACAAGGAACCTCTGTAAGAATAACAGAGTCATGGCCAACTAGTGACTATGGACGTGGCTGGAGAGCAAAATTCAGGAGGGTCCTTTTTTTTGTGTGTATGTTAACATGATCTCCTTCTGTAAAAAAAAATAATTAAAATCTGTACGTTCTCTCCCCCATTGTCCCTAAAAGTTATAAAGTTATCACATGAGGGGAAACTAAAATAAATAAATGCCTAGAAAGGTCATCAGTAAGAAAAAAAAGAAATCACCAAACAAATTCTGGATTAATTGTCAAAGGATAAGATATTTCCTTGGATTTATACATGGAAGATAACATCAGACTTGAGGATGAAGAGTCCATGAGAACGTTTGGAGGCCTACCAACATCATACAATGTTTAACACAGATTTTAAACAGTGGGCATCCAGCACGCACAGGCATACCTTTAAAGCTGTGTGTTTGTGTCACTCAAGGGTATAAAACCCTCATTCAATTTTTTATCTTACTAACAGGATTTTTTTCTTTGCTTTTTATTTCTAAAAGAAGTCACTATATTTTGAAAGTACACTGATCAATAGAATAAGATTTCTTCCTTTGGAAATATAATAATGAACTGAATATTTGGGAATGTTTAACAGTAGGTCAGGGTATGTGGGATCAACTAGGACCTTCACAGTAATCAGTTTTATTCCTAATAAGATAATGATTTTTGTTATATTGTAAAATTATGTTATTTTTATCGATAACATAAGGAAATATCTTCAGCTTGTGAGTTTAGTTGTTAATTGAGGGAATATGAATAAATATCTTTACTAAACAGCAGATGCAGATTACATTATTTAGGTCTTGATTAATGCCTTTTTAATAAAAATCTGTAAAACAAACCCTCACAGATTGTGGTTTTATTAGTAATATATTATTATTATAATTAGTAAGCATTCTGTGATCTCCTTTTCATGTAAAAACAAAAGAAAACCCCCAAACATCTCATTCCAGTATATGGATTTTCACACTGGGAAAAGCAGACAAAACACAATGACGCTGCTATCCATGGAGTGAGGAATCACATGTCAGACTCTCACGGTTATATCGAAATGAATGTAACAGCTACCCTGTGTATCACTCACTTCTATAAAGCTGTTATAAAAACTGAATGAATTCCTTTGCAGCTGAGATCTGCTTGGGTGTTCCTTTTATTCTTTTCATCATTTATCCCAGATTGTTGTATGTCAGCAGCCACCAGAAAAGAGAATGGTGAGCTTGTCAATTATTCTTCTGTGCAGAAAAAGTGTTCTTATCTGAGTACAGGAAATGTTATATCAGTAAAGGGCGATGAGGTTGAGGTACACAATAGGGCTTTTTCTTAATTCACCAAACACAAAGACAAGATATATTCCGCTGACCGCCAGTTGATTCCTCTGTGGTTTTCCCTGTGAAACAAAGAATGTATATAACAAAAATTACAACAGTTGTTTTAGACCGTAATGCTGGAGATCCAAGAATGGTGGTAAAATTTTATTCTTGAAGAATGTGACAGAATAATAGGGACAGAAACACATCTTCTACATGTTAAAAGGCATTAGGAACATTAATTTCTCTCCTCCTTCAAGAATTCTCTAGTTCAGACTTAATTAAGAGGACCTACTTATAACCTGATTAATACCATTTTTAACACAGCTTCCCTTCCTTTCCCTTTCTTTCCCTTCCTTTCCCTTCCCTTCCATTTAAAAGCCAAATAAACAGAAAGGTAATCATAGAATCATTTAGGCTGGAAAAGACCTTTAAGATCATCAAGTCCAACCGTTACCCTAACCCTGCCATTCCACCACTAAACAATGTCCCTAGGCACCTTGTCTGCCTGGCTTTTAAATACCTTCAGGGATGGTGACTCAACCACTTCCCTGGGCAGCCTGTTCCAATGCTTGACAACCCTTTCTGTGAAGAAATTTTTCCTAATGTCCAACCTAAACCTACCCTGGCACAACTTCAGGCCATTTGCTTTTTTACAAAAAAAAAAAAATTACAGATTTTCTTTTGTAAAATGAAATAGAATTGTTATTTTAAACTCTGATCATATATTTTATATCTATATATGCTGATAAAGCCCTTTCACCATCAATAATTTCCCTATATAATTAGGGACCATACATTGGCCTAATTAAAATAACAGTGCTCATAAAAACGGCAGCAGTTTGTTGTAAACTGGCCACATAAATGAGCATAATATTAACAATTAATAGTTTGCAAATTTTTGGGCAAATCAACTGTCTGATCCCTGAGCACAGCAAGACTAAGAACAAAAATAACAAAAATATGCTCTACACTTAACTTATTTAAAATATGTACTATTGGCCAGAGGAAGGAACCTGTTTCATAAACCCTTAAACATGTGGTACAGTGTTTTCAGTTTCACTGGATTAAGAAGTTTTATCACTATTAAGTGCATAAAATGCTAAATACTAATCTGACAGATAAAGAATCAGAGTAATTGCCTTTTCAATATAGGCAAGTATAGTAGTACCCACACTAGCCAGCATTGGACACGTGGTGCATAATGATAATTTTCTTCCTAACAGTCCTGTAAGCGCACTTTTATTATGGTGCAACCAAAGTTAAGCAGATAATTTCATAACTCTGAAATATATTACATGGGTTAACTACTTTGTTTTTGAAAAATATGTATTACTTTCACACAGACTCTCATTGTCTTTGCAATGATATTTACTGTAGGCAAAGCTTGGGACAGATGCTACTTAACAGGTTCTATATTAACAACTGAGTAGACACTATTGCCTATAGTGCATGCTTGACCACTGTTTTTAATTTCTTGTAATAAAGACACTATTGCTTAGTGAGGTGATTTTTCACATTTTTTTTTTAGGAATGACTCCTAACATTTATCCAGTATTTTAGGATCCTTCCCTACCAAATCCAAGACAACAGATAAAAGACTTTCTTTTAAAATTACCTTTCCTAGACTACAGGCTACAATTTCAAAATCACTGCAACTATGCTTCAAAGGATGTATTTTTTAATTTAACACTAAGCATTAACTAAATCAGTTTAAAATAATGAGAAGAAGGTAAGCTAGGCAATCAAATCCAAGCACCAACAGTGCTACCTGAACTTATGGTTGTTCATCACTATGTCTGAGAACGTTCTCCTACCCTTACTTTTTTCAAATATTGGGAGCTTTTAAACTTGTAAAATATTGCATATCAGCAAATGGGGAACAGACAATCTATGGCAGAAAGGAGAATTCAGGAATACTTAATTCATTCTCATACTTACCTCTTTATAGCAGTTCAGACTTGTGTCTTCATGGTCTTTTCCTACCTCTTTTTCTTCCCTAGTTCTTTTAAGAATGTTATAAAATCCCAAATAAAGAAAAGTGTTTATGTCAACCTCCTTTTAAGAGTGAGAAAATTAATAAAGCTGATCCAATTTAATTGGAATTTCCCAAGATCTAGAGCATGTATTTAAAACATTTAAAAAGCAAGCAACCAAACAAATAAGCAAACAAATTAAACCAATCATAAACATGTTGCCACAGTCAATGTCCTGAATACTGAAAATAGACAATATCCAGAGACCTTGCCCCACTCTTAATTTGACTGATTTCTGCAGATATCTGCCTCCACAGAAATGTATGGAGGACTGGGGGAAACATAGGATTTAAGCAAACAGAAGAATACAGAATTTTTTTAATTTCAATGAATGTGGAAGAACATTATTAGGTTTTCAAGCAAAAATAAGACTGTAATATTTACATCCTCCCAATAGATGGAAGTACAGAGTAATCAGCAGGAGAGCAAATCTGAGATGATTTAAAAGATATTTGTCCTGTATTACGCAGTAAGTGAAAGAATCTCTTTGATTACAGATGGCAGGGAAAACATGATTGAATTAATTCTAGAGATAAAAAGCCACATTTCTTCAGTTCTTCTAAAGTCCTGATCAAATTAACCTTTCTGCAGCTCAGTTTCCCTTCCCATAAAGATACATAATGTAGAGGCGCTGCAAAGCTATCTAGGAGACATTCACTTCTCATTGAGCTACATCCTGGAAGAATTTAATTACTGAGAGTTACATATGGATCAAAATAGTACAATTAAGCTTTAACAATAGCAAAATCTTTAAAGGGCTGTTGTCATTTAAATTGTCATTGATATATAACAAGATGAGCGAAGACTATCCCTCATGGAATAAATATGACAAAAATCAAGTCTGTTGACCTCACTGTGTTTCTGCAGTTTTTAGTGGGTCAAAACATCATATTTTTATTTAGTAGAATGAATGTAAATTATCCAACCCCACCTCTGTTAAGAGTAATTAACAGGAATGGCTTTTTGAAAACAGGCTTTGCTTATAGTGTTTCAGCTTAAAATGAAACTGGTCAAATAGCACATTTTGACATAAGATCTAAACAGGTAGCTATGGGATATGAGCGTAGTCTGCAAAAAATTCTCGTCTATTGCTTATGCAATTATGTGTTGGCATTAAGATTCACCTGAAAGCTCCTTACAAGATCTAAGAAAGCAGTATTAACCATAAAGCTTGAAATCCTGTTAATACAAGACAGATTGGGACTATTACTGAGATATTTCAGAGTTGGAAATTTCATCATAAGGAGTGTCACAATGGCAGAAAAATGCCAAAAGGACCTTATTGTCTATGGAAAGATACAAACTTACAAACACATAGTACACACCATGTAAATTAGATAAAAAAATTGTCCTTGCTTACATAATTAGACATCACAGGAGAAATGCAGTTTGGCAATGATTTGCGGGATTTCTGATTTTTATTTTCTTCATTTTTAGTTTATGGTGATTGTAAAAGTATAAAGAAAAAAAGACAGAAAGGAATGTGGAAGAAGAAATATGCTCTAATGTGGAAGGAGGACATATCAATTAAAAAAAAAAAAAAAACCAAACAAAAAACTTTCCACACCAGAAAATAACAGGAAAGATTAAAACCTTGAAGATACTTTACAACGTATGACAGTCATTATGTGCTGTCATTTTAAACTAAACTCTTTCTTTTGTACAGAATTGAGCACAGATTTATGGGATCCTATCTAGCCAGTAAATTTTGAATAATAAACCATGGACATTAATGTCCTCTTCTTTTCTGAGTAATGTGTCTGTGGTGAGTTGACCTTGCCTGGCTGTGAGGCCCCAACCTCTGTCCAGTGTTTTTACCTTTTCACACATACCCTTTCTGAGAGACGCCGCCATCTTGTCCGAGGGGCTCAGCCATGCCCTGCAGGGGGTCGGTTGGAGCCCGCTGGAACCGGCTGTGGTCAGCATGGGGCAGCCCCGGCCTCTCCTCACAGAGGCCCCTGCAGCCCCCCCATTTCCAACACCTGGGCACCTGCACCCAGGACAGCATGAAAGCAGGATTTTTTAGCTCAAGTAAACCATGTTGCTGATATGACAAAACATTCAGGTGTAAGCAACTGCCTCAATCCAGGTCTGGGTGGTGCAGCTTGTTTGGACATGGCTTCCCTGTTCTCCACTAGTGAACATAGCCAGGCCTGGAACCTGGCCAAAGAAGCTGAATGTTGTACATCAGTTACATGAGTTCATAAAGCTACTAATTCCCGCCTTGTGTTATTAAATGGACAATCTTTCAATTGCAAATGCAAAATGCAGTTCAATTACTACACGGGTCTGGTTTCCTTATCTTATGCGATTCTTGGGGGGATTTTAGTGTAAAGCCAGCACAGATTTACTTCCTTCTATCAAATATCTCTCAGCTTTTTCCCCTCTCTTTAATGAAACAAAGCATGTGTTATAGTAACTGGTGCTTTAAATCTTCTAAAGAAATTCACTCACCTGAACTGTCCCACTGTTGAGACTTTGTTGGCATGAGATATCTTATGCTAGTAATTTTTTCCCTGAAAAGGAAATATTTGTGTTCCCTAATCCCAGGATCTTTAATTAGCTCTTTAATTCACTTTTAGCTATAAATCATAATTTATAAAGTTTGCTTCTTAAAATTACACTTTTGGACATGTCTGCACTGCACAAAATAGTGTTATGTTAAAGATTACCTTGTGAACTGGTGTATTTACCCAGGAAACTCAAGGATATAGGTACAACTGTAGGCCACAGTAAAACTGTATTAGCATGTTAATTAGTGGCAAGGCTAATTAGGTTCATATCAAGGCAGCACTAATTAACGGATTTTCAGCCATGTGCCAAACTATTTTGCTCACTTATACTTCCTCCAGTTCCTGAGTAACTTCAGTGGGATCCAACTCAAGTGTATTTTGTCCAGCAATGTACATACACCCTGAGGCCAAGTGTACGGAGTCTTAAGGCCTCCAGAGCTGCTTTATAACCAGCATCTTCCACTGTCAAGAAACCAGCTATTTCAACATATGGCAACTAATCAGATAGAGATTTAGAAACCTGCCTTCAAGCAGGGTTCCTTTCCTAAATATGGGCTGCCCTGCACTGCCAATTTTCAAAATACCCTATTGGATTTTGTAAAAATCAAGAAAAGTAAAATACATTTCACTTACAGATGAAGGACAACGTAATTCTCACTAGTGAACTATTTTATCTATATGCTTCGCTTAGTCATATTAAAGAAATATGTTGATATTCACCTACATGAGGGCCTTTTATGTGATCAAGTAAAGATCAAGATGTTTGCGTATTCTTGGGAGGTATTTTGCTATGACATTTTTATTTACAGTAAGTTAGTCCTGATACTGTGACATGTTTCTCACTAATGTCTGTTACCTGAAAATTAAAAATAAAATAAAAAGTTACTGTTTACAATAAACAGTCTGTGCCACAGAGTTATTTGGTATCAAAGCTATTTTAGTATGCCTGGAAAGCTTCCCCAGGTCTGTATACTCCAATCAGCTTAATATTGATATAGACTTTTTACATCATCTTTTATACAGGAGATATTAAATTTGATTTAACTAATGGCACTGCACTCCAGAAATAGAGATATACCAATTTTGTAAAATGCTTCCCGTATTTTATTAATAAACTGATAGATTGAGCATGATATCTGGCATTAAAGATATTTTCAGTGCTTTCTGACTTCAGATCAAAAGTCTGATGAAAATATGTCCAGCCCTAAACACCAAGTAAGTAGGTCTAATAGAAGAATAGATGCATTAATTCCACGAAGTGTTCACTTTTGGCTGAATCTGTAGATGCAATTAAATTATTGGAATGAAAATTCAGGTCTTCATTGCATTGCACTAGTGCTTTCTCTCCTATTGGAGATTATTTTCTCTGCATAAAAAAATTAAATTTTTCAAAGTAAAAGTTGACATTAGGGTTAAAACAAACATTCCAGTTAATATTGGAAGCTCAGTAAATCACGTTATGTCAGAAAGGATATAAAAAATGAATGAATTTTAATAGGGTCAAAATTTTAACAGAATAATGTCACTAAAGCTTTAAATTAAGTATCTTTTAAAGAGCATAAAAGATAAGTTGATAAAATAGAATTAAACTTGCAAGCTTCACATATTCATGTTTGTTACTATGAGAGACTCTTCCATTAAAATGCTTCCAGCATGTTCTGTGTCTTTAAAATTATTTTGAAAAACATTAGTTGAATAATTAGAAACAGTGCAGGAATGATGTATTGAAAATAAATAATAAAAAGGACACCTTAAAGTTTAAATTAAAGTAGTTGCACAATTCTTTCAATTAGAGGGCATTCTTCATACCAATATTTGTGAGCGAGACAGACTGTGAGATAAAAAGGTGAAGGCAGAAGGAAGTTTCAGTTATTATTTTTAAAATGTGATTCAGAAAAGTGAAAAAAATACAGTGTATTTTACTTTAATAGCCTTTCAGGAAACATAATTTCTGTTGATTAATAAAGGATCTTGAACTATCAGTAATATGCATTATTCATATATGTTCCTAAGCTTTGATGAGGATGTTTTTAATGTCAACAATCTCTAATTGTTTTGACCAAAAAGCCCAGATGCAACCCAAAACCAAATGAATGCTCTGATCTTTACTAGTACAATTACATTACATTTTGGAAAATGGCCTCCAAAGACTTTCAAAAATCAGTAGAGAGAAAAAGACATATAAGATCTTATGTATTATGGAAGTCTTCTGAGAAAGAAGAGCTGTATTTACCCATGGATACACTTCTCATTTTCTGACAATTTTCTGGATACTACAGTCGCATTTATTCAGAGTGGGGTTGCTTGAAAACATTCTAGTGAAAACAGTTTCAGGCAAATTCATTAGTTTTGGGACCTAAACGTTTTGTTTAAATCATCCAGTAGATTGTGTTTGTTTGGAAGGTTATCTGGTTTTGGAAGCATGTGGTGGGAAGAAGCTTTCATGGAATTCAAAGAATCATAAGTACGCTTGGGTTTTCAGCAGGTCTTCTCAAAGATCAGAAGCAGCTGTGCATCTGCCTCTCTCTCCATTGAAGAACATATTCTCTTCAAAGATGAATGAAACTTGCCTGTATCATTGCTGCTAAAGCAGTCAGGAGGACATATTTCAATGAAGAACTGCAGGATTCAAGGTTGCCAGATGCTCCAAGTTTTGATCTGGCCAAATTCAGGGAGGTGGGGAAAAGGGGAAAGGGGGGAAGCCAAATCTGAAAACATGGTGTCCTGGTTTCATCTGGGATAGAGTTAATTTTCTTCCTAGTAGCTGGCATAGTGCTGTGTTTTGGATTTAGGATGACAAGAATGTTGGTAACACACCGATGGTTTAGTTGTTGCTAAGTAGTGCTTAGACTCGTCAAGGACTTTTCAGGTTCCCACGCTCTGCCAGGTGCATAAGAAGCTGGGAGGGGGCACAGCCAGGACAGCTGACCCAAACTGGCCAAATGGCTGTTCCATACCATATGATGTCATGCTTAGTATATAAACTGGAGGGAGTTTGCTGGGGTGCAGTGATTGCTGCTTAGGGATGTGCTAGGTATTGGTCTGTGGATGGTGAGTAGTTGCATCACTTGTTTTCCTTTTCATTAAAAGTTGTTGCTGCTGCTGTTGTTGTTGTAATTTTATTTCTACTATTAAACTGTTTTTATCTCAACCCAGGAGTTTTTTCATTTTTGCTCTTCCAATTCTCTCCTCTATCACTGGAGGGAGAAGGTGAGAAAGCAGCTGTGTGGTGCTTGGTTGCTGACTGGGGTTAAACCACAGTACATGAAAACTGAGAACTTTCAAAAAACATTTCCTTTCGTCCAACTCCTATTAACAATAATATTCTGATACACATTTCAAATAGTTATTTTTCACTTTATGGGTTAAGAGGATAGAAACCTGTTCCAAAGTCAGTCATCATCAATGGTGGAACTTTCACTGACATCACTAAATTTTGCAGTAGTGTCCAAAACTACTCCCATAAATAGAAAATGAAAACTTCCTTGAATCAGAATTATTTGCACTTTCAAATAAAAAGAAATTCAGTTTTCATTAAAAAATAATTGTTCATTGGTTTAGTACATATACTACAAACTTACTGGAATAAAAATAGGATCACTGCTAGATATGTGCAGTGGAATTAGATGTAAAAAATATTTTTTTCCTTATGTGCACAGTATTCTGCTCTAGTTTTCTGCTGTAAGGACTATATAAACATTTACTCTCTTTCAGTCTAAACTGACTCACCCTTTGATACAGGTAAGCGCCCCAGTGATGGGAGCTGATGTATATTTTATGGCTGTTAGCACTCTAGAGGTTCATGGATCATCAGTCTACTCTAACAATGCTTTTAATTCACTCGTATGGGAAGGTGGGCAAGGAGAATTGGCCACAATTTCTCATATACAAAGGAAGTGCAAAATATCATTTTACATACAGCAGATGTCTAGAGAAAAGCAGCCAGCAGCCATACATGAGGCTAATCTTCCTGCTTTTTTTTTTTTTTTTTTTTTTTTTTTTAAATAAAGATAAGAACAAAGTAACATGTCAGATACTTTCCTAAAATATTATCTGGTTTAGTATATTGCAAGTACATTGAGGCAAGATGCCCAGAAGTTAAATTCTCAGCTCTTTTTCTTTATAACCATGTGGGGTTTTTTCCATGAAATCAACACTTCTGCTAAAATGTTTTTTAACAATTTCACTTCTGTACTTGTTCATGCTGTGCCCAGAGTTCAGGGACTCAGAGTATCCCTGCAACTAGCACTCAAGCAAAAATAATCTCTCACACCAATTTCCTCTGAACATGTCACTTCCCACTGTCCTCTTTCTTTTTGGCTTGAGAAACCCATAACATATTATCTTTGGCAATTGTTCAGGAACCATAAGCAAAGCATCTATTCCAAGCCTGTCCCTTGGTATTTGAAATTTACATGTTATTCCCAATCTTTCCATTACTGCTCAGAACACTTGCCAAAATAGGAGTAATGTATAAATCATCAAAATCAAAATGGGCCAAAAGCACCATCAAACATTTTTCCTTTGTCCCAAGTTTTAGGGTTGAAATTTCTAAAGATAGTAACTTTAAATGGGTCCTCAGAGCCCAGCGCCTCTCCAGATATAACTAGGCTTAGGAGTCTTTCAGTAGGTGCAGAACTTATCTAGGGTACAGGACCCCCAATTTTATATGCATAAAGGGCATTTTGGATGCAAAACCTGTGGAAGATACTACACACCCTTGATAGCTTTCTTTAAATTATAAGTTAGAAAGAGGATAAAAAATGAGAGATTGATAGTGGTGGGTGGATATTCAGACCAGATGACCTTTAGAGGTCCCTTTTAAGGTTAAGTGTTCTGTAATTTATGATCTATATGTATAGGATTTACCAGTGGATGTTTCTAAGTGCTGTTTCTAACCCTATTAATTTTATGCAACAGGAGTGGGTCACAAAGATAAGCAGAGATATGCATAACAACATCTTTCTCATTATGTCAAGTGAGAAATCCTGGAGAGGCTCAAAAGATTTGTCAAATTCTATAATTAAAAATTATTTTTTAAGAAGTGCCAGCTATAACTAATTCTTTATGAACTTCTAAATACCTCCCACTGGTCACACTATTATATATTTGGGCTTTAAACCCATCAAAAAGGCATAAGCAAAACATCCACATTTTGAAAGAACCCTTTGTTACAGCACAGAAACCTGCATTTGACTAAAATATGTGCAGTGGGTCTTAATGAGCAAGATAAAAGAGAACAGGTTTCCACTGTCCAATGTTAAATTTTTCATGTACAGTTTCACCTGTAGAAATCGAGTTTGTGTTCCCATCACTAATTTATGCCATTTTAGCAATTTGATTTCCACTGGTGCAATGTCTATATGTCTAACCACAACCTGTTGTTAACTAAAATCTCAGTGAAAAATCTAATGCAGGCAAGTTTTCCTCAGGTCTAAGACAAACTCAGGATTTACACTGGCTCAGCTAAATGTGGTAATTGTCCAAGTTTTATTATTTGATGGAATCCGTGAGTGAGTTTGTGTTCCTACTTCGGGCTGACACAGCAGGATTGCTTTCCAAGAATTTGAAACTTAGGGTCATGTTCCTATGCATAAACTGGAATGGCTGCTATCCTTGGGAGTTAGGGCAGAAAAGGGACAAAGATATGTGAGTTTTTTACAAAGACCTTGTAATACCCTTGATTTATTGCATATTTATAATTATCAGTAATGTATCACATCAACAAAATATATGAAAACAAAGTGTTGTCAGTAAGCAAGAACAGTTTAGGATGTTCAGTCTATTTATATAGTTTTCTCCTAGTTCAATACCTGCAGGTCTGCTTCAAGAGGGGAATGAGGCAGGAAACAAGGGTGACTGATGTGTGCACAGGCTGTGCCTTCACTACCAGAACATGGTCCCACAGGGTCTGAGGACTGCAAGCAGAGCTGGGTGCTGGTGATAGGGTTTGATGACAGTCCCAGAAAGACTGAGGGGATGAACCAAGAGCATCATCTTTCCAGGGTCCATCCAGAGAACCCAATTAGCAGAAGTGGGAGACAAGGTTGTAGCAGATGCAATATGGGTCCAAGATCCACCCCAGGGCTGGAGGTGGGTAGACTCCTGAAAGCTCATGGGAGGTTTGGTTGGTCAGACCTGAGCTGAAATGAGGCTCCTGGGCCCATGAGTAGGGGAAGGGGTGCTCAGAGAAATTAAGACCTATCTGTGCATTCAAGGCCCTGAAAATCATCTGTCCCTATTTCTCATGGTTAGGAAAGTTTTATCTTCTAAAAATCCATTATTCTCTTCTATTTTTTAAGCACCCAGTATAAAAGAGTATTCTTGGCTTTGCTTAGAGTTTACTTTTAAACACACAGGAAAATGTTTTACACCCAAGATATGGCTGCAAGCATTACTGAAGTATCCCCAGCTAATTGTTCAGGCAAGTTACTTTCTTAATTATCTGGGTAGCTTACTGAAGGCCTGTCTTTCTCCTTCTGTCTGTTTGTGTTGTGTCAGCAATAGCTGCTCAACAGACTGACAAAGCTTCCTGAGTCCTATTTACCTTTGACTCAGCCTAAGATGGAAAAAGTACTGTTTTATAGAAAGAAAAAAAGGATTTTAAAAAACAAAGTCAAGTATAAATTTCTGTACAGACTGTAGATTATAAAACAGCTTGTACTCATAGTAATAATAAGACCTGAAGACCTCATTTTTATGGAAAACTCACTTGTACATGCTTCTTGGTTGTTAGTTCAACAACTAAGAGCAATCTAATCATTACACTGAATGTGAAACTATATCAGCTACTGACTTATACAGTAGTATTCTAAATTTGTTCTGAATACTTCAAAGGCGTAACTAATTAGCTTGTAGTAAATTATAGATGTAAGCTACCCTTGATTCAGCTACATTAAAAGTGGAAGTACTTTAAAAAATGTTGCAGTAACTTTTTCACATTCCTTGTTACAAGGGTTCTGCTAGCCTATGAGATTTCCCAAAAACTGGATTTCATTTAGCTTGAACCAATTACATTTTAATTACAAATGTGGGTTCCCATAATCTTACACAGTAAGTGAAAGTTTGCATACATTCTGTCTATAAGGTTTTTTTCCAAGACTCAATTTCATCCATCTTTTCCCGTACTCAGGATATGTGGTAATACTTTTGAGGGCGGTGGGGTTTTGTTTGTTGGTGGGGTTTTTTTATTAGTTGGGTTTGGTTTGTTTTTTGTTTATTAGAAGTGTCTCCCACTTTGACAAATGCACATAATAAAACACAATGAAATTTTCATAGCCCACAAAATATAACATCCTAATTGGATATACACTGGAGTCCTTGAATAGTCACTAAACATTGTACCTCTTCAGAATGATCTATGAGACCCCAGTCTGCTGAAGGACATCAATACAAGAGGTAGGGGTCAGTGTACACATCAACATCAAGGCCAGGAATGTTTTAAAACTCATGAAAAAAAAATTATATTTTTAGACTTATTCTACATGTCTGACCTGGACTCACAGATGACAATTCATGTACTTAAATGTAGTAACTGTAGGGCCAATTTAGGCATCTGAAGAGTATCTGAGTTATATGCACAAGGCTGCATTACAGAAAAAAACCATGCCTTTTTGCAGCAACAATTGAAGACTGGCTGGGATACCATGTTGCATCTAAAATGCTATAGAAACCTTTGCTTAGGTACCTGAAATTTGCTTCTCTAGACTCCAAGCATGGAAACATTTAGGATCTCAAAAAGCAAATTGCTACAATCAGCATCCTCAGGAAGGAATTGCTTAAAACAATACAAAGGGCAAAGCATAAGGCTGAATCTTAAGATGCACTCCTGTCTAGAACTAGATACCTTCCTCTGTGCTGCATGGAGTTAAGTTTCTCCAGGTAGATTCACACCCTGGACTCCTCTTCCTCCAGATCAGAAGTTTCCAGACTCTTTAATTTTCATTATCAGAGGTCCTAGTAAGTTCAAGAGACATAACCAGAGTTATTTAGCCACAAGTTTTGTAACTAAAAATTCACTACCATTCTAAGTTACCGCCCCATCAGCCATATTTTACATAGTTCAGTTTTGCATTTCTAGGTCCAAAGTGAGAAAACACAGGGACAAAGATGCAAAAGGCCTAGAGTGTGTAAGTACCATCTAAGCTGCAGAAAGAAATAAGAGACTGCTTAGGCTGGGAGAATTTCTCTTTTCCATAGCTATTTCATATTACTAATATTTAAGAGGGAAAATAAGGAAGTCATGTAAGCCTGGACAGAGATCAGAAGCGTGTGGAAGTGGCCATCCATTTGCAAATACAGAACAGACAGGCTTATCATTAGTAGGCAGTAAGCAGTATAAGGGGACATAATTTACGCAATAGTAGTCTTTGCAGTTTTGATCAAAAGTTTAAAACACTCCATAAGTTCTAAACATATTTATTCAAACTGGCTGGTGCTTAGGGGTCCCTATTACAATTTAATTAATCTGCTTATTAGAGTTGCCCCAGCTGAACCTCTTACTTCCCTGCCAAATGCTCTGACTCACTCCACCTTCCCTAAAATCCATTGCAATTTTCTGTGACAGCTGAGGAAAAATGTGTTTTATATTAGACTAAATATTAGACTATTGTGTTTGTCTTTTTAAATTTCCATTCTTTGCCAGATCAAACACTTGAGCTTACTGTAAATCAGAAGTGTATATTCTTGGGAAGCCTAACCTTACAAATGACAAGTTGGAGAAATGCACTATGTCAGCAAACTGTTCATCCTAAACGTTGTGCTTAGCTTAAATAAATCCTCTGCTTTTCATCATCTATTGTGTTGTACTGCTGTTTTTCTGTGGAGTACAATGCCACAACAGTGCAGAGACGCAGTCATGAAATATATGTCCAGGTTGCTTCAAAAGCAGGCTTTCTTTTATTATTATTATTTCTGGTACAAATTAGGGCAGGCAAAACCCTTCTGTAACTTATGTTCAACTGCAAAGGACTATTGCAGCAGCCAGGACCAGCTGGGTCATAGGCACACTGTTGTAACGCCTTCTCCTTTGCTGCTGTCTCCTTTGGCACGTCCCAGCACCCTGCAGGCTGGGCCAGGAGGGTGTTTAGGGCAGGCTTTGCCCCATCAGCTCCGTACCACTAGTGACCTTCCTCTGGGGCCAGCTCTAGGTCATTTATGGCTCCTTTGCATCAACAGAGCTGATATAAATTAGGCTTCAGAGATAAAATTAAGGAGGTTTGTTGGGCAGCGATTCATGTTAAAGTATTTGACAAAAAAGTTAGTGTTGTGCTGTTTATATTTTCAGCTGGACACACACTCCAAATAGCAAGTTACTAGTTCCCAAAAAGACAAAAAAAAATCTTTTTTAAAGCTTACAAAGACTTGTACTTTGAGCAAAGGGGTCTAAGGAGATAACTGCCATACTATTATCATCTCTCTCACCAACAGTAAATTAATTTTTAGGAAATTAACAAAGGGATATAGGAAAAGCACCCACAATTAAGTGTAAATTCAAATGTAAGAATTCAAAAATGGAGTTGTAGCACATTTCTCAGTATTCATCCCACTCCGGGCTTCACATTTCTAAACATAAACTTTTCATAAGACAATAGAAGGAAAATGGTTTGTGTCAGGTAGGAAAATAGTAAAGACAAGGAGTTTTTTAGAAGAACTAGGTAGAGTTAGACTTATAAATCCCCTGGGCCAACAATACATATGGAGCAAAAAAAAAGCACTTTTTTATAGGACTATACCTTCCTGACTGTTGGAACTGTAGGCAGAGATTAGTCAATTAGATCAATTTATTTAAACTTAATGAAAGATTCTATTAAAGTCATTCACAAGGAGATATTAAGAAGGATACTTGTTATCCACACTGAAAAAGAAATACTTGTCATGATTAAAACTTTGTATGGCAAAAAACTATCCATAAGAATAAAGTGCTGGTTGACAGCATACTCAAACATTAATAGCTATTTAAGTCATAGGTTAAAATTTGGGTTGGTATCATTCAAATGCTATCACATGCTATATAAATATTTTTCATTAAATGAAGGGCAAAATAGTCAATATTGTATTTTGATATGTGTTGCAAAAATACAGTGAGAAATCGCACCTATACATAAAACACCAACTTGTAAATGTGGTTGGAAAACTTTCTCTCATCAACTAGAGATTCTAAGATTACATTTTCCGCCTTCTGTAAGGCAAGACTGAAATTCTTGCATCAGTGAATATCCTGGAATTATTTGCTTATGTTTGTTTCAATAAAAACTGAAGTAGCACTTTATAAATTGACCAAAGTATTATGCTAACCAGAAGGAGAAAAAAAATCTTATTTCACAAGGAGAAAACAAAATATCAAGAAATTCAAAGATTCAAATATCAAGATTCAAGATCATTTTCTGGGACAAACCAGACAGGTTTAATGAAAATAAATGTAAGCAAAAATAATAATTCCCCTATCAATTATATTGGGATGGTAGAGAATTTAACAAAAAGATTCTGTGAGCAAATATAACAAAATTGGTCTTCCCTTAGCTCTTTTTTTTTTACAAACCAAATGATATGTCATGATTTATAAGGAAGCATTTCTTCACCAAGAGGGTGGTAAAACACTGGAACAGGCTTCCTAAAGAGGTGGTCGATGCACCAAGCCTGTCAGTGTTTAAGGGGCATTTGGACAATGCCATTAATAATATACTTTAACTTTTGGTCAGCCATGAAGTGGTCAGGCAGTTGGACTAGATGATCATTCTAGGTCCCTTCCAACTGAAATATTCTATTCTATTCTATTCTATTCTATTCTATTCTATTCTATTCCATTCCATTCCATTCCATTCCATTCCATTCCATTCCATTTAATTAATTTATACTTAAATAAGTAGTGACTTAATTTTCATGAGTCAAACGAATCCAACGAAGAGGAAGAAAGAGACACCTCTGCATTTAAACTGTAGCATAGTAAAATCTATCATTTTTTTTGTATTTCAAAGTTGAAACTTATGCTGGCTGGGATGGAAGCCATTATGCAATGAGTTTTCCTAAAGGAGGATACAAATGAGCTATTAATTCTGCCATCTCAAATTTATCACTTACTAGAGTTAATGCATCTTGGTTCCTTTCAGAAGTGTTTTTTCCCCTTATATATTACATGGTTTACATGAATAGTAGCAATTAAACTATCTCAGACCCTGATTCTCTTTTAATTCTTTTACCCTTAATCAGCCTGGCTCCTATTCCACTGAAAAATAGCTGTTCCTCTTCAGCTTTCTAGTTCTAATGTCTTCTTGGGAGCTAGTATCCACTTGAAAAACTAACAATTATAGTAGCCTTCCATTAGGCTTAGGTGGAACGGTAAAATTGGTAAAATTACTCTCACAGAAAGGCAAGTTGAAGACCTAGGTGTTCTTCCCTCTAAATAGCATCTAGCTCGGTTAAGAATATTAATACCATTAGAGATTTTCTGGAGGTATACATAAAAGAGTTTTAATCCCATTAAATAAGGATTTTAATGAAAAGATGTTACAGAAACAGTTTAAATCTCTTCATGGTTCCTTCTTATTTAGAATGAAAGCATGTTTAATTGAATTTTATTTCTGGTGTCTCAGTTCTCTACTGCTAATTGTGAAGCCCCCATATGACTCAAATTTTAATTTAAACAGAATCAAAATAAGTACTAATACTTACTTCTCTGTCTTCATTACAAGTGAATCAACCTAAATTGCAATAAAGCAATTTTAAACTGTGATCATTATTTTGACTGTAGCCCCAGTAAATGTGATTTTGCCTTTATGGGCAACAGTCACAGGCTTTGTGTGGACCTGCAGGCTCCTGACTGCAGGCTCTCAGGACTTGTCTGGGCTTGTCTTGGCCTGATCTGTTTTTATCTTATTTTAACTGCTGTCCTCCTGCCAAGTGGCTGTCACCCAGACTGTTTTAGCTAAAACCTTGTGAATAACTTATGATGAAGGTCTGACAAACCTTGGCCAAAGTGACTGCAAAGCAAACAATGTCGTTTTGTGTCCCCTGAGGCTGGGCAAACCTATTCCAGGCTTTGGGGGGAACGGATGAGAAGGAAGCAGCCTGTGTAAAGGAAACGTGTAGAGGGAAACCCAGGCAGACCCCAAGAGTGATGTGGAAGGAAGCTTCTGCGTCACACTCCTCCCAGCAAAGAGGAGGGAGAAGTCCCTCCCGTGAGCTACCAGCAAAGACCTGTGTTCCCTTTTCCCAAAATTTGTCTCAAATAATAAGATGCGGAGTGAAAGATATTGATGCTAGAGTAGGACTGGCTTACTATTGCTCAGCAATTTCCTGAAGCATGTAGAGTTTGGGTATACTGGTGGAGTTGGTCTTAGCTTTTCATCTGTCCTTGCTGAACAGTCATTGTAGTCAGTTTTCAGTCATCTTGCAGATTTCAAGTTACATGGCAGTGGCTTGATAATAGCTCAAATTTTTTCCCCCAAAGACTTTTATTTGCCAGAGTCATATAAGCAGTAATGATATCTTCCTTGCCAAATGTACTTTTATAATGTTGGCTTTGGGCATTACTGATTTTCAACACTACTTTGTAAACTTAAAAAATATTAGCTTTTTAACCAATTTTAATTTGGTTAGTGATGATTCTTCAAACATCAGTTTCATTTTTATGCTCTGCCTTATCTTCAGTCTTTTCTGTGGAGAAATCCTCTTCCATCAAGTCACAAAGTTAGTTTTCACAATCTCTTGACATTCTTGTTCCTTTTATAGTTACATTTTCTTATGGACAAATGACCAAATAATCAAATACAGATAATCCAAGTGTCAAATAAGTACAAGATTTTTGTGATTTTCATGAATTTTGACAGTTACTAAAGGATTATTTTTTTTATTTTCTCACCTCGACTTCAAATACCTAAGCTATGAAGCAATATTACTTTAATATGTGAAAAATATATCTATTTATACATTTAAAGATCTAGGTATTTTTTTCTTCAAACATCAATCCATAAATGCAATACTTTGTAGAAGAACAAATATATACCCTGTAGAAATGCAGAAATGTAGTCAAGGAATAAATATGTCAAAGATTATCATAATAATAAAGGATGTCAAAGAGGCATGTGTGCCCTCTTTGGGGGTTTCACCCCTCTCTTGTAAATTGTCTGCATAATTTATATCAATTTTTAATAAAAATATTGCCTGCTATTTTTAAGACATCAGTCATTTTGTTTGTATAAAGAAAATGGCTATTTTCTATGAAACTATAAAAATAATACTCTGTAACTTCTTCTGATATCTACATAAAAAGCTGCCAGGAAATTGAATTTCAACCAGCATTCCAGATTGTTTATTAAACTAAAATGATAGTTTAATGAAAGGCATAAAAGAAAAAAGTAAAATAAAAGATAGCCTTAGCTATTTACAAACTACAAAAGCAACTACTGAAGCTCTAGGAACAGGATCCTTCCTATGAATACAAAAACTCTCAGTTTGTATTTTTTTTCCCAGCCATGTATGTCAAAAAAAGGGTCCTTTGGGTTTACCTGACCCAGTCATCCACTCAAAGCAGGGAGAATGTTAAAACTAGGTCAAACTCTGAATTTTTATCAGGTTGTTCAATGCCTTGACTAGTTAAATATAATTGTATTTTTTTACTTCTTCTTATAGTTAACTACATGCTATTACTACAACCTTGCCAATATTTTTCTCCCTTTTTCTAATTTCTACTGATATAGCATTAGAAAACAGACTCTAAGATAAGGTTAAACAAGGCATAAACTTGTGTCTTAGAATCAATGAACACATCAACATTCATTTATCCATAAAGTATATCCATTCTTTAACACTTTAATTAAAATTATTATGCTTTTTTTCTATGCAAAATAATAAGATGACTTTCTAATAAGCAAAAATGTTTTCAGTCTGTTGGGTCCTTTCAGAGATTTTTTTGATACACATAAAAAGATCTTATTTGGGTTGAGGGGGATATTAGGGAAGGAATTTTATGGGGAGGGTAAGTGCAACTATGTGGTACTTTCACCTGACAGCTTTGTCATTTTCCGATTTGCAGGTACATGTAAGGTAATGTACAGTAGAAGCAAATGTGCACCTTGCTTTATTTTTCAAAGGATGTCCCTTATGAAAATATCCATCCCTGGGGGACAGCTTTCAAATATAAATGAATTTATTTCCCCTTGTAGATGTCATCTCAACATAGGCATTTTTCTGATGCCTACTGTCTTACGGAAATGAGAAATATAATTATGAGTAAGAATAAGCAATATATTACTGTGAAAATGCTTTTCATATGTCTTTTCAAAGTAACAATTAAATAGAGAGGTTTTTCTGCTGAATACTGTACAATTATTTTTGGTTGGGTTTTTTGCTTTTTATTATAAGTAAAACAGGTCTATCCTACATTCTAAGGTGTATAATGTACATTGTTGCTTATTTATTTAATTCAGCCTTCTCCATTTAATAAATATTTTCACAGCATCATTGTGTTTACTACAACTAAGTATCACTTAGTCAAAAAGCAATAAAAATATGATTACTTAGAATTTAGTCTCCATCTGTTTAGATTCACATTAGTACCAATAAACTACCTCTTTATGGCCTAAAAAAAAGTTTGCCTCCAAATACCAAATGCTAAGTTAGTTTCCTGGTTCCACTGTATCTTTCAGACCTCATCCCAAAAAAACCCTTCTAACTGAAATATTTAATAGTTTACATCTGGATTATGAACCTCCAATTATTCAGCAATGAAGATTTAGCAAAAGATGTTCCAAAAGGAAATATAAAAGAAGTCTCTGAGCTAACATCTTGTTTGTGAAAAAGATCCTTTTTCTTTCTTTGAAAATAAAAAGGCTATCAATTTTTTTACAGTGTCCAATGTTTACTTGTCTATTTGAAGAATACTTGCTTTTAGTGAAGAATACCTGTAAAAAAAAAAAGCTAACAAAAAAAAACGCAAATATTTTCTAAAACATTCAGGTTTTAAACTAAATTTATTTGATTTCTAGATTTTCTTGAACACTTAGATTGTCAAAGGAAGTTATCCAAAAGTGAAAAATTTTTAGTCCAGTCATTCTTTTTTTTAGTTGTAGGGGAAATATTTCACAGAGTATCAGAGAATACAGAATAGATGAGGCTGGCAGGACTCCTGGAGATCATCTAGTCCACCTCCCTGCTCAAAGCAGGGTCAGCTAGAGCAGGTTGCTCAGGGCCATGTCCAGCTGGGTTATGTGTAGCTCCCAGGATGGAGATGCACAGCCTGTCATTACCAGGCCAGCCTGGTCATGGGTTTGATCACCCTCAGAGTGGAAAGGTTTCTTCTTCTGTTTAAACAGAATTACCTGTATTTCAGTTTGTGCCGATTGCCTCTTGTCCATTTGCTGGGTATCACTAAGAGTCTGTCTCCACTTTCTTTAGTTTACCCCATCAGATATTTATATACATTAACAAGATTCTTCTTGAGCCTTCTCTTCTCCAGGATGGACAGTCTCATCTTTCTCAGCCTATCCTTTTTTTAGATGCTCTGGTCCCACAATCACCTTGTGGCCTTCCACTGGTCTCACTACAGTACACCTGTGTTTCTCTTGCACTATTTGTTTACACAGTATTAAGTCCCTAGCTTTCTAAGGATCATATATTTTCCTAATGCTAAGAAAATTCTGCCTGTGTTTCTTCTCCTTCCTCTACCCCTAGTAAAAATGTTTTCTGAGGAATAAGACTTTAATGGTGAAAAGAGGTAAAGGACAAGGTTTTCTATGCAACTTGTCTGTCTCCTTCACTCAAATTATTTCTTCAGTCAAAACAGTAAAAGTTACTTTTGCAACAGTAACTTCGCCTTGACTGGCTTCCAACACTTCACACACTGAACTAGGACAAGAAGATAATACACATTGCATCCTTTATCTGGATTCTCATCTCCTGCAGTAAAAATCTGGATTTTTGTCTTAATTTTTTCCCCTCTTTGGACCAAAAATTTTTAAGGAAAAAAAACACTGCACTTTTGGTGACTGAAGATGATGTATAATTTTAATATTTTTCAATTAACCCAAACAAAAATACTATGCTTTTTCCCTTATTTCTTTAGGAAGTGTGTTCTACTTCTTATTTCTTTGAATTTTTTTTTCTTTCTCTTTTTTGTTTTGTTTTGTTTTGTTTTCCTTTTTTTCTCTTACCCTCCCACCTGTTCCTGAAGAAAATATTAAAAACAAATAGCAATCTGTAGGAAACATGCATAAAAAAGACTTATTAAACCAAATAAAAGTTTTAAGAATTACCACATTCATCAGCCTAATTCCATACCTTTTGATGTCTCTGACATCTTGTATTCATTTATTCAATCTACCTTCAAATCCAAAGACATGAGAAAGGCTCAAAGGTCATTTCAGCTGTGTGAGAATAGGAATTCTTTATAGGATGCAATACTCATATGCTAGAATAAATTGTTTTTCCACATTATGTCTTCCAGGAAGTCTAATTTTTAAAAGCTAATTTTAATTTCCCAGAACAGTCCTGTGGTGATTATTTGTAGAAATTTTGGATTTTGAGTCCTTTGAGATTTTTTCACATTGAATCTTCACTGTTTCATATTAACCTGCCAAATTCAGCCAATGGTGAAAAGAGCTCAATGGACTTCATTGTACAACAGGGCTGTTTTGTTGTAATGTTACTAACCCATCATTTCCTAACATGAATTTGCAATCTCAAAAATATTTGTTTTGCGCTTCAGATGTGGAAACTCCAGATTTCTGTGGTGTCTCCATGACTCAGTGTCTTGGTTTTGTGCGTTATAAGTAAATTTCTCACTGCCTATTGTGATTTATTACAGTGAGAGGTGTTGAAAGTTGAGTCATGAAATCTGAAGTCTGGATTCAGACCAAAAATACTACAGGCATATATTTTGCACTAGGGATGCTATGAAAATAGGCTGTGCTGTTGCCAAACATATATTAAGAAGCCCCCCCAAATGTTAAGTGTCATAATTTCAGCCTCCAAAGGTTAAGAACTTCTAACTATCAAGAGATGTTTAGCTTGGAGCTTGCTCTGTTCTGTATTTTACATAGTGCTGTGATGCTCTGATCTTCCATTCCCTGATTCTGACGTATTTCTATTGTGTAAAATTCTAACAATAGAACTATAATGGCAAACAGAGAAAAAGAGTAAAGAATGACAAAACCAATTATACTGGTTGTCTGTTTTTTAGTTGTTTAAAGAATACAAAGTAAATTACTTCTGGTGTATAATTAAATTTAGGTTAAGGAAAGCACAGAAATACTTGGAACTGCCACACCGACAATTACCTATTGCCTTCATGTAGGTCTTTGTCAGAACCACAGTCTGTTATTTTATGTTGTGATTTTATGTTCTTGGAACTTGATTCATTTTGTTTTCCTTAAATCCATGACACAAACAGAAATGTAAGCATTGCTATTCACATGAAGTAGGGTAACATCATGAAAAGTCAGGGTTTGAAGATGTTAATACCACTTGTGGTAGTAGTTAAGCACCTAAATATTTTTAAGAATGAACAAGGGAAATTATTGCAATAACTTTAGAATAAAATAATTTAATCAAATGAATATGAGTAGATCCATTCCTCCTTATTTTTATGATATTTTATTAATTTCTAGAATTCTTTAAAGATGTTTTATCATTTTACTTCCTACAATCAATATTAAGTTTGTTGGATTTAAAACAGCAGTGGGTTTTTTTACCCTTTTAAAATTTTCCACTACTGAAATAGAATACAAAGTGCAGTATATTTTGCATTTCTATATTAAAGATTGTTGAAAAAGGTCCTCCAAGATATGCAGTAAATGCCTGAAACTGTGGCAGCATGAGTATATGGAGCAGAAAGGAACTGAAGAATGGACGTTTCGTCACAGTTCCCATTTTCAGAAAAAAAACCCCAAAGAAATACAAAACCTCTCAACATTATTGACAACAACAAAAGGTACTTTTCAGTTAGAGAATATATGTGTGGCTATGTGTGTGCATCGATGTGTGTGTCTGCATTTAATAGTTCACATACATATGAATGTATATATGCTTTATGGAGGTGCTTGCCTTTCAGTCTAAAAAGAATACTTGGAAAAAAACGTATTTTGAATTGTTAGAAAAGAAGCATAAACTGGGAAAACAAAAATATAATTATCTTTGCAGATACAGTAGAATGTCCAAATATATTCTTTACTGGAAATTAGATTCTGAATGGCTGACATCTGCATGTTCTTTTGCTTTTCCAAGACAAACACATTGTTTTATAGAAATAGTTTTATGAACCCAGCATCTCTTCTGTATAGTTAGCCTCATGGAAGATTCCTATATTATTTAAGAGTAGTGGATTGTGGGTAGGGACCTAGAGGCTGCATTTGTACTAATAAATTAAACAGTGACCAGAAATGTCATCAAGCACTGGAATCTGATCATCTGTAGTTTTAAATTAATAGCTTGGTCCTTAGCAGACTTCTGGCCCATGTCAGCCATTATTCTCCCAGCAGTTTCCAAATACAGCTACAACATTGCAGAGGTCATTCCCAGCAGGCAGTTTGAATGCACTCATAGAGTTTTAAAGGCCAAAATAGTTTATTAACACCAGGATGGACTACTCCAGGCCAACTGGCCTGAGCGCCAGTGAGCATTCCTGGGCACACCTGGTGCCTGTTAGCATAGGCATGGACTCATAGCCCAAGGTGACATCCTTTCTGAGCCTTTCATCTATTCTCAGTAGTGCACAAAATATGTCTTCATAAGTTAAATACTGTCATTTGCCTATTATGCGCAATAAATCAGGGCAGATAGAAGGATTTTACTTTCGACTGCTACATTGTTGAGTCCTCCTCACAGATTCTCATCTTGTTAAACATATTAATTCTGATAAATCTTTCTCTCTCTTTGAAATAATCTTTTTTTCTCCTCTGTAAAAAGCAACTGTTTAAAAAGCAGAATGAAATACTGATTGTTAAAGTCATAAAGTTATTGAGAAAGCACAGAAAATATCTAAATACCAGGAAATCTGGACAGGAGCTTGGTCTTGTTCTGTATATTCGGTCTGTCATAGGTTTACAGGACTCAATACATGATCTGACTATACAACTATTTTTTTTAGGAAATGAGCCTAAGACATTGTCTTTTAAGCTGATGGACTAATTTTTTTCTGTCTACAGACTTTAACGGGTCAACAAGGAAAGCTCATTCTGCTTAAAAACTATCAGGTCATTTGTAGATTTTTTTGTGTTGGTCTTGAAAAAGAAAATAATTTTATTAATTTACCCTTTCCTCCCCATCCTCTAAAAAAACATTTGCATAGGATTTTAAAATATATGAGTTTATTTTGACTTTTATGCACAATAGGCAAGACTTCAGGTAGAAAATCTGCGTATATAACATTAGACATTTCAAATCTACTTCATCATACAGTAATCCCAGCCAATCTGGAAATGAAAGAATTCATTAGAGTGAGCATGAAGTAGATCTTGCCTATTTTGTCTTCCCTATTCTGCTTTCTTTCTCAGCAGTGTAACTGTGATGTTCTGTGTGCTTTCCAACTTGAAAAATAGTTTGCATCACATTCAACTGTCATTTTTACATGTCTCTCTCACACAAATACAAATAAGTCCTATAGCTCAGAACTAAATTGGTCATGGAGGAACACAACACAGGGATATCATTTGCAGCCCAACACCCCATGCATTAGAGTATTCTCCAGCGAGAATCAGCTCTGGGGTTAGGAGAAGTGCTTCCACCTCCTCCCCTTCCCCCCCCCTTCTCCCCCCCCCCCGACCCACAAGGGAACAGATCGGAGTAACGATATTTGGCTTTCTTTGGTTTATGTGCTGATTTACTGTGGTGGGAAGTCTCCTTTTCCTAAAATTTCAGTAAAATACACAGTCACTTCTGTGTTTTTCCCCAGGTGTATTACCTGTTGTTATAGTACAGGTTGGGCTGCTGTGAAGGTTATATGCTCCATGCCTGCTCATTGTAGGAAGACACTTCCGCTTGAAGCAAAAAAATAATCAGAAAAAAGCATCTGCAAATACCTAAAGCACTACATTTCTGTTAAGTCAAAAGGGATGAAAAAAGGGAACATGAGCAGCATCTATCAAGTAATATAGAAGCTCAGTATGCCTTTTAAATTTGGGCCTATATGCAGGTGCACTTGAAAAATATCCTCTTCAAACAAAAGCTGTTAAAGGATGGGAGTTCAGATGCCACCTGTCCTTCTGTGGGAGTAAATCTTTCCAGACAACAGCTGATTCAACCACTGTTACAATTCATGTACCACAGGCTTACAAATCACATTCCTAAGGAATCACCATGTTGTCACCACTGATGTCACCATCAATTCTTTGAAAAAAAATCACTGTGACCATGTGCATGTATTCCATTAGCTGTATACAGTGATTCTTTAATGTTCTTAAAATTAAAAAAAATCCAAATCAACATTATCAGGAATGTGTGACATTCTTAAAAGTCAAAATACACTTTACCAGCTTTTCAGTATGTACTGTATGTTTTACGACTGCAGAGCTATCCACTTCATAGTTTTGTTACGACAGCAGTTTATATTTTTCCCCATGTAACCACTGAAATTACTAGAATTCAAAGGCAGTACCCGTTTTAGTTGCATCCTGACACTTTTCATGAGGATTGTTTAAACAGAATTAGTCAAAAATGAATGAATTTCAAATTGGCTTAGTTAAACTCAATTAACTATCTATATCATATCATTATTCATCTTTAAATCTATTTAAATGGAATTTAGCTTAATTCACTTTTAGTGAAGATCTACAAGTAAATGTTAGTATTTATTTTGATATATTTGAGATTGCAATAGGAGCCATAGAGGGACTTCTCCTTGTAACTAAGACCTTCACAATTATCAGGAGAGAATTGAATCCTAGAAATTAAATTATATTAAAAATGCTTTTATTCTAAAAGGGAAGGAACCACAAAGAGATTTAAAACAGTTTCTGTAATGCGGTCTCAATAACATCATTATTTAGTTGGGATTAAAGGCTTCTTTTCCAGGACCCTCCAGGAATTTCCTAATTGTTATTATTAATATTTCAGGAATGTGTTTGCATATTTACTTTTTAAAAATTTTTCCTTAAAATTTTCCTCTTCTCCAACCTTTTACCCTTTGAAAATGGACAGAATCCCATGGAAGTGAGAGAAAAATCTATGGGAAATCATATTTTAAGAGTAAATGAGGAAAACATAAGGACATAAACAAAAAGAATAATAGTGAAGTATCATTTACATGTATTACAGTTGATTATGTTACTGCATCTTTCACAATACCTTCCAACATACTTTACAACATAGAAATATCAATACTCAGGCATGGTTGTGAAATATATGGGCAAGTAAATTTGTATTAAGATAGTCATTAGAGCTTGAGGGTTTATACTTTTTTTTAGTTAGTCGTCTGATTTCAACAGAAGTTTACAGTGTAAGGACCAATGTCAGGTTTTTCTAAAGTGGATGTAGGAATTCATTTTTATGGGATATATACTGAGAGACCTTTCAAGTTGGCATCTTTTAAAAATCAGTGCCATAAAATTGTTTCAAGCTGGAGAAAAATTCCTAGGATCTTTTTTTTTTCTCAGTCTTGACCTGAAAGCTTTGCCTTTAAAAACATAACAAAACACTCAAATGTGGAATAGATTATCTCCAGTGGCTATCTAGACATGAATTACATGCTCTTTACTATAATCTTAGGATGATAGAGCTCCAAGTATAATACATTCAAATACCCTACATTATTCCTAATGAGGTTTCAAGAGAGTTGTCCTAAGCAGGGAATGTCATACTTCAGATACATCTGCTCAAGCTTTGGAGTAAAAACAAGAATGTCTCTTGGTTAGAATGCTGATGTATAAATTATTTTCTACTCAATAAGAGGGAGGACCCCTACATACACTATATCTCCCATGCTAACAAGTGCACAATCTCCAGGTCCAAAAGCAGAAAACTGTTCTGACACAGTACATGCATGGAACATGCACCATTTCAGGGCAGTGCGCACGAGCCTACATCAGATTCAACACATGGAAGAACTGCAACCACTAATTGGGTATCATTATAGAGGCTATATCCTGTCTGGATTTGGATACAGAGCTTTGAATCCAAAAGCAGCTGTCAGTCATGGAAATCCTTAAACAGAGTCTCTGTGCTTACAGTTATATAGGAGACTACAGAAGGTGCTTACAAAGTCTACTCACAGGAAATTATGCCAACAGCTGAAAATGTTAAACTTTTTTTTTGCAATGTAAAACCATTTTAAAGCTGATTATGTCCAGCAATGAGCCTATCCATTACTATGTTCTAACAGAAATATACTGAGGGACTCTGCAGTGGGATAAGGATGCTCCACCTGAGTTTAATCTCTTTGAGCAGTTACCCAAAACAGTACTTTGCATGATCACAGTCATCAGAGACTTTTAAAAAAAACAGCAACCAAATTATCAGTTCTGACCTCCCTTTTCCTGCCTTTTCCTCATGGCAAGTTGCATTTAATATGACACGACTGCCCTGAGCCTTGTAATTGATCTGGCTGTGGCTCAGTGGCTTAATTGTAGATTAAGGTCAAAAGTTTGCAGTGTCACCAATTTCTAAATGCTTCTGAACATAATTTTTGCCACTGAGCATCAGGAAGGATAATATATAAAACTGAAATATTGGTAGAAGAATGCCATAATCCTGACCTGATGAAAAATCTTGGATTTTTATTGCATTTCTGAGTAAAATAAAATATATAGTGTAGAAAAATGCCATCTATTTCACTAGTAAATGGAAAAATAGAATATTAGTGTTTTTAAAAGACCTTCTGTGTTTTTGGTGGAAAAAAATGAAGATGTATAGTGTGCTTTATATTCAACCTGAAAAAGAAATGGAACACATTCTCTGTGAACCTTGCCGTTTAAACATGTTTGCAATACTTAGCTTTACAAAAGGGACCCTTGCTGACCACCACTGGCCTCTGCATGCCATGTCCTGATACCAGAGACACATCTGTGATACTAGTTCTCTGTCTGAGCCATAACAGCTGAAGTAGAGACATGATCTGTTATTCACAATATCTGAAAAAATGTGCTGTGGATCTTTACCTGTTAAAGTGCTCCTATACCTCAGCTCATTGATTCAGCCCACCCCTGAGCTGTCCTTTTCTGTCACTTAACTCAGGCTGGGTTGAGGTAAGCATTGAGGTTGGCATTAGGAATTCAGTCTGTGCACACCTAGTGTCACAGGCTACATCCATACCACTGGACAGCCTACAAACTCTCTTAACAGATGATGCTAATTTGTAGAGCCAATATGGCCTTTCAAATCTTTTCAGAGTTTAAGGCAAATGACATATTTTCCCAAAGTCTGTTTCTGTTGACTGTCTTTTCATCCATTTTCTTCCCCCAAAATATAATTTTAAAATATTTATGAAATTGAATATGATTTTTTAGAAAGTTGAACTGGTCTCTTTTTCCCTTCTGTATTGTTTTGCTCACATTTTCCTTCCCTTGATCCACAACTTCCCTGTTTTCTTTAGAAATACTTCTTTACTTTAGATTTTATTAGCCAAATTGTTTCCAATATGTATGTTTTACATTCTAGTTTATTAAAGGCACAATATATCAGTACCAGTTGCATAGTAAAATACTTATGTGATTATTACACATCCATACTCAAAGCACACTTTCAGTAAATCTTTGCTGTAAAAAATAACAGTTGAGTGAAACAGGTTTTAGACCTGTTTAGACCCTTGCATAACTTCATAATTTTTGCAGAATTCATTACCTTTTTCACACAGTAAATCAGTTTTTTGTCTACAAAGGTTCATTTGTTTTCTATTAAGACTATACCAAACCACAAAACTTCCAGGGACCCTCTATGAAGGATGCTGTAACAAAATAGTTTTGTACTGCACTCAGCAATTTTGTTGGACACTGGTCACACAATACCAAAACTATGGTCCATGTTTCTTTGCTCTCTTCAGATATGGGATACTTGACTGTAGTACAGTAGTAAGTTATCTTTGACTGCAGAGAGATTAACCAACTGCTAAAGTGGAATGCCCTTGTTCAAACAGCAATGAATTGCTTGGTATGAAGTTTTGTAGCAGACAGATGTACACATCCATGACTACATTTTGAATTCACGGCTCCTTGCTAGAATAGGTCATGGACTTGGGAGGAAAAAAGAATAGTTAAACAAGTACACATAGAGTTTATATGGATTTGCAATTTGGGATTTAGCCTGCTGCCTACTAGAGATATCTGATTATTTTGTTAGTGTGATACTTCAGAGAGAGGGGATCAGAAGAAAGATTTTAGAAGTCAATAGAAGAGAGTAATGTAATAGTCTACTTGTCTGCATTTCATGAACTGCTTACATATGCTATTTCAGCAGTTATCCCATGAAGTTTTAACTCCTCACTACACTACATATTTGATTGTCAGCATTTTGAAGGATTCTTTTTTCCTAATCCCAAAGTAGTTGTCCACAGCATCTGTGCAGAGCTGGCAGCACAGAAAGCAGGTTTTCATTGTTAGTACCTTAACAGCTGCTTAAAAGATCCCAAAAACATGAATAGGGCTGATGTGATATTTGGAAAAGAGATCCATCTTCATAAAAAAATAAATAAATAACTAAAATATGGCACTCACCTGAGCCAGTACAGATGTTAGTAATCACATTAGCCTTATTCCGGATGAGAAAATATATTTTCTAAATGTCCAGCATGAGAGTCTGCTAAAAACCAATCACTAAATCCAAAACTGAACAGTTCATGTGTAGTCAGTGAAATCTTTCCATCAGCTAATTTAAAAATTACAATGTACAGAATTGAGGTAATCTGAGAATTTCATACACAGGGGGACATTCAGACAAATAATCAGAACAGGAACTAGGGAAAATGTGATATTCATGATAATGAGATCTTTAAATGATACTGTAAGGTCATTAAAGGATGAAAATATGAAGAGTAAAAGTCTCTACATAATATCAATGGACCTGTTTTTCAAGAGAAAATGGTCTCTATGGAAGAATGAATGAAAGAAGGACAGAAATAAGTTTTCCTGCATTTTCTTAATAGCTAATTAAAAAATATTGACTAATTTGAGGTATTTTTTCTCCTTTTCTAAACAGTTACTGGTGCAGGCTTCTCTGTTTTGTTTTTTTTTTTTTCTTTTTTTTTTTATTCTGACCTCTTTTGCAAGAGAGAACACCTGAAACATTGGAGCCACTACTCTGAAAACACTACTGAGCACTTAGGACAGTGTGCCTTGTCCCTGGGTGCAATGCAGCATTGTATTTTTACCATTGGATTGGGAGGATCAAGCGTGTACTTGAACATAAACTTCCTCTTTGCATGTTGCATCATACTCTGCCTCTGGACTGCAAGAGGAGTCAACTGAATCTTGAAGCTGTAACACTGCAGCACAGGAGTACAGATGCTCAAGAACAGACAAGACCTGATCCAGGACTTAAAGACAGCTGCACCACAGTATAGGCATAACGAACAATTTTTGTCAGATGGGCCCATACTGTCCTTCCCCGATGGTAACATCTGTCAAATCAGACAGTTCCAATAGGAGTTGAGAGCCTTAGGACTTCCCTAAATCCTATCAAAAAAGCCCAATTATATTTTTTCAAACTTGTTCATATCTAAATTAATCACAAAAATATTTAAAAGATGTTAACAGAATTCTTACACTGAAACAAATGAAAGGTCCAGATAGGTCAGATTCATGTCATCCCACTAAAATGTTAATAAATATTTGTCCTTTTTTTTTTTAAATCCAAATGTACAAAATTTTTAATAGATGTGACAAAAGAAAGGAGGTCAGCTTTAAAGCATTCAGAGTTACCTATTTGGGTGCTGGAAGGCAAATATTTCTGTCAGAGCATGTTTAATACAAGCTGATGTGCTTATTTCCTTTTTTTCATATTTTAAACAAAACTGCACTTCTAATCTAGATAAAGACATCCAATGACAAACCGTTTAAATCCTTTTCTTATGTTTACAGTTTTGCTTTGGTGCAACAGTATTCTTTTCTTTCTCTTTCTCTTCTTTTCCTTTTCCCTTCTCATACTGAGTAAGCAGTTCTCTGTTAACAGTTCATTCAGGCTTAGATATGGATCTTAATTAACAGGAGAATTGTCAGCAGGTACTAAATCCCTACTCAAGAATAGAAAAGAGTCCCAATGGCACAGATTTTCTCAGCATCAATTTAACGAACTACCACTATCTAAATAGACCAGATGACCAGGAAAGTATATGTCTTTATTAGACATACTGCTCAAAATATGCTGTGTGAATCAAAAACTAAACACCATATTGTACCCTTCAGGAAGGATGAAAGCTTATACTAAAAGAGGAATGTGGAATTCAGCCTAAACAATTTATTTTTTTTCTACTCTGCCTGAGGGCAACATTAAAACTTTCTAAATTTTGTATGCTTGCACATTTTAGACCAACCTCAGTATCTATGCATAGAGTCAGATGCATAATTAGCTTCAACGGCCAACAACCTGATGGTTACCACTTAATGTGGCAAGTGAAAGAAGGCAAGTTCAGATCAGGCTACAGAAGAACTTAAATTATTGGCCTTCTAGGTAAATGACCTAACAACTTATATATTGATGTCTTGCTTACTTAAAAAATACAATACATTAAAATAAACCCATCATAGATTTAAGAAATTTTCAGAAAAAAACAAAACCCAAACCTGACTCAACACGTTTCCATAAGATTTTCTGTCTTGGAACTGACATTTTTCAGTTGTAATATAAGTATATATAAGTATATATATATAAGTATAGTCAAAGGGACAGATGATCCAATCTACCTGCATATGCTATGATTTATTTTTTGTTTGTAATAATTCCATTATTGCAGCACAAGTCAATATATCTGAGCAAAGATATACATAAATATGATGCTATTTACCAAAGGTGAGGTATCATTCATGGAGCCGGGTCACAGTTTATGCCCAGTCTGAACATGTGCTCCTTTTTTTTTTCTTTTTATTTTTTTAATTTAGAGCACTAACTCTGACATCTATAACTAACACAAAAAAAATGTATTATTTCAAAGTATTGTTTGCTTCCCATCCTTTCTTTTATCTTCCACTGCCTCTTGATTTGTGACAAATGTTTATTAGTTTTCGTTATTGAAAATTATCCACTTATCTTTGGTACTTTGCTAAAAGAGCCAGATTGTACAATAGGAACCTGATTTGGAAAAGTGTTTCCTCACCAGTTACAACATCTTCTGTGAACAAAGTGAAGTCCAAATTTTTTAGGTTGGGATTATTATTTTTGGAGCATTCACTTCAGTAAAGTTTCTTTCTTCAGAGAGA
Organism: Gorsachius magnificus; assembly: GCA_034008185.1. Classification (NCBI taxonomy): domain Eukaryota; kingdom Metazoa; phylum Chordata; class Aves; order Pelecaniformes; family Ardeidae; genus Gorsachius; species Gorsachius magnificus. Next base: position 172,001,306 of record CM067081.1, read on the forward strand.
GAATTTAAAGAAGTTTAAGACACCTCCCAAAGCGGGAGGAAGTGCTGTAATAATGGGTCCTCCCTCATCTCCAAGTGATCAAGAATTTTTCCCTATTATCTGTTATTTACTTTTTCTTCTATATTGCAGCTAGAGTCAAGTGTGCACACAATAGACAGGAGTCAAGGAGGTCAAAATGATGTCCAGCTCCAACTCCTTCTTATGTTGGACTTTTTGGCTTCAGAATTGGTAATCCAAATCTATGAAGTCTAAATTGATTTTGCACCATAGACTGTCACTAGAAAGTCTCTCTCCTCTCTTTAGGTACTACAACACAGAGATGAGAAACCTTCCTAGGTAAGGATTCAGTTCGACAGACTAGCACTGTCAGGCATAAACATATTTTGTGTGAGACATAACTGGTCTATTCTGGAGTTATTCAGTACAGTATATTTGCAGTGAATTTTTACCAATTCCCAGTCTCTGTCTGTGAAACAGCTGAATAAATATGTCTGAAGTCACTCTAGTTAATGAAAAGTTGAAAGAATTATTTCACAATATTCTTACTATAAGCTTTGTGGTTTACATGTTCTGGTGAATTTTATCAAATGTAATTTTCCCAGAAATACAGTAAACAAAATATAGATACTTAGAGTATTCTGATATAAAACTACTTATTAAAAAATTGATATTGAGTAAAAATCATTAAAAGCCACAGATTGAATCAAAATGCCAACTAAATTTCAGTAGTTATGTGTCTTCTACCTGGGTGACTTCATAAAGTTTATTAGGCAGAAAGTTAAAGGTTTCTGCTATACTAATACTACTAAAACTCAATGTAAAGTTAAAATAGCTTCCTATATCCCTAAGAATCCCCAGACATCAGGATAAGAGTTCTCTGTTGGCCACTTAACCAAAGGTTTATGCCAAAAACCTCTTACCTTGCAGCAGGAAAAGCTCTGGACACCAAATACAAAGTCATTCCAATGCTCTTTCATATTTTCTGATTCATAATCCATCTCCTTTGTAATAAATAATGCTTACTCTTTATTTGTTCAAAATTCTTTGAAAAACACTATTTAAATGCTGCATAGCTAGCATTCATAAATATTTACTGATGCACTTGTGTCTAGAGCACATACTGGTAAGAACTATGTTTCTAAACCTTATACTTTTGATACAGATTTTGAGGAAGCCTTCTTACAAGCTGCCAGCTGCAGACAGTTATTGCTTGCATGTTTTTATATAAAACTCTTCTGCTTTGCAGTTTTCTGTTGTGGCAGCTGAGTAAGCGTGAAAATAACTCAGGCACCTCCTTAGAACTTCACAGAAGACTAGAATGAGGCCTCACTACAGTTTTACACAGGGAAAGTAAATAATAAAACTTTTCCTGCAAAAGTTAGTACTTGTTGTGGTTTTCTGCAGTAAAACTTGTTATAAATATGTGTTATAGTTAATAAAGCTTTTCACTTGGTGATGGAGAAATTAGTCAGAATTACTTGTAATTATTGTTTCCATTCCATGTCTCTAATGCAGGTGCATATAGATGCTTATAAACTATGCCTCTTGGTACCACACATGTTCTCTTATATGAGCCAGTTCCTGACCACTGAAGTGCATGAATAAAGCAGTAAATGTTTATTAGCTGATAATATGTATTTTATTCAAGTTAATTGCCTAATATTTTCCCTTCAATAAAAACTTCCTCCCAAGAGAAAAATAACTTCACTCCCTAATATTTATAAAATGAGTTTAGAAGCCTCAGCTGCCAAACCCCATCAAACTTCTAGTTAGACCTGAAACTTCAGCCTTTAGACATCAATGCTTTAGGTAGACATGACAGTAATAAAAATGTTTTGCTTGGAAAGCTTATAAATTAATATCTGTTTACCACAGTGGGATGAAGGTGAAATTTCAATATCAGGTCTAAATTTTTGGATAAGTAATTAGTTCATGTTCATGGATCATCTATACACTAGTTTAGTTAAAGTTAGATCCAGCATGTCAGAGAGAAAGCCACGTACCTGTGGCCTCCCTGTTCATCTCTTCCCCACTGAATATTGCATCCAATAAAATTTTGTAAAAATGCCTAGGGTTTTTATAAACTAGGACAAGTGCACTTATGAGAAGAAAAGAGATGTTTAATGAGAAATGACTCTGACATGACAGAAAAAAAGTTAAGTTATGAAATAAGGATGTAGCAAATAATAAAGTGCTAAGCTGGACCCCGATACATCCTGATGAAACCCCTGAAACTGTACTTATATATGTTAGAAATGGATGCATTTGTATGAGAACCCTTTGTAATTCTGTATCTATAGACAACACCATTGTAGGTATATGCATCACTGAAATATCTGTATTTGTAATTTTACCAAAATCATAGGATGCACGTCCTATGTGGCTGAGGTGGGGAGTGAGAAATGGGAACAATCAGTTGTCCCCTGATAGCCTCGGAACATACCTTATCTGAATCATAGACCGAGTGGCGTGGTACCATCCTTAACTGGAATTCCAGTGACTACTGACCCAGATTATGGCCCGGACTGGAAATTTACTGATGACTAAAGCCAATCCTCTCACAGTCCTACAAAACAGTGGTCCTAAGTGAGGCCCTCTGGGGTCTCCTGGACTGCAGTGGGCTGCGGACAGCATCTCCCTCTGAGTGGGATGCCTCTCAGAGCTGACAAACTCTTCAAGTTTGCTAAAATTGGAGGTCCATCACCAAAGACCAGCAGTGGAGCCTGGGCAGAAACCCTTCACTCCTCGAGCCTCAACCCTCACCCGTTCAGAAATGCCAAGACATTTGATGTATTACACTGAACTCAAGGGGAATTTTTAACAGGTATACCTTTACAGGATATATAAAATCATGTCTGTGTGTATGCATGTGTGAATCGATTTAAGTGGTCTGTAGATGTATGATTTAATTACAAAGCAAGTCTTATACTGCTACTAGATATACATATATACATCAATTATCTTTAGAGATAAACCTTAGACCAAGTCTGAGACTAAGATTGGATGTAGCTGCACCTAGACTCCTCTCTGAAAAGGAGTTTAGAAAGCAAGGGTGTCTATTCTGAACCTTGTGACTCAACAGGTGGGTCCTCCTTATCCCCTGCATCCACGATCTCTCGGTGAATCATCATAACTCGAGTGTAGCTTAATTTTCCTTTGTGTACTTCTTCCATACAGTAATAGAGTGAACCTTGCCATCTTTGAATCTTTAAGTTACTGGTTTGATTAATTTATCTAATCCCTTTCTTAATTGACTGATGATTGAGTGCTATTAAAATATCGCAATCAAATCCTGTGATTTGCCACAAGTAAATTCTAAACTGCTACTAAATCAAACTTTGTAAAGTCACTCATTCACAACAAATTAACATAATCAGCAGGATCCTAATTCAGCATTTGCGACAAATTGGCGCAGTCAGCAGGATGGCAAGTAGTATCACTAATTACTTAGAAATGCATGGAATAATTCCCAGCCCCAAATTCTCAGAATAGGCTCATGATAATTGGCATGATTGGCAACTTGTGGAAGAACAGCTAAAAGTAGCCAGGGAAAATATTAAAAATGGTAAAGGAAAGGCACTTATTTGCAAAATGCTAGGCACCTGTCTAGAAGCTGTCTGTGAAGATAGGAAAAATCTTAATAAAAAGGAGCAGGACCTAAAAGACAAAATAGAAGACAGAAAGGCAACCAAATGAACACTGTCCCTACAAATGAAACAGCTACAGAAACAGTTACAGAAAGAAAAGGAGGAAAACCAAAAATTGGCAGAAAAGGTTGAGATGATGCTTATGCAAGCTCCCAACCCCCTTGACATTATACAAATTAGGAAATTAATTGTATCTCCTGAAGAATGGGATGGAAATGTATGGGGTGACCCCAGTGATAATGAACCAGGGAGAAATGATTCTTTATCTCCTCAAAATAATCCTACATATGTATCTAAGACCATTATAAAAACAGAACAAAGTACTGGGCCTTGGGGTGGACTAGGAGATTACACCAGAAAAATGACCCCATTTTATCCAATCCAAATGGCTAATTTACAAGAATGTTATGGCTGTAAGCTAGGTGAAACTGAAATTGAATATTTATGGACAGTATGTCTAACTAAGGAGAAAGAATTTTACTAAATGGCAATGAAGCCAATGGATTTTTGGGCCTTGGTGTGTCTTTGAATGCTGGCCCTAAGCCTCAAAATGATCCCCACTCGATAACAAATAACATGACATACTGGGCTGGTGGAGTTGATATACAGGAGAGAGGAGAACCTCTAGTAATACCTATTAAATACCTAAATGAACTTTCCACAGCTATTAAAAAAGCTGCCTGTATCCAGGCCAAAAATAAATGTGGCCCTCTTAATGTTCCCATATCAGCAACTGTGGATCGTAATACTTTAAAGCTGTTAATTAAGGGAGCCCCTGCTGTACTCAATCCCTTCCTCACTGCAAAAAAAGATGAAATTAGGAGGGACGCAGACTTCAATGTCTTATTAGATGTAAGGGACAATGTTGACAATCAGGAAGAAGCCCTAGGACATGGGAATCTCCCCACCTGGGCAACATTGATGTGTGATATCCTACATCATGGACGAGAAATGGGATGGGGTGATCTATCTATTGAAACCAAAAATACCAATTGTAACATCAAACAAATTAACCAAACACCCCAAAATAGTTCCCAGGAACTGAAACCCATTGATCATCAACCTAGGACTCAGAAGTGGAAAGAACTATGCAATCAAGCATTGACATTAGGTATTCAGAGAGCTGCAATTCAGGGGCAAGCTGTCAGCATTATCCAAGTTCTAATTTGTGTATTTCAAAGACATGATCAGAGGGAAAACATTCCTAACACTCAAATATTATCACCATCTCCAAGAGGTGGTGATAACGCTTTCCTTCCCCAAAATCAGAAATCAAAAACCAAATAGTGCCTGGATGACATTTGTGTCTGTCTGTCTGGCAAGTGGAATCCTATCAATGGATAAATAATAATGGTCCATATATTTTAATCCCAGTTGGTCCTCAACAACAATTAATAAAATTCCTAATAGATATGGGAGCACAAGTTTCAATATTGACACAAGAAGATGCTGAGAAGCTGGGTATACTACCCAGACAGCAAAGAGTTAAAATCCCTGGAGTGAACAGAGTAAGTGCTATTTGTCAAACTGCAAAAGTTGACTTATGGCTCCTGGGCAAAAAGCGCATGCTGTCTACCCACTCTGCAGTGAAAAATAACTGTGAAAATATTTTGGGCTTTGATGTTTTGAATGGCCAAACCTGGAGTCTTCCAGATGGTAGTATATGATCCTTTGGTTCAGACGTTAACTCTAATCCCGGTAAAGATCAGGAGGCTACAGTGCATTTACTCTGTGCAGCCCCTGCACTCTCTAATTCAAAAGCTACTAATGTACCTCAATACCCAATTTCTGCTGTGGCATGAGACATAATTTCTAAAGTCATAGCTGATTTAGAAAAACAACAAATTATCTCCAGAACCCAGTCCCCATACATAGAACAATTACAGATGCCTCAGTCTAGGAAAGAATTACCACAGCTTATGGGTACTTTAGGATACTGGAGAAAACATGTACCTGGATTTTCTATCATTGCTCGCCCACTTTACTCACTTTTATGAAAGGGAAAACTGCGGAAATGAAATCCAGAACATGAAGAGGCAGTTAAAACTCTAATACAGGAATTAAAAACATGTCAATCATTGGGACCTGTACACCCCCATGACCCTATTATAGCAGAATGGGGTTTTGCTGAGCATGGTACTTACTGTAACCTATTCCAAACTGGCCCAGACGGACCAGAAAGACCTTTAATATTCAGCTCAACTGCATTTAAAGAGACTGAACAGAGATACTTTGAGTGGGAAAAGGGACTTTTATCTTTAGTCCGAGCAGTGAAACAAGTTGAAAAAATACACCAGGGACAGCCTGCACAAACCAGAGGTCCATTTAATTTACTAGAAGCAAACCTAAAGGGAGTTATTTCCCCAGAAGGAGTTGCACAAAAACCTACAGTCAGAAAGTGGTATGCCTACTTGACAGGGATTGCAGAGGAAATGAAATGATCTGAAAGACATACTAAGGTCTCCAAATTACAAATGCCTATAAATGCAGACCATTAGCATTACAACAACCTTGTAAGCCCTCACCAATTTTAGATGCACCTCCCCTCATTGAGGGAACACCAACAGAAAGTGTTTGGTTCACTGATGCCTTAGCAAAAAGGGTAAATGGTAAATGGCAATATAAGGCTGCTGCGTTAGAAATTGTCACCAGCAAGAAAGTAATAGAAGAAGGTGAAGGTAATGCACAAATAGGACAATTAAAGGCAGTTGTTCTAGCAGCACAAAATGGAGCAAAATTTATATATCTAGATTCCTATGCTGTGCGGGCCAGTGCCACATAATGGCTCTGTCAATGGGAATCCCTAAACTGGGAAATAAACAGATCTCCAGTTTGGAGAACTCAGGATTGGCAATTATCATTTGATACAGCCACAAAAACTCCATTCAAGGTGGGACGGGTAAAAGCTCATGCCAAAAATAATAATCAGTCCAGAAACTGGAACCAAAAGGTAGATGAGTTGGCAAAGATTAGGAAAATGGAATAGACAACTCCTTAAATTCTGAGTGGCACTGGTGGGGAGAGTGGCTATGTCAAAAATCAGATCACACAGGTACAGAAGCACTTTATTTTGCTGTACAAAGCAAAGGTTTGCCTCTAGACAGGAAAACTTTAAAGCAATTCTCACAGAATGTCCTCAATACAAATAAAAACTATGAGCAGATCACCCTGTTAAAGCACCACCCCTACATACCAGTCAAGGAAAAGCTTTGTGGTCTACATGGCAGATTGATTTTATCGGACCACTCAAACCTTCTGTGAAATATCGATATATCCTCACAGGAGTAGAAGTAGTCTCCAGCTTGCTTATGGCAACTAAGTGTCGAAAAGCCAATGGACGGAATACAGTACATGGGCTATCATCTTGGTTCTCAAGTCTACCTACTCCTGATACCATCCAACGTGATAATGGCTCACACTTTTCATGCAAGGAGGTACAAGAATGGGCAAAACAAGAAGATATTTCACACCCCATATTACCCTCAATCAAATGGCATAGTAGAAAGAGCTAATGGCTTAGTAAAAAGGACCCTTGAACCACACAAGGCCCAGTGGGATACTTGACTTTCTAAAGTACTTCACCAATTAAATAATTGATATGGACCCACTGGAAGCCCTGTGAGTCAATTCTTTACCAAGACCAAGCCTAATACTCCCCCTGCCAATGAAAGAAAATACCCAATCACATTTCAACCTGGACAACTGGTTATGGCAAATGTACCACAAATTGGAAATGTGCCTATGACTGACTAAACCTCGTGGGAAGCTATCGGTAATAGTGGTAGAAAACATAAGATTATTACTAGGTGGATTTATCCTGTATCATAAAAGGGGTAACCTATTCAGACTCTCCCTACCAAAATAAGTCGTTGGTTTTTTTCTCTTGCAGCACTCCACAGGATAGTGAATGGAAATACTGTGTTCATGTTACTATTCCAAACCCTAGCAATGCTGCACCTCTTAGCCTGTGGTTAAAGAACCATAAAATGGCCATCAACTCACACTCATGTTAACTATACTGGAAGTATGTGAATACACTCTAGTAAGGGAGATTTACACCTTTCTACTGTGGTCATGCACGAACTGAGGTGCACTTGGAAAACGAATGGAGCTGGGACAAAGATGAAGCTGATGGTAAAGTTTCTCAGCTTCAGGGAATGACAGGGAACAAAATTAAAATAGAATGCCGGGTGATCAATGTTCTACTCATGAGAAAGTGTCTCAGATTTCTGTGTACAGCATTACATCAGACTCAATAGCAAAAAATAGAAAACTTTGTGCTTCTGAAAGATTGGACTGTTGGTACAATTTTACTTTAGTACAACCTGGTTTTGTAGTGTGCCTCTGGGCTCATCATAGCATGGGACTATCCTTTAAATTTAAAATAGATGTTACTGAGCCTAGTACAATAACATCTGCCTCAATTGTAAATGATAAAAAAACCCTATCCTCACAAATTTCTGAAATTGGACCATATGTGATCAAAAATACTGGATAACAGCAAATATTATTTAACCCATTATGGTCTCTCAAACGAGTGGAACCGTCAATGCAGGTTGACATTGCTACCTACCTGTTCACCATGACTAAATACATCTTATATGGGATCATTGGCATGGTTACATGGTTAACCCTCACCTCTCCAACGTGAGTAAAGAGAGATGTAACTGGTGTCATAGGGACAAGATTGGAAGTCTTCAATAGTATAGATGCTGAAATACTCATAAATAAATGAAGCACAACAAGTGATTTGCATAAATTATAACTCCCCTTATGGTCTTTCCAATTAACATTGGGAATTAGTCAATGGCTTGTAGCTGACATATTACCTAAGTGGGAAAAAAACAGTGAAAAAGACCACCAGCTAATCATGGACGCATTAGGCACAGCTCAAACTAATCTCTCTCTTGCTCTTGTATTCAAGCTCAATGGTGGATATAATCTACAGTAACAATTATAAAGCAAGGCAATGAGGGCACCTTGCCCACTGGAATTTGAAAGGTAATCTGGGATAATGCAACTCAATTTGAAAGATAGATGCCACTCCTGGTGGCATCTAATCAATTTTACCTACAACCCTACTGACAGTAAAGCCACAACTTTTGTATTAACAATACGCAATGCTTCAGTATACACCATATACCCAATCATTGCACTGGGATTAAACCACAGTGGAACTGTCCTGTAATTAGAATTGGCTGGAACTAACCATCCATAAGATGCCAGTATGGAGCTGTAAGTAAAAGAAATGTGTTAAGTGAAAGAGGAAGAAATAGATGGCAAAAAAAAACAGCACAGAAGAAATGCTAAATTTTAGTGGGTCAATCCAGTAAATAAGCCTTCCTCATTCCCAAATCAGGTCATGCTTTTCACTCCTGCTAACTAACAGTGCCAGAGAGCATTTCTTTTAGCTTCAAGAATATACTGGGCAAGATTTTCTACCCTAGTCCTGACATGTAGGATGAAAAACTGGACATGAGCAATGTGTGCTTCCAGCCCAGAAAGCCATCCGTATCCTGGGCTGCATCAAAAGAATTGTGGCCAGCAGGTCGAGTGATGTGGTTCTGTCCCTCCACTCTGCTGTGTCCAGCTCTGGAGTCCTCAGTACAAGAAAGACATGGACCTGTTGGAGCAGGTCCAGAGGAGGGCCACACAAATGACCTGAGGGATGGAACATCTCTGAGAGGCTGAGAGTTTGGATTGTTTAAGGTGGAGAAGAGAAGGCTTTGGGGTGACCTTATTGTGGTCTTTCAATATTTAAAGGGGGCTTATCAGAAAGATGAAGGCAGACTTTTTAGTAGGGTCTGTAATCACAGGACAAAGGGTAATGGTTTTAAACTAAAAGAGGGTAGATTCAGATTGCATATAAGGAAGACATTCTTTACAATGAGAATGGTGAGACACTGGAACATGTTGCCCAGAGAAGTGGTAGATGTCCCATCCCTGGAAACAATCAAGGTCAGGTTGGACAGGGCTCTGAGAAACCTGATCTAGTTGAATATGTCCTTGCTCATTGCAGGGGGGTTGGACTAGGTCACCTTTAAAAGTACCTACCAACCCAATCCATTCTGATTCTATCTTCATTTGACTACAATGCATGCAAAGTAGAGGGGCTATTTTTGGGACTGGGTGTCTTTAAGAATGCCAGTAAAAACCAAAACAAAACAAAAGGCATAATCCAGGAGATATTCTATTTTACCTTTCCATGATCCTTATTCAGCCTCTGTTGTTGGCTGACTGGATGTCAGCTAGCATATTATTAATGTATGGGAGCTCATGGTAAACAAAGGTATAATGACACCTTGGTGTCAGATTAACAAATGGGGAATTAAGCCACAGAGGGCTAAGGCTTTTGCAATGGAGAAAGCCATAGCAGGGAAGGAGTGAAAGATTTGATCTTCCAAGTTATACATTGGCATGCCTGTCACTAGACAATTTTTTCTTCCAAATTCATACTGGGATTGCAGCTAGATTTAGGAAAACAACAAAAGAAAAAGTAAATTCCTTTACTACTCCTTAATATCTTTGCAAAAAAAAAGTGTTTGTTGGAAAGCTTCAACATCAGAATTTTGGATAGGTGATATCTGACTCCTGGAGTGTATTTCAATTTCAGCTAAACTGTCTTATACCCTGAGTATCATGAATGCTGATTTAGGATCCTGTTTTAATAGCACTCAGTCATCAGTCAACTAGCAAAGGGATTAGATAAATTAATCAAACCAGTAACTTAAAGATTCAAAGATGCCAAGGTTCACTCTATTACTGCATGGAAGAAGTACACAAAGGAAAATTAAGCTACACTCGAGTTATGATCATTAGAGTTAGAGAGAGAGAGAGAGTCGCTTGGATTAGAGAGATTGTGGATGCAGGGGATAAGGAGGACCCACCCGTTGAGTCACGAGGTTCAGAATAGACACCCTTGCTTTCTAAACTCCTTTTGTACCAGACAGGTTACAGCAACCACTTAAAAGATATCAATGTAAAGTATTAAATGATCAAGTTGGATGACAATGACAATTCTTCCCAAATCCAAGAAAATGAACCCTGATGAGTTGTAAGAGTGAAATAGGAACAGTAAACATATGAGAATAAGACCAAATGTTGTCTGGAGGCAACAACTGAGATAAGAATATAGTCAATAATTAAAGAAAAAAGTAATATCAAAATTTCCAGACTGTTTTGATGACCATCCCTGAAGGTATTTAAAAGACATATAGATGTGGCACTTAGGGATACGATTTAGTGGTGGACTTGGCAGTGTAAGGTTTGTGGTTAGACTTGATGATCTTAAAGATCTTTGCCAATCTAAATGATTCTATTCTATGATTCTTACCATTTTTGAGTTATTTCATCATTTCCTGTTCAGGAGTACAAAAGATGCAATGGTTAATAGTTTCCATCTCAAACTGAAAAAAAACCCAACCCCCAAACCAAACCTATATACCAGTTCTAACATTCTGTGCGTTTCAGAGATATGGAAAAACAGATAAAATATTCCACACAAACCCCAGTCACCACAAATATATTCTCACCTCAGTTATAGGAAACAAGTAGGTTTTGATGGCCTTTTGACCCACGGTCATTACAACCAAAACTACATTAGTGAAACAGAGTATTTTTCTTCATCCCATTGCTAATCCAAAGTAGAAGTCAAGATCTATCAAGTTTTGTATTATATGTGAAATTGTAACAGCCTAATTTTTGAAATGAATCCCTGAAGCTTTGAGGCGAGTAAATTTTCAACAACTAAAGCTCTGTAAGTTTTTGGCAAGTTTTTAAACCAATATGTCATCAATTTTGGTTCTCACCATTGTGGATCAAACAAATACGTGGTCTGCAATCATTTTAAAAGCTGCTGCTTTTAAAAATCTGTCCAGCTGTTCTACTACCTACAATTCCTCCTTACTCACTGCATCAAATTAACAGAAGATTTTAATGAAAAATAAACCCACTAAGCATGTGCCTGATCACAGGTAACCAGCACATCACTATGAAACTCTCCTAGGCATGGAGAACAGTTAACATAGGACCATCTGGACTGCTATAGTCAGTGGCCATTGAGTTAGATGCCTAAATACATTTGGTAGTTTCCAGTAGTCTCCTGACTTCATCCTTATGTACTTAAATTTTCTTGTGAACTTAACACAAACCCTGCTATCTTAAAGAAAGATTTAAAAAAAAAAATCCAGATGTGTGGAGGAGTTACTGAATTACATCTGTAAATAAAAGTGCAGAAACAGTCAAGATCAGCTGCTTTCGTGACAAGCTAGGCAGGTATGATCCACGTCTGGTCTAGAAGCCGTGCAATCATTTTTGTATGGGACAGTCAATGAGCTGACAAGAACTGCATCTTAGACTTCCCCAAATAACCTCATTTATAAATTAATTAGGCTCGATCCTAAACACAATTAGCTAGTTTGTTCCTACTATTCCTGTTAGAAGTCTATTATGGAACATCACTCGCAATGATTTGGATTTGTCCTAATTGCTCACTGTCAGGGCTCACAATACCTTCTACAGTTATACTGAGATCACAATTACATTTGTAAAAGGAGGTCATTCTTAAAAAAATTTAATAAGATGAGTCACCAGTGGATTAGTTTCCAGGTACATGCCTCTCCAATTTATTTCTCTACACTACATCTTTGTTCCTCTAGACCTTAAGGTCACTTATGTCTTCCTACCTAATATCCTGATTCTCTGTGATGATGTTATTGATGATGTTTGTCAACTGTGTGCCATCAGTGAAGTTCACTAGTACAAGGTTATTGCAAAAAGACAGCCCTTCTGGTACATAATTTTTTACCCTCATGATTAATAAAATCTGAAACAAAGTCAACCTCAGTACTGATTCTTAAGGATTTACTACAGTAACAACTTCAATATAATCTGCTGTCATATGACACATCAGCAAAGTCATCAGTCCCCAATTTTTCTAATATGCTCCTTTTCCAACATTATATGACTTTAAAAATGCCATTCTTTAAAAATAACAATATCAACAATAGAATCAACTACATTTGCTGTATCTTCAATGAAAAATATTTTCTCTGACATACTTTGCCTTTGTCTCAATTTACTTCCATTTTTTTCATTATTAAGGAATATTATATCACATTGAAATCAGGCAAATCTGTTCCTTTCAACGTACTTTTGTCATTGTTTCTTGCAAAGGCACCGTATTAGCTCTTTTATAGTCAAATGGTGTGACCCTAATGTTGAGACATTGATTAAATCCATTTTCCAGATATTCTATATTTGCAACTTTCTGTCACAGTTCTTGGGAATTCTGTGATGTAGGCTACTTGACTTTACTAGCATGAGTGCGTTATTCACACTGCTATCATATTGTTGGGTTTGGACTTTTTAAAGCTTATTCAATCTGTGTGATAGAATTCAGAGCAAATTAATGTTTTTAGACACTTCTTCTGTTAGAGACTTTTCTTACATTAATTTGTGATTGTAAGAAAACTAGCTTCTAAAAAGCAAAAGAGTAAGTCTTGTCTGCTAGGGAAAGAATACAGCACCAGCCTTATTAACCTACTTATAAAAGATAGACCAAAGCAGGTTTATTATACAACGTTTCTTACTTTTAAGAGTAAGGTAGAGGATACCTGTCCTGCTTTGAAATGAAAAGTAATTAAGTATGGTAGTAACCCATCACTTTATTTATTAATCTAAATTTAATGAATGACATTTGCTTTAAATGAAAGCATGTGAAAGAAGATAGACTGATACTATTAAAAGAAAAGTCTTTACTTCATTCCTTGGTCAAGTATGATATGATGGTATAGTTTTTAGCTGTGACTCACTAACAGTGCAATACCAATAAACTTTAAGCCTTTCCTGTGGTGAAAGGTTGATTCAGTACCTAAATGCAATCATTCCTGGCATTTTCCTTGCAGACATTGCCAACAGTATCAAAAGATATGTTAGTTTTATTCTGTAGTTTTCCTGCTCTCATGGGACCTTGGATGTCTCAAACATTTCTCATTTAAGCTTGAAGTAAAGTTAAATCCTTTCAAAGGAGGAAAGCTGTTTAGACAAATCCACTCAGTTACTTTGTGCTGTTTCCTCATCTAGCTCACTTTTTGACCAGTTTCCAAAGTTGTGAGCTTTTAAGCCTGTAAGACTGCTAAAAAGGACTGAATCTTACTTTGTGTAAAAAAAAAAGAAAAAGAAAATAAAGCTCACTCTAAGGTTAAACTCCTGCTTCCCAAATTTGAGAAAAATTCTTCAAAGGTAGAAAATGTTAAAGGTTTACTCAGGTGGAAAAAGGCAAACAGTGTTGCAAAATCCAAAGGTGGGGAAAAAGTCAGGAGGTAAAAAGACAGGTATTCTGTTAAGATCTGACAAATTATGCACAGCTAATATGTGAGAAATACTGCTACCCTATCTGTTCATAAGTAAGTTCACAAATATGTGCACAAAGAAACGTTAGTAAATTATTTAATATTTTACATTTCTTAACTCTCTAATTCTGAATCTGTGTGGGAAATTATCTTCCTGTCAGGCACAATAGTCCTGAGCCTTACAAAAAGAATTTTACATTCTATGTTGAAAGAAGATAACAGGATACTCAATACCCCATCTGAAAGTCAATCACGATCATTTTCAGGCCTACTGAACATTTTGTTATTAAAATCAGCAGCAATGCTTCAACAGGAGACATTCTTAAAAGCTCATCCTAGAATTACCACAACCATGGGAGATGCAGGAAGATGCAGAGGGTTTGAGTTGCAGTTTCAAGAGGTTTCTCTCTATATCTCCATGCAGCATCCTGACCAGTAGATTACTGATTAACTTATGGTGTCACCCTCACACTAGAACGTAAGTCTTTTAAGTTAAAGTATAAACATGACAGCTATGTTTCCAGGTAGACATTCAGTACTGATGAACTGATATTTTTCATTGAAGAGTCCCAACTGTCTGAATTTATTTCTTCTGAGAAGTGACTTGTAAGTTTGTGCTGGTTTTGGCCGAGATAATTTTCTTCTTAGTAGCTAGCAAATAGGGCTATGTTTTGGATTTGTGCTGGAAATAGTGTTGGTAATACAGGGATGTTTTTGTTACTGCTGAGCAATGCTTACACAGAGTCAAGGCCTTTTCTGCTCCTTACCCTACCCCACCAGCAAGGAAGCTGGGGGTGCACAAGAAGCTGGGAGGGGACATAGCTGGGACAGCTGACCCCAATTGACCAAAGGGATATCCCACACCATATGATATCATGCTCAGCATACATAGCTGGGGGAAGAAGAAGGAAGGGGGGGACGCTCGGAGTGATAGCATTTGTCTTCCCAAGTAACCATTACATGTGATGGAGCCCTGTTTTCCTGGAGATAGCTGAACATCTGCCTGCTGATGGGAAGTGGTGAATGAATTCCCTGTTTTGCTTTGTTTGCAAGCATGGCTTTTGCTTTACTTGTTAAACTGCCCTTACCTCAAACCACGAGTTTTATAACTTTCACTCTTCCGATTCTCTCCCCCATCCCACTGTTGGGGGGGAGTGAGCGAGCAGCTGTGTGGGGCTTAGTTGCTGGCTGGGGTTAAACTATGATGAAGTTATTCACGTCCACTGATATTTGCATCGTTCCGGATTTGCAATTGGCTCTTGAAAAATATATGGCTGGTAATACTTCTGTGCCTTGATACATTCACTTTCAAATCCATAAGGAGCGTTCTGAAGAACTGTTCAAACAGTTCTATATCATACATAGGTAGAGAGGTATTTGATTTTTTTTTTTATTCTAGATGAAGGGATTTTCAGTCTATCACCATAGAAATTTGTGTTACTTTGTTCCTGATCATAATCAATGTACCTTAATCTTGTCCTGTGAAAAAAAGAATACGGGTCTATTTCATAGGCTACTATGGGATAAAAATTGTGACCACTAGGCAGTACAGTAATGAGAAGTTCATAGACCGTCTTACTTTGGTATTTGTTGCTATTCATTGCAAGCAACTTTTAAACCCCAGTTTTAATCACCAAAATGAACAAAATACAGTGCAAAACTGATTATTTTTTAATAAATATATTCTCAGTTTTTATTAGAATATTTGCTTAGCTTGTGCACTGGGCATTAATCTATGCAATATATTTTTTTTTGCATAAATACATTTAGATCTAAAAGCTCAATTCAGATCTGGAAAACATCTTTAAAATAGCATCATGGAATTCCAAGATATTCCTTTGCATTCTAAATCTCTTTTAAAATTAGCTTGAAAATGTCCATCCCATCTTATGTATTCATATACATATATATAAAATAATAAACCTGAAATTAATGTAATATATGAAATTATACACAAGAAAATAAAAAATGAACAGTATGCAACTCAATTACACAGGCTAGACTCTCCATTTTCCATGACAAATCACTGTAGCATATCTAATTAAGGATTACAAAGCCATGGCTGAAGTTGACAGTTCTGGATGTTTCTTTAGTGAATTTAAGGTAAGTAATCACATCAACAAGTTTACACACAAGGAGCAGAACGGAGGAAAACCCACAACGTTCACAGTCTTTTTTTTTCTGGTATTACGTATGAGGAGTTCAAAATAAGAATGCAACATGAAAACAAACTACACTTTCAGATTCAGACATGCTTTGGGCAGAAGTGTTAAGCTGATTTGTATGAAGAATAGAACAATAGCAATAACAAAATTGACCCCTAATAGCCAAAAAGAGCAAGTCATCATAAGTGACATCACTGAACAGTATTGTCCTCTACAGCTGGTTAACTACATCAGAGCATTAACCACAGACCAGTCAAGATATCATGTCACTTTGAAGTGTCTCATCATTCTAATCAATGCTACAGGATAACAGATAATGTTCAATCTTTAAATACTTCATATATATTCAAATGAAAGGTAATCAACACATTCAAAAATAAGACTTTCAGTCTGTAAATTTGTCATTGTTTATAAATGTCACTTGCAGATTCTAGAAAACACTTCAACAGAATTAAAATAAAATAATGCTATGTGTCAACCTCCCTCCCTTCCCACAGGCTTAGTTCCCTGATCCATTTAATGATCTTGTTTCAATTCAGTAGTAATACATTATGAAAGTCTGGCAATCCAAGCATCTTTGTAAAACATCTTTTATATTACTATTATTTTTACCATCATGTCTTTTAACATTAAGCTGTAATATAAAAAGTTGAAGATAAAAAAAAATGAAATAACATCTAATTTTGCACTCATAACATTGAAATAACTTTCTGAACAGTAGTAAACATTTTTCCATGCTTTGATCCAAGTATCATCTATCTAGTGTGTATACATGATTTAATTTTTAAGTAAGAAGCGGTCTTTGTTACTGCACCGGAGTTTGGTTTTAATATAAATTACTGCAGAGAGCTATGTTATCTGAATTTAAATTCTGACCCTAATCGCATTTTAGCAGCAGTAAAGGAAAAGTTCTTTCAGTTTCCTCATGGATGAGAAACCTATCAGTTATGAACATATTTTGAATAGAAACAAAAATAAATTTAATAGCAAGAAAAAAACATTTGTAGAATTCTACTTTATGCCTTTTATGACAACATAGTTACTAGTGCTTCAAAGTGATGAAATTCTGAATTAGCTTGGAAAAGAAACACTTAAGAACAGAATTCTAAGTCATTACTACCTACTTCTAATTTCTTCTTTGGTTTCCACATGCAGGCAAATCATAAAGTGCAGACAGAATCAACTCTGCTTTCAGAGTACAAGCTTGGGGCAAGGTGACGAGACAGTATATCTGAAATTGGAGAAAGCATATGCAAGGGGGTACTTCACTGCCTCTGTGCGCATGAGAGGTAGAAGATTGTCCTTTTACTATGGCAGTGCCCAGGTAACTGAAACAAGCCCACTTCAGGGCCACAGCAGTTCCCAGCAGGTTTGGAAGGAGGCACTTGGTAGTCGATCTTCAAATACTGTCATGCAAACCTCCCATAACTCCGTGTCATTCTAAAAATGTTGAAAGCTACAATATACTAGTTCCTCAGGTTTCCAAACATGCAAGTGAGTGAACAGGTATATTAAGTCTCTCATGACATGAGACTGTTACACATGAACTACTTTTTCTGGAGGCAGGGCTTATGGCTGCTCGTGAACTTCCTGAATCAACAAAGTTGTGAAGTGGGAGGGTTTTAAGGAATAACACAAACAAAATCCCAACAAGAACAATAACAGGTCAAAAGATCCCAGCAAAAGACTGAGAATACCTATCTCATTCTTGGCAGATACAACCTAATCTGAAAGTTCTCCAGGACTTCCAGACAATCTGTTCCCTACGGTATCTGGAGGTGGGGTGGGGGTGGGGGCTACGAAGTTCCTTATTGGCAACATTTTTATCAAAGGCACAATTTTTATCAAGGGTATGAAAGGCAGCACATGCCTACTAATAATGACATAACCAAGAAACTAAAGCACCTTTCTATCCATCCTGAGTTTAAACTCACTTTTCTGAAACAGTTTCCAGTTCTGTGTAATTACAGTACTTCCAATGTATACCAAAACTACATCATTCTAAAGTGGCATCTTCCACCTACTATGTCTAAATGGTCATCTACAACCTATTCTGACTTCTTACTAACTTTAGGATTCAACTCAGCTGTTAGACTCACCTCCAATCCTTTATGAGCATCACTTTTTTCTAGTAAAGTTCATAGAAACATCTGACATTTTGGGAAGTTCAATGAAGAACAAAGATTTTACTCTCTTGGGGAGTGGGGAGCAAATTGGGACTTCCTGGACATGAAAGATTAGTTAAAATGGCCATACATCACCAACTCATGGTTGTCCTTCTTACATAAGGAATTCATTGGGGAAAAAAATATGGTATTTTTATCTTGTACCTGACTAAGCCTGTTATACCTAGGAGCAACCAGAAACATCAAGAACAGCACTCTTCTCTCTTCACAGGTTGATTAGCCATTTTCTCTCTACCCCTCTGCTCAAAGGTTTCAGTTCAACCAAGGATTATAAAGATCAAGATAAGGGGAAATATCCACCAGCTCCCCAGGTTCCCTCTGCTGCTCTAGACCCAGCAGAACTGATGGAGTTTTAAAGGGAAGCTAGTCCTGGATGACTTAGAGTTACCTCCCTGCTTTTCAGCCCCCTCCAACATGCAGTTCTGCTCCCCACAGCCTACCAAGGAAGGCACCTCTTACAGACTGGGAACCACGGAGGAAGAGAGACACTGCGCAGAGTGAGTGCTGGGGGAAGAACACTGCATGGAATTGCACCATTCAGTGGTCTGTGAAGCCTACAATAATTCAGGAGTTTCCTCTCTGGAAGTAACAATTTAGTCATTCCAGCTGGTCACTCTAGGTCCCTAATGGCAAACAATTTTTCAACATTATCTTCAGGCTACTTTTGCACAGCCTCATAGAACAGTAATGCCCATAACAGTGACCTCTCTTGGTGCTAAGTTTTCATTATATGCGTGGCATGAGGATGAAAGAGGCCATTTGTCTTCCACTGTACCAGCCAGGGAAAGCTTCTCTCACTGTTTTTTACAAGCTGGGTAGTTTTTCTTACAGGTTGTTTCTAGGGCAGTCTAAGAGATGTTCTGTGATTGAAGGAAGAAAAAGCTTTTTGTAACCCTTGCCCCTTCCTCTAGTTTCAAATATCATATGAAAAAGGGCATGCTTCATTTGCCCATACCTTTTTACTTTGTATTTTTTTCTGCTATGCTCACTTCTAGAATTGCATTGCATAGATGAATGGTAGTAGCTATACAGTCTTAGTCCATGGGAAAGTTATTATATTCACAGTTTTCCTTTCTCACTTGTAATTGATTCCAGAGAGAAATCACAGACGTTAATACATATTATCTCATTTGCAGTACAGATGTCTAATCACAAAGCCGTTCCCTATGTGAAACTCCCACTGAAGCCAGTCAGAGTCATGCCTGTAAGTGGACAATAAGGTCAGGAGCAGATTTACTTTCATATCATTTTTATGCATTGACAGAGTATGTTTACTTTCTAATACATTACAATGAGTGATGGGTAAACCACAAAGTGTCTCAGTGTTTGGACAAACACCAAAAACTGTGGATGCTCTTTTGAACTGTATTCCAACTGTCTAAAGCCACCTGATTCCCCACAGCTGGGCTGGAAGTCTTACAAGATTAGATATTTCAGCACTTCTGCTTCCCATCCTAGCCAAGTGAAGATAGTTTAAATCTGAAAGGGGGGGGAGAAAAAAAAAAAAAAAGACCATGGCAAGCATTAAATATAAACTAGATTTTCAAATATTTACCTGTTAATCTGAGATTCCAGTAAAATTCTGTTCTTAATGTGGGTATCTCAGTGAACCTGACCCCAGATCATATTACACTTTATTTGTTTTCTCTTTCAGCAGCTGCAGGATACTCATTTCTAACCTAGGTGGTGGATTTAGATCCCAGCCAAACACTTCAGTCTGATATAGAGAGCAGGATGTCTGAGTCAGTGATCCTGGAACTAACAGACAGACTCCTAATGATGCCATAACATGACAGAAATGAGACCCAGTCTTGATTTCATCTTAGTTCCCCTGAAACTAAAAGAGCAGAATGCTAAAACTTTAATCACCTTTCCTATTAAGGATTATGTTCTGCTAGCTATTGGAAATAATGTGGCTCCTGAGGGAATAGCTGTTGAATTTTTGATAGAACCCACTGTATCAGTCACTTTGCATATCTCATTTTTACATTCCCATGTTAATCAACCTGAAGCTTAAATTAGCCAAACTTAGTCATAGCTAAATGATGATATTTTAATATCCATTTTTCTTGATGACAGAACTATGCATCAGATGCCCTGTGAAAGTAAACACTGCACTAGATTAGCACTTTCTCTCTAAATTTTACTGTGTTTCTTGGCAGATGTTATGAGAAACTTAATCTGAGGTTTATCCTAGCAGGTACTGATGATTTTGTTCAAAACACTTACGCAAGCAATCTGGCTGGCTGCTTTAAAACTTCATTACAAATATAGAAATAGTTCATAGTAAGAACAGCTGCATTTTGCTCCAGTGCCATCAATTAGAGTATTTCAATAACAAGAAACCGAAATCCCACAATATGCACCCACTAATTAGTTCTTTTAACACCTAAGGTCTTCTTATATTAAATATTTCAGTGAAACTGCTACTAGCATTAACAGATTAAAAAAAGTATGTTTATGCATTTAATTTATATATGTTTAATTTTAAAATAATTTCCTCAGAAAAACTATCCTGGCTGTTCAGGGAGCAGCAGGAGTGGGGCTGCTCTGGGACGGAGATGAGCTGGGAGCCGTGATGACCCCAGCACTCCAGGCTGGGCCGTGATATTCCCGCAGGCTGCAGTCCCATGGTACCTGATCAGGGGTGGTGGTAGCAACAGGTCCAAATGACCATCCCAAACAAGGCAAGGCAACGAGTCAGGTCCACAGTCTAGCCATGAAGATCAATCAAAAATAGCAGGAGTCTGGGCTGGAGGCAGGAGTAGAGGTAAGGCTACACATAAGCTTAGTTCAAGGCCCATCCAAGAAGCCCAGCCAGGAGGGCAGAACAGCAGGCAGCAGGACTAGGCACATATGTACTTTTCATGTCACTCAGGCAAAGTGGGGGTGCCCAGACTCTAGCTTAAAAGGAGCCCTCAGATGCACAGGCAGGTCCCAAGTGGGGCTGGTCAGTGCAAGTATGCCCTTTTGGTGCCCCCTGGGACCTAATAGCTTTCATTCCGATATACTGACATAAGAAGTAGATCCCATGTTTTTGGACCCCTGTGAAAAGTATCGCAGTAATATTATTTTTTCAGGTGTGAATTTCTTCGAGGTTGGGGAAGGGGTAACATCTGAGGTACTATACTATGCAGCAAGGGAAGCTAAGCGTTCTGAAAAGTCTTCTATGTGGCTGACCATGCCTAACCTCAGCTAGTGAAAACTTGATAAGCCACTTTTCCTGTCCTGCTTCCTCCTGCTGTCCCTCCAGTCATTTGACTACAGAAAGTCACTGAATAGGTCAGAGCAGCTTCAAGGAAGTTATAACAGACACTGAACATGAAAAGGGCTGGGGGGGAATTTTCATACCTGGGACAGATAAAGCTGCCTCAGACATATTCACTGGAAACAGGAAAAGATGTGGGATAGGAATGGAGAATAATGAAAAGAAACAAAAAAACCTTTAAATGTTAACAATTAATTATATTTAGATAATAAACTGATACAAGACATCAGTACAACAAATCAAAGCAATAATCTCTGATTCCAGAACTTGCCTAAACATATAATTCTATCAATGAATGAACATTTATTTCCTTGGATAAATTAATTATTTATGTTGGGTGAATTATTTTTGTGAGATTTTAATAAAGTATGAATTTCAGTTGCAGCTTTTCCCACACAGATCTCTGTCTGCCTTGTATCTCAGCTCATTCTACAGCTTTTCCCCACTATCATAGAATCATAGAATCACCTCGGTTGGAAAAGACCTTTAAGATCATCGAGTCCAACCGTTAACCTAGCACTGCCATCCCACCACTAAACCATGTCCCTGAGCACCTCATCTATCCTTCTTTTAAAGACCTCCAGGGATGAGGACTCCACCACCTCCCTGGGTAGCCCATTCCAGAGCCTGAAATGGGGTCCTTAATGAGGTTTCTTTCCTTTATCTAGTTATCCAGTTTCCCAAAACTGGTAAGAGTATCTTTCTGTTAGAGCTTCCCACCACTGCCACATATGAACTGGAAAACGGGTTCCCACTTTACTAGATGCACACAATAACAATAGCATGACTTCATAAGCATTGTTTCCATAGGTAAACAGAGTTAAATTAGTCTGGTAAAAATATCTGGCAAGTTCAGTTAACTATTATCATCAAAATAGCAATGGTTTTGGTTCTTTTTTAGAGCCACATCTTCATAGGACTGTTACACAAAGTGAAGGCAGGAAATATTTTCCTGAAATTTGATAGGTGGCAGCTCAGCCATGTTTGTGTATATAAAACATGTCTAAATGTTTATGATCAGAAAGCTGGATAGATAGAAAGTGATCCTTAAGTTCAGAAACTGGAATATACCCTTAGAATGTTGCAAAATGTTAAGTTCTGTGCCATATACATTAAATGCACTTTGGACATAAACTAAGTCTATTACCACCTTCCATTTTTGTGATGGAGTAATTTCCCTTAGGTTCTTCTACCAGTTCATTTGCATAACATTTCAGCTCCAGGAAGAACAAAATCAGCCAATTAGTATCTCATGATGCAAATAAGACCCAAAATCCTGAAGTATGTGGTGCAGTCAACAAAAATCACTGTCTCATTTAAAATAGAGAAAATTCGGAAAGGATCCTAAAAGTAAACAACAGTTATATGACAAAGCAAAATTGTGGGAATTACAAGATTTATTTCAGCCAACATGTTAATCTTTTGTTATCACATTAAATCTTTTTATCCAATTGGAAATTTGGCCAATTTGTAATTAAAGTTTTTTAGGGTAAAGACAAGACTTTTGCTGATTTTGTTCAAATACCCTATCAGTGTTAGTTAGATTTTAATTACTGCAAATATTTTGTGAAGAGCTGGTATACAGGAGCTGCAGCTATGGGTCTATCTAACCCAAACTACATAAGAAATGCATAAACAACTCATATAAAGGAAAAATAGCTAAACCACCTCTTTTTCTGGAAGAAAAAAAAAAAAAAAGCAAGCTGTTGAACAATTTCATAAACTCCCTGTGCTGTACTAGGAACAGAAAGACCTGAAACTCAAAGTAGGTACAAAGCCTGGATTACATTAGAAGCTGCAAAACTGAAAAAAGAACAAGCTAAACTGTAGCTGTAGCCTACATTCCTATGCCATTGTCCATGGTTCTTTTTTTTACAATGTTCTATTTTCCATATACATGTAAGGAATGTGGAAGAACCTGTCTACCTCTTACCAGAAATTCTGTCTCATAATTTCTGACAATTATTACTTTTCAAAAGATTTACCTTCCTTCCTGACTGTAAAAAGGAGTAGATATAATAAACCTTGTGCTTTAACTTTGTCTTTCAACCATACAAACAAGCACCAGAGAGCCAAGCACACCACCAGTCTCTGCAATGCATTCCCTGCTAGCTCCCTATGGTGATGCAGCTGTGAAACCTTACATCAGACTGCTGTGTGAGAAACAGCTGTGAGAATGAGCTGTGGCTCATTAGGGTTTTACCCTCTTCATTTAAGATCTGCATTTTAAGTTCAGGTCCTTGCATTTGGTCCATACCCACAGAATGAGGTATACTTGAGGTATGCTTGGCTTGGCTAATCCTGACTGCTGACATCCTGGCTCAACCTTGTATCTGTCTCATTCCCCAGGACTTGTCTGGCACTCACTGGACTATTGGCTGAAGCTGGTTATTGTCACTGGGCCTCCTCTTCTCTTCTTGCTTAGGCGTTGTTTGATGGCAGTCCTATCAAGGACCTGTCTCCCCTGCCTGCCTTGCTGACACCCTTGGCTCCCACCTGTCCTTCTTTTGGGGAGCAGATTGCTCTTGCTGTCCCCTGAAAGCAAGCAACATAAAGCAGCACGCACATGTGGGGTGTATATGGTCAATAAGCCCATGTACCCTTGCCCCTTATGGGCAAGAACTACAGATGTAATTACTATCTCAGTGACTTTTTTCCCCAAACTTTACCGAAGATGCTATTGCAAAGCCCACTTCATGTATGCGAGCTGGCTAGGTCATAACAGTACAATTTCTTTTTCAATTAAGAAAATAAATGCCAAGATGTGAAGCCAAAAAAAAAAGTTATGAAAGGAAAATAAGTTGTATGAGTCAACAGTAACTACCCAGATGTCCTTACTCAATAGTGGAAAGAGCTATACAATGAAGGACGCTTGGTTTGTGTGAAACTCTGTGTAAATATGTCTCCCATATGCTGCCTTCAAAAATGCCTGGAAAAGTAGCTTGATTTAGTTGGAGGAAAGGTGAGACAGAGGTGAGCAATTAAATGAACTAACTTCAATCTCAGTTTAGGAGGAACCTAATGCTTTCACTACAAATAGTATTCTATGCAGAATTTTTTCTTTTACAAATCTCTGAAATTCATCCATATCATTACTTTACTATGCCTATCTTTTCCAGCTCTCACTGCATATTTTTCCCTAGCTTTTTATCTGCCATTCCTCCTTTTATCTCAGTCTTTTCTTAGAAGAGCACAAACCCAATCACTCAAGCCTGAGCTGACGTTTCAAGCCCAGGATTTTCAAGTGGGTTAAAATTAAAAATGAATTTACCTATCTTTATCTAGCAAAAGCCTTTTTCAGTATTCCATTAGTTATTTCCCTTCACTCCTAAATTTATTCCATTCTCAAGTACCATAGTACTTCTTCACGGCAGTATAATATACCAGACAGCCATTAATCCTCTGAAGTAGATCAGCACTGGTACTTGGCTGCCAATTAGTTTCTTGCACATCCTGATATTAAAAGTTTTGCTGTATATAGCCTGGTAAATTATGTTTTGTCCCATATTTTGATTATTTTGCTACTTTATCAGAGTTCTCTGGCTTTCTTGAATATAATTCACTTGATGTAAATGACAAGAAAAATGTATGAAACTGAGATAAAATTCTCTGTAAAGGTCATGGAGGTTTACTGTGAGACAAAATAAAAGTTTTATCTGGAAAGAAATGTATATATTTCCTATGTTTTAGTCTTTTTGTAGCCTCTTTTCATGCAAAATGAATGGTTTTTTACGAATTCATATGTGTCTATGCTTATTCAGCACCTGAAATGAACCTAAGTCTGTAGTGTCTTATGTATCTTCTCATCATCTGAATTGTCATAATCACAAGGTTAACAACTTCAAGAGAAGTCACAAATAGAAGCAGCTATTTTCAACACCTTGTTTTTAGGAAAAAATCCCTACTCAGTAGAACACAGATGATTTTAAAAATTATTGCCAAGAGATCTTCTGAAAGATTTCCTGTCCTATGTTAATGGACCTTGAACGATGATTTTCTGATCCTCCAGTAAAGATAATGATTGTGTTTCTCACTTACCTGAACATCTTTGACATAGGTATTCAATTGTCATTATTTTCAGCTCAGAAGAAATATAGAAGTTTAAGAATTAGCTTAATTTCTGCAACAAAAGGTAGCAAAAATCCTACTAGAAATAAAGTTAAATTCACAAGTATGTTAAAATTCTTATTAGGGAACACAATGAAGTGCTGTTATTCTTCATCTTTAATTGTTCATTTCCCTTCCTGGAGTTTATCCTTAACATGTAGGAAGCAATCATTCTCTTAGCAGTCACTTGTTATTCTAAATAAGGCAAGGTCTTGCAGTATCTTCTACAATGCTTGTTGGTATTTTGCTTAAATTGTAGGGAACAGAATAGATATCTGGAATAGGGTATTCACAGTAATGATGTGTCAGTGCTTTTCTTGTTGCTACTGGACAGGCCTGTTTTTTTGACTGGGTTGTGTGGCCTGATCCCTGTAACCTTTGTGAGTTTATGACAAGTCTCATTAATTATCATTGTATTCACTACATAACATTTCTCCCTGGCCCCAGACTTAAACATGTCACTTATTTAATCTCTGAATTCCTTCATCTTCTTCTCCATGCATTAAATAAAGAATATTTATTGCAGCTTTCAAAGCTCTGTATGGCTCTGTTCTTCCTTAGTAGTTTGTTCCTGCGTGGACACATCAGTTACATCCACATTGGCATTTTTAGTTTGAAACTTTTGCTCTTGAAACAAACCCTTTAGCCACGCTTTGGCTCACACTGCAGAGTGGTCTCAGGGTGCACAAGTTGTATTTCTGTTCAATGAAGTCAAACCTGAAGATGCATTGCAGTGGCTAATGGACACTCAGGCCCCAGGACCAGATGTGTAGTTGTACTGGCTAGGATAGAGTTCATTTTCTTCATAGCAGCTCATATGGTGCTGTTTTTCAGGTTTGTGACCAAAACAATACTGATGGTACACTGAAGTTCTACGATTGCCAAACAGTGTTTGCACAGAACCAAGGCCTTCTCTGTTTCTACTCTGGCCCTCCAATGAATAACTGGGGGTGTGCAATAGATTGGGAGGGGACACAACCAGGCAGATGACCCAAACTGGCCAAAGTCATATTCCATATGATGTGATGTCATGCTCAGCAATAAAAGTTGTGGGGAAGAAGGAGGAAGGAAGTTCAAAGGGATGGCATCTGTCTTCCCAGGTAACCTTTACATGTGATGAGGCCCTGCTTTCTTGGAGATGGCAAAACACCTACCTGTCGATGGGAGGTAGTGAATGAATCCCCTGTTTTGCTTTGCTTGCATGCACAGATTTTCCTTTACCTATTAAACTGTCTTTTTCTCAATCCTCCATGTTTCTCACTTTTACCCTACCAGTTCTCTCCCACATCCCACTGCGGGGGAGTGAGTGAGCGACTGTGTGGGTCTTGGCTGCCTATCATGGCTAACCCACAACAGTAATTCATATACACCCTCTGTCCCCCCATCCCTGTGTGCCCCCCCCATTCATAATAGTGTGGATGTCAGGCCCTCAGCACTAACCATTTGGTTCTGTGAATCTCTTCCTTGTGGGCCATGCTTTTCAGTAACGTTGGTGTAAACATAATTTTCTCTCCTATTAGAGTAAGGTCCAGTGAAACTGGGCTGTAAGAACCTTCGATACCTTCATTCTGACTCTGCTCTTCGTTTTTTAACAGATACAGTGGACAGACAGAGATATTCATGTGTTCCACTGACCCTACAGTTAATAGATTTGAAGGAAACTGACTCTAAAACCTGACTTATGGCCAAAACCAAAACTAATATGTAATATTCTGTAAAATTAAATGAATTTTCAGAGATGGGGGAAAGCAATGCTGGTCTTAACACTGAATAACA
Organism: Gorsachius magnificus; assembly: GCA_034008185.1. Classification (NCBI taxonomy): domain Eukaryota; kingdom Metazoa; phylum Chordata; class Aves; order Pelecaniformes; family Ardeidae; genus Gorsachius; species Gorsachius magnificus. The sequence continues at coordinate 172,028,807 of CM067081.1, forward strand.
TAACACTTTTGAAATTATTACAGCATTCACTGTCTCATACATTCATTAATAAGGTGACTAGTTAATACTACTGCTTTTAATGTGGTTACCTTCTTTATACACCTTTTGCTTTAGCTCTCAAACCAGTGTGTGAACCTATAACACGTACATGACTTCTGTGGATCTTAATTTTGATTAAATGTCCTTTCTTATTGCTAAGTTTAATTGCTGATTTTAAACTGAAGCTGCAGACTGAAAAACACTGTACCTGTGATTAATGCTACATAGGAAAGTATAGAAATCTTCACTTCTAAATTCACCAGTGATCAATTTCAAGATTAATAATATTTTCTGTATAGGTGTAAAACGAGATTATAATTTAGTTTGAGATAAGCAACCTTTAAACACCTACAGAAATCTTCAGTTTATCTTTTTGGTTTGATTTGAACTAGAAATATCGTAAGTGTTTCATGACTTAACATAATGGTAACAAAATATTTTATCATGTTATAGTGTATTTTTTTTTACATTAAGAATTTTTTTTTCTTAGTGGAACTTTTTATTTTTTATCTAATCAATACAAAAAGCAGTGGCATTCATAATAAAAAAAAAGAAAGAAAGAAAGAAAAAAAAGCCAACCGACTTTTTCTATCAACTTGGGCTTGTATTTTATGTTAAGATGTAAAGGAATTTTAACTAGGTCCAACCAAAACCTAACACCTAGGATCAGTTTCACTAGCATACAAAGAATCCTAATGTTTTGTAACATTACTAAAGATCTAAGAAGCAATTTAACATTGAAGACATTTAACTTTTGACCTAGTACTTTTACATTTTGCACCTGCAATCAGCTAAGTGTCTCAGATTCTCATCTCAAATAAATATATGCATCTGAAGTTTCTCAGATAGGCTTGGGAGCCTATAATGGATTTTTAACTGCAGTGCTCTGACTTAACATGTCTTTTACTTCAACAGAGAGTCTCAATTTTGCTTTGATACCTCTGCTGCTAGGTCAAGGGAGTTTGATTGAATTCAGTTCATTATAACTTCTAAGCTGTTGCTTAAATACTGATATGTAGCTGAAAGGAAATGTTTTTGTTGTTTCCTACATCCATGTCTCTAAAAATGATGGCATTTGTCCTTCATCTAGGGTATTGAATGCTATGGAACAAATTACTGTGATGACTGTCTTTTTCCATTTTTATTTCACTTGACTGAATGGAAAGTAAGTTTCCTTGACAAAAAATACATTTTAAAACCCCAGCCTATATTTTACCTTCATTTCCTTTCTATGAGATACATTTAAAAATCTAGGCAAAATTGTAGGTTAAGATAACATTTTTATTAGATCATTTTTAAGGAAGCCAACTTTGCTGCTTGCTTAAAACTTTCAAATGTTAGTCAATGCCTGAGTGATCAACCTTGGCTAGCATAGTTTCAGTTTTCAGTTCTGAGTTTGTGGGTTTGGGGTTTGTTTGTTTGTTTTTTCGTTGCTGCGGGGGTTTATGATTTTTTTATTGAAGATAGCTTGATATCTACATATGCCAGGGTCATTTTCATAATAATTAAACCTATCATATAGGATGGTCCCTTGTCATATATTAATAAATAATAACAATTTAATAATTCTTGGTCACCCTTCACTGTAAAAGCATTGTAACTCATCGTTTCTGAAGGTTTGACATTCTGTTTTCTATGAACTTGAATCTGTATCTATGAGTCTGATTTTTATATGCATATATGAAGTCTCAACTTGCAGAGAGAAACTGCTGTATTTAGGAAAAAATCTCAGTAAAATGATTGAGCTATAATCACAGTTCGAGGGACTGTGTTGGTTATCTCTCTTTTCATTGCCATTTCTATTTTATAGTCATGTCTACAACGCAGGAGTTTTAATTCTTTACATATGCCATAAGTAATATTTAAGGACAGCAGAAGAATACATGCTGTTCCATTGATATTGATAACTCTTTTCCATTATAAACCCAAACACACAACCTATAGAACACCAGGGGGAGTGTAAAACTAGTTATGAGAGCAGATTCCATGTTTAATCTGTAAAATTCTAAACCAAAGTTTAGTCTTCTCCTAATTTTTAAATTTGTCCCTATTTGACTTTTTATTAATGTCTTCCATAAATTAATTCTATTCATTTGTCAAGTGACATTTTAAGCTTAAGTTATCATGCACTAAAAGATAAAACAAAAAAAAGGCTAATCAGATATAATCAAGTTCCATATTCATGACTAGTAAAGAATTTTTTTTCAATGTTCAGAGTTATAAGCATCATGAATAAAACATTTCCAGCAGCTCCAGAATGTGAGTAATGTTGTGAAGTTTCTGCAGAAACATCAGAGTAAATAATATGACTTACCACCTGGATCACCTAGTTGCATGAAGATATGAGCATATTTGGATCCATTTGGGAAAGCAGTTAAATCACAAAGATACCACTTTGTGGTATAAAAAATATAGATACCACTTAGAAATTGCGGTTGAAATGGTATAGTTAGATTTTTGATGGCCACACAACAGCACTTTTGTAGTAAGTTGGAAGGAATATCTTTTCCAAAAGTCAGGAAATTACTTCACCTCTTAAGGGGGAAAATAGCAAGATTTCCTAAATTGTATCTAGAAGAAGAAAACAATATTTGAAACCTAACAATGAATTAACTTTCTGATTGAGATAGTAATGGAAACTTGGTGGGGTTTTTTATTTGTTTATTCTCCTTAGAACTTTGAAGCTGAGGTTGAATAAACCCACCTGCTGCTGTCTGATGATCTGTGTGGTAACAAAATACTCTCTCTTCTATTTGAGCTGCCTAGGGGAAATTCCTGCACGGGGGGGTTTAAAGGGTTCAAACAATTTATTGAACCCTGGATGTGCCAAAGTATTAGGTAAGAAGCATTTCAGTTAAGCAGTACATCCATATTTGATGTTTTGCTTTCTGATCTTTTTCCTTGCTTCAGTTAATTACTGTCCCAAATCTCATCTTGGCTGACCATCTGCCGTGAGTCAAAAAAATTTCACTTCTTGTCATGAGTTATTGTTTCTCAAAATCCTGCCATAAATCTACTTCTGTTTTTCTGCTCTTCTTTGCAGCACTGGGTGCAAAGATGGAATATAGATGTACTGGTTAAACTGACTCTCATTAGTTTTTTCTGGTGCTTTTCTTAAACAAAGCCTTTTTATTGTGCTAGTTACTTGTAGAGAACTGAAACCATGCTCTTTGAAAGAAGTTACTTGAAATTTCCAACTCTTCTATTTTCTCACATGAAATAAACAGAAGGAAAACATAAACATAAAATCTTTTCTTTGTTTTCTCTGACTGTGATTACTCCTGGGTCTAGTCTTCCACTTTTGAAATACATTGCAAACAAGGTGAAGTAGAAGTGAAGTAGAGCTACGTACAGAATAGTTATCACAGCTGTGAGTGCTTGGTCAACCTTTCAGACAGGTGACATCCTCCACGGCTGTTTGAAAGGAAATGTGACACATGACAGCTTTTTTACCATGTGTGCCACTTAGGAATATGAATGTATCCTGTGGAATTTCTTACGACTCTCAAACTCAGTAATTCACCCAATGAAATAGCGAAGTAATTGCCCTACATGTAATAATATGTGGTTTACATTCATGTACAAGATAATTTTTGAAAGAAACTCATTCAGAGTCTATGGTCATCTTAAAGATTAGTTTGATAACAACAAATTCATTCAGATGATGGAACTAAGTTGGGGTTTTTTTATTATTTTATCTACTATCTGGTAGGAGGACTTCTCTTGTTGAATTTATACCTGTGTTTAGCTCTGTTCAAACAGTTACACCCTGCATAAATGAGGAAAAGAGGATAGCTTGCTACAAGTTCTTGAAGGAAACTAAATAGATTGAGATAATTTAACGCAGTTTTATTTTCTTTTGTACTGTAGATACATAAGCAATTCAGGCTAGGCTCTGTTTATAGTCAGTGAAATGAAATAGGCATGAGGGTGCAAATTCTCTGACCATATATGGATGTCTCATATAGGATGAGCTGAATCACACCTTGGACTCCATGAACTGCAGTGGCTAAAACTCTTCAAGCTGAGAAAAGAGTCTAGGAGAGAGACTAACTCAGGCTACAGACTGTATATCCAGTTGAGTGACTCGCACCTGGCACTAGGCATTTGAAAACAATCCATATCTTCACTCCAAACCTTCACTTTATGCACCTTTATATCAGCTTCCTGGATCTATGAAAGATTTTTTCACTGAAATGATGTGGTATAATTCCAAGCAGAAGCATTTTCAAACTTGACTACTGTAGTTCATATTCTCCTAAGGCAGAAGTAGAGACATCTGCAGCAAGACAATGCAGGAATTGTCATAAATGCTTTAAAGAACACTACCAAAACTTAGTAGTTCCCCACAGAAGTTCTGCCCACACTTAGTACGCTGGACTGAGATCCAGTCAGTAGGTGTAATCAGAATACAAGCAATATTCAACAGCTGTGGCTGGCTGGAAAGCAGTTTTGCAGAGGAGGCCCTAGAGATCCTGGTGGACACCAAGCTGATCATTAGCCAACAATGTGCACTTCTGACAAAGAAGAGTAAAGGTGTCCTGGGCTGCACTAGGAGGAGTGTTGCCAGCAGGTTGAGGAAGGTGATCTTTCCCCTCTACTCAGCACTGGTGAGGACATATCTGGAGCGGTGGATCCAGTGCTGGGCTCCCCAGTACAATAGAGACATGGACTTACTGGAGCAACTCCCATGGAAGGCTGAAAAGATGTTAAATGGATTGGAGCATCTCTCCTATGAGGAAAGGCCAAGAGAACTGGGACTGTCCAGCCTGGAGAAGACTCAGGTAGATCTTATACATGTGGATAAATAGTGGGGTAAGGGGAATAAGAAGATGGATTCAGGCATTTCTCAGCAGTATCCAGTATTAGGACCACCACAAACAGGGAAATCACTTTCCAGTTGCTGTTGCAGGCAAAACAGACTCAAGTTGGGAAATGACTTGATTTAAAACATGTAGTTAATGATTTGGGTATTAGGAAACAAGGACGACAAACAATAAAAAACTTTGTGAAAACACCTTTCCTTCCCTTTTCCCCAGGTTCAGCTTCATTCTAGACACTCTCCTTCCCCCTTCCTGGTCTTCTTCCTCTTTATATTGTCATAGATTCCTCTCAGCCCCCGTTGGTGGGGCAACCCACGGTGCAGGAGTTTGGGATCATGACAAAGTGTTTTCTTTCTGCCACTCATTTCTCACTGTTTTTTTTCCAGTTTCTCCTTCCATCTTACCCATTTCCTCTGCTCTGGTGTGGGTCTGTCATGACTTAAAGGGTTACCCAGCCTGTGGGCATGTAGTGATTGCGACCATGTGTTCGTAGGATTCTGTAATACATAAAGACACAGAATATTTATCCTCTAAATTTCTCTACTTTATTACAGATTACCACATTAGCAAGTATACCTATGATTAATAAAGTGAACATATATAATCAAACTATTGCAAATTACTATCAGCAATAGTATCCTATCGGTCAATAGTACGGCAGCAGTTAATAACAGCAGCAACTAATCGTCTAGCAACAACCAGTAAGAGCAACAACCATGTAGGTATATACTATTACAGGTTACTACAAACTTATTGTTAGTGAAGCAACTTATCAACAATGTAACAGCAGATATGTTTATGATAGATTGCCTATATAGACAAACCATCCCGAAGGGGAGGACAAACTAATCCCAAAGGGGGACCCACCCATCCCAGATGTGGGAGAACAAACTGAAATGACCCCAAAGTTGAGCCCAAAGGAGGACCAATATTATAACAGGCAGAGCCTCACCTCAAATGTGATCCATGTCACAGTCTGGAGTCAGCCAGGTGTCCTCAGTGAGAGTCCAAGGTCTCATAGTGAGGTGGTATGGAATTCAACCTGCATAGGAAAGAAAATCTGAGCAGCATGGGAAGCTATCAGAGAGAGAGGCTCCATTTTGGATAAAACTTAATTCTTTTTTATAACAGAAACAAAAGAGGGCATCGAACATCCTACTTCAAGCAGCCTACTTTGATGCTGTTAATTCCTATTTTTCACCTGTAACAACCATTAGATGAAGCTGTTTTCTGTTCTTTCAGACCCATTTTATTTTCCCAAACTGTTTTCCACCTTCTCAGATGATAAATTGGCATTACAGTCCCTTGTTTTTGCAGTTATGAATGGTATCTCAGGATGTGTCCAGTTTCTAGGTACCCCAGGAATACTTTGAGGAGGCCAGCTGCACTTTTCAAAGGTGTTTCTGGTCCCAAGGCCTAGTTACCAGTCTCAAAGCTTCCAGGGTAGTTGCCAATTTCTCTGTCAGTACTTTCAGCAGACATTTTCTTCTGTTCAGCAATTTTCCCCTTCTCACCAGATGTCCTGGTTTCAGCTGGGACAGAGTTAATTTTCTTCCTAGCAGCTGGCATAGTGCTGTGGTTTGGATTTAGTACTAGAAGAATGTTGATAACACACGGATGGTTCAGTTGTTGCTAAGCAGTGCTTACACCAGGCAAGGAGTTTTCAGCTTCCCCTGCTCTGCCAGGTGCACAAGAAGCTGGGAGGGCGCACAGCCAGGACAGCTGACCCCAACTGTCCGAAGGGGTATGCCATACCATATGATGTCCTGCTCAGTATATAAGTTGGAGGACTTGGCTGAGGGCCAGTGATCATTGCTTGGGGGTGGGCTGGGCATCAGTTGGCAGGTGGTGAGCAATTATATTGTGCATCACTTGCTTTGTATATTCTATTATTATTATTATTATTATTATTATTATTTCAATTATTAAACTGTTCTTATCTCAACTCATGAGTTTTCTCACGTTTACTCTTCCAATTCCCTCCCCCATCCCACTGGGGATGCCAGAGTCTGTGTGTTGTTGGCTGGGGTTAAACCACAACACCAGGCCATCTTTACAGCTGCTCACATCAGGGTCCTACATGGGCAGCAGTACCTTCAGGGTGTGCCCAGCCCCACCATGGAGCACCTCCTTTGCTTTTTGCCTTACTGTTCCTTTTTCTCAGTGTTTACTATCCTTTTTTCATCTTTTCCCAGAGACACCACCATCTTGTCTGAGGGGCTCAGCTGTGCTGTGTGGGAAGGTCAATTGGAGCCATCTGGAACCATCTGTTTCCAGTACGGGTCAGCCCTGGCTTCTCCTCACAGAGGCCCCTGCAGCCTCCACTGCCAGCACTTGGCTACCTGCACACAATATATATATACTCAGTGCCTTGGTCTATCAGCTTTTGATTACTGAAACTTCTAGAGAAGCTGTATTCCTACAGAACGTAAGGATTTAATTCAGTGTATTTACAAGATGAAAACCCTGTTCAAAGATAACCACCAGCATGTTATTTTAAGAGAAAGAACATTCACACGCTGCAACATGTTCTTCTCTCGAGTTTAGGTCTGAAAAGAAAAAGTATTTCACACACACACACAAAAAAAAGGTAAAAAATTCTGTAATACTAACAACATTATCTAAAAAATAGAAACCCACACCCCTATACCAAGCAGGACAGGTTTTTTCTACTTGCTGGTTAGTTCTCCTCAAGCTATTCTACTCAGAAGCTTTTCCTTATGACACATTGCAATGCAAAAATTCCAAATCTTGGAACATTTTTAAATTTATAATATGCGTCTTACTTTTTGTCTTAGCCTTTTAGCTTACCACCAGCAAAAGCTACTTTCATTACATTTTAAAAAGCAGATTTGTTTTACAATGAAATCTAGAAGTAAAATCTAGACAAGAAAATTGTTTGCCTTTTATGACTATGTCTGCAAGGTGTTATTAGCTTGTTAAATTATGAATGATACTGAAGATACAACATGCCCTATTAATATATTACCACTTCAAACTAAAACTAAGTGTTCATTAGAATGAGACTTGACATTATATTTTTGACTTCATAGTGTATCAAGTCACATTTTTAATGAGTTATCTACCAATAATTACATACTTCCAAAACTAAGATCCTCTGACTTTGTAACCCCATTTTAGAGATTTCATAGCTATTTTTATCAAGAAAGTAGAGTAAATGTCCTTTTTTGAAAGTGACATCACTGAATATGAGATTTCATATAGTACAAACTACTTAATGACACATATACTTCAATCAAATCAAGTGTAAACAGAGATGTTTTTTGCAATTGATGCAATCCCATGTTGCAGAAAGCCAAGTAAGATTAAATTGTTCAGTGTTCCTGGCCTCCATTTCTACCTTTGCATTCCCATTTAGAGTTCTGTTTAAATGTAAACTGTCCTTTCTAACTTTAATCTATCTGCTGGCAAAAGCCATCTGCTGACAATGATTCACTATGGGAAATGCATAAGAAGTCAATTAATAAGCTGAACCATTTTTTATTTGCTTAAGCATACATGCTTTCAAGATTTTTTCAAAGTAATTTTCACTACTTTTGTTGCATAAAATAAGATATGTATTAATTAAAACCTATGAAGTATTAAAAATCTTAATGGATAGATATATCCTCTTGCAGACCCCTACCTGGAACAGTTTTTCCTGATGTCATAAAAAGAACAAATTGACTGTCAATTGACTCTAATTAACAATGTAGATACTTCACAGGCATTTAGAAATAATAATTTGTTCCCAGGCATGGTCTGGTAGAACTGTGCTGTGCAGGTCAATTGACAGTCTGTTGCTGTATTTAAAAAATAGGATGAACTGAAAAAAAAGGACACATTACAGGTCAATGTAAGGTGAAAGTCCTGTGCTTTGGTCAGCTATTAACTGTCTCAGACTGACTTAAAATATGATCTTTTGCATATGGCTATGAGCAAGCTCTGTCTAAGCAACTAATTCCATGTGTGCTCTGAACACCCTGACGTCTAGACCATTCCTGAAAGCAATTTAAATCTATCCATTTTATTTTGCTGTAAAATGTCTAGTTTCTTGTGACAGTTATATTATCTCCATTGTGGTAACCATCACTGCTAGCTGAAGCCAATAAGGCCACTCCTCCTCTCTGCTTTACATGTTGCACTTACCTCTCCTTTGATTCTTTTAGTATCTCAGATACAGTGGGGGAAAGAGAAAGATGACTCCTCTCTCATCTCTCTCTTGCATTTAGATGCTGTATATGTGGCCCAACAACTTTTAAACAACTGCAATTGCAGATGTCAAATGCATTCACATCAACGGAACATCTAAATCTTTTGAAATTTTCCCATTCTCACATAACAGTAATAACAGTAATCTATTAAGAAAAGGGACACGGGTAATATTACTCCTAACCAAAGTCTAGTCATCTGACCATACAGAAAATTAAAGGAACGAGAAAACATCTGTAGCATATTTCACTACTGTTTATACACTACAGTGAAGTAGATGAACAAATAAACATTTTGAGTAAAGATCAAAACAGACTGTCTGGGAAAACATTTTGGAAACCAGAACATCACTTTTGAAACTGGAAAGATTTCTATTTTGACATTGCTGCCAATTTCAGCCATCCAAAATCATGAGTCAAACCCCAGATAATCACAGGATTGGCTTAAAAATAGAACAGTTAAAAAAAAAAAAGTGTTTCTTTTTACTAGCCCTTTGCTTTCTGAGATCTTACAGATTACTTCTTTCATTTTGTCAAGGTTTTATAAACAAACATTAAAACTTGAAGCTTATCCTCTAAAATAAATATCTCCTGTAATCTCTTAATACCAGCTGCAGTGGCTTTGTGAAAATATTAAATATCATGAGACTTTTGTTATGTTTATGCAGGATGGGAATACAGCCAATTAACCAGTGACATTTAAGACACATATTGACAAAATAAATAAGAAAATGCATTCTTAAAACACCCATTATCTTCACACTTACTTTTTGGCACAAGGTAGACTCAAGACTGGTGTGAGGTTGATTCCTTAATCACTGGGAACAGTGAAAGCAGAAGTCAGAATTGTTTGCAACTTCCCTCACCAAAGTGCCAGAGGAATAGATGGGCGGTAGATGGGAAAAGGTAGTCCCTTTGCCAGGAGCAAGAGATCCACTTTGGACCAACAATCTTCATGTCCTGGTCTTGCATTACCTTGATTTGCTGCAGCTGATGACAGAGGGACCTGTGAGGTCCCTGGTCCCAGCAGCCACCAGACAGCCCTGCACTCCAGCTGTACTGCAACCAGCCTTGCTTTACCCGACATATACTTCCCTTTCAGACTAAATATAGCAAAAGTGATCTGCAGAAAATCAGGCAAACTCTCCTACCTAACTCCCCCCTTATCCTCCCCCACCCCCTTATTTAGAACCTTTCTACACAGAAAGTTGTAATGATATAACAATGATGTAATTCTTAAATACAAATTTTCAGGCATAAGCTAAACCACAGTAACTCATTTTTATAGCAGTGTGACAGAGTCCAGGCAGAGAACCTAAATCCATTTAAATTAAAGCATTACAATGGAGGAAAAGATAAGGCTTTACACAGTAAGCTCTCTAGAGCAAAAGACAATTCCTCATCCTGAAAATGTGCAGAACCTTCAAAAAAAAGGTCTTGAATGTATCTGTGTTTCTAAATGGTATTGTGATAGAAATAATAGCAATACTAACCATCAAAAACATATGAAAAAGAGGCCACTCAGTCATTGTTTTGTTTTCCATTCCATTAGTGGAAAACAGTTGCTGTTCAAGGTTTTTCTGACAACCAAAATTTCTAAGATTAAAACTTTGGGAAAGCACTTACCTGCCAGTGTTGTCACTAAAGCTGTTAAGTGTTCTTCAGATGGATGACATGAATGAACGCAATCATCACAGTCAGTATGGGATATCATCTTGATCCACAATGCCTAATACCTGTGTATGAGAAGCAGTGACAACTTGTGATCACAGTCAAAAATCACAAGTGGAATTTCCAATTACAGTGGAAAGTCACTTACATGTGAAAACCCCTTTTATTACTACTTTCCAAACTGCAGAAGATATTAAAGAGTGAGAATTTTCATCGTATCTCAACGTACATAAAAGTAATGAGAACATTAATTCATTGACTATGTGTTTTAGCACTTCTTCATGGAAGCATTACAATACAGTATAATAAAGTTTCATTATAAAAATAAGTAAACAACTGTCAACATTACGAACAATGTAATGGAAGTGCAAGATCTGCTCTGTGATTCTCACTGTCTTAAGACAAAGATTCTAACTTATCCTGTTTCCATTTCAGTTTACATGGCCTTTCATCTCTCTGTCCTTCCTCCAGCTATTTTCTGGGCTATCATTGTCATTCTGTTTATCTCACATGCACAAAGACTTCTCCTTTCTCCTGAAGTTTGAGAATTTTTATTTTGTTATTATTTATCATGCTAATCATGTCTTTGGTGCTTTGAAAAGACAAAGGAAGAAAAGAACTTTATAAATGAGTTTATTAGTATTGTATCAAAGCTGGGAGAATGCAGAACAATGACAACAGTGGAGAGATTCCTATTATCTTCACAGTCAAAGACCCATGCAGAAACCTTTGTCTGTGAAAAGGCTGGTGTGGTAACTGCGTAATGGACAGATTAATGTCACATAGTTATTACAGTCACACAACATAGTAGGTCATAAAAGTTACAAACTTCATTAGGTCGGGATGAATTTTAAATCAGTCAGTGCCCATGGACATTAATGAATTCTTTCAAAACCATATATATCATGCCAGCACATGTGTAAACCCCCAGTTCTTTATATAATACAAATCCAAGAGGCTTTACTTGCAGATCTCAGTACTAGTAATCATACTATCTCTTCAGTGATAAGAAAAATTTCACACATTTTTGGAGATGATTTGCCCAGGACTGACAAGATTATGTGCAACAATGCTAGTGTACACATTATGTTAGAGTGTAAGATATTGGCATCCCGTGTCAAAATATTTCAGACTGAAGCCATGTTAGATATCAAAGTCTGGGTAATCCCCAATGACAGAATGATAGAAAGTGCCTTTGGAAGAGATTGTGATGTTATCAAATCCATCCAAAGGCAAAAATGATTATGTCTATGTTGTTCCTGACAGTTAGTTTTATAACCTGCTTTTAATATTTCCAGTGATGGAGACTTCACGATGTCCAGTGCTTCATCATTCTTGTGTTCTTCAAGACCTCCCTTGCTAAAAAATAAGGAATCTTATCTTACGCGGAACAGTTTATTCCTTGCGTTTTTGTTGGCATGGGAAATTAAGAAGCCCAGTTGGGGTCACTGTAGTGTGGAAATTCAGAAGTTCATGTAGCAGGTCTAGGATGAGATGAACAGCCATTAGCAGAGCAGACAACATTCTTAGCAGCATGTGGTTGGAGAGAGCTGTGTTTTAATACCCCAAAAGATCATTAGCTTCAGTCTTACCTCCTCACATCTGAAACAGGTTAGCTTGCAGCAGTCATAGAATATTGACCAAAATCAGGCAGTCTTTTATGAGTTCTTTTGAAAGTTTTATGAGGTTTTATCATGTTCCCTTTATTAAGAAATGTGATGAAGAAGGCATTTCTAAATAGGACTGGTTTATTTCTACTCTGCTTCCAACAATGTGTCGTCATCCATCAATGAGACAGTAGGTAATGTAGTCCAAGTTAGTCATTTGCTAATAAGCTGATGGTGCAGTCAATCCCCTATATCTTTCCAAAGTGACTGTGATCATACCTCATGGATGTTGTCATGAGGCTTTCTGGAGACTAACAAAAGAAGATGATACCAAAATTATTTGTAAGAACAGGAAGTTTTCCAGTTTCACAGTTCCTATTTTTACTCTTATTGTTGAATTCATTTGTATATCAACTAATTTAATGTAAGGAAAGTACATATATGATGAACATGCTGTTCTTTAAATGTCTGTCAGAGAGCTAGCACTGATTGGCACATTAACTCAAGCTAGACCTTTGAGCTCTTTTAGAGATTTTCCCTGTTTATAATTAGCTTTGTTAAAACACTTACAGTAAACATGTAATCAAGCGCTAGATGTAATGATTTGATGTCCTGTGCTAATTGTTCTCCATCACAAAGTATTTCATCTTGAGAAGCACCAGTATGAATGAGATGGATATATTATACTGCTGAGTCTTTTAAACCCCGAGTCTATCATTATATATAGCATTACGCTATAGTGTCCTACCAAAGCTATCAAAGTGATTTAAGAAAGGAGATATTAATACCCCTCTTTTATTGATGAGGAAACCAGGACTTTAGGCTAAGACTTGTAAAGAAGTTATCTGCAATAGATTAGGAAGAGAAAATATGTAATTTCATATAACAAGATCTTTTAGAATAAACCTTCTCATGTGTAAATGGAAAGAGGATTTGGTCTCACTGGACCACTCATCAGTAGAACACTGATGCTAATAACTATGTTCACGACATAAATGAAGACTTAGTCTCAAAAGGAAGAATACACTTAGACTATAGTCTAGCAGTCTAGCATCTTGTAGACTACATTCTCAGCCAGAAAAAACATTACCCCTCTCACTTGTCCAGTGCAATTTCTTATGTTTCTCCTATCTTAATCACCTCAAATTCATGTGAGCTTACATTTGGCAGCTGCCAAGTTCCTAGTCATTTATTTACAAGTGATAGGTGATGGCTTTCCTTACTTTCCCTAACAATTCTTTTAAAATCATAAATGTCATGGAATCATAGAATCATTTAGGCTGGAAAAGACCCTTAAGATTGTTGAGTCCCACAGTAAACATAACACTGCCAACTCCACCACTAAACCGTCACAATTTCTTGAGAAGAGAACTGGCAAAAACATGTGCAAAAAATAGATTTACTTTTCACTGTGTAAATATCATGAAGAAATATAATGTTCTAAATGCAGAGACATAAAATGTTGATTAGCACTGGATTGCACTAGCAAAAGCAAACCTGCAAACTCCTGTATGGATATATATGTGAATATATAGTTAAATACAGATGCAAGTGGGATTGGTTTCAATTTACTTTGAATGTCTACATCTGAGTTAGCCATCTAGAATCCTTTTATAGTAAGTGAAGAAAAACAGGCTTTTCTGCATCATGAATCATCTGACCTAGTTTAGATTTATGTATTAAGCTGAAATAAATTTCACTGTAACAGTAACTTTCCTTCCATTGATAATAACAGAAGTCAAATGGGTAACTCAGACAAAAACATGTACTGTGTAGGTAGGTGAGATTAAATGTAGCTTTGATACTTGCTTCTTGTTAATTATGTAAAAGCTTCTTAAAACACAGTAAAGAACAATAGGTAATGGATACAATATAGTGCATCTTTTCTAAGATTAAAAAAGTGTTAGAAAAATTTAGAGTTTTCTTCAAAGTAAGAATGAATCTAATTTCTTCTATTGTGGCATCAACTTGGTTTGTAAGAAAAAATGAGAGGCTTGAAGGCAACAAGAGATGGAACATTATAGCCTGGCAGAGATAACAGCTACCTGTAACTGTCAGAGGATGGAGTGGATACCAATAAACAAAATGTTTACTGCTCTTTGGGATTTCTAGCTCAAAAATATGGATCAGAGTGACTGTAGCAAACTGCTGTAGCACAGGATATGTTCAAACTATATTATTCATAAAATTGTGTGATGCTGATTTTCAGATCTTTGTAACCAAGTGGAAGAATAATTTCTATGAACATCTACTTCAGCCCTATGCCAAAGCACAGAAACCAGAAAAAAAATCCCTGGTTATTACAGTTGTATGCAATAGTTTTATTGGATAGTAAAGAAGAAAGCAGAATGTTTGAAACTTTTTTATATTACTATTGATTACATGGAATGTATGATGATCCTTATCTCCTTGAAATTAATGAAAAAAGGCAAATTTCAGTGACTGAGTGTCATAAGTAGATGTTTCCACAGTCCTAGGTGATGCAGCTTTAGCCTGTATGGGACCAGCAGGCACAGGAAGTCTAAATAAGTCAGTAAAACAAATATTTCCATTTATTTTAATTAAGGAATTTTTGAAAATGTGTATAAAATATCTAATAAAGAGAAGGAAAACAATTATTTGGAGTACCATTTGCTCATTATATGGCAATTATATAATCAATACTTATATATATATCTCACAATAAGTGAGATTCAGCCTCCTGCTATAGTGAAGGAAGTACTTTTTTCTGTCAGTTTTCCTCCTGCTAGTAGGTGATCAAAGGATGACAGACTTTTCCACCATTCAACTATCTCCTTACATTTGTATTTTAAGTACCATTTTAGGCTAATGGGATTAATTTATAGTAATTTCCACCTCCCAACAATCTTGCAATTAGAAAGCTATGAGGATTTTATTTTATTGTTATCTGAAAACTCAGTCAAGAGTAATTTGCCATGGAGAGCAGGGGGTCAGGAAATGGCTTCATTTGATGAAATAAAACCCGAGTTTAGTTAAAGTGTTTGCCAGAGCTAAGGTCCACCATTGACTGCCTGGCACGGTACCTTTAATTTAAAAACGTCTTTGTCATCTTGTGTCACACAGTGCATCTGATTATGCAGACCTTCAGTGGATCAGATTGGAGAGAGCAGTGGTAGGAAGCAGCAGGAGGGAGAAGACAATCTCATAATCTCAAACAGTGGGCAGAAGCTGTGGACTGCTGTCTGGAATCTTGTTTGAACTCGTAGCTTGACACAGTGGGACTACCACCTCTTCATTGCTCCACGCCACAGTCTTTTCGCTTGCCCTGTGGTCTGCGTGCAGTCATTCAATTGGCTGGAGAGGCATTGCACACTGCTGCAAGTGTTCTAGGGACACCTCTGGCCATTAAGGAGCATGGGACAGGAGTTAGTTGAATCATTTCCATGTTCATTGAATAAGATTTGACCTAATAATGAAATTCTGGCACACTTTTGTTCTAAATTTCAGACACATCACACACAGAGATTGTGTCAAATTCTTACTCAGCTTCCATCTCTATTCACTCACTTGCAGGCTGATAAATAAAAAATTCCAATGATAGTACTTAAAATCTGCGTGCTTAAATCTTAAGAGTTTTATTTTCTTTTCCTGTTACTACTGTACTGTACAAAAACAACTAGAGAAGGCAGTCTCTCACATAACATGCACCTGTCAGAGTTCAGTTCCACTTGTAGCTTATTATTCAAATTGGTTTCCTATCTGTTGCAGGAAGGCACTGAATTTTTCTCATGCCAGGACACTATTCATAAAGTAATTCACACAGCTATTTCCAGCCCAAGCTTACCCTTTCACCCTGCACAATGTGACTTTTAGCCTAAAGGAACTACTCACATCTAAGCACATCCCCAGAGTATTGGTATGTGAACTATTAGCTCTGCAAAGCTCTTTTTGACTATTAGATGTGAAGACTGTTTTTGCAAATACACTGACTGAGGTGACTGGTGTTCACCACAGTCATGCAAAGTCATTCCTGGGTGATTTATGGAAAATATGCCATGTAAGTAGAAAAGCTATCAAAACAGAAATTCAGTGAGTCTGTAAATTCCAATATCCCCTCTCTGCAAGTGGCCACTACCACATAGTTTAAGGGAAAGTCTAAGAAAAAATTACGAAAAAGAATAACCGTTCCTTAGAAGAAATACATTTTTTAACTCTCACTCTTGGGTGACTGCTTGTGCTCAGAATCAATGAAACTCTGTCTTTGTCACAACAATAATAAAAAGAAAATAATAGCCTATGGTTAATTTTGTGGATGGTCCCATGGCTCACGTAAATGTCTGACTCATTTAAAGTCAGCTACATTCTCAAACTCACTAATCGGCTGTGCCATTCCTCCTGTAGGAATGAATTCCAGAGGCTAATTACATATTATAAAGAATTATAACACTTTTCAGTTTAGCTGAATGCTGCTTTTCCCTACCCCACTCCCCAACCTTTCCCCCCTTTCACTGTTTTGTACTCCTCTATCATACCTCTCTCACTTCATTTTTCTTGTCCCCAGCATAAGTTCCCATCTTAATTTTTGTTTTTATGGAAAGTTACAATAAGTAGAAAGACTCAAAGGGCTTCATTAATTCTGGAGGTATGGATGCAAAATACATTTTTGGTCAATACAATCTTATAAAGTTTAGCATAATGAAAATCAAAGCACATCCAGGCTGTGAAACTATCAGCATGGGGTCCATTCCAATAATTACAACAGCCCTGACAAAAAGCCCTGAAATCAAATTTCCTGGATGAATAAATTCAGATAGTCTTATGAGAAGATTTCTTTTCCAAATGATGCACAATGAAGTGATCACAGATACATCTGGCAGAATCCCTAATGAATATTGCGTTCCCGTCTACTAAATACTAAACTAATTTTTACTACTCAGTGATGCTATTTAGATTTTAGAATATGGTCACTGTGTGCCATATGAAATGTATCTCATTAAAGTGTTTTCTGAATCAAGGTTAAATTTATACTCTATAATCATAGCTATTACCTTTTGGTAAGATCCAAATATATTAACATATGCATATGTTAGGCTTACAAAAGCACAAAGTAAACTCCTGGTTCCGCTTTTGTAAGGACACTATATAAACCATTTTAAATTAGATTTTTTTTTTTTAGATTACAACAGTAGATATTATTATACATATTTTCTTCGTTATTCTTAAGTAGATCTCTTGGGTTGTGTCTTTTTAAAACTCATTTAGTAGTAATGGCTTGGATACTAAATGAATGTTAACACATCAACCACTTTTTTTTTTTTACCCCCTTACCCTCACTCAGATGGAGATTCATGAAATTAATACATGTTCTATTGTATGCTTTCCTTTAAAAAAAAAAAAAAAAGAGACACATAATCTGGTACCAGGAAAAAGACAAGGGGGGAGGAGGGGTGGGGTGTGTAAAGTGAACATAAAGGAAAGAAGCAATGAAAATGTAAAGACAGAGAAATATGAAAGAATCAAACAAATGTTTTTCCTTCCTTGTTGAACATGTAAAACAATGATTATCTGGAAGTTCTAGGGTTGTGTGTAGAAGCAGCACTGAGAAATAGTTACACAACCTGAAAGTTATGAAGGTTGCTCTCTTGCCATAACTGTCTTTCTCATGCTTAGATTGCTGAAAAGTAGTGTTCAAGTAATTACATGCCTGAGAACTGAAGTCTTGATTGGCATAATTATATATACGGTCATCACAGAATATTCACTTCATGCTCTTAGCTCTACCTTACTAATGCACTTTTAATGTTTACTGAAAAAAGAAAGTTTAGGTTGGCATTGATTTTAGCCAATATTCTGAATATTGATTAAATTGTAAACAGTTATTTAGTTAATTGACAATAGGCGATGTGAAATACTCTTATGTGTGGCTGATCATTCTGTTAACTGTCTATTCTTCAGTATAAGTTCTGTATCTAAGCAGTGCCCTCAGAGTACAACATTGAAAACAGCAGATATTAATCTATCCATAACTACACTGGCTGATAAACCAGAAGCAATGTGAAAGCATAAAACACATTACAGTGATTATTATAGCTTATTGCTGGTCTGTTTTTATCGTTTTCTCCTTTACATCATAGGTTTAAACTAATATTTGTTCCAGAGTCATGTCCCATGGAGCAGAATGGAAAAACAGAATTTTACCAAGGAATAGAACACATTCACACATACTGCATAGGAAAAAGTGAAATAACAGTGTTATGTCTTTATGAGGTGTAAGCTGTGCCCAGTGTAGCTAGACAATGCATACAGACCTGAAGCTTTACAACGCTCTGTCTTGCAGAAAATAAATGTATTTTATGTGAGCTTAGTAGCTCAGTAGAACTGACCCTCCAAGTTGAAAAAGAAATTTAACTCTCAGAATTTTATGTATAGTATGGTTTAAGAGAACTGAAACCTCTAGATGAGCACATAAAATCACAGCTGGAAAAGTCCAGAAGCAAAAATATGGATAAAGAAAGAAAAGGTTCCTAAAATATTTTGTGATCTTAAAAGTTAACTTTTCTGCTCTTACTGTTGTAACAAGAATCATTGAAACTTAAGGTCTGTTCAATAGATATTGTTTTCTATAACTTAAAATCACAGAATAAAGTAGATTGGAAAGTATGACTGGAGGTCATCTGATCCAAGCCACGCTCAAAACAGGGCTAAGTTTAATGTTTGATCAGATTCCTCAGGATCTTGCTCAGTCTTGTATTTTCTGTGTACTTCTGAGAGGAGCATGGCTTCATCTTCTTTACAACAACCCATTAGGTATTCAAAGACAACAATAAGATTTCAGTAACCCTTCTTGCTCAGAATGAAAAAAAAAACAACAAACCAAACCAAACCACCAACTTTCTCAGACTTTTCTCATAAGGCATATTCTCCAGCCCTCTTGGTAGGCCTCCATTGGACTCACTCCAGTTTGTGAACATCTTCTGGGGAGAAGAATGTGCTGGGGAGACTAAATTACAATGCAGCATTCAAAATGTGGTTTCAGGTGCCAGATAGTTGGGGATAATCACTTTTCTCATCTTACTGGCTACATTCTTACTAATGTGTCTCAATATGCAGTTAGCCTTCTTAACCGCAAGAGCGCACTGCTGAATCATGATCAACTTGTTGGCCACCAGGACTTCCCAAGGCCTTTCCCTCAAATCTGCTTTCAAGCCAGGTAGGCCTGTCCTCTTGCAAAGGGCTATTCTACCCCACATTACTGTCAAGTTTCATGATGTTTCTGTTAGTCCATTTTTTCCGGCACAATGAAATTCCTTTGAATGGTCACCTTTCCCTGCAGCATACCAAGTACTACTCCCAGTTTGGTGTCATCCACGAACTTACTGAAGATGCTTTTCATCTAGTCATCCTAGCTGTTAATGAAAGACATTAAATAGCATCAGTTCATTATGGTCCCATGAAGAACACCTCTAGTGACATAAGCCAGCCTCTTCAGAAGCTTTGGATGTACTCTGTTGTCCTGTTAGGGTCCTACCGTCCTATCACTGTCTTACTGACTGTGTACATCCAAAAAATATTTTTATATTGCTTCAGTCCAGAGTTCCCTCTTCATCTGTGCTGGCTTTCTGCCACGCTTACTCCTGCACATCAGGAAAGACCATTCTTGTGCCCTGAAGAGATGGTCCTTCAGGATCAACCAACTCTGCTGGACCATTTTGTTCTTCAGGGAAGACACCCAGGGGAGTCTGCCAAGTATGTCCATGAAAAAGCCTAGGTTAGCTCTCCTGAGGACCAGGGTTGCAATTCTGCTATTCACCTTCACAGAATCACAGACTATTTCAGGCTTGCAAGAAAGTCTTGAGATTGTCAAGTCTAACTTCCCCTGCTGAAGCAGGGTCAGTTAGGGCAGGTTACCCAGGACTCTGTCCAGTCTTACCTCTGACTCTCAGGTTATTATTAAATTCTACCATCATATATATAGTGGAGGTTTCCATCAGTTTTCACGTCCCTGACTAGTTCTTTCTTGTTTATGTATAGCAGGTCCTGAAGAGTACATCCCCTAGTTGGCTTGCCAAAGTCCTGTGTCCTTGTTTGTGCCCTTTATGTCAAGCAGATATCAAGATAAAATTTCCCATGAGTACCAGAGCCTTCAACCATGAGCATTCTTCCTCTATAGTCCATAAAAAAGACTTCTTCTGGTACCTCCTCTTATGGAGGTCCTCTGCAGGGAATGCTCACCACAGTTTCCCTCCTGTTGGTTTCTATTGTTTAGCCTGTCAGTTTTTTACTATCTTATCACTTATCCCAGAGGAAAACTCCACACAGTCAAGTGCTTCACTGCACAGAGTGCAAATCTCCATCTTGTCTTCCTGCCCTGCCTTTCCCCAAAAGCCCATACCTACCAGTGTGCCCCTATGTCTCTGTGATCTAAATGATATTATATGCTTGTGAGTGCACAAGGCCTTCTAAGTTCTTCCATGCTGCATGTGTTCATGCACAGGCACTTGGGAAAGGCACCCAGATACACAGTTTTGTTTGGGGAAGTGTGATAGCCTCCCACATCATGCTGTCCCTGAGATACTCCTATGTTTCACCCCATTGTTCCATTTTTTCTTGTATTTTATGTACTCTCTCCATCTGAATCTCACTTTAAGTCCAGCCTCCATCATCTTGGGAATCTATATCCAGTCATTTAAGAATAAACGTATGCCATCTGTCCTTCCATGTAATATGAATTTGGGGTTTTTTTGCTCCTTCAAGGTCTTTGCAAAGATCCTTTCCGTGTCCTGTCTGTCCTCACTGATGTTACACCGTCTACTCACCTTCTCCCATAGCTCCTTCACTTGACAGCCCCATCTTTACAACTGTCTGAACATAGTCCTATTAGTGCCTTAAATTCCTTAAATTCCTTATCATCTCAAAGAGGTCATGATGTATCTCTTGCTCTGAATAGGTGTTTCTTATGTCAAAGGCAATACCAAAATATCTTACAATCCAGATTTAGAAATTGTTATTATTAAAAATGGTGGACCTCTTTATTTTTGTCAAAAATTTGGCTCTTTTGAGATTTTATAGGACAGATTTCCCCACCCCCACCTCCTACTTTCCTAAGAGTTTCAGTGGAATATTGAAAAATAGAAGCCACATGGATAACAATTTTGAGCAACACAGAACACCAATTTACCTTGTCAGAAATTGGCACTTACTATAAAAGACATGTTACTGCAAAAAAAAACCCAAAACATGCAAGTCCTATTAATTTGTCTTGACTATGAAGTAATTTGGGTTGGATGACTTGATGCTCATCATAATCTTCTGTGAATATAAATTAGACTGAGTATTATTAAATACCAGATTTAAAATAAATAAAAGGAAGTGCAATATATGATAAAACTACGGAAGTCTTTTCCATAGGATATTGTAAATGCCAAAACATAGATTTAAAAAGGATTAGGAATATTCATGGAGGAAAATTCCATCAAATACAATTAAACAGAAAGATATCATCTATAGCTCAGAAAATACTAAAACTGGATTTCTGGAAGGATTTATCTGGGGAAGTATCACTAGGGGATTATACTGAATATATCCACTATCATATTTTTTTTCTAAGATGAAATACTGGACTAGATAAATCTCTGGAGTGACCTAGTATAGCTATATTCTTATGTTTTGTGTCAACACAAACTCTCCTTGGTCTATACTGAGTGCGAAGTCATGCTTCCTAATTTATCATTTCATCAACATTCCTCTACTACAGTCCAAAGTGCATAACTTTTCTAATGCAGAAATGACCTCTGATTGAGGCATTTTAAAAGAACTTTTGAACGCATGTGAAAGCATTGATTTGAACTAAAGCAAATCTGATTCATCTTAGGTCACTAATAATAAAGTACCTTTGTGACAAATATGCCTCTAAACTACTGCTTACAATGTACATGAATGTGACATAAAATAGATATGTCCTCACTTTGAATTATTATATTTAAACTAATCTCGCTTCATTGCTAACACACAAGTCTTACACTGAACAGCCCTGTGATTCTGTTCCTGGCATTACATTTATACAGCTACATACCATGCAATATGCTAAATCCCTTTTAATCCTTTAACAAATTACTATTTCAACTAGGAAGCACAGTAATGAAATTACTGCATTAACATTTACCCTTGAACTGAGATAGGCTTTTTTTTCCCAAGAAACCAAAAAGCATTTTCTTTCTACTCCAAACCCATACCATTTAAATCTGAATGGAATAATTTCTAGACCTGGATAAACAGTTACACTGATACTCCTAGAAAGTGAATATTAAGCTTAAACACTTGATGGCTCACACCAGAAAGGTTATAATTTATGTGGAATGAGATAATGTTTGGGGTAGTTAGAATCCCAAATCCCTCAGACTCTTGACACAGAGGCAATTAAGCTAGCCAGGCAAGAGTCTGACTGCATCCTTCACAACTACAACCAGGCATGCACACACAATTACTTCACAGCACTCTGACACGTTACATTTAAACTCTGTACCCAGCCAATAAATCTTACAGAAGCCTATTTTTTTTTGCCATCAACGTTGCCTTGGGCAAGGCCTATGTGACCTAGAAAGGAAAACCTGTAGCAGTTCATAAAATTTTCTGATGCTGTTTACCTGATAACTCTCATCAACCTTCTTCACTCTGTAAAAGATTCGGCACCACAATGATTATTGCAAGGTCTCCTCCTAGTAAAAGTATCAACTGGTCAGGAATCAATAACAATGCAAAATGTGCAACTGCCTTTATTTCACATTATTGCAAATATTGTACTATATGTGGTAAAACCCATGTCTCTATTTAAGACAGTGGAAAAATTGCCACTGGCTTCTGTAGGACTACAATTACCAACTTTACAGGTCTTTATTTAAGACCTGACTCCTGGAGTTCTGCAGTTTTGTAAGATTTTCAATTGTTTCTTAATAGACATAGAAATTATGAGTGCAGTGAGAAATTTGAAATTACAAACTAGAAAGTGAGTAAAAAATTTAAAAGAAGCATTTGTGTTTCTGCATCTATCTACTTTTTAGCAAATCACAATATTTACTGAATTTTTCTTTACAAGACTTGATCAGTTTGGATATCTAATGTGTCTTATAACCTTAACAATCATTTGTTAACAGAGTGATCTGAAACTCAATTACTGTGTTTCAAATATCATGTTTAATATTTACAATGAAAGAATAAATATAATAAAAATTGCTTTTATAATGAACTTCCCTTAAGTGGAGAAAATCACATTCTTTCAGAAATAAGTAGCTAAAGTAACTAGGTAAATTACTCAGTTGGCTGTAATTATTTATAACTTCTAAGTTGCCTTTCAATTTATTTAAAGCAAATTTTCAGTGGTTAAAATGAAAGTTAGCTATTTGTGGCGAGTTATAGAAAACAAAATCAAGCAAATATACTTTTCTGATGCATATTCTCTAGGCTGAAGTCAAATTACCACCCAGTTTAATTTGTAAATGAGCTCCACTTCCTAATAATGGAGTTAAATTAACTTCTGTTTCCTGTACATAGGGTGAGTGGGAAATGGGGGAAGGAGATTTTGCTGGAGACAGTAATCCAATTTATTAGTAAAAACCCCAGTTTTAATAAAAAGATCAGAGAACAGCCACTGAATTGTTAACTTTTAATTTGCCACAGTGTTATAATTGTACTGCTTTCTAATTTCATTGGCAGTATTTCACATTTGCTGAATTCATGCTTTACAATAATTTTCTTCTTTGACATATGCTTGAATGAGGCCAACTGAAGTTGCCAAAACCAGAAAAACAGAAAGACATCTGACACAACAATGAGAACTTAGTAATGAACTTTTTTTTTCTTTAAAACTGTATCTGATCTATTTTGTGAATTAAAATGAACAGCTCTAATGGTATTTTTAAATATAACAAGAAATGGAAATATGATTTTCTGATTTTCAATGTTTATGCAAAACCATCACTGATGTTGACAGTACACACCATTCCATATAATTCAGTGCATTGATTCAGCAAATATTTTTCCCTCTTGAAATCTGTAATAGAATGTGCCTTCCATGTGCTAATATACATATGTATAGTAGAAAACCAAAACACTCATTTACTGTATGCTTACAGTAAATATCTGACATGCATTTAAATAAGTCATGCCTATTAGAAATTTGCTAAAGACAACAGTCACATCTTTGAAAAAGACAAATCCTATTTCTACTTACTACCCATGTCTTTCTAATTGCTGATGCAGGTTCAGGCCTGTGCAGGGCTTTCTCTTCCCTCTGTCAAATTTCATAGATAACAAGCTTGAAATAAATATATTAATTTTAAACCAAAACTAGTCCAAATGTACATACTTTCTGAAGATAAAAGAAGTCCTTTTCGTATCAAAACAAATGCTGACCTACTTTTGTTTTATATTCAGATATACCATTCCCCTGTGCAGCACTAGCAAACTCCTTGGATGAAAAACTGCTGTTATTCTGAGGAAAGGCATTTTGGCACCTTCCTGCGCCTCTGTCTCTTGCCTATTGGAGATCTACAGTTTCCCTTTTTGAGTGAGATTAGCAGAAAATATGACAGTAGCAGGTGGTAGCAGATCTGATATATTTGGTTCCAATTAAGTACTCTCTTTAGAGACATAGGCCTGACATTTTCTGATTCAAGAGTTTCAAAAGCCATGAGGGGTTCACAGAGGAAAATAGGACAGTAGTAGCTATATGAAATTATCAATGATCTGTTTTTACAGAAGAGTGACCTGGGAAGAGATAGGAAGGCATGGGGTAATAAAGAGCAAGGGCACAACAGACACAGACAAGCTGGATACATTTAAATCCCTGGAACAAGATGGGATTCAACCAGGAGAGCTGAAAGAGCTGGCTGCTGTGATTTTTGAATTCAACTGTCTGTCATCTGCAAAAAACTATGGTGATGAGAGGAGGTGCCTGACTAGTAAAAACTAGAAAAAGCTAATGCTCTGCCCATCTTGCCTTTGGAAAAGGCAAAGCAGCCCATGTGTGTGTCCAAGAAATGAACTGATCAGCATCACCTCAGCCACTAGAAAGATCACAAAACATGTACTATTCCAAAACAGGTTCTATTCCAAACACATGAAAGATAAGTGTATCTGGAGTAGTTGGCACAGACTTACAAAGGGCTTGACCAATACAAAAACTTTCTGACATAAAACAAGTGATTATGTGGATGAGGAGAGACTTGTGGACATACTCTACCTTGGTATTAGTAAAGCTTTTGACATCATCTTTAACAGCATTCCCATTTGGAAATTGAGAAAACACAGACCTCACTTTGGAAAAATGAACTACTAGATGGATTGAAAATTGACTCGACAGCCAGACACAAACAGTAGTGATTATTGACTTGATTTTGGCTGACAGCCAGCAGCAATCAGAGGGTCCCAGAGGCCAATTCTGTGCCAAATATGTATTCAACATCTTTATCAGCCATTTGGGTGATGGTACAGAGTGTACCTATAAGCAAATTTGTAGATGATTCTAAACTAAGGGAAATTGTTGACACAGAGCTTCAGTCTAGAGGGACTTTGAAAAATTTGAGGACTGAGGCCAACAGAAACCTCCTGATCTTTGGTAAGAAAAAGTTCAAAATCAGAAACTATGATGGAAAATCCTGTGCATTTGCACAGGCTAGGAACTGACAGCCAAATAGTAGCATTGCTGTTAAGAGCTAAAGTTTATAGTGGACTCCAGGGGGAACAGTGCATTGTCATTGAATAGAAGCCAAATAATATATTGGTCTTTTTTTTAAGAGGAATGTGGCTAAAACGTAAAGAAAACCTGCTGCCACTCTGTATTTGGCATTGATGAGGTTACACCCAGAATATTGCATACAATTTTGCCTTTCACCCAGTTCCAGGGGGATATGGAGAAACTGCACAAGTTCAGCAGAGGGCTGCCATTATGACTAGGGACCCAGAGCACATGTGCCTTGAAGAGAGGACAAAGGAGCAGGGGTTATTCAATCTGTAAAAGAGAAGACTGAGGGGAAAACTAACAAATGCCTACAGCCATTTGAAGGGCAGCTACAAAGACAACAGAACTGTATGTTTTGTAGTAGCACCAAACAACGTAACAGGATGAAGTTGCCATAAGACTTTGAAGTTTTAGGCTGGAAAAAAAAATTGTTATTAGGGTAGTGCAGTTATGAGCGTAACACAGCATTGGACCTTGTTGCCTAGGGAGGTCAAGGGACCTCTGTCCTCGGATATTTTCAATGCTCTGCTAGACACAGTCATTGCTGACCTGACTTAATGTTGGCAACAGTCCCACTTCAAATGGAAGGCTGAACTAGATGAATTGCTAAACCTCATTATTTTATTGCAAATCTTACCAAATTCTTTAGGTTAGTTAAGACCTGAGATCAAGGTCATGAGAAACCACAAGAGCTATTGAACATAAGAGAATCCCAGCTTTATTAAGAAAAAAAATGTTGTGGAGAACCCTCATCCAAAAAAAAAAAAAAAAATCAGAAAAGAAATAAAAAGAAGCCCCCCTAAAAAGTGTTTTGATATTGCAGATATTCTCATGGTATTTAGAAGCCTTATCCATGTTTTGTGAAATCCCAGACAGGATTTCTGCAAATATAACATAGTATGCAAGATTTTATGCTGGCACAACAGTGAATGTCACGCTTCAGAAGCAGACAGGGAAATAAAATATTATTTAAGGTGATTTTGTTTGGTTTTTAGTGATATATAGAAAATTTATTTTTTGCATGCTGTCCATACAATGAACCTAGTACATAATATGAGGCTTTACAAGAAAAGTAGCAACATCCTGTGATGTTCAGAAGTCTTAAAAGAAAGAATGAGGCATTAGATGAGGAAACACAAATCTGCCACCTCATCAAGTGCATAATAAAAAAGAAATTGCAAAAAGATTTGTGTTACCCAACAACACTATTCCTTTAGGTCATTATTATAAAACTTTTCTGGGATTTAAAACCATTAAATAAACATGTTCCTTCATCTTGTTAGGAGTGTACGCAGTCACACATGCAAACATATTGCACTGGAACTTATATTTTTCCCCCAGTTAAAAATGTGAAGAAATAGTCTGTTTTTTACTTAAGTCTGAGTTCATCAGATTTGCCCAAACCTACGCATTATGAATTAAAAAAAGCTACTGTTTTGTTTCATATCTGAAGATAGAAGAACTGCTCCATTCTGGAAGATCGGTGTAGAGGTAGTAGATGGAATTGTCCTTGCTTCTGCCTGCTCTGTTTCAGATAATTTGTTTCTTGGAGTGAGCAAGCACCAAGCTGCCTGTGGTCATAGGAACAGATATCAACAGCCTATGCAAAAGCTAGGCAAAGAGGATTCTGGCATGCCACTGCACTTCTGTTTGCCAAAACTCCCTTTAGTAACTTTAGCTCACATCCACTTTTTTGGACAATAGCCCATCACAAGATGTGCAGTAGGGTTTATATGACTTTCTATGCATTGTGTAGAACTAGGGTGCAGTAAATAAACTCCATATTCCCTCTTTTCAGTCTACACATACCATTCAATAACTATTACTTTGGATACCTTTCTAATACATGTTTCTGGCAAAATGGCAAATGATGCAAATAGAAGAATCAAATCCCGATGATTAATCTGAAGACTGAAGTTTCTTTCCCATAGAAACAGCTGGGATGGGAGTGCTTCCAGAGGTTTTGGCAAATTTTGGCTGTTACTGTAAATTTCTAAGTACAGTAATAAAGAAAATTTGAAACTGGAAACTGGCAGAGTGGTTGCTTGCTGTTTGGCTTCCTGTGGATACAAACAGAAATGACTTATTAAAGCAGCTGTGGTTCAGGCTCTGTTTTGTGATTTTAATGTTATCCATAAAGTAACAAGATTATACTAGTCTATCAAATTTCATTCCTTCACCTGCTCCTTGATGCAATATTCTTGCGCTCTCTTCTTTAAGACACAACATGGAAAGAGGATTATTGAAATTCAGAGAGACAGTGTCAGTGCCAGATGAACATTAAGGGACCTTATCACCCAGTGAGTGATCCAGCATTAACTGATTCTGCTGACTTGCACCAGCTTTGAAACAGTTCCTACCACACCACTGAGAAATCTGTACTGTGTGAGTAATAGAGGAGTACAAGCTAGAATTGCTGGTATTTGATAGGCTGTAGGTGCAATATATGTATTACACCCACAGGGAATAAAAATACAGCTCATGTCACAGAATCATAGAATGGTTTGGGTTGGAAGGCACATTTAAAGATCACCTAGTCCAACATCCCTGCCATCAGCAGGGACATTTTTCACTAGATCAGGTTGCTCAAAGACCTGTCCAGCTTGACCTTAAACATTTCCAGGGTTTGAGCACCTGCTTCCTCTCTGGGCAACCTGTTCTCATCACCCTTATAATAAAAAATGTCTTCCTTATATCCAATCTAAATCTACCCTCTTTTAGTTACCCCTTGTCCTGTCACTAAAAGCACTGGTAAAAAGTCTCTCTCCATCTTTCTTATAAGCTCCTCCTGTATATTGAAAGGCCACAACAAGGTCTTCCTGGAGCCTTCTTTTCTCCAGGATGAACAACCCCAACTCAGACTTTCCTCATAGGAGATATGTTCTAGCCCTCTGATGATTTTTGTGTCCCTCATCTGGACTCGCTCTCAAAGGTTCATGTCTTTCATGTACCGAGGACCCCAGAGCTGGTTGCAGTACACCAGGTGGGTCTGGAGACTCAACCTACTGGCCACACTTCTTTTTATGAAGCCCAGGATGCAGTTGGCTTTCGGGGCTGCAAGTGCACATTGTCAGCTCATGTCCAATTTTGCGTCCACCAGTATCCCCAAGTCCTTCCCTACAGGGCTGCTCTCAATCCATTCATCCCCCAGTCTTTATTGATATGGGGATTGTCCCGACCCCTGTGCAGGACCTTGCACTTGGCCTTGTTGAACTTCACGAGGTTTGCATTACTCAGGCCTGTCAAGACCCCTCTGGATGGCATCCCTTTCCTCTAGCAAATCAGCTACAGCACACAGCTTGGTGTCACCTGCAAATTCACCGAAGGTGCATTCAATCCCACTGCCTACGTGATTGATGAAGATACTAAATAATACTGGTCCCAGTATGGACCCTTGCAGGACATCATTCGTTACTGGTTTCCACTTGGTCATTGAGCCATTTACTATAACTCTGGATGTGGTCATCCAGCCAGTTCCTTATCCATTTAACAGTCCATCCATCAAACCCATATCTCTCCAATTCAGTGGCAGGAATGGTGTGGGAGACTGTATCAAAGGCTTTACAGAAGTCCAGATAAATGACATTCATAGCCCTTCCCTTGTCCACTGATTCAGTTACTCCATCACAGAAGGCCACTAGATAAGTCATGCATGATTTATGCTACAAATGCTCATGCTACAAATTATTCTGGAAAGATAAGGAATTGTTGAAAATGAATTAATAGCTTAAGTTAATTGATTTTTAATCATTACAACTCCGTGGATTTTGCCTTACCCTTCCTAGGAAGCTTCAGAGAGTTTGTTGTTTGTTTTTGAAAAATCTAAAAGATCATCTGATATTTCCAAAGCCGTGTTCACCCTCACACTGATTTTTGATTTTTTAAAAGCTATGAAAAGCAATGCTGAGAGTGGAACTGATCCAAAAGTCTACTGAGATCAATGAAAATGACTCTGTAAACTGGACTGGGCGTTACTTAGGATCATCAGTAAGCATTAACTTGTTCTGAAAGGCCTGGGTTTTTAACCTCAGTAGTTTCTGCTTATTCACATGGACATACTTCATGCAAGTAACATTTCAAGTACTCATCTCCTTACTTTGTATTTGTGAAATTAAACGTTTAATCTGAAACCTTATTTCACTGCAGTCAGAAAACTTTTACTAACTCTTTAGAGTTCACTGATGAAACAAAAACCTCTTCACTCAATAGTCTAGGGGTAAGATCACATAACTCCATTTCAGGGCACACCCATGTTTTCATTAATAAATATGTTATAATGTCAAATAAATTTTAACATGGGAAATAAAAGGAAATTATAGGAAACTAATAGCCCAGAAGGAAAATTATTTTTAAGTCCCTGATCTGAATGAGGCACAAACCAGAGATTTGATTCTGACTTTCCTACATTACCTATGACTGTTGCAGCCATTAAATCTACTCTGAAAGTTTATGCGGTTTGCCTGTCTCTGTAATTTTGATCTAGGAAACGGTTCTTGTCACAAAACCTAACAGTTTTGACAAGTTTCAGTTCTGGCAAATCTGTCTTTTCATGATGGAAAATGTTCTGTCTTAAATTTCCTAACCAGATCAAAATCTTATTATCTTCAGTAATATCCTATTCTGCATCAAGAACTTCCTTGCTAATTTTCAATTAAAAATTTGAAGACTTTACATGAGTTTTAAAATGGAATAGACAAAAGATCTTTAGGTCATCATTTTTTGAGCATGGAAAGATGAATTTCACAGTTTCCAATTTTTTCACAGTTAATTTGACGGGAAAAGTTAAAGAGTCAAAATGCAAACTGTTCAAGGGAAGAATTAAAGTCAGAAACATATGGAAATTGATTATATGTGGATAGTGAATAAAGGCAATGAAAATACTACAAATGGAATAGCAGATCAATATCATGCAGAATGTCAAATATGCATTTCAAGAAACCAATTTTTCGAGAAAAATTCTCTCACTCCTTCTGCACAAGGTATTTTATTCTGGAAAAAATCTGCACAGCAAAATATAAATAATTGCCTTTTGTGTTATAACAATAATATATCTAAGTTAATAGTTTCTGGTTTTGTAAGAAAAAATAACAAATAATGACCCCCATTATTGCAAGTTGCACCTTAAACTGTTAACAGTGAAAAATCCTCTCCACTATATTAAAGGAAAATTAGTTTCCAAAGATTGATATACATTATTCTACTTTTATTGCTTTCAGGTTCACAATAGTTAAAAATCAGATATTAAACTCCAGTTATAAGGACCTTCCTTTAAAGAATAGTCAGTAAATGTCTCCTGTACCTTATTAAAATATTTACAAAACAGGTGATTCTCAGAAAGGATCTAAATCAATGTTACCTGATCCTGAATCAATGCTCATGAGCTAAGCCAGTGTGTCAAAACAACAGCCCAATGCAGCATAGTTTTAAATACATGAAGAAACATTTGGAAATTGGCCAATTAATTTCCTGAGGAACTGAAGGAGTGAAGAAATCTTCTGTATTTTCCAATATATTTACAGAATTTAATGTCTCCCTGTAGAGAGACACAACACCATGCCTCCTTACAAACATTTGTAGGCTCTATTTCATTCCTGACCTTACTGGGCTCAGTCATCTTATACAAACTATTTTTTTTCACCGCAGAAGCAGTAGCTCTTTGTGACTTCCTTATCAATAGCTGGAGATCTGATAGAACAGGTAAACAGTGAAGCATTCCCTTTTTCAGTAAATCTATTAATAACAACATACAAGGTTCTATTCATTAAAAAAAAAAATCAAAACCCAAAAAAACCCAGGGAATGTTTGGATACTCTTTCATGATCTATTTGAAAATGTCTTTCTTCCTGGAGTTGCCCAGTTGAGAGTAATCTTCCTCAATCCTTTTGGTCCAGTTTTTTTAAGATGTGTTAGGACTGACTTATCTTCCCCTTGAAGATTCTGGTATTCCCTTATATGTTGAAAGAGGCTGTTTATTTGTATAAAATGTATAAAACAAACAGCAAACTTTTTTGTTCTTACCACCCTTTCTGCTGGTAATTTTTTTGTCAATCTTGCTAAGGAGTCAGGGGGTGATTTCTGTGTCATGTTTCCTGCTTTGCCTGTCTCCTCCAGAGTGCTTAGCTAAGTTGCTTTTGTATACAGGCTGTCACTACAGTGACTGGCATTTACCTACTGAGTTACTTTTTCTGTCTTTGTGGAGAAATCTCTTTTTTTTCCCCCATAGCACTGAAAAAAACAAAAAATGGATTAGTCTATTTACCAAGGCTGTTCTCAAAATCTGGTGCACCTCCAGGTGGTTCCCATGAACAACTCTTCAGATACTCAGTTTTTACTTTGTTTCATTACCGTTTTGCTTTAGGACACTCCATATCATTTTAGTTTTGTTCGTTTCCAAAGTTAAATGACAAATGTGAACTTTTATTTGGATTCCAGGGTAGATGGAAACCATCCTGGAGCTAAGAGGATTTGGATTTTGAAAAGGTCAAATTACTGCAATTCAGTACAAATATACTTAGTGCCAAGCAGTCTTTGGCACACACATTCAGTGAAAAATGCTATGGTAATCAATGTTATTTATTTAATTACCAGCGATATACATGGCAGCACACTGTCCTCTTGTAAAGTATACTTTGAGGACACTGGTGCATGAAGAAATGACAGAGGAAGAGCATTTTCACAAAAAACCCAAACCAAACCAAAACAGCTTTAGGGTTCTGTTTTTGAGGATTGGGTGATCTTGGGTTTTTTCTTCCCTGTATTGCAATGATTGGCACTAATAAGCAGGAATCAAGGATTGGATTTTGTTGGTTTTTTCCACCACCATTTAAATTTGGTAAGCTGTATTGGTAAGAAGTGTCACTGAATTTTATTTCTGGGTGTTGTTTTTCAGATTGGCAATAAATTAAATTTTGTATAACATGGAAAAACAAGGATTTTGACTAAAATAACTAACAATCCCAATAGGCTCAGTCCTACTATGAACAGTCCATATGAACTTTGTACCTATTACAGTACTCTCCAGATACGTTTATTAAAAGCTGCCTCAGCCTTCCTATTCAGCACCTAAACACATCTAGCTTTTGAACTTACATATTTTCAACATTTTTCTAATGCTTTCATTTGGTTTTTTTTTTTCCAATAAGAGTTATCTGGTTTTCTCAGAGGATACTCCAACTGCACAGTATAAGTTCATGATTTTTTCTTGAGATCAGTCATTCATAAATATTTTATTCTCTTTTTTGAGGATTTTTTGGCAGTTTTGTGTGATTTTATTTTTTAATGACAATGTAATAAGAGCTGTATAACATAGAAAAATGTCAAGGATTTTGCCTAAAAAAACTAACAGTCTATATGAACACAGGCACTGAGACATATAAATGAGGGTTTTTTTCCGTTGCTTTGTGTTTATTAACCACCTTTCTGAGGATGCTACCCTCTATTTAAAATCAGAAAATACTTTGTACTAAACTGACCAGAATATATCTGTTTAAGTAATGGATATTAAAAATGTGAATTACAACCTAACCCTTTAACTTTATTATTTCCTGAGAAGTAGTAGATTCCAACAATTTTCACTGTTTATGTGGGAGCAGGTTTTCACAACAGGGATTTTATAATACTAGATGAACCACACACACATGCAAGCACACACACACACTCATACATACACATGATCTATTTAGTGTTTATGGATTTGATCATCTACAAAAATGATTTAAAAAATAAAAGAACATGAACACTTTCCCTTTTAGTATTGTATTATGGCAATAGAGTGACAAAAATCAACACTTATAACTGTGCAGAGAAGCTTAAAATGCTACCCAGATCGTTTGCATTTCCCAGAGATAACTACTTAAATTTTGGGTTGCTAATTTTTGCCATGAAATTAAATACACTATTAAGATGAAGGTAGCTGTGTGTTCCTGACCTGTGGTTGAAAACAACAGAGCACGCTATCACACACACGCACTCATATCTCGGAGAGCTAATGGAAGGAGAAATGCAGGAAATGAGAATGGTTCCCCATCAGTGTTCAAGGAAAACTTGGTGAGAGCAGTCTCAGAAGGGTTCAATCTGCTTCTTTCAGGTGGTCTCTAAAAGAAGCAAGTACTGCAGGACAATGGCAGTATGTCTATAGAGGGAAATAGTTCTAAGGGCTCTTTAGAAACAAAACCAGTCATAAAGATAATTCTGTTTGACTCTTATGGACTGACTGTTCACATTCTTAAGTGTGCTTATTGGATCACATGTTTTCATTTGCCTCAAAAAGAGAACCAATTAATGTGGTCCCAAGTGCAAACCAAAGCACAGTTAACAGAGAAGGTTAGAAGGTTTGCTTCAAAACCATGCTGAAACTTTAAAGTGGAGCCCTCTCATGCATTAAGAAATCCTTGTGCAAATGTAGCACAGCTGACAATAATGTACCACAGGCCTGGCATAGGAATCCTCTTTAAACTCATTGTTTGTCATATTCAGCAAGAACCACTGATCATAAAGTTATGATTTTAAACTGAATACATAGGGACATAAGGAAGATTTGAGTTTGGATGAAAGGTTGTTTCCTCACCTTTATGGCTATGAAGATGGCCTAGTTATGAGAAAGGTCTCAGTCTGTGATATGTACAAAAAGAAGTCCCACTTTATTGAAGACATAACCCTCCCTTTTTGATGCTCCTTAGGGTTTTCCCATTAACACAAGACTAATATAACTGTTAAAAGACTTGGGTATGAAATTATTTGAAGGAGAAAGGTGCAACCAGTCCTTGCAGAGTCAGTCCCAGCAGGCTCGGTACTGATGCCAGTTCAGGCAGTGTTAGGCTTCTCTAGAATCGCTCTTTTCATGCTGCCAGCTAATAGTAAGTTAACTCTTGAAGTAATTGTGATATTAAGGTACTAGAAATCAATCAGTGTTATCAATCCCACAGGTAGATGGCAATATCTTACTAAGAATGAGACTGCCTTTTACCCAGTTTAGGTTCAGCAGCTTTGAAATGTTGTATTACTGGCTTCTGCATTTCAAATATCAGCATATGAAGCTCTTTCCTTGTCTATTCTAATTTTCCAGTGCACTGTCCAGTGTAATTTCTTGCCATTTTTCCTCAATATTTTATTTGGAAACACAATAATCCAATGTTATTCTGTTTTTACACATCAAGTTGAATAACAATTAATAAATCTTCTTGGGCCCTGGTCCAGTGCCCTGGCATATTAGCATGAAATGTGCATACAATTTAGGCACTTTTGACTTTTCAGGGAAGCAATTGGACAAAATCTTAAAATTTGAAGTAAAGCGCCAAACTTCTGTTGAAATACCTAGATAGATCTTTTCATGCTTAAGATATGTTTGAAAAACTCTTCATATGCTATGTCCTATTGACATCACAAGGGCAAAAAGTCCTCAACACCTTCTGGAAGTAGTTAGTTCTTACAAGATTAAGCCAATGATATATACAGTATGATGGTAAAATGGAATATGACTGCAAAATCTGGCATCTGAAACTCCTTTTCAAATGAATGGATGTTCTCAGTTTGGAATCTCACTGCTTTTTTGCTTTCCTTTCAAACATTTTCAAGCTATAAGGGTAACAATAAAGCTTCTTTTTACAACAATATTGGGAAGGAGAACCAAAAACCTGAGAAAAATTAGTTTAGGGAAATGGATGATGAAATACTAGCTATGCAATGCAATGCAACAGTATGTCAGTATCAGTCAACAACTTTTTTTTTTTTTAATCGCTGACTTAAAACCAGCTCCAGAACTAAATTTAGACATACAATTTGTAAGACAGATTTTCCAAAATACTGAGCTTTGAAAAGCTCTCATAAATTCTTGGAGGAGGTTGCTGAATTCTTGGTACTTCTAAGTATTAAAACCCATGTGTCTGTCTAAAAATACATTTGGAAACCTAGCTTCACCTATCTATTTTGAAAAATTGTATTCTCCAGCTGAATGTATCATGGGTGATATAGTCTTCATTTTATTAATTGCAAATGAATGAATAATTAAATAATTACTAGCTGAGAAGCGAATGCAAATTTATATTTCAGGAATGCATCAGGCATCTAGTTCACAGAAAAATGCCTTCTCTCTTTGGAAACTGCTCATTGAAGTAGGGGCATTGAAAGTACCACTTTGAAGCTTTAAAATGCAATTCAGTTTGGTTGGAGGTTGGGGGGGACAGGGGGACATATTATGGTTTTACGAGTCACTTTGCAAAATACTGAGAATTTCTTAGCAACATTTGGTTATTTTCTAAATAGTTTTGAATTAGGATATTCAGGAGCCTTAACTAATGATCACTGAAAATATAACACTTTTCCCCTCAGACATATTGGTTTTGATTTTACATCTTCAAATATAAGGCATTTTTAGGGCTATTCAAAGCTTGTAGATTTCCTCAAAGTCATCCTGTCCAAACATCCAGTGCTGTTGGTAATGGCTATTTCTTCTCACTACAGATTTAAGGAGCAGTTTCTGCAGGGACCATTACTAGAGATAATACATGAAACTTTTTCCTCCTCCACTCTTCTTCCACTGGTACCCCGGGGTTATTTCCAAGTTCTGTTTGGCTTGTACTGTATTTTGGAACAGGAAGCTCATGACTGATTTCAAATACAGATCTCTAGGCATCATGGTATTGTTACCAAGGTAGTCAATTTAATGAACTAAGAGTAAAAATGCAGATTAAGGAAATTATACTGCAAGATTATTCAGAGAATACTGCTATGAACATTTATACCCTCTAAGCTTCTGTCTGGATGTCTCCTGAGAGAAGGCGTCTACACATGGAGTTGCAGGATTTGCCTCAACAGATGCAGCAAAAATGCTTTCGCAAGTAGCATAGAAAAGGTAATAGCTCAGAAGTATTAAAAAGTAATAGCAGTTCAGCATCTTTATCACTGGTTTTCAAACTTGTTTAATTAATATTACTTGATGGAAAAAAATCAGAGAGTCTATGGTTATTTTTGTTTTGGTTTTGTTTCTTCTTTTTCTCTGAGTGATCACATTACATTATAAAATTATATACTCTTTCAGAAAATAGACCTCTTTTGTGGAGCTTCATTTTAATTTAAAATTAAAAATTTAAATTTAAATTTAAAATTACCTGATTTAATAAATTCAGGTTTGTAATCTCCCACTCTAACATTGAATTATGAGGATATGAAAGATCTGCTAAGAAGAAAATTTTCAGGAGTAAGATGTTTTGTCTGATATAGAATGTTAATGTATAAGAGGAATTGTGGCATGTGAAAAGAGGAAAAATGAGAGAAAAAAAGATGTTGTAAATGAATGCTTTCTGTATAGTCTGATGACTGTTTTATATTGAATTAACTGAAATACTCATTTCTTCTGGAAGTATCTTAAATTAAATAGCATGAATTTAAGCAAGCAAACAAAATTCAGTGCTACTCAAGAAATAAGATAAAAATAAGTATCTCTACTACTGCTAAAAATTTTACAGCCTATTCCTCTTGTACACCTACTTTTTTCTTGAAACAAAAAACTGAAACTGGCAAAGTAGAGGAAGTATAGTTGAACCATCTGAAATTTTTATTAAAAATATCTAGTCTTAAGTTTAGCACAGGTCAATAACTTTTGAAAGTAAAAAAGATGGAATAACGTAACAGATCAAATGGGATTTTCAAAATGGCTTTTTAGTTTGCTTTAGCCAAGTGTTTCATACACCTCTGAGTTGAAATGAACATGTAAGTCTTTGGAGGTATGTCCCTCACTATTACTTGTCAACACTAAAATGCAATGAAAGATCCTCTTTGCTCTCTAGCTGATCTCTGTGGGAACTGAATTCCTTTCAAAATGCTATTAAGCAATCAATTATTTAAAGTGTGGCACATGATGTTGACTTTGTTTATAATTTTATAAGCATCATTAAACTTCAGAGTAACTATTGCAACTAATTATATTCATCACTGTTACCTAGTGAACACCTCTTTTCCCTGACAGCTCTCTGAATAATGCAAAGTAAAAAACATGTTGATCCTGAGCGAGGTTTTTCAAGTTGGACCAAAAAGCACTCAAGTTCAAATAAATGAATCCTGGGGCATCCTGGGGTGCATTAAGAGGAGTGTGGCCAGCAGGTTGAGGGAGGTTCTCCTCCCCCTCTTCTCTGCCCTGGTGAGACCCCACCTGGAGTACTGTGTCCAGTTCTTGGCTCCCCAATTCAAGAAAGATGAGGAACTCCTAGAGAGAGTTCAGAGGAGGGCAACAAAGATGATGAGGGGACTGGAGCATCTCCCCCGTGAGGAAAGGCTGAGAGAGTTGGGCTTATTTAGCCTGAAGAAGAGAAGACTGAGAGGGGACCTCATTAACACATACAAATATCTTAAGAGCAGAAATCACGAGGACGGAGCCAGACTCTTTGCAGTGGTGTCCAGTGACAGGACAAGGGGCAATGGGCACAAACTGAAGCATAAGAGGTTTCAGTTGAATGTAAGGAAGAACTTTACCTTGGTGGTGCCAGAGCACTGGAACAGGCAGCCCAGGGGGGTTGTGGAGTCTCCTTCTCTGGAGATATTTAAATCCCACCTGGATGACGTCCTGTGCAACCCGCTGTAGGTGAACCTGCTTTAGCAGGGGGGTTGGACTAGATGATCTCCCGAGGTCCCTTCCTTTTGACAAAGCTTATTTATCATTTAAAAAAAAAAAAAAAAATCCCATTCTGTCACCCCCATGAAAAAAAAAAAAAACACAAAGAAATCCAAAGAAAAAAAATATGGACTATTTTCTTTATGATGCTATAATGTAACTTTTTATTACCTGAATCTTTTATCTTTTCCAGCCATCTTGTTCCTTAAGAATAAGCCATATATTTGTCCAGCAGTATCTGGAGTCACCCAGAACTATAGAAAAATGAGCATGACCTGCTATATGTATTCTTAGCCAGCTCTTTCAGAACATTTGGTATCAAGAGTTTCAAGGTCTCTTGATTTAAAATATTTATCTTCTCACTAGGGAGGAAATGGGAAACTGGATAAATATGAAGGCCAGCCATGCAGGACCACCAAATATAGACAGTAAGGGGAAAATAACAGTAACTTTCATTCTATGGTACATAGGTTTCTGGGTGGTTGGTGGATTTCTTTGCTGAGTACCTAAGAAAAACAAGCCTATAGACAGTAAGCTTAAGTTCACTAAAAAAGGAAATGTGTTTCCAACTGACTTTCTTTTTAGGGAAGCGCAGACTGAGAAACTTGTATAGAGAGCTATATCATCTACCAGTTGTGATTCCTGAAATTCAGACAACTATGAAAAGAATACATCTTTGAGTCACAAGGAGAATATAGAAGTAACACTGATTGCATTTGCAATAATCTGTGTAAATATATCAAATAAGACTTTTTAATGATATTTACAAGGTGAAATCTGATGAAAAATAAATGGGAGGAAATCACAATCTGTTTATAGAGAGGCTACAAGGAGAATAAAGGACTAACTTAATCATATACATAATTTACAGCAAGATATTCACTGAACTGTCTCTTCCTACATAGTATTGTTTCTGTTTTCCATGGTAGTTTAGACTGAACAGTCACAGCTGTCTCTTCTTCTTTTAATATTAATAGAGAGGGAGCTTTTCTGGAGACATGGTGCCTGCCCCAAGCACAAATTGTTTATGACCATGTATGAATGTAGGTGGCCTGCTCTTTCTGTAAACACTTTAGTAAAGTCATAAGGAATTTGAAGACAGAGTGGGCTGTAGCAGGTGTTTGTATTGTTATTTCTTTGATATTTTAATCTCTGGATTTTTTAAGGTTTATTTAATTTTGTCTGAATTGTTATATGCTACTTTTAGTTTTGAGTCAGAAAGGAAGCACAGCTGAAAGGCATAACTGGTATTAGGTTTGTTATCTTCTTCTCTTAGTCCTTTAATTAGACCAGTCCCAGAATCACCTCACCGCTTCCTCATTTTACTTGGTTCTTTTCTTTTTTCACCACAAAAAATATTTTTTTTTTTTTTTTTTTTTTTTTACACCTTACATCAAAGAAAGCATAATCACAGTCCATGCTCCAATTAATTAGCTTTTTAAATTTCATTTTAAGAGTAACTTTCTTAAAGAGAAAAGAGATGGAATTTCCTCTTAAAGGTGGTTAACTCAGTTAAAAATCAATACAAACAGGCAGGAAACAAGAAAACCTCCATTATCAAGTAGGATTTGACTGCAGTAGATTTTAAAATTCAAACATGTTTAAGAAGGTTTTTCATTTTTGTTCACAAGTGCTATAAGCTATATTCTAATCCTGTCAGAACATGAATAAAAAGATACTAATTAACCACACTTCATGTAAATTTTTCACACAGCTGGAGCATCAGTCTTTAAACACATTCTTGCAAATAGATTGAAAAGAAGTTTACATGCTGAATTGCATTGCATCAACCTGACTCTCAGTCTAGTGAACAGTGTCAAACAGAGTACAGGTATAAATCTTATTTTCAGAAAATACATTGGTATTTATTCACAGCTAAACTCCATATGCTTTTATTTACAAAACATAACTATATTTCTGAAGTGGTGTAGCAAAATATCACCTAGTTAGTATCCCCTTA
This sequence comes from Gorsachius magnificus, assembly GCA_034008185.1. Lineage (NCBI taxonomy): Eukaryota > Metazoa > Chordata > Aves > Pelecaniformes > Ardeidae > Gorsachius > Gorsachius magnificus. Next base: position 172,069,418 of record CM067081.1, read on the forward strand.
CAGTATTTCTCCCAGAACTACAAGTAAGGTTGGATTCAGAAAAAGATAACACACAGGAAGTGTTATCTGATAAATGCATATTAATTCAAATTAATAACAGATGGTTTATGTCCCTCTGCTTACTGGGCAATTTGAGCAATCAACCTTTGTTCCATGAAAATTACATGAGTTGGTATTAAATTTCAATATATATTGCAACTAAATTTCAGCTTTAGCAGAAGGCTGATCCCAAGAGCTGCAGGGAAAAAAACCAACAAGCCCTGCGCAAAAATATCCGCCAAAACCAGAAAACAAATCCAAACAACAAAAACTTTGTTAGATGCAATTCAGATTCAATGTATTATTTTTGGTAGGAAACCATGTACCCCAATAGTTTTAATATCTTAGCAAACATTAATTTATTATGATCACTACAAATTGCACTGCTGGAAATTGGTATAAAGCCAATTTATTCATTAAATATTCAATTCAGTCTCACTCACTTCTTGGTATGTCCAATCTCCATATATTTCACATAATTTAAGTATTTGTCAAGTATGCATTTCCAAGGCTTTGGGTTAAATACAAGTTTAGCTGAGACAGATAATGCATAGTTTGGATTAAGATTATTTTTAACCTGTTAGGTAATATTACTTTAACTAATAAATTAAACCGAACAGTATACACTGGTACACACCTAAAATTGACCAGTGCATACAAAAATTAAACATAATACACTCAGCATATAGTTCATATTACTGATTTCTTTATTGTACCTATATGGATACCCTTTCAGGACATGTCTTATTCCTTTGACATTCTTGTAATAAGACCTCATATTTATCCCATTATTTGAGTAGCTTCTTGATTGCCAAATTCTTCTTCCACCAGGATTTCATTTATCCTGAGACTTCATTACAACTGGACATACATGCTTCCTCATATGAGTGCTTATGGGCTGTGACCAGAAATCCTGCTTCATGCCAAAGTACCGTTTATTCTGAAGCTAGGGCAAGGTAATTTACTGTGATTTTAAAACAAAGGTAGCTGTCTGTCTTCCTTGAAATCTTCTTATCCTGTCATGGTAAATTAATCCAACTTCTGTTCCTTAATGGTTGTCTTTGCTAACACCTTGTGCTTAAGAAGGTCTTGTCTTAACTCTGCTACCCCTGCTTTCTCTCAATTATTCAGACCAAGGTCTGCCCCAGATGCTCATCAGTAAACTTAACTAGATCCTTCAGAGCCAGTAGCTTTTTTCTTTAGTTAACGCTCTAGTTAACTTCTGTTGAGGAGGTTCTGTGACATTTTTAGCTACCTGCTTCCTCCTTCAAAGTGTCTGATTCTACAAATATTACCATAACAAAGATATCCTGGCTCCTCAACTAAGCACATGGTTTAACAAATTATTTTTGGTATTTCCAAGTTTATCAATACTTAGTGATCTACATACCTATCTGACTCTGCAGGACTAGGTAAAGATATCCATGTTTAGTCTGAACAGGTTTCAGCAATACAGTACCAATAATACAGTGGTCCACCTGGATTTATTTACTTCAACTCACAAAAGAATGAGTCCAAATACAAGGCTGTGCTAATGCAGCTACAGAGCTGCCAGCTGGCTCTCTGTGAGATAACTTAATGAGTTCTACTCATTACTGCACTTTATGGTATAGACATATCTGATAAGTATGGGTATCTTGTGAAAGGCGAAGTCTCCTACTCACCATTTATACTGTAGGCATATAAAGTGATAAGGTTAGTGGACTTTCCAACAATAATAAGTCCCTGTGAAGGGATTCTATGCTCCAAAGTGAAAAAATTCATATTCTCTAGTCACTGCCACAGACCTCACTGCCCCGAGGCTGCTTTTATGTACAAACCCCAAACTTAAAGATTGACATCACTGCAATGTTGTCCTAAAAATAACTCTCTCATACAAAAAAAAACCCCAAACAACCTCAAACCCCCCAAAACCTAAAATACCCACCCCAAACCAGTGAAAGTTTAGATTTTTTTTGAGGTTGCAACTTTTTAATGTTTTCTATAATATCAGAATTACTTGGGAATTTTCTACAAAGTTGAAATTTTCTGCAGAAAATATTGACTCCCTAGCAAGAGAAAAGCCCCCCCCCCCCCAGTAGTAAAGAAACCTGAAACAAACTATTTCAATTTACCTAACTGATTTTAGGATATTCATTTCAATGTCATTAAAAAATAATCTGTTTCCACTCTGTCAAATAATAAGGTGTCTCAGTAGAATAGCATAATCATCTTGCATCCATGGATAGAAAAGGACTACTAAGAACTGAAAGCACAATTTCCCTGAAACAGTGCTCCATCTTAGAGAAATATTTGTATTGCTAGGCTTTCAGACACCTGGCCAGTACATGCAGCTACTTTTCAACAAGGACAGAGCTCCCAAAGCCATCTAAGCTTTCATTTTAATTCGAGTTAACTAAACTGGACAACCAGACAACACTGCATCACAACAGCCCATACTCTACTGAATCACAACAAACCATAACAAAAATTGTCTTAATACCTACAGAAGGTCAACAGAAGCAGTAGGACACCAGACTGTAAAAATCTGTTGAAACAAATAGGTTTCTGAAAACATGCTACTGAATCTGTATTTTCTGACTATGTTCTCTCAGAAAATTTCCAATCATTTGGACATGAAGTTTCAAACATAATTAAGTGTATTGATTTTCTTCTGCTAAGCCAGTAGGATAAGAAATTGTTCTCAATGAACACTGTGTACTGAACTCCAAATAGCCTTGACAGCCTCTATTGTACATTTCTGGTAAAAACTGTAAAATCATTAGAATTATGCTTTTTTATGACAGTTATGCAAAGCACCAACTGTTGATGAGTGGAAAAAAGTAACACATACAGATGTAATGCAGATTGGGTCACAGTAAATTACCTCATGCTGCCATTAAACTTTAAGTTCTCAACTGCTTAATGGCCAAGTTAGAATTTACTTATTTAATTTTTTAGTAGGAAGCAATTGTAAATGGAGAGTATTAAATTTATGTCTCATTTCTATCATCCATGCAGAAAAAAATAATGGGCAAATTAAGTGTCCTCATTCACAATGGTGCTAAGGATTTTTCCCCGAGTTTGTTCTAGCTCTAAAATATTAATTATTGATTGCATTTGAAGTAAAAATTCATGCTTATAGGTAACAAAGGCTGTATCCCTTGAGCTGGCAAGTGTGAAGTGTCTGACATCAGTTTTAATATCTTGTGATTCCAAACAGAACTGTGATCTTGAAGTTATTTCTTTGTCTAGTCACATAACTATGCTTAGATGAGAAGTCCAGAGTTTTCTTGACATTTATTTTCTGATTCTATACCAAAAATAGAGTATCTTATTTTTTTTTATTTTAAATACAATATAAAACCATACACACTCTAGATAGAATAAAAAGCTAAACATAAAATACTAAATCAACTGACTAAACCATGACGAGTTAGAAGAATCTTGGATTAAGCATTTCCATTACCTATTGGAAGAACAATTTGGTTTTGATAATGCTAACTACAATACCAAATAAAAGCATGAAAAAGCTCTCAAGCAAGATGGACTTTGCAAAAGCTTGGTAATGGCTCAGCTGAGAACACATCCCTCCTCAGAAAGCTTTTCAGGATTTTTTTTCTTCCTATTGAACTCTGGAGTGAAAGATAGAACCTCTTTTTTCAGAAATCCTTATTTCATAATGTGAAAATATTCCAGTCATTGAATGTAACTGGTCTGCAAAATTCTTTGAGTCAAGGTTCTTCAGTAAGGCTTTTTTCTGCGTGATGGGGAACATGGCAAGGTGGGGCAAGAGTTTGACCAGTAAAACTGAAATCAAGTCCTTTTCTTATGTGAGTGACTTAAACAAGAGATAATACAGAAGTAATTCTTGTTAGATTAATTGAACTGCTTATGCAAAAATGAATGTGTTTAGCAAAAAAAAAAAAAAAAAAAAAAAAAAAAAAAAGAGGTTTAAAAGCCTGTACCAGAATAAACTACACCTTAAGTTTGCTCAGCTAGGATGTGAGATAGGAACAAACCCAAACTTCCAACCAGAAACAGGAAAAGCACAGGCTTAGAAATAAAAGTGACATCTAAGAACAGGATTCACTGATATATTTTGCCTCCCTCCTTGCAGTCTGCTATTAAATTGGATATTCTATCCTAACACTGAGAGAAACTCCCCAACAACACCATTAACACTAACCTTGGGAAAAACTGTTTTCATGAGTCAGCAGTTTTGATAAGCAACTACATCATCAAAATAAATACTCGCCAGCTCCAGCTGAAATTGATCCATGTAGTCAATCCATGACAAGTTAGCTTCAGTTTAATTCGTGACTGAAGTCATGCTTTGAGATCACCCTGGAAGAAATTTCAGAGTAGGTCAACTCCATTTGCATATGGGGTGTGTTTGCCCCTTGTCTGACAAATCAACAGATCAAATGTACTATAATTTCAAGGACTCCGCTTGAGGAAATAGTCTGATGCAACTCTTGTAAGTGGGATCTTTCCAGGAAATGAAGATGGCACCCTTGGTATTCCCTGGTGTTATTTGATTACTTTTACCACATGGAAGTTTTAATATTTTTTTCTTCTAGAGTCTTCAGGACTGCAAGCTGCAGGCTTGTTAATGTTATTATCTGTAGTGCTTTGAAAATGTAAATGTTGAAAAAGAGTAGCTACTTTTATAAGTATTTGCATTTCATGTAGCAGGGGAGGATATTAATTTCCTGGGTGACTGAGACATACCCTCAAAATTCTATGCATAGCAAAGGGATGATACTCTGTGTGCACAACATATAGGATACTAATATTGTTAATAACATGATATGAACCAGATTTACATTAAATGTATCACATGCCTTCATTTTCTAATAGTATCTTTCATGTAAATTTTCTGAAAAGAGAGGCTTTCGTGTAACTATCTGTCTAGATTCTTTCCTGTTTTACGAAAGCTCATGACATAAGCATCCCCTGGGTGAGCACATATTTTTCTCTCTAGGCTGATGGTTCTGAGCTAATTCATCCATCTCTGTAGTATATTATCTGAAGTGCACAGCTGCCACAAGACTTGATCATCTGTTCTTCCTCATTGCAGCTGCACCAGTAATATCACTGTATTTAAGGAACTCTCATCCTTCCATTAAAAAAAAAAAACAAACACAATCAAAAATGGAATCAAATTATCAAAAGCTGGAATTTATCTGACAAGTAAACTTTCAGCAAAGTTGTAGTACCCTTTCCTTTCTCCGTCTATATTTCACCTAAATCCCAATTTTTCTTCTTTGCTACCTTACTTTGGTTAGTTTGTGTTTGTGACTTTTATTGAACAGTTAAATAAGAATATGTGTATGATAGAAGCCCTGCAGAAAATATGCTGTATAGTTGTGAAGATTTGTATGCAGAGTAACTTCTTCCTATAAAAGTTTTTAGATAAATTTTGTATATAGTAGGTCCAAGGCTTACCACCACAATGACAGTAAGGAAAAACTCAAGGCATTTTGGTGGGATAATTAATGTGTAATACAAACTGTCTTGTACTATATGATGAAAGTTCATTCTAGAGGTAGTTAGACCTTAAACAATTTTTTCAACTGCTTTTTGGAATAGTTATTACTTTTAGTGTTTGAGGTACTTTCTAGAAAAAGGATTCTTCTTTTATTGCATCTCCATGATGGTGTATCTATTCTTTTAAAAACAAGGCATGTAGTTATATATATATAACTACTAAATGTCTCACCAAAGATACTCTCATTTATATTTAGTACCTTGTCTAGGCTACGGGTGTACAAAGTAATTGAAAAACACATCTTGCTTTACAAAATCAAGTCATTATGTGTGTTCCCTTACTTACAGTGTGAGGCAATTCCACACTTCCATGGAAACTGATGCACTCATTTAATATCCAGTATCCACGGAAGAGGGAAAGGGATCAGGGAGAGTGCACTGTTTAGATTTAAGGGCACATTCTTTCAATAATGAATATAAAGGTCAGGTAAAGTGTTCTTCATTTCTTACCAGGATCTAATTCCTATGAATTCTGGTTATGATCAAGCCCTCTTTATCTGGGTATAGACCTGCAATGAGAGATTACAGGTGATGCATCTGTGACTCATTCAAAAGTGATGTGCCATCTGGGTAACTCAGAACATGTTGTTTCCATTCTTTGAAAGTTGTTGGTTATGCTGACTCACTTAATTCATGGAAGGAAGGGAAAAGGACTGGAACTAATTTGGGGCATTTCTATTTCTCTCTGCAAATTCCCAAAGATACAATGGAATTATTAAGTAATATAAAGTAATAAAGTCTTCCAAGAAGTCAAGTGTGGTGTGTATGGTTATCAGGTCCCTTTTTAGGTGGAAGAGCAAATCAATTGTTATAACCAAGAGATCCAATTCAAAATACCCCAAACCTGAATAACAAATCTCCAGGATATTGCAGAGATGGTCTGAGAGCTCCCATCAAATATGACAATAACATAGCTTTAATTTGAAACAAAACATTTATCGTCACAGAAAACACTCTAGAATGTCCATAATATTCATACTGCATCACAAGTACTGTAACTGTAATGATTCCTTGTAAAGGTCCTGCAAGAATCTGTGATTCATATGTGAGGTCAAAACTGAAACGTTCATTTTATTGAAGGACTTGGAACATTTAGGATTTGCAGTGATGTGATTTTTATTTTCCATTCGTTATTATAGAAATTTCAAAAGGGAATAAAAGACCTGAGTAAAAATATAGCCTGGGAAATTCAACATAGCTATTATAAGCTGCCATTAGAAATTAAAATCATATTATTCATCATTTTAATGGAAACCAGTAATAATTACAGTGAGCGACTACAAGCAGCAAAAATACATGTATCCATAGGAATAACATTTGAATATTTGTTTTAAAATATTAATATTTCATTAATGGCAAAAAAAATTCATTGAGCCATACACTAACTAATATTAAAATGTTGCCCACATAGAAGTAATAACTTATGTTACAGGTGTTTGCTTACAAACATGTCTGTAGTTCTCTACCTTCTACAGATTAGGATAATATAAATTTAGAGGCAGTGCGGGTAGGTTTCAGCTGGTATCAAGCAAGGTAAATATTTGTTTCAATCAGTTTCTGCATTGTAATAAGACCAAATCATGGACTACAAAGTTCCACTTTTTCCTAGATATTACATATTTGTTTTTACACATAATCCATGTTTAAATGAGGAAAATATTGACCAAGCCCGTCTGAGAATTTTTAAGTTCATCTTCTACACTGTTGATATAAAGCAACATATTTGGAAATGAGTGTGGTGAAACTCTGGAACAGGTTTCCCAGAGAGGTGGTAGATGCCCGATCCCTGGAAACATTCAAGGTCAGGTTGGATGGGGCTCTGAGCAACCTGATCTAGTTGAAAGTGTCCCTGATCATTAGAGGGGGTTTGGACTAGATGACCTTTAAAGGTCCCTTCCAACCCAAACTGTTCCATTATTCCATGATTCTACAATTCCATGATTCTATGAAATAAGAAGCAATATCTAGGTTCAACTAGCTGAAACTAAGTCAGAGTGGCAGACTTCTTTATATCTGTTGTCATGCTCTTAATAGCATTTTTATGTAGTTTTTGCATTCAATACTCTCTCGGTGAATTGGCTCACAAAGTTCTATTCATATTTTTCATTGTAAATCTCATTACATTGGCAGGTAACATCACACAGTGTGTGCTTTCTGCAAAATGCAAGTGCTCCATAATATCATATTCTTGTTCTGTCATTTACTGTTTATGTAAAACCAACTGTTGAAACAATATTCATTGTTATTACTGTTGTGTTACCTTCTTAGTGTTTTATTCAGGGAGATTGTTACTGATAAATTTTAAAAGCTCTTTGCAAAATATATGTTGAAAGTTTTGCACTATGCTATTACCTAAGAAATTTTTTAAACAGTTGGGGTTTTTTTTATAAATTCCAAGTAATGGCATAGAGTCTTGGATTTCCAGTAGCAGCTAATGCTAATGCACTGGAAAAAATATATTGTTAAAATATTCATCTAAAAGGAAAACTCAAGCTTTAATACCTTAGGCAAGCTTCAGTTGAAGCTGTAGAAAGCTAGACAACTTTAATATAAGCAAAACTTGATTGATTTAACAGTGATTACATAATAATTTTATAATAAGGAAAGAAAGAGAAGATAACACCCACAGCCAGGTCATTCACACAAACACAGTATAATTTAATAAATTCGTTGAAATTACAGGATTTTGTCAAATGTAGGCTGAACTTCATTTAAAATTTTAGAAAATATTGGTTCAGTAAATGATCTTATGTATATTTTACTTTAATAAGAAAAAAGAGGAAAGAACTGAATAGACATATTTCTCCCACCATTCACAACTGAGTGGACAACTGTGGACAACTTCATTTTGCTTTTTTTTTTTAATATCAAGTTAAACTAATAATGAGCTCAAAAATTGTAGAAATAGTAAATGTCCAAAGTCCCAGAATATTGAAAACATGATGTTTAGAATCCCAGTGTTGTCTCCTCATTGGGTCTAAAACAATAACTCATTTTTCACTTACAGAGTCATTAGTCAGTTCCTTGCAGTGCAGTTTGTAGCAGTTCACAAATTCCTAGGGGATTTTCAAAGACATTTTGCATTGTACACGATGACTCCCATATTTCTAGTTCAACAAATTGAATCAATCCATTACAATATCTAGAATGGCAGTATATTAAATATTGTACATTAATCTCATACCCTGAAAAATCAGGTTCTTTTTCCTGATATTCCCAATTTCTGTGATGTTAAACAAATGTTTGCACTGTCTGTGTAGAATCAAGACAGTATTTGTGAGCTACAAAATAATAAATTAGCATGTATGTATATATACACATAAAAAATCTTTCTAATCATAATATTCCTTTATCCACATTATTCCTCATTTGTCTGCTTACTCATGCCCTTAGCTTTCTCATAGCAGGAGCTATGAAGCAGTGCTTTTCTTCTTAACTTTGCCTTAGTATTTTCAACAGCCTTTCCTGTCATGGTTGGAGCTCATAGGTTTTACTAGCAGATTGATAGCTTGGTGGCTTAGTGGCAGAATTTTCTATTTGTTCTTGATTGCAAGCTTTACGGTTCTGAGTTTGCAAGCTTGGGGAAGCAAATTACACAGGCTTTCTTGACAACATTCAAACTATTGTGAAAAGATCATTGTGAGAGAAGGTACAAGAAATTTATAGAAATTTTCTAGGTATAACTTATAAAGTATAGGGTCACATTTTCCCAGGTGAAGGCAAGACAGTAAAAAGAATTACAAAAGTTAGAATATTAAATAGCAATTCCTTGGAATTGCCATTGTGAACAGGTTAGCATTTCTTGTGATTCTGAGCTGAATGAGATAAATAAGGCCATGGAGGACGCGAAAAACAGGTAACGCTTTTAAATAAATAATTAAATTTCTTTTTTGCAGGAATGGTATGACTGTCAACAAGATTATTTCTTTTGAGAACTGTTGTTAATGTTGTAAAATATTTCAAATCTATGGTTTAACATATGATACTTGGAAGACATTTATTCTATTCTAAATATTAGAAATAGTCTTAGTCATGAAAAGCCAATTTATGACAGTAAAATTTTAGGGTCTTGCAAGCCTCTGTGTACTATAGGTAGAAAAACAGAGAAGATAACTGAAATTTAAAATCGATGAAGATGGATAATATATTACATTTTAATGCTCTCATGATCACTTCTGTAACACAAATGACAGTGCAATAAAACCCATGGTGAACATTGTAGTCTCTTCTGGAAAACCTTCCATTATCCCGCTTACAAAGCCTGAACCAGTGACATTCTGTGTCTTGAGTGACAATATTTTGTGACCAATGGAAAATGGGGTGTCTATGGGTATTTTTTTTGCTTATGAGCTCTAATCTCGGTGACTACTACAATCGTCCCAAGGATTTGACTACAGACAGGAACACTATATGCTGCAGATACATGGAGCTATGTGTGCACTGCCAAACTGTTGATTGCCTCTCCAAATGCTGCCAAGCAGAATTCCTGAAGACAGAATTCAGCCTTTCACTTGCTTTTTTTCAGCACTGATTTTCAAAAAGATTGTAGAAATCAAACCATCTCTGATGCTTCTAGCTTTACATCAAAGTTCCTTGAAATTGACAAGTGGCTTAAAGGTCTTGCAGGTGCACACTCAGAGAACTCATGATCACATAAGATCCTTTTCCTTTGAAGGAGTGGAGAAGGAAACAGAAACCCACAAACCTAAGCTAAATTATATTAAACATATATAGACATTATTTTTTTTAAGTCTGAAATATTCCTATAGCAAAAAGTTAATGTAAATATCAAAGATCTGATGACAGTGAAGATACATTCCAATACATTTTTTAACCAAAAAAGCCCTCCACAAGCGTAGATAAATTTACTTTTAAAATAAATACCCTAGGATATGCTTTAATTGAGAAAAAATACAGTTTTCATGTCACATAGAAACTAAGGAAATAGAATTCATTGTGCTTTTACCTTAATAAATAGTTTTATTTGAAGAAAAGATCAGTCTCAATAGCTCATAGTGAGGCTATTTATTAGCTTTATCATTTACATCCTCATGGTATTTTGAAGATCTTGAAATAGATTAGAAGGTCAATGTGAGAAACACTCTAGAAACCAAGCATATGAGTGGGCTGAGCCAAGGAGAAGAGATTGACAACACTGCAACAGAATAATACTAATCCTATACTGTAGGCACACTGACAGCATTCGACAGTGATTGTCAAGAAACATAGGGATCATAGGCAACACAGGTTAGAACATGAATGTTTAGTTTTGTAGAAAGATTGAAAAGACAAGATTTAACTGACTTTGCAAGAAGTAGTGTGAGGCTCTTCCAAAGCATGGGTATCAACATAAAATTGTTTCTCAGAAAAAATGTTTCTTTGCCTCATCAGAGGCAATAATGAAAAGGAACACATGTAATTTGGAACACAGCTATGTCAAGTTATCCCTGTCTGATATCAGGGTTCCAGTATTAGATATGATAAAGATTGGTTTTGTGGACAAAAACAGTTATTACACAAACAGCTTTTGAAATCAGTATATCTTTAACTTTTTACCATAGAAGATGCTGGTTGATTTTGTTCTTAAATACAATTCTTATGTTCCAAGAACATTCAAGTCTTCTTTAACCATTCTCTGCCACGTGTAGTCCTTAATAATATGAGATATAAAAGCAGGATTTATAATTACTGCTATTAAAAATATGTTATTTAGGAAAACAACATGATTATTTAAATTGGTTTTAGGGGTTACGGGTTTACTACGAAAATAATACATTAATTCCTGCATCTAGTCACGTGGCTAAAGATCAACCTCAGGAGAATAAACGAGGACAGGATTTTCCATTTGATGATAAGGAATTGTAATAAGCAGCATTAAACAAGTTTTTAGTATTAGTTGTGTGTTCCAGTTATGTAAGTATTTCTTGCTGTAAAGATTTTTCCTTCCCCTTGGAAATGACAAATCATTTGCTTTCATTTCTTTGACGTTTCATTCATTACATTTTGTGCTTCAAAAGTTGTGTGGTTTATATTAGTAAACAAACTCCCAGGAAATGAACAAAGACTCATAAAAAAGAAATGAGAAGGTTGTATGATTCAGGAGTCATACAATACATCCAACTCATAAGTAAAGTTGATTTTTCTGCCTGAGGAAAATAAAATACCCAAGGAACTTATCTTTCAGTTTCTCCTGCATGCTCACCCAAATAGAAAGAGAAAAAAGAAGAGTGAAAGAGAGAAGGGTTGAGGAAAATTAAGTAAATGAGAAGTCAGTTGTTTAAAATGATAAAACTCAGGCTTGGAAAGTATGGACTGCATATTGATTGCAAAGGTATAATAAATGCAACAGGCTTTACTTCATTCATAATGAAAATATTTCAAAAATATTAAAAAAACCCCATCCATTATCTGTGACTCATGCTTACATCAAGGTATGAATGTATGTAGCAGATCCACATAGAGAGGTCTGCTTAATGATAGAAACAGTTTACATAAAATATGGTTCTGGCATTAGAGAGACATTTTTTTCTTGCACAGAGCTAAAGCTGTGCAAGCATCAAACCTTGATACAGAATCAAATATCAACATGTTGTAAACTGAGGTAAAAAGGGGTTCAATTAAAAATAAACCAAGCAAAATCTGGGCCATAATTTTTATTCCTTTCTTCCTTTTCTTCGTAACAACAGCTCTTGATGTATTTCTTCCCCTAGTGTAAGGTTAAAGACTATGATTTTTTTCAGTCTTTTCCAACTTGCAGACTCCCATGTACACAATTTTCAAGTACACTTTCAGACCCTCATACTGCCAATTTAAGCCTACTTACAACAAGCTTGCTTTTCTTAGTTACCTTTCCAGTACCTTTTAGAAGCAGCTCATTTACTGTACCTAAAAGCCCCTGAATTACATGACTCTACCTAGGTTTTTTTCCAAAACAAACAAAAAAATGGATAGTTAGTGACTATTTAAGTCACAGCTGACCTGGGAAAGAATAGATTTACAAGAAGGGCAATAAACCACAAAGATTTATTTATTACCATGTTACTTTCTAACAGAAAAAACTCAGACAATTAACATGTCTATGGATGCCTTGCAGTATTCCTGTAAGTCTTAGCTATGATGGTCTCTAAGGTCAGGCCATAAAGGATTACCATCAGAAGACACCATGACAGAATAGCAAGTTTCAGATCTTAAATATGTCAGATATTTAGCTTTATAACAAATGAAGTTGATAGCGCCTTAGATGCAGCTCACCCCTTTGTAGTCCCCACACCTCCTGCTATAGTTAATTAGGAACATTCTGTTCACAGGTAATGATGGAAGACTGACAAATGGTAAGTGATAGACACCCGTTGCATGTTTAAAAAAAGATATATAGCTGTTCATTAATCATAGCACATCTTTTCAACTAGGGAAAGTATACGTCAAAGAAAAAGGTTTCAAAACATACTGAAAAGCATACTGTCAAACCTACCAAATGAGATTGTCTTTCTGCTATAACAGGGATGTAATGAAGGTTAAGTCAGCACTACAGCTCTAAATTCTTCTTTCCAAGGGAGTTGTCATTCAACAATGTAAAACAGAAGTCAAAGACGGGTTAAAGCATGTCATTCTGCCTTTCAGTCCAACAAGCACTTTTTACCCATTTTTTTTAATGTTCTTCATCTCTTTGAATTGAATTTTGAGTTCAGATCTTAAAAAGTAACAGTTTTCATTTCTCATGTAAATTTGCGTTTAACAATTTGGCTTTCCAAAATATTTTTCCTTTGAAAGTACTTATGGGAAACCCTCTTGCTACTCAAAGGAAATAAATACAGAAATTATCTCATGAACTCTCTCTGTATTTATTTCCTTTTATTTTAACTGGTTTTGGTAGGGATGCAAGTTTAGCATGACCAAGCTATCAATCATTTCTCCATGCGGCAAATGTAACGTTCTAATGTCAACTCAATTATATGTATGCCTCATTAAAATGGGGATTAAATGGAGTATATGATAGTTCTCATTTCCACAGAATTCCCACTTGAACATAGGATTTCCTGGTTATTTACAATCTACAGGCAAGAGAGCGTGTAGAAATAAGAAACCAAGCTTATTGGTCATTCCCAGCTGGTCATCCCAAAGCTCATTATTGCTTCCCAAGCCAGACATAGTGTAAGGAATAGTTTTCTAGCTTAGCCCTGTAATTATGAATATTTTCCTTAATTTTCTATTTCTGTTGTTAACTAGTGAGAAGGTTTTCTTGCTCAGGTTCCTAATTTAAGAAGGCCTCAAACAAAAGAAAGGAGTCAAATACGGTTAGACTTCAGGCAAGTATTTACTGCTGAATGCAAAAGGATGGGAAAAGGAATAAACTTATGATCATACAGATAGCATTTGAATCTAGGCATTCCCAGATTAACTGACAGTATATGTCATTCTAGCAATAGCTGCTGGGCTTTACCACATCCCAGGTAGCACACAGTCTCTATCACATGTGGAGAGGAAATATTGCACAGAACTTAGCGACTGTCTGGAGAATTGGATAGAGGTACGTGTGCAATGCCCACCACATTTGTTTGTCAGAGCAGAGGTAATATGAGCACACAAACATAGTCCAGAGCTACAAAATGGGCAGAAAGGGAATCCAGCTGTGCAGGAGTATTGAGAAAATAATTTAATCTACTGCACATCCCCATAGCCCGAAGGCATGAGCTAGAACATGAGATTAATTTATGCTAATGTAGTTTTTTATAGTGTCTACTTTCAGGCACTATAAACTCAGTAAGAATAGAACTATAAGTAATATACTGTGATGAGGAGCATAATGAATGAGAAGGATGTTGACAATTAAGGCATAAAAAATCCACAGGCATTATGTAACAAGTCCGGAGCTTCTTGCACAATCATAAAAGATTTTGGGTTTTATGATAAAGGTTAACATATGCAGGTGTGTTAAACACTAGTAATCTATCCGCACAAGTTTCTGCAATATAGTCACAAGAATGGGTTATTTTCAAATGCCTCTTTCAATGTTAGTTGACTAAATACTTCAATAAAATCAAAATCAAACCAAGTCCAGGAAAGAGACACCCTGTATTTTACAATACAATATTAGCAGCAGGACTTTGTTAAGTTTAAGGTCAACATTGGGTTTTTATGAATAATACTTGTTCAGCTTTATGAGAAAAACAACCTTTGAACTTCAAGATCAAAAGGACTGTCGTGGTTTAACCTCAGACATCAACTAGGCACCTCACAGACGCTTGCTCACTACCCACCAGTAGGATGGGGGAGACAATCAGAGGAGTAAAAGTGAGGAAAACTCATGGGTTGAGATAAAGACAGTTTAATAAGTAAAGCAATAGCCGCATGTGCAAGCAAATCAAAATAAGGAATTCAATCACTACTTCCCACCGGCAGGTGGGTGTTCAGCCATCTCCAGGACAGCAGGGCTCCATCATGCATTACTTGGGAAGACAAATGCCATCACTCTGAACGTCAGCCCCTTTCCTCTTTCCCCAACTTTATATGCTGAGCATGATGTCATATGGTGTGGAATATCCTTTTGGTCAGTTGGGCTCAGCTGTCCTGCCTGTGTCCCCTTTCCCAACTTCTTTTGCACCCCCAGCCTGCTCACTGGTGGGGTGGTGTGAGAGGCAGGAAAGGCCTTGGCTCTGTGTAAGCATGGCTCAGCAATAACTCAGAGGGTTCTGATCAGCAGTGCAGAGTCTAGTTGGAGGCCTGTAGCTAGTGGAGTTCCCCAGGGCTCAGTACTCAGCCCGGTCTTGTTCAACTTGTTCATCAATGACCTGGACGAGGGGACAGAGTGTACCTTCAGAAAGTTCACTGATGACACAAAACTGTGAGGAGTGCCTGATACACCGGAAGGCTGCGCTGCCATTCAGAGGGACCTGGACAGGCTGGAGAGTTGGGCAGAGAAGAACCTGATGAAGTTCAACAGGGGCAAGTGCCAAGTGTTGCACCTGGGGAGGTTGAACCCCATGCACCAGTACAGGTTGGGGGCTGACCTGCTGGAAAGCAGCTTTGCCGAGAGGGACCTGGGAGTCCTGGTGGACGACAAGCTGACCATGAGCCAGCAGTGTGCCCTTGTTGCCAAGAAGGCCAATGGCATCCTGGGGTGCATTAAGAGGATTGTGGCCAGCAGGTTGAGGGACGTTCTCCTCCCCCTCTACTCTGCCCTGGTGAGATCACACCTGGAGTACTGTGTCCAGTTCTGGGCTCCCCAGTTCAAGAAAGATGAGGAACTCCTAGAAAGAGTCCAGAAGAGAGCAACTAGGATGATAAAGGGACTTGAACATCTCCCCTATGAGGAAAGGCTGAGGGAGTTGGGCTTGTTCAGCCTGAAGAAGAGAAGACTGAGAGGGGACCTCATTAACACATACAAATATCTTAAGAGCAGAAATCACGAGGATGGAGCCAGACTCTTTGCAGTGGTGTCCAGCAACAGGACAAGGGGCAATGGATACAAACTGAAACATAAGAGGTTTCAGTTGAACACGAGGAGGAACTTCTTTACTTTGAGGGTGACGGAGCACTGGAACAGGCTGCCCAGGGGGGTTGTGGAGTCTCCTTCTCTGGAGATATTCAAAGCCTGCCTGGACGATGTCCTGTGCAACCTGCTCTGGGTGAACCTGCTTTAGCAGGAGGGTTGGACTAGATGATCTCCCGAAGTCTCTTCCAACCCTTGCGATTCTGTGATTCTGTCTTCTCTCTCAGAACTTAGAGAGAGTTCAATTTTCCCTGAAAATCTGGTCTCTGGAAAGCCTTTTGGGATGGGAAGGAAGAGTGCTGGAGTTCAGGCCTCTTCTCAGAGGAATAGATGGCAGCTACCTCATTTATAAAGAAAGAAACATGCCTAGATCCTTTCTACTGATCTCAGCTGCATATGCAGAAATGCTTTTCTTACAAATATGTATGTAGTGTTTTTAAAGGTTAATCTATGGTGGAATCACAAATAGGACAAAAATCACTATGATCAGAGCTCGGATGATATGGGCGTGAACACACACATACACACCCATCTTATTGTAACCTGGAAAATATATGATAATATAATTATATCTTTTTTGTGGAGTCTCACAAAACCACAATCTACTTCTTCAAACCATTGAAAGCATAGTACTTCAGATGGTTTTATTCTGTGACTGTCCAGTGTTCCATGTATTTCTACAGTGAGTAAAAATCAAGAATTTCAGGGGAGCTGGAAGCCATGGTAGTCATTTGGCAACCGAGGCAGTGTTGTATAATTCTTTCTATATTTAATGTCATTAGTGTGATTTATTTTTTAATTTTTGATAACATGTGGCAACCTGAAGGCAAGAATACTATTGTGATAGTCCTTAAGCAAGCACAGAAGAAAATTCATAAGCTATACCCAAATTATTTAGAACCTTATTGTAAGCTGACAAAAGATAAATACAGATAGGGAGATGGAAGAGTACCTGGACAGATCCTGACCTTCTTGTCCCGAAAGCTATAACCATATAGAAAAAGTCTGCTGGCATTTAAGCTATTAAGTATTTTGGAGATATTTCTGGGTATTTTTTTTCTCAGATATGAAGGATTATTTTTAACTTCTCTTCCTATCTCAGCTGTATGTGACAAAAAGACTTCTGTGAACAATAGACTTAGAGGAGATTGTCATAAAATTAAAGAGTCATTCAAGGTTGTTAGAAGAAATAGCTGTTTCCCCAATCTTTTCCCATTACTGTTGACAAAGATTATGTAATTCTTAATACCTTTTTTTTTGCTTTTCTCTCCCTTTGAAAGGAATGTTTGTTTGTTTAAAGACCAGTGCTGGCAGGCCAATGTTTATGAGAAAAATTTTACAAGAATAAGTCAGACAACACTTGCAATGAATGCATAAAGTTTTATAAACAAGTAAGTATTTCAATTTCATGCCTATGTGAGGTTACAAACCAGAGAAAAAAATGGTATTTGAAAAATTACTTTTGAGCTGCTAGGAATGCAGTCTGTTCAATTTCTCTTTCTGAAGGACTACCTATGAATAGCAATGTGTAAATTTTCATTTTTTTTCTTTACTTTTATCAGACCTGTGTAATATTAAAAATTAAAAAAAAAAAAAAAAGATGCAACAGAACTCACAGAAGCTCATGTAAGGTAAGATAGACTCATGGATAATCTTGTGTTCAGGCTTACCCCAAGCAACAGTTTTGAATCCACTTTACCTGTAAACAAATAGAGTTTGTGTAATTTTTTTTTTAATGAGAGGATTGATTTATGAAAAATACATAAGGTTCATTGTTCAATGAAATTGTACATTTGATATCAGAAGTATTGAAGAAGAATTTTAATTTATAAAAATGACATAAGGAAATCAAATCACTGCCTGTTGCAACTGTAGGCTTGGACTGAGAAATGAGGTATCCCCTGTGTTTGATGTTTCGAATTATAAGAATGTCTTGTCTTCTTGATTATGTTTGGAAGAAGAGATAAATGCATTGTCAATCTAAGTGTTACCTGCCATAACTTTGTGTTGCCATCATGGTCTGGAGATTTTAAAAGGAAGATTGTTTATATATGCTCTATAATGTATATGATGTGTTTATATTTATAAACTTCTTATGCTTGTAAATATATTTAAATGTTACCTGAAGTTTGTTACATGAAATATTGTCCCCAATATTGTAAAAATACCCCTAAAAGGAAGAAAGATGGTTATTTGGTGTCCACACTTGAAAAGAATCTTTCTGTTGTTTTTGACATTTACTGAAATCCTTGTGCGTGTGCATGTTTACCTCTGGAACTGCTTAGAAACAGTTTTCTAGTCTGGTTTGAGTTAACTTTCCTTTGCATCCATTCATTTCATTTAGTATAATGTTCCCTTGGATGTATACGAAAACTTAATAGGAGAGTAAATTAAAGAAAGAAAAACCTTCCTTATATGAACATTCAAAAGTTTTATGGAAAAATCTACCATGAAGAACAGGCTAATTAATTCCACAGTTCTGGCTTGCAATATATATTGGGAAGAATTGCTTGAAGTTCTTATTTGCATGACAATACCAAGACTACACTTCAAACTCACATCTACCTCATAAGACTACCCAAGGAAAAATTAAAAAATTATTTTTTCATTTATTCCAATAGTGGTGAGCTGGGTAATTTGATCTATATATATTGGAATCTACACACACATGATTTTGCATAACTAATGTGTCTTACTTTTAAGTTAAACTACTCCCTTAATAACTGACAAGAACCTTTTTTTTTTTTCTTCAGTCTATGGTTGGGTCACTGTGAATCTCACACGATTAATCAGGATGAAAAATTACTCAAGAGATGTGTGGTTAATACACAGAAATAAAATATGTCGCCAGCAGGATGCTTCAGAGCAGACGTTCTCCCAGAGATCTGCATCCTAATTCTAATCCATCCAGTCATTGATTTTAATTAATATTAGCGTCATCTTTGATGATTTCTTTTCAATCTTTTCAGCTGCTATAAAAACTAGAAACTGATCCAAATTATATCCTCTGATCCAAGTAGAGTTTGAATTTAAATTTCAAGAAGCAGCTTGATGTAACAGATCCTCTCCTGGAAGTGAATTCCATATGTATCATTCTGAAATATTTATTTAGATAGATAATATTACTGAAATAGATATTATATAACAAAAGGAATTTCAGTCAGTCTTAATCCCCCAAATTATTAAAATAAAAACTTAATTTCTTCAATCATTCCATTGAATTTCAGTAAATTAGCTGAAATGGCAATATAACCCTAGCTGTAACTATGCAGTACACTCCTTTTTCCCCCTTTTGTCTGTATCCTCACCTACCTCACAGTTTCAATGTAATCAGTAGTCAGTCATGTTGCATATATTCTGTAGTGCTTTTGATGTATCTTCTTTCCCTGTAGGGGGTTCTTACTGTTCTTCAGTTGTCTTACAAGCACACAGAAGTTACATGGTCCTGAGAGCCTGACCCTTATGTACGTGCCCCTTTCAGGAATCTTTACTGTAAGATTTCTTTCAGGTGTTAGTCCAAATGTCTAATTCTTGCTTTTTAAATGAAGCTGGGGGTCTTTTTAGAGATTGTTTTTTCTTTTGTTAACCCTTATCTCCACAACATTCAGTCACAATTTCTCTAAGCATCCAATCTCTTTGAGTTACATGTACACAGGAAAAACTGGGATTTAATAAAAAAAAAAAGATATAAAAATACAGGAATTTTACAGAAAAAAAATGTGGAAAAATATATAGAAAAAAGACCTTTTTTCTCACTTTTCAAAATCAGATAATTTAAAAAATAATAAAATTTGGGATGGACATGTAACATTCATATTTTACATGTTTGATTTGGCTGCACTAGTTAATAATGATATATGGGGGGGAACAGCATGAATTTAGTAATAGAATCTAAATGTTATTTTAAATAAAGTACTTCTCCTTTTTATCTTTCATGTTTGCTAGCATAACACTGTAGCAAGTTAAATCTAAAAAGTTGGTGATTTGGCCAAATGCTTTCCTTACAGTTAAAAGTGTCTCCCTGCACCCCATGACAAAAAAAAGGAAAAAAGAAAAAACAAAACAAAACAAAACACAAAAAGCTCCCACTAAAAATGGAGGCTGTGTCAGGAAAACCAAAATAATATTATTGTCCTTGGTCTGTAAGTTATTACTGTACCTAAGTATACAATGAGATATGCAGTGTTCTGTTTTTACAAAAACCTTGCAGCTTTTTGTAGATATTAATTTTTGATGAAAGAATAATGTGTAATTTTCTACATTCTAAATGTTGAAATTAAGTAGAAAAGGAGCTTTAAATGGTGGTCCACATAAAGGGAACCTAAATAATCTTGAGTAGGGCTGTTTGTTTAGGGGGTTTATTTTTTAGAGGAGGCATGTTAGATCAGATTCCAAATTCAGTTTAGATATCCAAAATAGATCTGATGAACTGAGACCTAAAGATGCCTACAAAGGGATTATAAAAGACAATAAAGGGTGCTCAGATGAAGATGCTTACATTGATCCTAGGTTTGGATAATAGGAGTCTCTCTATGTGGTCTTCAGCTGTGAGACAGCTAATATCAAATGTTACAAAACCTTGCTTCCATTTCTAAGACAAATGTTTGTTTTACACTTTTAATTAATTACAATTCTTTATAAAAAGAACATAAATTTCATATCAAAAAAATCTATTGAGATAGAGTTATTGATGAGAGGAAAGGAAAATAGGGAGAGAAGTAGATTTGAAAACTACCCCTTTTTAAAGAGTTTTTCTTACACAGGCATGACCTTTTTCTGGATAGCAAAATCGGTGTTTCATATACATCTCTGTGTTTGTCTTTGAAAAACTACCAGGAAAGCTTCTTCGAATTCATATAATTACTAAACTCAAAGAGAGTGAACTTGGTGGCCACCTACTTTGTTATGCAGAACCCTTCCAGATACACACACATCCTGGTGCTGTCTGAGCTGGCAACAGTGGAGCTTAAGGACTGGATCAGAACAGCACTGAAATAAACCTGACACACTGTACCCTAAGCTTAATCATTTGACCCACGTTCAAGACTTTCTGTCTGTGCCTACAAGTACATTGCTGTAGACACAGCTGCTCCTTGCCTTCCCTGGAAAAAAAAAAAAAATGTTGCCAAACGTATTATGGAGACTCTATGTCCTCTGGGAGGGATTGCCATTTCCTAGCTGCAGCTTCTTCCTACGCTTCTTATGATATAGCTGAGCAAGTGTTGCACAGAACATGTTACCAAGGGGTAACCCAAACGTATAATGTGAACGTTCTTCCTTCAGTGCATGACTCAAAAGAGAGTTGAAAGCTTTTTCAGAACATTACAAATGTCTTCATCACAAATGAAAACATATGTTTTGTTTCTATTTTTCCCACACTATTAATTCACTGGTAATCTCTTCCCCAAACTGAGTTCCAAATTAAAAAAGAAAACAGAATCCCAAATTATGGTGTTTTAAAGAAAACCCAAAGCCCCACATCAAGCAAAGCAAAAAATGCAACCAATGAACAAAAAAAAATCTTTTCCAAATTTGTTTCAAATCTGATTTCTTTAAGTTTAATTTAAATCAAAAATTATTATGCTTATAATCTGAAAAGACTGGCTTCTCCATTAAAGTTAAAGTGTTTGCACAGCCTGAGTAGACTAATCAGTTGGAGAAAAGGGGTATTTCTAAGGCCCAGTATGAATCAGCTTCTTTGCCTACACATTTTTGTTTGTTTGGGCATTTGGGAGGAGGGATTGCTGTTTGATGGTTTTGTCAGGAATAATTTTTTTCAGTGGAAGGAGGTTACAGATGACAGGCCACCATGGAAAGACTACCCTGAACTGTATTCTCTGGCTAATTTGCAATGGCTGCTAGCCAGAGTACAGGACTTTACATGCAAGAAATAGCTATTTGGGGATCTGATATCCATACCCAGAGTTCAAGGGACACAAAACAGGGGAGTGGATAAGAATAGGGAAAGTCCATAAAGATTTCAGGATCTGTAGGTTTTGCTTGCAGTAGGGAGTAGTTATCACGATTCTGTTCAAGAATACAGCTATTTTGAAAGTTCTATTGCATTAACAGATGGGGGGGGGGGGGGGGGAAGGGAGGAAACCTCTGTCTAGTCTATGCCTCACTAATTACACTGCCATTCACACAATGGCTATGTATGGATATGGGGAATAGACGATGGTAGGCAGAATTCATTTCACAAACCTTAAATACCTAAAATATTAATATTTGTAACTGAAGCACCCGCTTTGCTGCCTTTTTACTATGAGTGCATAGCTAAGCCTCCTTAGGGAACTATTCATTTTATCTTAAGATAAGCATCTATAATACGTGTCACAAGGAGAAAGATAACACCTGACAGCATGACCCTGCTGAGGGCAATTTATGAAGTGAACCAAGTAAGGCATAGGCTGCATCATGAAAAGCTTTACAAGAAGACTCACACAGACCAAACTGACACCACAGAAATTACCTCCCCAGTGGGCTGACACAGTCAAGTCTAGGGGAAACCTGACGCTTTCCCAGACCAGTCTCAGCACCATGCGCTGGCTGGGGAGTGGGCACCAACACATAGTTGATACACTACATGTACCCTCCCCCTCTACATGGTTCTGGATGTTGGATGTCTGCCTAACAATGTATTGCCCCAGTCTCTCTTAAGGGGCAGAGAGGGGATTATAGGCACAGGCTGCCAATGAAATCAGTCCATGAGGATACCGTGATATAGATGTTCAGCAGCTGCAGGTGTTTTTTCTCCTGTTACTCCTCAATCCACAACCTATACCAAGCCTCATTGCACTCAGTTTTGGTTACATTGTCCTATCTGCCATTGCAGTGTACTCAGATACTCCATTCTTGATGCTCTCATGAACATAAGTCATACGAGGAGTGGCTGAGGGAACTGGGGTGGTTTAGTCTGGAGAAGAGGAGGCTGAGGGGAGACCTGATCGCCCTCTACAACTGCCTGAAAGGAGGCTGTAGTGAGGTGGGGGTCGGCCTCTTCTCCCTGGTAACAGACGATAGGACGAATGGGGAATGGCTTGAAGCTGTGCCAGGGCAGGTTTAGGCTAGACATTAGGAAAAACTTCTTCACCGAGAGGGTTGTCAGGCTCTGGAATGGGCTGCCCAGGGAGGTGGTGGAGTCCTCATCCCTGGAGGTATTTAAAAGAAGGATAGATGAGGTGCTTAGGGACATGGTTTAGTGGTGGGATGGCAGTGCTAGGTTAACAGTTGGACTCGATGATCTTAAAGGTCTTTTCCAACCGAGGTGATTCTATGATTCTATGATTCTATGAAAGCAGGTCAAATGAAAAGTACTCTAGGGGGATCTCTCTCTTTATACTCACTATTAAGAAAACCTGAGATATTTATCTCAGGTGTAGGTGTCCATGAAGTAGATGTTTACAACTAAATGAGATTAATCCACTCCCTACTTGATTAGCCCTTTGAAGATGTTGGTATAGAAGCAACGGATTTAGTAGGCATACCTATAAGAAACTCAAAGAATTTGAATCTTTTATTTTTTTCTGAAAAAGCCAAGGTTATTTTTAAATTCTAATAAGGCAATCAGAACAAGGATGGCAACTAGATCAAGTCATGCTGTGCTCAGTGGTGTCCCTAGTTTTTTATTAGTTGCATAGAAATTGGGAGCCATGCCAGTGGAAACTGTAGTTGCTTTTCCCAAGCAGCAATCTTAAAGGATGCTATGAAATTTTTTGCCAGATACGTAAATCTCAGCACATAGAACCAATGTTTTGGTTACTTCCATTTTAATGAGAAGCTTATCTTGTGATATTAGCATTAATTGCCAAGTCAATGGTGGAAAACCAATTCTATTCACAGTGTACTTCTTATTTTCTTCTTACTTAATAGCCAGAGACACAGAGATTTAAAATGTTAATGCTTTCAGTTGTTCAACTAACAAATAAAAAAGAAAGAATAGCAGTTTTCTTTTTCTGACCTCTTTCTCTCACACTATCAGTTTAACAAATAATGCCAGCTGCTACTTAAATTAAATAGAAACTTTAAACTAGATTTTAATTAAAACTGTTTTCCAATATATGTCATGCTTTGTATGTGGCAAGAAACACAGGTCATGAAACTGTTCCGGGACAGAACTTTGAAAGTTTTGAGACATGAAAATGAGTTAACAAGAACCATCTTAGCAGCACCTCTCCCTCAGGAACAAAGGATATTTAGGAACAATAAGGTGAAAGAGTCAAAACTCAGTCAATAAGGAAAAGATCACCGCCGCATTTTGAGAAAATTAAACCTTGTTTCATTGCTGTATGAAGCTGCGCAGAGCAGGGCTTCTGACAGTCCACCTTGCCACCCCCAGGGCTTCACTGGCAGGTGCAAGTGGACTGTACAATATCTTTTGGACAGTCAGCAAAATCATGATTCTGTGAAGTAAGCATTTTCAGGGTTATAGTACTATATTCTTGCCCAAGGGGATCCTCCTCAGGGAAAAAGAGGTCATTCAATATGATCTGATATATTTATTCCAAAAACTGTTGTGTAATTATTATTTCACCTGAAATAAAGTTTTTCCAGGCTCAGATAGGAGTGGTATGAACTCCACTGGGGAATGTGAATACCTGCATCATACTGAACTTTAATTTGTGTGAATAGTCTCGTCTCATCTCTGTATGTTAGTCATGCATCTTATTGTCCCATTTGTATTTATTCAGCAGATTTCTAAGACCAATCAGCTTTCCCTTACTACTTTATTTCTGGCATATTTTTCCCTCTTCCATTTTTGATCTCCATTTCTCTTCTCTTTTATCTCCTATCAGTGAAGTATTTTATTGTGATAATCTCGCTGAAGTCAAATTTGAAAGAACCTCTTAAAGTTTTTTTTACATATATATATATGTATATAAAAAGCTGTATTAGCTGTATTTACTGTTTCTTCCAAAGTCTTTGTATTTAAGCACAGCTTCAATGCCATTTTTAGGTACACTGAAACAACCACAGACAATCAAGTTAGTAATTTCTCCAGACTGTTAACTCAGTCTTAAGGTGTTATCTAATCTGTAGCAGGATAACTAGGTTTTAGGAAGTTTCCTAGCACCATTACATTCTCCCTTTCTAAAGTTTTAATTTTTTAAAAAAAAATCAATTGGATTTCTAAGTGTATTTTAAGTGTTAAGGAAAAGAAAGATAATATTTTCTTTCAGGGCTGTCTAAAAATGGAAGATTAAAAAAATAATTTTAGGCATCCACTATATTTTTTCAAAGTCAACACAAGATTCTCAAGTGTTTTAAAGGTCCTAAAAATTAGTAGAAAAACCAAACCAACCAACCAACCAACCACGCATCCTCATTTTTCTCAGTCTTGAACCAGATATATACATCCAGGCTCAATGGTTTTGCTCTTCTTATTGCCAGGATGCATAACAACTCAAGGTAGGAATTTGGAAGCAATGTTGTACATATTATCAAATACAGAGGTTTTCTTGGCTGAAACTGGCTGATTTATTCTGTGAAGCACAGAAGCACCTTTGCAGGTAGGTATTTCTCATAAGCATCAGCAGCAAATAACACAGCACTGGTCAGTAATACTCATCAATAATAACATATTTAGAAGTGTTCAGTTCAGGAAAGAGCTTCCATACAAGCAAAGCTAGAGACATAGCAGCATATCACTTTGAAATAATTCCCATCAGTACCAATAAATACATCATGGCCTGGAAAACATTTTTTGAAATTATATGCTACACATGGATGTGTGAGTTCTGGCCTTGCTATAGCCTGAAAGCAACCCCAGATTGCCACAAGGAGGGTTGCCACTCATAAGAATGACCATGATGACCAACATGACTGGAAAGGATACTGCTCCTACACAGGGAATGGTCTTTAGGTTTCGCTGTTGATTAGACAGAAAATTTTCAAGGCTAATTCTTCCTAGTCCTATGTATCATAAAAATAAAAAGCCACAGTGCTCCAGAAGCAAAGCCATGCTTATGATAGCTACAGCATTTTACCTGAGACCTCAGACCCAAATTTATAAGATGTTCAGTCCAAATTTAGAAGCTGGCTTTGATTGTCCCTGGAAGAAGATGAGAAGGCATGAGCTCTTTAGAACAGACCTTTGTGTGCCTCTACTGCTTGGATACCATAGGTCCCATGTATGTATTCAGACATAAGGTTATCAGTTCATTAGTGGGAGAGAAGCTGGCTTGGACTCCTGCTTTGCATGCATCACATGCAACAAAAAAAATAGAAGATAAGAAAGACCCTAGTAACGTACTCAAGCTGGCAATACAAGCGCACAAAGAGAAGTAAATGTTAGCACTTATTATGCTTTGGGGTGCTCACTGGTTCACGCCCCAGAGTCATTATTTTACAGATGGAAATGAAGAGTTTTAATTTTAGATAAAGTTTGTGCCTGTGAAGAATGAATATGTGCATGAAGTAATTAAGAAATCAACAGTTTATTTAAAGACATAAATAATATCAAAAGGCTGGAAGCTAAATTAGGCAATTTGTGATTGGAAATAAAAGGTCCAATTTAGATACTTCCTTTGGATGGGTAACTTGCTACGAAATCAGGCTTCCAAGAGATATGGTCTTGTCATCAATTTAAATCTGATTCTTAGGATGTTCTTTGTTCAATGGAGAATGTATGCAGAATTGTTTGTCCCTGTGCCTCTGCACTCTCCACAAGTTGATGTCAAGGAGGAACTAGACCATAGACTCATTACTGTATTTTCTCTATTTTTTTTTTTTTTCTTAGCTCAGAGAAAGTGAGAAGAGCCTGTAGTCACCATGTACAGAAACCACAGAGACAGCCACTGTAGGAAGAGATGTAGGAGATAAAATTATTGTTAGAAAAGTCACCTGTGCAGGAATAGTACTGGTTTTGGCTAGGATAGATTTAATTTTCTTCATAGTAGCTGGTATGGGGCATAGTTTTAGGTTTGTGTTAAAAACAGTGTTGATAATACAGGGATGCTTTCATTATTGCTGAGCAGTGCTTACACAGAGTCAAGGCCTTTTCTGCTCCTCACACCACCCCATCAGCAAGTAGACTGTGAGTGCACAAGAAATTGGGAGGGAACACAGCTGGGACAGCTGACCCCAACGGACCTAAAGCATATTCCATACCATATGACATCATGCTTAGCATACAGAGCTGGGGGAAGGAGGAAAGAAGAAGGGGAGGATGTTCAGAGTTATGGCATCTGTCTTCCCAAGTAACCTTTACACATGATGGAAACCTGCTTTCCTGGAGATGGCTGAACACTTGCTTGTTGATGGGAAGTAGTGAATTAATTCCTTGATTTGCTTTGCTTGCACATGCAGCTACTGCTTTACATATTAAACTGTATTTATCTCAACCCACGCGTTTTCTCACTCCCACATCCCACTGCAGGGGAGTGAGTGAGCGGCTGTGTGGTGCTTAGCTACATACTGAGGTTAACCCAGAACAACCTCCCATCACCAATAGCCCTACAACCTGATCTTCTGAGCAAGTCAAAACTCCAGTGTTTAAAAAAAACCTGATATTTGTAGGTTAATGAGCTTGCAAAGGCAATCTTCATGCATTTTACCCAGGTGCAGAAAAAGAAAGCAAGGAAGCTTGGATCTAGGATAGTCCCTGGAAGAAAACTGCCTGCTTTTGATTTAGAGCCTACCAAATGTTTGAAAGAACTAAAAAACAAGAAAACATCTGCAACTTGAGGCAGGACTAGAGTTAGCTTTGGCTACTGCTGAGTTAAAAAATAACAACATACAGAGCCAAATAATCCATTCCTATATCTATATACTGATTGGTCTGCAGTTTATTGTTTAAGTTTGCAATCTTCGGTAATTATGACTCCATTAACAGTTCTATGTAGGTGTTATAAATTCCCAACCATTCAGTGGTATTAAAGAACATAATATATTTTTCCTGATCCCTAACCCAAAATAAAGACTTGTTTCATTTGATGCATACATCTCATTTTTCTGTCAATTAGATATTTGTTTGCATGATCACAGTAAAATCAAACTCTATGCGGTGAAGCTAAAAGCACCACTCAGATAAAAGAGATCTTGATTACATCTACCCACCTCTTACTCACCAGGTTAATCTAGTATGAGTTAGAAAACAGCCTCAGGACCAGCAGGACCTCCAACAAGTGATACTCTGCCAGCACTGGGTCTAGACTCTCAGGGGTTAACACTGCCCCTGTTTTCCAGGGCCAGACATTTGACTAAGATGAAAGTGGTTTTGAAAAATCAGTTCAATAAAAAAAAGCTTAGATTTATTTGGACAAATTATTTGATGAACATTATGTTATGGTTACAGAAATTATGACTGAGTCATGAATAATTCAGAAGAACACAACAGATTAAATTTGTTGGATAATTTGACAACAAATAATTCAGCTAACTGAAAATCATATAAATCTCACATAAAATCCACATCTGCTTGCTCTGGAAATGTTTGATATGGGAACAGATATTCCCAGGCAGAAAGCTCATATCACTGTCAAATGTTAGATGGGTTCATATTCATTTGAAAAGAATGTGTAGATTTTCTAAATTGTAAATCAATATAGATATTTAATTAATTACAATAAATCAACAGAAGAGAAGACTGCTGGAGATAGAAAATTAAATTTAGTTAAATAAAATGAGATACCAAACTCCTTGAAAGGTAAAAATGTCTTTGTTTCACTTAATTTTTTTTAAATAATACATATTTTTTAAGTAAAGCATGTAAGCAAAGGACAACAGTGAATGTCAAAAGTGACATTATAAAAGCCAAATAATATTGCGTCTAGGCTTTGCAGGAGCTAGAAAACATACGCAGCTAAAATAATTTAGAAAAATATTGCAATGTAGCGTTTGATATACTTGCAAAACCTCAGTGTGTCATTGCCAACAAATAAACTGCAGCCTAGTATGACATCAGTATAGTGCACATTCTGTTGCAGTAGGTTTGACTTGTTTTTCAGGATTGCTTTATACAACACATTGTCTTGATTTGATAGAAACATCATTTCACTTCATTTCCTATATCCAGACATGGGAATTTTATTGAATTCAGGCTCTCAAATATAGCATTCATTTTGTTTAGATTTAGCTAGAGTTATTGCATGAGAAGTGATCAATTGCTAGCAGACTATTTCAAAATTTCTGGACTTTATTATAAATACACCTACACTAGTGCATGCATAGCCATAATTTTTGCACTCAGTAGAGTGATACTAAGAATATCTTACCAGTATAATGAAATCAAATTACAGTACTGACTTTTTAAATGCTCTATACCTATGTATGTTCTTATGAATGTCTGTGTATATATAGAAAGAGAGACTGTAGAGCTTGATTCTACAAGATCCAAATATTATACATGTGACCCAACAAACCACCTAAATGGATATCTCTGGAATTTCAAAGCTACTACTCATGCTTAAAGCTATGTACAAGCTTCAGCATTTTGGTGAACCACAGCCAGAGCATTAACCACCTTGCAGGAAAAAACCTAATCACTGAACTTCAGAAAATATGGTTTAATAGAATTTTAAATAGATTTGGGACCAAGTTAAAAACTCGGATCTAAATACCCACAGCTTTGGGAAAGCTCTGCTAGGATTAGCATATTAAAACAAAACCCAAACAGAGTTATGAGATTTAAAAAGGAGACGCCAGCTAATTCATAGGTTCAAAAAGAACATTTTGATTTTATGTTGAAGGCTTTCAGATATTACGTTAAAGCACAGCACAGGCTGTTTAGAAAAGTTCATGAGACGAAGGCATGCTCTTGCAATGTGCGATAGCAGTGCTCTTAAGGGCAGTCTGCTGAACACTACTGAAATTTCCCTCCTGTTTCAGGAGTTGCTGTCTATTGAAACTATATTATCTGATCCAGCCATTTAATGGACTTCTTGTAAAACAGCAAACTTCATTCTCTACTGCAGCTACCTTCTCATCATGTTGCTGGTAGTCTTAATATATGAAATTCAGCCTGAACATTCAGTGTTAGGTTAAAAAGTGCCCAGTTACAAACCAGGCAGAAGCACTTCTTTGACTCATTTGGGAAACCAATTGTCTGAGCTTGGCTTGTAGCTTCAAGGAATTGGGAAGCTGCTGAGGTACTGAACACAGAGTGGTTTTATGGCTTTAGTATGTGAGTTTACAGCAGTTCTGCAAAGAGGTAGGAATTAAGAACAAATGGGCAGGTAGATTAAGCTCTTTTGGCTTTCTTCATTGATCCATAACTGACCATAACCACGAGTAGCATGAATATCTTTTAAGCTACAGGCATATTAAAAAAAAAAGAGTCATGTATATTTTACAAGTGAAAATCACATGCAAAATCTAGCTCTCAGGCTGGAAATTCAGTGACCATCTCTCTTCCTTCCTAAGGAAGAAAAAAAGTTAGTGAATGCATCCAGACATCTTCCTATGATCCTTTTTTTCTCTTTGAAAATGCAAATTAAATTATCAAAGAAAATTTTAAGGGCATTAGTAGGTTAGTGAGAGCAGCTATAAATCAAAGAGATTTTGCAGTCTGCCAATCTGGTGTCTAGAGTGAAAATTTGGTGAATAAGCTTGACACTGTTCTAATAGTAAAAATGAAGCTCATAGCAGAGACTCACATTTTAAGAACACATCTGTTAATCCTGCATTAGTATTCAAATATTTCAAAATTACTATAGATTTTTGAGCAGATAATTTTGATTAGTTTACAATATATAGAAAAAACAATACATTAGAGTTTCACAGGTCTGGTGATACGGATTTCACATGAATTGAATGTTCTTCACAGTAACTATAAAATTTTTGTGAACTTAGCATGTTTCCAGATCCTTTTGCTCTTGTTCATACAGAACTGGAAGATATCAATTGAGCTATTACATTTTTTACAATTTTGCTATAGAAACAGGTAAATAATACTTGAGCTTATGCCTAAATGTTGTTGTTCAAACCTGGCCAGCAGCTAAGCCCCATACAACCACTCACTCGCTTTTCCTTCCTCCCGCAGTGGGGTGGGGAAAAGAATCAAATGAAGAATCAGAAGTGAGAAAACTCTGAAAGACCATTTAATAGGTAAAGCAAAAGCTGTGTGCACAAGCAAAGCAAAATAATGAGTTCATACACTACTTCCCATCAGCAGGCAGGCTTTCAGCCATCTCCAGGAAAGCAGGGCTCCATCATACGTAACGGTTCCTTGGGAAGACAGATGTCATAACTCAACATCCTCCCTTTCTTCTTTCCTCCTTCCCCCAGCTTTATATGCTGAGCACGACATCATATGGTATGGAATATGCCCTCGGTCAGTTGGGGTCAGCTGTCCCAGCTGTGTCCCCTCCCAATTTCTTGTGCACCTCCAGCCTACTTGCTGGCAGTGGAGCATGAGAAGCAGAAAAAGCCATGTTGCTGTGTCAGCACTGTTCAGCAATAACTAAGACATCAGTGTGTTATCAACACTGTTTTCATCACAAATCCTAAACATAGCACTATATGAGGTATTACAAAGAAAATTAACTGTATCCCAGCAATAACCAATACACTAGAGAAAAAAAAAAAAAAAACAAAACCAAAAAACCAACACAACACACCAGTTTTCTATTAATAGATAAACGTCAGTTAAAATCGGTAGACAGATGGGGCAGAAAAAGAGAAAGGGAGAATGAGCATATTACATCCTACTTCTTCAAGCAGATAATGTAGGACTTGTTCATCCTCACTCAAAAAAGTCAGTGACAGAACCAAAAATAGAGCTTAAAATGTTTTCCACTGCAGACATGCTACAACAATGCTAATAACAGGCACTCTGAATCTGACTTTCTAAGGAGCATTTACTGAGGCCAAGTTGAAACTAAGTAGATATTTTAAGCATGTTATAACAGAAATCACTAGGAAAGGTGACATTGTCAAATTGTCTTTTCTATGTGTTATCATACAAAGACAGCTGAAACAATTGTACAGTGTTGGGACTCACCACAAGAAAATGCCTGAGTATGATTCTCAAAAATATAAAGTCACCAGAAGATTATACTGATGCTAAATCCGCCTGTCATGTAAGAATCCATGCATAAACAGATACACTCTGTAATGAGATGATATTTTCATTGATATTTTGGTAAAAATAAAGTGTTACTTGTTTATCAAGAGCAGATTACTATGAACTTATTTTATCAGAAAATGTAATGAAATCATCCTGAAGCACAATGAGCTTCAATATCATCATTCTTGATGTAAATTGGATGTGAAATAATTTCTAGCTTCCTATTCCATATTATAATTTTCACTATGAAATATGTTTGTACTCCATCAATTTATTTTCAGAATAAAGATTGGGTGTCTGCACAGACATAATTGTGATGATTTATTTCTTGAAAGTCCCAGGGCAAGCTTTAAGTACCCTGTTTAAGCATTTGTACAATCTCTCCCATATTACCTATTCACCAGAAGTGTTCCAGCATATATCTACTAAATATATATTTTATGAGAGGATGGTTTATACTGTAATCTTAAACTCCAATGTGAAAAGAATTCATGCTGAAACTCTATGCCTTCCATTCTTAGAAGGGTGAGGGGCAGCTATTACTGTTGTAAAACTTTTATAGTTAATTTAGGCACTATGTTATTATAATTTGTCTCCTTTGGCTTTTTTCCTACCTTTTTATTGCAGTTCTATCTTTTATTCATTTTTTCCATTACCTAGAATAAGAGAGGAATCCTGCCTGCTTGCTCACATGAACAAGTCAATGCTTTCTATTTGCAGAAGTTTGGGGTTGCGGGTCTTAGTCTCAGAAAGCTTGCTCTGCTTACCAGAAGAAATGGTTCAGCTGTTTCCTGAACTCACATAAGAGGTGGACTGAGCAAGTATCCAAACGACTGAAGAGCTTTGAAGAAGCTCCTTTCTCTCCTGAATGCAGGGGAAAAGTGTTGAACCATTTGAAGAGATTTGGGATGCCAGAACAGGGAATGTTAGCATAGCTAAACTAACAGAGAAGTGGGAAGGTGCTATGAGAATAAAAAGTGGTTTTTTTTTATGGACCAAGGTTCTCCAAGCTGCTGTTTGATCCTGGGTAGACTGATAGGGAAATATCACTATGTTCTTCCTATGTGTCTAGGAGGGTTGGCAGTTACCAGATGGCTACCAAGCATTGCCTATTTCCTGATCATTAATAAAGGGGAAAAAAAGATAACTTTTCCTCTATGTTTTGCAGTCACCTCAACCTCTTGTTCCCACAATCAACATGTCACACAACCATCTGCTTGATGCTCTCGTGGTTTAACCCGGCTGGCAACTAAGCACCACGCAGCCGCTCGCTCACTCCCCCCCCTCCCTCAGTGGGATGGGGGAGAGAAACGGGAAGGGGAAAAAGGTTAGAGCTGAGGGCTGAGATAAAGACAGTTTAATAAGAGAAAATAATAATAATAGTAATAATGAGAATGATAACAAAATATACAGAATATACAAAACGAATGATGCACAATGCAATTGCTCACCACCCGCCGACCAATGCCCAGCCCGTCCCGAGCAGCGATCAGTACCCGAGCGACCGACCGACCCCCCCAACCCCCCCAAGCATGACGTTATATGGTATGGAATAGCTCTTTGGACAGTTTGGGTCCTAACTGTGCTGTACTCCCAGCTTGTTATGCACCTGGCCGAGCAGGAGAAGCTCAAAAAGTCCTTGAGTAGTCTGAGCACTGCTTGGCAACAACTAAAAACATCAGCGTGTTATCAACATTCTTCTAGTACTAAATCCAAAGCACAGCACTATGCTAGCTTCTGTGAAGAAAATTAACTCTATCCCAGCCAAAACCAGGACATTCCACCCCTTATTCTATACCATTTACGTCATGCTTAGGTCCTACCCTTACAATACATTCCAATTAATCACCACCATTTTCTCATCTTTTTGGTACATACACAGATATCATTCCCTTAGTCTATGGACCATCCCTCTGAAATGTCCATTGGGTTCATTTAGTCCACGGTTTTGGGCTCCATCTGTCGTAACAGTCTTTCAGGGCAGGAGAGATGGGGTCTGGTGTTGGGTTGTTGCTTGCTGAAGTCAGTTCTGGTTCCATCCGCTGTACTTCCTTAGTGTCTTCAAAATTCATTCTTCTTAATCTGGGTGATCCTTACTGTTATACCATTGATATGACATACAGCAATAGTAAAAATGAAGACATACTATATTACACAGCAATTAACATTATACAATTCAGTTCATTGGCTATTTTCACCCAAAATCAAATCCCTTTGAGGTACACATCGGACTTCCCCGTCCTTCTGCATCACCCACCAAGTAGAGCCAGGTCCTTGAGCAAAAGCAATCCCACGGATGGGTTTGCCTTTACCTGAGGCAGGAGTAACCCAGACTGTCTTCCCCAGCATATTTTTTACATGCACTACAGGGACTTTATCCCCTTCTACAGTATGTAAGAGGTTTGATTGGGCAGGGCCAGCTCGGTTGGCAGATCCTCTAGTGTTGACTAACCAGGTGGCTTTTGCTAAATGTGTATCCCAATGTTTGAATGTTCCACCACCCATTGCTTTCAGTGTAGTTTTTAACAGTCCATTGTATCGTTCAATTTTCCCAGAGGCTGGTGCATGATAGGGGATGTGATAGACCCACTCAATGCCATGCTCTTTGGCCCATTTGTCTATGAGGCTGTTTCGGAAGTGAGTTCCGTTGTCTGACTCAATTCTTTCTGGAGTGCCATGTCGCCATAGGACTTGTTTTCAAGGCCTAGGATAGTGTTCCGGGCAGTGGCATGGGGCACGGGATATGTTTCCAACCATCCGGTGGTCGCTTCCACCATGGTGAGCACATAGCGCTTGCCATGGCAGGTTTGTGGGAGTGTGATATAATCGATCTGCCAAGCCTCTCCATATTTGTATTTCAGCCACCGTCCTCCATACCAGAGAGGCTTTAAACCGCTTGGCTTGTTTGATCGCAGCACATGTTTCACATTCATGGATAACCTGTGCAATAGCGTCCATAGTTAAGTCCACCCCTCGATCACGAGCCCATCTGTATGTTGCATCTCTTCCTTGATGGCCTGAGGTGTCATGGGCCCACCGAGCTAGAAACAATTCACCCTTATGTTGCCAGTCCAGATCCACCTGAGCCACTTCAATCTTAGCAGCCTGATCTGCCT
Source organism: Gorsachius magnificus (assembly GCA_034008185.1). NCBI lineage: Eukaryota > Metazoa > Chordata > Aves > Pelecaniformes > Ardeidae > Gorsachius > Gorsachius magnificus. Next base: position 172,104,600 of record CM067081.1, read on the forward strand.
GCTGGTTGTTTTGATGTTCTTCAGAGGCCCGACTCTTGGGTACATGAGCATCTACATGACGTACCTTTACAACCAGGTTCTCTACCCGGGCAGCAATATCTTGCCACAATGCGGCTGCCCAGATGGGTTTGCCTCTGCGCTGCCAGTTGTTCTGTTTCCATTGCTGCAACCATCCCCACAAAGCATTTGCCACTATCCATGAGTCAGTATAGAGATAAAGCACTGGCCATTTTTCTCTTTCAGCAATATCTAAAGCCAGCTGGATGGCTTTCACCTCTGCAAACTGACTTGATTCACCTTCTCCTTCAGCAGTCTCTGCAACTTGTCTTGTAGGACTCCATACAGCAGCCTTCCACCTTCGATGCTTTCCCACAGGACGACAGGACCCATCAGTGAACAGGGCATATTGCTTCTCATTTTCTGGCAGTTTATTGTACAGTGGGGCTTCTTCAGCACGCACCACCTCTTCCTCTGGCGATATTCCAAAATCTTTGCCTTCTGGCCAGTCCATGATCACTTCCAAGATTCCTGGGCGACTGAGGTTTCCTATTCGAGCCCGTTGTGTAATCAGTGCGACCCACTTACTCCACGTAGCATCAGTTGCATGATGTGTAGAGGGGACCTTCCCTTTGAACATCCAGCCCAGCACCGGCAGTCGGGGTGCCAGGAGGAGCTGTGCTTCAGTACCAATCACTTCTGAAGCAGCTCGAACCCCTTCATATGCTGCCAATATCTCTTTTTCAGTTGGAGTATAGTTGGCTTCAGATCCTCTGTATCCCCGACTCCAAAAGCCTAGGGGTCGGCCTCGAGTCTCCCCTGGTGCTTTCTGCCAAAGGCTCCAGGTAGGGCCATTCTTCCCAGCTGCGGTGTAGAGCACATTCTTTACATCTTGCCCTGCCCGGACTGGTCCAAGGGCTACTGCATGCACTATCTCCCGTTTAATTTGTTCAAAGGCTTGTCGTTGTTCAGGGCCCCATTTGAAATCATCCTTCTTCCGGGTCACTTGGTAGAGAGGGCTTACAATCTGGCTATAATTTGGAATATGCATTCTCCAAAAAACCACAATGCCCAAGAAAGCTTGTGTTTCCTTTTTGCTAGTTGGTGGAGACATGGCTGTTATTTTGTTGATCACATCCATTGGAATCTGACGACGTCCATCTTGCCATTTGATTCCTAAAAACTGGATCTCCTGTGCAGGTCCTTTGACTTTACTTTGTTTTATAGCGAAACCGGCTTTCAGAAGAATTTGGACTATTTTCTTCCCTTTCTCAAAAATTTCTTCTGCTGTATTGCCCCACACAATGATGTCATCAATATATTGCAGATGTTCTGGAGCATTACCCTGTTCCAGTGCTGTCTGGATCAGTCCATGGCAAATGGTAGAGCTGTGTTTCCACCCCTGGGGCAGTCGATTCCAGGTGTACTGGATGCCCCTCCAAGTGAAAGCAAACTGTGGCCTGCACTCTGCTGCCAAAGGGATTGAAAAGAAAGCATTTGCAATATCAATTGTGGCATACCACTTGGCTGCCTTTGACTCCAGTTCATATTGAAGTTCTAGCATGTCTGGCACGGCAGCACTCAGCGGTGGCGTAACTTCATTCAGGCCACGATAGTCTGCTGTCAGTCTCCACTCTCCATCAGACTTTCTCACTGGCCATATGGGACTGTTAAAGGGTGATCGAGTCTTGCTGATCACTCCTTGGCTCTCCAGTCGACGAATCAGCTTATGGATGGGAATCAGGGAGTCTCGATTGGTGCGATATTGCCGCCTGTGCACTGTTGTGGTGGCAATGGGCACTTGTTGTTCTTCAACACTCAGCAACCCCACAACCGAAGGGTCCTTTGAGAGACCAGGCAAGGTAGACAGCTGCTTAATTTCTTCTGCCTCCAATGCAGCTATACCAAAAGCCCAATGATACCCTTTTGGGTCCTTGAAATACCCTCTCCTGAGGTAGTCTATGCCAAGGATGCACGGAGCATCTGGCCCAGTCACAATGGGGGGCTTTTGCCACTCATTCCCGGTTAGGCTCACTTCGGCTTCCAATAAAGTCAGCTCTTGAGATCCCCCTGTCACTCCAGAAATACAAATGGATTCTGCCTCTATATGGCTTGATGGCATTAGAGTACACTGTGCACCGGTGTCTACTAAAGCTCTATACTTCTGTGGGTCTGACATGCCAGGCCATCGAATCCACACAGTCCAGTAAACCCTGTTGTCCCTTTCCTCCACCTGGCTGGAGGCAGGGCCCCTCTAATCCTGGTCACTGTTGCTCATGGTTTGTATGTATGAGTCAGAAGTTCCTTCATCACAATCAGAATTAAGATCAGCCCTTCTATTTTGTCTGAAAAAACTACTGTCGTCCCAGTCTCTGGAAATTGGAGCAACAAGTTTCCTGGAAGAGCCCCCTTTTGTGTTTGTTTTTCTTTGCAACTCATGTACCCGTGACTCTAGGACCGAGGTAGGTTTTCCGTCCCATTTCCTCATGTCCTCTCCATGGTCACGCAGGTAAAACCATAGAGTGCCCCGTGGTGTGTACCCTCGATATTCTTTTCCTTGAGCAGAAGGGCGCTTACTTCTGATGGCTGAGATACTGGTCTGTACAGGAGGGGAGTAGGGCATATGCTTTTCGAGTCGTTCAAACTTCCGGGACAGTTTCTCCACAGCCGAAACAAGGGGGGAAGAGATACTTTCTTCATATTCGCAGAGCTGGCCAGCCATTTCATCCACTGTTGGTCCCCGTCCAGTTTCCCAGCTCATCATTGCCCATGTGTTTGCAAATGATGTTGGTGCGCTACGTAACAACTTCCGCCACATGGGTCGTGTGCACTGGACACTATCTGGATCTTTGGGCAGCTGGTCATTGTCCAGGTCACTATAAATCACTTCCAGGACAGCCAATTCCCTCAGGTACTGGATGCCTTTCTCCACAGTGTTCCATTTACCTGGGCAACATATGACATCTTCCTTGAAGGGATATCTTTCCTTCATGGCTGACAGTAGACGCCTCCAGAGGCTGAGGATTTGTGTCCCTTTTCCAATTGCTTTGTCAATGCCCCCTTCCCTATAAAGGGATCCTAGTTGCTTGGCTTCCTTACCCTCCAGTTCCAGGCTGTTGGCCCCATTATCCCAGCATCGGAGTAGCCAGGTGACAATGAGCTCACCTGGACGACGGCTGAAATCTTTTCGGATATCTCGCAGCTCACTCAAGGATAGGGATCTGGTGGTTTCTGTCTCGTTTATGAGCTCTTCCTCCTCCCCTTGTGATGGCCCCGCTTTTTCATCCTCCCTTTCTAAACGAGTTGACTTTCGCTTCCAAGATTTCTTCTTTTGTATAGGGGCGACTGATACTGGCACAGGTTGGTTCATTGGAGTAGCCGCAGTGCATATCACTGGGGTTGGAGTAGCTGCAGTGGCTGTGGCCGGGGTTGGAGTAGCTGCAGTGGCTGTGGCCGGGGTTGGAGTAGCTGCAGTGGCTGTGGCCTTATCATCAGATCCAGAGACTTTCTGTTCCCTTTGGATGTGTTGAATCATGTTGAACAGGGTTCGGTAAGCATGGGCCAGGCCCCAGCACATTGCAGTGATTTGTGTTTGCTTAGAATTGCCAGGGTGACAGCATACCTTTTCCAAATACTCTACTAGTTTTTCAGGATTCTGCACTTGTTCAGGAGTGAATTTCCAAAACATTGGAGGTGCCCATCGTTCTAGGCATTTACCCATACTACCCCAAATACCCTTCCACTCATAACTATCCAGCCCTGGGGCAGACATCTGGATGGTATTATTAAGTTGCTTACAAACTTTGGACAAAACTGAAACAATATTCCAAATAGATATCAATAGATATACCTTAACTATCCAAGGATGTTCAAGATACTGAAAAGTTATTGTAGTGAAGGAGGAAACATCATCAAAGAAGGCAGAAAAAGTGCCATTCTGTATTTCCTCCAGAACAAACTTTTCAGAGTCCCATGTATAATTGCTAATATTCCCCGCAAGGTGGTACCCAAAGTGCAGTACAGACTTCGACATGAAACCCAAATACCAGATAAAGCTCAAGGTCATTGTTTTAATAACAAGTTTCCCAAGCAAAACATGTCTGGTCACCGCAGAGTATAACAAACTGCAAAAACCAACACCAACTTTTAACAAGAAAGGAGGGACATGGTGCAGATCGGATAACTAAGATCAAGAACAAACGAGTCAAATTGCAACCCACAACTATTTAACAGATATAAATTCCTTAATATACTCTGGTTACTCTGTCGTTATCTCAAGCCCTTTGAGCCCCACGTTGGGCGCCAAAAAGGACTGTCGTGGTTTAACCCGGCTGGCAACTAAGCACCACGCAGCCGCTTGCTCACTCCCCCCCCTCCCTCAGTGGGTTGGGGGAGAGAATCGGGAAGGGGAGAGTATCGGGAAGGGGAAAAAGGTTAGAGCCGAGGGCTGAGATAAAGACAGTTTAATAAGAGAAAATAATAATAATAGTAATAATGAGAATGATAACAAAATATACAGAATATACAAAACGAATGATGCACAATGCAATTGCTCACCACCCGCCGACCAATGCCCAGCCCGTCCCGAGCAGCGATCAGTACCCAAGCGACCGACCGACCCCACCAACCCCCCCGAGCATGATGTTATATGGTATGGAATAGCTCTTTGGACAGTTTGGGTCCTAGCTGTGCTGTACTCCCAGCTTGTTATGCACCTGGCCGAGCAGGAGAAGCTCAAAAAGTCCTTGAGTAGTCTGAGCACTGCTTGGCAACAACTAAAAACATCAGCGTGTTATCAACATTCTTCTAGTACTAAATCCAAAGCACAGCACTATGCTAGCTTCTGTGAAGAAAATTAACTCTATCCCAGCCAAAACCAGGACAGATGCCTACCAACACATATGCAGCACAATGTTCTTGTTGCAGTATGGAAAGTTCATCCCTCTAATTTTACTGTGTCATCATGAACTGCAAACTTCAGCTGCTCTGCCAGAGCTTTACTTCAACCCTAGGGTAATTTCTTTTCTTTCTGCTTCACCTAGTTGCCTGATGTGTACAAGGAATTTGTAAGAGTTCATTCACTTGGAAAGATGAGTATATCCAATGACTGTCATAACAGAAGAGAGAGCATAAGAGATCTAGGTGCTACGCACTTGAAACTACAGCAGATACTGAATATATAGCCTTGTTACAATGCAGATGATTGAGGGCTCTTTATATCATGAAATGTCAGAAATTAAGTTTGGATATGCACTGTTTGTCTTGTCCTGTCTGAACATTTATGCAGCTTTGGCTAGAAGTACCAAATTCTTGTCCCCACATCAAATGGTGGAAACCTGACCTGAAATATGATTGTTGAAGTGAGATTATTACATCTAATTGTAGATGCCTGTCTATATTGTTGATATGTGAATTCTGATCAGAATATCCAAGCTCCTTCCTCATCAAAGAGACAGGTACACTCCAAAGGCACAATGCCATTGACCAGTTTCAGCTATTTTCAATAGGATGAAATTAATTATACCATACAGATGCCTCTTTCTGCCATTGAATATAAACAACGTCAAGAACAGTAGTTCAGGAGTGGATACTTGTTGTATGGACATATCTCACACACTGTCTCTTTTGATTATAAAATCTCATTCTGGTATTCGCTTGCCCTGCTGAGCTAACAGATAGTCTAACATGACATTTGGGAAAGAAATATTTACAATTTGCAGTGGCAGCATTACAGTGAAGGTGATGACACTTAAGGGAAATTTGTAGGAAACTGTAATTTATTCAGTTAAATCCATTGATTTTTATTTGTTTTTTAAAGGATAGACCTTTAGGAATATTGTCCTCTTGGTCACATGCATGTTTTCTTTTAGCTGTATTTGAGTTTGGAGTCAGAGCCAATTTCATCCTGCAAGGGAGATAGCTGGCTCATTTCACCACTTAAGCCAAAATGCTAACATTTAGAACTATGTTCAAAGCTTGTAGCCATAGGGGTTTTTTTGCTACATATAACATGCCTACAGGTTTGTAAAGCAATATCACAAAAAACTTCCTCTTTTTCAAACTTTGTTTCTCTTACATTTTGTCTCATCATCAAAAGGAATAAAAAAAAAAAAAAAAAAGAGAAACCGAAGTCTGAGTCCAATATATTGAAGCTGATTATATAATTTTGAATGAATGAGCATATCTATTTTTTGGAACAGTTTTCTACTTTGTCTGCTAAAATCTTCTTTTCAAATCCTTTCATAAGACATAGATCTTTCATGGAGATCAGCTGAAGAAAGTTTCTTCATCTTCTCTCTTTCTTTCCTTGCTTCATCTATCACATTGATGTGAATTTGATTATGGGCTCCTTGAGGTAAGGAATAAAGGGAAAAAATGTGTTTTTAAATACTCTAATGTAAGTCTGAAAAAACTTTTTGAAAATTTGTGCAGATTCTCCAGATGGTCACAAGTGTAACTGGTTTAAATAAGTTCTTGTGCCTTTGAAGAAGAGAAGACTGAGAGGGGACCTCATCAATACATACAAATATCTTAAGGACGGAAGTCAAGAGGACGGAGCCAGGCTCTTTGCAGTGGTGTCCAGTGACAGGACAAGGGGCAATGAGTCCAAACTGAAACATAAGAGGTTTCAGTTGAATATGAGGAAAAACTTCTTTACTCTGAGGGTGACAGAGCACTGGAACAGGCTGCCCAGGGAGGTTGTGGAGTCTCCTTCTCTGGAGATATTCAAAGCCCACCTGGATGAAGTCCTGTGTAACATGCTCTAGGAGAACCTGCTTTAGCAGGGGGGTTGGACTAGATGATCTCCTGAGGTCTCTTCCAACCCTTGCGATTCTGTGATTCTGTGATTCTGTAAAAGCTTGTGTACATGTAAGTTTGCCATAGTAACAAATAACAGTTTTTGAATTGAACAGTATTGAATTATGGTCTGACACAACAGAAGTTGGTATTCTTCATCTGCAGCCTCCTGATAACTGATGGTTTTCTTAGTGCTCCAGGTCCCTGAATTCTGGGTTCACATTTTAAAGAAACCTGGGAGTGTACAGACCGTATTTCTTTTAGATAAAACCAAACTGGAAGATTTTATGAGTCTACTTTATACTGTTGAATATAATAGGAACCACTAACAGGCAACCTGATAAGGAGGCACTAAAGCACAAGATCACAAGTCTGCCAAATTAGCCAGAGTACACCCTGAGGAGCTTACACTGTTTTTTTTGCTGGTCGTGGGAGAACAGACAACAAATAACCTGGTATAGAGTGGCTTGGTCAAATAGTACTTGATTCAGAGTAAAGCTTGCTTATGTGAAGGTAACTGACAAAATTATCTGAACTGACTTGTTCAACTAAAACATGTTTGTACTGGAACAGTACTTTGTGCCTTGTGCCTGTAATGGTTTTCATCTAGTGCAGATTGCCCTATAGCCAGATTTGTTGTACCATCAAACCAATGTGTGAGCTTTTCATTTACTTGTAAAAGCTCTCAATTCTCATTTTCAAAACTCATTCTTAATAAAGTAAAATATAGTGTTTTATTAGATTACCAAATCAGAGAACAAATAACTGCAGAATTGCTACACTACAAGGAGAATGAAGCTTCACACTCTCCAGGATGGGTACCCAGCAACGTAACATGGAGTTCTGCAACTGACCAGTCCCTTCACCTGTATTTTTGCACCTATTTTGCTCTTCAGTGATACCAACCATACAACAGTGGTCTAACCCTGTAGAAAACTGGGAAAAGTGAATACTTTTCTTTGAGTTTAACTCTGCATTAGCTCATTATGCAGCCAAGCAGTGCAAGACTGGCAACATGGCATAGTTTGCAGCAGAGTAGAAAAAGATTTAGCCTACTGGGGAACAGTTAGCCTTCATATTATCTCATTTTTAATCTAAAATCTCACCTCACACCATTCAGAGGAAGGACAAATAGCTACCATGGTGTTATGTTAGTCCTGAAGTAAATAGGCACCTGTACATGAAACGTATTTTACTAGCTTAGTAAAGCCATCTTTTTCTCTAGGGACTTACAATATCCTTCATAAAGGTGATTGGAATGAAGCTGGTATTCGTCTAAAATGAATTGCACTACACGACTAATGCAAACCAATATCCTTCTGATCACATAATCCTTTAGTGTAACAATGCCAGTTTTCTCAATAAGTTAACAATGTACTGCTGATAAGTAGGTTATCTCTTACTCTCCTGGTAATTGGTACAATAAGCGATAACCCTGCTAATCTTTTACTTTAAATCCTCTGTTGTTTGGGGGCCTCATTCACTGAAGAGTTATTCACTCATATATATTGCTATTCAGTACATAAAGGAACTGTCAACAGAAAGATCAATGTGCCTCTTTCAGAAAAGATGGCTGTTATGATCTTCCTCCTGTTCTTTGCATCACCCTTTCTCAATATATTCAGACTTCACTCAGACACCTATAGTGCTGATGAGCCACCAGGCAAAACTTATTCTGATAGTTATAGCAGCCTAACCATGCCAAATGTTCTGCCTACATACAAGACAGACTACAGAGATAACTGTTTGATATACTGGTTTGAATCACAGAGAGCAAAATTTACATCTAGTTGTCAATGTCAGCGAGTTGCTCCTCAAACTAGTACGCTGAGTCAAAGGTGTACAGATGAACACATATATAACCTGGATAAAAGTATTTTGTAATCATAGGTTACTGTATCTTAGTCAGATAACCAATTAATACAAATTATTGCCACGAGGTATGATCAGGAGGGTCAGAATGAAAAATGACTGATGCTAGAGGAACAAAATATACAATTAGAACTGGATGGTTTTTCTATGATAAAAATCTCCAGATGTTAAAGTTGTTTCCATTTCAAGGATCTGACAAAAAAAAAAAAGAAAACCCAAACCCACCTGAAATTGTCCCTGCTGTTTTTCATTTTAAAAATTCCCATATAAATTAAAAACAGAGACCACATGATGGTCTGTCAATTTGAAAAAAATAAAAGTAAATAAAATTGCCATAAAAATATTATGAATAGTAGAATTTTTCAAAAAGTCAATAAGCTTCAAAGACACATATTTTGTAAACTACATAATTTTTCAATTAATAAAAGTATTTGAAAAATATCAACTAGTTCAATACTTTAAACTGATATAAAAGTTACTTCCATTCTGAAGATTAAGACAATGAGTTAAAAAAAACCCCTGTTGACCTAACACAGAACAACTCTGAACTTTAAATCCAAATCACAAGCCTGCTTTTGTATTAGATTATTACCCTCATATTAGCCCCATGCTTTCTCTGAGGTTTCTATCTGGAAATGTTCTGATTATCCAGTTGTAGTGGTGCATCTCCCCACTTTTTTTCTCTTTTTGACCACTTCTTGACCTCAGGAATCCCTGACAGACCTTGGCCTTTGTGTAGCAAGTTGGTCAGTTAATTGTCCCTTAACTGTACCAGAAACTCCTACATGTCAGAGGCAGGAGAGGCATTGTATGTACTAGAAACACTGGTCAAGGCAGGGGACGGAACAAGGAACAATGAGTTATCCCCTGACAGCATTGAAGCATGCCTCACCTGGGTCACAACCCAAGCAGAGGGGTACCACTGTCACAACACAAATGGAGTGATACCGTTGTTACAACCCGAGTGAAGTGGTACCAGGGTTACTGGAGTTTCCTTAATCTCCAGCTGGATTGTGGTCAGGAAGACAGTTTACAAATTACTACCGTAAATCATCTCATGACCCTATAAAACAGGTGTTCAAAGTGAGGCCCCTTGAGCTCTCCTGGACCACACTGAGCTGTTACCAACACCTCCCTCTGAGTGGGACACCCCTCAGAGTTCACAATCACTTAAGTTTGCTAAAATCAGAGGTCCATTGCCAAAGACCGACAGTGGACCCTTGGCTAAAACCTTTCACTCCTTGAGGCTCAACCTTGCCCATTGAGAAATGCCAAGACATTTGACATGAGTATTTCACTGAACTCGAGGGGAATTTTTAGAGGGTATGCCTAGAGGGCACCTTCAGTACCTAAAGGGGGCCTATAGGAAAGATGGGGAAAATCTTTTTAGTAGGGCCAGCTGTGTCAGGACAAGGGGTAATGGTTTTAAACTAAAACAGGGTAGATTTAGACTAGATATAAGGAAGAAATTCTTTACAATGAGGGTGGTAGAACACTGGAACAGGTTGCCCAGAGAGGTAATGGAGGCCCCATCCTTGGAAACATTCAAGGCCAGGTTGGATGGGGCTCTGAGCAACCTGATCTAGTTAGTGGTGTCCCTGCTCACTGCAGTGGGTTTGGACTAGATGACCTCTAGGGGTCCCTTCCAACCCAAACCATTCTATGATTCTATGACACCCTTGTGTGTGTAAATATATATATAAAACACATAAAAATAAACAAGTTTATGTGTATGCATGTGTGAATTGATTTAAGTAGTCTGTAGATGTGTGATTTATTTACAAAGTGAGTCTGCTGTGATTATAGTTCACTAACTCTGAGAATGTTAATTTAGTCAGTGATCAAGTGCTGCTAAAAATCTTGTGTCCACCTTAAAACTGTGAATAGACTGCTGCTATAGACATAAACTGTTGGCCAAGTCTGAGACTAAGGTTGGACCTAGCCGCACCTAGACTCCTCTCTGAAAAGGAGTTTAGAAAGCAAGGGGGTCTACTCTGAACCTCATGACTCAATGGGTCGGTGTCCTTATCCTCTGCATCCTCTCTGTGAATCATTCTAACTTGAGTGTATCTTAATTTTCCTTTGTGTACTTCTTCTATGCAGTAATAGATTGAACCTTGCCATCTTTGAATCTATAACTAAGTCGCTATTCTGATTAATTTTGTCTAATCACTTTGTTAATTGACTGATGATTAAGTGCTGTTAAAATATCACAGTAAAATCCTGTGATTTTCAATAAAGGCACAAATAAATTCTAAACTGCAACTAAATCAAACTGTGTAAAGTCACTCATTCATGACAAATTGGCGTAGTCAGCAGGATTCACATTGACATCGATGCCCTAGCCTCAGTAGGCAGGTGGGAAGGAGGTTTTAATTGAGGTTAAACTTCTGCATGGTATCTAGGCCACTCTGTGAAGTGGGAGTTGTGATTACAGTTCCTGGAGGCTGCAGAGGGTCAGGACCTAAGTTTCTCCCCTCCTGAGAGTGAGAGCTCTCACCTGTGATTCGATGGGAAAATAGGGAGCATGAGCTCATTGTTTTGAGTTGAACTGTGTGTGATCAGTGAGTGTTAGTTTTAAAGGAGGTTTAGATAAGTTTCTGAGTATAAAACAATGAGGAAACTTGTCTCTGAATTCCAGAAAGCCTTGGGAAGAAAAATTGTGACCTGAATACTCAGCACAAAAAATGAAGCGGGAATGACTTCTGACACTTAAATTGAATCATAAAGTCATAGAATTGTTTAGGTTGGAAAAGAGCTTTAAGATCATCAAGTCCAACCGTTAACCTAACACTGCCATCCCACCACTATACCATGTCCCTAAGCACCTCATCTGCCCAGCTTTTAAATACCTCCAGGGATGGGGACTCAACCACTTCCCTGGGCAGCCCATTCCAATGCTTGACAACCCTTTCTGTGAAGAAATTTTTCCTAATGTCCAATCTAAACTTCCCCTGGCACAACTTGAGGCCATTTCCCCTTGTCCTATCGCTCATTACCCATTATGATCCCCACCTCACTACAGCCTCCTTTCAGGCAGTTGTAGAGGGCAATAAGGTCTCCCCTCAGCCTCCTTTTCTCTAGGCTAAGCAACCCCAGTTCCCTCAGCCACTCCTCATAAGACTTGTGCTCCAGACCCCTCACCAGCTTTGTTGCTCTCCTCTGGACATGTTCCAGCAATGCAACATCTTTCTTGTTGTGAGGGGCCCAAAACTGAACACAGTATTCAAGGTGCGGCCTCACCAGTGCGGAGTACAGGGGCACAATCACTTCCCTAAATCTAGGTATTTACAATACCTGAGGTGCCTAAGTGGGCAAGAGATAATTTCTGGCTTTCTCTGCTAAGAACATACACTGGCATTGTGGTTTGTGAGTTTAAGTGTTTTCTTGAATCTGACTTTAAGTAACTTACCTGGTAAAAGCTACTAGCAGAGCCAAGAACAAAGTCCAACTCCCTTTTCCAGTTTCTTCATCAAAAGAGCATTCTTTCTAAGGACTACACATGTTACCCAAGTAAAAAAATTGTTGATGGAAATTCAGAGATATAAGAAATGGATGGCAGAATACTCCAAGAAAATCTTTATAAAGAATAAATTAATCAATTTTCTTAAATGCACAATTAAAAGAAATGGAAAAAAAGGTGATAAATGCAGCCTAAAATTCATAACTCATGATATTCTTACTAGACTTTTTACCACACTTTCACTTTTTTGTTTGTTTTTGTTTGCTGAACTGAAGGATAATATTGTCCAGCAGCTTGAATAAAGAAATTACTTGGATGCTTTCCAGGAATTCACAAAGATTTGCAAATGCCTTTGGCTACCAGTGAGGAGGCCAACAGAAGTATGTATAGGAAGAGAAGGTGGTTTAATGGCTGAATTTCATTGAGCTCTGTTGAGAAATTACTTCATAGAATATCTCAGGTTCTTTTTTTCTCATAAAGAGGATACAGAAGTCAGGAAAGAAGTCAGAATGACTATCAACCAGATGGGTAGATTTATAGATAAAGCTCAGTAAAACCTTTTCTATTATTTCCTTCCATACAATAACTCGCAGAATGTCAGAGAGCAGCAAGTGTATGAACGATATTATTTCCTGCTCAATGATTAAGAAATAAGAATTGTAACATCTTCCATAAAATGCAAGCAGTATCATTATCTACTCTTCCTGCATGAAGTTAATTATTTGAGGTTATTTGCTTCACATGATGTGAAGGAGCAGCAAGTCAACCCTAACTCTGAAGTTTCAGAGTTTTCATACTATTTGAAGATCACCGATCTATCTCACAAAGTCTTTACTGTGAATGCACCCAAAATACCACACATGTAAGAAACTTTGTAGGATTCACCTGTGTCTGTTGGATGTCTTTGTAGGTAAGGTATGTTCTTTCCACCAGTCTTGGTCTCTTTTTCAACCCCTTTCTAAAGGTTTATTGGAATACAGTACTTCTCCCTTTCATACCTAGAAAAAGTTTCTTTCTTTTCATTACCTATGAGTCTTGGCTCCATGTTTGATCCATGAGCTTCTGAGGAGCCTCCCTAGCTCTGCTGCTGCTGCCTTCCTGCCCCCCATGACCCCATTCTTACCTGACCCTTCCTTTTCCCTGGACTCTTCTCCCAGGTCCAGGCTGGGTCTGTGCAACACATCTCTGTATGCTACCCCAGACTTTTAACAGAACATAACATAGTTAGAGGAGGTAATTAGGGAACAAATAAGAAAACCATACTATCCAAAAATATGCCATCTATAAAATCTGGTTTTGACTTAGTGTTACAGGCTTATCTAGTTAGTTTAATCTAACACAATTAAACTTTGTCATGACTTTTTCATTATTAATTTTCTCAGCATTATATTTTGAGCAATGTTTTTCTCTAGAACCAATTTTGTGTCCAGGAAACACTACCATCACATGAGATTGTACCTTGGTTTTCAAGTATACATCTAGTTCAGCTTTATAACCAAAGGAAAGCAAGACAAGAGCATCTGGTACAGATATTAGGATTGGTACCTGATTATAATTGTTTTAGCAACATAATTAGGTCTTTGCAGTTATTAAACAATTACAGTTGTCATCAATTTTAAATACTTTGCCTTAAAACTTAGTGGTTTATTACTAATTGTGTGATCTGATATAAACTTAATTGGTTATGATGGCTGAATTAAAGAATCATTGCATCTTATAAAATTATACCTCAGATAGACTAGATTTCTTTAACAGATTTTTGTTCCTCTGGGAACAAGACAGAAATAACCACTGCAAGGACAGATATATCCTGCTGGATTTAATCTTAACTCTGTTTTATTTAAGTAATCAAAGCATGAGATGCAATGGTTAATAATAAATTAATAACACTAGGAAAAAGATCCAGACAGTAGTTTTGTTTTGGAATATTCTTTGTAGGGTTTAGTTAAAGTTCTTATAATTCACTCTCCACGGGGGACAACAAAAAAGAGAAAAATAATTTAGGAAATGTCACAAGAAAAAAAACTGTTTTAAGTAAATTCCAGCCAGTTTCATGAATTTGGCATAAATTGACATAATTTCAGATCATGGAGATGTTCTGCAAGTACCATGTTTTACGGTTCCACAGATGTTTTAGTTGTAACCACCCTGATCTGAGAAACTCCCTCATGTTTAAGCTGATGCCAAAAATGCAAGTGTCTTTTTACTTGTAAGCATGGAGAAGGGCAGGCCTGGAAGTGGTTGTTACTGTCATTGAGCAGTGGTGGGAAGAGCAGGCATAGGTGTAAAGGAAGATATGCGACAGACTTGGGATATTTTCTCTTCTAAGACTTTTATTCAGAAATGGCTTATTGAAAGTAATGTTCTTGTGACAAGTTTAGACTGCTTAAAGGTGCCACTCCATTGAATTTTTCCCATAATAAGCAAAGCCTGCATTAACATTGAATTTCTGTTCACCCTCTCCATATTATATGTCTCACGTGCAACTACATGGATCATATCTAACCCTTCAACTAGATGTAGTTTTATCTTAAATACATTACTAAGATTCCTATGTTCTTTGACTTCTTCATAAAAGCTTTGCAGAGAAATCAGAGAACCTTGATATAGCAATTTTTTATGGACTTATATCCCTAAAATATGACCACGAAAAATTCATGAAAGGACATAAAGGTTAAAGATATTGTTCTATGAGTGCTAATTCAGGAAAAATTGTACAAAGCTTGAACAAAATTTTTTTATTACATAAATCCTTACAATTCACAGATCTCAAATTGCAACAGTTTCACATTGTGTTGACTTTGCTAATATATTACTTAAAAGAAGCAGGGGTCTGATGAAGCTGTTTCTGTGAATTATACTGGTTGTACAAATTCCGTGGGTTGCAAAAATTTCATGTAAGTAAAATACATGGTGGGAAGCTGTCACAATGATTCTTTAATTCAGTTAATTTTAAATCATAGTTTTGATGTTTTTGTCAGAAAGGTCAGAAATATACCATTGCTGAGCTGGACTTTATTTGGATATTTTGAAGGAGTAGCCTGTATTCTGAAGGGTTTTAGCCAGCCCATTCAATTTCAGTATCAGATAAGTTCAGGAACTCTGAGAGACAGATAGACATAAGACAGGAATTCCATTCCCGGGAAAAAGAAGAATAAGACAGAGGTCTTAAAGACTGGCCATATGTTTATTTTGCATTTGATGAAGAAAGAAGGAACCTTTTTGAGAATAAATGATTACTGCATTAGTAATTTTGAAGTCCACACAATGGTGGGATAATGAACTAGAAAGACTGGCATTACCTTTCATAAATATTTGAGGCAAAAACCATTTCAGACAACATAGCCATTGATTTAGTAGGTACCACACATTCAATAAAATGCTTGAGCTTTTGACTTTAGACATATGTCTAAATGCCACAGTGAGTGCTTTGCAGACCAGTGATGCACTTAAGCATAAACTTAAATACTTTGCTCATTTGGGACTTTAATGAATACCTCTCTGATAATCTTGACCTAATATAGAATGATCACTTTCTCTAGGGATTACTAGCAGTTCTCAGTTGAATTCTGTTTTTTGTCAAGTGCAGATGTGAAATAAAATCCTATAGAGACTAAGCGTAAACCAGAAATTATTCCTGAGAGACATGAACTGAAGTCTGAGATAAGAGAAGCTTGGATTTTAATGCATTCGGGCACCCAAACTCAAGGGAAGCAATATAATTCTGCTTGCATTTTCAAAGTTCATGTGAATTCTGTGAAATTTCCTTTTGTGTTTACTACCTCCTATTCTTTGAGTAATTAGTTTCTTGGCATAAGGCACATCAATGACAATCAAAAGAAACTATTGCTTTGAAGATTGTACTATAAAAGAAGACAGGAAACAGGATTCACAGTTTAAAACTTTATGGCATGAAAGACCCTCCCAGTGTGCTATATACTTGTTTTGCTTAGCCAAACACAGAAAGTACCCACAAACAGGTTAACTGCCCCTTTCCCTAACACATCCTGTCTTTCCTTCTGTAACAGGTATAAGTCTCTATTGATTCTTACAAAGGGAGAAACAGAAGCTGAAGTAAATGAAACATCCTGTTGTTTATGTTCCCAAATATCTGAAAATCAGGACCAGTTCGTATGGCTCTAAAAACTGGTTAAGACAAGTTAGAAGACCTTAAAGGAATAGGAACTGCATCCAATAAGACCTGCCAAATTAAGGTGGCATTTAAAGTAAGAAGGAAAACCATTCTACTTCCATATGCTTTGTCAGCCATATAGTAATGCTGCAGTAACAATGAAAAATGTAGTGCAGAGTTTTTAACTTCAAAACCTTTACATTTATTTGCACAAAAATTGTACTTTTTGCTTTTCTTTAACAGAAAGCATCTTGCAGGCATAGCTTGATATAGGCAGTATACACAGACATAAGAATAATCTTGTACCTAAACTCAGTTAGACTATTTTCAAACAGTGCTTAAAATTGCTGCAGGCACAGGAGTATTTCTTATGACATGGTCTGTATATCTACTAGTTCTGAACTTCAGACACAGACTTTGAAATAGAATCATTTGAAAGAAATGTATAAAATGACTTTATGACCTGGAATTTCTTTAAACAATTTATTTTTATCTGCAATTAGTTCTTTAAAAAAATGAAAAAGCAAGAAAAATGGTGCTGGACAGACATAGCAGTTTTTCATAAACCTTTTTGTTGCATTACCCTTTGGTTATTGTTGCAGCTTTTCAGAAATCAGTTTTGCAGAAAACACATTGAAAACAGCAAGGAGAGATAAAATTTTAAGGGGAAAAAGCTTATAGACTTTGAAATGAGCAAGGAGTTAAAAAGCTATCAAAGTCTATCTGAATAGCAAACCTTGGAAATATCTGCTAAACTGAATAAAACGGTTCTTTTGCCAGAGCTCATCACTTAAGGTTTTATAAAATAACTGCAAAGTGGTTTGAAAGTGCTCCCTTTTCATATTTTGGCATTTTGCAATCACACTTCACTCAGCTTTGAAGTATCAATCTGTGGTACCTGGGAAGAGAAAAAGATGCCTGTAAAGTTTACAATCAGCAGACTAAGCAGCTATGCAGCTATTAACCTTACAATGATATCATATTATTTGTAGAAAACAAGGACACACAAAGATCCAGAATCATTCCAGTGTGCATCTGTGTGCAATCTTCCCATGTGCACGTTCCTGTATAACCTCAGATGATGAGGGTTGGGGGGTTTTGGGTGCTTTTTAGTAAGTACCGTATGTGTTCTGACGTCATTTCTATTTGACCTTGCCAGACTGGTATATCCAAACACAAGCAGAATGTTTTTGACGACTTCTGGTTTGTTTACTCATTTTGCAGTGTTAATACAAGGAGTGGGATGGGAAGGGAAAGAAGAGAGGGAAAACAGTATTCATAATCTTTCATTGATACATCTGATTGCACAATTTATCTTGTAAAGGTGTGATTTACAGCTCATAGATATATCTGATATTTTAATTTGTCATACTAATATTGATACAGACTACTCTTTTCATTGTTAAATACATTTTACAGTGCAGGTGTCTGTAATCTTGGGGCATGAACTTTTCAGTTTAATTGTCCAAAATTAAAATTTTGAAAGAAAAATGAACAGTATACATACAGAGAATCTCAGTTTGTTATGAAAGTTCCTAACAATGTTCTGCACAGTCATGTAAAATTTTTGCCCTTGCAAGGAGTCTTGGCATCACACGGCAACACACA
Organism: Gorsachius magnificus; assembly: GCA_034008185.1. Classification (NCBI taxonomy): domain Eukaryota; kingdom Metazoa; phylum Chordata; class Aves; order Pelecaniformes; family Ardeidae; genus Gorsachius; species Gorsachius magnificus. The sequence continues at coordinate 172,122,470 of CM067081.1, forward strand.
TGACTTTGGAGTTTACAGTGATATTTCCTCTTTTCTGATAAGTTTGCGAGTTCATGCTTTTGGGGTAAACCTGGCAGAGAGTTGGCTCAGAAAAATAGAGGAAATCTGTGTTGCAAAACTTCCTTGATTCACCTGCTGCAAACTCTGGAAGCAGCTCAATGTAGACTCTTGTCAAATTTACCACTGCCAACAGAGAGGAAAGTAAAACCAACAGGAAAGCATGCTTCAGGCTGGAATTAGGTTATTACAGTGTATATTTTCAACACGGTTTTCAGAGTCCTTTTTTTAATTCTCTGACAGAAATTCTGGTTTACCAGGACTTTCAATATATCCAGTTTAATTTATAAAAAAGCAAAATTTTGAAGCATATATATTTGTTCTTAAAACAAAATGCCTGATTTTCCAACAAACTTCCCCAGTTCAGACATACTGCCTAAACAGTGAGAAGTGAGTTAATATCATTATTAATTAATCACTCTTTGGCAATTCAAGGCAATTAGAAAGCTCTTTCTCTACTTCCTGTCCATGCTAAAGGGACAAGCATGACAGAAAAATATTCCTTCTGTTGACATCCAGTAGTCCTTTACTAATTAACTGTAGTCATGTCCCTTTTAAGGAGGCAACACTTAAGCTTGCATGGACTGAACATTCTGACCTGGTTCAACAAAGCACTTCAACACATGCTTAACATTATATACGTCTAGTCCCTTTGAAGCAGGCATGGAGTTGAAGTTGATACAACTCATTCTTAAATTTTCTGCCAATTCATTATTGTTCCACAATGTATATTTTCTAACAAAAAAAAAGCTCTATCCATTTTCTTTGGCTTATTCTCCATTCCATTTCTACATATTAATTAATATTTGTGACATTGAGCCTGAGTTTACTACATCCTACATTGTATCCCTTATTCCTTTTGCTCACCCTCAATTTTATATACTTCAAATTAGTTTTAACATCAACTAACTCTTTGCCTATTACATAGTAAAACTCACCTGGATGTATTTAAGTTATCTGGTGATTAATTCAGGTATGATTTTTTTCCAGGTTCCAAAACATATTTATGTTTATAAATCTAATTACAGGTAATATTCAAACATATTAGTTCCCTAATCCCAGGGACTGGCAACTGACTTGTATGATTTAGCATATGATCTTTAACCTGAATCAGAGCAATACACAGAAATCTCCAAATATTTACATACACAGAAAGAATTTAAATGGCACAGTCTCAAACAGCAACAAGAAAGCTGATAACCTGATCATAAATTACTTGCAGGAATTACAGATTAGCTTCATTTTATAAGTTTTGTTATTGATAAAAAGTTGTTTTAATACTAATAGGAACATTTTCTTCAAATTGCCAAAAAGATAGGGATATGTATAAACTAAGAAAAACCTATACTTCTAGCTTTTCAGCAAAAAAAAATGAAAATACAAAAACATTGTGAGAATTTAAGGGTAAAAGTACATTTTATTTTTTCTTTCTCTCTTTTCTAGACATCATACTTTCCCAGTTTTATTTTACTCTAGGGGACTATACCTGTTATTAGTGAACAAAAAATTTTCTTCCTCAAATCAAGTGGTTAATATCAGCAGTTTGAACCTTCCCTTGTAAATATACTCATGTTTTTGTGGAAAAATAAATACAAAAGAGTTCTTCAGTCCTGTGGAATTTGTGCCCCTATTACCCATCTGGAGTTTCAGGCAAAAACTGGTCTGCAGCAGCAGCATGTCTTTCTGGCAAGCTGCTTTTCTGGCTTTTAAACCATTTTCTAACAAAACATCCAAAAATTTGATAGAGAGTGACAAGCTTAGGGGACTTTTGGACCAGCGATTAACCAAAGCAGGCCACCTTTTGCTAATTAATATCCCTGCTGCTAGCAAATTTTTCTTTCCAGCATTAAAATGTTGTTAAAGTCCTCAGTTGTATGTCAATACTGCATTAAGCTGATATTACAGTAATCAACTGTGAAAGGTCCCAGATGAATTGTGGAGGAGAAAAAGGAAGCCTTTTATCAAAAGCCAGTTCCTGCTTCCTGAACTGTGATACAGCTTCTAAAGTTTCCCTCCAGATAATAGACTGCAGTCAAGAGCTCAGAATATGGGAGAAGGGAAACACACATGTACATGCACATATACTCACATAGAGTACAATTCTCCTCACATAGAAGCAGATGTAGCAACTGAGCTGCACCAGCTAATTGAAAGCAAATAAAGACAACTTCACAGAATCTAGTAAAAAGTCTACAGGACAGCAATGTAACTGAACTGCTTCTGGAAACAAGGATAAATTCTGTTTGAGTGACAGTGCCATAAAAAAGAGGTGACCTTTGAAGTCATAGTAGTATTTTACTCTGATACAATGGCACTCTTCATGTTAAGTTGGAATGTCAAGATAAAAAAAAAAAAAAAAGATACACTAGGCTTAGAAACTGATTTGTGCTCTTTCCCAACTATTCCAATAGGGTTTGAATGAGTTTAACTATAGTACTGCCTAATTCCATCACATAAAATTATATACGCACCAAATACTACAGAAAATGTGTGATTTTGTGTTATTTTTAGCTTTGCATATTTTTCCTCCACTTTTTTTCATTTCACCTCTGAGACTTAAGGTAAACTCCAAGCAGAGACCAGAAAAGCAAATCATTTCCTTTTAATTACTCCTCCAGGAAATCAGTTAATGGAGGTTCACCCTGGGTCATGTAAAACTGCTATCACAAATCTTTAAGCCACAAATGAACTAGGAGAAGAAATCCGTCTGTCACATGCGGTGTGACTTTTGGTGATATTTCCCAGGTGCTTCTTTTACTAATTGATAAAGAGTAACAAATGCTATTTGGGGGTGGGGGTGGAAACACCAATACATTCACATTCTCCTTCCTATTTAACTCATGTCCTGTGCTTTTTCCCATAATTATGTCATTTGATACAAAACCAACATGGTGTATATTAAAAGGATTAAAAACTGGCAGATATGTTTCAAAAATTAATTATTAATAGGGAATCATCTTGAAACAGGTGCACTCCCCGGGGGTCCTAAAGGGATCCATTTATATACTCTGTTGTTTAATTCCTTTACTGGAGGAAAACCTGATAGATTTTTGCCGCTAAAATTAGTAGATGACAAATGGATTACAAAAGAAGCAAGTAAAGAGGAAGAAGGAGGGAAAAAAACCCCAAACCACAAAGTAATCCAGACACCCTGATAATGTGGGCACAAATATACAACTCCTGTCTTAATAAGATGAGCTGTAAAGCAAGAAACCCACCCAGGGAGGCAAGGGATCTGGCAGGGATTAGAAAGGTCATGGTAGATAATGAGCCGAACATGAGCGTTCACTACAGATCTATAGCCGAAAGGGAATCCTTGGATGTCTAAACAGAAGACTAGCAATTAGGAAAGATGCATTACCTTTGTATTTGGCAATCCTGCAACTGCAATTGCAAAGCCTTACCCACTTTTTGGAGGTCTAGAAAGATGTTGATTGGTTGGAGAGAGTTCAAAGTAGAAGCATGAAATTGATTAAAAGACTAGAAAATGTGCATTACAGTGAAAGACTCAAGGAGCTAGATATGTAAGAAGAGATCTAATCATAGTGTGTAAGTATTTAAATGGTAAAAGAATTATGTTAATAAAGATTTCTCAATCCACTTGTAAGCATAATAAGATAAACCGGCTTAAAGTGAAAACCAGACCATTTCAATCTCCAGTTAAGCAACTCCAGGAAAATTTAAGAAAACAAGAAACATATCTCTGTGTGTTTCATTGCCTTTGTAAAGAAAAGGGAAATGTGTCACTAGTAGTTTTAATCTCTTTTAACATTGTAGAGCAACAGAATTTATGAGAAGAGAGCTATTCAATGAAAACTTTAGACACATTTTGTTGTGAAGTTAAGAGAGACAAATCCAATGTCTTAATAGAATTCTAGAAAGAAAGAGGTATCATGGATGGTTTAGAAAAATAAAAAATAACAAACAAGAAATTGGCATGCAATATACAGGAAGACAAACTAAAATAAACAAATCCCAAATAGAAGAAGAAAGTGTTCAATTTCTAAAATAGGAGCTGTTTCATACCTCAGGCATAAATATGAGAATACAGTGTCATCCGTATTAGTCCAAGTGTGTGTGACTGCTAATCTGTTCATCTTCTGTTCTTACACACTAAATTTGTGGTACAAAGATTTCACTTGTAGGAATCACTGAATGTTCAAGCTGAATTCCATGAACAAATATTTCTGTTTTCCTCCAATATATGTTTCAACCTTCATGATTTTTTGCAAGTCTGTGGGCACTGTGCAATTCAGTAAATGTTTCATATTGAATCCGATTACAAATATTTCATTGCACAGGCCATGTCCTTCAGTGATATGAATCACTGTGCTTACACAATTAACCTGCTGTGTTGCTGGGTGTATTACTTGGCACTTCTCTAGATTTCAGTAAAATATATTTTCATGAGTCCCATAAGATTCCCATGAAATCTTGACTCTTCCCCTTTGCTACTGCACTTGGCAAAGACCTGCTATGTACTTACCATGTGAGAAATGGAATACCTTTCAAAAATACAATAAATTCTAAGACCAAGTTTTGTTTTCTAGGTCACTTGACAAAGGTTTAAAAAATAAGTTCCCCTTCTTCCTATATAAGAAAACATCTGTTCATTCAGTTCAACATATATATATGGTCAACGTCCCATCTTCCTGTTTTACTAACCTAACATTGGTCTATTGTTGGTGAGACATACTTCGAGATATGCAAAACTGTTCTGTGAACCACAGGATAGGGCAGCACTGTATAAACACATTTCAGTCTTCCAAATCCTTATTCAATTAGCTAAATATGAAAAATAGTATGATGCAATAACTGTCTTGACTGAAAAAAAACCCACACACACATTAGCATATTTCATTGGTAGATAGATCCTCTGAACCTTGTTGCAAAAAGCACTTACAAGGTCACTTTACATTCAGTACCCATGGAATTACAGTCTTTCAGTGGATTGCTTTGTGCTGTCCAGGACCTAAATTTCTCTTTAAAGTCAAAATAGGGTTTTTTTCCTCTTGATTGTAAATCAGGTTTTAATATCAGGGATAAATGCAATATGAATGATTCATGGTTCTTCTGAAATGGTAATATATAAGCAAAGAAATTGGGCATTAACATTAACACGTTACTACATAACACTGTCAAAACTTTATATTCATGGAAATAAAGACACTGTTCAGTCAGTTTAGAGGATGAAGATGCTTTTTTAATCAAATGAGGGGTGTGTGGTTATAATCTTCGAAAAGCAGACAATGTACATTCTCACATATGGAATAATGAAGTACACTAATTAAATAGTTATATTAATTGGCCAGTGGTAATCAGTGGATTCCACTAAAGGATGCATTAAATAAATTGATGGTGGGAAAAGCAGAAAAAGAAAACCAAGACAAAAAAAACCCCATGTCTAAATAATCTTCTTCTAGTCTTAGAGATCACCCCTAGAATTTGGGGGGGTTTATGTTCTTCCATCTTCCTTAGTTTGTAGACAAAAATAATGTGAAATCAGAAGGATTTCACAATAAGAAGCCATGCAAAACTATCCTGGAAGCAAACAGGTGCAATTAAAATCATAGTTTTCCATCATACAGAGAAAAGGTTTGAACAGCACAATCTCAAACAATTTAGTCTTTAGAGGGTTTCTTTGCCAACTACTTTTGTCTTCCTGGATATCAAAAAAAATGGCTTAATGTCACGACTGTTGCTGTATTGCTAACAATATACAAATGGTTCATGGACTGAAAGTGGAAAATATAAGGAGAGAGAGAAAAAAAAATGGAACTTGAAACCCATTTCAAAAATAATATGTGAAAATAAGATACTTTAGGTCTGGAATTTTGGAAAAGCCAGAACGTAACAAAAGTGTAGTTGTAAGAATTTCTTCTGCTGCTTAATATTTAAGGCTTATGTATTTAAAACAGATGAGTGTTCCTTTTTATAGTTTCCAAATGTGAAAAGCAGGAAATAATTAAGCCATTATTTTCACAACATCTCATTTAGTTAAATAATTGTTTTTCTTTTTTACAGCTAGGTGTTCAAACTGGCAGCAATTATAGCCAGGTCAGGGGGAAGAACCTTGCACTAGGCTAGCAGATGTCTGACAAACTTACTATAGAAAACTAAAATACAAGCAAAAAAGATACAGCAGCTGCTGTCTTTGATGGAAAGTACACAGATAGGTACTCCATAGAAAGCTTTTATGTGTGACTCTTTAAACTTAATGGAAGACAACTACTTCTGAAAGGCTTCTTAAGGGCTAAATATGTATAATTTTGTATTTTCCATGAGGATAACTTACAGAGTAACAGTCTTGTTCCTGGTAAACCTTACTCCTAGTGACTTCCATAATTATTCTGTAAATGACATATAAAAGGAAAGCACATTATTTGAACTACATTAAGCAATAACTGAGAGAAAATTTGAAGTTTGTACCTGATTAGATATTAGAGGCATTTTAGAGAAGTCTTTTTGGATGTTACAATAAAGAGCTAAAGTAACAATGTGATCTTAAAGAATCACAGAATGGTTGAGGTTGGAAGAGACCTCTGAAGGTCATCTGTCCAATCCCTCCACTAGAGAAAGACCACCCAGGGCCAGGTGCCCAGGACCATATCCAGATGGTTTCTGAATACCTGCAAAGATGGAGACTCCATAACTGCTCTGGGCAGGCTGTGCCAGTGCTCAGTCACCCTCACATTAAAAAAGTGTTTCCTGAAGTTCAGAGGGAACCTCCTGTATTTCAGCTCATGCTCATTGCTTCTTCTGCTGGATGCTGCTGGCTTATGTTCATCCTGGTGGGCACCAGGACTCCCAGGTCCTTTTCTGCCGGTTTGCTTTCCAGATGTACTGGTGCCTGGGATTTTCCTCCCAAGGCGCAGGACTTTGCACTTCTCTGTTCAAATAACAATCTGTCACTTTCCAGCCTGCTTGCAAGAACTGATTTCAAGTATGCTGCAAATGTCATCTTTGGAAGGATGTCATTTAGGTCAAAGCTTCCTGTCTGGAGGTTGCCTATAATTTTCCTTGCTTCAGATTTATAGATATATTATTAAGATACATTTTTTTTTCATTGATTTCAACAGGATCAAAGTAACAGAGCATTTAGATCTTGTGATCCTTGGGTAGGCTGACTGAACACTGTAAGTATACTTCATGTGCTCTGGCACTGCATTTGAAACCTCTTGCACTGGAAAATAAAATTCCTTTTCCTGATATGAAATAAAGTGAGAAGAATTTGTCCATCTCCAACTAGAAACAAAAAAAATCTAAATCTTGTTTACTCACATCAGTCCAGTATGAATAATTGCAAGGATGGAATTATCATTTTATCATCATTTGATTAATAAATCAGCTTACAGCTTAGGTTATAGTTAAACAGCTTTATTCATTCCAGATGTGGTTTTTTTCCCCTGAAAATCATAGAGTGTATTCTCAAGATGTTTAACAATGGACTGATAATCTTCCTAACATCATATGGCACTTAACAAAACACAGTAAAACTGATCTTCCAGTGTGTAGCTGGTGTTTTCTGTGAAATACTGCAAAGGATTTGGCAGCATTCATTCTATTAATGTTTGAAAACTGGCTTTGTCCTTAGCAGATTTTTATTTTTCTGGAGACAGCTTTTTGATGCAAGAAGCACAGTTTGTCAATTTTTTTCACATTTTCTTATTAAAATTGTGACCACTATCCCTATCATTCAGCTGTCTTCTGCTTGTAAATCCATAGTTATATAGATTATTAATCTATTACCAAAGACTTAAATGTGTATCATATTGTAATGCAACATTCTAGAAGTATCCAAGGTAAAACAAAACTGAATGTAGCAGGACTTCAATTTACATACCATCTACACCATCTTCATAAAAATCTGGAAATCATCGAGACACAGTAAGTATGGAACCCTGTGAAGCTACTTACATGGACATTTAGGAGTCAAATTGCACTTCAACATTTATGAGTGAATTTACCTATTTACTCTTCTCAATTTCTGTACTGCTCAGGCTACCCTGAATAATGTGTGTACCAGAATATCATAGATTCGAGTTATATTGAGCTGTGGACCCATAAGGTTATGAAAGTATGAAGTGTGCTTCCAAACTCAGGAGGCTGGCAGACTCAGCTTTACCTATTTAGTCAGTGAGAAATCATTAGAATACTAAAGACTATTTGTTCAATCAGTGCCCAAGGGTTTTAAGCCTTTGGAATAGGTAACTAAAGCCTGAAGGATGGCTTTGAAATTCTCATATATATGCAGACCTTGGTTTAAAAGATAGTGTGTCAAAACATAGAGGGTGCTGAATTTTGAATTTGAGCTTGCTAAAACTAATGTTATGGTGTTTGAGCAAGCATGACTTCCCAGAAGTGATTGATTTTCAACAGAATACTCACTGGCTCTATTGCCTTATGCTATGACAGGTTGTCAATAATATGAAAGAAAAATGAACAGATTTTGGAAAGTAAGAATATGGATACTACTTTGTAAGAACTACTTAACAATTTTCCTAATGTTTTTGTTTTATAGTTAACATTCTGAACAGTAAAACATTATGGTCATAATTGTCAATAGAACTGGATGAACAACTTAAATCAAACTATGTAAAACACATTAAGTTCTTCCTGAAATACACCATAATCTACTAACTGTATGTTGAAGACAAAATAATATAAATAAATAAATACATGAATATATTCAGAATAATAAATAAAAGGGGGGGGGAGAAATATAACCAAACATTTACTTTTTTTGATCACTGATTTGTTTTAAATATTTCTTAAAAAAAAAAAAAGCAAAGATACTTCAGGGTAATTCAGATTCACTGCATTTTCTGAAAAACAAATCCTGAATACCTTCAGTTTTTTATCATCAGAACCAAAAGCAAATAAAGCTAACAAGTCCATATGTGAACCATTGCCATTAGCTTGCTGCACTTTGAGTTTTGGCTGGCTAAACTTGCTGATGTGGTCTTGCAATACAAGTCTCCAGAGTATGATATTCATAGAGGAAAATTCTCAAGATTTAGCAACTAAATGGCAAGTCAACATGTTTACTCTTAGTTTATTGCTTGGAAAAATAACTAGAGGTTACAGAAGGTGATAAAAGTGGACTCCATTAGACCCTCTGTGGCTGAAGTACTAAGCTACCCATTCACTTGCTTCTCAAGGCAATATGTGAAAGAGTGTCATTCATTTCTTCCCTTAAAAACACACTCAGAAAGTTTGCAGATGACACCAAGCTGAGTGGTGCAGCTGACACACTAGAAGGATGTGATATCATCCAAAGACACCTGGACAAACTGGAGAGGTGGGCCTGTGTGAACCTCATGCGGTTCAACAAGGCCAAGTGCAAGGTCCTGCACATGGGTCGGGGTAAGCCCCGATATCAATACAGGCTGGGGGATGAAGACATTTAGAGCAGCCCTACGAGAGGGACTTGGTGGTACCGATGAATGAAAAGCTGGACATGAGCCAGCAATGTGAGCTGGCAGCCCAGAAGGCCAACCGTACTCTGGGCTGCATCAGGAGAAGCATGGCCAGCAGGTCGAGGGAGGTGATTCCACCCCTCTACTCTGCTCTGGTGAGATCTCACCTGGAGTACTGCATCCAGCTCTGGAGCCCTCAGCATGTTGGAGCAGATCCAGAGGAGGGCCACAGAAATGATTCGAGGGCTGGAGCACCTCTGCTACAAGTACAGGCTGAGAGAGTTGGGGTTGTTCAGCCTGGAGTGCAGGGGCACCTTATTGCAGCCTTTCAGTACTTAAAGGGAGCCTATAGGAAAGATGGGGAAAATCTTTTTAGCAGGGCCGGTTGTGACAGGACAAGGAGTAAAGGTTTTAAACTAAAACAGGGTAGGTTTAGACTGGATATTAGGAAGAAATTCTTTACAATGAGGGTGGTGAAACACTGGAACAGGTAGCCCAGAGAGGTAGTGGAGGCCCCATCCCTGGAAACATTCAAGGTCAGGTTGGACGGGGCTCTGAGCAACCTGATCTGGTTAGCGGTGTCTCTGCTCACTGCAGGGGAGTTGGGCTAGATGACCTCTAGGGGTCCCTTCCAACCCAAAGCCTTCTATGATTCTATGATGAGAAAAAGGTGAAGAGTTTAGTATATTGTGGGTTTTATTAAATAAAAAAAAAAAATTTTCATTGTGTAGACTGAAGGAAAAAGAGCATGTTTGTCATAAAATGATGTTTTCTCTCATACTGCATGCTTTGTTAAACCAAGGTTTAGAAATCTATTTATAATGATTCTTTACTAGAATTGGGATGCAAAGCACTGTCAAGTATCACAGGTTTCATCAAGCATCCTAGTCAGCCTGGGCATGTTAATTCCTGAACAATAACTTTTATGAAAGAAAAAGGTTTTTGAAAATGAATCATTAACTTCAAATCAAACCTTTTCCAGAAAAATTAGAAGCCTTCATTTCATTTTTTCAGCCCTCTTTAAGCTCAGAATTATCTCATGTAATTATAAGATAGTGTACTTTTAATCATGTAGAAAAAGAATGAATTGAACCTTGGATCTTCTTAAGGGTTATAATCCACTACTGTAAATTTCCACAGCCCTACTGAAACCTACAAAGTCAGGACAATTTATACAATCTGATGAATTTCATTTTTAAAATTTTGTGTTTAAGTCATGTAGCTTATTTATTAAAAATATTAAGAAGTTTCAAAAATTTTTCCTTAATTAAATTTATAGTGGTCTACTATAGAATTTAATTTAAATTGAATTATTTCTTGCCTAGGTAGGTTTACTTATAATAATTTTTACAGAGATTTGTTTTATAAATTAAGCAGAGGTTTACAATTTTGCCCAGACATTTTTGTAGGTATCATCTTCAAACTATGGCATGAGAATGGTGTCACCTTAGCGTTACAGTCCTGCCACCATAATAATTTTTATGTACCGAGAAGTTTATGGAAAAGATGTAATTAGATATATCTAAGGTATTAAAAAATTCCCAGTGACTACAGAGAACATGGATTAAGCCCACAGGTTGCTGGAGCGTTGGGTGAAAACAACCAGACTTCACTACTACACATCTAAAAGCATTCCCTAGTCTCCCTAGCCTGGCTGAAGAAAAGTTTATTTATGCAGTAACCTATACCAATAGTTTGTCCCATGGGAGGTAAAAATCACCTTCACAAATTATTTCATGGGTAAGAGTTTAGTTTTCAAAATCACTCAGGATAAGAGTTTCATATTTTTAGCACCTCACAGTGGGCCAGCTCTTCAAATAACTGAGCACCAAATGCCATGTGTTTCACAATCTGAACGCTGTTCGGAGCAATAAAATCTTTAAAAGATCAAGGTTTTATTACCAAAGTGGCCTTAACATTAAAGCTAATTATGGTATTTTTCATAATAAAATGTTGCCATTTTAATATTAAACAAAATGTTTCAAACCTGTGCAGGTAATATTAACTCATGATATTATAATTATCACTAACTTATGTCTAGACACTTGCAGACTCCTTAAGCAAGTTGATGTATCCAATAGGTTCCTTAATTTTGAGTTCCTTGGTCTGGGCATGTATCTCACACTTGTCCCAATCCCATATTGATCTGGAACAGATTTCCCTCACAGGAGGTGCCTCTCTTGCAGTCCGGTGAACAGCCACAGAACAAGCTTTACAGGGATCTAATATGCCTAACCAAGGGCCCAAGAATCTGGCATCAACTGCAGTAATCACCCTCTACTCAGTCCAGAGCATAAATAAATCTTATTTAGTTAAGATGGAAAACTAAATATGTTGATGCAAAGAAAGAGAACAAGCAAGAGACAGGAAGAGAAAAGAAAACAATTACTTACTTTGGTTCTGTACATTTCTTATCACTTAGGTCATTTTTTTAAATTACGCCTCAGAGATGTAAAGACGTTACTAGGACTTTACAGCTTAGCAGTCAGCAGTTTCAAGGTAATGAAAATTCGTTTTCTTTAGTGAAAGAGAGTTAAATTGAATCATGTTGTAGTTCAGTTGCCACAGACAGAGTACTCACTGGGACAGTCACATTTAGACTGATTGAACTGGTAGGAACCCAGCTCTTGCTTCAACAGTTTTTATGCAAATGTCCTCCATAAAGAATCATTTAAAACTCAGCACAAACACAGAAGGCTTACTTTGTAAAATGTACTTTCTTTACACTGGCAGGATCCTACCAAATTCGTTAGGAATTCTCATTCACAGGTCCGGTCTCTATCCAGCTGTCTGTCTATATTTTGGTTCTACTAGCTCATGTCAGCCCTTTTTAACTAGAAACCTAATTTTATTCCCCATGTCCCTAAAATAAATATCATTCTTTAAGAGAAAAATAAAGAGTATCTGAATGATTTAACTGTGTTTTATCACATCACTCACTGGTGCACTGTGGAAACACTCAGTCATGCTCAGCTTCGTTTTACTTTGGTGACTAACAGGATCTGGCTATTTCCTTTTCTTCAAGTAAGCACAGAAATAGGCTTCACATGGTGGAAGTTACTGAGCATACTAAGCAGGATAAAATATCACTATTTGTTCTGTGAAGCATAGAACTCAGATATCAAATGACCTCACAACCATCTTTGACACGTTTTACCTCATTCACATCCATGAAGTGATTCAATAATTTTTCCCTCTTTATTTTTGACTGTTTTCAGAAAAGAGAAAACCATATTTTTTCTGTATCTATGTATCTGAAATTTGAAGCTGCTGTTCTTCAGTCAGTTTTAAATTCATAACTCCACAGGATATCTTCTTAGCTGAGATAGGAAAAGGAGAGATAAGTATGTTTATGTGAAGCTTTTTTGAATATTCCTTGAAAAAGGATCTAATCCAGCCCCCACTAAAATTAACTATTTCAATAGTCTGTGAATCAACCTCAGAGAAATTAACTTCCTTTGTACTAGACAGCTTTATATGTGATTTCAGAATAAGCAGCTGGAAATAAATGCATAATCCCTACAAATGGTACTCTCAAAGGCAAAGTTTCCCTCAACATTAATGAGAGCAAATTTAGGTGTATCATAGGAAAGAAGGGGACCTGTGGTAAAATTAAACAGCTGTAAATTTAATATGAATAAAAAGGAGCTCTTTCCTAACCCTGTGTATAATCAACAAATGGAGAAAACTTTCCATAGGAGGTTTAACACAGTTAACAAATGACTGGATAGCTTTACAACCATTATTAAAATCTGTTGCTATGCAAGCTCAGATAATAATGTGAGTAATCACATTTTAGGCTTCAGGGCTTAAGCGGATTGCTCATGAGGGTAAGAGAATAATCCATCTTCTAATTTCATATTACTCCAAATTTATTTAAGTGCCCTCTGAAAGAGGACAATTGATCTATTTCAAAATATGAGGTTGTAGTCACTAAGTCACAGAAACAATATAAAAACAAGCAACCCCTGTAGTCCACATGCTTTGTTTTGCCTTTTGATTACATGCATGCTAATTTAAAGATTGCGGGCTGGGAGCTTATTGCATTGAAGAATAACTTCATCACAGTTCATATAGATTTCTTTTGTGGCTTGGAAGCTGCAGATTACCTTATTAGAGCTTTTATTCATGTCTGACAATTTTTTATATCCACAGTTATTGTTTTCTTCCATTCCAGGAGGCAAATAACAAAGCACATACTTTTAATCTTTAGGAAAGATACTCTTTACCAGAAAAAAAGGGTTAAATTGTTTTTAAATGTTCTCAACACTGTTGAAGAAAACACTTGTCTCGAGTTTTTCCATCTTCCTTATAAAGCTATGATCAGGATATGATCTATTAAAATTGTAAGTAATTAAATTTGCAAAATTCACTAAAATTGAGATAACTTGAATTCATTTACTATACAGGGGATTGTTTTATAGAAAATATGAATAGATAGTGTAGAAATTATCTTCTTTGCTGCATCTAACCAAATCTTATTATTGGATGTTTCCTCATGTAGTGTTGTGCAGGATAATGAGCATTCGCTATTCTAAGACTATTCATGAAATACAGAATTTTTGGTTTAATATTATAACAAAATTACTGTATAATATAACAATATTATAATACAAAATCACTGTAAAATAGGCGCAATGATTTTCATAAAAGATTGGCTTATCCCTCTGCTGTATATACATTTTGGCAACTTTGCTAGACTTTCACTTTTCATATTTTATTGTAAATACAGGTGGAAACTTTTTTCTTCAGAATGCCATTTACTGTGAGGTGTTCAAGGAGCAGAAGAGTTTTTGCATTGGCTTCAAAATGTGGAAATATCTGCGTGTTTCCAAAGTGACTTTTGGGCTGTATTCTCCCACTGGAGGCATTATGACTAACCTTCTCTGCCATCTCATCAGTGAAGATCATTGCCTTCAGACAGAGTAGTAGAGATGGATCAAAGGAGACAGGGTTAACTTGGCAATTAAGATAAACAAATATAGTAGGAAAACCTATAATGTGACATTGTTCTGGAAAACAATTGGTTTAAGCAGTTTCCATTCCCTCAATAAAGTTTGTCTGGCACATTCTAGCTGCTCTCATCTTGAAACATTAGACTGAGTTACAGCTTATAAACATAAAACTATGTTGCAACACCCACTATTGAGATTTCTTCAAACCCCAGGTGTAACTTTTGTTGTAAGCTTTTACCATATTCTGACAGCACACTGTTCTGCATAACCAACACCAGAAGTGCCAGGAATTAATGTTGAGCCAAATATAGGTCAAATAAACTGCATAACGATAGGATGCAAGATGGGATGGTCCAGATGTTCTTATCCAGAGAACAGTGTGATATAGGACTACAGTGCAGTATTTCCCTTAGACTGCAGCCAGGACTTTCCCTCTCAAAATACCCACTTGAAATCTCTATCAAGAGGATATGTGTCCTGTTTGGATTTTACGGCTTATTACTGATTCTCCTTTAGACATAACAATTTCAGAACATACAGTGTTTTAAAAAAACTTGTTAGATTATTTTTCGCATTTGCTGCAATAATTTAGAACAATACAATAAGATTTTCAGAGTTACATAATTTCTAAAAATACTTATATTTAAGATTTGCAAACTACCTGATCATACTCTGGAATTTAGCCAGAATGACAAGGTTTCATGTTTATAAAAAACATTGGAAGGGTAATCCCACAAGTCCACAGCTGCTCAATCCTTTATCTCCACATGCTACCAGCTAAATCAAGCAAGTCCTGAGTTGACAGAAGGGGCTTCAGTATACATCTGAAATGTCTAGAAAAGAAGTACCAGTTTATCTTAATAGGAGTTGGACTTGGTGCATCACAGCACAATTATGAGATTTAGCTACATCAAAATCTTCTGTAGATGTATGTTAAATCATCACCAGTGAAGGACAAGGATGATAGATTAAATTTCTTTTGTATCTACATTTTTTCTGTAGCACCCACCTATTGCAGAGAAAAAGATATTAGCACCAAATTTCTGTCAAACATTGACTCTGGCTGCAAAGACAGGTGAAAAGTTCCCACCTCTTTCCTTCCCCTTGTCTCTCCATTCTTACTCTGGAATGTAGTTTGCCACCACTTTCACAGCACTATAGCAGTTCATGAAGTTTGAGTTCAAATAGAATAATCCTACTAAAAAATAACACTTTTTTGAGATTTATTTTTAACCTGAGTCAGTTCAGCATCTGGTCTATATTTACAGCAGATATGCAGGATCATTGAATGCTAGTACAGAGACAGCATAGAAAAGTTGAGGAAAGATCTTATTTCACAGTCAGAATTCATTGTATTTTTTAACATCCTGAGATCTTGTTCTTGTTCCCATCGGTATTAGAGAAGTAAACACAGGATCCAGACTGAAAACAGATTGACAATGGGACATGGGCAGTTGGAAGAGCTCATAACCCTGAAGAGACAACTAACTATGTAGAAAATGTAGCATAACAACTAGCTATGTAGCAAATGAAGAGAATTAGGCACATAAAACAGGTGGAATACATTAGTGCCAGCATAGTGGGTAAACATCTCAAGGAAACTAATAAAAAATGCTGAGAGAGGAATATGAAAGTTATCTGTACCTAATTTAAAGCTTCCCTCCATTTAGCATAGAAACCACTGAACCTTGTTTAGTTAGGCTCCTAAGCCCTTTCTTTTAAAAACTGAACAGGGAGTCAGTTCTTTCTCTTCAGAGGTAACTTCCAAATTAAATGTAACATTCTTTGGTTTTACGTAGTAATTCAGTGGCTAGGCATTTTCTCTTGAAGTAGTTTTCCTTCTTCAGGATCAGGGGATTCAAATGCAAGTCTCCAGTTAAAATAGCGTCCCCAGCAGAGTGTGATTTACACTGGAACTTCCAATCTCCGAATTTAGCACAGGTTGAAAAAATAGTGCAGCGCAGCAAGGATTTCTCATCCCAGGCGTGCAGCTTAAGCAACAGACGGTCAGGTCACACTTATAGGGGGCCTATAGGAAAGATGGGGAAAATCTTTTTAGTAGGGCCAGCTGTGTCAGGACAAGGGGTAATGGTTTTAAACTAAAACAGGATAGATTTAGACTGGATATAAGGAGAAAATCCTTTACAACGAGGGTGGTGAAACACTGGAACAGGTTGCCCAGAGAGGTGGTGGAGGCCCCATCCCTGGGAACATTCAAGGCGAGGTTGGATGGGGCTCTGAGCAACCTGATCTAGTTAGCAGTGTCCCTGCTCACTGAAGGGGGGTTGGACTAGATGACCTCTAGGGGTCCCTTCCAACCCAAAACATTCTATGATTCTATGATTCTATGACTTAGTACTTTTGGTCCAATTAATACTTGATTGTTCTACCAGCAGGGAACAGATCTAATAAAGTTGTCATGAGGTTCCACATCAAAACTGAGAACACTGAACTGGACAGATCAAGATCTTGGGAAGCCAAGGGAATATTTCTTTATTTCTTTATCATTATTATTATTGTTGTTGTTGTTATTGTTATTGTTACTGTTATTTTGGTACCTTTATATTAACACCTGTATGCTTTGAGTGGTGATGGTTAAACAAAAGTGGTCAGTGGAATACAAGGAAACGTTGCTAAAGCAATCAATGAAACACAACAAGAACACAGAAAAATGGGCCAAATCATCAGCTGATATAAACCCCAATGTCTGTATTGGCCAGCTCAGGATCTGCCTCAAGATATTTTTTCCAACAAAAATAGAAAACAAAACATTGCGCCGTATGCAGAAAAATGAGGGAAAGATTAAATATAGTGTTTGCCTGCATCTGAAACACACATCGTTTCCAGGGAAATTAGTTTTTTGATCCCATGTTTGAGTTCTCAAACATGCTCTGACACCATACAAATATATATGTCCATATTTATGGAAAGCCATTTAATATTTATTTTACCAGCATATCTCATATATGCTTTTCAGTGCTGAAAAGAGGTAATATTTCCTGTTACAGCAGCTCTTCTTTGGTGCTAGTCATTGACTCACTCTGAAGATCATTCAGAGACAGAAAACTTTTCATACAGGCCAAATGCCTAAACTATAAACTATATCTCCATGACTAGGAATGTATTGAAACCTTAAACCAGGGGATTTTCCAAGAAGTAATAAGACAAGTACAGAAAAATATTCCTCTGATATAGACCATTTTTATCCAAAGGTATTGTGCTGAGTTAGATAAGCTAAGGACATTTGGCCAAACTCACTCAAGTTAACAGAAATCCAAGGTATGCACTGAAACCAACTAGCTGTGGATGATAACTTAGACTTTTTCAGGAAGGATGGACTATCTAATCCCTTTTTGTGTTTTCTTGGAAGTGTTCCTTTAGACATATGTACATGCCATTGTAGTCTCATGTAGTCCTCAGTAAATGAGGAAACCTACGGATCATACTAGAAAATACTAGCTGACTATAGTGAAAGCTACAATTTACCTTTGCTTCCATAGATTAGACAGAAGCTGTTACATTTTACTCAGACAACTCATCCAACAGATCCACTGAAAAAGATACCTGAAAAAATACATACTGTGGCACGCCTTATGTCTTCATTTTGCATTAGAGTGCTGGAAGGTCTTTCACAGAGTTCTTCAAAGAATGTATTTAGCTTTAATCTGAAAAGAAAGACCGAAATAGCTATGGAGAGACCTCTGCCCTTTTCTGAAATTAACTTACATGCATTTCTGTTAATAGTGTTCTATTTCTTCTGCCACAGTACCCAATAGTGTAACAGACATCAAGTCTGGAATACATTTGAGGTTACAAAGACAATAATGAAATTCTTTATCAGACTTTTTTAATAAATGATCTCGCTGTAGATGAAGTAATAAACACTTTGTATTACTGCTTAGATACAGCAAAAACACATCCTTCTATCATTACCTCTACTAAATCTCATTTCCAAATAGATGGAATTAAACATTCTGTTATATTATTCCCACTTTAGGAGCCCTTGTCTGTCTGATAGTGCCTTAATAAGGTTATTAAAAGACAATAATCATCTCCCAGTGTAAATGATTCTCAAATGTGCTGTTAGCTAATGACTAATGCTAGTAGTCTTTGGTTATACCTTTCCCGTAACTTTTTGCTTCACTCAGATAGGAGATTTCACTATGAAGCGTTGCAACTACAATGTGTTACCCATGCAGGAAAATGTTCTGTTTATCTTACACAACAGCAGGAAATCCCCGTTCAGTTTTCTTTCCAAATTTCTGAAAGTGATTTGAAAGACCTGTAACAAAGAATTCCTCAGGGTTCTCAAATTAAAAGGCTCATTCTTGCTATATTTCCATATTAATTGCTTTAGCTATTACAAATAGCAGTTCTAATTGGCTTTTGAAGACTTTTTGAACTTCAGTAATTAAGTCCATAAGGTACTCTTAAAATTGTTGGCTCTAACCTGCTGTCGTCTCCTTGTCTGCCCACACATTGGGTAATTCATGCAGGCTCTCTATGCAGTCCATCCCTTCATTTCCAGTTCACTGTTTGGAATGTGTATGTCTTTCCTGCACAGACTGATGTGCACAGTCATACAAATGAAGGAAAATCCAGGAAGGATTTGAATCTGGGAGTAAATTAATAATCTATTAAATCCATTAAAAAAAAAATATTAAACATTCCCATTCTGAAGCAACTGTCTCGCATGTCCTTTTTCTTCTGTAACTGAATGATTGACCCTTTTCTGTTTGTTACTGAGCTAGCATTGATGGTACTGTGGAAAAAGTTTGCACTGAAGCCTCAACTTGAGCAAATCTCACTTATGAGAAGTTTTCATTGCTAACAGAAAAACAAAACTGGGTTTGCCAAGAATTTCACTATTATTTTGAATCAGTTCAGTCTGATTTCTGCCAGGATGATGCATCTGTTCTTGTTTGATCTTAGAAGCTAAGCAGCTCTGGAAAACACCTGGAAATCTCCTGCAATACAAAAATAAACTAATCTATCACAGCCTACCAGTTGGTGAACACCAAGACGAACAAACAGTTCTGTGCAAGACTGTCCTGGTTTCAGCTGGGATACAGTTAATTTTCTTCACAGAAGCTAGCATAGTGCTGTGCTTTGGATTTAGTGCCAGAAGAATGTTGATAACACACTGATGTTTTTAGTTGTTGCCAAGTAGTGCTCAGACTGCTCAAGGACTTTTTGAGCTTCTCCTGCTCGGCCAGGTGCATAACAAGCTGGGAGTACAGCACAGCTAGGACCCAAACTGTCCAAAGAGCTATTCCATACCATATAACGTCATGCCCGGGGGGGGGGGGGGTTAAGTCAGTCGGTCGGTCGCGGGGAGAGTGATCGCTGCTCGGGTACTGATCGCTGCTCGGGTACTGATCGCTGCTCGGGACGGGCTGGGCATCGGTCGGCGGGTGGTGAGCAATTGCATTGTGCATCATTCGTTTTGTATATTCTGTATATTTTGTTATCATTCTCATTATTACTATTATTATTATTTTCTCTTATTAAACTGTCTTTATCTCAGCCCTCGGCTCTAACCTTTTTCTCCTTCCTGATTCTCTCCCCCATCCCACTGAGGGAGGGGGGGGAGTGAGCGAGCGGCTGCGTGGTGCTTAGTTGCCAGCCGGGTTAAACCACGACAAAGACTTTATTTGTTCCACTGCTGCTGTGAAGTTGAAACATCAGGAAGAAATGGTGAAGGACTGGCTTGCAGTTTTACATGAAAGCCACATATACGGCATTCTTTTGGTGTCAGGTTCAGCAGATTCCTTATGCAGCAGAACTTTTCATCAGTGGTTGAGACTATAGATATCCAGGGCGTGATTCAGTAACCTAAACATAGTCCTATCTAAGCTATTCCTGGGTCTCTGAGGTCTGGCACATGGGGCTGGAAAATATGAATCAAGGTTTATGATTCTCCCATGCTTAGGCAGGGTATCACTGCAGAACATAAAATAACACTAAGCACACATTTTAGAAAGCTGAATCTCGTAGTGAAATTCAGCTCCTAATAAAAATATTTAAAACTATGTGACTATGGGAGAGCATCTATTAAGAGGTACTTGAGTGTCCAAACTCATGGTAGAGACAATGGAAATCTAATAAATGCAGGCAGTGGAGTGAAGGGAGTGATCCTGCTCGCCATAGATAGAAACCTCATAGCTGCTCAGATGTGTAGCTCTTCAAGTTGTTACTGGTATTAACTAATTATTTCAGTCAGCTGCCCACAACATTCTGAAATTTGAGATGGTGTCCCTTCCAAAGAACACAGAATCCTCATAGAGCCTATGTCCTAACTACCAGCTCCATGCAGATATCTCCAATACTTCAGGGTATCCTAAATGATACTAGAAACATATGTGGGGATATAATGCACGTAAGCGTCTAAATTAAGATATCTAGCATGGAAATGATTCATATCTTTGGAATTCCTGATTTTGGTTAAATCCCACTGAAATAAGACCTCAGATTATTATATATAAAATAAATAAGACTCTGCAGTTTCAATTAAAATTGATATTATATTTATATAGGATTCTTGAAACAAGCTTAAAATAAGAAAAAATATGCCACAGACCCTGTGAAATGAAAAAAGATAAAGTTTGCAAATCAAAGCAGCACAGTCAAGTTTCTAAAAAGACCAGCGGAGATGGCCTCTAAAATTTGTACCCATAATTGCAGTTCGAGCTTGTGGAGGACATGACTTTGTAGCACATCTAAACTAACCTCACTTGCATTGTTTGTATAGCCTACGTTCATTTTGTCAAGGAATAGTAATAGATAAACAGAAGGTAAAAACTGTGCCGCAGTCCTAGTATCTAATTTAGAATAGAATAGACTTTTTCAGTTGGAAGGGAACTACAACAATCTAGTCCAACTGGCTGACCAATTCAGGGCTGACCAAGTTAAAGCATGTAATCAAGGACATTGTCCAAATGCCTCTTAAACACTGACAGGCTTGGGGCATCGACCACATCCCTAGGAAGCCTGTTCCAGTGTTTGACCACCCTCTCAGTAAAGAAACGCTTCCTAATGTTCAGTCTAAACCTCACTTGGTGCAGCTTTGAACCATTCCCATGCATCCTGTCACTGGATACCCAGAAGTGTTCAGCACCTCCCTCTCCTCTTCCCCTCTCAGGAAGCAATGGGGTCACCCTCAGCCTTCTTTTCTCTAAACTAGACAAGCTCAAAGTCCTTAGCAGTTCCGCACAGGACATTCCTTCCAGCCCTTTCACCAGCTTTGTTGTCCTCCTCTGGACACATTCAAGGACCTGAACATCCTTCTTAAATTGTGGGGACCAGAACTGCACACAGCATTCAAGGTGAGGCCATGCCAGCACTGAATATAGTGGGATAATCACCTCTTTTGATGGGCAGGTTATACTTACGAGATACTCAAAGATGTTGGCAAAGTAAAGAACGACCTCTACAGAGAAGATGAAAGTCCAAGGTAGCCTTTTGAATTAATTTGCTCCTCCATGTTCATGTTTATGCAGGAAGACACAGTCTGTTCTTGCTGCCTCCAAGAAACCTGGAGAAATCCCCAGACATTTCTGGATGCTATATAACTGGGTTGACCAAGCTACTATGCCTTTTTGAAAGTCATGGCTAAGGAGCTCCTAGATGCATCTCCAGCCAGCTCAGAAAGCACACATTGGAACTGGATGCCTGCACCCAGAAATTCCTGGGGGCTGTTTTATATGTGCTTAAAAACACATTTTTAGGCTACTTACATTTCAGCATAAACTTTAATACAGACCTTTATTTATAAATTCACATTCCTCACTCTCATCCAATTAGAGGGGAAGATCAAAAAAAATATATGACTAGAGTACTGCTACTGGGCATAATTGGAAATCTGCTGGAAATTAACTGAAAAATTCATCAAGATAAGATTCAGCTGACAGTTTTCCACATTTTCTTATGATGGCTTATTAAATTATTTGAGCCAAATGTCCTATTCTCAAATGAAAAAAAAAAAAAAAGAAGTAGTAAAAATAAGGGTCTATTCTGTCTGTACTAGTTGTCTAAATATAAATCAAGTGGAATTTACTCTAATTTCCTCTCATATTTTTATAACATCTCTTGTATTAATAAAACACATTTTTCAGAAGGGTTTAAGCCACTTTTCTACAGGCTTCTTAGTTTTTAACCTTATAATTCCCATTTATTCAGTTAAAAAATTATGTACAAATATGCCTAGGCTTGAGGACAAATCTACTCTGAAGTACCTAAAACAATTATCAAAACTATGATACTTCAAATATTTTTCATGTATGGTTATTTCATAAATGTATACTCCCTTTTAACATTATACAAATATGTGCTCTGGATTTGTAGATACAGACACATAGATGAATAATGGTAGGTAAACAAGAATTTGTACCAGGATAAAATCTAATGCAAATTAAATTTCAGCTGGCCAAATAAAACCTTGGAAAATGGGGTTTTATTGAAAACATTTCAGTACAAAAATATAATCGTGTCAAGGGGGTACCCTGCAGAAGTCTACAAATTGGAAACGTCATTTTGAACTGAACAACATCTAGAGCCTTTGGCCATAATTTTGATGGAAGACAAGAGAGGAAAACACCAGAAACTAACAGGATTTCAGACTGTTGAGAGGTCAACTATCCACACAAAACATTTTAAAAGAAATCTTTGTCCTTTCTTCTTTTCCTGCACCCATGTTTTCAAGAAAAGACAGAGCAGCGGTCTCATTCCCAGACACTGTAGCTGCATCCTGCTGTTCTGGGCTGGTAAAGTGGCTGTACTCTCGAGTTTGGCTAGATAACCCATAAAAGGATGAGCAAAACAGGACCTCACTGTGCTATACACCACATTTAATGGTCGGTAAGAAGTCTCACTTTAATATGGTTTGAGGCATTTAAACAAAATCAAAGACCGTCATCTCCAGTTTCAGAAGTTTTTTACAAAGTTGTCTTGCTGTCCTGAAGCTAATTGCATTGTTATTAACACCCTTGTATGACAGAGCATTTAAAATTATGTTTATCTTTATGCATCAAAACAGTTGCCTTTCATTCAAGAAGACTCAAAAACTAAGGCAACAAAAGGCTTTTTTGTTTTATAAAGAAATAGGCTTCTTTCCCCCCACCCCCCATCCCCCAATTTCCTGGTAAAATACATAGTTCTGAATGAAGACCTTATGTTTTACACATAATTTGTGACCAGACCTGGTAGCCTGAGAATGCAATTACAAGAGGTGGCAACAAAACAGTCAATAAAAGTCACATAAAAAGATAGCAACGAGGATAAATTGTAGAAGAATGTTAACCTTGTTTCTTGCCTGATTAACAGAGCTAGGCAAACAAACTCATGCTAAAAGGAAGCACTTTCTACATCAACATTTACGGATCTGAAACTTAAAAAGTGAAAAAAAACATCGTTGAACTGTCAGCTGTCACAAACTTCTCTGACAGGTTACATCTTCAATGTGTATTGAAGTTCACCAAATTAGAGATATTTTAGGCCTAGTAAAATGAAACATTGTAAATATATATCTTTGAACTAGGTAAAAAAAACACCCAAGCAAGTAAGCAGGTTTTGGAATGGAAACATTTTTTGAAGTGGAAAAGTAAAGTCCAATTAAACTAAATGCATTTGTATGCTTTTCTGGTGTCCTGGC
Organism: Gorsachius magnificus; assembly: GCA_034008185.1. Classification (NCBI taxonomy): domain Eukaryota; kingdom Metazoa; phylum Chordata; class Aves; order Pelecaniformes; family Ardeidae; genus Gorsachius; species Gorsachius magnificus. The sequence goes on from CM067081.1 coordinate 172,146,550, forward strand.
TCGTCATTTAGGAAAAGTTTCATTTCACCTCTGCCTTTTGCATTGCCTTTCCTGTACTAAAAATGTAAAAACTCCAGGCATGTTTGATTTGGGGAGATTTTCCTTCTTTGTTTTTGTCTATATTTAAAATCCCATAGATTTTCTTCAAAATAGCAATCATATGAATAAAACACAGTGACTGCAACATCTCTAACTCTTTTTTCTCTTTTCTGGGATCAATTTAATGTGATTTTTCCTGTAGGAAAAAAAATTTGTGAAATTATTTATCGACAAATATTTGCTGAGTTTTAAAAATAGGGAAAAAAGCCCACAAAGCTAGCAGAACATTCTTAAGTAAACTAATATTTTCATACTTAATTTACATGATCATTAGACAGACTTATATGAAAGCATTATGGAAAATTAAACCAAAATTCTAGGGGTATACTGAAAAGGATTTAATGACTACGGTCATCTATGACAAGTAGAACTTTCCTTAAATACAATTTTTAAAAAGGAAATAAATACAGCGTAGCATACAATGGCAATTTAAAAAAAATACCACCAAAAAACCTCTGCATACACAGACCTCCAATAACTCAAATCTTAATAAATCAAAGTTACTGTGTTGCTACCTGGAATATAGCTCCATGGGACTGGACTAAAGGACAACATAGGTCATATGCTTTACATGTGTTCCCCATACATACAGATACATATCTGCACATGTGCACAATATTATTTTAAACTTTGCAGTGAATATTTTTAAGATGCCAATATTTCCATCTTTGAATAGAAATATAAGCTCACTCATTGTGTAGTACATTCTTAATCATCCAACGCACCCAGAACACTTAAAAAAGACTGCAAGCTCATTATAATACATTCAGAGGGAACTGTGTTTTACAGTCAGGCCTCCCGTGTATTGGTACTTACCCTACAGCAGATGAACAATTATTCCTGATATGACAGGTGCAGCACATGAGCTGTGCAGATGATCTGGGATTGTGAAATGGCCACAGGTCAGTGAGCACAGTCAAAGCTGCTGCTTCTGCTGCCATCCCCTGCATTCAAAAAACCTAACCAAATGGCTGAATTTCTGATGGGGAAAGACATAATCAAACATATTAATAGATTAAAACATCCAGATAAGTTAAAAATTTATCAGTGAAGCATCTTCTACAGAACACTTTTCCATGAAATAAAAGTTTGTGATATTGTAGGAATAATTAGTTACAGGCAGTTGTCAAAATCTGTGGTCTTCTTCGAAATAAAGTTTTAATTCCCTTCAAAGAATTACAACAGAACTGTAATCTATCTTTTTTTTTTTTTTTAATTTAAATGCTTGTCATTAGAAGGTTATTTTTCTTGGAGCTTGAAATAAAGGACCATTAATTTTGCCCATACTAATATTATGATAAAATTAAAAAAAAAAAAAATTGTGGCAGTCAGCCACAAAGCCTCTCTTACTTGTATATTGTTGCAAGCAGCAAAATTTTCTGAGTGAACAGGCATGGAAAAAACACATCAAAAAATGATTCAGCCTTGCATTATAAGATAAGAAAGACCTGTTATCTGAATCTCCCAAACTTTTCTTCCAGTGCTAGAAGAAAATATAAACAAATTCTTCCAGTAAACATAACATACTGTGTCTTAATTTTGTAGAACAGGTCTTTCAAAAACATATTTGTTCTGTTATATGTTCAATTTTTTTTTTCAGTCAGATAAAGGAATTCCTAAAAGCCATATTCAAAGCTAACTACTACCTATGTACCAGCATTTGAGATACGCTATAGATTCATAAAAAAATATTTCTGCTATTACATTGGGAATACTAGCTTTTATTCCAGTTATATTAATTTGAATGGGGCATCAGGATATAGTAAAAATTTTCAAAATAAAGATTCAATGTGCGGTACAACTGCACTTTGCTAATATGAAAATAAGAGGTTGTGGTTACAGAAAGGATATAAACTTCTGTGATTGCTCTGAAGTACAAAGAGAAGGTTTTCTGAAGGCTTTTAAAAGGATGATTTTATTTTTCTGTTAGGGTTAGGATTGTTTTACATATTTTTATTTCTTAAAAGATTGAACTGTGATGTGAAACAGAAAAATGGAAAATTAAACATTAAAAACTGCCTAAAAGATTTGGAGACACATTTTTAAAAGTATCTAGGTAGCCAAGGTTGAAGAAAATAAGAAATGCTTCCGCAGTTGATATTTTGTTAAAAAATCTTATGAAGTGTGCTTGCTTTGCAATCTCCATATATTTGTATTCTCTTTATTACAGTTTTGTGAAATGGTAAAATCCACAAGAAAAATTAAAAAAATATGGGAACTGCATTTGTATGTACCGCAAAAGTTGTGAAAATTGCAGATTTAAACTTTATTTTATATCAGGGTATCATTAGGAAAGCTAGATGTAAACAATTTTAAATAATTTTTAAAGTCCTCATTTAACTTTACAGTTATGGTTCCTAAGGGATTTTCAATAACTGAATATACAGATCATTAGATCAGGTCTTATCAGAGTGGCAGAGTTTTGAGGGTTTTTAGAGAAAACAGGATTTCCTGTAGACTTGAAATTTTCATATGAGAGGCTGAAATTTTGACAAAAAATTGTGTCTTTTCATTAATCTTTGGGAGGACAGATGTGAAAGAAACAGAAAGATTAGAATGAAAATGTAGCGCTTTTTTCCTTCTAGGAATTAAAGAACATTTAGGTGGGTGTCAGCCTCTTTTCCCAAGTAACAAGTGATAGGATGAGGGGAAATGGCCTCGAGTTGTGCCAGGGCAGGTTTAAATTGGACATTAGGAAAAATTTCTGCACTGAAAGGGATGTCAGGCAATGGAATGGGCTGCCCAGGGAAATTGTCGAGTCACCATCCCTGGAGGTATCTAAAAGACAGATAGAGGAGGTGCTTATAGACATGGTTTAGTAGTAGGCAGGTACAGTTGGACTTGATGATCTTAAAGGTCTTTTCCAACCAAATGATTCTGTGATTCTGTGTTTTAATATATTTTTAAAAGTATTAGCTTTCACATCTTTAGTCTTTTTCTGAGTGTAATATAGTAAAGGTTACCCAGCTTTTATTATATACATAGATTCACAGCTGAGACGGAACACCTTCAGCAGTATTACATGAGTTCATTCATCACCAGCCTGAGAGTAGAACACTTATGATATAAGGCTGAGGTACACTTAAATTCATCGTTATTTATTTCAAAGTATAACGGCGCATAATCCATTTACTGGCTAAAATCAACAAAAACAGAAGATACTTGGCCATTTTTTGTCCTGGAGGCCTTTCTGCTCACTTGGATTGTAGTTTCTTTTTCTGTGGATAATATATTTCCTCATGTGGGAGATTCTTAAATAAGGCAAATGTCAATATGAGAGAAGGATGTTTCTGACTGATATAATTATCTGCAGCACTTAGCATCTAGGAAGCCCCAAAGCTCAAAATAATCTGCCAACAGTAAACAACTGAAAATCAGTTATATCAATCTCTGACTTTTCTTTTTCTCTTGCACCTCAAGATTAAGGAGAGTTGAAGCCCATGGGTCTTCACAAATACTCTTTTGACTTTTAGAAACATTCATAGAATGCTTTCATGTGTTACACCACCTGCAGGCTCTGATGTTGTCTTATCAGTCTTGCTACAGCAATTTAAGCACCGTATCTACAGTGCTGTCTGCAGTGCTGCTTCTAAGAACTGCTGGCATCGTACGGGCATTTTAAACATAAGGCAGTGTGCTGAACCAATTCACCTGCCATTGATGGTGAAAGATTTCTCTAGCATGAGCAAGGAAGCTGTGAAGAAACAGCAATAAGCTGCCATGTATGCGTGAAGAATGGGACTGCATCTTTTGGAAGAAAGATTAAAAGTATAAATTGTATAAATGTAAACTGCCTTTCAGCATGTTTCAGTTGTTGCCAGCAGAATTCTCAAAGGGGGAATACCCTGGGTCTTCACAGCACAATAAATATTTGCTGTACCCAGAGAAAGCACACTAAAACATAAAAATAAATACAAAATTGTGCTATGAATAATTTGAAGGAAAAAGAAACCACCTCCCATGATCTATTTTCTCCTAATAAACTCTTTCTACAATAATTCTGTTTGCTATACAGATTTAGTTTAGAGGTTGGAACATTACATTTATATCTCTTTACTTCAGTTAAATATACACAGTTTTCCTAATAGTTCCTACCAGTTTTCTTTCTTAACTAATGTCACCAGTTTTATAACACTTCAAGTGTGCTTAAGTGTTCAAACATTTCTAACACTTCCTGTTTAGTGCTGTAGATGTAGGACAATGCAAGGCCACTAGTGAAGGCAATTCATCCCTGAGTTACTGTAGCACATGGGATAAGTTCTGTTGAGTGCTTTCTTCAGATTCAGTATTTCCTGGCTATAGAGAGGTATGAATTCACATGTCCCGTACATAAAGTTCTCTAACTGCACAAAAAGTACTTAAGAAGGGGAAACATGACACAGTCTCTTCATTGTCTTCATGTGATCTTTCCATGAAGCTTGAGAGAGGACCAATAATTGCTAACCCACACATTTGAATGTTCAGAGTTTTATTAGTGATTTGCTATATTTTGTCCTCTGTTCCTGTGGATACACAAGGTATGCCAAATAAAATACATATCCATACACGATTTCTCTTCTTTTGAAGGGAATTACAAATCGTGTATTCTTATATAATAATTGTGTATTATTTTCATAGAAGGCATGCTGTCTAGAGGATGTGCAATTTGCAGAATAGAACAGATATTTTGATGTTAATCCACTATCTAAACTAACTTCTCACAAAAGCAGAAAGACGAGATTGTAAAATGTCAGCTGTTGGTAAAATCAAGTTGGGCTGACTCTGTAACCAAGCTGCTTTACACAATCTGCTGCTGAAGTGTACAGTTGGTCTCATGGTATCCATGCTATTTTCTAGCCTGCCTAAGTGCACATATAATTCCTTGAAAATAGTCATCATGCTGTGCAAATAGAAAGGTGGGTGGCTACAGCTAACAATAAAGTCTCCACTGAATATGTGGCCTGTGCTGTACCGGGCTACATTTGCAGAAGGGGAAGACTAAACTCTAATCTTATGCTTCACTTCTATTTTACTTTCCAGATAACTTTCCATTTCAGTCATAAATTGTGTATTCACCATATCCTTTAATCTTCTTAACCTAAGTCCAGTCAAAATAAACAGATTTTTAATTAAGAAAGCTGCAAGCAACCCAATCATCTCTAGCTGAAGGAAGAAAAGCAAATGATGGTTGTGTGGGTATAATAACGTGCTGTGATCAAGGCTGAATCATAGCTGAAACCCGAAGCTGATTGTCCCACTGTGGGTTGAATGAAATGTGAAAAAATAATTTAATGCGTGCAAAACCTTTACACAGATTCCTAAGTGAATTGCAAAAACCAAAGTTGTTGCCTTAAAAATAAATTATATTTCAGTACTTCCACATGCGTACTAATCTGCATCTCTGGACATTTTATCCTGCTACATTGGGAAAACTAAAGCATAATATAGAACCCTGAAAAATTCACTGTTTTATTGGGGCCCGAAAAAAGGCCACTTTTGGTTTAGCATGCATGAATTTTATTTTTGTAAATATGCAAAAATTTTAACTCATTATTCATTATTAGTTTCATTTCAGGAGTTTCTGATGGGCAAGATACCAGTGCCATATAATACTAGATGTGGTACATAAAGTGAGAAAAAAGCTCCTTTCCAAAGCCCTTTTTTCTTAAAATGAATAACAAAGAAAAGAGCAGGAAGACAGTTAGAATACAGAGGCACATTTCTCTGCTTTTTCTAGTTTGTTCCTATTTTGTTTTATTTCTGTTTAAGCATGATTATACTATATTGTTCATGTTACAATATATTTGTTTATCTAGAGTGCACCATCAGGAGGATCCTGAGGGGTGTGTGTTGAGGGAAGAATAAATACAGCCCTGGAATTTTAGAATATAAAATTCATCAAATGAGACTTTATAAAACTGAAGATTAATCCTGTCCTCCACTGACATCATTTGGAGTTTGCCATTATCTTTAGCAAGGCCAGGATGATCCTGAAGTGTTACACAGATAGGTTCATTCAGCAGTTTGATCCCAGAACACGATGATGCAATTGAGATGACTGAAGTGCACGCGGTTTCCCTCTCTGATAGAATGATGAAGCTTTGTGGGAATGTTGACTTTGGATCTAAATATGGCGGGTTGCTCAGAAAGTCTCACAGAACATGTAAGTATCTGATTCACTTATGAACACATTGTTCACTTCAAAGAGAAATTGTAAGTTTAAAGCTTTGCTTCAAGCACTGTATTTACACTGAACCGTATGCTATGTCTGAACAGATTATCACATCCAATGTTTGAAAGCTGAAACAGCATATGGAAGAGGTATGGGAGGTATTATTGTTGCCTAATATTTTAATTTTGCTTTTATGTTCAGGAATGTTAATTGGACCCACACAAACGCTATCAAAAGCAACATTCTGTTTTTTTCCCCTCTTTTAATTTCTATCATTTACTGAGCTTTTTTTATAACTTGTGCTGCTGTTTCACATTTCACAAATGAAAAGTAGTGCAACACAAAACCTACTGAACTGATAGGACCTAGAAGTAGTAGACTCTGTCTACAGTGACTTCCTGATCCCCAGAAGAAAGCTATGAGCCCCATTTGAGAAATCTGTACAAAAGTCTTTCCCAGTAGAGACATCTCCAGTCAGGATCTCTGCACAGCAGCAAACAAGGTAGTTTCTACAGCATAACTATCTCCATATAAAAATCTTTTTGGTGTTTATCTAATAGCTATTTAGATAAAAACCCTCACATTATTACTTCTAACTGTTTTGTTATAGAAGCCCAATAAAGCATATATTCTTTGACTAGCATATACCTGAGACATTTGAATCAAAAGAGAAGAATGAGGGTCAAAATCAAGTCCAGGAGAGACTGTTGAAGTATTTTCAGACACCTTCCTGAAAAACTAATTTTAATGTCCTAAGAACTTGTATATTAGGAAACTAATACAATTTTTAAAAAATCCATAGGTTACTGAATCTTTTGTTATTTTACTCTCTCCAAAGTTAGTACAAGTGGAACTGGGGTAGGGATAGCATCGCTAGAAAGTTTTTGGACAATTTGTGGGAGTGAGAAGGACATATGATTTTACTAAAACTCATTAAACATTTTTATGAAGATCACTTAAAGATCTTTGTTCTCTTTGTTGTGGTTTAACTCATCAGGCAGCTGAACACCACGCAGCTGCTCGCTCGCTCACTACCCTCTCCCTCAGTGGGATGGGGGAGAGAATTGGAAAAAAAGATAAAACCCATTGGCTGAGATAAATAAAGCAGCAGAGGAAAAGAATAGCAATAACAATAATAATAACAATAAAAATAATAATAACAACAATAATAATAACAATAACAATATCAATAATAAGAGGAGGAGGAGGAGGAGGAGGAGGAGTAGTAACAGAATATATGAAAAAAGTGATGCTCAATGCTCACCACCCTCTGACTGATGGCCAGCCTGTCCCCAAGCAGCGATCACTGCCTCCCAACCAACTCCCCCAGCAGCATGACGTCATATGGTCTGTAATAGGCCTTTGGTCAGTTTGGGTCAGCTGTCCTGGCTGTGCTCCCTCCCAGCTTCTTGTGCACCTGGCAGTAAAATTACTTTTGCCTTTAAATAGTATTCTGCTGAATTTCTGTCTGGAAAGAGATTGCTGAATTTCTAAAATCCTGTTGGGACTCAAGTATAACATAACTCTTGGGTACATGAACTATAGATGAAATTCTAGAGTCTCAAAAAAGATAAAATGAAACAAACGTAGAATTTTGTTCATGGGAGATGTGTTTTGCATTGGGCCAACATTTTTCAGCATCGTCAGTCTCTTTGAGGAAGAAAATGAGTGTAATTCCAAGGGCATCCCAAATGGACACCAGATGATCCATTAAGCAACCAAATCCATTTGCTTTCAGTGCTGGGGAAAGAAGCTTTCTGCTGTTCTCTCTTGCCCCTTAAAGCCTGCTGGCTTCAGGATCAAATCAAGACACTTATGCCTTTTTTAGGAGCACATTTCATCAACTAGATATCCTAAGAATAACCATAAAACTGTATGTTAAAGAATACAGGAAATCCACACTTCCTGTCAGGGTAGACTCAAAGTTTTTAAATGTTTCCCTTATTCAGGACAGAGTAAATTTCCAAAGGGCCAACTCAGGCATCTAGGATAGACTTTACCAGTGCACAGAAAATCACAGCTCTCGTCTTCCTGAAACCTTTAGTTTCTCATTTTTTCTGTGCCTCCAGAAGCCCTTTCTCTACTTTTGAAGCCCTGAATAAGATATTGGCAATTAAAAGTCTCACATTTTATACAAGAAATATAGAGGTAACATAAGGATACCACTACTAACATAAGGATACCACAATAGGATTTTGTTCAGAATTGTTTTTACCCCTTCTCTTCTCAGTTTCCAGCTTTAGTGACTTTAGTGGTACTTTAGAGCATGACACTGAAAGCTTAAAGAAAAACAATGGGAATGTAACCCATCCTGTGTTTAAGCATAATATGTGAGGTTTTCTGTGGTTACCAAGGTTAAATACAGGAAAAGGAAGCTGCTGTCCTCTGGTACATCTTATTCCAGTAAAACACAGAGCACTGACTTCACAGGAGCTGCGTCTGCTGAACATCTTTCAGGAGCTGAGTCCTTAAGTTCACTGACAGCAGAAGAAAGGAATGATTTTAAGCCAAACAGTTTATAAACCTCTATTGTGAGGCACTTTATCAGTAATAGTGGTCTGGTATTAACAGGGAAGGTCACAGGGCAAAGCTGCTTCTCTTCAGAACTGGAGACTTTCATATCTTCTGTTTTTCTGGGGCACTAAAGACATAAATAAAAGTACTGCAAGGGAAGAGGAATTATTTTGTAATTAAATGGCAAACTATATTCAAGAATATAGAAAACAGGCATCCTGTCCTTCAGTGGCTCCTCTGGAGTGTGTTTAACAAAGCTGCTCTGTAAGGAATTCCTTGAAGGAAAGTCTTTGTAGCACATGGTCCCAGGAGAGGAAGAGGGACTGTGGAAATATTCAAATACTTCTGAAATTATTTAGGGTCTGTATATCCTCTCTTTAAAGGCACAAATATCAAATTGCTATGTTCTTCCTTATTTCCATGCTAAACTTAAAATTAAATTTTCTGGGAAGACAGAATAACCTTGAATACTATTGAGCATGTGTTAGAACATCTAACGGCTGCTTTATTATTTCTAAGGAAAGGACAATATGAGATTTCGCTAAAATGAAGGAAATCAAATAAATTAAATGAAAATGAAAACAAAGAGCTTCTAGTTAATGGAAGCAGATTATAAATCTCCTATAAAAACATAATTTCTGTTTATTTTTCCTGTGGTGTGATATGACACCAATAACAAATGACTTAACATGTAACACATTTAACTTTTCTTGAAAACACTACAATCACAAGACAAAGAAAAACCGCAATTTCATGGGTTATAATTTCAGCAATATAAAAGATATTGCTTCAAAAGAGCTCACAGCATTAAATTTTCTTAAATTAGCTGTGATGGCTGTATAAAAGATGAGAACTTTTACATGTAAATCTAACCTCAGAGAGGGTTCTTAATATGCTGTAAAGCCACAGAACTTCAGGTAAGTGGTCTGAAATTTTGGCTTGCTGGACTGGAAATTTCTAGCATGGTTATGTTTCTTCCATTTCTTCTGTATAGTAATACAAGGTAAACATCCCAGAATGGCCTGCAATTAACACCTGCTGTGATCTCTCAGATTTCACAAACTAAACAGACCTGAGCCAAGACAGTACTTGGAAGATGTAGGAGTTTTGTTATATATGGCTGATGAGTAAGTAAGTAGTTCCATTTGAATGTTAGTCTGTCTTTACTTTCCATGTGTATGAACAGGGGAATTGTGGTCTTATCTTCTCAAAATGCATTTAACAAAGATGTCAAGGCTGCCTGCCTTAAGAAAAATATATATATTTCCTTAAATTTTAAATTGCATGAAATGATGAAAGATGATCTAGAACGACAATGAAAGGGTTTGAAAACCAGTATTGTTTGGGAAATTATGTAGCCTAGGAACTCCTCGAAAAGATTGAAATAGTCACTTTATAGCCTTGTAATTATTAAAATTTGATCATGTGAAGCTGGGAAGATTAATTTATAATATAAACCAGTTTGTTATGACAAATACACTCTCCCACAAGCCACTAGAAATTCTTGGTAGAAACCATAAACTGTAAGAAGATTGGTTTCATGAATCTGGGTTATTTGAGCATGGTTGTGTTTCTTGATATCTCACAAATTGAACTTGCTGTTACTTGGAAGCTATTTTTGTTTTCCAAGAAACTCATTTAGAGACTGATCCAAAGATGTGTGGGCCTAATTGTAGATATTCTTTGCACCTGCTGTCTTCTATGGCATTTTATCAGACACAAAGCATTAACTTGAAGGAAATTTACTACAAAGGATGATTGCTGCTAAGTAAACTATCTGTGTGGTATGGATTCACAATTCTTGCCCACACAGTAAAACTATCTGAATTACAGTAATCAAAGGGAAATACATTTTTCCTTTATAGTTTGTTATTATGTCCAGAGACTGATAGTTTACCAGCCACCTGTGCTTCCGAGTACTATGGGCAATTTTCTGTGATTTAAAGCAGGATGCAACTGGGAAAATGAAAAGGTTTTGAGGTAAATTTTACCATCAGAAAATGATGTCACTGAAGTGTACTATAATAAAAAGTAAAGTTACGCTGTCCTTTTTATAGGTGCATTAATTGTGTTATGTAGATAATCAAAGAAACAAAACCTTTTTAAGCAATACTATTACAACTGAGATAATGAAAGAACAGAAATAAATCCCATTTGCAAAATTAAGAGCTCTTTGTGTTCTGCAGTGAAATGACTCCATCATTTTATATAAAATAAACAGCTGTGTAACATAGTTTCTGGGGTCAATTTCCAAATCCCAGAGCCAAAATCTAGCACTGCTCAGCAACTGGGTTAGCAATATAAACCCATCTGTAGTTGACGGTTGTAATGTACATTTGCTGAGAATTTAAAGACTAATGCTGTGAACATGTATTCTTTACCATTACTGAGTGCATGACTATGCATACGTATACAGATAAAACTAATCTATTCCCATACAGCTGCATTAGCACAGTGCTGTACTTTATCTTTTATTTCAGGCCTCAGTAGTAGAGATTTTGATTAACTCTTGGTTTTGTGATAACACAGCTATAAAGTTTTTATCCAAGCCTGGTTTACATCCAGACAGCTTAGGGAGTTGAAGATCTCATCTAACCATAACTGTACAGAAATACACTGAAGTATATTAGTTATTTAAGAATTTTATTATTTTTATTGCTATTGTTGTTATTGTCATGATCTGTATTTTAGCAATGCCTAAATTGATCAGGAATTCATTCAAACAAAACAAAACTATGTTTAAGCTCAGAATTTTTGGAAATATTTTTATTAGTTGTGGGGAAAAAAAATAATTACAGAACAACTACCATTAATGCATCTATCCAAGTATATCTATTACAGTGTAGCACAGCATAGGCAAAAACCTACTTTTTCAGGTTTAGATCTATGATTAGAAATAATTTTATAATTTGTGAAATTAAATCCAATTTGATACAAATATTAAATGACAAATTTTGATGTATGAAATTCTTAAAAACTTTCAAAAAATAAATTAAAAAAATAAGTTCTCTTTCCTCTTGTGTGTGTGTGGGCATGTATTTGTACTCCCAACAATGTTCTAATCCAAATGCCAGAAATTATTGAAAAATTTTAAAAGAAATTTTTTCTATGCTATTTCTGTCTCTTGTAATAGAAAATGCTGGAAGGTTCAGGGAAATCTGTTTTCTAGGCATTCTCAGTTCAATATTACATGTAGAGTAAGTTGGCTAGTAGCTTTGGAATCTGTAGTGACAAAATCACCAAGTAACATAGAACAACAGGATTTTTAGGAACAGGTGGCAGTAAATAAAAGAGAAACAAGGACCAAAAAAAATAGAACAAATGTGTGGCTCCCAATAAAGTAACAAAAGATGAAATTTTTTCTCTTATTTGTTCTTTTTAAAAAATTACTTATAATAAGGAATCCATTGATACAGGCATAAAACTTAAATTAACATAGTAATAACATTTACTAAGGCCTGACTGGTCACATTTCACTTCTTTATTGATATACCCTTTAGACAACTAAAGCCTTGTGTTTAGTAAAACAAGTCCAGACTTTCCCAAGGTATCAAAACAATAGGAGATGATACTAGGTATACCAGAGACAGACAGACAAGATTTAGTTTTGTAGGGAGTGATGATGTTTGAGAACTGAATGGAGACTTTATTCACAAATGCTGAAGAGGTTCCTGAACACCAGCTAGCTTATTACCTGGGCTTCTGCTACCACTGTAGTTCTACTTTCTTGCTAAGGAAAAAATAAACCAAGAAACAATGTTGAAATTTAAAAGACACACAGCAGTTCCCTAATTTAAGCCAATGAGAATGTCCTGGTTTTGCCTGGGATAGAGTTAATTTTATTCCTAGTAGCTGGCATAGTGATGTATTTTGGATTTAGGATGAGAAGAACGTTGATAACACACTGATGGTTTAGTTGTTGCTAAGCAGTGCTTACACCAGTCAGGGACTTATTCAGCTTCCCCTGTTCTGCCAGGTGCACAAGAAGCTGGGAGGGGGCACAGCCAGGACAGCTGACCCCAACTGGCCAAAGGCCTATTCCAGACCATATGACATCATGGTCGGGGGAGTTGGTGGGGGGCAGCAATCGCTGCTTGGGGACAGGCTGGGCATCAGTCAGCAGGTGGTAAGCAATTGCATTGTGCATCACTTGTTTTGTATATTCTATATATTAAATTATCTTTGTTATTATTGTTATTGTTATTTTTTTCCTCTGCTGCTTTATTAAACTGTCTTTACCTCAACCCACAGGTTTTACTTTTTTTCCCCGATTCTTTCCCCCATCCCACTGAGTGAGGTGGGGAGTGAGCGAGCAGCTGTGTGGTGTACAGCTGCCTGCTGGGTTAAACCACAACACGGAGTTACGAAAACAACAGTTTTGGACAGAACAACAATTAAAAAGAATTTTTTTCTGACCTCTGGCTGACACTGAAACCATGGTAAGGGTATTTCCAAGATTCAGTCATCAGGTCTTGCTTAGGTATGGAGATGATAATCTTATCTGACCAAGCAGTAAGATCCTTCAGGATCAGCAATAGAGTAATACCAATTGCAGCAATTAAAGTGGTGTTTTCCACATCAAGACAGCTGAGAGTCATGGAAAGAAGACCTAAAAGAAAAAAGCTTTTGGCTTTCAGGTCTGGACACTCAAGCAATTGGTCTAGGTTCTGCTTCCAGTTTACTTATTTGAAATTACACTAGATGGAAAAAAAAAAAAAATCTGAGACCCAAAAGCAAGGCCTAAAAGATTACTATGATCTTTATTTGTATCTGAATATGCAACAGTTCTTGATTTCATGGGCTTCCTAGATGTTAAAAAGAGGTTACAACTCTACGTCTTGGGAAATGCAGGACCAATAAAGTACAAGCAGAAAGGGCAAGAGCACAGACAGAACATTTTCCTTATGGTGCCGCTATTCTCAGCCTGTTGGAACATGCTGGTTTGTCCTCCAGTCTGTCCCTGATTGCAATGGCTGTATGATAGTTAATTAATCAATTACACCAAATTTTCACCGACCAGCACTTTAAAAATAAATATATTATAAAGATTGGCAATCTGGAAAATATAAACTAGCTAGCAATTTTTAGGCTTTATAATTTCTAGGAGACTGAGAAGTCGGGCACTAAAATCACCATAAGGGGTGAAAATGCTTATGAACACAAAGACCATAAATAATTTGCAGAAAGAACAAGTAAAAATATGGAAACAAGAGGAAATCAATGTATGTGTACTATAAAGAGAAGACACTTAACATCTCCCAGGTTTCACTTTAACATGCCTTGTTTCTAAACGTAGCACCAAAACAGAAGTAGTGATGCTGAAGACTGAAGATTGGATGATATCAGGGTGAAGTAATCCATGGAATGAATCTTAATTCTGATTAACAATTGTAGTCTGCAGAAAAAAACTCCAGTTGCCTACTTGATTAAGAGCTGCTGTCAGGTAGGTTCAAGTTAAAAATCAAATTTTCTGTTAAAAAATCAGATACAGAAAAGAACTTTGGAGTTGAATGGTAGTAGCTCAGGAGTACTCTTTGAATAAAAGAAAAAAAGGTTGATCTTATTTTGCTAAGAATTTCACACTTGTATCATGCTTTTTGTTTCACTTCTATTTAGCCCCATTCCCCAAGTTAAATTCTTTGCATACATTTTCAACTTCAGTTTCTTTGCAAAAAAACTACATTGTGAAATTTTCAGAGTAGATGCGATGATATTCAATGGAGAAAGAAACTAGGAGATGGGTGAGGGGCAGAAAATGGGACAAGATGTAGGCAACCTCACAAGGTTAGTTACTGGGTGACAAATAACTGATGATTTATGCTATACAAGAGGATCAGAATAAAAATTACTTCTACTAAATTGGAATTTAAGCTAACGACACTAGTCACTAAACTACACATTATATGACTCCAAACATGATCACAGTGTGATATGTAAATCATTTCTAAAAGTACCTGTCAGTCTTGTTTTAGATATGTGCTAATGGGAAGGTGTTTGTGTCACATGGACACAAAATTACTTAAGCTAAAAAAAATCCTCTACAGACATGCTCTGTGAATCAAACTGAAAATTGTTCAATAAGTGATGACCCCGTTAATTGCTTCCTTTCAGCTGTTGGATAGAGATCTCACAGTGAAGATGCTTTAAATGATTTTTTACACCTTCCTACACCACTTCACTGCTAAGTGAGAGATTAAGTCTGATTACCTATAGTATCGACTTAACCTGAACTGATTCTCTATTGATACAGACAAGTAGTGCTTACACAATTAATTACAATGTCTAACTTATAAGGCAATAACTTCAGTTTATGGTTAGTTAATAAACCTAAACCTAGTGGTTTCTTTACTTAGCATGTATGTATGTGGTGTGTTGACACTGGCTGAATGCCAGGTGCCCACCAAAGCTACTCTATCACTCCCCTCCTCAACTGGACAGGGGAGAGAAAAATATAACGAAAAGCTCATGGGTTGAAATAAGGGCAGGGAGAGATCACTCACCAATTACTGTCATGGGCAAAACAGACTTGACTCAGGGAAATAAGTTTAATTTATTACCAATCAAATCAGAGTGAGATAATGAGAAATAAAACCTGAATCTTAAAACAACTTCCCCACACCCCTCCCTTCTTCCCAGGCATAACTTTACTCCTGATTTCTCTACCTCCTCCTCCTGAGCAGCACAGGGGTACAGGGAATTGGGGTTTCAGTCAGTTCATCATATGTTTTCTCTGCCATTCCATCCTCACTCCTCACAGTCTTCCCCTGCTCCAGTGTGAGGTCCTTCCCATGGGAGACAGTCCTTCATGAACCTCTCCAACATGAGTCCTTCCCACAGGCTGCATTTCTTCATGAACTGCTCCAGAGTGGGTTCTTTCCACGGGCTGCAGTGCTTTAGGAGCAGACTGTTCCAGTGTGGGTCCCCTGTGACATCACAGGTCCTACCAGCATACCTGCTCCAAATGGGCTCTTCTCTCCATGGGTACACAGGTCCACAGGTCCTGCCAGGAACCTGCTCCAGTGTGGGCTTCCCACAAGGTCAGATCGTCCTTTGGGCATCCACCTACTCCAGCATGGGGTCATCCATGGGTGGATATCTGCTCCAACATGGACCTCCATGGGCTGCAGGGGACAGCCTGCCTCACCATGGTCTTCACCAGGGGCTGCAGGAGAATCTCTGCTCCAGCTCCTGGAGCACCTCCTCCCCCTCCTTCTTTACTGACCTTGGTGTCTGTAGAGTTGTTCCTCTCACATATTCTTACTCCTCTTTTTGGCTGCAATAGGGCAGATTTTTTCCCCCTTGTTAAATACATTATCCCAGAGGCATTACCACCATCACTGATGGGCTCAGCTTTGGCCAGTGGTGGGTCCATCTTGGAGCCGGCATTGGCTCTATTGGACATGGGGGAAGCTTCCAGCAGCTTCTCACAGAAGCCACTCCCGTAGCCCCCTTCTGCCAAACCCTTGCCACATAAACCTAATACAGTGTAAAACTTTACATGTTTTTGTCTTGTTCTTTTTTCTATTTTCATCAGATCACAAACCAGCACATATCTATACCATATGAATTGTTAATGAGAACGACTTCAAAGAAACAATGAATAGTAATGTTTTATTTTTAAATTTTCTTTTTGAATGTAGAAATACGGTATCATCATGATAACATGAGCCACAGAAACTGCAAATACCCGCTCTGAAAAGATGACCATTCAAGTCTGGTCAGAAAAATAAATTAAACATATAGAATTCCCCCACTTTTACTGTCAGTTATCCAAGAGGGGATTTATTTAACACCAATTATTATCTTTATGCTGTCTTTTAAATAATTCAGTATGAGAAGTGAAAAAAAGGTAACACATTCAAATACCTTATCTTTTTAACTTCTGAAATAGCTTCAGGCATCTCTTATTGCTTGAAGGTGATACCTAAGTCATGAGGGGTAAAAAACATTTTCCTTTGTCAAAGGTTACTGTTGGGAATTTTAGTATTTCAGCTGTCCAAAGGCCTAATCAAACATCCATTAAAATAAATACATTAATTCCCCTTAACTCTGGTGAGCTCTGAACCAGGTCCCCAGCAGTGCCCCACAAAAATTATCTGATTTACAAATAAAATAAACTTTTGGATCTACTCAAGCCACATATTCCTTCTTTGCAGTGGCAGGTATCTCATGAACCTTAGCCAGCCTCATCTGTTTTTCTAGCAGTCTCACTGAACTTCAGCCCTACTGCTTGTGTGGAAATGTTATGGGGACAAATGTTTCCTTCTCATGATAATGCAGCAGTGCTTAAAATGTTATAACTAAGCCTTAAAGCTGGTATCTTTTCAAGACTTAGTATCTTTGACACAATAACAAACTTGAGTTAAATATCCATGTAGATGGAGAAGTATCCGTGTTTGAACAGATGTCAGCAATTTCTTAGGAAATGGAACTAGTGTTACAGATGATGATGACTGAAGAGTTTAAAAACAGCTCTGTTGCAGTAACAAAAAAATGACATGTGAGAAAAAAATAGATTGCATTAGAGCAAAAGATACTTGAAAGTTAAGGTTAAGAAATTAAAAACAGGAGTTGCACTTCAAGCTCTAAAACTCTTTTCTAAGCTCAGAATTAGAAGCTGATTAACCAACACTTAGTTTTTTTCCCAGATAGATGTAATTTTACGAAGCAGAATTTAACATAGCTATTTTACCCAGGTACAAGCATCCCAAAACAAACCTCAGCAGGCTGCTCATGTAAATTTTTTTAGGATTTGGTGTGTTCTTACAGCGCTAAAATATTGAAGTTCCCAATGAGTTTCTTGAGAGGTGGAACAGGCCCAAAGCAAGTATAAACCTATATATGTTGTCCTTTTTGTAACTACTACAGTCCTAGCGTCAGTTTCTGTTTTTACCACAAGAAAAAAATTAGAAGAGGAAAAATGGAACTGTCTCTTGAGGTCGTTTCTTAATGATTTAATCATTCTTTTAATACTTGACTCTTTTAATTGACTCCCACTGCCAGTTTCATAGGCAATATGTATTGAAACATAGACCTTTCCAGTTTCATTTTTCTCAACACATGAGATAAATGGCAACAAATGCCAGTTACAAATGGCAGCAAAGGAAGTGTGCCCCACCGGCAGGTCCAGGGAACCAGGTGCCTATAAGCAAGCACATTCTTCACCTATAGCGCAGGGCCATACCTTCTCTGTGGGATGTCTCTGATGAGCGGTGGCTGGCACATGATGTCACATAGCGAGAGATAGGTCCTACCATGATACAACACAAACGCACAAGAAATGCGAGGGTTTACTTCTCTGGAAGTAAAAGCAAGTCTATTGAGAAACATCCAGTGAGTGATAACTGCATGGGTGCCAGTGGGCTGTTATGACACACTAAGAAAGCAGTTACAGGGCTTTCACTGGGAGGTGAGTCTGAAATTTTCAGTTTGGGGTAGCCAACTACAAGGTTTGGTTTGGACAAAATTCTAACCTCTATTCATTTCATCTTTCACTATGTAACTCAGTACAAGCTTCCAAATCTTTTAAGGAGTGTTTCTTTTGTTTTCTTTGTTATGAATTAAAAAAAAAAAAAAAAGTACATGACAAATTTCAGTACTGAACTGTGATTTCCTGTGTAGCTGAGATTCATCCTAGGGAATGAAGTCTCAATGGAGACTACCCACCAGCTCTTTGTAGAATCACACCACTTCTATTGTACTTATATCTGGTTTTGATTACTTATATTGGTTTTGATTAAAAGTTTTTTAAAAATCTGTTGGATTTCTATGGAGAGTAATAAGTTTTCCTAACCTTTGACTCATTTCTTCTCTTGTGCAAAACCATTTTGTGTGCTAAAAGCTGGAAACAAGGTCTTAGTTATCCCTTGTTGGCAACTGAATTTTAAATGTCTTTTTAGCACTCGAAGTACGTTGTCAGAGACCAGTTTCCTACAAAATTTAAATACAAAAAAATTCTTTGAAGATAAGCAAAAGAAAAAGAACTATTTGCCAAAATATCCATCAATTCATTTATAGGTATTGACAGAGTGAATGTGTCAGAAAGTCTCTTGTTTGCAGAAGAAAGCAAATAAATATATTATGGTTATATTTTTCTGACAATGGATTGTTTCACCTTAAGCTACAAATGAACTCTGTTTTAATTTCTTTTTGGATAAATCATCTCAGCTATGTTGAGAACAAGAGCTGAACATCTAAAATAGCTGTATAATGTAACAACTTTAAGACTGCAGCCGATGGACAGCTTCACATTATTTCATCCTAAGTGAGATTTCAATCATCACAATAATGCAAATTTTTTGACAGACTGAGATCTTCATGCAGGGAGTTTAAAGATACTGTTAACTTAAGCTAACTGCTTAATGCTATGTAGAGTTGGGTTTAGAAATTAGAAACCTACAGGCTGTAATAAATTGGAAGCTTATAGAGGCTTACCAGAAGAGGTAGTAACTGTCTCTGACCTACCCCAGTGGCTGCACTTTTTAAAGGAGTTTTGGAGTGTAATGTGACAAGTTCCACTGGGTAGTTTTCACTGGTTGAAGTGAAAGAAGTTACAAAATATTTCAAAAAAGAGTGTATTGGTATGTAACTTTGTAAAATAAAACAAATGATAAAAATGTCAGACCAAGTTCTACCCTTAATCTCATGTTATACTAGCACAGTCAGTGGACTGGCATGGATACAGCTGAAGGAAAACTTTTGAGGATGAAAAGTTTAAAATGCTTTAATTTCATGGGTATAAAACATGTTAGGTGAGTTTGGAGAAGTTCCATGTTGAATACATCATAATTCATTTGACCTGCACAGAGGATTTTTCTTGTTTGAGTGTGTGGTGGAAGCGCATTATTTTAATATAGAACATTATTTTAAAATATTTTATGAGAACATGGATTCTTGCTGAAATAGTCCATGAAGAATAAGGTAGAACAATGATGATGGTGTCTAAAGACACCGCCTCCCCCACAAAAAGGAGATTTACTGAAAACCTTCAAGTTTTCCTTAACGGTAAATTTGTTTGTTTTCTTTAAGATTATGATCTTTCTTCTCAGTGATAGGTCCAAGACTTTCAGCTTTTTACTTCCAAAGAACTATTTTTAACTGGACCTAACTCTCATAATCTTTGTTGTGAAATCTCCAGTTAGGTCCCTTGGTTCTATGCTTGTTACAATAAAAGGCACTTTGGAAGATGAGCTTTGCTTGCTGATCATTATTGAAAGGATTACAATTTTACCTAACAGGTGGTTTATATGATTCACTAACTATAAGAAAAGCATCTGTTATTTATGAAATCTATCATAAAGTATCAACAACTTAACAGTTTGTAGATATTAGGGTCTGGCAGGATAGTAGCTTTACTATGCTTGCGTGAGGAATTAAGGTTTTCCTATATTTAATTAAATTTTTAAAACACTGTATAGTATTAAGGCTTGAGATAAAAATACAATGTTTATCATTTAATGGAAAGAATAATCACAGAACTTAGGTAACCCCACAAATTACCATAAACAGAACTGTGAAATCAAGGAAAGAAAAAGTTGCTAAAAACTCTATTAGAAATCTGTCACTATCATCTTGAGAGACTCAATAAGGAATGTTGGTAAAAAAGCTTATGACAAATGACAGGTAGATAAGGTATATACACTTGGGTATTATTCTGCCCAAATAAGATCCTGTCAAAGGCTTCAACAAAAGTTTTGGGGTTTGTTTTTTTTTAACAAAAAATGCAACATACAATTCAATATTCTATTTTATATTTAAATAATTTGGTTTCTTTAAACAACTGAGTTGTAGTATTCTATGGTGGAAATCTATGTTCAGGTTTAAAAACAGAACATGTATTTTGTTCAGCTGAAAAAAATAAAATTGGACCTGCTATCCACTAGAATTTCAACTTACTACTTTTAATTTAAGAAGTCTAACACCTTAATGAAATAAAAGATGTCTAGTCACTACCATTCAATTATCTACACTGATAAACATTAAGTCTTGCAGAGGGGAAAAAATGACAACCCTTTAAAAAGTCACTTTGTACAGTAGGTCAAATTTGTATGGAACAGTCTAAAATCTGACAAGACTACATCTGCCTGGAGATAAGCTCAACAGTGATTAAAGGGGAAAAGGAAAGCCGAAGGTAAAGATGTATTAAAACAGTTTTCTCCAAAGCTTCAGGATTCACTGCTGTGAATTCACAGTGTTCACAAGATCTGCATTAGAACAGTGGAGTTCTTACTGAGGCAAAGCTGGGGCTTCTCCCATGCCCTAATAAGCCAGAGCCTAGCATGAAAATTGCAGAGTCCCTGAAGACCCCCTTGGCAGGTGGTGAGGAGGCCCTAAGTCATGCACTACATGTGTACTCTGTGATGGTCTTATTCTTGCAGTTCCTCTTGTCACTAATTCCTGAGAATATACCACAGATAATATCTTCACAGAAGAAGTAAAAATTTCCTGGAGAATTATTGGTCTGGCTGGTCTATACCAGCTCTTGAATATTATTTTAATACAAGCTGACTGGGTATTTCATATATGTACATGTGTCTATACACTCATATTCATGTGTGTGTGTGTTTGCTTGTTTGCTTTTTTCTTGAGAAGTTTGTGTATTTATATATTGATAACAGAGAGCAGATCAGTGCTTTGTTCAACTTGTGTGATTGCTGTAACTCAATGAAACTCATCTGGGAAACAAACCTGAACAGTCACATACATATGGGTATATATAACATGTTGCTACAAAACTGATTAATAATTGCATTTAGAAGGCCATAATTACCTGTATTTACATTTTGGAGCCAAAGGGAAAGGAGAAAATGAATATTTATCATTCCTTCATTGATTTAATTTAAAAAAGATAATAACTGAACTCATGCTTTATGTACAGTATTCTTTGCATGCTTTCATACAATAAATAGCTGTTCCTTTTCCTCTTCATAATGATTAGGTGGATGATATAGCATATCTGAAGATTCATTTTGAAATGAAGTGATTTCTCTGTATTGGCAATATCATAAAACAGTTTACACAGGAGGTCGGTCAAGTGCATTTCCTTCAGCAGGTATAGTGCCTGGCAGCTATAGTTCATATTCAGAAGTAAATGAGAGATGTGGTAAATGTAATTCTAGTAGTCTACACAATGTGTGGGCTCCCAACTTTAAACAGTTTATCCTCATTGGAGTCATTCAGGAGAATTTGCTTTATTCTACAGAGCTGACTAAACACTGAGGTGATAAGATAATTCTTAGGTACTTGGTAAAAGTATACAATTAAAAAAACATTGAAAAAGGCAGTGCTATATCACCTTTCATAAGCAAAAGTGATATGAGAAGCACAACCTGTTTTTTGTATTTCTCTTCTCACAATTGCAGAAGTTTTGCACACTGAATAACAATGATTTGGGGACATCATTACGAGTTGCATTTTGGTATACTTGCAAAATCTAAATGAAAAGTTTGATTCTCATTGGAGTAGATATATTAAATCATCAGATGTCTACTCATATTCCAGGACAATGGATACTCAGTGAATCTGATGTCTTTATTTATGAACGCCATTATGAATGGGAGTGATCTTTCAGTTCTAACTTGAGTACACCTCTGTTTATTTTAGCAGAATAATAGACTGCCATATCTGCAAGATCAAAGCTTAAAATCACTTGTCATTCCATTTGCTGAAATGAGCACAAAGAGGCTAAGATTTCAGGGCACAAACTTCAGCTGATCAGCATAGCTCTAGTGATGCAACACACTCAGGCCATACAGATTTTTTCAGACTAAGTGAAAAAGAAAAATCTCTGCAATTAGCAGAATATTCTGTATCAAGAAGTTTAAGTTATGACAACACAGATTTATTTATTTGCTGGGGTTTTTTAAAAATTTAAATCAGTGTAGCTCAAAACCCACTATCCAATATACGCTGGAAAGTCCTATCGTAAAGGCTATCAGAACCTGAAGTCAGATTTTAATGTCTCCTGGAATTTGTGTCAATAAATATTCCACGTTTTATCTGCAAGAAGGTTCAGTAAAAACATACAGGGACCAGGTATGAAGCAGAGAAGTAATTTTGCACAATTATGAAAAATCTGGATATCTAATATAATTATCAAATTTAGTAGAGCAGAATGAAGAATTGAGAACTGTATGCCAAAATTCACTCAAAGTTGATGTATATCAGATATACTTACAAACTTGTATTTACTTTTCTTGAGCAGCCTTGTGATTAAATTTGCTAACTCAACAAATTCAGAAAAGCAATTTCCAGATGTGTGGATGCTTCGGAAAGCAATTTTAAAAGTACATGCAAAGTATTCATGCCAGAATCATTTGTGCACTCAACCAGTGAGGAAACAGAAGCATTGTGTATGTTACATGACAATGGTATAAAGTCACAGAAACAGAGGTTTTCTTCTTATCCTAGACAAATGTGGAAAACATTGTTACCTCTAATTTACTGTCACTTTGCTCTATCATGATACTCTGATGAAAACTTCCACCAGCCTCTCCTGACTATCTTGTACACAACCTTTGGAAGCACTTCAGCTAAGCAGTAGAGCAAATGTGTATACTTTAAGTATTACTACTGACAACAAACCAGCAAGTTCAGTAAGACTAACCAAATAAAAATGACCATACCAATTTGTATATTCAAGAGTAGGTAGGCAACATATGGGGAAAAAAAAGTCCTTCACACAGTCACAGAAGCACAAAATAACTGAGTTTGGGACACTTGGAGATCATCTAGTCCAATGCCCCTGTGAATGCTCCCTGCAGGAGCAACTAGAACAGGTTTCTCAGAGTTGTGTCCAGTCAGGTTTTAAATATCTCCAGTATGGAGATTCCACAATCTCTCTGGGCAACTTGTTCCAATGTTTGATCACCCTCACCATAAAAAAGATTTTTCCTACGTTCAATTCAACTGGCTTTCAATCCACTTCACTATCTATGATGCCTCAGTGTCTAGTACATACTTAATCAATTCATTAATGAAGAAGTTATGGAAGCCAGGTCAAAGGCCCTACTAAAGTTAATGCAAGCAACACCCACTGTTCTTCCTTCATGCACTGAGCCTGTCATCTCATCAAAAAAAGGCAATCAAGTTGATTAGAGATTATTTCCCCTTCATAATCCATGCTGACTGCTTCAAATCACTTTCTTGACCCTCATATATTTCAGAATGGTTTCCTTGTCTCATGTCTTTTGATACTTAATTTACATTATGCACAATACTATGCCCTATTATTACTGGAAAGTACAAAAATACTTTTTCTCACAAGATCAATTTAGAAAACAGTGAAATATAACTAAATAGCCAGAAAAAATCACTTAGTGTATAAAGTATTTGTCTAGATCCAATGGAAAAAAATTATGTTGTCTCCAATAGGTATAAGATATATGTGTGATATACATGCCTTATCAAATTAGAACATACAAAAAAAATCTGTAGGGCAGATTATACACTGTAGAGATGTAGAAGATAAGAAAGAGACCATTTATTGAGCCAGAGCTCGAACTTCCAGCATTGGTCACTTCTATTTTCTGAGCTTAGATTATGATAAATTCTCTTTAAAAGAGTGATATATTAATTTGATTAAAAGAAAACCAATTAAAATCTATATATAAATACAGTAAGGTACTTTTAAATAACTTGATGTTATTACACAAAGTGACAAGAGCAAACGAGAAGTCAGAAAACCTAAATAAGGCCTCCAGAGAGTGAATTCCTACCTTTTTCCACTGTATTATCTTGTCCAATAAAAGATCTTACCTTTTCCAACAAACTTTGCCTCTCTAAAAACCAAATAACTTTGTAGTTAAGATGAATATTGCAATATTTTTTCCTAGCAAAGCCTATCCTGTGAATTTGATAAATACTCTTGGCAAACCTTTCAAGACAGTTAAAAGATGGCTAAAACTTTGGCACCTGTGGTGGAATGCAGTTTTAGAAAATTTATGAAAACCATCTGACTGTAACTGTATTGCTCTTTATCTGTGGAATTGTGTTCCAGTTCCATTACACTTATTAGTTAAGCGCCAGTTTTGTCAAAATGATCACTACTGTTGGCAGCATTGAATCCAAAATGTGCTTGAGAGGTATCCAAATATTTAGATCTACAGATGGTACTTTGGTAGTTTCATTCTAGTTAAAGAATAAGATTTGGCAGTAAAGCAATATACAATATGGATGAGATATTAAACTTTGCAAATTTTGCTGCATATTCAGCAGCTAATTTTCATCAGAAGTATTCTAAATATTGTGTGAAATGAGCCAAGTTCACCCTTTCATTTGTGCTCAAACCTCCTATAAAGTCAATTGAACTCCTATGCAAATATCTGATAACAGAATTTTGGCTTAAAGAATTTTTTGCAGCAACTACAAGAGAGTGAATGGCCATTCAGGGTGTTTATGGGAGTACTGGCCAGTTGTTCTGCCTAGACGATGGATTCATTGACTAATCCCCTGTTTTCTTCTCTCTCTACAGTGCCAGAAAAAAAAATTCAGTAAAGAATGATAAGATAGACAGAGGTATATTTTATGACAAAGAAAGGTGTAACAAAGGAAAATAACACTAAAGATTAGAATTTTGTCTAGAAGGGTAAGAATAGTCTTGAAAGGAAGGATTAAAAAATAGCTTAACTGACCTGAATGTGAATATTGTGAAGTATACAGCATAAACAAAAGATTGTATTTTCCTGCTTTTCAGGGAAAAAAAAAACCAAACAAAAGCAGTCGTTTAATTTCCAAAATGCAGTAGAACATTAAGCAGATTAAGATGAATACAATATCCAAGATTCATAAACCTGAACTTTTAAGACTACCAAAAGCCTGCTATGAAAAAAGAAATACATAGCACAGTTATAAAGGATACAGGAATTTCTGGGTAGTATTTTAAAGGTATTTATACCCATTAAAAGAAAATAGACATTAGGCTCCTAAATTCCACCATTCCAGTCATTCTGAAAATGTCAGCCTGTTTTTAATGTTTTTGCATACCTTGGGTAAGATTTTATTTCACCAAAGAAATTTTTAAAAAGTTACGTGTTTTCACAATTCTTACACTGATAGATTGCAAGTAGATTGCAAAGAGTTCTTTGGGAACATTTTCAGTGTCTTTTATCAGTCTAAGTACAAAATACAAAATATGGAAGCCTAATGTCTTTATTTTTCACTTTCTTATTTGTTTAATCTCACTACATTTCCTAAGTATATTAACAACACTCCTGAAATTAAATAGCACATTAATTTAAATATTTATGAAAGTGAACTCACAAAGCATATGAAGAGAAAAAATGTGAACACCCACATGAAAATATTCAGTCCAGTAAGCTGACATAAAAATTCAAGTTTTCATAACCTACTAGTATTAAATCATATAAATGAAACCAGAATATTCATAGAATACTGTTCTTAATTGTGAATGTTTGTTCTGATACCACACAGGGTAGATTAAAAGTCTTCCAGTCAAAGGAAAGCTTGTAAATCCAATTTTAAGACTTCCATATTTCTGTTGCAAAATCCACCAAGACAAGACTCATTGAAAAGTATTAGAGAGGAAGCAAAACTTGCACCTTGACAAGGTAGAATTATGATGTCAATACATGTCCATTATTTAGAACTAAAGGATATTTCAACTTTTTTTTCCTTGTAACTGAAGGGTATTTCAATTATCTAAACACTTCCCAGGAACTGTACTAAATTACATTGAGAAATTTCATTATGTACAGATATCAACTATATTTTTACTTTACAGAAGAAAGAAAGAAAAAAATATGTTATGGGTTTTGCTTCCATCTAAACACCAAAATGCAAAAGTATTGAAAGAAGAAAGATAATAAGAAGAAAATGGTGTGGTATGAAAAGGACAGGTGTAGAGACTCTCCCATCACACAGAACGAATTCTCTATATAACCTTCAAAGGAAAAAAAAGTCACTATCTCTAGGATGGTTATCAAGTTTTTACAGTGAATAAAAACATAAATTCCGGAAAAAAGATAATATGAGTGAATGTAAGTAAATAATTCCATAGTAATGTTATGTACATGTTTCTCCTGCTTCATATTAGAAATCCTAAGTTTTAGTATGAATACTTTTATGTCCTGACTATAAACATCAGTCATTTTCTCAACTGGTCACCAAAGCAAAAATATTTTTTACATCCTTTGTAAATAAATTTCATTATGCATTTCATTTTTATCTCTTTCTTGTACAAAGCATCTCTGTGTAATGTGTAAACATTTCTTTTCCTGTGTGGCAATTACTTTAGGACTCAGTGACAGCCTTGTCGCTATGAACTACCTTTCTGTAGGATTAGACTCTGAAATAAAACAGATCTTCTGGATTAAATGAAAATATAGAATAGTGTGCAAACAGAACTTTGAGGTATTGCATCAACAGTACAGAAAGCAGAACAGTCTTCTAAAGATCTATTATGTTGGGTTTGGGGTTAGATTTTCAGAAAGACTGAATGATATAAAAGATTTTAGTCCATTTTAGATGTTTATTTAAACATGTAAAAAGTTTATTTTTCAAATCAGATGTTTAATTTACTTTTGCATAGTCAAGTATCAAATCAAATCACTGCATTTTAGATTTGAATAAGGTAGAGGTCAATAGGGTATATCTGGTAACACTTTAAGTTCTTTTAATACAGTAACAACATTATTCCATATGGCGATAATCAGCAATGGTGAATTACAATAAATAATAAATAAAAAATGCCAAATTCTATATTCAGGATAGGAAACTGAGGTGTTATTTATTTATTTATTTGTGTCATATTGTAAAATTATATGTTTTTTACTGATGGCAATTTCTATTTGTTTATTGGATATTCTCTTCATGTAAAGCAAGATAAACACTGTTGAAAGGTAAAGAACATTTGCTTAGATTTAAGTTGTTTTAGGTATTTCTATCACAGCCTTTCCCCATCTCTTTGTTGTCACCTGAAGAAGCAAGATTGCAATTGCAATACTTCGAAAGAGATCATTGTCATTCCACTGCTGCGTTTGCACTTACAGTCAAAGACTGTCTGGAAAAAAGATGTTTATGGTGTATGCGTTTCACTTAAGGAAGCACTCCGGGCAAGCAGAAAAAAAAATATTAAATGTTACATTAATTCAAGTAGTTAAAAATAATCAATAAAAGCCATATGTTTAAACTGCGGAGGTGTTTCTAGTGTCATCACCAAAACCACAAAGGTTAATATATCTACAAAAATTACTGATTGTATTAGGTATGTCTATGCAGAAAGTATAAAAACTCTTAATATGACTTGCTTCAATGTTGAAAAGTTTATTTTTTACCTACCTGAGGTTCCAGGTTGGAAGCTAACAGAGTGAACAAGAGCTAGAACACTCATGCTGCATGGCATAACTATGGTACTACTCCAAACCAAAATTCACTTATTTTCCTGATTTTCCTCATGACGAAGGGTGAATTAAATTATGAGTTTGTGCTTGTGATCAAGCTATCTTGCTTTCATAAGTGGCACTATTTTTGGCTTCCCCTAAACTGGGAGCTTAGAGAAGCTAAGTTTAAAAGTTTTCATGACGTTTTGACCTGAAAGCAGCAATGAATTTCAGGAAATTCTGAACTCACTGGGACATGAAAAACAGAAACTCCTATCCTGAAAAGAGGAAAAAATCTTTCTTCATACAAGGAAAGCTTTCGAGCTTCTTCTGAGTAGAAGCTATCTACTTATAGTGATCCCAATGGCATACTGAAGTGATCCTGATAGCAGGTTCTTCTTACTTGTGAAATGCACGTCTTAGAGAGACAGCCTTTCATCTTCCCCTGCGATGAGAAGCTAGCAAGGCACAGGAGCAGCCTCGTTGCTGAGACAAGATCTCTTCTGAATTCAGTAGGCCCTAGAAACAAAGACACCTTGCAACTCACATAGAACTGCTTCAGCACATGGGGCTTAGCTAGAGCTCCAGTGGGCAAGTTCTTACTCTTGTAAGCAGTAGGTAGGCTGCTGCTAAGGCAGGTTAACTGCAGGGTGGTAACAGAGCTGGGCCAGAGCTGGGTATACTTGAGCCTTATTCTGAAACAATATCTGATCGTTAACCACTTAAAGACATTACCATATTAATACTAGACATTACAGGTGCAGTTGCACTACCAAATAAATTGAGCCCAGGACCATTCTTTGGCCCCTGTCTCCTCCAAAACAGAGTAGCTGCATCTAAACTATCCATTGGGAATGGTCCAGAACTATTCCTTGTCACTCTCTAGTTTATTAAGATAGATACCTATACGAGTAAGCAATCATCCATAATACTAAATTACTTGAGTAATCTCTCAAAGTTATAGACTGGTGCCCAGTTGCTGTCTTGTGTCTGTGCACATTTGGGAGGATAATATATGTCAGCGATGATCCCCAAAGGGTATCTTGGTTACAGCTACTCTGGTTTAGGAAGTCAGAGAGTTTATTTGTACTTAGTTTCTCCCAGAGTGAGGTGCAACATTTTATTATTATTATCATCATTATTTTAATTAGCCTAGATATAGCCAATGCTTATGGCAAACTAAAGTGCTATAGGCACCGATCTTGAAGGCAATGTCAATACTAATAAACTAAGCAGTGTCAGAGAATGTTCCAGGCTCTGACACTTGATTGTCATCACTATTAAATTACTAAAACAGCTCTTAAACTAGTTTTAGCCCATACCAAGCTTTGATGCAAACAGTTCCCAGGCATATCTCAAGGGTTAGTATGGGTCAGGGACTAACTATTCCCAGCAGGCAGTTTCATGTTTTGCAGGGAAAAGCACTTTTTGATATGGATGTTTGCCTGTCTGTGGTGACTGACATCTGTGCCACCGTACAGCCTCGGACATATGTAATTTACTAATTAAGACATGGCTAAACTTGTCCCTCTGTTTGGGAAGTTTCTAAGGCTGGGGAAATTTGTATAGTTGCTTTATAGCACAGTTTTACTTCTGAGGTTGGAAGAGAGAATATCTTAGGAGGGAATCAGCTGTATATCAAAAATTAGCTATTACGAGACAGAGGGATGTTTTTGTACCTCCTCAGTCCTAAGGTTGATTTCATGCAGTACTCACAAGTGGCGCATGAAAATGAATCCTTGATCACCATGACTGCTAAGAATGATATTTCCATATTCATCCCACAACCCCATAAACCCCTCGAGGGTTTTTTTGAGTTAGGAGTATAAATATTTAACTGAAAGTTATGTTGTTTATAGAGCCTCTCATTCCTTTCATTCATGATATTTCCTAAAGAAAACAATCTATTTTGCTTCATGGAAATTAGCAAATTCTGTTAGTTTGATATCCTTTAGAGCATTTAGGAAAGAATAGCAAAAAATACCCGAAACCCAGAAATTATTGAATAGTCATAGACTGAAGCAGGACTCGGATAATTATGAGGGATAAGATTCCTTTCTCTGTCATCCTAATATATATCCATGCTGAGCTCCTGAAGACAATGAAGCCATTTGAGATTATACAGTTTAAACCAGAGGTACAATCTGGCTGGCAGTCCAATGCTGTGCAAATGCTACTGTGTAAGACGCAGTTGGGACATCTGAGTCCTTGTCCTGCTAATGAGAGCAAAGACTTAATGCGCAGTATAGACTACGCTTCAGGGCAAGCTGGCAGCCTACCCATGCTGTGACCAAAGGAACTTAAGGAAAAGACAAAAGGAGCTAAACATGACAATTATGTTTTAAAAAAGTATTTCAGAAGTGCCTGTACACAAAGTTATGCAGATTTTCTTAATGTGAGCTTAGTTTATTTATCGTAATTTTATCTTATATTATGCATTAAAAAAAATAATGTTTCCATCTTTTTAGACACAGGATAATTATAGATCATTGTACTTGTTTTTTTATTTAACTGTATTTTAATGTTTATTGTATTGTGGTGTTTGTAAACTTGCTAAGGTTTTCTGATTAATAAACTAAGTAATTGCAAGAAAATACTACATGCAGTTGTGCTTTGTTTCTAATAGCTATGTTATATCTACTTTTTTTAATACCAAACCAAACAAATGATATTATAGAACCTAATGCATACCACCAAGAAAGTCAGATACAACACTATATAAGATAGCTGTATTATAGGTGTGTTTTGCTTTGCTTCGTTGTGGTCTTTATTACATCTAAATAATTTGTTTCAATGCTAGATGAAAAGTTGGGAAAAAAAACCTAAACCCAAAGTCTTCAGTAACTTTTTTAATCAATAGAGTTGTAATTTCATCAATAATACATGCAACTAAAGTTATGGTGATATGAAATTACAGTGAAAATTTGAAGTTATTTTCAAAAGTTTGGACTGAGCTAACTACTCTAATGCTTTCATAACTCACATTAAGTACGAACCCATAGAAAGAAAATTGCAAGCATGTGATAGTTAAATATGTGAAACCAACTTAGCCTCATAGTAATGTCAGTAAAGATACATTATTAATTCAAGTTTAGCACTGTCAATTAGGTATGCCGTATAACTTCGCCAAGCAAAGATGAGATTCATGTGTTTTTCTCACCTCTTGCTATCCTTTCCTTTGCCCTGGTGCAGTTAGCAGTGAAGCTTAACCAGACTCTGGTTCATGTCTTGGGCAGGTTAATAGGTCTTCAGCCTTCATTTACCACTACGATTTCAGACCATCGTAAGTTTAAAACATAGCTTCATGCTGACAGTTTAATGGTCAAATAAGCAAAGAGTTAACTTACTTTTAACATCTAAACCTTCTGACCTTTATTCTAGGGCCACAAAAATTAATTTCAGCATAGATTTTCTGATGTGTCTTTGACTGTACACATGTGGCAATGTCTAAAACAGCTGCCCATGTTTACATTATAACCCTTTCAAAATATTTTCCTTATCTTTTTATTTTGCATGGCCTCTGTGAGACAGGGAAGGTAAGCAAAGAGATTCTCCTTTTCTTACCTTTTATTTGGTTAAGTCAACCTTCAAAATCACATTATAGATCATCTGAGGGGAGGGGAAACTCACACAAGTTAAACATTCAACTTCTCTTTGGCTTTTACCAAGAGAGGGGTTTGAGGGTTGTTTTATTTTAATGAATGTGTCAGACCTGAAACTGTTCACCATACACACCAGCTCTTGCCAACAGTAGGTCAAAGAATTAAATCATTATATTAATGAGAGAGAAATGTCATCCTTTCCCATTACACAGAGACCCTTCACCTTCTAGCCTTGTAAACACTTTAATTGGCTTTTTTCCAGCAAAAAAGCCTTAGTTTCTTAACTTCATTTTAACATATGAAGGTAAAGAGAAATTTACAATGTGGATAAAACCATGTTAATATCAAAGAAGTTAGATTTTTGATGGTAGAAAAGAGAACAGTTCAACTTTCAGGTGATAAACACAATCATTATCTTCATTTTCAGCTTTTAATAAGCTTCTTTGTTTAAAAAAGCCTCTACATTTTTTAATGTTTTATATTTATAGACATGATATTTATGAATATCATATTAAAGATTTCCAAAACATGCTGCTAAAAGGGAAGGATTCTACTGAATCCTTTCAGAACCTCAGAAGCAAGAATAAAAAGGAAGAAAAAAATCAAAATATCTGTGATCAGTATTTTGCATTTTGTGACAGTCAACAAAAAACTGCAAGAAGTAATGTAAAAATACACTTTTAAAGAGCTTTAAAATAGGTTCAAATAGGGAAAGGGATAAAATTAGGCATACTAATGATAAGCTATGGGAAAGCATGACAATGTTTGAGGGACGATGTGCTATTGAGGGGTTCCACTCTGCCCCATGGTGTGCTGAGTACACTGGAGTGCATTTCAAATGTTTGCACACTAATGCACACAGTATGAGGAATGCACAAGATGAACTAGAAGCTTTGGCTATGATATATCATTGGCATAAGTGGGAGTTGGTGGGAAGAGTCCTGGGACAGGAGTGCTGTGATCAAAGCTTATAGGCTCTTAGGCTCTTCAGCAGAGAGAAGCAGGGCAGGCAAGGTGGAGGTGTAACACTATATGTAAATAGGGGCTGGACTGCACAGCACTGGCAGGTGGGGATGACATGATTGAGAGTTTCTGGGTAAGGATTAGGGGAAAAGCTAATAAAGTAGATTTTTTTTTTTTTTTTTTTTTGTGAAAGTCTACTACAGGATAATGACACTGATGTATTATTCTATAAGGAATTAAGGGAAATGTGTAGACCAGTTGCCCTTGTCCTTATGGGTGACTTCATCTTCCAGGTGTTAAATGGAACTATGACACAGCAGACACCAACAGGTCCAGGAAATTTCTGAAGCACATTGAAGATAACATTTTGATACAGGTACTAAGGGAGATGACTAGGAAAGGTGCCCTCCTAGATCTGTTGGTTGTAAATAGAGATCGTCTCATGGGTAAAGTGTTGATTGGTGGTTGTCTTGGCCACAGTGATCATGAAATGGTTGAGTTCAAAATCTTTGGTGGTATGAGAAAACTGTCAGTAGAGACACTACACTGGATTTTGGGAAAGTAGAATTTAGGCTGCTCAAGGAACTAGTTAGGAAGGGCCCCTGGGAATCTGATTTCGAGGATATTAGGGTCCATAAATGCTGGTCACTTTTTTAGAGTTATCTTTTAATAGTGCAGGAGCAGGAAATTCCTATGTGTCATAAGTCAAGCAAGAGGGGCATAGGCCAGCTTGGCTGAACAAGGATCTCCTGGAACTTAGGTGGAAAAAGAAAGTGTATGGACTTTGGAAGCAAAGTTAGGCTACAGACGAGGACTACAGAGACGCTGTTCCCCACTGTAGGAAGAAAATTCATATGGCCAAAGCTCAACTGGAAATGAAGCTGGTCAGTATTGTGGTAGATAACAAAAAAAGGGGTTTTTAAAGTATGTTAACAGCAAAAGGAGGACTAAAGAAAACATTGGTTGATTACTTGATGATGTTGGTCACCTCACAAATAGAGCAGAGACATTTAATGCCTTCTTCACCTGTCTTTAACACCAGTGATGGGCCCTGGGACCCCTGGAGTTCTGGGTAGGAGGACCACAACTGGTGGAGCGATCAGTTCCCAGCTGACTTTGAACTTGCACAGGATTTGCTGCTGTAACTGAATGCACATAAGACTATGGGGCCCAACAGTAATTACAGGCCTGCCAGTCTTACTTCAGTGACCAGCAAAACTATGGAGAAGATTATTCTCAGGGTTATTGAAAAACACTTGAAAGACAATGCAGTCATTGGTCAAAACCAACACAGGTCATGAAAGGGAAGTCATGCCTTATTAACTTAATATCCTTTTATGACAATGTTACCCACCTAGCGGGCAAAGGGGAGGTAATAGATGTGGAGGTTGTTTATTTTAACAAAACTTTGTCACTGTCTTTCATCATATCCTTCTGCACAAAATGTCCAGCATACAGCTAGACGTATACACAATACGATAGGTGAACAGTTGCCTGAATGGTTGGGTTCAAAGAGTAGTAGCAAATAGGGGTAACATCTGGCTGGCAGCCAGTCACTAGTGGTGTTTCCCAACCCCAGTTTTAAGGGCCGTTCTCTTCAATGTTTTTGTCAATGAGCTGGATGCAGGAGTTGAGTGCACCCTCAGTAAACTTGCTGACGGTACTAAATTAGGAGGAGCTATTGAACCTCTTGAGAGTAGGGAGACCTTATATAGAGATCTTGGTAGATTAGAGCACTGGGCAATTATCAACCATATGAAATTTAACAAGGACACATGCTGGATTCTGCACCTGAGACAGTGTAATCCTGCATGTATGTATAGACTGGGGGAGAAGAGGCTGGAATGCAGCCTTGCAGAAAGGGATCTGGGGGTTTTAGTTGACTAGTAAGTTCAATATGAGCCAACAATGTACCCTAGCAACCAAAAGGGTCAACCGTATCCTGGGGTGCATTAAGCACAGTACAGCTAACTAGTTGAAAAGAGTGATTGTTCCACTATACTCAGTGTTGGTGCAGCCTCACTGCAAGTACTGTGTGCAGTTGGGGATGCATAATATAAGAAGGATATAAAAATATTAGAATATGTCCAAAGGAGGGCAACAAAGATGTTGGAAGGACTAGAGGGCATGATATGAGGAGCTGAGCAGTGGCTGAGGATAGTTCAGGTTAGAGGAGACTGAGGGATGACCTCTTTGCTGCCTACAGCTTCCTCATGAGGGGGAGCAGAGATGGGGGTGCTGATCTCTTCTCTCTGATGTCTGGTGATAGGGCATGAGGGAATCACTTAAAGCTGCACCAGGGGAAGTTAACGATTGGATATTAGGAAAAAGTTCTTGACAGAGACAGTGGTCAACTACTAGAACAAGCTCCCTGGGAAAGTGATCATGACCTCAAGCCTGTTGGTGTTCAAGAAGTGTTTGGACAATGCTCTTAGATATATGGTTTAACTTTTATGTTGCCCTGTGCGGAGTCAGGAATTGGACACAATGATCCTCATGGATCCCTTCCAACTCAGGATATTCTATGATTCTTCATGTCTTGTTTCAGACGATTATTACATAAAGGTCATACACTTGGTTCTATTTACATCTAAGACTGAACTACTGTAATAACAGTTACACATAGTTATATCTCATACTTGAACTAATGATCAAATAGTAATATATTACTGTAAATTATTAAAGAGAAGTTAACACTTTCTATCCACTCAAAAAATAATTTGGTAACATTTTACTTCCAAGATGAAAACAGATCTGGCAAAATAGTATTTCTGTAAAAATTGTTTCATTCTCTCTTCTGTGTTTAACCCTCTTTGCCATAAAAGGGCATGTTATTAAAAGAAGTTAGCATATTGTAAAAAAAAAAAATCACAGATTTTATAATTTATGGAAAAAAGAAAGATAAGGCTAATATAAATCAAAGATATTGTTGGTACTCTGTGTACCTATTTTTTGCATTTTCAGCTGTAAAAAAGCACAGTGATAGAATATTTCTGCTCTGAGGAGAAACAAGATGTACTGGAAATATACTCATGATATTAATTCATCCCACAAGATAGCTATTTTAATTCTGAAGAATCGTAAGTTATACATGATTAGATAAACAGCAAAGTGTCTATGTACTTTTATCATTAAATAATACCAACTCAGTATAGTATTGTCTTTTGAAAAGAACAGAATATCATGGGTGATAATGTAAGAGGAACAAGTGACTTGAAAATTTATCCAACACAAATTTTAAGCCCTCCATAGCTGCTAACTTTTTAACAACAAATTCTGTTTATAGGAGGATGAAATTGTTGTCCTGTGTCAGTCCAGGCTTTTAATATTGCTTTGTGGCAAAATTTAATCCATATGAAGGATAAACAGAATTTTAATTTTCTCTTCTCATGCTGCAACTTTTGTCTTTTTTTTTCTTCATTTTGCAAGACACTAGTAATCACACCTCTGACTTCTTCACACAGAATTGTAAAGAAATTCAATATCTCCTGTTACCAGTATAGTAAACATTTGAAGAAACTCTTCAGTCATGTTGCTGTTTCTTTCTCTCCTGTAAAGCTCTCCTTCCCTTGACTGCGCAAACTGAGTGGACAGTGAGCTCTAGATGGAGGCAGAGCTGATATTAAGCCAAGGCAAATCTACCTGTCAAGAGCTTTAAAACCACCTTTATATTACTTTCATCTTTACCTAGTCACACTTCCTATAAGTGGAAGCACAAGAACAAAACACATACTCGTAGATTTCATCAGTTCTAAGAGCTACTGCCATGTGGTAAAACTATCCTCTAATACAAATACCAATTACAGCTCCAGTACATTGACCAGAGAGTTTGTGGAGTCTTCATACTGGAGTTATTCAAAACTCTGAGCAACCCGCTTTAGTTGCACCTCCTTTGTGCGGGAGCATGGGACTAGATGATGTCTAGGTATTCCTTCTACCCTCAGCTGTTCTGTGATTCTGTGATATTACTCATTTCACAGATTTCACAGATGCATGCACTTTTGTCAGGAAAATATTGATGTTACACAATTTCAAGGAAAATGGAATACCACATTTATTTAATTTAAGCTACCAAAAATCTTCAAAATCCTAAGAATGCCAGATTTTTGCTTTTGACTGAGAATCCTTCAAGACTCAATGGTTTCTGAAGGTGAAGTGATTTTAAAACAGTGGCCTTTAGCACAATGTTTGTTT
The DNA here is from genome assembly GCA_034008185.1 of Gorsachius magnificus. Taxonomy (NCBI): domain Eukaryota; kingdom Metazoa; phylum Chordata; class Aves; order Pelecaniformes; family Ardeidae; genus Gorsachius; species Gorsachius magnificus. The sequence continues at coordinate 172,183,410 of CM067081.1, forward strand.
CACACTGAAAATGCCAAATAGGTGCTAGAAATGCTTTTCAGTATTCTATTCAGCAAACTGGGTTGTCAGTGTAGCTAAGAAATGGATGACACATTGGTGAATCAAAGCCTGTTATTAACAATAGACCAAAGGGAAAAAAAGAGGGAGAAGCTTACAAGAAAACAATGACTGAAATGTTAAGTAGCAACCATTTTTTCATTCTGTTTTGGATTTTTTTCTCTCAAAAGATACTTTAGAATAGAAATAACAAAGATAGCAGCAGTCCAAGATTCTCTGCAATGCACTTTCCATGTGAATCAATCAAGACTTCAGACATCAAAACTTCCTTTCCTCTGTAATATGCATGAATCTGTTTCCCATTTTCAAAAAGCATATATCATGGAGTTTCTAGACCTGTCTTATTAATCCTCATATTGTTTCCAACAGGAATGTCTGAAAGTAAAATGAAGTGCATGGGTTACTCATACTATGTTAACAAGCTCTGTAGAGACACTCATGAATAAGTAAAATGGTAAGAATAAATAAATTTGTGAACTTTATACATGGTTGCTTTATATTCTAAAACGAACTTAAGACTCTTCCTCAGTTGCTTTGACATCTTATAGCCGCTTGAGTTTAAATTCACTTACCCTTCAAAGAACAAAGCAACCACGTATATAAATTATTTCAGCTGAAAAAAAAAGATGACTTTTAACATGTAGGTGAAATAAAAAGCAATGATGTATGTAACTGAATTTTCTTTTTAAAAGAGTGGATATAACCCAAAAATCATTATTCTTTTAATGTTTACTATTACTCAGATAAGTAATAAATTAAAGTTGTTCAGAACATTTCATTTTACAGGAATTTCAACATCTCATTTTATTTTTAGGATTTATTTTTTACTTAAAGAATAGTTTAATTTTTCAAGCAAGATACACATTTCTGAGCCTACAAAAAATATCTTTCAAATCGTAGGACCACCATTTGCCTCTGACAATTTCTAGTAGTTTTATTAAAGAAAATACCTAGTTCATAAAAGTACTACTAAAGCTATAAATCAAAAGTAACATGTGTTATTAATTTCTGGTCATCATGCTATTAACATTCTAGAAGAAAATGTCAGTAACAATGTGTGTTCTTTGTATACACACACACATATATGGAACTGATCTTTTGTTGTATCTAGCAGAGACGGATGCAGCTGGGGCAGAATAGGAATTTTGGCGCCTTTATTCAAACCATTTCTGATCTAGACAATTTAGCACAGTCTCAGGACTTCCTTGTGTTTAGCTGCTAATGCATAATTCCCATTTGAGGAAGCAATTAGGAAGATTAAAGAATGTCTCAAGGACACTGTCTTTGTGAACTGATATAAAAACATACTGGCACAATCAGATTCTGTAATCCTTATTTTTTACCTCATATTCCATCCTTTTTTACCTCCTGCATACACAGAATCTTTACTTACATTCTCTTCCTTTATTCACATCCTTGTGCATACCCACTTTCTCCAGACCACACATACAGTCATATATAAGCACAGGCAGACTCCATCCCAAGCCCATTCCTCTTCCAAATTCTATCATATTCCCACACCCACACATACACAATTTCTCCAGACTTACCATCGGCTCAATTTATTTTAATGAAAAGAAAGGAAAAGGAAGTTGGCATGAATAGTAATACATGTCTAACCACTTTACAAAGACACTGACATGGAATTACTTATTCTATCTACATCCATGATAACTTAAACTCAAAATGATGTTGCTCAGTGAATAATAAAGGCATTAATAATTGTTTACTACTTAAAAAAAAAAAAGAATTGCCTGTGGATAACAAAAGTTTATAAATTATTAAATCCTTTGGTATTCAGTATACTTGCAGCAATCATGGTGAACTCCTTTGGTTTTAGTAAGAATGTAAAATAGCATGTAATTCCATAATAATTTCCACATACTTCAGAATTGGTAACTGTCAAAAATACTGCTTTTCTTTAGAGAAAGGGAAGGGAAGGGAAGGGAAGGGAAGGGAAGGGAAGGGAAGGGAAGGGAAGGGAAGGGTTGGGTTTATACTTCAAGATCCCTCCAAAGATAGTGTCTGGTAGACATATAAAAATGAGCTTACAATAGTGAAAATCTATGCAGATCAGATGAGGTTTTAAACTTATTTGATACCCACCATTGGACAGACAGCACTACGGATAGGTTGGTAGTTGAATCTGGAGTAATGTCTAGTCAGTCTGAACCTAAACAAAACCAAACAAAGAAAGGAAAAAAACATGAACAAAATAAAGAGAAGGAATGAGGAAAAAAAAAAAAAACAACCACAAGAGAAATATGTGAGCTCAAATAAAAATTATGGAGTGGACAAGACTGTTTTGAAACAGAGCAAGCAAAGAAAACAGAAATATTCAGACTCCTCAGAAGGGAAAAGCAGAAGTTTAAAGAAGAGATGAGAGAAAAAAGACAAACACAAATTTGAAACCAGATTCTTATTAAAACAAAAATATTAGATCTATTTACTTCAGAAAAGTCATAAAGGAGAACAGTTAAAGGCCTATAGTGACTCCCTCAAGAACAAACACAAGAACGGGAGTGTATAAAGATAATACGTGCTGTCTAGTTGTATTAGAAAACATGTTTTCTTTACAGAAAAAAAAACATTTTATTTTCTTATTTACTGTCATCTCATGGGTTCAAAAGAAATCATGTTTCAGGGTCCACTGAAATCAGCTTTCTTTCCTAATCTTTTTAGATGGAAGCTCCATTTCTCTCTATAGTACACTAGCTTCCTTTTTCTTTAGTATGGATAGCATGGCTACACTTAATGGAAAATGAAGTTTTGTGTCCCTACATTGTTAGCAACATAGTATATAAATTTAGTGGGTACCAATGACAGAGAAGTAGATATGTAGACTCTTTCAGACTTCTATCATTTCACCTTAGCAACCTAGTACTTTCAAGTAGTGGTGGATCCCTGAAAGAAAGTATTTTTCTCTCTACATTGCAGAGAAGAATTAGATCCAACACAATATTTACCTTAATTTTCACTGTTTTTTAGACATTATTTGGATACTTCAGCTTCTTAGTGAACTGGACTTAGTTTCATGATTTCTGTCCTTTTAAAATTCTTAGTCCAAGTGATCCCGTAGGGATTCCCCTTAAACGCCTAACCTTACAACCAGAATAATTTAAATCATTCATATTTTTAAAAGCTTTTTATAAGCAAAAATGTTGTTCCACCCATCACTATTATCAGCTGATATCACTTTCTGTTGGAAATGTTTTCAAATGTATTTGCAGAGCCTTGCTGTAGTGTTTGGTAAACATATAAGAATTGCATGGAATGCAGTTTCATAACATACACATTAACAGCCAATATCTGTAATTAGCAATAATTAAGAGATAGTGTTCCTATAGGACAGGTTGAGTTTTGCTACAGAGGCAGAAAATGGGGAAAAGCTCAAACTAAACTGAAACAAAAAAAAATACAAAACACAGAAATCTGAAAGCAGAAGGGTGACTACAGTATTTATCTGATAAAATAAGACAAAACTGAGACATTTGGGTTTCATAAGTATTAAAAATAAAGGTGGATCATGGAACATCCAAATTATTAATTAAAAACATGAAGCACCATCTGTTTGTTATCCTCTATAAGCAGCAGAGAAAAGACTCTGCATTGTGTTACATATGGAAACAGTTTCGCTAAGCATATTGTGTTTCTGCAGCGTCTGGACCACACCAAAGTCCATTGCTCTAGAGTGTCTGAGCAATATTCAGCACTGCAGACTAGTGTTTTAAAGGAACCTGCCCGACTATAAATTAGCGCTTCTTTCTAGTAACAATATACCAGATAGAAAGAATATTCTTCTGACATTCCTTCTACACAGACCTTGAGTCCATACACAATTAGAATGAAAGAAATTACTCATTCACTTACCCTCAAAAGCAATTGAGCATGAAGGAATGGGTAATAAGAATCTTGGATTCAACTCACAGTTGCAGAGCCAATAGGAAGGAGATGGAGTGATGCTCATTTATTCATTGTATAATAAAGCAATGAACGACTACCTATTTGGAGCCAACAGATGGGGGTGTTAAAAGGAGAGTGTATAGCATATGTGAACTTCAGGTATTCCAAATACTGTTACGTCTTTGGATGGTGCCTAAAATGCTAGTCAAGGCTTTCTATACCATCGTCTTCTCAGTCATTTTTATGCAGACACTAATCTAGCCTTACAGATAGACTTAACAGAAAGTGAGATGCTAGTATTTCACTCTTACTTAAAATGAAGCAATTTACCATACAAATATTGCTCGTTATTACATGTTGTATCACAAGACAAATGAGATGTTCTTTGGCAGCTCACAGAAAACCTTCCAAATGTACTCCATCCTACTGGTGCTTTTATTTTGTCTTTTCAAATTACCCTAATATTCTTGACTTTTGTCCAAAATTCAATAGCTATGGGGATTATTTCCATGTTTGTATTATAAAATGTAGGAATAACTATAGGACAGCTCTCTGTTACATCTGGTACTATTCATTTAACACCTAATCTTGAAGCCTGTCTCACAAAGCCATTTTACAATTCTCTCAGTATTGGAAAAAATAGTTGTTTAAATTTTTCATTATTAATTATTCATTTAGTTTGACATTGGTTTAGAAGGCATTTTGAGTCACTGACTAGATATTTTTTTTCCAGCTTTATGATGGGAAAAATACCTATTGATTTGACATTTGATTCTGAGTGCAAGAAAATAATAAAGGATTACTGTTGCTGTAATTTTCATAAAGGTTTTGCTACTATTGCCTGCATAACTGTACAACATTGCATATATTTATAATCAGAATTTTTCTGATTCTCAGAAGGCAGAATGAAGAGTCATACGATTGTTAAGTCTTAAAGAAAAGATCATATTATATGCTTTGGATTTGGATATGGAGAGACCACTTTAAAGTTTCTATAATGAGAACTATTGCCAAGGATTCTATCTTAGGGGAGGATTTAACCATTCTAGATATGGTCTAACAAATAAATGCTGTCAATACTAATAATATCTAATTGTTCCTGCATGGAAAAACTGGCAGAATTCCCCATTAAGTGGCAATTAAACAAGAGATAATGTCATTATAGATGCAATGCAGTAATTAATGCACATCCTTTTCCCAGGATATGTTTGCATGCTCTCTGTTTATAGCTTTGTAGCCTTTTTTAATATACGTGGTTATTTATGAGGTTTTTTTGAACCTCACGGATACACTGAGATATATAGACAAATATTGCAAATATTTATTGAATTAATTCGGTTTGACATTCATATAGCCTAAGTTTAATCATGAAAAAGTTTGTCACATAGTCAATTGTTCAGAATTTCAAGGAAACAGTAGAGGAATACAGTGACAAATCTCTTTTTGATATTTCTAATACAGTTTTCATAAATTAATGAAACAGTTGAGTAAAATCTTCAATCTAATTTTTTTTAACTAAAGGAAGAAATGTGAAAATATTCTCAACTGACTTGTATCAGTTGTTATTTGGTTGTTACCAGAGAAATTTGTGAAGATACAGTTACATTTGAATTCTCAAATGCTTTTCTTTGGTAAGCAGGCATCCTCAGAAAAGTTTAGAGAGCCAGGCATTCAGGACACGCCCTACTGCCCATGCAAAACTTAAAGGAAGACTAAGGTTAGTAATTATTTTTCTCTTATTATCTACATGAAGTTCCTAAGGGCTACAGAGGAAAGTGAAGAATAAGAATTCCATCCATGAAAGAAAAGAATTCCATCCTACAGTAGATTCTTTCAGGCACTGATGTATGGTTCATCACTTAGCTGTTTCTTCAAATGTGTAAATGTATTGAAATCTAGCAGACTGGCTCACTCCGTGTATTGAATGCACAGCCTTTCATGAGAGGCAGTAGGCATTTTAGAGGTAACATTGATCTGGTGAGGTCTGCTTTAAACATTCGCATTAAGAATTCTGCTCTTCTGAGTCTATTCCATTCTTTAGGAATCATGTATTTCACAATTTCCAGTATTTCTACTTTACTTTTTTCCACTTGAGTCTACTTAAGAGGCTCAGGCATTCCTATAAGAGATGTTGCAATTCCTCATTGTCCAACACAAAGCCTAGCTCCCAGATTCAGGTATTCTCTATTTCTTCCTATTTATTCTACTTTTATTCCCATTCTAATTCTACCTTTATCCCCAGTTAGTGTTCAGCCCCTGCAAAGTGGCATAACACCACAAAAAGTGGTCTGCAACTAACCAACAGAACCCTTATCTTTTTTTTTTTTTTTTTTTAACTAAGTTCAGTGGTAAGTAAGCGTAAAAACCATTCTGCAAAAATATTTTAGGGAACGATCGCTTGTCTAGAAAGTAAAGAAATCACTTTCCTTAGTCAGCTTTCCATGTATACAGATAAGATACTATAACGTAAATCTTTAGTTCTTCTTAGTGAGTGTACTTAGAAGACTGTTTGACTATTTCTGTGGGAAAGTCACTGTTAGTAAGAAATTACACTTTACCAATAGATACTTAATTCATCTGGAATCCTCATTGACAATCTTCAGAGAAGGAGCTCCTCATCTGAAAAACACAGGTTTCTAAATGCAATAACTCATCTAATATTTTAAATAAAAATATGTCACAAATATTAAAACTAGGGCTGTGAGGTTGTTTTATATTCTTAAGTTGTTCAGATGATTTTTAAATTACATCCTAATGTTTTAATTTATCTTTCCTTTTGAAAACTCTGTTCTGCTTTGTGGAGGTCAACTTTTTTTTCTTTTTATTTTTAGTAAAGCAATAGTTCACAGGAAGGCATTCTGAAATTAGGTGCTTTGTTTGGCGGGAGAAAGATCCAGGAAAGGAAGGCAGTAAAATTGCTACTGATATTTGTATGAACTATGTCATTTGTAATATCTAGCTGTTATTTTCATATACATAGGGACATTAAAGTAAATCTAAAGTCGGTCCATATGCTTTATCATTATGAACCATATGAGGGAAATTTGAATTGAGCACATTAAATGCATGACATGCCCCACATAAAAGTTTCAGAGAAAATGCTGGCAATTATCTATATGACTTTTTTTTTTTCCCCCACTACAAAGGAAGTCCTGTGTCACCCAACCACTTCATTCCTTTTGACCCAATTTCAGTGTAGGAAATCAACTCTATTTTTGCAATACACCTGAAAGAGTGGCCCATTTAGTGATTTGGCAGAAAAAGAAATGAAAGCTTCTGCAGTTCATAAGATAATACTTTTATGATTTCATTGAAGTTACCTCATAAATATAATGATAAACAGAAGGTCTTGCTATTTTTCTGGCGGGAATAACTTGAAAAAAAGAATATAATTTCCCTTGTGGTTTTGCTGTGCCATATGGATTTTTTCTAGGAATATTTTTAGCAGGTTAAAAAATTGAGTGGATATCTTTTACACACAGACAGCCAAGCTATCCTATTACTACACAGCTCTTCAGAGCTCTACAGCACAGCTACAGTGATTGTAAGCATGGTGATATTTTTTGATGGTAGCGTTACTCATTGTACCAATGTCTGTCAGGACTAGATTGTGGTTTCTTTCCACGTTCTTGTAAAGAAACAAGGGTTTAATGTACAGTCCAGATATTTATATTACAATATTTAATAGTAATTATTAAGTTGAAATAGAGGAAAGAAGTGGCAGAAGTAGATAAGCATTTTTGTTGGATCATGTATTGAGTCTTTTTAGAGTTCATATATGAAGATTTACTACCTTACAGTTTAAATCAAGTTTTGTTCAAATGCATACTAATAATAACTTTTTGCAAATGGTTTGTATGCATTATGTTTATTCATTGATAGAATGACTATTAGTGATACTGGCAGACAACTATTAACATCAAAATTCAAGTATTTGTTTACTGGTTAAGCACTCACTGAAAGCTATGGTCCACTGCAATCTTACACTGGACAGAGATGTACGGTGCATTATGGGGACATACAGCTACAGCTATATTGTGAGAGAGGTATATCGCAATATAGAACAATAGAGAAGTGCAGTTTAATGCTGTATGAACTTGAAATGTCACCACCTCACAACCAAAGCAGATTTTACAGTATACTGTTCTTTGACAAGTTCCAATTTTTCAACTCAACTAGGTACAAAATCCAAGTGTTGAAATAGCTGAATTTCCCCATGGAACAGTAATTTCAATTTTTGCTCAGCTCTACTTAATGTTACCTCAACAAGCTTCCTTTTTGCCTGTTACACAGGTTTGTCTGCATTACCAGTGGGAAAGCATCCTTCATTTATGAGGTGGGAAAGCAACCACTGCAGAGCCATTACTTCCCCTTACCATAATGGTGTGAGGAGAGTAGGCTGAGCCTTGATATTATTTCTTTACCCAAGAATGTAACTGCACTAACACAGTGACACCTGGCTGTATAATTGCATGAAGTATAGAGCTGTTGTATTACAGTCTATTCTACCCAGAGGTGATGGTGGAAGGTAGATTGTGACTGAGTTACAATCTGTGTCTGGGGCACTGCAAAAAAAATCACATGCTGTTTGCTCTTTCTATGTGCCATAGGCACAGTAATTGTACAAAGTCACAGTTCAGTTATTAGCTATAGCCACTGCAAAGACTGTGGCCTAGCAATATATCAACGGAGTAATTGTTTGGTTAGGATAACAATGTCATTAATTTCAGGAAAATTATGATTTTACCCTAGGACTGAAAAAAAACCTTTTTGAAATGCGATCTCTCTACAGAGGAAATCAAATACAAATCATCTGTAGCTCCAGCAAATTTCAGATCTACTGGATTTTCAGTGTATTATCTCTTTATTAAATTTTAGTTTCTTAGAAAGTCTACATTTATTATTTATTATTTCTTGTCTCCAAAATTACTTTTAAGAGCAATAAAATTATTATGTGAAGATGTACTTCAATATTCATTGACTTGACAGTTTCACCATAATGTAAACCAATATTTTGATATTGCAGATTTCTGTATTATATCATTTAACATCTCCCATGTTCAAGCAGAAAAGCAGAAGGAAATAGCTTTTGCATACTCACTGTATGTTGCTATTAAGGGGAAACCTAAGACACCGGTTCTTGAACATAAGGCTGTTTTCTTCTCTGTGAAGTTAGACTGAAGTTAGTGGGACTCTCCCAGGACAGTGCTGCTGTTCAAATTTTGGACATTGTGTTCCAGCCCCAACATGTCTCTTTGCTACCTGTATGTATACATATGCAGTACTGAAAAATAATTAGCTAAGATATTAGGAATAAATTTCTAACCAAGTTCACCTTAATAAAAATTTTACATCCAAAAAAGAGTTTTGCTTATCCATCCAGTTATTTGTGTTTTGAAATTATTTGTTAACCTATGAACAGAGCAAAATTAATCTTCTTTTATTATCGTGCGTACATATGCCAAGTATGATCAGGTACAGCCACATGTAAGCTCATAAAACACTCATCATTCCTCTTTCCTTGCTTTCTAAAAGAAAGCATAGCAAACTGAGCATGCAATTTAATGAGAACCAAAAAAACTGAACTTCTACCTGGTCTGCCTAGCTGCAGAAATGACATTAATCTTTGCACCATGATTCAATGTTTTCAGGTACTTAAGGTCCATTGGTATTTCAGGCAAAGCTCTGTGATCTATGACATGACAATATTATATTAAAAAAGGATAATTAGTCCTTTTAGGAGAAGATACAAGAAAGAACATTGGAAAGAATTTGTACAGTGGATTACTGTATTTATAATAAAAGGATTCTCCTGGACTGGCACAGATGTTACAAAGGATTGAACTCAGTCAATCATACTACTTTACTTCTGCCAAATTAATTGTAATCTAAATTATTTTATTTTTTTTGTCAGCAACTTATTTATGGTTTAATGCCTTCCTGTGTATTTACTTAATAGATTACAAATGGAGCCTGTTGAGTTTCATAGTTAGGGTTCAGAGCTCCAGAAAGGACATTTGCTCAGAAAACTACATTAGCTTCAGCATTCTTCTCTTGGATGCCTCACTTTTCATCTCATGAGCACACCTATATAACTGTTTTCTGAGAACAGATTGACTAACATCATGTTGGTCTCAATAGTCTCATTACCTACTGGTTTTGAGAGTCAATGACAAATAACAATAATGTAAACCCACTGAAGAATGTTTTGAAATTTCAGAGACAGGTACAAAGTGCATTTTGTTGGAAACAGACATAGAGACTCTGTCTACATAGTAAGCAGAGAGACTCCAAATACTTACTTAAAACAAAAAGAAAAAAAAAAAAAGACACTACAAGTACTCAATATATCAAGTTAAGCATTGCATATGGCTTTGCACGTTCAGTGCCTAGAGGATGAATGAGCAGAAACACCTACCGGGGATTAACCAAATAATCCAGTCTGCCTAGAGAAAGAAAAGTAACTGTATTGATCTTGGACATAATAAAAGCTTGATTTTCCTTAGACCTTTGGAAAATTGGACTGATGATACTGCCTGTTCTCACTAATGAAAGCAGAATCAGCTGCTAATATACTGTTCTCATTAGAGCCAATAGCTTCACATAATTTCCATTTATGCATTAAAATAAAAGTGTAATGGAGTAGGATAAATTTTAGTCTTGTGAAATTGTAGACTTAAATGTCTCAGCTAAGGAAAGTACTTATGTGCCATGTGTCTCTGAAAAGTATGCAATAGTAGCCTCATTTATTTTTGTTTTTCTAGACTCCTGAAAGAATCCAGTTCGACCTCCTGACCAAGCCCATTGAAAAGGATTTCCCTTTTTTGTGGAGTTCCAGTCTGCCTTATGAGCAAGTACATGCATCTATTTGCTACAAAAAGTATTTATTTTGTCTTTTAAGGCTCCTATTCTTTAGATCCTTTTGCAGTCTCATGGCATGGCATATCATATGTACTGTGTCACTCATCTCAGTTTATCACTCATTATATATAGGCGCTTTTTCTTTTATTTCAAAACTAACTTGGACTTTCTCATATAAACTATTGATAATGTAGTCCATTCTCTGTTATCTGCATAAGAATTCACTATTATAGCACATAATTTATTGATTATATGATCAGTTTTTAGCTGTCTCTCTCACTGAAGCATTTCCTTTTGTACTTTTCTTATAAGCAGCAATAAAGTTTAAAATTGTTTATTGTTCACAAATATTCACATGTTAATGACCCATCAAATGCAGTAAGGATATCAGATTGTTAACCGTTGCCTAAATTCTATGGGGTCTGCCAAGACATTGACTATTAATATGCAGGAATGGAAAGTTAAAATAATCACATTCATACAATAGAAAAAAAAAAGAAAGAAAGAAACTCACAACAGCTGTTAATTAGACACGGGCAAAAACTGAGATACCCATGTGCAAGAACAATAGAAATTTGCTAGTGTGAAAAATTCATTAATTCCAAGGAATTAGTTTCTTCCTGTGTGTGTTTCTAAAGAGAAGTCCGCCAGAAAGTCTTTCTGCTTCTGAAATAAAGTTTTTTCTGTGTAGTTAGATAACCCTGGCAATGTAGAATGATACAAGTTTATGCCAAACATACACAAACACTAGCTTGAAGATAACTGTGAAATTATCCCATTCATCTCCATGGAGTGTTAAATGTGAGGTCTAATTAGCTAAATCTGCTCACCATTTTACTGCTGATCACCCTCCTTTAAATATACAACTAAAGCTATGGTTACATGGCACTCTTAGGCTTAGAGTCAGGGGAGCTACTGAAGCCATAAACCCAAAACAGCCTGTAGGGTCCAGAAACTTTTGTTATGATCTTGACCGCCGAATCCATTTCTTTTTTTGTGAACTTTTTTTTTATTTTCTTGATTGTTGTTATTGTTGCTTTTTCCATGGTGAGACATTCATTCATTAAAGAAACTATATCAAACTATGAACTACTTACTTAGTAAACTTCAAAAGGTTTTCAGACACCCAAAGTGTGAGCATACTCAGGTTTAAACTGATGGTGGCTCTCCACTGTTAGATTTTTCAATATATTTACCACAGTTAAGAATTCACTAATATATGGGTTTTTTTCAAAATGCTACTTATATAAAAAGCATGGAAAGAAAACTGTGGAGTGAAAATGACAGACAGACTCAGAATGTTCCTAAGAAAAGGCAAGGCAAGCTTAAGTTTAAATCCCGAGGCAACAAACTACATATGTTCACCACATGAGCAGGAGACATGATTATGGTGGGTGTGAAAGCTATTCTGTATCCTTAATATAGACTTTGTACACTTCCTTTGAGCATCTGCTAACATTTTAAATTTTGAAGTGGAAGTTTTAAAGATACTGAACAGGTGGCAGCAATGTCTCAGAAGCTGTGAAGTGGAGATGAATTAATAGGAAGATGGAAGGTGGAGTAACAGGAGATGTGAGACACCTATGTGTTCATTACTCTCATGGGCAATAGGTGTCTGGGCCAAAAAATCAAAAAGTAGCCTTTATGACCTCCTTAATTCAGTATGATTTCCAGTGTGCTATTGATTTTGGCGATGGATAAGTAGCATGACACCTCAAAGACAGAAAGGCGGGGTGGAGAAAAATGAAATTGTAGTTCTGTGCAGGACTGTGTCAGTCAGTCTGTCTGCCTAAGTGGCAGACAAAAAACTGCTACATCCATGAACATGGATCCTCTTAGACATGTTCTACGTCAAATCTGAATAACACCTTTGGTAGCAGGAGGTTGAAGGTATTCTGCTCTTGAAATCTTGATCTGCACCTGTCATGAACAGTCCAACACTTGTTTACTGCAGTTTTCCGAGATATAAAACAGGGCTCATGCTACTGGTCATTCAGAAGTCCTCTAAAATGATTAACAGGATTAAACACTGAAATTTTTATGTATGAGCTTTCAGTTAGTAGAAAGTGCATAAGTTAAATAGCTTCCTGAACTGTAAATCTGAACAATCCCTTATTTGAACATACTCATAAATAGTTAACACAATCCAAACCCCATTTATGGTTGTGTAAATTTGATTCAATATCTAACATTACTGAACACCAGAGCATAGTAAGTTTATATATATTATGGGTAAGACAAAATAAAATATTTTTTAAAAAGATAATTTGAAGAGCTGAATTAATTTGAAAGTGGTAAAACTTCTACTGTTCAGAACCCACCTTGCGGAAAATATTTGTATACAGAGATAAATAATTAAATATTTCTGGTAAGTGTTACCAAGCAAGGACACCTCTGACTGGATGTCCTCGTTAGTTTAGTGATGCAGTGCTCTTCAATGTTACAATGAGCATTTTTCCTACAGTAATATAAAAGTTTTAAGAGACCAGTAAATCAAAACATTTTGAAGATACATTTTTTGATGAATTTACTGAGTATTTTCTATATCAGTCACAGTGCAATTCTTCTCTTAGTAGCATTGCCTCTGGTTTCACATAAGTAGCAGTCTGATCAAATCGATTACAGAATACAACATATTAGTAAAGCTGGTTTCAGTCAGCCCTCCCTTTCATTTGCCTTTAATTTACATAGGAGCCTTTCAGTCAAGGTAATAGTCAACTGCTCTGAGAGACTGAATGAGTCTATCTTTATGCAATATTTAATCAGTGATTGTCTACTTTGATTTGGATGAAACAACCCTAGCTCCTGCTGCTTTCACTGTAACCCATTTCTGGAAAACAATATGGTTCCCTTGATTGCAGAGTGGGTTTACTGGCTAGGAATTTATTCAGATTAATAAATCCTTTCCTTTTTTACTAAGCCTTCTTTTTGATATGGAAGGGCATGTGGGTAATCAGACAATCATCGTTACCCCTTTTAAAATATAGAACATTTTCTTTTTCTACTCTGAAAATAACTGTAGTCACAATTAGCTAGAATTATCGCTATGGTTTCTACTCTGTCAAAGTTGCATGACTTGATTAAGCTGTATTATTACTGTCAACACTATGTATCAGCTAAAACTATTCTGTTGCACAAGCTGTCTGCATCACAAGTCAACTGTGAAATGGTATAGCCAAAGATCTTCAAGGATCTTTAAAAATTATGTATATGACGTGTTCCTTGAAGCCATGGGTAGAAAAGGAGAACAGTAGAATACTTTGTTTACCGACAAAAAGGTATGCTACCTCAGGAAGTTATCAAGGTTTGATGGCAGTATTCAGCATACTGAAACACTAGAATATTGTTGGCTGTTTAGGGAGTTTCTGGTGAACCCTGTGCTCTAGGGATTCAATTCTAAGGGTCTGTTTAGTCAAGGTAGAGAAGAAAGTAAGCTATGATACTTTTAATTATCTAGCATAGTCTCTTAGCAGTACATTTTTGGCAAGCACATAGAAGCAGGCATTCAAAAGGGGTTTTAACAGAGCAGTTGAATTTTTAGTCACATCTCTTTTACCGTGGTAACTATGCTGTATCTATTGCAGGTAAGCATTCTGCATATCAAGATTACCTTTTTATAGTTTTCAGCTTTCTGGAGTTGTGCAGAGAAGCAGAAGAGAACACACAAGGCTTTTTAGCAAACATGCAGCAGTCAACAGCTGTAGGTTTACAGACTGAATCCTTCTGCCTTTGCACATCTGGCCCCACAATTAGCAGAAGAAGCCAATGCCCAAATACTTGCCCACAGCTACTGTCCTTTTCACAACCTAAACCCACTCAGACTCTCAAAATCACAAGATTGACTTGAATTTTTTTCAGATAAATAGTGTGGTTTGGATTTCTTATGGTTTCCATTTTAAGAGTCTCTAGGGACACTTTTTTTCCTCAAAGACAGTAAAGACAGCAGTGTAGGATCTTGAAAGTAAAACTAAGTGTATTTGCTATATGAAAGGCTTTTCAAAAAACCTTAGGTTTTATAGGCTCAATTTGGTGAGAAATACAAGCAATTAAGAGCCATCAATGACAGTGGGCATAGAGTATGTAAATGTGTCTTTGGATTTGGGCCCCACCTTCTACGTACCCCAGCTTCTCAGAAAATGGAGATTATCAAACACTGTGAGGAATAAATAATAAATATGTTAAGCAGTCATATACTACTAGCAAAAGATACATAAATACCTAAGATAACAGAACTATGGGTGATAAAATTTACTGACTGAAATTCTGTATTCACGTGACTCCAGAAGCATGGGTCCTTAAAAAAAGAAAAATCTACATCATATCCCAAGATTCATTAAAGCCTAGTAATAGTAGGCACAATGGGCACAGCAAAACACAGCTCATCACTTCTGTTGAAAAAATATTGGATTAATTTATAGTAGTGACTCCAGTGTAAGCTGATCTGGAAATACTCAGCACATTCCATTCTCTCTCTTATAAAAAAAAAAAAAAAAAAAAAAAAAAAAGAAAAAAAAAAAAGAGATATTAACTTTCCAGCAATTGATCACAGAAAAAATACCAGTCTGGTTGAGTTACCTTTGTACTTTGTAAGTGTGCATAATATTACAGTGTCACCATGGTTATGGAAATAATTCTTTGCATGGTTCATTTTAAATACACAAATAACATGCAGAGAAAAAGCCACAGCACAAAGGAAATTCAGCAATGGAATGCAAAAAGAAGACTGAGTGATACCAAAGATACAAGCTTAATAACATGTAAGATCCAATTACCAACAGCTGGCCTGTATCCGGGCTGGGTTTGTGAAGGAGGTGTGAATGACATAGCCAATGCTTTATCCCACAGCATTATTTATGAAAGTCACTAAAACCGTAACTTCACATTAGGAAGTACTTGACATAAAAATCTAAAAATAATTGCCTGGGTTTATATACATAGTTTAGAGATCACGTACAAAACTGCTGTATTAACAAATGGGGTCTCTTTCAAATGGAGGTCACATCTATGCTAGTTTTCAGGTATGTCTTTAAGAAGGGAGATTACAGCAAGCGTATCCACATGTGATAGTTTCATATTGTGTTCTGCCATTCTGACTTTCTTCTGAATGTAGTAGCAATAACACAACTTCTGCACCTTTTTGTGTGGTTTCTTCAAAACAGAAAAAGAACTTGCAACTAACAAGTTGTGCACATTTGTTCTGCTTCAATTGCCCCATAATGTGTTGATAACAATAATTCACGTAAGAAGCACCTGCAGCCTTTGTAGGTTTCCTTGGCTAGCAAGAGCTTCTGTAGTTCATTTTTTTTCCAGTAAGTTGAAGAAATGTTCAAAACCAAAAAAGGCTAACCATCGCACTGTGTCATGATCTTCCAGAATGACATGAAATTGCTCATTAAAATTTTTTCATAGAATAGAAAAGGCAGGATCTAGACATTAATGTTTTTTGTTTCCTCCCCCACCACCACTACCACCACCACCAAATGGTATTGCTTTTCTTCCTCTGAAGTTACATTCATTCCTTATAACCTAAGGAAAGTATTGTAACAGTTTTTCCTTCTTGAATGAGCTGTTGCTACTATGAGTGTACTATTGTTTTATTTATGGTCTACATATGAAACTTGTTTTATTTACGGTCTGCATATGAAATTGAGCTGGCCTATTTCAATCAGTGCAATATTACAGTTTTCAGGAATAAGTTCTGGCTGTTTGAAAAGCCTAATAAAGTGGAAGAGTGTATGAGGAATAAGTAGCAGATTGAAGTAAAAACTCTTACACTTCTTCCTCTGAATACTGAGTTCAGAAATTCCATCATTTTTCTCCATTGGCCATGTCTACTGTGAGCTACAGTTTAGATCACAGAATCATGCTGGTTGGAATGGACCTCCATGGACGCTAGTGTAACCACATGCTCAAAACAGGTCCAATAAAAACACGTTTCTCAGGGCCATGTCCAGGCAAGATTTGAATGGCTCCATGACCTCTCTGGAAACCTATTCCAGTGTTTTACCACCCTCAGGGAGAAAGATTTTTCTCTCTTTTCTCCCCTCACATGTAATACGCTCTATCACGCTGATCATTTTGGTGGCTCTTCAAAGAGCTTGCTCCAGTATGCCCATGTCTGTCTTGTACAGGGAGCCCAGAACAATACACTACTCCAGATGTAATCTCAGAATAGGTGTCATGTAGAGAGGAAGGATCACTTTCCTGGACCTCCTGGCAGTATTCCTGCTAGTATAGCCCAGGAGGTGGTTGGTCTTTTTGCAGTGACTGCTGAACCACATTCCAGTTCTTATGTAGCAGGACCCTCAGATCCCTTTTCTGCAAAACTGCTTTCCAACTGGTTGGCTCCCAGCTGGTACAGTTGCATGGCATTATTCCTTACTAGATTAAGACTTTGCATTTGTCTTTGTTAATCTTTATGATGTCTCTACTAGGCCATTTCTCCAGTCTCTCAAGGTTTCTCTGAATAACATCCCTATCCTCCACAGCACTGATCTGTCCTCACAGTTTGTTAGAGACAATGAACTTGCTGGTTCCACTCTATCCCATCATCCAGGTAATTAATAAAATTGTTAAACATTGTTGTCCCAGCAGCCACCACTGAAGGACACCACCTGTAACTAGCCACTGGTTGAACTTTGGACCTCAGATCACAACCCTCTGAGCCCAACGCTCCAGACAATTTTCCAACCAACAATATGTCCGCTTATCAGTCCATATCTCACTAATTTCCCTGTAATGATATTATGCCAAACAGTGTCAAAGCCCTTGCTAACGTCAAGGTACACAACAGTCACTTCTCTTTCTTTAGCCTTGCAGCCCATCATCTCATCAGGCAAAACAATCAGGTTAGTGAGGCATAATCTGCCCTTTGTAATTCATGCTGGTTGTTCCAAATCAAATTGTCATCCTTCTTGTGGCTGGAAAAGACTTTACAGAGTTCTCGGTGACTAGGATGAGATTTTCCAGCTTGTAGTTCCCTGGATTCTCCTTTTCACCCTTCCTGAAGATGGCTGTGACATCCATGCTGCAAGTATTCACTTCATGAGTATGTGACTGCAGATGAGGGCCTTCAGTAGAAATCTCACTGCAGATGAATGATGACCATGTCCCAAACAACCTTGTGTTCAGAATAAGAGTTTATGTCTCATGCAACATGAAGTTCAGTTATGGCTTGGAAAGGACACAGAAGATACTAGTAGAACTAGCAGAAAAAATAGTTACTTCCAATCAAGTTTCAGGCCTTAGAAGTAGATAGACTAAAATGTTCAAAAAATACACAGAAGAGCAGGGTTCCAATCCCTAAACAGCCACATGAAGACTTCAGATGATAAGAAAATCAATTTTAACACATTGCTTAGAAACAGTGAGAATATGGATATTTGTTATTACTTCTTTACAAAGTTATAATGGGTTTATAATGCAGCATGTCCTCTGCTTCTGGACCTCATGTCTTCCATGAATTATGCCCATACACCTCGCAATTTTTGAGGTTAGTGTTCACAATGCCCTTTTAAATGTTAATTCTTAGTAGGATTAAATATTTAAAAGAGCTGTTAATTTTTTTTTCTTCTTTCCAGTATATTTAGATTGAATACAGACAAGTTGCAGATAAAATCACTTAATTTGAAATACATGCTTTGTTAACATCCTACAATATGTAGCGGAGAATGTTTAATATTTGTATGTTATCCAAATCTAACATGTCATAATCATCTCCAGTATTCTTTCATGACACCAGCTCAGCTGCTGTCGTGCAAGAATTAGCACTTTACCTCTAGGTATTCTACTTTATTCCACGTGTTCATCTCTCACATTATTTTCAGATATATTTTGGACTAAGTAACTATCCAAGGGTACATTATGTGTTGCAAAGACATGTACTCCCTTCTTGGTGTGCTCACTGATTTATTAGTACTAATGGAAGTTAAGTGCAAGCACATCACTGAGAGAGCAATCCCTGATGAGAGAACAAAATAGCTGGGTAAAATGGGTTTCACTGTCAATATCACAGTTGTCATTTGAAAAAACAGAAAATTTAATTAAAGAAGACATATAATCATTTCTCTATTTACTTCTCACCTATCTTCAGTATCCATAGGAATTGTCCCACAGTTTAAGTGCTAAGAGCACAGATTATACATACATACTTTAAAGATGCATTTTGATCTAATAATTTTAACAGAATTCAAATAGACACTACATTTTCTCAGTGATAAAAATTTTGGCCAACATTGATAAGAATTAATTTCTTTTGTACATGCAGTCCAAAAAATTTTCAAGCACTGAGGAGCACAGTTGCCTATTTCATCAGATTTCCCCTATGGTTTTGAACAAGCCACTTAAGGATAAATCTATGCTGCAGCACCCAGTGTTCGTGCAGCTGACCCCTTTACAGAACCCACTTTGAGAAAGGGACTTCATTAAAGATTAATAATCCTGAACCTTCTCATGAATTTTGGAACCCAGGAGCTTTCTGTATTCAAAACATGAAAAGATGTAATAGTACCAAATGGGATAATCAGAGCACCCAGAACTGCTAGCTTCAAATTTGAAGGAATCCAAACCCACCTTTCCAGGAGAGTGCTCTACCAATATATGGTCTTGTGAGAGGGTTCCATCATTCCTCATAACTATTAATTTTTAATTAGGCTAACTAATTAGTCTGTTGGCCTTTCCATAAGCTTGTAGCCAAAACTTAGGCTTTTTGCCCGAACCAGTACAACCTCAAGTTTCATTCTCTTCCCCAAGAGATTCTATGGTAGGATGCAGTAGAGATTACTGCAGCAGAGGCCTGAACATAGAAAGTCCATCTCTTGGAAGAAAGTCATATATCCAAATGCTTAAAATCATTTTAACACCCTTTCTTGTCCTTGGAGAAGATATTCAAGCACATTTTCCCTACTCATATTCTGAGTATTATATAAAAAACAACTTGAGGTATGTTCCTCCACTGTATGCAAATCATCATATCACCGTGTCTGTGGTCTAACCCCTGAACCATTCCTAATAAAGGATAGTTATCTTCTGTGCTTTGTGACAAACATGACTTTTTTGGTATACAAGTGTGAAAGAGTAATGTTAGTCTGTGAGTTCTTGAGAGACAAATGAAATATATATCACTCAGAGCTGTTGAGGCTGAAACTCATGCTGAGCATGCCCCAAACCAGAAATGTGTATGTCTACTCACTTTAGACTCCCTTTGAGATTAAAAAGCAGCTAATAGGTACATTGAAGACTAAATTGTCTTCAAATTCCTACATACATCTCATTGTGGATGATAGATTGCAGCAATCAGTGTATCTGCCTACATCTACACAACTTTTATTGGTTGTGGCCAAGTACAGACTCGTATTTACCCACCACATAATGGAGGTAGAGTCAGTAGTGTCCATACCAATTGTAGGGGGGGTCTGGACCTGATTCAGTAGTGACTCTCTCAAGGAGTTTCCCTCCTTTTTGGCTTATTCTGCACTTTGACCATAACGCAAGCCACCATGAAGCAATGTGACAATCAGGAAATTTGGAGTTGAGTTTAGAATAGAATTGAGTTTATTTTAGAGCTGGAGCTCTGAAGTAACATCACAGTGTAGCTATTGTTCTTATGTTTGCTTCAGCTGCCCTTAATGCAGAATAAATTAAATAATGTCAAGACAATACAGCAATGTGTCAGTGGAGGAGTACCTAATGTCTTACAGGTAGTTAAGATAGATGGGAACAACTTAAGTGTTGTGACAATATCCTTCCCTATTTGGATATGAAAGAATTCCCTTGACAGAAGAGAACTTGCTAGAATTAAAAAAAACCAGAGAAAAGCAGTTCCTGCCTTGTCACTCCCTTGTGTACAAAAGAACTGTGAAGGAATGGAGACGTGTCCTGGTTTCGGCTGGGATAGAGTTAATTTTCTTCACAGAAGCTAGCATAGTGCTGTGCTTTGGATTTAGTACCAGAAGAATGTTGATAACACGCTGATGTTTTTAGTTGTTGCCAAGTAGTGCTCAGACTGCTCAAGGACTTTTTGAGCTTCTCCTGCTCGGCCAGGTGCATAACAAGCTGGGAGTACAGCACAGCTAGGACCCAAACTGTCCAAAGAGCTATTCCATACCATATAACGTCATGCTCGGGGGGGTTAGTGGGTCAGTCGGTCGCGGGCAGAGTGGTCGCAGCTCGGGCTGTGTGATCGTGGCTCGGGGGGAGTGATCGCTGCTCGGGACGGGCTGGGCATTGGTCAGCGGGTGGTGAGCAATTGCATTGTGCATCACTTGTTTTATATATTCTGTATATTTTCTTACCATTATTATTATTAATTATTATTATTATTATTATTATTCTCTCTTATTAAACTGTCTCTATCTCAACCCACGGGTCTTACTTTTTTTTTTCCTTTTCTCCGATTCTCTCCCCCATCCCACTGAGGGAGGGGGGGAGTGAGCGAGCGGCTGCGTGGTGCTTAGTTGCCAGCCGGGTTAAACCACGACAAGACACTATCTTGGTAGCAGGAAGAAACATGGGTTTGCCCATGCTTACTGTAGACAAACCAACAGAATCACGAAGAAGAAACTGAGATTATTTTGCCTACCTTGAGGAAACTTTAGAAGATAGACGATTTAATAGCTGTTTTACTCTCTCTTCTTGGATCCAGTGTTAGAGCTGGACTTAGACAATCAGATTTATGGCCTGGTTATGTTCCAAGGTGTTTACATTCTGGAATCATGCCTCTGCGTTATTGGCAGCTAACAACACATCAAAGGCTATCCCCATGTCTCTCCCATTCCCTGAAATATACTTTATCTGTACCATGCACCTTCAGGATCTGAGCTATTATCTTCAGAGAAAAAATACTGTATTATGTAAATACATAGTAAGAAAAAAGGTTTGCAGAAGGAACACCAGATGTGCATTAAGTCACAGGTCTCCATTTAAGATCATAGTGATCTTTAGGAATACTCTTCAAATAATATATTGACAACTTTCCTACAAAATCTGTATAGAAGTCTTACAGCCTGTAAAATACGCAGCAAACGTGATGTTGCTGTGATTCCCATGGTTTTCTGTAAGACGTACTTCAGAAGTGGAAGATGTTCCCAGAGGAAATATTTAACAGCCGTGGTATAGCCACAGCTCACATCACAATGACTTGCTAGAATTCTTTAAATGTGATTCTACTTTGCAGACCAAAATGGCAATATGAGAGGTTCTACTTTTATTAACTTACACTGACTGAGTCTTTTAATGAGTTTGGTTTACAGGAGACATTTTTTTAATTGCCAGTCCTACTCATTAGCCTGTGGATACCTGAAAATATCCTTCTTACCATCTGGAAGCCAAATGATGCTTTCAGTTTTACCTGTTTAGTCTCATTTTCTTCACTTTATGCCCTCAATTATACATAGGTAAATCTTCTGTAAATTATCAGAGGCGGACTTCCGTATCACTGCTATAAATGTCAGCATTTCCATTTTACAAGAAGTCCTGTCTACATAGTCCCAAATTATACCTCCACTGTACACAAATATGGCATTGATTTAATTGCTTTTTCTTTGTTATTTAACTGAGTAAGGAAAGCTAAAGAAAGCATTTTCATAAACACACTTGTTGTAAGTCAGCAGGCAACTAATTTCCATATGTTCACAGAAATTTACAGTAGCTTAACTAGACCAACATACTTAAGTTAAAAACTAGCCTCTTCATGACTACAATACTGTGACTAAGATCCCTTCCAAACTAAGAATATATTCATGTTTTAATTTGATATGCAAGAGAACTTTTATATATCTATTTATTTGATCTCCATAACTGTGGAAACTAGGAGATTACCAATAACACATTTACCCTCTCTGAAGTGGGGAAACACTGTGGTTACCATTTCAGTAATGGGAAGCTAAGAGAGAGATAGATTAAGAGCTAGCCCTATAAAGGGATTTTGGCATGTGGCCACCAGTGTGGAACTCAAAGCTCCAACTAAACTTTCTATGCCATGCCTGGAGCAAATTACCCATTCAGTGAAAGGATTCATAGCAGTCAGCATGCTGAACCAGGGATATGCTTAAACTGGAGAATAAGAAATGATGGAGAGAGCACATCGTTTGACTCTCACACCTCTTTTTGACATTGATGTATCAGCTCTGTCGACTGCAACAGAGTATGGAAGTACATGATCTAGCTTTTTACTGAAAGTGTCTCAGCATGAAAAATAAGCCGACACTTAGCTCCCTTTAATGATGATAGCAGTGTTTAATCTGAATAACTTAGGTCTTTCTAAACTTTGCATTAAGGTATATATTTTAGGCTGGAATTTGAAGTCCCAAACCTTTCTCTTGAAGTAAAAAACCTAAGCTGCTTCTCTAAGAGAAGAGAAGCTAATTTCTCTTTTCTTTTAAAACATGGCCAGTAGTAAAGCTATATTTCATTAGAGAGCTTAAACTCAGGACCTTCTTTACCATTGGAACAGTCAATCTGTTTTTCTCTGTCTCCTAGATGTATGCCCTAACCATAAGCTTAGAGGGCAAGCATTCTGCATTAAAATACAGAAATAACTCTAGAAAAAGCAACTGTAAACAGGACTCCTATTTTTATGGGAGAGCTGTAATCACTAAGCTAGAGAGTAATATTGTCTCCCCCTTTCCCTTTCCCTCCTCCCTCACATATCTGTAATTTTTGCTTCATAGTGGCACCATGTCAACATACTGGGTAGAGTTTTGAGGCCTCATTACTAAACTGTATCCTTTCCTACATCTGGCAATATATTCTTTCTATACTGCACATATACAGAGGGAGAAGCTGGTTTTTAGTGTTTTGTGGCCATGGAGCTTGAAGAAAAATTCTGGCATATATTCCTCATTTGTCCCTCTAGATTTGTGGTAAGGTACTTGGTGTAAGAAAACATGAGAAATTCTCACAAAAAAAAAAAAAAATACAGCTACCTGTACCCAACTTCAAGTATTTGTGATAAACAATATACATACACATATATAAACAATATACATACACATATACATAAAAATATATGTGTGTCTAAATACATGTTTATGATAACTATATAATATACCTATCGTTCTCTGTTCACATTAAACTGAAACTTGGCTTTCAAGAACACGGGTCACAAAGTAAATCTTTATTCCCTTTAAACATCCAGTACACACTTACTGGTCAACCACAGCAATACAATGAGAGCAACTGGACATAACTCTTTTTTTATATCTTTCAGGAAGGCACTAAAGTCTTATGAAAACATATGGACTCACTTTCAGGCTTAAGAAATAGTACTATTTATAAAATTCATAATTCCATTCTTCATAATTCCTAATAGTTTTATGAACTGTTGAGATGAATGCATGTCGTTCAGACCTGTAGGTATTAAATTAATTTGTATTTACATATATTTATATATGTGCATTTGTGTGCTGAAAATATTCATGTACTGCAGCTTTTTCGAAAACATCTATATTTTGTTGCCAACTTTGATTCTTTTAAAACTGCATTAGGCAAAAGACATAGTCATAATTTTATGTATAAGCAAGTACACATGAAAATGTACAGGGATGATTGCACATCCTTTTGTTTTTCCTATGGTTAGAGCTTTGAAGTTCCCTTGTAAGATAAATACAACCCATTCTATTGGCTACAAACATAGGATAGCAATTACATTTTAAAGTCAAAGACAATTTACAAAAAAGCATATCTGAATTGTCTAACATAGAGTAGTGTATATTATGAATTTGTTATTCTGTGCTATTACAACACAACCCTTTCTTGTGGGGATACAGACTTGGTTATTGTTGGTACATCTGTAAAACTATTTGCACAAAGAAAGCTTAGCTGATGGATAATACAAATGTGTTTACAATTTGCTGTTTCCTAATGTAACAGGATTTTTCATCTAACCATACACAAATAAAAGTAAACTAATGTCTTGATATTTCTTTTTTACTTAGTGCACTTAGCTATAATTCAAGTTCTGCTCTCTACTCTAATGAGGAGGTTTTGATTGACAAAGGGCTTTCTACTGAAGAATGGTAGTATCTGGGCTCCCAGAACTGTTGTCTTTCTCAAAGACAGATGGTAAATCTGTCAGCAGTAGCATTCTGCACAACAGCAGCCCAGATGCTTTTAAGCTTTCTGTGTGAAGCCTCTCCACCCCTCAAGAGTACCAATGGGCTACCTGCCAGAAAAGGTCCCTAAGGCAATTAGCTGCCTCTGAATTCAACTCCATCTGTCTGAGAAGTCAAATGAAGGTGGCTTGTTTGGTCATACACCATTTAATGTGAAGAGTCTGCTTCTTTATAATTAAAGTAGCCTTCTATATATCAGTCCAGCTGCGTTCTAAAAAAACCCAGCACCTATGTGACCTCCATTGTTCACAACAGAAACTTTTGGCTTATGATGCCTTTATTTTTTATTTAATGAAAACTATAGTCCTAACAATTAATATTTTGTTATTTTTCTGCATGTATATTTTTGCCATGCATAGGACCTCACAGCCACAGTATTTGCAAGTCATTTAGTGCAAACTAAAGGACAAAGAACACTGTGAAAATTTTTTCACAATATTCTTCACTTCACAGCTGAAAGCTTTGCACTTCAGTTCTACCGGATCCCTTGCTCTGTCTCTAGTATGATGGGAACACATGGTAAAATCGATTAAAAAGTGGAAATTGATGCTAGCAATTAGAAATTCAATAAAGATTGCATTTTTGATGGACAGTGTCCAACCTAATTCTCAGAAATACCAGAGCAATTGAAATATAAGCTAGATAACAGTCCTTCACACACTACCAGTACAGAATTATTAGATCTCTGCTGTGCTCTATCTTAAAGAAAGTCAACAAAGTAATGTTTTCTTTTGATGGTTGCAGTATTGGGTTTACATGGCAAGGTTTTGGTAATGGGGGGGCTGCAGGGGTGGCTTTTGTGAGAAAACACCAGGAGCCACCCCCATGTTGGACAGAGCCAGTTCCAGACAATTTCAAGATGGACCCACCGCTGGCCAAAACTGGGCTGATCTGTGATGTTGGTAGCACATCTGTAGTAACATATTTAAGAAGGGCTAAAAACTGCTGCACAACAGCAGCTGTGAGAGAGGAGTGAGAAAATGTGAGAAAAAAACTCTGCAGACACCAAGGTCAGTGAAGAAGGAGAGGGAAGAGGTGCTCCAGGCACTGGAGCAGAGATTCCCCTGCAGCCTGTGGTGAAGACCAGTGGTTGTCCCCCTGAAGCCCATGGAGGTCCATGTTGGAGCAGATATCCACACTGCAGCCTGTGGAGGACCCCACACTGGAGCGGGTGTATGTGCCCTGAAGGAAGCTGTAGCCCATGGAGAGCCCACACAGTGGTAGAAGAGCCCACATTGGAACAGGTTTTCTGGCAGGACTTTTGATCACTTGGGAGACCCACACTGGAGCAGTCTGTTTCTGAAGGACTGCATCCTGTGGAAAGGACTCATGCTGGAGCAGTTTGTGAAGAACTGCAGCCTGTGGGAAGGACTCATTTTGGAGACATTAATGAAGAACTGTATCCCATGGAAGGGTCCCCACACTGGAGTAGAGGAGGATCGTAAAGAGGAAGGAGTGGCAAAGACGAAACATTGTGAACTGATCACAACCCTCACTCTCCATCCCCCTGTGCAGCTCTAGGCAAGGAGATAGAATAGTCAGGAATGAAGTTGAGCCTGTGAAGAAGGGAAGGGTGCAGGGAATGTGGTTTTAGATTTGTTCTTATTTCTCATTAACCTACTTTGATTAAGTGGCAATAAATTAAATTAATTTCCATAAGTCTGTTTTGTCCATGATGGTAATTGGTAAGCGATCTCCCTGTTCTTATCTCAAACCACATGTTTTTTGTCATATTTTCTCATCTTGTCCTGTTGAGACGGGGGAATGATACAGTGGCTCGGTGGGCACTGGCAGACAGCCAAGGTTAACCCACAGTTACAGATACAAATGATTATATTAATGTCCTTGAAATAGGGTACTTTTATAAAGATATATTGATTTTTACATGCATATAATAATGCTAATACTTAGACAAGCACTGTTCAGAGACTACAAACAGTAACATCCTGAAGACATATTTCATTGTTTCAAAAGAAACAAATTTGTTTAAGCACTGAGCAGCAGCCATTACTCAAGGAACATGCTCCTGACTTCAATGGCCAGTCAAACCAACAAGAAAAGAAATCATTAATTCACTGTCTAGTCAGTAGGAAATGAAGGTTTCTGACAATTTAATATTTTGAATAAAGTTGATGAGTTTAATTCTTCCTGGCCTCCTAAGCAGTGGAAAATTGAAATTTTCCCTCTTATGTTTGTGGTTCTACAGCTTCCAGAAAATGTAATTTCTATGTGAAGAAAAACATAATTCAAGGGAACATAAAGCAAACATAAAAAATGTAGAAAGTCTCTGTGCAGGAAACATTTTGCAAAGCAATGTAAATTATAAACAATTTTTATATATACGTCTTCATATCTATATCCATCTACATATATATGTGTGTTTATACAGATACATGTACTGATAACATCAAAAATAGGGATGTTTGAATCTATGGGTCAGATCAATTTATTACTTTGTTGGTATTAAGATAAATAGCTTTGCAATCAGCGAAGTACCAGGCAACTCACTTGAAGAAAGGGATCCTGTTCAGACACTATCTGCCTTACAGCTGGTTAAAGGAATCCTTCTTTACAAAACACATGTCTATATGCAAATTTTCACTGCTAAACTCTCCCGCTAAGGGAGTACAACTTCCTAAAAAGGACCAGTCAAAATACCAATTCCAGTCAAATAATACTTATATAGTTATTTATGCCTCTGAAGGAAAGTAAAAATTGCTAGTTGTAGAAATTTTAAAAAATCAATCCTCTACTCACCTCAAAACAGTCACATCTTCTGTCTTCTCTTTCAAATCAAAATCACCTCTAATCAATTCATGGGAGAGATAAAATCCATTGCAAGGTTATGGACCAAATCTTACTTGCATCAAAAATAGTATTAAAACTCTCCTGGTTTTAGAGTAGGGTGTTGTGATTTAACCAGGCAGGCAGCTGAACACCACACAGCTGCTCGCTCACTCCCCACCACCTTAGTGGGATGGGGGAGAGAATTGGAAAAAAAGTAAAGCCCATGGGTTCAGATAAAGACAGTTTAATTAAACAGCAGGGGAAAATATAATAATAATAATAGTAGTAGTAATAATAGAATATACAGAACAAGTGATGCACAATGCAATTGCTCACCACTGACTGATGCCCCGCCAGTTTCTGAGCAGCGATCGCTGCCCCCCAGCCAACTCTGTCCGATTTATATACTGACCATGACGTCATATGGTCTGAAATAGCCTTTTGGCCAGTTGGGGCCAGCTGTCCTGGCTATGCCCCCTCCCAGCTTCTTGTGCACCTGGCAGAGCAGGGGAAGCTGAAAAGTCCTTGACTGGTGTAAGCACTGCCCAGCATCAACTAAACCATCCGGATGTTATCAACGTTCTTCTAGTCCTAAATTCAAACCACAACACTATGCCAGTTACTAGGAAGAAAATTAACTCTATTCCAGCCAAAATCAAGACATAGGGTCAGTACTTGAAAATTTCATCCAAAAAATAAGGAGGTTGCTATATGCACAGTATGTATGTTACTTAAGATCTTCTGAGATACAAACAAGAAGTAGCTACATTACAGAGGAGACAAGGTGATAATTTGATATATAAATTCAGTATAATTCCTTCAAAAACAATAGGAATACTTTGATTTGATACTAGATCTTTCCTCTGCCTGAAATTTTACACAGGTTAAGGTCCCCAGAAAAATAATGTGACTGTTAAGAAAAATGATATTGTAGTTATTTTAAAAGAGTAAGTATTAGTGTTACAGAGATGAACTGTCTGAGATGAAGAAAATGGTAATGAAGACTGGAAAAAAAATGGTAATTCCAAAATCAATGAGCCAGAAGATGTCAAAAAGATCACAGCTGGAAATAGAGAATATAAATTATGCAAATAGAGAGCATTCACAAGAATGGGTTTTTGGCAGGAAATAACCGGATAAGTAATTATTCCCTTTCTAGGAATGGAAGGGAGGAGGATAACTCTTGAGGCTTACGAGATAATGGAGTAACATCAGTCACACAACAGTGATGTTATCAGGAGTAGAAATAGAAAGGAGAGAATTCTACTGAGCTCCCAGGCTTTGTTCTTTTCTTCTGTTCCTGTTAGGATCAGCACAGCAAAGGCACTGTTAGATGCATCAGCTTGGCTGCAACCTAGCACTTGGTATGGAGGTAGCACCGAAGTTATAGTCTTGCAATATAAAAGCCAGTGGCCGAGGCCTGGGTTTCAGACACAGTGTAAGTACAGACTGAGAACTCATTTGAAAAATGATTTAACAGAGTGATGGCACAAATAGTAATTAATGTTACAACAAAGGCAGCCACATTTTTCTGGAATGTCTAAACCCACTCAACACTGTGAACAGAATGATGTCTTTTGCTTTCAATAAACTGACTATCTGCAATCCTATCTCAAACTTGCATATTACTTCATTACTTCATTACTTCAGCTACTATAATAAATAGGGTCTGCTGCCCTGGTAACAGGAGACAAAAAAAACCAGCAAATCAACTCACAGTCACAATTCAGTGTGTACTGATCCCAGTGAAATATTGGGTTTAGAAGCATAAGCAACTGCTTCTCCACAACAGTCTGGCAAGTTGTTGTCACCAATGGAGTGAGAGGGAAGCAAAAACTATAGTTTATGGATGTAAAACAGTGAGTTAACAAAGTTCAATCGTAAATGCGACAGTAGTTTATAAGGTTCAATGGCAAGGTACACTTGGTTATTTACTCTATAGAGGACAGGGTCAGAAAAACTGTCAGGGAGACCCTGCCTTTGAGTCATGAGGTTCAGAAAACATCCCCTTGCTTTCTAAACTCTTTCCTCAGAGAGGGGTCTAGGCATGGCTGGATCCGTTCCTAGTCCCAGACTTGCTCAACAGGCTATATCTAAAGGATTATATATGTGCAATCAAACCTTTATATCACTTAGCTAAGGTTTCAAAGTTTAGCATGCTGTTAGCCACTTACCGGGGATCTGTTGCAGTAAGGAATCTCTCAACCTCGAGGAGTAACCTTGAGGCACATCCCTGCTCAAGGGGAGATCCTGGTGTGCAGCCTGCTACCATGCAGGAGAGCTCCAAGGACTCTTGGGCTGCTCACTATTTATGGGGGTCAGGTGATTGGCTCACAGTCATATTTGCATACTGACCACAGATTTTAGTTCCTTCACTGTGCTTACATGGGCACACTGCACAATAGCCCATGGCTGTTGTATTGCTATCTGTCTCCCCCTAATCCACTTTGAGCTGGATGCATCCATCATGACCAGGCGCATCTATCACGACCACCACAGGTGGTTATCGCTTGAGCAGAGTTACAGGAAGAGGTCAGGGGAGGTGGGAGCACACCACCATAGGTGTACACCAGAAGAAAGTTGGAACAAAACTTTCCAGATTATTTTATGAAGCATCTACTCCTTTTCTATGCCTTACATGCTTTTACTGATATGGATTCCTAACTTAGAATTTTGGGTATCCATACATAGAAATAGATATCAAGTGAAAGAAGAGGTTTAAAAAAAAAATTAACCTTTTATCCCATCTGTGTAAAGCAGTCAAATCCTATTTACTTCTTGTATGTGTTAAGCTTAATTCTGGTTTTGTAACTGAAAATAAAGTTTGAACATCTCATCTTTTGTAGAAGACAGAATGAATACAATGTAAGAGACCCTTATCCTTGTGTTACTGATCAGTTACACTGCAGGCATCCAAAATGCACTCATTTCACTGAAATCCCTCACTGGTGATGTCAAGACTGCATGTCCCAGTCATTAGAACTTCCTCAGAGAAAAGTTTTGAATTTAAATACTTTAATGGATGGCCATTGAGTTAGACTGTAATGAAAAGATGGAACATAGCAGTGTCTTAAAGAATGATGCAACACAAGTGTAACTTAACACATGTGCTGTTACATACATCCTTCCTGTACTGAAGAGCCACTGCTGTAGAATTAACTCTACACTCAGCGTCTTAGCAGACCCTCAGCATATATTGCTGGTTATCAAGATTTTTACTGCATTAGAGGACTCACGTCCCTGAAAAAGTGGAGGTACGTTTGTAGATATAAGTAGGGACCTAGATGTGAATACATGTCACCAAAGCTGCCTAAACATATAATAAAGCTGATTGATTGCCATCACTCCCCAAAGGAAATCAGCTCAATAAGTCTGCAGAAGTAAGGAGAGG
Source organism: Gorsachius magnificus (assembly GCA_034008185.1). Taxonomy (NCBI): domain Eukaryota; kingdom Metazoa; phylum Chordata; class Aves; order Pelecaniformes; family Ardeidae; genus Gorsachius; species Gorsachius magnificus. Next base: position 172,214,520 of record CM067081.1, read on the forward strand.
AGGAGGAGAGAAGTCAGATTTCTGGTCAACTGGATAGAAGATAGTGTAAATACTAAAGTCAACATTCAGATTTCAGCAGCTGTCATCTAGATTAAATTATTACTGCATATCAATAGTATGATTTAATCCTTTAAATAAGGGATTTTCTTTACAGAAGGAAAAATAGGAGTGTATTAGAAACTGACCTTTGTTCACGTTCCATCTCTAGTAATCTTCACTCTGTAAAAATTTCTCCTTCAGTAGGATTTTGCAGAGTGTAAGTCAGCATGGAATATGTAAAGCTTGTAAAGCTTGAAATTTTCACCAACCAAAAGAAGAAAAAAACATGAAGTCGTTAGAAGTCATAAGTCCAATTTCATTAGGCTTCCTTTTTAAAGTCACAGAACATCTGCATTTTTGTCAAAGGCAAAACTCTTCTTTGAGAGGAATTTAATTTACATATTAGGAAAATTAACCAAAAGTAACAATAAAAGCAACTTTATCAACAATAGGACATGACCCTGAAAGTTGAAGCAAGCTTTTGGCAAAGTGGAAAACACCAAGGATCAGATGAGACTGGTAATTCTGCTTCACGCAGAATTTCAAAATAGCAAAATTTGTTTAATTCTGAATTGGAGCAAAGACAATAATTTTTTATTCTCCTTGAAACCAACATCTAAGCAGAAAGTAATTTGAGAACAAAAACTTTGTACTTTCTGTCAAAATGTAAGCAATCAAATATAAAATGAATGTAGCCAGCTGGCTGCCAAGCTGACGTCCAAGGATTCAAATTCCTCTTGTTCACCAGCTCTTTCTAACTCTAGCCTCCCAGCTTAGCTGTTAGAAATGGGCATGTTCTTCTCATTAAATGCATGTTTAAATTTCTAAAAATTAAAAAGCACCAAAAACCTATCTATATCACCAGTAATCTAATTCAAAGTCTTGGGAGAATATGGCACTCCTCAGGATATACCCTTATGTCACTAGCTATTGGATAATTAACTGGAAATGTGTATGGGTCTTTCTGGTGACTAAGATATAATACAAGGAACTTAGATAATGACTGGGGACTAAATGTGAGAACCAGTTTATTAAAAATGAGACAAGGAAGAAACTGATTAGACCTGCTATCCCATAGCCCAGCCAAGAACAGGTTTTCTTTATGGTATTTGGTCAAATTTTCTTTAAAGAACCCAATAAATATACAATTTTAAAAGATTCTTTTTTCAGCTAAAGATGGCAGAAAAGAGTGGCATGTAATGCCATCAGAGTGCTGACCTGATCTTTTAATAGAGTATTTTAATGATTTATTTACATAAATTAAACATACAGCAGATTTCTCCCCCCTATTTGATTAAAGAACATCATACTGTGGCATAATCAGAGTAGTTCCAAAGGTTTCCAATCTACTTTTAGTTAATGACTAGGAGTGTTAATATAATGATTAAGGGTTACAGATTGCTCATAAATAATGTTTCTGCTTGTTGCATGCAATAGCAATTGGGAAATTGCCCTGTCATTACAATTCAACATATTAGTGTCTAAATTGAGATTCACAAATGACACAACTGAAAGAAACACGTGGTCAAGACGTGGCTAAATCGTTAAGTTACCTTTGGAAATGTTTTAAATAATTTGTATTGATTAATTAACCAGACCTTAGATGGAGCAAATCAAAATAATGTTAATGACTCCAATGCAGCTATGTCTTTTAACAGACAGAAAGAGGAACTTTTCCTGAAAAGTCATGAAGTTTTCTCCCCCCATCCCACAAGATAGATCCTCAACTGGAGTATTTCATCCAGTTTTGAACAGTGAGCTTTAAGACGTTATATGCCAAAATACAGTCCAGGGAAAACAAACATACAAACAAACAAAAAGAGCCCAACCACAATAAAAAAGAACAAACAAATATTGTCCCCACAAAATAATTGAAAGGAAATATTTATCCTAAAGAAGGGAGGTTTACAGTGAAACGAGTATGGCTTCAAAGATCATGGAAGTAATGTTTTCTGTGTTTATCATATATGAAAAGAAACAATATGTTTAATTGCATTTTAAAAGATTGAACATTTAAAAAGGTTTTCTAAAAGTAAGAAAAGTAAAGCATGAGTTGGCTCAGTGTCTCTGAAGTATATGCACTGAGGGTTTTAAGAAGGTATTAGGTAAACATGCACTAGAAATTATATAAACTTACAGAATCCTGTGTTGTATCAAAAGAGTGGTTGAGATGACCGTGCACTGATCCTTCCATCTTTTTACTATTACCGTTCTTATTTAGTCATTTATTCTTAAAAAAAAGTTTGATTGATTGAACACTCCCCCCACAATGGGACGGGGGAGAGAATAAGAGGAGTAAAAGTGAGAAAACTCATGGGTTGAGATAAAGACAGATTAATAGGGAAAGTAAAAGCCGCACATGCAAGCAAAGCAAAGCAAGAAATTCATTCACCACTTCCCATGGGCAGGCAGGTGCTCAGACATTGCCAGGAAAGCAGGGCTCCATCATGCGTAACTGTTACTTGGGAAGATAAACGCCATCGCTCCGAACGTCCCCCCCTTCCTTCTTCTTCTGCCAGCTTATATACTGAGCATAACGTCATATGGTCTGGAATAGCCCTTTGCTCAGTTGGGGTCAGCTGTTCTGGTTGTGTCCCCTCCCAGCTTCTTGTGAACCTGGCAGAGCTGAGAGCTGAGAAGTCCTTGGCCAGTCTAAGCACTAGCCAGCAACAACTAAAACATCAGTGTATTATCAACATTCTTCTCAAACTAAATCCAAAACACAGCACTCTATCAGCTACTAGGAAGAAAATCAACTCTGTCCCAGCTGAATCCAGAACAGATATACCTGGGAAGAGCAAAACATGAATAAGTCATATACCAGAAGAAGCCACACAAATACTTCTTGGAATAAATATTGCTAAGGTGAACAATGGTAAGCATGATGAACCTTGAGAAGACCATCCCTTGCTGTGTTACATCATTCTTAGAAACTGAGTTTGTTGTGAACCTTAATGACTCTTGCCCTATGATTGGGTACTGCTGAAAAGAGCCTGGCTCCATCTTCTTTGTACCCTCCCTTCAGATATTTATGTACACTGACATATCCCCCCTGAACAGAGCTAAAGATTCCCAGCTCTCTCAACCTTTCTCATAGGAAACATGCTCCAGCTCCTTAGTCATCTTTGTGCCCCTTCTTCGGACTCTCCCGTATGTCTATGGCTCTTGCACTAAAGACCCCAGAACTGGATACAGTATTCCAGGTTGAGACCTGCTGGCAATACTTTGCCTAATGCAGCCCAGAATACCATTAGCCTTCTTTCCAGAAGGGCACATTGCTGGTTCATGTTCAACCTCGTGTCTACCACAACCCCCAGCTCCTTTTCTGCAAAGCTGCTTTCCAGACAGTCAGCCCCTAGCATATACTTGTGTATGGGGTTGTTCCTCCCCAGACACAGGACTTTCTACTTCCCCTTATTGAACTGCATGAGGTTCCTGTCAACCTGTCAAGGTCCATCCGGATAGCAGCATGACCCTTCTGGCGTATCAGCTACTACTCCCAGTTTTGTGTCATCAGCAAACTTGCTGAAGGCATACTCTGCCCCATCATCCAGGTCATTAATGAAGACATTGAACAAGATTGGACCCAGTAGTGACCCCTGGGTTACATCGCTAGCTACTAGACCCCAGCTAGTCCTTGTGCCACTGATCACCACCCTCCTGGGCCCAGCCGTTTGGCCAGTTTTCAATCCATCTCACTGTCTGTACATCCAGCCCATACGTCAACAGATTGTCTATCAGAAATTTATGGGTCCTTACTGAAGTCTGGGTAGACACTACCACTGCTTTACCTTCATCTACTAGGCCAGTCATTTGTTAATATTTACACTTGTGAGAGACTGAATAGCCAGCTAATTGTCTCAAACCTTGCTCTTTTGTGTGCTTATCTGAGATCAAAGTGGCTTGCAGGCTTGCTGAAGCAACGGACCATTCTTTTGCTTATCGGACACCCAGGCAGGGTGCCTGCCCACTACAGCATGCAGTTTGAACCCTGCACCTGCCCAACAACAACAGAGCCAAAAGTAAAGCACACAAAACTTATGCGCAAGTGTGTGCCTTAGGCACGCAGCCTATAAAAGGCCACCATCTTAGACCTCGTTGGGGGGGACCACTGACTCTGAAAACAACCACTGAAGACCTTGGGGGGCCACCAACTCTGTAAGTGACCACTGAAGACTCTGACGACCACTGACCCCATGAGAGACCACGGGAAACCCCAGAAGCACAGACCCTTGGGACGCCACAGATCCCATGTTGGTGACTGTCTGTGCTTTTCCATCCGGACCTCTCACTTAATTTCCCATCTTTCCTTCCTTCCTTTCGTATCACTGCTTCTCTCTTTCCCCTGAAGAGTTAATAAACTAGTGAACTTAGGACATCTGACCTCATTTGTGTCTTAATCTCGCTCGAAGGGGTCGAACCTGAAACGAGAAGTTGGTCCAGACACCCGTAGCCTACCAGACTTGTCTGAGGTCAGCTAGAAAGCAAGGGGGCCTTCTCTTGTCCAACAAAATTGGATCCTAACAACACTGTAGCTTACATTTTGTATAGTTTGCTGTTCTGCTGAGTCAGAAGAAACTCCTGAAGTTGCAACCACTTTTCATAGGCTGGGTATACTCCTCATCTTCTAAAACCTCCAAACTACATTGACTCTTTCCTACACATCCTGTTTTGGATCAGTGCATGAAGGGAATGATCTGTATTCCATTTAGTGGAGAAATGGCAATCACATCTACGATTCATGAAAAGTTGTTAGCTAGTACAAGATACATCTCATGCCTTTTGCAACAGACCTCTATGGTCTTGTATTCCACTCCTTGTGGTTTCACATACTTTACAATACTGGCTGATCTTTGGCTGACCTACAGTTACCACAGTGTGTCACTGACACCACTGAATCAGATAACACTAGATTTACTGATGAAATGCATCTGGCAACAGAGGATCATAGAGTGGAGCCAGAGGTTACAGTATGGCAGTACAGCTGTGGGCTGTGTAATCTGCTGGGGTCCGCTTCAAGACACACTCCCTACCCCTGACTTCCACCACCACCCAGCCCTGGCACACAGGTCTCTGTGCTGTCTTCTCTTGCCTCACACCAATGCTTTTGCAGACTTTGACTAAATAAAGTCACACCAAGCTGAGTGGTGCAGTTAACACCAGAAGGATGGGATGTCATCCAGAGAGACCTGGACAGGCTGGAGAGGTGGGCCTGTGTGAACCTCATGAGGTTCAACAAGGCCAAGTGCAAGGTCATGCACCTGGGTTGGGGTAACCCCCAGTATCAATACAGGCTGGGGGAAGAAAGGATCGAGAGCAGCCCTGCTGAGAGGGACTTGGGGGTACTGATGGATGAAAAGCTGGACATGAGCCGGCAATGTGCGCTGGCAGCCCAGAAGGCCAACCGTACTCTGGGCTGCATCAGGAGAAGCATGGCCAGCAGGTCGAGGGAGGTGATTCTGCCTCTCTACTCTGCTCTAATGAGACCTCACCTGGAGTACTGCGTCCAGCTCTGGAGCCCTCAGCACAAGAAGGACATGGAACCATTGGAGCGGGTCCAGAGAAGGGCTACAAAAATGATCCGAGGGCTGGAGCACCACTCTTATGAGGACAGGCTGAGGGAGTTGGGCTTGCTCAGCCTGGAGAAGAGAAGGCTGCGGGGAGACCTGATTGCAGCCTTTCAGTACTTAAAGGGGACCTATAGGAAAGGTGGGGAAAATCTTTTTAGTAGGGCCAGCTGTGACAGGACAAGGGGTAATAGCTTTAAACTAAAACAGGGTAGGTTTAGTCTGGCTATAAGGAAGAAATTCTTTACAATGTGGGTGGTGAAACACTGGAATGGGTTGCCCAGAGAGGTAGTGGAGGCCCCATCCCTGGAAACGTTCAAGGCCAGGTTGAATGGGGCTCTGAGCAACCTGATCTAGTTAGCGGTGTCCCTGCTTACTGCAGTGGGGTTGGGCTAGATGACCTCTAGGGGTCCCTTCCAACCCAAAACATTCTATGATTCTATGACTCTATGAAAGTTCCTTGAGAAAGTGTACCACTGAGAAGGCAAACCTTCTAAGAGTGAATATTAATCAGAAATAATCTACTCATGCTTTCATGCATATTTATATTCTTACTTGTAATATGGTAATACCTAGGAGCTTCCCAGTCATCAACCAGAGCTCTACCATGAAGCAGCCGATAGTCTATTCTGTGAGAGAAAAACTGAAAAGCAAAAAGGGAAAAGAAAAAGTGGAAATAAATAGAAAAAAGAAAATAAAAAAGGAAAAAAAAAAAAAAAAAAAAAAGAAAAGAGAAGAAAAGAAAAGAGAAAAAGAAGAAAAGAGAAAAAAGAAGAAAAGGAAGAAAAGAAAAAGTAAAATAAAATAAATAAAATAAAATAAAATAAAATAAAAGAAATAAAGAAATAAAGGAAATAAAAGGAAAAAAAGAAGAAAAAGAAAAGAAAAAAAAGAAAGAAAAGAAAAAAAAGGAAAGGAAAAAAAGGAAAGAAAGGAAAGAAAAGGAAAGAAAGGAAAGAAAGGAAAGAAAGGAAGAAAGAAAGAAAGGAAAGAAAGGAAAGAAAGAAAGGAAAGGAAAAGAAAGGAAAAGAAAGAGAAAGAAGAAGAAAAGAAAAGAAAAGAAAAAAAAGAAAAGAAGAAGAAAAAGAAAAAAAAAAAGAAAAGAAAAGAAAAAAAAGAATAAAAAGAAAAGAAAAGAAAAGACAAAAGAAAGAAAAGAAAAGAAAAAGAAAAAAGGAAAAGAAAGAGAAAAGAGAATAGAAAAGGAAAAGTGAGAAAAGGAAAGGAAAGAAAGGAAAGGAAGGAAAGAAAGGAAAGGAAAGAAGGAAAGGAAAGGAAAGGAAAGGAAAGGAAGGAAAGGAAAGAAAGGAAAGAAAGGAAGGAAAGGAAAGGAAAGGAAAGGAAAGGAAAGGAAAGGAAAGGAAAGGAAAGGAAAGGAAAGGAAAGGAAGGGGAAAGGAAGGGAAAGGAAAGGAAAGGAAAGGAAAGGAAAGGAAAGGAAAGGAAAGGAAAGGAAAGGAAAGGAAAGGAAAGGAAAGGAAAGGAAAGGAAAGGAAAGGAAAGGAAAGGAAAGGAAAGGAAAGGAAAGGAAAGGAAAGGAAAGGAAAGGAAAGGAAAGGAAAGGAAAGGAAAGGAAAGGAAAGGAAAGGAAAGGAAAGGAAAGGAAAGGAAAGGAAAGGAAAGGAAAGGAAAGGAAAGGAAAGGAAAGGAAAGGAAAGGGGGAAAGGGAAAAGAAAGAGGAAAGAAGAAAAAAGAAAAGGAAAAGGAAAATTTAAAAAAAAGAGAGAAAAAAGAAAAAAAAATAAGGGCAGGTTTGTCTTTAGATGACAACTTCCAAATCAAACAATGTATTTTTTCTTAAAGGAAATAGTGTTCAGATGCAACACAAAAGCAAAGACTTTCTTCATTTTCCTCTGCACTATGGCTTTGTGATAGCTGCCTTTACCCTAGCACCAAAAGGCAAATCTCCATCTCAGTAGGAGTTACACACTGTATAGCAGAGAATTCATTCTGGTTTAGTAAGTACCAACCTGGCTTTCAGCCTTTGTAAATTGGGGTCTTTATGTTACATTCAAGAAGAAAAGTAATTCACCACAATAATGCATAAAGACAATTATTGCTACAAGAACGTTAGCTACAATTTTACCTGTAACTGCAAGGCTGAGAGTTGGTCAGAAATGATTACATTAACATCAAGAAGGTAAATCTGGATTTATTTCTTTGACTCCTTTGCTGTGGCTGTTGTAATCTATTATTTTACTTTTATAACCCACAAAAGACTGTGTCACTGAAATTTCAATTTGCATAAGGGAAGAAAAAAAAATGGCAAGCTGAGACATTCATACTCCCTGGATTAAGAAAAGTAGTTTCAAAACAAACATTTCTGTTGATGTTCGTATTCTCGTCACTTAAATAGTCTGTTGATCAGAAAGGACATCACACTCAGAGTTATGAAAAATTAGACTTTTAAAAAGTTCAAGTTTCATCCATTAACATTAATCTCTAAGCATTGGAATTTAGTCTGAAACTTTCACAAAACTGATTATGCTATCCTTGCCTTTCAGATATTTTTCCACTGTCTCCAGTGGTCTGTGTAGTCAGAAAACTGATATTGGATTAGATGAGCGTAGCACTTCACAAACATTTAAGTTACAGATGGGTTTCCTTAAACAGGTGTAAACAAAGTGTCCATTAAGAAAACCTTGCTCCATCTCAGCCATTTGAAAAGTCCATTCCAACAGGAGACTAGAAGGATTGGGACACTTAGCAGTACAATAAAAGTGGCACAATGAGGCAGAGACATCAGTAAACTGTATTCAAAGCTGAGATGTTTTTACCCATACTGTTTTTGTGGGACAGAATTTACTGTAATTTCCCTCAGCCACAGGGCAGATTTCTTTAAAATGCAATCCTAACCTGAAAGTGATGATTTAATTCTCTGTTCATTATGCTTCAGTGATTCCAATATTAAAACTGTTAGCAGTGAATATGAAAAAAAAAACCCTGCCAGCCACACAAAGTCAACCTGCTTCCTTCCTTTAATAGAGTAATAAAGATTCTGCAGACCAAATTACACCTCAATTACAAATGTGTAGCTTCATTGTCTTCTGATTATGTTTTCAATGACACCTGTGGCACCCTATTGCCATCAATGTTTTTATGCACGTGTAATCTTAGGTAGCTAACTGGAATCTGCTTAATCTTGCCCTAGCTGGTGCTCTAGAAGAGATTGCATCCTGTTCCTCTTTTTTACTATTTCCCCAAAGTTAATGTAGAAGAAATTAATTTTAGAAATCCTACATTGTTTGTGACTATACTTAGTGGAGAATACATTCTTAAGAAGCATATATTTGTTTGGTCGGAAGAACAATAGAAGTCTGACACTTAATGGCAGTATAGCGTGAAAGTCAGTAGGCCTCTATCTACATTGCTCAAAAAAACCTGCTAGAGATCTTTGGAATAGAATCTGCACAATAAGGTGTATTCACATGAAGGAGGAGCAGCTCCGTGCACAAGAAAAAACTTGACTATACATATAGTCTGGTTATACAGTTAAAATATTACACCTAAGCTAGTAAACTGCCCTTCAGCAAGGATTTTTAGCCTGTGATCATGCTTGTGCATTTGTTCTACTTCTGTTCTAGAGAGGAAGGTATTAGAACGCCATGAGCCAAATGATAGTTTTTAAAAGACATTTTGGTGCACAAAGATGTCAGGTGTCTAATAAGATTTTTTTTTAGTGTTTTAGTTCCAAACTTCCATTGGAATCAATTTCTAGGTTTAAGCTCTTAAATATGTTTTTAGAATGCATTTGTTCTAAATTTATTCTAAATTTGTCTTTGATCCCTTTTGACCTGCAGTGTATATACCTCATTCATTCTTGAATAAGATTTTACTCACAATGTAATTGTACTAAAATAACGTATGGAAAAGTCAAGCATGCTTGAGGAAAGGGTTGGTTTTAAACTCTTCAGAAGAGAGACTACCTTTGGAGTCCATAATTAGAATGTTTAAGTGTCGTAGCAATGCAAACACTTTTCCCAGAATAGTGCTAGAGAGCTGTCTTAAGGGAGGTAGTTGTGTACATAAACTGTTCAACATAACTGAACATTGCATTCAGCTGGATAAACTAGTTTAGCTAGATTGGTGCACCAATATCCTCGTATGTTTTGCCCACACATGGTGTTGCTGCTGTTATGCTTCTGTTAAATCCAAAACCTAAATGCAATATCTTTTCAATAAATTTATATCAGTTGGATTTTTAATGCAATTTGGAATACTACAAAAGTAATAAAATATTCATTACACTGTCAGAGGGCATAAATTTAGTATTCTAAACAATGTTTATTATCTTACTTGAATGTTTTCATGCAGAGGAATCCTCCGTTTCTTTCAGATCAGTAGTCTAAAATTTCATTCTATAGTATATCAATGTGAATTAAATGGGGAATAAATATGGTAGTTCTTTAAGCAGAATCACTGTATGAAGTGCAATAGATTTTAGGTTAAGCAACATTTATTTTGAAAAACGTCATTTCAAATAGCAGATATTTTTTACTGTTGCTGATCTGAACTTCTCAATTTTTTTTAACAAAATGATAGAAACAAGTTTGGGAGATGGTATTTTTTAAGTTTATATATTTCTTTTCTTCTGAAACAAGAAAGATAGAATCAGTCTTATTTTCAACAGACACGTATTTTTTATGTATTTATGTATTATTTCTGATGGTCTCTGTTCCGATACTGGTGAATGTGTGGAACCAGAATAAGATAAAATCCAATTATACTCAGAATATAGATCACCAAATTTTTCTCCAATGGTAAGACATCTGACATCTGCTGCTACTCAGAAGGAGGAGAATGGCGAGACTGAATTAATTAAAAAATCCTTATAGCTATCCTAAAAAGCTAAGGAAAATTATAACCTGAAAACCACATTCATGCAAGAAAAATTTTAGTGCAAATATGGGGTTTTATTAGTGTAGAAAAAAACATGTATGTGCCTGTATTGATTTAAGGCTAATTAGTTTCAAACTGGGGTCTAAATGGTTTCATATAGATAAGTGACAGTATAAAGCATGTGGAAAATAAATTAGGTTTCAGAAAAACTTAATTTCATTAATTGAATTTACAGTCTTAAGCAATCAAATCTTTCATCAGATTTCTTTTGAATACCTTCATTATCATGTGTTATTCCATCTGCCAGCCTCTCCAACAAAACTGCTACATTTCTGCTTCAGTAAGTCTTGAACTCATCACTTTAAATATCCTATCAGAAACCCAAAAATTTTCCTTTTTTCCCCCCAAAATATTAGTAACTTATATTTTGTATCCATGATTTTGTTCCGCCTCATGCCATAAAATCACAGATATCTCATATAATGAAGCCTGAAGTCTAGCTGAGGGCAGCTATAAATGTAATGCAGTATAGTTAGAATAAAGAAAATTTGTTCAGAAAACCACTTTATTAAACTTGATTTACAGAAACAAAACATATATAAATCAGGAAGAGATTCACATAAGGGTATTTTACCCCTCTAACAGATGAATTATTGCAGCCTCAGCTGTATTGGAACCAGCTCTGGTCTGAGCATCCAGTCAATAATTCCCTTTCAAATAGCCTGTTCTACACAAAATATTGAAAACAAAAATGCTGGTAGGATGGGAGGAATTTATGTTAATTAGACATTTTCCAAAGGTTGAACTTGTATATGTGTTGTCTTACTGTATTTAAACTGTTATAGCTACTCTTCACTCACATTGTCATTTGCCACCTTAAAATGGTTGTCTTGTTGACCTACATTACCGTTATAGAGAAACAACTGTCATAGCTTTTCTGCTGTGCACTAACTGAATGAAAGTAACTTGATATGCAAAATACTCACTGAATTTCATTAAAATAACCAGCATTTTAAATTCATGCAGAGGGGTAGAATCAGATACAGGCATAAACATTCTGTCTCTTAATTCTATTAAATGGTCTTTCACTTGCTGCTATTAAACTTTTTGTTAGTAAACAAATTAAGTATTACATCTTAACAATTTCCTAGCTCAATCTCCAAAAGGAGAATGAATTACTAAGAAAAACAGAAAAGCTGATACTGAGAAAGTAATGGTGGACTTCTTAACTCGTATATTTTGGAAAATTTTACCTAAAGTTTATTAAGACAAAGTGTCCCAAAATATAAGCAGTCATCAGAAGAAACAAAAATGCTATTTGAAGACACATGAGAAAATTCATTCTCTCTCTCTCTCTCTCACATACACACACTTCCCCTCCTCAGTAAGAATTACAAGGTGTTAAAATGTTATATGACTTGAAAAAAAAATGTTCACAAAACCATCTGCAGCTTCTGAGCAGAAAAGGAAACTCAATTAAGTTGCTGTAGTACTTGAAACTCAGAATAAATCAGTGATTCTCAACATTATACAAATAACATAGCAGCAGGAAGTTGTGAGGTAAAATAAATGCTCCAAAGAAAGAAAAACTTAGATAGAGGTTTTTACATGAAAAATAGGAAGAGGTAACTTTGAAAGGGGCTGTAGAAGTCCTGTACACATAACAGAAGACAACAAATGAAATATGGCAACAACCTTGACCGCTGGGAAAGATGAGACAGACAGTTTGGGAATTTTATTCAGGGATTTCTGGAATGCTACCAAATGTGGTGCAGTCAGTAAGATACCTCTACAGCTGCAAAGAGGTGTTCAAAAGCAAATTCACACTCATATATCACGACCATGTATTTCAAATTCAAACAAGCTCAATACTTAAGCTTTCTCTCACATGTTTGGACATGATATACAGTGAATAAATAGCCAGTGATCAATGAAGAAAACTAAGCTTCTCCAAGCTGTTACATTAAGGAATGAAAGCCTATTTACACTTTCATATTCTACCTTCATTGTCTGATTGCTGTTGTTTTATCTGTTCATAAAATATTCTATCCAACTGTCTATCATCCTCTCCATGCTTCTAACAAAAGAAAATAAACCACCAAGAATCACTACAAACTACTAATCTATGATTTTCAGCCTATCTTTTCCTAGATGCTGTAAAAAGTGGCTTCACTTCAAAGTTTTAAAATTGCTCTTGAATCATTCAGTATGGTCCCCATTAGAAATGTTACACTTCCAGAGGAAACCAGAGGAAACATTTTGTCCTGAGCCTAATTATTGAACAAGTTGTGTTCTGAAAATTGATTGATAGCCCTTAAATTTTTACCCTAGAAGTACCAGGAGAATGCTTTTCTCATTTAGAATCACAGAATCATAGAATCCCCTCGGTTGGAAAAGATCATCGAGTCCAACCGTTAACCTAGCACTGCCATCCCACCACTAAACCATGTCCCTAAGCACCTCATCTATCCTTCTTTTAAATACCTCCAGGGATGAGGACTCCACCACCTCCCTGGGCAGCCCATTCCAGAGCCTGACAACCCTTTCGGTGAAGAAGTTTTTCCTAATGTCTAATTTCTGTGATGTTAGAATATGCTTTTTAAATTTACTAGGCTGTATACCTAATTCCTATCTTGTGTTAATGAGCTCCACACAGTAACTCCTGTGTACACATTTGCTTTCTTCTACATTTTAAAATTAACTGTTTTAACATTGAAAATGCTTTTTTTTTTATCATGAATTGAAGTAAATAGGTGCAGTTGACTGATATTTCTGTTATTTTTCATTACTTTATATCACCCCAAAATGATCTATATATGAAATATTAAGGGTATATGCCTACAGTTCTTGAATCTGCAAACTGAGGTCAAAGGAAGTCTGAACAAATATTACAAAGTGTTGATGTCCTCTAAAATCAATGAGGGTTTCACTATTGATCCTTTGGGAGCACTCTGAGCACTATTAAAATTCGAAGAGCATAATTGTCCAATGACACTGCAAGTCACAGATGAACACTGACTTCAGGTGCTCTACCATGGGATGTCTGAAATAAATAAAAGCATTTCATTTGCAGGTTAATTTATAAATTTTATGTATTAATATTATATACTAATATTACATCTTCTCCATTATGAAGGAATTACTGCCTTTATTAATGATATTCTAATGTGTTTCAGAATAAATGTTCTGGCTTTTTCTCTGTGATGCATTTGCAAGAGAAATTAACATGTTCAGTTCAGCACATTCACATACTGCAGTCTTTTTTTTTGTCGTTCTCTTCAGGAGCATAATAGCTGTATTGTATCTCCCAGCTCAACTGCTGTTGTTCACCAAAAAAATAATCAGAAACCTTTTGTCTTCTTTCATGTCCTATCTGCAGAGGGCCAAGTCCTGCTACTGTAGTGATGACCACAGACCCAGCTGCAGGAATAGGCAAAAGGTATTTGACTCAGAGTAAGTACCATGCAGTCTGTGGCAGCAATACAAACAGTTCTTATATTGCCTTACAGACTGAATAAACGACATCTAAAAATGAGTGGCTAGTTCAATTTCCCTTTCTTTTCAGTCTCTGGAAACTCTAATTGGATTTCCAGCACTGTTTCTATGTAGAGTTGATGTTAATGTTAATATCTAGCCAACAGTTGGGTTCTAGACTGAGACAACCAGACAGTGCTATGTATCAGAATGGTATATTTTCAGTAGCTGTTATTTAGGATTCTTCTGTGAAGTTAATTAGCTGATGCTTGTAAGTTGCTTAAATTTCTTAGCAAGAAAGTATTATAGGCATCCATATTGCATACGGATGCAGATATGCATGTAAGAATTATGTTTATGTATAAGTTTCCTTGACCACTGCTGACACCTCTTTTAAAAGAGCTTTTGTTTGTTTACACATTTAAACCTATTCCAGATATGAGTCATTCAGGCTGAACCGCTTTCTGTTGCACAATATTTCTTAAGAAGTTTAACAAATCCATGCTGCAGAGCAAGAATATGGATTCAAATTTCAGCAAGTGTATCAAAACAAGTCAAGGGATATTCCTTGCCATTCACTTGATAATCCATCCACTGCAGCCTGGACAAGGTACCTAGGTATAATACTCTGACAAACTGTAGTTGTCACATACTCCACACCAACGGTATCTACTTCAGCATTTTGACTCAGTGCAGTAATGCGGCTTTGAGGCAAATCACCCACTATTACTATAGGGTGCTCAAGTTCAATATAGTTTTGGTACTCATGAGCTGGGTTTCTACCAGGGAAAAATCAGTCAGAAGCTCCAATACAGATGCACACCAATTGTGCTCAAAATTCTGGTGGGTACATAAGAGTCCAGATCAAAAACTGGTTCTTTGAATAGCTTCAAACAGCACATGTAGAGACATCCAGTGGGGGGAGATACTCCATTCAGGATGAAACTTTATCTTGGCCTACACTGGTTTTCTCAGTGTAAGGACTATCTGAGTACTACTGCTTGCATCAGATGATCCTCCCACACCAAATTAGTTCCTAGTGATTCATAGATATGACCATAAAACATCCTAGACTTTGGGAACTAAGTTCTCAAAACTTCTGTCATCTGTCTCTCTTTTATGTCTCTTTCTTTCAAGAGTTTTCTGGTTAACCTTATATTATAACTTGTCTGCAGGTGGAATAAAGTACTTAGAATGTCAAATATTTATCTTAGTTTTCTTGATAAGTCATTCAAATTTATTTCCTCAAAATTTTGGTTACTTCAGACTTTTTTTTCTAAATTGCACCATCTCAGTTTTAATAATTTCCATGCATGTTATGGGTGTGGAGGATGAGTGTTGGGCTTGTGAACAGTTACCAAAGAATCAAACCAGTAAAGAACAAAAAGTTGAGTACAAATAGATAAAAAAGTGAATTTTGAATTTTTTTTTTTAAAAAAGACCAAATAATAAAATCAACCTAAATATTGTCTCCCTCATTAACCCTGAACAGATTATACTCAATGAATTCCCTAAGACTTAAATTACATTTATGACTCACTACATTATCCAGTGATTAGAAGTACTTGTGAAGCTTCTTTTTTAGACATTCTACTTCCAAAGTTGATATTTCAGGTATAACCAGAAAACATTGCAAGCAGAGTTTTGGGAAGTATGAGCAGGAAAAAAAAATAGGCTAGGGGAACACTGAAGAGTTTTAACAGCAGAAGTACAAGAGGAAAAATAGAAAAAACCCTGTTACTTACATTTTTAGGTAAATCAAGGCAACCAAAACTGATTGATCACCTGTATGAAACAAACCATAATAATGAAATAACACAAAGCAAATTCGGTAGTTGTGAGCTCTCTTAGTAAGCTTCTGCCCAGCTGCTACTTAGATTCCATCTCTAAATTTACAATTTGGGCTGGCAAGCATCTGCAGTATAATTGTCAGAATTTTAAAAGCATTATTAGATAAGAGCTGCCATAGTTTCTTACAGCTATATATTCCAGCAGTAGCTTTGCAAGAAACTTCTTGCAGTGAGCTACATTGTTTTATAACACAAGCCTAGTACCATTAACGTAGAATGAATATTTGTAGTACACTTACTAAATTTGCTAGTAATGCATATTTTTCCTTAACCTTTAGATTTGAGCACTCCAGACAAGTATGGAATCCTTGACATATAAATTATTACGTATGGATGCATGCTTTGCAACTATTTTTTTGCACTATTTATATAAAAACATGTTTTGAGTTGAACAGCAAATTAGATTTTCAGAAAGAGACTCAATCACATTAACATAAATAGATTATCTATTTAATCTGTTGTAATTTTTCAAAAAATACTTTAGGCAGAGATTTGTATGCTAATTTCTATAGAATAAAATTACTTTCAGTAACATAAATACTTTATTAATTAAAGTGGTTTACCATTATAAATTTCATTTGTTTACTGATGTATGCAGCTGGACTGTTTACTGATGTCTATTGCATTAGATTCACATGGCTCTCTAAAGATCACTGAATGTTATTGAGTGACACAGCGTATTTTTCCAGCATACATATTCCTGTTCGTACACACTTAATTCTTCAAACTGTAATGATGAGTGGAAGTGATAACTCTAAGTCTTCATGTCAGGTTGGTTTTGAGTATTCCAAACAGTCATGCAAACCAATCAGTCTGACAAGCTTTTGAAAAGTGTGGACCCCCTGAAGCTAGTCCTGGTACAGGTACGTGAGTGTCATGGTTTTTGCTCTCCAGGCTGGCCAAATGCAGCCTGCCTCAGAGTGTCAGCCGGCTCTGGGCGAGATTCAACAGCAACACCTCCATGTGCTCCAGGTTTGGAGAAAGAAAACGGCATGCTGTAAATATAATTTCCTCAAACAAGTAATTTCTAGCAGTGATAATTTAATATGCCCTTACCTTAAAGTTCGGGATTAAAGATGAACCTTAGCTGTGTGTCATATTTACATATCTGCTATTTCACTTAAGTCTGAGGCTATTTTTCTGTTTCCTATCAAGTTACTGTTCTATACTTATTCACATTACAACACTGTCTGTCTTAGTATTTTCCCCTGATGTTAAACCATTGTTTCATTTGCTGGCTGTTGCGGATGTCTTGCTCTCTCTTCTCAGTCAGTGGGCCTGTGAGCCAAATTCAGAAGTGATATGTAAGGTGCTGTAAGATAGATCACACAATATTCACTTGAATTCCCTCAGTATTTCATATTCTGGTCTTTGTAATGTGAAAGGCAATGTAACACAATATAAGTTTCATACAAAGTAGTTGAAAGGAATTGGGTAAGCTAAAGCATCTTCTTCCAAAAATTATGCTTCCTCCCAGCTGTTTATTATGTGAGTTAACTTCAATTTCAGTAAGGAGGTCTGAGGGAGATAGTAAAGTAGACACAAGTAATTCTTTGTTAGTTGTGGGTGCGCTGGCAAGTTCATAGATAAACCATACAAATGTATAGGCTCCATGTGGGCTAGTTCAGCTTAAAGGCAGTTTAGCTATGTTAATTACAGATCTGCCTGGCTCCATGTATTTATGAAGACGTTATGTTCCTGAGTCAGCAGAATCAAGCCATCTAAGAACCATTTTTTGTGGGAAACACAAATGAGACACCCGCTGCCTCATGCTGACTCAAAGAAGGGTGGTTATATTGAAAAACTATTGAACTGTCTGGATTGTTTCCATTATTTTCAGTTTCTCATCTTCTGAATAAAGATAACTGAGTTGACTATAAAACATGCTGTCTGCATTACTCCTCACTTCTACCTTGTGTATCGCTTCAGAATTCAACTCTACTCCTTCAGTTGAACTATGTACATATGTTTGAGAAACAAAAGGATTTTGATGGCAGTCTTACTTATTAGGTAAATTAAAATATCTTCTGTTTATCTGCTAATTTTGCTTTGAACATTTTTTTTTTTTTTCTGAAAGAGAAAAAAGTGTTTATCTTCTGCAGTGCTCTAAGTGAACCAGTCGAAATTCTCAGGACATAGAAGACACTTTCATACACAGCAGCTGGTAACAGAGAGAGTGAGAACAAAACATAAACCGGGGTGTCAGGAAGCTCTGGATAAAATGTAGAAATAAATAAAAGCGAATATATGAGCGAGAGGCAGTGGGAACAGATTGTGAACATGAAAGCTGAAACAAAAAATGAGGCAGGTAGATCCTCTGAAATATGTTTTCTCAGCCTCTTCTGAGAAAAAAGTTAAAACTCAGAGAAAGCTGCTAGGTGCCTCCAATTTTAAAAGTTATTGGAGGGAGTGGCAGGAAAAAGAAATTTAATTTGAAAATAAAGAAGAGGTCTGCAAGGGTGAGTTTCTGAAGCTCTCACTGCTCTAGTAGCTCAATCCTGTCTGCCTATTTCCCCCAGGTATTCATTGCTTTCCATGATGCCTCGGTCTGACAACCCACATTACACTGCAGAGTAGCTTATGGGAACTGAGCCCTACATTAATAGGCTTTCCATATTCCATTTTCACTGAAGGTGAATGCATTTGCAATAGATCTTTGTCACTCAATCCTTTTTGTCACAAGAAGATTGGAAATCATGTCTTTATAAATTCTAAACCTATTGTGGAATTTTTAACAATAAAAATTTTGGTGTTGCTTGTACAACCATACTATTAAGGAATGCATATCAAAGAAAGAAATGGCACTCTAGATCCCACACAAATTCTCTGTGTCTGAGAACTTTGTACCATACATATATGTAGCCATAGAAATTAATAACAGCAGTGCCCTGTTTGTCTTGAATATAAAGATATTTGAATGCAAATGTTACTTTATGTCTAATCTCCATCTTCTGTGCTAGTCGGTTTTCACTCTAGCAATGTCCAAAAGCCATTTCCATGATACAGAGAGCTCCTGCCAATACCTGCCTTGTGCAAACATCCTGTAGATGTTGCCTAACTTGGAGTTATTGCTGGAGGAGTACTGGTATATGGATTTAACATGCAGTCTCACTGTTAGAAAACATGACTTTTTTTTATATTTTAAACTTGGATTGAATATTAGAAGGATGGATATTTATATCTGACTCAAGTTCAGTGCAAGCATCAACACTAAGGATAGTTTAGTGAAGTCTCAGTTTTATCTACATGATAGAAAAATGGTATATAGAAGTTATTTTTAAGGGGAAGAAACATATTGCCCAAGTACTTTGGTTGTGGTTCTTTAATAAAAGGCTACACTATTTTCTACCTTTAATAATTCCCAAACAACCTCTTGTCTAAGAGTAGAGACACACAAAGTACTAATCTGGAAGCATCATCAGACTAATGAGAACTGACATTTTGTGTATACACCAGATCTAGAATTTTGCAGAGTCGAGATGATGAGAAATTTAATCTTCTTCACTGAATTGATCATGTTGATGTGAAAAGTCTGCTCTCCACATAAATACATACTTGGTTTTAATAGTCCTGTCAATATCACTTTTTCCTTGCATGTATATAATTCTTATAGTTATTCAATAACAAAAAATTAAAGCTGTCTAATATTTTATGGTATATCCATAGGTATTTGATCTCTTTAATTCTAAAAGTCTCCTTCCTCTTATGTGGCATTCCTTTAATGTACCTCAGGTTGGGGAGTGGAAAAGCCCCATTATGTTCTCCAGTTCCTATTCAGTCAATTAGTATACACTCTGGAGTTATTCTTCTGTGGCAGACCTACCCATAATTGAATTTATGTCAGATAAGATGTTCTACTTATACATCCACTGGGAGCAGAAATGAAGACATCAGCCATAAGGCACACAAAGATTTCTCTTCCCTATAATCTTAGTGAAACAGCTGCTATTTGTTTTTAGAGTATTGTGCAGATGCTTAAACAACCCAGGGACTGATTTGCCTGACTCTTAGAAGAGTACTCAGTCATTGCTCCAGCTGAAAATATATGAGGTCAGGCTATCCCACTGCATGAAGATGATAGCTGACAATGTTTTGCCAACCTAATTTTCCAACTCTAAAATGAGACATACACAGCAAGAAAAAAAAACTTTTTTAATGGCAATTTGTAATTTCTTTTTCTGGATGTAAATTTCATTCTGAGTATATTCAAATGGAAAAAAATATTATTATTAATAAATTATATGAGGGAAAGACAGCATCTAATTACAACATGTTCCATTCGCAGGCCCTTCATGTGTAGCTCACACAGGCAATGAAGTCAACTGGACAAGCTGATGCTGATTCATTCAGTGGACACAGAGCAACACAAGATTTCCTTGTGCCAGATGAATCACTGCTTGCTTTTTCATTTGTTTCATTGCAGCCTCTTCATACTACTCTTGCAGTGCAAAAGGGCAATGAACAAGGTTAGAAGCTGGTCTTTGGTCATAAGGTGGTGTACAACCAAAAGTGAAAAAAAATAAAATACAATCAACTCAGATAAACTAAATTAAATTGCAAAAGAGCTTCCATGTCATTACAACAGGGCATTCAATTACTACCCAAAGAGGTAAGTGATCAATATATCCATGTACTGGGTCAATTTTCTTTCAAAAAAACAAAAAAAAAAAGGAAAATGACAATGTGTCTTTAATACTTACCATTTTGAACAGTTAAAAACTTTCATATTCTGAAGGATTTATTCAATTACAAGAAAGGACTCATTAAAATAAATAGAGCACTTTAGTTTGTCCTGTTAAGGACAAATGTTTGAGTCAGAAAATTTCTTAAGCTTCAAAAATAAAACATATGGCTAAAGGAGATTCTTCAAAATGCACACTGAAAGTATTTGATTCCTCTTCTGTTTTTACAGATGTAAATCACATTTCATTTAAACTGGTAAAAGAAAGTGGAGTATTTGGGCCACACTATCTAACCGCACAGTACTCCAATTTGAAATTTGTAATCCTTTTTTTTTTTTTTTTTTCAACAGTGGTAGCATTTACAATAAGGCACAGCAGTTTGGATCATAAGGAAATACCCTACAGTCAGTGACTGATTGTCCCTTGATTAGATTCTGTTTCAGACTGCATTTGTTCACATCACTTTTTTCTTTCTGTTTTCAGGATGCACAACTGCAATCAAATCTCAGACATAAACAAATAATCATGGTCTACTTTAGCTGAAAAGAAATTTCTCTTTACACAGAGGGGTGTCTTACTGTCCTTTTCAAAGCATAGAGAAGTTTTTTTGCCACACACATAAAGAAAAGTATATGAACCCTTCATTTTTCTTTATGACTGAGTGCCACAAATTCTGTAGGGGGATGTTAGATCAAGTGCAGAGTGTAATACCCTGCGTTTTCAACTCCCATCCTAGCCCCGTAGATTATACTTCATGCTTGTTCCTAAGGCAACATTCCCAGGCTCAGGTGTCACCTGCATGTAACAGTACTCAAGGGTGGTCTCTTGGTATCTGGCTGATCTGAGCCCAATCTTAGAAAGTATAAGCTGTCTGGCCTTATCTAACTTTGCTACCCAAACCAAACCATCTATAAACTATCATGAAAATATTTTTCTTAAAGGAATTGCCTTTCAATTTTTAGGATGCTTCAAATTCCTCTAGATTAATACTAGTCCAAAATAAAAGTAAAGGTGTTGATTTATTTTAAATGCTGTAAATCATTTTCTGAAGAACAGGGCGACCAGTTTGATAGGGCTACCAGGTGAGAGGGGAGTTCTGGAATGCAGACACAGTCTCCATAGGAGTATGGTGAATGCTTCAACTTTATTGCAAAGTACAGGTATACTTATAGTACAAAGCAGGGTTCACGCAGCATAAGCAATAATTTCATTGGTCTAAACACACTGTCCACACGCTTCTCCTCAAATGGCGATTGGATATATACAACAAAGCCTCACTCATTGGTTATTTCATTATCATCATCTTACCCTACTTGCGGTTACTGCTTCTCTACTCTAGCAACTAAGCATTTCCCCTTTAATAGCGTCCCATACACTGGCTAAGCATTTCCCCTTTAAGAGCATTCCATCCTTATCAGAACCTGATGTCCTTGTTCTGGTAGGAATGTATCCACAATTCCCCCTTCTTTGTTTTGTGCTAACCAAACTCCATGCATAGCCCTCTTTATCATTTCAGTTACACACCTGGATTGTCCACATAGTTCCATAATACTTTGTGGCCCTGTTGTTCAAAAAACTCCTCTACAATTTTCCTTCAGTTAGAGTGTAGTTTTAATGCTTTTGCTTATGTGTAAAATAAAGCGTGGTTTAGGATGTGAACATTTTACTTAATTGACAAATTTTATGTCCACATGTTCTGCAATAACCGTCAAAAGCTGAGACTACTCTTTTCCTATGGGATTAATCATCATTAAACACTAAACCATAAGAACATAAAGTAACTTGTCAAACATTAACAAGATCTATAGATTTAGCAAGCATTACCACAGAATCAGTGCGTAGGCCATCTTTAATGGCCACACGTCATTTTAAATGTAGTCAAATCTTTATGCCCAATCTATGATTGATTCATTTTACAAATGTATTAAATCCACTAAAGTAGCTTGCTCAGGAGATTGCCAGAAATTAGATAGCTGACAAATGAGTTAAGAATTAACTTGTCCGTTGAATGTGCTCAAATAAATATGAAGTTGTCATGCTCATAAAATCCATTAACTTTAGTACACAGCATAGTTAATCATGGAGCACTTCCAGGATTGCTCATTGTGTGGTCCCTGTCCACAGAAAGAAAGAAGACGGAACTTCTCTTCATTCATCTGCAGGTTTTCAGACTGGGCCCACATTCTGAGGGTGATCAGGTATTTCAGTAGCTTGTGTAATAGCCTACCAGAAAACATGTTAAAAATGAGCTTTAAGGAAATTGCGTAACTTAACTACAGAGCACTGTTACATTTTCCAGGCTGCCTTTCTTGGTCAAACACACACTACAAGTCAGATTTTTAGCTGACTCCATTTGGCTCCATTTACAGCAGATGCTGAAATAAAATATGCCACATTCTTTCCAGGCCAAGAAAAAGGTATGTCAATAGTAACTTATTTGGTGAAAATACCTTGGACAATGATTCCCTTAAAGAATAGGGAGTATGTGGTTGGAAAATACAGAATTGGAGATACAGAACAAAATATTTGTAACTTTGATGAATAAATCAATCAGAGGAAGAGTCCTAGAGCCATAGAGGCAGACTACAAACAGCTTGCTCTCAGAGGGAGCAGGGGCAGCCAAGAGAATCAGCCACAATGGAAGGGTGAATGCTGACAGTGAACACGGAAAGAGGCCTCCACAGTGTGCAGATGCAAGATATGAACTGTAGCTGAAAGATTTTGGAGATTCAAAGGGCATGGATCAAACTGCAGTGTAGTGAGAAAAATAAGAGTGTATTCTGCCTACACCAGTTTGTCTCTGGATCTATATATCTATGTATAATACTAATAAAAGTAACTGGAATCCTATGACACTCCAGCACATGCTTTGTGTTTAGTATTTAATATTTGCTTCTGAAAAGTTAACCCATACAAGCCAAAATTTAAAGTCAAGGGGTTCATAAACTCCAAGGGGTATTGACAGTCCCAAGTGCCAGTAGCTGGGGCATGGGTTGTCAGCTCTTAGGGAAGTTGCCTCCAGGGATGTGCCTTCTGTCCCTCGTGAAGGGCTGTAGGTACAGGAAAAGTTGGTTTGAGAACAATCACAGCAGCCTCAAAAGTGTCCAGCCAGGGAGGACTTGGCTCTGGTAGTCACAGGGTCCTAATATCCCCAGGTTCCTTAACACATTGCACTCGGGGAAGATAACAGAAGACAGAGGTTTAGACTTATATTACAGTAAGAACACAGGAAAGCCTCAGAGATTAATACAGTGGGTGTCCTTTTATATGTCATTAAATCAATTCTCTACAAATCAATTCTCATTGAAATTACATTCATCTAGCCCTCTGTTCATCCTGCCCTGAGCAATAATCCCAGTTGCTGCTATTCTCAGTGACCCCTGGGATAATACATCCTTTGCTTGTTCCACACGTCTCTTGATAGTAATGAGTTGCCCTGCACGTGTACACTCTTAAACCCAGGGTTAAGAAGGCAATCACTTGTTTATTGGAGACAATCACATTTGCTCCTCTTGCTTGATGTTGTAATGTGGCATATTTCAAGAGATAAATTTTACTTTCTGGGAGTAGATGGAATATTGGTATGTTCAAAAGTTCTGAATCACATATATGACATATATTACCCAGTCTTGACTCAAGGCCACAGGGGAGAGGCCAAGTGTTATTTACTTTTTTCCCCAAAACCAGAAGGCTTACTATCTGGTGAACATCGTACTTTTCAGGTTAGCAAATAGAAAACTGCATTGAGAGAGAGAGAGAAGACACAGGTTAATATTTTACTTGACATAAAGGATAATTTCTGTGTTTATGGATGTGAGACATAAGCATTTACAAGATACGTCATATGCATGTTGAGGAAAAGAACATATAAACAATTGGTATGGACAATTTTTATGTTGAAACATAGATGTTCCCTGCCCTATGAATCTTAAAACTAAAGGAATTTCTGCACTGTTTTATAATTGTGTTAATTGATTTTAAACATATCTTTTTTCTCTGAGTTTCCTATAATAATGATAATTCTTTTACAGTCTCCTAGCTTAAGTTGTCAACCTTACAAAACAACCTCAGAAAACAAGTGGAAATTAATGCAAACATTCCTTTTCCTCAGAGGAACCAGAGAAATCAGAAGAATCAACCACTTTCATTGTATGAAAGTTAGTTCCTCTCCATGTAAGCTATATTCCAGTAAAATATACAACACACAGTAATAATACTTACCTTTAGCAAGTGGCTTTTGCCATTGTATGAGATCAGTTCAACAGGACACTGAATCATCCATACAGAAACAGTTCCCACAGTCCCCATTCTTTGTCCTGAAAGGCAGAAAAAAATGTGAAGTGTTTCTTATCCCATATACCTGGATCATAGATCAGGGCAATCCTTGGTCAGAAGAGGTTTTATTTTTCTTTACTGTCTTGTATGGAACAATCCAGAATTCAGTCCTTATTCATAACTATAAAGCACTATATGCATACTTACTAATAATGAAATATTATCTTTATCTTTACTGATTAAGCAGTTTACATAATAGCGAGCATATTTCTAACAGAGTAAAAATGCTATCTTATTTAAATTCTATTTATATATTTAAATATAGATAAGAAAATGTCTAGACTCCTTCACCTTGAATTTTGCAAGTCTGCTTAGTGCTTTAATGGAAACATTAAGAAATCAGCAAGAGAAAATAAAATATTTGTTCTAAAAAACATCATGTTCTTCTGACTCATCTAAAGAGCAAAATTAAATCTTTTTTTAAATTACAGGAACATGCTCCCACGCATCTGTAAAATATGTAGCAAAATCTAATATTTGCCTGTATATCAGTGATTAAAGGTGATTTTATTATAAAACTAATACTTTTATCATTAGTAAATTCATAACTACTACCTTCTCCTACTCTTCCTCTGAAATACACCATAGAAGAACTGAAATGTTCTGTCTGCAATGGGAATGTTGAATCTATTACTCAAGAAAAATTCCATGTAAGATCATTTGGAGCTGTCCCTAAAACAAAAATTAAAAAAAAAAAAAAATCCTGAGAAGAAAATGAACAAACACTTCAGAGGTTTTGGCATGTGCATTGTATCTGTTCATACAATAGAAAACACCATGGAAATTTAAGTTCAAATCCAAGTCCAAATCTACAAATTAACCACATTGATTTTGTCCTTGCACAATTTCTCCTTTTTACTGACTCTTGTAAGTGGGGCCAGTTAGGTTTAAAGGTCCATCTTTAAGGTAGTACTTTCGTAAATAAGCTTGCAGTATCAGGGCTGACTTTCTGATAAAAGATTTTTCCTAGTGTGTAGCAAATGGCACATGTATTGTATCTCATTGCCAATCAAAATATCTGCCAGTGACAAAATGAGAAATTATTACTGTGCAGAAAGAAGGAAGTATATTTTTTTACACTGAAATTTTAGGTGCTTAGCAATTTTGGCAACAGATTTTTTCTTTATATAGCAGTATCATATTCATATAATTCACAAAGTTCAGTAAATGCAATAGCACAGGTCTCTAAACCTATTTAACCAAAGGGTGTCATTTACAAAATCTTCACGGAAAATATTTTATACTAATTCCAGAACAAAAAAATTTCAGTATAAAACTCTGTATTCTTTGTGAGAGCTCAGAGAATATTTTGTTCCATGTGGATCATAAGGGATCATATCCCAGCCTTCATTAGCACAGCTTAGAAGACATTTGTATACTACCCAAAACATCCACCCAAAATCAATAGAATTCAAGCCTAAATAATCATACCTTTCTTTATTTTATAACATTTGGTCAGAATTAAATTTTCTCTAACAGCACAGCAGAACACAAGCTATATAGATAACTCATTATAAACACAGTGAACCACTGATTCTTACATTAGTTTTATATAAATAAATTGCTATACTGTTACTATGTCTTTATTGCTGCTTGATGATAAAGATTTCAGCCTGGAAGAGGCAGTTTTAATACATGATTGTATACAAACATTCATCTATCATTGGAAATCTGAGCATAAAGAATGCTGGAATAAATGAGAGAAACATCACCACAAGCCAAGCACTGACCTTCTTCCTTGGTTTTCACTCAGCCTTCATTTATGCAGGCTTCTCCTGAAGACAGTGGAATTCAGAAATCCATAATAACCTACAGCTCAGTGTCTGGCTAAGTCTCCGGTATCTGCAGGACAGTAAGACTTCAATTGCTTTCTTCCTCTTATTGGAGAATGGTTGGTAGGACTTGCAAGCTTATGCGCCCTGGGTTTTTTTCAGGTTTTCCATATTAAATAATGTTACACTTCCTCAAGAATGTTACATATTTTAGTCTGAGAGCTATCACATTTTCAGAAAATGCATCATCCCCATTCATTTATACTGAAAACGGCAAAGCTGCGTAAGTCACCTTCAACTCCACTACAACCTCGATTCTGTGAAGCAGGAGGGTCAACCTCAATACTTCCCACTGCTTATGTCACAGAACTTCATCCACTACATCTTCTGCCAGAACAGATGTCTGCTAATAACAACAGGTCCAAGAGCTACTTGGATGTGTCACTCACCAGGGGTATGACATAGGATCATTCCTGGCACGCACAGTGGGTGTTTGTATGGACATTCAAGGTATCAACAGGCCAGACTTCTGGAAAAACACAGCCAAATTAAACAGGTGGTAACTATTGAAAAAAATGGTGAATTCTTTTCCAAATCATCAGAGATGGGTGTATGCCTCCAAGAATACTCCAGTTAGCCTATCCAAGTGAAATGTGGGAGACTTATATGGAAACATATGCTGACTGCTGACTGCTGACTACAGACTGATGTCTGCAAACGTCCCTAACTTGGAGGTGATACCTGAATGTAAATCTTCTTCAGATCATCTTGTTGGCTCTCCTCAAGTGGATTTCTCTACTGGAACTGTCGCAACCTGCAGAAATAATTTCAGGTGTACTGCAAGAAGGATTTGAGTCTCAGATTCCAGCATCCTATGTTCAGAGCTCTGAGATACGGATTCATTCCCTTTGGCCTTAATACTATTTAATCACTTGTGCAGCTCTAAAAACAGTGCCAACAGAAAAAGTTGAGAGGCTTTCACAAAAAATATCTGAGACTTTGTGATTTATCAATGTAGAACTGTAGGAAATAGGTGCATACATGGAATAATAGATTTGAACCAGAATTACCTACAGACAGAACAAGAGATCTATTTTATTGACTATTCTGATGTGGCTTACTTCTCTGCATGCTGTTTCTCTCTCTTGTGTTTGTCAAAATACCTAAGTTTCATGTGTTTTCTCCCTCATTCTCATTGTAACTAATTCATTTTCTTCATTGAACATCTCATTCTTTTAAATTTCTGCCTTGTATACCTAATACCTCCTGTGCTCTGTGCAATGATGGAGAGGATCTCGTTTAAGACACAGGCTCCTACTAGACAACAAAGAATCTTGAAATAATAATAGCAGAACATTCAAGCTCTCCACAGTTACACATCTCTCTAACAATGGTGCATAAGCCATTAATTGCTGTAAGATGTTTGCATCCATGGGTCCATCTGACTTCAGAGAGGGGTACAGGAACTCAGCCATGGGCCAGATGAGGTATTGAATACCTATTTCTTCAGAAACTGTACTCAATTTCTGCAGTCACCTTTAAGGCATTTGGGAAGCAACCTGCATTTTAAAGGCCAAAGATGGAACAAATCTAACCACCAGTACACAGTAGTTCTGGCACAATGATGGACGGAAATAACTTTTTTGTAGCTTCATTGTAGCTTTTTTTTCCAAAGAAAAGCTACCGGATAACAAAATGTTATGTGAATATTGCTTCCACCACATCTTTCTTATACTAGAAACACATCCAATACAAAAATCAGCTAAAAGTCCAAGCTACACTGTACCATATTTTTTCTTTATTTCCTTCTGTTATTGCTCTCACTACTCAACAGGTCAGTTACAGATTTCACCTCACTGAACCAGCTGCAAGACTGTTGAAATCTATAAAGCATTATTTGGCTCCATTTCTGTCAAAACTGCTAAGTCACATTTGCCCAAGTTCTAAAAGAGATTATTCATAACAAATATATTGATCTGTTCATAACCATTTTGGCTGAAAGACTGCTTCATAAAAGGAACCTCCACTGTCTGCAGATTTATGACCTCACAGTAATGAGATGTTTGAACTGCATGAGAGACAGCCAATGTTTTTTTATGAACCCATTATTTGAAGCTACTGTACTTTAATGTGGTATCCAGAATGGAATGAAATGGTTTCATTTTATTTGTCTTACTTAAAATTTTCCACTTATTTGTGCAACTGAGAGATTGAAATCATGGATTTCCTTACACATCCCACAAAGAAAAGCCACTGGCACAACAGCATCTTCCTCCTTTAGCTGAAAAAGCATATATATCACGTCCGTATATTGCAAAGTCTATTTTCAGCTAAAGTGTTTCAGCAAGATCTCATGCCAAGTTCAGTGTCTTTATATATTTTTGTACATCTTGCATACCGTTTCTTGGAATAGTCAGATGTTATTTTTAAAATGTTATGACATGTATTTTGAAATCCATGCATAAGACAAGGTGGCCCAGTCAGAAAGCTTCCATTCACTCTATTACTTTCTCTGCAGAAGAAGAGAGACCACCTGAACAACGTGGACAGCCTCTACAAAGAGTACCTCTTCATTTGCTGAGAGGGCACAGTTAAAGTCCCACATATCTCTGCCAATCCCCTATGGGAGCATACAGTGAACAGGAATCCTGCTGTATTAGCAGTTTCATCTCCAAACCACAGCACTGTCAACAGCATTTGGGGCAAGTCTCAAAAGCAGATCAGGTCCCAGTGGTTTATGAGGTTAAACTACATATAAATGCATGTACGATGAACTGATGCTAAAGGGTAAGAATATGTTCTGTGCCAGCAGAAATAGTGCCTGGAGATGGAGGGTGGATGTAGGAATGCTCTTGGAGGAATGGATCTGGGAACTCCCCTCACAACAACAACAGATCCGTGCATGCCCTGATCATCATAGGCTTTTTAGATATGTGTGACCATTTGGGGCTTAACAGTTGAAATCTTTACCCCCTGATAACTGAGGCTTCAGTACATTGCAGTCACGAATAGTTTCTCCTCTGTTTGATTTTGGGATGCCAGACTCAGTCTGCATTAAATCTAACACATATTGAATTTGGCCCAGTGTATGTTAGATCTAAGCACTTTTAGACAAGGAATCACAGGCTGCCAATAGAGGACTTTGCGTCCGGTTGCAATGAGAGAGCATATGTTGTTGTTTTAATTGCACCTAATCTGGCAACTCTGCTGCAAAATAGAACTATGATATAAATAAAGAAAAGGTAGTTAATAATTTCTGATATGGGAAACATCCACAGCTGTTTCACTGAGAAGGAATGAAGGATGAAGGACAGAAGGGAAAAAGGAGGAGAGGAAGGTGGCAGTCCGTGGGGAATGATTACAGTGCGGTCCTGCCTTCTACTCCTTTCTATGTTTCCCACCTTGATATCTCCAGAAATGACGCCTGACAACACAGGGTGGTAGAAAATTTCTTAGATGTCACTAGACTCAGATTCTACTTTGTTTGCTATGAAGGTTATTAATTTGAAGAGCTATGGTCTAGCACTGCACACTGCAAGCAAAGCAATGTGTATTTGGAGGGTTTCTATGGTTTTGTGATATTTGCTTGTTGAAATGTTCCGTTTGCCTCAAGATTATTCCTCTCCTGTCAACATGAACAAAACAAGGAAGGAACTACCCTTGAGTGAAAATAAAGTCTTTAATAGCCCCAGGATAGGTGATAATTGGTTGTCATGCATTTTGCTTCAGTTATTCTAACCAACATCCAATTAGTGTATGTATAATGAAAAAATAGAAAGCCAAGGAAACAGAGGGAGGAGGCTTAAGAAAAGACAAAAAATTACCAACAGGAATGATGCAAGATAGCAATTGTTGAAAAGAGAAATATACTTTCTTACTAATTCCTCTCTCTTGTTTATCCTTCCTTTTTCTTTTTCATTCCGCTTTAGTTTGTTTATCCCTTACTGACTGATCTTTTTTGGCTAACAAGCAAGATCTATCCCCTCTCTTCCACATTAGCTTTACTAAAACAATCATCTGCAAAACCAAAAAACTATACCATATTCCAAAGAGCTGTTAAAGGATAAATCACTGATACACATGCATAAAGCTATCAGGAATTAGGTTTTCACATCTTGGGCTTAATCTACTCTTAGCCTTCAGTCTGCAAGATCCCTGAAGGAGGAAGAGCATGAATATTTTCTTGCTGATGCCAGGATTTCCATGTAGCACCTCACCACTCTGCAGTTCCTGAGACAGTTCCACCATCAAGTCTGCCAAAGAGGCTTGAAATACTGAATGCAGCACATATCTTGCTTGCCAGAAGTCAAGATTATACTTTAATCACAGCTGCTAGGCTTCTTCACTTTTCCCATTCTTCCCTCTTCCATGGTATAGTTCTTCACTGAGTCACTTTAAACATCTGATTACCATTTGTGAGGATTCTGGTGTTGCAAATGGGTTATTCCACCACAACCAATCACTACTGTCATAGTCAGAAGGGAAACAAAGTTATTCCAATATTGTATTATATGTTAGCTGAAATGACTGCATCTCTTCTCTGGTTTTATGATCTTGTAGGCACAAAAAATTGACAGGAAAAAAAATTGGCGCACTTACTCTGGAAAGGTAGCAGTAGGATTCAAGAAGATAATACAAAGAGTTCTTTTATTGCAAAAGGCACATAAGTTAGAATAGTTTCAAGGTGGAGTGTTAGCAGCAACTCCAGTGATTAGTGGGCCAAATTCCCAACATATCAACATGTGGGGAGCTCTAATACTGCTGTGACAGCTTCACAGCTGCCTACATGATAGTCTGTGGCTTATTGGAATGCTCCCATCTCCACAGCCCCATCATCAACCCAATGACTATAGCTTATTTCCTTTTGAATTTGGGCTAAAATTGAAAAGAAGGAGAAAAGCAAACAAAGGTTATTGGCAAGTGTAGTCAGTAAAAATATCAGAGGCTTGGGAGTTTTTGTTGTTTTTTTTTTTAATTCTTTTGACTTATAAAAAAGTCTAAGTAAAGTTCCAGTATTGCCAACTTGGATGCATTTCTGAAATGTTTATGAGATTTATGAATTGAGCTTCTGGCCTTTGACATTCATTTCTCAAAGCTAGATCAAGTAGTATTTCACAGAAAGTAAGTGCAAAAGTGAAAAGGGCTGTCTTGTAAGGACTTATCCTGTAGGGTTTTTCATTCCTTTTCTTCCCCTTTTTAGCCCAACCCTAGTTGTGTTCTGAAATGGGAAACCAAGAATAGAAAAAATGACTGTCAGAAGTGGCTTAATAAAAGGGTTTGTTTTCTGCCTTTGTTATAAACATTAATCAGACCCTATCACCATTTCTTCCTCTGCAGAAAAGGGAAGAATTCATTGCCTTCTCCAGGAAGAAGCAGCCAAGCTGATACGTCACAACTACTTCTCAGGCACTGGGGTCCTACCTTCTCATGGAGATGATCCTCACCATTTGTGCTGAATGATAGAGGAATCAGCTGGTCTGAAACCAGCACATAAATAATTTTTATGTCTTTCCTCAGCCTTTCACAGATGGCTAGCAAATAGTCTGGATCTCCACCACCTTCTAATAGTACTTGAATGGTCAGAAAGGAATTATCCAGCTGCGTGGCACCACCAGCAGACTTTCTCTTGAGAAGTGTAGGTGGGAGATAAGAGTAAACCTGAATGAAAGAGCTTTCCCTGTAGATGTGGCTGCTTTTCTTAGATACTTAGATATTAATACAAACTATTTGTTTAGATTTAAGGATATAATCCTGTAACACAGTAAACACATTATCATCATTGCTACCAACAGGCCACAGGCTTTTTAACTACCTGTGTAGGGCCTCAGGGCTAGGGCTTGTCTTAGCTTTGTAATTTAAATGCAACAAATTGGTGGAGAACACAGTCAACCTGCCTGTACTTTCTTACATGCCTGTACTTTCTTACATTGTGTGGGGAGCCCTTCTGGGAGTGCTTTTTGAGGCCACCAGCCTACAATCATCACAGAAGTCCAGAACATGTTCTTACTGCACTAGCAAGAAACTCACTTAAAACGTCTTACCTCTGAGCAACTCAGGCTGTTAAAATTTAATGTAACAAATCGGTGGAGAATGTAGGCAATATGGGCTCTAATTTGAGTGCAACAAAGAAGACTGAGTGCCAGGTTTATTAGCTTTTTCCAAAACTCTGTAATTTTATCTGTCTGCTACAGTATTCACATAAATCCAGACCCAAACCAGAGTTCCTATATAACCTCAGAATGTGAAAAAACCCTACTGATTATAAACTTTATCTAAGAAGGCCTGGTAGCTTTCAAGACGTGCACTCTCAGGAGTAAGAGAGGGTGGCTTTGTAAAGGAAAGCAAGCTGGGATCCAGTGACAGCAAGGCAAGGCACTGCCCTCCCTGTCATTCCCACCCTATTCAAAAAAAAAAAAAAAAGCAGAGGAGAGCAGGTCTGCTGCTGATGACCAGGGCTGGCCACAGCACAGCTGGCCAGGGAGGTCCATAGAGATGGTGTAGGTCCCAGGTCAAGCCAGGGAGCCGGTTCAGGAAGGATGGGTCAGGGCCAGGGAGATGCAAGGCACAGGCACAGATGTGACGTAGCTGAAGCAGGGACCAAGGGTGTAAATCATCATCTAAGCAAGGATGATGATTTACAAGAAAGGCTTCCCTTAGCTCTTCTCACTGCCTCTGTTTTCCCAGTGGTCAGATCCAAGGTTACATGGCTACACCATAGCAAACCTGGTTTTGAGCATTGACAACAAAACTTTTAGGAGGGGGATAGATACCCTTTAGGCACTGAGAGGCACTTCCTTTTGTCCTCAGTGAGGAAATCCACAAAGATCATACTTCCTGAAAGATGATGATGGCAAACAACTTTCTTTGTTTTCCCAAGCATTTCTCACTTCTTTCATTCCTGAGACTCTCCACCTACATAGTTATAAAAAAGATAATAGTTGAAAATGTCTCATTAATTAGCACAACTCACCTGCCTATACAAATGGATATGGAAGTATTGATTTCAATCAACACCTTTGATAGCAAAAGCTAAATAAAATGCCTTGGAAACTTTGGTGATGCTATCGGTATATTGACCAGTATTTGTTGTCACAAAACTTCAGCAATAACAACTTGTTGGCATCTTACTTATAAGACGTAATGTTTCTTACTATACAGCAGAATGCCTAATAGCTATGAAGTATTCATCAAAAGGTTGGAAAGTCAGGCTTAGCTTGATTAAATCCCTAAAATATGAATGTTTATCCCAAGCTCATACAAAGATCCAGAGTCAGCAAAATTTGGCAGAAAAATTCACAGTACAATTCAAATTCTGACTGGTTCCCAGAATTTCAGAAATATGTAAAAATTTGACATATAAGGTAAGAAAGGGAAATTCTACACTTCAGAACCTGAATATATCTAGCTTTAGTACTGGTAGAAATGTTTATGTAAGGGGATGATTTCATTTAAACCAGTTCATCAGACATGGTGTGTTTGAGTATGGATTTGCATGTATGAAAGAGGAAAGCAAGATTCCATGTGTGAATACAAAAACTGAGGGAGAGCACTGGGGAAGTAATCTCTGTTCTGTGTACATTTTTAATTAAATAAGAAAAAAAATAAAATTATGTAATAGAATTGTCTTCAACAGCAGTTCTGAAAATTTCAAGTTTTTTGAGAATTTTATTGCTTCCTAAATGTCCCAAAGGCTTCTATACTGAGGAAAGACAGGAACTTTTGAAAACATTTGTTCAGCTCCTTTGAAATCAGAATTGCATTTGAAGTCCTCAAGTAGTATTGCAAAAAATGGATTGATCTTTCCCTTGCATCTAAACTCCTTTTAAATTTAATAAACATTCACTTGATAATATACTTTAAAATCATCCACATAAAGTCACAAAATTACATGTCTCTTCAGCAACATAAGATGCTGATGTTATGAACGCTGTCTATGAAACTCAAATTTGACACTTCGCACAGTGCAGAAGAAAGTTCAACATGCCTCTTATCTTCAACATTCAAGGATAACTAGCCTACCCAGCAGATGTACAATCGTAGACAATGACTGCAATTCACAGTTCCATTTATCAGGCAAATCAGACCTTTCAAACACTAAGAGAAAGTCTTTCTGAACAGGAGGTTGCCCTTTACAGAGCCCTGGTCCAAGTTTGTCTCATGAGGAAATGAGGACTTCTTACATCTGAAAAATCACAGACATCTGGAGTCACTGAATTTTATTTTTTCTCCCCTCTTTGGGAAAATTTGGCAAAAGTGACATTTAACTCTGACTTTTGGGAATCTTTCAGATGCTGATAATATTTAGCAAAACTTATAGAGCAGCTCATGTAAAAAAGGGAAAAAAGCAAAAAGAGAACACAAAAGGGGAAAACAATTTAGAAAGCATTTACTATGCTGCTCTCAGTAGCCTAAAGGAAAATCAAAGAAGCAAGCACAGAATATCCATCCTCCATATTATTTTTCAAATGACGTCGAGAAAAATTCACAACTCTCTACTTTAAAACCTGAGGAACAAGATACAACTTTGAAAATTATAAATTTTTTCAAGGAGTTTAGGTCTTTTTCTGTTTTCACCTACTCCAGGTAGAATGAAAAATAATCTGAAGTGAATCAGATTAAAGAGATGTCTCTGGAGAGCAGTTGCCTTCTCTGTGTCTTGTTCATCTGAAGGCGAGTACCACTGAAGTTCTTATATGCTTCAACAGTGATAGTAGAGTGAAAATGCAGAGAAAATTAAAGCATCCAATGTCATCTCCTCAGTTAAAATTTTCCAATAAATTCAAACTCATAATTTATATAAGCAGCAATATTCAATATTATTGTGCTGGTTTTATAGTACAGGTAATAAGTTTGGGGATTTGGGGACATTTTTATTGTCTCAAAGATTTTCTTCTCCAATACTTTTGGATCTGTATGTTTACTGGTGTTTCTACTGTTTTCCAGGAAAGCCCTGAATCTTACTTCATTTTATATGACTCTGGATTTTCCTTTTTTGTCTCACTGCCTTCTGAATCTGCCATTATCCACAGTTTTCTTCAGTCTTCCTAGGCTTAATGTAAGGACAGGGCTTGCCCTTACAGTTATGTGTAACACTACAGTGATGCAAAAACATTGCCCCATCCCAATCATACTTACCAGAGTTCTTGGCAGGATCTCAAAACTCAGCCCCCACTGCAACAATACACAATTAAATCCATGCTATATTCTCAAACTTGAGTTACCTTTTGTCCTTTTGTTTCAGCAGCCATAACACTGAGGCGTCATGCCTCCCCTTACTTTTTATGACTGAGGAGGAAAGCGTTCCTCCTGCAAGCCTCGGATACTCAAATCATCAGGCTTTTTCACCCAGCTTTCTACCCTTGAACTTGGCCTCCTGTTTCCATCCAATTGTCCTGAGTTTATGGGCTTTGGGCAGCTCAACTAAATCAGTCCCCAGGCTGCTCTGAAACCAGCCAAACTCCAGGAATCCCATCTACATATTTAAGGTTTCATACAACAAAGGGGGAAAGGAGGGCAGAGGGGAGCCAACAGGTTAGCGGGGCTTTCCTTTAT
The DNA here is from genome assembly GCA_034008185.1 of Gorsachius magnificus. Lineage (NCBI taxonomy): Eukaryota > Metazoa > Chordata > Aves > Pelecaniformes > Ardeidae > Gorsachius > Gorsachius magnificus. Next base: position 172,250,629 of record CM067081.1, read on the forward strand.
GATTCCTCAGGGGAAGAAAAATCACACTCTAATGATTTAAACAGCCTGATGTATGTCGTCAAGGCCCATAAGTCAGCACCAAAGAGTTGTACGCAATATACCCCATAGCAGCTAAAAAATGCGTTTGCCATAAACCAATACTGTGTTATTCACCTAATATGGTCCACAAATCAAGCCCAGGCCCTTTAGTAGGTGACCAATTTAAATAAGGTAAAGCTCTGGAGATTGGTTATTACTATACACTGTACCTTGCAGAACAACTCTATAATAATGATTTACCTGAGAAAAACTGCTTTGCACATACACTTTTTCTTTGGTCTCAGAACCTAATTTCCACAATATCAAGGTATTTTAAAATGTATTTAATTTTCACTTGAAGCAAAGTAAATGCCTGTAATTTAAGGAGTTTGCATAGTGTTAAACCTGCAATGAATTTGAGTTAAACACTTTCTGAGAGATAACTGGCAATCAAAATAGCATTAATACTGTATTTATTAGAATTTAAAAACAGTACAATATATGCATATTATATTAAGCCTTCGTAACATCATTAAGAAAAAGCATTAATCTGTTAGTAGAGATAACTTCAGTGTATCTCCATCCATCTGAAGCTAGCGATTCTGTTCTCTCTGATGCACAAGATGTGTTAATGAGACGGGAAATTGATTTTCACCCCTGTTTCAAGGAAACCTGGCATAAATAGATTCCCAAACTCAAACAGGCAAGGAACCATGTTTGTGTTATCCAGCGAGGTGCATCCATGCCAGCCCACTGCATATTGGCCAGCTGTGTCTATCCCTCACTGCTGCTTCCTGTAGGAGGCAGCTACAGTGTCAATGTGGTATTTGCTCCCTGGCCAGGGTGCCTGTCACCACCCAGCACCTACTCTGGTGAAATCCTCCACTGATCAGTTGTCTTTCCCTACCGAAGACATAGGAAGCTGCTCAGTGTTCACGGTAAGTCCCACTGAATCTGGCTCTGGTTTGAAAGGGACCACTCTTCAAGTGAAGCACTGTGTCAGAAGAGGATGTGAGCCAAGGAAGGGTTTGACCCTAAGCATTTCAGTTTTTCTGAAATCAAATCTGAACTAGCAGGAGATGCAAATCAGTAATAATGCTTTCCATGTAACCAAGTATTATTCCTGTCACTTAGCCAAGCAGAGAAGTTGAGGGTCACTACATTTTAATACAGGCTCTCTTAACTTTCAGTGTTATTAAGACCTTGTGAGTCACTCAAGGTAATGATTCCAAATGGGGGGGAAAAGTAAGGCAGATAATGGAGCCTGCAGGCATGGAAGAGATTTTATTATTCCTGGGAGACACTATACAGAAATATCAGACTGGACACCTACTGAAAAGTGTTGGAAACCATGTCTTTCTGTAAAAGTGAGTAAATGCTCAAAATAAATTAATTAAACTAACATCTATTCTAATAAAAGCCAGAGGGATTGGGGGTGGGTGGCGTGGGGAGGATTCTTATCTGATATTTACTCTGGTTGTTATTTTTCTGTAGATTGAACTGAATGAAAAGTAATATATATATATATAAAATATATATATGGTTATATATATTATATATATATATAATATAATATATTGCTTTTACTTTTTGGATCCTAAATCACTATAAAAGTACTATTGCCTTAAACTTAGGTGTGATAAAGTGCAGCAACCTTTCTGGTGTAAAGAGGTAACTACCATACTCCAGAAGCTCCCACTACCATGAGCCAATGTTTTCAGCCTATTTCCTCTCCTTGCCTATGGAAGCTCTTCCCTACAACTTCATTTTTGTTTTGGTTGGTTTTGTCTTTTAAATATTAGACAAAGAAATTCTAAGAGAAGGGATGTAATTTCACTTAGGTGTCCTTGCCTGGAAACAAACTGTTTCCAGAAGTAGAAAACAAACACTATTCTGCCTCCTTTTGTAAGGCAAAAAGTTGGAGCTTAAATACACATTAGATTCCTTAATTTCAAAGTCAAAAAGCTTAATCAATAAGGTATTATTAATATAACGTTTAGTAACAAATCAAAGGTCAGAACCACCATATTGAGACATAACTATCAACTCATTTGAAAGTGTGGGTATATTTGCATGTCTAGCAAAAACTAAAATTAAGGGCATGATCAAAAGCACACTTGCCAGCTCAAGTTAATTAAGAAGAGAAGTCTGTTAGGTGTTGGTTAGGTTTAACAGTAGAAATCTGAGGTGATTTGTCATAGTCATGAGCAAAGGCCCCAGGGTAATTCTGGTAATAATTTGGTCTTTGGTCTTTCCTAGTCAGTGTTTCCTCTAACTCTGTTCTGTAAGTTAATATTTAGAAATCCTATTAGAAAATACTTTTTTTTTTTTTTTTGGTCAGAAGTATCTTTAATATGCCCAAAATAGATATGACAGGGATTTTTGTGGTTATGATCATCAAGTCGGTTTCATTTTTTTATTTCAGAGACATCCAATTTCCTGTCTTCTGCTGATTTATTCAGGGGCAAAATGAAGTTCCAAGAAATCCCCACTTCATCACATTTCATTACAGGTCAGCTTTGTGTTCCTAAATTTTATAGCAGACAATATTAGTCACACAGGTCCTTGCGACTGATTACTTAATATATTCATACTTGAGAGTTGTACTTGAGCCAGTCCTGAACAACTGCTGGCAGTTTGCTGCATCATTATCTAAAGACATGAACGGTGTCTCCAAAGTCCTGTCTTTACATTTCACATCCAGTTTACTTTTTATTCATATAAAAGCAGGTAATCTAGCAAGTAGGTTACCAGACTGCTTATAAAGCTTTTTCTGCTTTTTTTCTGACTGCGCTGTGCAGATTTCTGCTTATTTCTCTTTCAGTTTGAAATATTATATTCATGTGCATTATTGTTACTTTAGTAGAAACTACCTCTAATTGCTGCATACATGCAATTAGGATTGGTTTCATTCAGCCTGGTTTAGAACATAGGGATTTTTTTGCCTCATACTGCCAATGCACATTGTTAAAAATAAGCCACCTGCTTCAAAAGGCATTTGTTTGCTTTAATGAATCTTTTGTTGGGTGTTTTTAGAAAAGGAGACTGGCTTTTACAATCATTATATATTAATTCACATACCTTCACCAATTTATATATAGCCTTGTTTAATTAATATAGAGCTGGATATCAAAAGTAATGGGAAGACTGTAGGTTTTAGCACTGTTTTCTCTGTGAACTCACTGGGTGCTAAATGATAAAATCAAACTAATATTAATGTACTAATTTTAAAAGTTATCACTCCCTGCTGTCTACCCCCCCTTCTGCAGGAGGTCACTGTCTCCACAGTAATATAGCTGAAAAAAACATGATGTCCACATATCCATGTTTTAGCAGGGGGAAGTAAGCATCACCCTGTGGCACCTGTTGGCAGGGGGACAAAGAAGAAAGAAAGGAGATACAACTTGTAATCATCATGGTGTGGCTCCCTGGACAGCTCTGTGGTGGTCCATCAGGAGCATCCATAGTAATACCAAGCCACTCACAGAGGTGACAGGCAGAAGGGTCACCCCAGGTTTCTTCTCTGCTATTTTGTAGGACATTTGCAGTTCCTCATTTATCTAGGCTTGCTGTTCATTCCTTTATCTTCACCATTTGTACATGCCATTTCCAACATCCAAACAAACATTTGGTTATACAGGTAGAGTTCTAAATGTCATCCTCCTCCTCACACTTCTTCCTTTGTTCAGGCAATTGTATATTGTTTCTCTTTGTTATTATTATTTTATTTTTCAGCTACAGATTCATTTCTGTGTCAAGTCATATTTCAGCAAAGGGGACATATATTTCCAAAGCATAATGAGAAATCAAGTTCGTAGAGAAAGAATTTTTGGGGTTTGTGTCCTACAAGCAGAAGAGGTTGAAAGCAATCACTGCCTCAGAACATGGAGCATTTTCTGAAGGACTTCTATTTTTGAAGCTAGGAACAACCTAGTATGTACCTGATATACACCAAAGCAAAAGGTATATAACCTGATTAGTCCGGAAACAGAAACAGAATAAAAAGCTTATTGTAGGTACATGAAAGAGGTATTGACGCATTGCAAATCTTTGTGGCCCACTGTGTCCCCACCGCTTCAGGCAAGGCAGAGCATCTCTTTTCAATTATTAAAAGAATGCAAGCCCCTGAGTCTGCCTGCCTGTCTTTCCATTTGGGACATGGGCTTATCACACAACTGATGGAATTCAGAAAAGGAAACTCAAAGTACTAGTTAACAATTTTATGATTTGTTTACTTAGGAAAGCTGCATCCAACCACAAAGAAGTCTACATCAACTAGAAACATCAGAAAAAAAGCATATCTGAGGAATCTGTTGTTTGTATGAAAATATGCTTCCTACCACAAGGATGAGATTGTGCCAGAAACTTGTTTTGATTTCCCAACATTTTGTAGCATTTGAGGTAAAAATATGCACCTCTTAAGAAATTACAATAAATACATCTGTGGTCTGTGTTTGTTTTCTTAAATATGAAAAGTAAGATTAAAAACTATTTTCCTTTATATCAATCAAAACCAATAAAGTATAAATAAATACAGAGGTTTCTCAGATAGTAAGCACCATAAATCTACAGTTTACTTTTCTTTAAAATGTTCTATTTACATGTAGAAACCTTACTGAAGGAACAGTGGTATTTTTTTCATAAAAACACAGACATTGCAAAAAGCCATAGTGTCCAAGAGGACTTAAGGGTCAAAGTCAGGGATCACTTACCCCTGTGAAGTTCCACTGGATTCAGACATTATATAATGTGAGCAAAATCTGCACTTTAAAATTGTTCAGAATGCTTGAGGTAGTCCCTTAAGGAAAAGTGCATCCAGTGGCCTGGCTGAGAGTACTGATATGGATGGGTTTTTTTATAAGCAGATCCACTTCAACAATTATGGTAATTAAACCTGCAAAGGTCTCAACAGAAGTGATGCTAACACTGGACCAGCTGTTTCACAAAGAAAAGACATGATGTGATTTCCCTCGTTCCATGTTCCTTGTGAGACATAGATCCCAAGTCTCCCACAAACAAAGGAAGCAATTTGGTGTAGTGTTACTGTTATTCTATAGGAAGAAAAAGAGACCATGAAATGCAGATTTATGACTGAAATTGAACCCGTATTTCTGGAGCTGATGCACATTTAAATAGATTTTTGTCTGAGAAGATGCCAAAGGGAACTACGGTACAAGCAAAAATCCTATGAAAACCATAACATAAGGAAAGGAATAATCAAATCTCAATCTCTCTCTTTCTGTCCCTAGGACAGATTTTTATAGTGTTAGGGTCTTTGCTTTAAATAAAAAATAAAACAAGGTGCAAACGCTGACTATGAACTCTAACTTCCACAGTCAGCTATAGCTTTCACATTCTGCTGCTACACCACCTTCATAAATTCTGTAGACTAAAGCAAGCAGAAGTTAAACACACATGGGAAGTGTCAGTGTCAATGGTTTTTTTTAATACTAGTGGCACCACGAAAATGTTGGATAATTTTTCAATTTTTTTTTTAATCTAGTTAAAAACTAACAATGACTAATGCAGTAGTTCCTCTACTGTTTATTTTTCTATAAAATGCATTGCAGCAAAACCAGTATATCTTTATGGCCTCCACCTAGTTATACATTCTTGTACTGACAAGGCCATATTACGTCATAGGCTTGCTAGACAAAAACATCAGGCAATAATCATATCTAGCTGCATGTTTTTAAGACAAAGATTAACATTGATAAGATTAGTAATTCCCACGAAGGTTGTTCATGCTTATCAAAAATATTGGTATATATTGTTGCAGACGCTGAGAAAATATAATTACTTAAAATTAGCTGGTGTTTTTAAGGTTTGCATAACAAAGGGAAGTGCTAGGACCACAGTTTTATTAAATGAAAACTTGTAATTTTGGAACAAAATATGACACAGGTGAATTCCATTTGTCCACTGAGTGTAGAGGAAGGAATAAAAGAGTACCAATAATGGTAAAAAGCACAAGGTTTTGTTTCACAATGCACAATCAAGTTGCCTTTGGAACTGAAAAACATTCCAATGAGTCACTTTTACAAAGATGGAAATCAATTCACTTTTGTGGGAACAGACCATCTTTGTATAAACTTGGAGGGTATCACATCTTCCATATAATATTAGACCAAATTGTGTGCAAGAAAATAAGCAAAAAACTCTGTTAGAAAAGTACAAATTAAGGTGTTATTTCAGCCAAAGGCTGGAGAGCTGTATACAGGGGCAACTTCTATTCACCTCTAGACTGAGCTGTAGTTAGTTCAGATAAGGACCTGAACATGGTAAGGAACATACCTCGTCTCAGATCAGAAAAACCCTGCAGCATTTTAAGGTTGCCACATTCATATTTTTTTTCAGTATCAGGTGCTCAAAAAGAGACAAATGTCTCGACGTTTTCTAGACATTACCTCTGTCTTCAGAGATGTCTCTGCGTTTGCATCTAACTTGTATGGAGAGTATGTTGCTATTAAGCAAAGCACTTCTACTTACACTTTAGTCTGACTCAAAGACTATAAATAGGAGACATCACATACTTTGAGAAATACTCTTTATTAGTCAACAAACCACGGAAAAATAAAGGACATCACACATCTGCAGAGATATGATTTAAATTAAAGTGGGATTCACTTAGTATATTTCATTTTGCATTTTGTATTAAGTTGCAGGGAGGAATATGGAAGCAGCTATTAGTCTATAATCCATTTGGTTTAGGAGAATACTAAAAGGAGGCACTATTGTATAGGAATAAAAAACGAAAATGAGTTTATAAAAAATTCAAATAAAACTTTTTTTGTGGTAGCAAATTCAATAAAAACATGAATATATATTTTTAAAATAAATTTTACTATTAATTTTACAAGTAAACACAAACAAAATGCTGAGAAATACCCAGAATTCTGTGGATAAACAAAGGGATTTTCAAAAGACTGAAATAATGCACGATTTGGAGAACAGTTCTCTGCTTTTAATTAAAGCTTACACCTTTTCAAAAACTCTGCTTTTAATAACACCATTGTACCAAAACAGCCTCCAAAGTTCAAGAAGATGCAGGAACAGCTCAGGCTGTTTTACAGGAATTTTGCTGAACCTAACTGCGGAAGGCTTTTTGTGTAGGGATGTGCTTAGAATGTATACAGGAAAAAATGAAGATGAGATGATGGGGGAGACAAAGCATTATTTTGTGTGTGGTGTATGTGCATACCTCAGTTTATCTGCTGTATAATGTTTTGCCTGAGTGCATAACATATGATAGAAATCGTTAGGGAGAGCAAGTAGGAAACCAATAGCTAAATGAGAATATCGAGTTCCTGTTCCTCAGTGGTCTGACTTACATGTTTCCAGAAAGACTGCAGACTAATTTTGCTAAATCCAGAGTAAATGATGGAACAAAATTAATCATTCGAGTGCCCCATCACAAGGAAAAAAAAATGGATTAAGAGTAGCTTATCAGAAAAAGAGACAAACAGAATTTCCTTGGAGTGCTTTTGAGACAGCTGTGCTCATTTAAACTCTGAGCAGGTGACAAGCTGCAGGCAATTGACCTAATAGTTTAAACCCTTTTTCCTCTGACTGCTGTGTGTAATTCCTGGGTGAACAGAAAATAGGTCGGTTTATTCCAAACATAATCATGGATGCTTGAAAGGTAGGACCTGACAAGACTTAATTGCAGTTCTGCCTTCGTGTTGATATGGAGGGAAGAGGTGGGGAGTATCATTTTAGTGTCTGGTCTAAGAATCTAAAAGACATTTCCCTGAGAGATCGATACATCTGAAGGGCATGTATTCGACCAGTGGCAAGCTGGGTCTGTGGAGAAGGGGAATAAAGATTTCTCCTGTGTCACTAACAGGATGGTAGATGCTGGAGGCTTGTGATCTTTGTGGGACTACCTAGGGAACAGAAACCAGTAGAAGCTTGATATGGAGGCAAGCAACAGTCTATCACTAGGAAGGACATCTACAATGAAAACAGAGGAGGGAAAAAATCACATTCTGCAGTTACTGAAGTTTCATTGTGCTTTTAGGAAAACACAAATGTTTCTCTAGGGAAATATTCCCAAAACATATTTTACCATGCAGACTTTGTTTCAAAAAAAGGCATCTATCAGAGGACTATTTCCTCCATAAAAAAAAAGTTTATTTATTGTGGTTTAATTTTGACAAATTTAAAAGATATATGATCCTTGTGAACTTCTAGGACTCTCTTGCACATATGGAGTAGCTAGTTTATCTTGTACTGCAAATACCTGAACATATTTTTGTTTTGATGTGAATCATAACGAACTGCATACTCCTAACAGCTTGGTGGCACTGTAAGTAGATATTATTTGCTATCACATTTTAAAAAAGAAGATGCATTTGCATGATTACAAAATATATAGTTATAACAGGCATGGGAAGAAATCAACAGGAAAGGAAAGCTGAGGTATATCTCAGCATGGGACTGCTGCAGAACACTATTACTACCCTTGCTGTGAACTAGTGACTGGTGTCATCAGGTGGTCTGTTTAGATGGGCTTGACAGTAGCAGTTTCCCATTGTGTTTGAGTCAAAGAGGGTGAAGATAAACTTCTGCTCTGAACATTGTTCCATAAAAGTGAATGAAGCTCTTGGGAGTTTGTTGGTGAAAGAGATTTTGCTGTATTAATGTACTAGATTCATTCTTTATAATGCTGCTGGTATTTCAGTCCCATTACCAAATAAGCAAAGCTATTAGTAGTAAAAGTGGACTGGCTTTTTTTGAGTGAAACCAAGAAATCTGCAGGATGGGAGGGTGGGGGAGGAGGAAGACTAAAAAGGACATTTTGCAAGGTGTTGGCAAAAGAAATGCAAAAAACACTGGAAATTGATTTTTGGGGTGTTCTTGGATTATTTGGGGGATCTTGAAACCTATTGGGGCGCTTTTTTTCTAATTTACAAATGTAAATATGAAATACATAAGATGTAATTCAAAATTGAAACACCAGGTATTTCAAGTTTTGAATATTGCTTAAATGCTTCTATACTGCCAAAATGAAGTATTTTAATGTAAAAAAGAAAGAGTTCTTTTCTTTAAAAAAACTGTTTTTATTTAAAACAAACACAGAAACACAGATGCTGTGTCTATGCCTGATTTCAGTCTCCAGTTACAGCATTTTCCACCAAGTGAACTCAGTGCCATATAAAAATTGTTCCACTCTAAATGCAAGAGTTATTTTGATTGTCTTTCATGCTTTACGCCCCCTCTCTGAGGTATGCCAATGTTCATGATTTCACTTCTAGCCTTGGCTTGCACTTTATAATGATAAGAGGGGACTATGCTACAACAGAAACCTGAATAGGGCAGAAATATAAATTACATTGGCAGGTTCACCACTTTCTGAAGAGGTGCAATGTGCAGTCTTTTCCTTCATGTTAGTGAGATAACGTCAGCTTTCGTGGCATCTTCACAGCTTTTGTATATAGAGGTGGCATTAATTCTGAGCAACCATCCTGAACTCATTGTGGCTGTCTCTGTGTACAGATCACCCACACATGCAATAAGATGTCTTAGCCCCTTCTTTTGCCCCAGAGAGGGAATCCAGGACAATCTGGCTACAATCTTTGCCTCTACAATTTTTGGTAAATTTCGAGTTATTCTGCTCCTTTCTCATGAATCTTTTCAACACGCTGACCATCATAACTGCTGTAACCAGTGTCAGAACAAAAGACTAGTTTTTTAATTTTACTGAGCCAGTAACGGAGAGTGCAGGATGTCCAAATCCAGTGTGTTGTATGCGAATCCAAATGAGAGCCATCTGTAGACACAGAGCAGGATGTATGCTATCCTGTAAGCCCTAGAGCACATATGAGGTTAATTGGTTTTCAGTTCAAAAATACCACTTTTCTAAATGCAGTGTTATTTGTTTTGAAGAGAAATGAAAAGAAGGAAACAATAGGTTGGGCAGAACAAAACAATTTAGTTAGGCATCAGAAGAGTGGGATGTGTGCCATACTGCAAAACTCATTTACCAACAGGGTATTTCAAAAATTACAATGAGAATGTCTTTAGTACATATGAGTCTTGAAAGGAATAATAGCCTGTAAGACATCCTGGGGCAAGGGGAAGAGGAGAAATCCTTTTCCCTTCATGTAGGGGTGCGTAACGTAGCCAAATCAAATACTCAGAATGCCAATTCCTGTACTGTGATGCCCTCCCAAGCTCTGACTATGGACTGGCTTACCTCTGTGTCTGTCTGCCTGCCTCAGTGTTTGTAAAATGACTTATTGCACCAAATACCAGACTGATTTTTCAACCTGTGGTAAAACAATGGGTTATTAACAACTCTATTACCTCCTGTGTATACTGTCAGTCTAAATAGCATTCTCTGTGTCCTCCTTTCGCCTTTCTATGAGCAGTTAGAAAGGAAGGACTGCATAGATGAAGGAAATGGGTATCAGACCTTTCTTTAGGAAGACTCTTGTTAGTTTTCTTCAGCCATATTTTGTAGCCTGTTAGTTCTGTTTTGCTCTTAACTCACTTACAAACAACATTACACTGCTGTTCCTCCATCATTAGTAATATTCTAATTTTTTAAGTTTCTCTGCACTATCCAGATATGGATGGACTTTTAAGCAACAAGAATACAATTAATACTGTCAAAACATCAAGGCTGTACCTTGGCATCCTACATGAAATTTGGGAGGAAAGCAGGGGCACAGGCTGTAAAAGGAAGGGGCTTGCAGAAGGCAGTAGGAAGTCATTGAAATTTAATGCAAATAAAATAGCGCCCAGTTATCCACAGGCATCAAAGCTGGAAGAGATGGATTTTTGTCTGGTGATTAAGACAACTCCTAACCATGCTTCCTGCTGCTATCCACTCCTAGGAAGTTATTTACTGAAAAGTTAGGAAGACAGCCTACCCTGAGGAGAACTGAAATGCTTTAATTCAAACTAAATTTTACAGGAAATTTAAATACAGAGAGTTGAAAGAGGAGAGAGTTTGGAGGAATCTGCAAGACGTAATTCTGGCTTACTTTTTCATTTAATATTAGTAGGAGATGCAGGACCTATAGAAACATCTTGAAAAATACCACCTTTCTTCATGTTAACATATATACTTACACACACATGCTTACATACATATTCCTGTTATGTTGTTACCTCATATCTGGTGGCAGAACCCAGATGTAAGTACCTAATGTCTTTGGGAGACCAAACATAGCAAAAAGATTCTAAAAATAGTCAAGCAATTTGCATAACACAATAAGAGGAAAATAATTTTTTTATACAAACCACAGAAATGGTTATATATACAGTTAAATAATATCCTTAATATTTGCAGGCCATGTATAAATTATTTATTTTTGTCATTACTATTATCTAGCTTTTTTAATTAGTCTATACCCACATGCAAACGCATGTAAATGTGACTTTTTGCTAGTATATTTCAAAGTACTTTAAAGAGGCCTCATAAGCATGAGGAAGCTTCAGAAAAATCAAATATCTTGTTTAAAGATACCCTTACCAGTGGCAGAACCAAAACCCCCCAAATGAAAAAACTGCTTCTAATATCATCATCCCAGACATAGCTCTCCATGTCACCATGGTGTACCGCAACATGAGCTTGAGTTCGCAGGAGGGTAGGAGCGCCCACTTATTTTGAGAGTTAGTTTGCTGCAGTTCACCTGTCATGAGAGTGGATACATAAGAGCGTTGTTTAGCTGGTGACTTGCAGGAAGAAAAAGCTGTCTCTGTTCTGTGCAGGTTCTGTATACCAATGCCAAACAAGAAAGGAACTTCACTATGTGCTTGGAGTGAAGAGGAGGAGCACAGAAGAGCTCACGTTTTGTAGTTCAGATTGTCAGGATTTCAAGGCTTCTGCTGACTGGTAACAGCAGACCAGCATCACCCCTTTCTACGTTTTCACTTAAACTGTCTCCATTCTTCATCTTCCTTGATTTATCAGGAATAACAGTTTAACAGCACTGTGGCCCTTGCAATGCTCCATCCACATAATCTTCTGATACAGACCCACTCCGATGGCTCTGCTGTTCTTGAAGAACTCTGGATTTTTCTAAACTTCAGTGCAGGATTTCAATTAATGACATGCATGTGCAATAGGTTCAGCATATCCTGGATGCTAAAACCTATTAAAACTCTGCTGTAACTTTCACACATGGATAATTCCAGGCTTTCTAGATATTACACAGCTCGGTGAAAGCAGTAAAGATGCCAAGAAATCATGGATGAACATATGAAGTCTTACAATATCATCCACACATGAATTAGAGATAGAGGCCTTGTTCTAGGAATAATAGATTTATACAAGCCCTATGTTTTCTACAAAAAGTGGAATCTTCTGCATAATTTGTAAAATTTCAAAAAAGATTAGGCCATCCTTTCTATTTATTACCAAGTTATGATAAATATATAAAAACATGGCCAGTTATTTTGGTATTTCTATGCCCAAATGAGAATCTATTCTGCTCGTATAAACCTTAAAAAAACAAACATAATGGAATTGCTTCCTGTCTGAACACAGATGAGAACCATATTTGTTGGGTCCCAACTGTGGCACTGAAATAGAAGAAAAATGCAACTATTCTGTAGCTGCACCAACATCCTCAAATCTCCAATTAGATATTCTACTGGGTGCTAATCCTTCAAAGACACCCATTAACTTCTGCATATACCCAAATACTTGAGCTGCTGTGTGGCCACCAGGTCTACCTGGTTATCACTACAGCACATCTTGCTATCTAAAGGTAGGACAATGATTTCAGGAAAATGAAAGGCAAGAAATCATATTCATCACATTTCTAACTTCTTTCTGTGAACTGCAAGAAAAATTTTTAAGTAGCTACCATAGATTTCGGGGAAACTTGTTATATTGCTGAGACATTGGTCTTCTCATTCTGTCTGGTTGCTGTTTTAAGCTTGATTTGCTCTGGCAAACTAAACCAGATTGAAGAAAATCAAGAAACTGATATCTCCAGGCAAATTCCACTCTATATTGTAATAACAAAACAGCATTGTAATAATGCCAAACCAACCACCAGTGGTCAAGGTGGGGTACATACTCTATATCACTATGACTAAAAATATTCTACTCAGTTTATCTGGTCAGAGGTGAGCTATGCTGAATGTCAAAAAAGCAGACATGAAAATGTAGTGCTTCCCTTCAAAAATTCCCAAAGAGCCAGGGCATTGTAATACTTAAATAGTACAGATCCAACCATTGAACTACAACTCCTCAGCTTCCAAGACAGTTTAAATGCCTGTGTAGAAGCATTTCAGGAAGAAGTGCAGTAGTAAAGACTGAACAAAACACTCCCCAGAGAAGCAATGTCCACAAAGGTATCAAATCAAGTCACAGATGGTTCATTATATAGACATTTTTTTCTCATCTTAAAAACAGTTTATGATTTCTGCAATCTCACCAAGCTCCCTGAAAGCTTCTGATTGGAAGCTTTTTTTTCAGTTCATTATGTGCTTAACTTACATAACTTTTTTTAACCCCATTACACATTTTCTTTCAATAACCATTATTCACAACAAGTTTACAGATTAAAGTGACTTTTCTCTTACCTTTAGCCTGCGTTGAATAATATATCACTTGTCTTCATAGCAAGATTCAAGATAGCTCTTCCTCCTTCATTTATCATATGCACTGATTGAATTAATTTCAAATTGGGCTGCAGGCTATTTTGGGCAAGGGTCATTTCTAGCAGGGTATTTGCAGAACATTCACTATGCATGGGTCTGCTACAGCTGGGTGTTAGCAGAGTACAATAACAGATGTTGTTAACAACAACAGCAGCTTTAGGTTCAAAGATCAGGTGAGGTGATGTCTAAAAACAAATGAGACAATTTCATTCTGCTGGCTAGTGAATAGTGATTACTTCACGAAATGAATTCAGTCTTTGCAGCTTCTGCTGAGAATACCTGATTGATGGGAGTCCTGGCTGGTGCCACTTGTCAGAGCTGACAGAGCATAACCTTGATGTGTGCGTTTCAGCACTGCCTGCTTCTCTGTCACTTTCACTATATGCCGAGCTCTAATTTGTTGATTACAAATTGATGGTCATTTTGGCATTACTGATTTTCTCCATTTAACATTCTTGATGCTGCTTCTCCACCCTGCTCTTTCTACAAGCACGAGAGGTACAAAGTAAAAGCTAAGAAACCACATAAAGAAACTTCAGATGAATCTGGCATACTTGCAGAATGGTAACTTGATTAAGCTAGGATATGTTTCTCTCTTTCTGCATGCTGATTTTAATTTTTTTGGCTAAGCAATTAAGGCCATTTAAATTTTTAAAGCCTAGAAAGTGGCATATTATCATTTTAAGCCTAATTTATAGTGAACATCAGTGAAGAGCTATCTGTGTGAAGATTTTAACAACATTGTGCAATGTGTATGAAATTGCTATCTATAATAGCAAGAACATGATGACTCAAGGCAAATTAAGATATTTATTAGTCAGCAAAACTGGCAGTATTAAATTGCTGGGGAAATTCAAATAATATAATGGGCAAGGTGAGACTTAAAACAGATGGGATTATCCAAATGAAATACTGCTAGAATTAATATATATATTCTGTAACAGTATAATATTGGAAAAGTGAAAATATACCTTGAAGGTAGAATACGTGCTGCAGAGTAATTCTTAGAAACTGTAGAGATTTGTAAATCTTCTGATATTAATATAAACATTTGATATCATTCAGAGAAAAAAAACTCCTAGGTGACTGACATAGAAAAGCAGTTTCCTAGAAGGAAAATCATAGAAAAGGATGTCATATCATATGTTCATTTTCAAGTAGTTCAGCCTGTAAAGTAGTGAAACTTCCCATCTTCTGGGAAGCTCAAAAAGATAATAACTTGGTAGACACCTGGGGAGCGTTTCAAATGCCTAACTGTAGGGATTTTGTGATGCTTTTGACCCTAGAATAATTTCATGGGACTAACTTGTATGACCTATGACCCACAAGAAACAGATCCTTTGAAGAAATAGCTGAGTATCAGGCATGAGACCCTAGCATATCTAATATGGCACTAGGACTAAGTATAAGCGTTGGAATCCTCTGTTAACCCCTGCTTAGCTGTCTTGCTTGAGCAGCTGATAGACACTGCTGTCACTCATAGACCTCCACTCTTTCTTCCCTTTTCAAGCAGCTTTCTCTTCAAATGAGTTGAAAGCAATGGTCATTCCTACCTTCAAAAAAGGGCAGGAAGAAGGACCTAGGGAACTAAAGACCAGTCAGCCTCACCTCAGTCCCTGAGAAGCTAATGCAACAACTAATCCTGGAAACCATTTCTAGTCACACGAAGGACAAGAAGGTGATTGGGAGTAATCAGCATGGATCCACAAAGCGGAAGTCATGCTTAACCAACCTGATAGCCTTCTGTGATGAAATGACTGGCTTGGTAGATGAGAGGAGAGCAGTGGATGTTGTCTACTTTCACTTAAATAAGGATTTCATGCACAAATATATGCTGGGGACCACCCAGCTGGAAAGCACCTTTGCAGAAAAGGATCTGGGAGTCATGGTGGCCGCCAAGTTGAGCGTGAGCCAGCAATGTGCTCTTGTGGCAAAGGTGGCTAATGGTGTCCTCAGCTGCATTAGGAGCATTGCCATCAGGTCAAGGAGATCCTTCCCCTCTGGAAGTACATCTGGAGTACACTGTGTCCAGTTCTGGGTTCCTCAGTGCAAGACAGCCATTGGAGAGAGCCCAACAAAGGGGCACAAAGATTAAGAGACTGAAGCATCTCTCCTATGAGGAAAGGCTGAAAAAACTCAGATTGTTCAGCCTAGATAAGAGAAGGCTTGGGGAGAAATCTCTTTAATGTGAACAAATATCTCAGAGAGATGTGTAAAGAAGACAGAACCAGGCTGTTTTCCGTAGTGTTCAGTGATAGGACAAGAGGCAATGGGTGCAAACTGAAACACAGATGGTTCCCTCTGAACATCAGGAAACACTACTTTACTGTGCAGGTGGCTGAGCACTGGCATAGGTTACCCAGAGATATTCAAAAGCTGTCTGACCGTGGCCCTGGGTAACTGGCTCTAAGTGACTTCTTAAGCAGGAGGTTGGACCAGATCACATCCAGAGGTCCCTTCCAACCTCAACTACTTTTGGATTCTGTGAGGGGAAATCAAAGGACCTCTTGATACTGCAAACATTCAACCCACACCTAACAAAAAATAACACCATTCAAGTCCACAGGCTATGAATGTTCTAGCATATGAATTTGGGAGTCTTTATCTCCAAAATCCCTCTCAGCATAGAAGATTGTGTGCAATTATCAAATTACAGATGAACAACTATGTAACTCCTGAAGGTGTTCTCACACACTTGGAGAAACTTACGCATTTCTACAGATATGCACCCACCTATGACTGAGGCACACCTGTGTAACAGTGCATGTATCAACCACACATTTGCATAATCATGCGAAACACTAACCTGCATGCAGAGAACTAGATTCTTAGGATACAGCAGATAGCATCTCTACTTTAACGTGCTTCTAATGGCTTTAGGTCTGTGGCTTCTCTCCAGATTAAGAGTCCCATGGCTAGCTCCACAAATATTTCTTCAATTAATATGGGAAAAGTTCCAATATATTGTAGGGGTAATCTTTATCATGCATTTTATGCCATTGGTTTTGTGGACATTACATTATAGCATTTTATCTTCTGTTTTTCTTTTTGTGATTCAGTTCATTAAACGCATTTCTTCCTAGATCCTGTTGTATTAATTTTGATTCACTAAAGCCCTCTGAGACTGAGAAAAGCCTCCAGGGTATATATGCTCAAAGCAAACCTGAAACTCTGGAGAAATTTCACTGTTCTTTACTTATCAACATGCTCAGCTCAATTTGTTACAGTAAATTATTAAAATTAAACAATGAAAACCAAGGAACTGTGTAGGAATTTTTCCTCCTACACGTCTCAAAATATTTTCCTTTTTGAATGAGTAAATTATCTCTGTCTTGTTGTTTGTACTAAAAAATAAAACATAAAAACTTACTGCAATACAATGAGCATTGCCCAGTTATCCATCTTACACATTTTCCTACATTTGCTTTAAAAGGCATGAGTAACATTGCAAACCAGTAAATGGCTACAGAAAGAAACAATGTTTGATGTATACTGTAAGTCACTCTGTTTATATAAAAAAAAAATAATAATAATTAGAAACCCTTGTTTTCAACAATGACAGCAGACATCTCATACAAGCCAGGCTCTGAAGCTGTTAGACATTTGGCAGGTCTCAATATTTGTTGAATGGAAGCAAGTGAAACAGTAAGTGATACAGATATTGTAAGTTTATAATTCAGACAGCCTTGTCATGGTTGAATTATTCCTTCATAAACACTGATTATTTTCACTTTTTTTTCAAGAAACATTGAAAGTTCCATAGTCTTGAGTACTTTCTGTCTACTCAGAAAAATCCCAAATTAGAAAAAAAAATAGGTATTTTTTTTGGTTTTGCAGTATTTGAGTTATGTGGCAGTCTTACAAGAATCCATGAGAGCAAATTAATTTAGAAAGTGGGGAAAGAGGTGGATAGAACAAATGACATAACTTTTAAATGTCAAGAAAGATGACAATGACCTGTACTACCATGTACGGTCCATATCTGAGGTCTGATTCTAAACCAGTTCCTAGACTACCTTTCCTGTTAACAATACAAGCTTTCTGGGGAGCCATGTATTTGCAGTTCCTTATTTCATGATTTCAAGCTTCAGATACCTTTTATGTATAGAAATGGCTAAACAGAAAACAGAACCATCACGCTTCCTTCATCTCACCTCCCCCTTATATTTCAACGATGCAAAATGGAGCATATATTTGTCCACCCTCCTACAAACCAAGTTTCAAAATAGTTTTTACTGATTATAGATCACCTATGTGCTATGAATTACACCTGTATCCGTAACTGGTGCCTCACTTTCATTGCAGAACAACTAAGTGGAAAAGAGTGAGTTTAAAAAGCATAACTTTTTTTTTTATATATATATAAATTAAAAGGAAATTTACAGTATAAAGTTACTTTAAAAAAAATTGGTAAAAATTGACCTGAGCCTGTAAATTTTGCAGAAATATTATAAACATTGAACCCTTCTCCATCAAGAATTTCTAAGAAGCAAGTCCATGTGGCATACCTGAAATTTGTTCCTATGCCTCTTGGACCATCCATAAGGCATTATACTATCTATACGTCAAATAGTAATACACCACAAAGTTTCTCATTCACCATAAGATGTGCTTAGTGATGTTTGAAACTTCTGCCAAATTACTCAGTCTGCTCCTATAGAGCATTTTTTCTCTTCTGTAAACCTCCAAGAGACTTAGTTTGAGATTAGAGTTGATGCAACAGTATGTAATTTTATTTTATTGACCTTTTTATACGACCAAGACATAGATTATTTTTCAAGTTATTGAGAAAGTATTTTATTACAACATATTATACTGGTAGGTTTCAGGGATAACTTGTGCAGCCTTCATATGCTGATTCCAGGTTGGTTGCTTATAAATAGCTCTTTTGCATTTTCATACTGTCTTGTTTAGACAAATGTGTTGTGATTTGTAGCTGTATAGTGAAATATGTGTCAGAAAATATATGGTATGTAAGTAATAGATAAAAAGGACAGTGTAACACAAGCTGGAAAAATTAATCAAGAAAAATAACTGACAATTGCTGTTATCTCCAGCCAGTGACGCATAATTTTTTTTAACAGAGCTGCAAAGGAAGAATTTAGCAGTAATTTATCTGGGTGATGTTTATCCACAGCATCACAAACATCTGAAAACTGAAATGTAGTAGACTTTCTACTATACTTTGCATTACTTGCTGTGTAGTTTATATGAAAAGTAGGATAAAAATGGATGCTAATCAACTATGTGTTTTGTATGAGTAAAATCCTGAATCTTGCACAAATTTCAAGTAAGGACATGATCCACAGTATGCTTTTGATTAATGACACCTATTTCTAGAGGCTTCAGTGGGCTTTGGATTAGGCCTTTTAGGGCACAGTGGGATCTCAGGAACAGAATCAAGCTGTTAGTCATCCAGTAATATATGATCCACCAAATATCTCCAGGTAAACCCAGAACTACTGTTTCCTCAGCATCTGTATACGTTCTTGTGCAGGATAATGTTTTCAAGGTGGATCCAAATAAACCATTACATTGCCATACATATGTTGGTAATAACGTGGCTAGGCTTTTCTGTACCTAACTTCCATCCCAGAAAAGAATGTATATTTGTAGAGCAATGATGTGTCTCATTAGGCTGTGGTAAAATATTCCTGAAGGTATAGTAACATGGATGCTGTACTTGCTAAGCCAGGTCTCAGAAGAAGCAGTCATGATGACAGCTTAATCGAGCCTTCCAACTTTGATATTACCACAGCTGTGGAGTGTTGCTAGGTACATCTTAAATGTTAAAACTGGTATTCAGTGAAATGACTGACAAATATAACCTTTGGAAATATTGGTGACATTATAGCTGCTTTTCTTAGGCAAGAAAGGTTCATATGCACCTTCTTTCAGACCCTTTAAGGTATCTTCAGACCCAGCTACAAGGTTTGCCACAGAACAAAAAGATTAGCACGGTGTACCTGCCACAGAGATCCTGACCGAAACTATTTCAAAAAGCTCTATAATTTCTGTTTTCATATGACAACAGAGCTGTGCTTTCTGATATTAATATTTAACAATAATAGTTGAAAAGCCCTAAGCAAAAAACAATGTATACGCTGCACTACCTGAGGAGAAAGCCTAAAGGCACCGGAGCTTTGCATTTCAACTGTTACTCACAGAAACATACAGCTGCCAGCGGAGAAGAATAATGTCTATTATTTTGAAATTAACCTCTTGCTTGAAACTGAAAAGTCTGATGGAAAGAAAATCTTCTCAAACCTTGACAAATCTTTCTTTTTTGTGTGCAAAGGCTTGGACTCTCTCTCTGGGCAGCAGATTCAGTGTAAGTGGTCATTACCCTTGCCGTAGTTCATCAGCTCATTTATGCTGCTTCATGATGCAGAGCTACAGCTTGAATCAATTAGGATTACAAGTAATGTTTTGGAGATTTTTTCCTCATGTTAGGCCTGTCCACATGGCACATGTTTTTGTAGTACTTACACTAATTTTTGACCTTGTTGTTATTCATCACGTTCTTGAGTCAGCAGTGTTGTCTCATAGATGAAACAGGAAATGAATACCTGGCCTAATTACATCTTCAATTTTCTTCCTGCTTAACAAAAGTACATTTAAAGGATGGCTTTCCCATCTCTTTAAGTTGGCATAAGTCAGCATTAAGGTCAACCAACCTATCGAATTCTCACTCCTGCCCTCCATGTGCTAGTACAAACATAATTTCTGAATAGTTTTTTTGTTATTATTTTTTATTCATCAGAACAGTTTTAATTCGGGTTCCTTCCCCAAATCTGGTCTGTTATGTAGCTTAATAAATGCTCATACCAACAGATGGGAGGGGATACTGGGAGGTAAGTAGGGAACTGTCATCAGAGCAGCAGAATAACAGTACTACTACCTTCCTCAGCCTGAAGGCACTGTGGCTGCATTCTGAAGTACACAGCCTTTCCCTCGATGCTTTTCAAAGGTGGTGAGGAAAGTAAGACTTGGCAGAATATGTAGTTTTATCCACAAGTTTGGATTCCAATACTGACTTTCACATGCATGTGGTATGAAAAGGGAGCACTTTGGCTCTTGAATAGGTTATTACATATATGGAGATTTTCAAAGGAATTTTTTGTTCATGCTATTTTCATATAGGGCAGTTTTTGATCAAATTAAGGAAATTCAGAGAGTCCAAGGGAGAATTCAGGTGTCTGTGTAGCCTTAACCTTACTTAGCTCTGTCCCTCTTGGATGAGTGGTTAGATCAAGTCGTAATCAATTTTGGTCAGAAAGTGACTGTGTGTCCTTACAACCAAACAGATGTGAATCAAAGCACCTAAGTTGAATAGGGCATCTAGTACTATGGAAACTTAGTAGAAATGTTCATAACAAAATAACATTTTAAGGAAAATCTTTTACTGGCAGCATGAGATTCAATAATGTTTTCTCACCTTTTCCCAGTGTTCTGCCTTAGGTTTACAAGGATTCAGAAGGTCTCCTTTACAAATTGGTTTAATATTGCTGTGAAGGTAACATGAGTGTCCAACTGCATATTGAAATAATTTTGAAAATATTTTGAAGTGTGGAGTTTAAAATAGAATTGAAAACAACAAATGTTGTGAATTTTTTTCAAAGACATTTACTGCACCCAGACAGAAGAACCTAACTGCCAGAACTCCTTCTTATCATGTAAGAGGGAAGTTAGGAAAAATCAAAAGCCCGTATGGTTCTGAGCCTGTTTTAATAGCAATAAATCAGTGTTATTCATTTCATAGACTGCAAAGTAACTTTGAAGATCAGTCTAAAATTTGAAAATATTTTAATTCAGGTACTTGAATTATACTTCCTTCCTAAGTGTCTACCTAATTTTTATCCACATGAACCAATTTTACCAGTATGGTGGAAATGAACATATGCTGCAACATTTCTCACAAAAATGAACATGAAATGAAAAATGTATTTGCCCATGTCACTGACATTTTCACCATGCACAGGAAGGGCAGACACTTTGAAATCAGAGGGGGTTTTTGGCAAAATGAGAACAGTTACTGTTGTGCCCTTGCTTGAGTACCAGAGGTTTTCAAATCCCCTTTCAAATGATGCCTCTAGATGTTTTTATGCTTGAGATATTGCAAAAATAAAGGATATCTTCATATTTAAAGCACACTAAGTATGCATTTTGAACATGTGGTTGTACTTAGAAATAATCATGTTCATGATCTTTCATTAGTGGACTCAGACATTATTCAATGGATTCCAGCTCATACTAAAATTGTACAGCTCCTTTGACCTCCAAGACACTTAGAAAATGCTAGTTGCTTTTTTAGAGGTTAAAAAAAAAAAGTAATTGTAATGTATAGCCCCTTTGTAAAATATAATTATTAGGATTTTTAAAAAAATATTTCTTTGTGTTTTTAATAACTATTTGCAATAAGCTAGCACTTTCATACTGAACCACTAACCTGGAAGGATATTATATGCTGTACACATCTGGCATTGCACAGGCAATCTAACTTGTCATGGCAAGAAAATGTTTCTCTGTACATGCCACCTGTGTTTGACAGCTGACAAGCAAATGATTCAGCTACATGAAAAAAATGTGCAAAATTACATTGAGTTGCTAATAGAGGAGTTGATTTACAAGAATGAACTGGGGGACTCAGAAACGTACTCAACTAATTAACTATACAAATTACAAAGATATGAGGGAATAGAAAATAGATAAGCTTTTTCAACACTGTAAAAAATGATAGATTAGTGATCCAAGCATGCCATTGCCAGACTACTTTGGAGTGTAACGGATCCTTGGGTAAAAGATCCAATACATATGTAAGGTATTACATCTGTTTTTCTAGTGGTCACATTTGTGATCCATGTGTAAAAGAAGAGAAAGCTATATTTTATGACTTGAGATGTCAGAAGACTTAGATAACCCTGAGGTGATTCACAAGAAATGGAAACTATTAAATGTATAGTAGCCATCTTATTTCCGTTTAAAGTGTTTAGGACTTCTGTATAAACCTTTGAAGGTTAAAAGAAAGAAGTAAAAGAAAGAAACTTCCGGATAACATTCTCCAAGACATATGGCAGGACTGTGTGAGGTTTCTCACTTGTCATACTTATTTTCATTTCATGGGATATGTCTGGCAGACAGAAAGGAAACAGTTGCTTCAAAGAGAACTTTGAGGAACATAATGAAAAGGCCAAACAATAATCCTTATCCATCAAATCCATCTCAATTTTTAATAAACTCCTCTGTCATTTTCTTCTTTAAAACATCTACAGCTGACTCAAAAATTTCAGCAGCTAATGCCAAATGGTTTTGATATGTCATCAGACTTGTATCATGTTTAAATGTCAGTGTGATACAGGTTAACACTCAAGAATGAAGATTCATCAATTATATTCTTGGTTCTACCAATAATTTTCAGACTGATTTACAGCAAATGACTCACCTATGTTTGTTTGTGTGTAAAGAGGTCAAAGTGATACCTTTGGGTCCACAGATTCCCCACTCCAGAACGACTTGTAGGTCTAAGCAGAGCCAACCTTTAACATTATACCAAAAAGCACATTGAAAAATCATCATGCTCACTGCTTATCCTAAGGGGCCATGGACCAAGTGAAAATGTGCGTGGACGGGAAACTTAAGCATCAAAAAAAGTTTTAAGATTAATTTAGTAACAAAAATCTAAGGAGGCATTTCACAATACCATGGGATCTAAATCTTAAAAATTAAACATATTTAAGAAACTGAAATTTTGTGGCTGGGTCTATCAAGACCTATTCCTGTCTTTGTTAAGCAGTGCAACTCCATATCTGTCTTATAATCAAGACTACTGGAGATTCATCAATTAGGTATTCTTGCATGTAAATGCCTTGAAGATCCTAAACTCTAATGTATTTTGCATATCTCTAAAAAATATAAACAGTACTGAGCAGAAAAACATTTATTCAAAAACATGTTGATGGCTGTGACAATAGGCAATTACATGGAGTTATGGGTTGTCACCCCAGGGCTTATTCCTTCATCAGGGAAATGCTAACTTATTGAAGACTTTACCCCTTATACTAGCATATGACAATACCTCCCTGCAGAATAACTTAATTTCTTTTACAGACAAAAATATTCCAATATTCCAGTTACAGGCATCCATTACAGATTTATGATCACCAGAGTCCACTTTAAGAAGCAATTATACTTAAAAATATGTTATTCTTTTTTAATTATTATTTCAGCAAAGGAAAGTTTTAATTCTGATAATAGTAAAATAAGAAAGTGAGTAGTTGAAGAGCAAATATATCACTAAATTGTGATTCCAAATTCTACTAAGAATAAAGTTCGTCCTTTGGCATTGAGGGAGTGGACTAATTCAAGAATCTGGCTTTGCCTTTCTAAGTTCTGTCAGTCTATATCTTCTCTGTCACAGTGTTCAAACACAATCCTCCTGTCTCTTCTTCATACACCTTTCGAAAAGTTATTCCAGTGAAAGCACAGCTTTTCTACTTATACTGCCTTAGGCTATAATGACTCAAAATTTATCCATCTCCTGCCATGTCACATACCAGATAAGAGCATGAGACTGCATCTGTACCATGCATACCTCATTTAATTCATCATAGAAGCTCATTTTCTTCTCATCATGGAGACCACATATATCATTAATACAGTGGAAAACATGACATTTTGAAAGCCATCCTCCTTAGTTTCAGGAATTCTTGGCATCATAAATGTCTATTAAGTAATTAGAATACTTAATGAGATTTTGTTGAGTTTTGTGGTCTTTCTACTTGCTGCACCAGCCTTTGAAAAAAGTATCTAAATGAACAGACTACACACAAGGCTAGGTAGTGCACGACAGTCTTCCCAGGTCTCTTGTTTGAGCTAAGATACGGTGCAGCAAGGCATGGAAAATGTAGAGGGAGAAGTGCAGACAGAGGAAGAGAGTGCATAAATTTCACGCAGCTTGATTTAATAAGCTACTGATTAATTTCTTCAGGATCTAATTACCAACAGCACAGGATAGAGATTCGAGAATATTACAAATCAGCCATCCTAATTAAAAAACAAAGTTTGATTATTTATAATTTATAGATACAATTATGGAAGGATAAGTAAAGGTATGAAAATATTACGCTGAAGCACAGGTGTACTGGATAATATTGCAGGTCCATATAGACCTGTTTCTCTTTTTTTCGGAGTAGCTATCAAGGGTTACCATGGGAAGCGGTTTAGGTCAGGATATATAGGCAACAAGTATGCCATCTACATACTTTCTCAGGACACCTTCCCAACTGCCACCTGTAATTTAGAGATTTCCTGAACTAGTAGTTTATCTACTAAACTTTTTTAATAAATAGCCATTGATGAAACTCTTAGATATGTACCATGTGGACTAGAACATTTGCTATAATACATTTTATTGACTTGTTCTAAAATTGCTTCCTTTAACAATTTATTCTGAGAAGCACCAAAGTGCCCTCATACTCTTTCCCTTGTAAAGAAAAACTTTGGTGTCATAAGATCTCTTAATCTTCTCTGCATGAGACTAAGGTTCAGCCCAGAAAGGAGGTTTCAAATATTGCTGCAACTTAAAATTTTATGTATGTTCCCCTTTGGTCTATGTTAAGACCTGCAAGAGCAACTCCAGCTGAAGCCTGATGGCAGAAACCGTGTCAGCAGAGGTGCTAGAATAATGGTCTCTGTACATGAATCCTTGTAGGAGCTTTCAGTCCAAATGTGAAGTAGTATTCTCACTATTCTACCTCTCGGTGGTTGATGGAA
Source organism: Gorsachius magnificus (assembly GCA_034008185.1). NCBI lineage: Eukaryota > Metazoa > Chordata > Aves > Pelecaniformes > Ardeidae > Gorsachius > Gorsachius magnificus. The sequence continues at coordinate 172,276,042 of CM067081.1, forward strand.
TACTGTATTTATGAGACTTTCTGTGTTTGCTTATTGCACTTTCATTTTTATTAGTCACCTGTTTTGATCTATTGAGATAAATTGTGGGGTTTAATTAAATTGTTTTAGCTACTGTTCAGAACTCATAGGTCTGTTGACAGAGGTATCCATTAATACAAATATTTAATTATTCTTTCTAATACTGCCAATTATTATGGCACATATTACATATTTACTACCCAAACTGCTTTTCTTTAATATAAGCATGACCTACCAGAAATGGATAAAAAAAAGCTGTTCAGAAAAAAAAAAAAAAAAAAAAGAAAATTAAAGTAATAATTCAAAGACAGATATTGTGGTATCTACTAGGTACATGAGAGACCAAGAGCAAATTCCATTGGCAGCATGAAATCAAGAAGAGATATCCTATGAGTGAGGAAAGATTGGTATTTTCCTTGACCTCAATTCATTGACACAGACAAAGGAGGAGGAACTGAAAAGCATTAAGCAAAATGTTCACATAGATTAAATAAAGTGGCTTTAATGACTTTAATATTTTAATGTAGAAAGTTGTCGTTTAGAGCTATTGTTCATAAAAATAGGAGACATTCTGATAAACAACAGAACTGTATTTAGTAGTGCACCTTTCATAAAAATTGTATTCAAAGGCACTTCATACTGTTAAATAATACAGTAACAGATCTGAATAATAAATAATACAGGAACTGAGGAAGAGAGAAATTAGGTGGTATCAGCAAATGATTTTTTTTTTTCTAAGAGATACACAAACTAAAAAAAATAAAGAACATAAGCACAGATAGACTGTTCTGTGTGATAAGAGCTGTACTGGAAGCAATTTCACCTGTGGCCAAGCTGTGCGATGGATAATTGTGTTTGGTGAGTGTTGCATAAAGACAAGACATGATAATAGGAAATAAAACACTGCAAATCTTCAGAGAATGACTGGGGAGAAGAAAACATAGAGTCTGGGGTTTGAGGTTTTGGTTTTGTTGTTTGGTTGGTTTTTTTTCTGACACCTGATTAACCATGTTTTCAGATAAGAACCATGTTACATATGATTTTGGCTGTTAAGAGAGCTTAAAAATTCACATAAGGGATCAAAATTTAGGCACTCACATCCCCAGTTTAACCACCTACCATCATTTAAACATTCAGAACTGGAAAACACCCAAGTTGATATGAAATGAGAAAATGCTATTATTAGTTCTAGGTTGAGTGCCCAAATATAAGGAAGCACTCAATGCAGATTAAAAATATAAACTTGGATGAGTGCATCCTGTCACTCCTTCCCCCATCTGCACCCATGTTGGAAGTCAGGGCCAGACTTCCTTTAACTGAAAAAGACTACTATGAAATAATTTGTTGTGGTACAGTAATATTTATATAAAGATTTTATTTAACGAAATTTGTAAGCTGGACAATAGAAGATCCCAGTCACTTAAATGAACAATCATTCTCAGTAACCACTCCCTTGGATTACTCTGTCAGCTGAAGTAAAAAAGATTCCTCTGGACAACCCTTTAAGTGACTCTCAATCCATGTTTTTATTATTTGTTTTCTTTCTAGACACACCTCTGCTCTTCTCTGAGTTTAGCAAAGAATATACTTTACAATTAATTTAACATCACATAAAAAAACCCCTTTTACTTAGCTATTGATCAATCTGACTTTATGTGTTGAATCCTACCAAAAATAATTTTTTAGTATTTATATTTTACACTGTGGGATGCAAACAACATCCATATAACTTTCATAATTTATATCTGTGTAAATCCTCTGCAATCAGTTTAGATATCAGAATCCTCTCTGACTATGATCGCAGCTTGTTCCCCAGGATAAAACTTAGACTGGTAATACACATTGTTAATTAGATGCTATTAGGTCTTAACACAAGAGTTTCCAACAGAATATGAAACTAGCTTGTTCTTAGTAGGAATTATGTTATGAACTATCATTATTTCAAACCCTGTTATAATAATTTTCATCACTCGTACTCCGTTTTTGTAACAACTACAGTTGCTTATGCAAAAATTAAGGTACTACAAGTATGTACATTTATGAACCTCTAGAGTATGTTTGGTCCTCCCTTTTACTGAAATGAAGAACACACCAGCATTTTCTTTGGATAAATGTATTCATTTTTATTCTGCAGAACTGAAAGTCTTTTTCATTGTAACAGAGAACAAACACTGATAGTAGAAATGTAGTTCTGTCACAGGCTGCTTTTTCTTTAACACTATTTGTTTGTCTAGCACTCATTTTTCAGAAATGATTGAGATTGTTTTGCTAAGATAACTTAAGAGGCTATCAGATTTGACCAACTGTAAACTTAAACAGCTACCTTAGTTTCCATTTAATCCCTAAACTATCTATTCTGTAATGTACAATAGTGCTTTCACTTACCCATAGGAAAGGCAGAGGGGAATTTGTATTTACAGAACTATAACAACATTTTAAAAAAATAATTGTAAATAAAAATAGTAAAGTTGTTTTTCTTTTTTTCTTTTTTCTTTTTTTTTTCTTTTTTTCTTTTTTTCTTTTTTCTTTTTTCTTTTTTCTTTTTTCTTTTTTCTTTTTTCTTTTTTTCTTTTTCTTTTTCTTTTCTTTTTTTCTTCTTTTCTTCTTTTCTTCTTTTCTTCTTTTTTTCTTTTTCTTCTTTTCTTTTCTTCTTTTCTTCTTTTTTTTTCTTTTCTTCTTTTTTCTTTTCTTTTTCTTTTTTTCTTTTCTTTCTTTTTTTCTTTTTTTCTTTTTTTTCGTTCTTCTCTTTTTCCTTTCCTTCCTCTCTTCTGTTTTTTTACTATTCTTTTTTTCTTTTTCTCTCCTTCTCCTTTCCTCTTTTTCTCTTTCTTCTTTTTCTTCTTTTCCCTTCTTTTCATGCTTTTCTTCTTTTCTTTTTTTCTTTTTTTCTTCTTCTTTTTCTTTTTTTCTTTTTTTTCTTTTTTTTTAAGTAAAGTAGCATTAGGCTCTGTAATTTCCAGAGAGAGCCTGTCCTAGCCAGCTGCTCTCTGAGTGGATTGTTTTAGCTAAATTAACCATATATATATTGATCATATTTTCAATGCCAAGCTTCAAGTGACCCTTGTAACAAGAACATACTCAAATATTTCACTTTCTTGCCCTTTATTCTTCTAATAAGCTCAGCCTGTCATAGCAAGGGAACACATCCCACCTTGCGATCTTCTCTACATTTACCTTAAAAGCATCAGACAGATTGGAAAGTGGTGCCATGGACTTGTTCTGTCTTAAGAGTATAGGAGCACTTCAGTTATATGAAGAAGTTTTCCTCTAGGAAAAGGCTAGGTGTGACAAAGCTCAGTAGTCTAAAGGCAGAGCCCATATGTCAGAATGAAACCGTCCCCAAGAAAATCTCCCCTTTTCCACATCAGCAACCCCAAAGGTCTCTTTTTAATTTCTGCAGTACTGTGCTAGGTTTAGAGCAACTTGTCTCCCCAGATCATTTTTGTGGACTTAGCAAGTGTACAAAGACTTGCGTGTTTTGCTGCTCTTTCCAGCCATCACTGATTTGACTTACTCCATCTCCAAGCACACAAACTAAGAACATCATAAGAGTTCTTCTCTGCAGTTCCACAAAATGCATATTCCCCCTGGGCTTAGGATGGGGCTTAGGAGGCCTTTGAACTTGCTAAGAGTGATCTCAACTTATTAAAATTATCTGTGATTGGTGTAATTGCAAAACTGAAAACCATCTTTGCATCATAGGGGCAAAAAAGGTAAAGAGCAATTGAAAATAATAATTTTGTTACTGACAAGTCTAGCCAGCTGTGCCACTGTTGGGGAATAATTTTTTCTTATCTTACCACAAAACTGTGTTTGCCCTACGTAGTGTCTGACTTGTATCTTTCCTCAGCTCATGCATCATCTGCATCACATGGATGAAACAATCACAGATAGGGAAGAAAAAAAAAAAACAACCCTACAAGATCAAGGAAAAAGACCCTAAAAGATTAAGGAACTGTTTAAATGTCAGAGAGATGTATATGTTAACAGTACATTGACCCATTCTTAAACCCAGTTCAGATAAAATTCCCCAAACATAAAGTATCAAACCTAATATGCACCAGATGTAAAAGGACACAGCACTCCCCAGTTCACACATACTGTTTAAGGCAACTTCATCAACTATAACACCGGCAATGTATACTGAATGGATCGTAATCCACAGTAGAACTGGATACAACAGCACCCTGAAGAACATTAAGATCATTCTTTCTTTTTGTGCATGTGTGTTACAGACCTAATCACACAGACATACCCAGGCCAAGATTGAAGAAATATGTAAATTCTGATATGGTTTAATTTGGATACAAGAGGGACACCCTACGCTGATAAGGAAACCAAGAAAAACAAAATCTTTAGGATGAAAATATTTGAAACTTGTTAATAGCTTCTACTTTTTAAAAAAATTCTTCAAAATCATCTTTCACTTTGGAGCCAATAATTGCACCCTAGAACATTGCATTTCCCATTGATAACAGACATGGGCCAAATCCCTAACATAGGGACCTCTATGAAGTTTAAAATTAAATGCATTGATTAGGTAATTTTCAGTTAATTAATTTCTTATGCATTCTTGAGAGCAATTTTTTAGTGAGAAATGAAACTCTCCATAACTTGGGTTTCTCTTGTTGCTTATGAATATCTCGTATTTCTAAATGGGTAAATCCTCATAAAAGCAGGAGAGAAAGCAGAATTTGATACCCCAGGATTTGCCTTGGTTTTGCAACATCTGCCCCCTGTGTAATATCACTCAGTGACTGATCAAAAGCAATCAAGCTGAAATAATTTAATTTAAGAAGAAAAAGCACCTGCTAATAGATAGTTCTCTGAACTCTGGAGATCAGTTTGCTCTGTTTGATTTTGTGATGCAAGACCAATAAAGGACTAAAAAGCTCAGACTTGGTATGAAATTTTTGGCTATGATGGCTGGATTCTTCAAGGACAGTAAAGCATATATTTTATTTATTATGTGATTTATAAGATCAAGTTGGTTAACATTATTTCAGGCCACTGGCTGTTCTTTCTTATCATTTTGGATCATGGTTTTCTCAGATAACTACTAATCAACATTTTTGGATAATAGGAGATAATGTTTTTTCACAAATTGGAAAAATATAATTAAAAAATAAATGCTCTGGCGTCTGACAAAGTGCTTGCCTGAGATGGAACTTGTACAGATGAGTTTTAAAATGTGATTTTACCAACCACTGCACATTCTGAGCTTTATGTGCAGTAGTTTTGATGCAAATATAGCCGCTAATAGCATCTCTGAAAATGGTGAACCCTGTACTGAAGTTGAGATGAGAAGCTGGTTTTCCTCAGCATTTTAGATCCACATAGCCATCGCCATAGCCATAGCTTTCTTAATAAAGAAAGTCTCATATATTGATGACTGGGCCCTAATTCTACAACAGACTTTTCCCACACAGTGTACCATCAACGTTAAAAGTGCAGGAGTTAATTCTTGTGGACCTGATTACAGGGTAAGACATTTGATTGTCCAAGCCTCACTTGTAGCCCAGAAACCAGAAAATCAAGATGTTGCTGCAACTCAACATAAGTTATGAGAAACATAGTTTCTTCTTTGAATTTTGCAACATAATTTCTTAATGGAGATGCAATAAGCTTAAAATGTAACATTAAACAGTCCCAATCCTTTACCAGCTATTCATCTTCATCCTCTTTTTGTCTACCTGTATACCTACATGGTCCTTCCTGAGAGCTTTCTCTAGCTTGTCTCTGTGGTTGGGTAGGGAGTTAAGAAAAATGCAGTAGGAGACTCAAGATGCTTAGATTGTGCATGCATAGAGAATGGAAAGAAAGAAGAAAAAAAAACAACTGCAGAATTTATTTTTTTAGTATGGCAGCTCATGACTTAATTGAAAACATCCACAGGGATTTCCAGACTACCTCTTATTTTCAATTCTAGACTGCATTATAATGAGGTAATACATTTCTAACCCAGCTTTAATGGTTGTCATCTACACTATGTACTCTTTCTTACACACACTCATACAGTTTAGAACTTTTATCTCAGTCTCTGTACAAGGAAATTAGCATAGGTCCCATATTCTCACAAGTAAGAAACAGCTACTTAAACAGCTTGACAATCTAGGCTTAATACTCTGGTAAAAGAGATATGTGAAATTATGTATAAATCTCTGTAGTAGAGAGGTTTTAATTTCATTTCTCTGAAACTGCAGGATGATCATTCACTCATGGATAGTAAAATTTCAGTTTGCTAGTGTTGATCCATCATCTATGTATAATTTTTAAAGCAATTTAAATAAAAATTTAATAAAATTATTAAAAGTGTTTGCAAATTCAAGGCACTGGATACAGCAAATGACCTATATAGTTACTTGTCTGTGTATATGTATATATCCTGTGTGAACAGACTTACTATAGATAGATTGGTAGGTATGTAAGTCTGTACACACTTGGTATATACATGTTATGTACAGATAGACAGACAGTTAGAGAGATAGACAGGTGGATAAATGCATGGATAGATGAATGAATTAAATTCTTCCCTAGTAGTTTTCCCCCATTACACATGCACAATGGGAGAAGGTAAAGCATTTCTTTCAAAAAGAGTCATTTAAGAGTCTGCCATCCCTGCAGAGAGAAGCAGTCCCTGAGGATTGTGTTCTAACCATGCTGGGAACAGTCTTTACAATTCTCCATTAATCTTAATTTTGCTTATCATATTCAGAAGGAAACATTGTGTCACAGTTACTAAGCAAAGAAAACCTCCCTCTGAAGTACCTTACTCTCATTACAGGCTTTCAGAGAAGGAAGCAGTTTCCACTTACCAATTTCATGCCTGTCAAGGACCGTGGAAAGCATTTCCTTTTTTGTTTTGGTTTGGCTTTTGGTTGGTTTTTGCCCCCCTGATCTGTAATTCTCAACACTATTCTGATAATTTTATTTCTTTCATTCTCCCTAGGGTTTTCTGAAAGTTTGCTGACCCCTAGTATGACAAGGAACTTCTCCCCCACCCTGGATTCTGATTCATCCCAGGAGCCCAGGATATAAACTTATTCTCTTCTTCAGGACTTCGGCTGCCTTTTCAAAGCATTTTCTGATAATGTTTGTAAACACACAGAATGAAATTAAATTAACAGAACAGAATAAAGAATGCCTTAGAATAGCAGAATAAAACAGGTAATGGAAAGAGATGGATATATTTGATATTTTCACTCTTTCCACTTTCTCATAAACCCCTTACAGAAATGCAAGGCTCTCCCTGTGACTCCTTGCTCTTTTCCACAAAGACCAACATTGGTCTTTGTCGTATCAAACCCCTATTCACCTGAGCTGTAACCAACAGCAAAGAAGTGACCAGTATCTGCCTGAACATAGGAAGGAAAAGCCAAGGCAGGCCTGGAAACAGTTGCAGCTGTAATGTCAGGGACAAGCATGGAGGAGTGCAGGCTCTCTGCTGCTGGAGGAGGCAGACCACACTCTCTACCAGACAATGCTCATGCAAGCAGAGCGATTTCCTTCTTCCAAGTACATGGAGAGAGTATCTGGAGGTTCCTACCTCCAAATAAAAGTAGGCAACCCCTTGTCATTTCCAACTAACAATACATGTAAAATGTAATTCAAAAAAGATCTGCTTTGGAATAATATAACGGATAATTTTGCTCAAGTACTGCAAATGTCTGCACATTAATGTCTTGCCGGTAACAGATTTTTTCCATGGTCACTAGCAGAGCTATCTGGTTTAACAGTCTTACTCCATATCTGTTTAGACACAGTTTCTTTTCTAACCTTCTTATGAACCTAAGGAAAAGGCAAAATTGGCTGGTTTTAATTTACATTCTAAACACACCACATGACAATTCAAGGAGGAGAAGTTATTTCAGTCTTGACTTATAATTAATACAAATATCTGCAAAATGTACGCATGTGTCTAATTTTCCAGCTTTGTTGATAAATACATACATGTACAAAATGCTGATGTGTATATTAAACATAGATTATAAACAACTTTTAAAATTATTTAAAATTAAAATATTCTTAGGCTAATTACAACGCAAAAACCTCATGTCAAGGCATTCACATTTCTCCATGTGATATTTTTTCTATCTTGTACCATGGCAATGAACCCTAAAGGAATTTTGTAAGTAAATGTGGCAAAAACGTTGATTGTGAATTTATTTTTCTTATAATTTGTGTATGTTTTCTTTCTTTTTAGAACTTCTGCCCTTGTTACACGAGGGATTTAAACAATTCCTTTTACAATTATGCCACAGATTCTGAGGTCAAAAGTTTCTGAAGTTTCTGGGTAGAAATAGACAGCAAAGAACAGCAAATGTATGCAAAAATAGACAGAAAGTTTGGTGACCATGAATGAGAAAAAGGTTGGGTGCGTGCTACTTAGCTGTGAACTCTCAGAAGTATGTCCTTCTGCTAAAACAGGTTCAAGAAATCCAGTCTTAATATTATAGTGCCAACTACACATGGGATTTTAGAGGAAGCTAATGAGGTTTTCACCACCCCTGTCATAATGTGCTAGGGCAGGATGTCTTACCTTGTCATGGGATCGAATTGTGGCCTCTCCCTCTAAAATTAAGACCAGCACTCTCCCCCAGCCAAATATCTTTACACATGTAGACTATTGATTTAGACTGTGCCTTTTCTATACACAGTCAGTAAGAGCAAATGCTTTCTTGTGAAAAAGTCTGGAGGGTACCAATAACTAGGTTTGATCTTTAAGACAGTCTAAATTATTCACATTAGAACATATAAAATACAGAGACTTTTTTTTTCCTCTGGCAATGTCAGTGCGGTCCTGTACCATTTTGCCAAGTTGCGTAGTGCAAGTGCATTAAGACCCATTACTTTGCATAAACTCTCAGCTCCCTAGGTTAAAAAATCTGAAAATAAAACCAAGGACAGCAAGAAGAAAGAGTGGAAACTCATTTGCAAACAATGACCATGAAGAGTCAAAAAAGAGCAAAGAAAGTTGTCTTTTTTTTCACCTGAAGACATGTACCTCAGCCATAACAGTGGTGATTAGTGGTGGTCCAATTTTTTAACATCCTGCTTTTTTTCCTGGGTAATAGAAAGAATACTTGGAAATCAGGTAATCTGAACCAGGAAGTCCAGGATCTCAAGCAAGTTTTACAACACACACACAGAATGACCAGTTTCTTCACTTTTCAAAGGAGGCTTGCAACGGTGTTCAATGGAGTGCATAACTGTGAGATCCAGAAAGAAAATAAATAAGAAATACAGCAATAAGCAGTGTTTTCTCTGAGAAATGTACTGTTAGAAGGTTGCTACCATGATCAGTATTCAATATCAGTTTTACATCTGTAAACATTACTAGTTTAAACTTGTGTAGCTTTTGAGTACTTCCAGAAATACCTCAACCATGAATGTTTCTTACATCAGTTTATAGTGACTGTCTTCTACAAGATTAAAATTCCCTGAAAAGCAAATATGAATTTAAGACTGCCTGTTGAAGAACAGGCAGCATCTGTATTCACTACACTTATCCCTGTAAGTATTTATAGGAGCAGTTGCTACTAAGTGTTCCCAACTAAGTTCTTCAGCTCACTGTTAGAATAAAATCCTTCAGCTCTGGAGAAAACAAATTTAAATAATGTGATTTTGCTAAAATGTGGCCTAATTACACATAATATTAAATGGCAATTACAGAAGATGCAAAACAAGCCTAAAATGACATTTATCATTTGAAAAAGTCTTTCCTTTTTTCCCTAAACCCTCTTCAGCAAATCATGTAAATTAATTATTTTTTTTTTCTGAATTTTGGAAATGTATTCAAGAAAAAAACCCTAAACAGGTAAAAACCAGATACCATCTGCCAACCATGTAACCATGACAACTCTAGGTCCAGATGTAAAATGCCTTTTTCCCCAGCAAATTCTCATTAAAAAGAAAGGTATTAGCTGGCTTTAACTTACAGGTCCAAGGGAAGTGAGATAAACCAGAAAATTAGTACAGATTTGTGGTTTTCCAGTAAATGTTCTTCCTACGTTAGCCAGAATCTCAGCTGGTATAAAGTGGAATGGCACTAAAACACATGCAATAATTCATACAGACTTTTTTTGGAGCCCATGATCCAGCCCAACAACATTTGCATAGGTCAGAGGGAAGTGGAGTCATGGAAAAATTTATTTACTACATAGAATAGATACTGTGCTGAGGAAGAGCTTCTGTGGAAATCTTTCTTAGGAAGAGTTTGGGAAGAGACTGTAGCTACACTTAAGTGCTTGGTCCTGCACTTTGGTCACAACAACCCCATGCAACGCTACAGGCTTGGGGAAGAGTAGCTGGAAAGATGCCTGGTGGAAGGACCTGGGGGTGTTGGTCAACAGCTGCCTGAAGATGAGCCAGCAGTGTGCCCAGGTGGCCAAGAAGGCCAATGGTATCCTGGCTTGTATCAGAAATAGCATGGCCAGCAGGAGTAGGGAAGTGATCGTGCCCCTGTACCCATCACTGGTGAAGCCTCACCTTGAGTACTGTGTTCAGTTCTGGGCCCCTCACTACAAGAAGCACACTGAAGTACTGGAGTGTGTTCAGAGGAGAGCAATAAAGATGGTGAGTCTGGAGCACAAGTCTTAAAAGGAGTAGCTGAGGTCACTGGGGTTGTTTAATCTGGAGAAAAGGAAGCTGAGGGGAGACCTTATCTCTCTCTACAACTACCTGGAAGGAGGTTGTGGCCAGGTGGGTGTCAGTCTCTTCTCCCAGATAACAAGTGATGGGACAAGAGGAAATGGCCTCAAGTTGCACCAGGAGGGGTTTAGTCTGGATATTAGGGAAAATTTCTTCACTGAAAGGGCTGTCAAGCATTGGAACAGGCTGCCCAGGGAAGTGGTTGAGTCACCATCCCTGAAGGTATTTAAAAGACATGTAGATGTGGCACTTAGGGACATGGTTTACTGGTGGACTTGGCAGTGTTAGCTTTATGGTTGGACTCGATGATATTAAAGGTCTTTTCCAACCTAAATTATTCTGTGAATCTACATTATCCCCAGTCTATGCCAAGCATGATATTATGTGTACTACTTCTCCTGATATCACTATCTACTTTATTTTGCCCTCTGGACTCTTGAAACAAGTAGAAATAAAGCAGGATAAAAAAACCTAATGTGGATGCATAAACCAGACATTGTGTAACATCACTGTAAAGGCAGATGGTCTCTTAGAAATTAATTGGTGTCCTGTTGAGAACACAAAGCTACTGAGTATGAATTTAGGATAGATAGTTTGGACCTGTATGGATCTGTGTGCATTGAAGGCCCCAGCCTCCAATGGATTCTCTTCGGACTGAATACAGGCTAAGTAAAAAGATCAAATATCTTTTCTTTATGCAAAGCTTCTTTGGCCCTGAGTGGGAGATACATTCACTGTGGGAATAAAATTGAAAGCTAAGAAAATAAGAACACGTCTTTTAACAGTTCTGAAAGAGACTTTCTAATTTTTATTTAACTGTTCCCTTTGTACAAAGTCTTATCCAAATCTTCAGTGGAAGTGGTTTTGCTTTGAGAATGTCAGCGGCTAGTAGATATTTGTGAGACTGTATATTGCTTTAGTATAAAGTTACAAAAATAGTTTAAATTCTGAATCGCCTAAGTGGCATTTACCCATAGGTATTGCTAGCAGATACCTATCCTGTAAAAGACAATCAAGGTCTTTCAAAATGTTACTCCAAAATATGGTTCCCCTGACTCATCTACTCCATGGGCATTTCTACATCTATTCATGCTGTTAAAAAATTCTTGTAGCTTTGAATAGGGGCATATCAGAAAGGCCTTCAGTTATTTCCTACTATGGAAATAACATTCTTCAGTTCTGGAGAAACTAAATTTTAAAAATGTCATTTTGCCTCTTCTCTTTAAGTGCACCATAATCAAGTGTCTCATCCTTCTTGGTATATCAGTATTACAGTAGGCACTGATTTTATATTGTCCATCTAAGTAACTTGTCCATGTAGTAGCACTTCTTAGAAGACTCACTTATTCTGAGCATCACTTCATACTTTGAAGGTTCTTGACAAGATTCTGTTGTCAGGTTTCATTTGAAATGAAAAATATATTGAAATATGGAAAACCATTTATTTTTATATATATACACACACCATGTCATGAAGTGAGTTCTGATTTGTTCCTTCTATTTAACAAACATGTTCCTGATCAGCATTTGACTACTTTGGCAAACATTCTGCCCAGTGAGAACAGCTTATTGACAGAGCACAGCAAGGATGCTGATTGACTGCTTCAGTGCAGATCTAGGATGATTTAATTACTGGCAAGAGTTTGTGGCCAGGAACTGTGGGCTTGCTTTTTTTTACATCATCAAACTCTAATTCTTATTTTCATGATGCTTAGGAAAATCCAAAGAAAAAATAATGCAACTAGCAATGAATATATATAAGGATAAATTTGATTACAGTTTGACTATTTATAACAGATTTTCAGCAGGTATAAATAAGCATAGTAACATAGATTTCAAGAGAGTTTTCCCTATTTACACAAAGCCAAGATGCCAGACTTTTATGTTCTTATATATGTTTGTGATATATTTGGGATTGAATCATAACAACTTACTATTTCTTTACAGAAATATATTCTGGATAGTTGTAGTGCTTTGACTCAGTGGCATTAATCTGTAATGGATGAGAAAGAAATAAAGCAGGGAGCAGGGAAAAGATGGTTTAATATATATACCCATCTGCTGACAAGAACCATTAACAAATCATGCCAAATGCTGATCATGTTACTCTAATGAGAAGTAGTTAAGGCACAGAAACAAACAAAAACCACCCCATTCAAGTGAGCAAATACAGTGGATATGAAATTCTATATTTTGAGGGCAATGCTCAGTGCATGTAACTAGTCCTTCAAAAATTCTTCCTCTGATACTGTCCCTATTGCTGTACAGAAGTTACTTTCATTTCAAGAAGACTTTTTTTGTTACAAATAGCTGTATATCACAGTTATGAGAAGGAAAAGGTCTGCATAACTAAATCCAGATGAACTTCACAAGTATCAGCCATTGATCTATGCTGTTCTACAGTCCCAGTGCTCCCATATGAAGCAAGACATTTATGGAATTCCACCTGGGGGTTAGGTGAAGAAGTCAGGCATGATAATGCAAGAGAGAATTCAGAGAGCATAAAGTTAATCCCATTTCTTTTGTGTATTTTTCTTAGCTTTAGAAATATATCTGCAAATAATCCTAGCCTAATTACTATTTCTTTTACATCATAATACTTAAGAAGGCAGCAATCTCAAATTTCATTAAAGTATAAACTAACTCCTGCCTGGGATTTTATTTTTATTTTTTTAATCTCAATGTTTATTTAAATAGTAATTTCTAGAACAGAAACTATGTCACAGAACCGGGTTTCTGTTTCAATTCTGTCATCTGCTTTAAAGTTAGATCTGCATATTGTCAGCATAGAGAACAGAAAACCCCTGAACGACACATCCATTAAAAGAGACAAATCAAAACACAATGGAGTGAAATATTTGCTATACATATGCTGGAATTAACAGTGATTGTGAGTTGCCTGAGAACCATCACTGAGATGGATATGCATGCCTTCAGTGATTTTTCCTTGTAGTTCAGAGACTTAAATGAAAATACTAAGATTAAAATTAGCAACATGAATGATGATCAAGACCGAGAAAACAACGAGCACACTATATTATTTATCTATAACAGATGGTATATGGAGAACATCATATAATTTACCTTACTTAAGGTAGCTGAATTTGGTTGACTACAAGACCTGTGGGATTTCTTCTGTCCCAGCCCTGTAGATGTGAGGCTGTTGCGGTTCCTTGTCCCCAGGACCAGACAGCAGGGAGACTGAGCACAGTTCCTGACACACAGACACACACAGAGAAGACAATTAAAAATAGGATTTAATAAGAATATAGAACATATTGTGGTGATGAAGCCCAGGACTCAGACAGATACACGTACTGAATAGCCAGCACCTGCTTACATGTGGCCATGCACTTCTATGATCTTTCCTTCTATTTTCCAAAACTTGTCTCACCCCAGTCTTGCTTGATCCTTCCTTTTCTCTGCCTTCAAACTGTGCCTAAACATCCCATAGTAATCTCCTGTTCGTCATTGTCCCTCTGATCCCTGTAAAGTCTTTGTGCAATTTGCTTAACCTTTATTCAGATAAATAACAATATCTGAATTTAATTTATAAAAATAGCATTTACAGCACTTATTTTCAGGACCTGTTTCAAGCTAACATGCTTGAGATGATACTATAGTACAGAAACAGCTAATGAAAATTTGACTGCAACTCTGGTATACTCCATTTGGTATTTCAGAGCTCCCTACCAAGAAAGTAAGTTGTGGGATTTTTACTCCTCTAAAAGATATACTACCTCGTAGGAAATAGTACAAGCCCTTATGAAAACCCCATATTAGGTAAAGAATTATATTTGGACTTATATTTTGAAGCATGAGAAATTAGGATGTATCTTGGTGTTTATTTATGAAAAGGAAGAGTGGTGGTGTATTTTCATTTGAATGATAGTCACTGACCTATTTGAAACCACAGCAGCTTTAGGCATTTGGAGGACTATTTAAATGACTCTTCTCTAGAAAGAAATTATGGAATATATGTGAGAAATCATGAATGTAATTCAAAACATAACTGAAGGTCAAGCCTTATGCAAGACCTCACAGCCATTACCCAAATGAAATTTTGCTGAGAGCAATATTTTCTTTCCATCTATTCTTTCCTTTGACAACACCTTTCCAGCCCCACTCCATCCACAGTGCTGGCCTTCCTTTTTCCCTCAACCTAACTCTAGCCTTAAATGAAGCCTGAGCCTTACATAAGGACCCTTGCTTCCCCTACTTCGTTTAAAACTTCTCACAGCAAAGTTTCCCTGACTCCTCTATTTTTTTTTGGCAGCCTCTTTTCAGTACTACTCCAACTGCATCCTTAGCCTCCTTTTTCCTTCCATTGGCCCTAGCCTCAGCCTAACATAGGAGAACAAGGTTTACCATGCAGCTGTAATGAAAATTTAATAATATGATTTCATTTAGGAACCAGAGAGTCTTTACTGTTAAAAGGTAGCCCTCAAAATTTCTCCAGAACAGAGTCACAGAATCACAGATCTAGTCTGAGCCCTCAGCTAGAGCAGGTTGCTGAAGGCCGTGGTCAGCTGAGCTTTGAATAACTCCACAGATGGAGACTTCACAGCATCTCTGGGCAACCTGTTTGACTGTCCTCATGGGGAAAAAGTTTTTTGCTACATTCAAATGGAACCTCCTGTGTGCCAATTTGTGCTTATTGTCTCTTGTTCTGTCAGTGGACACTATCGAGAAGAGTCTGGCTCCCTCTTCTTGAGTCACTCCATCAGGTATTCATAGATATTCATGAGATCCCCCAAGCCTTCTCTAACAGTCCCATCTCTCTCAGCATCACCTCATATGAAAGATGTTCCACCTGCAGGACCACTCACATGTATTTTAACACTATACCAATGCAGAGCTAAGGGAAACTGAGGCAGTAGCATAAAAACACCAAACATTTGCCATATTCAGACAGTGAAGGATTTTCCCAACTGAATAAACTGGGCACAGGCTTCACTTGGAGAAGTCCAAATGGGAGTGCCTGGGAAATGCTAATACCCAAAGATTCCCTAGTGGAGAATGCTTTTCCCGTGGAAGCGGTAAAGAACCAGAGAATGGTGTGTGACAAAAAAAAAGGGGTCCACTTGAATTTTATGTTAAACTGTGTCCATGCAAAGCCAAAACCAGTTTGTTCTGACTTCAGATTCAAAGAAACTAGAAACATTTTACTGATCTCCTATAAATTCTGATGGAGAAAGCTTTTCATAATTTTATACATAAATCACACAAATACTCAGTGAATTTAATGTTCTAGGGGTAAAAATGGCTTGAAAACAAATTTTCCATAGGTTTTTAACACTCAGCGTACATTGTATAGATATAGCTTCACAAAGTGAAAGGCAGCACAAGGATCAAGCCTCAATCTATAACCAAAAGATACTATTTTACCATGTCCTTAATGTTTACCTTAACCTAGCTACAAGCACTATTTCAGAAAAAAAAAAAAAAAAAGGAACTGCTTATGTTTGTCTTCCATCAGGCTGATAATGTCTTAGAACTTCTTCAGTTACTGTTCAGACTGAATTATAGCCTGAAGTTTTATGAGATTTTAATTACAGGTTATTCATAAAGATTGCATTTAAGGAAGTTAAAATTAAAAAAGAAAACCTCTGAGATTATTTAGATTATTTTTTTAATGCCTAGTTTTTTAAGAACTAAGGATGGTTTGGGTTTCAATCCCTAACACAAAACTTCCTGTGGGAAAGAGAAACCTAGTAGTTGAGCTTTGATCTTTCAGTCCCATCATCCAACTTTAAAATGAGATTGGTTATAAAACCATGCTGTTTATTCTCATTTTTCAATTTACCAAAATTTCTAGACTTTTATTATATTAATCATTTTCTTTCTGGTTGTTTTTTTGTCATTTGTCAAATATGTCCCAGTTAATATATGCTTTAATAAAAAAGACCCTGAAAGTTATTATCTCCACACTGTCTTAAAGCTAAGAAAGTCTATCACAATTGTCAGAGGATTAATAAAGTACTAATTTTATCCTTGGAGATGTACAGCAGTATGCCCTGGCAGCCAAGAGGGCAAACTGTATTCTGAGGTACATCAAACACAGCATAACTAGCTGGTCAAAAGAGGTGATTATTCTGCTGTATTCATTAGTGCAGCCTCACCTTGAATACTGTGTGCAGTTCATCCTTACCAGACAAATGGAATAAGAAATTTGCAAATGACTGGCTGAAGCAGAGCAAAGTTAAACGAAATTCAAAGTCAGATCTGAGAAGAGAAAGTTTTGAACAACTCCCCTAAAAGCTTCCCATCAGCTTTCACAAAATCCAAAGCAGGAAAAACCAGGAATTTGGTTCTAGAGCAACACAGACAAAACACATCAGCCAAAAAGTAAATTGAGTCATCTATTTTGCTGTTGTGATTTTAATATAGGTATATGCTTTCTAATTATAAAGATAAGACATTCAAGTAACAGTTGTATCCAAAAAGTGTAATAAAGGTCAGTGTTGTAAATTGGTTGTTCATTTATAGCACTGAAGAAGCACACAGAGATGGAATCTGATAATGGGTCAAAGACGTGTATGGGAAGAAGGGTTGTGGCCCAAACAATAAGGAGGAAAAAAACATAATTATTGAGAGTATAGTCAGACAACTTTTTTTTATAAAGCATTTCTGGCTAAGATTTTTAGAGGGGAAAAAAAAAGGAAAAAGAAATTAAAGTTACTTATCAGCTAATCAGTTTCTTAAAGAAAAACATAGAAGAATCAGGCCAGAAAGACTTCAGAGCTGATAAATTTCAGTCCTACTTTTCAGTCATTGCCTGTTTCATTAAATACCTAATTTACTCTTGAAAATGTACTTTTATCAAACAGTGCACTGAATTTCATGTAAATCAGTATAGTTTCCAAAACATCTCACACCTTCTACTTATGCATCTGGAATTCCATATGGGTTCCCGGAAAGTGTGCAATAAAATATAAACCACTGGTAAATCCTCATTTCCAATAAGCTATCAAATTTTTATGGAACTCCATTCTGGTGTCACAACCCTGAAGAAACATCCTTATTTAGTCAGTTTCATAAATATTTCCATTGCAGATAGCAAGTTCATAACATATTTGCCTTTACGTTTTACAGGCAACACTTCAGAAATCAGATTCAGTAATTACCTACATTAATTTCTAGCTTTCCAAACCATAATACAGCTACTCAAAATTGGTCAAAGTGTTTGTTCTACAATTATGCATGAAAATGAACATAGGAATGACTACGCAGCTTATTTTATATTTTACATTATAAATTCTCCTGTAGTCAAAAAATTAGGGTACACCTACTACAAACCAGAAAAACTTGTTCTTGTATATAGCCCCACGAATCCCACATTTTTGTCTTGTATTTGTCTAGAGAAATAGATTCTGTAGTCTTTTACAATAGACAGCTCTCATGAATACATAATGTATTCAGCCTGCCCACTTACTCTGTTTCTTCACAAGAATGGAATGCTTTTCCACTCATCACTTAATTACTTTTTTTTTTTTCCTAGTGAATGGTAAGTCCTGCCAGACCTTCAGAATAAGGATCAAGACTGTAAAGAACTTCAGCACTCCCCTTAGCTGTCTGGAGTCCACAGCTCATAACCTTCTCATACTTCCTAGGATTTTTTCAAAATTTCTGGAGTTACAGTTCTACATTTTCACATGTTAAGAGTAAGAAACCCAAATCCTTATTAAATTATTGTCCCTTATTAAAGGGGAGGTGAAAGAGAAATGGTAGAGACATACGGCATTTCCAACAGTTAGCAGCCATGTGGAAGATATGTTTCTCACTCTGCCATACCTGCCAGGAAATGCCTGACTCTTATGCCATTACTGCTGTTAAGAACTATGAAAATATGAAAAATAAATAACACAACTGAATGTCTTAAAGCATTCATGATGCCATAGATATAGTACTCTGCTTACAGTCATAAAATTATAAAATTATAGAATGGGTTGGGTTGGAAGGGACCTAAAAGATCATCTAATTCCAAGCCCCCTGCCATAGTCAAGGACACCTTCTACTAGACCAAGTTGCTCGAAGCCCCATCCAACCTGTTTTACAATGAAGCTTTGCATTAGCCCTTTAATGGTGGACCAGAAATTCTTAACCCAGGTCTCTTACAGCCATCATAAATAGTGATGGTAAGAGTTAAGATTTGTTCTGAAAGAGATTACCAAACTGGTCTTTAGCTTTTCAGCAAAAAGTAAACCCTCATAATGTGCAATTCAAACTTTTCAACACATAATAAAATATTTTCATTTCCTTCACAAAGCTCTTACTTGGATCTTTAATTCTCTTTGTCACTCACAAGATGCCAGGAATTGTCCTTTCCAGAAGCACTTACAATTTAAAGAGTTCAGCCTTGCAGAGCTATTATCTTGCCAGAGCCAGCAGCTGATATATCTTCTATGCAATGACAGTCCTCAGTGTATAACATGAAGCTGGTGGATTTGACTTTTGAAAAACATCCTAATTTGTTTGGCTTAGAAGACTGATAACAAGATAATCCTTCACCTCTGTTAGTTCTGGTGTTTGGCTGAGAACAAATTCACAGGGGCAAGAATCTGTGAGCACATATCACTTTCCTTGGAATATCCAATTCTGAGACTCTTTACTGAGGTTTCTTTTCAGTAGCTTGGTTTCCAGCATTTCTTGAAACCCCAACTACTCAAAGAACTCTCATGAAAGAGAACCAAAGTAAATAGTAACTTTTCAAAATCCTGAACATGATCTTTTCAGGTCAGAAAAAGACGGAAAATTTTCCATGTGGGACACATTAGCAGCACTTTGCTTTGTGTACAGAAGACACTTAGTTTCTGTCAGTCTTGAATCTTTTACGAACATTTGGGTGGATATATGGCGGTATCATAGTGGTTCAAGAAATTACGATAATTTTTATCTCTCAACACTAATATGAGAAGTCACATCATATTTTTACCAACATCTAGGAAAAGGTAGCATTAAAAATAACTATTTTTATTTGAATTTTTACAGTTTAAATAATCTAATAGCATTTGGGGATTCATTTCGTGTCTTTAATGTTTTGTAATTTATATAATTTAAACTTAAGTAACCAAAGAATGTTTTATTTGTAATAAAAAGGCTTGGAAGAAAATTCCTATGAAGGTATTTAAAAATCTGTGTTAAATACCCTTACTACAATATACTGTTCAGCTTCTAGGAAGAAAAGAATAATATTTACTGTAATTCAGAGGATCAAATTCTCCTTTTATTTGGACATATTGCTTGAAAAAAGCACAGGGCCAAGAAAAGAGAAGTGTTAGAACTAACAGACATTATGCATCACATTTTCAGACCTTGATGCTTTCAAATAGGTACTTTTTATAACTATCCAGTTTTTTATTTCTCTTCCAGTTTTTCAGTTTATCAAGATTCAAATGCAATATGCAGTTCTCTTTCTGCACTTTTTTTAATTAATGAAGAACAGGTGTGCTACTGGAAATCATAACTACGCCTTTTTGCCAACCTATAGCGATGGTTTTCTGTATCTGATGAACCTACTTAGATTTTCTGCTGTAAATCTGTAGTATTACTAATAGTACAAATAACCTTAAACTCTGTAATTTCGTATCATAATTCAAAAAGCTGTCCATGTAGACAGATCAATTATGCATAAGAATCTGGAATATATCTTATGTAATTATATGCCCTTATTAGCAAACAGACGTGTAGCTCTTTGGTTTTAAGAAAGAGAAGAATACAGGTGTTTCTCCTTAGGCAATATTTCACTGCTGCACCAACACATAGCTAGCTACCATCAGGTCCACTGAGCTAGTCATAGAACCACAACTCCAGTACAGTGTGACTGCACGTGATACCAGCTCATACTTTTTCTCTCAGTGTCATGGAGAAGGGATGTGTATCCCACCAACTATAGGATCAGGCTGGTTGTAACTTCTGCAAAGAAGCTGGATCACTACAGAGTGATCCCAGCATCAAAAATTGTCCAAATGGCTCACAGACACCTTCGAATGCTACAAATTCAAATAGAATGCATAAGTTACAGTACCACATACTTTAAAACCCAGCACCTAGAACTGGAGTCTATACTTCAAAGCACATTAAAAACTTTTTTGATTAATCTCCAGTGATTTATGAGATTAGAAAAGATGAGCCTCGACTTAGACATAGAAAAATGTCAAATTTTGTTGTTGTGTAAGAAAAATGTACTCCCACTGATATTATATTAATATCAGTTCTCAAAACTATGATAATTAACAAGGAGATAATAGTGTAGAAGGGCTAATGAACTTGTTTCTTCAAGACTCAAGCTGATCTTTTATTGTTAAAAGCAGAGTTCACATCTGTCCATCCACCCATCCTATCATCCCCTTAAGGATCAGGGTATACTGAAGACTATACTGAAGTTAACAAGAAGCAGCTTGATAGGAAGAGACTTGTACATTGAAATATTTAATAAAGAGGTTTGTAAATATTTTAGAGATTTTACTTTGTGGGATTGGGGCTGGTCCCATAACTGAAGAAAATTAGCTGTTGAAATAGTGCACACCTGGAACACATATTCCAGTGTAACGTCGTGAAAAGGAAACCCAGATCATGTCCTCTAGTTTCCTCGGTAGGCATGTGAGAACAATAGACAGATTTCACACCTAAAACACAGTCCTCGTCTAGTATATATCATAAAAGTAGATAAATCCTTAGGTAGCACAATGGGGTTTAACAATGATGGAGTGGCAAA
Source organism: Gorsachius magnificus (assembly GCA_034008185.1). NCBI lineage: Eukaryota > Metazoa > Chordata > Aves > Pelecaniformes > Ardeidae > Gorsachius > Gorsachius magnificus. Next base: position 172,297,427 of record CM067081.1, read on the forward strand.
AATTAGTCCACAGAAAGTCAATGACAAGTATGATATTTTATGTTCTTAAAAGAAAGCATCATTTTAAGATTTAGGAAGAGAATTACTACTTTTGGTTTGAGTTTGGTTATCACTACAGGCTAACAGTCTAATGCAGACATAAAAAGCCCTTCATTCTAAACCACTGCTTTCGTAACCTGGAATTTTGGGAAGGTCAGAAGAAAATAGATTTAAATCTTATATTTCTAAATAAGAGCAGCAATGGCATTTCCTCCATGGGGAGAGTGACGTGTCCAGAAAGTTACCAGATAGAAATGACTGGCAGCAACAGGAAGAGCTGAGTATCTTATTAGCTGAGTTCAGCAGAAGTGGAATGGATAAATCGATTGCTGCAGCCCTTTCTGCTCAGTGTCACTGTTAAGCAAGAAATTAATATGTGTCAGCTATGCATTAATGAAAAACATGCAGTAATAGAGGGAGCTCTGCTAGCTACATAACTGGGGCCATACCTAGTACTGATAGGAAAAACAACCACCATGCTGAATCTGTTATAGAGTATGAAATTGTTGCATATGCTTACATTGCAAATGCTGAAGTAACCTGAAGCGACTCCATGTAAATCAACACCTGCGCTATGACTTCATCCTGAAACCCGATGAAGTATTCCATGATGAAAATATACCTGGGAATTGCATTCCAAGGTGTGCAGGGGGAATAAAATAAAGGTATGAAGGATCATTTGGACGTGGGTTAGCTGAAAGTCTTGTAAATCTTTGGAGCTCAATCTCATGATTCAATAATAAAATCAAGATTATTTTTTTAAGCAAGGTTAGCTTTCATATTGAAATTAAATCACTACAGAAAACCTATGAAAACAGAACTGACTCTCTCCTTTGTAAATGATGTGAATCTGTATTAATTTCATTCCTTGTACCAAATGTATGATATTCATACATCGAACAGGTTTATAGGATGTTCCTTCAGCACTCTGCACACAGTGTAAGCAATTTCATGGCAAAAGAAGGAGGGATGACTGGGAAAAAATCCTGAAAAATCTGTATAAATCAAAGTTTTGTGTATGCTGCAATAAGCGCTGCAAGTATCCTACAGTCTATTAAGGGGAAATGAAATTATGTGGCAGGGTCTGTAAAGCTGCTCAATAGATAATAGCTCATCACGATAAAATTGACATCAGAATTTGGCCCCAGATTCACAAAATATGCACACTTAGAGCGGAAAGCTATCCAACTCCTAACACCTCTTTTTGCCTCTTCTTCTAAGAAAGATTTCACTCTGAATCAGAAAGTGCACTTTCTTCTTATGATTTCTAAAAATGGCTTTTTCTGTTGTGCTCATGTTCTTTTACATTCCATTCAGTACAACCTTTTAAAAGCATTGAGGTTACCTAATGGAAACTCGCTGAATAAGTCACTGTAGATGAGTTATCAAAAACTGTCTATTAATTAGTGATCTAGACATTGGTGTCATGTTGGCTACTCAAAACTACACAGCCCACTTAAAACCTAAGCAGCTATGGTATTTTCAACCAGGTGACAAAGATGACTGCACATCCATCTCTACTGATATCTGGCCACAAGCAGATTTTCTTACTAATCTTTGAGTTTTCAGAGTTAGGTGACAAGCAGCAGAGCATTGATTTAACTACACAACAACATCAAAATATAACCTATCCCTTGCTGCTGTTTTTAAGACACTGTTAATTAAAAAAAAAACAAAAAAACAAAACAGGAACAAATGGGAATTCAGCCTTCTTGATAGCCACTAGTCAAGTTAAAAATAAATCTGTTTTGCAGCAGATTATGTGGCAGCATTGTTTGACAAATTACAAATAACTTCATTTTCTTGCTATTTCTTCAAATAAAAAAAAATCTTTTGGTATAAATGTATGTAATTTCAAAGAAATGGAGATGCAAATGTACATTAAATTTGATTTAGTTATAGAAAGGCTTAATAATTTTCTACTACTCCTATTTTTATACAAACTTTTTGGGCTAACCTTCTACTCTCAAGAGAATTTTTGCAAGTAGTGCTAGAATTTCCATATTACAAAAGGCAAATGCTCGCTTCAAACTTAGCTCCCATTCTTAGCACAGAATTTCATACAACACATTATAAACATTTATTCCTAGACTTTTTCATAATGAAGAGTGAGAAAGCTTTTAAAAACAGGTAATATTTTACTTGCTTGTTTAAAATGTTGATTCCAAAATTGGTAATGGAACTCTTTGTAGGTCTGGCTTCACAAAAACAATACAAGCTTTTCTTTAGGACTATGCTGCACTTCACCATCACAGGGACACTGAGCATTGTCTTCTAAATCAAGACTTTTATGCTTGCATTTGATGGGTATTCATTGCAGTTCCTAAAAAATAGTGAGATGGTTTCCAGATTTACAAGCCTGAGAAATAATGAAAGCTGCAAACCTTTAGGGCAGGAATAAGACTTAGATCAAGTTCAAACACACTAGTCAACTCAACATAAAGCAGCCATATCAGCTTAACGTACAGTTGATATGGCCCTATCAGCCATATGAACTTTCAGCATAAATTTGATCACAGCTCACAATGATTCAGATGTTTAAATCAGATTATTTTCCTCTGGTTTGTAATACCTAGCTGTGCTGTGGATGTCTTCTCCATTTCCAAAATCATGATCTGCTCCATCAGCATGGTGAGACCGCTGTCACTGCACATTATTTTGACTGTGATATATCTTACTGACAACATCACCTCCTTTTGATTTACATTGACAGGACTTAAAATACATAAGTGTAATATTCTCCAAGGCACGTAATCAATAGCATCTGCTGCATTTCTGGTATTTCCTTTGCCCTGTTTATACCATTACTGTCTCTGCTGAAGCTGTATTACTATAAATGTTTCCAGGAACATATGTTGGCATCAGCTCACAGTGCTGTTTCTACAGCGCTAACAATTTAAAACGTCAGAGGAATCTTACTATTGCTACTTTATTGTTCTAATGCTCAAGTTATTGGGATAAATAAGATGATGAAACGTACACACTAAAATCCTCTGTAGCATATTCTTGTTTTGTGCGATACAAGATATAACAGCAAAGCATTTTCAAGAATAATAAAAAAGTCTTATTATCTTGGAAAAATAGTAATTAGACACTTTTTTACAGGAAAAATAAACAGTGTTCAAATACTAATATCAGCTAACTTTTGGAAAATGCTGGCATAAAAATCAATATTCTCAAGAACTATTTGGGAAAATATGACTAACAACAAGTGAAAAAATGATGTTATTTTTAAGGAAATGTCTACATATGCATTAATTCTATAATGTATTTTTTGATATAAGTATTCACATGCTATTAAAAAGCATAGTTAAAAATGAAAGGATTCTGTTAAAGACTGGAGGGGAGAAAGCAAGCTGGAAAAAAAATTCTGACGAACTATAGTTCTGCAGCTGAACACTGGAGAGGAAAATCTATGCATAATTTAAATTATACAGCATGGTCTGATTTAGTTTGAATAAATGCATCAGACTGAGTACTCTAAAATACATTAATTTTGGTAATGTGCTAAGCTTAGGCACATCATGATTTATGAAAATACTTCTGATAAAAATATCATCTAATTGTTTAACTACGGGATAGACTCATAATTGTTTCAAATGGTTATAAATTTTTAAAAATTAACATTTAATGCATTCAGGTGAAGCAAGACAGTAGTCAGCGCAACGATTTTTCTTTAGGCAGGTGAAGAAATGCTTTGCTGAATTAAGCTAAAAGGTTCTTTAAAGGTCAAATTCTAAGAGAAAATTACTACATTTTAAAAAAAAGATCAAATGAGGAGTTTGTTGAAGTTTATCATTGGAAGTGGTATCAGGAGCAGTAAGATACAATGAAGAACTGAAAAAAAGTTATTGCAGATCATTTATCAGCTGCATAAAACTCATTTGTGATAGTACTGAACATGCCATAATCTTAGCTGTATACTGAAGTGCATATGTATAGGCCCTGTGAAAGTTCAACACATTAAACCTCTTTGCCTGATTAATGTACATAATTTGTATTTCTTCCAAATCACCCATCCAAAAAAGGATTTCTTTAGACTGAAAATAAGTCTGTATTAAACTTAATTCAAATTAAATTTCAGAAATTATTTTAAAATCACTTAAATGACAATTTAAAATGATCTTTAAAAAGGAAAGAGAAAAAAAAATCGTGAGCTATCACTGTATTAAAAAAGCAAAGCTACCAGTATTTTCAAGGTGACACAACATATTACTGGAGTAAGAAAGGAAAATGAGTAAATTTTGGCTTCCATGTCTAAATCTGGTTCCTTTTCTTGAACTCTTTATTGAGATTATGAGATTGTAATTCTTAGCTGGTTTTTAGCTAATTTCCATGTAGGGATGAAGGAATAAAGGGTACCATCATACAGCAGTAATCATTCTGAAATCTGAAATTGCATATTTTCAAGGCCCAGCCCAACATCCAATCTTGATGGACATTTTTACTGTTTGAAAAAGTGTGCATTCCATGGACAGAGGAACGTGTCTCAGAATTGAAGGTGCATGGTGAATGACCATCAGGTTAACTTAAGGACATACTTAATGCCTCACAGATGCCCCAACAAGAGTCAGTGTGGTACTACACAGCAGAAAAAAATAGACACGTAGTAGATGAAGGATCCATCAGTGCATGTAGAGGAAGGATAAGAGAAAATTTGACTTTGTGGCACAGAAAATTAGAATGTTAGTCTAGGAAATCGGAAAGCTGCCCTCCTGCTCTAACTTCTGGCTTTTGTATTTTGTACTAAAGAGAAAAGGAGCAAAAACTTAAACATATTGCTCCTTTTCTCAGCTGATACCTCTTCTCAGCTGCTATTGCAGAACCAGCCATGGCTCATCTTTCCCTTCATCTCCTTCCCAACAAGGCATAAGCTTTACTCACCCATTTTCAGTGGAAAAGATGAAGAATACTCTCATCAGAGAATACACTTAAGCCTGGGGGTTAGGATGATGTCCTTAATTTTGTTTTAAACACCTAATTTTGCAGGTGTTTATTTCTAAGGTTTTGGGTATGATTTACTTCTAAACTGTTGACTTCCTCAATTTCTCAAAAGATCTCTTTCTTGCATCCCTCAATACTTTCATGTCAAATGTAAACCAAAATTTAGCTCAAATGTGGGTGGGTGCTAGAAAAGAATAACAAGAACTTTTGGTCTATGTGTTCCCTAGAATTCTGGTAACAGTTTAAGGAAAAGCAAAAATACAGTAACGTAGTGCAAGAAGGTTAGATAAAGAAGACGAGATTTCTGCATTACAAGAATCATGATTTTCCTTTGGAGGGTGCACACTTTTCCTAACTCTTAGAATAACATAGATATTTTTAAGAGGTATCCACACAGACGCTCATGAACTTAGTTTCTGCCACCTGCTTTCTTTGGCTGTCTGGAAACTAAGTTTTCCAGATTTCAGGCAAATGTTACCTACCTTCAAAAAACTCCTCTAAGAAAAGAAATGCAGTCAAGGGTGAATGAATTCTAACTTCGTCACAAGATTCACTAAATAACAGCCTTACAGTAAAAAAAAAACCAAACATCTTCAGTAGAACATCCCAGCACTAGGCCTATGACTCCCACATTAACAGCCACGAGGAGAAGCACTGTAGGTGAAGTATCTACTTACAAACACTTCAAGTATTTTCCTTGCATTTCCTTTCCTCATTGTTGCCAGGTTATAAAATCATATTTCAAATAGGGAAATTTAAATTATTTGTCTATGATTTTACCTAGCCTTCAGAGTATCAAGTCAGATTTCATTTCAATTTCAAAGTTAAAATTCCTAAGTGGCTTTGCTAGCAGTTATGCACATTTTTGTATCGTCACTGGCAGGCCTATACTTACAACAATTAAGTAAAGATTACATGTTAAAGTGGTTATTAAACTTGCCACATAACTTGTCTAGTGTTCGGGGGGGGGGGGGGCTGCATTATTAATATTCAGAAAATGGTTTCTTGATGGGAAAATATCTTTTGAGAACTACCTGAGCACAATTTCTGCGAAAAGTAGAAAAATAATACGATTAAAATACTTCAGTTAATAACAAAAAGAAGATTAAGATTGGCAGTCAGTTATACATTCTGTATTATAGCTATAGTATTCATAATACTTAGTTGGTTCACCACTGCTCTAGGAGAGTTAAGTTTCAGTCCAAAGCAAAGAGAAATGGCCAGCAACATCTTGTTTTGACAATAAAAATGCAAAGTTTCTTTGAAAGAACAGGGAGGAGACAAGTTTCACACTACTTTATTAACCACTTAAAGGTAGTTATAGCAAGCCTTTTAAATGAGGAATTCCAGCATTTCTCCTATATATCAAGTTTCTTAGTGAAATCAGCTGTATGCTTAAAAAGCACCTCCAGCAGTCTGAATTCTTCTGTATATATATAAGCAGATAAACCCACAAGCAAGTGTCCTGGTTTTGGCTGGGATAGAGTTAATTTTCTTCCTAGAAGCTGGCATAGTGCTGTGGTTTGGATTTAGTACTGAAAGAATGTTGATAACACCCTGATATTTTAGTTGTCGCTAAGTAGAGCCTAGACTAGGCTCTACTAGTCAAGGACTTTTTCAGCTTCCCCTGCTCTGCCAGGTGCATAAGAAGCTGGGAGGGGGCACAGCCAGGACAGCTGACCCAACTGGCCAAAGGGCTATTCCAGACCATAGGACATGATGCTCAAGGGGGGAGTTAGTTGGTCAGAAGGGGGGAAGAGTGACCACTGCTTGGGCCAGGCTGGGCATTGGTTGGTGGGTGGTGAGCAATTGCATTGTGCATCACTTTTTGTATATTCTGTATATTCAATTATCTTTTATATTAATAATAATAGTGATAATAAATTATTATTAATAATAGTTGTTATTATTATTATTGCTATTCTTTTCCTCTGCTGCTTTATTAAATTGTCTTTATCTCAACCTACAGCTTCTATTTTTTTTCCCAATTCTCTCCCCCATCCCACTGAGGGAGGGGGGGAGCGAGCAAGCAGCGGTGTGGTGTTCAGCTGCCTGCTGGGTTAAACCGCAACAGCAACTATTCAGTGTCTTATTGTAGATTATTTTAGGACCAGACAGACATCCCAGAATAATGTCTTGGACTGTTTTCTTTGATTTAGGTGCCTTTGCTCTACCTAAGTCTAATTTTAGGCACTGAAGTAGAAGCTTTATGGCCTTACTTTATCTTCATGTATGACATATGCTAGTGCATCTTAATATATAAAAGAGAGTTGAAATACAGGTCAAAATGGAAACAAAGTATTTCAGTAGATCTGTATTATATATTTTATATGAATTTGCATTGATTTTTGGAATGTCAACTTTTAATCTTAATTCTGAAAGGAATGATTTTCAACTTTTCTATCTCTCTTTCCCTGTTCCCAGAAGGACAAGAAATCCAGTTTTCATTCCCTCCACCCCAAGAACTAATTCAGACTGAGATATCATTTGCAACTTATGTTATTTCATTTGCTTTATGATATTATTTAACTTTATTTTTCCTTCTGTAAGCATTTACAATTATATCAAAGTTGGAATACATTCTTCTATTTAACCTTCTTTAGGTATTACTCATAACATGTTCTCCTGCCTCTTGGGAATGCTCCTTGTATATCAGATATACACATAAGAAAAAAGAAAATATAATTACAGATGAGAGCAATGTAAGTTTAAGTACTTAGAAAAAGTATTTAGCCCACTCAACGTCTGATTAACATAGAAACTGCTATAATTTGTTGCGTAAACCAGTTCTCTAGAGCAGCATTGACTTGGACATAGGTGCAGTTTAATGACAACTCTGATTGTAGAACAGAATTTCTTTTATTAAATACAGTTTAACTTCACAGATGTTCGCCAGTTTATTTTTTCTTGAATATTTACATGTCAAAAGTCAACTATTCCAGAAATATAGGGCCTCCAGATTAAGCATTAAAGTACAAGTAAATCTATTTTAAATTGAAAACAAGGAAGTTTAATTGAACTTGCTTTAGGCTGCTGAGCCTGGAGAGAGATGTAAAAAATAAAACAGAAAGTCAACTCACCAGGCAGGTGTGACAGATGCACTCATGGTAGTTTGGTACAGGCTCCAAAGGAGGTAACGTCGTAAGCCATAAATGGGCCAAGAACTCTTCTAGTTTCAATCTGTCCTCTGAAAATCCACAAAGGAGCAGAGTGACACAGTGAGCATCGATGCATAGGAGCTTGGAACACCAATCATGCAATTAACTCACTTATCAAGGAACAAAGAAAGTTGTGGGTACAAGGAATCTCATTCATACCTTTCCCATTGCATGTAATTTGACTACAAGCCAATCACTTTAGTCCATAAATACGACAGCCGAAGTGAGCCTTCTTTGAACTCTCTCTGCTAAGCAGCTTGGCTGCATGGTGGTGATCTCCCCTTGAGCTGGGACGCCTCTCAAGGTTGCTCCTCAAGGCAGAGAGATCTTTTACCTGTGGCAGATCTTTGGTAAGCGACCGATATTGCACATAACCTTGCAGTATGGTAACTTTGATTTTATCTCGGTAACTTTAATTTGTGTCTTGGTAACTTTGATTTTATGACTTGGTAACTTTGAATCATTATTCAAATGATTGTGCCATACAGTAATAAAATGAACCTTGACATCAAACTTTGTTGAGTCGCACTTTTACAGCATCATATTAAAACCACCTTTGCTAATACCTTTGACAGTGGTTCTTTAAGCAATCTAAATCACCCATTCATGACAAGTCCTCCCAAACAGAGTATTAATCATCTCCCTTGTAATGAGAAAATTTTATTAGCTTTTGCATTTAAAATGATGTGCAAAAAACATTGAAAAGAGCTTATTTTAACAAATTTTTTATCTTCAAAGTTTTTAATGGAACAATTGGATTCAATACAACATGACATATAACACATTTGTTATATATACATTACTGTATTGTATTCAAGCTCAGTATTTGTGTGACTGGATATACGTTTGGACATATCTTTGAGCATTCAAGTTGTGTGTTTCTTTTCATTCATAAAGTGAGTGTTTCCCTCCACTACAGCTCTATTAGTCAAACAATACGCTCATAGTGAAAAGATTTTTATACACCGGAAACATCATGCTCTGTGAAAGAAACAAGATAAATAGCCAGTCAAGATCATTTATGTCTCAGCTCTCCAGACTTTCTGCAACTGAAATCCGTTCCTGAACAGTATCTAAACTGCTACATTTATGTTGCAGCCAAAAATATAATCTAAATTAGAGTACAGTCCTGCTGTGTTATAAGTAGCTCATTAAATTCTTGGATTTTAAGTCCTTAACAAAGCCAAACATATTTAATATTAGCCACTTAAGGCAATTGGGCTGTATTATAATCTGTATTCATAATCTAAATGATGTGAAGCTTTCCATTTCATTCAGGAGACCACAGGAGCCCTCTGCTCCACGCTTCCAAACAAGATTCAGAAGGACCTTGATCTCTGGCACCACACAGCAAACCAGTTCTAGTAGCAGTTACTAACTAGCAGTTTTTCCCATTGAAAAGTACTGAAAGCAAAGGTGTGGGTATTGCAAGAAAACTCTCTCTCTGCACACCCTTTCAACAATCTCATGCATATACAGCTGAGTTGCATGTAGCCGACTTAGCTCATTTAGAAAAAACTTTATGTGGAAACTTTATGTCTCTTTCCTCTCCCCAATACTGTACACCATTCAAATACCATAAAGCTTTTGGCAAAGGAAACTGGTAGGAAGGGATACTGTAGTCATGATATTTGTCTGAGTACATTAACCAGTCATTCTTTGCAATGCCACTTGTCTCTTTTCCATACATGCAGAAGCAAATTCAATGAACAGACAGCCTGTGAATTCTGGCTTCTGCTTAAACGGTAAGAAATGCTTTGTGGTTGTCTCACTGAGAATAAACACCAGAATGAAACTGAAAAATCTCATTTGATAAATGTGCTTCAGTGGCTTTGATTTTTTTTACAATATGCATCTTGTATACATTGCACTGTTTATTTCATATTTTTGGTTATGCTAGGCTTTTGATTGAGAGACACTTTGAATGAGAAACTTATAGTGCCACCTCGAATTAAGGTTTCCAGTTATGAATTTAACTAGGCAGTTATTGGGCACTACAATCAGTAAATAATAACTGATTGTTAAATTCAGACATGATTAGCTGTGTAATAGGTACATATATATTGCATTACTATAAAACCTCAGTTTTATAGGGTTTTACTAACCAACTGCTATTTCAAGTGCTTATAAAAACTAACTATTAAATCTGGTTCCTTAGCCTAATGTGATGGATTACTGTTACTATTTGTGACTGCTGTATGTTGACCTGGATATTGAGATTGTTAGCCTGTGTTTTGCTGTTGGCAGAGTTAGATGGGCAGTGTCTTCCCTGCTGTGCATCAGTGAACACACACTGCACTAAATAAAGCCAGTAAGAGAACACACAGTGCACAACAGTCCCTTTAGTCTTCATCATCCAGTAAAGGCAGCCCTTAGTCTTCTGAAAAGGAGAAGTCAATGCCTGAAGATGACCCATACCCCCACCTTCAAGGTGACTGAAATATAATTTTAACTCATGAATTCAGGGAACTGTTGAGGCTGGAATGCACCTCTGGAGGTTGTCCAGTTCAACCACTCTGCTCAAAGTAGAGTCAGCAGATGATTTTGGTTTTTTGAACCAGACAACCAAAAGACCAAAAGAGGCCATTGTGAAAGTGCTTGTCAGATGGACATAGGCACATGTCTTCAGCCCCACTCAAGCTATTACATTCTGATAAAAAACAAAGTACTGTTGTCTTTCAATATCCTGCTTGAACTTCATAACCAGTAAATTTCATCAGGAGGAGTACCAATTTTCTATTCTAAACAACGTGTTCTTGCACATGATTACATTATTACAACTTTGGGAGTTACTCTGCCTCAACAGAAAAACAGTGCCTAGCTGTATAGCCACAAACAGGTCAAAAGAACTTCAAGGAAAGAGACTTAAGCTAAGGTGTTATAGTTCTAGCTGGAATACATGCACAGTTAGTAGCAAATGCTCAACTGACCCTTAGTAGTGTGTTCACATGTAGTTTTGTGTTATGTCTGAGCCGTAACAGAGGGACAAAGGAAATCCAGTACCCATTGTCCCTGGAAGAATTGCCTAATAAAATCCATGCTAAGCAAGTTACTGACCCTTCAAAATATACCACATCACCAAAATGTGTCCAGAGTTTCCAGATGCTTTTTTCTCTCAGTAGAAAGTTTTCATTCTTAGCTTAAAGATTTAAAATGGTGATGACTTGGGACCATCCATATAAACGTTTATATACAGTTAAAATTGCGTCTAGGGCAAATGCCTGCATAACTACTTGCTAGACTGGAGCTCTGAGTGTGAGGAAAATGCATGAACAATAACTGAATCTCACACATTTCCATTTTTAGTCTGGAACTCCCCATCTCAGTGTATTCAGAGGGGTCTCAAATTTTATTACCATGGTAGTAAAAACAATGACCAAATAGCAAGTCCCCATCCAGCCAGTGAAAATTCCAAAACTTAAAAGTCTGATCCAGGAAGATATTTAAACCAATGTGATTCCTTAGCACAGGAGAAGTCCCAGTGAAGTCAATTAGAACTATTTCTTTTCTTAAAATAACGCACGGGATAAGTATTCTGCCAAATCAAGACCTAAGAGAAAGTGTCTCATAGAAAAGAAAACAGCTATAATATCTATTTTCTGTTGGGGACTATCAATTTTTTTCCCTAAGTTTTCACATCTGGGCTCAGACTTCCTTACTTAAATAATTCAACTGACATAATAACATGTAGACTTTCATTTTTTAAGGAAGGCTAAATAGGGGCAGAAACAAAAAACTTGCAATGATAATAAAACAGAACAGCTGAAGACGACCAACAAGGAAAAGTTTCCCTAAATTTTCTGAAGCAACTCTCCAAATTCTTTGTGTTCCCTTATCACCTGTATGCAACAGAACATTTCACCACAGTATGGACTAAGAAATTCAGAGTCAGTGAGCTCAGACTGTTCATAATAAATTAAGACCAAATTATTTAGCACAAGTTTCTGGGGAGGCTTTCCCTAGCACCTTCCCCGACTACGTCTTCAGTATACCCTGATATTAAGAAAATATTAGCTATTTCATGTAATCAGATGGCACCTCTTGCTCAAAGCTTGGTCCATAACACTAACCACTTCAGCAGAAATTAAATCCTAACAACTGAATATCTTTCTAGTATTTTCTGTGCTTTTTCATCAGCCAAAAGTCAATTTATAAAAACAAGTCAGCATATAGAGATGCATACTCCTTGTAACTTAGTATATACTGGAAACTTAGTTCCATATTTTTGCTAATGTATTATGCAGTTAGGTGACATTGGGCTTTCTTTGCTTTTTTGCCCTGTTTATAGTCTTCTGACAAACACAATAATGACTTATTGCTGGAAGTCTAATTAATGTTACACCTCTTCAGAGGGAGTTCTATGACTCATTGAGACCATGAAATAATTTCTTTTAGAAGATTCACCCTATATTATTTTGCCAGAAAATACTGATTTATATGTCATCTGCTGAAATAGAGTGAATTCAATTTGTTTTTATTTTTAGCACAAACAGTGCATCTTGTTTTCACATCCCGCCCCACTACTCATACTGTTCTGAGACAATAAATATCCGTGACACCCTTGTACACAGCCTAACATAAATATAATATTCAGGAACAAATAAATGTGCTTATGACACTGCAATGTGTTTGTAACAAATGGATTTTGAAGACCCTTGACCCTGGGAAGGTAATTATGTGCTTTGGTGTGGTCCACAGTAGCTACAATCTGATTAGAGAACAGATAACATTAGTGTTGACCATGAATCTGTCAATACCTTCCATTTTACTCGGAGTGTTTATTTTAGTACAGCTAGATTATACTTTTAAAAAGATCTATTACAGTCATTTCAATCTGATTGTGATGTATAAACTAAATATTAGGGTCACTAATGTCTTGCTAACATTTTTTTTTTTTTTTTTTTATTTGCTTGATTGTTTCAATTTGTTTGAGCCTGGAGTGAAGAGGGAGAGATACTATAAATATCTTGCATTCAAATAGTTGAAATGAAAAGTGAATTACGGTGGACTGTTGAAGTGTTTTGGCATATTTCTCCATGAGAGAAAAACATCATAGACTGCTTTTGAGAACTATGAAAGTCACTCTATGGAATCAACTAGAATAGCTGATTTAAGAGACCTTGAAATATTTATAAAATAGTATCACTACAGGACTGTATGCTTGTTTCTGTATTCAAAAAGCTGCTGATGAAGGAATTTAAAAGTCTTTTGACCTTCTGCTTGTTACAGATGCACACAAAGAGTTCAACTAAATTCTACAGCTGATAGTTAGTGAAGCACATCATCTAAAGTAAATATTCCACTCTCTAAAAGATCAAGAGAATTTCACCTTGCTGGATAAAACTTCCCTTACCCCAAAAGGCATTACTTTATTACACACATCTCCTTTTGGATAATGTGTATAATTAAAAATCCTCTAATCATAGAATCATAGAATCACTTTGGTTGGAAAAGACCTTTAAGATCATCAAGTCCAACCTTTAACCTAACCCTGCTATCCCACCACTAAACCATGTCCCTAAGCACCTCATCTATCCTTCTTTTAAATACCTCCAGGGATGGGGACTCGACCGCCTCCCTGGGCAGCCCATTCCAGAGCCTGACAACCCTCTCGGTGAAGAAGTTTTTCCTAATGTCTAGCCTAAACCTGCCCTGGCGCAGCTTCAAACCATTCCCCCTCATCCTATCGTCCATTACCAGGGAGAAGAGGCCAACCCCCACCTCACTACAGCTTCCTTTCAGGTAGTTGTAGAAGGTGATCAGGTCTCCTCCCCTCAGCCTCCTCTTCTCCAGACTAAACAACCCCAGTTTCTGCAGCCGCTCCTCGTAAGACTTGTGTTCCAGACCCCTCACCAGCTTGGTTGCTCTCCTCTGGACATGTTCCAGCAAGGCAACATCTTTCTTGTAGTGAGGGGCCCAAAACTGAACACAGTATTCGAGGTGCGGCCTCACCAGCACCGAGTACAGGGGCACGATCACTTCCCTGCTCCTGCTGGCCACACTATTCCTGATACAAGCCAGGATGCCATTGGCCTTCTTGGCCACCTGGGCACACTGCTGGCTCATATTCAGGCAGCTGTCAACCAGTACCCCCAGGTCATTTTCCACCCTCTGAAGTATTACAGTGTAGGTCAGTTTAGTAAAGAACTCTATACAGAAGTTACATCTTATAATTGGGTGTGAAGATAAGAAAAAAAAAGTCACAAATTTGTATTTGATAACCACCCTAGTATTGCATATGCAGAAACTTATGTTTGCATATGAAAACCATGCTCTTGAGCAAAGAACAAAATTGAAATGTATAATCTGTATGTACAAATACAATTTGTGTGCTATTTTCATATTCTTTCCCAAGCAAAGCCTTGACTGATGAATTATCAAGGTGCAATTTGACAGACACTACAGATGCAAATGTGGCTCTAACCTAAAAGTTGAAGACTTGCAAAAAAGTACGTTATAAGCTAAGTATTTTTCTTGCCGAGTTTCTACTGTGAACCTAGATACACTGTAAAACATGCTGACTTTCTGTCAACTTCAGGAAAACTTGCTGCCAGTTATTGCTTGGAAAGCCAGTGTTTGGTTACTGAAGTCATAAGCAATTTGATGAGGAATAGTTATTTTGGATGCACAACTCTAGAAACACTTAATTCCTAATAGATGCTGATAACAAGAGCCTGAAGTAGCCATCTAGTATATCAAATACACTTTCTTCCTTTTCAAGTAAATCACATGATGCAGTCCTTTTTATGTATCTTCAAGCTCCACCTTAAAATTATTTAGGCATTTTTGGCTCCCATTGCTACATGGTAGTAGTTTGGTCCAAACCTCACTCATCTGGTGGTTAAAAACCTTTATACTAATTTCCACCCTAGACTTATTCATGACCACTTTGCTTACCTTTGTTCACACGCCAAACACTGCTTTACAGCTAAAATAGTCATCTTTTTACTCCCTAGTGTTTAACTTCATGAGCTTTTTACAGAGAGAAAAAATATTTTCTGAGCTTTTTTTCATAATTAAGAAAAGCTGTTCTAGCCTCCTCTCATAAAATTAGCTCTCCAAATTAGCAATCAGCCAATAGCTTTTTGCTATACTTGCAATAGTCTGAATTTCTTCTAGAACACAGGGGAGCAGAACTGCACGCATTACTCCTCTGAGCCGAACCCCCTATCTTGCACTACCTTGTCTAGTGGAAAAGCCTCTCTTTGCACTGTAAACTATCTCTGTTTTCAAAGCTGCATCATGCTGATAGCTCACAGCAAACCTTCCATAAATTAAAACATACATATTCTTTACATCCATGACCATGCATTTTATTTTATGGAATGTCATATTGTTTAAATTATTCCAGTCCATTAGGTCATCCAGTTCTTCTTTATGGAATTGCATAAAGAACTGATTATGCCTTTTATCTTTGTTTTATTGTCACTTTTCTACTTTTTGTGGCAGTCCTTCTCTGAAATTTTGAATCCTGTCAGGCCCAAGAATAAAGTTTTCAAAGCTTTCCAAAGTAGTGCATGCATGCAAGTTGCTTCTTTTCCAATGCTTTCTCCCCATTACCTTTTTCATCCTCTTCTATGTAATTCTTCTAAAGTCCAGTTTAACTAAAAAATCTTTACGTGTAATCATTACTAATAAAAATATGATATTTCCTTTGCCTAGAAAATGAATTATCAAAAAAATTACTAGTTTTGTCAAATAAGGTCAACCTTTGGTAAATCATCTTTCCATCTCCTTGTATGGCTTGACTTGTTGTCTTTACATCATCACAGAATTTATTTAAAATAAGCTATATTTGCCTAGTCTTCTTAAGGATTCTTTATTTTTATCAAAAAATTACCAGTGCTAACAAAGATACAAGTACTGCTGTTGAGATGAAATGCAAAGAAAGCGTGTTAATCTAATGTAACCTTTTACATACATGCTCAATTCCAACACTTCCCAAATATGTCAAACTGCAGACCCTGAGCTCTAAGTTTGGATTTATTCACAGAAATGAGTGCAGAAGCAGTAGAAATGGTAAAAGTTTTTTTCACTGTTACCATGTACCCGAGGGAACAAAGTAACAAAATTAGAATGGTATATTTTTGGTTTTCGTTTTTTCCTGCCCATAATCTTCCTCATGAGTTGGCTAAAAAAAGTGCATCTTCATGCCAGTTATGATAGTAGGACCATTTGCGTGCTGATATGGAGTAATTCTCTTTCAGCCTGTCCCTTTGCTCAGTATAGGTAAACAGGCATCAGCTGGTAGTAATTGTTCATTATAATAGAGACGTACAACTGGAAAAGATGCCTATGCAAGTACAAATATATCATATCATTGTCCGATCCACTTATTTGAATTTGAGATATCTTTGGCAGAACTAATTAAAAAACATGCAAGGTGGTCTTGGAACCAATCAAACCCTGTCTTAGGAAAATAACAATTTGTTGCAACTGTGAGCTCATCCCATTTAAGCCACATGTTCAACCTTGTAATGAATTCCTTCATTGGGAAAACCTCACATTGATGTCAATAGAAAATTTGTCTGAAAAATACTAAGCAGAGCATTAGCCAGAGGCTTTGTGTGTTCTTTCCATAATACAAGAGAAGAGGAAGAAATAAAAGATGAGGTAAGAAGTATTGCCTAAAATTTTTTAACTCTCGTAATGTTAGTCATTTTGGTGAATATGTCCGAATGATTAATATGCATAATTTAAATTGTTGAAAAGATATTTTAGAAGAAGAAAATCTGGCAGCTGTTATTTAAATGTTACTTAAATGTCTTTCTTTCCTTAATGATTGATTTAACCTGTAAGCCTTTATACAATAATCTTCATGAACAACATGGAAAACAGATTGGTTTATAGTTTGAAAGTGCATGAAGCAGTGGCTAATGAGCTATAGGAAACTAAATTATTTTCAAGTCAGGTGGTGAACATATTAAAATTAGAAAATAGAAAGCATTGAATTTTATTTTATCATTGATCTTACACCTATATTGTTATTTTTATTTATTTAAAACAAATACAATATGAATGTGCTTTAACTTATTTTTTTACTAACATATACAATCAATTAACTTTTTTTTTAAGTATTTGGCAAAAAAGAATAAAAGATACCTTATATCAACATCTCTAGCTTGTTTAGGATAAAAAAAAGACCTCTAAAACCTTCCCTCTGGTAATATCACCTGCCAATTAACCTCAAAAATTCCAGTGGTATGCCTGACGATGAAACATGGTTTAACTCCATGTGACTTTCAGAGGCCTGTTAAAAACTGAACATTTAAAAATAAACATGTTAAAGCCACATCCTTAGTTTAGGGAGTTGAATTTGTTTTTCAGGGAGTTTGTTTTCTATTCTTTTATTCCCTTCAGGGGAGAAGGTCCTTTCCTGGTCCCAACAAGTTGCTTTTTCTCCTGACCTGGAACCCTGCTGGTTCTGGTCCCCTAAAGCAATCTCTGTCTCTCTCTGCCGCCCTCCGTCTCCCCTCCCCCCTCTCTCCCCCCCCCCCCCCCCCCCCCGCCTTTCTCCATAGCTATTCCCTCTCTTAATATGTATTAATTCAGTCTTTCTGTGCACCATATTTATGGGCAAGCTGGATACATATCTATAACTAATTCTGACTCTAACACCCTACAAAAACATAATAAGAAATCTAATAAAATAATAATGAAATTCTATAAAAAAGAGTGTTTTTTTATAGCAAGGCACCAGGTAGGCAATAAGATATTTGCTATCTTCTTGAGATAGCAAAGTCATACTGTTAAGCCAGGCTTAAAGTTAAAAATTGTTTCTTTTTTCAAGGGTATCCCACAGAGCAACCTGTCTACATTCAAAATATAGTAGAACAGCTCAATCATCAAAACTGAAGTCAAAAGCTATGCAGTATGTCTTATTGCTCTTGAAAATAGACACTTTGATTTTTTTTCAGATTTTTTCTAATACTATTTCCAAAGTCTCCTTTCCAGTGCAACATTTCCTTTGAAGTCTTACATAGCTTTCAAGTGCGAAACTACATGCTCTTGAGAAATGTCAGTGGCCTGCTTGCAAAAGATAAGGCAGGAGAGGCTGACATAGTCAATGTATTTTGTTTACAGAAATTTTGCCTCAGTGATCAATAACCATATGTAACAGAAAGATGGTTTCATTCTCCCTTTGACATGGTGCTAGCTACATTGCCTAAGGACTTTTTTCACTGTCAAACAAGTTTTATTCTAATATCTATAGCCAGTTTAGCAGCAACACAATGTTTTATACTCAGAGGTGCCAGCTATGCTTTCACATTTCATTTGTATTTATTCCATCAAAATGTTTATATTTTAATAACGCTGTAGTGTTTGGCTTTAAATCACTGTCAGCAAAGTAAACCTGAGGAGTAACAAGCTCAGGCCCACAGAGGACATTTCAGGTAGTGGAGGGCTTTACTGCAGGGTTTCATTTTCTAGTACTTGATCTTCACAACAGAACCTCAAATATTGTGACAAAGGTTATTATGATTCTCAAAGTATTTAGTAAATACAGCTGCTTGTGGAAGCTAGAAGTAAGACACGCAATGCTTCTGAAAGATGTGCATTCCTTCTCTTTACCTTTTAGATGAAAAAAAGAAGATGTGAATGTGGATGGGGGCATGGCCTAAAAAAGCCCACACTTATCTGATTGGCAGGAAAATGAGCAATCTGTTCTCTAATCTGTATGTCAGGAAAATCTATTTCAGATTTAAGACTTCTAAAATATTAGTCTGTGTTTATTTCCCTTTTGTAAAAGCAATTTCTGCCTTATCTGTCATATACGCAGATTTTCATAACTAAGTTTATGGAATCACAGCTAAATGTTACTCTCTCACCCCAACACAGCTATTTGCATGCTGACAGCTGAGCTGGCCTAACTGACCAAGCTATGCATGCTTTTGTCCCACCCTGGTTGTGAGAGAGAACGCATTAGCTCAGCGTGGAGGCGTGCTAAAAGCATGATGGTGGACAGTTAGACCATTTCATTTGTTCAGCAGCTCTAATTCAGTTACATTCAGCCATGTGTCCATACCTTTAAAACATCTCTGCTGCAGACTACCCAACATAGAGGTGTATTTTTCATAGTGGTAAGTTCACACAGAAAAAGCTAAGTTGGTGAAGGTTTTTATGAAAAGGAATAATTCCTGATAAATAATTGTTATACTGAAACGAGAATATAGATAAAAGCTGAATTTCATGATTTAGAATTAACATGAAGTCCTGGATTGTTTTTCAAATTTGGTTCATTAGGACAAAAACTTTAGAACCTTATCTAGTGATGTTTTAGCTGAGAAAACAGAGCAAAAAAAAAGACCTGTCAGAAATGGTAATTATGTCTATACAGACATGCCTTTAACTAAATGAGTTCAAGCTTTTTTTCCATGTGGTATCAAGTAACAAACAGCCCATTTATTTCCTTTCCCCATTGCAAATTAATGACACTTTTTTTTAATATACAGACTATATAATATATATATAACACTTTTAAATAAGAAGCCATTAAAAAGAGAAGAATTTGTGACACAGTTGTTTCTATTTTGATTCTAGTAGTGTAAAACTGTGCTATTTCCAAACACTATAACTTACTGCCTGGACTAAATGGACTTTGGGATGTAGGGACAAGAATTTATAAGCATTTTTACCCAGTGCATAGGCCAGCACTGGGGTAAGAGGGCAGAGAGGAGTATTATTTATACACACTTTTATTCAGTCCCCTATATTAAACCAATGCTTTAGGGATGAACTATTAGCAAACCAATTAGAAGAAACAGGCTAATCCCCAGTCCAGAATCAGTGAAAGACTGAACTCAGTGAAAATGGCCTTACTCTGTTACTTTTTTTTTTGCTCCCTTCTTCAATTTGTTTATCCAGGCTCTTATAATGCCCTGGTGAAGAAGCCCACCAGAAACACACCTCCAACTTTCAGCTTTAGTTACTTAAAAATGGCAAACTTCTGGAACAGGGCCAGGAATTTCAGATTGCTTACAATTTTTAGGTATTATGATACTAATGCGTGTGGAAATTCAGAGATGGGCAAAGAACATGGGTGTCACAATCTCACAGGTTTTGAGAGATTCACTACTTTCCGATGAGTAAAAATCCCTTACTGATATTTTTGCAACATCTGCAGTAGAGGAAGGGTTTCAGTTTTGGATATGACTCAGAAGGAACATCAGAAACCTTGAGCTGGAATTTCTTCTGGTTGCCAGGACTTCACAAAGGTTAGGAAGTGAGATGCATGGGAAGAAGCTGCTTTGTGGTTTTGTTTTTTCCTCATGGAACATAACAGAAGGAAATGTCAGGGCTTGTAAAAGGAAGAAGTTGATAGCCAGATGCTAAAAAAATCAATGAAATAATTAGACTTTGGCTTAGGCAACTCTAGTGTTTATAATGTGCATATGTGTGTGCATGTATGGTTCTTTCCTAAGTTGTTTGGCAAGCTTAGTGATTATTAAAAGGCACTCAAAGGCAATACAAGTTTTAGTAAAAAGGAACACAAAAGCTGATAAAATTATTTAGCAACTACACAGTGTGTAGTAGAAAGTTACCTCACCTCTTGAAAAAGTTATATTCCATGTTACATATGATCTGTTTTATTTTTATCCCATTGACCAGGTAGTGTTAATGTTATGCTTGATAATAACACTGGTATGTTTTCCAGGAAGTGCAGATCTTTTCTTTTTAATTAGTCATTTCCGAAAATAATGCCTGGAAGCCACATCAGCCTCATTTCTGCTTCTAATTCTTTAGGGCTTAACAATTTTCTAGAGATCTTTAGGGAGTTAAAATAGTCTCTTCATGTTGTCTCAATACCAGTATAATTCTTGTATTTGGTTTGTGTTTAATTATTGGAAAATCACCTTCATGCACTAAGAATGAACAGGAGAAAGTGGGATTTTTTTTCAAAGATGCAAACAGCTAGGTATTTCCCCTGGGTCGTGTTGTGCATTTGAAGTGTATTCCCTAGAAGCTTCTGCAGTTTTGCTTTGTTGTTCTCTCTAGGGTACACAGCAAAGTGTAGAAAGATCTGTGCAAAACATCCTGAATACTGAAACTTTTTGCAAAAGTGTCCTGATCATGGCAGTAGCTTTAAACTATTTTGCTATTATTTTTGAAGGAGGCAATATCATTGAAGCAGTCTAGCTAGCTTAAGTTACCTGTGCAAAGTTTCTCATTGTGAAACATAATTACAGAGGTGATATGCAGGTGACTGTGAATCCATCAATCTAATATTTTTCTCCTACTGATATAGTAGCTGTAGTCAGCATGACTTTTTGCTTCGTTAGGAAAATTGTTTGACTTTTTATTACAAGTATAGATATAAGGTTTTATTACATTTATATATTGAAGTAGGAAAAAATCTGCTTTAAAAATTTAGGAAGTGAGAGTTAAAAGTCCCAACTTATACATACAAAGGGAAATTGCTGGAAAGTCCTGTCCAACACCTAGCTTAAAATACATGACTGCTTGGCTGAAAACAGGTCATGTGATGAGAAAACACGCACCACTTTTACTGGTGTGTGTGTATTTCTGAACCCTCTGGAAAATGTAAACAACCTTTCCAATATCCAATAACTTGACAGAGACCTTCTTACCTTCCTGACTTTTGCTGCTTTACATACTTCTCACTCTTCACACCAAATGTGCCAAAGAACTAAAAGCAGTTGTTTAGAGGAAGGAATTAAGGTTACAAGTATAATTTTACATTTGGTAATTCTTAACTTTTATATTTTACAGTTTTCATATCTGTTTATCAAAGATTTTTTTTCCTTAGACTAATTTGCTGGGTTGTGAGTGGTTTGTGTTTTGTTTTCTTCTGCTGCTACAAGTTACCTTGTATAACTGCTGTGATTTAATGTATGAAACGGAGGAATAACTCTTACCTTTCTCTGTTTCTTGTTAGCCACAGAAATACTCTCTGCAAGGGTGAAGCCAGGTGCCACTTTCTGAACAACAGAATGAGGTGGACTGGGCCCAAGAACATACTTCAGCATTTAGGCATCAATTCGGCAATATCTGAAAATATGGAACATATCAGCTGCTAACAGTCAATCTTTGTATTCATGTAAGTATACAGCCGGCGTAATTTAGATAAGCACAATGCAATTAGCAGAGCTGGAATTTGGATAGAACAATGGAGCTATCCCTTTTCCTCCTGAAAATATCATCAAGAGACTATTTTTAATCCCCCCAAGTAATGAATATCTTGATTATAGTCTTCCGCCAAAATTCAACTCCAACATCATGGCTCATTATGGAGGAAAATCAACTTAATTCATATTGACTCATGGTGAACAATATCATCTATTGAAATGCCACCATTTTTTAAGAAATTTTTTTAGAATGTGGAAATATCCTATTTGTTCTAAATATGTTTTGTACAACTGGTGTTCAAGGACTCTATTCTGTGATGTCCTTTTTTATATGCCTATAAAAAATAGATGCCTTTTGCTGAAAGATAATTTATGGGCTTTGCCCCAACACTCATATTTAAAGGAAAAAAAAAAGTACATAAAATAAAAAAATTCTAATATACACCCCTAAATTCAGAGCAGGAACACTATCCTGCTGCTCCCCTAACCAATAAATTACTCTTTTCATCTGATGATTCACTTCATTCAAGGCAGAATGGTTTCCAAAACAAGTTATTCCTTTCAAAGAAAAAAAAAAAATCCCTTCAGACCTGCCAGATCACAGGAACACATCCTGTCAACAGCTCTGCAATAAGATCCAGTGGGATGGATCGTGTCCAAAGAATACTAATCAGGTTTCTCTATAAACAAAGTGCATTCTACACTTCAGTTTCTGGAAGCTCATAGTCCAAATATTTTACTGAAGTACTAAGTGCCTTAAAAAAAGTCCTTCTGCACAACAGCAAGAACTATCAAAGTGCCCGTGGTAAAAGATAAGATTATATTTTAACTTTCATGACGTCTTTTTGCAAGTACCAACTCTGTTGATGTTATCAAGCAATTGCTCAGTTTGTACAACTTCAGTTTTTCCACAGTCAGGGCCTCTGACTGGGATTCTGCCCTTCTAATATTTTAGTAGTGGAGGTAATATGTGCATGTGGGTGGTTGTGGGGCAGAAGGAGAATCACTTCTGTGGTCTGTGTGTTGGTATTTAAAATGACAAGGTTGGAGTCCAATAAAAATATCAGCAACGAAGGGCTGCACGCTTAACTCTTGCTCATCTCATTTCTCTAAAGTGTAGAACAAAGGATGTTGAGCACACTTACAGTGCAGTGCGCTCGCTGAATAGCTGAATACCTAATCTCGAACCAGCACTAGCAAATGCAATAAATTCCTCTGAGGCAGCACTTTGGTGTACAGATTCACCAGCAGGAGGTCCAGTGTGTCCAGTCTGAACTTGGAGCCCTCAGAGTCCAAGAGACATGAAGTCTAAGGCATACAAATTACAGATCAAAGTAGAACTGAGAAGTTTCAAGGCTTTCCTTGTTTAAATATTGACCTAGAGAAACAGACGGATGTTGGAGGATGTTTGGTTTGTATTTCATCTGATTACTTTTCAAGCTATAAATTAGAGCCTGCAAGGGGAACAAGTTTTCTGCAAAACAGTTTGAGGCTGCTGTGTTTCGGAAAGCAGAGAGAGGAACGGGAAAGGGCAACAGTCCCACTTTCTCTGTCCACACACAAACTAAATGCTGTATGGATTCCTGGTCAGGAAGGGCAAACCAGAAGACCTCCAAATCCCAGAACCCTCCTGCAGAAGCTCTTAACCCTGAACTTTCTCTATCTCCCCACACTTAAAATTTCATTCCGGGTTTTGATCTTCTTGATAATTCTTTCTAGAAGTATTCTAAAGAAAAGGCTGGCAGGGAAGGAGAGAGGGAGCCTGAAGGTCTTTGGGACCATCTCCTGTTGTGAAAACATGGGGTTTGCTCTCTATCTCCTATCTCTCGATTTTTTCCCATGAGGCCCCTTTCCCATCCACTGTTCCTGGTTTCTCCGTTCTTACAAATGACCCAAGACCCTGAATCTTTTCTCCCCATAGGTAACTCCTTACCCCAGAGTGGTTTAGAATGACTCTAGAAAAATCTCATCGGACATTCCTGTGTCTTCAAAGCACGACACCACTGGATGCCTGCCATAACAAAGATCACCATGCCCTCACCCCCTCCAAACACCCATCCTACCACTAATTCCAGGACTGAAAATGCCTCACCCTGCCACAACTCCCCACTTTTCTCTATCAGCAGTCCACCAAATAATCCTTGCCTCCTTTCCCATTTCTTTTTGAAGTTTCTTATTCCAGAGCTAAACTTATTCACAGCCTTATATAAGCCATCTAAAATTAAGTGCAATCCTGAGCTTTCTGTTTCAAAGAACACACTCAAGCAGCCAAGTGTACTTTCTTATCTGTTTCCTTCAAATTTGGTCTGTCATGCCACTGAATCCCCTAATTAAATTTGTTGTGAATGCCTAACTCCTCTATCACCCACCAAAACTCCCATTTGGTTCAAAATCCTCTAAACCTTCCTGAATCATCCCTACAGAGGTTATCGTTCACTAAATCCCTATTCTCACCCAACTGTTCATCTAGAATTACAGTTGCCAACCCTATTTCTCCCAGGGAATTGAAAAGTCCAGATATAAAAATCCAATAGGATAGTACTCCATAAAAGGGAAGGGACCATAAAGAACACACCTGAAAAAAACCCCTCATAATGGTCCTACTTTGTCTGCTTAGTCACTAGGGAAGAAATTAGATACTAGAATGCAAGGTGCACAGGCTCAAGGTGTAGGAGCTTCCTGTCTCTTCCAGTAACGTGGGAAACAAGCTACAGTCAATCGCAGCTGTGAGAAGTCTCTCATTTTGTGTCTGACCTAGTAATTTTGTCTCCATCTCAGGTTGCCTGCTGCAGTACCTCCAACTCACAAACTGGGCAGCTTTTTCTTTTGCCCTGTTCAAACTGCCAATTACTTGCACATGACCTGTGAACTCCAGCAGGGAGAGAGGCCAGGACACCACACAGTCATGCAAAACTGTACTCCTTGCTGTGCCAGGCACTCTTGGCATGCAATCTAACGCACAAACCCCGGCAGCCTTCCTGCCTGTGACCTGGTGGGCAGGGACAGGCAGTGCTGAGGTCTCACCCAGCGTAGATTGTCTCACACACTGGAACAAAGGAGAGCTGGTAGGTTTTCACAAAACCCCGAGTGATTGCAGGCCACAAATACTGACTTTCAAATAGCCCTGCACCTTTATAAGATCTGAGAACACTTTCCAGCTGCTTGCCTCAGGGGGAAATGTAAGTACCCACCATTTTTTTCACAAGTGCTCTAATTGCCATGACAGGAGACCCACCATGGGTCTGGAAGCCTGCCCCAGCCCACTCCAGCACCGTTTTCCAGCAGACCAGCCCAGGGACCACAGTCCCAGCTGAACGGCACAGAGCACTGCCTCAGTACCAGGAGGTACCAGGACCATTTCTAGCTCAATTTGTCACCATGTGCCAAGTAGCATTGGGTAGGTATTTACTGTGCAACTGTGTGAAACAAAACTGTGCCAGCATGGAGAAAGGGGGAAGTTAGGAGTCTTGCACTGAAAGTTATTTCTTTGCAGGAAAGCCACCAGTAACTATCAGAAGACCGTTGATCTTTCACCCACCACTTCTCACTCAGGTCCAATTTAAATAGGTCCCTGCGTGCAACTATGTATGGAGTAAAAACTCCATTTTCTTACATCTCAATAAGATTACCTGGACAAAAGCTTTAATTTCAGAGTCTTTATGAGTAACTACTTCAGAATAACCGTTGTGCTTTAAATCCATACCAGTTAAATCCACAGTAACTTCCATATGAAGAAGACCCCATGGCCAAGGACCCTCTAAATCTACACTGTCTTGCAGCAACAGTAGAAATCTGCAAATAAAAGTCTATTGAAGAGTCCAGATATGTTGTACATGTGGTGATTTGCTACTGCATATCATTGGGTCAAACTTATCTTTAAATGGAAAGTGGATGGTATTGAAAATATTTTTATTCAGCTGCAAGCATAGCTCCCACTGATTTAATAAACACTTTTCCGGCAATATGTTATTGGCCCAGGGTTATGTAACCTTCTCACATAGGGCCATGCAGTATCACATGTGTGGTAACACCAAGGTGGTAGCACCTCAAATTAACAGAGACTTCAACAGCCTCTTTGGGAAAGAGCTTTGCTTTTTTAAGCTTTATCTGAATTGCAATGCAAATAAACCACTTATTATAATGTCATTGACTTTATTGCAGTATAACTGCTGGCAACATTTGTATTTTTCTCAAGACTACCACCACAGAATTGACAAGAAGTTGTTTTCCCAACAAAAGCTCCATCAAAACCACATCATAATGCTACTAGATAATTGTTTTAAAATTGCTAAGATAATGTCACTGGAATATTCATTAATATGACAAGATTTCTTTTAAAGTTGTCATAAAGTTTCTTTGTTACAAATTGAATAATAATACTTGCCAAATACATGTCTTGCTTTAGCAGAACACCACTACTTAAGACAATATTCATGTACACACTTCTAGAAGATCTTACAGGCATCAGCTGGGCATTCTTAAATGATTTCATATGTGGTATTTTGAAAGGACAAGAATAAGATGCGTTTCTGTGATCTCCTGAATTTCATTTTCAACACTTAGCTGTTGAATGAATGTGTTGGCCCAGTTAAAAATTTATTTGGATTAAGGAAGAGTGTTTTTTAAATACAATAGCTATTCCACTTTGAAATGCATTCCACTTTCAACATAATTAACTTTGCAAATGTGTTCTCATGTGGAATTATTCAGGAATAGCTAATTTCTTGTGTTATCAAGCTCTGATGAAGCTTCAAAACTCCCATAAGACTCAGGAAGTATCACCTTTGTACAGATGGTGAACTTGAAGCAAAATGTCAAGGGAAAATAAAGTCATTGACATGACTTGAATTAGACCTCCAGACACTCTTGCACACACGCTTGTGATCACCTATCCCACATCTCTCCCTTATAGCAATATAGTCTTCCACAAGTGCTGAAACAAACAGCAAAATCATATGGTTGAAATTAAAAGATTTGCTGTCTGAAGAAAATTGTCATCAGGTTAATTCAAAATAAATCCTACCAATTTTTGTATTGGTGATTTATAACTGAAAAAGGTTTTCTATTTTAAATAGTTGCTTCTTATAAGCAGAAAATTCAACAAAGCATAAAGATTCTGATTTGGCTAGGCAATCCCAAGCATATAAATTTCTGAGACAACAAACCAATAATGGCTGTTAACATATGTAGCTACATATTCTTACTAGCTTAAAAAAAAAAAAAAAAATCATGCCATAATCATGTTGTAGGGTGAATAGCTTCTCACCTGTGCTTTTTTTCTTAAAATAATGTTTTGTGTCTCCTTTTTGTTAACCTTATCTATATACAGGGTATTCATAAATTATTAAAAAGCATATTACAAATACTTTCCACATACCAGGCTGCAGTAGTATATTAAATAAATAAAACCACACTTATATAACTAGAGGTTAACTTAAGTCAATGAACAGAGGAATAAACTAAGAAATTTACTTTAAACAAATAACATTAGAACAAAACATTATTATATATTAATCTTTCACTAGGATTAACAATTCAATATCCATTTTTTTCCATAACTGAACAAAACCTTAATCCAAAATTCAGAAAGTTACCATAAATTTATTAAACCCCATTGGTATTAGAATATTTCTTCTGCTTTTAGCTACAGTTAAATACAGATGTGGGTGTCCTCTTTCTTCAAACGACAATAATTCAGTGTACTTGAGCAAGATCAACAATTCTATCACAGTGGACACTACAGCAGTTTCACTGGCACCATGCAGAACTCCAGCTGCTAAACCTCAAATTCTTTAAAACAGTGAATAACAAACACAATTTGCATAATAAAATCCTTTTGTGTTCATTGAGATTGCTCATATCATTAAGTGATTTGCTGGGTGAATAAGGAGTTGAAAATCTGGCCTTGAGAAAAGAAGCCTCATTAAGGCTTATTTCTCCTTTCTGAAAAGAGAATGGATGTGAAAATATGATGAAGCATCTCTGTCAGTTGTGGAGCAGCAGTACATACACACAAAAAATGTTAACTTCCCTATCTGCACAAACTGCAAGACATTCGCACATACTGTGGGAATGAATCCTTTGCAGCTCATTCCGCAGAGAAGATGGAAATGGTGCTCATTCTTGGCTTGAAATTGTATTATTACGTGAATGGTAAATAATATTAAAACATATGAATGTAGTCACTTATATAATTGTGTCTTATTTCCTTGGGGAACTGAGGGGTTGAAGGTACTCTTTGGCATCACCTATTAGTGGTCTAACCTTTCACCTCAGAAGACATGAATTCAAGTCATGCTAAGAGTAGTTTTTGTCCCCGTGCCCAAGGACACAGTTTGGCATGCATATTTATAAAATTGTTTAGAGCAGGACAAAGTATGCAAGCCCTGAGGAAATCAATGGCAGCTCTCCTTTTGGTTTCCACTGACCAGGCTTTCTCCTAAGACCAAGAAAATAAAATCATCACAAGAGATCTGCCTAAACTTTAGCTTCCTCTTTGGCTCTGTCAAATCTTGGCAACACTTCCTTTTTTCTTGGCCAGCTCTCCAAAATTTCAGTAAAAAGAGGACAGAAAACAAAAAAAATTGTCTTGCCTCTTGACTGTCTCAGGATGCTGGTTTCCCCTTAAGTTGCATCTGATTTGGTCTATTCTTTCTTGCATCAGCCAGAATAGTCCCTTTGGGACATTCTCCTGGCTCAAGGGCCCAGAGCATTTTGGGCTCCTTTCCTTTCGGACTTGGCAAATCCTCTACACCAAAGGGCCAGCAGGAAGTGGCCTACATCCAGTAATACCATTGTTATGCCACTTCCTTAATTAGAGAGAATACTGGTACAGGAACATAGAAGTGCCTTTATAAGATATATGGTCCTGCTAACCAGGACCATATTATACTTCTCACAGTTGCTTTTACAGAGGACTGCAAAAGAATACATCAGAAACATTGTCATATAATCTCAGCATCCATTCTCCTCGTTAGATCTCAACCTAGTTGCTGGCACTTAGCTGCTGTCTTCAAATGGAAGTAAAACTGAACATCTCTGCACTTTGTCACATTCCGTGTTATTTACCTATTTTTGAAGGTAAATAATCCTTTTAATTTCTTGCACCCCGACACACACAGAACTGTGAACATCTTTCCATAGCCTGCCTAAACTATGCTAAAATTGCGTTTTATGCAAAAGGTCTTGAGCTCAGCCTGCACAGACTGGTATGCCAACGCAGCAGAACCCAGTGTCATGCTGTGAGATATTGGGTCACTTCTAGAAACAATGCAATTGCACTGGTGACATGCTACATCTAAGCCAGTAAGCCCCACTCCTCAGCTTGGACAAAGTACAATCTTGACATGACCGCTGCCACAAGCAGTGATTCATGCTATTTACGTGTCTCCATAATTGGCTTTTATTTTTCTTTACAAAATTGTAGCAAATTCTAAAAACTTTATTTACTTATACACATGGGATTTGTTTGTTTTTACTAAACTCCTCTTTTAACTGAAATCTCCTTTTATAATATATTTTCTGCTTCTGTCACTATCCTTTAGATGTTGAACTTTATTATGGTGTTCAGTTACTGCTGTGACTTGAATGAGCTTTCTGGTGAGTTACTTCAGACTAAGCAAGAATAACCTCTGTTGTCATTCTCTGCAACTATCTATTCTAAGCAGCAACCACTTAAAGTGCCAAGAAATAGTTTTCACAAACACTGTACACTTGTACATGGTACAAGTGGGTAGCTGAAATTCCCTGTTATTAGTCTTGTTAGATTTTTGTGGCCTCTCTGATCACACTTACCGCTGAGCACTCAAATTCTTCCCTCTCCCACCCCCAGCACCCCCCACCCACCCTTTTTTTTTTTTTTTTTTTTTTTTTTTTGGTCCAGAGGCTGGTAATATGGACAGTAACAGAGATTGTTACAGCTTGGGATTCCTAGTCCTACAGATAAAATTTTGATAAGATAAGGGAAATTAAATGGAGAAAAAAATTATTGAGGAAAGAGATTTACAAGTCTCAAATAAATTTAGCAGTGTTACTAGATCTGTGCTATCAGGAACAGTAGCGAAGTATCAGGTACCAAACAGGCAGCACTTACAGCTGAGCAGACATTCATCTGTGCTCACTCAGGGATTTCATGCTCTTTGGAGTGGGACAGAGCTGGAAAGGACTAAACCAGAGCAAAGAGATTTGGTAACATAGGCTTGGCCAGGAACATTTCTTCTTATTCTTATGGTGCTCCTATCCCAGAATAGTTTGCACAGAAAGAGGGCAAGAACGTAACCCATTTTTTTAAAGAAAGGTGGTATATTTTTCTAAATAAAGAGGCAGAAAACATTTCTAAAGACACTGTACAAAAGAGGTGACAGCCAGCCATCAGCCTGTGCAAACATAAGGGTTCATTTTAAATTAGTGACTATTAGAAGCTATTTTTTTGTCAGAATGTACCTGAAAAAATCAAACCAATAGTGGATGTCAAAATTTGACTTAGATTTGATTAAAAAAAAAAAATCTAAAAATGATTACCTAGAGCCCAGGGTGTGGGAAAATATATAAAGAAGCTGTACTTTCATGGGAGAAATTCTGTTCCTATTTATACACAGTTGATGCCATTTATCCAGGAAGAATTTAATTTAAGGCTTTTAGAAATAAATAGAATTCTAAGTGGATATGTATGAAACTGCGGGAGTGACTGATCTACAGATGGCAGTGAATTTTCTCTGCTTGAAGAATTTAGCATGCCAAACTGAGTAACCATTCTGGAAAATTGAGAGTCTGTGTGTTATTTGCTTACTTCCACAAGCAAAAATACTTCTATTCAACTTGTTCTTAAAGAGCTGTCAGTGTTGTTATTTTTTTTCTTTTTTTTCATGGGAAACTACAAGGATTCCTCTTCTGAACTTCTCTTCCTCTTAAAAGCAGATTTATATTGCCAGGCACACATCATGTACTGAACTCGGTTTCATTCCCTGAAGGATTTGGTTCTATGGTCTACAAGAAGTATTAATGACTGACTGAAGGGGAATTCTCCACTGCCAGTAGATTGTCCTATCTCTGCACAAAGCTGATACTGTTTCCAGAGTCGATGAAAGGTGCAGTGCTATGTGATCTCAATTCGTCTTCTGCACAGTACACAGCCAGCGACAAGATACAGATATACTCTTGAAAACGCAAGAGAATTTCACAGGGAAAACCCTACCCACACTGAGCAGTGGTCGGTGTGATTTGTAATAAAGAACACAACACTACTCTTTCTTTGCATAAATAATTTAAACGCAGCAACTACTGTAGCAGCCATACAGAATATAAATTGCTAATTCCAGAGACTAAATCCCCTGATTTCAATATCAAACTGTTACGAGCTTATACTTGTCAGACCACAGCCAGTGCTTACATGGCAGAACTCAGAGAAAATAATAGCCCTTCTGTATTCAAATGGTAATTACAAGAAGCAAAAAACCAACCCCACCTTAAATCTTTAGCTATAAATGTTCACATTTCTCATAAACAAATGAAACAGCACCATTTTTAAAAGACCACTTTTGAAGTGACTGTACAATTAGATCAACCATTTTGCATGCACACTGTGAAACATCCCTCTGCACTCTGCCAAATCCATTCTTCTGAGCAGACAGGTTACTGAGGTTTACAAGAGTCCAGTTCCCCTGGAGAGATACTCCTGCCTGCTCACAAGGACTGCGGATGGTTCATCCTCACATGCATCTGAAGTAGTAAGGAAAGCCAGAACAAGAGAAAAAAAAGCCCCGCAGCAAAACTATTGGGTACTAGAGGTGTAATGAAAATAAAATATACGCATCTGGAAGTCCAATGTTGTGGATAATTTGAAAAATGCCAAGTATTCCTGAAAATCGCAGATGCCTATGGAAGTGCAAGCCCTGTTTCTTTTATTATGTATAGTAGCTTTTGATTTATGTTTTTTTTAAGATCAGTTCCTTTTAAAGCAAGACTTCCAGAAGCATGCTATGTCTGTCTACTCAGCTGTTCATCTCTCCATCCCCAGGTAAGAATCACCTTGTAATTTTCAGCCAAATTCAGCAGAACAGGAACAGGCTGCCCAGGGAAGTGGTCAAGTCCCCATTCCTGGAAGTATTTAAAAGAAGGGTAGACGAGGTGCTTAGAAGCATGGTTTAGTAGTGGACAGGTATGGTTGAACTTGATGATCTTAAAGGTCTTCTCCAACCAAATAATGCTGTGATTCTATGATTATACAATTGTTTGTAAATAAAAAGCTCGTGAAAATCTTGCTCCTGAATACTCCTGAAGAAAGTTTAACAAGGACCAAAAGTTGTTGATGTTCACAGACATCATGGCCTTGATTGCTTTTCTTTTGAAAAAGAGCAGTAGTTCTATCCACTTAAAATTCACCTAAAAATTGTTTGGGTTTGTAGTTCTGTTTTGTTTTGTTTTCCCTAAAGGATCTGATTTTTATGATTAGGAAAACTGAAACACTTTTGCGTGTCTTTCTTTACTTGACAGTAAGCACTGACATAGATTTGAGGAATCATGAACACTAGCTAGTGACAAAGTTCTCAGTTGAGAAACAGCTTCTCTGCAATGGTCTATGGAAAATACAAATAGCTATAGCAAAAATCCCTATTATATGGAAGGACATAGCCTTTATCAGTTCGGCTCTGTTGTACTACTTATTACATAAACTCTACTGTCCCTGATCAGGGAAACATTTTTTGGACCACACAAACTGATAAAATTATTTTCCAGCTGGCAAATTAAGTCATCAAAACCAGAAGTGTTCCTAATATATCTACATGACATTCCAGGGAAAACTTGAAAACAGCAGCTCTTCTTAATGGTAAGTGGGTGTAGACTGTTTACACTGGAATAAGTAATCTTCTTTTATAGACCGATAAACATTCTTTGACCACTTTGGCTCTTGCATCTGAAAGCTAATAATGTGCGCAGCTTCCCTCTACCCCAAATGTAATTGGTCACTTTACAACTGTACAACATTTTTATACTCTTTTGTATCCTTGTTTCAAAACCAACTGACGAGAAGATAGAACAGGGAAAAAGATCCTCTACTGAGAAAATCCCAAACCAAATCAAAACAGAAAAGGCAGCTTCTGTTATATCCATTTGCACTGACTGTTTCTTTTATGCATGTCTAGAGCCTACACTGCATGTCTTTTTAAATGTTTTAGTTGCTAATCCATGTTTTTTAACTACATTAAAAACTATTACTCTTGCAAGATAAAACAAGTGAAGCTGATATTTATCCCTGTGATGCGAATTCCATAGTTACTCCAAAGCTATATTCCCCTTATTTGTCCTTTTTTCCTTGTCTCATCTTTCTTTTTATTTCTGTGATGATATATATAGGCTAAACAGAATAAAGATTTCTGTGCTGCCATATTCAGGATAATTGCAAATGCTCATTCATGTGTACAAAATGTTTGGAAAATAAGATCTACATTCACATACAGTCATTTATTGGTTTCCAGCTAAAATTCAGTCTGTCAGTTTCACTGCCTGTTAATAGGAAAAGATAATAGAAGCAAAATGGGAAAAATTATATCATCTGCCCTTGACAAATATTTTGGCATATTTTAACAATCTAAGTTGATATTTTTTGTTTACTTTAAGTAATGAAAACAGCTGAAATATTAACACTGAAAATTCTTATACAGTAGGTTTTTCACTGTCTCTAAACTGCTCAAAAAAAGCCAAATTCTTAGGTGGAGGAGAATCTAGAAACTGGCCAAGTGACTGGAGGAAAGAGGTAAATAAAAGTGGAATCCCGCTGCACTAAATGCTGCATCCAGAGTTTATTTACATCGACAGATAAGGAAGACAAGGAAGTGAGGATGATGGGCAAGGAAAAAAGGAAATGCATAAGATGAAAATCCAAAATGAGGAAGTCATAAGAAACACATTTTGGAAGAAGCAGTCATTGAAGCATGGGTAGTTATGGACTCCATTTGCTGGGTTTCAGAAAAAAAAAAAGGCTCCAAAAAGATCCCAACATCATGGCTAATATAAAATATGCAGTAATTTTTTGACATCTAAACCGCTTGGGAAATAGGTCTTTTATGCATAAAAAGGTCTTAGTATTTTAGTTGCAGTCAGTAAAGTATATTCAAAGGAATTGCAGACTTTTTTGGTAAACATCATCATCAAAAATCACTAGCAGTTCCCTTTTCTGCACCAGCTACCCAGTTTGAAAGACTTCCAATACCTTTTGCAATACACAAACACTTTTGGGAGAGTTGTCTAGCTTAAATTATTAGAAATTAAATAAATTCCAAAATTTCAGGTTTTTTGTCCTTCCTGTTTGTGCTATTTTTGCCTGTCTGTTTGTTTTAGGGAAGCTCATTTCAACTCTGTTTTTGCAAACCAGGTAATATATTGCTTGGAGGTAGCTTGACTTCATCTATCATTTTTGTGAACCCACATTCATTAATCTCAAAACATGGAAACAGACTGAGCAAAAAGTTTGAGATTCTAAAACTGCTATGGATATTTCAGGGGATTTTTTTCAGTGGAATAGTTAAAGAATTTCAGAGGTGTCCCCACCAATCTCCTTTGCAATGCTCCAGCAATATAAAATGAATCTCCAGCACAACAGTAAGTAACCCCACACCTACAGTCATGGCTCAGCAGCATGAGCACATACTCTGTTATAGTCTGACATTTCCTGTTTTCAGCTGACAGTTGACTATATTGATTTCAGTGGAGTTTTTCCTGATCTGATATGAATATTAAGAAGGAAGCTCCTTCCACTCTTGTTCCTTCTTCTTTCTAAAAATTTTAACTTAAAATCTCTATTGTGAACTCATAGGGAAAACATTGTGAAGGCATTTTGAACATATAAACATGTTGCCAACCTGAAGGATGACAAAAGAAACTTTGCTACTAGTGGCCAACTAGAGGGACATTTGAAATTACCTCATACCTAATTATTACAATTAGCATAGTATGATTTTCTAGGTCTTTTTTTAAGATTTACTTAAGCTTGGAGCAGAGAAATAATTAAAAGTTACTATCATAGTATGTGAAGAGCAGTATACTAGATGTGTTCTGGCTGGGTCTGTACTTTCAAAACAGCTTATCCTAGATTGGTGCACCCAGAAGTATACAGTAAACATTGATACTAGGTCATATTTTCATAGAATTAACCAGAGGACATCCTGGACAGTATCTCATCCAGAATAGAGTGGAATAGGCAGACAATACCACTCTGACATAAAAGCTGATTTGTCAAAAAATGTGAAAAAAAATTAGGTCCAGCAGAAGGACTTTATCCTACATTAGCATTTTGGGTTCTGCATGTTTGATACTGTTTTAGTTGTCCCCAAACTAGATTTGCCATATTGCCAAACCAGGGCTTTAGTGGTTGCATCAAACTTAACCTCACTTCCATATG
Organism: Gorsachius magnificus; assembly: GCA_034008185.1. Classification (NCBI taxonomy): domain Eukaryota; kingdom Metazoa; phylum Chordata; class Aves; order Pelecaniformes; family Ardeidae; genus Gorsachius; species Gorsachius magnificus. The sequence goes on from CM067081.1 coordinate 172,333,051, forward strand.
TGAGACAGCTCTCAATGAAGGATGTGCAGGAAGAACACCCAGTTATCTCTCAGCTTCTGTAATGCCTGTAATAAATGTAAACCAGGACATAATTATTTTTCAAAAATGAAACTTCTTAATCCTGGACACTTCAAGGTACATTTTTTGAAAAATTCTATTGTGACTTCATAGAATTGCTCTTAAACATTGCAGTATTAATCAATAGTATAAATAATGGTAACTCCAGTTTCCAGTTTTGTTGAGTGATAAGGTAACTCAAGAGCAACATCACAGTGTCTACTACCAAATTCCTCTGAAGAAAACTCTTTCCAGGTAGGGCGTGCTGTTTTTAAAAAGCGATAGAGTAAGCTTTGTGGGGTAGATGAGTCTGTTTGCCTTCAGAAATTCATACCTTGGCTAACTTCAGCCAGATTTCAAGTGTTGAAGCTGCTCCAGCAATAGCTTCCTAGAATGTTCCAAATAAATTTACTTTAATTTGAGGCAAAACATTAACAACTTCAATGAACTCAAAAATAGTCATATAGCTCTCAGTACTCAGGGAGATAGTGTGCTTCAAAGCATGTGAGTAACTCCTTTGGGGCCTTGATAATATCAATAACAACAGGACTCTGTGGCCCAGAAACCTTTCAGGAAAACTGGAGTCTACTTAATTTGCTCCCTAATACTGCTAGTTCCAGCTGGAGTCTCCAAAAATGAAGTGCATTATTAAGGAGATCTTTAAAGAGCATAACAATCAGGGTAAATGTCACACTCATTAATCACCTTCCTAAATAGACAAAGCAAATAGCATGACTGTATTAACTCTGATTTCCTGAGAAAACACCACAGATTATGGAGATCAACACCACATCTGATAGTTTGCTAATCAAAAAAGAAACGTGCATTCACAAGAAATGCATTGTAAGGGACAAGCTCTGATAACCCTGGTGAATCAAGTAATAAACAAAAAGGCAGAAAGACAAATGACATTTTCAATTTCACATAAAATGCTGAAAACATCTCCGCTTGGAAAATGATGAAACTGGAGTTGTGCGTGACATGTAAAAAAAGAGATCATCAGGGTTTCAAACAAGTTTAACCAAGTAAACACACACAAAAAAAGTCAAGGAAACATACGTTGCTCCATGCATTTCAGGGAAGTATAAATAGACAATGTACTCGGCATAATCTGGTCTCCAAAATTATTGAAATTGCCTGAGAAGGATGACTTGGCCACCACCAGGCCCAGCAGCTGATGGTTCTAATGTCCATTTAATGCATCCCTCTGTATTATTCAGAGAAAGGAACCAGTCTCTTCCAGTGTGGCAATAGAAGCAAAGGACCATTAAGAAATGAGCATTAATTTGTAGAAGAGCCACAAAAGGGAAGTTCCAATAACTGATACAAGGAAAGCTGAAAAACAGAATGCTTCACTGAAGCAGCACACTAGTTACTCAACAGTCTTTCATTTACTCACAAAGGAGTTTTCTTCACTTGTCTGTTTTCCAAAGCAAAAGTATCTTGCTTGAAGCACATCACATACCAAAGACAGGAAATTGAGATCCCCATATAGTAAATAGAAAGAAGGTGATCATCCCACTACTCTGAGTAACGGAGAAACATATAGAAGTCTTTTACCCTTCCCCACTCCCTGTACAAATTCTGTCAAGAATGACTTCTTTATCTAACCACTACCATTAAACAGTACAAAAAATTTCCATTTAATTAATGGGAAAAGAGTGTCTGTTGATGTCTTCAGATAAATTTTCTGCTTGATGAGAAGAAAGCTCTAAAGCTCCTGGTATTGCTTACATTCTAACACCTGAAGGCACTCAGAAAAAGCTGTTTCTATATGACAAATTGTGGCAGATCAACGTAATCTGTTGCATTTCACATCAGTAATGGGAAAAATCTGCATGCTGATGTAACAACTTTCTCAGTGTCAGGTTCAGTAGGCCAAACTAACGGTAGATGCTTATCACATCATTGCTTTGACTGACAGAAATAGAGATCTTTGTGCATATGGGCATATATTGCACCTCCTTCACCTGTTCTGGTTTCAGAAGAATAGGAAACAGGTGATGAATGCATAGCAGAATTTGAATTTTCACCAGAGTTTCTAGAAATATTCACTCTCATGTTATCAAGCTTCAAATACTTTTAATGGCACACAAACCCACAAACAAATCTTCTCGATCACTCAGACTTTCTGTAATGTGAACTCGGAATGTGAACAACAGAAATAACCTCTCCCTGCAAACAAAATCCATACATTATTATGTGGACTATATTAGTTCAATTCAGTTAAGGGACAAGAAAAATGCTAACAGAAAGACAGGCAGGGGGGAAGTGCTTAAGGTACGAGTGACTGGAACATATTGTTCTCCATAGATTTTTCAAGAGTTTGCATGGAATAATAAATTCTTGCACCCAGCATAGAAGCAATAATGTTAAGGTGAATAAATTTAAAGTATGCCAGATGTGATGTGATGAAGCAGCATTTATCTGGCCCAGGTAAACCTCTCCCTAGAAGCCTTACAGTAAAGGAAGTTGAAGAGTACTAGTGTCACTTCTGCTGACATGATATTGGTGATGTTAACACTAATTCTTCCAATACAAATAAAGCAGGGCATATTACACAAATTAAAGCAGTCAGGTTCCTGAATAGTAAGTAACAGTCAAGAAATTATCAACACACAGTGCTGTAAAAGAGCCTATATTAGTAAAGAAAAAATTTTGTCCCTTAGTGCCTCAAATTTTCTCCTTGACCAAGACTATCGAGTCAAAGCAGGGGCGTTTACGGCTGTATTGTCTACACTGCTGCTTCATGCTAGGGTGCTTTTCAGTGAATCAAAATTTTCCTCTTAACTGGTAAATTCTCACAATGATGTGTTTCAGTGCTTTGACTTTACTCGTAGCTCATTTATCATAGCAGAGAGGATTGACTGAAGAATTCCAATCAAACGCCTGCCTGCTTTCTATGCTGAATGAAAAATCTAAAGTTGCAGTATTTACTCAGCACTTTGTGGCGAGCTTGTAAGATCAGCCAGGAAAGATGATCAGTGTGCAGCTGAACATGACCACTCTCAGCTTAGTGGCATGGAAGAATGTACCCCCTTCCTTTCTCCTGGTGTGTGATACACACACATGGGACTGGTTTTACTACTCCTGATCTCTTTTGGCTTGCCTAACAGGGTTTGTAGTGCCGTCTTCTCTAAATACATTTAATCCTCATTTTCCAAGTTTTTTCTTCTAAAAATAAACCAAAAGTTATGTTCCTATTATTATTGCAAACTTTACCACTACAATCTCAGGGCCATGGAAGGAGGTCTTACTTACAGGACTTAGAAAGCTGCAGCTGCTGAATCCAGCGTTTTCTCTCCCATGATTTTCCTAGGTCATTTATCTTCTCATCCGCCTGCATTGTTAAATCTTCTAAGAGTAACCTAAAATTCTGCTGACTGTTGATATTTTTATGGGTTTTTTACTATTTTTTTCACACATTTCAATATATCAAGCTCTGATTCGCTTTCTTTCTCTCTCCTTGCCTTCCTCTCTCTCCCTCTCCCCCACCCACCATTCTCTTTCTTTCTCTGTCTCTCCTTCTTTTTTCCCAGGTACAATAAAGTATAATAAATACAATATATGAATTATATTTTTATAATCCCCACAGGGGCCTTCAAAGTACAAACAAATGTTATTTTCTACTCTGCACAAATAAACTTTCCATAGTGGAAATAGATCATTTATTTTCCCAGAGAAGTATTGATTTAAGCTGAAATAAGTTACAACAATATTGGAAAAAAGAAATACCATGTGGCTGCATTAACAGGTGTATTCCTTGCCCAACTGAAAGTTTACAAAAGTATTTTTAACTCTTTACCATCCATAGTATTTTGCGACATTTGAAGCAAAGTAAATTTGAAAAAAAAAAAGACTGATGATACTCTCTTTCCTGACAAAGTTCTCCTTTCCGCTCTGCTACATCCCATTTTTGGACACAGTAAAAATGTTTCATTCTAGTAATACCACACCGAAAGCTCTGAATTAGATGTTTATTCCAGCATAGTTCCATTTAGACCTGGACCTCAGCCAGATAAAAAACAGAATTGGATTTGCTTCTTATAAGGGCAAGGAAATTCCTGATCTGCAGTAAAACCCCTTTTTTCCCCACGTATAAATAATCAGTAGACTGCCTGGTATGAAATCCAAGGCTCTAGTCCTTGGTCTTAATTCGGCAACCCTAATTCATTTGTTTGAACTGTCCTGCTTTCCATAAATAATTAAATATTCTTTAGACTACAAAGAATAAGACCAAAGCAAGGACTTTCATCTAGGTCTCCCACATCCTGCCTAGCCACTGGACTATTCAGGAATTTTCCTTGACAAGAAACTCCAGACAGATTTTTTTTTTTTCCTTCAAACATGCAATTCCAGTAAAAATATTAGTCTTGACAAATTATGATTTTCTGAGAGAAAGCACTTGCTCAAAAATTCCTGACCAGCTTCTCCCAGAAAGGTGACTTCCTTCAGCACCCATTAGTTGCTGTTTTTCAGCCCTAAGTGTTGTCCCAAACTGTGTGGTGGCAGCCCCAGTCTGAGAATATCTGCCTTGGTGCTCCATGGGGAACCCTCGAGGCTGTAAACAAATAACTTATTGGTTTGGATTTAGTAAAACTCTCTATTTTATCTAAGAAGTAACTCACTTGGGTCTGGAATTTTGTTAGCTTTTCCTTTTCACTATTAGTTTTAAAACAAACATAGGGTCATTTAATCCTGACATACCATTCTGAAGTGAAAATCAATTCTGAGGCAAATCCCAAACCAATGAATTTTTAGACTGACAAAATGAAATATTGTTATTTTTTATTTTTTTCAGGGGAATTTGTGTGGTTTTTACTAATATTATTCATCAGATTAAGCATAAATTCTGCAAGTTTTTACCTTTGACCAACACCTACTTAGTCATTCACAAATCTAACAGAGTACCTGCTCATGGGTAAACACAATAGCTGTTGGATTTATACTTTTTGTCAGAAAATATTATGCAAAACTCTTGATGATATTAACAGAGCCTAGCCATTTGAAGGAAAAAATTGGATAATTCTTCTTCCTATTGAAAGAAAAAAGCATTCATCTTAAATGTCACAAGGCAGTAGCTTCTAAATTTCCTTAAATTTGTACCATCTTCCACTGCACCATTTAGGACCTGACGTTGACAGTCAAGAATTATTCCACTAAAATACCTCCTAGGAACCCTTAAGTGGTGCCTTCTATGAAAAGATCTGAGATGTGATAGGAGTTTTTTATTTTATTTCATGCAACAAATTTCTTGCTGAACTAGGTGTTTTAGAAGAACTGTAGTTTTATGGGCACAATTCTGCATTTGCAATAATTCTAAGTGCCAATTACATTCACACATTTTCAACGCTCAGTTAGATATACAAATGCTGACATTTGCTCTAACAATTAGCTTGTGGAAGTAAAACTGTAATCACAGAGCAGCACACTGACTTACGCTCACTTTAACAATTAACACCACAGCATCTTAAAACGTCCTTATCCCCAGCTAGAACCCCTCTTTCCTCAGAGCCTTCTGACAAGCACAGGAAGGTAATTGGCCCTCCTTCTTTTAGACTGCAAGAATTAATACTTCCTAAGTGTATGACTTGCTTCATCACATTCTACACCTAAAGCAATAACTGGATTTATGCAATGCTTTTTTTTGGCCTGCAGTTGAGTTACAGATGCAGAAGTCAGTATAAAGGGACCATTTGGGCTAATCTGCACTAGTCTTGCTCTTTAAAATGCCTATTCACTGAATGATTACTTGTTCAGCGAAGATCCCTTCAGCAGCTGTAGGAGTCAACAGGATCAGCTCGTTAACTGTCAGTTCTGCTTACCTCCATTCCGGGAAAAACCTCAGCCATCCCATCTGACAATGTCATTTTCAGCATTCACTAATGAGTAGCATGCAACATTTCTGGTGAAAGCAGGGCTGAAACTACAAGTATATTTGTGTAGATATATGGCCAATATTTTCTTTACTCACATGTGATACACAGAGTATTAGTTCTTAAACATGAACCATAATCATGTTAGGCACCCAGTAGAATTTAATGTGATTTATGTGATTAATGTGTGTAATTTATTTTGAAGTTTTAGACCAATGATTCTCTGGAAAGCATTGTCTCATTCAGCAATTAGCTTAACTATTTCACTCATTTTACTTTCATTAAAATGCATATTTACTAAGAAAGCAGAGTACAATACTAAAAATACATTTTACTTTTATCTGAGCTTTTATTTATTTGTGGTTTAGTTGCATTTATGACAGATAGTTGCATTTTTTCTAATTCATTGGTAGTTATTCTTTAGAATGAAATGTTCTTGTGAGAAGTACATAAAAAGAATATAAAGGAAAAAATTAAAATTATACCAATATAGTTACAGGGTGGGGGGGAGGAACCATAATAAATTGTGTATCCAGTTCAGGGGGATAACAGGAGGGACAGTGCTGTGGCACTCTAACATAGTCCTGCAGAGAGATGACAATGAACAATAAGAGGAAACTCTGACTTATTTCAAGAATAAAAGAGGAAAGAAGCTGTTACACAGAAATATCACAAAACCTCTCTTCTTCATTTAATTCTAGAAATGTTGCCATTCCATGAGCCAGACTTTATTTTCTTTTCTTTTTTTTTTTTTGTATGAGACAGGTGCTTCTCTTCTACTTCAGCAGAACCATTACACAAACTCCAGGACGCTCCTGACACTGAGGTTATTTCTCATTTAATCTCATTACTTTGAACTGTAAAATGTATAAGCCTTCTGAAATCATATGCTCCAGTCAGACTGGCCTCCTGAATCTGGGAGTTTATAAGAAGGCCGAGTAGTTACATTTTCTTTGTCAGACTGTTTTCATCATTCCAAACTGTAAATTCTCAACAACATATCAAATATTCAGGAGTTATTAAGGGAAGAGTCTATTTTTTTAAAATTAATTTACAGTGAACCAGTGTTTAGGAGTTTTTCTGTATTCTACAGCTCTGTAACCTCTCTTATTTTGTCCTTTAAATAAAAAAGCAATAGAAAGTAAGAAAGTAAGAATAGTGTATCAGGTTAAATTGAAATGCCATCTAGGCTGGTACCCTGCTCTCAACAGTAACCATATATGATTATCTAGATAGGATTATAAGAGCAAATGGATATAATACTACCCCGTAACATCCACAAACTCCAATAGTTTTCAAGTTGGGGACATACTGATCTAGATAGGGTTCCTGTGTACATAGTAACTCTCAATAATTTTTCCTTTGACCTTAGCTAGTCCTTCCTTGAACACCAAGTAAACTTTAAGCATCCACATTATACTTGCTAAGACTCCTCTTGTTTTGAACCCACTGTCATCAGTTTTATTTGATTTGACCTTCCATCTTGTGGTAAAGAGAACAAAATATCAGTTGAGCCCTGCATGCTACTAAGGAGTCTATAAATCTGTATTTCCCCTCCCCTCCATCAAGTATGTCTTTTCCAGACTCCCAGTCTTTTTCCAGTCATCACACCTAAATTAAATCATCACTTGCCAGTCATCACTGCTAACTTTGTTGTTCCTCATGCAGAAGCTATTTCATACTCTTGATGGTCTGTGTTGCCTATTGGTTGTTTTCCAGATCTCAATCCAGATCAAAATGATTGAGTATTTAATTTGGAAGCCTTCTTCAAACCAGCAGTGCCGTTCCTTGCCTTTGCTCTTATCACATATACATACTGTGAAAAAAATAGAAATAGAAAACCTAGAAGCTGTGTTACTTTGATGACAGTCGAGAAAAAAAATAATTTAAATGATGCCAGAAGTGTGAGGGATTCAAGACTTAATGAGACAGGCAATTAGATTGCAAGAATTTTGGTCTGCAAGGATGAACAATTGATTACTGCTCTATTGGAAGGGCCATGACAGCATTCCCCACTCCTGGAGGTCTCCCTGCTGGGGCTCAGGGACACCATGGTGATAGCAGAGCCAAGGGCTGGCCCTTCCTGGCTGAACCCTCCCATTCCATGGTTGGGGAGAGCAGAGGAGGGTCTTGCCAGCCAGGGTTTGTCCCAGCACCCTCCAGGAACCCGCACTGATCCCAGTGCTCCAAACCTACAAATAAAGTAAATAAACAAGGTGTTAAGTAGGTGGCTGTCCTGAGAACAAGATGGGGAGAGAAAGGAAGGGAAAAGGAGCCAGCTGGAGGTGATGGGAGGGATTTGCCTCAAAGAAAAATTGTTTTCATCCCATGAAAAATAAAGGTTTAAATTAAGTACTAAAGAATCATAGAGAGGTGGATGGAAAACATAATTATGTATACTAAAATAAGCTGGGCTAAAAATTTAAGTTAGATGGTAATATTTGTTTGTTCATTTTTTCCCTCAGCTTTTGCAGAGTCGAAACCAGCCGATGACTTCATATAGAGTGCATTACACTTACAAAAGATATTGTATACATAAACTGCATGTAACACACAGATTTACTAATTGATCATGGGACTGTGGTGACTGGCCAGAAGAGCAGACCGAGGAAACAGAAGTCCAAACACTGTTCTTTAAATTTTCAGCTTATGCATGTGCTTCTGTTGTTTGCTTATTTAAAGCCTGTGTCAGTACTTCTCTGGAAAACATTACATTTGTCTGGGCCTACAGCACTGTTTTGGAAGAAATCCATACTTGTTGTTAAATGAATTTTAGGGGTAGTTCTCCGCAGGGATAGGAGATGATGGGGTCCATCCTCATCTGAACGTTATAGCCCCTGACTCTTTCTAAGTATCAATTCCCTGCTGTTCTGAGCATGGTGGCAGACTGCTGGCATCAAGCCTGGCACTACCAGGAGAAGTGCAGGAGAGCAGTCTGTATGCTGCAACAACCCATGCTGGGGGTGGGGACTGAGCCCCACCAGCAAAAAAGCACTAGAGCTGTTGACAGGCTTTGTGTCTTGAATATACAATAGGAAAAGTTACTTTGTTGGCTTTGCCAGGGTCTTTTATCATCCATGCTGCTGACTTAAAATGTTGAAATTGTTGTTAAGAAAAAAACTGATAAAATTTTAAGTGAGGGTCCAGGCTCCTGCTCAGAAAAATAAAACAAAACAGAACTTCCTTAGCAACTTCATTTTGGATTTGATGTTGCTTAAGTGCCTGCAGTTGAGCAGTGCCCAGTATTGCTCCTGCCCACACAATTCTCTCCCAAGACAGGAAACAGTTTTAAAGGCTTGGCACCAGCAATGTGTTCTCACCTTCCTTTACCCAAAAAGCATGAGCACCACATAGCTGCTTACAAGAAAGGACACAAGCCCAAACTTCAGGCTGCAGCTCAACAATGAAAAAAGAAAAGAATTTTCCCATAGCACCGTGGAAAGGATGTTCATTCACAAAACTCCTGGTGTACGTTGCTGTCTGCATTCCTTGGCATCACACTTCAGGCACTTGGCAGCTTCCTGGTGGCCACACTGAGTGTTTTGGATGACACGCTGAAGAACTCGACTCTTTCTGTGTGTTCTTTATGGAGACTGGGCACATGCAATGGAGTTCTGTGATCTATTGCCTTGATCAGTCAGTTTTTCCTCTACACAGTTTGGTCTCTGCTAGATCTAGGTAGAGGTGCAAACATTAAAACCTGTAAAACACATAAGATCATACGTAGACATAAAGAGTAGAGGAAAAAATAATCAAGTTTATCCAGAGCACAGAATTCACAAGGAAAAACCCACAGCAATGAAAAATTGGCCTGGCTTTATGAAGTGATGGAATAATGCTGAGGTACAAGCCTGTCAGTTACTATGGCATATGATTCAGACCTCCAAATTGGTGATATTCAGCTTAATATTAATTTTGCTGTAAATTTAATAAAACCCAAAGTAGTCTAATGAAGAAATGGTAAGTCATAAAAATTAAGAGCAAAGACAACATTCTATAAAACCAAACTGTCTTAAAAAGATGCAGAAAAGACATGCAAGTAAGAAACAATGCTGGATTGTTGGATAATCAGAATGCCTTTTCATTTCCTAATATGAAGGAGAATCTTTAAAACAAACAGACCAGAATGCCATTAAGGATCATCAGTGTGAACGATGTGGCTCCCTTTTTATTTCACTGCCCATTAAATCAAGCTGAAACATTAAATGTAAGCTGAAACAAGAGAGAAAAGTGGCAAAAAAGGACAAACTGGGAATGTGCAGCTCATCAGTGAGAAGTAGATTCCACCACACTGTTGGCAAATATAGTATGCTTTTGTTAAATGAAGATGAATTCCTGGTTTCCTTTTTGTGCTTTTTCTTCACCCTTCTATTCTGTCTGTGGGGCATGGTTTGTTTTTCCTGACAGTTTGAAATTTCTGAGCTACTGCAATGTAGTGCCAACGCACACTGTGCACAGTAAGTGAAGAAGAAACAATCTGGCAGTTGTTTCTTGCTTTGCAAATAGCAATTTGCTTCTCATGACTGTGTTTTAGATCCTGGTACCAGGGGCCTGATTTTAGAAAACTAAATGTTTCTGTCCCACTTTTATGTGTCCATTTAAGACGGTTATTCTGATGCAAAATTAAAATTGGTGTCCAGCTAAAATAACAAACCATGAAAATGTCCAGGATATGTTGCAATACAACTTCAGTAATTACATAAGCAAATTAGAGTTGAAGCAATTGTTGTTTCTACTTATTACTGGCCTCGGTTTTCTGAGGAATCAGGCTTCCAATATTGAATGGATTCATCAAGGTCAACAGAGCATTACCAGTTCATTCAACTAAATTTAAATCAAGAAGAAATTTAAAGGTATTTTTTTATAAATTGTTCTTCATTATTATCTAGCATTAAGACAATACTACAACAAGTATTTTATATTTGACACAGATTAAGCAACGAAACTAACAGGTTTGCTACTACTACTTACTCTATTTAGATATCCACTGGCTATGGTTAAAATGAAGCCAAATTTCCAACAACAAATTTCAGATCTTCTGCCAAATAGTAACGATACCATGTCAAGAAATTCCTAGAACAAATAGCGCTATAAATCATATGCCACGTGCAATTAACTATACATTTCATTTAGATTTAATAGGCTATTTACTGCATGATCTTCTTATGTCATAAATTATCACAGCTCTATTGAAGTCAGTGGAGCCTGTTTATACCAGTTGAATCTCTTCTCCTCACTGTTGGATGATTAATGGTGCTTTTTAATATTCAGTAGAAAAATATGTTGTGATATTGAGAGACATCAAGAAGAGAACAGGCAAATAAACATTAGAACTGCTCTGGGACTTTCCAAGAGAAGTTGAAAGCCAACATTTGGGAAGAAAAATAAAAGCACAACTCTCATCATAATTGGTTTACAACATATTCTGATTACTTCATTTGAAAAACTTTAAATTATCTCCCAGGGTAAAAAGAGGAGAAGGGAAAGAAGTGGTACTGAAAATGGGTTCTGTTTAAAAGTAGCCATCAGTCACACATGTGAGGTAAGACGACTAATTGCCCAGTCTAGAGATTATTGAAGATCAGTGATTCTGCAATAATGACCATTCTTAAACACTGAATTACATAAATAATCTAGAGTCATCCAGTTTAATTACTTGTACTTTTGTCTCTTCAAGAATGTGACAATTTAGTTTGTAATGTCTATCTAACGAAGAACCTCAGCTGTTCACATAGGTCAGTATTTGTTGCTCAGTGTCATTTTACCCACTGATGTAACATGTTCTTTTTCTTCTGTTCTGTGGATATTTTTCTGAGAAAGACTGAAGACATAATGACCTTTACAAAATAATTAAATGTGTTAATTCTGGATTATCTCTTAATTAAACCACAGCTTTGAAACACCCTTACTGATTCTATCAACAACTGATTGCAGATAATCTTGAGATAAAACATCTAATCTTCTTTCCTTTTGATTGCTTTCCTGGTCCCACATCTGAAAGCAGTTATTATTTGCCTTCATTACCATCTGTCTGTTCGAGTATTTGGATTTAGTTTTATTTATAGGTGTATTCTCATGTTTTCAATGAATTTTGCCACCAAAACTCAGGGCAAGGGGTTGGGCACCCCCCCTTTCACTCTGTTCCTGCCATTCACCAAGGCTTTTCATATAAATAGTGTCTCCATACCAGCCACGAGGAGTTTTTCTTGAATTCAGCTCTTAGATAGGTTCCTGAGAACAGCCATATTTTGATCTCTCCATTTCAAAGGTCTGCTACATAGATCCAGTAGCCTCAGTATTCAGCATGATAATATACAAACAGCTACTGTCGAGTAGCCAAAAGAGTGGTAGTGAGTTTTGGAAAGGACAGAACATGTCAAGGAAATTGGAGCTGAAGTGAAATTTCACTCTACAGGATTATTTTAATTGCCCTACTTAATTAATGGAAAACCACACAGAATGACTTAAAACCCCTGGAGATCAATATCATCCCTATTACATTCTATATGACTGCATTTTGGGAAAGTGAGCATCTATCTCTGAATTGGCCTTGCTGGACGTAAAGGTTTTTGTAATAGCTTAGAAAAACAAGACCTACTTAAGGCCTTTTCTGAAGAGGCTTACACATTTATTAGTGCTCTATTTCTCTTTCATCCCTAATAATCTCTGTGAGGGTTGTTCATAAAGGCAAACATTACCCTAATATGGCTAATCTCTCCTTCTGTATTCAATTCAAAAAGGCAGAGGGTCATTCAGAAGAGCTACATCGGGTCTATCTTTCCCAATAAAATTGTAGCAAGAGTCTAGACAGTTTTATATCATCCTTTGTGAATATCCTTCCCCAAAATTTTCCCAGGTAAAAATAACTGTAACAATTTCAGGCTGTTTCCTGTAAACTACAAAATAATTACAACTGCAATTTATCTTTCTTTTTATACATCTCATGTTATTCAGAAACTTATTAACAGCAAAACAGAAATTGATTATTAACAGTCATGTTGCAGAGACAAATAAACAGTTTTATAATGGGTTGGGATGTACTGAGTTACAACAAATCAAGGTCATGACCATAAAGAGGAATAGATAGAAATTACAGCTCTATCAGCCGCCATAGGTAGAAAGTAGTTGTGTTACAACTTTTCATTAAAACATAGTTGTCAAATTGGTGAGTGAATTTTTTTGCTGGTAAAAGGAAATGAAAATTTTGTTTACATTGATACAGAATTTATAACACCTACAGGTTGATAGCTCCCATCTTTGAGGGGTCCCTGGACTTCACCTTCAGTATCTGTATTAAGTCATTTGTTCAGATGAAAGCAATATTTGCCCTGGTATTTTAAAAATCTCTGTGAAACATATCTGCATTCAGTTACATTTCTGATGATTATCCCCAGTAAAAACAGAGCAGTTACCATGTTTCAAATTTAAGATCTGCAGAAGAAATACCCGAGGAGTTTGTGGACTGCTGAGAATAACTGAAATGCATAACACCGTTGTTAAGTAGATTTATTGTGCATTAAAATTGTTATGTCACCACTGAAAATCAACCTATAATTTTAATGGTATACTAAATTCCTACAAATATTAAATGCATTATTTCATACCTATGCTTTATGAGCCATGAATGATACCTAAGAAGATTCCCAAGTTTTATGAAAAAATTCTTAAAGGTGTTTCCAAAACCAAGCCCATTTCTACCATAAAGGGATTTTCACAATTGTGTCTTCTTCACTCTCTCTCTCTCTCTCTTATAATCATAGTAAAACTACAAAGGGATAGAATTTTCCATCTCCATAAATTGTCAGCTGATGCCAAGAAAATAGCCTCAGATGTTTATACAAAGCTGGTACAAATTTTTGGTAACAAAACTTACATCTGAAATACACTGGATCTGCCAGCTGGGATATGCAGTGGACCAGACTTGCGAACACAAGGTATCTGCCAAACAAATAGACAAAGTTATAAAAATGACATGAATTCAAATAACAATTCTCATTGCTTTCACACTACTTTTTTTTTTTCCCAAGAGACACTGTTGGTAATAATCTAGAAATGTAAGCTAAATCATAAAATATTCACTATATCACAGGAAAAGAGACCTCCTGTATCTTGGACATAAAAGAAGGGAAGACATTATGTTTAGCTCTGAATAGCTATGTGGAACATGTCACACATGGAAATGCGTGACAAGAAATAATTTTATTTTGTCACGAACTATATAAAGTTTCAATTAAAATATCAATATCATGTGGATCTTCAAGAAAACACTAAACCGAGGCTTATTAGAGAACTGAGTTTCGTGCCTGTGTTTGTTTAATCAAGATTTTGAGATCTATATTACTAAGTCTTCTAAAAAACATTAAACATACAACATTATCTATGAGCTTCTGGATAAGCATAACTTAAGCTACTGCACACTAATCAAATATTCTCAGGTTTAATTTTTTTTTTTTTTTTTTTATCCTGTAACACATAGAGTTGGATCCTGCTGAAGGGTAAGCCCATGAATTCATAAGCCCCACCCAGGAAAATCATGCATGGCAGGATACTTTTTGGTTACCCAGTGTGACTTTGAATACTCTACCTGTGAAGGTGAAGTTTTCCTTTTTAATTCTCCTTGTACAGAACATAAAATACTTTACAGATTTTGCTACTGCTTCCACTTTTGCTTACAAAGTCTTCTCAAACCATTGACTGGGATTTCAGACTGGGATTTCTTCTGAATGACCAAGAGGTATTTGAACACTGCTGTCTCTTTTAGTTAGCCTGTAAACTCCTTAGAAAAGAGACTATGTCTTGTCTGTGTGTGAAGAGCACCAAACTAAGTAACAAATGATGGATGGCATTTTCCCTTGTCTGTCACTTTGCATAGCAATAGCCTGTCTTCCACTGACCCTTTCTTGGGCCACTGGAAGAAAGCCAATGTAACCAGGAGACTGAACCAGGAGTATCTAGAAGGTGATCAATATGACAACTTGTTTAGATTCCAATTGTTACTCTATTCAGATTGTCCCAAACTGATGGCTGATGACTCTTTTTTTTTTTTTTCCCAAGAGGTCAGTTGGTTGGTTTGTAAGAGCACAGTCCACCACCACCAAACTCAATGAGAATACTGTAGTTTACTTCAGAAGGATGGTAATTGAACTATATAAGAGAGAAAACAGTTATGCTGCTTAGCTGTTCTTTCCCCAGCTCCCAAAGAAAATTTCACATTTTTCTCCTTCAAGGATTAAAAATGTGGGTGGATGGGTGTAAGTCTAGTGCGTCTACATGTTGTGAAGCTTTAAAAAGAAAGGAGGCACAATGAGCCACAGGTGGTTCACAGCTCAAAAGAGATAGCTGGAGATGTAGTACTCTCAAAGTATTCACTCACTGTGGCTCAGAAACTTATACCCAACCCTGCTGCAATTTAACCTCAACACGTACGTATGTGTATGCACACACGATTAGTGTTCTGCTTGAAATATCTCATGTTATAGCTGTTCCGTGAAGTTCCTCTTGTCTCAACAGCCACAACAGAGAAGGTAAGTTGCTGAGCAGTACCCAGACTAGTATTTGGAAAGAATGAGAGAGTGAATGCAAAAAATGGCATTTGCTCTATTTTATAACTTCAGATGGTAAGTAAAGCAGGCTGTGCCATCTGCTGAACAATTTGCCTGCATGCTGTCTCATCTGCCACTTGTTTAACATGTAACATTATATGTCACTCTGACAGGAGGGCAACATTAACAGGCCTTAACAGGGTATGTCTCTCAATGAGATGACAGCCAACATCGACTCTGCCTCTGAAATACTGCCAGTTTCATTTCTATCCTCCAGACTCATTTCTCAAGATTATTAATGATAGTTTGAGACTGAGTTTGCAGCACATTGAGTTTAGCTCCTGACAATTACTCCCCATCCTTTCCAGAAGGGAGGCCTGTGGGTGTTATGACAATATCATTTTATTCTTTTAGTTCACATGTTTTTATCCCTCTGTTTTTATCACACTCATTCTGTCATCCTCCCTGCCTTCTTATGTAATTTTTTTTTTCTTAACTTAAGGTTGCCTCCTCAATAAGAAACCTCAAACTTCAACGCTCAGTCTCTTCCTCTCTGCCATCCCTAACCTTGACACAGGGGTACACAGAGGAATCACTGTGGCAGGGTACAGAATTTTTGGACACCGGGCGGTTGCTCTGAGTTATGCCTGCTATTAACCCAGAATTAATTAGTTAATTAATTAAACTAAATTAGAGCTTGCAGCTATGTCATACAGTGCTACAATCCCTCCAGATACTTTAAACAGAAAACTATCTATTATCACTAGCTGTTTACTGGAACAACTACCATGGTTGCTAGGTTTATCTCCCTTCTCTATGCGCCTACCAGACCAAGGTCTTGTATTAAATTTCACATTTTTTTTTCACCTGTAGAACCAGAAGCTGATAAAACTTTCCAAATAATAATAATAACTACTGATCACTTTTCAGGTCCAGCAGCATATAAAACATTTCATGCTTTTTTTCAAGTGATTTGTGGTCCTGTTAAAATAGAGTATTTTATATAGTAGTTGGAACAAACCATGGGAGCAACCTCATTAGAAAAACAGTTATAGAGAGGTTATTGAAACAAAAGTAGCCCTAGCACTGGTAAGGCTTATGAGCTCCAGCACAGCAATGTATTAACATGCCTTTATGGCTTCCAGGCCAGAGCTGGCTTCCATTCAGGCAGCTCAGTGTGCAAGCAGATCAAACGCGTGACTGTCTGCACCCGTCTGTGCAGACAAAGCCTCGGCTGCTTTCTCTGACTCATCCTGTTCAGGCTGGTTTTGATGCTCCCCAATGAAAACACACTAAAGCCATTAAAAGTATTTATGCATGCTCTCCTAAGGCCCCAAAAGCTAAGTGCCGGTGGTCAGCAGGGCTTCCATCTCTTTTCTTGTTGGAAAGGCTCTGGTAAGCAATCAGACCATAAGCTCAATGCTCATTGGAGTACATAGCGCACACAAGCAAAAAAAATACCAGTGACTGATAAAGGTTCAGAATTAGCTTTACTAAAGACCCATTCATCTTACTGAATTTCACTTAAAAATGGAACACTACACTTTTTAACTCACTGTATACACAGACCATCACAGCTCACGTTTGATCTGGAAGCATATCACAAATCAGAGCCGTGATTGAGACACGCTACCTCATAAAAGCAGTGCATTTTTTCCAGTTCCCAAACTGCAGGAAGAGTCAGTGATCCTTATTTTATCAAAAAGGCTCATTGCCACATGCCGCTATCAGACCACATCTGAACAGCAACATAATGTTCCTTTGTTCTTCTGCTGTGGAATCACCATCCCTTATGGAAATGTTTACTAATACTAAACATGCATCATCTTCTAAGAACTATAGACTATCAAAAGCATATCAAAGTTGTCCCTGGCTTTCTACATTCCTTTCAGCAGACAGAGTCAAGTTTCAGGTCAAAGCAGCCAATATTTGCGAGTTTTCAGATATCTATGGCTAGCACAGCATATAAAAGGTTTACATAAACCCCTTGATAAAAATCATGGTATACAGATTTGCTCTTCTGGCACAACCAAGCACTTGAAAGTGAGGATAAATCTTGCCCAACCAATAGATACCACTTTTCCACACTCTGGTCTGAAACTCTTTAACAGATTTCCTTATGAACTAAGGTCCAGAGCCCTCACTGGCTTCCACCCTGGGTATAAGATGGGGTTTTTTACATCTTTTTGTGCCAAAGATGTCCAGCATAAGCACACAACAGGATATCTTTGTTAATAATAATATTTAAAAAACTATTAGAAAAATAACTATAAAGCAGACTTCAGCTATAAATTTAAGTCATTCACATACATTTGTACTCTTTTCTCCCCTGGGAAGAAAATAAAAATGAACTAAGGTCAGCTTTTCAGCCTGCAGTTTATGAACTACTGGAACATACTCAAATACTGTTGTGAACAAAGTCATATAAAAAAATCACAGATAACAGAGTAGTATTGCCAATGCTTAAAGCTAGACGTAATAAACATAATATTAAATAGCAAGGGTGCATGTTCCCACTGTGTCTATACTTTTGCACCTCCCAAGCAGCTGCATAAAATGAGGAGATCCCCATTTGTTATGATTTTAAATAGTTTGGGATATGTTGAGAGATACAATGTCAAGATACTGTATTACTGGGTGGCCAGTTCCTAGTTCACTGCTTTTGACATTTTGTTCCTTGATGTTAGCTTCAAAATACAGTTTCATTTATTGGAAGGTTTTTATTATAGTACTTTACACTGATCTCATGACCTCCCTTGATCTCCAGGAATCCCATATTACAGTCGGAAGTGGGTAACACTGAGCAAGAAAATACCACACAGCACCTCAAACATAATGCTATCAATCAGTAAACTTCACAGGCACTCTCTCTTTCCAAGAAGAAATATGACAGAGGGTCTTCTCAGCTGTGGTTTCTAAAAACTTTGTGGGTCTTTGGTACAATAGGGTGCTAACTTCACTATCTTTTAAAATTTCTAGCCAGATAATTGCATTTTCCTGACCTACATTCCTCTGGCAGATGCAGTTTGGTTTAGTAGTGTTTCTCACTATCATAAACTGCCTTTGAGTTGCTCTGAAGTGTTAGATACAGCTTTGTTTTGCTTCAAAGGCATTTCTGCCAGGGGAAAATTATCATTCTATGACCCTTCTGAATGTTGCAGGAGTGATGGGACATTAAAATATTCTGATAGCCTCAGGAAAAGGTATTAAGGAATACACCAGTATTAATAAAATAGTCAGTGGTGTTTTAAATCTGTCTTTACATCAGAGCTTCTAATGTGATATTTAAATCTATGGTAGATACACTGCATGAGAGGACTGCCAGTATTTCCCAGCTTGTTGTACAAGTAAAGGGAGTTTTAGAAATATCAAGTGCACAACAATTTAACTTGGTGAAATTTTCCTTCACTGTCGGAAATAAGGTCCAAAATACCTTCTGTCATATACCCCAAAACTATGTGCCCAGATTGAAAGTCTCAGAAAAAAAAATTGCTTGCACAGCTGAGCCTCTTTACATTAGAAAAACAGTCCTGTGGGCTGCAGAACTAATGAGGCCTGGTTTCCTATGGGTTGTGTCTAACTGTCAGATTCCCTGATGTCTAAAAAGGTGCAAACTCCTGTTTTCCCACATTGAGGTTCTCACTCTCCAATATGGATTTGCTTTCAACATTTGTCTCCTGAAAGGACTGAGGGAGGGGGAGAGTGGGGGAGAGCACAAGGACAGAGTCTTTTCCCTGTACTCAGCTGCCTATTTTCAGGCTACTAACAGGACAGCTGTATATATGCTGCTCTTGGTAGAATTTGGCCAAAAAAGATCACAAATTGGTAGGGGTGAGATAGACAGACAGACCACATAAACTCATCTCACTAAAAGAGAAGGCAAACTTCACCCATATCCTTGCATTTTTAGCAAATTCTTTCCAAAACCAGCTAGTTTACACTTTCTTTCTTAGCTGCTGTTTTCCATTAGATGGCTGTTCTTCATCTTACTGACCATAATAGTATGAGATTCAGGTATGTCCCAGAAATTGTCTACCTGAATATTTAAATATGTTTGCTTATGCAAAACTATTCATGAGACAAGAATGAAGCTGCTAAACTGCGTGCATGACAGCTGATAAAGCTGTTTTTCTATCCAGCTTTAGGTAACCCATTTTGTTTTCTGCAATTTGTGGATGACTTCTCTTTGTTTTATATGCTTGTATATCAGGTATTCTTTTTCCCCTCTCTCCCTCACTTTATATTTCTGTCAGCATTCGACAGTCTTCGTTTAGGTAAGTTCACTTGTTCTGGGGAAATGCAATTCTTTCAACTTTGCCCATCACTTTAAAAACAAGGTAGCAACAATGAAAGATGTAATCAAACTGTTAAATGTGGAAGCTCAAAGACAGGTTAACCACAAAGGTAAAATAAAATCTACTCCATCAAAATCATGATTTAGACTCTGCTGTTAGAAGCTTCTGAAGGAGTAGTAGGAGTAAATTGTTTTCTCAAATGTTTGAAATCAATTAACTTTAATGAAATGGAACAGCATAACGATTAGTTATCTTGGTACTTTAAACTAATAGAGAGAACACAAACTTCCTAAAGAAACATATTTATCGAGCAATTTTAAATTGAGAATATTTTCAAAACATAATATCTTAGAAATGGATTGCCTCTCAAACAATTGAATAATTCAGTCAAAGTCAAGAGCACATGGAAAAAAAAAATCTGTCAAGTGAGCAAGAACAGTTTAATAATACACTAAACAGCATGACAAAATTTCTCAGTAACGTTAAAGACTAAATTAAACACTAAGAAATGAAGCATCAGTATCTCATACATACCAAAACCCACCTAGACAATCTTGGACAACAGGGAGCAGGAAAAATCTAGAATATTTAACTCTTTTGAAAACAAGTCCTATCTGTTTTAGAAAACACTGAGATATTGCATGCTTTATCACGGGAACAGCAGTGCTCCATCTCAGCTCTCTTACTATTGAAAATGGCCTGCCTGATGTCCTCCAAGCTGGAGACAGAAGCAAGGCTGGTTAGTATCCATGCTAGAGCTATCACCAACCCTGTAAGCAGAAAAAAATCCATTCTCGGTCCAGAAATAACATTCATGCATTACCCTTAATCTGAATTGATTATATGGATAGTCCTAAGTACAAACAGCTTTAAAAAATAATTAAATCCAATGTTGCTCCTCTAAGCTATGTGTTGGTATGCTTGTTTCCAGAGAGTTGAAGTCAGGTACCATTAAGCTGCACAAGAGGAGTAGACCTGTGGGTGAAATCAAATCTGCTCTCACTGTGAAAGAAGCACTTTCCCTTAAGGTAAATTTTGACAGACTTGTCTTTGTCATAAAGCTCCAGCTCCAGAATGCGTTTACCACTGCCACCAAAGATAGTGAGCACTCCCAGCTCTGTAGTCTGAATGTCCAGCTCCAGCCAAAACTATCTTGAATCCAAACATAAGGAAAACAGGAACCCTCTCTCGCAACCTAGTAATTTCCTTTTTCATCTCTGTGCAGGAACTATGAAACAAGGATTAGCAACTACAGAATCAAGCACAGGGCTGGTAGCTATTCACATAATTTAGCATCTGTTTGTCATCACCGATTCATCTGTCGTGAAGAACAGATGCTGTTAACTTTGTATGTTTTTTGTGAAAGTCTTATTTGGAAATAAAACTGTAGCCTGTTTACTAATACTCTTGCTTTAACATGTTTTCCTTGTCAAGCTTGCTGTAAGAAAAAATTAATTATTGCTTTTCATAATTGCCTTTTTTTTTAGTGAAGAATATATAACATGATAAATAACAAGAAAAACTCTGTGGATTTAGGGCTTGATTCTTTTTTTATGTATGCTTACGCAACTCCACTTTGCTTTGGTGGAATTTCTTTGGAATTACAGCAATGTGTCTGAGACTGTAGTGGGGCCCTATGATTTTTCCAGTTATGAAAGCATAATATGTGGGTATTTTATTAGGGTGCAATGGGTGTGGAGGTTATTCTTTCCTGTAATAGACAGATAGCTGTCAAAAATGTATGCATCTAATCCTTATTAGAGCAGAAAACCAGAGCCTTATTAGGCTGAAAAACAGATATGGCAGAGGGGTCATTTTTCATATATTTCTTGAATATATTCTCATGTGACATTCTCTGTCCTTGATGCATCCTATTCCTTCTACTAATGATGGATTGCATTAGGCACCACTAGTTCTTCTTTGACCAGTTTCAAATAATCTGTGTATTTCAGCTAGTGCCCTGCTACCTTCTTGCCTTTCCCAACCTAACTTCTATTATGTCCTGTTCTCACTGGGTTTCACTAAGTTCACTTAAAATGGGGAAGTTTATATTAAAATTTGGTTTTCCCAGTCCTCTGCATTGTGCAAAATTGGTTTTAGCGTGACTCTCCTAAATGTTATGTTTTTAAAGGATTACAGATTACATATTCTGGAGTGAGCACTGTGATCAATTACATTAAGGACTATGAAGGGCCTATCAATAGATCCAATCATTCTGGCTTCTCAGATGGAATAACTGTCATCATTTGTGTACTGTAAGCATGAAACACATCATCTGGTACAATTATAGAAGCGTCTTAGACAAAATGAACTTATCAATTTGTTTTATTAACCCTCTCAAATATAAATCTAGGTCAGTCTAGGGTCAGGCTGTATCACTTCTACTCATGTTAACTTGTATTTCACCAGAAAGTAGGTTCTTGCTTTCAGCATGGATAATATTACACAAGTTACTCTAGACCAGCTGACATACAGTAAACATCCATGAAAAAAATGTTTAGTCACATCCAGTGTGAGATGACTAGCCTTAAATTAAGCTTGCATTCTTGCTTAATTAAATTAAGCTAGCCCATGTTCGCAGAGACTACTGACAGTGACTGAGCCTCAGCTGGCAAATATCCTGTAATAGCCATGACAGTCTGAAGGCACATTGGAACCCTGCAATTAAATGCAAATTTTCTGGGATTTTGTTGTGTTTATGTTTGTTTGGGGGTTTTTTTAAGGAGAAGCTCAAAAAAATCCAGACATTGTTTTTCTTGTAAAGTGGTCCTGAAAAATGAAGAC
Source organism: Gorsachius magnificus (assembly GCA_034008185.1). NCBI lineage: Eukaryota > Metazoa > Chordata > Aves > Pelecaniformes > Ardeidae > Gorsachius > Gorsachius magnificus. Next base: position 172,355,605 of record CM067081.1, read on the forward strand.
CTTCTGTGAGCTTCAAGCACCAAAATGTCTATTCTAAGTCTAGCAAGCAAGTTTGTAATCAAAAACGCTGTCATCATTAATGGGCTTGAGACTTTGGGGTGGGAAGCTTTTACATTTCAGGTATACATGCTTAGTCTTTTATAATGCCACAAGGAAGTTAAGCCCTAGTGCTTTAAGCTCCACAGAAGCCCACTCCTGCCACTGCACAGACCTGCACTGAAGGAAGAAAAAGCTATGGGACTGTGACAGTCAGGTGCAAGTTAAGCCCCTGAAAAACTGAGAGGCGATCTACATGAAAAACAACGATTAACACTTCTTTGAAAAGGCAGACTTCATCAATGTATAAGCAATATTAAGAGTGAAAATTAGATCAAAGATTGCATTTTATGTTTTAAAAAACCTCTACCTAAAAAGCAACATGACTCATGAATTTAAAAAAACCCTTAGGTTTCACGCTTCAGTCATTCCTCAACTGAATCTTTCAACTGAGCTGACAAATTGTTTGCTTTGCCTTAGCTGGTAAAAGGGGAATCTGCCAGCTGAATGGTTAGTACTGTGGCAAAAAGTGCTTAGCAAACAATCATGAACCTATTCAAAAGGAGGGAGATGAGGCTGTTAGAAAAATCAGGGAGGGAGATGATGCTTTTAGAAAAATCAAGTGAGCATGCAACAAATAGCAGCTGTGACATGGAAGGTAGAGCCTAATGTAACTGTGAGAATCCAATCACTGAGAAAAAATGAAATTACAACAGAAAAAGGTGTCCATTACTGAAGTTATATTTGGATTTTCTTTGGTAAATAATTTGAGGTAAAATCCTTTCACTGAAGGTTAACATCATGCAAGCCATAAAAGCATTAGCATTTCAGAGGAAAAAGTTGTTCATCAAGTCTGTGACAGGGAAAACTAATTACTAACATGCAAGAGCTATTATAACTGGACTGTACAAAAGAAAAACAAGAACAAAGATTAAGTGTGCATTTTACCCTCATCCTCATGAGACAGCATATGTAGAACTAGATTCTTTGGTTTATACCAACTAGAATCTGCCCTGTTTAATGTGAACTCAAGGTAACAGAAACACATATAATTTCAAGAGGTTTGGGATTTACTAGGGGTGTGGGTTATATTTTTATTTTTCTCCCTTTTTGGGATTTAAAACACCAGTAAAAAAACTCACATAACTTTCAGAAATTAGAGCTTTTCATTTCAATTGTATTTTGCTAGAGCAAAAATAAATTTCAAGCTGTGATCCACCCTTCCACCCCTCTCCCCCCCCCCCCCCCCCTTGGTTCCTTGGCTTTGTCCTATCAATCATTATTATGATCCTGCTACAATAATTACAACTTTAATCAATTTTCAAACAACATTGCTCAGTGGACTGTGAAGTGCAGTTGAAGTCCGTCATAAGAGAGGTCATACCAAAAACGATCAGAAATAATGCTTTTTGCAGATTGGAGGAGTGGTTATGCATAGGAAAGACAGAGAGATCACCTTCTTATCAGGCTTTAACATTCATTCAGTACAGCACTGAAATAATTATAATTGTGCACTTGGCAAACTGAAACATGAATTAGTTCTCAGTTGGATACTCTAGTTGCCATAATAACAGAAGCTCTCCAGGCATTGGGATGGCATATATCTTCCAATAAATTGTATTTTCCTAAACATACAAGAAAAAAATTCCTTTTTGCAAAGTGTCCCTGTTATAATTTGATAATATGACCTTGCACGGTAAAACAACAACTCACTGTTAGTGACCAGCACTTGCTCTGCTCCAGCACTGGTGCCTTAAAGCAGCTTCTGCCTTGATGCTGTTAACACAGCTTCATGTTGTCCAAGTGAGGTAGTAGGCTCTAACAGAAAAATATAGGGTACTTGAGGTGTTTCTTATGTAGAAGTTCCTGAACAGAGTATGTGCAAGAATAATTTCTATTGCACTAGGAGATCAGAAAAATCATCAGAGGAACCAACATATAAATGTAAACAAGTCCTTGTCCCAGTTTTCTTCAGTGAAAGCCACTCAAGTCAGTGACAAACCTGTTATCATCTTCAATTGGGACAGGATGTCTTCCTTACAAACCAAATAGGTGAAAAGTAGGGGCACATGGTCTGAAAGGCTGCAGAAACTATAGGGCAACAAGACCTGTTGGTTGGGAACAGCCTCTCAAGCAGAAGGACCCTTGAGAAGTTTCCTGTTTGAAATAGCATGCTTGTTTATTTTTTCCAGGTTTGCCACTTACAGTGCTACGTCTTGTTCTGTTTGGATTTTGTTACTAATCAAAAACTCTCTCTTCAAGAGTCTGACTTACTGGCTGCCCCTGCCCCCACCCCTGGTTTTCAAAGTGCCACCAAGACAGAAATGGCTGGCAGGGGAAATTAGTGCTAGAAAAGTATCAATATATTAAAGCATTTATTTAAAAGACATAACTATTTGGACATTTTCCAGCATTTCAGTATTTCAGGCACAGGATATTCTGTATATTGTGTAGAAGGATCGGGGCAAATCATTGCCACTAAACTACGCAGTGAGTGAGACTGCACTAAAAAACCCCCTTTGGTTCTTCTAATTGGGTATGCAACCTTGTGAATCAAGTAGGCTCCTAAGGCTTAGGTATATGCACAGGGTTATCATCCCCCTTGTAGCAGGTCTGCTCTACATGCTCATAGTAATCACCAATGTTTAATTTAACAGATGGTTGGAAGCTGTACAATTCCTCTTAAGAGGTATGGGGTATGGTTATATCGTTCCAAATGCTGAATTAAAAGTAGAAAACCAACACCAAGTGATGCTGCTTATCCATGTAAGTCAATCTATCATTTCTTCAGCTTTCCGAGTCTCTCTGATCTGAAATGTATGAGGCAGTTTTATAAGTATTACTGCCTTTTCTTGTCATTTAAGAGGCAAAAAGAGAGGTGCATATTAAAAATCTATTAACTTTACAAATAAGTAATTTATGTAAAAGTTAGATCTACGTATCCTGTTATTCTTACTTATAGTTCCCTGAATGAGGCAGAAAAGCTAATTACTTTTATTTATACAGTCCCATTAGAGTAGAGTACTTTACAGCCAAGTAGAAGAAACAAATCACTGCTCTGGGGACAGTGCTGTCTGCAATGAATATAGCAGGGCAAGCAGGGACAAGAGCCAAAGGTAGGAGTGAGGTTATGGGAAGACCAAAGTTAGGGAAGTTCAAGAGATGATCTCTTTGTCTTGTCAATTCCAGAGATTCTAAGCAGGAAAGCATCAAGATGGGTGGGACAATTTGGGATTTGTCACGCAGTCCCATTCAACCCAAATTTCTGAGAGCCCAAATATCACTCGGTAGTTTTACAGTAAGAAACACAAATGGATAAAGCAATCAATTGCAGTGCAGCTTCCCACATTGTCTGTCTGCCTTTTTTTTCCCCTGAAGTAGTAAGACTTGTCCCCAGGAATCCTGTTAAAAAAACAACAAAAAAGTCCTGTATACTCTATCAAAAGGCCGCTCTTCCCCTTGTTTTGCCATTGAATGCCTTCTTTTCTGCAGTTTATCTTCAATTCTATTTTAAAAGCCCACATTTCTCCATCACGACACTTTCCCCAGTTAAATCAATTTCTCATCAAAACTTGAATTAAAGTGGCTTCTGGTCTCACATCAAAATTCATAGACTTGCTTTCAGAAGTACAGGTTTTTTATGTCTTGGGGCTAGGACTGACATGGACATTTCCTTCCCTCCCCCTCCCCATGCTCCTCTTCCCCACGCCCCTGCTTTTTGTTTAGCTGTTAGTGAGTTGTCATGGTTACTTTTTAATTTGGGTGGTGAAAAAACAAAACAGCAAAAGTGTCTTTGAACCCTCTAGAAAAAGAAGATAGTAGGTTCAGGTCAGTGTCTAATCTTCTGCATAGCTTTGCAAGGTAATAACACTTGATACAAAATCGGAGGCCTATTAAATTTGCACACTTTGTTTATAAATGCTTTTGGGATGCTTTGGTCCAGTTTTGCTATCATTTTGCATTGTTTCCCTTAGGCCTAATGAAGTCACTGGGATTCCACCTCTGCAAAGTAAAAAATTCTCATAATCAGGATGGGTGGTCTTTTTCATATTACATTTTTCAAATTAGCTGTATGGAATCCACGCGTGCTTGCCAACTTGCATTTGCTTCTCCCTTCTGTCTCACTGATCATTCACTGGGAAACTATCAAGGTCCAGCCTGCTTCTCCCAGCTCAGCTTCTCCCTATGGTCAATTAGCACTTGTCCAGTTTCTAAAGGTATTTACAGTAGAAATCATGCTTTTCAGTCCCTGAGTACCCTTTCCAAGCATACTTTGCATATGAAAGATCAAATCTTTACATACATGCAACAAGCTATCAGCCAAGGCAACCAGAGAACCCAAGCATGCCAGCCATTAGCAGGCCATCTTCAGGCTTTGCAGGCCAGAAGGCTGTAACAGTTCAAAACATGCAGAAAAAAGAAAAGCTTCTGATTTAGTTCTTGTCAGCTCTCCTTTTTGAGACTTAGTGTATTATACTCTAGGTGTCCCAGTTATGACCTTCATTTAGCTTATGCATTACTTCCAGAAATCATAGAATCATAGAATCATAGAATGTTTTGGGTTGGAAGGGACCCCTAGAGGTCATCTAGTCCAACCCCCCTGCAGTGAGCAGGGACACCACTAACTAGATCAGGTTGCTCAGAGCCCCATCCAACCTGGCCTTGAATGTTCCCAGGGATGGGGCCTCCACCACCTCTCTGGGCAACCTGTTCCAGTGTTTTACCACCCTCATTGTAAAGAATTTCTTCCTTATATCCAGTCTAAACCTACCCTGGTTTAGTTTAAAACCATTACCCCTTGTCCTCTCACAGCTGGCCCTACTAAAAAGATTTTCCCCATCTTTCCTATAGGCCCCCTTTAGATACTGAAAGGCCGTAATCAGGTCTCCCCGCAGCCTTCTCTTCTCCAGGCTGAACAAGCCCAACTCCCTCAGCCTGTCCTCATAAGAGAGGTGCTCCAGCCCTCGGATCATTTTAGTAGCCCTCCTCTGGACCCGCTCCAACAGTTCCATGTCCTTCTTGTGCTGAGGGCTCCAGAGCTGGATGCAGTGCTCCAGGTGGGGTCTCACCAGAGCAGAGTAGAGGGGCAGAATCACCTCCCTCGACCTGCTGGCCACGCTTCTCCTGATGCAGCCCAGGGTACGGTTGGCCTTCTGGGCTGCCAGTGCACATTGCCGGCTCATGTCCAGCTTTTCATCCACCAGCACCCCCAAGTCCCTCTCGGCAGGGCTGCTCTCGATCCTTTCTTCCCCCAGCCTGCATTGATACTGGGGGTTACCCCGACCCAGGTGCATGACCTTGCACTTGGCCTTGTTGAACCTCATGAGGTTCACACAGGCCCACCTCTCCAGCCTGTCCAGGTCTCTCTGGATGACATCCCGTCCTTCTGGTGTGTCAACCGCACCACTCAGTTTGGTGTCATCCGCAAACTTGCTGAGGGTGCACTCAATCTCACTGTCTAAGTCATTGATGAATATATTAAACAGCACGGGTCCCAGTACGGACCCCTGAGGGACACCACTCGTCACCGGTCTCCATCTGGACATTGAGCCATTGACCACTACCCTCTGGATGCGGCCATCCAGCCAGTTCCTTATCCACCGAACAGTCCACCCGTCAAATCCATAGCCCTCCAATTTAGAGAGAAGGATGTTGGGGGGGACTGTGTCAAAGGCTTTGCAGAAGTCCAGATAGATGACATCTATTGGTTTTCCAAATAGACTCAGGTGGGCTCACCTGATTTCAGGATTAGCAAAATTATGGTAAATGCCCTGACAAGCTGCAGTTGGCATAAGTGTGGTGTGGAGATCCTGCTTCCTAATTTTGTGCGTCTTCCAGGGAAACGTGAGAAATGTTTTCATAGCTTCACTTGGAGTTACCTGGGCCCAGGTGCATGCGTCAGTTTTCCCTGGATCACTGTGGGCTTTGTACAGCTAATTACATGTTGATATCAGAACAAAGCTAAGAAGTAGCTAAATATAATCACAAGACTTCACCTTCCTTGTCCTTATTCCTAAAATTCCCTCAAAAAAAAAGTTTTTTAGTCATAACAAACACCGCAGGCAGAAAAGTTTGACCCATCTGAAGAATTTGCTGCAATAAATCTTCATTTGACCCATCTGTAATTCTTAGATTGAACAATGACAGGCAGCACAGGCAGAAAAAACAGACAGAAAGGTGCTCTCTTATTAGACACACTGATACAGTTAGAAAATATTTTCAGTTACTGAATCTTTCCATCAATCCTTAAAACTTATATTAATGAGAGAGTTGGTTGTAGACCTAAGTGGGTCTTTGCAAAAGCCCTTCATGGGCTTTGCAAAAAAGCAAAACAAGTTTTATTTCTTTTTAACATCTTTGGCTCTAAGATACAAAACTGATGGAGAAGCTCAATTTACACCCAAAGCTGTTCTCTGCCTTTAGCTTCAGGGAAAGCAGTTCCTCTTCTAGTCTCTAAATCATTTATAAAACTAATAAAGGAGAAGAGAAAGGGGAAACAATTATTCTACGCAAGAATATCCTAAAGACTATTTCAACTGATGAGAACAACAATCAGGAGAATTATTCCTTAAAAAAACCTAAAAAACAATGCCCCAAAATATCCAAAACCACAAACAGATTTACAGTTATATGCCTAAAAGACTAATTGCCACTCACAAACTTCATAGAGAAACTGCATTTCAGAGGGAGGAAGAGCAATTAAAATAACAGGGTTTTTTTTTATTACAGAGCCACTATGCTCTATCCATGAATTCTAAGGCGTGAGTGCCATTTGTAGAGCTCTGTTGTTATAAATAGTATGTTTATTTAAAAAAAAAAAATCCAATCATTAAAGGCTTTCTTTCATTAAGGAGTAGCAAAGGACAAAAAATGCTATGAAATGACAGTGGTTGAGAAGAAACAAATATAATTCTAGAGCAGGAAAAATACATGTTTTCTAGCATCCTACATCTTCATGCTGTCATATAAAAATGTTCACTGCCACAATAGGAAGAACAATGCTGGATTCCACAAACTGTGGGGGTACAAAAGTGACTCTTTGTTGTAATGACTGGCCTTGCATATTGGATAGAAACCAGAGGAGAGAATTGATTTAATGTAAGAAACAATACACTGCATCATACACTCATATAATGTAGAGAAACTTATGGTTGTGGCTGCAACAAACGTGTCAAAATAATAAATCAATTCGATGTAAATTTAATTTCTCATTGTAATAAAGAAAATACTGGATATGCAGGGACATCTCTTTTCAAGAAAATTAAGAGACAAAATAAAATATATTTATGCAGAAAAGAACAAAAAATGCTTTTCTGAGAGGAAAAAAGTCTAGAGAAGAAACAAGCAAAGCCTCCCAAATAATCTCTACTTTCTGGGATTACCTGGTACAGCAAATCACTGTATTAGTGGGTTGAAAAATCTGTTCACCTGGGTTAAATAATTCCTGAAATCAAAACTGAACTAAAGTTTGGCCATCAAAGCCAAGTTTCATTTCTGCTTAGCTCAAAAAAGAACCGGTGGGTTAATCTATTCAAACTCTGCAGGAACACTGCCTCATACAATCAGGTTCAGAGTTTCAGAAAAACAAAAATATTGATGTAAAACCAGAATGTCAGCAGCTAAAGCACCAGTGATGCAAGGGAACATAGGCTTATGCCTATGCCAAATAAAAAAACCCCTGCAACTGTGCTCACTGCACACGGCTTCCACGCTTGTTTCTTCAAAAGGAAATCTTAAGGTTTTTTAAAACATAAATTTGTGCTCAAACGCACACAAACTGACACATATTTGTAAATATAAACAACAATTTAGTCTTCAAACTTTGCACAGAAGTGTCTGTAAGCTCAAAAATTTCAGGAAGTAAATGTAATTATGCTTTGCCACTGAAACTACATTCAAAATAAATGAGTATTCAGCAAGCATGCATGATTTAATCTATTTTATCTTACAACTTTTCTAGAAGGTCCACTCTGATGTTTCTGCCCTTCTGAAATGTAACCTTCAAGCTGTCCGGCTCTAGAAGTGTGGTACCACCAAAGAGCCAGTGCATCACAACAGGGTAAATATGATAGAATAAAGATTTTATGAGGAAGGGAAAAACATCAGTTTGAAATCTGAAAACAAACATAACTGTAAAGGTTTTTGAATCAAGTGGCATAACTTGAAGCGTGTATTCAGTCTTTCATGGGAAATAGATTGTTATGACCTCAACTCTGTTATACCATCTTCCCAGGCCAGCATTTCTGGTTGGTAATGTTTGGGTTTGATTTATTATTACACCAAAAGAAATTTTTTTAAGTCTACATTGTATTTTGTTTTTAAATTTACTGATACATACCCTTTCCTGTAGTTTATTCTAGCATAACTTGATCTTGGGGTTCCTTCTTTGTTGTTGGAATAAAGCCCATCCCCCTAAAACTGTTATTTGTTTCCACAAAAATGTCTGCACCTCCTCCCTGACACCTCCCTCTCCACCCCCTGCATAACAGAGGATATATTCCATTCCTTAAAACACATTCTTCCAATGTCACACTACTGAATCTCAGAGAGATTAAACATTCAGTATCCGTGTGAAGCAAAGCAGGGACTTTTCAAATTGCAGGGTCAGTCCAACTGAGGGAGCATGTATAACATCTGAGTGGGGTCTCTATTTTATTTCAAAGGGCCAGAAATATAAGTTACAAAAAGGTGAATGGTTATATGGGATTCTCTTTACATTTCCCACAATTTATTTCTAAATCTCCAGATTCTCTCATTAAAATCTCTCCTTTGCAACCCTTAGGGATGCAGCAAAGTAAACACAGTACTTCAGCTGTCATGGACTGTTCTCGCACTTGAACTGGAGGCAAAGCCTCTCTCATGCTACCCGCATTCACCCCTGTCGAGCAAAGCTGCTACGTGAATGCTTACAACACAGAGCCAGGTTAGAGAGTCCCAAGCCAGATCCAGATGAGCTGGTATATTTTCGTAGAATAATTTGGTGCATTACCGTTATACTAATTCAAACCCCAGAAGTAATACAGCCATCTGTGCCAGCTACAGAGAGCAAGTTCAGATGGGCCTGTATAAGAAGGCAGGACTAAAAAGCCACTGCAGAGCTGCTGTGTGGTTCCATCGGACATGGAGACGTATCAGGTATCTGCTGCCCAAAAAGCATGATGCTTGGAAGAGTAAGAACATCGGAAGCACAACACAAGGCAGACAGAACAGGATCTCACAGAGAAGGGTTTAGAGGTAGGAAGCCAGAGCAGGAGTTCAAGCACATATTTAGACTCTATCTCCATGAGAAAGGAGTGACACAGATCAGATTATTCTTTGCATGCTCCATATACATCATCTGCCATTTCATCCAAACCTACTTAAGCAAGGAATGGCCACATCTGAAGGCAAGGCTTGACCTTTGATAAAAATAAGGCATGACGGTTGAAGTTGGAAGTCAGAGACCCAAAGCCTCTCTAGTGCTCTACTCGTGCTCCTTGTTTTTTTCCACTGTAGAGCAAATCTATCAATGCATAGGACCTGAGTGCAACAGAACTAGGAAAGTATGAGAACATCAGTCTTAGGTCCACTAGGCTAAGAAGGTTCAGTCCATAGAAGATTAAGAGAAAACCAAAAGGTCAAAGAATCATGTCACTTCCTAACACCTCCTGCGCAGGACAGCAGCAGATTTGGAACTGATCATGTGACATTGTAGCATGAGAGAAAGGGGATCTCAGACACTAAAAAGACCATGTGTCTAAGTGAAGTCTTCTTTCCAGCTTTTGTAGCCAATTATACATTTTAGAAGCATTTTTACTGACATCATGTTTGTATGTCAACATAAAATAATTTATAAATATATCTTATTCATCAGCTTTTACTCCTATAGAGTTTAGAAACAACAATAACAATCAAATATAATAGTTACCATACCCCTTTGGCTAGATTTAGCGAGTAGAAATATTAAAAACTGCTTCCAGAGAAGTTTTTATAAAATATCAGCTGAAGTATAATTGCAGTAGAGCATAGAAGAAAGCCAGCTATAATAGGCTGTACTTTACTTACACTATGTAGTTCTCTCATACATAAAACAGGCAATATAACTCAATAAATTAGAATAATTTTTTAAAAAGTGTTGTTATAGTAACGGATAAAGGAATGCACAGTGTATTAGTTATCAATGCTTTATTATTGAAAACAAAATTGAAATTCTCTTATCTGGCACATAAACAATTATTTCTACAAAAAGGAAAGCCTACAAATCTGATAATTTATACAAATAACAGTTTTTCAAAAAATAAAATTTTAATTTAGTAAACTTGTCTTGTGCTCTTTTATTTTTTTAGCACTGTCTGCAATAATCCACCATAAATCCCTGAGCAGAGAGACATATTTTAAACATGTTTTAAATTTATCCCAAAAGAAGAAAGTTATCAAGCCCAGACCTATATTAAAAAAATGTATTCAGGGACATTCTTGTTGAATTTACACTAATCCTTTTTTCTTTGTTTTCTTTTTTTTTTTTTTAAAGAAACAAACAAAACCAGTTATCAATGCAAGCATGACACTACATCACAGGAGTGCTCCCCCTCTCCCCCTTTTGTGCAATGAATAAAAATTACTAAACAAGAATGAGTACAAGTTGAAGGAGACAAATAACATAGTGAATGGTTAAGACCAAGAAGCCATCGAAATTTGATGGCTGTTGAGCAAATAAAGCTGCAGGATACCACAGTTCTATACTGAGTTCAGTTACAGTTACTATCTAATTTATTTCTATACTTTTTCCCACAAGTCAGTAAAGCAGAATAAGTTCAAGCTACCATTGTATTCTAACACTGGTTTCAATGATAAAGTAGAAATTCAAACTCTAACCCTTCAATTTTGCTTTTCCAGCCATAACATTATTTGAGTAAAACTTAACACACTCCACAAAACCAACCAACCTTGTTTCTCTGGCCCTTCTGATAGGCCAGTTGTAAACTTAGCAACTTATGGTATTTTAGCGAGCAAGAGGAAAGAAAAGGAAACACACATTACTACAATTTTTTACTATACTGACTCTGAAACACCTACTCCTCAATCTATTTCAATACAGATTTAAAATCCAAGTGCAAGGGGAGAATGACCACGAAAGTAGAGTATAACTCAAGTGTGCTCTTTCCCATTAGGTACACACACTAACCACAAAAAAATGCAAGGAAAACCAAATAAAAGAAAAAGCAACACTTACAGACTGTTGTGTTAATGGCAGGTAACATTGCTGCAGTCAAGTAATAAATAAATAAATAGAGCAAAGTATTCTTCTCTACAGTTTTGCTGGAATGGTGCTCAACAGTTAAAAAGCAAAAAAAGAAAAAAAAAAAAAAAGAAACCCAAACCCTTTTTCAGTAATAAAGAGTTTTTAACAGAAGATCCTGAAGAAGCTTCAGTTCAAGGTGCTCTGCCACTTTAACATTATATCTACCATTATGAAAAGAACTGTGAAGCAGATACCAACAGGTCATTAAATGAAATAGTAAATTTTCGTACAAGCAATAATACTTATTCCAAAGAAAGCAAGCAGTTAACAAATGGCCTGGAAAAAAACTGACTAAAGCTTCAATATACTGCAATTTAAAATAAATTATTTTTACATTTAAAAACTGAAGGATAAAACAGTAACTAGGCCAAATCATTCTGAAAAAGAAATAAACTGAACCTCACCAAAAGCATATTTAGATATTTGACAGTTCTGCTGCTAGCACACGTCAGAATACAAACAGAATGCTAATATTTGGTTAGAATCTGAATAGGCAATATTATTTAAAACACCACCACTATGAAAAGTAACTGGCAACCACCTTTACAGATTTCTCTTGATCTACACTGTTTTAATCATGATCTGATCCAGTCCCTTCAGTTATTTGCTAGCCTCACCAATGTATAACATTCCCTTTTCTCTGAGTTGCTCATGAAGTCTCATTTGTAGTATATCCACACACGAATATTTTCAAATGTCCCTTGGCTGAGTTATTGGAAAAATATTGTATGCAGAGTCCAGTTTAAAGCTGGTCTATCTGACAGCAATGTAAAGAGTGTCAAAGACATTGTTCTATACCATATTTTTTTTTTTTTTTAAGATGACAGTCTGACCACACTCATTTGATATCAGGGCAAACATTGGTCTTGCTTGTATTGCTAAATCATACCTCTGGACTTTTTTTTTTTTTTTTTAACTTACCACTCTACATACACATCTGATGTAGAATATGGGCAGTTCCTTGCTCATTATGTCTAGCCCACAGCCATTTGACTGTGTATCCCAAGAAAACTGCAATAAAACTTAACAAGCTGAAATAATATGCATGTTCCCAGTAAACAGTTATGAGTGCTGTCATCTAATCAGAAGTGACAGGTTTGGGAAAAAAAAAATTGGCCATATAAGCTGTGAAATTGGTAAGCAAGTGGTCCTAAAGTGACATACAGCAGCATTAAGACAAACTGCAAACACACTGAATTTAATATACATTTTAATGAGTTACAGTATCAGCAAAATACTTTAACCTACTATTATCACTTTTACTCCCATATGGCTTGGTGTATACTGTACAATTTTCCCTTAGTATTTCTATGACAGTATACATTTCAAATACCCACCCAAAAGCAATATGGGATTTGTAGTTATTTATCAAATATGCCAAAACACCTTCTCTCAAGTGCTGTGGTTCTAAATATTTTTATGGGTAACAAGTCCTTCATGAATATCTCAAAGTCTCCCTTCTTCTATTTATCTAGCAAAACAACTTACACCAAAAAAGCAGAATAGCTTCCCCTAGCAGCAATTAAGACTTCTGATCCTTGCAGTCAAGTCCGATGAGTTCTCTGGCTGGACAACTGTGTGGAAGTTCTAGTTTGTGGTTTTAATAAATTTACGAAAAAAAAGTTCAGAGTTTTCATCATCATGTTTTGGATGTCTTCAAACCTTGTTTCTCCATGATATTCCACAATTTGCGAAGATTGGACTGAGTGATGACATCATCAGGTTTAAGTTGAAGAGCAAGGAGGTAGTTTTCTTCAGCCTCTTTCAGTTTACCATTCAGATGGAGAATGGCTCCAAGATTCATTAGGGCAGCTGGATACTGGTACAAAAAAAAAAGGGGGGGAAGGACAAATATTAGGAATATTTTCAGTTTTTCTCCTCAGACAATCTTCTTCCACTTAAAGAAATTATTCCCTTATGGTCACAGATCTTTCATGGAAGCAATTTAGCAATTTAAGCAAATAGAGATAACAAGAAAAAGTTTCTGAACAGCTGCTGTACACTTTGTGCTTTAAACAGGGCAAGCTCTGTTGTCTACAGACATAGACTTCTCTCTCTAATGAGAAAACACAGAACTCACAAAGCTTTACATGTGGTAATGTTGGCAGAGCACAGTTTCCAAGAGAAAATTAAAGTAATCCAAGAGTCGATTAAAGACAGGAATTTAATTTTAATTCAACCCATTGCCAATAAAGAGTTTATAATTGTTGGGAATAGTTAACACATTGGAACTCATCCCTTTTTTTCTTCATTATAATAGTAGAAAATACAATCTATTCTCAGATTCTAAGGATGTTCAGGGATCCTAGGATATCCATTTAGATTCAGGCTGTGGCAATTATTTCTTAATGAACAACTGAATAAGATTAACAATGGTGGAAACACATTCTATTTTAATAACAAAGATGTGAAAATTTCATAACAAATCCATTAAAAAGCTTCTTAACATTGCTAACAGTTCTTCCGTCTTCAGCTAAGACAAAATAGGGGGAGGTTGGTTTATTTTTTTCTTTAGCTTATTCCACTATGAATAATAGGTCGTTCATAATAATTAAACATGCCTAGTTACTGGACTTAACAAATATTACAAGGGCAGAAAAGCAGATTTATGAAGCTGAAGAGAACAGTCTAACCTACCTTTTTGCAAGTACCTAAGGTGTTCAGATGCTAGTGAGAGCACAGTGAAGGAATTTGCCAAACCTGTACCTTGCATTTCAAAGAAAAGGGGGAAAAAATACTATACTGAGTTCACTATGGTTCTCCCCCTCAGGTCACTATCATTTCCAATGAGCTCCAGGAACACTCACTTTCAAAGTCACATAGTTTTGCCTCAGAGGATAAGTGTTTCAAGACACCACTCATCAGTGTTCTGATCAAAGTGCAATACTCAAATTGTGAAGCCACATAGAAACTTCAGACTACTGGGTGGGTGTTTTGGTATGCTTTAGAAGCCCTTCAGTGACAACAACTTCAGGAAAACATGGTAGGTAGAAGGCCAATAAAATACGCACAAGAGTTGGTCTCCCAGACTGATGTGATAATAGGAAGTCATTAGGATGAGGAAGGCTAACCTATGTTCCAAATCTCTCTACTAGCAAGTTAAACTCATTACACTCAACCTTCTGAATAAAACTTCATAATTCTTGTGTCCAAACCCTACATTTTGTGGTGGAAATGTTGTTCATAAAATTCTCCAGTTTTATATCCTTCAAATTTTTCCTTTTTTTTTTTTCAGCTTTCTTCCCGCTTCTTTTCACCTATTAACATGTGTATCACAAAAAACTCAGAAAGAACTGTGACACATTGTCAGAACAACTGGCTTCCAGAGTTTCAAAATTAAGCAAAACAAAATGAGTTCAGCCCCCCCTATTGTAAACATCATAATGCTAATGCAGTGGAATCTGAAGATGTTATTTTAGATTTAATTTTTCTTGCTTTACCCTGACAGATTATTTCCACCACCCCATGTCAGTTATTTCACTCTACTAAAAAGCAAAACAAAACAAAAGAAAACAGCTGGATTTTATAAAGTATTCCCAGTTAAATACTCTCCAGAATTTCCTCTTTAGTCATATTCTGTACAGAGACGGAAAACTAAGCCCCTGGAACGTAGTCTTTGCTATGGACAACACATATTGGCAACCACATTATCATAGTTGCACCTTTGCAGTGCCAGTCTTGCATACTATTTTATAATGGAATAATACACTCCATAATTACAGATGTTCTGGGGTGTAATTGAAATTATTCAAGTGAAGAATGATTGGAAAACAGCTCCACTGTATATGGATAGCTAAGTCTAAATATCCACATATTTTATTTATTCATTTATTTTAGATTTAAGATTGAGAGAATTTTCTCAAACCATGAGTAGGATGGACCTTTCCCACTAATTGTGATCCTTATTTGTCTAATTAGAGTTTATGAACTAAACAGCTTTTTTTCAAGAGCAGTTATTGACACAGAACTGTCTTTTCAGTTGAAATATAACTATGTGCATATATTTGCATCTAGACAAAGCTTACAATGGATAAGGATTAAAAATCCTTAAACCTAGAAAAACTTGTACTAAGAAAGACACATGTTAAGATGTGCTCAGGGCTAATTCTACAGCATCCACAAACTTATTGTGTGGGAAGTAACACAGTTGTCTCATATGGTTTCCAGAATTCCTCTCCATTTCCTTCACACCCCCCTGAAAATATGGAATGTGCATGGTACTAATCAAGTACTCTAAAGAACGTCATGTACATAAGACTATATGCTTAGCTAAGAAAACCCTTCTGCCATCATGTCTTTAATTTGATCTATCATTTCACTACAGCAAGCAACAGAAACATCTAGAAAAAGAACAAACTGCATGCCTGTTAACTGAACTTGAAATTTTCCAACTCCTACACATAACTGCTGATTTCCTGGAGACCCAACAAATCTTAGGCCATTAATGTTCTAAACAAATGTATCCATGGAAAATGTGAACTGATAACTCATTTCAGGTAGTGCTGAAAGTTCATTCCAGCCCCTCCATGTTCGAAATGAGGAAGTGCACAGGATTTTGGGAAGACTGGTCCCTAACTTTCTAGGGTATCAGCCACCCCAGTATCTATGGTTTATTGTAACAGTTGCAAGAATTTTGGGTGACTGCAAGATTATACATCAGTGCCATCACTCTCTGACAGCTATAAATGACGCTCTGAGGACAAGAGAGCAAGAGACATTCGCTATAGTTTTTCTTCACATATATTGTCTTTTATTAAAGACAGCTGATAAAACTTTTCAGTGCATTAACAAAGGCAGTCGACAGCTACCAGTGCAATAACATGGGACTTGTAGCACTGTATAACAAATGACACCACCTACTACTTCAGAGACTTGAAAGGAGAAACAGGCCTGCCTTCATTTCCTTTTGGAGACAGATGCTTTACATCAAAAAAAGCTGACTGGCATTTCTATCAGGGTTATAAATGCTGTCTTTTATGGTCTATTGGGAATTATTCCCTTTATTAGCATTTTTATCATGGTGAGCTTGTTTCCTTAGTGGTTTTTTTGGGGGGTGGGGAGGAGCTCATGGGGAGGAAAGGAGAGGAATAACAGAGTAGTTAATGAATAACAAAATAGCAAAAGGCATGCATTTAGTTGCCTGAGGTGTTTTTGGCTTACATTGATGACAATTCTTTCAAACTTTCTTTAGACAACCAAAATGGAAGGAGAGCCTTTGGGCATGGAAAAATCTTAATGTAAATTAAAGTCCTCTCTAAAGTTAGAGAACTATGGAATCTCCCAATAATTCAAAATTATTCTGATTAGTATTTCAGGATTACAGTAATGTAACCAAGTACAGTATTGGACCCACAAACAGAACAAATCTTAATGACACAGAAGATGAACTGATTCCTTGTTCATCATCTCTATCTCTATGTATAGCAAATGCCATATCAGAAGAACAGTCCCAAACAGAAGACGGCAAATTTACTCCTATATACGCCTGAGAAGTTATGGAGAGAGAAACAAATACACAAACACTTAAACCTAGATCAAAAACACCTCTTGCATGGCAGACAAGTATGAACAAACAACAGCCCAAACACAAGCAATGAAACCTGAAATTGTTTTCCCCAAAGCTATGCTTACAAGTGACCTTCTCTGCTCCAACCACAGAGGCCAGCGCAGCAGATTCTGAGATGAAAGTGCATTTTGTTGCTGCTGGGGTACTTATAAGGAAAATTATGCCAATTTTTACTCCAGTAGAATCACAAGTGCAAGCTACTTCTCACTTAGCCATTTTAAAAGGTCACTGAAAAGATGTTGCCAATATTTGTCTTGCTCTTAATGAATTACTGCAGTGTATGATCCTGTAAATGTCTCAAAACAACCCCAGGACTGTTTAATGAATATTGTAATCAGCATGGGCAACCCATCGGAAATACAGAGGCTAAGTATTTTGTTTTAAAACAGTGCAATTAAGGACACTTGTTCTTTTAAGCGTTCCTGTTGAGTAAAGTCCATACTTACAAGGACACAAAATGTCATTCACGTGAATATTGCATCCCAGCACTTCTAGTTAAATATGGGTGAAGAATTCGGATATTTCTCTTTGATAACTGAAGATACATAGGGGGTACAATGACTGAGTAGTGAAGCAGCAGAGTATTAGGTGTTGAATGGCTCACTAAGCATGAGAACAAAGCATGGCGGACTGCTTCATCTTATCAGTGACCATGCAATAATGCACTGTCATGCCTTTTTTGTCCTCCTACAGTGATGGCAAGGATGTTCACTTGAACTTTTATTACTGGTGTTATTGCTGTAGCACAGCATAATATTTTCTGAAGCAATCAAAATGTCAACAGCTCCTTTTTTATTGCTAAAGATAACTGTGGACACTGGGGACAACAGAATAATTTCAGGGGTGGCACTGGCTTTTGACAGACCTCACAACTTTTGAGTAAAACCATGACCTAGGAGCTGCCCCAAGATGTAAGCATACTACTTTAAAGCATGGATGTGGGCAGAGAAGGTAGAAGGAGAGGTAGGGGAGGCACATGCAGCAAGATGGTTGCTACCAACTGGATCTTACTCTCCAATGCAATACATTGACAACAGTGTAAATTCAGCAGTGACACTTGGAAGTAGACCTTTTTATAGGAGCGACCTAGTGTTGCCAGGTAAGGCAAGTGCCAGTTATTCCTTCCAGAGACTCATGTTTCTACCTGGTTCTCTATGCTATGAGGCTTCTTAAGAACTGCAGTTTGAATATGCTATGTCTGGTACTTTATTCCAAACAGCCCATGAATCACAACTAAGACACTGATCTCCAGTAAGCTGGCTAAGATGACAAGAGTAAATTGTCTAGGAACAGAAAATTTCATGCAAAAAGCATTCTGGAACAAGATGACAGGATGTATGGAAAAATACTATGGATCAAAGGGAATAAAAAAGCATAAAATTCAGAGTTGAGAGGGATTTCCTGCGTCATCAGCCCAGATAGCAAAGCATTCAGTTCTGCTGGAAAACAAAAAAATCAGCATCTTTGCAAACTCTTAAAATGGAAGAATACTCTGCAACTTTTCCTCTAAGACAGTTAAGCACATTATTTAAATTGCAAGTCTGCTCATGAACAATTTCTGTAAGTATGTTCTTGTGTCAACAATAGCTTTCAGCTTAAATAGTGAAGAGGGGAAATTGAGAGAAAAGCATTCTCCCTGGAAGTACTATTTGAATAAACATTGCAAAAAGCACAGTTTCCACAGTTGTATTAGTCAATAACGAACCTAAATGTCTCTGCTGCAAAGGGAGCTTGCATCCCAATCTAATTACCTTAAGACTGACTAAAATACATAGCTATATAAATCTAACTAACAACAAGCCTAGGCTCCAGAGGGGAGTGGATCTTTGGATTCAGTCATCATCTCTAAGAGTATTCCGTTGTTAACACTGATAGAGAACAACCTTAGTTATTATTTACTAGTATGTCATTAAACAGAGAAAGCCTGCATTTAGTGCTCTATTCATATTTTGTTCAAAAAGTAACGAATTATTAACCTCCGGGGAAGATGAACAACCTCCAGAAAAAAAAAAAAAGTACATCAAAAAAGAAAACATACAAAAAATAAGGTAGACAGGAAAAATAGATCATTTCTGCTGAATACTGTTTATGTAATAGTCTCATGTAACGATAATATATCAAGTTAATAAGGCAGAAGAACAGTACAAGTTAATACCTGGTCACATTAATAACTGATGATGCTATATAAATGTTAGGTCATGTAATTTTTTTAAAATTTTTTTTTAATTATTTTACATTTGGACACTCTCATCTGGACATTCAAAGCAAATGACATTTTAAGCTGCCTGGTAAAAAGGAGAATATACATGGAAATTTTTTGTATACATCTAATCTTGTGTGCTTTCAAACACTGGAGACTATCCTGTCTAGAATTGCAAAGTACAGGATATGTACACTTAAAACGACAAATCAGAAGTGAAGGAAGGGGTCTTTACCTTTTTTTTATATTTATGGGTGGCAGATGTGGGAGTTTTCATCTACAAGCATACTGTGAAATTATTCAGTTTGCTTGTAGATTTAGACATCAGTATCATTAAGGAAACCCACAGCTGTGAGTCAGGGAAGAGTTCTAGACTTGGCATGGGAAGGAAGCATCAAGCAGTCTACTTTATTTCTCAAATTATCACATCAATAGGGGACATGGTAGCATCAATGTTCTCCAGCCAGTAGAGATTTTTTTTTTTTTCCTCAACATCTTTTTTCATCTTAACCTTCAGAGACTGCTCAGAGTTTTAAAAACATAGCTATTCAAAACAAACAAGCATGTGTAGATATACGTTACATCTTCTCAAAATCTATCTACCATTGGCCTTTATACAAATTCAGAGTATAGTTTTATATATCAGGAAGAAAACAAAAGCATGTGTTACAACTGGTAAAGGCTGCAGTTCATAGCAACATCTCAAAAAGTCCCACAAAAATGTACTTACATTTGTAATTTCTGTGTATCTAGATTTTTCCCCCAATGGCCATGCATCAATTGCTTTGATTTATGCTTAAAAAACTTCCTAGTAATCACTCTCAGTTTATATAGAAACTGTGATGGACATTTTTAGATAACATACTTCTATTACCATAATAAAAGCTAAACAGGAACATACGTTATGAGTATTTAATATTATGGTTATATTAAAAACAAAACATTTTCCAGGACTCAAAGTGTTTCTAATTAAACTTCTTAGCTTTCCAGCTCAAATATTGCCAACTGTATAGGATATGATAATCTTATCCAATTTTCCTAGCACTTTAGGATTTCATTTAAAAAAAATCTTCAAATGACTTAATTTTTGTTTATAGAAACCCAACTGTGCTGTGATGTCTGCAATTTAATAATTTTAATACATAGCAACAATTACGGTATAAAACATTTTACAACTTCTTTACCTCACCTAACACAAGTACACTGCATGCTAATTAGGAAGCGTGTACTCCCAGCAAGTGGGAAACCTGCTGAATAGAAATGTCATCTGTACTACCATACTGATAAATAGAAATTGCTCAAAATCTTTCAGTAACAGAATATTGTCCTATTAAGAAGAAGGGTTTTTTACAATGAAATTGAATCTGTTAGTAAATGTATTTCTTCATGCACTTTCTTTCTAAACCTTGGAAACCAGAAAAATAAATGGCTTTGTGTTACTGCCTGAAGATAAACGCCACTTTTAATTTAAAAGAAATGTAAAGCATTAACAGAAAAAATAATATTCTCTAGGTCCCCCACTAGCACACATGCAGGGCTGATTAGAATAGCTGTCCATATTAACACAATCAAAACTGGCTAATCTTCACAGAAAACTAATCTACAGATCATCTGAGATGATGATTGAAATTATACTCACAGTACATACTACTAGCACTAAAAAAAGGTTTTTTTAAAAAAAAATGTCACTGGAAAAAAAAAAATGATGCTGTGAATGAATGCATCTCCATCTATTTTTGCCCAGACACTGATTAAATCCATCAGCATGGAGGGAAGGCTGTATAGTTTTTCAAGATGCTCATCACAGGCATATGAAGTAGTGCATTAGAGCTTCCATTCTTTAGTAGAGTAGCCAACTACTGAAATTTCAGAAGGAAAAAGTTTTCACTTTTGGCCTTGAAAAGTTAGCTAAGTTCTAATGAAGGAAATCTCAAAATCACAAGATTTACAGTGTTTTAACTCAAGTTGTTCAGATGAATGTTAAGTGTCAAACAAGGCTTTGCACTTCTGGCTGACAAGTGTGGTCAGCTGAATTAAACGCTTGAGAACTAGATTAATATTGATATTGCTGTATGTTTTCCAAAACTATTCAGGTTTTTGCAGTTGTAAGGCATAGCTTTCAGGCACACTGTGTAAACCGTTATGCAGCTTGACATACTTGCTCTGAGCACACAGAATGAGAATCTTGCTAATTTGTTCAAGGCTTGTATCATGCACAGTCACTATGAAAACAACACACAGAAAAAGCATGATGTTAGAAACGGAAACAGGAAAAAAGACTAGGAGATCATTCGGCATTGTAGGAGGCTTCAGGATGAATTTTAGCCTTCATTCCACTCCTCCATAGCCACACTTTCTTTTGGCTAACTTGCCCTAGACAACAGAATTATTGCTCTATTGGTAATAATTTCATTGGCAGGTAAGTACGATTGATGTCTATCACATGAAATGATATGATTTCCGTAACAACATGGTTTATTAATAGTGTCTGAAGGCATTTTCAAATTGGTGCAAAATGTGGAAATGTTAGCGAGGCAATTTTGCAAAGTAAAACTCCATAATTTTGTAAATAAATAACAAAACTCCTTAGATGAAGTATTGTTCAAGGAACTACATTTTCATTAGACAGTAGATGCAACTGAAAACGCTTGAAAAAATCTTATTCATAAACATTTTCTTTCCTGAAATTTCTGCAGGGAAAACCTTAAAGTATTTGCCTATCAATCTTTTTTTTCTTCCCCTTTGTCCCTTTTCATCTGGCTCCTATCACTTCCATGCCTGTTGCATCATGCAGAAAGGTTATGGCCACACTGTATTGACTTCAGTTTTACCCACAGGATTATGAGAGCAGCTGAGAAAAGAGGCACATACTATCGGTCCTTTGCAAAAGGCTGAATTACAGTGCTCCATGTAATTCATAAGAATTCATGCCTTACTTTTTGGCAGCCAGTAACCTGCAGGTGTTCCCTATATAGCATTTAGCCATTAAATCTACAGTACATATTAAAAGTATTAACTTTCAGGCTAAGCGCAAGGATTTGATTCTTGCAGCTTAAAGATTTTAAGGCTGTAGCTTCTAAAACTTGGTCTTTTGATTGCTAATAGTAAGACCGCTGGGCACTAATTGCGCGCTAGGCTTTTACAAGGTTGTGACTTGTAAAAAAAATAAAACTACTTTCTGCTAGGGCAGGCCTTATTTACCACATCTGATCAGTGATGCATATGTTTACAGAGCTTTGCGAGTAATAATATCAATAAGAGCAAGATGCGTTCAGTAGCAGATCTACACATCCTACTGTGAAAGGTTGCACTTGATACCACATATGTCAATAACTGCTGTTTATTGAACAGAAGCTTTCTGTATTCTTCAAACTATATTTTTTAAGAAATGGACACAGGAAACAACACAAGACTGTGAATAATATTTTCCTTTTTATAAAGTTTTAATTAATTATTTCTAAAGGCACAAAAGCACAACTTGCAGAACTAGCACTAAGAAATGAAAGTTCAATTCCTGCCTCTGAAATTCAGTGTCAAAAAATTACATGGTGACAGCAGATGCTTGCCCCAAACTGCCCCAGAAAAAGCCTTCCATGACTGGAACAAGCTATAATCCAGGGCCACTAGAATCGCTGTGCAGTTCTGCAGTCAATGGCTCAGGTTAATTTGCCTTCTCACTACACATACCACCCATTCTATATAAATACCACAGGTTCCTACAGAAATTAACTTTGGGTCCTACCTACCAGCTGTCTTTTTGTTAAGGCTCATTTTTCCCCCTGGATCAAAACGTTTGTCTCCTGTGCAACTTCCATAGTCTCTGTTCAGGAAGCATTTTCTTCCTCTATTATGGGTAAAACATCCAATTTGTGAACTAATCAGCAAAAAACTCCATCAATGTAGCTATCAGCACAGAATTTTTCAAACAGAATTAATGAAGGATCATGTATTGATCTTTCAAAAATGAAAAAAAGTCTGATAGTTTTAAGTGTATTTAAATGCAGGAAGAAACTGAAGAAATGAAGCAGAACTACTGAGTTACAATAAAACTCCACCAAATAAGTCCACCACAGATAGATCAATCATTTACCCCACGGAATCTAAGCGACATACAGCAAACCCTCATATGGAATTTAATTTAGGGGTTTATTGTGGATTCTCATTTTTATTGTTGTTGTTATACTGGAAAAGATTTCTATTTTCTTCCATGCTGTAATTGTTTTCAGTGAGTTTGAGGCAGCCAGATGCTGAGGCAACTGGCACTGTTACAAACCATAATGTCAGATTAAAGTTACTTACTATTACAGGAAGACAATCTTTACTGGAACACCTGAAGAATTAGTAAAACTGCCTCAGCTCAGTACAGAGCTGTTCATTGTATGGAAGACATATTTCAAAAGGGTAGGTACACTTGAGTGTGTTTTTGCTCTCCAGTAAAACTAACGGTGCTAAGTAGTATAATGTACATGCAATATGCAGAGCTGACCAATATACAGTGGTTCAGAATGCTTCAACAAAAAGGGACTGTTCTTTGAGGGAAACAAAAAGCTATCCATTCCCTCCTCACTGCATCTTCTCATAGCAGACATCTGATTGCTGGACTGTAACCTTCCCAGGGAAAAATGCATTCAAACTGGTACTGGAGTTACTCTTAAAGACAAATTCCAAGAAAATTACTTCAGACAGACTTCTGCCACCCATCCCTTCCTAGATCTCAGACCAAACCCAGCCTTATTGTAGGGCATTTTCCCTCTATACAAACACTTAGATACACCCAGAGATGTGGGAGGGTGGGGGAAAATACTAGTTGCATCAAAACCACCTTGTGAAACAAAAATATAAGTTCTCCAGAACTTGTGGGGGGGAAAAAAAAAATCTAACAGGATATGCCAACCCACAACTAAAAATCATTCTTAGAATGAGAAATACATCAGAACTATATATTAGAAAGAAAATTAGGAAGTTAGTTATTGCAAAACATCCTACTGAGAATGTGCTGTTGTTGGGTTTATTTAATGAGCATTAAAAACGCTTCCTTATCAGTTCTAATTGCATAATAAATTCATTGCATTGTTTCCAGAATCAGCACTAGAATACTCTATTAGGAAAAACCTTGCAGGATTCTCTTTTAATTGTGTTCAAACAGATGGTTTAATTTCTGAAACGGCTAATCTACTGCTGTGAGTTCTATATTTCATGGCACTTTATTTTTGATTGACACTGAGGGCTACATTTACAAGGCAAAGCCAATCTTGCTCTCTCCAGGAACTGATGTGGGCAGCATAGTACCCCCTGCCATATTACTATCAGACTGTTAATCACAATCAAGTGCGTAGGTCTATCCATGATACATGATCTTCACTTCTACAATTTCAGCAAAGAGACTGTATCTTTACAAACTACTGCCTCCCATCATCTCAAAGCATGATGATTCCTTTTCTTTAAATCAATAGTACAACTCTAGACTGTGACTTCCTAGTAATTAGTTTTGCAAACCTATTTTTTGGATTATTCAGTAAATGAACATCATAGTTGAGCACAAGCACAACTGTTGCACAGTTTTTTTCATACTGAAAAGTAATCAGAAAAAGAAAAGCTATCTGTCTATTAACATGAGGATGAAAGTGCTAGATGAAACAAATCTGCACTCCAAGAGACATGCTTAGTTGACATTGTATCATTTTTTCTTCAAATAATTTTGATGGTGGACTGAACATATCTATATATCAGATCAAGACTTCAGATTTGCATAATGAAAATACATATAAAAAACAAAAAAAGAAATGTGACAACACTGAGATTTCCATTCAAGTTAACTAAGGTGCAGTCCTACAAAATGTCTGAATCAAGGTCTTGACAACAAAATAGCTCGAGTATTATTTGGTATGAGAATTTCTTCTCTTTGGAGAATTTATGACCTATCCATTGAGAATTACAGTCATCCGATGGAATGGGAAGAACAGTCTTCTGTATCTAGGTAGGTGCCTGGAGAGAAAACAGAACCTACACCTTAATACTTGGCTGATAATCTTCTTAGGAAACATCACTGAACTAGTAATAAACATGCATGATTTTTGAGAAAACATGGTCTTTTACTTTTTGGAGATTTAGTCACATAAACATTTTGAACACTGTGGGCAACAGAGTCTAGAATGGAAAATGGGTGCATAAAACAAAATACTCTGGGATATTTTTTTAGTGAAGAAAAGACTTTATTAGCAGGTCCAAGCAGCACAAGGGATTGCCACCAGACATACTGAAAACCTTATATGACCTATGTTCTAGGTGAATGTGACCTAAGTTCTAAGCACATGAATTATCAGAGAGTTTTTATGTATGTATGTTAAGCATAAAATCACTGTTTCAACAAAATCTAAAATTAATTAAATTATAACAGAGGAGTTATATGTACTTGGTTATTTCCAACATTTGTTCCACCTGTTAAAAAAGAGCATGTATATACATTTTACAGTTCACGAAGATAAATTACTCAGAAAATACATTATGCTAATAATTAGATTATAGAAGGATTAATATTTATAGGAAAATTGTAAACATTTTCATAGCTAAAAATGAAACAAAAAGCACTCCAAATTACCATGACAACAAGTTTCTGGCTTACTTTGCAGAGTATTTCTGGGTATGTAGCTTACTGTTTTAAAAACTTTACGTTAAGAAGAGTTCATAGTTGCTTGCATAATTTCACTTGAAGAAATCAGGAACTACAGAGCCCAATTTACCTCTCACGTGCAAGAGAAAGAGAAGCAACTCTAAACAAGTCTATGGTGTTACTGCAATGCAATATCTATGTAAGCAGAAGAAATGAAATACTCATGTATTGATTAGGATATCAGTGTATGACAAATTATTCTAGATAGGAAATAAACAGCAACTTAAAGGCATTTGAATTCAATTCCAAAGCTCACAAATTACACTGTGTGAGCCAACTGATCTCAGATATTTGCATATTTAACTGCTTGTATAATCAGAAGAAAAGAGTACGAATGAACTCCCCACAATCTAACTCACAAAACCGAAGCTGAGAACTGTAATGACATTATTTCTGGCTTTCTCCCATGCATCTTATACGAAGATGGATCACAATATCGAGAATCAGATTTAAGTATTCTATAGTTGCCCCAAAGCATGTTCAATACTTGCTTTCACAGAGCTGCTACAACGCATGAGAAAACACACATAGAGATTTCTGGGGTAAAGCTATAAAATATTCTCATGTATTTCCCAAAGGAAATGCAGTGTTTTCCACAGCTGAGTAAATTGCTTTTCAAATTATGCAACGCATCCTGATATTGTGCTTCAGTATTACAGGTAAATATCCCCATTCCAATAGCCTGTGTTCTTCCTTTGTCCCCTGATGGAGATCATAGGGATGGGAAATGCTATGTGGGGTTTTTTGTTTATGTTGTCTGTTGTTTTTTTTAAGGTGGAAGGCCCTTATGCTGAAGTGGTCATTTTAAGATTCAGAACAACAGCCTGTACACAAACCTGTCTTGAAGCTGACAAGTGTGCACAGCAAAAAACCTAAATGTGTCTTTAAAGTATTTAGGAGTACCATGAACAAATGTAATTGCAAATATAGAAAGATAAGTTCTTGTTCAAACAAACAAACACAGTTTTCACCAAATAGCTGGACAGAGGTAACATATCTGCCTCACACTTAGAACCAGTCAAGAAGGATGACCTGAGCATAAGGACCTAGAAGGGGTGAAGCAACAGCAACAACAAAAGAACATTGAGCTGGGGGCACAAATTAGATTTAGAAGGCTTTCCAGCTCAGGAGGGGCAGAGAGAGTCCACGCATGGATAAACTCTTTACATGGAGAGGTGTTACTATTTCTGTGCAAACTCTAGAAGAAGGGCAACTTGCATTCAGTTAAATATTAATTCTCTTGAATTTCTCCATTCTGCACAACCTTTAGGCTAGGTCAGCCTTCTGCTAGGCGGGCTGAAAAATGTCACAGCTATTATGATATCAAATCTCAGAGTCAGTCTTTTATTGCCTGTCAACAGGGAAAGTCTACCCAATTTACAGTGACCAAGAAAGTGTGCTCTCATACTTCTGAGATCAGACAGTGGCATCATCTTTTCTCTCAGGGTGTTCCACTATCTCCTCACCCATGGAGCCGATCCATGACTAAGCCTCACACCCCTGTATCTGTCTGAAGTCAAACTATTAAACGTATGCCATCTGGAAATACAGTTCACATCAGTCATGCCTATCTTCTCATTAGGAAGCCACAAGTACCCTTTTTAGTCTCTAGAAGTGCTGCATGCCCTATAACAATTGGTTCAGTCTTTAGGAAGCAACAGAGCAGGAAGAGAGGAAGAATTGGGTCCTGGGAAGTTTTCTTATTCCTCACACCTTCACCAGGAGAAAAGAAAGAAGGCTTTTTCAGGAGGCCAAGTGTGCTGCTGGGCTGGAAGGAATCCACAGCCATTCGTATCATTGAGGCGGAAAGTTTGGCACATTTGAGAGGAAGCTTTAAACAATACGAGGCTTAGCAGCAGCTGATGCTGGTATTGGGAAGCTGTGCAGCTCTGACACAGGGCAGGAGAAGCTGGGAGCAGCTGGGAGGGCAGGCAGGCAATCAGCAGAAGCTCCACTTGCCCCACAAGGCCCACTTTTGTATTTCCTGTAAAGGCAGGCAACAAGTGATCATAGAATCATAGAATCGCTTTGGTTGGAAAAGACCTTTAAGATCATCAAGTCCAACCTTTAACCTAACCCTGCTATCCCACCACTAAACCATGTCCCTAAGCACCTCATCTATCCTTCTTTTAAATACCTCCAGGGATGAGGACTCCACCACCTCCCTGGGCAGCCCATTCCAGAGCCTGACAACCCTCTCGGTGAAGAAGTTTTTCCTAATGTCTAGCCTAAACCTGCCCTGGAGCAGCTTCAAACCATTCCCCCTCATCCTATCGTCCATTACCAGGGAGAAGAGGCCAACCCCCACCTCGCTACAGCCTCCTTTCAGGTAGCTGTAGAGGGTGATCAGGTCTCCCCTCAGCCTCCTCTTCTCCAGACTAAACAACCCCAGTTCCCTCAGCCACGCCACGTAAGACTTGTGCTCCAGACCCCTCACCAGCTTGGTTGCTCTCCTCTGGACCTGTTCCAGCAAGGCAACATCTTTCTTGTAGTGAGGGGCCCAAAACTGAACACAGTATTCTAGGCGCGGCCTCACCAGCACCGAGTACAGGGGCATGATCACTTCCCTACTCCTGCTGGCCACAGTATTTCTGATACAGGCCAGGATGCTGTTGGCCTTCTTGGCCACCTGGGCACACTGCTGGCTCATATTCAGCCGGCTGTCAACCAGTACCCCCAGGTCACTTTCCACCAGGCAGCTTTCCAGCCACTCTTTGCCAAGCCTGTAGCGTTGCATGGAGTTGTTGTGACGCAAGTGCAGGACCCGGCACTTGGCCTTGTTGAACCTCATACAGTTGGCCTCAGCCCATAGATCCAGCCTGTCCAGGTCCCTCTGCAGAGCCCTCCTCCCCTCCAGCAGATCAACACTACCACCCAGTTTGGTGTCATCTGCAAATTTACTGAGGGCACACTCAATCCCCTCATCCAGGTCATTGATAAAGATATTAAACAAGACTGGCCCTAGAATTGAGCCCTGCGGAACACCGCTTGTGACTGGCCACCAACTGATGGAAGACAATTGAACAGGTGAATCTGCTGGATGCTAACTACCTAAAAATACAGCTCTGTGGTCATTCTATGGCACCAATATATGAAAGATAACCATGTGTTCATTACTTTGAATAAACAAGTAAACAGACAGAAGAACATTTCACACCAAAGATTCCCAACTGGAAAGTGTCATGCTTTACTGGCAATAATATACCGTGTAAAAATCATGTATGTTCTCTAGAGGACCATAACACAGAATGCTTTGGGTTGGAAGGGACCTTTAGAGGTCATCTAGCCCAACCCCTTTAAGCAGATCAGGTTGCTCAGAGCCCCGTCCAACCTGGCCTTGAATGTTTCCAGGGATGGGGCCTCCACTACCGCTCTGGGCAACCTGTTCCAGTGTTTCACCACCCTCATTGTAAAGAATTTCTTCCCTATATCTAGACTAAATCTACCCTGTTTTAGTTTAAAACCATTACTCCTTGTCCTGTCACAACCGGCCCTGCTAAAAAGATTGTCCCCCTTTAAGTACTGAAAGGCTGCAATAAGGTGTCCCCACAGTCTTCTCTTCTTCAAGCTGAACAATGCCAAATCTCTCAACTTGTCCTCGTAGGGGAGGTGCTCCAGCCCTTGGATCATTTTTGTAGCCCTCCTGACAGTTCCACGTCAGCTTTATCTGTACTATGCTCTGGAAACCAGAAGTACTTGGCAAGACACTCCAGTTGGGTTTGGATAACAGGGACTAGATAGACCTGCTCCAAAGAGCTGCAGGAGCAACAGATTCATCACTGATGAGGGATCTGCAATATCCCTGGAGCAGTGTGAGGAGGACATCGGATCTAGTGAAGCATGGAACAGTGCCAGTTTTTTGTCAATTGAGGATCAGCTGCAGGCCATTTAGAATCACTGTTAACGCATCCATTACTGCCATCAGCAGCAGAACTAACATAGCAGGAGCTCTTAAAAGTTTTGTGAAAATTCTCCCTGGCAGTAACAGGACACGCCCTTAACAAAGGTGGCAAAATGCATTAAAGCTGTCACCCTCACAATTACTTTAGCCTGGGAAAGCTACATCAGAGAATTGCTGAACCTTCAGGAGAAAGTCAAATAGGGAAATTTGGCATGGAAACACCTAAGGAAAAAATACATAATAAAGCAGATCTTGGTCACATATGTTTCAAGACAAAATCCAACATCTACTTTATCTTTTAAAGATATATGTACTATTAGAAGTATATTCATTTTTAGAGTCTTGCCATGAATAAACCCCATATATTATGAACACTTTCCATAAGGAGGCACCGAAAGCATGTTATCTATAAGGTGGCTATAAAAATAAAGTCAATTATCTGGAAATCACCAGGATTCGTCTTTCAACTGTTAAGACAGCTCGAGGTAGAGCTTATTGCAAGCCTGGAGCCTTTGACATGAAATCTGTGTTCCAGCATTGGGGAAAAAAGCAAAAGAAGCTCTTGTAGGAACTGCTTTTTAATATGATATTGTGTTAACTGATTACATAAACCCTTCAAGTCAAGAAATGGTTTTGTCCCCCACATCATGATTAAACCATCTAGTAGAAATTGTATTTATTTTGCTTATAGGTACATTTCTTCTTTCCCCCCTCATTCGATGTGTGTGTCTTTATGTATGTTGTTACAGTAAGACATTTAATCAAGCCCTTTTGAAGTGGTAGAGTGGAAACAGCTGTTCCTGACAATGTGCCGATGACATGGGGCTTAAAGCTGTCACGAGCTCCAGATTGCAAGCAGCACCAATATGTGGTTGGGATGGTAGTGACTTGCAGGTCATGGCACCTCCTTGAGGAATGCTTCTAAGCCAATCAGCTCAAGGTGGTGGCTCAAAGTCTTAAGGCTCTGGTGATCTCTCTTTCATTTAATACTCTTGAGGTCATACTTCAAAGCGCCCTTTCTTCTCAAGAACCATTGGCCATATGTGGGAGTTCTAGAGCAAATTTTATAAGATTGGCTGCTTCAAGTTCAGACTTAAAAAATTAGAAATGCAGTTCTATTACACAAATGATGTCTTAAAAATTGAATAAAAGCTGAAGCTTAAGTCAATAGCTCGCATTCCTGTAAAGAATGGCAATTTAGAGAGAGTTTCTGGATGGCTGATTCTTCCACAATAAAGTGAGCTTAAAGCTCACATTTTAGAGTGCCTAAGAACTTGATAAAACAATTTCCTGGTTTGTGAACATTACAAGATGTAGGGCACCTAGAAACCATCACTGAATACAGACTTTCCTCAGCAGTACTCCCACTCAGAGTAATTACTGCATAAATGTCTTGCTGTCCAAGAAACTTACACTTTCATTTCTTCATGCAACTGAATTTGTTAAAATTAGACTAATGTGACAAACGTACACCCAAGCCAACATTGCTAGAACAAACACATATGTGCTTCTCCCTGAGAAGTCTCTAAAATGATTTTGTTTTGATCATGGTAAACACACAATGTGGGAATGCATTTTTTGGAAAGTATTCAAAAAGATCCAGGGGCTAGGGAAGCTAATCTCTGTAGGTTACCTATAGAGTTGAAGGAGGAAAAGAGAGTCCTGTAAGAAATGATTCATAGCAAATAAAAGTAGATTCCTTCTCTGCACTGTTTCCTGGATTCCTCTCTCCCCCTTGGCTTACCAGGGGGAAAGTCAAGTCTGTGAAGCCTATTTGGAAATAAATAGGCATAATCTTGAGAAAGCTTGCTTCTTCAGTGAAGTTCAAGACAAATGACTCTAATCTCCACAGCAGCACTATATTCTACAGAAAATAACCGTTCTTCTGAAATTTGATTGGAAATCACTTTCATAGAGGATAAATACACACTTAAGGCCAATCATGAACATTATTAAGAGAAAAGTATGGGCTAAATCTGGAATAATAATACTAGTCAGATTTGTTTTGTCTTTGCACCCAAGCTGCATTTCAGCTGGTGCTGCTGCAGTGTTTCAATTCTTTTATACTCTGCAGAATGAAGGTGTATCCAAAAGCAAAGATGACATTCGAGATGTGGATATACATTTTAACACACCTGTGCTGTATTCAGTTGTTCCTTTACTGGGTAAATTTTTTTTGCAAATACTTTATTCATTATAATAAAGCTTTTCACCAACAAAATAAATGATATTTTCAGTATTTTTCAGTCCTCTCAGAATTAGTTCAATGATGTGGAGGAAACGAAGGTGATCAGGAATACCCCACATGGATTCACCAAGGGGAAATCATGCCTGACCAATCTGATAGCCTTCTATGATGGCATGACCAGCTGGGTAGATGAGGGGAGAGCAGTGGATGTTGTCTAACTTGACTTCAGCAAGGCTTTTGACACTGTCTCCCATGACATCCTTGTAGGGAAGCTCAGGAAGTGTAGGTTGGATGAGTGGACAGTGAGGTGGATCAGGAACTGGCTGAACAACAGGGCTCAGAGGGTTCTGATCGGCGGGGCAGTCTAGTTGGAGGCCAGGAGCTAGTGGAGTTCCCCAGGGCTCAGTACTCGGCCCAATCTTGTTCAACTTATTCATCAATGACCTGGATGAGGGGACAGAGTGTACCCTCAGGAAGTTCGCTGATGACACAAAACTGTGAGGAGTGCCTGATACACCGGAAGGCTGCACTGCCATTCAGAGGGACCTGGACAGGCTGGACAGTTGGGTGGAAGGGAACCTGATGAAATTCAACAAGGGCAAGTGTCGGGTGCTGCAC
This sequence comes from Gorsachius magnificus, assembly GCA_034008185.1. NCBI lineage: Eukaryota > Metazoa > Chordata > Aves > Pelecaniformes > Ardeidae > Gorsachius > Gorsachius magnificus. The sequence continues at coordinate 172,388,065 of CM067081.1, forward strand.
CTGGGGAGGTCGAACCCCATGTACCAGGAGGGGGGCTGAGCTGCTGGAAAGCAGCTCTGCCGAGAGGGACCTGGGAGTCCTGGTGGACGACATGCTGACCATGAGCCAGCAGTGTGCCCTTGTTGCCAAGAAGGCCAATGGTATCCTGGGGTGCATTAAGAGGAGTGTGGCCAGCAGGTCGAGGGAGGTTCTCCTCCCCCTCTACTCTGCCCTGGTGAGACCCCACCTGGAGTACTGTGTCCAGTTCTGGGCTCCCCAGTTCAAGAAAGATGAGGAACTCCTAGAGAGAGTCCAGAGGAGAGCAACTAGGATGATTAGGGGACTGGAGCATCTCCCCTATGAGGAAAGGCTGAGAGAGTTGGGCTTGTTCAGCCTGAAGAGAAGAGAAGACTGAGAGGGGACCTTATCAATGCATACAAATATCTTAAGGGTGGATGTCACGAGGATGGAGCCAGACTCTTTGCAGTGGTGTCCAGCGACAGGTCAGGGGGCAATGGGTACAAACTGAAACATAAAAGGTTTCAGTTGAATATGCGGAAGAACTTCTTTACTTTGAGGGTGCCAGAGCACTGGAACAGGCTGCCCAGGGGGGTTGTGGAGTCTCCTTCTTTGGAGATACTCAAAACCCGCCTGGATGACGTCCTGTGCAACCTGCTCTAGGTGAACCTGCTTTAGCAGGGGGGTTGGACTAGATGATCTCTGGAGGTCCCTTCCAACACCTGCCATTCTGTGATAAATTAATCACCCCCAATACTACAAAAATAAAATCCTTCTATGTTTGCTTTCTTAAAAACAATGGCTTGCATATTTCAGAGAAGTTACATTTCTCCTGTAACTGAATACTGTTTTTCTTGGGATGTTTTTAGCCTCCTTAGTCACAAGTTCTATAAAAATGGATTATTTGAATGAGAAAGTGACTCAGATATGAAGGCATATTGGTTGCTCACTCTTGTGTCCCAATCTTGAGACACTGAAGTAAAAGAAGGCTTGCTTAGGAGACAAATGCAAGAGTGGAGACTGCTATCTGGAAAAAACATTGGAATAGCTAACTAACTAGCTCTAAAAGTCATAACCCTGATGGCCATTTAAACTGGACTTGGGTGTAGAACAGCTCATCAGAGCAGCTTCTGGATCCAAAGGGCTTATACGTTGGGGAGCAGGTGAGGAAGTACTGTGTATGAAGTATTACTTCATGCCAAAAGCAACAGGAATGGTTGAGAAAACAAAGAAAGGGATGCAAAAAGAAAACAAAGCGAGAATGCTGAGAACAAAATTGTGTCATGAAACCTCAGTAAGCATACAAATTTGCTAACAATCAGTAAAAGATTGAGTTTGTAGTATTACTGACATCTCCTATTGCTGCTAACGATGGTATTGTGTAGTAGTGATATTAGAGCTATTACACAATATGTAATAATTGTAAAGAAGTGGATGCACGAGAAGGAAATCTCAGTTTTGTTTCAGGGTGCACTAGCTGAAAATCTCTCAGGAGCTAGGCATGGGTCTAATTCTGAAGAATAACTGATAATTTAGTTGTCTTTGTACGGTGAATAAGAAAGGAGTTGGTAACAGAAAAAATGGATCTTCAACTGGGGATGTGGAGAAGTGATTGGGGAGAAAAATAGTCGCACAAAAAAACACAGAAAGACAGTTTACTTGGTATCCTGATCCAATATTCACTGATGTCAGCAGGTACCATCTCAAGCACCAGAAGGGGGAAGGTTCTCGTTAAACAGATGTTTTTAGCACTTAATTGTTCTAGGAACAAGGCTGATCCACTGCACAGAATGAGGCTTCAGTGCTGCCACACTCTTCTCACTGAGAGGGAATTTGCGAACAGACCTCTTAGCAACTAACATTAAACAGGTGGGCACAAATACACATATAGATAAGTGTATATATATATGGAACTGTATGTATGCATGCATCTGTACATTACCTTACATTCATAAATCTATTATTTTGAATTTTCTATAAAGAAATGTTTCTGGAATATTAGTGATGGGTACAAAAAAATAAAATGAAAATCCTTCAGCACCAGATTTTCCTTAATGCTATCTCTTTATCATCTTGACCTACATAATTTTGCTGACCCTTCTTATACATAAGACAGTGAGAGGATACACAAGCTAAAAAATTAAACTGTGGGCATTTTCAAGCTGTGAGGATGGTTCCTACACAGCTCTGGACTGGGCCGCTGTAGTCTCTCAGGCAGTACCTGGGCACACTCTGAGAAGCCAGTTGGATCAACGCTAGAGAATAGTCCTCGGCACATTTAAGTTACCAGTACAGAGGTAGCTATGAAGTACATAGGATTTCACTTATTTGCATTCCATACTCCTTTGGAAACATGGTGAGCTTCTATCTTACCATGTCTACATTATATTGCTACATTATATATATATATCTACTACCTAGAAAACCTCCTCAAATGGCTTCTCCCACTTCCCTCCCACTCTGAAAGTATTATGGTAAATTTGAGAGTTAATAATAAGAAAAAAGATATGTGTGACTTAGTTTTTATTTTCATTCTTGAGAGATTGCCCTTGTACAGTCGTTAGACAGTTGATGCTGGCAGTGAAAAGCTAGAAAGTTAAACTTTATAATCTTGAACATAAAAGTGAAATTCTCTCTTAAAGAAAGCTGAACAGCAGTACCTATTAGATGTAACTTAAACTAATCGAAGTTAGAAGAATGTTGCTATAATAAACTGTTCTGATGATGTTCTCCTCTAAAAAGGATACTTTTGGTAAAGCTTGTCAGCAATACCTAGAAATACCTAACTTCTATAGTACCCGTGCTATGAGCTAGAAGCCCTCAGTTACTTCCAAAGCTCTCTTAGAAACCTCATGCATGTTATCATATTCATATATGGTTATATACAAATAAATATGTTTCTGAGAAACATTTTGAGTGTACAATGAACCACAGAAAAGGCAAGAGGAACTGTACCAACTTTGAGGCAACAGAGGGAATTCTTTCAACATTAAGGTATCCACTCAGGAAAAAAACCCAAAAGTCTTGCATCTGAAAGCATAAGGAATCTAAATTGTTATCTCACAAAGTATGAATTAAAGAAATACATGGATTCTGGAGAGGATTTTTTTAAGAGATGAGGTGAAAGTATGTAATTTCATATGACTAAATTATTCTGTTTTTTTTGGATTATATTCTATTAGCTTGTTTCAAGTTCTAGCTGGTGTTGCCTTTGATTCTGAGGTCTCAAAACTCTTTCATTTTAAGCCTGTATTTTTCAGCTATTTTTTTTTTTACTTTTTTTTTTTCCTCTTTTTTTTTTGACTGAAATTGCTAACTTGTATCCTCAAATTTGGCAACATAGACTTCTGTGTCAGGAACATGTTCTAGATTTGATTTATTGCATAGACAAAGTATTAGCTATTTAAAATAAATTCTGCCCCATTTATATTAATGAGTGGGTTTTTTTCCCAAAATGTGAAGGTAATTGAAAAGAATTATAATATTGAATAAAAAATGGTAAAAAGAAAATATTTTATTTCTTTAGTTTCTGATGCATTAAAATTGGAAATGAGCTTTTCTTTTTAAAAAGGGTCTGTCACATACTGCTACATATTTCTGCTTCAAGGAATAATAATTTCTTTGCCAATACACAACTACCTCAGAGGTAAATACCTTTGAGGTAAAATCATCTTTAAGTTTGTTGAACAACAATGTTTGCCAGAAGTCCAAGATAGAGGAAAAGGAATAAATGTATTATTTAAAATGCCTTGAACAGTGGATCACAGAATAGCCTTTCATTCTCTTTTACTAGTGAAAATAGATGGAATTAGGACAACTTTCCAAACTTAACACATTTAAAGGTAGATAAATAAATCTACATCTAGGAATCTTTTCCAAGTATGTTAGCCAAGAGTTATGGCTAGAATACTTCACTGAAGTAACTTTAAAGTATAGTGATTGATTCGACAAATGAACAGCTTTATCTGACTAGCCAATAATTAACCATTAAAAGAACCATTAACATAAACTGAGAGATCAAATGCTTCATCAAGAAGTTTCTCCTCGACACAAAGGGTTCAGCACTATAGCACATTCATCAACATAAGTAATGGATTTCATTAAGAAGATACTTACATTAGGTCTTAATCCTGCTGCCATTTCATAATACTTCTCAGCTTCGTCATTGAGACTGGCTTGTCTATCAGGACAGAAAAAACCAATATAGTTACACCTCATTTCCCTTGGGTTAGAAAAGAAAATATATCTAAAGAAACATAGCTAAACATAATACTGCAACTACTCCCCACTGTTTATGGATATTACCCTAACAAATGCACAAAATATGTCAAGCTAAGATTTTTTATAGTTCCAGAATATCCATTGTCATGAATCCTCTTTTCCTCCCTTATTTTCTTTTTAGTTCTGAAGTGATACTAGTACACATTGGAGAGAAATGCAGAAGGCCACTCACTCATCTGAGGCAAAACCAGAAACATACCAGTCTTCACCAGAGGAAAATCTGGCTTGTTTTTTTGTAATTACCCATAATTTAACAGTAGATTATAAAGCTGTAGATTATACAATAGTGCAGTTCCTTTTTTTGTGCCTCCCCAAGACTACTATCAGTCCAGGGGCAAAAAAAAAAAGTATCAGAGAATACAACAATTTCTCAAAAATATGTTTCCATGGTTCAGGGAATTCATTCAGAAAAGAGTTCTGATTTAACGTTTACTCACATCAGTCGGAGAGGGGATTTAATCTTAGATCTCATATCCCTGGGGAATAAGATGAGTTTCCGGATACCTGAAGCACTATCATCTCACCTCTTTATTTTCCTTACTAATTTAGATGGCATCTACATTAAATTTTATTTCTTCTCCTGAGTTTTGAGTTTAATGCCTTCAAATGAAAATGCACTATGATGCCAAAGAAATCCAAAGCCATTTTTGTCTTAACAGGCCCTTTTTATCTCTTCTCTCAAACTCCTCGCTTCTCCTTTTGTCTCTACCTGCTTTATTTCCCTCCAAATATTCAGTTTGGCTACTGGCCCAGTGAATATCAGTTGATCGCATACATGTCATGAGAAAGATGGTAAATATGTAAAAACAACCAAACAGGGCTATCAAGCAGGCGACATATGCTAAAGTTATTTGCTTTTTCTTCTATTAAGAGTTAGGTCCCTCCATAGAAGTTAGGACGGGAGATCTTCAGCATCTTTGTGTTTGTTACGTGATTATAGATGCATTTCTGTGATAAAAAATGGAAAAATTAGAAAACAAGGATAATACTGAGTAGGATTTGTTGGTGTTTTTTTTTCTTTTTCTTCTCCTCCTGAGAAAAGTTACTAGTTCAAAGAGCATCAATCAACTGAGCACTTGTGTCTGGAGATTTTACCTTGTTCATTACATGAGCTTTTACAAGCTTTGTTATTCAATGATCAAATTGTGTTCTAATTTTATGTTTCCATCCACCCAAATTTTAAACATTAGTCACACAATACTTGATAGGCAATTAATCCCAATCAACACATTTTGACAGTTACTGGTCTTGGGAGGAGAAGGGGAGGAAGGATAACCCCTTTGAAGTTTCTCACATAATTCACGTGAAAGCTGAAACCACTTCCTGACTAACAATTTGCCAAGTAGAACCTGGTTTATACCTGTTAACTGTTTTAAATTACTTTGCACATGTATCATCGACTCAGTGGTTAGAAACTATTGAATGTCTAAAAATATTCATTTAACATGCTTCTTCCTGCTGGGCATTAGTAGCACTTGAAACGACTGGAAAAAAACCCCAACCCCCTCATACTTCTGAATTTCAGGATTTACTATGAGGCACATAAAATGAAACGTGTCGCAGCAAGTTTTTTTCCTGTTTGCACAGAACTGTCAGGAAACAAAGCATTTCTGAATGTGGTGAAATTCTGCATGATAAACAAGGTGCCTTACCCAGGAGGCAGGTACAGTTGGTACACTTCACCTCCAAAAAGTGTTGTTGGCATGTGAACGTGGAACAAATTAAAATCTTGTCCCCTTTTAGCCCAGCGGAAATACAAGGCTTGCTTTCCTCCCACATGTACATCTTGAAACACGGATCATTAATTCCTAAGTTGAAATCAGTTTGAATTTATAGTTATCCATTAAAAAATGGTTTGTAGAAATTAATGCACACCACACTAATATGGTCAGGAAAATGCCAGTTCTATTTCTGGGCATTCAGCAACAGTTCCTTTAGTCAAGATATGGCAGAATTCTGGTTCCCATTTTCACTGGAAATCTAAACTAGAAATTCATTGTGTTACGGCCTGGAATGGCTTTTCCTTGAGAAAAATAAAAGGCACAGAGGTACGAAATTGCAGTTACTCTATGCCCCTGAGAAGTAAAGGGCTCTGGATCAATGTCAGACAATGGAAGGGCGCTACTAAGGGAAACATAATTCACATTAGAGTAAAACATTAGATAAAACGTTGATAATAAAAAGGAAGGAAAGGAAGCAAAGAGAAGTTTGGAATACAGCTCTTTTCATAGTCACGAGCTGTATTTCAACCTCTATCCTAAGTCTTTTCATGAGAACTGACCTTGAAAACACATCTGATTTCCCCCATTAACACCTAGCATTCAATCTTATTTCAAAGGACAAAAACGTCTCCTCTTTTTATTCTCTCATATCTCTTAACCTAAGCCTCCAGACCTGCCAGTTCCCTGTATTTTGTTCCAGCTGACTGCTAGTGACACCTCATAAATGTGCTTGACAACACATCGCTCTTAGGTTCTCCTGACACCATTATATTCAGCTTGCATTCATTTTGAATCTTCATGTTGATCACTGGAAAAAGTAGTGCTTTAAGAGACAAACAACACCAAAGCTGAGTGATTTAGATGGATACACATGTGAATGGGAGAGGGTTATTTTTAACCTGCCTATTGCTTGGCATAAGGCTTCAGACTGTTGATTCTTTTTTTAAGTGAAATCATGGATGTCCAGAGATAAGGAAGTTTTCTTCAAAGAGAATTCTATTTTAAAATACTGAATGTTGCTATGTGGCATTCTTAATGGACCTTTTTTGTGTCACAACAAAATCATAATCAGTTTTCACACATGAAACCCTTCATCCACATTTTTTGTTTTACAAGAGTTACAAAGTTTGCATAGACTACATAATTAACCATACATACATACATATATATATATATTTAAGCACATGGACAGTAATTAAAGAATTAATGAAATCTGTTTAGGCAATAACATAGGGTGAATTTATGCCTATGAGACTGTGCCAGCACCTGCACTCCGTGTTCAAAGTCAGTGTACTTTGGAGAGCCAAAACACTCTCTCAGAAAACCACTGAAAAACGAAGACTAGGTATTGCTCTAATTTAGATTTCTGTTTACAAATAGTCAATAAACATGCTACAACTTCATGTTAGATGAGTGTTTCCCACAACAATCCATTGTCTCACGGAAGTGTGAAAAAACCAGTTATTCCTACAAAACACACTTTTAAGCAAAGCTCTTTTTCCTGTGCTTGTTTTCATTTGGAGACAACGTAAAGCTCTTTTCCTGTTTCTGATTAGTAAAGCGCTGTCACCACACTGCCATTCCTCGTTCTCAAAGTAATCATCCCCTAGATCACAGGAAACCTATCTCATGGCAACTCACCTCAGTATACAACCACAAAGTGAAACTTAGCACTGTCAATACACGACTCAGTCACTGAAGCTACAGCCGCCATACGGCATTACAAATATATGCTTCACTACATTCCATTAAGATGTATCTAGCTTTGATGAAAGGCTTCAAAACTGAGGCTACAAGCAAGAGTATAGCAAATACTATAACAGTAAAATACATGACCAGTTACTGTTTTAAGAAGAGCCACCCAAACAGCTACATGACCCTTGAATGAAGCTGTCTGGAAAACAAATATGTTGAGAAAACAAATTTTACAGGCAAGTGCTATTCAAGTTAAAAGTTACCAGACTGTTGCAAAGAAATTAATTACATTCATCCCACATCTCACCCATATTACAGATGACTTGATTCATCTGGCATTGCATTATCAGGATTCTACAGAAGCCATCTAGGCAAAAAATTAATAACTATGTTTGTGTAATTAGGAACAGGGAGGCCTCTCAATAATGAAAACAGAACCGATCCATTTTTTTTTCTTGACTTCAGCTTCAGATTTAGTCACAAAGACAGGAAATAAACTTTCTTGTGACAGCTAAACTGAGAACAGGCTACCTGCAAATACAGCTATCGCATTTGGACACAGTTTTAAAAAAAAAGAAAAGCTAACCCACAGCATTCCAGTCTATGCCTTGTTGAAAATTTTCAAAACTTGTTAATTTTTATTTAGGTTGTATTTTAATTTAAACATTTTTCTCACAGAGTAAAGGGATTTAAAACAGTAAATATTTTAGCACTAAGTAGAAAAAAAATTGGACTTGGCGGGAATGCTGTAATTGTTTTCCATCCAAAGCAGCTGTAACACAAATCTGAAAGAACTTGCCTGCAATTCTAAAGAAATGTCTACATGTTTCTGAATCTTGTGACACTCCTTGAGCTAATGGTGGAAACAAAAGTATGACAGGAGGCAAAGATCATTCCTTTCATATTCAACAGTACATCACTGGGTAGAATATTTGGTCTGAAAAAAATATTGGAATTTACACACAAATCTAAATTGCTGTTATTACCTCTTAGTCATTTTGGACACCTTGCATCATCCACATTAATATCAATTTCTGTCTCTTAATCCACAACACATCTTTAAAATTTATCTCTTCTCTCTCACAACAGTCAATTCACTGCCATGCCCTGTGAACTTCTTTAATATATTTTCTACCTCACAGCTGTGCAGTCCATTCAGAATTCTTACTCACTTATCAGTCAGTTTTTACAGCTCTCTATGGTACTGAAAGAGCAGTTGGTCACCTACATTAAACTATTATATTTAATAATTTCAGCCTTTCATTTATGACTGTCTTCAGCATCCACAGTTTCTAGCTGTGTCACTCTATGGCCAGTCTGAGTATAGCCTTCTTTCCTTCCTCCTTTCTATCTTGGTATCTGCTTTCATTTTGGATTCACCTCAGCTCTCCATCATTCTAAATATCCTGAAAACCAGCTTCTTCTGAAGTCCCACTGACTCATGATGGATTTGTAGCTGCTCTGTCCTCATACACATTCCCCTTGTCCAACAGCTATTATCTAAGCAATATTTTGAATAAATTGCTAAGTAATGCAGTGAACAAAGGCAGACAAACAGAATCATAACCTTTTAGCAAAAATCAGTTAGATCACAACACATGTGGTTTAGGCAAATACTTGGCAGCGCTGAATTTAACTTTGCCACCCTGACTCTTGCTAAATCCTCCAGACCACTTTAGACTCCCAGAGCATATTAGGAAGACATTATGATCTTCCACAAAGAAAGCTGAGTATTTAAGTGAAAAATGAGACCAACTGGATATCCCAAAGGAGCACAGCTGGATTCTAGCTAAACTAAGCTACCAGGCCTTTTTGTGTGTGTTTTAAGGGTTTTGGTTTGGTGGGTTTTGGTTTAAAGGTTTTGGCTTTTTTGCTTACAGCTAAAATAAAGAATGCAGTTTAGAATCACTGAGCTAAATGCTGGGCAAAACCTCCCCAAATGTGTCCACTCGCAACCAGATCAAGTAGGGTAACCATGGCTGATGTACAGTACAGTAGCATAGTTCTTACTCTGAGAGTGACAAAATACTCATATCCTGATGTAAAGACATGTGCCTTCAAGACCTGGGATGCTTCACTCAGTGCTCACAGAGAAAGTAAGAGATTTATTAAACCTGTTCCCAAAATAGTGATGAACTATGCTACCACATTTTAAAATACCCACAAAAAAATCACACCATTAAACCATCTTTCATGACACACTCAGTGAAATCAAGAGTCTGACACTGTACCCTTCTGGATTCAGCTTTCATGCCTAACTTGCTATGCTTCTGTCTGTGAATTTGTTTCATTAGCCTAAACGTTTTAAATTACTGAATTCTATCTCAAGAGATATCATTCAGAAAATAATCAGGAGGAAGGAAGGATCCTTAAAATAGCTCACACACCTGTGGCAGGTCAAATTATTGTTTACCAGTGAACCATTTGTCTTGGTTTCCTTTCTAATCTACAAGCAGTGAGAATTATTTCTCAAAAGGCATTTTGGGTCTTATTTAAAAATCCTAGTATAGAACCCTTCATTTTGAAACACAGATCACTTCTCTGCAGCTAATTCTACCTCCTCTTTTCCTTTCCTTTCTTTTCCTTTCATTTCATGTTCTAAATGTTAAAAATATAAACAGCCAAGTGAGATATCTTCATCAGAGAAATTATCTCAATAACTGTTTTGTGCTAATGAAGTGTATTTTTTATGTCCTTTTTCATGCATTTTCTAAGCATAGATATAATCTAAATGAAATCAAGTATCCTCATAGCTGTTAAGCGGACAATAGACAATAATTAGATAGTTATCCTAGAAATAAGCATGGAGGATACCTATTACAGTAATGTGAGTTTAATTATAATCTTCAGGCAGAAGCTTAATGTTACTGAATATCCAGGTCTGACAGCTTTAAAAGGAAAAAAAAAGACATCTAAAATTTTATTCTAGTCAGAACAGAATTAAATATAAGATTACCTTTTAAATCATAGTTTCTGAAAATATCATTAAGTGTTCCTATGAGTCTCAAAGTCATCGTTAGCCTGGGAATATTTAGATTTCTAATTATCGTTGTGGTACTGATATTAACATAAAATGTGGCATTTTCAATATTCTCTAATTACATCCAGATCACAAATTTGGTCTATTATTTGCAGTTGCTATGCATCCTAAATTTTTAAAAACCAGGTGAAAGGAAATCCTGCAGAAGGTTCTTCACAAAAGAAACGTGTTGTTGTATGCAAGCAAAAAGGAGTACCTGCTTGTGAACAACAGAATTTTTAAAGGTAAGAAATTATGAGATGATGCATAAAGAATTAGAAATAGAAAGTGCTCAATCCTGCAACAGCTTCACTCCTACTCTTTTTACCTTATTAGCAATATTGAATTGTACAAAAGAGTTGCTGGGCTTTAAAAAGAACCCTGTGTAAGCAAAGGCTATAAAGACTTTTTTCCTCAAAAAAAGGGAGGTTATTCAAGTAAGACAGATGTAAAAGGACTAACCTGAGCATATGGGCTGCATTGAAAACAACATCAAATTCTGTATTATCAAGTTCAGCTGCTTTTTTTGCCATCTCGGCTGCTTCTATCAGGCGGGATTCTTCAAGGAGGAACTGACCTGCAATGGAGTGCATGAACATGAGCCCACAGAAAACAACTGACGGATACTACTTCAGGCAATAAAGTTAGAAAAAAGAATTACCAACAACAACAACAAAAAAAATCGGATGTCTCAGATTCAATGTTTAGTCATTTATTGATCTGCTCCGTTTTTCAGTATCTTTAAAATGTAGTAAATATAGAAAAAAATGCAATAAATATAACAGGCAGATATTTGCAGAACATATTTATGAATAGTGAGAAAGATACAGTAAACCTTAGTCATCAAGAAACAATACTCCCAATCCCCAAGAAGCCTGTCATCTAAGAACTTGCCCTTCTGCCTATACACTGATCTTGTTCCTTAAAACAAAATGAAATAAAATAAAATAGCATCTACAAATTAAATATATTCCCATTTTAAAAGCATATCTGAAAATCACATAAAAATATATATTGTTTTTAATATATATGCAAGTATATTTCTTCAGCTTTAGAATTATAAATGATACTTTGCTTTAAAATGATTATATATATGTATACCTTGATGAACTGGTATTTTATCACATACTTCAGTAACACTAAGAGAATCACAACAGGCAGCTTTTTACAAGTTTCCTACATGACCCTTACATTTCATGTAAAAAAATGGACGATGGCTAAAATCAAGTGACTGAATTTTTACAAATGACATCATAATCATTAAAGCAAGTTAAAACTGAAAAGAATGAATAATTTAGCATTAACCAAACTTTAACTCAAGTACAGTAGTTTCAAAACAAAACACATAACAACTAGAAGAACTCTATAAAAATTAGTTTTCCTGTGAAGAAGAGGAAAAAAAACCACTTTGGAAGGTACTCAAACCACCTTATTTCTTCTCCTTTTAATGATTTTTTTTTTTGCACCTAATTTGTAAAATGTATTATTTTTGGATCAAGGTTTTAAAGGGTTTCCACTAAACTTTTTCTACAACTTAATTACTTAAGCAACCATATACTTAATTATCTTACTTTGTAAGTATGATCACTCAACCAAAAGTCCACCAAGCCATCACTGGCCGCAAGCCTCTTCAGGAACAAATTTCCACTCATGGCAAGGTACTTTCTTTTTTCCTTGCCTCCTTTCCTCATACATTTCCTGTTACTTACATGCTCGCTATATGCACATGCAGAAAATCCACTTAGCCAGAGCTAGCAAGGTCTGTAAGGGTATAGTGAATCCAGTGATGCTTTGCTACAATGAACATGTTTGCAGAAGGTATTATCTCAATAAAGAAAAAAGTGATAAAAGACAGCTTTCCTAGCTTTTTGCTTTCCCTGTGGATACCTTCCAATTTAGCAAGAGATGGAAGATTATTTACTCAGACAATCACCTGTATCTTAACTATTCAGATCTGCAAAGAGTCTTGCAAAAACATTCAGGTGCCTTTCTGCATTCACAGTATAAGGTTTGCTTGCTTTAGTTACATCCACACTCTAATATGTGCCATCCTTTCATGCATTACGATGCTTTGCATTCATTGTTTCCAGAAACAAGTAATTTCCAAAAATGCTTTCTCACACAGAACAATAAGTAAATAAATACATTTTTAAAAAGAGAGATAACATAAAAAGAAAACACATGACAACAGTTTGGATCATAAGAAATTAATTTGTCTTCTGAATTAGAAACCATTTCTCAAGCCGTTAATGGAAGTCTCCTATGAAGGGAAAAAAATGTTGACAAAAATGTTGAAAAAATGTTGACAAAAGCTACACATCAGGGTTTGCCTTACATATAGCAGGACAAACTCAGATATGAATCTGAAAGTTCTCAGACTAGTGAATCTACCAACTACAACAGGCAATTCATATTTCTTCATTTGGGCTTAATTCCTGTTTTCTTTAATGATAAATCTAAGAAACAAACTTGACCAACAAGTATTCCAATTCTCTTCCAGCAAATGAACTAAAACAGTGCCCCTAATCTTTAGGGCCATTCTAAAGCAAACCAGCCTTAAACTGTAAACATTAAGGTTCTTTTGTTAATGAAAGCACTGGATTAGCAGAACGAGATGCCAGTAACTGGATGTACTATTGATACATCCAGGCAGGCGGAAGAAAGAGGACATAACCTTTTAGATTTCAATACACAATGAACATTCAAGATCATTCTCAAAAAAAATTATATACTTAATTTAGGAAAAATATTTTGCAGCTTAGAATTTAAAAATAATGTCAACTCATCATTAAGCTAATTAGTTCCAGATGGTGAAAAAACCCCTCTCATTATTGTCTTCAATAAAGGGTTCAATTGTCTTCAATTCAAGGGTTTTCAGAGACAGATCTTTAGAAACATGCTTCTAGTTTTCTGTATGAAATATTTAACTCTGAAGCTCAACATGTATATTTAAAACTACCCCTAACGTAATAAAATGTAACTGATACATTCTACTTAATGTGACATAATCAACAAATTTCTTGACTTTAGATTCACTTTATTAAACAGTAGAATATTGCACTTCACCCATGTAATTTCTAAAACTATAACATGATTGGGAGCCATTTCAAATCAATGCTAATGGTTTACTGGTGCTCTTAAGCAACACAGTAGGTTAATTCTTAGCTCTTATGAGGTCTATAAGATCAACATACACTGAAGATATTACGAAATTTGTACATGCTTTAGATTTGTACAAGAAGTCTAATTTAGAACAGAACAACATTATATATATTTACTGAAAGCAAGTGCACTGCTAGATGCTTTAGTTAAAAGCTTGTTTTTATTGTTTTTCTAAGACTTTGGCTGCATATATTCCATTAGTCTACACAGACACATCAAAAATGTCAGCAACAATTCTAAACTAATGTTTTAAATTGTTAAAATCAGAATTCTCACTCCATTTACTACTAGGTCTCTGAAAAGTGTCTCTATAATAGTATTATTATTTTATATAGCATATTAAAGGATTCTCTTTATTACAGGACTACCAAAGTTAATTAAAAATAATTGCAAATACTGCATGACACCAGCCAAGTACGAGTGAAACTTTCACTTCTCCAGAAAAGAATTCTAGGATTGCGCATCACTATAAACAAGTCTCTCCTCTGTACTAGAGGTGGTAATAACAGTGGTAATACTTCATGCTGTGTGGGTAGGTAGCAGATGATATATAGCACCCTCCTGAAATCAACTGTAGCATCCTTTACACCCAAACCCTTACAGGATACTGACTGCAAACAAGAGAGGAGAACACCGTAACTGCCTTACTCATTGCCTGAGTAGAGGTGATTTAATCAGAGGCTGCTGATTAAGCATTTCCTTAATTGAATGGGCTATAAATATAATTGCTACCTTCTCAATCTAGTGGCAAAGTCAATGCCTGAGTGTACAGGTGTGTGGTGGGCTGTACCCAGCCAGCATCCAAGCACTCAGCCGCTCACTCCCCCCACCCCAGCAGGGTGAAGGGAGAAAACAGGAAGAACAAAAGCAAGAAAACTTGTGCATCAAGATAAGACAGTTTAATAGATGAAAGAAAGAAGAAAAAAAAACCCAGCAAAAACAACAGAGTGAAGGAAATAGCTCACCACTTCTCACATGTAGACTGATGCCCAGCCAGTCTCCAAACAAAGGCCAGCTCAGAAGCCAAACCCCCTCTTCTTCCTCTGCCCCAGTTTTTATTGCTCAATATGACATTATATGATTCGGCATACCTCTGGCCAGCTCGCGTCAGCTGTCCAAGCTGTGTCCCCTCCCAGTCACCTCCCCATCCTCAGCCTACTCGCCGAGGGGGCAGACTGGGAAAAAGAGAAAACCTTGACACTGCTCACGCACTATTCAGCAACAGCCACAACACTGTGTGTTATCAAGGCTGCTTTAGCCACAGCAAATCCAAAATACAGCAACATCCAGTCTGCTGTGAAGAAAGTTAACTCTGTCCCAGCCAGAACCAGTACAAGGTGAAAACTTTCAGTTGAAAATTGATTTGCCAAGTTCTTCTGAAAGACAGACTGATTTTATTCACACATCTAGATTTAATTTAAAGCACCTAAGTAGAGATATCCCATTTTGAAAACACTGGCTGCCACTCCTTTTAATATGATATACTAAATTCATACAAGAATGAACTGGATTGGCAGTTTACTGCTACACTTTCTTCATTAAAAAGCAGACTTCTGAACTTTTCCTGTCAAAGTCATAAAGATGTGTTTTCCCAAGAGAAGAGCACTAGCAGGGCAGAATATTGGCAAGGTGTTGAACGTAGATCAGAAGGTCTGATCCACAGGGCCCTGGATCCAGGAAACACTTGTGTGGGTCTAAATTTATATGCAGGGTTTTCTCCTCTGACAGGTAAATGGCAAACCACTTGATTTGAGACACTGCCCAATATCACATACAGAGCTTTCTTATTGCAGGTGTCATGACTCCAACTCTTGCCAACAACGTAAATTATAGCAGCCTGATTGTTTTTTGGAATCAGAACCAGCTTTTAAGAAAACCAGCTTTCTAGAAGCTCTGAATCTCAGCTTTTCCTTCTTCAAGGAAAGCGTATTTCTCATTACTACTCTTCTAGATTGGGAGTGGGAAACCACAGTCTAGGTTCAGATGCAATCTTCAAAGAACATTGTTCTTTGCCTGGAACAACATTTCCATGTTTCTTTCTAGAGAGCACAGAGCGGAGTGTAAAGTTGTAGCCAAGAGTTCTTAAAGACCTTTGGCAGCAGAGAATTGATTCAATGCTTCACTATCCTCTTAGTCATTTTTCCCTAAACTAAGATATCTAAGCATCAGAAAGAGCGTAAAAGCTTAGGAATTCTGTACCCACAGCCGTGTTCAAACTTACATCAAAAGTGGTTTTGAGCCTGTATTTGACAAAATGATTTTGAGGAAATATATGCAATCTACTGAAGAATAAGACAAAAGTACCTATATAATTTAAACAACAACAAAAAATTGCCAGTACCTAGGATTTGAAAAAAAACCCCACCCTTATTTTCATCTTCTGTCAAAATTTTTAACGAATAATCATCCACAGAGATGAAAGCATACAGCTCTCTGTCCTGTATAATTGTCTCTCTAAAATGATCATGAACATTTTGTAAAGCATTTTGTTAAGACATGAGCCAACCCCAGTTTAAAACCCATATATCTGAATTAGTAGTTCCACTGCTTTATTGTAATATGAAAGGTATTAATTGGTTGGGATATACCTGTGTGTAACAATCTTTTATGTTCCAAGCACAAAGGCATTAATGCCTTCCTCTAGAATGGGCTCTACTATTCCCTACAGGCACTATGAGCTTTTATTTTACTATATAAAAGTGCAAGTTGCACCAATCTTTCTTTAATTGAAATGTTCTCTCTCTTTTGCTCACTGGCCAACATTCAAATGTACTTTGTAACAGAACAGAGAAGGTTTCTGAAATAGCTCATCTTGCTACTGATGCTTTTAAAAAGAATCACTTTGAATGGTCTCAGAATGCTGTTGGTACTGCACTTACTCAAACTTGCATGACTTACACTTCTGTCCTGATATCTTTATCAATCCAAGGACAACTGAGGAAACTACTTACTGAATAAGAAGGAAAAACCTTCTAATCCCACCATATCAAGGAATGTTAGCATTTGCTTCTTTTAATACACGTTCGTCACCAATTCTTCTGCTTCTTATCTTCTTCATGGCAGCAACTTAAAACAACTGTATTAATATGAAAAGTGGATATATCAGGACCATAGACCCAACTGTCAAATCCGTTTATAATAAACTTCACTAGAAGTTCTTTTGGCACATACAACATTGAGGATTTGAAGCTGAGTATTTTTTGGTGCTTTGAAAGCATTTCAAGTTTCAACAGAATACAAAACAGGGGTCGGGTTCTGGCTGATCCAGTGCATTGTGTCTGTCTCTGAAGCACCCAGCAAAGCTACAAGATCACGTCGAGAACTAAACTACATTCTCACTGGCATGAGCAGAACCACCGCTGAAGTCACCATCAACTTCAACTCTGCTGTGGCAATGCCAGAGCAAAAGAGCAGATGCAACCAGAGATTTCTGAATGGAAAACTTCAGCAGCATTCTGTGGAAGAAATGAGAGGAAAGACCTTGCTTCCAAGTTGATTTCCAAAGTTTTTCAGGTGATGAATCAATGTTGTAAGATGCCAAGTCAACAGACATGACCTAATGTAACTGTTTCCTTTACAAATTTCAAAACAGATTCATTGGCTGTGAATGAGCAGTTCCCAGAGCAAGGGAATGTTTGCTTAAAGATCCCACTTTCCAGGCCTGTTTAGACAATTTCTTGCTGAATGTGTACGATGTGACAGAGGAAGCAAAGAGAACATACATCAGGATCACCTAGATGGTAGCAGCATTCCAGTTTGTTTTCCTGCTCCTTATATCCCATTCCATCTTTATCTAAAGCTGTTCTCTGGCTTTTTTGATGGAAGGGCTTTTGGGGAGTTTATACCCTCAATTGGTTCCCATAGAGATTAGTCCATGCAAATAAAATATATAGAAAGACTACATAAGCCAGTGGGTGCTGCAACATCAATACATGCACTTTTTTATTAGCCTTTTTCTTTGTCTGAAAAACTTATCTGTTGCAGTTGTGCTAAATATACCATTGGATGTCATCCAGAGCACGACCAGAGATAAGAGCGAAAAAAATTAAATTGCAAGCCTTTGGGACTTGATGACTGAACTTGTGACCACATCTGGATCACTGGAAGCTCTCACTAAAACAAAAGATTAATGATGAAAAGATACAATAAAGAGGACCTCATGTTTTACATATCCTAAGGAAGATTCTGGACCCTATGTAATTCCCCAGACACCTGGTGATGTATAAGGTTTGGAAAAGTGAAATTTGGATGGGAAAGAACTATTGAGTTGCACTTTTGTAGCAGCTCCATGCTATCCCTTCAAAAATTCTCATAATGTGATGGCACTTATAGATCAAAACATATGATCATCAACAAAAATGTTTAGGGTTGTTTATGCCACAGGCTTTTTCAGTTCCTGCAGAAACCCCAAATTTTGCAACATCAAAGAAGCATTAAGCCACATTTCTAGCCCTGTCTCTGATCTGCAATTTCTATACCACATCTCTTGAGCAGCCTAGTATATTGTGCTGAGAAAGCAGAGTCAACCATGTATTTGGGATGTCAGAATGATTAGATTTAAGGATAAACTCAAGGGAAGAGCCAGAAACATGGAAATTCCACTGCGTTTAGGGTCAGTGACCTAGCTTGTTTGGAAATACTCCACTGCATTCCACTTAAGTAATTGATTCTAAAGGGAGTTTGGAATAAATAGTAATTACAGTGGTTTGCAATAATCTACTTTTAATGTTGTGTGATAGCAACAGCCTAGAGAGCAACAAAAAGGACTTGATAATTTATGTACATACACCTTTGTACACTCATCATTCACAGCTGCCAAGAAAACCACAAACAAGACTTCAAATTGGTATGTTCTTCTGAATAGCTCAGTTTCTGGTATATTCTTGTTCGGTTTCAGTTTGGAAGTAAGAAATACTGTCTGCGTTAATAGTAACTGAAGATTTCCTTAAATCAAAGTTATTGGAGAGAGTTCCAGGAGCAGAAAGGTCGGAAGTTTAATGAAGTCTTTCTGCGAGTCAGTTACATCTCTCTTCTTGTTTTGGGTCTAGGAATCCTGTCTGCCTGGAATTACATTTGTTGATATTGTAGCAGGAGGTATAAGTCATAGTCAAAGGCAGGATCTTAATTTGATGGCACTGTATGCTCAAGACAGAGAGACCCTTCCTTCAAAGAGCACGTAAACTCTATGAATGTGTGTTATTTGACTATCATAAAATTGTTTTATAGTTTCACTATAAAATCATTATATTTTTAATATTAGTATTTCCAAAAGTATTTAAAATGGCAAAAAAACATTAATTTGCTGAAAGGCTCATGAGTGCATATTGGGAAGGCTGGCAAAGTGACTTAGTGATGGACATAGTACACCTGGTTGGCTTTGACCCCATCTCATCAAGGAATTTAATTTCTCAACACATAATCACCATGTAGCATCTGGTGTTCCCAATGTAGCAGATCCACGCACTTTGGTTTATTTATCATTTGGCATATTCTTCATTTAGCTAACCTGTCAGTCAGAATTGGACAATTCATTCACTGGAATTATGGAATGTGAAATCAGTTTTATTCATTTTGTTGACAGAGATAAAAACTGACCTTCCTATGGACTAGGGTGATATTTCTCCCACAGGCGTAAAAAGCTCTTGAAGAAATGAATAAAACTTCATTACTAGGTCATGGTCGATATTTCTCTTTCTTAACAATACAAATTTGACAGTTTATTTTTCATTATTACACTGTTTTCTTCATAAGATCTTTTCCTTAAATATATGGGAGAAAAATAAAGCTTTCCCAGGCTGCTCTTCAGGCAATGAAGAACAAAGACACAAAGCTCCAGCACTGTGAACAATTTGACTACATGGAAATATTATAAATACATCACATCTAAGAAGAAAACTGAATGCCTATCCATAAACATATGTAAATTCTCACACTCACTAACACATGTAAATGCATGACTTAAAGACTGAAAAAGTGCTTGAAAATCCACTGCTATCATGTTTCAATGAAATTTATATTGAAGCTTAAGATCACAGAAGTTCCAATCCATATTCAGGCTGGGACTTAGGAATGGTAAAGCAGTCATCTTTGGAGGCAAGACAGATACAGATACAAAGTACTCACAGAACCAGGTGAAAATTTAGGCATCAAAAAGGCTGAAAGTTCTGTGCTGAAACAATGATTAGAAAGACTTAGGATGAAAGTAAAAAAAAAAAATAAAAACAGCAGTTAAGAAGTTAAACTTGTGTAAAATCCCCCGATAATATGAGAAAAATCTATAAAAACAACTCCTAAATTATCACAGATTCAAAAGTGAAAGACAATGTAGAAAGAAAGTTTAAATGTTTGGGAACATGTTAATCTGCTCTCACTTCAATGAGAGCATTGCTAATACGCTTCAGTTTTACCTAATCTGACAGCATGTTTTTCATTTTGTTTTATATATGCAACTGGGAATGCACTGAAAAAGGCAGATGATCAATGTGAATTGCCTAATTAAGTGAATGCATAATTAATCTAATGAGAATAATCCTTTTTAAACAATTTAGAGTTATTAGAAACAATGTATTATTCAAATGAAACTATTTTAAAAGGAGGTCTCAATGGTGATTAATAAAACAGAGTTAATTTGAACATCCTGTTGGGTTCTAGACTTCCCCATTCCAATTAAGCCATTACAAATGTAAGGGAGGAGGGACCTCTGTACACAAATTTATCTTGAAACCTCACTCCTCCTTTCTCTCTTTTTTCCGCACTCCATTTTCATTATGTTGGGGAACGGCCACTGTATGCACTTTAAGAGGTATGCTAGCAAAATCTATTTTTAGCAAATAAGTAAAATGAAACCTGCTTCAGCGGTGGGTTTTTTTTTTTTTTTAAACAGCAAATTATAAAGGAAATGAGACAGTATTGGAGGTAAAATGTTTGCATAACTTAAATTTCACTGTAGTTTATGGGATTTTTTGTTTGTTTGTTTAAGTGAAAGCTAGTACAGAAAGCCTTCAACAACTTCAAACTCCTCAATTACACTGCTAGCCATCTCAATGAAAAGGTACTGAAGAATTTATTTTTGTTTCTTTTCAAACAGACAAGCACTTAAGTATTTCACTGTTTGAAGTTCATCCCATCTCTCTGCATTGACAAATTTTATACAGAATCTTTCTTCAACTTCTCCTGAGCTAGGCTCAGTACAGACCAAAATGGGACATCTGTGTTTCCTTTGTGGGTGGTGAATACTGTATCCAAACCTAAATAATCTCTGGGCCACAATGTCGCTGGTCTGACCTGGCTGAACATTTCGATGTTTGGCACATTTGTTAACAAATTTGACTCACTGACTCATTAGATGCCAACATGTTCTTAAAATATTTATATGAAAATTCTTTTGGAACTAGTTCATAGGTATCTCTCTTGGGTTTCTCAGACTGATACTTGGATTCATTCCACCTGACCATAAGCATTTAATCGAGGCACCTAGGTTAGAAAGAGTCCTTTCTATGGTCACTGGAGACCATTTCAATGACATCATCAATCTGTTGATGACAGAAGCCACTGAGGTCCTGCAGGATCCAAAATGGCATACTTGAGTTAAACATTCAAAGTGAAGTGGGATGCACAAGAGCCAATATCCTGAGTAGATGTGTGCGGGATATTTTGAAGAAAACTTTCCCAGAGAAAACAAAGATGGAAATTCAAAAACAAATAAGCGTTTATTAAGTTCAACTCAGTTTAATCAAAACTGTTCACTTTAAATCTTCTTGAAAAAATGTGTATTAAAAATATCCAATTAAAAGCCTCAAACTTACAGAAGCACTCAAGTTTAGCATCTGAAATAATCTTCTCCAGTGTTTCAGTTTAAAAATATGTAGGTTGTGCCACAAATAAGATTTTAATTGCCAGAGATTTAAAAAAAAAAAATATCTTTTTTCTGCCCTTTTCTTCCTGATTCACATGCATTTTCTTTCTGCCAGGTGTTTCTGATAGCGTACCATGTATCTGAGTAGCTTGATTAGGTCAAACATCAAGACCATGTATTTGTAAGACAATGGTTCTGCACAAAGTTCAGATGTTCAGGTAACTGGCATATGAGAAAGGAAAAAGAGAAAAGAAGGGAAAAATGTGGACAGGTGAGCAGCTGCCTACATTTCAGCCTGAGAGAGGGGGACTGCCACCCTCTCTGGTCACTAGAGCAACAGCCACTTCCCCTTAGGTCCAATGTGAAGTGGCGTCATGTCTGCAGTGGGCAGGGATTTGTATCTCTCCAGCTTTCCCACCAGTTCTCCCTTCAGACATCTCCAAGTGTAATGTTTAAGAAACACTGCTTTAAACCTAAATCCAAAGCCAGAAAATTACCTACACAAAACTAATCAGCTTGACCAGAGAAATGTGCTGTGGTGGTATTATCTCAAGAAGCAACCATGAAACCGTTCACCTCTCTCCAAACTTTCATGTGATCAAATAAGCCAACTCCTGCACCAAATCACATCATCTAAGAATAGCTTGGCTTAAAGCCTGAATTAAAGCACATTATAATACAAACACAAGCCTCTTAAAAGATACAGGATATTGAGAATTTTTCCTGAAAGCTAAAAAAAAAGTCTAAAAGTTTAGAAGTCAAAAATAACATCTGTACATCCTGGGAGCACAAATTGCAAATGTGTGCATGCATGCATGTGCACTTGGAAGAAAATCTCAGTCCATTTATTCCTGCCACTCCATCAATACACTGTGGTGTCTCAACTGACCACTCTTTTCATTTGGCTGTTCCATGAGGTATGTGGGTTTTTTAGAGCTGATGTCAAATATTTTATTCTCTGTTCCAACATCTTCACACTGGGAAAAAAAGGTAATATCTAAGATTTACATGCAAAATATGGATGTATTTCCTCATAGTTTAACACTTCGCATACAGGATATGGACTGTACCTGCGACAAGGTGCTAAAACAAACTAAAAAGATGTAGAGATAAAGCATAAAGTGTTCACTAGGGATTCCTCTGTAATATTTGGAGTGTCCCTGGTAACATACACTACAGATTCCTGATCCATACAAGAAACAGGTGGAAGGTGAAGGGAAAGAAAGGGGAAAAGAAAAGAAATGGCAAAGGGAAAGAAAGAAAGAAAAGCAAGGATAATTTATTCCAAATTTTACAAAGCCCTGTGCTTGAAGTGACATCACCTGTACTACACAGACACATAAACCAGGCAGAAGTAAACCGTACCTTTCTCATAGCTACTTTGACATAAACATGGAGTAACATCATTGAATTTGGTGAGGTGATCAGAGGTTATACAATCAAAAGAAAAGGTTTCACTTCCATTCAGTAGAGCTCTCTGTGTATAATACTCTATGACAGAGATCTAGTGACTGGTATAGAGAACCTTCTGGTATAGAGAATCTTCTTGTGTCTGCAGTCCTTCAGCATCACATTTTACTATGCTGGTATTCCAAACACTGACTAAATTTTGCCCTTCACTCCTAATCTGCAGAGCAGAATCTCACTTATGTTGCAATAATGACCTCTGCACAAGGACACAGAAACCACTTTTTGTACCTGTGACACAATAAAGGAAAATTTGGCTGAAGTTTTTTAGTGAATAATCTTAATTAGGAAACAATACACCATTTTAATATTGTAGTCTGGTAAGGAAGTAGTCAATACATCAGAGATGAATGATGATTTGAATAACCTTGCTTTTAGTTTATAGGGCACTTGAAAACAACACAAGGAATATTGCAGGAAAAGACAGGCAAGTTGATGAAGTAATAAGGGAGAAAAAGAAAAAAGTCTAGAGCTATAATAAAATGCTACCATAACTGCAATTGCCCAGATGGATTGCTGAAACCTACCTTTGAATTTGTATGCAAATAGATTTCCTAATAACTAAGGATAGATTTCTTAATAACAAAGTCTGGAAGGGGCTTGAGTAGGATTTCAAGAAACTATCTGCTGCAACTTTTCCTCATTATTTTGAGATACCAACTATACTTATATCCAACTGAAATAATGGAGCTTATGTGCACAAATGCCCCTATCAGATTTACCTGTACAGGCTTAAATAGAAGACAAGGTCACTAACTGCAATGATCCATAATGCAAAATAATGCAGCTCTGGGCTACTTTTAAATACCATGACATGTTCTAAGTAACAATGTATGCATTGATTCTGGGAGCGTAACATACAGAATTTTACACTGCATAGGACCAAACAGAAATATGGTGTGTGAGCAATTCATACAAAGGTATCACACAAAGTAAAAACATGGTTATTATGTGAGATTAATTTTCCCTTTTGGCCACTCATTTTCATTTATTTTACATTTACCAGTTAGAATCAGAAGAGGAAATTAAAACAATATACAGAGAGATATATAGTATGCCTGTGGTTCCCTACCTTCTTTCTTAACTAAGTTGAAATTTATTACGTCATTCGATATTTTCCAATTGAGACTACATAGTTTTCATTTTTAGATTTGTCTATTATCATCTTTAAAATACAGTAAGAACTGGTCCATAAAGGTAAATATTTTTGGTTCCTTGGGACTAATCACATCTGGAAATATTTTTTGCATATCTAGCAAAACCAGTCCAAAGTTATAAAGATAGCTTCAAACTGACTTGTGCTTTAAGCACATGCATGGCCTAGTATGACAATGGTATAGCCAACCTGTCAAAAACTTTTGTGATACTTATCCATTTCAAGCCATGAAGATGCTGGGAAGGAGGGAGATAAAAGGCCCCTAAGTCTTCAACAAAAAGCAGACACTTCGATATACAGAACTCATGCACACTGAAGTATAGCTTGCCCACCCACCGGCAGCCAGAGAAGTTAGGCCAAAACTGTTAATAGTAATATTCCAGGCCATGAAACTTGGACATATGGCAACAGTCACCTTTTTTCTTTCCCAGAGAGGCAGCAATGCTGAATTCCCCTCACAGGAGGAAAGCTATGCAAAACATGAAAATCTTCAACTCTCCCTCCGCAGTGATTAACAAATTGAAATGGAGATGAAGTTATACATGGTAGATTAGTTTCTTTCTCTTTAAAGAAGGTATTTTGCCAGTAGCACTTTTCAAATCCTAAATCACTCAGAGAGATTAACAGCAATCCTGGAGTATGTGTGGAAACCCTATCTATCTGAAACGTACCATAATGCATGTAGCAGTTTCCTTTGGTGGGATCCAGCTGAATAGCCTTCACGAAATACTTTTCTGCCTCACTCTTGCGTCCCTTAAAAAAAAAAAAAAAAAGAGGGAAAAATTATTTTAACAGCATGTCACCATGGAGCGATCATGTACAGTTACTATTTCCAAATTCCAGGCACTAGAGAAAAACAACTACTATTATCACTAGACTTAACTTAAGTAAATATGAATGTTTAAGTGCTACAGTAAGTTTTGTGGTCAGCTACTTTATGCTGCAGATCTCTAGACTGAGGAAGAAACGTGTCCAACATCGTCAATGTCCAAGAAGTAAGGAAGTAGTAGAAATGTATTGCAAAAAGTATCATAAAGGGCTTTGGGTGAACATCAAGCTCCACATTACTTTTCTGGACAGGCATAAGGATGAGCATTACACAGACCCAAGCTAAAATCAGAAGGGAAGATAGGAGGCAGCTTTAGTCATGCTTTTAAAAAAAAGAGGGTGAAGGGAAGAAGGGAAAAACTATGTTTTGGTTCTCTGAAATCATAGATTCATACAATATCTCAAGTTGGAAGGGACCCATAAGGATCATCGAGTCTGACTCCCTGCTCCTCACAGGATTACCTAAAACTAAATCATATGACTAAGAGCATTGTCCAGACACTCCCTGAACTCTGACAGGCTTGGTGCCGTGACCATTTCCCTGGGGAGACTGATCCAGTGACCAACCACCCTCTCAGCAAAGAACCTTTTCCTAATGCCCAATCTGAACTTCCCCTGATGCAGCTTCATTCCATTTCCTCATATCCTAAATAACATTGTATACACAGCCAACACTAAAGTCACCACAAACAAAGGTATATAAATAGAAAATATTTTTTATTGTAATGCAGGAAGGAAAAAAATAGAAAATATTTCTGATTTTAATATGGGAAGGAAGATTTCATCAGAAAACAATTCTGTCAACCATACAACATAACTGAAATAGAAAGGTGAGTTTTAAAGACAATGTTCAATGGTATAACAAAATGGTCAGAAAAAAAACCCAAACAGAAATGGTGGTAAAAAGAACCACAGATTTTCTAATCACTGAAATTATCAAGGCACTAAAGTTGCATTATAGTATACAAGTGCCAGAGCAGGTCCATTAGTGGTCATTACTCTTTTCATGAGGAAAACAGCAATACTGGATTAGCCTAGTCTGATACTCAAACACAAATCACCATCAGCTATTTAATAAGATACCTGTGACCTGCTTATCCCTATCCCCACGAAATTAGTTGCTGCGGTTTGTGTTATAAAATAGAAGGCCTCCAGAATAAAGAACAGTTAAGCTCAACCACAGTGGAAGTGCACTGTGGTCTGCACCTCTCAAGGTTGCCTTGAGTGTTATTTCACAGATAGAAGCATATAGGCTTTCTCAAATTTTGTGGTCTGGAAACAGACACTGCATACATCCTGCACTATCCCACAAGTTAACATAGGAATAATAACAAGGTCTGTTCATGATTACAGCTGCTCCAGATTCTCAGTATTTCCCTCAAGGGCCTACAAGACAATAAAATAAAGAGAGAGAAAGAAGTTGTGCAGCATATCAAGAACTATATCAAGACCAGGTTCCATCAAAACCATCGTAGAGGCCATATTTCCAAGAGATCACCCTGGCAGAGAGACAAGCAGGCTTATCGTTTTCAATATTCCAGTTTCACAAAATGAATGTTCATTGGAGGTAAGAGTTTAGCCTCATTATTTAGTAAACTTTCTTTGGTAAACCCATATACCTTAAAACCATACCCACAAGGCACAAGGCTCCTGTCAACCAAACGGTGCAACTACATGATAGACTGCTCTATCTTATATTGCAGTGCCTCTCATCCCTGTTTTTTTTTTTTTAAAAAAAAACCAAACCAAAAAACCAAAAAGCCAAAACAAAAAAAATTTACATGTAGCCCAGACTGTTTCTTCCTCATCTACTCGTGCAGTAAAGACATCTACAGATTAAATCAATTTCTTTTTTTTAAATAGCATACAACCATAGCTGAGAACAAAAAGTGAAAAAGAAAATAAGCTCCAATAGAAAACACAACGTAAATTTGGGTCAGTATAAAATAATTATTCAAATTAAGATAATTAGCGTAATCATGGGAGAGGGAGGGATGATAACTGAACACTAAATTTTGCACATTTAACTCCAAGGTTGGCATTCTTAGTCTGGGAAAAGGTACCACGACATACCTAAGTCCTTGAGGCTTCAAAACAACAGGCACCAAGCATATGTGTCACTAATACTGACAGAATTAACATATACAGATTCTGCATCATTGCTGTTTTTAACAGACTGACATAATTAGTTTTAGTTGGTTGCATGCTGTCTCTGTGTCTATTTCTAGAACGTAAAAGGACAGTTCACTGAATACGGTCACAAAATACATGGCTTCTGCCTACAGAACTATGACTATAAGGCCACAAACATTTGTCAAACATGATTAATTTTCACTTACTGGGATCACCAAAAATACATACGCTCTAGTCTTTTTGGTTTCCAAATAGCGTATTGACTCAAGTTCAGGCCAGTCAGGAGACCCTGAGTACATAATGATGACAGGTGCCAGCATACATAGCATCAAAGGAATGACTGTGCTATTAACAGGCACAAATACTCATTAACAGATAAGGTGAGAAAAATTTTACCTTTTCTCATCCAAGACATAAAATGATCTGACTACAAACAATCAGCACAGCTACATTTGTCATGTTGGCCACCATTTTCATATATCCACATTCGTCAAAAATTAAAAAAAAGAATGAAAGCATTTTCTTGCAGAATGGCATTCTGATGAACCTTGCATCACGCCATCTAAAATGTCCTCTTCGGTGCCATCTGTCTGCTGCTAAAATGTCAAAACCTCAGCATAGATTTAATACACCTTATTTTTGTGTCAAATTATATAAAATCCAATCACTTGACAGAATTGGGCTATTTTACAATTATAATTTAGCATTTATCAACTTTTTTCAACTATCCAATGTACACCTTAACTGCCAAAACAGAAAGTACACACCGTGTAGTTAGATTAAGATGGCAATCCCTGTCATTGTCCCTTCCCCACTGTATGTGTTCCGTGTTAAATAAAACACATGGCATAAGGGAGTAAAATTCTAACTTTTAAGGAAAATCCAACTAATTGTTTAAACAGCTGAAAAATACCGATTTGGTGCAGGAAGGTATTTAGTGTGCATGTTCACTGTTATGTGTACTGACCCACACAAATGCAGGTATTAAGAGCCACTGGAAACCTCCCAATTTCTAGCAGCAGGGTGTGCAGTTGTATATGCACAACCACATGCTTTGGCAATTTTACAAAGCAAAAAATGTAAGTTTACAACTGCATGCTAGCAGGCTTATTTGAAGGATAAAAAAGTTATTCATAAGATTTTAATGGAAGGACTTGATGGCTCTAAGGATTAATAATGGGATACAAAATACCTTTCACCTGCTGGTCACCAGTTCACATCCAGTCCAGGTTGGTAGCTAATGAAAAGGTGCTATCTGACAGCTACTGGTTTGCTCAGGAGAAATGAGTGGGTGGTCCTAGCCCAAGCCCTAATGGAGATCCTCTGCACAGACGCACTGGCATATTTATAGCTTTTCAGTGCTGAGACCAATGAGAAAGAATCATAAAACAATGAATGGCAATCTCATTGCTGGGGGGGGGGGGAACATAATGAAGACACTTCAATAATTGATTTGGAAGACTGTGCTGATATTCTCCTTGCTCGACCTAGACTTTACTCTAATGCCCATAACGAGGACAAACTTTCAACAGTTTTCCATCAATAATGAAAGCTTCTTTTTTTCCCCTGTGCCTAAATAAAGATGAATTGCCCATGATTACCGCCCTCCAGCAACACTAGAGAATT
Organism: Gorsachius magnificus; assembly: GCA_034008185.1. Lineage (NCBI taxonomy): Eukaryota > Metazoa > Chordata > Aves > Pelecaniformes > Ardeidae > Gorsachius > Gorsachius magnificus. The sequence continues at coordinate 172,417,005 of CM067081.1, forward strand.
TAAAAGGAAAAAAGTGAATGTAACTGACACATGTCTCTATAACCTAGCACACAGTTGTCCTGGCTTTCGGAAATACTCCACTCTTCACAAATCATGCAGACTTCGAATCAGAATGGCTCGTTGCTTGCAGTTTTGGAAGCCAAACAATTAAGTGTTTAAATATGAATTCAGGAGCTTGATTTTTAAGACCAGTTCTCTGTAGAAACTGACTGCAAGGAGTTTTTTGGTTGGTTGGTTGCTTCTTCCCTAAAGACCAGGGCAATGAATCTAACCTTGCTAATATAGTCAGACTTACTATTTAACTGAGTTTTCCTACAAAAGACTGTTATAATCACCACAATAAAAGAAGAGAGCTAGCTAAGGGCAGTTGATGCATTAGTAGAAGACCCTGTATTTATCCTTCAAACATTACAAAACTGAGGACAAAACTACTGGTTTTATATCCACCCCAATTTTTTCCTGACTCTGATGGCAAACTGTGCCAAATTCATGTTGAGGCAGCTGTTGTGTTTCAGACTGCTGGAGGCCCAAGGACCCTGAGATGCTAGTAAAATTGGAAAAGATTAATACAGCTGAGCAGCTCTGAATAACCCTCTTGTGGAAACTATGATGACACAGTGGCGACCAGTAAGGTGGTTCAACAAATTAGGTGGTCTCTGCAATTTAAACCAACTTTCTATTTTGTAAATATTCATCATTCTTCAAAGTGTGCAAGGGTTTGGTTTAATCGGTAAATCAGAGACTTCACTCTTCAATATCGTTTTACCAGCTTTAACTGGTAATAATGTGATTGCATAAGGAACTCAATTTGTATCACAAATGCAGTTGACTGTCATTCTCCACATCTGCTCAATTTTTCTTGGCAAGCATTCACATTTTTTAATAAAAGGAATTGAATTATGAAAAGACTTCTTAATGGAAGATTGATTAAACTGTGGACACTGAATACAGAAAAAATGATTATTTTACATATTTCCTTCTTCCTCTCTAGGACATTTTAAAGTCACAGAGAGACCATGCAAAGATAGTAAAAAGGTCTGAATTGAACTTCTGACTTCATTTCATGTTTTTTTAAGTTATTGCAGACCTGCATATCTGTTTCATAACCAGTTCCTTTTGTCTTACAGAAGTTGTCATGAGACAGGCAAAATACAATTTAAACGGTGCATAACTGAGCAAATTAGTTATAAAATCTTGGAAAGTTTTTTGTTAGCTGAACTAAAGAAACAGGAACTAGAGAGTTGCAGCTTATAATGAGGTCATCGACATATGCAAGCTCCCCATCCCTCCTCTAAATACTAAGACTTGAGAAATTCCTTTAGTATCTAGCATAAATGGATGGATTCTTCTTTTCCCTTAATTTTGCTGTTATTTCTACAACTCTTCCTTCTTCACTCTGAATTACAATGTGAATAACTTGCACCATAATTTGTATGTGAAATGCTAGCCCCACTAAAAAAAAAGGGACTTGCATTATTCACAGCTAAGGTCCAAAATTTATCTCAGTCTCTATTTCCTGTGCAGTAAAGAGATAAATCTTGCCTCTTCCCCTCATCTTTATCATAATAAAATAAAAAACTCTGAACATGGCAGACAAGCAATGACTTCTAAAGGTTAACATCTGGCCCAGAAAAACATACACACAAGGCAAGATCTGTAGCAAGAAGCACCATATATTTCAGTAGAAAAACAAATAGTTGTAGGGGGAGGAGTTTACAGTCATGCAAAGCCCTTCTTTGCCCAACTGATACCAGTGGGCTTGTAAAAGATGCTGTCCCTTCAAACAAAGTTTTCCTCTCTTGTATCCTTACATGATCACAGTGAAAAACAATACTGTTACTAGTACCGGTCCTCTGCTTTGGCTAACAACTTCAAGAACGTGCAAAAATTATTCCTCTTTGATGTAATATATTGATCTCAGTGTACGGGAGCAAGAACTGGATCACTTTGAAGTAAATTAGGGTATAAATCTGTATCTACTAATCCATAATAATTCACCATATACAAATCTTCACCTCATAGTAAATGTGAGGCAGCTTTCTCATTATTGTCCAAGGTGACACATTCACATACCCTTGGCCCTGATGTCATGATTCTCCTTCCCAGTCATTTTACTTGACCAGGGTCCACATGTGCAGCTGAGTCTATGCATACTCCTTGTGTAATCCAGGAAACTACTTTCAGAAATAAGCCTTGGTGGATCAATAAAATACATCGTCTTGTTTTAGTTTAATCCTCTATTTGCACCTTAAGTGGTTAATTTTTGTCTAAATATATCACATTAGTCCTCCTTCAACCACAGGCAGATTTTTGTTGACTAAAAATCCATCTACTAGCCTGACTTCTACAGAAGTTGGTGTGATTTTTCTATGAGTCAAGGTTAGTTTAGAGAGTAATAACATAAACTGGGTTCTTGAATTTTCATCTACAGGGATAATTAATGGCATCATAAACAGAGAGCTGAGATTTAAGCATTGCCCATTGACTTTGGTGGGAATCCACTGGAGCTTAAGCATTTTTGAATGTGACACCACTGCTTATACATAGATTTCGGAATCTCAAGCACAGCTCATAACTTTACTGGCTTAGGGCATGATTCAGAGCCTGTTAAGGTGATGTTTTCTTCAAGTAAAGCAGTATGTATCTGATTAAGCAATAATATATTAGAACTGTTTGACATCCATTTTCTTGTTTTATGGGTCTCATATCACAAAAAGCATTCTCATTTTATTAAAGCATTCAAAATGATATAGGAGAGAAATATAGGCATAGAATTTTTTTTCCCCCTTGAAGTTTTTTTGGTTGTTTTGTTTGGGTTTTTTGTAAAATACCCATTTTTTAGTCTTTCTTTTTAGGCAATTTGAAGTCTAAAAGGAATTTACGTCATTACATCACTGTTAAAACCAAGTAAGATTGTTTACAGTCTTAAGTAAACTTTTAAAGAACAGATTTCTTTCAACACCTTGTGATTTATTTACTGTCTAGACCCATATCGAAATGTTCACCTCAACCATTAAGTTTTAGATGATTTTATATCAAGAATATGCAATGAAATGTTAAGTAAATTTCCATGTTAGGTACTTTCTTTTCCATTCAGTCTTAAGCCACATTTTATATTTTTTGATAAAGTAGTGTCTTAATATCTACTCATATTTCGCTGGCCAGTCAGTAGAATATAAATTCACTATCTCCACATACAGTTTTCACTGAGTCCTATGAATTTCTTCTAAGGTAAATTTGGCCTATATCATGCATTTTTCTATTATTACTGACAAAACTACTACACACAGAGTAATAACAGGTGACTGGTGGCTATATTCAACCATGTAGCAAAGCAAAAAGATCTCTTTCTTTCATGAAAGCAGTTCATCCTGTGCTGGTGATGTTTTCTACAACAACCTTTAAATTTATGTTGAGTAAAGTGAGAAGTTTAGGGCTCCCCTTTTCCTGTCTACAGGAAGTTAGAAACAAGATACAGAAGATGAGATCCCTAAAGGAGGTTAGTGAGGGGTTATGGGCCTAAATACCTGCTCCAGAGTAATTTACCAACTAGTTAGACGGATATGTTATATTTAAATGAAAATACTCTGTTTTACAATTAATTCTGTTACATATGGCATGCAGCCAAACTATGTCCTAAGGGGACTGAAAAGTATATCTATGGATGCAATACTTATGGCATGCAGCCAACCTCAGAAGAAATACCAGCTCAATAGATGTCAGCTATTGAAATTTCTGTAGTTCAGAAATCCTGACATTCAGCCTGGAGGTGTTAATGCTCTAGATACACCAGATAACCAAACCTTAAAAAAACAGGGCTCGTGGTTCTGAAGTCAATAAACATGACTTTCCACATTGAAGAGGGAAACCCACTCCTCCTATCACCTACAAGTGAATTGCTTGCAAACTGGAAATAAAAATAAAAACAACTTCTGACATTTTGTGAATTTAAGAACTAAATCCAAACCTTGTGCTCGGATCAGTTTTAACCCTCAAGGGATTTCAAGTGGCAAGAAAAATTGTGGTGTCTGTGTCAGACTCTATAGATAAACTGAATACACAATGGAAAAGTAGCAATGGCTATTGCTTGGCTTAACTTGACTTCTTAGGGAGGGCCTTTTGAAGGATTCAATGTCATTGATACTTTATCATGATGGAAGATTAATTGAAATATCCAATTTTCATTAAAAATTCCTTCCTAGAAGCAGCACTAACAGCCAAGGGATTTAGCCTCCCAAAAGGAATTATCTAACAGCTTTGCTCACCTAATTAAATTGACCCATTCAGAAAATTTCTTTCCATAGATTAAAGATTTCTATATATGTACGCATTTATTTATCATTCCCAAAAGAAGTATTACTAAAAATGTTTTTTGTTGTTTTAAAGGAAATGATTGCTAAAAGAAGGGATAAACTGTTCTAGAAAATCATACTTAAGTTTGACATGAAGCATTTCAATTTCTGTCTTAAAGACAGTCAACAATTCTTTTGACATCATGACTGTTATACCTCATCACTACTTTCTTCCAATTTGTGTAAATCTGGAGAGACATAAAAAGAGTAGCAATCAACCAGTGACATAAAAAATTATAGTATGACAGAGCTGTCCAACAGATATGCAAATTTCCTTTCTGTGCTGGAACATAAGGAGCAAGTAATTACAGAAATAGTAAATGTTGAATTAGTCTGTCCGTTATTATGCTATGTTCCCCTTTTCCCCTGCTGTCCCATTTCTTTCTGTTCTTACTACCTTCTACCTTCTTACCACCTTTCTATGTTGTCATTTATTTATATTTATTTTGAGATGACTTTCAAGGACTACACGCATTACTGAACACAATAGGGTATTTGATAGTGGCACTCTGAGTAATTTCACAACTAAACAAAAATGGCAGAATACCTCTCTGGCCTTCTGTTTGTCAGGAACATAAGCTACAAACAACTGTGGGGGAAAATACGGCCACCCACTGAGGAGGGAGTATTTTGAAACTTAAAAAAAGTATCTAACTTCAGTGTTGATACTTGAATGTCACAATCCTGTTTCTTTTATTTTAATCCAAAACACTGCCAGTCTCTATCATGTCTATGTTTTCTCCCCATGCCCCTTTGGAGAAAACATTTTAAAATAAAATATTTTAGATTTTAGGGAATCTTCTAGGGTGATTATTACTGAATTAAATATGGTTTGGAGCTGTAACACAGAAATTTTACAAGGCAAAGTAAATTTTTCTTACAGCACTTTGGGTGATTTTCCAAGCCAGTAAAAAATAGGAGATTAACAGCACTGTGTGGTGCCGTGTAAAATGCAAGAAAACACTGTGCAATTTTTTCCAAAGAAATACAGCAAAGCCTGTAATTCCTAGGTGCAACACGCTAAATGTTACAATATGGGGCTGCCCCTAAGTACTTTAGCAATTATAGGCACTACTGCAAGCTATGAGGGGTGATTTGTGGGCTCAAGTTCACTCAAAACAGATAAAACAGAACTTCAAAACAGATTTATTTATAATTGAAATAAAGCTTCTCAGACTAGAGTGCTATTATAACAACCACCCACTGCCTGATGGCAGAGAGGCCAGCCATTAGGAGGGGGGGTTTCTTAGTCTTCTCTCAAGAAGACTAAAGTCAGAGGAGAAAAAAAAAATGTAAAAGCCTTACTTATAAATTATTTTTTTTAGCATTATAGCCAACCCTTTCTCTTCTAGAAGGTCTCCTCATAAAATGGAAAATGAATTACAGCACATGCTCAAGGCCTCACCTGGCACTGTCATTTTTGACAGACTCGTTTTTATCTCAGAACTGGAAGCCTTGCAATTTTAAAGCCTTTTACAAAAATTATGCTTTTCTTTGTGATATAGAAATAAATTACCTAAGCAAGGGATGAGGCTCAGATGCTGTGGTACCAAACTCCTGTGCTACCAGGAGATTGTCTAGGTCAACTAACATGTCACATTGACAAATAAAATTCTCAAGTAATTTATGCAGCTTAATAAGTTAAAGATATGAAAAGCACTTGGAAATACACAATGTTAAAGCACTGCAGTCCTAAAGAGCTACATAATAAAAAAAAGAAAAGCACAAACTTAAGCCCCAGACAACTGGCTATTTTCCAATTATTCTACTAGCTGAGCTACTAATCATGCTTTTCAACTGCTAAATTATGCTGTTCTAATATATTTTCAGGAAAATTGTAGCTTAGTGAGCTGTAATTTTTAGATATGAACATATAACATTATCCAGTATAGGGGTTATGAAATACTTGTGACTTATGATATTAGGTAAGAAGACTGTAAATTCATTAGCAATTCCTTCAGGGCTCTTGAGTTATTCTGGTTTTTTCTGCATATACAGCAGCTTGCCCAAGTCCACCTGGCATTTCTTGTATCCCAAAAGAGTTAACAAGCCTCAAGATAAATATTTGCATTAAAATAAAGAGAGAATTGTTTTAGTACTAATAAGTAATTTTTTACTCCAAAGGTTTTATTGCATGTGAATTAGAACTATACCACTTATGCATTTCAAGAATCAATGACAAATTAACACCTATTTTTGGTTTGTTTTTTGTTTGTATGGTTGGTTTGGTTTGTGTCAATGTAAATTACAGTTATTACAAGCTGAACAGTATATTCTGAGTTTTACTGATGTATCTTTAAAGTTATTCAGGAAGTAAACTTTACTGAGAATAATTTTGTGAAGAAATGCCACGTTTAATATTTAGAATTATTATTGATGGATAAGAATTTCTCATCAGCAAATTTTCAGGGGTAGGGAAAGGAAGCTTGGTTTATTTGTATTTTTATTTCACTTTTTAATTTATTGGGTTATTTTGGTTTTGCATCTTTCCATATTCCCAGGTATACATAAGCAAAAATTTGTGTAGGCATCAGAGAAAAAATATTATTTCTTCAGGTTTGGGTTTGTCTATTCACCTGTCAGACACTGGGCTTGTAACACTCTATACTCTCAATTTTCACTTACTTCTAAACTCAGAAAAAATAAAATCCTTTTTCAGGAATTCTCCTGTTCTCAGATAAATACATTTTTAACTGTTCATTAAAGCATTTCCAGAAGTAAACAAACAAACAACTTATTAACACCCTCAAAGCTTGTCAATTATGTTCATCTCTGAAGAGAATGTTGCACAGAAATAAAACATTGTCATTGTGTTGTGTTTTGAAAACTGTTTCTGAAATATATGGAAACTTATGAATTAAATAATTTACAAATTGTATGTGCTTTTATTGAGCATATTTTATTCAGCATTGGTGCATCCTCACCTTGAATACTGTGTGCAGTTTTGGGCCCTACAATTTAAGGATGTTCATGTCCTTGAATGCATCCAGAGGAGGACACCAAAGCTGGTGACAGGGCTGGAAGGCATGTCCTGTGAGAAGCTGCTAAGGACTTTGGGCTTATCTGGTTTGGAGAAACGGAGGCTGAGGAGTGACCTCATTGCTCTCTCCAGCTTCCTGAGGAGGGGATGTGGAGAGGGAGGTACCAATCTCTTCTCCCTGGTAGTCGGTGATAGAACGCATGGGAATGGTTCAAAGCTGCGCCAGGGGAGGCTTAGACTGGAAATTATGAAGTATTTCTTTACTGAGAGATTGGTCAAACACTGGAACAGGCTTCCTAGAGAGGTGGTTGATGCCCCAAGCCTCTCAGTGTTTAAGGAGCATTCAGAGAATGCCATTAATAACATGCTTTAACTTTTGCTCAGCCCTGAATTGGTCACATAGTTGGACTAGATGATCATTGCAGGTCCCTTCCAACTGAAATATTCTATTCTATTCTACTGTAGTCTAGTCTATTCTATATACAAAACCAAAAAAATAGTACAAGTAAAATTAAATAGCATATACTTTGCTTTTGTTTACTATTGTTCACTTCATCTCTCACAACATGCAAGTTTAAAATTTAAATTGCCCTTTGGAACAGTAGTGACATTGGCTACACGCAAATGGAAAACTGGTAAAATCAACATGAAATGAATTAGTATCTGTCACTTACAGCATGGTTATAATAATTTTAAGTTTATCACAGTAGATGAATTGTGACTTATCTTCTTCACATTTTTACATGCCACTCATGACCTTGCAAAAGGTAATCCATTCTAGTAGAAGCTAATCTTCCTCTAAAATCTCTTTTCAGTAGGAGAGGATAATAGGTGTTAATATTCAATACATGTCTGTACCTCAACTTTGATTCAAAACACTGCATTTTAGTAAACTGGAACTAGCTTCAGCATGAAGACAAAGAAAGGTACACAGAATCATAGAATGATTCATGTTGGAAAAGACCTTGAGATATCATCCTGCCCAATCCCCTGCTCAAAGTAGAGTTAACATTTTATTTAGACCAGATTGTTTGTGCAGGTTATTGTTCATGTTGGAAATAATAATAAAAAACCCAAACATTTTTTTCATTGCTAAGCTAATAAACTCATCTAGTATATGGTGCCTTTAAGTGTGCTGTGGAACTCAGTATTAAAAAAGAAAAAGAAAAGACACACACAGTTCACTGTGGATTTAGAAAACGTGCAGTTCCTAGTTTGTGTTTGACAGAACCAAGGCCAGACAACATGAACTAAACAAATAGCTTACATTCTAGAATGCTCTTTATTTCTATGAAATTTTGAAAAGCTTTCCCTGAAAGCTGGGAAAGGATAGCCCGCTGTAATGAGCAAGTAATTTTGCGAATCTCTAGTCTACACACTGGGCCTAGGTTGCCTTCACAGTTCCTTATGAAAGGCAAAGAAAACAGAAGGTGCAAAAAGGCGGTCCAGGTATCCAGATTGGCACTGAGGGATTAAATGAATCATGTCGTGCTGCTTTTAGTAAGCATTAATACTGACAATAGACTTGAGGAGGCAGAAAAGCTGGGGTTAAAATTAAGCCATTTTGTTGGAATTTAAGTCAGGAAGTAAAATGTAGCTGAATTTGTAACTTTACAGGTTTGACTTTACTGCTATTGGTTTTTATACTAGAATTACCTCTGGCTGGAAGTTAGGAACTTGTCTGAAACCTTCCTTCTCTCCTTCCTCACCCCCCAATTTCACTGCCAGAGAAAAATTCTCTACCTATATTAGCACCCACTTCCACCCTTCACTTCATCAACCAACTTAACATTTCTCTCCCAGAAAAGAGGCACAGAGAACTGTTGTCAACAGTTTCGTCTCAGCTCTTACATTCAGAAACAGGACTGCAAAAAGTCTGAAGGTTTGGTTCCAACAGATGAGGGGAAAGAAGCCTCTAAACCATCTCTCCTCTAACATCTGAAAACAAACTGAATTAGGCTTTTCTCTCTCCTAAATATACAGGCTGTGAGAAAATGACCATGAGCCTAGATAGCAAAGCTTAGCAGAAGAATAAATAATGGTGGTATTGCAAGTTAGGTATGGGCTGAAACAACTATGCTAAAGGGAGCAGCTCTAACTCTACTGAATCCCAAAGAAGTCCATGCAGACATCCAGGAAGTATGTCAGTTACATCAATCATATATTTGCGATGGGAACTAACACTAGTACAGATCAGTGTACTAGAAACTAGACAAAAGTCATTTAATGTGAATCACTAAGCAGATGGTAGGCTGCAAAACTGATTAAGGATAAGTGACCAATACAGAGACAAAAATCCATATTCTATTGCCAAGTCTCTTCATCATCCATTTTCCTGCTGAATGTCTTTTCAGACTTTGTAACTGAAAGAATTAAATGAAGTAAATGCCAAATTTCAATACATCAAAGATATTTTTTTTTCCCATGAATTAAATAACCACCTGAAATATTTTCTGCCACCTCTAATTACTTTGCCATCAAAATGTTCCCTTGTTACGTGTTTATGAAGTCCTATGGCACTACAAGCCAACAGGACATCAGCACCACCTTTTTAGCTCATGCTGCCGTTAACAGAATGGACACAACCCCTATCTGTACATATTGCCATGAATATCAGAAGAAGCAACATTAATAAAAGAAAAAAGTGTCAAGAGATGATAACAAACAAATGTGATGAGAATAGACTATAAATATGGCACAGAGCAAGTATGTGTTGAGAAAGGATAGGGAGAGTATTTTATTGCCTATCATGGTGCAGTATTCAGTGTTCAAAGTTGTATATAGTTCCTGTCCTTTTTGCTAATGAGACACATTCTTCCACAAACATAGTTCAGATCCTCAAGGCACAATCCACCTCACAGGCATCTTGCATTTATATCCCTGGACAAAAGTAAACAGTTCAATTCTACGATATGAATTTGTGTACATTTTTCATCACTTCCTTCCCAAAGCTGGGGTTGCCACTAATGTTTAATCCTATAACTCAACTTTCATAATGAGGGGACAAAATTAAAAATTTCTTTTTAGTGGCTTACAATGTTTGTATAGAGTTACGGGATTTGGGGATTTTGCTATTTTGAAGAAAACTGTGAGACCTTGTTTCCCAGAACAACTTCAAGACGTTCCCTAGCAGACCTCAAATTTCATATACTCAGCAGTTCAGGAAATGCAAAATCAACCAGAGGAGTACTGGGCTAGGGTGGTGTGTGTGGAATAGAAAAGAAGAAAAAAGGAAAAAAAAAATAAAAAAAATTGGGTTTTGAGAAAACTCTTTCTTTCCCCACAGCAATTCTAATCAATTAGAACTTTTGTGTCAAAGATCTGCTAAGAAGAAACCAGTAATGCTGACTTTCTGCTATTATTCCTAGGTGCAAGATATGATATCTGCCAGAAAAGCAAGGTAAAGTAGGAAATTTTGCTATACAACCTACTTACAGTTCTATCCCAGAGGAAGGTAATCAGTAAGTGCATGTATTTGTCAATATCCAAGAAGTTTTAACTGTAACTAGAAATTCTAGCATAAAACCTGCCTTTCCAGGGCCTGGAAGTCACAGACAGTGGGGATATAACATTAGCACCTTGACTTCCATTACAAGCTAAAAATTCCCATCCAGGTAGTTTTATATCAAACTCTGTATTTGACATTACATGATAACTGATAACATCGAACAGTTTTTAATTCTTTCTAATTACATTGTCACTTGTTGCTCATATAAAAAACTTCTAATTTCTCCCCCTTTTCCAAATTCAGATAGTTTTAGCAGCAATGGATCTGCTGAAATGAATTATGAGGTACTTTTCTTCACTGGATCTCTACCCTGTGTCCAAGGACATTTTTGCTTGAAGACTGGACAGGGCAGAAACAAGATCAGAGTAAAAGCTTACAGCTGGGTGAAAGGTTGAGGAAGATATTCAGACTGAGGCACAAGGACTGAAAAGCCATACAAAGGTGTATCAGTATAGCACAGGAAGGAAATACAAAACCACTTGGGGTGAACAATGGAAGTTAAATGTGGAAGAGATAGACAGGAAAGAGGATATGGTCAGAAAAACAGGAATGAGAAACAGAAAACAAGTGAAAGGCAGTTTTAGAATCATAGAATTGTTTAGGTTGGAAAAGACCTTTAAGATCATCACATCCAACCAACCGTTAACCTAATGCTGCCATTCTACCACTAAACCATGTCCCTAAGCACCACATCTACATGTCTTTTAAATACCTCCAGGGATGGTGACTCAACCACTTCCCTGGGCAGCCTGTTCCAATACTTAACAACCCTTTCAGTGAAGGAATTTTTCCAAATGTCTAGCCTAAACCTCCCCTGGCGCAACTTGAGGCCATTTCCCCTCGTCCTATCGTCCTATCGTCTGTTACCAGGGAAAAGAGACTGACACCCACCTCACTACAACCTCCTCTCAGGGAGTTGTAGAGGGCAATAAGGTCTCCCCTCAGCCTCCTCTTCTCCAGACTAAACAACCCCAGCTCCCTCAGCTGCTCCTCGTATGACTTGTGCTCCAGACCCTTCACCAGCTTGGTTGCTCTCCTCTGGACATGTTCCAGCAATGTAACATCTTTCTTGTAGTGAGGGGCCCAAAACTGAACACAGTATTTGAGGTGCAGCCTCACCAGTGCCAAGTACAGGGGCACGATCACTTCCCTGCTCCTGCTGGCCACACTATTCCTGATAAAAGCCAGGATGCTGTTGGCCTTCTTGGCCACGTGGGCACACTGCTGGCTCATATTCAGCCAGCTGTCAACCAGTACCACCAGGTCCTTTTCTGCCAGGCAGCTCTCCAGCCACCCTTCCCCAAGCCTACATCATCGCATGGGGTTGTTGTGACGCAAGTGCGGGACCTGACACTTGGCCTTGTCAAACCTCATACAGCTGGCCTTGACCCATTGATCCAGCCTGTCCAGGTCCCTCTGCAGAGCCCTCCTCCCCTCGACCAGATCGACATTCTCACCTAATCTGGTGTCATCTGCAAACTTACTGAGGGGGCACTCAATCCCCTCATCCAGATCATTGATAAAGATATTAAACAGAACTGTCCCCAGTACTGAGTCCTGGGGAACACCACTTGTGACTGGCCGCCAACTGCATTTACCTCTGTTCACCACAACTCTCTGGGCTCAACCATCCAGCCAGTTTTTTACCCAGCAAAGAGTACACCTGTCTAAGCCATGAGTTGCCAGCTTCTCTAAGAGAATGCTGTGGGAGACAGTGTCAAAGGCCTTGCTGAAGTCCAGGTAGACAACATCCACAACCTTTCCCTCATCCACTAGGTGAGTCACCTGGTCATAGAAGGAGATCAGTATGGTCAGGCAGGACCTGAATTTCATGAACCCATGCTGGCTGGGCCTTATCTCCCCTGGTTGTGCTGCACATGCCTGGTGAGCACACTCAGGATGAACCGCTCCATAACATTCCCTGGTACCGAGGTCAGGCTGACAAGCCTAGTTCCCCAGATACTCCTTCCAGCCCTTTTTGTAGATGGGCATCACACTGGCAAGTCTCCAGTCATCTGGGACCTCCCCTGTTAACCAGGACTACTGATAAATGATGGTGAGCACTTCCGCCAGCTCCTTCAGTATTCTCGAGTGGATCTCATCTGGCCCATAGACTTGTGGGTGTCCAGGTGGCATAGCAGTTCACTTTAAAACAAATTATTTTAGTGAATAAAGTAGAAATCCATTTTCATCTTCAAGATGAGTGAAAACCAAGGAGGGACTGGTCTTTGGGGCTAGTTTAGCTGGAGCTACAAGTTCATCGATATTCAAAAGGCAAAGTAAACTTTAAAGAAATGAAAAAGTCCAATTCTTCTGACTTTTTAGAACTAGCTCTTAGTAGTTGAGCAGCTCTTTTCACATGCTCAAAGAGATAGTCCTAAAGAAGTGAAAATTCAAATCATGAGACATCACAAAGTACAGGTGACACTTCTAGCTCTGCTATAGGCTGCTACAGGCTGCTACCACACTTGGTCAAACACTGAATATCTTTTTGTATTAATATCATTACTTGTGATCTAAACTACTTATAATATAGGCTTTTTAAGCCAGAAAACTCATTACTATCTGTTATTTAATTCCTACGCTATTATAACTGCTTTTGTCAGGCACAGAGTGTGATGATGCACCTTGACCCCTTAACCAAACTAGTGGTAGTTTGGTTCAGGTTCCAAAGGAGGTAACGCCGTAAGCCATAAACAGGACAAGAACTCTTCTAGTTTCAATCTGTTTTCTGAAAACCCACAAAGAGGCAGAGTGACACACTGAGCACTGATGCATAGGAGCTTGGAACACCAATCATGTAATTAACTCACTTATCAAGGAACAAAGGAAGTTGTGGGTAAAAGGAATCTCATTCATACCTTTCCCATTGCATGTAATTTGACTACAAGCCAATCACTTTAGTCCATAAATATGACAGCCGAAGTGAGCCTTCTTTGAGCTCTCCTGGCTAAGCAGCCTGGCTGCATGGTGGTGACCTCGCCTTGAGCTGGAATGCCTCTCAAAGTTGCTCCTTGAGGCAGAGAGACTTTTTACCAGTGGCAGATCTTTGGTAAGCGACCAATATCGTGCACCTTGTAGTATGGTAACCTTGATTTTGTCTTGGTAACTTTGATTTGTGCCTTGGTAGTTTTGAGTCACTGTTCAAATGATTGTGCCGTACAGCAACAGTGTGAACCTTGCCATCGAACTTTGTTAAGTCGCACTTTTACAACATGACATTAAAACTGCTTTTGCTAACACCTTTGACAGTGGATCTTTAAGTGATCTAAATCACTCATTTGTGACACAGAGGTGGTGATATTTCAGGAATGGATGCAATGCTTCACAAAAAAGTGATGCTGTCAAAATCCTTAATTAGAAGGCATGACTGAAATAGTGTGACATTTAGGGCAATAAGCAATTTTCAGGACAAAGTCTTTCCATCCTTTTACCTCACCTACTTGAAGGGCCTGGGACCAGCTCCCAGGAACTGCTGATTAACTCACCGTCAGAGCCAGAAGTTTTCCGTAGGTGAGATGGGCTGGGATGTGGTCACTCTTGGATCGCAGTGACTCCATGTACCAGCGCTCTGCTTCTGGCAGTCGGCTCATTCTCATATAGGCTTCTCCTACAGGGTGGAACAAACGTTAGTGAGAATGCCCAAATTTCTCAAGGTCTCCAAAATTTATTATCTCATTTATAATTTTCTGTTTATTAAATAGGCAGAGGTGAAGGGTGAAGTGCTTTGAACAACTGCAATGTAAAAGCAAAATAGCCTTAGAAACACTTGTGAGGAAATTGAGTTATGGCCTTATTAGTGCCGAAAGAGCATGGTTGAGATGAAAGTCTTGTTGGAACAGAATTTCAAGACAGAGCTCCAGCTCCAGTTTCAGTCAAAAGCCTCAAAATAACAAAATGTTATCACATATACTACAGAGAAGTTACTACTTTTCCATCAACCTACATTGCACATCATGGAGTGGTAAGGACGATACAGAATGTCTTTGCATGTAATCATAATACATCAAGAACCTAGATGTAGATGTGTCCCTATCCAATGCCTATGGGACAGTCAGGATTTCACCATCTCACAGCTGATTCACTCTAAATAAATGGCTAAGTATCTTCCAAAATTATGAAGTCACAGTTTACCTAGTGCCACTACTGAAGGATCAAGAGAGGACTACATCTGACTCAAGTAGAGGATGGCTAAGGCTCTCTCCAGGTGAGTCACTGCCTCCAGTTCTGCATCCCATGGAAATGAACAGCTATGTGTGTATCAGAGAGAGAAGGACCAGTGTTCTCTGTTCAAGCTTGAGGCCAACTATCACACCCCCAAAAGTCAGAGAAAATGGTACCACCTACATGCTCAAAGGAAGAAAATAGAAGGAACTCTTAGCATGGGAGTGATACTTCACCTTGCATATTTACAGGTGCTATGGAGGATTTTCTTGATGAAAGAAAATTGGACTGGGTCCAGTTAGATTTTCTTTTTATTTTGCTATCTTTGTCACCAGAGGATAGGGATCCCAGGCAAAATGTGGCACATAAGTCTGAGTTTCAGGAGTTAGGGTGCAGTGCATGCAAAGTAACCAAACCAGAGCCTACAGATAAAATGAGCATGACATAGAGTCAGAAGTCACACTGAGCCAAGGCTAAGGGGAGCCAATATGATCTTTATGAGCAAATAGTTTTTCCAAAAAGGGGTGCAAGCTTACGAATCTAGTAGACCAGGATTCCTAATTCAAGCATCTACAGAGCATTCTGTACTACACTGGTCTTGGATATCTGATTACATACACAGAAGTAGCTGATGTTTCAGTCCCAGAAGTACTCAAGTCATTCAACTGCTGGTTAGGGATAAACTAAAAGAACAATTCCCCCCCAAACCAAGCCAATTAAAAAAAAAAAAAAATCCAAACAGGAAAAAAAACCCAAAAGACCATAAACATACCTCCAAACCCATGATCAAATTCAGGGATATCAATGTCAAATGCATTTTTTTTTCATTATGCCAGCACTCACGAGTAAGTGATGTAACATTATACCTTGTTATGCACAAAACAAAGTCATGAAGTTAAGTGTTGAAAGGATGGAAGAAGCCAGAAGTCAAGCTATACACTCACATCAACTCCTCTCCCTAGCTGTATGCTTTATGGCAGAATGTTTAATTGTTTGATTGCATACTATTTTTCCCATAGGCCCCTGCTTCATTTAGCATGCAGGAAATGAGGAATCCATACTGCCCTTTTCTTTTCTTTAAGTGGAAAATTCCAGCCCAACCTGTTACAGCTTGGCAAAGTTCCAAGCAATTAACAACAAGATCCTTTAAAGAGAAATGTAAGCAGCCATAAGAGATGGAGTTATTATCTGCTGGTAATATATACTGAATGCACTGCCAAATTTCAAAAAGATCCAAGGTTCTCATCTATTTTCCATGATGGATTCTGATATAGGAACAGATTAACATCTTCAGAGTACCAGCACATTCAATTTTTAATAGGTTTTAAGAGCTCAACTACTTTACAAGCTAACCTCCTAAAACTTTGAGGGTATTTCTGAGTGGCGCATCTAGAAGTGAAGCTACAATATGTCAATCTAAATGTCAAACTGTAGAAAAAGGAATTTTATTCCCTTGAAGACTTTACAGGGAATTCTCTATAGCTGAACATTTTTCTTCTGAAGAGTCTGTTTTCAGTCCGTAAGCCCCATATCATCACAAATTGCTATATTATAAGCAATTAGAACATCTCATTACTACAGAAGGAAGTACTGTTAGGGGGGTCTGTTACTAATTTCCGCTTCTAAATTATTTACAATGACATTCCTATCTAAAAAGAAATCAAAGTTGAAAACTGACAGAGGCTCTGCCACCACCATACTCAAAGACTGGAATAAAATCAAGCAACCGTTAATTGAAGCATTAAATCAATCAAGGGATTTTATGTGTTAGACTGATGCAGTTTTAATAAAAGCTATTCCAGCTTCAGATAGAGTTCCACAAAATGACAGAGAAAACTTGTATGGATTGACTTCTGTCATTCAGGATGCATCTCTGTGTCTGAGATTAAAATATTTGTCATTTACAATCATGTATTTTTATAAACTTGCAGCATGAATGGTTTAGTCATTAGGAAAACAACAGTGTCCACTTGCAGAAAATATGCAAACCAATGGTACATATGAGCAGGTTTCTTTATTTACCTTAACAATTACTTCATTTATAAAATCTTTCGAAACTCTTGTTAAAAATCTGAAAGGTCACACACACAATTTATTAATGGAAGTTGTCAGATCTGTAAAGTTGAAGAGAGTTGCTTTCTACTTTTTTATTAAAGGTAACAACAACAAAGAAAGAAATTCATGGCATTGGAAACCTTAAGACATAAATTAACTGTTATTTCAGTTCCCTAATCCATATTAACATGCAGCCATGAGTACCATTGCCTGCAGAATGAGTGGTGGCAAGAAATTCAACAGCTAACTGGAGTAAAAGGAGACAAATCAGTAATTCAAAAATTTTTCACTTTTTACAGTTCAGATATTTTCTGTCATTTATGCACCCCTTTCTTAGCCTATTCCAAAAGGAGGAACATAGATTATTTAATTGTAACTCTCACTTACTAATGTACTAAAAGAAAACACATTAATATGCAACTGAATCACTATTTAAAGGAGTGTATACACAGTTCATTAACACCTCTATTAATACTTTATGACAAAGGAATGCGTAATGGGCTACCTTTTAACCAGATTTACAGCGCTCTAACTAAAATCTTGGTACCCAAGTGGATTTTCTTTGCCATAGAGATAGATCAGTTGCAACACTACCATTGTCCAAAGCAGTATTTCCCCATATTGCTCCAGAATCCTTGGGACTGAAAAATAATATTCCAAAATAAAAAATAAAAGAAAACCCCAACAAACTGAAACAACTACAAAAATACTCTACTAAAATGATCCCAGGTTAAATAAATTAAGAATACTTATTAAACAGTATCAGATAAGACATAAAATATTTATATTAAATAATAATACTCATAAAGGATCAACTTGCTAGCAGTTATTTCCCCTGAAAGGCTAACTTTATACTCGATAATGAAGTAGAATGTGATCTTAATACAAAACCTTCAAAAAAAAAAAAAAGACAGAAGTTAGATTTTTCTAATACATATCACACATTGTTAAAAGGCAAAATTAGATACCATTCACATGAATGTATGTTACATGGTTCTAGATTAACCTCTCATCTGCTGATTTCTTATTTGTTCTGTTTCTGGTGCACACTGCCATACCAAGCAAAGGCTGTCTCCTTGCAGGGAGCATGTTAGACTTATCGATGAGAAAGTACAAAGTACAGTGGAACTATGAATGTAATAGCACTGTGTCTCTATAGGTGCCATGTAACCATACTTTCAGATTAAGAACTGTATTGGGTTTCTGTGGTAGTGGGGGGAGCTACAGGGGTGGCTTCTGTGAGAAGCTGCTAGAAGTTTTCCCTGTGTCTGCCACTGGCCAAGGCCAAGCCAATCAGCGACGGTGGAAGCGCCTCTGTGATAACATATTTAAGAAGGAAAAAAAACCAGCTGCGTCTCAGTAGCCGGAGAGAGAAGAGAAGTGAGAGGATGCAAGAGAAAACAGCCCTGCAGACACCAAGGTCAGTGAAGGAGGGGGAGGAGGTGCTCCAGGCACCAGAGCAGAGATTCCCCTGCAGCCCGTGGTGAAGACCATGGTGAGGCAGGCTGTCTCCCTGCAGCCCATGGAGGTCCATGGTGGAGCAGATATCCACCTGTAGCCCGTGGAGGACCCCACACCGGAGCGGGTGGATGCCCGAAGGGAGGAGGCTGTGACCCCGTGGGAAGCCTGCGCCAGACCAGGTTCCTGGCAAGCCATTGCGGACCCGTGGGGGGAGGAGCCCATGCCGGAGCAGGTTTGCTGGCAGAACTTGTGACCCCGCAGGGGACCCAATGCTGGAGCAGTCTGCTCCTGAGGGACTGCACCCCATTGGACCCACGCTGGAGCAGTTCATGAAGAACTGTAGCCCGTGGGAAGGACTCACATTGGAGAAGTTCATGGAGGACTGTCTCCCGTGAGAGGGACCCAGCGCATGAGCAGGGGAAGAGTCCTCTCCCTAGGATGAAGAAGTGGCAGAGATGACGTGTGATGAACTGACCTCAACCCCCATTCCCATCCCCCTGCTCTGCTGGGGGGGAGTAGGTAGAGGAACTGGGAGTGAAGTTGAGCCCAGAAAGAATGGAGGGGTGGGGGGAAGGTTTTTAAGATCTAGCAGTTTTTCTCCTCTCCTTCTCTGATTTTGATTGATAATAAATTAATTTTTTTTTCAAGTCGAGTCTGTTTTGCCCATGATAGTAACTGATAAAATGGTCTCTTCCTGTCCTTATCTCAACCCATGAGCCTTTTGATTTACTTTTCTCTCCTCTGTCTGGTTAGAGGGGAGTGATAGAGCGGCTTTGGTGGGCCCCTGGCGTTCAGCCAGGGTAAAACCACCACAATAACACATTTCCCTCCTGTGGTCCTCTTCTTAGGACCCCAAAAGACATTGCTGAAAAGGCAACTGAAAATTATTTCTGTAAAGGAAACAATGCAGGGTAAATCTGCCTTGCATCATTCTTGTATATGTTATTTATCTGCCACTCAAATTGCTGGATGGTGGAAATGTAATACAGAAAATACAGAATTTGGCATTAGCAAGAGCAGACATCAAAACAGAAAGGAAGATGGAGATGCACTTTGAAAAAGAAAATATCTAAGATATACATTCAGTCAGGATTTAAATTTCAATTTTCAATCAGTTCTTTGAATTGGGAACACAAACAGGTTGCCTTAGAAAATGATGGCGAGGTCGGCATCCCTGTGTACCGCAATACCACAAGGGGTTTGTGTCTTTCATAATGCAACCATGAAGCCTCCTTGAGCAAATCAAGGCTGCAGATGTGCTTACTGTAAATGCGCCTCCCTAGATATATAACTTCCCTCTTTTTTCCCTTAGGTACCAGTGCATACAATAACATAATAAATCTAGAAGCCTAGTTTGATGTTATACTATACTGATGTTTAAGATACTGCAAAAGATTAACAGTCTTGGTGATAAATATGCAGTGCATGCACATCTTCTCTGAAACAGCTGAAGCATAGGAACTTAATGAGCATCAAGTTCTGTACAGACTAAGTATACGCTGTTTGGGTTTTTTCCTTTTACGGAATAATCTGAACTGTATTTTAAGAGGGAGTCAATCCACATTTACTTTGGTTGAGCAGATTCTTATAGTCCTCAATTAGCCAAAGCAAAGCCTTTGATCTGATTTAATTAGACCACTAAGCTACTTTTGAAGGAAAATACCTAACATGGAAAACAGATATAAATGAAGGGCAAAATAAAATCAGTTTCAGCATTGAATGGCATGGACTTTGCCCAGCTGTTTCCTGTTGTACAAAGACTTCCTATGTGTCCTGGTTTCGGCTGGGATAGAGTTAATTTTCTTCCTCGCAGTTGGCATGGTGCTGTGGTTTGGATTTAGGATGAGAAGAACATTGATAACACACTGATGGTTTAGTCGTTGCTAAGCAGTGCTTACACCAGTCAAAGACTTTTTCAGCTTCCCCTGCTCTGCCAGGGGCACAGAAGCTGAGAGGGGGCACAGCCAGGACAGCTGAGCCCAACTGGCCAAAGGGCTATTCCAGACAATATGACATCATGCTCAGTATATAAACTGGGCGGGGGGTTTGCCCAGGGGACAGCAATTGCTGCTCGGGAACTGGCTGGGCATTGTTTGGGCCATGGTGAGCAATTGCATTGCTCATCACTTGTTTTGTATATTCTTTTATCATTGTTATTATCATTTTCTCTTCCTCCACTGTTCTATTAAACTGTCTTTATCACAAACCACAGGTTTTACTTTTTTTTTTTCCCAATTCTATCCCCAACCCCACCGCAGCGAGCAGCTGTGTGGTGCTTAGTTGCTGGCTGGGGTTAAACCACGACACAGTGAAAGAAGTATATTGATACGAACAGAAGCATTGAGCTCACCTGAAACAGAATATTTAATTTTCCAACAGATGTGCGACCAGTAGTAAATCATAAGGTTACAAACTAACAATTCATAACTGAACAAGCAATTGTACTCTTTTCTTGCCTTTTACTTTATTTACATACATTCTAAAGATTTTTTTTTTTTTTTGAGACATTGTGCCAGTATAGGTTTCTTTAAAACCCTCTTAACAGAAGCACTTTGCATTAGAATCATGCCTAACTGGGATCCCTGTAGTCCAATTTCAGTCCATATTTTTGGTCTACAAATGTTATGATTGTACTTACACCCCCTTTATGTTTAAAATAGAAATGCATTTGAGGCTCAGACTCTCAGCTTTTTCAGAATATTGCCTAAGAAAACTCAAGCAATTCACATGAAATTATAGATCAATAGTTCAAACTAAGAAAACCTGAGAACTTGGAAAAAAAACCCCTGGTCTCAAACATTGCATCCACTACCGCCTCAGCAATCCATTGCTGTAACCTTCATAGCCAGCTTGAATCCCTCAAACAAAACAAAGTGAAAAAACAGGAGACATTGCAATCAGCCTGGAGATTTATGCTCAGCTTTGTATGGCAGATATAAACTACCATAGTCTGAAAAGTCTCAGAGGGGGAAGAGTTAAAGTAGCAAGATGCGAGCAGGAAGGGGGGGAGAAGGAAGCACTCCCATCACTTTTGGAGTGGACTCCATTCTTATTTCCCTAGAACATATAAAAAAATACACATATGAATGAAAAAAAATCCTTTTTTTCAACCAAGCTAGTTTTAAAAGAAAAAAAGGTTGTAACGTACCTTTAGTAAGAATTTACCAGTAAAGCTTCATGAGATGCATAGGAAGGACACTGATGACTGGAGCTTAGACAAGTGCAGGTACCATGCTCTGCATAAGTTATGGTGTGGGATATGTATTTCACAGCTTAATCATCTTTGGCTCTTAAAAAGTAAGTCTTGCACAGCATGAACTGTAAAACTATACTAGAAAAAGTGTTTCTTGGAGTTCTAAACAATATTTAAAAGTAATTCAATAAAAAAGCATTTAATGGGAACAAGGGACAAATGGGATAGGAGCCTTAACAATATTAACAGGTTTGTACAAACAGCCACATCCACCCAAAAGCATAATCAAATAAAGTGATAGTTATGTTATAATCATCAACACAGAAAGTCTCTCTGCATGCTAAGCCTTTGTACTTATGATGCAAACCTCTGCACCAGATGTAAAATCTGGCTCCCCTTTCCTGTTCTGTACCTGGCTGCCACTTGTGTATGATTTGTTTTCTGTCCATGTGAAATGTAGCAGATTAGCAAGGAGAAATCTAAACTCTAATCTGTGCATCATTAACTGTATTCACTCCTGCAACGTTAGCTTCTTTTGTAACTTGCATTTCTCATAAAGAATGTTTGTAAGACCTTGCATTAAATGCATTTGAAACAGACATTCAGATGTTAGTTGGCAAGGGCAGATGAAATGTGATCAAGACGTTTGTCTTTATGACAGTATCTTGCCAATCTAAACCTGGACAATGCCATCCCAACATCTTTCTTGTTACTGTTCAGTATTAAAATAAAGCCTCCATGGTCCACCTCACACCACTTAACTGGCAGGAGTATGAATTACTGTAGCAGGTGGGCCAGTGTGGTTTTAAAAGCAATGTAATACAATCAACTGTACAATATCAGATTTCAAGGAACGCAAAAGACATCTAGAGCAGAGGCTGATCCTAAGCAATCCTAATATTGGCATTAAAGCATTCAAGGTCCCACAGGGACCATTTTATCTTTTGACCCCAGGTTTTAATTGAAACTTTAAACAAAATATATTACCTATTTAATGCAGCTGAGCTGGACTCTGGCCTTTGTAGTGCATGTTGCCATGCCAAGCAAATTAATCTGTGTAACCTTAGCGTGTACTTTTTAATTTACATCAAAGAACTGTGACAGAAAGAAAATAAATACCAAGCCAACCTTATGCAGCTTGTTGAATAATTATTTTGATTCTAGTTTTAGAGTTTTAATTTTTAGCTGTTTTGGGTTCTTTTAAGAAAAAAAAAAATGTTTTACTTCTTGGTACAAAGCCAGAGAAACATATGGTTTCCTTAGCTGAGTTGTTGCACACCTGGTAAAATAAATCACAGCAACAGGAGACCAAAATCTACCCTGCAACTTTTCATATGCACAAACTTAGAACATCTGATGCTGGTCTTCTGGTCCTGCCTTTTGTACCATGAATGAAATGCAAAGTCAAATGGATAGCTTGCTTCTTGAGGCCCAATACTTCTTTTTCCCTTTAGGAGGCAAATTACTTAGAGTTTTAAAGGACAAGAGTCAGCCAGGCCGGCTGGCACCAGAGGAATGAGTCACCGGGCTTGTCAGAGCAAAAGGCCAATAGAAGCAAGGTCAGGAAAAGAAGTGTAATACAAACAGGGAAAGCAGGTGGTGTAAAGGCTTAACACTGCTGAAGCGTTAATGCTACCGCACTCTGAACACTGGAGTTCAAACCCTAATTCAGTTTAAAAAGTTCGTCTCCTGTTTATTCTCTTTTGAGTATGTCATGTACATCATACAGGGAAAAAAGCCTCCAGAAAAATCTTCAATGAAATGATTGAATAATTAGTAGAAATTAGAGGAAGCACTGTTTTCTTACATCACATGCCAGTAGCTAATACTGAACCAAGCAGAGCTATTGCCAGAGACTCAGAATACATCAATCACAATGACAACTGCAGCAGATAATCCTCAAACTGTGTTCTTGGATTTCATGGTAAGCCGTGAAGACTTTTTCCGCATGTAGGGAGACAGGGAAGGACCCTTTCTTCCCAAGCAGATGGGGAGCACCCCCCAGTTTCTCCCCCTTTGTCCCCAGCAATGAGCATACGGTGAGTGGGCACAGGTCAGTCAGGTTCATGCAGTTCCATGCACATGAGACGGGACTGGCCTATTTCAGTTCCTCTAGGCTCCCTTTTAAAGGCAAGAGGTAGGCAGACAAGTTTATGTAATGCTATTTATCAAATAAAGTGTTATAGAGAACGTGTTTATAATTTCACCTTGAACTTCAAAACAGAAATAAACAAACCGGCCAGCCTTCTGGTGCCCAATGACACGGTATGAGCTGCAGAGAGGATACGTTCCTGATAATGGATGCAGTTGCCTTGTTCTCCTGTCACACTCGATGCAAAGAGATGACTGAATAGGTGTTTAGGATTTATCTCGCCCAACTTGAGCTAGCAAGTCTAAGCTAGTCATCTCAGCTCCTTTTATAGGAGAAGTATGCTTGCGGGGGACTATTTGTATAATCTAAACTAGATGTCTAAGTCAGATGGGCTTAAGTACTCCCCAGAGGTATCTTTTTCTTTCCACACTATAAAGTGAGTATAGCTACTGAGCTCTGCCTTGTCATCTAACCTTTACACTATTACAGGTAGGAGAGACTAACATTGAATTCAACATGTCTAACTACCGTCATGTACGCTCATGGACAGATGCGTCCAGGACAGCTTTGAACAAACGAGCCTGAGTCCTGCTGTTAATAAGACTGCACTATGTTCGAGTCCCTACCATACTCTCTATGTCGCCTCTTGGATTGACTTTGCAGCATAGCCAACAAGCCACACCTCAGCAACTAGTGCAAAGCAAATTCTGGTTTCCTTGCAACAGCTGCTATCACAGCAACATCCAAAACACAAATATATGCTACATTCAGGGTAAGTTGTACTTTACAGAGCTCCATAACACCCTGTTGCTCTTTGCCATTGACTGAAAGGGGCTAAGGTAAGCTCAGTCAACTCCAACTTGTTACATTGCTAGGAAATCCGTGAAGTGCTAGTGGCTGCCTAAAGGAAACAGAAGGCAGAGCATGGGCTAAGCAGTGGAGGAGAGAAGCGTAGCAGCAGTCAAGCCCAGGCAAAGGACTGAGCTGCTCTTTGTGCTCACTATTGCTTTGCAAGTTAATAAATGCAAATCCCAGGAACAGAGTGAACTTGGATGTCATGGACTTATAAAGGAAGCTGAGAAAGGCCTCTTGAACCTAAAAAAGTAACCAATGGGCAAAAAAGTAAAAAAACCCTGAAGAATCTTATAGGTCATAGTGGTTCTAAAGGGAGTGTCTATTCACGGGAAAAGACAAAGGGTGCATGGGCCTGTTTTGTAATGGAACAACCATCATGCTAGAAACAGCACTGGTTTACTTTTTCCAATTTCTGTACTCCTGAGGAGCACTTTTATCAGAACTATGAAATATATCTCTGCACTAAAGAGGGCAGTCAAACTTCAGTACTTCAGCAGTCACTGTAGCACACTGTAGGATATTAAGCAGAGGCTTAAATCATGGAGTGGTGACTGTTGATAATCCTGCCAAATTTATCCGCAAATGTTGATAGATAAAACTGATAAAACAATAGTTCAGCTAAGACTCTCAATGAGCAAAAGTACATGCAATAATCAACTTGTGTGGTTTAGGTATTTTAGCCATTTGCATTCATCTGATAAAGTTCAGCATTCAGGGAGAAGTAACTCTCCATTTCACTGTATGATCCTTAAGGAAGTGCTTATACTATTATTGACATTAGATATCTTGTTCCCTCTGACAAGAGAAGTACTTAATTTAGCATTTACAGAGATTTGCAAACATGTAGCATCAGCTACAACTATAGTTTTAGAATTTTTTTTCCTCTGTCCAAGTAGTTATAAGGAGCTAATAAAAGATACCTTTCCTAAATAAGTAGAGAAGCGTGAGTGGTGCCTCCTTTCAACAACTGTGTCAAATCAATTGGTATCAACCAATACATTCCCTTATATTTTAGGCACTGGGATGGGGGAAAAAAGCCACAAACCCCCACATGCTTCCTATTGAACCTAATTGTTTCTACATATATTTTTAACTGATCTACTTTCAATTACTTTAAAAGCATCTGACATCCTTTTCTGTCCCAGATAGGAGCTCACAGACTCTACTGGGCCAAACACTGAGGTTGCTTAGCAGAAACACAGGCCCTTTCTGAGAGAATTCCACCTAAAAGCATCTCTGGAACAATGACGAACCTGCCCTCTTGTTTACAGATCTGAATACTATAAATAATAATTCATATGATCTTCTCTCTTTTATCTTTTTAGCGTATCCTGTATAAAGATGTGATGAAGAATATGAGGAGCTGAAGTTAAAGTTAAAAAACCCAAACAAAACCCTCAGCTAAATTCATGTCTTTGCAGTATTCAAGGGACTCCGCTAAAATTTTGAGGGACAGATAGGCTGGTCCTGGAAGAAGAATTCTCTCATTGTAGATGTCTAACTAACAGTACATCAGCTGGGAAATAAGTTTTTGGCACAATCTACCAAAAAAAAATCCAACTATCTCCGTAGGCCTGTTTCGACATCTTGTAGGTTTACAAGGAAATTTAACATCCAACACACACACTAGATTTTATGTTATAATCAATCTCACCCCATTTTCTATGAAATAAACACAAGTTCTTCTTAGTTTCAAAGATGGCTAAATGGGAGATTAAAAGAAACCTGTATGAATTGCACACGAGGTCTCCAAGATCCTGGATGACAGATTCTGGAGGCAGAGAAAAACAGTAATCCGTGCATTCTAAATGTAAAAGTGCTGCATGGACACTCTTAAAGACATCCAGTATCTAACAGTCTCATCATTTATTTGCCTTATCCCGCATTGCAGTTGCTGGCATTTAAGCTCTGAACCTCATTTGGCTTGCATCTACTAATTTTTGGTTTTGTAGTAATTCATTTAAGCACCAGTTGCCTGGCTAAGCTCTTTTATTTCACCCTGCCTGACACCTCAAGTATCTTTCTGAAGCACTAACAATGGACTCACCCATCATGTTGTATAAGCTCTGTGGTGCAAACTGTCTTGGCATTTTCTGTATTGCTTCTTTGTAAACCATAAGGGCATCCTGAAGAGAGACACACAAATGGGACAAATCGTTAGGAAAGCACCAATTTCAAAAGCAGTCTTTCACATATAAAGTAAAGCCAAACTATCTTCCTTCCCCAAGTGAAATGTGCAGAGAGGAAGAAAACACATTGGCATCATAAATATCACAGAAAGTTCACATTTCTTATTTACAAAAGTTTTACCAAATTCAGTGAAGCTTATTGACAAGAGATCAAATTAGTTCCAATATTGCAATTTCCAATTAGTACCAATTTCCCAGGTGGAAATAAAAGGAACATTTTTTCAAACTCCTCAATGACTCATGACATATATAAAATTCTATAGGCCGTCAGAATAATATCAAACTGCAGACAAAGGACTTCTGATGACTAAACTACAGTAAGTGTTCTAAAAATAAACAAATAATTTTCTATTTCCAAGTAATAACAAAACATAATCCTGACAACTAAAGTCTGCTCCACAGAAAGAATGAGATGGACTACAGTGTCAAGAATACTAAAATCAGATTCCCTTCGCAAATGTGCTGTGCCTTGAATTACCTGATCACATATTTAGAATCATAGAATGTTTTGGGTTGGAAGGGACCCCTAGAGGTCATTTAGTCCAACCCCCCTGCAGTGAGCAGGGACACTGCTAACCAGATCAGGTTGCTCAGAGCCCCATCCAACCTGGCCTTGAACGTTTCCAGGCATGGGGCCTCCACTACCTCTCCGGGCAACCCATTTGTGTGTTTCACCACCCTCATTGTAAAGAATTTCTTCCTATATCCAGTCTAAATCTACCCTGTTTTAGTTTAAAACCATTACCCTTTGTCCTGTCACAACCGGCCCTGCTAAAAAGATTGTTCCTGTCTTTCCTGCAGGCCCCCCTTAAGTACTGAAAGGCCGCAATCAGGTCTCCCCGCAGCCTTCTCTTCTCCAGGCTGAACAAGCCCAACTCCCTCAGCCTGTCCTCATAAGAGAGGCGCTCCAGCCCTCGGATCATTTTTGTAGCCCTCGTCTGGACCTGCTCTAACAGTTCCATGTCCTTCTTGTGCTGAGGGCTCCAGA
Source organism: Gorsachius magnificus (assembly GCA_034008185.1). NCBI lineage: Eukaryota > Metazoa > Chordata > Aves > Pelecaniformes > Ardeidae > Gorsachius > Gorsachius magnificus. The sequence continues at coordinate 172,444,842 of CM067081.1, forward strand.
GCTGGACACAGTACTCTAGGTGAAGCCTCACCAGAGTGAAGTAGAGAGGTGGAATCACCTCCTTAAGATTCATTCTGCACTTAGGATGCTTACTGTTCAGTCTGTTAGCTCTGCATCATTTTCTACATCATCCCATCAGATAGTCACAGCTTATGAAGGCTGAAATATGCTTGAAAAAATCTAAATGTATGGATCAAGTCAAGTTTGGGTTAGACTGCAATGACCACAAGGTAGAAATGTGATGGTTTACATTACTAAAATCCCTTTCACCTTGCAGGCACTGCACTCCAACTCTACACTCTATCGTCTGTGCAGACAACATGCTGCTCTTCTCTTATCTTTATGGATGTATTAGATGCCTGTGTCTGTGTTTTAACCAATTAGTATCTGCTACCTGACAGAGCTGGATTCAGCAGACAAATGACAGAGAATCCATAGAGCTTGTGCATGCCTAATCTTAAACAGCTGAGATAACTGTTGCAGTCAGAAAGAGTTATATGGATCAAAACCATGCATATCTCTTGTTCCGAAGTATGCCTGGCAATGCAAAGAGAGAATGACTTTCTTTCAAATGCTGCTAAAGGTCAAAATTCAAGCAAATGTCCAGTTTTAGTAATTTCATCAGGGAGAATAGAAAAGAAACACAACAGACGTATTTGCACACATAAATGAGATGGGATGGGTTGGGTGCAGTGTATGGTTACATAAAAAATATCCAACCCACTTCAGCACTTAGGTCAAGTTAACTGAAAATAGCACATAATGGGATGTTTTTAATCACTTAAGTTTTGAATTGTTCCAACTAGGTCTTATTTTTGCAGACTCAAAAGCAACCACAATGGATTTTTTCAACTAAAGATGGTACTCTATTCTGAATTAAAAAGTACGCTATAGTTTGGCTGGTCTGTAATCAGGCTATATCCTTTGCATATCAGCCATGGGGACAAAGCCAAAAAGAATGAATTAACACATATCAGATGTGACCACTGCTAATGTTGATTCTTGACATCAGAACATCACACTGCTAATTCACACTGTCACACCTGTGGCTGTAGAGAATAAATATTCTCTGTAGACAGTGTTAGCTAATCTTGGTTTGGTGAAATTAAATCAGTTTGTGCCTGTAATGTATTTTGAAGGTCTGGGTGGAAGCAATAGCTGTTATTTATGTATGAAGGTTTTATCATGATATTGTAGACAAATCTGGAGTCTTACCTCATAGTGTCCTTGTTCATGAAAAAGTTTTCCTAGATTATAAAGACAGCTAGTAACAGAGCTTTTATGAGCATGAGGATCTTTCAAATTTTCATCAGGGATCTCTGAACACTTCAGGAAAGTCCTCCTGGCTTCCTCTGTCTTCCCTTGGTTCATCAGGATGATACCAGTATTTAAATAGGCGGCTGTGAAGAGGGAAAAAAATGCTATCTTTTAATGGGGTTCCATTATGTTTTATCTAATCTTTGTTTTACTTCAAAGTAATATCTGAAAGAGATCCCATGGTTCTCTAATTTGGCTTTTGTTTAATATAGATCAAACACTGGTGTAAAGAGGAACATATAAAAGTTCAGAGACAAGGAAAGGAGAAGTGGATATAAGGACTGAAGGAGGGAAGGGAACCCTGGTTAGTCAGGGTGCTCCATTTCTTTCCTCTTATTAGGACTGTATCAAGCATATAGCATCAGTTTGAAATGTTACAAAAATATATACATATGTTTATACATGTATACTTGTATGTGTATATATGCATATAGAGAAGATTTAATACTTGAGCTACAAAAAAGTCAGCAGTCTTAAAATGCACCCGCTCAATTTCAGAACTGGTCACTGGCAACATCCTATGGATTACTTCCCATTTCCCCAGGCAAGAAAGGAAGAATGAAAGGTCTTAAAAAATATCTGTATTATTCACTCACACCACATACCATAAAAATCAGGGACTGGCTGTAAGAAACAGAAAACAGGAGCCTGAAAATTTGTGCAGTAGGATCCATGGTTCACCACCCCAGATCAGAAGCTTTTTAGGTTCTAGCAGTGCTGCCCAGCGTTAACTCATTATCTGCTTCTTCCCCACACCACATTAAATGTTGTTGACTAATAAACACTTGCTTTCACCTGGGAAGTGCACAGTTTCACCTTTTGCTTTCCGAGTGAAAAACTTCTGGAAAGAAGAAAGTGTTATTCAAGAAAAGGAAGATTTCCTTAACAAACAGCAGTCAATATTATGCAAGCTTGTATAGTTGAAATACTTACAGGCTAGTGTGGGTCTGCTACCAATTGCCAGTTTATAGTAATGCAATGCCTCTGAAAACCTGCTGTTTTCCTGAAGTAGTAATCCTCTGCATAAGACCAAAAAAAAAAAAAAAAAAAAAAGAGAAAAGAAAAGAGAGAGAGGTTACTACAAAGAGGAACTTTAAAATAAATATTGAAAATAAAACTGAGATAACAAAAAAAAAATGCTGAATGGTATTTCAGAGATATAACAACTCTGCATGTTACTAATAATTCAGTGGGAAAATTATTTTGTGTGAAAACAGGATTAATTCATAGACATCAGGTGCATCCAGATGGCTTTAACAAAGCCGATGTTAAATGCAATAGTTTTGGCTTTATTGGAAACCAGGAAATTTATCTCCTCAGTTGAGAAAATGGTAGACTGTGAGACTTTTAAAGGCGGATGGAGTACGGTGGAGCTGTTTGTAACTAAGTCATTCCAGTTTAGCCTGCCCTCTTTTCTTGACTTGAGATAAGCAGATCTTTTTCAAATGCACAGTAAAGTCATCCACCTAACATTTCACACATATTACCTTAACCAGTCCCCTTCTTGAGCAATTCCACCAGACTATTCATTGTACGGCTAAGCACCTACATCAGTTCAATCTTTTCCTGTCGTCTTTCTGCTCTGAACAAAATTAATAACTGAAGAGGTATCAAGAATGATACCGAATACTTCCAGTTCTCAGTTAGTTTCATAATCTAAGGGCTTTAATTAAAGCTTTTTAGACAAGCATCCTTGTGAATTACAATTTACATCAGCCACCTAGATATTTCTAGACAAATAAGTGGTCTGGACGTCATTGACATGAATTCACAATTATATGCTTAAATGAAGGCTCAAAGCATGACAGTGTTCCCAAAGTTTTAGAAGACTGAAAAAAGCATATCCAAATACATTAAAATCAGAAGGATTCAAAAATCCTTAAAAATTAGTCATTTCAGAGTGCAGACTCAGACCTTATTATCCAGGCCTAGATGTCCCTTTTCATACACCTCAAAGTATCCAGGAAAAAACAAATGTAGCTATTTCTTTTAGGCTGGAGGGTTATCATATCTATTTGTAGTTTCGCTAACCTACAGCAAATTTCTCTTCTACCTCTATGCTCTTATCTGCTGATAGTTTTTCGAACTGCAAAGAGCTTGGACAACTTCTATCTCCAGTCTCTAATGAGTGAAGATTTTTATTTCCCCTCCAAAATCTCTGGAAAACCTTTTGAATCAGTAGACTATGGGGGATGAAAAGAGCAGGGCAGTCAGCTAAGGAAGTAACAACCGTCTGTTGGGTCAGGATTTTAATGGAATGGAGGAATATATCCTCTTTTTTTCTATACTATCTATCAGTACCACATGGCCTCACTTTTGAAACTGTCTTTCAACTAATTTTATATTAGGTAGTAAATCACTTTTAATATTAACACAACTTGCATCTAGTTGGTACTTGCAGTAATATAAGCAATGGGGGAATAACATTCAGGATACTTTTTAGCATGGAACCAAGGTTTTTAACTACTATCAAGTGCCTTGCAGGTGGCAAGAGGTATGATCATCAGGACAGTAATAGCCTTTTCTAAATTTTCTAGAAGCTGAATTTTGTTAGCTCTAAAAATTTTTATAGACTGCAATTACTCTAAAGAAAATTATGATTGTCCTGGTTTCAGCTGGGATAGAGTTAATTTTCTTCCTAGTAGCTGGCATAGAGCTGTGTTTTGGATTCAGTACTAGAAGAATGTGGATAACACCCGGATGGTTTAGTTGTTGCTAAGCAGTGCTTGCACCAGTCAAGGACTTTTTCAGCTTCCCCTGCTCTGCCAGGTGCACAAGAAGCTGGGAGGGGGCACAGCCAGGACAGCTGAGCCCAACTGGCCAAAGGGCTATTCCAGACCATAGGACATCATGCTCGGGGGGAGCTAGTGAGGGGGAGAGTGATCACTGCTCAGGGATAGGCTGGGCATCAGTCAGCGGGTGGTGAGCAGTTGCATTGTGCATCACTTGTTTTGTATATTCCTTATATTCTATTATTAGTAGTAGTATTAGAATTGGTATTAGTATTATTACCCTCTGCTGTTTTATTAAACTGTCTTTATCTCAATCTACAGGTTTTACTTTTTTTCTTCCTCACCCCCATCCCACTAGGTGGGGGGGGGGGGGGGAAGTGAGTGAGCGGCTGGGTGGTATTCAGCTGCCTGCCAGGTTAAACCACAACATCATGATGATGATGATATTTTGATCCAGTTTTCTATTGATTGCAGTAGAATTCACATTAAAAAATTTAACTGCATGGTCTGACATTTAAGCTGCTTCTTAGTTTTTTAAAAAAAAAAAACATTCTTGCACACAATTTTGGGACAAATTTGTCAAAGAAATTCCATTCTTATTTTAGTTCTGGAATAAATAATTTCACATATTCAGAAAACTAATACAGTAATTGGTCAACTTGAACAAAATTAATTACTTTGGTAAGTGTACGACATTTGTACGTTTATTTATTAAAAGAACTTTTATTTATAAGTATTACCAAATTCATCTTCTGTGTTCACTACGTGCTCTAGTAATGGCACTCGATTAATTACTCGATACTTTAAGGTTGGGGTTTTTTGTACTCCTCTTCCAGAACATTTTTTCTTCTTTTAAAAGTTGTTCCATTAATAGAAATCCTCTCTCTCTTTCTCACACACATATATATAAAAAACCAAGCTGCTCAGATGCAAGATTGAGTGTTGAATTCCAGAAAATAATTAGTGTTTTATTTCTATTTGTTATGAGGTTTAGTAGAAGAGGAAAAAAAAAATTATATAATCTAAAAAACCTTGACAAGGCATGAAAATGCCTCTTCTCCATATGAAATTGGTCCTGATTGATTGCTGGTTTTCCCTGTGGCTTCTGACAGTACAAGAATGACTAGATTTATGAGTCTCTAGTTCTAGTTTCAGATTAAACAAAGTTAGGAAAAGGCTTAAAGGAAAATTAAAAAATAATATTTTTAGTTGTATAAAATTAACACTTAGGAGGGTATGCTTCTGAGAGAGAACTGGCTTGGCTGTTCACCTATGAAGGAGTAAACAGTTATTTCAATAGAAAAAAAGTTAAGATGATGAACGTTGCATTAAACTGGCAAAGCATTCCTGAATTTACAGCGAATATTAGAAGAGTTTAAAGAGCCGATATATTTCACGTCCAAGATGAAAAAAATCAGATCCTCTCTAGCTTTAAGCTCAAACAAAATACAGGCATATAAATACACTCACCAACCTCTATCTAATTACTCACAAAATACAACAAAAACTAAACCCAAACACTTCAAATTTAGTTACTGCCAAAATTAATACCATCTGTGAAATGTCCTACTTCTCTTTTTAGAGCATGTATTATTACCCTGGTCTCTAATTACTTTACTGCTCTCTATTACTTCCACAGGTCTACTGTCCCATTCACCACACAGGAATATAAATGAGCAATAGTTCAATGTTTGCTTCTGTCTCCAGTTTCTACAACTAAAACACCACCACCTTCTTATAAATATTTATCTTTTGAGCAAAATACAAAATAAACCCCAGGATCAAATGACAAACTACTGTTTATTTCAAAATTGGTTAAAAAAAAATATCTGCAAGTCCTTACGTCCTTTCCATTGCTGCATTTCACAGCATCTAAGCCATTTCCAAGACAAAAATCATGCTGATTTTCATCTAGACATTTGAGAGGTAGACCCAAGATTCTGAGGAACAGCACAGTTCAGCCTTGCTACAACATTGCTCAATCAGTGGACAGCAGGGCCAGTGAAGGAACAGCAGACCGAGGGAAGGGCCCTGGAAACAGAGCAGGGATCTCATTCTGGAAGCTCTCTGCCGGCCGCTCCAGTGACGCTGAGTTCAGGCAGCAATTCTCAGTGTTGCTTCTGAAAGCAGCTTCTGAAAGCAGCTGGCCTTAAAAATTGTTCACCATTGTCAAGACAAACATGAAGCAAAGAGGTGGACTCAAGTGAGGAATACCTGAAGGGAGTGTGTGTCCTTCGCTACATGGATACAGAGAGGTCATTAGAACAAATACTACCTGTGGTGGTGTTGGCTGGGATAGAGTTAATTTTCTTCCTAGTATCTGGCATGGTGCTGTGGTTTGGATTTACTACTAGAATAATATTGATAACATCCTGATGGTTTAGTTGTTGCTAAGCAGTGCTTACACCAGTCAAAGACTTTTTCAGCTTTCCCTGCTCTGCCAGGGGCACAGAAGCTGAGAGGGGGCACAGCCAGGACAGCTGAGCCCAACTGGCCAAAGGGCTATTCCAGACAATATGACATCATGCTCAGTATATAAACTGGGCGGGAGGGTTGCCCAGGGGACAGCTATTGCTGCTCGGAGATGGGCTAGACATCGGTTGGCCCATGGTGAGCAATTGCACTGCACATCACTTGTTTTGTATATTCTATTATTATTATTATTATTATTGCCTTCTGCTGTTTTATTAAAACTGTCTTTATCTCAACCCATGAGTTTCCTCACTTTTACTCTTCCGATTTTCTCCCCTATCCCACCAGGGGGGAGTGAGTGAGCGGCTGGGTGGTGCTTAGTTGCTGGCTGGGGTTAAACCACGACACTACCAAAAGGGTCTGTTCAGCACTTGTTCTTTCCAAAGAACCTGAGAGGTTGAACACAAATACCTTTGCAGCCTGTTAAGTTATATTAACAACTCTTCAAAACAAGCTTCAATGGGAAGCTTGATTATATATTCTTTCTTTCTTCTTCAGAAATATAAGAAGCATTGGTCATTTTGCCACAGAAATGCTTCCTTTTTCATTGGAGTTCTCTTTGAGTCTCTTTCACTTCAGAACAGAGGCCAAAGCCACAAGAGGAAAATTCAATATGCCTCCTACGTCTTATTTTCACGTGCTTTAGCATTTACTGTCTTCCAGCTAGAGAATTTTCATCAAAGATACTCAAAATTACTTTTAAATCACTAAAAATAAAACTGAAGTGCCTTCATAAAGATACATTAAGGCTAACATTTGAAATTAAACTTTTCTATGCCAATTCAACTAGAGAACCGCAAAATGTCCTTCAAGCAAACTGACTATGGTTGTACAGAAAGAAGTTGTGGCCTCATAAGCTGGGAACTAATAGCTGCATAATTACCAGTCAGCTAAGCTTGCAAGACACGAGCTGAGTAGCTAGAGAATAGAGGCGCATGGACAGAGCAGATGAAGTAAAACCCACGGGCTGTAACAATGAAAGTCCATGACCTCCCTGAAGTTCTTAGCATCTGCTTGTTCAGCCCCACTTTGATAGTCCCAGCTCCTTCCTTCCTCAGATAACCCATTTCCCTCCAGCTGATTGCTAAGGTTGAAGTCAGAAACTGGCAACGGCAGGTAAGTCTGTGCTTCCTTGTCTACTGGCTCTCAAAACTTTTAGATAAAAATTAGTTCCTTTCCACTCATCTAGAAAGGAGTGATAATGAATTAATGGTGAGTTTCTGAAAAATGACAAACTCTTTCTAAAAAAGATTTGGTGCATACATGTTTCCACCTTTTTTTTTTTTGGGGGGGGGGGGGGGGGAAGGGGAGAGACTAAACATTTAGCCAAAACTTTCTAATTTGGCTAGTAAATTTATCTAATTGCACAATCAAGTGATGTAAAGTTTGTTTGTCATGCTTATTACAATGCCTTATTACATTGACGGTATCTTTAAAAAGTTCAGGGTGCTTTTGTAAAGCTCAACAAATACATAGTTCTACTCTATTTCCTTTTAAAGAAGACAGTTGATTTTCATCTCACATTGCCACTTCCTTTGGCTATAGTAAATGCAGAAAAAAGAAAATGTTTGCTCTGAATGATCATTTTCTAGATGCAGAGGAAGAACTTCCCTCAGCTGGAGTTCACGCCTTGTGGGCATTGCTGAGTCTCCAAGTAGCTCACCCCTCCCAGTGGTTGGGGGCAGAGGGCTATGTAAGGGAGTTCTTCCTACAGCCAGGGGTGGATCTGTTCTTGACATGCCTTTCCCCTTCGTTGCTTACACTTTGAAATAACTGCTCTTTGGAGATTGCTGGCAGAGGGGAGAAGGGTGGACAGAAAGAATACAAAAGCAGTGATACAGTGCAAAGCATTGAACTTAAACCAGTGGCGGAGCAGAGCAATCAGCACGCGTTGAGTACATACCTATCTTCTGTGGTTATAGAGACATAAAGCCTTCCTTCTTCCTCATGCAAGGATGAACAAAGGAAAGCACGTCCTTGAAATAAGGATGCTTGATACAGAAGAGTAAGCTCAAGTGATAAACTCGGATGAAGAGCTTAAACTCTTCTGGAGCTTTTTAATAAACTTTGTACAGTTGCTAAGAATACCAAGCTAAATAGAGAAAAAAGCATAACCCCAAAATGCCCCAAAAAAACTACAGGAGCAGGCACATCAAATTTGCAGTTCCAAAACTTTTTTTTTTTCCTCTCCAGTCCACCTCCCAGTTGTAAGGCAGATAAATTAAACTGTTAACTGAAACATGCAACCTCATTTCAAAGAAAATTTACTGATGTATTTGGGAAAATGTGAAGTCTATCAGATGCAGGGAGGGTGGGGACGAGATCGGTGGCTCCTTTAGCCTAGTAAGACAGGCGCTGTGGAAGAATAAAGTTTCTCTCTAGAAACACTGAGGATGAAAAGAAAAAGCTACTTAAACCATAGGACACAAAGTAAATGGTTATAAATTGTCCATGAATTTAGGATTCATTAGGAGACAAGTTCTAACTATCACAGCAGCAAGATTCTGGAACAACCTCACAACAGGCTATTTTTTTTTCCTGCATTGCTTTTAGCTAATTTTACAGTGGAGTGTGAATCATTTATGAAATGGAGGATATGTACTGACTGCTTGCAGGAGTAGCAGACTTCACCCAGTGACTTAGGAAATGTCTCAGAATCCTGCTTGTCTAATAGGAAGAAAAATAAAAAGCAAAAAAAAATGAGAAGCAATTTCTGGCTATCTAGAAATGATACACATCACTTCTGTAGATACAATTGCTCATTTAAATGCGTGCAGGAAAACATTCTCCCCAAATGAATTCTTTGCGACCATCCTGAATTCTTTAGGCTGCCAACTTTTACCTATCTTGCTTGACCAACAACTTGAAAAATCTTCCTGTCTTCCTTCTTCCTTCAGGCCCCATCCCTGGGAACATTCAAGGCCAGGTTGGATGGGGCTCTGAGCAACGTGATCTAGTTAGTGGTGTCCCTGCTCACTGCAGAGGGGTTGGACTAGATGACCTCTAGGGGTCCCTTCCAACCCAAAACATTCTATGATTCTATGATTCTCTGCCTTGGTTTTGACTTGAAGTCACTGAATACTAATGGAACAAAACTGGGTTTGGTTACTGGAAATCAGTCAGAAAATATAAACAGGAAGTGGCAGTAGACAGTTTACCATTTTTCTCAAGTTACATACTAATTTCTTCCTGTTGTAGTCCGACTAAAGCCAGCTGGTCTACTTACAAAGCAAACTCCTCCATGACTAAAGCTGGCATGAATTGACCAAATACAATACACAGGAACCATAACCGTCATCAAGGTAAACATGTATGTTAGTGAAATATTTATAAAATTATCAGGCCAGGTACAATGTTGAAATAGTTTAATAAATTTTGTTTACTGGTTGATAACAGCTAATATAGGGCCAATAATAAATAATACAGCTATTATTTTGCCATGACTGCACTTCATCCGTGCCTCAAGCTACATTCATCCCATTGATTTCAGGTGGGATTATCTACAAAGGACTATATTCACCTAGATATTACACTGGCAAACCAAGAAAGAAATGGAAGAAAAGCCTCTTTTATTCCCCACATAGATGTCTCTCCAGCCATGCAGCAACAGAGGATGTGCTTTGCCTAAGGCAACTCTTTCACTGTTGTTTGCAGAACTAGTGGGTAGAAAGACAGGTATGGATACTACAGCAGCCCTGTACATGAAACCATTAAGTCTGGTCTTTAATTAAGGCTTTTTTTGTTTTGGGTTTTTTGTTTTAGTAATTAAGCCATTTAACTACTTAATCAAGTGAGTGCTAACTTTTTGTAAGAGTCTACAATTAGGTTTCATTAACAAGAAAGCCAATCATTAAGGAACAGTACAAACAGGGAACATGTTTAATGTTTTCCAATAACATCCTGTTAGCAAATATGTAAATGGAACATAAATCCTACTTTTTTAATCAATAAGAACCCACTCATACCCAGTAGGCATTAAGACAGAATGACCATTCCCTTTGCAGAACTCACAGTCATCCATAATCCCACTAGTTAAAAAAATCAAAACAATCACCCCCAAAACAACTTCTAGGCTTTCAGACAATGCAGTCAAAACTCTGTCATGTTCTTCCAGTTCTAGGGAAGAGCTTTCCAAATGCAAGCAAATTGGTCAGCTAATATAGTCCTGTTCTTTTCTCTGTTACCGGGGCAGTTTGGTTGGGATTACTACTGTTCCAGCACTGCATCAACTCTCACAACCCTTGTTTCCCTGGCAGAGGGAGGGCTGCCATAGGGATGAGGAGTAGCATTGCTCCTGCCTTTCTCCCCCCTCTGGCCACTGGGCAGTGGTGTGCTGTGCCAGCAGTCCTCAAACAACATGTCTATTCCCCCTCATGTGCCCCAGCAAGCAATGTAGGTCGGGAGCTGGAGAGAACCTCTTACAAAAGGGGCCTTTCACAGAACTGAATGGCAACCTTTCCCAGCATCTGACAATTATTTTCCTAATTTTACAAAATGGACAAAGTTTATGTAAGGACTATGAACCACCACAATTTCAAATATTGAGGCATGTAATTGAATAGCTAGGTCACCGAATGTGTTCCAGCTCCAATATTACTAATAAAAATATCTACTTCATACAGGCCCTACAAAGAGCCCTGGAGCAGAGTTCTGCACTTGCAGGACACCACCGGTCACCAAAGTGACCTTTGGGTGCTACCTGAAGAGCCAGTCTCACAATACAGCACGACTTTATTGAGACAACTTTGGTTACACTAAGAGACAAATTTCAGCCACTGTCTTTGACAGAGGAAGAACCAGCTGGCAAAGCAGAGATTAATTCAAAACAGGTTTGTAACAAGTTTGCATTCACAGCTGAGAAAAAAATAATCAAGTACTTAAACAAACAGCAGACGACACATCCTCTTTGCTTTTTAACTTGACATCCTGCATTATAAAAACTTCTGGGCTATCAAGGAAAGGAACCTTAGCCTTGATTCGTTTCCTACTTCGTGAAGTGGTGCAGCAACTTTGTCTGGGGCAGGTTCAAATACAGTTCAACATGGGTTAGTAGGTTAGCCTGCTTTTAGTGCTTTTCATCTCTCATAGCTCAGCAAAGGAGATTTTTATGCGAGCACCCTTAAAAGGCAGAAGCAGAGGGAACATAATTTCAAATGTTCTATAGTCTAACAACAGACAAGGAAGAACTTTGCCCATACTGACTTTTACCTAAGCATATAGAGTTAAACTTCTGCAATCCCAGACTTCACAGAATTAAAATTTCAGCTAGTATTGAAGACTTCACCTAACAGAAATCTAAAAAATCCACACTTACTGACGTAATACCCTAAGTTTGCCAAAGTAAAGTCTATGGAAATTCATACTTTGAAATCATTCAAAGAAATTAAATTATTCAAATAATAAACTTGTACACGGTCATATATCACTAAAGACAAAATGAGAATACTCTAAGAACAGCTAGGCCTAAATACAAGTGAAATAATGTATGCGAAACTGTCTTTTGACTGATAAGGAATTTTACTTTAGGCATGAATGAGAAGCAATTTGAAACAATACAAAAAACCCCGTGAGCTTTAGGTAACAATCATAAGGCAACAAAGACTGAAAAGCCAAAACAAATTATAAATAGTTTGGTTTCAATCTACTGAACATTGCCTAGTTGGAAAGAACAAACTTGTTTTTCTACAGCTCTGTCCTTGGTACTTCACAATATTAAAATACGTGGATTTTTCCATTTGTTTTTAAAAAGGCATGGAAAGAGATCTCAGCTTATGCCAATTTACTACCCTATGAAACCCGCAGTGTTACACAGCTTTGTGGGATTGGCTTTGATACTTATTTGTAAAAATTACCTGCAGTTCAGTCTCAAGATTATTTATAGGAGGCCACTTTGTATGTATTTTTGAAGTACAAACTACCTTATTAAAGTCATATTGTAATACATTCTCCACCTACAGTATAAAACAACAACTGAAATCCTTCCTGCACTCAAATTTCTACGAAAATCTCAAATGTTTTCAGAGTTGCCAGGAATTTACCCTGAGTTTTTCATAAGAGTTTCAAAAACCAAGCTTCCAAACAAGAATTCAAGTCCTTAGCCTGAGCTCAGGTTTCCTAAACTCCAGGCCACAGATCTTACCTTCAAGACAGGCTGTCACAAGCTATCCTGAGGTATAAGCTATACATAAGTTTCACTTATTTGGACCTGAGAAAATGTCAACAGGACAAACCTATTTCAACCCATATCTAAAGTACTGATGAACCACCAACCCAATATTAATGTTGTCAAGAGCTTTTTTTTTTTCCTTTTTTTCCCTTCTTTTTTTTAATAAATAAAAATAATAATAAAAAAATTTTCCGCTGATCTCTAAAAGTTTAGGAATTTATTTTAGGTTACATAATTGACACATTTGAACACTATGGGAAATGACATGTTCAGAACCAGGCAAGCCTTCAAATGGAGATTATGTAATTATGTAATCTAAATTAACGCAGTTTAAATTGTCCTGAATGGCACAAGCAGCTGTAATGCAGAGCCATAATGTATAACAGTCAGAAAATAAAATTATACCACTGAAATCAGCCATTCATCTAATGTGTGAAATTCTCTAGATATTAATGCATTAATAGCCAGCTGCTAAGCCAGCCCCACATATTAGTTTCTTGAAAAAGAAGGAAAAAGAGATCAACAAATGCTACTGTTTATGTATTTTGTCTCTTTGATTGTTATCCATGAAAAATTGTGAGTTAATCCTCAATAATTTGTTCCTTGATCGGATAGCACTTTGATTTGTTATTGCTGTGTGTGAACACTGGGCTGCACGTGCCAATTAATTTGTATCAAATACTGAGGCATAAGTGCTAAGAAAAAATAAAGAACATGTGAGACTACAATATACTTGGGATATATTATGCCCAAAATACAGTAATTAGAAATCATTGTAAGGGTGCTTTTTTCCTGAAGTTCTACTAAATGACTGTTTCAGTTTCAAAGGCACATAACTAAAAGCCAGAAACAACAAATCTAACTGGCTTCTTGTAAGCACTTAAAAGATGCATTTTTCCATTACAGTATTTTTTGTAAAAGGCTCCCATAGAACTGCATGCCAAGGATGGGCTGCACTTGCAAGGGAGCTCTTAAAATTCATTTCTGGTCTTGTAATATCAAAGCCCACTCCATTCATCACCTAGATTTCATGCTGGATATGGAAGTATCCAACACAGAGAAAGAACAAGACTTCAAAAACAAAAAGAAGAGTTAAAATAATGATGCAAGGTGTTTTTCAATTTCTATTGAATAACTAATGGTTTTGTGATGCTTAAAAAAAAAAGAAAAGAAAGGATTCTATTGCATTCAAGATAGTAGTAGAAAGGTTAAGAATTAGAGATGCTTTTTTGCATATACATACATATATGCATACCATATAGAAAACACTTCCCTCTGAATATACTTCCTTTACTTTCCCAGGTACATGTAAGGTAACTTCATGCCCTATGTATTCCAACCAGCATTTCAGTTAAATTCTTTTTACACAAATTCAGTAGATTTCCAGGAAATCTTCTATTCAACAGAAGTGAAGGCTTGTAGGCATATATTTTGTATATCAATGGAAAGCTGGAAAATTATCAGCTTGTTCTGAGAGCAGCAAAACTACTGAAATCTGATTACTTTTATAACCCTGTCTTTATCGCCCAACCCCCTTTCCTCTTCCTACCCTGGTATTAACTTCAGTTTCCCTCTATGACACAGTGAGTGAGTAAGAAACAAAAGTACTGTATAGGCATACAAAAAATTTTAATAGTCATAATTTTCATCCCCAAAACGAATGGTGTTTGAGAAATTTAGGAGTATCAATCTTGTCACTTTTTTTTCCTATAATCTTCTGTTGGGTACAAAAGCTATTTTTTAAAATGTGAGCAGGAGGATTTTCTTCTGAAAAATATGCTTTTCACACTCCTCCTTGACTAACAGAGAAAAGAAATGTGCATACCTGTATGTGCGTAATTGTATGATTATTAAAAATATACATATTTTGAGATATGAAGTTGATTTTGGAACAGAGATTCTATCATTAAAATATTTTGAGTTTCCAGTATGTTTACCTGTAAGGTAAATTAATGAAATGGGCCAACTTATTCCTTGTTACACAAGGAAAAAAGAAGAACAACTCTATTATGGTAAACTTAATTTTCAGGTATTATAAACGACCATTTTAAACTAGACTTACAGGCAAAACATTATTTGTTTATTTATTTACTTAAAGAGGCTTACTACTTACATTTAGGTTTTGCACACGCCGTTTCTCTCACATACATACTTTCCTACCGCACACAGGACTTTATTGTCGTACTACTACCTCATGAACGGCAGTCACCTGGATTTTGTTCTCCACACACATCGTGAAATAACAGCGTAGGGCAATAGAAGGCACTGAGCCTGTCTTGCAGCAGAGCCCTGCTCTGGGGGCTCGGGCTGGGTGGGTGCTGGCAGGAGGGGAAGGAAGGGCGAGCACTGGCACCACCAGCAGTGCTGTGCAGGGAGCAGGCGAGACCGCGGTCAGGACTCCCGGAGCGTCAACCCCCTCCCTGCTGGAGCATGCGGCACGATCCCGCTTCAGCTTAGCACGACGCTAGCTTCCCTGTTCATGATTTGGGAAATCTTTTTCCCCACTGCATATTTTTATACTCATGGTATTTATTCTCTTACCCACCTACAACAAGATTCTAGTAATTAAACCTGCTTGCACCTACGCTGCGCTCTGAAGTCAGTCACAGGAGAAAAGTAATTTACTATTTTAACATTTCAGACCTCTGTGGTCTAACTGAGGGATATTGGCTTATGCTAAGCAGTGCTTACACCCACTCCCCCCACCAAGTGTTATTCAGAGTTAAAAAAGAAGCCTAAATAACACCTCTATTTTAGCGGAGTCAGAAACAGATGGAGTGCCACTGTTGCCAGCTCATCTATCTGTACTTTGTTCAGTGGGGGTTTTTTCACTTCTTTTAAAGCAAACAGATTTGTAAGTTTACCTTCTCCATACCCAATACATGAATATACAATAATGTTGACCAAGAAAAGGTCCTGTCCACCCCATAGTTTAAGGGGCACAATTAATGAAAGGACTATCACAAAGCAACAGCTAAGATCATCTCCATTTCCAGCAAGTAAATCAATAGCTCCATTCACAACAGGTTTCACAGACAATCCAACTCCAGGAAAGCCAGGCATACTTACAAATTATAAAGCATATCAGCCATGTTGCTGCGGTAGTACAAGGCATTCCTATAGGCGCTTTCAGCTTCAGAAATCTTGCTCTGGCTCTTGAGAACATTTCCAAGGTTACCCCATGCTGTCAAGAGGAGAAAACAGTATTCAGAAAGAGCTACAATCCAATTACACATGACAGAGTATCCGAGTAGCAGGAAGTTCCTCAGGGACACAAACCCCACAAAGAAACTATTTTTATGGAAGGGGAGGGAAGGTTGGTTGGGTTTTTTTCCCCCCAGTTCTCTGGATCTCTCCATTTTACTGTAAGAGACACATTTTGTAGCAGTGATTTGCATACATTCTGCATACATATAGCTTTTGGGTGGGAAAAGGCTCTTTAAGAACAAGATATGTCACTACGCTTTAGAAACTACTACAGCAAAGGGAAAGGACTTTTATTTTATATCGCCTCTAAATAAAAATCCCCAGAGTAAAGTGTGGAACTGGGGCATCTTCCTAGTTTTAGCTTTTTTTTTTTTAAGCCTACCTCCTCTAAACAGCAAGAAATTTTCCCAGAGTAGACATGGCTCTCACTGAAGTATGACAACTGACAAATGATGCAGGAATTGAAAGAATGGTTAGGTAAGTAACCGGGATTGAAAGCGTGCCATATGGGTATAAACATACTACACAGATGACTAAAATGCATTTTTTCCTACTTGGAAAACATGTGGTTCCTTTCCATGCAATTTATTATGTTATACAACATGCTGTTATATCCCATCTATAAAGGACTTGAGGTAAAAAAATATTTAAGGCTCCACATGTGTTCCCTTTGCAGTTTTGTTGAGTGGCACAAAAACTGTACTTACAAAAATAACTGGAACTAACATTTTATAGAAAACACAGCCCATGTTATTCACAATTTAGGAAGCTAATTTAACTGGCATTGTAATTATAGTCTATGTGTACACATGAAAAAACATTACGCTTGTAAATACATCAAAGTTGTTTCATAGAACAATTCTATTTTCACAAGGGTTGGGGTTTTTTTTATGAGTAAGAATAATGGAAAGATGATGCATGTCCTTTCCCCCAAACACACAATATATGGCAAACTATTCTTCCCTCCAGATGCACTAACCATAAACATTAGCTCAAGTAGCCGTTAAACTGCTTCTGCCCTTACTCAAGCCCTTTTTTTACAGTAATTTGTATCAATCCTCAGCAATGCAAACTTTCAGTGTAGTTTTAAGATAGCACTGTTAAATAGGTTGATAATTATTTCAGGTATGTATGTGTTTTTTTCCTTGGAAAGTGCATTGCTTTCAAGCTGCTGTGGTTTGCTGCAGAAGCATCCTGCCACAGGGATGGAAACAGCAGCAAACACAGCATTTCCCTCTAAGCAAAACAAACTAATCATTGCTGGGAAAAAACTGACGGAATCTTTCTAGGATTCACAAAAATAATGTCATCCAGCTGTGCACAACATATTTTGTAAAGATAAAGAAAAAAACTACGGTATTTCCATGAGAAAAGAAGCTATCACTTATGTGAGTCACTTGATTTTAGCCTAGTATTTTAAAAGATGAGAAATAATTCAAAAGTTATTTATCACTAAATTGACAAAAGTCACAAAAAAGTTCCATCATTCTCTTGTTTAATGAAATAAAGCCGCTAAAAATATTCTATTCACTCAATTTTTACAGTCTGCATATATGCACAATTCTGAATTTATTTCCCCGTTACTCCTATTATTCTTTTTTTACATGTAGAAAACAGTTCAGAAGTAGCAATTAAGGTGGCTAGCCAGCTTGTAAGTATTAATATTTGCAAGAAAAACATGGATTTTTTTTTTTTTAAATCATTTGTGAAAACACACTCTGATGTTGCTCCTGCAGTACATGACCACCCAGTTTCCCAGAACTGTATGTTCCATATAATCCATAGTTACTTTTGTTTTCACTCCGATCTTCCAAAACAGACCATTCCACCAAATGGCCATTTGGACGACTGATAACAGCTTCCTGCTATGTAGTTACGTGCTCCCAACCACTCTGAAGCTCAGTAAATAAAAGAATATATAGAGAAATGATTCAGCTCATCTTTTCATCTGTTAGACTGGAAAAAAACCCTATTAACACTGTTAAATGTAATAGTTTCTCCTCTAGGCTTCATTTTATGCTGTACAGCCTATTATTTATCTGAGTTAACATAATTTTTAAGGCAATACTTAATTTTACATTCTTCAAAATAATCCATGCCAAGTTTTTAATATCAATCAATAATTAATCTGCATTATTTCATTCGAAATGTATTCCATTTAGACTTTTGTCTAAACTTGTAAAACTGCGAATGATTAATTTAACTTAATGTGATATACTAGAAGTGATAGTAGCAGAAAATAGCAAACATAAAACACAATCTCATAATTAATCATTAAAAGAAACGTGAAAACTAAGGGGGGTTTACTTCCCTAAACTATAAAAGCCTGGTATAAATCTTCAGCTCTATTTAAATACAGGATTAGCTAGATAAATGAGCTAGCTCTGGCTGGAGATGAAGCCACGTGGAACATTTCATAGAAGAAATGCTTATTTGTAGTGATCATATTCATAGCCCTAGAAGTTACAAAAAGTTATCATCTGCAGCAACCTCATCCTCTTGGTTGTCGGTATATGAGGGAGAGAAAAAGAGGACAATCTACATGGAAAACAGGCTACACTCAAGGAACTTCACTCCTTTTTTGTCCTAAGTAGTGCAGCTAACATTAGGGGGGGAAAAAAAGAATTTCAATTATTAACTACATCTCTGGCATCCAATTTCTCAATCTGTATCTCAAGATTAATTTCTCCTACAGAACTGTAAGAGCATTGGTTCAGCTATCTGTGCATTCAGAAATAGAAACAAAATTATACCTGGTCATGAAGCCACATCCCTATTAAAAACATACTCTATGACCCCAACTAAATTTCAGCACATGATTTGGTGAAGAAATTAAAAATTAATATTCTAAGAAAAAAAAGAAACTAGGTCAGTAATTCTGGAATTGAGAATGGATTTTTTCTCCACTTATTTTATATATATATATTTTTCATATAAAACCTGTAATACCTGAAATTGCAAAATAAATTTTGCAAAAAAATTTAATATTCAGAAGATGCTAAAGCACATATACACCACATTTTAATCTTTAATTACAAATTCAATTTTTCCTCTATTAGAGTCCCTATTCAGCACAAGAGAAAAAGCAAGCTGTGAATGAAACAGCTTTGTAATATTTACTTTTTGCCTGCTGCTTAATTCCCTGAGCACCAACAATGAGGCCAAAATAGTCCCAGGTCATTTAGAAATAATATTCCATCATAGCATGGGAACAAAGGTAACATTCACATATCTCACACACCTACAAAACAGTCAATCCATTCAAACTTTACTTCATTGCCTACTTCTCCCTAGATCATAGTCAATATAAATGAGCATATTAAAAATTAAACCCATTTCATCATCTTGTACCCTAAGCCAATTATAAACTGAAAAAAAATCTCCTAATGCTTGAGAATTCCTATGCTAGTTACATTTTTCTGCAGGAAAATGGGACATTTTAAAGGGGTTTTGTTGCTGTTTCTAAATAAATATCAGGAAAAATTATGCAGCACTAGGTAGGAAAATAAACAGTTGTTTAAGTGCTAGCATTTTGGTCATATCAAACTAGATTTCTATTAAACTTTAAAGATTACATTTATGCCACCTTGTAGTGAAGGTAGGTCAAGTTCTCAGGCATTTAATTGCTTTCACAATGAAAATGATTATGACAAATTTCAGCTTCAAATTTAACATGATTAATTTCTCAACTGTCTCATAGAAAGTGAGGATTAAGATTTAACAAGCCTGAAAAATACCAGGTTAGCATACTAAACCTTCTCTAAGCACCTTCATTCTGGAAGAGAGCAAGACAAACAACAGTGCAGCAGGAACAACGTTGTCCAATCTAATCTGCCTGGATTTAAGTAGCACATCCTACTGAAGAGAACAGCTGAACTTTCAACATACAATTGAATTTTGAAAACAAATGAGAAATGGAAATAAATGTGTGCCAATATCTTCATTTAAATAAATCTTTCCCTTTCCACTGAACCAAGGATCATGGAATGCGATTCAGTGAAATGGAAAGAACAAAGCAACAAAGTAAAGTTTCAGAGAAAAGTACTCCGGGGGCGTAAAAGTGTGTATGTAGACTACTTGATACAATAATTTGCTTTAAAAAAAATTAAAAAAAATCACAAGTCATTAACAAAGATAACCAAAAGTATTAAAGGAGGACTCTCCTTCCTACCTGTCACCCCTATATAATCCATGAAAAATGAGATAGTAAGAAAATCTACTTGGAAAGTTACAACCTATTAACACATTTGTTGTCAAAACACCTCTGCCGAAACATGGAGAGGAAAAAAAAAATCCAACTAAAATCCCTTATTGAATCACTGAAATACAACCTGGTAAACTTCTTAAAATAATATAGCAAAGAAAAGGAAAACGCTGTCTTTCCCAACACATTATGCCAGGAGGCAAACACTGTCTTTTGTAAACCTTACTAGGAGCAAACATACTTGAAAACTGATGAAATAAAATGTATGACTCAAAGTTAAAAAAACCTGATACATGACATGCACAATTCACATCAACAGGTTACTGAAGTTTTGTACTACTGTTCTCACCTTAAACTATCAGTCCTATTCACAAAATCAAAGTTAAAACACATATTGATGAATGCATCAAAAATGTGAACTAGATTATTACTTGAGTAAAACAAACTACTGGAACAACGACTGAAATATTTAGGGGAAACCCAAGTCCTTTGTAATCAACTTTTCAGCAGTTCCAAACCAGCACCTTGTGTTCACAGAAAAATGCACATCAAACCAAGAAAACTTCTACAGAGCTTTACAGGCATTTGTGCATTATTTAGCTTGTGGAATTGATACCAGCAGTTCCAGGTTGCATTCCCTCTCTTTACAGTCCTTCTGCATTTCTCCTGACTCATCTATGAAAAAGAAGTGAATGCATAACAATCATCATTGCTATTTTTTCATAAACAGAGTTTAGGGATGAAGAGATGCTGCTCCAGAAAAAAAAACCCAACTTTTGTTGTTGTTGTTGTTGTTGCAATGACGTCTGTTTTTTGGAAGTTCTGCAAGAGGTTTGTTGCTCTCTATTAGCACAATTGCATTTATGTTCCCATGTAACAGCCATGAAAAAGATGCTTCTGGGCAGCATTTATGCTAAGGGACACTAACACAAAAATTTTGATACAGTGAGAGTTCAGAAACTGAATCCTTGATTGTCAAAAAAACACTAGCAAAGCAGAAATACTGAATCTGGTGTTTGAACAAGCAACCCACTTCAGAGCAATAACAATTTCTTTAGCAATGTAAATATTTTCATGATCCCATTATAGAGGGGGACAGGATAAGTAGTTTTTAAAAAAAGGAAAAAAGGTTTCTGTCCTACTTCAAGTAAAAAAAAAAGTTTATAAATTCCTTTCATGTTCAACTTCACTAAAGAAACAGCATTTGCCTCTGTTAATTCCGAGTTAATTCCGATCTCTGTCTTCCCTTTTGGAAATAATGCCTAACTCCCACATATGACGAAGGACAAGAGAGAGGAGCAAGTATGACCAAGCACATAACAACTAACCCGCTTAACTAATGTAAAACCCCTTAAAGAGCAAAGACGTGCCATTTTGAAAAATATTCCACAAATCCGAACTACATGAAAAGGTGATAAAAAAGTATTTTTGAGTCTAACTCCTAAAGGAGTTAAATAAAATAGGCTTTTACTTGACAGGCTTTTGAAGATTATTTTTTATTTCCCCCCCATCTAAATAAAAGACTGGGAGGAGGGAGGTATCATTGTACCCCTGCCAAAACTGGAATGAAAGAGAACTATGGTGAGTATCAACACAGTTATCAATATTTTAGAGGTGCTTTTACTTTTACTTTGTAAAAGTAATGTTGATTGGTATCACATACACACAGAATCACACACAGAATCGCAAGGGTTGGAAGGGAACTCGGGAGATCATCTAGTCCAACCCCCCTGCTAAAGCAGGTTCTCCTAGAGCATGTTACACAGGACATCGTCCAGGCGGGCTTTGAATATCTCCAGAGAAGGAGACTCCACAGTCTCCTGGGCAGCCTGTTCCAGTGCTCTGGCACCCTCAAAGTAAAGAAGTTCTTCCGCATATTCAACTGAAACCTTTTATGTTTCAGTTTGTACCCATTGCCCCCTGACCTGTCGCTGGACACCACTGCAAAGAGTCTGGCTCCATCCTCGTGACATCCACCCTTAAGATATTTGTATGTGTTAATGAGATCCCCTCTCAGTCTTCTCTTCTCTTCAGGCTGAACAAGCCCAACTCTCTCAGCCTTTCCTCATAGGGGAGATGCTCCAGTCCCCTAATCATCCTAGTTGCTCTCCTCTGGACTCTCTCTAGAAGTTCCTCTCCTCTGGACTCTCTCTAGGAGTTCCTCATCTTTCTTGAACTGGGGAGCCCAGAACTGGACACAGTACTCTAGGTGGGGTCTCACCAGGGCAGAGTAGAGGGGGAGGAGAACCTCCCTCGACCTGCTGGCCACACTCCTCTTAATGCACTCCAAGATACCATTGACCTTCTTGGCAACAAGGGCACACTGCTGGCTCATGGTCAGCATGTCGTCCACCAGGACTCCCAGGTCCCTCTCGGCAGAGCTGCTTTCCAGCAGGTCAGCCCCCAGTCTGTACTGGTGCATGGGGTTCGACCTCCCCAGGTGCAGCACTTGGCACTTGCTCTTGTTGAATTTCATCAGGTTCCTCTCCGCCCAACTCTCCAGCCTGTCCAGGTCCCGCTGAATGGCAGCGCAGCCTTCCGGCATATCAGCCATTCCTCCCAGTTTTGTGTCATCAGCAAACTTGCTGAGGGTACACTCTGTCCCCTCATCCAGGTCATTGATGAATAAGGGAACTCCATGCCACATTGTGCAGCTCCTCCATATTCCCCTACTATTTTACACTTAAACCATGAGTAATCTGAACTTCATGAAAAAGTTATTTCTGCTCCCTTATTTAACTTGCAGACTTTAGATTTCCAAGCTCAACAAAGATGATTAAGCATGTGGGCCCAACAAATGCTGTAAAGCTCCAAAGAAGCATCCTTCTCAAAAGCTGTTGAAATTCCTAGCTATTATCATTGGCAAGACATTTATTTGGATAATAATTAAAGGGTGAGAATTCTAATTTTACTTTTCTTAAACATTTTCTTCCATTTCCAACGCTGTCCAAAAGGATTTTCCATTTGCTTCTCTTACCTTTCAAGGCTTACAAGTCAATTAGAAGTAAGATAAGCACATTTTATATAAATCAGTTCTTTGGTACAGCACACTAATAATCTCTTCTTGGTCACAGCATCAATATATGAAATTTGCATTACAGTTGGTGCAAAGTTTTATGTTTTTTTGGTTACAACCTTGTTGAGTAAGAAAATCGGAGGGAAACATGTTAGAAGAGTATGATGAAATTTAAAATATCACAAAGAGGAAATGGTACTAATTACACTTCCCACTTTGAAATGTTATGAAGCCTTCCAAGAATTTACATAGCATTGAGTTATTTTCAGTTGGTTTTTTCCCTGAAATTACTTTAGTAGTTACCAGTGTAATGGAATCAAATCTGAAAGAACTAAACTAACTTTATGAAAAAGTAAGAGGTTTTACTACTTTCCAGGTGATGCTTCTAATAAAGGGACAAAAATAGCATGGGGAAGATGCTGTTGCCCTTGACCACACTGCGTGTATTAAAGGGTGTCAGTTTATACGGGGGTCTCACCATAAAAGGTTTGATGAACACTAAATTAACTTCTATAACTTTGGAGCATAAAATAAACCAAAACCCAAAAGAAATAACCTCTTCTCTTTTGCTATTAGCTTTTATGTGGACTTAATTCCTCGAGCATGACAATCCAGGTTTCCAGCTTAGGACACTTTTTTTTTTTTTTTCTTTTTACCATCTGTTCTTAACACTTTTTCATTTTGTGGTATAAATTACTACTTTACAGCTATCAGCATGAAAGTCACGAATTAGAAGCATTCACATCGCCACCTCCCCGTGTCACAATATCACTGCAATGTAGGCACAGTCAAGTGCAGCAGCATGCTGTGAATCTCTGTGGTAAAGGGGACCAAACAGAATATTGAATATTCTTGGAGCTTTCACCGAGTATCTTTTTTTATTCATTCTTAGCACCTACACTGAATATTTCTAGATCAGATACTTTACGAACCAAACTGTTTGTTTTACCACCTATCTCTGAAGCTCCACATTAATACCTGAAAGCTACTTATTGCCCTACACAGAGCACTGGACCACTGCTAAGGCTACAGACTATTCAAAAACTAGTCAATTTTGTGAAACAATGCTGACAGCAGAGGCTGCCTCGGTAAAAATAAACTTAATGTAGTATGTAGCTTGCACAGAAAAAAAAAAAAAGAAAAATATAGAAAAGAATTCCTTTTCTTATGTTCTTCAAGTTTATACCTCTGAAACAGATACATACCTGTCATCAGGTTCAGCTCCCTCCTGTTGAAATTACAGGTGTTAAAGTGGGAATTAAAAGAGGTATATTGTGTTCCCAGCTCTGTCACTGGTCTGTTGTTCATATCTGTTGTTCAAGAGGCTTCACCTCCTGACGCCTTTCTATTTGTATTCTTGACATTTGTTACTCATCCATTAATCGCAAGTTTTTTTCTGCCAAGGATTGTATGTCACTATGGGTTTGCACAGTGCCTGCTATAACAATGCAGCTAGACACTCATGAACAGAAATGCATGATAACCTCTGGGGGAATGAAGTAAAGGAAGAAGAGGAAGTGTTCTTGCAATACAGAAGAGAGATGTAAGGAACATTTCCCCATATAATTAGTATTCTCACAAAATACGGCCAAGAAAACTAAGTTACTTACAGTTTTAAACATTATGGGAAAATTGATATTTGTGTATGCATTTTATATTTTTATTTATGTTCTCAACTTTGGTTAAAGGGTTATCCTTCTTAAAACACATTTGGGAGCAGAAAAAGCTTGCATTTGGTTAAAATAAAAATAAATTTAAAAAAAAAAAAGCTGTAAAGACTGACATTCCTTGAGTCTTCTGAGGACTTCTGAGCATGGTCTACTTCATGAGAAATAAAATGAAACATTAAGACCAATGTCTGTAAATGGAAAATTCATTCTACTGGAAAAAAAAAAAAAAAAAAGGCTGAGTTTTGCAACAGACATCAACAAGTTTCCAATATCCAAATATTCCAAATTACCTTTGTTGGGTAACGCATGAAGAAAGAGCACAACGCTAGTTATATCATTCACATTTGAAAGGTTATAACCATAGCTATAAAGAACAACACCTTTTCCTCCTTGTTGAAAGGTTAAATTCATCAGCAGCTTATGGCTTTTTCCTTTCAAGCGTACTACTTGATAAAGCAGAGTGGTGCTCCAATTTTTAGCATTCACATTTCATCAGGCAATCACTTTGTTCTAGAGGGGAAGGAGTTTCATGAACGGAGGCATGATAGGTTTCCCCAATAAAAATTCTGAAAGCTCAGTTGCACACTCAAAAAAAGGCAATGAAGAAAGCTCAACATTTTAAGTAGTTTTTCTACAATTCAGACCCACTATCTCTCACAAAGATACTCAGATCATCAATTAGACCATGTCTATTAAGGGGTTTGAGAACAGAAAGGCTCATGTATATGCTAAAGGTTACTACTTTGAAAGTGGAACAGGTTTTGTGTAAGTTCTGCATCATGGTTTGTACAAGGTATTTATATTTTTCCCATTATTCCAAAGAAATAACGATTTCTTTCAAAATAAGTCATAAATTCATTCATATAATTTGCAAAAATTTTCCTCTACAAACTTCACTTTTTCATAGACACATTTTGATCAAGTTACCTCATTTTGCTAACTCAACAGCAAAGTGCCCTGTTTCTTGTTTCCTAAAGGGATAAGTGGTTTCTATATACTCATAATTTATGAGTTTAATCTACTTTAGACATTGAACTTTTTTTTTCTATCAGTGGGTATGTGGTAATGTTGAGACAGGCTGTATTAGAGATTTACCACCTCCTAACTTTTATATATTATTCTTCTTTTTATTAAGAGTGTTACTTATATTGTTTGTTCAACACTTCGTTTGTTGATCAATTCCAGGGCTTTTGGAATGACAGCAGGTGAAAGAAAAACATAATTGAATACTATGCAGAGCTCTGAAAGCTATCCAACACCATGTCAGCATGGGTACTGAACCAACTGAATTTTGGCAGGCAGTGCTTCGGCTTTGTTTCTTAGTTTTGAAACCCTGATGCAAATGGGTATGAATGCATGACACTTTCTATTATGCTCAGCATCACTGCCTGATACACCCGCTTCACTTGCTGTGTTACAGAAAATTAACTTTTCCTTCTCAAAGGATAGCACAGTGGCTCTGTCAGCTCAAAGAACCTGAGATGAGACTATGCAGCTGGTAAAGTGTTCTTAGGCTTCACCACTTACTCTGTTTAGTCTAGAGCATGGACTCCTCATTCTGCCTATAGGACATACTTGCAGAGTTTGGTAATTTTAAAGAAAACCACACAAAAGTGTATCTCGATCTAGCTGAATAGTAAACACCATATTAACAGTCTTTAGTGAGCACCCAGAATAAAGCAAGTCATTAAAGAAAAAACGACAGGTATACTCACATACTCCCACTTCTGCTAGACGCCCTGATTCGCTACACATGACAGACTACTGTATGAAGAAATTCTCACCACTACCTTCATTTGAGGTCCCACAGGATCAAATAACACTTCCTTACTGGTTTTAGTTATGTATCAACAATGTAAAATATTTTCAGGGTAACATTATAGAAACTCTTACCAGCACAGCCCTCACTCAGTACTAAGAGCCAAGTTCAGGAGGAAACAGGCTTCCCAACCTCTCATCTCGCAGATGGAGGTACCATCTCGCGTCTCCCAGGAGCTGTCTCAGTGCAGCCAGCATGCTACATGTACAGTCCCTCCACTTCTCCCACAAAAGAAAGAGAATAGTCTAGACAAAGCCGTCCTGTCAACCAGATTCAGCCCACAAAGCCACTGCTCATACTGCAGAACCTCTAAAAACATTCAAAACAGAAATCACAACCTCACTGCAACTTTGTAGGTATTCTCTATAAAGAAACAAACACAACACCAACACACACATTGTTCTGGATGCGTCCTTCCCTTTCCCAACCCTTGGACAATTCAGTTTTGTTTAATATTGCAACTCTGACAAAGATATTCTGATTAAGCTAAAACTACTGTAAGGTCATGGACTTGTTGACAATACAATAGTTTTCTACCTTCCAAGCTCTGTTGGCATACCCCAAACACACCAGGAAATAGCTTTTCATCTGACAGAAAGGTAATAATGAAAGATTGATAAACATAGATTACATTTTATTTCAATGGAAATCTCATTGTCAAAGGCAGTAACTGCTGGAGGTTACTTCAGGGCAGCGTTTCATGACACAGGAACTCTGGTGGAATTACCACGTTAAGGAATTCCTGCACCTACCACCCTCCAGTCTATTCAGTTCTGCCACCCTATCCCTCATGCTAAATTGATTTTTGGGAAGTGCTATGGTATTAATCATACAACTAAACTGATCCAGGTCAGGGGAAAGAAAAAAAGAAAAAAAAAAAAAAAAAAGAGAGAGAAAAGGCAGACCATAATACCTTTAACATCAAATCCAGTCACTGTTCTGATTCACAGCAGAGCCTGATCGCACCTTTGTTTGCACAGCTCCATCAGCTATGTGTGCACTGCACCGTGTGCGAACACCGTAAGCCATTACTGCCATGAAGTTCCCGTATCATGAAACTTCACAAGGGTCAGGAACCAAGCAGTGAACCAGCACTGACCCAAAACTCTCATAAGGAATTGTATTTTGTAGAGCTGATGGACACAAATCATTCAAGAAAGTGAGAGGAGGCCAGGGCAGCAGGAAAATACAAGGGAAAGAGGAGAACTCTGGGCACCCCAGACACCTCAGGATCAACTCTGAGGCATTCTTCAGAGCACCGAGTTGACTCAGGCAAGGAGGTGACCATGTACTAAATCTGTCAAATTACGTAACTTTTTAAACAGCAGGTGTGGTTCTGAAAAAAAGATCTATGATATATTTCAAAATCATCACTTACGTCCCAAGTGGTGAACTGTATGCCAGCCTCCTGCAGAAATGGAAGGGTACACTTAACCGAGAAATGACAGCCCTGATCCTCAAAGCTAAAAGTAGATGGCTCATGGTGGCACCTTTCCAGGAAAGGGGAACAGAGGGGACAGTGTCCTGGAAACATGCCAAAGGAGCCATGGGGATGGGGGGCAAAAATCAGCACTAGTGTTTGTTAAAGCAAGAGAATAGTTAGAGTGATCAAAGGACATAGGAAAGGCTTGGAAAAGGCAAACTGGTGCGTATCCTGGAAGCAAGCTTTTCATGACACTTTAAGTTGCATGGTTTTGTTTGTTTTGTTTTAAATCACTTATTAAGGCAAGACAGATGCTGACAAGCTTTGCCAGCCAATCCATACCCACGCTGGTATGGGAATATAGGGGGCAGGGAATAAGGTGGGCCATAAAATGAGTTTCTCCATCTTCTGGCAGCAATGGAACTGAAGACACTAAAATGATTAACTAGCATCTTTCATAGTTCATATTCCAAGCATCTTCCATGTTCTAAGAACTGAAATAAAAGTTCAGTGTGCTAGAGCATCCAAGCAAAGAGAAGGAAAGGACATTGAGCACTCAGTCCCTCTATTTTGTGGTCTTTTCTGTAATTTAAAACAAAACTCTGCAAGCCTTTTGTGCATACTGTAATTGCATCAGCCATCATTTAATTTTTGCATGTGTGAGGGCTGGCAATGATGACAGTCCAAGCTCAAGTGTTAATAAAACTCCCTGTTACAAAGGAAGGGTATTGGAAAACTTAATGAAATATTTTGTATTTATCTATCTACACTGGGATTTTACACTGCCAGAAGAGGTATAAAGAGGCATGTGTGTAAATTACTGTCCTGTTCACATTAAAGGTTAGTTTCTCTACCAGATTTATGTAATGGGACCTCAGGGTGTACTGGTATGAAATCCATTACGGAAAGGAAAATGAAGACATGCAACCCATGGTGAAAATCAGTATGTAAAGAAAAATTTTTCACAGTTGACATATTTTGAATAAAGGTAAAATAATTAAACAACTCGATGACTATCTAATGCATTTAAACAAGCATGCTCAG
Organism: Gorsachius magnificus; assembly: GCA_034008185.1. Taxonomy (NCBI): domain Eukaryota; kingdom Metazoa; phylum Chordata; class Aves; order Pelecaniformes; family Ardeidae; genus Gorsachius; species Gorsachius magnificus. The sequence continues at coordinate 172,473,912 of CM067081.1, forward strand.
CTTGAGAGCCAATCTGGATAATCTTGTTTTCCTCTAATTAATAGTAACTCTTTCCATCCAAAAAAACTCAGGCTAGTTCCACAGAACACATGAATATGGACTGAAGGCCTGACTTTTAACCAAACTGGAAAGCAAAATCTATAGTTTTCTGGCAAAGAAAATACCAAACTTAATCCATTTCACTTGATACACTACAAAAAACCCCATCTTGCCAAAACTAATCCCCTCTTGAGCAGGGTGGGGCTTTTTTGCACTGTAGTTTTTAGCACAGATGAGTTTGTTGAATGATTTTGCAGAGCACCTCAGGGAAGGCAGGGGAAGAAATAACAGTCTGATGAGTCCATGTCTCAAAATAGGGTAATAGAGTACATGTCTCAAAATTGTTTATTTCTTTAAATTCTTAGTATCTGCAAAGGGAAAAAAAACTCTAGCTAGTAGTTAATAACAGATTCTCTTCCTATCCCCCCTGCTATTTAGGATTCACAGATTAGAGATGCCATTGGACTGCATTCAAGGGGGAAAAAAAAAACAAAACAGCAGCCTTGTTTCCAGTCCTCTCTCTATATAAAGGAAGAATATCAGCCTTTCTGGTATCCTGCTGAAGGAGAAGCAGATATCCCACAGTGACTTGGGTTTCAAAGGAAATTACAGCAGTACTGAAAAACTGAGAGAACACCGTCACTGGAGAATAAATTCAGACTTTGAACTGAAGTGTAAACCACTTTCCTTCAGCTCTCCAACATATTTAGCATAGCCAGCCGTTTTGCTGAGGCTGGGCTGTCTGTGGGATGCTCAAATGCTCTAGATAACTATGGCTGTTTCCCAAACAACTTACTAATGGCCATTCCTTCTACGCTTTCTAATCATCCAAGGCAGCAGTATTGCCCATTTAGAGAGCCCTACACTACCTTCAGAGAGTAGTTTTTTTATCTAACGCTCAAACAATTCTATGCAGTTCACTTACTAGTTGAGCTGTCTCTTTTAAAGCTGTTATGAGTGGCAGATAGAAAAAGTATTTCCTATTTATTTCAAGAATTCTGAAGCATCCTGTACTACAGTTATCCTTCAAATTCTGCCAGTTTTGTTACAAACAAAGACACAAAATTTACCACGGTATATCCTACTTAATTTATATATGGCAATAACAGACTTATATAGCCATATAAATTTATATATTACTAATTATATTTTAATATATAATTATAACCTTTGAATTTTTTACTTATATAAGATCATTTCATTATTGGGTGTGTTTCCTCAGACAGTAGCTGTTATAAGGGTTATTTCTGATGGCTGGAAACATTTTACAACACTGACAGAAAGTATTCTACCTTTACAATAATTGCTTCTTAAAAAAAAATAGCCAAACTTAAGCTTCTGACCAAAGTTGAAAATAATAATAGAAGTCAAGGAAAATATCCATGCAACATTAAAGATTAAGTACCGGAAAGTTCTGGCAAAGGTGTTGGGAAGATTGACGATTAGTTGGTGCTATGTTTCTTTGACAATTATGTGTAAAAAAGTTGGCTAAAAGGTATGCCTAGAATCACCATAATGACTATGTATCCTGATATTTATTTAGCACCTAGCTTAGTAGGGGTATTATACTGTCATAAATGTGGAGAGGTTATAAGACAATAAAGCATCATCAAAATTAAAAAAAAAAAAAAAGATCCAATGTCCAATGAAAATAGGTAGTATGAGTTCCATTCCGGAGGGAAAAATTGAGATTCAAGTGGCTTGTTCACAGGCTAAAGAAGACATAAAACAAACTCCTGAATACCTAATTCCAGATGCTATGCACATATTACTGATATTTCTTAACAGTGATTCTATGCAAAACTTTTATGCATAATTATTAGCAGGTTTTATATTTTTAAAATCTGCTGGTTTATGGCAATCTGTGCACTGAAATTACTTTCTCTCTTAAGCCTTGTTTTTCAAATACAGCATTTTCCATTCACTGCAATGTTATTTGAGTCAGACCTTTACCACTTCTAGAGTGTTTTTATTATTATTGAAGTGAAATGAACCGAAGGAGCAAGAAATAATTACTATGCAGAGTGATATTTTGGGCTATTGGCCCAAAGATGAGTTGGAGTTTTACTGCCAAATTGTGTATAAAAAAAGAATATATGCACCAAAACACTGAAACGCAATCCCAAATGCTCAAACTATTTTTAAATTCCCAATGTGGTGCTTGTTAAAAAACACACTACTCTATTTAGAAGGCATAAAAAAAGTGTGGTGAATAACTAGCCGTGTGCCAGAGCAATAGTTATTGAAAACAAACCTCAAAAGGTATTGCGAGAGAACCCAGCTTCTTGTCAGCAAAATGGACGCTCTTAATATTAAACATATTTGAAGAATGCCATACCTTAACATATTTTTTTCCTTTTGTCTCCATCACCAGTGATACAAAAGTATTAATATGTATGGAAAGAACTGGTTTATTGCATCCTTCTTGTTTGAGGGAAACATGGCTTCTTTACCTAGTTTACAAGGTATTGTAACTAATTTTCCTCGCTGCACTATTAGCTGGTATTTTCATTGTCTGCTGAAGAAGGGACCTCTTATTGACAGCTCCTGTTAGCAAGAAATCATTTTCTAAGAGTAGATAACAGCAGCAAGCTGTCAAATCAGATGGAAGCAGTTTCTAGTATTTACTTCTACCCAAGTGCACAGAACTAGAGCACACAATCTCTACAATGACAGGCATGGATTTTTTTTTTTTTTTTTTTTTTTTTTTTTAATCAGAGGAGCAACTCTTGGGTGAGAATAAATTTGGGTACCTTTTTACTGATAACAAATTTATGTAAATGGAAGAAAACTAACTCACATTTTTTTTTCCCCCTACACTAACGCTTAAACCAGTTCATATAGCCAATATATTTGCTTCCTGTATCAGTAATGGTAAAATAAAGAGGAAATTAACACTACAAACTATTCAACATGGATAACAAAATGAACTATGGTGTTTTAAAAGATACTAAAAACAAAGAGCACGTTTTGTAGTTCATGCCAAAAGGCAAGTATTATGTTACACAGATAAGATTAAATAAGCTGAATTCCTTCTTTTTTTTTTAGCAGGTGGTATTAGCAAACTAAACAGTAAACTAATTAAAACTAAAAATGAATCAAAAATTCAATTGCTACTTTTTATGACTGCTCAGATAGGCACACAGCTACTCCACACATTGTTCAACTAAGATGCTTCACAATCTGAACTTCATTATTTCTATCTTGACATTCACACATACATAGAGAAGCAGTCCTTACCAATCCCACGCTAAACTGATGGTAAGGGGGAAAGAAAAAGAAAAAACAGGAAAAAAAAGAACGAAGGTACATATCCACAAAGTTCCAGGGAGTAAAACTGATCAAGGCTGAATGCTATGCCAAAGATGCCAAAAAAGTAAGTTCTTTAAATCTTCTACAGGCACAAATATAGAAGAATGAGGCAGGAAGATATCACAACCCAGTTGCAAAGGGGAAAAAAAAAAAAAAAAAAAAGAGAAAAGTAGGAGAGGGGAAAAGAACGTTGTGGTCCAGAAGAGTATTTCAGTGTTAGGTTATCTTCTGAAAACATTAAGCAAAATTGAATGATTCATGCTCATAAGAACTGGGAGTAGGAGGAAGAGTGGAAAGATAGCAGGAAAGTGGCCCTCTATCTTCTTAAGGAAGATTTTCTATATTCTTCTCTGTCAACACCATGTCTTGGTCTTACTGCTGCCCACTGAGAACAACAGGGCAACTGATGTAAGAAGCAAGATGCTAAGAACAGGGTTTTTAACTCGAAGCAGGACTATAAGAGATAATACAATTTTAAACCACAGATGATCTGAATGATTTTGCCAGAAATAATTTTTCTTTTCTTTTTTTTATTCTTTGTGTCAATCACCTATCAGGAACATCTAGGCAATTTGACTCCAACAGTAGAGTTTTTTTGAACCAAGAAACTCAACCTTCTCACCCCAACTTTGTCTTCATGTAACAGATATTAAGGATTTTTTTCTTTTTTTTTTTTCCTGCAGAACCGAGTCAGGAAAGGAATGAATCACATATTCAAGTCCCACTGACCTGCTGAAGACGTGAACATATGATGTTTCATTAACACTAATACCTGATGGAACAAGAACAAACATCTGAGCAATGTGCAGAACTGGTTCTGAAGATAAAAGCTCTAATGCCAACTTAAACCAGTGCCATGTGCAAGACAGGGCTTATCAGACTGGGTACAGCACCACAATAATGTGGTAATACTGCTTTTGGAAGCAGCCTAGGATCTGCTTCTTGTTGTACGTTCCATTGCAAAAGGAGCAGTCACATACATGAGTTTAGCAAGACTTGAGTGCATGGTTAAATTTAAGCACCCACTTGATGTAGCAGGTCAACTAGTTCCAGGAAAGATCTTCAAAGCTTACTTACAAATGTCACAGCAGACACCAGGAGACTGAAATTGCTTCAGTAAATATGACCAAGAAACTACTACCTCTGAAGCAGTCTAACGGTCTAAGTCTCTCTGTTATCTTCTACTTCTTTAATCAGTGTCTATACCAGTAAAGCAAATATATCTGAACATCAAAGATCATTATGATGTGGACTGGAAGGTACAAAATGGCCTGGAGGAAAAAGATTATGCTTTTTGAAGCCAACTTTTGGAACTAGAGAGAACTAGAAGTAAAAAGGCATAATGAGAACAATTATTTTGTATGTCACTATAATTTGACATGAGGTGATCATCGCCACAGAATGACTCTCAGTCCGATTGAAAAAGACGTGACAGCTACCACCCATTTTTAACTTTTTTGTTTGTTTTTACCTTTTGGGAGGCTTCCTTCACTACAAAAGAACACTCAAATAATGTGAGCTGTTTTATATCAGTTGGGCTGCTCATTAAGTTGAAGGCAGCACAGAGAAACACTTGCGCCTTTCTGTCCCTAGTGTCAAAACATGTATACAGCCGCTTCAGGATCCATAAACTACATTAAACAGTCTTGCCTATTTTTCCCACGAGTGCTGACAAACTAACGAGGCAAAGCTTAGATCACTCTAAAGATATTTGAAATACTAGTCATAACCAAAACAGCAGACGAACAAGCCCGGTAACAGATGCAGCTAAGGCATCCCAAGTCCTCATTACGACTCCACCAGCTACGGCAAGGCAGCCAGGAAAGCCAGCACATGCACACTGGCTCGGAGGCGGCATCACCACCTTCTACTCACTTGACTCTCCCACAGTCTATTAAGGGGTTTTTTGACAGATGAGCCATGCACCCTGGTTTTGATGTTTTTTTCCACATTGTGAGTGATTGACAAGAGCAGCCTGGAGGAACATAAACTGCAGAAAGGCTATGGCTGCCTGAGGGCATAGAGGCTTTCTCACCTGAGGCAGAACACTCCTCCTCTGCCTGTGCTACCCGCAAGGTGCCCATGAGGGGGCCAGAAGGAAGTGCTGGCAAGGCGCTGATCGCCCATTTCTTCACTGAGGATTGAAGATGGAGAAGCTGCTGAACAACTTTGCCTGAAAGTCCCACAGCAGCAGAGGAGATCATACTCTTACGCATACTACAACGCAGAAGACCTGATCAGAAACCATCGCCATGTGAGACAACTCCGTTTCCGAAGCAGTTCAGTCGCATTAGTACACAAACACACCTGCGCTAATCGCTTGCCTCACAAACAACCTTATGAGTACAGCACATCAGCTTGGTGGTGTCGCACAGCACCTAGCTGCAGAGTGGCTTTCATCCTGCTAGGCCAGAATACAGATGGATCTGGAATAAAACAGATCGGCTCCTTCCTTTAGCAAAACCCGTCTTTGCGGATTTCTATTTCTTTATTGGCTCCCACACAGGGAGTTTTTGAAGGGATTCCTCTTTGCTTTTGAGCCTAGGACAGAAGCAGCTCTTGTTCAGAAGCTCTTTGCAGGAGAAGAGAGGAAAAGCAGAACCGTCAGGGAAAATGATCCCGCCTCTCAAAAATGATCAGAAGTAAGAAAATACTCATGAGGAGAAACGGCTGCAAGTCGAGGAAAACAGAAATGAGGAGTGGCAGCCTCTTCTTAACAGCCTAGAAGGAAGGAAAACACTTCTCCACTCCACTGTTTGACTGAGCAGTCCATTGTCTCGCTGTCTGAATAGCCTATTTATCACTAGCATTCATAAAACTAAAAAAAAAAAAAAAAAAAAAAAAGAGGCAAACAAAAATAAATTGTTTTTCCTACGTCAACCCCATTTAATTACTGAAGAGTAGCTTGAATTGTTGATCTCCTAATGCTTTGGCAGGATTGGCAGCCAGTCTAGTCCAGTCAGGCTTGCCTGATTCTATGAGAAATAGAAAATAAAATTAGCATAGTCAAAGGCAGGGATAATCTAGGAAGTATTCATAATAATGAATAGAGTTCGGTGACAGGTCGCTTTAGCTGGGAGTTTCTGATACCCAGCCTTGTCACAATGTGTGTGGGCTAGTAAATATTCAGCAGAAGTTTAAAAGGATATTTTAAGGAGATTACAGTCAGCTCAGTCATGTCTATATCACTACGCCGACATACTGCCTTTGCTTTTGCATATCTTAAAAGAAACTTAATGTCAGCTTATATGGCAAGAAACCAGACAATCATATATACATTAGTCTGTGCATACTGAAACGTGTATGATGGAAATAGCTCGCCTTGTCTCCTGGGAGTGTAATAGCCAGTAGTCTAATTTCCAGACAACACCGCAGCCAATGCCTACTATGGCACAAAAACTAGAATTATTATTTTAATTTTTTTTTAATGAAAAAAAACTGGCTCAGAGCAAGCAGACCACTATTAATATAGTCTGGGCTATCTGGGGATCTCCATCAAGGACAAAAATGGAATATACGTTAACTGTTAATCAAGTGCACACACACTCTTTTCCTTCCAAGGAATGCCAATGTTTTAAGGCAAGCTTTACATCCTCCCTAACCTGGTAAGTCTCACAGCATCATATAATTACTCCAGTGTGCTGTCTCACTGTTCAGTTACTTCTCTTCATTCCTTGCTCTCCTGCACTAGTTTTGAAAAAAAGTAAAAGAAATGGGATGTGCTTGTTCACAGTTAATAAAAAGTCACTTACTGCAGCAACAAGTTTAATAATTTTACCTAGGGCGACAAAGCATATGAAGAAGAGTTACAAGATCAGACTGATGACTGACAAGCTACTAAAATGTTGCTTTGCAAGGCATCTTATCTGCCAAATCTGCTTTTTCACTCCCTATCAGCTCACAGTAACACCTGTATTTGCCTCTTACTATCATAGCTTTTAGACTATGGCGTAACGTAACTGTCTAAACAAGAAGCAGACCTCTGTCAGCAGATGACTTTGCATCATATAATGGGCTTCTGAGCAGAGAACTGGAAAAACTCAAGTGCAATATGTTCAAGCACTGTCAAATTTTTCTTTCACAGAAAGGCAAAGCAGTCAAATCATCCTTTCTCACTTCTGATGAATTGTGAATAACGAAGGTTTAGTCAATGCCTACACTGCATTCACAGGTGGTGCTTTGACCGTTCTCATATAAACTTGCCTATGTGCCAAAAGCAGTACAGCCAGGCAACATGGAGTTCAGGATCCCAGCTGGATCAGCCCTACATGCTGAAACCACAGAGCCACAGCTAAACATTGTTACTGATCCCTAAAGGTTTACTGCCTGTTTGGCTGTTGTTTACATTAGCTGTAGTCACATTTCATTAGGGCATAGATGCAACCTTTGAGAGAAGTAGCTGGGCAATGTTACGAATAGCTGGCATTTATACATTAACAGGAAGGCATAAGTATTTGACAATAACTCTTTACAGTACTTGTATGCAGGAGGAACTACAGTCAAGTCATTTCCTAGGCTGAATAATATGACCTCATTTCCTCATTTATATTATGTAATATTGACGTTATTTGCATGAGATGAAATAAAAAAGTAGCACCTCCCTGATGCTGTCCTTTATTATTTCTTATATTTTGCAGTCATAGAGAACAGAACATTTGGTGACAGTTTGAAAAACCCTCATTAGGGTGATAGATACCAGACTCGAAATGGAAAATTACTAGGTCTGCAGTACTAATAGTGCATCTTTAATTCCAAAATGCAGAACTAAGATCCATAAAAAAGAAAAGTATCCTCTTACCTTAGGATCTCATTTTCTCCATGTTAACACCAAACCTGTAACACCTGATCAAAACACATTCCTGCTTTTCCTCATTTTTTACTAAGGAACATACCACTGCAACTGAAAAGGACATTTCCTGAAGTATCCTCTTTAGATATAGTTGATAAAATCAGACAATCCAAAGGCAAAGACAGACAGGAATAAATAAAACATTCACCATAAGGAACAAAAATTACCTTTAGCAGGATTTACTTTTATCCCTGATCTATACAGCATCTCCTCATTCTGCCAGTCCCCATTCCTGACAACAGTCTTGAGTCCATAGAAAAAAATTAATGCAGCAGTGGAACAAAAAACCAAGTTCTTCAGAAAGCGCTTTTGGGCTTTGACATAAAGGGCCCTGACACCTACTGTAACCAGCAGGCAGAAGCCCATACTAGGAACATACAGCACACGCTCTGCTATTACAAAGCCAACATAGAAAAATAGGTTTGTGGCAGGAACAAAGGGCACTATTAACAAAGACAGAGACAGAATGACAATGTTCTCAGTTGAAGGAAGCTGCAGTTTCTGCATTTCATGCTTTTTTATACCATTCTCTTCTTTTGATGCAAAGCTTGACTTCACCTCCAGTGTCCTGTACTCCATCTCTGAGTGGCAGCTATGCCCATTAGCATTCTGCTTGCCGTTCATTACAGTTTTCCCGTTGCATTCTCTCTCATTGCTGGAGCCCTTCAAGCTAAAGTAGGCAAGGAGGAGGAGTCCAGCATAGAAGGCCACAGTGTGTAGATTCCTCCAGTCGCTGACTGCTTTCAGAAGAGGCACGGCATCCATAGACCAGTCAAAGCTGAGGGTATCTGGGCACAGCAACAGCCAGAGGTTCTTGGTTGGCAGGTAAAAGAAGGTCAGCGTACGCGTGAGAAAACTGTCTGAGTCAGCTGCTGGATTGTCAGAATTGGAAAAACTTGGGGGCTTGTTGCCCATCCAGTATAAGCGGACACCCAGTAGTGCAGTCCCCCAGGAGGTCAATAAACCAATGCTGAAGAAGAGGGTCAAATTCTTTCTCTAAAAAAAAAAAAAAAAGCATCATCAGCATAAATCAACACCAGGTGTTTAATTCTGCAAATTATAAACAAAAGGAACTGAGAAATTTCTGATACAATTTTTTTTTTTTTTTTTTGTGATGGAAACAAGCACTATAGATCTTGGACTCTGGCACTTTGATTATAAAATGTTGGGGTATGCTGTTGACCATAGACTAAAAGAACAGGCTCTTTCATTTAAGCTGTATCAAGCCTGTACCAGAGTCATGCCTTCTTAGGGCTGTCAGTCCTTGCTTAAGATTTAGTTGCATAACCCTTTGAAAACTCTTTATTTTGGAGGAATTTATGGAACCTTACAATGGTTCCTACATAACCTCCCAAATCCTTTCTTTGTTCCTAACTGTGGCCAAAACACCAGTTTGCCTTAACTAGATTTAAAGTTCAAAGAATGTCCCAGTTTTATTTTCCATAATGAAAGTCTCTCCTAAAGTATTTCACCTGAGAACCAAGTAAACTTTCCAAGAAGGCAAGAAAGGAAAACAGACACAGATGCCATGTTTAGGTCTTCCAGCTCCTGCCTATTAACTGCAGTGATCATTTGGAGCCTTCAGATCTGCTTACTACTGAAAGCTCTACTTCATTTTGCATCTTACAGCCAAACAATATGTTGTATTTTTTCTTCAAGCACACCATATTAAATAAGGGGTCTAAAACCTTTCACATCTTCATATCCATCTAAATAATACTAGATGAAGCATGCAGCTGCCTCCACCTACCCATGTCATCATTCTAGCAATTCAAAGAACCTCCACTTATTTATGCAATAACTCAACATTTGCCAGCTGGAGCTGCTTGTTGGGTTCCCCCTTGCTGCATCCAACAGCACTTACTTACTCAAACGCTTGCAGAAACATACCACTTCTGCCTAAATGAGAATCGGGAAGAAAGATTTTTTTTTCACCTATTTCTAGGACTGATGAGCTTAAGTTCTGCTCTCAATTACATGGGCGCCCTAAATGAAAACTGTTTTGCATTACTCTCTCTCTGCAGAAGAAACTGTAAAAGCTAAAATATGTGTATTTTTATATTTCAGTTTCTAAGATGCCTTTTGTAAGAGAAGAAAAACTATTTGCCAAATAGCTGCAGATACAGTATAAGCACTTTGATAATCTTTCCCTGCATCATTACAAAAAATTATTTGTTAATCATTTTTCATTTTATTAGGCCTGTTTTTTCCGTCTCACACTACACATTCCTGGGATGGTTATTCAATGTTTCCTCGGTTATTCAGAAGCAGGACCTCACACTGGAATATTTTATCTTATTTCTTTCAAACAGCTCATTTTTCTCTTTTGTAGGGGGACTCTCCCCTTGATATGAAATACAGATGATTCTGCTGCTCCATTTTAGGTCAATTATTAATAGTTTTCTACCATCAGGTTACTTGTTACAGGTTCCAGTAACAAGATGTGGTCTAGTCATCATAATTTATCTGCTTATCTCAGGAAGAAATTTATTCTTTTTCACATTTCTATCGAGTTTCTCTGTGTGAAGTTTAAAATATTTAATGGCAGTTAGATTGATTCGTTCAACTTTGAGGTCATATGGAAGTATTCAATGGAGGCACTAGTAGGGAACAAATACATTTATAATGAGATTATATATGTACTTGTATCAGAAACACCTAAAAAATGCTGGTGCTTTTTATACATGAAGCAAAGCCTAAGTCCACATATTTCATTTGCCATATTAATTCCAGTTTGATTTACTAGCTTTTGTACATTTTTATATCCTGGAAAATCAACAATTTTTTTGTAATAAATCAATCAAAACTCACATCTACACTTTATGATGAATATATTCCCTAGAAAGCCTACTGTAACAACCTATTTTATTTGTAAGCTAGATAACGCTTTGCAACACATCTCAGATACTGTTTCATCCCTGCCTGCCAGGACTGTTTAATTGCTTTTAATGTTATAAAGCTGTGTAAACTGGTTATCACTGAAACTCCCAACTAAGTTTATATTTGGAATAAAAAGATTATTCACATTTCATGGATTTGCATGTATGCCTTCACAGTAAAACCTTATGTCCCTGGTTCAACTTGTCCTTTCATTCCCATCATATCTTGCTACATGAAAATTCTTCTGCCCACCCTTCTGGCTCAATTATTTTCAAACTTTATTCCTTCAAACATGCATATAAACAACTCTCAAATGTTAAATGTGACCTTTTTTTGCTCTTTTTATTCACCCTTCTACAGTCTCTTAAGAGGAGGCTCCTTAGACAGAAAGAGGCTGGGAAGTGGAAGATGGCGCTTTTTTGTCCATTTACTTTTTTTGTTTTAATCAGAAATTCAGAGCAGGTCTTTGCTGGAAGGCTATACACCACTCGAAAGATTAAGACATCCCAAATATTAAGCAAGTGAAACCTGATTAACAGATGAGAAGTGAGCTTTCACGGATTGCTTAGACTGCTTTGTTATTTTGTTAATACTTACTTAACAACTGGAAGAAAATCTCCCTTTCCTAAAGATCTAACAATTGTACTTTCCAATGAAATGCTGAGAAAGTTCACGTTACACAGTTCTTTGACAAAACCATGCTAGAGGAGATATGCCATTCCTCGTGGATAATAGAACCTGCTAAAAACTTTCAGATCTTCTTCATACGTAGTGAAATGGTAACAATGAAAAGCTTGCCTCTTGCTCCTAGCCCTAGAATGCAAATGATCTGTACCTCGGAACTAATCCATCCTTACTGCTGAAGTAACTATTTGCAGCCTCCCTTTTAAGCTTAAATATAAGATCTGTAAGGTCCAGGTCCTCACACTTCTTTCTTCTACAAAGAACACAACATATCTATATACAGTATTGTGTTTCGTGCTTTAACAATACTTCTTAATATTTTTTTTTAAAAACATTTTAAACATTTAAACATTTTAAACAGTGTCAAATGAAATGTCTAAAGATTCACTCATGGAGTTCAGAGAGATCCTGGTAGGTGATTTTCCTAACCAGCATTATCAATTTATCATGCTGTAAAGTAATAGTTAACTAGAGAAGGAGCTCTGGTGGATTCTTTAGCTTAATTAACTGGCTACAGGTGCAGAGTGTAACCATCCTCTTGTTGCCCTGGGCACAAATGGTTTGCATCCTTCCCCAGAAATTTTTTTCAGACATTGCCCTTCTCAAAAGCCAGTGGCCTTATATCTTCTTAAAATTAACTACACATTAACTACAGCTACCAATAAACTGTGTATCACTGACACGCCGTTGTAAATTTTCAGATTTCAAAGGAGATCCTCTGGATTTAGTCTAAGCCAAAAACTATAATCCTCCCTAACACTTAAACTTCTGTCATAAAAACTTAAAGTAGGATGTGGTTTGGTTTTTTTTTTTTTTTTTTTTTTTTTTTTTTTTAAAAATCACACATAGATAGTGCTGGCTCAGAAAGAGAGTAACAGACACAGTCCCCTTTTTACCTCTCTCGACACTCATGACTTTTGCACAGCTTTTACCCCTCTCAGAGATACTCAGAGAAAATTAGAAAGGTTTAGCTCACATTTTGGCTTTACTTTCTTCCAGGCTTTGTACAGCCAACCAAAGGAAGAAAAAACCTTGCTACAGCAACTTCCTAAAATTAAATAATCTCATCAGTTCACCAGTAGATTTTTGCCTGCAAATAAAGTGCTTTCAAATGAACTCTGCTCAGACAAGTGCTTTCACTAGCAACTCTTCCTCTGAGCCCCCTGACAGCCTGTCCTCCTCTGACTGCGCACACTTACCGTATAGCCCAGCAGCAGGAAGAGATCCTCTGTAATGCTTGGCAGAAAGGATTTGGATTAGTATACTCATGAGCCCTAATCCAGCCCATCTGCCATATGTTTTGACACCCCCATAAATCCTCTAACCTTTCATAAGTAGTCAATTTCATCTGGGGAAAAAATGAGCACTGATTTAGATCAGATTTAACATCGCTCCTGCCTGCTAACAGTCAAGTACCACCAGTGCAATTTTAATGTTTGTGACTGCAGAAACCTTTTTCATCTCCCTACCAAAATCCATCTGCATGACCCACCCACATTGCACATTACCCTTGCATTAAATCCTAATTCCTCACTCCATTATACTGCTCTTAAATAAGGCACTGCGGCAGATTTCTTGATTGGGCAGCCCCTGCCAAAGCTCAGTCATCACCTAAGCTGTATCCAAAGCGTTTTCAAACGACACTATTCCTTTGACCTCACCTTGTCCATTTCATAAAGCAGCATTAAATACTGCACATGGTCAAGACAGCCCAGATATCAAAATCACCAGGGCTAACCACACACAAAATGTTATTTTTAGAACCCAGGAAATTTAGAAAAGAAAGTGGATAAGTCACCAGGCATTACTCACAGGAATTTCTTTTCCAACTTAGAGCTCCTTGAAAATATGTTGGCTTGAGAACTGGGGCTTCCCAAAGTAGCAAAACGCTGCCAAATCACTAGACTGACAGTATCTTGTTTCCATGAAAGGTAGAGGCTCCTGGATCACAGCTCAGCTGAGTTTGAGCTGAACTGGCGTTAAAACGTATCCACACCAGGGACAAAGCTATTTGCCACAGCCCCTGCTGGGTCACAGTACTGAGCTGGAAGTGGCCTCTACCTCTCCCTTTCCGCCTGCCCCATTTGTTCCTGCTCGCACAATCACCTAAATGAGCTTCACTCCTTTACATTGGTGATACACCAACAGCTGGCCCAAAGGTCTGTTTTTCGTCTGAGTTGGAACTGTTTATAGCTTATCAAGTATTGTGACCAACTGTACATATTAAATGACATTCACTTCTAGTGTTATGAACCCACACAATTCTTCCTTAGCAATGAAGTCAGTCATACACATAAAACAGCTGAGGATTATGTGTACATATTTTTATTGTAATTAGCAAGTAGCACAAGCTCATTGCTGTTGACTTGCCTTACTAAAATTTTGATTGAGTTATAAATACTGGCATTTAAAAATGCCCAAAGTCTTCTTCTAAAATCTTTAATTCTTTAATATGAATCTTTAAATTAAGAAAAAAACCCAAATCCTCTAACCTCTTAGGTGAAAAAATAGTTATAAGGACTACAGGGGAAAGGATGAATTGCATTAAGAGCAGAAACTGTATGAGTGACTGGAGGTAGTACAAGAGCAGAAGTTGACTACATTAGCTCGACAAATCTGTGAGCATGAGCAGTGCAACAGAGAAGGTGCTCTCTGAGGATATGTCTACACAGCTAAATGCAGTGTGACAATGGTGACACTGTGGATATCTACACAGGGTTAATACATCTACCTGCAGCAGCAAGAATTTTACAGATGAGATTAGAAGCTCACCAGGACTAAAAGACATTTCCAAACTGCCAGACTTCTCAGGAATGCTGTCCAGCCCTACAGTTACCAGTGCATGGGTTGATAGGTGGTCCAACAGTCATACCTGCATTTCATTTAAAAAGCATCATCTTATTTGGATCCTGCACTTGGGTCACAACAACTCCATGCAACGCTACGGCCTTGGTGGAATGCTGCCTGACGGAAAAGGACCTGGGGGTATTGGTTGACAGCCGGCTGAATGTGAGCCAGCAGTGTGCCCAGGTGGCCAAAAAGGCCAATGGCATCCTGGCTTGTATCAGGAATAGTGTGTGGCCAGCAGAACTACAGAAGTGATCATCCCCCTGTACTCAGCACTGGTGAGGCCACACCTCAGATACTGGGTTCAATTTTGGGGCCCTTTCTACAAGAAAGACATTGAGGTGCTGGAGCGCATCCAGAGAAGGGCAACAAAGCTGGTGAAGGGTCTGGAGAACAAGTCTTATGAGGAGCAGCTGAGGGAACTGGGGTTGTTCAGCCTGGAAAAAAGGAGACTGAGGGAACACCTTATCGCCCTCAACAACTAGGTTGTAGTGAGGTGGGTGTCAGTCTCTTCTCCCAAGTAACAAGTGATAGGACAAGAGGAAATGGCCTCAAGTTGCACCGGGGAGGTTTAGATTGGACATTAGAAAATCTTTTTCACTGAAAGGGATGTCAAGCACTGGAATGGGCTGCCCAGGGAAGTGGTCGAGTCCCCATCCCTGGAGGTATTTAAAAGATGGGTAGACAAGGTGCTTAGGGACATGGTTTAGTGGTGCACTTGGCAGTGTTAGGTTAACAGTTGGACTAGATAATCTTAAATGTCTTTTCTGCCCTGAAAGATTCTATGAATCTGTTAGGGACGTTTTGCAGTGAAGGAAGGGTGCTGTACTTTCTGCACTAGCCAAAATGCTGAGAGCTCATTGAACATGCAAGTAAGTTGGTAGACAGAACTGGAATTCAAAATGATCTTGAAAAAAATCAGAAAAATGTTCAGAAAAACAATCCTGTATAAAAGGCAGGGGCAAGTCCGACTGCTTGAAGCTACACAAGTATGGGATGTGGAACAAGTAGTGGTCTTTTCTTCAGAGAAGCATCAGGGGTTATAACAGATCACAAGCAACTCTTAAACCACTGCTAAAAAGGTAAACACTGTACTGAGACTACAGATGAAAGCATACCCTTCAAGACATGTCAAGCAATTATTCTACTCTTCTCAATACTAGTGAGCCCTAGAAGTGTCTGGTTCCAGCACAGAACTTTAAAAAATAAATGGAGGAACTGGAGAGAGGTCAGAGGAGAATGAGACTCATTAGCAATCCAGAAAAACATGTCCATGAGGCAAAAATGAAGAACATAAGCTGTTTAGACATGACAGCTGCCTTCTAGTACATAAATGACTGTTGCAAACAGGAAAGGAATAATCTGCTATCTATATTCATTTCCAAAAGATAAGAATAATAAGCTTCAGTTCAAGAAAGGAAGATTCAGGTCAGCTGTGAAGAGATGCTTTCCACTGCTTGATATAGGGATGCACTGGAAAAATTTACCACAGAGGTAAATGGCTTTATGTTGCCTTTAAGAATACATTAAATATGCAACTTATGGGAAAGACAGAAGTATCGTCAGTCCTGTTTTAGGGGCAGAATGATGCACTGTATGGCCTCTTGAAGTAATTCCTGGGCATAATTTCCTCTGATTATCGTAACAGTATCATCAGCATTTCTACTGAAAAGAAGTATACGTTTCTCTCCTTGTGATGTTTTAAAGTATAAGCCATCCATGCTCTGGTCATTTCTGCACTAAGTACTAGAGCTTCCTGCAACCCTACTTTGTCTTAACATTTGTTTCACTTCCCTCCGACTCAGGCAGAAAGTTAATACGATCCTCATGGTTTGTTCCCCCAATCACATTAGCATCTTCTGAACATTTCTAAAATCCACCTCTTGCAAACTAACACTTTTTTTCCCCAATTATACAAACGTGCAAATCCATGCCATTTTTTCTAGTAAAAAATCCACTCAATCTTATATAATAATGGTTTGCACTCTTCATGTATCCATCAGTTTAAAAGCAATTTCTGCCCATCTCTGCCCTTAAGACATTTTCTCATCACAGAGCACATTTCTTAAAAACTACGGTATATAAATACTTCTGCAAAGTAAAAAAAAAAAAAAAAAAAAAAAAAAAAAACAACAAACCACAAAAAAAACCACCACAAAAACCAAAAATACCCAAACAAAAACAGAAAAGAAAAGAAAAAAAAAGAAAATAAAATATGAATAAAAAACAATCTGGGAGAGTCAATGAGTTATTTCTAACCTGGCCACCAGAATGTAGAAAATACTTTTTTTTTTTTCTTGCTACATTTCCTCTTTTGCACTCCTAGTCTTCTCTGTAAGCATCCTTATACCCCCAGATATATGCATACATGATGTTGCAAAAATAAAAATAAAACACATAGAAAGATGGATATTTTGTGCTGAGAGCTTTAGCGCAACATCAAACAATGTAAATACTGATATATATTTGCTATTAATAATAATAATAATAATAATAATAATAATAATTCAAGCTTTCTGGTTGGTAGAATAGTGACATTGATGTCAGCAATTTACACTAGCTAAGGGCCCCATTTCCAGCTTACCAAGTGAGAATGCTAACA
The DNA here is from genome assembly GCA_034008185.1 of Gorsachius magnificus. Classification (NCBI taxonomy): domain Eukaryota; kingdom Metazoa; phylum Chordata; class Aves; order Pelecaniformes; family Ardeidae; genus Gorsachius; species Gorsachius magnificus. Next base: position 172,491,125 of record CM067081.1, read on the forward strand.
GCAATACCAACTCAAAAAGATGGCACTATAATGTTGTAGCTTCATGATAACATAGAAGAGCCTGCAGAGCCCCAAGGAGAAAGGCAGCTTTGCCCATGTCCTACTGGGAAGGCAAAGGCTGTACCTGCTGCATAGCCAGGCTGTCCTCTTGAGTAATGAACACACCTGTAAAAGAGTACCCAAGGCTGAGGCCGGCCATGTTATCTGTATCTCCTACAGCGTATTAAGTAAATCTGACCTGACAATGCTTTTGAACTACTTATCCTGTACGGAGTGTTGGCAACTTATTAAAGCCCTGCTCACCTGAACAGATGGATATGCATTTTTGATTCTAAAGGAAGTTTGTTCTGCTCTTCTGTACAATGTACAGGCATGCTTAAGAAAAAAGGAAGCAAAGTAGGCTCTTAGAGCACATACTGCAATTCTACCTGTAAATCTACCGCCAAAAATTATTATGGCACATTTCACATGTTTCCTATGCTAATAGAATGGCAATAAAGGAAAATTAAAGCCTAAGACCTGGTTTAATATTCAGCGGGAGAAAAACACACACCCTAATAATGTAAGTAGACACATCCTTTTTAACTGACTAGTGCAAACAGAAATTGATTTTATGAGTAAAAGTGTCATTCAATCCCAGGTTAAGCCTCTGGCAATGACTAAGCAACTTTATTCAACCCAGTAGAAGGAAGTCATCAACAACCAATTTCTGTACCTGAGATATATAGCAAGTTAGTTCTAGTTTTGACAGAACAACCTATCTAGGTGTAACAGAAATCCATCAGCTGGAAGCCCATTGAGCTACAGAAATCAGCTTCTACAATAGATAATAAGCAGCATCTTAGGTGGTTTGTTTTTTTTTTTTTCTTTGCCAACTGAAAAATCAAGGGTTTGGTTTTTTTTTCCTGTGTTTGTACCATTAAAATATAGCAAAAGAACAAGCAGTGAAGTTATCTTGAAACTATATTCATAACAAAGAAAATAAATTACAAATGTGAACCCTTAATTGTAATTCTTCCAGTAAAGTTAAACAAGGGCAATATTTTCAAAGAGAAACACAGATAATATTGAAAGTCCATGTGAAATACAGAACTTGCTTATCAACTCAGAAGGTGCTTTATATTACCAACCAAGATTCATTTAAGATCATGCAAGTAGTCACTCCTTTCCTTTGGAAAAAAGAATACTTAAAGCTGGGTTTGGTGCAGACATTTCATTTTCAGATTCTACTGGTTCAGAAAGATAAGGAAAAAAAATTGTTAAGGGACTCAGAACCTATTTGTGTGACAAACTGAATACAAGCTTTGTTGTGACTGAAAAAATTATTAAAAAAAAAATCCCACCCCCCTTCTACACCCACCCACTCACAAAACACATTTATTTATGAGGTGGTACAAGAGGATGGCCAAAAGACACTCATAAGTAGCACAACTGTTATGCTTGAAGTCAGTATCTTTAGAACTAGTAATAAATTTCACAGTATCAGCCACCTACTAGTCATTTATTTAAAATGCAGTGCTTATTATAAATAACAGCCTGAAGGACATCTCCTATGGTCTGGATGAAAACTCTGTATAATTTCTACTTGATCTACGCTACAACAGCATCATGTTTCAAACAGTGGGAACCACATAGAACTGGAGAAGCTAAAGGCAATGCAACAATGACTATCAGTCTCAGAAAGCAGTCCTTACAACTACCTGAAAGGAGGTTGTAGCTAGGTAGGTGTCAATACCTTCTCCAAGGTAACAAGTGATAGGAGAAGAGGAAGCAGCCTCAAGTTGCGCCAGGGCAGGTTTAGGTTGGACACTAGGAAAAATTTCTTCACCAAAAGTGTTGTCAAGCATTGGAACAGGCTGCCCAGGGAAGTGGTTGAGTCACCATCCCTGGAAGTACTTAAAAGACATGTAGACGTGGTGCTCAGGGACATGGTTTAGTGGTGGACTTGGCAGTGTTACCTTTACAGTTGGACTCAATCTTAAATGTCTTTTCCAACCTAAATGATTCTGATTCTATGATCCTAAAGCTTTCCGAAAAGTGGCTTGCAATGAGAACTACATACGTCAAGATTCAAAGTCATTGCCAACAGCAGATGAAAGGTAATTCACAGAGAATGCTAACAAATAGTAGGCTACCACCATTGATGAAAAGCTTGGTTTCTAAGTATATTGACAGAAACTCTTCTCATACTCCTAGTCAAAACAAATATTCTGAACCCTACATGTCTCTGTCATCTAACCTAGTCTTGCCTCCCATGTAGATAACCAGGTGGCTATGAAGCACTGGCAATAAAATTCTGAAGATATATGCTGGTACATTTGAAGAAAAACACATTGGAGGGAAAAAACCCACACCTTACAAAAGAAATTAAATGAACAACCTTTGTAAGACCTGACCAGTAAGCACTGCAATCTCAGAGAAGGAAGGTTGGGAAAATTAACATTTTAATAAAAATTTCATTTGTTCCTCTTTTTCATTAGATCAAGATAGTGTCTTATAGAATCAGTTATGCTCAAAGATTCATTTGAAGAAGAGCGAGCTTGCTATGTCCTATGTTAATTACTGGGGAAGTTTTTTGTATTCTCTCCCTACTGAATACACTAAATAGAAATGGGAATGAATACCTATTAGAAAATGAATAGAGAGAACAAATTAAACTTTTTGCAACAAATAGCACTGGCTAGCTACATAAGTAATGACTACCCAATGATAGAGTGTTGCAAAGATATCACAGGAATAGAAATGCACAAATATAAGCATATTTAGCCAGTAATAAAAACTGCAAACACTTCAGTACAAAATTTCCTCAAAAGTACGTTTGATAAAAATAAGAGAATACCTTGAATCAGATGTCCTCTACGTTGTTTCCCTACACATGAAATATGAAGAAAATATTTTTTTAAGAAAGTATTAGTGTTATTTTTTTCTATCCTTAGTCTAGATAGCTTTTTAAGGGGTATTTAGGAGGATATTTAAGCATAGCCCTTTTAAAAACATGAACTGTATTACCAGGGTCTGATCTAGAGACAAACAGAGTTAAAGGTAAGCAATTACTGACCTCAGTAATGCAAAACCAAATCCTTAATAATCCAAATAAAGAGAGATGAAAAATGGTGACGGAGAATACGGATGACAAAATTTACTTCATGTCATGGGATTGTAAATGACACGGTGACTCATTACTCTCCATTAAGCTAATGTGAAGAAATGAGGCAGCTAGCAATCTCCTGTGAACCAATACCAAGATACTTCTCAACCAAACTATTAGGGGGTGAAGTACTTAAAAGAGGTCAATTACTGGTACTGTAAGAGGTACATTGAAGCCCCTTAACCAATTACATTAAACTTACTTGAAAGCCTGCACAGTTATCTTGTTTAGCTTAAAAGAAGATCTTTAATATTACCCATTAGGCAATGATCTGTGGTCAAATCAATTTAGCTGTAAAACAATCCAGCTTCTCCAAAGGAAATGAAAAAATACGTATTTTAGAAGAAACTAAAAAATTTAATTTTTGTTAAATACATTCAGTACCATTATCAAAACATTTGTTTTAAATAAGTTTCTCCACTATTTGGATGAAACAAAGGAGGAAGAAATAAAAATGGTGGAAATGGAAATCATTTTGCCTACATATACTCATCCATATTCACATATGCACATAGACACACACAGGGCCTTCTTCATTAATTTCTAGTTTGTAGGTCCAATGCATTGCAAAGGTGTTTTGGGTGTTGAGGAAGTAAATGCAACAGTCTTTCCTGAGCACGGCTCTGGTGCAAACAGCCAGCCATTATGAAATTCATTCCAGTCTCATTAATGAGTGAAGTTTGGAAGTGCAGCCTTTTGGAGCCATAAAGGGATGATTTATAATGAGACTTCACTCAGTGGGAAGGCTGAAGTACAGCAGTTCTCTCTCCAAGTTATCATAATAGAAAGCTATTTAATGAGTGTGGGATTTCTTCAAGAATTCAAAAGAGGCAGGATTTGGAAGAGGATGTGTTACATTATGCAGACACCCACATCACTGAATATTTCTGCTACAGTAAAACCATCAAAATAAAAATCCTCAAAGTTGTTCCTATTTTGAGCTTTTGGCTTGGTTTTAATAAGCATTTTCAAATGTAAAACAGATCTGTAGAGATTAGCAAATTGACATAATTCAGAATAAAAAAGTTAACAAGGTTTAGTGAACTAAACTAGGTTGCCTAAGGTCAGGCACTCCATAGTACAAACAAGAAAAAAAATGTGCCCTGAAGCAAGACACTGGCTGGTAAAGCAGCAACAAGAGAGCAGAGAGATAACTTTCCTCAACAAATTCAGCAGAAGCCTGTGGCAGTTACCCGCCTCCTTACAGCACTCTTCCCTTCAGGGGAGAACTAAACATGCTGGTGACCCAAATTCAACTGCATGCAAACCTGACTCCTCTCCTTAATCCAGTCCAGGTGAAAGCTACATCCAACCTCCAGTAATGGTTTTGGTTTTTTGTTTTTTTTTTTTAAATAAAATTCAGTAACCCATATGCCATAATCTTCATGCATAAATTGGGCACATAAGGGCTTTGCATGTTAGAAATTAATCACCTGGCTTTCAGATTACATTATAGAGTTTGCTAATGAAGGATGGCAGTGGAGAAGGAGAAGACAATGGAGCAGAATATGCCAGTCTTCTTAAAATCAAAATGCAGGCATAACTGGACAAACACTCAAATCACATTTATTTTCTAACTAGTACATTTAGACTGTGGCTTCTTCACAATATAAAAATTTAGACAGCAATGCTACTTTTGGAACTTTTATTTGTCTTCTTATGGTTTTCAAGGTGATCCGTTCCTTGCACAAAGTGACAGCCCAACAGAGGGAACAGCGTACAGGGCTGGAAAGCTGAAGGAAGCGGTGCGACTTCATTAAGCCATGACTGCTACCAAAGATGCCTATCAAACTATGACTTCCAAGAATATCACTAGGACAGCTGCACACTTGACACACATTGTAGCAAAACACACACACATACCTGCTGCTTCAGCAAACTGAGACTTGTAATAGTAATGCTTACATGAGAGCAGTAACAACTGTTATACCTTAACTAGAAACATTTCATTTTTCTAAGTCTTCAAAAACCCCCGAAGTTCCACTAAAGATAAGATATATAACTTACATTAAAACAAGAATCCTTGAGCCATCACACACAAAGAAGCATTTCATGGCCACAAAATTCCCTTCTGTCTGGCAGTCTTAAGAATGTCCATTCTACACAAGCTGTTAGTTTTCAAGATCAGTATATAAGTTACCCAGATGTCATGCTAGTAAAGGTCCACATGCCTTAGTCTTGAAGAAAGTTGTGTGACATATTTCCTTATCCCTTGGAAGTAACACACACCTTCAGTTCCTTGATAATCTTCAGATAGGAAGATGAACTCCACTGCTACTGTTTTGTCTGTGCTTCAAACCATCTGCCCAACACACAGATCTATCATCAGCTCTTCACTCTCCTGTCAAAAGCACCTTAAGACTCGCTCTGAAATCTTCTCCACCTCTCCCTCATGGATGGAATAGTTACCCTCAAATCACACCAAAAAGTGGAGATTCTTCCAAAGTTTTGATATAAGTACTATGACAAAATGCAGCTCACACCAGATCAAGATGCTGCTTCCATCACGAGTTCTGACATGAAGTACTGCATCCAATTCTGGGATCCCCAGGAAAGACATGCACCTGCTGGAGCCATTCCAGAGGAGGGCCACAGAAATGATCAGAGAGATGGAACACCTCTCCTATGAGAAAAGGCTGAGAGTTGAGGTTGTTTAGCCTGGAGAAGAGAAGGCTCTGGAGAGACGTTGTTGCGGCCTTTCAGTACTTAAAGGGGGTTTATAAGAAAGATGAGGACAGACATTTTAGTAGGGCCTGTTGCAAAAAGACAAGGGATAATGGTTTTAAACTAAAGGAGGGTAGATTCAGACTAGATAGAAGGAAGACATTTTTTACGACGAGCGTAGTGAAACACTGGAACAGGTTGCCCAGAGAGGTAGTAGATGCCCCATGCCTGGAAACATTCAAGATCAGGTTGGATGGGGCTCTGAGCAACTTGATCTGGTTAAAGGTGTCCCCGCTCACTGCAGGGGGGGATGGACTAGATGACCACTAAAGGTCCCTTCCAACCCAAACTATTCTATGATTCTATGATACTACACTGAAATACAATGGTGCCTTTGGAAACAGTGGTGTCCACATTTATACCTGTTGTCTTGTATAATCCCACGACCCAATACAGCATCCTGGGAAGCCCAAATACAATATAATCTACCACTTATTCTTCCAGAATGTTGTTATTTAAAAATTCAGGATTTATGATTTAAATATTCAGGAAGACAGATGTAGAGCAAGCCCACCTAAACGGAGGTTTTAGCTTTTAGCTGACAATTTCAGCTACTACTCTACTACAAAGAAATTGATTTAAAAGAATTAAATCAGTTTTGAACCATCATCACTAACCTTATTTGCCAGACCCCATGAAGAAAAAAGACAAAAGAATTATTGTTCTTACATATGAGTGAGGCAAGGTATGAAGGGAGAGAGAGCATCTTTTATTAGAGCAAGCAGTATAGCTAGAAAAACATAGATGTTACATGTTATAATTGGAAAAAATAGGCCAAAAATGGACAGCTAGTCTAATAAAAGATACTACCCCCTTTCAATAAAGTTTGTTATATTTTTTACCAAACCAGTGACAATTATACTAGTGCTGTTTGCTATTAAAGAAGAAAAAAGTCTAGAGAAGAGAGGGCAATTTTAGCTACAAAAGAAGTCTCTTCATCATTGCATAGTTTTCAGCTAAAGTGGGCAAAGCAGAAATGAGGCTTTTAGCACAATACAACTGAAAGACACTAGGAATTTCTCACTTCTCAATAGACAGCACTTCTATCAAATTCTTGCCTCACACAGGAATGAACCAGAATTCCCTTTCCTTTAAAATAAAATAATGTTGAGAAGGGAAATTTCAGAGAGCTGTTTTTGCTTTAGTGAGGGGAAGACATGGGGTAAAAAAACCTGTAAATATGATGGGAATGAAAGGAAATTTCACAAGTAAGAGAAATCAGTAATTTAAAAGAGAAAATAAAGATCAGAAACCATGAGAAGAAAGGAATGGATCACACTTGTATCAGAAATAATGTGGCCAGCAGGAGTAGGGAAGTGATCGTGCCCCTGTACTCAGCACTGGTGAGGCTGCACCTCGGATACTGGGTTCAGTTTTGGGCCCCTCACTACAAGAAGGATGTTGAGGTGCTGGAGCATGTCCAGAGAAAGGGCAACAAAGCTGGTGAGGGTCTGGAGAACAAGTCTTACGAGGAGCAGCTGAAGGAACTGGGATTGTTTAGCCTGGAGAAAAGAAGGCTGGGAGGAGACCTTATCACTCTCCACAACTACCTGGAAAGAGGCTGTGGCCAGGTGGGTGTCAGTCTCCCAAGTAACAAACGATAGGACAAGAGGAAACAGCCTCAAGCTGCGCTAGGGGAGGTTTAGATTGGATATTAGGAAAAATTTCTTCACCAAAAGGGTTGTCAAGCATTGGAACAGGCTTGCCCAGGGAAGTGGTCAAGTCCCCATCCCTGGAGGTATTTAAAAGACGGGTAGCCGTGGCGCTAAGGGACATGGTTTAGTGGTGGACTTGGCAGCGCTAGGTTAACGGTTGGATTCAATGACCTCAAATATCTTTTCTAACCTAAATGATTCTATGACGCAGACATAAAGGAGAACAGTATTAAATAATAAGAAATTTAAGTTCTTATCCTTTCCTTTCCCAAAGAGAAAGGAATGATTTGAAAAAAAAAAAACAAACCAGGGGGTGCATTGGAAGGGTGCACAAAAATCTTCAATAGTACAGCTATTCAAAATAAATCACAAAGTAAAGGAAAAGAGACTGATATAAATTTGATCATGAGAATGAAAACAGAAAGCCAATTTTCTTCATTTGAGAACCGCTTCTGCAACCCCTCTTCCTTCTGCTTTCTCCATTTTCCTTGTCTTTGAACTTGCAAATATCTGCAATCAGAGTGGTTGTCATCAACTCCAATTTGGTTAGGCCTCAGTCTTTTAAAATAGACCCAAACTCTGCCTATCCTGGATGGGTACAATAGAAGTAACCACAGCACTTAAGTTGATGAAATTCTACTACTACCAGCTCCCCTCCACCTTCTAAGCTATAAACCCACGTAGTCACTAAAAAAATGGTTCCAGAGGAGACTATAGGAGATCTAGGGGAAAAAGAGAAAAAGACTTAACGAGGTCTAATACAACTTGTACTAAATTGCCAAGACTCCTAGCCAACAGTGCACAGACTTTATTTATTTATTTATTTATTTATTACCTGCCTCCCTCTGTGGGAGGGGCAGACACCATGGCACATACATCCTTTGGCATGTCAAGGGTTTAGATTCTGTTCTTTTTTTCCCAATTGCCTAATGAGGACATGACTAATTCTGTGTAATGAATTCCAAACTCCCTTTTCTGCATAGAATTCTGGCTCAGGAGGAATCAGCACAGCAGGCTACATGGGATTTTTTATCATTATGCATCCCAAGATGTCATAGAAAGGGACTGACCACGCTCAATTGATTTTCAAGACAACAGCTAGGCTGCAAAAAAGTCAGAAGTTATTAATCATTTACGCACTTCTTAACTTTGCCAATCAATGCAGCAATACATTTCTTGACCTTGCTTAGAGAAAAAATGAGAATAACCTTTAAAGACTAGGAGTACTCACATATTATGGATTTATCTGGCTAGCAATATTCATTTCAGTAATGAAAAATTTGACTGAAAAGGCTAACATTTTTAAATTACATACCTCCAAGTTTCATTAAAATTCCTTCTTATCTGCACAGGAACATAAAAATCATTAACCAAAATACATGCAGGGACAGAAATGACAACTGTTAAATTTTTCAGGAGTTCCTCTGAAGGGACCTTGATGTTTTTCCAGTTATTAAAAATTACACATCTTCCACAATTCACATATCTAAATAGGAACTAAACTGTAAAGACTACCCTGTAGCAGTGTTTGTACTTCTCCAAAACAAACTGTTTCAATATTGCTGGGTTGTTTGTCTGAGGTGATTTCTGAGATTAATGTTTCTAATATTAAAATGATGAAAATTATGAACATGATAAAAACATCACAATGCTGAAAACTCCAGTGACTCCATTTTTAATCACCTATCAGCTTGGAAGCATACACATCTTAGATGTTTGAAAGTGAAATGCCTCCAAAGAAACCAACACTCTGGGCAAAGTTATATCTAGGCTAGTCTCTAAAAAATGCCAAATTTAGTTTCTTGGAAACTTTACTCCACTCTCAAATTCACAAATGGAAGAATTAGGCAGTTGGACCTTTTTTCAGAAAACAATGTTTTTCCTTCCTTTTGCTCAGTGACTTTTCAGAATCATGGAGATGCCCTCCTTTTCAAGAGAAAACTAGAATTTCCACATTTCAATCTGTATGTGTTATGACAGACACCAGACTATAGAGAAGTCTGCCTAAGACTGGATTTTCTTTTCTCAAAGTTGATCGCAATGATTAGGTTCCCAGATGACAACAGCAAGCATGAGTAAGCATGACTTGAGTCCTTTGTTTTGGAGGAGACCCAAGCTCTGGTATCCCATCGAAGAAGTAATTAATTTAGTATCTATTTGAGCACTCGTTGCTCAGAGCTCATAGTGCATACGGCAGCCCTAGTGTGTTAAGAGCACAAGTGGGAGAAAGCACTCTGAAATCCTGATGGCACAGAAGTAAAGGTGGGTGGTATATACAGACCAGGATGGGCTTTATAAGAGCTCTGCACATAAATTTGTCAATGTATGGCCTAAATGCAGCTGCTTAAGGACTTAAGGATGGTGTCTAGGGACCGTGTTCAACTGCAGGTGACAGATGAACAGGACCTAAGATCCACCTTTTGGACTTGGGCAAATGTGGTAATTTAACATCAACTGTGCCCCTACGTCCTTCCTTGCATCTTGACCCACGTGCTTGTGTGAAAGGTTTACATACTTCCCACATACTACAAGTATAAATAAAGGGGGATTTAAACCAACAGTTAAATTATGAAGAACATCTCCTACAGCCTGCAACAGACCTCCCTCGGACAAGAACATTAACAGCTGGGGCTGACCTCACTCCTGTCAAACCCACAGTCAGCCTTTGAATCTTATCACAGAAATAATGGGAAAGCTAGAAAACCCACTTCGTTTAAAATTTTGTTATTTGCTTTCTGAAATCCCAGATTAAAAAGGTTTACATTCTTAAGCACTGGCCAAAACCATGAGGACTATGTATATTGGTTTATTTTTTCTTTTTTTTTTTTTTCCTGTGAAAGCTGAGATTCTCCTTGGGACAGATGTTACAAGTGTATAATTTGTTGCTCACAGTTTACAGTATGCGTATGTTTTGCTAAAGGGCTGTGGCTTGTCAGACCAGTGTTGGGCAGCTGACTGCTTGTCTTACCAGGAAGCTATGCGCTGGTTCAAGTGGGATGTTGGGAAGGAGGAGGGAGCTCTCTCTGAGAGAGCACCAAACTGGGAAATGCTGCTGCAATGCAGGGAAGAACAGGGAAAGCTGTGAGAAGCAATGAACCATGAGGATGAGAATAGGACACTTGAGAAAAGTAGGGAACCAGGCCTCGGAGACAACAGGCAGACTTTTCTGGAGACCTACAGGAGAGCCTAAAGATCCATCTAAACAAGGGAAAAAATAAGAGGTTTTGCCCTTGCAAGGACAAAAGTAGGCAAGGACAAAACCTGTTTTTAAACACAACTATTTGAGTATATACCACTCAGTAAATCTGTTCTCTCTCTCTTATATAAGACTGTGCCTTATTTTAATATTTGTATTAAAAAAAATATAAAAGTTTTAAAGATTGTTGGTATATTCTCTTTAAGGAAAAGGTCCAGACAGGACATACCTCAGAGCTCTGTCTGACGGCCTCACTGGCCTAAGACATAAGGCTTAAAATGTTTAGAAAACTGACACACCAATTAGAACTGCACAAGGAGTCTTCTTGAAAGTACTGTCAATAAATTTATCTTTGCATATGGAGGTTTGCCTTTGCTCTAAAAAATGTCACTGATCCTGATAGAAAGAAGCTTGAATGAATAAAAGGGCACCTTCTGTTTGCATTACCTTTGATTTTCCAAATGGAAAAGATCAACCAACATACAGAATTTTGGAACTAACAGCAAAAATCTGGCATATCTCTGAGGTCCGGAGCAAAAACAACCTGGGGGGAGATTTGGCTCCACACTGAATAGAGAAGAGATTAAAAAGAGAGTCCAGAAAGCTTTCTGGGTACAGCCCTGGAGAGGTTTCCTCCAGACCAGGGCTGCAACGTGAGTGTGTAGGATGTTAACTACACTTGCTTGTGACCTGCCACTTCCCCACCAGATTCAATTATTACTTAAATGATTAAAAAATATTTCATTTGAGGACAGGAACCTGATAACTGATTTGGCTCTGTAGTATCCAACTTTACAAAAAAAAAAAAAATACTACTAGAAAGATCTTCAAGTCAACATCTGTTTGTTTACAAGTGGTTCAGCATGTCAGAGGATTAGTTCTAAAAATGGGAGAGTGACAACAGTGGCAGCTTGATGGGGCAGTAGGTGGTGAGACAGTAGAAATGTGCATTAAAGGTTCTTTAAGTAACTGTGGGTGAGCACAGAATAACGCAGGATGTCTTAGGATTTTACAGGAAAAAAACTTCTTTCCTGGAAAGGAATACGGATGAGGAAAAAGTGCTTGAGCTTTGCTTTTTGAATGCTACAATTTGTTCATTTTTACCCTGAAGCTACACGAAAGCAGTATTTTATGCCAATTCACCTGTCTTTTGAGTATTTCCTAACCATTCACAAAGCCAGACAGCAGTGGACCCCAGCGGGATAAGTATCTAGCCTTTTCTGATGAAGCAGCTAGCATTGCTGGAACATTTGCTAACTTCTTGGAGAGTATTTTTTCTCTTTTATCCCACAATCACAAATCACGCAGAATTTGTATTTTAAAATATCATTAATGCTAAGCATGCTGTCCTTCCATAGCTGTAGCCTGGAAAATGTTATTTTACAGATCCATGAGAAAGAAAAGGGTATCCTTTGTATGTTAAAGTATGGACTTTCAAATTCTGAAAAGAAATAAAAATACAAAAATGTAACATGGCTTGCAAAAATTCCAGCCTTGTTTATCTCATGTTGTCTTTCTGTGACAACACAGTTAGTTGATATGAAAAAGCTTCTGAAATCAAGGAGCATGCTTTAAAGAAAAATATATACAGATGAAAACTTACATATATATATATATATATATGTATGGTTAGGAAAGGAAAAGAAGCACTTAAGCAGCTTTATGCCTGAAATTTCATTTAACAAAGACTGTGCTCCAAACAAGTCACTTCAGTACAGCAGCACAAGCGTGTTTCAGTGCCATCTAGCTAATACTCTAGGTAACTTGTATCACTACACAGAGATCTTTTTTTTTTTCCTGCAAATATCCTTTCTTCAATAAAAAACAAATGGAGAAGTGGCACATTGTTTTTGCTTCAGATCCATCAGTGTGCTGAAGCATAAAGAACTTGGGTTGCTCTTGAAATACTTGAGCTTTGATGTATTTATGTGAGGAATGTTAAAAATGTAACCCCAAACCCCTTTATGCTGTGATTGAGTTCTTGATCTGGACAGATCCACATGACCGAGTACTTTAAATACTGTTCTTTCAAGTATAAACATATTAGGTGTCGTTATGTAACCATTCTGTTCAATTCTTATGTGCTATACAGTAATAGAAGGGTTGAGACAAATTAAAAAAAAAGAAAAAGAAGAGCAAAGAAGGACAACCATTTCAGCTTGTTTTAACAAATGGAAAGAGTATTGATTTCTAAAGAAAAGAAATTTGTAAGAGCAAGCGAAGAACATATTTTGAAGACTGCAATACTATGCTTTAAATCCTCTGAAATGTCATTTTGCCTCTCCATAGAATAGGTTTCCAGATAATAAAAGACATTTGCAGTCCTGACCATGTCATTGTGATTGTGTTAACACGAACTAAAACAGTGCAAGCTCCTTCTGACCTTTAATCAAAATTCTCCAGATTAAAATAATTTGACACTTTTCCCTCCAGTCCAAAATACATGTAAGGTAAAATGGGGTTTTTTTTGACACAGCAACATGATTTTACATCCTCTAAAAACCATAATTGAATCATAATGGCCCAGCTTTAAATCATTCTGGCTTGAAAGTGTACCACTCAAACCTCTTCAGAACTATCTGAATAGCCAGCATATACCTGCTAAGTCCATGTCATTGAAAATCTCAGAAAAGAAGAAATATATAGCCAAAACCATGCTTGTTTTCCTCTACGCAGTAACTGCATTTTGGATTGCAGAGTGTGAGAGCATACAAAATTAACACCCTCAGAAAAAAAAAAAAAACCAACAAACACACAAAACAACCAAACAAAAATCCCAAAACAAAACCTATCAATTCTCACACTCGACTAGTCAAGTGAAAAAAAAAACAAACACAAAACACCCAAGAAGTTGCAAAAGCAGAAAGTAGAAGGTTGTGGAACACTGTACCAAGGCCAAATGCAGCTACAAGTAATTCTGCAATAAAGTTACTCTTTACCTCTCCTGTTACATAACCATTATTTAATCCCCTTGTCCCTATGTTCTGTTTTGGCTAACATTTAAGTAATTCCCTGCCACATACCTAGTAAAACTTTTTACCAATATTTTAATAGTCAGGTTTCTCAAAAGGTATTGCAAAACATTTCAGGAAGGATATTCTGAAGAATAAGAAATGTCACTGAACATAACATGGCTGGGATTAAGACCTGGTACAGGAACTTGCTCCTGAGACTCGCATTTGTTCCAGTTGAGCAGAAGCAGCAGCTAAAAGCTTGCTCCAGCAAACTCCACTTTCCCTCCCTGCCCTCCCTTGTCAGCCCCAGCTCTCCCTCCCCTGCCTACCTAGACTCTCAGTGGGATACAGCCCCCCCCTTCCCTCCTCACTCTTCCCACCAGCTATCCCACCTGTGAACTCCCCCTTTAGCAGCCAGCTGGGACACACACCTCTTTTGGTTGCAGATTGGTAGGGAGTAATGGAAGAGCAGGGCAGGGCAGTAAGACAAGGCAGAAGGAGCTTTGCCAGGCACCTGTGCGACAGTGAAACACTGCCTGAATTGAACCTGAAGAAAAATGAGCTGGTAAGTGGACTAAAGATGAGGTGTTTAGAGCAGTGACATTTTTGATAGACTATCCTTGTTCAGAGTAGAGAGAAGTTTCAGATACTCAAGGCAGAGAGAGCACACTCCAGCAATTAATTTGGCAAGGACTCAGCTGGATACACTGCTAAAGTAACTACTTAAAGAGCACTCTTCCATCCTGCTAGACATATAGAATCATAGAATAGTTTGGGTTGGCAGGGACCTTTAAAAGTGATCCAGTCCAACCCCTCCTGCAATGAGCGGGGACATCTTCAACTAGACACAGACAATCCCCACAACACATAAAGAGACTGCATAATTTTTCATTGATTTGGGGGGGAGGGGTGTCGGTGGGTTTGTTAGTTTTTTTTTTTTTTTTTTACCATTACAATGGTAAATTTATTTGGCTGAATAAATCAGCTGTTCTTCAGACAACCATGACAGTTTACCACCAGCTTACACAAACTGATCTCCTTTTGCGAGTTAACTGCCTTCGGTGTTTCATTAACATTAACTGCTTAGGGATAAGCCTGAAAGTTTCCAGCAGAGTCCAAAGAGGGTTAATGCAGCTTTGAGAAATTCAAGCTTAGCTTTTGGGGTGGATAAGCAAATGAGAATGAAGGTCTCTACTTGGAGATATTTTTGGTTGGCTAATCATCTTTATGTTATCCAAAGTCAAAAACTTCCCCTAAGCCTTCATGATTTGTCGTCTTGAACTGTAAACAGACAGATAAATAAAAAGTATTACTGCATATGCCTAACTGCTGTCTTCACAGCCATAATCACACGCCTTTTCAACAGTCTCGCCATAAATAAAGCAGATTTTAGAGGATGTGAGCAAACAAAAAAATCAGAGCAGTCCCAATCATTCACCCAAACATATAACCGATCTCAAATTTCCCCCACGTTCTTCCACTGCATCTAAGAAACCAAACAGTGAAGAACATGAAGAGTAAATTGGGTACAGTTAATGTGTGTACAAACATTAAAAGTTACTGAATGTCTACAGGAGTTGTACTTTGTAAGGCAGCATCTCTCCTCTCCATGACCAGTCGGCTGTTCTTACAGGCCAAGATCTCTGGGACATCGATGGGTCCACCTTTATACCTAGAGATGTGCACACTGTGCTTGGTCATGGAGCAATGCTCATAGAGAACTCACACAGTGCTTTACCCTGAAAACAAAGTTCAAGTAGGAATATGAGCCTGGAAAGCGTAACATATACATCTCTGGGCATGTAAAGCCTATTTTAGGAATTAGCTCAGTTTTTCTTACCTTCTCATGTCCATCTCAAATGCTACTTTGTACAGCCATTTGAGCAACTAGAAATAGCATGAACAAAAAGTTGCTACCTTTACCATAACAGTCTGCTATTGGGGAAGTGCTTTCATTAATAACTTAAAGGAATTATATACATGTTTGTTTCTACATCATGAAACAAGCACTTTTGCATGCTAAACAAGGTCCTGTGTGAAAGCCTAAAAAAGATTAAGAAATAATTCTCAGAAATTGTTTCCAAAGTGATCTCCTGACCCCACACAATTTTTCTACAGTGATTGCAAATCATCAGTGTGTGTTAATTATGCTGACAACGCCAACAATCTTACGGACACCTGCTCTGCTATGCAAACCTGTAAGATTAGACAACCTGTCCAATGGATTAGAATAATTCTATTAATTCCTAGATAAATATGTCTAGTGGGAATTCTGCCTGTTTTGGCCATCATAGCCCAGCTGAGGCACTTCCATCAGGCTGTCAATCATCTCCTGACAGGCTTTCAGCACTCATGACCCTGCTGGGAAGTGCTGGGTGGTGCTTTATCAGGGGTAGCGCTTGCACAGAGAGAAGGAGGAGGGAAGCAGCAGGGGAGGCACTGGGTAAACCCATGGAATCTGATCTATCGCTCTGGGCACCTCCTCAGATTTTGGCCTTGTCCCAGGTGGCCAACAGTCACACTGTTTTATAGAAATCTTTTGTTAAGTAAGTGTGAAGTGTTCAGTGCAAGTACCTAGTGGATTGCACTGGCATAATGGGCAAACATGACCCACATGAGGCTGCATATCTGCAGGCCAGCAAGGAAGCCTGTACAGGTGGGAAACGACCACCTCATTAAAGGAACCCCTCCACTGCACCAAGCTAACAGAGCTACAGTGAACTGCTGATGAGTAACTGCAAGACCTGCTAACAGAAGTATGAAGACAGAGCAGGTTTTCATACTGCTCCAGTATCCAGAGCAGCAGATAAAGCACAAATGAAGAAACTTACCACTTAATAGCATATATATCTCCTCCATAAACGAGGAGATCTATATGCAAGTCACAACATTTCTCTAAAGAGTAAGGTATTTCCAATCTTTAAGCTGCTGTCTTCACAGGCACTGTAAATCATACAGCTTGGCAGAACTGATTAGAGTCTGATAAAGTTAACACACATAAAAGAAGGGGAAGATCCACCACTTAGTTTAACTGGCATTCCTCTTAAAGCCATGAAGGCTTAATGTAGTCTGACAAAGAGGTAGATGAGAAAAGTTACTAAACATCTCTACTGATAGAGTTCAATTCAGGATGTAAAATTACGAATTTAAAGGCTGTAATTTTATCACTACACAAAATGATCATATTCTGAAATTCTGCCAGGATCAGGCCTTTTCTTGACACAAATTAATCTTCAAAATTTTAAGACTTGATATTCCATATATCTTTTTTCTGATTAAGTCTTGTTTTGAAAGTTCTCAGTAAAAGATTCGCAGAGACAAAAGAGATTGTCTTCCAAAATTGCTGGTCTCTTAGAAACTTTATAAAAGGACTCCATTCATACTTGAAACCTGAAACCACAAGAAGAATTTACACCATAAATACCATTTATAGACAATCCCATTCCTTTCTGTTTCTCACCCTGAAATCTTCTGAGCTGTGTAACTGTACTACTTCCAAAAATACATCAGTAAAGATACAGCAAACCAGCCTATAGAAATGAAGCTTTTTAGAGGATAGCTGCACATGGAAATAATGGAAACAGTCTACTATTGTTATAATTCATCCATAGAAAAAGAATCTATCCAGGGAGAATAGTGAACTAGTCTATGGTCATACTGGCTCAGGGGTAGAGCCTGCAAGTCCCAAAGATACCTAAAACTCCTGTAAGTCTTGCCACACCAGGAGTTTAATACATGTTGGTAAACCTAGCATGTGGGAAGTATTTTAGTGGAAAATGCTAACTAATGAGAAAAAGAAAAAAAGGCAAATATTATCAGATTTCTGGGGACAAAATCTAGACTTAATGGCATTATCCTGTGAGGTAAACATTTTATTCCTTGTTCTAATACATTTCTGAGATAACCAGTTACAAGACCAGTAATCGCATTACATTGTCCTTTCCTAGTCATATTTCTTAGGTGCGAAAAAACTTCCTCTAACTATTGAGAGGAGAAAACAAAAGGACATATTTGTATTATTTTTAAATATTAATGTATTTAAATTGTTGCAGATTATTTTCAAGAACCATTTTCTGCAGCTACATCCACTGATTGTATTTTTAAAGCAAACAAAGAAACATTCTTTGAAAGCTCTGAAGTAACTTTAGAAAAACTATGAGGAACTGAGAACTTTGATCAAGTAGGCAAAGAGAGAATCATACCTTACATATTATGAAGGAGGAAAGAAAGAGGGGAAAAAAACAATTGCCAAGTTTCTTCTTGGTAACATTTTTAAGCAGACTGGCAAATACAAAAGATTAAATGACTCAGTATCAAACAAAAGATGAAGTATCACTCCTTGATAGCAATTAATAAATACCAGAAAACCTAAAGAACATTTTGAAAAGCTACTGTAAATATTTAAAACTTTGGTCAAAAACTGGAGAATCTTTCAGCAAATTGATGACCATTTCTCTTCATGCTGTATTAAAATGAAATATTTTGTACATGTAATACCATCCAGACTCCCCTAAAAACTGTACACAGTAGAGTATTGATTTGGAATTCCCACTGCAAAAACAAGGTAAATCAAATAACATGACGTGGGTCTGTGGAGAGGACTAGTTTGGTTGCAATCTTTTTCCAGTGTTCCCTAAAAAAAAAAAAAAAAAAAAATAAAAATAAATTGAAAACACACCTTCTGACAAATCCTACTTTATTATTTATTTCTGAATATTTTGAATGAGGAAGGGTTTTCATATCAGCTGATGCTGTGCTACATAAGAACAGCTCCCATGTAAGCAATGAGCATGGAGAGAAAATTTTGTTTCTAATTCAGATGTTCCTACAGAATACCTTCCTACTTCTGCCCAGTAGCACCTTGGGAGTAGGAATACATATCAATATTACATAAAACTTAAAAGCTTATGTTTTTCTGGAGTAGTGAGAAAGAAAGGACAAAAAAAAATATTTTAAGCCATCTACACACAATTAGCTTGCAAGCACTAGCACTAATGAAGCCTGCTTTCCAGTGAATGCACATCCCACAACCAGGCTCTTCATGCTTGATATGGTGCAGTTTTTGAGGACTCAGAACATGTTGCTGCTGCTTGGATTTTCGGTGTCTAACAAGGTGCTCCTGAGGTATTTTTCTCTCAGGGCAACTTGATGTCTCTTCTCTATTCTGAGTCTAATTTTAATGGAGCTTGCAAGAGCTCCATCTTGGAGAACATTGTTCTTCTGTCAAATTCCCTTCTCCTTGACTGATGGACACTAAAGTAAGTGAGTAGAAAGGTGGACAGAAAAACCAAGCATGGCAATGTAAGCTGCATGTCCTTTGAAATAAACCTACACTGAAACATCACTACTGGTTTCTGATACAACACTGTCCAAAGGTTGTTAACTTGCTAAAAACCTTTTGTGAGCTAAAATGTGCTGATTTTATATCTATAATTTAAAAATACCAAACCTGGTTTTTATCACTTTCCAAAGAATCATACTTTATGCTCTGTGCTAAATTTTGACCTAGACAATTTTCACAGCTGGGTTATAAATTCTGGAAATAAGTCTGAAAGTAGCATCTGTGTGTTGAAGCCACTTTAGGATGATATTGGGAGGAAACTATCAACAATCTTACTTTGTTGAAGGGGTGGGGAGAAGTTAACACTCAGATGGCTAAAAATGCTGCAGTTCAAGTATTATCAGGAAGAGTTCTGAAATTCAACTCCCTCTGGAGTTCAAAACAGAACATGAAGAATTAGAAAAGGCATATACACAGTAGGAAAAACAGTTGCACTAATCACCTGTAACTGGCAGACATAGGGTTTAATATATTTCTATTTCTCTGATTCATAACCAATTATCTACTTCCAGTTCTTGGCATCAGGTCTTTTTCTTCTGATTTGGATGAAGCAAGCTCCAAAATGTGTTGTCCCCTTGCCCCTCTGCACAAGGGGCAATGCTGCCAAACCAGCCTGTTCCCTTGGTTCCTGCAAACCCTTATGCCATGGTTGTGACAGATACCCCTGTACCACCCACTACAGCGGCTGGGCTGATGAGACTGCACTTCATCGGCTCATGCCTGGCATGTACTACAAGCCGTCATCTGTGCAGTTATGGATTAAACACTAAGACTGTCAGCTTAAGACTTATCTTTTCCCACTGGCTTTTTCCTAAGCCATCTCGGTGATGCGGATCTCAACAAGCTTTACTCTTGCTTAATAACTGAGAAGCACCCTGGGGGCTGAAGGTTCAATTATAAATATACTGACTGATCAACTTTCATTAGCGATGTTTGGGTTTAAGTGGCATCATACACAAAACAGTTCATAAAACAGAAGGCAGGGGACTTCCGGTTTCTCTAAAAATGTACCATAACATTCACTAATTTGGAAGAATATTTTCCCTTTTAGGTTTGATGGGTGGAGGAAGTGAGGAACCCCTGGTGCTTCACACACATATTTTTATGACAATTTACTTGGCAGGGGAGAGGCATGACAGCATAACCTTCTGAGAGGTTGGTATTTTCCAGAGATACACAATAAAATGTTAACATATGCTAAAAGTTCTTCAGCTTGTTCCATGAACACAAAATATCTGCTGTCATTCAGATGTCTAGGCTTTCTAATAATTTGCTGTTTAAAATTTATTTAAACAATAGTTGACAATAAAAAGTAAGATTGGTCAAATGCATTTTAAAATCCTGCTTCATGATAAAAATGTCTACGAGCCCTAGAGAGAGACAACACACCACTCAATGAAGTATCTCTTCAACATGGTTGATAGAGAAGCATGGACAATTAGCATGTCGTTCAGGTTCAGTGACTTTTTTGCTACTTCATTTTCTTGCTGGAATATTAAAGATAATACATTTAGATAAAAGACTTTGAAATTTTCACCTTTAGGTTATCATTGATCACATTAAAACATCAATAAACAGCTGTGTCCTTTGGACACTATAGAGTTCACATGAGAGTAATTGGTATAGGTTTTAGTAAAAGAAAGCCTTCTAAGGAAAATTTACTCTCTTGGTATGTATAAATGAATTGTGTCTAGATTTAGTGTGTATGACATGTTTTTCTAAAGCAAGGGCTATTTCACAGTAACTAGTTGAGGAAAAGTCTTGTTCAGGTCTTGGCCTGATCTGTTGTTATAGCAGAGTCTGGACTGACCTGTCTTGCCAATGAGCTTATACAATTTGTACTTTCTCCTCTCTCTTCTTAAGATTTACATTTTTACAGGACATGTTTCTTCTGACAAAGCATGAAGGTAAAGACAAGCTCTAACAATATGGGACAATTCCCTATGTATTAATAACACATTCCACTTCCACAATTTATCTACCTTTTTCTTCCTGACTATAATCTTTTCCAATGTGGCTCTCTTCATACCATATAATAGGCTTCCCTCATTAACTTGAAGGAATACTTCCACAATCCGGTACAAGAGAGGCTCACTCTTTGCTCGAGGGCATGAAAAAAGTCCCTTCAAGCCTTGTATTTTTATTATTGAATTATTTATAAATTAACAGTCAACTCCCAGCCATCATTATGCTGAACTTGCATATGTGCTTTCCTGGCTTCCCTTATGGGGAAAAAAAAAAAAAAAAAAAAAAAAAAAAAAATCAAAGTGTCTAGCCCCTGACTTTCTGCTGCTCTTATCTGGTTTCTAACTTTTTTTCACCCATAATTATCTCATGTGGAGAAAATTCTGAAAAAGTTTTGGCTTTCAAATATTAAAACGTTATATAGCAAGGAATAACTTCATTCTTGCATTATGGCAGAATGTCATAGCCCACAGAATCTATTTTAATGATGGTTTCTCTTCTACAACAGCACACAGACATTCAGGTTGAAGTCATTGATCCTTATCATCTTTAGGAAGATATGGTAGGACACTCACAATTAGCATCTTCAGATTATTGCTCTCCTAACATCTGGTTTGTATTTTGTAACACCATCACCCAAAATTTCTTTACACAGTTGGCCTTTTTTCAAACAAATCCACTGCATTAACTAGCCTTTTTTCAAACAAATTTTCATATCCACATTTCTAAACCATTTTTGGTAGTAGTTCCTAAATGGTTACATATATCCTCATAAACTACAGGACTCTAAACTCTCTCTAATTCAATCCCAATGGCACTCTTCTGAAATAATAGTTAATAGCATAAGTTAGCAATACTTCAAAATGGTAAATGGAAGATGGGAAGGGCAAAGCTGTGTCCCAACTTTAGGTATGGTAATTATTTTTTTTTACCCCACTGAAGATCTGTGATCATTAGTTTTAGATTATCCTTTCTTACAAGCAAATTTACTCCAATCTCTTAAAGCTACTCTGAGATTTCACATCATTAAGTTTAGGTCCCCCTTTCCAGTTCCAAACGCATATTTGAGCACAACAGAGCAGCTATTAAAGAAACACTTGGCAACATAAAAACCACAGCAGATGGGCAAGGTGCAAAGAGGCACAGGGGTTGAGTTTAGTAGGACAAAACCAAAAAAAGCACGCTTTTCAGATCCTCTGTTGTAATAAAAGGACAGCATACATAAAACAGATATTTCTTAGTCATCTGGAATGTTTCAAATGACCTCAAAATATTATCTCTGTCAGCTTGAGAGCCGTCATTTGTGTTACCTCCTTTCACTTGTGATATACTTGAGTCTTTTAATTTCAAAATCCTCTACAAATTTCTCAGTACTTTTTAAGGGACTCATATAAAATATTTACAAAGACATAGAATACTCCATAGTACATAGAATATAAGCCTCTAACATCCCAGTTATTTGTGACAAAGTAATTTATCCTTCCGGTCTGTCTGTCAGCCACCCAGGTTTTCAGCCACATGGTAACAGTCTTAACAAAACCAATATGAATTCTTTCTAAAGCAAAATTGAGATGAATAAGAAATACATAGAAGTGCAGGATTCAAAATTCAGACAAAAAAATTTTGAAACAACTGGAAAGAATTTGTGTATTTTTAATTGAATCTTTTACATTTAAAAATTCAGAATTTCTAGGTAAGATGAACCACCGTCCCTTCAGAAGTTTACTACTAAGCACAGTGTATGATCTACCTACTAAATGAACATATATCAAAATATGAATGCACGCACATTCCTCTTTGTATACTGTGACTTCTACTGAGTGGAAGACTAAAACATTAAAGCCTGAATTGTAATTTAAACTATGAGCTCAAGGTTCGACAACATTATGAATTCATATTTTTCTTATTACATTCCATTCTCTTCATCATCTTGTTTTACTTTACAACCTTTCTAAACAAAAAAAATAGGATTAGATTCATGTATATTCTTCCTTGTTTCCCAACTGCTCAAACTGGGCTGTTATTCTTAGAAAATTATTTTAGTGACAAAGTCTGCATCTTGGTTTTGCGTAGGGGGTTCGGTTTTTTTGTTTAGGGGTTTGGGGTTTTTTTCTGGCCCCTCCTCATTGTCTCTAATGAAGTTCTTCCTTTTCTCCATTGCTAACTCTCTCAGTTCACTCTCTTTGGCAACCATTAAATCATTCTGGTTTTCGCTGCCCTTGGGTTTCTTCTGAAAGGCTTATCTGTCCCTGTATTCTTTTATTTCCCTTTCACAAAAGTAACATTTGTTATTAAAAGTGTTTCTTAACTTCATGAGAAAATGCTACTTGGGCACAAAATCATCTCTCATGATCCTGGTATTTCCAATCACTTACCCACAGCTTTCTCCCATATTTAAGCAGCCTCATGACAATCTTCTATTCTTTTCTGCAACATATTAAACCTGGATGTCCCCGACAGGCAGTTCAAATAGGCTAAAGCAGATTAACTGTGATTCAGGAAAAGGAATTTGATTTTGCATTAAGCATTTCAATATGATCTTCAACCAAATAATTGTTTGTGCATGCTTTGAAAAATATCACAGCTTTTTAGAGACGGGGATAAACCTTAAAAAACCAAATAATCCTACACTTGGATATCAGAGAAATCTTTTAGTAGAACAATAATACTTTAAAATCCATTGCTGCTGTTAACTTCAGATGGAAAGTCCTTAGCATCCAGCGGTGTCCCATACAGACTTGAGTGGCAGCCATAGGTGCATTAAAATTTCCTATCTGAAGTAGCTGTGGGTAAACATTTAGGATTTAGTTACCTGTATTACCCACCACCAAAATTTTTTACCATCCAAAGGACACTATAGTTTCCAACAAATGAAAGATTTTCTCTCTGCATGATAGGGAAAAGCTACCCAAAATACAGTCATCTTTCCCTTTGCTGCTGTTTCTCCAATAACATGAAAAATATCACGAGAACTTTGGTGCTGATGGACTTTGAAAACCATGTTTTATGTTGTCAGAAAACAAAAAGCCTTTCTACCAACGCTTTGGCAGTTTAGATCTTGTTTAACCACTTGGCCTCGCCCTTCCCTTTTTTGGGGGGGAGTACCTCTAGATACTCCCTCTTCAGGCCCACTCATTCATGGCCTACACACCAAGAAAACACGGTCAAATAGCAACCAAAGCAAAATTTGCAAAACAAATCTTGACTAAGAACTTGCAGGACGTTACACACGTTTGTTTATTCAAAAAAAAAAGCTTAGCATTAGTCACATCAAACTATTTTTCAAACTATCTTCACAGCCAGGAAGTATGTCACTGTTTCCCACGTACAAGTAGAGTTGCTTCTATGATGGTTTAAGCATATCATAAAGGCAGCTCCTATTAGATCATCAAATTTCTTAAGGAAACAAAAGAAAAGACGGGAACAACAATGTTTGAACATGAAGCCCTGCTTCTGGGTTCAGTAGGATCTTCACAGGACACCACACCCAGAAAAAGACTACAGTCCCATGTCAAAAACATGCAGGCTTCACTCTTAAGGACAGCACATGGAATAAGGACATGACATTCAAGTACAGAACTGCTGAAGCTGTGGTAATGTTAACTGGATATTTACATTTAATTAAGCTTTCACAAGGAGTCCATATCTATGATAGCAGCCTACCAGGCAGTTAATGTCAAAATATAATCAGATTACAAAGAAACCCACAGAAAACATGATGTACTTGAATTTCCACAGCCACCAACATTACCAAAATGAAAAAAATAATGGAAAACAATTTACTTATTTGCTTTAATGCACAGAAAATTGACTTGCCTGGAAGGAGTCAACAAGAACTTAAGCTATGTTATGATAAAAGGTTCAAACACTCGTTATTTTAAAAAGCAGTTCTAGGAATTTTATTGAGAAAATTTCTGAGCTGTTTTGCTGCACCCTCTTCACATTAACAGGCTTAGAAGAAGTCTGTTGATGCTGAGAAGCATGGCTTTGGGTCACACAAAAAGGTTAAGTCTGCAGCAAGCTTTTGGACATATATGTTGTTTTGTGGCTTGTTTGGAGCTTTTTTAATTACTTTTTAAAAACAAATCTGAATATTGAAAATGGTTTGCGTATCACAGTAATGTAACATTTAATCAAAATACTGCAACCAAGCCCAGAGGATGAAATAGCAAAGCAGACCATCTGACAGACAGACTTAAAAAGGTCCCCCTGAGAGTTTGAAGCTGTCTGCTACACTACAAGTAAACCAAATAACTATATTAAAACATGAATTTATTACCCCAGTGAAGTAGTACGTTGGTTGCTAACCATCAAGCGCTACAGAATGCAAAGTCACGTATCAAATAAGATGTTATAGAATTTCACTTTTCATTAGTCTGCCAAAACTTATAAGAAAACATACAAACACAGCCTACAATAAGGATAGAGGACAGGTGCTGCATCCTCTGGCTGCTAAGGTCAGCTCTGCTGATTAATATAGGAATGGTTAGCCTGTATAGATCCCCAAATTTTGGCTTCCTTATCATACACTCAGCTTTTCAGTCAGTTCTTCATTTTCTGTCATCATTACTCATTTCTCCCTTTCTTCCTTACACTTTAGGCAGCTAGTCTAAAGATTTTGACTTAAGTGGGCACTAAAATTCTTTCACTTGAATATAGAGGGGGGAGAAAAAAAAAAGCTTTAATTAGGATCAGTATAGACCTGAAACTAAAAACACTAAGCATTAAGGACTATCTGAAAGAACACTGTCTTCATTAATAAACCTACTAAATCATTGCTGCTTCAGAATAAGCTTATCATTTCAGACTGAATTTATTTCTAGTAGGAAACCAGGCTATAACTGAAAGAGATCTATGCCATGTAGCTATTACACGAATGTATCACTTCCTCACTGGATGCAGATTTGCAGTCACAAATATGAACAAGGCAGATAACAGTGAAGAAGCTACACTGACACCTGTACCTTCATTATTTCACCTGATGATGGCAGGGGTTATCATCAGATTATCAGAGCACAGAGAAGCCATCTGGGTACTGCAGAGCCTTGGAGACCAACCTGAGAGCGCAAGGACACATCAACCTTTTTGCTACTGTGCAATCACAGATTGCTGACAACACTCCATATCATGAGCAGCGCAGTGCCAAGGTAGAAATGGTTATTTGCTAATATAATACCGTATATATTATGGACTACGAGCGAGTGAAAACAATGAAAACAATAAAAATCGATACATTTAAGAGGCATGGTTTTTAAAGCTGCATTTAGAAACTACACATCTTCAAAATACACCAACACAGAGCTACCACAACAATAATTAAAATATGAACATAGATGAATTGTGCTTTTTTTTTTTTATTTGGGCTACATGTAATACCTAAAGTGTAACTGCAGGTAAAAAATGGGACTGTTTAGAGATCAAGTCATCTGCCACAACCGCTGCCAGCTCATGGTTTTGTCTTACAGTACCCTAACATAAAGTAAGAAGCACCATTTTCATCATGTAAGCAATTTTTCCTTCCCCTTTTCAAACTTCAGGATTACAGATTAAATTCTGAAAAGATTTACTCTATAGCTTTGCAAAACAGAAAGTGAATGAAAACTTTCCAAAGTCAATGTTTACCTCTCGATTATTAACATTTCCTTCTGATTTTGGAAGGCCTGAGATGATGACAGGGCTAAGTTATTTTGACTACAGGGTGTCCTGATAAAAAGAGGGCTCATAAATACTCAGATCAAATCATGAGCAGTGTATATGTACCTGCCTGGCCAGCTTCAAATTTTGTGCATTAATACCAATCTAGTATCAGGCAGCCAAGGAACCCATCTACTTACCTTGCCTTTAGACACATTTTCGCAATCTGTACCAAGGTTCCTTAAGTCAGCTAGCTTGGATACTTTCACCATACACAGTTATCACTAACTGCATAAGTACAGTACAGTCCTAACTTGAGATAACAGTTACTCACCACTAAGATCTTTTACGTAAGTTGATTGAAAAAATCAGTTGATTTCCTCTTCCAAGGAAAGATGTCACGACAAGAACAAAGATGCATGGGCAGAAGGTGGGATGGGGTTTTGGGGGGTGGTGGTGGTCTTTTTGTTTTGTTTTTGTTTGGGAATTTTTTTGTGTTTGTGTTGGGGGTGAGGGGGTTTAGTTTACCTTGTTTGGGGGGGTGGGGGGGGTGGTGTCCATGTGAGAGATCTGTATGTATTTTAATCAGCAAGAGATCAGAGAAGATACAAAAGAAGCAAGGTAAAGAACATACATTATGCAGGTAATTTCCTCCTGAATAGGATGCAAGAGGGAGCTCTGCAATGCTACCTGAAAGGGATTTAGAACTGGGATAGATACATAGTTTGATACTTTTTGCTCTGGAAGAAATTATATATGGAATTTTCTTTGTAAATAAATAGGATTGCACAATCATGGAAGCAGGTATTTTTAAATCCATATTCTCATCAAGAATTACCCTCGAAAGTCAAGTTCTTGGTTAACAGCTCAGGTCAGAAGAATTAAAAACACATAATGGTTTTAAAAAAAAAAAAAAAAAACCAAAAGCAAAAAAAAAAAATCACTCTACAAAATTGCTAATGCTGACTTTCCACAGATTTCAAATTACAAGAAGCCAAAACTGCTATATTTAAAGTAGTTCAAAGAAGCAAGAACTGAAGTTAAAAAAATTGGCATTGCTTTTATTTTAAAACTCATGAGAGCTATTTTGTGGCGGTGTTTTGCCACTTCTAATAATGTCTTTTAAGGAGAAAAGTCTCCAAGTAAGAGATAGAACTACAATAAACATGTATTTTAAAAATAAACTGTAATCTCACAATCCCTACTAAACAAACACTGCTGTTGATGCAAGCTTCATTGTGCTCTACAGCAGTACAAGCTGCCCAGGATACTTTTAAAACATGCAGACTAAAACATGCAAAAAATTTATCCATAACCCCCAAAGTCCTGTTTTCTGGGAGAAAAAGAATTTACAGAGACTTGATACAATTCTACCCTCTCTTTTCCCCTGCTCCCTCATTGCCTTTATTAACTCAGTATGCTCCTCCACTCACTTTAAAGTTTTCGTTGCTATGGGAATTTATTTCCATATTTTATTGTCAGGGAGAAAAACAAGATTTTGGTGATTAAATGTCACAGAAGCTCTGACTTTTGCACAAACCAATAAAATCTACAGCCTCAGAAGTAATCTGTGTATGTGTCTGAAAGTCTTACGATTCTGATCATAAAAACATACATATGTTCTACCTGGCATTTAAGAGCCAGGTACACAAATTCTCTCTCCCTTCCCCCAAGAGCTTCTGGATAATTTTAACATAATTTCCTCATGTGCATTTTCAATTAGTTTCCTACAAACTTAGGAACAAAACCCATTTTGTTTTCCCCCTCCTCCCAGCGTGGACTATCCACAGCATCAAGGGATTCTTCTCTTTTCTAAGAGACATTCAAGGTTAGTGAGGCTAGAAATTTACCTCCCACCAACTGACCCATAAAGTCAGCTACAGCACTGCAAGCCTGGGTTCCTTTCCTCCCCATACCTGATCTACATTGCAGCTGGAAAAAGAAATACAGGCATATGTACAAAATATCATTCAGTTCCTCCAGTAAATATGCCAGAAAATGTTTTCTGCCTTCTATCACAACTGGCTATTTCCACTGTAAATCTCATACACTTATATTTTCCTCCTTTTTAATACTGTAACTGTCTACATAGGTTAATGTTTAGAATCACTCAGCTTGGAAAAAGTGTGCACGTAATCATTAAATCATTACAACTTAAATAAAAATAAGCATAAGCCAGGAAATTCAAAATTAAACTTAATGCCAAGAGAAAAGTCTCCCTCGTGGCTCAGGGTTTGCATACATTCCTGCTTCTTCAAAACATGTTCTCCCACGTCTGGAATCAGAGCTCGTGCCCATGTACCAGGAATGGCTCTCTCTTGGGTAGGACACTATAGGAAGGCAACTGTCTTTGAGAGTACAGTTCTATCGAATAGACTCAGGCAATGCTTTCCAAGCACTACAGTTCTGAAACTTAGGTGACTGCAGTTAAGATGCTCAAAAAATCAGGAGCCTGATCTTCACTTACTCTCAGCAGTGTTATCTTTCCCAAAGGTGCTGTAATGCACTGCTGGGAGTCAGAACTCGGAGCATCCAGAAGCTATGCCTGCTCTCTAATCTATTTGATTCTGACTGGGGACATACTTACAGTTTTTCTCTTCTGACACTATTAGCGCGTGCCCTGACTGCTGCGAGCAGACAGCCTAGGTTGCTATTTAGCTGTGATTAACCAAGTGCAATGGGTTCATTCAGTAAAGCCCACCAGGAGCTACAAGCATTCAGCACTTCATCAAATCAGGGCATTTAGGTGCCTAAACATGACATGAGGAGGCTGATGTAAAGTACTCATGATTGAAGATCTGTATGCAAGGCGCAGTTATAAACTTTCTGTGTGGCATTTAACACACACAAGGGATACATACGCGATGAATACGAACATGAATGCATGCATTTTGACCAAGACACCCAAATAGGTTTAAGCAGAAAGGCATAACTCCCGAAACAAATCTACACGAAAGGAATTACACCAGGAGATGTTTAACTCATTAAGACTTAACTTTAGCATCCTATGCTGTTTTTCCCATTTTGTGGCCAGTACCCAGACAACTGACTCATGGGAAAAGCAGAGCTACAGGGAAAAGGGACATGGCTTTCCAGTTCGTGAACAAACAGAAAAGTGAAGATCATAGAATCGTTTAGGTTGGAAAAGACCTTTAAGATCATTAAGTCCAACCATTAAACCTAACCCTGCCATCCCACCACTAAACCATGTCCATGCACCTCGTCTACCCGGCTTTTAAATACCTCCAGTGATGGGGACTCAAACACTTCCCTGGGTAGCCCGTTCCAATGCCTGACAAAAGCAGAAGCAATTTTACCCATGTTTTGGCATGGGCCAAAGCTGCATACATTTCTTATCCCTCAAAGTTCACAGGTACCCAAGTCCCCTTATCTCAGCATAAAATACTTAATACATTGAACATCCCTACCAAAAAGCACAAAATTTAACTGTTCTTTGATACTGGTATTTTAAACAGGAAAATTGCCAGCTGTTAGAAAAACAGAGTCTTATAAAGCTTCTTCAATTAGGGAGCTAAAGTAATCACTAAGATAAAGAAAAAATGACACCTACAAATATTCCTAATGTTCTGAAACACCATTGTTACACACTATGGTAAGTTTGGTGCTCTCATTTGATTCATTAAATATTTTGAAAACATTAAAAGCTAGGAGAGTAACATTATCAGCTTGATATTGATCACACAGGTTTTGTAAACTGGCAAGCAGCAAGCCCACCAATACCCTGTAATTAAACACCACCATGAAAAATTCACACTCTTCTTGATGTTAGTAATTGGCATGTAACCTCAGAATGAAAAATAAGTGCTAACACCAACTGTGCAAAGCCCCTGGAAGCTTTTTCACCTTGTTCCTCAAAAGAGATCCCTTTTAAGCCAGGGGGAAGAATGGACGAACACAGCATACTTTGCATGCTACCATGCAGTACGAGTCCTATGCAAGACTGAAGACAGTGACAACCTTTCTCTAGCAAACTAACCTCTCTGTTAAACTGAAGGTTCTTCATGTTTTCACAGCCTCTGTAAATGTGAAAAGGGTTCTATTTTCTTTTTTTTGCTTACTTATTTATTAAAGAAGCCTTTGCCTTTTCCATCTTTCCAGAGAATAATTCTCAAATATAGTCTCCAAAATATTATTGCAGACTTCAAGTGGGCAGACAAAAATAATACAGATTTTAGCAGCAATTCTGATAAAGACATTACAGATTTAATATTAAAATACAATCCATTTTAAGCCAGTGACTTCGGCAAGATATTTTATCATTCCTCATTTAAAAAAAAAAGGTACATTTGCTAAATTAGCCTTAGGATGCTGTATTTCTGTCATGTGTTATCTGTTTCAGTGTTTTAAATCACCCCATGAAAATATTTTTGGGAAATAACAGCCATTTATATGTACTGATGTCCAATTCAGTACCACTCCACTGACATCATGGGGACCTGCAGGAGAACAGTATCTCTGAGAAGAAAGATAGTAGAGGCCAATCTTGCTTTTCTTATTTCAGGATCAAAAGGAAAAGCAGCAAGGAGCTGCAGGAACTACAGGAAACAGCAGTATTAGCTACTTGAAATTGTCAAGAAAGAATTAAACTGCAAAAAGCTTCTTTTGTCTAGGAAATATCTGCTGGGGGCAGAGGGAGCGATGGTCAAGACCATACAGGCCTCATGCTGTTGCCATCCAGCAGAGTGGAGAGAAAAGCACCAGGATGGTTCATCCGCAAATATTAGCAATGTATGCGCAGGCACATTCATCTCAGCATTTCCACAGTTTTGTGCTGGCTTAAAGCTGCCAGAAAAATTAACCCCCAGCTGACCACCGCAGAATGAGAGATCACAGCTAGAGAACAAACTGGGCCCCAGCTGGCAATGGAGCTCCCAATCTTTTCCTCGGCTCTTGAAATGCAAAAGGTTACCCGGCACACAAATGCAACATTTAACAGCGTAGCACGCTTGAATATGCAGCTCTTGTTAGACAAAATGAACCTGCAAGAGGTCAGGTCATGTTTTGAAGCTGTAAGTTATTTATTATTTTTAACTGGGACAAAAGTAGTCTCAAGGAAAAGTACGTTTACTAAATATCTGACTCTAAGGTTGAAGCCTGTTCTGCGAGGGAGCGGCTGCTGCCTTAACAGTCTAAACATTGCGTTTCAAAACGGGACTAAATCTGGACCTACTCACGCAAGTGTTTGAGAGAAATTATTTACAAAATAATAGCCTCCAGATCAGATCTGCCAAAATATCCAGGCCTGTGGGTAAGTTCGAGGACAATAAAATTCCTTAGATTGTAGAAAATAAGCAGAAAATAAACCTTCAAGCTAGATTTTAAACACTGATAAGCATTTAAGCATTGAAACAGGCTGCCCAAGGAAGTGGTTGAGTCCCCATCCCTGGAGGTATTTAAAAGACGGGCAGACAAGTTGCTTAAGGACATGGTTTAGTGGTGGGATGGCAGAGTTAGGTTAACGGTTGGACTTGATGATCTTTAAGGTCTTTTCCAACCTAAACGATTCTATGATTCTGTTCTATGATTCTATAAAACACTGGTGCAAAATGGTGTAACTTGCAGATGGAGAAGAGGTGAAAAAACAGCAAGACCAAGTAGAGCATTGCTAAGGCTTTAGAGCTCCTCAGAAGAGAAGGATACTGCAAATTTAAATCAAGAGCAGCATTTTATTTTTAAATTGCTTTCCAAAGCACGATAGTAGCGACTTCAAAGGGTAAAAAATGCAGAAAGTGGCTGATTTCAAGTCTAGAGTGTTCTCAAAAATCAGTAGCTTTATCCAATACCCAGCAAGTCCTATTTTGAGCAGGAGTCATACATATCCCCACAACTAAGGCTGTTCCAAGACCATAAAAGAAAGCAGTGTTTTATAAAAGTTGGTTTGGTGGTTGACCATGTCATCCATGGAGGCCCCAGGTTTACATCATTACCTTAAATAAAATATAGGCCTCCAATAAAATTGCTTTTTACAAAACCAATACTGTTATAGTAGCACAGAAGGTTAGATAATGCATCCTGCAATCCAATTTGTGGTTCACTTTAAGCTACAGATACCAATAACTAATTCCGCATGTGAGACAGACCTCCCGGGGTGGGGATTTTAATCAAATACGTGATGGGAGAAGAGAGGTTTCCTTATTTTAGTACAACAAACCTTCTGTACTATGTTGATCTGGTAAAATGTTACCATGCTGTAGCAATGGAACATTAGTGGAACATACATCTGGTTTAGTTATTTCTGTCAGGCAGTTTGTACACATAAACCACAGAGCAATAAATATTTTATCATTACCATTATGTTAAAAATGAGCTTCAAATGCATTTGCCCCATCTTTTTGGCTGCTAATGTTGTCCATTCCCACTTAAAAAAAAAATAAAATAAATGAAAACAGGGCAGCACAGTAGGGTTTATATTAGCTTTGTAGTACTAATTGGACAGAAAACTGTGTACTGCAATGTTGATTAATGGTTCTGCTCTCAAGCTAGAGATTGCAAGTACAAAAGAATTAGGCCTCTGAATTTGCATATTTTCTATAATTACAAACTTGATCACAGCTCTCTCCCGTATTCAAGTTCCCCCCTCCCATCCTTACCCTTTTGATGGTTAAACATGTGCAAGCCTCGCTGCTGACAGGTACAATCATCTGATACCTATGATACATGACAACTCAATCAATCTGCATACCTGCTATGCAACTTACACTGGAAATGACTCAAGGTCTAAAATGCTGAAAAATTAAACAAAAGCCTAACTTTCTTCCATAAGGAATGCTTTGCCCAGTAGAGCACCGCTTTTTTTCCTTTTTAATTGCTCTCATTTCAGACAACTAATTTACAACTACAGTAAATATACTTCCATCAAAATCTGCTGACTTAAATACAGCAAATACATTCTTGTCAGCGTGCGCTTCGACAAGCAAGTCGGACAGAATAAAATAGAGCTAACCAAATGAAACGTGGTCCAGACTGACAACTTCGCCAGCCAGAGCGAGAGCATCGCAGGCAGACTGGAATACAAGACTTGGCAGAAGGAAAAAAATCAGCAGCCAAGTTCCACTGAATAACCAATACGCAGATGACAGGGAAAAGAGCTGGATAGTTTAATAAGTAGCTACAATATACATTTTTAAATTGCATTAAGAATAGCTTCTAAATAAGGGGTAATATTCATCTGCTCTGCTGGTGGTCCTGCTCTGCAGCTGCCTTGTTCAGAAACCCTGCCAGTCTACTCTAATCGCACTGGGATGCTGTCACGTACTTGATGTGATAAATCAGGACTCACATGATAATAGGTGTGAGCCTAGTAAACAGCTACTGGTCTTGTGTAGTAGCCACCATTTCATGTCCCAGAGATAAGAACAAAATAGAAAAAAAAAAACAGGCTTGTCACCCCAAAGCCATCTCCTAGCATCTGCTTGAGTATTTTTAAAGCTGCTTTTATCAGCTCATCCTTCACTGACCATCCCGAAGAAGATCGGTAGTTTTACTATTCTTGAAACATAATTAATCATGTTTCAGTTTCCCCAGTGGCATATTCTGAAATGGCTTATAGAAGCCAAAAGCCATAGTCTGGCAGCAAGCCAGACCAGGTCCTTAACCACCCACTCCCCCAAATCCCTCAATCTCCACTCCTTGTTTCTGCCCTCGCACCTCAGCTTTCCTCTTAGTATTTGCCAGTATAGCTGCCTGTTGTGCAATGATGAGGACTGGATATAACTGAATTGATTCAGGTTTAAAATAACTCCTAGAGATATATCTGGGATATCTGGGGGGTGGGGTGGTGGTTAAGGGTTATTTTTTACCTGCATTTCCTCTTGGTTCTAATTTGCAGCATAGCCTAGGAAACAGTTGTGTCAGCTCAGCTGGAGAGGGTTTAGCTTAAGGTTAGGCAAATTGAAAGGGGTAGCTCCCTTCTGCCGTTTCATTACAAAGCTACAGTGGCATGCTGTTCATTCTGCATTCAGTTTCATATTGTTACTGCTTACTTATTTAGTACAGATTTAAGCTAACCACCTCTTAAAATTATTTTCCTTTCTTCCTTGGCTCCATTCTACGCTTATCCCCTCCAATGCATTACAAAAGACCATCACTTTTTCCTGGATTGCCCTTTTTGTTGTCTTTCTCCCCCCCCCCCCCCCCCCCCCTTCTCCTCCTGCTGCCCTTCCCCAGTGTTTACACTGGGAAAAATACAAAGCGCAAATTCCAAAAACCCGTAAACTGACACAATTCTTTCTAATTGTCCAGTCATTCTAGCAGAGAGTCCTCTGAGGTGACAGGATTTTTTTTGGTGGATTTGGTGGGAGGTTTTTTTTATTTCAGTTTAAACTTGTACTCCAGTTTTTGAAATGCTCGAGCCAGCTGGGTAACACAGGATGACTCATCTGTAGATGGCTACTTTGGTCAATGTCTTTTCAAGCAAGAAAAAGTGTAGGCAACAACATTAAAGAAAAAAAAAATAAAGCCCTTAATCCAAAGTTGATTTTGTTTGCTTAAGGAGATTTTACAGTTTGTTCTAAGAAGAAAGAATTTGTCAGTTCTTACTAGGGACACATCTTACTTAAGGCCAAAGCAGCAGGAAGAAAAAGGCAACACCCAAATGATCCCAAAGAGATACAGAGTTGAAAGCTTTCTTCCTTTTTGTTTGAATCTGTGCTTTAGTTCTGCATAATGCAAAAATTAAATCTGTTGGCTACATACTTTTTATTTTGATTATTTTAAATACAAAACTTAAAACACAAACAACAAAAAAAAACCCAGTTGTCTTTATCATTGAATGTAGACATGCACAAAATCAAACTAAAACCAAAGCTTTTAGTAAGAAAATTTAGCTCTGTTTTAACTAATGATTTCATAAGAGTCAGGATATCACTTTAAAACACCAATCTTGCCATGTAATCATCTTGAAATTATTTGAAAATAAATCTAAAAAGTAATTTCAAATCAACAGGACAGCATTGAACTTGCCTTCATGGTCAGGACTTGTCAAACATCGGTCCAACATGCTACAATCAAACCCCAAACTCCAAGTACATTGGCCATTCTCAAATTATCTGTCAATAGCAACTAAATAGCATCCTTGGAAAACAATTTCCAGCCTTTGGATGGAGCAGGCCAGAGACAGTCTCACTAATCTGAACATTCTCTAAACAGTATTTTATGTGAAAGGGTAAAACACAACGACCAAAAGAAATATAAACACAGTGAGAAAGTGCTTTGAATAATACTGACTGAAAAGGCGGCAATGCACTAGAATAATTATTTTCAGTATCTTTTTTAGGTAAATCGTAATGTTTTTATTGCCCTTCTGGTGAAGCTCTCTAGAAGACTGAAGTATTTGCTTTAATTTGCTTTTAAGGTGCTACCTTTGTTCCTCTTTGAGATACCGGTCTTTATTTTTAATTTACAGCGATTATCCTTACAAAAGGCTTGTAATTCATTCCTTTCCTTCCCATGGAGCACTTGGGAACAGGAAACTGCGATGCTTAAGTTAAAGTACATGCAAAATTGGAGTACAAAAGAATATGCAGACAAATACTCAGAGAGAAACACTTCTAACAGGCTACATTAATGAAGATATTCCTGGCATCCCAAGCCCTGCAGGACAGTATGCTCTTAGAAAAATTTATGTAATTTGTGAACGTTTTTTGTAAAACAAAGTATAGAAGGCAGCTCACTGAAGATTCTTTATAACTGAAGCTCCCAGCTGAGCTCCTCATCACAGTAAATGACTGAACAGAGGCTTCCCTAGCATTCAGGTAAAACTTGGTTACCAGTATTCAGCTTGAACAGATGGGCAAGGAAATGGTAACCTAATAATTTAGTGAATTATGAAATGCATTTCTGGCATATTAAGCAAAATATTTCTATTTTTGTCCCCTGTGGTCTCTCCCCATAAAATTCCTTCCATCTAGAATCCAATCTCCTTAAAGGTTTGTAATCTACAAAGCACAGGATTATTTTTTCTGTCATCATAGATAAAAAAAAAAAATGAGGCATTGACACTAGTTTGCTGTTCAAGACAAGAAGCCTGATGCAGAGTGAAAAAAAAATGCACAAGCCCAGTGCCCAAATATAGAGCTCCATACCTAGGAAGAGAGGCCTTGTGTTCACAGAGTTAGGATGTGGAAGCTTGGATTTCACCTATGTCCCTTATGTCTCTTCTAGACCAATTTTACCTTGGCCTTGAAGCAGAAAAATGGGGAAAAGGGAAGAAAAAGCTTTTCCCCACCAGAAATGTCTGCAAAGGTTTTGGTTTTGAGCAATGACTGTCTCATGATAAAAAACTTCCTAGCTCCATGACTGTATCTTGGTCATTGCAGGCTGCAATGAGGAAAGGCTGAGGAACACTAATTTAGATTTGGTGTGAAGTCATGCACAAGGTGTTCAGAATTCCGTATGTGCGATCCCTATGAATGTTTTTACCACTGTTTAATTCTATAGGATAGGCTAACACTCAACTTATGAACAAAACTCCCTGAAGCACTTCACAAAATCTCATCCTGTATCTTTCAGAATAAAACTTATTGTTACAGATAACTTTAAAAAAAAAAAAAAAACGTTATTAGTTTACTGTTGGTTTCCATCAGTGTTAGGTGCACAATGCAACATACAGTACTTGGACACTGGCATTCAACAGGTCTTACATATGCAAACATACGAGTAAAAAAAAAAAAAAAAAAAGAAAGAACAAAAGAAATTATTCTTTTCTGTTTTGTCAGAAAAGGGCATGATAACTAAACCAACGTGTCACAGCAGTTTATGAAGGAACTACCAGAGACTACTTGTTTTTTTGATTTTACTATTTTCCTTGCATACCACAACTATGTATTCTATACCCTACAAGCAGAAATCATCACTTCTTTATAAAAATATACAATTTATTTTCAATTCATTTGAGTGAGAAATCAGAATTTTAAAAACATGGTGTTTGAGATAGATTACAAAGCCTTATTTTGTTTTGCTGCTTTTCTTGGTTATGTCTCACTGAAAAATGTGACAACACACATCCCTACGAAGCATTTTCATTTTAAGTCTATTTTTCTGAAAGAAAGCAATTTCACTAAAAATCAAATTGCATATGCCCAGATTACTCATTTGTACTACTGATGTAAACAAGTCTTGATTTCAGCTGGGGTTCCTGGGTACCACTAAAATACATGAGGTTTTGGGAGAGGGAAATTAGGGGGGTTTTGTGGACTTGTTTGCTTATTTTACTTGTTTGTTCTTGGGCAAGAAGTTAAAAACCAAGAAATATTTAGTTAAGGCAGTGATACATTTTAGTCATAGCTCCTACTTGGGGGAGAAAAATACATGCCAAAGGCATGCACCCAAGTCCTATGCATCTCTCTTAAACAGGAATAAGAGCTCCATCTTTGCCTCAGGGAGCCTGTAGATGATATCAGCTGCCACACTTGCATGCCTGACCAAACTAAGCTGAGTTTACAAGATACAAGAGGATAAGAGCATGAATGAATTCTTTGCAAAAGGTAGCCAGATATCCAGTGCTTGATGGTAAACAGAATGAGGAGGGAGCTGCTGGAAGCAAGGAAAGTAATTGAAAAAAATACATCCCCAGCGTCAAGTAATAGCAATGGATAATAACACACTGTTTAAACAAAATGTAAAAAAAAACATACTAAACTGCTTTAAATGTTCTTTCAGCATTAGACATCTGTGCTTATTTTTGAGAGTTGACTAAACTACTAAGAATTATTGCGTACTTGAAAACTCATTTAGCACCTGTTTAAC
Source organism: Gorsachius magnificus (assembly GCA_034008185.1). Taxonomy (NCBI): domain Eukaryota; kingdom Metazoa; phylum Chordata; class Aves; order Pelecaniformes; family Ardeidae; genus Gorsachius; species Gorsachius magnificus. The sequence goes on from CM067081.1 coordinate 172,529,508, forward strand.
AGCGATCGGTGCCTTACGAATAGCTTATGGGAAAGGAAAGGAGACTCACCTTGTATAAAGCAGGAATGATCTGATGCATTTTCAGTCGATGAAATACAAAGATATCGTACACCGCTGAAATGCCCAGAACGGTCACTCCTTGCTCCTTCCACAGCATGCTGCATCCTGCACACAGCCCCGCTCCCAAGATCCAGCCCCAAGTACTCGGTGAGGAACCTCTGGTAGAGCAGTGCTTCACGTAACACATCAAGGAAAGCAGAAAGAAGAGGCAGGCTCCAATGTCTGCCCTCCCTACGATCCCTGCTACGGCTTCCGTGTGGATCGGATGAGATGCAAACAGCAAGCCTGCGATCAAGGTCCAGTACCCATCCCCAAACAGGATCCTGGAGAAGTTTGTGAAAAGGCCTGTGACTGCAGCATGTAACAGGACGTTTACAAGGTGGTAGCCCCATGGGTCCATCCCTCCAACAGCATGATTAACGCGGAAAGAGAGCGTGCAGAGAGGTCTGTACGACTTGTGGCTCCCACTGTGAGTGAGCAGTGTCCCCCAAAAATCATTGTAGAATATATGGGTCCACGGCGTCTCGGGCAGAAGGTCCTGGTTTGTCTTGATAGCTCGACTACAAAAGACAAATAAAAACTTAATTTCAGCAGAAGGAAAAGGGTACAAAGGAAAGGCTGTGAAAATGCAATCACACCGTTACCGCAAGAATGTCATTGCTATAGTGCTGCTTTAATTCAAGGTTTGAATTTTTACAGGAGGTGTTAGAACACTACGTATCTATTGACTTCTCAATAAAGCAAAATTTCCATATAAATTGCCTTTTAAAACATTAGAAACAGATGTTGCACTGCTTCCATTAAATTATAGCACCCTTCAGTGACATTCTTCTGAGTCTAACCCAGGAGTAATCGGTTAAGATTTGATGAGTTATAATTAAAATGTAAAAGAAATATGAAAAACTGACAAACATTATTGTTGAAACAGCGGATCCTCCAGTAACTCAGAACTAAAACCCCAACTGGCCTTTTATATTGAAATTTTAATTTAGATGTTGGAATGAATCTCACTGAGATGGATGAACAATAAATACACAAGTCAGTAGGAGCATGCAAATCTCTGGTTCTGTACGGGGCACTCCTACAACTCTCTCATACATATTTTGACTGACAACTTTTTCTGCTAACACATTGCTGGAGGCAGACAGCAGAATATTTTACAGACGAAAATACACCTTCTCTTTAAATCTATTATATTTACCAGTGAGGAAAAAAACATTTTTAGTCTGTATAAGCTTATGAATTCAAGTCTGTGTCAGCTTGATTGGGAAAAAAAAAAAATGCTGCAGCTTTCAGCATTTGTGTTTCCAACCATCCTGGCAAGGACTGGTGCCAGCCATTAGCAGTCTCCATGTCTAATTCAGTATTGTAAAAACCTGTCCCCTATAATGTTTGTATAAATCAAATAATTTGCATTTAAAATTTATGCTGTGGGAGAAGGTGTGAGACCTGCTTAGTGCAAAAAGATGGCTAGAATTTAATTAGCTACTTGCCTTCATAACCAAAGTTGTATTTAAGCAGTCCTTCAAAGATGCATTGTTGTTAGTACTGAGCTTAACTCATTTAGCATTTATTTTACCAGGGTAATTAAGAATCCAGCCAGCTCAAGACTCTTCTATTACAAATATTAAACAAGAGCAATGATTTATATCTAATTCTTTACTCATTCCCTCTTTCTGCCTTTCCAGTAAATATCTTCCCATAATTAACAATTTTTCAATTCAGATGAGGAAGAAAGAAAATTGGTGTGAAACTCAGGCTCGCATTTGAAAAGCACTACTCTAATTCATACACCAAGACTTCCCTCACATTCTGCCCCGCAGTAAAGCAAGTCCCTTGGGACCTGTATCCCATTCTCATTTTTTTTATGGTATTAGTTTCAGGAATGTTGTCTTGTTCTGTAAAGAAAAATGCTCAAACGCTGGTATACTATGTCACAAAGTCTCCGTGCAAATACTGAAAATACCACGCAGCTCAGCATTTCCATTGTCCGGAGCACGTTGCTGTAATGCTTTCAGACGTGCTTCCTCTCGGCATGTCCTTTTGTCTCTGTGCATATGGAGGTTATGGAGAGGTCAGCTTAAATCCTTTAAAGATCTGATGATGCTTTCTAGAATACTTGACAATTTTCATTTTGACTTCTGCTTATGCAGTGGATCGGGTTGCTTGTATTTGTTTTCCCAACCCCACGCACATTTTTCTCATTTTAGTCCAGTCACAAAAGAACATTGGAAGAAAACAAGATCGTTGTTTTCACATTATTTATTTTGTCCTTCAGCATAGTTCTTTCCTGAAATCTAAGTCCTCTGTTTGTGATTTCAGTTTGTAGTATCACTCTCAGACTCACCATAAGAAAGCCAGGAGTTCAGCAAGAATAAAGCAGGTGTTAGACTAGAGAGAGTCCTTTCTTTGAGAAAAACATAGTGTGTTAGACTACAGACTCCCAAACAGTGAGCATAGCTAAGAATGGCTATAGATGTCAGGATTTAGAGCTGAAACCTTGAACTGCAAAAGTGTTTTTTCTTGGGGAAATACTGAAGAACTCAGTGGCAGTAATATTGCCAGCACAACTGCCCTCCCCGAGGCAGAGCATTCTGCTATAGAACCTAGATGGTGCACAGGCCATTCCCAGGAAACAGTCTGTTTTATTGTATCTTTTGCAAAAATGTGTCCATTTCCAAATCTTGAAGCCATGTAACCACTAAAAAAAAAAAAACACCCAAAAAAAAAACAACCACCCAAACAAACGCAAACGACCACAGCACTGCAGCTCTGAGTACACATATATAAAACTACACTTAAAAGACCAGCCCTCTCCCTCTTAAGCAAACAGCTGTCACACCCATCGTTTTCATGCAGCACATACTCATATTGGACTATTCCCCACCAAAAGTAAACTGCTTTTCTCCAAATCGTAAAGAAACCTATTGTACATTCTGAAGGCATTAATTCAGTCAAGTTCTATTTACAGCCTTACCAACAAACTTGATGCAACCCTGATCCTTTCCTGTTCAGCCCTGTTCACGTTAAAAATTTAAAAAAAACAACCACCCAAAGCCACACCACCAAACCACAACAAAAAAATCAAAAGGAAGCCCTGAAGACACACTATTGATCACCCTGTATTTGGGTATGGATTTCAGCAGGCAATTCTGAAATAGCCCTAGTTCTCGTTCATGTAAAGGCAACAGATTCTAATACCTGCCAGTCAGCATGAAAAACACAGAAGCTGCCAGTTCCAGGTTACTCAGTGGTTCAGTCAGGCCAAATGTTGTATTCTCTATGAGTCAAAATTTGAAATAAAGTTAAAAGTTCTTTCCATATGGTTATTTTTTTGCTAAATGTTTGAAAGTAAAAGGAAAAAAAAAAAGACTAGCTAATACTTTGGGATATTAGAGAAAGCTAGATGTCGTACAGCAAAGAAGCCAAGTCTCGCATAGGTTGCTTGTTAACATTCAACAACTACTCTGTTTCACATTATAAAATGTAATAAAAAACACACTTGGCCAATGTTATACTTGACTGTGCAGGACGACGCAGGAATACGAGCATCTGAGATACTGGAACAAGGCAGCTCTGTGTCATTTTGCCTTCAAAAGTAAAAGTGGAACAAGGCCTCAGTAACACTAAGGACAAGACCCTGGACACCATTCCTGTGGGTCAGATGGAAATGGCGGGTGGGCCAAGTACAGCCCCCACACAGCCAGCCAGGCTGTGCCCAGCTGTATCCCTGGCCTGTCTGTGCAACCGCACTGACAAGAAAAACATGGAATGAAAGGTTTATCTCGGTGAAGGGAAGAGAAATACAAGCTTTGTATCCAATAAAATAGAAGAATAAAAATAAATGACACTAAATTGCTCATGTCAGGACCCAGAGGGCAGCAATAAGCCTCAACAGCCCTGACCCCTCTTCGTGGGCTCACCCCACCCTGCCCACAGCCCAGGACCTGATGTCAGCCCCCCAGGGCCATCGGCCCCTGCCCCAGTGACATGGCAGCCGGGCGGTCTCCCCCCCCCCCCGGCCGGGCCCCCCTGAGCTGGGCCCAGCTGCAGGCCCACGTCCCAGCCGGCCTCAGCCCCGGCCCCCCCCCCCCCCTCCCGGCTGCCCTACACCTGGCTGGGGCAAGGCCTTGTTTTTCTTTAATCACTAAATTAACGAGCCATTAACTCTGCTGCAGTATTGATGCTTAGCCACCGATTTCAATGGCAGTTTTGAAAGCAGTCCCTCCTCTTCACGGCCTGGCAGGTAGCGCTGACATGTCCTTCGCAAGGCCTCCCATGCTGGCAGCCACCTGGGCTCGCCGCAGATAGAAAATAATATTAATTGCTGGCTCCAGGAAAGCCTCTGGGATAAAGGAAACTACAAAACACCTTATTAGCCTTGTCTTCTCCTTCACTCACAGTTTACCTTCGGGTTACATCCCGCAGATTAGTCCAATCTTGCTAATGGGCATAACAAGAGAAACTCTCCAACTGCACTCATCACTCTTAAACAGAGCTGTAAACTCTGCTCTCGCTAAAAGGCAGTGGGTCACCAGGGAAAGGCATTTTTCAAAGCTCCAACACAATTGGCATTTTTACTTTCAAGCAGCCTCAGATCAGGTTTGCAGACTCAGTCAGGGAACTTGCTTTCTTCAATTTTAATGCCTGCCCATTTCACGCATCCCAGGAGAGCGGGATATCATTCAGTGTACAACAAATGGATGGGTTTGAGAGGGGGGGAAAAAAAGGGAATCAGAGTGAGCTATCAGTTCTTCAAAAATGGAAGTCTGAAGAAATACAAAAGCTGTGAAGGCAAAATCATAATTTCTAATCCACTCGAAAGAATCCTTCTGCATCCTGCCATAAACCGTTTATTTGCCTAGGTCGGTACACACCTTGAGCGCAATTCAGTAAGATTTTTTTCATGAAACTCAAAAATGCCAGAGATCCAGCAGTTCACACATGTACATATACATGCATACACACAAAAAATTTCCCAGATGTTTTTAAAATTAACAGCTATATATGTCCTAAACTTCTGCGCTAGTGCTAAACTGATCCAGGTGTTAACACCAGGGTAAAAAAACAGATGCGACATTCTAAAGTGATTTAATGCGTTAAGCCATATGTCCAGCTTCAATATTGCTAATGGTCCCCATATGCTGAAAATGAACATCAGCATTTGAAGTAGAGAACATATTTTAAAGAAAAAGGAGAACTCCCAAATGTGCACACAGGAAGCCATTGACCAGCCCTCTCTCACATAAAATAGATAGGCAGTGATGGACTGGCAAGCCTCTGCTCAGGTTCTTCGTCGTTTTTCCTCGAGATCATTTTAGAATATTTTTCACTTACTCCTTTTTCATAAATAGCAATGTGAAAGCACCCTAGAGTATTTTTACAGTGGATCGTAACGACTCATCCTAAAGATGCTTTCAAGATTATACGTTACTTGTATAGACAACAAGCTTGAAAACACAGCCAGAGCCTACTTTTTGGAGTACAAACAGCTTCCCATCCCCAGACCATACAGCAGCTGAGGCTACCCCTCCAAACTACTTACAGGCTGTTAGGCAGGTGCGTGATCAGAAAGCAGGCAAGTAGAGCTTGTCATGCTTCACGCAATTCTCATACTTGCACACAGATTACAATATACATGCAGTCTGTATTAACAGGATACTATCTAGTACAGAGAGATGTCTTAAGAAAGTAATAAGCATAAGTACATGAAAACTCATTCATTTAAATGTTTAATTATAGACTGACGAGAACTATTTGCCATTCTGGTAGATTTCTGGTGGCAATTACATCTTACATGTTCTGTACTAAAGTTCATTCCGTCTCAACAATTGTGAAAGTGGAATTTACCTACAAATCCAGCAGGCAATAAAGTTTCATCCATGCCACTTCTCAAAAAAAAAAAAATCTCTGTATTGTGTATCAACTAGGGACACCTGCAGGAGACCACATTCTGTGCATCCCCCGGGTTTCAACTTGCAGCTTTCAATTTCTCTTAAGAACAAATTTTCTTAGGTGAATCTCTAAGGAACAGCTAATAACTCAGCTGTTTTCAGATGGGAAATACTGGGTAACAACTAGCTAGGTGATATATAGGATCCTGAGTTGCTGGCTAGGCTCTGGGAACAGGACTATATGTACCAAACAGATTGAAGGAAAACATCTAGGTACAAATCATATTTTAAATTAAAGAAAAAACCTAGTATCACAAAAGGAAAATAAAGTTCTAGTAAACTAGTGCCTCATTAATTTCTGCCAGTAGTAAGGTCCTTTTCTAACTGTATAGAAATACCTGAATGCATCAAACTCAGACCTCAAAGATTGAAGACTATATAAATTTTTAATATAATTTCCTATCTCAAGTAACTGCTAGTGAAAGCTATTAACTGAATACACAGAATAGGGCCTCAGCAGAATATATTAGCAAACGATAATATTATTTATAGATTTCAGACTATTACTGTCCTATAGTAGTAATTTCATCGTCAACTTCAGTTTAGCACCAGAACAAACAGGAACTAAAGTAACAGCCCTGTAAGTAATGTTTTACTCATAAAACTTTCTTGGGTGAGACTTTCCTGAAATAGATATAAGCAGAATGGAAAGATGGATGAGACAACTATAACTATACCCTCACATGATTGCAACCACTGCCAAAAATGAAGACACAGAGAAAACGACAACAAAAAAACCTCCAGAAAACAAGCAACAAAAATCAGAGAGAAAGGTTATAGTCTTGTACCACAGTATAAAGACATACAGACTTTCTAAGTTGTTCTAAGCGGCACAATGTCTCTTAAAGGAATTGATTTTTTAAAATAAGCAACATAAATTTGCAGAATGCAATGGGGGAAAAAAAGACATCTAAGCAAGGTAACTTGTTCCTTGTTTGTTTCCATGAATGACTCCATCAGCTTTGGTTTGACTTCATGCACCAGTAGGCTACGATTCAGCAGCCCATCAGCTGCAGGCTTCTAGACTTTATACATTTAGGACTGAAGATGCACAGCGTTATTCAGAAGAAGGAAGCGGCAGCAGTAGTTACATATAACACTGCTGGGCACTGCCTTAGCTACACTGAAGTATGCTGCATGTATTGATTTTCTTATTGACTAAAAGAGCTTTGAAAACTTTAAGTAACTAAAGGTTCAAAACATTTTGGTTACAAGAAGGTTGAGATGGCCTGAAAACATCTTTTCCACACAGAACATAAATATTTCAAAAACTATCTCTAAAGGCTTTAACTGTATCATTCTCCATCTTACAAGACTTTTAATTTCTAAGTGTGTCCTCATATGCTGAAAGAATCTGGCCTTAATATTAACCCTAAGTGCGCCTCACTCCCTCTCAGTTTAAGCTTTAGCCTGACATAACAAATACTAAAAGATGGACTATGTGAAAGTTGAAACCCTGATTAATACCAGTTGCCTTGCATAGTACTACTTGATTATTCATGCACAGGTAAAAAATGCACGCTGGAGGGAAGTGAGAGAAGTAATTAATATTTTCTGATGCTGAACAATGGGATACCATCAGATTCCTCTCAGGAGGGAGCAGATTAAAACAGAGGGAGAAGAAGGGCTCCTGTCTTTGTGTCTGCTCCCTGAGTTTCTTCACCACAGCAATACAGTGGGTCTGTGAAAAAACATTTCTTAAAAAAAATACTTACATTCCTAAACCAGAAAATACTTTCTGCTATTCTCAGAGCTGTTTCATAAGCTAGCTTCTCTCCCGACTACACCATACAACACAAAACTGCTAATTCTGTTCCTCTGAGACTTCAAGATACTTCGTGGTTACCTGCTAACATATTCTTTCAAATACACATTCAAAGTTATTCTTCAAAATGTTCTTCAGTGCCAAACTACGGCCTGGCAATAACTCACGATTTGTTTATTTTATTTTTATATAAATATATATATATAAAATACCAGCTCCTGAAGCATGGTCAGAATTCATAGTTGGAACCTCTGCTGCCCTTTTCAAATCCATTTTAGATGATAAAAGTGGGCCCAGCAGGCCTTATTAGATTTACTGTTCTGCAGTAGAATATGGCACTATACTACTTCTCTTCCCCACTTTCCTTTGAAAAAATAAAACATAAATAATTTTTGCCATTTCACCATGCAGCAACTCGCAGCAGTGCAAGGACAGAAATGTTAAGGCTTGAGAATAGAGCAGTTAGAGTAGATATGTTGAATTTCTTAACCAGATTAATAGTACGGATACTAAACAACTTTTTTTGACAAGCCACCTTCTGAGCATACATAAAGCCTTTCCAAAACACAGACATTTTAAGCCATTATCTGAAAATGGAGGCATACGTACTGTACCACTACAGAATAGAGTTTATCAGTCAAACATCAGCCCCAGGGCTATCCACTTCTCTGTTCTTTTCAGTACGTGGCAGACCATACTGAGAAAAAAGATCAGTAATTTAGTTTTTGAAAAATTACCTTTTTTTTTCCCAACTCAATCTATTTTTTGACACAGCATTTTCAGAAAGTTCAAGGAGACTGTACATAATTATGCCTAAACCCACGCCTCTTGTACACTCTAAATTTAAAGCCTGAAAGAATTTTTAGGCGGCACTCTGATTTTTATTTTTAGTGAAGCATTGAAGAGAATACTCAGGAACACGTACACATACAAATATAGAAATAATGAGTAGAGGAGAAACTACTGAACCACAAAGTAACATACAGACACTCTCCTTTTTATATTTTTTTGGGGGGAGGATAAAGAAAAGCATCATGTTATTTTGTGTAAGGTCCTTTCTTTAAGCCTCTTATTTAAGCACCAAAACAAACCTTCATTAATCAAAGTCTGGTCTAAACTTAAAGTTTCACTGGTTTAACTGAAAGGTGTTATTCAAAATCTATTTAGTGAAAACAATTTGGTGTATGCATATCCAGACAATTTAACCTTTATACTGGCTTTAAAACTCACATTGAAGAAATGTCATTATTGAGGGGAAGGAGGGGGAAAAAAAAAGCAATCCCAGACCCAGCTATCATTGGTCAGGTTCATGTTTTTCACTGTAAGAACCATGTGATTCAGAGAGCAGTCAGACCCACCCTGGCTTTCATTATCCACAGAACTGCCAAGCACAGACCCCACCACACTACAAACTATCAGCTGTAGAATCTGTGCCCACCCAAAATTCTCTGGTCTCCAAAAAGGCTGATCTTCCTCCCTTCAGCCCCACCATAAGATGCATAAATGCATAAAACCAATGTTCTGACACACGCCAATTGTACACCCCTCATCACTTTTCCTACCCAAAGGATGTCATGCTAGGAGCTTTGTGGGGTAGTTTTTTTGGTTTTGGTTTTTTTGGGTTTTTTTTAAATAATATTGTGCAAAATAAGCATTTTCCATTTAGGATAAGCACATTTTGATATCTTACAAATATTAATGCTGAGGCCTTAAGACTGCTTTGCATAGGAAGAAACTAGAAATCTTGGGTATCTTTTTCATGTAGTATTTTTAGTATAACTGCCCCCCAAAGTTACCCAATTACATACATGAAAGATTGCCCACAAATATATTAACGCATTACAAAATGTACCATTTTTAGACAGCAACTACCCAAAAAAGGGTAAGTGAAAACACAATGCTCAAATTTTTTCTTTCCTGAAATCAGTTTGGTCTCAGGAACCAAACAGATGCCACTGGTCTTCAAAACCATCATCTTCCTGGTCTAGTTTACCAGCTTCTCTGATATGCAGTCACAGGTGACTGTGGCCATAGCCCTATTTATGGCTAGATACTAAATAATATTAGGAGGGCAGGGGAATCTTCCATGAGGATTAAAAAAAATCTAATTTATTCTGAGTCAGCTCCAAAGTCTAGCTACACAATCATGAACAAAAGATGATGTACTGCCATTTCAGTGAAATGATCTGAGGAAAAAAAGAGAAAGGCCAGGAAACACACAAAGTAAGCTTAACTTGATAGAAAAAGCAGCAAGAAATGTTAACATATACTTGAGATAAAGCTCAAGGCTTACATTTCTCTGTGATGACAGTTTACTCGCCAATGAATCAACAAAAATATTTAAAGTATCTTTTCAGAGGATTCCAAATTAAAAAATAGTGCAGCACTTTCCCTTCTCAGATTCCTATTAGCAAAATTCCTACAGAATACATAGAGGGGCTAAAATCTGGCTAGAAAACATTTGTGATGGTCAGAGTCAGCCTTTAACCTCAGGCCTTGCTACAAACATGACAGACAAATTCCTGGAAGCATTTTTTTTTTTTTTTTTTTTAGCAGAAAAGAAAATGCAACTTGCTACAGAGTTACATCAAAATTAATTTTTATGAAAACTAAGTTCTATCAAAAAGTAAACTGATCCAGATAATTAAAAATAAGATTTGGTCCCACAAAGACGTGTAACAGCTTCTAGTGAACAGAGTGCCCAGCATAGTCTCTTTCCAGCTCTCCCACTTCTTTACAGGAGCACTGTGGGATGGCCTTCATAAATGTACTTTAATAGAGCAGACTGGCACCCACCCATTTGGAAGGTGTTGACCCTACTGAAAAAGGTTGAAATGAGTTTTACTGATTTGTTTCATCTTTGTGCCTCGATAGCTTATCCAGATACAGGGACCTACTAGAGTAAACCAATTCCTGTGGCATACCATAGCAATTGTGAAACACTAGAAATTGAAACCATAGCAGTGTTTAAAAGAAGTTTTATTTTCTCTTAATTCCTTGGTTAAGAGCACCCAGGTAGTAGGCAACAGTTTGGGAGTGACATCGAAAGGACTAATCACAGTTATTTTGTGAAAGAAAGTATGGGCTTTATAGTTTGCCACTCTATGCAAGTCCACACCAAGCACACTCTCGAGGATTTTACTGGATGCTGTCAAAGATTGAGCTAAAAAGCCAGGAAATGACAAATTAGTTGAATTAGGTCAGCAGAACACAGGAACAAATTCTGCTACATTAGCGTTAATCCACATTAGTAGTGGAATAGCCTCCAATTTATGTCACTGAAACCAGTAGGGTTTTATAATCAACTGCAATTGGCATAAGCTTTTATAGCCTTTCAGTAGACTTTTTAGACTTCCAAACATAAAACCAAAACAAACAGAAACCATTCCTTTCTATGTTTTAGAGCAGCTGTTGGGAGTCAGGCAGTCAGTAAGAAGGGTCTCAGACAGCAATTCAGGTAAACCGAAGTCATTACCAGAATCACGTACCTGATCAACCTTCCTGACAATACCATTACAGCTAAGTCAAGTCAAGCTGAACTACAAAAACCAGCTAGCGTCAAACTGAAACACTGACAGATTTTCAAGTCTCTCCAATTCTATGCTAGCCAACCGCTTGCACTTTACTCCACTAGTGATTTGCACGCCACTTTATATATTTTTAAGCAGGTTTAACTTCCTTAACAAGTGTCCTTCTAAAAAAGGAAGGTCTGAAGATCTACTGGAAGATCAAACCAATATTTAACTGCTAGGCTTAATCTCCGTACTGGAACATTTAAGTCCCACCATCCTTGACAGCAGCACAAGATGACTGCATTTTTCCTGGTAGCTGAGGAACCTGAGTGCCGCAAAAGGTTATGGTATTTCATAACTGGCCTTTAGACAACAACAGCTATAAGTTTTGCTTAAAGAGACCTATAGAGGAAAGCCGATCGAAGAGAAAGCTTCATGAAAATTACTGAAAGCTTTAAAAAGTGAACAGCTTGCTTCTTTCAGTAGTCTACATCAAACACAGAAATAGTTTGTGGGGAAACAATTTTATTTTGTTAAGACAGAAATTGTAAGACATCTCTCAAAATTCCAGCACTGCTAATGGACACTGATAATTTTGCCTTCTCTATTCAAAGGAGGACTGGTTGAGATCACAGTAAGAAGAAACTTCAAATACGGTGGGGGAAAAAAAATCATGGGTAGATTAAGAGAAACACGTGCAACTCAGTGTAATGAAGGTGACCCAAAGGAACCAGGGAACAGACTGCCTGGAAAGGTCAGACAGCACTTTCAAGCTTCAAAAAGAGAAAAACAGTGGGTACCGTGTTGCTGCATTTGTTGACAAGGCAAATACATTCTTTTCAAATATCTCAGCTTCTCACATAAGGATGGAAGAAATACAGAATTTCACCTTGGAGAGAAGAAGCTTCAACTTCACATACCTCTGCTGGAAAAGAGTCTGTTTTCTACTAGGGATCTACATGTGTTTGATATATAACATTTAAGAAAGAGCACTGTAATGCCCTATTTTTATTTTCCAAAGTGCAACAGACCATTTGAATCTTTACATAAACTACAGCGTATACCTATTACCTACAAAGCTGAGGAAGGTTACTTCTTCAGAGTTCAGGCTCCCTCTTTGCTGTCTCCCATGGCATTACAAGCCACTGAAAGTTTAATGAAGAAAATTATAGTTTGCCAGACCATATAAAACAGCAGGATGTATTTATTTCTGCATAATAAAACCAACCTAGAGTAACATAAGGAATAAGCAGTTTCTGCTCTACAAGTCTTGCTCCTTTTTCTAGGCTCTACATTGATCTTGCTACAAAGTAATCAGGAATTCAAGATTTATTTCTTGCCACAGGAAATTAGTTGTTTGGAATAATACAGTGCTGTGTATGCATCATAAATTTCCCAGGTTCCTAACACATTGCGGTACGCAGAAGGATACTGAGAAATGAATTATGACATATAGCCAATAAATAACACAGCTATCAAACCCACACACCCCATCCACCAAGAAAACGAAGCACGGAAAGCGTATGAAGATTTCAGTGTAGACTGCCATGTTCTTTTCAAGAAATCTGAAGAAATACTGAGATAGTAAGATATTGCTATCCAACTATTTTAGAAAAAATTACTCAAATCTTGTATGCAATTGCCCATACTTACTTCATTCAAATCAATTTCATCACCCCCCTAGTTCCTTCTCAATTCTAGCCTTGTAGGATAAATGCTTGCAGAAATCAGTGTGGAACACAGGCAGGTCCTGGCTCATGAGAGGCACTGGGAGCCCACAGGAAACCCAAAACACGCCACCATGTTTTTAAACTCAGTGGAAGTTTGAAGTCCCACCTCTGGAAACTGAACTGAATCTAACTGGGAACTGCAGCTGTGCTGACTATGAGGATCATTTCACATGAAGACATTCCACTTGAATCCCAAGCTGAGAGCAAATGCTTAGCCATCAACTACTGAGAAAGACAGAATAGTATTTCTGGAGACACAAGCTGCTGTTATTTTAATATTAAAGGCCAATGTTACAGGCCAACAAAACAGATTAAAATTTTAAATTAAAGGTCACTTCTGTGGGCTGATGTTCTGGAATCTTACGTATAAATCAAGCCAGGTGACTTATTTCCAATAGCTATGAAAATAATAAAATTGGTTTCAATGACCTCAGAGATCTATATGCTTATTTGTGGTTGTGGCCCCAGGCAACCCTGAAATCAGCCATTCCATTAAGTCAGAAGCATGGCACACAGCCAAGCTCCTGTAAGAGTTAAAGGTCTTGCACATACTTTCTTTGTGTGTTTATTTGAATAGAATGGTGACTTCGGGTTTTGGGCCACCCATCACTTATAGACCTCCCATAATATTTAAAGGAACTGTTCAGCCAAATCTTAGCACACACCATTCAGCTTTGGGATACTAGCTCTTTAAAAAAGATGTAAAAGCATCAAAAATGGAAGCAACATGGGAAAAAAATCAAAACAGAGTTTATTTGCAGATATTTTAATGTGTATTTTCCTCTACAGATGAGTCATGCAACATTTTGCATGCAGTTTATTTAGAATAGTAAGATAAAGAACCTAAATGCTGTCACAAACCCAAAAGAAATACATGCTAAAATGCAAACTGTCCAATATAATAAAATAAAAAATAATGGTGATAATTATCAGAAAACAAAGAAAGTACTTCAGGTCACCATACTGTAAAATAATTTAAAAAAATAATAAAGAACCTCTTTTCCCTTTCTTTTCTAGTGTCACAACAAGAACAGCTAACTCATATAATAATGAATACCATAATGATGTGGGGACATTAGAAACAAATTCTGATTTGAACATTCAGAAATAACTGGCATTTGCCAGTAGTGTGGAGGACACCCTACTACTAAATCAACAAACAGTCAGTTTGTCAATCTGGGCTCCAGAGCCGCAAAGTAATCATGAATTACATTTTTATTCAGAAGCTTCAAACTTTTTTTTTTTTTTAATTGAGGGAGGTTTCCATAATACAAGAAAGCAAAGCATCAGTGTATCCTATTTCTACCTGTACAGCTGAGCTCTCTCAAATAAGACAAATTCACAAGTAAAAAACACTATGCCTAATGATGAGCAGGGGAAAATACAAGTCAAACTTGCTAGCATATGTAGCGCAGAAGCTATACTTACTGCTGTATTTTCTTACCAGTGCTACTGCTTTTTATCATAAAAGGTCTCTCTCAAAGACAGGAAGGGTTAAGATAAAGAGAACAAAGTTTTTAGAACTCACTAACAGTAGTCATCCTGATCCATGCTGAAATTCATGGCCCCACCTCTATATGTTACACCATAAACACTGAAAAGAAGAAAGTAGCAAGCAAAATCTGGATGATTTTTGTCTTTGACCAGGTACCACAATAAAGGCTGGCAGGTACCAATTCCAGCGGTACCAGTTCCAGCCTGGCCAACTACCACTTTGAACAGTCATAAATTACACAAGTGTGTATATATGTACACTGCAATTTAGGAACTACTGCTTTAGAAAGATCAGTCAGTGCCAACATCTAAAGCTTTAAATTTCACTCCTGCAACAGAAAAGGGTACAAAAGCATGGCTGATCACAAAATGCCATAGAAGGAATCCAGTACACCTCTTAGCAATAATAAAAATCAATTAATAAATTAATATTTGTAGAATACTGTTTTTAATTGCTCATTTCTTCATGGCTTTAAATAAAGAGAGGAAAGCATTGCCGAGAACAGCAGAAACTCTGAGTTCTGCCACTCCACCTTTCCTGGCACCCAAAAGACTGCTAAAAGATGATAATGCTTGCTCTAAACTGAATTTCACACAGCTCCTATCTCCAAATGGACTAACTCAGAAAGGAAAGTTGTTCATTAAGCACCAGGTAAAGGCAATGCATCCAACCAGTTAGAACCTGAGATTTGAAAATTGCACCTGAATTAATCTTGAGACATAAAAGTGGATAGAAATATACAAAAATGTTTAGGTGATTGCATACATAAGTAAATGTTTTAATGGCCAGCTCAGCTTAACTGTTTAAAAAAGAAAAGGAAAAAAAAAAAACCACAAACCCAAAACAAACCTGCAGTAGGGTATCCATTACATGAGATAGAGGTGGTAGGTACTGCAGCTTGTGGTGTACCTGCCTGTTCATCGTGTTCTCTTCTTGAAACTAGCAGAAGTAGTTTGCAGATACCTCACTCCGGTACAACACCCCACTGTGCTGGCGACACCAGGCTTCCTTCCCACCAGGCATGTTTTGTCTTTGTGGAATTAACTTAAAGCCAGGAACAACAATCCACCCTTCCTCTTGGTATTTATTACATGGCTTCTTACTGTCTGAAGGATGTTGATGTCTCTTGGATACGTTTTTGTAATTTTTCAGAACTTATTTTAGATGTTGTGTAATGACTTTTAAACTGAAGTTTCATGGTGATGTTTTTCAAGCTCAACTGATTAAAGTTTGTTTAATGGATCTTGAAGAAAATATATTATTCACCTTAATGAGAATTTATGCAAATCACTGCCACTAGCTTCTGCAGAAAACCTTTTCAATTAATTATAATTAGGCTTTTTAGTTTTAGGCTTCTGCCTTTTTTTCTACTAGGAAATTATAAGCATGGATTTTTTTTTCAGTTGTGGGAGATGAAGAACTTCATTGGTGTGATGTACAAACTCCTATACAAATGGGCTTGTAAGTGCAGAGCCCTTTTCACCCATGCTATTGAGATCAGGTCTAAGTATATACCCCCAGATATCCGTGATTGGAAAGAAGACAAAAGGAAGTTGGTCATTGCTGCTGATATACACATAAATTACTCCTTGTCTTTAGGAGAGTGATTTTATAGGAAAAATAGAGTATTCAAATATTGGCACTTCTTTCCAATACTTCTGAAAGTCTCACAAATACAGAAAGATCTCTCTCTAAATATAAGTATTTTTTCTACATATTTCATGGGCATTCCAATGGCTTGCCTGCTTAGCATTAATATAAAAAAACCTTACTTAAGTGGATAAACTGTTCTTTAAATATAGACAGAAATAGTTCAGTATAAAAGTTGCAACAACTCAGAACAACAAGAACAATGCACTTACCAGTAATAATACTTGGAACTATTTTTACAGGTATGGATTTACAGTGAAGAAGATGGTGCAAAGCTCTATATTGCAGAGATGAAGTCAGAAGTTATTAATTAGAACATATACTAAGAAGCTCCTCATATAAAAGTGAAATCCTCATTGTATTGCAACTGATTTCCTAAAAGTAGGTGCTTCTAACTCTTCTCAACAAAGAGCTACCTAGCACCACTTCGGTACTCATTTTATCAGCTAAGGCCAGAGAGGGAAAGCAGGAGATGATTTTTGTTACAGTCTTTCTAATGCAGAGTCTTACTTTTGGAGAACAGCACAAATGCAATGAATCTTGCATGTTCCCATTGTGTTGGACTGGACCAGAACCCAGACACTGCTTAGTTCCCCACCCTCTTCCTTGAACAGTGAAATCCCATCCCTGATCCCAGAACTAATCTTGAATCTCTCAAACCTCACCCATTCCCTTCATTGAACTCATGATTAATTTGGGAGGAGAAGGCAAAACAAGATGGGAGGGAACCACAAGGTTGTTACCTAGAATTACAATGCAGGGAAGCCAGTTTGCGTCTGCCACTATTTCTTCCACAGAACTGCTGGATTCCAGTCCTAGAACACTTGTGTTATAACAGCATCTCTCTTTAAAGGCAATCTAACACACCTTCCGTTGTTCTTGAGCTCCTATTAGGATTTCCCTTGCTGGAGCCCAATAAGGACAGAAACTAGGTAAAGACAAATGACTGCCTTGAGCAACCCATGTTCTACAAGCATACAGCTACCCATTGATGACAACTCCCCTAATGTCCCTCCTTCAGATCCTCAGGCATGGCTTGTTTTCTGCTACGAAATGGAAGTTCTAATCCACACTGATGGCTGCAATCATAGCTCCTATTCATAAAACAGAGGAATTCATAATTGGACATAGATACATTCCCTCATCTGCCACCGTTGTTAATCACGTGTCATTTAACCAGAAATGAAAGTGTGCTTCCTCTTAGAAAATGAAAGGTGAAATGACTGCTTCTAGGTCTACAGTCTTCTAATCCAGATCAAATGTGCACACAAAACAAAAAAGAAAAAAAAGTTACTACTCTCCAACTCTTAGCTCCACAAAATCAACCAGGGATCTGCAATCAAGCTGTTCCCCTCTGAAGCTTATATTGCGATGACTTAGGAGCAAAAGTTTGGTGAACTAATTCCAACTGCAGTGACATTTTATACAATGCAGTGCTAAACATTAAAGATCTCCAGAAGACATGCGTAGGAGTATAACTACTGTGCCCAAAACAGTGACACTCAAAATTAATGTACAGGACAACCATCTTGAGCTGAACATAAAAACAAGAGTCAAGCTTTGGAGCAGCAAGCAGATTCATTAGAAATTAAAAGGCAAAGCAGAATATTAAATAGCCACATAAACAAGGTGAAACCATGCTATGCTTTTAATTTGCAGGCAGAATTTGGCAGCTGGAACTTCATTAGCAATTCTCTAGGTGATGTATGAACCGGTTCAGCCTCCCATGACTGTACCTGTTCTGCAGGGCTAGCAGTAGTAAAAACGACATGATAGCTAGGATCATAAAGACAGAGATCACCACTTTCCAACACCCTCAATAAAGTGACACGGTTTATTTTTTAAGGAGCACTTAGCCCTTTTGGAAGCGTGGTTACAGTCAGATGACAGAAATAATTTTTTGAACATCAATATTCACTGCCAAGGGGGATATTATGATGCAAACTCACATCTTGTTTTGCCAGGAATACTGCCTAATCTGTTGATGTCTTTCTAAGAGTAAAAGAGATCTTATCTTACAGAAAAATAACTTAAATGCATCTCTTGGGGATTTTTTTTTTTTTTAATCCAAACAACTAAAATATTCACCAATATCCTAGTTCTGATTTCTAGGGAAAGGTACAATAACTTAACAGCCACTAGAAACCAGTGTTCAGGAGAACAGTCCAACTGATTAGGTTTCTGAGAGATGTTTAGCTCATGGGCTAAAGTGGTAAGCGTAAGTAAAAATTCAGGCATTTCAAAACAAATATTCCTGTAAAGAATTTGTTTGATATGAATGATGCTTTATCGGCCGATTTTCTTTTTATAAGAGCCATCTAGCCAAACAAAGATAATCTAAAGGAAGATAATTACAGCAGCAGCAGGAAGCTAACATTCAGTAACATTTTTCTATTATAAGTGATGCTTTCATGCACAACAACATTCAATACTGTAACGGCACAAACTGGCTTTCAGCACTGTAATTTCGAGAATTACAGTTTCAGAGCCTCAAGTATCTTGCTGCTGTAAGATTTCAGATTTGTTCTCCTGTAAGCAGCCAAACCTTTTAATATTTCTCCAGTTCTACATCAGATTAGAAGACATTTCCCCCTCCTCCAGCTTTTTTTTTTTTCGCTTGGCTTCTGTGTTCTGCCATTTCCACCTAAGAATGTAGGATTACTAAAGCATATTGGGGGGGAAAAAAAAATAATCACACAGTAATTAATATAATTACTTCTCCCTGCTAAAGAAATGAAATTTCAATACAAATCCATTAAGTTGTCCAAATATATGACGGTCCTTGTCAGAAACATCAACTGCATCCAATAAATGTTTTGGATTTTTTTTTTAAATGACTTACTTTTAAAAGAAAGTTTCCACCTCCTTTTTTCAGCTTTGATTACCCCACTGAGTTAAATTAGCTGGTCTAAAAGAAAAGCCACACACATTCATGCAGCCACAAACGCACATATTTATTTCCCTGAGCACAATTTCCCAATTCAGCCATTCTGCATAAGCCCTTAGGTTCTGATGGCTCTCACAAAGCTAAAGCTTGCTCTTAAAATGGGCAAAATTAAGTAAAGTGGGGGAAGATGCCTTTATGCCATTTTCCTCCCTTGCAAAACCATTCAGAAATAAATATGTATAAACTTCATTTAGTCAACAAAATGACGCTACACTTCATAGCTTTCCTGTGCACTTTTAGAAACAGAGGAGGAAGCGGCTGCCACAGTCACAGGCGAGCTCGGAAGGAAAAGAAATTATGTGTCGGAAAACCTTTCCCTGATAAATTACACAGCGACTTCCTCAGCCCAAGAGGTTGAAATAAATCTAAACAAAAAATGCCAGTATGTAACAGCCTTTGATATTCACTGCTGTTATCACCTTGCTCTGCAGAGTTACCAGGTATGGTAACTTTTTTAATATTTATAGGAAGAAATCTTCATTTTAGAAAGAGTATAGTTTAAAAAGAATAAGGGCCTGACTAGTTGAAACTAAATGTTGGACAGAGTTTTTTCTTTCTACTACTAAAACAGAGGAATTTCCCCCCCCATGTTTTCCTTAATAGCAAAAATGCAAAGACACTTTAGTATAACTAAAAGGTATTTTTTTAATTTTCTTTATTTTTTTCTTTTTACCCTACTTTGTGCTCGTGGTGTGTTTATGGACAACTGAAGGTGGAATACGTGTTGGTTGGTTTTTAACAGATGCTACAATAATCTAGAAATTAATCAGTTTACAGGAAAACAATGGGTTTTCCTTGTTGATAGTTGGAGTGAATGATAGAGGTGCTGCCCTCTCACCACGTGTTGATTTATGATGCAGCATTGGCTCTTAGGAACTTAATCTCTCTATTAAGCAAGTGATCAAAATTTCCAGTAATCTGCCCTTTTGGATGATGTCAGCTTTTAATAGTCAGGCTAAGAATTTCATCATGCCAAGGTCCAAACTCTTGTTCTGAAATGCAGATCAGAACATTTTTAAATTTGCCTGTGAGCTGTTGTGAATATGCACCCGTCCATTTTTGTCCGATTACATCAACAAGTCTATCATCAAGTATGTCAGGTTTCTATGTTTTTAACATATGTATGAACTTCACACCTTCCAATGTCCCCCTCTACACACCACAAATCCATTAAATATATTTGTGCAAAACCCAACATAGTTTGGGGAGGGGGGTGAAGCAAAGAAACATGGAATTGTTTCTTTCATACTACTGTCCCGTTATGCCCAGGGGGGCCAGGAGTCTTAAGAGCAAGCACAGTCATCTACAGTTCTGCACGAACAAAAGCTACAGCTAGCGAATTAGGTTAAACTAAATTAAACTGGTTTTTAATTTAGAACGTCCTTGTTCAGTCATTTTGTTATACCCTTGTGGGGACATTCTCAGTACTGCTGATGGGTATTTAGCCACCAAGTTTCTCACCTACAGTACTGTACAGGGGTGTTTTGAAAATTAATTAATGTTAGTACAGCACTTCAGAAGTGTAAAATACTATGTAAATACTAAAGGCATTCAGTTAATGTTAATAAGAGCAGTTTAGCTAAATCCCTATTCACCATAGTGAATGTAAGCATTTTATATTTTTAAAGTTCACAGACTGTCTATAAAAAGCCTGACAAACACTTAATAGGCACTGAATAGCACACTAAAAGCATGGACAGCCTCAACTTGCTGTTTCTGTACTCAATTCTGAATGAAGTCAACTCAGAGCAATCAACTCACGGGAACAGGAAGCCCACATGAAATCACAGTTTCCAAATGAAAGGGCAAGGAGTCTGAATGCCTTTTCTACTGCCATGACCCAAAAAGCCATAGAGGGCAATGAGATTGCTTTAACCACTGTGAACTTTGAATCATGTTGTAAAGGTCAACAATTATTAGCTAAGTAACAAAAAAAAAAAAAAAAAAAAAAAAAAAAAAAAAGAGCTAGCATCTTCATTACCCAAAAAATTCATTGCACTAGAAAAAGCAGTTCCTGTAGCAGCTCCTCGATATCTTCTCCTTCCTCCCTCCCCCCAGTCTCTGTACAATGTGATGTTGTTTTGTTTTCATACTGCACTGTAAAAAATTTCTAGGTTCTAAAGTGTGAAAGGCTACCTGGAATAAGCACATGTGGTGTTGCACCTACCCTGCTACACACAACCTACATAACCATTACCAATGTGAAAAATAGATTCCTTTATCCATAATCTAATCAAGAACAGAATTAATTTTATCAACCTTGCATTAAATGGTACAGTCAGAGAAGGACATCACTTTTGGACAGCAGTGCCAATTCTTCAACAGAAGAAATGGTTCTGGCCAAAAGATAAAGGACCAACTCTGGGTGTTATACACACTGTCCCATCTTCCCATCAATGGCCCTCCACCTGGCCATGGTTCCCAATGGAGGCAGGTTAAAAACCAACACTCCACTCTGCACTATTTACACAAGGTTTGTTTTTAACCCTCTAGCAGGACAGTTTATTCCATTCCAATATTAAATAGTCTCCATTAAAATTTACATGGCCTACTAAACCCAGGTGAACTTTGTTGTGATTTAACCCCAGCTGGCACCTAAGCCCCATGCTCACTCACTCCCCCCACAACGGGACGGGGGAGAGAATCAAAAGGGTAAAAGTGAAAAAACTCGTGGGTTGAGATAAAGTCAGTTTAATAGGGAAAGCAAAAGCCACGCATGCAAGCAAAGCAAAGCAAAGCAAGGAATTCATTCATTACTTCCCATGGTCAGGAGGGTGTTCAGCGTTCTCCAGGAAAGCAGGGCTCCAACACACGCAATGGTGGCTTGGGAAGACAAACTTCATCACTCCGAGTCTCCCCCTCCTTTCTTTTTCTTCCCCCAGCTTATATACTGAACATGACATCATATGGTATGGAATATCCCTTTGGTCAGTTGGGGTCAGCTGTCCTGGCTGTGCCCCCTCCCAGCTTCCCGTGCACCCAGCAGAAGACTGGTGTAAGCACTACTTAGTAACAATTAAGACATCAGTGTGTTATCAACATTCTTCTAGTACTAAATCCAAAACACAGCACTATGCAAGCCACTATGAAGAAAATGAACTCTACCCTAGCCAACTTAATAATAGACATCTGAATGTAACTATGTGGCTGGAGCAAAAGTGGAAGATTCATACTAATACCTGTGTAACCAAAAAGGCCTGAAAATATTTCTTCTGTTCTATGTATGTATACAGAAGGTAGAGGTATTACTGATCTCTGCCATCATTACTTCCTGCTGGAGATCAGTAAAGGTACTGGTAGTCTGCACAGATACACCTAAATTTAAACCTCTCTCAGCTGTGTAATAATGAGCTTCACTGAACAAGCTGGTCTGAAGCTACACAAAGCAGTTCACATTTTCAAATCAGCGTTCAAAAAAGAAAAATCATACCTTGTATATGCATTCATCAGATCAGTAGGAAATCAGCATGTTTCTTTTCGCTACCACTTCCAGACTACAGAAATAGGCCCTTTTACACCCCGCAGAAGTTGATACACTTCAGAGTTCAAATGTCTGGTGCTGCTGCAGCAATGTCAAAGTTTGATGCAACATGCACGAGAAAAGGGTTTCTGGCATTCACATTTCACTTAATCCCTAGTTCCAGATGCCTGGCTTCAACACTAACATTAAAAGAGTCGTGACTTCATTTCAGAAGATCATTTCTGTTCGTAGGACTTTAGTAGCAACTTTCACCACTAGTGAGTTTTATATTCATAAGACGCAATAGCTGTCAGTCAGACATCAGTTTAGGGGCCCATACCTAAAAAGACGTCTGTATACAGACTGAAGTCCTGCCATCACTACTTGGACAAGCCATGCACACCGCTACCTGTTCCCAATAGCAACGCTATTTATGTGCCTGATTTCTACAGCTCAAATGAGCCCGCTACCTCTGATGGGTCCCATTTTATTGGCATCTCCAAGTCTCCAGGGTCTTCTCACATTTATTTGCAAATCATAGCCTGTCAAAAGAAACACTGTTAACTATAGCTAGGATAGAGGGCCAAAAAAGGCAAATAACAGCACTGAATATACCCAGATTTATTTTCAGAGCAAAATTTCCCTTAAAAAGGGATGAATAAAGTAGATCGCTAATCTAAGCAATTTGAGAATAGAGAGTGATTACCTTATTCTAATGGCAATTAGAGCACTCCTAGAATACTATAGCTGGAATACTTCCCACAACACTACAGTACTCAGTTGCTGTCCACTGTCATTCCACATGCATACAATTATAAAAAATGTAAAATACTTGAAAAATTGAAAATATTTGAACCAACAAAACTAGCTGTTCACTGGTAAGAGTTTTATGCTATTAAGCTAAAAAAAGTTCACTTTACAGCGGCATTTAAAAAAAAAAAATCACATTTTAAAATCTCAATAGGGTCCCTGCATTTTAATGCAAATATTTTATTTTAATTAAAGTTGATTGAGTAATGCTACTATTGTGACAGTAGCAATACTTTAGTGCATCTGCCCCAGGCTTTTTGCAAGGCCTGCCCCAAACAGACAAGTCAAAAAGCTTGAGACCCTTTTATTGAAGCAGTTTATCTATCCTCAGTCAATGCTTGCTTCACCTTTAGTCTGCTTTTAAAAGTATCAACAACAGGTATGGAATAAAGCAGCGAGCAACCAGAGAGGATAAATAAAACCCCTGAGTTACAGACAGAAAGTACAATGTGAGCAATACAGAACAGTACAGTATTCCTTCCTTCCTTCCTCTGTAGGTTTTTAGACTTTCAGGATTTTTGAAAGCAAGAATGAAACCCCAGGACCAAAACCATAATAATTATAACAGCAACAACAACAACATATGAAAAAAGTTACCATGATTCTTCCAAATATCTAATCACAATGATGTGCCTAGGGGCAGACTTGCTCACTTTGTGTCAGATTTTATTAATTAAGGTTCTGTGATGAACGGTACAACTATTTAATCTGTTGCCAGTTCACTGCTTAAATAATGTGTGCTGTACATTTTGTTAGAGAGATGGGTAATAAGGATGTCTCTTAACATCAGCTGATTGCTACAGCTCCAGGTCACATTGAACCATCTGGAAAAGCAGGAAATTATGCCTCCGTGTCCCAAAGACCAACAGAAGCCTTACGAGTTGGAGGATCTTTCAGAGCTGGCTTTGCCAAACACACTATCTCTGTGGTCTAACGAAACAGTGCTTAAAGGATCAGTACACATCAGTAGTGTTTGCCACGCTCACCTCAAGCAAAGGGGATGCAGATCAAGCCTTGGTGGTGGTCACATAACTCAGATCACCAGAATTTTAACGCCTAAAGAAATTACTGAACTATACAGAGAAATTCTTTAGGGATCCGACTTTAAAAAACTTCTTGATCCATAATTACTTGTCTGTAGAAGAGCAATAAAAAAAAAAATTTACCCTGCTGTAAGGATAAATATTACAAAGACGTGGAGGAGCTCAAATACTACAGTGATGTGGGTACACAGCCACTGTTAATGGAGAACTCTGTTTCAAGCACAAGAAGTAAAATAAAGGCAGAACAAGCACTAACTTGCTTGACAAATGAAAATAATTATAAATAGTCCTACCTCCTCCCTTTTCCCTTTATATATTTTCTTTGGAAGACATTAGTTTGATGGAATGGAGAGGGATTACATCACTAGTGGGAAGTGTACAAGTAATATCGCTGAGACATTACATGTTTTTCTCCAGTTGAAAAGAAAAATAGCAGTTTGGCGTTGGGGCCTCCGCTTGAGCTCTGCGCTGAAGGCACTCATCACCGCAGAGGATCCCATTTGGGAATTTTCTTTCTTCTGTTGTGGGTGGAGGGGAACAAAATTCTACTTATTACCTAAGCAAACATAATAGTCCCGGAAGGAAAATATTAGGTGTTAATATTTTCATTGAACAACATTTCAGGACAGAAAAGCAGAAAAGATATGTAAAAGAGCTTTTAAGATTTAAGTGGAAGTGCATATCTGGATATCGCTTCAGTGACGGAAATCGGATTTTGACAATGAATTAGCTTCAGAAAGATCTAGATTTATCTGAATACCCTGGCAGTATGAAAAATGAAAGATCAGCAGTGAATCAGTTAGCTTTGCGAACAATCGGGTTTCATGCCAAATTCTCCTCTCAAAGACTCCTTGTGTCCTCGTAACGCATGAAGTAGGTTACAGGCTTTAAAAATACCATATACAATGCGAGAGTGGCTGCTCTGTGCTCACGATTGTGACCAATACAACAACAAAACATCAGTCACTATGTTACCCATTAATTTCTTTGAACTCTGGTTTACTTTTGGAAGTGGTTGCTACTGAGCAAATACGCCCAGTGCCTGCCTGTATGTACACAAGCCCTGTATGTACAGAATAATTCTTTATTCACACATACACACCTTATTAGTAAATACTGGACTGCATATTACTCAGAATACCAAAATGTCACTTTTATCATTAGCAAAACAAACCTTGTTTGCCCCTTTCCATGCCAACTGTCTGAAAGGTTCATGTTTCTTCACTTACTTGAAATAACTTGAGGTCTGCAATTATCAAGCCACTAACATTTTTATGGCAGCCCAAGTGAGATAGCACAGGAAAATCTTTTTAAGCGTGAAACAAGATGCCTGCATTTTTCATGATCTTTAAAGCCTGTCTGTAAAAAGCAGCAGGTGGAAGAATGCAAAGGCTTTCCAGTCATCAAAATTAAATGTACTGAAAGCAATAGAGAGTGCGTGCACATAACGACCTATCCTAATGATCTGCATTTGTACGCAGAAGCTATCAGCTCTAGCTCCCTTAATTTCTCACAATTTTTTTGAGCTAATCAGGTTTTAATTATGCCTGTAACTGTTCTGAAAATTCCTGCTTCCTTAGACTTTCTCCCTACTTCTCTATTCAGACTATGAAACAAGTTGCAGCTCAGTACTTTCCGAATAAGCAGCAAAGACATCTCAGTTCAATCCCTTCCTAGATTAGCTCTAAAGGACTTTTACCCAAATGGTTTTATACAAAAGCAAATGTCTCCAGTTCTTAGAAGTCTGACATAAAAGTCTAACACATCATTCCATTGGAAGCAGCATCCAGGGAAAAAGGCATCTATTCACACGACAAACACGCACTTTATGCATGGGTTCACAACACAACCCGTGCAGAGAGCTGTGAGGCCGTTCTGCCAAAGGCAAATTAGATCCTATGAAAGGGAATGCCTATTTTATAAAGCTGGTACTGAGAATCTGTTTCTTATAACACATTTTCCAAAGCGTAACAGAGCTCCTCTGTCCCTCCCACATTTCTGGACTATACACCCCCAGATCAGGGAAAGGTCACAGATCTGTGAATCAGCTGTGTTTGATACGAGGCGGAAGCAAGGCTGTGTAGCCAGCGTATGAAACATTTGGACCACAGCAGGAGAGCATACAGCGAGGGCCAAAAGAGTAAGCTTATGCTGAGCACATAAGACATAACAGGTCTGTAAAAGTAATGACTTCCAGCCTTCAAGAAATACTCTGTGGCATTCCAAATCAATATAGCAGCAGCCCTTTTCCTGCCCTGACCTATAAGATGTCATCCTCTAACAAATGACCCAGAGGACTACATGCTTTTTTTTATTTATTTTATTAAGAGAATGCAGAATTACTTTTTGGCCGGAAAGAAGGGATGATTTAGGTGTGAATGAGCATATCTTACTGAGAACCTTCAACAGAAACAAAAGTATGAAGCAAGTTTTACAGCAACAGCAAGTGAACAACAGCAGACAAAGGCTTTGCAGAAAGCATGCCCATCCTGGAAGCTTTTAACAGCTGCACAGTTGCTCTGTGCCACCCCCCAACACACACACCCCCCTCCCCAACTCCCCAAGTAAGTCACCACTTATTTGAAGCCACATCTGCCCAATTATCTTCCTTCAGCAAGGACTGGCCAGACAATTGGAAAGACCTGCATGGCCACCTTTCCATGCTACCATGAAGCCACAAAAGGCGAGGGAGGGAAAAGAGCAGGAACCATGAACCAAGTTTTAAATAAAGGAAGAAAGTAAGAGAAATCTATTTGTAACTGTGACGAAGGAAGAACAAGAACTAAAAACGCTTTCAGGTCTTAAGCAGTGTGAACATGCCTGTCCAGAAGGACATGGTGACCCAGGCTCATCATTCACGTGTTGCAGCTCAGCATCCACAGGGTTCTCAACCCTACTGTTAGGCTCCAATACAGTGGGGAAGAAAACCTCTCACCACCCTCCTCTAGCTTACCTCTTGGGTCTTCTGAAGGAGCATTTGAGAGCATCGATGCTTACACCTAACATTCACATCTTCCATGCGCATGTGCGTAACTGAACGATCCCCCCCTCAAGCACCAGCTCTCCTACAAGGTGAGCCCCCTTCTTGACTGCACTCAGAGGATGAAAATGGTAGACTGTCATCTCTGAACGCTGAGGAACAGCATTACATTCCAGGAAAAAAGGAAGGAATTTGGTTTGCAGTAATCTATCCTTGGTCTATTTGGCCAAATCTCTTCAGGACAAGGTCTTTCTCTCCTGTGTGATCACACTAGATGCTATACAGTGAAGCCTGCCCTCAGCTGGAACCCCTCACAACTCCAGAGCAAGTACAAGTCACAGAAGACCCACCACCTCTATTTTCTTCTTAATTAGTTGGATTAGTTAATTAGTTGGATTAGGTTGGATGTTTTTGGCTGGAACATGGTACCTCACCTGGGAGGAGGCAAGGGAGGGCGACAAGGGGCAGGTTCAAGCTTTAGGAAAGTAGTTCTTGTGTAAAAGAACAGCTATGTATCTGCCCATCTCACTGCGCAAGTAGCAGATTAAGATGAAAAGCAGCAGTGCTCATTATCAATCGCAGCAGTCTGCTATGAATTGCTTACTTTGTTACCTCCAACACACTAAATAAATGGTATTACCCAAGTATTTCCCAAAGGAACAGTCTCTATGAAGAATTAAGCAAATGAAGCCAAAAGACAAGGTCTTCAGCTTCCCAGCAGCCTTCTGACATTTAATTTATTATCAGGTTATTCATAGAACTAGACACCCCCCCCTTCAAAGCTATTTTTCCCCCCACACTCTTCAGGGAAGAATCCATCATAATATTTAGTATGCAATCATTTTTCTTCTGCTTTTAAAGTAGTTTTCTAAATAAAAGCAAGCTTTGAGTGATCCACACACTTGTATTCCCATATATACCCATGTAATTAGTGCAACAATGTGCTTAAATATTGAAACACAAGGATATATTTAAGTACACCAGTACATGATCTTGTTGCAGCTAATCTTCCTTTCAACCACATTAATTTTTTCAATTAATTACTTCAAAAAGTTTGTAATCTAAATAACATCAGCTGAGAAAATAAAAAATGTAACACATGCATCATGCTTTAAAATACCCATGGCCTGCCCCCAAATAATCCAGATTTCTATATATTAAACCAGTTGTGGGTTTGCATATAGCAACATTTAGTCTATGCATACACACAAATCCTGTGATAGCAGAGCTCTTGCCCATGATCTCTGAAGTACCAACATGGCAGATGTCATGGCAATTTTTTTTTTTAAACAATGTTTATATTAAATTAGAATAGACTGAAGACAATTTTGACAGTTTTGAATTTAAAGTGACAGTGGCAATGCCCTAAAATGTCTTAGACAAAGACAAACGCAGCTTTGCTTTTCTACACACCCGCTAGGGAACTTATTACATCTATGCTTGCCACTAAACAAGAAGCTTTTCTTTTTATAAATTGCAACTCAGCTAAAACAAACAGCCTGCTTAGCTCTCACATTTGAGAGAATCAGAAGCGAGTGTGAAATGGGGCAATGAACCCAAAATAAGGAATAGCAACTATGTTAAGTGTTGAAAGAAGTGAAAAGCAGAGAAGGTAAATTGGAAGCCAAATGGGTGATACCATACAAGAGAAATATTACATAAAAGAAACACCGTAATAACACTAAATTAAAACATAAACTATTTTACAGTTTCTAATATGTTGAATTAATTATGCTATATAGGAGGAAGGAGGCTCTTTTATTCAGTAGGAATAAAATCCTGTAAATTGCCTTCAGGGTGCAATTTCAGTCTTATTTCTAGTAACCTGATGTATATGCTTTACAAAAAAGGTAACTGGAAAAAACCCTTATCCTATGCAGATATAATTTCACTTTCTCTGCTAGTAGGCATCAGAATAAAGGGACACCAGTGCTGTACATTCACCGGAAAACATCTAGCTGCATCATTCATTACCACACACCATCAACTTGAATTATGATTTTCTGCTTACCCTCTTTTATTGAAGGGTAAGATGTAGCATACTGAAAAGTGAAAAATAACTGGATGTTGAGGACCACGAGGTTGAATCTACATGGAGATATAAAGCATTTTGATGAGCATTACAGGGATGAAAAGAAGTACAGCCCTTACAAGTGAAATATTGCCTCTCTCCGCTGTTAGAACTCTTTAGGAGAGTTAAGAAAACAGCGGATAAGGAAGAAGCACTGAATGTAGGTTACATGTCCTACATCAGAGGCTGTTTAAAAAAAAAAAACAACAAAAAAACCAACAAAACACAGCGTTGGTAACCACAGAGTGAGTAGTAAAGTCCTGTCATGGCCTGAAAGCTGGCCAACAGGTAGGAAGCAAAGGAGTATTAATAAATGGCCAACTCTCAGCATAGAAAGAAGTTAACAGCGGTGTGCCCTGGGGAGCTGTGCCGAGACTTACAGTGTTCCATGTATTTATTAATGACCTAGAGGAGATGGAAAAAAAAATGCCGATGGCAGGAAATTATGTAGGTTAGCCAAGATGAAACGCCACTGTGAGAAGTTCCCAAGCAGCCTAGCAAAACTAAGTTGGAGGTAAATCTTCCTGCATATTTAAATAAAGCACACGCACCTTCACGAAGGACAAACTGCCTCTATATTCCTAGGCTTACAGTTTATCTCAAAAATCTCTTCACTACCATGTCTGGTGCAAGCGAGATGGTGAGTCTTCTCATTTTGATTTGTATAAAGTGGGAGTAACCATTTATGTTGGTGGAAATTCTGATATAAAAATCCCCCCAAAAAGGAGGATCAGATCTTCTAATACTTTCAAATGGACCTAAACGCAATAGAGGAAAGATTAAAATAGAAAAATACATGTGTAACAGTGCTACTAAACAAATCAAAGGTTTGCTTTCATCCTAACAGATTCAACCTTGGTGATTTCTTCTAAAAAGACAGTGAATTTCCACTACCTTTCACTGATTTTGACAAAAAGCTCAAGAGATCAATGCTGACATGTAAGGATGGAATTGAAAGAAAATGGTATTTTCATTTAAAACATGGCAGCTAGAACAAACATATAAACCTTACAAAAGGCTCAGAATAAATTCTTAATACCCATCACAAGGTCTTTAGAAAGATCCAGGAAGCACCTCTGCTGTTCCTCATATTAATAAATTATTGAAAAATGGGAGGAGGGGAAGAAGGGAGTAACAGTAAAAATGAAATTACAAAGTCTGCTGGTTTTAGTCCAAAAAATTAACGCCAACTTTGAAGAGTTGCAGAAAACCCTCATGATATTTTGCAATCAGGCAATGACTTACATGACAAAATTCAGTATTAGGAAATCCAAATATATTCTATGGATTGTATATAGTCAAGAAGAACATAACCTGAGTATACCTATGTAGAAAGTAATAGACTTTGACATAGCTATTGCCCATAAAGAAAAAAAAATCTCAGGAGTTAAAAGATACTCTTAAAACTGAGTTTTCATGTTCATTTATTTTAATGTTCAAGTATAAGGATTTTTTTTTCAAAATATCATTATCTCATGCTACATACTTATGGATGCACCCATTTATTTATTTTGAGGCCCCATGCTCAGTTTTGTTTTCCTTTTCTTAAAAACGGAACTAGAAATCATACAGACAGGAAAGATATGAACATATTCCATACAAGGAACAGCTGAACAGACTGAGATCCTTCAAACTGGAAAAAAAGACCAAAAAAAAGCCACAGGACAGAGACATGTAAATATTCAATAGTATGTAGGAAGTGAAATACAAAGTGGGGTTTTTGCTTTACTGTTTCTAACATACGCTCTAATGGGTATTCAGTGCAGACCCAAAATCCAGATTTTTGGTATTAAGGTTCCAGGGAAGTATCACTGTGTTTTCCTCTGCTCTCATACACACCTCTATTCACCTGCCATTCACTCCCGTGAACACAACAGTAGGCTAGATGGATAAGTAATTTGATCTAGTATGACCATTCGTACATTCCTATTAGGGAGAAAAAAGGTTATGATCAAAGAACGCAGGGAAAATTATTAAAGAAATGACGGCTTGGGGGTTAGAATTTGTATGAGCTAGCATTAAAAAACGATAAACTGCCACATACAATAGCCTTTCTGTTTTTTAAGTGCTATAATATGAAAATCAGTGTCAACGTGGGAAATGCTTAAAAGCCAAATGTTGCTGATAATAATCATCACAAAACTTACTCTCTTTAACTTAAAAGGCTTATTCATAATTTTAAACACAGCCATACAAAAGGCGTCGCAAACGACGACCTGAAGACACAGGCACCATAGCAAAAGATGCACATCTAGAAATTTAGTGTTAAAGAAAAGGTTTTGTTACACCTTGAGTTCGACTCTTCTTTGCCTTGCATCATGCAGTCATTTATACCAATAGCAGAAGTGTCGGTAGAAAAGCCAACAGAGAATTCCTAAAATACTGCCAAATGAGAATGCAGTGGTTTATACCTACTCTGCAATAGCCTGACTAGCTGCAGAGTAATTGAGCATTAAGACCTGATTTACTGTGAGAAAAAGGGGATGGAAAATGCCCAATTATTTAATGACCTTTTCCAACCCCACTCCACTAGAGAAATACATAAATAAATAAAGCATTCAGAATGCAGCAGGAATAATGAAACGATGCTCTTACACAAAACTAGTGGGGGAAGAGAGCTCTCTAATTTAGATAAGGAAAAAAAAAGTTTTCATAGTAGAAGCAAGAAAGTGGAGTAGGTGGCATTAAGTCTTGGAGGATATTGACTCAAAGAGTTTAATAAGTCTATAAAACATTAGCAACATAGATAAGAACAACATCCACAGCTGCAGTAAAATAAAATTACAGAGGCTATGAGGAGTCAAGTTCCAGGGGGTTTTTAAACAATCCATAGGTAGTCTAACTTTATATTTAGCTCAAAAAACCCAGAGATTTTCACACCAGTCTTTACATAGTTTTGCTCACTTTTAGGGGAAAAATATTTCAGTACATTTCCCACATAAGTGGAACACAAAATTTTTAAATGAACTATTAAGCTAGCTCTTAAATCAAATGGCATCAGCATACTAGTTTTGAAATCAGCATTAAAAAGCATTTTATGTTTTATAAAAATCTTCAGGTAATAGAAAACAAAACCAAGTTCAGAGACTCATGGGTTCTAAGCAGAGAGGAGTCTAGCTCTGCTTTTTTTTTTTTAATAGAGTAAAAATGAAGCTGTTTGGAAGCAAAGTAACATTCAGGAAGGTATCTGTAAACCAGAGAGTGATGAAGGGGTGAAAAGCTCCATGCTGCTTTAGGAAGAGGAAAGCAGCGCTGTGATTAAAAACACCTGAAGAGACCTTATGTGTCATGACATTTTTCTATATTACAGTTTTTCCTCTTGTTCACTTAATAATACGATATCTTATAACTATAGTCACAGACATGGTACATGCCAAATCCATCAGCCAAAGCACTCTTTTTTTAAAAAAAACAATCGGACAAAGTTTCCTGTTTAAGAGCAATTTGAGGCTGTGATAGGATCACAGAAAGCTCAGCAGTAATCACTCACGGCAAAGATACTGGAAACAAAATGCACGCACACATGAAATCCATGTTCCTACATTACAAACCACAGATACACGCGCTAAAAAGCTTTTACTCCTATAATTTTTCTTCTATGTAGTAATTTTTCAATCTGATGAACAAACAAGATGACTCAAGACCAGAGATGCTTTTTTCCATCCTGTTGGCAATTTGCTTATTATAGTGCTTCTCTCAATATTCAAACATACCAACGAACTTTTAACACACTAATAATCACTCTTAGCCTGCTGCATTCTAGTTTGCTATTTGCAATTCTCAAAAACATTCAGCAAGAAAGTAAGTTTTCCATCTTAGCTGACTGGATCTTTTAGCATTGTCTAATCAGTTCCGAATAATAAGGCCCACAGCTCCCAATTAAAAGGGGATGGTGCACAGTCGTCTTTGCTCACAAACTTCACTCAAAAAAGCACTGAGGTCTCACAAACAAAAACTTCTGGAAGTAAAACTTGTATCACTTTTCAAGCTTTTGCAGACTGTATTTCCTTGACCAAGTAACTTTACACACCTGTAAATATGGACATAAAACTCAGTTTAAGCTGGTTTTGAGTATAAGTATTCTGGAAT
The DNA here is from genome assembly GCA_034008185.1 of Gorsachius magnificus. NCBI lineage: Eukaryota > Metazoa > Chordata > Aves > Pelecaniformes > Ardeidae > Gorsachius > Gorsachius magnificus. The sequence goes on from CM067081.1 coordinate 172,563,074, forward strand.
TATTCATTTCATGAATGCAGAATGCAATCTTCAAGATAAAAGAAACAAATGTTTGTGCATTTCCTAACTGAAAAGTAGCTTGGATTTTAAAAATGGTTCTCAATTTATAATGGACTACTAAGCAAACTTTATCACATCATTCCTCATACTGAGCATGAACAACAAAACAAAAAAACCAAAAAGCCAGACCCACAAAAAAAAAAAAAACCACAGGAAAAAACCCCAAAGCATCTGCAGTTTCTGAACACCACCACCATCAACCTTCCTCAAATTATGATGATATTTTGACACAATGAAAAAGCCAGAAAACTATAAACAGGTTTAGTTCGTGTGCTTTCCAAGCCATTCTAGCTATCTCAGGAGGTACTTGTAAAGACTGTACTTATCTTACTGAGATGCACCTGGGCAAACCCATATTCTATCAAATACACTCGACAATGTATTTACAGGATAGTCTAGTGGATTGGTGCAACGTAACAACATTACAGAAACTATTCAGAAACCAAAAATTTTATTGGGAAGATTCATAGTTTTAACCAAGCGCTCCACGACAAAGAAAGAGTAGAAACAGATCATTTGAGGGTAATTTATACATCAGGTTTGGCTCTATTCATCCAGCTGCTGCAAAATATTCAAGTTATTCTGTGAAGCCCTGACATCAAATGCCTAGGAGTTCCTCTGCACTACTTTTAGGAGGAATGCAAAGGCAGCCCGGCACACACATAGTCTTGCACTATTTGAATCTCCAATATAATAGTCTTTTATCTGGCGCTCTCAAGTGTTTTGAATCAACAGATACGTTTAAAAGAATCAAAACAGAATTTGACCACAGACAGGCAGGGCACCAGCGTACTCCTTTATGAATGTGTTATCTAGCTAGTCAGAAGAGCACACCAGCGCTGCAGTGTTTGAGCACTTGGTATCTTAACCTCACCGCTTAATAACAACATAATGCGTCTCGTATGGTAAATGCTCGGAGTGCAAGCAGTTAGGGCAACTGGGAAAATGCATTGCATCACTCTGTTTGGGACCACCAATGCAGTCTTTGGACAAGATCCTGCTTTCAGGAGGACACGGCTGAAAACAGCTCTCTAATTAGCATCAGACAGGCACAAGCTTGAGCAGAAAGACAAGGGCCAACAGACTGAAGAGTAGGTCAAGCTACCAAAACTCTATGGGACAATACACAAGCTACAGGGCAGCAAAGCTTCTCATCGGTGGGGACAATAAGCTATGCTAAAATCTCTAAAACCCTCCTCCTCCCTCTCACTCCCTCCCCCTTCCAAAGGGGGAGAACAAAATTAAATGGCTCTGTTGTCAGTGTGACACGATCACTAATTAGCAGTTACAATTTTCTGAATAAACACAAATAAACAGAGGCCAAGTCCACATGACTTGCAGCCAAAAATATTTATGTTGTATATAAGGGCCCAATTAGCCAAGCATTACAAAAACACAAACATTCCCTCACAAAATTTCACTCTTCCCATCATACAGAGGATAGGAAATATACAGAAACATTTCTGGAAGAAAACCAACTGTACCTATTCAGCCACTGTTTTACTTTATTACAAGGATTGACTGATGCTTAAAAAAGAAAAAAAAGGCAATAATTAAAGATCAGGTTTGTTTCTCAAAACCAAAACTACTATTGACTGTTGCTCCAGAGTAAATGCTCCACACCCCTGAAGGGATTCTCCAGTGACATAAGGCACTCTGAACTTTAGATGCCTACCTTTGAGAAATAAGCACTCTTCATTTTCAACATCAACTTTAAGTGAGTCATGCCCAGAGTGACTATTTTCCTCCACTGGCTTTGAAGGGAACCCAAAACACTAGCTTAGATGTTAACATATATATTGGACCTCTGTTGGTGGTGGATTTCTTTTTCCTTTTCAAATTTCATCTCAGAGTGGGGTAAACACACCACTGTCTGGTTTTGCTAAGCTGTTACAATAAGGGCATCGTATAAACTTCACATCTTCCTTAAACCTTGATGAGATGTCTGTCCTTTTTCAAAAAGGTCAAATTTCCTAGTGGAATTAAAAAAAAAAAAAAAAAAAAGAGGAAAAAAAAGAGAGAAAAAAAAAAGGGTTGCTCTCATCAGAGAACCAAATTTACCTGCAGCTGCTTTTCTCAGGAACGAGCTGTCAGCAGCCAGCAAGACCGTCACTTCTCGTGGCTTCCCTGGCATCAAGTCAAACTACTCTAAGCCCAACGGGCCAAACCTCAATATAATGCATAGCCCAGGCAGGAAATGGCAATGGGAAATGAGTGTACGCTGTGGAGATTTGGAGGGCAAAACCCAGGTTTACATGTGGGGGAGGAGAAGGGAGCTGAGGCCATTGGAGACCAAGGGCAGAGGAACACAGGGCAGGAGGGAAAAAAAAAAAGTGGATGGGAAACCAAATGACATCCAAAAGGGACTGGGTTCTGTCCTATTCAGTGTTTTATATTGATTATTATAAAATATATCAGAATAAAAATTATCACCCATGTCTTAACTGGAGAAAGAAAACACTTCCCAGGACTCAAATCTTCCTAATCAGTTAAGGAACTTTGCTGAAATGCAATGACTAAATAGCAAGCCATCACGTAATTATTTTATTTAAGGAGGTATACATTGCATTGCTAATCCTGTAAGCCACACATTTATAAACAAATGGGAAAACATGATTTGAGGTTAACACAAATTAAAAGGATGCTATTTTAAAATATTTCCACATTTTTCGAGGCTTCAGGAATTATTGCTCAGTATGTTTTTCAAAATATCCAAGTGACTAAATGAGGAGACTCTTGAAAATACGATGAGAGCGGTAGTAAGAGTAAAAAGGTGGTCACTGTTCCAAAGACAGTAGAAGGATACATATGAACAGAGCCAGCGCTGAGTGACCAAGAGGAACAGGCCAAACTGCCGAGATAATTCTAAACTTCTGAATTCACAAGGGGAGGCAGGAAATGGGCTGAAACCTTGGGACAATGAAAGAAAGACTTGTTTTTAAGAGTCAAATCTGAAGTCATCATTCCAGCAAAATGAACATCAAAGAGGAATTTCAGACAAAGTCAATGCAAGACCTGACTAAATATTGTAGTCTTTAGACTACTTCAAAACCTAAAAATTTAGGGCAACAGATGTTTCAGCATAATATAGGTCAGGAACAGCAGTTCAGCATGTTAAAATAAATCAGTGCTTTCATATTTGAGTGTTGTTTACAGATAGATGAATTGGAAAGGGGATAACCTTGCCAAAAAGAACAATGCAATGGGGCCTCTTCTAAAACAACACCTGTACATTAACTGTTTATTAACTGGCATATTTCATATATTACTTATTTTAACTTAACTACAATGAATGCTCTAGAGATTGTAACATTTAAATGCCAATCTATATTCCTATTGGTTCAAGTCAAGAATCTATATAAAATCCAACTTATTTAATATAGTGCATTGAATCTTTCAGGAAATTTTCTCCCAAGAAGGAGAAAAATCCCAACTTACTCTCACAGTACTATATATGCCTAATACATGCCTTATGTATAATACGTTAAACATGCATTCAGTCCTCATTTCAGTCATAGATAAGAATTAAGAAAAAAAAAATAAATGTCACTAACAGTTCAGATTTTGGAGCACATTCTTCTGTCTTGAAAAACAAAGTTGTTGCTTTTTAAAATGCAATTTGCCTTTAATAGCTTCTCCTTAAGGAGCAGTTTTGAATGTAATGGGGCAAAAAGATGTGTTTTTCTGGTTGCTTATGTGCAACATCATACTATTCTGCTGTAAAGGATGGAGGAGAATTTAGACTTCAGGGAAAGTCCATCTAATTCCCTTTCTCAAGGTCTACCATTAAAGTCAAAAGACTAATTATTCTTAAGCTTCAGGAGAGATTGATTTTCATGAATCTTTAGACTGGAAAGTTACAAAAAATTGAGGTGGGAGGAAAGAGAGAGAATGGAGGTGGCAATTAACTGTAAAACTATCTATGATAAGCAAGTAGCAAGTTGCGTTAACCACCAAAGAAATTAAGGAACAAGCATTATAACAGCAGAATATCCATTCTGTGGTTTTCGCAATTCATCAGCACCTTTCAAAATACCAGTTTGGGATATGACTGAAAAGGAAGAGCATAGATTTTAAAATTAACTTCAGAAATAAGCTTACTGATTTAAAGGAAAACAATTTTTCCTCATTTCCTTTATAATAGCTTTTCCTTTTTTCTATTACTTGACACAAGAAGTGACCATCCTTATAATTAAGTGTAATTTAGAAACCTAAAAAATTGCTCTACTTTTGTTCGTGAATTCACTTACACCACACCGCCATACAAAAACATTACAGTATCTCCAAATTCTGATCTGCAATTCAATCTTTAGAATTCTTATGCATTTGGAGAAATTCAAACAAATGCATTATTCTATGCTGAGCTAAAGCTTCACTACACAGCACCGGCATTTAACATATCTAATAACTCCAAACTTCAGTATTTTAGAAAAGAAGCATTTATTGAAGAAACATTTTTGAGATAACATGCTCAAGACCTTAATGCAATTTATTCATTTGAGAGGGATTCATTTAGGACAGGTCTTTAACTGAGGGATTCCTCATGAAACAAAATGCAGTCTCTCTGCTTGCTAAGTTATATACAAAAACTTATTTGCAATGTAACTGCACAGTTTTCAAGGGCACAGCTTGGACAAGAGTTCAGAATTTGGCTAAACCAGCTCTGAATACTTTGGTTTTCATACACAAAAATCATAGGTAGCACCATACCCCAACTTCTCTAACAGCAGCTTGATCCCATAAAGCCATTCCTCGCTGACTTCAGCGTAGAAAAGCTCTGAGGCACTAAGGAGTAAGTGGCCAAAATTATTCCACACCTGTACAGTTACAGGATTCCTGCCTTTTTAAGGAGTTGCAAAATATGGATTTATTCATCTCCTTTTCCTTCCCCCTTCCCAAACGAGACAGTTTAATCGTGACCTGGCACATCACAACCCTCTGGAATTTGATGCTATTCCCAGCACTGATCAATCAGGACCTCAAAGTTAGATGGATGCATTAAGGCCCAGAAGATTTTAAAGTACAGGCTTCAGTTTGTACAGAGCTGGCAATGGTTTCGCTCCCCCCTATTGTTCAGTGATCCACAGAGAGTTCTTACAGATGCTGAAAGTTATACTGCAGTGAAACCAAACCTTTAAAAGAGCAAAAACAGAATGTGATTGAATGAAGCTGCAAACCAGAGTGAAGACAGCCTTTAGCAAGATTCTCTAAAAAGGAAAAACAGGCTTAGTATTTTGCAATGACAAAAAACCCTCCACAAGTTTGAGACTTTTCTTCCAAAAGACTTCATGAATCTGGATAGAATCCTGCTTTGCACAAGCAAGTTGAGTATCAGAATACTGATCGCAGCACTTCTTCACCCCTCGCCCACCAGTTTGCTGACTGCCAATACCATAAGTTCTTCTGAAACGTAGCTCTGGTTGCAAAATACAATTCAAATGACCATTTAGCCTGTCTTTCAGAGAAGTCATCACATACTGTAATAGGTATCTACACCGTCCTTTACAACACTAGCGTGTTGACATATTATGGTAAGGGGGAAATTAATTCCTAAGTGTTATTTAGAAACTTCATCAGACTATTTTCTTGACCATGCTTTTTAAGCTATCCTTACAGTGTGCTCATCAGGGCACTCCCGTTGCACGTTAGGTGCTTACAGATTTAACTCTGGAAGTCACCAGTGGAGTTTTGTAGCTCAATTTACAAGCACTACGCAATAATTACTCAATTCTTTTCTCCCTCATGCCAAGCAGAGTGTGAATTTGGTTCCTCTTCTGACTGCTATTGTGACAAAGGGCCTGGGACAGATCAAGGCACAGTGAAGGCAGGTGCTGCGTAAGCATGAGAAAGCTTTGCCAATATGCCTCACTCCTGATCTATGATTACCCATCGGTTCCAGCGCTGAGCCTCTGCGGAAGACAGGTTGCCAATGCTGTCACATTGTGTGATGTTTCTCTGATGCGGACAAATGTCCCTGAGGGAAAAGGATGAATCCCATGAACTCTATCTCACTTGCGAGTCATGCCAGAATGCACATGTAAGAATAAATAAATAATAATAATTTAAAAGGCAGCTGTTCAATGTTAAAAGCTATAATAACAAGAATATTTCTTTTTCCCTCTCCTCTGCACCGCTCCAGAAACCAGAGAGAAGTCAAACTGGAGGGAGCAGAAAGGGCTTCCCTCTTCTCACACTTTTTTTTAAAACTACCCAAACAGCTTCTAGCCAGTTAAGTGTACAAGAACCTAAACCACACATCGTCAAAAGTAAAAAAATTCTACACTTCAAAGAGAACACAAGCCATTAATTTAAACAATAACAATAAAGCCCCTGTATTTCAGAGAAAAATTGAAGTCTAGCCCCAGAGTCACATATGGGCATGGATATTAAAAATACATTTCTTAGATAATCACTAGGGGAACAAGCTGGCACTCCAACAGCTGTCAGTCTTTCATATCTGTCACCCCCAGAAGAGAGTGGTGTTCCACAGAAAATGTTGCACCCCACTATGTTCGCCCATACCTGAGGGAAACACACATTACCCCTCTTCTTTTCAATCCTGATCCCACAAAGCTTTCTACTTTAAATTACTGAGCAGGCTTTCTACTTTCAACTACTCTTCTTGAGGCTCTTGAGAAAAAGACGTTTTGTTTCACTTTGAGGAGGAAGCATCAAAATAAAAAAATTTTACTTTGAGTCTTAGATGCCAAGGTATACCAGGGAGACTGTTTCTCAGCATCCTCATGACCAGATAAAAGACTTCCCTTTCTTCCTGCTCTACTACTTGCATCTCACCAGTTACCTCAGTCTGAGCTCAGTTACTGAGTCTGAGTTCTTTATCAGTTTAACACGATAAAGAACAGAAACAACAACATCCTTCTTCAGCACCATGAATGAATCTTCAAGGTGGTTATCATAACACCATCTGCCCTGGCCCAGATGAGCACAGCTTCCAAAAGCAAGAGATTTCAGAAATGACACTTCATCCTTGCTCAAACTCCAGCCCTTCCTCAAACGGGCAGGACAGGGCTGGTGCTGGCTATTGCAATGGCAGATCAGTGGGAAATGTTGACACTACCAGTATACGTTTTAATGGGTATATTATCAAAAGAAAAAGGGTTTTTAGCTTTCTGGGAGATCTATGCCTCAAAAGTGGCAATAGGGATCCAGAGTCCAGAGCTGAAATACTGAAGACTTCTAGGGCCGTTCTGCCAGGCTCTTCTCCTATATCTGACAAGCTTTCCTTCCCAGACTCTTTTAGGAGACTCATATGCACGACCAGCATCTGAAGTTCACTTACATAGGTAGTTCCATGAGGAACACTCTCCCAATTTTCTCAAACTCTGTCATCTTAGTGCAGTGAGAGAACTGATCATTATCAACCTCCCCTTCTCCAAGTGGAGGCATAGCTTCAGTAAATTTGGGCAAGCATTCTCTCTCCTTGCTCTCTTAATCAAGTGGTACACAATACCAATGGCAGTGCTATATATAGCTTCAGTTATATGTCGTCCTTTATAGTTAGAATCATAACTTCTGTGGATCAATCCAATAGAGTAGAAAAATCAGTAAGCATTCAGACATCAAAAAACGTCCCTATAAAGCTTTTTAGTACATTAGCATCAATTTTCCTTAGCTCACGTTCCCCAGAATGCCACCTCTGACAGAAAAAAGATGAGAACATTAGTTGCTCATGACATCACTGAGCAACTAAGATGTAGCAACTATCAAAACAAAATGATGAATGTCTTCAGTAGTACATCATGAGACAGACATGTAATAAGACTACAGATGTTTTATTTCTGGAATATGGATTTCTTGATAAACTCTGGAGCTTGGTTCATATTTTCCAAGCAAATTCTTACATTGTACATCTCCTGAGGTAGGGAGAGAAAGCAAGCAAGAGACAGCATGGAACATGTCCAGTGATACTGCGAAAGCTGGCAATGTTGTAGGTAACTTAACACAGCTAAGAGACTATTGACCGCACAGAACTCATATGCATGTGAAGTCCCGCCAAAACACTGTCAAACTTGCAAGTGCTGAAGTGCCAGAGGTGGAGCAAAAAGCAAGAACAAGCTATCAGTTGGTTAAAAGTTAAAGCCACCACTGTATAAACTACTCCAGAGAGCACACAGGGGCTCAACTTTTGAGAACAGCTTGAAAAGCACTTCCACTACTAAAGAAAAAAAATAAATTCAACAATTAGAATTTGGAAAGGTTTAATACCCCTGTGCAATTGGCAGACAGCATGTCACCCCAGGGGGGAAAAAAAAAAAAAGAAAAGTATTTAATTTGTATTAACATGTTTCTCTTAGTTAAGTTAAATTTTCCCCAGAGGTCTACACAGGAAAAATAGCACACAACATTCAGTTAATGAAGAGCACTCAAAATTATAAGAGGCAAACAAGCTGGAGGTGAATCACATTTTGAGTGCTTCTCTTGAAAACGTTTCCTCTAATCTTAGCTAAGTAGTTGGTCCTCACCTTTCTTCCATTCAGCAGGCACGAGGAACAAGAACGCATCTACAGCAATAGCAGTGCCGCACAGGAAAGCGGCAATATTAACTCTGAAGCTGCAAAGTGGCCGGGATCTGTTCTTGATGTCTATCGCAGTAACAGCACTGACGCAAGGTGCCAGGATTCGTTCCCTGGGGTAATTGCTTTGAATCAGGCTCTGGTTAAAGTTGAAACCAGTCTGTTGGCCACCACTCAGGCACTACAAAACAACATGTTCCACGCCGCAAACCCACCAAACATTTCTGCAAAAGCCAGCAACATACCAGACCCACCAGTATGAATCACATGGATGACAAATGTAAAGCCACCGGCACTCTGTAGGACACCAAGGCTATCTGTTATTTTGGGAGGGCGAGGTGCAGTAAAAGCATATAAATAAGGCAAGAGATGAGGGGTACTGATGAGCGTGATGGGCAAACGTTACCTTGAATGGTTCCTACTTTACATTATGAATTATCATCACTCTTCAAGTACCGCTAGTAAATGAGACAGCTCCACTGCTAGCACACGTACACAACCCCCACATGCGAGAGTTCGCAGCGCATCATGCTGCAAACACATCTTGAAACACATTGAAGCCTCTCCAACAGCTTGTTAAAGACTACACAGTTCTGCCCACCTCACCCAAATAGCTACTAAGGACAAAGTATGTCTGAATTTGCTGTATGTTTCTACAGCTGTTCCTGCAATAAATATACACATCAAATCCACCACAAGTTGGGGAGGAAAAAGAATCCACCAAGAACACTTTGAAATGAAAGAGGGGCAATTTTCTACATTTTGTTGGAAATACAACTTTACGTGGTTCAAGAAGCTGAACCATTCACTGCTTCCTAGAAAAACTCAAGATACTGCCAGACTTTAAATGGGAATTCTATTAATTGGTCAATTAACACATTATTGTAAATTCCTTTTTTGTTAAGTTATTTATATATACTAAAAACCCATTTACATACTGATAGCTACAGAAAGCAACTGCTAGGTAGTGCTGTGTCTTTATCTCAGCACTAAGTTGTCTTGCTTTATTACGTCTGATTATACATTCACTCCAATATGACAAGATTACTGCCTGGGACCACAGAATACTCTACTGGAGGAGTTATTTCCAGAGGTTCAGTAATGTTTTTCCTTTCCACAGTACAAATACTACTAGTTCCACTCAGCCACTCAATGGGAGAAAACGTACAGTTCATTTTTTCCAGACTTCCAGGACTAAGAGTTGCGATGGACAATTTGTAGAGTGGTGAGGGATTTTCCTTGGAGAGGCAACACGACTTGGCTCTACCTCGGCCGTACCTGCAAGAAAATGCTCTCTCTACTTCTTTAAATGACAAGTGATTTTGCTTGCGGTTGGTACAGCTTTCTCAACAGACTCCTATCTTAAAGAAACTGGCTTACAAAAAACATCCATAAATAAGTTAATGAAATTCTGTTTAACAAACTTGACCTTGTGACTGCTCACACCCCACCCCTTTTCCTGAACTCATATTTTGCATTTTGTGGTCCAAAGACAGACTGAACGTAGTCTAGTGTTTCACTCATGTTGTTCTTCTGGACAATGTAGAATCCACTCTTGAAATCACAGTATTCACTTAAATTCATGAGGCCTGATTCTGATTAAAGAAAAGCAGCCTCACTGTACGTGAGGTCTCTAGGGGGGAAGTAAATAGCTTCAATTCTTTGTCCTTGTAATTCAGTTCAGACAAGGTGTGTGTGATCCCAAGGAAGTCTGAAAGACAGACTGCAACCCCAAGAAGGAAGATTTGTTGGCAAGTTTCTCATGCATCCAGGTAGACCAAGTCTACAATAAAGCTGGAAGACAAGAAACATTCTCATGACCAGATTACACAGCATACACAGAATTACCAAGCTATCCCGAAAAAATAGATTGTACCAAGTTGAGGTATATGGAGTTTTTGGTTTTGTTTGTGTTTTCTTTTTTGGCGGTGGGGTTTTTTTCCACTTTTTTGCAAGTAGGCAAGGAAGAATTTTATTTACTTTTACAACAGCCCTAAACATATTTGCAGCTGCTTATATTTCATTACATTATGCTCAAAACCAAACCCCTCTATATCAGTATGCTAGGCCCTTTGATTTAACTGATAGCTCTTCTGCACATGGGAAGAAGTTTTGATTCATATTGTTTATGCAAAGCAGTTCCTCAGGAAAGCTGAGTTTGGACTGGGGACACGAAGATGCTAATTGCTTTTATGTTCATTCCCTCTTATTAACTTAGTAATAGCAAGGAGTGTAACATTTGCATTCAAAGCTTCAGATACTCTGTACATAGATCAAAAGACATCCCTGTAACATGCAATATGCTTTGAAATTTAAATATCAGCATAAATTGTATTTATTTCCCTAACTAAGAGAGACTGTCCCAAATTGTGGGGAATTCTGCATCATTATCATGAGGCTCCAAAATTTTTGTTTCCGCTACCATCAAAATCATTGCCATAAACCTCCCCTATTCCAGATGTTACAAGTGTTTCTAACTCTTATCCCTCTTCAAGGTCTAACTTTTCTTTTTACCTTGCAAGCTCTAAGGAGGTTGATCTGAGGAATTTACAGACTAATGGATGGGGAAAAACGTGACCTGGTGAATACAGCCAGGTCACAATTCCCAGTGGCACTTGCTCTTTTGTTTGAGTTTTTTTAACCAACAAAACAAAGGAAAAAGGTTACCACTCAGTCTAGAAATATTGACAAGACATTGAAACGCCTTCTTTCTCTGCTTTATTCAAACTCAAACCACAAGGGGGTAACCACACGAGTATGCAAGAGTCTTTCAGGAAGCCTGGCTCAACGTAGCCTGGAGGGCACCCACCCCTCAGAAAGCCCGTTCAGCCCTCACCCCTCTCTGCAAAGTGCACATAACAAAGACTCAAATCCTTTGGACTTGCACTCAAGCTCTGCCGAGACCCTCCCACACAATATGATATCGCTGTTTGTTTCATCCTATTATCATAATTGTTCAGATTTAAAATGAATAGCGGTTGGGACGCACTCCAGGTCATTACTGCAATCAGCTTAAAACTGGAATAAGCTACCTCTGCTGCAGCAATCTTCCTCTGGAACTTGCTCACTCCTTCTGTTATAAGACTTTAAAATCAACTCTGAACCCTGCAAGATTTTTTCCCTGAAGCAAATTCAAAGTTTAACCCATTTTTTTCTAATATTTAATGTAATTCATTAAGTCCATAGGCATTTAACCTGTTTCTTGGACTTGCACAAGAGTTTAATCTGTTGTAATAAAGTATAATATAGTACAGATTAGTACTTAATCACATGACAAGCAGCAAAGAAATGAGAACTCTTTCCTGTGTCTGAATGAGATTACAAAAGAGCAAATTCAAAATTTTTTAAGAAACTGTGCCGTCCTCAGAGGGGAAACATTCTGCAGTCTTTACAGACTGCACACTCACCACATTATCTGTTCCCACCATACCTTTTTTCCATTACAATTCATTATATATTCTTCTTTTAAAACCTACTGTACACAAGCACCTCATTATAGCATGCAAATTCTTTGGCTGCCAACTTCATTAGTACGGGTGAGCTGTATTAAGTAATGCTGCTTTCCCCACTTGCTAAATGAAGAGTATTAAAATAACCCATAGAAAGAGAAAAAGAAGCAGGATTTAGAAACCAGGCAACTCGAGTCTCCTTTTGCAATACATAAATTTACCATCACCTCTCTTAGCCATCTAGCTGCTGGTAAGGCAGATTTGTATACCTGGATGCAGCAATAAAATTAAAATTGTCCCAAATACTACATAGGGTTGAGTTGCCAAAAAGTCTTTGTAAATGTACACATAGGGGACTGTGAATGTATGTGCATCCTTGCGTGTGTACATGCATTTTAATTATTCTGCCCTAATTTGCACACATGTAGTTTGAAAAAGAGGAGCATAAAGGCTTGTAAAGGTTGTGCTTAAACCACACAGGTAAGACACCTGAATGTGCATGCTCCAGCAGTGCCTGCAGGAAGGATGAATTAGTTCCCACCCTCTTACTCCACAATCCTAAAATCCTGTTGAGAGCCTGTTTACAAAATGCACACCAGAAGCTGACAAACTAGTCTTAAGACTCAAAAGTTCTGCTTATTGGATATTTGCATAATAAATGCTGTTATTGTTTTGACAGAACTATTTTTCCCATCCTAAATACAAAGCTAAAACTGCCACATGATTCAACATAGGCAGCTGACAGGAACAAGACCTGTACATTCAATATCAATTTGCAACTTTAAATGTATTTTTAACTCAGAGAAGATCATGTTTTTCTTGAATATCATTCATTTTACAGATTTTTCTTTCATTCACAGATATGGCTATTACCAAGAGTAGGGTTTCGGCGGAGGGGGAATGTGGGGGCGGGGGTTAGGAGCATGCTTGCAGATCTTTCTTTACAACAGAAAGGAACAGTTTAATCTGTGGACTCTTGGCACCAGCAGGCCAACAGCTGTAGAAAACTAATTTCATTTGAAACCCTATAGGCAAATATTCTTGCAGTCTCCAAAAGCTACATCAATTCACACAAACTGTGAGCAAGCTGTTGCAGACAAAGGAAACCTGTTTATGCTCACAAAAGCTCAATGCATGTGATTCAAGTCATCTGTCAAAGTGAAACAATCCAATTAATATTCCATTCAATATTTTCAGGAAGAATTAGTATACACAAATTTTCAAGTAATTACTTAGCAAAGCTGTTTGTGCAAATCACGCAAAACCAAGAGGAACGAAAGATCAGACCTGCTTAGTTCAAAACATTATTAGAATATATTACACGATAGCAAACCAGAAGCTTTTCAGAAGTACCGTATTTTTGGCATTAAAAAAGAAAAATAGTACAGATAGCACTGCAGGAACTTGCTATAAAAAGTCAGCAACTTCTACTAGCTCGATCTGGAGGAAGAGCAGCCTTCAGTCCATCAGAAGACATATCACGATTATCTACATTTTAGAAGAAGAGTAAACAGATTCTGTGGCCACTGGAAAGAGGAGATAAGTCATTTGCTTTTTTTAATCATTGAAATCAGCTGTTAGTCTGTATACTTGAACATTTAAAAAAATAAAAGTTACTGAATTAGGAAAACAGCAATTCACATGCAGTTTCTACTAAACAAGTCAGTTATTCTGGAAAAAAAATCTAAATGGGTAACCAAATCACCATCCTCTTACTGGAAAAAAAAATTAATGACATTTTATGGAGCATGGCAATTCTTTTAAATACTGTAGATCATCTCTGGCATAAAAATATCCTTTAGTACTCTGAGGTAAGTAACATATATTCCCTAATTTCAGGAGAAAAAGTATAAACTGGGCAAATTCTACGTTTGGGTCTGCAATTAAAAAAATCTTAAACTAAGACAGAAAGTCAAGCGGTGGGGAAATTAGAGCATCTGTAAGATAGGAACTGATTGTCAGGGTAGCAATGACAGCACTGATGCTTTGTGTACTTACGCTCTGATCAACTAGAAGAGGTTTTAACTGCAAAGTATCTAAAGAGAATACATTTCTTACCTAATTAAATAAAAAATGACGTTTTACCAACAAAATGCAGCTGATTGGTAAGATCTGCATTCACAACAGTAGCTTTTTAGTAAGGCATATTTTCAAAATTGCCTAAATTTCTTCCTAGCCCACTCCCTCTGATTAAGTATCTGGCAGTATAAAAGATTAATATATAAAACGCACAGCTGGAAACGGCCATTTTTATGGTCTGTTGTGCTATTATGTCATAGAAACCCACATTCAACCAAAGCCTGCGCAGCTCTTTATCAGCTACCCACCTCCAGCAATCCCCCAGCTGTCATCATCTCTTTCAGTTGAGATGACACAGGAATGCATTCCTTCCCAACTTCTAGAAAGTACGTTAAAAACCAGCGACCGCTTCCAGAAGAGTTACAAATTTATTACTCAGAAGACGACAGCTATCAGCACCTGGTTACATATACTAGGTACAATGTTCCTGAATGTGCTTTCCGTTCTTCAAAATTTTAAAATTAAGCTGCAATTTTAGCAGCCATTAAACGTAATTTGAGGAGTCCAAGTATTTTACTGTTTTAATGAACTTTAAGTTCATCTCTCCCACCTTTCGTTCTCCTTACCATCCCTTTTAAGAACTATTTTCACAGGGCTTGTTATAAAACCTCTAGCCCAAGGAGTAGTACTGACCAGCATTCACACAGGCTACTGTTTTCCACTATCAGCTTTTGCTCAAATGCTTATTTTATTGCTCATCTACAGAATACAGAATACCAAGAACTAGTAGCCTTAGCTTGCTGTGGATATCAGATGGCAATGTTAAATACCTCTAATATTTTTTTTTTGCAGTCACTCCACCCAGGTGTTTTTTCCTGGATTTATCCGAGAGTCATTTACAAATCTTGATGTGTATCAGTAACCATATTGACCCAGCCTGATAATCACAATGGCATTACCTTTTACATAGAAGTAGCAGCTGGAAGTAAAAAAATCAAGAATAGATATTCCCACACAAGTACAAAGATTATTCAGTCTTGGCTGTGGGTAATCAATAGAGTATACTGTGAGCATTTGATGAAGGAACAAAAAAAGGACTTAAACATTCTAGTTTTGTACAGTAACACAAAAGGACCGATGGAGTACAAGCACTCTAACTATTTTTGTTCCATCTACATTTCATTTTATCAAATTATGTATGCTACTAGGCCTCCACATTGTGATGTTAAAGGCGGGGGGGGGGGGGGGGGGGAAATAGCAGCCTCTAATCACTCTTCCTTCTGTCCATGCTGAGAGCAAATCTGCAAAATTAATATGCCAGGAAGAGCTTAGGCCAGGAAAACAGTAAGGTGCAACACTCCTACAATTCAGTAACAGCAGTTTTATTCACCGTGAGGCAGACAATAACCTGGTGCTATGAAGACAAACTTTTCACTTCTCTGCCACCTGTCAATGCTTCATTTTTACCATTTGCTCTGTCTGACAGCTGACCTTGAGGTACAATTCTGTCTGTAAATTCTTTTTTTAAAAATCTCAAATATGGAGATACTCTGATGCTTATCTGAGCGCCTTTTTTTTCCAGATTCATGTGCACAATGGAGCATGTACCATGTACTGAATAAAATTAACGTAGTAAAGAAACTGGTGCCAATTTAAGAATACAGTCCTATATCTAAGCCTTACTGCACCTGTGAACTACAGATCATGTCCAAAAATATTTAAATATGTAAAGCCCCATATATTTTTACCTCTTACACACAGACCAAGCTACTCCGCTGACCACCAGGAAGACTAAGGAACTTATTAACAGAGGTTCAGAGCACTCCGTCTGAAAGGTATTTCTTGCTATATGGACCCCTTCTTGCCTCTCCTAAGCTGTACAGGAAAGAAAAGTGCAGCTTATCTGTCCAAGACTGATTAACAGGTCTAATAATGGGAATAGAGGAGGATTTTCAGGTATACGCAGCACCATAAGCCCCAGAAAGCCAGCACACAAGAGAGGGGAGAATTAGAGAATGGCAAATCAGAATTTAAAGGCAATGAAAAAGACTATCTGAGACATTAAAGGAAGGCGGCAACCTTCCATGCTCCACTATTCCTCTTATTAGCAGGCCAGGAAGATTAATTAATTTAGATTAATGGGCAGGGGGAAAATTTCACCTTCTTCAGAAGCATCAGGAATCTATCACGACTATAGAGAGGATGCCTTAATGTTTCTACTTACGTTAAATTTTCAGGTTGATGTGCCCTGCTCAAATACTTAATATCTGGTCAAATCACCACAGCTGAGTCATGATAAAACTCTTCCCCAAGTCGGACTGGCAGAGAGCCACTGAGATTTATAGGTACATATTTTTCCACATCCTTGTTTAACATGGTATGTATGCTTGCTAAGCAAAAACCCCTGATGAAACAGACCATTGCAGAGACATTTCCCCCCACCTCTGTCTCATTTAAGGCTAACGATTCCTTCCCAACTCCCTAAACCCCTAAGAGATGTACTGAACAGCTAAGAGCATATGGTTTGTGGTTGCATACTGGTATGCGAAGCAGATGAATCCCACGAGACCAGCAGCGTACCACACACTGATGTAGTAAACATGATTCTAGCCCAACATTTCCAGCAAGAAAAAACAGCCACGAACAGTGGAGGTCGTTTCACTGCAATTGCAGACTGAATAGCTCAGCTAGTAAGACTCAGCTGCTCTTGACTCTGCAGGCTTTACTCAGCTCTGTTTCCTTCTCTTTTGGAGAATTCGTTGTCTAGTTTGTATTGAATCAGAGTGTTTCCATGCCACATTAGAACCTCCTGGCATAAATCAGCTATGGACTAAAAGTTACTGACAACTGAAAAAGTAAAATCCACAACTAAAGCTTTCTGAAGGTACTGAGCGAGTCGCTGTAGCCGGTAGCCACGCATTGATCCATCCAACCAAGTCACAAAGCAAGAAGGAAACCTGACAGCAGCTACTTATTCATTGCCATATGGAAAAAAAGAAAAAGGATATTAAAACACAGGGTGAATTTAAGCACATTTTCTTAATTAAGAATTAAAAATGGGAACAATTTTAGAACTTAATTTCTTAGAGTGCTACTCAGAAAACTTTCGCTATTTTTATTGTATTTTCCAACGTTCCTGGTGTCCAAAGACCGAGATATAAATTATGTGGTAGACTGTTTAGGACAGCAAAATGGTCAAAAAGCCTTCAGTAACACTGCTGATATTGAAAATTATGCTTAATGCTTGAATGGCATATTACCCAGCCCTGTCAACAAGCCACACAGTAAGTGGTAACAACCTATTCCATCACTATGACTTATAACCGTCTTTCTGTCCTGTTTGTTATCACTTTGCAAATCTCTGAAATGAAGTCAATTACAGAAGAGTTTAAGAGTTTTGCTACAATGCAGTTTTAGTGGAATGAAATGTCTCCTATGCTTGTTTCCATCTCAGTTGCTAAACAAAGTTTCTGTACCCAGACTACAGTATTGTGTTTAAGAGCAATATAGCATGATTCCCAGGCTTTATCCTGTCATCCTCAAAGAGCTATCCTTTGGAGGGTCACAGCTTCCAAGTCAAATACTTCTTCAGCCCACTTTAAAGCAAAGCTCCTAAACCAGCTCTGAGCAGGCACCCTCCACAATAAGAATCATCCACACCACCAGCCGAAGATCAGCGAAGGGGCAGCTCTAATTAGACCAATGAAACATCACGCAAGAAGGCATCCAGGAATTCCTGCCTAGTCTTGCAGTGACCACATACTTAAACACACCCACAGAATACTGCAAATACTCATAGCCTATGTCCAAATCCTTCGGTTCTACGAGAGTAATAAGGGTAGACATTCGCAAACCCAAAGACCCTGACCACTCTGCAAGACTGATTGATTGATTCAGTCTCATCCACCCAAAGTGTCTCTATACCCTCCTGATTAGCATCACAACATCTATTTTTGACAGTTCTTGCTGACACAGAACTCATGTTAAGGTTACAAGAAGCGTGTGACAAAGACACTTGAAATCAGTACATTCCAAGATTCCAGCAAGCAGCACGAGTGCTTCAGGCAGAGTTGTTCCACAACGAATCACTAATGAACAGAAAAGCTCTCCAGCAGCTAAGCTCCCTCTAAGCATACCGGCTGGAGTCATCTGCTGCAAAGAGCTGTATTTGCTTTTTCTTTTTTTCATCTATTTAAGCAAACAGTAGAATCTCAGAAAGGAAATGATCAAATTGTGACTCCGTGCTAATTTGAAGGAGGAAAGGCTTTCAGTGCTACAGAGAAAACTTAGACCAAAAAAAAAAAGGGGGAGTGAAGGAATAAAAAGCTTTTTCACTCTCAAAATTTTGTTGATAAAAAAGATTTTGTACCAGAAGTTTTGTTCTGTTCACATCACCTGAAGCATCACAGAGGTACAAACAATGAACTAGGAAGTGCCAAATTTATTTTTCAGGACATTAGACAAAACTTGTCTAAATGATCTCACACGTACCCAAGAAACCTATTCTTAAGTCTTTGCTTTTTCTTTTCTGCTTACAGACATCTTTTCAGAGATCGGTTGCTATTAGCTGTCTTGAATTCCTTTCTTGGTATATGTATTTTGATGAAATATCTCTCATTCCATTCTGTACTAAACCAAAATACAACAAGTCAGATTCATTGAGCAGCTGTAAGTTCCTTGGCCAGCCAAAACAGATTAAGAACTTGCTCTAAACAACTAGTGCTGACTTGCAACCATTGCAACCATCTGCCCCATATCAACCCGTATCAGTGGAAAGATGCTTTAAATAAAACAGTCTTAATTGTATGTTGATCTGTTCTTCCCAGTGATCGAGCTTGGAGATTAAGAGTACCATCTATGTTTACAACCAAGATGCTGGATGCCTTAGGTGATTAGAATTACTTCATAATGTGATTAGCTTCTGTGTAAACTTACTAATTAGCATGCACTGGACTCCAAAGGAACTTCAGAATACAGTTGACATTGAATTCTATGGAAGGCCAAATTTTAAAGAATTACAACACCATCTTTACAATTCAAAGTTTCCTGAAGTACACAAAAAACATCTTTAAAAATTCTGATCTCACACCACAGATATCTGGATCACAGCTTGGCTACTGAGAGCTTCCACTTCCACTTCAGAAATGAATTGCGAAGAATCAGAAGCATTTTCATCTACAATCAATAAAGATGAAAAGCTATTGCTCTGAGGTAACAGGAGTCCTAATGCCAAGAAAAATTCTGAAATATTTTATTTATTTTACATCCTTTGTTACTGTAGGCACTTTTACATACTAGCTGTCATATACAACCAGTACTTCAGTGTGTGCATGTGAGTTTTGTTATTTAGGTTTAAACTAAGAATAGATTTTCAAGATAAGAAATGCCAAAGCTAAAGATTTGTACTTGCTAAAATGCCAGAGCAAAAATAGCAGTCCATCCTCACTTCTCCCATGAGGAGCTTTGCAAAACCACTTTTAAAGTGAATTCTCTAACTGTTACCCTGTCTACTTTACCTCCGGAAATTTTTATTACTAAAATTTTAGGCTGCAAGATTGAATTTTTCTGAGTCAATTTTTTTTTCCCTCCTCTACATCCTGAAGGATACCTCTCTGATCTAAAAGCTATTCTGGTCTCTTCCTATTCTAAGGGCCCAGCTATAGGAAACATACTTCCTTCCCACACTGGTTATTTTTCTTCCTAATAGATGCAAAAGACTGATCTATGATAAGATATTTAGTCACTGGGAAGGGGGCGGATAGGAGCAGAATCCCTTTAGTACACTTGGAGAGATTAAAGGAAAATGCTGATTCAGGCCAGGCCAGCTGTCCAACAACTTTACGTGCAGGATGTTTAACATTCATTATGTCATCTCATTGCTACTCATTACAGTCACTACACATTCTCTTACAAGAGAAAGAAAATACTTGTTACATTCACTTATAATCATGGAAAATACTCAAAAATCATCAATTCCATTGGCCAATATTAAGTACTTTATTAGCTTGGTACCGCCTTAGTATTTCATCAAGCCTACCTTTTAAGTGAGGCAACTGGACATCTCCATGAACATCATTCACAACATCGTACAGCTGAAAAAAGCACTTTTGCACAGGTTTCTTAAAAGCCATCAATTAAATGTGAACATCACCAGAGATTTATTGCACCCAATACTATTGACCAACATAGGACTGATACCAAATGTCAATGGAGAAGCATTTTACCGCGGGGCTGTTTCATAGAATCATAGAATCGTCTAGGTTGGAAAAGACCTGTAAGACATCAAGTCCAACCGTCAACCTAGCACTGCCATCCCACCACTAAACCGTGTCCCTAGGCACCTCATCTATCCGTCTTTTGAATACCTCCAGGGATGGGGACTCGACCACCTCCCTGGGCAGCCCATTCCAGAGCCTGATAACCCCTTCTGTGAAGAAATTTTTCCTGATGTCTAACCTAAACCTGCCCTGGCGCAACTTCAGACCATTTCCCCTCATCCTATCGTCCGTTACCAAGGAGAAGAGGCCGACACCCACCTCCCTACAGCCTCCTTTCAGGCAGTTGTAGAGAGCAATAAGGTCTCCTCCCCTCTTCTCCAGGCAAAACAACCCCAGGTCCCTCAGCCACTCCCTGTAAGACTTGTGCTCCAGATCCCTCACCAGCTTTGTTGCTCTGCTCTGGACACATTCCAGCAACACATCATCTTTCCTGCAGTGAGGGGCCCAAAACTGAACACAGTGTTTGAGGTGGAGCCTCACCAGCACCGAGTACAGGGGCATGATCACTTCCCTACTCCTGCTGGCCACACTATTCCTGATACAAGCCAGGATGCTGTTGGCCTTCTTGGCCACCTGGCCACACTGCTGGCTCATATTCAGTTGGCTGTCAACCAGTACCTGTTTGTCACACTGGACGAAGCCTCGGGATGCCTGTTCAGTGCAGGTGTTGCTTTTCCCTCTCCCGGGGGTAGCAGGAAAGAGCTACAGAGGACAGAAGATGCACCCTGACATCAAAGCCAGCTGTTGTCCGTGTTGTACCTACATATAATAATTCCAACCAACTACGAGCACCTTGGATATTCTACATTAGAAGTGACTGGCCTTTCTCCCCCTGTACATATTATTTTTAAATAATTCATTACATTCCAAATGTTTCTGCACAATCCCTACATGTCCCTGTTCTGCAAGGTTACAGCAGAAAATGTAATCATTTTTTAAGCTTTCAAGAGAGGAAGTTAATTTTATGTAAAGATAAAGAGCACCACGTATGGTTAAAGAAGGCTCACTGACTACATCTTTGAACTTATTTTGCCAGTTTTGCATCATCTCTGAACCATAAAAAACATTATTCCCATTTTACAGATGAGGCTGGAATGAAGCCAGATTTGCCATCCCTTTGTATTGCAGAATATAACAAAACCTATTTAACCTCAGGGCTAAAAAACAGCAACACATATTGAAAAGTAATATTACAACTATTTCGGTTTCAGAATGAAGACAAAAATACTGTCCACCACCTTTCCTTGAAGAGAATTTTGAACACCACAGTATCAAAACCAAGTGAACTAAACAGCAGCTTCTCAATAATCTAAAATTAGCTACAAGTCGTATCACCACTCAGTAACTTCTTACTATTATTTCTAACGTCAGCATGTAGGAAAGGAAGTTTCACTTAAGATCTGCTGTTGCACTGTCAACATTATTGCAAATGTGCTCAAGGTTCCCCTAAGTTTAAGATAAACCAGTCCATTTCAGTTTTATCCTTCATTGCAAGAGGAAGTCACAGTATCCTTGGCTACAACCTTCGCTCCTGTAGACTACGCAAAAGATTTCCTACAACAGATCTTATCTAACCTTCGTTGATGTAGCCAGAAGAAATATGTCATTAGATGATGCACAGCATTTCTTGTTTCTACTAATCCAAGGTTACTCAGTCCAGAGCTTAAGGGATGAAAGACATGAAAAGGTCACACATTACAACAAAGGAAAAAAATGTTAAGTTCCTGTAACTGTTTTCTATAGCCCTTTCTAATGATTATATACTACTGCATCAAGACTACTGCCCAGACTTCCAGACCAAAATGAAAAATACAGATTTTTATTATTTTTTTTTTATTTCCTCTCCCATTGCACGTAGAGCAAACATCCATAAAGAGCAGGGTAATTACAATATATGTGTGTGTTAATATGCAAATTCAAAATAATTACAATGAAAGCTATTGACAATCCTTATATATTATCATCAGCTTAGGACAAAAAGCTCAGCAGTACTTATTAGGCATTAAAGTAGACCAGCAAAGATGATCAATACAAATCATTTCAAAACCACTACTCTGCATCTGGTGCCATCATTTTAGCCATTATGGGATAAAAATGCTTTTTGAATAAGCTAACATTTCCAGCAGAGTGCATCTTTCTCAGTTGACCTTCAGCTACAATATTATCCCCCACCCCCATCACTACTGCATACAGAAAGAGCCTAACAGTGGACCCAGAGACAAATCTCACAGCACCAAAGCCATGCCTGCCACCAACGCTGACCCCTAAAGCCAGAATTGAGGCTCGTGAATTTAAGTCATACTCCACAGACAGCTGCAAAGACCAAGACCTTGTTTCTGGCTAACCCATTTCTTGCTACAGAAGAGCATCTGCTTGATTTCACTTGTAAAAGACGTACATCGAAGCACCTGAAATATGTAATTGTAGTTGTGATGATTCCCATTTTGCTGTGAAGCTATATACCGGAAAAATACTGCTATTACTAATGCATTAAATCGCTTATACGCTTTATAACCTAAATTGCATTGCTTCTAAGCTTGTGGTCTGATCTGTCCCTAGAAATGCAGTTTATTTTTCTCCACAAGAAAAAAAACTAGTGCCGTGCACATATTTCAAAAGCGTATAAACCAAAACAGAACTCCATTCCTAACTATATTAAGAGGAAATAGAATAGACAAATTAGTCTGAGACAAAAAAAAACCACTATGTAAGACCTGACTAAAGCAGCGCTGGGCGAAATGGCTGGCCTGTCTTCTCCTTAAGGTATTTCATCTACAGTTAAGATTTACCTTTTAACAGTAAAGAGCATTTATGGCCAACAGCTTTGAACAAATCATTGACCAGGACCAGAGGGCAAAACGTGCTGCTGAAACAGTCCACAATACAGAATCATAGAATCACCTCGGTTGGAAAAGACCTTTAAGATCATCGAGTCCAACCGTTAACCTAGCACTGCCATCCCACCACTAAACCATGTCCCTAAGCACCTCATCTATCCTTCTTTTAAATACCTCCAGGGATGAGGACTCCACCACCTCCCTGGGCAGCCCATTCCAGAGCCTGACAACCCTCTCGGTGAAGAAGTTTTTCCTAATGTCTAGCCTAAACCTGCCCTGGCACAGCTTCAAGCCATTCGCCCTCGTCCTATCATCTGTTACCAGGGAGAAGAGGCCGACCCCCACCTCACTACAGCCTCCTTTCAGGTAGTTGTAGAGGGCGACCAGGTCTCCTCCCCTCAGCCTCCTCTTCTCCAGACTAAACAACCCCAGTTCCCTCAGCCGCTCCTTGTATGACTTGTGTTCCAGACCCCTCACCAGCTTGGTTGCTCTGCTCTGGACATGTTCCAGCAATGCAACATCTTTCTTGTAGTGAGGGGCCCAAAACTGAACACAGTATTTGAGGTGCAGCCTCACCAGCACCGAGTACAGGGGCACGATTACTTCCCTACTCCTGCTGGCCACACTATTCCTGATACAAGCCAGGATGCTGTTGGCCTTCTTGGCCACCTGGGCACACTGCTGGCTCATATTCAGGCGGCTGTCAATCAGTACCCCCAGCTCATTTTCTGCCAGGCAGCTTTCCAGCCACTCTTCCCCAAGCCTGTAGCGCTGCATGGGGTTGTTGTGACCCAAGTGCAGGACCCGGCACTTGGCCTTATTGAACCTCATACAGTTGGCCTCAGCCCATCGATCCAGCCTGTCCAGATCCCTCTGCAGAGCCCTCCTCCCTTCCAGCAGATCAACACTCCCACCCAGTTTGGTGTCATCTGCAAATTTACTGAGGGCACACTCAATCCTCTCATCCAGGTCATTGATAAAGATATTAAACAAGACCGGCCCTAAAACTGAGCCCTGGGGGACACCGCTTGTGACCGGCCGCCAATTGGGTTTAGCTCCATTCACCATGACTCTCTGGGCTCGGCCACCCAGCCAGTTTTTAACCCAGCGAAGAGTGCATCCATCTAGGCCATGAACTGCCAGCTTCTCCAGGAGAATGCTGTGGGAGACTGTGTCAAAGGCTTTGCTGAAGTCCAGGTAGACAACATCCACAGCCTTTCCCTCATCTACCAGGCGGGTCACCTGGTCATAGAAGGAAATCAGGTTGGTTAGGCAAGACCTGCCTTTCATGAACCCATGCTGACTGGGCCTGATCCCCTGATTGTCCTCCATGTGCCTGGTGAGCACACTCAAGATGAACCGCTCCATAATCTTCCCCAGTACTGAGGTCAGGCTGACTGGTCTGTAGTTCCCCGGATCCTCCTTCCGGCCCTTCTTGAAGAGAGGCGTCACAGTTGCCAACCTCCAGTCATCTGGGACCTCCCATGTTCTCCAGGACTGCTGATAAATGATAGAGAGTGGCTTGGCAAGCTCCTCTGCCAACTCCTTCAGCACTCTTGGGTGGATCCCATCCGGCCCCATAGACTTGTGGATGTCCAGGTGGCATAGCAGGTCAAAGACTGCTTCCTCTTGGATTATGAGGGGTTTATTCCACTCACTGTCCCCATCTTCCAGCTCGGGAGGCTGGGTACCCTGGGGATAACTTGTTGGGCCATTAAAGACTGAGGCAAAGAAGGCGTTGAGTATCTCAGCCTTTTCCTTGTCTTTAGTGGCAATGTTCCCCCTTGCACCCACTAGAGGATGGAGGTTCTCCCTGGCTCTCTTTTTGCTGTTAACTTATTTATAAAAACTTTTCTTATTATCCCTTACAACAGTGGCCAGGTTAAATTCCAGCTGGGCTTTTGCCTTTCTAATCTCCTCTCTGCATGACCTGACAAGATCCCTGTACTCTTCTTGGGTTCTTGCATTCTGAGCAGGTCAAAGTCTGCCCTCCGGGAATCCATGGTGGCGGTGTTGCTGACAACATGCATAGCTGGGAGGAGTGTGACCAGACACATCAATACATACGCACACCTCCTTCCTATACACTCTTCAACAGACTGTGACCTCTCAGGACACCTACAATATGACTATTCAGAGGTTTGCTCTTGGGCTTTTTGTTTGGGATTTTGCTGGGGGGGGGGGGGGGGAAGGGATTTTGTTGGGGTTTGTTTATTTGTTTGGGGGGTTGTTTTGTTGTATTTTTGCATTTGTTTTGGGTTTTTTTCCCCAATGAAGTGCAGTAACTGAAGAGCATACATGGCAATAGTTTGTCTAAAAAGAAATCAGATGGGGCTTTATGACATGACCCAGCATTCTCTATTCATGTTAAGACAGAAAAAAGTGATTCTATCATCATCACATTTCTAGGTACACACCGAGGCTTTTAAAGACCCATCTCATAGTCCACGTAAGAAACCAGGGCACTGAGGAATGCTGTTTGCACCAGCTTTCTCCAGATTCAGTCCTTGAAGCATACCAGGTGCAAATGGAATAAGGAAGAAACAGAAACCAGTAATACTGGTTTCTGAAGAACTACTTCTCGCCGTACACCCCTCTTCATTTCCACCACCCTTGCAAATTGCACATGATGAAGAAACAATGTTTGAGCCATAGTATACAGTCTGAGCTACATATATAGTCTCTGATTAGCATTTCAGGGAAAGAGAGTGGTTCAGACCCAAGAGAAGTAGGAAGGAGATGGAAGATGGAACATAAGCCCTGGTTTGGGTCAGTCAGAGAGACCAACACGGTTGCCGGGTATGAGTCAAAAGAGAAAAGAATTGGGGAATGGAGACGATATTAAATAATTCATGAGCATTTTTTTCCTCCAATCCTATCCCTCACTCCCCTCCACACACCCCTAAAAAAAGTCCCATTTCTTTCTATGATATTCTTTAGTCCTGCCAGGGAGTCACTGTGAAAAGGTAAGATTTGGGACAGATGAAAACAATCCCAATTACAAACAGTTAATTTGAGCTGATGATGAGTTTTCAAAGGTGAAGTACTGCTGAACAAATGTTGTCCAAGGACAGTTGCCAGCTTTATTTCCCTACACTTAGTTCGCAGTCAACTGAAAAACAAAATGTGCTGAGGCACAACTTCACTCAGTCAACTTCGCTCATGGCACCCATTTAAAACTTTCCCTCCATCTCAACAAATATTCAATCCAAAAGCAAAGAGCTACACAAACAGAGGGAAAATATAACAGTAATAATAATAGTAAATCCAGCAATACAGCCCAAGTTAAATAGTTTAAAGGCCTGACTACACTAGCTGCTAGAAATTTTCAGAATAAAATTCCTGTCTTAAGCTCCTTTTCCTCTGAAGAGTCCTCTTCACCCTTTTCATTCTTTATACATATTCTTTAGACTTTTATTCTACATACATAATGCACCTGGTCTGCCTGGCAAAGAGAGAAGACCAAGACACATGAATTTTTATGTATGCAAAAATGTACTAACAGTCTCAAGAACAACATTCTCTGTATGGTGACGCAAGAGCACAAATTTTATAGTGAGCTCTTAAAAAAACCCACATAATATGTTTGTCTGTCTAAGCACGTGTAGTTCATTAAAGAGATAAGCCAGCTTTGACAGCTATAGCATGTTCTGTGACTACAGCAAGGCTATATATATTTTTTTTTATCTTCGTTCATGCAAATAGCTCCATTCAGTTACTAATTTATTCAAAACTGATGAACCCACAGGGAGTTGCAGAAACAGGAGAGCTTATTTTCCAGTCCATCAGTAAAATGAAAGTGTGATCTCTTCTAGTTAAACGAACAAATCTGGAGGGACATGGGTAAGCAAAATCAATTAGATCTAGTCCCTTCACTACAAATACCTCCTTTGGTAAATAGACTTTAGAAGGAAAGTTCTTATAAATGTAATTTTTCTTAGTTATTCAGAATATGCAAAACAACTGGAACTAAAAAAAAAGATTCCACCATTAATATGGATATTCATCAAATCATCAAGTACTTTAGGTTGGAAGAGACCTTTGGAAGTCATCTCGTCCAAGTAGGGCTAATTTCAGAGAAAGATCAGTTTGCTCCATACTCTAACCAGTCTACTTATTAAAGCTCCAAGAACAGAGAAACCTGGGAAACCTCTTCCAGTGCTTAACCACTCACACTGTGAATATTTTTTTACCTCTTACCTAATCAGAATTTCCTGGCTATAACATGTGACTGTTGTCTTCTGTTTTCACTACACACCTCCAAGAAGATCCATCTCCTCTACATGCCCTCCTTTAGATAGCTGAAGACAGCAATCAGATCCCCCTTAGTCCTCTCATTTTCCAGTTGAGCAAACCCAGCTTCCTCAGCCTCCCCCTACACTTACGTCCTTGACCTCGAAAAATCTCAACGCTCCTCTGCTGGACTTGCTCTTCTTCATAAATCCTTTCTTGCACTGTGAAGCCCCAAACTGGATGCAATTCCCCAGATACAAGCTCTCAGGTGCCAAGTAGATGGAAGCCATCACTGCCCTTGGCCTTCTGGCTGTGCTTTTGCCAATACAAAACAGTATGCGGTTGGCCTTCATTGTCTCAAGAACACAGTAAAATATCCAAGGTACTGCAATACAACAATATTTAAGCAAAAGTAGCCTGATAAAAGATAGGCTCAAAAAAAATTTAGGAAAAAAATCTTGCGATTAGAAGTGTCATTCACTGTTTTCTAACAAAGTAAAAATGAAGACTGTATTCATGTAAACACTGGAAGAACCACCATCTTTAATAAAAAGTTACATTTCATACTAAATAGTTGTATACTTAGTTACTATCCAACACATCATAATAGTTACAGGTCAAAGAGAACGAAATGCTTTTTACAATATTTCCTGATTCTTCTAAGTAATGATTTAGGCAATAAAACCTAACACCTTAGAATCATTATATTATGAGAATCCATTGTGTTTAAAAAAAAATAAAGTGTTGCTAATCCAGTTGCCTTTTTATACTGTTTTTCTTCAGTTCATACCAGCTGCACCAAGTACATCCACATCCTCAAAACCGACAGAGCGCTAAGCTTTCAGCAAGACCGCCTGAGCAGCCTGCGCAATGGCAGCCGTGGAACCAGCATCCTGTTGGCCAAATGGGCTTTGCTCTGAAAGGCATCTGGCAACAGAACTGTGGTCTCCATTTATGAGTGAGGATCAGCAGTGAAACCCTCCTGATGAACATCACAAAAAAGCTGAATATACCCTTACAAACACTCAGATCACAGCAAAGTTAAATGTCATGACAGACAGAGTATTTCTGGCAAGGCATCTCCTTATGGACTCTTAGAGGACTAAGCCATCTGCTTACTCAAAAATCAATCCCAATGAGATTAAATGAAATAGAATAGTACTGCATGAGATGACAAGAATAGATAGCACTCAAGTGTTGTAAAGCAGTGTTTTGCCAGTGGTTGAGCTCAGGATGATGGGATTCACTATAAAAATTAGGAATTTATCACCATCAATGAGCAGCTGAGATTATCATTTAGAGTGCTGTCCCAGGAGAGAAAGAAGAAAAGGAGAAGTGGAAAAATCCTTTAAAGATGCTTTTTAGGAAGTGTCAGAAAGCATTTCCACCAGTTTTGCAGAAAATGAGTATCTGGCAAGATAATAAAGCAGTCTGTTTACTCCTCTGCAAATCACATGAGTATGTACCAGAGGACTAACTTGGGGTTTAATAGAGACAATGCAACACGTCAGTGATTTTCTGGAGTCTCAGCACATCACAGCAAACATGTTTATCCACAATAAAACTTCTTTTCTAAGCATTATCAGTAAAATTTAAGTGTTGTAAAATCTGAGTGTTGTGCTGCAGCAACGTTTATTCAATAACTCAGATAAAAAAGATTTAGCATGTCATTCTGACAACTAATAGCCATTTTTTCATATTGCTCATTGTACAAAAAAAAAATAGCATTTCTATCCCCTACATGTAAATTATTTTGGACATTTGGGAGGGTAAGACACTGGACTACGTCACTGTTGCAAATGCTATCTTCTACATTTTGAAAGATCTGTATTCTCTCATTCAATATTTCTCAAGTCTTTTTTCATGCAACATGAAGTATCAAGCACTGATTCGGCTCCATGGCTGCTTCTGGCTGAAAGCCCTGCTAAAGTAGATATTCTAGTTCTCGCCTAAAATTACAAGTGATTTTAACAGACTCTTATTTCAAATAGAGAGATGAGAGGCAATATCAGCTGAGTGTCTTTGACAACCTGCATTGTCAAGAAGTAAAAACATATCTTGTAATAAAAAGCTCTACACAGAATTATACGGTACAACAGCATAGGAAGCTCCCTCCTTTGTATATGTCATGTCTTCAACATCAGTTCTTCTATTTTATTTGCCCTATTCTATTGCATAATATTTGATGTACCTTTATTCCTGTGTGATTAAAAGTGAAGGCTAGTCAGCAACCAGAGAAATGTAGTTTACTCATAAAAACACGGAAAAAAAAAACAACCACTGCAGTGCCTGCTTATGCAGCTCACGGATTCCCTTATCTTCAAAAAGGCATACTGATCTTAAAGCCCAGTTAAAAAAAAAAAAAAGCTAGAAAAAGCACCTGCCTTTATTTCCTCCACCAATTTGTGTATTCCACGCACATCCATTTTCCTAGTCCTTCAAAGGCTCCTCTTATCCTTATTCCCAAGAAACACTCTAGTGAGGAAGGTGACCGGAGGTCTCCTGACCATCCTCACCCACCAGGTGCCCAGGCACCCTGACACAGCCGGGACACATCCTGCAGGTCCGCAGAGCCCAGGTACCCTGGGCACACGGGGCACTAGGGACACCCCCAGGCACATGCTCACCACTCTGCCCCCCCGGCAGCAAAGGCTGGCAGGGACCCAGGCAGGAGGTCGCATACACGGTCCTCTACTGCTGACCTGGAAGCTGCCTTCAGAGCAGCGCTGATGAAGGCTGTGAAGCTTCCCTCTCTACAGCTGTATGTTAACAAAAGAAAAAAAAAAAAAAAAGAAAAAGGAAGTAAAGGCACATGAAATACTACATTTTTCCTCCTCAGGATTCAATAGGGTTATTGCATTTTGCATAAGTTTGGAAATAGTCTGAAGTTAACAACTTCTAGGACACCAAGACATTGCACAGGTGCAGTGGACATGAAACTACACATGAGCACCACTTTGAGAGTCTGACACCCTTCTGTGGAAACCAGACTTTTACGCTTGGATTTATGTTTTGGCTGTAAATAAACGGCAAATATCATTAGGACTTTTAATAACCTGATGCGATGTTGTGATTGGTTTGTTACCTGATGTACTAATTCTCCCCCATAGAGTCAGATTGTAAAATCTTGCCCTCTAATTGTACTGTTTGGCTTAAATTATTATTGTTAATTAATTACTCGTGCTATAAATACTGCAACTCTAACATCAACTAAATAGAAACTTGCTGTACTTATAAGGCAAATCTAACTCCCCTTTTCGCTCCCTCTCCTCTGAGAGAGCTCATGAAATGAAGACTGAGGAGCACTTCAAGAGAAGTAGAGGAAAGACAATTTGGCTCTTCAACTTGTCCCATGGCACAAGTTAGTCCTTCTCTCTGGAAGAAAATTTGACCTTCCTCTGGAGAAGGGAACAGCAAAACAGCAAGGAGAGCCCTCATAAGCACAACCCACCTCCTAAACTCACTTCACACCCTGTCCAGACACCTCACTAACCACCAATGTCCCTTAGTGTAGATGCAGAGCTCATCCAAAACCCCGAGACTAGATTCTTACAGAAAAAATGGTCAAGAAACCAATTCACCTCTTTTACACTCTATAGGAAGAAAGATGAAAAGTGAGGTGGGTGGGAATGTTCATAACTGCAGAAATTATGCATTAGGTGAGGTAGTGAATATATCTGTCTTCAGCTTTCTAGGAGCCACAGATGCGCAGACTGAAAGTCTTGATTAAAAATAAAAAATAAAAAAACAGCAAGGAACTCAAGCAGCAGTGTTCCATAAACCTAGATTATATTTTTGTCCAGTTATTTAATGTCTTACAAAAGGGATAATTGAGTGAAAGTTAACAGTGCCTAATACACTTCAGATCACAGGACATCCTAACTTTCCTCTCTGGCCTTACACTGTGAATTTATGTAAAAATATATTTTTATTCTGATTTTACTCAGATAGACCTTCTTGGCTTTGAAAGTCCTTCAGTTTAATATTTTCTAGCAGAACATGCAGGCAACAGTGTATTTGCCTCCCCTTTTCTTTATATGCTAGATATCCATAACTTTTTTTTTTTTTTTTTAAATACAACCTTTTGCAGCTGGTACTCCAAGAACAGTTCTCTTGCATCTGTATATTACCTTCTTCTAGAAGATAGCATCTGGGGACTTAGAGAGTGACAGAAGCTTTTCCCCCTGCAGACTAGATTTTGGCATTAAAGAGCAAATGCTGAGCCAGAAGTTTCCCTTACTAACACAAGTGCAAATCCAACCCTGCCACCCCTCAAAATAAACGTAATTTACAGCAGTAGAACTCAACGTCAGAATCAGACCCTCTATCACCAGCTAACCAGCAACCCCATGTTTAAATGTACTCAGCATCCCTACACACTCCAATGCAGAAAGGTGACCTTTTCCATCTCTGATATACAAATTTCTGGCTGCTCCCACACACTCCCATTTTTACGCAGCTCTGAACTGATGCCACCATGAAAGCATAACCAGCCCTATACTCTCCTTTATTTGACTTACATTGCCACAGAAGCATCCGTCTCTTTCTATGTAGGTTAGGATGAGATTTTTGGTTTACCTTTAATGAAATAATAGCACAGCTATTTTTGTAGACTGGGTAGGAGCTACTAGTTCAAAGCCATGAATCAAACTGTAGAGTTTCTCAGCATAGTTGTCCTAATTGAGTGTGGGTTCAAACCAATTTCAAAACAGTGTTTCAGAAAGACTTTAATAATTAATATTACTCTCATATTAGTGTCATTTTTGTATGAAAGAATGTATTTTAAGTGTAAGTTGTCGTGCCTACCAGGACTATTATGTTACCTGCACAGGATTCCCTGTACAGATAAATCAATGAAAAGTCACTTCAACTTGTTCAGAGTTGAAGAGGAAGAAGCAGCGGGGGAACGAACGCAGGCAAACACACAAGATTATGTGAAATACAGTGTGGAAGTGGAATCACCTCGCACGCACCTCTGAAGAGAGGAGAATGCTTTCTCAGTGAAAGGTCTTTGTTGGCATAAGGAAGGTCAAAGCTAAGGTTAGGCATTTTATTTCAAAATATTTACCTGACCCGTTTCTTGTTGCCATTCTGTGCAAGAGATTTCAAAGTATCTGAAGACTGAGAGAATTATAAGTATACCACTGCTATCAACAACTTGAAAAGCCTATTATTTCAAAGGAGCTCAAGTTGAATAAAAGGATGGGATGGAGGCCCTACCATACCTCAAGTTCAATGGCAGAGCCACATTGAAAAACGAAAACCAGATTTATTTTTTCCCCCTCCAATTTTACTCTAGGTCAGCATAAACTGGATTCCTCCTTCACACTTTTCATAGATGTAAACTGAGGGCTAAATAAAATATGACGTCCCACTCCTTCAGTTCATGCAAAAATGAACCCTTTCAGAGAACCACCGGTAGCTGCCCAGCACGCGGAGGCCAGGGAGGACGCAAGGGAGGACGCGGCACCGCAGGGCTGCCGGCGCTCCCTTCCCAGATGGACTCCAACCCCCTTTTTTCCAAATCCGAAACACGATCTCTTACCTTTCAGCAAAGCGCCCTTCCTACCAGCTTCAAAGGCCTTCCAGGGGTCAGCAGGGGACAGAGTCCTTCCTGTCGGAGCTACTGCCAAGCCATACTAAACACGCAGAGTCAGAGGAGAGGAAGAAAAGGAGGGGAGAGAGCTGGGAGGGCTGTCGAGCCAAGCACCTGAGGAGCAGGGTGCTTGCCCACAGGATGGGAATCTTGGCTCCTGCCTGATGTTTAATGAATACATAAATAATTTTACTAATCATTTTAGGTAGTTTTATTTCCAAGTAATACGGCAGGACTAAAACCTGCAAATCCCATTATTGTTAAAATCACGTTATACTACAACTGCAAAAACATTAGTAAGGCTAACGCAATTGCATAGCTGAATTTCTGAAATTAAATACATCTTTCACATGAAAAACTCCCATTAAAAGAGTTCAAAAGGGTTAAATAAGAAACATAAGAGCCAAAGACACAGTAACATTTATATCTCACTACCAGCCTTCCGCATAGCCCCAGAGAGTCACATCTGCACACAAAAGAAACAACATAAATGTCAACAGACCACTTCAGGAAAGAAATAAACAGCAACACTGGATCCTAAATGCTTGTTACCTGAGTTACAAAGCACCATTATTTCTGCTGGATTTCGGTGCTGATCAGATGTGGTAGGATGCTGAAGCCTATCTGACAGGCTCCAGCTTTCTCTGGCGTCTCCCAGGACCAGTTATTCTCGCATCCTCCACACTGCTTTGCCTAAAGCCCGGAGGCATTATCCCCTGTAAACAGTCATGCTGCTACCAGGCTTAGTAACTGTTCCAAAGACAACAATGTACTTCTGTCCTTCAAAATGCACTCTGGTTTCCTATCAGGTGTAAATCCCTACAAGATAAGGCTCAGAGCACTGCTTCTGCCTGTTAGTATAAGAGCGCAGGAAGAAAAAAAAAGCCCAAAGCCTTCTTCTGTATTTTTGTTCTTCCGCATGTTTGTTTTTTAAACATATATCAAATTCTTTGATACTGCTCTGTGAACATTACAAAGAAAAAATTTGCTACTTCTACTTTTTGTGCTTATGAGAAAAACAGTCCTCTTCTCAACACAGTATTTTAAACCACTTAACCACTTCAGAGGACCTTACAAGAAATGCTACGTTTGCAGAGCATGACTTCCATCCCAACACCATCTATTTCAAAGATGTGGTAGAAAGTTAGGCGGTAGCTGAGCATGGAGTTGTCTCAGTCAAGAAATCAGAGGCATGATTTTCAAGAACTACCAATCTGCTAAAAACTGCCTTTGAAAAGCACAATACAAAAATAAGTATCTCTATTAAAACATTTTCTAACACACAACATGTTAGAACTTCAGATCCATAACTGATGACCTGAATAACGATTACAAATTTGTTTTCAAAGACATAACGTTAAGTACACAAATTAACTTTTCTTTATTTTGGTATGATAATAGCAAGCTAAAAATCAGATGAACTGCATCAGACCATGAAAAAGCAGGGAAAGGTTTGGGTTTTCTTATCTGAACAGGCTGTGAGACCACCACCAAAGGTTTCTCAGTGAGTAGAGGAGTGTACCAGGCATAACATCATTACATAAAATAACATCTATTTAGTTTTTACGTAGTCTTGTGTCACGTGATTGACCCTCATAACCTTTACATGGGCAACACTTCCTGACTCAAGTAATGCCACCACTTCAAAGCCCCCAAAATGTATCCAGAAGTAGCCTTTGACCCTCACCCTAGCAAAATCAACCAGAACTGCAGGTTCGCATCACACATACCAAATGCTAGAATCCCTCCCTCCCTCCGCTTTCCGAGCACAGGCAGCTGATGACATTTAGCAAAATCTTTCTGTCCTTCTTGGTAAACATTGTCCTCCCTTGTCAGAAACTCATCCGTTTAAATAAACACGAGCAGGACACTGCTTTAGCCACATCTGCATCCCCCACCCACCCCAGAAGGGGGAACCAAGCTAGTTACCATTTACCTATAGACAGAAGATGACAGCCTAATTGCTGATAGCTGGGAACAAGGAGCAATCAGGGTGGGAACACAGAATTTTAGGAGATACCAGCCCCAGCTGATAGTTGCATGTTAGTGTAACTGCATCAGAACCTACAGATCCGCTCTTTCTACTGGAGAAACGCTGCTCATGCAAGCTCCACAGCCTCTGTTTCCCTCCTGCTGTAGTGACAGATTCAGGCAGGAAAAACATCCTCCCTGGGAGGAAAACACCTTTTACTAGCACCCCTCCTTCTCTTCCTCCACCAACCCTAAAAACAATATAGCAGCAAAAAGTCATAGTTCCTGCCCAGTTATCATCTCCGGTGTAGATGTGCTCTCCATAACCTTAAATGCCAGAGGAATCTGGGAAACAAAGGACTCCCTTCCGGAACTCCTCCTCTCATCCTGCCCTCCTTAACCCACAGAAAGTAAAAATCACTGGAGGTGGCCGCAAGCCATCGTCTCCTACGCATCAGAACAAAGCCAGATACCTTTCAAGTCTCACCCTTTGGTGGTCACCATCCTCTCACTTCTAGGATCGCCAGAAGGCTGTGCTAGCTAGAATTTTTGATGTTTTTGAACAGTGACTACGGCACTAATCCCTTTTTTAGGGCTCAGAAGGAGCTACTGTTTCACAAGACATGGAAAATGCCCCCACCTTCCATATCAGAGTTCAAGGACCACTGGAGAAGATGTCAAGCACTCAGCGCAAATACCATTTTAAAGACAGTTTCCTGACAAATACTGTGTGGCAACCACTAAAAACAAATATGTGCAAGAGAACGTCTGGTATAGCAAAGACATAAATTTCTCTCTCATCTTTATTTGATCAGATTTGAATGGAGGCCAAATGGGACTCCTGACAAAATCTGAAGCCAGCTCTTCAAAGAAGTGGATGCCAGTGAGGGAGGAAAAATGCAGAGTGACTGGCACACAGCTCCCCAGCTTGAGTTGCATCTGCATCTCCATCCATCCCCATCCCATACCACCCACAGCTTAGAAGACTGCTGCTTTAGGAGGACCTTAGCTACACCAGGATAACCTTTGTTATTAAGGAATCTGAGCTGCATAACCAGGAAGGAAGAACATGCTATGATTTTTTTTTTTTCCTTCAGTCGTTATGAAAAGCTAAAAATCTACTAGCTCAAATGCTTTCAGCTGGGCATTTCTCCTGACTCTGTAAGTGAATCAACACTTCCTAATTCAACCTCAGTTGTAGGCAGACATCATTATGCTGTCATTGCAAGCTCCAAAGGAAAGCACATTAACTCAAAACAGCCCGGAAGAGCTGGAAGCACCACTAAATTAAAAAGTATCTGGGAAATCACAGCAGAAAAAGAGAAAAGCAGTTCACAGAAGTTTTTTAAGCAAACTTTTAAAGCCAGGCATGCTCAATTTCCTTGTTTTCTGTTTACTACCTGTGTAAGAAGCAGCAAAGTAGAATTCCCTGTTGCTGTATATACAAAAAACCAATAACAATTATACTAAGTATTTTTTCATTCACTGTTTTAAGTACAAATTTTGAATAGAAGAGTCCATTAAACCAAAAAACCTTTCTATTGTCTTAGTTACATATTGTAGAAAGGAAAAACTGGGTTTTTCAATCTTACTCCTTCATGGACAATTCCTGCAACAAATAGCTGGCAATTCTAAGGAAAAAAAGGATAGGTAGGGTCAAATTTCTTACACATATTTTCTCACAATTTTTGTCATTTAATATTCTTCTCAAATGTTATTGCAACAAAATCAGCAAAAATCATCACTCATACTTACATCTTTATCAAGAAATAAAACACTACACCCTCTTCCTCAAGGTCAGGAAACATTTTATTAGCCTGAGACTTTCATTCCCAGCAGGAGAGAGGAAAAACGCAGTATGCGTTAATTGGATTGTAAGCACTTTCATATTATCAAAATATCAGTGCAGTCACAGACGCCTCTTAGCCAAGTTTGTAATAATTCAAATACAGAACCTGATTACAGAGGGAGTATTAGAGACTCGATCAGTCCTCATTTCACCCGTTTAACTGAAACGGGAGAAAATGATGGTACGAGAGGAAACTGTTTTAAGTCTTTGCACAGCCCACAACCTCATCTCATGTTAATGCTCAGATCTTAACATCACAGGCAGAAGGAGAACACAGGAAGAATACCACTCCTCTTGATTAATTTTAATTTCATTTCATGGTTTAAAGTTCTACCTTCTTTTTGCTTCACTACAATTTTCTTTCTATTATCATAAAAACCAGATTCAGTGAGTAATAAGATTTTTTTTTCCCTCCAGTAATTTTCAGACAGACATTGCCCCAGGTAGGATAAAGTACGGGGATATGTATTTATACATAG
Organism: Gorsachius magnificus; assembly: GCA_034008185.1. Taxonomy (NCBI): domain Eukaryota; kingdom Metazoa; phylum Chordata; class Aves; order Pelecaniformes; family Ardeidae; genus Gorsachius; species Gorsachius magnificus. The sequence continues at coordinate 172,600,379 of CM067081.1, forward strand.
CCAGAGGCTCAGAATTTCATGAAAAAGGTTACTGGCTAAATAAATTCTCTTCCTGGTGCACTGCTTGCCAGAAACCTGCAGAATACACTGACCATGGATGAGAACAGAGGTTAAGGAGAGTAAAGTCAACAGGACCGTCTCTTCCTAAAGCCTCAGAAAACAGAAAGACTTTGCAGTCTGCTTCAGAGCTAATCCTAGTTTGGACTACTGCACATCAGTCAAAGGGAAAAACATACTAAGTAAATTCCAAAGTGAAGAAAACCTCAAAATCAAACAGCCTGGTCCCCTTCCAAGCAAATTGATGTTTGGTGCTTCTCCTGAAGACACACTCAATGTAACAGCTAGCAGGAGATACCTGCATCTCAAAACCAATTTGCAAATTCTCCTGCAGACTTTGCAGACAAACACAAGCTATTTTTGGCACTCAGACACAGTGGTAGGGACCACCTAGCAATGGTAAGGAATACCATTAACAAATAAATCACTCTATCCTTGTAGTTAGCTTTGTTCTTTCAAAAGATTTAAGAAGTGGCTCAGTATAGCAGTACAGTAACATAGAAATCAAGACCAAAATCTAGATCTTGATTGAACTTGATGACATAAATATGAAGCGCAGCTGAAAGGTCACCAATCAAAAATAAAGGTCATAGCTCCCTAATCCAAAGCAAGGGAGGTGAAAATACATTTCTATAGCTACTTCTCTTCACTGTTCTCAATGTGTCTTGGAAAACCAGTTAACCATCCACCCACACCTTTAATGTGCTTTTTCTTATTTCCAAACTCTACTAGAGAAGTGTCTTAACTGGTTGTGTTCCAAGTATACACCAGACAAGTTAATCAGATCTCTTTTTACCCAATACAAAATTAGAAGAAAAAAAAGGAGGGGGAGGGGGGAAAATAAATCAATATAGCGACAGCAGTGTACTCTACTCTTCCTAACTATTTTTATCCACTGGCCATTAACAGAGAAAATTCTGCATTGTTCTCACAGAATAATTCCAAATTTGGACAATAAATAGGATGTTATAAATAAACAAATAGGATTTGAAGCTTGAAGATTCACCACGGGACCTACGCGCACTGAAGGGGTAGCTATATAATCCTCCAGGGAAAATACGCTGTTATCCTTTGCAGATTAGCCACTAAGGGGTGCACAGCATACTTCACTTCTGCTTTACATTCTGCTTATCCATATGATTTATACATACGATAGCTATTCATTCTTTTAATGCCTTTGATAAAAGCCTAACCTAAGAATGTTAAACCCTACATGAACCATGATGCAGTTATTCATGATGTACTTTAATGCAGTGTGCACCAGAGCAGTCAGATAAATGAGTCTACAATCATTTTTGTACATTTTTAAGCACAGCCTTATCTCCTCATTTGCTGGCTTCCTTGATAGGAACTTCAAACTGTGACTAACATACAGAGCACACGGTATCTTAAGTACCATATCCACGAGAGGCGAGATCTTACATTCACCAGTTGACAGTCAACAGCAACAGTCCTTACTTCACAAAATAGGACAAAACATCTAACAATTTTTGAGAATAAAGTGTTTCTTTTCCCTCTTGGAAGGAAAAAAAAAAAACCACCACACTGTTTCGACGTTTACAGTCTTAAATGGAAACATTCCTAAACTTCTTGCCAAGAATTTGCCTCCCCCTACAATTTGTATATGGTATACTATGCACTTTTCTTCAGTTATTTCCTGATAGCATGTTATTTCTCCTCACCAAGAACATTATTGTACTTAGTAAGCACAATTTCCAAAGGATGACTGAGACACTACACCATACCCACTAATTCCTAGCAAGGCACTTTCCGATACGTCCACGTTGAACAGTGGCAATGTGATACACCAGCAAGGATTTGGCTTGCCTTTCAATGCAAAATGCTGATAAGGGTTAACTTTTTAATTACCTTCAAGGACATATCCCCAAACATGACAGTTTAGCAATTCCAAGATTCCTTTAAGTACATAAGCCTTTGATGTACCTTCCTTAACTAAAACTTACCACTTCATTTGCAAGCTACCTTTGAAGCAATTGTGAAACTATCCATTTTCAAAGCCAATCCCTGTGCTTGCAGCTCAGAACAATCCACGGAAGCCTAGCTTGATGGACAGTGTGATATAAACCTCTTTGCGCTCAAGAACTATGCAAGGCTTCCTGTATCAAGGAGGTTAACACATTTCTTTTCTGATTGAATCTGCATAATTATTAAGCTGTGTTCATGCAGCTCTGCAAGATATTTTAAAGGTAATTAACATTCTAGTAGATTAGGTCTTCTTTCAGAAAAGGCTGTATTTTCCCTGAGTTCAGAACAAAAATGGATTAGCTCCTCATGTTCAGATCGGATGCACTACCCACTGGCATAGTACAGATGCGATTTCAAATCAATCTTACATTACTGGTGGCAACAATACTGGCAAAATAGCAGAAGCCTATAAAAACATAATATGCAGCAGGTCTATGCTTAGCATTCCACAAAGCATAAATACATCAATTAACAGTCTTGCAAAATAAAACAAAATTGGAAGAAAATGCTACTACCGTGTATCAAGGACACTGAGTCTTAAGTGATACAGCTAAAATTATCTTCAGGTAACTAAGCTGTGAACATGGTTCCTCTAGAAATGCTCTCTTTGTCTTTCATCTTTAAGTAGTCTTCTATACTGACAATAAGATTCGAAGCATACCTGGAGGTCACCTGGAAGTATGAATTAGTATTTACAGACAGGATTTTCAATTAAGCAATATTCTTACTGCAGAAGCAATGATTCTTTAATATTAGAATCCTCTTTCACTGAGAAAGCAGTTCTGATGTCAGGTAAAATAAAGGCTTTACCTCTAAAGTGCTAAGAGTACTCAAGAGAGCGTAGAAAATTGGGGATTTATGTGGAACAAGAAACATAGATGGAAATCACTTTTAACTTGTTTATCCATGATTCCAACTCAATTACGTGCTCTAAAAAAATTCTTTCACTATCAAATATTAAACAAAAGTTTCATAGAATATTTAAAACCAGCCTCTCTCACTGTGAGGCAAGAAATTAGTTTGATTTACACATGTTAATGCAATTATGCAAATATTGAAACCTTCATCATGTCCTGCAAATAGTTTCATTCTTTTGGGAGTTTTATCTACTCAGTTTATTTTTAAAAGTGCTTTTCATCTCTTAATTGATTCTCTTCTGTCCCACCTCACCTCCAGAAGGCAGCAAGTGGGAATCAGGCTGCTACCTTCCCTGCTATCCAAGCACAACCCTTCTGACAGCAGAGAGCACAGATTGCAGCTGTAATCCTCCAGTCACCAAAAGCAAAGGCAAGGCAGGAGGAAAAGCCAGAAAGCCAGGCTGGCCTCCTGATTTCTGGTTCAGTTTCCTGATGCGGTGATGAAGATGCAGAGAGCAGAGGCACCAACATTTCTGACAACCTGGGAATCTACCCAACACACGTAATGCAGATGCTAAAGACAAACTGAAGCCCTGCTGTGAAGTTCGAGACAGGCTATGTTTGTAAGAGCATTCTTCAGGCTGCCACTCACTACTAGTGCTCAACCATAAATCAAGAATACAAGTCACAATTACATTCTCTGCTAATTAATTAAGCAGCCACATGCAGCTTCCTCCCCTTCCCACCAACTGTGAAACTTAAAGGTTCAAGAGAAAGATGCTTACATCGAAAAGGGCACCTTTGTCTTTCCTTGTAACAACATCAGCATCATTAAGGTCAAGTGCACTCCTCATGCTATATACTGCAACCTTTCTTTTCCTTCACTAGCGAACAGGAACACTTAAAGGACTTTGCCTGTCCCCATCTCCTCTGCAGCACACATCCTTCCACAGCATAAAGGCAGAGGCCTCGTCACAACACCCATTCCCTCATTACACCTTTGCTTTCCAGGAGAGGACAAAAATGCTTTTACCCAAGACATACAAGGTCACCATCTTTCCAAGAAATCTTTTTTCCCCGGGGCGGGGCAGGGGGGGAATCATCAAAGACCACATGGCCATACAGTACCCTACAGGAATTCCCTTCTAGGAAACCATTTTGTAGCACTCAGAGAATGCTGGAGCAGCTGTACATCCACCTCAGCTGCTAAACCCACTCTGTTTCCATCCCACTATCAACAAGGATTTATGGTAAGACTTCTTATCTGAATGAATAATCAAATTGCTTTAGGAGTCTCAGTTTTATGTTACCATACACAATTATATGAGAGTAATGGTAAAATAGATGTTATCTAATTGGTAGACGGATTCCCAAATCCTTTGAAGAAAGATTGTCCATAAACCATGAAATTAAGTAGGCCATGCAATTGCACAGCTACACACAACAGCAACGAAGTGGAAACAAAAAGATCACATTTATAGAGGATATTCGTTAAATTACTAACCAAGACTATTAGATATGAAAGTACGGTTTTAGAAAAATTACTGGATGCAATAGTATCACAAGACAGAAATGCATCCACAGCCTGGCAATGCATTTGATAAGATTGCTCTGCTGCTGGCGGGGCTCAGTTGTTCATGGAAGGATCAAGCCAAAGGCTATTGAAATTCAGGAAACCGATGTACTGCAGGTGAAGTGCTAGCACTGTTTAAAACAAAACAGTTTAGATAGTGCTCAACTGTACATTTCCAAAGCATTTTTAACATTTCCCATATCTTCTAGTTTAGCCAACACATCCTTTAAATAGCAGCAATGATATCTTTAAAAATTATTAAATTATCTCTAAACTGTTCAAAAAGAAAGGTCACTAGGAGTGTTTTCGATAACATTACAAGCACACTGACAAAGCTACTTCCAACTTTGGTACCAAGTATCAAATCAAGAGATTACAATAGCATCTGCGGACTAAGAACTGCACTGAACTTCTGAAGTCAGTTTTATATATGCACGAGCACAAACACACGCAAAGGCACACCAGGATTGCATCTGCACAGAACAGACTGTCTAGTCCAGTAACACCATCTTTGAAAGTGGTCTTTGCATATTTAATAGTTTTTTCCCCAGGCAGTCCATGTTGCAGAATGGGAAAAAAAAATAAAAATGAAGACACCCAAAAGGCAGTAAGTGCAAGTCAAGCTGTACTTCAACTTCTTTGAAGATGGGTGTTCACTTAGATTTTATTCCTCTTTCGAATAGCAATGCAGCAATAACTCTTTCTTTCCCATGCAGCACTACTGAGGCTTGTAGCTGTTGTGATAACACATGCTTGAGAAACAGCTGTGTCTTGGGCAAAGAGACTTCAATAACAACTCACTTCACAATGTCTGATTGTTCTGATGCAATTTGATTTCTGCCGCCGTGGTGGAAGAGATATGCCAGGCCTCTTATGCCGTTCAGAGAAAGCCAAGCTCAATGAGATACAAGCATGCGATTAAAAACTCTCAAGATGGGAACCTCGTCAATTAAAACCAAACTGTTAAGGGCAATAAGCAGCTGCTAAACACTTCCATAAGCTGGAAACAGAAATGACATTGTCCCACAGAGCTTCCTGCACACTTTCCCCCTTACTTCTCCCCCACCAAAAAAGCCTGTACTGCTATTTCACATTTAAGCTATTTTTTTCTGTCAGTCTTGAACTCTGTCATTTACAAATCCATAACTTTCCCAACAATATTAACTGTAAGGCACAAACTCCTTTTTCATTATAGCTCAAGACTCAGCTTCCTACTCCACTACTTGAAATAAAGAGAAAATCACTGCAACTTCAGAGTTTACTTGGCACTACTTACTCTCCAGTTTCTTTTTTTTTTAATCTGGCAAGCATTTCAAAATTTGGCATGCAAGTTACACGGGCTCAATTCAATTCCTAGATTAAATTGTGAACCCGAGATGGAGCATTTTCAGTGCAGGTCAATACGAGGGATTTCTGCACCTTGCAAGATTTTGGTCCTTAAACTGTCCAAATTTAAAAAACTGCAAGAGTCAAATCCTCATGTCAAAAGGCCATCATTCCTTCTCCTTCCTACCAATCGGTCCTTCACGTATCTTCTCTGGGGCACCCCCAGGTTGTCTCAGAATACCCCCAGGGAGGCAGAGGAAGGGCCTGAAGAGGCCAGAAATGGACGTGAAAAAAGGTCTGGAAGAAGTGTACCCGTTATCTCCAGCTGATTACATAGTGGTTTCACTGGATAATTGTTGCAAAAGGTTTTCTGGGTCCGCTACAATCATGCAAATTCAGTTCAAAATGATTCACAAAGGAGTTACTTAAATAAGCACTGACAGTCTTGTTTGCTAGATTTCATCCAAGCATCCTTCTCCCAATCTTACAAGTATGATAATTGCCAAAGCCTCTGGTATTTCCCCATGAAAAACAAATTAGGCTTTAATGAAATATGCAGTCTCATTCAAACATACTGAGGCAGATTCACCCCTGCTTAATATTCCACAACTAATACCAAGCAGCTCCTGGAAGCCAGGGGAGCCCAGGCAGATGATGCTTCCCCAGTGGTACGCGTTCTTCTGCCTCCTACTTCATGTCAGGAGCAGTAGGCGTACAAGCAAATGCCCGTGTTCAATCGTGGCAAAGCTATCCATCCAACACAAGCAACGGTCTGTCAGTAAATGATGTGATTTCATTTATTAGTACGTCTACAGAGCTGAAAGTCTCATTGCTGGTACATTTTTAATCACTGTAATTTAATTTTGAATTTTTGATTCCTGAGCCCATCAACAAATATAATAAACTATTCAATAGGCTAAGTACCATCACTCCAAAGAAATTAAATGAGACTGTGAAACTACAATCGGTGTAAAATGGCAGCCTCCAGTAACCCTACATACTACGTATTCGCCTCAAAACACCACGTTTCAGTTGATTCCTGATGAAAGCTTATCCCATTTCACTTCTTCTGAGTCCTCCAGACTTTGAAGGCAGAAATCAAGTAACACTTTTAAAAAGGCATAGATTACAAAAGGAGGGACTTTCATATTCTAGCCTTCAGCTACTAAACTGGACTGAATTTCTGAGCAATTCCACAGCTGCATTAGATGAGACGAGCTGATTTCCAAAGAGTGACTGCTAGCATTAGAATTCATTATGATTTTTTTCAAGATAGGGTAGCAATATCACTTCACATGCATGCCCTCTCCTCCCTCTTTTTTTGTGTTAGGCAAGGCAAATGCATAAAATTAATGTATCTGTTTCCTTCCTAAAGGAAGCTTTTCCTAAAGCTAAATTAAGAGTATAAGAAAGGACTCTATTTGTCTTCTATTAAGGCAGCACGCTCCTAAACAACTTTTGGGTGCATTTTTCTAGAACAAAGAAGTCCCGGTGCTTTAAAAGGCTGATGTAACACTTCACATTTTTTTTTACTCATCTTTTAAACCACGCCATGGTTCTTGCAGTAGCATAAGCAGCAACACGAAAACAAAAAACCCAGGAAAACAGTCTCCCAAGTGAGACCGCAGTGGGAAAGCGTGTATTCCTCACGGAGAGCGCTGCTCTATCACATTTCCAAACAGCTTTGTAAAACGAAGCCAGACAGAATTAGCTATTATCCAAACACTACTTACTCGCCATGCACTGTGTATTTCTCATTCAAAGGGCTGCTGGAAGGGGCAGAGAGGTCCCGGTCTGACAATAGCCTGCTACCAGGTGGAAACAATTAAGGAAGGAAGCTCTCCTCCACTGTGCAAATTATTTACTAGCAATCCCCACCGAAGCTCATGCCATGACCTAATTTAACCGCATCACTTGCATCGTGTCTCTCTCCTCCTGCATGCCCAGGAAAAGAGAATGCCATGAGTTCTCCGTGTTTCTACAGAATATTTTGATTTCTCTAATTTGACGTAGTTTTAGCTGTTTTCAAAAATCAGTCTGACTTCTTCCTGCATCTGAAAGCTGAAATAAGGAACATCTTTCTTTGCTGTGAGTCAGCCTAATTCTGTTTACCAGCTATATATTAACTGACATCATCTGAAACTCAAGCTCAGAGTTAATAGTACTGGGGTTTTTTGTTTGTTTTGGGTTTTTTTAAACATGAAAAACAGGGGAAGGAAGATAAAAGATGTGCCACTGATTTTGTAATCTTTTTTTTCTAGTTATTCTGGTTTAAAAAGACTGGTATTTGTATGTACAGTAGATCAGCAACGCTAGTCTCTATCTTATCATCTTTCTACATAATAGTCTTCTAATGAAGTATTACGGGCAAAGGAAGATTTTTTTAAAACAAAGGTTAACTTAATACATTCTGCATATTTTAGCCACGCTATTTGGTCATCTTTGGTATCTTGGTCACCTAAATCAAGAAGTCAGTTTCTACTCCTTACTGCAAGATTATTATTTCCAAAGGTTATTAATAACAACTATACTCAAGTTAAAGGAGTGAATCCTATCATACACTTAGGAGAAGTAAATGTTTTAGACATTTGATTTAAAATACTTCACCATTATGAATGGAGACAGAGAAGGGGAGAAGTCTCACTCATAAGGAAATTCACTGAGCCTGTAGGAGCTGCCCATCTTTGTTCCCTCTGAGCAACATTTTCGCCCCCGTAACTACCTTTGACTAGACCTAAGTATTTTAAGAAGACAAAGTTGGGCAAAATAAATCTTGTTCATACTGCTAGTATGCCATTCAGGCTCGAGTTTTTAAATCAGAAATGGGCTACACAGAAAGACAGTGCAGTTGCTGATGGCTCCAAAAGAAGCATTGTCATGAAACTTGGTTTCGTTCATAATAAAAGAAGGGTTCCCTCCTGCCTTGCACAGCCACAGGTAACATGCTCTGTTGAGACAGTTCAATACATTTGAATGTTTTCCATTAATCTCAAAGGCTTTTGGTATTTGATACCACTGAGGACCACCTGCCCAAACAAACACCAAGAACAAGCATAGCAGGAAAAAACCCTAGAATTCAGACTGCCTCCACTGGGGTTTCCTCTTTATTCAGTAAGACAGCCATCAACAAGTTTGCCAACTTCAAAAGTAAGGAAAAATATCACTTCCTCTCTCTTTCTCAGAAACAGCTGGGGGAAGAGGATGAAGATGCGGTGTCATGGTCTCACTGGAGAATGTCACTCACAAGTCTTACGCTGATGTTCTGAATTAGAAGAGGGAGGAAAAGTGACGAATATTTGATTTAACATCATTTTACCATGAGCACAGATACCCGTTTGCTTCTTCCTCCTTCCCAGTGCACGTAGCAAAACTGTAAGCCCAATGCCCTCCAGCAGGCATCAGTAACTGCAACAGAGGGAGCAACCACAGTTCCGTGTCTTATTTCTCAAGTGCATGGACCAAAGGGGGAGAAAAAAAAAAAAGAGAGAGGGGTGAAAATAACACCTCTCACTGTGAAGAGATAAAGCAGGAACAAGATGGTTATGGATGGGACACAGGTAAAAGCTCCTCCTCCTCCTCTTCCTCCTCCCAGCGAAGACCTACAATGCCAAAGGAGCAGTAAAAAGCAGCAGCAGGAAATGCAGCAGGGAGAACCCCAACACACTTAATCCTCAGTAGAGGCAGCCCAGCTTAGAGAGTCTGTGGAGCTCTTTACATCACCAGAGGGGGAGAGAGAGCCTAATTACTTGCTACAATTACCAAAATCCGTAAAGTAGGGGGTCCTTTCCTCTATCCCCTTGAGAAAGGGGTTTTGGGGGGTGAATTTATTTTAGTCCTATCAAAAACCTAATAAGAGTCCTTGAATTTTACATTATCCTCAAGAGTTTAACGAGGTTAGCCTTGTTCTGGGAATATGAATCGTTAACAAAACTGTCAGCCCTATAACATAATCATTGCTTTATTTCCTTGGCAACAAAGGAAACTTTAAATGGAAAGAGATTTAAAGTACAGAGTGGACATTCCTCTCCAGACTGTAACCTTTTCCAATAGAGTCTAGTTACAATACATCTGCTGAATATCTCTTCTACAAGGGATTTGAAAGACCAACAATTAAAAGTACAACATTACTCTGCAACCAGTAGCTCCTGGTTCTTCTGCACACCTATTCAGGAGGGAATCACCGCAGAGTTAGAGAGAAGGTCTTTACACAGAAGCAGAATTTGAAATAAAGCTCAAACTTAAGCAAATGCAAATGTGACTTCTGCTTTCACCCATCTGCACTGGGGGAACTCCCTCCCTGAAGCACAGGCACACAAAAGGTTTTCTCCATCTGTGCATTCGACAGGCACTGGTTTAAAGCTGACAGCGTGCTTAGCCTGTTGTCTTGGAAGGTAAAACAAAGAAACAAATAAAGAAATGAAGGTGCTCTGTAAAAGGCTGATCTTGCAAATATATAGTCAACTATTAACCAAAATACTTTAAAAAACTAAGCAGATCCCTTCACGCGTTGCGTTGCCAATAATACTGCTCAGCAATCCAAAATCAAAACCACTACAGAGAAGAACTATCTAAGTAGAATCTGAGTAAATATCAAAACTAGAAAATATCTGGAGAAGAGAAAAAAAATAATATATATATTGCCATTGAAGCATTTACCAGTAGATTTGCCTCCATTACACCCAGCAGTACCCAGCTGTGTCAATGCAAAGACTCAGGCAAAGCTGCCTGACCAACAGCACTTTTGTATCATTTGTGTCATTTGTCCCAGGGTCATTTTCAAAACTGTCATAGAACAGAGGGAATTACCAGTTAAATTTTCCCAGTAAAGGAGAAAAATCTGAGGAAGGTAGCAAACCAAAATACAACAACTGAAAAATCCCCTTTTCAAAAACGGGGAAAAATTAATTCAAATACTGCATTTGTATTTCCTTCATTCCTACCACTTTTTGGAGATGAAAAGGGCAAGGGATGAAAAGATGAACTCCCCTTTCCACTACATAAATCCATATTTCTGACTGCTTTAAAGGAAGGCAAAAGAACAAACACATTAAGGGGTTTTTTATTAGGAAGCCATGAAGCACACAAAGGAGCAAACGATCATGAAGCGCTCCGTGATACGATAGTATTTGTAACACTTTGTGCAAAAAGCACTTACGTACTAATTCTTACAGGGTGCACCATCAGCTCAGGTGCCTCTGAGCAGGTTCCCATGCCCAGGTTTAGAATAAGGGAGCGGGGCTGCGCAAGGTTCCCAGCCGCACTGTGAATGGGGACCCTCTGGCTGCTGCCTTCACCCACAGCTTGTCAGATCAGCACCACCGGCATCAGGACGAAGAGAAAACGCTTGGAGACTAAGTGACTTCGGAGCTTAAAACATGTTCAGAAAGAAATTTCTGACACCTCGCAGAAGGGTCGAAGCCAAGCTTAATAACGAAGCCTGCATAGTAACGAAGCCATGATCCTGACATTTTGATAATGGCAAAAACCGAGGGAGGAATATATATTTTTAATCTCATGACATCACAAATCTGCACGGAAATACATTTCTAAGTCTTTTACACGTGCCCTTCAGCAGTTATGCTGGGATTAATATTGCATGTTAGGAGGTTAGAGGGGCTGCGGGGAGGGGGGGTATTGCAAAGTTCAGCTACCCAAAGACGACTGTTTGTAGGTTGAAATAATAAGGAATAACCTTCATGTCATCCCTCTACATTACTAGGCATTAAAAAACTTTATTAAGCAGTGACATGGAAGCTCTAGAACAGGCAAATCAGCAATACCTATACACTTTAAAAGGTCTCGCATACCAGGTTCAGATGCTAAAACTATTGAATCTACCTAGCAGAGTTGATGTCAAAATGAAAAGAGAAAGTAGACTGTGCTAATAAAATTAATCCAGATTAATTTAGGATTAGAACAGTAATTTTTTTACCTGTAGGAAAACAAATTATTTTAACAGATAATCAGCTACGTTTATAAAGTGGAAGCAGTTAATCCGAGTGGTGTATGTTGAAACTGTCTATCAGTATTTAGGGAATGATTTAATCACCTGAAATATGACCCCCTACCCTTCTCACTGCCAGCCTCCTCACACTGCAGATTATACATTAAGCCATTTCCAAATCAGTTCATTGGGGGTGCTGTGTAGGAAAAGAACCGAATCAACTGCAGAGCACCCATCCTAAGCATAGATAGTTCACAAATCCACACTGAAGCTAAAAATAACACGAGAAAAACTCTTAAGAGACATGTTTACTTCAGGGACAGCAAGACTAAAATAAGGGGTGTTTGTTCCACTGAGCCTGGCAAACAGCCCCAAATAACACAGGACCAACTTGGCACCTCTGTATTTTTGATCTCGTTGCTGAGTAGCCCCCAGTTCCCCCCCTCAGACATCCACTGATGACACTTTTTGCAGTAGATCACACCACCACAGACAGCAGGTCCCAATCAAATTTGAGCATAACCTGATCTACAAAGCACCTGCCTTCTCCTTTCCAGCTCTCCCAAAGCAGGAATGCAATCACAGGGAACTGCTGACAGCAGATCACTAATCCACCCCCCACCCGTGGGGGCACCAGGGTGGTGCATGCAGCTGGCATCACTGGGACCAGCGAAGGGGAGGAGAGGCACGTATCGCCAGTCCTTGGAAAACAAATCCTTAGCCTTCACTTAGCTGAAATAGGGCAGTGGCACATCGGTTTCATTGGGGATGATGTTGCTCTTATCTCTATCAGCTCAGCAGGGGTCAGGGCCAGGTTTCTAGTGCCCCTGCAGCTTTTCTGGAGCCAGGGGAATCAAAGGGAAGCTCCGACAGCTGCTGCAGGATTATCTGAGCAAAGCAGGCAGGGGAGGGAATACCAGGGGCCTTCATCAAGGCCGTCGTGACCATCCCACGGCAACCGCTCTCGGGAAACCAGCGTACGCATCCTCGGGCCTGTCATGACAATCCTCCTCGCCAAAAGGTGGCCCTGAACCCTGACAAGGGGAAGACTCTCTCACAGATTTGCCCTGCTGGCACAGGTGTCCCGGAGCGTGTACTGCAGCTCATGAGTAGCAATATTTTACATAAGCGCCATTATTCCCTATTATTTTTCTATTTTATGTTCTCTTAGTGTTCAAGAGCTTCATGTAACGTAAAGAGACACTGTTACTGGTATTCACCAACATAAAATCCCAACGCTCCTTACCAAATATTTACGGAAGTGAGAGGCAGCAGATTATATGAATTATAAGACACAACAAAACAAAGATCAGATTCCGAGAACAGAATAACAACATGTAAAGAATCCAACCCATCAGTGAAGACATCTTTCTGCAAGACGCTGTACGAGCTCCAGGCAGGTTTGTCCTCAGCCCACAGGAGGTGCGATCTAAGGGTGCAGTAGGAAAGAACAAGCAGATACGGACAAAGCAAACAACAAAAACCCAGGAGACAGAACAAATTTAATATTGACATGCAAGAAGATTAGTTGAGCTTGCGTCGCTTTCACAGTTCATGGTCTATGGTGATATGAAACTGCTTTTGTTCCCAACCCTTTTTTCTGGAAGGGTTTAGGTTTTGTTTGATACCGAAAACAAGAGTTTTCCTCATACTAGATGATTAGGAGTGGAAGAAAAAAGAAAAAAGCAAAGAACCCACACCACAAAGAAGAAAGTAATGTTAAAGCAATTAAAAGGGAAAAGACTTTGTAAAATACCACTTCAAAAATATGCATAAAATTATCTACCTAGCTAGGGCTATAGGCAGGTCTTTGTTAAAAGTGCAAATTTTATTCAGTAAATCAACGGATGAACGCCTTTCAAATGCATCACTCTGAAGACTCACACCACCACCTCAGGCAAATCCACAGATTAGCTTGTGGCACTGCTGATCACTCCAAGCTTAAAAACTAAGTAAGTATATATTAACATTAACCACTGCATCTTGGTTCAGTGATTTAAGAAATATAACTACCTTCAGAAAGTACTGAATTCCCTTTTCTCCTAGAGACAGGTACACTGAAGAAGCAAAATACAATTTTCCAACTGCTTTCTGAAACACGAAGGGAAAATTACGACAGTGTGATTTGGATACATTACAAAAAAAAGCAATCATTTATTAACTGAAATTAATTTTGATTGTAATAGTCATTCCTTTAATTATAGTTGATGAAAAACTTTACATGTAATTTGTTTTCCCCACACCAGTGTTCCAGATACAAATTTCCATTACCTCATCAATACCCACAGCATGAAGTAATCAGAAATAAAACATGCGCAAAATCTCTACGATTTTTATGTTCTTTAAAAAAATAAAGACAGCCATACCAATGTTTAAGTTTATATAAGCAATCCTACTAAGTAAAATATTAAATGGGCAGGGGTAGATATGAAGTATGTTGGTTTTGGGTGGGGATTTCTGTTCCAGAATAAGGGCCTGAACAACAAGCGCTTTAGGACCGGGACCATTTATACTTGTACAGTCTCTCAGATGGTGAGGACTGAACCAAGTGCTTTAAAACTCACGTTATGATAATAAATTAGAAAGGATATAGTTTATACTTTTGAACCACCTGTATTGCAGATAAACCATTTACTAAGTCTGGTACTGGTCTTCATCTCAGCCTTCTGGCTACGTCTGCCCTGAAAACAGAGCCACAACTCTAGCATATGCCAGAAATATCTAAATTCAAATAACTCAGATTAACACTGAGGCAAAAATACAATGCTGTTTCAGCTCAGACTCTGCAAGTATATTTAGACCACAGAGGAACTCAAGAGTATGCATCGTCCATATGTCACCCCTTACCCTGGATGATTTCCTGCTTTTAGTCCTCTATCAGGCCAGAGATCGCAGTTGTCCCTCATATTTGCAGGGTCTCCAAAACTCCAATTAAATCCCTTGAGTATTATTGCCACACAGACTTAATATAGTTAACTATATGCCAAAGCTAGTGATGAAATCATGCTATGAAAAGCATTAGCATTCCTGACTGCTCAGAATATATTTCATTTTCATGTATAACAGTTCTTATTATTGCCTTCTGAATATTGCCATTATATACCTACCACTTGAACATGCTTCGTAACACCGCCTTGACCAACAGCTGCGGTGAGAGCCGTACTGCCAAGGTGCAAGGCAACTTTCTCTGTAGTTGCTACTGGCTCATCTGTGCGAGCAGGCTGCTCCCACGCCGTTTGCAGACCAGTTCTGCCACGATGCACAAAGACCAGGTCTCACCATGAACAGAACACGGATGTATTATAAGAAACGCCGTATCAGGTAAAGGTGAACACAGGCCATGGCCATTAGCACTTCTAAAGCATTCCTCCCATCTAAGAAAATGGTATATTTAAAAGAAAATAAATGCTAACATTAAAATCTCAGAGTGTTTTCTTCCTGTTTTAGGATCAGAGAGGGAGATACATGAACCAGCAAGTGGGGGAAGGGGAACTACCGCTATTCTGTTTTTCATGATAAATTGATAGCAGTCTAATTGCATACTGCATTTCTACCAAGCTCGTGGCAGCATCAAAAGTCAGGCAATATGTAGGGAAATCCAGGAAATCTTTTAAAGCTTCATTCAACATTTTCTGAGAGCATCCACTGAACATTTCAGTAAAACTCCACATTGAGCTGGTCTCAGAATACATTAGTTGTGGCTACGTTTCCAGTTTCAGACCACAAGTCTTAGAGGCCTGGGAGTATAATGTGTCTTTACAAATAATTTCTTCTTTAATGTAAAAATTAAGTTTTCCTTTGTCCTTTAAAGTAGACACGGTAGGAAAGAAGATGAAGTCCAAAAAGAAAGAGAAGAGCCTATTTCCCTGGTATTAAAGATGTATGTTTGTCTTCTATAACAATAACCTAAGCAAACAGAGGGGAAAGCATTCTTCTTTAATTCATAACATTTAATCTAATACTGGGATAATAAATGAATGCCACATGCCGTGCAATACTGTGTTTGAAATTCACAGTCAATTCTCATGTTGAGAGGGATTTGAAAACTTCTTCAGAGTAAAATATCCAAAGCACAAGGCACCGTGCCACTTTCCAAGAGTTTCTATAGCTCTATATCATCAACTATTTCTTCATACACATGGCCCTAAAAATAGCATTGTCTCTGCTGATAGTTCAGCTTGGCTTTCCATCCGAAGCGCTATTGCCAAGACTAGGTTAAAATCTAGTGCTTCATTAGCCACACAGCAGCCTTGGCAAGGACCAGCTGAAAGCAGCAGTGCTTCGCATCGTCGCCGTCTGTCCCAAACTAGGACTTAGTGTAAGGAATAGCCAAACAAGGCAGCCACAAAACCGTAGCTTCTGCAGCCGTCTAGTTTTTGCACAGCAACAGCTAAGCCTGTCTTCAGCCACGCCGTTTGATCCATTTTCCTTTCCCAAACAATGTAGCTCTTTTTTAGTCCACATTGTGTCTTTCTCCTTGAATGGGCCTAACTCTATTAACGAAGTCATTGCTCATTTTTCCTACTTTGGTTCCAGCGTCTGTTTTCTGTATATGTCTTATTAGCTTTCCATTGTAGGAAACACGAGAGGAGAAAACCACCCAGGGAGACTGAGACAGAACAGGTTAGAAAAGCAAGCTGAAAACTCGTGAAAGGCAGGAGTGAAATCCACAGAGACTTCTCCGGACAGGCTTCCCTCTGGCCAGATTATCAGCACCGATTGCTCATCCCCACTTCCACAGCTAGGGCTTACCCCTTTCAGACCTGTTGGCCGTGCTGATGGCGTGATCGATCTCAGGTTTGTTTCAGGGCAGCAAGCATCCTTGGCTTAAGCAGCTTGACCCAGCCTGGCTTACTACAACAGAAATAGTTGAGACTGCCAAAATCTAGGCCCAATGTCTCTTTCAGCAAATGCAGGAGCAGCATTCACCCACCGAGAGCAATTTTTCTCCCAGTCTGTGTACTGGGTTCGGATCCTCCGCATCCCACGTGCCTGACAGCCACCAAGGGCTATAACTCATTTCACCCTGCTCCATTATACCTTCTGTCTTGCCTTCCCCTTTCTCCAGACCTTCCCTCGCTGTCACCATGAGGTTTAGATGTTTCTCGTCGACTGCAAACACAACACAGAGTCCAACACACAGGACCACCACGCATACACTGTCTTTTTTCCCCACATTGCTCTTCTCATACCTTTCAGTCCGAAGCTCCCTGGGGCAGAAAATCTCTTCTCAAGTGCTCCTGAAAGCACCCTAAGGTACCACTCCCTACCCAGTGGGATAATACAACTGAAGTGAATGGAACTAAATCAGCACCTTACCAGACCCAAACAAAAACACCTCAAACCTTAAGAAGTACAGACAAGAAGAAGTGAGAAAGTATTTGCCCCAGCCACCTGTGCACACACAAAGCTCTGTGCCAGCGCTGAACCTCCTACTGCCTTGCTGCTTTACTTTTTTTCCACCTTGCCCACTACACCAAATGTTCCCTCCCTATTCCCCAACAAGTAGACTGCACAGTCAGCAGGATAGCGGAGCTGGGACGTTCCCCTCCTTTCTCCAAACACATAGGCAGTATCAGTCTCCAACTTGGAGAAGAGACAAGGTTCTGCACCTACCTGCAAGGAGAGAGAGCAAAGACAAAGGAAAGGTTGCAGCCTGAATCTAACCTGGGGGGCGGAGGGGGGGGGCATGTTCCTCCCTTTTAAAGCCATGCACAGAGAAAAAAATAGCCATAAGAGCATGCCAAAATGAAGTCATTTAGAAGAATGAATATTAGCTATTATTTTCTTAAGACCTCAATGTTTCTCTCGTCACGCAAGTTCATCATACAGTAGAGCGGGTTGAATTTAAATGAGAATTAGGCTGCAGCTTTTTAGTATGCTCCAGGTAAAACGGGTGAGCACGCACAAAGGGCACCTGATAACATTATTTGCACATGCATGATTGTGTAACTGTTTCCATAGGCACAAAGGACTGCCAGGCTGCCGTAAGACTTCATGCTAATTACTTGGTCGTGTGTGTGTTATGAAATGTAAATTAGGACTCCCTCAAAAAACTAGAAAATTGCACTTATCTAAATATCACAGGCTTAAGGGGGCAGTTGTTAGAGTAGTATTTTTCACCAAGAAATGTGAAACTAGGCTCTGCAGAGATGTTCTGCACAAAGAGAGGGACAGAGATCTGTGAGTGTATGTGGCAGTCGTTTGGTTGCACAAGCAGCTCCAAATCAAATTTGCAAACCAGTGAAACATCTGGAAGGGAGAGCCTCAGATGGTGACAACCACCACAGTGATGATAACACCAACAGCGTTTCTTTACCAAGACTGATAGGAAATTAAGTAGATAATATACACGATAATTAAAGCAGCTGACATAATTATCAAATATCGCATGACTCCTATGATTGAGTAGTAGACTGGGGGGGGGAAGGGGGGCTGGCCTGTAACTTCTATTTTACCTGCTTCCTCTTCCGAAAGAGTGTCCTGCTACTAAGTTCTTCTGAATAGCGAAGCATAATAACAATACTAATTCCTTACATACATTTGTGCCAAAAAATATAAAATAAAAATAAATTACAAGAACAAGCACAGCCCATAAACTTTTTAACTGCTTCATTATTTGGGACCAACCAAGCATTTTATGAATTGTAGCTATTTATGCTGGTTTATGTACTCTGTGTTTGTTTATGCCCAAAAGGTTCACCTACTTCCTCACTGTGCCCCTCCATCACGCAACAGCAAGACAGGTCAGACTTCAAACTCCATCGCAAGGGTCTTATTCTCGCATCCTTGCAGGCCCTCCACCCTGCAAACACTCAGCCATGTGTTTAACTTTATGTGTACAAGCAGTCTCACTGAACTCGTTCATGAAACTCTAGCCTTATTTATAATTGCCACAGGTTTTACCATTAACTCCAGTTGGACCCAGATTTTATCTAATGGGACTATTTACATCTGAAAAACTGAACACGTGTCCAAGCTTTGTAAAACTGAAGTCTTAGCTGCAAAGCTGAGGCATACACAGTCATTTTATCTCTTACTGGCACGTCGGGCCTACAAAATTATTTGCTTTTATCTTGACCTTAACTAAGTTAGGACACAATAAACAGATCATCACTAAAACAGATTATTAGGTCGTATTTTTCCTCCTTCTTGGATATTACTAAGCAGGCTATTCATCCTCTCCAATCTGCTCCTTTTTTCCATTCCAATAAGCATGAAATAGTTAATGCATAATCATCTCGGCACAAAAAAAAGAATAAATTTCAGGCAGGTGCAAGAGATATACAGAAACACAGATTTGTTAGCTGCAGTTTTCTTTCTTTAATTACAACAGGAGCAATATTCAACCAATATAAATTGAATTCAATTAAATCAAGGTTCAGTCAGTTCCTGAAGCAACAGCTGAAACACAGTCTCTGCACTTGCTTCCTCATTTAGTTTTATTTAGCATGGGTAGTGTAAAGTGACCCAAGTACCTAACTTCTAACCTTCAGCAGAAAAAAAAAAAAAGGAAACCCAAAAATTGCAAAGTCAACAGAGCTCCTTTGCTGCAGAAAGTAAAACCGTAGAAGCTCCTGCTGTACAAGTGTTCCTGCTGAAATTCGGAACAATGACTAAAGAAACAAAGACTCTCTGAATACAAAACAACCTGCGTTTTCTGATTACCATACTGTTTACTATATTTATGAGCTCATAAATTCCCAAGAGCATAATTTGATACTAATTTAATCACTCTGTTAGAAGATTCACTGATTGCAGGGTCCATCCCTTCACTCCCTCCATGACCTGCATCGCTGGTACAGACATAAGATAGCATCGCAAGTATAGGTAAGATGAAAAATTATGTCTGTTGTTATTTGTGCAGCTAAATATGCATATTAAATGCAACTGCCCTGTTATGATCAGGGTTCTTTTGCATTTTACAATACAAAATACAGCACGATAAGCGATCTTCCTTGAGCAGCTTATTCTACAAGTATGCTCACTTACTCTTGGCAAAGGACAAACTGGTACCACTTCAGGTTCAGGCTAAGAATTATCACAGTATCTGCTCTTCCTTAACAGGACCGTGCTCTGCTACCTAACGCATTTTATATATAGGATTTCAGTCCAGGAAAAATGAGCATGGAAAGCAAAGACTGTCCACTCACTAGTATCTTTTCAGCCACATATAGCAGCATATAAAGTACAACATTGTGCATTTTCACACTCTACACACAGACGTTTCCCCTTGATTTCTTATCTTGAAAAAGGTATGCAAAATAAAGTGATTTCAGTGCCCTTGTTCAAGCAAAAACATTCAGCTATCGCTCCAGCTGTGCTACACCCTTGCCCACACTAAGATTCAGTGCAATTTATACTTTTAAACAGAACTGTTTAAATTACAGTAGACCAGGAAGAAATAAGATTTCATTTTTAAGCAGAAAGAATGAGGCATGGCATTAATAAAATACTGGAATCCTGTAATCTTTTCTGTGCTTACATTTACCTGTGTCTTAGTTCTTTATTTTCATGCTTTAGAGTAATTTTACTTATTCAGAAAACAGTGCCATAACATTAGGATTCAGCAGTAAGAAACTGAGTTTTAAACCTTTTTGCTATAAAATAAGCTCATACACTTTTTCACATCATTAACAATTAGCATAGTGCGAACATAAACTGAAACTCGTTGCCTGTAATAAGCTACAATTCAGGGAGCCTCAACAAAATCTACAAATTTCAGTCTGCAAGATGTTCAGAACAAGCCAAGCACAGAGCCAAGTTGGTAGATTTAAATATCACACACAGCATGTGATTTCTGGAAACTGTGCATAACAGGGTTGTACCTTGCTTCGAGCTAGAGCATCAGAGCCTTTCAAGATATGTCTATCATGCTCATCACCATGGTACCTGCAGATCTGTACTATCCAATTTTCCTGCTTAGACAAGACTCCTTCTCCAACACTATCCCCAAGGAGCACTGAGATCTAGAGCTGCGTAAAGAGCAGCAAACCTTCTCTTCTCCTGCAAAACCAGCTGAACTCAAAACACATCATGTCAACAGCTCAGAATTACAGTAGGTCAAGCATGTATCTTAGTGTCAGAAGAACAAAACGCTACGGCTATTCCCATTTTTATCATTTTTCAAAAGATAAAATACCAAATATTGTTACTTATTAGTATTACATGGTAGCGGATTAGGCATGCAGCACACAACCAGGTGAAAGCCAATGTTCCTTTAAGGTCTTTCTTCTTTCGGGGATCCTTTCTTCACCCCTCTCAGCCCCTAAACAAAGTGGCCTTTAACTATTTTCAGAAAAGATTGCACACATTGACTGAAACTAGATCTTTTAGAAAAAAAATCTAAGAAAGAGCTGACTGTTCCCTAGAGGAGAAGTTTCCTGCAAAATCTCTCACAGGTTTACTGTACCTCAGCAAGTCAGCTTTGTTTGCTTATAAACATCAACTTTTTTATTAGTATCCTTACATTATTTTCTCTGTCAAGTGCTAGAAGTGGGCTCCAAATTCCAGACGACCAACTAGCTTCCTGCTCCCTGGACAATGAATCCTTCCTTTTGCTTTTAACCCTGTATCAGCCAGGCACGAAGCTCCAAGTACCTAAGTCCATCATAAATCAGGGTTCTGCTTTGAATGCATACAAACCTGCTCATTTAACATTAATCAAAACAGAGTTAGTGAGACTTTTTTATTAAAAATCAGTACAACGCTATAGCAGATCACACTCAAGAGAAACCACGGCCAACCTGATCTGGCTAAACAGCATCTAGGAATTCTATGGAAAGAGGAAAGTATATAAAGCAACTTCCAATAAACTTCCCGTCTTGAAGCATCATTTTAAAATAGCCAGATGCCCACAGCCAGATGCTCTTATCAAGCCTTGAGCCACGCCAAACCAACCAATGCAACAGACCTACTAGAGATGCAGTTTCGGCTGCCAAGAGCTCGCAATCACATTACAAGCAGAGACAGGGAGAGAGGAAACGGCAGCAGCGCAAGATGTAATGACTTGCACAGTAGCTCGGGGCACATCCAGACACAGAGCCCCAGGCCCGCTGGGGTGGAGAAGGCTTTCGGCTCAGGCTCCACCTGCCAGCAATACTCTACAAGCCACATCACCGCAATGCTCCGTAACGCTGGCTGAAGCTGCACAGCTCTGGTGCAGAGCTGCTTTCCGCAACCCTTGCAAAGCCCAGGAAGAGCATGAACATGCCTGGCAGCAAATGGCAATGCAGGCGGCACTCTGGAGTGATCCAGCCTGGCTCTTGCTTTTTTAGCACGAGGCCAAGAACACGAGGAACCATTTCCTTTGTGGCCTTTCCCCATACTTAAGTCTTTTGTCTTCTAAAAAAAAAAAGTGCATCCCAAGAACTCTCCAGAAGCATGATGTTTATTAAAGAGAAAGACTACCATTTTTAACACGCCAAGTGATTTACATACAAGAGATGAGTAATGTACTGTGAAATGGAATAGAACATACGGCTATGTCTTTTCACACAAATAGAAAATTTATTCAAGTATACTGGTGTTACAAAGAAGCTATAAAGAACTGTTTGTGCCACAAAATGAAAGCTGCTACACACAAAAAAGCTATTTTATTTGATTAAATTTTTTCATCATTCTCTTAGCACTTTTTCTTTCAGCCAGCTTTATTTATACAGTCATGCAGCATTTAAATTATATTTTTGGCACTGGAACCTTAATTCAGATCAAAGTGCTTTTAAAAAACCTAAGTTTTCTTCTGCTTTAATGATAAAAAATTTAAAAGATCAGAAGTTTAATTACAAATAATTAATTAAAAAAAGAAGAAACCTTTCTTCTGCAACTAGCGTTAATTTCACAAGACCAATCCTCCTTTTCCTCCTGAAACTAACTAAATAAGTAAAAGTTACCTCAAGTACAACTGGAATTATCTGAAGAAAATGAAGCATACACACTGAAGCTTCACGGAATTTATTACAAGGAAATTGTTGTTATATTTCAAGATTTTACAACAAGGAATACACAGCTAGATGCATAGCATACCTAGAATTATCTTCCCAGGAACGGCACGGTGTTTCTTTTTGGCGTGGGAGTTGGGAGGAGGTATGGAAGGTCAAAGAAAGGATGGCAGAATGAGAGCGTCCTTGCTGGAGACCCACAAACCAAACTTCCAAACACAGCTTCACAACTTATTTCAAAGAAGTGCCCGGGATGATTCACCGATGAAATTCTGGCACCAACAAGGGCAGCCAGGCCAATACAACGAGGCTTAATCCAAGACATAAATATTTTTCTTATTTTAGTGGTATCCAGTGGGCTGATCTATAACACACAAAATAAGGCTTCTTAAGATACTGCCTCACTTTTGGGCCTATGCCTCACTTCTGAGCCTAATTTCTTCTTTATCTTGTTATTAAAATAATTAAAACAATCAACACTGTTGCCACACTAAGCAGTCAAATCAAATAAATACAGTATCAAGTACATGAGAAGGCACGACACCACCTTCATCTTCACTTAACTGTTGGAAATGAGAGGATATGACAAGGCACAGCATTCCTTCAAATATAGTTTTACTTGAAAAGAAATCTGTTTTAAAAAGTGTATGAAGCATGGGGAAAAAAAAAAAAGTATATACCAGAAGGCTCATAACCTACAGAACAACAGCTACAAGTGGATTCTCACACCCACAGAGCCACGCTCAAGGCAGCGTGGGCTCCTTCCACTTCGGTAAGAAAAGTCCCCAGTGTTATTTAGGGTTAGGAAAGCCACTCTAATGGCCAGAGATGACTGCGAGCATCTCATCTGAATTTCCAACTGGACCTAATCCCCATCTCAAAGTAGCCCAGTACTAGTCCACTCAAAAAAAGGAGCCAGCCAAATACAAGTGATCCCAGCCCAGGAACATTGTTGGGCTGTAAAATGAAACCAAGAACATTCCTATGTTACTGTAGTGCTACAATACCCCATAAAGGCTAAAAGCGCCAATGGGAGCAGCCGGCAGAAGAGAAACGACACAGTACTAAACAGCCCATAAAGGCACAGGCACCCTGTGCTTTAAAAAGCAGATTTTTAAGTATATCACTTAATATGTCGCTTTGCACTTCGGTCAGCAAGATCCTCCTGTGCCCTCTCAAAGGCCCACCATCGAAAGCACACTCTGAAAATGATGGAAATCAAACCACGCACACACAAGAGTCAAGACACCGAAGTTAAAGTCCCAGAAGTGGCTGATTTTCAGAATGAGCTCCCACTTCAAGGTTTCATGTTAGGAACCTGGAACAAATTAGTTATTTGCAGAACAGGAAAAAAAAAAAGGTTATTCTGGATTAGGAGTTCTAGTTCTTCCCATGCTGCCTCCAAAACGTTGACCTATTACTCTATAATCCAGTGAACTGCACCTTTCATTTTAAAGCAAATACTAAAAGCCTGTCAAATGTATAGACATGAATATATAAAGAACTTCAATTGGACAACTCATGTCCTCACAGCAGCTTGAACTCTGAATACACTGAAACACACCTCAGGGAAATACCCTGGGCTGGAAGGCAGGGACAGGGATCACCACAAGATTTGTGGGTCTAAAACAGAGGCCAGACACACACTGAATATTTAGAGTTTAAATGATGATGGGGCAGACCATCTCTGCCTACCTTCTAGAGCACACCAATCTTTCTGGTTTTTAAACAGGTGCTTGGCTCCTCGTGAAGTCTTTCATCTCCTGTTAGAATCTGGATGAAGCCTCATCAAGGGGCTCTTTGATAAAACCAAACAGTTTGGTGCTGGTTGGGTGGATTTTGGGCTTGGTTTTAACTGTGATATTCCACAGTAAGGGGCTTGGCTGACCCCTATGTATAGACAGGTTTATTTTCCTGGTACCAGTGCTAATTCCTAAAGATCTTTATAATGGCCAACATCTACTGCCTTGGAGGTTTTTTCCCCACTAAGTAATTCCACCACCTTAAGCCACTGTAAACATCAATTTAAGACGACTATTTTCAGTGGAAGAGCATTTCTTAGTGCTTTGCTCATACACTGGAAATCGTACATGCTGGGGTTTTTAATACCAAAGTAAATAACCATTACCAGCTTCAATAGTTACTGAGCAAAACCTAAGAGCTATTTTAAAAAGCATCAACTGAGAAATACTCCCGCATATTAGTTGGAGGCTAGATGTCGTAAAGGCACTCCTGATGCACCACGATGTTGGGAGCCTACGCACTTATCAGCCAGGCACTGCCTCCTGAGTAAGAAAAGTATCTGATTCACAGAGAGCCATCCAACTCTGAGTTACATTCCCTTGCATCAAAGGGAGAGAAAATTCTCAGAAAAGCAATTAAAAACTAAAGTTGCACTTACTCAGAGGAGGTAGCCAAGCAATTGGAAACGCTACATACAGAAATGAAATGCTATCTCTGAGTTGTGACTGCACAGAGATACTTGAGGAGTACCTATCTTTTATTTAGGTATTTGAGAGGGTCCAAAGACTGGTTACCCACCAGAAGAGTGTCCTAAACCAGAGTCATAGAATCAAGAATAATTTAGGTTGGAAAAGACATTTAAGGTCATCAAGACCAACCATTAAACCTAGCACTGCCAAGTCCACCACTAAACCACGTCCCTTAGCGCCACGGCTACCTGTCTTTTAAATACCTCCAGGGATGGGGACTCAACCACTTCCCTGGGCAGCCCGTTCCAATGCTTGACAACCCTTTCTGTGAAGAAATTTTTCCTAATATCTAAACCTTCCCTGTCACAACTTGAGGCCATTTCCTCTTCTTCTATTGCTTGTTACTTGGGAGAAGAGACCAACACCAACCTGGCCACAATCTCCTTTCAGGTAGTTGTAGAGAGTGGTAAGGTCTCCCTTCCCTCAGCCTCCTCTTCTCCAGGCTAAACAACCCCAGGTCCCTCAGCTGCTCCTTGTATGACTTGTGCTCCAGACCCTTCACCAGTTTTGTTGCCCTTCTCTGAACGTGCTCCAGCACCTCAATGTCCTTCTTGTAGTGAGGGACCAAAAACTGTACACAATATTCAAGGTGCAGCCTCATCAGTGCCGAGTACAGGGGCACGATCACTTCCCTACTCCTGCTGGCCACACTATTCCTGATACAAGCCAGGATGCTGTTGGCTTGCTTGGCCACCTGGGCACACTGCTGGCTCATATTCAGCTGGATGTTGACCAGCACCCCCAGGTCCTTTTCCGACAGGCAGCTTTCTAGCCATTCTTCCCCAAGCCTACAGCATTGCATGGGGTTGTTGTAACCCAAGTGCAGGGCCCAGCACTGAGCCTTGTTGAACCTCATACAGTTGGCCTCAACCCATGGATCCAGCCTGTCCAGGTCCCTCTGCAGAGCCCTCCTCCCCTCGAGCAGATCAACACCATCACCCTGGGAGTACAGGTCATTCTGCAACAATGATGGGGAATTGGCATGCTGGAGCCTATTTCGTGGACCCAGCGTCAGTTATTAATTGTTAAATATAAAAAGCCACAGAACTGGGAAGTCAGGACAGAGATCTAGGAAGGGTTTAGGCTGCTGCTGAGTGGTTTTATTTCCATGACAATTTTGGTCACAGAATTGGACCTTGTTTCAAGAGTTCAAGTCCTTTTTTAGGATTTAAGTATGCAAATTACCAAGCTGCATGAAAATAGCATCCAGGCACTGGCAGAGACTTTACAGCAATAGTTCTGCTACCAATTACTGTGTTGTTCCTCTGAACTAATACTGGACTAGCGGACTAAAACACATAGGAGTTAAAAATCATACAATCCTCTCATTAGCAAAATAGCCTAGAGTAATGCTAAGTTCAGAAAAACCCATCCTGGAAACAGGATGCTAACTAAATTCAGAAAAACCTGTCCTCGCTTGAACCACAGGTCAGAGGTCAGGGTGGGTTTTTTTTGGTCTACTGACAGGCTGGTGAATAACAGGGGATGCCACAGATGAGTCCAGTCATCTAGCAGTAATGGTCTGTACCATCACGTGGAAAATCCTCGTTCAATTACCTGTCAGACTCTGGATTCCTGGGCCAGCTGGGACCAGGAGCACTGCTGAGGCCAACGTGCTTAACTCCTGGAGGGAAAGAAGTGCACCAAGGCAGTCAACAGTGACCCCCGCAAATAAATTAAGGAGCCTTTGTGGCAGACTAATGAGAAGCCTGTCCAGCTCTCTGCTGGAAGACAGACACCAAAAAAGGCTTGGTCTCCAGTTTCAGGCATACAACAAAAATACACTATTCTATTTACTGTAGTGTATCCACACGTATATACACCTACGTGTGTTTTTAGAGGTCACCCTGATTTTTAACAGTTTTTGAAGCATGAACATGGGCCATTTGAATAAACCACTGGAAAAAAAATATCAAAAGAGTTAATATATAAGAGACAAAACAGCTTGTGCTGAAAGCATAAGACTCCCAATAAAACTAACAGCAATTAAAGAGATGAAGAGATGAAGGAAAGAAGGGATATGAAGACAGTAAACGAGCATTATTTACCTCCAACTGAAACCTCCCACTATTCTTGACAAATCTCATTAAGCCGATAGGACAACGAAGGCTAACAGAGTAATTCAGTGTCCTAGGGAACGCAAGGATTAGTATTCAAGGAAGCCACTTTTACTTTTTCTCCATCCTGAAGCTTAACAAGGCCAGGAATGGCTGGAGTGGCAGAGCATCAGAGCACATCGACTAGCCATCCCCATTACGGAGGCCGAGTGGCCAAGTTTCACCAGCTTCAAACGGTCTGATTTACTGGTTTTCTTTTTCCTTAAAGTGAAAGAGAGACTGACAGATTACTTGATCCTTAGCCACCATCCCAGTTATCCAGCACGTTCCTTTCTTTCACAATAAGCTGTCACATACGAGCAACAGCAACCCTGTGCTAGGCTGAAGCATCCTCTGAAGGCAGAGCCTAAGCACACACCGCTGCCTGGGGAGATTGCCCATTATGAGCCACTCACGAGTCCGCAAGATATTTCAACCATCCCGAAGTAGCAAACTGAGCCACAGAGTCGACATGTTAAGTAATATTTAGGGTGTGATTCCAAAAACCAATTTCCTCTGGCTCTTTGAGTTCCATTCAGCAATGGGCTGGCCTTCAGGGAAAAATGGTTTAGTGTGGATTTCTGCAGAGGGTGAAACTGGGAAAGAAATTACAGGATTTACACCCTCTCCCTCTTACCGGGGAGGGACAGCAAGCAATAACAAAAATATCTCAAGTTTAGAGGACTATCCTGAGACTGCGGGAATACGACCTAAGAACCTGATCTAGAATAAGTGAAATGAAATCCTGCTGTCATCCTGACTTAAATAAGCTACCCACAGAACGAGCTCCCACTTTAAAGGAAGATAAGGAATGTTTGTAAGATCAGTCACCCAAAGCGGGCAAGCACAGGGCGTTCAAAGGCTGCCAAGCCTCAAAGGCCAACAATAGGCTTCCGCAATCAAGAGACATTCCAAAATTAATTTAAAAACCTGAAGGCCGAAGCGTCGGAGAATGAAGAGCTTTCAGCATAAGGTTCGGGTCTCCAGATAAAATGCTTTCATCTTTCAAATAACCATTTTGGACAAAAATTAGGGACCAAAAAAAAAACCCATTGAGGGAAATGGGCGGTTTAAAAAGATTTCTTTTTCAAAAGAAGACAAAAAACCAACAGCTGTGTCAAGCCTATAAAATATTTAGAAATAAAAATGAAAAAATCTAACTGTAAACATTGGCCAAAAAAACAGATTCACTTTTATGTAAGCAACAGTAAGAATAAGCATCTCTGTCTTCTTAGCTTGTTTCTCCAACTGCATGTTTGGAGCAACTTTCACCACAGGTTGCCAGCAGGCTTGCATCTACAGCTTCAGCATCAAATATTTCAGCTAAAGAAAGAAATTCCATAAACAAACAGCAAAGTCTGCTTCAGTCAACTTCACGGGGGGGGGGGGGGAAAGAGTCCTAGCAGCCAACAACGAGGGAGGGGCAAACTTCCAGATGAGGGAGGCAAAGGAGCTCTAATTCAGCATTCTTGCAGCTATCAGATGGTTAACAAATTGAGATGAGAGACTTCTGAGCCTTCCGAGAGACTTTCACTCTGGCAAACTTAAAGGATTCAGAAGTGCAGCTGGAATACATATGGGAGATGCTGGAGAAAGTGGATCATTTGAATTTGTAACTCCATTGTGTGCTGGAAGAACTTCCTGCAGATGAGGCACATCCCGTCAGTGACTCAGGGAGACTCTCCGTCTGCTAACAGTCATGAATTTATTCGCTGAACCAGCTACCAGAAGAGACTTGGTTTATGTTACTGTTATATATGCAACAAGAATCTTAAAATAAAGCCTGCAGGGATATAATTTCTTTTTTGCTTCCAAAACCCTCTATACTACAGCATCTCCACTGCAAAAAAACCCCACTATTTTGACGAAACTAAGATTTCACATTTGGATCAAAGTGTTTCATTCAACACGAATTTTTATGCAGCAATGCTTGACTTAAAAAAGTCAAAAGCCAAATATATTTTTAGATTATATTCAGCATTTAAAATGGAATAGGTATCATATTAATAGATTATTATCGTGCCATCCATCCAATTAGGTAATCAGTGACTGCTTTGCTTGGCTGATACTCAACCACAGTACCCGAAAACTACATAGCCTCAGCCATTTAGACACCTTCTCCAGATTATGCTGTTCTTTATCAACATGTTAAAGTCCCTATTTCATATACAGATTATCTTTACGGTCATTTGAAATTAGCACATACAAGACGCAACAGGAGAGACAAAGGGAAAACAGTACAGAGAAAGTGTTCAAGTCCCCGTTTCCCCACTTCTCCCCACCACCAGCCTGACTGCTGGAATTCAGGAGACTGCAGCCACCTGCAAACTGGATCTACTGAAAGCTACTGGACAGATGCACTTGGAGCTGAAAAATGGAGAGTAAATGACAAAAAGGGGCCATAAAAAAAAAATCACAGATGTAAATTAATACTCAAATATACACACACAACAAGGAGACAGATGGCAAGCAATTTTCCCCAGTGTACTTATACTTGTTCTTCTAGTGCACGTATTTGGGTCACTTGCTAGATTAAATCTCATGTGGCAGACCCAACAGAGGTACTGTCAAATGTGTATGGGCTCAGCCTATTTTTAAATGATGCAAGTCTGACACTATGGGGTGAAGACATTTATCAGGATTTCTTCGACGCAGTTTGCAATATTGCCCTGCGACTTTGAAACAAGGATATTTCCTACCATCGGCAAGGCTGTCCCATTCAGGCCTGCTAAATAAGATGCAGCACAAGCTAGAGAAAGTTGGTCAGTGCTACCACATCTCATGGAGGAGTCCTACACGGAGACAGGCAAACCTGTACGGATTTTCCAGAGTGCCAGTTCTGTCAATGTGCTGCAGGGAAGACACATCACTCAAGGTTAAAGATTCCTACTAATACTCTTCTTAAAATATGCTTATCTTCTGACATTTGGGAGCAGGAAGGAACACCTCAATGGATGAGTTGCTTTTGATGCGTTTGCTGTAGCAACACATGCCCTCAGATACGCAGAGCACTAAATCTTCCACACCCCAACTATAAACTGACAGTGACCCGTCTTATTTAGCATGGGTCACATGAAAGACTGCAACTTCAATGAAAGGCACCCACAGGGCAAATTGCCTACTATTGGGGGGGGGGGGGGGGGGGGGGGGGTTAAATGGCAGGGAAAAATAATTACGCAGGCATGTGAGCCTCATTGCAGCAATGGGTTTCCCTCCTGTAATACTGGTAGATATTAGCATGAAACAAGAACTGCATGTGCAGAGATTAGCCCCCCTTAATCTGGCAAGAAGCTGGATTTAAACACAGTGCAACAAGCAAGATCTTCAATACAGCTGCAGGAATGGAAATTGCATTTCTCCCTACCCCTTGTTATCAGTTCCAAGATTATTTTGCTCTGCAATAAATAAACCTTTATTAACAAGCAATGTGAGCTCACTGGGGCATTAGATCAACATCATCTAAATATTCCCCTTCCCACATTTATCTCTTCTTTCGGGTTACTTCATGCCGCATCCAGCTTCAAATAAAACAAATAAGCAAAAAGAGGAAAAAAACCCAACACATTTATTTGTTCCTAGATAAACAAGGAGGTTTTGAGTTGGGGAGGAGAAATTCCCCCTAATAATCTACACATGTAACTAAGAAATATCACAGCTGTCTGTGAGAATTAGCAGTAGCAGGGAACAGGGCAGCAAAAGCTTGTGTCTTCTAGATCCTCAGAGCGGAAAAGAAAAAAAAAAAGCAGTGTTTCTTCTCCTTTACACTGGCTCTCGGGTTTAGAGGCTGTCACTTCCATTCAAAGTAATCAATAAGTCAATTGATCAAAAAGATCACACATTTGCACTGATTATGTGCATACCACATCTCTGTCTAGCCTGAAAGAAAGAGCAAGTTAGGCAGAATGAAGATGAAAAGTAAGAATGTATACATTCCTCAGGCTTTAAATTCATTCAATTTCAGTTTAATTGGGTGAAGGGTAGGAAATAAAATATTGAATCCTTTGAATGGAGTCATAAAGCCCAGACTACAAGCAAGTTTGTTATATCACTGTCCATACAGTCTTTGGTTTGGTGCCGTGCAGCCGCTAAAATATTAAATTTTACCATTGGGAAATTGATTTTGCTATAAGAAGTTTTTACGATGCCACTTAATCTTACCCAACCTACATAAAAAAAAAAATACAGAAAGCAATTACAGACACCCTTTATATAGTAAGCTTGATCACTATATTAAAAAAAGAACAGTCTGATGTAATTTCAATATAATGGCAAAGGAAGCAGGAAGAAGCTATGGCAATATGCTGCCCTCCTGAAAGAAAACATTGCAGGTTCCCAGCTTAAATGCACAATCTTGATTCACTTAAAGTTAGTAGCATGATCCATCTCCCACATGGAGGGCTGTGTCCTGCAGCTCCAGCATCGACCTCTTTTTCTAGTGTTATGTTTCAAGCCGGCTCCTGCAGGGCAGCGAGATTCTGTGATTACAGTTAAAAGAATACTTTGGGTCTGAGAGCCGGCCTCTTTGAACAGATAACCCTTTCTAGTTCAACAATTACTGGCATCGCAACAGCCATTTCTGCCTTGCCCCTTCCACTGCTGCAGTTGAAAAACATTCTAATTAGATGACCCTGCGTACAGAAATGCCATTAACTGGCTTTCGGGAGCACTCTAGCGAATGCCTAAATCTTAGCTACAATGACGAGAAGCACTTTATTTAGGTAGGAGGTAAACACATAAACAAAGCAGTATTTTAGAACACCTCTTAAATAGTCTGGGATTAGTACTCGCAAAGACAGCGTGTGGTTATCTTTTCCACGCTTTCCAAGATGACGCTCAAATATCACTATTTTCTAACCGCATTAAAGCACACCCAGGCAAGATCAAGGGTGACCTTGACCTCCACATCAATAACACCAGGTAGTACTTCAAATTGCTTTCCATGCCTAGCCAATTTGAACCGGCCTGCAGGACAGGCTTATAAGCATGTCCTTAAACAGCCCAGTGTTGCCTAAATACTGCAACATATGCTACTTAGGGTTACATAAATATTCCACAACTCCTGCAGTTTGTAACTATAACAAGCACGTTTAAAACAGTGTCAGTGTGTCAAAATTTCACTACTTTCTGTTGCTCCAACTCAGAGTTTGCATTTCAGGATAACAGCAGGGGTTTGTGGGTTTTTTTCTTTTACTGTTTGTGAATGAAGCTTTGAAACATTAAAAATAGGTTTAAGAAAAATCCTTGGAGATAATTGGAAGCCTCAGAGAAACCTGAAAACACTCAATTACTTCACGAGGCTCCACATGCGTGTAAATGACCTGAAGGACCAAAGCCTGAATTGCCACATTCTGCAGCCGACACTGTTCCCAGCCAGGGACCTGGACCAGGACTAACATTTGGCATTTACTTCCAGTGTAATAGGTTTAATTGTAGCAACCCTTGAAAGCGGGGCGGGGGGCATATTCTGGAAGCGGTGACAAATCCTTAAAAACAGCAGGTGCACTGTAATCCGGCATAAGGGAGCAAATTTCCAAGTTTAGTAACTAATTGACGCCAGGACAGGTAGGTTATTTCCCAGGGCTAATACCTAACCAAAGACACAGCTGACCCTTTCCTCACATCCCATCAGCGCGCCGGGAAGTTCAGCTCATCCAGCAACATTTTTCTTGCTCGGGCGCATGCCTTATCCCACCTCACCGTGCCTCCTCGCGTTCCTCCTCTCACGCAAGGAGCTCCAAGGCACCGCTAACCCTGCTTGAGAGCTGCTCGGAGAGTTCGCTGGCACCGCGAACCTGAGCCGCGAAACCGGGACCCGCCGCTCGCACACGCAGGGGCAGCAGTGCACACGCAGGGGCAGCAGTGCACACGCAGGGGCAGCAGTGCACACGCAGGGGCAGCAGTGCACACGCATGCACACGGACACGCACCCCCCCCTCCCCCCTCCGAGCCGCGGGACGCCCGGTTGCTGCTGCTGCCTCCGCCGCGGAGGACCCGAGCAGCACGGCCTCGGCAGATGGAGCGGGGCCGCGGGCAGCCGCCCGCCCGCACCCGGGGGAGACGGTCGCTCGCCACAGAGGAGAGAGGCCGGTGAAAAGCTGTCGAAGTCAATCCCTGGCTCGCTTTGTGGATGGTTTAATTCCAATGGAGCATGAAGCACCCCAGGACGGTTAATAAGTTTAGCCAGGCGTGCTGTTCTCCCTAATACATTTTAATTATGCATCTGTTTTAATAGTGATCAGATTAAGTCACCGGAAAAGGCACAAATTGGAATTTCCCCCGACTGCTAACAGCGCTTTTCAGCAGCTTCTGAAGGCAGGTACGCGCAGGAGCGCAGCGGACCGGGAGCCCAGCCCAGAGGCGGCTGTTCCCCTCCCCGTCGGCGGGGCGCCGGTCCCCGCGGCCGCCCGGAGGAGCCCGACGGCGCACGGCAACTTCCCGCGGGGGGGGGGGGGGGCGGGCGGGGGCAGCCCGCCGCCCCGCTGCCGGCAGGTGGGCAGCCCCCGCCCGCCCGCCCACCCGGCCCCGCCGCCCCCCGCCCTACCTGTCATCGTAGCAGAAGTCGGCGCCCAGGGTGTTCAGGTACAGGGCGAGCCCCAGGGCGCTGCTCAACAACTCCGCGATCATCTCTCCGCCTGCCGCCGCCGCCGCCGCGCTCGCACCGGGGCAGCCCCTCCTGCCCGGCCTCCCGCGCCAGCCCCGCCGCCCCTGCCCCTCGCGGCCCCCGGCTCCGCGGGGCGCCGCTCCGCGCTCCGCCGGCGGCCGCAGCCTGACGGCGTCCCCCGCGCCTCCGCCGCCCCCTACCCCATGGCAGCGGGGCGAGCGGCGGAGAGAGCGGGGCGGAGCGGGGCGCGGCGGCTGCCGCCCTCCTGCTTCGGTGCTGCCGCGGCTCCGGCCCCGGCCCCGGCCCGCGCCCCCCTCGCTGCCGAGCCGGGCGCCGCCGCCGAGGCTCTGGGAGCACCCGCGTGGGGCGCCCCGGGCTCCCACCGCGCCTGCGTGCGGGCCCGCCCCGCGCCCGCCCCTCCGCGCCCGCCCCGCCCCGCGCCCCCGCCCCGCGCCCCCCGCGCCCCGGGCGGCGCTGAGCCCGAGCCCACACCCGCACCCGCACCGGCAGGTTCGTGCGTGGGCAGGGCTCGCCCCGCTGCTGCCGCTAGCTTGGCACGGCCCCCTTCGTCACGGCTTTATTCCTTTCCCCTTCTCCCTTTTCCCCTTTCTCCGTTTTCCTTTCTTTTCTGACTTCTTTTCAGTTTCCTTTTCTTTCTTTTCATTTTTTTCTTTCTTTTTACTTTC
This sequence comes from Gorsachius magnificus, assembly GCA_034008185.1. NCBI lineage: Eukaryota > Metazoa > Chordata > Aves > Pelecaniformes > Ardeidae > Gorsachius > Gorsachius magnificus. Next base: position 172,634,937 of record CM067081.1, read on the forward strand.
TTCTTCCTTTTCCCCTTTTCTTCCCTCTCCCATCTTTCTTGTCCATCTTTTCCTGTTCCCCTTCCCTCCCCCCCCCCCTTTTCTTCTTTTTACCCCCTCCCCCCGCATAGGTCAGATGGAAACTCTTTAGTAGGAAGGAGAGGGCCCGTAACATTGGGGATGGGATGTCAGAGCAGGAGGCTCCAGGCTCCCACTTGCCCCGAGTCTGGTATTTTCCTCGCTGTCACCGCGGGCATCCATGGGGAGCTCTTAGCTCGGCTTCCAGTTAAGCAAAACCAAAGTAAACCACCAAAACTTGGCAGAGGGGGGCTGGAAAAAAACCACACCCCAAGGCAAGGAGTGCTGCAAACTGGGGCCCCCTCAGGGCAGCCCCACAACAGGGTGCTGCCTGCTAGGGGTAAGGTGGGCATAGCCTGAGCTGCAAATAAAAGGCCTGGGCAGGGAACCCAGCTGTGGGAAATAATGCACTGAATCCACCTTCAATAATTCATGGAATATAGAGGCATGAAGTTATGGAAGGGGTTTGAGTCCATCAAGCTGCTTGTTTCCTTTTTTAAGAGAGTTTTTAATGTGTTGCCTCCTTTTTCTGCTAGCCAGCCCTTTATATAACTGTTTCCTCATGATTTCCACCAAGTAGCACATCATGCTGTCCCAGAAGAATGGGAGTCTGTACATCAAGCTGTGCCTAATAAATTGGGGAGCTTTTAACAAGTTTTCTTTCTCCCCTATGTGATTATTTAATGCTGTTCTTTGCAACCTCAAAATATATTAAATGCATTAAGACCCCTTTCAAGCAATGTTTAAAGTGCTCCTGTGAAGTCTGCCCCAAGTGTCACAAACATCTCAGCTGCTTTTACTTAGATTCAGGGGGTGTGTTATCACCATCAGTGGCAGTAATTGCAGACATGGGGGGAGGGTGCATTTTGCCCAGAATATTAAAGCTTTGAGGGGCCTTATTGAACCCATTAGCGGATCACATTGATCTGGCATTAAACTTTTCAGCCTGAAGCACAGAACGCAGTAACCTAGATTTTAAAGAGTTGGTGCGCTTTGTCAGAAGAGCTGCGATCCTTACTTTTGAACGACGATTCTCAATGTGTTTCTGGACCTACTGCCAAGATGCCGGTCATCATGACTTAGTCCTTCTTGCTGCAGTGGGATTGCTGAGCTTATGCACTAGGTTTGCACAGCTCCTTCTCTGGAACATCCTAATAAACTTTGCATGAAAAGCAGTGTAATTGCTGCTGAGTCAGGGTGGCAGAAGTTCCTCGTTCTCCATCAAGACCATGTGGATTTTTTTCTTCAAAGAGGCAGGACTACTGGCTGGGGTAGATGAGGGCTGGCAGGGAAGCTTTAGAAACAAAAACAAATCCTCCGGGGAAAAAATTTAACAAAGCCTGACGCCGACTAATAAAACCAAATGTCAGGAAAGGGTGGGATGAAATGCGCAGACTGTGCGGAGAGTGCCTGCTCCGCTGGATGTTCCCAGTGCTCCAGGGTGGCTGGAGGCAGCATCAGGGCTCCACCAGCCTGAAACCAAGTGGATTTAGCTGCACTCACAAGAGTCTACAAAGTCTGCGTCTTGCAGAAACTTTTCTTCACATAAACAAAGGATAAGTGTCCTCCGAATGGCAAGAGCTTTCTCTGATGGAGAAAGCCTGCTTTGTAGAAAGAAATAGATGGCAACGTGTGCATGTACCACCCCACCTGTCAGCTCTGGGACCCCGCACGCCAGGCCAAGCTGGGGGCAGCAGGTGGAAAGAGACGGACAGACAGCTGGAGACAAGTTCAACGTAAAAATTGCCAGCCTTGTTAAGCAAACAGCACCACAGAAGAAAACAAGAAGGACTAAATCGAAGCATGATAGGGGAATTCCTTCTGTTCTTCGGTTAGTTAAAAGTAATAAATGCACTGGAGTTATGGTGACCGTTGTATTTTCCTATATCATCCAGAGATGTCAGATAAGGCTCTGACTCATCACAGATTTACAGTGTGACGTACAGTAATCACAAGGTATCCAAAGAGGTAATTTAGAAGTTCAGATGTGCCGCTAAAGAGCCATTTCCAAAATAACCTTCACTTCCAGAAAGTCATTGTCACAGACTCTGGTGTCAGGAAAAAGGGGAGAGGTGGATGGTTGTAACAACACATAATAATAACAATAATTGTTAAGAGAACCAGCATTATGCCATCTAATAGCTGATCTATCGTGGATAGCTTAGCAGACAAATTCACATGCTTTACTGCAAATATGGCAACCAAAAGTGACCTGTTTTAAACACCAGTCTGGAAATTTCTTCATTAAAGACATTATAGACTCTGAGTCACTGTGCTACAATATACTTCGCCTAAACTGTGCCCGAAAGATTAAGTTGTGGCACAGCATGTAGAAATACATGTCTGTCACAGTGACAGATTTGGTTAACCGGTCACTGACTATGAGACCTTAAATGTCAGGGTAATGCATGTGGTGCAGATCCCTCAACAGATTAGGTTAGACACTTCAATTTCTATACACCGGGTTCATTTGCTGGAGCTTGTAGAAAATATTTGTGCCAGCTTCCTCAAAGCATCTGAGAAGAGAAAGGCTAATCCCCTGAAAGCTGCTGGCATTTTTTATTAGAATGAGGTAACTGGATATTAAATGTTACTATAGGAATAATCAAGCGGGATTTATTAATTTTTTGCCAGTTCTTATGCTTAGATACCATCAGATAAATGCCACAACATATTGTGCATAATTTTGAACAACCTAAATTACATCCAAAGATGTGACTTAATGAGCCTCAGAAATGTAAACTTTGGTGCATTTCAAAACACCCACGCAGTTGCTGTTGTTAGCAGTCAAGCATAAGCTGGTGTTATCGAAGAAAGGAAATCAAGTGAGTTGAATACATACATGAACAAGTGACCTTACTTTATCAAAAGTGGAGAAAGCCGGGTAGAGAAGAATGTTTTAGCCAAGTGCCTCTTTCAGAATTACACACTGGTTCATAGAGGTAAAGTTGTTTGATTTTGTGGACTAGGATCTAAGCTGTTGTTTTCCTGTCATGCTGACAAGATCACATTAATTCTCAGAGAGACCAGCGTTTCTGCTTTCTCTAAGAAGTTGCCTTGCTTTTTTCTTTTGCTAGTGCTATGATAATAACAACATCAGCAATGACAACCAAAGTAAAAATAAGTTGCAAGTACAAAACAGTAAAATCTCATGGAAATCTACATGAAATAGGACAGTAAAAACTAAATGCATGCAGGAAAACCAAGGACATGGAGGACTTGCATCAGTACTTGGAAGAGATTATGACCGGACACATTTCCTAAGGAAGTACATTTCCAGGAGGCACTAGTTCCTACTTTAGATCAGTCAGTGGAGCTAGAGTATTGCTGCAGAGCTGGAGAGAGAGAGGGGGAGAGAGAGAGCGAAAAAAACCACAATGCATTTTTAGCTTGACCTAATCTAATTATGCAGACTCTCTCTAGGAAGAAAAAACATAGTTACAGGGAAGTTTCTTCTATGCACATAACATGCAAGAGCTTTTGTGTAACTCATAGGTGAGCATATCTCAAGGAAGATGATTACTCCAAATGGCTGTGATTAAAAATGATAACACGTTTTATGGAAAATTTTAGGACTAAAACCTAAATCCTTGAAGGCACTTGGGTATCTTGTTCTTCAGAAAACTCTTCTATGCCTTAGATTTAGGCATCAGTGTGGTTTTTGTGTTCAGCTGACACCAGACAACCTAGAGTTTCAAAGCACCTAATTCTTTACAGTTAAAGTTCCACGTGCATCTACCACCCAAAAAGAGACACTGTCGTGTCACTTAAAGCTTCACCATGTCCTGAAGCTATATCACAGTTACCAAAACAAGCCTTTTTTTGCCTCTCAATGCCTGTGAGACCCGAGACTGGAGTGTGCAAAACAACACACAGATGATTCCCGTTCAACTGGCGCCTGAACCAAGGACACCAGAGACGCAAAGTATCGTTGCCTAATCTGGAGAATGGATTTGAGCTGTAATGTCATAACTCTGAAGTTACTGTGCCAACATCGGGCAGTCTGTGACTGGACGCTTTCCCATCCAAACTATTCCGTTTTAATACAATATTAATTTATTCATTGTATACAAGAGTAATTGCTTCTACACTGGCAATTAGGACATTCGTGTAGTATTCTTGCAATCTGGAATCAGATGACAACTCCAAATCAGGAAGAAAAGGGCAGATTGTGAACCCTGACAGCTCTGGTGAAAAGCTTTAAATTATAAAGCATTTGTAATGAGGGCTAAGGGAGCTTCCTCCTAGCTGATTATTTTTATGAAAACAAACTAATTTATACAGCCACCTCGCTCCAAAATATGTTCACTGATAAAAGTTGTAAGGAAAAGGGGGTGGTTTCTTGCAGCTAAATTCTTGAATGAGATCTAACAAATTTCCACCATTTTTGTGAAGCTTTTGGTTTCATGTCCTGTTACAGTCAAGAAGAAAACAGGCAGATTAGGTTCTGCTTCCCTGGGAATAAAAAACCCCAGATATTTAATAGAAAAGCTGGGATTTTTTTCCTACCCAGTACTCCAGGTGTCTCCATACAAGACTTGCCGTCCTCTGCCAATTCTGTCTTCAGATACCTGAGCCTTCCCACCTAGGAATATTTGCTAAACTGATTATTTGTGTTCTCTTCACCCATGTGCAGCAGGAAACAATGATGCATCTCACATCTCGGAAGGATGTTCCAGTTTTCCATATTGTACCAATTGCCAATTAATTTGCTGCAGGATACTGTTGACTCATTTACTGATTTCTGGTGGTAAGCTCATTACTGCTTGAATTAAAAGAGCGATGGCACAGCAAAAGGTAGTGTTCCGAAGTTCTTCTGAAGCTTCAAGGATGATTTTCTTAATGTTACTCCATTCTAGGCTAATCCTAGTCTGCTTTACATATTTCTCTCCCTTGTCCTTTGAGATAGCTCAAAGTGAGATCAAAAAGAGTTTTTAATCCTTCTTGTTCAGAGTAAGTTGACAGTGTAAACTTACTAATTGCAGATATGTCAACTTGTCATCTCCCAGAACATGAGCCTCTTTACTGTTTGTTTTTTCATGCTTTATAAAAATAGAAGTATACCAGTTTTCTTTCTTTGTAGTTACTTTTATCAAAACAGCTCAAAGAAATACACATCCTTAAAAGATGGCTCTGGAAGTAAATTAGAATTAGCCGCATTTTACAGAACTGGAAATCGAGGCAACTGGCATTTGTGTCAGTTTATCCAGATCACATGGGAACCCTGTAGAAGAAGAGGAATCTATCTGAGATCCCAGGCCATGATTTCCAGTCATTCATTTACTTTCATCATGAAATCATCCTTCCGTTCATAGTAATTGATATTTTCTCAGACAAAACACAATGGAATTATCCCAGGGATTAATTTGGCCTAAGACCTTAATTCTGAGAAAAGTCCTACTTGACAGATAGATGCTTGCAACATAACCCAAGAAGTCTGTGGCACACAGCCTGGATTTTGTGCAGGTGGAGGATCGGGAGTATGAGGGGTATATCATATCCTGCCTCTCATCATTTCTTGGCAGATGTATTGCCCAGTAGATGGAAAAGCTTCATCAACAGCTGAAACCTGTTTCTTGTCATCTTCCTTCCCATAGAAAGAAGTGAGTCATCGTTCTGTCCATCAGTTCTCTGCTTTTCAGGGTACTGACATTTCCCCTGTGATGCAGATGTTGAAAGACGGTTTAATTTTAGTCTAGATTCTACTGTCTACTTCTACTTCATTTGTCCTTCAAATGTACAACCTGGGATACAGGCTGTGAAAATTGGACAAAAAATGATACGTCTCTATGGCAGCAACATCAGACCTTCGTCCCACGGCAGAGCAAAACCAGCCAAAGATGCAAGTGTAATTTCCACCTCAATCCCTGCAGATTTTCTATGGAATAACCTAATTTACTTCTTTACTTCAGTACAATCTTGGCTTCCTGCTGTACAAGCATGAAGTAAAGCCAGGAAAACCATGATTACTCTTATTTTAGAGAGAACGTGTCAACATTACCAAAACATATCTAACACCAGCACAAGCACAATTCTCAGGAGTTAAATAAACAAGGTAAAATTATTATAAGGAGTAAACCTTTGAATCCCTCTAAACAGACTCAGTTTCATTTTTCATAATAATGTTGGAACGAAATGACGTTTTGTACTGTAATGTAGACAAGTCCAGAGAGGATAGTCAAGGAGTTCTAGGTTCCTAATGAACAATAAAGCAGAAACAGCAACTAAATTAGCAGGAACTTAATTGTTTCTTCTCCTCTGCTTGCTCAGTTCGAAAAATATCTTCTCTGTATACATGAAATCGTGAATGGAAATCTCAGATGGCTTCTGTCTCCATACTTTAAAATATAATTAACACATGCCAGCAGTAAAGACACATGAAATTTAATTTTTAGTGGATTACGGATATTGCTACTTTTTTTAGTGGATTAGAGGCATTGCCACTTTGATTTAAAGCTAAGGCAATTGCTTCTTTTATTTGCAAGTATGGAAAAATACAAAACATGAACTGTTTGAGGGGGGTTTTGTACACAAGGTTTGTAACAGGAGTTAGATCAGTTCAGTGGAGCATTAGCAGCTTTTAACTCACTGCGGTGACTCAGGATATGCAGGTGACCCAGATTTCTGCCCTGCCGTGTCACACAAACAGATATAGAACTGTACACTTTCTGTGATCAGTGAGTCAGTTGGTTGGCTACAGGCTGTTCCATATAGATGCTGGATTCCAGTTACACTGGTGTGTGCCATAGAATGCAATGGAAGGAAGGTTATAATCTCCAGTGTACACACCAGAAATAAAATTCTTTGGAGACTCTACTCAGGCATTTTTTTTCTCCCATGTACACTGGCACAGGGGAAAGAATTCCCTGTCTTTTGCCAAGTAGCAGCATTCTCATTTATTTAATCGCCCCTTGATTTTTTCTAGTAATGCTTGCTTACTTTGTTTGCTTGGGAAAATATACCTAGCTCTAGCTCCCATGAACTTTACTATCACCAAATTGACCCATTTATACCAAGGTCTTCATGCACTGGACTTCGATCGGTCTCTAGCAAACTTTAAGGGAATTTAGGGTCATGAGATTGTTCTTCTTTATAATTTACAGATAAAGTTGTTAAAAAAACTGTTGTGCTTTCCATTTCCATTAGGAATTTTTGGAAAACAAAGATACCCTGCTGAATACGTCTTATGGAAAATACTGCCTTTCTGTGTTAAAGCTTTCATTTGGTTTCCTGAATCTGCTAAAACCAAAAAGATGCAACCTGTTCTGTCAACAAAAGGGTTTTCCCATATGCTAGCTACCATGTGGTTAAAACCATATTTTCTAGCATAGGTACATTGTCAGAGATTTTGGATCATATTTGCAGCTGGTATAACTTGTCATAGCTTCAGCAGAACTGCCACAGTTTCTATCATCTAGTGTCTATTCCTTAATACTTAATACAGAGGGAGGCATGAAAAGAGATAAACAGGTCTAGGGAATGTTGACATTTTAAATTCCTTCCTACCCTATTTTGCACAAGAAAAAGCATTACATTTGGCTATGTAAATAGATCCCAGATTTTAAAATAGCCAGGTTCTTTTCTGCCTCAAGGAGAAAGAAAGATATAAACCAGAATTATTGGCTTTCTGTAATATTTTATATTCAATTTTCTCTTGTTACGTTCATGCCATGTAATTGTGTGCACATGTGTACATGCGTGGTCCTTGTTGTACAGGGTTACAGCCAGATTCTTGTCCAAGTGCCAGAGCTCTACCAGGGGTTCGGGGAGTTGCTGCGCACTCTCCTTTATTCCGTGTACAACAATGAATACTCCTTCCTATATCTGCCAAACGCATGGTTTGATCCCATTGATATCCATTTGGCATCAGGCTATTATTCACTAAACCTTCACCACAGCTATTAATCACATGCACATGCGAAGTGCTGTTTGCAAGGGGTGGGTTCCCATGTCTGCTTCGTTGTCTCGTGTTATTAAAGGCTCTAATACCCCTGCTCTGGCCTAGTATTTCTCACCAGTCCATCACTGAAATACACGTCCCCAAGTGATTCCTGGCTCTCCACCCCATTCCCAGCACCCATGATGTATAGACCCGTCCAAAGCATAGGGCATGTTCCAACTGTTTCCAGGAAGCTCTTTCCCATTACCTGGGAGTTATCCCTCTTTCCCTGGACTCACCCTCAACACCGCACTGTTGTATGCTGCAGCAGATTTTAGCAGGGGGGCTTTTGAGAAAAAACACCAGTTTTAGAATGCCATTTTGAACATTTAACTGACTGCAAATTCTTCATTCTTCATCCGGTTTGGTCCCAGCGACTTGCCTAATTTGGGCTGATTTGGATAGTTTCCATTAGCAGCAGCAGATGGTAGTTGGCTGAAACCATCCCGTGACACAATCCTCTATGTGTACAAATAACCCACAAACAACCCACAAAGTACTTTTTTTTCCCCTTGGTCACAGCTGAAATCAGATAAGAGAAACTTTATTTGCAATTCCAACCCTCCTTAAATAAAAAGCGCTCTCTAACTTTGAGACGGTCTTGACAAAAGTTAGTCATGAATACTGCCAGATAAGCCCTGCCCCAGGGCTGCAGAGCAGCACCAGCCAGGCAAAAGAACTACCAAATAAGAGCCCCAAAAATGTTGATAGCAACCCAGAACTTTACCAGCAAAAAGAAACTGAGTCATGAGCCTGATTTTGTGAACATGGGTCACATCCTTAGTTCCCTTAAGTCAGCATTGCTTTGGTACAAAGACACAGCAATTAGGCTGGCTGAATGTCTCACACAAGATATCTGTAAATTTATGTCTTTACACCTTTGCCATCCACTCTATGGGGAAACTGCTGTATTGTTATTTACACACACACAAAAAAGGAAAATGTCTCCTTTTTGCATATATTTGAACTAGGCTTCAGAGAAATTTTCTGATAGTCTCTATAACATGCATTCTAAAAGCAAACCTTCAGTGGCAAAACGTATGGAATAATAAATTATTTTTCAGTACAAAAAATAAACTCTTGTCAAAAGGACACATTTTCCTGATTCATATTCTCCAACGATCACTTTTATTGCAACTTTTTAAGCCAAATTATTCAGATTGAGTTTATAACTTTTCTGATTTTCAAAGTTTGTCAATGGGTAGACAAAAACACACACAGTGCAGTGGATGTGATGGAAAAAAGAGGGAGAACAGGGCTGGAGTGGGCTTCCTGGGGCACTGAGCTCAGCGTCCTCCAGCAGCAGGCAGTTGTGGCTGGGGCCGGAACCCATTATACCCAGTACCCAGTTTCCCAGTTATATTCCTCTTGGGGTACTTCTGGTGTTCCTATCACAGACTGCAGTGCTTCTGGACATTTTTGAGAGCATTGAGGGAGCTCAGAATTACAGAAACAGATGTCAAACACCCCTAATTTGCTGTGTAGCTATTAGAAATTTTGTTTTCTTAATCCCGTTTTCAAAATGGAGCCAAGAAGATCTTTGCCACAACTAATGCCTAACATTTTCCCCAGCCTACTTTCCTTATGAGGTGGAGTGGTGAAGTGCTTGAGAAGGCCTACAAAGCTGAACCCCAAGCTCAGCTGTTCATCCCAAACCAGATATGCACTCACCACCACCAGACGAAGTAGCTACTTGCTGCTGAGCTTTTAGAAGATCGTAAAGGCCCCGAGCACTGCACTCCACTGCAGCAACAACCTTTTTCTCCTTTACGTGAGGAATAAATATGTGTGGCCGCACAACTTCAGAAAGGAGGAAAACTTACCTAGGTTTGTTTGAAAGAGTTTGGGGAACTTAAAAACAGCGCAGAAAGATAATAATATTAAAAAAAAATAGTATTGCTGTCAAAACTAACCTTTATTCTAAATGAAGAGAAGTGACTACACAGAGGTGAGGGCATGGCTGCCTACTCTTTGCATTAATCACTGTTGCTGGAAAGGTACATAGGGGACCATACAGTGATTAATCCAAAAGCAGGGGGAGGATGGCATTCTAGGAAGGGCACAAAAGTCCCAGGTCCAGAAGTCCCTGCTGTACAATGCGGGATGATATCACTTCAGTAGGGAGTTACCATTCAGTGCCACATTGTCAAATCTTATTCTGTAAGTATACAATACAACAGATCAAGAAAGAAGCCTGTTATTCTTTCTAAATCACAGGGATTGAAAGCTAATCGTTTCCTCTGTCTGTCTGTCTGTGTGTCTTTCTGATTGCAGCATTCTCTCTCTTCAAATCCTAAATAAAGCCACGATAAAGCCAATGGTTTAGAGAGACTTCCAAAATGCCTTTGAAAAATTCGTGATGAATTGATGAAGGAGTTTGCTTTCAGGCGGTATTTTAAGTTAGAGACATTTCATAACAAAAAGAGCCTGTGTTTGTTAGCAGGTGCAGAGGATAACTGTCTCTTTTCACTTAGAGACACCCCATCCATTTTCAATCTGCTTTCAAGTTTGTTTGAGATTATTTTACCAGTGCAGAGACTTAGGAGGCTTTAGAAAGTGTGTTCCTGCAGTTCAGAATATATACTCTTGGTTTTGGGTTTGGGTCCAGTGGAATTTGCAGTTGTATTTCTTCCATTTCACTGCTTATCCAGTTCTTAATCTGCATTGATTTTCCTCCTATAAAGCAGCAAAAAATCAATTTTCCATTATGTTTTTTAATCAGTCATAGTAAGAGTTAAACAGTCCTGGGCATCACAGGTAAAACAGCTGATAATCAGTTGGGGAGTTATCTCATTTATTATTCTGAGTTGACAGGGGGCTAAATTATTCCCTTAGCATCGTGGCTAAGGCGAGCGGAGCAGTGGTGCCTTGCACCCAGGTACGGTGCTTGCCAGTGCAAAGTCTGCCCCAAAGGCTGTGCCCAGTGTTGTTAGAGACAGTTCTGCCATCCTGGGAGTACCTGGGGTAGCTCGCACCAATGACTGCCACATCTAGAAAGGAAAAAAAAAACAGCTAGAAAGAGGCAGCAGCCTGCTGTCAGCAGATTTGAGGGTCGGGAAGTGATTCTCCTATCGAAGCATTTGTTAGTCACTGTCTGGGAGACCTTGATCTGCTGCCGCCTTACAGAGGCAAGGGAAGAAGTGCTGAGACCGGAGCTGCCCCTGCAGTGACTCAGCCAGGGCCTGATCCAGCTTTCCTGAGAATCAATGGAAGCCTTTCAACTGGTTTTACAGGAGTTTGTTCAACAGTCACCATCGCGTGCTGGGAATTACTTGTCCGGTGGAAAGCGCAATGAATAAAAACGTTCCCATATTCATCATCCTCGATTGACAAGAAATGAAAGGACCTTGGTAAAATAATGTGGTTTCAACCTGCAAAAAAGACACTTCAGGAGCCTGAAGACTAGGATAAGCAGATCTTTCCCTTCTCCAATTATTAAAGTACGGGGTCGGGAGACTGCTTGATGTAATAACTCTCTGTGGTCACAGCTTCAGTTTCACTGCTATGACTCACCCCTGACTGCTCTTAGGTAAGTGCCAGATGCCTTCTTATTGCTCTCAAGCTTCGGTTCAGCAAAACATACAAGCACACGCCTAAACACTTCTCTGAATAACAATGGCCTTCGCACATAATTAAAATTCAGCACGCACTGAAATGCACTGCTGAATCAGGGCCTTAATGCTCAATATGGGTGATTAAAGGATCATAATCTAATAGTTTTTGCCTGACAATGTGACATAATTTTTCACCGTACCTCTGTAAAACTGGGATAAAAGCTCAAAATGAAATTAAGGAGTACCTTTAAACTAGCTAAAAATTATAGTACTGAAAAAAACCCCCAGAATGCGTTCAGGTCTCTGCTGGAAGCAAGAGAATTTAATTGTCCCATTAATCACACTTTTACACTTCATCACATTTAAGTGTAAAATATTGATCGATGGTGCTCCCCATTGCTTGAACTTCACAGTGTTAGCCGGGGGACCTCACACATCTTCTCCAGACTCCATGACCTCTTCACTGTGTCCTGTCCCTAGAGAAGAGGCCAGTACTGAGCGCTCCCATGTTGACTGGCATCTACAGGCTCTCAGGGCCATTTTCACAACTGCCCCATTGTTTTGAGATATCTGAATGGTGATGTAGGGATGGTAAGGAAGCAGTTCTTAGAAACATGACAAAACTATTAGGAAAATGCTGCCCCTTGGTGGTCACTTCTTCCTTATCATTGCTGGCTGGAACAGGGCTGGCTACTAGAGCCTGTCTCCGTTTCCACCTTGATTTTCCAGCCAAATCCAGCCAGCTTCCACCACTTTTCAATGTCAGCCTCCTCTCTGACTCGCATACAGATTTTGCTTTTGCCTCCATGGCACTCTGGGTACATTGTAGAGGTATGCATGAAACACAAAGAGGGGTAAATTCTTCCAAACAGTTTGGGTATAACACCCGTTCCTTTTTGGTTTGGCAAAATACCAAACGCTTCTGCTGCACATGGTTTCAGGCAAGACTAAGTTGCTAGCGGCGATCAAAAAAAGCAACGCTTTTCTGTAAGGATGTTCTGACAGATCCCACACTGCAGCCTTCCAGCCACTCAGCCTGCTCAGGGAAGACTACTAGAAGTTATACCATTAGATTAACTGCACATACTGGGAACAGTGGGATTACCTAAAACTTGTACAACAAGGTTACATATTTCATGTTTTCCTCAATTTTGTACTATGTCAGCCTTTATCAAAAAAGCACGCATGTGCTATAAGTTTATCTTGTGCTGGTCCGCCTAGTGATTCCTTCCATTCAGCCCCATGCAGCTGTTTAGACAGCTCCAGTCCATGGACATCTGTCCTGGTTTCAGCTGGGGTAGCGTTAATTTTCTTTCTAGTAGCTGGTATAGCGCTGGTATAGCCAGCAGAGCAGTGCTACTCCCAGAGACCCACCTGCCCGTCTATGAAGGGCACATGCCCACCGTCAGGATGGGTGGAAAAATGAACCCTGCTCCCACACCTCCGATGCTGGGACAGCAGGTGATCCACATCACACAGGACTTGGACATGGAGCTGGAGGCACTTTTCAATGCGGTCATGAACCCCAAGCCCATCTCCTGGAGGACGAAGATCCTGCCCAAGTCCTTCTTCAAGGAGCCCGACTCCTGGCAGTTGAGCATGGACTCACGCGGCCCCCATGCAGCACATCCGTCCCCTCTCCTCGCCCACCTCACCCATGGGCCTGGCCGCGGCACAGCAGCATGCACACCTCCGCCAGCGCTCCTATGATGCGACGGATGAGCTGCCACTGCCGCCCGGCTGGGAGATGGCACTCTCACCTGTGACAGCAGTACTTCCTCAGTCACACAGAAAAAATTGGAACATGGCAAGATCCTCGAAAAACTATGAACCAACCACTGAATCACATGAGCCACCATCCTGCAGCTGCTTCCACACCAGTACCACAGAGGTCTTTGGCAACGTCTCAGCCAAATCTCGCCATGAATCACCAGCACCAAGTAACACCCAGCACAGCCGTGTCATGGCAGAATTGTCCTCCCCAGGCTCCTCAGCCAGGGCTGCTGAACCTGCCGAGTGTACTGACCACACAGCAACAGCAGCAGCAGAAGTTAAGGCTCCAGAGAATCCAGATGGAAAGGGTGTAAATTAGGATGCTCCAGGAGGCTTACCGCATCCCTTCCTGTGGCAGGAGGCAGCTCCATGCAGACAACTTCCCATGGACCCAGAAAGCACGGCCCCAGTTCAGGCAGCTGTCAATACACCTGCCATGGCAAAGACATGAGCCCCATTACAAATAATGGATCTGATCCTTTCTTGTACGGTGGACCATACCATTCCAGGGAAGGGAGTACAGTCAGTGGCTTGGGATTAGGATGCTACAGTATACCAATGACACCTGAAAATTTCCTCAGCCACATAGGTGAGATGGATACAGAAGAAATTATAGCACAGACAACAGAGAACATAAATCCACAACAAACACATTTCCCTGAATTCCTTGGCTGTCTTCCAGGAAAAAACGTTGATCTTGGGACTCTAGAGTCAGAAGACTTGATCCCTATTCTCCATGATATTGAGTCAGTACTCAATAAAAATGAGCCTTTCCTTACCTGGCTGTAATAATTCAATGCTGGTTGGGCCTATGGTGCAATTTCAACATTGCTTTCTCCTCTTGAGATAGAGGTGGAATATCTGAAAATCCTCAAGAGATACAGCTTACTGCGCTAATGACTTTTGTTACATCTTTGTGGTCAGTTTAATCTCTGCCTGGATTTGATTGACACTAATTTAAATATAGAATACATACATATATATATATAAAAATACATATATGCATATATATTTCTTCCTCTTTAAAAAAAAAAGCACACTACTTTACACGTCTGTATGCTTTACCTCTTCAGACCAGGCAGAAATGCTTCACTTTAAGGACAGAAAGTGGATGGTGTTTGTGCATGTCCCTGACTGATGTCCTAGTTGTTGATTAACATCACAAACCCTTCATGAATCACAAAAGCGAACTACTAGGTCACTTGGTTCAAAAGACGCACAGCATCAGACCATGAGAGCAATTTTATTACTATGTTTATGGCAATAATATCAGAAGCTTTTTTTATCAACTTACTGAAGCTATAAAAATCTTTTTTTCATTCTTAGCAACTAACTGTGCTGTATGGAGTACAGATTAAATCTGATCCATATCACCCATAATAATTCTCATTAGACACTTGTAAAGGCACAAACAAGACTATTGCAGTTTCTTTTTTCAGTATATTACTGTATAGTTTTTGGAAAATAAATAATTCCAATCTGAAAGTACCAGAATTGTTTTGCAACATTTTTACACTACAATATTGTTGCAAAATAAACCAGACTGGAACTGACAGCTGCCTTTTAAAAACAAAGCAATGTATTATAAACAAACGTTTTTTAAAAAGATCTTAGATTTTGATGTTTATTATATTAAGCACTATAATTTTGTAACTTAACATGAACAAACAATTTTATATACATATAAAATCTGTGGCAAATACCTCAAATGTTTTTAACTGACAATGTCAAAATACTTATAGTTTTATACATGAAAAAAGACGGTAACTTTATCAGGGCAATGCTAAAGCAGTTTTGTAACTTGACTGGTAAAGTCTTTAACTTATTGTAATCCATGTACAGGACACAGGGCATGTTCTGTGTATTTCTACCTATTGTGTATCCTACAAATACTTCTTTATCAGAGGTTTGGGAATGAGAAGGCATCAAGGGACCTGCACAGGAGATCCAGGTTCTAGGAATAAAATGGGAAGATGGGATGTCATCAGATCCCAATGGATGTGAACAACAAAATAACAGCCATGTCTTCACCAACTAGCAGAAAGGCAACACAAGCTTTCTTAAGCATTGTGGGGGTTTGGAGAATGCATATTCCCAATTACAGCCTGATCGTAAGCCCTCGCTATCAAGTGACCCGGAAGAACAATTTCAAGTGGGGCCCTGAGCAATGACAAGCCTTTGAACGAATTAAACAGAGCTAGTTCATGCAGTCGACCTTGGTCTAGTCCAGCAGGGCAAGATGTAAAAAATGTGTTCTACACCGCAGCCGGGGAGAATGGTCCTACCTGGAGCCTCTGGTGGGAAGCATCAGGGGAGACTCAAGGTCGACCCTTAGGGTTTTGGAGTCAGGGATACAAAGAATCCAACGCGTGCTATGCTCCAACTCAGAAAGAGATATTGGTGGCATATGAAGGGATTCAAGCTGCTTCAGAGTGGTTGGTACTGAAGTTCCTCCTGGCACCCCGACTGCTGGTGCTGGGCTGGATGTTCAAAGGGAGGATCCCCCATACACATCATGCAACTGATGCTGCATGGAGTAAGTGGGTTGCATTGATCACACAATGGGCTCAAACAGGAAACCCCAGTCACCCAGGAATCTTGGAAGTGATCACAGACTGGTCAGAAGGCAAAGATTTTGGAATATCACCAGAGGATGAGGTGACGCATGTTGGAGAGTCCCCACTGTATAATAAACTGCCAGAAAACGAGAAGCAATATGCCCTGTTCACTGATGGGTCCTGTCGTCTTGTGGGAAAGCATCAGAGGTGGAAGGCTGCTGTATGGAGTCCTATATAACAAGTTGTAGAAACTGCTGAAGAAGGTGAATCAAGTCAGCTTGCAGAGGTGAAAGCCATCGAGCTGGCTTTAGATATTGCTGAACAAGAGAAATGTCCAGTGCCCTATCTCTATACTGACTCATGGATGGTGGCAAATGCCTGTGGGGGTGGTTACAGCAATGGAAGCAGAGCAACTGGCAGCGCAGAGGCAAACCATCTGGGCTGTTGAAATGTGGCAAGGTACTGCTGCCTGGGTAGAGAACCTGGTCGTAAAAGTGTGTTATGTAGATGCTCATGTACCCAAGAGTCAGGCCACTGAAGAACATCAAGACAACCAGCGGGTGGATCAGGCTGCTAAGATTGAAGTGGTTCAGGTGGATCTGGATGGCAACATAATGGTGAATTATTTATATTTTGGTGGTCCCATGACACCTCACACCTAAGGAAGACATGCAACATATGGATGGGCTTGTGATCAAAGGGTGGCCATGGACATGATTGCACAGGCTATCCATGAATGTGAAACATGCACTGCAATAAAGCAAGCCAAGTGCTGTTATGGAGGACGGTGGCTGAAATATAAATATGGGGAGGCCTGGCAGATTGATTATATCACACTCCCAGAAATCTGCCAAGGCAAGCACCATGTGCTTACCATGGTGGAAGCAACTACTGGATGGCTGGAAACATATCCCGTGCCCCATGCCACCACCTGGAACACTATCCTGGACCTTGAAAAGCAAGTCCTATGGTGACATGGCACCCCAGAAAGAATTGAGTCAGATCATGAGACTCATTTCTGAAACAACCTCATAGACAAATGGGCCAAAGAGCATGGCGCTGAGTGGGTCTATCACATCCCCTATCATGCACCAGCCTCTGGGAAAATCAAACGGTACAATGGGCTGTGAAAGCCTACACTGAGAGCAATGGGTGCTGGGACATTCAATCATTGGGATACACATTTAGCAAAAGCCACCTGGTTAGCCAACGCTAGGGGATCTGCCAATTGGGCTGGCCCTGCCCAATCAAGCCTCTTACATACTGTAGAGGGGCATAAAGTCCCTGTAGTGCACATAAAATATATGCTGGAGAAGACAGTCTGGGTTATTCCTGCTTCAGGCAAAAGCAAACCCATTTATGGGATTTCTTTTGCTCAAGGACCTGGGTGCATTTGTGAGTGATGCGGAAGGATGGGGAAGTCCAATGTGTACCTCAAGGAGATTTGATTTTGAGTGAGAATAGCCTATGATTTGAATTGTATGATGTTAATTGCTGCATAATACTGTATGTCATGACTTCTATGGTGGCTATATGCTGTATCAATGGTATTACAGTAAGAATCACCGAGATTAATCAAGAATGAATTTTGATGAAACTGAGCAAAGTGCAGCAATGATAGAACTGGACAAGTGCAGTAGTGATGGAACCAGAACTGGTTTCACATGCAACAATCCAACACCACACACCAACTCTCCTGCCCTCAAGGACTGTTATGGCAGATGAAGTCCAAAGTCATGGAATAAATGAACTCAATGGACATTTTAGAGGGATAGACCCTCATAGACTAAGGGAATGATATCTGCGTGTAAATATCACAAGACGGGAAAGGTGGTGGTGATTAACTGGAATGTATTGGAAAGTGTGGGACATGGGCATGACATAGATGGTATAGAACAAGGGGTGGATATTGTCCTGGTTTCAGCTGGGATAGACTTAATTTTCTTCCTAGTAGCTGGCACAGTGATGTGTTTTGGGTTTAGCATGAGAATACTGTTGATAACTCACTGATGTTTTAGTTGTTGCTCAGCAGTGCTTACAGAGTCAAGGCCTTTTCCAGCTGCTCACACCATCCCACCAGCGAGTAGTTTAGGGGTGCACAAGAAGTTGGGAGGGGACATAGCTGGGAAAGCTGACCCCGACTGATCAAAGGGATATTCCATACCATATGACGTCATGCTCATTATATAAACTAGGGGAAAAGCTGGCTGGGGGTCTGCTGCTCAGGAACTGTCTGGGCATCGGTCAGCAGGTGGTGAGCAATTGCATTGTGCATCACTTGTTTTGTATGTTCTTTTATCATTATTATTTTTCCTTTCTGTTCTGTCCTGTTAAATTGTCTTTATCTCAACCCATAAGCTTTACCTTTTTCCTGATTGTGTCCCCCATCCCACTGAGGGGGAGATTGAGTGAACGGCTTTGTGGTGTTTAGCTGCCTGCCAGGTTAAACCATGACAACCCCTCAGGAGGGTTGCTCTTTCCTCAGGCGTTGGGTCATCAGGCTCACCTGAAGTCATGTGTAGTTGGACCTCTCTGGCCAGTGTAACCCTCAGATTTTCCTCTTCATCATTGGGTGAAGGTGCTCCACGGGTGAGCATCTACAGACTCCAATCACTTTCTGTCATAATCCCAAGGACTCCTGTTTTCCTTAAGTGACAGGGAGCCCATAGCCAGCTGCTCTCCTTCATAAGGTCATTTGCAGGACAAGCTGTTTTCAGTCCCCGATTGATCTTACAGACCATTTCGTGTGATGCACTCTGCTTTTTCCCCCTCGCATACACTCCCCCCAGGGATGCTGCTTTCACTTTGGGAATCTTTCCTGATCCATCCTTGAGCCCACAGAGCCAGGATCGCCCACACAATTCCTGGTGCTATGTGAGGAAGCGTCTGAGTCCCTCCTGGACATCACTTGGCCATCGCAGCGAGTTTCCATTCTCAGGCACTTCTTCTCTGCCAGCTTCTGCTCGAGCAAGAAAACATTGCGGTTTCCTGTATTTGGCCATTGGTCTAGACCACATGAACTCTTGCTATTGTTTTGTTGCCTGTTTTAAGACCTTCTGCTAGGGTGCACTTTTACCACACCCAGATTTTTTTGACAGTTTGTCAAATCTTTCTCATATGATCCTAAACCATAGCATAATCATCCCCCCAGGCTTTGTTCGTGGTTCTTACCTCATGCTTCCTGCTCTTGTGTTGTTCTCCCTTCATCAGGAAGTTAAAATGGCCAGCCATAAAACTATCTTTATTTCTATTACTTGAATCCAGCTTTGCGACCCTTCAGCTCAGCACCTGCTACTGGGCGGCTGAGGGTGCCACAGGCACAGACTAGACTGTCACTGTGAGGTAACAATTCGAATTGTCAGAACTTCATTTTTCAGGCTGAAATTAATCTCACTTGGCCCAAGCAGAGCCATATGACTTGTGTTTGCTTTCCAGCATAGTTCAGAGAATACCCATAGTCTCAGACAGTCCAGTGAAACTAGGTCATTCTTAATTGACATGTCCTGTCTGACTTGCAGGCTAAATGCTTTCTTCAGCTACATTAGACCGAGTGACCTTATCTTCTTGGAACCACCCTAAGAACGGATAGACAGAGGTACTCCAGCTTCCAGTCTACCCTGGTGGGATGAGTAAATCATGCAGACTTCTTGCTCCTGGCCCCTGTACAGTAGATTTTCACCTGTGGTGGCACCTCACCTCCCACTGCACACTGGGCCTGTCCTACCCTGTTTGGGATGTCCTTGCACAGGACTGAAGGAACTGTTCTCAGATCATCACACCAGCACTGTAAAATGGTTAGGGAAAGTGGGGGAGAAGATGATGGTGATGTAGACAGAGAAAAATTACAGTCTCTGGTGCCAGATGTAAACTGTCACAGGGCAGTGCTTCCACTGGGATATGCCTGGGCATCCCTTGCTGTTCAGTATTGTTCCCTTTTATCTCCTTCCAGGCGTTTTAGCTGATTCATCCAAATATCATTATCTTCCAGAGTGAGCTGGTTATGTGAAAGTTATAGTCACTTCAATATTAATTTAGTCACACACACTCACGAAGAAGCCTCTGCCATCTCTCCTGGATTGAATTCCCTGAACACTCTTCATTCCCTCAAAAACAGTAATGCAGCAAAAAACATGTATTTTTTTAAATGCATTTTACTTGAGCTCAGCTTAAGGTGATTTTTGACAACCAAAAAAAAGCAATCACCAGCTCCCAGGTCTGCTCTTCCACAGGGAGGTCTGACAGACAGCAGCCCTTTTGAGTTTTAGCCACCGAGATGTTCAGCTATCAGTCAGAGGCAAGAAGTTTAACATAGAGCTATTTCTTTCCATATTCAGATTTCAGTTGGGTAAGTGTAAGAATGGGTACAACAGCTGACTAAAAGCGGCCCTTGTGAGATGTGGACAATGTGAGAGCCGAGCTCTCCTTTTTTTGGGAAGGACCATTAAGTCTTTCCTGAAGTGTATGGCATGTGCACATCTCCCTTACACCTAAAACACCACAGACCTAATATCTGGGCATTTAATACGTGAGGATTGACAAAAACCAACCCGGACCAACTGTCTAGGGTTGCTCTATCTGTGGCGATAATCAAGGCAAGAACCAATAAAGGAAGAGCTGAACATTGAAGTATGGTTGTAGAGGCTTTATAGACCTCTGGAGCATGGCAGAAGTATGTCTCCAGTTCTGCATTTCCTGGGGTTAGTCTGTATCTAGCAAAACCTTACCAATAAGTGTCTGGCCTGGCAACTCACTTTCTCTATTAGAAAACAAGTAGCTGGAGTATCTCCTCTTGTACAACCAGATCTACTGACAGTAATGACAGACACCATGTTTTTCAAGGATTGTTGTGCATTGCAATAATAATAATAATAACAACAACAATAATAACAACAGCAACAACACCTACTATATATTATATTTAATATATATTAGATATCATAATTTGTACTTACATATCACTTTTCATCTAATATCTTCAAGCTTTTTATAATTCTAACTCCATTTTACTGCATTGGTTCAAAGGCAGTTATTAGTAATACACTATTTTAGAGACTGGCAAGTGGAGAAACAGATAAGTTAAATGACTTGTGCAAAACCTCTCAGAATTCCTCAGTTTTAACTCTAATGTTGATTTAACTTAACAGAACAAACCACTGCTATGCAGTATTAAGAACTTTTAAACTTAGTTGCACTATGAGAGGGGAAGACAACACTTTCTAAAAGTGCAGATCTTGTCTGTTTTGCACTACTTATTTAAACTAGAAAGATCAAATGCCCACATTTCCAAAGGTAATAAAATGCACATCAAGGCCCTATCATCACTGTTTATCAGAAAATCTATAGCTTTGAAATTTACACAAAAATAAAACACACAGTTTATTAAGCTATATCTGTAGTACCACTTGTATTCTTATATACTTTATCTCAATTGTTTTCTCACAGGTTGTTTACATGGACAGAGGAAATACAACCTATTCTAAAAAAGCTTGAGTGTATCTTGTAATATCATTCTGAAAGTGGTGAGGAAATGTAAGAATATGGTGATTTACCAAATTTATGTAGCATAAATTCCAGATGCTTGTCATGTGAACACACACACATGACATTTTCCCTGATTCAAGCAGAGATTCCACACTCTAGCTTGCATTTTTGGTTTTAAAATCAAAGAAATAATTTGATGTGACCACAAATCTTTTGTATGATGAATCAAATTAGTAATTTTTACCAGACCTGTTAAATGGGCAAATATGTTAATAATAAATCTGCTGTGCAGAAACATATGTCATGTTCTCAGATATTGTAAGAGTTATTATGGTAAAATGAAAGGCAATCCCTGCTAAAAGATTTGGAAAGTTAACAGATTAAGAGCACACAAAAGAAAAACACAGAAGAAGGTCTCTACTGTATATTTCCCAACAGAAAATTTACCTTCCCTTTGGACTTATCTGCCAGTTATACTTTCCCACCAGTTTGGTTCTGCCATAGGAAACCTCATCGCCATCCGTTGTTTTAGGAAGGGGTCTATCCTTACACTACGGAATCCCATTTTTACGATCATGGAGTCAAATCTTAAATTGGGTCTAATGGAAGTTTTGTCTAAGTAGGAGCTCAATGAGGCCAGGACTTTGGATATGGCCCAGTTTCCTTTTGTAATTAATAAAGTACTATAGCTACAGTACTTATTTACAAAAAAGTCAGCAGGCATCAGCAGGCAGCTGTGTGGAAAAGAGGATGGGGGAGAATCAGTACTGGCAGTACTCATTTTCCATCTCTCTGGCCCTGATTCAGCAAAGCACTTAACCACATGTTTAATTTTAGGCGCATGAGTAATCCCATCTCTGCAGAGCAAAGCGTGTGTTTCGTTCTCATTGACTTTAATGGGGCTACTCATAGACCTGTCAAATCTTGCGTGCTGTGCGTGACACTTTCACAACTGCTTCCACCTCTCTCACCCCTGCAGCATGGCCTTTGGTCTGAATCTTTGCAAAATGCCAGAGCCTCTCTTGCTCTGCGATTCCATGAGCCTTATGATCTTGTTCCACCTAATTGTGTTCTGGGAACTATATCTGGCATGTGGGAAAACAGATTGGGAGTAACTGGGAACCATGTTATTTTTTCAGAGCATTGCCAGACCAACACCAACCTCATTTTATTATCCAGCTTGTGGAGTCATGCTCAAGTACTCCGCTGAGTCAGGCTCCATCACCCTAATCAGCTGGGAAGATTTCTAGTAAGGATATTCCTTGATCCATTAACTATCCCAAGGCTGGATAAATATGTATTGCTGATGGACAGGACATCCCCTACTCAGGAAGGATGCTTAGAGCAAAATAGGTGAATGACTAAGGCCCAGATCCACAGTTCTGCAAGTCCTACTTAAGAGTCTAATTCTGCAGTCATGGCAGTCAGTGGATGTTTCCAATAAAAATGGGATCAAGGTAGTAGACCCTCATTCAGCTAAACATTTAAGCAGATGCTTACTTTAAGAACAAGATTAAGACTCTTTGAACTCACTGAGAATGAAACACATGCTTAAGTACTTCAATGAATCAGGGACCTGTTCCAGCTTTGGATCCACAGCACCGGAAGGTATCTACAGAGGCAGTCCAGCAATTTCCTGTCGCTGCCTACATCTCTGGCTGAAGCTACGCTCTGCTTATTTTGATAAATACAATATTCTTCCCACTTCAGTAATTATTTTTTTCTTTAGTATGCAGGGCACTGTAAGTATGTAATTGTTGCTGGACTAATCATGTTTTGAATCGATTGTATGCATGGAACCTGAAGCTGTTTTATTCTACTGCAGCCTTTCTTTAGATTTTTGCTCTGGCCCATTGATTGAATCATGACAAATGATTTCTTGAGCATGCTGACTGCATTCAGCTCCGGTGACATTTCCAAAAGCCTGCTTGTGACGGCTGATTTAATTTTCAAAACTTGCAGGAGTTATTTATGGGAAAACAAAAGCCCTTTAACAGATACCTAACAATGCATTTGGGTAGTTAGTTCGTTTACTGTGCAAAAAGGGGAAAGCACTCAGCAGTTCTTCCTGCATATGTTCTCTTATGAAATACTACATTTGGTTTTGAGTCATCTGCTTATCAATCTTTCATGCCAAATTGGCTTTAGAGGTAAAGACTAAAATCTTTACCACAGCTATTATGCAGTGCCAGTCAGTAAAGAGCCAGAATGGGATGCATAATTTGGCAGTCTGCTGCCATAGAAGGAAGCACTTTTCTCCCATCAGAATCAAAAGTAGACTTTTTGACTAGAGCCTGGGGGGCCCTTGAAATGTCCAGAATCAACAGTCACAAAAGCCACTCTCTGTTGGATCAAGCCCAGTGTGCATTATTCTAATCTCAGATGTATAGGAGTGCAAAACGGTACATAGTAGATTGAAAAACTTTTCCTTCGCTTGTGCACAGTTGGAGAATAGCTTGACATTGAAATCAGATCTCTTGATCAACATAAAAAAATACTTGACATTTTGTTTGGAAAGCTATTGTGTATGGACATACACAAGAGGCAATAGCTTAAAGTAAATACAAGTGACTTAAAGTCAATAAGTAGTATTTTCAAGCCTGAGAAGGACTCAAGTTTTATAAAAGTAAAGCTGTCTACTAGGCATAGAAAAGGCACTAAAAATTAGGGATGGATGAGATCATTCTGTTTCATTTCAAGCACTGCATTTTTGGTTTGAAAGTTCCAGCCTTCACAGGATTTCTCTTTCAGCTTATTAAAGTTTGTGGGTATAAAAGGAGCAGAGACTGGGAGACATTAAGAAAATTACCAAAAAAAGTACACTGTATACTGTATGTGCAGCCATACACTCGTTCATGCCAGCCTGGCCAGGGCATATGGCTTCCTTCTAACAAAACAGAAGTACGTTTTATATAAAGAAAGGGAGGTTTTCAACAGAAACTTTCTTCTCCCCTCAAAAAATGTTTCAGCTATGAGAGAAAAGATTTATAAATGTAAACAAGTTCTGCAAGCCTGATAATCCATCTGTAAGATTAGTTACACTGCGGACAAACAAAACTATTCAAAAAAAAAAAGGGGAAATTTTTGGTAAAGACAGGCAGCCTGTGAATAAAAGTTCATAACAACAAAAACACAAGCTGAAGCTCTATTTTCAGAGAAAATATAAATTTGAGACCTTATGCACAAATTGCAAAGATATTTGTGTGCTTTGTAGTCTGTGATATTAAGGAAATTAGGCACCTGAATGCTTCTAAAATACTGTACAAGATTCAAAGAGTTAGTGTTATTTGAATGACATTTAAATCATATTATATGGACACCTCCAAAATAAGAATTTCAGGTTGCTCTGTTATCCATTTAGGTGCCTTTTGAAACAGTGTCTGATTAGTCATTTTTTCCAAGGCGTGTATTCTCACGTAGATTTTATTCACATTAACCAATTCAGATCTTCAGTAAATACAGATTTTATCCATTCTAAAGATGCAAGAATGTCACATTTGTCCTTATCAGGTCCAGGTTCAGCTTTGGGTATAAACAGAAAAGGCAGCTCCCTACTGCATCATTGTACCTTTGCTAGAGGACTGCATTGGCTGCTCCAGAGGCAGATGGAGCTCAAACCACCGCTTCTGCTTTTGCCTCCTTACCCCATTTCTCTGTGGCACCAGCAGGAATAGGAAACCTTGCTGTCCAGGTATTTTGTTTCAGTGTTTTGTTTGGGGTCTGTGAAGGCTGATGGTCTGAGGGTGAAAGTGCATTATTCAAATGAATGGAGAAGGGAGAAAGATCCCTGAGGAAGGCCAGCTGGAGGACAGGGAGACATCCACAGTTCTCCCCAAAGTGTCCTAGATATCCCAAATTACGCTAGCTGCTCCCCTCCCATTGGCATGTCTATGCCAATACACATCATGCATATACTGAGCTCATTCTCAACTCACAGGCCTTGTTTAGAGAAAGCTGGCATGACTGGGAATATCTTATTTTAAATTGTTTTGTGGTGGAGGATGATATACTGTGTGAATACCAGAGGACAGAGCTTTCCAAAAGTGCACTGATTCAAGAGACACAGACATGTTGTCAAATGCAAAGTTTTTTACGGTCTCCTTACAAAAAAAGCTGTTGGCAATATGCAGACCCTGAAAGCTGGACCAAAAATAACAATAATACATAGACCCTCTGGCCACAGAATACTTTGTGAAATATAGAGAATATAAATACTAACATTCCTGCTTGGGCTAGGCAAAATGCTGAAAGATATACAGGGAACATAATGACAGCCCCTTTTGTTTTACTTTTTAAAGTAATATGACAAATAAAAAGTGTGCTTAAAGCAGCAGGATTTGTTTGGAAACAAAACAAGACTTAGTAAGTGACTTTAGTCCACTGTGTCCTCCAGGGCAGGAACAAAGATTGAGGAATGAGGGCTGCACACCCTCTGAAATTTAACCTTCAAAATCTAGGGCTTTGGCTTGAGATTTTCAAGCAATGGACACTTCCACACTTACCCCATCACTGGGGTGTGGGCCCCCTCAGCTGGGACATGCTTGCAGCAGTGCAATACATATGGCTGCTCACTTACAGTCTGTAGGTGCAGGATGGCGGGGATGTAGGGAGGCAAGAAGAAAGCTGGAGGAGGTATTGCAGGCACTGTAGGAAGGACAAAAAAATGTAGTTGTAAAGATGCAAATATTTTGACACTTTCAGTTGATCGTTAACCTCTTGCGACAGGAATACTTGATCATCCTCAGCGAAATATGCAGTGCACCAGCCTGGCCACCTCTTTCACAAAGAGGGCCTATGTGCCACAATGAAAGTCCTGAGAGCTCTCCCTCACTGCAGAACCTGGTATTTTCTGTCTTTCTTCATGGTCCTCTGTCTGAGGCATGGAAATAGGTCCAGAGCAGGCCAAGAGGGAATCCCATGTGGAGCAGATTCTGAGCAGAAAATAAATAACACAAATCTACATTTGTAGACTCTTTAGACCTCCTAGTCTTTATAGAATATAGACTGCTATATGGACAAGACCTGTGAATTGTTATCCCTATTCTGAACACATTCATCCAGGAAGCAGCATCTGAAAGAACCATTTGATTTCTGTGCTGATCTCTGCACATGTTGATTAGACAAGAAAAGGAGAGTGATCGCTTCTGATAAGAGAGGGCATGGTCTTGGGTCACAGTGAATAATCTGTAGACTTTAGTAGCTTGTCTGCCGAAGGTGGTGGTGGGGATTGATTGAAGGGGGAGAAGAAAGACATATTGGGCTTTGTGCATAAGGAGGGGAAAGCCAGGCTGTCTCATTGGCATACTACTGCCTGCTTATGGCCTCCACTGTACTTCTCCCTCTCCATAGTGTGCAGCCAAGCAGGGCTTCACCAGACTTCTTAATTGTTGTAGTGCCAGAATTATTATGGGACCTGGTTTTCCAGACCAGGCTTGGTGTACCCTCCTCATTCACAGTAAAGCTGCTCTGGCATTTTATGCCCTCACTTCAGCTCCTATGTTGTGAGAGCTGGGTGTGTTTTAATGAGTCTCAGCCTCATTACAAGCTTTCAGGAATGTGCAGGAACTGCTAAAGTTCCTGCTACACGAAACATTTTCCTATGTCCCTGCCCAGGAGTGGGCGAACATCTGGATAGTGAGAGACAGTCTGTTCAATCAGGGTGTTGGGCTCTTGGGCCCTGTAATGGAGGGTGGAGAAAAAGGACCCTTCCGGCTTTGGCATGAAGCAATGATGGGAACTGACACTTCAGGGCATTTGTATACTCAGTAACAACTCTCCCTGTCTGTTTTAGGCAGCTCCTTGTCAGGACTTTGTCCTTAGCTGGGCTGCCAGCTTCTCACAGAAGATGCTAGCCTCTGTGCACCATTCTTCCATGGGAGCAACCTTCCTATGGATTAAGAGACATGGAAGAAACCAATTAGGATAGGCCCATGAGGGAACTAAGCAGGTGGACAGGTATGAGAGTCTGTCCTGGAGCCTAGGGATGGACATCTGCAGGTCCAAGTCCTGTTAGAGCTGCGGGCAGAGCACAGGACTGCTATCAGTGCTGAGGGTTGTATTACGAACGGAAAGCATGAGAGCAGCTGCCTCAACACATCACTTCTGCCTTGCCACTGCAGCCACTGCAACTTAAAATAGAGCTTTGGAGACAAGGAGCCCTGTGGCAGTCTGGTCAGAGATTGTCCTAGAAACATACGTTAAAAAATGCTACAATAAATTAAAAAGCTTATTAGATATTCCTATATTGACAATCCTGACTGGTAAGAGAAGAGGGTCACTGGTTCTTCCAGTGGGATTCTCTCTGAGCTGGGGAAGGGGATGAATCTGGTAGCCTTGACAGAGAATGGCTGTAGGTGATGACAGAGGAAGAATGTTTTCCATCCCGTTTGATGCAGCTGGAGAAGGGCAATGAACAGGGGTCAGGGACATTTCAGGTTCATCTGCAGGTGATTACTAGGCGGATATTTTGCATCCTATAAATACAAATGATTGCTCAAAAGGTGAATACACCTCAGGAGGTCAGAGAAAGAGGGGAGGAGAGTCTGTGATTGGGCAAAAAATAGGCTAAGGCCTAATCACTGCAAGACACTTCAGTCTGTAACCCTTGCCCTAAAAAGGTCCTCAATGAAGACCCTACAGTAGAAAACCCTGTAAAATTAATGGTGGGTATCAGAGGTAGGGAAAATGAATTAATCAGAAATACTTTATTGCCTGATTAAGCCTTTATGTGATGCTGACCAAGACAGTTGTCAATCAAATAAGAATGTTATTCATTTATTATCTTTCATGATATAACACATAAGGTGTTATTGGTGTGACTTCAGAAGACTGCAAGTGAGAAATGCAGCCTAAAGCCAGCAATGTGCAAACTAAAGTATATAGAGGTATACATTCAAAATGCTAATCGAAGAGCTTTGGGAACTGGGGACAAGGAAGAAAAGGCAAATGGAAAAGAAATAGGCTAATCCTCTGCAATCTCATCATGTGCCCTAGAGTCTAGTTGTAAGAAATAAAAAAGCGAAGTCTTAAGAGAGAGATGTATCAAGGCTAAGGCGTATCTACCAGGTACAGAAACGGCAAAGAGCTGCAAGTCACCTGCAAATACAAAGTTATTTATGCTCCTAGAGTAGAACTGTCTGAAACAGCTCCCCACTAACCCGCACAGGGTCTACAATGGTTGCAGGTGGTCACAGTGGTTTTTTGTCCAAGCTGGTTTTGAGCCAGTTTTGATGGCAGCACCAACACCCCTTAGCAGTAAGCCTGAAGGCATGGTCCACAAATCCCTGTTAGGCTTTCAGTACACAGTTGGTTTCCTGATGATCATGTCCCTAATTGACCAAAGTAGATGGTCAGTAGATGCACAAAGCCAGTGCTTAAGAGCAGTGCAGTTGGACCTGACCGCTCCTTCCCCCAGCCAAAGATGTTCAAGTGACTGAAAAGGAAGGAGCAAGAGCAAAAAGACTTTAAGCTGAATCAGTGCTACAGCTGCTAATATAGCTAGAAAACATACAGGTAACGGGTCTTGATACACTTAAATCCATTCTCAAGTTCTGAGGTTTCAGTACAGATATGATTCTGGGCCTGTGACCTTCTTGAATAGCCTGGACAGGTACTCAGTGAATAATAAGAAGGTTTCCAAGCAGAGGTGTAACTGTGGCTTTGCAGTACCTGGATAATGGGGACTTTTGCAATGCCTCTGTGAAGCATTGACTTTCTGATGCTCTCTGAGGTTACAGAGCTCTCCAATACCTCTTACTGTAATTCTTTTTTCAATAGAATAGTATTATTCTGTACCGCATGAATTGCCCGAGGCTATGCAGACTGAAAATACAAGACTGCCCTTTGTGCAAGGAAAAACAGAAATGAAAGAAGAAATTTTTAAGACAGTTCTTTCACTGTGGATTCTCTTATAAAAGTTTCTTGACAAACCATAACTGACCATGAATATTGGAGACGTGAAATGTATACATCTACACTGGCATCACAGATGAGACTGCAACACAGTGTTGAGATAGGCAGCTAACTTTAAATAGTTTGGACATTGGACTAGCACTGAGAGCAAAGCAACACCAGCTTCCAAACGAATCCTTAGTCAAGAACCACCAAACGCAGAAGAGGTTAGGATAAAATTAGCATAGCGGAGCAGTTTTGCATCTCAGCTGCTTTCCTTTATTATTTTTTCACATGTTACAGCCTTATGTATATAAAACAACATGCTCACTTTTACTCATCTTTGTTCAAAAACTCCAGACAAATAAGAATACTAATTTACATTCATTAGAGATGCAACCTAGTTTTCTAACCTTTATTTTTCAACAGTCAGTGGAGCTATTTCAATGTAGCTGAAGGACTGATTTTCAGGGGGACTAAATGGGGCTACCCCCTCTGCCTCTGAAACCCTGTTTCCTGCCTCTTTGCCATGGCATTTTCACTGGGCTCTTAAAGCTGCTTTCTGCAGTCCTAGAGAGGTACCATGCCAGGCCTGTGCTGAGGGAAAACTGGTGCCCTGCGGTGGGCATAACCAAGCCGTGGCTGGTACTGCAGTGCAGAGTCACAGTATCACGTCGTGCCATCCGTGTCAGATCAGCCTGCATTGTCCAGAGCAGCATCAGCCCTTGTCGCTTTGCGATTACTCCCATAACTAAGGGTTTTAACTGAGAATACAGAAAGGGCTTGAACACTGAGAACAAAGCACATTTGTTTCATTATATATAAATAGTGTCGTGTAATAATCAGATAATGGGTGTAACAATAACATGAATATCGTTTGAGAAACTAATTTGTCAGCCCAGCTGTGCACTTGATACTACTAGCTCAGTTGCTTTACTAAATTTTGCTAGCATTATTATGAATTTGTCATTTCTTAAGATGACACAGCAGTGGATATCTAGGTCAGGCCCAGGTCAGAGGAAACTTGCTCTCTAGAGACTATGAGAAAGTGACTGCGGAGTCACACTTAGCAATCAGCACAGCCCATGGCTTCCACAGACTGTAGCTTAACTTCAGTGGGGAAGATGTGAGTTCACGCCTCAAACTACTCTCAACATGTTCAGAAAAGGATGATTCATGCAACTTATCTAAGTTCGGCTCCTTACCCTCCAGGATCACTATTCCATGTGGAAAGGGACACACAGTCATAAATGCAGCTCGACATACAGATTCCTTTCCTGCCATTGCTCAGTAAACCTGTGCTGTGTTCTGCTCCTCAGCTGGAAAAGGCTTGCCTCAGAAAATGTCTGAATACAGCCAAATAGACCTGATTTCCACCCCCATTTTGTTTTCTATGTCAAGGAACTTTTCAACTATCTCTCCTGTAGCTCATCAGCCTGACAACCAAAAATTTAGAATAAAGACCAAGTAACATAATCACAGAAACTTTATAAGGTCTATTAACACAGCAACTCAGTCAGATCTGCTGACGTGAAACAGCTGGAGGTGCTGAAGCCCTTAATAAATGGACCCTCCTGATGAGATTTACAAGAGCTCTTGATCTGTCATCATGCTGGTTGCATCTGTCATTTGCACCTGGTATGAATATCTTAGTTAGCTATCACATATCACTTTCATGTGGTCCAGCAGGCCAGCTGGAATTACTTCACCTTTGTGTCGAGGCCTTTAATAGTAAAACATGTTTTATAAGATTCACTTGTACCATTGCTAACATTGTTCAGTGCTGGCTTCTCCTAAAACAACAGTAGGTCTACAGCGATCCCATCCATTGGTGATGCTCAGCTCACAACCAGCATTGTAAAACTGATCTGTGTTTCTTTCTTCTCTTTTATAAGCTGTCACATTCAGAGTTGATTCTAGGAAAGGGGATCCTCTGGGGACCTGTTTCAACCATTATCTGAAGCTTGTATTTTGATTTAAGCATTTTATATGCATCTCTTTGTGGGCCACCAGCATTTCACAGGAGGCTATTCCTTTACAGGTGTTAGGCTAGATCAGCATGACCTGAGATTTCCATTATGTTATCTCTTTCTTTATTCTGATGTTACTGTCACTACAAATGCGTGATTGTTGAGGTGCTTCTATCACATACCTGTACCCTGAAGCAACAAAACTGCTTTGTTTCAAAACCATAGCTCAGCCTGTGTCAGCTTGGTCTCTTTCCTCAGCAACAGCTGCCTGCTAAAGGGTATCAACATCCACAGAAAGTCGGGAGAGTGATGAAGTGCCTCTTGCTCATATATGATCCAAAGGAGAACAGTACAGACAGGAGCAGTTGTATAACTTAGGACCAGTAGTTAGCACTATTGGGGCAACTCTCTGCAAATGGAGCAACACACAATTGTCAACATGGCCCAAGATCTGGACCCCTCTGTTCAAGACTTTTTTACACCCTTTGAGAGGTTCTCCACAAACAGTTGGACTGTCCAGCTTGTTGTATGGAACAATACTGTGAACTGCCTGCTTCATTTTAAAAAGATTAAAAGTGGAAGAGCTTTGATTTCCACATGTAAAAATAGCTGCATTCACTTCTAAATCATAATTTCTCACTGCGGTTATTTGCTGCAATGTATGATATAACTGATTTGTATTTAATACTTGATGCAGATCCTCAAAAAGCAACTTTTACAGATTTTTTGCAAGTCCCCCTGTCTACGATTTTGGGAGAGTTACCCATTACCATAATTCTTTCTCCAGATTTGTGAAGCACTTACAGTTTAACACAACAAAATTACCAGGCATGTCACTTGCAATTGAGTAATCAATATGATTATCTATAAAACACAAATGGTGGATCTAAATCACTTGCACATTTCTTCACTTTACTTCAAAAATTATATTTCAGACATAATATTTACATCCTTGCAAAAATGTCATTGAAACTCTATCTAGAAATACTCTCAGACAAATAATTTTTCTGTAATATATTACATACTAGGTCAGACTTTAATGGCAAAATATTAAAGGCATTATTCTTCCAGGTGAAATGCCCTTATCATGTTCCCTTTTCCCATATTCATATGCCCTTAATAATATTCCTTTAAATGTATGTTCCCTCAACATAAATTCTTGATTCAGTCTTCCATGTAGCATTGTACACCAGTCTGTGACAATGAAATGCTGAATTTTTCCCCTCATCTGGAGGTTTTTCTCCTATTGCTTCCCAGTTTGAATTATTTCAGTGTCTCCTGTCTTCCTGCACACTAGCTTAGTGAAGTCAGAAAAGGGATTTAGGGGGTATTTTCACTTCCGTCATGCCTTGTTCTAGCTTTCCTTGTTCTTTACTTGTCTTTTTCTCCCCTCACTGTCTCTCATGTACACACAATCAGGTATTCATTTTTATTCACACAGTGAATCCTTTATTTTGCCAGGGGAAACTGAAAGAAGAGCTTGTGTCAATGAGAATAAAATCTTTGGTGAAAATGCAGCACAGGGCGAACAGAACAGGAGGAAGGGGAAACTGAAGAAAGGGTCAGCCTGAAGCAAAGGGTGAAGGGAGGCAACACTCCAAGGAGGGGATGGTGCACATGGGCCAAGGCAGAGGGGGAAGAGTGATGACAGTGGGCGCAAAAATCTCACACTAAAGCTTTTGGCTGTGGAAAGGCCTGACTAACCCCTTCCGTCTTCCCACTCGCATGGGCTGATCCTGGCTCTCTCTTCCAGCTGGCCGTTTGCATTGGCCAGAAGTTTTACTGAGATGAGTAGTCTGCAGCTTAAGCCTTTTCATGAGTAATTTACATTTAATTTTCAAGACACCACCCCCTTATCTCTCTCCAAAGAACATCCATGAAAGAGTGAACAAACACTTTGATGTACATTTCATTAGGAAACCTACTCACCTCACAGTCAACATCAAAGGAAAACATCCGTAAAAATACAAATGTCAGTGTAATGAGGCCCAACAAAAGTCCATTGAATAAGACAGCTTGGGCCACCGGTGAACTAAAGGAGGAAAAAGAAAGAGAGGGAGATGTAATAAAGCACTCAAGCATCCACAGAAAACATGTGCAGCTCGAGAACCTGCATGCAATAAGTCTTCAAAAAAGGGATATTGTGCAGCTTTACTGAGCACTTCCAAAGCATTTGGAAATGATACATGATGAAATAGAAAGGAGGAAGAGGCATCCATGCTCAAAATGGTAATAAAGCTGACAATGTTAGATCACTACTATGTTGAGAACTGGAGGAAACGAAGTCAAAGAAAGAAGTAATTTTTCAAAGAAGATATATTGACTATTCTTAAACTACCCATGGCCAGTTTGCAAGAGTGGAGAAAGTGAATGAACTAGGGCCATTTTCATGTCCAGGACTCAAGCAGGATATTGTGGTAACCTGCAAGTTTATCTTGTGACTAACAAAAATTGTAGGAAGAGAGAAAACACATGACCCAAAAGAACATAATGAAGAAACCTTAAAATGAAAAGTTAAAAGAAATTTAGCATGACAACATGCTTCATTTGAATGAAATAAGAGATATTCACATACTGGAAACCCTAATAAAATATTATTAAACATAAAGCCAGCTGTGAGGTTATTCTTCCTACAGTCACCTGTCTTTCTGCCATGTCACACTAAACTTCTCCAGAATGTGTATATAGCAATTTTTATATCCTCTTATTGAAAAGATGAAAAATTGATAGCAAGGTCACTGCTAAAATGTAGCTATATGATATCAGTTTGTGAGGATCAAGCAAATGGAACAGAAGCATAGTTACTGACAAATTGAAAATATTTTGAATAAGGCTGCATTTGAAAAATAGGCAAAAAATATTTTACATGAGCATATTAACCCTTAAATTTTATTAACTGCATAAATCAGAAAGAGTGTATCAGCCTCCTTTCCTTTTACCATGCTTATATGTCACACTTCTTTTCTTCTAGCTCTTCATCACTCAAAGCACTGTAGGTATCTCAACTGACAGTAGTTTTCCGCGCTATAAACCTCAGTAACGGATAAGTTCTCTATGTAGCCAGTGTAAATAATAGTCACAACAAGCAAGAGTAATAATAATTATTTAAGTTAATTAATCTTTTAAACTTGGATAGAATTTTGCTTTTGAGATAAATGGGGAAATAATGACTTTCCTTTTTACTGAGCTGAGTAGGAGTGGTCACTTATTAAAGCAACATGTTCAACTGCTCTTGCTGAACTAGTAAGCCTGGAAAACTTTAAGAAAAGCATATTTTCCCAAACCCTCACAAATCTAGTTAACTTGTTAAAAATGCTTTCTATAAAACATGTACAGCTCCTTATCAAAAAGATTTCAAAGTGAATGCATTCTAAAGAGCTTTCCTCAATATCTAAGTAGAAAAATACTTAGAGTCTAAGAGATTCCAACTTAAGCCCCTTTATCCATGATTTCAGCTAGAGGATAAGAGCTCTTCTGTATGCAGTTTTCCTGTTATAGAAACTCAATGATGAAATGTGATGGTAAGGAGGGTGGTTCTGTTGTGTCAGAAAAGATTAAAATGTGAAAAGCATAACTATCCTGAAGTCTTTTGAAATCCATGTCTCTCATATTTCTTTTTACTGTTGCCAGGAGATACTTCCTCACTGAGTAGATGGCTTTGACATGGGTTTCAGATGATACTTTGGTTCATGCTTTTTAAGGCTCACACTAAAAGCAACATACCTTCTCTTAGAGTGATACTGATGGGAAATTAGTATAAAAATCTGACTTCTGGAAAGCATTGCATTCCAGCATTAGAACATTGCTGGCAGGTTTGTTCACCATCTACAAGGAAAACAATTTTTACTAAGTGCTGGCCCTATGGATAGCCAGGTTTCCTGATGGTGGAGTCACCTTTTTTCAGCCACACCATATGGGCTGCTAAAAGGGAAAAGGTACCATCTGTGCCCAGTAAAGAGGTTTGTTCTTTTTAATGACCTGTCTCCAAAGCTCTGCAAAGGGTCTTAGGTTCATTGGATTTCAGGCCAAAAAGGAATCTCCAGAACTATCTAGTCAAGTCTCCTTTGGATCTTACATTTCATGTGCTTATCCCTGGGTCAAACCAAGTAACTGCAGCTTAACACAAGCCTAACTTCCAGACACCAAGTTCTCCTGTGTTTACTACTTCTGCTTTCCCGTGGCTTGCTCCAGACCAAAAAAAACACAGAATAAGAGCAGATTTCCATACAACTCTTGCCTCCCTTTCCTAACTAGAAGAAAACGTCATAAAGTAACAATCATGTTGAAAACCACAGATGAAGAGACGAGAATTTTTTAAGTGTGGTTTAAGGAAGTATCTCTCTTCTAATGCTACTCACAGACTTGCCTAGCACTAAACCTACCTACGTGAATTTGAATTAAAGCAGACTAAGTCCAGGGACTTCATAGAGTTCTTCCATAACACAAAGCATTTGTTTTCTACTTCATTTTGCAGAAGTGTTTTATAGTACTTATCAGAAAGAGAGTAAGTGTGAAAGAGAGGAGCACTGTAGTGCATGCAAATCTAGCACATACATAGCAAACATAAACTAAAACCTTCGTGATGTTCTATTCATCTATATAGGACTAGAGAGATGACCTAAGTATGTCCCATAGAAATGGACATGGAAGAAATCTCCAACAAAATCCAGATCAGTTGAAAACAAGGGTGCAATTAAAAGACCCAATCAAGAAATAGTTGAATAAATAGCCACTGTTTTTAAACAAGTGAACACATAGATAAATAAGCCCTTTTCCTGTCTAACACATGTATTTAGTGTTGTCAAGAATACAGATTTTTTTCAAGGTCTAATGAACTGTAAGGGTTACAAGACTAGGTTCACACAGTTATTCTGCTTGCCTCTTGTAGCTAGATCATACAGAGGCTTCTCTGGGATATTTTCATCAGCAAAACAAACTCATGATGGATCCAGATATTTCTTTATAAACAATAGCCAGTAGCAAGGATCATGTTCTCACCCAGCCTTGCTCAAAAGGGTTTTTTTGTCTCTCTTCTTCCAGTTTTTCCTCAGAGCTCTGCACTTGAGCCTATTCATCTTCAGATTTAACCTTCAACTGATTCTTTGGTATTTCTAATGCTTCTTTCTTCCCTTTTTCTCTCTCTCATCACAAAGATGCAGGCAGACAAACACAAGACAAACAGGTACACAGAGTTGTAATCTGTCCTGTGTCTCTCCCTTCTCTCCCTCCTCTTCCCACTCTTCTTAAATTCAGGCTGTGCTGGACTGGCCCCAAATAGTTTTCCATTGGTTTTTCTTTTGTTAAAGGAAAAAAGAAGAGGATGTAGTTTTCCTTCCTGAAAGTCTCAGCATAGCAATGTGGTGCAGAGCATCCCTCAGCGCTGAATGCATGGCTGCAAGTTAGCTATAAATGCATCTTAAATGCACAGTGTTTTCTGTCTGATGCTAATTTATTAAAATGATTAAGAAATTGGATTATTAAAATAAGACTTGTTATGTCTTTAAAACAAATACATTTAAACTTACAGAAAAAGCTGGTTTAAGATAAAGATAACATGATAATATTAACATGAAGGTATTTCAGTTCAAAAGAACCAGAAACCACCATGTCCTTATCTTATGTAAATGCTACATTGTGAAAATCCTCTCAGGCTTAGCCTGACTTAGCCTATGCAACATTTCAGCTGTTGTATTTCAACTGTAATAACAAGCAAAATGTAATCTTAACAGATCTTATCAAATCACCACAGTCCTTCCACACTCAAGGACAAAAAACCTCCTCATCAATGTTATGTTCTCTATATGTAAGGGGTTCTTTTGCGGTTTGGGACTTCTGTCTTCCCTTCCCTTTCGTTCCCTTTCTCAAGGAACAGGAAGAGTATTTGCTAAAAAATAGCCCAGTCTGTGTTCTTAGGAGCCTAAGCACACTGTCTCCTTGTGGATTACAGCTGGCAGCTGTAAGGTGTAAAGTTTTACAATTTACAGTGCTGGGATTTCATCTTCTTTTTAATCTCTGCTACTCAAAACCCTTTTGTTTTTTTGGCAAGCTGTGAAACTTTAGATTGTTAAATAGAACATTCTGCCTTCAAATATTATAACGTATATATGGGCTAGAGGCAATGTAAGTAAATTAATGCAGAATGCATTAATATTGTCTAGTTTAGGGAGCAAGGGTGAAACTATAGGAAATTTTAAGCAGCTATAAGAACTGTCACAAGGATGAAGGATCATTTAAGATGTGAATTAACCTTATTCTCTATTTATAGAAAAGTCCTGTTGCAGTCAGTATAGAATTAGCATACACTTTTAGCAGAATGGGCATATTTCTCCATTAAATTATTTAGATTGATTTTAGATATCTTTAGAAATAGGTTCTATAATCTTTTAAAATACTAATTTTATCAGAAAGAGTAATTTAATTTCCATGGCATTCCCCTGCATTTGTGCCATTACATTCATTATCATTACTTTTTTTAGTTATGTTTTACAACACCTTCATCACATTATCCTCTTCCATGCTACAGTCCTCAGAAGAGAGCTCTAGAAGAAGATGTGATGAGGACTTCTTTGTAGAGATACATGCCCTCCCACTGGAGGGCCCAGGTTTTCCTCAGTCCCAAAAGGGCATCGCACTATTAATTTGTTCAAATTCTTAAGCAGCTGACTTTGTCTATTCCTGCTTGCTTTGGCCTCAGGCAAGCCTTCTGGCTTATTGGCAACATTGCTGTATTGTACCTGCGCTGTATGGGATTTCCTCTGGCTCTGCCTGACCCTAATAAAAGCCCAAAGAGGCAGAGCAGAAATAATAATACCAGAACCCTAAGCAATTCTGGCTAGAATGGATGCTTGCCATTTCCCTAAGCCCCATCCAATTCACTTCTCCTTTAGCCTGTCCTATCTTTCTTTAATCCCCATCTAGGAACCATGTCTCCTCCTGTCAACCCTGGCAGCAAACGACTGTGTAGGACAACCTATCACTTAAAGAAGAAAACCTCTGTGTGGAGACCCCACGTGCATACAGTAGGTATCCAATCAGAGTTTTTCGGTGGAAAACCAGACATTTTCCCCCCTCCCTTTCTTTTTTAGGAGAGATTCCACTAGCTAATTTCTACAAGTCTAAACTGATTGTTAACAGACTTTGTGCTGATCCCAGCTTTACCTTCATTTAAAGGAATGTTTCAGCAGTGTGCAACTTGGGGCTACTGCAATGGCCAAACAAAAACCACTGGAGACAGGAGTTCAGAGAAGGTGGAACCAAGCTGTTACCAGCCATTAGGTTTTGCATCCTTCTGCTCAGATATGAAGCAGTCACTGTCTTTGTTAAAACATTTCACTCACAACCCATTTTTCCCCAATTTCCCGTGGCTACAAATCTCAAAGTTAGTCTCGGTGTCTCTGCAACTGCTCCCTCAAGGCTCCTCACCAACACGTGCTTGGTCACTCCCTCTTCTTCAGCCTGACTGCTGTGCTTCTGTGCCAATGTCAAAACACAAATAACCTAAGGACAGAATTTCAGCTGCACTTGCAATTTCCTCATCTTTATGAGATGCAGCCACACCTTGACTTCAGTCTAAAGCTTGATCTTATGCTTGTTTAAAAAACAAATGGAGAAGCCTCTTCAATCGAAAGAATTAGAAGAGATCACACACAAAATGCTTCACCCCAGTATTTTCAGAAAACATAACACTTGGACAACATAGTGTTAACATTTTCATGGCTTTTGCATTTAAATTGAGTTCCCCCTTTAAACAAAACATAATGAAAACAGTATATTGGGCATTATACCTTGACAACTGGCATAATGTCAAAATCAGGAATTATTATATAACATAAAACTAAAGGAAATAAAGTGCAGCTACGATGATTTAACCTTCCTTTTCTGCTCACTGTTTCTTAAAATTGCCAAACTCATTTTATCTAATTTTAGGGGAAAAATTCTTTCTATGCTCAAACTTGCTCAAAATTACTCAAAACCATTGAGTATGTGTTTCAGTCCATTTACATGGTACCACAAAAATGTTCTAATGTTGAAATAATGACTCTGAAAGGAGAATAATAAAAGTTTAATACAAATGCATCATCCATGCAAAGAATAAGGTTGAAAATGCAGTTCTGTTAAGTTAATATAGCTTCTATTAACTTCAGAGGAACTCAAGATGTCATCCTATTCATTTTATAAGTGAACCTACACGTTTTTGCCATTGTTATGGATGTGACAGCATGAAAGCACAGTTTCCAATGGAAGGTATGAAGGCATGAATTTTCCCTATAATTTGTACATATATTAAAGTCCTATGGATACTGTTGTTCTTAGCCTGAGAACATTTCTTCTACAGACTATCCATGGAAATATCCAAACACAGCTGAGTGCATCACGGTATCAGCAGGAAGTTGTACACTGTTCAGAAGGCAAGGTAGAGTAGGAGAAGTCATACTTTTTAAAGTTTATGAATGCGTGTGCTAGTAAACATAGTTTACCCTCTTCTTCACCAATTGGACATCTGTACTTAGCATCATGCTAGTTTATATGTTATTTGTAATTGTGCTCAGCATGGAGCTTGAGCTTTACTTCAGAGCTAAAATGAACACATTTGGCTTTCACTTTATTATTAATGAGTTTTAAAGGGCATGGATCAGTCATTTTACAATTTCTTTCAGAGTCACTGGACAAATTACAGGGACTAATTATAGGATGATTGGTTAAGCAGCGTAGTTTTCAAACAAATTTCAAATTCATGGCAAGCATCTTGGAATGATTATTCATTACAATCACTTTAATGTTTGTATTCTTTTTCCTGAAGTCAGTTATTGCTGCAGCACTTACAATGTTCCTCCCACCATATGTGGCCATTTGCTGTCTAGAACTCTTCGAGTTTTAGATCAATTTGAGCCAATGTTACAGGAACTGATGCCCAGCCCCGTTCCTAGATGAAGCCTTGGAGGCTGGTGGAGCTTGGTGCATGGTGACCTCTGCTGCTTGTGCAGTGCTATAGTCATAGAAGGCGCAACAAAAGCAGAGCACCGCAACAACTATATGTATTTCATCGTAGAAACATAAAATACTTTTTCTGCAATGCTAGCTTGGACTACTTTGGGAAAGTCTCAGATAACCAGCTGCACAATAAGCCACTTGAGTCTAAAAAACCCAGCATATATCAAAGGGTGTGTGTGTCTCTCACAGATTTATAATGGTGCTATAT
Source organism: Gorsachius magnificus (assembly GCA_034008185.1). Taxonomy (NCBI): domain Eukaryota; kingdom Metazoa; phylum Chordata; class Aves; order Pelecaniformes; family Ardeidae; genus Gorsachius; species Gorsachius magnificus. Next base: position 172,675,358 of record CM067081.1, read on the forward strand.
AATTTCAGCTGAAACACTATTTATTGTAACTCCAGATGTTTGGCTGCATCGACTGTTTACCAGGATGAGCAATGTGCACATTAATTGAAATATATTATCTGTCATTTCATTTTGTGCAAAAAATTTACATTTATTGTTAATTTCTAAATTATGAATGCCAAGACTTAGCATGCAATAAGATATAGAAGCAGGCTAGAAAGTATTTTCTCTGTGCAAAATGCTATCAACACCTTAACGGCAACCCACAGATCCTCCATACAACCCTCACTCTCACTTCACAATACTACCATGGAAAGATAACTGCATCAGTACAAAATTAGGACACCAAGGACTAATACAAAGTCTGACACAAAGTAAGGTGACGTTTGCCAGATCCATGATTTTCACTCACATATGTTCTTTTGCAACTTTCAGACTTTTTTTTTTTAAAACCCAAATTACAGCTGTATTAGTAGATTGGAGTACCCTACTCAAGATAAGTGCTACCATTTTCACCCTTTTCCTGGAACAAAAGACTTTTCCCAGGATATCTCTCGTTTTTTCTTGTCTATTCAGTAAAGCTATTTATATCATTTCCCAGAAGGTATGACACCACCCAATGTTGAGCCAGATTCAGTAGCTGGGACTGTGACATCTATCTTTGATAGATTCAAGATTAAAACCATCTTCTCACATGTTGTATCTCTTCCAGGCACATTTTATGTCATGCAAGGCCTGGACAATGTCATTTGGTGTTTGATAGAGCCCCAGAAATAAAAAGAATTGGATAAAATTTGGCTCAGATAAAAATATTGTGAAGAATTTGTGTTGCCTTTAAATTCCCAGCTTTGACATTTGCCAGCTTTCTTCTTCTACCTGTTCCTTTCCCCTTTTTAAGTGACAAAACAGAAAATCAAGAGAGCCAGGGAAAGAAGGGGAAAAAGACAAGAACATTTCTAAATTGTGAAACTCCCATCCTAGCTAAGAGCTTGAGGTGCGTGAATGTTTCCACAAGCTGGCTGCAGGTTAGTCCTTCATCTGTGCTTTAACTCCAGCCCCGCTTCATCCAGTATAAAATAATGGTCACGGATTACAAGGGCACCTCAAGATTCCTGTAAGACCCCAGAGGAGATTTCAGTTGTGCAGAACCTCTAAAGGGTGTCTGGGACAAAGTTGTATCCCACAGATGGTTCCAGGCTGCACCATAGTTCATGAGAAAGACTGGCCCCGGAGCCCTGGTGCTGCATGCTATAGCATAGCCTGCTCAAACTGTGCATGAGATGGCATAACCGAGCGATCCAGTGTTGAGAGCATGTAAAGACAAAATTTCAAGGTAGGTACTGTACCCTTGGGTGTATGGGGGTGTGTGTTTTGTTTGCTTGGTTGGTTGGTTGTTTTTTATTTTTTTTAAAAAGAAAACTTTCACAGTAGAGGAGAGATAAGGAAATATTTCCTTTAGAGAACCTGTAAGGAGGCTTTAGAGGAAGAAAGTGGTGTTTTTAAAGCACTGCTCTTGGCCCACAGATTGGGTATGCACAGGGTGTATCTCACTGCAACAGGTATAGGGGAAAAGTACATTTTCACTGGTACAGTTATAATAAAAATGCTCACAGTTAAACTCAACGAAGAGATTTTCTTAAAGAAAAATTTAAGTCACTTTTTAAGTAAAATCACTTTTAAAATAATAATTAAAAAAAAAAAGATAGCAAGACTGTTCCTGTTAAGCTTCCAATTCAGAATTTCTCATGCCTGCTACTGTTTAGGCAATGAATATTCATGAACATAAACATGGTTTGTAACATCTGTATACCAGTGGTAGAGTGTTAGCAAGGCATTTACACTCCTTTGTTTGGGATATATACATGTATACAAAAAGAGAAATTTTCCCTTGTGATCTTCTCCAGAGATGATTTCACAGTCCAAATTCTGGCCTTAGAAAATGGTAATGTATATCAAATGATTCTGCAGGAACAGAAATGGAAGCAGAGTGTCTCTCAGCCCACAGCCAAACCCTTCTACCTTGCCAGAAAACAGAAATAAAAAGTTTAGTGAATCCCTTTAGCAGCCTTCACTCCTCTTAAAAAAAAAAAAAAGTAAAAAAAAAAAAAGTAGACTGCATCTGGGTTTGTCAGTACATACAAAACCCCATCCTCTGAGTTAAAATTCCCCTTCTATACAGCATTTCTTTATTCCAGTTAGCCCAGCTGAGTTAGCTGGCAGGGTTTGTCACATCAGAAAGTCTCACTGATTTACTCAACCACCCTTCCTTTAACAATTACTTGTAACCCATGTGAAATCTATTATTTCAGCTTCCCACTCCTTGTTTTGGTTTGTCCTAAATTAACTCAAAATTGTGAACTTAATTCACCATTGTAAATTAACACCTACCCTTTTGTGACAGGTTCCACAGGTTTAAATTTGTACTTTCATTTAAACTAAGAGCTTATCTAAATGGAAAGTTCCTCGAAGTAGAAATCTAATCTAAACCAATTAGTTAACAATAGCTAGGAAGAGTGGTATAACACTTCACTGCCTGAGGTGTGCTCTGTGATGTTCTGCTATTAAAGACTAAGGAAACAGCTACCTGGGACCTCATGACAGTATCTTTCTGGGCACCTGGTTCCCAGCTAAATCTCTTAGGAAGTTTTGTCAGTGAGATAATACCCTCCCCAAATGTAGGCGTGCATACATATATCTGAACATCTCATCTGCTGATGAGTTACCTAAAGCTACCTGTCCAGAGCAGCAGAACAGCATCTTGTTCAGGGGCTTCAACACAATTTCTTACCTTCTGGTCACTTTGTAATTATATTCCTCTGTGCTGTTGGTATGTAAGATTATAAATAATTTTAATAAATCTTTTCCTCCAACTTAACACTTCCTTTTATATTTTTTTTCCTGGGCTAAAATAGAAAGCAAAGAATTGCATATTCGTGCAATGCCCGAGTTTCATAAATGGAAGTTAAACTGGTCCTGCGTGAGCTGCATGTCTCAGGTTCCTACCCTACACAGAATTCTTTATGCGAAGTCACCCAGCAGTTCAAAAGAAGCTCTAATTTGTCTATTGACTTTTAGCAGTTCAATTGCTGACATGAAGTGAGTTGGTAATTAAAGGTCAGTCACTCAGCTGGCAATCTTTTCTGGCTAGGAAGTGAGGGAGAACTCACAAATTCAGGATTCATGGAAACTGAAAGCAGAGCTGTAAAATACTGATGGCAGAAGGCACAGGATTACAGAATAGTTAAACACTTTATCACTTGCCTGCATAGAATGAAATATAGTCTATGATGTACCAAATGGCTTCCATGAGCGATCTGAAGTTCTACTGCAAAAGTATGCCCGTGAGATAAAAAGCAGTCTTCCTGTGGTTGTTTTGTTTGATTTTTTTTTTTTAACCATACTGTGCCTTGTGTTATTGTGGTCTACAACGTGATTCTGCAGTCAGCACATCCAGTAGTCTATCCAATTTCTTTGCAAGGAGAATTCTTTACTAAGCATTAATCTTTAATTGGTAGCTGAACCGTTCCTCTTCTGGGATGAGGGCTATTGCCAATGTGCTGAAAAACACCATTAAAAATTTCATCTGTCATACTCCTAAATCTTAATCTGAGAAATTGTCACATTCGGACTTCTCAGTCAGCATGAAAACAGTCCATCTCCACCTCTGTATAGATAAGACAGGTAGGCTGGAGTGGAACGTTACATCTTTTTCTGGTCCTTAAGTGTTGCTACATACAAAATACAGATTCTTTGGTAGATACAGCTACATGCTATGAACACTCAAATGGCTCCAGTTATCCTACTGTGTCCATATTTCAGACTGACTCAAACCTCCTCTTCTGGAAAGCCTGTAAAAGAAAGATTAATGGCAAATAGGAAGCTTTGGAAAACACAGACATCTGGAAGTAAAGATATCATAGTGGTGTAAGCCACAGTGGAATAAAACATTTATTTAATTCAACCTTTAGACTCAAAAGCCAGTCAATAGGGAAAGAGCGCCAACAATTTAATGGCACACATTTGTTTATGCAAGGTCAGCTGTGCAGAAGAGCCATCAAATTTAGTTTGCAAACTTTCCAAAACAGCAGGTGCTGGCTGTGCTGGGCTGTCAGAGCACCCAGTTCCTGGGGGTAAATACACATCATCACTCGCATAATCCTTGAACCACTTCTGTCTGGCTGGTGATCTTTGTCACCTGCATAAGCTCCTTCTTGCTCAGCCTCCTCAGTAGTGCAGGGCCAGAGAGGGATGGGAGGAAACCAGCAGCACCGATTCCATAGGGGTGGCCCACATCTACTCCCCATTCCTGCCCAACACAAATCCTACAGCATATCTCATCTGGATGTGCAGCTGCTGCTCTATGGCAATAGCTGGCATAGGCTGCTGCAAAAATTCAAGTGAGGATACGCAATTCTGTTAATATAAAAAGCTAGTAGTTTTACATATTGTGAGCTATTTTGCTGGTGATGTTTACATTGTACTGATTTTAATTTCCCACTCAGCAGGTTGAAATATTTTCCTCCAGACTGTCTTTCTCCTTAATCATATAAGTCTGTTTCTAATTGAAGCTGATATTAAAATAAAGTGATTTCTTTTTCCTTAATGCCATTTCATACAGCGCATTAGTATTCTCAAACATCTTTGGTTGTACAGTAGCATTGTCAATAGGTAACAGAACAGCTCTAAGTACAATATTTCTTAGCATCCCAGTTTGCAAACAGCATTGCACCATGAGAAGAATCTCCACACTCATTCGTGATCCTTTAGTGAAGAACAGAGGTTCAGCTCAGTATTTTGTAGACTTTCTAAAAATGAAAAGACTTTATCTAGTAGGTTACTTGGTAAGAGAAAGTACATTAGAACATCAGTAAATCGCACTGATGGATGGAATCTTGTCACCTACTGAATTTAACTGGTGTTAATCCAATCCAAAGGTAAATCCAGTTTAACTGTGTATATAGGCAAGGTTTGAGAGACCAACTGTGAATTACCAAATATTGGTCACAATTCTGTAATGCAGTGAGTCACCTCCATTTTCATTCAAGTCAATATAAGTCAAGAGTATTTAGCTCTTTGCAGAACTGAAGGATAAGATGAAGGATTATTCTATGAGGAAAAAAATTAACCATTGCATATAAGCTTATAGGAGTTTCAGAGGTTTAAAACTCATGAATCTTTTCAAGAGGACTCAAAACCACCTTGCATCTTCACTATAATCCCCTTGATTAGGACATATTCCTATAAAAAAATCTTTATTTACTGTCAGAGAAATAGAAACACCCCTTTCCTAAATCCAAATCAAGTGTGAGGAACAGCAACACTTTTAGCCATTGCTACAGAGTACTATAAGATTATGGATCAAAAGTTTATGGCCATTCTGGTATCCTTATATAAAGAAATAGAGAAGCAGCTGTAGAACAATTGTGGAGCTTGGTGTGAGAAATAAACCAAAAAAATCTATTTCCAAGGCATCTTTACATACGTAAAAGAACCACAGCAGAGTCTATTTCTTTTTGAGATGAAGACTGAAGGACTAGAATCATCCAAGATTTCCTCTTACAAAAGACATCTGTCACACAAACAAGCATTTGTATTTGTATAAAATCCTACAGCAGTCAGGGAGTGTCAGCTCCAGTCTCATAAAGCCAACTGCAAGCTTATGATTAATTGAGCTAAACTGCAATGTGTATGTTCAGGTTAAGAGGGAGAGAGGGTACAAATATGCAAAAAGAGGAAGGATGCAACAAAATTTCATGGAGGAAATACTGAATGGGCAGCAATTTTCTAGCCTGAAGTTTGCAAGAGAAGTTAGCACATTTCCAGTGTAAGCAGGAGTGTAACACAGACATAAAATCCCACTTCCTTTGTTCAAAATCCTCCCAGCTGATTTGAAACTTTTCCTCTTACTAATTTAATTAAAAGCAAAAAAATAGACTACCAATACCAATTAAACAGTTTAGAATCCTAAACAAATTCTACTTTATCTGCAAGATGAGACTTTTTTTGTTTGAGAATATTTCATTCCAGAATATAACAGAAGACTCAAGTGGCAAGAAATGACAAGTTTCAAAATGTATTAGGATGGACTGTAAAAGATTTGTTGTTTTACATTGAGCAACGACAGGTTTCTCGAAAACATTGAGAAATTCCCAGCAAAGGAAAGACAAGTATCATGCACACTGAAACAAAAGTATCATACTTCTCAGCCAGTACATGGATGGAGGCAATTTAGTATAATTTCTGAAAAACTGAAAAAAACTTCCTAAGACTTTATATACACTACACATTTCTAGGGTAGCACATGGTTAAATTCTAAAATGTCTCGGTATTACCCATGTCTGTGAGAAACAGTGCTAGAAGGAATGTGATACATTTCCATTTTAAAGGCTCCAGAATCTCTTTGGCTTTTTACTTTGCTGAAAGGATGGTCCTCACCCTACAGTGAACAGAAGAGACTGTGAGACCCAGCCTACAGGAATGAGTTGCTGCCTCTTCTGGTGTCAAGCAGTCAAAAATCTGCTCTTGGAAGGAAGTCAAAAGTGCAATGGAGGAATCAGATAATTTCATGGTATAGGCAGCATCTCAGTAGAAAACGTTATTGCAAACCTTCTCATATGAGTAAAAAGTCTGGTTTTATCTCTTTACACCAAGACACAGTAAGTTGGTTCTCCCTCCCACAAACACGTTTCTTGCAGAAGTCCAGCTAAGACTGCTGTAAACTAGAAAAACTGGCGAATACATTTAGAAATTATTTTTAAACTTCTTGCTTCATTCCTCTTCCCTTCTGTAACATTTCTATCTGCATGAAAGTCTTCCACCATCTCTTGAGAGCTATTCTTGGGCTTTATCTTTCCAGAAGTGCTTATATCACATGCTAATTGGCTTAATTAACTACAAGTCATAGCTCCAACAAAAGCATTTCCTATCTAGTCAATGTGACCATTAAAAAGTGATTTGCATTACATTTGGAACAGCAGACACTTAGCTTGTGAAAGGGACTAATGAAGCATGCGTTCTGGGCACACAAATCAGGTGCTAGAGGTGTAGAAAGCAATATACAGTTCCTTTGCAGAAGCAATTTAAAAGATTTTAACTAGTGGTTTTCCAATAAAAGCTGACATAATATTTTGCAATGATAAAATAATTAAGAGAAATGGTGAACATCGTCCTGAAGCGATTTGATAATTATAAGAAAAAATGCAGTCTTTGTTTGTAGTAATTCACAGAAGTGATTCAGCACGTACCAGGTCAGAAAGATATTCTGTAAATTATATTTTGAAAACAGAATTTGGAAGGGCAAGTGTAGCATTCAAGTGTTGGTAATGACCTGCAGAGACAAACCTGCACAAACACAGGGCTCTGCGCTTACATGCGGTAACAAGCAGCACCACAGGCACCAAAAAAGGGCACCGTTTCAAGTGAAATTTAGGTCACATGTAAGTGCCAATATACAAAATTATAATCCTGTAAATCTCCACACAGCTGCTAACAGACCTTGGACTAGCTTAAGCTCTGTAGGCACTCTTGTTTTCAACACAGACTTTCCATTGATATCTGTAGCTCTTATTCTTGGCATGTGCATATGTATTTCATGTTGGCAGGGCTGAGCAGCATTGCCTGTGCCTGGTCTAGATCTAAATTAGGATTAGAGGGATGGGATTTGGAGCCCCTGCCCTAGGCTCCAGCACTGGTCTGGGAGGCATTCTCAGAGCACATCTGAAATGCCTGCACTCCACCACAGCACACAGCTGAAGCAGGAAACCCCTTCAGAATATGACCAGGAGAAAGAAGTGTTTGATTGTCTCCCCCTCCTCTTCTCCTTTGGCCGTTGTTCAGCAGTTGTCGTAACCCCACAGATGTGAGGAAGGCCAGACTGAATTCCCACCACCTCCTGCAGAACTCAAGCATTCTGGCCACTCACTCATGATATAAATGGAGACTGCTGTGTCTTCTTCATCTTAGCTTTTATCTGACTTCGCCCCAAAGTGTTCGCCCTGCTTTGGGGGCAGACCTCCAGAAGTCCCTTCCAGCCTAAATTATTATGCGATTAAATCATCTGCTATTTGCATTTTAAAACACAGCAGTAGCCCTTGCTAATTTTCTGCAAGGAAAAATGTACACCTATTTTATGAGCTGTATCCAGAATGAATAAAGGGTAAGTATGAATAAAGAAAAGAAAGAATATGGAAAGCAAATCCTACCTGTGGAGTTTTTGCACTGGTGAGCTGTAGATGGTTCACTGTGGATGTGGGTGTACAATTCAGGCATCCCTTAACTTTCTCAGGTACTGTTTAGGCACCCAGACTTCCTAAATTCACTCACGAGCCAAAATTTCAGTCCCTAAAATTCAGACGTGACACTAACAGGATTGCCTCTGGGGAAAGGGAACTCCAACTCCAGCTGCTCTGGTACCAGCTAATGCAGCTCTGTTTCTCGCAGAGATCCATTATTCAGCAAGTCCTTTTCTGATTTTGCAGAGAAGTCTGGCAGAGAGCTCTTCCACTCCTGCCCCATTTCCAGCTGAGCAGCAAGCTGTGAACCAAGCCCCCATGCCCAGAGGCTATGGTTCTGGTTACAAAATAGTTAACTGAAGTTTTAATTCCTCGCCTCTCTTCTTCTCCAGTTAAATGCAAACTGAAAATCAACAACTGAAAATCATGTTAATGCAGCAGTAAGCTATCAGCAGCGTGCAACTAGACTTGAGACCATGTCTGTATTAATATGCAGCAGTAAGAGGACATAGGTTCAAGCTAAACTCTTAATGAATCTGCCCTGGAGTGATGCTGGGCTCTGCCAGCTGCCATGGTTTCATGTACCACTCAGGGTGTCAGGGCAGAGGGGGACGCCTGGGCTCCCAGGGGCAGCAGGGCAGGGCCTGGCACCAGGCCCCCCCCAGCAGGGCAGCTGGGGGGCAGAGGCGCAGCCCCAGCCCTGGGCATGGGGGGACATGGCCCCATGGGTGGGCCCAGCTCAGCAGGGGACTCCACTGGGGCGGGCGGGCGAGGCCCCGGGGGGCCGATATGGAGTCCTGGGCCATGGGCAGGGTGGTGGCAGCCCTGGGAAGGAGGTCAGGACCCTGAGGACCCTGGTGGCCTCAGGGTCCTAAGACAGGGTTATGGCCCATTCCAAATAGGAAAAGATGAACGAGGTTGTTTATCATAGAATCATTGAGGTTGGAAAAGACCTTTAAGATCATCAAGTCCAACCATTAACCTAACCCTGCCATCCCACCACTAAACTATGTCCTTAAGCACTTTGTCTACCCATCTTTTAAATACCTCCAGGGATGGGGACTCGACCACTTCCCTGGTTTCTTTTGGGGCAGAGATAAGTTAGCTTTGTGGCTACAGGCTTTGCAAACCTTCTTCTCCCCAGGCTTGAGCTCTCCCTTTTCACTAGAATGAACAATAAGCAGGTATAGTTTGAGACATCATGTGGACATGTCCCATGACAACAGCTGTTGCCTACTGTAAGTTTGTCCTTCCATACAGATGAATGAATGATCTTCTCTTAATCATCTTTGGGCAATCCAAAGGGTGTTGCCCTTAGTCTCATAGCACCTTAGACCAGGGTCTTGAACAGTTTTTCTAACTCATTATTCAGTTGTACCTCTCAGATAGCCACCTCAAACACCACACTTTTAATCTCTACTGCTGTAGAGATCGGATTTCCATTTGGCCACTGGGTAGTGTGGCACAGCCACACCCTCAGGTTGTGGCTTGGAGAGGCTGAGCGGGTGCAGGCTCCTCCTCTGATCCCCACATGCCTCCGGGAGTTACAGGAGATGGATGGCACCTTGCAAGGCCTTGCAAGGGGCTGCCTATGTGCTCTACTGTGTTCATTCCTTGCTTCTGTTCCTTATGCTCAATTTAAATTGGGAGGGTTTAGATCTATATCTTTGGTACTGTCTGGAACGATACAAAGCTTCTGGTCTTGCTCACATGTTTATTTCTGCCAGCTAAGATGTCTTGCGTGGATCCCTAACAATAAGCAGAACTTTGTTGGAGGTGTGAACTGTCAGTTCTGTCAGACCTGGCATGTACTCCTTTAAGAAATACATTATCTCCTGGAAAGCATCCTTAAACTCTTCCTCAATATTTTGTTTCTCTCAACAGTGCATCTTCTCAAGACCATTTTAAAAAAGGAAAACCTTTTTTTTCAGAAATTATTAAGTTTCCAAGTTATTTTTATCCACATACTTAGTTTTCTTCCTTTCTTAATAGGGGAACGATCACTCCTATAAAACCCTGAATCTAATAATTTACTTTCTACTAACTGTGGCCTTTTTTTCAGTGATAATATCATGGTTTCTGGCAGCACACAGGCTTGTGCACCTGTGTCCAACTTAAAATGAATAAATGTTTCATTTGCTTTTGGACTGGTGGTTAATTCATCTTCTGTTGCAATGATGTCCAAAAATTCCTGTTTCTTTGTTCTCTCTTCAGACTCTCCTGGCACCAGTAAACTCTGAGAAAGTGATGTAATTACTTACAGTTTCTGCATTTTCTTCTGAAGGCCAGGCATTGCGTTGTTTATTAATGCATGGACCTGTTTCATGTATGCTGATTTTCATGTCCACATGCTTTCCTTCACCGTTATTGCAGTAATTCATTTTCTTTTCCATCTTCTGTGTCAAAATTGTCTTTACTGCTTCAAAGTAAAGATCTAAGTAAATTTTTGAAGAGTTGAAACTGGATCTTCTATTAATTACTGTGTTATAATTCAGATTTCAAACATGATTTGCTATACAGAAACTTAGCCTCTAAGATTTGAGGTGTTTCAGCCCTCTGTAAGTCAGAAAGTTTTATATCTTCTCTTTTCATTCTGTGATTTAGAAAACCTCTCTCTCAACTCACGTAACATGGAGCAAAGCTCTCCTCCATTTCCATGAGAGTTTCAGAGCCTGCCTTGTCTGTCCCAGCATTTGTGAAGACAGTCAAGTGCTGCTCGAAGTACTCCACATCTCTCTAGGATTTCAGATATTTAAAAAACATTCTATTTATTATTCAAGCATTTTTTTTTTTTTAGTTTGCTTCCCTCCTGCCATCCTGCATCAATTAGGAATTGAAAGAATCAAAGTGCTTGACAAATGTTTGGTTTAAGCTGTGATATCTTGGTCATTAACACCTGATCAGTGCATTTCCAGATCACCCATTAATATATTTTTGATCTAGTTCAGGTGTGGTCATGAAAACACTGTTTCATAAAATTAAGAGCATGAAACATGGTGTTAATGCTGTCTTTACACTGCGGGATTTTTAATCTTGTGCTATAGGCTCTAAACCTGACTTTAATGTGTAGTCAGACCGTGACCTCAGTGCCTGAGTTATAAGCTAAGCGCACGGCAAAATGTGAGCCTCAGCAGAGCACAATGCATTCCCTGTGGCTTTTGCAAGGGTATCTGAAGTGTGTAACTCCCCACTAGTTTAGGTGAGTTACACAAAGGAACCATGGTCAAAGACGAAGATGTGTAACAGTATTTTGGTCAATACACAATGATATAGGACTTCTTGATATTAAATTTAAATATTTTTTAAATTTTTGCATTTTCTAGTGTATTTCTCAACTAGTCTGTCAATTTTTTCCCTGCCTATATGCTTCAGAGTCCAGAACTGTATCATCAGAATAAGCTTTGGGTCTGAATGCCAATTCAAATATATATTTAATGAATGCCAGTCAATTGACTTTCAAATGCAAATAATTAAAATGCTCTTTAAATATTACTGATTTACTCTTTCTTGTAGGTATGCCTTTAACTTACATTGTAGTTTTAATCTATGAAGTCACTGTTGTAGGTGGGGAGAAAGTTTCAGGGTAACCAAAGAACACTTTACTTCAGAAACCCTGTCATGAAAAGGTGAATATAATTGTTCTCAAAGTGAGCAAGCTGACATGTAGGAGGAGAGCATCTATTTCCACTTTGTCTCTTCTGAAGGACACAGTTTGTTATATTTGTCTTCATTCTCTCATTTACAAAATAGGTGTGGAAATGTATTTGAATATGCTTATGGTCAGAAACTGGGAAGAAACCCCTATGAACATATACTTTATGTTACTAGGAATTCCAGTACTAACCTTATTTCACAATTTGAGAAAGTTCTCAGTGGTTGACTAAAGGATTGGAAAGATTTGAAACCTGACATTGTGGAAATTGCTGTTCCCAGCTTTGAGAAGGAAATTAAAACTTTTGGAAGACGATACACTGGGATAGAGACATAAAAATATGAGTCTGGAAAGGCTCTCAAGGGATCATTTTGTTTCTAGTGGGTGAAAGTCACCTGTTAGATTGGATACCAAGATTCCCCAGAGTTGTGTTGGCTCTGTGCCAACTTATCACCTTCTGTGCCATCATTTTTGCATAAAAGCATCCTAATGTGGTGAAGCCTTAATGCCCTTGGATGCGTAGGCAATGGATTCAGTGGGGGACGAGGATGAAGGAGTGTCAGTCTCATGAGTGGAGGTAAAGTGGCAGGCAGGATACATAAATACTGAACTGGAATAGGCTGAAGTGAGCGCTCATCCCAAATTAATGCACATCTTCCCACTGGCTTTGTGCTCATTACTGTATTCATTGAAAGGCTGTATGCTATGAGTTACTGTGGAGAGGGTTGGAAGACAATCTTACAAAATATGGGATGGGAGGGGTGGAACCCTGTGCCTTTGGAGACAGATTGCATATAGAGACATGGGAGGCCTGGGGGTAGGATAGGAAAAACTGATTATAACAATCAATGATCTACTGCACACATCACTATAAAAATCAATCTTTCCATCCCTTGTTAGATGGCCCTGTAACATCTCCCTTACTCTCAGAGCAGAGCTCTGCAGATTTTCTCTGAAACTTCACAGGTATTCTGCCTGGGTTTGGGGGAGAGAGTTTGTGGATTTTTAATAGGAAACTTTCAGTTGTGAACTAAATCCATGTGCAAATACTAAAATTTATATTCTGTGGGGAGCTAAATGGATTTCCGAGGTCTGCAAGCTTAGAAGACTGGAAAATTGCCAGAAACCTGGCAAGGTGAAGTCGTCACCATTCTGCAATTACTGTGGTATAACATAACCTAAGTTTCTTGAGGGGAAAACAATCCATATCGAGCTCATACAATAAGCCTCTGTCAAGCACTTCCATTTTCGGGAAGCTACAGTGTAGACAGTGCTTTGAACGGGAGTAAGCCACAAGGTTAACAGAGGGCTCCATGGAACCTGAGACCATAGCTGAACAAATTCCAGTGGACCAAGAGCAACCTCTAGTTCAACACTTCGAATTCGGAGTTTTCTTTTCCAGTAAGACTTTTAAAGCTCAGGTAGGACTTAAAAATTATAAAATAATACCACACATGGTTACACATTTGTAGGCACAAATGTGAAGTCTGAAAGAGGGGAAACCTAGCAGACAGAATCTAAGCGTCTTTTCTTGGCAGATGTAAGGATTTCACTTTTCCTTTAAGATAACTTTAACATTCCTTAGTAAATGTGGGGTGGTGACTTTAAAAAGTTGTTGCCTTGAAGGTTTGATACTCTGACATTCAAAATTTGTTTTATATGGTGAAAAAGATATTGTGCCAATGGGTGGATTTTCTACTTTTTTCTACTTATTACTGCAATAAAAGGAGCATTTGTATTAAAAAAAAAAATCTTTAATTTAACTTCCTGGGAAAAATGTATGAGAACGAGACTAGATTGTTGATTCTCATAATAGAAAATTTACTGGTATCCTTGCTACATGCCATATAAAAGTTATTAAGATCAGGAAAATTCCTTATATTTTCCACCGAGTAAAGGAGGTTTTGTTTATAGTTCACACAGAGAAGAACTACGTCCTCATCAATCCACTTTTTCCTTTTGCGTAGGCTGTACAGGAAATCCTGGACTGGTAGGAATATGGGTAGGAATGCTGATTATTTGGCTGGTGACTAATTTTCATAGTAACAAAGGAAAATCTAAAAACATGAACTACATGAAATGACCATCTTTCATAAGGTTCAGAAAATCTCCTTTCAGTAGTTACCTATCTTCAGGAAGAATCTGAACTGAGCAATTCAACCACTGATCTGTTTCCCCGTAAATCACAAAAATCTTCATAACTGGTCAAAACCTTGAAACTAACATGTAGCTTTCCTGCAGCCTTGGTAGATGTGCTTATAAAACATTACCACAAACATTCTTGTCTACAACTTGCTAACACACAGCACTTCATACATCAGGAAAGACAAGGTGACTTTCCTGGTGCATGGAAGTTGTTTAGCACAGGAGAAGATAGAGCCATAGACCTTGTGAACTCCATCCCTTTCTTCCTCTGCCAGTATTTTCTGCATTAAGGTGCAGCACTATGAAATCACATTTGGCAGTTTTCCTTGAAATGCCAGTACTTGGAGTCAAGTGGTTACAAGAGAATCTCTTCTACTTTTTTAACAAGTATTACCGTAAACAGTGACCCAGCTGAACCATGCAGTTCAGAAAGAAGTTACACTAAAACCAACAAACAAACAAATAAATAAAATTTTTGTTCTCACCATTAAATATATTGACTTCTCTATGTCTGACAGTCAGAAAGAGAGGATAGGATGAAGCAGTCTCTGCGCGGATGTGAGTGGTAACAGCTCCTCCTTAGGTGTTTCACATTGTTAGTGTAGAAGGGCAATCCAAAAGGACTCTCTCATGCCCAATAAATACAAAAAAGCGTGCTCAGACACTAGCCCTGGATTTGTCACAGGAGTTATTAGGAAAAAGAGCAGACAGAAAATACATTCTAAGAAAATCCAATAAGGATTTTCAACACTGCTCCTTCCCTGAGTGTTCCAGTATTAAAATAGGCTTGCATAAGGGGATGAGAAATGGGAAGAAAAAGGCTCCTGGGGTTACCATGTAATGACTTTTAGATTCATATTCATGATTGATATAATGGATTGAAATTGAGAAGATATTCCTTGCATGGCAGTATTACCTCATCTCATATTCAATATAGAGCAGTGGGAATATTTACTAAAACAACACAAAAAGACAAGGTGACTTTCTTTTCCAGAAATGAAAAAATGAAATTGAAAATGAAAATAGAGAAACATGGGAAAACTTAATGGAAACATTACTATGACTTTGCCTAAATTGCAACTTTCATCAGATCCTGACATATTTGTAAAAAACATGAAATATACATCTCAACACCATAGAATGACAGAAAATTCATAATTCTGTACTGTTCCAACCGCCATGCTGCAAGGTGTGTATTTATATACCATGACAGTACAAGCACAATCATTTTTGTAAATCAAACAGTTATATTCAAGCAAATTTGAGTCAAACATGTTGCCTCACATCTTTAACACCCACTGAGTTGGCTTAGAGTTTTCCCATTAGAGATAATTATTTATAAAACTTTGTGTGTGTTGAGCATACAATGCATAAAAATAGATACATTAACTGGAAACAATTCTCCTTTCCATTCTGTTCAATTATTTTGGTTTACATTTGCTATGTTCCAAATGGACAACATCTTTTTTTCATTAATTGATTAAATTGGTCTTGCTTTTGTTTTCTGTTCTAGCTAAACAAAGTCTAAAAAGTTTCCATTGTTGCTGTTGCTCTGTTTCCAAAACATCCTGTGGTATGCCCGATTCACTATATATATTTGGCTATTTTTCATGTGCTTGCTTTGAATGTTCAGTCTGCATATCATGCAATGTTCTTTCTGGCACCAAGTGTCTGAATTTCCTTCCTAGCCTCTCTGTTATTGGTTCATGGCATACTAATTTGATCATGAAATTAATATAAATATTAAATGTGTATATTACACATACCAAATTTATCTTGCAGAGAAGTCTGGAGTAAATATGTTACAGAAATGTTTACTTTAACGATCAATTTGATTTTTAAAACATATTTCTTTGGCTTTGCTTGTGCCTATTTTGTGTACATGTTCCCTAAATACTTTTTAAAATTATCTTCATTAAATGAGTAGTTACAACTGCTAATTTTGATCAGATGCTCTAATAGTTGCCAGAAATATAGTTCATAATTCATATTCCATCATTAAGTCCCCCTTCAATTTACCATTCTTGCTGTTCTAGCTCATGATCCATCTAAGATATTCCCCACTTATTTTTACTACAATGAAGTGCTTCATGACCTAAACAGGACTAGAGTAGTGAGGCTAAGCAGATGAGCCAATGTCTGCAGAAACAGGTCTTGCTTCGCTGCAGAAATTATCCAGTCAGAAAATAAAACAGTGGAAAATGTAAATAATCATTCCATACCATTTGTGAACCACCTGCAGACTAACAGTTATTCACTGAAGAAATTAATGTATATTGCAAGACAACAAATAGGAGAGATAAATATGATCTGCTAGTACAATTCAGGTCAGGGGGAATTCAGCAGCAAGCAATGAGACAGAATCAGGTAGGCACCTTGCAGGCTGATTTTTAGCTCTTCAAATAAGGATTCAATTATATATAAGTAGTTCATGTATTTTACACTTAGGAGTGGAATTCGCACAAACCAAGTAAAAAGTTAAATTAACCAGTTAATCTGTCACAGTGTGTTTCTATTGTTCTATGTGGCACATACACACTCAATGAAAAATACTCTTTTTACAAAGAAAGATGTCATTCAGTCCAGAAAATGTAGTAGCTTTGTAGTATTCTTCTGATAGTGTTTACTGAAACAAGCTTGTTTTGTTATGGGAAGTAATTTATTACTTGGGTGCATTTTAGGACATCTTCTTAGCAACAAATTGCAGAGGTAAAAAACCCTGGCATTTTAAGACCACAACCAAATTAATAATTTTCAGGAACTGAATATAAACACTTCTAAGATCACTTTCAACAGAAGATACATTGATTAGACACAAAAAGAATGAAAAAGAACTTAAAAATATTAATAGGGCTGTAGCTAACTTTCATAACAAACATTAGGGGTTTCAGGTCTTCGTTGATAAGTTGTGTCTTACATAAAATTGCCTGTCTAGGATAATTTTCCGTGGTTTTTAGGAGTGGACCACTGGAATTCATGTTCCTCAGTACATCACTGCTTTGTTTTCGTAGGCCATACAAACTGAAGGAAGTGACTGCGTATATTGGCATTGGAACTTTGTAAGTCTAAAACTGTTTGTAATAGGCCTGGACATTCTCAGCATCTACAGAACAAATTTTTTTTTTTTTATTACTTGAAAATATATGTTGCCAACTTTTACTTCAACTGGAAAATGGTACTCTCTCCAACACTCCATTATCACACAACTGAAGGAAATAAACCAAAAATAACAGGTGAAAAGTCCATGCACGTTAAATATTAAAGATAAAAATGACATTTCTAATACAAAAGGATAGTTCCCCTGAGGAGATGTTTCAAGAGTGAAGGTCAGCTTTTGAAAAGCACTTTAAAGAACATTTTGTTTTGAAGAGGACTGTCAGAATGCAAATGTAGTGATAATGCAGATAGTGTACATCCAAGGTGCTTTTTTGCCAACAAAGGGGGATGTTTATGATTTATCACACATAATAATACTCACCTGTCTGAACAGAAATTGGGTTTATTTATTTATTTATTTATTGGTTCTTTTTAATAATGTCCTCTAGGCAACCTGGGAACGATAATATGCATTGCAATGTTCAGTGGGAAGCCTGTGAATTCACTGCTCAAGGGAAGCACTCTAGTTCAATAAAAAAACCACTCAGAACCTGGAATAGTATGCCCCACCATATTGCGAAGCACAGTGTCACTTCTCCTAGAAGACAAAGCAAGTCCCTCAACAATATTCTTGGGAAAGAAAAAACAATTAGAGAAAATGAAAAATCTTCCCACTCTTTGCAGTGAAAACTTAGCAGATTTTAGACAGTATTTTAATTTAGCTTCTAGAAGAGGTCCATGCATGTGCTTTAGCTTTGATAATACACGATACATGTGCCTTTCCAGAAAAAGTAAGTTTATTTTTACATACTGAGCTCTGGCTGTCATTGCTGATGCACAGTAGTGCTCATATCCTTCCCCATGAAAAGAGTAAGTAGAAAAGAAATATGAAGGAAGCAAGAAGAGGAGAATTAATGAGAAACAATCTCCAAAATGAAAACTGGAGTAAGGGTTGTTAGGCTCATATGTTCCAATGGATACACCAAAGCATGTGTATTCAGTCTGAATCCCAGCCACTTATTCCAAGAAGGGAACTGTTTTCTGATATGACACTTTGTTTTAGGTTATGGTGGAAAAGAGATCTAATACTCAGACCTGGAAAGTGTTCTAACTGAAGGTATTTGAGTAAGACAGGGAGCTTTTAGATGACTAGACTTTTTGATTATGTTATATTTGTGGTTCTGTCTACAGTGTTTAACTATTCTTTCACCAGCTGGACCCAATCACTTTCGTGTATATAGAGAAAGTATAGAAAAAAATTATATTGGCAGGTGAGTATATGAGATGCTCAACTTTCAGGACCTTAGAAACTGCATGCCAAAAATTTCCTGGAGTTGGGAGATACAAAACCCAAACCATCCTCGACATGAGTTGAGGACAGGCATAGCTTGGAGAAGTTCACAGTGGAAGATGAGAACAGTTCCCTAAATGACTGACGACTCCACTGCATTAATAAGGCTACTCACTGCAATAACTGGGCATGTCAGGTACAAATCAGGATGACTTCCACAACTGGAACTACCCAGCATTTGGTGACAGCATGCCCTAGACACTAATTACATGAAACAGCTCTACAGGAGCCATGTTTGACCTGCTCATCAACCACACGCATCGTGCAAGCTGTTCATTGCTACCCTTAGACAGTAAGAGAAAGTTCTTAGCCCAGAGTGATTGAAGACATAACACAGGCAATGGGTGGGAGAAGTAAGAAAGCTCTTCTTTATTCCTCTAGACTATGCTCCTCTCTCAAGACCTCAGATGCTCAGAGGATACACCTGCTCCTCCCCTGGGCTATGTAGGCGTACCGCTGTATTAGGCTAGCACTTCACCAGAGTCAACTGGTGATGCTGCAAAGCATAGAATTAATTTGCGGTAATACCATACTAACAGGTTTATGTGGCCTCTGGGACTCAAGGTAATAATATTGCAGTTTTACATGGCAGAAAGCGGATCTATCTTTCCTCTTCTGAGCTAGAGAATCAGAACCTAAAGCTGGTCTTAAATGTTAACTGACTAAAAAGCAGTGAATTAAGCTGACATTAACTTTTGACAACAAACTGATAAAGAAACTAAGTGCTTACTGTGAACCATAGTCTTCTCTTGCATGTATTCAGATTTGTTTTGGCAGCTGTTTTAATGGAGAAAACCCACATTATTTACCATACCACAACACTCCTATTTCATTCAATAAAGTTGTAGAACACTAATGTGTAAAAACGTGAATGCTCCTAGATTTGCTCTTCCAGAAACTTAGGTACAGTTTGCCAAGGAAAAATAAATTAGCAACATATGAAACTGCAATATTTCAATAATACATTAAAAGTGAATGAATTATGATACATTTTACACTTAATTAATTTATGTTATCTTAAAGCTAAATGCTAAATCATAACAAACAGGAAAAAAGTTTTAAAAATTATTCCCACTGACAACCTGAAATTTTTTTTCCCCCCCTTAATTAAGTCCTGCTGGAAAATATTTTCAACAAAATCACATTTTAAAAACGTTTTCCATAGAAATCCATTCTGAAAATACATCCCAAATGGAATTGTAAAAATCAGTCAAAATTTATGCCTCACAGTCTGCATTTATAGGTTCTGTATTGAATTCATGGGCTGTGCAGAAAGAGTTATTAATTAGCATTACTTTCTTTAACGCATAGTTCATGAATAAGGGATGCGCTGCCTGCATAGTGCTGATAGAGGAGTCTAATTGGGGAAACACACCATTTATATATATTCAATTCTTTGGTTTACAGCATTCTATAAAATTTCTGCACAGAGGAAGGGAAGGAAGGAAGGAAAATATAGGTTTACACTGAAATCTTTCTATGAAGATATTCTGTTAAAGTGCTGGAACAAATGTTGCTTTTTGAAGAATTAAGGCTAAATCTTACTTTCCTTATTCATAAAACCAGCAATAATAGAGTTCATGGGAATTTTACCATTGGCTTCAGTGAAAGCACAGGCTGTGACACTTGACTTATTCTTAGGAACAATAAGTGTCATTTAACTCCGTATTACTGTAATCAGTGCCCTCATTGTTAAAGGACCAGTGAGTGGAGAAAAGAAAGTCCTGAGCATTTTAATGCATTAAAAACATATTATCTGAAAAAAAAAAAAAAACAAAAAGCCATTTGAACCTTCTCTTACTATATGTCAGGAAGATTTCAACGATGAACCAGAGTTCACAATGATTTCTATACTGTTCAACTTCAATAGGTATAGATAAAGGGAGTGTACACAATCTCTTTGCCTTCACAAATGTACATTTAGAACTGTCTTTGTACAAAAGGTATTAGATCATCCACACTGTTTGTCTTCGGCAGTTGCTTTTGTATCCAAGCCTGCTCCCATGGAAATCAACAGAAATTTGCTAGTGACACAAATGAAGACGACCCAGGTCTTCACTACGTAAGTCTATGCAATGGATTGTTTCTTATTAATATCTGTTAAAGTTTTATCTACGGACATTTTTATAACTCTGAATGCTTGGAATTGTCCTTCTTTTCTATATAGACAGTTTGCAATTATTCAAAGGATGTGGACGTCTTCAGAAAAGTGATAATTTCAATTTCAATGCTATTTACATGTCTGATTTAGGAAACGATCTGTTCTCCATAACTCATGATTTCATTAACTATTGTTTAGATAGATGTTATTAAACTTTATTCATGTGATTAAATAGTGCAAATGGAAAGGTTATGCAAAAAATCACCTCTTAGATACGCTTGTTACAATGCTGCAATGCTGTTTGAGGATAAGCACAGGAACAAAGTGGCACTTCTCAAAGTTTTTCCTTTGAATACCTTCTTTTTCTAAATAAACTCAATCAAATTCTGTTTGCTAAAAAACCCCCCTGAAAGCTCAACATCACTACAGAAGTTTGACTTTAAAAAGAACTGTGACTTTTAAAAAAAGCAAATGAGCAATTCTCTAAAGCTCTTGTTGGCCAGACATTTTTTACTTAAGTCAAGAATGTCTTGGGGTAATATTAATGATATGTATTTTCACTACATGACTCTGTGTCATTATTCATATTCTCAAATTAAAACTGAAATTTCCAGGAAACTAAGGGTTTACATGTTTTTATTTGCTTTTATTTAAAATTTTTAATCTTAAACAGCATAGCAACATTTTTGCTAAAATCACCCTTATAATCCTTGCTAGCTAATAATAACCTGCCAATAAATAAACACTGAAGAGCTTAAAATTGATAAAACTTGGTTTATATGCTGTCCATTGAGTATTTTGTGAGTTGTGTTCTTTGAATTGATACCCATGCCTTAGAGTATAAAAAGGTTAACAAATGCAACATCTATCCAAGTAATGTACAGCTCATTCTACACTTTTCAACATCTGTGTGTCCTCTTGATGACTTCAGCCTTTCTAAGACTAACAAGTGAATTTAGGATTTATAGTTGAGAAACAGCATGGCTGCTTCTGCTGTCAGTCTTTATTCATTACTCTAATAATAGGAGGTGTAATAAACAACATAGATTTACAACTGTACATTTTAATTGTTGTTTCTGAAGGTTTACGTAATCAGGAGAGGTAATCACTGCTCCTTCTTACTTGGAATTTTCTTTTTTGGTGCCAGACACTACTGAGTTATTCAGTAAGCAGACAGCTTTGCTCTTTTCATCAGTGATTCATGAAAGAGTTGACAGTTTGTGTGTTAAGGCAATCTGAGCTTCAGTCTAACTATCTGATTTGTTGGCTCAGTAGATTTACTGCATCTTGATTTTCTTGATAAATTCCATGTGAAACCCAATACCAGCTGCCCTGACAACATCTTTATCTACATGAGTAAGTTCATATTGGTCCAGATACAAAGAGAGAGGGACTTACTTAAAACTGAGAATTTTGTAATGAAAAGTTAAAAAGTTTGCGCAGGTTTCACACGCAGAATTTTTTAATCCACAGATAAACTACATTTAAATTTAGAAGTGATATTTTGCATTTGGACAGTCTTTGTTAATTTTAAACAAAGATATTAAATATTTGTGTCTTGTTAGCATGTGTTACATACAAAAGGAAATGGTAAGTCCTTGCTTACATAGCCACTGTGCCTTTAACTGCAAAAGACTGAAAAGAGATAATTTAATGATAAACTATTAAAAAAAAAAAAAAGCAAGCATAGACCAAAACTATGGATTATCCAAGAGGTACAAAATAAATGTTGTGTAGAAAAAAGCTTGACTTCCTGGGGCGAACTGTATATCAGTTTGGTGCTCTAAAAACTTTTTTCACTTTTGCAGCTAGTTCCTAGACTGTTAGGCAAGTTTAAAATCTGAATCTCCTGTTTACTTGCTGAAAGTTCATGCTTTCCTGTCCTTCCATTGGATAATTACATTTCTTCCTACAGTTTATAAAGAATAGTTATATACTTTATGGTAACCACAAATCTTTGAGATATTTTGTCTATATAATCTTGCCTATGTGTTTTGTATTTGTGAGTTTAACAAATTCTGGCCAACAGTGTGCCTCATGCTGTAACCTGTATATATGCTATGCTTTCCTGCCCAAGAACACACTTAGGTGGTAGGATTCCAATTTCTTCTAAATTTCATTGGTAGTCTAGAAACCATTTTCTGATTTCCTGAGGAAATGATGGTATATAGTAGGATTCCACTTAGATAAACCAACTTAGAATTACTGTAAAATCAATAAATAAACATAGAAATAGCTCCCACTCATAGCAATTAGTTGAAGTAATTTACTGGTTTGATGACTAAAAAACCTGTATTATGAGAAAGGTCTAACTGTGGAACATAAACCACAGGACAAAATTCTGTAGACCTACTAATGATAGCCAGTATTGACCGAAGTAACTAACAGGCTGAACTGACTGAAGAAGTCTGTTAAATGGATTTCAATACTGGTATCTGGAGAAATCTTTGGATGTTGGACATACGTACCCATTCTAAGAGTTCTGCTGCCTTTTAACACAAAGCAGAGAACAGGGTGTCATTCTTTTACAGATTCCACGAACAGCATCACTGGCAGGCTGAGGCAAATGTCTATTCCTCTCTGGTTTGATACAGACATTGCAGACAGCCCTGATGAGGATGCAGGTGTGTATACTGGGAAGACTGGTGTACAACAGCGTGTTCTAACAGTTTGAGGCAAATCTTCACTACGTTGCTGGGTTTCCTTGGACGTTTGAGTTTAATGTGAATGTGTACTGGAATTTCTGTGAAGAAAATGCCTCAGAGCTCTTGGATCGAAAAAGACTGCTGAAGAGAAGATATTGTACATAGTACTTTTTAATGACCCATGCCTCTCAGGCTGTCTGGTGCTTGTTAATCTGTCTGTTCATCAGGAATTAATTTCAAGGCTTTAAGGGAGAAAGCAACAAGAAGCATGACTGCAGTGCAACTTTACTGAGGCTTCCTAAATCTCAGAAGGATTTTACTTCTTAGAGTGCTCTGAAATATAACATTGACAAAGATAACAACCAGGGATAAGCAAATTCAAAGAAACCAATCTATTTAGCAGTTGCTTGGAGATAAAGGAACTGCAGCTGGATCCTAGGGAATTACGCCATGCTCCTGCCTGGCAGGAAATATAGGAATCTTGGAAACTGCAAAATATCAATGGATCTCAGGAACTAAGGAAACTAAAGTTACAGTTCTTAGGTGGCCAATTTAAATACTTCGGTTCTGAATTTATTACAGACAGTGAAAATTCTTCATGGCTCATGGTTTAGCATGGATACCTCTCCTTTCAGAGCACCAAGATATATATCAGCCAGAAGGAGGACATATATTAGTAAGAATGATAAGATGCATGGGATAGAGAGATTTAAAGATGCCAACAAAGACTGGGTATTCAGCTACTTCCCAGAGAAAAGGAAGTCTGAAGCACCATACTAAGTTGGCTATTTCACATGTAAGCAGGGAAGACTTTCTCGGTGCTGGTCCTGTTTTACTACTTGCCATTAGTATCAGTGATCCCTGGCAACACAATGACACACTTAGGGTGTTTTTTAGGAAAAAAGTAAATCTGAACCGATAAGTACTGATAGGAAAGAATACTCCAATCATCAAAAAGACATATAGCTGCCACCAAGCCAAACATTTAGAATGCTTCCCCTGTGCAGATGTAACCCATCATAGGATATATGAATTTTGAGTCTCAAGATTTTAACTCCATCATGATACAGAAAAAGCATTTTAACTCTAGGCAGATAGTTGTTGTTTTAACAGTAAATTAACAAACAGTGTCAATGAAGAAGATAATTTGTAATAAAAAATACTTAATATTTAATCAGAAAAAAACTTGAAACTAAAACCCCAGAAACTAAAACAGAGCAAAAATTTTTGTGGTGTGAAGTTCTAAGGCATGAATCAGAACCGCAGAATTAAATTTCTTGTCACAAAAGCAAACTTGTAGATCTTAGGGCTACAACATACTCTTGGATATTAAGGTTGCACACATACCCTGCATATACTCTTGTTCCTCCATCCATGAACAACAGGTTTCAGCCCTAAGAAAAACAAATAAAACATTCCAAATCTGCTACAGAATGCATAGGTGTGCCACGAGCAGAATCAGGTAAACACCTGAGGGAGAGCAGGCCTATCCACTGTTCCTTAGGGGGCATATCAAGATAGGTAGCTCTCTGCCACACTGAAAGAAAATGGAGATTCTTTTCTATCAAAGGATTTCATCATATTTAGGATACGGTTTACATTATGGAAGAAGTTTTGGCAATATGCATGAAGAAAATGTGTTTTATTCATCTTGATTACTGTCAGCGATTTTTCTATTATGGAAACAATAGGTTAGAGGTATTCAGGCATCTAAAGCTTTGAAACAGCTTTGAGAGCAAACAGCAACTGACTTTGCTGAATGCAAAATCTCATACAAACCACTTGATAGTTATTATTCTAAGAAGCACGCCGCCTCTGTCTTTGCCTGCATAGACTACAAAGTGCGTGAAAGTACTGAAAAAGCCTAAGAAGTTGCGGGGGGGGGGGGAGGGGCGGGGATGCAAATTTCTTCAGACCTTTTTGAATCAGTGAAAAAGCGCTTGGGCTAATCCTAGAGATATGCTTGTTGTTCTAAACTGTTGCAAATGTCCTCTTAAGATAATAATAAGTATTTAATTTTTAATTTAGATAGCATTACACACATTAAAATGCCACGCAAAATTATCACTAGTCTGTATACCCTATGCAATTTCAACTGCGTTCAAATTAAACCAGGTGGGGCTTGCTGAAATGAATATTTTGGGGCCATAACAGGGTACTGTTATGCACTTGCTTTCAGTGATAAACTGCTCTTCCTTTCTTTGGACATCATATATGCCCAGTTTTTAGTATTTGATCTGAAAAACTAGAAGAATCAATTCCTAACACAAAAAAAGTAATTTCATGCCCAAGTAAATTTTTCCAACAGCACATAAGATTGGGATGACAACACTCTAACACTTTACTAAGAATTAGTCATCATGTCTTAGCAAAACATAATATAATAAACCTATTTTTTC
The DNA here is from genome assembly GCA_034008185.1 of Gorsachius magnificus. Classification (NCBI taxonomy): domain Eukaryota; kingdom Metazoa; phylum Chordata; class Aves; order Pelecaniformes; family Ardeidae; genus Gorsachius; species Gorsachius magnificus. The sequence continues at coordinate 172,700,957 of CM067081.1, forward strand.
TAACATTTTTGATCATCTTTTTTCTTTTTAACATTATGCACTTTAGGTTGCCACTTTTATATCGGATATTATTGGGTTTTTTTCCTTCCAGATGCTTATAGGTTAGGAAAGGATTTTATTTCTTTTGATTCCTCTCCTGGGAAAAGAATCTACCAGCTTGTTAGTTTCCTCAGTACTCCCTATATAACAAGAAGTGGCATATATGGAAGGCCTCATTTTATTTTCTTAGCTCTACTCCAAAGGTGCTGTGAGCACCTGCAACTTCTGTTAATTTCCTTGGGTATCGCAGGTGTTCAGCAGCTCTGAGGATTGAACGTACTGGAACCAAGCAAATGTGAGAAGCTTATACTGGGTCCAGGGAGCTAGTAAGGACTGTGAGTCCTAAAATAGACAGCAGTCAACTTACACTACCAAAAAAAGTATTTCTTCCAAGTGAACACATCAAGAATGACATGACTTGTTAGAAAAATACCTTACTTCTCTCTTTTTGATTGGCCGTGTTCACAAGCTCTCATTATATTTTGCAGACTGAAACAGAGTAAGATTTCCTCCTACTCGCATCTGAATCTCGGTCTGGTTCCCATGACTATTACTGTCACTATTCAATTAATATAAAAATATTTTCTGTTATGCTCATCTTCTGCCCACCAAAGTTGCATTCTCCCTTTTTTTTATTTTAATGCTGCACTTCATTATTTATTTGTTGTCCTTTTTTCTGTGCACTGGTAGTTAATTATGTTTTATATATGCTGGAAAATTCTAATAAAAGCACTAGTACTTAGAATAGAAACTTTTCTCTTTTTTAATTGATGGAAAATCTGCAAGTTTAATTAGGCAACCCATTGAGATAAATACATCAACAAATAAATTTCCCACTCATGAATGCAGTACTGCCAATGAGAAACCGCCTAGGGAAGTTTCAATTCACTTGGGTACCAAAGTATTTATACCCAACACATTTGGGCCAGATAATAGCTTTCTGATAAAACCCAAGGATTACAGAGTGAACTCCAGCAGGGCAGCTGATTCTTAAGCACTGGGAAATCTCCCCACTGGATTAGAGCACAGACATTTTTTTTCTTTCAGAGTGACAGGCGAACAAGTGCATGCCAGGAACATGCCTGAAGGAAGAAGGGGTTAACACGAAACTGCTCTTTGCAGGTAGTTACGATTTAGGCTCTTCTAGGTTGCTCTATAAATAAGCTGGCCCTGATGACCTGGAGAAAAGGGAAGTATAAAGATCCTATTTAGTGTACGAACCTCTCATTCACAGTGCAGGCTGTTTTTCTGTTTATACCATGCACCATCTGAATCCAGAAAAGAAAAAGCCGAGGCTAGTCTGAGACTGCTGATGCCAGCCACCGGCAAAAATTGAGAAGGTGCGATCTTGTGATTAGAAATAGCAAGAGAAGGAGTATTTATACATAGTATAATGCCTTAAAAGAAGAAACATAAAAATTATTTTAAAATAATAATCACATAATACGGGTCATAACTTTTATAATAAAGCCAGATGTTCAACATTGTTTAATAACTGACATAAGGAAGCAATTGTATTTATAAAGGAGATATTTATTTCCCATGGTTCAAAGAGGCACTGCACTTTTTACTTTTGCAGCTGAAAAGCAGTCAGTCCACTTGAGGAATCAATTAAAAATAACAGAATAAAAGTGAAGAAACAGCAGTATCAGTTCTGAGCTTTCAACCTATCTGCAATTTGCTTCCACTTAGAAACGTTACTGTTTCTTCAGCGCAATAACTGCATAGCATCTGGGGGATTTCACGGGATCAAATAACTTCACAAGTCCAGACCAGGCAATGTTGTCCTGTAAAATGATATATGATTGAAGTACATATAAATGTGTTTGACTTAAAAGCTAAGATAAGGTAATAGGTCCACATTTTGAAATACAAAATTGCAAAAAAAATATTAAAAATTATCCTTAATGCAAAGCAGAAAAAAACACTTGCTTAACAAGAAAATCACAGACAGTTTCTTGAGAAAAAAAAAAAGATACGCAAAGCAGGATGTATTTTAAAGATATTAAATTATTTCTGGCACTATCAAATGACAGCTTACTACCCCCTTCACCAATAAAGCTTTTTTTTCGTTTGAACCAGAGCAAAGAAATTAAGCATCAAATCCTACTCATTTTATGCAGCACATTCTACTACTGAAGCTAATTAACTGACTTCAAATGAATACAGCCAGCTGGATCTGGTCTTGATGTTGCATATGGCTTTTATCATTTCTATTTTTTCTTCCTAAACACATTTTGTGAATCAACCAGTACAAGATTAAATCATTGCGTATATTACGTTTAGAAAAGGTAAATTAGTGCTAAATGCAGCAAGTCTGATCTCCTGTCTTGGAAATCATACAAATCTCTATGTGATTTATAACTGGTTGGAATTTGGGAAAATACATCATTATTTAAATATTTCAAATTGCCTCTCTGTAAAAATATCAGTTAGAACAAAAGCATACATTTACTACAACTCAGTTGTTCCAAGTGCACTGTGGCAGAGAATAAAGTGAATTTTTACTTATGATAAAATGGAGCTGTTAAAATGAAAGGTTTATGGTGGAAAAACAGAGCTATTCACATGAATGTGTTTAAACTTTATTTTAGAATTTTATTTTGACCGTGGCCCAGAGCAGAAACTGGAAGACGCTACCATTTCCTCCTAGCAAATTATTATTTGTCTGAAAAATGTTTACTGGTGCAGAGAAAGTATGACTGCTGCTTCTGAGTTAATCAGGCCAAACTCAAAATTAGTGTTAGAAGAAACACTGTAATATAAATCATTATGGAGTAAATGTAGTAGCATTTGCTTATTATATCCCAGGTCTATACTTGTAAAATATATCCAGGCTGTATGTTAGTCAAATGTACCTCAGTTGACCCATACAGTTGGAAAAAGTGCACCCTCTCTCATCATCGATCTTAATTAAGAAACAATAAAAGGAAATCATAAACATTTTGGACCTAATCCAAAATTTCTTGAATTATACGTTCTAAAACATATTCATTGGAAGCTCTAGCATGTATAGCACAATGTTTGTTTAGCATTTCCAATATTCTTTTTAATTATTAAATATCTCAATATGTTGTATAAAATGAGATTTGTTGCATATTTAATTAATTTATTTTTTACTGTCTATTGACTGGTAATTACTATACAATTAAAAGAACATAAACTTTACTGTTGCTGCTTTGCTGAAAATAAAAACATCTGCTGGGCACATGTTTATACTAAATGGGATGAATGCTTACACTTTCGCAAATATGATGAGAATAATAATTCTACAACAGAGACTTTTCATCTGCACAGTAATAAATTGGCTGCAATAGTCTCATTTCACTGATGTAGCCTTTAGGTATCATAAAATATAATGCAAAAATACCTGCTCCTTGAGGTAACAAAGACGATCCAGAAGTATCAAAACTTCTATGCAGGGAGCCAGAACAACCTTCAGCTGAAAGAAAGATTAGACACTATAATGATTTTGGGGAAGAGAGCCAATACACTTCCGAATGGTTACACTTCCACAGAAAAATTCCAGGAAGTTCAGTCATTTTCTAGTGGTTCTGTTGTACAAGTATCACCTTGCCAATTTTCCCTGTGGGGTGGACATCTTCAAAACAGATTATATTAAAGATCAAAAATACATGGAATGCCATAAAGCCAGGGAATGGTGTTATTTAGTTGGTTTCAAGACATTGTCCAACAAGAAAATGATATTATATGAAGTAGAACAATTTTAAAGAGGGAAATAATGAATTTTAATAAAAAGAATTTTTATGAAATAACTGCATGGAGACCAGTCTAGGTTTAAAAGGAGACTGACATTTCATTTTCCAGGGTAATAGTCCCTCTTGAAAAAGAATCTTCCATGTGTTCGCTTTATTATTTTACTGACACCTAATATAGTTTTGGAATAGGATATGCTCCAAAGTTTGGAAGGGGCAGCTGCTTTGTTTTCGAGATTGCATTCCACAGCATAAGACAGTCCACCTCCACATAAAACTTAACAGAGCTTTGTTCTACACTAGCACATATATACAAGGTAATAGTATTAATCCTATAACTTTTACCATATTAAATGCTTCAAGCTCGTTCATTCTGTGCTTGTATTTTTCATAGTAATCCATTATACAGCTGTCTGTGAGCTGCAAGGGATTAAAACAAAAGATATCAGTTATTCTAGTTACTTTTTCAAGAGAAGTTTAGAATTAAATATTTTTTCCTAATTGAAAGTCACGCTACAAAATGAAACCTGTGTTTTGTTTTTGAAATTAGCGCTTTCCTAAGGTTCATAATAATATTCTAATAGCAATTTCTCGATTCTCATTTACAATAACTGTTCTTCAGACAGTATTTTGCACTGACATGAAATAGTGAGATACATTCATTATTCAGAAAGCTCTAGCCATTATTAAATGAGTATTATACAGTAAAGTGGAGATAAAATTCTCATTTCCTTTCCCATATATCTTATCCCCTCCTCACCTCCATCCCCAAGAGATTTATTTAAATAGCTGAGGAATGGATTCTGGTGTGAGAGTAACGTGCTTCAATCAGGGCTCCTGGATGGTATTTCACATTACAAAATCTACTATCAGATTCTGGACATAATAATTTGTTTCTCTGTACCTCAAGTTACCCATATTTAAAATAAAAACTTTCCTTATTTACTTTGAACTACAACACGTTCCTCTCTTGTTTTCCCAATCAACTGATGCAACGTTGCCAACACTGCCACTATGACTGTAAATGCTGTGATTTGGGGCTGAATTTGATACAAAGGCACCTCAGGAACTCGACTAAGCCAAATACCCCTTCCCTTTTCTGCCCTTAGTGGCCACTGCACCACCGCAGGTAACTAGAGCTATAACCATAACTGCTCTTCCCAAAGCCTGTTTTCTAAGGGCAGCCAGACCATAACATTTTCCAGGTTTTAAAGGTCATGATGTCCCTACTCTTCTGCTGTCCACAGTCCTGGATGCTAAAGAAGACAGCTGAGCTTGCCACTTAAGGAACCTGTCAGAGGAGTGGGAAGCAGGTTTGCAACGTTGATGGAGGCTGCTGGAAAGAGATGAGCTGGAAGAGCCTGATGTAATTCTTCAGTACTGGGAGTCTGCAGTGCAGCTACTCTGTTGTGACTATGGAAAGAGTTAGTCCGCAACTTAGCAGAAAAGTAAGAGCACTGGCAAAAGAGTAGGAAAGCTGAAGTGCTTTAATACATTTTTGCACACTTTTATTAGAAGAGTCATCTGTGGGTAATCCAGTTGCAAAGAAGTAAATCTCAGCCTAAAATAGGGAAACAAACTAGAGAACATTTCCACAAATTATAAGTTTTTAAACCAGGGATGTAGTATGAACTTCATCCTAGGACAGCCAAGAAGAGAATAAAGTGACCTCAGAACTATTACGCATTGTCACTGAGAAGTTCTTAAGGATGGCGTGTCAGACAGCTAGTAGATGTATGTCTTACTATAGAGCAGTCAGTTAAAATTCAATGCACTGAAAAAAATGGAACAAATAAAGAATTTAAAACCACTGAAAGATAAGCAGATAAGTAATAGTCAACATGAACTTGTCAAGAACAAATCACAAGTCAGTCTACTTTGCTTGTAAGGAGGGTGAAAGGATTCATGACAGTGAAAAACAACTGGTTGTCATACGTTTTGATTTCAGCAAGATTTTTTACACCATCTCACGTAACAATTTCATAAGCAAATTTAAGAAACTAGGTTTAGATTACAGTATTATAAAGCAAGTGAAAACTGTTTGAATGACCATAACCAGAGAGTAGTTATTAATGAGTCTTTGAACAACTGAAAAGACTTGCTGGCTGGAGGTCCATTATGAAATGCAATGAGTTCATTAAGAACTCAGACGACACACCAGAAACCACATTAAATAAGTCTGAAAATGTGCGACAGGAAGGCATTGCAAGAACTTAAAATAATTTTCAGAAATAGGAGCATTGCTTAGAAAAGAACTTTGAAATGCTGTACAGAAAAGCAGAAGGGACTACGCTCAGGAAGAAATAATCAGCTGTTCAGGATGGGGAACACCAAATGAAAATCTGGGAGATATAGCAGATCACAAGCTGAGCAAGTCACAGTTGTGCTACTGCAAAAAAAAGCAATCACCATTCTGTGACACGTATGGGAGAGCAGCCTGCAAAGCTCAGGAAGTAATCCTTCAACTCTGCTTGGCAGGGGCAAAGCTCTAGCTGGAATACTGCATCCATTTTTGGGCATCAGATTTCAAAGGAAGAAATGAACTGTCTGAAAAAGCCGTGAGAGAGGAAAGGGATCAGAGATCTAGAAAACATGACCTATGAAGAAAGACTGAGAGAACTGGAACTGATCAGGCTAAATTAGAGAAAATTGAGAGTGGGCATAGCAACAGTTTTTACAAGGCTCTCACGAAGAAGCAGGGAACAGTTTGTTCACTCTGTCTACAGTGGGTAAGATAAGAACTAGTGGGCTTGCACTGCAGCAAAAAAAAATTCAGCCAAAAACTTGAAGCAGCTTTCTCTCTTTGAGGTTAATTAAGGATTGGGAAGGTTGTCAGTCTCCTTCACAGGAAGCTTTAAGAAGATTAGACAAATATTTTTCAGGAATGACACAAAATTCTAACTCTGCCTTAAAACAAGGGGATGGGTTAGAAGAACTTTTGTAGTCTTTCAGTCTTATTTTGTTAATTTAGAAAGGACTTTTTCCCAACTACAGAGGCAAGGTTGAGTCGCTGATCTGGCAGTACTAACGTGGACTAACAGGACTTTTTTGGTCTCGTTGTTATTTTATTTTCAGTAAAGCTGTGCAAATATCTGAGGGTTTGTTTTTCTCCTCCCCACTAAAGAGCCAAACCGACTAAAATATATCAGTCATGAGATAAACAAAATAGTTTACTTAACCTCCACCCTATAAGCTTTTCGTTTCAACTGAGAATTAAAAGGGTTTTAGTATAATGGATTTTTGAAATTACAGGCTATTTGGAATTAAAATACAAAGATCTGTATTTGTAAAAATGTGATCATGAAACCCTTCTGCTTTTGCTTCCTTTATGTTCTCCATTTTTCATCATGAAGCATTCAAATTAAAAGAAAGCAAGCCGGGAAATGTTTGGGAAATAAAAAGCTGGGTCAAAAATATCTCTTGGATGTTGCCATACTCGAATACTGAGTCCACATACTTTTCCTCTCCCTCCTCCATACTACATATTCTGACTGAATGCATCCTGCTGGCATGGATTGATTTGGTACTATTCCAAACTGTACCTCAATTCAAAGTTTGGTGGGTGAACCAATTCAATGCAACAGTCCAGCTGGAAGAGAGAGAAAGTGTCCACCGTAGAGCATGGATAGAAAAGGGCATGAAAAGGGTACCTGGTAGTGGTCAATTTACTGGAAGATGACCAAAATGCAGGTAACACTGGCTTTGTCTGAAACTGCAACAGCTTGCCACCTGCCTTCAGTTCTTAAAAGGTACCCAAAACAGTCTTCAGCTATTCTTCCAAGGTGAAGCAGGAGTAAATTATTTGCATTTTCAGGATCAGAATTGTACTTACACAAGCAAAGCAAGCCCCATTTAGCCAATGGAGTTGTGCATACAACGGTTCTCTGTGCAGGGTTGCCATGGATTTGTGTATACAAAAAAAGAAAGTCTTTAAATCCATGCACTGAACCTTTTTCTTACATTATGATGCTGTTACTATGAATTTATGGCCTCAGTGAAAATGCATGAAAAAACCTCAATACATATATCATGCACTTGTCTTAATAATGATTCTGTGCTCAAAGACCTAGCTTCTGCTACTGATATTCAAGTAAGCTTCAATACATACAGAGAGGTTTTGGCCAGTATTTCTTTGCTGATTTAGCCATAGTGTCTCCTGGTCTTTTTCAGGTTGTGAACAAAAGCACCTTGTCCCTTTGCACTGTGGCAGTGGTGCATGCTTTCTTTTAAAGTAATTTCTTTGTGGATCGGTATGGTGGCTCAAACAGCTGAAGCAGCCAAAAGGAGCTAGAGGGCAGCAAGGTCTCCATCGGCCTAGTTATAACTGTACCATATGCTGGAGGTGGCACTAAAACTATAGCATAGGCCAGGCTCATCTGTTGTGAAGACTAGGAGATGGTCAACAGAGCCCTGAGGGCATGGGAGATACCAGACACCTCAGCACACCCCAGTTAGACTGCAATCCCACAAACATGCTGACAGCTGAAGAAAAGAAAACATTCAGGCACAAGGGTGGGTGACAGTAAGTGATACCGTACTTAAAATTTCTCCAGAGATTATTCTTTCAGAGCTGTGTTTTTCCCTAGACTAAGAGTATTTTGACTGAATGAAAGTCTCTTCTACTGTCCAGTGCTGCACACGTCCTACAGAGGAGAGCCAGATCCGAAGGCTGATGTTGCACGGTCGGTTTAAACAGATGTAATTCCTCTTTGCTGCCTCAAAGGGAATGCTTTCCCCTGCACTGGCTGCACATTTCCACGTTTCCCTCTCTTTTGTATCAGCATTATCATGAACACTAGCAAGATTACAAGAAAGCAGCAAGGCAATCCTTTTAGCAGAACAGTGTCTTAGGTCAGTTCAAAACACCTGGGAGACCATACCATAATGAAAACCTTTTACAATTTTCCCATGACTAAGGTAGTTAAAAATAATGTAATGCAGTGTAATGCAATGTAATGTAATGTAGTGTAAAATAATGTAAAACAGGTAATGTAATTAGTGAGAAACTTAAGTTTATGTAGAAATTTGTTTAAAATGCATTTCAAACAAATGCAACCTATATTATTTAGAATTATATCTAATTGAAGTAAAAGTCACATCTCTTAAGATTCCTTGTCAAACTAAAATGTTATGCTACCATCACTGAGGTAGTTTTTTGCCTGTTTGAAAAACAATTATACTTGAAAACAGCATTATGCATATATACTTTATACGCTGTACTACAGGTGTTACCTTAGCCTTCATTCAGTATTTCCCTAACAACTGAACCAGGAAATCTGTGAGCTGAAATTCCTTTCTGTCCAAGAAAACAGTTGAGAAAGTCAACTCTTCAACAATTGTAAAATGCATTAAGTGTGTAAATTCATTTAGTGCCTTCCTTTTTTGACTTTTTATACTCAGTTAATTGCCATGTTAGAATTCACGGGGAAACAGAGAGTATTGTTTTGGATTTGGCTCCAAATTTGCCCAATGGCTGTACACAATAAAAAGCATCAAAATTAGGAATAATCCTAGCAAAGACCAGACCAGTTTGAGGTATTCACTGTCATTTAAAGATATCAGCACTGAATTTGGTGCAGGGCAGATAAGAAACCTCCGGTTAAAAGTCCCTCTCTTTCCCAATTTCCATAAAATTTCTCCTTTTTAGTTCCCAGTATTGTTGTATATATTCAAGTTGGTTAATGTCTTAATGTATTATACAATTTCACTACTGATGGTTCCCCAGTCGTAAGTATGTGGTTTTTCAACACTTTTTAAGACAACAGTAAAATTAAACCACACATTTATGTTCTTCCTCTTACTTCTCTTCATTTGCCAGCTGCATTTTTTTGATATTCCACTAGTCATTGCTGAGGAGATATTACAAGTCAAGGGACACTCTATGGTGAGCTAAGAGAAGCACATCCCCATTTAACCGAAGTCCTCTTCTCTGTCTTATTGAAATAAGTCATTGTAAATAATTGTCCTGTATGAAACACTGACCAAAATGATGGATGCATTTTTTCTCATTCAGCGCATTGATCCCTGTTTCATATTGTATTAATATTCAAATTTTCAGGCAAGCAGGGAAACAGGATGCATTACACCATCTACAGAAGCTCAGAAGGATCCAGTGCAGATCCCACAGGATACGTGGCACAATCTTAATTCATCACTGCTTACAAGATGTGTCTTTATCTCCTTCAGTATCACCCCTGGCTGACTTCCTATAAGCACTGTAGTTTGGGAGGATTAAAGTGGCGAGGGTTGTAACACATTAAGTCAAGGTGGGCATTGTACTAACTTCGTAACAGAACACAGCGCAGTGATGTTTTTAAAAGACACTGACAAATGCCAAAGTAGGGGCGGAAGGTGCTCTTAAGTATTTTGTCACAGCAAAAGAGCCAGTCACACTCTTTTCACAGTAGCAACAGTGTCATCTACCTTAATAATGTTTCATTTCCGAAAAAGTAGCTTCTTTCAGTGCAATTTAGCTGACAGAAATGGAAGGGAAAGAAAAAAAAAAAGAGACTATCACAAAACCCACCAAGTTCTCAGAAAACATTTTGATGGCATTTAGCATTCTTTCAAGAAATTTATTTGAAAACAAAATTGGTTTAGCTCATTGGTATCTCAAATAGCACACCCCACTAAAACTTAAATTATGAATTTGCCACTACTAATTCTGTAGTTAAGACTCAATTTTCAGAAACTGAGAAACATTACAGATGAGAAATGAATAACATATTCAGCCATTTCAATTTAGTAAGTGTAAGAAATCTATTTGGTTAAAGAGTTCATATTGGTGCTGAATTTAAACTTAGAAATTCTTCACTCAACTAGTTCTTTGGGATAGGTTTAAAGAATGCCCATGCTCCTTTGGTCAAAATCTTGTAAAGACAGTAAATCAGAAATTCATATGAAAACCTACTTTTGCCTGCAAAAATTTGAACATATTGTCTGTATTAAAGGTGGAAGGAGTAAATAGCAGTCTGTTACTTTAGAATGTTCTCGCATGGCTGTGGAAACCTTATTAAGCATTTTCTAGGAAGGATGGAACTGCCCAAACACATAATTTTTAAAAAGTGCAGCTTTCTAAATACTGTAATGCAACTTATCCTGACAAGCTCCATAAGGACAGAGGCTTTTTATCTTGTCCCAAGCTCACCTGTTAATTTAATTACAAGATCGCTTGTCAGTGATGTGTACAGAGCACAGTTCCTCTTAATTATATGGTTTAAAATTAGGAAAAAACATGCAAAACATTCTGTTCAACAGATTTTGACATAGTTGTGTTCAAGTTCAATGGATCAGAAGAACATTAGAACATCTGAAGCACAGCTGGTGTAGAACCAAACTAGGAAATATATGTGATAAATTGCAAGTGGTATTGTAGGAGAAGTGCAGATGTGGAAGTGGGAAGGAATATCCTCAAAGTCTACTCACCATTATGTGAGTAGGACATGATTAGGGAGTAAAACCAGGACAACTCATGACACAGATTGGCCTGAGAGCCAAGATGGAGGGGACAGGGCTTTCACCTACACATTCCTCAGAGGGACTACAAAGTTTGTAAAGGCTTGTCAGGTGGCTCCTGATTTGGTCTGGAAAGGGGGAATAGAGGATCTTAGGGATGGATCCCAGGAAACTCAAAAGGTGTTTCCAAACACTTTCCCAGCCACTCACTGTGAAGCTATCTGCAAGGTACATTTACCACCACATTTTTACAAAGCATTTATGTGATCAGAACATCTAATTCTCTAGCAGGAGTCTCTGAAAGTCCCATCTTCAAGTTCATGGCTTTGCAGTGCTTTAACTAAAGTGTTTCCATCTAATACTATAGGAAACTGAAGACAGCAAATTGCAACTATTTTTGTATTAATTTTAAAAAGAGCACTATTATCATGTAAATAAATGCAAGCAAGCACAGCATAATTTATTTCCGCTGAAAATTTATTCAGGACTGAGCCCAATATATTAAATATAGATTTAGCTAACAGGAATAACTGCCTCATCTTAAAATAAGAGAAGACATTTCCTTAACCCATGTTCACTCTGCCATCTGAGCAATTATAAAAAGGAACCATATATTAAATCTGCAGTTCTAAATCACTGAAACCTTCAATACAACCATATTTATGCTCCAAGTGTAAACCCAGTTATTTTCAAAATTAACATATCTTTATTTTATTTTTTAAAAGAACCTGTTTTTTTATTAGTGTCTTAAAAATCTCAGACATTTGACTTTATTTTTTACTTGATAATTATAGCACTGAGAGATCACTCAGGTCAGCTACTTAGTTTTCAGGCTTTTAATGTATGCTAATGTTACTGTTAGGTGTTTGCTGTATCAAAATGAAAGCAAAAAGTCACATATGCGTTCTCTTGTGTTTTCTTAAAAAATATCACTGTTGTAAAAAAAATCGTTACGGCTGTATGAAACATATATCAACTATTCACACTAACTATATAAAAAGTGTCCAAAGACATAGGAAAAAAAATTTGTCTGACAGAAAATGACCAGTTATTGAAAAAAAAATCATATAAATTCTGATTTCAGTATTATCTACCAGTTTTACCACTCAAAATTAAATACTCTGGATTTCGCAAAAACACAAAGACAATGTAACAAAGGGAATTCATTTAGGAATTCCAGTAAAGCTGAACTAGCAACCCCAATGTATTTCAGATATATTTTGACTTATTTAATTATATTAAAAATGCAAGCATTGTTACCATAGGAAAAATATTACTGTATAAATGAATGGCATGTAATAATTTCAGATATTCTTATAAACATAAGACAATTTAATATACAAATATTAATTAATTAATTATTAATTATAAATAAACCTAAAACCATTGGGTATTGTAGAGAAAGAAATCACTAACACATTTATTGAATTGAATATATTTCTAAATATATAACCTTTGCAGAATATACAGGGTGATATGTCTTATATCTAAATTTAGCACACAGTACATCAAGGCTTTGAAATATTTTGAGTCTAACATTGCTAGACATAATATATCAAATATCAAAGTTGTTTAAATTACTTAAGACGATAAATGAGCTTTTCACAGGACACGAGTTTCTCTTACTGTGTTATTAATGTAAACGCTACTGTGATGGGCACAACACCTCACACAGAAGGGCCTGGAGCCCTTCACTGACCCACTGGCTGAGACCCAACAGCTGTAGATCTTTTTGAGGTGCTCTACCTGAAGCACAGGATCAGAAAAAGACAAATGGGCAGCAGCTGTTTTCAAGAAGTCTGGTCAGGGTTGGAGCAAACTGGGATGTGGGAAACTGAGCCTTAACCCTCTGTTTATTGTTGCAGATCTCACCTCAGGCTGTGAGATGGGGCACCACAAAAAACTTTTTCCGGGGGAAGAGCCCCGGCAACTTCAGGTTATGGGCAGATACTGGACAGTTCGAAACTGAAAAACACCGGTCACAGGAGACTTGGAAGCTCGGTTAAACAAAACACACTGGCTGACAGGCACATAAACTTTGTATGTGAAAGCTTAAGGTGACCCTACCTCTGAAATTGCTCTTGTATCTCCCCAGCATACGTCTACATCTGAAAGGGTTAAGTCATTTGTGAAGTATTTTGACTAAGACAAAGTAACTACCTTATATGCTATTAGCCCATAGCAGTAACTATAGTGTGAATACAGCAGGAGATGAAATCAAAGTGACTAATAGCTTTTCTTTGCGGATGTGTCAGGAGCGTTTCCAGACCTGTATATCTTCCTGCAATCGGACGTGGCATTAAATAGCATTCTCTCCTTATTCTCAGACTGCGCTTTACATGAAACCCGGCCAGCTTCTCTTTGTTCAACAGCTCCACCCGCTGAGGCTCTCGCTTCCTAGCAGAACTGGATCCTAGCTGGGTCACAGATCACAAAGTCCGCCAGACACACATCCCGGCCTTAGCCTCGTAAGCACTTTCTGCCTTTAATCACCTTAAAGCCAGGCCCCATGAAAGAGCTTTTGCTAGTCTACCCCAATAAGTAAAGGGCACCAGGCAATTTAAGAAAGTTTTGGTTTTTTTTTTTCCTTCAAAGACTCTAGTAATGCATAAAAACTTATACAAGGACTTTTTGCTGTGGCAATGCCACTTGTAGCACTTACTGTCTTAAGCAGCAATCAAATGTATTAATAAAGACACTTTGTTTTAAGTCCATCTGCAAGGCGGCTACAAACAGAGCTGAAACATGCTTTGCTGAAGAGGAAGGAGAGATTGTTCTTGCTGTTTAAGGAAGCAAGGCTAAGAAGTGTAAGAGTGGCCAACTCCTCGAGGAGAAAAAACAGGGATGAATGCTTCATTTTCTCAAGTGAGAGTCCCACATTTGTGTTAAATTAGGTAAAACAGTGAATAAAAGGGAAAAGAAATCTTCTGATAGAAAGAATTTCTCCCATATCTACGTGACACTGAACACTCTGCCCATATAACATGGAGTGTATAGGAACAGAGTGATATATGACAAAGAAAACAACCAGGAATAAAATATTGCCTTGCTGTGTATCCAGACCAATTACTAAAGCCCTGTGCATGTATCCATGGCCCACAAAGCAATCCCATTAGTTCTGAAGCTAGAAGCAATACAACCATACCTGTGAAGTATCAAGCTCACACTAAAAGACCTTTCTTTGCCCTCAGAAAATGAAAATATTTTGTCAGACATTCAGTAGTCACGGTGTATGTCTCAGTTTTACTACTGAAGTGGAGGGATGTGTGAAAGGAATGAACCTGTACCAAAAGGCAGAAAAAAATAGTTCATCTGCATCTCAGTGTTTAATTTGGACTTGACAGGCTCTTCCACATTGAAAAGAAACACAAGGAGGAAACTATTTTTGCTAAGGGGATAGGAAACTCCAGTCCCTGAACAGTAGCCTGTAACAATGCATGGCCCGAGGTGATCAGTAAATGCTATTTTATTTTGTAGAAGAACTATTTTACTATTTTGTTTCACTCTAACTCACTTCTGATTGATAATCTTTTCATAAAGGGTCTGGTTCTTATTTCAAATCAGCAAAGACCTTCACATCTATTTCACAAATGACAGAGGCAGAGAGGCTTGTTCATGTGAAGAATTGGCAGGATTAACGAATTTATCTTTACTGAAAAATGATAGCAAAAATTAACTTACTGTTTGGATATTTATACCTGATAGGAGTCTTCAATATTTAGCAAAAGGCATACACTTACATAGATGACTATCAAGGCAGGTTAGCTGTCCTAGGCACTTGCTCTCTTTATCCTGCCTCCACATTTGTCCAGACTGGAAAATGACTGGATTGCACCAAGGCTATCCCTTAATCAGGAACAGAAGTGCTGATGTGTATAAAGGAAGCAGCTGTGGTGCTCATCATGAACCACAAGTTTGGAAGGATGTTTACGTCCCACAGTCCGGATTCAGCCACAGTGATCAAAAACATCCATGACTTTACCATACGTGCCAAACTACCAAGCTCTAGCAATGACTCCTAAAAACTTAGTGCTCCTACCCCTCTACTTCCCAGTACATTTATTATCATGCAGAGATTAAAGTCTCCTCAAATTTCTGATACGCATAGTAAAAGACCCGAGACTAGCATTTTTCTGATTTATGTTTTTTAAAAAATATTTTTGCACATGTAAAGCAGAGACTCATATGCAAACAATTTTTTTCTCACAGTTCTCTGTACTACACAACGTCACTAAGTTTTAGCTGTTTTTTTAACGTCACCTAAATAAATTTATGCATGAAGGCAATTACTGCCTCCTCTTTTTGTGAACGACAGGCACATTTTGGATTATTCTGGAAGTATCCTTCATATATGCTTACTCTCCCCTTGTATTCTTCCCAAGGCATCGGTTTTTGGCCACTGCCGGAGACAAAGTAGACATTTGGTCTATGCAGTACAGCTGTTCTTTTGTTCATTTTTAAAAACAGAGCTAGAAAACAAATTCTGCATAAATTTCTCTTTGATTTTTGTTGTCTTTGAGACCGAATGTTTAGGCTTCATCACATTTTTAGCTATGTAAGTATTTCTTTTCTGAAGAGAGGAATTTAACACATTCTCCAATATTGTGTAGATACAGTGCTGACTCCACCACGAAAACTGCAGTGTCAGAACCACTATTGAGGGAGCAGTAACAACTTTCCTCTCAGTAGTATCAAAATAGCACCATTTTGTACTGCTGCAAATTTCAACATAGCTGGGAAATAAAAAATAATATTGTTTAGATCAGCATAAAATCCAGTCTTCAGCATGCAGCCAGCTGTACATAAAAATGAGGAGAAATATAAGCAAAAATGAACATTTACTTGAATCAGGTCTTTAGCAACCACACAAACACGTGCAGCTTGAAGTAGTGTTGACAGACGTCTTTCTCTCAGGGTAACTTGTATTTGTCCAGACCCTTCCTGGCAAAAAGCAGCTTGCCTAATATCAGACATATTGACCCAAAGTTTCTGTGCTTACTGGTTTTAAAGAAAAGAGTGTATAACTCTCCACCAGCAGAATTTAATCAATGATTTAGTAAACTGATCATTGCACAAACAAGCCACTGTTGCTTTTGGGTGATTGTACACATACTGAGGAAGACACCATTTTAGTAGTTACTTTCAGCTGGGGTAAATGCATGTTCTTAGTGCCTATTTATCCAGAAAAGCAAACAGGTAACTCAATTTGCAAACAGAATTAAGTATTATCCTCTTAAAACACAGGGAACCTTGGGCATAAGTCTCTTTCCTAATGCTGTAAGGATGATTCCAATGTCATTTGGATTTACTTGCTTATTTGGTTTTGCATTTCTCTCCTAGTTCATGGTTAACCTGGCAAATTTTAAGTGATTTGACATTCTGACTACAGGTTTTAAGCGTTGCTTAACCAAAGACTACAACAACATTTACCTTAAATATTTTACATACTTGCCACTCCTACTTTTTTCTTTGATTTGAACAATTTTTTTTAAATAACCAGTCTAATACTCTCTAGTGTCTCCATTGCACAACTTGTTCTCACAGAGTGGTTGTGGTGTTCACACAGCCATATTCCATGCCTAATGCTATGTTGCCATCTGTTGACCAATTTAGCAGTTGTAGTACTAAGGCAAGATGCTCAAGAACATTAAAAAAAATCTCCAAAATATTTTATAGGTTTAAAACTCAGTTTTGTATTTACTTCTTTTTCTCTCTCTAGGAAAGTTATTTTAAAATATTAATATTTATCCTTAACATTTGTTAATTTAAAGGAAAATAAGTATTAGGCCTTCCCAGACACAGAAGCTGCAGCCGAGACCTTCAAAGGCTACTAAAGGAGACTGCCTAAACGCTAAAATAAATTGGAAATACTTTGGGAAGTAAATTCTAAGAGAAACATACTGCATGGATGGAATTGCCTCTCTTGCTATAATGTTACATTTTTCAGTTTCAAAAGGTGTCCAAAGGGATCAAGATAATATTGCTGCAGAAAAAATGAAAATAAAAAGGGGTCAAAGTGTTTACTATGTGATTCATTATTCATGTCCTTTTGGATCACTTTCAGTTTAAATTTAAGTACAGACGAAAAAGCAACATGTTTGCATAGGATAGTATTTCAGCTGGGTTTAAAAGGGTGCACGAATTACTTTATCAGTATGTATAGTATCAGCACAGGCAAGAAGTTCTTCGTGCCTGCTTCACTTGGCATCTGAAATGTATATTTAACTCTAAATGACAGCATGTATAAAATCAAGTATGCATTACATTTTTTTTCCTCAAAGGAGATTTGTAGGTTTAACTTCATACACACCGGAAAGGCTAAAAAAATTCTGATCATGAGCACCATGTATAAAAAAGGATTAGTTTTATATAAAGTCATTAGGATAACATAACTTTAAAACAAAATCTTTTCAAAAATTTATATGTGGAAGTCTATTTCCAAAAACCATGAAAAAACCCAACTTTGATATGTTTTGGGTTTTTTTTTACTACATAAAGCTAAGCATGGTTTGGCTCCATTAATTTTAATAAAAATGAGAACACTTTGTATTTATACAGCAATATAAAAACTAAATCAATTCAATGGCTCAAACATTGCATTAATGGTGCTGACTTCAAGAACTTACATAGATATAAGGATTTCATGCTTTCTCTATTTAGTGACTCACCTTTGAATCATCCAGTTCCAGCTTTTTCAGAGATTTTCTGACATAATCTATGAAGGAGGATGATTTGGAGAAAGTTTTTCCAACATGTCGATCACTGCAAATACAGCATTGAGATGCAGGCTTTTATACATCCAACAACAGAAATGTACACATTTTTAATTCCTTTTAATTAAATTTTCAGTGCAGGAGAAATAAATCAGCTACTACTGCCAAGTTAGTAATGATTTTCCTGCCCCTTTTACTTAAAAGAAACAAGCTAGCTTATACTTGAAGAAATTTCTAGATACAGCAACTGTACAATTGTACCATGGTTATAGTACAGTTATTATTTTACCTAAAAATTGGAGAGTTAAAGGTTTCTTTTTAATTTCTCCCTAATATTTTTATTTCCCTATATGAATGACAAATTTCTTATTTCCACTGACAGATATTTCCTTCTATACTTCTTTAATACTTCTATAATGTACTATAATGCTGTTGTAATTTATTTACCATCAACCACTGGACTGAGCAAATGCCAAGTTGGAGTAAAATTTCACTTTCGCTTGTTACCTTGTGTTCTTATCCTTGCAATTTTTATTTTACTTTACTAAGAGATGCCAGTATTTTCTCCTGTTTAAAATTAAATGGCCTACTTTTGAAGCCAGCCAAAAATGTGGGTTGTTTCAAAAAACATGTTAAAATAATGCACGAAAAGTGAAAAAACATATAGGAAGATTGAATCCTAACAGGCCACTTCTATTTTTTCTCTTCTCTTCTCTGTGTTGGAAAACAACATGGGAAGTTTTTGTTAGTCTGAATTTGCTTTCTCGACTGTGTCTTAACATAATTCCTCTTCCAGCTGTGCAGTGTAGGAGTTACATTTTCAGCTACAGTAGCTGTTTGTGAGTATTCAATTTCTTAAGAGGAAATCCACTTTCCCCCGACCCCCCCATGAAATACTAAATAGAAATATCTTAATGCAAAACTTGTTTCCCTCTTTATCCTTAGTAAGACACCTTTCTCTTTATTTAATGATCAGGATTAACATCTACTGAAGTCAACAGAAGACTTTACTCAGTGGCAGTTCTAATGCTGATTATCTGGCAGGGATCCCCACTCACTGAGAATCAACAGTCACATTTATTTTTAAAGAAAGAATGAACTTCTGCAGTCATATCTAATATTCAGGTGCACTTAAGCATTTGGGCTGATGCAGTCTGAAAATCAGTTCATGATGATGCTGTTATGTCAGTCTTTGCAAGATGGGCTTCTCCCCTCTTAAGCACAAGCTACAGGGGGAAAGATACTGTCTGGGTCTGGCTAGGATGGAGCTAACTTCACAGCAGCCCTTGCAGTGCTGTGCTTTGGATTTGTGACTGAAACAGTGCTGGTAACACACCAATGGTTCAGCTGTCACCAAACAGTGATTGCACAGCATCAAGGCCTCCTCTGTTTCTCCCTCTGCCCCCCAGAGAGTAGGCTGTGGGTGCACAAGAAGTGTGGGGGGGACACGGTCGAGATAGCTGACCCAAACGGACCGTAGGGATATTGCACACCATGGAACATCATGCTCAGCAATGAAACTGGGGGCTGAGGGAGTCTTTCCATGGTAGTCATTGCTTTTATTTCATTCCTTTTATTTCAAAAGCATGATCTTAATTACTTCCTCCAAATTATGCTTCCTTTAACAAACAAAACATATCATCTATCTCACACTTTTCTTTTGTTTTTTTTACAATTTAGTAGCCATGGGTTTATGTGTTATACTTTATGTAATTTTAAAATTAAAAAAAAAAAATTTCTTCTTTCAGGAGTTTGACCTTCTGAAGGGTAAGCTCTCTGGCTCTACGTTTAGCAAAAGTTTTGGGGTATCTGCATTAGCACTTATTCCAGATCAGGAGTATACTCCTGAAGTGAATTTTCTGCTTTTGACCACCTCCCATGCCTTGGTTCACACTGTGGAATAGGATCAGAGCTCAAAAAATGGGCTATTTTAAAATTAAATTAAACTGGAAGGTGTGCTTCTGGATGTGCTCCAAGTGCTGGCAGACATACATCCCACAGAATCAGATAAAATCTAATCCAACTACAACTCCAGAAGAGAGTACAGTGCAGATGTCAGGTCCTCAGCATCAGCTCTCCAAATCCCATCCTACAAGGGTGCAGTACTTGCTAATGTAAGCATAGGCTACTTTAGCTCTTTACAGCCATGCTGGCCATTGGGCTTTCAGCAGTTTTTCTCAGGACAAATGGAAATTTCTTTGTGTCTTCTGCAGTAGTACAGCTGCCAGGACCTCTGCATAACATGGTAGCCCAGAACTGGGTTGACTTTTTAGTGAATTTGCTGTTGGTTCTCTGGTGAAGATATGTTTTACCCATGCATCCAGTACCAAAGAGTACCTATTTCAGCTATGGGTAAAGGAAAGGCAATACATTCGTGATGCGGACTTAGGATGAACAAACCTATCCTGCATTTTAATACCAATATGCATATACTGTCTGATAAGACTAATTCTTACACCCTTCTTCTTTCAAAGAAGTACTTTCTCTACAGAATAGAGGTGGAAGAGAACCAGAGCCTTCGTTCGTATTCTGCGAATTCAGAGCTTCCTACCTTTTGGTGACACCATACATTTCTTCTATGATAACCTGAAGAACAGCTCGATAAAACAATGATTCTGTAGGCAGCTGCAGAAAAATTTACAACAGCAAGGATTTAAATTGACATTGAAATTAAGATCAGAGTAACAAAACCAGTATTGGCTTCCTTAACTATTTATTGGCTTGTATTCTTTACAATCAGTCATAACAGGTTTAAGAGGACAATTTACTAATGTTCTTGCATCCAGTTAAAATTACATCAGATTCTAACATAACCATGAATGCAAAAAAAAAAAAAAAAAAAAAAAGAAACCCAAAATCTGAAGTAAAAGTTCAAAGGTTGGCAGAGGGAAAAAGAACAGAGGAAAAATGTACTGATCATGATCCAAATTCTACTATACAAAATAAATACAACAATTTACCTGAACTGTTTTAAAAACAAAAGCAGTAATTCTCTAGCTGAATCACCATACACTGTTGTCTGAACCATGCAGAAAGTACTGTCCTCATAAAACCGGAATACACTGAAAACTTCATACCTTTGGGTATGAAAGATCTGTTTGCATAAAAATAGTTAATGCTTGCTAATCAAAAATTCACAGCAAAATGCATGTACAGTAGAAGACTACTGGGGCCAGTGGGCTTACATATGGCCTTGCCTTTCAAATATTTGCACAGTTGGTGTCCACCATCCCCAAAAGGATAACTTGCACAACAATAATTCAAAGTATTCACAGGAAAAAAATTATACAGGGATTAAAAGTGAGAAGGAAGATGTTTCTAACAGGTTCAAGCTTTTGTCATAACAATTTCTAATTTTATATTGGTTGATAAAACACTGGGATAGAGTGATCCAAACCAGAGATATCAGAAGGACATTTGTAACGAATTTACGTATTAGCTGAAACATAGCGAAAGAAGTTTATGGGTAGTTTAATGTCTTAAATTTTAAGCAGTGCCTTTTTTTCCAGACTCTTCATTGTCAAAAGAAAACTGATTCCCTAAGTACAATCACAGCAATAAAAATGTGATTTCATGATGACACATGCTATCTATCAGGATTTGATATAGTGTATGCTAGTATTTAAGATTCCAGAAAGGCAGAAGTTCAATAAAAGTTCATGCATTAAGAGCATTCAAGGGGGAAAAACACATTTTATCTTAGAATGGCTAAAATAAACAATATTACTTACCATTTGGCCAACTGCAACTCGCTCCAAAGCCTTTAAAAGTGAAGGAATTAAATTGCTGGTATGTTTATTCTTTATCAGAACATTTTATAAACACATTGTATAAAAGTCAGAGGAGATGACATTTTAAAAGATTAATGGTGTGACATAACACAAGCTTGCACACTTTAAAGTGTTAATAGCTTTAGGGACTTATAATCAGCTCACTCCTGTTATTTTGGTTTATTTACAGGAGGAGCAATGACAACCAACTGTATGGAAATAGATGCAAGCAGAATTTGTTTTTCTTAGTATTGAAGAAGAATTTCAGAGGATTACTTTCTGTGAAAGTGCTAAACAGACATGCATTTTTCTTGAGTCTGTTCCTACTGAAATACAAATCATTCACTTTGCATATTCAACTATCTTAAAATAAATATTAGTTCAATGTACAATGTCTTTAAATAATTTTAGTCTTAAGTATTCAGACAAATTTACCTTCTGTACGTAAAATTAAATAAATAAAAACTTCAGAGGGACTGAAGTTTAAAATGATGTGCATTATCTTTCACTATGCTTCATAACATAAATCCTGATGCAGGTGTGAGAGTACTTGATTTTTGTGATCCATAGTGACAAAGAATGACAAATAATTAGAAGCGTGGAATATTTTTACATAGTTGAAAAGATACTGTGCCTGTAAAAATTTCAATCGAATATTAAAGATCATAGTAGAAATGAAGACAAAAATTCAGTAAATTACTTGACACTACAACAAATTAGATAGCAAACCAAAAATGCCTCACCACTTATGGGGTCATTGTGACCTTTAGTCCCCAAATGCCACTACAGTGAATAAGACTGCTTGCCTCTGAATCACCTACTTCTCCTTCTCCTAGTTTTAGAACTGATCTTGGCTTTCAGACTGTTCTTCAAACACGGTCCAAGTAGTTGCAGTTCCTCCGTTCATGGCTTTGGCTGACTATCAGGTTTGGCTTCTGCGGTATAAGTTATAGCTCTCATACCAGCATATATCTGCTGCTGCTTAGAAGACAGATGTGGCTTCTAACAGGTATTGTAAGGGTCTGAAACTGAAACTCTTCTCCAGAACCATTGGCCCTTGGCACTTTAACCGCTTTGAAAGACATATAGTAATGAACATCAGCAATAATGCTGTATCATTGCTCAGCAGACTCAGTTTCTCCTAGCCAGCCATTACCCCTAGGAAGATGGGTGCCTAGCTGCACTGCGCTGTCTCCCTTGTACCTCCTAGAAGGCAAGGAAAATCCTAGTCATGAAAAATGCATAGAGAGAATTGCAAACATAATAACAGTAGAAGTATCTAGTGACACAGGAGAACTCTTTGCCTTTCGTGGATGTTTAAACAAGAAAAAGTTTTTAACTGCCAAATTTCTGTGATTTCTGTGAAATCTAAAATAGATATATATGGCATGATCAGTACTGTCTCCTGGGGGTCATTTGCTTACAAAATTATCTTCCTACCATTGTTGAAAAATGGTCCAAATTTTTTCTTTCCAAAAGAAATGGAATGGGAAAGGAAATAGCTAATGTGTCAGATGAGGAAGAATTGGTATTGTATGACACCGACAAGAAAAGGAGAAAAGGCAAATCCCTTTTAGAAAGCACTTTTTGTGATAAGTTATACAGCAACATCACTAAAAGGAACAATTTTTTACTTGTACCTTGCCAAGGGTAACACATTTAAGCCTTATGAATACTAAACAACTGTCCTCCTACACCTTCTCCTGATAGCATTTAATTACCATGTTATTTCAAGTTTATATGACCTTGATACATTAGCCTATACTGAATCTTTAGTGCACACCGTTCTCTCTAACAGAGGTACAGAGCTAGCAGCAGAGGCTAGCCAGAACCTGATGTGATTCATTTTGATACCAGAAATTAAAAATTAATAGAGGAAAGGAATAGTGGTCTTCTAATTGAAACAGTGATTGAAATTTTCAGTACACTTCTGTTTTTTCAAATTAGGCAACAGTTCATCATCCTGTCTTGATGAGGTTAGGTCTTTAAAAGCACTTCATCTCTTGGTGCAATGTTAAAAAGATGTTTCCAGTCTCTTAAGCCACATGGATTTTAGAGCTCTTCTGGTTTTTGGAATAGGCAGGTTTGTTTAAGTTTTAAACAGTCCGAACATTCAATATTATGAATCATGAAGGCGTTGGGGGAGTTACTGATTGCAGTCCTTCTACAATTACCTTGTTCCCCCTAAGTCCTTGGCCAGGAACTATTACCCTGAGGGGTTACCTTGCTTAGGTTTCAACACAGGTTTGGCCTTTCTGTCCACTCTTAAAATACATTTCTGTCAATACTCATTTTTTCATGCCTTCAGCAAGTATAAAATATATAAAGCTGGAAGGTCAATACTACTTTTTTTTAAATATAATTCATCATGCTTACAGCATTAATGATGTTATTCTGTAGAATCTTGGATTAAAGTCATGGCTCTAGGATTAGAAGCCAAAACCAATGAATCCTATAACATCTGGATAAAGCTCTCAGTAGGAAAAAGAAAAGAAGGGGAATCATACCAAGCATGCTGACATCCTAGCATTGCGACCACAGCACCACCCCTTGTCCTTCAAGTACTGACACATGGGAAATCCCCACACTTCCTCTGGGCAATCTGCAAAATGGTGAAAAAAAAAAAAAAAAGGCACAGCTTTCATGGGTTATTCTTCTCCTACTTACAGAATACACAATGTATTGAGCAAGCTGAACAGTAGTTTATGGTAGCAGAAACGCTTAACTGTTCTAGTCCAGTACCAAAACCCGTCGTAGTGTTACAAAAAACGTGTTTTCCCTGTAACAGATGTTTTCAGTTTATGCTGAATTTCTGATATTCCACATTTTCCAAAACAATTTTAACCTAGTGTCTTTTATGAAAATCCACTGAAAAAATGTTCCAAGGGACAAGAGAAGAGTTTGCAAATACTTATGGCACCCCATGCCATGAGTCACAAGATGTAAGCCGGGCAGCCATTCAATGTAGTAGGACTTCAGAGTCACTTCTCATTGGGTTCTCCCTCTATCATGAACATCTTTCAAACATCACGTGGAACAACCTATATTTGTTTATTTCAGTTCTGAAGGCCTGTGCTTTACTGCGATGCAGAATGTTTTCCAGAAAAGAGCAGCTGCAAAGGCTCTTGCTGTTTCTTCATAACACCAAGAAGCATTTGCACCACAATCTGTGCTCAGTTTATTTCAGTATCATTAATATTTTGAATAACAACACAGTTCTTCATGTTTAACACTCATGCAAATGTGGGAAAACTAAAGTACAGAGATTGCTTTATAGATTTTCATAATAACCAGTTTTAAATGTAGACGAACTCTACAGTGTTTTGAATTTTCATTAGCACATTTGTCAGCTGATTTTTTTAGAATGCTGAGTAAGAATTACTACTTTCTTTAAAAAAAAACCAAAAAATTGGCTAGGATCCTGGCTTTTTAGCGTAGAAAGATGACTCGGGCATATTTAAAGATAAATCAATGTAACAGGGTTAAAAAAAGGACAGCAGAAATATGATTCTTTGAATTTACCAAAAGTCTGGGATACTAACACATTTTGTGAAAGTTAAGTGAAGAAAAAATGGAAATAGGAAACCATAAAGGATACGACTCTCCTTCCCACGGCAAAAGCCCACAGGTTTCTAGCAGTAGCCCCCAGTCTTTGCTGATTTCTACAGAGTAGCAGCGAGCAGGTGGTCTTCTGCAGGCAACCTGGCGCTTTGCTCTCTTTTTAGCCCTGAGAAATCTCAGAAGCTTTTAGGGAACGACTACTGGTTTGAGGAAAAAGGAGGTTAGTGCTGGATAATTAACATAAAGAAGAAGAACGTTCCTTTAGATACAAAGATGAAATTTGACAAAGCAGACTGCAACTGGTTTCCACACTAGGAATGTACTAAGAATTTGTAAGTGCCTCATGACAATATAAAACATTCATTAACTTCAAGTCTAATTATTGTGTACATGGAATAAAACTGAGTATTCCTACCACAGGGATGGTAATAAGAGCTTATTAAATATATTTTTTGCGAAGTTAACAATGGCTGCCATGGTTCCTATTGTATGAATCACACTAATAAGTCTTTCTAGTACATATGGTAAAAGATTTTGAAATAAAAATTTGCAAACTGAGTTAGAAAGATGCAATCTTTTCAAGTTACCCCTTCTAATTTACACCCTGTCCTCTAGGCAAACTAATCATCCATGCAAGTTAAAGTTGCTACCCGCTGAGCTACAATCTCAATAATAGTGCACTGTACTCATGCATAATTCTGAAGAATTTATGACACCTTCGAAAAAGATAATTAGGCAAAGCACCATCTTCATTTAAGTTATTGAAACTGTAAAGTAGGAAAAAAAGAGGGAAACTAATGCTCTTAGAATTTTTTGTGTATATCCAAAGCTGACCACATATCTACAACACTGCCTTGAGTTCTATTTATTTTTCCATATCCAGTCCACTCTCAATCATGCTGCTGGTTAAAAAAAAAATATTGTAGGATGACTATATTGCTATAAAGTTCATATATTTATGACCTATATTTTAAAACTCTGGAAATACTGTTAATGCCTGCAACTATTTTCAGATATACTTAATATTATATAGCTCACTAATTACCATTTTGTGCTTCTATCTGACAACACAGCAGCTGTTCTAAACCGTATAAATGTCAAAAAAACATTCAAGCAACATTTTAAGTATAGGTATTCTATGGAAGATTTCACAGCAAACAGGTCAGGTGTTCAACTGTGCATGAAGCAATCGTGTTATAATTTAATATAGAGGAGCCAATCAGACAGAATTCTCCTTCCCATGAGAAGTTAACAAAATGGGGAATTCTAGGTAATGATTTGATGAGCTGAACTGAAGCTATGCTGGGGTATAATCCTAGAACCCTTTAGTTAAGTAGCTATTACTTTACCTCTAAGCTAACCTCTTAAAAAGACCAGATCACACATCCAACAAGACAAATTGCTGCAAATAATGCACCAAAAGAAATAATTGCAAAAAAAAAAAAAGTAATTCCATTACTTTCTAGAATAAAATCTATAAACCACACTACAAATTTAATGTGAATCACTTACAGAAGAAGAGAACATAGGAAACATCATAGAGTTAAAGCAGCATCATAAACAACATGAAAAGTTGTACCCTAGCCCAGCTTTGTGGAACAGGATGGTTCACTGGAAACCTACACAGATAAAATATCAGTTTTGGTAGCTTGAAGATACTTGCTGTTATTTTTCACTGTCCCCATAAATGGGATGCATCCGGCTGAAGTGAGGAAAGATACTCATCAAAATCACCCAGTTACACATAGCAGGGTAAGATAAAGCACAGATTGCACAGAAACATATAATGCCAAATAAAACGGAAAAGAACAATTCCAGCCATTAGACAGAAAACAAATTCCTATTATTTCCCTCTGACTGAGTTTAGTAATATTTGTAGTTTCATGGAAGAGTTTTTAAATGTCTATGTTTAACCAAACTAATCCCGTCTTTACCATTCTTTTTTGACAGTAAAGAACATTTTTCTGATAGCCTAACATCTCCCTAGAAAAATATTTTAATAGGGACTTTCTAAATTTTCACCACTTTTTTCCATGACAAATTTTTTCATCTCTTTTGAAAAACAAACAAACTTTTTGGATCTTAAAACATAGGTGGGAGAATCCTTTTAAATATTTGGATACTTTAAGCAATCCCTCAGTAGATTTATTAACTCTACTTGTGACCACAGGTATGTCTCATGACTGACTGACTAACTTCAGTGGCTAATTTCTCACTCCTCTAACAGGCAGAAATGCTATATGGAGAAGCTGTCTTGACTACAGTATATTATGTACTTGAAATCCTATGGAGCAGATTAACGCTTTGGGAAATAAGTGCAAATACATCCAGTTGCCAGCCAAAACTGAAAAATATTCATAGAATTTTTCACTCAGTGCTGTCTAGCAAAGGAGAATACAAAGCCTCAGGTCTATATTGGTAAAACATTTTAAATCTGAGTGAATGTAAAGTCTCATATTTTACCATCAACTGAACAAGAATAAATTTTCTATGAAGTATGTCAAATTACCTTTCCACTTCTTTTGGGAACCCAGTACTGCTATTGTTTTTTAATATTTTGTCAGAATGAAGTTCTTATTTCTTAATTTGGTCCTGGAAGTCATATGTTATTTTCCATCCTCTAATTATTTAGACCTTTTTGTAAGACCTTCAGTAAATTGTTCTTAAGCTTTGTAGAGGAATCGGACCTCCATTTTGTGCAATTTTTGTAATACTGCAATACTAGCAGCATATACCATTTGGAGTACCTGTACTATTTTGAACTTCGTAAAGGATTTTCCCGCTTTCTATTTAACTTCCAAATGAAAAAAATGGCAATACATATGGACATCTGGTACACTGAAAATATTATACTGAGTAGTAAAAAAGTATAAATCACAACAAATATATATTTATAATTAGATCAACTACAACCTCCCTCATCATGATTTAATTCTGTCTGGATACAGAGAAAAGTTTCAGGTGAGCCTTATTGCTGTTATTATCCTATTCACAGATCCATTAAGACTCTGAGTGGCTCAGCAGCGTTTCAAAGAAATTTAGAAGAGCTGTTTAACTAACCAAACACTTAAGTGTAGCTAGGGAGCAGGATTTCCAAAAGACAGAACACAATGTTTTTTATTTATGCTTCCTTTCTTGGTAGTTATAGAAAAAATATCTGGCAGTAGAAGTAAGATGAAAGGATTTCATCCTGGCTAATCCTTCTGTACATGCACAGAGGTTTCCAAGGAGGTTCAGGAGAATGGGACAAGCTTCTCCACTGTCTTTAATATTAGGCCTTCCATAGTTCTTCAACTCTAAGTAAGATACAAAATTTCTAGTGCGCTAACATTTAAAATTTGCTTTGCACAGCTTTACAGCACTATACAGTTTCTGTGAAACAACAGGACCAACAGGTTTTTTTGTTACCTAGACAAATAAGCTTAACTAGGGTTCCATGTGGTCTTGCAGTTTCTTGTTTATCTTTCTTCGCTCACTTTCCATGAAAACATATTTCATTTATGCTTCTCACCTTCTTACTTTCTTGCAATTCCCAGCTGTTCTGAACTGCAGCTCCCAATACAACAGATGATAATTTGTCATGTTTTCTGCTTTACCTTCTGGAAGAGATAGTTTTATTGAGATAATGTATTGAACACTATTTGTTACACTCATCCTGGCAGAAACAATCCAAATTTTGTCACGAAACAATGCCTATCCCAATGGTTAATGGGTAATTTATTAAAAAAAATAATAATCAGGGTTTTGTTTCACTTTTGTGGTATGGCATAGATGATTATAATATCTGTTTTGATAATTTTCATCTGCTCTTTAAAAATGAAGTAATACAAATAAGTTATTAAAAATGGCAAAGTACTATATAAAATAGAGGATTCTGATTTTCTTGAAATCTACTTTAACTTTCTATTCTATTTCTAAAATTTTAAGATTGTCTAGTATATACATAACAACATCAGAAGAGGTTGCATGTGGCAAAGAGAAGGCAGAAATATCCTTTTAGTGTACAGGCCGAAGTTCTCACTCTATTCATTGTATTTTGTTTACTCATCATATACATATACATACAATCATATACTCCTTAGAAAAGCAAGCATTGCTTATTTCATTCCTAAACTTTACCTTAGGCAATTTATTATTGAAATATTGTGAAACATCAGTCTCTTGAAGTGTTTCAGCAGGAGAACATCACTTCAAGAGAAAGAGAGCTTATTCAAATTTAGTAGTTATGCTGATTGTACACCCACAGCTAGTGTTGTATGAAACCACTCACACAATAGGTTTTAGTGACAAGTATCTTAAACTTCCTTTAAAAATTACCATTAAGGCTGAAATCAGTTTCTGTATTGAACTTCATCTACCAATTTTTGCTGTTTGTTTTAATATAGAAATGTATTAATGATTTGAAATGTTAATATTAAAATGTTAATATTGAAATGAAATGTATTTCAAAATGGTATAAATATTATCAGTAGTTCCTAATAATAACATTCAGTGAGTTATCACTGTTGTTTAATCTTGTCAGTTCTAAATACTTAAATATATCTTTGTCTCCTACCACTTAAAAACTGCATTGGATAAAAGCACCTATATCTACATTTATTTCTGAAGTGTGATCAATATCAGCCCATGTAAATTATTGCATGCAGCATTGTAATGTAGAAGTACTCCTAGGAGAACTTCAATTTCCTTTTATATTTTCTTATCTTTTTTTTTTATTACATTAAAACAGTCACATCTCCTACTCGTTTGCTATTATTTTGATATTAACATCTATTTTAGCTGGTTCCTTCCTGATGTCTTAGCGTCTCGTCTTTGTCCATCCTCACAGTCCCTACCCCCAATTTCCAGATTCCACTACAATTATGAAGTATAATACCCCAATTTGCCCCTCTACTTCAGTGTAAGATGCTTAATTCCCACTGATTCATGGAGCTGTTTCTAGAAGGTTTTATTCATTTATTTCATTTTCGCAGTTTCAAAGCATGAGAAACATGGAGTTCAGATACTTATTAATTAACTTCAGTTGCATTTTTGTACTTCACATCCAGTGCACTTTAGTGTCTGTGATCTCTTTCTGTGATCATGAAAGAAAAAAAAAAGATGAAAATAAAAGAAACAGAAGACTATGTGAAGGCTCCATTTTGAACTCTTCCTGGGCAGCTAGAGAATACTGAAGGAAAAAATAAAAGGAGTGCCAATTGTACAGAAAAAGCACAACTGACTGAAGATCAGACACAGCTGTCAGAGTGAGGTAACTGTACAAGAACTGCCAAGGACATTGAAAAATCTCTGTATTAATCATATACTTGTTGGCCAACAATGCTTTGGGATTCTCATCAAAGACAAGTAGATGAGAGTAACATGGCATGGCACCTAAAACCTGTACATGGCTGAATCTGCAAGGCTGGCACCAAGATCTGCCCTTCAGCTATTTAATTCAAAGAGCAATACCTGAGAGGTAACAACCATAGGAATCATATCCTTCCTTGGGTAGTTCCTGATATATTGATGGTCAAGAAAAAAAAAAAAAGCTATAATAAGTAGGACTAAATTATTCCCTTTCCCCTTATTCCTAATTATCCTCTGTCCCATCACTCCTATTTTAGTATTTCAAGTTGTAGAAAATCAATGCATCCTTAAGAATATATGGTAAATGGTCAAATTGCATCTTTACCCATATAAAAAGCTGTGATCTAAAAAGCCTTGGGAGGATCTCCTTGTGTCTAACTAGAGCCTTCCTTCTTCCAAAGAATATAACCAGCATTCCTGGAAGTGTAAAACTAAATAATAAAAAAAAAAAGTAGGGCACATTTGAGAACTGTAAATGGCATTATAAATGTAAACCCATTTCCCTTCTTCTCTTTACTTTTTTGTTCTCCTTTTTTTTCTTTAAAATTATTCTTATTAAAATGTTCTTTGTAGAGAAAGGGATCTTTGTATCTATTACTCTGAACACAATAACACATGATTAATAACAGAAACACATTACTGAAAACTAAAAGGAAACCTAGAAGGGCAACATCAAGTGAAAGATGAATAACTGGTTACTGACAGTTTTATGTCAGTACTGGCATTTCAGTAGGGGCTACAGTAAGGTAGGGATGAACCCCCATTCTTCTAGACTCTTGGAAGGCCTTGAATGACTTACAATCTAGACAAATCAGAGAAGCAGAGTGAAGATGGTGATGATTTGCTCAGGCTCAAAAGTAGCTCATAGAAGAAGCCTGGTCTCCCAGGAGCAAACAGAGTTCATTCTAGTACTACCAGCAAATCCAGGGACTGCCATAAAAATTGAGATTAGTATCTGTGACAGGAAATTAAAATAAATTCTTTGCTAACACTGTATTAAAATATTGCTTTTTAGACTTGTTACCTAATTCTAGGAAGTCAGCATTAGTCATATTAAAAATCAACAACAGAAGCATAAAACTCCAACTAAAACACCCGGTGAATAAGAAATAAATATGGCAGATGTATAGTGTATTAAATACTATGCCATTTCCACTTATGATTCAAAATACAGTAGTCGTTTTCCAAATGCACAAACAAAAATATTTACTAGTAAAAAGAACATTATATTCTGGTACTCAACATCTCAAATATAATATTAAAAATTTTACATTTTTGCAAAGTGCTGATTACAACCGTATTAACTGGAAAAGAAAATTACCTCTAATTTTTAAGTTAAATTACCTGGAAAAGGTCTTATTTTTACTGGTAGACATGGTAAATGTATAAACTCTTTTTAGTGCAAAAATAAAATGGAATTATAGGATAAAAAAAAATCCATAAACTGCCCTAAAAATGTTGTGATGGGTTGACCTTGGCTGGACGCCAGGTGCCACCAAGCTGCTCTATCACTCCTTTCTTCAGCAGAATAGGCAGGAAGAAAATGAGATGGAAAAGAAAAAAACCTCATGGGTCAAGACAAAGGCAGTTTAATAAAAGCAAAAGCAAAGGCTGTGCACAGTAGCAAAAGGAAAACAAGATTTTATTCTCTACTTCCCATTAGAAGGTGATGTCCAGCCACTTCCTGGGCAGCAAGGCTTCAGTACACATAGTGGTTGCTCCAGAAGACAAATGTCATAAATAACGAATGCTCTCCCCCACCCCCCTCCTTCCTCCTCCTTTCCCCTAGCTTTTATCTCTGAGCTCACATCATATGGTATGGAATATCTCTTTGGTTAGTTTGGGTCAGGTGTCCTGGCTATGTCCCTTCCCAAGATTTTGCCCCGCCCCAGCCCACTGGTGGTGGGTGAATGTTGGAGACACAGCCTTGATGCTGTGCAAGTGCTGCTCAGCAGTAGCCAAAACACTGGTGTGCTATCAACCCCTTTCTATGTACCAACAGAAAGCACAGCTCTATGGGGGCTGCTGTGAGGAAAACTAACTCCATCTCAGCCCGATCCAATACAAATGTATAAGCTAAAGAAAGAGTATTTTTATACTAACTCTTTCTATATTGATCAAATATTTTTCTTAATTTTATTATTTACAAAAATTTATTGTCTTAGACTGCACAATGGAATATTCTGCAGTTTCTTTTAATAAACCCCAAACAAAAGGGAAATTAATTTCAACGCTGGCAAAGGCTGTTTTATACACTAGGCTTAGAGAAAACTCCCACTGAAGCCAATTACCACGTTTTCATACTACTGGACATCTCTCATAGCACTCAGTTAGCAAGGCGTGACACAAATTTTAAAAAGTAAAAGAATTTATATCCTAAATCAGACAAATCCCATTTGCAAAGTAGGAGAAAGAGATATAACATATGTATAGACGCAGTCTGTAGCTACCCTTATATATCTTTTAATGTAACCAGTAACATTAACAAAACTATATTTTATACCTCCTACTTCTAATTCTCCTCATCCCAGTCGTCATTAGCTGGCAAATGTATGTCTTAGTGGAAATAGGTCTTCTGTAATAAAAATGAGATACACCTATGTAAGAACTGTAGGAGTGGATATACCATTAGTTATAATATATCAGACGTCTTCTGATATATTATAACTCTTCTTGTAACATCCAAGTTGGAATTTACACTCAAAGGTCACAACTGCACATTACATTTTTCTCACCAAGGCCCTGAAACTGCAACACTCAGTGCAGAAAACCACACTTAAAAGGAACACTGCTGAAGTCTTTCAAATACTACAGATTGTTTAGCCTACTTATGTGTTGTAGACTGAAGGATTAGAACGTGTGCAATTGTATATTTACATTGACATTATGCTACAAGATGTGTAAAAAGGCAATATCCTAAGACTTATAAAAATCAATCATTATCACTAAAACTGTGGAAGATATATTAAATGATGTCACAGAAACTATATTTCAAGATGGGAAAAAGTTTTCTGAAGTGTTTGAAAATGGCATTTGTTTCCAAAAGAAAGCCTTCTCTTTTTCTTATTTCAGTTTGAGAGATGTTTTGAATTTGTTCTCCCTTGTCAAATACGACAATGTGTTTATTTGCCTGGTTTGGTATAAAATACACAATGTAAGAGATTTTATCTTGAAACAATCCTTTTTTTCCCCTGCTTCATAAAAGGTAAATAGACAATTACTTGATACTTTATTTTTTCAAAAGACTATTATTACATTCCTGCAGATGTTACTGAAATAAGTGGTATATTGAACATGTGTAGTTCATCATTTTCATGATTTTTCGTTTCCAGAGAATTCATGTTAGAGTCTTTAATGACTAGTGGAGAAAAAGGCATTGGTTCACATACCATAAGCTCTTTGCTCCTGACAAACAAAAGCTGTCACTATGCACAGACTCTATTCTTACAGAAGGCCGAGAAGGAATTACCCTATTCAGACCAGCAGAAAATATACAGCGGCCTCAACAATGCTATAAATACTACCATCCAAACAGGAGAGTAATCTTGCTTACCAAGGATTTATAGCTTTAGTAATTCTTCTAGCTCTCAGCATAATTAGTCTTTTTGCACTTGATCACAATAACAGTCATTATAAAAAAGTGAAGCTTTTTTTCTTCTCAGCTGTGTAATTTTTATTATGTTCTACATATTGTGACTCCATTTCAGAACGTGAAATTGTTAGGGTATTATTCGGAGTCTCCTTGAGAGAGCACAAGTTATTTACCTGTGTTCTGCAAGGTGACAGAAGAAAAAAGGTTATTAACAGATAACTTTCTTAGGTCAGTAGTGTAATTGGCACAAGCAAACAAAACATTTTCCTTTCAGTGGTTATAAACGTAAAAAATAATTCTGTATGTTCTTTTGATAATAATTTGTATAGACCTCAATTTTTCTTTAACTTTAATCTCAAATGTCTTTGACCTTTTGCAGGTATCTCAGCGTCTACAGAATTTCTTATAAATAGATAGTAGTTACAGGACAGCCATTGTGATAGAGTTGTAACAGATGGCTCAAGGAAACAAAGCATGGAAGAAAAGCTAAATGCAGTTCTTAAGCTAAAGTCCTGCTTCATAGAAGGAACTCATCAGATGAAATATCTAAAACTGAGGGATCTCTAGAAGAAGTTAGAGAAACCTAAGTTATAAACATAAAAAAATTTGGCAAGGCCATATGGCATTCATCCAAAAACTAAAACCAGGATGAAACTGCCAAACTGCAGCGTGCAACTTCTTGATTAAAACTGTTTGGTTCTAGAGAACTGAAAAGCATATAATGTAATTAATGCTTATGAAGAGCTCAACGGAAAGTTAAAGGAGCTTCCAAGCAGGAACCCCCACATTTATATGGAGAGAAAGTATTTTAAAGAATAGAGTAATTGGATATATGAGCAAATATAACATATTTGGGAAGAGTCAACGTGACTTTCTTAAAGGGAAGTCGTATCTCACAAACATATTGGAATTTTTTTTGAAGGCTTCAAATAACACTCAGACAAGAAATATAGAGTGGATTTCCAAATGGCATTCAACAAGACCATTAGAGAAGCTATCAAAACACAGAACAAGATAAAAAGTATTCCTATGGGTAAGTAATTGACAGAAACAAAGGATGGGAATAAAATACCATTTTCCACAGAGGACAGACATCACCAGCAGAGGCCTAAGGAGACTTGTGCTGGAACAGGTTGTTGATCAAATTCATAAATGATCTGGAAAAGTTAATGAAGAGTAGGACAAAGTTTGCTTATGATCCTAAGCATAATAAAAAATAGAGCCATTTCAAATATAAATTAGAGATGAAATGGCATATACAATTCAATGTAGATGAAAGTGATTCAGATTGGGAAAAATATTAACTTTAAGCATACAATGAATGGTTTTGAACTGAGAGCTGACAGTTTGATGAAAAGATCAGCCCAGTACTAAGAGGGAAAAAAAAGAATTATTAAGGAAAAAAAGAAAACACTATTATGCTACTATATAAATCCATGCTGCACCTGAATCTTAAATACTGTGTTTGGATTTGTTTTTCTCACTTCTGAGAACAAGTAATACCACCCAACAAGGTGCAGAGAAGAGAAACAGGATTGTTTTAAGTAAGGAATGTTTTAATAACAGGAGCAAGTGATATGAAAAATTAAAGCTGTAAGACAGACAATGGGGGAATGAAAAATCTGTAAAATCATGAACAGGATGGAAAAATAAATAGGAACAGATGTGTACTGGCTTCTACATCCAAATTTGAGGGGTATAAAAAAGAAACATGCAGTTAGTGGCCCTAAAACAATTAAAAGGAAATGCTTCTTCATGCAACAAGCAGTTGATTTCTTACTGTAGCATGCTATAGATGCTAAAAGTTTTTGTATGTTCAAAAGTAACCTGAAGGGTTCAAGGAACAAAAATCCATCAAGGGCTATTTAATGCAAATATATTGCTTTGTTCCAAGAAGCTCATGACCCAAAACATACTGTAAGCATGAGAGGGTATTTGGAGGAAGCATTGCTATGATTTTATACTCTTCTATACATGCCTGCTGTTGGCCTCTATTGAAGACAAGATACTGGAATAGAAGAACCTTTGATGTTAACAAATTGTATGATTTCCATGTCTTTACTATGGGGGCTGAAGACAGGCTGTATGTACATTTTGTATCTTTGGTCTATTTTGTTATAAAAATATGATTTTATATAAAGTCTTCTTTCATATACTGAAGCCACATCTGTCAAAAAACGCCTGAAAATGTGATACAAGCAATGTAGACATTCAAACAATACTCTCAGGTCTATGAATGTAGCAGGCAGAGTGAAAGCAAGCTAATCCATTAACATATGAATTCATACTTTGATAGCAAAGCAAAGAATTATAGATATTCGTTACCTGTAGAAGTGGAGACAGAAAAAGTTTGTAAAATTCTCAGCTATTTCAAGTATTTAAGAATATTGAAAAACTCAGCTAAAGATGTTTCTAATATAGCATCATGAATATAATGAAAGTTTAGTGCTTATTTCAAAGTTGGGATTATCTCAGTGGATTTACACGAACTTAAACTAGTCAAAGAGCTGTTTCATAGTGTGTTTCAGTCATAAAAATAACATGGAAATTCTGTCACTCAGCTTTTTCATTCCTTTAATAAACTCCACTAATATTAATGAAATTACAACAAATCTATATTCAAAAGTGTTAGGCTTGGATCGTAACCAACGGACAATTATTTATCTTTGGTGATGCTGAAATCCTTGAGGATTCATATTACAAAGTGATACCAAAATCTTCCATGCATTTTCCAGTACTAGGACAAAGACAGAGTAATTATTGAGTAAAGATTATTTAAAATGAATAAGTAATTGCAAACAATGATATAAAATTCTCAATAGCACCTTCTGAGTTTGGAACTAAATGGAACTAAATGTTATTTTTCCTTCCCCTGAGATTTTTCAGTGGAAAGTAATCTTTATTGCCCTCATCAAATTCCTTCCTATTTTGTCTCTTTGTATACACTGC
The DNA here is from genome assembly GCA_034008185.1 of Gorsachius magnificus. NCBI lineage: Eukaryota > Metazoa > Chordata > Aves > Pelecaniformes > Ardeidae > Gorsachius > Gorsachius magnificus. The sequence continues at coordinate 172,738,101 of CM067081.1, forward strand.
CAAACTTAGTCAAGGCAGCACTGAAACACAAGTAATGCAACCTGTTTTAGGTCTTCCATGGCATCTATCTTCAATGACGTAGTAGTATCTCAGTCCACTTCTAGGGTTTCAAAGAAAGGAGAGGAACTACTTAAACTGCCTTTTTCCTTCATGGGGAAGCCTAAATCTTCCTTCATAGTTCATTGAGTTTGCATTTTTCCTAAAAATCCCATCACGGAATCGGATTTTCCTGGGGGAAACAGTGGCAAAGAAAAATGTTCTTTCATTTCAGGAAATAGAATCAATTGCCATCAAAATAATTTTCAAAATCCAAACCTAGGGTACGCTTTAGTTACCATGCATTATAGAAACCTTGGCTTTCTCAGTTATAAACTCTTACTGTGTACACACAGAGAATTATAAATGTAAGATAGCTTCAGGTTTTAATGTATTTTTGCTACATTTATTCACGAAAAATACTTTAATAACTTAAATAGCTAATGCTGTCATTTAATGTCTGTAAAATTTACCTAGTTAACGTTTTTTCAAATTTCTTTTTTTTTTTCAGGATCAATTTTGATAGAAAACATCTGGGTTTTAGTGACTAGTTAGCTCTGTCACAAATTCATGGAAATGTGCCCTGTGCAGCAATATCTAAAGATGCCTTAGAAAGGAAATCAAGCTTTTTGATCTTTTGCTTGGAAGTGTTTTCCTGTGTTGCCATGGTATCAGTGATAGCTATTTTAAGATATTGGCTGTGGAATATCTTTGAAAATATACCTAGGCAACACATAAATCATCTGTACTCTAATACTTCTAAAACAGTGACTAATCTTTCCATATTTCAGTGGAACCGAGTGATATGAAGCCATTATGCTTGCGTAAGGAATCCTTTACAAAATTCAGTTTTGAAATCTTCATCTGCTGAATCCACCTTATTCAAGGGCTTTTCTGTTTTCACAAATCTGATAAAATTCTGTACGTGCATTTTGACTACCCTTTGCATCCCTTTTGGTTCCCTTAATTATGTTCACTACATTTTATAAGTTAGAGCATAACAAAAAAAAGTTTGTATTTATGTAACTTGAGAGTCCAAGACTCTTACTCTTCTGGAAAAGGTTTGCTGGCTTCTTCCAGAGTGCCTTATCGACAAGTGATTCTTCACAGCTTCCAGGCTGGCTCTAGAATTCCTCAGCCCAGCATATTTCTTCTTTTTCCTAGAGCAGTGACCTGACATTGGAAACCCTTACAAAAGCTGGAGTTCATGATTAGCAGTACTCAAGCTAACCTCAAAAAGGGTTTCTATCAGACAACTATCATTGAAACTACCTACACAATTATACCTATGTCTTATTTTAAATTACGAAATACTTGTAAGTAGCTCCTTAGCAATAGTGACGTTCATGTGTTTTTTCCTCAAAACAGAGGATATCATATTGAAGAATTTCCCTAGTTTATAGACTGGTACTGATGTGTTTGATTGTATGGAGGATGGAAGGAAGAGAATTACAATACAGAAATGCATCAGTTCCTTTTTAAGGGAAGTCAAGTCTTTTTGAAAATATCTTAAAAGTGCAGTTACTGTCTGTTAAAGGATAATTACAGTCCAGCTGGTACATTGCCCCAGAAATGTATTAGCTGAATGTAAGATATAACAGCTCCCCAAAATCCTAAGAATAGCTCCTAAACAGAGGCACAGAGTTTGTTTTAACCTAAAATTCATTAGCAAACTGATTTTTTTCCAGAAAAACTGTCATAATGGCTCACTATGTAAATAGGTTTATGTAAAAAGTCTCTAATACATAGTAAAATCCTTACTCCTCTGATTTAATTGACTATTCAATGCAGTAACAGAAAAGCCCCAAAGGAATCAATAATACTAATGGTTAAGTGCATTTTATCCACAGAAGAATCTCTGTACAAATAGCCAATTCTCCTTAGAGAAAGCCAAAGTAAAGCTACTTAGAATTTTCCAAGAACTGTCATAATATTCCTTATTAACTGAAACTTAGTATTTGGTACTGCTTACTACAACAGCGCGAAATTTAAAGACAGGTGTTAAAAGTCACTGGCTTCAACTTCTTAAAATTGAATTAAAATTTGTTTTTCTCACCTCTGATAACAAACAATACCACCCAAAAAGGTGCAGAGGAGAGAAGCAGGATTGTCGTAAGTAAGGAACGTTTTAATAACAGGAGCAAGTGATATGAAAAATTAAAGCTGCAAGAAAGACAATGGGGGAATGAAAAATCTGTAAAATCATGAATGGGATGGAGAAAATACAGCACCTCTTGGTTGTTGTAGTTACTAATAAATGAAAACAAAGGTTTGATCATCTTAAGACTTCAAAATTATTCCCAGCATAATTGGAAATGTGGTCCCATTACAAAAATTTCCAGACTAAATTAGTTTATTTATAGATACATAGAAGAACACCATATACTTATTGCAGTATTCAAGACTGTGACTACTGGCACCTATTTTCATCAGAAATGCTTCCGAAGTATTCACAACGGGTTCAATAGCAAACTGAATGAGGCTATCTTGCAATATCTTTACTATTTTTTCAATATATGAAAAATGTAAGGCTTTATTCCTTGTAGTCTGTCCCTCAGAGACAAAAAAAAAGCCCAAACATGATAACCGAGGTGATTCAATAGCCTGACAAAAATAGCATAGTAACATTTTGTTGATATTTTATCAGCTCACCACCTCAGACTTACAAACACTATGCTAGGCATTGAAACAGGTAACATTTATTCCCATGAATATCAGTTAATTCCAATCAATATGAAGTGAAAAAGCAATTTTTCACTGGCCTCAAACAAGACTGATCTTGGTATTAAATAAAACTTAACTGCCAAACAACATAGAGCCCAGCCACCTCAAGTTATGGCAACCGCCAGTCCACAGCAGCTTTTTCGTGGGCTGGCACATCTGCTTTGACTAGGCTGAGAACAACCTAGTCATGGACATGACTAGTCATGAACAACTAGGATGAGAACAACCATCTGCATTTACATTAAAGAAAAAGAAGCAGCAAAGATGGAAAATGTACTACTTTGGGGGAAGGAGCTTTGAGGTGGACTTGCCTCACCTTTGTCCTCGAAAAGATAAAAAAGCTTTTAAACTCGGCAAGAAATTAATATCAATATAAAATAGAGCACTGACATTATTAAAACAGAGAAGCCTTAAAGCTACTAAGTCAAGATACACTTAGTGTAAAATGCTATATAACAGAACTTCCCACTGTGTCCTCGCAGGCAAGCCCTTGCTTATTGGACTGATTTCAAACAAATAAGTGATTTCCCGTGTTGCAGCAAATTCTCTGTTTCTTAGGAAGATCTTCTATCCATCACCGCAGAGATCTAGCTTTAAGTCTGCATCCTACTATTCAAACTAGTGTCTCCATGTAAGGCTTCTACAGGGCTCCGCAATCTCTGATTGATGCCTAGATTAGCCAATAGCTTCCCTGAGTTTAGTGTCAGAGCCTGGGCAAGTGAAGGAGATGATATTCGCTCAGGGACCACACAAGCAAACTGGAAATACGCAAGTGCATGTGACCAGACAGGCTGCATTTCAGGAAGCGGGGCAAGTGGCTGGTGTCACATGAAGGCCACACTCTATCATGTTTGAAAGGTCACGTCCATCAAGGGAAGTTCCTGATGACAGGAAAAAGGCAAACATCACACCCATCTTCAGCCTAGCCTCCGTTCTCAATAAATTTATGGAGCAAATTTTCCTGGAATCCATGCCCAGGCCCATGAAGAACAAGAAGGAGATTGAGAATAGCTGGCCAGAATTTACCAGGGACTGGCAAACTTTATTGCCTTCTGTGATGCAGTGACTGGCTCCATGAACTAGGGGAGAGCATAGTCATAGTTTCCCTTGACTTTAGTGAGGCTTTCAGCAAGGTTTCCTTAGTATCTTTATAGACAAATCAGAAATATATGACTCAGACAGGTGGACTCTAAGGTGGGTAGAAAATTGATAGGATTCAAGCTTAACAGCGAAGCCTGCAGGTTAAGAGATGCGACTATTCCCCCTCTTTAGCACTTGTGAGAGTGAGAGTATCTAGAGTGCTTCTTTGGGCTCTCCAGCCCACCACACTGACTTACACAGTGGTGGCAAAAGGACTACAGGGAAGGTCAAGGAGGGATCTAACTACTCTCTTTGACTACCTAATGGAAAAGGAACAGAAAAGATTAAGCCGGACTCTTCTTGAAGGTTCACAATGAAAAGACAATAGATAATGCACGAGAGATGCAAATTCTAAATGGATAGGAGGAAAAAAACTTTGTGGTGAGGGCAAACATTGGAATGGGCTGCTGAATCACTGCCCTTGGAGATAATCAAAACAGGACTGGACAAGGCCCTGAACAACCTGATCTACGTTGGTTTTGCCTTGCACTGTGATCCGGACCAGATGACCTCCAGAAGCCACTTCTGACTTAAATTAGTTTATCCCAATTCTATGATTTGATCCATTTTGGAAGCAGTACCAAAATTCACTGGCCTCAGACAGCTGCAAGAGGAATTAGTTTACTTCTTGAATAAGTGAACTGTTGGATCCATACCATCTGATTAGTTACAGAGTTCTCTAGCATCCTCTAGAATTCCTTGTCAGTTTGAAATCCATGCATAGGAAGCGTAGACACAAGCTATAGTCCTAATTCTTTCCATTTTCCCTTTGAAGAAATTTTAGCTCTTCAATATTACCAGTCTTTGCACTCTCACCCCTCCACTGTGCATTTAAAAACAAGCCATCTATAGTAGATGTCTTTTCCAGGGGAATACAACAGCATTATAGATTTTAGAATATCTACCCTCATAGTAATAGTAAAAAAAAAATCAAATTTTTTTTGAGCATCACTGGACCTACTTATGTGTTCTTTGCCCCCAAAAAAGAATACTGTAATTTCCTTTTATTCTGCCTAAAAGTTCTTCTTTGAGAACAATTTTTATCCTCCAAGCTGAGAAAAATCAAACAGCTAGAAATTCCAACACGCAATTTGGTTTCATTTCCATATTGCTATGAAACTGCAGTATCTCTTGGCACCATGCATGTATGTCTGCTAGTTTGAACTTTGAATAGCTTATCACACCTGATCCTTTGGTGGTGTCTGAGTAACAAGAATTTCGTAAATCCTTATGCACTGGCCTAGAAAAAGTAATCCTACAGCTAGAACAGGAAGTTGTGTCCTTTTTGCAATAATAAGAAACAATCAAAGGCTTCAGACACACAAACTTAATGACAAGTACCTGAAAAGTTAATTATTTTTCAAAACTCTGATGTTAAAGGAATTGTATGGTTTTTACTAATCGCATTTCTCTAAGTTGGAAATTTTGATTGAATTTTCTTTTTCTTTGTTTTTGGGGTGATTTGAAGTATTGTGAAATAACTGAAACTAACACACTGCAAAAAGTCTTAAAATTGTTGCAGAGCAAGATGAAAACAACATGAAAAGATCATTAAAGCAAGCAAGAGCTAGCATGTGTCGTGGTCAGTCTGGAGCTGTGCCTTAGCTGCCTGAGCAGCCAACTGTTAAAGAGCAGCAGCTGGGTTCCACCTGCTTTTCGGTCCATGAAGTTCCCTGAAAGAGCTGAAATAAACTTTGCCAATCCACCCCCCTCTCAAATTTGGTTGATATGATGATCAGGTTCTAGGACTTCAGCAGACGGTGATTTAGGCAGCTCAGCTATGTACTGCTTGCCTCAGGAAAGCCAGCTATTTAATGTTTTTCATTATGCAGAATTTACCTTTCAAGTAAAGATAGCAACTTTCTATCAAAAATGAAAAAAACCCACATTTGAAAGAAAATTTGCCTATAGTGTGAATCCCCAAACAATTTTCAGGTTGTCTCCCCAGGAAAAAATGTTACATATGTACTGTTCCACAGTGTTCTAAAACTGGCAATACCCCAGAGCACAGCACTCAGATGAGTGGTTTTTGGAGTAATAACTTACATTACAAGGACTTAATTCTGCTCATAGTTGTATATGTACAACTCAACAGAAATGGATGTTACATGCAGACAGCCAAGGGCAAAATCTGGTACAAAATATTTCAAAAGGATGAAAACATATTGGACTAAAAGAGCCTCCACGTTTTACAAGTGAAGTAATGGAATAAAACCAGCTGTATTCATAACCACATAAAAACATTCTGCATTAATGTCCCTAATTTCAGCAAGAATATTAGGAATATTGGCATAACAGAAAAGCTACAGGGCATCCGGGAGTGAATGACCCATATAATGTAATTAAAACCAGTACTAAATAAGCCACTGGAAAGGAACAAACACAAGGAGGTTATTAATTAAAAGGTATAATACTCTCAACATGCAAACTGGCAGCCACAAGTTAAGCTCAGAAGAATTACCTTCTTGGTTTTCAAATTGTTCTGACAACAGATGGTAGCAGCAGCCTACACTGCAAACTGCTTTGATTTCAGGCTTGGCAGTAAAAATTCGTAGTGTATTTGCAGCAAGATCGCCACACGTATGTAGACCCACCATCATACAGTCCTAAGAAGAAAGAGAAAAAAAAGCAGCAATAAAGCATCTCCATCTCCAACTGAAAGAGCACGAGTAACGACAAACTCCAAAACCCAAACATCCTGCAAATGCATATCAAGCTGTAAGGCTTTGATACACAACTCCACGAAGACTCCTGCTGTTCTGTTCTAGAATTCTTCAATGCCTAATAAAAGCTCTGCAGTGCTAAGAAAACATGGTGCATTGCCTCTGTGGGGAGACAGATTGCTCGCCGCGTTGTTCAGGTAAGGAACTACACATCTCTGCACTCCACCTTCCCCAGCCATAAGGAAGCAGAAGTTCAAGAGTACGAATAGCAGCTGGTTTACCAGCATGGAAGGGAACATCTATGACGGGTGACTAGACAAGGACCATTTTGTCTTGTCTTTCCTAGCTTTCCTGTTATCGCTATTACTACCACTGCTGCTTCCTTTTCTTACTTCAGATTTACCGTTGTAAATCTGGCTGGACCTATCTGTGGCATTTCTGCTACTTTAAGTTGCTGAAATCAAAGCCACTTCCTAAATATAGATGTAATGTGACCAGCAGGTCTTACTATTTCCAAAATTGTAGTACCGTTGCAGTTTTGCAGTGTGCCTACTACTGTTCAACAACAAATGGGCATTTTCTTCCATAGCGTGAAGAAAGAACTTCAGCTCCAGTTGCTCTGTTCTTCTGTCCATTCTATTTCCTGCTTTCCTTTTTTCTCAATTTCCCTTTTCCCTGTATTTCTCCATCCAAATTATCCCTCTTCTCACCATTCATAACAAGGTATTTCCCTTCCGGCGCTATTAGCTGGAATCTACATGGTAAACATGGTATTGCTTTGAATTTCAGCTTTATTTATTAACAAGGTTATCAACAAGAAATTAGCCCAGAGACACTCAATTGGGATACATTTCTATAATCATTCTGACTTTATATGCACATGTATTTTTGCTGCTCTGTATCTGATGTTCTCACCCACCTGTATGATACAGTATATGCATGTGTGAAACAGTAAAAGGTCCCATTTCCTCTGTTTTTTCATTCTTCCTGTCCCCCTTCTCACCTTACACTTCATGCTGCTTCTCTGTGCTTGCCCCCGCCTTGTCTCAGGATCCAAAACTTAGGTGGCAAGTTCAGTTTCAGTCCAGCTTAAAGACTTTTTTCCTATCAGTCAGCTTCAGCTCACCATTCCACAAAGCTTTTTTCCACATGCAATTACAGAAACAGTGGAACAAGACTAAAGCTTGGAAGCTAAGGGAAAATGTACACTTGCAAGGGCAGCATTTAAACCCCAGGACAGGAGACGTTAGATTTTTTCAGGAGAAAGCTAGTGGGAGATGACTACCACATGCAAGATAGAGGAAACACATTACAATGCCCCAAACCCCTGAACAATACGAGGGCAGTCTGTGTCAGGTACACTTTTGGACCGTCACCGACTTCAGTGAGGTTGCCTGGGTACAACTGAAAGTACTTTCTGGATCCTTGGCTTAAATGTAGCAAAATTTGACAGCTCAGTATTAGTCCTGGGCTATATACAAACACGTGTTCCTATACCCTTATTTCAGAACTTACGGTATAGATTAGTAAATACTAATTTTACCTGTTCCCTATTTTTCCCTGTCTTAGGAAAACCTGAGGAAAAATAATCAATTTATAATTACAATAAAAAATCGTAAATATTTGTAAAACTATTTCTAAAAAATATTTTATTTCTAAAAATTCTCAAAATACTTTTAAAACATGTAAATGATTGCACATTTAAAGCTTTTTAATTACACACATCCATCACACATACTGTGCAGTGTGGTTACTACTATTTTTTAACAGAATGAGGCTTTTACCTGTTCTGACAGTAATTTTTTTTTTGTAAAGAAAGGCAGTGATATAAGATTTCCTCTACCTTTTACATTACACAAATTACATGCTAAGAGGATACAAAATCCAACTGTGCAAATGTAAAGGCATATGCTTCATCGACAAGCCCTGCCGCTCAGCCTGTCATTTGCAGACAGACACGAGCTTGCTCCACACATTCTTAGATACTCAGTGAGATTTATTAGCCCAAGTTATAGGGCCATCAGCACAAACCTATGGTCTTGAATCAGAGATGAGTTACACCCCTGAATGTAATAGTTCAGTTACTACTGAACACAGACAAGTTTTTATCTTTCCATAAAGGACTGAATGCATCTACGCAATCAATGTACGTTAGCTCGGGCATAGGAACTAAACAGCCATACAGCTTCTAGACCTGTGCTGCTGTCTTTGGGCAACTGAGCTCGGGCTCGTTTGTGTAGACACATCCCCACCAGCTAGTAGATTACTAAATGAACTTAAGGAACTCTGAAAAGTCAAAATACAAAAACGTTATTTGCAAATAGGGTTCTTTACAAACTCTTTCTGTTGAGTACTATACCAATAAATTCTCCTATGCCTTCAAAGTCTGACTGAAATTACAAAAATATAGAACTTAAAAAATGAGAAATTTCAGGAAAATTGAAATTCCAGTGCTTAATGTATCCACCTACCTCGTAAATATAACTCTTTTCATAATAATTATCTATAATCACAATTGTAAAATACCTGAATGTGGTAATATGTATGCTGTTGACAGGTGATTATTATCTACCCCAAAAATTCCAAAGGCTGCTTTACGTATTTGAAATAATCTCAACACATATATTAAATAGAAAAACAATCTGTATCTGCTAGACATACTTCTGTGAACTGGCTGAAAAACATTATTGGGCCAGAATATTCATTTACACCACTGACAGCACTCTATGTACACTCAGCAACCATTATGTACATATGAAAATGGCAATATAAAGACAATGGACAATCTACTTCAAATATTAGTAAAATAACCTCCAGATCTGTTATGATGTCACCGAGTTCTGTTTCTGCAGTGATGCAAGAGGTCAATGGAAAATACAGGTTTGATTCACTCGACTTGCTCGCTTTAGCCTTGAGAGATGCCATTTTTCTTTGTGCCTTTTCCTCTTCACATAGTTCCCCACAGTTACTTTGAGATGAAGAAAAAACTTCTACAGCATCAGCAGGCAGAACATTTAGAAGATTAAGAACCTCTTCAGAACGTTTGCTCTCATTAGATTGTGTGTGAGCCACCAAATCAACTTCAGTTTGTTTGCTGGTTTCAAATGTAGCTATTTCTGTGAAACCACAGGAAGGAACTAAATCTTGGATAGTCACTCGGTCCTGACTTTGAAGACTGCTGTCATTTAGGGGCTTTTCATTGATTGCTTTATGTTTAATTTCACTTTCCACTGGCCTGTCATTTGCCTTTTCCAGCCTCTGGCTTTTGAGGTCTGCTCTTCCTCGACTCTGATATGCTTTCCAGTGTTTCTTCAATTTTCTGTTCCTTTCATGAGCGCCATTTGTGTTGGTGTTTGAGGAGTCAATTCCGTAAACTTTTAAGTTGTATTGCATGGACAAAAATGAACTCAGGTAGCCTTTTCCAGAACCTATATCAACCACCTAGATAGTGGAGAAAAAAAGAAAATAAAATTTGCTGTATTAATGAGCAACAAGACACACTTCAATCAAATGCAAAATAGCTCCCTAAAAATGTAAGCATGGATTTAATAGCTGCCTTGTTAGTATCATCCCTCCTAATACACTTAGGTCTTTTGCTTTGTTCGTCTACCTTCTGACTTTAAAACACAGAATTAAGTCTTACCTGATTTGCTCCAGAGAACAGATACTGCAATGCTTAGGCAATGTACATGTCCTGACCCTTCTGGGAAAGGCTTTCAGTATATTTTTTGACACAGCACTTCCTTCTGCTAAAGAAAATAACCATAAACCACCACTACCTGCCCTTGCTAAACTGGGTCAGGATATAGAGTTAGCAAAGAATGGGTTCACAGTGTTTAGCTTTGGGCACCAGCACCCTTACTGAGGAGTCTACTACCGCTAGGTGTACAGAAATAAGCATCTTCAGATTCGGTGCCTAACTTAATCACTTCAGATGTGACCTAAAGGCGGGTGATATTGATACTCCTTTTTATGTCAGAATGCTTATTTGTTCGGCTTTCCCATCCTGCAAAAATGATCCATACAGCTTTGATTAACATGAGGATGCTTTTGTAATAAAACAAAGGGGCTCATACGCCACATGTGCTTTCCACTGCCTGTTCTGGAGGAAGGAGTGAATAGAACGGGTAACCAGCTGGCAGTTTAGTTTGTCTCACAGTTGATGGGATGCGTCAGTTCAGTGACTGATATCACACAGGAAGAAAAACACTACACAGAGTAGTAGCAGAACCAAGGATAACCTGAGACCTTCAGGTACATAATAAAAGCTTTATATCATGTTTGGTTTAATTTGTAATAAATATATTACAAAATACTTTACAAGTATAGGCAGAGTGACATTTCTCTACGGAAAGAAAATTGTAATGTTTGCTCCTGTTCAGGTATCTACCAACAATTATGTTGACTAGACATAATGACTTCTTTGTAGATGTTCCTGAAAGTGTTTGATTCAAGAACACCTATGTCTTGTTCTTGGTCTGTCATGCATTCAGAAGAAAGCTTACACTGATATTTGCAAGTCCAAATAGCAGCATACACTACATGGATCCTCTTAAACTCAATTGCATAGTTTTTTACCAGGTAAGAATACTCAGTACAGCAATACTCTTACTGAAATGAAAAAGAAAGATTTATTCCTTATTCTAAGAAAGTTAGAGATCTGTACAGCCATGGAATTAGATAAATTTGAATAAATGTCACTGAATACTATGTAAACCAGTGGAGAATACACACTATTAGGTAAAAATTGTTTACCTGGGCTGCACATGGCTTTCTCAACTGCACTCATCATGCGATATTGCTGCACATTTGCCATCTAGGTATGCTACAATCCTCAAATTTCTTGAATGAAATCAGTACAGGAGTGGATTTAACAAAACAGAATTGATATAATCTAAGCATGCTATTTGAAAATGTGATTTATTTGTCACATTTATCACTAATATTCTCCTAGATTATTTAAAAGTGAAGTATTGAAGTAATAATTTTATCCACTATTTTATGTAACAGATATTAGTCTTATGCAGAATATGCATATGTTATGCAGGTTTTTAATTATTTCTGTGAAAGGCAGCATTTGGACACAAGAGTCAGCTAGTGAATTATCCCTGGTTCCTACGTGTGACCTCTAGTGGCTGCAAAGCCAAACTGCTGTTTGGATAAGGTTTTTTTAGTTGTTTCCAAGCAGAAAGAAAACAGCACTATATCATTAAATTATCACTAGGAGAATAGTTTTAAAACGAAAGGAAAATTTGACTAAAAATAAGAAGGCAACAATCTTGTGCTAAAAAAATAGGGGGCATTAAATTATCCCTGCTTTACGTTCCTTTGATTACATAAGGAAAGGTAATCAGCAATCCATAGCGTATCTGCCAAGCATGAACTTTTAAAATGAAATTTCCATGATATAATGAACTACTCCAAAGGTCTTGTCCATAGTGAGTTGGGTACTATGTTTAGACAGAGTTTCTGGCACAGTGCAATCAAGAATTTTGTTTCCAGAAGCATTCCAACATTTCCCAGCACCAAATCACAAATCTAATGGATGCTGAATGCAGAATGGTATCATACTTACATTACGCATTGCAACTCTTGCTGCACATGCTGCAATTTCCAATGAAAATTTCACACATACATTAAAGAAAACAAATGTGCCTTTAAACAAATAAGAATATCACTGGCTTCTTTTCAGAATTTAATCAAAAACTTCTTTATAAAATAAAGTTCACTTGTACAACAGGAACAATGCTTAAAAGGGGCAGTACACAACTGAAAAAAACCCTCCAGTTAGTTTGCTTTCATGTTTTAATTCAGATCATTAACCTAGAAGTGATTACAGTAGAAATAAAAATTTTTGCTTTTATTCCCATTTTACTATTTATTATACGACATTATAAAATACCACAAGAGAGTAATATCCTCTACCACCCATTATACATCATGGGTATGGAGGTGAAATGGAGGGCATTTTTCAAGCCGTCAGTGATCTGTAATATCTGAAAGAAACACCCTGAGGACACGTGCTGTTGTAAAACATGTGTTGTGTTTTCATAGCTCTAGATTTTTTAATTAAATGCTGCATATATTTTGTTTTGCAAGAAGGACAGAAAAAATCAATAAGGAAAAACCTCTCCTAAAACTTTACAATTCCTGTATTTTTTTAAGTTGAAAGGTAACCAAAACAAAAGGAGTCACTTTTTTAATAACTGAGAAGGAGGCTTTTCTTTTTTTTTTAAATGTAACTGGAAAGCTCTTTTCATATATTAGGGATTTGTACCTTTGCACAAAAAAATTTTGTTACAGTGTATGACTAAAACGGAAAAAAAGTTAATATAGAGCAGTCAGCATTTCATATTCAGCGATACACTGCAATAATATTTTTCATTAAATGCTACTTATTTTTCAAAAAATAAACAGAAAATAATCCTTTGTCTAAAGATACTCCAAGCCATCTGATAGAGATGTATAATCAGTGCACGAAATTGCAGCACATTGACAGATACTTAATAATGATTGGTTTGAGATTTTATTAGTAACCAGCTACATCAGGACTTAGCTTAGGTCATCAAGGTGGCTCTACTTTTTTACTCTCTGAATATGGCTTTTACTTTCCTTTCATTCCTGAATCTCACAGGAACTATTTAAAAACTAAATGAAAATGCTATATGAAACACCACCTTCCAGCAAATGCAGAGAATGTTTAGTTTTGCCTTAGAAGCAAACTACACTCTCCTACAGCTTTTTCAGTATGTGAAAGTCTTCAACACTTGAATAATACTTGCCTGAAGCAAAAGGTAAGCAAGGCAAAAAACATGCTAATGATAGAACTCTGCTGCTACTGTATTTCTATTCTTTACAGAGCGCATCCACTTTACAGCTGTTGAGGGCACCCACACTTGTCACCGCCACTGGCTCTTGAAGGAGCTGCTGGAGAGATCGCCTTCCATCGCTGTAAGCGATCGCAGATGCTCACAAATCGATTGTGTCTCATCCAGTAATATCTGGCCTTAATTGCAGCTCTCTATTTACTTGGTAATCCCAGCTGTAAGGAGAAGACTGCCTAAAACTTTGCCTTCGTCAGTCGTTCCTCACAAAACAGATGGTCAGGATTCAGAGTTTTGATCTCTGTTTCCAAGGATGCCACAGGCCTGACCCAAACCTATCAAGAGTACTTCATCATTTACATTAGCTAAATTAAACACAGTCTGAGCCAAATAACTTCCTAATCAAAGTTCAGCTTCAGCAACTCAGAGCTGAATCCAAGTTTTGGGGCCTGCCCTTCAGTCTATGGCGGCGGCGGCAGCCGCAGCAACTTGGGACGCTGCAGTTACCTCTCTGTCACGAAACCGAACAGGGCACGGCCATGTGCTCTACCCCCGGCACACGACTGGCCACACCACCGATTTTGAGCAGCTCCCCTGGGGCAGGTACAAAGCAGGCCAGCTAGCGTTCTCCCAAGACAAAGGCCAGGCACAATATGGGGGGCAAGATATACCAGAGCCCATAGTAATACAACTTGGCCTGCCCAACTGCAGCTGTCTCTGCCCCCTTACCCACATCCCATACATTAATTTTAAACTATACTCAGACATACTTAGGGAAAAAAAAAAAGGCTCAGAGGCAAAACGTTCAGCATAAAATGTGGGCAGATACCTTATTAATCTTTGGTTTTAAACAAATATAGGTTGTTCTCCACAAAACGGGCTGCCCAGGGAAGTGATTAAGACCCCATCCCTGGAGGTATTTAAAAGCTGGGCAAACTAGGTGCTTAGGGACACGGTTTAGTGGTGGGATGGCAAGGTTAACGGTTGGACTTGATGATCTTAAAGGTCTTTTCCAACCTAAACGATTCTGTGATTCTGTGATTCTATGATCTTTGTGGGAATGAATATTAGGCTGGAGGAAATTAATCGCCATTTACACTTACAGCCCCTTGCACAGAAAGCAAGTGCAGCTCTGATGTAGAAAGGAATCAAATGCGGCGTCCAGAGCCACTAGTCATCTGCAGTTTAAAGCGAGGCTGAAGATTTAAAGATTTAATCAGTTAAAATGATTAAACCAACTCAGTTAACCCAGACACTTAAAAATTTAGTCTTACCACAAAAAAGGTCTAAAATGTGGAATCTAACAGAACTTTTAATACTGAAAAAGCTTACAGAAAAATTACACGTATGTAAACCGAGGAAATGGTATAGGTGTACTTTTTGTCTAATAGAATGTGAAATATGGTACTCAAAAAAGTCAAGTATTGTTGTGATGCTTGTGTTTTGTCAACAGACCTATAAGTAAACATCTATGAGGTTTTAATGCAACAGTGATCATAATTACATGTAAAAAAGGGTAAATTACAATCAAATTTCAGAAAGGAATCCTGCAATACTTCACCATCCAAGGATGAACTTGCCACCTGATGTATGAAACGGCTAATTCATGGAGTAATCGCTGGGTGATAATGGTGTTGGGTGTCCAGATCTGATGTTTTCTACCAAATGCACTTCATGTATACTCTGCTACATAAATCTCTGCTTAATCTGGTCTCTCTTCAAACTAAAAAGGTTGTAACTCCTTCCTAACTGATAGACCTCAGTCCATGTCAGATAACAGTGAACAGCATTAAAAAATAGGAAACAATTTAAATCTCTTGTGCCAGAATAAGATGAGCTTTCAAAATTTCTCAGATTTTCTGCTTTAGTCTCTATGTGGCACACGTGTGTGTCTGACAGAAGGAGAAGAACGAAGTTTTGCTCTCCTACTGATGCTTACGGCAAACTGTCAGCAATATAATACTGATAAACAAGGCGGTACCTGTGCATAGCAAAAAGCAGTACAATTTTCAGCTGCTCAAAATATAGAGGATGATTATAATTTCTTAACATTTTTCATGAGTCATAAAATGATTATGAATCACTGAAAGGCAGCTCCTTTGGAACGATATATTTGTAAACAAAATTGTCCTTCAGCTTGGCCCTCAAGGCCCTTCTTTAGCTACAATTATTTACAGGAAAAATAAGAACAGCAGGGACATGGTTTAGTGGTGGGATGGCAGGGTTAGGTTAACGGTTGGACTCGATGATCTTAAAGGTCTTTTCCAACCGAGGTGATTCTATGATTCTATGATAATATCAAAATGATGTAAGGAGAACAATTTGGAAGGTACATGGTCACATTCAGTAAGAAATGCTTTCTTACCTGCTTTATACCACAATAATTCGCTATGTTGTCTACCAGCTCTGACATCACCTGCACTTCATGTGATTTCTTATTATTCATAAACTCATCAGTTTTGACATCTGTATCAGATTAAGAAAATAAATACACATTAACACAATCCATAATAATAAAGATTTGTGATTAATCAGAAAAAAATACCAGCCTAAAAATACGCTATAGCATTTTTATACTTTAAGGACAGTAATTTATCATTAAAATCTCACTAAATTATTACAAGACTAAACTTCTGAATTACAGATGGATTAGTAAAATTCAATACACTGTAAAACTTAGTACTGTTAGTATGTTTTTTTTAAGATGTAGCCTATCTAATACTTGACCAGATATTACACAATAGCTGCTACTATAGAACTGTACTATTTCTTCGTGTTTATTAAAAAATATTTATTTTTGTGTTGTTTATCACAATTACCTTTACATATATGAAATACAAGGGCAGGGACAGTTAATCACAGAGTACTGCTTGTTACGTCTGCAGATCTGCTCACAATATCAATGGGGAGGTATCTCAAATAAAAGCTGTAAGCGATGTGGGGGAAATTCAAAGGAAGATGCACTTTTATTTTCTTTATTTACCTTATGGATGGCTTATAGAACTGTTACATCTTTATGGTAGAAAATCGCTCATTTCAGTGTCGCTGGAGAATGTGTTAATGAGATGGAGTCAATCTCTACCATGGGTTTACTGCTTGTTGAGAACGCCCACCACACACTTGCTAATCTCTACATCCCCCAACCAAAGGAGGAGCTCAGACGTCGCTCCCTTGGGAGAAACCCACACATTTCTCTTAGGTGACTACAGTACACTTGGCTCTAGTTAAATTGATGGAAATGTTTCTAACTCTGAGTGATGGCAGAAGAAAATGGAGTTACCAATGAGCACGCTCCTAGAAAACAAGACTTTTCTACATGACTAGGCAGATTAATATACTTTCCCATTCTCTGCTTTTTGCACAGTATGCGTTCATCTGTCCAGAAACTGATCATTAGGCAAAAACTATGTTCATTCCTTGATCAGATCATGCTGGGAACAGAGCCAAGCGTGTTACTTCTTTAAAAGAGAGTGGGGAATTGAACTGAGCTCATGAGAAACCTAGCGTTTTCTCTATTTTTCCCAAACCCCACAGGATCTCTCTACTTCTTAAACATCTGGTTTTTTATAATAAACTGTTACGACAATACTTAAAATCTAATATAGAATCTATGAACTGACAAAGGAAAAAATAGACTAAAATACTTTTAAATACAACAAATAGCAGAAACAAGTGTTTGCCATTTCACTAAAGATTCTCCTCAACTTTAAAACTGTGAAGACCTACACGATATCCTAAAAACTTCTTAATTCACAAGCATTTCAAATGAAAGAAAAAATAAAATAAAATAAATAAAAAAGATCTCTTTTTTTGTTTGTATTTGAACATTTTTGTGTCTATATAGCCTCATCGGAAGAAGCAGCAGAATGGGAATGGGAAGAAACAGACATTTAACTTCTTGACAGAAATAAAAGTTGTTTGACTGTTCTCCAAAGCAGCACTGTCACTCTGAACTATGACCACAAATTGCACCTTTTACTCTTTGCTATAGTATGAACTGAAAGGACCGAGTTGGGTAATGCTGTGTGAAGTACCGTTTCAGAGAGCACTTAAGCCAAATTAAGTATTTCAAACGTGGAAAAAATTCAGAAATCCAGAAACGAGACCCAGCTTACAAAAGCTGAGGTTCCGGGCAGAAAAATGATAGTTTTCTTATACTTAGATATATAAAGTATTTATTACCTTAGCTACTAAAGTTTCTTAACCATTTTTAGACTTCTCTTCCTACTTTTTGCAGAATGAACTTTACTTATCTTTCAGCTCAGAGAAAATGATACTGCCTGCAGAAAATTATGGGGTTTTTAATATATTTTACTGTTGCTGCAAAATTCTGATAGATTCTTTTTACATTATTTTGAAAAACAAGCAGACATATTACAATCTAGTAGAAAAAATTTATTTGGGGACTGTTTTATATTGCCAAGACAACTGCAAATTTGAAAAAAATATGTATACTATTTTTAAACAAACCGTGTAATTCTGCTATCACATGAAAATATTTATACAAAAGAAACTAATTGTAAACCGTAAGAAATGTAGAGATCCATCTCCTTTTGTGATGAATAAAGAAAGTGGGGTTCGAATACTTCACAGAAGAACCCTGGGTATAATAGAGTAACAGAAAGCTTAACGATACTAGTTTTCCCTGGTACTGAAATGTTGCTTATTTCTATTGTGAACCCCTACAACAAGTAGCTGTCTTCCATTTGAAAAACTGCTTCAACTCTGTAATGCCATTTACAGCTACATCTTTAGTTGTGAAGTTGAACAAATTGAGGGGAGACTGTCTTTTATAAAGGGCTAATGCAGATGTTCCTAAGATCTCCTATGGCAGGGTGCAGGGTTTTTTTTCCCCAGTTACCTGTGGAAATTCAGATACACCAGATAAAAAAAAAAAGAAATTCACAGTCCACACCAGACAACACCACCTATACAGAAGTTACACTACTATGATTTAATTCCATAAGCCAGAGTGAGGGACTGGGATAACCCTATGCTAAAAAAATACCGAGGCAGAGTGATATTTCAGTACATAGAATTTAAAGACAGATTCATTAACAGTCACTACATGACTACTACCTCGGCCATCAACACATTGCAAAGGTAGAGAGTACTTTTAATCCAATACTCTAGCAACCTTCACTTCTTATATCAGATATGAATCTTGTAACAAGAGAAATTCTCCCTGCTGGCTTCCTCCCCTTGGGCCAGGCCTTTCTGGACCCCATGTGCTCAGTGCAAGCAACCTGATGGCGCAGTAAGGACCAGAGTGACCTTCCTTAGGAAGCAATGGAGAAAGCCCTTTAGGCTCAGAACTCCATTCTGAGTAGCTGTGTCCACAATATGCTTAAAATGTTTGTACTTACCAGTTATTCCATGGAAGGATAGCAATATGTCTGCATTAAGATGGTGAAGAAGTTAGAGAACTATGCAAGTATGCAAAATGTGGGAATAGGCTCATAAGCATGTTTGTCTTAGAACAAGAAAATGTATTAAAAACATCTGAAACATAAATGGAATTATCCTGATGCATACTTTCATGAGCAAGGCCATCGTAAAGTTTCCAATTTTCTCAGACTTACGCTTCTCTTGACTTGCAAGCTTTAGTACGTCAGGAAATGAATCTATTCTCTGAAATACAGAATTAAGTCCAAAATATCTAAAATAGCTTACAGTTAAAAGATCACAACTTTCATTTGGCAACTTGCACGTTATGAATCCATGATTTGGTATATTGCTTCTGCCAAATGATTACCAGGAACTTCAATTAAGTTAATTTAACTTACTTACTGCCAATTCAACGCAAAGGTTTTGAATTATAATACTATTGTATACACTTGGAACATATTTTATTTTTTTCTATGAAGTACAATTTAGAATTACTGCATCACAAACCCAGGCCCCAGTTACCCAAATGGGCAGCACTCCTGCTGAATAAAATATTCAGCAATTGTCTTACTCCTGATGTTCCATTCTGCATGACAGAAAGATGAAAGAAACCTTGCATTTTTTGTCTGAGAAATCTAATCCAGGTATGAACTCAAGTATGAGTATAACAAAGTAGAACTACAGAATTACAGAAAATTAAGCAGGGGATGAGAGCATAATAAAAATGAAAAGAACAAAAAAGCAAGTGAAAGAAAAGCAGCATATAGTTATCAAACAAGAAAAAAGGGCTTCAGATGTACTAATAGCAGAAGGAAGGAAGCCAGAAAGTAAATTTACAGTAAGACCACTGCACAACAAACCATTAAGACTATCTTAGCTATGGCATTATAGTAATTCTGAAGAAATGGGAAACTGGGGAGTCAACCATGGAAAATGGCAAAATTGGAAAGAGAAGATAGCTGTAGAAAATGGCAGATACCCAACATATATAATGGTGTTATCTCCTAGGATAAGAAACATCAGAGTTTTAACGTACTATAGAGATAAAACACATTAGAAAGCAAAGGCAGAGAGTTGCTCAGTCTGTCTCTGAAAAACTAATGAGAACTCTGAAAGACAGTGACAAATCTACAATGACTGAGGAGTCAATGAAGAGCACATTTTCAGTGAAAATGACAGTAGCCAATGTAAGTGTAAATGCCAGTTTATCATGCAATATAAAAAAATATAATCCGGGGCAAGACTTCCAGTGTCCAACTTGATGCCAACTTGAGAGTGTTTTAATCCAATTTCTTTAACTACCAAAAATGAAATTACTTTAGTTTTATGACATATGTTTGCTATTGGTCCAAAACATACAAAATTAATAACATCTTTTTTTTTTTTTTTTGAGACATCAAAAACTTATTGGGCCATATTCAGCTAAATGCCAAAGCACATATTTAATATTAAACAAAAGATGTAATAAAAACCCCCCACTTGCCACATTTTGGGGTGAGACTTCTGGAAAAAAGCAAGAATAGCAACAATGATTCCTGCCACTCAGGGAGAAGAAAAACTAAGAGAATTAACAAGACATCTCAAATAATGATGTGCCTGCTTGCCTATCTCATTCCCTTTAAAACTGACTCTCAGGAAGGGTCTATAGGTACTGAATGCGGTGATCCCTCTGCTCAAATTTTAGCAAGAGAATCAATTTTCTAAACAAAGGCAATGAAGAAACTACCTAGGAATAAATGAAAATTGAAGTGAGATGCATGTAGAGAAAAAAAAACAAAACCAAACCACCATCCAAAACCAAAACTCTGCATGTCGTATAGTGAAAAATAAAAATTTAAATACAAATGTAAATATACCTGTTGTTCCTTGATTGTCTCCTCTCAGTGCTTCAAGCATGTCTTCTAGTGGGGTACACACTCCAAGGTTAGCCAAAGAATAATACTTAGCAGCCAGGGCAAACAAATGTACATTGATAAGCTTCTTAGACTTTTCACAAAATACATTGGAAAACGTGTCATCATCTGTATGGAAAAGAAAATGAAAATATTTCTGTTAACAGGGCTTAACGTCCCAGTAATAGCACCGACACAAAACTACAAGCAATAAATACATAGTGTCAGACAGAAGTAACCATTTATTTTGCTTGCATAAGTGGGAAAATTATTTTTCTTCGGCTGTATTCCCCCTTCAGAACTGAGGTCAAATTTTGCTCTTAGCTTAACTAGTGTGAATGTGGAAAAATCTGTTATTTTAGCAGAGCTACTTTAGACAAGAGAATACAGTCAACATTATCACTTCTCTTAATTTACAAACTTGCTCATTATGCATTTCCTAGCCACCCCCATCTGACAATACATACAACTAGATTTTAAAGCAATGTAGCTGTTCAATATACAAAATATTTTGATTTACAATCACTATATCCACATACTTTCCAAGCTGCTTTGTAATTGGTGAATCTGCTGGGAGAATTAAATTGATTTTTATTACCAATCAGGTGTGAGCCAAAGTTAGATTCCAGTACATATTTTGTTTGACTCAGGATGAAATGCTTCAGTTTGCTATTTCTCAGTTCTTAGTTTCAAAAATGTACATTTATTTTTAAGTGAAACATATTGGCACAAATAAATTATTAATTCTGAGATTGTTTTGTATTGACCAATTCCTTTCTTTTTTAGCTAAAACTATTGTGAACTCTACACAGTTTTGCTAATAATTTTTAAATATTTGTAATTCTTCTAAAATATACAAAAGCTAGCAAGTGCAGCAAACGAATTCTTTCAAACATTTAGAAAATGTCTCCTGGTTTGCCTTTTGTCTCATGGGTAGATGTGGAGCAAGTGCATACCTAGCATGGTAGCTTAAGCAGCTTAAAACTGTTCTTAATGTAAATTTTCTAGTGGTATTAGTAGAAATAAACAGAAAAATATAAACCAACCTGAAACATCCTGTAGGTGTCATAAATATTACATTTAAGTATTTGCTTCAGTTCAAAAGGCAGAAGTCAATGCAAACGTTACTGACAAATCAGGTACCTATATGTTGTTTATAAACATGATCTATGTCGATACTTGAGACATGTTTGTTTTGCTACAATAGGCAGCATCTTTAAGTACAGTAGTTTCCTTTATTGGAAATAAACTCACTATGCAAATGTTAACACCAGCACTCCAATGCACGGTACCGAAATAGCTACTGGAAAAGGTTTGTTTCAAAGCATCAGACTTGCTGCTGCCTCAACCCAGAATGGCACCCCAGTCCAGTGGAAGTTTCTACAAGGTCTAGGCCAGCATATATACCTCTTCATCCAGAAAAGTAATTCTGAGCAGACAACAGCTAATTCAAAATATGGGCACAAATACGCACACAAGCCTGCACAAGCTACCATGAGTTAAGTATTTTGTTTAGGTAATTACATCAATACCGTACCAAAGCTATATCTGGAGTCAAAGCTAGGGCTCTCATCAATTTCTACTGCAAAGTCTGTAATCATCTTTCTTCAAACTGGATAAGCATCAACTGCTTGGATACTGTAATGGCCATACCCTTAACACCTACCAAATTACCAAATGCAAGAATGCCATTGACCCTGCTTCCACACCACCAGCCATCATCCAAACCAGAGCAAAACCAGTACCCCTCATCTCCTCTGTAAGGAATACATATCGCACACCTCACTGGCAACTTTCACCCAACAGTCACTGTGGAAACATCACGTGAATTACATACACAAACTTGAAACTTGCTACAAAAGAAAAAAAGAAAACTATCATCAGTCATGCACACACCCATCTTACACCACAATACCCTGACACTGATATGAAAAATCATTAAATCTATACCCTTGGAGAAATTTGTCCTTATTTTTCCTGTCTAACTTTCA
Organism: Gorsachius magnificus; assembly: GCA_034008185.1. NCBI lineage: Eukaryota > Metazoa > Chordata > Aves > Pelecaniformes > Ardeidae > Gorsachius > Gorsachius magnificus. The sequence goes on from CM067081.1 coordinate 172,760,759, forward strand.
AATAGCTCACCAAGATCAACAGCATAAGCAAATACTCTGCAGATTAGAGTTCACACTATTTAGCAACCCTATCTTCCTTTCACGTTACTTCCTGCTGATCCCACTATATTGCACAAATACAACTTACCTTGAAATTTCATGTATGTTCAAGACTGATTATTGAAATCTGGAGTTTGCTGCTGCTTTGCCAGAACCTGTGAAAAGCTTATAAACCCACTGCTTGCCTGCTTTCACTTTTCAGTACCTGACATAAAATCTATTAACTCTCCTTACAAATCTCACTTAACTGAAATTAAATGCAGTAATACCCATGTTCCATAATGTCACTGAGTTCAGTTATCTAATGGAAGAACAAGAACAGAACTAGTGGGATCTCATACAAGATCAGTAGTATATCATCTGTAATAATGCTCCTACCAAACTTAAATTTTTGTCCCAGCTTGCCAACCAAATGAAAAAATCCCAGCTATATTAAGGTATCTAAAGCTTGTCTTCAAGGTATGGAATGGCAGTTGTCAGAGTACATATTATTTATGAATATTAAAAATGTTAGTTTTCTCAAAATATTTCTACTTTGGTTACTCACAAGAAATCTAGTACGTCTTTTAACCACTCAGTCCATACATTTGCAAATAAATCTTCAGAGAAAAGAAACATATGCCAAAAAATTGGAATTATAGTACAAACAGTAATTTACAGTAAAATATGAAAATACTTAAACACAGATTTTTTTCTGTGCCTGTGTCCAATTTACAGCAATGACGTGATAAACAAGATGCAATATGGCAAATGTCAGCTTTTTGATGTATAAAAATACAAAACAGTTTTCTGTATCTAAAAATGGATCTCAAATTTTTCTGTAGGGTGCAACTGAAAAGGGTTCCACCCTTTATATGGTCATTATAATGAAATATCATCTGTGAGTTTCTGAAAATATTCTTTGAAACTGATTTACAGAACATGTAATGTTCTGTAACATGATTATCTTCTTGCATATAATAGTGTACAACAGAACTATAATTTCTTGCTTGCTAGCTTCTAAACTACAATTCAGCATACATACTTGTCAAAATCCCTAAAGTAACTTAAAATATTGTGCAGAATAACAGTTTCGTGCCAATCTGAAATGATGGTACTTTTTAGTTTGCAGAGCTATGTGAGTATGAACTGACAACTTCACATTTTCAAATCAGTCCTGTCAAATGTACCTTATGTTTCCCTGTAATTTAATTTGGGATCCCTATTAGAACAGATTCTAGAAAACTTTTCGTAATAGTTTTGGGATTGTGAATGTATAAATGTAAAAGGTCTCAAACTCTTCGGAAGCAAAGGTTTTACTATGTGAAAGCAAAATGTCATTTTATACATATTTTGAGTAAGGTATTTGGGGTACGTGACCACAATGTCATTTGAGCATGCAAAATAAATCTATTCTCATAGCCACGCTCCAAAAAAAAGTAGTTCTATGAATGACAGCATGTCATGAGAGCCTTTTAGTACCCATTTCAAGGCACATATAAATAACTAACATTTAAATATCTGATAATTTTGAAGAACAGCCACACATACAGTTAATATTTTAAAGGAATATAAGGCAGAGTTATTTCTGTTTATGTTGGGTTTCAAGGTCTCTAATGGCTGGTTTCTGATCTCTAATGTTATGAAGTTGTACTAACACACTCAAATAAGCTATGATATTAAGTTTTTCAACCCTAATTTTAATACAGACTAACAGTGCATTCATTTGCAACTATAGGTAGATGTTTGCAGCTATCTTCACGGAGAAACTCATATTCTACTAGGATGTATTTTCACCATATGACTGGATGGACAGATACCATGCAGTCAAACAAGTCAGGCATGAACGACCAAATCAGCGAGCACATGCCCATTCCATTACAGTGCCTTCAATTTTGTCACAGTAGTGGAGAAATTTCGAGTGCCTCAAAACTTTCCAAATGTTAGATAGCATAATATAATACTGAGGCTAGAAAAAAGAGCAATTCTTTTAACGAGCAGAAATAACCCCCACAGAAACCAAAGAAACGTTATATTTTAGCCCCAGCACAAAGGCTTCGTAACCTTCTAAAACATGTGCTTCATTTTAGTCATAAATTGTGTCCTTTTGTTCCAGTAATTTCTGTATCAGATTCTGTGACACGCATTTTGAATATAGATCACTAAATGATTTTCCAATTTTAGAATCTACAAAACAATACTCTGCCTTCCTGATTTTCTTCCTATTCTACAGGCAACCACTTCAGCGTCTGAATAATTTCACGGGCTTTCCCCTAGAAATAGGCAAGATCAGGGTAATTTTCCTTTCGTGTTTTCTTTCTGATGACTGCACCTAATCATTAGTTTTGTTCCAGCCTCTATTTACATTTAATTTTATGTCCCGCTGCTCTGAACCAGTTCTGACTCTTGACATTACCTGGCAAAAACATTAAGTTTTGCCTCGCTGCTTCCCAACGCTTTTGCTTGCTGACTGGGCTGCTGTCTTGTTTCTATCTGGCTCTCAAAGTTAATTCATAATCCAGTGTCTTTTTCATGCACAAATAAATTCCGTGGGGTTTTTTTCCCAGATACCTCAACCCTTTAAAAACGAGTCTTACAGTTAATATTTTGCAGGTCTTTAGATCCAAGAGAGAAATGTTGCAAGAGATGTAGCAATTCACAGTTCTTCAATCTCTTTCCAAATCCAAATCATTATCTTAGCTTGTCTCCTGTGCCAAAAAGTACACAGATCCAGATGCTACTCTCTGTGGACCCTTCCGTTACACTCAGTGTGCTTTCCCGTCTCACGTGTCATTTCATGTCGCGTTTCAGAGCTAACGCCACGCGAGAGCCATCTACGTTCCGTAAGCCTTGGCACGACGCAGGTTTTTCTCGGCTAAGATCTTTGTCAAAGATTTTACCTCTAGTTTTGAAACCGATCTCTTTGCTGGGGCCCAGTCCCCCCAGATAACACACCTTTTGGGTGCTTTATCTTCGTTTCTGCGCTCTGCCTGAAAGCGTATTACCGGTATGCTTCCCTTCCACCTGGACCACAGTAAATTCAGTAATACCAGTTTCAGAGCTGGCCTCCTCTTGAGTTACTTGAAAATTACCAAAAATATGAAGTGCTTCTTAAATAGGTCTTGTCAGAAACAAAACTGCTTTCTGTCTTCCTTTGCCAGACGCTCATTATTACAGATATATAGGAAAGTGGCGTTTAAGCCTTTTCCAGCTGTCCTCCACATTTCCAGAGTTTCAACATTTGGAGGACTTTCAACTGTTAACATCTTTCCACTCATGTGGAGGGGTCTTTTTTGGTTCATTTTTACTTCTGTTCTCCAGAAATTTGTCAGAGGGAAGGAGTCTGACAGTCAGGAGTTTCCTTTCATTTCTGAACGAACAGGATAAAATTTATAAAATGAGACCAACACCGCGGCTGTCGCTACCCAGCGCGCAATTCCTCCCACCACGGCTACACCTCATCTGACCCGGGACGGTTCCAAGCGCATCCCGCTACCCTGGCAAAGGCGAGCGCTGCTGGGGCAAAGAGGGGCAGGCAAAGCCGAAAGGCCTTCGGCTGAAGGCGGACTAACGGCACAGCAACGCGGGAGCGGCCGCAGCAAGGCAGCGGGCAGAGACGGAGGGGAAAAAAAGGCAGCTCGGCAGAGAGGTGTGCAATCGCCCTGGTTTATTAAGGCAAGGAAAATAATTTCGACCACAGGTAGGAGGGCACCGAGGCGGTCCTCAGAGCGAGAAAAGAGACCGATGCCGCCCACAGGGCGTGAGGCGGCTGGAGGCGGAGAGCCACCGCGAGGCCCACAGGCGGCCCCAGCAGCCCAGGCACCACGGGAGGCCGCCCCGCTGCCGCAACACCCCTGCGGGCCGCCGCACCCCCCCCCCCCCCCCCCCCCGCCACCCCACAGCGCCGCCGCGGCGCCGGAGGCCTCCCCCAGGGGGCGCCGCAGCGCCAGCGGCCCGGCAGCGCGCAGGGCCTCCATCGCGGCGGCGGGGCGCGGCGCCACCAGCCGGTCCCACAGCCCGCGCGTGTAGAATTCCACCGTGTGGGCGCGGCACAGCGGCAGCGCGCGCGCCAGGAACCGCGCCACGCGCCGCAGCGTCCCCGCCGCTGCCGCCGGAGGCAGCTGGGGCGGCAGCGCGCCGGGCGGCCGCGACATGGCGCCGCGCGGGGCCAGGATCCGCCTTCGGCTCGTCGGGTCTGCCGGCCGGGCCGCCGCCGTCGGTGAATCGAGCGCCGAGCGGTGGCGGCGAGGGTGGGGGGCGGGCGCGACTGGCCCCCGGCGGGCCTGAGCGGGCGTCGTGGGGGGAGAGAGGGCGCCGAGGGAGGCCCGGCCCGGACCCGCTGGTCGCCGCCCTTGGCCTCCCGCCGCGCCGCTGAGCTGGCTGGGCCCTGGCGGCCCGGGCCGGCCCCCCCCGGGGGAAGGGCAGATCGGCGAGAGGGGGCTCCCTGGCGGCTCGGGGCCGGTTGCCGCAAGGCTGGCTGGGGTCGGCCTGGGTCCAGCTGCAGCTCCCGGACCTCGGGATTGCAGAGCCTGCTCTTCTGGTGGGTCGGGGTAGCGATGGTTTTGGTTTAGGACTGGCTTTCAGTTTTCTGTGAAGATGTATGCTCATAATGGAAGAGTATTTGGAAATAGGTTCAGGCTCCTGACAGGGAGCTATGCAAGTGTGAAAATAAACTGATGGGGAAAAAGAGCATCGGCTTTTACAGTACTTTTCTGAAATTTCAACTTTGGAGAAAGAATCAAAGGAAGAGTTGGGCCTAATTTGGACTGCTGCCTTTAGAAACTATCTTCCTAATGAGTATTATCAAACTCAATAGCTTTTAAGCCTAATGCAATAAAAAACCCCCAACATATTGACACAGGAGGAAAAGACCCACATTGAACATAAGATTGGTAGGTGGCTATATAATATCTGAGACTGAAGCAACCATTATCTGATGCTTCATTTAAGGCATGATTTAAGGAATGATTTATCATTCCATGATGTAGCATACTTTTGAAGCTGTAGAAAAGCTCTTCCCGGACAGGTGTTAGAAAGAAGGTAGTAGCTATAAAAATACTATTTGTGCAAAAAGATAAAATAGAATATTAATATAGTACAATACAGTGATTTAGTGACTTTTTTCCTGTGGCATTGCAGCTGCAGGCTACTTAAACAGCCAGTATTACTATTATGATTGTCTTCTTGAGACTGTCTTTAGGAATCTATTTTGGAACCTATTCTGATGTTTCTTATGAAGCTGTAAAAGTTAGCAGAGAAGTGAAATCTTAATACATCTTTTCACTAGATTTGAAAGCATCGACAAAAATGTGTAACGTTGAGTGTGCATTAAGGAGTGTGTTTGCAGTGGCATGTTCTCTTAAGGGCTTAGGTGATAATTTGTAGTAAATCTGTACAAGCTGCGATGCAAGTAGGGAGCACATTTATAACAGTGTTTTTTCCTTGACTTTTTGACTGGTCTTTATTAAAATTAGCACAAATAGTGGTGGGTTTTTTTCTGTTTTGGAAAGAAAATGGATTGAAGTGGTCCTGGCAACAATTGAGTGGTTTGGTAGTACTTCAGCAAAGGTGTATTTAACCCTTTTTCTTATGTTTTCAGGACGAGGATTTGCATTTCAGAGAAAACAAAAGATCGAAAGACAATACAGGAGATTGTTGAAAAAAGGAAGAAAAGTCCATTCACAGCGGGATAATCAGTTTACGGATACTTATCCAGAGCACTTGAAACATCTTTACTTAGCTGAGGAAGAAAGGCTTAAGGAAGAAAGGCTTAAGAAGCAGCGCAGGGCTCCAGATGATGCAGTTTTATCAGAAGAAAAACTTAATGAAGCAGCAGAGTAAGTTTTTGAAATATGTCTCTAAAACCAAGTAATTGTTTCCATCATTAAAGAAATATTTTAGATCTTATCACCCTACTGTAGTCCATGTAAAGTATTTGGTTTGCTAAAAAAATGCCATTAGGTCTTAAATGTAAACATACAGCTTTGCATCAGAATCAGAAAGCAAAACTGAGGATGTTTAGGGCTTGATTCCCCAGAAATAATATGACAGTCACCATTGTACTTTAAGGATAAGGTTCAGCCCAAGAGCGTTTGGCCAATTTCTTACCATACCTACAAAGAGAACAGCCTGCATTTCAGGTAGTGTGCTTTTGAGTCTACAGAGTTTTCCTTTGAATTGATTCTCAGTATTTTTAAATTAATGGCACTTTTCAGGAACTTTTTTTGCATTATCTTCCTGTTCCCAGTCTGATAAATTGTTTTCCTGATATTGCACTGTTTTTCTGATAGAATGAGTGATATTATGTGCAATTATCCTTTTGTGGTGTGGCTAGTTTTGGGGGGGGAAATAGGTATGAACTTTTAAAAAAGAATTAAATGGAGGATTTAGTAAAACATTAAGGTAATAAAGTGTTCCTGATCAAAGCAATAATTTTAAATAATAGAGATGTCATCATAGTTTGCCATTGATGTTTGGGTTTTTTTGGTTTTTTTGTTTTATTTCAAATTTATGTATAATAACTGGGAATAATCAAATGGAGTTTTTAATTTGCAGTCTAACAAATGTCGGACAATTTAAACCATTTTTTCCCTGTGTGACAGACAGTAATTCCCCCTGAAATCTTGGTTAGGTATGTCATTAAAAGGAAAAGCAGTAGTCGCTCAGGTCTAACAGAGTCATGGCAGTGTTTTTAAGCAACGTTAAAGTACGGTGATTGGGATAAAGCCTTTTTGTCCCCAGGACAAGTCTTTGAAGTCCAAGGTGATCTACATCTAAACTTTCCTGGGAAGAATGCTTAGGAGAGGGGTAAAAGGCAGTCAGATCTAAGCTGAGCAGTGGGAGAAAGGTAGAGTTTTGTCTGGAATAGGCAGCTAATTCGTGGGGATGTCTGAAATAGGACTGTTTTTCTTGAAACCAGAGCGTTTTTTAATTTTGCTTAAACTATGGTCATTGTGACTGTAAACCAGAATTAATAATTCTGTAAAGTGTGACAGCTAATCTGTGAGGTAGGGTGATGTTTAGAGTCTGCTAGGTGGACTTCAGTGTTCTGTAGGGATGTAAAATAAGACTTTGGTTAGGTAATCCTGTTCTAGCATACATTGCAATTTAAGTAGTTTCGTACTTCTGAGAAGATGAGGTGTCATTACACGGTATTGCCACAAGATGGAGATGTGAATAAAGCGAAGATTTGGGGTTTTTTCTCCTGAAGAGTGTGGTGTTTCTAAATGAAAATATGAGTAAATACCTTCGCTTTCCTTTTTGATCATCTGTCTGAAATGTTCTTGATGGCAATGGCTAGTTCTGACGCTAGAAAAAATTGAGTGATAGATTAATCAAAAACTTATTCTGTGAACAGCTGTCTAGCAAAGCGTATGTTTTTAAAGTGTGAAATGTCGCTGTTTATGTAATGGCTTTATTGTAAATCAGAAAAAAAAAAAATTAGACCTAAACAACCAGAAAAATCCACTCAACACACAGGTTGTCTTTGAAAGATACCTGGGCAGTTTTTTATAATGAAATTTGGAAGAAAAATTCAGTGCCTTATTTCAGATCGTTAAGGAACATCTCCTTCAAGAAAAAAATTTTAGAAAAGCCTTGTTACTACTGTGTTTTTTCACCTTGCCATGTCAGCCTGACTTCTCTGGCAGGTGGTCAGCTAACAGCTGGCTGTCCTCATATCTCTGCAGTTGCATCTGTATGTCAGAACTAGAAAGAGGTAACGCAGCTGTAAGCTTGTGCATTCACTTTTTCTAGCTCTGAAGAGCTAGCAGGATGGGAAAAACCCTCTTTTAGGCACCCTTTAAACTCGGTGAAACACCATCCATGTGAAGATCCAGCAGGTAAGGTATGTGTTACTAAAAGTTCTGTGCAGTCCAATCTTCAGCACACTCAGCAATGGAGTTTAGTTTGCTGTGTTTTCAAGCTGGATGCTCACTACATGCCATGTAGCACTGTTGGGTGTCATGTAGGACTAGTACAAATATGTATCCATTTCAGTGTAGAAGGATGAGCTTTGCTTGTCACTTAAGTAATCTGTAAATCTGTATTTCTAATTAACTTCCCCAAGTATGCAAAAGCCAGTGGAAGAGTGGAAGACTATACTCTGCAGTGGCTCTGGGATGCATGGTTATGTCTGCTTGGTGATAGTCCGTCTCTGAAGTACATGTGCTTTTTCTCATAGGTCAGTTACGATTGAAAGGAGGTTTAAGAAGAAAACGTCCAATCAGAAGGCAAAAGAAGACTATGAGAAAATAAAGGCTGAGCGTGCTAGAAAGAAAGAGGTAAATTTTAAGCACAGATCTTTCTTGATTGTAGGCAAAGATTAGATTAATAGCATTCCTACCTGTCAGTTTTCCATCTGGACCCATATAGGACCATAGGAGAGGAAAATAGGTATTGGTATTCTTTCAGCCTTTTTCAACTTGACAGTAATATTCAGGCATGCAGGTGTGCAAAGTTATTGTCTTTGTTCTTACTGTTTTTGTCTCGCAGTTGCCATTAGTGGGATTTTATTATGTCAGTTGGTACATGAAGAAAAACTTAGTTCTTGATCTGCGTGTCCCAATGGATTATACTAGACCTCTTAAATATTATAGAAGGGGAAGTAATAACAGTACCATCATCTTGTGATGAAAAATGAAATGCCCAGCCTGTTTCTTACGGTGTTATTACAATGCAGTCTTCATTTTACCTTTTTATGTGCTTTGACCAACAGTGAAACAATTAAATGTAATTGTATCCATGACCAAAATCTTTAGTAACTTTTTCCCTCATTCTACTTTAATGGGACAGGGCGTATCTTAATACTATCATTGTCGAATACCTTAGTTGAGTTGTTAATTTGAGACATCCTTATTTAATTAGCTTTGTTCTCTCCCAGTACGTTGTTCGTTGCACTGTAAAATGGCACACATTGATTCGTAGAAGTTGTGTAACTTGCTGCTGACAAACTAAATTTCAGTAACTGCTGAATAAATATTACATAAATACATAGCTGGATAAAACATATTTCTTCAGCTTAGTTGTATTGCAAGCTAGAGTAGTTTTATGCAAGCTGATCATGATTCTGGGCAAATTACATCATTGTTCAGCTGAGAGCTTCTTTTTTGAATATTAGATACAGATCATGCTAAAATAAATTAATACTATGACCAGCTTATTTAGAGGAAATAGAAATAAAAATCCAGCAACGCTGCAAGGAATTTTCTTTGAGCAGCACGTAAGAGTTGCCTGAGGGGAGGTGTTAGCGTTTTTGGTCTTACTCAAGATATTTAGGAAAAAAAATCAGTAGCTAAGTGCCACAATAACAGTAATAATTTATGTGGAATTCTGGTGTGATGATCAGGTACTTTACCTTCACGTAAGTTAGGAAACACTGGATTTGCTGTTAACTTATTTTGGGAAAAGAAATAAGCTTAAAGACACAGTTTTGGCCTCCACACTGTATAAAAAAGCTAAGATTTAGTAGAGATCAGAAAAAATACGAACATAACAACTACCTAAGTAAGATGAATGTTCTTGCTCTGAGTAAGCATTTGCTTGGTAACTTAAATGAGTGTTGTTTACAACAGTATGCCGAACAGCAGTAAAACTATTAATTAGATGGGAAGTGAATTATAGGTGAGTTAGTCGATGCTACTCTCGTTTAACAAAAAAAAAAAGAAAAGGAATGAATTATATGAGTCATTGTTATGGTAAAATACTTGAAGCATTCTGAATAGAGAGATGTGATGTGTTGCATATCTTAGTAGGATGTGATATAAGTGGATGTTTGCCCAAATTACTTACTAAAATTACAACACAAATTACAACACAAAGCGGTGTAAGCTGCTTGATAGAAACGGAACATAATATCATGATGATTATCCACATAATGTAAATGCCTCCATTAGTGTTTTGGTTGCATGTGTGCTGTCCCCTCAACACAGAAAGTTTGTACCATTGAAAGTGTAGTTAGGTTGGTTTTTTTGCTCTCTTAGTGAAGACAGCAGTCTGTGTTGCTTCAAAGAGGGTGGGTCACTAGTAGTTTGGTCCTGATTAAGTTGCCCTGGGTAATGCTGCTTGCGATGCTGTCCTAGTATCACAGACTTGCCCAGCTTCCAGCTCCAGATTTGTCCCATGTCCAATCTGCCAGTCCCATGCAGATGTGGCCAGTATCCTAGAGAGCGAGCCCTGATTAAGCTGTTAAGAGTGATGGTGTTTCCAGCGCCAGTACAATATCTAATTACCAGTGTCTTTACAAAAAGAAATTTTATTGCTTATAGTTAGCTTCATAGTTATAGAAAGTATGTAATTATTTCATCATCGTATCTCTTTAATTCCAGGAAGCAGAAAAAAGAAAACAACAAAGAGAAGCAGCTCAACGGTTGTACAAGCAAAAGAAAATGGAAGCCTATAAAGTATTGAGTAAGAAGACAAAAAAAGGACAGCCAAATCTAAACTTACAAGTGGAGTTTCTTCTTCAGAAAATACAGCAAAATACATAAAACACTGCATACGTCTTAATTACAGGTCTTGAGTTACCTGTGGACATTTTATTAATTTTAATAAATAATGTCTTTTTGTGTCTATATTACTTTTGTCATTGGCTTGATGTATCTCATCAGTCCAATAGTGGAGGATATTCATCCTGAAAATATTTATTCTATGCTGAGGGCAAGAGAGACCTGATACCTTGAAAACAAATGGTCTGTATTTCTAAACTTAAATTCTATTAGCTGTGTAATATCCTGAATTCTAAATCATTAGAGCCTAGTACCATGTGAACATAAATCTACATAGTGTAAAGCATTTGTTTTCTACCTCTTAATACTTCCTGCAACTGTGACTACTAAAATTGTGCTTACTTGAGTAAAATGATACATGAGACATAATTGATATGAACTGCCAAGGCTAGGAGCGTGTTTTGTGTGATGTTGGATAGGGTTTGACACCCAAAAACAAAGAACATAAACTATAATTGGGTGGTTGTTATTTATCATTCTTCATAAAGAATGAAACTTACCAAAGGTCCAAGGATGGTGTGAATGTAAAGATCATGTAGACTTAACATATACTTTGTGCTTGGTGCTTTATACTTTGGTGATTTAGTTTGTTCATAAGCTAGGTATGACTTTCTAACTATGATGGATCGGGTAGATGGTTGAGGTTTTGGTACGCTGAGTATATCAAGATTCTAATCTTTGTTCTTCAGAACATTTTTTAAAATCTTGATTTGGACATGCAATTAGTGATCTGAGGCCTAATGAAAGCATTCTTAGTAAGACTAGTAAGTTTGCAATAAAGCAAGTTAACTATTTTCCTTAAGATTATACAGGAGAATACTATTACACTTTTTCCTTTATCTGAGTCTACTTTGGCAGCCAAGAAGTAATACTGAGGAGTTTTTTCTGCATATACTAAAGACTATTTAGACATCAAAGTAAGGAATGTTGTGGAATACATTTCTCAGGTCATGATCTGTAAGTTCAGTACGTTTACAGTATTAAATTACCTCATTTAGAAGTTGATATCAACTGCAGAAAATCCTTATTTAAAATATATGGGAAAAATAAATAGTCTTGACTTGTATGACAAGCGCTGTTAAATGAGGAATAGTTCAGGAGTTTGAGTTGTTTAAAATGTTTCTTGTGTCAGTATCCTGAGGCTTTTTCAACCTCATCTTGTTACACTTTTTGGAAGGCTTTGAATCCATGTCCTGTGATGTCATTTAGGAGAAACTGAACATGCGTCATAAGGTAGTGCACCAATAGAAAATTTGGTAGCTTTTCTTGAAATGGGCTTGTCCACTCCAGGAAAAGAAAGCAAGTGTAAACTTGACATGCTTATTCTGTTTTATACTTTTCCTTCTATATTTTTTCTGATAATTGCTGTAATTGCCAATTCTAAATGGCTCCACACTGAAACATTAAAGAGCAGAAAAGTGCCCAAAAAGAGGGAAGACAAGTTTTGGCATACACAGTCTGTTTCGATTTTGTTATTGTACGCTGTCAGCTTTTGTTTAAAAAAAAAAAGCAAACTGCAACTATTTGCAGTTACTAGGCTTTTTTATCAGTAGTGCAAAAGCCTTAAAATCTTCAGTCATGTAACTTGTGAGTAGCATGAAACACCTTCCATGTGAATTCATGGTTCAGCCATTTTATTTGTTTGCGTGTGTCTGCTACTCTGTATGCTCTTTTATCATTCTTTGGCTAAGGAAATGTTCTGAATTGTCATCTTAAGAAGACCTCAGTTTGCCATCAGTTCCCTTGTATGCCTGCTGGGCAGATGTTTGCCATGATGTCAGCTGTCTGGAAGGGTTTTGGAAAACCGTAAGTCTTAGACTTTACTATCAAAGTGTTCCATATGCTTCATTCTTCCTGGAGAATAGGCTAGGCAATATAAGCTAGTAAGTTAATTACCCTTTTGTGTTTTCATTCCTCCTTAGCAACAAGAAGTCTCAGTTGTTAGTGGAAAAGAACAGAATTCTGCTCTAAAAGGAATCCTTTTTTGCTTTTTTTTACTTGCGTTATTCTCTGGTTTTGTTTAAGAATTAGAATTTTGAGAGAAATCCAGAATTCGCAGTATCTGTTCCACAGTATTGGTCATCGAAATTTAATCTTACCTCATTCTAACTTTAACTGTTGCCCTCCTCTTTAGTCTTTTTATGCCATGATCTTGGTGCTGGTTAGTATGAAACAGACCAGGTTTATCTGACTTTCCTGAAGAGGCATCTGAAAATGCCTCCCTCTTCCCCACGTCCTTCAGATAACCTGATCAGGCAAAGCACTTACCAAAAACCAGTGCGGTATCTTGACCTTAGCCCCAGCATTACTGGTTTCAAGGAGGAGAAGGAGCTTCTGTCATATCTCCCCATCACTTTCTCTCCTCCATAGCTTTATTTGATTTGGAGGTAAAAAGGGGCTATGACTAAGCCCAGCTTCTCACAGACTCTTACAAGAGACATTTTTTTTCCACACAAAGTTAATTCTTGATACAACAGTTCTAAAAGGAAGAAGTTAATTACGTATTTCCCCACACTGTCCTTTGCTGATCACTGTGAAGTGGCAGCCCAGGATGGTTTCCTGAGAATCCAGTGCAGTCCAGTGTCTCGGCTGCTTCCTGAGCCTGCTCTCTTGCACTGTCAAGCCTCCAGAATTAATTCAGTACCACCACAGCAGCAATGTGCCGCTGGGTGGCTCAAGGTCAAGGTCGTACAGGCAGAGAAGGGAATTGAACCTTTGCTTTCATTTATGGAGTAGCACTGTGACAACTGACCTACTGTCTTCATATGGAGAGAAGTGTGGAGAATGGAGGGTAGGAATGTTTTGAGGAAGGAAATAAAGATTAATTTTTTTTTTTTTTTGATCTCATGATCACTAGGAAAATAGTCCAATAGAAATTATATGAGTTTATGGAGGGTGCCTGTAAAAGCTGCTGCTTTCAACTGTGTCTTTTAATTTGAAACTTATAAGAAGTTAGTCCAATGGGATTTTAAACTTGTACTGGTTTTTATTAAACTCTGCTGTGAATATGTAGGGAAGAAGTTGAAACGTGAAGAAGAGGAGCATAAGTCCTGTTGCCATTCTTTTTTCTTTTTTTTCCTACTCACACACTCAACTTCTCTATTCTGTAGTAGTTTGTTTTCTATTCTCTGAAAGCCTGCAGATCTCAAGTAGCTATGTCTTTCCAGTACATCTTCTGATTAAGATGAAGTGGAAGGGATAGGGCTGCACAGTCTGAAATTTTATTCTTTAAGTTGGGTAGTCAGTGAATGCAGGCAACTTCAGACATCTCTTTTTTTCCTTTCATTATAGACCAGTGAAGCTGTGAATCAGAAATAAGGGAGGGAAGAAAGCATCAGGTACAATACATTCATTTTTCTCTTTTTGGTTCTGAGGAACAGAATGTGAAGCTTCCCTTGCTCGTTTTGCAGGTAACTTCTTGGGAAATCATAATGTAACTTAAATGAATCATCTCATTAAGCTGACTTTGACAGTACAGGGACTTTCTCACCCCCTACCCATCTTGAAAGATTTTTTTTTTCCTTGCCACTAATAGGAAAAAGAAAACAAAAACTTTCATCCATTTAGATACTAAGGCTTTGGAAACGCTGGACAGTGTAGACTTTGGATTTTTTTTATCTTTACAGTCTGATAAATTATGCCTGCACACGAAGTTAAAAACCTGATTGTAATCTTAGTGTCTATTTCTGCTTTCACAAAGTAATGTTTTAAATCATTAATCAAAGAGTTTAGAAGCAGTTCTAAATGGATTAATGAACAGGAGCGTTGTGAACATAAGAAAAATGGAAGGGTGCTTCATTTAATAAAATCAGTGAGGACAGGACAGAGCTCTGAAACACCAATTTTCTTTAGAATTTTTATTAACTCATGCATGCCTTCTGGAAATTGCTGAGAGGGTAGTTAATAATGAACTGAGAACCATGCAGCTAGCTTGCTGACTTTCCTCTAAAGAAAACCTTTCTGGGATATAAAAAGGAAAAAAAAAAAAAAGTCTAAAGTGGTTCAGTCTGAGCTCTTGGTAAAATAACTGTTGGTCTGCTGCTGTGTAACTGGACCTAAAACATGCTGATTGCTCTGCCTTCTGTGTACAGCTTTGTCATGAACTTTGTTGTCTTCTGTGTAGTTTTTAATTAATAGCAACTTGGATCATCATTTTCAAGTCTGGATTTACTTACACGTTTTCCCAAAAGAGAGAACATCCCCACATTTGTATCTATTTTTTAATAGCTTGATATCAACCCAGTTGAGGAAACACATACGTCTGTTGAGAAACTGTATCTGAGGATCCCACTTTGGCAATTAAAAAAGAAAAGAAACATTATAAAAATAAACTAAGCTAGCTTAATGTTTTACTAACCTATTCAGTCCACACTTGCTCACTAGATAACATGGTAAGAAGTGGCATGTAGATTTAAGCTATACAAAAATGCTGAATTTTATTTTGTTTTCTAACTGCCATGAGACAATTTGTGTTGCAAATCTCTGAGTGCTAGAAGCAGAAAGACTGTTTCCCTGAGGAGAGTCTCTAGTTTCTGCTCATGGTCGGTGCTCTGGTGCTGGAATCCAGGATCTGCAGATCAAATGGTTATGGCTCTGCTGCACCTATCTGCTTATGGGACGTCGGAGTGGGCTAAACTCCCCACTGATGTGCTCCTCACTGTGTAAATGCTGTTCTTTGGAACTCAGTGAGAAACAAATACCTCTATTTTTGACCCTTGGTAGTTGCCAGGTTATGAGAGCTGATACTGTGTTTCAAGACTGTCCCTCTAATCTAAGAAACAATTTATTCTGGAAAAAAAAAAAGAGTACTATTTGTTACATATATACAGAGCATTGAACATAGATACCTAGCTACAAGAGCAGTGCCAAGAAAAGAAATTATAAATTAATCTAGATAAAGTTATATTATCAAGTAATTTAGTTAATTTTCCTCTGCGTTACTGGAAACCTGTAGTCAAAAGTAACAGCAGGCTACAGATAACCGGTTGTTTTACGTACTTTTTAGCATGATGATTGCTTTATCAGTTATGTTTGGATAGCTCAGGGGATTAAGGAGAGTTCTAGAGATTAGTGGTCAGAGTCAGACCTTTTCATTTAGGTCCTGTGCTTATATTTATTGTGACCATGGTCATAAACCCCTTTTCTTCCTGAGAGCTACGCAGTAGCTAAATTTATTTTAGTGGTAAATGTGCCCTGTGTCATGAAATCATACAGCTCGTGTTTTTAAGGGAAGTCCATGGAAGTGCCAGAATGGGAATAATCCGTTTAATCCAAAGTGACTTCAGACAATGCTGAAGATGATAGAAACCATAAAATGGGAATGAAGAAGAGTAATGGTTCTGTAGCTACCAGCAGGATTTCACTTTGAAGCAGCCATCACTAACAATTTGGGAAGCAGTGAAAAGCATTATGGAAATAAATGCAGGTACATGCATTCAGGCACTATGGATGCTAATTCTTCTGTAATATGCATAAACAGTACGAGTGTTGAGACATACAGCATACAGGGGTGACCATAACATAATATTGTGCATTAAAGGTTTAACTCCATGGGAGGTCTCAAAAGCAAGAGGATGATGCAGCATGGGCTTGGGTTGCCCAAGGACATTGATGCACTTTTTTCATTCTTCCTGTGTTGGTTACTTGAAAAGAAAAAAAAAAAACAAACTAAAAACGAGCCATGTAAGGGAGCTACAAGAGTATTGTTTATTATTTTTGTGTATTTTAGAGATCACAGCTTTACATCTCATGACCCTGCCATGTAGTGAAAGGTGTTCTGAGACATGAAAAGTAGTAAGCAAAAAGTCAGGGAATTCCTGAAATATTTTTTTATAAACAGAAGGTGGATTTATTTGTCCTATTTTAATATAAATAATAATAATATAAATGTAACATCATAACTCTAGTGTTCTTAAGGTTTTCTATAGTCAGTGAGGATACCATCAAGGGGTAAATAATCTTATCTGAACATAAATCACAAGTATCACTCCTAGAGATACATACTTATCCATAGGGAGTTGATGGTGACTAGCTCTAACATCAAGACTTCTAGAGGTAGGTGAGATGAATCCCGTCTTGTGTCCTGAAGAAGCCTTTGTAAGGGTCATTTGGCAGCAACACTTCATTAGAAGTCCATGATTCACAGTGCAGTTCCGTTAAAATTTAGGCAGAGAGTGAAAAATGCTTTCTGAGCAATAGACCAGTAAAACAGTCCTGAACGTATCACACACAACTAGGCAGGACAGGGCAGCTCCCTTTGAGCAGGGAGCTGTTAATTTTATTACAGTAGTTTCTTTCTTTGTCCCTAGATTTTTATTGATTTAGTTAGTTAAACAGTAATGATTTGCTACAAGGTAGGTTATTTTTCTTTTATCTCTTCTCTTCCTTTCTCTCTCTTCTTTCCTTATTTAGTTCCTTATGTGATACAATAAAGTACTAAGACTTAAATTAACTGCCAATAGCAGATGTAAAGTACACATCCTACAACTGCTGACATGTCATCCTAATCTAAAAGTCAGAGGTATGCTGGCATGGAACTAGAAATAAGTCTCCTCCTACGTAACATTTAAAAAAATTAGAACTGTACTGTGATGCGTAGCATGTTTTAGGTCAATGGCCAACTCAAATCAGTTACACATATGGCTTAGATTGCTGTAAGGAGACACAGGTGGTGAAACGTGTACAGTAACAAGATAATGCCAGGTTATGGTAAGGCCTTCAAGTTTTATCATTAAGTTGTTAATATTTATGTTCAATTTCTTTTATTGTCCAGTTAAGTTAGGTCGAATATAAGGCAAAATAAATACACTTTTTTTTTTTTTTCAGAGTAGAATCCTAAATTGGATACTTAACAATGAATTTTTTTAATTTGTTAGTTTCAAGGACTGGTTGTAGTGCTGTATGTACAACTATCCACCAGACTAGGCTGGTGCTGTTAAGCGTTCTTTCTCCAAGAGCTCCACACACCAATTGAGTGTTTATAATTAAAACAGTCTTCAGGCTGATATAATTTATGTTTCCTACCTACATCAGTTTTGTGTCTGCTCCCTGATGACAGCACTGCTGTATTTTTGGTGAGGGTTTCCCGGGGAGGAATGGAAGTAGCTGCCCTCCACAGATGGCTGTCTCATTGGCAGGAAATTCATCTGGCCTCAGCATTTAGGATTTACTATGCACACACAAACTCTGCATTCAGTGCACACACAGTATGTCTGATCTGGCCCAGGCTCATCAGATTTATGGCAGGAAGCTTTACAGCTGATCTGTACAGATATTGAGCATTTGAAGCTTCTGGAAATATTACTGGATGTTTACATACATGGCACAGAACTAGCTTGCTCAGCATCCCTGACAGTTGGCAACACAATATTCAAGTCTGCATCCATGCCACTGGGTATTTAAAAGTTGTGTGAAAATGTTAGGTCATCAAACTTCATCACACAATATTACTGGGTACAAAAAGTCCACTAACACCAAATATTTCATAACCCTATCTGTTAATAAATTAAAGCCAAGTTTGTTTTTCATAAGTGCAGTTACTTTTGCTTCACTGTCCTTTTTCAGTTTACATCTTATTTCCTGATGATAGCTAAAACCAAGCAACATTCTGCACTTAGGCTCATGAGGCATATATCTGCTGGAGGTAGGACATCTCCTCTCAGATACAAAGCTGTAATATATTTATATTTATATTCCACTATAATCATTAATGTGTCTTTTTGTCATCCCAGAGAAATATGCTACAATATAATTTCTGCTTTTGAATACAGCACATACATTTCATTCTCCAAAGACAATGCAGTGAAAGCTTTTTTTATGCTGTTTTGATTTCTTCAGATAATGGCCCATCTGTAGAAATTATAGGTATAAAAAGCATGAATTCATGCTGCATCACTATAATTTATGATTTTTTCTACTACTTATTTCATTTTGGGTTTTTTCTATTTTTTTTTCTCTTACAGACACTGTAAATAAAACTTAAGTGAGAAATGGTATTTGGGTTTAATGAGGTAGCAGGAGTTCCTTTTACAACAATCTAATATGCATTAAAATGCATTTAGTGGTTGATAAACCAATATACATTAAATTATCAATTTAATCAAACTATGAATCATAATTGTCATATAGGTGTCAACATGTTGAATTGCACTGCAGATTCAAAAACACAAACATATTTCATATGCACTGTGCTCAAGATTAAAGCAAAGGAAAGGGGATATAAATTACACATCCATCCATACCCACATATAGGCATCTGTAAACACTGGTCTAATTTTCAGGCAGTTCCTTAGGGTGGTCATTTTTTATTTTAAAACTATGTCTTGTTGTCCAGGTGGTAGTGATTGCTGTTGTCAGCGTTACTTTAAAACCAATTACATACATAATTTTATGGTAATTCCACTTTCTGAACCTGCAAGTATATGAGCTGTTGCTCCTTGGTCCTTTTTCACAGTATTCTGCTCCGACAGCAACGTTCTTTAATGCACAGAGATAATGTGTGGAGGTGTACTGATAAATTGCCTTTTCACTTAGAGCAATAAATCACACCAAAAATGGCAAACACTTTGCATTTAACAAAAATTTTCACTGGCAGTGCACAAAGAGGACAAGCCACAACTACAGCATACACAGGAACACCTTCAATTTCTGCGTCATCCTTAGTAGCAGAGCAAGTTGTCAAATTTTCAGCTGCATAAGTGGGGGCAGGACAGCTCTTCCAGCCCACGTCCTCACTTCCCATCTCTGCTCAGAACAAGCACCCTTAGGAATGGGCTTCATCTTAAATCAGTGAGGCTTAAGCACGTGCTTGACATTAATCATACAAAGTAAGAGAACTTTAAAAAGAAAATAAAAGTCTACCTAGTCCATCCTCTGACCGCTTATGCTGTTTGGGTTTTGGATCGGTTTTGTTTGGTTTTTTTCTTGAGTTGGAGCCTAAGTCTTATGATTTGTATTTCTGGCAGAGTACTTTTCATTACATCACACCTGACTGCACCGTGAAAGCAAATGAGCAGTTACGTGGTGGTAGGCAGGCACAGTGGGAGCTCATTAAGGGCAATACTATGTTGGAAGCTTTCCGAAACATCAGATTTTTGAGTGCATTATCAGATGTCAGAATTAAGCATATTTCTGTGGGAATCCTGAGCTAGCACAGGCAATAAATAGCATGCAGGAGGAATTTGTCACGAATGTTTTAAATTTCAAGTAAATTCTGAATATTGCTCATAACTTCAACCTTCACAACTAATGAAATGTGTCCAGTTCTGGGCTCCCCAGTTCAAGAAAGATGAGGAACTGCTAAGAGAGTCCAGAGGAGGGCTAAAAGATAATTAGGGGACTGGAGCATCTCCCCTATGAGGAAAGGCTGAGAGAGCTGGGCTTGTTTAGCCTGAAGAAGAGAAGACTGAGAGGGGATCTCATTAACACGTGCAGATATCTTAAAGGTGGATGTCATGAGGACGGAGCCAGACTCTTCTCAGTGGTGCCCAGCGACAGGACAAGGGGCAATGGGCACAAACTGAAGCATAACAGGTTTCAGTTGAGTATGAGGAAAAACTTCTTTACTTTGAGGGTGCCAGAGCACTGGAACAGGCTGCCCAGGGGGGCTGTGGAGTCTCCTTCTCTGGAGATATTCAAAGCCTGCCTGGAAGATGTCCTGTACAACCTGCTCTAGGTGAAGCTGCTTTAGCAGGGGGGTTGGACTAGATGATCTCCCGAGGTCCCTTCCAACCCTTGCCTTTATGTGATTCTGTGTAATTCTAAGGTTTTTTGAATAGAAGGTGGACCTACATTTAATACTCTGTATAAGATGAAAAAGAACATTGTTTGCCAACTTCCTTGGTTCTGAAAGGTAGAGGTATTTTGGAAAGATCATATATAGGCACAACTTTAACAAGTAGCACCATTCATTTTTTAATATTTTTAACTTCCTAAAGATTCATCGGCTGTATTGTAAACTCTTTTACAATAGGCCATTGCCTTCCTTGGATTTGGATTTGCAAACCAAAAACATCAGTATGGTGAAGTATGAATATTTACTATTTAAGGAAAAACTTGTAACTGAAAAGCAAAAGAAGGAAAAAAGCAATCAGAAGTGAGCTTAACCTGAAACTATAATGTGAAGGTAAGACTGTCATAGTTTTTTATTTCCTCAGAATGTCATTTGGCAAGTGTAAAATTAAGCTACCCCAGGCAGCTGTAAAAAAAACCCACACCACCACAAACCAAAACAACAAAACCAAAAAACCCCAAAGGCAGGAACAGCTAGAAGCAAATCTGTCAGTCACTTTGCATTAGGTGTCTCTCAAAAAGGTGTAGTCTCCTAAAAATTATGAACTTGGTAGTGAAATAGTTCTTTGACCTGTCCTATTAAAAAATTTCAGAGCATATGATTAGCATATCACTTGTTTGCAGTTTGAATTATTATCTGTTTGGTATTATTCCTATGCCACCAAAATCTAATTTGTACTGAAGACTCTAGACTTTTGCATCTGTTAACAGTTGCAGATTAATTACAGGCTGAAAAGCTTTTCATTATCCTTGAATTTCATTGTCTTTTAGTTTCAGTTCTATGGTAGTATTAATAAATTGTAAACAGCTCTTTGCAGATAATAGAGGGGCTATTGTATGTGAAAGAAGAGATTTATTCTGGAGTAGTTTTGGTATTAGATGTAAGGAAGATGCTGTCATTAAAGTGATGGGGGATGAGAGAAGTGTATTTTCTACTTTAACCAGCATGGAGGACAAGATCTTTTTCTTCTTCATGGCTTGGGTCAAAAGCCTTTCCCTAAACTGTGTTTTCTTCTTTGATGTATTAAGAGTGCACTTCCTCATAAGTCTATGTTTTTTAATGGAAGTGACACACCACAGTGAAGTTGGGGGCCCAACAGAAGAGAAAGGGATGGAAGGTGCACACAGATGGGAGAACTGATAACTACTATGTGTGTTTCTTAAGGTAGCCAATATTCAGAATACAGGTTCAGATGAACCATTGTTTTACAAAACCAGTGCATATATGCACTGGTAATGAAATAACTCACGTAATTTAACAGATAATTCACATTTACAGAACTTCTTTTATAGGGTATGTATAATTTCAGTTTAAAACAGGGATTCCATTTCAAGTAGCTAAACAATCTCAACTGGGAAAAAAAAATGTAGAAAATACTTTTCCTTAGTTTGAGTGTGGAAAATATGTACTACAAAGCAAAGGGTTATTTATTACCAAAAGCCAGTGTTGTAATCTGTTTTGTATTTATTTTTAAAACATGAAACCTATTTCAGGTTTTTAGATTTTTTTTAAAAAAAACCAAACAAAACACTCTGAAATTTAAGTTTTCCCTGGTGCCAACTGGCTTTGAATGTTTCCCAATGATAGTTTCTATAGCAACGGCAAACATATTATGAAGATAATTTAAAACATGTTTAAACATCTCACCTTTGTGGTTATCTAGCTTCAGAAGGTAATATCAAATACCTGTCTGCCTTTCAGCTGAGCCACTCCACAGAAAATATGGAGAGAAATAATTTGCAGCACCCATTCTTCCACTGGTACTGCATGTGTACAAGCACTTTTCAGGGGCTCCTTTTGTTCTTGGCTGACAAAAGCCCACTGGGTGGAGGCATGGAGCTGAATTTCACCAGGAGACAGCAATTCATAGATTAATAAATGTAAAAAAAAAAAAAAAAAAAAAAAAAAGAAGAGACATTAAGTCCAAACACTGGTAGACTTGCTTAATGAAATCTGTAAGACCTGATTGTTAATCAAAGTTGGGCACACCTTCCTTAAAACCCACCGATCGTAATGTGAAATTATTTCTGTCATTAAAGGATCCATGGAAAACTTTTGTGAACTGCTCAGATGTATCCCTTATTTTTAATTTTATGCTGTCCAACTACAATTTTGGCCATATCCTGCTCTAGCTTTGCCGGTTACATGAACAGTACTGTAATAGTTATATATGTAATGATACTTCCAAATCTACATAGAAGGAAACCCTGAAGTCTTGCAGTATAGAGTCTACTTTAGTAATTTTTTGGCTCTTCTGAGAGCTTATTGCCAGTTCATCAACATTTTTCTCTTAATAGGGGCACCAAAGCTGAGCAAGGCTAACTCTTCCACAAGCCATCGTAGGTTGCACAACACCTTGTTTTCCACTGCATTATACGCTTATCCCATGCTAAATAAGAGAATTGGCCACAACCCCTCAATTTTTCATCTGAACGTGCTGCCCGACTAACAGTATCAACAAACAAACAACACCCTGGAATGATGCAGAGATTGCGGCTGCGTCCCCTTGCAGTGGTTTAACTGGAGGAGTTTTCACCAGAGCTGGTGACCTGGCAGGCAGAACTGGGGGTGGAGAGCCAGAAGCAGCCTACTGACACCCATTTCATACATCTATAGTGATTTTTAATGGAGTGCTGCAAGGTGCTGGATTTGCTAATCTCTGCCTAATCTGCTTTCCTGACCCTTGGACACACTTTCAGCCCAGGACCTCTGTCTGTCAGCTGTAATGATGGTGACATCTGCCATTGACTGTTGCTCTGTTGATATACCTCAAAGCAACTTTGTATGAGGTCTTCTCTGTGGAACTGTGTGGGAAGAAAAAACAAAGTCAAATGAGACCTAGTTAGAGGCTTGACAAATATCCTCATAGTCAGCTCTAATTAATGGAGGCACAAGTACCACAAGGTCAGATTTTGTAATTTTGTCTCTAGATGGCTATCCTGTGCTCCTTCTTCCTGGAAAATGCTTGGAGAAGGCCTCCAGAGGAATTCCAATTAGTAAGCGGAGCCTTGGCAAATATTGACCGATCTGCGAGAAAAGTCAGTGCCCCAAGGGTAACCCAAGTGACCGCTGCACTGCTGCAGTGTTGTTATGGCTCTCCTTTGGGTTGATTAGCTCGTACTTCTTCAGCCAGGCACAAAGGCAGACTACAGTCAGGATATATGCACCTTTAAAGTACAAAGCAAAAATTTACTGGTTAACATATAGGAGATAGCTAGGAGTTAATGAGCTGTTAGTCTAAGCACCAGTGTGCCCACCCCCTCTGGTATGAAGAACCTTTGCTGAGAGGCTGGCATCCATCAGGAGGGGGAAGGGCTGGACACCACCACACATCCTCCGTGCTTCAAGTTGCTGTCAGCCACCAGCCACATCAACCTCGGTGACACTGGCGATTCGACCCAGTGCTTCACAGCTAGTTCCCAGCTGAACAGACCAGCCTGACTAGCTGGCCTGCTTTTTTCCCATTAGGACTTTAAACCTTTCCATGCTGGTGTTTTCTCTCTTGTATCTTTGAGCTCCTAATGATGCTGTCTCAACAATCCTAACCCTGGGTGAGAGTGCTGTCTTTTACAGACCTTCTCACAGCACTTTCATGGCAGTGTGAGCCCAGGTTACTCTGCTGTGTCATAAGAGCTGAGTCTTGGATGCCCGGTCCCCTGTGGGGAGTCGGGGGAGCCTTCAGATGGGGTTACAGAGGGAGGGTTTCAGCCTGTGCACTGACCCAGGGAAAGGTGGGCAGGAGTTAATTCCTCTGGAGAATTAAGTTAATCTTATTACTGGTTCTACTCTGCTGCTGCTTTTCACAGCCCAGTGGAAATTACAAAAAGACTGGGAATTTCTTGTTGCTTGAAGTCACTCTGGATTGTGGAAGCAGTGTTTTCATCCAGGTGAGGGTGCTCTTGCCTTCAAGTTCAGGAGTGGATCATATGGTGTAGTATCAAGTTCTTTCAGCCTGGGTCCGGGGCTCCCATTTGTCCTCACCCCTAACATTCCCATTTGCCCATCCCTCTGGCCTACCTAGGTCTGAATCACAGCCCTGGTTTTAAGCGTGTTGATTGCTATCCCAAATTTGGTGTCCAGGCCACTAATAAAGATGTTAGACATGTCAGGTCCCAGGACAGACCCTTGTGGTGCTCCACTTGTCACCGGCTCCAGGGAGCATCCCACGACCCTCTGGGTGCCGTCATCCAGCAGCTTTTTGCCCATGTAGTAACCTGTACTTTACTTTAGTAATCATTTTTTGAATGGGAAATATGCAAACTGTATCTCATTTTGCTTTTTCCCCAGGTAGTGTGTAGAAATATTTATTGAAAATTTGGGCCCTTTATGATTTTTTTTTAATCCATTTGTTCCTGAAATAGCATTGATAGGATTCCTTTTGTCCTAAATAGACCTTAAATAAGTTTTATTCTCCTTACTGCCAACTATAGAGCTTCTTTTTTATCCTTTAATTATTTTTTTAATGTAATTTTTGTATATATGTAATAAAAATGAAAATGTAGAAGTACTAATTTATGTGCATAAATTTAGCTCATTTAGTATTACTGGAAATAATGAGCATCATAAAAGAGTCAGTGATACTCTACATAAAAATAGTAATAGCTGTTATACTTGTAACACCTAATAATCCCGAAGTACAAGAATATTTTCAAGAGTATTTTCTACTATGTCATCCTGGAGAGCTCTAAATGTATAGTATCTAGGGGGGGAAAAAAGGCCTTTCTGCTGAAGATTTTAAAACCAATGTTATCTGCTGTACCAAGTTAATTCTAAAAATCTTATATAATTATTTTGGAAATAATTTCATCCAGCTCAGTAATATTAGGTCTTATCCTTCATCCTGACAGCTGATGAGTTACATCACAGAATTATAAATTTTTGTAGCTTAGTTCCGGTGATCATGGCTTGATTATATTTGTTATGTGCTAAATGCACAGTGAGGAAGCAGTAAGCTTTTAATACTTCAAAAGATACAGTACTACCCTGGCATACACTTCTGATTCAGGGATCTCTCAATTCCAGCAAAATAATGTGAGGTTATTACAATATAAGGTCGTAAAATAGCAAGATAGCTTGTTTATGATTTCTGAGACTTTGATCTTATAGATTTATGATGAAATAAGCCAATCCAGAAATTTACAAGAAAAAGTGCCCTTGTGCATTTATGCAGATTTTTTCCTGACTGTTCTTCTCCTGAGACAAAATGTACAGTATACACAAATTGTGGCAACTTACAAATTTGACTTTTCTCATGAGTTTTATGAGTAAATGGATGTTTTCCAAGTGAGCTCATCACCAAGAGCTTGTTTACATAATTTGATTGACAAACACCTCGGTACAATTACTTACATACCATGGAAAAATTCCTGGGGAAAAGCATAATTGAAGGGATTATTTTGTTTGCTGGAGCTCTAGCAGTATTCTAACAGCAATGATGTATGTACAACAGGGAATATTTTATATAAAGGTGAGCTTTTTTTAAATGTCAAGTTGCGTTCCCGATGGTTTTTGGAAACACAGTCCTGGTAGACCATTGAATTTGAATTCTAGGGACTGTGATTTCTTTGACATGCACTCAGGAGAACTGTGCTTATTTGCAGTTGGAATCTGTAGGCTAGAGCCGTGCCTGAGGAAGTAAAGTAGCACGTCATGCAGAGCTGGGGGAGGCGCGGTGAAGAGGGCCCACCCAACCTGGCAGCGCAGTGTCTGTCATGTGAAGCTTGAAGGGCCATCCCAGATTGAACATGGGAGAGGGTAAGGCAGTTGCCATCTCAGATCCTTTCTGTAAACTCCTCCCTGAAAGACAGCGCCCACCTGCTAACATTAAGGGGTGAACATACTAGGTAGGAATGTTGCTGGCTTGGCACTGCTCTCTCCCATGTGGTGTAGATCCTCCTTTCGTCTCTAAACAGCATCCAGCAGGACCAGTCCATTAGCAGGCAGCAGGAGAGAGTGGGGCAAGTAATAAGTGGCTCTCCTGTTTTCTGTCATATCAGTTATTCATCCCTGTTTACCAAATGCTTTATGGAAACACAGTTCAGCCTGCACATTATGCACATCTTCTTCCATTCATTGTGCAACTGAATCTGATATTATATATTTATATTCTGATTGTTCTACCAAAACACTTTAAATAGCAGAATGATTGATAAGTGGTAGGTAGCAATGCTTTATTTTTTTTCCTGGTGCACCTTCATAAAATGAAAATGAATACTTTAGGATTATCTGTAGCCTTACATGTTCTACAGTCTACAAAATCTCTGCAGTTTTGACCAGCAGAGAGCAAGTGACTAAAAAGATACTCTGTGTGTGCATGCGTGCGTGTATGTATGTATATGTTTAAAATGTGAAGAAGTTACACACTCAGCATTGTTACATACTTTCCATTGTCTGATTTCACCCTGTATCCATAAAGTAATTAATCTGTTTTAAGAATGATCAGTTCCCGGGAGGTAATTGCATTTTTTAGACAAAGGGATAAAATAAAGTTTTAAAACAGATAATAAGAAACTGTGATAGAGTTGAAGCCATACCACTGAAGTTCTTGATCTCCTTCTTTGCCCATCTATTTTGAAGGCTGTTGTTATTTTTGTTGCGGTACTCGATACTAGAAATGTTCAGATACTTTTCCTTTTCCTCTAATATTATACTGGTTATATCGTTTCACTACATGGAAACTAGAGGTAAGATTACTTCAGCTGGGCTTTTCATAGCCTGGAATTGTTCTGTTGTAAATAAGGAAAACTGATGTTCAAGACTGAAGATACTGCTTTTCCACTTTCACCATCCCATGAAGATCTAGTTTGAACCTTTTCTTAGCCTGTCTCAGAGGAAAGGTAACTATCAAGCAAAGGCTAGACTCCAGGGAACAGAAAAAAACCCCAATAATCTTATGTGACATTTCTGGTAGTTGGCCAGTTTTCTTGAGTGAATAGAGTATTCTTTCCAAGTCAATATCTTGATTATGTTTCTTGATTTGGGGTTTTACTCTCCTCCAAGGTAAAAGAGAAGGAACATCAACTTTTTTCTATTTTTCCTATTAATAGCCATTTCCCACAGAGTTTGCAACAATATTTTCCCCGGAGGCCTTAAAACAATGCATCTTTTCCAGACTCAAGAGATACCTTCTTAGTTCCTTTTCAAGTCAGCAAAGCCTGCCTTCTTGGCCTCTGCCTTTTTTCAACTCGGAATAAAGAGACATCTCTAAGTAATAAGGCAGACTAATTTGAAATCGATCCCTATTACAATTTTAGCTTTGCAATTTACTGCTGTGAAGCCTGATCCTTGCAAAAAAATGACCAAAAAAACAGGGCTGTGAGGTAACCTCCCTGGCTTCAGTCTCCACTGCCGGATCCACCAGCCCTCCTCTTTGCAGACACATGGATCGAGAGAGGAGTCTGTAGTGGCCACGGTCTCAATGTAAGATCAGGCCATTACTCATAATGGGTAGATTTCCAACACCATAAAACTCATATTAGGTAGCAATGCCCTGTGGAGTTAGCATCTTGTTTATCCCATTGTGTGTTAAGATAGTATAACAATTATGGTATCTCCCAGAAAATAAACTAACAAAAAATAATTCCATTGTTCTTAAACTCGTTAGAACTATTCCAATAAGAAAACATCAGCTTTTTCAAAGTTTGATTTGTTAAAAGAAAATGCAATTTCTGTCATAAAGACATAGTAGTAGTAGTAGTAAAATTATCCAGATATTTCAATATTTAAAAAATAGGCATACGCTTAGGTGTGATGATTAGTCATAATTGAAGCAGCTTGCATTAACTGATTGTATTTAATTGATTCCTGGAGTAAAATTTTGATCTACTGAAGGCAATCAGATTTTCACCTTGTGTTTCCAGCATGCCAAATTTTCTCCCCTCTGTTTATTTTGTTAACCTTTTTTGCCCCCATTCCAGTCTTTCATTTCTTGAAATGATAGAGTTCAAAGATCTGATCACAAGACCTGGTAGATCTTGTGGACCATAGCCCTTAATTTCATGTGTCAGTAATTTTCAAGCTGTAAAAACAAGCATGCTAGATCTCCAGATGAACATTATATTTCTTTTTGCTAGTGTCTGAGGATGGTAACACCAACACAGTGCCTCAAGACCTTGCTGTCTCTATGACAGAGAAC
The DNA here is from genome assembly GCA_034008185.1 of Gorsachius magnificus. NCBI lineage: Eukaryota > Metazoa > Chordata > Aves > Pelecaniformes > Ardeidae > Gorsachius > Gorsachius magnificus. The sequence continues at coordinate 172,789,206 of CM067081.1, forward strand.
ACAGATTTTTGTGACCTCAAAGAAAAATGCAGTCAATTCATGTTGAACCACCAATTTCTCACTACTCCCCCCCTTTTCAAATAGCTACAGCTAGAGACTGCTTGGAAATAACCATGTATCAGTGCACAGGGAGTAGTACATCCTGTAACAAGCATAAGTCACCTTCCCTCTGGTGTCGAGGAACAAATGCCTCATCTTGGATGTGCACTCAGGGCCATGTCTTTGAAAGGCAAATCTGTTTGGTGGTGTGACAATGGTACAGGAAAGCATTTTGTGAAACCTGCTGCCTTCATGCAGCACACAGAGGGCATTTCAAGGCATTTCAGAAAGAAAGTAAATTCTAACAACTCCCAGTTTTGATGCTTTCAGTTCGCTTTAGAGGCAGATGAATGAAACTTTCATGTGTCCTTTACAGAAACTATAAAGTACAATCTCAGCAGAACTCATACGGTTCCAGATTCCGTTTGCACATCCCAAACAATATTTTCTTGAGAGAAAGACAAAATGTAATTTCAAAGCACTGTTAACAAATGTATAGTCTGAATAAACATGTCTCTGCATTCAACCACTAGGTCAATAAAACATTTACAAACTCATTCTAAAAACAAACTGCAAACTTCTATAGATGAAGCTCAATACTCATGTAGTTACTAATTTTACTACTTCATGGGTTTAAATTCACTGTTGGATTTCATGTTAGTGTAAAATGAAGCATAAGTTCAGCAAAAAAAATAATATGTCTAGGTTATTTATATCCTCTAATGTCATCAGTTTTTATTTATTATGGTCCTACTATAGTGTACTGTTGCGTTATGGAAGGTGGTGGGGGTGTTCTTGTGTCCAGTTGTGGACTACATTAATTTTTCCAGTGATGGCATAGAATACTTTAGAAAAAAACCCCAGACACACAGATTGCTGAATAACAATATATGGCCCTGGGATTTTATAAGTCATGTTTTGTTAGTTCCCCAGAGGTAGTTCATGGAACCTCAGGAATGGGTGGATCACAAGCCAAAAAGCAATCTTTTTTGCTGAGTAATCCTCCCCGTAACTAGGGTCTGGATGCCAAAGTAAAGTTGGAACCAGCTGAGGGCTGGAAACCAGCAGCTACAAATCACATTCAGGAAGGAGGGAAAATAAAGAGTCCGGGCATTATATCAGACTTTTAGCTACATCTTTTGACTAGAAATCTTTCCAGATGGATCCCTTTAAATCAGCCTTTTCTTAATGTAGCGGTTTTGTAACCAACATTTTGCCCTAATACTGTAGGCAGGATTTTCTGAGGAGAGGCCTTTCACGTCACCTAGAGTAGGGGGAGTCACTTCCAGGTAGGAGGATTTATTTATGGGTATTCACATGATGATGATAAGGAACAGAGTCTAAAGAAGAAGAGCTGGATATGCCTAGGAGTCCCTCATCACATCAGAAAATAGTCTGGGATTGCCTGCAGGGAAACATCATGCTTTTTTTTTTTCCTGAAGAAGGGGAAGAGTCTGTTCCCTCATACATCCCTCTGCTCTACTTTACTTAAGACTCTCCCAACATTTGCATGGGCCATTCCTCTTTACTAAATATTCTGAGGGTTTTTCTGTTGAAAGACCTTGCTGTGCCACTGTATGATAGTGGCATATACATACCACACCTCCTCTCTTTTGGTGAAGCTTTTTTTATTTCTTTTTTTTCTGGCACCTAGCTAAAACTTCCAGGATCCCAGAACCTCATGCAGTATCAGGAAACACAGGCTGTGGATGAATTAAGATTTAACAGACTTGAAATTCTGTGCAACTAATCTGGTTTTATCCTGAACTAGGAAATGTAAGCAACATTGCAAGCAATACATTTACTGCTCAAAAACGGTGTCACATTTTCAGCTTTTCTAACATTGTCATAATAAGTCTATCCTCATGCCATAAAAAGGATTGTTCAGTAGGGATATATGAAGACTCTGAAGAATATAACAATTTCCTACAAGATCTGATTCCATCAGGATCACTGCTAGTGTGACCTTTTAAAACCCATGGAAGAATTTGTTTGGTGTTTGGCACCAAATCCTGAAACTGGATATTCATGTATTATGGTATTGCATTTTAAATGGTGATAATAGCAAGAAATGCTTCTTCATAAAGGATTTTCTGCTTAGATTTCATGATTCAAATGTTCACATTTGTTTATATTTTCTCTTGCCTTGCCTGCACATGGAACATTTAGAGAACTAGTGAAAAATATGGAAGACATGCCGTATTCTTCACTGCAAGAATGCCCTTCCTAGGAGGATATTTTTCCAGTGATAGAACCAGGTCATTGACAAAGAAACCTTGTTTTACTGTCTGTATTTTTATAACAAACCTGTTTTGGGCCTTCTTTAGACAATTGGTTTTCTTTATGTGGCTTCCTCAAATGTAACACATAAGAATAAACAAGTCTTAAAGACAATTCTTAGCAGAACTTGCAACCTTGCTTAGAAATAAAAAGTTGCATTTTTAGAAGGTCGTATTTCCTAACATAATGACAGCTCACCATGTCTGAGAACAACAGTACTTCCAGTCACCAACTGGGGAACTGCAGAGTTCTTCTGAATGCTGTGTTTTAGGAAAAAAAATATAAAACATTTCTTCCTGACCTTACAAGTATTTTTTTCTTAGTGAGAGTTCAAATTATGTCATATTTTGTCACAGAAAACCAATAGAAGAAATATTAGTAACATAAGTCAGTGAGTTGGGAGTGGAGAAAGAACCAATATAAGGCTCAGTAAGTGTTCTGCACAAAATATACCCGGTTTCCAAAGAGGGACTTCACTTTAATTATTTTTGCTTCAGATTTCATCCATTGAATTATGAATTTTTTAGAAGAGACTTTAAAAAAAAGTGTCTCACTTCTCCAGAGAAAACAGCAAACTGTCTCAGATAATGAGCTGCTGGATTTGTGGAATTGCCTCCTTTGTTGTCATGGAAACTAGTTATGAAAAATTGAATGAAAGAGGCTGATGATGCTTCCCATAGTTTTCCGATAACTCTTGCAGTTGTTAATGTTCCTTAACACAGATAATTATTTGTAAATACTTTGGAGAAAAGGATGGAACAATACAGAGTTTTGTTGAAGAGTAACTGAATATTTGCATGCATAACAGGAGCATCCTAATGCTTGTTAATCAGTATTCTATGGAAGAATATTACAAGTCGTAATCCCAGTGAAGTTAGCCAAAATTTACCAGTGGAACAGAATTTGATCCAAGCGATGAGGAATTATTGTTCCACAAATCCCTGGGAGTTTCCACCACTGGGAATTAATCTCTTTCTAAAGGTTAACTGACAGTTATTCTAGGACTAAAACATTCTTCAGCCATTGTTTCCACAAGGTTAGTGTACAAAACTCTTCCAAAAAAAAGCAATGCACAGTTTCCTACAAAACGAATCACCTGAACAAAATCAAGTATGTATTTTGTTTAGAGAGCCATGTTGTGGGATCAGCCCATCAAAATCTGCTGGGTCAATTGGTCTAGCCGGTTTATAGCTATGGTCTTAATTATATCGATAACTGCCTTCTGAAAAAAATCCTGTACTTTAGGGTATGCCCACAGTTCATTGACATGGACTTTTTACTTTGGTAATCATCTAGATCAACTTCTTTATTAAGATGGTATCTTGTGTCATCAGGGAACCAGCCAAATCAGAGGTACTTTGCACCTGAAATATAAAGATGTTTGTTGGACATCAACCCAAATCCTAGCTCTGGTTTATCTTTTCTTGTTGATTTGAAAGTCAATTATTCTCTTTTGTTGGTCACAGAAAACTTTGTAAGCAAATATTGGTCATCCCAGCTCTGTTCCCTTCAATGAAAACCAGCCCCCAACCCTCATGGACTTCACACCAAGACTACCAGCAAAATCTAGTTTATTACAATTTCTATTTTAATAATGTTAAAGGATTCTTTACAATTATTCTAAAAACTACTACTTAAATAGATATCCATAGATCGAAAAAATGAAAGAAAGGAAGAAACACAAGGAATAGAAGTCCAGGCATAAGCGCTGGCTTTCTGAAGTTGGTAGTGACAGTTCTTTCAATCATCTCTTTCGACAAATTTAACATTATGTGTTTTCACTACCTTACAAACTGGTAGTTATCAATCATGACAAACCCCACCTTTTGCAACATACCAGCATGTGATACTCCTTTCTATAAAGTAAATTAATGGTTAGAGCACTGGATATATAGCTAAAAACTTGGGCTAATTCTCCTCTTCCACTTAAAGGAATTCAAATCTAAACTAAGATTCTGTGCAAGTCATTTAACTCCTTGCTTAGAGGCTGGGTGAAAAATACCTTCTAGCTTTTCTGTTGAAACTGTGCATTCTGCACAATTAACTTACTCTTCTTTTAATAATGAATGGACAGCAGGATCGTGATGGGCCGTGATGGTTTTGGTGTTCCAATGTGAATGAGTGATCAATGATTTTTACCCTCTACTCCTACAACTGATTGCACTTTTCATTAAAAAGATTTTGAATTTACAGCAGAATAATTTCTGAGATGAGGACTCTAGCCACAAGGCACGCCTATGTTTTTGGGTTCCTGTGCCATCTACCTCCCAATCAGTCCAGGGAGTTATCTGCTGACTGCGCTGGGAAGTTTGCACTGGCCATCTCACGTGTCTGACCCGTCCCAGCAGCTCTATAAGCGAAATCCTTAATTCAGAGCTGGTTTTTTATTTTTATTTTCAGACATCGAATAATCAGTATTATAGTGCTTAACATAGTGTCTGTTTAATGTACCTAAAAATTTTATTGAATCTGACCCTTATTATTTTCTGCTTTAGCTTTGCACTGTTAAGTGATGGTATTACTCTTATCTTTCACTGCTACTGTTCACAGAGATACTGTTAGAAAAAGCCTATAACTTGTGAGTTTCTCAGGTGCCAAATTAATGACTGCCATAAAAATGAAGTAGATAAGAATAGATAAAACAATACAATAAAATGTATCATTTCAATTTCTGAATCTTAAAAATAACTTCCGTAAACTAAAAATCCATTAAAAGGTATTCTCATGCAGTCCATGAGAACAGTATTTCATATGAAAATACAAATGGTAGCATTAGTAGATAAAATATAGGAACAATAAAAAATAAAACCGTTCCATTCATTCTTTATAAAAAGGGTAGGTTATTTGGAAATGAATAAAAAATATAGCAAATGCAAAAGAAAGAACAATTAATATCAATAAGAGTTTTGTGTTGCTTTCAGAGAAGTCAGGATTTTGCTTTGTAAGGTTCTTCTTTGACTTCACTTTGACTTTATTCAGAGTTCTTCATCCTGATTCAAATCATGCTCAACTTTAACTCTTTGTCATTGAAACCTTATGCCAGGATTACTTGAAGGACATGTTTAAGTGCTTTCCCTAAATCATACCTTTGCCAAATCTCCTGCTTTAATCACATTGTTTTTCCAGAACCGTCTCCTGGATTTGTGTAGTTAAGTAAGAGTTTCAGCTGCAAGGTTTTTCTGCGTGTCTTCTTTATTAAGCATCCTGTCTTCATAGAAGCAGATAAAACCTAGAAAATATGACTTTAAAGGCACATAAAGGCACACATTCCAGAAAACAAATAAAAATAACCTCAAAGGGTTCTTTTTATAGCTGTTCTTTGTGACCTAGCCTCTTTGAGGTTATACCTTTGGTGATATAGGATCAAAAATCACATGTAGAAAACAACTGCGTTTTTCAAGACAGATATAATTTGCAGTGAAAGGAAACAAAAAGCTCCCCGAGTCCTGCATATGAACTGGTTTTTTCATTATAAAAGCAAGGAAACAAGACTTTTTTTTAACCTTAGGAAGAATAAAGACATGAGAAGTGCTAACTTAGGTTATATCCTGCATATAATTTGCAGTTTCCAAACAATTTATGAAGGTAGTAAACTTTAAAAGATTAGCAAATTTTTACCTTAGGCAGTCTGTTTATCCACAAACCAAAATGTGCTTGATTTATGATCACATATACTTCTTTTTAACAGGATAATAATATCACTAATATTGATAATTTAATAACGAAAAGTTGAATGGCTTGGAAATCTTACACTTTTTAGAGAGAAAAGGAACAAGGGGGCTTTTCAATATTAACATGTTTGTTAGGACCATTCTACACATAGCAGTAAAATATAATCCCCACAAGGCCAACCTTCTACTCTCCCGTGTTTCTTCTTTCATTGGCATAACTTTTTCCACTTTTCTAGGGTGAAATTAAATTAAATATATACTGGTATATCTAAACATAAACATAGATCAGATGAGGAAGCTATGTTTAATCACTGGAACATTCTATGAGCGCTCATTCTCCAGCACTGTAAGTTTCCAGGAGGATCCCTGAAAGAATTATTTCTTAGCCCTGTATCTAATATTTTTTTCAATACCTGGAATTCCAATTCATCAGTAATTAACATTTTGAATTCAAGATTTATTTTTTTTTTTAAATATATGTTCTCGTTCAAGTACTACTATGGGGTATGATGGAAAATTAATTAAACCCTGTGAACTTTTAGTGCAGTTCTGAATGTTGGAGGGGATTAATCTCATCCCACTTCTTTCTTAAATTTAGGCACCTAGTCTAAGTTAATTGTTTAGGATCCCTCTATATTCCATGAAAAAAATAGGTAGCACCAGACACTGGGTCCTCCTGCTGTAAGATAGGTATCTAAGGCAGGACAGATAGTGTGGTTTTAGCAGTACCTCTCCCTCTCTCCCACAATTGACTGGTGGTATCTGGATGGTGAGCATTGTGTAGATGATGCCTAAGGTTTTATCAGTAAAATGAAGGGCAGTGAATCTCATTCTGTAATGAAGTTCTCATCACCATAGTATTTCAACACCAGGAAACTGAGATTCTGTAAGACGTGTTTCTGTGCTGTATCCGGCACTGGAGCGGCACCTTTCCTAGCTTCATACCTCCTCTCTGCTGGTACTGCTACCTGTTTTCCTCCCTGCAAGCTGGGAGCTCCCAGCTCCACCTCTGTGGCAGCTTGTGGGGCCATGCCTGCCTCTGCCAGGTGCCAAGTGAGAAACACGCTGCCTCAAAGGAGTGACTTGCTGCATATGGCAGTGGGATGGCACAAATTCAGCTTCTAAGCAAACATTGGTAGTCCCTAGGGGAGAGGAGAAATTATGGAATGGCCAAGAGAGAACTTGAAGGAAAAAGACTGATGAGAAATGGAGAAACAGGAAGAGAACAGCTGTAGCAGAAGAAACAAAATGTGGGACTTACTGATGTATGCATAAGACCAAGGTGATATATAAAGAACCATGGAGGAAGAGGCTGTTGAAACAAAGGAGACATAATTCAGATTTTATTTTTATGATGGACTTGAGTCATCTTTGAACAGCCTGGCTCGTGAATAGTTAAACTGAATCTGTTGAATAACCTATAGACTGAGTGACATTTGTTTCCATAAATTATTCACTGAATACCTACAAATAACAAACTCATTTGTTGTAACTGGCTTTCAAGCAAAAAAAAGGGTGATTTTTCAATACATTATTCAAACAGCTGGAGTTCAGATATGTTTTTATGCATGCCAGCCACAAATACACTTGAGGTGTTATTAGATGGCAAGCGTGATAAACTGGGCATTTCCTTTGCATTAAATGCTATTGATTGCTGAGCTCGGAGAGCCATTGTCTGCTGAAAATGTGGAGTATTTGAGCTTTTGCCAGTTTCTTGTTGCTGAGCAACGGCATTTGTCCCTTCCAGTTTCTTGTGTGTATGTAGCTTGTACATATGGATTAAACTGAATGTAGAACGAAAACTACCTTAACTGTTTAATGACCATATAAATTGTCTCCTCTGTTTAAAAAGTAAAGCCAAGCAGTAGATTTTCTGGGTTTTCCTACACAGCTTGGGCAACAGAGAGGACACGGCTGTCAGGGAGCAGCCGGAGCAGGGACAGGGAGCAGGGAGCCCAGGAGCCCCTGTGCTGGCTGGGCAGGGGGGCTCGGAGCCAGGGCTCAGCCCCGCAGCTGAGTGAGGGAGCGGAGCAGCCCCAAGACATCACGGCCAGGCCCAAATGAGGGCCCATATCATTAGGCAGTATCATGGTGATGCGGTCCAATGTCCAGCTAGGACATCAGGCCAGGGCTAGACACAGCCCCAGGAAGGTTGGGCAAGGCCATGGGCGTGGGCGAAGGGCTGAGGCCAGGCCAGGCCATGGGCCCATGGGTTGGCCCAGCTCGGCAGGCTGTGGGACGGGGGGCGGGGGCGGGGGCCGGCTGGGGAGGGGTGGGGGAGCCCCAGGGGGTTGACATGAGGTCCTGGGCCGTGGGCAAGGTGAGGGAGCCCTGGTCCCCCAAAATGCCTATGGTGTCGGTAAACATCTTTAGTGACAGTCACATGTTCTCACTGCTGTGTCTGAATTATTTTATAATACGGAACTTCTGGACAAAAAGTAAAGACCTTTTACTACACTTTGTGCGGTGTCCACATTTTTTCATTCCATAATGACTGTGGAAGAAAAAATTAGTATTCATTAACAATGAACATGTTCTCCAAAGCTTGGACTGTCAGCAGCATCTCACCACCATGGGAAAATGAGAGTATTTTTGTGAGATCCACAGACAGCTAAAAGTAGGATTCACATGACAGTGCTAAAGATTATTTTGACCTTTTCATCAGTCACTTTGAAATGTCAGATGTTTTCAACTGACTCTACACAGCACCTTTAGTTCCATTAAGCACCTGTTTGCTATCTGATATTTTAAGTTGTAATAATGAATTCAAATAGCTGCATGTTAATTAACACAACAAAAAGTGATTTCCCTTGTATTTCCAAATGGGAAACCTATAGGGAAGTGTAAGTTCACTTATGTTCAAGTATGAAGTCAACACTGAATCCAGCTCCCAAGTCTTTTAGGTCGTATGAGGTCCACAGCGCTTAAATAAAGCATCTTCATGACTCACCGATGAAGGTCAACAGCAAACGTCTTAAGTGTGATGAGAAACAGTCATGCTGGATTGAGTTACTCACATCTGAAAGTGTTTTGGTCAAACTCTAATTCATTATTTCATTCTAACTAGAGTCTTACTGGTGTCAGCAATGTAACTTTTGCCTGCTAGCTGAAAAAGATATTGAATTTTCTAGAGTTATCTGTCAGCTGTAAAAAGTTTTTCTAAAATTTTGGAAAAAGATTAAATTTAAAAAAGGAACACTTTCTTTTTTAATTTCATGAAAGCTGTAAGTCTGTTCTTCCATACCTCCATATTGAGTAAATAAAAAAGATATGAAAGAATTTCTCATATGCAGTTCATGCATGAAGATGATTTCTATATGAAAGACCACAGAAACTTACCACAAATAAGTTAATTATGTATATCTGACTTCCTCAGCCCCTCTTGGACACAGATATACCTTCTTTGGATGTATCGTAGTACCCCAAATCTTTGAACCATTTCAGACATTCATCACTAATTGTAAAACTTCCTTCCCTCCTGTTCTAGCCCAATGCCAAGAACACCCCTCAAGCAGATCAACACTCCCACCCAATCTAGTGTTGTCTGCAAACTTACTGAGGTTGCACTCAATCCCCTCATCTGGATCATTGATAAAGATATTAAACAGAACTGGCCCCAACACTGAACCCTGGGGAACACCACTTGTGACTGGCTGCCAACGGGACTTAACTCCATTCACCACCACTCTCTGGGCTTGGCCATCCGGCCAGCTTTTTACCCAGCAAAGAGTATCTTCTGGAGGAGGCTGGTAACTGGAAATAGAGATTCCAAACTACCCAGCAATGTCCATGTTTTCCCCCAAGATTGTGATCGCCCTGGTGTATGAAGCCATTTTGTGTTACTTTAAGGGATGTGATTGTCTTGTTTGAATGCATGCTGCTTGAATTACTAAATTTTAAGGAAATTGGATTTTTTCGGTGAGGAGTGTGAAAACAGGTGTGTTAAAATGACTCTTTAAATATTCCTATTTATATTTCCCTAAAAAAAGTATTGTTGTTTTCCTTTTTTTCCCCTCTAACACAGGTGGCATATTGTAGAATAAATGTATTATAACCATTTCTGTTCACCTAAACAATTCTGCATTCAGGGTCTCCCAGAATGGAGGCAAGATACGTAGGAGTAAATGACACAGTTTATCAAGTGGAAGAACTTGGTACAACTTTTTATTCCCTGGCCATTTTGTCTTTAGATTGCCTTTCTCAGTCTCAAGGGTGTTATGTTCTTAGTTATACTTATATGCAAATATAGTCTGCATATGTACTTGGGTGTACATACACATATATGTGTATGTATGTGATAAATATGATGATTCGGTCATGGCCTGGAAATAATTGGCTTCATAATAAAGTTTTGTCATAAGCTTCACATTAAGGTAGTGTCACCATAGCTAACTTATTACATTCATGCCATGTTCATATAAATTATTAATATATATAACAAATCATGCATAGTGAAAGTAAAATATGGACATAAGGCTGATCCTAGATAATTTGATTAATATTATAACAAAAGATTTCTGAAGAAAAAGGGTATGACTGCTGAATTTGTAACACCATTTCTTAAGCTGATGAAAATAATAGATGCATTCATTTCTGCAATGTGAGTCTACCAGTAGCCTTGCCGAAGACAACTTCTGTGAAGACAGTGCTGGAGTTCTACCTTAACTGCAGATTTATCCAAGCATGGACTTACTGAGTTAGATCAAGGTTTCATATAGCTGAGTTAGGTTTTACCTAGGAAGTTAATGGAATGTTCATCTTCCCTCCAGTCCCTCATAGTCACTATTTTGGATCACACCACATATATTTCTCGGTCATATGACATAGAAGCTCTCCTAAAGCCCCACAGGATCTACGTTATAGGTGGTATTTAGCTACTTGTGACAGTATCACCAATTGTGCAAGGAGAAGTGGAATGCCACTCACCTGACACAATTCATATTTGCAGCCAAAATAATTTTAATTTGCTTCAACTGCTCCCCAGAATTTGTGCTAAAACAAATAGATTATGCAAAGTTCAAAGCTGTGTGTTCAGAAATGCATCCAATTAATGGTCTTATGAAACTAATATTCATATGGCTTTGCAAAGGCAACTGTTTTGTGGCGGTGTGAATGGAAGTAATCATCAGTGGTGAATATTTTGGTACAGAGTAGGCAACTTTATTTTAAGAACTTACACTTTTTTTTATAAGCTTGCATTTATAACCAATGCTATTGAAGGAATAGACTAGAAGGAACCTCCTGCATTTTACTTTGGTTTTGGAGACAATATAAAAAAATTCTCTTCATAAATGGAGTAAACTCCAAGTTTGAAAATCCTGAAGTGGTTTAAATCCCATCACAGCTGTTTGAAGGCTATTCTGGAACTGTACTTCTGCAGGATACCTTATAAATTCTAACCAAAATTTATTCATGGCCAGTTTGTTTCTATTTGTTTTTATACCAACATTGTCCCTTAGATTAAATAGTTCTTATTCCTCTCCCTTGTTTATCCCCAAAGTGTTTATAGAGAGTGACTGTATTCCCTCTCAGCTTTTGTTTTGCTAGGCTAAACAAGGCAAGCTCTGTTGACAGATGGTTGGCCAGAACCCAGCCAGGCAAAGCTGACACACCAGCTTCAGAAAGCCAGGAGCAATCACTCTTTGGAGGTTACCTCCAGACTCTAATGCAGCCCATCAGAGATCTGAGAGCAAATAAACGTTCTCTTGGGCTGTAGCTGTCTCACTTTTCCCCATTGCCCAATTACTAATACTCCATAAACTATTTTTTTTTTTTTTTAATAATTGTCAGTCAGAAGCTTAAAGCCTTTTATAGACATGGGAATTGTAATTGTAGCCTGAGTTGATATAACTAGACTACTTTTGATCTAATTTGTACCCCAAAATAAGTGAAAGGTGAGGACTCTGAAGAGAGGGCAGTAAAAAGCCATCATGGATTCTGAGTTCTTATTTCACAACCTGAGATATGGTAAAGTCCTTGCTATCTGTGTTATTGCTTTCTCTATTAAAAATGAGCTTTGCTATATATACATGTGTGGCAGTCATATTGGTTGCTGCTGTGTGTACATATTTTTCCCTGGTTCTGAAAAAGAACTTTTGAATGTTTGTGGAAAACCAGAAGCGTACAGAAATCATCGATAAATCCCAGATATTTTTCTCCCTCATTTCTTTAATACAGACCTGGCAACAACAATGAATTTCTCCTTTGGAGCCACAGATGTCATGGGCAAAATTCAAACTAAGGTACTTATGTGCTGCCAATATAGAAAAGAATTGCTTGATTCAGATTTGAAGTTACTCACCTTCCCCATCTTAAAAACATTTTGCAGTCATGAAGTGGCTTCTTACCAACAGTGCTGGCTCCTTGTCAACATGGGTGAGGTAATCCTTACATGTAGTGCTCATTTTAGGAACTGCTTAATCTCCAAACTGTAAAAATGAATAGGTTGGGCTGTTGAAATAGGCTGTTCTTGTAAATCTTACGTGGGAAAAATATGGGTTCTGCCACCTACAGATAGTTTTATGACTAGAAAATCTGGTCAAGATTTGCCCAATGTACATGTTTTGCTTTTTTTTGCTATGATTTTTAAAGAAGTCAAATCTAAAAGCAGTATTTATCAGGACCAATGATCCATACTTGGTATCTGTTTCCCTTCCTCCCTCCTGTTGTCAGTTCTTCCCATCCTTTCTTCCTTCCTCCTCCCCGCTCCCTCTCTCTCTCCATTCTACTACCCACGTTTCTCTATTTTATCACACATCATGGGATGATTGTTGCTGCTCAAATGTTTACACGTTTGGATGAACCAGGGGCTTCAGTGCCAAAATAAGTCCAGTAGCACATTTGCTTGATTTATTAGGATATATATAATCCCATAACTCTATGTTAAAATTTTCTATGTTCAATTTATCAAACTTGTTCTTTTTCAACATAATTTTTCCTTACTTCCTAATTCTTTCTATTTTACATTGTTTTCTTGTTAAAACTATATTTAAAAGAATTGGAGAAATATGAGAATTGAGAAAACACATTCCATTTGACACTACTGACACTTTGCTTATATGTTATGTCATTTTCCCTTATTTCATCCTTCATGTGAGTGAGCATGATTAAATCCTTCAGCGGCAGCTGAAGCTTTGCTGGCTGTGGATGGACTTTTGACTTTTCAATGCTATCGTAATATGAATAATATATTTATTCATTACACTGCCCTGAACAGAGAATGCTGCTGCACAGAAGAAGAACTTTTACCTTAAACAGGGGTCTTCTAACTGGATTTTTGCTGATGTATGAACTTCCATTTCAATAAGGATAGCTGCAAGAACTGGACCCAAATACATAATCTATCCAATATCTTAGTAAACATACTTAATAGTATCAGTTAAAATGGTGCCATTTTCATAAAAAAAAATCATATTCACTGGTATTCAAACAGCAGTCTTTGGTTGTGGAGACTTCAAGATTTGTATGTGTAATTTTAAAATAAAACCCAATTTTTTTTGGACAGTGACTGAGTGGGGAAGACCTGCAAAATATGTAACTAGTTCACTTTGAAAGCTGAAATTCTTTAAAGTATAACATGGCATTATCACATGTATAAAAGACATTCATTACAACAGGTCTGCTTGAAATTATTTAAATCTTTAGTGAACATGTGAGTGTGGGGGTAAGGACCAAGTCAAAGTCTAGTGCAGGGAAGGCAGCTGCTACCAACGGAGAGGAAGAAGGAGAGAGCAGAAAGAAAAGATGGGAGAGGAGAAAATGAAGACAAAATATACAATCAGACAACTTTCCATCAGCATCTTCAGAGCAGTGATTGTGAATGGCCTGAGCTGAGTGCCACAAGAAACTGGGACTTGACAAATGTACAAAAAAAAATACACCAAATGTTAAGAGCAGTGCCAACTTGCCTGCGTACTGGTTGGCACGGACAGCAAGCAACTCAAAACGATTCTTTACATACAGGTATTCACAATGCCATCATACACTTAGTACTCCTTCTTTAATGTTTCTCTTTGCCTGGCTGGATTTCAATATGTTGTACTCTGCCTTACTGCCATATGGTGCAATGAAATGTAATAGCTTCTATGTAAAGTTGTACGCAAAGCATTCCTTAATCAGCTGCAGGATCACATTGCAGTCTTCTCATTGTGAGTAGCCCTGGATGGTCACCGAATGTGATTTTCATTCTATTTGCCTTGGCTGCAAACAGGTATTGCACACTGACACCACTTCTTCCCATTTGTATGTTGAGTGGTGCCTTGGAAATATTTAGCTCTCAGAAGGATACTTTTGCTTTGATTTTTTATTGTTGGCTGCTGCTGCTGTTGGTTTTTTTGTAGTCACTAGGACCTATTTTTTTTATTTTTGGTTCTTCACAATTATGAAGTTAACAGTGTGCTGAAGTATTTCAGTGCTTAATATTCTCCAGTGATGAGAATTTAGAATTTTAGTGACCAATTCTCAATTATAACACTTTTAACACAAACATGTTATTTAAAAAATGAATGAAACTCCAGGAAAACAATGAAGAAATGACTCATCAAATAGAACCATTTATATGTTTCATTTTTTTTTGTATTTTCCTTGCTTTAAAATTTGTTCAGCACAGCTCTGTACACTTTTACTATGCATTTTACCATGCATATATATGCTAGCACAACTGCTTTCTCAAATGGGACAGTGAGACATGCTCTCACTGGGAGAAGCATACCATCCAGGCAAGGGCACTTTGTAGTAATTCTTGAAGAAATAACTGCTAGAGGCAAAATTCCTTCCAGGGGCTTCCTGAAGGTGATCTAGCTCTGTTTAACAGTGAGTTAAGTGTTTTTGTATGCAAGAAGACAAGGTCCTATTCTCATGCGCTAAGCTGCCTCTTGAATATGGCCAGGGACAAAACTGAATCACTGACAGAAATACCTCACTTTGAGATCAATTCTGTTTTGATAGGTCAAAGCCAGTATTGAAACACACAAATCTGCTTCATCTGTCAGACCATGGGAAAGGGAATATGGCTGGAGTAAAGATGCACATGAGCAAAATGTTTCTATGCTGTAGATAGTCCAAAATTATTAAGTGTTAGGCAGCCCTGAAATGAGTTACTATTAGTGGAGGTGGAAAAGGTAAAATGACAAGATTTTTGACTTTTTTTTAAAACTTGCATTCATTACATTTCAGTTTGAATATAAACATGGTGTACAGTGTAGAAAAAATCCATTTCTTTTTCCAGTCATTCTGGAGAGGAAAGAGAGTGGATTTTTTTCCTTCAGAAATGATTCTAAAGGAATTTTTCTGCTCCTTCTTGTTTAGAACTGATAATTAGAAATAGTAATGGATTTTTTTATAATTGATTTTGCTTTTCTATGCTACCAGATTTTGCCTATATCTCCCATTGCAAATTGGTTTGCTATACATTTATCAGTCTTTACTCTGTATTTATATTTGAGCTTGTCTCTTTTTCAAGCTATATTCTTGTTACATTAGGATTACATGTTTAGTTTGATAGATCTGCTATCTCTTTATTGCTAGTTTTTTAGATTTAGCAGGTAGCATATACATGATGTTCATGTTGCAAAGATTATGTCTTGCTGTGTTTGAGAAGCTTTCTCAAGGAAGATTTTGTAGCTTTTTCTGCACAGCACAGTGCTTTAGATTTACCTTCTTTCATTTGAATAGTTCTCTCTTAATCTTAGAAACTCAGGACATCATACTCAATGGGACTTGTAAATTTAAGGTGTTGTATCCTCTTAACATTCAACCTACCAAGAAAATTCTCCTTTCAGCACTACTTGCAGTCACCTCTTAAGGCAGTTCCTTAACTAGTGCATGACTTTTACAATACAATGCACATTTCAGATTTAAAAAGTAATGTGAAATCTTTTTCATGGTTTACTTAAGGCAAAAGAGATTCACTGCATTTCTTTTGTTTTAAAATACCAGTTATCTCACAGATTAATTTGGCATAATTTAATTCTGCCTATCCTCTGTTGCATGTTTTATTTTTCTCCAGGATTATTTTTTCTTGCTTTCGTAATTTGTTCTAATATCTTTCACAAAATTGAAATCAGACTACAGGGTATTAGGTCAATGACAGTCATGCCATTTTTCTTCCCTCTCTTTAATATTTTGAGCTGTTCAGTTAAACTCAGTAGAGCTCAGACTGTATTTTTCCAGAATCCTGTGATGTAAGTAATCACTGAACTCCTTCGGTTTTGATCTGCTTTGATTGAATCAGTCTTCTCAGTCAAGAATATTTTTTTAGCAGCCATCATATAGCCTTTGTGATCAGAAGTGCCATAGGAGAGCAGAACTGGCTCCCTAATTCACAGACTGAACTTTGGTCTTGAGATAGCTGGCCCTTGGCTGTTAATAGTTCCTTAAACATCTATTGAGAGCTGACTGGGCTATAGTCATATAAGACTGAGATCAATGTTGTCTTAAAGATATAAGCTTAAATATATAACATATATTTAGGAAATAAATTACCATTTTTGGTTATAGTTAACAGTTATGTTTCATTACTCCGCACTTTATGATGTGTTACGGTGTTAAATGACAATGCAAAATATGGTTTTATATGAGAATGTATCTCATGACTTGTGTCTTCCTTTAATGTCCACAAAGAAAGTGCATGCACTGGAAAACAATGCATATATACATTCATTAGTATTGATTCAGGTAGTAGATATTGCAGTAAAACAATTAGCTCTCTGATGTCGCATGCAAGCTCATTTAACCACTTCAATAAATCTGCAGATGATTGAAAGTTTTGAGATTCTGAAATGTTTATTGTAAATGCCAAACCCAACCTAATGGTTATTTTCCTGTCTACAGTGAATTCTCAGTATGTGGGGAGAAGAGTTTGAAGTATGAAAACAAACAAATCTGTCTTGTAATAGCAAGCACTCTGAAATCAGAATTTTCCTTGCTCCCATAAATGTGTGTATACCACAGAAAACTCCCTTGAGGACACTGGAATTACACAATTGGTGCAGAGGAGAAAGGGACTGAGTTCAGAGGAGCAATTCTATACTGAACATTCCAGGAATGAAATACCAGCTAGCTTTAAGGAAGATGAAAGGGTGACTTTCAATGACTGCAACTGTGTTGAGGGCTGCTCAGTAAGAGAAAAACCCAAACAAACAAAAGACAAGGAGCCAGATTAGTTTAATTCCGCTTTGTGGTTTTTTTGTATGTTTGGTTGGTTTTTTTAATCTGGTTTGAAATATTTTACAAGGTAATGCCATTTTCTAGATACTAAAGACTTTCCACCAATTTGTTAATACCTTGAGCTTCCAATGTTGCATTTAGCAGGACTACGACTTTTAAGAAGTCTGTTCTAAGGTAATTTCAGCTAAATTCTGTACCTGAAAATAATAGAGAATTTATATTCAGTACCGTCTCCATTCCTATTATATTAGTCAGGATATTGTACAAAATACCTGCCAGTTGCCTGTTCATAACATGACATTTTCAAACGTCTATTGTGAGTCTGACAATGATTGTGAAGATGTTGGATGCATTTCCCAGAAGTGGACAAATTTATCTCCAGGAAGAGAGGAAAAATATGAAGACAGCTTTGCAGCATATTCCTTAGCAGATATTGCTATCTGATAGACATTGGCCCACAGGGAAAGCCGCAGAACTTTGTTTTTGCGCTTAAATAGTGCTTTATGAGAGACAAGAAATGTTCCCACTGAGCGACAGATATAATCCAAACTGTATAGTCTTTGTGGGAAATTGGTTCTCACAGATAAATATATAATTAACAAGAAAAAAAGGGTGGTACTGATGCCTTAACTTGAGAATATATTGCTCCAGGAATCAAAAATTAACATGCTCTTTAGAGACAGAGCCTTGGTTTCATTGCTGCTCAGTGTGCATTCTCTGAAAGCAGCTGACTGCTCTAATGATTACATCTGGCATCTGGTTTAAAGCCTTTTATACTTTTTGAATTAGCTGGTTCTTAAAATCCACAGCCTGTCTCTTAAAAGTTATACTGACGATTTCAGAGAGAGAAGCTGGTGAGCCACTTGAAGTACACAGGTCTGACAATATTTGGTGAAGTATCCTAACTGGGGATCTTGAGGTAGAGATGATAAAACATTTTAGAGAAAGCATGGAAGAGCAGGAAAGGATTTAGTTTGTTTTAGCTAGGTTTTCAAACAGGCAGCTTTTGTCTGTGCATCTGAGCTGCAACATATCTCATAACTCCCAATTAATTTTGAAAACAATGCTCTCAATGAAACTGCACAAAGCAAGTACATTAAACTTGTTCTAATATTTGTTGCACTATGATTTTGTATCACTAGTTCTTTGATATCCATAATCTACCACATCAGTCACTGTCCTGGTTTTGGCTGGGATAGAGTTAATTTTCTTCATAGTAGCTAGCATGGTGCTGTGTTTTGGATTTAGTACTACAAGAATGTTGATAACACACTGACGTTTTTAGTTGTTGCCAAGTAGTGCTCAGACTACTCAAGGACTTTTTGAGCTTCTCCTGCTCGGCCAGGTGCATAACAAGCTGGGAGTACAGCACAGCTAGGACAGCTAACTCAAACTGATAAAAGAGCTATTCCATACCATATAACATCATGCTTGGGGGGGAGTTAGTTAGTCGGTTGGTCGGTTGCAGGCAGAATGATCGCTGCTCGGGGAGTGATCGCGGCTCGTGGACGGGCTGGGCATCGGTCGGCGGGTGGTGAGCAATTGCATTGTGCATCATTCATTTTGTATATTCTGTATATTCTCTTACCAGTCTCATTATTACTATTATTATTATTTTCTCTTATTAAACTGTCTTTATCTCAGCCTATGGCTCTAACCTTTTTTCTCCTTCCCCATTCTCTCCCCCATACCACTGAGGGAGGGCGGGGAGTGAGCGAGCGGCTGTGTGGTGCTTAGCTGCCAGCAGGGTTAAACCACAACAGTCACAATCCATTTGAGATAATATTCCAGAAATTTAATAGAGAAAGCACCAGAAATTCCTGGGCCCTTTTGCTGAGAATTCTCTTGTAGACAATGCCACATTTAACACAGAACTTCTTGTGGAAGTAACTTGAAGGAAGGAGAGACCTAGTTGTATTAAGAGCCTTGGGTTTTATTTTTCTATACTCAGAAGATATAAAATTAACCATGGACTTATGGATATGTAAGCTGAAGAAACTGCAAAGATATATTTGTAGAAATCTAAATATTCAGAAAGGTAAGTTTGAGGTGGAAGATGTTTTGTTACAATTCTATAGGGTGAAAACTAAAATGATAACTAGCTCTTCAATAATGAATTATATTCTATTTAATGGGTTGGTTTTTTACAGCACTTAATACTCTTCTCAATTTTTCCCTTTATTATTGCTGTAAAATGCCATAGCTATTGTTATGAACATTACCTACAGCTAATAGGTGTGGCTCCTTCTGGTTTTGATTGCTGAGCTCAGGTCTGACTCGATGCCTTATGTTTTGACATCTGAGTTAGGCCTAGAAACCTGATTTTGGTAGCTCCTTATCTCTAATCCACCTGGGATCATACCGGCCAGTTCTACCTCTCTGAAGACAGCGCATATTGCTTTCTTCCTACTAATGTAGCATGCTAAGTAAACCACTGAGACCATTACATTGGAACATAGTCCTAAAAATTTGTAACCCCAGTACTCAAAAATCTGTTTTACAGAAAAAAATCTTCACAGCAGAGGAATAGAAGATTCTACTTGTTATTTTCATTCAGCCTGGATGTGTTCAATTCCCTGATTTAGTGATTTTAGAGTTCTGTTTACTCTGCACTGGAGGAGCAATTCTACTGCTCAGACACTTAATGCTATTAATTAGCAATAATGCATATAACCATGAACATTAGAGCCAGATAAATGCCTCCTACCATTTTAATTATCTTAAAAGAGACACAAAAGAAAGACAGACCTATTTATTTAACAGCTGAAAGAGAAAACATTTGTCTGTTGGCCATACATAACCTTTGTATCTTTGCTAACAATACCAAATTGCGTAGCTAAATAGGCTGTCAAAACCAAATGCATGTAGTTAGAATTTTTATTCTAAAAATGCAATGAAATACTTTTATTTATTGTGTTTTAGTTCATTAGCCACAAAGATTTTTCTCTTAATATGCAGCAAGCTCAATTATTCTTAAACAGCTTGCTTTACAATGCTTCCATTAGAATAAAAAGAGAAAGATGTAGATTACTGTGTCCTTTGGCAAATCTCTCATAGCTAGACAGAATATAGCCTATTTATCTCATTATTAAACCCCAATTGCTCAGGCTTTAACTATGGACTTTCACTATGGGTATGTTAAATTCCATAACATATTACCTGTCATAGTCAAACTCAATAGCAATTTAAGCAGGGATTTTGCTTAAAATAACTCTGATTCTGGATGTGATATGAGCTATATCTATTACAGGTGTTATTTTAACTACTGCTAGTTAACATAAACAGTATCCCAACTGTCTTTTGATTTTTTTCAGTCTATATTTATGCCAAAACTTGGCTTGTGTTCTACTCCTTAAAGGTGGGACATGCTCAGGGGAAGAAGAGGATTGAAAGGGGGAGAAGATTTGGGACATATACAGCCCTGAACACATATCTACCCATATCTGAGCAGAGCAAGTGGCATTATGAGTGAGCTGGTTACTGTCTGCCTTTGAGGCGCTGTCATGTTATTGGTGTTTGAGACGCAAGTTGACCATTTGAGAAGGCATCAAAACCATGTCTTGGGAACAGGACAGTTTGTTGGGAGACTGAACTTAGACAGCTCTTGTACACTATGGAGATACCACTCAACATATGCTACTTCCAGGAACTGAGTATATTTAGATAATTCTCAGTAAGAGTTTGATTCTCTGATACAACAAACCTGGTGGCACTCACAGTTGTACCACTAAAGCGTGGCATCATATATTTAAGATGGAGACTTAGCAAAGAATGAGAGTGCTCCTCAGCCTGAAGGCCCTAGTGTAGTTGTACTGCTTACTGCTCAACAGCTAAACTGCTTAACCAACAGAAAATTAATGAAAACTGACAAAAAGCTATTGCTCTGTCTGGGTTACATCCAATGGGTATGAACATGTACAGAAAAAAAAGTAAACAGTAAACAAAATGGCACACTCACTATCACTTGACCCTTCTTCCTGGGAAAAACTGCACCTATTAATGCTGATTTTCAAACCAGGATTCTTCTCAAAGGTCAAACCCAGTATTTGAACATCCTTTGAAATGGAGATAATTTCTATTTCAACAAGTAATGGAGCAGGGAGGGGGGGGAGGAATGGCTGGCAGGACAAGGGAGGGTGTGATGCACAGCTAGCAGAGCACAAGCAGACCAATAGCCCTGGGATACACAGCAGGCAGGGTCACTCAGAGACACGTATGGCTTATGCCAGCAGACAGTGGAGCAAGGACCCCATCTCTGGAACAACTCATGGAGCACAGAATGGCCTGAGAGTCCATCCCTAGCAGCGGCTAAAAAAGCGAGTGAGAGGAGCAAGGCAAGACATGGCCAAGAAAGCCAGCACTTCCAGTGCTGGAAGAGTTAGCTGTACAAGGGGCAGCCAGACGAACAAGGAGCTATGCAGAAACTTTCCCCCCACGTTATCCCTTCAGTTTCTACCAGGCCTTGCCAGAGGAAGAGGAGCATAGGTTGTTATAGTTACCCTTCAGGAATTATAACTCTGCTTATTTACCTTGTTAAGAGTGTTCTCCCTGCAACAAAAAGATGAACATACTTCTGTTATTCTGCATAGTAAATACCTTTACGGGTGGTAGGAAGTCACAATAAATATCATCTTCTTAAAATAGGATTCACTGTGATATTTTAAGTGTTCATGCTGAAGCTCTGCCTGCAAACTTTGGTTCAGGCTTTATGGTTCCCTCGTGCTTTACAGGCATGCTCAAACTATATGCTATCGACTGTTTCTTATGGGATTATCTAAATATACATTGTGTTTACCTTTCATAAAACATTGTGGAGTCTCTTCTGCCATGGAGTTTTGCCATCAAGTTGCATGTGAGCAGAAATTGGTCTGGGTGAGACGCAAAGGGGGAATACTCAAGAAAATTGTATGAAGACACCTGCAGTTCCCTTAAACATCTCTTAGCTGCAGTATTTTACCTGCTTAATTTGGCTTGTTTGCTACCAAGTGCTTTGGCCCAGAGTATTTAATGAACTTTTACAAAGGATAGACCTCTACCACCTAAGGGAGTCTTTGGGAGGTTACTGGTACTATTAGAGGGAGCAGATGTTGATTGAAAAATAGGGAATTTTCGGCAAAGACACCGAGGCGAAGGGCTCCGGAGTGGAAGATCGCGCTGGGGGACCCTTTCCAAAAAGCGGCAGAACCGCGAAGTCAAAAGCGCAGGGAGGGAGAGGGCACCCCAGCCCCCCCCTGCCCCCCCCCCAGATCCAGCTCCTAACGAGCGGGCAGCTCTGACTCAGCGGGGGCGGAGTCAGGGGGGACGGCGGCCTGACCCTCCTGGCGTATAAAAGCAGCCCCCAGGGAGCGCGAGCGACCCGGAGCACGGCGAACATGATGGGCAAACAGGGCGTGGCGCATCAGAAGGGTTGGCATGAGGGGGGCCGGGAGGGCAAAACCCTTCCTGCTGTAGGAGAAGATCAGGTTCGTGACCACCTGAGGAACCTGAACGCACATAAGTCCATGGGACCTGATGAGATGCATCCCAGAGTCCTGAGGGAATTGGCCGATGTAGTCGCCAAGCCACTCTCCATGATAGTTGAAAAGTCATGGCAGTCAGGCGAAGTCCCTGGTGACTGGAAGAAGGGAAACATTATGACCATTTTCAAAAAGGGTAGAAAGGGAGACCCTGGGAACTATGGACCTGTCAGCCTCACCTCTGTGCCTGGGAAGATCAGGGAACAGATCCTCCTAGAAGCTATGCTAAGGCACATGGAGGCCAGGGAGATAATTCGAGATAGCCAGCATGGCTTCACCAAGGGCAAGTCCTGCCTGACGAACCTAGTGTCTTTCTATGACGGTGTGACAGCATCAGTGGACAAGGGAAAACCAATGGATGTCATCTATCTGGACTTCTGCAAAGCCTTTGACACGGTCCCCCACAACATCCTTCTCTCTAAATTGGAGAGATATGGATTTGATGGGTGGACTGTTCGGTGGATAAGGAACTGGCTGGATGGTCGCATCCAGAGGGTAGTGGTCAATGGCTCGAAGTCCAGATGGAGACCGGTGACAACTGGTGTCCCTCAGGGGTCCATACTGGGACCGGTGCTGTTTAATGTTTTCATCAATGACTTAGACAGTGAGATCGAATGCACCCTCAGCAAGTTTGCGGACGACACCAAACTGAGTGGTGCGGTTGACACACCAGAAGGACGGGATGTCATCCAGAGAGACCTGGACAGGCCGGAGAGGTGGGCCTGTGTGAACCTCATGAGGTTCAACAAGGCCAAGTGCAAGGTCCTGCACCTGGGTCGGGGTAACCCCCGGTATCAGTACAGGCTGGGGGAAGAAAGGATCGAGAGCAGCCCTGCCGAGAGGGACTTGGGGGTGCTGGTGGATGAAAAGCTGGACATGAGCCGGCAATGTGCGCTGGCGGCCCAGAAGGCCAACCGTACCCTGGGCTGCATCAGGAGAAGCGTGGCCAGCAGGTCGAGGGAGGTGATTCTGCCCCTCTACTCTGCTCTGGTGAGACCTCACCTGGAGTACTGCGTCCAGCTCTGGAGCCCTCAGCACAAGAAGGACATGGACCTGTTGGAGCGGGTCCAGAGGAGGGCTACTAAAATGATCCGAGGGCTGGAGCACCACTCTTATGAGGACAGGCTGAGGGAGTTGGGCTTGTTCAGTCTGGAGAAGAGAAGGCTGCGGGGAGACCTGATTGTGGCCTTTCAGTATCTAAAGGGGGCCTATAGGAAAGATGGGGATAATCTTTTTAGTAGGGCCAGCTGTGTCAGGACAAGGGGTAATGGTTTTAAACTGAAGCAGGGTAGGTTTAGACTGGATATAAGGAGGAAATTCTTTACAACGAGGGTGGTGAAACACTGGAACGTGTTGCCCAGAGAGGTGGTGGAGGCCCCATCCCTGGAAACATTCAAGGCCAGGTTGGATGGGGCTCTGAGCAACCTGATCTAGTTAGTGGTGTCCCTGCTCACTGCAGGGGGGTTGGACTAGATGACCTCTAGGGGTCCCTTCCAACCCAAAACATTCTATGATTCTATGATTCTATGAATTTACCTGCTTCAGAACCACTTGCTGTCGGCTGGCTCACAGGCCTGAAAGGGCAAAACAGTAACGTATTATGAAAAGTGCTCCGTACTAGTTTGCTGAAGAAAAGACGCCAGCTATTGTTAAGATACACTTTCCAGAATTATCAAGCTATGTTTTTCATGAAAATTTGTTCTACTGGCAGTAGCTGAGAGAACAAGTCTTTCAGGTATTTGCAGCAGCAAAATGATAAAATAACATAGTTCAGATAGATAAACTGTATTTGAATATAGAGATGGATAGGAACCAGGATGTCCAGTCTAAAAAAAAAAAAAAACATACTATGGGACCTTCTGTGAAACAAAAATAAAAATAAAAAATCTTACATAAACCCTTATTTGTGATTTTGAGGTTTAAGAATTTTCAGTAAAAATAATTTTAATTTAAAAAGTTCTTTTGGAAATATAAAAATGAAACTTTAATGCAGAAATCCTCTGTGGTGGGTTGACCTTGGCTGGATGCCAAGTGCCCACCAAGCTGCTCTCTCACTTCTTTCTTCAGCTGGACAGGGGGAGAAAAATATGCTGAAAGGCTCGTGGGTTGAGATAAGGACAGGAGGATCATTCAGTGATTGCTGTCACAGGCAAAACAGACTCAACCTGGGGAAATTAATTTCTTGCTCCACTGTGGACCTCCATGGGCAGCAGGGGGACAGCCTGCCTCACCATGGTCTTGACCACGGGCTGTGGGGGGATCTCTGCTCCTGAGCCTGCAGCACCTCCGCCCCCTCCTTCCTCACTGACCTTGGTGCCTGCAGGGCTGTTCCTCTCAAATATTCTCACTCCTCTCTCCAGCTGCCATTGCCTTGCAGTTTTTCCCCTTCTTAAATGTGTTATCCCAGAGGTGCTACCGCTGCCACAGATGAGCTCAGCCTTAGCCAGCAGCAGGTCCATCCTGGAGCCGGCTGGCATTGGCTCTGTCGGGTAGGGGGGAAGCTTCCAGCAGCTTCTCACAGAAGCCACCCCTTTAGCCCCCCCACTACCTAAACCTTGCCACACAAACCCAATACATGTTCAAAAATATGACATAGAATATTGCTGAAATTATGCATTTTATTTTTAAACTAGATACTATTTTCCAGCCATGTTTTGTTAAAATGATTCTTTTTTTTTGTGTAAGTAGCATGGCTACTAAAATTTTCCTTAAAAAAAAAGGGGTCAACTATAGTTAAGTAAACCAATCCAATCTGATGCATGACTTACCTTGTGATGTTTAATATGCTGGGTTACAGAAGATGTCAGAATAAGAAATTCATGGACTGATTTTTTCAGGCCTGATTCTCATCTTACATACACCAAGCTACTATTACTAGTGCAGCTGATTATATATTGTACATTGCAACAGATTAGGCAAAAATCAAGCTATTAAGTATGCCAGACAATAATTCTAATCACATTCTGTTGTTAAAAGTTAAACAGAACAATTCACTCTAAAAAGTTGTTTACTTTGAAAATACTCTTAGCACCATTAAAGGCAAACAAAAACTACACCTTATAGTTAGCCATTTTATTTGTCCTTACTTGTTTATGAATAGATAAAAAGATTTACAATGATAACACTATTTTAGTAAGCAGTGTATTAGTTTCAGAGGGATAACTCAATTTTGTAAGCACTGGGGATTTGTGATTCTCTTATAAATCAACAGTATTTTTCAGTATAGAAAAGCTGCTGCTGTCAGCTGCCAAAAAATTGCTATAACCCATCAAAGTCAGTGGAAATATGGTCTATACACAAGCTGACAGCAGGATCAGAAGATTCAGCTTCAGAACCATTTGAAAGAATCAGAGCTGCTGGAATGAAATAGCTGCCAAAATAGAGTATAATATAAACATTATATTGGCAAGAGATGAAAAAAAACCCCAACCTAGAGATGCATGGATATAATTAGAATCTTTTGAAAAATATCAAGAAAGACAGTGAGAAATACAGTAGTTGAACCAAAATAGAATGTAAACACAAAAGTAAATTTTGGATTAACGTAATAGCTACCAAACAGTGAATGTGACAAGCAGTGAACAGTTCTGAACCATGGGGACTCCAACACTCCCAGTAGGGGCTAAGACATGGGTGTCTCCTTCTTTCCACCTAGGGATCACTGGATAATTTGCTCTGACACTTGTCTTATCCATGTGCACTATTATTCCTTATGTATTGGTTTCCAAGAAAACTAAACTAGTAACTCTCACTTGAAACATTTCTAATTTCTAATTCTGATTTCTAAATGTAATCAATATATTATTTGCCGTGGGTATTTTTGTTCATCTTCTTCATTCCTCATGCGTTTCTCCTTGCAGGAACCTAAAAATCAACTCACCTTTTCCACAGTTTCCTATTACCTATTGAACTGCACTTTTGTGTGATAGATATTCAGTATTAATCTCTTTAAAGTAACTTCTGTTATGCTTGCATAATTGTAAAATGAAGGAAACGTTGCCTTCGCTTTTTGGTATGTAATAAATCCAGTTCATGAAACTAATTTTACTGTTGTGCTAGCACACAGGTCCAGGTGAAGTAACTGAGAGATTGCATTAATTCCAGCTGAGTTAATGAAGGTGATGTGCTAGTTAGCAGAAAATTACTGTTAATTACTAAGGGTCAACCTCTGAATAAAGAAAAGAGATTACATACAATGAAAACCTGTTCAAAACTAGAATGGTGTGAAGTGCAGTTTGCAGTATTAATAAAAGACCATTGAACGCTGAGAAGCAGACATCCAAACCCTTGTTCTTTGGCTGCATCTATTTTGACAATCAAAAGTCTTCATCAAGTCCACTGAATCCATAAATATAAAATATTACTTGATTCAGTGTCATTTGAGTCTCTAGTATTGCAAACTTCCCATTTAGATGGATTCCTGAGTCTGTGCTGAACCTCGTGGAGTGACTGCCTGGGCTTTTTTTTTTTCTTCTAATCCCTTGCTGCGTAGGTACTTTTCACAGCTGCAAGTGCATTAGCTTCAGTACACTTTGGATTTATATCTTTGAACAGACAGGAGAGAGGACTGCATATAATTTCAGCCATCTAAAAGTTAGGTTTCCAGCCCAAGTTGTCTATCTAGTTTCTCTCTATTGCAAGAGAGACAGAAATGCACTGTCACCTGGTAACCATCTGACAATTTTAAGGAACATGTCTTAGGATCTGGTGAACCTTAAGAATAGTTTGCCTAAATTGTTTGTTTTGTTTTTTTTTTTTAATGCAATAAATGCTGTTGCCTGTAGAGGTGTTATATACAACCACAGTAAACTCCACCAAAGTGAGACACATCCCTACCGCTAGACAGGAAAAGGCAGAATTCTCTCTTGTTCAAGAAGGAAAAGGTAGCTGAAATGTATTTAGTTGTAAGCATAGAAGAGTAAGGTAATATTTGGTGATCGATAAATTAAACTCCAGATCTTGCTAGGTAAAAAGAAACATGGAAAAATCCATCTCTGTGGAGCAAGGCACTTGCCGTAGATGAAAGCTACAGAAACACAGTGGCAAACACCATGAAGCAGTTTAGCCCTCTTGGGTGACCAGGTGCAGGTGAGACTGTAAAGATGCAAATCGTCTCCTCCACAAAGAACAAGGGAGAAGAAAGCACCATAGGTAAGAAAGATTTTCAGCCTACCCTGTCTGAAATGCTAAGAAAACTCATGTAGATATTCAAAGGACTACCCATACTTTTAGTTGTTTCTGATTTTAATTGCTTCTGGGCTTTAAAAGAACTGCAAGGGAGCTTCAAAATACACAACAGATAAAGGAGGAGTGTATCAAACTACAAATTGTAGTGGTTACCAATTATACTGGCTGAAAAGAGGAAACAGAATGAAAGGAAGTCTGCATTGATTGAATACTACAAAGTCACATTGCTGGCTCCAGCTAATGGAGTTAGTTAGGAAACTTTGGGTCCTACTCCCAAAAGTAACTTCTCATAATTAATTTATTGTATTGTATTGCTTCTGCAACCCATTAAGAACAAATGTTGTGATGTGGAAACCTACATTGTTGGCTCTTAAATGATGACTGCAGTGCTATTCCTAACCACAAAGGAATTTATTTGGAAATTATATGAGATAGGAACAAGGATAAATATAAAACAATGATGTACAAGCAATTTTAATACAAAAATAGAAAGACAGGAAAATGCCATTGAAAAACTTTTCTGTCATTTTGCCCAAACGAGACAAAATAGCTTTTGGGGGCAATTGTGGAAATTCTTTATATCTGCATGTGACTGTTCTAAGCTAGAAGTGTAAAGGAGTTTGTACGTGTATTATATACTGACATGTATAATTAGTGTGTTGCAGGTCATGCGCTAAACCAAATAGTGAAGCTGGAGGAAAGAATATTCATCCGCACACTAGCACAAGGTACATTCTAAGATTCAAAAATAGTTGTTTATAAAAATAATCTTTTTATTCCCTGTGCTCTCATATATTCTGCAAATTCTGTGAAGTCAGAATTTCTCTAGTCATCAGAGTCAACAGAATTTTTTCTTTAAACATCTCAGAGCCTAGAAGTTAAGATTTCAAGAACTGTATCTGGACCCTCACAACGTTTGAAATGAATATGTAGACAAATACGTGGATTAAGAGTTCTCAAAGTTCTCCAAACTCATAAACTTCATAAATTCAGGAATCATTTGAAGCACAGACTTATAGAAGATTATGAAGATGATTTTAGAATAGAACTGCATAAAGTAAAACACATAATTTGTTCTGTTTATTGTATCACAATGAACAGAAGTAGCTTCCAAAGTAGTGGCACTGGATAACTAATACAGAATGTACATATAGATGCTGATGAATTTGTTATTTTTTTTAAGCAGAGAAAGTAAGTAAATCAAAGTTGTCAAATAAAAGGAGTTGTTGTTCAACTTCTTCAGACGTTTATTTTTGACATCAGTAATGGACAACCACACAGAAATACATTTCATGATTAAACATTCTTGTCTAAATATAGGAGCCAGAATATTTTCCTGACTAAACAGTACAATTCCTTTTTCATGTAGTTCAATTACTTATGTCACCCATCTGATAACATGCTCTAATTCACACAAATTTGTATTCCTCCACAAAAGATAGGCCATATCTTATGGCTGTAATGGTGCCAGGCTCTTTCCTCTAAACCCAGTGCTGAGCTGAGCACAGAGGACAGGGTCAGACAAAACTGTCGGGGAGACACTCCCATTGAGTCATGAGGTTCAGAAAAGACCCCCTTGCTTTCTAAACTCCCTCAGAGAGGAGTCTAGGTGCGGCTGAATCCAATCCTAGTCCCAGACTTGGTCAAAGGTTTATGTCTAAAGGATTATATATGTGCAATTAATCCTTTATGTCACTTAGCCAAGATTTCCAAGTTAGCATGCTGTTAGTCACTTACCGAGAATCTGTCGTGGTAAGGAATCTCTCGACCTCGAGGAATAACCTTGAGAGGCGCCCCTGCTCAAGGGGAGATCCTGGTGTGCATCCCACTGCCGTGCAGGAGAGCTCAAAGGGCTCTTGGGCTGCTCACTGTTTATGGGGGTAAGATAATTGGCTCACAGTCATATTTGCATACTGACCACTGTGCTTAGGTGGGCACATTCCACAATAGCCCTTGGCTATTGCATTGTTATCTGCCTCCCCCCACATCCAGTGGGTGCATCCTTCATGACCAGACACAGACCAGGTGCATCTATCACCACTGCCACAGGTGGTTATCACTTGAAAGAGGTCAAAGGAGGGGGAGTCAGGGACGAGGGGGAGCACACTGCCACAGCCATCATGGTCCAAGCAGCTTTGTCTGTGCTGTGCCTTCTGGAAGGCTGCTGGGATCTCCAGTGCTCCAGGATCCATGCCTACCCACGAGGAGCAGACTAGAACACAGACACTTCACTGGGTCCTGTCATGGGTGCTCTTGACACTATGGATCATGCCTGCTTTGGTCTGATCCCAGGGGCTGGCATCACACAACCCACACTGGGCTGCACCACAGGCTTGGAGAGATGGCAGGGAAGCTGGAGACAGTCCCCACTCATCACAGAGATGTGAGGATGTTGTGCATGTCTGTAGTTGGTGACCTGGGGGCTGACATCCTCCATAATGACAGAGCAGCTGATGGAGGATGCTGGCTGGAGTCACCAGCCCAGCAGTATCTTGGCAAGCTGGACACTATGTGAATGTCAGCGGGGCCATGGGGGACATGTAATGAGGACCTGTGAGGCAGGTGTTCCTGAAAAGCTGCCCTCCCAGAAACATTCACAGTATGAAGGAAATGGCCTAAATGAGCACTGTAGGTATAGGAGGCTCAGCCTGCTCTCCAGTGTATCCTGCAAGGTGGGGATGACAACCACACTCTCTCCTCTCCAGGTTCAAGTACAGCTTCATAATCTTGTCTAACGTAAAAAGCCCAGCAGATCTTGTAGGTTTCTTCCCACTGCTGATCATGCTAAAATACTAGACTTCCTGAGTAAGTTTCAAACTGATTAATTTACTATCAGATTACCTGATGTGTGCTTTTCCTTAAATTCTAGATATACTACATCTGCTATATTCAGTGCCAATAACTATTTTATTAATTTGTGCATCAATATCCACATTTGAAGAATTAGTGTGCAAGTGTATCTCAAGCTTATTGAAAATAACACTTTGAAAGAAGAGCTTTATTGCAGAAATACTGATGTATCTTTATATTAGTAAATTTTTTTTCATGAGGGCATCTGGACACTATGGGTATTTAGTGCTTATGCCATAGTTTTAACAAGGAAAAATTTACAATACAACGCTAAGATCTTCCTGTTTCTATGGGACAAAGACTAACCCCATAATATGAGGGCTGAACTTCAAACTAACCATCAAAATAAAGCTCTGCCAAGAAATGCAGCCCTGATCTAAAACCATCTGCAATGGACAGGAGATATCTGACTACTCATAGGTTACACCAAGACTAAAATTTTCAAAAATTCTTGAATGGGGAGCTTAAATGTCATTCACTTCCATTACCACACCGAGACAGATTTTGTAAAGGTACTTAATAACCTGAAAATGTCCATAAATACCTAGTGGAACTTTGAAAAGTTTTACCTCTAGCTGCCCAAATGTCTTTAAGAGTTGGCCCTTAGCTGCGCACTTTATCTCTTAACTGAGGACTTTAATGTAGTTCCACATGTAATTTTTCAGAGACAGTGCTGTTTTAAATAGGTTTCATTCCTCCCCCTGATTTTCAAGAGCTCATTTCCAAAGCCAAAATATAACCTGGGAAAATTAGAATTGTTCTTTTTATAAGCTATAAAGTTTATAAGTCAGCTGGTTTGGATTTAAAATTGAGCCTGACTTGGTTGAGAGCCCAGCCCCACAAATGATTGTGCTGGGGTCCCTGAGGGAGCAGCATCCTGAAGCAGCCACAGCAGGTAGGAAGGGTCAGCAATATCTTAAAACTGTTGCAGAATATGAACCTTTGTCTTTAGGCCTTATTTACTCTGGTGCTTTCAGAAATGTGTCTCAAAGCTCTACTGGTTGTTGCATAAAATCTCTGTTCATCTTGGGATGTGAGAGTGTTTCTATGTGTATGTGGCAGAGAAAGATTCAGGAGGCAGTAAAAACACTTTCAGACGTATTTCATCTGACGTAGAGGCAGTATTTTTTTTTCTAAACTAGATACGGTGATTTCTTTTTCGGTGCAGTGCTTAATTGCAGCATGGCTGTCTAAATTTTCTAATATCCATAGAAGTATGGATAATCAGTGTACATGAAGGGATGCATGTCAAACACATAGGACAAGGTATTATTTTCAGTAAATCATTGTGTCATTCTGTAAATAATTTGATATATTTGGTACAATTTTCATTTAAGCTTGGACGGATGTAGACTTTTATAACATTAGGACTGAATGAGACTTGAGAAAAAGCATTGCAAAACCTAGCATGTATGCAATAATTTATCATTAAGGAAAGATAATCAATGCTTGTTTAACCTATTATCACTGCTGCTAAGTAGGCAATTGAACAAAAGTTGTTTTCTTGCTATTTAAGAGGAGAAATTTTGATTAAAGCAATAGATTAAATGATTAAAGCAATGAGTAAAGTAATCTAAGAAAGAAACCAATTTTAGTTTATGAAACTCTTATTCCTTCTTGCAATCTCTTCTGTTTACATCCTCAGGAAATGAGGATGATGTCTGCATTGTGTTTGTATTTCAACTTCCCAGGCTCACTAGTCATTGCCTTGATAATTCTGCCTGTTCACACTGGTCTGTTTGTGCAAGGACATAACGGGGTGCAGTGCATCACAGAGCTAAAATATCAGCCTTAAGAGAAAGAAAAATAACCTGCAGCCTGAGGGACTCCCAAAGACATGATTTCAGATGAACTACACTCTGAAAAGAAAATTAAAATAAAAATTTGAAGGCATGTGCTGAATCTGGTTTGTCCTTAGGTGTACAATGAAGAGGACAGGACAATATTTTTTTCAGCTGCAGCTGGTACCACATTTCTGAAAGCATGTGTAGTAATAGCAACATGTCAGATTCCAATCACTCTTGCTTCTTTTGATGTGCAAGGAAACTGGTGTGTGCTTGGAATGAAGAAATAGGTTGGTCCTTTATACAGGAATTTAAGTCTAAGGTGACCCATGCACAAGGTCATTGTGCTGGTTTGTTTTTAAATAGACTTAGTTTAAATCAATGCAATCCCCTGCTCAGACACTTTAAACAAATTATACTGCCTAATTCTAAGCACGTAATTTTGACCCCTAAGCTAGATAGTCAAAATAAAACAATGTGAATCTCCCCTAAATCCTTTTGATTTAGGTTCTATTGATTTAAAAAAACTTCACACAAGGGTAAACTACATGATTTTTAAAGTTATTTTAGTTATACAAAAGCAATTTTTATTAATTTTTTGTAAATATCAGCCCTTCTATAGTAGTAACTTACACACATATTAGTGACCGAGGTCAGACTGTGGCACAGTCCTGTCCTGTTGTCACTCGCACTGTTTAGCACTGCTGAGCCTGGCTCTGCCCGGGCTGCTGCCAACCCTGCTGGCAAGGCCTGGGCATGATTTGGGTGGTATCTCTGACTAGTGGGCAGTGTGGAGGAAGCTAACCCATTTGGGGGAAAAAACACAAATTTGGCCGTATTGATAAGAGCTGTGCCATACAACTTGTCCGCAGTGCCAGAGAGCCACGGCCTCTCTTTGTACTAGTGCTAGAACCAGGAAGCATTCCTGTCTCCTACCACCTTCCCTCCTCCTCCTCCGTTCAAAATCAGGCACTAATCCAGAACAATTCCTGAGGTTTGTCTTTGTCGGAACATAGTGATGTTGTACCGTTTAACTACTGGAAATTTATATTTACTTTTGTATGTTTTATAATGTAGTCACATTAATAAAGCCTTTATGTATTAGTATAATGGTTCAGAAAAGGCAATAAACTATGGCAAGATACTCATTTTAATATAAGTGGAATTGTAGCTGTGATGGAAGCAGAGGAATGTATTTCTTTGTGCATATCATTACAGCTAAAGCAACATGCACTGTGTACATTACACTGAAAAATGATGAGGAGGCAGAGCAGTAAGGATTGGAAGAGATGTAGAATGATATAAACATAACTGCTGACAAATAGATGAGGCTACCTCCTCCCTACACCTTAGACAGTAAATCTTGATGTACCTGAATACATATTTGGAACAAAACCTCCTATATTCTTTTATTCTATTTACTTTTTGGCACCAGACATAGAGGTTTTGTCATCAGGCTGGAAATACTCATCCTTCACACTCCATCAGAAGCTCACAAAATAGTCAATAAATGTTCTGCTTCCTTAGTAGCTTTACAGCACAACCAGTATTACTATCCTGTCAATAAAATTCATATGCAATTTCACTGAATTCAGATAAACCTGAAGGCTTATCTTGGACATATTTTTAGCTGAATCTGTATCTTGCTGCATAAATTTTGTGAAGCTTAAGACGTAGAAAATTTAGGAAGAGATTTTTCAAAAGAAAATTAGTTTGTACCTTTGCAGAAATTTTCTTGGAAAAGAAAACAGTAGTCATGAAATATTTTATCCATATTTGGATATGGAACATGAAAAAAGCTTTCCATTATAATATTACATGTATTTTCCCAATCATCTCATGTATCAGAATTCCAGGAATTATTCATGTAAGGAACAAATATATCTTCTGGAAAAACCCTATGAACTCAAGCTCTTGACAGGATATAAAATCCCTTGGGAGGCTGCAAGGGACCAGAATGGAGAGCAGTGTGACAGGGGGCTTTTAATTTTCTGGTCCTCATTGGAAGGGTTAATTGTTTTCAAAGACAACTTTTCCATTCCATGGCAGGCATCTGTGGGTCCCTTCACTGATGCAATGTACAGTTTAGAGTAGCCTCCCAGAAACTTCACAAATGGTGTAGTCCTACCCTGTAACTTGAAGTGGGATTTCTAAGTTTAGACAATAGTGGACATTTAGATATTGCAGTGGTTCATTTGAATTTTGCTTTAAAAGATAGTCCACATATTTACTATGTGTAAATATTAAAAACCCATGGTCTACAACTTCATTTACATGTGTATCATGTACATACGCATGCATACATGGCCTGTGCATATATTAGGTGTGCATGCATACAAGCTTGGCGTGCCTTCAGACTTAGGAGGGAGTGATGATGTAAATCATAGGCAGGATGCAAGCTCAGGAGCATATAGAGACATGTACATTTGTAATTCTTTTTACTAATTATGGTAAATTAAGCCTCCATACATATTGAGTTAAAAGTTTATTTTAACCCTTTTATTAATACAAGGTTTCTTTTCATGTCAATAGTGTGTGCATTAGCATATACTTCAGAAATAAATGTGCAATATATCTTCCAGTGTGCATGGCATATGTGTCTTTGTCAATAAATTAAGGCCTTGTTGGTACCTGTACATACTTGCAAACATCTGCTTTATAGATTTACTCTTCTGCTTTACATAATGTCTAAAAATAGAAATAATGAATATATGACAAAAAAATTTGGAAACACCTTATAATAGGAAATTAAATGGTTTATGTGTTGATGTATAACATAACAAAAAGCAACATAATTCTCTATGACCAAAAAGATTATTCCAGGCATGGAAAAAGACACTAAATAAATGATCTTAAACAGATTTCATCTTACCTGAACATCTTCTAAGCCATAAATAAAATAATCCAAATCCAAATAGGCATGTAAAATATTTCTGAAATAAATTTAATATATGTCACTGAAGATAGACAAGGGATGGATTTTACACAGCAGTCTGTAATTTTCTTAAATCAATGTAATAGGGTTTTTCATTTAAGTACAGTAGGATCAGAAAATTGGACCATTTTTAAAGAGGATTGCAATATCTGTCTCTGGGGACCAATTATCTTCAACATACTGACAGGATTCCCCTCAATCTTTAAGTCTTTTACATGGGACAAGGCTGAGGTACTTACTACCTTACCCATCACATCCTTAGGTTTTCCACTGCTTAGTGGCACTGTGAAACTTCACAGTTCCTTAATTTCCCAGAACCTCTACTAGATAAGCTATCCAGGGTCTACCTGAAATTCTGAGAATAGTAAATAACCCTACTATGCCTCTGCCAATTTGGGCACTAGACAAAAAAAATCATTTCCTGACTCATCAAGTGTTTAATGATTTCATTTCCATGCAGGATTCCTTTTTCAGAACAATATTTCCTTTATTTTACTGAACATGTTATATTTGTCTACATGTTATGAATGTAAAATAAATAATTAAACTAATATCACATGTCAACTTGTACAGCCCTTACATACATGCATATTCCATGTATAATATACAAATTGTATGTACCTGTCTAAAACTATGTTGTTTTAGAAGTAAAATAAAAAAGTATTAATAAGATTGTGCCAGCAATGCAGCTCCATTATTACTCTGTCAACTGTGTCATTACTTATTGAAGTATTGTTGGGTTGTCGTGGTTTAACCCCTAAGCAACTAAGCACCACGCAGCCGCTCACTCACTCCCCCCTGGAGGGATGGGGGAGAGAATCAGAAGGGTAAAAGTGAGAAAACTCTCGGGTTGAGATAAAGACAGTTTAACAAGTAAAGCAAAAGCCGCGTTTGCAAGCAAAGCAAAACGAGGAATTCATTCCCTGCTTCTCATCAGCAGGCGGGTGTTCAGCCATCTCCAGGAAAACAGGGCTCCATCACATGTAATGGTTACTTGGAAAGACAAACGCCATCACTCTGAACGTCCCCCTCCTTTCTTCTTCTTCCCCCAGCTTATATACTGAGCATGATGTCATATGGTCTGGAATAGCCCTTTGGCCAGTTGGGGTCAGCTGTCCCGGCTGTGACCCCTCTCAGCTTCTTGTGCACCCCCAGCCTGCTCGCTGGTGGGGAGATGGAAGCAGAAAAGGCCCTGACTCCATATTAGCCCTGCTCAGCAGTAACAAAAACGTCACTGTGTTATCAATGCTGTTCTCAGCACAAATCTGAAACATAGCCCCATGCTAGCTACTGTGAAGAAAATTAACTCTATCCCAGCCAAACCCAGCACAATAATACAAAGAAAGAATGGCTGGAACTGGTTAATTATAATAAGGTTTTATCTGCTTGTGACTTCTAGATAGCTATATTACCCTTCCAGATAATATTCCCCTGACATATTAATAAGGTCCTGACTATTTCATCAGTGTTAATTAAAGCTAAATCTTTACTTTTTTAAAAGAGAGCTTTTATAATTTTCATCAGTATTCATTTCACTGTGTTGGAATGGTCCTTTCCTTTGTTCCTGCAGGCATGGTAAGGCAATTCCATGATGCATAGGAATCAGACTGAATTGAAATGAAATAACAGCTATCTCAGAAGCTACTAGTTATGGTTTTAATTTTTGTCCAGTTACTGGGATTTTTAAATCATATAGCTTTAAAATCAATGGTTATTGCTGCTGTCATTTTTATTGTAACATCAGAAGTTTTTCAGGAGGAAAATGTCAGGTTTTTAGTTTCTTGTCATGAGTTATGGAAAAAGTTTTATTTTGTGTGTAGACAAATATAACCCGATAAGAATTCATGGGATCCATAAACTGCAATCTAAGGCTCACAAAAACCAATGGCTGGTCTTGAAAGATGAATGTGAGGTAAATCCTTACACGTATAGGTACACATATATCTATCCACACCACTGACAAGGTTCCTGCTGCATTCTTTTAAGTACTGTGGGGACAGGACTCACATTAGAAGTATTCTTTTGAAGTTACTAATGCCGCAATTTCTATAGTTTTAGAACTTATGCTTAAGGAGGTAAATTTTCTGTCATTTAACATTAGCTAAACCATCCTGTCACCAGAAGACTATTTGCATTACGGACTCTTCCACTTTAACCCCATGTACCCATAGGCAATTACATTCCTGAATTATAATTAGCTAAATACATTCTCCAGTGGACCTTCTTCATTACTGTGATGAAGCTTTCATGTTGTATGACAATGTGACATACAGCAAAATGCAAACATTTCAAGAATAAGTTTCTGTGCTATAGCCCCAAAGCCACCACCAATGGATCTCTCAAGGTGATTTGAAATGTCATTGCATATAATACAAATAATATGTCTATTATTATTAAAACGGAATTTCAAAACACAGTCTAGGCTGTTCATGCTTCATCAAGCCCAAACTGATTCCAATTATTTTTCCAGTAGTTTGAGAAATAGAAAACAAATGTTGCAGTGAAGCAGAAAAACAGCTCCATAGAGCAATATGTCTTTCATATCTTAGGATGGGATGAATTATCCTTCAGAAGTGCCTATTCCTCTGCATTTACTATGTAGGAGACTAGAAAACTTAGTTATACCACATTTTTTTAAAATTATAACTGTTCTTTCTGGTGGTTATCATTAGGGAATATGAATCCTATTTTAGCATGTTATGCAGAAGTTTAAGAGCCCATTAAAGTTGGATGGGAAGAAATTCCATCCAAAGTTCAACTCCTACTCAGAAAGTTCTGAAATTAAGATATAGTCATTATTTATTTTGCATTTCATTCTGCATCTGTAGTATTTGTATCAGGGCACAGGACAGACACAAAGTATTGTCAGCATTTTTTTTAAGTGATTGGGTAACTCTTGCTTGCTGTCTCTATGACATGTATTTTAAAATTTCTAAAGAAAGATGATACCATTAGTTTCACCCTTTTAAGTATAATTTTCTTCTAATCACCGGACAAAAATTAAAAGATCTTAGAGTTCACACTAGGAAGTTCAGGGCTGGGGGATTTTTTCTCCCAGGACTTGCAGGATTTCACTTTTTGGGCAAATGAAGCAGGTGTATCAAATGGCAATAGCGCAGGACAGGCTAAGGAACTTATATAGCAGACACACTTCTTCAGGTCTAGATTGTGTCTGACCAAAAGCCTTTGCTCAGCCATCACCACCATGTCTACCAAAATGCCACTGACATGACTTAGGAAAACTGTTTATGAGCAATTTCTTAAAGACAGTCATAGTTTACAATCCTAGACTAAACTCTTCATGAAAAAACGGTAGCTTTTATGAGAGGTGGAATTGATATTTCAAAATAAGATACCCAAAATTCTTCATAAAACTGAAGAATTGTGCCACATACTGTACCCAAGAAAAGTGTATTTTTTATATTATATATATTAAAGGTCATATTATTATATATAAAAATTATATATATTATCAAGAACCATATATAATAAATATACAGTATAATATAATATAATATAATATAATATAATACAATACAATACAATATAATATATATACAGGTCTCAATATTTTTCCCTCCAGACTGAAAACTTACAAATATCATATTCAACCATAACTACTCTGGTCTCAGTATTTACCTTGGTGTGTTTACATAACTTTGTTTACTTAAATATTAAAACGTACTTCATATTACTGGCAGCTGTAAGGAAGGCTAATTGATTGATTAGTCATTCATTTGAATTAAAATCTTGTCAACTCACACCTCAGTTTGGAAAGCAGAAGCTACAAACATGGTTTTAAATAAATATCATTTACAAACCAGCAATTTTTTTTCTTTCCTTTCAAGTATAGGTTGGGGGTGGAGGAGATGACCTACTTCTTAAGTGCTTCTCATTGATATCATGACCAATTACTAAGCAAAATCAGAAGCTGTTCCATGTTTACACGAGTTCTATTTTTATGTTTTGCAAAAAGTACAAGCAAAGCTTTGGATAATTGCTCAGGATGGTTCACAGGGATTAAACACATCAACTTCTCACATTAAAAGATCAGAGAAGTGAACATATTACAGGATTAATTTTTTTGAGTCACTTTATGATATTTAAAAAATTTAACTAATGTGAAGCAATATTATATTCACACTTCAAAGGCATTTTTACTTTAGTTACTCAGCCAGGAGTAATCCAGTTAAAAAGAGAAACTGAGTAAAGAAAAGCTTTGTTAACATCAAGCTAATAGTGATGTGAAATGTTTGTTAGTATCAAGAGTCCATGTTTTCCATTTCTCTTTCAGAAAGCAATAATGCAAGTTGAAAGATTTCTAAATAGAGGATGGACGATTAAATGCACCAGTGCCTGCTCTTGTTCTTAATATATATAAAAAAAAAAATCAAGCTGAAAGTAACAACATCTCATCTTAAAACATTCTCAAAATAAAACCTGGAATTGAACCCATTTGCTTTAGAATGTAACTTAAAAGGGAAGCTGGCTGAACTGTAGACTGGTAAGCAGAACACAGATACAGTACAACTGGACAGAAAATGAAAGGCCCGCTTATTCCAGCGTGATGCTCTTTGTTTGACAAGTTGCTTGCACTTGGCAAAGCATTTGTGTAAAGCAGACGCTGGAAAACGTTCAGAAGTACACAGCTTTGACACGAAACTTATATTCAGTTTAAAATAACAAAAGATTGACCTTGACAAGAGCATAATAAGATATTTTTAAGCTCTCAGCAGCACTTCAGTGCAATGAATTGATCTTCACTATGCTTTTCCAAGGATGTTTACATGTATAGAAGTGGTCCTAGCTGTTGCAGCAAACCTATTCCTTGCTCTGACAGAACCTGTATGCTTGTCAAAATACAAGAAAGATGCCAAATTCTATAGGGTAAGAGTCCTGTAGATAAATGACAAGCATTAGTCTTCATGCTGTTTATATAAATTCTCCCTTATTTTTATAGTACTGTATAAATGTCTTGTGATACAGATTTTGCAGTTAAAATGCCTTTCAGGGCTGTAGCCGCTTTAAATATCCTGTGATGTGAAATTCTGCCAAAAATGGGTCAAGCATGAACTGAAGGTTGGTTCAACAGAAGACAAAGCATGTTATCATACAGAAGACAAGAGATTCCTTTTGCATTGTGGCTGTTTCAGTGTAGTAATGGTTTTTATGCTCTTTCACAGATTTTCTTTTTTGCTGTTAAAAGGGTTCTGTATAGTTAAATATGAGAATGTTCAATAACAACAGTTCATTAATCACTCAACCCATTAATTTAGCCTCTAGAGTGACAGCCATATATACAGAATGTATGTATAAATATACGTATTTATATATATACATCTATAAATACATATGCATGACATAATCTGGATACTTGTATTTGTGTTCATCTCTATGCGGTATAATCCTCATTCCACTCTATTTTCTGTGT
The DNA here is from genome assembly GCA_034008185.1 of Gorsachius magnificus. Taxonomy (NCBI): domain Eukaryota; kingdom Metazoa; phylum Chordata; class Aves; order Pelecaniformes; family Ardeidae; genus Gorsachius; species Gorsachius magnificus. The sequence continues at coordinate 172,830,065 of CM067081.1, forward strand.
TTTTTCTGCAAATATAAAATCTTCTAATCAGTGGTTTGAATGGTTAAGCTTTGCGGGGAGCTTTCCTTGAAGATTACTCATTTCTCTGAGTACCTACAGTCTTGACAACTATATGAAAAGTACTGTTATATGTATGGCATAATTTAAAAGCTGGAACTTTATAAATAGTCCAAGAAAGATTTATGAAGGGACTGTGGTGGCAGGTGCACGAAGGTACTTAGTGAAAGAAAACAATCGTGTATTCCTTAATTTAGCAAACTAATAGCATCAGTATGTATACTAAGGACATCTGCCAGTGCTACTTACATTAACGAGCATATAACCTGTGTTTATACCTGTATATGTGGATGATGCTTTAAATATTGAATTATACATACAATCATTATTAATTTATTTCTCACCTTAATAAATTGTATTCTTCAATTACTGGGATATGATTTGTATCACATATGATGGCAATTCATATTTAGGACAACAGACCTAGAACCCACAGCTTATAATGATATATGCTTCCTGGTACTGTAAAACAGGAATATACTTTTCCACAGATGGTTTTTTATACTTACTGCTGCAAATACTGTTATACAAATCTTTACTGATGTAGTACTTAAAACATATGGACTTTCTGAGTGAGTGAAATTGATAGTGAAGAAAAGGAAGGCATAAAGGTGGCTATTGGAAGATGTCTTTCCTCTTTAATTGCAAAGATAAATTTGTATAAAGGAGTAAGGTTCAGAACTGGGGTCTAGTCTGTGGACTCTTACTGAAAATTAGATATGTGATGTTTTATTTAAACTTCTTTCCCAAAACGGAGTAGATTAAGCGTTGTGGTTTTCCAAATCAGGACACTTTAGTTTTTGATGCCCCTGTCAATTGTACATGACAAATTTCCCATATCCCAGGAGATGTGCTTCTCCCTAGACTCAACACAAGAAAAAGCAAGTATAGTAACACAGCTGTGGGCACAAAAATATCCTGATATTAATGGAGTGGGAGGGAGGAGGTTGCTGAGCTTGCTTTCCTCTCTTTCCTTCCCTCCTCAGTTCCCGCTGGGCACATAGCAGGAGGCTGCCTTTTTGGTGGGTGGGAGGCCGACATTTCTCCTGGTGGAAGTCTTCTGTGCCCTTTCCACCTCCCCCTCCCCTGCCACATTACAGCCCCATTTACATCTCCAGAGCCCTTCTGCAGCTTTTTTTCTGGCTCCGTTAATCCGGTAAATAAGGCCTGGGAGTCAGAGCGAAACTGCAGTACTGCAAATATGAGGAGCATACGAGTCTCTTGTGGGAGAGACTAGCAAATGCGCTCATCTTAATTCTTTTTACTCCTTGCCTATAATTACCGTGCTCTAGAGGCTGCGGCAACATGCACTAGTAGTCAGTTTGGATTTTATAACCTCTAAGCTTCAGGAATTGGAATCCATATTTTTCCACTTCTGATGAAGTGCCATAACCACCAGGTGAAGAGGCAGGGTGAGGATGTTTCAGCCTCCCCATGGAAAGTCCCATGTTACAGGAAAGAAAGCTTCGTTAAGCCAGAAGAAGAGCATGACCCCATCAGCACAAATGTGAGACTGACGTGCGTGTGGCTCCCAGGGCTACCTGCCCATTTTACATTAATGCACCGCTGGACACAAGTCCCTACAGAGGACAGGGAAGAGTGACAAAAGTGATGCATAGATAAACTTGACCTCGCTGGCTTAATGCTGATTGCATAAGGGGATTAGAAAACTTGTATTAACAATAAACTCTGAAGGTAAACTAGGAGCCAAAGTTACCAATATCTGTGTTATTATTCTACATATAATTTTTTAGTTAAAGACACCATTTTTCTCTTTGAAAATGGAAGTGGATCTCAACAGTGAGGCTGAGTCATATTCTGGTGCACAGTAACAAAAAAAAAAAAATTGCTCTTGTCAGTGTCCACTGTGTTGAGCTGAGAGAATTTTGCCTTTTATGTTTTTAATTCAAGACCTAAGCATCAATCAGTTAAAGGTCAAAGCATACAGGTACACTTTAAATGAAGAAATACATTTATTCAACAGTTTCAAATGTTTGCATCTCAAAAGAGCTATCTATACCATAGATGCTCAGGAAATTTTATTTTGTTAAGTGTGCAAAAGCAGGTAATCAGAACAATCCGATGTAAACAACACCACTTCAGATCAAACACTAAGGTACAATTCCTTTTGATCTTATAAGACAATATTTACATAAGTAGCAGTGTGGTACCTGATATCAGAGTGATCTGAAGAAAAGGAGCATCTGCACAGTTCATCTGGGTTTGTTGCTGTCTTGTACCCAATCTAGAAACATCTTCACCTGTTGATGTGTGGTCGTCATTGATAATTCCTCAGGTAGCTGTTACGTGACTCTGATAGCACATTAATTAGTGTTTCCCATAGAAATTTTCTGTTTTCTGTAATTTGATAACACATTCTGAAGACTATCCATGAATGTATATTTTCTTACATGATTTGTTCACCTTGTGTACTCTGTTTTCTCAGATAACCTGGTCAACTGTGGACCATCCACCAGAGTATGCTTTTTTGAGATGAGTATTGAGATGTATATTATTTGAAGACATTGTATTTTACCCATGTTTTTTTCTGGTTCAAGATAAACTTAAGATACTCTTTGGCCTATATACTTTCTTATTTGAAGGTTCTCAGATTTCCTAGGATCCCTGGAAATTCAATTTACATAGTCATAGTAAGGGAGTATATATATGATGGTGGCTATATATTATACACACGTTACACATATAAAAATACATACATACCTACATATTATACATATATATGTATAGTATCTAACTGCTTTTTCTTAGCATCCACCTAACCATCAGTCATGGGTTTTGCAGTTATTGAAGAATTGAAGATGTTTACTTGAAGTTGTTTAGTTCACTTTAGGCTGCAACAGTTACACCAGATGTCCTAAACCTGAATTTATATTTGAGGGAACAACGTCCACTACAGCATGTAAATAGATGCCTGACAACTCTGGTCTTGTAGTATATGAAAATATAAATAACAGCCCCTTTATCATTTTCTTCTATGTCTTTTTTCTCTAGATTAAATAGTAGAATCTTTTTGACCCTTGTATTCAGAATTTCTACATTACTGTTATTATTTTCCCCCTATTTTTAATTTCAGTGACTGTTGTTTCTGAGTTAATATAACCAGAATTGAATACTGAATTACAAAAAATCATTAAGTACTTTCTTATAATTTTTATACATCCAAGGAATTGTTATTTTGTGTGTGATTTCACAGAATCACAGATTCACAGATTCACAGACTGATTGAGGTTGGAAAGGACCTCTGGAGGTCATCTGGTCCAACTCCCTTGATCAAGCAGGGCCACCTGGAGCCAGGTACCCAGGACCATGTCCAGGTCACTTTTGAGTATTTCCAAGGATGGAGACTTCCAGAACCTCTCTGGGCAACCTCTGCCAGTGCTCAGTCACTCTCACTGTAAAAAAAAGTTTCCTGATGTTCATAGGGAACCTCCCGTGTTTCAGTTTGCACCCATTGCCTCTGTTCCTGTTACTGGACACCACCCTTCATTGCCTGTATTCTGTTACAAGTTACTGCTGAATATATTTCTAGGCAAAATGTAAATCTAAGGATAGAATTTATGCAAGCAAGAAAATCATTATATCAATGCTTGATAAAGCATCCAAGTTGCATAAATCTTCCATGTAATGACAACATATAATATCTTTAATCAATTAATTACATCTGTTGTAGATAGTCATGAAATAGATTAAAAGAATTAAACAAACCAATGGAGTTTAGAAACATTTTCCCCATCATGATGTTCATCCATGTCAGAGTTAGTAACAACTGTGCATTTAAGATTCATTTTACTTCTGAGATTTGGGGCTTTCTAATGCTACCTTTCACATTATTACAACATATCTGTCATGTTCTTTCACTTATTAATTATTAAGATGTACTTTCAATCTTAATTTAGTTTTAACAAAGATTTTCCCCAGTGGGATATTATATGCATTTTTGTTTTGTCTTCAGAAATTTTTGAGTTACAGACCCACAAAATGCTCCTAGAGGAGATGCAGACTCCAGTAGAGAGATTTTAGGTCTACTGAGAAAAGATTTGCTTTTAATTTAGCTACCATTTCATAAACTGCAATGTAGAAAACTACTGACCTCAGTTTGTGTGCCAATGCTCCTTGGGTTTTTAGGAGCTCAGGGTAGCAATGCTATAGGGTGACATTCAAGCACAGATGTCCAAGTGAATATGCTGTCATAAAATCTTTAAAGAGCAGTGACAGAAGCAAGGACTTACATTCTTCTGCAACTCACAGAATTATTGCTTTACAGTAGTACTATAACGGCTACCTAAACTACCAACATGAATTTCTGCTGATGAATATAACTATTACATGTGGAACCATATCTTAAGAGAAGGCTATTAAGAATAGAGAATAAACCACTCAAAATTTATGAAATGCCAGATATATTTAGCCATGGGGCAAAGCAATACCTATTATTAGCTTAACTGAAGTAACTGGAATAAACAGGCAAGGCTTTATGCACACAAACCTGTGATGGAAAGAGTAGGAGGTAATGCGAAAAGGTAAACAAATTAAGAAACTGTGCAAGAATGAAAGGTTAGCATAATGTCAGGGTGAAAACAAGTGAGGATGTGCCATACAGCTTGCATGTCCCCTGAATTCACAATTTTAAACACTGAGCAGAGTTTATTAGCTTTTTGTTTCAAGCCTTGCCTTTTGAAGCAAATTAGTAGAAATCGAACACTGGTTTTTAACAAATAGTATGTCCTAGTAAGGGGACTTGTTTGTATGTCTGCTCCATAACTTATTAAGAAGTAAAATGTAAAACAAATGAAAGAAATTTCATGGCCAGTTTAAAGCATGAAGCCAAATATTTTGTTTTCACTGAAAGACTGTGAAATAGGAAAATCTCAGCTCATATGAATGCATGGAAGCAAACATAATCAGCATGGGATGGAAATTTAGTAAATTAGACATGTGGAGCTCCAAATTAGTGATTTTTTAATACACTCCTTGGATTTGGTTCCTGAGCAACCCTATTCTATTCAATATTTTGTCTGTTTTTTTCACTTGACTATATGAAAAATGCTTCAGGATATTTTATGTGTTTTATTTAATGGAGATTTTACAGACCCATTCTGAATCTCACCATAGTACCCATTTTAAAAAAAACCCACTTTTGTCTGAGGCTTGCCTTAATATTTCCACTGGAGGAGAAATACTCTTGGTGTTAATGAAATGCCTTACATCCCACAGAATTTTATTTTCCATTTTATCTCATTTGTCTCAAGCTTATGCTTTCCTCAGCTGTTTCAGGAATTAAGAATTTTCCCTGTTGCTAATCCATCCTTTTCATTTATCTGGTTACCTTTTGCTTTTCATTTTGCGTGTTTGGAGCAATGTCATGTAAGCCAGCTGTTCACCCTACAGTGGATATTTTAGAGCTTGTGTCGGTTTCCGATTTTACTGGCTTGACAGATGTCTATGCCTCATATTAAGATTAAATTAGCTTCCTGAGACAGTCTATACCTCATACAACCATTTTGGGTTTTTTCCACACTCTCTCTGCTGTGCCACTACAAGCCTGTCTTTTACTAAAGAGAAATGCAATTTTCCAGTTTCACATGTGTTAGTTTTACATTTTCAGCTATACAGACATCCATCCGCTGGTTCCCACTGCCTTTAGTTTGAAACAGGAAAAAAATCTTGACAATGCAGCACATTTCCCAGATAGCATATTGGCTCCAGTAAAGCCTTGCCCACACATTAACGAGATGGAGGTCCTGCCTGGGGTGCAGAACGTTGGTCCTGAGCCTGCTACTGATGTTTATCTTCATTTTACTGTTTTATGGATCATCACTCTCTCTTTTGTCTGCATGAGGTCATAATAATCAGTGATGCACTCACCATACCACGGGATTACAGTAGGGAAGAGGCAGAGCTCATTTTTTACTTATTTGTGTGCACATCTTCATTTAAGCAATGTTTATTCTATTAAAGGAGCCCAGTAGCAGCCTGAAGTCCCTTCAGCAAGCTCAGCTGTACTCTTTTGCAGATGTCTATAATAAAGCCAGGCAGCTGAGTAATTTTGTAGAGGACCAGCTTAATCCTAGCATTGTTTCCCTACGGATGCAGCATATTTACCCCATTACAGAGCTGAAGAAGCTGGTTTTGGCAATCATGACAATTTATGTTACTCCCTCACCAAACTGAAGGTGAAGAAAAAAGGTATCTCTTTTTCAGGGCAAATTGTAGACACGGTAAATCTAGTGAAAGGTCTAGAAAATGCCACTCTTCATTTACTGCATTGGGTTTCTGTTTTACACAACTTGGTTTCTGTAAGGTTTTTTAGACATTTAAGCATCCGAGTATTTCTTGAGCTTCAAGTACTGATAAGTTCTTTAAAGATTTGCATAGCTACTTATAGACAGACTTCCAATTCTGTACAAAATTAGGAAAAATCTGCAATTTCCTTTTAGGACAGATTGAGCTAGTGATACATTTATCTCTGCATTTGACTCTTAGCTATATCTTTGTCCAGTTTATATATTTAACAGAAATCATATTACAGGAAAAATAGCTTTAAGATTAAATACCAACACTGAAAAGAAACTTTTTTTACTCCTACTCTCCACTTCCATCCTCCAAATGTGATAACTGGGACTCATTCTGCTAGACAGCGTGTTAGGTTGGAGATGCAGTGTAATTTTCCTTCCCAATGTCCCTTTTGCAAATCCTGTATTAAGGGACATGCCATAATTGAGGAAGTTGTTACAAAAGGAGCTGCAATGCTACATGTAAGAGACCTGTTCATCACTGGATAGCCCCTCACCGCTGCCCTGTAATAATTCCTGCGCTCTTGATTTAGGAAGGGATCATGCCAACATCCAAAACAGTTAGGGGCTAAGAGCATAACTGAAAACTGGCATAAATCTGCTTCAGCCGTGATGGTGAGATCTGTGATGTGTCACTACACAGGACAACATGGGGCTCTACCTTGGCCTTGCTGCTGGGGTGTGGGCAGCCTGTAAGGCTGCTTATCCACCTTTCCATGAGTGAGGCTGAAAAGCAGTTGACACAACTCTGACTGACAAATGTCTCACTGATTTTTCTCGACTGTTGTCTATTGAATGATATCATCAATGAATATATATAATTTCAGTACTTACAATAAATTGTGGACACCTTATGTCTCTTGCCAGAAATTTGCCTCCTGGGTATGTCTCCAAGCTCTGTATGAAATACTGACACTTTGAAAGCAATTTTTTTCCAGCTCAGAACTTTTCTAGAAGAGTCTTGTCTCTATCAGTGTAAAAGTTTGTGTGTATATATATATTTGTGTATAAACACACACACACACACTCGTATATAAACATTGGTAGTTTTGTATCTTACAACTAGTGGAGGAAAAACTCTACAGGATTCCTCAGTGGCTTCAAGTTTATAATACATCTGCCTCAGATATGATATGACAGATGTTCAGAATACGCTTATTTGTTTGACATTTTAAGATGATTAAGCCGAATTTGGTTTAGATTCTAATACTTTAAATTGGCCATGGAGTTTACAGACTGTCCTAATTTTCAGTTTTGTAGCAGAGATTCAAAGCAGAAATTTGCATATTTTCAAAATATTAATAACTTATATGTTGCTACTTTTCTGTATTCTATTGAGCTAATATTATCTAAAATATTAGAAAAACTGTGATTATTTATTTTCAGTGGGAATGAAACAATGAAGTAGATATTTTACCTATGGCATGTGCTTAGCATAATTTTTATTTCTATTTTATTCCTTTTATGCATATACATGGATATTGTGTGTGGTTTTGAGACTGTTTCTCTGTATTTGAAACAATTACTTTGAATCATAAAAAAATAGAATGGTTTGGGTTGGAAGGGACCTTTAAAGGTCATTGTATTGGGTCAGGCTGAGATGGAGTTAGTTTTCCTCACAGCAGCCCCCATAGAGCTGTGCTTTCTATTGGTACGTAGAAAGGGGTTGATAGCACACCAGTGTTTTGGCTACTGCTGAGCAGCACTTGCACAGCATCAAGGCTGTGTCTCCAACATTCACCCACCACCAGTGGGCTGGGACGGGGCAAAATCTTAGAAGGGACATAGCCAGGACACCTGACCCAAACTGACCAAAGGGATATTTCATACCATACGATGTCGGCTCAGAGATAAAAGCTAGGGGAAAGGAGGAGGAAGGGGGAGGGGGCATTAGTTTTTTATGACGTTTTGTCTTCCAGAGCAACCACTGTGCGTACTGAAGCCCTGCTTCCTGGGAAGTGGCTGGACGTCACTTGCTAATGAGAAATAGAGAATAAAATCTTGTTTTCCTTTTGCTACTGTGTGCAACCTTTGCTTTTGCTTTTATTAAACTGCCTTTATCTTGACCCATGAGACTTTTTCTTTTCCATCTCATTTTCTCCCTGCCTGTCCTGCTGAAGAGGGGAGTGATAGAGCTGCTTGGTGGCACCTGGCATCCAGACAGGGTCAACCCATCACAGTCATTTAGTCCAACCCCCCCTGCCATGGGCAGGGACACCTTCCACTAGACCAGGTTTCTCAAATTCTCATTCAACCTGTCCTTGAACACTTCCAGGGTTTGGGTAGCCACAACTTCTCCGGGCAACCTGTTCCAGTGTCTCACCACCCTCACAGTAAAGAATTTCTCCTAATAGCTAATCTAAGTCTACCCTCTTTCAGTTTAAAACCATTACCCCTCATCCTATATCTACACTCCCTGATAAAGATTCCCTCCTCATCTTTCCTGCAGGCCCCCTTTAAGTACTGAAATGCTGCTATAAGGTGTCCCCATACCCTTCTGTTCTCCAGGCTAAACAATCCTGACTCTTTCAGCCTGTCCTCTTATGGGAGGTGCTCCAGCACCCTGATCATCTTTGTGGCTCTCCTCTGGACCCACTTGAGCAGGTCCATGTCTTTCCTGTGCTGGGGCACCCAGAATTGAACACAGTACTCCAAGTGGGGTCTCACGAGAGCAGAGTAGAGGGCAAAAATTACCTCCCCCAACCTGCTGGCCACACTCCTTTTGATGCAGCTCATAAATGTATTCATATTCTTTTGAAATCATAAAATAATTTGTTCTGGAAGGAATCAGTGTAGGTCATCTAGTTCAACCTTCTCAAAGCAGCTCCCGTCAGATCAGGTTGCTCAGTGCTTTGTCCAGCCAAAGTTGAATGTGTCCAAGTATCAAATCTCCACAACCTCCCTGAGCAACCTGTTCCAGTATCTAACCACTCACATAGTAAAATAGTTTTTCCTTATATTTAAAAGAATTTCACATGCTGCAACTTGTGTGTTTTGCCTCTTATCCTACCACTATGTTATCTTTGAGAAGAATTTGATTCTGTCTTCTGTATGCCCTACCACTAAGCAATGGAAAACAGCAGTAAGGTCTTGCTTTACCCTTCTTTTGTTAAGGCTGAAGAGACCCAGTTCTCTCAGTCTGTCATTGTACTTTGTGTGCTCCAGCCCCTCACCATCCTGGTTGTGCTCCAGTCTGCCAGTGTCCTTTTTGTACTAGTGTGCTGGTTTTGACTGGGGTAGATTTAATTTTTTCTATAGTAGCTAGTATGGGGCTATGTTTTGGATTTGTACTGAAAACAATGTTGATAACACAGGGATGTTTTCGTTACTGCTGAGCAGGGCTTACGCAAAGTCAAGGCCTTTTCTGCTTCTTACACCACCCCACGGAGTCTGGGGGTGCACAAGAAGCTGGGCGGGGACACAGGCAGGACAGCTGACCCTAACTCACCAAAGGGTTATTCCATACTATATGATGTCATGCTCAGCATATAAAGCTAGGGGAAGAGGAAGGAAGGGATGTTTGGAGTGATGGCATTTGTCTTCCCAAGTAACTATTCCGCGTGATGCAGCCCTGCTTTCCTGGAGATGGCCGAACACCTGCCTTCCCATGGGAAGGAGTAAATTAATTCCTTGCTTTGCTTTGCTTGTATGCATGGCTTTTGCTTTCCCTATTAAACTATCTTTATCTCAACCCATGAGTTTTCTCATTTTTACTCTTCCAAATCTCTCCCCCATCCCACCTAGGGGAGAGTGAGTGAGCAGCTGTGTGGTGTTTAGTTGTCGGCTGGAGTTAAACCACAACAGTTTTGGAGCCCCAAACTGTATGCAGCACTCCAGATGGATGTCACAAGTGCTGAATAAAAAAGAAGGATGGCTCCCCTTGACCTCCTGGCTGCAATCCTGCCAATGTAGCCAAAGGGGAAGTTCTTTGCTGCCAGGGCACAAGGCTGCCTCAGTTTACAACCATTTTGAAATTAAAATCTTGGTAAATCTTCTAAGAAAAATATGTACTGCTTATGTCTTTTAAGCGATCATAGTAAAAAATTAAAAGAAAAATCCTCATGTGAAATCACAGGTGGTTATATCACAGATGTGATACGGAGCATCAGGCAGTGGCATTGGGTCATAGCGAAACACCTTTGGCCCCCGTTTCCACCTGGGAGTGTCTGTTTGAGGAATGTGTCTGGACTGGGGGCATCCCAGCACTGCCAGCGCCGGAGCGTGTAATACGCGCAGTCAGTCTGTTTCAGTGGTTACCCTGTCGTGGGGCTGCAGTGAAATTCATTCCCTGGTGCTCTCATCAGGAACGCGCAGCCTGTGCTCACCAACCGTACTGCCAGGCAGTAACCGTTTTGTTATTTGTATACTTTGTCTTTTTCCTAAATGCCCAAACCGGAGTTCAAAAATATATGTGAATTTCATGATATCCATAAAGATTATACTCCATAGTAAGAGGACACATGCATAATTTATAAATAGTTACTAAATTATTAATACTGGTGAACTTGTGAACGAAGAACTAGCTGGGCAGTGGTATCGGAATGAAGAATTAATTGATGTCTTGTTTTATTAATACTGTTAAACATGTAGCCTTTTTCTATTTACTGAACACTATTTTAATTGTAACAGTAAATGACAATAATAGCTAATTTATATAATGCACCAGTGAGTTAGCTGATGGAAGTTACATTTTCCATTTCCAGATGGGGATGTACCCCCTAATTTTGACTACCTAGTTTGAGACTTCTAGGACCTTTTCTCTCCATTTATTGCCAGATAATTTTGGTCAGATAAAATTCTATTTTAAATTATCTTAGTGTTAACTGTGAATTTTTGGAGTGCCTACAAACCTATAGGTCTTAGTTAAAGGATACACTTTAAACTGGCTTTACTGTTATTTCTCAAAGTAGCTTTGTAACACCCTCCACACCCAAGAATTAGAAATAATCCATTCTGAACTACCCATAAGGTTAGCCTAAAACCACATGTAATGCATCAAATGGTTGCAAATTACGCATTTTAGCCTCTCAGGTCCGACATACTCTTTTGTTCAAATGTAGTTTTATTCATTTTTAAACATGCATTTCTGTATACACTGAAATGTATAAGCAATACTTTTAAAAAATTGTGTGGAGCATCAGCTGACCTTTTGGAAAACAGCATAATAATAATAGCTTTAATCTGTGCGTTAGATTATACTGTTTTCCCCTTTGACCTGTGATCATGGCAAACACACAGCACACTCGTTTTCAAAAGTGTATTTTTCCTGTAATTATCATTTTTATCATTGCTGCAAAATTCTACTGATACTTAAAAATTTAAAAGATTTTGTGCATCCGCCATTGTAATTAACTTTTTTCCTTGTCCATTAAAAGAATATCACAGATTATATGCATTCTGGAAGTCAGTGACTGGAAGTAATTCATGAGTTATTTATGCTGGACAGGCAACTGAAAATGAGCTTTCATTGTGATATCATGGCAAAAGCAATTAATGAGACTTTTGGAGCTTTTTTTCAGATCAGAACGACCTGTCATGTGTGTACATGTATATAGTGAAAAAATCTAAATAAATAAAATAAATGAATAATAGCAGCTTTGTTGATCTAGAAGGTGAAAGTATCACAAGAGCCAGGGTATGAAAGCTGAATCAAGCTTAAATCACTGGAGCAACTATTAGCAACCGTTAACCACTGAAGCAAACTACTGGGGGAGTGGTAATTCCCTATCTCTTTATGTCTTCAAAAACCATATCAGATGTCTCTCTATAGCATAGCCAAACATAAGCATTAGGCTCAATATAGGATAAATGAGAGAAGTGTCGGTCTGGACTATGGAGGCCAGAATACTTTATTTTCACTCTTTAGTGGCATTTCTGGAAAGTCTACAAGCCTTAAGCGCAGACCAGATTTGTATAAATCATCTAATAGTCCTTTCTGCCCTCTACAGATTTTTTAACTATATGAAAATCCTTACAGAATTGAAGCCATATGATATGCATTCAGTTTTTTTCAGTGCCACTCATGGTAGCTCAGTTACCAGCCAGCTTTTCAGTGGTAAAATGAGGTACCAGCCAAGGCTGGCACAGGCTGCAACAGAAGAATCGTCAGCCAAAGTGGATGTCACTGTTCCAACTGCTCCAGGTCCCCTCTTGTAATGACCAGATCCAGGTGTCTCCAGACCCTCTTCATGACAACTCTGGAATAACAGGAGAAGAAAGGGAAGAACAAATATTTATGAGAAGTAACCTACATCAAGCAGGAGATTATATTACTGCAGTGCTTCAGCTAAAGTAAAGGAAATTAATAAGATGACAAAGGGAAAAGGTCCAAACAAAAAGGAAACTCAGTAATTGAATAGATAGAAGGCAGTTATGAAGAGTGGAGGAAGGCAAACAAGATCTTAATTATCACAGAGAGGGGAGAAGAGTGGGTCTCTATCATGAGATGTACTCCTAGCCAGGTCTCCTCTTACTTAGAACAGGTTTCTTTCACCCCAGAAGGAGAAAATTGTTTTGTGTCCAAAGACCCACAGTGTGGGATGAAAGGTCATGCCGGGGGGGGCAGTGTAGACAAGAAAGACAAAAAAGAGTGATGCAAGAGATATATAAAAAAAGAACTAGTAAACAAAATCATGGAAAGCAGAGAAAGATGAAATGAAACAAAGATGAACGTGAGAAAGGAAGAAGAAAAAGGATGCAAGCAAAAATGGTGAGGAATAGAGAGGAAGGTGAGAAAAGCGGTTTATTTCTGAAGTAACTAATTTTTCTGTTTGCACTCCTAGTTAATATTAGATGGCACAGGAAGTATAGAAAAAAAGTATATATTAAGATGTTCAATATGACAAAAAAACAAGTGAAATGAGTTTAAAGAAGTAGATGGTATAACTGGAAATAGTTTTTTAAGGGATCAATTATGAACACACAGACCAGACTCAGTGGCTACATACTAGCACAGGATCCATGCTAGTGAAGGGCTTGCAAACCACCTACTGAGAGTGATCCGTGGCCCATTCCAGCTGCTGAGCTGTGGCAAGGGATGGCTCTGGAGAGTACTCGCTGGTTTTGGCCAAATTCATGCCAAAGAACTGTCTAGTTACTCTTATAAATAGTCCTGGTCCAGCAGGAAGCAATGTTTCCAGGCTCACTTGATTTTACTAGCACAGATGCAGACAGTGAGTCCAAGATAGTATCTAAATAGCATGAGAAGTGGAGCTGCACTTCAACCATAGAAGTAAATCTGGCCACCGAGAAAGGGCAGCGCTCTGAAGGTGCTAAGGGATGACTGGGTGATGGGGAGATGGAAGGGACAAGGGCAATCAAACACAAATACAGGCCTCCTGATACCATTGTAGAGATGAATGACAATGAAACTGGGGGGGGAGCAATCAAAGCAGGGAAGAAAGATGGGATTAAATGTCAAGATCTCAGCTTTAGCACAGCGGGATTTGAAGTTTCAGATACTCATCCACCAGCAGCATTCCTGTCTGTTCTGCTGCATACAGTTTATTAGGTGATAAGAAAGGCTGCTATTAAAATTAGACCATACTATTGAAAAATAGGGACCATTTACCAAAACTGAACTTCTGGCATGTCTTAAAAGTTTCCATAGCTCTCTGCAGGAATCATCCTTTCACGAGCCTGTGTGCTTCAGTGCCTGAAAACTTTCGAGACATTCATTGCTTCTAAAGCAGAACGCAAGTTGGTTCTAGTCAGCAGCAACCCGGGCCTTTATTTAATATTCCATGGGCATATTCTTAAAACGTCAGTGCATATTTTAGACACTTCACTGCACTTCTGTGCGTCACTTCATGTTTTTAGTTTCTGTTCTGAAGTGCAAATATATGAGACACCACTGAAAAACCTTCAATTGCTATTGTACTGCCTCTGCGGTTTCTTTTGATTCATCATAATAGCTCATCATGGGAACTGCTTCTCTGTACACGTACATGTATACTGTTCGGTGAAGGTTGTTTGGCAAGATGCATATATCCCCTCAAGGGAAAGAAATACTTTTCTTTTCATCTTTTGCCCCCACAAGCACAGGTGTAAACAAGCTCTGTATGGGGAAATAATCCAGTGTGTTGACAGTTACTTCCTCCAAAGTTGTTACTCCAAAGCTGGATAACATGCTACCTATCCTGGCTGGTTTCCTATATTGAATTAAAAACAACAAAAAAAAAATCAGAAATTTCAGTATATTTATTTTCCCTTTAAAATCATTTAAAGTAAACAGAAACACTTTTGGAAAAAACAAGTGAATAATACTGCTTTAAAATGTTGATTCCTTTCAATGCAAGCACAGTGTTTGGATGACAATTACATACTTTTAAGCAATTTCTGTGAAATAGAAACAGTATGCAAAGTTTTATGATTTTTTAAAAATCAAAAGCACGAAAAGTATTATTCAAAAAAGCAAATCCCTGCAATGCCTTGAGGTGTGTGAGATTCTGTAGGAAAAACACTGAATCTTGAACTAAGATCCTGTAAGACAGATCTGCTTCTTTTTTCAAATACATATTTTTATTTTCTTGAACTACAAGCAAACATTGATAGCAATAGTACTCGAGGCATGTCATTCTGGAGGCTAAGTTGACAAGAGGCATATATGTTTTTCAGGATATGTTTTTTTCATTCTGTGATAAAATGTTGTATTTTCTTCTGTAATATAGATTCTATTTACAGAATTTTATGATCAGTTACATATGAAACATAGTGTCCATGCTTTGGATTTTTTTAAGCCTCTCTGCAATAAAGGTAAAGATTTGCTTATTTTTATTAGTTGCCTTCCTTTTTGGTTTACTGGAATAGAGAATTAATTTGTGAGTTACACATGTTATATACAGCCTGGACATGTAATTCATTTATTTTATTAGTAGGTGAACATTTGGGATGCAACTTTAGAGCTACTGTTGACTATTTAGCCTTTAATTTTTGTGGAAATGTACAGTTCTTAATCTATGTGTGGGTGGCAGCATGGTTCAGAAGATCAGGATCTGGACCGCGAGCAAGATTTCTGGGTGCTATTTCTGGTTCAGTCAGTGGCTTGCCATATGACTACAGGCATTTGCTCTTGGCCTCAGTTTCCTTACAGATAAAGTAGAAGTGACAACACTAGATTTCCTTTGCCTTGAAATCTAGGAAGGAAAAACTAAGTGGAAGGATCATGAAAGATGTTCCACTGTAAATCAAAAAACCCCTATGATTGCAGAAGTAATTATATCTATGCTAGATGAAAACTAGCTAGCCTAGGTATGGAAATAGTAATGCTGCTGCAGTATAGAGCTCAGCATGAGTTGCAAAACCCACCCAGGTCCTGAGTAAATATTCTGTTGGCTAACCTGCACAGAATTTGAAGTCAGCACGTCAATACTGAGAAGAAAGTTTAGTTGCTGCTGCATGTCTGGGTGAGCTGCAGCCCCACTTCTGACTCTAGAAGATTATCTCCATCAGTAAGTTAAACACACAAGACTTAACAGAAAGGTATTAATGAGGACTTGACAGTGTAAGCTATTTCAAGACTCTTAAGAGTGAAATCCTGAAAATCAGATAAATCAGAGCAGAAAAGTGGTTGTACCACTGCCCTGCCAGGAAGGGATGGGCTTTCGACCAGTTTTGCATACAAGGAGAGCGCACATGGCAGCTCCAGCGTAGCACCGTGTCTTGCCCCAGTTTTATGACTTTATCAGAGTTCAGACATATATGTGAGGTTTCTTACACAGTAAAAAACCAGAGTTTTTCGGTATAGTATGCTCAGAATGGAAGCTTTAAAGACAGGAGGTTTTTAACAGTACTTGATAGGCCTTCAAATAATTAGCAGTGAGCATAAATCTAGGCAAAGGCTTGGCCTCATTTTCAAGCAACCGAATACAGGATTCAGCCACAGCTACCCAGATGTAAAACACAGAGCATAAAGGAGCTTAAAATTGTCAAGTAGTTCCTGAATAAATGAGTGGCTGTGCATGAAGTGATTGGAAATGGATAATATTAGCATATAATCTTTGCCAATGTATGGCACTGAATATATGGTTATTACTAAAGCTCCTTAGTATCATTTCAGACAAGACTTGCTCTACAGCATTTCTTCTTGGCTTTGTGATATAACAACTTGTGGTCAACCAACGAAAAAGGAATTATGTAATCAAGAGAATATTAAATTCTAAGTATAAACAAATATCCATGGTGTGTGATGATATATGTCGTTGCAAAACACAATAATACGAGTAAGCTAAACAGAGATGATGCAAATTACATTGCAAAACTTCCTGAAAGTTCACATAGCCTTTTTTTTTTTTCAGCTTCCAAGGGGTCTAGATTCCCATATGAATGCAGTCATGCAACTGAGTGCCTGGAAAGCATGATAACTGTCACATTGCAAAAACTCCTTTTATGTATAAATATCTCTTCTGTGTAGTACAAATATACTGCAGCAAGCATTTCTTTGTACCTCTGCCTCATCAACTCAATTTTCAAATTTCATCTGAAAAATGTATCTCTTCTTTGCCTGCCTACACACCCACCCAAATTCTTCCCTCTCTATGCTTATATTTTTTGGGTTTTTCCCTGTTATTTATTTCTAGAAACCACTTAGAGATCTGAAAGATGTTATATAAAATTAAGCTGTATTCAGTAAGACCCAGCCAGCAAAACAAATAACGGATGCCTAAGCCCGCTCTACATTTTCACAGATATTTGGATGAGTACAGCAATCTGACACTGAGGTCTTTTTTTAACACCTCTTCATCCACCTTTCACTATTTTCTACTTTCTTCTTTTCCTCTGCCTTCTGCTGTCCCTGTGACACCGTGAGGGGAAATAGGCTCCGCGCGGAGAAGTAGCAGAATGGGTCTGGGGAAGGCGGCGTTGGAACTGCGGTGGGATCGCTGCGGCACAGCGCTCAGTGGCAGCAGCAAAGGCTTTGGCGGGGCAAGGCCTGATTACGCTCAGTGCGCTGGCTGCCCAGCCAGGGCTGGAAAGGAATGAGAGAGAGGAAACCAGTCATCCTGCCTTAGAGCTGAGATGAAACCCGAGCTCTCTTTTGTAGCGCAGAATGGTATGATGAAAACCTGCCTGAGAACAATCACGTTTGATCTTTAAAAATTTTGCTTTTAGAGATTACCCTCTCTGGATTGTGGGGGTTTTTTTTGGTTCGGGTTTTTTTTTATGACAACAAACCTTCATTGAACATAAAGGATGAGCAGGTTTTCACTTTGCTTTTTTCTGCCAAATTTCTTACTGGTTTGAGTACTTTTCCCTGCATGCTGTTAGAGCCAATATTTTCCAAAATCAGAGAGTCCCACAGCCCGTACACCCCCTGAAGCACAGAGAACCTCAATCACGGACCTGACCCTCCTTCAGCAACATCCATGATAAGACCTTTGCTGACCTGGAGACTGGTTAAGGCTCTCTGTGTACTCATAAATCCAGCTTCAACCAGTGGAGGACCAGTGGAGGACTTTTCAGTGGGGAAGCCAGTGGGATCAAAAGAGTTCCTATGGGGTAAATACAATTCCCACTGATGTCAGTGATCATTGGCTTTGATGTCTGCTGCACAATGGTTTTGTATCATGACATTAAGCAGGCAGAAGGCTGCTGTAGTAGCATTAAGGCATAGAACACAAGATTTGCATCTTCTGTAGTCTGCCACTTTTGAAGCATGATCAGATGTTTTACAAGTAATATCTAATACTCACAGGAGAAGAGGGTAGCATTCATTTACAAAAAGGAGATAAAGGGAACTGAAGCAAATGTTTAAGAGTAGTGGGAAACTGTACGAGCACTTGAAACAAAGATTTTTTTTATTAGATCTGATATTAAAGCTCAGGGGGAATGGGGAAGATGAATGCCATGCAGCGTTATTAATTAGGAAAATAAAGGTAAAAGAACTTTCTTATTGCTGCCATTCCATAAAATGGACTAAACTGATAATGAGCATGTAGTGCTTTACTCTAGAAAATTGTAGTTCCTGTTCAGTACATTGGAAGTAAACTATGTATGGGATGAAAATATTTTACATTAAAAATATGTCTCCAAAAATTACTCAAAATATTGATACATCTACATAACTATGAACTAATTAAAGAAGAAATTAAGTTCCTAATTTCAATGCCTGACATTTGACTCTTGTTCTCTCTGTACCTAAATTCATTGAACGTTGTACGGCATTTTAACCTTCTGACTTTGAGCTTGGAAAACTTTTGTCAATAACTGAAGTGGCATTAAAGATTATAATAGAGACAGTTGATTGAAAACCGTTCTTCATATTAATATCCTACAAGAACAATGTTCAATACTACTCTGTACTTCTGTATACTGTTATTATGACACAGTTAGGAAAGGACATAGCTGAAAAACGAAGAATTAATTTGTCAAGACTGAGGAAAGCAGAAGGAGAACTGAAGGACTGTAGTGTGACTTTTCCCCAAAGGTGTTTAAAAATGGCATCTGATTTGCCATCTTTTATTCCCCATGTATGAAGAAATGTTTCAATAAGGAGTTACACACTACCTCCGATTTAGCAAATACACTGTTAGTAATTTGGCTTTCCTCCTTGATCACTCTTAAAACTTTTGGTTGAATATTGTCTGATCTGAAGAATTCTTAGAGTTCCTTGTGCTAATAGTTTTCACAGCCTCATCAAGAGCCACTTAAATTGCAGACAGATGTTTACTGAGCCCTTCCTCGCAAAGGAAAGGGTTAGGTCACAGGAACCTTCCTGCTCTCTTCAGCAATGAACAGTGCTCAGTACTTTTCCATTTCGATTCCCTCTAATGGCTTTGTCCTCCTCGTGCCTTGCTTTTATACATCCTGATCACCAGTTTGCCCTACAGACTCTCTGGAAAGTTTTATTCTCCGGCTGGGTTTGAAGAAGGGTTTAATATTAATTTTGATTCTTTTACTATTCATTCCTCACCTGTTCTTCTTACTGTATTTTTATATCTATTAACAAGTTTGGTTTTGGGTTTTTTTTTTTTTAATTTTCCTCATCTGGATATGCCATGAGCTTCCTCTCACCTTATTCAAGACCTTAATAGGGATATGTCCTGCTGCTGTGCTTCCAGTAAAGCATTTTCTTCTTAATGTTTGTGAGGAATTAACTGTTTGAACTGCTCCTTTTGGCAACTTTCTTTTTAACAATTTCCCTCATTTTACCAATTTCCTTTTATTGAAGCTCAACACTCCAATTTAGTGGACTGTTGGCCTTTATTACTATCACAGGTATTTCCAGTTCCCAGTTCCCAATGGCCAGTGCCAGAGAGCTGCTCTTTGCCTGGAGCACTTTGAAACAGAACCTGTGCATTACTCTCAACCCAGCCCAGGGTTGCATTTCCTACTGATGGCTCCCTAATCAGCTGTTTCTCTGTTTCTTGCAGGACCCACTGATGGTATCTAAAAATTCTCTGCTTCACATCCGGATATGACATTTGTCTAGTCTGTCTGAGAGTAATTAAAGTCTCTTGTTACAGTTGTATTTCCTGCTTCCGTAACTTTTCCTGCATATCCCAGCCAATGTTGGTCTCCTAGTTGAGTCACTGATAACATAGATTCAATATTATATTCTTGTTGTTAGGACTGAAACACCAATTTGTACGTAACCTTCTCTCTGGGTCACTTTCATTGGACTTTTATCTTGCATAGAGAGAAGCAGGATATACACAAATTAAGAGTAAGCAATTATTTGTTATCTATTGCACACAACAGGGAAATGAAGACTAATGAGCTACTAGGCTAAGCATTAATATGCTCACCCCCACCTCAAGTAGCAGTAGAACCTTTCCTGGCCAGACTGTTGTCAGTCAGAAGGTGCTCCTTGGTCCTTGGGCTATACCTCCAACATCGTCTTGTTGCTGTCATCGTAGTCTGTTTTCCAACACCCTCTGTGTTTTCACTTTTTTATCTTGCATGGTTTAGCTCACATAATTTCTTTTACCTTCACAGGAGTTTCCTGAGTAGAATAGAGCCAAACCATGTTGTACCAGACCAAGCCCTGGATAGCAGACAGCTGAGCCCTAGGGCTGAGAACTATTGATATAGGCTGCCTGTAACACACTGAGGTGTTTGGATCACTAACTTGATTTAAGGTCTTAATACGCAAGCCTCCTCTATGACCGGTGGAATTTATTCTGCCTTTCTTGCATATTTTGGTTTTTAGCATTGCAATGGCCCACCAAGCTGTTAAAAAAGCTAGCAAAATAATGCGTAATTTAGGGGTAGATTTCATTCTAGTTCTTTCAACTTACTCCTTAGTTTGCTGGTGTTGGAGCAGAAGCAAATGCTACTTTTCTGGTTCCTTTTTGGGAGTTCCTGTCTGACTGGCACTGTATGTGTTTGATTAACTATGTGAAAATATGGTAAACAGCCATATTTTCAAAATTGAAAATTTGGTGTTTCTTTGACCAAGGTTAAATTGAACCTGAAGAAAAGATTTCATTTCATTTAAAGCATCTCATCTAATGTCTTTGTATATGAAATATGTGTTATTTCTGCACGTGAAAATGCTGTGTTTCCGTATCCTTTTCATTCGTAGCCCTAAGGTCTGGGGCACTGAAGGTGACACTAACATTTTTTTGAGGGGTTGTGTAGCTGCCAGTGTCAGAGGGCAGCTGGGAGGTTGCACAGCCACGTAGGAGCAGAGCAGACTGATGGGAAGAGCTGGCACAAGTTCCATTGAGGGCACTGTCCTGCTGCCACCCTCAGCACCTGGCTTGCTGTCCCCTGTGGAGCAGCCCCCTCTGGCTGCCCCTGACAGGCAGGCACCCAGCACCAGGGTCTACCTGCATGCAGTTCCAAAGCATGTGGGGGAAGAGCCCTCAGCACAGCTTCCCAAGACCTTTTTTTACCTGCAGCCTGGTCCGTGGTTGCACTATAGCAAAGCCGACCATGAGCACAGCAGCCAAACCTTCAAGGAGTGGGTGGCAGGTGAGGTTGCAGAGCCCATTAGTGCAGTCAGGACCTTGACATCCATTGCTGTTTAAGTTTTATTTCATTTCCTTCCTTCTTCACAGTCTTTTCTGGTGATCTTGCTTTCTCAGGCATTCTATTTAAATTCATGATGCATTACACCTCCAGCTGCCTTTCCAACATCTTTCTTTGAGTTGTCTTTTATCACTCCAGCCACCTCACCTGTGTATCATGTTTATTGATATGGCTGGGAAGAAGGACATCCATCTCCTATTTACTACATATTTACCAATAGCTCAAGTACATTTGTCTTACTATGGAAAATCAGCCTGCTCTTCAGTTCTTTTCCATTTCTGTTCCATTTCTAATCTCCTGTCTCTCTCCCTCAAACCACAATTTTTTCTCACTGTCATCACCACTAGACAAGGGACCACATGCTGGTTACTCTTTGAATAGGGCACATGTCTGTTGGATCCTCCTCTGGGGTGCCCTGCAACACCTCACCACATCACATTTATCCCAAGTTCCCTCTTTGACTCTATCTCATGTAATAAAGTCAAGGCTTTCATCCTTCATTTCCATATTACTACACAATCATCTCTGCATCCAAATCAACTTTCAATTTTTAAAAAATTTTCTCCATCTCCCCTTCCATCTGACTTCCCTTCCCTTCTGTGTTTTTCATTGCACCTCTCCTGGGCTCCACCGTTTTTCCTTAGCTGTCATGAGTGACACCAGACACCGTCCTTGATGGCCTGGGGTAGCAAATACCCAGTTTTGTATCAACTCACAGAGGTTCGCTCAGTGCCCAGCCATGGGCTGTCACCATGGCAGGCGCTCGCAGCCAGCCCCGAGCACAAGTTTCTTCATGCACCCGCAGCTCTCACAGCCATCAGCTGGTGGTTTGCCCTCATGCTGCTCCTCTGCTCTTATAACTTGGCTACTCTAATACCCAACAGGATTAACCAAAGCTCACATGCTAATGCTACCATAAACCAAGCCTAACCCATGCCAACTTCAACCTTAACCTATTTCACAGGAGACTTGGAGAAATCTCTCCATCCTTAGCTCTTGCGTCTTTGGAAATGTCAGTTTCTTTTGTTTTAATTAGAATAAGATATGTCAATCAACTTTTTAGTAAGAATTTTTAATTAAAACCACTTCTTATATATACACATATATAACTGTATACACGCATGTATCCACACACACATATATATATACATATAAAATAAAAGCTGTGTGTAAGCATCCTTTATACATGGTGAGCCTGCAAAAGAAAGTAGGGATTACTACCAGAAGCAGTTGCCGCTCCATTCCTGTGAGGTTGCTCAAGCAGTGAACTATTATGGCATTAGAGTGCAAAGCATCACAGCTACAGAAAAGTGATGTCGTATATTTTAATTTCAGTGATTTGTAGTAAGTATACCTTTTTTTCCTTTGTGTGACTGTGGGATTGACACCCAATCATTTATTGGCCATGTGCTAGCAATCATCCTGAGGTCCTTGTCAAATTTTATAATGAATTCTTCCCAGTTCAGCACTTGGTTTTGGGTAATGGAAAGACTGCCAAGTTCTGAAATTTGATTTAAAGCTTTTAGCTAATTGTACTTCTTTTCTATTAGTTTTGTTTAACAAGTTTGTTGCAGTGAAAGTGAAGTTTATGACCTTGTTCTTCTTCTGAAACAGAGTTAATTGCTATAAAAATTTCACAGTAGGGAAGCAATAATTGTAGCAGCAAAGCTCATGCCCCTTAAAATATTAAATCACGATCCCTTTTTCTAGGTAACTAATGCAGTCCATTATTAAAAATAAACAAATATATAAACTGCTGAGATTGTGCCCACATTTCTATTGAAATTTGGTTTCACAGCAACCTTGACATGAGAATTTTTTTTAAGTTCTGATGGTTCTAGGGAATAATGAAATTCAGTTTATACGACATGAGGATATTGGCACATCTTCTTTGCTTGGACCAATAATATTTTCTGATTAATTCGTGCTAATCAATGACTTGCTTCAAAATAATAATCCACAGTGGAAAGGGTGAATTCAAAGATGAGAAATCAAGGGGAAGCATGAGTAGAAATACAGGTCAGGATCAGCTTATCTTCTTGGGAACTCCTGAGACCATCGTGCAAAATTTTGCCAAGATGCAGAGGATGCTACACTGCATGTACAGAGAGCATGTACAGAGAGCCTGATATTACTGGAGATGTGGTGGGAAGTCCCTTCTGCACCTGAGGAAACTTCTGTGTGATGAACAGGTTGTCAGCGGGGAGGGTTAAGCTGGGCCTTGCAGCTAATGCATGAAGGCAGCTCTGAGCCAAGCCTTTATCACTGGTGCATAGCTTCTGTTGCTGGTATACTATTCTGACGCTTCCTAAAATTTTAGCCTCAGCTTCGACAGCTGTGATGATAATCTCAATTTCTATAAACTTTGCTCATTTTCTGCTCAATGTACTTAAAATTATTATTGTACCTGGGAAATGTTTATAAGGAAAGCTAACTAAGTAAATGCTAATTAAGCCATTAATACTTGACAGACTGCACACTAGTTCATTTTTCTTTCAGTGAAAGAGAATTGAAAGTCTTCTTTTTTTACCTGAGTCTTATGGTAAAACTTACAGAGCAGCTAGCCACTCAGATACATTTTCAAATGAAAGACCAGGCATGGCAGAGTTTAATTCATTTCATGTCTGGAAATGATGAAAGGGAACCTGCACAGCGCTCCTTTTCCAATGCTTTTCACAGCTAAGAAAAAAAAAGAACAATTCCATTTCAAACAAAAATGTTGAATGATAGATTGAATCCCAAAGCTTTTATGTCTGTTCTACAGTTGCCTAATATCACTTACTGTAGTGTAAAAAGGGGCTGTGTAATTTAACACACAACAAACTTGTGCCAATCTTTCCATCACTTACTTCAATTGACAACATGTTTTCACATATTCAGGGCTGTGGTTTAACTGGGCAGGCAGCTGAACACCACCCAGCCGCTCGCTCACTCTCCCCCACCCAGTGGGATGGGGGAGAGATTGGAAAAAAAGTAAAATCTGTGGGTTGAGATAAGGACAGTTTAATACAATAGCAGAGGATGATGATAATAATAATAATAGTAATAGTAATAATAGTAAGAGAATATACAGAATATACAAAACAAGAGATGCACAATGCAATTGCCCACCACCCGCTGACCAATGCCCAGCCTATCTCCCAGCAGTGATCACTCTCCCCCCATCCAACTCCCCCCGACCATGACGTCCTATGGTCTGGAATAGCCCTTTGGCCAGTTGGGCTCAGCTGTCCTGGCTGTGCCCCCTCCCAGCTTCTTGTGCACCTGGCAGAGCAGGGGAAGCTAAAAAGACCTTGACTATTCTAGGCACTACTTAGCAACAACTAACCTGTCAGGGTGTTATCAATGTTCTTCCAGTACTAAATCCAAAATACATCGCTATGCCAGCTACTAGGAAGAAAATTAACTCTATCCCAGCCAAACCCAGGACATTCAGCTTTTAATGTCTGCCCTGAAATCGGATCACTGCTTTTGACACATCCCTTTATGCTTTCCACTTACTAGTTTTAAAATCAGTGGGAATGTGACTTATACGTTAAAGGGTTCCTACCATAGCTCACACACAGCACCACGTTTGAGGACTTCTCTGTCAGGTTCATGAACTCTTGCTTTCAGTCCTGTATTTGCAAACTACCCCCACCAGGGAGAAACCAAATCAGAGATATCCAGCATAAAAAGGAAGGGCTTATCTTATGGAAATATGTTTCAGACAGAACATAGCTTTTATGGACAATAATAAATTATCTCAACTCTAATGTTCCTTTACCAGTTTAAATTAATTGTAACTGCCAGCTGTTACCAATTAATTCCTGGGCCACGTGAGATGTATGAAATATGCTCAGATTCAGAGGAGCTAAACCAGTTTGAAATGATGTAAATTGCACCTTTTCTGGTCCTTCTTAAGAAATTGTGCTGTTGGGTTGTCATCCATATATTACCGAACTCTGCAGGTTCTCATTTCACTGATTTCTTTTAGTCTCTTTCTTTTAGACCAGGTTTTTTGGTCTCTATTATACTAATTACAAGTTGTAACTGAATGTGCACTTAAATCACAGTTCTGTTGAATGCAAATGACTGAACGGGGACTTAAATAATTTACAGTAGGAATCAGTAATTGGGAGGACAAGGTGCATCTTTGATAAGCAAAGCAAATGCTGTGAAAGATTGGGCCCGGAGCAGGACAGCACTGTTTGCTTTTGTTTCTAGCAAATATTCTGTCTGAGGTGTTTGGTATTCTCCAACAATACCAAATATGTGTTAAAACCCCCCAAACCTTCATGGTCAAAAATTACTATGCTTGCTGCTGTAAGGTAAGGCTTAATCAACAGGTTTAGTCACTTCATTAAATGGAGAGTAGCCAGATTAGGAGAAACAGTTGACACATTCACAAGAAGGGAGAAAACACACCATTGAAAAGCCATTCTCACTCAGAAGTTTTTACTGTTGCCCGCTCTGTCCTGGTAGATACAGGTCAATGCAACACTCCTCCCTGGTCCCAATCAGCGCCAGAGGTGAAGGTGAGAGATTTGGACTTTAAAGGTAGAAAGAGGAGTTTGGTTATAAGAGCTACAGTTGTCAGCCAAGAGGAGAAGCAGGCACTGAAAAGAAATGAAACCCTGGCTATTCTTGTTTGGAAAAAACCCCAGAAAGTTGGATGAATGAGGGGAAAAAAGATCTTTTTAATATGTCTACCATAAGTCAATAAAATACAGTGAATAATGATGATGTAAATGCATTTGTCTGTCTGCACCTCTGCCTTTTCTATACATATGCCATAATGTAGTATGTTTTGAATGCTGTAAATAGGTGCCTATATTTTTATTTTACTAGCTTTGCTTGAATTAGGTAATTTTAAGTAAGTAGATTACCTTAAAATATTATTTATTCCAGGCATGATAAAGTCCCCATGGATAAATTCCCAGCTGTAAGGTTGGGTACATTAGTTCTGTCAGTAAAAATAACATTTCACTCCAAACCCAAGTATTTTTAATGACTATTTTTAAAAGATAAAGTACAACTATAAACTAGCCTCAAACAGCTTTCCTGTCTGTATATAAAATATTTTCCTTTGGCTAACTATGAGGTACTTCTACTTGAAAAAACTTTAAAACAATGTCACTTTTATTGTCCAACTGACAATCTTTTGTTTACAGATCAGCATTAAAAATTGGTGTACTAATTTGCTGAGTGTTCAGTGAGGGAATCAGCAGTTACCTCTCTCCTCCTCCAAATGACTCCTTCATATTTAACAGTATTATAAGGCATCTTTTAAATGTAGTTCATTTAATTACATAGTTCAGAAGAATAATTTTTTAAGCCAGGAATGCATGTGTGTCACCATAGATTGGGAAGAACTCACACAGACCCACTCTCACATTAGTTTTTATATTGAACCGCTTGTCACACACCAGCTGAAGGAGGTATCATGATTTTTCTCCATATATTGGTTTATTTAGGATTTGGCTTTAAAACTTCACTACTGGTGGGTAATCTACATTGGAACTGAAATCTCAAAGTTTCAGGCTTTGAATCTGTTCCAATTCAGGTGTGTACCCAGGACAAGGTTGTATGCTATGTAGCAACAAACTGTTTTCCAGGTTCGCAGAACTAACCTACTAGTAAAGAGCTAAATGTGTGCTGCTGGTGGTGCTGTTGACACCCCATATAATCTAAACAATGTGAATTTCAAAACAGTATGATCTGGATTTTTCAAAGTACTGATAACATATGATTTTAAGAGGAATGGATGGAAGCAGCCTGTTATGGGCTGTGCAGAACAGAGCATCCAAGAGAAGCAATAATTATTCAAGCACACTTTAACAATAAACCACCAACGACTTCAGTTTCTGCTGCAAAATAAATCTTCCTATTGTTACCTGTGATATAAGTAGGTGCTATATATATATCCGCATTGCTGAAACAAACAGGCAGAAAGAGAGGAGCCTGGGATCCTCTCGCTCCCATGGTGATGCTCCTTTTGACACAGTAAAGTTCTGCTCTGTGACAACAGCTCCTAAATGAAACAGTAATATAAGCAATAACAAAGTGCTGTATCTTGAATAAATAATCATAAGCTTTCCTATTGCACTAACATCTTTTTCAAAATTATTAGGTTCAAATCTCTCAGGAAAATGACATTTTGAAAACACTGAATGTATGACATTCCATGAGAGCAATACCCTCTGAAATGATTTACTTTTAATTGCCTAACTATTCAGAGATTATTTAAGTTATGCAAAACAAACTGATGACAGATTCATAATTTTTTAAATTAAAAAATCTGTATAGTCCTTCATTTTTAGACTCATAAATTTCACCAGGAAAGTACATTGCCTCTACCATGCTTCACTCAATTACCTGATCATAATCACACATTTTTGTAGAGCACTGGTATGATTCAGTCTCTTTCAAGAAGAAAATGTGAGCATCTTAATGGCTATAGCATTACTAGATACCACTCTCAGTTATTTCCTAATTTAAAGATTTTTTCCTTAGTTCTTTTCTTCTGTGCAAGACTTTGGCTACTTTAGCTGTTACCTTGGCAACTGTTTGGTCATTTATACTGCACACACTGTTTGTAACCTACAAAGAGCTTTTTGAGGAGAAAAGGGAAAGATTAAATAATAATAAAAAATTCTTGTTCTCTTTAGCCTTTCTATTTCTGCAGTCCCTCACTACTTCATGAAAGAAAGCCTTGGGGATCCTACCAGAGATTGAATTTCTAGTGGGTAGAAAGGAAGAGGATGGGGGAAAAGAATAAGTGTCTGTGCAGATGGATTTCTGTGATAGTAACGAGTTGTGAAAAAAATTACCGAATGTATGCAACATTGAACATCAGCATTTGAAGACTCCCTAAAAACAATTAAGAATTAAAATGAATATGATTGAAAAACAGTTTTAGAACTCAGAGAGAAGAAAACTTCTGAAAGAGGTAAAGGCTGTTGCTTATTGTGTACTGTAGTCTGATATAGAAATATCACATTATTTCAGCTAGTGAAAAATCATACCTCTGCACTGGCAGTTTTGCTCTGTTTTTAAGTGAGTAGAGAGAGCCAGTGGTGTTCCCTCTGCTACTCTAGCTAGACAATTTCTACCATCTTCCTCGTTCAAAGCCAACAGGAGCCTCTCAACCCCATGTTGCTCTCAGCAGTGTAGACATAACCATAGACTATGTATCAAACAACAGTCAAAAAATCCAAACAAGAATTCCAATAATGTACATTTACAAACTAAAAGATTACTACAATCAAACTCATAATTATTTACGAACACTAGGTAACAGTATTTTGCTGTTTGACATATGCTTAGGAATACATTATTTCAGTGGCATTTTCTTTCCCAGCACAGTAGTAAAAGAATCACTAGTTTACATTTCTTATCAGGACACAATTAGTAGACCAGTATTCCTACATAAGAATATCTCAAATGGTTTGGAATTCCCCAAAATACCTTGAAAAAAGAAGAAAAGACCATTTTTTGTCCAACTGTGAAGGATATACATTTTCATTCCTTAGGGTAAAGAAGACCTGAAATCTGAGTTAGCATAGATTGTGTGTGGTTAAACTGAAGATCAGTTATAAAAAAATACACCAGAAAAAAATCAAGAAAATTGATAGCAAAGAGCTAGTATATACAAACTTACAGTAACAATTTTTTGTTTAATTGAAGAATACATAAAACTTAGTTTCAGCATAAAAGATCAATATTAAACTGACACAACCTTTTTGGCACAATGGTATCACAAATGCTGCAATACAAGTAGCTGACTATCAGACAAACTGCACTGTGTGAGTGAAGAAACAGAATTATATGAAAATAAAAAAAAAAAGAAAAAATGCAAAGAGGAATTAGGAAGGAAATAAAAAGAAATACATATATAACAGCGGCAAAGAATCTGAAGAAAATGCTGAAAGGAATGATAGTGAAATACTCCATCAATTCCCATTTCTAAGTAACAGGCTCACACCAATAATAGTGTCTATGAAGAATTAACAAAGAAAAAACCTTCACTACAGTGATAATAAAAAGAAGAGAGTATAAGAAAATGTTTCCAAGAGCTATTAGTAGATTAGCATCAAATAAACTATTAGGTTGCAATGGAAATTAAACATTCCCAACTACAGGGAACAGTTTCTCACACCACAAAGAAATGACACATGCAGAAAGACACCAAAGTCAAGGAAATCTGTTGGTAAATCTAAGCCAGTGGGAAAGTATTTAATCTTTCAATGAAGTATGGGACTAATAAAAGCTCTCAAAAAGATGTCATTATGGATGAAGTATCAAAGAAGACTGATTTAAGTTACTCCAGTAGTTACTGAGATATTTGATTTCTTTCGGTGATAACCAGTTTACCATAGCACCACATTAACCAGTGAAAAGAAGGCAAGTGGTTAAAGATAAGAAGCCAGCATTTCAACCTGAAAAGTCACACATTCACCAAATTTTCAATAGAAGCATAGATGTCAAAAAGGCTAACAGACTAAAAAAGCCACCAAACCCCCTTTAATATGCAACTTTTAGATTTTAATGAAGTATTTAGCATTCCATACCACAATTCACTCAGGAACATCTTGAAGTTTAAGGTCTACCAACAGAAATAATTAGCTTTGAAAAGGTGTCATTAAGATTAAGGTCAAACTGTACAAGTCCATATTAACAGAAATTCATGTCATTGAGAACTTTTTCTCTTACATCTGCCTGCATTGCCCTTGATTTCAGTATGATAAAAAGCAGAGAAACACAGACAACACCTGATCTAAAAACCATTTTCTAGATTCAGATTTTCTAATTGAAACTATTTGAAGAAGTGAAATTTAAAAAGAATTCTTTAAGAAGAAATCTGTAAGAGGAAATCATATGAGGTTGTTCTTTCAAAAAGTGACAGGAAAACATGTCAGCAGAGAATATTTTCTTCCAGAATTGCACAAACAGAGCTAATAATTAATTACAAACCCGAAAGTGCTTCTCAGCTCAGGTATTATGGTAGAAGGCAAAAGGACACACAGGACCAGACCATTCATTTTCTTCACTGGTAATGTGCATTCTGATAATAATGTCTGAATGGCCAAAGCAGCAGTTTCAGTTGATCATTGAAAATCTACAACTTAAAAAAAAGAACCTATGAACTTAGCTCCAGTGCAATTACTTTAACACAACAAAAGCTGATGACACGCAAAGATACAGATAGAGCTGAAAGCACTATGTAGTTAATGCAGGGTATTTAATAATGTATCCATTTTCATCAAAATACTAAATACTTTTTCCTCTAAATTTGTCTGGAAGCTAGAAATAACTAGGCATATCTTAAAAATAAATCAAGAGGATCTCTCAGACAGACGTGTTGTGCATGGAGGAACACACAAAAGATGGCCTACACAATTTGGTGTAGAAGATGACAAAGATTGTCCTCGGAGAAACAGCAACAGTGGATCCTGCTTTATGTTCTCTGTCTCATTAGATAACACAAAACCAAATCACAGTCAACATAAAACAAGTTGCATAATCATCAGGTTAGCTGGCTACATCACTCACTTTGAATCTGCACGTGGTTCTTCATGCAGTGCCATATCAAATTCAGAATTTACTAGCGCGCAACTTCATGGCTTCTTCACAGTATCTTTTGTCATTCCTTGCACACTACACACTTGCAATTTATGTCCTCTTCCCAGATGTTCGTCTTTTATTTATTAAAGGCATAAATTCAGCAAGCCTTTAAAGCAGATTCATATATTTAGACATATTTTTAGTTCTATTAAGTCAATAGTTCAAAGTGATCTTTAAATGAAGCTTATACCCTAAGGGGTATTTTTGAACCAGAGCTACAAATCCTGTCAGAAATTCATTTCTTGCAAGCAGACTTTGTTCTATTGTGTTTCAAGATTGTACCAGACTAATGTATGTCTAAGCTGCATAGTGTGTGCTCAGCTGACACTCAGAATTGCCTAACACGCACCCATGTCATTTGTACACCAGTAATGTTCACACACACAGGGAGAGCAGTAAATTTCTTTGGTCAGGAAACTTAGTTCCCTTCTGTTCAAATACAGTAAATACAGAAGAAATAAAAAAAAAACCAAAACCCCTCATTAATTTGCAAAAAAAAGAAGAAAAAAAAAAGCAATTTACTGCCTTTAAGGCACAGCACTGTGTTCCTCCTTGGAGCCTGAGGAGTAAAACATATTAACTCCCTTTTGAGGCTTAGGTAAAACCAGTAAAATTCATCACCTGACCCAGAGTTTTATATTGTGACCTGGGGAGTCAAGGCTACTCTTGTGGGGGAGCAAATCAGGGATCTACTTTCTATTTTAATATTGCTGATAAAACTTGAAAGTAATTTACCTGTTTGATATTAATATAATGTAAATTTGTCTCCACTTTTTTTTTTTTTTATTTGACTGATTAAACTTTCACAAAAGTATCAGTAATGGAAACTGATTTGTCAGGATTAGAATTTCTGAGTGGAGCTATAGTACTAATTGTTTCTAGCACAAGAGTCACGCAAATTTCCCATCTAAGGATAGATTAAAATAAAACCAAATAGGTTGAAACAGCTTGAGAGAGCTGGGTTTGCAAAATTCTGTGCATATTTCAGCTGGCTGATGAGAGTAGACATCATATGATCATCCGTATGTTTTTCTGGGCTGACAGACAAAATTAACTGTTTCTGGTTTTAGTTCTTTAGAATTTAGGAATTCTATTTTTGCTTCTTAGGGAACCCAAATATGAAACCGTGTTCCCAAGAAT
This sequence comes from Gorsachius magnificus, assembly GCA_034008185.1. Classification (NCBI taxonomy): domain Eukaryota; kingdom Metazoa; phylum Chordata; class Aves; order Pelecaniformes; family Ardeidae; genus Gorsachius; species Gorsachius magnificus. The sequence goes on from CM067081.1 coordinate 172,862,155, forward strand.
CCTACTTGTTTCTCAGGAAACAAGAAAGATATCCAGAAAAAGAAGCTGCGCCTAGTTGTAAAAGAAACTTTTTCTCATCAACAGTGAAAACTTTTTTTAACCTGAGTCTCATCAGCAACATTTCTGGTCTGTCACAGAAACCCCCACCACAGCAACAATTGTCTGGCAGCTGCTCTCTTAAATACTCAGACTGATACCACCTAATGCATTGATACCTTTAGTATTCCACAATGCTGGATTGGATATCCTAACAGAGCACCTTTTCCCCTTGAAATTTTAATTATGCACTCTGTATTTGGGACCCACCTCAAAGAGGGCAGCGGCAGCAACAATGTGTGCACTCAGATTTGAGCTGCATTTCTAGATTGCCCCAAACAATTATATTTCAACTGATAAATCTTCTAACCCCCTTTGGGAAGGGTGGACGACAGATTTATGTGACTACTTCTGTACTGAAAAAATTCAGTGTCAGAACATCAGAAGCTGGGGTGGCACCCTGCTCATCTGGTCATTTTGTGGTATTCCTGCCCCACTTTTAATCTCTGAGGTCTAGTGGAATCAGGAATAACCTTTTCTGTATGCATACCAGCTGTGACCTCTACAGTGTCAGACTTGCTTTCAGTTCAGCCAACAGTCACCCATTTCATTAGCATGTTATTTCAGGCAAAACAACACCTGGAAACCAGAATTTTATAGACCAGAATCCCTCATGTGTACACAGAATATCAGCATCTTGCTGCTGATGGAAAACATTGTGACTCCTTGCCCAGGATAATTTTGTTTGCTTGCTGCCGGAAATACGCTGCATGACTGCTTGGTTGTCTCTTCCTTTGCCCAAAAACCTGTCCCATGCCTGCCCATTTTAACTTAATTTCCATCAAAACTTCCTTCTCTATGCTTTGGGTAAAATTAGGTTTCAGAGGCTACCCATGCTTTTACACTTCTGCTTTTTCTCTTTTTCTCCCAACAGCAGCACCTTCGGTGTTATTTCTTTGGCCTTGAACCAGTTTCCGTCCTCTGCCAAGCGCCATAGATCCACAAAGTGCTTGTTCTGCAGTTGTAATTTTGCTGCTTCATATAAAAGAGGAGAGCTTGCTCTGGAGCCCTTGCTATAAATAGAACAGAATTTTTCTTAGGTCTCCTACTGATTTGCCAGATTGATTGTATCTCTGCTAATCAACCTGAATAACACATTGGCATTCTCCTTTTCTCTTAAAATCATACTGCATAAATATTTTCCTTGATGCTTCTGAAAGGTTATTTATATTGTTTTAAATAGAACAATAGCTTTATTATGCCTAGATGTTTTAACCCTTAATTTTATATTGAAACATTAGTATATCTACACATCACTTGTGCACATATAATCAAGCTATTTGAAGGTTAATTCTGATAAGGTGACCTTAAACTAAATTTTTTTTCACTTCTCTTTCCAGATTTTCCATCTTTTTGGATTCCAGTCTTCAGAACATGTCTGCAAAACCAGGAAGGTATTTGTCATGCGTTTAAAGGCAAAAACTTGCTCTCCTCTCACTCTCCCCTATAAATACCTTGAAAATGCTGGTTTAAATTATAGTTTAACATCCTGAACAATTTTAATATAAAAAAAAATCCAGTTTAGATATCTCAGTGTGGAAAGGGAGAGAAACTTAGTTAATAATGCTTTTAAAAATAATATAATTAAGAATCCAGGTAATTAAGAGAATAATGAAGAGTGGGTCATTGATATGGTAATTTCACTATTATGAAAAGAGGAAATCTATAGGTCTATTAAAAAAGTGATTGACAATATAGCCTTAAATATTTGCATAGTTTGCAAGTACATATAAATAGAATGCAATCTAATTCCTTTGGGAAGAAAATACTTGCTCCTGCAAATTTTGTAATGGAAAAAAATGAAATTTAGCTGTAGTTTGCACCTACAGCTAGAATCCAATCCAATTCAAAAGCAAGTACCTCTACCTGTAATGAACTGTTTGAGTATTCAGAACAGATATATCAAATTTGTACCTTCTGCTAATTGCTCAAGAGAGTACAATAATTAAGAAAATTGCTAGAGAATAGGACACCTATTTCCTATTCTTACCTCTGCTCTAAAATGTTACTTCCATGTATTTAAGAAGGCTTTTCAAATTCTTATGCGCATTTAAGAAACCTATTGCAGTCTCTTAAGGGAGTAAAGAGAAGAGCAGGTATATTTCTGGGGGTGCACAAGATACTTGCTGTTGTGGATGACTATCTGAAACATCCCACAGCAGTTCTGCTAGCACACTCTCAGCTGGTGCATGACACAAACAGAAAGCAAACACACACAGTGAATGGCGCACACATCCATAATTTATACGCTATTAGCAGGAATATTTCCTCCATTTTGGTACAATTATCAGATCCTCAGTAATTATTAGAATATTGCACAGAATACAGGCTGAGAATATGGGCAGGAAAGGGCATTCCACATACTTTGGCCAAATGAGGCTCAGCGTTAACCCTATGTTTATTTTCATATATATTTGCGTATTTGAAGATACTCCCTATGAATCAGGAGGAGCAGAGAGCATCTTGAATAGCAAAAGAAGAAATAATCACAGAATCACAGAATGCTTTGGGTTGGAAGGGACCTTTAGAGGTCACCTAGCCCAACCCCCCTGCAGTGAGCAGGGACAGCTTTAATGAGATCAGGTTGCTCAGAGCCCCATCCAGCCTGGCCTTGAATGTTTCCAGGGATGGGAACATGGTTTTGCTGAACCAAGGTGAGGAAGTTAATATTTCTTTTTCAGATGAGCACCAAGGAGAAGATTAATCAGAGGGTGAGTACATTGTCTGATGATTCAATCATTAAAAAAAGCATTCATTACAATTGCCATCTCACTGCAATTATTTATGTTATTTTCATGTTACTTAGAAAGTTTTAGGGTTCTTTGCACTCATCTGAAGTAGAGATGGGGATTCAGAAGGATATGAGTGTTCTGGTGCCACTAAAAGTCAGATACTGAACTTATTTCTGTAGTTCTACTCAGACAGGTGAAACAGAAAGAAGATACAGGGAGAGATTCTCTAAGGTTACAAAGCATGTCATTAATGGAGATGGGAATAGGAACAAGAGGTAATGATACAGGGTCCTCTGTACTAATTAGTAATCTTAAGAACTGTCTTTCCCAATGCAAGTGCTGCTAGATGCTTGAGGACTTTGTATTATAAGAAACATTGTCCATACCCTTACTACTGTGAATTTTCCTGTGCAGTTGCTTATTAACACAAACAGCACTAAATATTTAGGTAACATGTGCTTAAGTTCCAGGGTAGGTCTCTGGAGGGACCAACCTCTAGAGGGACCAACCTCTGGAAGGACAGATTTTCACTGTACATTGTACACAGACCTGTTGGATATTAGTCACATTTGATTTTCCCTCTTCAGTGTTTACCAGCCAAATTAAATGTACATCTGGTACATGAAGCAAGTAATACTGCTTAAACCATTGTCATATGAAATCACTCATATGCAACTTACAATGCAGCTTTTCCATGGCAAATGGGAGCTTACTGGACAAAAAAAGTCTTATGGAATGTAGAACTGAGCTTTATGCATAATGTAAGTGAATATTAAGTATATGCATGAAGAAACACTGATGGTTTTAAATATAGTTACAGAATTAAACACAGTTATAAGACAACTTCATGTTCAAACATATTCTGCGTATGCCCACTAGTATGTATTGACAATAACAAAACTAAAGAACAGTCTAGCATAGGCATTTGTTATAGGTACAAACAAGGTCTGTTTTTGTCATTTAGTATGGATAAAGCCTTAGTATGGGTAAAACCTTAGTCTGAAAGATGTCTTACTGAGGTTTAAGGATGTCAACCTGAATCAATGTTCAGAATCCATCCAATAGTGATTAACTCAGGAGCATGTGAAAGGGATAACAACATACTCTTAAAATATGATTTTGTAAGTAAATAATCTTTATGTAAATACAAAAAGATGTACCCACTGAAAAATAAAGTGTTTACTTATATTTGTCAAGAGTGTGATTCTATTATCCCTATTTAAATTGTCACTCTGTACCAATGTTTATTCCCACCAGAGTCAAACCCTGGAAAATTATTTCTAGAATACAGAGAAATCTCATAAATACACTGATACCTAATTCTGGAGATGACTAAGTTTGTGATGTTAAAGTTCTCATCTACATATGTCATTGAATATCCTAACTAGAAGGCTGCCAAACAGCCAGGTACAAAACTGATGCTTAATAGTAGCATTCTTTAGTTGACTTTGCTAGAAGGAAATTATTCATTAGACACTACCAGAATACGCCTTGCACTGACCTCTCGTACCTACTGCAGTGATGTCCATAAGGCAGGCTCTTGAAAAACATATGCTGCATAGTTGATCCAAATAAATGATACTTGGGTTACAAGAAAATACAGGGCAAGCATAGAAAGAGCAGGTTGAGAAATGAGAACAGACCTGGATATGAATGAGCAGAGACACATATTGAAGGACAGGTCAAATTTCTAGTAGGGACTGTCCTGGTTTCGGCTGGGATAGAGTTAATTTTCTTCACAGAAGCTAGCGTAGTGCTGTGTTTTGGATTTAGTACTACAAGAATGTTGATAACACTCTGATGTTTTTAGTTGTTGCCAAGTAGTGCTCAGACTACTCAAGGACTTTTTGAGCTTCTCCTGCTCGGCCAGGTGCATAACAAACTGGGAGTACAGCACAGCTAGGACCCAAACTGACCAAAGAGCTATTCCATACCATATAACGTCATGCTCGGGGGGGTTAATCGGTTGGTCGGTTGTGGGCAGAGTGGTCGCAGCTCGGGCTGTGTGATCGCAGCTCAGAGGGGAGTGATCACGGCTCGGGACGGGCTGGGCATCGGTCAGCGGGTGGTGAGCAATTGCATTGTGCATCACTTGTTTTATATATTCTGTATATTTTCTTACTGTTATTATTATTATTATTATTATCTCTTATTAAACTGTCTCTATCTCAACCCACGGGTCTTCCTTTTTTTTTCTTTTCTCCGATTCTCTCCCCATCCCACTGAGGGAGGGGGGGAGTGAGCGAGCGGCTGCGTGGTGCTTAGTTGCCAGCCGGGTTAAACCACGACAGGGACATAAAGGAAAAATCAGAAATAGTCATGAAATGGAGATGATCGTGGTTGAAAGGAGAAGTCTTAGAGCAGAGCTTTAAATGGTCATCTTTTGGAGGTAGAAAGGAGATAGGATTTTATACTTGCAGACTGATGAGTAGGATATTGAACACTTGTGATACAGGTAGTGCAGCTGCTCTTATTAATTCAGGATGAGACCCAGAGCATAGCAGCGACGCAGGTAGAATGGTTTTCTTGAGTAAAATCTCAGCCATTTTGCACATAGTGGTACAGATTCTGTGACACCTATCAGGGCAACACCACTGGCAGAACCACAACTGGCCTTCCATGATTTATAGTCTCTATTTGTATTTATTTTGGACGATTTTTGTAGCTGTCCAAGAATACAGTACAAGTATATTGTCTCTGGGACTGCAAGATGACTTTCTCAGGGTTTTCTTATGCACACTATGGATTATATCCAACTCCCACCTAATTTAGCCACCATAGATGGAATTATTTAGAGGTTCTGTGTTGCAGAGCTTCCGAGTGTGCCAAGATAGATAGCACGTTTGTCTTGTGCAATCTCCTTTCCTTTGATTGGACTGTGAAGAGTCCATATCTTATACCAATTTACCAGATGTTTTTTATTGGAGTTCACTTTAGGAGAAATTATTATTGCTACATCAGAAAAAGTGCTGCAAAGAACTAAGAAAGGTGAAGGAATACATTTAAGAAGCAAAGCAGGCGTGGAGAAAATAAGGTGTTGGGATACACAGAAATGCTGAGACTAGAGCAGGAATTAGAGTTCAGTTTCCATTAGTGGAAATGATGATGAATGTATGTAATCATTATCTCCTAAAGAGAGTCTGGATGATATGAGATAGGAATCATGACAATGGTGCTATGGATAAAAAAAGCTTTAAGTCACTTACCAGTAGCTCTGAGTGAGACAGTTACAAAAATTAATGCAATGAATGGATTTGCAGTGAGCAATTCAGCTCACCTTAACATATATGTCTCATAGTTGGCCAGCTGATTAATTCTTTATACTGCATTTACTGTATCAAATGCCCATATTGATCTCCTTCACCTGTAACTCCACATCTAGCTAATGTTAGACATCTGTGTTTAGTCTTAATCTCAGGGTGAATCCCACTCATGATTTCAACACATCTGAAAAGGACATCTGGGCTCCATCCATGAATAGCAGGAGGACTGGATTGGATGCAGATCTCTAGAAGAACCTGCTGAGACTGCTGTTGGAGCTCTCACTGGGAATAAAGACCTCATGACATCTGCATCTGGTGTCATAGGTGAAAAAATAGCTTAAACTGTGAGCATTAACAGGTGGTAAATAAATGGGGGGGTGGTGGTGGTGCTGAATGTCTGAAATTGAACTTTTGAGCAGGCTGGTTGTAAATTCTGATTATGCTGTGACTAAAACTGAATGTCCTGAATCCTCCAATGTATGAAAAGACATAAGCCAGAAATACCAGTTAGGACACTGATTGCCCATTGTGCTTCTGCACACAGACTATTTAAATTTGGAAAACAGGGGAATCAGGGCACTGAAAAGAAGAGCAAAAAGAAATGTTCATAGAAAGAAGGGGTTTTGGAAATAAGAAGGGAGTCTGGAAATAATATCCCGCCTGGAGGGAAAATCCTGGAAGTCAGGAAACTTCCTGACTCCAGAAGGCTGGAGATGAGGTAGATGCGTGGAGATAAATGCTGGATGGTACTCAGGGACCTTGGCCCAGTAACACCCAAGACTGGGAACTATAAGTAGCGGCACAGCAGAAACCAAAAGGACTTTCTGCCCAGCCTTCCCAGACCAGCACTGATCTTCCTGATGGGAAGGTGAGAAGTAGTGAAGCTGACACTGTGGGAGAAGCAAGTGTGTAAAATAAGAAAGTGGAGTAAAATTTCTAATCTTTTTTGGTTCTTAAATAAAACCAATGTCTGGTCCACTATGGAGCATTGCTGAGTCTGTCTCACTCGTGACAGCTGCTCATATTGCAGTGGAGCGTGATTGTCCATTTTAGCATGCATGGCTTGGATGACCTGTCACATCCTACCACATCTGTAATGATCATAAAAGCTTTGCTGTTAATGGATCCCAGTACAACTGTCTGGCCTTTAATTAACTTTTTTTCTGTGCCTTGATATTTTTTGTGTTAGAGGCTCATTCAAGACAGGGAATGTATATCATCTTATTTGTGCATTCTAGAGAACGAGACCTGTTTCTAGGATCATCAGCACAGATGAATTGAGTTTGCATCAATACATGAACTGGTTTACATCGACACCTGCTGTAGAATACAGAACCTGGCAGACATTGCCCTTTGTTCTACAGCAGATTTTTTCAGCAAAATGGTTCATTTCAGATCAGAACTGGAACAGTTGGTAATAACACTAGGGCATCCTGGACCCAAGAGCAAAACAGGAGAAAGACAACATGACAGTAAATAAGCACCTTTGATGTGGTGCTTCAAAGAATCAGGGTCAGTGACCGTGGTTCCAGTACAGATCCCATGATTTTCTAGAGGGGGTCACCATTCAGGTGGCAGTGTTTAGCCCCACTGTCCCTTGATTAGCCAGGAGCTACATGGAAAGAAAAGAGCTTGATAGTGCAAAGATCTGGGACATCTACACAATAAAAAACTCTTTGTATAGCTTAAGATGGCATTACAGATCATGTCACAGGGACAAAAACCTGGACACGCTCACCCTCCAGTCCTTGTTTCAGCTTCCCTTCCATATAGATGCAGGCAATAAAGAATGATTTTTTTAAAAAAAAATCTGAGCTGTGTAAATTAGTTGTCATAATACTGAGAGCCTCTCATGTTTCTGTAGCAATAGGTGAAGGGATTTTCACTTCAAAGTTGGGACATCACAGGAATTTAAGATAAGATTAATGTCTGAACAACTCCTCAACAGAGCCTTTCAAAAGCTTGTTCTTTCAACTGAAGACACATAGCAGGTATATATATGTGTGTGTATTTCTATATATATGCAGGTGTATATATGTATATATGGATGGATGTTTGGATGGATAGGGACAGATAGATAAATATAATCTGAGGGAATATATTCTACCTTTATTTTCCTTTCATCAGCCCAAACCACTACCAATCTTTACACTTTCCTTTTCTAAGCTAGTCAGCAACCAAATATTTTTCAACACTCCTTGACTCTTGTTCTTCCTAGTTACAGCTCAAAGAAGACAGCATATGAGCCTTTCCATTTCTCTAAAAAAATGTAACCCTCAAATATCAGAGAAGCAGCAAGCTAATCTGCTGCTGTAGCCCTTTTTCAGGCTCTTAGTGCAGAAGAACTGGACAACCATTTCTGTGCTATTCCACTCTGTTCTGTTCTGCCCTATTCCTCATGATGGACAGATCTCCAGTTGTCTTTTAAGGATGTGCATGGATAAATTATTCCTTTGCTTTTCTTTAGAAAGAGACTATTGTTTTTCTTCATATAAATTCCTCCTCAAAAAAATCCTAACCTGTCAGCAATCCTTCCTTCTGTCTTTTCCTCACTTATTCTGTGCCACTTAACCCTGCTGATCAGGTCCATCTAGGTCACACATGCTCAACAACAAGTGGAGGTGAATCAGCTTTGGGGTGGATTAATCCCTGTACAGGTACAAAAAACTTACCTGGCAGGAAATGACTCGTATTACTGTGGGGGCAAGCGGACTGTACATAGCATTACAGACTGGTTGTCTTCTTTGTGTCCATAATTTTGTGTCTCAGTTTTATCATAAATGAGTTTATTGCTCACTTTCTATCTGTCTGAGTTTCTAAGGTGACCCTACCAGTTGTGTTGTAAGTTAAGTGGTGATATACAGATTTTTTTTTAGTTCATGCTGTTATTCTGAATTTTAGTAATACCTGTGTATCTTTCTGTTTTGAATAATAGTAACCACCAGGATACCGGGAGCTTAGTGTTCCTGCTTGAAGCTTACTTTGCTTGAGACTTTGATAAACTCAGCTTCTGTTCAGGATGCTACTGGCTTGGATTATGCCCTTTTTGCTTCCAAACAGTTCTCAGTTGCTGGAAAATAGGCTCACAGGCAAAGGTTCTTTTTGGATTCAACCCTGCAGGACTGCTAGCTTTCAAGAGTGGGAGATTCAGAAGTCAAAAAGAAAACAGGGAGGGAAAAGCCTTCCTGTGCCTTTTTATCTAGTCAGAAGTAGAATTAACAGTAGTTTCCATTGGTACCCAAACAGAAGCAGTTACACCAGTTATTACACCATTAGAGCTTTTCCCTGAACAGAGTGTGTGCTATCTCTCATCGTTCCTCTTACAGAGGTTTGCCAAGACACTCCCTTTTGAAGGAGTGGGATGAAAGCTGCTGGGGCATAATGCCTCCTTAGGTAGTTGTAAAATAAATAGCAGGAAAAGAAGTTAAATTTCAGCTTGATATTTTCAACTTGATAATTTTAGCTTGAGAAAACTTAGAGTTATGCACAAGCAAGCTAAGGTCTTTGGATAACCTTGCCTTTAGATAAGGTAAGAGATCTCTTTCCAGTTTTTTTATCTGCTGTACTAATGAAACAAGGGTAGCTACAGGCACAGCTGTGAACCCACCGAAGTATATAGCATGAGACCCCATCACTTGGGTTGTTTTTTCCCTGCTGCCTGTATTTTATAAAGAGCTTTACGAAGCTGGTATTTTTCTTAACAACCTAAATGCAAGGCTTGAGAGAATATGACAACAACCTGGTTTCTGTGTTTTAAAAGTTCTTCTATTTTTCTCATCAGATCATTCATCCTCAAAGAAAAAGGTCCAGTTTCATACATTCAAATCCCACTGGTCAAATAAAGACTGTATGCTAAACTGTGTAGCTGTCAGTTTAATTTTTTTTCTTATCATTTTTGAGCATTGGCATAGCAATGATCGAAGAGGCTGTGACATCTCTGGGTACGAGAAAAATTTCTTCCTCATCTCTGTGCCAGAATTACTTACAGAAAAAGTATTATTGAGCACTCTTTGGAATAATTCTGTTCAAATTTATCTATTTCTGTTCAAATTTCTCTTCAGATTAGTTTTCAGTGTCTCTTATCCCGAGTTTTACCCCTAGAAGTCCAACCTTTGCTCCTTTCCCTAGATTGAGGAATGGTGGTGGGGAACAACCACACAAAGAACCACCAACTGAAATGCCAAGCGCTTTGTACTCTTTTTATCTTTCATTGAGCAGAACAAAATATAGCCATATATAAACCCTATATAAATCGTTAGGCTGCCTGAGGCTAGTTTTTTACTTTCCCTTTTTTGCCTGATTTATCTTGCTTTACAATGAGCATGCACGCTTCAAGGGATACCTCAGGAAAGAGAGAATAATTTTTTCCCCATTATTTCTTTGATCCAGACTGCACTATCTTCACTTCTCAGTTTCACTCTTCAGTGGGTAAAATGGATGAAGTCTAAATTCCTGAGGAAAGCAGATTAATTGCAAAGATATTTGGTCTCCATAGTAATGTTGCATGTTTGTTATTAGAGATGAAAAATCACAGGTAAATAATGCAGAAAAAGCAAAATCCTGGACTCTTGTCAATAATAATTCTTAACCCCTTTCCCCCATCTGTTTGTATGTTTTCTTTTGAAGGAAAATTTTGCATTGTTCAAACAATTATATATTGCTAACAAATTTATAAGAGAAACTTGAAATCTAATTGATGGATTGGTTAATTATGATAACATACAGTCATGTAGTCATATAAACTAATTTTTTAAAAAAGCCATTCCCTGGCAGAACAGAACATTTAAGATTAAAATGTAAGTTTAATACATGCTATCTTGGTAAAAGAAAAATGAAGCAACAATACCCACTCTATCTGCTTTTTGATGCTTATTATCTGTGCATTACAATCTACCCACTCATGCACATTTGCGACTATTGTCCAGGTTGTCTTTTATTTTAACAAAATATGAGTTTGAATGTAGCTTTTTATCTCAAAGAAAAAATTTCTGGAAGAATGAGCAGAATAAAAGGAAGAAAATTCAATTATTCATTCACATTCACATTTATTGAATATATGCCTTTGTCTGCTACAAGCAAAAAGAGAAAATTCACACAAAGGGAATGTACACTTTGCTTAGATATCTGAATTCCTTCCAACGAGCTGCAACAGCCATGTGCACTTTCATAACACTACAATACACATAAGTAGGTATGGGTTTGGTGGGAAGAAATGAAATAGTTATGCAATTTGCCATGAAAGCACACCCAACAGCTCATCTCCTGAGGATTCATTGCAGGTCGTTGTTCAGTTTGTTCACAGAACAAAGACAAAAAGTCAATGGAAATGTGCCAGGCTACATATGTGAGGACCTGACTTTGCATTTTTTGCTAATGGATTTCAAGGAATTAACAGTCACAACAGTTCATACAGCTCCTAAGATCATTTTAAGCGCACATAGATTTCTGGAAGCCTGTTTGTCTATTACCTTTTTAGCCTTTGGTTTAATCCTAATTTAGATGAGGCAATAAAAAGAAAAGAAAGAAAAAGGACAGCATGACACATACTGATATCTTCTATATGCAAATATCCTTGTTGATTTTTTTTTTTTTTTTAAATATGCTCCCTTCACAAAACAAGTATGTTTTTCATCTTTCTGGGACTTTATTTTTCTTCTCTTTAGCATTTTGTTGCAGGCTGATGACTATATTGCAGTAAGGAACATTATGGAAGTTATCACTCATTAAACAGCTGCATGTTGTGAAGCAAACAGAAATATTAAAGAAACTTATCATAAAATGAGTTGTTCATTTTGAAGCACAGAATAGTAAAAACAGGTTTTGCTGGGTTGTTTTTTGTTTGGGTTTTTTTTTTCTGTCTGCATTTTCTGGTGGTTTTAAGGTGCCTGGAAGGTGATATTTTGTTACTGCTTTCTCCCATCCCTGGGAAATAAGTTCTTAGGTATAATCACTTGTTTTTTAGTTGTTTCTCTTATTCTCTGCCATTCTAAGCTTTTTTTATTCCTCTTCAGCATAGAGGTTGACATGTACATAAATGCTATCATTTTACCATAGGGACAAATTACCTTCTCACACAGTAGCTTAAGACAATACTATATCTAGGAATGTTTGATGAGTTGGGCTTGAAAGAAAAGATAGAATGTCTACATTTCATACTACCAGTATTTAATCTTCATAATAGGATACAGAAAAAAATCCCACAGCCAAGATATTCTTATAATGGTTGATTAATATGTAGCTTATTTTATAGTGTAGAATGCCTATTTGGATGGAAATGCAAAATGAGAAAGTAGTTGCCATGTTCTTGCACTTTTTCTAAATATTTTGACTTTAAAATTGCTTGCGAACTCCAGCTATTGCCTTCAATCTCAGGGGCACATACATAGCTATATAATCCCTAAATCAATAAAATAGTAATAAAAAAATTGCTTCTGATACAGTGTTTTGAAGTTTTTATGCAACAGACATTCTTGGACACAAAGGATGACACGTTGAAGCAAACTTTATAGAAGAAAAGAAATTAACTTTTTAAATTTTATGTATACACATGCATATATATTTATTGAACAGTACTTTAAAAATTCAGCATGCCAGAATAATTCTGTCTTCTCTCAGATGAAAATAGATTTCCCAAGAAAAATATGCAGAAGTTGTATTTCTTTTATGATACTATTCCCCATATTCCTTTTGCCTTTGTGTTCTGAATTGTTATATATGTTTACTGTAAGTAGAAATGAACAGGAAATTTCTGACGAACCTTTTTTTGCTAGAAAGAATTAGTCAGAAAGAAAAATTTTCATGAAAATTTTTTCAGCCTCTTTAGGAAAAATCTCTTCTGGTAAAATTTTCCAGGGTCCAAGATGGCATCTGGGCAAGAGTGTCCTAGGGTGAGGGTCTGACAGACTGATTCCAGGGTTTTGTTATTTAACCTAAAATCATATGACAGATCATTTATTAGTTTTAGATGTACTGTAGGGTCATTCTGGACTATCTGGGAAACCTATTGCTGTTAAAAGACCAGTGAGTTTTCTCCTTCTAACTATTGCTGTATATATAGTACTCACCATTTACTCACGCTAATTTGCCTTTTGGTGGTTCTTGGCTTTCAGCTACTTGAATTTGTTGTGGAACTTGCTCAAACCTCATGATTAATAAATGCAGCAGTTTTATATTAATCAAAAAATGGCAAGATATTAAACTTTCTGGGTAGCATGAAGTGTTATTTATGTGCTTCTGAAGTAGTATTCAGTGTTTCTAAAATTATGATGCTAGGTAAGCTCAGTTTGTTCATCTGTTTACCCCAAGATGTGTTGTTTTGATGAATAATTAACCATACATGCATTTGTCAGGAGTAGCCACTATTTTTCATTCTCTCTGCTGTGATGAAATTTTCGGTTAAATACGATTTTGCATTTCCTTCAGCGACATGTTTGTATTCCCCATAATAATTGAAAGTACTTAAATTCAACGTTTTAGATAAAATAGTTTTTTTACAAAGCCCTGTGCTGGAACAGATTTGTTGAGAAAAACAGCCAAAAAAAGGGAAGACAGGGTTGGACCATAATGAGACACGTGGAGGAAGCCAAGGGGACACCAGGCTAAGCAGGTAGTGGGCCAAAACCAAAGGCGCCTAAGACCTGGCACTACTAAATACAGCTGAACATTTCTTCACCCTGTCATCCAACAGCCACACAAAAGAGTAGCACACAGCAGCAGCCCAAACCATACGGGTATCTGCAGGAACCCCAGCAAAGATCAGAGCAAAGGCAGGGAGTGCGCTGCCAGCAGCGTGTGAGTGTGCCTGCCAAGAGCTGAATGGCTTATGCATCACGAAAGCAGACACTGAGGAAGCATCCCTGTCTTATCATCTTCCCATTAGTACCCTCTGACACTAACAAGTCAGAAAAGTTCATGTTTTAAATTCCTGAAAAGAGTACAGTATTAAAGTAAGGGATACAGCCACCTGTACTGACCTTTCACAGGAATGCACACAAGTCCCAGGTGTGAACGTTTACAGGAGGTACAAAAAATGTCAATCTGCGCACGCTAACAGTACAAAATTTGTCTAAAACTGTAGCCTGTCTATTACTAAATCTCTTAAGACAACAACATGTTGACTTTTGCAAATACAATTTTCTCCTTTGTACGTTAGCTATGAAGCTGATCCAAGGAGCCTTCGTTATAAGGGGTGAAGAGGAGGACACACAGAGAGAGCAGGTGACTCTGAGTGACTTACCACCACCACTGAATCAGAGGCCCTTTCATCTCCTGGTCTCACATTTGGAAGACAGGGAAGAAGGAACTGAAAGTTTGGGAACCTGTGTAGTGTCTCAGTGGGGATGAAACGCTGTCTGAATGACAGGAAAGGCTCATCTGTCCAAGCTCTGGGCCAACAGCTCAATCAGACAGCTCTGAAGAAGTTGTCATCTGGGAAAGACGTATCTGCTTGATCTAACGATATCACATAAGACTCACGTACCTTGCGTGCGTTGTTAATTTTTGATATATTGTCTTCTGGCTTCCAAAGGCTTTATTATTCTGCGTCTTATCCTGTATGTAAGTTTTACATACAGAAATAATTTGTCTAAGTTTCAGATGAAAAAAAAATTAAAGATATAGTAAAATGAATTTTAAGACTAATTGCTTAATGAGATTATGCAGCATAAGCAAGCTCATGACTTGTCAAGAAACTCCCACCCAATACTGTTGATGATAAAAATATAAATGCAATTTTCACCTATTGCTGTTGCATTAAATCCTTTTTCTGTAAACAGAATTTGAAAGATTTTGCAGAAAAACTAAGTGCTTCTGAATCCTGTTGTATTCAGTCACAGCTGTAGTGGTCAGGACCTAAAAAACCTGTCAGTACTATAGAATCATTTTCAGGCTTAGCAGGACAGGATTTTATAGCTGATAAATGAATGGGCTGTGTACTTCCATATAATTTGGCAATAAATATCAGTCCTGGTTGCTTTCAGCTCTTTTGCATGTGTCATTTTTTAGAATATTTTAAACCTTCCTATAGATTTTAGATAAGTCACTTTGGTTTTTTTTTCATGAATTGCTTTTATCTTCTACGAACTATAAATATTTTTCTATGGAGCGGTCCAATTCCTGCTTGATCATATTCACATTTTTGTCTAAGTAAATTTATAGAGTAATTTTACAGAGTTGTCATTCCTTGTATATGAAGGACAGTTTGTTCTTCTCATGGAAAATCTGAATCTAAGTGTTGTATTATATTTTTAAAACAAGTTACATGTCCCTGCAAGTAATTCCACTTAGCAGTGGTGGTTTACAAGGACTCATCTTGTGAAGGGAAAAAGGGCAGTACTGAAAAAAATTCTTCACGTTTTTAACAAAATGGTAATAGAAACTTTATGTATAAAATACAACATACAGTTATTGTCTTCATACATATCAATATTATTTACCTAAATTGTAACACTCCTCTCTGAAACACAGAACAGTAGTATGTATTCACATGTTTTGCTATATATATTTACACACCCCAATGTTTTTAGGAAGAAGGACTAGCTTTTTCTCACTAATCCCTGGGATTTATGTGTGACACGGAGAGGCTAAGCTTCATATGTCTCCTGTTTTTTCCTGCCAGCTTGCTTTTTTCAATCAGTAGCAACTTGCAACTGATTGCATCAAAAACTTCATGCGAGTCTCATGTTTACGCATGGCCATTTACCCTTTTCCCAAAGGAAAAATACTTTGTACTCCAGAATTTATAATAATTTTGCCAAATATAGGGACTCTGTTTCCAGAATGCTTGTGGATCTTTGTAAATGTAGTTAATTAAGGTAAAATGTGGCCTTTTCTATAGGCTGCTCAGTGTAGTGATGGGAAAGCAGCATGTTACGGGGCTACAGCCCCAGATGCATGCAGGTGACAGCAAAAGACAGCAGCTCCTGTGGCTCAGGTCCTCCCCAGGACTGCTCTTCTCTCCCACTTCTTGTCCGAGCACAAAAATCTGGTACAACGGCCTGGACTGGACACAATCTGTGGGGACGTTTTTATGTAGACATTCAAAGGTAATATGACTTTAGTAACCTAGACCTGCTTAAGAGTTTTGACATCCAATGTGTCATGAGCATCCCCTGAAACTTCTGTTCTGACATAGAATAAACTACTCAAAATAAACAGTCTACAGTAATGATGTTTACACAGCGGATCAAAAGGATGCATTTTTCCCATGTCAAAAGAGGACGTGGCATTAGGAAATGACTTTTCAGGATGACAGTTTCTAAGATTTCACACTCATTGTCATGGGTTGATAGTTTTGCCAGCTGGAATGGAAAATATTTGCACCTTTTTTTCTTGAGTGTGTACAAGTAATTTTGCCAGAGGTTTGGATTATAATTGTATAGAGCCTGGGCCAGTAATACTTACCCTATGGCCTTATTCTGCATATAAACTTAATGCTGCCTCACTACTAAATTAAGAATGGCTCTTTTTGTTTGGCAGGTGATAGAACTTCCATGAGATAAGCTATAAGAATATTTTCAAATGTTTGAAGAACAAAATCTTGGCTTGGTGTTACTCTTCCATAGATGAGAAAAATATTGATATAAATTTAAATATTAGCTCACCATACAAAACACCAATGCAGTAGTTCATTAACATGTATTGTCCATTCTGTACAGACCAGGCATAAAAAAAAACACATAGAAGGATAGTTGGGAAAGTATTACAAAACTACATTGTACTCACACAATAAGGCAGTTAATGAGTCTTATTCTTGGCTAAGCCCAATTCAGAGTATGCAAAGTAGCAGGAAGATCAACTAGTTGTTAATAAACAACTACATGTTATAATAAACTGGTACTGATCTTGGAGTAAGATTCAAATTCAGTTTTATATGTTGATATGACTTTCAGAAGATACCAACAAGAAGTTTCAGTGGTAACTTCTAGTTACTACTATGGAGTTACTACTATGGTTCTTCCAGGTGACCATTAGTTTAGACACCATTGGTTAGTAATGTGCTTTGTTATAGATGTGAAAGTTTGGAGTTTCCTGCAGCTTGTAAGAAAATGCACAAGTAGCCTTGCCTGCGTCACTTTAAACTCTTTCTATGATTAAAGAGGGAACCTTTTCTAGAGATACTGTGTGGTTACACCCAGAAATTCTGTGCCATATGATGCCATTTACCTCTATCAGTGACCAAAATCTCTGACAACTCTTCTGACTGCATAGTAAGAGGTCTTCAGGAAGGAGGGAAGTTGGGATTGAGATGCCAAAAGGAGGCCATTCCAGCAGTGTAAGTACAAAGAAGTAGAAAGCACCCATGCTTACAGTCTGTGAGGACTCTGTTTTCCTATCTCAGTTTACATAAACAAAATAAAAAATAAAAACAATATTTCTCTGGTATCTTGTGCCCCAAACATCTAATATTGTGTGCATTCACTTGTCCTCATTCACTTGTGTCCTTGCTGATAAGTGTCACCATCCACTGCATTGGTAATGTATCAGTGCAGGTTTGAGCCAATTCCAGGGCTTCTTTTGAATTGTGTAGGCAATGGTGATTGTACAGTATCCAAGAGAGGAATCTGATTTGTGACCAATAGCAAAGGTGACACTGTACATGACAATGCACCCTTAGGAGCAACTATTCTTGGCAACTACTGAGAGCAAAACAGGCATCTCCACAGTTCTTAAAAACCTCCCAAATTCAGCCTACTTTCATGTCACATAGATGTTGGTTGCTCTTCCTGCAGATGTTCTCAGGGCACTGGAGTCCTGCAGGAAAAACTCCAACATCTCTCATCTGCCTGATATTATTAGTGGCAAGATAGATCTGATAGCCAGAGTCTGCACAAAGTCCAGGTGTGGTCACGCAGCAGATAAATATGTCCCTGAGGACACTGTAGGCACTATGTGTACCAAGCATTTCCTTCCCAAAATATCAGTTAGAGTGGTCTGCATATAGTCCCAAGGGCCAGATGGACAGGCAGCATGTTTAGCCTTCAGCCTGCCTCGTGATACTGCCGTCAATGTCGTGTGACTCTTAGCAAGGACAGTGTAACTACAGTCTTACACAGAGTCAATCCCAGATTTAGCAACAAAACCCCTGTGTACTAAGTACTACACAGAGCAAATTAACAAAGAAAATGTTTCCTAACCTAGAGGACTTAGAGCCAGGAGAAAGACAAAACTATATGGGTCAATGAGAAGATGAAGCGAGGTTAACAAGAACAGAATTCCTGTCACTCTTTCTGAGTATTTAAAAAAAAAAAATGGACAATATTGGATGAATTGTGTGAGTTTATGAGTTGAGGGGATGAAGCTGGTGTGGCTAAAGACATGAAGTGCTGTGCTACTGTTTAAACTCATCGGACCGGATATCTAGAGAGGAAAAAAAAAAGCTCACAACCCTAAATTACTTGCTTAAATGAACCTTTTAAAAAGATAGTGGTGTACAAGAAACCCTGCAGGATTTAGGAAGCTTATCAGCCTCTGTGCAGACTTGCTTGTTTCTGCTCTGTGTCTCAAGCATCATTCTAAATGGCTGGAAATTAATTTTCTCCTGTTGCACTATGTTTTAACTGTAGATTGTCAAAGCTGAGAGGTTCAAATTCCATTCCAAGCTTAAAAATGCATCTTCTTTTTTTTAATTATTTTTTCAGAAACAACTTTGATAAGTTTTAATCAACAACTCTGAAATAACTGTATCAGGCTTTAAACCAGTTATGAAATGCTAGCTCCTTGGGTGTGGGAAGGCAATCATTCAGCAAATCCAAGGGATGGCTTCATTGCATCACCAAAGATCAGCTCCCCAATCCATATGCATTAATTTTACTTTTGTTTTTTAAATTGGTACTGCTACTATATGGACAAATATCATGCCCTCTGGACACATCAGAAACCGGAAACCTTGCCAGTTTAATTCTCTGTTGTTTCACAAAGCTGCAAGGAAGCCCAGGCATGCATATTCACTATCTTGAAACCACCACATTCTGGACAGAGCACATCTGACCATCATGCAAGTCCCCCAAGGGTTTCAGAGCCTGTTTT
Source organism: Gorsachius magnificus (assembly GCA_034008185.1). Taxonomy (NCBI): domain Eukaryota; kingdom Metazoa; phylum Chordata; class Aves; order Pelecaniformes; family Ardeidae; genus Gorsachius; species Gorsachius magnificus. The sequence goes on from CM067081.1 coordinate 172,881,272, forward strand.
AGAACAGCTGAGTGAAGAATATTACATGGGACTTTAAAATTTTTTCAGAATCTTTGGGACTAGATCATAGTTCAGACGATAAGCCTATGCAAGCAAAAAAAGAAAAGTAAGAGATCTTGTTTGGCCCTCCGCAAATATTATACTGTGCCGTGGTAGGTGCATGTTGCATAGCTACTCGTTTTTAAGCAAAATCTGTAGGAAAGGGAGGGTGAGGAATGGATGGTGTCAGCCTTCTGTGTCCCCAGAGTGCTGGACAGCAGACACGACCTGAGGAATGCATCATAATTAATGACAGTAGAAGTCAGGAGCCTGAAGCCATAAGGAAGCAAAGTGGAATGAATTTTACGACTGTGAAACTACTTCTAAGATGGTACAGATTTCACACCATATTTTGCTGCGGGCTGTGCCAAAGGACATACCAAAGTTTTAATGCCATCTAAGAGCTTCCCCAGAGCTAAGCAGAGGTCACTTCCATGAAGAATACTGACATAAAATGTGAGGAAATAAAAATCCTTATCAACAATTTATTGTGATTCAGGAATAATAGTTAATATCCATTATGATTCATTTTGTCCATTGACTAAAAGGCTTTTTTCCTTGCTACTGTCTTATGTCTTACATATTTTTATTTTGAAGAAACATTTTGTGTATTTTCCCTCTACTATTCTGAGATGAATGAAACATTTATTGTTTTGAAGTATATTCACTTAAATTTAATCGGATAGAAATTAATGTTTGCATGTGCTACCAATGTCACTCTTGGAAGTCCTAGTTTCTGTCCTTCTTTTTAAGGAATAGAGTCCAATGCCCAGATTTTATCATACACTGTGCATTGTGCAGATCACTGCAGCATGCAAGGGCAGTCCTGCTGAGCAGGAGCACCCAGCCTACAACCCTCAGTATGGCAGCCCCTTGGAAAGGTACAGCTCGAACATCAAAATTCAGATAGGCTTCAGTTTGATTCAACAAGTTGGAGCAAAGTGTTTAAAGTCAGAAATGGTTGAACATAATGGTGTGTTTACAATTATTCAAAGAAAAAAAATTTAGAATAATTATTTTGAAATGTGAAAGGCTTTTTTTTCCACAAAAAGTTTAAATATGAAACAAATATGGGAAAGCAATTCTATTTCTGATGTTGTGAAAGATGGAAGCTATAGGGTTTGAGAGCCTTTGAAGGCAGTAACCATTGTATCACAATCTCCTCATAGCAAACTTTCAGCAGAAATCTCTCATTAAAATATCCCCATTGAGACTTCTATAAATATCCCCCATAGTGACTTCTATGGAGGACAAAGGACTTTCTCTAATATGATTCTCCCTTATCTATTTTCTCTAAATATCTTAACTAATCTTAACTGTCATGTTGGAAGGAAGAGGAATATGGAGATGCTATTGGAAAGATAACACGCAGGTTTTAATCCTTTTCATTATTGAGAGGAATATGTATTCCCTACAGAAACTATAAATAATAGACAATGTCTTATAAGCTCTTTATGTCAATGTTAAAAACAGGCATTGTTAATATATTATTATTGAGAAGTTTAATTCAGATTAGCAAAAGCAGAAGCTAAAAACCTAATTTTTCTTTTTTTTTTTTTTTTTAATAACCTGACTGCTAGATGCAGGTGTAGGGTTTGTTTGGGTTTTTTTTTTCCATATGAGCTACAAAGGCAAAGGACAACAACAACTCAACAACTCAACAACTTTTTTGCCTCAGTCTTCACGGGCAACCTCTCTCCTCACCCCTCCCGAGTTGATGGATGGCATGAGGGGGACCGGAAGGGTAAAACCCCTCCTGCTGTAGGAGAAGATCAGGTTCATGACCACCTGAGGAACCTGAACGCACATAAGTCCATGGAACCTGAAGAGATGCATCCCAGAGTCCTGAGGGAATTGGCCGATGTAGTCGCCAAGCCACTCTCCATTATATTTGAAAAGTCATGGCAGTCAGGTGAAGTCCCTGGTGACTGGAAGAAGGGAAACATTATGACCATTTTCAAAAAGGGTAGAAAGGGAGACCCTGGGAACTATGGACCTGTCAGCCTCACCTCTGTGCCTGGGAAGATCAGGGAACAGATCCTCCTAGAAGCTATGCTAAAGCACATGGAGGCCAGGGAGGTAACTCGAGATAGCCAGCATGGCTTCACCAGGGGCAAGTCCTGCCTGACGAACCTAGTGGCTTTCTATGACGGTGTGACAGCATCAGTGGACAAGGGAAAACCAATGGATGTCATCTATCTGGACTTCTGCAAAGCCTTTCACACGGTCCCCCACAACATCCTTCTCTCTAAATTGGGGAGCTATGGATTTGGTGGGTGGAATGTTCGGTGGATAAGGAACTGGCTGGATGGTCGCATCCAGAGGGTAGTAGTCAATGGCTCGATGTCCGGATGGAGACGGTGAGAGTGGTGTCCCTCAGGGGTCCGTACTGGGACCGGTGCTGTTTAATGTTTTCATCAATGACTTAGCGAGATCAAGTGCACCCTCAGCAAGGTGAGTGGTGCAGTTGACACACCAGAAGGACAGGACGTCATCCAGAGAGACCTGGACAAGCTGGAGAGGTGGGCCTGTGTGCACCTCATGAGGTTCAACAAGGCCAAGTGCAAGGTCCTGCACCTGGGTTGGGGCAACCCCCAGTATCAACACAGGCTGGAGGATGAAGGCATCGAGAGCAGCCCTGCCGAGAGGGACTTGGGGGTACTGATGGATGAAAAGCTGGACATGAGCCAACAATGTGCACTGGCAGCCCAGAAGGCCAACCGTACCCTGGGCTGCATCAGGAGAAGTGTGGCCAGCAGGTCGAGGGAGGTGATTCTGCCTTTCTACTCTGCTCTAATGAGACCTCACTTGGAGTACTGTGTCCAGGTCTGGAGCCCTCAGCACAAGAAGGACATGGAACTGGGGGGGGCCACAAAGATGATCCGAGGGCTGGAGCACCTCTCCTATGAGGACAGGCTGAGGAGTTGGGCTTGTTCAGCCTGGAGAAGAGAAGGCTGTGGGGAGACCTTATAGCAGCCTTCCAGTACCTAAAGGGGGCCTATAGGAAGGACGGGGAAAATCTTTTAGCAGGGCCAGCTGTGACAGGACAAGGGGTAATGGTTTTAAACTAAACCAGGGTGGGTTTAGACTGGATATCAGGAAGAAATTCTTTTCAATGAGGGTGGTAAAACACTGGAATGGGTTGCCCAGAGAGGTAGTGGAGGCCCCATCCCTGGAAACATTCAAGGCCAGGTTGGACAGGGCTCTGAGCAACCTCATCTGGTTAAAGCTGTCCCTGCTCACTGCAGGGGGTTTGGGCTAGGTGACCTCCAGGGGTCCCTTCTAACCCAAAGCATTCTATGATTCTATGGGTCTATCAACAAAGGTCAACTGAAGACACAAAAGGAATGGAGAATTTGAATTTGCCACCGCAAATTAGTTTAGTCCTTGCTAAGTCCTGTAGGTGCTTAATGTGCTTAATGGACAGTTTTTCCACTGCTTTCTTGCTCCAGGATGGGACCAGAGTGGCATCATTTAGACATGGGTGGGAAATGACACTGTCACACGGGTGGCTGTGCTAGAGCATAGGTAAACTTGCAGTCTGGTTATCAAGCATTCCCCTGTTCCCACCAATAACTTTCAGACACAAAAGACAAGCAATATTTTAATTGCCTCTTGTTTAATTTTGGTTTTTTTTCATTGTTTTTATATTTTTGTTAAACCTATTTCCTTCTTAACAGCTGGCAAAATGTACAAGACTTTTGCAGTTTTTTAAAGTGTCCTTTCCCCAAAGCATAATTTAAATTAATATTGAAACTCTTTGGAATGCATTTCCTGCTCTAATGGCAAGGTAGAAGCTCTTTTAACCTTCCCTTTCTCTAATTTCACTTTCATCTGAACACTGAAATTAGTTTTCCACTTACCACTTCTAATTATTAATCTTCCGATACACAAAACCATGGCTTTTCCAGAAGAAATATTTGGTAGGAAATTCTAGCATTCTTGTAATCAGTGGTCTGGATGCCACCCTGTGAATCTTGAGTATCTTTGCTGCTGAAACTGGCAACAATTGCTGTAAGCCTCTTGTTCTCCATTAACACATATAATGTGACAGACTGCAAAGGCAGTAGCATTTTAAGTTTTAGTGAAAAATCAATGACAGAACTCCCTTTGCCTCCAACGTGGCTGAAATATCACACACATAGAGCAGTCTTGGGCATATATGTTGCCTCGTAATAGCAAAACAGGCTGGGAATTTTCTCATCCTATTGAGGAAGCTTAGAGTTTCTGATGAAAGAAAGGCCTTCGAAAATAAAAAAAAAATAAATGTATTGTTCTTCAGTTGACCTTACATGTGCAAAACGTGCTTTTCGCTTTTTTCTATAGGAATTTTTCAATAGGAAATTTATAGGAATATTCCATATTTGTGAACTGGTCTTAATATTTGGGCAAGACTAATTTTATACGTTTTCTTATTGTTTATATTGAGTAATAAAAATATACAAATAAAATTATTTTAGAAATGCTGCGTCTTTTGAAACACCTCCTGGTGTAGGGCAGAATGTTGAAATTTCAAAAAAATGGGTAAGTGGTGTCCTCTCAAAAATGTAAATCAGGTTTTCTTTCCTTTTATAGCGTAGCAAGTATATTGTGTTGGTTTTAATTACTTCATCCTCTTAGATAAACAGTTTCAAAACTGAGTGTTTTCTTCTCCACTTATGTGGCGGATGTAGTATTAGGCAGCTTGCAGCAAACTCAAACAAGGGCATGATTATATAGAAAGCCTGAAAAGTATTTTGTCCACATAAATATTTTAAACACATTTCAAATTATTTCAGGTATCTTTCTTTAAATAGTAATTCTACAATGAAAGACACACCATAATGCAATGCTAAGTCAGTTCACATTATTAGAAAAAAAATTAAACCCAAAAAAATAATTGGAGAATGAATTTAGTAGTTACCAAAAAAAATAAACAATATGTTTAAATAATCAGAGAAGAAATTTGTGGTAAATGCTTAAGCCAAGTTCATAGCTGAGTACTACTTTCTAAGTTATTAAAATATTTTGCTTTTAGCATTGGCTTTTACATAAATATTGTAACTTTTAGTATTTAAGCTATGCTTTTATATTATTACTTGATACATAAAATGTTTTGATTACAAATAAACAATTGCTTGACATTTAACTTTGAATATGTTTTCAACAAAGTATGCAAAGTGTCTTTTTAATGCCATCTTACTCTCATTCATGTATTTATTATTCCATTTAAGAATAGTAATTGTAATAACTTTGAGTGCTGTGGCAAACTGAAATGATAATTCACATTCTTAGATTTAAATTCTAGGTCTTTGTCATTTGTTTTCATTATGGTTTTTTTTTTTTGCACTGCCTTTCTCCTCTGTAGTGTGTGGGATCCATTATATTGATGGACACAAGGAAATGAGGATTGTAAAATCTTTATTAAAATAATTACTGGTGGTAAACTCTGTAGAGTTTTAGGATAGTTATGGTTGGGGGGAGGGGAGTTGAAGGGTTGGTTTGTTTGGTTGGTTTGTGGGTTTTTTTTAATCTTCATGCTCAAAACAAGTTTATCCCAAAGATTTAATTTCAGGACAAATTTTAGGGAGAAACTAAGATAGGAAAACTATCCCATTTGTGGTCATTTATGCAAGTACTGCTTACTCACTGTGCTTATATATATTGGTCTTGCATAAATGACTTTTTTTTTTACTTTTCGTAGTTTACGTACTGAGTAAAAAAATCAGTCTTAACTGCTCCACAGCTTTTGGTGCTCTCCCCACCAATCTTGGGTTTTTTCTAGCTAAAGAACTGATCTCACTTTATTATAATTTGCTGGTAAATCAAAGTGTCTTTACATGCAAAGATGAAAGCTACATTATCTTCAGTAATTACTTTTCAAGTCAAAGTGGTGGTTTTCTTGCACTTTTCAGTCCTCTTCTAACAGATAGAGAAATGTGTTAAGATGCTGCAGAACTTCAAGACACAGCCTAACTATTTTAACTCGTATTATATTTGCCTTGCTTCTGAAATAATGTTCTTCACTGTTCTTCTGTTTAGATTCCATTGTTGAGTGCCACTGTAGTTAATCTACAAGTGCACGTAAACTGAAAAACTGCGGAAAAGAGAGGCTGGAAATGTTTGGAAAAACCTTTGTATTTTGAAGCAGGATTCTTAACTCATGAATAGAAATTAAGTCCATCTTATGCCTCAGATCATAAAAGGAACGCAAGTTCAATGTGTATTCTTTTCTTTTATTTGAAAAATACAGTATTTACATCAGAAATAAATATGAAAAGAGACGACCTTTTTAAAATATGATGTGCATTTTCTCTGGCAAAAAAAAAAATTACTATCTACTCCTACAGACTGGTACACAATAGTACCCAGCTATTCAAAATAAAAGCAATCCAAATAATAAATACACTTGATGGATCACTACACTATAATCTAAAAAATTAGTGAACACATTTAGATAATTTTTGTGTCCTGGTTTCAGCTGGGATAGAGTTAATTTTCTTCCTAGCAGCTGGCATAGTGCTGTGTTTTGGGTTTAGTACTAGAAGAATGTTGATAACACCCTGATGGTTTAGTTGTTGCTAAGCAGTGCCTAGACTAGTCCAGGACTTTTTCATCTTCTCCTGTTTGGCCAGGTGCATAACAAAGCTGGGAGGGGGCACAGCCAGGACAGCTGACCCCAACTGGCCAAAGGGCTATTCCAGACCATATGACATCATGCTAGTGGGGATTTAGTTGGTCAGGGGGAGAGCTATCGCTGCTCGGGAAGGTCTGGGCATCAGTCGGCGGGTGGTGAGCAATTGCACTGTGCATCACTTGTTTTGCATATTCTGTATATTCTCTTACCGTTCTCATTATCACTATTGTTATTCTTTTCTCTTATTAAACTGTCTCTATCTCAGCTGATGGCTCTTACTTTTTTTTTCTGATTCTCTCCCCCATCCCACTGAAGGGGACGGGGGGGAAGTGAGCGAGTGGCTATGTGGTGCTTAGTTGCCAGCGGGGTTAAACCACCACATTTTTGGTTTAAAAAGACCATGTAAGTAGAAGTCTGGTTTGGACAGGCAATTGTCTGCTGTGTATGCATACTGGCTTTCAGAGTGCATATTGGCAATTTCTCTTCACTGCTCAGTTCATTGGCTAAATTCAAACCAAGCAGCCAAAATGTTCATTTCTTCATGTAAAGCAATGTGCAAACCATTGAACTGAAGAAAAGCTGAGTGAGCAGTGCAGAAAAGATGGAATTTGTCTTAGACATGAGGCCTTAAGATATACACAGTATGTCTTAAAAGTATATGGCAAATTTATGTCGTATCACTCCTTTGAGGTTCCAGTCTGGGGCCCACTACATCACTTTCCCAAGCAGAATTTAAGAACACTGAAAGATTTCATCATTGTTTCCTGGAGATGCAAGGAAGGGGTGGATCAGCATGACATAAGTACCAGTGACTCCTGTGACAGTGGTGGGGAGTAGGAAAACAGGGGGAGGGATGGGAGTGTGATCTTCCCTTCTTTAACTGTGCTGCCATTAGAGATTGCATCTGTGGTGGAGCAGAAAACGGACATAAAAAAGGTCCAAACCAAGACCACAAAATCTCGAGGCTGCAAAGACTTTCCTTACATGGAGCTGCCAGGGAGGAACCCCACTTGGAGGGCAAAACCAGCTGGGGACAGCATTCAACAGATAAACTTATCATGAAAGTTTTTTATGCATTTATTTAAATGAAATAAAGATGCCAGGGATGCCTAGTATGCAGCACAGAAAGAATTCAGCCTTTTTGCCCTTTTGCTTCAGCAGTAGCCTTAGCACAGAAACACGCTCTGGACTTAATGGCTATGCAAGAGGCATTTGCAATAGCGCTCTGACATAGCTTATTTTAATGATCTGCCTGGTAAACTGTCTGCAGGGTTACTTCGAGGCAAAGTTTGTGCTTTATGCCATACCTTCTTCTAGCACAAAGTTGAGTCCAGTGTGACCTGAGCAGCCTTTTCCTATAGGAAGGGGATTTTTTTTCTCCTGTCTTTCTCTACTGAGTCAATAGATCATGCACCTCCTTTAGAATCCTCTTTCCTCCAAGACATCTCTCTCCAGGAGATAAATTCTCTGTGTGTGTGTGTCTTCTTGAAAGGATAGGCACAATCCTTATTCTTTCTAATTTCAGTCTTTTTTTCTAAAGATTGATTAACAAAACAACCAAAATAAGTCACCTACTGGTACCGTTTTCCCACTACTAGGACCTCTGAAAAAATGACGAATGTGGCAAAATCAGAACTCAGCAGCTTGAGTGCCTTTCCTGCATTGATAATTTTTATTTGCATTACAGTTTGAGAGGACAGTGCAGATAAATTCAAAGGAAATATAGAGCTGAAGCTGACATTAGTCTTAGCTTTACTTGGTTTTACCTCTGTAGTCAGTGCTATTCAGTGCAGCTATCTGGGATTCCTCTGAAACAATTTAAAACAGCGATTCATCAAATTACTTTGGTGATCCACTTGTTAGGAAAAAAAATCTTTGTCAAAACCAAATGGGGGCAAGAACATACAGCTACAGGCTGCAGCACTGCCTGACTATTTCTACCTGTGTGTCTCACCACTGCTTCAGCCGAGCGAGGCGGGGGGCTGGCCGGTTTTCACTCCGGAGTCACTACCTTTTGCCAGGTGCTCCATTACACCACATGGGCATGCCAGCTCAGTTGCTGTGTCTTTACCTCACTCTGGTTTATGGTGGAGACATGCCCAGAGCAGCTGTCAGGCCACTGCCAGGACCCTGTATCAGTCAGAGCAGGGATCTGAACCCCGTCCTCTCCCACCAGCCACCGCCAACAGGGTACAGCTTTATCTCTAGCTATGCATTTTAACAAAAATAAAATGTTAAGTTATTATAATACTTTACACTAGAATTACACTAGAATTACACTAGAGGTAGACTGCAAAATATATTTAATATTCTTGTAGAACTGCTACCCAATAGGAAAACAATTTTTATTCCATGAAATTTCTAAAGTATTCATAAACGCAATTCCTACTTTTGTCGCCCCATAAATTACTAAGCACATAATTTACAATGTTCCAGCCACCTATATGATTACTGTATCAGGTATATTGCAAAACTTCAGAAATTCATGGAAACACCATTAATCATGAAGCGCTAACCTGAATGTTAGCTCAGCTTCTCTTACTAACCCCAGTAAACCTGCTTAATTAAGAAAGGAATGCAGCATCCTTTTAAAGCCTGAGGTATCACTGGCTTAAAACATCAATCATATTTTAAAAACAAATTTTTGTTTGAAATATTGGTAGTCAGCTTCCATCCTGGTGAGAATATTTTTTGCTTAAAGTAATTGTAACAATGGATACATGTCCTGGGAAAGGAATATGCTTTTATTATCACTCCAAAATATTTTTGCTCCTTCCTAAAGTATGATCTTCACAGAGATCACCCAGCAATTCTTGCCTCCCCGTGGAAGCGGAACAATTTAAATTCAGTTGTCAACAAAGCTTTCCAAGTCTGAAAAAGCAGTAGAATACTATAGTTAATAGGCTTTGTAAATCCTTAAAATAACGTTGTTTTCAGTAATACACAGACATGTAACTTTATGTTTTTAAAATGCTTGTCCATATATGTGCTTTCTAGAAAACGTCTTGTTCATCACCTGTAACCAAATTCAAAGATAAACTTTTCATAAGAACAAAGCAAAAAACCCAACCACCAGCCCCAAACCAAACCAACCTGCAAAACCGACACTTAAACCTAGCAGATTTACAGTATATTTATGTGAAAGGTGTTTGGGGAGTAAATGATTTAGCAGGGGGTTAAGCTGCCACGTCAGACGCCAGGGCAGCCGAACATGCCACGGTGCTGGCAGGAGCAGAGCGGTGTGCAGCAGGACTGATGCAGGCTCTTGTCACCCCAAGACACATCCAGGGGATGCCACCGTTCCTGGTTGTCCCTGGGTCCTCTGCAGCGTTTACGCGAATAGCCGCGCTTGGCTGCTGGGCAAAGCCTTTCCTCTGAGCTGTGCTTCCACGTACGCTGGAGGCAGCTTTAAGCTGCAAGGAGCTTTTCTGCCCTCCTGACAGCGTGTTTCTGCCACTGTGCTCTCCACGCCTCTGTGCTGGTACGAGGACTTGTGTAGCCAGGCAGTGAACCCGAGGGGTGAAATCCTAGGTGTTAAAGCAAGCCTCGTTGAAAAAGAAAGACAGTTAATGGCTAAGTTTATTTCAGAAATTAACATGTAAACTGGTTCATCATCCAAAAGGTTTCTGACCCATGCTAAAGAATATCATTGCTGATTTTGTTTGATCTTTCTAAATACTGATTTGATCATTCTTTAATTATTTAAACACTTAAATTCTTCTCAGCTCTTATTCAAGTTGTTATATATTGTCCAACCTTATCTCCATTAAAACACCCTGTGAACAGAAAGAATAAGTCAGTGACCCTTTACTTGACGATGAAGAATAAATCAATGAGTGACTGAGTATGTGTAGTGCTTTCATTCTGTGTTGGCCATTGACTCCTTGATAAGAGACCAAATTTAAAAGGGAGGATTTTCAAATATCCTTGTGCCATTTTCTGACATACGAGATGTAACACCTTTTCCAGTGTAAAAATCCACATTGCTGCATTCCTGCTGTCAGACTCCATGAAAGGCTCTCTGCAAGTCAGCATAATGGCTGGGAATGGGAAAGTGTGAAGGCAACAGTTTGAGAAAAATCTGCGTTTATTCAAACAGCCGGGGTTTAAATGATTGCAGTGCTCTAAAATAAAGAGTTATGTAGTGTAGGACAGAATAAAGGGCAAATCTTACAATTTTACAGTTGTATATTGGAAACCAAAGCAAATTCAATTCATTTCAGAAGCATCCAAGTCACACAGAGCAGCCACTGTCAGGACCCCCAGGAACGACTCCTACCTACCCTTCTCATAGCATTCATAAACACCTCTTTTTTCTTAAAGAAACCTGCAGTCCTGCATGGTTCTGGTTTCCTTTGATTGCATTAGTGTTGACTCCCATTAGTACTAATTATCCTTTTTAGTGCCTTATTTCAGATGGCTAATACTTGCTGTAATGCAAGTTGCATAAATTAACTCCCTTCTGAACAGGGAGAGTAGATTGGAAGATCTTTGGGGCGAGAATTATTCCTTCTTTTTCTATCTAAAAAGTCCCTAGGTGTAACTAGCCTTTCTTATCTTGGTCAAAGGCTCATAAGCACTGCCGTAATAGAAACACAAACGCCTGCATGCCATTGCCAATGCATAATTTAATGTAGCTAACATGGTGCAGAGGGAATTATAAGTCTTGAGGTGGGACCACGAGACGCTGCGTTACAACTTGGCCCCTGTAATAATTACAACAACGTATTTTGTTGTGCAGCCTTTCTCACTGCTGTTGACCAAAACCTTACAAAAAAGCATTATATTTTGTTGCTTTTACTACTACTAGATTTAATATAAGAATAATTTAATTCATTGTCTTGCTGTGACTTATGTTTTACAATTGCAACCCATTCTCTCAACATTACAAAATAAATGCTCCCATGCAAAATATGTAAATGTATTATATTTTACGTTTAGCCTCAGAGCAAAGTAAACATGTCAAAACCAACAACTCCCAGTGCTTTCATTGCTAAAAACCACATAATCTAAAATCCCGTATTTTATTTTATTTTATTTGATTTTGATGAACATTTATGTTTCAATTCTTAAAAGTAAGCAGTGATAGTAATAATTCCTGAGGATGCATGGTAACCAGCAGGGTTAGAGGAATGTCATAGCAGAGTTTTATCTCAATCACAGTGCACAGAAAGAATTTATTTCAGCTGATCTGTGTAATAGTTATGGGAATAACAGCCACAGATCTCTTACCCTTTAATCTCCAGCCACTTAATACTGAATATAATAAAAACATGTTTGTGTGCATATGTGCATATACATAAATATTTACAATGCAGCCACCATTTTACACTCTGGCAGACTTTCATAACTGTGCTTCCCAATAAGTGCAAACGTAGAAATGAAATGCTGCAGGGGAGCAAGGAGTGTCAGTGAAATGAGGCACAGTTGGTATGCTTAAGCCTCCAGTCTGGAAATTCAGGTATCATGGTTATATCTGCAGCCATGTATCCCCCTCATTAGCAGTGAACAAACTGGGCCACATGTCACTGAGGATTATGTACACACCATAGCGTGAAAGAACAACTGGAAAACAAAAGAAAACAACTTGGTCCTCGTTTGCTCTAACAGAAATAATTTTTCGGTGGGCTGTGCTTAACTTGAGCCTTTGAAAAATGCCTGTGAGCAGCTTGCAAGTGGCGTGAAATTAATTTTGTCCTAAATTTAGGTCTCTGGTGTGTAGGTACCATCAGGAGTATTATGGTGCTCAGGGTCCCATTTGGGTCGTTCAGCATGGTCAGGGTGGGCAGGAGATGCTCAGCAGGGTAGAGAGGAAGCTAAAACACCCTCGTACCACAGCCATGCCGCTGCAGTCAATGGCTGGGAAGGGATTCGGGTCTCTCCCCCAACATCTGGCTGCCCCTCAAGTGGAGAGTGTCTGTCCCCAGGTCCCACACTGAACTCTCCAGGGGGACAGGATGGCCACAGCGGCAGGGGGTGCCCTCCTCCACCCCCGGCGCCCACACCAGTCGCCTCTCCCCGGCCACCAGCTTGCAGAAGCCCGTGCTTCCTGGTAAAGGGCTGACAGACTGGCACCGATTGACAACAGGAATAATCCAAATATACGCAGTGGGGGAGGTCAAAAGTTTCCAGTCAAGGGATGCCTTTCAGGAGGGAGGATCATAACTCTATTTTTATCCACTTTTTCCACATAAATATTACATAAAAGGACCCCATTTTAAAAGGATGTTCAGATGCAACAGGTAAGCACACAAATACTAGACAAATGCTAAGTTATTAATTCCTACCATTAACTGACTCTTCTTCTGCACACGCATGGGATGATTCAGTCTTTATTAGGCCACATCATTTTGATTTGGATGGCTGCTTGCATCATTTGCTAAATCAGTAGCTATTCAGTATCTTTTTTCTCCTCCTCATTTGACCTATATTGCCATGGCCCATTTAGCATACACCTTATATCACTTTTTTTTTTTTTTTAAATGGCATTGTTCACCTTTCTGGAGAATGCATGGACTAGGTATAAGCCTGGCTGTATTGGAATATGCCCACATCCCTGATACTGGGCCTCTGGGGAACAAAGTAATGGAGGAGTCTCATTAATCAAGAGAAGATACAGTTTTGTGATTACATGATTTGGCCATCTCCCTAGAATGAATGAATTCTGGGTTTCATCCTCAGGTGACTGAATATTTCTCATATTTTATCCCATGACTAGTTACTATGAAATAAAATAAAAAAAAAAAGTGTTTCCAATGGCCTTAGTCCAACCTTTTTCTTTCTAATTACTGGTCTTGAATAGATAAGCTTTATGTGAGGTTTTAGATCTTTGAAGGTGTTACTTTGATTCCTAGACTTTCTTTTCCCCAAAAGAAAATGTTATTAAAATTCTGCTGGGAAGTCTTGGAATATTCTCTTGTGGCAGCATATCCAGTTCAGCAGGGATAATCCTCACCAGAAAATTTATTGAGAACATTATTTTAGCCCAAACATAGATCCCCTGAAGGGCCAGTATGCTGATGGGATTGTTAAAGTTGTTGTGATGTGGTTATGCTGTTGTTATAATTGTTGTTAGATATAATGACTGTAGAAAGTGTGAGATTTGAAGCCATGGGGCATGTTAGACATTACAACTAATTATAACTGTGTGCATGACTACCAGCTCTGTCTGTAGGATGGTACACCTAGGAGGATGTCTATGTGTGTAAGGAAATCAAAATTTAAAAATCACTATGAAGAAACAATAAATCCCTCATGAATAGAATTTGTATATAAGCATTTTGAGCATATTTTTGCCTGTACCAAATTACTAAATCCTTATGTATTGCTAAATCTTTGCTGAAAAGCATGGAGAGATCATTTCTGCATGTGTTTGCAAACTGCAGTATATAGGGATGAGTGAAGTCCTGATTAGCAATGTTTTACTGTATAACTATAGATCAGTGTAGGAGTGAGAAGGAAGACAAAGACCTCAACACAAATTGCAAAATATAGTAACAATTGCTTCTCTTTTCATGACGTGTGCATTACCACTTAGCTTTTAAAACTTCTGTAAAATGTGTATATCAGAAATGTATGTCCCTATAATATACGTACTTCCCAGTGCAAATTTCTTGAAGCTGACATGTTTCTAATAATTTTTGGGTGACTAGTACTGGAACAAAAAGTAGAGGGGATTTATTGAAAAGGACTGAGAAATAACTATGAAGGGTCACATATTAGACTGACTGCAGGAAAATTATACTCAACAACATCCAGTGATTGCATTGAAATGATTCTTCATTAAGAGTCAGGAAATAACTACAGAAGGCCAAGAGTGAGTGCAGGAAAATTATTTCCAACAATGAGCAAGGATTGCATTGGAAAACAATTCATTGTGACACCTTATTAATAAGAAATCTACCTAACAATAAAACCACAGAGTTCTCTTTTCTATAACTAGAATGAAAAAAATCTTTATTTTCTGATTTTATCTGATCAAAATGTCTTTCAGTAAGGGGATGTAATTCTTTATGCACCACCTACCAGTTTTGCCACATACATAAGCCATAAAATGAATGTAAGCATTCATTTATAGAATTAAAGTACTGCAAAATTATTTTAATGCACATAGTAATGAGGCCTAAGTTTTTAAAAATAGATATGACCTCCAAGGGATTTTATTAGGACTCATTTTATAATGAGTGAATTTGCATGAATTGTCCATGGAAGGAGAGTACGAGTACTAACTCTTGGTCACTTTTGGCAATGTCTGTCTTCCAATATGGTAATTTCATTATAAAGATTTATCACATACAAGCAGAAAATGTATTGAGTTCCTTCCAAGATAGATATTTGTTTGAACAGGTAGAAACCTATCTCCCACTTCTTTTTTCCACATATTTTTTTTAAAATAAATATTTTCAAATTTCAAAATCATTTAAGATATGAAATAGAATCATCAAATCATAGAATCATTTAGGTTGGAAAACACCTTGAAAATCATCAAGTCCAACACTGCCATTCCGCCATTAAACCATGTCCCCAAGCACCTCATCTACCTGTCTTTTAAATACCTCCAGGGATGGGAACTCAACCACTTCCCTGGGAAGCCTGTTCCGATGCTTGTCAACCCTTTTGGTGAAGGAGTTTTTCCTGATGTCAAATCTAAACCTGCCCTGGTGCAACTTGAGGCCATTTCCTCTTCTCCTATCGCCTGTAAATGGGGAGAAGAGACCAACACCCACCTCACTACAACCTCCTGTCAAGTAGTTGTAGAGGGCAATAAGGTCTCAGCCTCCTTTTCTCCAGGCTAAAAAACCCCAGTTTCCTCAGCCATTCCTCGTAAGACTTGTGCTCCAGACCCCTCACCAGCTTTGTGTGTCTCCTCTGGACATGTTCCAGCAACACAACATCTTTCTTGTAGTGAGGGGACCAAAACTGAACACAGTATTTGAGGTGCGGCCTCAGAAGTGCCGAGTACAGGGGCATGATCACTTCCCTACTCCTGCTGGCCACACTATTCCTCATACAAGCCAGGACGCTGTTTGCCGCCTTGGCCACCTGGGCACACTGCTGGCTCATATTCAGCCGGCTGTCAACCAGTATCCCCAGGTCCTTTCCTGCCTGGCAGCTTTCCAAACAAGCTGTCTACTATGGGACGCCTGATCAAGGGGAGCCTACTGATGAAGCCTTCTTCCTCCAGCTCCAGGAGGCTTCACCCTCACAAGTTTTCATCTTACTGAGGATCATCAACCACCCCGACATCTGCTGGAAAAGTAACATGGAGAGCTGCATGCAATCCAGGAGGTTCCTAGAATGCATTGAGGACAACTTCTTAAGCCAGGTAATAGACACCCCTACCTGAGGGGATGCAATACTGGACCAGATAGTTACCAATGCAAGTGAGCTCATCAGAGATGTCAAGACTGGAGGCAGGCTGGGCTGCAGTGACCATGCACTGGTGGAGTTCATGCTCCTGAGGGATATGGGAGAAGAGAGGATTATAGTCAGGACCCTAAATTTTAGGAAAGCAAACTCGCAGATCTTCATGGAGTTTGTCAGAAGGAACTCCTGGGAAATCGTCGTCAGGGACAGGGGAACAGAACAGAGCTGGCAGATCTTTAAGGATGTGTTCCATAGAGTGCAAGAGCAGGTGTAAGAAATCAGGCAAGGAAGGGAAGAGACCAGCACAGCTGAGTCAAGACATGCTGTTCAAATTAAAGAGCAAGAGGGAACTGCACAGGCAGTGGAAGCAGGGACAGGCATCCTGGGAAGAGTGTAGGGATGCTGCCCAGTTGCATAGGGTTGGGGTCAAGAAAGCCAAGTCATGGCCGAAGCTGAATTTGGCAAGGGATGCAAAGAATAACAAGAAGGGCTTCTACAGGTATGTCAACTAGAAAAGGAAGGTTAAAGAAAGCATAGCCCCTGATGAACAAGAATGGCGACCTAATATCAGCAGATGAGGAGAAGGCTGAGGTACTCAACAACTTTTTTGCCTGTCTTCACTGGTAACCTCTCTCCTCACCCCTCCCAAGTTGATGGAACACAAGATGGGAACCAAAGGGGTAAAGCCCCTCCCACTGTAAGGGAAGATCAGGTCCGTGACCACCTGAGGAACCTGAACGCACATAAGTCCATGGAACCTGAGGAGATGCATCCCAGAGTCCTGAGGGAATTGGCCAATGTAGTCACCAAGCCACTCCCCATGATATTTGAAAAGTCATGGCAGTCAGGTGAAGTCTTTGGGGACTGGAAGAAGGGAAACATTGTGCCCCTTTTCAAAAAGGCTAGAAAGGAGGACCCTGGGAACTATGGACCTGTCAGCCTCACCTCTGTGCCTGGGAAGATCAGGGAACAGTTACTCTAAAGCACATGGAGGCCAGGGAAGTGATTCAAAACAGCCTGCATGGCTTCACCAAGGGCAAGTCCTGCCTGACGAACCTAGTGGCTTTCTACGATGGAGTGAGTGACTGCATCAATAGAGAAGGGAAAAGCAACAGATGTCATCTATCTGGACTACTGCAAAGCCTTCGATAAGGTCCCCCACAACATTTTTCTTTCTAAATTGGGGAGATATGGATTTGGTGGGTGGGCTGTTCAGTGGATAAGGAATTGGATGGGTGGTTGCATCCAGAGGGTAGTGGTCAACTGCTCTATGTCCAAATGGAGACCAGTGACAAGTGTCCCTCAGGGGTCTTTACTGAGACCAGTGCTGTTTAATATATTCATCAATGACATACACAGCAAGATCGAGTGTTCCCGCAGCAAGTTTGCAGATGGCACCAAGCTGAGTGGTGCAGTCGGCAAACCAGAAGAATGGGATGTCATCCAAAGAGACCTGGACAAGCTGGAGAGGTGGGCCTGTGTGAACCTCATGAGGTTCAACAAGGCCAAGTGCAAGGTCCTGCACCTGGGTTGGGGCAACCCCCAGTATCAACACAGGCTGGAGGATGAAGGCATCGAGAGCAGCCCTGCCGAGAGGGACTTGGGGGTACTGATGGATGAAAAGCTGGACATGAGCCAACAATGCACGCTGGCAGCCCAGAAAGCCAACCGTATCCTGGGCTGCATCAAAAGCAGCGTGACCAGCACTTCAATGATTCTGTCTCTCTGCTCTGTTCTGGTAAGCACTCACTTGGAGTACTGCATCCAGGTCTGGAGCCCTCAGCACAAGAAGGACATGGAACTGTTGGAGCGGGTCCAGAGGAGGGCCACAAAGATGATCCGAGGGCTGGAGCACCTCTCCTATGAGGACAGGCTGAGAGAGTTGGGCTTGTTCAGCCTGGAGAAGAGAAGGCTGTGGGGAGACCTTATAGCAGCCTTCCAGTACTTAAAGGGGGCCTATAGGAAAGATGGGGATAATCTTTTTAGTAGGGACAGCTGTAACAGGACAAGGGGTAATGGTTTTAAACTAAAACAGGGTAGGTTTAGACTGGATATCAGGAAGAAATTCTTTACAATGAGGGTAGTAAAATACTGGAACGGGTTGCCCAGCAAGGCAGTGGAGGCCCCATCCCTGGAAACATTCAAGGCCAGGTTGGACGGGGCTCTGAGCAACCTCATCTGGTTAAAGCTGTCCCTGCTCACTGCAGGGGGGTTGGGCTAGGTGACCTCTAGGGGTCCCTTCCAACCCAAAGCATTCTATGATTCTATTATGTAAACAAGTCTAAATTATGACATTATTTTCAATATAGGTATGTGATTGTTTTGAAATAAAATTTAATTTTTGGTTAGTGGGTTTTTTTAAAAGAACACAAAAAACCTCCACAAAGTGAAGTTCTCTTTCACATAAGATGTTTTCACAGCAGGCATTCCCATCTCCGTGGCAGCTGTAGGTGCTTCCAAGTTTTGGGTTCATCCCTTACTGTTACCTACCTCCATATACAGTAAACTTTTGAGTCCGTATAAATAAGAGGTTTCACAGGATTTGAAGATAGAGATAACATTATTTCATATATATAAATAATACACTTTAGTTTCACCAATTAGCTTAGACAGTTTTAATCAGAAAGTTGCTAAATCTTTATCTCTTTTGTGTACCTGAACCACACTTCAGGGGCAGCATGTCTGCTTTTTCTTCTCCCTCAGTGACAGCAAATACAGAAATTTCATGCATCCCACCCTCATAAAGCACTGGGTAAATCCCCACAGACAGTTGAACACATCTGGTGAAAGCCAGCCCCCATTTTCTGTACAAAGAAGATCTTAACGAAGATGGTTTTGCTGGCACCTTCACAGACAACAGGCAAAATAAGCAACAAAGAACCGAGGGTAATTTTTTTCAGATCCCTCTTCACTCTCTTAGCAAGTTGCAGAAAATTCAGAAAGACAGGAAGAAGACATTTCTTGTTCATAATCACTATAAAAGGAAGCTCTGTAGTCTTCCTCTTCCCCTGAGCTATTTTACCTGCAAGACCACCTCGTGAGAATGTTTCTTATATCACTCAGTCATTTTCTTCCAAGCACTGTTGTTCCTCCCCCCCCAATTTACCCCCACAATATTATTTATTAATAAACAGAAAGGTTCTACTTTCATTGCTTGCACAGTTTGCTCCTTGTATGTTTCGAAAGAACAGAAATAAAAAGAAAATTAAATAAATGGAAATACTATGTAAGGGAGATTACATCAGTTTTATTTGGTTCATAAAAAATTAATTAGAAAGGCAATTATCTGTCCAATTCCAAAGACAATCTTCTGCCAGAAAAATTTTAGAACTGGTACAGGCACTCTGGATGCTTCATGATATGAAAGGAAGCAATGTATGGTGCTCTTTTTAGCTTTCAAGTCTCTGCCTACAAGTCAGTAGGCAGATAGATAAGTATTTCAGAATCTATGATTGAGATCTGTCGTTACAGCTCTCTCTTCAAAAAATTACAGAATATAAAAATAAATTTCCTGTAGAAGTACTGATGATCTCTTCTGGGAGAATCTCAGAGAGCCTTTAGCTTTTTCTGAGAGTAATGTCTTCAATACATTCAATACAAAAGCCACCACTAAAACCCTTTCAAAACAAGTCTGTGAGTGAAAAAGTGGAAAGACTACTTACTTAAAAATTTTCAAATGCTCCGTTCTCTATGCTGTGATCTTTTATTACCTAAGAAAGAAGGCAGGTGAATGGAAACAATACCTGATTTGCCAAATGCCTGCATGCTTTTACGAAAATCTGTCTTGGCTCCTTAGCCACTGAGTTTTGGATATGTGTAAGTGGCGGAATTCTTGCTTTGCTCTTAGCCTGCAAACACAGCAACACAGTATATAAAAATATTCGTCATTACCCAATTACTCTTTGGGGGAACAGTCTTAGGACTAGTTAACTATCCTCTGGTATGGATCAGGAAGAATTGCTTACCAGTACAGACACCAGACACCATATGAGAAGATACAGACGGATTCATTTGAATATCAAGCTCATTTCTCCATTTCATACAAATGAATCTTAGGAAACATGGCACATATCTAAGTGCTAAAAAGGCAGAAAATAATCAGCACCATCAGGAGTGGTTGGGAATGTGTCCCAGGGAGAAGCCTTGTGGGAAAAACTCAGAATTTGCCTTCTCATGAACAGGCTTAGAGCTGAGATGATGCAATCTGGACCACCTGACCTCTCTAGGCATTACAGGTTGGATATTGGTTTATGTGCTTTACATTCAAATCCAGATGCAAAGTTCAAAGAGCTTTATTGCATGAGACATATAAAATCAGAGAGTGTTTCAGAAACAGGCTAAAGGCTTTGCTCATAGCTCTCTTCATGACTGAAAGTAAAGTTAGTAAAAAAGGATTGTGAAGGAACAAGCCACAGTAATTACAACTGCAATCACATTACCCCTCAGGTCTTTGTTTTGGTTCTCGATTTAAATATAATTGAAAACCTTTCTCAGCAAAATATTTGTGAAACACAGTAGAGGAGAGATCAGTCCTGAAATCAGAGCCTAGTGTTTTAGAAAGGAATGATAGTTGCTTACTCTAAAGGAATAAGTGCATTTGCTCCTCTCACTGAGAATATGGGAAAAAGAAAGAAGTACTTTTGTTAGTGTGTCAGTTCTTATATTCACTAGGGAATAACCAGACCTCTATCCTAGAGCTTTCATGATCTTCCTCACACCCCACGAAACTACAGAACTATGTAGAACAGCGCACAAGGGTGGAGTCACATTTAAGGGATAATGTGCTAGATAAATTTACAAGCAATGATTAGACATATATACATATATATTTAGCATTGATAATATTAAAGACAATTGTATTTCTTTATTATACTAAGAGTATGTATGTTAAGTCATGTAGTATGCAGGCTCAGTAACTTTTCATCTTCTTTTGCGAATCACACTGCATTAAACATCCAGAAAAACTGCATTGACAATCACACATCAGTTATCTTTGAGAATTGCGAAACCAGATCAAATTTCTAAACAAACAAACAAAAAACCCACATCAACATCTAAGAAATAAGAGGAAATAAAATGCAGGCACAGGCAGTTACCTCTTGAACTACTTTAATCACCTAGGAACACAACCTATCCAAGTAGTTCTCTAAGCTGCATTGTTCCCACTCAGATTTATTCAAGCAACTTAGTTTCTTAGAATGTGAATATCACAGCAGGGAGCAGTTTGTAAACATTGTTTACTACTGAAAATACCACTGAAGAGCATTGCTTTCTTGTTTCATGTGTTCATTATAATTACATGATTCTGTTCGCAAGTTCTTTCTCCTTTCCTTCTTGTTACTAATGAGCAAAGCTAAACAAAACTTTAAAAAAAAAAATCAACTTGGCCCTCACTACTGAGTCTGCTGTCCAGCCCTATTTACCTGAATTGTTGAAATAAATTAATAACTTGTATATAAGAAAGTGTTGTACTTTAACCAGAGGGCAGCTAAACACAAAACACAGCGCTATACCAGCTACTAGGAAGAAAATTAACTCTATCCCAGCCAAAACCAGGACAGAATGTACGTTTATATTTAAGTAAATTTACCAGTTACATAAGTGGAGACAAATTTATAAATCTAAACATCCAAAGAAAATAAATTGCATATTTGCCCAGAGCCTTCAGGGGATATTGAATAAGCCATCAGTATTCAGTGGCTCATCCTTACCATATACTTCTTTAAGAAATCATCAAGTTTGTGGACAAAAAGATTGTATCCAGTTGGGAGGCAAGGTACGAGTGACTACAGAAACTCCCCTCCTTATATTCCCAGGCACTAGAGAAGCAACATCCTCCCTTCTCTAGTGTATTACTTCCTATGGAGTACTGAAAAAGAGAGTGACCTACTTACCTTTCACTTCCCTTCAACCCAACTAAGTCAATCAACTCCTTCCTCCCCCTTTACAGATAAATGACCATGCCCGATGTTCTGCTGGGATGCCTTATTGTGAATTTCTTTAAGGACCAAAAACCTTTCTGAGATTAGTCATCACCCAAACTCTATGTTATTTTCACTCCTGTTTCTTGACAGCTGGGTATTATACAGAATGTCTAGTCCTTCCACGCTAAAGATTTGCCAGCTCAAGTTTAAGTTTGTATTCTACCAAAGAAAGAGACTTAGTGAGGTGTGGTGATACAAACAGTACTATAAGTACTGTTTATGTACTTATAATAACTGTATACAGTATATAACTGTAAACAAACATAAGAGCACCTCTCTTATGAGGACAGGCTGAGAGAGTTGGGCTTGTTCAGCCTGGAGAAGAGGAGGCTGTGGGGAGACCTGATTGCGGCCTTTCAGTATCTAAAGGGGGCCTATAAGAAGGACGGGGAAAATCTTTTAGCAGGGCCAGCTGTGACAGGACAAAGGGTAGTGGTTTTAGACTAAACCAGGGTAGGTTTAGACTGGATATAAGGAAGAAATTCTTTTCAATGAGGGTGGTGAAACACTGGAATGTATTGCCCAGAGAGGTAGTGGAGGCCGCACCCCTGGAAACATTCAAGGCCAGGTTGGACGGGGCTCTGAGCAACCTCATCTGGTTAAAGCTGTCCCTGCTCACTGCAGGGGGGTTGGGCTAGGTGACCTCTAGGGGTCCCTTCCAACCCAAAACATTCTATTCTATTCTATATAATATACTGGTCTCCGTACAAGTTCAGTCTATGTGTGTTTTCACTCCAAGATACTCAAAAATTATATTATAATAAAAACTTGACACTGCTGTATTCTTCCAAGTGTCATTTGCAAGTGACCTTCAGTGTATGACACCATTCTGTTAAAGTTGCATCTAAGTATTCCACTTAAAGGTAACAGTAAGCAATGAACAGAAGCTAAATATCTGCAAATGCAGTGGAATAAGTTAATAAAGACTAAATAGAGTTTTCTTGTCAGCTTGAGGTAGTATAAGAATTTCAATATATTATCCTTTGCAGAGTAGCTTTGCAGTTTCCCAGGGAATCTCATGTAACTTTGCTGTTATTAAAAACTATCAGAATTGTAGACTAGATGAATTTTCAAAAGGGGCAATGATAGATGGTACTGGCAATCAAAAATTATAAATCTCCCATTATGTTTACCTACTTGTTAAATATTTTTATGCAGTTTTAAATTATTATTTCTTCTTCACATTATTTTAAATTGCTAGCTATTTTTAAAAGATAAGAAATAAGCCAGAAGGTGTCATATATAAAGGCATTAGTTTCTCATTTTAGTTTAGACAGTTGAGGTATGCAATTTATATTGTTGGCATAGATCACTAGAAATGCACTAAAAGTCCAGAACACACAAACTATTGGGTTCTTCCATTGTAAGACAGCATCACTCGCCCCATGAGTTCCGCAGGGGAAGTACCTACAGTGCAGCATGAGCTCCTTTGCCAATTTGCATTTCTCTCCAGTTTTCCAGGAGACTGAGATGACTGAAAGGGTGCATGGGCACGTACTGACAAGGAATACTTTGGGGTAGTCTATCAATTCTTTCTGCAGTATGCCAAGAAGGTGAAAAGGGAGAAAAACTGAAGTGTTGAGGCCAGTCTTTTGAAAAGCAGCTGAAGTAACAGGTTTTACACTTGCTGGTGGAAGCTTGGGTTAATTATAAGGACTGAAAATCTGGGGTGACTGCATAGTCCATGCCATGAAACTGTGTTTCAGAAATAAGAAATGCTAGAGAGTATATCTGTCAATGTAGAATACACTCACCTCCTGGCCTCTCAGCAGGATTAACTACTGCTTTAAACACTGCTATTCCCAAGGGTGTCACAGAAAAACTCCTGCTGTCTTCTGCAGGAGCAAGAAAGGATTTTTTGGTCTTAAATTCTCTGGGAGGGGTTATCCAAATGTAATCACACTATCAAAATTCACCTGTTGACCTGATATTCTTGTGTCTCTAGACTTCCTAGTCAGGAAGGGTAATACAGACTGCCCAAATCACATTTCTGCTTTGAACTGCTTTCTCCTGGAGCCAAACTCTCTCTCCAATGAATGCAGAGAGTCTAGGGGCTGATCTGTTGTTCGGAGCAAAACAGTATTCTGGGCAATTTTGGTTTAGTCTCAATTTTTATATAAGGTGGAAATAATGTTTATTAGGCTTCTGAGCGACTGATACTGTGATCAAGCAGTTCTGCTTATTTTTTTGTTTAAAGTCCTGCCAATTGCTTTTTCCCACTCATCATTATGGGACCATTATGTATGGTTTAGGATATATTCATTGGCATGTAAGCTGTGCTTCATTTTATTCAAATTATTATTAATCACAATGAACACAGAAGGAGCAGGTATAGGGAGAATACTTCTCTCAAATATCCAATGTTTGGATGACTATTTGAAAAAAATATTTTTTTTTGGGGGAAATAAATAACTTCTAAGGTAGAAGTTCAACTGAAGAAACTGTTAAGAAAACACAGTAATGTGTCTCATTACTTGATTCAACCCCTAGAATGACAGTTTTGGCTCCTACCTTTATTAAAACTGTCTTCAGAGGGCAGGTAAAACAGTTGCTGAAATGGTTTGAAAACTTGAATAAAAATATGAAATAGTACTGAGAAAGTTGTAGAGGAAATTACCCAAGATAAAGCAAAATTCTTTGTCAAATAGTTCAGTCAGGAATTGAGAAACTTCATCTAAATATTTTTAAAACTTATGATTAAGAAAAAAGTATACTTTTTGAAACTTTATTGTAACAGAAAAATTGACCAGTTCCATGTCCAGGTAGTAGAAAAATACCAGATTCATGCAGTAATTTTGTGTTGGTTTTGGTATTCAACTAGCAATTGCTCTGTAAGAAATACAGGCATGAGTAGTCTTGGATAAACACGCTATCCTGCAAAAACCTGCTTCCAGTATTACACATCTACAGTAAAGTTTTAATAACCTTCTTTGTTACAGGAAGCTTCAAATCTTCTGCATTTACTGAAAGTTTAAGTATTCTAAACTGTTTCACAGCCCTCTGTTATAGTGATATCAATTCTCTTTCGAAGAATCATCTTTTATCTAATCTTTAATCTCGGTTTCTTTTGTTGGCAAGGAGGTTGTTTAACAGGATTGTAAAGTCAGTGCAAAAAAGTCTTACTGACAGTAGTAAGAACTGAATTGAGTTTAGAAATCCCTATTTCTGATTTTTTTTATGACATGCCTTATTTTTATGAAAACAATATTTAAAAATGACTGATGCTGCTTACTCATGATATTCCATGAGAAAAAAAATCTGTCAGTCTTCACTGTGCATTTTTTCCAGTAAAATAAATAGAAAAATCTGTTGTGTCTCAGACATGGAAGTCTCTGTTCCCTGGGGAACTTGTTCTCTTAGCATTGGCATCAATATACAAGAAATCCTGTCCCTTGATTGACAAAGTGCTTTATTTTGAACTGCTGGCATCTGTGGAAAATTGTTTACCAAATGGTGGCACTCATATTGTCCTTTCATAAGATGAAAACAGCTTTTTATAGCATGGCAAATTAACATTACTACTCCTTCTGTTTTGAAAAAAAATACAAAAGATAACACTGATGGTGCTAAAATTCTGCAGAAATTTATGTCCTGAAGTAAGTGTTTAAAAACACCTATTCTTGGCTGAGCTGTTTAAAACCTGATCTAGTGAGATAGTTTCATGCTGCAATTTAGAGAGTTCTGAGCTAATGTTGCCTTTAAAACCTGGGATTTTGTTAATATTGGTATTGTAAACTTAAATTGTTTTTATAAATTAAATAAATAGAGATCCCCAGCAGATGCAAAACTGTGTGACTCCTCAGCCCAAACAAGCAATGTGCACTAAGGATCTGGCCTTAGTAGATAGTGCAGGCCATATAGAGAACAAAGAAAAAATTGCCTTAGTTATAAATTTTACTATTCCTAAAAGTAACAGAAAGTTTGGATAGCAAGCTTTAATTAATAAAAATTTTCCAGTCACTGGGATGGTAATTGAGAAAGTCACCATTTTTTTTTTACTGAAGACATTTTGTAATACATATTCTCTTCTGGTGGAGGGAAACTCTTTTTTGTGCAAGTCTTATCTAAAAAATGTCATTGAAATAACTTTTTCAGCCAGATTTAAAAGCAGGCGTCTTCAAGGATATAGTGTGGGAAGCAAGGGGATTATGGAGAGAAGAGAACTAGTATTAACTGGATTTACTCATCCTGGAATGTCTGTTTTATATTTGTGCTCTTGATAAAAAACCTGCAAGATTTTATAAGATTTAGCAATACTGCTGGCTAATAGGAAAACCTTTGTTTCTCCATTCCTAACTGCAAGATGACCTGATGAGAAGGAATTCCAGCCATCGCCTTTCTATAGTGAAGTTATCTTCATAAAACTTCCATCTTTTTGAAAATAGCTTTAACTATACCACTAGGTTACTAACCATGATTTTGCACTGTTTATGTGAAATACGTAGAATAATTATCAGTTATTATTCAAGGGAAAGAAAAAGAGTCTTCCACTGCTTTTGTTTCATGATGACAAAATTTTTTAAAAGCAACTAAAGGCTTAAAATAGAATATAATATGGAGTATAACCTGATGTGAAAAGAGGCCCATGGGGGTAAAGAAGCCATGGGGGAGAGAATAGGAACAACAAGAGCAAGAAAACTTATGGGTCAAGATGAAAGCAGTTTAATAAGTGAAGGAATGAAAAATGAAAAAAATCTCAAGTGATGCAAAGGAAATAAATCACCATCTCCCACAGGCAGACTGATGCCCAGCCACTCTCTGCACAGGAGCCACCTTGGAAGACAAAAATCCTCCCCTTCTTCTTCTAACCCAGTTAGTTATGACATTGTATGCTATGGAAGAGCCCTCTGGCCAATTTGGGTCAGCTGTCCCGGCTGTTTCCCCTTCCAATCTCTTGCCCACCCTCAGCCTACTTGCTGGTGTGGGGACAGAGTGGGAAAAAGAAAAGGCTTTGATGCTGTGCAATCAGTGTTCAGCAACAGCCAAAATACTGGTGTGTTATCAACCCTGTTTTAGTCACAAATCCAAAACAGCACCATAGGGGCTGTCATGAAGAAAGTTAACAGCCAGTGGACTAGCCCAGGTTTATTTAGCTGTGTGGATTGCTCTTCACTCTATTTGCATATCAAACCATCAGACATACCAGCAGAGATAACAGATTTACATAGGATTTTCTGATGCTTAGAAAAAATATTGTAAAAGTCACTGACCAAGTTTCAACCTTTCTAGGAATAATGCTGAAAATAAAAAGGAAGAGGATATGGAGCTGGTTAAATGCCAACAGATTGTTACTGGTTATTTTTCCTGCAAGCTTTACAAGCTGATTATCTTGTACACAGTTGTACATTCTTTAAACAATATAATTGTTCAAGTAAATTTTGCTGTTTAGGCTACAGATGTTTCATTCAGTCTATAATCAGGGCTAATAAAATTTAATAATACTGAATAATTGGTCATGCCATAATTAGATTTGACTCAGCATACTTTTGTGTTTAAAAATGCTCTAGATGCAGATTAAGCTTTATTCTCTTGAAACAAGTAATTCAAATGATGAGGCAGGTGTTTTCTCTGGTTTCATTACAATTCCTCTATTTTCTGATTATTTATTTTTTTCAGTTTGAGAATGGATGAAAATCTTTCTAAGGACAGAGGACACAGCAGACGTGAATTACTCTTCCAGTTCAAAACTGAGCAAAGCAGACTATTTCTCTAGCTAAACTTTAATTTGTAACATTATAGATCTTCACAGAGATATTGCAAAGCTGAAGCTGGGTAATACTTCTACAACTGGTAGTTCTGGCAGGTGGACAGCAACTAATGAAGAATTCTTTTAACCATTCATTGAAGAGTAGTTTTAGCACAGAAGAAACTCACATTAACTTACCATGAAGCTGAATGCTGCAGTCTGTCATACTGAGCATGTCTTAAAATAAGAGGCTCTTAGACTCTGGGCTTTCTCTTTTGAGCTTGCTTTTCAAGTTTTGTGGTTTTATGGGGCATTTTTGATTCAAAACTATTAATAAGGTGGAAGAACATAAGTAGACAAAAACTATATCTGTCTCTATATTATAAAAGACCCCATACGTCATAACTAAAGAATACAGGAGTTTTGCTTTTTCTTGACAGTATCAGAAAAGTGGAAGTCCTTCAGACCAGGCGCAAACGCAACCCCCTCTGAATTCCATACCTGCAGTAGCATGTTAAGGGTAAAGTGTCTGGACCTCCTGGAAGGAATATTAGATTTTTAATAAAGGGAAAGATTAAAAATGTAATGCCTTCTGAATTCTGTATCTGCAATGGCATGTTATGGGGAAAGAATCCAGACCTCCTGAAAGGGATATTATATTTTTAATATACAGAAAGATTAAAAATCAAAAAGAATAACTCCTACTGAAGGATGTTTAGGGTCTCTGAATTTATCCCTTGCCTCTTTGAAGGACATTACTATTTCCCATTTAACTAACTAAACTAATTGCCATATCAGCATTTGCCCATGATAACAAGAAGGACCGTATGGAAGATTTACTACAGGGCAGAGTAACTAAATATGCCCAAATTTTAAGATCTCAAATGAAAATAATTCAAAATATATAAAAGAACAGTAGATCATTAAAGTAGAAGTTGATTACCAGATAACCACATCATAAAATTGGCCCAGTATAGTGAGTTTTAAAAAACCCCCACAACTAAAGGTCCCTGTCACTAGATGCTGTAAATGATGGGTGTTTGGATGGGTTCCAGGCCCTGTTTCTTGCCCTGAGAACAGTGTGGTCCCAAAACTTCTTTGTGTCTGATGCACTTATGTTGGACATGATCAGCACCTTTCCCTACACACCCAAATCATCATCTGAGCTACTGGGCCAGGTCTCCTCTTT
Organism: Gorsachius magnificus; assembly: GCA_034008185.1. Lineage (NCBI taxonomy): Eukaryota > Metazoa > Chordata > Aves > Pelecaniformes > Ardeidae > Gorsachius > Gorsachius magnificus. The sequence continues at coordinate 172,910,152 of CM067081.1, forward strand.
CCTCAGCAGCCTTTGAGGTTTCTGGGGCTATAGCTAGAGCTGTGCCTTGACTGAGCCCATCCTGCACACTTTGTCCCCCTGAATGCTGGTTTTTCTTCTTTTTTTTTTTTTTTTTTTTCTTTTGTAAGTGATAGTGGACTACTCGTGCACAGGAGAAGAGTGTACTTTTACTATGGATACTAAGAGAGTGTATGGCATCTCTAGCCTAGAGACTTCACTAGGGACCACGTGCAGTTCCACCTTTTAAGCTACACCTTGGGGTTTTACCCAGTTTTTGCCAAAGGAGCGCGTCCTGTGGGGTTGAGATCTGCCTGCCAGAGCCCTGCTACACCTCCCCTCCAGCCTGCCCCCCTCACAGCTTTACAATATATTTATTCCAAGTTTCTTTTGTAACCTGAATATGCAGTGAACTTGAAAATCAGAAATCCCTTGGGTTTTTTTTTTAAGAGATGATTCATACTCTGACCTCCAGATATCAGAAGTGGGAATACACTGCTGTACATCCCCCTCGCTACATGCTTACTTATAAATCATCTCACAGGAGATGTTGGTACTGCCTACAGAGAAGCCAAATGGTAGAGTCCCAGTGTTAAATATTTATACTCCAAATACAGTTTGTATGAATATAAAATGAATGCCACAAACTGAAGTATTCTCATTTTGAAAAGCTATTACAATTTACAATTAACTTGACAAATTTACATAAGACCCACTATCTCTTTTTCTCTGGCATTAGTGATCCAGGGAAGGTTTTCTTATTCTCCATGAGCTGTAAGGCTTGTGATATGCTTTAAAGTGAAAAATCATTATTTTGAGGATTTGGGGGCTTGGGTTTGTCTTTTTTTTTTTTCTTTAAGTTTGAACTGCTGCTTCATTCCCAGTACTTGATATTTTAAAAGATGTTAGATAATGTGTGCCCCGACCAAATATCTCACAAAAATACACTTTCTTTGAATGGAGGATGTTTTGTTCATATGATAAAAAACGTGTCCACCATACTGCAATATCTGAAATCATTACTACAGGTGTGGTATTTGTGAAATATATGAATAATAAAGAGTACAATTTAGTATATAAATGCTACTATATGATACAGTTCTGAATGCGGTGATGTATGTATTTCCTCATTAATAGCTGGGGTGTTTCATTTCAATTTATCTTTTATAAATATCATTATGTAGGCATTGTTAGAGAAGAAAAGAGATCTGCTCCATTTTTCTTTCTGTTGCAGTATGAAACATGGTGGATGTTAGCTACATTTTTTTAGAGATGGAGAAGCAGGCAAGTAGAGAAAGAAAAGAAAGATCAAAGGGAAGCTTCAAACCTCTTCCTGCTGCAGCTGAAAATGGGCTCTTAGACTGCACCAAAGCAGTGAATATGCTCAGCAACTGGTTTATGCACAACGCAACCTCGGTTCTGTAACCAAACCAAACTTCATATGAAAGCTACTTCAGTCAGAAACCACTCAGGGAAACCAGGGCCAGCATGCATATTTCGCCTGGCCAAGAAGGCGACACTGCCCCAGAAGGATTTGTGGAAAAGGCTGGCTCGCAGGTTCGTCACTGGAGGCAACAAACTCGCTGCCCCATCAGTCCCATCCTCATCAGTTTGTGGAAAAGAAGCAGCTCTCCTGCCCACTCCCCGGCAATCTCAGTTTCCACTCTGCCCCTACTCAGCTCACCCAAAAGCTGCAAATTACACTAAATGGCCCATATGGTTAAAATGTGGAAGAAATATGAAATTCTTCAGTGTAACTTCTGACACCCACTGTGTTATAAACCATGGATTCTTCTTATTTTAAGATATGTTTTAATAAAGGTAATGTTTAAGATACATAAGACACATCACGTATTATATTTCAGAGTTCCAAATCTCTGGTAACAACAGCTATCTAAGAGCTGTAGCTATGACTTGTGCTCATGTAGATGAGTTTTTTGAGGATTTTCACTTATATGTATGCCACTGCAGTGAAAGTTACCCTCCACCAAGTCAAATATTTTGGTTACAAATAGGTTGCACACAGGTACCTTGCAGGTCTTCATGAGTAGTTTCTTTATATGATTCCATTTAGGACATCTGCCAAAACAAGTGAGACTTAGTGGATCAGTTAAGACTGGGTACAAACTCCTGAAATGTTAGTCCTGTGGGTTTCTTTGCCACAGCAAGGACAGTTAATGCAAATCAAACTATTCACATTCTGGAAAGCAAAAGAAGTTTAAAACACAGACTGGAGTAATAGGCAAAGTTAAGAAGTATTTGGAAAAAAATACATTCAAAGTCTTTGCCCTTACCTTAATCTTAATTGTCTATGTTAGTTTGTTAGATTAGGCTGATAATATTTAATAAAATAATATTTAAAACAAATGCTCTATATTGTGTATTTTGTCTTAAATTTGTTTTATTAGAAAGGAACATGATAGGTAAATTATAGGACTGTGATTTTCACCTCAAAACATTTTCTGAACACAGGATACATTTTATCATGAAGTCAAGTAAATTTATGACTGGAATAGAGGCTAACAGCTAGGAATAAAACAAAATATAAAAGAAGTGGTTGGACAAAAAGAAGAAAAATTCAAGTTTGTTTTAAAGAAGATGCAGGACTGACAATAGCTGTTTATAACAATTTCAACTGTGACATGGTACAAAGCAGTGTCCCTCCCTTCAACACAAATTAATGTTTTGGGTTTTTTTCTGAAGCATTGACAATGTTACATTTGTTCTAAGTTTTACTAAGTTCTAGAAAATTAAACCCATCAGGGTATGACTCTGAAAATGAAGAGTTTCTGGTTTTCAAACTTGAAGCTCACCACAGCAAAACTTGTAAGACTTACAAGTCTTGCCTGATATTTTTTTCCCATTATTTATAGCCTTGGGAACTGTTACTGTTAGGTTGTGATTCCCTTTGTAAGAATACACCCCGATTGACTAGTAGGCATATACATATATACAAATACATTTATTTTTATATATATATATACACATTTCAGCACAAAATATTCATCTCTTCAGAGAAGCTAGCTAGGAAAAACCTTTTTTTTAGTAAAAAATCCAAGCTTCATATTATTTGTAAAATGCTCTTGGAAGCAACTAAAAATTTGACAAAGAATTCATCCTGGTGTCAAGAAGCTGCTTTTATTGTCCTTCTGCAAAAGATCCCAGATTCGTTGATTCCTGAGGTCCTAAAAAAAATCTCATCATTTCTCAAAGTTGAGTTGTCTAAATGTCCCAGTTCTCCTAAGTCCAGGCTTCCCAGAAGCACAGACACTGAGTTTGAGCTTTCCTGAAAGTTTTCTTTGCCCTGGGATGCATTACACTACAAGACACCAGAACTGAGAGCTTGGTCTCCCCTGTCAGATAAGGCAGTATACAAGAAAAATAATTTATTCTCACATGTAAATAAGTAAGGAAGATGCTGAACTCAGGAAAGCCAAAATGAAAGGTAAAAAAGGGAGTGGCGGGAGGGAGTAGGAGTAGGTCTATCCACAGGCGAAGTTAACATTATTGCAATTGCAAGCAATAAGAAAACAGATGAGAGGAACTCCTGTCTTCCTCATTTTCTATACAGCAGGTGGAAATACTCCTGACCTGTTTTGCAGATGTGCTCAGGAGAATAAATGCAAATAGTGGGAGCTCTATTTTGAACCTAGGAAAGTATCGCATGCTGCCAAATCCTCTGAAAAAAAATGCCTTGGGCTTCTGCAATTAGCATCCACAATTAGTTATTACTTGGAAATTTGTACATTATCTGTATACTTCAGTTCCAGGTGTGCAATAGGTATAATAATTCCACCACCACAGAGGTGATACTAAAATACATACCTTAACATCTGGTTTCTATTTCATGCGTTGTGGAAACAGAAACCCTTAAAAACCAAGTAGTTATGTTTTCTGTTCAGGACATAGAGGATGTGTTAGTGAAAAGGGCACTGATGTTTATGAAAAGTAATACTGAGTAACTACGCATTCAGTGAAGGAAATAGGAATGCTATGACAAAAGAATAGAGCAAGAACTTGTAGATGAAATCTGGCTTCCATAAACACAGAAGATCCAAATTAATGTTATATAGGCAGGAGCAGAAATTATGTGCTTCTTAAAATTTGGCTGCTTGATCCAGCACTTAAATACCACAAAGTTCTTTCAGAATAGGTAATCTTTTCTGTAATATTCATATACTTTAGAGAGCAATTATTCCCACTTATATTGAGTAAGTTGGTGCTGGTTGGCAATAAATCTCATTGCAGCACAATTTCTACAAGCTGTGCTGTACTCCCGAGGGTGCCTGAAAAGTTGAAAGTGTAGAAAATTGATATTTTGCCTGGCTGTAAAAAGACATGCTGCCTACCAATCAGTCAGGAGACAACATCTGACAGCCTCACCAAGATTCAGGCATTTATATGAAAGCCAAAGTTAATTCAAAGATCCTGTAAAAAACTGCCAGGATTTGAACAATATGTGACAGCATAAATCAACAATTTATTAATTAGTCATGAGAATCTGCAAATATTTATATAGGGTTATCTCCACACAACTCCTTCAGGAATTACTGTTTGGATTTGCTTATTCATTTGTGTTCACTGACTAGCTTCAGGAAAAGAAAATATTTTTGAATATGAGACAAAGAACAGATTAATATTTCCTCCTGAGTTTCTCCTAAAATTTCTCTGATAAACACCTTAATATTCCACTCATTCATCCTTAAGAGGTGAGGTCAGTTCATGTGTAGGAAGAGCCTGATTAAACTATTTCACAGGTGAAAAGTATTGACTTCCAGAAATTCTCAGTGCTCTGACTAGAGACAAACTTATCTAATGCATATCCTATAAAAGGCATTCTTCAAATCATTCCCTCCTAATTCCTTGGGTAATTCATTGCATTTCTACCAATCATCTGTAAGTACAAATTTTTCCTTTAAGAAATCTTACTTATTGGCACAATGCTGAAAGTTAATGTAGTCAATAAATACAATGGATGTGCCCTATTAATGTATTATATATACCTCAGTAATGAGGAATGAGCAACCAGTCCATGTACTAACAAACAAGAACATCAGTTACAGCAGAATATGTTTTTTTTCATAAAGAAGTTCCCAAATAGTGGCTCCTGAACCTATGGTGGCAGCCTGTTTGCTGCTCCATTTTTTGGAGCTTCTGCTTCTCACTTCCAATGGCCAAGTTACACCAAATTTTAGATAGGGAGCTTAAAAATACCTTTTATTTTATAAGGGATAAGAATTTTACAAAGTCCAAGGACTAACCTCTGGCCGTAATGATATTTTTGACACTTAGTACCCTGTCCAAGCCTCCAGCTTTCACTTGCAGAGGGCACAAGTTACCCACAGGAGCAGATGCCTCAGGTACTGTTGGGCACTTACGACGGAACGAGGCACTGGTATCTTTGTGTGCGAACTGGTCCAAAGACCTCTCTGAATTCCCTTAAAACCTTAGCATAGGGAAGATGAGATTTTTTTCTCATTTCCATCCAAGTTACCGTGTTGAGCTCATGAAGCTGCTTTACCCTAGAGTAAATGAAAAGAACACTGGTCATACAGCCCTATAAAGCACACTCATGTCTTTTATCATTTGTGTGCTCTGCCACTCTTGGAAGTCCCAGCTCTAAAAGGCGTGTGATATCTCCATCTTTGCTTCTCCTGATAATGTATCTGTTTATAATTTTTTTTAGTTACAACTGTGGATATTATCAAGTGTAGCTGGATGCTAATAAACCTTAAATGAATGTAAATAACAGAGACTAGAGATCTAAACGCAGCCAATACCTTGATTTTACCATTCACAACATTCAGTAAAATGCATGTAATTCCACAAGGTTTTAAAAGCAGAAGAGATTGAAGGAAAGATGTAATTTGAGCTGTATAGGTAGGAAATTGCAGTGCACTTTGCACTTGTATGGGACAGCAGAAGCTCTTTACCAAATGAACTCTTTGTCTGCTCTAACTGGCCTGGAGAGTGCTAATGGCTAGGTCTACTTCACCGATTTTGTTCAGAGCAGAAGTACAGTTTTGAAGCTAATCCCCTGCTTGTCTCCATTTACCATGTGTTGCTTCGCTGCTGAGAGCAGTTTTGGTGTTCGTGAAATAGAGGCTTTTTTCAAAGGAAACGAAATCGTAAGCTCTGCTCTCTAAGCACTTCAGTGCTAATGGGGACATTATGCTCTGAACCAATGTGCAGGTTGTACCACCACAAGATCTTCCACCATGTATTTAACATTTTTTTTCCTTATAAAAATGGTCCAACCACAAGAGTAGCTGAAACACTCAACCCAAAGAATGGGTTGAGTCACTCAGTCCAGGCTGAACTTAAACTGAAATAACTCCTGCACCATCATATGGTGGGAGTGGGAGTAGCCTTAGCTCCAGTCACTTCTGTTTACAGATCCTTTCCCATTGGGCTGCATTGCCTACTAATCTAGGCATAGAGATATATTAAGTTTAATTTTTTAGCACTTAAATAAACTCTGATGATTTTAGAAACTCAGGTGTAGGCACCCCTATGGCTTTCTCTTTTTAGCAGTGGCAGTAATTGACAGGAAACCCAGAAGTTCCTTTCCTCATTCCAACCTGTAAGATACCCAAAACTAATCCTATCTGTGCAATTACATCTAAATAGTGTATTGCAAAAACATCTGGAAAGAAAATGGAGTAAATGATTAACACTATTTGCTCAGAGACATTTCAAATGTTTCAGTGTCTCTGCCTTGTTATGAAATAAAGATGAGGAAGCCAAGGTTGCTATGCACTGTGTCACAGAGGGTTTCTTATAAAGTTTCTTATAACACACTGAGAAGTGCCTTCGATAGTGCTTTAAGAAATCACTCTGAGAGTGGATACTTGGAAGACAATGGCTATTGCTGATCCAGAAGTCTGCTTACAAGGTATTGGATTTATAGAAGTATTGAGCAGCAAGGGGCCTCAAAAAAGCCAATATCCTTCTATTGATGCAACAGTGAGATCCTACACTGGTAATTGTTAGAAATCAGGAAATATAAATGCAAAAGCAGCTCCTACAAGGTTCAGTTCACTGCATAGCATCGTCTGTAAGTTCTGGCATATGTATACACAAGGTTACGTAGAAAGCAAAGCAGCGTTAGCTTCAGATCTTGAAAAGCGCTGGCGTTACTAGTGATACTGATATACTTCAGAGTCAGGCAAAAAATTTATAATTTCTATACAAATTTTAAAATAAAACAGAAGTTTATTTTAACTGATATAATATTCTGTTTGTTGTGAATTTGCATATCTGTTTTCTTCCTATAGCTTATTACATTTTGTACTTCCTCAGAATGAAAGAAAAAAATTCCTTTTTAAGAGGCTAGTCTTTTGTTACCAAAAATATTTCAAAACAATAACAAAAAAATCCTTACAAAATTGAGGACAGGTAATTTCATGACCAGTAGCTAAATCTTCTCTTCTGCTAGCCCAGCTTAGATAAGGATTGCCTATGTTCATGCTGTCATTAAAGTCACCAGGAATTAGCAGTTGATGTTGCTTAGTCCCTCCTAGCAAATGCAAGTCATCGGTCCCTCCAAGCAGCAAATCTTCCTGGCACTGACAGCCACATGAAACAGCCATAGCTTCTGTATTGCTGGGAGGGGCTGAGAATTAACTGAGTGTTGCCTGGGTGAGAGACATGCCTTGAACATCTTCTCTTCTGCCATGGCAAGTATGATAGAAATGTAAAAGCAAGCAGTGGAGTGCTTTCACACAGGCAGACCAAGTCCATTCGCAGCTGAGATAGATTGGGCTTGCAAGGATTTGCTCATAACTCCTTTAAATCATATATTATCTTTTTTTTTTTTTTTTGCTATTCATGAGCATTGCACAATAATAGATGCACTGTAAAGAGATTTATTGTCCTCTGGAACATCTGATGGCCACTTCTGTAGTTAATAGTAAGACCTAGTTTTAGCCAGAGCTTTTCAATGATAACTCCAAATCCTTTACAAATAAGGCCTCATTATATCATTATATAAACAGAGAAATGAATGTACAAAAATGACTTGTTCGAGTCATCACTGTCAAAGCTGGGAAGGGATACAAAATAGAAATTTTTCCCCCTTTGCTTTATTCAGAAGAATGGATACATAATATGTCCAATACGTGCATCTGAGGGCTGGGCCAGCAAAACAATCATTAGTGGATTTTGCCTTAAATTTCATGGGAAGAATGGCTTTCCCCCTGCTTGTTTTATGCTTGTTTGGAAGTGGGTATTTAGCAGCAGTAGGGAGTGAAGGTTTTGTTGAAGAAATAATAGCAGGCTGACGGTAGGCACAGTATGGCCCTTCTCTGGTCTGCATTCAGCCCAGCAGGAGCACCACAACTGCAGTGTTCACTCACTCATAACTGTGTGTTAAAATATCAGTTAAACTCTTTATATTTTTTTTATATTACTATTTTCAATTGGGTTTCAATGCATGGGGCTGTCAGCTGCCTGTAAACTCTTTCTGAAAACACTTTCCGAAAACACTTTCCATCTCTGTCTCTTTGTACATTAAATATTGAAATTTTGTAAAATGCAGGGTACAATATCTTCCCAACCTGAAAAACAAGAGTTCTTTTTCATTGCATTTTTGTGCCATCATTTTAGCATTCAGATGATGTTCAGCAAACCAGAAGTAGGTTGCAAAGTAACATTTCAATTCTGAAACCTGAGGTTCTTGTGTATTGTACATTTGCTCTGTATTATCTTTACTTTTTTTATTTCTTTATGAGCCCTCACTACTTCAAGACTATTTTAATTAAACCCCAATGCATGTGCAAAACTAAAATACTTGATAAAGGACAGAGGGCTCTGCCATTTGTAAGCTCAGTCCCCAAGATATTGCAACAGTCCTTGCAAATACTAATTACTTCACAGCTGTCAGTACTCAAACAATTTTTATTTATTAATAATGAGAAATTTTTAGTTTAGGAAGTTGTTGTGCTTATACTCTAATATGTTGCTCCATGTTTTCATAGTTTATAAATCTTGTCATTTATGTATAAGGAGAAATAGGAGTAACTCTCATCATGGCATTTGCTTTACATTCATCTCCATTCACAGTTATTCCAAAATATCTGCAAAGACAAATTCATGGCTGTGTCTGCCATTTTCTTACTTAAGACAGTTATCTTCTTCTTCTCATTTTACGGTCACTCTCAATCTTTCAGACTGGGTTTTAAGAAATATTTTACTTGCACCTGACTGTCTTAAATTTCCTCTTAGAAACTTTAAGATTCTAGCATTTGTAGTTTAAAAGTATACCTATTAATTCAATGGTAGGCATAGTGAAACAATGTCATAACAAAACAACAGCTCTCCACTAACACCAACAGAAAATGTTTTTGAAGTATTTATTCAAAAAAGAAAAATCTGAGAGAATAAGAGGGACATATGGGCATTAATGCCTGACAATACAAACATTTTACATTCTTTAATTGACTAATTAATTAATGGGACATTTTTCCCCTCTGATAAATATTGTGGGCAACAAGTAACTGGAAGTTATAGCACTCCAAACCAAGGAAGAAAGCACTTATCCTAGAGGGTATGTACAAGGTGCATAAAGTGTTGTGGGATATTTAAAGTGTAAAGCCATTCAGATACACAGAAGATATAACATTTTCTTGGAACTGAGCACTCAGTGAATCACACAATTAATTTTGGTAATGGAATAGAGTGTCCATAAAATTCTACAGGGAATTAACCAATATGAAGTATTTCCAAGATACAATGTTTTCCTGCTGATTTATATACTCAACCTTTGGAGAATTATTAGGTCTAATAGTATCAGTCAGTATTACTTTACTTCTAATAAATAAAATTGCTGATTGCAGCAGAGAAATATTAGAAACTGTGAACTATAATTGCTAGATTGACTAGTACAAGTGGTGGCTGTCAGCCAGTCAAAACACATATGTTGGGTTATTATTTAATACAATAACCTAAGGCAGAACTCCAGCAGAAATCATAATGTATATTGCCTAATTAAAGAATATCAAAGTGTATCATTGTGGAGACAATGACTCAATGTTAGGACAAGAAACGTACTCTTACCATTAATATTCCTTCACTTCTGAGTGCTTCACTGCAAGATGAATGTTACAGTTAGAACCATTTTCAAGACCGAATTTCCTGACGAGGTCTGAACACAAATTGCCATACCCAGTGAGACCAGTGAGCCTCCAATCCATGATGGTGCTCCAGGAGCTGCAAGATCCACCTGAACAGCAAGGCTGTGCTCCAAAACAGACAGCTGCTGGGCAACATGTTCCTTCCCCAGTCCAGTACCCAAGGGTGGAAAATGCCACAACACATTACTGTTTGCATCTCTTCTAACTTTTGACTAATGTCTTTGGACACTAAATTTGCTATCCTTACAAATTCAACGTCCAGCCTTTACCCCTCTGTACTTTTTACTGTTTACTTTTACTGTGGCATCCTTTAAAACAAGAGCAAGCTTGTTCAATGCAAATGGTGTCTATGAAACACATTGCTAAAATTTCCTCTTCCAGTAGGATAGCTTTGCTTTTGAGCATTTCTACTTTCTCTCTGAGATGAGTGACATAATTTTCCGCTGGTGGAAATCAGCAGAATTCTGTGGCCTTCCTCCAGAGTTGTAAATCAAAGCTATCTGGACAAGGATTAAAACTTGTTTGTTTTGCAGTTCAACATCTACAGGGGTTATTACATCACTAGTAAACAAGATTTCTGCTTCAAGGTGTTTTTGAAATACTTCTGTAAAGAAACAATGAAAAGAAGCATGAACTTAGAAGAGGTAAAAATAGTTCGTGTTTCCTTCCAAGAATTCATACTGTTCACTGAAACACACTTTTTAACCATTTCACTCAAGTGCTTCTTGTGTGCACTTCTACAAGAATCTTTGCAGAATAATTATGTTGTCTTGTGTATGTCAGATGTCACTGTGGATGGAAGCAACTACTGCACTGACATTCATGAGAAGTGAAGTGGCAGATAGTGAATAATTTGTAATGGCAGAAGTGCTTTTGGTGTCCTCTAGTATGTCACTGCTTGTTGACATACTCTGTTGCTTTCTGAAGTAAAATCCAATAAACTAGTGCCAGTCAGTGCCTCCTGTTATTCTTAAATCATGCCACGCATACTGTAGAAATGAACAGAAAAACAGAAAAAGATCCAAGCTTCATTCTGATTTCAGACTGGTGTTACATCAGTGCATCTCCAAGAGATGCAAGAGAAGAGGACCTTGCTGTTAAGCACTGTGATATGACTCAGAAAATGTGGGTGAAATTTCCAGTTTGGCAGATTTTTTGTGACCTTGAGAAAGACACGCAATCCTAATGTATCTCAGCTTCTTCAACTTATTACAGAAATAAATAGTGTAACTTGTTAAAAACAGCTTATGTGGGGATAAACTCTGTGTTTTCAAGACCTTCTGTACAACAAAGGAAGATACTTTTGTATGTCATTAGGATAAGACCTCCTTCTCTGAGGTCCTCTGAAATATCTTCGCTTTTGGTGGCTTCAGTTTAGACTGAACTGGTAGAAACTGCATGTGCAATGATGTGCAGTAGAAACAGGAAGATTGGAAAAACATTGGAACCCAAGGAAAGGGTAGAAAGAAGATGGGCTGCTTTGCCTTATTGTATGCTGAAAACTTAGTTATGTTTGACTGTTCTGATGGAATTTTTAGGCAGCCCCAAGCTACTATTAGAATCAAAGCAACATCACACATTTTAGGGAAAGTGTAGAAAATGAGGTAGAAATGGACACTTCCACTTTGGAGAAGGAGGGAACCCATGAGACACTCTAATCCCGAGGCCAAGTAGAACAGAGGGGTTAATAATCACATTGCTCAAAGCCAACACTCTTCTAAAGAGGTTGTACCCCACAGCCCTTTGAGCTTGCTCATGCCCCATATACTTCTCTACTGTTCCCTGTGCAACATGTAGTCTCATGATCTTCATAAAAAAAATGGCTGCAGCCCTACATATATTTTGAGTCTCTGCTCACCTCTCTCCAAAGCCTGATGTCGCCTATTCTTGTTGTGAACACAGAGATCACTGCTCCTGCGGGTTCTTCTGTCATCTCTTCAGGCATTAACCATGGATAAAGCCAGAAAACATTTGGTGCAGTTTTTGACCCAAGCATGAGTCTATCATTCTCTGCAGAATGGTGGCTTTTTTCCGGTTGCAAACATCTTGTGGGATGACTGAGGTAAGACTCGGGGCCCAGGAGTCCAATGCTCACCAGTGGGCCAACACATTCTGCATACATAGAATAAACAGAAGATTGGGGTACACCTGTGAGGCTCTGCAGGGAGCCAGCGGCTACCAGGCAGCAGCAGAGTGGCAGCATTGCTTTGCAGTCCCTGGTGCATAACTATGGGCAAAAGGAGACAAGCAGATGACTTCTTGGAGTACAAGCAAGATTCGGGCCGTAGGTACCTCAGAAATCAGGAAATCTTACTTTGTGAACAGCAGAAAATGTTAATTCAAGGGACATGTTAGGGACAAATCAACTTTTCCAGTACTGTCAAGAAATGTTGGTAAATGACTATATTTTGTACAGCTCATAGGACCTTTTTTCTGCAACAAATGTGCATGGTTTTGAGATGTTTCACTCTTATGAGAAGATTAAGAACCAGAAAAATACCAAAGATGTGGGTTTTATCTTTGATTCACTTCAGTGAAGAGTACAGCTTTATCTAAACATGTGGTCTCTTTCTAAATATATAGATCTTTCTCTCAAAAGGACATTTAAAATTATCTTAGCTTATCTGAATGAGATAGTCTTACCAGATAGCTTTGTTATTTAGTCAATCCTTTTTGCAAAGTGAAAAAATGCTAGTTTTCCTCTGGTGTCTTTGTCTTGAGACTACCTTTTAAATAGAAGGAGAATATGAATTTGTTTTCCTTTGCAATAACACCTCACCAGTGTGATGAATGAGAAACTCCAGCGTATCCCTCTTAAGCAATTTAGGTGTGACTACAAAAATTGTCTCAAATGCATATGAAATTTTCTTAGGTGTCTGGGGTTTTTTTGAGATTATGATGATATGGGGAAAGGGTGGGAGAAGAGGAGGATTATTCCTGGGATCTCTAGGCTACTTCCCTGGAAATATCTGAAATTTGAGTTTTTCTGTGTTTGACTGTTTATGTAAATTACTTCTGTTTCTTGATTAAATGGGTGTGATTGCATTCAGTTGGTTTTTTTCATATTGACAAGTAGTGGCTCCTAGGAGAATCTCAGCTGACGTCCCCTGATAGAAAATCTGGCAGTATGGAAAGATGAAAAGCCTTAAAGTTGTAAACATTCCTTTCAGATAGAAAAAAACCTGTCTACTGTTGTGCAAGATGAGGAGAATTCAGAACAATTTTAAGAATTATACATTTAGCTTTTACTCTAGGTAGTTATTACTCATTTTCTTAGAAAAACTACATCACATGAAGTTTTATCAATAAATTCTAAAGAATAAAGGTTAGGTTTTCATATGGGAAACATTTAACAATATGCAAATTGCCCCCAAATGGAAGCCATTCTTTAGAGTTGAGGTGGGAGTCTTTTCTATGACTTTAATGACAATATAACCAGTTTCTCAATGGAGATCTTGGAAGAGTCTTTCTTTATATCCATGCCTGGTAAAATTTCTCCAGGATTACTGTATTGTACTGGTCTCTGTTTCTCTGAGACCTAGCTCCACAGCATACAATTCCATTACATTGTTTCAGGAAATTTTTGTGCAGCAACTGCTTCCAAAGGCTGCAGTGCTATTTTAAACTTCACCCATTTTTCACTGTCTCTTAAATGTAATAAGCTAGGGGGGTCTTCCTTTGACGCCAAGTAGTCTTATGCAAGTCATGGACCCCATTCCTGCAACAGAAGCACTCCTCTTTCTTTGCCACCTACCTTTCAAATTAGAACTAAGACTATCTCTTCTCTGTTCTATTAAAACAAATAGAAAACTCTTACCATGAGTAACAATGGGAACAATAAATGCTATGGCATAACACACATCATTGGATTTTCTTCCCAGCTGTGATCAGGAAATAATATAACAATTCTAAGAAAAAAACAGCATGGAAGCAAAATGATAAAAAGTCTATAAAGTATAAGATTTTATTTTACAGTGTGTATTGGAGAACCAAGTATATCAAAACCAAAGCAACTTCGCTTCTAATTTCTCCTTTAGCACAGAAGTCCTATTTGAGACTTAACAGAAACTCGTACTTTCCATTTTTCCACACAAGTTCTGTATCTGTGATCACTGCTGTGGGAAAGGGTATAATTAACTGCAACACAGCTCTTTCCCTTGCTTATCATGGTTAAATCTTAGATTCACCCTTTGAACCTTAAATGTACCGAGGTTAAATGTTTCTTTCTGAAGAAATAATTATTTCCATTAGAGAACAGCTGGAGTGTCAATAATATATTTCTTTGGAATAGTACTGCATATTTTATATGTCCTCAGATGTTTGTGTCATTTTCTTTAGGGGCAAATATGAAGCATAAGTACAATTTACTACCTAGGGGTTTTGCACAAGAATATGTTTGGAACAAGGACAGTAAATGGACTAAGAGATTGTTCACAGACTGCTCATCATGCAGCTATTGTCAGGTAACAGACAAAGGTGGAAGCTTTCAGCATTATAAACTCATCATAAATCAAAATTGAAAGCTAAATCAGTCAATCAGTTAAAACTCATGTAATTTTTACACTGCCTAAAATGAATATATTTGTTCCTAATTCCTTCCAGGTGTGTACAGTCTTGCTTAACTGTAAACCTCAGGGAGAGTCAAAGTTCTCAATGCTTTTTGAGCCAGATTCTTTATTTCTCAGCTGAAATTGAGCAAGAAAAAATGCAAGTTCCTATTTCTGGAAAATAAAAACTAGATTTTTTTTAATGTCAGGAGCTCAGCTGTCTGTAAGCAGAAATACAACAAAGAAGTATTAGCTGATTACAAGATGATTTGGAGCCATGAAAGTAAAAATACCTTTATGAGGTCTCAATTCTATGAATAATTCTGTTCAAGAAAGATCTTAGAATTGCATAGAAATAGAAAAAGATTGCTAAGCTGAGAGAAAGAATGAAATGTTTTCTACAGGAGACTAACAAAAAGCTTCAGTTCCATGCTTTATCTAATAAACGTTGATAGGAGATATCACCATTGCATAAAACCAAAATGAAAAAAAAAAAACCCAATGGGAAGAGAAGAAAATCTTTGCCCTAAGAGCCAGGACAAAAGGAAAATGGTAACAAATTTGAAGAATGAATTGCTCCAGAAAGTAGAAAAAGAAAATCAAAATAGTTCATTTTTGGCACACACTGAAAATGGAAGTCATGGGCTCCAAATTGTCATTTTTTTAATGATAGAAGGTCATATAGCCCTGCTGTCTCTGAGAGCAAGTGATGGACTCAGTGGCTCAGGAGGGCCATCCTTCTTTCTGGCCTCACCAAGCTGCTAAAAGACATTAGCTTTTGGGGTTTGGTTTGGTTTGGTTTTGGGGTTGGGTTTTCTTGCCCCACCTCCTATGTCTTTCAAGGTCTATCTGTCTGAACACAATAATAACTCTCGATTCTAGTAACCGGGACAAAACATAATCATAGAATTTATATATTTATTTACTTACAACCAGATTCATCCTGGTGTGTGAGGAGCACAGATGTTAATAAGGCAAAATTTGCAACCATGTGTATGCATGTGCACATGTGCGCAGATATAAAAACAATTTTCTGCATAGTTGCACGATTCAATATTAAATAATTCTTCCGTTAATTTTCATTACCTATAAGCTATTTAAATAGATATCAGTGAGCAGTAAGCTCATAGAAGCAGCTGTCCCCAGAGATGTCTAAAATGAGGCAGACATTGTTATTAAATCACAGATAGGTCTCCTAATTTTCTTTTTTGAAAATAAAAAAGAATTATTGGTAAAACCAATTGAGGGGTCTGAATAATAACTGCAAATGTACTTGTCAGTCACTTACAAAGAAAGAAAATGCATAATTAAATCTATCATACAGAAATGAATCCACTAAAATTTTCTTAGCTATCAAAAATTAATTCATGTTTCACTGTAGCAACCTTTCCTCTCAAATACAAAAGCCCCACCAGCCAGTTAGAATTTTCCCATCCAGAATAAGCATGTACAAGTCTTCCTGTGTTGACACGCTCTAATTTACAGTTCCATTTTGAAAACAGCAGCAGCAACTGGACCATGGAATAAATTATCAAGGGAGGTGGTCATGGCAACATCACTTCAGAGAGTGAAGTCTGTGACATTAGCAAGGATGGCTTAATGAACTTCTGTGCCAAATGTAGGTCGAGTTGTATTGTACAGATAGTCAGATTATCTGACCCTGAAATTGGAGACTTCAGTTTCTACCACCATCAGTCTGCACTTTTCCCTTTCCCCAGCCTTACTATCTCTCAGGCTTTTCCCAGCTGGAGGTGGCTGCCAGTGGTGGGGGATGGCTGTGTCTCTGCTGTAGCCCCCACCCCAGGGGTACCCAGTGGTCAGGTCACCAGACTGCCTCCACTGCCTTTCAGGCCCCCAGAGAATTCTTGTTTCTTGTTTTGCCCCAATGAGAAAGCCATGCATGAACCTCATGAGCACACCAGCCTGACAGCCTGCATCTGCCTGTGCGCTAAAGTAGATGAAGCAGGTGGCATAAGGCAGCTCTTCTCCTCAAGAAAACAAAAAAAAAAAAGAAAAAAAGGCTCCTTAAGGAAATAAACACAAGAGGAAAATCCTTGATCTATGCTGTCCCAGACACTTGGTCCAGGCATTTCTCAAGCTACTTCTGGTTGCCACAGGCCAGAGCTGTGCCAGGGAGCATGTTAACAACTAAACAGTATAGACGATGTTGGAAAAATGATTGTGCCTACACCGTACCCCATTTCATTAGCGTTAGATCTAGCTACACAAGGGATTGGCCTGCCAGGCAGATATGCTCTTCTGGTTTTGACACCATCACCTCACAGTTTTCATTTCTTTTTCTGTTTTTCTATTGTTGTCCCCAATGTCAAATTGATTGATGGGATTTTTTTACCTCTGTATATTTTGAGGAAGGAAAGGTGGTGTTTGCAGCTGTCAGTGTGCAGAGATGAGTGCCATCTCAGTGCCTGGATGCGTCACATGACATGACATGGGTAAATATATTCATCATGAATCAAATTATTCCCTTGGCCCCTTTTCTAAAGCCTTGTCTATCAGCATATCTTTCTTTGGACCAGGAAGCTCCTCAAAGGAGAAATCTAAGTGTTTTTTTTTTTCTTTTTGTTTCCCTAAGTGCCCATTACTGATTAGAGCTGGAGACAAGATAGAGATTGGGTCAAATTTTGAATCCTGAACCAGTACAGCCATTTTGTTCCATGGTCTACTCTTACACCAGGATCTTACTATAGGATTCAAGCAGGGTTTAGTTGCTTCATATTTCTTTAAATGGATTATTTTTTTAAATAAAAATTGCAGCATTACTGAGGCTGCAAAAGGGTAATTTTAGTGAAGTGTAGTTTTAAAAAGAAAGTCTCTGCATGATATTTGCAATAATGTATTCTGTAGCTGAAGACTGTAATTACTGCACCTCTTGTAGATCTTTAACAAAAAAATAAAATAACAAAAACCCGCCATGTCCTCAAGAACATGGAAGTGAAACTCACAGTTCACTGAAATGAAAAACTGACTTGATTATTTTCCTTCCAGGCTGTCTTCTTGTTTTACTAACTCCACCCACAAGCTCTAGTATGAAATGTGAAACGTGAAAGTCCAGAGACTGAAACTTTCAATAAAATGCCATATTTATCAAAATAACAGAAAAGATGCATTCCATGTGAAAGTGAAAAATTAAATCTATGCCTCCACATGTTGTGATAGGTACTGATCCAAATGAGCTACTACTATGTAAGGACTGACTGGATTTGGACTATATGAATTCATATGAATGAATGCCTCATGCATTTATTACCAATACAAACAAATCAAACTTTTACAACCTCTAGTTACCTGAAATGCAGTCATGGCGGTGGAATACAATTTACCTCCCAACTAACCACAGAGCAGTACTCTGATGACTAAAGGAAAACTAGGAAGAAAATATTTGGACTTTATTTTTCTTTTTTAATCAGCAAAATCTCACTTTACTGCCCATTTCATGACTCTCTATTAGCTTAATGACTGGAACAGATTGCCCAGAGAGGCTATGGTGTTTCCACCCTTGGAGGTTTTCAAGACCCACATGGATAAAGCCCAGAGCAACCTGGTCTGATCGCTATTATTGCACTTGTTAATATTTTTCATAGCTCTTACAGAGTTATATTTGTTACCTGATGCAATCTTTTTGAAAGCATAGCTTGGCCCTCTCCCCAGGTCAAGTGTTCTTCTGGGGAAGGAGTGCAAAACACCAGGTTTCTCCAGAAGAGACAGCTGAGATTGATGGATGTTTTCTGTTTATATTGATAGCTAAAGTGGTGACAGCCATGTGTGTGTGTTGTATGGAAGATTTAGACAAACATGGTTTTATTCCTGTTTGAATAAAGAGGCACTTGGAATTCAATTTGAGAAACACACACGCGCACACACACATCCATCAGGTATGTGGACCTCAAAAAATGGAAAGTCTGGTTTCTCATGTCATTGCTTGTGAACATAAACTGAAGCAAAACCTGGGCTTTTGCTCAACGGATTGATGATAGTTTCCATTAGCAATGCATAGAATGAACAAGCTGAGTTCTTTAGACCTGATTCTTGTATCAGTTGTGAAACTGGCATGAATGGGACTTTTCCTGAATTAGAATCCAGGCTCCTTCCTAAAATTGCAGGTTGAGGGATTGCTAGTGGGTGCAGTTAATGAGCACATTTATGCAGGGCATTTCTACCAGAAGTATCCTGCTTTGTTTAGCCCTTATAGCCCAGGAATGTACACAGCCAACTGAAGAAGGACAATGACTACCTTAAGCATTGTATAGGAAAGGCAAAATCTGGGCAAGAAATTCTCAGTGAACTCTTAGGTGCAGGCTGTGTGATCATGGCTATTTATAACAAGAAGACTAATTCAACGTCCTTTTAGGTCTCTATCAAAAGCAGCGTATATTTAATGGCATAGCAGGTGGTTTGGTAACTCAAGAAAATATATGCTCAGTTGCTCCTGCTAGGATTTAAATCCATGTTTTGAGAGAATTTTGACACTTTGCATTCATATATTATTAATTTTAAAGTTAACTAATAATAGTTTGATTAACTATTTTTGCTAATTAGACCAGTAACCATGAGGAATGGACTTACTGAATCTACTTAGAATTGGGAAAAAAGGACTTCAAAAGAAATTTTTTGATATACCAACAACCTACTGTGAACTTTTATTAATGCGAGATATTACTTTCTAGTCCATGCAACATGTTGTCTCCATGCAACATCCTTGTTGCTAAATTGGAAAGATGTGTGTTTGATGACAAATAATTCAGTAGATAAGGAATTGACTAGATGGCCACATCCAAAGAGTTGCAGTCAAGAGCTCAATGTCCAAATGGAGATCAGTAGCAAGTGGTGTCTCTCAGGGATCTGTATTGGGACCGGCACTATTCAATAACTTTGTTAATGATGCTGACAGGGGGATTGAGTGGTTCCTCAGCAAGTCTGCAGACAACACAAAGCTGCGTGGTGCAGTTGATGTACTTGAGGGATGGAATGCCATTCAGAGGCACCCTGACAGGTGAACCTCATGAAGCTCAACAAGACCAAGTGCAAGGTCCTGCACCTGGTCAGGGAAATGCCCAATATTAGTACAGACTAGAGGATGAACAGATTGAGAGCAGCCCTGCAGAGTAGCACATGGGGATACTGGTGGATGAAAAAATGGACATAAGCCAGCAATGTGCACTTGCAGCCCAGAAAGCCAATCGTATCCTGGGCTGCATCAAAAAAGGCATGTCCAGCAGATCAAGTGAGACCTCGCCTGGAGTACTGCATCCAGCTCTGGAGAAAGATAGAGAAAGACTTTTTACCAGGGCCTGTAGTGATGGACAAGGGGCAGTGGTTTTAAACTAAAAGAGGGTAGATTTAGATTGGATATAAGGCAGAGATTTTTTACAATGAGGGTAGTGAAACACTGGAACAGGGTGCTCAGAGAAGTTGTGGATGCCCAAACCTTGAAACTGTTCAAGGTCAGGTTGGACAGGGCTTTGAGCAACCTGTTGAACATAACTAGATGATCTTTAAAGGTCCCTTCCAACCCAAATCATTCTATAGTTGTGTTTCTGTCTATCCATTCATTTATCTATCCCAAACAGTTCAAACCACAATAACATAATTACTTGTCCTATAGTTTGCTGGTGCCTCTAGAGCAAGAAACGGAAGACAGAAAAAATGTAAAAGAGCAAAGTTCAACTGTATTTGCTTCTGGCACATAAATATTTTCTTGAAGTAAGGCATTTGTGTAGCTCATCATTTTTCAGTCTAAAGCATGTTCTTTGTCTTCCTTCTCATTTACTGGAGAAAATTAGATGGGAAACTCCAACATCCCCATGCAAGTATAATGTAAATTTGTCTCTGTTTGGAATGTGTATGAACTAACATCTCCATATTCTTGTCTTTCATAAAGCTGTACTACTGCAGATTGAATAATGACAGTATTCTTCGCTTTCTCATTTTCTTCTGATATTGTTTCCTTATTATATTGAATTCTATGAATTTGTATTTTTCAAAGGAATAAAAGAGGAATATGATTCTCTGCATGCCTGTATCTCCTATATTCATTTATACCATCACTGAAAAATGGTTGTAAAGCGTTACTGAGACTGGCTAACAGAATTTTATACTCACACATTTTACTGTAAATGAAAACAGAGGAACAGCAGCATAAATCAAACCATTTATGAGGGGTGGCTGCGTGGTGAGAGCCATGTGCTGATAAACACCTGTCAGCAAGCAGGTGACTCCAGGCCGACCTCTCTCTTGAAAGCATCTCATGTTCTTTTAGAGGTTATTTTAGGAAGTTTGAGATGGTTTTGAATGCTGGTTACACTGCTTGGAAAGATGCCTTCTGTCCTCTCAGGTCTTCAAAGCAACTCAGGGAAAGATATGCTCAGTCACTGATGCGAGGATCTGAATTTGTGGTTTGGGAGAATCATTTCATATCATTTCATAGTTTGTTTAAATAACTTGGCTATTTAGACCAAAACCATCCTCATCTTGTCCTTGAAGTAGTCAACATATTTTGATACCGATATACTGATCCTGTGGGATTATGGCTTCCTTTCACAGCCAGGGAACTTGTGCAACGCAAAGAGCAAACTGACTACACCTACATTCTTCTTATCATGAGAGGTGGTTCTGCATCCTCTAATAATTAAATATTATATCTCTGACCACTGTGCAGCTAACAGCTGCAATGTTATTAGTGGGAAATAGCTCTCTTGGTGCTTACTGACAAGCTGTTTCTGTTTGTGTGATTTCAATAAAATATATCTTCTTTAAAAAAGCATGTAAATAGAATAACAACACGTTTCTCTTGCTTTTGCCCATTTATTATTAAATAACATGTACTTTATAAGTAAAATAAAATGTAATACTAAAGAAATGTTGCTTTAAATAGTTTTTAAACAGGTTTACATAGAATCTTATGCGTGCATGATGTATTAGAAAAATATAAAAGTTCATAGTGTTCCAGTGGTACAGATTAGCAACAGATTTGCTTTTTATGCTTATACAATAAAATTGTTTGTTACAGGTGGTGTAAGTAGTAAAGCCTGTACTTAAGGATGCCTACTAGTTTCCATTAAAAGACTGTAATTACTTTTAATCTTGTCAAACTTAACTTAATGTACTGCTCAAATTGGAATTTTCCATGTTATGCCTACTAAAGAGAGAATTTGCTGAGGAAATATCAGTTAAAATACTTTAGCCTTTGCCCAGGAAGAGATTAGGGAAAATATTTTGATTCATTATATTAGTAACACTCTTAAAACAGATTTTTTTTTTCTTTTGAAAGATGTTGTGTTTTCTTATTTTATTAATTATAATAAAATAACCATAATTTGTTAATGTTCTCCCAAGTTGGCCAACTGATAAACCATTAACAAATTACAATATGCAGTCAGCAATTAATGTTCTACTCTGCCTGCTGTGACCCATCCACTCTCAGCTTATTTGTGTGTACTAGCTTGGACTGGGAATATAGAATATATCTAGGCTGTTGATACAGTAATTGGTGGCAACAGGGGGAATGCAAGAAGCATCTGATTCCAGAAAGTTTGCAGGAAAGCAGTGCTGCTTGGCTTCACAGAGGCCACTGCTGACCACTGCTGGAAAGCTGAGTGTATTCATTTGCTCCAGGGAAGTGGAAGGAGTTGTTGAGAGCTGAAGCTAGTGGGACATGACAGTCCTGCCAAGTTACTAAGTGGAAGGGGAAGAGACAGCTGCTGGTGAACATGCGTAAGGATAAGGATGGCCAAGCTCCCTGAAGGGACAGCACTTGGTGCCTGTATTGGGTTTGTGTGGCAAGGTTTTGGTAGTGGGGGGGCTACAGAGGTGACTTCTGTGAGAAGCTGCTAGAATTTTTCCTTGTGTCCACCACTGGCCAAGTCCCAGCCAATCAGTGATGGTGGTAGTGCCTTTGTGACGACATATTTAAGAAGGGAAAAAAATACCTGCTGTGGCTCAGTAGCTGGAGAGAGAAGAGAAGTGAGAGGATGTGAGAGAAAACAGCCCTGCAGACACCAAGGGCAGTGAAGAAGGAGGGGGAGGAGGTGCTCCAGGCGCCAGAGCAGAGATTCCCCTGCAGCCCGTGGTGAAGACCATGGTGAGGCAGGCTGTCTCCCTGCAGCCCATGGAGGTCCATGGTGCAGAAGACCTCCAACTGTGGCCCGTGGAGGACCCCATGCTGGAGTGCGTGGATGCCCGAAGGAAGGAGGCTGTGACCCTGTGGGAAGCCAGCGCTGGATCAGGTTTCTGGCAAGATGTTGCGGACCCATGGGGGGAGGAGCCCACGCCAAAGCAGGTTTGCTGGCAGAACTTGTGACCCCATGGGGGACCCACACTGGAGCAGTCTGTTCTTGAGGGACTGCACCCCATGGAAATTATGGACCCATGGTGGAGCAGTTCATGAAGAACTGTAGCCTGTAGGAAGGACTCACGTTGGAAAAGTTCATGGAGGACTGTCTGCTGTGAGAGGGACCCCATGCATGAGCAGGGGAAGAGTCCTTCCCTGAGGAGGAAGAAGTGGCAGAGACAACATGTGATGAACTGACCTCAACCCCCATTCCCATCCCCCTGCGCCACTGAGGGGGAGTAGGTAGAAAAACCTGGGAGTGAAGTTGAGCTGGGAAGAAGGGAGGGTTGGGGGGAAGGTGTTTTAAGATTCAGAAGTTTTTATCCTCTCCTACTCTGATTTTGATTGGCAATAAATTAAATTAATTTCATCAAGTTGGGTCTGTTTTGCCCATGACAGTAACTGGCAAATGATCCCTCCCTGTCCTTATCTTGACCCACGAGCCTTTTGATCTATTTTTGTCTCCCCTGTCTGGTTAAAGAGGGAAGTGATAGAGTGACTTTGGTGGGCCCCTGGCATCCAGCCAGCGTCAACCCATCACAGTGCCCTTCCCTTTTGTTAAGTGCCTGATGCCACCTCCTCCTCCACCTCCTCTTCCTCCTTCCTTCAGGAGATGTGCTATGTGCATTTCTTCCTGGAAGGCTGTGCTAACTAAACTACCATTTACAAATACAGAGTATGAGGGATAGTGATCCAAGGGGAGGAGGATGATGTGGTCACAGATGGCTGGAGTCAAGAACGTGTATGAAAACATTCAAGACCTGACTAGGCTGCTATGTGCCCTCCTGAGATTTATCAACAGTGTCCCAGAAGTGCTTTGGAGTGCCATGGATCAACAGGGTGCTGAGATGACAGCTGGCACCCTCAGGAGGGAAGGGTGTGCTGAATGCTAAGAGCTTAGTCATCCAGGGGAATGGAAGAAGAGTTGAATAGCTAGGGAATGGAAGAAGGATTTTGAAAGAGGACAGGAGGAGCGGAGGAAAAGAAGAAGAGGAACTGAGGAACTTGAGGAAAGGGAGGTCAAAGAGATGCAGGAAGGATGGGGTCAGGAAGGTAAGAGCCTGAAAGGGAGATGGGTTCAGGTATGCCCATGGAGAGGAATAAAAAGGGAGAGCACTCACAGGAGCATGTTGGTCTCCTCCAAAAGGGTTGGAGAAGATGGAGGGATAAAAGGAGAGTCTGAGAACAGAGATACCTCCAGAAAAGTTTGTCCCCCATGTATAAGCATGAGACTACACACTCACAGAATGTACCAAACAAATTATTGCAGGGATATTTATTATACAATACACAATTATGTGAACATAAGCATGGTCCTGGTCTTACTGAGTATGAAGAACAAAAAGAAGTAAGGAACTAATGACGAGGGCAGTAGTAGGGCAAGAATAATAGTGGGTTAGTGGTCTGAGTATCTCTGTTGCAGCCATTCAGAAGCTCAGTGAATAAGAAAAAAAAAAAAAAAGAAGTGCCCTAAAGGAGTGGAGGATGCCCTTGCTCCCACCACTGAGTGCCTTTGTGAGAGGCTGTACATTTCATTTAAACCAGACTGTTAGCGTGTGGGTTTGGATATCTCAAAGAATACACCTCAGGTCTGTTTGGTAGAAAAGAACAAGGAGCTCTGCTTTTCAGCACATAAAGATGTAAAATGCATACAAATGCCATCAAAGTACTAAGTATTCTGAAAAACTCACCTCTGTGTGTTTCAAATTAGCACCCTGAAGAATGGATATTTAAAAGCTCATTAAAGGGTCCAGTAAAAAAATGCATCCATACTCCTAGAATAATGAAGAATAAACAAAATGACATCAAGCTATGCTTTCAAGGAATACTCTTATTCTTACAATTCAGCAGACTGGGTTCTAGGAAAAAAGTATTGTAAGTCTACCAGTCAAACTGTATCATGATATATAGGAAGCCCAGTTAATATAGCCTGAGCCAATTTTGCAATTTCAGTGTGGATTTCAGGAGTGGGAGGAAATGTGTTATTATATAATACTAGAGATTTTAGTCACTACTTAATTCTTTGGTGTGAATACAGCAAGGATGGTTCCAGAAAGCTTTTCCTTAGTAGATACTTTCACTGAAAGGAAAGGTTTTCTTTTTGGCCTCCGCTGAGGTGGAGGCAAAGCTCTCTTCTAGTTTTAGAGATGGGAAGACTGAAGCTGTTTAGTTTGCTCCTAAATATACAGTACTCACCTAAGTTTTTTATCATTATTCTGACTATTTGATAGAAGTCAGACTTTGGAACTATACTGTTGTGTATACATTTTCTCATGCTTTTTAAATTAATAAATTCATCTGTGTATATCTTTGGCACACTTACAATTTTTCTCTTTTAAAAAGCATCGCATTTAGTTACTCCATCTCAAATAATAGTCACATCTTGAAATATATTGCTGCTTTGGCATAATTCTTGTAATTTTTCTGAGCATTGGACACACAGCTTTCTTCAATACAGATCTGACAGCATTTATATATTTGAATGTAACATATCTCCTGAGCTCAGCTTCTCTACTTGGCAGTTTCACCATGATCCCTTGTTACAAAGAAAAGTTTATACTCTAATTTTTAAGGACAGTTTATGTAAAAGAAAACACTCTTGAAGCAGAATAGTGACGTAGTTAGCTGTATCATTAAAACCTTTCTGAACATAATGATCACTGTCAGGCACCCAGGCATTACAGGCTACTGTGCTTCTCTCAGTTTTAAATTACAGAAAGGCTCAGAGTGTGTTGTCTGAAAGTCGTCACACAGAATCAGCAGTGACCACCTACTCCATAAACAGGGCATCATTTCATAATAATTCAAACACTAGCATCAAACTGACAGTTCAGGTGGAGAGAGTGATAATTTTCAATATAAGAAGGTAATTTATTATTTGCTTTTCATGTCCTAATTCATTGTTAGTGTGAGTGAATGAGAGCTCAGAAAATGAAGATACGCTCATGTACCTTGCCTCAAGTGTCTGCTCAGTTTAGCCATGAGAGAGTTTAGGAAAGCTTAACACTGAGTACTGATTTGTTGTCGCCTATTCCTTGTTCATAGAAATGATGTAAACTCAGCTCCGTGTTGTGAATAGTTTCATGGATATGGTTACAGAGAGCACAATTATGTACCTGTATACACTTATTTTATATACTATGTTGATTTTTTAGGAGCGTGTTACCCTCAGAAGTCCCAATGATTGCAGCTACATAAGGATTTTATAGTGTGTGAATAGCTGTGGCACATATCTCAGTTTCACACTACATAGTGTGACATAACATGAAATAATGAATGGATTCAGAGAAAGTGAGTGTTGTAAACAGTAATGAAAATATCAATAGAAGACAATTTGTACAAACATCAGTGTTCATCATTGACCTGATTGTTAATAGCTTACAAATCATCCCACCCTAAATTCAAAATAAGGAACTAAATCAAATCATCAAATTATGATAGGCTGATATTGTACTGTTTGTAGGTGAAACATAGGAATTTATATAAGGATTTTTGTAGAAATTCAAAACTGGGAAGATAAAACAACTATCAAGAACCTGGATTTTTGTTATTGGAAAAATGAAGGTGAAATTAAACTTCATTCACCTGGCTGGTTAATTGATGGAAAAAGATCAAAATTTTATGCAGGTTCACCAATCGTCCCACTTTTTACGAGAAAACCTATGCAATGACTCTATCGAGTGATAGATCTTAAACATTTGGAACTAAATTCATGTTATATCATTTTATGGTATGATCCTAAAGACCTAGAGAAACTAAATTCTATCCCCTTTGTCAAATATATGTCATTTAATAAACAGAATTATGTTCGTTGTGAATGGGAATGAAGAAGAGTACTCTGATCCTTGCATCCTCAAAGAGGGAATTCCCTCATTTAGCTGAAAAACCTGAAGTGAAAATCAAAAGGCAAAAAGTTTGATAAAGTGAAATGTAAGATGTTATTAATTGACTATATAAGTTAATACAAACAGAGCATATATTATCTAAGAATTTGCCAGTGGATGAAGTTATCAGGAAAACAGGTTTAGAACAAAACAGAAGGGAATAACTTTTTTACACAACATATATTAGATTATGAAAATCATTGCCAAAGAACATGGCGGAGCAGAAAACTGGAAATACACTAAAATATGTAGGCAAATTAATGGAAGTTATGTTCATTTGTGACTGTTTAATTTGCAAGTGTGAAAATACCCCTATCTCAAGAAGGCATTAATCTGCTGAACCTGGAGGACGATTTCAGAAAAACTGATTTTTTATACTCTCCCATAAGCATCCACAGTTCTGCACTATTTTAGACAATTTGTTATGTAACTGGGATCCTTGCTGCAACCCAGAATGTTTTATTCTTATGGTCATGATGAGGCTGGGTAAAGTTGCTTTTGTCTCTACATACATCTACATATAGACATAGATAAAGCATTCACAGACAGTAAGTTTAGCTTAATTTGCTTTTGCACAGTGCCAAGGACCACTGAAGGCTCCTTGGTATCTGGGAACCTGTTGAGCAGTTTTAAGAAATAAGATTAATAAATGCACTGTTACAGTTTAAACAGAATTTTTTAATACTCCTTGCTATAAATTGTTAAAAAGACATAGTTTCTTATTGCTGTCCTATGTATTTTAAACACTACCCACTGCCCTTTTCTAGGACCATATTCTTCATTAGGATAAGCAGAGCTGTGCCTTCTATTTTTAAATGAACTTGTACACTTTAGTCGGACACTCTGCAGTCAACAAATATGTTCTGCATTGTTCCTTGTCTGGAAGGAATCTCAGTTTTCTACTTTGAGAACAGTTCTCTCACTGAAGAAATGTTCAGAGATATGCCAACATGAATGAGCTCGCTTACAGTCTTGTAGCACTGTTCCCTCTTTTCAGACAATAAAATATCAGTTGAGGCCCCTAGAATAATTAAGTGCAATAAATCACCACCTAAACTGCATATATGAAACAAAGGTGGCTTTTCTAAAACTAAGTATATTTACATTATAATAAGATTAGTAATTTATATACACAACATAAAGTGAAGAAGATTAATATGGTCAGATTCATTACAGTCCTGAACTGGTTAGTGTGATGCTAATTATTCTTCCATTTAGAAATAGTTTTATATGGGGGCAAGTACGTGGAAGCTTCTTGGGCAACGTAGTGTGGCAACAACACTGCATGAATATTAGAAGACACAGTTTTTAATGGTATTATACCAATTCATGCTAGGAGAGAGGTCACCTACCCCATGTCCTAAATGCTTTATAGCCTTACGTAAGCAATAAAGAGTTGAAGAAAAATATTAATCTCTCTGAAGAACAGACAACTCATATAACATTCTTGTTTTCTTGTTGCTTAGTTCCTTGCTTACAATAAGCTAAAAATGTGAAAAAAATCCTTAATAAAATAAATTAGATTAGAAATGAAATATGCAATCATGCTATAGTAAAATTTCATATCATTAATAATCTTTCAGGCATCGGAAAGAGTCAAACTTCCCTATTCTCACAATACCAAAATTCCTCTCCCTTTGGAACTGAATGTTACAGTTGAAATATTAATGAAAATCCTGAGAAATGCCACCAGAAAAAGCAGTAACTACCTTAACGACAATGCAAAGCATGGAAACACAGAGTATGTAGAATGTCTGAAAATGGGAATAATCTAGTGAAGATACCCATGGACACAGCAATGAGCAGATTCTATGAGTGACTGGCTTTAGCCTAACTTTGCCTCCACTGAAATCAGTAGCAAAATTTCAGAAAATTCCCTGGGAGCACTGCTAGTACAAAGCAGAGAGTCTGAAATTCAATCATGCCCTGGCGATTTGAAAAGAATTCTTTGAAAAAAATCCTTTTCATCTGTTTAATATCTTCTCCTTGTTATTTGTGCATCTGTAACATGTGGGATGCAAGCCCGCTTCTGACTCTGAAGTTGTGGTATCATAGAATCATAGAATGTTTTGGGTTGGAAGGGACCTTTAGAGGTCATTTAGTCCAACCCCCCTGCAGTGAGCAGGGACATTGCTAACTAGATCAGGTTGCTCAGAGCCCCGTCCAACCTGGCCTTGAATGCTTCCAGGCATGGGGCCTCCACTACCTCTCTGAGCAACCCATTCCAGTGTTTCACCACCATCACTGTAAAGAATTTCTTCCTTATATCCAGTCTAAACCTACCCTGGTTTAGTTTAAAACCATTACCCCTTGTCCTGTCACAGCTGTCCCTACTAAAAAGATTTTCCCCATCTTTCCTATAGGCTCCCTTTAAGTATGTTTCCTATCTGTATCCTCTCGCCGTGTTGGGTGCACTCCACCCGTCTGCTCCGTGCTCTGCGTTTCAGGGAAAAGGCAGCAGCTCTATGCAGGCCAGAAGCGAGCTGCAGCAGTGCCTGTTGAGGGTCTCATCACAGTGACTGATACCCTGCGCCCACTGGGCTCACTGCCAGTCAGTTTAGGTGCTGCTTAGGATGAGCCTCTGGCAAGTCAGGCATAGAGAAGAAAGTAAAAATGCAAAAGCTTCACATACATGTGTCCATATGCATACACTCATACACACTCTTCTGAGTATCTCAAGGAGAAAGTTTGCATTCTTTTAATTTTCATTGCTGGCTCCTATCTGTTTCTATTTTACTTAAAGTGTGTAAGTAATTTCTGCCTCTCCAGATGTTATGGTTTCCTACTGCAAACTGTTACAGATTTAGGTGAGTCAAACGGAGCTGACTTTCCCTGTAATTGTTGTTCATGTAGTGAATCAGGAAAAAGCTATTTAAATGTTACAGTCCTTCCAGGCTGTATTACCTTGCCTTTGTAGGAGGACTTTTCTGCCCAGTCTGGCTCTATCTGATGTAAATACTTATAGGGGCCCAGATCCAGTGCAGCTCTTAAGCACTTATTTTGCTTCAAACAGAAAATTTATTCTACTCTTGCAATTTCAGTGTGATTACTTTTGCATAAAAAATGTATGCATGTTTGCTTTTTGATACAAAATTAAGTTTGTACCTAAATATTCTGCTCTCTCAGGACAATAACTGCCCTGTTGGTAGAACACAGCCTGCCTGTGATAGCTTTATTGTTGTAGACATGCAGCTAGTGCTTCAACTTCCTTCTGCTTTGGCTATGTGGTTTTGCTCTCCAAGCAACATATTATGACTTACAGAGTCAAAAAATTGTTTTAAAATAATCGTGCATTCTATCCTGTCTTTAAGCAAGCATCTGCCTTCAAAGGTCTATCCAGCCCTTCAGTATGGCTACCATGGCAGCACCTTCATTTAACACTACAAAGTCCTAACAGAGTTCAGGTTCCCTTGTTTCTGTGAAGTACAACCTTGGATAAATGAGGAACCTACCTGCTCTGTTTCATAAACACTTCTATTTTTACTCTACAGTAACTTGTTATATGGTATGCAATGGCGATAACGCTAGGAACGCAACCTGTAACCAGCTGTCAGCTCTGTGTTCTGTCAAAGCCATCTTAACCTCAGATATCACCTTTTCCTTACTCCTTATAAAACTCTTTCAGGAATGGAAGTGAACAACTCCTAAAGCGTCTTCTGGAAATTATGTAGTGACTCTTCTTCCTATTACTCCATGTCACCTGTTATTCCCACAGTGTTTCTGGATAGCTGGTCAGCAATTCTTATATTGTGAGCAAAGGTGAATCTCAAAAACATTTTTAGGTTTTTGAGAAAGTTGTGCATAAATAAATAAAGCAAATAAAATGTGGGAGCTTGTAGTTTACACTTTGGAGTGTGTTGCAGTGTCTTAGGTGCCTTAGCCTTTGGTGCTGCTAAGGGCCTTCTATCTGCAGCTCTGTAACATCCCTTTTCTTTTCCCTGACAGGCATTGAGGAGTTTTCCCTTTCAATTCTTTCCTCCCCCTGCCCCCATTTGTTTTCTTGTTTTTCCTAGAAAGTAACTTGCACCATTACAGTCAATCTATGCCATCAGCTATAGAGGCCACTAATAAATCTTTGTGTATGTAAACATCCAGTTTGTGCAACATAAATGATGAAGACTTGAGTTTTAGATTTCTGCTTTTTGCACCTCTGTGGCATGCTGGAATTTCTGTAAAGTTAAAACTTTATGAAACACATGTTGATCCACTTTCTAAATGTTCAAAATACTTTGATAATTTTGCATGATAGTAGGGGTTGATTACATTCTATGAAGCAGAAAGTGTTGCCAAAGAGAAGACATAATGTGCTGTTTAACAAGATCAAGGAAATCTGACAAAAGATGGGGTATATTTTAACACTATCCTTAGATTTTGAAATGCAACTTTCAAAGCAAATTCCCATTAGGGTGGAAAGCTCCTCAATTTAAGCATTTTAAGAAATAATAGATAGCCCTCATGTTGTCAGGATTAAGTTCCAGAAACTAGGTTTTATTTAACCACCTGCCAGTTGATTTCTTTGGCAGCACTGAAACTGAATAGGAAGAGCTCTTTTTAAACCTAGGTGAAAAGGCTGCCTGTTACTGGCAGGAAAATACAAATCCTCAGTGTAGCTAAACAGCACACTTGGAAAGAATAAATATTAGAAACAGTCTCAGTGGAATGGTGTGAAACTCAGATGGACAGTTACATTCACCACTGTTGCCACCTCAAAGTCTTATTTACATCTAAATGGGTGGAAAAAGAACTGAAAATTATATTGTGGCATAGACACGCGAAATTATCCAACTGCTAAGAAATGAAGTAGTATTCCTTCATTCACATTTGCAAGCTTAGATAATGATCTCAGAGATAAAATTAATTTTAACCATTTGCTCTTTAATCCAAAGAAATAAAGACACTGGTTTTATATACCATTGGAGTTTCTTTCATGATTTTGTCTCAAATCTTCAGTATCATTTTAGAGAACACAAATATTGATAGTGAGCTTCATAAAGTAAAACTGTGAATATAACCTGATGTTTTAGATTTTAGCAAACAAAAATTCCAACTTTTAAAGCAAGCTTAAAAATATGCCTACAGTTTTAGTGCTTCAAAAGAGGCCAGGTGACTTCGGGTTCACCTGTCTGTAAAATCACACAGCAATTAGGTAGCAGTGGACAGCCAGCTTCTTAAAGGTCTCATGGAATTGATATGCTAACGTGAGTCAGAAGATTAATGTGGTCTTTTGGTCAAGAAAATGGACTTGGAATTAAGACATCTGGGTCTAGTTCCGAGGTCTTTTACATTGAGGTTAAATACATTTTCTGGCTGCCTATGAGTAATCCTTTCATTTCCGTGTCCTTTTTCTGTCTTGTGTGGTTGTAAACTATTAAGGACAGAGCTGTTGTAAAGAGAAAAACTCCCTGCTTTCCCAGCAAGAGGGAGAAGTGATATCTATCAGTCTAAAAAGGGGATGTCGTACAGGAAAGACTATCTGAAAACTACCAGTCATTAAAAAAGGTGCTGATCTTGATATTGGTAAAGAAGGACTGTGGGTATCAACAGAGGCCTTCCTATTCAAGCATTCTAAACTTTGAAGTAAGTGAACTAAAAAGTAAGGTATTTGTGGTTATGGAAACGAGTTATCTGAAACAGCTGTGCTTTTTCTAAGTGAGTGTGGCTTTTTGTCCGTTCATTCTAGACTGAGCTACTAGGAGCTCAAAAGAGCCAAATCTCAGCCACAAATTAAGTTGTACCTTCTTCTACTTTGGCAATGTAGCTCTAAGTAACACAATCATCAGTTCTTGTGGTGTTATAAAATCACAAGACTTCTAATTTTCTGATTTTCTAACAAACTTTAAGTTCAGACTATTTATATACTACAGGTCTATTTACAATATTGCTACAAGAGGAAAGGTCCATCCAGCTTTGAAGTTGCCAATAAATGTCATCATTGCTATCACCAACGAGTAGTGAAAAAGACAGACATTCAAATAACCAAATTGCTGGAAAACAGCTTGTTGCTCACTGTACATAACTAGAATGAAAAGGAAATATTTATGGAACTGAAATAGAAATAGTGTTGGATCAGGATATTAATTGCCTATCCAAAAGTTACCAGTTTTAGTTATTGCTCTCAGTGAGAAGCAAATTGGA
Source organism: Gorsachius magnificus (assembly GCA_034008185.1). Taxonomy (NCBI): domain Eukaryota; kingdom Metazoa; phylum Chordata; class Aves; order Pelecaniformes; family Ardeidae; genus Gorsachius; species Gorsachius magnificus. The sequence continues at coordinate 172,943,195 of CM067081.1, forward strand.
TATAAGTCACTTAAAATCTTCTTGTTTAATCAGTTGTCAGGATAAGTCAGTCAATAAAAGGATCAGCTACTGTATTTAGGTAAAAAATAGTAAAGAAAATAAATACTATGTTCTCCTGAACATAAATATGTTAAAATTCTAAATCATATTTCAATAGTTTGAAAACGGGTTTTGTGCTTCTATAATTTCAGGCAGAACCAATTCCAGGGCATGTTTTGCACATGGTTATGTACCTATATTTTAAATAATGTACTGGTTTACTTTATCTATGTTTCTCAGTTGGGTCATTGTGATTTTATTCTCTTGCTGCATGAAAAAAGGGAAAAATCCTTAACAACCTATTACAAATAACACTTGTTTGTCTCTGAGCAGTGGTATACAAAGTGATACACAGAAGCATTTTGATGGAGTTGTATGAAAACTGATCTTACAACAATTGTCATCACTATTGAGAGTTATTATTCCTTGAGAGTTATTCATATTAAGAAAAGCATGGCACTTTGTAAAAGAAAAACTCAGTGACAACTGGCAAGTTGTTCAAAAATATCTATGGATTAAAATGACATTAATCCTTTAAAATTGTTGTGGAGGACTTACTGTTCCACTGAGGTTATTCACATAACCAACAGCTGAAGATTTAGGCCCACAGTATCTCTTAACTTTAGATGTTTCTACCTGCTATGCCTGTTTGAGAGAACCATCTTACAAATGGCATACTATAAACATTACTAATTGAGGCTTTGGATAATTTTTCCCCCTTTTTTTGTCATGTCCTCCATTTTCTGAAGGGCAGATGTTAGAGTCTTGATTTTTTTCAGGACCATGATTCATAGTAAATAATAACCAGTATGGTACTCCAACTTTCAATGATTCTAAGGCTTAAAATAGAGGCTGTACCTGAAGTTGAGATCAATCAATTGTGTCATCCAGCAGAAAAAAAGATATATGTTTTAAATGACCTAACTTTTCAAATGTTTTTGCCGTGTTCCAGTTACAGTACTGGATCTGTATGCTATAAGCACAGGTGTCTAACACAGAAAACAGATGTTTTCAAAAATAGGCCAGAAACAAAACACTCTGAAAACATCCAGCGATGGCAAAACCTGACAAGACATAGGGTGCTCAACTCAGTCAGCTAAACTGAGATGTCTAGTGCTCTCTGAGACTGTCTTGGATATCTGAAGCACTCACCTGGAGCCGCCCTCCATGCATCACCTGAAGGAGTCCCATAGCCTTCTGGACTGGCAGAGCTCAAGCACAATACCACAAATGGCACTAGATGCTTTGTATTTATAATGAAAACTCATGGACTTGCACGTAGATCAGCATCTGCCCTGTGATTTCAGAGACACTGTTAACAAATCAGAAGTCGAATCTGCCTCTCACAATCCAAAGACAAAGCTAATGAGGCTAAATAGGTTTCTCTAATCAAGAAAGAGTTTCAACTTAGGTGAGAAGACTCAAGGCTCAAATGCCTTTGAAGCTGCACACTTTTGAGTAAAAAATGCTTGGTTTTGAAGGCATCAAGTTGATTTGCCTGCATCCTAGGTGATTCTGGAGGAATTAATATCAAATACCTCAGGTTTGTCAGTGTGCCCTAGTCTGAGATTGGCAAAACGATGTGCTCCATGGAAAGGGAGTCAGATCTGCCCCCACAAGAATGTACTTGTGCATGTGAAAAAGGGCTCAAAAATATAACTCAAACTGCAACTATTGTACAGTTTGATTAGGGCAATTACTTTTTAATTGTCTTCAAAGGAAAGTTTCCGGTTTGTGTGAAATAGTCAAGCATCTGTCATTCTTCAAGCTATGGCTCTCAAGTTTTCTATGACTTTTTTTACCAACTCATCCGCAAAGTGGAAAACACTTTGTAGCATGCCTTCTGTACATGTCTGCTGCTGCTTCTCTTTCTTTGTCTGGGCTTCCTTTGGCATAAATTCAGCTCTGAATAAATTTGTAGGTCACAGCAGAACTGAAGAGGTAAACCCATACAAAGTTGTAAAGAGACTTGAGAAACAAACTGTAAGGAAACTTGAGATATGCAAAACCAATTTTTGTACTACTAACTACATCCAAATTAGAAATGGCACAGATACACCATAGAAGCACATAAGCAAGAAGCTACATTTATCTTTCTGTTCATTGAGAACCTATTTCATTAAAATATGTGGTGGCTTAATTCAAAGCTTTAGTCTTTTAATTTCTCTTAAGAGAATGCTTTGATGCTAGTTTATCTGACAAGGCAAGACTTTAACAAATGAGGGAAAGAGCTTAGCAGGCAGAAGTATAATCAGTACACAGTGCAATTAGTTAAAGCTCTGTATCTGCTTAAAAAAACAACTGATAATAATGCAAGAAATACTAATTTTCTTTTCTGTTTCATGCAACTCACATTTAAAAAGCTTTACTCAATTATACAGAAAAAAGCCCAGCTTCGAAGTTTAAGTGAAATAACTTCCCCATCTAGATCACTTTTATTGAAGGATGGGCAGTATTCTTAAACTGTACATATATGTATACATAAAAGATCGGTCTAAGATGGTATTAGACAGTAAGGATTTGATACACTTTAGGAAATAAGAAGAGATAGCAAAATAGAACAGATTGTTTTTCTCATTCAAAACTACTTTGGAGTTAAATGTAAAAGGGACCCATTTGGATAGTGCTTTTGTAGAGCCCCAGAACTGGATGTGAATATGAGTAACATTATTAGAGGTATCAATACTGTCAAGAATTTTGTTATGAGAAATTGTAGCTTCTGGTAGTACAAAACCAATGTTAGGCTTTTCTGCAGTATGTATAATAATAGGTGTGATAGGCTACAGATTTTTCTACCATAGTCACTGAACTGAAAAGAGACTATCCTGTTTTAAATGTGGTTTTCTTAAATAATGAGGTCATTAAAAAAGAGCTAGAAGTAAAAGAGCAAAGAAAAAGATCTTGGATTGTGTGACCATGGGTTGATTTAATTGAATAAAAGTATATCTATAGCTAAAGTTCTCCAGCCTGACTCATTTCCCATCAGACTTCTCTAGGGAGAATGTCATTTTTCATTAAGAGTTAAATCAGGACAGCTATTGGTAAGCAAGTGGGAAGACAAAACAATGACTCAGAATAACATCCCACAGCAAACATTTGAGGGTTGTTTGAAGATGAGTCACTGAAGATCCTAGTTCAACCTCCTGAATTCACTGAATTATTTTTCAATGGCCTGAGTCAAAAAAACCCAACCCCAAAACCAGGATGAAACCAGAAATAGTCAAAAAGTGAAACTCAAAATGGAAAAGGAATGCAAGGATTATTCAAAGGACTGATAAAAAAGTAGAGAAGACAGGCGTCTTTACCAAACAGTGAAGTTCAGCTGTGACTGACATTTGTGTATGCAGTCTGCTGTTTTAAATACCTTTTTCTTCAATACAATTCTTGAACCTCTTATTTTGATTAAATAATATTTTCATTTAAAGAAAACTCTGCATTTAGTCTGTTCATTACTGATTACGGCTTCCCAAAGGGAAGAACACGGTCATACCTGCTGGCTAAGAAAAGTTGATCCAGAAGGTATTGTTAACCTGGCTTCTTCCTGAAAACAAGATTGGGTAGCACAAGAGATGGACGATGAAAGACGGTAGCCAAGAAGCTGTCTTCATATTCCTAAAAAAGGATTCTGTAGTTCTAAAAGGCCTAGGGACTGGTTTTGACACTGAGGCCAGACAGCACTGAGTGGTTGTGTCCACATTACACAGTATTTGGCTCAGGGCAATTTTTTCCCCCCCATGAGGCACCCCTGACTCCAGATGACCATATTTTGTTTGCTCTTTTCAGTTTATTTTGTATGCAACAATGTGAGGGATGTGTTGCAGTCCATCAGAATGGTGCTATTTCTTGTCATGAAACTGAATGCATCTATCATCTGCTCCGTGCTATGGAATGAGGACATGAGAGCGTTTAGAGGTTGCAAAGCCATGTGGGAGCATAATGTTGGAAGATGACATACAGTAGAAGGAGCTCAGCTTGGTGAAGTCTTGTCTATGCTGCCTATTGGGAACAGTCTCTGGAATAAGCTGTCTTGTGATCTCTGCCTGGTGTTGTCTCAGTGGATATCTACTGGAAAGGAAAATGGTAGTTGAGGCTGAACAGAGGACTGTGTGTTCCATTCACCATGCAGGAGTTGCACAGGGCAGGCAGGGCTGCCACCATCACCATCATCAGCTATTGCCCTATCCCCAGAATCAGAGGAAAATTATCCTGGGGCTTCCTGCAGCCCTATGGGATATATAATTAATTCTTCCTGGGAATACTGGAGATACACTTTAGACTGAGAAGCACTCTTCCACTTTGCTGTACTTTGTCAGACCTTGCACCTGACTTGCTGGTAAGAAATTGTGTCCCTTGTTCTTCAATTTCCATAAAGAAGGCCCTTAACCAGTTTTTGGAAGCATGGTGCAAGCCAAAAGAAGCTTGACCAATGGGGCAAAAAAGGTGAGAGACAATTTCATGAAATATTTTTAAGAAGTTATGTATATGTTTTCAAAAACTGGTAAAACAGAAATTACCATAGCCCTAGAAAAAAAGAGGTAGCCAAAATACACTGCTGTGGGAAATATGTGCTACACAGCAAATTGCCATTGTATTGACAAAGTAAAAAAGATACAAATACAATTGAGATAACCCATAGAAATGTTTATTAATATTTTGTATATTTCATTACACTTAAGCATCACATGTCAAGGACATAAAGGCTTAATGAACTGGAAACTGGTTGTCCTACCCTAGGGCACTGGAATCCCACGCTAGGAATTCTCATATGGAACTTAAATTTCTACCGACAACAAGAAAGAAATCGTAAGAACAGCTAATTAGAAGGAAGTAATTTTACATGATGATTCTTTTGTTCAATGTGCACCCACAGGGAGGAAAAAGACCTGATGCTGAAGAGTCATGCAGGTTCTCAGGAAGGATGGCTTCTCTCTGTCTTCCAGGTAGAGACTGAAGTGGAAAGGCTAAGCCGGGAAATGATGAACCATGAAACTGTAAGCAAAGTAGAGAGAAAAAGAAGACAGTGAAAAAAAACCCCAAAGGTAAAAAACTGGACAAACCAACTGAATACAGTGGAAATAAAGCATTAACCTACTGCATGTATGGAAGAGGATGTTACATGTATGTGAAATAAGTGTGAGATCAAAAATTATAATCAGACATACGCAATAAGTCAGGCTCAGCTTGTTCCTCGCTAACAGCATCTATTTTCTATCCATCTGTTTTCATGAAACATGTAGGAACTTAATATATTTGATATATCTTCCCTCTAGGGGAAAAAACCAGACATACCACAAACACTGTGTAATCATGGAATTTATTATTATAATTAAAATGAAATATATTTCATTATCTCAGCAGTGAAATCTTGTGGATGTAGTTAACAATGAATTATGGCTGAAGTTTTTGACTAAAACAATCAGGATTAGCTAGCAATGATGATTTATAGTTAGGAAAGAAATAATAGAATCATAGAATATCTTGTGTTGGAAGAGACCCGTAAGGATCAAATCCAGCCGGGATTTACAGAATTCTTTTAATTCTGCTTTTGTTTTTCCTTTTTTTAAAATAAAATAATATTCTAAATAAACAATCTAATACAGAAATACTTCAACTCTATAGATAATAAAGCCAGTTGAAGTTATATCAGTGCAACTTTTTCATTTAGAAAAGTCCAAAGATGAAAAAAATGAAAGATCATGCTTTGCAGAATTGGAAGGAATTGGATTTAGACAAGACATGTGGAAGTAAGTTATTTTAACAATCTCATTTTTGTAAAAACTTCAATTAGCAGATTTGCTTAAATTACTTGGCAATTAGTGAGAAAATCAGCTGGTAGCTCTGTGAAGCTAATGGCCAAAAAAATTCGTTTGAAGATCACTGATGTCACGAAAAATGAAAGCAAAAATAACCTTCCTTGAACCTTTACATTTATTAACGCCTCCAGAGAAGGACTGTATTATTCATATGTTCTTAATTCAAAACAAATATTTCACTGGATTCCCTTGTGTCTACTAAGAAGTGAGCTTATTAGCAGTTTTCTCCATGGGAACACTAGTCAGATATCCTTTCTCTATACAACTGTCTATTTTCATAAATATCATAAATCATACATTTCCAATATCCTGAAGTGCAAAATTTGGTTGAAACTGGTCAATGTGATCAGAAAGCATGAAGGAAGAGGTGTCTCACACACTCTCATGAAGTTAGGACAAAAAACCTTGGTTACAGTGTCTTCAACCAACTATGCATTCTGGGTTCTGGCCTTATATCATGATATTTTCAAGTCCATTCAACCAAAATCTGAGTAAAAGATCAGAAATGCCATCACACTATAAAATTTCACACATCTCTACCCTCAAGAGGACACATGGGAAATAACTGAAGTTTATCAAAGACAGGAAGAGGGAGAATGATAAAAGGCCAATGCTGAGCAAGGAATCCAAGAGAGCATTCCTCAGAAAAGAACAGGAAAATTTGGGACTTTCTCAACGGATGCTTGCTGAGATCAGGCTAATGAAAACAACTTGCAAAGTCAATTTAGCAGTCAGAAAATTGTATCTGTTTTAAATAAAATCACCTTCTTTCAGCTTATCCATTCATACTGCAACACAAATACACATATATCAATTCTGTAAAAAGGTGCAGTTATAGAGGGGCTGAGGATTTTTGCTATATATCGAAAGGACCGAGTATGAGCCTGTCATGATTTAACCCCGGCTGGCAACTAAGCACCACGCAGCCGCTCGCTCACTCCCCCACAATGGGATGGGGGAGAGAATCAGAAGAGTAAAAGTAAGAAAACCTGTGGGTTGAGGTAAAGATAGTTTAATACAAAAAGCAAGAGCCATGCATGCAAGCAAAGCAAAGCAAGGAATTAATTCACCACTTCCCATCGGCAGGCAGGAGCTCAGCCATCTCCAGGACAGCAGGGCTCCATCACGCGTAACGGTGACTTGGGAAGACAGACGCCATCACTCTGAATGTCCCCCCCTTCCTTCTTCTTCCCCCAGTTTCTATACTGAGCATGACGTCATATGGCATGGAATAGCCCTTTGGTCAGTTTGGGTCAGCTGTCCTGGCTGTGTCCCCTCCCAGCTTCTCGTGCACCTGGCAGGGCTGAGAGCTGAGAAGTCCTTGGCCGGTCTAAGCACTACCCAGCAACAACCAAAACATCAGTGTGTTATCAACATTCTTCTAGTACTAAATCCAAAACACAGTACCATACCAGCTACTAGGAAGAAAACTCACTCTGTCCCAGCCAAAACCAGCACAGAGCCTCGCTTCACATTCGTGTCAAAACTGACCTTCAGTGGCCCACCTCTAAGGGGTGCAGGTTATCAGGTGGGGAAACAAAGCTGACTGGAATGTTGCTTATATACTGTCGGCTATAAAAACTCTTATCATTTAACTCTTCTTACCCAACAAGATGCCTAGGTTTCAGCGAGATAATTTGTCTGTATGTTAGGAACACCACTGAAGTAAGTTTAACCATTATTTTAGAAATGTCTAACTGTTAGATAATGGCTCACAATGCATTTATGAAATTATTATGAACGCATTTATGAAATGATTCATGCTGCCATCATACTGCCCTTCCAAGTCTTCTGGAAAATATTATTTTTGTAGCATATAGAGCATACAGCACACAGATCCCAGTCATACATCAACGCCTTCTGTATTGCAATACACAAGATATTCTAAAAACACATAACAAAAGAGGTACCCTGCCTTAACAGATCTTGTGGTTTATTTTGATATGATCTGATCCTGCCTTTGTAGCAATTTTTAGCACTTCTTGTGCTCTTTTGTAATACTGAATGAAAGAAAGTTCCGCACAGGCAGTTGGATCTGTATTGAAGGCAGCGTCCCATGCTAGAGAATATGTGAACATCTGCCACTAGCATCAATGAAGTCGTGTAATTAATTAATTAATGTTTAAAGTACTTTAAAGATGAAAAGTGCTATGTGTTATTATTGTTTGTTGATGGCTTATCATGAGTGTATTAAATGAAAGTCTGCTAATTCATGAAATCTCAGAATGAATATTTTGCTGAATCATTAAGATATTGGAATGCCTATTCTATAGGTAAACATAAAAGAAAAGCAGGTTTCAAGCATATAATCTGTAAAATGAATGGATTTCTTCTTTAAATTAAACAGAAGAAACATGAGATAAAACAAAATTAAATTCTTAGAAATTTTAATTATTTGGTGATACAAATTTTTACTTTTTTTACATCTAGCAAATATATTCCATTTCCAAACAGTGCATCACTTTTCATTGATAAATAAATACACCATTGACAGTTCTCAGTTGAGTTAATTGGTACCAGGGTCAAATACTCTCTGTGACACTCTGTCAAATGGCTTGGGTAACAAAACCCTGACAGGTTTAACTATCTGGAATACAGAGAGCATGCCGGTAACCTCAAGTACTAGCGCACTTATTTGCTGAATTTCAATAGAAAATAATAAATTGACTATCAGAGCAAAGACAGTCTCTTGCTTCCTCAGATGAGACTTTCATTTGAGAAAACAGCAATTCAGTTTCTTTGTTTTCCATCACTGAAGAAGGACCATTTAGTTTTAGAATTGCTAGTTATTAAAAATGGTTATCAGGTTTATTGTAAGGTTCATTGATTTTGAATATATGTGAGAATAACATGTATACAGAAAAGATGCAAAGGAATTTTGATCATTTAATGGTTCTTTTTTTTTAAATAGGCTTCATTTCATAACCTCACTGCTAGCAACATCAAGCAGGGGAAGCAGGAATTCAGATATTTTTTCATTCTAGGACAGGACTGAGCACTAATTTCTCCAAGGAGCCTCCTCAGAAGTAATTTCTAGTGATTTTAACAGTTGCCCACATTTCAGAGTGTATTAGCTATATTGATTTCTATATTTGTTTGCATATTATCCAACTATGGTTATTGATGAAGACCTTTAATTTTTTTTTCTAGACTTTCTAAGCTTTTGTCTTTTCAAAATTCTAATTTTAAAATTCCTCTGACTGCTTTTCATAGAAGCATCTAAGTCCTACTTCTGGAAATATATGGGAAGAAACAAATAGGTATCCATTTTCAAATTCATTTGTCTCTGTCTTCCCAAGAGAAATTTTTACATTTCATACTGACAAATGTAAAATATTTGAGAGTGGAGTTTGGGTTCTGCTTGGCTCTAGCACAATATGGCTTTTTGACTGTCACATTTTTATGTTGTCTCCCAAGTAGATCAAGCAGCCTAGTAAAATCTGTTTCTTAATTTACATGAGGCACGAATTCTCTGGGGCCTGAGGCACGCTCTCCCTAAACGTGCTGACAACAGTGACTGCACAGTGTTGCGCGCACACACACACACACACACACACTCAAGGCCAGCCTGTTGTGTGATGAAATGGCTGAGCAATAATAGATTTGCAGAGGGCATAAAGCTGCTAATGGTGATTTGATGTTGTTTCCTTCTCTTAAGAGAGTAATAGGTTGGGAGGAAAGAGAGGTCGTGTGGCAGCAGGGAAGACATTTGGAAAGGAGATGGCCGCAGAGTCAGGTTCCCTGGGGAGGCAGGGGGTTGTTTAGTACGGAGTTGTCGCGGGCAGGTGGTTGAGCGCACTCTGGCACCCACCGGGAGGCAGAGGCAGCAGCTTAACTGGTGGCCTAAGCAGTAGTGCACTGTGCATGCAGCTACAGAAATTTCTGCACAGGGATGTTGCATCAAATCATTCAGTAACCACATAAATTGAACAGATGGTAGCAATTATGAAAGTGCCCGTATTAGGAAGTGGTAGAGAATTTTTCCACCAGAACTTACTTCCAACAGAAAATTAAGTTTTCTTAACTAAGCGGTACCACTGTTTCTCTCAAAAGCATTGTACTTGCCCTAGACTAATAGCTATTTCCCATATAGCTTTAACTGACATATTAATTCTGGTATGTAAAACTAAATACCCAACCTATGTAAAGGAGAACCTTTTTAATAAATTGGTATTTTTAAAAAAGTGACTATGGAGTGAAGTCATGATGTCACTTCTTACAATACTTGAACAAGTGGAAATACAGAAATTAACCTCCCTGTAAAGATTTTACTTTACAGAAAAAATAATGTTATTAATAGCAGCAGAACTAAGATCAGAATAACTAATAGTTCTCTGTACCGTTACTGATAGTTGTTCTCTACATTGATAGTATTGAATGGTAGATTGATGTGTCACTGTGATAACTAATTGTAGTTTAAATAGCAAAAGTAAAACTCCCAAAGGTTCTTTTAGAGAATGCAAGTGGAGGTACCAGGACTAGAAAGAGTCTTTAACTGGTCATTACAAAATAACATTGTTTGAATGTGGAAAACTGCCCTCAGGCCAGTGTTCTCAGGACTTGTGTATATATCTAAAATCATGTTGATCCGTCACATGGGAAGCAGGAGTGCAGTCTGAAAGATATACCTAATATAGCTTAAATTTAGCAGGGTAAAGCAGTCAGAAGTTACCAGCCCAGGTTACAATATGGGCCTATGAGGAGATACTCTCAGACACTTAACTACAAGTAGGACATTTATGGAATGAATGCTTCAGGTATCTAGGTGAAAGTGAGTTTAAGTATAGTTATAGTTGCTGCAATCAAGCTCCCAGTTGCAATGTAGACATAACATAAGACCTCCTGTGGAGAGATAAATCAAACTGAAAGTCAAATACATTTGGCTTCTCAGATATGTTTCAGGTAATTTACAATTATAAAATTTGCACAGTAGGACTGCTGCTTCAACATGATATAAGCTCTTCTGCTGTGCTACCCCAGTTCTCTCTGCAAAAGGGAAAGCAAGGATAAGAAGTTATTTTAAATTAAAAAAAGAGATGCCAAAACAAGAAACTAATCTAAAGCAACACTTTCAGACAGCGACAGATCAAATCATCTGTGCAATTTTAAACTTCATCTTGAAAACAGAGCTAAGGAAAAGTGCCTTTTCTTTCCTTGCTTTTTGTCCTTAACAGAAATCTGAATTATTTGACTCAATGATTTTCCATGCCACAAAATGCATAAACACATCTGCCACTATGATTAGGTTTATAGCTGCATTAATTTGAGCAGTTATACCTATTACTGGCACTAATACAATAATTATTACATTTCCTTTTTCTAATTACTCAGAGAGCAATACAACACATGCAAAAAATCCTTCTGTAATAAATACAAGAACTTACAATAGAATATAATAGATTTCCACACTGTTTTCAGTGAAAGGTTATAAAATGATATAATTATGTCATGTTTCACACATTTTTCTCATCCTTATTACACACAAAATTGTGAGGTTAGTAAAATACACTTGAGAAGTTCAAAGAACAAAAACTACGTTGATAACAGTCTGCTCCTAATTATTAACTAATATTTAATACAACTGCACAACAGACGTTTATTAGTAAGATATATATATATATGTTACCACTTCAATAGATTAAGCTAGAGCACCCTATTCAAAACTGGATGGTATAGGGTATAAAAGCCTTGTGACCTCTTTTGTGAGACAGCACTTCAGGCTAAAAGTAGTCTAAAGCATTCATTCATCCCACTTAAAATCTAAAATACAGTCTCTGTGTGACAGTCCCTTCTCCCTGATTGCAAAGGTTCAGAGTTATTAGGCATCCACATCCACTGAAACAGAGGTATCTTTTAACATACACTAATTGACACAAGATGATAAGGTGATAAGAAATAATGAATAACATAAAAAAGACAAATACATTTCTTGCACTTGCTCAAGCTGACAGATGTTGTTATGTCATGTTTAGCAGGGGTCTGATGCATTAACTTCTGAAGTCAATGGAAATTATCTGGCTTTACTTGAGGCTGACAGAGACTCACAGAGCTCTATGGACATTTTAATATTATATCAGATCACTTTGCTTCGTAGTTAAATTCATAAACAATCCTATCACTGGCAGGAAAAAAGTAATCGCTAAGCAGCACTCTGCTCTTTGAAAGAAATTAGCTCCCTACAGTTATTCAAAGCTATTTATGAGCAATTTTGTGTAGTTTCATGTACTTTCAAACAACAGCTAAGGCCATTAGGTGTTGCCATCATTATCTTGCACTGGTAAAATACTGTTCTTCTCTGTCAGTTCTTTTAGAAATGACAAATCTTTTAAAAATGCTGGTGCTTAATCTAAGTAGCACTTAAGGAGCACTGAGATGGATATTAGCAAGAGTTGTAGATATATTAACATTCATACCAAAGAATCAGTGGCTTCCTTGGGATCACCTGGCTGTTTTGTGAAGAAACCAAATTTCCACAGAGGACATGACTGGGTCCTCTGTAAAATGATCATAATTTAGTAAAAAAATGTACTTAGAGTAAATGAATAACATAAATATTCTCTGTTGGTTTCAATTTAAGGGTATGTGTCTATGCAGGTAGATGTAGAACATGAAGTCCTGTGTAACATGCTCTAGGAGAACCTGCTTTAGCAGGAGGGTTGGACTAGATGATCTCCTGAGGTCCCTTCCAACCTTTGCCATTCTGTGATTCTGTGATGGGCTCATTGGTCGTCCTGAGTAACAAAGAGGATAATGTGGGGAGGGAGATCTACAAGGAGGACTGGAGGAGTATATCTTCACTCCCAGATCCCATGCAGGGTCTGTAGTACCTTCTAGTACTTCCTGCCTTGGGGGCCTTCAGCTCTCCCAGAACTTCAAGACCTTCTGCTCCAGAGCTTACCCCTAAATTCTTCCTTCCCAGAACTTTCAAATCCCAGTCTCCTCTATGCTAATGCCTCCCTCATTCAACTTAATGCACATAGTGCCCTACTACTTTTGTTCAAGAGTCCCTAGGCTTATTTATCCTATTTTTAAACCCTTTTAATTGTCCTCACAATGAACCTCCTGTGAAAGACTTCTTTACATATTTGTCTGATCCAAGCCTTTCCATTGAGAACCTCATGTATCTTCCATTCATATCTATGATCCTGGAGGTAATTCACAAAATGACAATAAATATTATCATGAACTTTTTCTCCTAAGTAGAGAATTGTGTGTCCTAATAATACTGAGATTCCTGAAGAAATGTAAATGTCAGTGACCTAGCAAAATGTATGGGTCCCAAAATGTATTTGATGATCTGGGCTTCAGTGATTTCTAAAGGTGACAGAGGAAGTTAATGGCAGAGATAGAAATTACAGAAGAATACAGGCTGCAAAATTATCTTTGTTTTTGTATATAAGTGCCCTAGCTTTAATAATGAATTGCAGAACATTTCTTATGTTCTTGGATATACTGCACTGAATTCTAAATTTTTCCAGTTCCTTAGATCCTTTCCTCCAGACCATGCCTCCTCATTTATTTACCTTTTTCTCTTCGATTGAATGTCTGTATTCTCTTTAGCCACTTACCAAACTACAGTCCTTAACCCTGCAAAAATTTGCTTTTATGACTTGTGGACAGTAATAGGGCTCAATACTACAGCATTTCTTCCAAACAGCCTCTGATTTACAGCACTCGGAGAAAGGAGTTAGAAGTAACAGACCTCTATGTGTATATACCCTCAATGTTGGCTTTCCCTCAAGCCTTTATATAGACAGAATTTCATTTTGATGTTTCCAATTGTCATCAGGACAAAATGATAGCCTTTTTGCTACAGTCTAAATATTATAGTGGGACATCTGTTGGTCCTCTTTCTTTTTTTGTAGGTTGAATCTCTTTTCCCATTGATTCTTTTCATCTGCAGATCCTTATTCTGAGCAAAAGAAAATGTAACATTGGGGTTCTGCTGCTTATCAAAGCCATTCTTTCACCTTTCCTGCTAATAGCCTTTCATGATCTCTACAATAATTTAGCTTAAATAACAAGCATGGCTGTTCAAAGTAATACAGATATTTTCTTTTACTCACAATGCTCTTCTCACTTAGGGTAGCATTACAATTTTTAAGCAATGTTTCTAAATTTGGGGTTAAACTAAGAATAGTTTAAAATATCACAAAGTGTCATGTTTGCACTTTATTTTTGTTTTACTGATGAATACAATGACCAAACTGTCTTATCTTCTTTTAGGTTGGCATTTAATCTTTTTTAGTTATGACTCATACATTAAAAATAAACGATCAATATTTATGTGTATCCTGAGTGTGCTCTTATATGGAAAGACAAAGATGTTCCCTAAGAGCTAAACCATTCTGTAGGCAAGTTATTTTTAAAAAATGACATATTTTTGAGTAAGTGGAGATCCTGTTATTGTGGGAATATTTGACTGCATGCAATCTTGGCATTGATTCCACCCACCTCAGGCAGTTATTTTTTATAATGCTTATTGGTGTACTATAGCTAGTTAAGGCCACAGTTTCTTTTTTTTTGCCTAATGCAGTAGGAACATTTACATCTTATTTTTGTTTTAATATAGCAATCAGATTAATAAAGAAACTATGCTTCAGTTCTGGAAGCTATTGAAGTAATTGGAGAGGCCTGTGATGTAGATTCTAGCCAAGGTATTTTCTGTCCTGCTACTGAGCACTCCAAACTCAACTGGAATATAACAGTAATTTTTATGTGTATGAAACAAAACTGACACTAGGCAATGAGCCATCTTTCAAACTGATGAAATATATATATATATATACACACAATATTTTATCAATTGTATATACCAATTTGTAAAGATATCAGCCTAATCTGCTCCTTCCACATTAGCAGGAGCTGTTGAAAATTGCATAGACTTTGTACTGCAATCCAAATGATATGAGCAGAGAAATAAATGCAAGTAGTACTTTTTCTAGTAGTGGATCTATATGCTGTTTGTTTTAACCTGTGGCTGGCAAGACAGAAAACATGTAAAATGGGATTTTTGATGCTATGATAAGCTTATTTTGGTTTATGCCCTGTCTGCTGGTGAGGACACACCCACACAGTTTAGCTCATTACCTCTAAGCATAGCTGATTCATTTTAGATGGGAAAAAATGGCACAACACTACAAATTATTCAACTGGAGCTATAATTGAGAGAAAGTAGAGCACATGAAAGACTTGCTTTGAATGGCCAGATAAATCCACTTGACTTTCACTACTAGCATCTGACAAAGCTGGCAAATACTCCGGTGCTATAAAAGCTTAAGACATGCACAAGCCTTTGATGCCTTATTTGTCGGAACAGGTAGTGGAAAATATTATCTATTTCAGAGTGGGAAGATGAACGGCATGAAATGTGATGAATTTGGTTTGCATGGGGTTATTTCTAACTTTTACTCAGTGAATTACAGTAAATACATGCTCCAAAATCTTTTCTTGACTTCAGCTTAGCACTATCATTTCTGTCCACCACAGGATCCTGGAAAATAGCCTATAGTATGCATTGACTATGTTAATTAAGCAACCTCTTAGAATTTACTTTAGTATATAAATATTTGATTCAGCATAACAACAGAAAGGTTACTGAGAGCCTGACTCATGCAAGTGAGACAAAAACTTGGGAAATAAAATGAAATAAATTTTGGTACAAAATCATGACAACACAAAAGCACAATAACACTTGACAGAGCAAAAGAATCAATATAAATTACCAGTATCTGCAGATGCACTACAATCTTGCCACCTCAGATGGGAACTAACACAGGTACTGTCTCACCAGAATTACAGATGACTGCTCCAGGAAGGTATCGATCCAGTTTGCCTGAATTCCCAGTGAACAGAGAGAAACAAGCACCTGTGAAGACCTGCAGAGGCAGATCCAATACATCTAATATAGCTCCTTTCTTTTTTTTTTTAACTACACTGCAGATGCAGTCAACATGGTTTTTTGCTTAAATTTCAATCAGGTGATCACTGTCCAAAGCAGCAGTATCAAAGACTAATGTAAAGTGCCAAGGGAACTATTAAAAAATTAGGGAGAGTTCTGGGAAGTAGATGGACTGCATTGCTGTTTAGAACAAAGAGAATTTTGAAATGGACCTAATTCATAATTTAGGCAGGATTTAGCATATGATTAAATCCAAATATACACTACTTAGACAATCTTTATGAGGAGTCCTGAGAAAGGAAGGTGAGATGGTGGTAAACAGCATTCTGAAGAATTTTCCTCCCAATGACACTATGCTGAGATATTTTCTTTTCAGAGTTACTTCTGCCGGTACTCCTTCTCTCATTACGAGTTTCAGAAGCATTATCTTTGATTAGATATACTTATTTACTGTATCTATGCTAACTATGTATGTTAATTATGCAAATAAAAATGTGAAAATTTATTACAGAAATCTATGATGTTACTGTGAGTGTATTTTTACTGTGATTTACACTTCTTCCATTAGCAGTTCATCATTTTTCACAATTCTGCTAAATTATTCAGCATTGCATAATAATACTAAATTGCATAATACCGAGTCATTGTTAGGTACCTTGAACTTCTGTCTAATGCAGGTCTTCAGGCCTGTTTGTTCCCTGCTTACAATTCAGCTTGGCTGTAAGTCTGTAACTAGCTGTGGATATGATTTAAAATCTGGTTTCCTACATATCAGCAAAAGCAGGCCAAGATTCGGGCTTGGTCATAAAGGTTTAGTAGCTTTGACTGGAAAATGTTGGCTATTAAAAACACTTACAGCTTATATTTAAGCACACAAACAAATGCAATTACTGCAATTCTGAGTCCCATGATCTCAAACTTTCCTTCTTACAGAATAGATTTAAGTCTGCAGGCCTGCCAAACTATGCAACAACATGCCTAAAGGGAAAACCTGGAAGTAACGATTTATCTGCCTAAGCCAATCATGAATTGAAATGCTGAAAAACTGAGAGGAACTTAAGCATCTACTCTTTACTAAAGATCAATGTCTAAATCTAGCTATGTAGGTGATTCTTTCTGACTGAGATTCCTCGGTAGGATTCCTCTCCTATTAATTGTCCAGAGATTAATTTTCTGTTAAGCAGAAAACAACATTATGTGTAACAGAATAGCCAATATCTTAGCAGTTAAAGCTCTTCAGCTAAGTAATGTGAAAGTCAGTGTCAAAATGCTTTTATCCAATTTGAAGCAGCGACTTCATGACCAAAATTAGTGCTAAAATCATCGGAGGTCTGAATAGCAAACCCCTTCTTTCAGAGGTATTTCTTCCTGTACTCTAGTGTTTTTAAATATCTATGACCAAAAAGGGTATTTGGGTCTCAGTTACACACACCACAACTGAGGACTCCAGCCTCTAAGGTACAGTTCTGGCCTGAAGAATACTTTGTTGGTGTATTGGCTTTGCATAAGGTTTTGGTAGTGGGTGGGCTAAAGGGGAGGCTTCTGTGAGAAGCTGCTGAAAGCTTCCCCTATATCCAACAGAGCCAATGCCAGCCGGCTTCAAGACAGACCCACCGCTGGCCAAAGCTGAGCCCATCAGTGATGGTGGTACTGCCTCCTGGATAACACATTTAAGAAAGAGAAAAAAGTTACTGTGCAACTGCGGCTGGAGAGAGAAGTGAGAATATGTGAGAGAAACAGCCCTGCAGACACCAAGGTCAGTGAAGAAGGAAGGGCGGGAGGTGCTCCAGTTGCCGGAGCAGAGATTCCCCTGCAGCCCGTGATAAAGACCATGGTGAGGCAGGCTGTCCCCCTGCAGCCAATGGAGGTCCACGGTGGAGCAGATATCCACCTGTGGCCCGTGGAGGACCCCATGACAGAGCGGGTGGATGCCCGAAGGGAGGAGGCTGTGACCCCACGGGAAGCCAGCGCCGGATCAGGTTCCTGGCAAGACTTTGTGGACCCATGGGGGGAGGACCCCATGCCAGAGCAGGTGGATGCCTGAAGGAGGCTGTGACCCCATGGGAAGCCCAGGCTGGAGCAGGTTTGCTGGCCAGGCTGGTAACCCTGTGGGGGACCCATGCTGGAGCAGGCTGCTCCTGAAGGACTGCACCTTGTGGAAGGGACCCTGCTGGAGCAGTTAATGCAGAAATGTGGGAAGGGCTCACGCTGGGGAAGTTCATGGAGGACTGTCTGCCCGGGAGGGACCCCATGCTGGAGCAGGGGAAGAGGGTGAGGAGTCCTCCCCCTGAGGAGGAAGGAGCAGCAGAGCCAGCTGACCCCGATCCCCATTCCCTATCCCCCTGTGCTGCTTGGGGGGAGGAGGTAGAGAAAATTGGAAGTGAAGTTCAGCCCAGGAAGACAGGAGGGTTGGGGGGAAGGTATTTTAAGATTTGGTTTTATTTCTCATTACCCTACTTTGATTTGATTGGTAATAAATTAAATTACTTTCCCCAAGTTGAGTCTTTTTTGCCATTGACAGTAATTGCTGAGTGATCTCTCCCTGCCCTTACCTTGACCCACAAGCCTTTCATTATATTTTCTCTCCCCTGTCCAGCTGAGGAGGAGAGTGATAGAATGGCTTTGGTGGGCACCTGGCATCCAGCCGGCATCAACCCACCACAGTTGTTTACAGAAAATGGAAGAATTTCAACATGAAGGACTGAGATTCTCCACCTTCCCACTGATGTTCAGCTTTGGGCACTTGCCCAAAATACAGGTTCAGGTCACTACCTTAACATCAAGCAGACTAGGAATCTGATCCAAAATGTCTCATCTCAGAAGAGCTCACAATTGATGCAGGCTTTTGCCCAGAAGTTTTCTGTTGTATGTGTTACATTTAATGAATAAGAGTTCTGACATAAAGTCCTGGTACGACAGGGTTCTGGTCCTCAGAGGTTCATGAGCTATGCTATCAATTTGATTTGATTGACTGTGGAACAGCATCAGTGTTTAGATATCCTTCCATCTGCACACTGTCATATAGCCACTGCTGCATATATCAGGGGTGGAACTATGGTCTTTGAAAGGTACATTAGATCCTAAGTATTTTGTAAATCTCATCCATAAACTGAAATTATTCTTGGGCTTGCAGAAGACAGGGATTTCAGAGGACTTTTTTCCATATCTTCATCTCTGCTTAGAGTTTGATGAAAAAAATACAAAATACACTTTAAATCAATGTGAATGGTCTTGCCCCACTAGGATATATTAGAATATATATAAAACACAGTGAGTTCTATTAATATAATATATAGAGAACATACTGTGCCCTTCAACTTATTGGACACTTTCTTTATTTGATCCTTAAATGTTCTGCAGGTATGGCCCTGCATGCAACATTCCCCTCAAACATCGTAATATAAAGTTAGTAATTTTTTTTTATTTTTTTTAGTTATATGCCTTTTTGTATGGGAGAGTTCCAAAACTAATTTAATTGGAACTGGATTTTTTGATTCCTGTCCACAAAATTTACTTGTCTAAGTAGAATTTATCACCTTCTCACAATACAATGAAATAATGAGAGATTTCTTAAAACTTCTGCAAATTATAAAAGGATTTTTTTTTCAACTCTGTGACCACCTGCTGTTCACATTCCCCAAAGCAACAGAAAATGACAACCAAACACATCCAAATAAAACCATTTGTTCATTTCATGAAAAAGTGTAGAAAGTAACTTGCTCTTGAAATAAGTAACAGTTTTCCTGAGATTAAAAAAATCTACTAAGCAGTTCTGATTTCTATTCCAGATCACTCCCACACACTTATAAGGAGCCTGTTGTATTTTTTGAACTGCAGAAGATACTAGGATTTATATTTCTTCCAGCTGCACATGAGTATAAACCACATGGAGCCAAATTTTTTTTTTACTGCAACTGCTGCTAATAAAAGGGAGTTACCTACTGAATAAAATGACCGCTCCTGATTCTAATTCTAAAGTATACCAACATGACTAAGAGAATAATTTACCTCAACATATAATAACGAAACTTACTTAAACCTGAAAGTTTATTTCATAACACATCAGTTTAATATAGAATTTTTTTTGTTTCTGAAGCCATGAAAAAACTCTGAATTATGGAGTTTAAACACAGAAACATTTCCCCCTTTAATCCAGGTATAGTTCCTTCTTTGTTTCAGATTGCTTTCAAAATGTATTCTTAGATCCAGTCTTGTTACAGCCAGAAGTGCTAAGAGCCCTTCATATGATCTCATTTTTCATTTGGTTCAGCTGAAGTTATAAGTTTAGTTAAACAGTGCAAATTTTATATCTAGACAAGGCCTATATCTCTATTGGTAATAATATGACTCAAGGAGATACCACTGCTTGCTTATAATTCCAAGTGAGAACATTCATGATTTCTCATCCTCCTTCCAGCCATATCTAACATTTTCTAGTTTTCAAGCATTGCTCATTTGACATGGGATATTAAGTAGGGACAAGAAATGTAATATCCATAATGCTATTTTTACAGAGGTCTTTCCAAAACTATTGGTCATTTCTTAATAGGTTGCAAAATTTGGCTGCATTATGGGTTATGAGGTCATCTGTTTATTTCTAACAATTTCATTTGCTTTTACATTTCTTTTTCTTGTTCTTTCTGGAACGATACTATTTTTGATAAACTATTTTTTTTTGTGAGGCTGCTTTAGTTTTGCTGCATTTTGTGTTTGCTATTCTGAATCCATCTTTTTGCAGCTTTGCCAGTGTAAATTGAATTTTTCCTCAAGGAAGTTACAGCCAGGAAATATTTACACAGATATTCCAAAGATGGAACCTTTCCTGTAGCTCTCTTTCCAAATTTTCTTCAGAGCTTGAGATCAAATGTCTCCCTGCGTGCATAGTATAAAAAAAAAGAAAAAAAGTCCATAGACATTTGATTGATGTTGGATTTAAAGATGAACAGCATTCTTCACACATCCAACTTCCTAAGGGAATAAAACATCAGAGACCAAGAGGCTGCACTATTTAATAGTCACAATGATAACTAGAAAGTTTTTGTTTGGTGTGTAGGCAAAAAAAGACCCATTTTGGGATGTATATACTTCACTCATATTAGACTACAGAAAACAAGTAACCCTAAAATACCCAAGGCAGAAAATAAAATACATTGAACTGCTTTTACCTTTTCCATACATGCTCAAATTATTTTGTCTAAAGATTTATGGTTTTAAAAAGAATGACCTGGTACTTTCTTGAAGTGAAACATCTTAGTTCAGTGCTCACAACACCTTTTGGTAGAAATAGTCACACTAGACAGGAAACCTGTTTGCTTTTCTTGCAGGCATGATAGGGATGGATTTGGATTGTTTGTGATTATTTGAAATCAGTTTTCCTAATCCATACTAAAATATTTCTATTCAGCATGTAACCTTCTCTCCCAAAAGAGAGGACAAAATCATTTTGCAAAATGTTAAATTTCATTACAAAGTTTGATAAAGTTAAAAACATCACAAAGACGAAATCTGTACAAGCTTGCATTACTGACTTCGTGGTTTTCAGGTGATCAAAATACCTCTAGTGCTGTGCTCCAGTATGCTCTATGCACAACACCACTCATTAAGGCATGCTGAATAAAGATGTGTAATTAAAATTGTAATGTTACTTTAAAAAAATGAAGAGGAATAGACATATACATATTTCCCACAGGTAAAGCAGGACTCCTCAATTGTCCAAAAAACTCTTCTGAGGGGCTTAATCATTCAAGCTTTTTGAGATGAAGAACCTGCTCTTTGTACTTTATTTTTATCTGTGTTGAGAACTGTTTGGATTCGTTGTTTGGGTTTGGTGTTTTGGGGGTTTTTTGTGTGTGTGTGTGTGTGTCTCAGTGTACTGCAAAAAGTACTTCATAGGGGAAAATATGGTACTGTGTAAAAATTAGAAGTGATAACGAATGTTGTTTTCCTCTGCCTAAACCCCCCTAAACAGACCAACCTATTCCCAAAGTTCACACAGCTATAACAAGTTGTTTCTAAACGACTGAATCCTGACACCACTACATGTTCTTAATATGCCATTAAGCCACAATTAGACTCACCATCTAACGGTAGTTACTGAAAAAGGCTGTCCAAGCATGGTCCAAGAAAGAGGCAAGTACGAGATAAGAGTACATGCAAATGAAATTCAAGCCCTGTAGCTGTAAATGTCATCCTGTGTTCAGCAAAATTTGAATATGAATTATTTCGTTTTCTGCTCTATTTGCTGTCTTGGTGCAGAAGGTATTAATATACTGAGAAGAAATGATTAATTTGTTTTGAAAAGTGATACATCCAATGCTTTACTTGCTGACTGTCTAGAATCATATTCTGACACATTTAAAGTCCTGCTGATTAGTATTTTACTTTGAGAACAATTTCATTGATTTTTGGTCTGGCCCTGAGTCCAGGGAGAAAAGTGCCTAGTATGTGTTTTGATTTGGTTTTGCTTTACATCAGTGATGCAGAAGGAAGGACAACTGATATGTCATTTAAAAAGAAGTGATGTCAAGTCAGCATGTTTCTTTCTGCTCTTCTCCCACTTGCTGAAGAGTCAGAAGGGCATATTTAGAATTTTGAAGTTTGAGAACTCTCTTGAACTCTTTTTCTCAAAAGAAGACCATAGCTAGGTATCAGAATGATACGTCCCTCCTTCTGTCCCTCTCTCCCTCCCTTGGTCTCTCTCTCTCTAAATACCAGAGCAACTGCTACTGCTCGAGATGCTGGATGCATGCCTACAATGAAGGACACAACAAAAATGAAAAGAAATTCACAGTGATGCAGATACAACTTATTTCCACTGTAACCATGGTTTCATCAGTGAGTACTTCTATTGTTAGTACACCATTTTAAAGGCAAAGAGGAAAGCAGCAGGTCTTTCTGATAGCAAGACAGATTTGAATCCAACATGACAGAATGTCTTACATAAGGAAGACACAAGACTTAGGGGAGTATATTATAGCTCTCATTATTGCCAGGACATTCCTGAACTACCAAAAAAAATCACTTGTTTGAAAACACTATATGCCTTAACTGATTTCCTAATACTTTGTAGAATACTCTGAAATTATGAAGACTGCATCATGCAGTGAAAAGCTAAAATAGGACAATATACACAAGTATTTTCTACTACAAGCATTAGTACTGTATATGCTTATCAAATATTTTCTTTCAGTCATTTGATCTAAGAAGGAGGTTTGGATTAATTTAATGAATTTGAACTACATTCATTCCCAAATAGACATTTTACAGCAAGCCATATTAATAAAATTGGAAGATATTTCTCTTCCCCTCGAAATTTTATCTGAAACTTGGAAAAACTACATCCTTAATCCCCACAGTTGTTATCTACTTGATATAATGGCAAGGATTAATGCAATATACAATGAAAAGTAAAAACCAGTGAGGGAAGCTGTCAGAAGAAAAATAAACACACATGAAGGCATCTCTATTTCCTAGAAATACTGACTATGAAATAGTTAATATAGTAAGAAGGCTGAAAATTCAAGCACTCAGATGTCAAGAAATTCCAAACATAAAGAAAACATGGGGAGAATTAGCATAGGTGTATTTTACTGTTCTGTATTTTTAAAATCCCCTTTATCAATTACCTATAAATATAATGGGTAAAAAGAGTCAACTCTCTGAAATCAAATAGAGACAGAGTAGTAACTTAGTAAGAAATTTTTATCTCTTTATATACATACCAATGAAAGTCATGGCAGACTCTAACGAAGTCATAGAAGGGTTTAGAAATTCTGCCGTGGAAATTTCTGTTTGTCACCTGCAAAAGAAATCTGAGCTGTAGGACAAACAGCTTATGTGAGCCTCAGAACTGCTGATAGACAGACAGACAGTAGTGTCTCTCTTAAAAGTTGCATTTTGGAGGTGATGTTTAACAACACATAGATGATGTATCTTTACGTCAGTCTACTTGCTGTGGAGTTTACTGTTCATATGCAGAAGTTAGGACAAAGTCTTATCTATTTCTCATGCTATTTTTACTTTCTTCCCTAATTCTCCCAGGTTGAGATTGCAATTTCAGTCTTCTTGGAACTGCCTCATCCAGGTTCAGAAGCACTGACCCACGTTTAAGAGGAAAACAAAACAGTATGAAAGACGACACTTATGTACTCAACAATTTTTTTCACAAGCATCACTCTAGTTGTCCTTATTCTGTCTCTTTCCTCCTCTGTATTCAGAAGTCCTAGTTAAACTACAGGTTTGACATGCCTATCACTTCAAATCCCAGAGTCGTAAGATTGCATGCAAGTAAGCTTATTTTTTTAAAAACCGTGAAACTCTCGGGTTCCATTATGTTGCAAAAGGAGCCTTTGAAAACACAACCAAATGTAACAAATACAACAATATGTGCAGAAAACCTGAAACCCAAGTTCTGAAACCTGTCACAGTCAGATACAGCCCGAGAGGAGAGCGTGGACCTTGCAGCCCAGTGCCTTCTGCCATGCCACACTTCCGACAGTGCTCCCGAGAGCTGGAGGTGAGAGGCTTCCACATCCTGCTGCCCTCCCGCGTGTACCACGGACGTGCCGCCCGTCGACTTGGTGTATCACCAGCGCTGTGACATGCTGCACGGGGGCCTAGCGAGAGAGCGGCAGCAGTGACAGGAGAAGATCGGATGCCTCTCTGGAGGTGAAAGGCACAGAAATGTCCCTGAGCCTGGCTTGCCCTGAGAGGGGTCCTTCAGGAGCCATTGATTTGCGTTGCATGTCAGGGCTGTAGAGGTATCCGTAAGGAAGCACTGGGCGCTGGATGGAAGGATCAGTGCTGGGATTGCAGGCTGACAGGCACGTTCGGTGACACCTCGCGTGCCAGCCTATGCTTCCCCCCGACAAAGCTCAGTCACCTCAGATGCACCCTCACTTAAAAACAACAACAAAAAAAAGGCAAGAAAGCTGCATGTACTTCACTCTCTTATTCTTTAGTTTGTTCCCCATTTATGTGGCTCACTATTTTAAAGCGTTCAGTCTTTGTGTACAGTCAGTATGAAGTTATTTGTAAAAATAATGTGTAGCAAATTGGCAGACAAGTACAGTTTAAAATATAGACAATCTGTTGAGTGCTTTAGGAGAGCTGCCATAAAATTTCATTTCTTACATTACAATATGTTTAACATTTTATGCAACATAGTACTTCAAGAAAAATTATAAAATTAAACAGTATAGATTCTTTGAAAATGCCTTGTAAGGAAGAACACGCAGAGCGACTGTCAGGGCACAGCGGGGCCGGGGTGGCAGGGCAGGGCCTGGCACCAGGGCCCGTCCCAGCCCCAGCCAGGAGCAGGGCAGCCAGCGGGCACCAGGGCAGCCCCAGCCCCAGGCACCAAGCACCTCCCTGGGGATGGGCTGGGATGTGGGCCCATGGGTGGGCCTGGCTCACCAGGGCCCATAGCTGGGGGGGGGGGGGAGCGGAGACTGGCCCTGCGGCCGTGTCACTGGGGCAGGGGCTGATGGCCCCCGGGGCTGACATGGGGTTCTGGACCATGGGCAGAACCTCAGGGGGCTGATATGGGGTCCTGAGTGGCTGGGGGGAACCCTGGGGGCTGACATGGGGTCCTGGGCCATGGGCAGGGTGAGAGAGCCCAGGGAGGGATCAGGGACAGTCAGGGCTGACAGTGCCCTCGGGGCCCTGGTTGAGCTTTCAAGGGAGAGAGAGACATCTACAAACAGCACCATTTTAACCTTTAAGAAAAGAAAATTGATAGCTGAGATTCCATAATTCACAGAAAGAAATCTTCAGTGTGTTTTTCCTGGGTGGAAGTGATAGTATTGTGATCTGGTGAGTTTATGGAATAGTAGGATACCACTACTTGGACTGGGCTACAGAAGACTGCAAATATCTTATAACACATTTGGGGCCTGAGGGCCCTGACAGCAGCTATTAACAAATGCTGGTAACCTTGTAGTTAAGTTCAACATTTGTTAGAATGCCATAAAGACCCAGAAAACAATAATCATTTCCTACACTCGGAAATTAATATGGGAGTCAACATACCAAGCTGATCAAACACATCAAGAAAAGAGAATACCAATTGTTTTTGTAATTGTAATTAAAAAATTAAACAGACATAACGAATATTTCATTTGAACATCTAAACATTGTGAGATCCAAAGTCTGTTGAGCCTAAACCCCATGCCTACACAGAGCTGGAATTTCAACCCAGTTCTTATACACCAGTATCTAGCACACAGTGCAGTCTCCTTGTTTTGTTCTCATTCGGTATTAAAAGCTATCTCAAGAAAAGTAGCAAGTCTACAAAACATTCTTACTTTATTTAGTTAAACTCAATAGGTATGATTTTTAGGGAAAGTAAATGTGCTTTTTTGTTCAGATGTTTGTTAGATCTTAAATAATAAATGCAGGGAGAATATTGTTGTTGGGGAGCTTTCATTACATGGAAACTAGCAAAATGCTCAACATACTTTCAAGTTAAAGATCTGCAGAAACTTTCTCCACATTTAAGTATATAATTTACTATGTTTAGCATTAAGACTCTGTTGGTTTTTGTGTTCCACATGTATGGGTTTTCCTTTATCAGTAAAATATTTTCTATGCCAAATTCAGAGTTTTCTTTAATCTTTTTCCTGGCAAGAGTACACTTGAATGTGGGGTTTTTTCCCTCTCCCCCCCCCCCCATGTCTGTCTGTACCTTTGAAGATCCATAGCAGGGACATTCTCAGCTTTTTAAGGCCTAATTGACCCCACCATACTCTTTAGCTCTGAGCTAAGTGTTAGGTGATGAGGCATCTGATTGCTTCTGATGAGATTCACGCGGGAAAATCGCCAAACAGTAGGAGATACTCTGCAGGAAAAACAGGATTGAGTCTAGTATTCTAAGAAGGGGGCCACACAACGTCCCGGGTGAGGCCTGTCAATAAATATTCAGTAAATGAGGGGATGGGACAAGAGCATCCCGTACTCTGTCAGTGCTTTGACCACTGAACTCCAATGCTAGTGGTAGTCAGAGTCTTTACTCCTTTCTCCCCTAGCAGTATGAGAATTATGACAGTCATCTTTTTAACACAGCTTCAATTTAATTGGAAAGTAACTGACTAATTTTATTAATCACCCTATGACTGATATCGGTTGTTTTTTCTTTCTGAGAATGCTAGGTAAGGTGTTTTTATTGGTTAACTACATCTCTCTCTTTATTTCCTGTCTGCTGTTTTGAAAAAAAATCCTATTTGTGCAGAGTTTGTCTTTTATGGTGAACTGCATGTTTTTCTCCTTTGCAAATTTCAGATGGTCTTTTTCCTATAATATGAAAAATTTTTGTCTTTCATAATAGTTATCTATGTGTATGAGATCTGATTTGCTTTTATCTCAGCAAAAGAAGATGGACAGAAATTAAATACCTGGAAGCAAAAGGTAGAGTCGCTTTTTAAAAAAAAAGTTATTAATCAATAATAGCTGTTAATGGTCATCTTCAGCTTTCTAGCAATAAACTGGAAAATTATTCTTACCAAAATTAAACAGATGCTAAAAAAATAGGAACAACAACAACCCAGGATACAAAGGTGACATGGAAAAGAAGAATGTGAACAAAAGATAATTTCTTAGGTGTGTAAAAATTTCATTCTAAAATGGAACTTCTATCAGTCAGGTTTTATAGTAAGATTTGCTTGTTTTCATGTCATTAATATAGAAAAAAAAGATTAATAGTTGTGGGTTTGATAAATTTATCTGGTAATTTTCTGGAGAATTCTTACTGCATTGAGATTTTTTTTTTCAATTCTCTTGGGGATCTGTTGGTAGGTGTGTGCATGAAATGTGACAAGTCTCCTTCAGCTGGGATCTTGAGTTCTGCAAATAATGACTTTTTGTTCATTTCTGCTCTTCTGCTTGCCTTTCCGTTCCTTCTTCTGTTAACTAAAGGTAGGAGAAGTGTGAAGCTTGTCATGCATACAGATGTTAAGAAATCTTTGCCATGACTGAAAATAGTTTCAAAGTAACAAAATAAATTGCTAGCAGCAATGCACGTAAGTAGCAGAAAATATGACTCATTTAAAGGGTAAAACTTCGAAATATTGGAAATACACATATTTCTCCCTACTACTGAATTTCTAGTCTATTACTATTTTCTAGTGTGGCTTTTTATTCAGATTATTGAAAAAAGTAGAATTAACATGTTTCTATTTTTCATTAAATATAATTGGCATTAAATAGCACTAAAAATTATAAGCAAAAGTAACATATTTGACAATAATATATTATGCTAAGTGTGCTCTAGAATGGCTTACCTTTTGTCTAATGTAATCCATAGCAATCTAATGTATAGACAGCAAAATAAAGAGTAGGCTCAACACAACTGAATTTTAGGTAAATTTAAATTTGTACTGCTTCATGTTCAATGACACCACAAGCAGTCACAGTTCCTTGTTCATGGATGGCTGATTATTCATGTTACTGCAGAAGTATATAGAGGAATACAGAAAAGAGCAAACTGAAGAGCCCTGTGTTGGTGTGCAGTCTGACAAGGGGAGAGGCTGGAAACTACCAATGCTGTTGCAATGTAGTTAATGATGTGTCAGCCACATTATGAAATACACTTTTCTGGTTGCAAGAACAGTAGTGTGCAAGCCACTTTAATGTCTCTCTCTCTTTTCTCGTTTTTTGTTGTTGTTGTTGCCTGTCATTCTTTATTACTATTTGAGATTCTTTGTCAGGTGTATTTTGTGGGCAGCAAACTCAACAGATAACTAATAAAATGGTTTGTGTATGGCAACACATGAGTACACGACCTTCCAAAATAAGGAACTAGTTTTGGCTTTTTGTAGTCCCCCCCACCTTCCACTGTTTTATTGATGATTGTGAATGTAAGCTTGCTCCATAAAGATGTATGGTTCATATACCGGCTTCTCTTTCTCAGTTTTACATCAATTAAGAAAATACTTTGACTGAGGGAGTTCAATCTATACAATCTCCTTTTTCTGGAAATGAAATCAGAAACCTCTCCAAAGTACCTGGTTGCTAACAGGGCTGTTAGATACCCCAATGAATAAAGAATCAAGTTTCTTTTTCTTGTTCTTTCTTTTTTTGTTGTTTTTTTAAAGGCCTGATTTCATAACTGGCTCCATGTACTAAAAAAAAATGAATTTACTTTGTCCAGAAAGCAAGAAAACTACTTTCTTTTGCTTTAATGTAATTAATTCCTTTAAGCAACAATTTACACACAAAAAAAAGAAGAAGGAAGAAAACCCCAATCCAAACCTTAAAACAGTAAGAGACAATACATGCATACGGTAAAGCTAAAAAAATACCTTGGTACAGAAAGATTTAAAATTGTATTGCTAATTTTTGTACTGTAAGCATATTTATTATTTTTTTAAAAAAATATTTTAAAATGTTATTTTGCACATCTGTGATGGAGCTTCCCCAGCCATAACACAACCCCATAAACAGCTCAGCCTTCTTTGCAATGTTTTGCACACAGTAGGGTGAACAACAGACGACACTGGAATGCAGTGCCAGAATCTCCTAAACTATTGACTTTGTCTATTGACAAAGCAAGGCTTTATTCTGTTGGCAACTGGCTATCTTATGAAGTTCTTTCTTAGCACCAGAAGTTACCATTCTCTTAACTGCACCACAGTGGAAGTGGACATGCTTTGGCTGCACATGACAGTGAATGGTTGAAAGGTGGGGAAACGTTTTTAAAGCAAAGATAAACAGATCATTTTTTGTGAAAATCTGTTTAACATTCCAGGTAAGGCTTTTAACCCATATGGTTCCTTACATCCCATTCTCTAGTATAATATTCATATACTTCCGAGGTAATTCACAAAGCGTTTTCACTAACATCTGTTTTAACTAGCATCTCTTGTGTGTTTTTTTTCTTTATCTTGTCACAGGCAGAAGGTGTACAATGAAGTGTCTTACTTCAGCATGTTTCCTTGTGTGTCTTTGTTTTGGCGTGTTTATACACTGCTACGTTCAGCCCAGCAGCTAAGAAGATCCTATGAGGGTCCTTCATTTTATTATTTTTGCTGAGCAGGTAAGATTTTTCCCAATAATGAAACACTCTGTTATAATAGAAGACCGTAACTGTCAAACCCCAAACATTAATTAATCTACAGACATCCAAAAAAACCCATGGAATATTTGAAAGTATTGAGAAACAGAACTTGTTTTAAATTTCCATATCTCTGTGCTTAAATCTCAAATGAGGAGCGGAGTGTACATTTTGCCTTTCTCTGAGTAACCTGTCTAGCTGAGGAGCCATACTGCACCATAGTGCAGTACGTGCAGTTTCCTGATTGTAGAAGGATTTTTATCGAGATACATAGCACTTTTGTAGCAAAGCTGAGATGCTATGAAAGTCTAAGCATCTGAAGCTATCTCATTGATGTTACACTGAGATAGAGTTTACTGTCAATCTAGTGACAGAAATTTTAATCTGAATACTGCTTTGCATGGGTGTAGTATAAATGGGTTTGATTTATTTGTGCGTGAAGGAGCTAGGCATGACCTGAAACACCTCTGAGATGCCTCAATGTCTTGGCATTTTCAGATGGAGAGGTCATTGGTCTTTACCTTCATGTCTTTTTCAGGTTTGTGATGGACCAAGAATCCTGGGGTGGAAAGGTAGATTAATGGTGTCAGTTGGTTTGTTGTGATGCTGGCTATGATGTCTGTTTTATTGCCAGTGGTGTTATTGATTGGATTGTTTCTTAAGAATAAGATCATTCATCAGCATTGGTTATGGCTCACATTATTCTTTGCCGATTCCTCTGGTCAGCATCTGCTTTGTGGTTCTTGCACTTGGCTTTGGAATTGGTTCCTCCTTCTTTAACTCACACTGTGTGATGAAGTGGAATATGAATTGAATGACCTTTAGCAAATGCATTATGACCACAAACTTTAAAATGTTTAAAGTTTTTTTTAAAATTGTGATACGTTGTTTCTTAATCACACTTGCTATTTTGAGAGTCAGCATATTTTTACGTTGCCATGTATGAAAAGGAAGCTCCTTAGCTGAGCAGTGACACGAATTTCTCTCTCATTTGCCTGGATTTCAGCAACTTTTAAAGACATCACTGGTATTCACTCAGATCTGTACCATTGGCAAAGACCAAGGAATTTGTAAAAAAAAATTGAAGCTAGACAAAAGGGAAAATTATGCCAGAAATGGGAGAATTTCTTCCTTGCCTTCATGCAGTTTGTTGCTTGCACCTATGTGTTAAAGATAATTTAAAAATAACTAAATTGCAGTCTGAGTATCTGATAGCACAGCTAGCTAGTCTCAGTACAGCTGAATACCATTTTTTGTTTTTATGGCAACCGTGGTAGAGTGAAATTCTCTGTTACACCTTAAGTATTTCAATAGCAGGACTGAATTAAGATGTGTACTCACATCTTATGCCACTTTATTTGCAAGCAACACTTCAGCTGAGCAGAATGACTGCTCTTAGACAATGTCCCAAATCTTAGATCACAAAAAAAAAGTTCTTCTTCAGTTTTCAGGTCTCATGTATAACTGTATGTCAGTGACTGGGATTTTCAAGCAGGTCTTTACAGCCCTTAAATCAGAAAGTCTCCACAAAAAGCACCCTGAAGGAGTGAAATAAGACCAGAAAATTCTGGTCCAATCAACTCTTCTGTAGCTGGTAACCAGATCCTGCTCCACAGATCACACTAATTCAGACAGAGATAATACCTGTCCTTTCCCAGCTGAGGACTTTCAGCTGTACTGAAAGGTGCTAACTGTGCTATCAAACTCTCAGGCTTGTCTTTTATTGGTCTTTAGTTGGCTTTGAACAATTCACATCTAAGCTAAGGCTATGCCCCTTCTCTAAACTTTCCCTCCCCCCATCAAATGTCTGCAATGAGAGATTTTTAAGGTTACCATGACGATTTTTGAGGCCACATGTGGAATGTTTTTTCTGTGTGAGAAAACCAGATTTATGACAGTCTTCTAGTGAAACACAGCAATCAAGTTATGGAAGGTAAAACCCACAGCTGAAACAGGTACCAAATTTAAAGTGAGGAACTACAGAGAAACCCTTAAACCCATGATAATATGCAGAGAACCTTTGGGAAATAAGCATGAATGTAATTGTAAAGTACAATTGGAATTATAACTCCAATTACATCGGAATGTAATTTATTCACACGATATTACATTTCTTTTTTCCAGTCTCAGCCGAGATCTTCTGAACTTTACTTTTGCACTCCTCTCAGTCTCTGATAGCTTCTTTATCAAGTGAAGACTAGCTCTAAATATTGCTGCTTTTTTTTCCTTCCTATGTAACATTTCTAAGACAGGTTCTCCTTTCTCCATCTTCATCTAAAAATCTTATGCAGGCCTTCATCATGCTGTAATAGCTGTTGGCAGGCTTTAACTAATGAAGTGCTGCATCATCATTATTATTCAAAACAGGGCTACAGGAATCGCTTTCCCTTCTTATTGCTTTGACTACACCACGTACCTTTGCAACCATTACCTGCTCCTCAGTTTGCACTGTATGTCTTGAAAGTAAAGGCAAATCTTTTCCAAGTTGGTTCTTCACCTCTCTGTATGATCAGCTATTCCTTGACGGTACGGTGGTGTCAGTTCCCTCTTTTACCCTGCTCATAGAAAAAGATTTCATAAATCTCTATCTTTGTTGGAGACAGCATGTGAGAAAGACCCATGGTGAGACTTATACAGGGGAGGAAGCCAGCGGTCAGGCGTGTCTTAAAGTATTCTTCCTGTCACAAGACTGTTTGGTTTTGTTTTGGTTTTGTTTTTTTTTTTAAGTAACCTGGCAAATGGTGAAGAGGACTTCCTACGGTAAAAAAGAGTACAGTCTCACTGTATTCCTCCTTCCTGTCTTTACCCACTTAATTTTTCTTGCCTAAGTTCCATGTGCTCAAATACCAAATGGAACAGAGCCAGTTGACAGAGAGACTGGGCATGTCATACTTTTGGGGTAATTAATAGATTTAGTTGGCATACTTGGAGGAGCTTAGATAAGCAAAACTATGTTTTGGAGATCTGATGGTCAAATTTCATTCCAGGGAAGCTTAAATTCATAATTAAATGGTATGTTCAATACCTTTCACTACTAAAGTTTCCGTAAAATATATCATTATGCTCTTGATCAAAATTATCCATGCAGTAAGTTTTACCAAAAAATGCCCTCTACTGTACAGAGCATTCCCTTATTATGACAAAGCCCAAAGGACTTGCTCCATCCCAGGTTTTGTGGTTCTTCCACAGTTCTTCATTTTCCATTCTTTAGGGTTTTTCCTCTTTCTTCCATCTCATTGACCTCAAAAGCCTACCTGCTTGAATAGAAGTGCATTTAAAGAAGCTCCTGTTTAAATTGGTACCACAAAGCACAGGTACTAATTGGCAGCTTTGCACTATGCAGTAACCTCAGCGCTGTGAAACACAGCACTTCAGCCACTTACTCCTCTGTGAATCTGGCAACAGAGAAGCGAAGGGCAGCAGGTCACCTAGGACAATGCCATGAGTAGCAATAATAATCTTTCTGTGCTGGGGTTTTGCTTTGATGACTGAAAGGCAGTAGAGAGGATGGGCATGGGGAGCTGAGGGGCCAACAGACTTCTCAAAGTATTCCATAAAATGTTTATAAATGGAATGACTATGAAGGAGGCCTGTCTGCTATACAGCTTTGCAAATAATTGACTCCTCCAGCCCTCAGAACACAGACTGGAACCTTTCCCAAGGTAAGTGCTGAAAACAACCACCTTGGGTGAACACCGGCAGCGAGCTCAGATCTCCCATGTGCCTGGCAAATGCTTTAATCGGGAAGTTGCTGTTTGAAATAAGGGAAGAAGGAAGGTTGTCGTCAGTGACACTCATCTTCATCAATACTATAGAAAAGATACTTACACGCATACAGATGCTGTTACAAAAAAAAACCAAAAAAAACCCCAATAAAACCCCAAACCAAACCTGTGCTGAGTTCTAGAGGGTGTGAAGCTGCAAATCCTTATCTGACCTACATGCCTCATTGTACAGAGGAGGGGTGCAGGGTGGGAGCGTGAGGGGGCATCTCCAGGGGCAGCAGGGCCCCGCCGCCATGCCAGGCTTGCTCTCACGAGTGCTTTCTGAGCTGCTTAGTTTTTCCTCACTCACCTAACTCAAAGCTCAGATTTGTTGTGATAGTCAGGTGTGTAAGCCCCTGATGGATGCTGGATCTGGCCCTCAGCCACAGTGTGATTGCCAGGCAACTGCTCTAATGGTTTGTATGCTGAAGATAAATTAAGCCAGGATAAGCATCTGCAATGGCCAAGAAAAGTGACCAAAAGCCACTTGGAATAGCGGCACAGTTGGAGGGGATGAATTATGTTATTTTGTCTCTTTTAATCCATGCATTGTGCTGAAAGGCCAAGCTCCAGCAACAAACTCTGGCATGGCACCAGTACTTTCTTTGCACTTGTCTTTAAGATGTCCACGTTGGCAACTCTCCTCAGCTATTTGCCATCTGCTGTACAGGTGCATCCTCTGTGCATTTACATTTTCCACAATACAGTGTCAGGAACAAGCGAAGTATTGGGCCAAACCTACTGTGAAGCCACCACAGCAGCAAGCACCACTGAGCCCAAACCCACGGCTGGCCATGGCTCCGCCGCCTCTACAGCACCTCCCTAAAGCCAATGAAGTGACTTCAGGCTTCGGAAGCAACAGCATTCCGAATCCTGCATCGGATCCAACATTTTTTGGTATGTGGAAGAAATGTAAGCAAATGCTGAAATATTCCTTGCAAGAACGAAGTTTGCGTAGCTGATACCAGCACATCGTCCTCCAACTGGGATGAACGTAATTACACACGAACACTTTCACGATATCCAGTTCCCCAAGAACCCCGGCCTCTCTCCCGCCTCCACAGCCCTTTTCTACCCGCCCGCCTCGGGACGCGCGGGCCAGCAGCGAAGGGCAAGGAGGAGCGCGGGGCGGCAGGGGCGAGGGGGCACCTCCGGGGGCAGCAGGGCCCCGCCGCCCCGCCAGGCGGAGGTGGGGGTTAGCGCCAAGGCGCCCCCAGCCCCCTCCGCGCCGCCGGCTTGGCGGGCCTGGCGTGAGCTGCCCGCCGGCTTCCCTCCCGCGGGCCGCGCCCGCGCGCGACACGGCCGTTGGGGCGGGGGCCCGCGCGGAGATCGGGCGGGTGGGAGCGGCGGGGGCGGCGGCCGCCAACGGACGGGCACGCGCCGCGCCCTCCTCTCTAGAGAGGAGCGGTCGTGCTGAGGGGGAGGAAGCGGCGCGCTCCGGCCAGGATCGGGCCCCAGCGCCCGGTCTATGTATTTATTTAATTACTTTTCTTTAAGGAGGGGGCGTGAGGGAATTGGCGCCGCGCGAGCCGCGAAGCAGCAGTCGCAGCTGCAACTGGGGAGCCGCGTGCGTGAGGCAGGGGGAGCAGACGCGATTACTTCAGAATTTATTTAAGGCCTGGTGGAAACCACTGCAGCGGCTTCCAAGGGGAAGTCCCCGCCGCCGAGAAGCGCGCCCAGCTCCGCAGCGCCCGCAGCCGCTCCCTCCGCCTCCACCCCCGCCTCTGCCGCGCCCGCTGCCGCCCGCCCTCCGGCCCCCGGCGGTGCCGCCCGCCCAGGCTTCGGACCCGGGGGGGGGGCGGGCCCTTGCCCGCGCCGAGCGTGTGGTATTAATTACACGCCCGGACTACTCGGATTATAGCAGGTTTTACCCCTGCTTTGTCATGGTGGGATTACAGCAGCTGATACGTTTTATTACACTATGTATCCGATTAGGCGAGATGTACCGGCGTTTGCCGGCGCTCCTTTAAATGACAGAAGGCAGCGGGTGAGGGCTCTGGTACCGCTCTCCAGGCAGCCATCCCCGGGTGGCGAGCCGGGGCTGGGGCAGCGCCTCGCCCGGCCGCCGGCGGGAGGGCAGCCCCGGGACCCCCCCGGGGCGCTGCTGGCCGTGCCCCGGCTTTCAGCGGCTTCTGCCCCGCCGAGCGCAGGCGCCCCGGACGCGCGCGGTGTGCGGCGCGGCGCGCGTGCCGTGGGTGACCTGCCGGGGCTCTGCTCGCTGCCGCGACTCCGTCGCCGCGGGTTCTGCCCTGCACCGCTGAGACCGGGCTCTGTGCGGTGCCTGCCAGGCAGCGATGAGCCGTGGGCAGAGGATTTCTTTCCGTCAAGCAGACAGCCAGCCGCCTTTGCTTTTGGTCATGCAGGCAGTCGTGCGTGCGCGTGGACTTCAGTCACGCACCGAGGCATAATGAGCCTGGGAGGTATTGAAGAACCAGTCAAGTTTAACAAAAGATGAGAAATAAAAGAAAGATACTTTCGCCCTGGCCCCTCCCCCTGTGATCGCTTGCCTCCAGCTGCAAAGATGCTGTTGCTCGAAAGGGGCTGCTGGAGCTTTAAGAGCCGCTCCCCCCCCTCTTGCTCCCGACAATGGTCTGAGCCGAGCTCTGCTTCCCAAAGCAAAATTTGTAATATGCCATTTTTCCCATGGATGCTTCTCCTCTTGGCTGCTGACGAAGTGACCGAAGAAAATGCTGAGGTGCCAAGCAGCCAGTCTTGCCGGAGGACGGGTGCGGGGGCTTGGGGTTCCTCGGAGCAACGCCTGTGTCACCATTGCTAGGAAGATGGTCCAGGAGTGCTCGGCTGTGTGAGTCCCCGCTCGAAGCCGGTGGAGACTGCGGTTGTTATTGATCAAGTGAAATAGCAGACGCCGAAATAAAAGCCACTAGGTACCGAACCTTCTATTTCTGAGTTAGACTTTTCCTCCTTAGCCCCGATACCCTCCGGGAGGTGAGGTGCAAATGCAAATCTTGCTGTCTGCCTCTTGCTGTAGTACTCGTGTGGTATTATTTAAATGCGTTTCTGTAATGGGAGTTGGGGAATTTCAGACTAAAAAACGTGCAGCCAACTTCTTTTTTTTTTTTTTTTTTTTTTTTTGGTACGGTTGAGGGGGATATGAAGCCAGAGGGATGACATAAAGAACAAATAGTTGGAATGAGTCCTTTTTTTAAGGTACTGTGTTGATCACCCCTCCTGTGTGGAAGGAGTGCAGGATGCTTCTGCTAAAGGTGATATCATAGTTTAGCGGAGACTGGCAGGTAACGAGTTAACTAGGAGGAGGAATATGCATGTAATGCAACTCAGACAATAGGAAGGATTTTCCTTATGGAATTACACCGTGCTGCCTAAGAGCGATCTTGCTGAGACCATCTGAAAAGACGTAATTGCAGGAAGAACTGGTTTTATCAGCCACTATCTCTATTTAACGATCTGAAAAAAAAATAGCTTGTAAATGCAAAATATCCGGAATGATCCAATGAAATGAGTTTTCAAGCTGATGTCACTGTGGACAGGCTAGAATGTATGGTAGTTAGATTTCTACTTCTTTTTCCTGCAGCAAAATTACAAGTAACTTGGAATAACTCCTCAACCTTGGTGTAAAAATCAGACATCTCAGTGTACAGAAACCAAGCTTTTAAAACCAGTTATGGACAGAAAGGTGAGGGAATAAAATTAGGTTCACATCTAAGGTGGTAGCCTTCAAGGTGAGCAAAATGAATGCTGGTCTAAGAGCCTTTGTCAGGCAGAAGCCACGTAGTATTCCGTCTTCTCATTCCCAGGACTTACCCAAGTGAAAGAAGTCCAGCTGGTAAATTATTTCCAGGGTATGTGAGATTGCAGAAGTGTTCGTTACAGCTTTCACTTTAAAAAATTAAATAGTCCCAAGACTTCTGGACAATTGAGATAACAGAAGATGTCAAATAGGGTGGGGTCCAATGAGAAGAAAGATGACAACTTTTTCATTTTCTACCTTTATAGCATTTGTACCACAGAAATTTCAAATAGTTTTAGAAGAAGTCAGTACTGAGGATGGACTTTCACACCTGGTCCGTACATTATTATCAGCCTCTGTAGATATATATCAGAGAATTGCTGTCAATTTAGTTGTTAGCGGAGTAGCTCCTGAAAAGGGGCTTTATATAACTCTTAACTAAGGGTGGGCATATCCTGTTCTGTTTGTTGCAATTTTTATCCATTCACTCATCTGGATGCCTAAACTGAGCTGTGGAATTCCTAACTGAGCTAATTTTGAGTTCACTCTTGATGGAGACATAACGCAGCTAACGCTATAGGTTTGCTGTGACATTTTTTCATACAACCTGAAACATCTTTAATGCAATGACAATGAACCACGTTCTTCCCTCCTCTCATAGATCACTTCAAACAATCGTTGCTTTCTGCCAGTTAACTGTTGTGTGTTTAGGAAGGAAACCTGTTTGTGACATCTTCTAATATTGTAGGCAATGGTCACATAACATTCAGTGTGCTCCCTTGTCATGCATAACATAGATTTGTGATTTTTATGCTCCTGTTGGGAGGTAGTAAAATGACAGGAGGTTGCTGGCTTGCCTACGTTAGTGACTTTTCCAACCATCTACACTGATCCAAACCCACTGAAGTCCATGATAGAATTTCCATGAATTTAAGCAGTTGTTGGATTAGGCTCCATGCAAATGATTGGAGAAAACACTGAACTAGGAACCAATCACCCTGGAATAGGTTTTGCAGTAGATGGTGTAGTAGATACACAATGGACAAGGAAGAGAATGTATTTAGAGAACTTCAATGTGCTGCTTCATAGGCTGCCATTGTGTATGGCTGTGATACCTGAGCACTTCAGGTCTACAGCTACTATTAATTAAGTGCTTAGGCTTTGTTAAAAATCAGAAGAATTCTAAAGTTATTACATTGCCTAAAAGTCTTTTTCTAGGGAAAATGTATGTGCTACATGGATTTTAAGGGAAGCAGTAATTTGTCAGTATCTTGCTCCCCTTCAGAGCCTCCCAGGGGGCTTGAGGTAGTCATTAAGGTGCTGTAGAAGTTCAGTATCCATTGCAGTCCTTGAGAGTTTTGGGCACTTTGTGTGCTCCCTGAGTGAGGGAATTTTAATGTCTGCTCTGTGGCTCCTGATGAATCTAAGAAACAGTGTTTGTGTATTAACAGTAAAATGCTGGTGCCTTAAAGTAAATGCATTTTGCATTGAGGGATTGCTTTACTTATGTTCAGAATATCAGGTAAAGCGGTAAACGTTTCACTGCAGAGATACTAAGGTCAGTATCAATGGAGCTTCTGTTTTTAAAGAAAGAGAAATACATTTGAAAAGTCTTATTTTTGTTGACTTAGATCAGTCAAGCACAGCTTTAATTAAGTTGTATTACTACAGGGCAAGCCAGCCTTTCTCTGCCAAAGGAACACAAACTTTCTCTTTTTTTGCTTTAAGAGGTATATAATGCACGTTTAGGTATTAATGAAGCATGTGTCACCTTGTTAAGCCCTTTCCCTCCACTCCTTCCTCTTCTTTGCAGTCTTGGCTGTTTGGGAAGTATTGCACAGAACAATGGACATGAGGGCTTATTCTGTTTTCATGGACCTCTGTGGTCTTGAAGATATGGATGGGACAGAGGTGTTTAATCCACCACTTGCAGTTCCTAACACCCACTGAAAGAAATTCCAGCTCCCTCAATGTTCTTTCTTGGATGCCTGTGTTCCCTCGTATGTACCTTCAGTCACGTCCTGTCAGAGGAAGATAGCTGCCAGTTCGTAGTGGGTTGCTGCTGCTGTAATTATCTGGCCTGTTCCTCACCTACTCCTGAGGAAAAGGGTGGTTAATGCAGGTCTTCATTCAGTTTTCCCCCTCCTCTTCCATTCCTCCCCCAACTCCTTTTCTGACTCAGTTTTCTGGGGGCAACAGCCTCCAGTTCTCCTCTAGTAGCACAAAAGAGCTGCATGGTTGCTAGATGCATGGTTGGGTACCAGTGATTTAATTAAGTAAGATTTGAGGTATCAAATTAGGAAACCAAGTTGAATGCCTGCAGTAGCCCTTCATATTTTTCTCCTTTTTTTCCTGTGACCAAAGTCTTGGTGCCAAAGTCCTTAGTAAATTACTTCAGCAGGAATTTACTCAGACTCTACCAAGCCAACTCCTGATAGCTGGTTACAGATTTCTGAGTTTATTGCATTCAATACCATGTATCTTTCTTTTGAGAAGAAGTCAAGTCTGTGTTTCTTGGTTCTTGGATTTTTTTGTTTGTTTGCTTGTTTGCTTTTTGAGAGAATGGTATTAGGAAAAGCTTTTTATTTTTCCCTGGTGAGGATATGATGTATTCATTTTTTTATTTCTCATTAATGGCATAGTCAGAAAACTTCCTAAATGTACCAAGCACATCATGCCTTTATGTATCTTGTAAACATTGACTTGATAACAGATGATGACCTTGAATAGGAACAACTTCAATGTTGGAATTTTGGGGAAAAATATTTATTTATATTTACTGTTTCTTCTCTTGTGATTCTAGAAGGAGCATATACCACTTAACTGTGGTATATGTCATACTGTACATAAGTGTTCTCCTGCCAAGCTAGGCTTCGACAGTTTTTCAATCTTTATTCTAAAAGTACTTTTTCATCATTTGCTTTACTGTGATTCATGGGGTAAGTGAAAAAATGTAAATTGCCTGCATTTCCAAACCTAAGTACAGATTTTTGTTTTGGATGTCTAAAATGTACGTGTTCATTTCCCATCATCATGCAATTGTGTTTTCAGATTTGTCTGCTTTGTAGGTTTTTTGGGACTTTTGTTTTCTTTTTTGAAACATCGCTCAGAAATTGTGACATTTAGTTTAAATAGCAATATCTGAAAATGTGGCCATACTTGTAATGAAGCATAACCGAGGTTTATTTTTTACTTTTCAATGATAATTTTATTTACTTTTTGTAGAGGTCTTCCAAGTATAGAGCCCCAAATTCTCCATAAGGCAGGCCATCCTAATAAAATATTTTTTTTTATATGAATGTAATGAGATGAGCCACAATGTGGGGTTTTAGTCTTGGGTTTTTTTATTTCAAATTTCCCTCCAGCCTTATTTAAATGTATATTAAATTTCAGAATCTCTATGGTAAATGAGTGAATTCTTTGAACTTAAAGCTCTTTCCAGACACATGGAATTATTCAGTGTGGAATGGACCTTTGGAGGTTATCTATGCCAATGCCTTGCCCAATTCAGGACCAACTTTAAAATAAGATCAGGTTGCTCAGTGGTGGAGATGATTCTTCTGAAAAGAAGATTCAGTGATCACTGTAAATTTCTGAAGTTTAAGGCAGATGTTTACATATTCCAGTTTTGCTTATTTTTCATCACATTACCTGAAAATTGTAAGAGAAGTTACTTTGCCATTTAGAATTGCGGCAATGCAATTCACGTTTTCTGTTGTAAGCTTCAGAGAAGGGATTCCAGTGCTTCATGCACATTGTTTGTCTTTGCTCATTCCTCCTTTACTGCTACTGTCAGCTCTGAATTCTTTTTCCCTAATAGGACTCATTGAAGACAGTAACTGTAATTGCCT
Organism: Gorsachius magnificus; assembly: GCA_034008185.1. Classification (NCBI taxonomy): domain Eukaryota; kingdom Metazoa; phylum Chordata; class Aves; order Pelecaniformes; family Ardeidae; genus Gorsachius; species Gorsachius magnificus. The sequence continues at coordinate 172,984,319 of CM067081.1, forward strand.
TGTAGTAGTTGATAGGAATGTACTGGAATGGAATGGAATGGAATATTACCCTGGGATAACACAAGTCTTAACATCGGAGCTGGTGCATGCAGACCAAAGAGAGGTTAAAATAGAGACTCGATGAGCATACTTGTGCGTCTGAATTTCAGTGTGCACATGGAGCTGAATGAGGAGCTAACAACTTATTACCACTGTATAAAAACAGTTCAGAAGAGTAGAGGGCTGGGAAACTTCATCCTGATCTTTGATTTTCTGGGGCTGTCTCTGGTTATATAGTTACATAAAGTCAATTATATGACAGGGGAGCAGGATCTCAAATTATTGGTTGACAAACACAATTAGAAAACATGGAATATCCAAGTGTCAGTTTGTGACCGTATTTAGTCTATCCAGAAGATACGGTTTAGAAAATCAAGTCCCGTGAGCCTAACCAGTCTTTGAAGCAGTAAGGGTGATGGACAAAAAGGAAGTTTAAAGGTAGTCCATTATTTGTCCTGCTAAGTTCTGTTCTGAGTAGAATTGGTATCTACATGAATTAATAAAAACTGTGTATTTGTGACAAATATCTGCCACATATCCATGGACCTGTAATTCCTAAACTGTATGCATATCTAGTAAGTCCAGGATGCATCTGATCTGTCCATATGAAAATTGATTCATGTGTATATAGGGAAATGTATCTGAGATGTATAAAAATTTCTGTAAACTCACAGATCAGCCACAAAATACAAGTGGCACGGTAGGTCTGAAATGTAATAGAAGTGGGCCTGCCAATAGCCTCATTCTGAGCGTTTAAGAACTGCAGCATTGCATATGGTTGTGTCTCCCCTAGAAATACAGTTGAAAAAGGCATGTGTTTTCACAGAAAGAACGACTAATTCTCATTATTTTACTAGAGGGATCTCCTTAAATATTTAATGGTTGAAATCCTTCCTGTATGAAATATACTTTAGCTTAACACAGATTTATGGTCTATGGTTAGTGGGCCAAGAGTAGGTAGTTACAGAAATTCCTCCTGATTTCAGTGTATGAAATATTTCAGTTGATTGTATTACGAAGCCAGACTAAAAATTGTCGTGCTTTTGGCGTTTTTTATTCACCAAAATTAGGTTTAAAATTCAGAGTTACATAGAAGGCAAATCAGAAGTTGCTTTCTTCCCCCACTGGAAATTTAAAAATATAATTAAAATTACTCCAGGTATGACCACATTAGCAATCAGACCTAACTGCTGATAGCCATACTGTTTTTATTTTGTGTTTTAATATGAATCCGTCAGTTGTTTCCATCTGCATTGTGTTGGCTTGGATTTCTATGTGCTTTTGGTGTATGCAAACTAACTTCCTTTCAGCTATAATTAAACTGGAAGCTTGCTCTTAAATCTAATGTCCTGACCCCATATGTGAACCACATCATCATGTGGTTAACCAAGGGCTGTCAAGTACATGCATACCATCCAAAGGCTCTGGAAACTTCAAGAACTCTTGTAACTCCCTCACGTGCTTCACTTGCTATATAAAGAACCAAATGCATATGTGCTCTCCTGTTTGTCCTTAGGTGCCAATCTTCTACTACTAAATTGTGATTGGTCTGCTTGCTGACATTTCTTCCTCTATTTACATTTGTTGGTTTGAGGTCCCTTCTCTGCTTTACCTGCCCTAACTTCTGTTGCAGCCTCTCTTGATGAACCTCACTTTTCTTTTTTACTTTTTTTCTTCCTTTTAAAATCCTTCAAATATTCTCAGTATTTTGATTGCTTCCTGATATCAAGCAGAAAATTCATAAAGGGTGCAATAAGGTCCTGGGGAAGTGGCTTTATTCTTGAACATGTGCTGGAAGAAGGCCAGCATTTCTTGGGAACAGTGTTAAATGGTGACAGCCTCGGGACATTGAAATCATCCCATCTGCTGGCAAGGTATGAGTGATAAATGCCAGATGAAGTTTAAAAAAAGAAAAAAATTAAAAAGAATGCTTTTCTAAAGGCAAGAAGACACAAATCATAGTAAATCAGAACAGCATGGCATATATGTCTTTCATGAAGGGCTACAAGAAATCTTTATTTGGGAACCTTACAATAAACCTGCAGTTGTTTGAAACTTTGTTCCTTTTTTATGGATTGATGACTCAGGAACATCCTGAGAAGCTGGGTTCCCTTCAGAGTTGTTCCTGGGTCCTCATTGTTGGCTCTCACAAAAGATTAATGTGAGGATATGGCCCAGGATTCCTCTTTCCCCTGCTCCTCACTGTTGCAAGTATCAATACAGCCCTTTCTGGCACGCCCTACCAGCACTTCTGATCTGGGCCAGTTTAGCATACTGCTTTTCTGTATTTGTCTCTTAAGTGAGGGTGGGGAAAAGGAGAGGATGCATGTGGTTCCAGTGAAATAATGGCACTGATCTCTGAACTGCTGGAAAACAATGCACATCACCAGTCTGACTGCAAGAACAGCTGTACCTTTTAAAGATTCTCCTGGGACTGTGAGCTGTGGGAGAAAACTTCCAAATAGCAACTGCCTACATCAGGAACTGCCCACCCATTCCGTGCCTTCTCTGCGGTCTTACTCAGAGCCCAAGTTTGTTTCTCGTGCCATGTCAGGATAATGCAGCCCAGGCTTTCAAAATAAGCACAGTGCACGGTCCACTCCCCTCCCTGAATGCAGCAGCTTAGAGGGAGAAGATGTGGTAATGGTGCTATGAGCATTCAACCCATGGGCTCCATTGCTGCCCTACAACCACTTTTTTATATGTATCACTTCCCCCATCCCCCTAATGAATGTAGGAGGAGATTTTCTATCTTGTTTGAATACAGGGTGCTAAGGTCTGCACAGAGGTTTCCCTATCTGTTCACACACACACACCAACATGCATACAAAATTGCACCGCTCTCACTCTGCCACTGCATGTGAGCTGTGGTAGTGTATGCTGTGCCGTTCAGACCATAAACTTGATCTGCATGTGCAGCACATTGGAGGTAATTTCTTGAAGGAAGAAGGTTCACTGGTGAGAATCCCCTGGGGCAGGAAGCGTGCCCCATGAGATGTTGATGATCATGAGGCAGGAAAGGTTCAGTGACAATCTGAATTGTTTTCTTTGGTCTTGAAGAGTGGGCATGCAGAGACCTTGGTCTCTGGTCACCTGCTGCATCCTGAAAAGTTATGATTAAACTGAGCAAGTGGCAGATGGCCTTAGATGTTTTAGTTATCCCTTTGCTCACTGTGACGTTGACCATTCCAAACTGGTTAGCCACAGGTGGGACCTGGGTGGAGACACTCCACAGAGTGATGGCCACTTTCCAAGTTAAATGTGCTCCCGCAACATTGTAAGAGGATCATGGAGGCAAGGCAGTGACTCCTCCCTGCCAGTTCCACATCTCAAGATATCTGTCAACAGTGGACAAAGCAGTTACCTCAGCAAGAACTCCCCAAAAGCTGTTCTGCCTCTGCAGGGAAACTGAAGTGCAGGAGGATGGGTTCTAATTTATTCAAACTGTCCTTGCTGGTGCAGCTGCAGTTTAGTCAGTCCCCATCTATGGTGCCTCACAGTACACACTATCCATACTCAGAAGAGGAAGTGGTAGATACCATGAAGATCGGTTGGTAATGGTGCAAATATTTGTAAACTTGAAGTTTTTATGGAGATGGAGGCACTGATGAATTAATGTCATCTGAATAAGAAAGGACATTGTCGTGCTTCCTAGAGGAGCCTATAGTTTAGCAGAGGCAAAGGTTTCTGGAATAGAAAGTTTTGAACCCAGTGAGTAATGGAGATATGCAGCATTGAATCAGACAATCCTGAGTAAATATACCTGACCTAAATATACTGGAGGCATGAGGAACTTTTCAGTATCTATCCCTTCAGGCTATTAACTGCTTCTCTTGCACCTAATTAATTAGTAAGTGGATAATAGCCACAAACAACCTTTACCTTGCCTCCAGTCCAGACACCTTAAAAACTGGATCAAGACCTGCCTGAAACCTCAGTAGTGACACTATTGCCTGTAAAAGCTACACAGTAGTAGCTAGTAATTCATGCTGAAATACTGATGTTTGGTGCCAGTTTTGCTAGCTATCACATCTGCTGAAAAAGTGAAAATTAAGAATACTGAATTCTGCATGAACATTCAGAATATGACCAAGGCCAGCTAATCTTAGTGAAGCTATGTAATTTTCTCAGTAAATCTTAGCAGCAAGCAGTGTTAGCACAAGGATTCCTTGTGGCTTAGTGATGGTAGGAGGAGTTGGTTTTAATGAATTAAGTACAGGTGTCTAGTTTTTTTGTTCCCCAGTGTATGGCCTGTCTTTAAGTTATGTTTGGTAACAGCTACATCTTCCATTTTTCATAAATTCACAAGTTCTATTTTCCTACTTTGGAAAGCAGACGAGGTTTAAGAGTATGTAGAGCTAATCCATTATAGTATTGAGACTGAAATGGTGAGAAAGTTACATGGTGGCGCACTTACCAGTGGAAGTGTGTCAGCCACATGTATTGTAGACAAAGTTCATGTCCAGAAGGTCCACAGCAAACTCCCAGGCAAAATATTTTAACTTCCAGTAGATGAAGCAAAAGCACCTTGATCCCACTTTCTGAGATAAAAGCTACGGCAATAAGAGAGTTTCCAGAAAGTAACCCTTAAGTATGTATAAAGTTATGTCTGCTGTACTTCAGTCATGCTAGAAAAACAATTTCTGATTCTTTGGGTGACTTTCATTGGGTAGATACCATCTACTACTAACACAGTCTTTTTATTTTTTTTTAAAAATCTGAGTTTTAAACTTGTCATATCTTTGGGGTTTTTTTCCCCCCATCTGCTGAACCTAGTATCTCATAGCATAAGCTTCTCCCCATACACAAACCAAGGTTTTGAGAGTTACATAAGTAGCTTTATAATTGAAGAATGGGACTAGATGATATTATTTGTTCTGCTCAGGACTGTTTTTAGGAAACAAACAACAGTGATTCTGTCCCTGGTAATTCAATTTGCACAAGATATCACAGGGATGGTAATTAGCAGAGAGTTTCTAGTTCTTGACCTCTTACTGAACGAGCTCACTGGTGAATAATTTCCCCTGAGGGTGGGAATAACTAGATAGAAAAATAGATTAACCTGGCATTGTTAAGGCAGCATGATACTGGATCAATGGTTAGCCTGAGCTGTACTGTAGAAACGCCTAGAGCAGGGCAAAACCTGGCAATTAATGGCAGCTATTGGCATCAATACAAACAATTCAACAATGTTATTAAGTAAGAGAGGGAAGAAAATCAGGGATAAAGGAGACTACAACTGCAGAGGAAGTATTTTCTGTTATTTTAAGAGAGTGTTATTTGCAAAACTATTAATAATTTAAAATATTTTGTTACCTTCCATCTCCTTCCAGTCATTCTTCTCTCAGTTTAGGAAGCACATTCAAAGTCTTTGCTGTGTGGAATTAGTCACTGTATTTAATCCCTGTCTATCGACCATCTGATTAACATTGAAAACACAAAGTTGAAAGAGGGAACAATGCAATAATCTACTAACCATGTCCATGTGACAGAGTTAATTCCTCTTATGAAATCCCCTCAAATGTTTCTCTACTGAAGAGCTTTTCCTTGATTTGTGTTTTTTTAAAGAAATGATGTGTGAAGTGATGCCAACGATAAATGAGGACACCCCGATGAGTCAACGGGGGTCCCAAAGCAGTGGCTCAGACTCGGATTCTCACTTTGAGCAGCTGATGGTGAACATGCTGGATGAAAGGGACCGTCTCCTTGATACTCTTCGGGAGACGCAGGAAAGCTTGTCACTTGCACAGCAACGCCTACAGGATGTCATCTACGACAGAGACTCCCTCCAGCGACAGCTTAACTCAGCACTGCCTCAGGTATGTAGTTTATAAAGATATTTTTTTTAAGTTCACCAATTTTCTTCTTAATGCCACTTACTTTAATCCTAATCAGTATTTATTCCTTGAGGCCCAAATTCTGCTCCTGTTGAGGTCAGCTGCAGAACTCCTATCGATTTAATAGTACCTGCTTTGACCTCTTTGGGAACTGTCTTTTCTTCAAAGTTACGAGTAGGAGTAATGCTGTTGACTTCAAGGAGAGCAAGATGAAGGTCTGTAGCTACTGGTTCTTTTGGCTGTTGCTCTAGCATTTACAACAGATGAAGGATCATTTAAATTACAGATCTAATGGTGGGAATGAAGAAAAAGAATGAGGATGTTTCCTACAGACTCTATTCCAGATAAAAGTTTCTAAATAGCGTTATAACAAATAAAACTAGCATACGTAGGTTAAATAATGAACAACACACAAAACCAACTGGATGTTAGTATTTTTATTGATTTTAAAAGTAATTATATAAATTTCATTACATAAAATTACTTTGGTCTTTTTTTAGGAACCGAGGAATGCATTACTTCAGTTAAAATAATAATATGATTTTATATCTCAAAAGTATATATCAATATAATATTATTTTTCAAGATACTAGAATTAAAAGGAAAGAAACATCTTAGTTCAGTCTGTATACCTGGACAGATATTTGAAATATACCATTAGTCAAACCACAGTTTTTCTCCATGTTTTCTTTGCACCTCTCAACTGTTGTTTGGAAGAGAATTTGATTGTAAGCGTGAGTGCCTGGGCCTACTTGCCTGGATAAAGTTGTATACCTGTGGCTAGGAAGGAGGGAAGACAGATTCAGCTGTGTGATTGGAAGGAGGTGGTAAGGATGAATCAAATCAGTGAGAAAGTTCTTAAAGACAGAAAAGGAAAACGGCACCCACTGCATGAGCACTAACCCCAGCAGGTTATTGAAATATGTTGGGATAGGGCTGAAAAGGAGAGACAGACTGTAATAATTTGGAGAATAGCATTAGCAACTTCAGCATTAACTCCAGGCAATAAAAATGACTACACTTGGCTTGGGTCAAACAAAAAGGAGTATCAGTGATTTTGATCTACAGTAAAATCAAGGGGGGGTATATTTTTCTCTAATTTGTGGGCAGTTGAGCTTCTTTTCCACTGGTGTGTCTTCATAGAAAAGTGTAAAAGAATAAGTGAAAGACAGCACAGATCCTTTATTCAAAAATTTATTGCTAGAAGTCTGAAGAGAGAAGGCTCTGCATCTGTGAACCCCCATTTAGTCTGCCGCTTAGTACAGAGGCACACTCCACTCAGCCTGTAGTGAGGTATTTCTATTGAGCACTAGCAGGTGTCTAAGCCTTAATGTTTCTGTGTCTAACGTAAGCACAACTCCTGCTAAAATGCAGGAGACTAGCTAAGGAAAATAATATTCAGCACAAATGTGGTACAGAGCCTAAAAGAAACAGAAATTCTAAAGAACTGGATGATAATTTGATTTTGATTTTTATTTCTTTTAGTAAAGGTTGGTGTGGTGTGTTTTTGAATGATAGCCGTACACTCCCTAAAAGTAAATGTTCTGTTGGGTGAACACTTTGCACTACCATGTACCGTTAAGAATGCCTGTTTCAGGTAGCATGCATCCATATATCTAAGTAGAGATGTGGGTTTCCCATATAAGAAACTCCGCTTACACTTTAAAGCAGAACAAGATTTTTTTTTCCCATCAAATAGGTTGTCTAGATCTTCATATAAGTAATTCAGTTCTGTAGAAATGTGTTTCTATAAGTACAGAACACTGGCCTAATAACTTAATGTTCTAGTAATACAGCCTTCCAAGAAAATAACTTCCGTATCACTGCCATACTATTTAGCTTGCTTTCTGGACTTGAGATGTTCTACATAGTACTTTTATTATTTTCTTTTTTGCTTATGGTTTTATGAATGGCAAGCTTGCACAGCTAGCTGCCTGACGTAGCCCTATGACAAAATCCTACCCAGTATTTATTTCGTGGAGAGAAAGAATTCTGTGTTCACTTGCTTTAAGAGAAGAATACACAAATATTTGAATACTGTGATGATTTAGTTATAATGTGATATCTAATGAGTCTTGCTTTACCAGCATATATTTCTTTTAGCTCTTGATTTCTTGAGTGGTTTTCAAAATTCAGTTATTTCTTAGCACTTACATAGTGCTTTGCAGTCAGAAAGTGTATACTGATACAGTTACATTCTGAAGCATTTTTGTTAGGACACTGCTTTTGTTTATTGCCTTGAACAGTTAAAAATATGATCTGGAAAAATCATTGCACTTTTCGTAAGTAGAATCTGAACAAAAAGAACCTGCATGAAAACTGGGGTAATGAGTGAGCCACTGAAAAATCTTGTCTGATTGGAAATAGGAAATAATTAATAACATTATATGTGAAGCTTGAGAGATTAGTTAATGCTGTTACAGCTACAGCTGTTAATGCTGTAACCAAAATGCGAAGTATGACTGTAGATGGCTCTGAGTTTTTATACTGATCTATACTGAACAGAACAATGTGTAGTTAACTACATCTTTCAAATTTGAGTTACAGAAATATAGTTGCCTTGTTAATTGCTATCATTGAAGTAATTGTTATTTTCATTAGATTTGCAGTTCTAACTTCGTGAACATATGTGTTTAACTGAACAGCTATGGTTAAGGAAGGGGAAAACAAGTGAGCAGGCAATTACAGACCAGTTAGACTACATGTAATAATAGAGAAGATTTTAAAACCTATTTTGGAGGAAAAACTAAGAAGTCAGAAAGTTAACTTAAAAATATGACACAGGTTTACCAAAATTATCTTTATACAGAGTAACTCAACCTCACTCTTTGGCACCAGAATTGTTAGTCTAGGGAACTATGATATCCCTAAATCAGGTATCTTTTGATGTGGGTCCATTTAAATTACCAGTAGATGGGAAGTGAGTAAGAAAAAGTAAGATAATTAGTAAGGTAAGTAATTAAAGAGAGAGAGGAAAACTTTTCACTTACAGTAGACAATGACAGGATGTAAGAAGGCTAGCAGTAGTAGTTGATTAAGAATGTGTCTTGGGATCAATTTATGTTAATTTGAGCCCAAGAAGGAGGAGCATGCTAGTGGAAATTCTAGATGACACAAGATTGAATTGAACAGTCAACTAGGGGAATGAGTATGATATTACTCAAGAACAAGAATAACAGGTGGGATGATACAGCCTAGTACAAAGATGAGGGGCCTGTATTTAGCAGTTAAAAAAAATTATATTCTGACCTTTTAGGTAGCAGTAGCTGAGCGGGAAAATACATTTTATTGTGTAACGGTTGTAGACAGCCAATGGAAGGTGGGTGTAAAAAAGGTAAATCTCATTCTGAAATGTATTATGTAAGGGATTTCTATTAGAAATGGATAAGTATTAACGCGGTTAAACCAAAGGGTGGTTTGAACCTTATTGTCTGGGTTTTGGCTGAGTAGTGATTTGAGAGCCAACCTCAAGTTGGAAGACATTCAGAAAAAGACTGCTAGAGCAAAGAGGCAATAATATCTTCTGCATGAAAAGACTAATTGAAGTTTTCTTCTGGGGAAAAATGAGCTGAGAGGGAATATGAGTGACTTCATAAATTTTCTTGGAGAGGCAGGAAGATGGAGTGACTAGGTAAAGATGAAAGAAATGGTTTAAGCCAAAAATAATGTTGATGGAAGAAACAATGAATATAAAGTATGATGAATAAAGATATATCATTCATTGGAAGAATTTAATTCCTGAATTATCAAGGAATGACATTCAGAATCCATCTTTCTTAGACAAAGTCAAGATGAAGCTCATGTCATAGTACCTTTGGTTAACCTCTGAATTTGACCCAGAACATCGCTTCCTGTTCTTTAGTTCAGACTTTATTGTGGAGAGAGATTCCACTTTGTGGGGGATCATTCACACAAAGAATGAAACATGAGTCTGAATACTTTTACAAAACTATTAGAATTATAAGGTAGTACTGTTGGGAATTGTTCTGTGCGTAATAGGTCTTCTGCTGTTAAGAACCTAGTTCACAAGTGGTCTTGTTTATTCTTCCCAAAGCTGCCTCTTGACAGCGAGTGGAAGCCTCTGAGGAAAGTGTATTTGGGTCTGCACTGCATGTACCCTTATGACAGGAATTTATTGTATTTAGGTCACGGCTCTTGAGTGCAGCAAAAAAAAAAATTGCTAAACACAATGCAACTCTACTGTAATTGGGAAGCATACTTAACAGTATGTTTTTATTTTATTGAAGTAAAATTAGGTCTTTTTCTGTAGCATAAAAGAGTGCTCTCCTAAAAAGGTTAGTAACTGTAGTTAGAAACTGTAACTCCTTCAGTGGTAGAGGAAAATGTTCAGTTAGAAGTTTCTCAAGCAAAGTTCACCATGATCTTCTCTAAGCTAAATTGTCTAGAAAACATCACCTATACTATTTGCCTTGTAAACAAACATTGACAAAATACAATTTATGACATTGTAAGACTTACAAAGAATCAGAGTTACCATAATTATAAATGTGCTCTGATACACACCGCTGAACTAAGCATGTTTATGGTTGTTTTATTGTTTCATTTAGTCTTTCAAATGTAAGTTTTAGGGTATGGAAGATGCTGAGTTACTATTTATATGAAGATGTTCATAGGTCACACTCTCAAGGCAAATATGTATATTTTGTTCACTAATAATGTTCTTGCTCAGTGATTTACTTAGAAATTAATCTAATATTCACAGAATCACAGAATGGATGAGGTTGGAAGGGACCCTTCTGCTCCAGCAGGGTTACTAAGAACAGGCTGCCCAGGACTGTGTCCAGATGATTTTTGAATATCTTTGAGGGTAGACTCCACAACCTCTCTGGGCAACTTGTGCCAGTGCTCAGCCACCCTCACATTAAAAAAGTGTTTCCTGGTGTCCAGAGGTAACCTCCTCTGTTTCGGTGTGTGCCCATTGCCTCTTGAATATTGTATTACTAGAAACAGAGATAACAATGTGTCCCAGGCCTGTGGCTGTGTAAGATGATAAAGAACAACTTTGTGAGCAGTTTAAAAGACTTAAGATGCTGAAATGGATCCTGATGATTGTCAAAGTCTGGACAATTTCTCTGATAACTGTCAAAGTCAGTCTCTTTCTCCTGTCCTGCACTGGGAATTGAGCTAGATATCACTGGGCTTATTATTAAAGGATTGATGAAAATGTGTAAGATCTTTTCACTCTGATGCGTAAGTTACTTTCAGTCTGAATCTGGACCAATAACAGAAATATATTGTGGATGATTCTGAGAAAATAAATTCCAAATTAAATTTTCAAATACAATTGTTTGATTTTCAATTTGCATGTTTATATAGTTTTAATAAAAATATTAAATTATTTTAAAGTCCTTTGAATAAAAACAAAATATTGCATTTTTTTACTTAATATTAAAAGTCAATGATATTGCAAGATTTTTTAAAAAGTTTTGTGCTTATTTCATAGTCAGGATTTTTTAATTTTAGATGTTGCTAAAGAGTTTTTACATTTCAGAGTCCAAAAGAGCTTAGAGAAATGCTGTTGCAAGGCTGAAAAGCCTGTGATAATCACAATTTGAAAGCAAGCTTCATAGGTGAAATATTGTTCCAAAAGAAAGTGGTTGATCATGACCTGCATTCATTCACTAGTGCTTTGACTTACAGTAACATTGATTTTGTTCAGAGAAAATTCATAGATGATGGAAATGTCATACCATCACTGACATTGCTGTAGTTATGCTGACGTTTTCAAGTGGGTAAAATATGTTGGTACGTAGTTTTTTTTGCTTTAAAGAATACATAAAGTATCTATTTCTTTATTTACCAAATCTTTCCTTCATGTGTGTTTTGATGTCCTTTACTGGGCAGTTGCTGGATTTTTGTAAAGAAGGTCTAAGTTCTGATTTCACTGAGCATTTATGTTAGCAGATTTTTTTTTTTTTACATGGCTATAACTCTTTTCATGTTCTGATAATCAGAATCTGCACCTACGCTATGTGTTTTATAGTACAATTCATTCTGACTAATAAAGCTGTCTAGAAGTAAAGCATTTGGTCTTAATCATATAGAATCTCTCTATAAGAAAATGGGAAAATTAGGCCCTTCAGAAAGGGCAGTTCATTCTGTAAGATGGGTAGGGTGAACGTGGAAATGCTGTGACTTTGTTTTGTTTTTTCCTCATGACCACAGAAAGAGCCTTGGTGCCTATCTTGGGTGGTTAACTTTTAGACAGCTAAACTTACATGAGGTGAATTCTTCTGTGCATAAACCCCCTAAATTTAAAATGGACCTTTTAAAAGTACAGGAGTCTAAATATGCTATTCTTTGGTAGAGATTATAGAATAGTTTATACTCAGAGGGACTGTTAGAACTCAAAGCAGGGGTATCTATCCAAGCCTAGGAAGAGGATGTTTCTGAAATACGTACTAATCTGTTTCATAGAATCATAGAATAGTTTGGGTTGGAAGGGACCTTTAAAACTTGTCTAGTCCATCTGAGACAGCATCCTCCTCTGAGAAATTGTACAGCAATAACAAACAACTCTTCTAATAGTAGCCAGCAAACAGATGTATAACTTTTCATTTGATGAAATATTTAATAAAAATTTACAACCTTATGAAAGACTTCCTAATATTACATGTACAATGGAACATTGGACTTGCTTGTTTCTATACTAACCTCTTTAGAATTTTGTTTAAAGTATCTTTACTATGACTCTTTACAACAGACAGGGAAATATCCAGTACTAAAGAATTAAAGTCACACTTTCTTTTTGGTCTTGGTAAGGAACATGGAGGGGAAATGGCTCCGGTTTCTTATTTTTTTTATTTCCAATGACTTGGAGTGTATTGTGATTCCAGTGAATCTCTCTGGTGGAGATCTAAACATCTAGTTCTAATTAAGTATAAATTCTTCAAGCTATTGCAAAAATATTTTTTTTCCTCTGTAATAAATATTATCATTAGGACTATTTGAAAATTGTTTCTGGATATAGATAGTAGAATTGTTTGGGGTGTGGGACTGCAATGCTAAAAAGAATGCTTTGATATCCCCTAGTTCCCCATAAACTATAATTGTTAGCTACAATAATTCACTAATAAAATCAGTAATAGAAATATACTGGTAATCATTCAAGTTTTATTCCGCCTAATAAGATACCACTTATTTAAAAATGCTTACTGGAGGCACGATAGAAGGGAAAATCCAACAAGGGAAATGTAATGACCTTGTTTTATTGAACCAGTTTATGTAATTTGATCAATATTAAGCTTTAATAGGATTGTGATTAGAGAATTTTGTTGATAGCCTTGCAGTTTCTTCCAATACTGATGAACAATGAATGTTTTACTGCCAGGGACAAGAAAGATATAGGAAGGCAACAGTAAGTCAGTAGGGCCTTACTCTGAGGTTGTATTTTCTGTTTAAATGTGTGTGCGTATAGTGCATAAATACAAAATAGTGACATACATATAGTGTCATAGATACAGAAACAAAATAGCCCACCAGAAAAACATAAACACATTTTAAAATAATTGAAAATACATTTTGTTCATTTAAGATTGGACACTCGCTAAGCAATTTCAAGTATTTGCTGTTTGGGTAGAAATAATAGTTTGACTCACAGTATTGTTCCTAAAATAGCTCTTGTTCTTGTGATGAAGATGGAGTGATGGCTTTTCTCCCCATTTTATTTCTTTCTGGCTATGCTGAAGAACGTAGAGTACCAATGACATCCTGTATATTGGAATGAATAATCAGTACTTTTTTTGAAGTACTAAAAACCTTCTCTTGTACGAAGGGTTTCTGTAAGGTCTCCATCAACTTTTTTATATTGCAAGATAATTTTTTCTTCCTCACATTTCCACAGAATAATTCAAAAAGAATTCCAAGAAGTGAAATGGAGATCCTATCCTATGTGTCTGAGGTGGAAGTTCCAAGTTTTCTGGCTCAGAAATCTGGTGTGGTACTCAGTATTCATGTGCGAAACTTAAAGCTTAATCCAGTGTTTGTTGCTATCTCTAGGAGATTTCCACTGTCTTAAAGAACAGCTGTTCAGGCTACTAAATAAAAATGTCTTAATTTTCAGGAGTTCTGAACCCATGCAGTTCCCACTGAAGTCAGTGCAAGTCTTTGTGACTGCCAAAATCAGTTTAAATTACTAAATATGAACATAAATATTTTCATAAACAAATTTGAATAATGCTTTTTTTGCTAGTTATCTCAACTGTTTATCTCAAGATATGAATACTAAGAGAAGCATATTGATATATATGCAAAAGACTATACATTAAACACAACTGTTAAATTAATTCTAACAAAGTAAATATAGAGGTAAGTACATGTTGTTAGAAGATTTAAATATATGATGGAGAGACAGAGCATCTGGAATTCAAAGGAAACTTGGCATTATTAAGTTACAATGGTTTAAGTGGAACATAATGCTGAAATATTGGTTGTGTCCAACCTTAAAAATATTTAGGAAAGGTTTAAGTGTTACCTTCCTCGTTACTTCAGAAATGTATACATGGCTATTCTTTTTCTACACAAAAGCAAATAAAAGTTGTTTGCATAGTATTAAATACCAATTTTATTATGGTTGATGGCTCCTAATTAATATTAGCTGTCTAAACACAGACTGACTGTATCAGTGGCATAAGTAGGGCAATGCTTTAGCTGGCTTGCTTGAATTCTTTTCAAGTATGAGTTTATTATTTCCTTGCTCTTGTGAAGTTCTGTGTATTCAGTAGGATATTGCAAATATTTGTAAGCAGTAGATTTTCTCTTAAAAGCTGTGGACTTTGAAATAAATACTTGATGACCGAAGAAGACTGATGTGACAGTCCAGCAGAAGAAAAAGCTGGGATACAGGAAAAAAGACAAACAAAAATATTTAGAGGAGGAGGAGGAGCATGCAGTGAATGTGTGAAGCTAGCAGCAAGACTACATTCTCCCATTTCACTCTATATCTGCTTCTTGAACATTGCTCTCAATTCTTTTAGCTTGAACCAGGTGCATCAAATGCTACATTAACTATTGATGGCTCATTATCTGAATGCTTATAAAGACACATGACTGAATATGAGATAAAAATACAGTGGTGCTGATCAACGGAATAGAGCAGAGATGGCTGTCCAAGTCCTTAATAATGAACCTGTTACCGTGAAAATTGTAGACGCCATAGTTTTCATAACAACTGTTGTAATTTTTTTTTCTAGTTTTCATAACAGCTGTAGTCGTAACAGCTACAGTCATGCATGTCTGTTTAAGAGGCATTTGGACAATGGCCTTAATACAATTTAACTTGGTCAGCCCTGAAGTGGTTAGGCAGTTGGACTAGATGGTCATTGTAGGTCCCTTCTAACTGAACTATTCTGTTTTATGGTGAGGAAAAACTAGAAAAAATAAAGCAATTTTATAAAGCTTAACTCTGATGGGATACTTTTTGCTCATGTCCTTGAAAGTGGATGGTAGAGGCTCAGAAGTCATCCAAGAACAGCACATCAAGACAAAAATGCAAGACAGAAATACAGCTTCTTGAAAATACATATTCCTTCCTTAATCCTTTCTCTATTAAAAGCAAAGAAAATGCAGAATATTTAAGAATCAGCTTTTAGAATTGTCTTATTCAGGCTGTCTTCTATATTAACAAATATTTGCCTGTACTATCAAGTATTTGCTCAAAACCATAAAATTATGTTAGGGATGTGATTTTTTTCTAAAGTACACATAGTTTAGCTCTCATTGAAGTCTGTGGAGTTTTCCTGTTGACTCTGAAGAAAACAGATTTGCTCGTATTGTTGAAAGTGGATCTTTCATATGATCCCCAGGAATCTGAACTTCTATAGATAGAAGTTAAGGGCCAGGTAGAGCAGTAAGCTTATTTTATATAATACAACATTTCAACAGCCTGCTAAAGAATCTGCTCCAAATCATCATTTGCTGAGTATATCTTATCCTTTAAGTGTGTTTTTTTCCTGGTTAGGATCTGATTAAGTTTGTTTTGTTTTGTTTTTTAAATTATTGTTGGTCTACTGCATTCTTTACCACGTATGAGTTCTAAAAAAACCCCAATTATATTGTGACAGTCAATTTGTTATGAAGATTAACTGTCTGTCAAAAGAGATAGTATTAAATAAATCTTGGATACCTACAGTAAGGTCATCTGTTACAGGTTGGTTTATTTGAAATTATGAAGTAACCAAAATTACAGATTTGTTTTTTCCCATATGTTGGGTTTTTTTTTGTGAGACTCTAAGCAGAAGGGAACATAACGATAAAGGAACAAGTAATAATGAAAAGGTAATGAACAAGTGGATAAACCGTACTTCTGCATCAGAGTGGTAGAACTCAATAAGAGGGATAGAGTGAAAGACAGTCTGCACAGGAAGTAAAGCCCTAGGCCAGAGTTCATGGAAGTCAGTATGGAAGTTTTTCCATTTATTTCAATCAGTGAACTAGTTCTTAAAGAGAGAGTAGCTAAGGAGCAAGCTGAGCAAAGGGGCAGACAGACTGTGAATCTGTTCTGATAAGTAAGTTTTTCACTAGCTGTTCGGCACTGAAGTTACATCTGTTATCAAGTAATTGCACTACATGTTTAAACAAGTGCACACAATAAAAAAGTTCTATAAGGAGAAATTAATCCCTCATCTTGGAATAACCTTCCTGTCTGATTCCTTTTGAGACTGATCTGCCTGAATAGCCCCACATGTGTCTACAGTTTCATGGGTTATCTGGAAGACCAGGCACATGCATGAGAATGCAGTGCTTCTTGAAATGAATGCAGTTACTTCGGACAGCATTTTAGACATATCCTACTGAGTTAGGGAAGAAATATGCAGGGGCTTCTGGAAAACATTTTGGTTGGGCATGATAGGGATTCGGGAAGACATTTTGGTTTGGCAAGACCATTTGTGGTTGTTAATTTTTAGCTTGCCTAGCTAAGCAAATGTGAATATTTGCACTGTGCCCACATCAGAAGTGCTCCTTGACATTCTCACTATCAAAACAAGGCTCATGAGAATATTCTGATTTTTCTATTTTTTTTCTGTTACAATGACAAATACTGTATCGGCATTGAACACTGTAAGATAAATTTTATATTCAGAAAATAGGTTTTCGGGTCTCCTGAAAAAAAAGGTACTCTTTCTTTGGTATTAATGAATAAAAGTGCCATCTGGACAAGTGTGTTTTGGAGATGGAATTTGGAGCTTATATTTATACATTAAGTCTGTGTATTATACTTCCTTTGCTTAATAATATCAAATCCTGCAATCACAATGGAAATAATGAATACCGAAGATGCTAAGAAGTGCTGAACACATTTACAATGTTTTCTTTTCTGAAAGGTGAAGGGTGAATTGGCGTGTAAGCACATTGCTGTACATCTTCGGTCAAAAATATGTAGAAGATGGTACTTCTGAAAAGATGAACACTAGATAAATATGGTTGCCCCTATTCAATTAATTTCTTATTAGATAATCTTGATATCAGAAGTATTCCAAGAAAAAATGAGATATTTAAAGATAGAGAATTTCTTACTGTTCAGTAATTTTTAGACATTCATATGAGATCCAGATACCTGGCTATTATTTGACTTGCTGTTTGTATCTGCTATAAAATAATAGAAACTTTGTCAGCCAAAACATATTTCAAATCCTAACACTGTATATCTGGAGAAGAAATCAATTGACTTGTCCCATTTCTTTATCCTGTTTTACTGAATATTCAGCTAAGTTCTGTGGCTCATTTTCCTTTCAATTTAACTCTGTTTAGACTCTTATCTATAATACAAATTTAACTGTCTCCTGTATTAGGAAAGAAATGTGTATTTATTTTTGTGTAGTCCCACTGATCCATTTGCAGTGTGAATTACTGCTACTTCTGGCCACAACGGTGGCATGAAGTTATGAGCATACAGTCAACAATATAATAGTCTCTCACATGTATTGTATAGATCCCCTACTGAGACTTAATATTTGCATGGTATGGGCAGATTTGAGGAGGTGTTGTTTACTGAAAATTGTAATTTCAAAAAATTTTTTGTAAATTTCAAAAACTGCTTTCAAGAAGCAGCACACTTTTTCACAAAATTGAACATGTCTATGCATTTATAAATTCTCAGATTAAGTCTTTAGAAATAATACTGTGCATGGGCAGATGGTTTTATTTCCATGCAAATAGAAACTTCTGCATACTTTATAAGGATCAGTGAAGATTATTTGGGAACCTACATTTAAGTCTGAAAGTTGATAATCTGACTTCCAAAACAAATGGTTACACAAGATCTCAAATAACCTGAACGAGACTTGCTACAATGTGTACATTTGCCACTAAAAATATCACTCTATATTTTTAATTTCACTATTTCAGTTGGTTACCACTGTTTATAATTTAGGCATGCTTGAATCTGAATTATCCACTGACAGTTATTTTCTATTTGAATACATTCTTAATAATTTTGCTTCTTACTTTCGTATTACAGAGCTATGATAGGTAGGATTACAGGAAGATCAGTAACAATTTAAGGTAGTAAAAAAATCAATGTTTTGATCTAGGTTAGAAGATAAAGAATTTTTTTGTTGCTGGTCATTATTTGTATTCTCAGACATTATAGAAAGAGAAGTGAGAAAAATCACTTTTGCTCTGGACAGAACAAAACAGAAAGTACATGTCTTCTAGAAGAATAGTAGCAGATAGGTTTGAAACGTCTGAAATGCTACTTGTCCTAACCCAGTGCTGCATTTTTGAGTCCTTCACCATAATGTCTCTTTGTTTTCCAAAGTAACTACCCAGTTTTAACAAAGAAAGAGTTTACATTTACAGATGTTTTTATATGTATTTTAAAGATGCCTTTCTGATAAGAATAAAATTATTGTTTTTCACTGGTTATTTAAACAAACAAAAAGGTACTTTTTGTTCATATGGCACTGAACTGAAAGTAAAGCAGCAGTTTTCTAGGCCTATACATAAAGAACTGTTTTAGCTTTACAATCCTTTGTTTGATTTTTCCAGAGGTGGGAGAATGACCTTAGGCATAACATACAGGCAAGTCTTGCCAAGTTCATAACCCCACAGTGCTCATTTCTAGAGTGCACGCACACCAGCTGCTCACGAAGAGATGTCAAAGCAAGCCTAATGAGAGGAGTAACAACAGGACAAGCACTGTACTGTGTGATCTCCAGAATGCCTTCCCATGATTCTGTTATTTGCAGCTGAGGGCAGGTTTTCAACTTCAGCTTATATGCTATTCCTAAAATAGAAGTAAAATGTTTGTGTTCCAAAACTGGTACAGCCACTTTTGAGCCCATGTAAAATTTAAAAGAATCATAGGGTTGACTTTCACCTACTTGTTTTTTTTTAAAATTTATCACTTAGGATGTCACCAGCTGATATCCTCACCTCCACAAAGACCTAAATTATATGAAAAATCAGCCTTGCTAGCACTTTTTCAGAGAAAGTATTTAGATATTTGTAAACATGTAAACATGTAAACACGTAAACACGAATGTGCTTGTCTGCATGCTAGCAATGAAATAAAGAATGCATACATAATATTTATTAACTACAAGCTACTGATCCAGATGCAATTAAAAATCTGAAAACAGATGTGACCAAGACCAGTAGCAAGTTAAATTTAGTGGACTCATCAATTCAAGTATTTTCGCCAAGTAGGAAGGAAAAATTAAAAGGTATGGATACTACTGAATGCAAAATGCTTTTGGGATTCTCTTAATGACTCTGCTTCTGAGAAGAGCTAACGCACATTATATATTGTCCTTGCAAAATTGTTCTGTTGTCATTTTTGCACAGAACATATCCTTGAGTAAGAATGTAAGCTGCCTACCTCCTCTTTTTCCATGAGTCAGTTGTGAGTCATGATTGTAGTACACTGTCCTCCAAAAGTGAGTTATTTTATGAGTATAAAGTGTGCTATGCATGAAGAACTGTGACACAAGTCAAAGTCACAGTCGATATTATTAGAATATCCACATGGAAGGTTGTACATTAACAGAATTTTAACTGGCTTGTGACATCTTCTGGTTTGAAAAGGCTGATGCTCTACATGCCGAAAAGTAATTTTGTTTTTTCTGACAGTATGGTCATTTTGTAATGTAGTCGTATAAGTTACATAATTTGATTATGTTGTACCTTTAGTATCCTTCAGGACCCTTCTTTTAACTGCTAGTGGTGAAACCAATATTCGTATCTATTTAGACTGCTATTGGAGATTTAAGTTCCTTTCCTCTGTATCTGACCTTTTTTCCCAAAAAACTTCTGCAGCTTCTTGCTTCTGAAAGCAGTTTCTGCACTCATAATATACACACTTGTTGGAAGCAGTTTTAATCACTCATGAGAGTAGGTTTACATGGAATATGGACAAAATACTGATGGCTGCACATCGCCAGTCTCAGATACCTTTGGAGCTGTGCTTGTAGTAATAATACAGCTGTTCAATTAACTGAGAATTTCTATTAAAATTCAGTTGATACTGCACTGAAGTATCCACTGATTTTTATTTAAAAAAAATCAAAAATTAATCTGATTGATTGTCTAATCATCCTCTAAAATGTTATTTATTAACTAAATATTATTTTTTAAATCATTATAGTTTGGATTTTCCATGAAAGAGAAACTCTTTAAAATATTTTCAGTTTTCATTTCTACAGGTTTAGGAGACTATTTTGGAACCATTTAATAATAATTAATCTTTGAAAAAATAGTTTATTGGGAAAAAATACAATTTTGTATTAGGAGCAGAGGTTGCATCTTATGAATAAAGAAATTATTCACTAAAAATTCTTGTTGCGACAGCCAGACCTACTTTTCAGAGCATGTCGTGACTGGGGTATTGTTTTTGTTAAGAAAAAAACTAACATTAGAGAAGTTGAAGACATTTTTTTACAGACATTGAAAAATTTTTGAACATCTTAATGAAATGTTTATAGTTTTCATTTAGAAATAATCTTCTGTTTTGAATTTGTCTATTTGAAAAGAAAAAGATTACCTTCAGCTGGAATAAAATATTGCAGCTGAAATGAAAAGAAGTTTTGGGTATTTGTCTGGGTTTTGTTATCAAGGAAATCAAAAAACACCCCCCACCCCCATAGTGTAGAAGGTAAAAAAAGTTTATTAGAAATAAAATTTTAAAACCAGTTAATTGCTAAACTTTAATTTTAAAGCAGTGAAATCGGCATGAAGATTGCTAGTTGACTGAATTCTTCTTACTTATGTAAATATGATGATTTCAGAAAGAAGGACTCTGGCTAGCCATTCACATTCCACTTTTGGTAATGATTACTTTAGGAGGATATGCTACATATGTGCCTTTTTTTTTTTTTTTAATAGACATAAAATAGATTGGTATTTCATGAAGATGTAAAAATTCCTATCTGTCCATTTCTCTTCTGTTTTAGTAAAATAACGAATGGTGGTTATTTTGCCTGCCATTACTATTATGTCTCTTGTTACCCTGCTTCCTGAAAACCACTTTCTGGTCAAACATGTCACTTCCAACTTTACGTAGCATTATTCAGTGGTAGAGTTGATTGCCTCTGTTCATTACTTGAGAGAAAAAGAAAAAGAAATACTATGGTGTTGTTTGATCTTTGTAATTCTACCTTTTTTTTAAAGGCAAACTGTTTAGGAATAAGGAGGACATCCTTCTATTTAATTAATTGTGGTTTGAAATCAAATATGTTTCCTCTCTGTTTTTTTAATTGAACTCAGCCTATATGCCCATATAAATTTCCAACAGTTAGATGTTTTGCACATGGTTTATTTAAGAAGCTGACAGTGGATTATTTAAGGAGCTTTCTCTGCCCTCTACCATTGAACCAGTCTGGTCTTCTCACCCTTTGTCTCCAAAAGTAATTAATGCACTGCATTTGACATTAGTGGCTTTATTTTTGAGTCAAATTCTAATGGGAAGTCTTTTCTACAACTAACACGACATATACAAACCTTTTGGCTTGGAAATCTAATTAATATTCTGTTTGGGACTTCAGAGACAATTGACCTTTAGGACCTTCTGGAACTGCATAGGAACATTTCTTATTAAGCTTTGGATAGATATCCTTTGAAGCTTATTTTACCACATTCTGTAAATCTACAGTTCAGTGAACTAAAGCAATACCTTGCAGTTCCTTCCACATTTTGGGCATAGCAGGAACTGATGACCTCCTTTCTCATTTAGTAACTATGAGATACTCAACATTACTGAACACATGGAGAGGAAGGAAGGAGAGCAGACTATAGTTGAAAGGTTTGCAACTTTCAGCAAAGCGGTTAGAGTACACTGGGAATAACAGCTAAGATATTCTCTAGTTTAAATTCTTGCCTTATGGCATTTTTGTAGAGTTTAGTTTCAACTAATTGAAGCAGGTTGCCAATTTACATCTCAAAATATAACATGAAATTTAATTTAACAATGTTTCATACTTCTTCAGTATTCTGTACCAGGGCAAAATGTTATGGAAACTAAAACGTGGTATTTCTACAGAGCATTTCCTGTAACTTTATTTTTTTTTTTAAATTACAACCTATTTGTTTGTAGGAATGCCCCTGAAACAACCAAATTCTTCATTTGTCTATCTGTCCCCTGTAGAAAATGGCTCTTTTCCTTCATATTGAACTGTCTGCTCTGAAAAACTGAGAAATTTATATTTTTTCCTCTCTCAGACAGATGTCACTTGCATGCTTACTTTCATTAAAAAAATTAAAAACATTTTGAAAAAGTTAATATGCATTTATACAGTAGGACTGAGGAGGAATTGCACCAAGGAGTGAGAAGACAACCCACTGTAGATCATTTCTTACTTTCTTTGTTCAGGGTCACTCAGCTGGTAGAAATGTTGCAGGAAAATTGAGGGTCACCTTACAACTGCATTCAGTCACTGATGAACAGATTGCCTTTGTAGATTGCAGGTTTGCTTTTCTTGTTCTGTCTTCTGTCTTCCACAAAGTGAAGCTGAAAACAATGAGCAGTGTGGGTTTTTTTAAAGAAAGAAGGTCTTAAATATCCCAAGGCCTCTGTCTCTCCTGTATATATTAGTAATCAAAATATTGACCATTGTTGCATAATTTCTATATAGTTTTAAAATTATACTTATTTTTAAAGTGATTGTAGCAAGACAGGTACCTAATTTGAAAATATAGGGGATTTTTAATTAAAAGGAAGAGTGGCTTTATTCTGAAAGAGCAGTCTTCTTTGGAAGGTATAACTTGTGCTTACAGGATAAAAGCACACATGCAATTCTTTCTGGTAAGTTATAGATAATGTAACTTTGTACTTCTAACTACCTACTTACGAATTTAAATAGAGTAGTGAGGAATGGCAGTATTCACATCTACTTCTACTAATTCAGTCTGCTGAAGTAGTTTGAATTTTATTAAAAAAAAGTGGGATTATATGCTTGGGAGTCTGCACTTTGGATGTCAGTGCACAGCAAGAAAATGAGTCTTGTAAAACAAGACACGGGACTGTGATTTAGAAAAGCTCAGGAGTACTTAGGTCTGCCTCTGGTGCCCTATGAAGCCATTTGTCAAGTCACTTAAATTTGCTGTTCGTCAAATCTCTGAAATAGTTTTCTTTCTGTTTCTTTACCTTTTTAATGTTTCTCAGGTGTAGCCCAAGCTTTGATCTAACCGGTCACTCATTTCCTCTGTCACTCAAGAAAATGCAATCTCTCCATAGACTGAGATGCACATTATTCTAGTTTCTTAATATTGAGCTCTACTAAGGTATACAGTAGTCTTCCAAAGGGAACAGCAGAATGCTATCCACATGTACTGTTTACAACAAGGCTGAACAAGTATTTTAAATAAAACTTTGAGTTGGCTTCTGGAATAGATTGTGTGGACATTCTCATATCAGATTTAAATACTTTTTCTTGTTCAAATGTGGGGAGAAAATTGGTGTTAACAAATAGAGAAAGATAACCTGTGCAAGACCAGGAAGGTTTAATGCCAATTCCAGATGAAAGTGAAGCTGAAACTTCCGATTTATGCTACAGGCAAATGAGCACTGTAGGTTTTAGGTTGTGGAAACTACTTCTGAGATAGCTGAGAAAGGAAGATTTGTATTTCATTGCTTCCTTGGATGGTTCGTTGCACAGCTGAGTTGAAAAATGTACGATACATTTTGGAACATTCAGTTTTGCAGTAAGTATTAATACTTGTGCAGCAGTGATTCTCAAGGAATGGAGCTATTTATTTTTTATTAATATATGGTAATGAAATAATTTCCACTTACAAATTAATACACATCTTAAATCCATCTTTGTGACCACAGGAAAATTTATACAGAATATAATTCCTACTTCATAGTAATACTGATTCAGTCATTGATGCCATTTATGTTTATGCTACGGTCAAATAAGTCTTTGGATTTGTAGTGTCGCAGTATGTGTGGATACTTTTCAGGTTCTCTTCCTGTCATCAAGCTTTCTCAGAAAAATGCCACCCGTATTGAAAACTTTTTGCAAAAGTCTTTTCTTTTTGCATCTTTTGCCTGTTCTGTTCAGGTGTCTATTAATATTTTTGCTTATTTTTCGGACTACAATCTTAATAAAAGGGAACTGTTTTCTGTCTTTTCTGAACATCTCTTACTTTTAAGTTTAGATGTGTAAAATTTCTAGCTGCCTTAAAGCAATAAAAAAGAGCCACAGATATGATATGCTTAAATAGTTGAATAACTGTAATGAAAAGCAAAGGTTTAACAGCATTAGTTAATGCAAAACTGTGTGGGGAAATGATTTACCTTGCTATTAAATGGATGTACTTAACGTGGAAATTCATTTTACTGATACACCATCTTGCCAGATGTCTATGGTCTTTTACTCAGCACCTCACTGGGGATGGGCTGGGACGTGGGCCCATGGGCAGGCCTGGCTGAGCCGGGCCCATAGCTGAGCAGGGCAGGTCTGTGGGGAGCTCCAGACTGGCCCTGCGGCCGTGTCTCTGGGGCAGGGGCTGACATGGGGTCCTGGGCCACGGGCAGGGTGGGAGAGCCCAGGGAGGGATCAGGGACAGTCACTGCTGACAGTGCCCTCGGGGCTCTGGTTGAGCTTTCAAGGGAGAGCGAGACACATGTACAAACAGCATCATTTTAACCTTTAAGAAAAGAAAATCTATAGCTGATGTTCTATAATACAGAGAAAGAAATCTTCAGTGTGTTTTTCCCAGGTGGAGTTCATAGTATTGTGATCTGGTGAGTTTATGAAATAATAGGATTCTGCTACTTGCACTGGGCTATGAAAGATTACAAATATATTGTGAAATGTGAAAACCTCTTTATTTTGCATATATTAATGGCTCATGCTTTGTAATTAATTTCTTTTTTGTGCATTTATCCCCAAATTTGAAATACATAATTCAGAAGGAATTTCCCAATCCAATTTTTACACTGACTGTTATATTCAAAAGCTATGATTTTGCAGGTTATAGCAAGTGGTAAGGTCGTCTTTTCAGCCCATTTGTCTTCAGCAGGCTTCAAACAGCTGGTAGGGCAGTGCTCTTTTGAAGAAGCAGGGGGCCTTAGGGATCACAGATAGGTAACATTCTTAGAAGTTTAAGAAAACTTAAATTCTGTCACCCAGAGACGTAATCATTTGGCTGCCTTTTTAAACTCTGCTAGCAGGAAGATGATGAGCCTAATTATATATGCCTGAGTGACAAACCAGTATAAATTAGTGTGATTTGTTATCAATTCCTAATTAGGTTATAACTGAGGTTTGTTAGAGATTACAATTTTCATTGTGCTTTTAAAACAAAAATACTTCTTAAGTAAAATGAGTCTTGAGATTCCTTCGTATGGAATATAAAATAGTCATTAATATACTAGTGAACGTGGTCACAGATGATCTTATCTTGTGGTTTAGAGTTTAATGATCTGGTGGTGTTCCTTTTATTATAACAGAGATACTTCATGTAATTACTTGACTGAAGGAATATAATGTACTTAGGTTTATAAACCATATATGATTTTTACAGTCTTTGTTACATCAGGATTCTAGTAGTTGTCTAACATGCAGAAAAAAAGGACGCTTCACTTAATAAGGAAGAAGAAAATCACCATAAGGAAAAATACTGTGTTATTTGCCCTGTAAATGATGGCTAATGTGTACTTTAACACTTTCAAATGACTGCCCTTCCTTTCAAAGCATTTTAGGTTGGTGGGATAGAGTCTTAATGTGACAGCCCTAATTATAAAAGAGTCACTTCTGGAAATTAATAAAAAATTTCATTAAGAGCCCAGTGATTATATTTGTGAAGACTGTCTAGCTAATTTAAGTTGCAAAGGTACAGGATTCTATTCAGTGGTAATCTCATGCATTTTAATAGTCATGTAATTCTGAATAATTTCAAGGAGATTGTTAAACAAATACTATGATACTGTTAAAGATGCTTTTAACACAGTAGATTGTTCATACCCTGTTCATTGTCAGCTTCTAAATATAAATTGGAAAACAGGTATAGGTTAAATCACTTGAGAGGCTGGGTGATTAACCTAGTTACCAGGCTCATACAGTCATTGCTGTTCCACATAACAGCAGTCAGATGGGCATACATCAGTAGGGCGACTTCGTGTCCTGGTGGGACAGATTGCCCTCATTCTTCGGGGCATCTGCATCATCCCTATTAGTTTCACTGACTTTAAAAAATGGCCCAGATCCTTAAAGGTATCTTTTGCCTAACTGCCTTTGATTCCTCAAAGAGGTTAAGGCTCATATGAACTGTTAAGCACAACTAGACTTGCTATACAAGCCTCCAGTCTGCCTCTATGAGCCCTGTACCTCGATTTTCACACTCACTGGCTTCGGTTAAATACTATTCACTGTGCCAGTAATTAGCTCAGAGTGGCTAGCAGCTGCAGTCTCTGCAGCCAACAGCCTACACTGCTGCAAGTTCTTGGAAAGGGAACCTTGATTCTCATCTAGTCATTGTCTGTTTTGGGGGAAATTAAAAACCTATAATTTTGCTTCGTTGCTTTAATGCTAAAAAATACAAACCTAGTATAAAATGTAGGTCTCTAGAGTACCATGTGTTATTTTTTTATTGCCTACAGGCTGGCCAACCAAGTATAATTGGCTGGGAATGTATGTATTTTTTGGCTTCTCAGACTCCTCAAAACTGATGCTGAATTGCATATAAGAGAGGTCAGAGAAAGAGCACAGTACATTATGCTGGCTGTTCATCTCCTCTAGGCAGAATTATGCAAATATATATGACTTTGCACTCTATCATCTTTCTTCTGAGTGGATTTATTTCAAAAGAAAGTCGGTCTTTCCTAATCTGTAATCGTGACTTGGCTTGTAGTCTAGGTCACTTATGCTGTGACCAGCCTCACTAAGGCAATGCAGTTGCATATAAAGTAAAATTAACTTTTGGGAGTAGTATCACCTGACTTTGTTTTCCAGATTTTGTGGGCTTGTAGTAATATTCAAATGAAATTGAACCAGATAAAAAGAAGAAAAATAACAAACTTAATCTAGCTCATCACTAATGAACAAGTCTTCAGCAAGTCTTCCCTCTCCCTAGAGGGAGAACTCTATATAGGGAGTATATAGGTACTTCTTATGTTATACATGTGTACAGTTGTCATAGAAACACTCTAACTGGACTGCTACCATTGTAGAGATCTGGTGAAGCAATACGTTTTTCTGAAAAGCTTTTGAAGTATAGATTTAGGCTTACAATAACTGTTAGTTGAGGGTTATAGAATCTGAACTGATAATCTAACTAAAAAACACATCAGCAACATCTTAAAGGCTGGATATGGTCGCCAAAGTTCACCAGAAGACAGGACAAGAAAATTTTGAAGTGACATCTTGTCGCAGATGGAGTGAGAGGGAAGCAAAAATAATACAGTTTATTGGTGTAAAACAGTGAGTTAACAAAGTTCAGTAGCAAATGCAACAATAGTTTGTAAGATTTGATGGCAAGGTACACTTAGTTACTAAATAGAGGACAGGGTCAGACAAAACTGTCAGGGAGACCCTCCTGTTGAGTCATGAGGTTCAGAAAAGATCCCTTTGCTATCTAAACTTCTTCAAAGAGGAGTCTGGGTGTAGCTGGATCCAATCCTAGTCCCAGACTTGGTCAACAGTTTATGTCTAAAGGATTATATATGCATAATCAATCCTTTATGTCACTTAGCTAAGATTTCAAAGTTAGCATGCTGTTAGCCACTTACTGAGAATCTTTTGCAGTAAGGAGTCTCTCAACCTCGAGGAATAACCTTGAGAGGCGCCCCTGCTCAAGGGGACATCCTGGCAAGCAGCCCACTGCCATGCAGGAGAGCTCCGAGGGCTCTTGGGCTGCTCACTATTTATGGGGGTAAGATAATTGGCTCACAGTCATATTTGCATACTGACCACTGTGCTTAGGTGGGCACATTCCACAATAGCCCTTGGCTACTGTATTGTTATCTGTCTCCCCCCACATCCAGTGGGTGCATCCTTCAGGACCAGACACATCTATCACCACCGCCGCAGATGGTTGTCGCTTGAAAGAGGTCAAGGGAGGGGGAGTCAGAGGCGAGGGGGGGAGCACACCGCCACACATCTCTAGTAAATTTTTTTTTGGACTAGGATGGGGAACTGAAGTAACTAGGTCAGATGCGATAACATGCTGATGTAAAATGCATCCAAAAATATTTTGAGAATTGTTTTTATTTTTATTTTTTTCAAAATTGGTAGTTCGTTAATAAGCTACCTCCCATTTTCAAACTTACTGAAATTACCTGTATTTTAGATGCTAAAAGGATCTTTTAAACAGAAAAAACCCCAACTCTTGGATAAATTGAGATTAACCTTAATCTGTAAAATAGTACAGGGATAACATTTCTGCTTTCTAATGGACTCACTAGTCTCATAGCAAGACCTATGAGTTGAGATAAGGCTAATTTGGATGTGAGGTAAGATTGTTTGAGTACAGTCAATGGTGATAATACATCATTTATGAGATAGTAAGAAAAATCGTCAAGGAATTTGGTAGATTCCTACTTTTTTAAGTCAAAATGGTTCTTGCTGAAAAGGAAGACTTCAGCCTTTTTCAATTTTTTCTCAATGAAAGTTTACATTGCATTTAAAAGCATATTGCTTGAAAATATTGGGAAAGTAGGAAGATGATGTAATAATACGAAGCTATGTCAAATGAAGTTGTAAACTGGCCACATAGGTAAGAAAGGATTATTGCAAGACAATTTAATTAACACTGAAAGGATGGAAAATGACATAAGGCATTCTCAAGTACTGAAAATAAAAATGTAAAGACTACAACTGAAAAGGGACATCTGTTTTGAAGTAACAAATGCAGTTTGCAACTGATGGTGATATACATACTATGGTATGAACTATGATTTTTTTCATTAGAAACTCTAAACGTAGAGGGCATCCTGTGGTATGGTAGTGCTTGATAATGTTGCAAAAGGTAAAAGGTTAGAGAAGTCAGATAACCATGAGATTTAGAATGCATATGAACATTGCATGTTCATGAAAAAAAGTAATGATTTGGTTCTTGTGTGTAATCAGAATGGGAGGGTTAGGCTGCATGCAATGAAAGAAATTTAGTCAATCTTGAATGTAATGGAAAAACCTGCTATAATACAAATATTCTGTTGAAAAGAATTCCGTATAAAATCATGTGTAATAATAAAATGCAGCTAGTATCTTAGCAACTACATGAGTGAAAATGAGGATAGGCGTGCAACTGTTTCTTTGATTGTTTATGATGATACATTGTGGGTAGGAAAATGAATCTGAACTTCTCTCCAAAAGGTTGTGTTACATTTCTTCATCTGCTTAAAATCATAAAAATCTGAACTCTAAAGTTCTGCATAAAAAATCATGTGGGTTTTTCTAAAAGGCTATGTAAGGCTTCTGTAGAAAGAGAGGTTTTGCAGAAGTAAGGTCCATCAGTAATAATTCTCGGCACAAAATCAAATGTTCAGTTGGTACGCTGTGAAGCAGAATGGCTATGAGAGGCCCACAGGGGGAAGACAG
This sequence comes from Gorsachius magnificus, assembly GCA_034008185.1. Lineage (NCBI taxonomy): Eukaryota > Metazoa > Chordata > Aves > Pelecaniformes > Ardeidae > Gorsachius > Gorsachius magnificus. The sequence goes on from CM067081.1 coordinate 173,014,194, forward strand.
TAAAAGTAGCAAGTAAACTGGAAGGAAGTCACACTGATACATAAAGGCACAACTTAAAGCATTACAAAACAAAAATAATAAAAAAACCTAATGAGCAAAATGGTTCCTTTGAGGATCAGTGGTTCTTTCTGCTGTTGCTGTGTAACGAGTTTGGTTTCAGGGCCCTGAATTTATTCATGTGTTATAACAGTAGTCTACATACAAATGTTTCCCTATTCTGCTCCTTTTGTTTCTATGTTATAAATTATGTATCGGTATTAATAAAATAAAGCTTTTCTCTTTAGAACATATTTTTAACACAGTGTGGGGAAAGGAAAGCGGTAGAGTCTGCTTCACACACACACCCTGCTCCTGCCATCCCATTGTACTTCACGTACGGTTAAAGCAAATCCTGTGGGCCTATGTATAAATAGAAACAGCAGTATCATGAAGTGTTATTTGTTTGTGGAATGAGAACGTGACCTATTCCAGAGACACAAAATTGCCTAGTTTAGAAGGAAGGATTTTGGCAATTAAGTAATTTTTGATAGTTTGTTTATTTTATTCATTTGATATTATCTTGGCTTTTTGGGGAAGTAAAAAAGTTTCTGGTTTGATACATTTTACTCATTTTAAAACTGAGTGCAGAAGTAGCTCACAAGAAATGAGCAGAGGGATATTTGACATTACTGATTTGTATCTCAACCTCGTTGTGCACTTTTCTTCCTCAGATTGTTGATTTATTGCTTTCAACCCACATCAACAGCTGTGTGACACAGTTACCTCCAGGTCCTTTAAATTATACATAACTGAATGTTCTTTTTTTTTTTTAAAGTGCTTCTGGCACATGACATACAGATATACTCCAGTGCAGATAAAAATTAGGTATGTTTTGGTTTGAAAGAAAGTTCTTTGCGTAAGAAAACCCATATCTGCAAATGTCATGAAGTATTAATCAACTAATATTGATTAAGAAGTGGCTGGTGATGAAGCAAAGAACCAATGTTAGAAACTGATTTCGAATGAAACCACAGGTGCTTTTTTCTTTTATTTTTTACTTATTTATAGAAAAGAGATTTCTTACATCCAACAAACACTTGGTTTGTGTGTTCTTGAAGGGTGAAGAAGCTCAGGGCTGGCTTGCTGTACCTCAGTGGGTTTGATGTCAGGGAGGGAGACAGTAACCAACTGGCAAGCAGAAGACAAGGCGTGCAGCTGTGTTCAAGAAGAGGCTTGGCGGGCTGGCTGTTGCAGGCTGCTGCTTTGTGTCAGGAAGTTGGCCTAGCCTGAGTTAATACTTTGGAGAGAACCTGTTATCAGATGATTTCCACGGTCAACAGGATGTTTTTGCCTTCAGTCTACTTGAAGATAAAGGAGCTTTGAAGTGGGATTCTGCAGCACCCAAAGTTATTTTTTCTTGAAGAAGTTACATAAAAGTAGCAGGGGGAATAACAGGAAGTGTTAGAAAAATGGTTATAGCTGCTCTCATCTCGCTTGTAGAGCAAACTTGTGCTTGCCAGCTGGCTGCTAAGGGACTGGTTACTGGAGTCTGAGTAATACATCAGGAGTGGTGTTGCTATGAAAGTAGAAAGATATTGCTGGAGATCTGTCGAACTCCTTTTGATGGTGAAGTGGTGAGATGCTGTCCTGTTGTACCATTGTCACGCTTCTGCCTCAACGGTTGATACCTCAAGACTTTTTTTTCCCCAATGCTAATTTCCCTGTGTTAATGCTCCCTTTGCTTCATCTCTCATTTGCCTTCTTGTGGCAATGCTGATGTTTTCATTAGCTTAGATTAATTTCACAGTGCTCCATGATGATTTAACTAGAGTTACTCGACACTTTTTACTAGAAGTTCTTAGGCATGATTTTTCAGGTATAAATTCACACTATGTTTTAAAAGCTCTTACTTTTATTCTGATCTTCCTTACTGTAAAGCCAAAAGAAATAAATATGTGATCTGTCAACCTTATAAGTGACCTTCTAACTTGCGGAGAGAACTTATCTCCTTCCCTGGGGACAGCAAATGACCCATAACTAAATTTCAAGTCCACTTTTGCATGAATTATTGATCATACCAATAATTTGCCATTCTCTATGTTGATTCAAAATCTTGACGAAGTGTTGTTTCTGTTCAGAATCACCAGACAAAATAGCTTCTGTAGGGCTATCTCCCTCCATTATGTTGGTCTAAAACATGTCTAATTCTGACATGAGGCTATGCACTGGTGGCAGTGAATTCAGAAATACATCGCTTTCTTCTACACACAAAAGAATTTCATTTGAAAAACAAAAGTAGTATCAGGATGGGCCTGTCTGTTTCTTTTCCTGTTCCGTGTAGAACTGTTGTTAGCCTTGCCTCTAATAACAACAGTATGGATACCTGCACACTCTTAAAATTGTCATTACTTTCAAAACCTGTTAGTCTCTCTTTTAATTTTCAGTTTTCTTCAAAAGGGACATACTCAGTTACCTTAAATTTTCTTCTCATAGTCTGGACATAATGTATTTGTTTTGTGCCTTGTTTTAATCAGGCAGTGACAGCTGTCTGCTACATGTATTATTTCTAATACCACCTCTTTTAATATTTCAAATTCATATTAATGTTTAATAACAAATGAAGAAGTAAAAGGCTTGTAGTTGTATGTTTATGCTACCACTGAATTTTGGAAAAGAATGAAGTATTTGGGGTTTTGCTTACTGATGCATGGTTTCAAGTGCTTTTCTAGAAAAACATTTGCTCAATATTCAGTATCTAGTTCCCTGGAAATAATACAATGAGCACTCAAATGTCCTTGTGGAGATGATGCAGATTCTACAGTCTTGTGCTTTTGTTATCTTTGAATATATGCCATGCCTTCTGAAGCTGTTTATTATATTCTATATCATCATTAAGTTATACAACCCCATTAATCAGCTTTATTACAATAAGACCTTTACATGAAGTAAACTGCTTTGGATGGTGATACAGTGAATGTAGAGGGCAAATGGAAGGAAGAGAAATTTTATGTTTTAAGCTTCTGTTTATGTTTAACATCAGTATATATTATAGTCTGAATTTACACTAGTCTAATATTAACAAATCAAGTATGTAAGAAGCTTGATTAATCTGATATGCAGACAAACAACTCTAAACTTAAATTCTGGTCATTTTGTTACATTTTATTTTATATGTTTGTTGTAGAAATTTATATTTAGTTGAATGTACCACCAGGACAACTTCTTGTAGTAGTTTGGTGAAAGGAGTTTTTCTTACTGTTCAGGCTATAGCTATACAAAGCTTTAAGTGAAGGAGTTAGGATGGTATTTCTAATAAAAAGGTAAATAACTGTTAGTTTTCCTCTAGTTCATAATGGAAATGTCAGAGGATGCAAATTCTGATTTTTTTTTTTTATTGAAGTTGTTCTATAGTTTGTACTTCGACAATATCATGCATGCTGCCACTGAAAGTAGTAGGTTGATGCACACCTAACGTCTTGTTACGGAGGCTGAACTTCAAAAATACAAAAGAAGGGAAATACTAAAACTGAATTGTAGCTTTGTAACAACACTACCTAATATGCAAGAGCCCACTGAAAATAACCTAAAGAAATGTTGAAGAGAGCTTTTAGGTTTGGCAGCCTTTTTCTTGTGCTTCCTCATTGTGTAAGTAATGGGCTAATAAATCCCAAGAGTTTTCCATTTAGGACACTGAGATTATTTTTCTTAAGGATTTTTTTTCTTCTGTGTAAAACTAGGCAGTTAAAGATATTTCTATTGAACTTCATTAGAGTCTAGAGTTCTGATAATGAAGCTTTCTATCTTTTTGAAACATACCACTTAAAAGATCATTAGTGCTAGGCAGCATGCTTGCAGGTGTGTTATTAGAAGGTCACAAAATGAAATAAAATGCCTTTGTGAGTATATGTCTACATGTTTTTTGGTTTTGCTTTTTTGTTTAGCTTCCCTTTAGTACATGAGGCAATTCTGAAAAGACTCTTGATTTCCCTTTGTGATTGTTTTACACTTAGAAATCTCAGCGATGTCAGGTATTTTCTTAAATGAAATCAGCCTGTGCTTTTACTTTCACACCTACATTAATATATTAAAATTTAAAGAATCAAATAGTATGCTGCTGGTTGCAGTGAATGGGTAGGAATAACAACATGTTCAATGCTTATTAAAGCAGATAGCTTTTTGTTGAGGAGGACCATCTCCAAGAAACTTCTCCCTTGGGGGCTGGGACAGTGGGAAGAAGACAGGAGGGTAGCATGTCTTAGACCTGGGATACATGAAGGTTTTTTTTTCCTCTCTGTCTTTATGTGCAGATTAGGTACATTTGTGCAACGGTAGACAGTGTCAGTTCTGAATGATCAGGGGAATGCAAATTTTCTATTTCAGTGGTGAACTTCTTCATTCTTTCCCTGTTGTGTATTACATTAAAGCAATGAGAAGTGTAGTTTGTCCGAACTACTTTTGTTCTAATAATGTACTGTCCACAAAACTTGTAACAGGAAGAAATGGAACCATTTTGTCTCCAACTGTCTGCCTTTCTGACTTTTACAAGATAATTTAAAAACAAATAACAAACAAAAAACCTACTGGGCTTAAAGTTGTGGTAATTTGTTCCTCAGCTCCTGAAAGGTAGCTTTTCTAGCATATCAAGTTTTTTAGATATCAGTGAACTGAGGACACTCAAAAGTGTTCGAAATCAAAACCAGTAGCATTTTACCTGAGGCTTTTTACTAGCCTGGAATCCTCTTGTTCTCTGTTCTGTTTCTTCTTTAACTATGGGAGGTTTTTTTGAAGTCCCATGTATGTTTATATATGTCACCTGTATGCACAGCAGTATCTTAAATTCTGGCCCTGATCAGAATTACATCAGTGGTTACATCTATTCAGCTATGAACATATTTAATTACAGCCTAGTTTTGTCTGTCTTTTTCACTTGGATCAGGAAATGTACACTGTGTTCTTCCTCAAATCTAGTAGTATTTTGGTCATCTGCTCATTCCTAGTAGCACAACAGACTTATTTCCATAGGAAATAATAATTCCATAGTCTCTTTGACTGCAAAGAAGAAAAAAGGTCAGCAGACTGTGCTGACTCCATGGCTGTAAACATTAAATCAAAACCTCAGTTTAATAAAAGCAAATCAGGTGGACCGTTGTTACTCTGACACTTTATGTCTGAACTTAAAAAGACCTTAAATTTTTTTATTATTAGGAATTGATAATGAGTTCTCAACTAAAGAAAAAGTGTGATTCAAATGAATAAACTAACTGGATAAAGATAAAATATAGAATCGTAGAATCATTTAGGATGGAAAAGACCTTTAAGATCATCGAGTCCAACTGTAAACATAACACTGCCATCCCACCACTAAACCATGTCCCTAAGTGACACGTCTGCCCGTCTTTTAAATACCTCCAAGGGATGGGGACTCAACCACTTCCCCGGGCAGCCCATTCCAGTGCTTGACAACCCTTTCAGTGAAAATTTTTTTTCTAGTACCCAATCTAAACCTCCCTTGGCACTTGAGGCCTTTTCCTATCATCCTGTCATGTGTTACTGGGGAAAAGAGACCAACACCCCCCTGGCTACAGCCTCCTGTCAGGCAGTTGTAGAAGGCAATAAGGTCTCCCCTCAGCTGCCTCTTCTCCAGGCTGAACAACCCCAGTTCTCTCAGCTGCTCCTCATAAGACTTGTGCTCCAGACCCCTCACCAGTTTCATTGCCCTTCTCTGGACATGCTCCAGCACCTCAATGTCTTTCTTGTATTGAGGGGCCCAAAACTGAACACAGTATTCAAGGTGCAGCTTCACCAGTTTACCTTATTAAAGATGGAACGGGTGGCAGTGTGTGTTGTTAAGATTGCCTGACAGCTTTGACTCCCTAAAGAATGCTAAGAAGTTTTTAAGCACTGGAATGCAGCTTAATTTAATTTCTCTAACACTGAAGTAGTTCTGATTTTCATTCTTTTTCACATGCAATATAAAGTGCCCTATTTCCCTTCTTCCTGCACATTTAAACTATAGCTTGGTTTTCATTGTAGTTTAGAAGCACTAAGCCTATCTGTCAACAATGAAACATATAGAATATCATGGCCAGAACTTTTCTAAACAGATGACACAGAAGTGCAATTTTGTTTGATTGTTGAAGCAACTGGGGTTTTTACATAAAACAAGAATTCCAGCTTCCTTGCAACACTGAAATGACACAAATTACAACATGGTTCTTCTGTTACCTTCTCAAATTAATATATTTTTACATAATATTTGCATTGTTTCTAAATTCATATACAGCGTAAACATTAAATATTTAATCATCTGCAAGTTATGCTATTCTGACGGGAAGCAAGAAGTTACACAGGAGATACTCTGCAATATGCAAGTCTGTAATACACAATGCTGAGCACTTTCTGACAGGTGCATGGGTTCCCTCACTTCCTACTAGGTTCTTTTTCTTTAATGAATTCAAACTCTGTCACAAGTTAACATTCATGTTGTTGCTCTGTTTAGCATTTCTTCCTATCCCTAATGCTTTTTATCTTGGAGGTGTAATGATCCTTGAAATCTAATTTTCTATGTAAAAATTTTAAAGGGTGATATACACTGGCATGTAGGAAAGCAGACCATGAATGCCTAAGAGACTGAGGAGACCTGTTGTCATCTAACTTACTAAGTCCTGTAAAAGGGATACAAATTATATCTGTCAATGTATTTCATGCACATCATTACTCTCTCCCTGCCAGCATTTACATGCCCACCATGTCCAGTTTGGTGACTTAGTAGAGGAGGTTATGATAGGATTCTGTGTGTGGAAGTCAAAACAGGGTTAACTACTACAACTGGGAAATATGATGTAGATCTATTTAGATTCAGATCTACCAAACAAATAATAAAGATAAATTATTGTGAGTATGTCTCTTCAAACTGAAAGAAGACAGTGTGTTTTAACCAGAGGAACAGTATTAGTGTGGCACTAATAGGACTACTGGACGGACCTTAGAAATTCAGTCTTATGGAGGCAGGGTGGTGGTCAGAAAAGGTCATCTAGTATAATGCCTCCCATTATTCACTGTTCAGACTTGATTTCATTTAATCAAGAACTTTTTCATGCTTCATTATAATACTTAGTTCCTGGTCAATGAGTAAGAGATTTGGAAGGTGACAAGTTCGCTTGATGTTTGTAATGCCATTGAGAGAAGCTCTGACCCAATAGTCATTCCAGTCTGGTCACACTAACTCTAAACTAATGTGTGAGTTCTTTCAGTCAAAGGTTAACACTGAGGGTGAGGAATGAGCAATGAAGCTTCATGCCTGCTGTAAGATAAAAACAGTGCAAACTGCACTGCAGATGAAGTAATTAATGCAGCTGTGTCATATGCTGGCTTTGCATTTTCCCCCACCCCCCAACCCTTCCTTGACTATAAATTGCACTGACAAACCCAGAAGCTGAGATCCAAGTTGCCCGTATGCTTCCTGGCTCACAGGTAGGAATTCAGTTTGATCCAGTGTTCTGTCTTCTAAGTGGGATGTGAGGGACAATCATACACATATGAGAGCAATATGTGCAGCCCCACTGCTTGCACTGGTTTTGATGCTGCCAGTTTGAAATTTTTAAGAAATAATTGTCCCCCTCTGCAGTCACAAACTACTGTTGTGCTGAAATTCTTGATCTACATCTTATTCTTCAAGGAGTGTGTTTAATTAAGAATTGGAAACTATATTGATCCCTTTTGTCCCTGTGAATGCTTGACAGATCCATAATTTTATCAGATGTGACCTCCCCCCACCGCCAGATTGTTCTATATCTTATGTTAGAAAGACATACTGTTTACAGCATAAACCAGGATTTTATGAAGCAGTGGTAAATACGTCTGAACTTTCATACGTACAGTAGAGATTTGCTAAACAATGGGAGATGCTTAAGATTTTTTCTAGCTATGAAAATGTAGAGGTTTGGAGGTTTTGGTTTATTTTTTTCATAGAAATGGCTACACAGTCTCACCTCATGCCTTTCTTTCGTAATTCCAAATCATATTTGTCAATTAAAATTTGCTGGATCAGTCAAAATCAGCCTGCTTCAGAGTCTCAGCTCTTACCCTTCTTTCTCATCATTTCCAGTGAGTGAATGGCACATGCTGGGTTAAAAGCTCTGAGTAGCTCTTTTTTTATTCTCCAAGATGGTTTCTTTTCAACTGATCTGTTATTTAACCCCTAATCATGGTGGTCAGGAAATGGGTTGTAAGTTGGGAATCAGGAGGAGTGTATGTCCTTCTATCTTTCTGCTCCCCATTTAAGAATTCTTATTAGGAATCTACTCTTCATTCAGCATTAACTTTCTTAAATAAGAAAGATTCAACCTTTAATTTGAAACTTAACTTGCGTAATTTCCATGGTGCTTCTTTAGTTGTAGCATTAAAAGATTTTCATTGTATACAGTTAATAATTGCTGTATACTTCTGTTATATATTTCCTCTGTGAGCTTCAGATAAAAAGATACATGTGAGTTTGGGAATTGCTTCATTTAGAACATGGAGAATTTTAGGAGCACTCTTCTGCTCCAAAAGCTACTTAAAACTTTCTTTTCTTCTCTGCTTCTACTTATGTGATTTTTAAAAATTTGCCTTAGGCCAATGTCATCCCACTAGGAGCAGACACTAAAGCAAAGGCAAGCCATGTCAAATGCCACACAAAATGGAAGTGTATCAGTAGATAATGCTAGTCATGTCAGTTCATTTTTGTGGTTTGAGGAATTTATGTGACAGTGTTCATCACTGATGAATGCTGAAATATAGAAAATTTTAGTTTGGGCAGGGGAAGAGGAAGAGGGAGGCTCAGACTATATCTGGCCTTGTTCATTAGTATTATGTGTAAACCTAACTGAGTTTCTTCCTTGGAAAATGTTTCATAATGTCGCTTTTTAAAAATGTGTCTACGTGAGTTGAATGTTTATTATATTTATTGGTCTTTAATTGACATTTCCTGGTACATCAGTTTTGCAGATAAATCAACCTCTTCTACTTAGTCAGGAAAATGCATTGACTGCATAATATTTATCACATTGTAAGAACATATTGATGTTATTGTCAGTTTTGCCTGACCATATGCTTGGACTTGAACAGACTGATGTAATTCCTGTCTTCTTAGTGTGTTAAATATACGAGTTTTAATGTGGAATAGACTACAAATTAGGCAGGGAAAATTGGGAGGTTTTTTTTAAAGCGACCTTAAATAGAAAAGGATTGTTGAAGTCAGGTAGCCTCAGTTCATGTAAGCAACTTGTGGGGGAAGCAGTTGGGATGGCTGCATCATTCTGATTTTCTATGTGTGATCACCTAAATAAAAGAAAATTAAAAAAAAAGGCAGCCCATTACTGAGAGACTGTTCAGGAAGATTTCAGTCTTTAAAATATTGCTGATGTTAGTCTGATCCCTAGTCACAGCTGCAACACTGCAATGTGTCTGTAGCATTTTTCTATGCCTGTGCCTATTTTGTTCACCAGTAACAGACCTGGAAGTGTTTTTATGTATTCATCCTTCACTGTGATGAGCCTTTCAGCATTGCAAATTGTTCCATTTTATGGGAGACTAGAATGGCAACTCTGTCAGTTGTCTCCACTATGATTTGAGTACTTTGTGTGTATTGCCATATTCCCCCACTGATAAATGAAATGGATTCGCTGCACTAATTCTTTCATACTTGAAAGTAGATCATAACATTTGAAGGTGAGTTTTATTTACTTCAGTATAAATTTATGTCTTTATTTCCTTATCCTGCATCTGTTTCACTATTAAAAAGTCCTATAGAAAATCAAAGAATCTATAAAATTGATAATTTTTGCTTTTCTGTACAACTTTATCGTTGATTTTTGAAGACTAAAGATTGTGGTTCTACATTCTGTGTCACCTGTTGTTTGAATCCTAGCAATTATTTTTTTCATAAAGTTAAGGACTGATTATGGTAAAAAGGATTCATTTTGAAGTTGGTATCAAAAATCATGGAATGGTGGAGGCCAGCAGGAACCCCAGACGACCATCTAGTCCAGTCACCATGCTCAAAGCAGAGTCAGCTAGAGCAGGTTACTCAGGACCACATCCAGTTGAGTTTTGAATATCTTCAGGCACAGAGACTACTCAACCTCTCTCAGCAAATGGTTCCAGTCTTTGATCACCATTACAGTAAAAAAGCTTTTTTTTCCTTATACTTAAACAGAATTTTTTGTATTCCACTTTGTGCCCATTTCCTCTTGTCCATTCACTGTGCATCGCTGAGAAGAGCCTGGCTCCATCTTCTTTTCGCACTCCTGTTCAGTATTTATACACATCGGTGAGATCCCCTCTGAGCCCTCTCTTCTCAAGACTAAACAATCACTTTGATCTCTAAACAACTCAGATGGTACTGTTCATGAGTGTACCTTAGAATTTGCTGAAAAGTAACAATTTCAGTGAAGACATGATACTTTCATGTATTTGGTAATTTTCTATTTGGCATTGTGCCTGTACTTTGTGGCTGATGTTTGCGCAGCTGTTAGGAATTGCTCACAAAGAGACTTGCAGTAGGAAATCTAGTTCATAATGTTAGATACAGAAGAGACTATTCTTTCAAAATCTACAGATTTTCAATCCAAAAAGATAAAAAGAAAATATTTTAAAATTATTTTAAAACCCTTCCTTAGTAATGTTAGTTCATTTTGTTCTATGAGGTTTTTAAAGAACACATTTATTTGCTGTGGAATTTAGGAATACTACTTTACTACTAGATGTTTTGCAGTGAACAAGGAGATGATTTCTACACCAAAGATGTGCTACTAAGATAGGACAGTGGGTTGAGGTAGCAAGAGGAATTTAACTTGTCAGTGTTGATTGGCAGAAGACAACATTGATCACAAAGGTAATCCAGGTGTGCCCCCATCAGCCCTTGCACAAGTTTTTATTCTTACTGCAACAAAGCAGAATTTTATTAGTAGAGTTGAAGGGAAGTAGTAAAATCACACAAATTTATGGGGAATTCCTTTCAAAAATGAGAAACAGTTTCAGATGAAACTCAGAGATTTAGGTTATGGGGTGTCACAAGTAATCGGAGTTTTGTATCGTGGTATACTTCATGGTCAACTCCCACTGCATCCCCTATAGAATTCCAGTTAGGAATTCGGGTAGCTATCTTACTAGTGCTGTCTGAGAGAGAGAGAATTCAAGAAATGTCATTCCTTTTGGAAGACAAATGCATCGTGAATCAAGTAACTACCTTTCATACTTAGGTGCACAAGAGAAATTACGTGTTTTGGTGGGTTTTTTTTCTCCTCATTTGGGCAGTCTCTGTTATGTTGCTGTAGCCCAATTTAATGGATTTTTTTCTGTTACATTTAATCTTCTACTCAGTATCTGGTATTATGGGCTTGCTCTCTTATTTACCGATGGGTAATTTCACAATGTGTTTAAGACACTTCTCACCAATAAACATCTCAAAAGTGAGTGTGTGTGGGAAGGCTCAACTGAAAACTTTATCTGGCTACATTTGCTGTGCATACAAAAAATGCTTAGAGAGTTTCAGGACAAAGTCTTTCTCCTGATTCTGGGACACTGAATTTTTTTTAAATTTTTTTTTTTGATAGCTGAATTAGTTCCAGCCAAATGGTGGAGGCTCCCTTCTGATTTGTTTCTTGGTGTCTTTCTCATGGACACTCAGAACAGGAAGGGGAATTTGAACATAACATATTCTTTCCCAACATGGATCTCAGAAGCAAACCTAGAACTAAGTTCCTAGTTCTGCATGCTGATGGAAATAGGTGGTTATATCTGATACATCCTTAAACTACAGCTCAAGTGAAGGAAAAATAGTGTGAAGACGATCCATAAATTGGTTTTATTTTACTGATATATGTCAATGTACATTTTTATAGAAGAAAGGAGAATTTGTATTCACAAACCAGATTCTAATGCTATTGTATGATTGTGAGAGAGAAATGATTAAGCAGAACAACAAAGAGAATTAAACATTAAAGGCTGCTGGGTGTTCTGTTTCTGTAAACACTTCTGTATTCTGAATTAAATAGCATGCAGCTTTTCAAAGCCAAACTGTTCTAACTTTTGGGCCAGGTAGTGACAAAACTTACAGAGGTTTAGATGTTATATCTGATACAAAGTTCAGCTGAATTGCATGTGTAATAATCTGCTTTAGGGCCTGATCCAAGACCTCTTTTGAGCAACCTGTCACATTTCTGAGATGTCCTGGCAAGAACAGCCAGATTGAATGAACACAGATTCTAGTCTATTGGAGAACATTGTAATTAGCATTTCTGCAATTTGGCCATAGATTTGAATTAAGCCCACACTATCTTTCTGTTATTTTTAGTGACACACTTATCTTTGCTCTGTGCTTTAGAGTTGTAAAAAGCTTTTAACCACAGAGTGGGTTTAGTGGAATATTCCTTTTCCTTAGCAACTTTGGCACTAATGTAGGGAAAAGCATCAAGAGTGGGAAAGATGGAGCTGCACGCTCTTGTACTTCAGCTCTGGACAGCCCTGCTACCTAGGGGACCCCAGTATTTTCTGCTGTAACTTAGGTGTGCCAAAAGCCATTATGAGCACTAGAGCAGCACAAACTGAGGAACATGCAACAACCTTGGCTTTCACCTGCTTCAGGCCTCTCGGAAACAGTAATAATACAATAAAGTGAGATTGCCTTGTATTTCTGGAGCCAATACAGGCACCAGCTGGCCTCAGTGAGAGTTAGTGGTAGTCACGATGCATGTCTGAGGCTGGGAAATAGAGGCTCTAGACTTGTTTTCACCCTCCATCCTCATCGCTTAATACTTTAATCTATTCGAATGCTGTTAAATATAAACATGGATTTATTCACCAGACTTCTTAGTTCTACTGATGCATCTGTAAGCAATGTTCATTTGAATAAAGGAAGACAGGTCAAACAAAAATGAATATGTGTTGGTTTTAACTGGGTTAATTTTTTCCATAGTAGCTAGTATGGGGCTATGTTTTGGATTTGTGCTGGAAAGAGTGTTGATAATACAGGGATGTTTTCGTTACTGCTTAGCAGTGCTTACACAAAGTCAAGGCCTTTTCAACTTCTCACACTACCCCACCAGCAAGCAGGCTGGGGATGTGCAAGAAGTTGGGAGGGGACACAGGCGGGACAGCTGACCTCAACTCACCAAAGGGATATTCCATACCATATGACATCATGCTCAACATATAAAGCTGGGGGAAGAAGGAAGGGGGTGATGTTGGGAGTGATGGCGTTTGTCTTCCCCAGTCACCATTCTGCGTGATGGAGCCCTGCTTTCCTGGAGATGGCTGAACCCCTGCCTGCCCATGGGAAGGAGTGAATGAATTCCTTGTTTTACTTTGCTTGCATTCATGGCTTTTGCTTTACTTGTTAAACTGTCTTTATCTCAACCCATGAGTTTTCTCACTTTTACTCTTCCAAATCTCTCCCCCATCCCACAGAGGGGGAGTGAGTGAGCAGCTGTGTGGTGCTTAGTTGATGGCTGGGGTTAAACCATGACAAAATATTATGGGAACTTCTTCATCAACGTTCATTGTCCAGAGGAAAGAAAGTTCAGATGCATTTTATGGGGCAAATATGGAGTGGTGTCTTAAAACAGACAATGATCAAATTTGGTTTGCCTACAAACAATAAAGAAATCTCAAAAGATCAAGGAAAAAAATCTCCAATTAACTTCAAGTTTAGTTAGAGTATAATTAGAGTAGGGTATGTGAATTGTCACTCATCTGCATTTTGTAAATTTTTTCAGATTTCTTTGGTTTTTTACATCGAATCAGAATAGATTGCCTCCAGTTTTACTTGTCCAAAAATGTGAATAATAAAAATTGAATAGGCATAGTGCACTGAAATATCTCAGCATAGATATTCATACCCACTGAAAAAGAAAGGTCATTATATTAGAAGGCAAACGGCCATGAGTAATCAAACAAAACTCCCCATATATACCAGGACTTAAGCAGAATAAGAGAGAGAAAAAAGAATCATTAACAAAAGAACAGCTGGCAGAAACACATATATATTCTTTATGTCTCTCATGAGAGATACAGCTTTCTTCTCTTATTGGAAAAATTTAAATTGATACTGTAGTTTGTAATAAAAACAGTTCATGTAGCTTGACTTCATTGGTTGTATATACAGGAAGATAGTAAATTCTTTACAGTTCTTCAGGATAGTAATATGTTAAAAAAGATGAACACACACTAAAAGCCACACAGTGACAATTACATACTGAATCCTGTAATTTTTTTTTAAAAATGAAAATCTGGAATAAACATACTCCTGTCACTGTTGGGAGCAAGATGGTGCAGTGAGGTAAAATGATTTTCTCACAGCTTAGTGATTTAACCCTACTCACAGTTTCTTTAACCTATTCCACCTCAGTTATAGCACTTCCTTGAAACTAAGCTGCAAAATATGCTGAGGCTGTGATTTTATTTCTAAAGATTTGTGAACTTATTTTTGTAAATGGTCAAGAATAGAGATTCTATATTGATAATTGAACTGGAGTGAAGGATCACTGATGATAAAACATATTGTGTGCAGTGTCTGAAGGCTGTAATATCTTTTACCATGAAAAAATTAAGAGGATAGGCCCTGTCTTTTCCAGAGAGAGACATTCCACATTTACCCAGAGTCCTGCTTGACTAAAGTGGACTAAATATTGCTGTACCTGGTGTGTTTAGTTTGTTGTACATATTTTGAGGATGATACAGGAAAATACTTCAGGACTTACTAATTTACCCTTCAGTATTTAGAATCACATGACTTTGAATTACTTACTATTATTGGTGCGTGAGTAAGCAAAATCTAGCTTTTTTTTTTTTTTTTTTAAAGAAAACCCCCAACACCTCTGAAATGCCTATTTTTAAGTCATTGTGCCTCCTCAGTATAAAATGTGCTCTTGACTAGAAGACAACTTTGTTACAAAGATTATCCTTTTCTGACAAAAAGCCTTCCAAGGGCTAAACTACATGACTGAGGATCCGCAAATGGACTTGTTTCCTCCCCACACCATCTGTGCTCCCTGTTACATTCTTCCTGTGTAATGCCAGTCACTCTTATGAAAATACGGCTTAAAATTACCAAAGAAGTAGACTTCAAGTCCCAAGAGTGTATTAAGCTCAGGGACCTTAGAACACAAGTGACTTTTAAGTCCCAGGCAGTGTTTCACTGAAGCACTATAATAACATGGAACAAATGTGATTCAAAGCTCAGAAACATTAACTGATCTTGTCATTACTGAGTTGAAGAATAAACTGTAAAGTATGTCAAGGAATTTATGTTAAAAGTTTAAAAGCAGAGGTAGTATTTTTTGGAAAACCTGTCTACTTTTGAATATATATTACTTTATATCACATGGAATGTCTCTCTTTGCATGAGTAAGTCTAGTATTTTCTCTGTAAATGGAAAGTACTTAGAAGAAGAGGGTAGATATGGAGCAGATACATAAGACTTGAACTTTTTTTCAGGAAAGAAACAATATGATCCTAAACACTTAAGATTCTTACTCCTATGTGTCTTATTTAAAAAATTATATTGAGAAGTAATCAGTCTTTGGAAAGTGCCATCTCTGTGAGAAGAGTAGAACCAATCTATTGTGATCACACTTGAAGCATGGTCAGGATTACTGTCTCCCCTTTGCTCCACCTCTCATCGCATTTGTGTACCTGCAAAGGGGAACATAGATACCTCCAGGGTAAGCAAAATCACATAAAACCACAAAATTGGACAAACTGGTTTCAAATAGAAGCAAGATAGGTTTTAATTCATTTTTCAATCTTAGTTTCTGCAAGGGTTTATCTTTTGTTCTTTACTTGGGTATATGTTTGTATTTCTTCTCACTTTTTATGTACTAAATGCCAGCTTTCAAACATATTTAATATTTTGATGAGACAAGTGAAACAAGAAGTCCTGCCTGTGAGGCAATTTGGAATAAAATACTACTTAAAGATGAGGTTAAATGTCCTACCTGTCTTTGAGGGGACCTGGGCAATAGCCACTTCACAAAGGAAATAGTGATATTTTTCTACCATATTACTGTAAAAGCAAATATATGAAATCCTTCAGGACAATTGGGCATATCTTGGTAGATGATACTTAGCAAGGATTCAATTAATGAAGTTTTGGCTCTTGCTGAGGCTTCTGGTGTTTAACTGCATATACTCCAATACAAACCATATAATGTGAGTTGGTTTATTTCATTGATAGGAAGCAAGATGTCTGTCTTGCTCTCCTTTGGAACTGTTAACTCAAAAATTTCTGAAGGGATTTTCAGCACACATTTTCAAAACAAAACATTTAGGTGGAAAGTGTAAGTATGGAAACACAGAACTGCAGATGCTAATTTCTCCCAAGGCTATGAAAATGGGAGGGGGTGAAAGAGCTTTATAATTAGAGATGGTGGAACATTGTTTGTCACAGACATTATTCAACAAATTCTTTGTTATTGGATAATTTGAAACTCACATTTGACTATTTCTGTAGCTCATTGGAGGGAGTTCTCAAATTATTTAGCGAATAAGAATTATGTAAATTGAATACTTTGGCTGGGTTTTTTTTATTTTTTCCCAATTTAATTTGTTTCATTAAAAACCAAACCAAACAAACAAAACCAAACAAAAAGGTTTACATCCTTGTATATCAGAAGCTACTAGGTCTCATTTGAAATACATAAATCTAAAAATGCTTTATATCTCCAAACAATGTTATGAGTGAATATAAATAAAGACTGTTTTTTGCAGTGGCAATCATTTAGTTATTCTGATTTTTAAAGCAGAAGAAATGGATTAAATGGCTTAAATGATCTTTCCAAAGACACATAACATAACTGAAGTAAGACCTAGATCCATGCACAAGTTGTTGCCTTAAAAAGAGATCTTCGTAATGAAAGGCAGAGTTTTTTCAAATGTAACCTTTACTTTGAAATTCTGTCACTTTCTGGCTAAGGTAAGCACCATGTTAATGCCTCTGATTTCAAATGTTGTACAATGTAAACAAGTATTATATTATTCACAACTACTTTCATATAATATGAATGAAAAGTAAACAGGCTAAGACGGGATGCATATGGATCTTTAAAAATTACTGTTCCTGTGAGTGAAGACTTTACGAAGACTTCTGTGCTACGGTCCCTTCTTCATTTGTTCCCTTGGTCTTTCCAAGTTGTCTTGTGATTGTGACCCCACCAGTTGCATCATGTGGAGAGTGTTTGTCATGTGTTGGATGATTTTTTTTTTTTTTTTTTTTTCTCCTGAGGAAAGTAACTTTTGGCACTTGATGGAAATTCCCCTTGGTTGATTGGGCAGTCCTTTACTGGAAAAGGCTGACTTTTTCATTTCTCAGGCAGCTCTTCACCAAACTTAGCTCTTGGTCATGTGTAGTTAGACCGTGCCAGGAGCTGCAGGCAAGAGAGCCTGTGTAGCTTCCCTGCTGCATAAGCACTCAGGTGAATCCTTTGGGAAAGGTACTGTATGCTTGACTTTCTTCCCTGGCAGTTACCAGGGTCCTTTTTTTCCTTCTTCAAAACAGTTCTGGTCGTAGCTTGGCAGTTCCTTTGCTGGAAGAAGAATATCTTCTCCTTCAACAGTTCAGATCTGTTGGGGGAATTGGCAGCTCCTAAAACTGGGCTTTGAAAGCTGGCCATGAGTCTGTTAAGTCCAGCAAATGTACTAGTTGGAGATTTCAGTGGATTGTGTGAAACATCTGGAATGAGTGACTGTGCTGTTATGGCACAATCCAGCTGTGAGTTACCAATTTACTGCTATGTAGATATGTGTATTTCCAAACTTTTGTTGTCAGCAACTGCTCCTGGGGTGCAGCGAGGCACTGTCTAGAGGTACCCAGAGCAGGATCTGCTGGGTTTCCATCACAGGTGATCAGGCAGGAACTACTGGCAGTGAATTTCACTTTTCCTTCAGGTCTACCACCATGGAGTGGAACAGTATTATTCTTGTTGTGTAGGTGGAGAGATTCCTTCTAAATACCAATTTCTGTTCCTAACAGGCTAGGTGAAAACTGTGGCTGTGCCAAAACTGTGTTGCTTTCTCTTAGTCAAAGACATGCCAAGATAGGATGCTCAAGGGTAGGATTTCATTGTAGCTAATGTTTTGGTTTTGTTTTCAGACTGAGATGAATTTCTATTTAAAGTTGTGCTTCCAGTGGTTTTTAATAACATGTAATGTTTAGGCTACTCTGAAAACCATGCTGTGTTTTCTTCCAAATAAACATTATTTGCTAGTTGGTCATAACTAATAAATGCAGAGCTAAGTTATTGGGAGACATTACTAAGAATTGCACATGATTGGGGATTTCATAGTGCTGTATTTTTCTTGGAAATTGGTGCTTCATTAAACACATTACTGTGGGATGTGATTGCTCTATGTCTTTATACTGCTTGAGTTCAGAAAAATGTACCTGCAATTGTGTCATTGTGTGTAACTTAGAAATACTATTACTACTAAGACACGATAATATTTCACTGTGTTTGTATTACTTTTGTATGTCCTGTTTTTTTAAATGCAAATGAAAAAATTCACTTCTAGAAGAATTGTAATTTTATTTGTTGCTTAACTAGATTATACTACGTGGGTTATCCACCATATTATATTTTTATGAAAAGAGGAATGGATTTATTTTGGTAGTCTGCCTGCATTCATTTTGCTTTCAAATTAGATAAGAAAATTAACTATTTGTTTGAATGTGTGCCTTTAACAGCGTTGTCACAACAACCAACCCATTACCACAACTTCAGCCATGATACCATTTACTTTTTATACACATAGGTGTTTTAAGCCTGTGGGGTTTTTTAAAATTCTATGTCTTTTGCTTTTATATATCTTTCCATGCTTCCTTCTTTTCAGTATTATGTAATTTTTTTTTAGCAGTCTCTCACCTACTTGCTTTTTAGATTTCAGAAGGACTCATATTAGAGTATCACCTTTCTAGCTGCCATACAAGCTAGGTTTACATATATATATATGTAAGATACCTCTAAAGTCCATATTGATATATTAGTGTAGTATTTACCTCATTTCTTATGTGGAAGGCCTCAGAAAGGCCTCATACATGTGATGTACCTGTCCATTAATAGGAAGTAGTTGTTATTAGATGTCTGCATTTGGGGGGACCTGTGAAACATGCATCCTATGTGTCAGCATTGCATCTCACCATAAGTTGATGTTACTTGGGGGAAATAGTTGGATGACTAAGATAAGAAATTTCTATTTTGTCTGTAACATGAAGTTAATAGTTGTTCGCTGTAGAATTATGGGGGAAAATGGATTTTCTTAGAGAAAATTTTCTGTTCTATACAAAACTTAGGCAAATACATATCACAAAAAAATCAAAGTAGATACTCATGCATAAGCTGAAATTCCAATAGCTTTTGCAGTGTACCATCTCTGTGCGTGACTTTTATTTAGAACATTTTAAAATATATATGCCTTGATGATGTATGGAAATAGATTTTTAAATAATTATGAACTAATATGTATATATACTTTAACAGTAGTACGATGTCTTCTGAAAAATCCATAGAAAGTGACATAGCTTTTCTATTGTGGTTTGGGTTTTTTTTTTGATGGTGCTGAAAAACCTCAGTGTCTATACTATGTGTCATTTGTTTATGTTTTCATGAACATTTGAGACCTTTCTAAGTCATGCATATTTAGATGAGCTATATCTATAACCATATTTCTGTTGTCTTCTCCTTTGAAGAAGGTATTATAGCATGGTACTATTCATGGTTGAACTTCAAGAATTATTAAATTAGTTATGAACCTGGGGTTTTTTCCTGTATTTTTTTGTTATTTTCTATGTATATGTAAGTGTCATATCAAATCAGTATTACAAATGGCTTTCTCTGGTGTTTTGATTTAGCAACATCCATTGTTTGGTGGGTCTAAACCCATGTTAAAATAGATTCAGTAGTTTTGTTATTCAGACAAGATTTTTTTGCCTTGTGCTTAGAAAACACTTTTTTTTTTTACCCCTGCAAAAATTTTTAGCGTCTCTATTACTGTTCTCAGTCAGGCATCCCTGGGGTATCTGAAACTGTACCATGTACTTTTCAGACATCAATTTTCAAGCATGAACATTGTAATAAGACACTGGCCATCCAAATATGCATTTTTAGTATAAAGTCCACATACAAATTGCTAAACTGAAAAACAGAGTTTATACTAATAACATAAAAATCTAATGTAAGACCATTTTCATCCAGTGCCTGCTTTTATTGTGGTTGACATAACTGCACATAAGTGAGAAAAGTTTTTGGGAGGTACAGATAAATACTTGTTACTAAGCCCTCATTCTTTTCACAAGAAATCATACTGTAAAAAATAATAATTAAAGAATAGATTTCTCATATACTAGTCTTGTATTTGTATTACATTTCAGGACCTGTGAGTCTGGATGTCTTAATTCTTAGAAAATCTGTATCCTGTTTAAAAAAAAAAAAAGAAAATCTGATTTCAAAACCACTAAATTCCCACTTGAATGGCATAAAATTGGTATAATTCTTAACCAAAGAGACCACTATCTGGCTAGTATTATTAGAAAAAAAAGGAAAAGATGGAAGCTCTCAGGATATTCATTGTTACAACTGTTTTTCTATGAAAGCTGGCAGGTATGTCCTGTTCCTGAACTTAATGTGTCTAATGCATTGATGCAAGAAGAGAACTATTGGATAAAAATAAAGTACAAAGCATTATCCAGTAGAGTGTATTAAATGTAGAATTTTTTTTGTTTGTTTGATGAGTATACAGTGAAATGGTGGATGAAAGAATATTTGGTTCAGACTATATTGAAACTAATCTGCTAGATTTTTCATCCAAAAGTTCAAATTTTGATATTTCAACCTTCATGAATTAAAAGCCACTTAATTTGACTCGAAACAAAAGTTTTTTTTTTTTAAAAAAACTGTATTTGTAATTTTTTTTTTTTTCCCAGTTTAAGACAGTTTTGGGCTAATGCTGATGCAGATTTTTTTTAAATTAAGATTTCTGTCCTTTATTTATATGAGTGCAGTGACAAAATAAATGGTTTCATGATTCCCACTTTACTTAAGTTTTGTTACATGGCCATTTTGAATGTCAGAGAAAAAACATTAAACATGTACTCACCATACCTCATTCAGAATGCAAACATGCAATAGCACTAATTAATGTTTCTGGAATTAAGGTATTTAATTGAGTAGCTAACTATAGTTGGTATTTTAGAATACTTTGCTTCAAAGCTCCTTGTGTGGTCTTAATGAGACCAAATGGACTGGCTTTTCCTGTCTGATTGGTGCTTATGACTCTGGACACCTATACCTGGACCTCCCCTCACACCAGCGTGAGATAAAGCTGTTTCAATGTAGGACCAGTGAGGATTGGTTTAGCAGGGAAGAAGGCACAAGATGAGGCCCAGGCTGGTAATTAACCTTAATTAGGAGCAATTTGTTTATAATCAGAAGTTTTATAGCCTACTCTTTAAGTGTTTCAGTCCTCCCTGTGGTGGCTCTTTTCAGGAATTCTACCAGATGAGCCCTATATAACACTTTGGATGTGTGTTGTATCTGAATGTCTGTGGTATCTTCAAATGTACAGAGGGCAAAACCTTCCTTTGTACTGAAGGAAAACTATTTCTTTGTAGCAGTAACTGCTGCTACACTGCATTTTTTATTGTGTTCTCTATTACAAAGGTCACATCAGCACTGTACAGACATTTGAGAGGCAGAACTAGACTTGGTGTACACTGGTGCTCTTCAGTAAAAAAATAATTTTCGGTATTTTACAAAAGGTATAACAAAGTCCATCCCAAAGTCTTTTGAGTAAGGACTCCTGAGGGTTTACAAGGTCTGAGGTCTAGGCTGTGACTTTATTTCTGCTATTGTGGTGTTCATCTTTCTGCACCTGCGACTTGTGAGATTTGTAATTGTGTCTTCCAAGAGGTACTGGAGACCTTCTGAAAGAACAGTAGCTAGCAGAGAATAGTAGAAAACCGAGATGCAAAGACAGCTGGGTGGATTTTTGAGTTTAGTAGTTTCCATCCTTGAAAGTTTTCCTGAAGGGATTGAGGGTGCTATGCTTGTATAGAAATGCTCTCTCAAAGGTGCAGGAATGGGGTAGATAATTTAAGTATCAGATGTGAGGTACAGTAGGCACAGAAATATCAAAGAGCATGTAAACTGTAGAAAAAAGCTTGAAAAGAAATACAATATTTTGCGTTATATCAGAGACATGAGAACCAAAGTGACTTGCATTTAAAAGATCACTTTTCTTTTTCATTGATATCTCAGTCATCATCCTGTTAATCCAGATATAGGAGAATAGCTCATTTATATTGATTCCTGAAACCAGAAAATGCAACCCAAGGAACATTTAGACTTACCTGAATTAAACTGGAAGGAAAACCAGTAACAGCTTTATAGCACTTCAGTTACAGTTTTAAATTCAAAATTATTTGGGAAAGTAAGATTCTAATACACTTTCTGTAGTGAAAGCAAACGTGGTTACAAAAATGTATAAAAATATTTCTTCTTATTTTACAAATGCTTTCATTTGAGGTGGCAGACTGTGGTGGTCTGTCTAGTGTACAGTAAAAGCCTCCAAAACATCTCACAAAAAAAAAAATTAGGCTGAGGTTACAGACTGGAAATAAGGCCAGTACTGCCATTCATATTGCGACTTCCTTTTTAAATTTTCCTCATTACCGTACCTTAAGAGCATGGGCTTTCATCAAAGTATGTTCTTCTGGGTTGAGGTGAAGGAAAAGGAGTTAAAGCTTCTGGAGCTGAAGATTTGAACTTGCTCACCCTATGCAAGCTGGAACAATCCCAGCTGGTAAAAAGTTCATGCACTGTGAAGCCAGGCAAGGGAACTAAACTTTACGCTTGAACTGGATCCCAAGCTGCTGTGCTTGATGTCATTGTCCTCTGGAGAAGGGATTATTGCAATAGGAGTCATTGTAGTGGCCAGACCAAGACTCTGCCACCAAATTGCAGCAGGCAGTAGGCACAAGCAAGAGTGCTGCCATGGGGGGAAGAGGCACTACCTCCTGCAGAGGACGATTCTGAAATCCAGGGTCTGGCTTGGTGAACCTCAGAACAGACGCATTGCTTGAGGTGGAGCGTCCTTTACCCTTTCTTGAACCATAGTTGGAGGAGCCTGGCAGGGGAGCAGCCTTCAAGCAGATAACATTATTTATGTTACAGTACGCTTACAGCCAGTGAGATAAACAACGTCCAGCCCTGGATCTCCTCATAGTGATGAATGTCATCTCTCCCTGCAAACTGACTGACCCACACATAGTCATTCATATGGATGTTCGCATATGGTTTGAAATAAAGTCAAGGAGCAAAGGAAAGAACTAGTACAGCCACAAGTAAAGGGGAAACATACTAATGCAAATGTGAACCAGCAAGCTTATTCTAATGCTTCAGTCTCCTCATTAGGAGGATAATTGTCCATTACAGGGTTTGCAGGCAGACAATTAAGATGGTTTTATGGCATTTCTCCATCCTATCGTGCTCTCAAACCCTCCAAGTGCCCTTTATGTTATTGAGAATTCAGTTTATTTCACAACATGATTGATGCTCTTTGTTTTTTTTTTAAGAGGATAGAGTATTATATTGACATAAAGACTGTAAAATATTGTAATTCTGTATATGACCCATGGTGTCATCATAGCACATAGTAGTGAGACACAGCTTATCAGTATTCCCACTGCATTTTCAAGGGAATCTCTCTCAATGATTTTAGGTGTATACCTTCTGTTAGCTTGTTAATGGCTACCACAAGGCTGCAGGGTTTCCATTGCTAACCCATTCCTACGACTTCCTCCACTCAAAATCCCTTTCTGTCACATCCCCATTCAAAATACAGAGCAATATGTGAAGGTACTGGTCTATTCCTGCTGGTTGCACTTTCCTCCCATCCATTATCTTTCTCTTGATGTAGTTAACCTCAGGTGACCTCCTGGTTTGAATAAATGGTTCCTATACAAATTAGGAAGTATTTAAAAAAATATATTTCCTCACTCTGCTCTTTAGTCTGCAAAAGACTGTAGGAGTGCTAATTTCCGTGATTGTGAAAAACCTTGCATTATTATCCATTGGAGATCAGCTGGAAAGGATTGCTTGTTTTCATCCTTTTCCTTCTGTAATACCTTACATGTAATAGCATTCATAGATGGAGGTGCCACTTTTTGACCAAAGTAAACAAGAGGAAAAAGCAATTAGGAAATTATAACAACAGTAGCCTGCCTCTGGAATATGCCACTTAGCAGAGGAATGCTTCAAAAATAGAATTCTCTTCTACTTTATCTGTCCAATAACAGAAACCAGAAACAGAAATGCTTGCTTACAGAGTGAAGAGATTGCACAGGAATTCTCTGTAACCTTAACAGCTAAAGTGGTGAATTAAATGCCACATCTTGAATTGCTCAAGATACCAAGAAACGCATAGTCAGGCAAAGCTAAAATTGTGAAAGTCCAGATACCATTTCCTTGCCATCCTTTGTCTGAAGAGATCACATATGGTCTAGCTGTTGTAGGCAAAGCATTGCACTCCACCAAAAGTCTTCCATATCCTGACAATAACTTTTAAACACAGACATAGTATTGAATTTTAGTGGAATTACAACATATAGCATATTTTTAGTTGCATGGTTGGGTTTTTTAATTGAATGAAAACATAATGACATAAAGCTTAATCTGTTTTTACTGTGTCATGTTGGTATTAAAGATTGCTCAATTTGCAGTTTAACCCTAAATATTAGGGTGACATTGGTGTTTTTTCCTAATGTCCTTCTCAAGTGACAATTTCAGTCATTGATAGGGTACTGTCAGAAATTCATGTCATATGTTAGCCAAGATCAGGGGACTGCTTGTCAGGAATACCAGTAGATGGATATATGGGTATAGAAAACTGACTGAGGATTTAAAACTATAGGAGTCATGTGTATCACAAATGGTTTTGTTAAAGTTGCACGTTTCTGTCAGTAGCTTTTGCAGAAAGAATTAAAAAAAAAACCCTAAAATTTTCATTTTTTAATTCGGAATAACATTTTTTTCTTTTCATTTGAGTCCATAAATTAGTCACAGATATAAGTCTCGGAAGATAATTTTTCCTTTGAAGAAGGAAAGAGGATGTTGAAATTGATATTCTACCTATTTTTCCTCTTCATTTTCTATGTGTGCATTTTGTAAGCAGACTTTTACTGTGGTAATAAGTTACCAACATTGTTGCCTTTCAAATCTGTGTTTGTTAATTTTGGCAAGACTTGGTGCTACTTAGAGATTAAACAGGGCAATTACTAAGTCTCTCAACACTCTCTCTCTTACTAATGTGAGAAAATTCATGCATGCTTCAATTTAAATGAGCAATGTGAAAGACAATTTTTTTAATATATCATAGTACCATAGAACATGATGTAAATGTGTGGGAGCAACATGATGGTATATTGGAACAAGGAACAAGAATGGACATGAAGCAGCAAGGTTGCTGTGGGGAAATATATTAGAACTGTTCATTGCACGCTTTGCAGCCTTTGAAGAATTCTTATGGAGCTGGAATTGGTGACCATTATTTGAGACATCCCTGAATTAGTGTTTCTACATTTTCTGGGAGGAATGAGTCTTTTTTTTTTAACTTTCCCCTCCCCCCTTCGCCCCCCCCACACCCCCCCCCCGATGTGGAAAGCCAGATTTTACAAAACATCAAATGAAGTAACTGCTGTTCTTAGCATGGTTAATTAGTGTAAAAAAACTAACTGAAGATAAATAAAGGTCTCTTCCACTTCCTAGTAATTCTGAGATTATTAAAGAGTGTAATGGGGGGGGGGGAAGGAAAAAAAGAAAGCTGCACTTTACAGGGCTTGGTCAGTTTATAAGGAAGGTTGTATAAAGTGTTCATCTTTATTGGCACTAGGAGATGGATCTTTCTGGCACAGGCTGATTTTACACAGTTTCATACTTCATAATAATCTAGTTGAATTTTCATCAACTTTTTTCAGGGCCAGGAATTGTTTTGTTGTTTGCTTTTATTTCCTTCTGTCTTCCTTTTTGGCCATTAGAGGAAGAAGAGGAGATTAGATCAATATTTAAAAAAAATAATGCTCACTGGAAAAAACATGAGGCTGGAGATCAGAAATCTTAAAAAAAATGCTAAAATGAATATTGTTTGTTACTGTTTGAATTGAGAAAGCGTGTATAATGTGATTAAGTCTAATTAGGGCTATTGTGTAATAGTTCTTATTTAGTAAGCTTGAAAAAAGAGTATAAATAAAAACTATTGCAGAGAATTTTGTAAGAGATTAAATAGTTGACTACACAGTTTTAACCATTATCACCTTCTATGTCTGAAATTAAGCCTGTTTTGGATTATTACCTCCACTTACTTTCACACTAGTAAATGTAATAACAGAACTTCAGAATTTTAAGCCATTGGAACCATAAAACTCCAGATAATTAAGGAGAAAATTTGGATAAAAGACAATATTCAGTACTGTGGATGTTGCAGTGAACATGTTGCATTGTTGAAACAGTGTTAAAAAGCAATCAAAACACAGAATAAAATCTTTTGTCTCAGTGTTATACTGCCTCTTTTTTTCTTTGAAAAACTGAAGCCCAAATATCAAAGAAACAGAGTAGACAAAGGAGAATAAAGATATTGCATCTAAGAAAGAAAAGAAGGGACTCTGATTACAGAAATTACTAAAAAGCAATCATATTTCTTGCTGTGCTATGCCTTCAATGAAATTGCTGCTGTCATTTTATTCTAAACTTTTGGTTTTCTCAAAGGTGTGCAAAAAGGAGACTGTGCTTTATTAAGTCCAATGGTTGTATTTACACCCAGAAAATGGCCAAATAAGGCTTTCATATAGAAAACTGCATTATGGTAGTTTAACCATACTGTAAAGTATTTTCCATATAAGCACCTATTAATATATTTAGGCTTTTTATTTTGAAATGTTTATAGTCTTTACTGTGATTTGTGGGAAACTGAGAAACTTATTTCTTGTAACAGGTGTAACTTTCAGGGGACAGAGGAGCGAGGGAACTGTATGTTCCTCCGTAGACTCTTTCTTGCAAAACTCAAAAGTATTTTGCCCCAAGGGTTGTAATGTGCATGGGTTTTTTTGTTTGTTTGTTTAGCAAAATGAAAGAAATAGTTATGTATTTGACATGTAATTTATATGTGTATTTCACAAATGAACATTTCCATCAGAACATATCCATTTTCATTGCACCCATAATCTCTGTGAATCTCTAAAAATGCACCAGGGTCTGAAATGTGCCTTCCCTAAGTAAATGCATTCTATTTTGTAAAGTCACAAATGGTCAGTGTTTTGAAATATTTTAAATGTGGTGTGAAATTTATATGAATTATGCACACACAACAAGCCTTTTAAAGAAAATAAATCTGTACCTTGTGTTTACTGTGACACATAGATGATTGATTTTTAAAGAAGGGCATCATCTGCTACTTAATTGCATGCAATTTTTTCTTTTGTAGAAGTGTTAAAATTATTACCACATCACAAATCCTTCTTGTTAGCATTTCAATTGCAATAATCACGTGGAAATCTTGGTGTCATCTTCAACACACCATTATTTAATATATAGGACATTAGCTTCTGAAATTGCTCCTTGCTCTATGCCGGCCCTGTTTTCTATTTACAAAATAAAACCAGAAATTCTTTTAAGATTCAGATAGCAACTAAATACTATGTATTAATATTAATGTATTAAATAGCCTTGGAAATGATCTAAAGAGTATTAATTTTAGCTATTTCATATTAACTCGATTTTTCAGGGCTGTTTCTAATTTCTGAGGGGAACCAGAAAGAATATTTCCAACTTCTATTCTGCCATCCTATTTAAGACACAACTTGCAAAACTCATACAGCTGAAGGATGCATTTTATTTCTGCCTTTATACTGTTGATACGTCTCTTTTACTGTGCCTTATGTTTTACTTTATCATAATCAGCGATCTTTGTACCTGAGTGTGAATTCTGTAAGCTCTGTCAAAATTCCTTCTAATGTGTTAATGCCCTATTTTTTCTAAAATCACAGTTTGTGTGGATACATGTATAGCAAAGATGGTACTATTTTTTTGCTTTGACTTGCAAGGAATGCTTTCCCAGTTTGTAACAACAATTTTCCCCAATCTAAATTGCATAAGAGGATAAAGGGGAGCAGTATTTCTCTCACACTTTTTCCCCAGCAGATAGTTTCAATTATTAACAAACAAGTAATATGCTGCACTTGAAATTCTGAAAATACAGATTTCTACTCTGTTTTTCTAAATGTAGTGCTTAGTTCTTTAAAAGAGTGAAGTACTGGAGATTGTGTCAGAAGTGTACACTATACACATACACACACGTACAGACGCACACACTTATTCTTACATCTGAACTATCTGGCATTTATATGAAGTATTCACTGTACTGAATTTTGTTAAAGTGAAAAAAGATTACTTTGTGGTAAACAAACGTGCCTCTGCATAACAGCTACTAAAAGGCAACCCCGTGTATGATGAAGTTATGGTGACAGCGTGTTCCTGATCCTCAGTGGGGCAGACATTATTTTGCAAACAATTATTTAGAAAGAAATTGGAACACTAATTTTTGAACAATATCTTTGTCACTTCAGAAGTTGTGGCACTGACTAGTTCATGTAAAGAAGGTTTAACACAACATCTCAAAAGTTCTGCCAACCTTATTTAAGGTTCTGGGCTTTTATCCAGTGAACTTTTCTGTTTTCCAAAAAAAGTGTTAGACTAGATTTAACTGCAGTTGGTGACTAGCCATAATGGAAATTGCCACTGTAGAAGAATAGAAGTTTACAAGCAGTCCAATTCATATATAAGTTTAAAAACATCAAACCTCTTTTGTGCCCAGAAAGGCTTTTAAGCATAGTTTTCAAGTAGAATTTTGTATCCAAGCTAGTTCCTTCTGAAATAATGTATTTTAGAAAAAGACAGGTGGGGTTTTTTTAGTTTGACTAGGTATCTAAATCTTACATGGTCTCTTCACAGCTGGGGTTTTATTAGGCAATCTAAATTGTACCATTCAGGTAAATAAAAAAAAAATAAATCTGCTTTTCTCTGCAAAGAAAGACATTGCATATTTTATTATATAGTTAGAGATAATAATATACATATTTATAGTGGGGTTAGAAGTAATTTTTATAAAAGTGGGGAAATGCTGTTGAGGTAAGGAGCTTCTACTGAAATTTAATCTCTGGTCCTCTGCTTGAAATCCAGCTGTTGCCAAAATAGAACAAAATTAGGATTCAGTAAGCAAGTGACAGCCAGTATTTTAATCAAAACACTTGAAGAGGTAAAGCATTAGAAATAAATGGAATATATATAGCAAAATCATAAATAATTACTAGGAAAACCAGATACTCCTTACCTGGTAACCTGGTAGATATGAACTGCTATTTGTAGGCTGTCACAAAAACTCAGGTCCTGCTTTCATACCACTGAATCAAGAGAAGTTTAGGTAATTCAAAAACACTCCTATGAGTGTAATTAATGGTAGATTCACAGGGTTGTTGAAGTGGGGATTTATGTTTGGCCAGTAGCTCATGTCTGTTGGTGAAGCCTGAGGAGAGTGAATAGAGCTAATGAATTTGGAACTTCCAAATTCTTGGCGGTTCCAAGAGGATGCTTTCCCACTGGCATGAGGAGGCACAGTGACTTCAGATTCTCTTTGAAAATAGTAGGCAGAGTGCCTGCAAACTTTGGTCTGAATTGTTAATTTTAACTATACCATATGTTTAATCTTTATGTCCTTTTCAGAAAGACAGTCTGAGAGAACAGTGTTTCTGTGGAAGCTGCAAAGACCATGCGATACGCGTTTACAGGAAACTGTGAAAACAAGGATGACTATCTTAAAATATGGCATGTCTTAAGCATTCACTAAAAGAGATTGTCAGCGAAAATCACTTTATCCTCTCCCCCCCCCAGATTTGTGTCTATAATGAGAAAGTGATGATAAAATGCAAATTACGAGTTATTAAGAGGTATCTTATGCCATCTATAGCATGTCTCAAAATCCACTAGCAGTTAACTAGTTCATTTTCTCGATTGGATCTATTATCAAACACAGTATTTGGAGTGAATGTAAGGATGGGTAAATATCAAGTGCTAACTTAGTAATAAATACTAAGAATGATCATACTACATGTGTTTGCAGCCTAAAAACTTACTTGAATTTGGCTTTTAAGTAGCATAAGAGTACCATCTCTAGATTTGCCATGCTGCATAAAGATAAATCAGATGTTCTTTCTATGTTGACAGATATAATAATGAAACATATCTGGTTTAGCTTTGCAACTTCCAAGGCTTTTATTTGGTTTCTTCCTCTTATTAACAATTAAAATATTCACGATCAGACTTAGAGTTATCTGGAAAAAGAAAAATCAGTCACTGCCATAATGTGGAAGGATGTGTGTTACTCATGCATCTACATAGTTTTACATTAGGCAGGGAGAACTAAAGTGATTTCAAGCAGATTATTTTTCCTTAGACTTTTTTTTTGAACACCCTACTACCTCCAAAAAGCCCTCTGAGACTGGTTTAAGGAAGTTAAGCTGTATAGAAAAGAAATGCTCTTTCTTTCCATTTCCTGAGTTCATAATAGAAATTTATAGATCTGTTAAACACACCTTTATTCTTCCATTTAGTAGCCTTGTGTTTTGATGGGAAAATTCTGAAGAGTAAACCCATGCAGGATGTAGAATGTCACTGATAGAGAGAAAAGTTTGCAAGCTGAACATTCGTAACATTCTTGTGAGCGGAACACTTTAGGGACTAAAATCTTAACCTTTCTTGTAAATTTACACTTGCAGAAGTACTTCAGTGTTGGTCAATTAAAATGCTCAATTTTAAAATTAAAATATTTGCATTTATCACACTTAAAAATTTATCTGAAATATATTTTGAATTTTGTTTGCAGAAATCCGACGTGTTTAGTTTGGAAAAATGTTAATGGAGTATTTCAACAGTAAGTGCTGTGTGACATTTCTGCTCAAAGTTGAAGTGAAGTAAATGTTGAAAATCTATGTTCATATCAAATGGTTTTGTTTTCACAAACCATCATTTTTGGACAGAAAAAATATCCCTGAGAAACTCTTATAAAAATCCTCTCCACCAAAATGGATAATGAAAAAGTTACACATTTTTAATCTTCTGCAGAAGTACTGCCTCTGTTCTTGTGTCTGCACAGTGGTATGTGACATACATTCACAATTTATTTTACCTCCCTCACTCCATCAAACAAGCTCTTTGTGTTCTTCTCCACTGAAATTATTTATTTGTACTTAAGTGACCAACAGCTGGGATGTAAACTTTGCAGTAGCCTCACTTGTAAATCAGTGCTTTGCTCATGCAGCTTGTGAATATAACACTATTCTCTACACATGAAGTGCACGCTTTTTGTAATGCTGAAGTGTGAGGTAGATTTTGTGGACTTCATCTGCATACGCTGCTCTTTATTTCCTATCTCTGCAGCCTTAATTATTCTGCTGTACTAACATGCAGTGTGATGGTACAGAAAAGGCCTCATTTTAGCTTAAAACAAACCTCTCCTTGCAACCATCTGTCTTAATCTGTGCCCATTCTGTGCATTGTAAGTGGTAGAGTTACCTGTAAAATAAACCTGAGAGTCATGGCTGTATTTTGAAACAGGAATAAAAATTACCTTGGGCAAATGCCCAAATGAGTGATTTGGTGTTCTTGGTCCCCTCTTTTAAGCTTCCAAAATGAGGGAATCTCTCCTAAAATAATCACAGCACTCTGAAATTTCGTAAAGTTCATGAGTTGACAGCTAAGTCTGCTGCAAGTTAAAGGAACTACTAAGGGTATTTTAAATTACACTGGCATTTCTGCTGTTACTGTTACCTGGAGTTACTCTCAGAGGTGTACAAGGAGTTTAACTACTGAATGAAGTTTAATCTAAAAGGAGTCTGAGAAAGGATTAGGACATATCTCTGACTGGCCAACTAGAGAAGGGTATGCAAAGAAAACAGCCTGCAGCCAAAGAGGAAAAATGGATTTTTTACAGTGATACTTACACAAGAAGCTGATGAGCTGCTCTGTGCTCATCAGTCTATTCCCTCATGTGAACCCATGTCCAAAGGGATAATGGTAATTTCTGCCTTGTCAAATTCTCCCCTTCTTCCTGATTATCCTTGCACCACTGATTCAATCAGCTGACATTCTGTTGCAGATTAATTCCCCTCTCATGGCGTTGGGTTTTGGGTTTTTTTTGTTTTGTTTTGTTTTATGGAGACAGGGTATGGATTCAGTACAGAAATAAATGTTGAATAAGGGCAAGATTATAATTTTAGGAAGCTTCTTTATGGCCAGCAGAAGGAAAAGGGAAGTAGGAGGGAGACAAATGAAAGGGGGTGATTGAGAAAAGAGGATGTGTCAGGGAAATTGTGTTCTGGATAATATGTCAAGAGGATGGGGATGTGGAAAGTTGCTCTGGTTGTGTCACTTCCAGGAGACTTTATGAAAGGGTTAAGTCACCTGCAAATAACAGCACTGGCTCCTTGTGAGTGTTCTGGCACTGTGAAAGGAGCGCACACAAACACTGAATGGTTTTCAGGGTTATGTATAATTTCTCATTTCCTCTCATTTCCAAAGGTGAGTGATGCGAATTAAAAAATCAAACAACCTGTAGGGAATAATATACCCTAAACCCCACAGAAATTCACTGGTACTAATCAATGAGGAGAGTAAGGCACAAAGAAGAAGCTGAAGCCTGGTTCTTTACGTTCTATTTTTGTGCATTCCTCTCTTCAGTAGTATTCAAAATGCTCAAAGAGAAAGAGAGACATATGATGTGTATAAGAACTGAAGAGTGCCTGAATAACTGAATAGCCCCATGATTATTGAGAGGCTTGGGGTTGTTCAGCCTGGAGAAGAGAAGGCTCGAGGGAGACCTTATTGCAGCCTTTCAATATATAAAGAGGGCTTATAAGAAGGATGGAGAGAGACTTTTTACCAAGGCCTGTAGTGACAGGACAAGCGGCAATGAAAGAGGGTAGATGTAGATTGGAGGTATGTAAGAATTTTTTTATGATGAGGCTGGTGAGACACTGGAACAGGTTGTCGAGAGAATTTGTAAGTGCCTCATCCCTGGAAGTGTTCAAGATCTGGTTGCGTGGGACTTTGAGCAACCTGATCTAGTGAAAGATGTCCCTGCCCATGGCAGGGGGCGTTGGCACTGTCTCCTGATCTCCTTATTGTTAAAACTTCATTGTATAAAATCTTCACCATATGTAATAAACTTTTTCACTCTTTAGAGGAATTCAAGTGGAGATATTACAGAAGAGATTTAAGGATCACCAGGTGTTAGTCCCATAAACTCCAGATGGAAAGAAAGCCGATAGCCCATCTTTTGAACTTTGAACCTTCTTTTCTAGTACAATAGATTAATTCCAACGAGAAATTTTTTAAACAATCTTGTATTTCAGTCTTTCTTGGGAAATATTCTTTAAGCACATAAGTGAAGATACAGTTGCTCATTTTACAGCATCTTTGGTGAAGGTACCATTTTGTATATCTTGTCAAAAGGACAAAGTAGAAGATTTTATTTAAGTTTAATGCTCTGAGCTACCTTTCCACTAACAGGAAAGCATTTTTTAGAAACATGTTGCTTAAGGACTTTCATCTAAAAATAATTAATTAAAAAGAATAAACACCACCACCCAAGGACTGTTTACTTGCAATATAGAGTAGATAAGGAGTTTAAGTTAGTGAAGGTATTTGTACGACAATGTAAAATTAATAGTCAAGTATAATGTGTCACACAGGAAACTTTAACAGTTATGAAGATCTTGACGTTTACATAGGCCCTCCAAAATTTGGAATCCTTCTGTAATTCATAACACTTTTCTGTAATCATCCCAGGCCAGCTACATGCACCATGGAATCTGTCAGCTAAATCATGCACAATATTGAGAAAGGTGGGCATATTTAAGTTATTAAACTGTCTGAAATAAAATATCCCATATATTAGGAGCACTGTGCTTTGTCCCAATGAAACAGTACAGTTCTGAAGTGAATGCAAGAGGGCAGTGTGAGGTAGTAAGTGTGGGACATCCTCTGAGGACATAGACTATAATAATTCCTGCAGAGTCTGCGACATTAGCTCCTGTCAGCAACAGCCATGTGTTGGTGGTTTTAGAAAATCTCTATGGCAGTCCATCGTGTTAGCCCCCAAGAAGATGGTAGGGGAGGAGGCCCTTTGCAGATCTTGAAGTTTTTTGGGGTGGACTGGAACTTTAGGTGTTTTTCAATTAAGTGGAAGTTTGGGTTAATGTGCTTCAGCTATGATTCTTAATTGTTAAAAAATAACTACAGCTTTTTTATTTTGATGTTTTTCATTTATTAGAGAGAGATTTGTTCTCAAATATGATGAGCCAAAGCTGCACTCCCTATGAAGCTGCTAATGATGCATGACAAAAGTGACATACTTGCTTCAAGCTTGTGATTTGACAGACATTTCTCTTAAAAATAAAATAAATTCCTTTTAATGTACATTTAGAAAGGAATGTAAGTACTTGATATGTTATGCATGAAAAACAGTTTCAATAATCTTTACTTTAGCAGTTATCCCACTTCCCACTGGGAGCTCGGTAGGTATTTCTTTTTCAACAGAAAAGAAAAATATTCCTACTTAAGATCTTCCTGAAACTGAGTATGTTTAAAATACACACTTATAAGGGGAATTTATACCATAGTCACAGAGGCACATAATTTATTAAAAACAATTTAATATTATTTATGAAATATGTAGTTTTTAAAAAAATACAATTATATTTCTAAACTAAGGATTTAGGAACAGCTTGACGCCTCCTGTCATTATTGAAGTAATTGCAATACATAAGTACAGAATAAGGCAATGATAGAAATAACAATCAGAAGAGAAAATACGCCCAGCTCGAGGAAATTTTTACTTCCTTTATATGCTCCTGACTTGTTTTTCTTCTTGTAAAGGACTTGCGTTATTATTGCTTTACTTCCTAAACCAAGCAAAATATTTTTATAACTGAACATCTCAGGAGAATGGAGATAGTAAAATGCACTTATATTTGCATTCTTATTGCTTAATTGCATATAGATATGAAGAGAAAGCAAGGCTCTGCCTGTAAGACACAGATCCAAACTGCAAGAAGCATAGCCATGTTACCTCAAGGGAAATGCAGGGGGCCATTGTCTGCCTCAGGGAGGGAGAGACAAAAAGAACAAGTCATTCAACAGGAAATGTGCTTAGAGCAATGCCCTGAGAAAGATGTCATCCACTGCTGAAGGTGATGGGAGAGAGAAATAGTTTGCTGCCTCTAATGGCTTGCATTGTTTGCAAGGCTACGTTCCTGTTTGTGCTACAACTGAGTGATCTTCTGAGAGCTCCAATAGTTGCAGCTGTGCTTCTCCCTGTGTACATTAACGATGGCCTAAGAATGATTCCTGACTATATAAATTACACAGAAAAGATCATGGCATGCCTTCCATATTGGACCTTCTCTGTCATCAACAGAGAATTGTAAGAATACAACAGTGGTGGTTATAATTTAGGGAAAATTCACTGTATGACTGATTAGATTTTCTTTTGACATTTTAATCATCATAAGAGCTCATTGCTGCTTTGTTGCACTGAAACCTTTGTGAATTGGATAATAAATACATGTCATATATTTGAAGGATGACTCCTTTCCCTGAAATTAGTTAAGCTTGACTAAATGTTGAAAATTCTACAATGCTATCAGTTGGCAAATAGGTTGGTTTCTTAAAAATGTTCTTAGACTGTACAACACATTTATTCTGAAATATCGTACGGCACTTGTTTTAAAAACAATACTGTATATTTTCTTGAAACTTAACTGCTAATGGATAGTTTATTTGAACAGGTATACAATGATAACCAATTTAACATGTAGCTTTTCTGAGAAATGCTTTTGGGAACTGACTTTATCCCAGTGCAATTTAAAGGGATTTCAGAATAACTTGCAGTGGATTTGGATAATATCCTTTCCATCAGCACCTAATTGGCAGGAAACGAGATTAACAGTACACAAGGAGTTCATCAAAAACATTGTAAGAATGCTAAAATACCCGAATAACTCTGCATGGCATTACACAGCACCTACTGTGTAAATAGTCCCATTCAAGCTACTGAGACTAATGAATCAAGTAGATTTAACTTTCAGACGTTGCTAACAAACTACCTTATGAAAGTCACATAGGAAGGTTCTCAGACTAGTGTCCTAAATCAGTCAATACTTTTTTGAAATTCAGGCTTAGGTCTTACTTTGTAGGTATCTATTTTTTTACCATATCTTGACTTATGAGTTGCATGTCTACAAACATGGATCAAGAAATTTGGGCTTTATTTTCTACTAACAACCCAAACATTATTTCTAAAAGTTGACATTTGCCATGAGCATTTAGGGCCAATTTTAATGCATCCAATTGTTTCTGTATAGTTAGTACCTATTTTTTTTTTATATCCTGCTTAATATGTGTCTGGTTTGCAAAAATATGTACACAACATATGTCTTTTCTATTTGCTTCTTGTCCAAAACAGTTTTAGCACAAATTAGTACATAAATAGTGACTATTATTAATGTTGGCATTAGTCTGGGATCATTTGTTATACCCACTCATCTATATTTCGCGTGCTGATCATGTTGAAAATCAATGAAGCATGTGAAATTGTAAACAACAAAGTGGAAGCATTTGCTATTCTAACCACTTCTGCTCACAGATTAAGTGTTTTAATCTTCAAAAAATAAAATCCCCATGAGACTGAAGGCCAACAATATGAGGTCTAGCCATGTGAAATGTCATGTCCACCAATGGAGATTTGTACTTCTTGTACCAAAATTTCACATAAGGGGTTCAAATGATAAAGCAGTTATAGTGATGTGTACCCACTTCTGTTGTAGATGCTTTGCACACATTGATTTATACCACTATGCTGCTTGTATAGTATGTAAATTTGTGATGGTAAAACAAGAGAAGAGGGAACAAAGCAGTGTGGTTGAATTGCTCAAGGTCACTTTTATGAAGTTAGTAACAGAGGTGGGACTAGAAGTCAACCATTTTTGTAATTGTGCTGCAGACAAATCATTCCCAGTATCCTATCTAGGTGATTATATCCACCTTACGTTACAGTGCCTTTCCTAAAGGGCATTGAACTCCAAGCTTGATTAATGGTGACACATTACTTTCTGTGACAGGAGCATAAGCTCTGAATGGATAATTATTTAAATATTCTCAGCTAAGAATCATGCCCTCGTCATCCATGCTTGATGTACAAACATGGTCTCCTGACTGTCTACGCTTTTGCCCATCTGTTTGGATGGCATAATGCCTGTTCTCAAGTAGGTCAAAACCTTGCCGTAGGGCATGTATGCCAGGCAACAATGGCTTTCAATGGAAGACTGCATAACCCTGAAAGTATCTTCACTTCTGCAGGAAGTCCTTCCTTTGGTGTAGGATTGAATTATTAGCTCCTCTGGTTTGTATACTTGTACTCAGATATTGCAAAGTATCTGAACAATAATTAGGAAGATGAGAGAACAGCCTAATATGATGGAAATGAGGCAAGAAAGAATCTTGCTTTGGTTTTATGTCCTACGAACTCTGAGAACAGCGTAGTTTTAATGTTTTAAAGTGTGGAACCTGACAGGTCAAGGGGCAAATCTGGTATGGTGTCTGTTGTGTTAGATTTCTCTGGCTGCTTCTACTCACATATTCAGGCCCCCAACAGGGGGACGCTGGTCAATGCACAGACCTCTGATTTCTCAGGAAGACCACTTAATATAGGAGGTATTGCATAGAGAGCAGACTCTCTTAAAATAATTCTCATCCAAGAAATGAGTCAGGATATGTACATAATTTTAATTAGTCTGACCTTAATACTTGCCTTGTTTATATTAGGTATGTAAAAAGGCAGCATACAAAATTATAGTAATGGAGTTGCTATATGGTATGACTTGCTCTTAAACTTATCTATAGATAGCAACATACATAACTTTTTGCAGGAGATAGTAAAATGAGTAAAATATCTTGTATATGTTTGTCAGTGTTGATCTTCTCTCACTAGAGTAGACAGGAATCAATCTTCTGAGCCTGATGGCTGCTGTACTCTGCACAATATAAGCTAAGCTATTTTAGGTTATATTGAATAATTATTTCAATTTTCTGTTACAAAATATTTGAGATGCTGTCATGTTTATTTCCAGCCAGTATACACTAGCATGGCAATATAAGCACAAAAATAGTTAAAATTATGGTTCAGTTTCAGTGGCTTTAGTGCCCTGAAAGTCACTGAAAGGATATAAACTGGGCAATCTGTCCTGTTTTTTTCCCCTCTATGATTTAAGATCTGCAGGGTTATCTCAGATATCTCAGATATGTACTGTTTGAAATCGATAGTAACATTAATGTACTTATTACAAAAAATACAACACTAAGAGCTTCTGGAGTTCAAATAATGCAGAAAACTCCATACAGGTTATAGTGCACTTATTAATGAAATATAAGGGAGTAGGCAAAGTGCCCTCTAGTGTAAAAAGCTTAGCAATGCCTGCTTATAGCGTGAGTATAATATATATGTATAATCACCCACTCTATTTTTGATCTAGTAAGGGCATGGATAGAGCTGAACTTTTTAAATTTTGCTGATAATTCATAATTGATTTTTTAACTAGCACATTACTCTGATTTATTGATTATAAAAGTAAATTCAGGCCCACCACCAGGGAAGATCAAACAAAAGAAGAATAAATAGCTCAAACACAGTATTAGGCATATGCTGTCCTAAAGAAACATCAGCTTCCATTATGAAATACTGCTGGTCTTTCTTTGAACAATGTCAGTCCTGGTGGCCTCCGCCAATCTGTTGTGTTGCTTCCTCTGCTTCCTGCTTGCTCCATGCCATAAAGCTTGAGCTGAAGTTGCCAGTGTTGTTGCCTGTCTAGAACAGAGAGAAAATGTTTGAAAAGAGCTAACATCACCAAGGTGTGTACCTAAGCTTCTTCACATATGGTCAGCTGTTCCTTTCTAGCGGTAATCCAATGCAATCTTTTAGTTAAATTGTCCGAGTTCTCCATATGAACAATGGATATGTATTTGTATAAATCTTCAGGTGGGCAGTCCAAAGTGCTTAAGCCAAGAGCCTGAGTCTCAAGATGAGTTTCACAAGTGGTCTTCCTCTGTAAAGTGATTCAATGCATCTACATGCTGGCCTGGAAGTCTGAAGGCAGCTGGTAGGAAATGTTACATACCAGGTATTTCTGTGCACATGTGTGACTCAGTGCTTCTCAGAATTATTCAAGACTCAGTTACCTTCTGAGATGACAGGCTATTATTTAGTAGTCTAAAGGTTAGAATAGGAGATTTGGGGTCTTGGTTCTTCTCAGCTTGGATCCATAGCTGTGTCACCCTAAATGAATGACCTAGCTACAAGACTGCCAGCAGCTGTCAGTGTGGCCCCTCAGCATCCCACCCAGGGAAGCTGTGTTACTCCTGCAGCCAGCCACAAATGCAAGAACCTCTCAGGTGGAACAAGGGTGAACTGGAGCGCAGCACAAGTCTGGTGAGACCAGCCAGCTGGGAAGGGGCAGCCCAACAGTTCCAGCACTGATGCCTGGGCTACTGGAATCACACAGAAAACCACTGAACTAACCTTTCAACCAAGTGCTCTAAATTCTTACAGTGCCTTTGTACCAAGGTTCATCTTGCTTGTTTCTGGACGCTTGTATTGTTTTGCAGTCCCAGCATCAGCAAAGAGCCATGGCAGGAGCTCTCACACAGAATAGGCATTTGGCTGGAAATTAAGGCTGTCATCTTGAATTGAGAGCTCTGGTTCACAACCTCCTAGGCTGTGTAAGTGTTTTTGTCATTAGGACATGACTTCAATTCAGTATAGTCACATTATGATAGCATGTTGTTACCTCAGATACATCTAAACATTCTTCAGGGACCTACGGATGAAATCTGGCCTTCCAATAATTACAAAAGGAATCGGAAGTACTGAGTCCTTGAAATGCATCATAATATACCTCCATAAAACAGCAAAGTGTCAATCAAAACCAAGTCAGAGTGATATAAACAAATTCCCTGATGGTTATTCAGGGCTGCTTCAAAACCACTTGCCAAGCTTGAAGATGCATGCAGGGGTTTAGATATTCTCAGAGCAGTTTAGAAGGACTTTACAAAGTACATTTTGTCTGCTTTCTCTTGCTGTATCCCAGAAATAACAGGCAGTGTCCAAAGAAGCCCAAACAGTTGTGCTTAAAACATTAGGCCAAATCTTTCTTAATAAAATTCAGGAATGTGTACTACAGATGCCTCAGGATATGTGAGCAGTATGTGGTCAGTAATGGTAGCCTTTTGCAGCCCAGAAAATTGTTACGATAGACCATAGGAAATGAAACAGCCTGCTCTGAAGCACTGAGGGAGAGCTGTTTTCTGTCTCTGCTGTCCTAATAAATGATGGGCTGCAACAGATTTCCCAGTTTCATCAGAACTTTCTACAGGCTTATCTATCTAAAACTTTAGACCACCCTCCTTTAAGCATATGATTAATTTAAATTGCATAGTCTGGCGGTTAGTCTGCAGAGGAAGATCTATAGAGGAAGCCTTAGGAGAACTAGCTGGCTAAATGTTAAGGATAGGGACTGTGAATAATCCTCTATTCTTTTCTTCCAAAATTTAATCCTTTCAGTGGCAGCATTATAATAAGGGGCACTTACTGTTTGCCTTGTGCTCCTGTTATTAATACTAAGTAGGAGCCAGTCTTTTTACAGATCTTGCAACTTCCCAGTCAGCAGGTCTGTATTTATGGATGCTATTCTGAGATACCTAATTTCCTGTGCTCTCTGTGAAGCCTTGGTGCCTAATACAGGGTTTTGGATTCCACCCCAGTGACCAGGTGCCTCCAAGTTACTTGTATAAACACCTGACACATTTTTGTTATGCCTAGCCATTAAAACAGAGAGTTAACCACTATTGAACTTCAAGGTATTATCTCCAGTGACATGAGGTAGCTGGATGTTAGGAAACAATAAGGTGAAGCCATCCCTGATCAGAGACAAATTGGACAAATTTTACATGAGGAAGCCAAAAAAGCTATAAGTGGATTTATTTTACTTTTTAAAATTCAAAAATTTCAGAGTAGTATAGATCAAAACTATGCAAATGTTTATGTCAACCTTCATTTAAATATATTGTTAAAGAGATTTAATAGCAGTAACAAATAAAAAAGCTTGAATTCAAGACGGCTCCTTTTGAATTAAAATTATTTCACAGAATGTTGAAACTTTGCATAGAAATCTGGCCTGAAGATATGTGGTACAGGTTTGGGTTAACACTGCATGAAATTAATCACTATTAGTAATAAGGATTCTTGTAGATAATAAAGGAACTATTGTTCATATCACAGGAAAATCAGTCAGGCTCCTGAAATGTTTATGACTGTCAGGCTTAATCATTCCTGGATTCACTGAGTATGTGATAAATCTGATAAAACGTGATTTAGTCTCATGAAATTCATTCGGGCCAACTTGCTGGTTCTGAAAATCAAAAGTATTCGATCTGTAGCCATCTGTGGCAAATAAAGCTCTTTACAGTAAAGGTCAAGTATCAGTTGTTCTGAAAACAGTCCTGCCAAGTGAAACAACTCTCGTTGTTGATATTCAATAGCTGTATAAAATGGGGGAAAAAAAAAAAATAATCATGCTGTGGTTATCAAAAAGTGGCAGCACAAAAAAAAGCAGCTTAAAAAATGTAGCTTAAATCAAAACTCAGAGGGAGTGAGGTCTGTTATTTAGTCTTCCTGCTACCATCCCTGCTACTTCTGTTGCCTTTCCCATTCTGTGCTAGAAGTGGTAAAAATTCTAAGGTGAATCCCAATGTACTTAATTTTTGATTGCTATTTTATTATATGCATCCTATTTTCAGGATATTTTTTCCTTGCTGTTTATCTCTCAGCTAAATTTGGGAAGCTGTCTGCAGGCTGGTGTTCCGTTGAATGAGCTGGCTGCCTGAATAGATATATGATGTGATTTTGCACCAGTTAGGGACTGCAAAGTAAGAGTACTGTTCTCTGGCTTGCCAAGGGCCTCTTTACATATATGAAATCTTGTCTCCTCACATCATGTGAAAAGGCAAAACTAAACCAATAATCCTTTTTCTGTCTAATTCTCAGATTTAGCAGATAAATCATTTGGGGGAAGGGAGGAAGGGAAGATGCCTCACACTGTAAAATAACAAATTCAGGACATAGTTAGAAAGTAAGGCTAGAAAGGGACCACTAAGATCAGCTACACAGATCTGCCCATAGAATTCCTCCTAGGTATTGCCATACATTGTGTCTGAGGTGGCCGAAACCTCTTCATTTTAGAGACTCAGACTGAATATATTGAATTTTGTGGTAAGTTATTTTGGTTTTTAATTTCTAAACAGAGAAGTGTTGCATCTTAATTCTAGTCTCATATGTATACATTACAGTGACAGAGACAAGAACAAAGCAAATGTGTATCTTATATCTAAAATCTTCAGACTTCACCCTTTTTTTCCCTCACAACCAAATTTAACAAAGTGCTTAGTTAAATTTCATATAAATTTTCAAAGTTGTCCAAGCTTCAGTTCACAAAGACATATTATTTCACAAGCTTTTGGCGCAAAGCTGCTGCTGCGGAAAAAATAAAACCAAACAGTGCTAGCAAAAAGATGATGAACAGGAGGAAATGATAGAAAAGACAGAAGCAGGGCAGAGCTCTGAGGCTATTCAGCTGTGAGGATCTTGCCTGTGATACAAAAGGGAATCTGAGATGTCTTCACCTGCCTCTCTGGCTAAATTTAAAGAGCTGTGCTTTTGAAGTCCATACCTGGCTCTAATGGAGGTGCTTTTGGGAATCCTCTAATCTGGTCCTTTTTGGTCATACATTAAGCACCTTGTGAGAACACCCTGATTTCTAGTCAACCCATTCTGAGAAATACAGAAAATAGTGCTTTCCCAGTATCTCATTTTAGATGCCATTCCCATAATGTTTCCTTTATTAAATCACAGTTTTGTATAACATTGTTGCAACTCTATAGAACAATAGGAACAAAATGAATACACATAACTTTTTAAAGGCATCAGTTATGACTGCCACTGGCAGATACCCAAAAATTCTGTAGAGGAAACTGCCACATGCTGCCAGCAGCTCATAACAAGCACACTCAAATCTTTTCATAATATTTCCATTTTTAATGTGCTGCTTTTAACATCTGAGAGTAGTGCTGAAATTACTTTTCCCTAATTTTTTTCTGGAGAATATATAGAAATTTCCTAGGCCATGTTTGTTTTTCACAGACTTTTAATAAATGAGTTTATTAACAGGAATGTTCAGTGATATGAGGAATTTTGTTATGCAAAATGAATTTTGTAATTATAATTGTGAATGATGGCATCAGAAATTGATTTACGTTATGTACAGAAGATGTAAATGCATCCATTTAAAACAAGGGTTGTCAGATGAGAATTTTAGAAAAAGTGACAACCAAGAGTTGTGCATAAAAATAATTAGAACCCCACCCAATATTAAATAAACAGTGAAAAAACTTCTTTTCACAGGCTTCAAAAACAGCAATAGAGATACCATGAGTGAATAATTGTTCATTGTGTATTAGTCACCCTGCTGCAGTAATTATTATTGCTAATAATAGCTGTCTCAGAATGCTTGGACCCTGAATTTGGATTAACTTTTCTATCTGCTCATCAAATCAAAGTCCTTAATTTAAGCAAAGACTTGGAAGGAATCATTAGGAACCATTGGCTAAACATAAGTAGGGCTTTGTGGAGTCATGAACCATATCTTTTTACTACCTCTTCCAGAGCAAGGGCCGTCCCAAAGTCACAGGAGATGTATTGTCATTTTCCCTGTATGGTAGTTATAGGATTCCTTTGTCTCTCTGGCTTTTCACAGCTGTTCACAATCTCACAGGATAAAGTTTCTACTAGTAGTATCAGACTGGAAAGGATCCAATTCGGCAACACTGTCTTGGGATATCTTCTAACCAAACATCATGGTTGGCAGCTGTGTAACTTCTCATTGCATCATATACAAAACAGCATCCCAGGTGATATTTAAGGATTAAAAATTTTGTGTGCATCACAGCATACAGCTGTGATCCATGCACCCCACACCAGCCCTGGAGGAATAGATCTATCCTATTACTTTGTTCTTGTAACAGGCACTTCCAGTTTGAGGAGGAAGGAAAGTGAGATGTATGAGTGAAGGAGAATGGTTCATGGAACTTTTGCTTTAGGGAGTAGAAAAATAACTT
This sequence comes from Gorsachius magnificus, assembly GCA_034008185.1. NCBI lineage: Eukaryota > Metazoa > Chordata > Aves > Pelecaniformes > Ardeidae > Gorsachius > Gorsachius magnificus. The sequence goes on from CM067081.1 coordinate 173,058,530, forward strand.
CTATTTCTTTTGTTTTCCAAGGTGCCAGAAAACAATACATAAAATTAGAACCTTAACTTTAAACATGGGTCTGCATTTGATTTTAAGAGTATAAAAAAAATAAAGAGTATATTTGAAGAGTATAAAAAAAAAGCTAATAAAAAAAATGTATTTTGTGGTACAGCTTCCGACTATTCCATATTTTTGCAATTAAAAAAAACATGTTCAGTTTCCATCATTCATCAAAAATACAGGAAAAAATGGTTTGTGCTACCTTCTTGTAGCTTCCTACTCCCTCTCCTTGTTCCCTGTTTAATTGGTTTGCTCCCCAGCTGCTTAGAGATTGTTCTGTCCCTGTGGCTTTGCTCTCTGTGGCTTCCTACTCCTGATTTGCTCTCTGCAGTTGTCTCCTCTGCTGCTCCACTTCACGCGTGAGCCACAGCAAATTGTCATTGACAAATATCACAGAACATAAGAGGCTGGGATTTTCGGTTTTTCCTCTTGTTGTGCCTGCATGTGGAAAAGCAAGAAAACAAGGATGGGGAAGTGTATCGTGTTGATATTTCTTCCATTTCCCCCTCTAGCCTGTCTAAATGATGATACATATCGTGCTTATATGTGCCCAAAGCATAGCACAATCAGGATACAGACAGTAGCAGTGTATTGACACTAAATAAATGAGGCAAGAGCTTCTCTCAAAACCTTGTCAGTGATTTCCTTTAAAAGATTGCCATAAATCCCTATTTGCTTCATAAAAACAACTTCTGCTGCATATCTGCAGCAAAGTTGCTGAGAGACTGTCTTAACACATTGCCAGAGGGTTTTTCTGGCTGAGCCAAACCATGTTCGTAGAAGAAAATTGAAATTATGATCATATTGGGAGATTCTGTGATCCACTAGAAGAAATTACATTTAAAATGTAGCATTTATGTTAGACAAAGCTATTTCCACTATTGGTATTTTTATTGATAGTGTATTTCAAGAGAAATTAATTTAACTTAATTTCATAGAAAATGTTTGCTTAAATTTATTGAGAGGCAATAATAATGTCAAAAAAAAAAAAATCCTGTCTATAAAATAACATTCCTGCTTCAAGTTTCTGCTTATCAATAAACATATTTCTCAGACATCAGCAATGCTCATTGCAGACAGTATCTTAAGGGAAATCTTAAGGGAAAATCTGGTTACCAGCATACTAGGAAAATTTAACTGTATAAACTTTTATAGACTGAGGAAGGAAATGACAGCTAACTATTATTTCTGTGATCAACCTTTGCAATTTAGTAGTGTTCCTATGTACATATGTAGCATGAAGGCATGGGACTAAACCTTATTCTGAATCTCTCTACCTCATGTTAGAACTTTGAATTCTTATTTTCAAAATTATTTAATAAATTATCCATTGATCATTTCCCATTTAATTGCTTACATCTACTATGAATCAAAATTAATTGAAATTACAATCTCAGCAAGCATTTTGATGCTGATTGTCCATAGATAGAGTTGGACACAGCTCTGATGTGAATAGGGGAAATGAGTATAAACCTCGTGGTGGGGATGGCTCAGTATGAGACTTGGGCTCAACTTGAATTCCTTTCCTAATTCCTGTAACATGCTTTCACTGAGCTGGCAGCACTCATGTTTACAAAAGAGTTGTGTGATTTCTCTGTATCTTGGTGAATCTGGGACCCAGGCTGAAGCAGCTGGGGAAACCTGCAGCATCTGCATGGTGTCAGGGGGTTGATGGGGGTGGCAGGGATATATAGTCCCATTTTCTCTCCCCTAGTACTTCTGCAGACTGTAGCTACAATGTTGGAAAGTCTCCTGCCAGTTGAGCTCTCTTGGTACTGGAATTGAGTGAGCTACAGGAAACCAGCCACCTGCAGCATTAATTATTGAGACATTTACAGCTACTCGGAAAACTTCCTTGGCTTCCTGGCCCACATCAATGCTGTAATTTCAAATAATTATTGGGTCATTCTATTCACTGAACCAGCCAGCTTGGAACTAACGAAGACTTTAAGTTAGCTGAAATTTGAGACTGCAACTCATTAGTCATCCTGAACATTATTGATCAGAAAAGGATGTTGTAGTAAGCTTCCCTGACATCTGATTTCTCTCAAAAAGGAAGGCTGAGCCACCTAAGCACGATTCCCTCACCAAGCAGGAGGGAGAGCAAAACTGCCAGTAGTGGCCTGTGGCACCAGAGGCAGTTGACAGCTCTGAGGAACTGTCAGATGCTCAGGGAAAACTGCTTTCCTGAGGATGTGGAGATACTGGTTGCTCTCCATGTTCAGGTGGGCATTTGTAAGGCTGGAGACAGGTGATAATCCCTTCACATGTTAGCATCTTTTGGATACTTTCTTTGGAGGGAGAGGGGACAGGTAGACAAAAATAGTATGCATGATGGATAGAGCATCCTGGAGCAGTTTCCTGTGAAATGAACTTAATCTGTATTTCTCCTTAGGCTGGGTCCACTGATACAAGGATCAGATTGAGTGTTGTCTGTGAGCTGATAGAAGTTACAGCCATCACAATAAAAAGGAAGTAGAAAGACTCTTTCCTCTGTTTTATTTCTGCTCTTGGTTACTTAGCTCATTGATGCAAGTGAATCTCTATAGCTTTATTTTTTATGAGTATTAGGTGACCAAAGAGAATGATACAAGTCTGGTTAGAGGGAACTGTTTGCCCAGCCTGTGCCTGGGGAGAGAAGATTCAACCCTGCTTGTTCCAGCAGACTGCACACATTCTGACTGCTCTTGGCACTGGGGATGCTGTGAACAGAAGTGTGGCTGATCCTCAGCAGCACCAAAAGTGGAAGACATTGGTCTCTGGACTTCCTTCTGACTCCCAATCTCTGTCCCTGCAGCTGCTCATCAGGCCTAGGAGAAGGAGATAGTCCTGTGCTGAACCCTCCCTGCCAGCCCAAGCGGAGGAGTTGGGTGCCCTGTGTTAGTAAGGAAAGAGGATACCGTGCAGAAAGGTGGAGGAAGGAGGAGAGTGTTATTTAAATGGAAGGAGAGCTCCTGAAAGCGCCCTTGTCTCCCAGTCTCCCTAGCTTCCCCACTACCTATCTAGCATACTTCCCACTCCTATAGCAATATTTTACCCATGTAGCTGAGAAGTCTTAAGGTATCTTAATTCTGCCTAGTACCTACTTCCAATGTCATGCAACATTATTTGCTGTTTAACCTGCTTTTTCATAGCACTTTAACAAAAAGGTAGACTTTCCTCTGTGAAGATACAATTGCTACAGTATGTGTTTGTTACCAATTACAGTTGAAGTTTATTTGTTGGTAAAACAATTTTTCATATAGCTAAGGGCAGTTCAGGTCACAAGAGGAAGATTTTTTTTTCCAAGGAAAACAAATGTCACCATTGGTTGGACTTGATCTTTTCCAACCTAAACCTAAACAATTCTGTGATTCTATGGTTCTATGATCTGCAAATGTTGTTAAGTTAATGAAAATGGGCTAAAATCAATAAATATAATATGACATAGCCCTCATTTGACCAGAGGTTCAGGTTTCAGAGACATTTGCACAATTCCCACTGATGCCTGTCTTTTTCTTCAAAAGCAGAACTTCACCTGTCTATTAATATTTTACTTTACTATGTGTGGTTTTGTTATTTATCTGTCCCTATGAGTAACTCACAACTTTATTGGATTTGTGCTAACCTCATTCCCACAAGATTCAGATGTGTAATCTTCTTACATTTCCCAAGTGAGGAAACAAAATGAAGAGAGATCAGAAACTCGGTTTTGACAATTCTGCCTACCTTGTAGAGTTCCTGACTCTGGAAATAACCTTATTGCTGCCAGTGAAGCTTTTTCATGGAGCAAATCACGGCTGTTACAGGTTTGAAGGGCATGTCTAAATCTTTGTGGAATCCACCTGAGCCGGCTCCTTAGTGATGAGTTCAAAACCAGCAATAGGGCATGAACTCCAGGCTCCTGACACCCAGTCTGGTACTTTGAATCCAAGCAACCTGTTTCCATCACAGAGCTCTGTACGCAACCCGTACCACCTGTGAAAGGTGTGGGGTGAAGCTCCCCAGGACACAGGCGAGCTGTGGAGCTGTGTCTCCTGGCCTGCAGCCCGTGGCTGCTCCCCTGCCTCACCCTGGCAGGCAGCCGCAGCTCCATACACCCCGCACCCCAGCTGCCGCTGCTGCGGGACCAGCCTCAGCTCCCTCTGCATCGCATAGTTTTGCTGTGGTGAACATTGTCTTGGGAAACAAGGGACAAGACGCCTTTTGTGTGACTTCAGCTGGACTGACTGGAGGTCAAGGGCCAGAGACCACAGTGCTTTAAATCCCATTTTCACAAGCAAATTAGTCTTCTTCAAGTGTTTTTCTTCATAGTTTGCTAGTCAAAACCTTTTATTATGCATGCTTCGGTGTCTCACCATTGAAAATACTCACATAGGTAAAAAGGAGTTGAACCTGTCATAGTTTCTTGGTATTTTAACTTGTTAGCCACATTAAAGTAGGATTTTTTAAGAACGAGCACCATCTTGTGGAAGTACATGTTCTGAGTGTGCTGAACAGCCAAACCCTGATGAAAGCTGTGCAGTGAAACTTGGGCACTGCAAGTTTCAGCAGCAGTAGACTTTATATACAATTTTACAGATGAGAATTAAGGAAATAAGGAAAAAATAAAAGAGGAAGATGAGATATTTCTTTTGTATCATCATAAGGATTCATAAAGACTAATTTGGAAGTATAAAAATAATTTCAGAGTTTACTGAAGTAGCTAAACTTTAAGATTAAATAAGGAGATACTTCTATGCATATTCTAGGATGACAAAGTGACAAAGCTAGATTTGAGGCTGATTCCTGAGAACATGAACTTTTTACTTGAAGTTTATGATTCTTGCACAGAAATTATCAGACACTGTAAGTTTAGGCTGTCCACTTTCATATAATTGTTTGCTACAGCAAGGCAATGTCCTTAAAAGGGAAGACATGGTACTGTCCTTTGCAGTAGAACCACTTATTACAGCCTGGATTTAAACCTATAATGAATTCATTGTAAAGCAGTCACTTTTGTACTAAATGTTATTATGCTGCAGGTGAAGTGCAGTCTTCTTAGACCTTCTGTTATGTTTGATAGTTCTCTGCACCTCTCTATACTGCCTGGCTTTGTTTTCCAGAGTCATTAAGTGTAAAAATGTCAAATAGTACTGCTTCATTAAATGGAAATGATAATGAGATGATAAATTTACTCTATTTATATAGGCTAATCAGTTTACTCAAGCTATAACTTATTTACATAAAATCTAAATAAATCAGCACTCAAAATTTACATTTTCATTGCACTTTATTTTCACGTGTACATGGCACTCTCAGATCCCCCAGTGTAGTTGCTATGGCTCTTAACATAGATCTGTTAACATGGAGTAGCTGTTAAAATCAGGCCTGGTATTGCATGCCCGTGATCAAGTCTGCACAATTGTCCCAGCAAGAATGCTGTCATCCACCAGGCAGCTGCATCACACTGACATTGATCATTTGGTATGGCAGAAGTAAAGCCTTTGTATAGGAGCATAAAAGTGTCTTGCTTCAAAACTAAATACAGGGTTTCTTTTGCCTTCACTTAACAGCAGAAGAGATTCTCCTATGACAAATATTCTGTTGCACGGGTATTATTTTAACATTTTATATATATGCTTTTATATATATATATATATAAAATAAATGTATATTTTCAGATATATACATACATATTTGCAGAATAATTCCCAAAAGTTGATTCAATGGCTAAGTGAACACTTTTACATTTTTATGCCTCTTTCCAACATATAACAAGCTTGCAATAACTGTTTTGTTGGTGGAAATGCAGTTCAACATGGGTATAACAATGACTTGCAAAAGTGCTTAGAAGTCCCTTTTGTATTACCAGAGTGGACTTCATAACCATGAAAATAATTTTTATATTCCCATTACATGTCCTACCCATCCTATAAAGCCATTGGTTGTTACTGTTATTCCATATCAAATGGTGTGTGTTTAAAGCAAGCACTAAATCAGACTGAAACAGACACTGATATGTGAATCGGTCTTTAAGCAGAAAATTTCCTGAAAATTTCCATTTAAGCTTTTGAAGGAGTCAGATTATTTCTGATGGCTTCCTGCAAAACTTCTTCAGACTGTAGTTTCTTTTTAGAAAGCAGCTTGTTCTTACTATTGTTGAAGGGTAGGCTAAGATGACTGATCACGGTGATACCTTTGTTCCTATCCTGGTAAGTGTATTTTGTCTGTGCTCTGGTAATGGCCATGTGTGTGTATTTAGGCTAAAAGCTTATATTAAAGCCTTAAATTTTGAAGTGTCTACCTCCAGGGAAGACAGATCAAAATAAGCACAAGCTATATATTACACTCTCATCTGAAAGATCAGTAACTGAGACTTTTTAACCAAGTATGATAGAAAAACACAGGTGCTGCCAAGTAGAGGAGACTGGAGATCTGAAGTCTGGTATGCCCTTTAACTATGCTTAGAGATACATACTTCCACAGATAATGCAAGAAATTTTGAGGGACATTTTAACTATCCAGTTACAACAGGAATTGCCTTTTTGTTGGTGGGGTTTTTTGGAGGGGTATTGTTTTGTTTTGGAACTTTGAATTAGAGATAGAAATTAGCATCTTGTACTTGGGTAAGCTATGATTTTTTCCAGGTTGTTTTTTTTTTTTAAATTATTTTATCCTAAAATTCTAAATGTTCTGTGCACATAGGTAAATGATCATTCTTTAACTTGAAACCTACAAAGTTCTGGAATGAAAACTCACAGAAGTAGGCTGTACATGTTCTAAATTATCTGGTTTTGAATGACTATTCTGATAGATTTGACATTTGTTACCTGTCCCTCTTTAGTTGCCACTTTGCAGGTTTTGGGAGAACGTGGTACCTTTCACTTCGCTCAAAACCTATGCAGCAGCTTCAGATAATCACCTCTCTACTTGGTGAGAGATTCCTACCCTTGGTCTGGGTCACCTCATGTTTTGATGGAAATGAAGATTTGCTTTCATCCCCACTACTGCAAATCACAATCCAGTGCAGCAGTGCAAATCGTTTTTATTAGTAGTTTGAGTTACTGTTGCAACCTACAAAGTGTAATGTGTGTGAGTGAATCTCTGTGAAAAAGGCAGAATACTATAAATGGGTATACATACCACTTTCTATAGTTTAAGAAAATCATTGCCTTTACTCATGTCTGTTCATGTTTAGGATGTGTGAAAAGTTTCTTAGTGTTAGGAACAGCTTTTCCTCTTTTGGTTGTATATGTGATGGGTGCCTCCTTCTAAAATCACACTTCTGCCTGGAATCTAACAGCTACCGCTCTACTGGAGATGAAAGGAAGGTGGTGTAATTTTATCTTTGTTTTGTCTGAGGGCTTTTTCTCCCATGCCTCATTATTTCTTATTTAGAAGACTGCTTGAAGGTTTGTTCTGTTGTGTTCTCTCTTTTATATATTCTGCAGTTGCTGCAAAATATTGAGATTTCAATGTGTACAGCAAATATATCAAAACAAAATCAGAAAAAAACCCTCCTTCTTGTTCTCCCCTTTCCCCAAATATAAGAAATTCTAGTTTCTGTAATGATCTTGGCTTTGTAGAATTACTCAAACTTGTAGAAGACTGTGGGATGTGTATTCATACCAGGAGTAGTTGTTAACTTCCATTTTATTATATGTTTGAAACTCATTTCAAGAATCCGGCCCTGTATTATGTAATTTGTCAGGATTCATACTCATCCAAAGAGGTCATTAAAACAATTACATGCAAGCTAGTGGAAAGCTATGTTTAAACATTCTACACGAAGCACTTGTTTTTACATACGCTCAAAAGGAAATGTTTCCTTGCCAAAAGCTGGGTAAAACATTCTGGTGTGTTTTGATGAGGTGAACATTAAGGTGTTGTTTGTTATTTGGTGAACAAAAATATGCAGTCATCAACTACTCTAAGTCATGGTCTTTGTGTGGCCAACAAACCACAATTTGCCTGCTATACTGTGTGTTATCTTTCTGTAGATTCGTCCCAGCCCGGGCAAGCATGGTCCCTGGGGCTGCTGCCTGCTGCTTCTTGTTAGAACCCTGAGTCAATAAGCTTCAGTTTGCCCAAGTTTGATTTTGTACAGAGCAATCTTTGCCCTTTTTTTTTTAAATAGTAGTTAATTCTGAGGTCCATTGGCTTTTCAGTTGTGCCCGTAAGTCCTTTTCCTCGATTCCACTTCTGCAGGCAGTCTGCGTTTTCAGCTGGGCGTTTAAGAGAGCTTTAGGAACATGTGTAGAATACAACACATCTATATATGTTTTATGAGTTGATTACTTCTGGCTCCAACACAGCTAGAAGTCTGGAGAAACTCTGTACCTGACAGAACTTTCCCAGTTTCAGAGATCCTATTGCTTCAGGTTTTTTACCATTCTCAAGTGGGGATTTGGGGGTTTCTTTTGGTTGCTGTAGGTTTGCTCAGTTCTGTTTGGCCTGGTTGGGTGGTGTGGCAGATCCCCCACCTGTGCCAGAAGTGCTCCATGTGATCCCATGTCTCAGAGGAGAGGTGACTCCCACCAGCATTTGCTTTCCTTGTCATGCGCTGTCTTTGTATTTTGCCACCCACTTGCAGAGAAGGCGAAAACTTGTTCTCCCAGATCGCCAGTCCATCATTTTGCTTAAGGCAACTGTAGCGACATATCATGAATCAAGATGGCTGGCAACAAATGGCAGAGTCTGCATGGTTTTTTACCCCATGATTGAATAATTCCACAGTAATAAATTCAACAAGAAATGTTAGCACTTTTTCCTGCAGAGTTAGAAAGTTTTGAAACATACTCCTAATGCAGAGACAATTCTCAGAAAATTTCAGCCTCACTGCACTTTATAGCACTGTTTTTACAAATGCCCATATACAAGTAACACAGTACTACTAGAGAACAGATGTGATTACTTCTTCTGTACTGCTTATTTTGCATGAAACATAAGGACATACAGTTCTGTACAATTTTTCAGAAGGGATACGAATCCTTGTCCCACTCACGTGAGCTTTAAAACTCACTCTAGTAAGACTGTAATTTATGTTTGCTATTTAAATGAGTTCAGTAGTCTAACAACAAATGGAGAAAAAATTCATGAGAAGTATTTGGTACTCCTAACTGTCAGTGATTTTGAAGGCTCATCTTAAACCTTTCCCTAAAATATGCACTACAGACTACTGCTGAACAAAGTTGCTTATGTGCATGTATGTTTGCTAGACTGAAACTCTAGAGAATTATCGTGTGTTAATGTCTGGCCTTTTTTCCAAACTTTAGAATATCCAGAAAACAATAATCCAGAATTATGTCCCATATTTTTCCAGATGAAATATTTTATGTATGTATTAAAAATAGGTTACAATTCACCTTGCTGCCTTTTCTTTTGAATGAGGCAACAAACCTATTTAATTTTGAAAACAGCCATAATGACACTTCCAAGGACCCCTGGTTTGCTTCCCCTTTAATTGCCTTCTGCTTCCATTGGAACTGTTTGTCACTAATTTTAAACAATACGTAACACAAAGGATTTCTAAAACTATTGTAACTGTGTGCATTAGCTATGGGAGGACTATAAATTTGAATTAGCTAAACGTTGGCATGTCTTTTTGCCAAAAAACAAATCAAGCTTGCAGGGAAGTTTGATTTTGTATGTAGTTACTATTTATTGGCTCTGTTAGAGTAATAATGAAACAGTAACAGACCAGTGAGTGACTTAAAACTTTGATAGTTAATATAAAGCTGCCGTGCTGACATCAGAGAGTTGTGGACACATATTCTTAACTTTTTCCTGTTTTGCTTTGATCTCCACCAACAATTACGGACTGAGTAATCTGCGTTACATAACAAGCGCCCAAATCTCTCTCACTCAGCCGTCCATCGATTCCTTTTCCAAGAAGCAGGCGCTTTGCAGGGGCACGACGACTGGTGGGGAAGCCCCAACATACGTCATTTTTCCCAACATTACCCTTGTTCCTGTGAAAGACTTTACACCTCCCCAGAATTATCGCCTGTCTCCATCTCTTGCCACCCCCATTTCCTTTACTGATGACCTCCCAGAACATCCTTAACGGATCTCCACAAGCTGCACGGATGGGGCGCGGTTCCAGGCAGCGGGCTCGGCCTTCCCCGGCTGCAGCCAGAGGCCTGGCAGCAGATGGCAGTCAGGGGACGGGGATCGGCGAGGGCTCCGCTGTCGCCATTTGTTTTGCTGGTATTTGGGGGTGTTACACAAACCGGGAACGCGGGCCTGCAGGAGAGGGTTTCAGCTGATTTCAGAAAATCAGCCTTTTGGCTTCTCAGGCCTGAAAAGGAACGAGTTGTTTTCGTGCTTCAGTATAGTATCTTTAACTGGAGATAATGCCTTATAATCCTGTAGTTTATTGATGGTCGCTTCAGGTTTAAATCCTGCATGAGACGTTATATATTGCTAGGAAGATGTCTGTTTTCCTCATGTCATTTAGCAAATAACTCTTGCTAGGAATAAAATGAATCGTGCACATAAATCCTCATTTCCATGTTCATTAAAAGGAAAATAGGCCTCTAGAGCATCAGTGTCAACTTGGCTATTCTTACCCTAAAGATTTACTGCCCAAGCCCATGTTAAATTTGTGACACAGATCACTGCATATCTGAGCAATTACCTGATTCACATGTATTGTAATACTGAATGTTTGTAAATGTCTGTTAACTGCATCCTGCTTCACTGAGATTAGAAAGTGGGCCCTTGTGTTTTAAATAAGATATGCATATATATCTATCTATATATCTTACAAATACAGGCTGGGCAGAGAATAAGTTGAGAGCAGCCCTCAGGAGAAGGACTTGGGGGTGTTGGTTGATGAGAAGCTCAACATGAGCCAGGAACACGCGCTTGCAGCCCAGAAGGCCAACCATACCCTGGGCTGCATCAAGAGAAGGGTGGCCAGCATGTCGAGGGAGGTGATTCTGTCCCTCTACTCTGCTCTCGTGAGACCCCACCTGGAGTACTGCATCCAGCTCTGGAGCCCCCAACATAAGAAGGACATGGACCTGTTGGAGCGGGTCCAGAGGAGGGCAACAAAGATGATCAGAGGGCTGGAGCAGCTCTTCTATGAGGACAGGCTGAGAGAGTTGGGGTTGTTCAGCCTGGAGAAAAGAAGGCAGCAGGGAGACCTTATAGCAGCCTTCCAGTACCTGAAGGGGGCCTACAAGAAATCTGGAGAGGGACTTTTTACAAGGGCATGTAGTGATAGGACAAGGGGTATTGGCTTTAAACTGAAAGAGGGTAGATTTAGGTTAGCTATAAGGAAAAAATTCTTCACTGTGAGGGTGGTGAGGCACTGGAACAGGTTGCCCAGAGAAGTTGTGGATGCCCCATCCCTGGAAGTGTTCAAGGCCAGGTGGGATGAGGCTTTCAGCAACCTGGTCTAGTGGAAGGTGTCCCTGACTATTATGGCAGGGGGGTTGTAGCTAGATGATCTTTAAGGTCCCTTCCAACCCAAACCATTCTGATTCTATGGTTCTATATACTTAAAAGCCTGCTTAGTGACTGATACATAGCACACTCTGCCTATTTCCTATATATGGAAAACCATGATACTGAGCAGAGGTTAGTGTGGCATTAAACCTGTGCATTTTTAAAATAATTTCTTGAACCATAGAGGGTTTTTTTTTCTTCTTTTTAAGTATATCAGCAGCTTCCCTAAGCATTTTTCTAAACCCTCCACTTAAAAGCCAGCATGCAACTTTGATGTGACCTTTGGTAGGATGATTCACAGATTATTTTTGCATGAATACTTTGATACCCACATTTGTTCTCTTTGTATCTGCAATTGCAAGTCATAGGGGGATAATTAGTTTTGTTTTAGAAGCAACCACAATGCAGTGGGAATGCTGCATCTTTCACATAAGCAGAATTCCTTTAAAGTATCTCCCTTTTTACTTGTCTTTGGCTTTGTTTTCCTGTCTTTCTTTCTCAGGAAAGATCCTCATCTTTTTGAAGACATTCTCAACAGTGCATAATCATTGGAGAAGGCTGATTTTTAAAATGCCTCAAGTGATAGAAACACAGTGCAAGACATAGGGAACAGGGTAATATTTAAATATGTGCAAAAGTGTGATACAAAATTTACATCAGCACAGAAGCCAAAACCTAAAGCTTTTTCTTCCAATTATGTCATCTTTCAGCAACAAGAAACCAGAAAGTATTCTGTTTTTTGGCTGGAACTTTGGGAAAGGCTGCTGTTCACCCCACATAGCGCTGTTCTCATGTGCTGCTCACAGACCTCTCCTTCTGCCGATTGAATAGTATAGAAAAAGACTGGCTCTGCTATCACTTCTTTTTTTTATTAGTCGAAGTAGAAAAAGATATTGCGTCTTAGCATTCATTGTGCTAGACAATTCGCTTGAACATGTGCATTGAAGATGCTTGTATGCTGAATTGCAGGGAAAACCCAATGCAAGAGGGATAAGTCCTCACTTGGATGATAGATGAAGTGTTTTGTTTGGCGGTAATTGTGTAACCGGCCCACTGTTACTCCCTCATCCTTTTGTTTATGTAGCCTAGTTTCACGGAAAAAGCTCCTCATCCTCCAATCTAAGCCATTTTCTTCCCTGTGTCATCTTTGCAATATCTATGCAGCAATATTCTGTGTCAGCAGAAACACTGCTTTGTAAGAGTTTTGAAACCTACTTATATAGTACAACATTTGTTTTAATTAGCCTAATAGTTTATTGTAAGTCATTAGGGGATGCATTTGGTAGTTGCAGTGTTCATAGCGTGTTTGTTGCAGTGTTTAGGTCAGTGGTATTTTCTGTATCAGCTGGAGAAAGAGTGTAAAAGTACTTTCTGCCATCTTCAGAACAAAACATCAAACGAGGTCTGAGCCAAGTACATTTTAATGAAAGCAACATTTTGTTAATTGTTTCTATAAAATCTAGCTCACAAAATTCCTGAAGAAGCCAATAAAAAAGAGGAAGAAACCCCACCTTTATCAATGCCTAAACCAGACTTTCATTGTATAACCTACCAAATCCATAGAACAAAGACATTAATGTTGAAAATAACTCTTCTGATGGAAATGGTCCAGTTTATTTTTGACAGCAGTGTTTTTAAAGATGTTGTAGTTCATCGCTCTTTTCTTAAATTAATGAATGAGCAAAAACATTCAGTGCTCTGAATTTAGCCACGTGATCCTAGCTCAAACTTAGGTCCTAAATCACCAACCAATCATGAAGTAGGTTATTATGAATGCATATATATTACAGCTTTAAGAGTTGATTTAGGAAACACTGAAAACTGTTAAAATGAACATCCTGTCAAAAGTTATTTACTATTATTACTGATGCAGAACTTTTTGTTCTGTACTTCTAGATTTTTAGGGCAATATTATTCATTACTGGAAGTAATTTGTTGTAATGAAGAACTGATCACAAAATAAGAACTTACCAGTGAATACTTTAGCACAGCTCAGCTGCTAGAGAAATATCTGTGTCTCTGACTTATCATAGATGCTAAGCACCCATCATTTCTGTGGACAGTGATAGGATATGAGGATGCTCAGCACGTATTGGACAGGGCCTGTGGTTATCAACGCTTCCTGGCAATCATTAACTGAAACAAAAGGGGGGGAAACAGGTTTTAATTAAAAATTTCTTCTCCAGAGTCAGCTGCTTGTAGCTGCATATTGCTGAAGGGTGAAATAATTTGTGAAACAAATGGAGTGAAAAAAAAATTAGGTTTAAAGCCCCTCAACTTTTACAAGCAAAGGTGCCTACAGTTTTATGCAATACATCCGTCTGCAAGATTCAATATGTTCTATACTCTGGTGGTTAAATCATGAACACTTAGTGAAGGAGGATGTCTTTTGGACTCTGCTGTGTCACTGATTACAGCTATTAAGATGGTGGAGTGAGGCAAGAGAACAGAAAAAGAAAAAGCCTGCCTTCTGGCTAAAGCTGTTGAACACCTCTCTGAAGCATGCTGTGCTGCCTCTGCTACAGACTACTTGTGTGATTTTGGTCAAGTCACATAAACATAAATCTTAACAGACAATCAAGAGCTGGTCTTGACACATGTTCTCCATTCTTAACTCTTGAGACCATCTAAAGTTTGCAGGTCTCAATCACTCCCAGTAAGAATGACAAAATTTCTTTGGTCACATAATATTGAGTTAGCTGAAAAAAGTTGTGTAATGTACTTCATGTTGGATGTAAAATTAGCTGATGCTTTTGGCTGCAATTTTCCAGTGTCACTCAGTCTGAATTAATGATATATACTGGAAAGTAAAAAACAACCTCATCTCAAGTTGCACAAGAGAAATTAGACTTTTAATCACTGGGATGCAATAGCAATATAGATAAATACAGATTTTTCTGGGTGGGTGTTAGCAAGACTCAGTTAACTGTAATGCCAGGTCTTAAGGAATTGAATACCTTCTTGTTCAGACACCAACATCATAATGTTGAAAATATTTTTAAAACCCTGCCAGGAGAAAAGAAAAGATATCAGACCACAAAGAGTCATCGTCCAGAGTAGTTCATTACACTGAATTTTAGGAAATTTAAAAGAACTCTGGAAATATATTCAATATAGAAGCTTTTCATGAAGATCTGATCTGCCAAGTCAAGAAAACAAGCCCACCTGAAAGTACTATGCAACTGCTGCTTTCTTATTTCCATAAGATAAGAAACACCTCCATACCACATGGATTTAATGCTTAGAATAGAATACATAAAAGGATAAAAATTATCAGAAAGAAAACACGGACAAGCTGGATCAATGGGCTGAGGCCAATTGTATGAGATTCAACAAGGCTCAGTGCTGGGTCCTGCACTTGGGTCACAACAACCCCATGCAATGCTGCAGGCTTGGGGAAGAGTGGCTGGAAAGCTGCCAGATGGAAAAGGACCTGGGGGTGCTGGTTGACAGATGGCTAAACATGAGCTAGAAGTGTGCCCAGGTGACCAAGAGGGCCAATAGCATCCTGGCCTGTATTAGAAGTAGTGTGGCCAGCAGGAGTAGGGAAGTGATCGTGCCCCTGTACTTGGCACCGGTGAGGCCGCACCCCAAATACTGTGTTTCAGTTTTGGGCTCCTTACTACAAGAAGAACATTGAGGCACTGGAGTGTGTCTAGAGAAGGGCAACGAAGCTAGTGAAGGGTCTGGAGAACAAGTCTGATGAAGAGCGGCTGAGGGAACTGGGGTTATTTAGCTTGGAGAAAAGGAGGCTGAGGGAAGACTTTATCGCTCTCTACAACTGCCTGAAAGGAGGTTGTAGTGAGGTGGGCATCAGTCTCTTCTCCCAAGCAACAAGTGGTAGGATGAGAGGAAATGGTCTTAAGTTGTCCCAGGGGAGGTTTAGTTTGGATATTAGGAAAAATTTCTTCACTGAAAGGGTTGTCAAGCACCGCAACAGGCTGCCCAGGGAAGTGGTAGAGTTCTCATCCCTGGAGATGATTTAAAAGATGTGTTGATGTGGTACTTAGGGACATGGTTTAGTGGTGGACTTGGCAATGTTAGGTTTATGGTTGGATTCAATCTTAAGTGTCTTTTCCAATGTAAATGATTCTATGATTCTATATGGAATCTTTTATGGAAAAGGATAGCAAAACTTGGAATTCAAATGTTACACTGTGGTTCATACATACGTTTGTTTCTTTATGCAAGCATCTCCCAAGGATTGAGATAGACTTTTGCTTCTGCAGGGCTATTTCTGCTGTCTAGGATGTTGAAAAAAGTGGTATTTCTTGACCCAAACATATTCTGAATGAATCAGTAGTTGTCAAAAGATGCCTTGAATAGGAATGTCTTTCACCTTCTTACCCTGGAAAAGATCTGAAACGTTTTGATCACATCTAGTCTCCTCTATTTTAAGACAACTCTCATTTCATTAAGAATAAGGTCAAATGTTTTAAAACTGAGCCCAACACTGTAAAAATAAAATAAAACACCACCACCAGCAGCCCATCAAATTTGCTGTATTGCTTTTTGCCTTGGCTATTACATGATCCAAATGTTGCCTTCCACTGACACATTTTTCAGCCCGTTCTTTAGTACCTTATGCAACTATCATGGAATAGTTTCTAACTTTTTTTTTTCTTTTTCATTTTTAGCATGTTCTTCTCATGTTTCAACAACTTTCTGTCATCCTCTTTTAATATTGCTAAGACTTTTGTATTTCTAGGAATGTCTGCTTATGACATGAACCCTCTTGGCTAGACTATGGACATTGCTGTATAACTTACGTGTAATTTGCATTACAAAAGTTGAACATTCACCAAGATCAGTTGTTTTCCACACTGAGCTACTGTTCTTCTATTCTGGGACTGAAATTTTCATCTAACTTCAAGATATTTTTAAGATATATACTTCCTTTGGCCAGTTCTATTTCTGTATCATGAACTGTATTCACCTGAGTTCTGACATCTGATTATAAGACACGTAAGCCTTGTGCAATGTTTTGTTTCTATCTTTTTACATTTGTCTTTTCCTGTGGGTTCTTTGCAAACAGGTTTTCCCTTTAATAGCAAAAAAACTTCTATTTTTTCAAATTTGTATCCTTTCCTGCTTTATCTACTCATTTTTGAAGATTAGTGGGATATGAGTTTCTAAGTATTTGCTTGAAATACAAGATATTTTCTATGCTCTTGACAGCCCCCATATAACTTGCATTATATTCTTTTGGCTTGTTTTTTTCTCCTGCCTGTCAGTTGGGTTTTGTCCCTTTGCATTTTTTGTATTTCTGTTATGTTTCCCATGTGTTCTTTAACTGTGTTGTACACGTGTGCTTTGTCCTTTGGTTTGGGACCTTTGTGTGTGTTTCTTTGCATTTGCTGCTGTGGTAAACTGCCTGAATCCTGAGTCACCTTTCACGTGCTGTTCCATTATTAACTGTGGAAAGTTAATATCAGGCACTGGAACAGGCTGCCCAGGGAAGTGTTTGAGTCCCCATCCCTGGAGGAATTTAAAAGATGGGTAGACGAGGTGCTTAGGGACATGGTTTAGTAGTGGACAGGTATGGTTAGACTCGATGATCTTAAAAGTGTTTTCCAACCAAATCATTCTATGATTCCATGAGTCTTCCAAATGTTTTACATGGATAAGCATATAAAAAATTGCAAAGCTTTGACAACTTGCATCTTCCTATTCTCTCAGGCTTTATTTCAGACTACGTGCACTCTGTATTCAGGAGATAAGATTGCAGTATGTCTAGATAATATAACTTATGCCAAGTTTGTTCTAGATGACTTGCATATAAAGAGCCTTGAAGACTTGGCAGCACAGCTGCCAGGAATCAATGTTCATCTGTAGACAATACAGGCAGAGCACATGCTGTTTTACAGCAACAGCTAGGGATAACTGAGTGAAATGAATTAAAGCTATCCATCATCTATGTGGTACCAATCTGCATTCTCTCCCCAAATACAGTGTTGTATTCTTCAGTCAGAAATACAACTACTATACTGCATCCAGTATGATTTATCTTGATTGAAATTTTAGAGAGTTGATTAATATTGATCATTCATATCCTGTCTTTAAATATTACTCTAAACACCAAATGATTTTCAACAGCAAGACTGGAAATGCATGAAGTCTTTTATTACATGCCATAATTTTAAACCTTCTGGAAAGGATTGGCATGTTTATATGCCAGTAAATCAAACAGTAGTGGGAAATGTTCCTGGATGGTCAAACACAATCATCTGTAGTAGCAATCTATTGGCCCAGACCCTACCACACTTTTTGTTCACGCTAATTTACACTTCTTACAGACGATTCCTAAGTATGCTGTGGGAACAGGACTGTTGCAGGGACCATTCCCAATAAGTAGTTGAAAGTTATTGATAATAGTAAAAAGCTTATTTTTAGCCATCATGAAAAGGGGTGATTTTTAACCATGGAGGTTGATCTAATATGTCATTTTAAATCCACCTATAGCATCCAGTGTTCCACAACAGACGCTTTCTTCTCAAATAACTCTTTACCATTTTACCTTTTAGATGCATTAATTGCAAAAATGAAATTGCAGAAATTAGGAAGAATTTTTCAAGTTTCTTACAAAGCAAATGAAGTGATTACTGTTTAATTTAATATATGAACAGTTCAAAGACGTATGAAGCAATAAAATATCTTGTTTAGCTTGAACAGAAACCAAGTTCATCTGTTCAGATATTATGAGGTGGAGTGTATGTAATGGAAAATTATGGGGAGATAATCATGAATGAGTCATTTGAAATTTTAAAAAAATAAAATCACAAGTTTTATTTAAATTGTTGACTCATCTGTGATTTATTTCCCCAACTGTTCTATCTTGCTTGTCTGTCCAACCACGTCCATGGTCATCTTAGTTTTTTCAGTTAAACAGAGAGTACAAATGTAGAAAACCATTCTGCCATTTAATGAAATTTCTTTCTTGGTCAATGTCCGAAAGCTTTGAGTTACAATTTGTGTTTGTGCTTGTCTAAATTGGTTCATATGCCACCTGTTTATTCTGAGGTGTAATGTTGTTCAATCTTAGCAAACCACAGTTAACTGCAATTTCTGTGCTGTTTTCTATGCACCAGCTAGAAGGTTTGGAGTCTTGGTAAATGGACGGGAGTAGGAGTAAGATAAAATGTTTCCCTTTGATTTCCATCTGGATGTGCAGAGAAGGAGCAAGACATGTTCTGTCATGGTAAGCTGCTATCTGGAGATGTAGAGACAGTGAAAATTATTAGGGGTAAGAAGGAATTTTTAAGTGAATAGAGTTTGTCAGGATTAGCACTGTTTGATTAAAGGAGAAATAAACCACGACATATTTATGTAAAATGTAACTGCTATAGAGGAGCTACACCAAATGTATCTATTTTTTTCTTAACAGAATAGAGGCCAGTGAGTGAAGTTGAAAGATGAAAAAAATTAAAACTGATGAAGTAAAACAAATTATATTCTGTGTGTATTTTTTCTAGGGGTATCTTTCCCATAGGGTACTGCTGAGAATATGTACTACCTCAGACTCAGGAAAGGACTAAACTCTTGTATGGATAATGCAGGTTAAATCTCAGGTTGGCTTGTGCCATTTTTTTTCCAAATGCAAATTCTTCCCAATGCACTTCAATTTTCATTTTTTTCAATTTTCTACACATGACAAGTACTGTGATTTTGCTATTCTATTATCCATAGGTGCATATATTTTATATACATCTTAAGTTCATTATATGTCTGGTGCTCTACAAAATTTTAAGGATTTCCTATGCCATCTTAAAAACATATTAATTAACATTGCCTTTACTTGACACTTATCAAAATTTAAAGCTGCCTGATACTATATGAAATTCTAAATAAAATTCATAGCTTTGAATTGTAATAAATGTATACTGTATCCATTTAATGTACATAAGAGACATGTTCATGGTGCAGTGAACATGAAATAAGCACATAGTACTAAGAATTAGGAGTTGCCTGGCCTGATGTTCCTAAGTTATTTAACCTTGTAGATGTGATTTAACTTGTTCATGTCACAATATCTCCCTTTTTAAAATGTGAGTAATTTTGCAGTTAATTTTGCCGTGCTCCATGATGTTCTGTATTTTAGTCTGGGTTGTTACTCTTGCATGTGAATATAACAGCAGACTGAATCTGGATGTAACTGTGAATTTGTTGCTGCAGATGTTGCTTTTCACATAATTTGTTTTAGGAATTTCGCATAATTTGTTTTAGGAAAATATGAAAAGCCATTTTCAGGTTGTTGTTTCACATAGTTATAGGAATAGTTATTTCTAATAGTAAATTTCCCTCAGGTGTACTTAATCAGTGGTGTGGTTTTTTTGTCCTTGATTATCATACTTTCTTGTCATGTTTTGATGACTTGTTCAACATTCAGTTCAGGCTCCCAGGGTAGGATTCACTGCACCTAACTTCAGACATCTACAGCGTAGGCATTTCTGTCTTTACTGCCACCCACCTCTGTGGTGTGATTCATTTCAAACTAAAATAGACATCTAAAATAGGTCAGAAGCAGTGCCCCTTGAAAGTGCCTGTCTTTATTGACTTTAAAGGGAGGCTGTGATAATGCATAGAGACACTGGCACTTACACTGCAAATAGAGCCCACCAGAAGATGCTGATGTTCATTCCTGCCATTGCTTCCCTGAAAGAAGGAAATGGAAGAGCTACCTTACATACCTTGGCGAGGAGCTCTCAAAGTGGGGATGTAGTCCTTGCTCAATAGCAGCCGCATAATTCTCCACTTCCCCACCTGGTATCACTCCACCTGAGGCTCTCTGTCCATGAATAATGCTCTTCTTTTCATCTAGTGACTTTATAGTCTTACCATTAAGCTTTCAGCGTTTTCAAAACGAACTATGAGTACAGAACACCGGGCAGTAGTCATTTGCTGCCATGCAGAAGGGACAAGATGTTGTTTAAAGATGAGAGCAGTACTGTGTCAGTATCATAGTGTTTAATTTAGGTTTGACTACATTTTTATCCTTTTGTCAAGTAGCTACTTTTCCTGACCATCCTGTCCCAGTGTATCTTTTTAGACGATGATCTTTAATAAAGACAGTTCTCTCTTCAGTTAATATTGGCACACACATTTGTTAATTATTGATGCATCTTCATCTTGATTTTCTAGCTAGAGATATAGATTAAGCCATAAGAATGTTAAGAACATATATATTACACTGCTTATAAGTTTATGGCACTTTTTAGATACATGGCAAGATAAATCATGAATAATGCTGCTTAGTCACTTGCATAAATATTGAAGGGAATTTTTTTTCCTTTTTATGTCATCCACACTGAATGCAGAAAGATAATAAAACATACCTTATTTTTCCTATATCCTATAAATGCTATCTTACTTAATATCCCATCCTACTTTTTTTTTTCAAAACACATTTAATAAAGAATTAAGGTGTCTATTGTGAAGATTAAAACTTAGAAAGTCCTTTTTTGGGATTTAGCATGTTTTGAAGCCATTCAGCCCAAAGGTTAGGCAAATGGTGTTTTTATATTGTTGCCTTTTAACTTTTCTTTCAGAATTTTCAGGATGATAAATAGGATAATTGAAAATCAACATTAAATTAGCATTAAACAGAACAGCATATTCTATGATTGCCCAAGTCTGACTTATGAAGGAAATAAAAAATCAAAAATATTTAGTTTTATTTGAATTCACATTTCCTAGCACTGGAAAAGTATCTTTTAACCATATTTGTATATCATAATTTTCTTCCCAGAAAAATGCAACGTTTGCTTTTACTTAATAGGTATGCAGTTGCTGGGTCATTCTATATTTTTATAATAGCTTGTAAGAGGAAATGAAAGTCTGCTGAATCAAGAGCTGGAACAGCCATTTGCTCTCAAGACAGTATTGAATGTTTTGTTTTATAATCCCGTATCTTTTCTATGTTGGAAAGATTATTTTAGACAGTATCAGTACACAAACACTCCCACTGCACTTCTGAAAGGGAAAATGGCATCAAGAGGTTAAGGACAAGTGCAGAAGAAATAGGATAAATTTTTAGAAGAGACACTGTTTCTGCTTTCTACCGTGACCATTTATCTTTATAAGGCTATATGTGTGACAGTCAAGAGGTATGCCCTATAGCCAAGTCTTGAAGCCTTTTCAAGCTAATACGTTATTACTGGTTTGTGGTATGTACTTAAAGAAAAAAAAAGCATTAGAAGGTTTGATTGCTTGTCTTTAGCTATAAATGGGAATTTTTCATCACCTGTGGAAGACTACATTTTTGTGAATAGAGTGGGAGCAACAGGTCTGATATTTTCAAACTTGCTCAGACACTCCAAGTACCTGGCCTGTTATATGTACAGCAGTGAGAACTGATGCTCAAAATGGCATATAACAGCATCGGCAGGGCCGAAGCGACTTAGAGAGGCTATTCAAAGACTGAGCATCCTTGAAAATTAGATGAAAGATGTCTTCAATTAAACAACTGAATTAATTACTGCTTTTGGAAGTATGACTGTAAATATCGTTCCCTTTAATAATCCTTTAGCAGATTCCAATTCCAAGGGTTGTAGTCTCATTCAGAATTGTTGCACTAGTTAGCTTCATGACCAAAAAACTACTAGGGTAAATCTACTCTTGGGAATATTATTAGAACATCAGTAATATTTCAATTCTTGCACAATGTGAAAGAAGTCATGATTATGCAGTTTTATGGGTTTTATTCTGGTTATTCCTTTTTCTGTAGTTTACATTAATTTCATTCAGAAATATGTTAACTGACTTTATGGAAAAATTACACATTTTAATCGAGAAAGAAAACAAACAGACCTTCTTTTACAAAGGCCTACTGATATCCACAATCCTTACTCAAGTAAGTATTCCCAGATCCCATGTTGTGAATTTTAGCTTTTGATTCAGTTCTTTAAGTTCTAACTCAAAGGACCAGTTTAGCAACTTGAATCACTCATTAAGACAAAAGATATTTTCCAGATGGAACAGAAATAGAAATAAATGACAAAGACAATTGCCTTGGCACAAGCTTTCCTGACAACCTTTATCTTCTAGATATAATTCTGCTACTCAGTTTTTTAGTAGTTTACTCTCTGAATATTTTTTATACTTTTAGAACAGGATATATTTCAGTGTATATAAAGATTGAAGAATTGGTATAAAATAAATGAATAGAATCAAAATGACTATAATAATACCATTAGGAAGCAAAAATATTATCTGAAGGGAGGAGAGGCAGGTTAGAGAGGATATCTATTCATAGTGAACTGTGCTAAGTTGTAGTGCTTGAACACGTTATCTCAAATTTGTATCTTCTTTTGTTTTTCCATCATAGGCCCTCATCCTATTTTTAACCTCATGATGAGGCATATAATGTAAGATGTTCACTTAAAAAGAAAAAGCCTCTCTGCTGAGGATGATACATAGGCAGTGATTATCATCTCTTATGTTCTTTCGCAATTTCTCTCATCCTTAATGTACTGTGATCCTTTGCAGTAATTTACGTGATTTAGAGTCTACATTTACTGGTAAGAAACAACCCTTATTTTGCCAAGTACAGTGATCCGACTGTGTATAATGTTACAATATAAACAACTTAAAGGATGTAAATAACAAAAGTCATACCTAAGTGATACGATGCAAGGTGAAATAACAAGCTGACTGTTTTCATTATTTCTTTGCTACCATCTACAATCAGATTATTTTTGAATTTTTGGTCTTGATTCATCAAGAGTTAATGTTAGATTTGACTGGAAGCATATTAAAAATACTCATAAATGCAGTCACTGCTATGATTCTAAATTAAAAAGTGTCTTTAATTCCAAAGAGCCTCTAGACTTTTTCATGAAATATGTAGTTATGCCACAAAACAGAAGTGTAGTCATTCCTGGTATCAAAAGTGAATGGCAGAGGACACAGGTTGTGTACTAAATATAGCCTAGTATCTGGGCTTTTGGCAGTTGAAGCCCAAGAGTCATGGAGAAAAGTATGTATCTTTTCAAATCAGGTAGGGTACAATTTAGTGGAACAGAGATAAGTCTTCCCTCAATTTTTTGTTGTTTTGTTTCATTACACATTCTCTCAACTCTGCCATCCTTTCCTCTAACTCTCACTTTATGCTCAATGTCCAGAACACTTCTCTATATTCAAGCATTATGTTTTCATTCAGTTTCTTTTTTAGATTCACTTGGTGAGTCACTGTCATCAACACATAAATTAAAAATAGATAAAACCAGTGTTTATATCAGGTTCATTTCAGTTACCTAACAAGCTTCTGTGTACAATCTTGATTTACTGATGGCCAAGTTATATAGAGGAAACACAGATCCAGTGCTGAGGATTTGAAGTGTTTCAAGAATAACAGAATGGTACTTTGGATAGTACATCCCAGCTTTGTTGAACCAAGCAGAAAGGGAGTCAGATATAGAACTACTTAATCAATAAGTCTTGAGAGTGTGAGAATTAATTTCTTATACCTGCGATGGCCAGATTATAGTAGGCCACTGCTGCACAAGAGTCCGAGCTGTGGTCAACAATTGCCTGTCCAGAATGTACAAAAGGAAGGGAAATTTTGCTTCTGCCCAAGCAAACAAATTGCAAAATCAGTCTTTTGGACTTGCATTGTGGTTGCATTTGATGATTGTTGATTATGGACTGCATACTTGATAGTTTGTAGAAAATGTATTCTGGATTAGTTCCTGTATCCATAAACTCACTTAGATATTGAATCAGTGATTCTAATTTTATTGACCTTTTATAGCATAGAGATAGTGTTAGAAAAATGAATTCTGAAGTTTGCCATCTAAAAGATAAATGGTTATGAAATTTTGAAGTCGATTAGTGAATGTTGACTCTGTTTTTGCAAAATAATTGCAGTACTTGGTAAAATGTCCCAGTATAGACAATAAAGCAAGGGTACTTCGAAAAGGAATTACATTCATATCTGAATTTTCTCTGAACATTTCAGTCATTGTTCTTGTCCTTGAAAGGGAAGCCGTCATACAGAATATACCTGTTGGGACATGTTTTATCCTTTACTATTGCTGACATACAGTTTATATAGCTACCATGATATTTTCTTCTGCAGTGTACTTGCCTTATAGGTTACACAAATCCTTATGTTTGATGTTAAAATAGGGCTCATAAGTGCATACTGACTTGGTACCAGCAGTTGCTCTTGTAAGACACACTTCCCTGTACAAGCAGTGGTATTTATATATTCAAGATACAAAGCAACAAAGAACAATGATGGAAAATGTTGATAAGCAGCTCTTAATTACAGAAACAGGATGAATAACAGGCTTTACTTATCAATAAGATAAGATGATCTGTTTCTACAAGTCTTCCATTCTAAAACGATTTTCTGTTTGCACCAGAAGGCTGAAAGGAAGCAAAAACTTCCTTGTCCTATGTTTCATTTTCCTTAATTCTCTCTCCCACTTCACTTTCTTGGAGCTATACCAGCTGGGAAAGGTTAGTTTCTGAAACCTGACGTGAATGAGTTTTATACATTCTTTAAAGTATATTCATTTGTCAGATAATACGGGGTTTTGTTGCTTTTTTGATGGAAAAAAATGAAAATACTTCTGGTGTAGAACTTCATTAAATGAGCTAAAAGGAATTGTAAATTAATTTGGATGTGGAGAACAATTAGATGTGATGTATGACTTTAGGAAGGTATTCATTGCAATTTGATATGCAATTTGAATATCTTTTGTCTGAACTGTGGTAAAGGTTTAACATCTTTTCAGCCATTCATAGCTGAAGATCAGAACTCTTTAAACATTAACAGTTTTCAATTTACAGCAAATTCAGGGCATTTGAGCCAGATGAGTAATGTATCATGTGATACTCCCTCTATATTTATGTCTACAACAGCAGATGTTGAAGAAACATCAGTTCAGGTACAGTATTGTAGATTTTGGAAGCTTTGTAGGGTTTCTGTGAGTCTGTGAAGTAAAAGTGATGTTGTCTAGGTTTAATGTGAAAGCTCTGTAATGTTCTGAAAATCACACTCTCACTGCTCCTGGAGGAAGGCATGTTTTTTTAACATGGTTTTCCCTGATAGAGACAGAAATGAGAACAGTATGTGATATAAAGTCCATGTTTCTGGATAATTACTCACCTAATTTAATAAGAGCTGGTGATTTAAATCTTAACTCAAAACATCTGCTTTTCTATTGCACTACATATTCTGAAGAGAAACTATATCACTCAAGCCCTAGCATATGAAAAAGCTGTGTGTTTGTCAATTTAAAAAAGTGCATCTTGTCTCTGCAGTCAGCCATAGAAGTTTTTGTATTAGTGTCCCTGAATTTTCATAGTTCACATAGCAGTCTGATATATATATTCTTTCTTTTTTGATGTGTAACTTACTGTTTTTAATACATATCTATATATCTACATATCTACATATATGAACATATATCTACATTTGTATATCCTATAAAAACAGTATAAAAATTATAAAAATTGTAACAGTGTAAAAAATTATACCACACTGGAAGTTTTAGAGAGGGGTGCCTAATTAAAATGCAAAGTCAACATAACACATATATATTCAGAGCTTGGTAACTCATACATTCATTACATACATAATTGGAACTAAATCCATCTCAGGAGCATTGCCACATCTCATGCTTTTAAACAGGTAGGATTTTTTTTTTCTTTTCATATAGGAGATTTTTTTTTTCCTCCACTACAACTCTTTCACTTCATCGGAAGGCTCATTGGAGCAAGTGTTTGAACTGAGATTACATCCTTTGTAGCGCTTCTACCACTGAGCTGTAGTCACGGTCTGTAGGTCTGTTTCTGCATTTGTTCTGTTGGATCTGTTCTGTTTCCTTCATCCTGTTCCACTTTCTGCTCACTTTCAGGCCATGTTGCTTGATACCCAGCTTAGTGGTTGTGGCATTCAATTCGGCATAGGAGTCCTGGTTTCAACTCCTTGTTCTGAGGACATTGCTGAATCCCAGCCTCGGGGCTGCTGGCTTTTCTGAAATGGGACTGTCTCTCGCTGTAATTGTGAACACGCATTCTGCCATGGATCAGTTCATACTTTACCAAATTTATCTGTATTCTCACCAGTTCCTGAGAGGAGACTGGTTTCATGTTTTTCAGAAAAAATCTGGTTTACACAAATATTTTCAAGCTGTTTGAGTGTTGCATCAAAATTACTTTCTGATTCCATGAGGGTCCTGCAAGAACATGGTGTTGGCCTGAGCTAAAAGAAAATTTATAGTCATTACTAGGAGCATTTTCACATGACGTAAAAGTTAGTGGAGAGCTAGAACAACAGTTATATTGCCGTGCCTTCTCTCCAGATCTATACTGACTGTCTAGGGAGATGTGTTCATTGGAACTTAAATGCAGGGGGAGGGGAGGCTTTTGGGTTTTGTTGTTGTTGGGTTTTTTTAAGTGCAAATTCCTTCACCTAAGCAGGAAATCCAAAACAACAGATAAAAGATCGTGAGCAGTATTTTGAAAAGCAGTATGTTTTTCAAAATAATGGGCAGATAAGTCATGGTGGACAGTGATTCCAGTAAGAGCTCCCAGTGGAAGGCTGCAGCTAGAAGAAGATGTACAGTCCTTTAGGAACAAATAGGGAAATAACAAGTCAAAATACAGCAATAGTGTTATGATCATGAAAGACATTATTGCAATTGTCACTAGAGAAGTTATGTTTAACTTTGGTATTGACCATTTCTTAAAGATGTTGACAATATTGGTTTAGGAATTACCTAGCTTAAGGGTTAGCAAATGCCCACTATGGGAAGATGAACTGAGTTTACTATATCCCTGGTAGAAATGAGGATTAAACAGTGACAGTTCAAGTAAGAGAAGTGCAAACTAATAGGTACAGTTATTTAGCAGTGAAAGTAATTGTCTATTGGAGAAATGTACATAGGATTTTGCACATGAATTCTTCAAATTATGCAATTGGTGAGGAAACTAAGAGGTAAATTCCTGTCATCTTTCAGGGCAAACAATTTTAAGTGTCCATAAAGGAAACTTTATTCATTGCACTGTGGGGAAATAGCACGTTTGGTAGGTAGATTTTAAAGAAGAAAGTATCAACTCAGAATAAAAGGTTCTATACTCAGATTACCAACAATCTGATGTCTTTCCTTTGACCAGCTGAGGGACCCCTTTGCTAATACCATACGCATCTAGATCTTCTGGAAGAGAACTCAAATAGGGAAGAATAATCTGTAATCTGAAATCTGGGTCTCAAGAAAATGTCCCAGACAGTAGTTTTGCTTTGATTCAGTAAATGTTATAGAAGCAATATCATGGTAATGATAAGAAATTGTTAGACATGACTAGGATCTAAGAGGATTTTTTCTCTATGGTTTACAAAATGTGGTTATTGTGGTATGCACCACACTGCCATACAATTTTAAGCAGACAGACATCTCTGCATCTATCCCAACTCCTTTCATAGTCATTTTACTTTAGAAGCTGTGTTATCTTTGGTTGCTAAAAGCATTAAGATAAAACAGAACAGAAAACAGGCAGCCTGGCAACTCACCAGGCTTTTAGATTTTTGACAAGTTTCATTTTGAAAGTACCATTTCTTAAGTGGTTTCTCTGTCTTTCTTTTAAACCTTATGAATAAAATACAAAGTGCTTGACAGAACATGTAAAGTTAGTTTTCCAGCCACTTTACATTTTTTACCCTTTACTGAAACCTTACTTTTCAATTTTTGTAAATGGAACGCTTATTTTTTGTTTCTAAAAGGTGTCAAGTTCTTTGAACATTACTTTATTTAATGTCTTCATGTAGTTCAAATGATCCGTGTGTGAAGAAAAAATGCAGTCAGTGCATTTTGGATGTTCAGTGCCGGTGTTCACAAGCATTATCGACCTTAAAAAATAACTTTTTTAAGATACCGTGTATTGCTAATGAGCTAAGCTGCAGGTCTATAGCTTTGTGAAGCACAGATTTCAACCTTATACTTAGTAACATTAGGTAAACCTTTCCTAAAGAGAGATTCAGACTAAAGATGATGAAAAAGAATTAGAAAAGAATGAGAAAAGAGAGGCTTATAATGTGTATTATATTTAAACTGTCTGTAGCTCTGTAAACTGTCTCACAAATATTTATTTCCCACTATCTGCAGTCTATAGTAGCACCCAAAAATTAAGAAATATAAAAAATACTGATTTGGAGAGCAATATACTTTTTCTTTTCTCTAGGCAAGACAGTCAAAACAAAAAAAAAAGCCCCACCTTCGTGTTATTCAAAGCAAGTTGGTATGTGTTAACATAGCTATCAGCAACTGCAATGACAAAATTATCATTGTTATCAAATACAGCTATAAACTGAACACAAGGCATGCTTCAGGTTAGTCAGAAGAGGTCCTCTGTTTTTCACTGTGCGTGCTTGCTTGAAATGAAACTGTGTGTTATTGGTTAGCTGGGATGCTTAGCATAATCACTTTGCAAGGCTGTGGTGGAGGGAGGTGATTATCACTGAGAACAGATGGGGAGGTCCAAAGCATTGCCAGATTCTGCACTAGCTCCATGTACTGTAGGTTCTAGCTCTCTTTTCTTCGGCATTTCTAAT
The DNA here is from genome assembly GCA_034008185.1 of Gorsachius magnificus. Lineage (NCBI taxonomy): Eukaryota > Metazoa > Chordata > Aves > Pelecaniformes > Ardeidae > Gorsachius > Gorsachius magnificus. Next base: position 173,087,553 of record CM067081.1, read on the forward strand.
TTTTATTCACTCTGCATATTTTGAAGGGCTAGCTGAGCTAGAGGTCAGGGAGCGATGACCTTACAGTTTAGCTGACAGATGTAGGAGTGGGGAATTCAAAGTGCTGTCACTATACATCTGAACGGATGGGGCAGACTGCATTTTGTACGATTACCTCCCTAAATGTATGAAAGGATTTATCTCCGAGCTTAGCACTCTATTCTGCATCTGTAGCTCTCTGTGGATTGTATTGTGTGTGTGACCAGAAATGATATTCTCGGATATGAACACTGTCTCTGCCTCTCCTAAAGTGCATCCTCCTAATGGGACCCGGTTTTATACTTTTCAGGTAAGTGAACTTTAATAAAACTGAAAGGATTTTTCTTGGTACCTAAATGGTAGGTAAATTTTGAGTAAGAGTAACTAACAGATTAAGAAGCTTATAGGTTAATTAGTTTTGTACTGGTGGGAGAAAATGTATAAGAAATCAATATCATCACAGTAAGTTTGCTGCCTTAAAAAATTAGCGTGTAAATTGTTCCTAAACAAACACAAAATTGCATCCACAATGATTTTGCTATTGATTGTCTTTCCCAATAATATTATCATCTTACAATTCATTAGAGTTATAGTTCCTTAGATGGACCCACACTGTCTTTCTTTTTAGTTCAGATAAGCACTGTGTTGGAATTATCAGAAAATCCAAATTCATATTATACAAAATAATATTTTAAAAACTTTGTATGCTGTACCTATCTGGATTTTTTTCTATTAATCCTGAATGTAGTTTCATGCTAGCTGATGCTTAATTAGATTTATGTGGATAGTAATCATACATGGGAAACTGATAGAACAGCAGAATCTATTGTTAGGATTATTGAGGTTCTCAGTTTTAAGCCAAGTTTTGCCTCATTCAGGTAAATAAGCTTGTGTGCTTAGCTAAAGGTAAGAATTTATTATATGCTCTAAATCTAATGTGCAAACCAGTGTAATTACAACCATCTTTCAGTAGCATTTAATTAAAAGAAATCTTCAGTGCCTTGGCTCTGGAAAACTATGTAATCCTACATTAACATTTAACAATAACACCATGATGCCCCTCCCACCCCCCCAAACCCCTGACCCAGCTGCTCCTTATAGCACTCTGCAGGGCCCTGCAAGGCAATTCAAACACTCCACTACTTAAAGTGGCAATAGCTTTTTCAGCTCAGCCTCTGATACAGTTAGGATTTAAATAACCTTCCCATTCCTGATTGTGTAACAGTTTTGTCTTTTTGGTTACTTTATGCTATTGTAGAGTGATGTCTTTAGTATGTAATAAATCCTGTGTGTGCTACCAGGGCAAACAATCTGAGGCAATTAAAAGTTGAGCATAAAATGCATGGCAAACTTCTTTCACAAAATACAGGTAACCCATTCTTTGGGTCCAATAACTGCATTTCATTCTTGTCTTCCTTTAATCCATTGTTTTTAATTTTACTGTCTTGCCCTTCTTACAGTGATATCAAATGATAGTTGAGGGCTGTGCAGAAAGAGTGGCATCCTCCTAACAGTGACGATCTGCTGATCCTGGCAGTGATTCAGAGACATGAATGCCCCAGGCCTGTTCCTCTACAGCATGACTACTTTTTTCACACACTGACATCTGAATATTCTGTACAGCCTCCTGTAGCTATGCTCTTAAACACAGTTCCTGATGTCAGGTATTCTTTCTGAGTGTTTTGAGTTGAAAACATCACTAAAATTAGGATGTTTGGTTGTGATACCAAATTGACTATTTTATTATGTGGTACTTTATGAAAGTAAGCACTAGCAATGAAGTATATAGGTTTTTTACAGCGTGTATTGTTGCTGCTACCAGTCTCTGTGATTACTGTAGACATTATCCCACATACAAAAAATTCTCTTAAAAATTATTTCTTCCACTGATTTTTAAGCTGAGGGGACAATAAGAAAAATGGAAATATAACCGAACTTCCTGTTGCATTCTGGATACTTTAAAGAGCAATGTAGAGTTAAAATACCTTGGAATGTAAAGCTGGTAATTCAGGACAGTCTGTGTTTGCGTTCTAGAATGGCTTGGTGTTATCAGTGTTAGAAGAATCCCTGAAAAACTTAAAAAAAAAATTCCACCAAAGAGAGCCTATATTTTCCGGTGTTGCCTTTTAAAAATTATTTTTTCTGTTTATTTGTTTACATATGTGCAGCATAAAGAAAGATCTGTGAAGCAACTTTCCACTCCTTGCCTTGGCTTCCTTTGTTGTTCCTTGCTTCCTAGCTTTTTGTGGTATCTTCTCTTTCCCTCTTGAGTTACTTCAGTCTTTGCTTACAAATGTAATAATTACCAAGAAGGACTTCATATGACTCCTGCTATTGTTTTTATCTGTTTTAAACTACTTTCACCTTTTGCTTTCTTACCTATTCTATTGTTTCTGTATGTTACACTGTAATCTCTTTGAGACAATGAATCTTTCTTTTAAATCATAGAATCATAGAATCATTAAAGTTGGAAAAGACCCTAAGATCATCAAGTCCAACCGACTAAAGAGCTTGCAAAGTTATGGGGCAGCTTAATGGTTCTTAATTTGAAATATATATATATGCTGGTATTTAACCTAAATGTGTGAAAATAATCTTAGCAAAGCCAATGTCTAGCGTGTTTAAAACTGAACAAATACAAAAATTTTGAGATGGGGGCCTGAACTCTGACTGATGGAGGGTAATGAATGATTAAGCTACTGAATTAATTGTACATTGATGTAATGATACATTGATGCAATGATACATTGATTCAAAACCACAACATATTAATTCTGTCAGCAACAAAAATGGTACTGAAAGAAGCACAAAGCATGTGTGAAAGTTGTAATTTTATTATTGGCATTTTACTGATGCTCTTAGGAAATAAGGTGGAATTGGCCTGTATTGGCCAAGGAATCAGACTGGCCATACAGGGATGCATCTATCAGATCACTTGGGCTGGGGAGAGTCATAATTAGTAGATATCTTGACAAGTTTTTGAGCATTTATTAAGATCTTATTCAAATGCTTTGAATAGTATGCTTTAAAATCAACTTTATAAAGTGTGTTCACTTTATAAGTGAGAATTAATTAAATTAGAAGTCTGCCATAAATTTTCAAATTCAGAGATTTTCTTGCCTGTTGAACTTTATTTTTAGTAGATGAAATTAACAAGGAATCTCTCAAAAACTAATTGCAACATTTAAAACTATATTTTCACCTGCAATCACATGGGGTAAATAAACAGGATTTTTAACTTCCCCCTTCTCTCCCACCTTGTGTTTTATTAGCTTCTTTGGTCTCCAGGACACCTTGTGTTCAGAAAAAGTATTGAATTTGAAAATTGCATCGATACCTGCAACTGTCTAGAAACTATGAAATTCCTAGTACCTTTGTTCTGCTCTGGATATCTGTCCTGAAATTCTGCAAATGTTGAAAGTGTGATTTCGTTCGGTATATTTGCTGAACCACCTGCTATAATTAAAAGAAGCTTAAGCTTTGATCCCTAGACTATGCTTGATTAAAGCAATTAAAATAGAAAAATATATGACAGGTCATATGAAGAAGTTATACACTGAATGAAAGGAAGGAGTTGTAATGCTATTATGAACAAGGTTTAGTTTTATAATAACCAAGGTAATACCAAAGTTGAGTGTTTTGTATTTCAGTATCTCTCTGTTTCATCTCAATTTGCTCATGCCAGCGTTGGCAGACCTCTGCAGCTATATAACAGAAAGCAGTGATTTTATTTCTTTTTGTCTTCAAGCTTGATAAAAAGATAGCATTTCTGCTACTCTGTGTGGATAAATTAGTTTGCCAGCAGTCCCACAGTGAGCATGTATCTTTCATGGATATTGTAAACATCAAAGTTCAAGTAGTAACATTGCCTTGCTCTCTGGTTGGTCTTGTATTTGACTGTATTTAGCGGTTATTTGCATAAAATAAGGATACAGGTGGAAAAGCTGGGATTAGAAAGGAGATATTTTTAACTTGGCTATTGGTTATGAAATGGGAAATTTTAATGCACTGAAAAATTTTTTTTAATCAAGTTGTTTGTGTAGAGAACTTGAGGGTGGTTCCTTTTTTATGAAAGCATAGCACAAAAGAACTTAATTTTGAAATTTCAGATTTCATTTCTAAAAGTTGTGTAATACTGCTTTGACCATTTAAAAGCAACTTAAGTTTATGTTGGTGTTTATCACATCCAGTAAATATTTTTTGTTTTCTTAAATTGGTTGTCTACTCTAATTCATGTGAATACTAACTTGCACAACTTCTAAACATTCAAAATATCTTCACATACTACATGATGTTTATTTCAATAGAATTTGAAATTGAAAGAGCCTTTTTCTGTTTCAGCATCTTTGCAAGAGAAAAAAACCTGAAATATTTCTATGAACAGTATTTTTAACCCTTGCAACTTTCAAATATTAAGCTAGGCACACATCTAAAGCACAGATCTAAGCACAGACCTAAATGAGAGCTAAAAGTAGTTGCCAGTAGGCAGAACTTAGGAACTAGGCATGTGCAGTAGAGAAATAGAAACACGCTCAAATTGTGGCAGTACACAGGGTCTCATGGATCTGGCTGCATCTTTAGCTTTGAAATCAGCAGTATGTAGTAACAGTTTCCATAAATGTTAAACGCAAACTTTCAATATGTGGAAGTATACTTGCCCATTTTATAGTCAGATGAGGTTTGTGGTTTATAAATGAACTCTTAGGACAACTAGGGTATAATCCTTTTTGCTAACAATTAGTGAAGTAAGGGCTGGTCTTTTCTGAAAACTTGGGAAGTTAAAGCAATTTTTTAAAGTTACCTGATAATCAGAAGGTCTATAAAGAAATAAAATGACCCTCTTACAAAACCTGCAGAGAAATCCTAAAATACTCATGTCATAAAAATGTAAATACACTATGAACTACTGTAAAAGTGCATTGCTGATCAAAGATTTGAAACTGGGTTACTGGGAAACTGGGAAACATTTCTATACATAAATATATCTGTCGCCATGATACTAGTTACTACTGGGTTTTACTTCTTAGCAACTAAATGTTACTCTCCAGTGATAGTGAATTAACAACAGAATGCAAACAAAAATGTTACTTTCTGGTACAGAATGTGCTTTGAGCTGTGTGAAAAAAAAAAGCATATTCTATAAGAAGTACTAGATGCACTCATTAATTTTCCTATTAATTCCTATATTAATATTTTAAATGAGCGGTATACTTCCCCAGAACTTCTGTTTTAAACTGTTTTGTACTTTTAGTGTTTCAGTAATCCTACTGTTCTTTCATATATCTTCATATTTGAAATAGTAAATGAAACAAAAAGCCTCTCCTATAAGAGAAAGTATCTTGTTCAAATTTGTAATTGCACTTATTAGCATACATTTGTCATTAGATTATGCTTTGGGCAGGTATGTCATGCTACTCTTTTTAGTAGGCCATAACTTTTCCTTTTGACTGTTTTGTTGCCTCGTATATTCTATGCAATATAATTTAATATCAAAGACGACAGCTTTGGAGTTTCTTTGCAGAAACCCCCAGCTGTATGAAAAAAAATCTATTTTTGGCAATGGAGATGGGTTATTAGTCACCTTGTATCTGACATCATCACTCATACCACAAAATTCTTGTAAAATGTGTATTTGATGACTCTATTCCTACTCTATGCAGACTTAATTGCACGTGTAGAAAATACACCATATATAACATGCAGAATAGGGACAAACGTGTGTGTGCTTTCAATGCTGTGTCATCAGGTCCACAGAAGAACTATGGAATCTGATCCTGAACCCTTCAGCTGGCTGAGCATGTGGGCAGCTCCTTCCAGCAACCCTCTGCCAGGCATGGGATTTCTCCCTTAGTTTTGCCTAAATAAAGATTTTTCTCTTCTTACTTAATGCACTGGCACAGTACTTTTTTCACAAACATCATGTAAAAGTACTAGAGGCATGTTCTTTGTGAAAGCTGCAAGCCCATAACCAGTTGGTAACTTGTATCAGTCAATGATGGTAAACATCACTATAACAGGAGTCAACTGAATAATTGGCTTCGTGTGCAAAAAGTTGCGGTACAGATCATGTAGGTTGTTGTAGACTTCAGAAGGTTTGAAAGCTGTGTGAGCGAATATAAATAGTAACAGTGGTATAAAGGCTGACAGTGAGGTGTTTTTAAAGATTTCTGACATGCTAACAGTGACAGAAAGTAGTAATGCTGGACTAGTGCTTTACCCTGTACCAAAAAAAAAAATCCCAAAAAAGTCTGGGCAGTGTCAAAGGCAGGAGACAATAATAAAGTGGTTTGCATTGCAAATAGCTTCGAAATATTTATAACCATATAAGTGGGTTTTATATAATTTTGGAATTTAGGAATTTCAGAGGAATAGTATGAGGAATCTGCTTACCAGTTCTTTTACTTGGAAATACATGACAAATGGCAATAGAGGCTGGTCTTACATTACAAGTGAGTGTTATTTATTCTTATTTACTATTATTGTTCTGTGATAACCTATTTTTATTGCCTGTTCTGTGAAAAACAAACTTAAAGCTTTTCTGCTGAAATACAGACGTGTTAATGTAGTGTTAATCTGAATGTAACCCCAAAATATTAATGTTCTCTGTATTCAGACAATTATAAAATTTTGAAGGAGAAATACTTAAAAAATTTATACATTAAAACATGTTATATCAAATACACTTTCAATAAGTTTAATCTGGTAGTGCTGTTAATTTTTTTTTTCTGTAGAATGGAGAAGACTGCGAGCATTTGTCAATCAGTCCAGCTATACTGACAACTAGTAGGTTTAATAATTGAATCACATTGGTGAGAATGTGACACTTGGACTCCAAAAATGGAAAAGAATTATTCAGGCTGATAGAAAAATAAGAACACATGATAAGTGTTTGGCCAAAAAGCCCTAAAACTGTGTTACTGTGAAGTATTCAATGTAATATGCCTTAAGTATCCAGAGAAATAGTTTTGTTTGCACAACAGGGTTTTTTTGCATAATTCTGTTGTGCCAGAGAATCGTGATTTGTGGCCATCAGAGCTCATGAAGGACAATGTCCTCACCACCAGCATCCTGTCCACACCTGTGACACGGGAGTATCTTTGAAAAGCTGCTTGTTTTCTGATTAGCTTCTGAGTTTTAGCTGGAATCGTGCTGAGAGCTTCCTCAACTGCCACCACGTACCCTCTTCCTGCTTAAAAATCAGTAGCACTGCATGGCCCGACATTTTCCATTTTTTTTTTCCAGCCAGTCAATAAAATGGTCTGATAGTTTTTATGAATATGCTGTTCTGCATGCAGTGAACTGGGAAGGGTGACCTGACTGAATATTAACTGACTGTTTTGATCTATAGATGCATTTGCATCCTCCTCTGGGTGGAAACACACATTGCTTAAGGAAGAAATGAGAAATATTATTGTTCTAAGATAAGCCCAATTACCATTAATTTGGTAGTGAAAATCAGGGAAACTAATCCTTCTCCCCAAGACGAAACTAAACACATGCACACACACAGACCCATGCTTTCCAAAAAACAATTAAGAAAATAATTGAGCATAGAAGGATTCTGTCTGTAGTATTTTTCAGTTGTAGAGACTAAGTAAATTACGTTGTTTACTCAAAAAATTATAATTACAGTAAGCAAAGAATACAGGACCTTAAAATACATACATAAAACAAAATAGAGCTTAAAGACTTTGTGCCTTAAGTCAATATTCATGTAAAGTTTTCTTTTGCCTTACAAAAGTATTTTGTCCACATAATAGAATTTTTTTCATGTGTTGAAACTGAACAGTAACCAAGCAGAGTGGTCAATGCACCTTTCCCATGCAGAATTGCTGTCATGCAGAGTGTGGCTGATTCTACTTTGCAAAGTAATGGAGCAAAGAGTAAGAAAGTACCTTTCCTTTTTCTGCCAGAAGCACTGGGGCTAAAACAGAGCTGCTGATTCTTTTGCAGCTGAGTGGATGTGACCAATAAAAGCAGGGGACTAGTAGGAGGAATAGCAATAGGAGCGCTTTCCTCCTATTCCAGAAATAGGATCATGGTACGGTTTCTGAATCATAGCTAGAAACCATGTTTCTGGCTCAATTTCAAAAGTGCCTTCAGTGTTGGATTCTGAACCTGAGCTTCTTTTACCATAATTTGCGTAGAAAATAAAACTAGAGGAAGAAATGTACTGGTATTTTCCAGAATAGTAAGAATACTAAGGATTATTACACAGTAATGTGTGTTGGTTTGATACTGGTTGGTCCATTCTCTTTACTGAACACAAGCTGTATAGAGTGAGATAGCAGAATGCCTGGATAATAAGCTTTCCTTACAGGGAAAAGCAGAACAATAGAGTCGTATCGTGTTCTGAGAGCACAGATTGTGTCTCTGTAGATGGGTGTCCTGAACATCCTGTATAAATTGTGATGATAATCTACTGGAAATGGCATGTTTTTTCCCTTGATGGATATTACCAATCTTGCTATGCAGCACTGCTGGAGCTTTCCCATCCCTATCTGGGAGGAGCGTGTGAGTAATTTGCTGATTTCATTGTACATTTCAAATATATTCCTAGTAGTTGTTCCAGATCTAGAATACACTGCTTCCTTCTTGATTTGCTACACATTGGACCAAGTAGAGGACTGTACCCCTTTGTGGTATCTAGTAAAAGAGGGTGTTTGATCTGGAAGTTTATAGTGATGTCTTGACTAGCTTTTAGCACCGTGTATAACTTCAAAATCCTTCTCGGTACAGCTTTTACAGTCTGAAAGCCTGAATTAGTCAGCTATAAGAACGTAAATGTAGTCCTCTACATCAGCTGATAAATCTATGTTAATTAGATATCCTTCAAGAGCTGGAAATACTGCATATCAGCACTTAAAAATGTTTTTTGTTGGAGAAAGATATAGTTTAGAGAAAGATATAGTTGCACAGAAGCAACTTATTAAACTTGGAAAAAAATAAGCAAATGGAAATAGTATAATTGCTAACTAGCACAGTATTCAATTTATTTTATATGTAGCATTTTGTTCTCACAGTCCTATTATACATAGTTCATAAATTTGTAAGGCGGGAGGATCTGTTTCTTGCCTGCTATGCATATAGCATTTACTCATACAGTCTTCAACAGCATCAGCTGATGATGTTGAGATGTGGGTGATCTACCTGCAGATTTCTTCTTTTTCTTGCATCTGTCTTAAGGCAAAGAAAAAAGCAGATGAAGACAGACAATGCAAAAATACTTGGCAAGTTGAACGGTCCTATGATTGAAGGCAAGCAATAAAAATGCATGATTTTAATGGTTTTAAATAAATTGAGATGTGAATAAACTTTTTTCCTGAGGAACTCACTAGCCTGTAGATAGGTCTGATTTGGGGAAATTACTGTGATAGAAGCATTAAAGTATATATTCCAATTTTATCTTTATTCATAGGTTGTATTTTAATTTTGAGTGGAGCCCTGTTAATACACATCACAAGATTTTTAATACTGAATTTCTTAGTAGTTAATTCAGTAAATAAATTTTTTTTACCTCATCTATTCCTGTCTAGTTCAATATTCAGTTGGAAGTTTTGCTTAGCATAACATTTATGGAGGCTAGGATTGGTTTGAAATGACAGCTGACATAATTCAGTTGATATTGTGATTCACTCAAATATGTAAACAAATGAGAAAAACATGGATTCAGTATTTCCACTGAAAGAATTAGAATTACTGATTCATGGACATTTAAGTGGTCTGTTTATATTTTTTCACCAGGAAGAATTATACAGCTTCACATGACTAAGAGTGCTTGTTCCTATGAATGTGTTATTTCTAGTGATAGGTCTAACAAAGTAAGAGTTGTTTTTTATTTTTTTTCTATATTAAGTATTCTAATACTGCATGCATGGTGGCGGCACAGTGTGAGGAATGATTTTGTCTACACCATCAGCCATAACAGCGTTGGTGCTGAGCAGAGCCAGAGTGGTGAGGAGATGCCAATGGCACTGAAAATGCATTAAGGGTGACTACATGTAGAGGTACGCTTGTGCTATAAGCCTAACCAGGGTGTAAGAGAAGTTACTTGATCTAGATTCCTGTGCATATGTCTCCATTTGAAAACATATGGCCTCTGTTGGCCTGAAGCCTTGGGTTGCTTGGCTAGCACTGTAATGAACAGTGGAGCATAAAGCTATATATCTGCTAAACTGTGCTCAGCAAAGGAATGAAATTCGTAACTTACACTAAATACGCACATACACACATCTCTTGCGTGAAGTAGCTGTCAATGTCAACCTTTGTGCTTTGAATAAAGAACTGATGACAGTAGTGCATATATTCATCTCCTCAGACTGGGAATATTGTAGCTTCCTTGAGATGGTCTGTGAATTTTCAGCTGGTCAGTAAAAGAGACCAAAAGATTTTTAAGTTTGAATAAACCAAGGGGTAATATTAAATCTGAATTTGGAATTCTCCTTCAGCTTCTAGTTTAGTATGAGAAGAAACAATCCTCTTTTCCTTTCAGCAGATATAACAGTCGCCATCATGTCTCTCACATATATAAAACTAACACAGCTCACATACAAATATAAGTGAATGAAGAAAGGATGAGTAGTTTTGGGAACAATCTCAGATGATCAGAAATTATTGTTATTTTGTTTTGTTTTGTTTTGTTTTTTTATTTCAGATAATGGTATAAAACTCAATGCATTTAACCAAACTATTAATCAAGGAGCCAAGGAAAAATTCAGGTCAGTAGGGAGCACAAACACCAAACTAAAAGTTACCCAATAAACTAAAGAACCTGTCAGTTCTGCATAGACTGTCCCACAAAAAACATTACTTTTTGCTTCTATTTTTAAGCATAACATCTTTCCAAGCACACACAAAGCTTCTCTACAGATGTAATTTGTAAGAAATTTAGGAGAATTCCTAGAGGTATGATGGAAAGCTGTAATGGGTTCATTATGGAGGAGCAGTGCTTTGAATTGCTTCTTAGAGTTGGATTGCTGGCAAGTAGTTGAATAGCTATCCTCTTTAAATCAAAGTAATTTTGGAAGCATCAGTCATGGTTTTTAGTTAAAGCTTAATTGGATTTTGCATTTACCATGGTATAATCATGTTTAGTACTCAGTATGGCTTTTTTCCCCCTCTCTCTCAGAAGTCACTACTTCTTGTTGCATCCTTTTGAATAGTAAGAAAACAAAATTTAAAAGTTATGCTGAGATATTTTCTACTGTGTTCCTTTTTTTCTAAGGGTGTCTCAGTGAATGATATGCAGAATACAGCTGCTACTGAATTCAGCAGAAAGTAGCATCTTTTCTTCCAATACAGGCTCTACCACAGCCCAGCCCAGCATATCTTTGGTGACTAGAAGGCAGCCAATACTTACCATAACTAATGTGAAAGCCTGTCCCAGTTTGTACGTACCCTGAAGGAACTCTCACTTGTGCAGAGCTCTGCTGCTAAAGAAGTTGTACCTGAAGTCAATAATGAGTCTCAGCTTTGTCAGTGTTCACTATTCACTGGCGCTGATTCCAGTTTTCCAGACAAAGGAACTTTAGAAAAGTGACCTTACCTTTCAGTGGCTCTCTAAAAGAAATAGGTGCAAACTGACACAAAAATCTGCCTTGATCAAGTAACAGAATTCATTCAGGTTTTGTGAAGCAAATGAGTCCAGCAGTATTTTAAATGAATGAACATTTTTTTCTCCTGACAAGGCAACATTCATATTTTTCTCCAACTATCCTTCCATTACACATGATTTTTTAATATTGATGGGCTATTTATAGAGAGAAGCTTAGTCCTCTGGAAGCATGAAAGTATCAGTAATGTATTAGTGTCAAATTTAATCTCTAATACTTGTAAAACAACAACTGAAAGACTAGTCAATCTTTTTATTCAACAAGTGGAGAATTTCATTAGATTATCTAATTTTAAATGCCCTTCCCTCTTAATGTAGGTGTCTTCTTCTTAAATATAATGCTTATCTGTAAGCATTTTTAAACATGATTGCTAGAAGTGGAAAATAAAGGAAATTTTTTGCTGAAATTTGCATCAGCTCTTTGCTTTCCTTTATAGACAGAGAAATCTGATGTGCACTGAAGTCTTCTAACACCAGCTCCTGGTCCTATTTGAGTCTCACTGATGTTCATTGGAATATACTGATAACTTTTCCAAACAGCTCTGGACCCATAGTCCCCTGATTTGTGAGCATGGGCATCTTTTATTTAAAGACTATGCTAAGGAAATATGGTGGTGTGACCCTGAAAATAGGCAGTATTAGATCTAACGGTTACACCTTTAGGTTAATTCTTATCTCTAAACTAAAACAAATGTGATTTTGTCTCTTCAAACAACTATTACTTTCTGGAGAAAGAGCAGTTTGCACTATTCTAGTCAATCAGAATCACCAAATTAAATTATCATGACTCCAGCATGGTCTGTGACTGTGTCTGGAGTAACAGTGGTGGGCTTTACTGGAACAATAGTGTATGTAGTGTATGGTAAGCATTTAAGGAGAAAAAGAAACTCAGAAGTTCAAAGGAGATGCTTAGGAGAAAATCCATGCTTTTATTTATCAGTCTTTTAAATAAATGTTTAAAGGCAGAGTTAGCTGTCCATCTCTGTTGTAAAATCAGTTGTTATGCTAACTTACTAAAGATCCTAACTCTGCAAAAAATGTACAAGAATATGTCTTCCCCTGCTGTATAACAGATCATGGATTTCAGGGGAGTTATTCCTAATCCATGACTGTAAGCACCTGTGTATCTTCATAGTACCAAATACTATCTGCCTTGTAAATTTGCTATCTAGCTAGCTTATGCTAAAAATGATATGTTAAGTGAAATCAAGAAGATTGTTATTTCATCAATTCTCAGATACTTTTTTAGAGAAGTGGTGCTTGCAGGTGTACCTGTAGCTCAGTTCTTAGCAGCACAGTGAGACATTTCTGCTCTCAAATATTTCCTGCTTTCACTGCAGGACTTGTCTGCTATTTTAATTGTTTGGGTTTTTTTTTCCCTGAGGTACCGTAATGATGTTGTGAAACTTCAACACAAGTGTTTTGGAGCAGTTTCTAGGTCAATGGTAAATTAATCCATTTATGCCTTCAAGAGCATTGACTTTTTAAAATAATACATATTTTGGTTTTCAAGGTAAATGATAATGAAGTAGATCAGTACTTCCATCATGTTTGTGAGTTGATATTATAGAAGATATTTTTTTTTACATTTATTCTGAAATGTCTTGATAAAGCAAAATTTGAGAAATACACCTGAGAAATCTTTCTTATGGCAGTACTTATGCAGTCACTTTTTCACTGGAATATTTTTCCCCAGTAATTATATATAAACTAAATATATCTACATGAATTTGAATACGTGCATGTGTACATAAATATATATATATATCAGTATGAAAAAATAGCACTTTGGATATAAATGGCAGGACATCAGAAATATTTGGAGTACTGAAAGAATTCTTAGGAGTAGGGTGGTTTTGGTAATTTTGAGGGATTTCAGCAGTCAGAGTTTAAAAATATCTCAGGGAAAGCACGAGCTCCTACAGCTATGCGGCTGTCATTAGCTGTCACACCACTTAAATATGCTGTTGAGTATTATTTAATTACTGACACTATTCATAAAAAGTTTTGTGTTTTTCCAGGCAAATTTGAGGGTATGGCAATCTAGTTGTGCTTTGCATAGGTGCAGTCAGTTAAAGCCTTATTGTGTGGCCTCTGAGTAAAATAATACACTAATAAAATTCTAATGTCCTGGTGGAAGTGTAACTGAAATGTCTGATATGTCATTGGAATAGGGTCCAGGACAGGAGCTTAGCCTTGTATGCCGGACTGTATCATACCCCTAATCTTGTGGGTAGGAATATGATATATGTGAAATGTTTGCACAGTTCAGGATCTGCTTTCTACACTGTGTGACTACTTGGGAGCTCTGTAAATAGAACTTGTTTATTCCTCAGCTTTTTGACTGCTTTCAGAATATCACTGGGTAAGGCTATATAGAAAAGTGGCGAACAGAGAGAGAGCTTACCTTCCATTTTTCCAGAAAAGAATGGACTGTCCAGGCAATTGTTTCTCATCATTCCCATTTACTATCTGAACGAAGCAAACTTAAGACTTTTACCTCTTGGAGACTCCTGGCCTTAAGGAAGCTGGGGAAAGTCAGCATATAGTAGGAGCTGATAGTTCACACATGTTTGCATGCTTCCTCTCTGTGATTCCTTCATAGAACACTGGATTTCAGAAAATTGTTTTTGAATACTTGATTTCAGTTTCAGGAAAAAAATCTATTAGTTGATCACCCATCAATAAAGAATTATTTCAAAGCTGTGAAGTGAGGATCTGAGGGCCAGATGCACAAGGAGATATTGGCATGTCCCTCATTCGGCTTTCACTAAAAAGGTAGGAATGGCACTGTATCTAAATCTAAATCCGCAATGAAGCAACAGAGAGAAAATTTGGATTAAGTATACAATTAAGCACCTGTAAGACTTTAAAATCACATTTATCTTTTTTCCCCAAAGGTAGCCAGAACAAGCGAATGAGGTATGTTGGCCAACACAGTTCCCTCCATAAATATGTCAAGACCAAATGCATTTGCTTTTGGCAAGTCAGCATTTATGAAATTATCCCTGGTAATTCCCTGTTCAGCAAACAAAAATTTAACAAATCTCTGCAATTGAGAAAAGGGCTAGAGTTAGGTCTTTTGAAGATCACCAGTTCTTGCAAGAGGAAGAATTTAGAGGTGAATTGTTTTTATTAAAGGATTTTATTAGAGGATTTTACCAAGGAAACAATAAGCATTCATTTTGATCTTGAGAAGCTTAAGTGAGAAGGATTCATAGTGTGGTTGAAGAATATGCTGGAAGCTTTCCTATGGCAGCTGCAGCATGTGAGTTCCAAATCATAAATTGGATTACGTTTCTCTCTCACACAAAAAAGGATATGGATATTTTCAAATTTAAGTCCCACTCATTTCATGTACCAGCTGCTTTATCACCATTTAGTCTCCTTTTATTCCGCTTACAGTTCTGATATAGTTACAGTTCTTTTAACATCTCACTGAACATGACAAAAATATATATTCAGATACCAGCTGAGTATACAGTATGGTATGACTGGATGGTATAATCTACTAAAGAAATAATAAAAACATTTTCATTCCATATGTTCTGCATATTTGGGAAAACCAGGCATGTTAGCTTTCACCTCACATTTGCATGAAACCAGTGTAAGACTGGAAAGTCAAACCCATTATTTTATTCCACTTAATTTCTTCCAAATAACAGTGTTATATTACTTCCTGACAGGGTTTAATTAAAGGCTCTGGAGATTTTTCCTAAACTAAGGTTTGAGATTCTGCAGAAAATTCAACTGTGAATTTATCTGACCAGGAGAAAGCGAGCAGGCTTGTTGACATCATTATTTTATTTACAGGGTATATCTGTCTTTGTGTGTGATGTGTGACAGTTAAAATAATTTCAGTTACAAATTTTATAAATGGTTGAGCACAGCTAAGACCCATTTTTTGGTAACTGAAGGTACAATTCTACTTTTTCTGCTTTTGGAAACAAATTTGGATTAGAAGTCAAGGGAAATATAGTTCCCTCCATTTGTCTGTGTTTTGGGGTCCTCTGAGGACTCATCTTTCTAATATAAACATTTCACCTTTACTTTCAGAGCAAGGTTCATCTCACCTGATATTCAATATCTGTACTGTGTAGGTCTATCCAGACTTCTAAACTCACTTGCAATTCCTCCAAACTCTTTTCTGTGTACTGTGTGAAGATATAAACTACTCTAGAAGTCCCTGTTTCTAAGATTCTGACGGCAACTGAGCATGGTTAGCTTAGATTTTGCACATGCTGACTTTTGGTCAAATCAAACTTAACCTGCAGTGTCCAGAGGCTTAAGATGATTTGGATTTTTTTGTTTTGTTTTGTTTTTAAACTTAACTCATATTTTTACATTTTGAAAATTTAAGGAGGACTAGGTTATTCTTGATGAAAACAGTGTGTGTTAACTGTATATTTACTTAGAGGAAAGCAAATCTGAATATGAACTTTCTGTAAAAATGGGTAAGGATAAGCTGATAGCAAGGTTTGATGTGGTAGTCTGATCCTTTCTTGCCTAACATTATTTTAGAGTGCATGGTACAGACTGTGACATGGAAAAATGCCTTTATGCTACTGAAATCAACACCATTCACTGATTTTTTATATCAGATGTTATGTTTGTAACTGTGATAAGACTGGGCTTGCCAGTGAAAAACAGATGTAGTTTGGGTTTTTAGATCAATCTTTCTTTAAAGAGCACATCTAAAAATACTGTTTACTTACATTTGTAGTAGAATTGGCTATGCTTTCAAATTTGAATACTCCCTCTACGATATGTTTACTTTGCTTACATTGCAGAAGGAAATGTCTGTCTGTTTAATATTCAAAATAGTTTTGATACATCTGTCAAGATTGAGAATTATGTCAAAATTTACATATCAAGAGAACAATCTTGACTTGATAAAAATGGGATAGTATGCTTTATAAACACCATATATTAAAATTGTCAGCCCTTTTATATCCTATATGATACCTTTTGGATAAAAAGCCAGAAACTATAGAGGTTAGAGAGTTTATGGTAAAACATGTTCAATTTTTGTACATTTTGTCTAATCTTGACATCAGGCATCAACTCTAGGTAAAACAAAGCCTACTTGGTTAAAAGAAGAAAACTTCCACTTATTAGTGCTGTGGAAAAATTCAGTGGAATTTTTCACTTTTCTACAATGATAGAGAGATATTTCTGCAGAATTCAAGTAATTATCTATTGAACGAACAGTACATAAGGAGTTGTTTGATTATGAAAAATTATCATTCTCTCTCTTATTAAAGTGTAATTGTAAAAATAATTGTAGATTTCAGCACGCTGTATGACTGAAAGTTGAAATCTATCCCAGTTTGCTCTTTTCTGCTGTCCTATTTGATTCTATGCTGAAATCCATCATAGGAAGAAGATAGCAAATTCTAAAAGTGCATCCATCAAATAAAAGCATACATCCAATAAATAAAACTACACATCAGGCATAACAGATTGGGAGGCAACTTCTGCCCTCTGGCTCTGAAAAGTAAACTTTTCCTTAAGTGGAAGTAGAAAGGCCAAAGAACCGCAGCTTTTTTTTTTACCCCTCCGCTATTTCAAGCCGTCTGTGACAGTCATAGCCCTGATCTACAGCAGCCTATAAATGCTATGCTCTGGATAGTAAGACAACATATGGATGGATCTACCAGGTTCCTGAAATGTTTAATGATTGGGTTCTAGAGCAGTATAGTTAGGCAGTTTGTAGCAAACAAATACAATGGCTTTAGATAAGAAAATATATTCTTCAGGTCTTTTTTTTTTTTTTGGTCATTAATCTTCAACCTTTTTTCAATATCTCAGGTATTTTAAAAGTCCTGTATTTCAACTGAGTTGCTCTGACTGGCATTTTTTAGGATTTTCTGGTTGTGTATTTGATGCAGAAGGTGCCACTTAGCCAAGGATGACTTTCAGAGGGACAGAAAATGCAACTCATTCTCAGAGGGGTTTTGTGGAATTCATCTTTCCAAATATCAGTTGGCTCCAAATCTCTCTTGCTTAAAGCCAAAACTGTCTGAAACCCTTATAAGACAGAAGAAAGTGCAGGGGTTTTTGTAGGTAAAAATATAATCTTTGCCTTCAGTATGGAGTGGCAGCACTTGAAGACTCCCTTCAGGGGCTAATTAGACATATAGCAAGAGCTGTAGCTGTGACACTCCTTAGTTCACAAATACGTTTCACTCCCATATAAAAATAAAGCACCTTGAAAATGGTTAAAAACTGAAGAGGATCTGCCACAATATCAAACATTTTGTGCATTAGACCTGTAGGTCAACAGTTTCTTCTGAACATGCCTACTGTTCTAATGATAAAAGACAAATTGATCAGTTTTTTTCCCAAGCTAGCAAATAAATTGCTTTCTTTAATGTAGTTTTGAAAACGTTTAAAGAAGTTGTTTTGTAGAAAACAGTAACACTGGAGAATGGGGGCTCCAAAACAAAATAACTGTCTGTTGTTGCAAAGCAGATATTGAAGTAGAATGATTTTGTTTGTAGACCCACAGATCCAAGAAACAGTATTTACTGCAGCCTCTAGCAGAACAGATGGAACTCTGTGCTTCTCAACTTGCTAATTAAACACAAATTAAATCTTGTTTCATATCAGCTATTGTTTGTCTTTCTTTGTTGAGAGCAGTGACAAGAAGGCATATAATTCTCTTTACTTTCCCCCTCCTCTTTTCTTGCTTCTGCCCACCCTATGTGCTGATTTCCTTAAGAAAAGCTAAAATTTTGTGGGTTTTTTTTTTTAAGGGATAGAAGGGTAAAATAATTTAAGAAATTTAAACTTCCATCACAGCCTAAAAAAATTTTACATTCTTGTGTTTTGTGGGGTAGAAAGAACATTTCCATTAGAAGTCCTGCTGTGGTAATGATAATGAGAGTTTTACCACCTACAATGTAAGGGTAGCTCTGTTGCAAGTATTCAGGATGGACAACTTATGAGCCGACCTTTTCCATCTCTCAAAGGGAAGGATTAATGATAAAGGCATGTCTTGTTCAGATTATCAGTGTTCTCAAAGACTGAGCCCCCAAAGCTTTACCACTTTTGTGGAGCTTACTCACTGTGTAAGTGACATATTACACAAAAAAAATACTGCTCCGTAGGAAAGCTGATGGAAATATGTAAGATAAATGACTTCCTTACAACTGCTTCTGAATATTTTTAATATAAATTTTTATATGAAACCTTATCAATATATTCCATGACTTAGTATCCTATGAATTATTTGTTATTGGATTTTCATCAAAAACACATTAAAGTATATAGTATCTTTATGTTTTTTATGAAAATAAATATTACATTCTGGTGTATTATCTTCCTATTTTAAAATTATGAAGCTGTAAGGGTTAACTCTGTCCATCTTAGAAATGCTGAAATTTGATGGCAGCATTGTATCTAAATTATAAAATGTACGAGATACCTTGGCTGATGTAGACCATAGCTACAAAGGCCCACAAATATATTATTCTGTTAATGAATTTCTATGATATATTTCCCTTAAATAATTTCCATTGTCCTGTTATTTACAGTTGTTGGAAATTAGCAATACTAAAGGTATGATATTAGAAACAAATAACAGTTCTCAAACTTTCCCCATAATCATGCAGAGCCTCTATTTCCAATATTCTCACAACACTAAACATATTTGATTGGAGGTATTAGAAATTATCCTTATTATTTGCCTCTGCCATGGTGCATATTTTTGAGTATCAGATTAAATATCCTATCTGTATTCTTTCTGGATGGAAAACTGCAACCGACTTAAGTGGTTCTCTAAGAGCTCCAAAATAGGCCCTTTTAAATGTGTTTAATAGTGCTATTTTAAGATAATAAGCCCAAATAAATGAGTCATTAAGCTAACAAAGCTGAATTTGATTTAGTTTCCCTGTTACTGTTTTATAGGATGTTAAAATGCTAAGGAATGTAATTTTCACATATTTCCTTTATATTAAATATTATTAAAATATACTTTTATGTACTATTAAAATAATTCAATTTGTATCCTATTCATATACTGCCTTTTATCAAAGGCATTCAGTTTCTGCTAGAGAAATGGGAGTAACACTTTGGTGTGTGGTGTGTCTCCTTTGTGAAGATCAGAAAAATGCTTGACACTGGTCAGTGGGTTGAGCAATACTTTTGCTATCAGACACTTTCCAGAAGCTTTATTTGAAACCTTTTTTAAAGTGGGGAAAAAAACACTGTTGGGTTTTAGTCTGGTCCAACTTTATATTTAATAGAAATGTGTCAGCAATTCAATCTAGAGACATATTTGACTACAACTTGTATATAAAGATAGAAGAATAATAAACTTCCTGTTTATTGCCGAAGAGCAAAGCCACTACAATAAACAAGCAGCTATGACCTGTACTTAATCTTTGGCATTGCTGGGAACTTACTGGTAACTGAAGAGTACTACAACTGTTAAGCAAAATAGCTAGGTTTCTTTTTCCAGGAGGGGGAGGATAAATGCAGGCTAGTATCAGGAAAAAAGACAGAAAAAGTAGTCAGCATGGATACATGGTTTACTGACTTTCTTAGCTACCTCTTCCAACTTTCGTTTTCACTCTACCAAAGGATGGCATCCTATGGATGGAAAAAGAAATAAAAAAGTCACAGCCTTATATACAAGATAATGATTGCCTCAGCTAGGATTGCATAAAGGAGAGTATACACAAGAAGATGAAGAATTTACAAACCTCTGACATCTTTTATTAGGAATTTAAAACATCTTCCAGTGATTTCAGCTGTCATTTTTCCCCCTCTTTGAAGCTTGTCTAAGAACAGACTAGGTTACTTCTCCTTAGGGGGCCTTTGTGATCCAGGAGCAATGAGAGGGTTTTGTTGTTTTGTATGGCGTAAATACAAAACAAAAAATTAAACAGGTTTTTTAATCTCCCCTAACCCAAAAAGCAAAGTCCAAAGTCCCAATTTCTTTTCATAATGCATTTAATAGCATTATAGGACTACAGAACCAATCCACGAAATTTTTCTGTTACTGAATATCTCTCTTGCTATTTTTTCCTGCTCAGAACTTATGTCCAGTTTCCTTTTGGTTAAAATTTTAAAACCCAGAAAGACCATATTTTTTTCTTTTTCCCTCTCAGTCTGTAACTAACTTGTAGATATTTTGTCTTTGTATACCATATTTTCCTTATTCTGGTGAGTTTTCAAAATATATTTAACTGTAGAGTTAAAATTTTTTTTTCTTTATATTACAATATACACTTATGATAGCATACAGAAAATATGTCTTAGTCATGACCTAACATGTCTGACTTTAAAAATAGGACAATTTGTAAAAAAATGCAACATTAATAATACATGGAATACAATAAAACTTTTTTTTTTCAGTAGATTGCTTTTTTATTGTAGACTGTGTGAACAGGTACTTTGATTTAAACAGTAAAAAGCTCACCAACATTTACATGGAAAGTTTGAAAGCACACCACCGAGCGTGTTTTTTCACATAATTCAGCACATGCAAGAAAGCTGCCCAGCATAATCAGTAAAAAATTTCATCTCAATTTTGATCACTCTCTTGGATTTTAATTTTAGGCTTGCATATTGTCAGACTACTGATTCAAAAATAAAAAAAATCTATCAGAAAAATAAACACTTTGATCTGTGAGAATACTTTGAATCTTGTGGAAGGAAAAAGATTCGCCAGTTCTTCTCAGTCTAAACCTTTTGTCTCTGTTAATTTCAATAAGGTTTATGTCGAGGGAATAGTACAAAGCAATCCAGATCTCTAACTTTATTCACCTTGCCAGTTTTTCCCACTACACTCCTTACGTGCTCTCCTCAGAACAGATATTTTACATTATACATTATGTTTAGACTGAAACGTTTTCAGTGGGGTCCTAACATGAAAGGCCTTGGGAATGTTAGAAGTTTTTAGCCATGGGAATATTTTGGCACCATGCGCTTAGCATGAAGTTTTATTGTCAGATACTGATGTTACAGCTAAGTTAAAATTAAACTGGCATGAGACTGTTGAGACAAAGCTAATGTTTTGAAGAAGCTGAAGTTACTCCATATTTGGAAGCTGAGCTCTAGGTAGGAAGCCTTTTCTTGTATTATATTAGAAAAATGGAAGCAATTTTAAAAAATATTTCCTACTTTTGTATCACTTTTCCTTTTTCCTAATTTAGATGCAATTTTACCTTTGTTTCTTTTGTTCTAAATTTTAACTATACAACCTTTTTTGGAAGAAGGTAATATACATCAGATGCACAGTTGTTCCACTCCTTCCCATCTTTACCTCCCTACTCCATCCTCCTCCCCTTTTAGAAGCAGAGATCTGCTACAGACAAATTACTCTACTTCTACGCTTCTCTCATGTGCATGGGCTGACCTGTCTGTGTTACCGGCATGCTGGGAAGGGGAGAAAGCTCTGCAGGTTCTCTGCCCTTCTTCTGCACTGTTCAGTCACTTGAATTAGGGATTTGCAAAAAACTGTTGAGGCATTTCACAAAGATATGCAGTCCAGTGTGCAGTGTGGACCTCTGTATTAAATGTCCTGTGATTGAAATGCAAGACTTGCAGGAAAGAAGACTTGCTCCATGGTGTAAGAAATGTAGAGCCTATGTATACTAGACAGACTAAGTACAGAGCTATGCATGGAGTCCCATCGAACTCTGCCAGCAGTGATTTCTGTTCATGCTGTTTTGTTTTGGACCTGCAGAATGTCCTTCAAGACAAGATAGCTCTGTTACCTTGGAAACATCCAGCTGTCCATGGATAATCTGTCCAGCACTTCTGCCACTTTTCAGAGCTTTTATCAACATTTACTGAAACAACATCTTTAACTCAAACAAAAACTTGGTTATGTTTGTGGAAAAATCACCATTAGCCGCTCTGGATTTGTGATTACACTTAAGCAGCCTGACTGTCAAAAATGAGTTTGTTATGCAAGAGAAGGTCTTCCTGTCTATCCAAAGCCTGAATGCTGTCTCATTTACTTCTTCTTCAATCTCCCTATTCGCTCGCAGAAACTACCATCAATAGTTTCAATAGTTTGAAAGAATTAGCCTTTTCCACTGCTAGAGGATGGCCTCAAAGGGGGGCATCATTTTGCTGGGACAAGTATCAGGCATTACTATTGTTGTTTCAGGTGATTACTTATTCTCACCTTACTGTTGAGATCTGGAGTTGTGTGCCTGGGCTCTAACACAATACAGAGCACGAAGCTTCTGGCTGCTGCTGCTGCTGGTCTCAGTTATAATGTGCACACAAACTAAACAGAGAGACATCAGACTTAGCACAATGTTTGACATTTTTGAGAAAGCATCCAATGTATCTTAAGTAAAGGGTAAAACTTCTTGTTTTTCTTAAACAGACTGACTTCATGAGTCAGTTAAAATGAACCACTGAGCTGCAATCCTGAAAATCTGTTATGAATTTCTCATATAGACTCAGGCAATTTACTTGACCTTCCTTTTCCTTCATTCTGCAGGTGTAAAATGAAATTAAAATGCCCTTTTCCCCATCCCTTGATAATCGGATTTATTTAGATCAAAGATGTGAGGGGAAGGAAGTAAGGACATCAACTGCATGACTTCCTCTATTGCTTTAAATGTGCCGACTTTCATTTAGGAACAACTTTCAATTACCCTTCCTGAGACATTTTCCCCCCATATACTAGCACCAAAGATGCAATTGGCAGAGCTGCTGCAACTAGATAGCCATCAAGATGAAAAAGAGAGGGAGGGAGGGACTGATGACAGAGCCAAACTGCTTCAGAAAGACCTGATGACCCCAAATTATTATCTCCAATAGTCTGGTTTTGGTGACTTCTGGGGCACTCTTTTCACCTGGAGTCAAGAGAAAGATAGGTGGGTTGGCTGTTGAACAAGTATTGTTCTTCATGACGAATGGGGCTTTACTTTGAAATACCTGTAGACTTCTTGCAGTTTGCAAATGAAGTTTGCTTTCTCTCGTACAAATCTAATAACCTACTTCCATGGTACTAACCTCGCATTTGACCTTTAAGCAACGTCATAATTAATGACGGCAGAAGTTTGCCTAAATAAAGACTAAATACATGTTAAAAAGAAACTGTAGACTTGTCCTGTATTCTGTTTTTGAGAGAAAAACCCTTTACATTCAAATTGAAGTCAGCCTCAAAAGCCATTCTTGGTTTTTGAAATGCTACTCATTTAAATGTTAAGATATTCTCCTCCTTTTTCTTTTGACATAATTTTCTAATATCATGCCATATTGTGAAAAAAAAATGACTGGATGAGCAATAGTATTAGGTTTTCCTTTTCTTGTGACTATATTTTTTTTGAAACATAAGCAACTAAAAGAAAAAATAAAGTTTCAGTATAGCATTTAACCAGAGGTGGTTTGATATATAAAGCGGTATTTCTCATACTTAGCAAGATGAGAAAATGTCAGTAGGATCAGCCTACTAAAACTCCTTAGGATGCTTCGTGGTTTCAAGGATAATGAAGTGGAGGGATTTGGCAAGTATCCTCTGAGAAGGCAAAGCTTGTCACCTGCCTAAGACTCCTATCAAAGCTACTTCACAGATAAACTGTAGGGGAGGTATGGTTTAGATGAATAAATATCAAATCACCAAGTTTGAGCAAATCCTACACAATAGAGGCTGCCTAAGGAAACTTTCTAATTTGGATTGCAAATGCAGTTATTGATTTTAAAAGATAAGTTTCATACAAAGCAATAAAGGAAATTCAAGTAAGGCTGAAAGTGCACATCATGGTTTTGCTCCTTGCTATGTGACATTTTTCATCTTTCACCATAATCATGCTTAGTTCATCAGATATCTCTGGGCACATCTCATCTGATATGTTTTATTAGGAGCATGTCACATCATGCAGTATCTTAGCAGTTTTGACCAATAAAACTGGGAGCTTTTTATTTGACTTTTTTTTACTAATAAATTCTGTATGTAGAAGGTAAGAAAGCTATGATCCCACATGACAGATTGATTTTTTAAATTTCAGTTTAGTTTCTCTGAATTCAGCTTAGCTATTTATATGATAGCCATAGTGAGTGTCATGTTTAGGAATCCAATATGGGATGAACAGAATAAACATGGATTACTCTTAATAATTAATCCTTAAGGGAACAATTTTACCTTATTCCTGTCTTAATAGCAACATAGTTTTTAAATACAAGTTTGTATTGAGTTTGTATATTATTTGAAGTGTTATTTTTTTTTAAAGTAACATTTTATGTTATAGGTCAACTATTGTGTAAGCAGGATAAGAGCAATGTACCCCCTGAAACTGAAGTATTTCATTGTCAGTTACAATACTAATTCCATTTATTATTAATGGACTGCTTGTGAAGTCAGGGATGTAAATAATCGAGTGTAATTAAGAATGTCAAAAGGATGCTATCAGTTCTTTAAGTCTATAAAACCATTTTATAAAATGTGATCCTCATTCTGTGTCACATTTAAAAATAATAACCCTGGTTTTCCTTTTCAAGTTTTTGGAGAAACTAATCCCCTGGAAAGGGACTCCCTTTGCCCACCTCGTGCAGTGACAGATTCCTTAGGAAATGCTACCAAGGAACCTTAAATTTATTTCTGACTTCTTGGTTAGTCATAGACAAGGCATTTTCCTTGTAGAAAACCACAGAGGAAAAGGTCTGAAACAAAATACTCGTCCATACAGGCTCTTCTGGGGACATGAGACAGAATGGCAAAACCCAGCATAGAAAAAGAACTGCAGTGCTCCTATTTTCCTTTCTGGAAAGAAGATATATTTTTGTTGACAATTTTGAGGATGAAGCACACAAAGTCTTATCAAAGAAAAGGTTCTCATTCTCTGGATGGAGATATGTCTCATATTGCCCTCAATATCAGTAGATGCTGGGAAAAATACAGTAGCCTCTAGAGCCTGAGCATTAGAAATGCAATAAAAGAGCCAAATATCTAGGGGACAGTCAATTCTAAGGTACATTATGGAGACAGTACAGGCACCTACCTACATTTAGAAAAACAGTGGGGCACAATGATGCGGGATATTCTGGCATCATGGAGTAATACCTAGTATGTAATACATAAAAAAAATCTATAAGAAGAGAGGATCGATCAGATTTTGAAATATAAGTACTTTGTTCATTTTTATTTGTAGTTTTCAGCATATAAAACAGATGTCTGAACATCACATTTATGTACTTGCATATAACCAAATGGCTGAGTAGATCAAGGGATGTCAGGCTTGCTTGGCATCTCAAGTATGCAGATCATGCCTTGTAAGTTTGTTATAATTAAGGTGGGTGATTATTTTAAACGGTAGAATTACATGAATAAATCCAATTGCATTGCTACCACAGGAATTGAATTCAAAGTCCACTGTAGGCCTAAGGGAGTTGGCAGTGTCCAATTAAGTGAAAAGCATGTCTAATACTAAGTGGCTAACAGAAACATAATTACTATGGATAACTAGAAATAACAGGATGAGAAAATGAAAAATTACACATTAAAATTCTGATCCTGAATTTATTGTGTATGAAATCAGTAATGAACCCATGCATAGCAAATATCAGGATTGGGACTTATATAAGAATGGATTGACTTTTATTATTGCCTTTTGAGGAAGTAGGAAAATATGGGACTAGCTGGAACATACACATCCACTCTCCTTCTAATACCCCAGCTAAAACTACTGCCATAACCAGCTATAATATTGCCAAAGTCTTGCTACAGGTATGCTTAGACAAACACAGACCCTCACTTTAGCACAGTCTAATTCACAGATTTGTTCTTGCTGATAGTTGCAGCTATGGGTGAATCATTTTACTGCTATGCAGGATTTTTAGGGGGTATTATCAGCTTACTGAAATGCAACTGCTTTTGATAAAAAACCAGGACTGAGCAAACTAAAACCAGGATGACTTCATTGTGTTGCCAAAAATACCTGTTTTGATAAGGCCTGCCGTGTGCTGTCCATGTGCATGAAGAAGCTAATGAGGACAACATCTAGGTACTGTAGTACTAACAAAACAAAATATATTGAACTCCCTTTTAAGAGGAGGGAGAGGAGAACCAGGCATGAGGATCCTTTGTCTCCCACCAAAGAGAACAGCACCCGGCCAGTGACGTCTTTAATTAGGTTAATTTGAGGGTGGGTTTATTGTTCAAAATCAATTTATCTGAGGTGTCAAACCAGTTATAGCTTACATTTTGCTATGCTTGTATACAATGCATGCTCATTAGCAACAGTTTTTAATGTCTCATCTGTCTTCCACAACTGCCTTGATCCCCTAATACCATTCCTGATTGTAATACTTTTTCTTTCTTCCTTCCTTCCATTAGTTGTGAGAAATAGTCTACTATTGCCGATTTTTACTTTTAAATTAATTTTTCCAACTTTCCACTGTACATTACTGAGATAATCCTTCTAACACTTATGCAAAAGACTTATAATTTAATTAAATTTTTATTTATACTGATCTTATCCAATTAAAAATAGTAAAGGCTTAATTAATCCTTACAGCTTTCTACAACATGGTTTAGTTACTGCAATATAGTATTGGCAAGAAAAATAATACACCTACAGGTACTAATAGATTCAATTTAACTCTTTTTAGACCCAAATGTTTCTCTCCTTATTCTGAGGAAACTTGTATCAAAACCATCAGTAGTTTTTAATGTGTCCAGAGGCAAATCCTGTAAATTCTCTTCATATGCAGGAATAATTCAATCTCAGTCTTGTGATGCTCTGTGCATGGATCATAGATCAGAATTTATTGTGTTAAGGAAAAGTACATCAAGGCAAATCTCTTATTTCACCTTCTCAATGATACATTGCTATTAAAATGCACCATGTACTTA
Source organism: Gorsachius magnificus (assembly GCA_034008185.1). Lineage (NCBI taxonomy): Eukaryota > Metazoa > Chordata > Aves > Pelecaniformes > Ardeidae > Gorsachius > Gorsachius magnificus. The sequence continues at coordinate 173,115,005 of CM067081.1, forward strand.
GTTTTGGTTTAATTCTTTGCATATTGCAGAATATATGAAGCATTTATGAATAAGCTGATACCTTCTATTTCATATTCAGGCTCCTCCTCTTGTCCTCTGCATTCTTAACATTCTTGACAACTGGTGTGACTGTACCAATACAACAAGTGGGACTTCCATGATATACAAACTGATCTGCTTCTGTAACAAAAATCTTGCTGAGCTTCCTGGGTTTGAGTCCATGTGCCTGTAGTAAACCATCTTTGTGTATAACTTTTAAAAGCAAGGTATTTCACTGAAGTGCACTGACACCCAGTGTTTGCTGCTGGGTTCAAGGTTTATGATGTTTGGCCTAAATTTGATTCAGCCTCCCCCAGGCTGTTTGGGCTGCAGTCCTCTCCCTCCTTGCCCTTCCCCAGCTGGACGCCTGTTTTCCAGGGGTCCATCCTCCTCTGGGTGGGTACCAAAGCTGTCCCACAGCCCCTTTGTCCAGAAACATTTGACCTTTGGCACTCCAGCTCCAGCTCAGTTGTCCATCTCTCTGAGCACAGAGACTCAGAAGTCAAGCAGTTATTCCAACATGGATCATCTCTAACTTTTGCTAGTCCAAGAAAATAATTATTTAAGCAGAACAACACTAGAATTGAGTGTGTTTTCGCACAGCAGTTAATTACTGCTAATTAGACATTCTCTGGACTTGGAGGCTCATGATGTAAAAATTCAGCATCCTTCCTCCCTTTTTTTCTTCCAGCATCTTCTTCTTTTACAGCATGGATCTCCAGATTCTCTTCTCAGCAACTGATATTTTCTTCTCTTATTCTGAACAACTGCAGAGAGTCTTCCTTTATAGCTTCAACTTTTTTCAGATAGTCTTCCACCTTACTTAGGTATCTCTTGCCCAGCTCCCACTGCTGTGACACTGAGTTTTGAAAAACTCATTAAATTCAGAGGATTGTCTATTTATACTTTCATTATATTACTATTGCATCATTGTCTCATACAGAAGTAAAAAAGGAAACAAGTAAGGCTCCACATTCAAGTAAGTCTCGCAGCTTGTGGTAGAGCCTCTCAAATCAGTTAGAATTATTAAACTGTACCCTGGCAGGCTTCCCAAACTATCACGTAAGTGAGGAAACTGGAAAAAATGGAATGCTATAGGAATGTGAGATCTATAGCAACACAGCCTTTGAAGATCAGTTTTGCCTTGAAGGTCAATTTTTGTCCCTTATATCTGGCTATTTATTTTTTTAAGCCACACAATATGCAAACATAATTCAGTTAAGTGGTTGTGTACGTGCACGCCTTCCCCTCAATCTCCTCTTATTCTGGCACTCTAAACATTTGAAATAATCAGGGGTATCTACTGCAATGAGCAAGGTATCATGAAGATAAAATGTCCAGGAGGAGAGGAGAAAAAAAAGTTATGGAGAAGGACATTAAATATATCACATGGGTCCCTGTCTGTAACTTAGATGCCAGATCAGATTTCACCACCAATTAAAATGCACGTAAGTTCTAACCCATAGTCTGGCTGTCAGGAGAACAGGTAATTTTGAAAGAGGGGGGAGGCGTGTTAGGGCGCTGCTGCCAGGTCTAGCAGACTTCTCGGTACAGGATGCAATGTAAAACCCAGAAGGCTTTGGTGATCTTACTGGCTTACTGAATCATAAAGATGAAAATGTTCAATTTAGGGCAAGACTGAATAATTGTTTTTTACCTTTTTTCTTGCCAAAAAGCAAGTTGAGAAGGAAGCATGTTTTAAGCTGAACTAGATACTTCATTAGAAAGGCACTTTATTTCATTTCCAGGTGTGAAATAGTGTCCTACAAAAGTTGAATAAGTAGATTTTTGTCAATATCTAAATTATTATTTTGATATAAAAATTCAATTAATTTTGAAGTTAACAAAATTTAGCAAAAATACTAGTAAAATCTGTCATCTAATGAAAGTAAATTTGTAAATCATTTTATTGGCCTGAATCTCTGACTTGGTGTTACCATGAGAATGAAAAATAAATTCAGTTCCTTCAATTATTTTTACCATGACATGATAGTAAAATTCTTACAGGAGGTTGGCATGGACCTACCTCTTTAAAAGTCTACAGTCATAAAAAGATGCATTCTTCCCATTGCTTGCAATCTATTAATACTTTGTTCAAACAATCTCAAGCAACAAAATATGTTTCTGTATTTTGTATCGTACAAGGTAGTTCTTAATCACTCAGATAAGCGTTTTCATTTTTGCCCATCTCTCTTTTTCTTATCTTCATATCATCTCCCTGGCTTGACTCTGCTTCAAGAAAACCACTGTAGCATGTACATAAGTGCCTTTCATATAGCTAATCAAAGATGGGTTTTCATACTGCCAGCTAATCAAGTCTTCTTTCTTAGCCGAATCCCTGTGCTCACAGATAGTATAGGCCAGCTTTTGGGCCCTATCAGTGCCTTCTCAGCAAAGCAAAAATCAGAAACTTTCAACTTGTAAACCACCAGGCCCATCTTTCCTTTCTACATCTGGTTCATGTGTTTTGTATATCTGTACCAGCACCTCAGTGATGGTTTTTCATTTTACTTTTACCCTATTGGTAAAACAGCTATCAGCCGTGTCTGAAAGCTTTCAGGCTTACAGGGGTCAAAGGGGCACCATCCCAGACATCCAGTGAACAGGGTCGCTTCCCTGAATTAGTGCCACTTTTTGTTATCTGGGTCTGCCTTTTTGTTTTTTTAATGATGTTGTTGTATTTCAGATCAGAATGCCTATGCCAATTTATTTTCAAATATAAGATGGTGACTTTTTGTGCCATTTAAAAGGAAGTAATGGTACCAGAAGGCTTACATCTGGCAAAGCTCTCTGAAATCTCTGTAATACACTCTACCAACCCACAGTACTCTGTTGGTGAGGCCTGGAAAGCTTTCCTGAAGCTAGCTGTGCAATCAAAGAATATGCACATTGTATTTATTTTTGTGGGAAAAAATCATCCCTACTGATAGCCAGAGCTAAAACTGTGTGCTACCAAAGACATCAGAAGAGAGTTAACTGACTTTCTGTATATAAGCAGATTAAAAAAATAATTATTTAGCCTAGACACAGCTTCTTGGTGTTCCACAGAGTCTGGAAGAGTCACTCTGAGATGTATCTCGTAATAGAAGTGCCTGTTACTACGCAACCACCCCTACAAGCAGCTGCAGCTGTGATTAAGAAGAGAAATATAGCTGTAAAGCAATTTACTAACCCACTGCTGCTTAATTTAATTTGAACATTCCTTGTGGCTTTAGTAATCTAGTTTCTTCATGTAGTGTTTTATTTGATCTGAACATGCTAATGAAGAAGACTGAAGTATGTATGAAGACAAGGGAAAAGCAGCAAAAAAAGAAAAAACTACAATACTGGGAGAAGATAATTATATGTTAGCTATATTTCCATGATGCTTGCATTACTGGTTTTTAATCCTAAAACAGCTGTGTAAAGAATGTTGAAATGTTTCTCAGGCCAATTACATAGTGAAGTCACATTTACTATTTATTAATCAAAACTTGGTTTTGATTGGAAAAATAAAGCCACTGTTTTGTTAGTGAATTATAAAGATTGAGGCTTTAGGTTCATCAAAGTGTATTAGACATCCTTAACTTACTTGAATGTGATGACCTTCTGAAGCTGATGAGATTCCTTGTGCTTAAAATTAAGCACATGGTCTAGTCATTTGCAAGGTCAGAGACCTGGAAGGTTGGCACCCATAAAAAAGGGGAAAGAGGAATAAGTCTACTGTGTCAAGAAACTGTTAAAAGTATTCCATTTTTAGCAATAACACTTCTGATAAGCACAGAATATCCTAAATGAACCTCAGATATTTATCTAACTGATTTCACATAATTTACAGAAAGCCTATCCAAGCTAAACTCATTATCAGTGTACAAAATAATTCATTAAAAAATATGAATTATGGCTATAAAAAGTAAGGCAGAGCTAAGCATGAGACATCTTGAACAAGTATTAAAAAAAGCACCTGGTAGAGAATGAAATTAACCTTCACAAAAGAATAAACATTAGATAAACAAGATAAAAATAGGTAATTTTAATCCAGGTATCATAGGGGCTTTTTTTCTTTAATAAAACACCAAAGTTAAAGCAATTAAAGCAAAATTATTTGAACAATAAAAGGAAAATCCCTTTTTAAAATTCATATAGTAGTATTAAAGTTCTCACTGCATATTGACATAATTATTATGTAGCCTGTACTTACAAGTATTTTCCTCTCAGATTTCTCAAGAAAATAAATTACTCAGTATCTTCCATATGTTGTTCTCATTGAATAACTCCTACATAGCTCATGCAGCAATGCTATAGACTTCCAAGAATGCCCAGCATTGAAAACAAGTGGCTTGACTCAAAAAGAGTAAAGAGGTACTTTAAAGAATGAGCCTGAATATCTTCTTCCCCACATGCAGTCAATTTCCAGGTGGTTTGGAAGACATTTTGGGTTTATTAACTGTGTATTCCTTTTGCCCAGGAAGGGCATTTATATACTTGAAGAAAGGATCAAGTCCTCTGTGCTGACTTGCTGTGGGAGCACTGTGCCATATTTGTCTTTTGCAGGGTAGACAAGCACTTCTTTTCAACTGATGCACATGGCATGGCTTTTCACTCTGCTCTGCAATGGCTTAGTAGTTCGATTTTTTTTCATTGCTGTTGCTTAAGTACAAATCAATAATTCATGCCATTTTCTTCCTTCAAATTGGTCTGTTTGACCAATTCCAAGCAGAAACAAGGTTTTTAGGTGCTTCTCAACAGTTAGAAATCTCTATTCTGAAAATGCAAGTGCTCCCACCTGTTGGTCAAGTGTGAGAGTTTACTGCTTAAGATTTTAGTTTCTGGACAGGTCCAGCGTTACAGGGGTCAGTGGTCAGGAGGCTGCAGTCATGGTATATGTATGGAATAAAATGTTCCTTTAATAGCAGGAGCTAAAAAAAAAAAAAAATCCTGTAAAAGCTGACTAGACATCTAGGAATTCTTTTGGTTTGGCTTGATTTTCTTTTTTTTTTTTCCATTTTTGTTGTTGTTACAAAATTAGAGAGCATGGTAGTGCTACAAGCATGTTGTGGCCTCCAGGGCAGTTATTTGAAGTCCCCAAAACTGCCAAGCTGTTGTGCAACTACAGGAATGAGCACCAGACAAAGGTGACACAGAACAGACAAAGGTTAAAGTTGGCTGGTGGACCATGAATTTAGGAAACAAAGGAATTTTAAGTCCAGTAAATGAGATATGTCCAGTGTGATCCCTGAGGGAATTAAAGGGTATTTCTGCTCACATGTTTATGCAGTACAAATGGGGCTTTTATTACCAAGATCTGGATATGCACACCTTATGCCTGGTTATTATTATTTCATGTGTGTATTCAGGAGAGCTATGGCCTGTCATTTAAGCCTTGTCCTGTATTTCTGTCACTCTGCTTTCTGTGTCTAGGCCAGTTCAGCATTTTCAGAGTCCTTATGTATTCAGCTGAAATCTGAGTGAAGCCCTCTGGAATTGCTATTTATGATTTTGTTTTGATGTGTTCTGTTCTTGTTCTGTGCATGTTTGGTTTCTTGTATGAAATGCAGAACTCCTTGTTTACTTTCTGACAAGGGATTAGCTTCATCTGGAGTAAAAGAATGCTTTGAATGAGCTTCCGCTGCTAACAGTGAGGAGGATCCTAAGCTCCAAGTCTTTAAACCTTTTATGTGAAGGCATCAGTGGGGATTTTTAAGTTGACTAAACTGATGGAGATTACCATACTGAAACCCCCTCAAATAGCTGAAAAGGTTAGACATATGTTTCAGACAAATGCACTTCAGTTGAGTAATTGGAAAGCAATGCAGTGTCGAAGAGTTACAAAGTATCATGAAGAAAAATATAGCAAAAATTACATAGGATTTTTGCATAGAATTTTACCTGAAATTTTATGTGCTGAGTATAATGTAGCTGTTACATGTGAGGAACAACAATTTTCCTAATGTCTTTGGAATGCCACTGTTTAATTATAAATAATATAAAGATATTATCCATTAGATAATTGGATTAAGCTGTAATTGAAAAAAAAATTGCTGATAAATTATCTAGGTACCTAAATTAAATATCAAGACAATGGTATGTATTCATATAGTAAAATGAATCTCAGATAGATATATATATATTCATGTGGAATTTATTGTATTCAGGTACTACTGCAGGACTTACTTAACTGCCAGCGATATTTTATTCAGACTTTAAGGTAGAATGACCAAAGGAATTTTTATTAATGAAAAAAGTTTCTTATACATTATGAAAGGTGCTCAAGGCCTTTAAAAATCTACTTCTGCCCATATATTACAAAGTTGCTGAAACCATAGTCTGCATCTTCATTGCATTGGGATTCTAGGCACTAAAATTGGTTGCGGAAGGGTTCTTAAATTTTGACAGGTTGGATTCAAGTTATTAATGCAAGTGGTTTTCTTCCCCAAAGTTCAAATATGTTTTCTAGACAAAACTGCAAGATTGAAGGTGCAAACTATAAGTGTATATCTGAATGGGTTTAACTTCTCCAGAAACAGCTATATTTCTCAATTTAAAAGGGACTTTTTTTTCCTCACAGAATGCAAAAATACATACTGAAAAGTTTTTATTGTATTTTAAGAAGTTAAAATTAGTTTTGCTACATACCATCAGAAATCATTTTTCCAGCCTTCAGAACTTCTGGGACACTCATGTTGGTGTGTAGACTTCAATAGGAAGGGAAAACTAAGGCTGCCCTCTAATGGCACTTTCTCCAATGATCCAGTGTAGCACAGCTAAGCAAAACTGCCTGGTAATTACCGTACTGTAGGTTACACAAACCATTTCCAGTAATTATAGCTCTTCTTTATTTCTTCAGAACACCTGTAAGAAAATGTACTTTTCATCAAATGAAGAAACAGTTGAGAATGTCTGTGGCAATTTTAATATTATAGAGTTCACAGAGGGGAGAATGGTTTTTACTCTTCACAAATTGCTTCTGTATAAAAAAAAAGAAAAGTAAAAGAAAAAGGTACTTAATTCATGAAGCAGTAGGCTCTGCTCTTTGCTGAAATGAATTTAATTTTGTCAGTGCACTGCAATTAGAGAATATTAGAGGAATGATTATGACTGTGGGGTTTTTTTGTATCTTGATGCATGTTAGAGCTGTTAACTTCTATCAGCTGGATATTATCCCCAAATTAGGGAAAGAACATGTTCTGGCAGGACTCCAGTCATGCTACTGCCAACTGATGCACCTGTGTTCTGGGTGTGAGCTTTATAAAGGGTCCAGAAAGCAAAAAAGACCCTAATTCACTGTAATTGTGGTGGGGTTTTTTGTTTGGTTTTTGGAAGCTTTTTTTTTTTGAAACTTGTGAAGAACAAATTACCTTTTGATGGGAAACATCCCAGTGATATGAAATGACAGAGGGCTGTGTTCTGCTTCAAAATGAGCAAAATGGTCTTATTTTGCATTATTACTCAAAAAAAAGGAGAGGGGGGGAGGTGAGGAGATGGGACTATACAGAGCATTCCCATTGTTTTTGAGTACTTAAATAATGCATTCTATACACGCTTATTTTTAGGTACTATTGGTTGACTCTGAGAGGTAATTCCTGCTATTGGAATATACACAAGCAAACATATTCCTTTGCTTTAAGTGACTGTGTCTTTGAAGAGTTCATTCATTTGTTCAAACATGACTTTTAAAACAATCACAGTGATGCTGGCCAATAACATTGGGTTTTTAAATGTGTAGACCTAGGATGATAAAGGGACTGGAGCATCTCCCCTATGAGGAAAGGCTGAGAGAGTTGGGCTTGTTCAGCCTGAAGAAGAGAAGACTGAGAGGGGACCTCATCAATACATACAAATATCTTAAGGGTGGAAGTCATGAGGATGGAACCAGACTCTTTGCAGAGGTGTCCAGCAACAGGACAAGGGGCCGTGGGTACAAACTGAAACATAAGAGGTTTCAGTTGAATATGAGGAAAAACTTCTTTACTCTGAGGGTGACAGAGCACTGGAACAGGCTGCCCAGAGGGGTTGTAGAGTCTCCTTCTCTGGAGATATTCAAAGCCTGCCTGGATGAAGTCCTGTGTAACATGCTCTAGGAGAACCTGCTTTAGCAGGGGGGTTGGACTAGATGATCTCCCAAGGTCCCTTCCAACCCTTGCCATTCTGTGATTCTGTGACCTTTCAGCATTACCTAATAAAAGTTTCCAGTATATTACCCCCACCAAAGCGGTCTGTTGGTCTGGAGGAGGCATGCCAGATTGAGCCGAAGCTGAAACTCAGGAGCAGCTGTAAAATGTCTCATGCTCCCTCAGAGAATTGGCAGTATTGCTAATGAAAACTGCACTAGAATTTAGTTAATTCACCTTTTCATTCTTCCAGAGGAACAAAGGGCGCACAGTAATGGAGTGGTAAGAGCTGTGTTTACGCTTATGCCTACTGCGGAAGCAATAAGATGACACAAAGTATAGCTCAGAAATGCGGACCCTCTCATGAGTAACCCTATAATTTTGTAGGCTTAAAAGAACCTTTCCTATAAGTACTTAATCCTGTATGGGGTTTTCATGCTTTTTTCATGCAGCATCTGGGAGATTATAAACCTTGTAATTATTAGGAGAGCAAAAACTGCAAACTCCCTGAACTCAAAATCATGAACTGTGAGTAATTTTCTCAAAACTTTCCCTGTGTGAGGATATAGCCTAACTATTGCAAACAAGTAGGAGGATAGGTAGAAGGTGGGCAGATACATAGATAAGAAAAAAAAAGTAGTGTTGATGTGCACTGAGATGGATGTGTATTCTCTTGGATCTCTCTGTTTTCCTATGTTCTCCTCCAGTCCATTTTGAAAGATTTATCTCAAAGGAACTGTAGAACGTTCTTTCAAATTAATATTTCTTGTAAAGCAGAAGCTGTGTAAATTTCTAATTTGCGTCACACCAGTTGGCCACACAGGGTAATAGCAGTTAAGAAACTTTCAGTTATGTTAAAATTAAAAAATTAGTCTACTATGTTAAAATAAAAAGAAAAACAAAAAATAATTTACTGAAACAAGGCCATAATAGTGAGAATCTTGCAAGTTCATAAGCTGAAATGTATTTATCAAAGTAGTTTTACAAAAATATTGCCAAAATAGGGGCTACTTCTGAGTTCATGGAGGCACAATCTGGCCATTGGTCTGTCAAGGGCATTAGAACTGAGAAGGGACATTTCAGAGCTCATTAGGAATATTTTGTGTCTGTGAAAATTAAGTACCAAGTTGATGTAAGTTTGATTTCCACAGATAGCAGAGAAGTATGAGCTTCTTCAGTTTTGGTGACAGAGTTTAGGTTTTATTCACTCAATGCTTCATGTTGATAGTGTTTCAGTGAGATAGTGGGGAAGGTATTTACACTGCTTACATTGGGTGTTTGTGGTAGCTTTCCTGATGAGGGAGGCAGAGACACTCCTCCACAAGACCAAACTTAGGACTCACCTGCCCTGAGACTGATCGTGCAGACCCCTAACCTGACATACCAGCTGCCTGCTGTCCATGGGGCAGTCATGGACCCCGTTCTCTCCTTCCATTAAGAGTTTGTGGCCTCAAGGTTCTTCCCTCCCCTTTGCATTGCCAGGGCATTCGCTGGATGATTTAAATCACCATGGCAGTTTGGTTTTTTTCCACCAGAAAATTTCTGGTTTTATTAAGTTAATTGATCTCACAGAGGAGTCAAATAAGCTGAAGAGGTGCATATAGTCAGCGCATGGAAATGGTACCTACCTACCTGTAAACTCTCATGTCAGTTGTTACGTCTGCTTAATGTGTACTCTGAATCCACCTGGCAGAAATCCACGCTGCCCACTCTCTGCTGGGGATGCTGCTGGGGCTTCCGACCTACATGCCTCAGTTAGGCAGCATTAGTATTCCCCACCACCACAAAAATCAGTGAACAAGTTATTTTGATTTTCTCTTTGGCAGACTTGCACTCTGCCACTCTCTGAAGTTGATGACCTTTTTCTAATCTACATAGAGTCTTGAACCACTAAACTTGTGCAATGTATCATGTCATTGCAGCTGCCCTCTGGGATGTTGTACAGGAATTTTGATTATTTTGATCACAACATCATTTAAATTGGCTTTGTAAATGATACTATTTAAAACTTAAAAATAATTAAAGAGCATAATTTACATTTAGAAAGAGCACATAGCTCATAATAGTGAATAAATAATATATTTACTTGGCAGCTCGTAATAGTGAATAAATAATATATTTACTTGGCCTGAAGCTTTTTCAGTTATTGTACACTGATACAGAGAGCTTCTAATATCTTTTATTCTCTACATTAATTCTTAGAACAGTGGGTTTTGAGGGTTTGGGGGTTTGGAGTTTTTTTAAATGTCAAGTACTCTCTGAGGCACCTCTCTGTAAAATAATGAAATAATCTCCTTGCCTAACTCTGTCCTACAGGTCTGCAATTAATATGGTAATGTAACTATTCTGTTGTTCTTCCTCATATACAATGTAATTTATTTGTTCCTGTATGTTTATCAGTGTTTTCTAGTAGAAGATAAGCTGCTAAGACTTTTCTAGTTTGTAACTTAACTTGAATATATATATTTTAGTATCAAGCCAAATCGTGAATGCTGCCCTATTGGAAATTGGCAGTCATTGAGAAAATAAAAGAAGAAAAAACTTTCTATAACTAAATACTATCCTTTTCTGTTGGCAGTCTATATCTAGTGAGACCAAAGAAAATCAGTAACTTCTCTTCCCAAATAAAAACAGATACTCCGTAATTAGCTCTTCCTAATACCCCAAATCTGCATGTGTATACATGTTTGTGATTATTTCACAGTATAAGGCCTGGAGGGCCTGTATTCTTGTTTTCAGTATTTATATAATAGAATATTATTCTAATACGTTCTTAGCCTGCTAAGACTCAGTTACGCCTCTGTATAGAATCTAATCAATTAATCAGAATAATGAATAAAGTTTATGCCTAAGGTATTGTAAATGTTGGTTATGGTGATACTTCAGGGACACAGGGAAATTTTCAGTTAATTCAAGCAATTTTTGAAATTGTCAAAATAACAACTAATTTTTTAATCTGAAAATTCTTACTGTAAAATTTGTCCTATGTGTTCATTCTGTGCATTTCTCTTAAATTGGTTTTGGAATAATTGAGTCCACTGCAGTGTCTTTAAGGGAAACTTGTAATTGGTAAGCACAAAGTCAGATTTTATTTTCTTTTGCAAAATAAATTCTGTCCTAAACTATTAATACATGGAGTATTTACACAGTTACATAATGATTTGCCCATTTTGCTTTTTTGTTTTAGTGTATGCTGAGATAAGGTTGCAGTTCTAAGAGATTTGGACAGTTAAAGTTTAGGTCAAATTATATTTCAGGAGAAAGCTGAGGGGCAGATCTTTCTCTGCCTACATATGAAGTGATAATAATTTTGCTGCTTATTTTCTGGCTATGTCATGAGAGTTTTTATCCGAGAGGGAGTGTGCTCACTGTACCTGCATAGGAGATTGACACAGTTGCACTGAGCTACTATTCCTCAGAGACTGTTAGACATGCTGTGTGGTTATAATGCAAGCTGTGCTCCAGCAAGCTTCCTTGTATTTCAAAGTCATAGTATTTTTGACCTTATTTATTTCTGAGAAATCTGACCTGGTGCAACTGTATTGAAATGAAAGCTGGTTTTTTATATACTAAACTAACTTGACTTACGTGATGAAGTAAAGTTCTTGTAAATCCCGCTCTACAACCATGCAGTGCTTCCATGCTAAACCACTAGTGTTCAGTTTTCTTTACAGTGATTCCATTTTCTCCTAATATGAAATTATATTGGAGATATTTTTAGTTCTTAATATTTGGATACAGACTTCTTTCCTAATAATATGCTCCACTCCTGCCCCTAAATCCCTTCAGATTCTGAAGCTGTATTTTTTGATGTGTTGGTAAAATTAACTGGTAGGAAGTAGGTGTTGCTGTAGCTTAACTGTCAAGACAATGGGAGGACAGACATGAATTATATAATCTCTTTTATCTTGATGCTATTATATAGTTAAAGATTAGGCTAATAATTCTGACATTTCCCCTGTTTCAGCATCTGTAACATAAATACACTATTGGCCTTCCTATTACTTCCTTATATTCTAATAAGAAGCAATAGGTAGGAACAAGCGTGTGTGAAAGTATTTATTAAAATAGTATATGAAAGCAAATAAATGTTTTTTATTAATAGTTGCCTCAACATTCTTTTATTTTATTTGTGGATAGAGTGTGAACAAACTAAAGGTATGTACTACTTCTTCATAGAAGGTCTAAGGTAGAACGTAGCCATTATTAACTTTAGTAGGCATAGTTTGGCCATCATGTTCTTTCCTTCATTGTTACCACCTTGTTCAGATTCACCAGAATTAAAATTAATTTATATGACAGGAATGACTCTGGATACATATAGAAGGGGAATAAGACTCTTGGATATTAAGACTGGACTAGAACAGTGTACCCATGAGAACATTAATAGATCTGTTATGACACTTCTTTCCTGTTCGAGGGGTGTTGTCTATATTTATAGATTACATCTCCCAAATGGATATATCTGTTGAGACAGATGGGAGAGTGGGCACTCTGTACCAGCTGTAGGGAGACAGGCATTAAGCGGGCACAACTTGGCTCCACTGTTATTTGCACATCTTGCCTCCCCTTAGAAGAAGATGCCTTTCTTAACCACGTATTTACAGTTGCTAGCTGTGGCATATAGTTGTTTTTCTGAAAGTCACTTTTACACTTTTATTGTTAAGGATTTGTCATAGAAGACCATTGTTCACATACATTCATAGCAGAGTGTATAACTGAATTTTAAAAATAATATATTAAAAGAGGTTAAAGATGCAATACAGAATTCAGTGATGCCTGTGTACAAAGCTACAGCAGGATACAGGATGATTATAAAGCATGACATAACCTTTAGTTAATACCATTCATAATACACCTGAAGTGCTAATTCTTCTAATTACATTTAGATACTGTTGCTAATACCTTTATGTTGTATATATAAAGATATTTGGCATCAGCATTGTGTTGTTCAAGTAATGTTGTGTTACTTGAATAACACATAGGGACTATGGTAGTGACTTCTCTGCGAAGGTATTTTCTTGGCTTCCAGCTGAGGAGGTGCAAATGCCACCAAAGAGTGCAAGTCCATCAAAACATCCCTTTGTGATTCTAAATAACAGTGTAAGCATGCTTTAAGTTAAGTACTGTCTCTCCAAGATACACGTCTATCTTCTTGATCAGGTAGCCTGCAAAATGTTCTGTTAAATCCACTATTGTAAGCAAGTAAAAGGTGACATACAGGGATTCACACTGCATGCATGAAGTCAATGATCCATCCTATTTCACTAGCAGTATTTTTTTTACTGCAAGAAAAACTTCTGAGTACTAGGTGTGTCATTGGACTTATGAAATATTGTAATAGTGGTAAAATTTCTTCTTTAACACATTTCTTCAATGAGGCATCTCAGAATTTCCTGCACAAGCACATCCTCTTTCCTGCACAGCATGTACTTAAGGCTAAATTTAGGAAATTGGTGCTCAGGATAACTATCAGCTTTGCTATTGTGAATTTGTGTGTCATCTGCTGAAAGTTCCCTCTACTAAACATGATGTAGGAATGTGTTTAGGATTGGGGCTCTCAGAGACCACTGATGACTACAGATGCCAACCTCTTTTGTAAGGAAAAAGTTGGATTAGTTTTAGTAATCACAAAGAGTGCTTTAAAGTATAACAGTGTTTGCAGAAGGCAAGAATTAATAACTAAGAGGGTAGGAATGATTCCATTAATCCAGATATGTCCTAAATTTCACTGGAAGACCTCTGCCAATGGTATCCCAGTCCTCATCACTGTCAGTAGCACATTGTGGTTTCAGTCAGGGTATTTATTTGATACAGGGACTGGAATATGAATCATCTTCACTTTGAAATGGATTTTAACTGGTCTTGTAGTACAGAGAAAGTCAGGACAGATTAGAAGCCTTGTGATGTTTTTGGAAGCTTTTTCATGCATTTCTGAAACCCAGCTTAGATATCATGGTCTGGGTGTGCTGCTGGAGTTAATACAACTTTGCTGTAATGAGGCACTTTTGGAATAGCTCTTGAACAAGGTTAGTTTCTTTCTTGCCAAAAAAAAATACATTAGATAGAAGCAAGTAAAAAACAGTCTTAGGAATTTGTTTGCAACAATAAAAAGCACAACAATGATGAGGAAGCAAGTGGCAGAGTTAGAAAATGAATAAAAGAACCAAGTGCTGATTTACAGCTCCTAATGATAGTGTTTACCTCCATCATATATTGTCATGGCTACTAGGTATCTAACACCTTAGTAACCTCAGTATTTGTCGTGGTTTAGCCGCAGCCAGCAACTAAGCACCACATAACCGCTTGCTACCCCTCCCTGCTCACTCACCCTCCCCATCCCAGTGGGATGAGGGAGAGATTCAGAAGAGAAAAAGTAAGAAAATTCATGGGTTGTGATAAGAACAGTTTAGTAATTGAAATATAATAATAATAATGATAATATTAATAAGAATAAATTGTAATGAAAGGGAAAACGAGAGAGAGAGAGAGAAACAAAACCCAGGGAAAAAAAACAAGTGATGCAACCACTCACCACTTGCCAACCAACACCCCACCAGTCCCCAAGCAGTGATCACTGTCCCCTGGCCAACTCCCCCCAGTTTATATACTGAGCATGATGTCATATGTTATGGAATAGCCCTTTGGCCAGTTGGGTCAGCTGTCCTGGCTGTGCCCCCTCCCAGCTTCTTGTGCACCTGGCAGAGCAGAGGAAGCTGAAAAAGTCCCTGCCTGGTGTAAGCACTGCTTAGCAACAACTAAACCATCAGGGTGCTATCAGCATTCTTCTCACCCTAAATCCAAAACACAGCACCATGCCAGCTGCTAGGAAGAAAATTAACTCTACCCCAGATTAAACCAGGACAGTATTCCTCTGAGACTCCAGACAATTGACCAGTCCTTCAGCCCCACTTGAGCTGGCAAGTTCTGGCCAACTTCAAATCTTACATATGATGGATGGAAAACGAAGTAAATTTGATACTGCATGCACATTGCATATTTGAATGCAAGAATTGCACTCAGTGCATCTCAGATGTGTCAAACGAACAGTGTTCTGTCCGCTTTACAATCCCTGAGAGTTTTCACTGTTGTAGGCTGAACTGGTATTGCAGCTCAAGGAGACTCTAAATGTGCAACTTTACCCTGGTTGTAAGATTACTTAATCTGGCGTTGAATAGGAAAGAACAAGGTATATTCCAGACCATATGATGTCATGCTGGGAATATAAACTGGGGGGAGTTGGCCAGGGGGCAGTGATTGCTGCTCAGGGATGGGATGGGTATTGGTCAGTAGGAGATGAGAAAGTGCATTGTGCATCACTTGTTTTGTATATTCTTTTATTATTGTTATTATTATTTTCCTCTGCTGTTTTACTAAACTGTTCTTATCTCAACCCATGTGTTTTACTTTTTTTCCCTGATTCTTTCTCGCATCCCACTGGGGAGGGAGTAAGTGAGCTAATGGCTGTGTGGTGTTTAGCTGCCTACTGGGTTAAACCACAACACATCTAAAACAATTACTTGTTTAAAGAATAACTTATGTTCTTGTTGAAATGAGAAATTGTTCAGTCTGAGAAGTTCTGCAAAAAAATGCAAAAATAGGATTAGCTACTTTTACACTATTATTTCCTCCATTTCTCCAAATCATTGGTATCAAGGATTTTCCACGTCGAGGTGGGAGGAAGAGAAGTGCAGTACAGCTCCTCAAGGGGGAATATTATGGGAAGACTATTACAGAGGGAATAATGACTCAGCCTTATAATGTCCTGTTACCATCATAACTTTCCAAATATGTTGCCAAGCACCTGATACTGAGACCAAGAGATTAGACAAAAGGCTTTGTATGTTTTTAACATACAAATTACAGTGAATGCTTGCAGATTTACAATTAGAGAGTATTGCATGTTCCTGAGGGAGGAGACTCACAGGAATGCACACCTATTCAAGCAGAAAGATAAAGGGAAATTCTTCATTTGCAGCTTGAGGAACTGAAAGAGCTAATGAGGATCAAAATCGTTAGCTAAATTTGGCCTTTTGGTCTCACAATATTACAGTAATTTTATTTTTATAGTTATAATTGCAAATAATCTTGAAGCATCTCTTCCCTGTAAAGGGAGCTGTGTATAAACAGCATCTTGTCACTCCACTGATCTGCTTCTTGCACACATTCTGAGTCATACACATGCACTTCAGGGACAACTATTTTTTCTCTGTTTTTCTCTCCTCTGTAGAATTCTAATATCAACAGCACTCTAGGGAAGGGAGGTGCAATATATTCTACCTGACATATCATCACCATTAGCACTGACTCCATTCTGATTCCAAACTGTTAATTGTTCTTGGTGGCCAAGATAAAAATAACCATTTCTGACTTTCAGATTCTGGTGTCAATATGCATGCCTTTTAACTGAAGTATGTTTCTCATACTAGAATTATTTTTTCAGCAATTTTTAATAGTAATATCATAATAGCAACTGTTGGACCTTTACTGGGCAGATTTTTGGTACTTTTCTCTGTGTTTTTCAGAAATTAGTGCAGAGAAAAAGCCTCAATCCTGCATTTATTTTGGAAAGTAGACTTTTAAGTGGATTTTATCATCTTTCCCTTTTCATTGGCAAAATAGTTCTTGAGGATTTGTTCTTTAATCAGTTTTCATAAGAAATGCATGAGATATAAGTATATAAAGCTGTAAAGTTTTGTAGCCACACGTGTATATACTCTGCATAGTTTCATTGATATGAGTAGTTTTCAGTATTTACGGATTTCTCATACAAGGTTTAAATTATTTTTATAGTGCTGATACAGTTCCATGTTGTGAGACTTCAGAAATTCTAAAGAAATCTTTAGAAAGGTCACTGTTGGAGAAGTTTCATAGTCAAACACAAAAATTCAAAAGCATCACCAACCTGAAAATGTCTTGTGTTTACTTTTCCAGCTGCATGCTGATTTACTAGAATACCTGAAAGAGAACTGAATATGCAGCTTATTTCTTATTTTGATGCTTTGATGCTATCTGCATTAATGTAAAAATAAAAATGGATTAGAAGTTAAAGCACAGAAATATTTTCCTTGGGAATTCCTGTAATTATATTGCTATTTACTTATTTATTTCTGTATTTAAATGAAATAGAGATATAAAACTGCATTCATTAGTAGCTCATCCCTTCAAAATCTGATGGAATTGAAAGATTTAAGCAGTTACAAGAGGAGGATGGCTGGGAAATAGATTGTTATTAAATATAAAATCTAAATCTATGTCATTTTGTTCTAAACGTAAGAGGGTTAAGTAGGCTGCCAGTAGCACTGTTCAATTAAAAATGGCTTATAGCCCATAGTTCTGCTATTAAAGTCTGTCTGTTTGACTTAATTCCACAATAAAATTTTTCTGTTAAAAATTCTTGTAACAGCATATGGACAGGGTTTTATGTTAGTCAAGCAGATGCACACAGAATTCTAATATGTACTTAAGGAGATACTCTTTTAACAATATAAAGACTTAACCTATATTTACAGCTGGGATTTGCATGAGGGTTTATTCAGTGAGGTATTAGTGGCCACCGTCATGCTACACATGCAATTTTTTTTTGTGGATGTATTCAAGTAAGAAAAACTCAAATCTGCACAATGAAGATTATGTCAGAAATACCCTTGTCTTTCAATTTATGTATATGTATGTTTATATGTGTGTGTATATGTATAAAACCCTAAATCAAACACAGGCTGTGAACAAATGCTACGAATGCATTCTGACTAATTCAGCACAGCACCAGCTGTCAAAAAGCCTTTAGTCTGAAGTATGTTTCTCAGTATTGCTCTAAAAAAACCCCTAAATAGCAAGGGGATGTGGTTTTTAAAAGTCGCTGAGATGACTAAACATCTTACAGCATAAAGTTGTCAAACAAGGTGACATTCTTGAAGCTTGTGAGAAGGTGATGCAGAGAAGTGGTTGCAGGACGTAACATTTATACGTTGACTCCCCTTGACTTGGACATTATATGGTCCTATGGGCCCCAGTCAAGTATTTGGTTGTGCTGTGCTAGGTATTGGACACAAAGTGTGTAGAACCCAAAAGCATATGCGAGTTAGGTTAGACAATTTATTGTGGGGTTAGTTAACACAAAGTCCTTAGGAAAGGCAGCAGGCAGTAAGAAAAAGCATAATGGGAAGTGGGCAGGGTATACTACCTTTCAGGCCATTGGTAAATGACTTTTCATAGACATAAATTACATAACATAGTAGATATTTTTATTAATGTACTTGAGAAGTACAGAAACACTCTTAGAACCCATGCCTCTCAATGTTTGTTTGGTTTTTTTCTTTCATAAAAATCACTGTGTTTTGTGCTGTGAAGTAAAATGACAGCATCCAGTATATATTTTCAGGTTTAACCCAACTGTGCAAAGGCTGCAGGTCAATACATTTTGATTTTTGGTGGCAGAAACTCTTATCTCCAAGATGGACTCTTCCTCTTTTTGCACCTGTCCAAACTCATTGTTCAGCTTTGCAGTTCTTTAACTCCTGCAGAAATGCAGAAGTGAAGCTTTCTAAAATGGGTAGCTGGCCAGCAGTAATCAGCCATGTTCAGAAATGCTGCCTGCTGCTCTGCTTCTGCCTCATGATTTTACAGCTCGCTAATCCACAGGATCCTTCTTAATCCACCCCTGCCGGCTTTCATTTTTAAGGTTTTATTATAAGGTTATACCTCATGTAAAGACCTTGAACTAACTATAATATTTGTAAAGAACACTTTTATATAGTCATCATTGTGACATGCAACACTTGTACTCTCCAAAAATATTGCATCTGTTTTTAACGTCAGGATTGTTACACGCTCTATGTAGTGTATGCACTCTTTAATATTGGTGATACTACTTGTTCTGATTAAGGATGAGGTCCCATTGTTCTAGGCAGGGTAGAAATATAAATGTGGCTACAAAGAGCGCACAGCCTAACCATTTGACACACCAAATGAAGGGGAGACCGGAACAGAGGTGTAAAAGGAGAAGAAAATACACTACCACAGAAGATATGTAGTGCTTATTGTACTTGCAAATAATGTTTGCAAACTTCCAGTTTTTTAAGGCATTTAGTATGTTTCACATTTGGGATTTATCAGCAGTGGTTGTGTCTGTTACTAGAAATATAATTCTTACCCTAAAAGCAAGTACTTTAGGAAAGATAAAATTCTATTAGACAGCAGTGACATAAGCATGTACTTCAGAAGATAAAGAATAACAAAATTCTTAAGTGAAATATTCAGAAACATAATAAAACATAAGCAGGTGAAGTTGTGATACTTCCTTCCAATTCAACAAATGTTAAAATCTAGACATCACTCCATCTTGCTTTCAAAGTATAAGTAGGTTTTTCCATGCAAGTTCTTTCAACTAGTATCAGGAATTGACATGGAAAAAAAGTATGCGTGCAAATTTGTGGATATCATAAATGTGTACCTGAATTTATTTTCAAGTGATTTTGTTGTTTTAAACCAGTACATTCTCCTACATGTGGTTTCAGAATGCTGGAGTACCGAGTACAGCACAGTATCCTCATGTGTTTGGAAAAATGAAATGTGGAGGGATTTTTTCATCACCTCATGCTGACAGCTTTGAAAGTTTTGGAGGTCTGGTAATGATAGCATATTGTTAAATCCACAGAAAGGTACATATTGGTTACAGTTCTTGGGATGACAGTCTCATCTCTCTCTTAACAAAAAAAAAAAAAAAAAAAAAAAAGAGGTGAGCTGGCAGTAGTACTGATTGTTCTTACAACAAGATATCTGCCTATTAAACAAATCATAGAATCATAGAGTCATAGAATCATAGAATCCCCTCGGTTGGAAAAGACCTTTAAGATCATCGAGTCCAACCGTTAACCTAGCACTGCCATCCCACCACTAAACCATGTCCCTAAGCACCTCATCTATCCTTCTTTTAAATACCTCCAGGGATGAGGACTCCACCACCTCCCTGGGCAGCCCATTCCAGAGCCTGACAACCCTCTCGGTGAAGAAGTTTTTCCTAATGTCTAGCCTAAACCTGCCCTGGCGCAGCTTCAAGCCATTCCCCCTCGTCCTATCATCTGTTACCAGGGAGAAGAGGCCGACCCCCACCTCGCTACAGCCTCCTTTCAGGTAGTTGTAGAGGGCGATCAGGTCTCCCCTCAGCCTCCTCTTCTCCAGACTAAACAACCCCAGTTCCCTCAGCCGCTCCTCGTATGACTTGTGCTCCAGACCCCTCACCAGCTTGGTTGCTCTCCTCTGGACCTGTTCCAGCAAGGCAACATCTTTCTTGTAGTGAGGGGCCCAAAACTGAACACAGTATTCGAGGTGCGGCCTCACCAGCACCGAGTACAGGGGCACGATCACTTCCCTACTCCTGCTGGCCACACTATTCCTGATACAGGCCAGGATGCCATTGGCCTTCTTGGCCACCTGGGCACACTGCTGGCTCATATTCAGGCGGCTGTCAATCAGTACCCCCAGGTCTTTTTCCACCAGGCAGCTTTCCAGCCACTCTTCCCCAAGCCTGTAGCGCTGCATGGGGTTGTTGTGACCAAAGTGCAGGACCCGGCACTTGGCCTTATTGAACCTCATACAGTTGGCCTCGGCCCATCGATCCAGCCTGTCCAGGTCCCTCTGCAGAGCCCTCCTCCCCACAAGCAGATCAACACTACCACCCAGTTTGGTGTCGTCTGCAAATTTACTGAGGGCACACTCAATCCCCTCATCCAGGTCATTGATAAAGATATTAAACAAGACCGGCCCTAGATCTCAGACACTAAAAGACTAAAAAGTCAACCATTTGGAAGGTGTTTGGTAGCAGCTTTTAATTTGCTTTTATGGAATAGCAGCATTGAATATATCTATCCAACCTCCATTTGGTTGCAATAATATGTTGAGCAAAAGTGTGTGTTTGTGATGGTTTAAAATGTGAAGGGTTATTCTTTTAATCACCCAGGTATTTTGGATATTTCACAAAGCTCTATTCTGGAAATTTTGGAGAGAGGTTAAATATTTTTTACCTGACATTCCTTCAAAATGATCCCTAGCCATTGAAAGATTTTGAGAACATCTCCTGTGATTTATGTTGACCTAAAGCTGGAAATCAGGGGTCAGACCACATTTACAAGAATAATCTTGAAAGCTGTTTATCAAGAAGTAAAAATTACAGTTTGTCTGTCTCTTGATATGATTGGAAATAGATAAAAATCTGAGGAAGGAGCTCTGATAATAGTTCATTCATAATACTCCTGAAGTTACTGAGAGTTTCTCGTTTCACTTCTCCAGAACTGGTGAACTTGCTCCTGCTGATCTTGAATGTGAAAAACGAGTGAGCTTAATTCATGTTTTTTTCCGTTATTTTGCATTTCTGTTGATAGAACAGGCAAATCTGTTGGGTCAGGTTGTTCTTTTGGTTTCTTGATATGCATCCAGTAATGTTAAGAGGAAAATTTTGGAAGCGTTAAAGCCAGTTTTTTAATGTATATTCAAAGTGTTACAGGGAGCTCTTCATCAGTAAGCAACGTGGTTTTGAGAACTTGCAGTCTGCATCTTCCTCTTTACTGAAGTTCAAGTACTCAGTTCACATACTTTGAAGTAGTTGGCTTGATTGTCTTACCTGCATTTTGAATTGAGCACATTTGGAACAGCTTTCTCACATGGGAGACATGGTTTTCTTCTACACAGCATGGAAGGATTTAGTGTCCATATTCCATATGGTTTCAAAGTTCAGCAGAACTGGTTCAGAGCAATAGATTCTTTTATTATTCTTCTGACAGCTGTATGGATTGTTTCTTATCTAGAGCAATACATAAAGCAGAACAGTAATTTGCAACAGGTAGTTCTATTGTTATTGAAATGAAATGGTTAAAATTGAAGCCCTCTACTTAAATATAAGCCTACATATACAGGTGAAAACCACCATTGCATTTGCTTTCTCATGGATTAGTCAACAGTATTTATACTAATAATCTCAATGATAATATGAGTTGCAGTGTATTTTCTAATATACTAAGAAGCAATGCTGGAAACATGACAAAGCGAGTATTTAAAATCTAAGGACTTTGTGTACTCTGTTCGCAGTGCTGACATTTTTTTGAAAAGCTTTACTTAGGAATCTCAGTCTACATTTTTTAAAATGCAAGTTTCTGTCTTTTTTTTTAGTTTTGAAGGTTATAATAAGAGTCAATGGAGTCATTAGAGATCTTAGAAACAACTAATACAAGGTGTGAACCATTTCATTTTCTCTTTTGGAGCCCCATGGGTTTATACAGCTCACTGCAGTCCCAAGGGAGCTAACACCTCAGCAGAGCATGGCACAGAGCAGCGTAGAAAAGTCTGCTTTGTATCCAAAAGCAGGATGTTATTTTGTCGTTGTCCCTGGGTTACTGAGCGCTGCTTCTTCACAGGCATCACGCCCCACTGGTATGTATGTGCTGCTTCCCATTCTGGGGTTAGGTCAATCAGGACAAATTCAGGGGTCTTCTATTGCACAGCACAGCTGTGCTCACAGACTGTTCTTTGCAGTGTAGATTTTGAAATGGTTCCAGTTTGCTTAAAAATTCTTTTTTCTTTTTTTCTTTTTTTTAAAAAAAAATTGCTGGCATATTTTCTTTAGTTTCTATGCCTGATTGGTACAGTCTGGGTTGGGCTTCTTTTTGACTCTTACTCTTTGCCTATGCTTTTAAAGAATAAGTCATAAAATGTACTTTTCGTTCTGCGTGCAACTCACGCATACGCCCAGAGATCAGGAGGCTCCAGAGGAGCACACTGAAGAAGTGGAGCCGGCCTGGGGAGCTGAGCAGCACCTGAAGCTTGGAGGCTGCTGGCACTGGCTACAGATGCAAGCTTTTACTGGTGCATACTATTGCCAGGCTACCTAGTGATAAAAACAGATCAAAACTTAGCAATTTCCTCTCTAAATCCTGCTGATGAATACTGCTGAGTGTGAGCAGGGTATTCATGTTTTTCTGCTGTGAGAGTTAACAAAATTTCAGCAATGTGTAAACACTGTGAAAGAAAAATTAGCTATCCCATCTGCTTTCCTCTGACTAACTTTCTTCCATCACATGTTTAACACTAAGCCTCTCTGATAGAATTAAAAATAGACAGCTACAGAGGAGCCCACATCTATTCATTGACACTCAGTCTTTGAAACTTACAACCATAAAATCACTGGAGTAACAGACCCAACCAGGCCTATATATAAAAGCCAGATTTTCATTAAATGCTCCAGCTGCAGTGTTTCTGTATCCCATCCTCTTGGGAAAATTCTGTTGGGAAGTTCAAATATGAAGATAAATTGATGAGGCTTACACAAACTGGAAAAGGGAAAAGGGTTAATTTTAATTCCTTAGGATGATGAAAAGCAGAAGGTTTCATTTATTCTGGCTCTCATACCAGCCCATCACTGCAGTATCTGATCGCCTCTGAATCACTGTTAAAGTGACAGTGAATAATTGATCTTTTTGTTTGGCAGCACAATACAGAAATGGAAGAGGATAACCGCTCCACTCTGAGCTTGTCACAGCCTGAAGTGTTACCTGGCTTGTGGGTGTGTAAAGATCGCAACTGTGGGTTCGCAGGACACAAAGGCTTTATCCTTTAAATATCTACTTTATTACAGATTATCACAAATACTACAAAAGTCACCACTAGCAAGTATGATTAATAAAACAAATATATTTGTTTTTCAAGCTATTACAAATTATCAGCAATCAATAGTATAGCAGCGACCAATAGTAACAACAGTCAATAATAGCAGCACCCAATAATAGTAGCAAAATATAATATTATAGATTAGTACAAACTTAGAACAAGTGAAGCAAACTTATCAATAACAAAACAGCAAATATACTTATGACAGATTACTTATATGTACACATATGGTACCAACTGCATTACACAGGTTCCCGAAGGGGCCAAACCATCCCAGAGGGGAGGACCAACCCAGCCCAGAAGGGGACCCAGCCATCCCAGAAGTGGGAGGACAAAACGAACCGGCCCCAATTTTTTTTTTCCAGACTGTTTTCCAGCACTTGCAGTTAGAGCACCCAGTGGCAGTTACAGATCCTTACTTTCTCAGGGTGTTTTCGCCTTTTTGCAGACTATTTTTCATGCTTTCAGATGAGGAGTTGCCATTACAGTTCATTGGTTTTGTGCTTATCAATGGTATCTCGGGATGTCTCCGGTTTCTATGTACCCAGCTGTACTTCAAAGATGCCAGCTGCGCTTCTCGGGGATGCTTCTGGTTCACAGGCCTAGTTCCCAGGATAACAGCTCCCAGGCTGGCAGGCAAGTTCCCTGTCAGTATTTCAGCAGACATTTTCTTCTATTCAGTAATTTTCCCTTCTAACCAGGTCGCTTTTATGGCTGCTCACATCAAAGCTGTAAGTGCAAGTTCTAATTTTCCTATTAAGAACTTGGTCAGAAAAAAGTGAGATATTTGGTTACAAAGCTGATAGTTTACGTAGGTAATTTAAGTAAACTGAGAATGTGTGATGTGGTCCTCTTGCGAAAAAGAGTATTGTTAGTAGCAATGGCATTGATCCAGGATCAGACATTAAATCCAAGCAACCTTTAGATTCATTCTGTGTTTGGGAAGATTTGCCCCTGCTCCCGATGCCTTCTGGAAGAGGGTGCAGTGGCCAGGCTACCCCTTGACCTGTGCTGATCTCCTGCTTGGCACCAAGCCATCACGTGCGAGTGATGTCCAAGTGTGCCACTACTGTGGGAAGTGCTCCAACTGGTCTGAAAGTCATTTTCTCTCCTGGAGGAGTTAACCATATATAAAGGGGAATAACTCCAATAGGAGAGATTGAAGTTTACAAATACTTTGTGAACTTAATCCTGTGGACATTCACCTGAGTGGTAGCAGACTTTGGTTCATATCCACGTTCTGAAAATAGTAGAGACTAAATTTGACATGAGTTCCCTCCCTATCGTGTGACTCTCTTAGCTATACTGTGCATTGACTAGGGGTCTTTGTCTTGGAAATGCTCTTAGTAATTAAGACAAAAGTAAAAGAGGGAGGCTCTTGCAGGGTAATAGTGATGGACAGGAGAGCCAGGCAGCTTTAGTGCCTGAGTGCTAACTAAATTCCCACAGGTATGTCACATACATAATCTTTTGGGTTTTCTTTTTTTTAATAACACTATAGTAGTTCCTAACAGGATTTCAAGTGTATCCAAACTTTTGAATATTAACAGCAAACCCAAACTACGGGCATAGATATATGGAATTGAAGAAGATGCATAACCACGTAAACTCTCTTAAATAAATATGCATGTGAAATGTTTTATTCTCAGTTTCACTGAGATTACGGTTGAAACAGAGTATGTTTTCCAAACAGATTGACCTGAAATCGTAGCTATGATTGCCTTAAAATTCTCATCTTCTTGTAGAAACATTGGGGTACTTCTCTCGCTATACACTATTTAATTATTCAGTATCACATAGGGTTGCAAAATGTGTTGATTTTTTTTGTTTTACAGATGCTTATAATTAATCCCATCATTGTATTTGAGACAGCTGGATGAGTAAACCCATAAAGCTGCTAAAATTGCATTGAAAAAGGGCAGAGCTGTTGATTAAAAGAGTGGGATTCTAAGGTAGACAAGGCAATACTTCTGTTAAGTAAGGTTACATGGTGTTTCTAGCTAAGAGTATCAATGAATGCACTTATTGATACAATGTATGTATCTTTGTTCCACAACAAATGTTGTGTTAATGATTAAAACCGCCACACTTCTGACTCATATGTTACTAACCATGTCTTCTGCCAGTGTTAATCATGTATTCCTTTGATGCACACAAGTGCATACAACAAACCATTGTCTGGAGTGAGTATTAGTTAATACTCAGATGGTGAAACTCTTCATAGGTTTGCTTTTTTATGTTGTTGAAGGATAATATACTGTATTTAAAACATTATTTAACCAGTTGCAGTATTAAATTGCAATAGAAAGTTTTGACTAATTGTCACCTTTTTGGTAACCATTTTTTCCTGAGGTTATTTCCTGTGACTGCTGCTACAATTTTAAGTAATGTTTCCAACTCCAAAAGTTGTAGTGTCCCATTTTAATTAACGTCATGCAGCAAAGTGCAAGCAAAAAACAAATGGAAAAAAGTCAGGAATTAATCATACTTTGATGTCTTGTGGGTGGATGGGTAGGTGGGTGGATGGATGGATAGATGGATGTGAGAAAAAATTCACAGTGCATCCTAACATAACACCTTTTCTATATACACAAAAAATATAATGATTAGAGAAATACACCTTAAAATAAGTTATTACTAAGTGAAAATATCTCTTAATTACATAAGATACTACATTGCACTAAGCCCTTCATGTTGATACGAATAAGACTAGCTTCAGGAGTGAGCATTCAGGCCTATACAGAACTGTCACCCTATGAGATATTTTATTATAGTCAGAGGCAACTCAGTTGGGAAACACTTGCACATAGAATCATAGAATCATTTGGTTGGAAAAGACCTTTAAGATCATTGAGCCCAACCGTACCTGTGCACTACTAAAGCATGTCCCTAAGCACCTCATCTACCCTTCTTTTAAATACCTTCAGGGATGGGGACTGACCACTCCCCTGGACAGCCTGTTCCAGTGCCTGATAACCCTTTCAGTGAAGAAATTTTTCCTAATATCCCATCTAAACCTCCCCTGGCACAACTTGAGGCCACTTCCTCTCGCCCTATTACTTTCGGGAGCATCATGCTCTGGGTCTCCCAGGGTGCAGACTTTGCAGTTGTGCAGCAATTAGCAACAGAAACTTCAGGAGCATTATCTCTGTGTCCCATCCTCCTTCCCCCTACCAAATGCATGAGCTGCTTTTGCTGCTTTTAAGGTATTCCTTTTAAGACATTCCTGTGAGTTAGCCTAGCCAGGATGGCTATTTATACATGTTTTTAACTGCTGTGTCTGCAAGCTAATGCAACTTAGTTTAGACCACAGTGAAAAAACATTACTTGAATCGTCCTACTAAGTCCAGAGGCCAAGAGCAGACAACCTGTAGTTTTGGGAAAATTACTGTCATCTGCATATGTGCAGTTATAATGCTTTCTGCAGTATCTGAATACCTGTAACACATATTTCCTTTTATGTTTTATGTGAAATTGTGATATTGCAGATTACATTAGAGTTAGCCTTTCATCAAAGTTAGCCATTTGCAACTGAAATACAGAACATCTTGGAGGAAGGATATAATATTGAGTGAAATTAGGGGGTTTTTGAGTGTTCCCAAGGTGGAATAAGTTTCTACAGTTAAAACCCATTAACACTGTAAGGAATACAGTGTGGTCTATTTTCTATAGAAAATCAGTAGTCTGATTGTCTAGACACTCGCTTGGTCTCTGAATGCATCCTTTGCAAATAGTTAGCAAGTCATTTGTATTTCGCTTGAAATGGGAGCTCAGCTTCCCTCTGACAGAGATGTGGTAATCTTCAGCGCCAACCAGAAAATCCAGTGTATTTGGCACCTGCTAAAGTTTTCCTTTCCCCATGCTTGCCTGTGAGCAGTGATGATGCAGCAATGGAGAGGAAACAGCTTTTCAAAGCAGAGTATTGTGTTTTGCCAAGAAAAATGGAAGTAAATAACAAAATGCCTTGTCTGTGCTTGGCATTCCTTAGGAAGCAAGGCTGGTGGATTTTAGGCTGAGAGAGAGAGGACTGTGCTGTATTCAACCCATCTAATTTTAGGCAATTCACTCAGATTTTAAGAATCACTTTTGAAGGTACCTGCTTTTCTCACTCACAAGTCAGGAATCTTGAGCTTTTAACTTCAAGCACTCTGAATTACATTTAATTTAGATTACGTGCAAATAATTCAATTTCAACTTTCTTCTGGATCATAGGTGCTCTTTATTGTTCTATGCTCCCCATTTCTTCTCTGTAGGACTGGTCTTTTAACTGATACGGGTATTTTGATCTGCCCTTTCCCAGCTGTTAGAAAACTTGCGGTATTAAAGCTAAGATCTTCATTACATCATAATGGCTGGCAGTATGTTTTATGGCAATTCTTCTGGGGGCTATTCATTCATATCTGTCTTTTCTCTTTCTAGCTGTGTTTTATGAACACTTTTTAGCTTATAAAAATAATACCCGAAGTACACATAACATACAGATAAAATCATATGATAATTTACTAGGTTGTTACAGTTGACAACTTTTCAGTGATAATATGATGTAATATTTTCATTTTTAAATATAAATATTGGAAAGCTGTGTTTCTTTTTTCTAGCCCCAAAATAATGTTAACAAATTCTATTTTTTACTGAAAATACAAAAAGTTATTAGTGTTGTTGTCAGACCCTCATGGTCTAAATTTGTATTTTTACACTAATCAACAAAATACTTCTGTTTTGCAAACTAGATTCTGTATTTTTTATACATGCATTTGTCTACATCTGCAGTTATGAAGTACTCAAAAACATTGTTTTTGTCTGGATCTGCAGTCTTTCATGTTGCTGTGTGGGTGGGTGGGTCTGAGAAAAAATACAGCCAATATTTATCCAGTGATGCTTTGATGCTAATTCTTTGGCTGTTTGAGTAAGTGTTGCCAGGGTAATGTTTTACTCTTTTTATTATATTCTTTTCACTGTAGTCAGTGAAGTGTGTGCTCTTGAGTTTAGCATTTTAAGTTTGTGCTATAGGCTCAGTTTTATATGGGTATGACAATTATTGTTATACTTTAAAATCCTGCTGCTTAGCTAGATAGAACAGCTGTATGCAGAGAAGCAAGATCGTAGGTATCAGGGAACCTTTTCTTCCCTGGAGCACTCCTTAGTCTCTGCTGCAGCATCTGGGATGAGTAGCAGCACAGCAGAGGAACCTGGGCTCATGGACATGCCCAGCTGTCTTGATCACTTTCCTCAAGTCACCTGGCGTACGCGCGCTTTAAGAACCTTTGTCA
This sequence comes from Gorsachius magnificus, assembly GCA_034008185.1. NCBI lineage: Eukaryota > Metazoa > Chordata > Aves > Pelecaniformes > Ardeidae > Gorsachius > Gorsachius magnificus. The sequence continues at coordinate 173,144,061 of CM067081.1, forward strand.
TTATTTTCAGTGGATTTTCAACATCTGTTCTGTTCCTTTTCATTAAAAAGACGTAGCTCTTCCAAAAGATTGTGTTAGGAATTTTGGTCTGATTTATCCTTCAAGCAGCTGAAGGGAATGTTACATGTGGAGAAAATAAACTACTTAAAGAAAGGTTCCTAAAGCTTATCTTTTACTTGGAATATTTTAGATTTGGGCTTTCAGTCAGTGCAGTGTTGAGTTATAAACCAGTGTCAAAAATGACAGCTGAAAAAGAGTTTTAAAAAGCTTTTGTGAATAAACATGCTGTTTTAATACATAAAGGCACACAATCCTCAGTCTTCAGCTGCAAAGTTTCATGTTTAGTTTAAATCAAAATTGTTTCAGTTCTTTCCTTTATAATTAGAATTTTATTTCATTTTTGAACGTGCTTTTCTTAATAAAGCTTTTCATGAAAGCTTTTGTGGAAAGACTGGGTAATCTCCCTCTCCTACCTAGCCAAGTTATCAAATGTAGAAATCTACAGTTGAGCCATAGTCAATGGAGAGCAATAACCAGTCTTACGTGCATTTCATCCTAAAATAGATCCTGACATAGCTCAGATTAATTTTGTTTTCCTTTTGATGGTGTAGGGTTTTTGGGTTTGGGTTTTTTTAACTCCTTGGACTCTCTGGATAAACACATTATTTCCCTGCCCTCATGCAATGCAAGAGATGAAACTGTATCTGAGGGCTAATGCAAATAATATTTTGTTTTCAATCACATAGATAGAATATACTACTTTTTAGATTCTTTCAGGATATAGTAAAAAAGAGGCTTATATTTTGCCTCTCCCTCACTCACAGCTTCTTTGTTATTTTCGGTGGAAGTGCCTCCACCTCCTCTCCACTGATATCCACCTTTGGGCTGTCCCTCCAAGGTGTAGTTTCACTGCCTGCATCCGTCACTGCACATGGCTTTTTCAAACTACTTTAATGTGAAGCTGAGCTGATTTCTGACATCTGGCTGTTGCCCAAAGGGTTATGAACAGCTGAGAAAAAGACCAAAGTCTTGTTAATTTGTCTTTTTTTGCTGCTTGGCAGCATCATAAGCAGCCTCAGTTCCTGAAATGTGTGGAAATCGTGAATATATCACTGCACTGCTGTATATTTGTTTGGTATTTGGATGTCTTTGGGTATCTCAAAGGATTGGGGGGATGTCTTTAAATGCAAAGAAAAACACTGCTGCTGGAGTCTTTGACTTAGGCTTCTGTACTCACCAGGAAAAGCAAATGAAGCAAAAAACAGCAAAGTGCATCCAGTCAGTGTACGTGTATGCCAAGCACATATTGTTTATACACACATGTGAAATGTTCCCTTTTGCCTTTTTTCAGAGAGGAAAAATTCCCAGAGCTATACTTGCACAGTGCCTAGCAAACATGGTGGCGAGTTATAAATTACTTTAAATAATAATTGCTGTAAGACAGCAGGAATGCATGTGATGGCCCTGACCTATTCAGGACCTGCAGAATGTTGTACAGTCATCAGTGAGACAGGGAGGGATTGAGCCAGATTGCTTGGAAGCTGGCCCAACAGAGTAGCATTAAATCCCCCAGGAATTAGCACTATCATATGCCTGTCCCACTTGTATCTTCACAAGCAGGCTGTATTTTTTCAGCAATGTCTTCACTAGAAGGATAAACATCTAAAACAAACCGCCAAACTCAGAACAGTTCTACCAAAACACTTTGCAGACTGCGGATATCTATGTATCTGTACAGGTTTTCCTCCAAGGCAACAGACTATGAGAAAAACTAGTGTGCAACAGTGCTAGCCATTTTTACTGAGCTTGTAGAATGAGATTATAGTTATAAAAGTGGTACTTGACTTGTATAAAAATAGAAAATAGAATATGAAGTTCTTTTCGTGGGGTCTAGGATTTACACTGATAATCTCAGCAGACCTATTGTTGCTGGAATTACAATTGGCAAAGCTTTAATAAAAAAAACCTCCTTCCTCTTGCATCATCAGGCAAGACAGAGAGTGGGTTTGTGTACTTTTTATTTTCCTCTTTAACTTTCTCCAACTCTATAGTTTTAAAACCATAGATTTTTGTATTCTCCAAAGATAGATACAGCAGAAATAAATTCTCTCAGTCACTATGTAGGCAAATACCAAAGGGGAAATCATCATAAATGAAAAGAAGCACTACCTTTCCAAAATGTATTTAAATCAAAGGTGGTGAGAGGGAAGAAAGTATATGTTCTTTAAAATCTTTTTCATATGGTATTTTCTCAGATCATGTTCAAGAATGTCTGTCTCAGTAGAAATTACCAATGATGTGATGATATCTAAGACTGAAGCTTGTTTGAGAAGCTGGTAGTTGTGCATGTCAAAGCTATACCAGACAACTTTCAGTTATACACTCAGTTTGTGCAAAGTTATTATATTTTCTGTGCATTCACATGCTTCATACTTAAAATTGAATGAACCATCCAAGAAGTGTCAAATGTGGCCTTTCCTACATCCCCCATCCCTCAGCTGTGTTGCAGAATCTGGGATGGAGGATGCAGAGTCAAAGTCAACCTCGCTCTTGGTTCATCCCTGTAGTGGCTGAAGCAGTTTTCTCCACTACCTCACTCTAGGTTTGTGCAGGTCTCTTGACACAGCTGCACTGCACACAGCAGTGTGGTGGGGGCATGGCCAGTCCTTCGTGACTGGCCTCCCTGGCCACAGGGGATGGGCTGCATTGAGTCATCTCTTTTTCACCCTGCACCATGGGACTGAATTCAGGGGGGGCATGTTCCTTTTCCTTTGTAAGAGGAGTAAAACGGTAGTTTTCCATTTCACTGTCTGAAGAGAGAGCTTCTCATTACCTCATGTGTTCTCTTATTTTTCCTAGGAGTCATCACTTGTCTGCATTTAAAATCTGGCATATTGCAGATTCGTAAAACAGCATAGCATAGACAGTACAAGCTCACATGTGACAAAGCAGGTAATGACTTGCAGAGGGGGTACAGCTGGAAGTTCCCAGGCATATTTAGGCAACTTTAAATTAATACGAGTTGCATTGATATACTGTTATCTCTCTTTTTTGGATATGAAGGGTAAACCATTACTGAAGCTTATCTTGAAGACTGTTTTTGAAAGACCAGTTTGCAGTTGGTCAAAATAGTTCAGCCTATATTCTGAGTATTTGGCTTAGGGAGGATATTTCAATCGATTAGGCACAGCACAAATTCTTTTATGGATATGTATGTACAGTTAAATGATAAGCATGTGTGAAGTGCCTTTGAAGAGTACCCTAAATCGTACTTTCCTAGGTAAATACACAAGCCAGAAATAGCAAAACACAAATCTCTTCTTTTAAGATGCAATTAGCTTGCCCTCAATGTTGATGTTTGAGAATTTATAGTGGTGGGAATTTTTTTATGGTTTTCCCATCATAAGAACACTTACTTAGTCATGAAGCCAGATAACATGGTGCTTAAATCACAAGTACAAGCACTGATTGGCTTCTTCAGGGAAAAAGATGTTCACCTCTTATCTAGTGGGAATGCTTAGTTGCAAAATTCCTCAAGACTGTCTTTCAAGCTTTTCGTCATTATTACACACATTCACACTGTGAGATTCATTTTTAGCTGTTCTGTTACTGGAAAATTACCCCCCAAAAAAGAGCTTAATTTAACTTAATTGTATATTCTACCTGAAAATATATACATAATAAATGATGTAAAAACGTTGTTGTGTACCTGAATCCTATCTGTCTGCAGCCTAAAGTACCCTGATAAGGACATGAAAAATGAGCACTGAGGAGATTGACATGATCACAAGCCTGAATGAAGGCTTCTGGGCTTTATCCCTTATCATCTTACCTTCTCCTTGCACTTGTTAGTCAAGAGTTGAAGTATAATCTTCTGGGCCTCCCTAATGTACATGGTGGGAGGGGTCGTACCAGTTGCTCCTTTTTGTTTTCTCACACTCATACAGAATAGCCATGTCCCAGAGTCCTCCACAGCCCAGGCAGAGCAGAGTATCTCTCAGGAGTGCAAGAAGGTGCTGTGTTCTGCACTCTCCCAAGGGCACATTTTCTTCTGCCTCGTCCTGCTTCCAGGAGATCAGAGGGCAAATTGTCCCTTTGTTTGCAGGAAATCTGACACGTGCATTTAGGGAAATGAGGGAAATATTTATTACTACAAAATAAAACCATGATTCACTGTCCTATTTTTTCCCCTACATAGAAATCTGAGGATTGGAACAGGAACAGATTTTGAATAGGCATCCCCTGACTTTTGTGAGGCAATCAAAGTTGTATGCTGTTGCTTAAAACGATTTAGGCATGCTTTTGGCTTTGCTGTCTGCTACAAGTCATACAGTAAGAATGAGACTACAAGAACAAAAATTTTCAAATTAGAGCAAATGTGATTCACTGTATTTTGAACATGTTTTCAGAATTTTGGCTTAATTTTCCTTTCCACAAAGGAGATTTCTCTCTCCCACAAGATCCACGAGGTTTCTGAAACTGTATAGGCTCCTCAGGCACACTCAAGCTCTATCTAACCTGGATCTGTCAGGGATCGGACCTTCTGGGACCACGTGCATGGCTGAGCATCATTCTTAACTCACCTTCCTCAGTTACGTTTCTCTTATTGCAGCGCAGTATGCAGACACATGCGAACTGCTGTATCTTCCTTCTCTATAGCCTGGGCTTTGGTACCAAGAGAGATTATTACTGTAGGCTGGGGACGGGTCTGGCAGCTGGGTGATTAGAGGAACAGGATTGCAGGGAGTGCAGGAAAACACTGGAGGTGTATTTGGTTGGTGCTTTTTTTTTTTCTTTCATTTTTCTCTTTCATTTTCTTTATTCCTCTTTCTTTCTTTCTTTCTTGTCAATACTAGTCATCAATAAAATTACTTGGAACTGGACCTGGAATGTAAATATCAGACTCTTCATTAGACAGAGGAAAAGCGTAGTCAGCATGATTTCCACAGTCCTAGTTTGAAAACTAATTAGCATAACATTCCAACATGTTCATATATTTTACTATTTTTACATTATATCAAATGAGCATGTCCTTTGTTTTCTACACTTGTCATAAAATAAATCTTGTAGTTTGAAAAGATTTTATGTGAAGGAACTTCTGACAATTAGGCAAGGAAACATTTTTTGGTTTTGACTAAGAACTATTCAGACAGTTCCTTTCTAGACTCTTCTTATTAACTAAATTTTTAATGATGATAATATGCCTGAATTACTTCTGTGCCTCAGTACAACACAGGGGCATGATCTTGAGATATTTTAATGGCTATATGAACTCAAACTCTGCTTCTGTGGTCACTGTTCCAAATCTGTATTTGCTATAATAAATTTCTCCTGAGTTCAATACATTTAAATCAATATTCTGTAGTGTAAATATAAAAGCGTATTTTAACTACGGTGATTTTCTGCATTCACATCTCAAAGGATTTTTAAAATGATTAATCAAACAATAATTAGAGAGTTCAGTCACTGTCATATAGGTAAACAAATAAATATGACTCTTATTATTTCTTTAAAATGCTCACTTAATAATGTATTACCTTACCTTGTATCATCATGTAACAGTACTGTGGGAAGATTACTCTACAGACTGCTGTTGTGGTTTAACCTGGCAGGCAGCTAAACACCACATGGCCATTTGCTCACTCCCCCCGCCCCTGCAGTGGGATAGAGGAGAGAATCGGGGAGGGGAAAAAAAAAAGTAAAATTTGTGCCTTGAGATAAAGGCAGCCCATCTGTATGTTGCATCTCTTCCTTGGTGGCCTGAGCTGTCATGGGCCACCGAGCTAGAAATAATTCACCCCTATGTTGCCAGTCCAGATCCACCTGGACCACTTCAATCTTAGCAGCCTGATCCACCTGCTTGTTGTTTTGATGTTCTTCATTGACCCAAATCTTGGGTATGTGAGCATCTACATGACATACTTCTACGATCAGGTTCACTGCCCATATGGCAATGTCTTGCCACATTTCAACAGCCCAGATGGGTTTGCCTCTGTGCTGCCAGTTGCTCTGCTTCCACTGCTGTAACCACCCCCACAGGGCATTGCCACCATCCATGAGTCAGTATAGAGATAGAGCACTGGCCATTTTTCTCATTCAGCAATATCTAAAGCCAGCTGGATGGCTTTCACCTGTGCAAACTGAATTGATTCACCTTCTCCTTCAGCAGTTTCTGTGGCTTGTAGTATAGGACTCCATACAGCAGCCTTCCACCTCTGATACTTTCCCACAAAATGACAGGACCCTATCAGTGAACAGGACATATTACTTCCCATTTTCTGGCAGTTTATTGGGGCCCTCTTCAGCACGTGTCACCTTCTCCTCTGGTGATATTCCGAAATCTTTGCCTTCTGTCCATGATCACTTCCAAGATTCCTGGGTGACTGGGATTTCCTATTTGAGCCCATTGTGTGATCAATGTGACCCACTTAATCGATGCAGCATCAGTTGCATGATGTGTATGGGGGATCCTCCCTTTGAGCGTCCAGCCCAGCACCAGCAGTCGGGGTGCCAGGAGGAGCTTCAGTACCAACCACTTCTGAAGCAGCTCAAATCCCTTCATATGCTGCCAATATATCTTTTTCAGTTGGAGTATAGCATGCCTTGGATCCTCTGTATCCCCGACTCCAAAACCCTAAGGGTCGACCTTGAGTCTCCCCTGGGGCTTTCTGCCAGAAGCTCCGGGTAGGGCCATTCTCCCTGGCTGCGGTGTAGAACACATTTTTTACATCTTGCCCTGACGGACTGGCCCAAGGGTGACTGCATGAACTATCTCCTGTTTAATTTGTTCAAAGGGCTATAGGTCAGGGCCTCATTTGAAATTGTTCTTCTTCCGGGTCACTTGATAGAGAGGGCTTACAATCAGGCTGTAATTGGGAATACACATTCTCCAAAACCCCACAATGCCTAAGAAACCTTGTGTTGCCTTTTTGCTAGTTGGTGGAGCCATTGCTGTTATTTTGTTGATCACATTTATTGGGATCTGACAAAGTCCATCTTGCCATTTGATTCCTAAAAACTGGATCTCCTGTGCAGGTCCCTTGACCTTATTTTTTTGGCAGTTTTATGGCAAAACTGGCTTTCAGAAGGATTTGGACCGTGTTGCCCCACACAATGATGTCATCAAAGTATTGCAGGTGATCTGGAGCTTCACCCTGTTCCAGTGCAGTCTGGATCAGTCCATGGCAAATGGTAGGGCTGTGTTTCCAGCCCTGGGGCAGTTGATTCCAGGTGTACTGAATTCCCCTCCAAGTGCAAGCAAACTGTGGCCTGCACTCTGCTGCCAAAGGGATTGAGAAAAAGGCATAAGTGGTATCAGTTGTGCCATACCACTCGGCTGCCTTTGACTCCAGTTCATATTGAAGTTCTAGTATGTCCAGTACAGCAGCACTCAGCAGTGGCATGACTTCATTCAGTCCCCGATAGTCTACTGTTAGTCTCCACTCTCCATTAGACTCTTGCACTGGCCATATGGGACTGTTAAAGGGTGACCGAGTCTTCCTGATCACTCCTTGGATCTCCAGTTGACAAATCAGCTTATGGATGGGAATCAGGGAGTGTTGGCTGGTGCGATATTGCCACTGGTGTACCTTTTGGTGGCAATCAGCACCTGTTGTTCTTCAGCCCTCAGCAACCCCACTATAGAAGGGTCCTTCGAGTGACCAGGCAAGGTGGACAGCTGTTTAATTTCCTCCATCTCCAAGGCCACTATACCAAAAGCACATCAGTACCCTTTTGGGTCCTTGAAATACCCTCTCCTGAGGCAGCCTATGCCAAGGATGCACAGAGCCTCTGGGCCAGTCACAAGGGGGGGCTTTTGCCACTCATTCCCGGTTAGGCTCACTTCAGCCTCCAATACAGGTAGCTGTTGGGATTCCCCTGTCACTCCAGAAATGCAGATGGGTTCTGCCCCTGTATAGCTTGATGGAATTAGGGTACACTGTGTGCCAGTGCCCACTAGAGCTTTATACTCCTGTGGGTCTGATCTGCCAGGCCATCAAATCCATACAGTCCAGTCAACCCAGTTGTGCCTTTCCTCCACCTGGCTGGAGGCAGAGCCCCTCCAGTCCTGGTCATGGTATTCACTACTCACCTCTTGTGAATGCAAATCACAAGTCCCTTTATTAAGATCAGAAGTAAGATCAGCCCTTCGACTCTGTCTGGGGAACTGCCCACTGGAAACCAGAGCAGCAATTTTCCTGGAAGAACCCCCTTGTGTGATTGTTTTTCCTTGCAACTCACGTACCCATGCATCTAGGGTTGAGGTAGGTTTTCCATCCCACTTCATGTCCTCTCCGTGGTCACACAGGTAAAACCACAGGGTGGCATATAGTGTGTACCCACTATATCTTTCCTCTTGAGCAGAGGCACACTTACTCCTCATGGCCGAGATACTGGTCCATACAGGTGGGAAGTAGGACGTATCCTCTCTGAGTTGCTGGAACTTCTGGAACAGTTTTTTCACAGCCAAGACTCAGGCCTGTAAGGAGGAAGAGAGGCTTTCTTCGTATTGCCAGAGTTGGCCAGCCAATTTAGCCACCATTTGTTCCTCTTCATCTTTCCAGGTCATAATTGCATGTGACGATGGTGCACTCCATACAAAATTCCACCACATGGGTCATGTGCACCTGACTTCATCTGGATCTTTGGATAACTGCTCGTTGTTCAGGTCATCATAAACCACCTCTAGCATGGCTAATTCCATCAGGTACTGGATACCTCTCTCCATGGTGGTTCACTTGCCTGGGTGACATATAACATCTTCCTTGAAAGAATACTTCATGCCTGACAGGAGTTGCCTCCAGAGGCTGAGGGCTTGTGCCCCTTTTCCAATCACTTTGTCAATACCCCCTTCCCTAGAAAGGGATGCCAGCTGCTTGGCTTCCCTACACCCTAATTCCAGGTTATTTGCACTGCTATCCCAGCATCGGAGCAGCCAGGTGACAAGGTACTCGCCTGGACGACAGCTGAAATCTTTTTGCATATCTCACAGCTCACTCAGAGATAGGGGTCAGGTGGTTACTATCTCATTTATGGGTTCTGCCTCTTCCTCCTGTTCTCTTGATAGTACTGGTTCATCTTCATCCCTTACTAAACAAGCTGGTTTTCTTGTGTATTTCTTCTTGTGTATAGGGCAACTGATACTGGCATAGGTTGGTTCTCTGGTTCAGCCGCAGTGCCTGTTGCTGGGGTTGGAGTAGTTGCAGTGCCTGTTGTGGGGGTTTGAGTAACCACAGTGCCTGTCACCAGTGTTGGAGTAGCTGCAGTGCCTGTTGCGGGTGTAGATCTCTGGATGGTACTCTTGAATAGTTATTTAACCCTAAGCAATACCTGACACACATTCAGGAGACACAGCAGTAGGACCATGCTGGTTTGAACATCCTAAGGATATTCAAGAATTCTCAAGAGCTATTGTAACTAGCCTGAAGGAGAAAGGAAAAGTGAAGGAGAAGGGAAAAGTGTCCCATCCGCTCCGGTCTCCCCCATAGATTGGTTCTTCAAGGAGAAAAAGTAAAGAGTATAATTATTAATAGTTTCTGAGAGGTGGCTCCCGAGGTATGGCGATGACAGCAATGCTGAGTACAAATACCGGATTAGTCTCATAACTAATAATTTTATTGTATCATAAGCCAGTGTTACAGAGTGCAGCGAAATGATAACATTGATCCAGCTCCCAGAGGTGATAAACAGCACAACAGGGAACATATACGTAAGGTATTACATAACACAGCTTTGGGAGAAAGCATGACAACTTTGAGAGCAAATAAGTCAACATTGGGACCAGTGAATGTTTATAACAAATTTGCCTTAACACGCTCCAGTCAGATCTGTCATTATCTGAATCCTTTGTGCTCCACGTTGGGTGCCAAAATGGACTGTTGTGGTTTAACCCAACAAGCAGCTGAACACCACCCAGCCGCTCGCTCACTCCTCACCCCCCAGTGGGATGGGGGAGAGAATCTGGAGAAAAAAAAAAAAAGTAAAACCCATTTTTGAGATAAAGACAGTTTTATAGGACAGAGAAGGAAGGGAAAATAATAATAATGATAAAAGAATATACAAAGTAAGTGATGCACCACCCACAGACTGATGTCCAGCAAGTTCCGAAGCAGCAAATGCTGCCCCCAAGCCAACTCCTCCCAGTTTATATATTAAGCACATATTAAGCATTGTACTGTATGGAATACAACTGATTTTGCTGTACAACCAGAAGTGAGTTTTACTGAGATTTAAGTATTAATTATAGTTATATTATTTTCTTTAATTTGAGATACCAATGCTAATGTAATTTCCAGAAGAGCAGAGTTTCAGTGCATCAACCTGCTGGGCCTATTTTCCAAAATAAATACCAACTTCTTTAGTCAGTTAAGTCCTGCACTTGCATAGTCAGGAGAGATCCAAATGTATCCTTTACATCTTTTTGTCCTCCCTAGTTATGTGTCTGTTACACTGAAGGAGTGTCTTCCACAGCAGGCCTGTGTGGTATGGTCTGCCTTCCAACATCTTTTCCACCCAAAAGTCTACCTTGCAAGTGGGCTGTGAGTCTGAGCCACCTGCTGGCATTCAGCTTTCCTGGTGAGTCTCAGACTATTGGGCTTTAACATGTCCCAGAGGCTGCAGTCATCCCATACCCAAAAGCATGCTGCATATGACTGGCAAGTTTGGTCTTCACTGGGCCTGCAAGATTTGTCTTCATTGCTGCATTGCTTTCTAAGCCAGCCTTTACAGATAGTTTTAAGACTTAAAGCCTGCCAAGTGGGTCTCTGAGGTGGCTGCAGAAGAGGAATGACATGTCGTTTGTTCGTAATGATGCTGGCAATGAGGTGAGACCTGAAATCACTTGTTGGTTGTCACAGACTTAATTTATCCAGAGCAAGCCCCAAGAGCTTCAAACTTCCATCACTTGAAACTTCAAACAAGTGCAGAGCCGTGACTAGAACTATTGTCAGGATTAAAATCCTGTCCAGATTGTCTAGGGATAGACTGGGTAAAGTAGTAAATCTTCACATCTTTCATCCTTTGTTCCTTTCTGTTGTAGGAACTCTGTCTTTCTCAATTTATAGGTACCAAATCTAGCATAATGAAAGCCCTGTGTGCTGTAACACCAAATAACTTTTTGTATTGAAAAATGATAGAATCATAGCATAACTGAGGTTGGAAGTGATCTCTGGAGGTCATCTAGTCCATGCATGGCTAACTTTATAACTAGATCAGGTGTCCCAGGGGTCTGTCCAGTCAAGTTTTGAAATGGTCTTCCATAAATGAGAACATGTTGTTGGGATAATTATTACAGATAGGTATTCAGTATGTGGTTTGTGAATTTTAAATAGACCTTTGAGATTATTAAAGTACCCTTTGCCAACATCTCGCTATCACACTTCTCTTTCTCTTTAGAACAGGCAATATGAATGGCACCTGAGAATATATTTTGTTACTGTGAATTCACATGGCGACTTCTCAAAGTTAGTAGAATAGACTAATGCTATCGAAGATATCACATACATCTGCTGTATCTATGATGGAACGTACCTTTATATGCCATGATGTCCTCATGATCTTCAATTTTAACAGGGGATATTTGTTTTATATCATTACTTCTAGTCCAGCCCACACTTAAAACCAATGGATTCTGCATTAATGTACATTATTTTGGACATGGCCCTGAAATTAGTGCTGTACTGCCCACATCATAACTGAGAGTGGAGTCCCTGCTTTAGCAGAGCTTTGACTGGGGACTTGCTAAGAAGGTTTGGATTGTAACGATGTTGGTATTAGGAAAATATGTTCATGTGACCTGAACAGCAAAATCACTTGAAAGTCCAGTGTAACTAACCAGTTAAAAAAATGCAGTTGCTGCATGGTGTAAGCTCAGGAATATCAATGTTAGACTTCATGAATTTTCACCTGTTTCTTGTAAGTTAATTCACAGAATTAGCTAAAACTTGTTTAATTTTAGTGCTTCCACAGAAGCTTGAAATTGTAGTCTAATATATCCTTTGTCACTATTTCCATCTAGTTGTGAAATGCAGGCCAGTTTGGTGCATATGTGGGCCATTATTCATGATTATTGTCTGATGCGGTCTTGGAAACTCCAAGAGGTGCAGCTTGGCTGTGTATGTACCTAAGAGGGCTTTTCAAAAGTGATGCATTTTCTGAAAATGTTTTCAGATGTGCCACAGCCTCACACAAGGATTTTCTATGTGGAAACCCAAAAGAGAGAGGAAAAGGAGCCTGGAAATGTTTCTGGGTCCATCATTTAGGATACAGCTTGAGAATCTGTCCCCATGCATGTGGTTCACAGCAAATAGTAGCTTAAGTGCTCATCCCTAGAAAGAATATATGCATGTTCTAGAATTCCATTGTCACAATTTTCTCTCCCTGTTGACCCTATTTTCTCCTCTAATAAATTTTAATGCTTAGGCATTTTCTCAAGGAGGAAGACAAAACTGTAATAGAAAGTTTCATGAATATTAATTCTAATAGGTTATAGTTACTAGGGTACAAAGTACTAAGTAATGCTATAATATTAGATGCATTCCTGAATGGAATAAATGTTTTATCAACATGCATGAGATGGGAATTGCTGCATTACTTACACTGCACAACTGATTCATGGATTTTGTATCTCAAATGATTGCCAGTAAAATCTTCAGGACAATACAATGTATTTGCTTTAACATGCATAGTTTCAAGACAAACAATTTTAGAATTAACGCACAAATTTTATACTTTTTATTGCATATTTTTCTTTCATTTCTCTTCTCTTACACTTGACATTTTAGGTACTATGAGTCCAGTTGGATAGGAAATTACCACGGCTATACTATAAGGAAATAGCCTTACAGCATTGAAATATCAGGGATCACTCATTTCCAATTATGTTAAGTTTCCCGTAATAGCCCCAAAGAGTCAAAATACTGGACCATAAACCTATCAGCTGCTAGAATTGAATGCTGGTTATTTTATATCTTTCATCCATAAACCTTTCATCACAGTTTTACAACAGGAAAGAGGAGGAAAACTGTTTACAAGATAATGTGAAAAATCAGGCTAAAGTTACTCAGAGATCATTGCTGTTAACAGTGATGGACATAAAAGATGAATTAGTTAGCAGAGCTCAGATGCAGCAGTCAAAAGTATACAGTAGATCTACCTTTTCACACAAAAGTGCAAAATTACCAGAAAACATCATCTATGAGATGTACGTAAATTGAAAAAATGTGCAAAAATGTGTAAACTATTTACACCTTAATCCAGGTGCATTTGTTTCAACCCTCTTTTTAGTAGATGTATGTGTATAAACATTGAGATTAAATTTAATATGCATTAAACCATTATTAAATAAAGATGTGTAAGACTGAAATAATGAATGGATAAAGTTTATAACGTGTATGTTTTCTTGTGCTGAGTTATTGTTTATTTAAAACAGTGTCATGCTGACATAATGTGGGCTGGGTTTTCCTTACAAAATTCTGGAGCAACAGTGGTGTTAAACATCCATCTAAACATGACACGTGAATTGACCATGGAAATGTTCTTTTCAAAAGTAGCTGCTTTGTATGAAGTAAAATCTCCTTTTAAAAAACAATAAAAAAGCATTATAAAAATGTTTTCAAATATTTAAGGATGTAAATCTAAAGAGAAACCTGACACCAGCAAGTTTAGAACTTGCCAGCATACATGGAGAGTTTTGCTTAAAATTCCAGATTTACTCTTTTTGTTACCACTAATAGCATAATTCTCCTTTAAAACATTGAACTTTTAAGACTATTTCAAATATTTAAAAACTGTTACAAATCACAATGTGAAGTTCATTGTCAATATGTGGTTTGCAGATAGATGAACATGGATACATGCCTGTGGCTGTTATTAAATATATTGATAATGTGCACATTTTTGTTTAGTGCAAAAGGAAGTAATAATATACAGTCGGGCTTAACTTCCTCATGAATTATAATAGTGAAGTCATTATAAAACACATCTTGCAATATGTTGTATTTTCCAAATGTTATATTGTGCTATTAAAAATACTCAAATCCAAAAATACTCCTTTTTTTGACAGTTCTGAATACCGGGTTTACTGAACTGAGTTGGTAAATAGTCATGAAAATATTTACTTTGAGAGATGATGAAGCTCAACTATAATTACCATGAACATTGTATGTATTGTTACATATGCTCTCAACAATGGAAAGAAATTGTTTAGACGTTTAATGTAGAACTGTTTTGTTTTGGTTTTTTTAATGACAGTCAGGATAGATTGAACCAGAGGTTTAAAAAGTATTTATAGAACTTTTTGAAAATTTCTGCTGTTAATTTCCTATGAAGTGAATATTGAGATCTGAAGAAATGTCATCTGGTCAGATTGCCTGCTAAAGAATAATGTTATATCTTGGGCTCTGCAAAAATAAATGAAAAAGTCATGAAAATGAAGGAAAATAGCATCCAGTGCTAAAATAAATTCTTCAGATAGCTGAAGGGGCTTCCAGATTTTTAACTGCACATAGCTTTTTTCCTACTATTTTTCCACTCTTATAATTGTTTGGTGCAACAGAGAAGTCTGAGACACCATGAAAAATTTACCAATTTAATGGGTAAATTTTACCTAATAATTTAATAGGTTTATTCTTTTGATGTTTTAATCTGGGGGAGAAGATCCTGCTTTCTTCGAACCGCACAAACAGGTAAACCTCTTGTTTTATGTAGAGATGTCAGATGAAAGTTAGCCATGGAGCTATGATTATTTCTCCGTAGTTATCTGACTGTTTGACAGTGCTTCAGAGTTCACTTCTGTGAACATAGTACAGAACACTGAAGTGGCTTACTATTTGGTTGTCCTCAGTGCCTCATGAGCCAGAAGATGTAACAATACTTTCAATTTTTTTGTGTGAATTTCAGTTGAGCCGTATTTTTGTTCTCTTAGATCAGCTTGATTGAATGATAATAATATTCATCTTATTAGCGTGGTGTAATTTAAATATACTGTAGCATTGTACAAAATTCTGTTCCATTCAGTAGAATCTCTGTTGCGCCCTTTTTCAGATGACGGTTGCTGCTGGTACGAGCATTGAGAGTAACATTCAAAGGACCATATCCTGCCCTAATGTATGTTCACAATATCTTGGATTTTTGCGTAATTTGAATGTGAAGCCTCCTTATGTGAATTTGATATTTTGTTGCTCACAGAAGCTTGTGCGTCTCGAGGTTATTTCACATTATATATTTCAGGGTCAATGAATATTGTACTACAAGTGAGGTCTCAGCCTATCAAAATTACCAAATTACTGTCATTTTTCTTTTTATATATGGTTTGACGGTGCAGCTAAATAAAGAAAATAATGATATATTCACAGTTCCTTTTGCGTTTACCTTGCTTCCCACCTAGCTCAATGCTCTGTCAGATGAAATCAGTGTAACAGCAATAGGCAATGAGTAAAAGCAATGAGAGGCTATATTTATTCTACTTAACCCTGTTCTAAATTGGATTTTGATATAAAGATGTGGAATACTAAATTTGGAAGAAAGGTAGTTTCATTTTTCTTGCTTAAACTAACGTATCCAATGACTTAAAATAGAAAAAGGGAGGAGTTACTATTGCTCATGAAACGTAGATTAAGAAATCTATTTTGTTAACAAAAGAAACAAATTATTCACTTGTAGTATAATAGGTCATTTATCTTTTTTTACTAAAACTATTCAGATAATAGAAAGTCATTGGGCCAAGATTGAACTCTTATACATTAATGGGGAAACATTAATGAGAATTTGGGATGTATCACTGAAAAAGACTGTGGCTCTGCATTATATAGAAGCTGGTTTTTATCATGTAAATTGTTTAATAATTTATTTTTCAGCTAAAGATTATCATGTTTCTAGGGGAACCAGCAGAAGGAATTCTGGATAAACATTTCCATCACCTTAAGTTTCTTTTTAAGATATAACAAATAATCAAAGTACAAGCACAGCATAGTTAAAATAACTAATGGCTGAGAGAAAAAATACTGTGATTTAATATTGGCGAGAAGTTAGTCCATCTTCCCTATCTGGGAAAAATGTTCAACATCTTAAAACAATCATTTTTTTTGAAAGTTTGTGCTCTTAAGGGATCATAGAGAAAATCTTTACCCTGCATTCTGACTATCTGAGTCATTATGGATTTCTGAATACATTCCTAGAATGGACCAATATTATAAATTCTTGGCTATGATTTGTACTGTTCTATTCCAGTTTCAGACTTCTATGCAGAGGAAAAAAGCTTCCTGAGTACATAATGTATGATTAATCTCCAGTCTCTTCCAGATTTTCAACATGACTTTAATTTCTCCAAGGCAACTTCAGTATTTCAGTCTGAACATAGTACCATTTTTAATGAAAGATGGTAATATGAAATATAATAACATGACAGAACTGACAAACGTCAAAAAATGCAGGATTTCAGATTTAGTTATAGAAGTTTGTACCAGTACTTCAAAATTGTTTGGGGTCCTTTAGTTTGTTTTCTTTTTTTGAAAACTACATGAAGTAGTCATGTAGCTCTAGACAGATGTTTTCTTAAAATAATGAAATAAACCAAAAACTCAGAGGTTACCTTTAATTCTTTGGATTACATCTGTTACCACTAAAATCAGTGAGGAATTTATTAACTTCCATTGAATAAGAATACCATTATTATTGCCTTTAGAGATCACAAGAGCTGTCACTGTAAACTACGGTTGTTAATTATCCCCCATTTTTAATTTTGTTCCTTCTCTTTGGACTTCTGTGAGGATTTTTTTTTTTCTCCAAAAAGAAATATATCAACCTCCACAAGAAAGGGCATAAAATTTAGAATTCATTAAATGCTATTCTAACTCCATCTCCTGATTTTCCTGTGTAAAGTTTAATGTTGAATTTAATGATGTTGTCTCTGCTCTAGAGATGGTGGAGGCTGAGTCAGTCTCACCTGTTGGCTCTCTGAAGGCCATCTTGGCTTAGATACCGTGCTTATTGGTGATTAAAATTAAGTCATATGGATCCCATTTTCCCAATTTTAAGATGATGTTTAGGACAGGAATTACATCACCAAAGTGTGGCCTCCTAAAAGCCTATTGTTTAATTAAGCTGTGATGCAGCTGCTTTCAATGAAGAAAACAGTATACTATTTGAAGAATCGTCCCATCTTAAGATAGCTTGGAAGGATTGTCACTGAGGGGTCTCTTAACTTAAGCAGTAAGGTTAGCTGAATAGTTTAGCCTACACATTAAAGACCATTCTCAAAGCTGAAACTTGGAAAAAAATGTAATTCCTCTGCAGATAACAGTGAAAAATCTTGCAATTCAGTTGAAAGACTAGGCTTTAAAATTTCCTTCTGAAATCTCTCTGTGGATTACAAAGAATTCTTAAATGGTATTTAATAAAAAGGTTAGTTCCCATTCTAGATTTCACTTTTAGTGTAACTGCACTAAAAATAAAAACTTTCATGTTTAAAACTAGTTTATTTTCTCCCCAAGGGAAAATAACACAGTTCAGTCACAACGGGTGTGAAACAAGCTCTTGCCATTATTATTTACTTATACTCAAAATCATTGTCAAGTGGCCATGAGGCCTAATTTTAGATTCTCACTTTATAAATAGGTACAAACAACTGCAATCTTAACTCTGAAGACTCTTAACAAGGAGATACAGTATTTGCTCTGTTTCAGACTTCCAAATAATTCTCAATGAAAGTTCATCTTATGCAGATAATTTTTATACTTGAATTCCTCAAACTTCAGTTTCATCAGATTTTTGAATTTATAATTATTAATAAAAAAAAGTCCTGTTAGATACAAAAGAATCCTGTTCAGAGACAGAATATAATCCCTACCAACATCTACATGTCATCCAAATGCACAAAGCATTCAGCAAGAATGAAGAGTGGAAATCTGCACTCACCCTTTCACCCAGCATCTTGCAGGAAGGATAGGAAGGGAAGGCAGATCTGCTTTGCCAGTACTTCTCTTGGCAAAAGATCTTCCTGGGGCATTGTAACACTTGCGAAAGCAGATCCAGCTTCAGTTTAGAGAAATACTGTAACTGAAAAGAGTCATCCAAAGCTTGATGAATAATTGCAAAGTCGGTTTTTTTCATTCCTAAATCCTCTAGTTTCCTGATGATTGGAAACTGTTTATGTAGCTATTCATTACTGAATAAAGCCTGGCTCCTTAGACTTTTTCACAAGTATGCTTTTATATTATGACTGATTGTTCTCATGCTAATTAAAAAAAAAAAACAAACGCTAAAGGAACAACTTAATGCACTTTGTAATCTACGAGAAAGAAAATTAATGAAATCAATTATTTTATTCCACTGAATTCCAAACCTGCAATTACCTGTGCAAACCATAGTTTTAATAACTAGCATTAATGCTGTTGAATCTACAGCTGAAACTGTTTGAATGCATGGTAACTTTTCAATTGTTGGCCTACATTATTCTGAAATGTTTCCTGGTTTCTTGCAGTTACTGTGAATTGCGCAACTTTGTATTTCTGCCTTTTGTAAAAGGTGTAGCTGTGGAGGATGCGCTTAGAAGCATAGAATTTTTAGTCCATATATATTGCACTGGTTCAGCATCTTAATGGCATTAATTATACAGTTATAATTACTGAGTTATTTAGTCAAAAACAGGCACAATACATTTGATTTGGCTTTTCTGGCTCTTAATCTTAGACCTAAAATATATTCCCAGAGGTAGTCATCTAGAAGCAGAGTTTGAGATGCTAAAACTGTACAGAAAACAGAGAATAGATTGTTCATGAGACATATATGCTAAAATATTTTAAAAGTCTTTATTAAGTCTGAGTAACATCTCTTAATGTTATCAATAACAAATGTAAGCAGGTTTTTAAATATAAAAGGTGTGTAGTGTATCATTTTGCTTAATAGATATACACTGCAAAGCTTGCAATAAAACTGAAACTGAAGAAGAAACTGCAATGTATTAAAAACTGAGAACTCAGGTATTACAATGATTTTCAGGGAGCACTTTTGTGGGCAGTTCCCACACATTAAATGCTCTGTGAAGTTTATATGTCCACAGTCTTCATTATAGGCCTCAATTTACCTTTATTCCCATATAAACTTTCTGGTTTTTTTTTTCTGATTATTGTAAGTGGTTTACATGACAGAAGCTGAATGAAGAAGTTGATATTATATACAACAGTAATGTGCTATTGCAGTTTATTCCCTTTTCTTACGTATTCTTTAGTGGGATAATGAGGCATTTAACTGCAAGTTTTGCTGGTTTTCATGCAAGATATCCCAAATCTTGACTTTTTCTATCTATCTATATATGTATTATTTTTTATAGATTAAACAACCACTACAGTTGCTGTATACTTTGAAAACACTGTTTCTTGACAAGTAATTTCTGTAGATGTACTCTTAAAGTATACATGCATTCTAATATGTCTGGATGGACACCACTGATGGATATAGAGTCATTTAGACAGAGCAGTCTGTCATACTTTGATATCTCAATGCCATTACTTGATGGCTGGAAAGAGTGCAAGCTAATGGTCAGAGCAAAGACAGGACACTTTGTATGCAGATCCAGTTGCTGTGTTTGCATGACCTTGAGCTTCTGCAAAATGGCAGTATTAATACTGGTTTTTACAGATCTTTAAGGTCCATAATAAAAATGTAAACGGCAAAAGACAAAAGAAAATGGTGGCAGGTATTAAACGTGCTGTGTTTTCTTCATTCGAAACAGCAGAACTTAATTCTGTGGTTTTTTAAAACAAAATTGCTCTATATAATAAATGAAAACATGCTTCACTGTTCCACTACTCTTTCATGGAAAAGCCACATTTGTTCTGTCTAACGGGGTACATACCTTCAGGAATTCTTCACAGAACTAGTCACAAGTTTTAGAGTAAGTACTTTGAAAATGCAGGTTTGTTTTGTGTTTTTTTTTTTTTAAATTGAAGCATATGTGATTCAGGCTGTTTTATTTGGGTAGATTTTTTATCAATTGCATAGCTTAAGTGTATAAATTTTTAACATCAATGTTTTTGATTATCTTATGGCTTTAGACAAGATATAGAGCATATATATAGACATTTTCTACAGTAGTTCTGTAGGAAACCAGCAATTTGGTTATATTTTATCAAATTCAGCAGTTATGCAGCATCTTATAAAATTGCTGGTTTTCATTCATCAGCAATCTTAATTCTTCACACTATTTGAAAAGGTGTTTTGGGAGGGTTACAGTAAGGGGGGAGAGAGGGGGAAAGCTTTGGTAATATACAGATCCCTTAACATATGAGTGTATTTATTTTTCTCCCAAATGAGAATAAAACTGTACTTCATATGCTTTCCAGATACAGTTTGGGGTTTTTTTTCTATCAAAGATTAAATCCTGCTTGTTTTCATAAGTTTGTTCATGTGAATAAGCTGAGCATGTTTTTTTTCCTTAAGTTTGAGCCAAATGACTTTATTCTCACGTAAGCTGAAGAAGAAATAGTTTTTTTTCTATCCTGGGAACATTTCTGAGATTGAGAGGAAAAAATAATCCAGGACTATTACACACAAAAACAAAAAGTCAGAAGCCTAAACATAACTACTTTCTCAGGTTGCTATGAAAGCTCCTCGAGCTTTAAGCTCAACTCCTCCAGCTCTTTTTCAACCTTCATTGCATTCAGGGATTTACCAAATAGAGACCCAGCTCTTGAACCTGCAAACCCATTTTATGTGATCACCTGACACTTTCAGGTGCCAGACCCTCTTGGTACATAGATGCCTTATTTTTGTCCATGGACAGAAAAAAAATGTAGGGAGGTTTCCTTTCTCAAGCTTTTACCCAAACTCTGTAGTTCAACATCTTCAGGAGTTACTTCATTAACAAATAAACTTGCAAACAGGAAAGCAATTTCAGTTAGTTCTCACTGCCAATGACTGTGGCAGCCCTATATTTTGAGCATGACACTAATCTTCTGGCTCTCATCTCCCATTTCCCTGCCACAGGACCAGCAAATCTCAATGTGCAGCTCAACACTTCTGCCTCTGCTCCAGACCTTGTGACAGGCAATTAGCTGGCAGATCTGCTGCCTGGCCAGCTGTGCCAAGTGTGTTAAATACTAAGGTAGAAAGAGATAGCAGCAGTGCGCTGCAGCTGGGGAGACATATCACTGGCAAATGTATGCCTTAGCAACAGCGCGGTGTCCTGATCCTCAAGTATTGATTGCATGAGTGTGCTCAAAGTCTCATGCTAATGCTGCTATGTGCACAGTGTCTGTGTCCCAGCATAGCTTTGCAAGCATTCCAACGTTTTTCCATGGCATTTGGACTGACGTAGGCCCAATGCATTGATTCCACTCATTTGAGATACTGGAAATTGCAAAATAGAAGTCGGGAATCAGGAGCGGTAGCAGCATTAGCAAGAGATTTGCAAGGAACAATGCTCAGATGATATCTAAGTCGTTCCACACCCTTTTAATTTTATTTTTTATATGCACACCAGGAATGGACACAGTACCATATGGTTAGCTCCATTTTCAACTACAGCATGCCAATTTACAGGTGCTTATCTGTTGAATCCTGGGAGAAGAAACAACATTAAAATCAGTACATCAATACCATGATGAAAATTATTATATGAAAACAATCTTGCCTGGGTTCCCAGAAATGAGATGTTATTGGACAGCTTTACTGAGCAGATCCACTGGAGTGAAAAACCCAGAACCCTTAAGCTAGGCATTCCTCTCTCTGTGTCCCACTGGGAGGTTTAACTGTTGTTGTGGGCTGACCTTGGCCAGAAGCCAGACACCCACCCAGCTGCTTCCTCACTCCCCCTCTTCAGCAGGACACGGGGAGAACGCGGGATGAGAAGGCTCATAGGTCGAGACAAAGATGGAGAGATCACATACCGGTTACCACATGGGCACAACAGGCTTGACTTGGGGAAAACTAGTTTAATTTATTGCCAGTTAAAATGGATTTGGATGGTGAGAAACAAAGACAAGAAATTAAAATAACACCTCCCACACTTTTTCCCAGGCTCAACCTCACCCCTTCACTCCCACCTCCTCCTCCCCCCCGACCCTGAGCAGTGCAAGGGGAGGGGGAATGGGGGTTGGGGTCAGTCTGTTACAGCTCCTCTCCACTGCTCCTTCTTCCTCACAATTTCTCGGCTGTGGCGAGGGGTCCTCCATGGGCTGCAGCGTGGATATCTGCTCCGGTGCCTGGAGCACCTCCTCCTCCTCCTCCTCTTCCTTCTCTGACCTTGGCATCCACACTGTGGTTTCTCACTCCCTTTTTCTTTCCCTCTTCTTTTGCCTGTGTGGCGTTTTTTTACCCTTTCTTACATACAGTTTTCCAGAGGTGCCGCCATCTTGTCCAAGGGGCTCGGCCGTGCCCTGTGGGGGGTCGGTTGGAGCTGGCTGGAACCGGCTGTGTCCAGCACGGGGCAGCCCCGGCCTCTCCTCACAGAGGCCCTGCAGCCCCCCCATTGCCAGCGCCTGGGCACCTGCACCCTGTGCACTCGTGTAGCTGTGCTCTGAGCGTGCCTCACACACCCAAATCTACAAACCAGGGTAAGCACTGCCCACGTCCATCCAGTAGCTGAGATGTAAATGTCCAGCTTTCAGTCTCCTCTGTGAGCCACCATCTGCAGGAGAAAATGAAGAAAGGTTCATCACCAGAGGCTTTCTCCCCCTTCAGCTCATGGCACATCTCAAACCGGCTTCCATGTGCTTTCAAGAACAGAGCTGAAAAGAACAGAAGCACTTACATAACATTTTCAGTTTTCTTCTAGACTTCCCTGCTGGTTTTATCTTTTTTTGTTGGTGTTCTTTGTTCCCCTCCCTGCTTCTGATACACATCTTAAGTAAGGAGGCTTTCAAGCCACAGAAGGAAGATCTAGATTTGGAAAGAACTATGCTTTGCCTGACTTTTAAAGGGAATCTACAAATATAAAGATGTCCTTTGGGGATAATAGCAGATTTTCATTGGTTTGGTAACATTTTGCCTCTGTATTATTACTGAGAAAAATCTTGGTCCTATCACCAGAAAACAGATGGGAGGAAATCAATCCATGACAGAGATTTAATACGTAAGAAAAGAATTTCTTGATAACATTGATGGTCCTAGATACTTTCAGTTACTACTCTTCTGGGATTTGCATTTGTCTTGGAAAACAGATACGGAAGAGCCACCAGCTGTTAATGACTGAGAAATAACTCATTTGGCAAAGGCCGACTGGCAATTCCTTTGCAAGAGTAAAAGAACGCCATCCATCCCTTCGCTGTACATTCCTACTCTGGTCCAAATGTTACTGCTGACACTTTCCTGAACACTTTTTATGCTGAGTTAAGAGACCTGGAAAGAGAGCTCTCCATTAGCAGGCTCATCCCCTTCTAATAACATAATCTCAGTTTTATTCAGTTTCAGGGAGCTGTATTCACTTTGACACCATGATGAATCAAAACAAAGTTTACATCCAGCATTCTTACTGGTCATTACAAAAAAACCCCACCAAACACAAAGCCAGAAAAGGTCAAAACTGTTCCCTGACCAATGAAACATTGGGAGAAACTGTCCTTGAAAGATGACTAGTGTGCTTCTTGGCAAATATGAGCCTAGATAGATTTAGAAAATCCTTTTAAATTTTTATTTATCTGTCTTTGCCACATCAAGGTACTTTGCCACTCAGTCATGTAAAGTCATTTTTAATCTATTCAAGGCATGGATAATTGCCACTCACTATGATCAGTGAAAGCCTGTGATAAAATGCTCACTAACTGTCATCTGAGGCTAGAATTTAGATTACCTGGGATATCTAGCAGTTTCTTAGTCATAATCTTGTTTGTTTTAAATACTGTGTGTTTATATGCTGATATTTCAACTAAAAGGAAGCATCTGACTAAAAATCTTCAGCTCTAATTTTAGTAAAAAAGAATTAACTCCGATTACTTGTAACTTGATCAGTGCATCAAATTACAGACTTACTTTTCTGCAACCAGTAACACTACTCCTTCTTGCTTTGGTTACATGTAAATTTTTATAGCTACTAAAGATGTTGACTGACTCCTGGCACTTTAAATAGTGGATTATTGTGAAAAGAACATTATTCAACATTTAAAGTACTTTTCAATCTCCTAGAAGATGAAATCTCCCCAAACGGCAGGCCATGTCATTCCCGGTCTGTCTGAAAACAGGTTCATGTGTTTCTGTTCTGCGCTTTTTCTGCACTACAGATTTGGAAAGTTGTACTAAGTTAGATTCTACTCTGGGTAAGTGGGTGAGGAGGGGTTTAAGATTGAAACTCCTGAAGAGTTAGAACAAGGACCTGTGGAAAAAAACATCAGCTCAGATTCCATTTGTTTAGATCTCAAGGTATCCTTCAATGAAATTAAGTAATGAAAACTTTAAATTCTTTATTTTCATGGGGTTTTAATTGACAACAGCATCAACTTACAGTTTTTTCTTCCTTCATAACATATTGAAATAGTTCATTTGAAATAATTCTACTGAACAGAAAATTTATAAAGCAATCAGATTATTTTTCATGATATTATAATATGCTAATATGTACAAAATACAGTTTAGAATCAGTGTCCAGTAGGTTGAAATTGTTTGAACTATACCAAAGAGATCATTCAAAGTCTCAAAATGGAATTACTCAAAATCTTAGTAATTATGAAAGTTTAAGCTTACATAAACTCGTGGACATCCTATTTTTATTTTTTTTTACAAATAATGAAGGTTTTGATTGAATCTTCTAACACATTTTAAAGCTGAAGTTAAATATACGTATTAAGGATGAGAAATTTTTTATTAAAATATATGCCTAAGCCGCATAATGAAAGTGTAAAAGGACAGCCACAAAATGACAGTAAACAATTAGTTCACAGAAAATCAGTATTAGTCGTGTTCATGCTACTTACTTTTAATATTGATGTTCAGCAGTTCAGCGCTGCTTGTCCTGGTCCTAAACCTTCCCAGCGTGGCAAATTGTGCATTTCTGCTGTGATGTCTGTGAACACAAGGGTTATGTCAAAATTGCATTTCAGGTGTTTGATGGGTCATTGTGCCCACCCTGTGATTCTTCATTTGCTACTCATGTCTGTGATCAGAGCCCATTGCTGTTCCCACCTGCCCTGCCTGTCGGGGTGTTGCTGTCCCCAGCAACAATGGTTGCAGATATAAATCACTCCAATTTACATGGAGATGTGCCCAGGGCACATCCAACCCCACAACTGGAAAGTGTTATCTTTTGCCCAACATAGATGTAGCTGAGGTGAATATGCTGCCAGGCAAATTTGATTTGAAATGGAATCAGTTTCTAAAACCATTTAGAAACGGTTTCTAAAAAATGTAGCTATAATCTATGTAAACGCATTTAATTTCCTCAGAAGATGATAGGAGGGACTGTATGTGTGACAGATAATGAGACAAATCAGTTGCTTTAGTGGCTTAAAACAGTGTTCTTTCAAGCTAAATCCCATAATGCCAAACTTCCATTTAAAATGGCAGTAGCTGCTGGTATTGTGGTTGCTAGCTCTAACAACAGCACTAGGGTAGAGTTTGAGAATAACAGGTGAGTTTTGAGGACAACATAACCCCCACAGATGTCCAGAAAACCCCACTCAAGCTTTCCTCCTATGCTTAGTTTTCAGAGCTACTCATAGAATTAAAATTAAAATCACTGTAGAGTCTAAACCAAAGAAGTTTGATGGATTATAATCAGATTAGAGCTAGGACTTCAGTACTACTATTAGTTAATGATGATTGATGCTGAAATTTACTTTTGATGTTGGGGTCTCCTGGTCTGTTTTGCTTTTGTTTAATGAACCTGGGAGCCTTTCGCTCTTTTGCTGCCGTGGCACCTTTGCTGGAACCAAGGGGAGGCAGAGGAGGAAGCTCTCCCATGCAAAAGGAAAAAATCCTGGGCTAGAATGAAATACCGATTAGATTGGAAAGGGCAGACATGGACTGGAAGGGGAAAATAATGATGAATCATTAAGCATGGAGTCTGGAAGCAGGTGGAGGATCAGAGACACCAGTGGGAACAGGGGCTGGTGGCTGTAGGGGAGGGACACAAACCGAGACAGATGAGAAGTAAGAGTGGAGAAGGAAGTTTTCAACGACACAGGTCTCTGAACAAAAAAGCAGGCCATCAAAAAGAAAACTTTTCATGGAAATTTATCAGGTTTTATAGGAAAGATGTCTCAGGTCTAAAGACCAAAGGAGGGTGAAAGCATGACAGAGGTGCCCCCTCAGAAGGCATCCTGAGTTCCAACAGACAAAACTGCATGATGGTATAATAGTGGCTTGTGTGCATGAGACACTTCTGTAGACAACCATAATCCTGGTACTGGCATCTAAATAACACACTTGCACTCTTCTAATATAGCCCCTTTGCTGTAATTATACATACATACAAATATATTGCATTTTGAGTGGTGAGATAGAAATTTTGTTGTAATTGTTTCCCCAGCCAATAGTTCTGGTTTATGAAAGTGCTAATAGTTGTCTGCTAAGAAGAAACAAACACGCCCCAAGAATGAAAAGGAATTATTTTAAAGGTCAGTATTACTGAAGCACTTGTTTCACGCTTACAGCAGATTGGAGTTAGAAATAATTGGAAAGCATACTGATATTGCAAATGACAGATCAGAGGAAAAAGCTTACACCAAAGATTATGTTTTGCATTTCCTCAGTGCCTCAAGGAAGTCATTGGCTTGGAAATGCATAAATGCTTTGTACAGTAATGATTGAATATAATACTAAGGCAAGGATTAAACTTGATTTCAGTTTCCCAAAGGAAATGCCAGGGAAAAAATCTATACTATGAGAACTCTAAACTGTATATCTCAAATGTAGCATATTTATTTTCTTTATCTGAGGAGCAATGAATACAGACCATTAAAAGAATTTCCTTAAGAGAAACTGTCCCTCCAACACTACAAAAACTTTGAAGAGCTTGCCATCCAACTGTTATTTGTTGTCTGATCTTTGTTACATCTAATTATTGTATGTATGTAAAATATTTATTTTTGATGTATATATGCCCGTCATTTGTATTACACCTCTTGGAGACCCAGCAATATCAAATTATTACCATCAACTGGCTTATTCCATTATTCCCTATCTTGTATTTTACACAGTAAAAGGC
The DNA here is from genome assembly GCA_034008185.1 of Gorsachius magnificus. Classification (NCBI taxonomy): domain Eukaryota; kingdom Metazoa; phylum Chordata; class Aves; order Pelecaniformes; family Ardeidae; genus Gorsachius; species Gorsachius magnificus. The sequence goes on from CM067081.1 coordinate 173,171,194, forward strand.
ATAGTTATACAGTAAGGCATAATTATAGGGTAAAGGAGAAGTGTGAAGAGACAGATAATATGAAATAAGATAAACATTTTAAAATTAAACAGAAAGAACAAAAAGAAACAAATTTAGGGACAAGTGAGCAGAAAGAAACCTTATGAAGAAACTTCTAGAAAGGCATCCTGTGATCTGCTAAACATACTAATCTTTCTCTCTCTTAAACGTATACTTTTTCTATGTGACTAGATTATTCCCCAGACAAATAATGAACAAATTTTGCTACCATGACTTCCTGATTTTGATGCATATTGAGTTACTTCTTGGCTTTATTATTCTTGCAATTAACCTAAATTTTGACTTAACCTAAATTTTATACAAATGGAAAAAGAATCCTTTTCAGATCTTAGTGTTATAAACTTCTCAGAGTTAGTCTGACTCTGTCTAAATTTCTGTTCTGAGAGCAGTATTAACATAATTCTGAAAACTGGATAGTGAGAACTCATAATAAATTTTACATAAAGTGAACGGTTTATCCATTTTTTAAAAACACTAATTTAAAAAATATCTTTGAAGAAATAACCTTATTTTATTTTTATAAAATAAAAAGTAAAATGAGTTCTACTGTCTTCTCTATGGTCAGATCCTCCAGATGAGGAGCAAAAGCTATTAACAATTTTTTAATTTTGTCATGAATTATGGAAACAACTCGTACTGCATTTCATGAATAGATAGATTAATTTTGAGAGAAATGAAAAAGAATCAGTTGAGGATACTTTGAAGCATGGATGCCCAGTTAGATTTAGATGTGGAGCATGCGCTGGGAGGCTGGTTTCCTCTCATAAATCCTTGATATCTTCTTCTCATGAGCCCATTCTGTGCCTCCCCTTGAAGGGCATGATCCTACCACGGAGAGAGGAAAGGAGAGCAATAATGTTTGGTTACAGGTTTATAAGGCTGGAAGCAGAACTGTTTCCACTTTGCAAAATTATCAAAGAAGTAAAAATAGCTTGTGTATATTGTGAAAAAAGCCTTAGTGGATTTCAAAAGTGACAGAAGTACCTCTTAAAATAGTCTAAGTTTTCTGGTGCATTAATTAACTACTTTGCTATTGACTTCAATATATTTTGCTCATTTTCATCAGATGAAAATTTGGCACTTTGTCTCTTCAATCTACTATTTTGCTAAAGCAAAATAATTAGATTACTGAAATATTAGCTCAAGCTTGCACTGTAAATCTATTCCTTCTTGCAGTCATGCAAACAGAGTTTTATGTTTCTATTTAGTTTCAGAAGGATTTGTGGGTTTGTGGTTGTTTTTTTTTTCAGGCAAGTATCATTACTGAAGCTTTATTAAGAACTGTTACCTTTAAATTGGTTTTATTTTTCAAATATCATCCTCAATTTTCATGATACATTTTTGTTTGTTCCATAAACAGTGTCTTTGATTTTTCTATTAAAGCAGGTGAAAATAGATACAGAACTAACCATTTGTTCAACTCAATTGATTTTAAAATATTGGGTGAGCATCAATATCTATCTTGGAAAGGAATCAATATTGATTGATAACTATATGTTTAAACAACATCTTTGAAAAGATGCAGTTTCTCAAGATGTGTTGTTTACTGTTAGACCCAGTTAATCAATATGTGAATTACCTGCCTGGCTATTTAAAAGAATATGGTTTGTCATAAAGTACATGGACTGTAGCTGGAAGGTCTGACACAAGGCTATGCGATCACACTGGTAGTCTTTCCTCGTTTTTATTTTCTCACACATTTACCCCTGTTTTAACTCAGAACCCCAATACAAATGAAGCTGGTAAAAACAGATCAAGGGTAAAAATAGAACTAAGAGTTCATAATCTGTTTAGTATTTCTAAACTGAGATATATAATGTGATCTATATGACATAGCCTGTATCAAATTGCATTTTGCAGTCACAGTTAGTCCATGGTAGGTCTATTTTTTTCTCCAGGAGGCAGGAAAAGACTGGAAATGATAGTGAGTTTCGATCCTGTGAACTACACAGTTACCAGAAACAAGCACACTGCTCACACATAAGAACAACATTTCTTCCTGTAGGAAGCTACTGTAGGAAAAAAACATGTACTTCCTAAACCCTGTTTTACCTTTTTCGTACATACCACAGGCTGGTCTTTTGACCTCCTGCCCACAAACATCATAACATCCCTGTTAATTTTTGTGTTCTTACACCACTTTGAAGACAACTCTGAGCTGTCATAGTGGTATGGTTTGAAGATCTCTTTTAACCTCCAACTCCAGCTGTCCAGGTGGACATATACCTGGGGGCAGATTTAGCATGCAATAGATTTAGTTACATCTGCAAAGAAAATATACCTTACAGGGTAAGAAGACAGGATTTCAGGGACTGTCTTGTGGTATAATTCCTTTTTAGTAACTATAAATGTGTGACCTATATATTTTAGCTAGTCCAAAATCCTCCAGAGGTACCCCAGAAGGCATGTCATTCTCTCCACTTCTTCATCTCTGCTTAAAATATTCTATTCTCACATGACAAAAATTATCACATTTTTGTAGTTGCTCATTTATTAATGTGTCTAAGGAACAAAAAGGGTTTGTCCAGGGTCACACAGGAAATTACATTTTTATGAAGATCTGACCTCTAGCAAACTGTGTGCTTTTATTCTTCACTCTAGAGCTGCACCCAAGGATGAGGTCTCCTTCAGACTGTATCTCTGCCACAGCTCATGATATCATGCACTGATGAGGTTGTTCTGATTGTATAAATGAACTTTATTTGGCCTGAACAAAATCATTTCCCCAAGATCAGGACCAGGATGGAGAGTGAAGTGGCAATGCTATGGCAAACACTTAGGAATTCCTAGCAGAGTCAGGGAGTCAGGGACCGGAAGACGCTGCAGGACATCTTGAGTCTTAATTCTCAACCAGATGCTGCAGCAGCCACCTGCAGAATATTTTTTCTTCTGCCAGCCATGTGGACAGCTCATGTTGCAATCTGGGAATGCGGGCTCTGGACACAGACACCTCTGTAGCTTGCATAAATGTACATTGCTGCTTATCATGGAGGGCACCTGAAGGGAAGGGGAGCACAGAACAGGTTTTTTTTGTTCTTTCCTATACTTTTCTATCCTTGGATGCAAGAATCTCCTAGTCTTTGTTTAATCCATCTCCAGGAACACTGCAGTAGTGAAGGACAGCCCTGACTCTAATCTACAGCCACACCATGGAGATTTCCTGTGGCTGGAGGTGATCATCCATAGCTGTAAGCTGTTAGAATGGTCCCAGCACAATTTATCCCTAGGACAACTGGCTCTCACTCAAAACAACTCCCAGGTTTGGTTTGAAGTTGTCATGAGCCAGGAACAGCAAGCCACTGAGCAATTTGCCAGTAGTTACCCTGTTTTGAAGGCTGAGGAAGTGCAATTAGCATAGGTTTGTCCAGAATACGTAATTTTGCCTTTACCCTTGAAGTGTATCAAGCTTCTACTTGCAGCTTTTGGTGGGCTATAGAAGAATGTACTGCTGTTGCCTAGGTCTTCGTAAACACAAACAGGCATGGTTAATTCTCATGCCTGTCAGAAAGCCCACATGCCTTGCAATAATATATTTGCTCGTATGTTCTTCACTGCTATTTTTATATACTATTATTTTACTTAAATGTTCTGCATATTTTTAATTCATTGTTATGTCATTCCATTGTAGAAGATTACTGAAATCTGGTTACTTCTATGTTGTTGGATTTCTTATCCTCGAATTCATTTGGGTTTTTTTCACTTATAACACTGTTAGCTACTGTTTACATATTTTACTTTTATTCCTATCAGTTTCAGTTATTGTTCATATTTCTGCCATTTTTTTAGTTTGCTTTCCTGCGTAGTGTTTAATACACTTTTCAAAGCTGCTTCATTTTGCTGAAAAAATAGACTTCACTGTTAATCAGGAAAAGCAGGAATATATTTCCTGTGTTAACACTCACAATGTTATTTTGAAATAAAGATAAGAAAGAGAATGGAAATGTGAGCTCCTATAGAAAAGTGAGCTGTGTTAAAAGGTAGCATGGCCCATGTTGCTGGCCCATGACTCTGTAAAGGAAGAGTTGGCAATCAAAGCACTGAAGGAGAGCACGCACAATGCAGACCCATCAAGTTCTAGATTCTGCTATATGAAAGTGTATAATTCAGCTCTCCCCCGGGATTACTGTTTGTTTGTCAGCCCAGGTGGCTGTGATATCTATCTTTTCTCATTTCTGTTGATTTATCAGGAAAATTGATTATGCAGTATGTAGCTGAAGCCAATTATCTGTCATGGTGTCACATTGTCTCTGGCTTGTCCCTCACAATTTACTGCCTCTTTTTTTATACTTAGATTGTAAGTACCTTCAGAGAGAAACCATATCTTTCCCTACTTCCATACCATACAGTGTGATGAAATAATAGCCCTTGGGGTAAGGTTTCTAGTGCAAATTCATAAAAATTATTTAATTTGAAATAAATTTGTTGTGTGTATGGAGCGTTATAGCATAAGGACTGAAGGGAAAGTTATGTTACTTTCACTTGGATCAGCCAGAGATGATGTCCAAGATATTTGATCTTAATGAGAAAGTATGTGGCAAAAATTTCCAAAGCTATGTATGCACGGGATGATATATTTGGATTTCTCATTATTTTCAAATGAAGTAAAAGCACCAGCTTTCTTTGTAAAGTTTTCATAGTTCAGTCCTTGTCCTTTAAAAAGTTGTTTGCTAGTTTAGACTTCTAAGCCTGACTGACTTTTGAGAGAGACATCTGAAGTCAGACTCCTAAGTCGAGATAAAGGAATCCCAACTATATAAATCAATAACCCCATCCTTGAGGAGGAATCCATCCATTGCATTTAGGTATCAAGATGCAGATTGCTTTTTGGAAATAAAAGTTCCCCAAATACTAAGTCATTCTTGGGATCTAGTTTAGCAGGATTTACTGCAAGGGGATAACTTTCTGTGGTTAGCCTTGCCACATTAACAGATCTGATGGAGGGTGTGGTTGATGATGCACATCTCTCATTTGGGTCCCAGCATGATTTTTCTGTGATTGAAAATAGTGCAATAGGTGCTAGAGGCATTGCCGCCTGGTATTTTTAAGCCATGGGGAATCATTTATGACATTACTGCTACCATAGAAACCTATTTCAACTCAACAGAAATTCAATTCATGGAAAAAGCTTTTGCTTCTGAATCATTCATGTGCTGTTACTCCTAAGAGGTTTGCCAATGCAGTCGAGAATTCTAGAAACATTTTGCAGTCCCTCAGAGCAGTAGTTCTATTCAGATGCTTTGAAACTCTGACTGTATCCACAATATGGTCCCATGGTCTGTCGGTTTAGTAGAGACCCAGTATAAACTAACATTCTCCACACATGCCTACAAAATATCACCACTACAAAATATCTCTCTAAAGAGGTGAAGAAATCTGAAAGAGCTATTGAATTTCTACTGTTGAGTTTTCAGAATATCAGAGCCCAGTATTCTCTGACCATGTTCTTTTAGATATTACATATGATGAATGTTTAATGTTTAATATCAAATTTACATGTTTGAAGATATTTGACTTTATCTGGTATTTTGATTTAGAAGAGTGATACAGCAATATTCTGAAATTGCAATGCAAGCACTATACAATGAAATCACATAATGAACATAATTCCCATTACCATTTTCTATACACTGTCATGGCACTGCACATTCCTAGTTGCTGGGAAGGAATACATAGGTTGGAGCCAGCTCAAACCTGTTGCTCTCTTCAAAGTCACTTTTGCTGTTTGCTCAATATTTATACTGTTTGTTGGGCTGAGCCACATATACAGCTCCCCCATTCTGGTCTGTCTGGCTCAGGAAGATAATGCTTTCTATTGATTATTTTAGAGAAGGCCGTTTACATAACCAGTTGACCCACTCAACTGATACAGCCATTTATCTACAATAAAGACCATCCTCTGGTCTGCGTGGCGTTGAGATAAGTTCAGCTTCCTTTATGATAGCTGTGGCTTCTTCCAGTGTTCTTTTCTGAGCTTCATGAACACATCATTCTTGTCTGTCTTCTTGGAGCTTTATTTTCTTGCAGGGATTCACTGATCGATCACGCAGAATCAGCAGTATTGCAAATTATAGAAAATACTCTTGGAAGAACAAAACCAACACGTTAAGCAGTTTGTATGTGCATCTCCCTCTTTCCTTAAGAAGTCCAAATGACCACATTCAGATAATAAAGCTAAAGTTTGTCAAATTCACCTTTTTGGTCAAGTTTTCTGGAATACAGAAGTCCTAATATGGAAATTTCATCAATAGACAAACAGAAATAGGATACAGCACATAGGAAAGGTGAAGAAGACATCAGTCATATGAATAATTCGTGTTATTACATAATTAATTCTCTGATACCAAAACAAATATTTGCTTTTAAATGTTTTATAAAGGTATCTATGAAATACTATCCAGTTATTACAGAGAAGGCCTTCAGAGAATAATTTAAAAGAAACAAAACTTTTCATTTATGTTTAAAAATGAAGATGCATGTAAGTTCTTATGCAAACTGTTGTCTGAAGATCTAGTAAAGACTGCATGCACATATGTTCATACAGTTTTACATAAGCTACCTAATAACAGACAAAGAAAATTATTTAAATCTCAATATAATTTGTAGAAAAAGAGGAAATCAAGTTGAATAGGCTTCCTGAGGCAAAACAGAAGATACAACTTTATGCAAAGCTCAGCATGATCGGAGGGGAAGGATATTTTCAAGTATTTGTATTTCAGCATGTATGGGGTTGTGTTTCTATGTATATAAAATGTGAAAAGGATAGCTTTTATTATCCCCTTTATTTTTGCATAGCAGCCTCATTCAGTTCTCATAGTTCCTTTTTTCCCATTGAGAAAGTCTTTTGATATGATTGCAATGCTTGGGGTTTTGGTTTGTTTGGGTTTTGTTATTATTTCCAAAAAGGTCTAAAAGGGGGTAATGAACAATGAAATGTTTTCACTGCATTTTAATTAATTTAGTCTTGTTATTTTTGGTCACTGGATGCAGTTGAAAAATAACTCCAAAATTTAAAGAAGGAACTGTACTTTGCTTAGATGTTCATTTATTCTCTCCCTCATTAGAATACATTGCTTTCTTACTATATAAGGCATATATATTTAACTTTAAATGAAAATAATTGTGTTAACTTATAGCTCAGTGGCTTATTCGTAAAGACAGTAATAAAATTTTGAATAATAGAGACTGGAAATGTTAGGTAAAACACAGCTTTAAGCTGTATTGAAAACCAATTGGTTCAAAAAAGATAAGGAAAAGCAGTGCCTTGAGGTGCCACCTTCAGTTCCATAATATGAAATTATTTTCTTGCATTCCAGTAGTGCTAAAAAAGATGCCTACCTACATAGATATCTTCAAAACCTTTAGTAAATCCATACGTGATGATCATATAGTGAATATACTGCAGGCAACTAGCCTTTTGGCTGACAAAGAAGTCAGATTTTCAGTTCATCCAGCAGGTCAAGACACAGACAGGGTGGTCTGCCCAGGTATACTGAGGCATTGCCTTTCCAAACTGTTAGGTGGTTTAGCGCCCAGGCAGGGATGTTGCCCACCAGGTTACCCACAGGCAGTTTACAGACAGACTGTGAGAAAGCTACGGCACGTGTGAGGGAACTGAAGGTGGGCTGAGTTGTGGGCTGCATGGCCACACCTGGGAGAGTTGTTTTATGGGCAGCTAGGATGTCGACTTTGGCACGTAACAAGAATCTCTGGAGTTATCTTCTGCTTTGTTTCTCATGCCTGGGATTCTTTCATTTTTTACCTCCTCCTCGTCACAGCCTTTGTTAAACAACGTAAACTCAGAAGTGCTAAACTAGATGTCTGCCTGAAACAGATATATTCAAGTTTTTTTGTAAACTAATGGGCGATGGCTATGTACAAAATATATTCCAGGCAATTACCTTTTTGTGACGACTGGGATTTCAGGGCTTCAGACTGAGAGGATTGCATGTGTCTAAATCAAAGTTTACAAAGAGTAGTATAGCATGATTGCTGTAATTATTAGTTATCTTCACTACACTTAACTAAGTCCCACTGCTTTTTTTACAAGTGGCGAAGCACATACATTCCCTAGAGAATGGGGAACTAGTGAGGTATCAATTTCTGCAGGATTTGTGTTCTTCTTGTTTAGAAAAATCTTCCTTTTATGACTGGGAAATTTATTTTGGTATATGAGTGGCGTGATACAATGCTGTAGCCTTAATTAATTATCTAATTTTTCCATAGCAAAAGTACCAAATCTCATTTCTCTTGATTGAAATATTTCTCTACAATTATAAGAAATTTTCTGCTTTTACTAGGGAAGTAAAAGGTAAATGTTTAGCATAAATGGCTTATTACAGAGTTTTATTGGTAATTTATGCAAACAAGCAACTGTTCAGTTTTACCAACCTTATCAATTTATAACTCTTCTGGAAAGACTGTCATCTATTAAGTTTTGCTTTTCACTGAATTTTATTGTAATGATTATTATATGCAGTCTTGATTGCAATAATCACTTTTTTATCAGCTTTTTTTTTTTTTTCCATCCAAACAGTTGTGAGTGAAGGGAGGATCCTTTGTTTACTTTATTTACTTTTATTTGCTTTCTGTTTTATTGAAGAGATACTTCTAGGTAATTATTTACAAATTTATAGAATCATAGAAAGTTTTGGGTTGGAAGGGACCCCTAGAGGTCACCTAGCCCAAACCCCCTGCAGCGAGCAGGGACACCGCTAACCAGATCAGGTTGCTCAGAGCCCCGTCCAACCTGGCCTTGAATGTTCCCAGGGATGGGGCCTCCACTACCTCTCTGGGCAACCCGTTCCAGTGTTTCACCACCCTCATTGTAAAGAATTTCTTCCTTATATCCAGTCTAAACCTACCCTGCTTCAGTCTAAAACCACTACCCCTTGTCCTGTCACTGCTGGCCCTACTAAAAAGATTTTCCCCATCTTTCCTATAGGCTCCCTTTAAATACTGAAAGGCCGCAATCAGGTCTCCCCGCAGCCTTCACTTCTCCAGGCTGAACAACCCCAACTCTCTCAGCCTGTCCACATAAGAGAGGTGCTCCAGCCCTCAGATCATCTTTGTGGCCCTCCTCTGGACCCGCTCCAACAGTTCCATATCCTTCTTGTGCTGAGGGCTCCAGAGCTGGACGCAGTACTCCAGGTGAGGTCTCACCACAGCAGAGTAGAGGGGCAGAATCACCTCCCTCGACCTGCTGGCCACGCTTCTCCTGATGCAGCCCAGGGTATGGTTGGCCTTCTGGGCTGCCAGCGCACATTGTTGGCTCATGTCCAGCTTTTCATCCACAGCACCCCCAAGTCCCCCTCGGCAGGGCTGCTCTTGATCCTTTCTTCCCCCAGCCTGTACTGATACTGGGGGTTACCCCGACCCAGGTGCATGACCTTGCACTTGGCCTTGTTGAACCTCATGAGGTTCACACAATCTGGCCTCTCTTCCTTTTGCCCAGTTGCCCATCAAAGAATTAGTAGCCACATTCAGCAACCTGAAAGACTAAGCTGTTTGAGCAAGTTAATTGCTATTAGCTATTAAATGCTTATCAGTTTATCCAGGCAAGCACAGAGTTTAATACAGGACTACCATCATGGATACTTTGGTGATACTTAAACCTAACAGTCTTAGTCTCATTTGTGAGTGCTGGCACTTAACATGATGTTGTAGCATCATCATCTCACCCACTGCTACCAGTCTGGGAAAGGTACAACAATAAGTCATCCTGGCTAGAGATGGAGGAAAGAGTGCCTGCGTGAGAGCTGCCCATAAGCTTATGGGCTCTGGCTGTGGCTTTGTACTCGGCTGCAGTAAAAATTTTCCTCTTTAAGTTAATATGCTTTTCAATTACAAACTGGCTTCAAAGAATTGATGGGTTGTGTCTAGGGACTGACTTTTTAAAAGCTAAATCCTTCAAAGTTTTTCCATTTTGTGACTGAGTTTGATTTCTTTGCATCTACAGGCTTTAGGAAGAGGGGTACCAGGGCAAAAGGAGGACAATATAGCCATAAGGTCCTGAAGCACTCTGAACGGCTACGGGACTCTAAGCTTCGGCGCATGTCTAGTTGTATAGTGTGGTCACTGTCTTGTGGTTGTCATGAGAAATAGAAACAGCCAATTTAGGAAAGATAGAACATTATCTGATTTAGCAATATTCCATGATAATATACAGTTATGCAAACAACTTTGGGAAGATTTAATGCCTTTCAACCCAGCTGGCAATTATGAGCATGCTCTGAAACAAGTGTTCCACTTCTGTTGGATTTATGATGTTTGCCTTTGTTTGGCTGTTTACATGTTTTTATAATGGTCTTTTTTCTCAAAAAATACTGTAAATAAATACGTCCAGGGAAAAATATGTATTTAACACACACTTTTTTACTTGTTAGCTAGTTTGGGGTATTTTTGTTTTGGTTTGGATCTCTTTTAATTTCTGAACCTTGGGGGTTAGCATATCTTGGAGAGATACAAATCATAAACTGAATATTATACAGTAAAATGCAAGAAGTTTGTGAAGTATTTCTACGCAGTGAATCTGACAGACGTATCTATGGGCAGGTAGGAATGAATTTGTATGCATTCTATTTCACAGGGCAGGCATAATATAAACACGGTTTGTTTATGTTGCAAATACACAAGGATTTCTGAGAATCAGCATTATTAAAATCATGTTTTCCATTTCTCTTGAGGTTAGCTATTGCGAATGCAGAGTGATAAAGAAGGGCTAAGTTATAGTCTGAGTCTAGTGGGTTATGAGATTTAAACATATTTGGTAAAAGTATTTAAAAGTCTGTATACGTGTGTTTGTGAGTGTGCACATATTTCATTAAAACACTACCATAGAAAGGTAATTTTTATTTCCTCTCCCCTTCATATGACTCTTTCAGATCTTGTGGTGATAGCTGTGATCCTAAACTGAGCTTTCCTGAATAGAAGAGCTCAAAGCTGTCACGTATACTCTGTCCTGAACATTATCATCTGTGTTTATTTAGTTATCTGGAGACACAACGTAGTAAGAGGGGACAGATGTAACATTGAATTGGTAGGAATGTAGTAGGATAATGAACTTCAAACAGATACAGTAGCTCTACAGCACCTCAAAGGGAACCAGGCTTGTTTGAAGTGTAGCTTTCAGTTAGAGCACTAGATCTGGATCAGCAAATCTGATTTAGTTTTCAAAGTGACAGTCACACTTCAAACGAGCCCAACTGCTTCTGAAGTGTGTGTGTGAAGATTAGGTAGGAAACCTTTCTGTGACACATGCTTGTAGTAAATATTTTAAACGTAACTTAAAAAAAAAAAAAAATCTGTGTTTGCCCATTTCTGAATTTTCCTTTTCATGGAAAAACACAAATAGAGTTAGGTGGAGTCATCTAAGTTACATAACTAATTTAACAAAACTTTCTTCTACTTCATATATTGTGGAATATTTATGTGAGGTGATCATATGCATACGTGAGTACTTCTAGCAAGACATGCAACAGAACTCAGGAATGTGCATACATTTGTCATCAAAACAGATACCACACCACTTTTTAGAAGTCACAGACTAGGTCCCAATTTTGGGGTACTGTCCTGCTGGTAGTCATGATATTCTCCAGGGGTGCACAGGCACTACCCATGCCTGAAGGATTAAATAACAAGATGTGGACAGAGAGGCAGGAATTGTCTGGGCTTTGAGCAGAATCAGCCTCTGGATCACCTGTCCGGCAGGCAGCTCAAAAATGTATAGCTAATGAGGCCTTATTTTGATGTAAATTTCCTATTTATTGAATGCAATCACCGGAGTCCTGCAGAGCTCTTGATAAGCAGTATTTTTTCATATATATTGAACTACTTCTCATACCCAAGAGTATGCTATGTACAGAAGATGTAATTTATAATATTTTTCCTCCTTTCACGAATGCAGCACATTATTGAACATCAGCAAAAACTCCCTTTCATCAAAATTTCTGATTTAGTGTCCTGTTGTTCTGAAATCAACCAGTCTCTATTATTTTTGCTGTCTCAAAATAAATAAAATCTTTTAAGATAAGAAATATTTTATTATCATTATTAACTACCAGGCTTTATCAACTTCTTTCTTTAGAGAGACAAAGAGAAGTTTACTCACTACATTTTCAGAATTGAAAAACTGCTGTGTTTTACATCAACTATCCTGTATTCTTAAAAAAAAAAAAAAAAAAAAAAAAAAAGCTTTAAAAGACTTTGGTAGTGGGTTACAGCATATGGATGAAATGAGCAGAGTCTGAATGTTGACATAATTTTAAGATGTTTTATTATTCCTTTAACATGTGAAGCACAGAGGCTAATCAGATCTTTTCTAGTTGTGTAATTTCTGATATAGAAGATGCCATTCATTAATTTGGTGTTCTTGGCATCTGTAAGTACATTGTACATTTTTCTTCAGGACAAAGTCTATGTCAGTAATTGCCAATTCATCATATTTCTTGATGAAGAACGCCTGCAACTAATTATCTTGTTTTCTCTACTGAAGTTTTTAAAGCCAAATGAAAGATTACTTTAACAATCTCAGGAGATAAAAAAAGGTTTCAGCAAATTTTAATGCTACTTCTATTGTACATAAAAAAGCCAAATGTTCTATTAGATTGCTGGAAAGAGCAAAACTGGGATTCCTTCTTGAGGTTCACATTTGTACTTTGTGGATATTAGATAACTGTTTAGACTAACTGGAAAGAGAGAAAATCAACATATGAAGAAAAAAATTATTTTTAGTGTAAGGATCAATAAAACATTCCTACAAAACAAACCACTCATATCTTACATTTTTTATCAATCAGAAAGCAAGTTAGTGAAATCCATGGCTTAAATTAACTCCAGCAAAGACACCAATGAAGTGCTACGTGTAAGTGCAATTTCATCATAGAAGTCAATATATACTGCAGTTATCTAAATTAAAGGATCCACCAATAGAAAGTAAAGTAGAAATCACAGTAGTGAAACTGTATGTATGGATTCATTGTCATGGACTCAAAAAATGAAAATATCTTCCAAATCTCATTTATTCCATGTTCATTCTTTTAGACAAGACCATAAACCCTCACAGATATTTGTCTGAGTTGTCACTGAAAGTGTGTCACTACGCAATTCTTGTATAGCCAGGTTTGTCGCTTAACTATTCTCATAAAGGGTTTTCCTAATACCACACTGAACTGCTGTAGCTGTAATTTAACCTGATTATTTATGCCTCACTCTCAATGCACACAGAGAATAATGACTCTTGTCATTATAACAAACAACCTTTTGCTTATTGGAGCAGCATTACTTTGTCCCCAGTTAAACTTCTTTTTTCTAGACAAAACAATCCCTCCTTTTTAAACCACCTTACAGACTCCCTCTCCCCCACATTTCATTATATTCTCATTTGAACTTCCTGGTATTCATCCTGACGCTGGTCACTTGTCTTGTTGTCCTCCCCGAGAACCAAACCACCACATACTTCTCCAGTTGAATACTGGCACATAGAAGAGCAGGATAATTACTACCAATTTATATGTTTTATTTCCAGAATTTTATTTTTGAGGGGGCGGGGAGGGGGGCAAGATATCACTGCCACCAGTGATACGAACTATAAAGTGATACCTGATAGCTAAAGCTGGTAATTTTATTTACTTTTCTCAAACAAGCTTTAGTTAGGCTGGACTGGTCAGACCCGAAGTAGACATCTATAGCGTAGAATAGGCAGTTCTCCCAACTGCCTTTATAGAAGCCCTATACAGAAAAATAAGGAATTCAAGTGTGCAATTCATTTCAACCCAAAAGAGATTATCTATAGCATGTTGGATCAATTGCATCCTAAAAGTGCCTTTATTCCCCTTTGCTGCTCTTGGATGACCAGCTTAGATACAGATTTTAATACATCATACATTTGAAGTTAGGTGAGAGAAATCCAACCCAGAAAATCTAGTATTTGCGTACTCAAGCATCAGTTAGCACCTATTCTTGCCAGGAAAAAGAACAAATACAGTTTATGTGAAGAGATCAGTTGATGGATGAGGTCAGTTAGTAGACTTGATTCTGGTTTTAGCTTGACAAATCTTTTTTTGATAGAAAGAAGAAAAACCCCAACTTTTTAACTTAATGATTCTTTTGTTTAGAACCAAGAATGTATAATATTCTGAAGTTTGGGGTTGTTATTCAAAATAATAGAATTAAGTATGTTTACATTTTATCTGTCCTTCTCCTTTTCTATAATTTTTTACACACTGAGCAAATTCGTGAAAAATGGGAAACAGTGTAAACCAGCCAAAATATCAGATATTTTTCACTTGATTTTATAAAATGATTAAAAAAATATTTTTTTATTTTTAAGTATATTTAAAATATTAAATGATTTAATGTCAGTTATTTAGTATGCTATTTCAAATTCTGAAAGGAGAAAAAATATTATTTTACTGTGGAAGGAAGGATGTGTTCTGAATCAAAACAGCAGACTTGTTGACCTATTATTAATAACTGAATGAGTTATCATGGATAAAATTTACCCAGAGACAATGCTGAGGAAGAAGGGAAGGAGACACGTGTCAGAACAGTATGCGATCCCAAAATGAAGGAGAAGGAAAGGTCACACTGTATTTTGTCAAGTTTGCCTGGAAGAAAACAAGAAGATGCTGTGCAGAGAAAGAAGTCAAAGCTAGAGAAGTAAAAAGTTTGAAAAGTGAGTCAGGCATGCTAAAAATCAACCAGACTTATAAGCCAGAATTGGCACCAAAATAAGGTGCGCATTCCTTACCAACATTATAAGACAAGGCCTATTCTGTTTACTGGTAAGTATGTGTTGCTTACAGTCACCCCTCATATATCCTCTCTGTCAGGATTTATTTTAGGTTACTTCTCAGGGCCATGTACTGACCTCAATCTGCCTTATAATGAGAGTTGTATGTATGCATGTGTGTGCTGAAGCCATTGTACAGTCTGTAAAGCACTTCAATAATTTGCATATTGTCCAGGGTGATTCCCTTTATAACTTTACATTTATTTTAATTTTGAAAAAAAAAAGTAGGATGATAAGCATAAAATAAAACTCTGAGCTGGCAGTAGTCTTGTAATTCAACACAGCAACTTATTCCTAACTTATGCTACTGCTCTGTGACCATTTACATATTTAATCTTTAAATATCTGGAAAAAAAAATGCTTCTGATGAATTGGAATAAAATCAATCCCATTTTCCATAAAATTTTTTTATAAATTAGTCATAGTCTGCCATTTTAGACCATATTTTGCTCTTTCTCTTTACTGGTAGATGATAAATTTCTAACTGTGGAGAAGTAAACTGTCATCAGTTTTGATGCAGTACAATACTTAATCAATCAAGACATACTGATCTTCTATGTTAAAGGGTGTCTTTTGAAAATAATCATATACTCTAGTCTGCAACATAACTATATCTGCAAATTGTTTACGCACTTTTAGAAGAAATTAGTTCAAATGTCTGTAAAACAAAGGCATTGACTATTAAATGGAAAAAAAGTTGATGGTGCAATTTCCCTTATTATATAGCTGATTCACTTCCATACTTCTGTAGTAGGATTTGAAGAAAAAATCACTACAGCCCCAACAACACTTTCGTCCCACTTCTGAAAAGTGTGCTGCCATAGTGTCTTGCATGAGTAATACTTCTAGAAAATACAGTAAGTATAGTAGAACATTCTGAAATATGACTAATAAAAACACATTGTAAGCCAGGCTGCAGTTTCATCATATACTATCTATAATATTATGAGCTATTTAAAGGTCACCCACCTGAATTACAAATTCAGCTTTATTATCTTTACAGATGTTTATATGAATGATGTTTTATCCCATCCCGTTTCAGTAATAATCCAACAGCTGTTTAATTTGATTATAAACCTTCTGTGCCTCAGTGCTGCCATCAGCCAGGAGCAAAGCACTGAAGACACAACTGTTATTTTCAAAGTAACAGTACGCTGTCCTTCACTGTGATATCTATTCCAAGTTGAACCAATATAGTTAACACGAACTGCAAAACAGACACCTTTAAATTTTCCATTTGCTTTTTTTTAAGGGAAAAAAAGTTTTCAATTTCATTCCCATTCATAAATATGGGAGAATGACTCTAGTTTGGTGTAACTGGATTTGCTACATTATAATGATAAGAAGTATTTAAAAGTAGGCTATATTTTTATAATCTTTAAAATTTACTTTTTTATGGATAGAGCTTAATACTAAGGATGACAAATAAGGAACGTTGAATTTTTAACATCTACTGCCTTGTGCAGTTGAATTTTTAGTATCTACTGCCTTGTGCTTGAGATAATTTTTTTAAGCTTTTCTGAACTTGCATGTTATCGTAATCTGAAGAGTCTCACAGAACACAAGAAATTTTAGGTAAAAAAGTAAAAATCTGTTGTTGATTTTATCATGCCCTATTTCCCTTGCCCTTCTGTTTTATTAGGACTGTAAGTGCGAAACCGAGCTTTGTTATAACAGACCAATACCCCCTGGATGGACATTATTCTTCCGAAAGCATAAATTTTAGTGATCAGTGTACAACAGATAATACAGAACACCAAATCTAAATTATTTAAAAAGAGAGGGAGTGGGGAAACATTATTAAAACAGTAGATTGCATACTTTATTCAGCAGTTTTCCATTAAAGAAAAACTGACTGGGGAAAAAAAAAAAACAGGAATATCAACTGGGCACTTTTGGCTGGTGTCGTGTACAATTTATGTTTTTACATGACAACTTTGCAGGCTAATTTGGGAAATAATGGAACACGGGGTTGTGTTTGGCTGTTTGGTACGGATTAGAAAGTTATACTTGGGTCATTGTTTGTGGTTGTACTACTTTTTAACAATGATTCTAAAACCACATGAATTACATTCATATTTTTATTGCCCTAGTTTCAAGTGAAAACTATCACGGCAGAATTGTGACCATGTCTTCTGCGTGTAGTGTCAGATTTCTTCCTGAAGTAATCATGTGTGAGAAAATCATTGTCAAAAAATGAGCCGTTGTCATAATACTCATGTAGCTGGGGAAATTCTCTTCAGCTTCAAAAATCTGTGGGAATTAATCTTTATATGGCAAGTGTGTACTATAGCAGGAAAATTAGGCAGATCACATCACAAGTCCTAACAGTGGTAAGTTCGTCCCATTATCATTACATTTATCTAGAAGTACTATCACATGGACTAAGATTTAAACAAATAATATTTAAAGTTTCTTTTTGGTTGACTTTTGAAATCTAATTTTAAATACTTGTGGTACTCTTGTTCTTCTAAAAAATCATGAAAGTAACATGATACAGCTGTTGAATTTAGATGACATTTATATAAAAGTCAGGTTACATATGCTGCAAAGCTAATCCAAAATATGTATATCCACATTCATTCAATATGTTCAATGGCCTTAAGCAGATATATAAATTTTATCTAGTATAATCTTTAGTTCTCTATTACTCTTTTCGGGTCCTTTCTAGAAGCAAGGTTTTGGGGTTTTTTAAGGTACTGAAAGAGAATTTGGGGGATTTTTCTTTTTGCTCAGAAAAAATGATTATGTCTCCTTTATTTTGGGACCACAGTCATAATGGTAAATAATTCATTCACAAAAGTAGGCAATTCACAGAGAGGCTACTCTAGTTTGAGATGATTTTTTTTACCCAGAGAGGAATGGCTGAATAAGCAAATATTTACAAAACTTAGTTCAAAATCTGATGTAGATTCAACTGAGTATTTAAAGGAATTCCTTCTTGATGGACAGCTATATAGCAGTTCTCCATTTGTCCAATTTTATGTTCAGTGAATATATTGCGATTCTTAATTCTTATGGATGTTAACATGGGCTCTGAGCCTCTGAAAAGTTTTATTCTTTCTTCCAAGGAGCATTGACTGTGTGCTTATATGTGAGGAAGTGTCTACATATTCCCAAATTTCAGTCAGTGCCCACATTGCGGGGGGGGGGTGGGGGGAGGGGGAAGGGGAAGGGAAGAAATAAAGTGTGGGGTCACAAGTCCACTGTGTTACTGAGTTAGTTCTCTTACATAACAGAAATCTCATCCTCTTCATTTTTCTCTGTGAATGAATGAACTCTCACATTGTCACATTTAATCACAAATAACCCAAACCAGCATTGGTAATTCCTTGACAGTTTGCATCATGTTTAGTGGCTATGTAAGAGCCACTAAGACCACACCTGAAGAAAAACACCGCGTTCCCTCTCTCTGAAAGCATGGTGTGAGTCAAACAAAGGAACACGCAGTTCAAAATAGACATTCAATAGTTCAACATGATGTGGCCCACCCACCTTACCTTATACTATCTATTATATAATTTACTACTAGTGGCCAATCTCTTGAAGGGTTAAAAAAAAATGGGGAAAAGGGAGACTGAATCAATTTTGCTTACATTTTTTTGTGGAGAAGTACCGAAAACTCTCCATGCAAACAGCCTCATAGTGCAAACAGGTCTGATAATATTTTTAAGAGACTAATTCAGAGACTACTCTACAATTTTTGAAAGTATGGCTTTTTTATGTATGAAGAGACCAAAATTTTAGACCTGAGATCCAAACAGATTTCCTGGTTTTAGCTGAGTCCTGTTACAATGTAATATTTCAGGGTACATGTTTTCCAACCTAAAACTTGTGTGCAAATGAACTCTCATTTTGAGCAGAAATGTAACAATAA
Organism: Gorsachius magnificus; assembly: GCA_034008185.1. Lineage (NCBI taxonomy): Eukaryota > Metazoa > Chordata > Aves > Pelecaniformes > Ardeidae > Gorsachius > Gorsachius magnificus. Next base: position 173,189,919 of record CM067081.1, read on the forward strand.
ACATTTCAGAAGATTGACACCAAACCCACATATTTAAATCTTGCATTCAACCTAATCTAAAATCAAGGACTATTATTATGGCTTTTTTGTAGTAAGAAAGTAAACAGTGAAATACATTCAGAACTTTGTAGTGTTTTGTCTTTTTAATAGGAGTCAACAAGGTTGAAATCTGTGTGCTGGTAATGGGAAAATTGCTAAAATAAATCCTTGTTCATTTAAAAAGCGTGGAGAATTTCCAACAATATTTCCAGTGAAGGAATAATAATAAATAAAAAAAAAAGGTACCATTTTCTTTTACAAAATTGGATTGGATAAAAACATAATAAATGAAAGGTTAAAACTCTGAGGGAATTGTAGTAGATAATAATTTCCTATGTTAAATGAGTTAAAGTTGTAGGAAAGCAAATCGGTTGACATAGCTTGTGTTGAATGTAAAATAAAAATGATAAAGCCTTACCATTCTTTCTCCATGCAGAGATTAGTTCCCTCATTCATTCCTGAAATGAACTGTGGTTCAAAGATGGAAAATCCAGAGGAGGAGATTTTAAGCCAAATCTCCCTAGTGTCTCTGAAACTGAATTTTATGGATTTTTTTTTTCCCCCCCTCACAAAATTTCTCCTTTCTTTCAGTAGTTATTTTTTTGTGGGGATGATGAGAGGCTGTTTGTATTTTCATTTCGACTCACTCTGTACTGGGCTGTATACACAAGCTGAGCAGTTGAGCGTTGCAGCTAGGAGGTCTCATAATTTCTGTGGCATGCCCTCAGCTTGCAGACTAGTTATATACGTTTTCTGCATATTAGGTCATAAAAAGTAAACCTCGCGCGCCTTTCCTGGGAACAATAAGCAAAGAAAGCAGCATTTGTTAAGCCAGCCCCTAGAGGCAGAGGTTTAATGGTGAGGGAGCTGTGGTTTGCCTGCCCTGCACAGTCCCACTGCCAGCACATCTGGCAGCACTGTCAGCCCACCCATCCCGATGGCCTCCCGCTGTGCTGGGCACCCTCCAGCCACTGCTCTGACTGCTGTATCTCAGCTGCTTCGCCAAGGGAAGTCCTTGACTTTTTTTTCTTTTTTTTTTTTTTTTTTTTTAATTTGTAACGCCTAGCAGCCCTTTCCGTGGCTACAAATTTGTGTTGAGTTTGTCTTCAGGGCTTCTGCCCTCTCGCCAAAGGTAAACATGGTATAAATGAAGAGCTGTCGTTTTGAGTCAGCTATTTTTTCAGTCAGACTGAGTGTTATAGCCCAAGTATCAAGACAAAAAGAGAAACAGCAGATAAGATAGGCACCGAGGTTATGTTTATTCAGATGGAAAAAAAAAAAAAGCTCTTTCTTGGGTTGTTTATTATGAAATAATTTTGTTAGTGTCCTGATGTCATAGTATCGTATAAAAACAGTGCAACCAAGTGAATAATTTTCATATAGTCATAATTCACTTTAGTTCTTAATTAGCTTTATAGCCACACAACTTCTACATAAGCTTTAAGAGTGCAGTTGTGCCTGTCAAATCAAATTAGTAATGCAACAGATACCACCTTCAGGGCTCCCACAGTATGACTGACCATGCAAGATTTCTGCTGCAAATAATAATTCCAGATGACAGTATTCCCTTGATCCCGGTATATATAGGAGGGAGCTGCAAGAGCAGAGGTCATTATTATCAGATGTTATTTATTACATAACTGGGTAAAATAAAAATATGCCTTGCTTTGCTTCTAACCTGCGGGAGAAACGCGTTCCCTGGAGCATTATGTTGTCATATCTCAGGGATACCTTGGATGAAAAGGGTATATTTAAAATGACTTTTACTTGTAGTTTTGGAAGCATGAATTGAAAAGCAAGTTGTTGTGAGGTTTTATCCTAGTTATTAATTCATCAAAGCAGATGTGACAAATAATTATTTGTAATGCTCTAGGGCAAACTCAATTTTACTTTGAGACATTCCCTGTAAAAGGTTTATGATATAAAGACCAAGAAAAAAACCCCTATTTTTCTGTCATAATTCAGTTCAGAGAATTCAAAGCTCTTGGCAGTCTGAGCAGTCTGTAGTACTTCAGATGAAGAAAGTTGGCCACTTTAGCTGCAGAGGTATGAAGAGGTGACTGCTTGTTGTAAATGTAGTAAATCTAGTACTGCAGGTATGTCAAGAGCACAGAGGAATTTCTGAGAGCAGCAGCAACTGAATAATTAAAAGGCTTGAAGGTGCTATGTCAGTGACTCAAGTAAAAAGGTCTAAAATACAGGTAGCCCAGCTAAAGTGGATGCTAATAGTCATCATGAATCTAAGCTGAAGATATTTCAAGGCTGAGAGGACACTGTTAGGTATGGGACTCTCTGGGAGCAGAATTTTGAGTAATTATATGGTTTTAAGCAAGGGAAAACTTAAGCTGGTGGCCAAAGAAAATTTCCCTAAGAACAATCTCCATGCTGCTCAGCATACTTGTAGGAACTCCACTTCTTAATTATTTGAGATTATATTGACCAAAGCACTAGGGACTGTACTGCTGGTAGCAGGCTTGCCTTGGCACAGCAAAGAATGTACAATTCGATAAACTCATTTTTTTTTTTGCTTCCAAGCAAAGTACCAAAAGCATGTTATCAGATGCTTTGCCTTACTGTAGTTAGAAACTGGAACTGTAAGTCACCAGATGGTACTTGTTATCCTTTTCACCACCTGTCACCCATCCGGATGCCCAAGCATATGCCAAAATGTCTATTTTAATTCCAACTGAAACAATACAAAGAAATGAGAAAAAGTAAATAAAAATGGCATACTACATAGATTACACAGAAAGTTTATTCTGTGAGCCTCTGAAAGTTTTATAGACACTTATCCATATGTATAAACTTCATGTAAATTAGTAATAAGAGTTCCACCCTGTAGCACTATAAAGTTTCTCTTAGAGGAATATGAAGAAAAAAAAATACATGTGTATGTGTGGTTTAGTGCTTCAAAATTCTGATACAATCTGGCTTGAGATTGTCAGCTTTCTATTAAATATGATATTTTCATTTGGTATGTAACATTAGTTATAACCTTAAGGCCAGAAGTTTGTTAAACAAAATTCTGGACAGAATAACACTGCTGGACTGGCAGGTTCTGAATTCTAGAGTAAGACCTACAGGCAGAAGTTTTAGTGATACTTTAGAAAAGTGAGAAAGGAATTTTGAAATTTAAATCCCATTTTCAAAGCTAATTTAAGGGCTTTAACATCAAAGCATGCTGCATAGCCTTACAAGATCTTGAGCACTAGGGTGTAAAATGAAAATACTGATTAGGAGGTATGACACAAAACATCACGTGATCATGTGATCAATAGCTGATCTCTAAAACAAAATCCACTGTGGATACCAGAACAACACCTTTCTTACTACCATGCAATTTGCATGGACATTTACTGTGAATCCAGTTCCAGCTGCTGAAAAAAAAAACTTAGTTACACATTGTCAGAATATCACTTGAAATCTATTTCAATACTTTTTAATATATTATTAATAATACCATATACCATTAACTATTTATAAACTTGATTAAAATAGAATGACCCTAGGAATACCTACCAAACTTCTGTTGAACAGCACTTTAGTTCAGATAACAGCTGCTCTCAGCTACTTGAGAGGAAACAGCAAACCAAGCCCTTTTGAGATCATTGCTAGCTTTTGTCTTAAATAAGTAGATTTAGTCTCAGCTTCATCCAACTGGCTGATAAGATAAACCACCTGGACATGTTTTTTTCTTAAACTGTTTTCTTTTGGGGGGAAGGAGGAGAATTAGGAATTACTTCGGTTTAACGCTGGTTGCTTGTGGGTGGTCTTAAGCACTGACTGTTTTGGTGAAACAAAAATTAATATTTAAAAATACGTATGTATATTTGTTAACCAGCGGTGCTGTTCATCAAGACATCTTTCTTTTCCAACACATGACCACAAATTTTAAAGGCTTTTTATCCTTTGTCTCACTGTTTTTGTGAGACATGTAGAATCTTTTTGCTGTAAAGGATAAAATTAACCACTACAGTTTAGTACGTGTTGTGCCTGTCAAAAATAAACGTATATGGAATGAAACCTTTTCATTATTGAAATGAATGACAAATCTGTGACTGCCCTTTGTATGGACAAAAACCTATGTATATTGTTGAAGAGTAATAGAAATGGTAAAATCAAGACATTTTAATAGGAATGTTGGCAAATGAAAAATGTGGTTTTCAGAAAACGTATTAGCTGCATGTATAAAGTTTAACACCAGGAGCAAAGTATACTCCAGTTTCATCTTATGTTGTTATTTCATAGGAAGCTCACTCCAAACTAACAAACATAAATATTGCTCTAACTCATCACAGCCTTTTACTATAATGCCCAAATACATTTTAATAGTTAAATTCAAATAGCAAGTAAAAGTAATGAGAGTATTTTTTTCACAATTCACACATTACTTATATTAATCTGATATTAGCTAGATTTTGATCTGTGAATACCTTAACGTTTTTCTCCCATGCCATATTGCAACAGCTGCTTCACAGAGAGGCAAGAACACTCACTAAGTGGATACATTGAATTGAACCTCATTCTGTGTGAAATGGGGTGTCTCTGTTGCCATGAAATAGGCCAGTTCTGTTCTTCTGGTGTGGTTCTGATAGTTTATGTATGGGGGATGTTGCCATCATCTTGAACCTTCTTTTATTTCTATACTTAAATCAGTGTTTTCCATAGGCACTTTTTATTAGATATGCCCAGACTTTAAATGCTTTTGGTATATGCTGATGCCTGCATATGCTATTTTAGTTTGTGTTGATGATTTCTAAATATTATTTAAATCCTCAAACTCTAGAATACATATGGATTTGATTATTATAGTGCTTACATCATGAATAGCTTCATATATAATTCTATTCCACAGGAATTTGCTGCACTGACAAAAGAATTAAATGCGTGCAGGGAACAGCTGCTTGAAAAAGAGGAGGAGATTTCAGAACTGAAAGCTGAAAGAAACAACACAAGAGTAAGTATGCAGCAGACCTTTTCTGGATATCATGTATTTGTAAAGCAATTTAGATCTTCATTTGTGTATATAAGAAGATAAAATTCCAGCCCTTTAATAAGTACATGAGACTTGTAAGGTTCTAAGTAACAGGACGTATCTACCATGAAGGAAATGACTGTAAGGGTTAGCAAGACATATTACAAAAAACCCCCAGGTTTTGTATATAACACGGTAAGTACCTTCAATTTAAATGTTTTCTAGAGCAAGGGACTCATGCAGCCTTCCAAGACCCAGGGCCCGCATAAGTAGCCTACACATATCCTCATCTCTTATCAAGGCAAAAGACAAGGTTACAACAGACGCAGCTTTCCCTTGTGCCTTGGTTTTGATCTGAATAGGGATGAAATGCAGGCTGCCACACATATCACAATGAGTCTGCTGTTCAGTCTAGATGCAGCCATGTGACCCATGAAGTAAATGTCATTTGCCATACAGCTGAGTGAGGACAAGATTTCACCCTTAAATTGAATATCTTCTACCTCAGTCAGAAGATGCTATTCTGTCTGGGAACAAAAATATGTGCTAACACCTTCTGAAAATTCTCAAATGGTTTACAGAATGGTTTTCAGAATAAAATCATTTGCGCATGCAAGTCTCTGGGCAAAGGCAGAATTGATCAAGTAAAAGAAGAGGGGAGCAGAGGAGGCTTTATGGGGTGTGGAAAGGTGTTAGAAAAGAGATGGAATGGTCCCAGATCAGACAGGAGTCAGTCTGGTAATGAACATATGGAATAGATCTCAGAGGGGTTTAACACCAAGGATGTTGATTTCTTATATCCATATTTCATTCTTCTGTGATCTGGGTAACTCTTCCTGTTTTCTTCCTCTCACTAAGCACTTTGGCTGCTCAGATAACATCGGTCCTTGGTCAGCTAATTTGCATTCTGAAGGAAATCTAACAATGTATGGGACCTGGACAGGCTGGATTGATGGGCCGAGGCCATGAGGTCCAACAAGGCCAAGTGCTGGGTCCTGCATTTCAGTCACAACAACCCCATGCAGTGCTACAGGCTTGGAGAAGAGTGGCTGGAAAGCTGCCTGGTGGAAAAAGACCTGGGGGTGCTGGTTGACAGCCGCCTGAATATGAGCCAGGAGTGTGCCCAGGTGGCCAAGAAGGCAAATAGCATCCTGGCTTGTATCAGGAATAGTGTGGCCAGCAGGAGCAGGGAAGTGATCATACCCCTGTACTCAGTGCTGGTGAGGCCACAGCTTGAATACTGTGTTCAGTTTTGGGCCCCTTACTACAAGGAAGATGTTGCATTGCTGGAACATGTCCAGAGGAGAGCAAGAAAGCTGGTGAGGGGTCTGGAGCACGAGTCTTATGAGGAGCAGCTGAGGGAGCTGGGCTTGTTTAGTCTGGAGAAGAGGAGGCTGAGGGGAGACCTTATTGCCCTCTACAACTGCCTGAAAGGAGGCTGTAGTGAGGTGGGGGTCGGTCTCTTCTCCCTGGTAACAGGCAATAGGATTAGGGGAAATGGTCTGAAGTTGCGCCAGGGGAGGTTTAGGTTGGACATTAGGAAAATTTTTTTCACTGAAATGGTTGTCAAGCATTGGAATGGGCTTCCCAGGGAAGTGGTTGAGTCCCCATCCCTGGAAGTATTTAAAAGCCGGGTAGACGAGGTGCTTGGGACACGGATGGCAGTGTTAGGTTAACGGTTGGACTTGATGATCTTAAAGGTCTTTTCCAACCTAAATGATTCTATGATTCTATGATTTCTCCCTCCTTTATTCTGTCCGGCTATAGCACCAGGGTGCCATAGGCTTCAGAAATCCAAAGAAGGAAAGACGATACAGATGCCTACAAAGAGGCAAAGCTGCCCCATCTACCTCCATGCTAGCTTGGAGGTGCAAGAGGTGATCACATTTAGCACAAAAGTCTTAGAGGTGATGGGTTTGGGAAATGTGATGGGAGGTGTAGGTGAGACCTACTATTTTTCCCATGACTTTCATACATTCTAAACTGTCAAAAATTACTCCCACAAAAATAGAATTAATTAGTGGAGAAGCACATAGGAATCGCACTGCATTCTTTAGGTTTAGCAGACCATCTCAGCTACAAATCTGAAGACTTTCTACAGCTGCTTAAATTATCAGTAACTGCTATATGTATCAGTTATTTTAGTATTTAAAGTAAAAATAGTAAAGTCAATTAAGAAAATAATTTACCTATAATAAAGAATACTTTGTGTTAATTTCCAGCACAAACTTTTGAATACAGAGATGCAGTTAAAATATACCCTCAATTGTACCTATTCAATAATCTATGTATACCCATTCCTGCACAGAACATTTATCCATTTGCCATAAATACCATATAAACTAAACTTGCCATGTCATCTTCTCAGTTGTCCTAAGTTCTTCAGAAGTATGTGGACAAAACTGCCTAGCACAATGCTTTACCCATTTCACTACAAAGCCCATTGAACACCAACTTTTGTATGTTAAAACTGCAGCGTACCAATACTTACTGTGGGCCTGCTCTAAGCAGTGCAGAATAGTAGAAATCCCAAGCCAACCTAGTAGCCAAAGATAGTCAGTTGCCAAACAGCTGTGAGAGAAATAGAAGATGAGTCAACTGCAAGTCATGACCTAAGTCAGACTGAGCTCTGTCATAGGCACTTTCTTTGCAAACCAAGATCATCCATTCTTGTGTTATGCAAAAGAAAAATCAGTAAATTTTCCAGGAGAACTAACACCAATGAATGAGAGTTATAAAGTGTGATAATCCTTGAGAGAAGTTCAAATAAGCAAACTTTATCCATGTGTTTTCAGAATGAGGATGAAGCTAGGTATGGGAGATGAAAAGATTTAGTCTATGAAAAAATGTAAGAAAGGCAGGAAATGTTACAGTAAACAAGAAGGGAAATTATAGTCCAAGTATTAATGAGGAAGGAGAAAAAAAATATTCAGAGACATGCCTTACACTGACCTCTAGCATTTTCATTAATAAATTATCACTCCATCACGTCATGCATATGGCGTTGCCAGGTTCTAAACTGCCATACTGTACTACATTAGTTGCCAGAGTTTGCTGTAATAGTCAAGCTGTCTTCTATAGGCTACTGTACACTTCTTTTATAGTGAAAGACCAGGATTTCAGACACAAAGCTGTTGCCTTCAGAATACAGTCTTGATTTCTAGCAACATTAATTGCAAAGGCATTGCCTATAAAGAGGCATTTTTGCAAACTGAGATTAATGCTGTTATTAATGTGAAACAGAATGAATATTTTGCTAGAAGAAGTTGCTCCAAAATTTTTCTGTTATTTAAGCACAGATTCTAATAAAGTAATAATGTTTGGAGGACTACTGACACACTTTTATAATGAGGAAATTAAGTGTCCTTTCTAATATATAAAGTTAGTCCCACTAATGCTTCTTTCTTCCATCCCACTAGCGTTCACACTTAACCCAGCTCTAGCTTGGCTGTGCTACCAAGACTTACCTGCCCTCCCAGGACACTCTCATGCATAGCCATGCGTAGTGGAACGGGTCAGTACAGCTAGTTTTGTCTGAGGTAGCAGTTCCTACTAATTTTAATTAAAGAGGCTCAGTTCTATATTCTCAGATTGCTGTTTCTAAATTTTTTCGTCCAACCTTTTATCTCCCTGGGGTAACAGCATAAAGATACTGTTTGAAGTACCTACTGCTTCAAGCTGAAGATCAGCAAGAAGAAATAAAAGCGGCTACTCTGTCAGGTTCTGAGTACACACTCCCAAACATCTCTTGCCTTCTAGCCCCCTTTTACATTTTCAGTTATGTCTAACTGGCATTTTTTTCTCTATTCTAGACCCACACCTGTGTGTTTGTTTATTTCTTAGCAACAATCTCGTAAACTTTTTGCCAGTCTTGTCAAAAAAAAAAACCCAAACAACACACCTCCTGATTTGCCACTCTATGCCAAGCTGCAGTGGCAGACCCTGACAGTGTTCAAGAGAGAGCATGCTGGATTTACATTCTTCAGGACCCATAAACTCCAGGTCTCAGCCAAAATGCCAAGGTTTAAGCCTTAGCCCAATATTTAATCCAGTTCCTACTCGATCCTCTAGCAGCATTCTTAAGCAAAGCTCCCTACTAAACTTTTGCTCTTGAATATGTATTTATACTGCCTACAATGATTAACTTTTTCTGACATATCACTGTAGAAATATTTTCATGTCAAGAACTTAGCTGGCAACTTCATCTGTCAGTATGTGAGACAAAATAGGAAATACAGGAGTGTATGTATATGTATTGATTGGTGTGGCATTGCTGACAGGAAGACAAAGAGGTTCTCTCTGGAAAATCATTGTATGGGACTTTGAAAACATATAGAAAAATATCTTAATAGAAACTGTTACAGTTGTTTGCCTGGATATTCTCTAGCTAGAATGATCACCTATAGCACGTGGAAAGACAGCATCTTTTCTGAAGCTGGAACACAGGTCAATGTGATCTAGCATATTATTTCATGGAAATTATAAAATAACACTAATTTGGCTTGCTAAGTTTAAATTAAAATTGGAAGTTATTTTTGTCTCAGTTCTGTATTCTTTAAAAGTACAAAAAGTTTTTAGGTTTAACTTCGTAAATCAGAATGTGATTATGAGGAATTTTGGGGTTTGTTTGGCAGCTGAAACAAAAAATCTATTACAATACCGATATGGATTAATCTGATTGTTTGGGTTTTTTTCACTACAACAAAAAAACCAGACACGTGTATGTTTTTTTGGATATAGCATAAAATGTTCCATAATTGGCCTGATATATTTTAGTTCGAGCATTTTAGAAATTAAACGTATGTTCCTGAATGAAATAGCAGTAACAAAGACAGTGTAATTGTCTGTCTTTTACTTAATACCTCAGGAGCTGAAGCATTTATGAAAGTGAACAAGGCTGACTTAGACTCAATATTATTTGTATTTTATTGTCTCAGTAGGGACATATGCTCTAGTTAGGTGATAACTATGTTTTTTCTAAGAATTTCACCAGTAATTTACCAGTATAACTATTTGAGGTCACCCCACCTGACCATGGGTGCAGATTGGTTTCCAACACTGGGGAGCAATGCTGAAGAAAATGACTGATTTTGTGACTGGTTTCAGAGAAAATCTTCAAGCCTTGTCTGCTTATTTTACTTGTCGTCTCTGCTTGCACCAGAGATGGAGATTCACTGAACAATGTGCATTCAAAATACAGACTGAAAAGAAATTCAATTTTGCCTGTGCTGGTGAGAAATTTTAAGCTGGACCACAAAAGCGAATTGTCTTCTTAGTGGGTTGCCCCATTCCTCTAAGGAATCCTTTAAGACAAGTCTGTCTCATTTTAGAAAATCCCTTATCTTTTATATTTTTTCCCTGTATTCCATTATTTATGCCTCTCATTTTCTCTCCATCAGCCTCTCCTGATTCTTTAATTTATACATTTATTATCCTGCTGTGATCTTTTTTGTTTTTAACAAAGTTTTCTTGAAAATAAAGGGAGTTAAAATAAAATATTTTATATATTTTTTATATATTAAAATCCAGGTCCTGCAGTAATACAAACTCTACTGAGTCACACTAATTTCAACTTACTGAGGCATCATTCCTAAAAAAAATTATTTTAACTTTTTTAATTTTCCATATGTAAATCAGTGTCCATGTAGTAATGATGGTATAGTATAATATAGGTAGGCGATAGCCTACACCGATGTAGTTTGTATTGTTAAATTTAACCATGCATTTCCATGTCACAGAAATCGGTCAATTCCATAAGTGTTTTGGAAGTGATTTGAGAAGTACAGGAAGCTGGGTATATTCTAACAATTTTCTCTATTCTTGTTGATCTCGTTCTAATTATAATTTTAAAGGTGCCTCATTCACTCACAAAATATTCACTAGAGCATTTTTCAGTCTTTAAATGTTTATTTTTCAACATTCTTTATGCTCATGAGGAGTCCAGGTCTCCAGAAACCTTCATCCTGTTTAGCTAAGATACAATTATCAGCACGGCATCCTAAAAATTGCCCAGCATAAGAGTAAAATTCACTTGTCAGTTTATTTCATAATTCATTGTGAAGCTTATGCTTTCCAGTAGGAAAAGCATAGCAATGATGCGTGGGTGATTCTGTCCCGCCTGCTGCTGTTGATCTTCATCTTCTTTTCTCTGCAAGCTGCCTGTCCCTCTGAGTGCTCGACAACTGTAGAGGCTTGACACAGTGTGAAGGAGCAGAAAATGCTCAGCAGCACATGATCTTTATTAATGCCAGAGTTTAATTGCAACATACTAAAATACCTAAAGCTGTTTCTGACAATTCTTTTGTAGTTTAAAAGAACTACCAATATTGTTACAATGTTATTTCTACATGAAATCTTGTGGTATTCTCACAAATACTGGAATAGTAATTTTTGAATTATAAAAGGGAAAAAGTCCTCAACATGCCCCCATGCCCACAAGATATTGTGATTTCCTTCAGTCGTTAAACTTAACAATGTTTTTCTCTGCTAAACCTGAGTTTTCCCTTTCAACTGAGTCCTGCACACAGGCTCTCAGAGTTCTCCTTCCCAATCATCGGGGTATCTGTCTGGGAGATAAGTTGTCTAGGGTAGTAGGGCATCAAATATGATAAATTTGCTCAGCATTAGGCTGAAAAATAGTTACCAAAGTTTTGTTATTCTGGACTGTTTTAGTGGGTGTCAGTTTGAGCTTCAGACAGCTACAGACTTATGGAAGGAATGGCCCTGCTAAAAGCTCAGCTGTGGTTCAACATTTTCCATTTTGTTTCTCCCAATTTCTCCAGAAATTCATAGCATTTTGACCGCATTGTTAGCTACCTGGACTGTTCCAGAGGTAGTTATGATGCATTGAAAATTTTCTGCATAAAGAAAGGCAGCCAAGACAGATGAGAGAGCAGGATGAGACAGCAAGTGGGGATGACTGTGGAGAAATGTAAGTCCACAGCATAAGTTAGAGTCAGAGCCTGGCTACCCTAGGGCTACAGAGTGGGGTAGAGTCCGGCTGCAGAGAGAAGGAAATGTTGCAGCCACGCAGTCACTTTGGAGACATGGGGCAGAGAGTAGGCTGTAGCATTAGAAATCAACTATTGACTTACTTTCCTCCAGCTATCTCCTAGATAAAATAAGTGGACTAGAAAAATCATGAAGATATATGAATTTAGACCAAAATTCAGAAAATTCTATTAATGATAGCAGTTAACCATGTATTTAAGTACTGCTATGAACAGAAATACTCTGTAAGTATTTGGATGCTATTCTGATCTCATCTGCATGACAGCCTTACCACAGCCCTGTACCAAGTTCCTGATGCCTCTATGATAAAGAGGTCTCTTCAAATCTGCATATTACTTTGGACTGCTTCAAATAATTAAAAATCCGCCTGTAGCTTCTGTGAGGGATCTCATCATCTACAGGGATCAGATGACGAAGGTCGTGAATTTCTTGATCATTTGCTTTTGATACATACAGGCCATCACGTGAACTCAGAAGTGGTAGAAATACCCTCCTTTCTTGAACTGCGTGGAGTCATTGCAATTCTTAGTGTATTAACATTGCTTGCATATGTTCTCACTATTTTTTGTGAATAATACAGTAACATAATAACCAGGTGTAAATCCAGACACAAGAACCATGTCTGAGGCAAAGATAATATCAAAACCTAATCATTCCTGACTTAATAGCAATATGTCACAACTATAATGTGATTACACTCTGTTTTTGCTCTTCTATGTCTATTAATTCGTGTAACAATAAAGGTCATTATGTGACTGAGAATAACTATGGATTGCAGATAAATATATATCTTTACTAATAGTAGCTATATTAAGAACCACATCGAAGGAGAAATAATAAAAAATTATCCATGTAACTTTCACATTTCCAGTTCAATGACTTAGATATAATTTTATGTTGCAAATACAGTATATTTAACATGCATTGTGATTCAGGAATTTAGCTACCCTGCTTTAACCTTACAGCTAACCAATTCTCTTTTACGTTCAGACGGGAAGAATAGCAATGGTGGCTCTATGAAAGTATAGAGAAATGGGGAATTTTCTATACAACATCAACATATCATTTTAATTTTTAATTTAACCTCAGAGTAATAATGAAAAAGAATTACCACATGCTTTTTCAATAGGTAATTTACAGGTTATTTTACAGATATTTATAGTAGTCTGAAATTTCTCTTTACGGACCTTTTTGTCTTCCATCGTGTTTGTAATACAGCAGAGACATTGAGCATTTTAGAGCACATGCTAGTGACAAATGCCATTAGCTGTGGCATTTAGAATGAATAGTCTTAAGAAATTTAATAAAATATACTGTTTACTTTTACATATTTTGTTAAGTAACTTCCGTTATAAATTAAAAATATATTACAGTTAGTGTGAATTAATTATAATTATTATGGCTGTTACTTGGTTTTTAATGCTCATCAATTACTATCACAAATAATATTGTAAATATGTACTTAATTTAGTTAAATGCTGACTCTGCTGAGTGATTTGTTGTTCTCGCTTTTCATAGAAAAGTTTTAAGTGAAATCATGAGTAGATTTCCTACTTTTCTATTCATTCCATATGGTTTAGAGTCATGAAATGCTGTCAATAATTCCAGCAGTCTCTCCTACAGTGAGGTTGCCAAGAAAATTGCCATTTGGTACCATGCGCTTTATAGTTAGAATTTCCATGGCATTTAGGTGCAAAAACATTAATAACCTTTTATATCAAATCCAATAGCTGTTACTGGAGCATTTGGAGTGCCTTGTCTCAAGACACGAAAGGTCACTGAGGATGACAGTGGTGAAACGCCAAGCACAGTCTCCCTCAGGAGTTTCCAGTGAAGTTGAGGTCCTCAAAGCTCTGAAATCTCTGTTTGAGCACCACAAGGCTTTGGATGAAAAGGTACAGTATGGAAAAAAGCTTACTAAATACACTCTTTAATTTATTTAACTGTGCCTTATGAGGCAGCTGAGCAACAGTATTGTTTGTTTACTTCTTGGAAAATGTCCTGTACTTAGAGCATTTGCACATGTCCAGAGAATTCCATAAGAATGTATGACCAATAGCTGTACTGCACATCAGGTCACTTCAGCTATCTTTAGTAGACAATAGTACTGACTTTTCAAAATAAGCAAATCTCACCCCTGCCAGACATGCTTCTCCTATTTAGCACTAAATAAAGGCGACATCAAGGAATTTATTGTCTGTATAACACGCTTTCAAGTTATTGCTGAGAAAATATAGGAACCTCAAATTTTAAAACCACAAAAACAGAGTAAAAAGGCAGAATGAGATGTTTCTGACTACATAAAGGAACTTGCCTCTTAAAAAAATTTAGGTGGAAAACCTCCTAAGTTTCAGAGATGTTTTTAGCATTTACTACATAAGCACAGTGTTACCTCTACAAATAGGGTAACCTAAAATAAGTAGTAGATTCTTTGTTATCAAAAGTAATGAAGGGCTTGCAAAATCAAGAAAAAACCCACTGATGATACCTGCATCTAGTCATGCTAACTAAAAGCGTCTTTCCACTGTATTCCTTATCTGTCTCGTACTGGAAAGACTCTTTTGTGTGAATGACACTTTGTACAACCATGAGGTATCAGCTTGAGCATTGCTAACACAAATTCAGAAATCCAGTTCACATCTAGAAACAGTATGCTCAGAAGATGATGTATCTGAATTACAGAGTGCCTCAAAAATACACATGCAGGGAGCACATGAGAACCATTGCTCACGAGCAAAGAGCCTAGTTCCTTGTGGGGTCTGTCTTGGCTGATTTGCTTGGGTTCATTGCTGTGGCTGAGTTGCTTCTCTGTTTGAGATTATTGGGTAAGCAGGGGAGACATCGTGCAGCCCGGCATCTGAAACCATTGACTGCACGGTTGAGCTGTGTGGTGTAGAACCAGTTCAATGGTCTCACAGCAATAAATTTAACTTTTTTAATACGGAAATATACTCAGAAAGATGACTATATTTAAAGAACTATTATTAAAAAAACCAGCTTTATGAAAAGGGTAGCTGTAGTTACATAGTAATATTTATTTTTCATTGGTAATAAAGGTGTGAAACACTGTGGGTTTTGAGTCATACTGGGTTAACTATCAAGTTCAAACTCAAATGCATTTAAGGAACTTATGCTAACTCAAAACTTATTTTGTGTTTAGGTATATCTTTTATAGTTATATGGTCTATTCAGTTACATATCATGAAAGCATATTTAAAGAAAATCTAGGAAAAGGGAATATAATTACTTCTATCCACTGTAAGCAATTAATTGTAATAAGCTTTTGGATTTTATTAAGACTTACAAAATCTTATATTATTAAAAAGACCTTTTCAGGATTTATAGGGTTTATGGTCTGAGCTTTGATCTTTTATCCAACACTTTAAACATTGGTAAAACTACAAAGACAGGAGGGAGCTTTCCTGCTTTTATACTTTTTGACACTGTTGGATAAATATAAGAAATAATAAGAACTAAACTTTAAATAGATTCTGATATTCACCAGTTATGTATTTCTTTGCACTTGTGCAACTTCTTATGAATGTTTTAGTGTTTAGGTACTATGCAGTTTATTGTCATCTCATAATTTGAAAATTATTGTACAGAATTAGATTGAAGTTAAATGCAATATTTTGACCTATAGCCTTGAAAATTCTAATTTTTTTAACATAACAGGTTAAAACCAGCGTTCTGTTCATTTTAAAATCTTGGCATGACACAGGTACATATCTTATGTATATAATGGGTCTCTGTCCCAGTGGTAATGATAATTATCAGTGTAGAAAAATCAACCATCTGCAATCATATTAACAGGAGATTTATTACATTATAAAACAAGTTTTAAAACTGATTGGCCAAAATTACTTTTTTTATGTGCTATTCATCTATGCATTGAACCTTTTTTATTTTGATTTAATAAAACATTTTTATTATAAAACATTCCAAGGAACAGCTTAGTAAATTATTTTAAAATAATTTGTTATAAACCTAGCACACATTATTTTCAGGTACAAATCCTGTATAAAATTATGTGTTTATGTTATAGTATCTCTCTTTAGAAGGACTGGATCAAAGATGGTTTATGTATCATCCAGATACCTGATAATATAATACTACCGTATTATACCACACATTGTCAGCATTATTGAGAATTTTATTCAAAAATAATGGAAGTAAAAAAGACCACATACACAGAAATATGCTAAAAACCCTTTATGGCATGTAAGTCATCCATTCTACACTTTCTTTGACAGAAAAATTGTATAAGTTAAATTTGTGTCAGACCCTTCAGAAACAAGCTATTAATCCACCTATGAAAATTCGTTGAAGTTATTCAGAGATTAGTAGAATAATGTAGCTTGGACTTCCTAGAGGACATCTGGCCCAACCTCCTGCTCAAAGCAGGGCCTACTGTTTCAGGTTGCTTAGGGTCCTGTCTAATCAACTTCTGAATATCTCCAGGGAGAAAACCTATTCTGGTGTTTCACTACAATCATTGCAATTTTGGTAAACATTAACTTTCAAAGATGAAAAAGGCCCCACTATGACAAGTTAATCAGGTCTCTCAGCACCCTTGGATGAAACCAGTCGACCCCCTTTGATTTAGGTATGTCATGTCCTCCTGTATTGTGTGTTATGCTTCACTCCCACAGACTCTGCCACTACGCTTAGGGAGGCCTGAGGGCAGAATTTTACAGTAAATACTGAGGCAAAAAAACATGATATATGATATACTGATGTCGTGGGAAATAAACACTGCCCTATCAAAAAATCACCCAAAACCCAAGTAGGTTAATGGATAAAGAGTAATGAAAACTGTCAAAAGTGCATTGAAAATGTACCATGACCTTTTGCAAATGAATAATGGAAACTTTAATTTTTTTCTTCACAAAAAATGTTGACATTGAAACCAATAATTTAGCCATTACACCCTTGAAAAAGCATAGAAAGATATTTTCATTAAAATGTTTGCCTTTTAAACTTACAAAAATCCCAAGAAAGTCTTTACATTCTTCCTAAATGCAAATTTTCTTTCATATTTTCACTTCCTACATTAAAACATCTAAAGATATTGTAACAAGCTCTGCCACAAAACTTGACTGGTCATGCAAGGATTGCTATGTACACATTAAAAGAACTACAAAAACATTATTACTATAAGAAAATGCAATGAAAAATACAAAACAGACTGAAAGATGGAAAATAAAACATATCAATTCACAGTTTGTATTTGCAGGGAGGCCTGCTTAAGTATAAGGACAACCAGGAATGATACCTTATTTCAAAAAGCCTACTGACATGAAGTCTGGGCTTTTTTTGCCTTTACCTTTTGTACAAAGGTTAGACCACCATAGAGAGATCATAGCCATGATTGCATTATTCAGAGAAAGCGTGACTGTACTTGATAGTTATTTCAGTGTCTGACAGCTCCTTCAGCATCCCTTCGCCCACTGTGGAATGAAAGCTTGTCAGGAGCTTCCCTTGCTAGAGAGCCAGTCCTGTTTGGCTGAACCCAGTAGGTACATCTTAGTGAGTAGAGGGTAGTAAGGTTATGCTGTTATTCTTACCGCATTATCCGTATGAGATCCTAGCAGTGCCAAGCAACAGTCTTCGTAGTTTCTCTTCTTGCATAGTTGCAGTGTATTTTGTGAGAATTTTCACTTTAGGGCATGGAGACAATGAAAGAGTTAATTTAGTTTATAAATATTTACTATTTTATGTGTATCTCAAAGAAATATCATTGTTTCTCCTTGGGCAAGTGAGTTATATCACTGCAAATGAAATTGTCACTGCATTATTATTATTATTATTATTTAGAAATTTAATTTCTAAATTACAGAAGCTATACGTATTTTGAAACATCTTTATATATCTAATTATGCTAAAATTTTTAGAAATCTGAAAACACAGGATGTGGGCAATTCTGCTACCAATTCTAGATTTTATTCGTGTTCAAAGTTAAATTCAGTGATTTTTTTTTTCTGAATGTAAGGTTAAGTTATGTCCCACAAACAATGAGCATTGTTTAAAAAAAGGAAAGTTTTAAACACTGGAGGTTAGGACTGATTACGACTGGGACCGATGTGAAATTCTGACTTAACATTTCTGATAGCCTTTGCTATTGCGTAAGTGACTTGAAATTTACAGCTTTATTCCTAGGGAAGATAGTCTGTATGGAAACTTCTCTTCAGCTAATCACTCCTGACCTTCTTAATGCTTCAGATCTCAAAGACTTCTCTTACTGCTGCTAATCAGCTGATTTATTTCATACATTGAAAATTTGTAGATATAATGCAAGACAACACTATGAAACATTTTGCAATGTTATATATGAATATACATAGAATAGCTTATAATGGAGCAAATGAAGATGAGGTTTACTAGACATCATTAGAGCTGAATAGAAAATAGAAGCTCAGATTAACTTCATCGTTAGAACAGACATTGAGTATAGAGTAGGTCTGGAAGTACATATTCCTTATATGCAATTCAGGAAGAAGAAAAACTAGAAAAATGGTTATTTTATTTATACCATTCTATAGCTATAACTGGATTCTAATATCTGTCTGAACAAGCTTGTTTTCCTGCAGACATTTTTCCTATTTTCCTTTAAACTTTGAGTTCAACATCTAAAATTTACATTTGGAAAGAAGAAACTGTTTGAAGCAACTCCTTCTCCCACCCCATTTTATGTCAATTTTTAAGAAAAGTGTCCAGTTGATCTCCATAGAGGAAAGCAACTACCAGGTGTTATTGTCCTCCTTAAGATTAAAAAAACAC
Organism: Gorsachius magnificus; assembly: GCA_034008185.1. Taxonomy (NCBI): domain Eukaryota; kingdom Metazoa; phylum Chordata; class Aves; order Pelecaniformes; family Ardeidae; genus Gorsachius; species Gorsachius magnificus. Next base: position 173,208,724 of record CM067081.1, read on the forward strand.
TGGTTCTCTTAAGATTAATTCACAACAGAAATGTATACCTAATATTCTTGCAAATAAAAGGAACCTATTCGTGTCAACATTATCACTATCTTTTTATTCATTAGCAGGTAGCTAAAAGAACTTTTATTCAATAGATTGTTAATGAAAAAAAAGCGATTCAATTCTAGCATGTGCAAGTGTTTTTTAAAAGCTCTTTGTGGGCTGCAGATCTGTAGAGAAATAAGAAAGAATTTGACAGCGAGGAAAAAAGTGGGAAGCAGTTGCTAGGAGATGGAGAGACATGGGTGATATTTTGCACTGACAGCAGTGCTAACATGACATTGACTGTGTTACATTTCAAGATGATGTAGTTGCATTTAAAAGCCAGAGGAATACCCGGTCAACTGGACACACGTTGTATACATCCTCTAAGATGGAGAGGGCAACCCTCTTCTGCTGTGTCTGTGGCACTGCAATGAGAATCTGTCCTTTAAAAATGCATATAATAGCATGTTCTGATAGATCAGGTTACATCTGATTAGTCTTGCTTTGTGAAACGTTATTTAGTAAAGCTTTATCTAGTTCCTAAGAAAATAGAAATACATTGAAAGACCATATGAAATTTAAGCAGTATGTTATTTCTGAAGTGATAAACACAATCTCACTATGATAATGCTTACTTCTATGAACTATATTTACTCACTTACTGTCTTCAACTTCCAGAAAAGCGAAAAAAAATAATATTCTAATCATTAATTTGCATTCATCATATGAAAAAAAAAACAAATTATGAGATAAAAATAGTTTGCATTTGTTCCTGCTCCTTCTTCTCTGACAAGATAGTGACCAGGAGCAACAGCCTTTCCTGCTCCTTTCACAAATGAGGATGGTTCTGTTTGTTTTGTTTGCTGTAACATAAATTTGAAGAGGGAATCGAATACAAAATTCCTTGCAATACACTTGTATATAGTTTTTCAGAGACTTTGGCTGTTGCCCTGCATTTAGATTCAAAGGGTATTCAATATGAACTTAAAAAGTTTAGGAAAACTTTAATACAATTACTAGTTGTTAAATACTGCTCAGAGTAAAATATTTTTCAAACTATGTGCATACCACATACGTTAGTATGGCATTTGTAGCCTGTATTCTTTCCTGGAATGTGAATGACCAAACCTGAAAACTTTATTCAGCTTTTGTGTTCTTCCACAAGTTTATTTTGAAATCAATTGAAGACTGAGAAAGAAATTTCAAGTGAGAAATAAAGTTACAGTTTCTGGGTTGTAAACCAGATTTCTCCTTCAGATCAGAGTGCTGATGTAGCATTTTTTCTCTTTTTCACTGATAGAAGCAAAGATTTCTCTCAGCTTTAACAGACACTATGTATGTGGTTGAACATGAAGAATTAGTTGCAACATTTCCAATGGAACCACAGCAAATGCAAATCTGAATTCGTTGTTCAGTGGTCAGATGAAAGGAAAAAAAAAAGTGTTCTGCGCCAAGGCAGAATTGCTTTCAGTTCCTTTAGCAACTCTTATATTCAGAGAACAAATAAAGGCCATCAGACTGCAATTTTTGTTTGGTCATTACAAAAAAGGCAGTGCATTAACTTTGTACATACAAGAGAAGGAAGGCAAGGCGAGCCAAGGCAAGGCAAGGCAAAGGAAACAATTTCCAACTGTCACTCTGTGTCACACTGATACTGTTCCATGTTGTTACTGCAAATGGGACAAGAATGAAAAAAAATTGATTTTAAAATAATAGTTTGATATTCAGAATAAAGGCATTAATTTTCTACTTATTTTTTCTGAAGTGCCATGTAAAAAATGTGTCTCCTGAATTTTCTGCATAACAAATGCATGTTATTTCTAGGTAGTGTTGTTTTCAGGCTTTAAAATGGCCATAGGATTCAGTTCTACAATGCCACAGTGTATATATAAAGGTTAAGGATAATTTTTCTGATTCCAGCTCCTTGTGGAGCTCCTCGATAATGGGATCTAGGAACCATCTAGGGATGGTTCGCAAATTCTAAAACCATTCAAAGTGAATGCCAGCGTTAGACATCTTATAACATATTTTTAAAACCTGCATTCTCATTTATAAAACACCTAGGCTTGAATACATGGAGGTTTCGGGAAACGTATGAAAATTTAAAGTAAAATTACCAACTCATTAAATTTCTTTTCAGCTATGGTGAATTTTCTCTCAATGATCTTGTCCCCCAGCAGTGCACTGTGGCTTCAGTGGACTGAAGCCAGGAAGATAACTGTAATTTTTCTGTGTATTGTTTACATCTAGGTCGAGCTTTCCATTAAGAAATTGTTGTCTGCCAGCTCCCACTGTATTTAGAGAGATTGAAATCAGGTCTCTTGAGACAGGATTGCACCCCTGACTGGTAGTACATGGATTTTAACAGTGGAGAACTAGTGAAAGACAGAACTGGTAGTGGCAAGAGAAGAAGGACACACAAAGAGAGTTTTGAGATCCACAGAGGAAACGAGAACCTCTAGGAAGGCCGGGAGCATGGTAGGAGTAGGGAGAGAAAAGAGATGCAGGTGCCACATAGTGTACTCATACTGCCGTGGACTTTTTGTCCATCTGGATAGGGAAACAGCTCATCGAGCAGCCCTTGGAAGTTGGTAGAACTGGTGAAATAATGCTGTTTTTCAAGCAGAATATGATTTTTGGACTAGGGAAAAGGCGAATGAAGTAAGAAATATTTTTTCAGCTATTTAAACGATTATGGGTTTTCAACTATAGCCAGAAAAATTGATTATACCTTTGATGTGAATATTTTTATGAAAAATATAGTTAGATGGAAATTATTAATAAATTATAATTAGAAAATACAATATTTCAAATTAATTTTACATATTTTAAATGTGTTAGAATTGAATACTAAAAAATTTATATAAAATGATTGTGATCATAGCTTATGTACTACCATAAACCTGAAGCTTTATGAGCATGTTTTCCAGAAATTATGTAGCTCATCTTGGAAAGCAAGCTTTATGATTAAAGGATTTTACATACAACTTTGATGAAAAATAGTACTAAAATTTAATAAATAGGAAAACCATTTCAGAATCCACTGCATATTCTCACTGCATTCCATTGTTCCGGTGTAAGAAAACAGTTGAAACAGTCATTAAAACTTGTAGCAATTTTCCCTCTGATCACTGCTGCTCAGAGATGCTGCTCAAGATGGCTTAAACTTCATTTCCATCAGGTGAGGAACAGGCAGAGTCAGTTAGTGCAGCTCAGCTATTGGTTATATAGTCATATTCTATAGGAAATGTCCATTTGAGATACAATAGGCATCTTGGGGAACATTAACAGTTGATTTTTTTCAGTGCTGAAGGAATAAAGGGAAATCAATAAATCAGAAATTGGCCCATAAAATTGAGGATTCTTTCTAGTCTCAGGTTTTTGTTATAACTTAAAACTCTTCAACTTACTTTTCTTTTGATCCTTTGAGCACCTTACTCATTATTTCTGTTCTGTTAAGGCTAGCAACATTATTTAGTGTATAGTAAAATTATAGTTACCTGAAAGCATTCAAATAATTTATGTGAATACATAAAATACATTTTCAAGTTTTGTTTCTTTTAATAGAGCTGAAGTATGTGAAGAGGACCAAAAACTCAAATTACTGCATAAGCAACTAGATTTGCATTTGTTAGAAAGGCTGAATAGTTTGTTGGGTTTTTTTAGTGTTCATTTCCTGAATATGTATTTAATATTAAGATCTAGTTAGTTTTAAAGTTTCATTGGGACAAAATTAGTGTACATGCTAAGGTATAGTTTTGCTACTAAGTAATTTTAATCTATTAAAGTCTAAGCCAATCTTAGGATGTCCTGAGTCTATTTGCAAAATTTCATTTCTATCAGTAGGAACGGAAAATAAAGTATGTAAGGAAAGTTAATATTAGACTAAGAGGTATCACTGGAAAAATATGAAAGCATTAGGGCATACATATCCTTTTCAGGGGTCTCATTTATTTGTCAAGGGCCTGGAAACAATTGTACGTACATGAAAGTGTACAATGTTTTATTGTACCTTAAAGACTGATTTTTGTTTTGCTTTGTTTTTCAGCTACATCTGTTGGTCTAATAGAATACTTTCCCTACAAACACTTCTAATTGCCTTAAACATCCATGGATCATCAGCTGGAACAGCATTACCACAGTGTAGCTGAAATGGGGGTGGAAATATATCCTGAGTGTTGGCAGGTTGTAAAGTCATTTGATGTGAGGTGCCTAATGCAGTTGTGTAGATTAGGAGCGGAGTCACCACCAGCTGCCTCATAGTCAGAGCAGAGAGAGTGACCTACACACAGCACTGCAGATCACTTTAAGTCTGATTTGCCTGCGATTGTATTGGGAGACTGGCACCTGCATTGCTAGCTTAGCTTGTCTAACACTACATGAGCTGATGCTGAGCCAGGGCACTCAAACAACTGTAAATATGTCTTTGGAGATGTTAAATTATTATTCTTCAATATTAATTATTAATATTGAAAATTAAATATAATCATAATAGTAGTAATAATTTAGTAGATCATAAACATCCTTAGAACAGAATAGGTCATCTATGAAACTGGTACAAACACAGCAGTCTTTTCTGCTTATGAGAGTATATCGTGTTTATGACTTTCTGCAAAACCCAGACAAACTGCATGATGATGTCAAAAATCTTTAGCTTGTGTGCCTGAAGGCAATGCTGCAAGTTATTTTTTCAATGAAATTATTGCATTCAATTAATTATCTTCCATGGAGTGGACTGAAAACATTTGCAGATGTTTTTTTCCTTACCCTTTGTAAAAACCCTTTGTAAAAGATGCTTGTGAAAAACGTTTTCTTTTCATGCCTAATGTGGTTTTAGAATATTTGCATTTGCTGTGTATTCCAAAAATTATAGGCAAACTGTGGAAAAGCAGTATGGCATTTGAAGTTTGACACTGTTTTCATGGGTTAAGTCTTCCTGTAGTCAGGTCTAAATGTTTACTACCCAGTATGTCTCAAGAAAGGATACAACACACATGCCTGCAAACAGACTGGAAAGGCATACAGTAGTGCATATGGCAGATTATATAATCTTTAAAGACTGATAGAAATTACGTTACTGCACATATTTTGATTTTTCTTCTAGGTAAGGGAACGACTGAGGGTTTCTTTAGAAAGAGTCTCTGCACTGGAAGAAGAACTAGCTGCTGCTAACCAGGAGGTAACATAAAACACTTTCTCCCCTTTTGAGGTTCAATTTCTTTAATACTCTGTCCCATGTGTTCCCTGTCACTTTCCTTAAAACTGTCAGAAAAAAAAAAAAAAAAAGAGATAAATTACATTCTGAGTAAGCTGCTCAGTGAGGCTTCTTTAAGGTGGTTGTAAGATTAATACAACCTTCTGTTTACTGATTCATTCCCTTCTTCTATTCCCTTGTGAGCAAACCAAAACCCAAAAGCTAGTGGCAGATTCCCAAATTCCTTCCTGGACATGAAAAAGGAGTGATCCAACAAATACGTCAGATACTGTAAACAATTTAATAACCTGAATTTCCATTTTATGATAAAATTAAGTAAAACACACACACATATATATACACATTATATAAATGTTAACATTGATGGAGGAAGGATTATGGATGACCTTGAAATTTAGGTTCATCTCTTCCCTTTTAATTGCAGTGCCATGTAACTGTTGTGAGCTTGGAGAAGTGATTTTTTCTCTGTATGGTAGCTTGCAAACTGTTCTTTTCTGTTTGAAAGGGTAAACAGCAACACGTAATTGTATTGCACACACAAATGTATATATACAGAGAAAGGGATCATCAGAGAGATGATTCTGGGGCCAGAAAATATAAATAATGGAGTCTCTTGGTGACTTTACCATTCCCAACACCATCCCACCCCCATCTCCACCTGACGTGTGCTTCTCACCGTTAAAAATAAGTCAGACAAACAATAGAATTAGATTAAAGACATTTTGGGTTATGTCCATTTACTGGCATAATTTTACTCAGCCTGGAGGCAGAACCTGAAAACAGCTGCAGACAAACTTAAAGTACTACTAAATAATTTCGGCAAAATGGAATAAATACCTGTAATTCAGAATAATGTGTGATAATGTAAAATAGAGATTCTTAAAGTAATATTTTTTCATTATTAAGCTAGAAAAAGTTACTTTCTTGAAGTAAACTCTTAAAAATAGGATCTGCAATTAAGATATTAGTAATTCCTTTTTATAAACTATGAACTAGATATTTTGAATCATTTCTTTCTTCTCTGAAGTAACTGCACTTTAGCTGTGGAAAAATAAAATCTCTCTTTTTGTCGTGGTTTAACCCGGCTGGCAACTAAGCACCACGCAGCCGCTCGCTCACTCCCCCCCCCCCCCTCAGTGGTATGGGGGAGAGAATCGGGAAGGGGAAAAAAGGTTAGAGCCGAGGGCTGAGATAAAGGCAGTTTAATAAGAGAAAATAATAATAATAGTAATAATGAGAATGATAACAAAATATACAGAATATACAAAATGAATGATGCACAATGCAATTGCTCACCACCCGCCGACCGATGCCCAGCCCGTCCCGAGCAGCGATCAGTACCCGAGCAGCGATCAGTACCCGAGCAGTGATCACTCCCCCCGCGACCGACCGACCCGCCAACCCCCCTGAGCATGACGTTCTATGGTATGGAATAGCTCTTTGGACAGTTTGGGTCCTAGCTGTGCTGTACTCCCAGCTTGTTATGCACCTGGCCGAGCAGGAGAAGCTCAAAAAGTCCTTGAGCAGTCTGAGCACTACTTGGCAACAACTAAAAACATCAGCGTGTTATCAACATTCTTCTAGTACTAAATCCAAAGCACAGCACTATGCTAGCTTCTGTGAAGAAAATTAACTCTATCCCAGCCAAAACCAGGACACTTTTATTCTTCCATTCCATAATTTCAAGAACACTCAAATGATTTAGTTACACTATGTTGTGTAATCTGTTATTTGCACTAGTGTTTATTAAATAGCAGTTATTTTGGTCAGTCAAGCCAACTGAGATGCATCCCACCCCTCTAATCCCTCCCATTCATGATACAGTTAAAACCAATTTCACTTCACTGGGTATGGGACCACGTCTTTAGAGCATCACCTTGTTATCTGGAGTTTTAAAAAAATTATGAACTTGTATTAACATACTTGTATGAACATACATAGTTCATTAAAAACATACACAATGGAATTAAATTGAAATAAGACTTCATAGACTTTTTTTGCCCCAAATCCTTAGAAGTATTGTACAAACTTTATGTCTATGTGATACTAAAACCACTTAGAAGGACATTTAATCAACCAAGCATAACAGACCATTAACACAGTCTGAATACTGTTAATCCAGTTTCCTGTGAGGAACTGCTAAAGCTGAAAAATGGAAATTCAATTAAATAATAATGAAAAAAGAGCTAGATGGGAAGAGATGTGGCAGAGAATGAGTGGATTATTTTCAAACAGTTAATGCATTTGAACAAGAGTTCAGATAATGTTCTCACAATTAGTTATTTAAACGAGTCAAAATTAATTACACAGCTGCAATATATAAACCTGTATTTATACTAGATTCCACAGTGAATGCACAGGCAATAAAGGTCTTTAAAAATGTATTGTACTATATATGAAAATAAATGGGCCAAGTTTCCAAGGGAATTGAATATATGTTTTTCAGTAATTTCTGTATTCCTGTCGCTCAGTGTCTGTTCTCCCAAGATAATTCATATTTTCTTTCATATCCATTTTCTCATACTGATTCTAAGAGTGCACTACATATTCAGGACTATACCTAAATATAACATGATGACAGCAAATTGTTTTCCCTGATTAAACAAGTGTATGATTAAGTATATAACAAGTATCAAGATTCAGGGATAAAAAGTCGTAGAAATGTATATGTTAAGGCAGCACCTTTCTCTAAAAGTTTATGTCTGTGGCTCTGACACAGAGCAACATTGAGAAACTGCAGGCACTCGTGAGTACTTATTGGAAATAGCCTTATATAAAAAATTGAGAGAGACAGACTATAGTATCATGGTAAATAAGCTATCATTTAACAGTCCTTGTAGCATATTACATACATACCAAAGGGAGTGAAAAATCTGGAACTCTGGCAAAGCTGATTTCCAACCTAGTTGCCAACACCATCTCACAAAGCACTTTGTATTTGGTAGAGAATAGTAACACATGTTGACTTCAAACTGCAGCAGCAATTGAGAGAGACAGTCGGACCCGCTGGGGGGAACTTAGCTTGTGTCGCTAATATTTATATATGACCACACAAGGGTAATAGGGAAGGGCTTTCATCTGCAGTTCCAATAGTGACGGTTGGTATGGCATAAGTCACTGCCATTGGTTCAGTTGAACTTCTCAGAAACAAGAATGTCCACCAAATGGTTCATTGCTGTTTTGATTCTGTGAAGGCAATGGTCTCTATTAAAAAGTCAATATGTAGGTTATCTTCTTTTCACATAAATGCTGCACAGAAACGATTTTGATTTTATGCAATATTTTAAAATATGCTAGCAATTTGTAATATTTTTTAGAAGCCAATTCTCTCTGTAAATTACAATATAAAATATACATCAAATTATCAAGAGAATCCTTATGTTTACTACAGGTTTAGCAACAATGTTATAGGGGTAGAATTAAGCAAATCAGTTACATTAACTGTTCTGCTGAATATGAAATCATGGTTTTAAATTGTGTCAAGCTGGAGGATACTTACAGGGTGCATCAGCTCCGTATTAAAACATGTTTGCAAACAATAAACATTACACTGTATTTTACGAGCACAGGATTCACCTCAGAATTAGGACTCTTCACTCCGTGTGCCTACATGTGAGCCAGATGTCTGAAATTCAACTGTATTCTCTGGAGCTCTAGTAAATCCAGTCTGTCGGCTAACCTGGTGGTTAATCTGCCAGGGCTGCCAGATACAACACAAACTTGACAGGAGAGCTGTGTCTGCCTGGAGCTAGAGGTGGGGAAGGAATACCCCTTGTCACTGCGATGTCACCACGATGTCACCAAATGTGTATGTTAGGCAACTGACTCTCACAACAAGCTCATATATAGACACTTAGTGCATAGACAGCTAAATTTACGTGTCTTACTCCTTACAAACAGCAGAAGTTCTCTGAATCAGGCAGTGGGCTTCTAGATATGGAGGAGATGCAAAATGGGCCTACATTATACTTAAAGAGTAGATTGAAAATTCTTTAAATATACATTCTACTGGGGGAAAAATTATTTGACTATATATTTTATTTTGCTGCAATGGATTAGTGGCAATAGAAGGGACCTTTAAATATAGCAGCAATCTGGATTGCTATTAGAGAGTTTTAATGCAGGCTGGGGCAAGTTAACTGTCTACAGTAATTAAATTCCATAGTCATCCTTAAAATATTTGCTTTTTATCACCAGTTATCGTATGACGTACGTAAAATGATTACACTTTTTTCTTTTATGCTTACACTGGAAGCCATTATTTGTTCACAACTGGTAGATGTTGTCCTACTCATTGTGTCTGTTGTAGCTAAGAGGAATAGTAGATATTGTTAATAATTTTCTGAAAAAATTATCTCCTGTTTTAGTTAAAATTACTGTAAAAACATAGCTACATTTTCTTGCCCCTCAGGTGCTTTCAAAAAGATGCTGGTTTTCATCTGGTTCCATGTAACCCAGGGTCTTTTCAAATAGTTTTGTTGCTGAAGGTTATAATTTAAAGCTAGCAATTAGACAAGCTGCAAGTGGTACAGCCAATACCAAAGCTCAGTGGTACAATAGTGTCTGTCTATGAACATTTTGAAGGCAAATGTGATGTTTTTCAGTGAGTATATGAACATTTTCAAATTCCAACAAGGTTCTGCTAATCATCTTCCTTTTTATGCACTAAATGGAGAAGAATGAGTCTCATTTGCAAGGGAAGTGGGATGCAAATTTTCCTTCCTGGTTTTGTCATTTATGATCTTAATGAAAATTAATTTTAATATTTAAATTACTGACAAGACAACCACTTTTGTTCCACAGTTTTTGAGATCCTTTTACTAGCATTATGAGTGTGAGTCTTTGTTAAAAGTACGCTAAACTACAGCATGTGCAAACAACATGCTGAGATATTTCATTGGCACCGTATATCACCAGGAACTCAAGCTCTAGTGTCTTCCACAGGGCAGGGATACATAGATTATAGCCAGGTGGTACCATGGCCTACAGTGATGCTTTTAAATCCATTTCTGCTGCAGTGTGCACTGTTAAATGACAACTGTTGTGATTTCCACTAACATTTTCACTGTTTCCCAGAACTCTCAACAAATAGTTTCCCAAAAAATGACCTTTAGAGCTTTCTCCCAAGGCTTGTATGTAAAATTAAGCTTTATAATTAATATTATACTGGGAAAAGGTAATTTTTAAATGGCTGTGCTTACTTTGCACATTAATTTTCTCCTGCCCTTCTTAAACATTTATCCAGCCCTTGTAAAATCTTCCTGTGTTAACAAGAATTGTGTGATAAGTGGCTTTCCAAACCCCTTTTTTGTTTCTGGCTAATATGTTGGCTTTTTCATCTTTCCTCATTAGTAGAAAATGTGGTTGGAAATACAGCTTTAATTACATTTATTATCTCAAAGATATACTTTAGGAACCCAGAAAACACTGGGACTGTGTAGAATATGAAATTAGATAAATTAGTGGTTTGAGTATATGTATCACTGTACTACCGTACGCTTTTCTTCAGCATTTGCTGAAATGCCAATGCTGTTTGCAAATGCCAAACAACATTATATTGCTTCTGTCAGTTGACACACAGATTATCTTTAAAACACTCAGGCTGCCTTTTAAAACCTCATTGTTAAAATATCTACTTACTTCTGTAGAACTTTACTCAACCTTTGAGGATAAATTTAACTCCTGGAGCTATCAGAGAGATTGCAGGTGATTTGGACCATAGATCTCTGCTTCATATAACTGCATGCATTCCCTTATTTAGGCAGTGGGTTTTCTTCCTGACAGTGGGTATATTCATTAGGGTGCCCTAGTGCTATTTTTTATAGCATCTGTGAAAGCATTCATAAATGATTTGCAACGTTGAAGAGAAAGAATGATTTGCAATTTATCATTCTTTATATTGTATACCAGAAACATCAGAAAATGTAACCACTTATTCACCAAAGAACTTTCAAATACCATGCTAATTGCCTAACTTCTGCTATGCAGGGCAAGTCAAGAAACTAGTAGATGCTTTTAACAGTTGAGGACAGTTTTGACTCCAACCACGAGGGATGCTGCAGACATGATTGTAGTATCATTACTGCTAATTAAATATTCTGTAACATTTAATATATATGTATTTTAAAGTAAAACCTCAGCTAACTAAGGTGTGTTCTTTTTACCCATGGTTGCATGTGAAAACACATTCTTATCCTCAGCTGTTTCAGGTCCTATTAGCTGAGGCACTTTTTGTTACAGGAGGTCCCTGGTCGCCTTAGCCTTTCTATGTAATACAATGCAAAGTGATTTTTGGAGTAGAAATGTTGTTAAAATAATAGTTTGCTGAGAAAAATAGCAAGTGCATTTCTTGAACTTATAATATACACAGAATTTCATCAATCTGAAATTCAGAAACTATGGATATCAAATGTCTGGATGAAACGGTGAAATTCAGTGACTTTTTTCTGAAGAAGGCCAGGCTAGATGGCTTATACCTATAAGCCCTACCAACTGTGGCCCACACTTGCTGTTCCTCACTGACTTCAGGTAACAAGACACAATCTTCATTAATGAGCACATGAGAAAAATCTAAAGCTGTTGGCTGAAAGACACCACGTAACTTTCTTCCCCCCTCTCCCCCTTCCCCCATATAAAAGACTGCACATAATTCATAAGGGCAGGAAATCAGACACATGTGTTTTATTTGAGAATTAGGTAATCACACAAATAGAAACTATATGCGCTGTATGCATAAGTGACTTTCTAAGAATAATTTTTGTGAAAAATCTGAAACAGCCTTCCTATATATATATACACACCTAATTTTACTGTATTTTCTCATAATGATGTAACTGAAAGTTATTGCTTTTAAATTCTCCTATTTATTTTTTTTTTTTTTAAGCTAAACTTTACTGAGGTTTAACCTGGAGAGACCTTCATTGTGGTCTGAACTTTAATTTTAAACATCTATGTAACTGTGCCAAATTATACCTTTTCTGCAAAGATGCACATAATTAAAAATATCTTGGTTTGAAATGTAATCTTTATGTGCTATATGTAATTGCTTTTCATTCTGCCTTTAACCTTAGCCATCTACTTTAAATGTTAACTCTGCACAAAGTTATTGTTGCCCTTAAGTTTTCAATGCGGGAATGAAGCAAACCGATTATTTTTTTCATGGATGTTTCTCATACTTCATGTTCCACCGCATTATATTCCATCTCTATGTATTTGATTCAGGATATGTGGCATGGCAGCTGAAGAGGTTGAAAATTACTACAGCAACACTACATCCTTCATTGCCTTATTTTTTTACAATGTCAAAAAGAAATAAGCGCAAGAAATAATCAGTTAGGTTGCTGTAGCTATTTCCCTTTATGTCCTCAACTAATTCTAATCTAAGTTCTCAGAGGAAAAAGCCCACTAAAATTCTTTGTGGATATTGAGAGCAGCAGAGCTTATCTTTGCATTGCCATCAAAAGCATTTTTCACTAAATTCAGGGCATAATAGGTCTAAAATTCAAGGCATTTTTCAGATAGTCACTTAAGAACATTAATTTCTATTGACATATTTGAGACAAACATCACTATTCCACTTGCAAAAAGTGCTTTCTCAGTATATTTTCCATAAATATCTATGACAGAAAAAAAAATTTCCAAACAATTTTGAGTATAAAAAGAACGCATATTTTCTGCAGTGACAGCAGATAATGATTTTGCACATATTGTAGTATCACTACACAAAAATCTTGATAAAAAATGTTTGTAGGTTTAATTTCCCCTTTTATAACTTTCTTTAGTTACGTAGGCCTATTTATGTGTTGACCACAGTGTGCTGTTGGCAACCCAGTAATATATGTTAAATAGGCTCAGCACCTTTGGTTTTCGCTGAAATGACTTTGCAGAGCAGAATTGTGCTGCTGCCCAAATGTCCTAGGGTATTTTCAAAAGAGATCCTGAAATGCTGTGTTCTCTTACCCCTCCATTTAGCATGTAGCCACCTGTAACAAACCTAAAATACTGATAGCACATTCAAATTTTGCATTGACCTTTCATCTAGACTGAGCATCTCCTATGTATTCTTTAGAGGAAACCAATTTGTAAGAAAGATTGATTAACAGAAATGATGCATAGTCTGTGCTCATGTGTTCACGGAGAGATCCTTGAGGAAAAAATGTAGCTGAATGGAGAGGCCTTTTAGTCCTTCACTTATCCAGTGTGTTTAATAGTTTTTCTAATAAAATATTTGATATCAAGTGCTTGGTAACTTGTATATATTACTCTGTTTTCAATATCACGTCACAAAGACAATTGTTACTCTCTATTTTTATTTTCCAAATATTCTAAAATCCCAAATATGGGTGGATTATGATGCTTCAGGATGTTACTGCTGTTAAGGTAGGAGTTAGATTCACCAAAATGATAGATTCAGGCTACTGAGAATCTCCATCACAATTTTGAAGTTGTGGCTAATACTTCGTTGTTTTACTTACTTGTGAAAATTTTAATGGGATTTGTTAAATAAATATTTGTGATTATAGTGAATTCCAGTGTCACAAATTTATCATTGAAGAGTAGAGTTTACTTTTACTCCGATTATTCACAAAACAGCCTGAGATCTATTGCACCTGTCAATTTTCTGCCATGGCACATCCCTGTGTATCAATAAGCATACATGCCATACTCTCAAACTGCTATAAGCTGTTAACTACACTTTCTGAAGAAAAGAAAAATCTACGTTTTGTAAGATAATGCTGAAAGGAACATGGCAAAAGTTAAAAATCTATGTACAACTGTGATTTGCTAATTGTGCTTTCTTTACCCTTCCCCCAAACCTGCTGTGCAGCTATGAAGCAATTGTTTAAATGCACATTAAAAGAGCAGACAGCAAGATGTATGAAATATATTTTGCAAATCTCTTAAAATCTAATTCATTTTTTTTGTCTCACAGAAACACTTGACTTAATGAAACCTTGGTCCCCATTGATTAGAAACACGGGCAGTTTAATGCTTTGGGTTTATCTCTGAATAAATGAATACTGGAGATTAGAAATTCCCAGTTTCCTCTAAACCTTGCAGCACAAACTCTCCATAAAATTAACATCTTCATCAAAATGAGCATAAACCTAATCCAGTATATTCTTTTTTCTTTTTGTGTGTGTTTAAAAAACAATTCTAGGCTGCTCATTCTGAAAACAAGTTAGGTACCGCTACTCTGTCGTAAAAATGTAATCTTCCTTTTGTCTGTAATCTGGCAAACATAGGCATGTACTAAATTCATTACTGTATAACAATTTAATGTGAACATTTCCTGCAAGAATTTGTGGAGATCCACTTCCTACCTTGTTGCTCTGACTACATCTTCATCTGCTGGGTCTGCTGAGTTTCTCCTTACTCACTTTTTATGAAAGCGGAGAGAGGCTTAGCTTTATTTTTACAATCTCACACTGACCTAAAGGTTTTCAGTGGTATGACCCATTTCCATGAATCCTCCTGCACTCCAGACAGTTTCCCCTCTAGGCCTTGCAGTCTTTTCTTATCTATTGCTTAACTTTAGAAAAGTTTTGAATAACACTTCATTATATCACTCCTTAAGCATCATTCCTGTTGCCTTCATTACTGATTATTGTCAAGCAAGTAATGACAGATTTTTAGTCTTTCACATCTTCTCTTTATTACCACTCTTTGGTCCAAATAATTAAAGAAAATTAACTAGGAAATCTGTGAGAAATATTCATTCCATTATTAAATGTTACGTTCTCATTTTTGTAATACATGTGATCTAAGTTTTCAGACTTTTGCCTTTGGGATGAAACTGTATTTCTATTTGCATAAAAAAGTGTGTCCTAATCTTAATTACAACTTAGAGTGCTGCAGAAATATAAATATTTATTGGTATATTTGGTTGTAATATATTTCATCTTCACATTTATATTCCAGTGGTTTTATTGCACATTTTTACTGTGATTATTATTGCATTGCTACAGTTCCAACAGAGCTCCAGGAAAGGACCAGGACTCTATTTTGTTGTAAAAGAAATAATACTAAAACCTAGTTACTGCTCCAGAGCATTTATAGTGTAAATTTGCCTTGTAGCAAATCCATTGCTTATACAACTGGAGAACAGAGGGCATCGCTGTAAAGCCAAGGTAGCACAGTGACCTGTGCAATGCATGTGGCAGACATCACTTACTGGTTTTAATATTGTAGGAGTTCTGTGAATATCACTCACAAGACTCAGGCTAATCTGCTCCTTTTTGAATATTCTTGCTCCTAAAAGCTTGGAGGCTATTTTAACTGGGGTAACTGGTTTACTGTTCCTACAGCAGAAAAAGTAGGATGCAATACAATAGAATTCATGGGTGCAATGACTGACTTTGTAACTATTGATAGATGAACTTGTCTAAATTGCACAGCTTGATTTTTGACAGCTGATGGCTGTAATGGCATCGACTCAGGCGCACAGTCTGCCACACAATTACTGTCCTGGTGCATAAACCCCAGTACGCCGCATGAATCCTACCATGCTCATCTCATCATAACTCCAGGCTTGGGAGCTAAATACCAAGTGCGTGCCCTCACCCCAGCTCCATGTCCAGTTTTTTAATGGAAGATAGGCTGGGGTTGCAGGCATTCAGCTTCCATGAGGTCCTGAGTCTAAATTACTGAAGGCCATGGTATTCAGGGCTCACTACACAGCACAGCTATTCTGCAGTTATCAGCGTGTATGGAAAGTTTCTGTTTTCTGGATCTCGTGAGATTGAGTTACTGGAGTTATATTGGACTACAATGTGAATTACTGAAATACAATGTTTTATGTTCATCAGTAAATAGGGACCACAGAGCATGTCTGACAATTCTTCACAACAACAAACAAATATATCAATACATGGCACAGAGCCATGAAGCTGAAGAATGTGTCTCAGAAAGTGATAAATGGATCTTCTGATATCTTCTCTACTTTATTCCAAAGGATTACAGCATAGCAAAGCTCTAAGTTTCTAGCACAGGTTTTGTGGATTTCTTATTTACTACATATTCCTCACCCAAAGTAGAAAAAAGGGAGAAAGAGGAGATGGCATGATAGGCAAAGAAATAAAAGCTGAGAGGAGAACACAGGGATGGCAGGAGCCAGATGTGTGGCTGAGCATATTTCACAATCGTTTACCTACACAT
Source organism: Gorsachius magnificus (assembly GCA_034008185.1). Lineage (NCBI taxonomy): Eukaryota > Metazoa > Chordata > Aves > Pelecaniformes > Ardeidae > Gorsachius > Gorsachius magnificus. Next base: position 173,225,120 of record CM067081.1, read on the forward strand.
CTGAAAATTCCAGGAGATTAATGAAACTGGAAGGTTATTTGTATACGGTTATTTTAGGGATTGTTCGTAGTCAGCGTGAGATTAGACACTGGCATAATTTCGGATTTGATTTAATGTCATATATTTGGAAGCCTGTTTAGGGAGCTTACGAATCAATGGAATACAGCTCTCACTGGCCCTGGTTTCATAAGGTTATGTTAACAAATGCCATACTTTAAACACACCAACTTGCTAAGGTGAAGAGTATAACACATATTTAAAGTCATGTTTAGCTGATTTGCATCACAGAGCTCACTACTACTTGTACAAAGGATATCAGTGTTTAATTTGCTCTCAGTATGCTCACAGTGCCTTTCATGAGACATCAGAAAGAATACATCACTTCTCTTTGATCTGTTATTTTGGGATTGATAAACTTTGAAATGTATGCTGTTTTATCCTGCATCGAAGGTATAAATTCAGGTTTAAGAACGTAGTTGATTATTATCTTTCTGCCAGTATCAGCTTCAGGGTCATTTGACATTTGTCAAATGAGTTTTCTATGGATCAAGATAATTTCACTGCAAGAATCAGTCTTGTTGATTCTCATTGTTAACAATCTTCTTGTGCATCCATCTTGATGAAAATGCAGAACACATACCTCTTATCCTTTGTTTTTAATCTGCTGGAACAATATATTGTTTTATCATTTGTTTAATGTGCTTCTTTGGATTGATTATGCAATTTTGTGTATATTTCTTCAATATTACATGATTTGCTAGGAACATCTACATCCACTAACTCTAAAACCATATTTTAAATAGTACAAGATCACAGTATTATGTTTTATGCCTATTACTCCCTATAATTGATTTTATTCATGTATGAATAAGACTTACATGCTGCATTTGAATGAAAAATTTCAATTAATGACATAATTATATCCTATTAACATATGAACCAAAAAATGTATCATTCATATTTTCATATTAGATCACCTCGACCCAACAGTGCACATGCAGCTCTAAGAGTGTTCTGCAAATTCATAAGGTAGTTAACTAGCAAGACAGTAAAAATTAATGTCTGTGAGCAGTGTCAGCAATGATGTGAATCAAGAGTCAAAGGTCTGTGTTTGCCCTCCATTGTCAAGAGGCAGAGCAAGGTCCACAAGCATGACAAATTGATTCCACATTTGTTACTGATATAGACTACGAAGAAAATTATTGCCATTTTGCTACTGCTCTTCCAACGCTGATGAAACAGCTTAGTGATAAACTATTTCTGAGGAAAATAGAAGCAGAGACTGTGCCTTGGTAAATGCTTACCTAAGTAGTCATATCAGGAGATTTTTAAAATCAGGTTTTTTTATTTTAGTGCAAACAAGTTCCCATCATATGTCTGTAATAGAAATAAATATAGAAATAATTTTACTTGGGATCCAAAAATGTAAAAAATATTTTGCGTTTGATGAGGCAAAATTAGATACTCGTACTTCTTTGGGATCTTGATTGGAAAATATCAGCATTAGGAAATATCAAATAATCTTCATTAATATTAATAGGGACTATCAATGTATAGGTGGAATTATTCCAAGAGGGCATGTTTTAGAAATGATCCAGCTTGCTTGACATTGCAGCTGGAGAGTGTAGTTTGGACACCTTTAATCATGTAGAATCCATCATTAAAAAAAAAAAAAAAAAGAAACCATATGTATAATTCCTTTGCATTAGAAAATTGCTATCATGTTAGATTCTCTTCTGCAGTAATCCTAGAATAAAAACATTCTTTTAGAAGTTCCACTTAAGAAGAATGTTCTTTATCATTAAAAACTATATAAAAATTGTATCAGTGAGGACTATACCCTTGATTTTCACTGGAGAAATTTGTGGGGAAAAAGTTACTCCCAGTAAGAATGTCATTGAAAGTATTGAAATCTCTACTAAAATTAAATGGATACATTTGGTTTAGTATTTGAAATATAGACTTTAATTCACTCTATTGTGCTTTGATTTCAACAGACTGGGAGTTAGATTTAAGTTTGCATTTCTTCAGTTTGTGCATGCAGATCAAGGCTTTGATATTCTTTAATTGTAGTTCTGGGGTAAGGTTCATTTCCTTTCTGGATTTTTATTCATATCCTATCTATCTATTGTATTTTCATGTTTTGTACAATCAGTAGCACATACGGTGATTTTAATACAGATACACTGTATAGGAAAATCTAATAAAACTACACATGCAGAATAGTTGGGTTCTAAATCTGAACAATCTCAAAGTCTCTAGGTGACAATATGTAGGCAAAGAATACAAAATTTCATTTGAGGAAGACTGCTTCTACTCAGGGGAAAATATATTCGTGTAATCAGTATTACATTATTAATGTAATATATCGATGTAATGGATTTGCAGTGCAAATAGCTAAATACTTCATTTTAATCTGAGTAGGACTTTTCAAACTAAATTGTATACCTTAAGCATGGGTAGTTATCAATTAGATGTTTATGTTCAGTTAAAGCCCGGTTTTTTGGATACTAACAATATGTTTATATGTCTAAACATAGATATAATTATATACACAGGGTGTGTGTGTGTATATATATATAAAGAAAATATCTGTGTATATTTTATCATATATATCTCATATATAGACACACACACTATGTATATATATTTCATATATATACATTTATATATATATAGTCATATATTCTACACACATACTGTTGAAAACAATGAAGATCATAATGTTTCTGCAAATCCATCCTCAGGTCTGACCAGGTGGAAATCAATCCCTGTACTACCAATGAACTCTAGGGCCATTGTATCCCAGGCTAGGTACATTATTAGCATCTTTGTGAGAGTAATAATGAAAGAATAATAATTTTGCTACTATTTTGCTGAGCTTGGTTAGAAAAAATAGCAACATAAATTAGTCAGCAGGTGTCATATACATACTATAATGCAACCATGTAATTGATATTTGTTAATAATTTTCCATTGTGCTAGTCTCTATAAAGACAATTCTTTCACTGTATCATATTTCATACAATTTTTGCGACAAAATAAAAGTAGCATATTTTTGTTTACTTAGATACGGGTTTCTGAAGAAAATGTACTGAAACATACGTGGTAATCTTCGGTGAAAAATCTTGACAGTTGTTCTTTTTCAGAATAGCAACTGCACAATTGCTTTAAATGACTCCTATTCTGTTTACAAAGTGTTGCCAGTACACCATAGAAATAAATGGTGCACACTGTAGACTACGTGAATAGCACAAGACAGTTATTTACGCACTAACAATTTGGTTCAGAATTCATGATGAAGCAAAGGAGACTAATAAACATTACTGCTTTATTCCCAGCCTAAAATGTTAGTGTATTACTACATTTAAAGTATAAAAATGACTGATGAGCCAGGCACTTAGTGTTCAGGAGTCAGGGCTCAGTGACAGTGTAAATGGATGGCAGGAGGTCCTGGAGCGGTCCCCTGCTGCAGCCAGCAGTGTGCCAGACCTGTGGGCTACCCCTGGACCACAGTACCCTTGGCTCGAGCAAAGTGACCTTCGTAGGCGTGTCAATAGAACATCAATAGCCGGGACCCATCAATAGTCATCACGAGCACAAACCACCAACAGTAAAGGATCACACATGTAGTTAGTATTTCCATGTTTTCCAGTTGAAATTATGAATCTGCCACAGATTCACAGCCTTTCCAGTCCTCTTTGCGTGTTGTCATTCATTATTTGCACTTCAGTGACATGAAAGCAGAGCCTGGAAGTGCTAGCCACCATACAAGCAGGGTCGCAGAGAGCAGTGCCTACATCAGGATTCTAAGAATAAAATAATCAAGACATACCAGAAGCTGCAGGAGCAAGATATCTGAGCTTTCTTTGACAGAACTTGAAGCACAGAAGTTAAAGACTTACTTAAACCATAAAAGAACTGTAACCAAGGGCTGGAGCTCAGCATACTACCTCCTCCTTTTGCCACAAGCTAAAGACCCCCTCACTTTTTAAGTCAAGTGTCTTTTACAGCATTCCTCTAATCAGCTTAAAAATTGTTGCTGTAAATCTGAAAGTACGTTCCCTTGCAGAGCACGTTAGCAAATGCTGAATTTCTAGTAATGACAAAGCAATGCTTCTTGGCTGTTAAGGAGTAAGAGTGTAGAGATTCTATCTCAATTTCCACTTATTTAGACTCCATGTAGCACAAACATACAAGATTTGCTTTCATTAGGCCTATACTCTCTGGAATCTCCAAGGATTATAAAGACTCTATCACGAGGACGATTTCACCTTAAAGAGTATTTCTCCATAGCAATGAAAGCTAAACAGCAATGTTAATAAAAGGTCAACAATCTCAAAAAGGAAAGAAGAGAAGAATTTATGATATAAAAAAGTTGAAAATATGTATTAGTCATAACTCCTACAGGTTTTTTCTTTGAATAAAGTTGTATTTTTCTTGACACGTCAGAACGTGTTTTAAAGAGTTCAGTTGTGCAAAGTTTCTGGGAAGCTCGCCACTTAAATAGCAATAAAATACACTGGGATCCAGGCAAATATAAAATAAACCTAGCTGAGGCTGTCAGTCAGATGTGAACACTTAGTTTACAAGTGAATTTTCAGAGTGCTACAAAAGCTCTACTTGCAAATTTGTCTGATTCTTTTTGTTTTAAGTAGTTGAATGAGAGAGAAGACAAAGTGCTATGTTAAAAAAAAAACCAAACTTTAATGTTTTTTTCTTCCCCCAAAGTGACTTCAAAGTGCATTGTTAGTGCTGAATGTTTCATTCCCCACCTTTTAAAGTTATTTTTGCAACCTCAGAAAGCTTTTTTTCTTTTCTTTTGTTCTCCCCAAGTGTGGCTAATATTGATGATAATGCTGTAAGGTCCATAGTTATTTTAACTTCTACCTGTTGTGAAAGTAAAGCTCAAAGTCCATATTTGTGCTTTTAAATACAGCTGGTTGCAAAGCTCAGAACCTGCACTGCTGAATGGAAAAACTAAAGCCTTTCAGCACTAAAGCCATCTTCAGGGAGATTCATTTTTATCTGTTGTTTTAAAAGACTATATGGATTTATGAGAAGTTTGATTTATGAAGTCAGAATGTGCATTTATGATAGCCTGAAGAGCCATTCACTCTCTCAAGTGCTATACACATATTCAGTCATCAATCCTACACAGTTTGTTTGATCATGATACTGAAACGTACTGAGATTTTAGCTACCACTCTGGGAAGATCCCCACCACCACAAGCCAACACCTCACTTTTCCATGTGTTTTTATTAATTTAATTTTATACATGGATAGCTCCAGAATTCTGTATTTCCTTGTCTGTTGGGGGAAAAAAATACCTGTTTCTTACCTTAACCCCTTTTTTATCCCATCTACTTTTAGCAGATAAGAAGGAATTTCCATTATTACACAAGTTTGTGAATCTTAGACTTTCATTTGCTTTTGTCTAGTAAAGAATGGTGAGACGGTGGTTGAGACATACACACCATCTCTTCCCCTGGCTTTTCCAGAACACTTTGGTGGTCTTATTACTGGACCATCTCACTAGTACATGTTTCATCACTGATATTCAAAGATGAGACAAGCTCCCTTCTTGGGATCTTCCTCTGATCAATGTAGAAATGAAGCCAACCAGAATTTGTGACTCAATCCCATTGATTGCTGGAAAAAAACCCCACCAACGCTGTTGATCCTTATGACAGGCTAAGAAAGCTGTCATTAGCGGATGACTAAATAGAGTTGGTTTGGTCATGTTTATTTGTACATAAATTTTTATTTGGAAAAGGAAATCTTGTGAGAGTTTAAATGGCAGGCGTCAGGCTATCTGCCCAAACCACCTCAGCCAGTGCACTGTTCCATGTTTTGAAATTCAAATAGGTCTTGTTGCAGTGCAATCAAGCTTCTAATCCTGAGATCCTTTGTAGCGCTCCAGGTGTGCCGTTTCAGGGCAGCTAGCACTCGGTTGGCACCTCTGCTTCTCACCACAAGAGCTTGTGATCCAGCCACTGTCCTCCAGGGCCTGTGGGTACCTCCACTTCTGTCCTGTTTACAGGAAGGCCCTGTAGCTTGGCATGTGCAAGGCTTCCTCTGGGATCCTGCAGAGTGACAGCGTGATGTAACTTAGAAGTGGTTTCTTTCATGCAAAATGTGATTTATTGTGCCAAAAGGTGTCACATGTCCTGATTTTGCCTTTCCTGCCTGGTTTCTGGTCTCATTCCAGAGCATGTAATACAACATAAACAAATAGGCAGGGACATGCGCAACACTCATATGTGTGAATGTAGGGGTTTCCCCCAGTTCTTCAGGATGTATATTTTAGGCATGTTTGAAAATCGGACTGTTCAAATGGAATGTTTTAAGCCTAGAAATAGCCAATCTTCTTGCCAGAACAAATTAAAAATCTTAATAATGTATCTACTTTCAGCCAAAATTTAATTGCTCATTCAAAAAACTTGCCACTATACTGTAAAAGCAGATTTCCATGCAAATCTTTTCATACTAATTTGACTACTTCTAAACCATCACATTATAACACCTATACAGCCTTCTTTGTGATTTCCCAAGTGGTCTGTCATGCAAAATTATCAGTGATTTATTCAGTGATGTGAATATGTGTGAAAGCATATGCAGGTAAGTGTATACTATGCTATGCTAGAATTGCTATAATTTGGCAATCATGAGGCTGCAAGTGATTACAAAGCAGTGGGACAAGAAGGAGCATAAGCTGGAAAGTGGGGGGTGGAAAGACACCACGGTGACAATTTGTTTTGCCTTTGGTTTGTAAGTTGCATTAGCTTTGTAAACTGGAGGAATCTGCTAAGAGATTTCAAATCCCCAGTAGATTTTTCTCTGTACTTGTATAACATCCCCTGCCCCTACCACAGAGAATGCATTTCTGCGCCTCAGGTACCACAGTTCCTAGTTTTGCATCCTATATGCAACTGTGTTGAAGTGGAAACTTGTGAACAGCAATTCCTGGGAACTTGTTGCTTCAGTATTCTGCTGATAAACTCAGAGGATGCAGGCACGAATGTGTTAAAGTCACACCTCAACTGACAGAGTCATTAAAATGGCAGTAAAAGCTGAAACTATCCAGAGGGATTCCAATTAAATATTGAAAGTCTCTTTTAAACAGGATTATTAAAAGATTCTTTTTTACTCATAGAGAAATACAATTAAAATTAATATTCTGACATATCTGAGTCTTTTATCTAAGTCCTGTTCTTACAATTTGCAGCAGGTATCCAAGTGACCCCTGAGAATGAGATGCATCCTTCCTAAACCTGCCCTCAGGAGCACCGAAAATCTCACATAACTGTCTTCGTTTGGTTGAAGTGCCCTCCCCCTCATGAAAAAATCTTGTCCACCTGGGTTTTACTCAGATACAAAAAAGGATCAGTTTGTTTTTCCTGAAAAGGTTCTGCAAGCATGCATCCCATGCTGGTTTTCCTCCACGAAAGAGTGAAAGAAATATAGTGTATTGTTTATACGAGATCCTGGTAATACAAAATGCTGCTTACCATTACAATTCCTGTCAAAAGTTACATATAAAATCTCAAGAAAATGTATGTGCATTCCTGGACCTATAAATAAAATAAAGTAATAATGAAAAATTTATCCTATAACTGAAACAATTATAATCACCCTATTTAAATATCTCTGGACTCTTTAACCAGTGGCTTCTGAAAGACTGTGCTGAGGTTAACACAGAACAGAAATATAACTGGAAAAGGCTATATTTATGTTTATGAGTCAGGATTTAAACTTCCATTGAAGCAGAAGGAAATCACCTCAGTGTCTAAGCATACTTTATTCCCCATGCTACACTTAATACTTACCATACAAAATGATAGGCGTTGATTAAAGGTTAACACAAACTATCCCTGTCAAAATTAAAGCAAATTCAGAGGTAGACCAGGAGTATGAGTTACATTCTCAGTAGACTGAAATCTGATATTTAACACTGTTTAAACATAGACTGTTATGACAGAATAATGTAGGAGGACATCCAAGCAGGCAATTTCACTGTTCTCTGAAGGACTTACATAAATAAGAGCGGGATGGAAAACTGACATAATATAGTCACAAGAAGTTTGGTTTAGCTACTAACCATGTAAAGAGAAACACCTTGATAAGAAGAGATTAAACAAAGTCTTCTAGATTTGCCAGCTGTAGCAAAGTAAAACATGGTTATCAGTGAGTTTAATTGCCTAGGACAGATTTGTTTCAATGGTGGAAGATCAAATAAACAAGTTCAGTGGTTTAAGGTAGGGCAAGTTTATATGAAATAGCTTTTCAAAAGCTTAAAATAATTGTCTTCCTTTAATGCCTTACATTTTTTAAGTGATCCAGGTTCTTACTGGGTTTAGGGGACTGTCTAACATTATATATGTGTGTTTAGAGCTTCTGTTAACAACAAAACATTCTATTTAGCTTGTTCTAAAACACAGGGCAAAAAGCAGCCAAAACGTCGCACATCTCTTTCAACAAAACTGTAAGGAGTTGAAGAATGCTGGTGCTTTGAGGGAAAGTGTGGCAGTAACGCGGTTACTGCTCCTAGGAAATCTAATAAAAGCTTTTCCATAGATGCTCAGTATATATTTATCAGGAGTAAAGAGACAGGACTGAAGTTCTGTGAATGTAAGACAGATTTTTGAATGACATTAGACTGAACAGACCAAGAAGTGCATAATAAAAAAATGGATCTATAGTAGGCAACTGTTAATAAAACAAGTGTAATAAATTGGTAGTTCCTTTTCACTGCTGTTACAGGTAAGTATATTATGTATTCATAATGAAGTTAATTATGTGAAGCCTGAGACTATAATGAGGTAATAATGAATGGCCACTCAAACACTTGGAAGTAGAGAGCTGATTAAGTTTTAGCAGCAGAGGTACCCAGTCATTTGGGATTTTATGTTTAGAAATGGATTCTGACCTCACACCTCTCAAATAATTTTAAATTAATTATTATTTTGTAAAATGCTGTAAGCAAATGTGCTTGGAAATGCTTTTTCCTGCTTCATTTTATGTCTTGTGAGCAATTTGGCACTATGACTAAATCCATTGAGTCTTCATGAATAGTTTGTGTTCCAGTTTATTTTCTAATGACCTTAGTTCAAATGTTGCTATGTTTTGTGCACTGGTTTTTCCTCTACTTTTTGGTTATCCTTCATAGTTTGGTAGTTTTTGCAACTACAATGTGAATCTTTTATTTCTTTCATTTATATGTCTTAATGTCCTACTACGCATAGTAATCAAACTGCTTCTCTTGCTAAATAGATAGAATTTATGCTATTGCTTACTCATTTATAGTCTTGTGTAATCTTTTTTCATTTTGAAACTATTTTCTTACTACATTGTCCTTTTTCACCTGCACGGGTGATGGGTATGGCTCTATAACATCAGGTACTTCTTCAGATCAGTTCTGGCTTATGTATTGATATCCTGTTCTATGGTGTGTTTTAATATTTAAAATTAATATTCCCTTACCACCTGAATTCAGACTACTATTTTCAAGTGTACAGGCATGAGATGTAGATTTGGTCATTTATAGAAATGAAGACCAGTTGGCATTTGAATATGAATTCTTGAATCCTAATTTCATAAAAAAACATATGATTCAATGATGTCTGTAATTAATGTACATAAATCCTACCAAGATTGTGGAGGGAATTCATATTGGTAATATAGTAGGGATGTTTACCAAAACTGTAATTCAGAAAGCTGGGCTTTAGGAAAGTTGAAGAAATTTTAGAGCCGAGACAAAAATCTAGAAGTTGTGTAAGGTTACATTCAGAACGATTATAGCAGAGTGGGGCTTCAGAAGTTGTGTCACTTGTTTCTATGTGTCTTTGACATCCAGAAAACAGAATCTAAATAGATGGAAGTTCTTAAAAATTTCAGTGTTATAAAATTGTCCCATGTCAGTCACAAAAACTGACTACAGAAGTGAGAAGAATGTTGAAGACCAACATGCCTGTGAGAAGAGAACAAGCTAAAGGAGCATTTCTTCAGGTTATAGGATATTTTTATGGGCTTAAGCCATAAAAGTTAGAAAGGTCCAATTAGAAAAGAAATACTCTACACTTTAATATTCCTAAGTTCACAACCATTGTGTCATTTTTCTCAGTCAAAAAAACAACTTTTCAGTTCAGCTGACTGAGCTTGGCAAAGTTAGCAGGGAGCCAAATTTAGACTTGTGGCAAGAAGCTATCTTTAGACTTAACTATGAAGATACTAGCATCTCTGCAATTTTACACTCACTTCAGATTAGAGTCACATTGAAATGTGTTGCTGTGGTCCAGGTCTATTATTGACAAGTGTGCTAAACAGGAAAATAATGTCTGATAGCAATTTAGAAAAGGAATCTAATCATTTGAGATCCACATCAGAAGTTGATAGAAAAAGATATGTGACACATTTGATCATATTTTAGCAGGTATTATTTGGACTTGAATGTTTAGGTTGATTGTCCAGTTTGGGGTACAACAATGGTAAATACAACAATGGTATTTATGCACATTTATTTTCTATTAATCTGTCTTTTAATTTTTTAGATTTTGGGGTTTTTTTAGCAGATATAACTCCATCTCAAGGAAGTAACCCTTTACTTTTTCAAAAGAGAACTTAGCATAAAACCTATTAAGAATTAAATCAAGAATTATTACGTTAGAGGGTTAAATAGTATGTAGGTACTTGGAAAGCTGTCTGTAGACATGTTTTGTGGTAGATACGTTAAGTTGGATATCATAAATATAAAAGCATCAATATAAGAAATAGGTATTTCTCAAAAGTAGTATTACTGAGCTTTATCTATATTGAACAATCAGTTTCTTAACAAGATCTGTGCTATTATCACTGTCAGATGTTGTAATGATCAAATTTTAAGAAGATTCAGAGGCTACCTAGGAAAAAATTTAAAGTCATCCATGTCTTCACCTTCACCTTCACATCATCCATTCAGGTGTGTTTTGGCTACCTGTGTAGACAGTTACAGAAATTGTTCAGTGATTAAATTAGCACATTTGCAAATAATTTGCACATTATTGAAAATTCAAGTTAAATAAGAAATAAGTAATAAACATGAGTGTGTGAGCAATTAAAACCCATTTGCTGCAGCAAACTGAAAAGTAAAAATTCATGTTTATTTGTAAGACACAAGAGAGTTTCCATGCTTCCTGAGGAGCATTAATTCTGCCTTAATTTATTCATTAAATCAAGCAGAGAGAACAAGTATGAAAGCAAGTTAGCTCTGTGGTTCTTCACAACTTAGATCTGTTATCTGACAACTACCCAAGAGCTGAAACTTTTGAGACGTGCCAGACTTCAAACTCTGTGTTGTTCCTGTGTATGGTTACACTGCATTCATTACAGTAATAAAACCATTGAAACAATAAGCTTTAACAATGATGGATTTTTGTCAAAGAAGTTGTTCTCAAACATTCAAAAATGAAGTGAATCCCCCAAAATAATGATAAATGATATTGTATTCTTTTACTTGCCTTTCACTTTGAAGGGATAATTTAATTTAATTTAGTTAATTATTTGCTTAGAAAGTTGTGCTCCTCGCATATCTAAAGATGAGAGGAGTCTAGGAAAAAATAAACTATTGTGGAATATGTGATGAAATTATCACATTTTGCAGTAGTGTTTATACAATATTCTTAGTGATCTAAAGGGCAATTAAGGATTTGGATTAGACACAGGTGGTAATTTAAAATGAAGGCATAGGGAAGTCTGCATTTTAATGGATCAGTGAAAGATTATCATCTGAAAAACCAGACTGCCGGTTAACATCCTGTGATTTTATGTTTGTTTCACATGATGCATAATTACTCTCATAAATCATAATTTTATAATATATACATAGATGTATCTCCCTTAATCTACCTGAAAGTCACTTTTAGCACTAACTGATGGCTAATTTTGCTTCGCGGGAGCCATAATTTCTTTAGTTCAGATTTCAGAACCATTTTATCTATAAAGAAAAAGAAATGAGTGAAGTTATTCATAAAAAAAGTTACTAAATTGCCGTTACTGTGTACAAAGGGAATCTATGCTAATGACATTATAAAGACCTTTTTCTGTTATTTAAGACACACCTAATTCTCTTATTTAACAAAACATTTTAAAATCCAGTGTATTTGTACAAACCCAAAAGACACAGATTGTCTCAGTCAGTTTTAATTCCCACTCTTTTATATATCCCTATAATTGCTTTGGGTGAAATGTTGCCCTCAAGTATCAGTCTTGGAACTGAAATCAGTGGGAGTCACACAAGTTCTACAAGAGCTGTAACTTGGGATTTAGCAAACAGCGAATCAGCCTGACTCATATCACAACAGTTTTCAACATTTATATTAAGGAAGAGTTGTTTAAAGCTGTCTGTCGCTGAGATCTCAAATGCTGGTCAGAGCTCATTCAAATGGTCTTTACAATCAGAACTTAAACCTAAGTTAAAAAACACATTTTAAACCCCCTTGTTTTCCAAACTAAATTATTCAGATCAAAGTAAATATATGGTAATTTATAATCAAATTAAATGAAATTAAATTAAATGTCCCACAAAATCTTGGCTGCTGTGCATGCTTACCAGGTAGTACTGCCTTAAGACTTCCCTCCTACCCCATGCTTCTGTATTCTAGGACAGGACAGTGTTTTAGGGTGTTTCTGACTCAGGATTTATGCACACACAATACAGTGATAAAAGCCTTTAAATTTACACCAGCTTTCAAAAAATGATACCTATACATCCCACCAGTGTTCTACTGTGTTTAATACACAATGCTATCCGTTCAGTAAATCATTTATTACATGTCCTCATGAAAGCAGAATGGTACAGAGATCTAACTGTGCATTTTATACAAATAAATAAATTTTATATTAGCCAGATCTTCCAACTTATCACAGTATCCTATGTAAAAATTTTTTAGGACCTGAATCTTTCCATCCTGTGTATTGTAAGCTACAAAGTTGGAAGGAAAGCAGTTCATTTTCCAGTAGCTGCGTGGGATTTTTAACAGCACTACCAATAGTTAAAACAATATTTTTAGTACAATGAAACCCACTTGTATGTGCACTAAAATAGTCAATGAATACCACGGTAGAGGACTTCTCCATACATGTTTTTCTTAACAAAAACTACTTAAAATGTATGTTGCAGTCACTAACAGATGGGAAGTTGACAGAAAGCTAGCACTTTGTTTTACATCACTTGGTTTTGATTCATAGCCCTTTGGCACTGTTTTCCTATAACACCAGTTTGGCATCCATTGTGTTCTGTATGAAAGAATGAGTCTTGGTCTTGCACTGTTACAAAATCAATGCCTAATGGCTCTTTAATCTTTCAAGCTAAAGAAAAAGAAAAAAGTACCGTAGTACAAAGTCAGTATAGAAGATAAAACAAGACAATATTTTTATCATTTATAGGTTCCTTTGTATCCTTAATGACCTTTAATCATTATTAATGTTTGTTTGTTTTTTAAACCTCTCTGCATGTATAGACATAAGTTTGCAAATGCCACAAATGACCAATATAAGATCAAAATGTTAATAGATTTAACAAATTGCCTGCTCAGTAGTTTTTGGGTTTCTTATGTATATTGATCCCTTATTTTCTTTCTTTTGCAGATTGTAGCTTTGCGTGAACAAAATGCACACATTCAAAGGAAAATGGCAGCTGGTGAAGTGCCTGCCGAATCAGAGCATATTGAAGGAATGGAGCCAGGGCAAAAGGTTCACGAAAAGGTATAAAATGTTGGTTTTCATTGGATCACACAATCAATATGAGAAATAATAAGGTGTAAGATTTTTGTAACGTAAATATTTTATGTGACTTCCCTTTAGTCTATTGTCTGCCTACTGAAACTAGCGTCAAAAAAATGAGCTTGTTTAAATGGAAAGGAAATGCAAATGGGCAGGTTCTTGCTCTTTGATAGGCTATTGAGTTAGACCCACAGTTTATAACAAACTTTTCTTGGAATTATTTGCATAATGCTACAATTAAGGATGCTGTATCCTGCTGAGTGATCTTCTGTATGTCACATACAGAAGAGCAAGGCATAGTGATCTTCTGTATGTCACATACAGAAGAGCAAGGCATAGTGGGACATACATGCAGAAGAGTACATATGCAAAAACTGCTGCCAAAATAGTCCCTAAGGGGAGGATAGAGACCTAAAAACTAGAAAAAAGTAATTTTGCTCTGTGCTACCTATAGGTATTCTTCAAATGCATGTCTGTGTTCATATAGAAAAAAGTGAAAAGCATTTTATTTAGCACTCTTTCAGTATGAAATAAGTGTATAGAATTTAGGCTAAATTTTTACCGCTTAAGTCTGAAAGAGAAAAAAGGTAGAGAATGTCTGATTTAGAAACAAGGTTTTCTTCTAAGCCTTAGTTTTCCAGATTGATAAAAAACAAGTTGCGTATCTTCCTCTCTTGCTTTGCAGTTATTAAATTAAAGTGCAAGCATAACATAACATTTGGCAGACAGCTGAAATCAGTAGAGCTGCTGCTTGGATCTCTAATTGTGCATTTTTGTCTAATGGCATGGTATGAACGGTGGCATAAATCATACTTATAAAAAATAACACTCATCATTACTTATTTATTTTATAGGCAATCCAGTTTACAAGGGCACACTTGCACTGCAAGAATTCATTGTACATGTTTGGTGGTTTATTTTATGTGTGTATTTTTCTTTGAGTAGTTGATGTGGTTGAGAAACATACAGTAAATTAATACTGTTCAGCTACTTCCCTCTTCCTTGAAAAACTTTTACTCTTTGACACATCTATGAAATTTTGTTAAAACTGTGAACATCCCACTCACTTGTGCTTTTAAATGCAACCACACTGCTGAGCTAAAAATCTCTAATTTTCCACTTTCTTTGCAAGCCATGTCTTCTGCTTTGAGCCATTGGGCTCATTACTAACAAGCAGTACTAAGTGGAAATAAGAATATCTGTCCTTTAAGAAATCTGCATATTTAAACATTAATGAACGAGGAATTAAAGCCAGAGTAACACATTAATATCATTTTTTATGAAATATTGCTAGAATATTATGTCCAGAAAAATTCTATGCTTCATAGTCAAAACAATTTAAGTTGGTCTTGTTAAGATGAATTAAAGTCCTGTGCTTAGTAATTTTTGCTCCTTATAGTAACGAAAGCACAGAAGATAAGAAGCTAACAGGAGGCTATATTGACACCAGATCAACCAGTGCACTCTATTTCATATCCTCTGCACTGGCTGCTTTCTACCTTTCTACTGTTACCTTAGTGCCTACCACCAATTCCTCCTTAGTTTGTGAAGTCCCCACTTTGTAAAATACTTCAGTTTAATCTCAGATTATAAGCATTTAGAAAATATTCCTTCAATTTCAGCAGCAGGGATGGAGAACCATAAGCTATGAGGTAATGGTTTGCACTCTCTTGTAATACAGGAGATCAAGGTTCAGTTTCAGTTAGTCTGACTAGAGCCTACATTTTAGGTTTCCACTTTGTGGCTAATAGTCGCGACAATTATATAGGTAAAACTTAAGCAGTACCTTCAGGAAGTCACCATATTAATCGTGCCTATCTTCTTGGACTTACCAGGAGATAGACACGTGGTAAAGTCTACACAGACATCGAAGTAGAGTTTGCCTAGGTTCCTAGAACAGGTAGTCCCAAATCAGTGCAGTCAGTTAGAGGATCCCTCAAGTAAAACTTACCTACAGTAAGAGTAAGCCAGCATGGATAAAATGGGAAATATGAAGACTGGACTGCTTTCTGAGATTTAGATGTGTCAAAGTTTAACATCCATTCTGAAGCTGGAATAACTTCTGGTGTCAGAAGGAAAAAGATGTCAGCACAGATTTCAGCTCATTTGTAGTATCAGTACTGAATGATTACTATACCCTTGGAGGGGGAAGATAATCTGACTGCATTGTACAGCAATACAGAAATATTTTGCATTACTGCAATGCTTAGAATAGGTGCCAATAGAAGTTATTAAATACTTTTAAGCTACTTCCTCTCAAAAGGATTGAAAGAAGTCTGAGAACTTTTCTGGGCCATTCAATTTCTTTTTCAAAAAATCTTGGAAAAATAAGATATTGCCAGAGAACTGAAAAGTTAATGTCATGTCAATAATTAAAATAAATTTTTTTATCTACCTGATAGAAACAAAATTCAATTATGTTAATATATAAAACGAGAGTTTACACATTTTATAGAAAGTAGTTTATGTATATTTTTTAATGAGAAAAAAAAATGGTTCAAAAGGAAATTGTTCTACTATACCATAAATTGTTTTCTATAAAGCAATGGCTCAGTGCATAGTAATTTTTTCTTTTTTAATGAGCTGTAAGGGAAGTCAAGATAGTTAATCTTTAAGAAATAGAGGAAAAAAAGAAAATAATGGTAAAATAGAAGTAATGAGAAGTATTAACTATGAATATTTATTACTTCACAAAAAAAAACCAAAACAAAACAAAAACATCAAAGGAAGAATTCTAACAAGAGAGTGAATGGCTTTTACTTATGATTTCACAAAATTCCAAAGTTTGTAAGACATCTGCTGTAGGAAAGTAGTAGGGATTTCAACATGGAATTATCCTGATTTAGAACTAAAGAAAACAAAAACCAAGAAGGAGCTTCTTGGGTCTAGCTTTTTGTGCCTGGCACAGACTGCAGATTGCATTCTGAGTTGCTTTCATTGGCGGGTGGATGCCAGGTCATTAAACAGGTAAGGTCACATGTGTTTTGTAGTGGGGACCTCAACTAGGTACATTAAAATTTCTAGTCTATGACAATAAAGCTTCTAAGTTATATCACTTAGGAAAGAAAAAATTAAAAGCCAGTAAATACAGAGGCCAAATTGCACAAACAGAAGAGCTTTAAAGGACTTAGAAAAATTGTTTTAAAAAAAACCTGACAAAGATCACTTGCTATGGGAAGATGCAACTATTCCTATTATTAGATATTCTCCTACCTAGATCTGTGACCACTGGACACCACTTGCCAGCATCCTGATCCTTTATTTCATCTGTAAAGGCGATAGCCTGATTTCCCCACAAGTGAAGGCCAAGAAAAGCAGAATTCCCAGTGAATAAAGTGCCCATTGGGAAACCTATTAGGAAGCAGGTAGGGAAGCTGCAAAGGTGGGACTAAGCAGCAAGGTGATATCAATGGAGGATGCATGCAGGGATGTGAAAGGAAAGAAGCTGGACGGGTGTGAATCTCTGCAGTGGCACAAACAGTGAAGAAGGACCTTGCCATTCAGCAGGGGGGTAGCTTATGCGCACCTCTTCTCAATACTGATGGTTTCCCATCTGAAACAGCAGCAGTGAATGAAAACAGATGATCCCCTCTTGACAGTATGAGCAGGGTCTATTGACTACACCTGATGTACCTCTGGGAAAACTTGAGCACAAGGTATTAGTAAAACATTACCAAAGTTCATCTGCAACTTCATCCCAAAGCAATATGGCAGGAGGTTATTTATCCTAAGCAAACCCAAAAATTATGATGAAGCTTTGGGACAAGAAGCGTTGGTGTTCTCATCAGTCCTTGTGTCCTTGATAAGCTTCATAGCTCAGAAAGAAAGATACATTGTGGAGATGAAAGCATGGCTGTGCAGGTGGTGTTGCCCAGTGATCTTTGTTTTTTCTCAGCTCAGAAGTTGATGGGCAAAAATAGACTACATGTAAAAGCACAGGTGTCTTTGACCAATGAATTTCTACTTTAGTTAGAAAGATTAAAAAAAGGAAGCCCACAGGTGCATTTGACCACAACCTTTAGGTTGGAAGTATGTGAATTTTCATAAAATTTCATAAACGTAGATGGTTAATGGGGCAATGTAGAAAAAGGTTGTTATCATCTGGTAGAATACTAAGTAGGAAAAACTTGCAATCCATTCAGATAAGGTTCTAATATAAATCACAAAGGGGGAAGATTAAATGAATTGTCTCATGAACAAGAAGCATAATTATTCAGAAGGTAGGACCTACACTGAAGATAACTTAGTTTGATATGATTGCCAGTGACAGAGGTAGGTTCCTAACTCCAGTAGCAATACACTTCATCTCTTGGTTTGGGAAGAGCTTTCTGATAAAACCTCATAGTTATTTTTTAAGAATTCCTACAAGGTATGGGAAGACTGGAATGAACAAACATAGCACATCTATAATGTGGGAAACAGGCTTGTAATAATTCTGCAGAATGGATCTAGATATTAATGCGGATGATAAAAATATCATGGATCAATGGTATAAAGGCAAATGCCATAATGGGACAGCTAAGCAGAACTAGAACCTGCACAACATCTGAAATATTCCTAGACCTTCCTTGGCACTTTGGGTCCCTTGAAGAGAGACGTGGACTCCATTGACAAGAATTCAGAAGACAGGAATAAAAACAACCCAAAATCTAGAGAACTTAACCTGTGAGAAGAATTTTCAAAATGTAGTCTGAAAGCCTAGAAAAGAAAAGACTAATGGACACAGAATTATTATCGTCAAATATATTAAATGTAGGTTCAGGTATAAAGGGAATCAGTCAAAGAGTTTCAAGAACTGGAAACTTTCAAGGATCTTTAGGAGAAATAACCTACATTTGGGACAGGTTGCAGTGCCGAGAGGGTGGTGGGCTAGGTGTCTAGATCTGTAATTCTGTGTTACAGGGCAGCCAAAGCACCGGTTTAAATTCTATATTCACAAGCACTGTCCTCTAATTGAAGCACCAAGGCTTCCAACAGTAATATATTAATTTCCAATAAAAGTGGTAATATATTCAGTAATTGCTTCAGAACTCTGACTGACTACAAAAGCAGTTTTATGAGATGATAAAGCAAGGCATATGTCTTTCTCATTGATAGCTACATGGCCAATTCTCATCTATGAAGGCTAAGGGGAATTTTAAAATAGAGAAAGAAGACAAAAAGTATTCCAGTGATAAAACTAATCAAACAGAGACAAGTGCTAAATATGAGAAATAATTAATGAGCATGTAGAGTAATCCAAGAACATGCAAAACCCCAGCCACGGTCATTTTGCCATGTATCAGTGTAATTTTTTTTTTAATGTGAAGTACTGAAATCATATTAATTATTTACATCTTTAAGACAAGTTTCAAAGGAAAAAGAAAATGAAGAGATTATGACATACCAACGATCCGGTTGATCTAGCACTTCTTCTCAGCTCCAAACTGTGAGATGCTTTAGAAAAAAATCCATCAAAACAAACATTTGGGATTATTCCTATGCAAGGGTTTTTTTGAGAGTTCTCTTTTGTTATGTGTAGAACTATATCAGAAACATTTTATCCAGTCCTATCTAAAGTCACTTTGAATAGTCTTATTGTTCATATTATGAACAAAATATACAGAGAGAGAGATATTCTATGTTACCAGTATAAAAACCACATGTATTTTCATGGAACTTCACTTTATCACCCATTAGTTTGTTTTTCAGACAAATGACTATACAAAGGATAATATTTCGGTTTGGGGAAAAAAGAATAGTACATACCAGAGACCAACATCAGATTATTTGCCCGTCTAACTCATAACCCATTTTGCTGTTTCCTGTGTAATTTTAAGTCAGTATGATTCATTCTGTTTTTATCAAAAAGCTGTATAAAAGTCCTTGTAAGTGTATGATGTAATGAGTTACTTGAGGAATCCAATGTCTCTACTTTTATTTGCCATTTTGAACCAGCAATAATTTTCATCTATATCCAATCAATGGTCATAGTCAGACTGGAGGAGGGAAATATTTTTCTACAATGGTTGAAGGATAATTTGTCAAGATACCCCAAATATAAGATTTTCCTTACTAAAATATTAGTTAGCACATTTAAATAAAAAGTTGGGATGCCTGAAGCTGTGGCTGAATCTCATGCACTCTTTCATGTGTAACTGGAGCAAGAAATGGGAATGAGTCTCAGATGCTGATAGGAGGCACTGTGTGCTCTCGTTGCTTGCTATAAACTGTGTCCTTTTAAATGGTGCTTGCAGGACCCCCCAAAAAAGATACTGAGAATAAGTATTTTGTTTTCAAGTAAAGTCATTATTTCATGCTGATATTTATTTCAGCTTCCATAAGAGTAATGGAAATTGAATTATTCAATAAAATTGGATTTTTTCAGAAATGCTCACATACAAATTGGGAAGGATTGAAGTTGCTTTGGAAAACACTTAGTCTTCTGATGTTTGTATACATTAAATGTCCGCCATTAAAGTATCTCCTTGACTTATAATGATCTCCTTCCTTGATGGTTCAAAATTCATTGCCTATTTCTGGCCCATATTGGAGAATATTCCACAATAAGTTCTATGCTACACCTTTTAATTCAAACATATAACAAATCATTGCTATAATTCTTCTGAAGTTAATGGAGTTTTATCAGAAATTAATTGGCCTGAGGAATGACTATTTTTAACCTCAAAGATGCCTTGTATGCATAGGAGGGTTCATGCTTGACGAAGTACCTCAGTATGGATTCCTGTTACACTGGAGACATGAAAGCTAAGCATTGAAGTGCAGTGTAAATCAGGGTATTTCTCCTTGGAAGCGCACTGTTTCTATTTTTAAGCTTTATTGCTGATATTTGTAACTGCAACTTGTAAACATTAGTAAAATACAAAGCCTATTCATCCCTATTTGGTGCCTGTGTTCATATGTCACTATGATACCTATGACCTGCTAATAAGGGAACTCTTCCTCATTCCAAGATACATACCTGTACCATTAAAACTCATTAACTAGTTTTGTGGCTTTAACAACTTTTCATAACAAGTATACCACACCGGTCTTACCTGTAGTAAGGGCAGTTTTACCAGCATAGTTGTTCCTTCCCCCACAGAATAATAAACTAGAATATTTTAGGCACATGGAAACAGGTACATATGCCAGGACAAGTTAAACAGTCAAATAGTCCTGTGCAACAAAGATCTTTTTCACCTAAATAAATAATGGTACATCTTATGAAGATCTGAGAGTGGTGTATATACTTACTTTTTACAGGTATTAAACAGCCAGGAGTATTTTGCTTTATAAGATACTCCAGGCAGTTCACATTCAGCTTATTTAAGAATCACTTTTTTTTTTCTTCTTGCTCATAACACTAACATATTCCAACAATTAAGTCAAATGCTGGTAGTTTATAAATAATAAAGTCTGTTAAAACATTGACAGCAATTACAGACATAGTATCCTGTAGGAGTAAAAGGTGTTTTGCCAAAGCAAACACAGTGGGCTAAATATTCAGAGTGCAGATCAAATAAAATTAAAATGAAATAATATAATAAAAGAAGCAGTTCTCTTTCAGAGCAGTGATTCATCAGAATCTATTCCATTTTTGAACTTGACTATTTTTGGATTTTCTGATCACTTTGTATGGCCAGTAGAAAACTGCAGAAGAAAACTTCCTAGTTTAGTTTTTACTTATCAATTTATACCACATGTGCTCCATCATTTTGAATGAATAGATAAAAAAATCTTTCCTTTTAACTGGCAGCATAGTGGAATGGCAGAGAATGGAGAGAAGGCAGGACATGTGCAGCCCTCATCGGAAGCACCAGTTTAAGAGAGGACTTAGTAAGGATTGAACACCAACCATCAAAGAGGCATTTGTAACTTAGAGAAAGTTTGCTCTAAGGACTTTTTTTTTTTGCTGCTTACTGAGTGCAGTCAGAATGCTCGATGTATGAAAAATAGTGGGAGATGTGATCCTTGCCCCGAAGCATTCATATTCGGAATTAGAGAAATAATGTACTTCAGACACAAAATACATTTGATAACCAGATGATGGGTTTGTTTCCAAGCAGTGCAGATATCTTTCTGGCTTTCTAATTATCTCTTTCTGGATTAATATTGCTAAAGCTAATTAAAGAAGCATGTGCTGAGGGGGACTTAATGAAGATCGAGGGCTTGACACACCTGGGGAGGTGAGGAGTTTTCAGAGTGAAAGGAAATATGGATAAAAGCTGCAGCTGGAATTAGATGCCTTCATGAATCTAAGGAGTAAGTCTGGGAGAGTATGCAATATTTTCTCTGAAAAAGCCTAAGTAAATGTTTTGTAAGTACTGTTCTGCTTAATAGTTCAGAATGCCTGCATGACTATGAATACTTAGTGCTCAACACTTTAGCATAGGGATTTTATTATACTGAAAAGCTGCATTACTTATGCATTATATACATGATAAATCAACAGACTTCTCAGACCTTTACTTTTTCAAGAAATCAGCTCTTTGCCTGTTTCAGCTCTTTGTCTGTTTCATATAAATTAATTTGCCTTTCAGTCATAAAAGTTTCCTTTTCACCTAATAGAGACCCCTATCTACTTCTACATACCAAGTTTATTAAAATATCACATTAAAAGTCTCATTACCTTTACAGGGGAATTTTACACTTCAAGTACTGTGCTAGCTGACAGCATCAGCTGACTGACCTTTGCTGAATGATTTATTGCAAGGAGTCGCCAGGCCAGTCATTTCTAATAGCAGGCTAATGAGACTACCAAAAAAAAGGAGTTAGTCAAGGCAAATGGGGGTAGGACTTGTGTGTATAACTTGGTTTGGGCAGTTAACTGGCCCTTATGATAAAGAAGCAGGAACTGATTTCTCTCTCCTGTGCAAGGTCTCAGAAACTCTTCTAATAGCGTAAAAGAGAAATAGGCAGGCGTTCTGGAAGAGACCAGCAACAAGAAGAAAAATGTCCACCCATTGAATAAAGCTTTTTTTTCCCTACCCCATTTTGCAAAATGAGTAAAGTGTGACAGATGATTACAGGCATCAGAAAGAAGAATAAGAGCTGAAAGCTGATCAGGAAGCGGAGTTATTCCAGATCTTTAAAGTGGCAATAAAAGCTGGAGTCTTTTGATGGCTTGGTAGAAAGACCAAGAAAGTGAGGGTGCTTGGAGAGAAAGTACTGGAGAAAGTAGCTTGCTTTTTTTTTTTGCATCAGTATTGGGGTAGAGAATAAATACTTCATCTGAGAGAACATTGGCTTTGATAGTTGATTAGAGATGTGAGAAAATTCAGAGTAACTGAAGAAGAGACTTCTAATGGTTATGAGATGACTGCCTGACACAGACCAAAAGATATGGAACAACCTAGAGAAGCAGCATAGCCTTCAAACATAAAGAGGCAGCCAACCACTTAGCATTACACCTAAGCTGTCATAGTCATTTCTATTATTTTTGGTATAGCTTTTCACATTCTGTGTTGTGTATAGGTTATGTGGATGGCGATCATATTGCTTTTGCTTGTTCAGTTGTCACTTGTGATTGGGCTGTCGCATAGCTACGTATCTTTGTTAATATCATTTACTTTCTTTTAAACCTTTTGCATGAGGCATTTGAATGGAATAAGGGTGGGAGAACGCCACAGTAAACAGCATCTTCCTATAACTTGTTACTCATTTATTCTTACATCTCAAACAGCATCAGTAAGCATTATTCTTTACAGCATTAAATTTTATTCTTACTTTCATAAAGTCAAGTGACATGTATGATTTAGCCTCCTTTGGTGATTATTTTACTTCCTTTTTAGTATTTCTATGTTACAGAATTCAGACAAATTTATTTGACCTGAGTATATACAGTACATCTGTCTCTCCCCTGATGATCTGGCCTTCATGGCCAGCTTTTCGTAGTCAGAAGGAACATCTCCACCACTACAGAGCTAAAAATAATCTTATTTCCCTGGGATTTGGGACAAAATTTTCCAATTTGTTTCCCTATTTCAAAAGCTTTTTTTAAAATATATATATATATAACTGTTTTTAAAGCTTTTAAACTTTATATGGTATTTGTTTCCTATTCTTTCTCATGTTGAATTTTCTATATATGTATTATTTGTAGGAATTACCTTGGTTCAAAGAGAGTCTAAACACAACTTAGGTTTTAAAATGGGTATTACTACTGATATTGTTGTATTTCCAAAATATTTCTAAAGTGATTTATACCACTGAATTTCTGTATATTGCATATGAAGTACAGGAAAGCTTTCATATCTCAGCTGCCATCTCAGCAGTTGACTGGCCAAGAGTCAGAGCAAGTGACCAAATACATCCATATTTTATTGAGCAACAGCTGGCACCTGCTGTAGTAGAAAGTGAAGGGAGAAGTCTCACAAAATAAAGTGAGTCAGTGATGCTTCTTTAGCTTAAGATGCCATCCTAGAAAAACAGGGAGTGAAACAGGGATATCATGAAGTCCAGTCACCATGAGTGTTAGGGTCACAGGCTTATGGCAGGTATGAGGCTGTGTCATATCTGGAGGCAGGTAATGGTATATTCCAGTCTCCAAGAGCTTATGCAGCAATGACATTCTGTTATTTAGAAACAATTCTGTCTTATTTTTATAGCCTTTTCTAAATATTGGTTCTTCTGTCTATTTCTTGAGCAAAATGAAGGTAATTCCTTCCTGAACCTTAGCTTGTATCCATTTTTTTATGTATGCTTTAGATCATTGCTTTCCTGTCTAACTTCATGCCGGAAAAAAAGAAAAAAAAAAAAAAGCCCTGATTTGGCATGCTATAAGGTCAGAGAGAACTTGCATAAACTTATGTTCTTTGCTTACTTATATTTACAATATTTATACAGGCAAATGAACCTTCACATTATCAAATAGAACTTTGTATATGCAGACCTTTGAAAAGCCATTTTAAGCTTAGATTTTGTGTGCCGTGTCAAGAAAGGTATGTATAATCAAAAGGGTGTTTTTAATAAAGGTTTTCATGTTTTTAAAGATAACTCAATTCTGACATAACTCTAGTGCAGCATACTGTCAGAAGTCTTCTGGGTTATACTATTTGCCTAAGGTAGCCAGCCTAACTTACACAGACAGTTGCTTGAACATTAGGAGGAGAGCCTGAGAGAAATTTGTTCAGCATGAATTCTCAAAAACCTCACTGACGCTATACTGACTTGAGAACATGGTGAGGGCTTCAGTTTTGACACTAGGGATTTATGGTGCAATGAACTTGACAGTACTCCTTTAAAAAATAATTTAGTAAAGAATAGGCATGAGGCACATACTTTTAGGGTTTTTTTTAAAGCACACACACACAAAACCCCTAATGCTTGCATCATAAAAATATTAGTTTGTTCTAGGAATCTAAAAGACAAGACTTAATTTTGAGATTACTTTCAATTATTCAAAGGTACCTTGTGGTTAGACAGAGCTTAATTTAGTCCTCAGGCATGGAAATGCTTATGCAAGTAGGCATCATGTGCATCACCTGCGCTCATATTACTGCAAACTGAGAGGCACTGATGGGGAGTTCTATCAAGTAAATTAATCCTATCTCCACTGCTGACTGTTAAGAGGTAACCCTGTGAGATATTCTTTTTTTCCTTCTCGCCACTCTCTGAGGTTAAATTCTAGCACAAAATACATAATTAATTGCTGGTTGATAGTATTTAAACCAAACGTATCTGTGTCAGATGTTTTACAACTGGAGAGAAAATATCACTTGAATGTGCTTTTAATTGTTCTTGGGGTTTAGCTTTATAAAATGAGTGTTCCTGTGTCTATTTTGCCGCCTATGTATCTGACTGTAAGGTTCTTTCTACGAAATAAAATGGGGAAGTACTTCACAATCAATAGCCCGGGACAATTTTATAATTTCTTTGCTAACTGCTGTAATCTGGTGTCCTTGCTTTTTTTTTTTTAACTGAAGTGTACTTCCACTCAGTTTGCCTTCAATATTATTGCTAAGGCTTAACTGAAAGGGCAATATGAAATGGATTGAGAGAGGCTACAATATTTTGGGTTTGTCTTGGTTTATGCTTTCTACTGGTGTTCTTTTTACCACTGTTCTTGTTTTTCACTAGTAGACCAGTCTGTGGCTGGTTCTCCTTTTTATGTTTCATGGCAGAGGGAAAAGGGGAGAGAAGCAACGATCTGGGGGGGATTTATTGTTCTGTGTAATGCTCCCATTTGCTGTCCCTCCCTCTGCTGACACTTCTCTACAAGCAGCAGATTGCCTTACTGCTGTGCTTTTTGGATCTTGAAAGAAAGAAAATCTGATACCAGGGATGTTGGTTTTCTTTTCATACTGTTCAGCAGTAGGGAACATGAACACTTATTTTCCTCCTCCATTTCCACAGACAATGAGCAATTCAAAGATTTTTTTGGCTTTCTCCCCCCAGATATTTCTTGCTTAATCCATACTACTCTTTATGGCACTCAGTCCTACAGGATATTTTTTCTGTATGCTGCCTCTGTTGTAGTTAATACCATCACTGTCATCAAATTTACTTGACAATTACTTCTTCTCCTTTCTGTTTCTCCTCCTAGCTTGTTTTGCTATATTTGGGTGAGTGTAAAAGCTTTCTTTATGAAGTAAGAGTATCTCTGAAACCCGTAGTATGAACTGTGATTTCTCAGTTATTTACCTGGTATGTGGAAACACACCACACAAAACCTCAAAAAGCCCGCAGCAGGCTTTCCTCATGCTCTTGCTCTTTCCCTCATTCTTCCCAGCGATGAGGAAAGCAAATGCCACATCGCTGGGTACGGACGTAGTTGCTCATTTACCTTTCTTTGCTCTGAACTAGCCCAAGCAAAGACGTCTGAGGTCGTATTAGGTCTTTCAGGCTGATGCCAACCAGATTTGTCATCTGGCTGAGAAACCCGTGGAAGGGGGCAGGGGAAGAGGACAGAGACCCTTATGGCGTGCGTAGCAGGCATGCACACGCGCTGCAGCTGCGGGTACCTGTTGTGTCTGGAGAAAGCAAAAAAAGGTGAAGTCAAGAATATATGATGATACTATTTCTGCAACATTGTGGTCTAAATAGGTAAGTGTGGTAAAAACAGATTAGATTATCTTTTATTGGATAAACTAGTTAGTAAAAAAAGTGAAGCATTGGAGCATATGAGCCAAAAAAGGAAAAATACCATTGCTCGGAGATACTTTTATGTGAAATTACTGAAATTAAGGAATGTGTCCATCTATAGCTTTCTCACAACCCCATTTGATAGACAGCATCATGAAATTTTTGAAGACTTTATCTGGATGACTGACTTGTAAGCCGGATCTGGGGACCATGTACATTTTTCATTTTCTCTGCTAGAATGTTTCAACGAGTTAGAAAGCTTTCTTTAATGTTCCTGCGCTCCTTTGAAGAATTTTCAATTGTTTCATCTTACTTTCAGTATTTTCTCCCCCCCACCCCCCCCATTTCTTGCATATATTGGGGAATTTGGGTAGTGTAAGGATGGATATGACAGTTAAGAACGTCTACTTTGAAACTTTTTGTGCATGCTCTTTTGAGATTTCCCTTAGTACTTCAGGTAATAACAGAGATTTAATCAAAATTTAGATTTCATCATTATAAACATTTGACTAATTGTTTATTTAAAATGGATTGAATTAATACACAGCATCATCAACAGGAAACTCATTGAATACCAGGAAATATTTCAACACAAAAAATTAACAGGATAAAAAAAAAAAGAGCTGGATAAAAATGAAATTACTCAGGGAAAAAAAAAAAAAAACACCAAAAAAACCCCAACCAAAAACCACCAAGAAGAGGGACATGGGCATTCTTCACAAAATCAGTAATACAGAACATTCTACAATTCTGTCCCCCAGCTTATTCCATAGGGAATTCCTCTGGGACTTGGGAGGTTCCTGCTCCTTTCACTAGTTCAGAAAATGCATTTGAATCAGCATCATCTACAGGATGTGTTTTGCTTCTACTGGCATAGCATATTTTCACATTCTTGTTCAAGCTTTTTTGTTTGGGAGAGAGGCAAAAGTGTGACCATAAAACTGTTGTTTAAAAACCCTCCTGAGAACCTGAGTTACTTTTTGAATTCATGTTTAATAACTTTCTGCCTGTGGTCTTTTGGAGTGATTACTCCATGTGATGTACCCATATAATGGATGTATCATAAAATAATAGCAAGGCATAAAAGTGAAAAAATGACAGTTAAAATCCCTAGATAAAGTTTTTAAGTATGCTTCAAAATTCTAAAATACCAATTTTTAAGCTGAGTTTCTTATTTTCAATAGTATTTTTAAAGAAAAAAATTTTATCCCAATCATACTAAGAAAAATAAAAAAGTGGACTTTTTTTGTAAGTTGGAAATTTTAAATGCCAACCATCTCTACATATGAATGCAGAAATAATGTAAAGCAAAAGTCAACAATGAGTAGAATTAAAACAGCTTATACAAAGAGTTCATCAAAGAATTATGAGGGAAGTTTATGTGCATAAATCAAAATGCATACATGAGTAATTGGCAATCATAGATAGCATTTGTCTAGTGGTGAGAGATTAATTCTAAATACATTTCTATTTCTCTTTGCATAAATCTCAGATATTAAGTAAATTAGTATAAAAATATTTTTTACTTTTAATTTATATGTGTTTTGATTATCAATGTATTTAGGAAAAAAATTATTAATAAAAAAAATTCTCTGCTATTAAACATACTCCTAGATATCGAAGTTTGCCATTTCAAAATGCCCATGTTGTACATGTCATAAGGTATATGACTACATGCCATTTATAGCTTTTCATATTTGGTATTTGGCTTATTATAACCTTGCAGCAATTCCTGGACCACTATGTAGAGTATTGCAGGGCAAATTCAATGCATGGTAAAATTTATTAATCTGTGACAACCACTAAGACTACTGTATGAGATTAAAAGCTATAAAACAGATTATATTAATCATAGATAAAAAGTTATCTCAAATTTACACAATTTACTATTTCATTTACATACGTGATTGCTGTATATGAATGGGATTTTGATTCGGGTAGACTAACTGAACACTTTCCAAACAACAAACTGAGTGTAAATAAGTTTTTTAATTGCTGTTGTCATTTTACTGTGGTATCCTGAAAGTAGATCAATGATGGTTCAGCAGCTAACATAATATGTTAAGATAATATCATTAACTAGTATAAAGAAAGCAATTTTGGAACTGACTTATTTGATGTAATGAATTTTTAGAGTAAAGTAATTTTATTCAATGATCTGCGGAGGGGCAGGTGGTCTTGATCTGGGTTCATTTTATGGCTGACTGGGGAAAGAGTGTAGTTGGAGGCATTAAACAAAGTAATGTTCTTTGAATTTGCTAGAAGATTTCCATATAAATATATTTTGACAATAATAATACAAAAGTGATAAAGAAAGCAAGCTTGGTTTCCTCTCAGATCTTGCTAGGAATATTTCATATATACATTGCTATACACCCTACCATCTGAAGGACAGCAAGGGCCTTTTAGGAACAATATTCCTGCATGATGCTCTTTGAGATCCGTAATCTATTTTAAATGACAGTTATAGTGAAACTCTTTGTTCCCATACTGCATAATATAAATATAATAGATAAAATTGCACCTAGTCAAGCAAGTTAATGACAGGTTGGACTACTTTGGAATTATTTTTTCATGTTATAGGTCAAAATCATATCATTTTGGTTTTGCTTGTTCTTTTTGCATATTTTTTGTCACGAGATTATTGAATGTGTATGAAACCACGGCTTAGTCTATGCTGGAAAAGGTTAGTGTGACTATCTATTATAATGAGGCAATGCCAGAAAGTCCTCCTAGTAAACACACATCTTTCCTGAAATAATTTATCTGCAATATAAATCATATTCCTGGGACCATATTCCAAATTCAGTAAGGTGTTCTGGACTTTTGATTTATTTATTTTTTTCCCTCATGACTATATTCATACCAGAACTTTCAGCAGCACACAAATTACTTCAGCAGAACTTGTTTCTAATGTGGACTTAACTAGTGTGTTGTCCAGACTCCATGCGCTTTCTGGTACAGTGAATTTGTTATTTATTAGTGTTGCCTCCTGTCTGCAGCGTTCCCTATTTTGCAAATGAAATAGACATTGATTAAGTTTAAACGCTGTGTAAGTTTAGGTAAGACGTATACCTGCAATTTGGTGATTTTTAGGAATCCTATTGTTGCAATTGGTACTTGAACAGCCATAATGTCAAACTGAAGCTATTTTTGTATAGTATTCTGCTCTGCAGACATTTACTTCTCTATGCAATGTTACATTCTGGAATCCCTTGACGTGAATTACTACTAATCTTCTGCATAACAACACTTGTCTTCTCTACCATGAAAACTATTGTGGTTTTCTCCTCCTAGTTCCTTTTGTAATTTTAAAAATAATCTTTGTTTTAGAAATTCTTTAGATATAGCCCACATTGAAAGTTAATTAATAAATAATGTCACTTGTCTGTTAACAGCGCCTATCCAATGGCTCCATAGACTCAAATGATGAAGCCAGTCAAGTTGTTGAACTTCAGGAACTACTGGAAAAGCAAAACTATGAAATGGCACAAATGAAGGAGCGTTTGGCTGCGCTGTCCTCCCGGGTGGGAGAGGTAGAGCAAGAAGCAGAGACCGCCAGAAAGGAGCTCATTAAAACAGAAGAAATGAACAGTAAATATCAGAGAGACATTAGAGAGGTAGGGAGTTCACCACGGTCACCTCCTGTTTCTTGACTGCTGTTTCTGTGATAGCCAGTGCAAACTGGTCGAGGCCAATGGATACAGAAAGCAAAAGTTGAGCACCCATAAAGGCCATTGTACATAGAAAACACAAAACTTACATTAAGAAATAGTACTAGAAATCTCTTCATAAAACTGTGGTTCGTAAAAGTGGGTCTGTGTATTTGCAACTCTAATGGGAGGAAGGCCAACACCTTTATGTTTTAGCATTGCTAGAGTGCATTCTGGCAAATTTGCAGCCATTTCAAGTTTTTAAAATGCACTCTATTAAATGGAGGTGCTGGTCATGTAGATAGTCTAAAGTACATTTTTAAAACTCCTGGGCTGTTTTATAAAATGGTGTTATTTATATAATCAATTATAATATTTACTCATGTGTGGTAACTTCATTACTCCTGTTATAATATGCTAGTCCCTTCTCTCAATAAATGGAAATATAATTCAGTTTTCCTTTTCTTTCCTCCCCTTAATTTTGTGGTGCTCTTTAGTATTCTCCAGAGTATCTTCTCTTAT
This sequence comes from Gorsachius magnificus, assembly GCA_034008185.1. Lineage (NCBI taxonomy): Eukaryota > Metazoa > Chordata > Aves > Pelecaniformes > Ardeidae > Gorsachius > Gorsachius magnificus. The sequence continues at coordinate 173,256,119 of CM067081.1, forward strand.
GTGGATGTTCTCAATATGTGTAGATGGTTGGATTCTAGAATCTATTTTAGTATTTTGAAATTAGAGTAGTTATCTTTCTTTTACACTGCTTCCTAAAAATATTTCAATGGATTTCTCTGTGTGTGTATGCACATGTATGTATATTTTTAACCTGTTATTTCTAGTATTCTGGAAGAAATGTTGCTTCAGAACTTTTGATGCCTGACACAGCCTAAAGTTCTTCACATCTTTGATCTTGGCCTCTTTTTAAGTATTGTTTTTTAATTAAAAATATTTTCTGATGTCTTTTTTTGGACCACATAATTTCACTAAGGGTCTCTAATATCTCCACTCTCATTTACCTTTTGACAAATATTGCTGTTTCACGGACACTTGATTGCTGCTTGTTGTTTCTCCCTTAAATACCACATTACACCAGCTACAGGCTTACTTGCTTTCAGCCCTTTGCTTCCTAAGCAAAGTGGCCACTAATAAATTTGCATGTAGAATAATTACCAAGGATCAGTGCAAAAGCTGCTGTGAAAGGTATTTGTAAAGGTGGAAGTGCCTGTCTTCATTACTTCAGAGTGCCACAAAAGATAGTCTTCCCAATGCAGAAAATGAAATACCTGTGATGAGAAGGGTAGTTTAGTATTGTATAACTTGGATAAATTATTGGAATTTTTTTTCTTGTGTTTTTTAATGAATTACATGCATAATTACTATTTTTATGGTTTGGGTTTGTTTTTTATCATTTTGTTTGAGTTTTTTCCCTAACAATATGCAAAAGGATTACCTGGATATGGTCCATTTTAGGACCAGCTATTTGGATTAATTTATATGTTCATTGTGTCACACTTGAAAAATAATCTCACTTACTTCAATATTGCTTTCATAATGTAATATAACACAAACAGCAAGACATGCTCATCAGTAAATATTTTCATTGTGAAAGATTTCGTGACACCATGTAAGTCTTCTCAAGAGCCAGACGCAAGTTTAAAACTACTAAAATTTTCTGCTTTCACTAAAATTAATTGAAGAGAAATAACCAATGGGATAGACAGACTAATGAATAGTCTATCTAAATTACAGCTATTGACTTCAATGAAGCCAGCTTGTAATACTTTAATAAAAACAGCTCAAGATTTTAAAGAAATCCTTATCCGTAACGCATATGGATCACGTACCCGTATATTATGGTTATTTTTATATATCCAACATTGTGGTCACTAGTTGTCCTGAAATTTCAGGACTGCCTGCTGTCTTCTACATGTATTTCAGCAGAAATGTTAGCAGCACTCAGGAATAAGAGTAGAAATGTGCATATACATTTCTCTCCCCACATCACTGCACTATATTTCTACTTTTATGTAACTATAGCAGTTTTTCTACTTTCTAATCAAGCCTGCTGTTGTTTAAGCAAACAAGTAAATGTGAGCTTTGTACTGGTTTTTTGCACTGAAAAATACAGAAATTAGAAAAATATACAAAAGGTGAGGATTGTTTCTGTTTGGTCTACTCAACAGCTACTGCTTTAAATATCATAGTTACAAGAAGTCCCAGATGAAATAAATTCTCCTTAAAACAGAAAAATTACTGCTGAGCATACCTTACATCCGTGTCTACTGTTGGCATGAAAATTAAACTGGTATAAAATGATGTAGTATTTGAATTCCATGGTTCTTGATGGGGTTTTTGTCACCTTAGGCAATGGCGCAAAAGGAAGATATGGAAGAAAGAATAACTACGCTGGAGAAGCGCTACCTCAGTGCACAGAGAGAATCCACCTCCATACATGACATGAACGATAAGCTGGAAAATGAACTGGCAAACAAGGAAGCTATCCTACGTCAGGTGCAGTATCTGTATTAATTGATTTCTTCATGCACAGTGAAAATTAATGCAAAAAAGGGGGCGGATCTACAGTAGGAGGTTTCCATTAGGTTAATCTGTTCATTTTTAATCAACAGATCAGTTAATCTAAAAAACTCCAAGTTGTCCAACATCTCTAAGCTTCATATCAGCTACTACAACCGTGAATATCAAATGAATGTGTACATTCAAGATTGTAAAATGTCTGTGTTTTCAAACAGTATCTTGCATAAATGCACATTATCATATCCCCTAAATGAAAGATTATCTTTGCTTCTTATGTAATGATTTTCTGAATTTTATTTTTAAACAAAATATTTTTTAAAAAATATAAGCAAAATAAATTCCCTTCTGCAGGAAAGACCATTTGCATACAACAGATTCTAATGATTTCATGTATTAGTAGGGTGTAGATAAGATTTTACAAAGCTCAAAGATCCTTCACTATCTTTTAGAAAAGAATATAACGTGATTATGCGATTTTCTCTCATAGTACTGTGTTTCCACAGTGATTCCATAAGCTGAAGTGTAAAGTGAACAGAAAAAAAAGAAAGGTTTGTAACTTGAAGAATACAATGGGAACTGAAAGCTAACATGAAATAAATATAATTCAAACTGTAAAAGATGAAATTGATCCTCAGCCTCAGTATCAGATTTCTGGTTTGGTTTTTTTTTTTCACCTATCATGTCTTCAAACAATATAAAATGCTATATGAGAAATAAGCCTGTATGGTCTGATAATCTCTGCTTCTGTGATTGTATGCAGATACATTTACACACACATGCACACATCCCTCTATGTGTGTGTATATATATATGTCCATGACTACCTCTTCAAGGAAATCAAAGCATCAGAACTCAATCTCTCTGGCTTCTGCCAACTTCCTTTGGCTGTTTTAAGAGGTATCTTCAATTGTTAGGAAAAAAAAAAACCCACCACCCAACTATGGAAAAGTAAGGTACCTGAGTTTTTATTGCTGCCAATGTAAGTCACGCTGCGCTGCAGAGGTCTACCTATTCAAAGCAGTGATCAGTCAAACTAGGCTTAGAATATATGCAGGCAGACTTAAAGTTGCTTTGCAGCATTGTGATGTGAAAAGCCTACCTTTTCATGCTCTACAAGGATGAAAAAGAATCTAAAAGCACACTCCTTTTTCATTATGTCTTCTATTACCTGGAATGAACAGGAAAGCAGGAAACACTTGTCAAGCCATTAAAAAATTCCTAATCATGTGGTGTATCTCAGTAGGCCAGAAAATACTGCAGTTATCAAAAGGCTTCCTGTTTCTCTTTAATGGTTATCATAGATAAACAATTTAACTTCTGTAAAATGAGACTTAACTCTAGGTTCGCAATGAACAATACCACTGTAACCTTAAGCAAATAGCAACCAGGATATGATCATGAATTAATTAGCTGAGCAGCAATTGTCAGTTTTAACATTTCCTAATATATGATTGGCATTTGTTCAGAAAACTGCATTTGGCAATTTGTTAATAGACTTTGCTGGGAATTCTATCCTTTTGGAATTGTCCTTCTGTCCTATTTTAGCTCATACATAAACTCTCCTGTGAGATGGACACAATATTTTCATTTAGAAAAATCTCATTTTACTAGCACCAATATTTTTATTTTGCTCAGATAAACAACACATCCATCTGAGGAGCTTTTTGCTCATCTTCATTAGTACCACTTTACAACTAATTTTCTTCACCTTTGTATGATCTTTGAGCCTCAAATCACTCCTCATTAGCGAGACCTGCAGCCTACACCATTCCATGCTTGAGTTAATACCTTTCCAAGAAGCCCTCTCAGGTTGTGGAGTATCTATGCTTATGTAGTGAGTTTTGATCGCTTTCCTGATACCCAAGAAATTGAAGGAAAATCTTAATTCTGATTTTATTTTTTACACCTGTTTATCTATCTTTGGCCTCCAGTTGGAAGACAAAAACAGACAGCTGCAAGAGCGCCTAGAGCTGGCTGAGCAGAAGCTGCAGCAGACGATGAGGAAGGCTGAGACCTTACCCGAAGTGGAGGCTGAGCTGGCTCAGAGAATTGCAGCTCTGACTAAGGTACTGCCCTAAGAAATAGGTTCACTTCAGAAGGCCCCACTGTTTAACGTTGATTTGCATCCTGATTCCTCACCTCAAGGACAAAACAGTAGTAGTATCAAGCTGATCTGAAAGGAGAAAAAGTTTCCTCATAAGTATGTGCCACAAGTTTAACCAGAAATGGTCTCAATGCCGTGTTTGCAATTCTTAGCATTCTGGTAATGGGAGAAGTCGTTATCTGTAAGTTAGCCTAGACTATATTTACAAACGAGTCATATAGTTCTAATACATCAGCATTGCTTAACCTAGGAGGATTCATTTTACTGTGTAGGAGTTTCTAATTTAAGGGAGAGGGGTGGGGGGAGGTCCCATTCCGACACATACTTAGTTCTTCTGGATGTTTTCATACATCATGTATTTGAAACAACAACAATTTTCATTCCAGTAAGTGCTATAAAATCAAATATTAATGGCAGCTGGGATCATTTGTACGACACAAATGAAGACAACTTGCAGTACATACTTAGAAGGTCTGTTTTGAATGATTCTTTGTATCAAATATTTGCAAAGACAAATGTGAAACTCTGGGACGATTTCAAACTGTTTTTTTCTGATAAATTTATTATATGGCAGCTTTCTTGCAGAAAAAAATAAGAAGATAAAAATAAATTTTCAGTAGTGTGTTTTTCATATTTGGCCTCTAATACTTTCAGGTGTGCATGTAGGTAATGCTACAGCTCAGGTATTATCAGCTTCATAATGATATATAATAATAATATGTTTATTCTTCATCTCTTAAAATCGGACAAACAAAGAAAAATGCATTTAAGAGATTGTATTACATATCATACTGATTCATCTAAGTGTTCCTTTTCTCTATTGCCAAGGAATGTTTCTAGCTATTTATGTGCCTAGCCATTTTTGTATTTGATGGATTTTTTCCAATTCTAATGTTTTTCGATTTATAGTGTAGCCTTAAGTGCTGAGCAGCTCACTAATGAAGTCCAATATTTAAGTAATTTAGTTAAGAAGTAGAAAGAAAGAGAAGCTTTGGGGGGTGTGTGATTTTTTTATTATTTTATTAAGGTAAGATCATTATTCAGTAATCAAGATTTTGTGCTGTCCACTTTAGGTTTATGTGAATGGGTGGGAATTTGAAAGAGAGACTGAAAATGGGAGGGGGGGGGAAAGAAGAATCAGCAAAAAGAGAGCTACATGAAATACCAAACAAATATCACTGCATTTTAATAAAAACTCAGGTGCACATAAGAGCAATCCCTTGGCATTTTAACTTCTTTTTTTCCAGTTGTTTCTGATTCAACAAATAATCACATTGTAATGCCCTCAGTAGCTTAAAAAATTTGTTTTCTATTTTAAGAGGATTTTTCCTGAGTAATTTCTCCAGCAATTAGGCACCAGTAAGTATTTTGCAGTCTCAAGCATGTCTTTTCTTGCAACTGCATTTTTCCTTGAACATATATTAATGACAAATTTTGTAAGAAGAAATCCCATTTCAACCATGCGGAGCACTCAGGGATTTCCATGAGATGCTGTTGTTATTGTGACCATAAAGCTGCAGTATACATCTCCGTTTGTCTTACATTATTTCATGGGATGTGGTTAGAGAGAGCTGTGAACAGAGCTGATGCTCCACCCCATTTCACTTTGATGTACTTTATCAAAATTTTTGCCAAGTGGGAAACTCTAAGAAGTATATTAGACTGTAATGCTCGTTCTGTTCATTTCTCTGTGATTACACGAAAAAACAAAGAAATCGATTTTATTTAAAATCACATCTTTTTGGAATATGTGACATGAAGAATGTCACAATTTAGCCAGTAGGCCAAATAATGTCTTTTGTCTTTTGTACAACTTCTTTGCAAACTGTAGATCTTACTGAAGTGCTGGTTTGACATCTCTGAAGTTCAAAGTCCAGTACTTTTCACGGATCACATAAATGTAGCTCAGGACCAAGGAAGACATTGTCACTGCAGCTTACTTAAGTAGTTTTAAATTAGCTAGCTGGTGTACTGTTACCACACTAGCTATTCAGTGAAAGCTGCAAGACCTACCTAAGGGGATGAATATTGCTTGATTAGTTTTGCCTTTATTGAGCTTTGTGCCAGCATACACATTGTCGGTAGGGCTTAAATTAGCTGGCTTCGGACTATGCTAAGTCTGTGCCTACCTGAGCTATGGTCACTGCAGTGTCCATGTATGCCAAGTAAAAGACGACCCCCCAGAATCATCTAGGCTTTCTGCACTGCAAAGAAAGTCAAAACTGATTCTCCTTTCTTTTGTACTACCTCAATGAAAGTGGCTTCTCTGAGATTAATGGGGTTACAAACATAGGAAAGAGGTGAGTTAAGCCTGGTATTTTACGCCTTTTTTTTAAAGGAAAGTAGTATGGGATAACTGGAAACAATACCTGCTTCACTGTGGGTAAAATATAAGACAAATCATTTATGAACGAACATGTTTTGGATTGGGATGTGATTCCCCACCACCCCGCCCCAAGTTTAAAATTTGCATGTTACAATTCTGCATTCAATTTCTTATACTCTCCTTCATAATAAATCTGGGTTGGGATTCTGCAAAAGAAGAAGTAGAATGAGATCTTTCTATGGTGTCAGTTTTAAAAACTAGTTGGTTTTCTTTTAATATATATATGGGCTAGTGAATGTCTTTTGCTACTTTTCCATGCCCAAACTAATTCACAAGGAGTGAAATTCCAAAAGTTTGGACTATACAGTGAACTCAGATAAGTACCCATAAATATACCTGAATCATTTGAACTTTTCTTTGGCTTTGTTTTCACTGTGTTCTGCCCATTGGGTGAGCAACTGGAGGGTTAGTCAGCCTGTGGCAGACTAACCTGGAACAGCATGATCCCATGTACTGTGCTGTCCTGCCTGGCTGTTGCACTGGTATCTGTCTGGTCATGACAAGTAGCACAGCTCTTGGCATGTATCCCAAGGTTAAAATTGCCATGACTCATTGAGCCACCCTGTACTCACTCTCACAGTATTGGTCTGTTTGCCTGCCCTGGAGAAGAAGCAGTTGGTAGTAGAAAGAACCTCTGTCCAATATTAACTAAACTTTTCTTTATCCTGTAAGAAGTTTGTTTTCCTCAGAAGAGACAGACATTGGAACATCTGGAATCTTCAGATGGTTAATCTGTCAAACACTGTTTCTCCTTGCATGTATTCAAGGAGGGGTCTAGTGGAAACAACCAGCATCTACCTCCTTCCATTCACTCACTCCCACTAGTAGTCACTCTCCCCCTTGGGTGCTTGTGCAACAGAGGTACCATGTCACTTTTCTGATCACAAGACAGCAGTCAGCATTTTACTCCATCGTTCCTCTATGCAGGTCACCAGGAATACCAACAGTGCTTTTTAGCTGCATTAGAGAAGCGCTGACATGGAGAAGAGGAAACCATAATCATAATAAACCACATTTAGCATAGTAACACGTTCAGCTTATTTTAAAGGTGATAAAAAATTACTTGAAAGTTGGAGGCAAGTGGGACACAATGCTTGTTTTGTGACAATTTGGGGATCTGGTTTGCATTAAGTAGGGAAGAAGTTGCAAGAAAGTGAAAGAAGGTCTGCAGTGGAAAGGATGCAAAGAGAGGAAAGACGTTCTCCCACAAAAAGTGGATATAGTTAAGACGGAAACCTCTCTGAGTACAAGGGGGAGAGGGAAGATGATGTGTTAGCTGGAAAAGGAAGTTGATAAGTCTTCTGAGGGGGAAAAAAAAAAAAAAGGTAAAATCTTTTATGGGGATGGAAGCCTAAGAAAACTCCACATTTACAATGCGTTACTGTCTTCTCAAACCACCCCTCCTCTTATGCTTCCCTTTCCATAGAAGATTTTTGTCCTGATAGGAGGAAGAAATGAAAGAAGTAAGTTTGACAGAGCTAAATGGAGGGAGTTGCTTACTAAACCTGTGAGGTGTAGAAGGTGGTGGGGGAATGAAGGAAGGGCAAGAATGTGTCGTTATCTAGTGACTGAAAGGTTGGGTTTCAGAAAAGGGGGTGACACAAGCCAACGTATTTTGTCACATTTGTAACGGGTTAGAAGTGAGCATGTGAACAAGTAACTGATAACTTTGTGAGCTGTTGTGACTCAGTCACTGTGATCACCTATTTTCACCTTCAGCTGAGTAGCTCAATTCAATAATGCATTCTTTCTTCTTGAATAACTCACTCATTCAAGGATAGCCAAAAGTATATGTGCCATAAGAAGCCAGTAGAAAATCTGGAGACAGCAGGTGTTCAAAAGCCAAGGTCTCCAAACTGTGGAAATTGGCTTGTACCATTAGGAAAGTTTAGATTTGTTTCTGCAGCTCAGCATGAGGAAGAAAAAATTATAGCACCTGTACTGTACAGGTGCTTTCTGCATCTGAAATTGGATTTTTTTTTTCTTCAACTAAGATGCAAAGACCTAGAAAATGTGCAGTGCCAACAGTAACAGCATGCGAAAGCAACATTTTTTTTTTTTTTTTTTTTTTTGTGGGCGCATTAACAGCAGGAGCAGAAGCAGAGTTTTAACAGGGTTAGAGAGCAATAATACAAGCTGCTTCAGTGTTCCCTCAAAGCAAAATTTTCCTATTACTGGCTTATACTGGCTATTTCTTTGCTATTTCATAGCATACAGAGTGCAAAGTGAGCATTAAGACTCATGCTGGTATCTCATACGGGTCACACATTGTTAGTTTTTGTCCATATATTTTTAATCCAGTCTAAAATACACAATTTCACTAATCTATTTATAACTGAATGTGCTGGCTAAATGTTTTAAATGCTAGCTGCTGAATACCACACCATGTGTCTTACTAATCCTCCTGTGCAGAGTACTAGTCAACAGGCATGCAAGTCATAGATTAAAAAGAAGAATGTAGGGTAAGGTCTGCCAAGCGAGTCGTCATACAAGTTCCACTTTAGAAAGTTTTTAACTCAATTAACTCTTAGCAAAGCAAGTCGGAAGAAATCCAGCTTCTATTTATGAACCTCAGAATCCACAGTTGTCCCTTCTGTCTCATGTGTATCTGAAATTCTGCTATGGGAACATGACTAACACTGGTGTCTCAGCCTCTGCATTGTGCCTCAAAAAGCAAGGCAGAGACTGAGACATTCAATACCTTTGTGGTAGGCTCCCAAATCTGCCAGAGAGACTATTCTGGTGGGACTGTCTGAGGCTGACTAACACACATGGACAATAAAAAAGTATAGCTGCCACAGGCATGTCAATCCTAACAATATGTCCTGGGGAAGTCTGTGCAGGAGGCATTTGGAAATCCCTTGGGGATTAGCCGAATTGCTAGGTATTTTTGCCTCTTTAAGGTCTCTTTGAGACCCAGGTGGGGGCCTTCATCAGCGTAAAGGACAATGAGAGGTGTTGAAACCCTCATTTTGGGAGCATGTTGCAGCTAGGCACCAGGAGGTAGAGGGGCTGCTCTTTCCTACTGCAGGCCTTTGTGCAGGTGGGTTTCTGCAAGTGAGAGAAAAAGGGAATATGTACATGCATTTCTGTATCCCTAGCCCTTACAGAGAACACCCTTTTGATTCATGTCCGTGCTGCAGGGGCTGCTCATGCGCTTGGCACCCAAGAAACAGTAGTTAAAATCCCTAAATAGCATTAGAGTCCCAGGTAGGTACCGCACCTGTGCTTGTCCTCTGCCAGACAAGCAGTTGAGCCTCATTGTTTAATGTCTCAGTTATAAAATAATTTGGTTCTTCTACAGTAATACAGAATAATGCTTTAGGAGCAAACAAAAGAAATGCACATAGATAAAGGAAACACAAAATGTTCAAATACATTTTAAGTGTTTAGAATAATGGCATTAATATTGATTCTAAGGCATAGGGAATTTTAATTATTTTTAAAGTCTCCTTATCCTACCAAAGAGATGTAAAGGGAGATGAATGGGGAGATCAGCTCTGTTTTCTTTTATGCTGAAAAATGAAGTACAGATACTCTGAGCCACATTCAGGAAGATTTTTTTTAACATATACTTTAATATTCTTAGTGAAATAACTGAAAATTATCATGTAAAAAGATTTATATAAATCTTAAACGATACCTTACTGAATTATTAAAGCAGTAGGTAGCTATGAAATAACAAAATTTGAGAGTTGTAAGAATCTTAAGAGAACATCATGTCCTTTCAAGATTTTTTTCTGTATAAGAATTCAGATAATGTACATAATTCTGACAATAATTTTGTTCCTCCTCTTCCAAATAAGAGTTAGGCCTAATACCACAATTATTTTATGCATTGAAAAGACTGTTTCCTGCTAAGGAATAAGTTATGTCATGGTTTGGACTGAAAAATCTATATTTTAGTTTGAAAAATAAATGTAAATGTTATAGCTGGCTAGACCAGCTTCTGAAGGACAGGTTATGACAGACAGCACCACGTATCAGAAGACTTAAATGAAATCCCCTTTGAACCTACAAGTATTAGTTTGGTTATCTTCATATTTTGCATGAACCTGCAATTAAGTGGATAGAAGCAGTGAAGATTAAATAACTTGCTTTTAAAGTTTCCAGTCAGCTAATGAAGCTTCTAGGTAGTTTAATTTTGTAGAATGATACCCCCAATGGGTTCTACATCTCCCTCAATGAAAATGGTTCCAAAAGAGGTAGAATTGCTTAAGCCTTCTCCGTCATCAGCTCAGAGCTTTGATGATTTCCAGTCTTCTCCTGACCCTTGGAGACACATTAAGGGAAGGCCTTGAACCAATAGTGGAGCCAGGACTCAAAATGGAGAAAAATCTATCTTCTACACAGTAAGATAAACCTTGGTCACTTTGTGGAAGGGATAGGATGATCTGGTTTTCTGCAATCACAGGTACTTAACTTTTTCAACCCTGTCTTTGTTTATTCAGTTGGGAGAGGAAGCAGTGCATTAGCATTTGTGTGCTGAAACAAACTAATATGTAAAGCTAAAAGATAAAGAAAATCATAAAGGGATTGTCACTGGTCCAAGTTGTAGTAAATAGATAAAGTAGTTTCAGGTAATGAGTAAGTTCAAATACATCACAATATGCCTGCTTCATGATCAGAATGAGCTTAGTTACAAAGTATACTGACTTTCCCTTAAATTTTACAAGAATCTGAGTTTTGTAAATATACTTACTCTAAAAATCATAGTAGTGATCTTCAAAGTTAAGTATTATTCTTGTATCTATGCAAAGCATGATTTTCTCATATGGGTGTGTTCATATCAAAAGCGGCAGTTTATATTTATAAATCTCTAGATTACAGGCTTGTTTTCCATCTGATCTTTTGGTCCTGATAATACTACTGAGTTTAAGTTATGGGAAAATTAAGTTACGATATACATCTGGAATTAATTTGGTATCTATTCCTAATTATTCAGATAAAACATTAGTAGACAACATTATGAAAAACAGGCTCACTAAAAATCCAGTTGTAAAATTAGTATTTCTTGTACATATTAAAGTTTGCTCATCTAAAGATGGAGTTCAGGTTCTCTTTTTGAGAGAGGGTAAATCTGACAGAGTGAAATAGCATTTGACAAGCGTGAGCTCACAACTCAAAGTCGTCAGTAGCACGGTCTATACGCCTTATGCACATTCCTGTTTCCATAGCAACAACTCCAATATAGCATTTCCCTTTCTTTAAGGGCTTTTTGTTTTCATTTTGAACAATAACATAGACTTGTTTGGTATGACAATAACATGAATATTCATGTTTTGCAACAAATGACCTAATTAAGGTCAACTTCTGTCAGAAGTAGTAATGAATCTTTGGATGGATTACCATTTCTCTACTCAGTAATGACTTTTCATTCCTATTAATGAATTTTTATTTATAGGTTCTTTTATCTGATGACCTTGATCTTCCAAAGAGATCCACCAGGGTGGATCCTTTCAAAGGGATGAAAACTATATTGTTTATTTGGATGAAAAGGCTTATGTCGTGTATTCTAAAATGGAATACTAAAGCTTGAGCCTTGTTTCTTTTGATGTTCTTTCTGTTTTCTAGAAATTAGGGAATGTACCACAACATTGCATGGTTCTGTAACTGACAGATCCATTAATCTAGTATTTATGCATTGTTTTCATTCCTCAAAAATGCTAGAAGAATTATAAAGGACTTTCTGACATTGGCCTCACAGAGTCCAAAAAAACCCGTTAGATTAGACAGTATTGCTTTGAATCCACTCTATAGTAATATGTCATCAGCCAGCCATCACTAACCTTGAACTTCCATGTGTAGGTTGATAGCTTTTTTTAGCATTCCATTATTTTCAGTTTCTCCACATCAACTGCATCATATTCACAAAGTATCAGTGTAGTTTATTCCACGTAAAAATCTGTCAGTTAAAAGTATTAAATTTTCAGTCACACTTTTCTTTTAAGCATTCTGTGCTGTGTTCTGTTCAGTGTCAGTGTCTTTAGTTCTGATTTTTCAATTTTGTCCCTCTCCTTTTCCTTGACTCGTTAGTCTGATCCAACCTCTTCTACCTCATCTGATGATTATCAATATGTTATGGAAGCTAAACTACAAGAAATGATCTCCATACGTAGGAAGGTAGTCCTACTGGACTTTACTTTCTATTGCTAAATAGAATCCATCTGATTTGTTTTCATTTTCTTTAACTTATTTTATTTTTTTTTATTGATAATCAACCATCGTGCAGTTCAGTGCTTCAGGAGCTTACAATTTTACGATGGCAGGTTTGTGTTCAAACCATGCACAGTCTGCATGTTACATTTGGCTGATTTCATTGCTCATAATAACTCCAATGTTTTGCTGATGCTTGGATGTAACAGGCGTTTGTAGCTGACACATTTCAAGCAATGCTGTTCAGCTGCCTGTTTAAATAAAGTTTCTTTTCGGAAAACTAAGTTTGCAGTTAGTAGTAGCTTGCTTTATGTTTTGTTTAAACCTTACTGAGATAAAAACTTACAAAGCCATTAAATTACAGAAAGAGTCTTTCTATTTTTTTTGCAGGCAGAAGAAAGACATGGAAACATTGAGGAACGTATGAGACACTTAGAAGCTCAACTTGAAGAGAAGAATCAAGAACTTCAAAGAGTATGTGTATTGCAGACAAGTTCTGGGCACTTTTCTTCTTTTAATTTGTCAATATAGCACTGCATTATGCACTCCAGCACGCAAATCTATCTACTGGTAAATGTTTTATTTATAGCAGCAATGGCAGCATCTTCCCACTTTACTTAACCATCTTAATATACTAGTTTACATCAAGTTGCAGCTTTCAGAGTACTCTGCTGATACAAAAACAAATGTGCATTAATCAATAGCTGTAATTACGTTTCCTGCAGAATTTCTTTAAATGGCTACAGTTACTACAATATTTTTTTTATTTTTTAATGATACAAGTCTGTACTGGTTAACTTTGGACCCTACCAATCTGTCTTTTCTATTCTACATTAAAGGCAAGGCAAAGAGAAAAAATGAATGAGGAGCACAACAAAAGATTATCAGATACCGTAGACAGACTTTTGACAGAATCCAATGAGCGTCTGCAGCTACACTTAAAAGAGAGAATGGCAGCACTTGAAGAAAAGGTACAGTGCAAAGAGCAGTATAAAGTTCAGCTTGATAAAGATTCTCCTGTTTGAAACCTGTTCTACTTTTATCGGGATGGAAGCATCATGCTGATTTTGTATTATCAAATATTAGCATAAATGTGGTCTAACTCATGCATTCAACTCTGATTTCAAGAGTGCATTCAAGAAGCTTTCCAGGACTACTGTGAACTGCCTATGCTGAATATTATGAGTCCCTGTTTTATCAGCGGGGAGTCTGATGAAGAGCTTGTAAAGGACCAGTGCATGACACGGTATGAGGCAGAGAGGGAAAGTGGACAAGAACATTGGAATGGCCATGTTTCAGATGTGCTGTCATTGCAATATTTTAGCTTGCTGAGTTTACCTCACTTGCTCTGGGCATTTTAATTTTTAAGTCCAGTGAATATGAACTTTGCTAACTTTTACATGAAGTCTACATGTATATGGTGACAGCTGAATATTTAATATATCCCTAATATCTTTCTGGTTTAGCTATATTTTATTTTTTATTTTAATTCCTAGAATGTTTTGATTCAAGAATCTGAAAGTTTCAGGAAAAATCTGGAAGAATCTTTACATGACAAGGTACTATGAAATACTGCAATTTTATCTGGTTTTATCAAAAGTTATATATTTATTATTTTGAAATATGTATACAGTATGTTAATTATCCAACTAGGTTTTGAAATCTTCCTGGCATCAATGGTAATTCCTTTAATCACCCAGATGTCTTAACTAGCCTTTGAGGGTCTCTAACAATTGTTCTGAGCTAAGTTTATGGTTGAGATCCTAGCCTCAGGAAGGCAATACTAAAATTCATATTGATTTCACTGGCTCTGGAATTTTTGTTCTATCAGTTTTAATTCTGAAAAACTCTTGTTTAAAAGAGATGTATGCATAACAGTTTACACTTTCATAGTGAAGAATGTAATTTCTTGATTTGATGCAATTCTTCTTAACAGGTGCAGTGGCATTATGCTAAATATAGCTGAAAGTGGCCTCCTTAGTTCATTGCAAATTAACCCCTAATATTGTTTAGTGAATCAGTCAAATAAATTATAAATATTTATTCCAATCCCAAATGTTAGGATTTTGTTTTGAAGTTATGCTTGCCTTGAGCAGAGTAGGATGCACAAATGTATCTGCCTTCAGCTTCACAGAAGTGTTTTTGTAATGTATGAGATCCATTTAAAAAAGATTGTATAGAATTTAAAAAACATGGGTCCATTTGATATAAATATAATTATCTCATATGACACTCAAAATCAAGAATTTTGAGAAAAATAACAAAAGAAGTATCTTTTCAAATAAATTATTTTCATCTACATTTTGATAACCTTGTAGAAAGGCAGGGAGATTAAAGTCCCAAAAAGGAGTTTGTAGTGCATTTTAAAAAAATAAAAATTCCCTGTTGTACTACCACAGTTATAAGGCGATTCAGCTGTCAAAAAATCAGGATCTTCACCATCAAGTTAGATGACAAAAAGGCCAGAAAGGAGTTTTCTAATCCAGTGTCAACTGAAAGAAAATTTTATATCATTTTGCTACCAGGTAGTCTAAACCTGAATTATGGATACAGATTTTGTCTGTGTAAATCAGGTATTTTGCCAATGTTATCTCCAACATAACTTTATTGTTTTAATAGTGTTAGAATGGAAGTGAATATAGCAGCTAATTCTTTTTCAGTCTGTTTTCTGGCTTGAATGTTCATATCAATTCTTGACAAAGATGAAAAATTTGCTATAAAATCTACATTTGTATTGACAGTATTTTTGCAAAGATATTTTTCTTTATCATATTTATTGATTCTTGCTTAAGGATGGGAAGTGAAATGAATAGGGCACTTCCATTACCACTCTGTGCAATTGATGGAGATATGTGGTTGTGTGTAAATAGAACTTAGGTCTGACCCCAGAGCTTCTAAGTTCCCACTTTGAAAGGTTTATTTGTTCCACGTCAATGAAGAAACTAATGAAATAATTTCAGATGCATGGTCATAACATCAGATTTTAATTATCTCTAAAAAACTAGCAAATGATACAAGTAGAGTAGCCACCAAGTCATCTCCTTTGTTCAACCAAGAAATAGGGTAAAAATATTGTAATAAGTATTACCGAATCTGATAGTAATTAAGTGCAGATACCTTCCCTTCCTAGAATTTTGGAAGCCTGAACATTTTAAACTCTAGGAACAGCAGCATCACTTCCTCATCCCATGTTGTTTCTTAATTTGTTTTAAAAGTCTTTGATTTCATTGTATCAGTAGACTATTGCTATTTGTAGAATTTGGGAACAGTGTTTTTCTTCCTAGTGGTTGCTGTCAATAGCCTTTTTGTTAGCTGGTTCTATAAATCCAATTTTTATGGCATTCTGCCATTTTTTACCAGTAGCACCTCATACTGGAGTTCCATCAACTCCCAAGAGCAAGCTGTAAAGCTGCAGTTCAATAAAGCACCTAAAATGTGGTTTTCTCTAAGACTATGTCTCTGTTCATAACTAAAAAGGCCAGGATGCAATCTCTGTCTCTTAGAGGGCTGAACTATACCTGGCATGGAGAGTGCAGTTAGTGCACGAATCGGTGCTCGTTCTTTTCCTGACCCTAGAAGTATAAGAAGAAAAAAGTAAGTTTCAAGGACAAACCTGTCCTGCCATCTTTTCCAGCTAGTGGAAAACCACTAAAAAGTGCTATACAACCTCCTCTTGATGCATGCCTTATTAGCGATAATGAGACTTGAATGAGTTCACTGCCTTTTCTTTTTATGGTCAGTGCTACATTCGGTTTATCTTACTCGTTGAGCTTTACAAGAGCAATATCTCACAAAATAAATGTATTTTTTATTACAAGTAAGTATATCATACTATTCCCATTTCCAGGAAAGACTTGCCGAAGAAATTGAGAAACTGAGATCTGAACTGGATCAAATGAAACTGAGGGCTGGTTCTTTAATCGAACCCACATTGTCAAGGTAATATTTAATGACAGAAATTTCCTCACTTTGAGTTGAACATAAACATAAATGTCCAGCCTTTACAACAGGGATGTGTTCAGGCCATGCATAAAAATATCATGTATTTCTTTTAAAAAAGTAAAATCTGTGCAGTGATTATTACTGTTGCTTTTCACTTTTTTCATAGGTAAATGGGGCCTTATAGCAGTGAGTATACACTGAAATATTACTGAGATTAAGGAAATTCTTTTAAATTATGGAATGTTTTCAAAATTATGTCCACATACCCTGCGGTTTTTTTTCCCCCAGGAGGGCTTAATAATAAAGTTGAAACCATCATCTTTAATGGTGAAACTAATCAGCATATTTATGATCATATTTATTATATCAAGTATATCTAATTTTTTTTTTATTAGAAAGAAGTAACTCAGCTTTGCTTAGTGTGTAAGATCTTCAGCTGAAGATGAAGGCAGTATTCAGAGAGATCTGAAAATATTGTAACACGAGGTTAAACATCTTTGTGGCAGAAAAGCAACAGGGGAACAACAGTGAGACAGGTATCGCACAAGTAGCTGCCAACAGCTAAAATTAATTTATAATCCTAGACATCCAGCCATTCTTGCCTAACAGTACCTCTCAAAATAAAATTATAGTACCCCTCAAAATAAAATTATAACATTATTGATAATTGTGTGCCATGTCCTGTTTGCATGACAAGCAACTTGTTAACTTTTAAAACCTGCCAGCCAAAGTTCATGGATCAAGACTAAATTCAGAGCACTGTAATCCTCTAAAATTATTCTTGTTGGATAATTTTTTTTTGGTTGCCCATTGTTTCCTCAGACATCTTGGTCAGTACCTGGACATGGTTTCTCCCTCGACATTGTATTATCTCTTGGAATAACATTTTTCTATGCATGGAGAAGAGTAAATAACTGAAATTCAGAATATGATTCTGGTAACTGTTCGAATTTTTGTTCCTTTGGGAGTATAAGTGTGACCACAGGCACAGGACATGGACTATTGAACTGCTGGAACAGTTCAATAGAGCAGAGATGTTTTTGGAGCAGCCACCCTTGGTGAACAGCAGCCTTTTTTGCTGGATAGATGAGTATCATTAGCTTGTGCTCTGGAAATAAGAGTCTGATTAACCCTTTTCAAAGGGCTGTTTGAACTTGATAAGCTGTCTAAATGTCTTGGGAATTCATCAGGTTCCCCCAAACCAGTATATTTCCCCATCCATGACCCCACCTTGCGAAGCTGCAAGCCCTCTCAGGAATAGGGAGGTATCAGCATTAAATACTTACTGTTCTAAGCACATATTCAGTTCTGTATTTGCAGGAGTTTGCTCTTCCAGCAGAGGAATAATGAAGCTGGTCAGCAGATAGGTATTTGCTGCCTGAGACTGGAACCTGGGCTGTTACTTTTCTCCTGCCAACTTGCTGACCAAGTACCAAGTAGTATCAATTATCAGAGCAAGGTTCTATTACAGTAAATATGGTACAAACACAGAAAATAAAAAATAGTCATTGCCCTAAATGGGCTACTGTATAACAGATTAGAGACATACAGACAAATTAAAATATAAAAACCCAAAAGATTATTGTCTGATGTTGTAGATGGAGGGCTTAGGACATTTGTAGGCCAACTGTTGTCAAGATTTTTTATTGATATAATGAAAAATGTGAGTTTAATATTATGGAAGTTCCTACCAGGCATGATGGGAAGTGTAAGAGAAGATAAAGTGCTGGTTGTTCAGAAAAGGTCATTTATGACAACAGTATGAGCTCTTATGTATGCTCTACCCAACACCTAAATTCTAAAACATTATTCAGTATCCGTGACATTTTTATGTACCTGATTTGATTACTATGGCACGTGCTCACATTTCAGGAATTTTGGTACCTCTTTTTTTTTTTTTCTTACAGTTTTTATTTTTTATAAAGCAAACTGTATTAGTGCTTGAAATCCTTCCATTATTAGTTTAGATTTGCCACAGTACTTATAAAACCAGACAGTAATTACATTTCTTCATAAAACTCTTCAAAGCAGCTTGTAGTAGAGGCTTTAATGTTTATCATGTCTTCATATTTCCCATTTATCAATATACGGGCATCACGGTTATAGTTTATCTTTCACTTTTACTTTAATAAAGTGATGTTTAAATTTGAGACCAATGCTTCAATCTTCCAAGTATGAGTATTTTTTAATTAAAATTAATTTCTTCTGAAGGATAAGTGAATCTCTCTGTGTAGAAAAAGACACAGACCTAGAGCTCAGGAAAACAGTCATGCTTACAGCCTGCAGTTTTGAGCACAGATATGGTGGCCAAGAAGGCTAAGGGCATCCTGGCTTGTATCAGGAATAGCGTGGCCAGCAGGAGCAGGGAAGTGATTGTGCCCCTGTACTCAGCACTGCTGAGGCCACAACTTGAATACTGTGTTCAGTTTTGGGCCCCTCGCTACAAGAAAGACATTGTGTTACTGGAACATCTCCAGAGAACAACAAAGCTGGTGAAGGGTCTAGAGCACAAGTCTTATGAGGAGTGGCTGACGGGACTGGGCTTGTTTAGTCTGGAGAAGAGGAGGCTGAGGGGAGACCTTATCACCCTCTACAACTACCTGACAGGAGGCTGTAGTGAAGCAGGTGTTGGTCTCTTCTCCCAGGTAACAGGTGATAGGACAAGGGGAAATGGTCTGAAGTTGCGCCAGGGCAGGTTTAGATTGGACATTAGGAAATGTTTTTTCACTGAAAGGGTTGTTAAGCTTTGGAACGGGCTTCCCAGGGAAGTGTTTGAGTCCCCATCCCTGGAGGTATTTAAAAGATGGGTAGACGAGGTGCTTAGGGACATGGTTTAGTGGTGGAATGGCAGGGTTAGGTTAATGGTTGGACTTGATGATCTTAAAGGTCTTTTCCAACCTAAAGTATTCTATGATTCTATGATATACATGGTTTTCTGAATTAATTCCTTAATTTTGGAAAGCAGACATTCTCTTAGTTAGCTTTTTTTATGTCTAGTATTAAAGCTATTTTTCTATTGAACAGCATTATTTTCAAAGTGAAAGAAGTGTTTAAGAACAGTCTTATTCCCATTCTGTTTCCCATAACTGTCAAATAATATCACTGTGAACCCTATAAGTTGTCTGTAGGTGACTGTAAGCATTTTTCCCTAGTTTAAAAAAAAAAAAAAAAAGCAAGTACAATAGTAAACTCATTTTATGCTCTTATAGATAGTGAAATGTCAAACACTTTTTTAGGAGTCACTTTAAACAAATACATATGTAGGTGTCTTATTAGCATTGTATTTGTTGCATTTAATTTTTCTGCTATAATCATGCTATTCTTATAATTTTATGTGGAGATTGCGTATGTGTTAAGAAATAATAGAAATTGTTTAGGTCTCCATTGCTGTGGCTGAATGCTCAAATGGTGGGTACATGGAGCCTTTGCTCTTCTGACGCTGCTACACAGCCTGCGGGCAGGATGCTTCTACCACACCATGCAGGGAACTTCTACTGCTGCTGTTTGACCAAGGACAGAAAGGCCAAGGACCATTGTATGCAGCCAAGAAAAAAATATGCTGAAGTCATCATGTATATGCCCCTCCACAATGTCCAAAGACTTACCAGGACTACAGGGAAAACTGGGAGTTAAAACTCTCAAAAGCATCATCAAATGAACATGAACCATTCATAACCAGTGTTATATATCGCAGGGTACTTCACTAATATTTTCATAATGTGGAGCACAGACATACAGCAGGAAGGTGTTACAGATATTCTCACTCGTGAACATGTTAACATGCTTACAGTAACCTCAGGCGTATCTATTCAGAAAAGTAATGAAAGGAAAATATGCGGGATAGCACATTCAGCAACCAGTTCTGTTAATTACCTTGACCTGAAATCTGCTTGTTTTTTCATATTGTAATTTTGGACAATGAATTTTACTATGCAAGTCCTTCATTTTGAAAAACCAACAACTTCATTTGCTTTCTTCCTTAATTTTATTGCAATATGATTTCAGTTTTCACTTTTAAATTATATTTTGTGCCATGTTTTTTGTAATTTATTCTGATACGTAATAATTTTTTTGTTTAAAAATATGTATCTGTGTTCCTAGACTGAAGGTCATTGGATTGTTGCTGTCGTTATTACTATTACTCTCTTAGTCTACTTCTGTGGCTCTTTTTATAGGCCTCACCTTGACACATCAGCAGAGCTGAGGTATTCTGTGGGCTCACTGGTTGATAGCCAGTCTGACTATCGGTCAACTAAAGTGATAAGGCGACCTAGAAGAGGCCGGATGGGTGTACGCAGAGATGAACCAAAGGTTAATCCCCAATTTCTTCTCATATATTACCAGATAAGATAATGTATTTCAGGCTCTTAGGCTTACAGCTTATTTCCAGAAAACAACAACATCAACAAAAAACCCCAACAACACACCAAAAAACCCCCAAGCAAAAAATCCAAATAGCTGGGGGTTTTCCTATACATACTCAGACAAGCGTACTGTTGTAGTAAAATGAAGGCAGAAAAGGTTAAGGTTCAAGCATACTTGACTGTCGTCTTTTCTGGGTATGTTTTTGTGTAAATTATCCCGACAGTTAATTTTACACAGCATTAGAAATTATGTGAAAATACTTTACATCATGTAAGTATACATGCAAGTATTAATGGTGAATTAATCATTGAATAAGTATTCTTAAATTTTAGTTGCTTTCCTTTCCCATTTTATAGAAGTTCAACTTTGCAGTTGTTTTCCATGGAATAAGCCATGTACATCCTAATTCCTGCTCAGGTAAAATCACTTGGTGATCACGAGTGGAATAGGACTCAGCAGATTGGCGTTTTGAGCAGCCATCCATTTGAAAGCGACACTGAAATGTCCGACATCGATGACGATGATAGAGAAACGCTCTTCAGCTCCATGGACCTCTTGTCACCAAGCGGCCATTCTGATGCCCAGACTCTGGCCATGATGCTTCAGGAGCAGCTAGATGCAATCAATAAGGAAATCAGGTATGTAGCCTGAACCAGCTGTGATGCACTTATGGTTACAGCTTCAAGCTTTCTTTAGTGTATGAGTTCAGGTACCATTCGTAGCAATTAGGAAACCACTTGTACATTTAAAGGATTGAAAATGTGTCCGCTTTTCATATGAGTGTTGATTGTGTGAAGATAATAATGGCTTCTTCATTTCCTAACCATAGAAATTTCTTTCAAAAAATGTTCCAAGTGAAGAACTGCTGGCCAATTGAAGAGAAATATGATAGAGAAGGCTAACACAGGGCAAGTTTGACAGATTGCTATTCATAATCCTCTTTTCAAGGTCTTTTTCACTGTTTTGCATGACTCCTCATACTCACTAATGACCTCCTATCAGAAATGTTTTATTTTAGTGCTCTTCATGCTTTCTTCTGATAATTATTCCTATGTTACATCTCATATAAGCCACATTTTCCAAAACATGGTTTTGATTTTCTTTGGAGGCACAGTAGGTGATTTTTCATGCTCCAAGTTGGGTTATAGTGCTTGTAAATAGGTGGTGAATTTAATATATCTTAATAATTTCTGTGCAAATTTAATGGTGTGATAGAAAATCCAATGAAATACTTTAGTTAAGTGAGTTTTATAAGTGAAACCGTATTTTAGGCTCATAGCATTCTTACATGTTTTTCAAGAAAGATAACTTTTAAAAGCTTGGTGTGTGGAAGAAAATCCTCTCATTAGTGACTGTTTCTCTAGAAGGAGATGAAGGAGATTACTAAATGTGTGATTGACTTTCTGGTAATACTACAGACAGAAAGACTGGTCAAAACCAGATTACCTTTTGCCAAATCTCAGTCATTCTCTGAGAAAAGTAACTTTAAAGGGAGAACTCTGGTGGAATCTATTTAATTTGAATAACTGTACTGTTCATGGGGGAGACTTTTTGTTATAGATCTACAGCTTTGCATTTTCACTAGTCCCAGAATTTCTTCATTCAGATAGGATTGCGCTGCTATTTTCTAAAATCTCTTATTACAGCCATCAACATAGAGAGTCAAAAGAGAAATTTTGTTATTGGGAGGGTAAATCTCCTTAAAACAGTGTATGCAGAAGAGAACCTTATCCATATTTTCTGTTGTTACAAGGAAGTAAGCACTGTGACCAATTCAGGAAGCTGTAGATGTAACAAATGTATTTGTTTTAAAAAATACTAACATTTTGACAATTTAACAGGTAATTGTGTAATACAGTAAAAGGTTTTCACAAAAAATTGTACCTGCAGGTGACATAGCAGGATATTATTTGTGCCATCCTGAATCAGATCACTGTTTTACTTAACACAAGATCTTGACTTAGATGGATGGCATGAGGGGGACCAGGAGGGAAAAACCCCTCCCACTGTAGGAGAAGATCAGGTTCATGACCACCTGAGGAAACTGAATGCACATAAGTCCATGGGACCTGATGAGATGCATCCCAGAGTCCTGAGGGAATTGCCCCGATGTAGTCGCCAAGCCACTCTCCATGATATTTGAAAAGTCATGGCAGTCAGGTGAAGTCCCTGGTGACTGGAAGAAGGGAAACGTTATGACCATTTTCGAAAAGGGTAGAAAGGGAGACCCTGGGAACTACCAACCTGTCAGCCTCACCTCTGTGCCTGAGTGTCGTGGTTTAACCCGGCTGGCAACTAAGCACCACGCAGCCGCTCGCTCACTCCCCCCCCCCCCCCCTCAGTGGGATGGGGGAGAGAATCGGGAAGGGGAAAAAGGTTAGAGCCGAGGGCTGAGATAAAGGCAGTTTAATGAGAGAAAATAATAATAATAGTAATAATGAGAATGATAACAAAATATACAGAATATACAAAACGAATGATGCACAATGCAATTGCTCACCACCCACCGACCGATGCCCAGCCCGTCCCGAGCAGCGATCAGTACCCGAGCGACCGACCGACCCACCAACCCCCCCCGAGCATGACGTTCTATGGTATGGAATAGCTCTTTGGACAGTTTGGGTCCTAGCTGTGCTGTACTCCCAGCTTGTTATGCACCTGGCCGAGCAGCAGAAGCTCAAAAAGTCCTTGAGCAGTCTGAGCACTACTTGGCAACAACTAAAAACATCAGCGTGTTATCAACATTCTTCTAGTACTAAATCCAAAGCACAGCACTATGCTAGCTTCTGTGAAGAAAATTAACTCTATCCCAGCTGAAACCAGGACACTGAGAAGATCATGGAACAGATCCTCCTAGAAGCTATGCTAAAGCACATGGAGGCCAGGGACATGATTTGAGACAGCCAGCATGGCTTCACCAAGGGCAAGTCCTGCCTGACGAACCTAGTGTCTTTCTATGATGGTGTGACAGCATCAGTGGACAAGGGAAAACCAATGGATGTCATCTATCTGGACTTCTGCAAAGCCTTTCACACGGTCCCCCACAACATCCTTCTCTCTAAATTGGAGAGATATGGATTTGATGGGTGGACTGTTCGGTGGATAAGGAAGTGGCTGGATGGTCGCATCCAGAGGGTAGTGGTCAATGGCTCGATGTCCGGATGGAGACCGGTGACGAGTGGTGTCCCTCAGGGGTCCGTACTGGGACTGGTGCTGTTTAATATATTCATCAATGACTTAGACAGCGAGATCGAATGCACCCTCAGCAAGGTTGCGGATGACATCAAACTGAGTGGTGCGGTTGACACACCAGAAGGACGGGATGTCATCCAGAGAGACCTGGACAGGCTGGAGAGGTGGGCCTGTGTGAACCTCATGAGGTTCAACAAGGCCAAGTGCAAGGTCCTGCACCTGGGTCGGGGTAACCCCCAGTATCAGTACAGGCTGGGGGAAGAAAGGATCAAGAGCAGCCCTGCCGAGGGGGACTTGGGGGTGCTGGTGGATGAAAAGCTGGACATGAGCCGGCAATGTGCGCTGGCGGCCCAGAAGGCCAACCGTATTCTGGGCTGCATCAGGAGAAGCGTGGCCAGCAGGTCGAGGGAGGTGATTCTGCCCCTCTACTCTGCTCTGGTGAGACCTCACCTGGAGTACTGCATCCAGCTCTGGAGCCCTGCATCCAGCTCTGGAGCCCTCAGCACAGGAAGGACATGGAACTGTTGGAGCGGGTCCAGAGGAGGGCTACTAAAATGATCCGAGGGCTGGAGCACCTCTCCTATGAGGACAGGCTGAGGGAGTTGGGCTTGTTCAGCCTGGAGAAGAGAAGGCTGCGGGGAGACCTGATTGCGGCCTTTCAGTACCTAAAGGGGGCCTATAGGAAAGATGGGGATAATCTTTTTAGTAGGGCCAGCTGTGTCAGGACAAGGGGTAATGGTTTTAAACTAAAACAGGGTAGATTTAGAGTGGATATAAGGAGGAAATTCTTTACAACGAGGGTGGTGAAACACTGGAACGTGTTGCCCAGAGAGGTGGTGGAGGCCCCATCCCTGGGAACATTCAAGGCCAGGTTGGACGGGGCTCTGAGCAACCTGATCTAGTTAGCAGTGTCCCTGCTCACTGCAGGGAGGTTGGACTAGATGACCTCTAGGGGTCCCTTCCAACCCAAAACATTCTATGATTCTATGATTCTATGATTCTATGATTCTATGCTAGGTACAGTTTTGTCTCAAAAAGGAAGTAAGAGTGCAACATTGTATGTAGACATTTTTCCTGGAGGTACGCTGAGAGTAGTTTATTTCCCCTACTGCTAAGCTTATACTGAAGTATAGACTTTCATTACCATCACCATCATTATTAAAGAACCAGGTAACTAATTTTGTGAGGGTTTATATTTTTCAGGAATAATGATTCTACAAGGAATAAACTCTACTGCATTTCACATTTTCTTGGTTTGTTTTTTTTTTCTTGACAAACACTCTGAGGGTTTATCAAATGATTGGAGATAATTTATTAAGAGATTAAAAATGCATTTTGCCTTAGATTTGCTTTATTATAGAAGATGATTCAGAATTTAGATTACTAAAATGAAAAAATGTTTGTTATAATTCCCTCTCAAAATATTTGCCTTTAAGTTCCTGCCATGCCTCATTTCAGAAAGAACCGTAGCCATTTTATAGAAATTTTGAAATGGATGTTAGGGAAGAAGACTTATCACAGCATAGGAATTTGTAGGTTTCTATTTTCAATCTATTATGGTTTCATTTAACGTACTTGCTTCACTTCACTCAGAAAAGACGACTTCACAGTTTCAGCCTCCCCAGACTTCGTATTCTCTCATTTAGCCTTGATCCTTCATACTTTTTCCTCTTCACAAGAAAAGACTCTTTCTAACATGGGTTTATGGGCAAAGGTCTTACAAAGAACTGTTCTATTTTAAACATATTTTATCATTCTAGATGCAATCACGATTAAAAACCAAAACTAAAGAACCCAGTGGAAGCAACCTATTGAGGGTATATATGTTTAAGAAGCTTATATTAGTTGTTAACAAGAGACCTATTTTAATGAAACACACTTAAAAACTCAGTGCTTTAGAAACAACTGTAATTTTTTCATCAGTCTGTAGGGATGAAATGGACAAATTGTTTTTTCATGTTCTTGTTTTATTAATGTGGATTGTCTTAGCAATTCCCTTCTTAAAGGCCCAATTTCATTTGACTGTAAATTTGTGTTCACGCTTTAGCAACAGAAAATCAGATGAAGCCAAATTAAGATTGGAATTAGTTTCCTATGGTAAACTGGATTTTTAACCCCACCTCCCCTATACTGTCTCCTTTGCAAAGGAACCAGTCTTCCTGAAATGTCATATGTTGAGTCTTCTTGTTGGGCAGATTCTTCAAACAGTTTTTGAGGATGAAGGAAATAAGAAAAAGAATTTTATAATTCTGGTGATTAAAAATACCCTTTTCAGTATTATTTTGGAGTTGATCTATGCTATTCAAGTTTGCTTTCTTTTTCTTTTGAATCTTATTTTTAAGGAAACATTTTTTAGTTTTGCTTTTGGGGTGTGCAGCGACAAATACAACCATGTTCTTCTTTAATAAGGTTAATCCAAGAAGAGAAAGAGTCAACAGAACTGCGTGCCGAAGAGATAGAGAACAGAGTGGCCAGCGTGAGTCTGGAAGGCTTAAATCTGGCCAGAGTCCACCAAGGTACATCCATTACTGGCTCAGTGACTGCATCGTCACTTGCAAGCTCATCTCCTCCCAGTGGACACTCAACTCCTAAACTCACCCCTCGCAGTCCAGCCAGGGAGATGGACAGAATGGGGGTAATGACACTGGTAAGAAACTTTGTGACGCTAATTTTAGGTTTCTAGTATTAAATAGTTCATCTTTTCACTGTATAAATGGCTTATGCCTCCAATTCTTTATTCACCTCTTCATCATACATACAAATTTCCTAGAATATGGACGTTTGGGTGGTTTGGGTTGTTGTTACTGTGGTTTTGAGCATTGGATGATTCACGAGTGTCATAATGATCTGAGGATCAAGGGCCTTCAGCATACAGGCAGTGGAATTAATAATGAACAGACCTGGTCATTGGAATTACTGTAATCAATTTACGTGTAAAAAATATTTACTAATTAAAAGCTCTAAAGTAATACAGTTGTTACACAGTAGTCTGTGGGACTATTGCTGAGTTTAAACCTCCAATAAATGTCAAGAAGATATTAAACCTACTGCTTCATATATGTGATCATTTGTATATGCTTCTGTATTTGGTATACTCTTTTATACTTGCAGCATTTTGTATCTGTTCTTCATGACAGTATATCAAGCACTTGAGATAAGTGCTTTGTTTTCCAGTAATTCGACTGAGATATTTCAACATTGCAAGCAGCACACATAAGTAGATACTAAGCCATCAAATTATTATGCAAAGCATTTCTAACATTACTGTACCTTTGAAGACATATTCTGAAATGTCTGGTTTGATTTGAAAAGGGATTTGCAAACAATTTAATTTGGTCCTAGTCAAAAAGAAACAGTGCAACAGTCAAGTAAGTGAAGGTAGTGTATATTGACATATTCAAGTTGTACAACTTTGACAGGAGTGCAGACATAAGATACAGTGTTCAGTGTGGGCTACAAACCAGTTTGGAGCCTGAGTCGACTTCATCCTGTTAAGCACTGGGAGAGAATCAAAGTAGCCCACTTTGCTACATACAGTGAGGAGAATGGGATATGTGTAACCCCATTTTTAATTTTTCATTTCTCTGATAATCTGAATGTCATCAATGTCCCCTTGTGGGGGACACTGATTCCCTGTGGAGCCTCTTAGGAGAGGGGAAGTGAGCTTTGATCTTCAATCAGAAAGCAGAAGTTAACTCTCCTAGCTGAGAAGGTTGCTAAGAACAGCTGGGAGGGGAGCCTGGCTGTTCATTCTGCTCTGATGGGAGTAGGGACTTCTGTCTACCATCATCTAGCCAAGTGTTCCCTTTTCCTAGGAACCATTTTTATCCACCTCTACCCCTCACAGTTTAGGATGGTGCTTTCTTGGGAGCTAAGGACAGCAGAGAGGAGGTCAGGGCTGGCAGTTGTGGGAGACTGTGGCACTGATTCTTTGCTGCCCTCAGTTCCCACTGCAGAACAGCAGAAATGAAAATGTTGGTGGGCACAGACCATTGTGGAGGGAGTGGGTATGCAGGCTGCCACAGTGCCACCCACTTCTCCAAAGCAGCACCTTCCCAAATATGCAGTTTGGCTTCATTTCAGCAGCCATTTAAACTAAGCAATCTGGCTACAGGCAAATGACAATGGTTAAACTGGCCTTCCAGCAGACACCTGTGCTGCCTGGTTGCCTTGATTTGGACACAGTAGCTTTGGGTCAGAAGGTTCATCAGATTCAAATACAAAATGACAGCATTGCCTCTGCGCTTCAGGTTGCCATGGCCTCAACTGGCACCCAGCTCTAGCTGTGCTAAAGCTCAGATGGAGATGTCTCTATGTGTTGTAGTTGGATTCTTGACATACCATAAGCTGTAGAAGTAGCGCCCCACTGCATGCTCAATGGCAGAGCCCACAACTTTGTTCACCCTCATCAACCATTTCAGGACACTTCTGCCCTGCACTGTTTCAGCAGGGGTTCAGTGTTGAATATCATCTCCTTCCTGGCTGGGGACAGACACAACAGGCTATCTGACATCCTCTAAGTGGAAACTTTTATTTGGGAAGAGCTCTGTAGAGGTTTGGTCTCTAGAGCACAAATTGCCAAATGATCCTGTAAAAGTTGGCTGGAGGAGCAATACTGCATGAGTTTCCACAGGCCAGGTCCATGCAGTAAATAAATTCTGCAGGGTATCTTCAGCTTTCCTTGAATGAATGAGACATCTACCAAAAATAAAAATTAAAAGGGGATAGCACAAGGCATGTTCTAGCAGCCTTCTATTGCCAAATAATGTTGCAGTAAAGAAGGTGGATGAACTTGTATCCGTTAACTGAAAATGCCAGTCACATTAATAGTGATAACTGGAGAGAAAGACCCCTTTTTCAGACATGGTATTTGTTGATATTTTGTGTTTATACTTGGTGAGACACCAATACATTTATAATATTAGATAAAACTAAAAAAAAAAAAAAAAAAAAAAAAAAAAAAACCAAAAAAAACCAACACCAAAACTCTGTGTTGGGGGTAATAGAAGGATTTATATGAAAACTCCAAAAATAAAAGGCACACTATAAGCTTGAAATGTCCTATTCTTTCCTAAGCTTATAAAAATGAAAGAGATTGTAACTTAAGAAGAAATAGCTGCTTTCCCATATTGGCATATTTGTCAGGAATTATTTTATGTTATGACACCAAGTGTATAATTAGTATATAATACGAATAGCATTAAATTAATGAAATGTCCCCTTCCCACTTCTGAATATGAGAACAATGAATGTACGGCATTTTGTTATGCTCAAATAAGATTTATTAATCATTCTTTTTTTGTTGTTATTGCTTTTGTTACCAATCTAAGCCAAGCGACCTAAGGAAACACCGGAGAAAGGTATGATACTTGGGGGTTTTTTTTACACTTGGAAGAGCACATTTATCATATTCCTCTGCTATTTAGATAACGGGGTTCCTTGCCAGCCACTGCATGCTCTCTGCTCCTTTTTGTTTGATTCCTGAATATAATCATTTTAATCCTACCTGGAAAGGCTTGCAGGGGTCACAGCTAAGCCATAGAATCAAGGCCCACCACTGATACCTTGGAGTGGTAGCCTCTACACGCAAACTTAAAGGAACGCAATTAAAAACAAAGTGTGGACACAAAAGAATTACCTTCAAATGTATTTTGGCCATTCTTGCTGGAGGAACCAAAGTCAGATTACTTGAAATCTTCTGTGCAATATAAAGTTGATTACAGAATTGGCACTGAATATGGGATTTATTTTTACGTGAGAGGAGACAATATTTAAGATAAATCATTATATGCTGTGATAGAACTCCTTTTTGTTCATGTCTATTTTCATGCATTCTGACTATTCTGTTAACAGGCTGTGGAGAGAGTGGTCCTGTTTATATCTCTATTTACCTTCTCCCTTACATCCCTGAGAAACTTTGTTTACTTGAATAATCCTGTTTAATGCAAGAGGCTCGCTCATACCTAAGGTTATTTTCATGTTTAGACCTTTACTAGATCAACCTGTATGGCAAAAAAGGAATTAATTTTGCCTCCAAGTGTAATCTCTTTTATTTCAAATATATACTTTAAGCTGCCGTATTTAAGCAATTGCTCTTTCCCAATAGTCTCTTTAAAAAATAAGAATCCTTACAATTTTCTCAAAAAATCACACTTGAATCCATACACGCTTCAGTTCATTTGACAAATTCATGTAGCATATGTTGAAACTTTCTTGAAAAGCTAATATGCTCTCATGGAGTTCCTCTCCCACAGATTGCAGTAGTTGAAGAAGATGGACGTGAAGATAAAGCCACAATCAAATGTGAAACTTCTCCTCCCCCAACACCCAGAGCTATCAGAATGACTCATACCCTTCCTTCTTCATACCACAACGATGCCAGAAGGTAAGATATTTGTAACATGAATTGGTACTTCACTGTTTTACCGCCCATTATTCTCTTCAAATCATGTTGTTTAACTATTCTAAAATGACCTGATTTTTTCATGTTTCTAAATCATTTAGGGGAAGAAGATGTGATGGTTTCACTTGTGGGGAGATTATTACTGAAGTATAACAATTTTTTTATAGAGCTGCTTAAGAAAAAAAAAAATTACCTATAAATTTTGACGTTATTTATTCAATTTCTTTGTTATCATTTTGTAGTAGTTTGCCTGCTTCACTGGAGCCAGAAAGCATTGGTCTTGGCAGTGTCAATAGCAGCCAGGACTCCCTGCACAAAGCTCCCAAGAAGAAAGGAATCAAGTCTTCAATAGGACGTTTGTTCGGTAAAAAAGAGAAGGCTCGACTTGGACAGCTCAGTAAGGAATTAGTGGTAACAAGCCAAGATCACCATTTCACAGTCATTTTTCCATTTTTAATTTTGATTATTTTCAGTTTTCCAATTTACTGATTTTTCTCTTCAGTCTGGCAGAACCTTCCCATTAAACTTCATTGCTATCAACAATTATATTTGTCAGGCGTTTGCTACGACTGTAACACAGATGAAAGGAGGCTTCTGGCACAAATTACTAGAGTCATCATCTTCACTGAACCTACTGCTTCAATACTCTCTTGAGTTAGGGTAAAAAGTGCTAACAGGTGTCTGTTCTCAAATAATCAAAATAAAGAGGAGGTGGGAAAGTAGTAAGTAATAAACCACTATAAGGGGTGTAACTATGTGATATGGAAGGTGCTTACAAGTAAACGTAGTTGCTTTTCAGATTTCATTATGTCCATAGATGTCTGCTAGTGCCTGTCACTGAATGTCCTCATCACACTCTTTCAATTACCACTGCTGCTCACAGCGATGCTTTGTTTTCTTCCTACTTGTTCTGCCCTTTTCCCTTGCCAAGACCTTACTCTAATTCATTCTTAGTAAAAATTTTCCTCTGTGATATTCATTCCATAGGATGTGTCTATATCCCGTGCAAAAAAAAAGTCAGTCATAGCATAATTTTATATAACTAGCTTAGGTGGCATAAGCAATGGAAGGTGAAGTGAAAGTCTGCATGCCCAGATGGGCAAATATATCCTTAGTCTATATTGCTAGGCTATCTGATTTAGCTAGATTAAGATTAGCATATATAGACGTGCCAGCGCAAGGATCAAATTGGTATAGATGTGTCAGTAAAATAGAAATATTAGCTCTCCCCTGGTCACAAAGATGTCAGTATGAATTTGTGAGGCACTACATTTTTACTGCCATGGTGACCACATAACACCTGTAAAAGAATTTTAAGAGTTTACAGTAACTGTAAATGCTTAAGCAATATGTAAACCTGAAACTAAAAACCGGAATTCATAATAAAACATGTCCTTATCACTACTAACAAACCCATCACTAAAATCATACAGAATAAAATAAAGTAATATTAAGGTCAAAATAGCAGGGTAAAATCAAATAACTCAGCATTCTCCGTTTATACTCCAACATTTCTCTTCTCTGCCTGTGAGAACCTTGTGTTCTTGAAAAAAAAAAATAATTTCTAATCGCATTTTTAATTCCCTTTTTTCTCACTATGGGAAGAATAAAACTGATTTAGTCAATCTTTTTCATAGTTTAATGTATTTCAGCATCTATTAAAAGAGTCTCTCAAATACACCTGCATGTCACCATCTGCAGTGATGGAGAATTTTATAACTTTAGATAGTGTTAGGAATTCACATTTACATTCCATAAAACCAATTTTATTGATACTGATGGATTATGCATAATAATCTGAGATTTCACAGTAACTCAGGAACACAGAGGACAAAGATGTAATAAATGTGTTGGTCTTCCCTGCAGTTCCTTGCAATGTTCAGCAAAAATAAAATAACTTTAAAGATTGTCTCGAGAGCAATGTGATCTGGCAATAGATTAATTGTTTAATAATATCCAACTTTATTAATAAAACATATATATAATTGGATAAAGCCTATTTGTAATTCTCAGCACTAGCTCATGAAGTTGCAAAAAGATATTAGTGAAGATTTGCAATAAATGAAATTTATGTGGCTTCCATCCTTTAGCTCAACAGAAAAGATTTCAGTATAAAGCGTGTTTTAATTAAGCAAACCAGGTTTACAGGCATGTATAAAATTAACAGTAGGACTGTTAACTGACCAAAAAGTAGGAGCAAAATATGTTTAGAAATTGAAACAACATTGAGGCACTGTATTAGAGTAGTTTTTCTCGTCTTAATTTTTAAGATACCAAAATAAAAAAAAAAAAAAAAGAGTGGCAGTTTCCATTCAGTGGCAGTTCTTTAAAGACAAAACAAAACTTAAAAAAACACAATCATGGTAGTACTTCAATCAATTCCATGACAGGTATGCTATCTGTGCAGCTATATAATTAATAGTCCTATATATAGTAAGGTACTATATCACAGAAATTGAGGTAAGTCCTATCATCACTGCACTGCAGTATATTTGCAGTTTTCATAACCTAAATTTATAACACAAAATCAATAAAAGAATCTCATTTAATTCCTTGCTTAAATTTAACATTCTAATTTGATATAGATACAGTTATATTTTTGAATATGGAAAATACCTTTTCTTCAATAGCACATCAAATACTGAAGAAGTAATAAATGTAATTTTAAGCCTCAGAAAAATGGATTTGTTTTCTTACATGCATATTTGCACATGCACACAATTACACTTAAAGGAGCACTTTAAAAGTTCATGTCAATGCAGAAAATATAAGGGATCCCAGTGATATTATACATTGTAAGTACACGTAATACTTCTGTTACTAATTCTATAATGTCCGTAAATCACATGTAATATATACTTGTATTTAAGAAGCAATATTGGAGCCTCCAAAATTTTACCACTTCCTTCAACAGAGCCAGGCTATCACCGAGAAGATTTCCTCGCTCTTCATTCCCTGCAAAACTCTGAAGTTATTCATTTTCAACTGCTAAACTTACCAGAGTTTCATTATTTTATAATTTGCTACTTTTGCCATGTCTGCTAAACCATTTGTGTTATTGTTCAAAGGCAAATTCGTGCCTTAGGAGATCTTTCTTAGAATCAACATTCAAGATTTCTAGATTCTTCAAGATTTATTTATTGGAGAAAGGAAAAGGAATGTTACAGGGAGCACAAGTGCCTTTTATTTGACAGGCTGAGATTGTTGGGCTTGTTCAGCCTGGAGAAAAGAAGTCTGCAGGGAGACCTGATTGCGGCCTTTCAGTATTTAAAGGGAGCCTATAGAAAAGATGGGGACAATCTTTTTAGTAGGGACAGCTGTGACAAGACAAGGGGTAATGGCTTTAAACTAAACCAGAGTGGGTTTAGACTGGATATAAGGAAGAAATTCTTTACAATGAGGGTAGTGAAACACTGGAACGGGTTGCCCAGAGAGGTGGTGGAGGCCCCATCCCTGGAAACATTCAAGGCCAGGTTGGACGGGGCTCTGAGCAACCTGATCTAGTTAGTGGTGTCCCTGCTCACTGCAGGGAGGTTGGACTAGATGACCTCTAGGGGTCCCTTCCAACCCAAAACATTCTATGATTTCTTTTTTTTATTTATTTGGTTGGTTGGTTTTAAACTTATCCAGTCTTCTCTCACTTGGGGAATACCACACTAGACACTTAAATATTCTTCCCATGTCACATTTTAAATATTTTAGTCCCTACAACAAACACTACGTTACAAGGATTTTTAGCCCTGCCCAGGGAAGCTGATCTGCATGGTGTATACAAAGGTCGGCTTGTTAGGAAACATTTAGCGTGGCCATCTGCGTGCCTAAGACACTGACAGGCACAGTCACTACACCCAATACCATGTGCCCCAGGTTATTTAAAAGGCCAGATGTGTTTGTCTTGTGGCAAAGTCCATTATGCCAAGAATACTTTCCAGACTGTGATAAACCCTCATTGCACTGCACTCGTGCCATCTCTATCTAACACACAGCGAACTGCTCTCTCAGAAAGGTGGGATATATTGATACAGCAGTTGGCGAAATTAAAAACTTACTCCAGCGTCAGCAAGAAATATTTCATGAGATAGTCTGTAAAACTTTGAAAGGCAGAGGAAGTAAAGCAAAGTGTAAGTTCATTTGTGATTGGAGGCATCGTTCTCATCATGAGACTTGCAGAAGTAATGTCCTTTTTAATAAAGAAAAATTCTGTCTAGATGAGCAAGAGTGTTAAAACTACACCTGCTTTGAAAGGACAGCTTAAAGCCAGGCTTTTCTAAGTTAATATCATAAACAAGATACAGCAGTAAGTTTTGTTCTCACTTGATTGAGGTGCATGTAAATGTGACTTGTTAAAGGCTGTGATGCTATTTCACTATATAATATTTATGCCTTATTTTATGGTTAAAATCAATGAATCAGAATAGAAAACTTTTAATTTATACTGTGCTTTCTTAATTATGCCAGTGTCTGCTCTACAATTGTTCATTATCCATTAGCTGAGAAATAAGAAGTTGCCATTGCCCAACGGAGTCAAGCACTAGCGTTTACTGTACTTTTGTCTTCCGTCTTGTGTCAGCTACGCACCTTCCAAAGAGCAGCACAGGTGGAAAGCAGCCTTCAAAGAAGTGCTGCAGCCTCTCTCTGCACACATACGTGTGCAAATGAGAGGACAGCCTACAGCCAGAGCCAGGAGACTGTACTGACAGCTCCATGCGCAGGTCCCTTTCTCCTTGAATCCAGGCGGTGATAAAAATTCAGAGCATGTCTCCACTTCTGCACCAGAAAAGTCACGTTAGCGGAGTTATTGTATGATCAGCATGGATCAGACAATACCAGTCATGTCCTTAGTTTATAATATAATTTTATTTTGGTCCAGGTGTCCTGGCTTACTGCAAGCTTCCCTTGTCACTCTATGCAAGTTATTCAAATTCCCATGACTTTGACAGGAATTAGGTGCCTACAGGGCACCTCCAGGGAGGCCCAGGAGGCATTTTACTTCTCTAACAGATTCTTTATGTCATCTCTGGCTTGGGAGTTTGAAGGGATAACAACATCAAAGACTCTAAGAGCAAAATGAATATTACAGCTGAGTATTACAACTTTAAGTGATTCTGTATTATGTCAGTAATAATGAGACAGTTCTTGAGATGGTGCTTTCGTTAGTGCATTTCCTAACTAAGATTAAAAAATGGTGAGGGCATCGCTTACTTAGGACCGTGAGAGTGAGCCTTAGGAGGCAAAGGAAAACAGGCAAAGGGCATCAGGGAGCTCTTCTCATACATTTCTGCTAAACACAAGGAGAAGGAACCAATTTTTCACTCTACTTCTACTCTTTCCCTTGTAGTAAATGCTTGTCAGAATTTACTTCTGTAGGTGATATATGTTCTCCACAAACAGCAGATGTCATGGCTTAAGGAAACAAACATAGATTATGGTGGCCAGTGGGAGGGGGGTTGAAGGGTTGAGGAGGGGAACAACTGGGAAAGAGCTATGGCAAAATACAGTGGGGTTTGTTTTGGTTTGGTTTGGTTTGTTTTCCAGGAGGTTACATGGAAACAGAGGCAGCAGCTCAGGAATCTCTGGGATTAGGCAAACTTGGAACCCAAGCTGAAAAGGACCGAAGACTAAAGAAAAAGTGAGTACCGTTTTCATGTGGCTTTCATTGGATCAGACTTGACTCACAGGTCAGGTTTTGTGTTTGTTTTATGCAGACATGCAGACATGTAATGAGAAGCAAAGCCATCTACTATGGCAGTTTACGACTTAGCGTGTTTTTTCCAGTGTAGAAGTTTTTGAAGTTGCATATAAAATATAGGGAAAAATATTTAGAGTCTGTCAATTGTACAGTAGTGTTTCATTTGTGAAACAACATAGGTTTATGAGAAAGAGACATTTTCTATTTCACATTGTCATTAATTCCGTGCCATTTGCCTTCCATGCAATTCTTAAAAATAGGCAGGCATTTAATGATTCACTATATAGACTTTTCAGATGGGAAAAAAAAGATTTTTTGCATTATCTATTGAACACATGATTATATCCGTCTATAGAAGTCAAAGGCTCCCCATAAATGCTAGCAGCTTCACTTTATTTTTGCCTGTCAGCAAATGGCAACCTAGCCTTTTGTTCACACAAATTATGTAATAATTTAATGCTGTCTTTGATGCACCTCCTTGTAAAACCAATACACTGACTCATAGGAGCTGCCAGGAGCTAAGGAAAATGATTGAAATAAAGCCACAAACACAGAAGAAACCTCTTGGCAGCATCACAGTTCCAACGTAATTAGAGGGTGTCAGAGAAAAAAGATGGTACTTAAAAATGACTTTGCAAATTCATTCTGTAAACAAACAGGTTTATTTTTCATCCATAACCATTAACTGTAGTGTTATTATTTGTATTCTGAAAGCTCCATTTTTAAAATTTGAAGTGGTTTCAGGTTTCTTTCCATCTTTTAATGTTCCTTTGCAAAGTTTCAAGAGAATTTACAATTCTAATCTGAAGAATCTAGGGATAAAGTTTCAGCTTTAAATTTATATGTAGAATATTTTTAATCATTACTTTCATATCAAGCTCCTGATGAAATGTAACTTTAAATGTACACATCCATGAACTGTACAAATGTAAGCGTTCCATTTAAATCAGCCTCAATTTAGCAATTAAAGTTGATGTTTCTTACCTGTACATTTTATCACACATTAGACATTTAGAAATATGGATGTAAAGAGTGTATTACTATGCTTTTCTACTAATCTAGAAAGCAACTTTGAGACCGACATTACCATCTATAAAGAATATAATTGAATTTTCAGTAGCCTATTTTTTGCAGTCCCTATTTATCTTCCAGCTCTGAGGACTGAAGGTACCACAGTACTGAAATCACTTTGAAGGGATGAATGTGTTCACTTTCTCATATGTTAGTTCCTTAAACTGGATAAAATAATATAAGACTTGACACATAGTACTGCATATATGACATGACTACTTCATATAAGAGAGTGCCTACCAAGTTTTGGGTCTGGAAATAGTAGGCGTACAGGTAATCTGTTATTAGGTTTCGGTCTAATCTCACACAATCAGACTTTTCCATGCTTTCTGCTTTTCAAGTCTTTCCTTTTTTACTCCTGTGTCTGTCTGTCCTCAGTTTGTTATGGATTAGATATAATCAAAATATTCTCTGCTGGAAGGAAAGGAATCTTTCCTTTGTGACTATCTAGTCTAAACTGTATACTATTTATCCTAAGCATATATTATATACCTATGCCATGAAGACTTTTAATTTTTTCCCTGTTCCTTTAGATTTGTCTGTCTTCATAGGTTCTCACTTTGGAATCCTCACAACTGCTTTTAAGATTCCTCTTAATTTACTATAAGAGAAAGGTTAACATACATTGCTAGTTTATATAAATATAATATAGTTGTAGAGGAACTTTAATAAATGTAACGCTTTGTGTTAGAGATAATTCAGTTAGAATCTCATGTATATGATAGTCATTGGGGTGCCAAGAGTGTAAGAGAATTAACATTTCCTTGTAAGAAATGCACTCGGGTATTTGCATGTCTTACCTTGGAAAGTATTAAGTTGAAACAGTCCAGAAAGTAATTTAAATTAAAAGTTTGTCTCAGAAGGCCAGATTCCTTTTTGCCAACGCTTAACAGCGCATAACTCTGTCTAGAAGTAGAGCCTTCACATATTGACAGTAGCTGCAAGATTACGGATCTGGGTTACACAAATGAGAATACTGTGCTGTGTAACATTAAGGATGATAGTAACGTCTATGAAGTCTTTATAAGAGGTATTAAGAGAACTCTGAGAATCATTTGCTATCTCGTGATGTAGCAGTAAGATTGAAGTCCAAGCGTTTGATTCCTTTTTACTGCTAAACAGGCCCTACAAGCCCTGCAGACACTAAGCCCAGCCTCCAGAACAGAGAGAGCAGAGCACTCCACCTTGTAAGGATTTCTATGGGTGGTTTAGATTAGAACATAAAACCCCAAGAGAACCAGGCCCACCAGAAGGATAGTTAGAGGGTAGGCTAAAGCAGGGAAGCACTCCTTTCTATTACGTTTCAGGTCTGGGAGAGCTTTCTTCATGCTGGCTTTGTCACATCCTTCAGGAAAAAAAAAAACAAAAAAACCCCAAAAAACAAAACAAAACCAACAGTGATCCCAGAGCCAATTCCCTTTTCTGTAAAGCAAGAATACCACACACTGAACTTGTGTTTCTCTCTTGCACACATAAGTCAAGTGAAATGGCTTTCAGCCCTGTTAACTGCTCAACAAACTTCTCTTTCAGTTCAGTGGTAGTTCTGGAGCAGGAAAGCAAGGATTCTCCCCTTGACATGAAACCAGAGGTCTGATTCATCACTGTGACCAACACATTCCCAGAGTACTCATTAACCTCACCAGAGTTTGCTATTAGCTTTGAGTTAGTAAATTAAAATTGGATAGAAGTTATTATAAAAGGACGAATTCCTTTTAAAATGCTATCCATTGTATTTCTTTCAGCTGGATGAATCTCTTAAGTGAAAAAAAAAAATACCTTAAAATGCTAAAATTCTAATTTTGCATTTTTTAATGTATTCAACTGCATCAGTAATTCAGCAAGGATGCTCCTACCCCAGGGATAAAGAAGCACCATGTTTCAAATTGTCAGCCTCTGCAGCCAGTAGGTGCTAATGGTCCACCAGGTGTCCCGGCCACCTGATCCCTGAGTAGCAAGCACGTGCATTAACCCTGCTCTGGCATCATGGAGTTACAAACACACTGCAGTGTGTTGTATTCTTTTGGCACAATTTACATGCATAGAATAGATGACTGAAAAATACATTTCATTCTGAAAAGTTTTATGAGAGAATATGACAATTCTGGAGACCAATTCTCTCAATGGTGATTATAGTGTCATTAACCTAAATTTCAAAGTTTTCCTGCTTCTTGCTTAGAAGATGCTATTTAGATGTAAAATTTCTTTCAGTTTCAATTGACTACTTAGGCATCGTTAAAATGTGATTAACAGTTTGTCTCACTGACATTTATAAACCTCAAACAAGAGTCTCTATTCATCCAACATTTGGTTATTACAGTAGATTTATTAGGAACAAGTCTTTCTCCTGAGGCATCAAAGAGAAATGAAGGAAGCCATGTAGAATTTTTTAATTAGACCCAACATGTTCCTAAAATCATCTGAAAAGTTGAAAAGTGAAAAGCAACTTAAGTTGCCTGAATCATCCATAAATGTTTACTGTCTGGGGTATTAGGAATGTTTAGGGTGTTACTCCATTATTTGTTGCAAATAAGTGATGTTGGGGTGTGACAAGAATAATGTACTGTATTTTTATTATTCAAACTAACCTTTATGTTACACTTCACTTGTTCTGTACAAAAGCTGTTAATATTTTGCATACAATGTCTTCTGCCTTTTGTCTGACTCTCAGAGACTGTTTGGCTAACAAGAAAACTCCGAGTTTAGCACTAAAAGCATTAATGGTGTTGATACCCTCAATGTGACCATTACAATCGAGTCCCCTAATGATTCAAATAATTTGCACTCATCTAAATTATAAATTTTATTGGTTAAGATATACTTTCCAGAAGGCACCCATCACCGAAATGAGGAATGGAGCTTTTCTCTTAGTACTTTTTTTCTAGTGAGTAATCAGTCTCCCTGTGAAAAATGGTTACCTAATTTCCAGTTCTGAATTTTGTAGGTACTTTGTCTCTGTGACTGTGTATACACTATCCCAGCTGTTCATAAGCTCATCCTTCATGGGTGTTCTTGCACCAGATAACATGACAGTGCACAATAACTTGGCCTTGGCATTCACTCAGGGTTGTCATGATAGCCCAGGCTGGGACCCAGCATAGGAAGTTTCAGGCCAGTCCAGGTTCTATTCCAACCCATAAAGGTTCGCAGAGGGTTCGGATACAGGCATAGTGTGCTCTGGGGCAGCAGAAGTTGATCAGCGTGTATCCCACAAGACAATTCATACCTCAGAAAAAGAGTAGATAACACTGTGCATATAATCAAATAATCTGTATCCCCCTTAAAAACACGTATCCCCACTGACCTCATCTCAGGTAGCAAATTAAGGCACTTAGCAGAAGCTCTATAACTGTTTTACTGTCCTTTTCACTAAAATACCATATGATGAACCCTTTATAAAAGTCTTCTTTAACAATGAACTCAGCCAAACTTGAAACATTATCAACAAATAGAGCCAGGTTTGCTTCCGTTTTTGCTATAACTGTCCTAGTGAACATCAAGTGTATTCTCCTTGTCCACAGTTTTGCTCAGCAATGATGTCAAGTTGTCCTTACCCAAAAGCCTCACTGGTGGCAAATACAGCTGTAAAGAGTCTTGCTTTGTCTTTCAAAGTGCAGTATAGCTCTGGGTGCCAGTAATATATATGCCTTTCAAATGTGATGTTTGTTATGATCTGCAACAATACGCAATGTTGCAGCAAGTATCTGCCTGAAGAAGGAAGCACGCTGAAGACAGACAAGACATGCATGTCTTCTGTGTTGCATAAAAGTATGTAGCGGTTGGTCATAAACACTGATATTTCACCAGGTGTGTTTATTTCATCCTGTGCAAGGCACCAAAATAAGGCAAGGTTTGACAGACGTTTAAGTGCTATGTCGTCCTAGATTGCCACATGGAGGTAGGTTTGACCTGTACACGTTGCTAGTACAATTTGAGATTGGCCTATGCCATCACTTCCTCAGCAATCCCAAATACAAATTATCTCCATGAAAAAAATTTTGCATGCAAGTCAGCTAGCCTGGATCATACTGACAGGGTTCCAGCACATAAGCTGATAAATTCCCCAGTTTATTAATATGAGTGTACGAATGACAATCATTACTTACTTCATAGCCGATGAAAGAACTGTGCTGTGTCATAATGCTATCATTCCTAGTCACCTGGCGGTGTTAGGATGAGTCAAGAGCAGAGCTTTAGTTTCACTTTTTTCTTCAATTTTGTTTGATTTGACTCTGGACAAGAATCTATTCCACATTTCCAAAACAAGCTTAAGACGTGAGGTTTACATTTTCCAAGGAAAGTCAAAGTAAACCATTCTTTCCTATGAACCTGTTTTGGGGAGATTTATTGCACAGGTACAGGCTTTTCTTTACCAGGTATAGCCTCCTGCCTTCAGGTGGACTGCAGAAGAGCCTTGATATGCCAGGACACACGCATATACTTACATACATGCATAAGGACTTGTAAAATCAAGACCTAAGTAATCATCATATGTAAAATTATGGTGTAAAAATAAATTCTTAGTATTCATAGCCTTATAATTAACCTTGCAGAGAGAATTGCAATGCTGTTAAGGCTCAGCTGACTACAGTGACATACATACTAAACAGCAGTAACTTCCATATGAACAGAAGAGCATGTTGTATTAATTGACTCTTCTTCCTTTCTACCTAGAAAAAAATAGAATTATAAATGTTGATAAGTTCCGTTGATAAATTTGAAAAATTCCTAATAATGCTTCAGTCCTTTTGTTGGTTTTCATTTGTATATATCCTTCAAAAATTGGGAGGTGATAGAGAGAAGTCACAAAAAATAGGCCTCAGGTTGTGGTAATCAACATTTAAATAAAATCAGTAAAAGAAAACAGAACACTGGGACTTGAATTTTTTACAGGCAAATCTGAGTTTTAGATCCCTGTCAACAGGCTACTTGAAAAAATGTCTAGGCAGACCTTTTTGTGGCATAAGAGTTTGAAATGCTTAGTTCTCATTTAGTTGCTTTTGAGTCCACACAATGCCCCTTTAATTAGGTTTTATGAGTGCAACTGCAATTAGGATTTGACATAGTGTATTTGTGACTACAAATAATCTCTGTCCTCTGCAGTATACAAATAGCTGTTTCTAATGATTTTCTTAATTGCACACATTTTGAAAAAATGAATCCAATCGGATTAATTAAGGTGCTTTTCTATGCCATCCATCTAATGTTCCTGTATACATAATGTTTATTAAAAGCCATTATAACCCAAATGTACATTACTTGTTTTTTTACAGTAGCTTTTAGGAATATGATGCCTTTTTTCCACCCAATCTTTTATTTACTGAATCTTTAGGAAAATTCAGCTTTTGCATTTAATTTCTTCCCAAACCGATGTTGTTACTAGCTTTCAGACTGACTTTAGTTCTTCCTCCCTGTCTAGCAAACACTACTGTGTTCAGTAGCTATTATTTTCTATTTTCTCCTTCCAGTGGAGGAAGGAGAGGTACGCAGTGTTCTGACATGCAGTTTAGGATTGTCTCCTGTGTCCACCATGGTTTTCTTTTGGCTGGATAGGTGTTTAATCCTTGAGACATACCTGAAGATGAATTTTCTTTTTAAACTTAATTCCTTTAGCAAACATTTTTAACCATTACTGGAAGACCCTTTCAAATTGTTAGTCAAAGCTTTTGCAATGTTAAAAATGTATCTTGCTATTAAATTTTTAGATACTTGGAGCCTTTTTAGCATTAAAAATGTAAGGATATATGGGTATTCATCTTACAGAGAATTATTAAACCTCACTCAAATTATTCTGAGGATGAAAAAATTGAGACAACATGTTTTATTCTATATCTAACTCTTATTTTTAAAAATCTTGTATTTTTAAAATAATATTTTTATCCTTTGCCAACTTTTTTTATTCTTTTCCTCATAAAAGATAAGGAAGTTTGTGGTGAGTTTTTAATCAAACAAAACCAGAACAAAGATCAAGTCCCTACCTTATGTACACATATAGGCCTATCTGTTGCAATTTGGGATTTCTGGATAAATACAAGCATCTACCCTCGTGTATGTAGCTGGCTCTCTAAATTATGATTTCCAGCATATGCATATATCCTGCCAGATGAACTGTAGAATTAGAGTTTAAGGGAAGAATGGGTAAAACACAGCAGAGGGGAAAAAGTCTACATAACTTTTAGTTTAATATATGTCTAAGGGAAATCATTGTGTTCCTTCAATAAAAAGGTGATAAAATGATTGTCTTATGAAAAGGTGAAAGCCAGAATTTAAAGATCTATTTTTTTCTGCTGTATTTTATTACCCTGCAGACAGTAAGCTCAGGAAGTGAAGGAATGTCCCTTGATCCTCTGCTTCTATAATGAGGGAGACTGGAATGGCCTTCAGGTCCCATAAGTTATCCCCAAGTGACTGCAAACTTCCAACTCATTAAAGCTGCCAGAAAATTACTCACATTCCAATTAATCCCCCTGTTAATACCCAAAGGAGTATTCAGAGGAAGATGTAAGAAGTGGGGGTTCTGGTTGAATAGGCTCTGAAAGGTCCAAAATTGAAAGCTTTTCCAAAAAAGGTGTTCAAGTCAGTCTTCACTGTTACCTCAGTAGAAAATGAGCATGATAGAGATTTTGGCCCCAAAATCACAAATGCATATTCAATTCTAATGATACTTCCATCAGATTTGGTAATTGTTTGAATAATTCTCTAGTATTTTATTTATATTGCATGCCTTTGTTGACCTTCCTTTCCTTAATTTTCCTTTCTTCTGTG
The DNA here is from genome assembly GCA_034008185.1 of Gorsachius magnificus. NCBI lineage: Eukaryota > Metazoa > Chordata > Aves > Pelecaniformes > Ardeidae > Gorsachius > Gorsachius magnificus. Next base: position 173,300,049 of record CM067081.1, read on the forward strand.
TATAAGTTTGTCATTTGTTTCCATCTGATTTTCTGTATCGCACTTTCTCTCCTCTGTCCCATCTGTTCTGCTGATCACACACATGAAAACAAAACTTAAGATCTTGAAACCAGCCCCTTCCTGAACTCACTGCAATGTCTGCAACCTCTTCTTAATTAATCAGAGCACAGGCTTTTCACCCCAGATTTTTCTACAGCTATATCTACCAAGCATTTTTATATCTCGGTAAATCATTTGTTAATAGAAATATAATTTTCTATAATGTCTGGGTTTCATTCAGGCATATAATTTTCTTTTTATGATGGCAATTAAAGGATGCTGAAGAGAGTTTATTATCAATGGTGGCATCCTGCTTTCTCCTAAAGATACTGTTACCAATTATATTGGCAAGAATAGGTTACCTAGAGGACAGATCACTCATACCAATATTGCTACTAATCTAGTATTAGTATGACTGCTTAAATTAAAATACTGCACAGCATGAGTAACCACTACAAATGTTAGTCACCTATGTGCATGAAAACTGCATATTTAAAAAAAAAAAACCACCACAAAACCCCAAGTCTAGTTCATTTATGATTACTGTAAGATATTTTGCTAAAATATTCGTAAAGTTCACATAGAAAAGTAAACCTTGGTTTGTAGTCCACTTAATTTTACTATGTCTCTATGGTTATTTGCTTAAAACCACAGGTTTGGGATTTTCAGGATTTTTGGTGTTATACAAAAATCGTTATGAAATTATTCAAACCTGGGCAAAATGCTTTGATTTGAAAATCTATTCCACATGCAGTGTGTTTACAGATCTTTGGCATGAATATGTATTGTAGATGGTAGATGTGCTGTGCTAAGTGGTACCTAATAAATAGCCAACATTAGTTTAATGAAAATCTTATTTTGAAAGATGCATCTGTTCTTCACAAGAACATTTAACTTCTTTAAAGCATTCAAAGTCCAGTTAGAAAAAATTCCATAGTTATGGAATGTTAGGTGGTATTATTTTATCTATCATATGATTATTTTTTTTTATGGACTACTATATGTTCATTAACATTGATGTGCTTTTTTTTTCCATTCATCTCTCTCCATCTCATGAAAAGCATATCTGGGTAAGTTAAAACACCATGGCTGCTGAATATATTCATTTTCAGCACCATGTTAATTTTCTATGTTTTATTCTTATTTCTTTTTGTTTTTCTGTGAACGTTATGTAACAGATCCATGTAGAAAACTGACCTGAATGAAAACTTTCAAAGTATCCAAAATAATGGTAAACTTCGGAAGCATACACAAATTAAGGTCAGAATTTTCTCCTGCAGGGTTTAGCATAATGGATTAACTACTTGGAGATAACTGCTGTCAATTTTTTAAAATAAACACATTTTGGGAGGTCTAAAGCCCAGAATCACAAAGACATTTGAAAGTTTAAGTCAGTGAAAAAATTGTGAGAGTGAAGGCCCAGATTCACATATGCTGTTAAGGCATATATTCTGTTTAGTTAAATCATGGGGGACTCAAGCTTGTAAGCACTCTATTAATCCAGAGTACACAATTTCTTTTCTTCTGTCCAAGCCTTCATGCTGTGTAGTAGTACAATAATATTTCATTTGTGCATATGATTTTACTATTTTCTTTTTCACCAGTTCATTTTTTTATGTTTGGGGTTTTTCTTTAATTGTTAACTTGATATCAAGTTTCAAATCTTCATCTCTTTGATCTATCATACAAATGTTATTTTTTCTTGAATAAATTTTGGAACTCAGAGAGAAAATTCCATCCATTCAAAGCACGTATGAGCTATAACTTTCTAAAGGTGGAAAGATAAAAACAACCCAAAGAGAAGAGGGGTTACCACATTAATTTAGAACGTGTGATTACGAAATGGCTTTATAAGAATAGATTTGAAAACGTCTAACCAAGCTGGGAACTCCAGGGGTCTTGATTGTAGTACAGTACATAAAAGATAGCAAGGTTATATATTATGCAAGTCTATTTATTTCACAGGTGTTTTGTTGGGTTTTTTTTTAATAGTATCTATCTCCCCTTCTAATTTGTTAGGGTATGTATTAAGTATTCCTCAACATGCTTCACTTAGCTTAATATATGTCTTCAGAAAAAGGAATGCTGCCCTTCATTTTGCATACACTTAAAATCTACACCTATATAGAATAATCACAGCATTTTTAAATCGTCTTTGCTAATCTGTTTTATCTGGGGTTCTGTTCAATTTAAAGTTATACTTCCTTGCTGTATAGATTTAAAAACTTTTAATAATTAATTGCATCTTGATTTCCCTATTTCAGTCATTCTTTCCTGAAAACTCTTTGAAGTTGCATACAAAATATTTTGTAAAAAATGGAAATTTCATTTTGCCCATTGTTCTCAGTCTGACTACTATATCAGGTTTCAAAAAGCAGAGAGAATGGGGACTTCAAATGATTTAAAAGCTGGGTCACTTAAGTGCCAAAGTTGAAACAAGATCTTACCCAGTTTTTAATTAGTGCATTATATGGCAATATCAAGTCTAAGTCTCTCTTCTTTTTTTTCCTGCTGCCTACTTTAAAAACATTTATAGTCTTGCCGAAAATAAATAGATAAAATTTAACTTGCTATTTTTTGTTAGGCATTTAATATCATTATTAATTTATTAAAATTCAACTACCTTATTTTGTCATACAAGGACCTTAGCTACAGGATTCTAGCCTCTCTTAAATATTTAGCAAATGATAATAGAAAAGATAAAATCCAAATCCAGCTTAATTAATTAGAAATCCTCTCTCCTGAATTTTGCAGTCTTTGAATGTGAGTATGTTAGCTTTCAAGAGGCAGATGTGTTTAATCATGACTTGAAATCATAGGATTACTCAGACAAATGTAGCATATTTTGTCTATTGTTTCTGACTATTTCTCTTATAGTAACCAATCATGTATAAAATTCCACTGTAAACCGAACATTTTAGTATTGTTGATAATAATAATCATGATAGTGTCAGTAATAATAATCAGAGGATCTGCTAGGAAATCCTAAGGTGTTATTTCTTGTTTGCTTTGGGGGGGGAAGCCTCATCTTCATAAGGAAAATTGAATGTCACTGAATGACATGCTTTAAATCAAGATCTTGTTAACTTCTGACACAAAGTCTATTTAAAGATTATTCTTATTTTTATTAAAAAAACTTCATTGAGTTTTATGCAATGAGTTGGTAAGGGTTGCTGAAACAGAGCTGGAATTTTCCCAGTGCGAGGGAAGGATATATGCGAAATAGAAAATTTGCAGGATAATAACATAGTTTTGCTCTTATTTCCCCCTTCCTTTTGCTCCCATGTACCTCTGCTTTCCAGAGGGATATTGAAGCATTCATAGTCCCCATGGTATGAGACATTTGTGCTCTCAGCTTGGTAAGTTGATTTGGGCGGTTATACCTGTCTCAGAAGAATGGTGCTAAAGAAAATGGCCAAGTGTAAGAGTATCTTTAGGATAAAATTTTGGGGAGGATTAAACATCAGCAGTCAGTGCTAGGGAGGTAACCCCACTTCTCTGACTACAACTCCACAAGACAACTTGACATGATGTGATTTTTCTTTTCTGCCTTTGACAAAAGAGTGAAGACAGCCCACTTCATGAGGCACTCTCTCTAAAACAGTCAAATACAAGCATCTCAAATTTTGGATGAATGCTAAACAGTTGATGTTCATTAAATTTCCTGACTTTGCAAAACCAGGCTCAGGGTAATGATATATTTCAAATAGCATACCGCAGTTATTCCCATAATGTCTCCAAGAAGAGGACTTTATTCTTGTTATCTTTAAGAATACAGCTTTAATTTGGAATTAATTCCAGTTGTAGTAAGTGGTTTAAAGACCTATCTGCAAAATAATAGCATTTATAGTAATGCCTAATTAATGTCAGTTCTTCCTTATCAGCTTGTTTTCATACGTTGCCAAAAAAATAATAAGCATGGAAATAATTACATTTTAATTCCCTACCTTCTTACCAATACAAAGTGGACACATTATAACATGTAGTACTCTTCTGACAAAATCTTAGGAGGAGAAAATCCCCACATTCCCTTGCAAAGCATTTCCGAATTAGAGAAACTGTATGCTAATGCTACACAATCTCCAAACCTTATATCTGAAATGAGAGGAAGAGGGAGTGACGAGCTTTAGGGTATTAGTCTCTTCTTCCTCCTCTGATCAGCTTTACGTTTTTGAAAGGGACACTGAACAGCAGTTGCCAATATTTGGCTTTGGGGACCTTCTGTTTTCGGGAGGCCAGTGACAAGCCACAAGGACAACAGTACATTCAGGCTGTTTTAAAATATTTGCATTATATTCCAAAATAGGCAGATCATCAGCTTCATTTTGCTGACGATTTGCACTGTTGAGCAAAACAATACCTGGCTGGGTTTTTTCCTTTTTATTTTGAAAGAGTAGAGTTTTTTCTATAGTCCTATTTCATATCAAAAAAACCCCCAGAGTTTTCTTTGACTGCCAACTAAAGAATATCTCTCTTAGTAAAAAAATAGCAATTCTGGGTTTAGTTCTGGTTTAGAAATTGAAGGTTCAGGTTCTGCAGATCTCCTAGGGTGTATTAAAAAGTAGTCAAAGAATACTGTTCCAAAAGTAAATATAATTTAAATAAACTTTAATATTGGGGAGGTGTTTAAATGACACTTCTGAGGGAAGGAAGTATAAGTTCTGAAGCACAAAATTCTTTTTAAGGGAAAGAAATATTTAAAAAATCCTTTTAGTATTCCGTGCCAATAAGTGAGGCACAGGCCTTATGATGGCTGTATTCCCTGTGCATGTCTAAGGATTTTAACTTTACACTAAAAATATTTTCAACCCAAACCACTTTCCTTCTACATGCCAAGACCCTTTGGATTATGTTTATCATACTGTAGTCTTGGGCTATAGCATATATAGGACATCCTATTTCCGGCCTGGCCCCATAGTCGTCAGCCAAAATCAATAACCGCAAATATATTTTCCTTCAGCTCTCTGATCCAGACTGCCTCTGAAGTAACAGAAGTGCTTTCCTACTCTAGAGGACTGTGTCTGAGAAGCACACCAAGCCTCAGGCCAGTTCAAATGTTGCAAAGTCACAGAGGCCTCCCTATATGTACTTTATAATTCCAGCATAAAGTAAATTTTTCATGGAAGTGAGAACTTAAAGTGCCAATGCCTCTTCTGCAGGCACCTCTGTTCCTGAGGCCACACAGGGATTTAACACCAAACCAAAGAAATAGGCCAAAAGTTCCTCCTCATCTCCTTGTAGACCATGTGCTGCTGCTCTCCTGCTTGGAGCAGGAGCCCAACACAAGCAAGCAAGGCCAGTGGCCCTCAAAGCCATAATCTTCTTTTTCACTTACTGTGACAGCCAGCCCTGCTCTTTCAGCTGGTATGGGCAAAGAGAATATCCCAGATAAGGAAAAAATCTGGGATCAGGTTCCTCCCATGGATAGTGCCTTCATCCTTCATGGGACACCCAGCTGCAGAAGGGGCTGCTCCCTGGGCTTGGGCTGGCTTTGGGGAAGGAGCAAGTCATACAGGGTTTTGTGGGGTCCATGCTCTGCCATTGGACACCAAAACTGGCCAGGTGAGTAAGAGGCATCCCTGAAAGCTTGGCTCTCCCTGAGGACAGCCATAGCAGCTCACGTCCCTGGTGGCAGCAGGAGCCATGCAACCCTACTGTGGCAGAACCAGCTCCAGGGGAAGGCTGCAACCCAAATACCTCATCCATGGGTAGCTGGGAGGTGGCTATGTCTGGCCATGTCTGAATTCTGCTTTCATAAGCAGACAGCTATGTGAGTCTCTGTTGGCCTTCAGTGCTTATCTCCCTGGGAATCTGGGAATTCTGCATCTCCTCCAGCTACTGAAGGTAACATGGTGTTTGTGTGCCCAGAGAGCAACTTTTTCTCAGTTTACTGAGGATTTTGCTTTCATAGAAAGCAAAGATAGCTCTACAATATCTTTGGACATCTGAGTGACAAAGGGTAAGGTGTGCTGCAAAGGAAGTGTGGGAGGAGAAGCTAGATAAACTTCAGTAATGCTGTCAAGTATTTGTAGTGTTACATATTACTACAGCAGAAACACAGAAAGTAAAGCAGCTGTCTTTCTATTAATATTCAGAGTGAGGGATTTAAACATGTATGCAAAATTGCTATTTGAGATCCATTTTCTACTGAAGCCAAATTCTCTCAGCCTGTCCCCTCAGCAGTGCAAAAAATCCCAAAAGAAACATTCCTTACAAGTAGGATCACTCCATCGCTTTTGTCTGCTGTGATTTTGTAGTACATATATTTGAAAGTCTGTTAAGGCAGTAAAGAATTGTGAAGGGATAACTGAACCACAAAGGCTGTAGTAATAAAAGAGGACAGAACAAAATTGACACTATAATTCCAAGATGGCCTTGTTATGTGGGAACGTAAGCAAATTTTAATACTACATTAGGACAGTCCCTGTCTAATTTGTTTTTCACTACAGCTTGTTGCTGAGAGCTTTCTTTTGTGTTTCACTCGGTAGGAGGTAACTGAAAATATGTTGTTAAATAGCAGAAAAAAAAGACTTCTGCAAGACTGCTTTTTCTATGCCACCACCACAGTGGGTTCTTTATTCCTCTCCCAGGAATAAAAATGTCTGGTCAAATGGTTGAACATGTTTAATATAGAGCATTCTCCTGATAGTCTAGCTGACTTGCCTATATATAACATTACTAAATGTTTAATGATGCTGTATTAAAAGTATATTTTAAGCTCTGAGAATGATGTTTTACATAACACACTCATTGCAGTCCAGAGATGCTGCAGATGCAGGAGTTGGATTGGTATCTGATCAACTCAATAGAAATATATGTGTGTATGTATGCATATATATAAAATTGAGAAACCACATCAAATCTGTAATTAAAAAAAAATGTATACATCAGTAAACTACATGGATTTCTTTTGTAAGCAAGCAATAATAATAAAAAAATTAAAATGGAACTATTAAAGATACAACCAACTCTTAGTTAGCCACGGATGGCTTATTTAAAATGCAGAATAGCTGTACTCCGGAGAGCCTAGATTTGTGCAGAGCTGGTCCAGCAGGGTTTAGTCTTTCAAACACAAAGACGTCTCATACCCAGCTGCATTACATCCATGCTTAGCTCAGGCCTAGAAGTTGGCAATTTTGTGCCTTTCTGGGTCATTACCAGACCAGAGCTAAGCTGGTCTCAGAAGGAATCCCTCAGTTTTCTCTTGTCACCGTTGTCTTATACTCTATAGATGATCCTTTTACATAGGGTATCCCAGTTCTGTATTCCTTCAGCTATGAACAGACAGAAACTGCTCCTTTTGTGTGTTAGGTGTTTAAAGGGATCTCAAAATGCACTAAGAAAAAAAAAAAAAAGAAGAGCTGGGAATACATGAATACATTCAAAAAAGGGGAAGGAGCTGTATTGTTCATTGGTTTTTTCTATGCCTTTTCTCTGCCTGCTATCGTGCTCGCTGTTGTTACCCTGAACAAAAAGGTGTAGTTGCATCTATATTGCCCCTACACATACCTCTGCATATTTAACAATTTCTGATCCATTTCTAGACACGAACTTCTGGAAGAAGCTCGGAGAAAGGGATTGCCTTTTGCCCAGTGGGATGGGCCTACAGTGGTTGCTTGGCTAGAGGTAAGTGTTGGCCATAACTCAGAAACATGAGCCACGTTTGTAGGCTGCTTCTGTGTGCTCGTCCTTACAAATCCTAAAGGAGACTGTCAAAGCCTCCTCCTCTCTCCCCTGCACACTGTGCCGTGAGCACTAAGCAGATTTTGACACTGAATGGTGTAAATTAAAGTAGAGCTGAAAAAAGTAAGACAGGATTACACAGGGGGATGAGGACAGGAAAAAAGGGCTATCAAATGTACTCAAACCCCACATTTTTGAAATCTTATAATTTCTCAATCTCCAAATATCTAGGAGCTCCACAGGGTTTATGTACTGATGTGCTGAGGAGAAAACAAAAATTAGCTATCGCATTTTATTTGAGGTTAACACAAAAGCTACATCTTCAGAACTTTTAATACATTTAAAGAATTTGTGACTTTATATTTTTTAAAAATGTAATGGGAAAGGGCTGATTTTCCGAGATACCACTCAGAACAGGAAGAAGGAGTGTTCCTCTCGGCACTTTCACCTGGGATGTGTGAGATCCAGGTTGAATCTCTCTGATTTGACAGGCAGTGCCTTCATCTCTGAAACCCGATCTGCAGACAGCTCTCCTTTATTTGGAGAGCCTGAATGAATGGATTTTGGAACCTATCCAGAGAAACATTCAGAAAATCTGTCCATCAATTTTGACAAAAATCAATGAATGTTTTAGATGAAGGAACTATTCAACAAATACTTATGCAGATGCTAAGGGGAGGAGAAGGCAGAAAGTCAGGACATTTTTACACAAATACACAGTCACTTTTACATGGCCAGGCTGTATCAGTTCAGTGCAGATACAAGCTCTTTGTTGGCTCAAAGACCACGTGTCTATTCCTTGTCTATACCAAGCACCTCTATGTATTCCCGCCTATTCTCATGTCTGCTGTGGGTATCATCCATTGATCATCAGATAGAATTGGTAGAGTTTTTCCCTTCAATTTAAAAAAATAATCCCCCTTCAAAGCTTTAACAAGAGTGTGTCCAGGGAATAAACGAAGGATAAGGACTGAAAGCAGCCAATGTCTACAAAATTTCTGCTTCATGTTGGAATTGCTGAAGGTACCTAATGAAAAAGATGAAACTAGAACTGCAGAAAGGCAATTCAAACATTTGCGCATGACCTTGGAAAATAGGATGATACCTTCCTTCCAAAAAATATCTCAATGTGGAACATTCATTAATTTGGCCACTACCTGACTTTTTCATATGACTTTGAGAGTTCTGTAAACAGATTTGTATCAGTCAGAAATATTCAATATTACAGTCAAAGCTGATTTGTTCAAAAAGTGGACATACGAAGGTCTATACATTTCTGAATACTGAGAAAAATCTGCCCTTAATGCCCTCCAGGGTGATCCAAAATCTGAAGCCATTTCTAACAAGTTAAGCCCTAATCTTTTTTGCCTTGATTCTTTGCTGCAAAATAGGATATGCTTCCCACTGTCTCAGAGAGGGGCTGTAAAGAGAAATCAATGTCTATGGACTTCTTGGGAAATATGGTCAGAGTAGCACAGGAAAGCCCATGAGGAAGTTTATGTTGCAGTATTGAATACTGATGATGAAAAGATACGAGGGCAAAAGCACTGAATTTATTCAGTGAGCATCAGTGCATTCAGTCAGCAGATGGACACTGTGTGCATTTCATACTCTCCTGGGGAAAATACAATATGTGACTCTTGGACTAAACCAAAATTAATATTCAAGGAAACAAAGGCCCAAATTAAAGTATATGTGATCACAATTGTGACATTTCCAAACTTTTCAGGGTTTAAATTTTCAGCCTTAGGGTTTACTCTGGTCATTTGTATGTAGTACAGGCATAGCTGAGATGTATTTTAAGAACTGTGGGTTTTCTCAACTAATTCTGGAAAAGTATATCCATCTTGATATCTGGGTTCTCTGCCTAGAACAATCACTGTGCCTTCTCTTTAGAGACTGGTTTCATCTAACTGCATTTTCCAGTAGGGACAACTGTTTGTTAAAGAACTAACTTGCCTAATTTGTTAAAGAACTAATTTACCTAATGAGCGGCAAACATTTGAATCTATTTCTCCAGGGTGAATAACTCCCAGTATTTACACTTTCCTGCTTTTCAAGTGCATGTATGAAAAAATGAATGTCAAATTAAATGAGAATATTAAATTCATTTTAAAGCTATGCATAGTTTTCTCATGGCCCTTTAAGTGTAGTTTGGTGTAATCTACATCATTTTTTTTTCATTTTTTGAAACTTTGTCTTTCATTACAGTTAGTTGAACCTTACAAACATGATCTAATTCCAGACTAGCATTGGATGGGGGGCAGTGGCTCATCCCATCGGTGGGAAGGGCTTTTTGAAACACAAGGCAGTCGTTCCTCAAGCCCTGTGATACATCAGGAGTCAGTACAGAAAAGCCCGTCTGAGCTCTTTTGGAATCTGACATTCAACTCCATTTTCTCTGTGACATGAAAGTGATCTAACAGCTGTCTTTTAAGTAAACATGTCCCAGAAAAGGTATAGAATTGTTAATAACCATACAGTATTTCCCTGTTCTGTGAGAAAATAAAAAAAGTCCTTTCAGTTTGTCTCTGCTTTCCAGCTTTGCTGATGAATATACTGATGGCATATTTTTAAAAATTTCTTTGATCTTGTGTCCTCTTTTAGTAAGCCATTATGAAGAGAAAAAAATTAAAATCATTAAATCAGCTAATTCTGATGGCCTATTTGAGATGCACAGAGAGATGAAGTTCTCAATGACTTCATGTAGTCACAGATGCTGTCTTACTGAAATTCAGACACATATAGTCATTAATTGCCATCCACTCAGAATTAATGAAAAAAATCTGAAAATGTAGAATATCACAGGTAGTCATTAATTGCCACCTACCCAGAATTACTTAAAAAAATCTGAAAATGTAGAATATAAGGGCTACCATCACATAGTATCACTGCATACAATGCTGATGGGCAGGTTTCTATTTCAGAAACAGTGGAATAGAATAAGGTGCTACTACAAGCCATTAGTAACTAATCAGTATGTCTGAAAAGTGCTTTTGACGATTTATATTTGAAGGAATATTATACAGCAGTATAGCAAAGTACAACAGATCTATACTTAACAAAATTAGGTAGCTGTATAATGTACATATAGATTTTATGTATACAGAAGTATGTACGCTCAGATACATTGAAGGTTAAGTAGAGAAGGGTGATTTATGCACTTTGACACTCAGTGTCACAAAAACTGGAACATTAGCTGTTTTGCTGCCCAGTGGAAATCTTTTGTTATGCATTATACTTCTTCATCCCAGTGAGGAGAGCTTTGTACTAAAAAGTGTAATTCACAGCACCAACCCACAAGTGAGAGTGATCTGGAAAAGGGTGAGGAGGTAGGGCACGGAAGGGCTACTTCCAGAGAGAAGTGTCGTCTCCTCTCAGCTGTCACAGAGACTAGCAGTCTCCTGGAGTTAAGCCCCTAGCAAGGTACGTCTTTGTTTTCCATTGTGCTATTCCCAAATCTCAGTGATTATGGTGTTCACTGCTTATGTCCTTCTCACACTTTTCTCTGTACGGTAATATATTCCACACTGTGACAAAAACTTCCCACATGTATGTATCCCTGGTATGGAATTACCTCCCTTGGGAGCAAAGATCTGTAGACACCGACAATCATATTCATGAGGCAGCACAAAATGAGAAAGCTGAGAAAACCTAGAAGGATTCATACTCAGTAGGTCCCAGGAAAGACTGCTAGAAGTGGATAGTACCTCTTACAAAAAGAAACAAGGGGCTGTTGCTGACCTAGGCTGCTAAGATTAAAGTAAGGAGAGGAAAAACGTGAAGTGGCAAGTACATCTTCTAAATCCACAGGTCATGTAGCTGTGTTTACATTTTGCTGTAACTTCTAACCTGTATTTTTAGCTGGGATATGATGCCATACCAGACTGTTCCCAAATGTACAGTAAGCTCAGTCCTCACTAAGATGGTTATCTGCACAGCGCTTGTTTTATTTCTACTAAGAAAATAAAAGCTGAGAAGTGTGAGATTGTGTCCCATGAGTACACTGTGGGGACTAACATGGAAAGAGAGAGAAAGCCACTTTAGTACAAAAGTGAAAAAATTACTTAATCAATTCTTCTTAGATTGTTTTCTGTGTATGGTAAGACTGTAGCACTGACTTCTGCCACTATTTGCTTTTTAAAGGCCTGGGAAAAGGAGTAGCCCAGGTAATGGAGGCACATAGCTCTAAAAATAAATCAAAGCATCCCTTGCTTTAAAGTTCTGGTTACAATAAAAGCAGTAAAGAGTTCACATGAAGCCTTGGCAATTTCAAAGTTTCTAAAACAATTCCATTTTATTAAAGACTATGACAGTCACACTCATTTGTATGTATTACCATGCTTATTCAGATCGATAGGTGCCTTGATGATTAATTTCATTTGAGAAATGAAGTAATGCTTTGGATGAACGTGTCCTTTCTCTCAACAGCTCTGGCTAGGCATGCCAGCCTGGTACGTTGCTGCCTGCCGTGCCAACGTGAAGAGTGGAGCTATTATGTCTGCTTTGTCCGATACTGAGATTCAAAGGGAAATTGGAATCAGCAACCCTCTTCATCGCTTAAAGCTCCGATTAGCAATCCAGGAGATGGTTTCACTGACAAGTCCATCAGCACCTCCAACATCCAGAACAGTGAGTCCTGTTCAGCTAACTTTTTCTTCCCCACTTCACCCTGCAGGAGTCTGCAGAAAGACTTCTGTAGTACGAGAGTGGCTCTGTGGTAACACACACTTCACAATCAGTGGGAACTATCCTGTAGAGGCTTAGAAGGACCTGTTCATCACTCACTTGATTGTTGATCGCTGGTATTTTTTCTTTAGCAGGTATTCTTATTTTTTGTAAGTCATGCTTTTGATTAACCTTGATGTTATCTAAATGATCAGTATTGAGCATCTTATTTGTAATTTTGCCTGTATTTTTGCCTTTGTCTTCCTTCAAGTCATCTCTCCCAACCCAATCAGATTGTGTTCCTCTTTTGTTGGTTTGTTTCTCTTTTTTTTGGGAGGGGTGTGGGGGGATGAGGGGGGCAAGAGGGACAGGTTATATAGGAATACAGCTCTTTTGAATCTTGTTCCCATTCCTCTTTTTTGCATCCTTTCAAATGTTGTCTGATCTGAGTCAGCTGGCTTTAGGTTCTTCATGCTTTTAGGAGAAGCAGTGATTGGAGTTGTGAAGGGAGAGTCTGGAAGGGAGAAGTGGAGCATGTGCTCATTCCATGGGTGAGGAAAGGAGAGAAGGGTGAGAGTGGCAGCAGATAGGAAGGAAGCAAGTAAAGAAGAAACACAGAGATACAGGTCTGAAAGGAAAGGGGAATATATCAAAAAAAGCAAGAAAGTACATTAGGGGAGAGCAAGAATGTATGTGCTATCGACAAAAAACACCTTTTAATGGAAAATGAAGAAAACCAGGCCAAACTGATGATGAGAAAAAGAAACATGATAATGAGAGTTTCAAGCTGAGAGGCTGATGGTGATGGCTGTGAAAGAGGCAACAGAGACTGTAACAAATAAAAAAAGAACAAGAAAAAGAATCAGGTCAGGTGGGAAACATGGCACAGAAGTGAAGGACAAAGATTACTACTCAAGTAGTGCAGCCCAGACTTCTAATACTAAGATAACAATAATAATAATAGTAGTAATAATAATAATTGTATTTTTTAATCTCTCATCTTGATGGAATTCATGGAGAATCTTTTGGTGAAAATGAGAATTGAGATATCTTTGAGGGGTACCAGAACCACTGAGTTACATGAGCAACTAGGCACCAGGATTCTAATGTTCCTATTGCCTGGCCTTTTATCTTCACATTGCTAAGGTTCTTTAAATATTACAGTTCCCCATCTGATATTTTCTCTCCTCAGAATGGGTTGTATATGTCATAACCATGGTAATACTATGAATTGTAATGGATTTCACCTAAGTAAAGCAGTATAGACTCAACATGATGTTGAATTACTAAACAAAATTAATTTTGAGTTTAAGAGCATGAAAGCATATTTCAAAGCATAAGCACGTTGACCCTTATGAAATGAGAACACAGTATATTCAAGCTAGAAACATTGGGAATGATTTTGCCTTGGTTTTTTAATTCTCCCTGAGCACAAAGCTGCCCTGCCCTGGCACGTGCATTTCTGAGTCCCAAGTGTTTCTCCCTCCCCTCTTTCTCAGGAAAGGAGTTAATTTACTTCAGCTCTCAAGAAAACACAGCACATTTCACCTTATGTGCACAGCAGACTTCCACGCTCATCTCATTGTCCTATTAATAATCTGACTGAAAACAATAGGATGAGGAAAATCGTTTTACAGGTGAATTTTCTTGAAATTTTTGATTTACAGAAATGTGGGGGAAGTTACAATTATTTAGATTACAGTATGAGCATGTGACATGTGCAGAATATTTAGGCTGGAAAATCTTTGAGAACTGAAGCTTGCCTCCAGACAGACCTGTGAGCTAAAGGTTGTATTTGCCACTTGTGTGTGAAATGCAGCTTTAATTGCTATTCTTTCCTTTGTGACGGTGCTCTGCCAGACTTCATCCATCAGTTCTAGTTGAAACACTCCATCGCGTCTGTTCAGAATCCACTAACGAAAGATACAAACCAAGTTGTCTAAAGTTGTCTCTAGTTGCAGCTCGGTAGAGGCAAGAACGTGGTTGTGCTGATGGTGATGCTATACGCTGTTAACTTACAGTGGTGCTGCCTTTCTTCTTTACCACTGCTTACCTAATGTGGATCCCACCTGCCTCCCTGCGGGCCTTGTCCATAGCCCTCAGGCAATGTTTGGGTGACCCATGAAGAAATGGAAAACCTTGCTGCTCCAGCTAAAACGGTTAGTCTTCTTTCCACTTCCATTTAAAATGGTTTCAGTGCCCGAAAGAGAACTAGGATATATCTGCTTTAATGCAGATGCCCTGCCTTCTGTAGGATGCATCCCAAGTGTGCCATTAGAAAGTCACAAGGAGTAGAGAAATTGAATTTAAAGAAGAATTACATCGTTTCTCAGCAACAGAAATTACAAACTCTATTGCGATCACAAAAAATTGTGCGAACCTAAAACCGGTATTGCAGTTTTACAGTACATAATAATTTCACTGCCAGCATGAAACCTCATTTAGTGAAATGAAATTGTCACGGTTACAGGTGCAACATTTCCCCTGTACTCTATTCCCTCGTACCTCTTCTAAACACAGTTTTATATCTCCTGAAATAGAAATAAGAAAAGGCTTGAGAATGGTGCATTACGCAACTCAGTGTTTTCATCAATGCTGAGTCTTTCTTGTCCATACTCATGTATTCATGTTGTTTGATTTAGGGTGCATGGGGTGTATAATTGATTGATTGATTTTTGCCAATCCCCTGCTTTAGGGTGACATAAATAAATATTAATAGATTTTCTTTCTTAGTTCTGACTTTTTTTTTTTTACTTGGAACACATCATTTTAGGTTTTGTTTCTAGCATTGCATCATAACAACTCCATAACAGTGCTTATAAAACACGAGACAATCATATAGCGAGATGTCTGAAGAACCTACCTTCAGTTTGGAAAACTTTATAGTCAGCACAATCCATAAATGGTGGGGAGGTACTGAAGCTAAATTCTGATGCAATAAAGACTTATTTCTTAGAAATTTATGCTTGTTATGCTATTTACAATTTTCTCATGAACATTCATAAAGGAGATTCTCATCAATTTTTTTTTTCTTTTAAACTGAGCTCATTTTCAATTTCATTATTGTTGGTAAAGATAAATACAAAATAACAACACTCAACTGACCAGAAGTAGAGTTGGTCCTGTTTAACTGGCCAGCCAGAAAAATAGTTTTACCATAAAAAATGTTATATAAAAAGCTCCTTTACAATACAGTCACAAGAATATACTTTTTTATTCTGAATGTTGCAAAATCTAACTATAAAAAAAAAATGACATCTCTAATGCCCGATTTTGTAAGTAAATGGTTGTGTTTTCATTGTAAAACCATAAGAAGTGTTTAAGACGATGCTGTGAAGTTTCACCAAGCTATAATGATTTTTATATCTTGAAAACTTAGCTAGATTTGCCCTACTAAGATTTTACGGGTTTGGTCTTGTAATTTTTAAGGTAGTTTAGCCAAGGGCATTGCCACTGACTGGAGCTATTTTATCGGCACATTTTACATATAGGTTTTCATTTGTACTAAGATTAAGAAACACATGAAAAGCATCTCTTTATAACTCATTTTTATTGTCTTTTTACCTGCTTTACTAATTGCTTCCTGCTGATAACACAGAAAGAGTCTGAAGAAGGCAGCTGGGCTCAGGTATGACCCTTTCACATGATTTTTTTTTTAACGAAAAGCTAATAATAATTAACAGTGTATCAATATGCATAGAGGAGTATGGTGTTGTGACAGTATCTAAATAAGTGATTTATACATTTTAGAGTTCTTCTAATACAAAGAAAATATTCTCTGGACAGGTTTGCTAGGTAAAGCACAAAGAGGTACATGTGCTGTAAATATTTTTCTTAAAAGAAATGGCTACATTCCAGAGACATCTTCTACATTCCAGCTAAATCTAGAAAAAATATTTTCCTCATTTTTCCAAGAGTTTGAGATCTATCATTTCTAACATTACACCAGATTTTTTTTTTAGAACTGTATAAATCACACCCAAGTATCAGTCTACAAATAGTCTTGTATAATTAGGAACAAAATTTTTCACTTTAGTTAGACTATCAATTACTTACATTGTTCAACTTCTTTCTCTATCTAATATATGCACACTCTTACACAATCTTACTGTCTTTATTTATGGCATTCCTTTTCTATTCAAAAATCTCACAAAAATGAGAGATGAGGGGACTACATTTTCCCCCATAGAAAATATATCCAGCCCGCACTGTGTTATTCTTTTGTCTATAATATCAGGAGACATTAAAAACAAAACCAAAAAGGTAGGCTTGAAAGTGATGCTCCAAGCTGAGCACGATCCTACTGAGGAGGTGTTAATCTTACAATTTATGAGTTCTCTTTTCTGTTAAGTTTTAGTAGTACCAAAATAATTGACAATAGTGCGATGTAAAATCTATTTTGCATTTTAACTGTGCAACCCATATAAAAATAGCTCAACACACGTGTGGTTTTTTTCATATACTTTCTTCCTATTAAAATTTCAGCTGGACAATGAAGTACCTTAATGCCTCAATGCTAGCTTCTAGGAGGAATCTGGTTTGCTCCTATCTTAAAGAATTAATTTATTGAGTTCCACATTTGATGTACAGCTTAGGTTTAAGCTGTTCACAGCTGAAAATATATTCTTAATAGCATACATTTGCTCACCTGCTCTGACTGATAGTGAATGTAAGCTCAGCTGACAAACAACTGAAATTAACTTTTAGTCTCAAAAGGACTACAGGTGAGTAGCTGTGAAGTGTCATTAGATCCTATTTAGGAAATCCTAGTCCCCACTAAACAGTGGCACAAACTTCAGTTCATTCCCTGGGGCCATGTCTGTATTACCAAGCTCAGTGTAGGGTTTGCCTAGCATAAATATTTGAGAAGGTCAGTTGAAAGAAAGAAAGATTATAAAACAAACACATTTTGATTATGTAATAAGTTTGCTTGCATTTAAAACTAGAAATTGTAACTACTAGTCCTTACTACAAAAAAAAAATTGCTTAAAATTTACAAAGACGCAACAGGCAAAACTGCCATCAGTAACAAATACCTCAGAGTGGCTTCCACCTCCAATGTCAAAATGATGTAAAACCGGAATGTTTTATTTAGACAGGACTTCTAAGCTAGGAAGTCTCACCAGAAACAAGCATAGAAATAGATATTCTGTCTTCAGTCTGTGGTACAACCTTCAGTAAACTCAAGAATTTATTCCACCTCGCCCATTTTTTTTTTCCCCATAGACCCTGGCTTACGGCGATATGAACCACGAATGGATAGGTAACGAATGGCTTCCCAGTCTGGGTTTACCTCAGTACCGAAGTTATTTTATGGAATGCCTGGTAGATGCAAGGATGTTAGATCATCTGACAAAGAAAGATCTGCGTGTGCACTTAAAAATGGTGGATAGCTTTCATCGGTAAGTTTGCATAAAGACTACATGTATAAAGACTTTTATGTGTCTGACAGTGCTCAGTGCTGCACAGAATAAAAACACTTTCTGTTTTTCTGGCTTGGAAAACCCCAGAGAAAAGTGAGTGCTATGTGTCAGAAATCTGAATTGAGAGAGACTTCTTTAGTAATAGCAACCACATTGCAATTATGTCTCTCAAAACTAAGATCTTGGTACAGATAAATTTCATAATATATGGGGAACCATTCATATATAAATAAAGCCTCGACAATACAGAAACAGTAATAATTTATTAAGTTGTTTAAAGTATCAGAAAATGGTAGAGTAAGATTTGAAGCCCTGAGATCTCGTAATAATGAAAAGCTATTGTGTGTAGCACATAAAAGCTGTTAACAGTACAAGCAAATTGACAGTTGTTCGGGTTATCTAGGGATATAGCCAGGAAGCTAAATTGGAAATATGGAAATAAAGGCATTTAGACTTTAGGGAGAATGATGTTTATATGACAAGAAGTGGATTTTTTTTTTAATGTACTGTCTGATTTGTCACTCTTTTGAGGCCTGATTTGACAAAACATTTCACAGCTCGCAAGGGCTGACCTTTTCTGAATACAATTTTTAATGTTTTGGGTTTCTTATGCTAGAACATTTATTCAAACAACATACCCATTTTGGTTTCATCCATTTCATTTTTGAAGCCTGTGGAGTTTCCTTAATGGTTTCGCTCTCCCCTCTGTCCTCAAGATTTGCTACATGGGCACCATGAAACACCTCGTGTGTAATGCAGGAAAGACATCCTACATATGTTCCCATCTTCAAAATTATCTTTATTAACTCTGTAAATGTTTCTCTTTAAATAACAGAACAAGCTTGCAATATGGAATCATGTGTTTAAAGAGGTTGAATTATGATAGAAAAGAACTGGAAAAGCGAAGAGAAATGAGTCAGCATGAAATAAAAGGTGATAGTTCCTGGGAATGAATACTGGGAATGTTTCTTCTTTTGAAGCTTGACACTATTAATCCCTTGTCATGCCATTTTAGCAAAGCATTTAAGCATGTGCTTTAAGTAAAACTAACGTAAGAGTCTACCTGTCTTCAGAACACAAAATACCTCCTTAAATTAGGCATAGTTAAGTACTTTGCTAAACTGGGGCTCCAGTTTTGAATGGCGGTTTGATACATACATTTTGCTAAATTGGATTTTGGGGACAGATCTTATCCTAGCCTCTTTTCAGTCTCAGCAGCAGAAGGCCAAATAAGCCAGTGGGGTGTGCTGGGGGCAACACTGGGAAATTGGAGCACTCAGGATGCCAACACTGTGCTCCTGCTTTTGAAAACATTTGCCTTTGACTTCTTACTGCAAAATGTATATCATGGAAAATGTTGCTTGGAGGGATGGCCACTGAGGCAGTTGATTGGTATATAACAATAGTTCCTAACAGAACTGGCCTTATTAGAAGAATTAATAGCTGATTTTAAAGTATTTCTCTGTGTAAAGCTTTCTAGAGCAGTTACAGGCTCACTGTGTGTTTCCTTATATGTGACTATTAAGGTGGTTGGTTTGTTTCCATTATCAGAATTGAATCCTTTGATTCCTTGAAGCATTTCCAGCTATAGCAAATACAGCATTTAACACTTCTCAAGCACAATACTGATTGGAAGAGCTTAAAAAAAAAGGGGGGGGGGAATTAGAAGGAGGAGTGGTTACAGTGAAAGCATGCCTTTGCTCAAGGCAGGTGATGGCATGCACTAGTGCAAAGACTTGGATGTGGAGGCATCAGAGTCAGTCAGCCTGAGCAGGTATAGCTGGAGACTGACATGGGGGAATCGGGTACTGGTCTCAAATTCTGGTGTTGCTTCAATGCTAGTCACTGCCAGGACAAGGGTAATAACCCACAGCCTCCTTCACCCAACCTTCACCCTGTCATGCATGGGTCAGTTTGACACGGTCGCAGGTGGGGTTTGATCTGGGTGATCCCTGGCTGCCATGCTGGGTTTCAGCCAGTCCTGACCCCAAAGTCTGGGATGCTCTTGGTCAAGCAATGGAGAATGCCTGCTCCCAGAATAGCTACATTAGCTGGACTTCTAAGGGTTCAGAAAAAACTCATCACTTACTAACACAAAACTCAGCATTATTTTTCCCACTCGCAAGTATGAAGAGCAGTATAAGTAACTTCCTTTTAATCTTACAGGCAGGGTAGGATACTTTTTTTAATAACAGCCAAATCCTCAGAAATGGGTTCCTAGCTCATTTTGTTGCCTTAGCTTTAAAATTGGCATGGACCTTAACAGCTCAACCAGCTTTCTGAACTAAAAATAGTTTTAGTCTCTAAAATTGTGAACTCATCATTTGCTTTATGGCATGCTATAAAATGGTAGGTGCTGACCCGACTCTCAAAATGTTTAATACAAAACTCTCCAGTGAAGCCTTGAGGAACGGATATTTTTCCTGTGCCCTTGCACTGTTAAACTGTAAAATCTTTCCTAAGAATTGAAAACTATCTATAGGAGGTGGGAGGAATTGCATGCCCTTTGGAGGCACCCTTCTCCTTTGCAAACATTATTTAGAATAAACATTTAATTTGAAGGTAGCTAAAAACTACAGTTGCTCCCACACCTTGGGTTTTGAATAGGAGATATTGAAGCCATTAAAGCTATATGAATAGTTTGCTGGCATTTGTCATTTAAGAAATAAAGCTGTATGACATACACAGTGCATGCAAAACCTTTATAGTTTGGAAGTTATTGGGTATCAAAAAACTGAACTGGTGTTATGTCCTTACAGATGTGCTGGTATGGAGCAATGATCGTGTCATACGCTGGATACAAGCTATTGGCCTCCGAGAATATGCAAATAATATTCTAGAAAGTGGTGTACATGGTTCACTTATAGCACTGGATGAAAACTTTGATTACAGCAGTTTAGCTTTATTATTACAGATTCCAACACAGAACACCCAGGCAAGTTTGCTCATGCTACTTCTGGTTAATCTGTACCCATTACTGCCTTTTATTCCTCTTCAACCATTTTAATTTTTTACTTTGGTATCTCTAGGCACGGCAGATCCTTGAGAGAGAATACAACAACCTTTTAGCACTAGGAACTGAAAGACGACTTGAGGAAGTAATTAATTTTATTTTCAGTATTTATAAAATTTCACAGTAAAATATAAAAATTAAATTGAATGCATGAAGACATGTTAATTCATTGTTAAAAAGAGTCAGCTACAACTTTAAGAAAAAAAAATAGGAAATTCCAGTCAAGGTTTTTAAAGGAACCTCAGTACAGCTATGTATTCATATCATTTTGGATGCTAAATTTGGCGCTGCGCTCTTAAGATGAACATTTTCCATAGAGGAAACATGCAGAAAGGAGTGGAAGTTTCACTGGCCAGAGCAAGTGGCATCAGGGGGAATGATTCTGCAACCTATTCTTTAGGACACTTACATCCTTTTTTTAGAAATAAAGAAGAAAAGTGGATTTTTGATGGGGGTTTTTTTGGTTCTTCAAAGTTCGTCAATATGTAAGTGTGGGATTTGGGGCAGTTGTCTAGGATGGGGAATCTCAAACCCAGCTATGGAAAATATTCATCTTAAGGTAAGAGTCCAGTGCAAAAATGTTCAAATCTTAGACTTCTGCACATGCGGAAGAATAAAACTTTAAAGGACTTGCTGAAAATGTGAGATGCCTATGAATTCTGTGCATGCACATGAGTGTTTAATTCTTTAGTAGCACTTTACTTAAGCCTCCTAATGCAGTAACAAACCACTGCACTTTCTGTCACTATAGTTGGAAGAGATCTGACATTTAAGAAAGTTCTACGTTAGCTGACACTAAAACCCTCTACTATACCAAGGCAGAGATTTAAGACAAGTTTTCCACCCTAGCATTTCATCTGCCTAAAGAATTTGCTTTTTTACAAGAGTGTCTCAAATGCATTGCAGTTACTGGATGCAGTGCAACAGGGCAGGGTAGTTGTTGTGGAATACATCTGACAGTGGGAGAAGCAGCAGGCAGCATGCTAATTAAGCAAAAAATTTCATTTTGCTTTATCAAATACAACTCTGTGTGTTGACAGAGCGATGACAAGAACTTCAGACGTGGCCCCTCCTGGCGACGACAGTTTCCTCCGCGCGAGGTTCATGGGATCAGCATGATGCCGGGCTCCTCGGAAACACTGCCGGCTGGGTTCAGATTAACCACAACATCGGGGCAGTCGCGGAAGATGGCGACTGACGGTATGCAGTCATTTCTGCACTTACTGTTGGAAAGCAAGAGGCTTATTCTAGCACGCTAAATTGCCTTTTAGTGCATGTCTGTCTTGTACCAGAGCAGCTGCATTCATGTAACTAGGATGAATGGAGTCTGGGAGAGTTGAATCAGGGAATGGAAAAGCACTGACTTGGCATACTATTGATTTTTTCAGGTTTGCTTCAGATGGTCAGTGTTTATTTAGAGAAAAAAAAAAAAAAGGCAATCTAGCCATCCTAGATCTGCAAAGGAAACATTCAGAAAGAGAGGAATTAATTTACTGACTTTCATCTGTAGGTTACATATAATATCTAAGCACATTTTTCAGCTAATTAGCCTCTCTAGCAGGTGGAGTGTAGAGAATGCACTTAGAAAGGGCTATCACCTTTATTTTCCTATTTGACTTCCAAACTAACTAGCTTAGCCTTGACCATCAAATAACTCAAGTTGCTAACAATAACAATCAGATGGGTAGTGTAGTAAGCAAATACTGAATTTCAGGTACTAATTGAGTTACTATATACCGGTCTTAATTTTTTCTGGAAGTCTTTTAGTTTCCAAAAGATGCACTAACTCAGCAATGATTGGAAAAGTAACAGGCAGATTAATAAATAAGTAAAATATAAAAATCATTGTAAGAGGGCAGGGAGAGGGGACAAATCCCATTGCAGCTATTCCTTCAGGTATATGGATAATAAAGCCATGTATACCTGCCTGAAGTTCTGAGAAGTACCAGTACGCAGACTGGCCTATTTCAAATACTGCTGTTTATTTCCTCATGAGAGAATTTAGGTCTACAGATAGACTTGTCTCAAAGTAATTTAATATACTGCTTGTAGTGATTACATTCTGTAACTCTTGAATGAACTTGGTATGACAATATTGCCATCTAAATTCCATTAAAGCCATCTAAATTTCATTAAAGTTTCTCAACTTTAAAAACAATACTTTATAGTTGCACTTACAGATGGAATAATTTACGGATTGCATCACTGAATTCCATTGACTCCACTTGCTCATGTGCACGCTTTGCTTTTAATCCTGCACTTTTTGGCAATGATGAAGCTGTAAGGCAAGAATCCATTCCGAGGCAAATGCCATGTACAAATAAAGGTACTAGCTCCCTAGGCATTTCCATAGCCCACATTACAGCAGTAGCTAAAAACCTTACAAACATTCATGGATTTCATCTTCTAGCCATGCTATGAGGTAGAAGATATTATTCCCATTTTACAGATGGGGAACTAAGGTACAAGGGAGATTCAGTGATTTACTTGAGGTCTGACATACAGTTTATTACTGAGCTGGTTACTGAACCCAGTAGACTTAAAGGTAGGTAGCTTTGAAGAGCTACATCTTCATCCAGGATTTGGTTTCCTATCTCCCAGTGCTAAGACCACTACAGTATTTAAACAGCATAGTAGGTACAGTATTAGGACTTCCAAAATAAAGACAAAATTGAGTTTTAAACTGTATTTGCTTAAGACGGATTTCCATAGTACACCAGACATGGAGAAACTCTGAGTTCTGAACTAGACCATGCCCAGATCAATGTCACAGAAAGCCACAGAGCAATTTAATAACCACCCTTCCAGTGGGAAACAGACTGATTTATTTTCTTTGTGATTCTAAAGAGGTTCTGGTTTGTTTCTTTTTTTTTTTTTTTTTTTTTTTTGCAATTTGCATTTGCTTCATCACGACTGCAGAGGTTAGACAGCTCAACAGTTCGCACATACTCATGCTGACAAGGCCTAGCAAAGAAGCCAGCACTGAATTGTTGTGAGTATTCGTAAGGGGCCATCATGAAAGCTCTTTATAACTGTACACTACACCAAATATTCCTTGGCATTATTCACCAGCATGGAGCAGAGGACCTAACTCAGACTCACTAGGGTGGTCATTTGATCATGACAGCAGTCTCAAGCTCAGTCCAGGAGATGCTACGCTATTCTTTTCCCCATCTCAAAGAGCAGGTTCTTGCTGCTGAAACCACAGTAGCAGATAAGATGAAAGTTTTCAGACAACTCTGTTCAGATGATAGCTCACCAACCACAACCTATTTTGTATGCTCTCAAATGTAAAGCTAGAAGTGGAGAGACAGCAGTAGGCACAGGGAGTGAATTTACTTTATGAGAGCTTGAAGTACTTCTACCAGGAGCTAGGGAAAGAGAGAGAAAAAAAAAAAAGCTAGTAAAGCAGAAGATACTTACATTTTGGTTTGTTTTTTTTTTTTTTTTTTTAAATGAGATATGTGGCTCAATTTAAAACATCAGGTAGCTGCATAAAGCTAGAACAAACCTTCCCCTACACAGAAAATCTTCTAAAATTATCTATTATAGTGATTCTGAATTATTTGAGAAGTGCAAGAATTGACCAGTGGCAAAGAAAGGATATTCTGAGCTGGATGCAGCTTTGGATCAAATCTAGTACTGGTATTCATGCTGCATTTGTCACCACTTATCTTTTGGACATGGCTATGAATCTCACAGATTCACCCTTCCAGAGTTCTGTGGAAATACACTGTTTTCTGCTGCATCAAAAGTTTTGCAGCAAATACTACCTTTCATCAATATGGCACCATTTCATGCTAATACTTTCTCAGTAAAACAGTTTTCCATTTAGTTACTCAGGGGATTGTAGGGGAGCTGGAAAGAATATTTGGATAGCAACAAAACCTCACCAGGCATTAAACATGCTTCAATAGCTGTTACTTCTTGTAGGCAAGACGTGCCAGGATCTGCAAGAAAGGCCTTTTTTTCAGATTCCCAAGACTGGGAGAGGCTTGGGGCCATCAAGATTTTACTAATTCTGGGTATGTTCAAAAAGTGCATAGGACCAGCAAATGTTACCAGTGGAAAACATAGATTGCCAAGGATCCTGCTGATGACATAACCCTTACTTCATAGAACTTCAGGAGACTGCAAGAATATAATATCTTAATCTAGTAGAAAAGGGAACTTTTCATGCCACCACTACAAAATAAGCACATTTTTTTTTTTTTTGCTAAAATAGGTAAGTTTAGAAGCTTATGATGATGATGACAAAGCACGTAAACTATATAAATCTTTTTTATGTGTACATACGTATAGATTAGAGCTTGGTGTTCTGTCAGTAAAGTCAATGACAGTGCTCTCACTGGGTTCAGTGGGGGTAGAACTGATAGCAGAGATGCATATCTTTTCTCCTATATGCTTCAGAAATGCAGTGTTGAAAGCAATAAAGTATGACCAAGAAATTAAGTTCAAACACTAAGCTATCTATTTAGGCCAACAGTGATGGGCCAGGCACAAGGTGATATTTTCCAATAGGTCTGAAGAGTGCAACAAGGGCAGAAATTGAAAATTGGTATGTTAACAAAAATTAACTTAAGATTATCCAAATTGTTTATTCCCACTGTATTAAAAAAAATTGTCTAAAAGGTAGCAATCCACAAACAGAAGTAAAGTGGCAAACTTTGCTGGCACTTCATGATACATATTTTGAGCAAAAAGTTATATGAAGTTATATAAACTATACAAGTAAACTTCAATTTCTAGAAGGGTATTAGTAGTGTTTCAAGTATCAGTGATATGTATCACATCGGTGCTTGCTGCTTGTCCACTATTCTGCCAATTACATTCTTAAATGCTTGACAGCTCTGTAAGAATATCAAATTTACATTTAAATTTTAAAGGCTAATATATGAGGATGGCTGCCACTAATATACCACTATTTCATTTCACCTACCATATACTCTTTTCAAAGAAGCAACAAGATGGTGTGAACTAGAGCTTAGGTATATGCACTGTTCATAAGTGCAATTTTAAAATGTCATGCAGGTTAGAAACCAAAGAGCAACTTAAATTAATTTTGGATTTCAGTAAAATATATAAAAAATAAGCAGGGATAAGATTTCTTTCATTGTTATATCAATCAAACTTGAAAACTTTAACAAATTACCTGAATCTCAGGGATGAATGCATAAACAAAAACTGCTCACATGGGGGACGTGAAGTTGGTTGAAGGGCAACAGAAGAGTTTTCAGAATTTTGTAATCGTGGTTCCTGAGTAACAGTTTCTTCATGGAAGGAACCGATTGATACTTGGACAAAAGGGAAGATTATTTATTACAGTATGCCTCCTGAAATCTTCCAGATCCCGGTCAGACTGAGACCCAGGCTTCTAACACCTTGCCTAGAATACATCAGTAGCTGTGTTACTCTGGTGACTTAAATTATCTGCATGCAGAGAATCGGGGACTGGTTCTAAGTAAGCAGCAGAGGGGATGGATAGCTGGACGAGCTGTCATACAACAGCAATATAAGAGATTTTTTTTAATACTAAAGGGGAATATGCATATGAAAAGCAGTCTGAAAAAAAGAGCTGCAAACGGGTTGCACATGGAACAAATGAGACAGCCTGTGATCACAGCAGGCTGCAGATTCTTGGTTCTGCTACTCACCTTTCTTACAGAGAATGCCAAAGCCTTGTACTTCAGAATAGTTTATGCCAGCAATACCAATTAGGTACAACCTTATAGTGTCTTAGGGTGTTTCTTCACAACAGTTGGGTTCAATTCATATGCTTTCAAGTTGCATTTCAGGTATTTTTTTAAAAACATTTATTGAAACCACCATGACAAGCTGCCAGAAACCATGAACTGACATTCTCAGAACAGTCACACGAGCACACTCTGCACAGCCCCGTTTGAGTGCACGCTCAAGATGAGAAATTTAAGAACATTTAAGACTGCTGGTGTCTGGCCATTTAATCTTGCAAAAGAAGTTTACCACAGAACACGTGGGACAGGTCAAGCTCTCTGCTGTGGTGGCTGTATGCTGCCCAGCTGAGCATCTGCAATGCCATTACGCAGCCAGTGGATTTGGCAGTCACACTGCCTAAGCTTTCCCAACACTCTTCTCTTATGAAATACTCGTCACCACCGAGTCAGAAGGCTCAGCCAGGACAGTTTTGTTGCCACAGGGTGGAGCAATAGAACCCACTAGTTTCACTTCTCTTTTATTGAAATGTCAAAGGGGATCTGGTAAAATCAAATATGTACTTTACCAATGAAGGGTTCCAAAGATGATTTGTAAAGACAGATGGAGAAGAGTTCCAAAAAGACATGAATGATAATCTGGAAACAGCTGTTCCATAGCAAAGAAATCGCCAGCGTGGAAAAAGATAAATGCTATCAAGCTGCAGTGAACAAGGAGAGTCACAGAGTATATCAATGAGGTCTATACCCTTAAAGCGCATGTTCAGCCTTCTGCCAAACAGGCAAAAGTCTGCAGATGCAGGAAAATAACCCCAGTGCTGAATCAAAACATCAAGAAAACAACTGTAAAATTAACATAAGCAGGCATTTGTTTCGATCTAGGACAAGAATCAGTATACATTATAAAAGATTAAAATGCATTATTAATAGATTTATGTTGCAGATCTAAAACAAGAAATGCATGTCTCTGTCAGGTACTCAAACCCCATGGTTTAGTAAACCACGCAATAGCTTACTTAGTGCTATAATGTTTTCTGGTGTCATTGCATCCTAGACAAAATTAGAATCAAAGAAGAATCTCACTAATTAATGTTTGTTTATTTTTTCCCTTAGATGTCATCTCTTTCTTCTACTTTACCTGAAGTGCACTACCACTACTTAAGAAAAAGAGCATTAAACTCTCTGCAAGAACAGGGTAATAGGGAAGAGAACATATAAGGTATATCAGACAAACAGATATGATGTTCCTTTCATGTATTGGTTAGTTTAAGACGAGTAAAAAAAAAAAACCAAACAAAACTAAATTACTATTAAAAAAAAAACAAAACCAACAAAACAACCTCCCCCTTTCCTCTCAGCGTCTCTGTCATCAGAAATTTGGCAGTAGTGCACATCCAAAGCTTTTATCAAATGAAGTCACTCATTTTTACATTGTTCCATCTGTTTTATTGTAAAATACTAGACATTTACGTATTTACTGTGTATGTATTTCTTTTAAAATGTGTAAGTCTTATGTAAATGGATATAAATATGATTTTTTAAAAATAAAATCTATGGTACATGGGGTCTCAGTGCAAACATTTGACAATACAGTGTCAATAATACTGTTTGTATCTTTCCATTCCACCATTTTTACAGTTTTTGGATTGTAACAGTCAAATGAATATGTTTAGCAGAGTTAGAAGCTTCAACATGTTCCTACTGAGAAAATCTGTCAATATTTAAAGTTGAACACCTGCCTCTGATGATGTATAACAGAATGACATAACCTGGAACTGGAGCCAAAATGGACCTCTAAAGAGAAAAGGGAAATGTCAGATATCTGTAGAGAAGCACCATGATGGCTCACCTCTTGACCAATAAACCCGGAAGAACTGTTTACAAAAAAAAAAAAAAAAAAAAAAGGCAATTTAATAAAACATGATTTATACAAAAACCAAAAACTTTCTTCTATGTTACCTGCGGACCAAGAAGAATCTTGCTTTACCAAGAGCCACCTTTTCGTTCCAGGATCTTCAGACACCAGCCAGCATTGGAAAATTATATCTAATATTTGCATAGAATCAGATTCTTGTTTACAGATATATTCAACAAAGAAAATGAAAGAAAAGAGAAGCCAAACCCCACCATTTCTTCATTATAACAGGGCATTAGACAGGCTCCTATCTAACGTTATGCTTTTAGCCAAGATGGCCTTGCTGAGACTTCGCAGAAGTCAGTTTTATCAGAGGAAATAACTGAAAGACAGAGTGATTAATACATAGTGTACAAAAGTTTAGAAGAGCAACTATTACCTGCTGTGGCTTTATTTGGTGGTGTTATTGTTGTTTATTCTTTGTTTAAATGGGAAGTTTCAAAGTAAGACCTACTTAATAGTCATTTACCTATTTGCTATTTTTCTGCTGCTTGATCTTAGCTCAAGACCTGTCTTTTAGTTATTTCTTTTAGCAGTTTGATCTGCAATGTTTGCACGTACATAAACATTTGTTTTGTCTATTTTCATTTGGCAAACTTCAGTCAATCAGATGGTGAAAGATTTTTCTCCCCCAATGTCAATAAAAAAAGAATTCAGTGCTATCTGTGTTTATAAGTCTATTAAGCTTGGTACGAAGTAGCATTAAAACAGTTGGATGCCAGATACTTCTCATAGTGAAGCATAAGCACATTTTGCCACTAACAGGCGTGAGTTACGATGGATTTACTGGTCAGAATCTGCCACGAGAGGGAGCACTGAACTTGCTGATGGGTGCAATACAATGGCTTGGGTTAGCACCCAGCTGGCTCTTTTACCTACAGTTCCTCGGGCTTAACTGACATCGTGGCTGGTGTTCATTCTTCTCCCTCCCTCAACCCTCCTTTTGGATTATTTTAGTCCCAAATGTCACGAAGTAAAGCAATGCAAACATTTTCAGTGGTTGCAGTATCATTTGAATACACTTCCCCTTGTAAACATCAGCTCCCATTTTAGAGAGTTTCTTTTTCAGCCCGCATTGAGCTCACACTCAAATCCAGAGGGCAGAGGGGAACGAGGGGAAAAGAATAAGCAAGATCCTGCAACCAAAGCTACAAGTATCCTGCCTAGGAGTACAGCACCCCGAAATTATTTCCATAGTGGAAGAAAACAGACCAGAAGAATTAAAAATACATTTTTTAAAAGAATAATATTGTGACTTCAGTTTTGATCTAAGGCTAACATATAAAATCTTCTGGTACATCCGTGTCTCCTCCATATGAGCTGAAGCTCTACTTTCAACAGCTAGAAAGCGTGTCCCATGCTAAATCTTGTCTAGTTGGCTCCGACCCTTCCAGCACACTGTGAACAATGATTACATCAACCTCTTCCAGCCAAGTTTCAATAACTCCCTGACCATTCAAATCTACCCACATGCTGCTTCTCTCTAAAAACAAGTTCTGTCCTAGCACTTGTTGAACGGGCTGGTTCTTCCTTGATGGTGTAACCAGGTTGCTGGGCAGCACCAGAGCCACGCAAGAATGACCCCTCCTTCGCCCCTTCTCCAGCTCGGCACCAACCTAAAGCTGTAGGCAAAGCATTCTGCAATCACAGTTCCTCAGTAAAAGGCTCCTCTGGAAAACAAAAGCAATGTCCATGAAACAACTATTTTTCCATACTGCACTTCTGCAATCAGGTGGCTTTCTTTGTCTGGGTTTTCTGAATGCTGATGAATGAGACATTTGGCATTTCTGGAATCCTCCACAGTACCAGGGCTGTAGCAGAGTGAGTGACCACTCTGCCCCTCTCTTTTATCCCAGTCTTGATCTTAAATGATTCCACCAAAACAGAAAAAAAAAAAAAGGGGGGGGGGGGGAGAAGGGGGAAGCAAGGGGAAAAAAAAGCTCAGGCTTCCTCAGAAAGCAGAAATAAGTTATTACAAACATTTTTGTCACAAAGACACTTAAAGAATGCTAACTATTGAAGCTCTTCACAAACAGTTTAGAGGATAGATAATTGTTTCCTGTCAATATTAATATGAGCAAAGCCCCTCAGAAAGGTAAGTGCCTACATATCCATTACTAATGTTGGTTTGTTCTTTTTTTAAAAAAATTATGATATTAATTCTCTCTTTCTTAAAAAAAGAGCCCCAAACTAGAAAAACAGGTTACATTTCCTTATAAATGGAGAAAATGGTGTAGGAACATCAGATGTCATTGGGAAAACTATACAAGATCCAGGAAATTAATTCTCTTCTCCTACATCCTATTGTGGTATCTTTATTAAAGGGCTTGTGCTCTCACTAATTAGCTCCTGCAATTACCTGCTTCTGCAATTACAACATGATGGCTGCAGCTGGGATAACTACAGCAAACATACACAACATCTCCGCTTTTGTTGCACAAAAAAGTAATGGAAATGCACCTCATGAATGTGCCACAGTTTACCTGTGATAAGACCCTTGTAGTCTCTCGCTGATTTAAAAAAAACCATCAGTGACAACTCCCAAGATCTCTCTCTTGCCCTGTAGCTGTTCAGCATAGGTTGCTATGTTGTAGCACTGTGAAACTGAAAAGTGGTCAGCAGTCTCTGCAAGGCACTCCATTATTTGGCATGGGCCTCCTGTTAAAGCCTCGGTACTTGAATAATCCATCCAGAAAAAAAGTAGTACCTTCAATTAACTGCAACTTATACAAGAATTATTTCAAGAAAGTTATAAGGACATCTCCGAGGAGCAAAATTACTCCCATATATAAATCACCAACCTGTATAGTTAGCATATCTACCATAAAGCATCATTAGCCTTTAGTCAGTCTTTAAATGCTTTTACTCCCTGTTCAGATTGTGATTTTCAACTAAATCAAATAGCTGAGCAGGGTGGCTACCTTATGCATTTATTTGACAAAAAACAAATGCAGCACAGACTCAGAGTAGGCTGTTTCATTGTACGCCTGTATGACCTGGTTCAACACGGGTGGCTCAGCTGCGTGCTGTCCCCAGTGAAAAAGCACATGGGCATTTTATTTATTTCCTATGTAACTGGTAGAGCTCATTGAGTCCACAAAAAGGTCCCAGGCACAAGGCAACACTGGGGTATGGCTCATGTTAATTAGCAGCTATCTATCACCTTTCAGCCTCTACATCAATCTGCTGGTTTATTTTATCACTTAGCAGGGCTACCGTCCTTACCTCTACCCTCCAGGAGATAACAGTATTTCTGGACTCTTCTGAGGGCACACTGCCATAACAAAACGTGTCTAGACTTCTACCTTAGCTTAGCCTAAGTAGAGAACCTCTCTTTCATACCAACATCATCTGAATTTGCATATTGCTTACTGGTTCTTCCTCTGGAAAGCAATGCCAAGTTTGAGCAACTTCTCTGCTTTTAAACTTTTCTGTGAACATATGTCTTAAAAAAAGATGTTTACATTTACTGTTCAATTAAAAACCTGCATCTTGAGAAGTAATGGATGTAGAGAGTGTATCATCCATCCCCTGGTTTGTTGAGAACCCTCTAAGTATTTCAAAATGGCCTGTAAAGTCAAGAATGGGCTGCCTAGTATCTGTATTTGCTAAATTTCTTGGTTATATATAACCTGGTGAGCCTGAAATGTCTAATTATGTCAGCAAAAGCACATTCTGTTTATCCTTATCATAGTGATACAAAACAAAACAACAAGATTATCAGAAAATGCAAAGGGTAAATGCCTGCTTTTATTTAAAATACATGGCTTTTATTGAATAATACTATGGACAAATCAAGATTTTCACAGATTTGAGAGCCAGAAAATATCTTTCATTCTACAAAAAAGACACTTCAGAAAGTTATTGAGTAAAAATATTATAGGATTCTAATTTATAGCAGAAAGACTTTGAAAAAACAATGACTGGAATCAAAAAAAATAATTTTAAAATTTATAAAAATTTAAAAGACGTAAAAGCTCATAATTTACAAGTGAGGACAATTTATGTCTGTAATATTTTCACATTAGAATTCCTATTTATTGTTGTCTTCAGTTCATGACTTACCTTTTGTAAGCTGTTTTACCCAAATTGAAGTTACTGGTTGCATTATACAATAATGATTGAAATGTAAGGTTACATGACATCATATGAGACAGATAATCCAGTGACTCCGTCCCCTTACGGCTATAGAAATGTATGAATTCTATTTGCAATTCTTAGCAGTCTTAATATCCAGCATATAATGACAACACGCAGACTTTAGTATGCTTCACTGGCTGTGACAATATGGTAAAGAACACAGTAATATTTCTGAAGTAAAAAAAATTAGTCCCAAATCATTACTAGTTTTTAAAATGTGGTATTTATAATAGAAAGTCTTTCTGTATACTTCAGTAACTGGCACTTTTGTTATCAATGTATTATTCCATTTAATTTTTCTTTAGCACTTCTTCAATGTGCTTAAACACGCTAGCATCTTCAATGGTCGGTGTTATCTGAAAAGGAAGAATATACAGAAGCATGTGATAGTAGATTGTGGGCCTTCAAGAGTAAAACAGAATTTCATTCAGAGAATCGTCTAAATCTAGCCTTTAAAAGCAATCAAGAGAAAGTACCTGGGAAGCTCAGGAACATGAAGATCTTTTGGGTAAGCTACAGTAGAAATAAAACGTAACATACTACCTGAAGCCATGGACCAGTTACAGAATAGTCTAGAGAATTGAAACCATGATGTTGTGTTGTTGGACGTGCATGTGTGCCTAATTCATTAAAGCATACATCTCCAGCTTACCTTATATGACTTTCCACTGACAAGTGCAGAAAGAGCTGAACGTGGTATCTTGCCAGAGCGTGTTTTTGGTAGCTGTTTCACAAACACCCCCTTCTGGAAAGCTGCTACTGGACCAATGTTAGTTCTAACTTGCTCAACAATCTCTTCCAAAATCTTCTCCTCTTTTGTCTTTATACCTAGTGAAGAATTGCATATCCTTTAACCTTTCTGAGATTTTTGCCAAGTCTTAATAACATCAATAGCAGCGAGTTCTCACCTTCTCTCAGTACACACAGCGCAAATGGAACGTGTCCTTTCAAAGGATCCTCCTGGCCCACAACAGCACAGTCCGCCACAGCGTGATGGAAGAGAACACACTGAGGGACAGAAAACAAAACTAACTACTAGCAAAACTAAACTGAACTACTAATAAATTAACATTTCAGTGAAAAAATTCCATAAGCATGAACATAAAAAATAGACTTCTTTCTTACATTCTGACAGCCAAAAGTATTTAATCAGTACACCTCAGGATTCCAATGACACATGTTGCAGATGCACGTGTATGTATACTTTCATACACACTTATGTAAAAGTTTTCAAATAAACATAAAAAATAAAAACTATGGCAGCACGAGGTACAAATACGGAACAAAGCAAAGGTGATTTCCTTACAGCTTTGGGAGAGTATCACATCTTCGGTTTGTTAGTGAGATCTTTGCTGGAACAAATAATATTAGTCTAACATTACAAATAACATGGAGTTAAGTGTGTGGAGCAAGGACCAGAACCACAGAAGCACTCCTACTACAGGGCTATAAAGTCATATTGGTTCATCCTCTCTGCTCCTTCTATCTTTTTCATTCTTTGCTACACATAGGCATAGTTTCAACCAAAGCCAAATAGAGGCCCAACCTCATCCTGCAGCCAGCCTAGTTCAGCTCACTCTCTTGGAAACATTAGGTCTCAGCCTCCTTAGACAAAAAAAGGGAATTAAACCAGAGTCCCCTCCTTCCTACTACACATTTACACAATTATACAAGCAATGGAAAGTAGCACTAATGTCTCTAACTCTCTTTTAGGGAAAAAAGTGAGAGATTCTTTTTTCATTCCAATTAGCTGAGGTTCTCACTGCCTGGAAAGAAGTCACCAAGATGTCTCAGTACATACTGAGAATTGTGTCACTAAGTCTGGGACAAAATTGGACTTAAGATACCAGCAGTTGTGAATCCTCTTTCAAAGCAACAGGCTCTTTTCATGTGGTTATCAGTGCCCCTTGGGGCATCTTGCTATGAACAGGGCTTTCAAGGTATCCTCTGTACTCAGCCACAAAGAGGACCAACGTGACCCTACACAAAGGCCACACAGAGGTCACATAATGTGACTGTGCTTATTAATTTGTTTATGCATACAAGGACTATACTTTTGCCAGTAACAGATCTTCACATACAGTGTTGTCAAAATCAAAGGCAGTGGGATGACTGACAGGAAGACTATCTAGAAGACATTTTAAAAATAAAGGCAAGACAAAAGAAAAAAAACTGAAGGAAGGAAAAGCTGAATCACTGCTGTTCCAATCAGCAAAAGGGAGGCTCTTGTTGTGACCGGTTGTGAAACCAGTGGTGGAAGGAACAATTCAAAGCATCTCCCACAACCCATCCTAAATGCAGATTTTACCATCCTTAACATTTTTTAAGGATGGAGAAACTGGCTCTCTGTGCCATGGTCACTACAATACACACCAAGTAGTTTTTAGCAAAATAGATCTGCACAAAGTGTTTCTTGCGTACTTTGTTTGACAGAACCTGTGCTCACTTCATAAACTATGATCCCAGAAATGTCCCACGCTACAAAAAAGCAAATGGGAAATACTTATCGTAATACTAGAAGCATACGCTATCAAAGTACAAACGCACAACAATTTTTGCACACCTTCTGAAACTGTAGCTTTTTCACAGTAATGAAATGGGGTGTGCACAAGCCATATCTAGAACAGCAAGTGCAACAGCCTGCAGTTAGTTCTGGCTGGGCTCATTCCAGAACTAGAAGGGCAGAAGAGCCTGCTGCAAAAATGCTGTAAGTGCATTTGAATTCAGATGCAGCCTACTTTGTCTGGAAGTCATTGTATCCAAACTGAAAAAATATATGGGAATGAATCTTACACAACTCCACATCTCCATGGTATTTCCATGCATCACATACACCTATGAGCTTCAGTCACTTCTAGTCCAGAGTCTCAATAATGCATTCCATTTCCTGCTATAAACACCCATTCTTTCCTGCTCTGACTTCTTGATCCTGACCACAGCCAACTTGATTGCCATGCGAAAAGAAAAAGAAGAAAATGCAATGAATTGTGGAAAAGCAGACTAGTAAAGTCTACAACCAGAGGACCTGTGCTTCCCACAAAAACATAGGAAAAAGGTCTGCAGTAATTTGACATTACCATCAACAGCAGAATTACCTGTGGGGCATCAACAGGACCCCTACGGTGGAGATTTATGTGTTGCCAGCTTGTTTTGTAGTAGCTTGTTTGTGTCATTCCAGTCTGTCACTTGTTCATAAAAGTCTAACAACCTATCAACATGTCTTTGACTTTGGGACAGCTAATTTCAAATGACTGAGAGCGTAAATACTAATTTAAAAATCATTGAACTTCAAAAAACAGCTGAAAAGAACAACAGAATCAGCACTATAGATTTTAAAATTGTTTAAAAGTAAGAAAAATCTCAAGAAAGTGAAATGGCATTCCTGGAATGATCACTGGGCACAAAGATGGATGTGTAATGTGGCAACAGACAGAAGCCCAACCATCTCATGCTAAACTCTTCAATTTCCAGTCCATTGTCAGATAGGCAAGATTTGATTTGGGCTGTTTCAGAAAGAGTCAAAGCAAGCAGGGACACCATAGATGTACAGATGGAAGAAATGGATGGACCAACACAAGCTGAGGTTACCGTAATGGCTAATATTTGCTGACTGGCAAGGTAAACAGTAACGCCTACTGCACTGCAGGGAAGATGGAGCCCCAATGATACTAATAGATACCTTAGACATAGAAACTAATTGTTTGGAACATAATGAAGCTGAAATTCTTAGTCAAAGCAATAAGGAAAAACTTGTTAAGCTTGTAATGCAGCTACAATGTGAATGGAGATAATATACTTGCTCAACAAGGTGACTGTCACTTAATTAGATGGCGATTCAATGAACCTCTAATCCTGTATTTACTGATCTTACTGAAGAGCTAATTGTGGTCTTGTTAATGCTTTCCCATTTAACTAGCAATTTGCTGTGCATGCATTAACAACATTCTTGGGGTTTAGCTTTGTTCAAAAGGTGAATAGAAAAGCTGCTAGAGTTTCATAGTGATGAAACATTTTTTGTTTCTAGGGGGAAGATCTAACTAGCAGGGAAAAATATAGAGACACTGAGCTAGGGACGATGGATACAAAGATAATACAGCTGAGGAGGTGATTCAACTCATCATTCGTTACAGGAGGTTCAGATTCAGCCTGAAGCAAAGAAACAATGCTCGGCTCAGCCCTTGAGCAGTAGAGCAGTAAGGGGTGGGGATGAGATTCCCTGCTGTGCTTTAGTAGAGCAACACACAAAAAAATTGACTTCAAAGGGAAAGAGGTTTAAGCAAACTGAAAGCCACCTTTATGGCTTCATAGACCCAAGTCAGGGCAGCGACTGGCTCAGCTCCCTGGCTGACCGATCCTTGAAGGATTGCCTACGTGTATCTGAATTTGTTCACTTCTGTGTAATCAGAATTTCTTCTATTCTCTTTCAAGTTTTCTAGCATTTAAAAAAAAAAAAAAAAGTCAATAGACTAACAGACTTTGTAAAGCAAAAAATGACTAACAGATTAGTTTGTGATTCAGTGAACAGTTAAATTCAGAGTCCTTAAAAGTATATTATTCCCTTGTACATGCCCAGCACACCTTTTCCTGTACTCCCTGAATAAGCAATTGATATGTCATCAGGGAAATTTGTAACTAGCAATCAGTCACGGCAGTTCCAGAGAAGTGAGTGAACAATGATATGAAATTCAGATACTATTATGAACTGCACTATTTTCAACTTTTTGAGTCGCATGGGTATTACGTTAATGACTTTCAATTTAACAGCAGGGGTTTTTAACAGAAATTTTCATTGTTCATTTACACTGCTCATACAATAAGAGACAAAACAGCTCTAAAGAAACTGTGAAGGAAACTTTTCAAATCAAGAAAAAGCACTGAATGCGAGTCTATGTGAACTAAAAACTGTCTTTTAGGAATAAAAGTTTCTACTCCTAAGAAACTACAGTAGCTGGTGAAGCTACTTGGCACACTGACCCTACGTTATCTTAATGTATTCCCAAATATGTTATCAGAGCTTACAGGGATGCTTCCCATGCTACCATAATACCCCTTAACTCCACCACCAAATGTCAAATCATGCCAGTTTTATTGATCCTGTGGTACAAAGTGGTTATTGTTGACTAAGTTTATTATGGTCCTGGAAAGCACCTGAATAAGAAGGACCTGAAACAATGAATGCTTTCATCAAAAGTACCAATGCAAATGCAATCAAAAAAAGCAGAAAGAAAATGAGAGATTTTGTGAGATTTTCAGTCTCTGCTTTCTTTTTTCTATTTTACTGTCAGGCAATGCTCACCTCTTCAATTGCACCTGCTGAAATTCTGTGTCCAGCAACATTGATCACATCATCAGCTCGAGACAGGACATACAAATAACCATCTTCATCCATATAACCTGCATCCATAGTATCATAATATCCCTAGACACAACATGAGCAAAAATAAACTCAGAAATAGTACCAGGAACATCCATCCATTTCCCGCAAAACCAACAAACAAAACTGATTGTTTCAAATGAAATACACTTTTGAAGCCTAAAAGATTTAATTCTCTAATATTTTCCAACATTCTTATGTCATAATATACCACGCAGTTCCCTTTCCAGAACAGGTTTTGTGGTCTTTGTTAGGACAGAACAGAAGACAACATATAAAACTGGATTTTTTTCCTACTCTGCTTTCTTTGACCCCTGACAGCTTGAAGAAGGATGTTGCCTGAATCCACACAAGGAGAATGGAATTGTTACAGTACAACGACAGTTGTCAAATTGCCCCTAAAGATAATCCTGTTTGCTGGATCCAAACATACGTTACCATCATCATGATGCAAGTACTCACAAAAAATAATTTGCCTGGTCACTCATTCCCTTTTATTAAGCCAAACCTTCCATTTTGGACATTCACGTAGGACCAATCTATCTGTTCCTACAAGGAAAGGAGGAAGCCAGTCCTTGGATAGTTCATCTGACAAGGAAACAACTAGTTCCATAAGGAGCCTCCAATGTCTTTACATTCACAGTGGCCAAGCATATATTTTGGACTGATACCAAGTTAGAATGACTGCATGTCAACAGCAGTAGTACATTTGAAGCTAGTTTAAGGTTGTGAGGCTTCTATATTTTATTGGATCAAATTACAGAAACCAACTTTTATGTTCAAAAGCTTGAGGTTTACTTCTTCTGTTTCAGATCTTACAAAACAAAAACAGCGTGCCCAAAAGTTTAAAGTATGTATGGAGAAAGTTTTACCTCAAAACATTTTTAATTCTATAACACATATATCAAAGATCTCTCATTAAAATATCATAATTTTTATGTTATCCAGTTTAAATCTACTACCATTAAGTTCTGCAGGATTACCAAAAGCTTATATACTTCATTTTGTAATTCTTACTGGAAATTTTTGGAAATACAACTTCTGGAATGTTTTCTCATTCTCCCACAGACCCGAGAATGCTCCAGGAGGCAGAGGCAACCTTAAATTAAAAACAGCAGAGTGAAATAGTTAGAAACACAGATATAATGAGTACAACTCATACTTTCCATTCATACTTTATATTCAGATATATAATCATTGGATATACAATCAGAAACCAGTTTTGTTTATTAATATGCTGGTAACAAGTCAAAAAGACGACACATTTACGGTGATCACAGGCATACAGCTCTGAACTGTATCCCGACCATACCTTTTATGTAACACAGGCATCTCTGGCATTCAGTAAAATAATGTTTCATCTAGTAAGCACTATATACTGTGCTACGTTATCACATTCAGCTTTCAAACATTTCCAAGGATGAAGTATCCGTCAGAAATGTGTGCATATATGCTATGATACAGACGACTTCATGAATATAGGTATCTCTTTCTGTAATACACATTTGCACTCACTCATGTATAGACATATAAACTGAATTACCAGATGCACAGATCTTCAGTTTCTGTAAAAAGATATAACTCAAATTACTTCAGTCATGAGAATCTGAATAAATCTGAATAAAAATGCTTTTATTTTTTATGTAAACCATGCACAGTATTATTGGAGTTCTTCGGAAGTATTGCCCCTCACTACAAGAAAGATGTTGCCTTGCTGGAACATGTCCAGAGGAGAGCAACAAAGCTGGTGAGGGGTCTGGAGCACAAGTCTTATGAGGAGCAGCTGCGGGAACTGGGGTTGTTTAGCCTGGAGAAGAGGAGGCTGAGGGGAGACCTGATCGCCCTCTACAACTACCTGAAAGGAGGTTGTAGTGAGGTGGGGGTCAGCCTCTTCTCCCTGGTAACAGATGATAAGACGAGGGGGAATGGTTTGAAGTTGCACCAGGGCAGGTTTAGGCCAGACCTTAAGAAAAACTTCTTCACCAAAAGGGTTGTCAGGCTCTGGAATGGGCTGCCCATGGAGGTGGTAGAGTCCTCATCCCTGGAGGTATTTAAAAGAAGGATAGATGAGGTGCTTAGGGACATGGTTTAGCGGTGGGATGGCAGGGTTAGGTTAAAGGTTGGACTCGATGATCTTAAAGGTCTTTTCCAAGCAAAGTGATTCTATGTTCCTATATTGATAAAAGTCTCTTTGTATTGGGTTTCTGTGGCAAGGTCTTGG
This sequence comes from Gorsachius magnificus, assembly GCA_034008185.1. Taxonomy (NCBI): domain Eukaryota; kingdom Metazoa; phylum Chordata; class Aves; order Pelecaniformes; family Ardeidae; genus Gorsachius; species Gorsachius magnificus. The sequence continues at coordinate 173,340,215 of CM067081.1, forward strand.
TAGTGGGGGGGGCTACAGGGGTGGCTTCTGTGAGAAGCTGCTAGAAGTTTTCCCTGTGTCCGCCGCTGGCCAAGCCAATCCAATCAGCAACGGTGGAAGCGCCTCTGTGATAATATATTTAAGAAGGAAAAAAAAAAAATGGCTGCGTCTCAGTAGCCGGAGAGAGAAGAGAAGTGAGAGGATGCAAGAGAAAACAGCCCTGCCCAAGGTCAGTGAAGGAGGGGGAGGAGGTGCTCGGCCAGGCAGAGATTCCCCTGCAGCCCGTGGTGAAGACCACAGTGAGGCAGGCTGTCCCCCTGCAGTCCATGGAGGTCCACGGTGGAGCAGATATCCACCTGTAGCCCGTGGAGGACCCCACGCTGGAGCAGGTGGATGCCTGAAGGGAGGAGGCTGTGACCCCATGGGAAGCCTGCACCAGATCAGGTTCCTGGCAAGACTTTGCGGACCCATGGGGGGAGGAGCCCATGTCGGAGCAGGTTTGATGTGTGATGAACTGACCTCAACCCCCATTCCTGTCCCCCTGCACCGCTGGGGGGAGTAGGCAGAGAAACTGGGAGTGAAGCTGAGCCCAGAGAAGAAGGGAGGGGTGGGGGGAAGGTTTTTAAGATCTAGCAGTTTTTCTCCTCTCCTTCTCTGATTTTGATTGATAATAAATTAATTATTTTTTCAAGTTGAGTCAGTTTTGCCCATGACAGTAACTGATAAAATGATCTCTCCCTGTCCTTATCTCGACCCACGAGCCTTTTGATTTACTTTTCTCTCCCCTGTCCGGTTAGAGGGGAGGGATAGAGTGGCTTTGGTGGGGCCCTGGCATCCAGCCAGGGTCAAACCACCACACTCTTTTAGAACTTTTTATAATAACTGGACTTATTTTAATTTTTTAAGAAGTGAAGCTGCAAAATTTTGGATTGGTTCATTAGCTGAGATTTCAATGCATACTATACACCCATTCTTCAGCCAAGGATATGGCCATTACAAAATGTGGGATATTTCACATACATATCTGCTGGAAGAAGAGAAGCTACAGTAGCCTCAGCTAAGGACAAAGCAGTTGCTTTTTCCTTCAAAGCTCTGATAGGGTTAAACACAGCTTACTTGAATTGCCTAAGAGATACACATTCAGACATATCAACACTAGTTCTATGAAGCTTGACCCTAGTAACAGAGGGAGAACATGCAAGCTAGCATATTTATACAGATAAAATCATACATGCCTCACAGATTTTACTAGCATATGCCTGCATCCCTAACCAGCAAATTTTTAGCCAGGGGTATTTTGTTGTCTGCTCTGATAGTGCCCCTGTGAAACTAAAAGGCAACATCTCTAGCAGTGAAACACCCCTCTGTAACGTAGCAACACCGATAACATTACAAGAACAGGTGCTACCAGCTCAGTGACGTGTACATCTCTAACATTACATTTACAAAAATAATAATTATGTTTTTTTTTTTACCTAAATATGGTACAAGCTACATTGAAAAGGCTGTATCATCTAGTAATGATTCAAATCCACGATTTTGTTACAATCCCATTTTTTTTCAGCTTAATTCAGCTGGATAAGCATAATAGAATGTTCTACTATAATATTTATTATATTACTTTCTCTGAGTAATATTATTACTTTCTCTGAGTGTTCTGGCTCAACACATCCTATACATCACAGTCCCTGAGAGTACAGTTAAGGTAAGGCCAGAAATGCCAAGACAATTCCCAGGCAGTCAACCAGACTTCAGTCGCAGCCAGGGGGCAGACTGGCTTCTGCCCATCTGTAGGGAATTCACTGGCCTATTTCAAGCTTAGTATCATGACCTATAGAGTATTCATCTTGAAAAAAAATAAATTAGAAAACAATATATTGATCACCATGCATGCGTATGTATATATGAGTTCAAAAAAAAAATCTGTTGGTTCGATTCAAGAAAAACTACTAGAGAATGGTTACTATGGTTGTTGCCTGGTTGCTAATAGCATAGCAATTCGTAACAGCCTCAGCCATTGCAAATTTTGCACCTTAAAATTATTTAACAGTCTGAAACATCCTTGTGATGGGAGACACAAGGAAAATTCATATTGACAAAGTCCTTAATAATTTCTCCACAGCTCTACTCAGTACTTTGTAGTTAAAAAAAAGCACCAATTTTATTGCTGGAATCGGAAAAACATTTTCCTTTCTGTAACTGTAATTGTTTAGAAATCTAAACATAGAAGTATGCAACACATCACCAAAAATATAATCCCTGCTCCCACCATTTTGGGTTTTGGGGGCGTTTTTTTTTTTGTTTCTTTGTTCTTCTGGTGGCTGGTTTTTGTTTTGTTTTGTTTTTTTTTTAAAGCAAATTGCAATTATAAGCACATCCACAGTGCATATTTCATGAGTCTATAGAAACCACGCTGCTAAACTACTGGCTACCACAGGTATCTCTGTAGCGCAAATCACAGCACATTACAGACACTACATGAAAATACGCCTCCATGGCTTTCTGTAACAGATTATTCACAATTAGGACTCCATTCCATCTACTAAGCAAAAAGTGAATGCTGTCTTCCATGTGTCTATCTTTCAGGCAAAATAATTCCAGAGCAATGGGCACATATAATTCTTCCATGATAGTAAAGTTCTTGGCATCATGATTGACTAGAATTTCTAGGTGTTGTGCAAACACAAATATTTTATAAAATTCATAAAGGTAGAATTCAGCTTGCCAGAACGTAATTGTATGTATTGGAATTTTGCCAGGACATCAGGATTAAAATGCCCAGAGCCAAAAATACCTTCATCCCACTGCTGTCAGTGGGAATTCTGCCATGAATCCAAAAGAGAGCAGAACTGGATCATAATTATGTGAAAGGAGTCAGAAGACAAAAAATCAGATAGTCAGAAAATAACAGAGTGATGGGTTGACCTTGGCTGGATGCCAGGTGCCACCAAGCCGCTTTATCACTCCCCTCTTCAGCAGGACAGGCTGGGAAAAAATGAGATGGAAAAAGAAAAAACTAGTGGGTCAAGATAAAGGCAGTTTAATAAAAGCAAAAGCAAAGGCTGCGCACAGTAGCAAAAGGAAAACAAGATTTTATTCTCTACTTCCCATTAGCAGGCGATGTCCAGCCACTTCCCGGGAAGCAGGGCTTCAGTACGCATAGTGGTTGCTCCAGAAGACAAAACACTGTAAAAACCAAATGCCTCCCCTTCCTCCTCCTTTCCCCTAGCTTTTATCTCTGAGCCGATGTCATATGGTATGGAATATCCCTTTGGTCAGTTTGGGTCAGGTGTCTTGGCTATGTCCCTTCCCAAGATCTTGCCCCCTCCCAGCCCACTGGTGGTGGTGGGGGAATGTTGGAGACACAGCCTTGATGTTGTGGGAGCTCTGCTCAGCAGTAGCCAAAACACTGGTGTGTTATCAACACCTTTCTAAATATCAATAGAAAGCACAGCTCTATGGGGGCTGCTGTGAGGAAAATTAACTCCATCTCAGCCTGACCCAATAGAAACAGCAACCTGAAAGCCAACATCTCTTCCTTTCCTCAACCCCTCCACAAAAAAGGAACATCTTCAGATGTTGGGTTTGTGTCTGTTCTCTCTAGGAAACATAACACACACCTACAAAAGTTCTATATTTAAAAAATGTTGCCTGTGTGTCCAAACATTGAGCTGATACTCGAGGCCTTTTGGGGTTATTTTTATTAAGAGGATATATTGACCAAAAAATGGCAGCTTTGCATAAGTAAGCATGATTGCCCCAGACATGATGCTTCCTTTCACAAGTGACAGGAGCACAGAAGACAAAGACAGCAGGTAGGTTCCTTCATCATCATTTCCACAATAGGCAAAGAAGTTGTTTTGCTTTATTTCCCTTTTGGAGGTATTTACTGTATTTCTCCAGCTATCTGTTAACTTCCCTTTCTCTCATCCTGCATACCAAGCCACAAGGCAGCCCATGTTTAGCCTTTGCATTTGCTATCAGTTTGAAGATAAGCCCTCCCTTATTCTTGCTTGGATTTTTCATATGGTCTGGCAGCATCTTCTGTTTTGTCATTGCTTCTCCCTTCTGAAGAGGACAGTCATGAGCTTCAACAAATACAAATTCAAGACAAGGTGACAGCTTTTTCAAAAATATGAATGTGTTACCAGCTGTATTGGATCAGGCTAACTACAGTCAACTCATCCCATTTAACTAGCAAAGAATAATCACGGTGTCAAACCCGAGTCAAGGTTCAAGCCAAAAACCTACACTGAGCTGAATCAAAGCACCTGAACTTGAGAAACGTTTACTTTTGGACTTCAAACTTCAAAAAAAGATGTATAGGTCTGAATTTTGATCTCACTCATGCCAATTTTTCATGAGTACAACAACAGCAGTACAAACAAACTCCATTTACTCCAGTGACTTTAAGGTGACAATTGCAGAACTACAGGGATACAGATCCAGGACCATTTCTCATTTCAGGGTTGAATACATTTAGAACAGCGTCAGGAAAACTAGGGAAAGTGTGTCAATTACTGATGTAAATTATATGGATTAATTTTACAAAGATCCACTCTGGTTACATTTTATAAAGATAATTTCAGTATAAAGTGGAGAAACTAAGACAGATTAGGTGAGCTTGGCAGTATCACAGGAAAACTGAACTGCTTTCACAGTAACTGTTTTCTGCCACAGAATTTTAAACGACAATCATTATCTGGTTTTTAAGCATTGCTTTACAGTTCATTTATTTTTCATACAACGGTGGCTCTCCTTACACAGAACAGCCCACCTTTAGCTTAGCCCAAGAAAATCTGACTCTGCTACATCCTTTCAGGATGCCACTCATCAAAATGATGTAAGATTCCTTGTTGATGGAACAAGCCATTATAGACACAGCACTCAAAAGTTAATTTACAGAGAAAAGCAGATTTCGGAAAGAACAAATGAAAGTCAAAAACTGTTAGGGATGCTACCTTGCTGAGTTTCAGACCAGACATCCTTTTATTTTATGGTAGACAGTGGTACTCACAGGCCGTTCATTACAGCCAGTCAAAGGAAGAATAAGCCATTGTTAAATGAGTTTGGGCTTGTGAATGGAGCTAAATCATCTTGACTGGCAGCTATATTATTACTCAGCATTTACGTAGTGCTGTGCATAAACATCACTTTACAATTTTTGATTGCAAGTTCAGAAGCCATCTGGAATCTAGAAGCTTTTTCAGATACAAGGAACAGCAGCACTGGAAAAAGAGCAGAGAAGGGGCAAGAGAAGACAGAGCATCTCAAACATTCACCAGTCTGCATGAAATATTCCTTTAATTAGCTGAAAGCGATTACAAAAGTAGTTGGTTTCAATGTGGCTGTTCCAGAAAAAAACCTAGTTTAGCTGGGAAGAAAGAAAGCACTGAAAACTTGTAAAAGTGCTTGGAAAAGGTTAAAAGTAAAGAAAGTTCAAATGCTACTCACACACGTACTCAGCCAGAAATCTGTTAGAAAACTCATCTTTGGCCAAACTCCCACACTGAAAGTCCTACTCATTGTTTCACTTGTAAAGGGAAAAGACAAAGCTGATAAAAAAAATATGTGGGAGGCTGGCAGGGAGAGCACTCTTTTGCACAGATTCATCATTATCATCTAATCTGACCTCCCACATAACACAATTCAAAGGCTGTCACCTACTCAATCCCGTCTCAAGCCCCTAACTTTTGGTTAAATAACAGTGTATCTTTAAGGTAGATATCCAGGTTTGACCCAGAGGTGTCAAAGAAAACCACCATATTCCCATGAATTTGTTCTAATGGTTTAATACTTTTCATTGTTAAAATGACATGATTTACTTCTCATCTGAATATATCTAGCTTCAGCTTCCAATCTCTTTATGCTAGATTAAACAACAGTCTCTCAGAGATATACCTGTGGGTATTTCCTGACCTTGATAAAGTCATCACTTATCTGATCTTGGACAAACTACATACCACAAGTTAAACTGTAAGCCAAGCTTTCCAGCACTCAAGTCACTCTCATTCAGATCTCCTCCAAAACCCAGCCAGTTTCTCAACTTTTGAAATACAGGCATAAAACCAGAACATAATGCATTCATGGTTTTACTAACATCATATCCACAGATAATAATAATAGCTCCTTTCCAGTTTCTCTGCTGAATAAGAAGGGATCACATTGCCTGCTTAGTTACGCTAGCAGCTACATTTCATCCAGAGATATGTGTATTCAGAGGTTTATCCACTGAAACACGAAAAGTTCCTTTGAAAGTCACTGCTTTCTAGGGTACAGTCTTTCGTCTCACAAATCTAGCAAATTTTCACTCTTCCTAGGTGGATGACCTTTACTTCCAAGAACTTATTGCAAGTGGGCAATGCAGGATGACTCTTTCTTTACACAGTTCTACAAGCAACGCTTTTCTCCCTCCAGCAGTATTGCTTGAGGGCAGCCACTCAGATGGGTCTGCAACACGTCCTGTGTTGGGTTGCCTTTAATTTTCTGCTACCTTATGTGATTTTTTGTTTATTTTATATTTTAAAAATTAATAGGAAAACATTAAGCACCACTTCCAAAATGGCGAAGCACATCATTAAAATGAGAAAAAATAAAAAAAATCAAGCAATGGAAATATAGCTTAATCCCCTTGAGACACTCTAGAACAATCACATATGAGAAAAACATTTCTTAGGGTGTCTAAGTACTTAAATTTAGGGGATTATTATATTCACAGAAGGAAGTTTCAGAATATTGAGTACTGGTTTTTATCACCGGATCAAATGTAGTGATAAAAGAATATATTCTTTTCAAAGTGCAGAACGGCAATAGTGTCACACACTTACAGAAAGACAAAAATTGACAACATTAATTCCTGAGACACTATGTGACGATAAGATCTTCAGCGGCTATTTTGGCACCTCAGGTAGCTTCTATCTACCTGTCCTTCTTCTGAACTAAGGCCGTATACCCCTCTCATTGCTTCAGATGGAGTCTCTCTCCCCTTGCTTTCACTATCTAAAAACACTGCCATCACCTCCCGGCCTCCTTCTCTTCCTGGGAAAGGGAAGAGCACAAATGAAAGCTGTGACCTTTCTCATGTGCGTATCCCAAGTTACAATGCCCATATGTTGATCCGTCAAGTCTTACAAGATCTGTCTTTATTTTCTTTAATGGGATACCAGGGTACTACAGTGTGCTGCAAAAGATTACATCTTTTTCTTTCCCTTTTCTTCCCTTTAAGCTCTTTTGGTTAGCATTTCTATTGTGCATCTTGATGATTACATTCTGAACTTCAATTTGCTTCAGGCTTCCACATAGATACTGATTTTTTTTTTTTTAAACTCACTGTAAGAAATATTAAATGACTAAGCTTTTTATTGAATATCTAAATACTGTATGAAGATTGAACACAGTACCACAAATACTGAAACTGTGAATGGGCTGCTTACTTCTGGACAACACCTCTTCCACTAAAGGATATTAACTTTATGGCATTTGCTTCAAAAGTCCTGTCACGCTTCTATTCAGATAATTTAAAATCTAAAATTATAAAAAGCTGTAAATTTATCATGACCCTTTCTTTACAAAAACTTGTGAATAAATATTATTTTTCAATACTTTAAACTCTTACAGCACTGTACATAAAGTTTTGCATGATTTTACTTTGTATAATGGGGTGGGTCATCATTTGAATCCTTTTAACTTTTGACAGAACATTATAATTGTCCTTCCTCTTCTTCCACTAATCCCAAATTCATGAAAAAACCCCCACAACATTAATGGTCTGGAGAGTCTCTCACACAGTCGCTATCTTAAATGCAATTTAACCAACACAACCAAAGAATTTCAGAATCACTGTATGATACAACTACATTGTCTCACCTGTTTCTGAATATGGAACAGAAATATTTAGGTGAGTCTGTGCAGTGGAGACTGGTAAAACAGATTTGTAAATACTTTTCCGTAAGCCTCTATTTTTATGGCACAAAATTAACTATACAAGCACTAGAGGAAGTGTAACTAGCGGGAGATTTACTGGCAGGAATTACTCTCTGGATAGGATGAGTATAAGGCAAATACAGTCCTCTTGCTGCTGGGGATGAACATAAAGAACAACACTAGCTAATGAGACAGTGCTGATGACTACTTCATAAAATAAAGATAATGGGCTTGCGATCTTTATAACATACAAGAGCAAAACTGAGTTTCCCTATTGAACTGGAATTTAAATGGGATTTCTCTTTGCTAATGTTCCTTATGAGAATGGACAAGTTTGAAAATTCTCATGGCTAATCATGATTACATACACACACACACATTTTGAAGTGTGTATTAATTACAGGCAGGTCAGAACAACGCAAGCAGAAGTGTGTCACTAAATCAGACTGGTCTTCCTAATGGAAATGGAGGTCATTGCTGCTATCATTCTCACTTCATAATAAATCCTCGGTTAATTATCTTTCATGTCCAGAGATTCTGGCTCCAACAAATGTAAATTTAGAAACAATTCATACAAGCCCACTCTCATGAGCTGCAGTCATTTTCATTTACCCTTGCACTTTCATCATAAGTGTTGTGACACTGAATTTGATTACTTTATCCTGAAAGACTTATGAAGTCAAAAAGATTATTGCATTGCCCAGGTAAATTAGCTTGTATGAGAGTTCTTGTCAGCAAAAATCTTTCCAAAGGGCAGAGATGATGGCTATATGAAAAAAACCCAGTTAGCAGTTGGTGTATTAATAAAGAAAAGAACATACTTGGGGCAGAAAGATGGAGTAATTAGGTGTAAGAATTACCTTTCTAAAGTATTTGACTCCTGCAGGATAAAATTAAAGTTTAAAACTGCTGTAAGAATAGAAATTTTAAATACTATACTTATGAGCACTGTAGGCCTCAAGCAGCCCTCAGCAGGCTTTACTGGGATTTAGACTGGAATAAAAATAACCAAGAGCAGCAGCATAAGACTTTTGCACAGCAGGTATTGTAAGCAATGTGTGGCCATTCTCCTCTTCAAGAAACGCTGAAGAATATTTCTCAACTCACGGATGCTGCAGATAAAGCAAACCGTGGTATTTTTTCCTAAAACAGTACGCCGTATTTTGCTGCTGAGTGTATGACAGAGTAATAGTCAAAACTCCTCCATTTTCTTCCAGCTGCACGGGGACATGTCCCTGGGGTGACAAACAAACACTGCTAGTAACAAGGATCATCCCCACTACTTTTGAGGGGTCTGTATGTGTAGAAGCTTGCTGGAGAGATGAACAGAGGAAAGGCTTCTTTGCTTGGAAGTGTTAAAAAATCCACAATTGGCCTCCTAAAGCTCATCAATACCTTGGCCTTGTTTTCTTGGTTGGTTTGGGTTTGTTTTCTTTTTGGTTAAGGTGCAGAATGAATTTGAAAAGATCCGATTGTCTCAAAAGGTTAAGTAAGAAAAAGGCTGGAAGATAGAGAGAGGTTATAGTTAACCTACCTCAGAATTGGTGTCATATAAACTATGTTAATGATCCAATGCAATTTCTTTGCCCCCTACTCTCCCCCCTATTTCAGAATGGATATTGCAATAAATACAGGCGTGATAAAATAATAGTGTCCGTGTGCCATTACTCTTTCTTGAGTGATCCAACGCAAAAAAAAAACAAAACCCACCAAACCAAAACAACATCTCCACCTCTCCTTTTTCCCTATCAATTTATTTGACTGCAGCAGAAGTAACGTTGGGCAAGATAAAACAAAATAAAACAAACAACAACAAGCAATATATAAACACATTTGTAATCCTCAAGTTAAATGCTGAAACGTGGGGCCACATTAGGGTAGATAAATTCTGGCTTCAAGAGTTTGACAATAACCCCAAACAGTATCTTCTAATATGGCAATATCCACTCCTGACAGGCACTTAGAAATAGTAATGACTCAGAAATGCATGCATACATCTACCAACATTACCTGTTAGATATAATTCAGCTTGTTTGGCAGAGTTGCTTAAGATGGAGTTCATTTCACTTCACTTTTGGTAGATAATGCTGAGCACCTACCCTAAGCTAGATGCGTCACCTCTGCAGTCAGTGGAGAGATATGAGCACATCTGGAAGGCAATTTATTCCATCCTAGCTGAATGACTAAGACAGCTAGGATGATTTTCTTACAAAACACCTTTCTCTCTCTCCATTGATTACAAGCCAACATTTTATTATGGCATCAGGCACTGCAGAGGTGAGAGCTTTGAAAGCACAGCCCTCCACTCTGACCTGGGTTACTGATACTGCAAACCACAGTCTACTAAAGGCTGGAGCAATTTTAATTATTCATACTCAGCAATGGAATGAATGCACAATCTTACATGTGTCACAGGAAAACTACATCTAAATGAGAGTCTCCTGATTCAGGGGAGATCGTGTGTGCAATTAAACACATGCCTCTGCGTCCTGGTGGCCTAGACTAAGACGCTGAGAATTAGGCAGGATATAGACTTCATCCTGAAAATACATGCCTGTGTCCCACAGTAGATTAACTCCATGTGATACTATCTTAACCTCCACAGCGGTCTTAGTTACGTTAGATTAGCAGTACAGCTGAGCAAAAAACCTCCACACCTCAGCAACTCCAACTCCCAAGCAAGCACTTTGCAGCCAGCCAGCCCGCTCTTAACAACTCACCAAAACCAGGACATCTGTCCCAACATTTTGGCTTTCGAAAAAATTTCAATTCACTGAAGGTTCATGCTAATCTTTGTATTTCCTTCCATTCACCTAAGCAAGCAATGAAGAATTCAAGTTACCACAACTCTCCTAAATTTTACCACCACAGAAGTGGATGAACGCATTTCTTTTGGGACTTGTATTTGCTGGCAGTTAGGAAGTGCTCAGAACTGAAGTGTTTTCTATGACTAAAAAGAGATGCGGCTACAGCTAATGTGTTAATCACTAAGTAGGTACCCATCTAAGGAAAATGCCGTTTGCCTAAAAGCCTGACAGAGCTGGCATGGGCTGTGGGGAGCAGCAGCCTACTGAGCTTTACAGAAGTAAGGAAAGGTTCTGGCAACAGCGCCATGGCCGAAGGTAAGAGAAGAGAAATGTAATTGATGTTCACAGTGTTATCTACACAGAGGCTCCTTTATTTAAGAAAAGGTGCTAAGGAAGGTGTACTTTCAGAAAGAATATTAAAGCTTATGGAAGTCATCTGATGGGAGTCTGGTAAATGGTACTAAAATCACCTACATGATGCACAGCAGGGTTTTTGGTTTGGGGTTTTTTTGTTGTATTTTTTTTTTCCTGGAGTCTTTTCCTGTATGTATTTTGTCCAAGTACCACCATAACTGAATACAGTTTCATGCAAAGCACACTCAGAGACATCTTGCTGGTTTTACAGAGATCAGAAAGCAAATATTCTCCCTCTAGGAACGTGCATCAATTCAGGTTAGGAGATAGTGAAAGAGAAGGCAGCATCACACCAGTAAACCAAAGCATTTAAATCTGCACTGTTGTACTATTTCACTAAACTGAAAGATAAAACAGAGAAGAGAATGATTCAGTATCTTGCTCATACATCCTAACAGGAAGGCTTTATGCCAACAGAATGGTAATTAAGAAAATGGTAAATTTTTCTGTAGTCTAAGAAAAAAAACCAAAAAAGCAATCCACACATTCACTGCAGTTTTTCAACACTGACGGACACAGAAGTTCTGGCAGCTGGGTACCAATATCAGAGACAGCCATGCTTTTCAATGCTCATTACTTCAATTATTGTTATATATATAAACTTCAGCCAAAAGACAATTAACCCATGTAGGAAGCTTCTCTTAACTGTAAGATACTGAGTTTGCTTACTTTACCACGATATTTCCTAAAGTCTTCGCCTTCACTGGTTCCTTATTTTCATCCAGAATCATCACTGCAAAAAGTAATAAAGGAAAGTAATTGCTGTCAAGTAATGTATTTTTAGGCGGAGGACAGTGTCTTTCTTCATGGATATCAACTTATATCACAATTCAGAATGGCAATACACCAAGCAACAAAAGGAATTAAGTAATTTGGGAGTTCCAAACGGCATAATCTCATGACCTTATTAACATTCAGCCTTAAGTACAAAAAGTCTTAAGTAATACTTGTGCTTTGGGAGCAGAAATAGCTCAATGTCAAAAAGGGAAAAACATAGAACTGAAAATTAAAAGACACCTTCATATTGGAAAATCTAAACTTCCAAATAGCAAAGGACCCTTCAGATACATGAAAAATACAAGAAAGTGTGCAAGTAACATGAGTCAGAAATAACAACTAAGATTACTGGAGGCTAACCCAGCTAATGTGAGAAGTACTATTAGCAGTAAATAAGAGTGTCTGGTTTTCAGAGGATCTCAGGAGACCCAAAAAGATGCTCCCCAGGTGACAAGGCTTATTCTAGTCTACCACAAAGAGGTGAAGGCACTTGTGAACTACTGAAAGCCACACAGCAGGGTAATGCTAGAGTACAGCGAAGAATCCAAATCTCCCAACAGAAGACTTTTCCCTGGCTGACACTGGCCCATCACCTTCAGTGAAAGCATTGTATCCTGGTACTGAGGTTTCTGAGGAAAAACGCCTGAAATAGCCTCTTCATGCAGTCATCTGGGAAATCTACTACAACCACCCATTCCATTTGAAGGTGTGGGCATAAGGAAGGAATGACAGATACCAAGTTGGCCTGTGATAAACGAAAATAAACAAAGTGAAATGACTAAACCATGGAAAAACAGGAAGGAAAACTTTTGACAGACTGGACTGACATGGATTTAAAAACATGCTTTTTGAAGCCTGCCCAAGCAAAGAAAGCAACATTCAGCTGGATCTAAATTACTACAAATAATCTTACATTCTGTATCAAAAAGCTCCAGAGGAAATGGGGAAAAGAGGATGATAGACTTCTGACTAAAACCCTGCTAAGACTCTTATGACTAATATCATATCCTCACTGTCCAAAGAATGCCAACATCTGTAATTTACTATTTCTGTCTGAAGCTGCTCCTTCAAAGAGGAATGTAATTTTTAAGTAACTGAAGAGCCTGCTGAAAGCAATGGCTCAGCACATAGACGCAAGCAAGTCCACAAGGCCAGTTTTACAAATCCGTGACTTTGAAGGAGTAACTGGGATAGGAAATGAAAAGGATTAATGGAAACATAGAAGATACTTATGAGAAATAGCAAGAATGGCATAAATAAAACCCATTTATAATCTGTAAACACTTTTTTTCCCCTCATATATTTTTAGGTGGTGTAAGAACAAAGTATCATTAGATTTGGAGAATTTAGGCTCAGAACATACAATGAGAGACACCCACTCACACTTAGCTTTCAAAGCTCTATTTTTTCCTATTTTTATTACATTAAAGCAAAATCTAATCAATTTATTGTAACTATTTTATCAAGGTAGCAATTCCAGCCTTTATTCTCCTCCTTGCAAGCAGTGTATTTCAATGTACAAAAAAATTGAGGGAGGAAGATAATATACTGCTTGCTCCTGAGTCACTGAAGAACTGACTTAATTCTTCAAAATGTGGGATTTCCAACAGTTTGAAAACAATGCAATGAAATTATCTGGAAAGGGCTCAAGTAGATCAAAGGGAAAGCATAATATGATGTCTGATTTAAGGCAACAGAGCTGGAAATTAATATGGTATCTTGATTCACTTTTAAATGCACTTTGTGCCACTGCACTTTGATATCATAGCTAAATATTGCATTTCTTCTTGATATTCTAAAAAATCAGCAGTTTATTTTAGCAATACTGTGAGCGGAAAGCATTTGGCTGTGTTTAAAAAGTAGATTTTGTAACTTTCTATTTATATTGCAGCATAAATACAACATAACTTTAGCAATGTCCAAAACCATTAACAGTTGCATGTATAATCTAAAAATACAGAATCCAGCTTTTACATGGCATAAGGATCTCTTCTAATTAATACTGTAACAGCAGCAAAACAACACCAAAACAGAAGTGGGTGACACCAACACAGCTGCCAGTACAGAGTAATTTCTAGGTCCACTCCTTTATGAGTGGCTGCATTACAGGACACAATTGGCCTCAAACCAAAGACCAAAAGAGGTAAAAGTTCTTTCGTAAATCTTTAGTGAATTTTAGTGCTCATTTTATGTGTCCCTTTCAAGGCTTGCTAAAGACTTCATTCTATTTGAAGAAATTCTTTACTTACTCTAGGCCAAATTTTCAAAAAAATTCATAGGAAATTTTACATTCTTGCTACTCTCAGTTTTTTCTTGGCCTCACTATCATCCGATAGCATGTATAATGCAACTGTATTCTTCCACTCTTCCTTACTGTGCTGGCTTTGGCTAAAAGATTTAATTTTCTTCACAGTAACTAGCATGGGGCTTTGTTTCGGATTCGTGCTGAAAACAGTGTTGATAACATAGGGAAGTTTTCGGCACTGCTGAGCAGGGCTTACATAGAGTCAAAGCCTTTTCTGCTTCTCACCCCACCCCACCAATGAAGAGGCTGGGGGTGCACAAGAAGCTGGGAGGGGGCACAGCCAGGACAGCTGACCCCAACTGGCCAAAGGGCTATTCCAGACCATATGACATCACACTCAGCACATACAGCTGGGGAAAGAAGAAGGAAGGTGGGGGGACGTTGGGAGTGATGGCGTTTGTCTTCCCAAGTAACCGTTACGCGTGACGGAGCCCTGCTTTCCTGCAGATGGCTGAACACCCACCTGCCAATGGGAAGCAGGGAATTAATTCCATGGTTTGCGTGCATGCATGGCTTTTGCTTTACTTGCTAAACTGTCTTTATCTCAACCCACGATTTTTCTCACTTTTACCCTTCCGATCCTCTCCCCCATCCCACCAGGATGGAGTGAGCAAGCGGCCATGTGGTGCTTAGCTGCTGGCTGGGGTTAAACCACAACACCTATTTATTACAACTCTGGACAAACTTCATGGCTTTGTTTTACCATTGTTTTTAAGCTACTCCTTTTCTTCATGCCATAACTGTAAATTCCAAAACCCAGAACTGATGAAAATGTTTATTTTCTTTAATGTTCACTTCTGCTTGTATGTATTAGAAGGAAAGAACAGCTTAGCTCTTTCTGCCCGATGGTGTGAGAACTTTTCTTGAAGAAAGTTTATCTTTAATGTAATTATTTTTTGGACTTCAAGTAATTCTTGAAAACTGTTAAAATCAGGGGTCCCAGGGATGAAAATATTTTTGCATTCTTACTCCTGTTGTTGCACCTTACAGACAACAAGTGCTCATCCTTTTAATGTTGGCCCATAGCCTACCATTTCTCTCAGCTGGAAATAAAAATGCTCCACAAGTACTGAAAGATAATGTGCTTAGCAACTCTCTCAAATATCAGCCAATATACATGTACAAAATGCAGAAAACTGACTTTGATATTCTTCTAGAAAGTATGAGATTAATTCCAATAGAAGATTTCTATCCTTGCTGAGCTGCTTGTTAGCTCACTGTGAGGTATTTATGGAAGACACAGACATCATTAAGAATTTTCTTCATGTACTTCAGAATACTTCGCATATAAAATTGTAGAGCTAAATGAAAATCTAACCAATCTAATCAACGTGTCTCTGAGACATAATTATTCTATATACACCTCCCAACCTAAAACTATTTAGGCCCTGAAAATTGAAAACCCAGGTATAACAGAACACTCAAAGTGCAAGTTATAGCAATTATTTGTCTGGTTATTATTCCCTCTTTTGATGATGGTTATCACTAACATTTTTCTTCTTGATTTGCCAATACAAATTTTACAGCTGCTCTCATTTAAAACAGCGAAACCATAGATAAAGCCTTAAAGCACATATCTTAATTATATCCAGGGAAGAAGTATGTCCTAGCCCTTCCATATAATAAAGATAGGAGGAGTTGATCAATTTTCTTGAACAGAAATCTGAACTTCTTATTCAATCACATCCCACAACGCACAAAAATGCGGAGCTTCCTGTTACAGGAAGGAGGAAAATGTGTTAATAAGTCCGTAATTGGCTTTCCCTACAAGGTATGAAAATTAAAGAGCATTTCCTCAGGAATATAAGCAACATCCTTTTCTAGTAGCGTGTTTAGCACAGTCTTACCATTGTATCCTGGCACTGGTTTTCCTGCCTGTCCAGGTGGAGGTGTTGTAGAGTTCCCCAAACCAATACAGGAAGCAGTAATTGCAGAACCAGATTCTGTTAAGAGAACACAAATATCGTCAGCTAAGATTGTTCTTAAGTGTCATTAAGTATTTATTGGTTCTAAGTTTTGCTTCTAGTTCAGCACATCAAAATAATAAAATAGATTTAGAATTCAAGAGCTTTTATGTATTATCTAGTGAATGTAAGTTCATTACAGAAATTTGCATTCTTCAAAAGGGAACTTTTTCCATTCCATAGAAAACAGTCAGAAATAAACACCTTCTGCATTACACCTGTAGTTTATCCCACTATGGGTATAAGGCTATACCACGCCAGTAAGAAACTGCCTACAGCAAAGCCGTAATAGAAATACTGTGTAGGGCAGATGTACTTCGAGGGTTATTTCACAAGTCAATATCCTTGGGAAGAATGAATTCCAGAAAAAAAAAAACCACCATCAATCCATTCTTGGCTGATTATCTTATCCCTGTAAAGAAATATCAAAGTGTCTGTTGTTCTATTTTGGAGCTACACATTCAGAGGTTTGGGAGGTGCATAAATGCTAAATCTTCTCCATGACAATATTGTTCAGGAAGATCAGAGAGGAGGTAGTGCCTAACAAAATTTACTGTAAATACTGAAGTCAAGAATACCTCTTTTATAATCCTGGAGATCTCACTGGCATTTCTTGGTGAAAACTACTTCAAATAACGAAAAGGCTCAAAAAAGAAATGGCGTAGAAAGGTCAAGCCTAAATTTTCAGTGTTGCCAAAATAAACTCAAAAGAAACAATCTAAGGAATGGGAATCTAACTGCTGCAAGATTTTCTAATCACAATACGGATGTCTTCTCCTCCTCCACCTACAAACATTAAAGTTTTACTAACCACAGCATTTTGGAGCGAGTTTCTTTTGGTGGGGGTGCAAGGCGGGTGGGGGAGATGTGAGAAGACAAATGTCTCTTGCTTTTGAATCTTATGAAGATATTCATTCACGTAACAGTTGACAGATAAATTGAGCACTGGCACAGCACGCCTCTACTCCCTGCACAGAGCCCACAGAAGGCAGCTCTGGAACCTCCTCTGAAGTGCCGACGTAAAATACCTGGTTTGAAGCTTCCAAATGAGACAGCACAAATATCCCCTCTAATGCCTGTGCCTTCCTAATTATCCCCATAGTTAGACAGCTAGAAATTCCTCCCTCATCACCTTCCTCTTTTTCTTAAGAAAGCTCAATTTCACCTAACATTTTTATATTACAGGAGTTGTCACTATAGAAGAGGAATAAAAGAGTCTGAGTTTGAAATCAACACATACAAATATCGTAAGGGTGGAAGTCACGAGGATGGAGCCAGACTCTTTGCAGTAGTGTCCAGCAACAGGACAAGGGGCAATGGGCACAAACTGAAACACAGAGGTTTCAGTTGAATATGAGGAAAAACTTCTTTACTCTGAGGGTGACAGAGCACTGGAACAGGCTGCCCAGGGGGGTTGTAGAGTCTCCTTCTCTGGAGATACTCAAAGCCCGCCTGGACAAAGTCCTGTGTAACATGCTCTAGGAGAACCTGCTTTATCAGAGGGTTTGGACTGGATGATCTCCAGAGGTCCCTTCCAACCCTTGCCATTCTGTGTGAAAAGACCAGCTGCTCTTCTCTCTTTCCCTCTAAGAAAAAAAAAAAAAATCTATAGAAATTAGGGTTTTTTTAAATGCTGATGTAACTCTGAGACACAGAAAACAAAGCGTACGTGGTTGTAAATATTAGCAGGAACACAGTAGGAGACTTCTATTCTAAAAATGTGGCTTTATCATTCCAGAGATGTCCCAAGTCTCAGGTCACTTGGCCTGGAATTCGTAGTCCACACCATCTTCAAGTGTCAGTACCACAAAGCCTGTTTGTCTTCAGCTCTATATTTATATCTGATCAGTATGGTTAAAACTATTTTCAGTTCTCTTGCATTAGGAAATTACAGTTGTTTTTGCCGTGAATTTTCTCAGCTTCCATAGCATTCACCTGCCACTTCAGAAGTTGTTATATGAGTATCCAAGTGCTAAAAGAAGCAAGAACAAGAACAAAATTACAGAAACTTGTGGTGGTTTCATGTTAGGTGCTAGTAAGTAGCTGAAAATTAGCATTAACAAAGCATAGTTAAGCTAGAGCCTAACTCCAGCTGTGGGGCATAGAATGAGAATTATTAACCCTCAGTGTTAATAAAGGTTAAAAAAGGTTTAAAAGTTTGCTTAGTTGTTTCCTCATTTTTCCCTGTTCCCCCTTCTACATAATGCACATTTCCCGCACAAGCGCGGATCCTGATCTCTTCTTCCAACAAGCTGAACACCCAAGCTACAATTACAATGCTGACACAATATCAGAATGCTCCAACATACCCCACCTGTGATCACACTGAAAATTGTGGGAAAGAAAAGTCACAATTTATTTAACAGCCTGGGAGCTTCATTTTCTGAAGAATTTTTTCTTCTTTTCCTCGGAACAGAATGAAAATAGGTATTTTTTCTTAGAGAACAGTGAATCACAAAAGACAGTAGAAAGGACAGTTTCTTTTTTGACTGTGTTAGGAGGTAAAGAAGTGGTAGCACAAAGTGTATCTTGCTTTACATATTGCATGGCAAGAGCTAAAAACCATACCGTAACAGATTGGCTGAGAAAGGTATCCTCCTATCACCAAAACATAGTAATCAGGTTTCCCACTGAAAGGCAGGGAACACAGCATCACTGTTAACCTGGTATACCAGTAAGACTTGCACAAACTGGGAGTTGACAAACATTTCTAATCAAGAGCTCTCAATCAAAAAACCCTGAGGGGAGAGGGAGAATCTGAAATTTCTAAAAATTAGTTTGGATTTGCTTGACTCTCTGATACACTGCTAATGAAAACAATATAAACTAGAAAGGAAACTTCATCATACTGATTTGTCTGTATTTGTCCCTACTCACAACAGTGAGTAAGACTGAATGAAAGTCCACTTATTTTAAATAATAATCTCAAGTTTAAAACTTTGTGAATAGGTCTTTGTAATTGCTCTTATTTCTTCTATTGCTTTCTCAATTACCAGTGGATATATCATTTTTGTAGTTACCCAGTGCTCTAATCTCTAAGCCGTACATTCAGTTCCCATGGGTCAATAAGACTTTTTATATACATGAAAAAATATGGGTTTTGGTGCTTGGATGAGACATTAATTCAGAGAGGGACTCCCAAAAGCATCTGCTCTTTGTATTAGGTTAACAGTTCCTGAATGCTAAAGATTCCCTTACAATGTAGAAGCATGAAGGAATACTGTCAAAGGATAGCATGAATCTTTGTGCTGTACATTTCTTGGGAAATCAATGCGTATCTTCCAAACAGGATGCTGGACTGAAATACCAATTTCCCAAGCCTATCAGAAAACAGCAACCCCTTCCTAGGGCAGCATTTTTTATCACAGGAAAGACGGTCTGACTGTGAAGTGGAATTCAATTCAAAATCCTGCTGAGAAGAAACCATCCCCTTCAGAGGAATAGAGAAAAATAAGTACTGATGAGAAATTTTCCTTACCAATTATGTGTAATACAAGTACTGTGCGGCCCTTTCCAACAAGTAAAGTTGCTTATGAATCTTTTGTCTCAATTAAGGTTGGTTTCTTTACAGTTCAAGTCAGGACCTATATGCAGGTTACAAGACCCAGGAGTGAAAAGTTAATACAGCAACGGTCTGAAGAAGGATAATGCTTGTAAAACGGACATTATGTTCCACCTACCCCTTACATCAGGTTTCTGAATGCACAAGCAGACATCTCTTAGCTGACACTCACTTGTTTATAGTCGCAGATTCTCTGAAATTAATGCACACCATCTAGACAGATTCCCAATGCTGAAGCCTTTAGGAACTTGCATATTTTTAATGTAAGGAGCAGAACAGTAGATCTGTCTTCCAGTCAGTCCCTTCTGCAAACATTGAGGTGGTAACCTTCCACTCACCACTCCCGCATGTTAGCTCACCCTCTGGCTTTTCAGGGACAACTGGATCATAAAACCAATTTCCTTTTTCTGTAACACCTTATAATGTGTCAATGAAACAGCTATTTAGAAGAGCAATGTTTTACAGTGGAAGAGCAATGTTTCACAACTAGTCTGGTAACTACATTCAGCATCTGCTCTGAGTTATAATGGAATGAATATATATACCTCGGAGAACAATGAAAAACACTTCACTGAGACTTGGAAGAGAGAGTTAGTGAGAGATCATCTTAATATCATCGCTTTTAAAGCATCCCAAGTCCCTCCTTACGTTTTTACTTTCAGGGTAAGGGCTGATGTAAAGAAATAGCCCTCTAAATTCAAAGATGTAATGTTCTTTGTTTTGTCCCACTCTACACGTAAGTGAGAGGTATTATTTTAAAGTTATTTCAATATTATTGAGCTACATTGGACAGCTAATGACTAGTCCAATACAGGCATTTTTGTTGCATTTGCATCTCTGAAAGCAATTCTTACATCAGAGAAGGTGGCTGCTGATGCAGAAGCAAAAAGCACACTCTTAGGAGTAGCAAGGAGAGTCTGTAAGGGTGTGCCTGACTTCATTCATCAAAAAGCTTCCACCTGCCCATGTGCCTGACTTGCAGAAGCTGTGCTCTGCCAAATGATGCAGAGCAACAGCTAGTACGTTCTGTGCACAAAATGGTCTTGCTCATTCACAGTCAACAGTCAAGTTCAATCAAAATAAACAGTTTTGAAATAACTCAGGACTTTAAAGATGAAAAAGGCCCTGTACCACTTATATTCCTGATATATTACAATTTCTAGACCATGTCTCATGTTCCTCAGCATAATAGATTGTCACACTGCTGAAATATTGTATTTTCTGATAGGAAGTACTTAGAAAAACCACACGGCATTCTGACACTAATATTTGAGTTTGGGCTGCACTAAGTGAGTAATATAAGGCTGTCTGCTTTGAATTTCTCAGGATGCAATGGGCAGACACTGGAAGCATGCAAAAGAGGTGGGAAGCTGTTACATAGCAGGAGGAAAAAGAAAGAAGAAGAAAAGGGAGCAACTGTCATACATTAACACATTAATGAATGCAATAAATGTAATACACTGAATTCTCACTATGGCAATGCTGTTTTGAGCCATTCTCCTAGAAAAGCTGTCATTTTGAATTATTCCAGCAAAAGACAGCACTGATAAAATGGAGAAGAGGGTCTATGGAAAGGAGAAAGCTTAGATAGCAACTGATAACAAATCCATCCACACAGCCAGAATGCAGTTCTGAAGAGACTCCTTACACATGCTCCCCAGCCCCGCCCCCAGTGGTCATTTTAATTATGCCAGAAAGGGTGGACAAAGAAATCAATAAAGTAACAGCAACATTATTTCTAGTATGGCAACAACTGCTGGGTGTCCAGGAACAGAAAACCACAGTACCAGATGAATTACAGCACTCAAAATCTGCATCCCAGCATACCACACTGCTTCCTTATAATAAAACCAAATCTAACACATCACAGAAATAATAGGTACTGGGAGGGTCCTGAGGATTCAGGGGTCAGACCATCAAGTATTCATACAGACCTCATTTCCTTCATCCTTCAGCATATGACTGTGCAGAGCAAAGAAGCCAGTTTCCCAGTCAGTTCTTCATCACTAAAACCCAAGAAAGTTTCTAAATCTCTGACTGCACTGGCAGTAGGTGGCCTTACTCACAACTTGTGACTTAGCACTGTTAAGCCTGACAAATTCTGTCTAGACAGCCATACCGCAGGCTGGTAGCACAAGCACCACTTCAGTCTTATGCTTACTGGTCTTGGAAAAGATAATTTCAGATAATTGTTTTAGCCTCTATATAGCACAGCTCCGCCATGCCTTCAGCAAGGACTCAAAAATAACCACTGTAAAATTTTGCCATGAAGCTCTCTTCATATCTTCCCTGGAAGCGATCTGCATTTTCTGCTCAGCTCCAGGTTGGTGCATGAGATGCAATGAAGCATTCATGCATAGAAAGATCAAGTACACCTGGCTAGTGCTGGGTATTTAACAACAAACAGTCTGATGCTAATTATCCATCAACATTAAAACAAGGTGACACCTGGCCACTATTATCCCAGGGCACCAAAGGGCACAGAGGAGAACAGGTTGGATAATCCCAACGCAATGCGATGTGTGATGCTGGGCTGTCAGCTGGCAGACTGCCACAGAAGTCCACAGTACAGCTGCACCCGCGCTGTTAGGATATGTTGATATGCCATGATGTTTACCGCCTTCTAAGAGTAAAGGCTAGTGAAAAATGCTTTTCAGATCCATGATAATTATATCATGAACTTCGCCATCCATTTTACTCATTTCCTCTTCATTTTGCTTAAGCCTGTCATCAAATGAAGTAAAATTTAATGACAGAGCTTACATTTACTGAAATTCTCATCTTCTAATATATTTAGCAGGGTACTGCAGCAAATTATAACAGGAAAGTGCCACAAGGAGACAACAATGACTGAAGAATCTGGACAACTGTAAATTCTTAAGGATTCCCTGATTCAGTTTTACCAACTGTCAGAAAGCAAGTGTGAAATTAAATCCAATTCACACATTATGCACAATTAGGTTAGATTAAAGACAATCTGTCATCCTAAACTGTGAAAGGCTTTGCTGGCTAGTAGTAAAACTTCAAAAACTCTTTCATGCATCATTTGGTATTTCATTTCACCCTTTATTTCTGAGGAGTATGACAGATGCAGCAGAAAAATTCTTGAACAGTGATGGCAATTATAATTTATTTTTCCTCCATCTGACTGCATTCTTAACTTATTCCTCTTGCGAATTAAGCACATGCAGCATCAACACAATAAATACCAGGTGCATACAGAATGCCAAAATACAGTAAGTGAGTAGCAGGGGTCTATCTTAGCAAAACTCACAAGAAGTATCACATTTTAGGCGAGGCGTGCAAGTTGAGTGATTTGTAGTCGAGATTTTCATGCTTTTCCTACAAGGACTTTTTCAACCCCTTACAAACTTAAGTACATATAGGGTAAAAAATATGCAGTAAACCGACTGGGAAGAGTTTCAGTTAAGACTTTCTTGCTTGAATATTATTTAGAGAGACTATCACATCTAAAGCATGACCTTGTCCATCAGGCTGCTTACAATTTAGATTACATTCATTTGGCAGAAGATCAGAAGAATTTGTTACCTTGAGATGGGATGGCTGCAAAACATGTTTGTTCATCCCACTAGTACTCTACAAATCAGAGCGTTAAGACCTCTACAAGTTAGCTGTAACCCTCGCAGAAAAACAAGTGGTTTTCACCTATTCTTCACATCTACGTGAAATTAAATTTGACCTTTCTCACTTGGTTAAACTGTATACAGAGCCTTAAAAAAACTTTACTTAGCTGTTTAACTTTCTCTACTCAGAAACAGTAGTGTAGAAACTTCACTCAGAAAACACAGAAAACAGATATAAATGGGAAATGAACCTATGGATTTTTTAAAGGGTGACTAGGGAAACCAGAAAGATCTGTTAATTAAACGCCCTCCAGTACAGATGTATTTGTACAATAATTTCCTTTTTTTCCGGTTATGACTACTTGCTGTTCAGTATTCGCTTCCACTTGAAGTTCTCCTTATTCTCTATATTCTTTATTTTATGGTAGGGTGCTCAATCAACAACAGGGCCATACACTACAGACACCACAGAAAGTGGTTACTGTCTGAAAGACAACAGCTAAAAGGGACAACGATGTGACAGCCATATTCATTTTCATTATCCATTATATGAAGAAGGATGATTTTGTAATTAAAATGCACAACTGGACACTGCACAGTTGACTTGAGCTAATTTAAATGCACATCAGTGAAGCTAACTGTAAAAAAAGTGTGGTCTCATTATCCTTCTACACCTTGTCTGTGCATTCCCATTTTCCTTTTCCCTCCATTTTTACAAGGAATTGGATTGAACTGATTCAAATTAAAAAAAAAAAAAAAAAAAAAAAAAAATCTTTCTTCCAGCCAGGTTAATTTTTGCCTAAGTCAGTGCTCTGATTCTGCTCGCCATGTGGCCACATGCATGGTAGGACTGGCCTAAGAGCAGCAGTACAAAGGCAGCGACAAAGATGAAGCAGGGATGCTCCACTCCCTCTTTCACTGGTGGTTTGCACTAACATAAGCTTACATCGTTGACAAATCACACACCCAATTACACACCACCACCACCAAGCTATTTATCTCAGTGTGTTTCATTTAAAACAGGAATAGTATCACAAGTATTTCCTCCCCCACAATCAATTTGTCCATTTAGTCTAATTCATAGTTTAGGATATTGCTTTACATTTTAAACGTCAAATGCAACACATTTAAATGCTTTCATAAGCCAGGCCATTTTTCTGAAATGGAGCTTTAGTGACAAATAGCTTTCTGAAAGCTCATCTATGTCATTATTCTATTGGTTTAACTTTACATCAGATCCTAACCTGCAGTGGTATCGATGAATGCCTCACCTCAGCTGGGACACTACTTCCAGCCTTTAAAAGGAAATACTGCATTATATGTACTGTTGCACTGATTAAAGTATATTTATATTTAAATAAATAGGCAAGCATTCCCATATTATTATGCACATATACAGGACTGAGAATGACAGCGTCAAGTTTGTTTGCACAATTTAGAAATTATGGTGTTAGTATTAACCCAACTGTGGAGCCACAGTAACACATGTGCAACAACAGCTGTGTACAGCTGGCCAGAAGCAGAGGGCTTTCTCATTTCTTGTGAATGTAGAGAAGCAGAAGAAAAAAGAATAATCACAAAATAAGCTAAAGTTATTTGAAAATCTGAAGCCTGTTTCTCAAAATAAAATCCATTTTGTTTATAAAGCAATGTATTTTCTGAAAGTGCCTGAGTTTCCGTGCTTATTCTTAGAATTTAAGGTCAGAAGAGAAACCAGCAATTCTTTTAGTATTGCCTAAATGTTTCAAAGCACTTGTAGCCATAATGTATCTATTACCATGAATACATATTACACTTGTGAAGGCCAAATACTGCTTGTATAACGGTTCTATTCTATATTCAATCCACTCATTTAAAAACAAGATCAACCCCCAAAACCATTAAAATTCCCCCAGCGCTCCCTTTCACAACCCTATCCAAACATAGAATGTGTTTACAAACTGTGCCGTTTGTGGTATCATATGTATACACAAGGCTTCTGAAGATTTCAAAGCACATCCAAATAACATCTCCAGAATAAACGTACAAAATGTAACTGGAAAGAGGCTCTAACTAGCTTAGTTAAAGGTTGGTGGGCCATGACAAATATTAAAACCAAAGAAGGAAATTAAGTTCAGTTATCGTGAACTGGCAAGCTAGTTACAAAGCACCAGAAGTTTATGCATTCATTTTGTAAATATACCAGGCTCCTTTGCCTCCAAATGGTAATTTATAATGTACATCTTACAAGTTGCCTATAGCAAAATGACAGTCAAGATAATCAGAGGAGAACAGAAAGCTTTTTGGTCATATTTTGAAGATGTTAGATGTTTGCATGTTTAAAAATGCATAAAGTCAGTAAATGCATTGAATTATAATATATTTTCAGACTAAAAATTAATTTTGAATTTTTATTTTCCTCCTACTGTAACATCATAACTGATACATGATGAAATACTAAGAGATAAATGCAGATTATAAAAAGTAATTACACATCTCAGAATTTTTTAATCATTTTGGGAAACTTAATATATTGTGTGCATAGTAATACTGCCACGATGGAAGAGACAGATAAAATTACTACTGTGCAATTCAAATATTTTTTTCCATATCAGAGTCTAACGTCTCATAAACTCCTGTTCTCTCTCTTTCTACCTTCACTGGGCAGCCTTAAATCCTGCAGAGGATCATTCCTTCCATGCACTAGATCCATGCAGCTTACTACTAGCTTTCCTGTTCTTAAATCATCGGGAAAATCATCTACTTTACACTAATGAGGACTTTATTCTCTCAGCAACAGGAAAAGCAGTTGCCATGCGACAAGAGTGAGAGCAGCAACCTGTAACATCTTCACACGCACACAAACTGGAGGTGCTGCCACTGCTTGTCTCCTCCAGGCAGATGAGACCACACTACTCTTATTTAACATGTCCTAAAGGTATCCCCTTCTTCCTCTTTTTCATTTGCCTACACAGTGCACACTAAACATCATTCATGGCTGAGCTCCATAACTTAAGACTGCTTTACAGTTCTTTTATTTTCAATCTTCTAAACCACATCAATGAAATTTTAAAACGGAGGAAAACATTTATGACACTTCGTTCATTTTAATGCATGTCCACGGCTGCATGTGGAAAGACAGTCAGAAAAGATTAAGATTAATAAGCACTAAGAAACTGAAGTCAAATGGGAACAGAAAAGCTTAACACATACTTTCTATCAGTTCTAAGTTGGAAAATGTCAGCACAAATGAGACAAGAGTGGCTATGGCACAGCTGATACTGAATTTGCATCAACACAGAGGAGGTGTTGACCAGTGGGAAGAAAAAAGAGAACAGCCAGGAGGAAAAAGAGAACCTTCCCAGCAATTTAAAGAACACAGGTGCATGGTTTTCTCTTGCTAGAAGGACCTAGCATGCTTACTGCCTTAACCATGCCTAAACTGTAATCAATTCCATAAAGAAAAACAAAAGGGATCCATCCATCTTTTTTCAAGCCACAACACTCCTGCCACCTCTGAACCAGGGCCGTCTTTGAAACATGGTGCATTTCCCAAAATGCATGGGAGAACTGAAAGCCATGTGAAATGTACATCTGAAATAACGTATCTGGAGGAGAAATTCACTTCACTTCATGAAACAGGGAGACAGTGACCAGCACTAAAGACCATAATAAACCTATGCAGCTGTAATGATTCATTCAAAGTAAAACACCTTAGAAAATATATATATAATCCTACATTCTTGGCCAAAAAAAGTACATAGTAATGAACAAGAGATTTCTGTAAAAAGTATTTCTCAGCTAAGCAGATGCAACCTGAATTTCTGAAGGAGAATCCATTCCACATGGATTGCACAGAGAAAACTCAGGAAAATTCAAGACTGGAAGATGAGTATAGATGACAAAAGACTGAAATGCTATGGAGGACAAGCCAACTGGGGAAGCTATGTCACCCATTTTACTAAGGCATGTCACAAATCATATATGATGAAGAAGCTATACTCTGTTAGCAAGAACAGAGATACAATATTTCAGCGTTAGATTAACAAGGACTACACAAGTAAAATGCCTGGTTCTGAATACCAGTAGTCTTCAATGCTTAACTCTCTTCTCTACCCACCTGGAAACAGGGTGTTCTGAGGTCAAGTTTTCACAAGTAAGCAGTTCTACCACATTCCAAATAAAGGCTCATTTAAGAAATTTCTGTAATTCCAATGTTCTACATGACTTCCCAAAGGCCCAAGTAGTTTATACCATAAAGAAGCACCAAAAAAGGTGGGGTGGAAGGAGAGTGAGGCTAAGAAAATTTTGTTTCTGCAATTAGAGCACACTTCTGGGATGTACACACAGACTGAGGGCTCTGATGTCCCATGCTGAGGAAGAACAGGTCTCTCCACTCTTCCTCTACATCTGAGTGGTAACATTACTGGAATACTGAGACAGAGAGGCATGAACTGCTCTTCACAGGTTTAAGAGACTGGTTGGCTCCCCCAAAGCAATATTGCCCAAATTACCTGGCTCATTGTAAAAGAACAGTGTCAAATCCTAATTCAAATCCATGTCACTCCTTTAAGTTATGTTAAATTATCATAAGATAAGAATTGCAAGAACTATGAATGCTCCAACCTCAAGAGAGATGCCAATCATCAGGACGAGTTAGGAAAGAGCTCCTTGATTTTGACACAGGTTGACCAGAGAGACAAAGAAAAAAATACATACAATCCTGTTCTTTTTCCTTTCTCTGAAGCTAATGGTGAAGGCCACAGTACAGAATGAGACAGCCACACGCTATTGAAAGGTCAGTCTCTGCCCATGGCCCCTAAAAAATTTTTCTCCTCTCTCTCCTCCAATAAGGGCAACTGAAAACCTGTTTGAACTGGGTGTCCTAACATGATACTGAAGGAATGATGAGCTACTGTAACTAATGACACGCAGTCCACATCTGCCCAAGTCTGATTACAAAGGAACAAACAACGGCTGAAACAATCTTTATGTTCATACACCTAAAAGGACAGAATGCAAGCTCCCAGGTAGAGACATGATAAATGGCCACTTTTCTCCTCTTCCTCTCCATGAACACCTGTTATAAGTTCAGTTATCCATAAAATTATGCTCAGAGGACTCTAATTCAGGGCTGCAGCGCTGCAGAAGTTTCTGCAGAGTAATTCCCACTTCTGAAGAACAGTTCTGCAGAATATTAGCTTCCAAAAAATACAATCCTAGTCTTGACAGGATACACGTCTTTAAAAATCATGAACTGCATCTACAACAAGGCACCATCTGATAACCTAAACCAGTAGCCTGGACTTTGGAAGAAATCTGTTTCATCTCTTTTATCTCAGCTCCAGATACTTAGGCTCAATAACTCCTGAACTGAATTTCTGACACTCAAAAAAAAAAAAAAATATCAAAAAATTGACCCTTTTACTGCAAATTAAACAGCCACCCTTTGTTTAGTCTACCTTTTCTGCTGCCTCTTCATCTGAAAATTTCACCAAATTAAAGGAATGGACTGCACTGCAGTGCAATCTGCAGTTTTGAATGGGGCAAAACAGATGGATGACTGAAGAACAAAATCTGGAATCCAGTTGTCAAATATGGGGAGATGGAGGTCTAGACTGACAAGGTAATTCACCTAAAAAACAGTTCTGTAGTGGGAACCTGGAAAGATTAGCTAACAGAATTCAGTTGCAAAGTCCATCTTTCCGGATACTCATGAGAAGATTCTGCACAATGTTGCCAAGACAACACATTAGAAAGTGAAGACTGGGGACCATGTCATGCTGCTTGGAGACCACATTAATAAAGTCTTCCCGATACATGACTGTGGTAGGAAGTAGTTCACTGAAATATATTACAGTGAGTACACTTAACTATGATTCATATTTTTTACACTGAATTCAATGATACAGTTGTTTTGTTTGTATTTGTCCTAATAAAAGATCTGTATAACCATTACTATCTGGAATGATGTGGTAATAATAATAATATGTCCTAATAAAAATATTACCAATGTAGCAGCTGCATTTTTTAGAGGTAAGATATAGAGTAGGAACAAGAACAATATTAAAAGTGATAGAATACATTAATTAATTGTGCTACAGAACTTGGGGAATTCCTACCAGTAAATTTTAGCACACTATGTCTCAGAGTACCCAAGATCTCATTACAGTGTGTGCACATGATAACATTCTTTTTCAGCAGCCATAATGTAGCAAGCACTATGTGATTTTTGTCCTAATGCCTGCTGCAGACACCTATTCATTACTGGATAAGGGAGCTTATTTCCATGAAAACAGAAAACATGCGCAACCTTCTCATAGTTCTGCCTGTTAGTGAGCTGACACTCAGGACATAGCAGATACCTCCAATTTGAACCTCCTACACTTGCATGCTCTGTAACTTTGATTCCCGTATTACACAACCAAAAAGGTTGTATGGAAATATGCCTCTTGACTGAGATTTTATACATGTCAAATTTTATCACTACATTTTCAGTTTCAGTTCTGTTTCACCTCAATTTTCCTATACATCCTCAAAGACAGTCTCAAAATGTTTCTATTTAGAAGTATCAAGAGAAAAAAACCCTTTATATCCTATACTTACAAAGAAACAGAAATCTGACTTTGTAACTTTTTTTAAAAACGTCAAAAATTACATGGTAGAGTTTCATTTTATTTTTTTTACTACAAAATACTGAATAGCTAGCATGAAAGCAGTTGAGGATATTTAACACAAACTTTCAGAGCCTTCGTGCTTCCATAGCTCTTCACATCCTCATTGCTGTTACCCTTTTTTTCTTCTAAAATTCAAACCTAGCTCCAAAACCCAGGTAACCCGAACTCACACTTCTTTGTGTATTGAGGCCTCTCTCAAGGATGTGACACAGCAGGTACAACCCAAACACTGTTTAGGCTATTTCAAATAGATTTGTCAAGGTGCCCTCTAATGTATTGACCTGGAATACATACAAAGACAGAACAAAGTCCAAAATGTGCATTCCTGTTCCCTTTCAGACAAAATATCACAAAACATACATAAATATGATAAGAAAATTTATCTCTGAGTAAGAAAAACTCTATTTTCTAAAACTGAATTTGCAATGGCTTCCTGCATAGCTTGGGGCAAGATACTTGTCTTTCTTAATTTAATGTCTGCAAGACTGGAATAACTTTACTTACTTCACAGGGTGCTAAAAGAATTAATTAACTTTGAAGATGAAAATTGCTATTTAAATGCAAAGTGTCATTTTGTATAAATAAGCAAAAACTAGACACCTGTACAAATCCAAACCAAGATCATCCTCTCTCCATGTACAGATGAGCACAGGATCTGAAAGTACCGTTCTTTCATCCATTGCCACATCTCCAAAAAAAAGCAGTGAGTGCTGATCAGTCCTTACTGCCTTGAATCTTCCTTGCTGCTCATTGTTCCTGTGGCATACATTTCACAGCCTGTAAAATGTGCTCACTGTTCTTGTAACACAAATATTAACATTTAAAAGAAGTGTTATTGATGAAGGCATATTGAAAGAAATCAAAGTTTTAATCCATCAGGCTTTCCAGGTGTAGCTGCTTTGAAGTCCTCTAATGAAAGCTTTCTAAGTACTGTTTCAGCTCACAGTGATTTCATACGCTCCATAAATCTTCCAGACAGAATGAAAGAAAACTCGATCTGTTTTTCTTTGTCCATAGTAATTTATTTTTAGTTTCAATATATGGCAAAGGGGCCAAGACCTTTGAAGATACCTTACTAAACCTGAAGAAGCAAGTGTTTTACACTCCCTTTTCATTTTAGAATACATTTGTTTGTCAGCCTTTTGTTTCCCTTAACTAATACTCATTTCCATCTCCAAATAATGACTTGGTTGCTTCTCATCTCTACAAAGCTAATCTCTCCCTTCCTTTTCTCAGTCATAAACAAGGGAATAGAAATTAGCCCATCATACAAGAAACACTACCCAGATACTGGATTGCGCTCCTCCTCCATCTTCTACTTTAGCCTCAGTTGGAAGAATCAGCAACTAAGACATAACAGCATAAGTAAGATCTACAGTATTCAGGTAAAATTAAGGTGCCAACATTTCTCATAGTTTTGCAATGCTCTTGTTTTGGAAGAAAGCAGACAAATAAGAAACTGGGGAATAAGTAACAATCTTCCAGATTATCAAAGGTCAAAAGTGTTTTCATATCTAGAAGTCAGTCATAAGCTTTCAATCTCAGGCATAACAAACCAGCATTTTATAACTTCAGGCGCAATTTAATTACCAAAAAGGGAATTCATAAAATTGAATAGTTTGCTATTTTGAATTGAATTTTGTTACAAAAAAAATCCACTCAAAAATTATTAGCTCTACATAAAACAGCTAATTGTCTCGACCTCTTCCTGCTAGAAGTGATTGGGGTTTTTATTCTGTGCTTCTAGTTGTGATTTTTTTTATTTTAGAGATAGTTTGGAAAATTGTTATTTCTGAATTTGTGGGTCGTCTACTCTGTCACCAATCACTAACCTTGAACATTTCTAATATGAAGTGAAATAGCCAGTTAGTTATCTACTCTGTAAAATCCCTCATATTGAGCACCTTACAGCTTCAACTTAGTGTATGGCAATACAGTACTATTGGATTGAAAAGGCTCTTCCAGCATGGAAACCCACTTTGAACAAAATTTTACCAAGTGACACACACAGTTGAATGTGACATAACTGCTCGTTTTTTCACAGTTAACAGGATACGTTTTGTATTCTGCTAAGAAGAGGTGACTGAACAGCAGAAGGGAAGGTTGCTTTTGTCTGCTGCCCTGGGTGCTGTGCTCCAGTACAAGCAAAGCCTTTCAGAGGGAGGAGGATCCACTTCTTCCCCGTGAGCATTTGAGCATGTTAATCTCAAGGGGAGTTCAGGAACACAGGACAGTGTGGGAAAAGCATTTCTATTTCATCTCACTTGCCAGACCTGACCGTAGTCTATTTCAAAAGTTAAATCTAGTTTATTAGCTTGTATTATATTAAGCACTTCTTCTTATGCCTAGGAGGCAAGGAGGGGATGTTGCACTTTATGTGAGAGGGGCTCTGCCTTGTCAGAGGTCAGGAGCCAGTTGAGAACTTATGGGTGAAGACCAGCAGGCAGACCAACGTTCATGCTGTTGTAGTGAGTATCTGCTGGAGACCTACCTCTTGATCAGGATGAGGCCTGCAGATGAGGCCTTCTTCAAACAAATGGAAGAAGTCTCACATTCACAGGTCCTCATCCTGATGGGGGACTTTAAGCACTCTGGTGTCTTCTGGAGGACAACATAGCGGGGCACAAGCAATCCAGACTTATGCAGTGCAGTGATGACAACTTCCTGACAAAGGTGATCAAGGAGCCAATAAGAAAGGGTGCTCTACTGGACCTCGTACTAACAAACAGGGAAGAAATGGTCAGGAGCAGCCTTGGCTCCAGTGACCATGAGACAATGGGGTTAAAGATTCTGAAAAGAGGGAGCAAGGCAAAAGCAAGACCACAGCCCTGGATTTCAGGACATCAGACTCTAATCTCTTCAGAGATCTGCTTAGAATCCCATGGGATATAGAGAGAAAGAGCTCCAGGAGAGCTGGTTGATATTTGAGGATCACCTCCTCCAAGCTCAAGAGAAGTCCATCCTGACAAATAGGAAATCAAAGGCAGGAGGCCTGAATGGATGAGCAAGGAGTTCCTGACTGAACTTAGACATAGAAAGGAAGTGTACAAGAGGTGGAAGTAGAGGCAAATGACCCAGAAGGAGTATAAAGATGCTGTCCAGTTTTGCAGGGATGGGGTTAGGAAAGCCAAGGCTCACCTGAAGTGGAATCTGGCAAAGGACATGAAGGGCAACCAGAAAGGATTCTAGAAGTACCAAAACAGCAAAAGGAAGAGTAGGAAAAACATGAGCCCGCTGCTGAACAGGACAGGGGATCTGGTGGCAAAGGTCACAGAAAAGGCTGAGGTACTGAATGCCACCTTCTCCTCAGTCTTTACTGGTAAGAGCGACTCTCAGGATTCCCAGACCCCTGAGACCAGAGGGACTCTGGAGCAAGGAAGACTTACACTTGGTGGAAGAGGACCAGGTTAGGAAGCACTTAAACAAACTGGGCACACATAAGTCCATGGGGCCTCACAAGCTGCATCCAGGAGTGCTGAGGGTCATTGCAATGCCACTCTAGATTACCCTACAAGGGTCATGGCGACTAGGAGAGGTTCCTGAAGACTGGAATAGAGCAAATGTCAGTTCTGGATTCCCCAGTACAAGAGATGGAGCTACTGGAGAGAATCCAGTGAACACCCAGGAAAAGGGACATCTTTTATATGGAGAGAGGCTGAGAGAGCTAGGACTGTTCAGTCTGTGGAAGGCTCAGGGGAGATCTTGTCGATGTGTATGAATACTGCATGGGAGGGAACAAAGGCAGATAGACTTCTCAGTGGTGCCCACTGACAGGACAAGAGGC
Source organism: Gorsachius magnificus (assembly GCA_034008185.1). Classification (NCBI taxonomy): domain Eukaryota; kingdom Metazoa; phylum Chordata; class Aves; order Pelecaniformes; family Ardeidae; genus Gorsachius; species Gorsachius magnificus. Next base: position 173,373,970 of record CM067081.1, read on the forward strand.
AACAGGCACAAACTGAAACATGGGAAATTCCAGCTGAGCACAAGAAAAAACATTTTTACTGTGAGGGTGGTCAAACATGGGCACAGGCTGCCCAGAAATGTTGTGGAATCCCCATCCATAGAGATATTTAAAACTGGACAGGATCCTGGGCAACTCTCTCTAGGTGACCCTGCTTGAGCAGGGGGTTGAACTAGATGACCTCAAGAGGTCCTCATCAACCCAAATGATTCTGTGATTCTTCCTTCCTTCTTTCTCCTTATCTCTTAAAATTCAGTTCTCTGATAGGAACTCTGACTTTGTAAATTTTTCCCTTCAGACTGAACGTCTTGCTTACATTCAATAGCACACATTTCTACAGAAATAAAAATGGGTCTTCATTCTAATCAAATTATTAAACGCTCTCAAACACTGTATTTGAAATGGCCTTAGCTCATTAAGTCATGCTACAATTTAATTTAAGAGCATGCCATGAATATAAAAATCAAGAAACATACTATGCTCTGAGCTGAGCTCATGGTCTTCTCTGAAAGGTCTCTGAAACACAGTCTTACCTCTACACACTATGAGTACAATATATCCACATGATTGTTTAAGATCTTTCATTGATAACTGAGATACATCTGAATTAACACAGGAACATTAAACCCTTCACTAAATGTATGTCAAAGCTATAGGCAATTATATATATATATATATATATGTATATGTGCACAGACAGATAAAAACACCCACAAAATTACATACAGTAATATGGCTTACTGCTGGTTCAGTAGGTAGTTAAAGACATTTGATCTTTTAATCTTTTTCAGTTAATTGCTCATTCTGCATCACCAAGGCCTGTTCTTGCCTACAGACATTAGGATCATAGACAAGTGAGAAAAATATAGGTCTTGTCCCTCATATTTATCAATTAATTAGCAAATTAAACGAAGCTTAAATAAAAAAATACATTACTATCTTCCAGTACCCTCAGTATTTACCTAAGACTGTGGGGGTTTTTAATAAAAATGATGCATTTTAAACCTCCTCAACAGATTTCATTACATAACATATATTCTAGATGAACTAAAGAGTTTTCCACTTTTTGTTCTAATCTTATATATCTGCTATCTGACCCACCACAGGGGAATCAAAACATTTTGCTCCATATAGAGAGAGACCAGAAAAAATTTGCATCTCAAAACAATGATGCACAGAAAATAGAAGAGGTATTCTCGGAAGGGAGCGAAGGAGGAAGGGAAGGAGGGAGCTTTTGTAATACACTTCATTAGCTTAAATGGCAATACTGTGTGCAAGAAACAAAATCCAAATCTGATCTTGTAATAGTGAAATATCAAAATATATTAATCCACAGTTATAAGGAGATACATTTGATCAAGCCTTAATCCAGAATTCAACTGGGATTTTTGCAGTTACACATAGAATGGTTCTCTGATTCCTTCATTGTATTCTACACATATCTAATCCTCCTCCAGTGAAATAAATAGGAGACATTCCAAAAAATCAATAGAGGTTGGATGAGATCCATACAGAACAATATTAAAGACCAAGGAGTCTATTCTGTGCTGCAGGTTGTTCATTTTTAATTACACAAAATATATGTGCAAAAAACTTAACTTAAACCTGAAAGCTTCCCTAAATACCAAATTTTCTGTCACAAAATAGTCACAAATGCAAATAATATAAAAATACACCTGGAAAAAATACCGGTGAAAACTTTTTTTTTTTTTTTTTTTTTTTTAAACACAGGCATCAGAAACACCTTTTTTTCCTATTTAGCTTTTAAAAATGCTGTGTTTTAAATATATCCTGAAGGCCTTTTTATACCACTTCCAAAAAACATTCTTCCTCCTTGAATTCTTATTTTCACATTTGGTCCTACCTATTTAAATGTTCACAGAAAGAGAAACCTGTTCTACCTGCAGGCTCAGGAAACAAGTCTGAAAATACCTCCTCACTGTATTTTACAAATGGTATTTTAAAACACTCACCAGTTTGCCACCAGTGGTCCAAGACAGGTACCTTGAAGACCTTTTTTGACCATTCTAGCGTGTCCACATCACAGTGCTCACCAGCTACAAATAACGTTCTGAACCTTTAAATAAAAATAAAAAAGTATGTATCTTGATCTGGATGGGGAAAGGAAAACAAGAAAAAAAATTCAATAAACATCTGTGGTTGGTTTCCTGGATGAAATAGAGCGAAAAGGGGAGGGAGAACTTTTGCTCCTTTTATGCTCCATCCTACTGAGTAAAAATTAGAATCTTAGCAATATTAATTTATGCTACTTAAAATATCATGGAGAAGTTTTATTTTTAGAATGCAAAACCCCTGCTAGACCAGTGGCAAGGAACTGTCAGTGGAAGTAAAAAATAATTAAAAGCTCTATACATAGGAACTAAGTAGTTATCGGTTAGGCAAAACATAAGAATTAAATACCAAAAAAGGGTCAGAAAGAGATATCAGAAAAACTAGTAAAGAAATAAAGAGAACTAAAAAGAAATGCCTGTAGTGTAACTCTTAGCTTTAAGTTGTTAATAATGTTCCATTTAAACAGATTTTAGTATTTTTTGAGCTGTTGAGTTATCTTTTTAAAAACCTTTGGAAACAAGTTTTAGGGGAAACAGTGGGACCGAAAGCCCTGTGGAGGGGCTGGCTATATATACATTAGAAAACAAACAACAAAAAAACCTCAAACTAAAAAAACAGCAATCGTACTAGATAATGCCGACCACAGAACAACATTCAACAGCGCTGGGTCCCTGATCCCAGTACTACAATTCAGCTCATTTCACGGGACATGCTGTAGCCAACGTTGGCAGAGAAGAGATGGAACACCTGGCAGTGCTGACAGAGGCGATTTGCATGTTTCTACTGTTAAATTAGGCAGTGCTATATAACGGGGTATTAAACTCAAACAGTCTTTAACTTCATAATCTTCTCTCGGATGTTTAGTCACACTTTACTGTCCTTCATTAAGCACTACAAATGCACTTCACACCCAGTTTAAAATGATAAGATCCTCTATGCCAATGGTAGCTTTCTTAAATATGACTGTCAGTATTCAGAATCTAGACATTACCATACATCACCACATGCTGCTAAGGTTTTGATCTTTCTAACACTTGCACAGTAGCTTTATTGATGTCATAGCTGATTTTTTGCACTTCTTATTTCCTAACAAGTAGCTTAAAGCCCTGTTAAATGGCACATAAACTCACGGATACTCATGACACTGGACAGACAATGTCACCTAATAAGAAGATACTAAGGAGAAGAATCATTTACAATCTTTTCTCACACCTTCAACAAACAAATAAGCAATCCTCGTTGGGTAGAAACACAGAACTTTGAATTCAGATTCATGATGTACAGATGAAAATGAATGGCCAACTATACTCAGATGAACCGCTGTTTTATATTCAATTCTCTATCATCAGTCCGTGTCATGACAGCATGGTTTCTATTGAGAGCAACGCATGGTGTTTATCTTACCTGGCTCTTCTTATCAAAAAAATCCTGAACTAGTTCTCTAGTCTGCTTCTATAGTCCACAAAGAACAAAAGGCAACTTTAGAGAGTAATTTACCTTGAAGGGACTCAAAAGGGTAAGATTTATTTTTTACATAACAAAACCAAAATGAAAAGAAATCCAAGGCCCTTGAGCAACATTAACACATGACTAAGCTACAGTTTGGAGACTTTGTTAAGTTACTGTTTAAAAAGACAGTGATAGATACAGCTATTAGATTACTGCATTGTAACTTGGAAAGGATGTTCCTGCATCTCAGAAACAGGAAATCAGGAACGCCTGACATTTTGGACATTCTTATTTTGCTGTCCACTTAAACATGTTCCTATTTAAGCAAGATTCTGAAACAGAAATCATCTATTTGGGAAACAAAATCTAAAGCAGGCAAAAATTTAAGACATTACATATCTGTTTTACTGCTAAATCACAACAGAAAACTGAAGGCTGGTGTGGCAATCTGAAACACTTCAGCTACGTTAATGCCTGTTTGTAATCACCAGGTGCAATCCTGCCACAAGAAATAATGTGAATTCTGAAAGCAGAGCTGACATGCACACATGCCCTATTGCTACGCACCAAAAAGCTTGCTTCTCTTCCATCGTATCCACACAGGGTGGGCTCATGCCTTCCCTCTCCCAAATCCTCCCTTCTTGGTGTACGACCAACAAAGACAGCACTTTCATTTTACCCACAGATGCACTTTAAAACTTCAAAGGATTGAGGGAAGAGAGGAAAGGTAGGAAGGAAACATAGATTTAGATTCCACATCAGAAGAATTCCATCTACCAGCAAATAACCTCTTTGTTTCTTTGCGTGACAGTGCACAGGTATACTCACACTACAAGTGACTAAACATTTCATGCTAACAGAAGCTAGAGCCACTCAACCAAGGACTGCATCAGTCCCCAAGGCTCCTGAGGTTACAGAATGCCTCATTAAGATATGAACGGAGCTTCACATGGCCCAACAACACACCTTCGGATTAAAAATACGTCTCAAAAATGTCCCCTTGTTAGGATTGCAGCATGTTCTACCACAGCCAGATCAATGTCAGTGACATTTTTCCATCTCTAGGAACCTACAGATTGGCCTCTCAATAGCAAAGGCTTCTGATCTAGAGACCAGACTTCCCATTGCAAGGCTGCCTAAGCCAAAAAGCATACTTTGAATATTCACACCCCATTCCTCCCCAGAGGTTAGGGATGTCCTGCTGGCATCCAAGGCAGCCTCTCACAGGACTAGTGACCTGCTTGCTGTGCAGATGCAAGGCAGGAGAATATACAGAGTAAAGCTACATCTGGAAACAACATAAGTAAAACGTGGGATAAAACATCATTAAAGGCAATAAGCCACGTGTCCAAAAATTGAAAAGCATTTTTTTTCACAGTGGTGTTTGGCCTAGACATCACAAATGTGATGAGTTTATTGTCTTTTAGATCCATCTACGGATCCATAATTAGACTAAAGGAAAAGAAACTTCCACAAGCAAAAGTTATTGGGAACTCTAACCACCAAGGTTAAAAACAACAAACTGAGAACGGTCTATCCATGAACTAAGCAGAAGTAACAATCATAGAGGTAGCTATAACTTTGATATATGAAAACAGCACACGTAGTTGCAAACTTACAAACATCAGAAGATTTGAAAAATGCTATCATGTTGAACTTGAACATGTAAGTAAAAGAATTCAACTTCCTTTAGTTCAGAAGAGTGTTTCAACCAACCCTCCTTCCTGATGCCCCAAGATGGGTTGGAATAGAAGGCAGGGGGTCAAATGTATAAGCAGCTTTCACATCAAATAAGCATAATTTTCTGTACTCATGAATATACATCATCATTTTGGTAAACTGCTTTCTGAGCACATCTCCCACATTAGAAGATAATGATTATAATGAGTGTGACCCCAATCGGTATCTTGCACCTGAATGCTTTTTATTGTAAAGCACAAGCCAGTGCTGATAATTACAGTTAATAGCTAAGTGGAAGTTATAACACAGATAAAAGTTTATGATAGAAGAGAACAAAATACTGTGTAAGTAAATCCCACAAATATGTATTTTATGTAACGTTTTTAAAGATTCATGTTTATATGCAGGGCACTCCTGTTAAGCACTGCTCAATTTACATTATATGGAATGATCTGTAATTAGGCATGTTAAACACAGCATTCCAGCTACGATGTAAAAATTCAATTTATTAATTCGTTAACTTTATAAACTGCTGAAAAATTCTGTTCAGTGTCCTTGTTTTAAAAATAGAGCTATTAAAACACCGAGACCTTACATGACTTGATGAAAAAGTTCAGACATCATGTTATCCCAAGCCAAAACCAGAATTTCTCGCTTCTGAATTGCCAGCTTTAATAATCAGATTTAATAACCCGCAGGCTCAAGAGCAACCTTATGTTGCGAGAAGGAGAGGGATAGTTCTTTGGCAAATTTACAGCACAAAACCATGACAAAGCATATGAGGGCAAAGTGCCACAAGCCTAACAAAGCATAAGAACTATGGAATTATTTTCTCCTGTCAAACAGTATAGCAAGAGATGGGAATGGTTACAAAATGTCCCACTGAACAATTTTTTTTAACAGTCCACTTAAAACTTCAAAGCATGTCAATGCACCTGTTACTGCAATCCTCTATCACTGCAATGCAGTTAATGGGGAAGAAAAATCTTAAAACCTCTCTGTTAAAAACGTCCTAAGCTGTTGTTCTGAAAACCTACATTCCTAACATAAAATTCAGTGCAATCAAGCTTTTAAGCCCTATTCAAGAGTCCAGCAGAGTGGACTTAAGTATCACCTAATACAGGGTACCGATCAAGGTCCCTAATGGCCCTGGTGCAATCTAAATTGTTCAATACAGCATGTGCATTTTGGCATCACCCCAAGCACAAAAGAAACCACATCTCCAAAGCATTTCCCAAAAGCAGGAGCATTCACATGGGTAATAAACTGAGCTGCACTTTTTCAAGTGAAAAGAACATGGAAGTGTTTTTTAATTCTGGAATGTATACACTTTTTTTTTTTTCTGGCAAAGAAAAAGTCTATCTGTATCATGTTAAATAAGCTTTTTCTCCTGAAAAGACAGTGAGGAAAGTTCATTTGCACTTCTTAACATAAACTGGAAATGAAGAACTCTTACTAATTCTTAATGCACCTGGAGACTGCAGACACTTAAACATGTAAAATAAATAAATAATCTCTTCAAGTCTTCTTATTTTTCTCCATTGATGTGTTTGTTTGTTTTCTTCCCTGATTAGATTTTACCTTGCTCATGAGAATCCAAGCACTGGAGGTTTGGGGGACAGAGAACACAACTGTGGCTCAGCTTGTTCTCACAGTGTGGGTCAAGGGGAGCTCCACAAAGGCTCTTCATGAACTCAGCTCAGGACTCTAACAGGAATGGCCAAACATGATCTACAGCAGCACCAAGTAGGGGGTAGCAGGCAGAACCGCATAACGTACTTCAGTTGTCCTAAATTCTGGGTCTTAACCACGTATCCTCTAGCAGCACGTGAGAGACAGCAATTACATGAGAAAGTGTTATGTTCTAACAGTTTTGAATGTGCTGCTTTAATCTCACATCCTCTTGGTCCTGTGTTATGAAACAGAAAATGGGAGTTCCTAATCTCCTTTATATTCATTATTTCTGCACAGCTTTTATACAGTCGCATATTTCTTTCTAAAGCAAGTACATTAATATCTAGTATCAGATGAACAAGCTAGAATCTCTAGATTCTCTTGATATAAAGTGGCAGAACATCTGCAATTGACCTAAAGTCAAGAAAGCCAAGTAGGCCATGGGACACAAACTGCAAATTATTACTTGTATATTAATCCAATCTGCTGAGTTGTTGCCCCATTCCATGCAAAACTGTCAGTTGTCATCATTTGAAAATCAAACCTAAGGTACATGCTGAGTAACATGAAGGTTGTAGAATTTCAATATTACTTGTTTTTCAAACACAACAAGCAACAAAACGATAGGACAGCCTGCTTAGCAGCACTGTGTGTTATCAAATCTTTAGATCTTCTGGCAGTACGTGTTTGAACAGGGCTTTTACCCTACAGTATTACAAATTAAACATCTCTTTTACTGTTAAGCATGGGCTGTCTTAAAAGACATAGGTGATGTTTTGTGTCAAAGGCAAACAAATTTCATGATTTGACTCCAATAGCCAACACGGAATTTGAGGCATGCACACCAGAACCTTTGGAAACCTCACATGTAATTTTCTGCAGAGGCCAGTGATGCCACCAACATCAGTTCTTAACAGAAATTTACTTTATTTATGTCATTTCAAAAGAATGCAAGTCTGCTTATCATTCAATTTAGTCCTGTAAATCAAGTACTCCATTGTATACTGGAAGCTGGCATTGCCTAGCAACTCTGTACCTTTTTTAACAGATTTTTTTAAAAGTGACATTGACCTTTATCAGTTTTTTAATAGAAGTTTTCAGCAATTAAATGTACCAGGTAGAAACCTCTTTCAGGACTGCATTCCTGGACATGTGTTTTGGAGTCTCTACAGTATGTAAGAATACATTTTAGACAAGGCAGCAGAAAGACATCTCATTTCAAAGATTCTGCACCATATAACAGAGAAAAAAGTATCATAGATCAAGTAAGTGAACTTAGGGCTTAGGGACATGGTGAGATGGCAGTGTTAGGTTAACAGTTGGACTTGATGATCTTAAAGGTCTTTTCCAACCTAAACGATTCTATGATTCTAAAAGTAAGACTGATTTCAAACTGAAACAGACAGAATTCACTGGACCTTGGATGGAAAAGTCCATCCAAGTAACATCCAAAAGCAAGGACTTTCCTAGAATGGAAATTTTAATCACGTGTTGGACTCCATTTCTTAACAACTGCACGTTAACCCACAAAATGGACATACACTATAACTAGCTGGATGTTAATATTGAAATCGCCATAGGACAGACAGTCTAATTTAGGCACCCTTCCAAATTCAGTAATGTACGCCACAGTATCACATATAGCCAAGTAGTTAGAGGGTCATGACTAGACCTAACGACAATCCGAGTCTAACATGAAAAGAGAGGCATGCTGAAGACTGTCAAACTTACTGCACTATACTGGTGGCTGGAGAACCATCACTGGACCTAAGTCAGTACGATACAAAATCCAAAGTCTTTTTCACCTGGGGGTAAAAAAGACTGGATTTCGTATCGTACTGACTTAAGACAGTCCAAGAGAATACTAGGTATTAAATGCTGTGCTAGCGGGTTTAGTAAAGAGAAGTCAGGTCCCAGGGAATGACATGGCCCAAAGCTGAGGGAATTACAAGACAACTAAATCTGCACACAAATGGAGAGGCTCATTAACTATGCACTGCATAGGAATGATGAAATATCTCTGGGGCAACTGATATCAACAAGAAGACTCTTATCTGTAATTCTCATTTGGCCAGAAAATGTGACAACTTACACAGCAGGTTAGCAGATTTTCCATTAAATGAATACTCTACAGACAGACTAAGTCATTTTAGTCATTGCCTAAAAAATGCTGAGGAACAGCAATTAAATTTTCTAGCATCTGAACCACTTTCTTGTCAATAAACATCATAGAAGGATAGTCCTTTAGGGTCTCAAATGACCTTGTTTCCTATTTCAAGGAGGTGTAAGGATTGATGATAGCACTCAAAACAGATGGAAGAAAGTAATGACAAACTCATAATGAATACCTCAGGAATAAACCCAGCTTACTAATAAATAAAATTTTCATGAGCAAATAAGAATGTGGAAGTCTAATGAAGCTACTTGGCTTTGCATCTTCCCCTTCTCTTCGGACAAGTGTGATAAAAGATGTCTTATGACTGAATACTGCCTATACGGTCTGACACAGTCCTTATTTGATGCTGAGCAAATCATGCAACTTCAAGATTCAATGTGGTCCAAACCCACATATTTTTCACTTTTAGACTGTTTGCCATAAGATACAGAAACTTGGTCTGTAGAAGTACTAAACGCTCACAGCTGCATGTCAGTGTGAGAGGCATTTTATTAATATAATGCTAATAACACATTTTAACCATATAACATTAAGAACTCCGAAATAGCAGTAGTTCAGTGGCTCAGACTGGATATTCAAAACTAACAGAAGACTTTGACCTTAATCTCTCTGTGCCTCAGCTTCCCATCTGCAAAATACAGATAATACCACTCTCTCATCTCACAGGGGATTTGTGAGGATGAACTAAGTCACGATTTTGAAGCATGCAGCTAGTATAGTGATAAACACCTTAAAAACAGTACGACATAGCAAATAACTTGGTCTTTGGGGCACATAACCATAAGCACTAACTAAGTTATGGGGAGATAAACAAAACATTGACTAGCTGCTGATTAAATGAACGCTAAGGATCCTGTGCAGTCAATGAAATGAGAGGTCACGTGGGAAAACAGTACAGGGTCATGTAATCCAAGACTGTATTACAGGGTATAAGCACAGTGGAGTAAAATTAAGGTTGAGCGAGTAAGACTAACTCAGTAAGAGCTCTTAACCTTAGAGTCGTAATCTTTTTAACAGCTTTCATCTCCTCCAAACTATCAATATAAATTTACAAGCAAATACATGTACACCTAAATTGTCAAGAATAAATTTGAATTCTGCTATACAGAGGTGGGCAAAGCCCCAGACACTGCTATTCTTAGTTCATCCAGCCTGCTTCTGTAAGAAACTGCTTCCAGTGTATCCTTAGTTCACCTTTTCAGAGAGTACTGCTTTCCCAAGGCTGCCTCAGGGTCCTGCTGACGGATTGCTCTAATTGCAGTTGGTGAAGTAAAGAAGGCAGCTACTTCATGCTCTGCTAGCACACGGAAATAGGCACCAGCATCTGGCGTTCCCACAGGCTTCCCCTATGGAGAGAATAATTTAAAATGTCACAGGATAAAAATACTTCATAATTCCTTGACAGTTCAAGGTTTGAACACGGAATAGTAGCGGTAGCACCACAACAGAAGTAATTTCAAGTAAGACTTTACAGAAGGCATTGTTAAAAATAATAATACTGTGAGTATAGTCACTTGCAGAAATAAATTCACAAGCTTTGGGCATAAACTCTCGCATGAACACAGCGCATATTAGCTGCTACTTAGATAAACAGGACAAACGGACACATGAATGAAAAGACAGCCACGACGAGCTGTTATTACACTGGCAGCAGAGGGAGTCATGTCTACATCTACCCTGACTGCGAAGCAGCCTGTAAAACACCCAGTCCCACTGAACTAGGAACCTCTGGACACAGCAGCACTGCAGCTATATCCTCCATGCACAGGCCTATGGGACACGATGCCAGCTTTTTTTTACCTAGTAATTTCCTCCCAGTTCTGGAAAACTTCCCACTTCGCTGCTTACAACTGGCCTCTTGGCACCCTTCTGCCACTACCCAACATGAAGGTTGGAGAGAAGCCAAAGATCCCTTTTCTGTTTTAGTGTCCTACCAGACTGTGGTCTGGTTTGTGGTTGGTTTTTTTTTTTAAAAGTAAACATTGTCTTCAGCTAGGGGACATAGTCAGGAGATTTATAAACAGAAGTAAGGAGATGTGACAAACTGCCCAATGGTAAGCAATAATAACAAAAAATAATCAAAAATACTTTTTCTGTGGTGCTGTAAATAAGAAAAGCAGTTGGCACAGGATCATGTAATCATGATCTTACTGTATGTAATTACCGCAGTGCATGAGCTGCTCCATACATATTCTGAAATTATGATTATGAAAAGGTGATGTTAATGTATAATGAGCTGTAGTTCTACAGGTATTGCCATAACCTTTTCACTAGAAAGGCCACACTTGGAAGATTAACTTTGACAGAGCGCGCAAGTTAGGAGAGACAGACACTTTTCATACTGCAAACACAGCTTTGTCAATGCTTTACGCAGGAAGCCACAAACACAGAAAAAGTTGCACTACTAAAATGCCACCATCTTTACAGCAGTTCACCAGTCACAAGACAAATTCATACCTTCACCATCCTCGTGTAAATGCAAATTTGGACTAGATTGATTAATAGGTCCAGTGAAAAAAACACAGCACATGAAACTCTAATTAACACTTTTCATTTTACCATGATGCAAAAGGAACACAGGCATTGCAGTGCTAGGTTAACGGTTGGACTCGATGATCTTAAAGGTCTTTTCCAACCAAGGTGATTCTATGATTCTATTTGAATACCTTGAATTTACTAAATCCACTGGTTTTATCCCGATAACGAGGCACTAGTAACACAGTAAATGTCTTTATGAAAACACACGCTAATCAAGTCAGTTGTGCTGTCCCGACACAAAAAGCAGCACGCTGGCTGCGATGCAGGCTCACAGGAATTCATCTTTTTCCATTGCTCCCACCTGCTTTCCCCCCCTGAAGTCTTCCCCACGCTTGCTCTGCATCCAGCTGTGCCTGAACACTGGCAAAGAGCACTGGTGAACCAGTTGGCAGACTGGAAGAACACAGGACGCCTGAGGTTGGATACATACCATTGGCTTTGTAGCCTTATGGTGAGATTTTGCTGATGAGAGGAGTGCTGCAGCAGAGGATCGCCGTAAAAGAAAAAAAACAGCACAAAACAGATCGCACAATTGAAAAAACCTTGTTTTGTAAAGGATGGAGAGGCAGTGAGGAGCAAATGGAGAGAAAATAAACAAAAGAAACAGTCCGCAGCCAAAGTATCAGGAACAAGTATCACCAATGCCAAAAACTCTTTTTGCTAATAGTCTATCCTATATTACCAGAAAGAAATGCAAAAGAATGCTATTTGCTTGCTGAAAAAGTGTTATGTCCTTTTTTCTGTCATAAAATGCACAGTTCCCAAAGAAAAACCTTCCACCAGGCTGCCTTTAAGCATCCTCCTCGCACACTTCTTCATCACAACTTTCATATATTCATCCAAGCGTTCATCAATACTTGTTCATAAGCCTATTTATTCCAGTTCATGTCATCTCCCTATAACGTCCACTATACCTGCAGATCTGCAACCATCTGGTTAGGAGTTCAAGCCCACATCACTAACACTTGAACAAATTGCCTCAGACTGAAAAATTCTGTATTCCCATAAACTTCTCATTAATTATTTACATAACTGAACTAGCGCCATTTGTAATCATCTTGGACAGCAACAAACCTAACCGTGGGGCAATCTGAAATCAGTTAGTCTGCCAGCAGTAATGTAGGCTGTTATTTTTAGCCAAATGGAAATGTCTAGAGTCTACAATAGGGTTATGTCCAGCCCTGAGCACACCCATGCCCTCCTAGGGGCTCAGCTGCTGATGCTCAAGGCCATGGTTTGCCATGGTGCAGCTGTGTAACCTTGGATCAGACCACTGGGAAACCAGCAGAGTTGTGAGAAGAGCCGAAAAGAGCCTCCCCTTGCTCAGGAGGTGATTTACACTCAGGCCCTTACCCTTGATCCCTGCCCGAGCTATGTCGCAGCCATGCCTGTGCCTTGCACCGCCAGCAAGCCTGAGCCTGAGCCTGAGCGCATCTTCCACACAAGCAGCTAAGCCTTCAAGAGCATGTGGGTAGGCATGCTGGGCTCCAACAGGCTGATATTTATATTTCACAGGTAAGCTACATCAGCTTTGGTTTGGAGAAGTACCATTCTCAGATCTAGGAGAAAAACAAACACCACACAAACAGTGTAAGGAAAGAAACAGAAAAATATGGCCAAAAATAAGCAACACTTAAAACATTATTTAAAAAAAAAAAAAAAAAAAAAGAAATCTGGCCCAGCTGTAAAATATTCTTATGATTCTGTGGAAAAACTTCCCCGGTGCCTTGGCAGCTGTTCACAGTTTAACAAATGTATAAACAAAACCTGACATAAGCAAAACAAATCTGAGACAGCACAAATTAATTTCAGAGCCCAAAAAACCTATAAATAAAATTGCCAAAGAGAGCTCTCATTTATTATACAAAAATTTTAAGAAGTACTGCAAGATGCCATGTGAGGCTTATTACCACATGCAGTTTTGTCTTTTGAAAAGTTAGCAATATAAAAACAATAAAGCACAGGGTAATTGAATTCAGAATATGCTGACAGATTGCTGACTTAATTGGGGACTATGAGCAAATGAGATGCTTCCACTGGATTTCTGCAGGGATCAGTTCAAGACCTGTTACTATTCAGTATTTGCATCAATACTGGAGATGAAAATGTATTTTAAAAGTTACTGGTGATAATATCTATGGCTGGCAGGAACTGAGCGCAACAAGGCAGTCAGAGAGTGATCTGCCGTGCCTAATTTAAAAAAGAAAAGCAGAAACAGACACTTCTTCTATCAGCTAGGAGGATTGCAAGTAGAAAAGACTTTCCTTTAATAACTTACCGAGAGACTCTGAGACAGACAGACAGATAGGAACATCTTTCTGGAAGTACCTAGATTTAGCATGTAATTTATCAGATGTCTACCAGCAGAGCAGACATCCTCAGGCAGAACATGTTGATGGATAACACATGATTATGAAAGAAGATTCATAGTCAGGCAGCAAGAGTGATCAAGGCGATAGAAATGTTCTGCTATGGAGAAAGTCAGAAGCCACTGGGATGGATTACTTGGGGAAAAAGACATATAAGAGGAGCTGTAATAAAACAACCAACAATGCATCAATAACAGCTCAGCGATGCCCTTTCTGTCTGACTCCTAACAACAAGGGGCTATTCAACGGAAGATAAATTGAAAATTATGAGGAGGAAATTCTCTCCGCATAGCAAATATTATACATGGAACTCATTGCCGCTAAAACCTGCTGACACCAAAGCACACACAAAACCCTGACACATCAGGATTCAAAAGGAAATGTTCACAGAGGCATTCGTCCTTCTGCTGCTGGCCCTGCTGCCAAACCTCCACTAGGGACTTGAGATGATTAAGTCCCGCTGCATTCGTTCCACAAATAGAGTCAGTAGGGATGACGGCAGAAAGATCACAAACCGGCAAACTCCAGAGGCAGCGCTTTCTTTGTAAGCTGATGATAATGGCTTGCAAGAACTGTAGAGAGGCTGGGTGCCCCAAAGTTGCTAATAGTTGAGCCGAATGACAGTAACTTTAAACCTGTTGCTGCTGTTGTGTACCCTGCGGATTTGTTGCAGCAGCAGGGACTGGAAGACGCCAGTGAGCGTTGTGAGGAAGGCTCCACGTGCACAGCAATGTCTTGCCACAGCTCGGTGTGGGACAATAGCTCCTTCTCTCTCCTAGACCACTCGGATGAAGTCCTTGATGCATGGCTCCTTGGCAAGTGTGGGCATCCTCTTCCTTACCCCAGCTCCAACTCAAAGTCCCAAGAGCAGGAACTCCAATGCTGCCTTTTTCCTGGCATAGCAGGTAGTACCTAGACCTTCTCATCATGCTGCCCTGGGGCTTACAGCTTGTGATCCCATTAGCAAGGACAATCCAGAGTGGGCTGTGAGACTTCAAGTAGTTTATTTATAGCTGAAGTTTGTCATGCCTTGGAGAAAAACAATCCAGGACAGATTATTAAAAAAAACCCACCACAACCCTTGCTGTATTCAAAGGAACTCATTACTGTTTTCACATGCCTGACAATAGAAAGGAAAAATTGAAAGCACATAGTTTCCATAGCAATTGTTAAAACAACAAGTTGTCACCTACTAAGTAATTTAAAAATAAACAAAACACTTTAAGGGGTGAGGGTATGAAGTCAGCAGAGTTTATATTCAATAGTGGTTGTCCCTAGGCAAAGGGGATGAGGTTTTCTTTCCCCATGCCTACACAGCATACTGATACTCCCTAACCCAAAACCCATCATGAGGCAAATCATTTAAGAAAACTTCTACTAGAAATTTATGAATATTCACTGTTAAGACAGTCTTCTGAGCAAAAATAACACATTATACATATAATGCAAACATTATTTTTCTCCCAGTGTGTACAGAAGCCTTCCTTTTCTTTCAATTGTTAATCCTCAAAAAGACGACACCAATGTTTTGAACACTGTCTGAAGACTCGATTGGTGACATCTCAGAGAAAGAAAAATGGGAAATGTACTATTACTGTTTAATAATGTTCTGACCAAGAGCAAAAATCACAAAGCAGACGTGTAGGTCAAACAGATGTTAAATCTGATTTTTCTTTAATGCTCACTGTTAAAGAAATAGGATTTTTACTCTTTTCATTTTCCAAAACCAATACATTTTAAATTCAGAGGTGCCTTTATAATGACAATAACCATCTCGATCTCCACGCATTCACACAGAGATAAAACTTCACTGGAAGATGACTACATAACAGAGAGTGCTGACGGAACCCATCACTTTCCTCCCCATTCCTTCTTGTCTTGCTCTATACCTGCTAGAATGAAAACCTCTTCATTGCAGTATTTATTTTACTGATTCTCTTCTGCCAAATTCATGCAACAATTTTAATGTGGCCCAATGTATCAGGGGTCAAAAATAGCTACTATAAAACTACTGAAGTCTTTTCCTTATCTCTAAGAAACTGACACTTTTCTCATACTGCTTTCCTCTTCTACTTAACTAGTGTGGTGGTGATGAGTCAATCCCTTTGGAATGAAGAATCTAATTAACACCTATTAGGTGTTTAAACATTAATTAGCCTATAGTAATTTAATACTGAAGCTAATATGATATTTGATTCTATAAATGGGCATTTCTGCTATCGGGTAAAGTTTTTGCTCCTTCTTATTCAGAGTATCAGAGAAGTCAACCATGGTGGTCCTCAGCCTTAAATTCTATTAATTTAGTGGAAAATCACTGGGGTTTTTCCAGACAAACTAGAAAACGGAACTGTTTTTTAATAGAATTAAACTTTAAAAGGAATTAAAACTATTTCTTTCTTTTTTTTTTCCTATTTCATTTCTATTTTTCTAGTGAAAGTTATTTCTAACTGGAGTTCTCTATTTAATTACTTGTAGAGATCCTGAAGCCACTGAAGCCCCCAAAATTGCATACCAGAACTATATTGAGCATCTGGAGATGAAATAAAGATGGAGAGGGGGGTTGAAAAGTATCCAATGCTAGGTAAATTATGCAAGTTATAAAATTAGCCTAGAGAAGAGCTCGGTTTCTTTCTTCTCCAAATTTCAGCCAAACTCATACATTTAGTGTCGATCCACTCTGAATAGGTATGTGTTCACTGTCTCCAAAATGTATTGGCTAAAAAGCAAAGGAACTTAAAAGAAGATTGTATTATTCATAAAGTAGGATTCTAAAATACAAAACAAAAAATCAAAGCAATACTTTTTGACTAGTGACAGAACAGCTGACTAAATCATCTGAAAACTCTAGATGATTAAATATGCTTAAAAGTATAAGACACAGTCATGCACATGAGGGGGGAAAAAAGATTACTATCCGTAGTATAGGTATACTTGCATAGCATGTAGGCTTGCCTTTATGAACACCTGCATATGGGAATGCACAAGTATGACACTGACGCTGTAAGGACGAGCTCTTAGCAGCATACACTGAGATTTCTTGCACTCCTACACATACAAATAAGAATTCGGTCTACAACGTCTTTAGTCAAAATAGTTGACAGTTTATTATTTCATGTACTGCAAAACCAGCAGCGGTCCTAACTAGAGGACTGTTATAGACCGCAGAGTTAGTGATCTGCCTAACAGCTGACCTGAGAAGGTACAGCCCTGTGCTGTGCTTGTCTGTCTCTTAACTTTGCCCAGGAGATCTATTCTGTGGGAGTAAATCCAAGCAAAGTAAAAAAGCAGAGATTTCTAGCTTGTGTGGGGACGATATACCAGAAAATTAACCTCACATATTGATCCATACTATCCAACACAAAAAATGTCATCAACTATAAGATCAACAAAGAATAGATATTCTTTTCCTGGAGTATATTTCTGCCTCTTAAATCTTGAGCATACTTATTAACTCTGATTACCTATAAAAAAAAAAAAGTAGATTCAATATTGAAGGACAGCATGTTAGTACTTAATTAATATAGCTTACAGTGGTGTCCACACATCCTTTTAAACCTTCATTTCCAGACAACAGAACAAGGTGAAAGTAAGTAACAGGGTTTTTCGCTTAAGGGTACTGAACTTGCAAAGATTTCACAGGGTCTTTACATACCATAAAGATGTAACAGCAAAGGTTGCGACCACCTGACAGGACAGGGACAAAAGGAGTCTTGTGGGATTAAAGTGCAGCACACAGACTGTTCTCCTCACCTTTTCACCTCAGGAGAAGGCAGGTGAAAAATGCACCCGGAATACCTCCATATGCAAAGCCATGCATACTTTGGTTAATTTTTCCGAGCCAAAGCTTGTTTCTCTTGTTCACAGTGGTCTCTTCTGCCACCACAACAATGCAGAAAAGAGTGTCCAGACTGCTTCTCTTCTTCACAGGAAAAATTACCTTTTTTTATGGGCAACAGAAAGAACATTGCAGTTACCTCTTTCTTTCATAAGTAGTTAATTGAGAGCCTACGTGACTTAAAAGACATTAAAATCAATCCCTAAATTATTTAGTGAAACTTTAGGAGTTCTCACAGATATATCCATACTTGCCCTACATAAACGAACAACACACAAGAAGAATCTGACAAGCATGGCACCTGGGATGAGCAAAAAGTATAGGACAGCTGTACAGTATGTACACATGTACTACAAAATATCATGAACCCACCTCTGCATCTGGTGTTATTTGCGCGTTCCAAGTACACAAGTATATAGTGTTAGTTCTTCTGGATATTTTTATCCAGCTATACCAATGTATGTATTTGAACATATGAACTGCGGTAAATTTACTGTACTGCCTTTTCCACATAAAGATATTATTTAGTTACTAACGAATCCTTCCTGCAAAAGAGTCTACCTCATGAGTTTAACATATTCTCTCACTTACCCGTTCCTCTTGAACTCTGCCTTTTCTCTTCCTAGAATTTTGCCCTACTGCTTCTAAACAAACACCTTCCTCCTTTTTTTAAAAAAACTACTTCATTACTTTTAATTTGCAATGTCCTAGAAATAACCTTGCTTCCTAATGTTTTTCAGAACTTGTATGTGCACTAAGAACCAAGCGTCCCTCTGCAATCCGCAAGCTGACAATTGTCATTGACTCAAAAGCTTTCAGAAGTTCCACAGTGAACTGGTTTAAATTCACAGAAGCAAGTGGATTGATTCCACCAGGTTAGCACATTGGAAACTCTTCAACAAAGAGCTAAGCATAAGCAATACTCAAACCAATGGCTGATTTTTATTGCCATAGTTGCACTGTAGAAATTCTCTGCATCATGTACTTCAGTAACACATTCATTGCAAGCTTTCATGCTGAACACTGAAAGTAAGCAAGTCAGTAAACTTTATCTGGACAGAAGGTACATTGAAATTCAAATTAAGAATAACCATTTGTTTAAGTTTTCTCCAGCTGCTGCAGTCACTGGCTGGGAGCATTAAGGCATGTGAGCTTCTATGTCTTAGCCGTTTGCGGAAAAAAAAACCCTTGTGCTTATTGTTATCACTTTGTGTACTTTAATATTTAATAAAAAATTCTTGGTTTGCAAACGCTTTTCTGAGAGGTTATTGAAAAAAATCAATCCAATGGCTAGAAGCTAAAAAACAAAGTCAATTGCTTCAGATCGTACAGATCACAAAATGAGGTGGAAGAAAAACACCCTGACAAAAGCTCATTTTCTATTTCATAGAACAACTTGACACATTATCCAAAGTCTTTCCATGAACAGAAGAAACAGTTAACACTTTTAAAGTTAACCACAAAGTTAAAAGTCAACCACAAAGAGCACATTCCAAAACACATTTTTAAGACCTCAAGATCTGCTTTGCTTCTAAACATTGCATTTTGTTTCTTATTTTACATTTTTCTGTTGCAAAAATGATAAACGGGATCTTGTACAAAGCAACATACACAGGTGTCACCTAGGCACAGTCTGCTGTTCTAGGAGAGATTATCAATTTTCCTACTACACACACTGGTTAAAAATAAACTACTACCATGTGAAATGATAACATGAAACATGAACGCAAGCACATACGGTATCACAGACTTTGTTTACATAGCAAGTAGCGAGGTGAATTAAAGCAGATTAGCAGATCAAACTATTTAATGCCAATGTTCTTTGACCTCTTCCATTAGATGTTATCTGAGGTTTATTTTAGATTAGACTTAGCTCCACAAAAAGTGGAGCTCAAAGTTTTCTGGTGGAAAGCTATCCTACCGGTCTTTGCTCCTTCGACTGAAGGGACTTCTCAGAAATGTTGTGCTGTCCCTTTCATCTGTTTCATGCAGATGACAGTAGCATGTCAGTTCACACATCACCAGTAGGTTCCACCATAAAATTTCTATAAGCCCTATATTCCCTATCTCTGGTCACAGAACCAAAACATATGCCAGTGCCTTCTGGCCAGGAAGGGACAAGATCATTCATGATGTTGTCAATGCCAAAGGGCATCATGACAGATAATGCATACCCCTGTGTCCCACACCATAAAGAACACTCTGAAAATGGTGCAGCACAGGCCTAATTTAATTGTGCTTTCACTGAATGCATAATGGAACTGCAATCTACATTTGGTCATTTGAAAGACACTGGGCTATGTGGGACAGACACTGTGCAAATGTTTCCAATACCTTCCAAATTTAGGGTATCACTTTTAGCTTGAGCCATCTGTGAGGACATCTTTGAGATCTTCCTTCCGACTAAGACACTGAGCACAGCTTCTGCAGTACATGTATGCTCAGTTCTCTGCTCTTTTTGTCATAGGTGGGACATCCAGCAATGCACTTGTGTCAGGACTTTGTCTGCTCCTTCATTGAAGACAGTCACCACCCACCTGAGCATTCCTCTGGAGGTTGCAGGCATGTAGATGTGTGCAGCACCATTGCCATACTTTTCCCTAGACTTTTCTCCCAGACTGTTGGTCCTGGGACCAAGGGTGTGGATGTCCTCATGAGCAGTAGGCTTGGCAGAGTGCTCTCCCCTCCCCTGAAGATCAGCTCAAGATCTCTGTGGTAGGGGCACACACACTGTACCACCTCTGAAGCATGGCTGTCCCACCTCTTCAAGAAGCTGGTTTTCATCTGCTTGAAATGAATGCAGCACCACTTGTCAGTCCTCTCCCACCTAGCAGCAGGCTTGACATTGGCAACAGGGTGGTGCATCTGCTGCAGAAGCTTTTCGGTCCTTCAGAGCACACACTGTCAAGCTCCAGGTTGCCCCTGGCTCAATATTCTGGGAGGTCAAAGCAAGAGTTGTCAGTATTGCAAAATGTAGCAGTAGGAAAGGAGGAAAAATTTTAATCATAAGAAAGATGTTTTTCATAAACAAGGAACAGCAAAAGAAATAGGGCTGCTGAAGAAGATAGAAGCCAAAGCTTGGAAGAAATAAAGGAGCAGCTGAAAGTCAGAACAAGCAGACATCTGGCAGGCATTGGAAAACATGAGGTCGCACATAGCATTTGGCCCTTTTGCACAGCACGAGAAGTACTTCAGAATAAGGTGGGAGCTTTTGACAGTTTTAAAGCTTTCTGTTGGCATATGTACTTTTCATTTGCTCTGGAGAACTTTACAGCAGTGCAGTCCCACTCATTGGATCCTACCCTTTTATCCCAAGTGGCAAACCTTCTGTCCTAGCTTTCTCTGTAAAGGTGTCATTCACATGTCTAAAACCACTCTGTGAACCAAATCAATAAGCAATCAGAGGACTTATTCCAGAACTGCACTACTGCTGTGATTTGAAATATCATGTAGATGCACCCCTAAAAAACATTGCTTCTCTGGACTTGAGGATTCTTGACCTGCTTCAAGAGGCGTCTTCTGCTTGTGAAAATCCCACTTACAAGTTTATAGAGTGAACTTTGAGCAGTAAAGTATACTTCTAACTTCCAAAACAGGATGCAGGAAGCACTAGTCAGTTTTGTAGTGTTTGATGCAATGGCATCCAAACAATTTTGGAGGCGATCTCACCTTACTACAACCGTTCATGTTTCTTCAGTATCCCCAGGATTCAGAAACGTATTTCCTCAAAATTCATGCACAATCCCAGTACCAGCTACCCACCAACAGCGGTATGTAAGTTCATAACAGTGAAGCACATCTCAACCAATACTGACTTAACTGGCTGTGCAAACACCAAAGGATTGTTCTGATAACATTTGTTCCTGATAACAGTAACAATCCATTTCTGTTCTAGTATAGCCATCTTCACTTGTATGGTGTGTTAGCAGGAAGATGGACAAAATTTAACCATAATACACATCTCCTTATGCAGAACTTACGCACTTATGATACTGTGTAAACCAGTATGTTTCCACCACATCATGCTGACTCTCCTGCTCCACAAGCACTTGGTACAGATGGTACTCTAACAACTGCTATATTCACAATGTCATCAAAGCTTGTTTCATATGCTTTTTCCTGCCTTCAGTATCAGTACATTCACTACATTTTTGCCGTTCTTGTATGCTCTGCCATGAGTTACCATCAGATTTTCTTTAATGGTTCACACATTTATAATTACTACTACAAGTCAACAGAGATGATCGGCATGCCACAATGGCAGAGCTAAAACAAGTTCTGCCTCTAGGACCATTGAAAAAGAGAGCAATTACTAGGTGGGCTTCACTCTGCACAGTGTTGGAGAAGCTGGGATATATCCAGAATTCCTAATGCCAGGTGAAGGCAGGCAACCAAGTCTCAGCATGCTTAAGAGCTAATGATGTCAGTGCATTTACATAAAATGTCTTTCACTGTCACTGATGGATACTGGATTCACTCCCTGAAGAATAAAGAAGATGGTTCAAGCAACACTGTATTTTCTTGTCTGGTGATTAGAGAATCAACAAAACTTCTGAAAAACCAACAATGTAAGACAGCGTGGTTGCTTTTCTGAGCACTGAAGTTAGGACGCAGCAAGCCACCCTAATTGGACTAGTCCCATCTCCACCCAACCAAGTTTCATTCCCCAAGGAAAAGGGCCAAGCCCTGAATGTCATCTGAGTCTTGGCTTCAGATGCCTTGAGTGGCAGGGGGAGGAAAGAAGAGACAAGTCTCCTTAAGAGTTCTGGCTCCAACCATAGAGTTCCCAATTGCCTCCAACTCAGACTCAGTAAGAATCTGTCATCTCCAGACATGCAGAACACAACATCCTCTCCTAGGTCCATAATAAAGGTAGTCTAATGACTTGTGGCTGAAGCCTCAGCAACACAGGTACATTCCACCATTTGCCCTTTCTAGCTCTGCTGTTCTGGAGTTTCTTGTCCCACTGACCGTCACCAGTCACACTGATGTAGACAAGTTTGAACCATAGTGAAGTAAGTTTTCTTTACGAATTACTGTAATAGATGGAAGAGTACAAACACTGAAGATATATATACAATTTAAATATATATGGCATGAAGAATGGGCAGGCATAAACAGGATCATCAGTGGGAGGAGATTCTGCCTTTTCAAAGGCTGCTTTTTAGAATGGATCATACCTCATACAAAACTGTAGTATTCCCATGAAGGAGAGGTCCATAGCAAATGTAGGAATGACCAACAACCCAGCCTAAATCAGAAGCTGCCCACCACACCTAAAATTAAATAAACACATAACTATAGTGGGGAGTTTTTAAGAGGAGTTCAAAAAAATTTACATGACATTTAAACAGAATTACCTCACCAGTTTCGAGTCCATATACAGCTGACATTGTCCAGTTGAGCATAACTGCATAGCCACCTGTTGGTCTGACAACACCCTAAACGAGAAAATTTTACTATTTAATATGATTTGAAGGATGAAATCATATTCCTGTCTTCAGTGAAATTTTGGGGGGTTTAGCAGTAATGGACTTAAAGTTAATTCCAATACTCCTCACTTAAGAAAAGGATCTGTTCCAACAAATATATGCTTGTGCTAACATTCCCACTGAGGAAGTAATTTTGGAAAACAAACAACCAAACAAACATACATACAAAAAACCAAACAAAAAACCTCAACCCAAGCCTTAGATGGCAGTAATTTTCGGAAGATAACTAACAAAGACTAGAATTCTCTCATTAAAATCAGATATAGAAATATTTAGTCAACATATGCTGACAAAAAATAAGAGACTGAGTATTTACCTCACTTAAACTGTGACCATCTAAATGCTAGGCATGTTTCAAACTCATTGTCTAGTCTATCATCACTAGAAAAGAGGAGCACCTGTGGAGTAGCGATACCTGAAACAAGGGGGGTAAATTACTCCCTGAAATGTACCCCTCTTTCTGCACTGACTCTTTTTGAAGATGTCAGAAAATTGGCTGAAAACAGATGTCTATTTTTTAAAGGTTTAATATATATCCTGAAGTATACATATGAATGCAAAATGAAGAACATCCCAGTTACTTTAAAAGGGAGATTTGAAAATTAAAACGTAAGAATATCAATAGCATCATGCACCTTGGTAAGCCAAAAATCGACTCTGAAACACTGTTAATAAGAAAAATTTTGAAATATTTTGTAATATTTTTATGTTTAATATACCTTTCATCATCTTCTAGTACATTGCTTCTAGAAGAAAAAATTAAGCAAACTATGTCCTGAACTAAAATTCAGGTGAGATTCATCTGACCAAGCAAATGCCTGCAGCACAGACATTACAGTGCAGCTGTCTGTCTGTGCTAGGCACAGAACATTCTCTTTATGTAGTTAATAGAATGAAATAGGCACTTTCAGGCCTCGTCCAAGGAAGGGGGGACTGTAGAGGCATATTAAAATGGAGACTGCCGCACCAGAGAATGGTTAACTAACACTTCAGAAAGCAGAATGCCTTTGTTAGTCTCAGCTTCTAACTTAGTCCCTGCTCTGAGATCAACAAAAGTTTTGTTATGAAGGACGTAACTGAGTAATTTTACTTGCATGACCATTTAAAAGCAAGTTCCTTAAATGAATAAAGAAGTGGTTTTATTCATGAAGTTATTCATTGGAGCTTAGTGCTAGTTGACATTCTCCCTCTTACAAGGGTGATTCATTCAAGGTGTCTCTATTTTTCTCTGGAGAGTCAACACAGTGAAGTAAACTTCTGAGAACTTTTATCTCTGAGATATTGTATTTTGAAACTAACAGTCAAGGAAAATACCTGTTGTAACAAAGGATCTTATCTTGGACTTTTGGAAAATATGATTCAAGATACAAATGTTACTTTAAAGTGCCAGCATTCAAGGCAAAAGCAGAAGACATTTTTCTCAGCAAAACTGATGCTTGTTTTTCCTTACCTCTCCATAGATTCTGAACTTCATAGGCCACATCATTGAATAATTTTCTAGTAGTAGTCTAAGCACTGCCATATCCAGGGATGTGTGATACTGTCTCTGAATTTGTGGTGGTAAAACCACCACCAGAAAATGATACTTGGCTTGTATTCTACACTTTAAAAGAGAAATGTTAACTACCAAGCAAACACTCAAGAGTTTGCTTTTAAAATAAGATCTTTTCAAAATAGGTCATTAAGACTAACTGATATTTGAAAGCAAACATTTTCAAAGAATGCCCTATGTCAGTTTTCACTTAATCTAAATTTTCATTTTCATGGGAATTGTGTTCTCAGAACTGTTCAGTAACACAAGCCTTCAGAACACGCTTAATTGCATTTAATCTGTAATGTCATTCATTACATCTTATCTATGGGAAGATTAGTTAATATGTAAATAATGAGTAAGCAAAGACTATTCAGCAATGAAGGCTATCACACAAGCGATATGTTAACTAATCTAGCTATTAATTGACTATACTACATTTACCTCAAACAGTTAAAATACAGAAGATATTAATAAAGACATTCTGCTGTCCTAAAAGTTTATAAGGTACATTTTGAAGTAAATGCAGGTTATCTTTACATTACTACCATTTAAACAAACCAACATGATTTATTCCTAGACACTGACTTGAAAGTAGTGAAATGTGAATAAATGAGATTAAACCATTTCTAGCAATGCTTATCATTTATAGCACTGAACACTGGCAACTTCTTCAACCTTTTTAATTAAATATTTTCTCAAGTGGAACTGCAAATAGGTTGGTCACAAACAGACTACAGACAGTCCTTACCTTGGGCAAGCCTGTTGTTCCAGATGTATACAGAATATAAAGTGGATGCTCTGAGGGGACAGAGACACATTTATAGGATTGTGCTTTTGCAAGCTCTTCTTCCCAGTCAAGATCGCGACCTGGGGCAAGAGGAACATGGCCCTGTCCATTGAAAAATAGAAAAATGTCAAAAGAGAAACAGATGGACTAATGGAGGTGGGTCAAAAAACACATACTATTGAATTTTCTGTACAGTAATTTCTCTGCTGCATAAGTTCTGTTTACTATTTAAATATTCTGAATATAAAGTTCCCCCATAAAATTCAAAAACATACTACAAACAGATACACCAAAAATTTTACTTGTGAAAGAGAAAAGACGCGTGTGTTACATACACATCTGAAAGTTAACATAAAGGCACAACAGCTGCACACCCACCAAATTAGGTCGCTTGTAAATGAGAACTTTATCAGGTTTGCTCTGTGCCCTTGCCAGTGCTCCTTCTAGGAGAGATATGTATTCCACTTTCCGTTTCGGTTCTACTCCAAAACTTGCTGTTACGATAAGTTTGGGCTAAAATAAAGAAGTTAGATTGTTAATATATACATTTGCAATATATTTTATATATGTAACCTAATAACATGTTTTCCATGAAACTCTTTGATTAGTGACACTCAGTTTATTAAATCTATCTTCTCATAATTAGAAACAGGGTTTTTAGATCAGTTTTCTAAGGAAAACAAGCTTGTGTGATCTTGTTGTCCACGCATCTGGTTTTTGTTCAGGAGCACATTAACAACTTCTGACACTCTTCACCATTTTCAACCAAACCTGAGCAAGAAATCAACAGTATTAAGTTCTTGTAACTTGCACAAAAATTAATGAACAGAGAGAAAAACCCATCTCCATCTTAGCCCCTCCAGTATGGAAAAGTGGTACAGTGATGTCAACAATTATCTGTCCTGTTTAGCCTGCTTTCTAATTATCCGCCTGCATGCAGTGGTGTATTTCAAAACCAGCTATAGCACTTTGCTGGCTCTTTTCCAGCCTGCAATTAAATGGCACAGTAAGGAAAATAGGGGAAAGAGGGAAAAGAAGGCAAACAAGAGATTACAGGAAACTTGATATACAGGCAGAGAATAAGCTAAAATCATAACGCATATGAGGGAAGTAAAGCTAGAGTCTTTCAAGTGATGGTTACAGGATTCAGGATGTAAAACCATTAAAAATCAGATTTCTGTAGTTCTGGGTTTTTTTAGAATAATTTCTATTTCCAAATGTGCATTTAGCATCTTTGTCATTAAATTAACCTCAGTTTTTAGGTACAATTTCCTAAGTCAACAAATCTGCATACAAACTATTTTGACTTAGGTCCCAAGATAGGTATTTTTATTTCTTGTATTTCAGGAAATAAAAGGTAGTACCAAAGAAACTACATGTTAGAACACACTTTAATCAGAGAAGAATGAGTCTTCAATCTCCTTGCTTTTGGAATTTTAGAATTATATTTATCTTATGCCCCTCAGTTTCATCAAACTAGTTTACTAATTGTATGCATTAGCAGAAATCTCATTAAGTAGGCACAAACCACAATGCCACAGTTAAGGCTGCATTAAACCCAGCACAGAAAGCACAGATTAAATTGTTTTCTTGTGCAATAATAAAATGTTTTCTGTCCAAATCTGCCATTCAGAGAAGTTTGCTAATTACTTTGTATTCAAAATAAACTATTTCAGATGAGCTTTAAAATTTCAGCATTTGTCATCTTTCTCTTTTGAGATGCACTGATTTTAATAAAAGATGGCACAATACAGTGCAGTTAAACTGGAAATTCATCTGGAGGCTACCCTGAAGTTAGACTATAATTAATGTAAGATATTAACACAGTTCTATTCAATTGTTAAGATGAAAGACTGTTGTCAACACTGGGTTTATAGTCATTTGTAAATAGTGCTGCCCCTAATCATCAACTGCTTTGTATGCAGTAAGGAAGTCTAAAAATAACCAATACTAAATTGGCTAAAGTGATCTATTTCCCAAGTGACCGTTACTACTTGGAAGCATCATGGATCACTCTGTGCAAATCAAAGCTCCATTACTGGCTTTAACTGCTGTTTTCTAGTGTTTTACCTCTCTGCCTACTGACATTACTTTCCCTGCATCTCTGCTCCCACATTGATTTTATACACCCATTTCCCACCTCTTCTGTGGCTCCATGTAGTCCCACACAATAAGATTAGATAAAAATATACCTAGCTTGAAGGAAAACCAGAAAAGTTCAAAGGTTTTCTGGTGAAAGAATGCCAGTGATAGTGAGCTGTAGGAAAAAAAAAAAACAAAAAACCTACAACAATATGAAGAAGTAGAAATGAGATAAAGCAAGGCCTGACAGTACCAGACCAACAATTTTTTGCTGACGTAAAAACACCTCCTTCAAATTCTTCTATAGTCTCTAATAACACAGAAGGCAAAGTTTAGAAAAAGCAATAAATACATTTTATTGGGCCAACCAATAAAGCTGCAAAAAGCCCAAACTGAAAACCGACCACCTTTGGGGCACAAAAATGTCAGCAGTGTCATGAAGAGGTTTACAGAGAGATCCAGCACTCAAGCCCTCACTATTCAACACACAAAAGCTCTTTTCTTTTTGTGTCACAGCGACACTTCTGATCACAAACCTATGCTCAAACTTACTGCACTTTTGTTGTACCTCCCTCCTCAAAAAAAGTGACACGCATTTTAAGGAAATCCAGTGCTTCTGCAGTCATTACATAGTTCTGCTGGACCTGCTGGTACTGCTCTGGCTTTGTGGTTAGATGCTCCACGTCAGATTGCCATGCACATTTAGTTCTGCCAGGTATTATACAATGATCTGAAGAAGGAGACCTGAATCATACCGTACAAGTAGTTAAAATAAAAAGCAAGATGCTGCCTTCTAATCCATGATACATATTCCAAAAATAAACAGTGCTTCAAGAGAAGACAGGACAGGACTGCAACTATTATAAGGCAACTGTGCATCTTCTGTATCAGCAGCTGTGCTTGCTGCCTAACCACTCAAAAGCCTGGATCATCTTATGATGAGGTGGGGTAACCTGTGCACAGAACTGTGTCTTATTCAGAATAAAGTATTACAAAATATTAGCTCATTTTTTCAAGGAAACCTTACTAAAATCTCCAAACGTGTCAACTGTAAATGAGTGAGGAATACAGAATTTCTGGAATGGAAGATAGCAACAGATAATTTTGAATAAAATAACTTGGATGTCTCGTACATTTTGAATTTCAAATAACTGTTGTTCACTTGCAAATCATAACGCTGCTTTAATGAAGCATTTTCAAAAATCATATGTCTAAAAAACTCCATTACTTGCATTTTAGTTTGCAGCGTTTGGACTTAAAATCTAAAAAGCCCTCTGGTATTGCTATATAATTATTGTGATTCAAGAAACATGAGAAAATTTGGTTGTTGAAGGCATAGCAACTACCCTATCAAATAGGCATATAAGCATATTGTTCTTAAGTATTCTTCTCAGTTTTCCTAGTTTATTAAGATAAAGTACTTAAACAGATGTCATGTTAATTTCTCAAAATATAGTTAATGTCCTTCAAAAGTATCCATTGTTTTCATATTGCAAACTATATATTCCCAGATTCAGGTGAAAAGAAAGTTGACAAGAAATGCCTGTTCTCACGCTCTGTATCACTTCATCAGAATTCACTGCAGAACATCTGTAACTGCCAGTACCTGACAAGAGTAAAAATTATCAGCTGCAGGACTTTGTACCATTCCCAGATCTATTTAAAATTCAAGATAAATTAAGGTAAGCTGGTAAAGTATATGTACCTTTTCATAGTCACTAGAAAGTGCTTGTTATTTCTTTCACTTAGATCTTCCATAAAATGTGAAGTTTGACCTTTCTTCTACAAGAGCATCTCACTGCCAGCTTTCCATTCCACATCTTTTAACTCTTTCTAATGAATCTTACCAACATTAGGTCCTGTACTGCAGCATCTAAACCAATTCATGTAAAAGCCTAATACAAAAGGTTAGGGCATTTGAGGCTGCTTCAGTTAACTTCTGAGTTCAGCAGAATACCATATACCACAGCTGCTTATAAATATATTTTAAATATTATCTCAGTAGTGTGTAACTCACTTATCAAGAAAGCTTTACAGGATTGCAAAATTGGGGCATGTACTGAAATTTAGATTGAGGATGTGCCTCTCTTCTTTACTTACACTTTCATTACATATCAGGTGGACCAAAAATCATCAAAAATATTTAGATGTGCCTTTTAAAGAAAAAAGAAAACGGTAATGTATGGATTTAATCCATGGCCTGCAGCTAGCAATTCTATAGCTAACTCTGCAAAACACTTGCTGTGTGACCTTGGGTAAATCACTGAAACTTTCTCTGTTTTCTTTTTAATGCATGAAGCAAGGATTATGGTTACTGTGCTGTCTCCCTTTGTTCCTCAGAGAAAGTCCATTGGGATTAATTAGTTAATATTTTCAAAATACTCTAAAAGTAAATATGCTAGACGATTCATATTGTAGCAACTTCCATTTTTTCTTCCACATTATTTTTCCCTAATCAAAAGCTTCTATGAGTTAAAATTAATTTTTACAGCTCACTGAAATAGTGAGGGAGCGGGAAGAAAGACAGGGAAAACTGCAGAGCTGTCGTTAGTCTTCCCCCAGCTCTTTTTCACAATTCCAACTAACCATTTCAGCTGTTTTATTAACTTCTTTGTTAAAACATCAAGAGGGAGGAGGGGGAATGCATTCAACTTTCTATTTACAAATATTCATAAAATTCAAGGCTTGGGGGATCTGAAAAGCACTTCTGCACACAAAAATCTAAGTAGAAGTTCCAGAAATCATGTGGACTTCACTCTGCATAATGTTTTGGCTTACATGCCTAGCCAACGTGATTCAGCGATAGGTGGCTACCACGGATGGTCTGAATGATGCAGGTGGCTGATCAAGATGATTTTTGTCTTGCTCACTGGTAGAAAACAAGAACAGAAACTTCTGGTACAAACATTGTTTGCTAGTTTGAAACTAATGCATGCACAAGCTGTTAACATGCACATATAAGCTACTAAGTAGGTTATTAAAGTACTGTTTGCATTTTCACTTACAAAGACTTAGGTAATGCTTCATAAACAAGTTCAACTTGTGCCGAACATGGAAGCCTTTAAAGCATTCATCTCTATCAATTAAGTTCTCTGTAGAGTGACCTGCTTAAGACAACTGGTTCCCCAGCTGCCTTGATTCATGTACAAATTAGATAAAGTAGCTATATAGATGGAAAGCATACTACTTAGTATGTATAAATATCAAGTAAACCAATGAAGTCATACACTTGAGGAAAATGCTGGATTGAAAAGCCAATTTTAAGGTGATGCTTTGTAGATGAAGATTGACAAATGGGAGAAGAAAGTATGCTCTAAACAGACAGCAGTGTGAGAAACTCGTGCTTTTTTAGAAGAGGCCAAAATGTGTATCTCAATGTCTGCTCTAAAAGTATCACCCTCAGCACAGATGTAGTACTTTGTTCACATTTCAATGATAGGTATTATAAACAAGTTGAGAAGGCATGCCACACAAAGAGAAATGTTATCCCCTCTGGAAAAAAAGGGGGTTGACATTGATTTATATGAATAACTAATGCAGTGGTGTTTGCTGTTCCTAATACGCGTTACCTTTGCATGATCAATGCGAACAGAAAGCTCTTTAGATGCAAATCCACCAAAAATCAGGCTATGGATGGCTCCTATTCTTGCACAAGCCAGCATACAGTACACTGTCTGTGGAATCATGGGCATGTAGATGACCACACGATCTCCTGTCTTCACACCATGTCTGACCATGACATCAGCTAACTTGGAGACCTGTACTGACAAAACATTCACAAGACATTAAAAGTTTTTCCAGACCTGCTGTTGCCCCATAAAAAATGACTTTCACACAATCAACAGATGCAGGACATTAAGGAGACAAGCCAGTATGATACAGAAAATAGATGAATGATGCAATCCAGGTTCAATAAATTTAGGACAATTTCCTTTTTGCAAAAAACACTGTAATACATCTCTTTTTTTTTTTTTCGTAAAAGGAAATGGACTAAGTAATTATTTGACACATTAGAGCAAAAAATCAATAGCAATGTTTTGCAAAATTTTAAACGACAGCTTAGCCATTCTGTTTTATTTTATCTAGATTAACTGTTTATATTTTTCAATTTTAGCTTTTAAGAATGGATGTAAACAGGGCATTTCATAACACAAATCTGTCCTAACTAGATAAGCTTGAAACACAAATCAGTATGTAGTAATATTTTCTCTACTACAGTGTTGTAAACTTCTCCCAACCCGAGACAAGAAATCTTATCCCCTTAACCAAATGTAAATACAAATTCAGCGAAACACATTTAGACTTAAGAAAATCATTTTTCCTTTCACTTTCAGACTTTCATTTTTTGGTACGCAGAAGCATGAAGACAGACTGTGCATGGCAGCAAAGGACTGGAACACCATGAGAAAATATTTATTACCTCGACAGTGTATAGTATTCTATCACAAAACTGGTATTGAATATTTCATTAGTACACCAGGACGGACGATTTACCACATAGAAAGTTCTGGCAGAGTGAGCCCGGGAGCCTGTGACAAGCACTGTGTACTTGTCCCAACCTGATTGTTGCGGCATGGAAATGTGGCATCTTCTGAAGGAAAAGCAAATTACTAATTCCCCAAGAGCAACTGAATGAACTTAGCTGTCAGAGGTTTCTCGAATTCCAGAGGCTGACAGTTGTGTAACATTCAGTATCTACACCTGCCTTTATCACTTGCCTTTAATTTTTTCAGTTAGGCATCAGTGTGTAGAGGTGTGTAAGTAATAGAGGTAAAATTGCATGTAAATGTGCATAAAACATAGGCTAATAGGTTAACAGGAAAAACTGTAGACTAAGAAGAAACAAAGTAGACTACTAAGCTAATAGGAAACAGGATGGAAGTAGAACCATCCCAGGAAGTCGTAAACTGGAATACTCCATACGCATGGTTACACACCAGTCAGATGTAACAAGAACAGCTTTGCTTGCAGTAGTTTTACATTAGTGATAAGACTAAAAAGCAAGCAGGACAGGAGGGAAGGACCCTGTTTTTCAAGGATGAGCTACTCAGGAGGGTAGGTTTTCTTTGAAATGTTTTATTTTCACTTATATTATTAATCAAATTTGAGCAGCCTATCTGATACATGCACTGAAGAGGATAACATAGCATTACTCACTGCTGCTCTCTTCAGTGGGAACCATGTTCAGACTTTCAGCAACCTGAGACAGTAACATCCAGCAGCTCCAGCTGCATCTGGCCTGTGTTTGCATTAAATACACAGCGCATCCGCAATCAAACTATGCATATTGCTACATTTCTGCCTGAGGATTTAAGAAAATGGAAACATAGAAGCCCCAAGCATGCACGCGTGCATCAGAAGATAACAGCACAGCTTCCATTTTTTATAAACATTGCATAAACCCCTGCTGTGATTTTCAGCCGCAGGAAAGAATATGTTTATAAGGCAAAGTCATCACCATACCAAGCTGGAAACTCACACAAACTAAGGTATGCATATGATTTATTTGTAACAGGCCTCATACTAAGTATTATTGATTATCAAAAGGAAATATCTTTAATTCTAGACCTATTAATACCTATCAATACTCTATGAAACTGACATACGCTACCAAAACCCAACAGCCTGGACATGTACACAGCTAGAATTTATTGCCATACCACTGGCATTTACAGTCGTTTCTAGGTAGGATTGGTGAAGGTAACTGTAAGTAAGGATGGCAACTCTGCTTCCAAAGGTAAATTGCTTTTCTATGCTTCCTACTGTGAGAACATTAAAATCTGCAAATTCATTGTAAAATTGTAACACAGAGCTAATATCACCTTACCTCAAAGAACTGAGAAAACTAATCCTTATCTTTGCTGCTTGTGAGAGTCTCAAGCAGAGTGTTGACAAAAAGGCCAGAGGCAATGAAAACAATATTTAATGAGTAATTTCATATTCAGTGTAAGTGTGGATAGTAGGCAATAAGCGGTTAAACACAATGGAGTATTACTATTCATTATTATTATTTTATAATCATTAATGATGATGAAAAAGGCAATGTTGGCCTGCTAAAGGAAAAAAAAAGCATAATTTAAAAGTACATAATTAGTAATTTTGTAATAGAAGACTCCCAGTGCCTTTATACAAGCTATATAACTTTGGCACCTGGCTGTAGGAGGGAGACAGTGAAGAGATCTGCAGGTATGTAAGTCATTTTTATTGAAACCTGTCACGGGCAAATTGTACTTCAAGCAGAACATGTGCAGCACGCTGTCTTCCATGTTTTCCATGCAAACCCAGCAATTGCTTGCTTGCACTTAACCTCCCCACCCTAGAGAGTTTAATGTCACAAAAGATGATAACCCAATACAATACATGGATATTTGTGATTTTCCTTGTGCCCTTTCCCTCATCCTTCTGACAGCCAGAGAGCACTTGGACTACATAATATATAATCAAACACTGCCTCTGTCTGCACCTGTTTGGAAGACTAGGGAACGTCATAAAGCAGGTTTACGTTGCCCATAAGATCGATGTAGAAACCTTGAAACATCCAAGTAATCACTCTTTCTAAAAAAAAAAGGGGGGGGTGGAGTGAGTAGTGACATTTCATTAAACTGTTAAAAGCCATGAAACCTTCCACTTTGTTACACTATGTTGTCATTTATGGTTTATATTAAGACAGGGTACTTTATCACTCAAGATTTTACAGTTGCTATTTTCCTACCAGCACGCTATTTCTCCGCTTTTCTTCAAGTTTAAGACCGCTCTATCACTTTAATATATTTGACACTTCAGTAATAAAATCACTTGAGACCAAGTGATATAATAAGAAACTCAAGTAGGCTTTCAGCTTTGAAGATCTGGGCTTAAATTACACTTCTATCAAATGCAAGCCCCCAGTGAGCATGGCTTTATATTTACCCAGCCAGAAAAATACTACATCTGTATTAGCAGTTTGGAGTACTGCAGTTCTGAAGTAAATCACCTGGCTGTCCCCAGTATTTATAAAAAACAGTTTTGGTCAGGCCAAAAGAATTATTCTAAGATACTAAAACAGAAATTCCGCTCCAAATTCGCAAAAAGAGGAATTTCAGTCCTTCCCGAGCTGAACTGGGGTCTCAGCACTGTCAAGTCCTTCGATGCAAGCTAAACACAAAAGGTTTCTTCAAATACCAAGAGCTCCTGAAACATCCTGAAGAGCATCTCATGGTGTAGAGAGCCATGGCACATACACATTCCTCTAAATCAAAGACAGCAAGTCGCCTTATGCTCTTCCAACTTCTCCACTGTGTCGTTTTTCTGAGACTACTGAAGAAAGTACTCCTTTCTGCTTTCCCCTGCCCCTTGATCAGCCTCTCCACTCTTCTATTACCCTTCTTAATTAATGTTTCCTCCTTTTCCTACTGCTGCAAAAGCTTCTGCAGCAGATGCACCACCCTGTTGCCAATGTCAAGCCTGCTGCTAGGTGGGAGAGGACTGACAAGTGGTGCTGCATTCATTTCAAGCAGATGAAAACCAGCTTCTTGAAGAGGTGGGACAACCACGTTTCAGAGGTGGCACAGTGCGTGTGCCCCTACCACAGAGATCTTGAGCTGATCTTCAGGGGAGGGGAGAGCACTCTGCCAAGCCCGCTGCCCTTCCACAGACATGCTAGGACATCCCCGCCCTTGATCCCAGGATCAGCAGTCCCACAACACAGTCTAGGGAAAAGCATGGCAATGGTGCTGCACATGTCTACATGCCTCCAACCTCCAGAGCAACCCCACAAAACAACACCCAGGAACACCCCCTTGGTCCACTCTCTGCCATGGCAAGTAATGGGAACTGCAAAATCAGCAGCCTGGATGCCTGCCTGAGCGTGCATACTCCTTTCCTATAGAATCATAGAATCCCCTCAGTTGGAAAAGACCTTTAATATCATCGAGTCCAACCGTTAACCTAGCACTGCCATCCCACCACTAAACCATGTCCCTAAGCACCTCATCTATCCTTCTTTTAAATACCTCCAGGGATGAGCATGTATACATGTATTGAGCATGGGACTGAGTTTAGGAGGTTTCTGGTAGAACTAGAGCACCAACTGCAGAGCTACGGAAAGGTGGTGTAAGTCTCTGGATTGGCTGGGAGAGCTGCTATGCCTTGAGAGAAGATTCCCCAGGCGCTGTGAGGGAAGTTCTGTGGATTAGCAAGCTCCAGCAGAGATCACTGGCTCTGTCCCAGCTCTGCCTGTGTGCCAGGCGCGGTCCTGGCAACTGTGTAAGCTGTGGACATGGCACACCTTGGCAACACAGCCCTCCAAGGCTTCTGCACAAAACCCCAGCCACACTATCCCAAATGCAGTGTATAAAGGACCTACTCAGTGGTGGTCATGGTGCTGGCACACTCTTCCACAAATAACAAGAAAAAATATGAATGAGGATGATTTCTATTTCTTTCTCATGCAGCCAGACAGCTGCTGGAATTGCAGTTAGTTGCAGTAATTTCTCTTTCATTCTTCCAGATGCCAAGAAGTTCTTTGGATTGAGAGGAAGCTGGGGATTTTTGGGAAGGGCCATTTTCATTCCTGGCTTGGGAGATGAGCTGTGGACCGTATGTCTCAAAAGAGGGACTGGGATGAGATGGGGATTCTGCAATACTTATCAGCTTGGCACGGATTTAATGTTTGATCAGAATTGATGCCATGGCATTCACTCCACAGAAGAGACGGGTTCCAGGCAACTATTTTCCTGAGGAGGAATTTCTCGTACTTGTGAAGGATAGCCCATAGTGTTCTGCATAACTCCGACAGCATCTATGTTCCCCCAAAAGGCCATTATTTGGACAACATCCACTCAGAATGGGGAGAGAAATCAAGCAGCAGCGAGACGGATGAAGAGTGAGCGTGGCACTTCCTAAAGGAATCCACAAGTCACGGAAGCAAAGATTTGTGGGCTAGCTATGTTCCGATGGCTTTGAAGTGAGCTATGGGACATCCAGTTCAAAGGATGAAACTAAACCTAGTCCAAAGTAAAACTCACAAACCACATATAATAGAGATGTCAGGAGCCTCAGCAGCTAATTCAGTATGGCTTTGCTTCACTCATCTGCCCAAGCTGCACCAAATCATACATTACTGTAGGCAAAGCTGACACTGACATGCTGCAGTGTTTAACTATGTTCAGTCAGGGGAGATCAAGTTCCAGCTGCTTCTTCAGACTTTTACATTGTCATTTGGAACTCTTTTGTGTGGAACGTGAAAAACCCAAGACACCACTCTTTGTAAATTCCTGATTAGTCTCATCCTTTAAAGAATACTAATATTGATATTTTTTAAGAGCTACCCCAGTGACATTGCAGTTAAATCTTTCTTGGACGTGCACTGAAGAATGCCATTTGAGACATAAATAAGATAAGGAAAACCAGCATTAAAGAAGTCTAATACATAGTTTTATCAAGATAATGTTGCTTTACCAGACAAGAAGGATAAAAAGTTGGGTTGTCAGTCTCAGTAGGATTTTCTGTCTGTATTCTCGTTTTGATTCTAAAGCAAATCTGAGAAAAAATATCTTGAAATGTTAAGTCACTATTTCTAGCTAAGAAGGAATTGGTCCTTTTTCAAGGCAGAAGGCAAAGGAAAAAGATTGAGCAAAGCAGGAAGAATGAGAAAGACTACTAGAAACAGAGCAATCTGGGTGATTCCTCAGTCATGTACAGGAGATATGAGCAGAGCAAGACAGATACACACATAAATACAGACAACAGCTAGTACAGCTATTTTGGAAGAAGATGCTTTCAGGGTGGGTATGTATGGAAAAAACCTTCCTACAGAAAAAAGCCTAGCCCACTGTTGATAACCTAAAGCCCTTCTTCCTCATCCGTATTTTTGTAATATTCAATGCTGTCAGAGGCTTGGGGCGGGGGGTGATAGTGTTGGTTTTACTAATCCCATCACATTACTACACTCAGAAATTATTTATTACGGCACTGAATTCAACATGTTAACTGTGCATTGTTATTGAAAAGAATCACAGAGAGAAATCATACTGGTTTTGCGTACATGATCTGTCAAGCATCAACAACTGCAAATAATATGACTCTCAAATTTTTGCGATTTCTTTTTAGCAAGGGAGGCATTCTAGAGAATATACCCAATAATGTAAACAGAAGGGGTTTTTTCACCTACCTAACAACCTTTGCCTTATCCTGAAAATGGTAGTATTTTCCAACACAAT
Organism: Gorsachius magnificus; assembly: GCA_034008185.1. Taxonomy (NCBI): domain Eukaryota; kingdom Metazoa; phylum Chordata; class Aves; order Pelecaniformes; family Ardeidae; genus Gorsachius; species Gorsachius magnificus. Next base: position 173,411,876 of record CM067081.1, read on the forward strand.
CAGAACATTTGTTTTTAAATTAACAGACGCCATTGCTCCTTATTTCTTCTGGGTGTCTCTATATTTCCCTAATACTATACAAATTCAGTAATATTTCTAACAGAATATGTGTCTCCCTTGCCCTTTCCTGCCACCCCACTACTGGAACTAGAGAATCTCCCAAGGCATGCTCAAAACTTTCACCTACATCCCCATTTCAATGGCTTCAGTCCAACACTGTAATCCTTATTTAAAGGCCTGTAACAGGCATTAGTAAAGAAGAAAGTCCAATCAGTACATTCTGGAAGACTGTTTCGTCTTAAATTTGCCAAATTCCTCCTCTCTGCATTTGGAAGATTTCATCTGTAACAACATATAATTAACACACTTAAAATGCACTACATAGAACTTCACTTTAACTAATTCTCAAGACTTTCTCAAGACTTTCCAAGTGGTACAGAGTATCAATACAAACTCATCTTGCCATTATTTACATCAATGAAGAATTGCTGAAATTGTCCTGCAATCCTCCTATTCCAGTCCTGCCAAAAAAAAGAAAGTTTCCCACAGGTTGGGCACTAAACATCCACAAGCTTCTAGCATTTGTCTCAATTATTTATAGTTTAGTGGTGCTTAACTTCAAAATTGCAGCATTACTGTAGCTCTTAGATTTGAACAGCAGTGCAACAAGTAAAAAGGATAGGGATAATTTGAAAACAACAGGCTTCCTGAGTACATAGCTCAAGCTATCTCACCCTCCCAAAGGAGCCTTATTATCTCCAATCAAGCACCTATGTCATTTTTTTCACTCTTACCCTGAGTTTGATCCTGGAACAAATGATCCAACCCGCTACAAAACTCTGCATCTCCCCATGCTGTGACCCACAGTTATCCTACAGAAATTCTGGTGAATCCATCTACAAACTCCACTGCCATTACCAAAAGCCAGAAAGAATCCCACCACTTCCAAGTGCTGATCTCTTGTACAAACGTTTTGATCAGGCAGCCTCTCTGAAAAAGACATCCTCATCACACTGTCAGCTTCCTGGCCAGACAGACTACTAAACATTCGCTGGATGTGGACAGTCCAAACGACGGTCTGCACACAGATGCACGCTGTCCAGCTATTTTAAATTGGGAAAGGAACTCAGGAAAGAAGGCAAAAGGCTTCTTTCCCCACCAGGGTGTTCATCAATTTTGGTCATGTCTGGTCTGCACTCATAGTGATCTATAACGAAACATGCAGAGCACTGAAAGGCGATTTCAAAAGGACAGGATACAGTACTTTTACAGGACTTTACAGCGGCAAGCAGTGATGGAGGGCCGTGAGCCAAACGTCATTGCCCACGCTCCACAGTGGTTTGGTAGGCCTCTTCTCCAAGTCACTCCTAGACCCTAGGAAATCTATGACACAAAATACACCAGCCCATGTCCTTCCCATTTTCAGCAAATCTCTGTGTGAATACTTTTGTTATCGGGTGCCCAACAGTTATCAGGTAAACCAAGTTCAATTTATTCCACAGAATGACTAGACAGCTTCAACAGACAAGATAATAATCTCAAATCCTGCCTTTCACGTGTATTCCCTTTTGACTAAGAAGAAAAGCAAACTGCAAAGAATTCAAAAACAGTATTTAGCTAGGACTCAGCTACCAGCAAGATTATAATGAAGTTCTGAATTCTGAATTCTGCTACACACCCCCAGAGAACTTAAATCAGTTCTTCCATTCGGGTTGGTAATGCTGCTGTGAGAGGAAATGTGGAGGAAAGGCTGTGTATGCCAACTAGCAAAACTCTCTCATTCTGCACAAATCTGTCATACCCTAAAACATTTAATATGCTTATAGAGAATACAGGCACACAAACTTAGGAGATTTAATACCAACATCAAGCTTAAAAAGCAAAACAAAGACTACTTTTCAAGTGCTTTCCAGAGGAAATTTCTACAAAGAGAGTCCATTTAAGATCATTTACATTAAAATGTTGTATTACTTCATTCACATAAGAAAGTATGTATTTTTATATGTATATTATGAATTTTTACATATATTTGTATGTATTATATTTCTATATAGTACATGATACATAAAAATTATATAAAATTGTGATTTTATATACATAACATACTACATATATAATATATATATTGATAAAATAATAAATAAAATTAGATAAGGAGCTGGTCCCCTGATTTTTTAAAACATTGAAGCTAGTTGTTCTAGCTCCAGCAAACTGTATGGTAACTTCTAAGTTCTTTTTTGGACTCGGTAAATCAACAGGAAACTGGTGAGGAGTAAATATTTTCTGTATTTTCCTTATAAGGCAGACTGCACTACAGGTTTATCCTTTTTTTGTAGCTGTATGACTTCTCCTTTTCTGCAACAATGGAATAAAACCCTCACAAACTGAATTACTGTATTGTGAACCTCATTTCACATTTTAAACCGTAGGTTCACATTACTCCAGACCCTAGGAGCACATCTCAAGTACAGCATGTTCCATTCACTGTAATGCATCTTGCACACTGAAACACATTAAGGAAGAATGTGAGTCTGACCCAAACATTGCTTTGCACTCAGTGTTAAGTGCAACTGCTCCGTATAACTGGAAGAAAAAAGCCAGCTCAGCGGAGGAGCAGCGTGAGGGCAAACCACCAGCTGCCGGCTGTGAGAGCAGAGAACCTTGACCGGGGCAGACTGCAAACACCCATGGTGGCAACAGCCCCGGGTCAGGCACTGAGCATATCTGAATGGGCTGACGCAGAACTGGGTATTCACCACCCCAGCTGGGGGTAAGCCACCTCCGCCGACGGGGGAGTCGAAATCCACAGACTTCCCAGGCAGAAAACTAGCGTGGGGCCACCAGCACCCCTACTACAGCCTACAGCAGGGCAGGTGATGCAGCTCTCTTTAGAGCTCCTCCATGTCAAATTTCATTTGTTTTTACGCTCAGATATGTGCAGCAATAGCCTAGGTAAGCATCTTCATTTCTACTGGAACTGTATTTTTGTTCATCGTGGCAACTGTCAAAGTGACTTGACTAATACTTTGCTTTACATTTTAAATATGAATAAGAACTGTTGGGGGGGGGGAAAGAAATCCAATAGGGAAAAGTTCAAAATGTAACCAACCAGGGAAAAAATTATTAAACTGCAGAAGAAAAAGAAGAATTAGAGGAAGATCAAAACCACTTAGATGCAGCATAATTTGGTACAGGTATTGAAGCTTATAAATCAATACTGAGCACAGGAAAAGGAATAAACTAGCAAGGTAGACCATTTCTACCTCTCTAGTGTCTACCTGCTGTACAACATTTACTGCCCATTTTGAGTAACAAGGTTATTCTCAAACATACCTGTTCAAGAAGTTCCTTATATGTTATTTTCTCTTTGGTATTTGTTACAGGACTGTCATAAATAATGGCAATTTGGTCTCCTCGTCCATTCTCAACATGACGATCTACAGCATTGTAACATATATTCAGCTCTCCACCTACAAACCTAGAAAAGAAGTTGGAAGTACATAACAGCCAGCCTTCCAAACTGATAAGACTATTTTTTTTCTTTTTTCTTTTTTTTTTCAGGAATAAGAGCATTCCATTAAAATAAATCTCATAAAACTTTATGCTCAGTTCAGGAAGTAATTTTTTAATCTATAACCTCACAATTTACTCGAAGAGCTAAGTAAGTGGAAGTACTATATCTTAATTGACTTAACTAAGAATCTGCCAAACTTGGTCTTGATTTAACTTACTTTGCATCAATCATTTGATTTTTATAGCTAAGGTTTCACAGTAAAAGCATACATTCACATAAAATAATCTGACATTATGAAAATGTGTGATTACACTACTTTGTACTGGCATGCACACACATCTTTTTTAAGAATAGGTTCAGGACTCAGAATATTCTTATTCATCTCTTGGCAATAACAGTTAAGCATACAAGCATCTGTATCTAAGTGAAACTGACCCCAACAGTTATAAAATCTCACAAATTTGTCTGACATTCATAATGCATTTGACATTACCGTGTTTTACATCAGTGACTCAAAATCCCCTGTAAAGTGATGTGAGTCATGGCCTCTTCAACAGCCAGACATTTACAGAAAATTCTCATCTTCTAATTAAAATAATTCACAAACTCAGGTTTCATTTTTGCTGTCATTTTACACAGAAAAAGAAAATTCAAGTGCAGCATAATCCTCAAGTAAGAAAATACAGAAGACACCAGATAGAAAGATGACTCTACTGAAAGATGAGAGAGAATCTAAAAATTAAAGTTCATTCTAAACCATGCTTTTTGTTTTTCTATCTGCACGTAACTCTCCACAGCACAAGGAAGAGCAACACACAGAAAAAAACACACTTCAGAGTTTCCAAAACGTTCGATGGGGACACTCACTGTGATAATAGGATATTGTTATAATGTAACTAGAAATAAAAATAAATGGCCTAAAGTAAGCCACTACTAGTTAAAAGAGTATTTCCTTCTTCACCTTTCCTGTCTAGTAAAGAACTGCTCTAAATTAGGATATTTGATATATTATTTGTATATCCATATGCACAGATGGCATAGGATAGACTTTATGGTCAAAGAACAGCAATTATTAAACCAAAAGCAGTTAGGATGTTTAGGATGCAGCATTCTTTTATTGTGAGTCCTTCACAATGCCATCAATAAGGAGAAAGTGGGGGACCAGGAAAGTAACAACAACATTCTGTACTACAAGCCCCTTCCCATAAAAGAGCTGTATGAACAATACAGGATTGGGAGTTGTTCCATGTAATGCAGAGAAACTCTGTATTGCTGTCATAAAAGTTGTGTAGGATTCAGGTCATCCATTGATTTTTATACCAAATCACTGCAGGATGATATGAACAAGGGAACAAGAGAGCACAGTACCTGGGCTACTGTGTGTAACCGCTTAAGAACGGTCAAAACACGAGCAAGTACTGGAGCTTGGGTTCTTCTAAAGATACATGGCAATATCAACACTGCCACATAAATTTTTAACAATCGCTTGTGAACAAGTATGGGAAAAAGATGTGACTGCAAGTTGAAACAAAAAACCAAGACTATCTGGACAGTGTGATGAGAGCTTTGCCACCCTGTTCAGAAGGAGGGAGGCTCTTACAGGATCAGAGAAGCAGAGATGCACCTAGCGTGACCACAAGTGCAAGACTTTTCGCTTCTCTACTGTCACCCAAGGACATGCTGAAAGACCTCATTCTGCCTAACATAAAAGCTGCCTGGCTTTGAAAAGCTGCCCTGTGCTGGCACAAACTTCTGTTGATTCAGTGATCCCCAAGGTGATGAATACCCGTGAAGAACTTTGATTTGCTTGAATAAGCTTTAGTTGGAAAGAAACAGCAGCATGAAACCAGGATCCAGTCTTGGAACAAGGATCTCAATTAGATGCTCTTATTTAAAACAGAGTTCTAGAATCAAACAGAAAATAGTCCAATAGACTGCAGAAAGATCAGAGGCGGATCCGCAGGATGTTTGTAAGAGCTGCCAGTAAATCTTGCAATAATAAGCAGGAACTGCAAAATGCTCATCTGTGGCCAACCAGACAATTATCTCAGTGCGGCTTACCAAATGAATCCAAGTCTGAAGAACCTTTTCTTAGGCTGTGTTCCTAATGCTGAGAAATTAATAACCTTGGGCAGAGATGTGGAGAAGTAAAACAAATAAAAAGAGTCAACAGTAACAACTCAGATACGTAACAGGAACTGGATTCAGTTCACTAGCAGTCTGTTTGAAGAGCTCATCTACTGTCCACAAGTGCTGTGGTGGAAAAAAAAAATGACAGGGTTCTTCCTGACAAGAATCAGAGCAGAATTTAAAACTGGTTATAATATCAAAACAGCTTCCTTCACAGCAACATTTTAAACCAACATTCTGACAATATCTACCTATCCTTCTGGTAAGTCTTTTTTCCCATATATCCATGAAAGCAGCAGCTTTTGATAATCCACATTATGGGTAACGTAGATCTAACAAGGCTTCTTTTTAATAATTTGAGTGTGGTTACCCACATTAGGACCCCCTTGAGCCTCTTTAAAGCTACCTAAAGCAGCCACCTAGGAATTCCTGCCTCTTCGTGACTGGGCCTCAGCACCTCCCATCTCACCCCGGCCGAGGTCTCACAGCGCTTCTGTTGTTTCACAAACAGGAATTTCAAGCACATGCACTTGCCTCTTTAATCACAATTTAAAACGACTACTCTATTAACCTTTTAGGGGCAAGAGTAGAAGAGGCATGAAAGCGCTGATCCTCTGTTCATCTTTTACTCCTCGCAAATCAGGTAGTTAGGTCTTCCATAGTGGAGCTCCCTTTACATTCGGCTTAACATCTACCAGCTACGGCCTGGAATTTTTTTTTTACTGCATTGAGTATTTTTTTGGATGTGACAACAGCCTACTTGCTAGTAATGAAATAAGTATAGTAGGGAAGAAGGCAACACATAATCATGTCTTAATTCACTTCACTCAAATATTCAGAAGTTATGCTTTAATTTCCAACACTATCTGCTATCTTAAGAATCAAAGCAGTTGTATTCAGAGACACTTTGTAGTCTTCATTCACTGGTTCAGAAGGCAAGATAATTAAGAATTAAAAAGAAAGAAGGTAGGTTCTGAATAAAGCTGGCTTATATGCAGGAGAAAAAAATGACATTAACATTATTTTGCACCAGAACTGTAAAAAAAGCATATTGCTAAAATCCTTTTATGCCATGCAGGGTACATATACTTCTCCAAGCTGGGTTCCCAGGAATCAACTGGATGGGTTTTTTTATTTTTTCTAGATGAAGTGAGAACAGAAGCTGAATAAAAAATAAATAAAAAATAAATTAAAAAAACCACGACAATATTAGAAATTCTGAGATAATATTATGTTAATTGATCCAGCCACATTTTTTAAAAGTGTAAGCAACATTTGAATAGCAATCTGTGCAACATTCCTAAAGTTCGAAAGTGACTGTATATTGCACTTGTCTTTGAACCAAAGAAAAAATTGCCCTCTGCCTGCATGCATTAGGAAAAACTGTTTCTATCATTCCTAAAGAAATACTTGCTTAACGTTTCTAACCATGATTCCACAAAATCCCCAAATAATCTGTTCAAGTGTTTCACTACCTTTAGCATTAAAAAGATTTTTCTTTCTAACATCTAAAATCTACATCTCCCTTTTTGCAAATTAAGGCTTCTGGTTTTGACTTCTTCAAAGCCATCTCAGACAACAGTTTTTCCTTCAACTTTGTAGCCAAATTCTCTGTAGCCAAAACATATCTCAAAACTTACATCTCCTTTTTGGTTTCTACCAAACAATTCCAATTCCTTCATCCTTTTCTTGACCAATCATGCTTTTTTGCTCTTCTCATTATTCTTGATGTGGGCAAAACCAGATCATGTCTTGTGCTGTACCAGCCACTGATACAGGTTAGAACAGTCAGTGGTACCTGGGATTCCTGCTTCAACAAAACAGCCAGAAGATGGCGACACCGATCACATACCTTTTGGAAATCATTTTGCAACCCACTGACATTAACACCGGTTGTTTCCAGTGGAAAAGACTTAAGAAAACGCACTAGGGCATGCTGCACGATTCTTTCATGCTCTTACAGTATTTAGAGAGGACAAATTGGCATTTCCTTTATAGCTACATTTTCAGTACATTAACTGCCTCCTTCAACTTGTTCAACTGAAGTAAATGAGACCAGAAAATACATGAAAAGTATCTGTTTCTGTAAGTCTCATATTTGGCAACCAAAACCAAAGATGCTGAAAATAAATGGATATTTAATAATTGACCTAATCATGTGTCTCTGAAGCAGGACATACATTCTAACTCAAGAAGCACATACATTAATTTATTAATACTATTTTTAAGGTTTCCATAAACTGCTTCCTAGGTAAACCTCCGATCCAGAACTACATCTTTACCCTGTTAGACCAGCAAGGTGTGTTTTCCTTGGAAGCCTGGCCTCTTCCTCAGCTCTGTTCCATCCTCTTTGTTTTCTCCTCAGCACGTCCTCTGAAAGAGCCTCTTAAATCTCTTCTACTCAGTCTTTTCCTCAAAGAACTTCTCTATCTGTCATCCTGCTGGGCACACTGAATGCTGGTAACCATCTGGGACTTCAGAAGCATTAGAATACTACAGTAGTATGACATACAGCCTGTTACCACTTAAGGTGAACTTAAATCAAAAAAGAAATAAAATTGCATGTTGCACATTAAGACATTAAAGAGGATTACACAAATTTGAGTTGCTTAATGTTTTATTATCCACAGCAGAGTGACAGATACCGGACATCCAAACAATAATTATGGCCTCATGTTGAGTCTTGAGAGACCTCCACCTTTGTATAATCCCACAGAATCACAGACTGGCTGATGTTGGAAGGGACCTCTGGAGGGCACCTGGTCCAAACACCCTGCTCAAGCCGGGCCACCTGGAGCCAGTAAACCAGGACCATGGCCAGATGGCTTCTGAGTATCTCCAAGGATGAAGAGTCCACAACCAACTCCATGCCAGTGCTAAGCCACCCTCTAAAAAAGTGTTTCGTGATGTTCAGAGTGAATGTCCGGTGTTTCAGTTTGTGACCATTGCCTCTTGTCCTGTCACTGGGCTCCACTGAAAAGAGCTGGCTCTTCACACCCTCCCTTCAGCTATCTGCCCACATTAATGAGATAAGTTTCATCTGTGGCATCTGCATCCGCAGATGGAGAAATATACAAGTGAGCCATGAGGCCAGAAAAGAGTCCTGGAAAATACATCTGACTTCAGCCCACAAAACTTTATCCTTACCATAAGACCAAATAACTTCCATCTGAGAAGCCACAATACATTAGAAAGACCTAGCCATGTTACTTTCAGCAAGCAAGCTTATCACGCTCAACAAATAAAACCACATTTGTCTGACAGAATCTGATAGCAAAACCATACTCACTGGAGTGTATTATATTTTCATTCCTGAGTTCTTAAAAAGTAACCATTGTATTGACTTCTTCATTATTCTGTTCAGGAATGCCAGAGACAGTGATCCTTACTGGTCTTTAACTATGCAAGCAATCCTGCTTGCCTTTCTGAATGGTGCCATGACCTAGAAATCAAGGTCAGTGGACCACAGGCCTCCCTATCCATCCATTTTAGGACTTCTGACTGTTATACAGCCCTGCTGACATCAAGAGATTTATCCTGCCTGGGTACTGTTTAACATTCAGCTTAGAACATATAAACAATTTTCATTACTAGAGGAGCCAAGCAATAATGGCAGACACCAGTAAGAAAGCAAGCTCCGCTCTACTGGTTCTGTATGCCTTCACTGGGGCATATTTGAGAGTGATTAATTTTGAGAATTACAGTATTTTTGAATTAAAACCAAATCAAAAAAAATAAAATGGCAAAGAACATCAATGTACCAAAGATTACCCTCATCGCGTGTTGCCTTTTTTATCCTGTATCAGCTTCTCATCAATGAGCATGACATAAACTTGCTGAAAAAGAGGTGATGGTGGTCAACACGAAATTTGAACAGGTAAATCACCTTTGAGGAAGTACTGAAAATCCTATCCAGTAATTTATAAGAAGGATCACATTCTGTCTTAGGGCAGTTGGCCATGCACCACATGGAGGTATATATATTACAAAGTGTCGTGATTTAACCCCAGCCGGCAACTAAGCACCACGCAGCCACTCGCTCACTCCCCCCGCTCCCTCAGTGGGACGGGGGAGTGAATTGGGAAAAAGAAGTAAAACCCGTGGGTTGAGTTAGAAACAGTTTAATGAAACAGCAGAGGAAAAGAATAACAATAATAATAGTAATAACAACAGTAAGAGAATATACAAAACAGGTGATGCACAGTGCAATTGCTCACCACCCGCTGATCCATGTCCAGCCTGTCCTAAGCAGTGATCTCCCCCCCCAGCCAACTCCCCCCGAGTATGACATCATATGGTATGGAATAGCCCTTTGGTCATGTTGCCTGGAAATAAAACTCCTGAAACCAAGATGGTTTAAAGAGGAGATATTACTTTATTTGGCGCTGGATGCAAGGTGGAATTCCACAAATCAAGCACACCAAACTTAGATTTTAGTCCCTTATTTATACATTGCAAATACATTTTCCACACCTATCTAATGCATATTCACCACCTATCTTTGCACACTCATCTTCATTGGTTGACAATCTAGTCATCTAAGTATTAAAGCTATAGCATTCTTTTAATTCACTGCGCCTGCATATGAGGAGTGGGGGGGTACTTGTTTCGTTCCTCAGTTGGGCCAGTGGTCGCAATCTCTCCCTGCAGGAATTACCTTTCACCCAGTTTCCTCCCACCTTGTCCACTTGGAATGTCCACAACCTTCTGTTTGGCCTTCCTCATTAGTCCAGCTTATGCCTGAAGTGATTTGTTAAGTCTGTCTATTCCATTAACACTCACTTGTTCTTTACTTTTAATTTCAACTCACGGTTAACAGCCAGTTGGGCTCAGCTCTCCTGGCTGTGCCCCCTCCCAGCTCCTTGTGCCCCTGGCAGAGCAGGGGAAGCTGAAAAAGTCCTTGCCTGGTGCAAGCCCTGCTTAGCAACAGCTCAAACACCAGCGAGTTATCAACATTCTTCTCATCCTAAATCCAAACCACAGCACTATGCCAGCTGCTAGGAAGAAAATTAACTCTATCCCAGCCAAAACCAGGACACAACACCAATGATTTTGTCAAACAACACCTTAACCACATCCTTTAAATTATGACCTACGTGGATAGTTTCTAACATTAAACAACCCTGAAAGCCGCCGTTTCTGTGTTTTCACGCACGTACCTCCCCTGGCACCTGATGCCTGGCCTCCCACGCTCACGGCAGCCTGTTCCCAAGCCTGGCCCAAGAGGGGTCAGGTGGGGGAGCATCGGGCGCACACCCCCGTGTCCCCCAGACACGCAGGGCCACCACACGCACGCACGCACGCACGTCTATGTTACACCCGCCAGCGCACGCCAGCTCCCCTCTCACCCCAACACACTCCTCCTCCACGCTGCTTTTAATCGTTAAGCTTAGCCAAGTGTAATCATTAAACTCCTCCGTGCCCTGCAGCCACCTCCTTCACCAGCGCCGGCGTGCTGATACCCCCCCCCCCCCCCCCCGGGGAAAAATTTTTGTTAACCACAGGACCCCCCCCACCCAGCGAACCCCCAGCTCTCCCCGTTACAGCTGAGCTGCGCCCGCCCGGCCCCGGCCCCTCCAGCGCCCGGGGGGACTCTGTCGGACTCACCAGGAGGCGCCCCCCGGGCGGCCCCGCTCCAGGGCCCGGGCCCAGGGCTTGTACCACTGGATCTGCTCGGCGGCCGCTGCCCAGACCTTCTCGGGCTCCGCCACGGAGGACCTGAAAACTTCCTCGACTCGCCCAGCGCCCGGGAGGAGGCGGAGCGGCCGCCGGGCGGCGAGCGGCGGGCGGCGGCGGCCCAGCCCGGGAGCGGGCTCCCCGCGCAGGGCCGCCCCAGCCGCCGCCAGCCGCCGCCGCCGCCCCGGCCCGCCGCCGCCCCGACAAGTTTTGGTATCGCCGCCAGCCTGCCCAGGAAACCCATCTTCCGCGGCCTCCGAGGGGGAGAGCAGCCGCGCCGGCTTCGTTAAGGCTCGAAAAAGCCCTCCGGCGGCTCCCGACGGGCGGCGGCTCCCCGGGGCCGGAGGGGCACGAACCGCCCCCGCCCCGCGCTCCGGCGCTGCCCCCGGACGCCGGCTTTGCTCGCCAGCGGCCGGGAGTCGGGGGGGCGCGGAAGCGACTCGGACAAAGGTGGCGAGCCCGCCGCGGCCGGGGCCGGGCCGGAGCCGGGGCCGGAGCCGGACCGGGGCCGCGGCGGGGGGGGCGGCGGCCGCCGCTGCGCCCGGTGGAGCCGCGGGAGGGCCGGGGCGGGCGCCATGGCGGGGCGGCCGGCCCTGTCAGCCCTTGGCTGCGACCGACGGCGGGGAGAGGCTGAGAAAGGAGAAGCCGGGAATCCCCCGATGATTTTTGACTTAATGATTTGCATGACGCGTAGCCATAATGCTCCTCAAGTGTTTTGAAGGGCGTTCTCGCTTTGAGGAAACTTCCCCAGGATAAAACGAGGCATGCTCTTCGTACCAGGAGAAAGTGTATTCCCTCTTCCAGAATACCTCCATCATCTGTGGTCGATCCTTTGTTTCACATGTCTTGTCATATATTTAGAAACCCTTCCTGATTTTGGTGGTAATGTTTCAAGAGTATTACAATGCACAAGTCAGCTAAGGCATACACCAGCTTCAAAGACCTTTTTTTTGTCTCCTACAAAGTTATTTTACTGCTGTGTCTATTACAAGTCCCTCAGGAAATTCTTCCTGCGATCACATTACGAAAATGTCCTATGGCTGAGGGGAACTCTATCATAGGTCGTATATTCATGGTTAACTCGGGCATATGTTACCTGACTGTTGTTGAATTAGTGCAATAGGAACATAACAATGTATCACAGTACAGGTAGAGGAATGAGATGAGAAGAACTGGACCCTTTACCCTCTCAAGCAGATTTAATACATGGAGTCAATTTCTTATCCTGGCTTAACAAAACCAAGAGGGGTGGCGTGTTTGGCCTATAGAGTTCAAGTTCCTCAGAACTTTTAAGTCACGTTCAAAACCGCTGATAGCCTTTCAGCATAAAGGTTGGTTGTTGCTTCTGTTTCTGAGGCAAATACAATTAGCATGCAGGGCGTTTGCCATGGCTTGCAGAGGCTGTTAGCATCGCCCAGTGCTGTGGGAACTACCTGCCCTGCGCTGCGCTGCACTTCACCTCTCCTTCCTCCCTGTCGGTGCCACAGTAACATACAGCCCGGAGCAGCATAATGTGATTTGCAAAATGTCCAAGTTAAGGATCAGAGACTTACTTCTAAAAAGAAGTTAATACCCCCAAAACCTAAAACACCCGAAGGACTAAGCCGGAATTTCATGAAAACTTCCCTACTGCGAGGTGAAGGCTACAGCATGCCAACAAAGCAAGAAAATAAAAAATACGTCTCAAAAAAATAAAAAAAAAGCAAATAAAAAATGCATGTTCTCAAAAGTAATAATTTTATGATTACATTTCAGAACATTGCTTTCTCACACACTTTCACCGCTGTGACAGGACAATTGCTGTCAATACAGTTCACTAGCCAAAATCTTAAAAATTAATAAATAAGAAAAAAGAGAGAAGCTTGCAGAGACTGTAAACACTGTGACACCATGACAGCCCTGAAATCAGATGCCATTGCTGGATGCCTGGTAGTACTGTGTGCATTGTATATATGTGCCTGAAGAGCACAACTTCCCCGTCAGATCACACAGAGCTGATCTTAGCATTTTAAACATATTCCCAGAATTACATCTTTTATTTCCTACCTTTAGGATGGCTAGGCTAATTTTGACTTAAAAGAACCATTCTGACTGAAAATTGTTATGGAAACATGATTAATTTTTTTTGGTGCTCGCTCAGAAATCAGCACACACAGGGTGTTCACAAGACCAACTGTGTGGCTGAACCCAGTGCAGTGACTGCCTGCCTGAGGCATGCAACTGCTGGACTTAAGGGGAGGTATCAATTGCCTCAGCCCAATTTGTGAAGCCCACTCCCCCAGATCAAATTGTTAGAGGTATATCATGTCCACTCCGGAGGAGTAACCCTTCACATTAATAGCTTTACAAGCTATGTTCTTCAGATCACCAGCACTTTGATGCCCATCTACTTAAGAAGGGACCCATAGGAATTGGATGCAGCCAGCCTCTGGGTGGTGATAGCAATCTATTTCTGAGCTGGAACAACATCTCCCTTTTCTCAACTGGCGAGAAAACTGTCAAGGCCAGGGTAGCCAAAATATTTGTGTGTGTGTGTGTGTTCTGTAACATGTTAGTTGTAGGCACTAACACTGAAAGAAGTATCCTGAGATTTAAACACCTAATGGGTTGCGTCTGGTGATGCCTAATATTTCTTGTGGTGTTCAAGAGCAATGCTAAGCGTTTTTCCACTCTGTCCACAGTGTGTGTTTAGTGCGAAGGTATAAGCACTTGGCAAAGGAATTTGCATTGCAACAATAAACGCTATGGTATTAATTTTGAATATAGGTCCTACTACAAATGATACACTGGAGGTGTAGGGGAAACAAATGAACTTAATTGGAACATGAAGTGCATTAAATTCCTATTTTAGCTAACATCCTAATATCTGCTTCCTGAAGGAATGTTTCTAATGAGTATCTGTAGAACCTACTTTGTTAATTAACCTACTCACAGCCCATACTGATAGCTACAAGGGTAAAGAAGGGATTGCTAGTTCTGCCATTTGCGTGCTAGTCATTTAAGGTTCGTTTACAAATGCCGTTATAACAGATTCCTGAATAGATTCATTTTCCCTCTTAGGATTTTCTTCTTTTTTGCAAAACTTGATACTCCTGAAATTCACACTCAACAAAGAATTTTGATGTAATGTCAAGTGACGTGTGTAACTATTACCTTTGTAGCTGTAGACTTCATCTAGCAAAGAACAAACTTGTGAAACATGGCCTGGGTACTTCTGCAATTGCTAAATAATTTATCTGAAGCCTTTCTTTTGTTTAAAAAAGCATTTTTTTCTGCAACTCTATCTTCTAGAGTAAGGCACACATGTTTGAAGATATAGGTATGTTGAAAAAAGTTTAGCAGAAAAGTATCATAAATATGGTCTCCTGTATATCAAATGCTCTGACTATCCTAGTGTACAAGACTTCCAAACCTTGGCAATTCAAATTTCGGTTAGAGTCCTTTTGTAAGCACAAAGTAAAACTGTACTTAAACAATTAGTACATATGTTAAATCACTTTGCTATGGTCCTAAGAACTTGTATGAGTAAACTTCACAGTCCTGTATACCACTGATGTCTAAAAAATAGAGGCAGTCACAGTTTTCTACAATATACAGTAGTCTTCAGAGTTAACTTCAAATCAAAACAAACTTTTCCATTTTCCTGAAAGGTGATGGAAGTAGTAGTGGTAACTAACACCTTCTAAAGGTACATAAGTAGATATAATTATTCTTCCAGTTTTCTATCTAGTCTTAGAGTATTAAGCATATCACAGCTTTACTCAAAAGCCACTAAAAATCTTGTACAGAATTCAAAATAATCAAATTTTTACTTGAAAAAATGCATACTTGGATAGAACTTTCCAAGTAGATAGTTTGTCTATTTTTAGTAAATATAAAAGACGCCATGGCTTATTCTGGCCATAGGGAAAGCCAAAGCAAACCAAACCAAACCAAACCAAACCAAGCAAACAAAACAAAACGAAACAAAAAACTCCACAGAAATACCTGTACTCACCACTCTTCTTTGTTTGACTGCTGCCTTCCAGCCTAAATGCCTTCCTGTCGGAGGTCTTATGTATAGTTCATTTTTGCAGCACTCAGAATAGTGAGGCAGTGCTGAAATCAATGTGTCCATGGTGGATGACCTGCCTGCTTGCTGAAGTGCTGGGAATTCATGACCTAATGCTTATTTCTGGCTTCTGGAAATGAGTGTGTTTAGTGTGCTGGGAGACAAATGATGAGAACTTATAAAAATGCTAAAATATCTGTCTATGCAGGCAGAAGCCACTTTTTACAGAGTTCTGGGAAGTGTTGAAATAAAAGTCTGTGACTCAGTCTAGGTGAGATTGAGATAGAGATCCTCTGGGATGAAAATGCAATTTTATTATCAATTATTACTGATGTTATCATTTGATTTCTCCCCGAGGAGGTCTTACAGTCAGGACACCCTGTATTTCATCCATATTTTTCTAGATCTACGTTCTTTTTCAGAAAGCTTCTTGGGCATATGCTTAGCTTTATTCATGTAAGTAGTCTTACTCACATGAGACCCTGCTAAATCTGAGTCAAATGTTCAGACAGTTTTATAAATCTCTGCTGGGAAATGAACTTTTATACTTCTCAGTTCTAAGAAGACTTTGAAAATGTGAGAAACAGAACCAGATAGATAATGGGGATTTCTTAATTAAAAAAAAAAAAAAAAAACACCAACAAAAAAAACCCCACACTAAAAAAACCAACACACCACCTAACAAATCAAGCACGTGAAAGCAAAATAGTTTCATGCAAAAGCAAAATTTATTATATGTTCTTCAGTATTTAGGCATGCTTGAGGAAAAGAGTCCAAGGTAAATTCCATGGAGGACAAGTAGAATTTTAGCTTCTGCTTTGCATTTCTGCTGCTGTGGATTTAACTTACGAACTTGATGATGTAATTTTATAAAAACTGTCATTGAACTTTGATCTTTAGGTAATCCATGCCCCTGAGCTACCCAGCTTCCTGAAATTGCAGATTATCGATTATTTGTCTCTACAAGAGTAAAATCTGCTGTTTTATCCAAAGGTATTTCTATTTCTTTGATATGCCTCTACCATTGTTTTCCAGATTACTGCATCAGAACCATCAGAGGCACAAGCAATGTTATTACAAAACCTTCAATATTCAATATATATTCTTTGAAGGGGACAAAGGAGCTTCAGGCACTGGCATTCTTACTGATGTTCCTTTTGAACTTGATAACAAAAACAACCATGGATTTTGCAACCCTTTTTTTTAACCCAGAAAGTTGTCTTTTTCACAGAACCATGAAAAAGTCCATTAGCTCTCAGTCTAAGTGTTAACATCACTATTGGCATAAAAATAAAGTAATTTTAGAATTACTTGTGTATTGGGTTTGAGTAGCAAGGTCTTGGTAGTGGGGGGGCTACAGGGGTGGCTTCTGTGAGAAGCTGCTAGAAGTTTTCCCTGTGTCTGCTGCTGGCCAAGGCCAAGCCAATCAGCGACGGTGGAAGCGCCCCTGGAATAACATATTTAAGAAGCAAAAAAAACTTGCTGCAGCTCAGTAGCCAGAGAGAGAAGAGAAGTGAGAGGATGTGAGAGAAAACAGCCCTGCAGACACCAAGGTCAGTGAAGAAGGAGGGGGAGGAGGTGCTCCAGGTGCTGGAGCAGGGGGGGAAGGTGTTTTTAAGATTCAGCAGTTTTTATCCTCTCCTTCTCTGATTTTGATTGATAATAAATTAAATTCATTTCATCAAGTTGAGTCTGTTTTGCCCGTGATGGTAACTGGTGAATGATCTCTCCCTGTCCTCATCTCGACCCACGAGCCCTTTGATTTACTTTTCTCCCCTCTGTCTGGTTAAAGAGGGCAGTGATAGAGCGGCTTTGGTGGGCCCCTGGTGTCCAGCCAGGGTCAAACCACCACAACTTGTTACATCAATATTTCTTATCAGGAACACTGCCTCAAATTGAGAATACAGTCCAAGAAGTATGAAGAAATCAGCCACTGCTAGAGGAACTCTATGCTTAAAAATTGCAATGACTGTAAGTCCTGTTTTCAACCTTCCTTGCCTAACATAAAACAGGAAAGCTGATTTTTCCCAGAATATCCAGACTTGCCTGGGTCTAAGGTACAGAGATTCTGTCTCCTGTCTTGGCATGGTTGGGGAGGGTGAGGGGGATATGGCTTGTATGTAGCTAAAGATGGAAGGAAAAAAGAAGAGGACATGGTTGAGATTTTCAAAACAATACTTAAAATCTAGTACTGAGCTATTTTTGCACTCAAAGCTCTGCGTTTCACATGAGAGCTCTGGGTGCACGAGGAGTGCAGAACTTGCATTATTGGCTGGGCGAAAGACTCCTAGGATGCTCCTAGGAGCACGGAGTTAGTTGGCACAGCTTTAGTATTTGTCTCATTGCCTGTCACATCCCTCTACAAGAAGCTATCAGTCGTATTGCAAGGGCAGCAAACTTGCCTAGGAGCTTGGCCCATGGCAAACTACGGCTCAGCATATTAACATATATTGAAGGGCCTCTTTTTGTCTAACTGGTGCTGGCTTAGTCTGCTCCATTTCTGGTTATCTCCCAAAGTTTCATTCTTGCAATCCCATTCTCAACAGTTGCTGGATTTTGTCCTTGTGACATATTCCACGATCCTTATTCCACTACATAACTATATGCACTGCATGGCTAGAAAATTTAACATTCAAACACTGTGGAAGGGTTTAGTTCATCTGCAGAATTATCTTGCAAACATACAAGAAATTAACACTTAAATTCAATAAGTGCAAAGTCAATCGCATATTTCATTACAACTCTTGTTTATTAATGTGTGTTATGTTTTTAAGAATGCAAGTTCACCCAGAGCCATACAACAAATAATTCTGTGAATTTCTTGAATGATCCCAGTTTTGAATGGCTCAGACTGGTGAAGAATGGATGAAATTTCACAGAAGCTTAGGGAACGAATAGTAGCTGTCACTCAGTTTGCCCCAAATAACATCAGTAATAATCTCTGGAAATAGCTTTTTCTGTAGCTTGTCTTGCAAATTAGCAATTTAGTCACAGAATTCTGGAAGAATCTAAATAAGAAAAATAGGCATGAATTCAGAATAATTTTATGAAGCAGAAAAACTTACTGGTAAGCCAGCAGCAAAACCATATGTACAAATACATTCAGTTGTACTTTCAAGTCCACATTTTCTCATGGCCTTACTCTCTTATGGAGCTGAATGAGGCTGCCAGATAGTTTCATTTGCACCCTCAGAAATATCATTCCAGAATTAAATTTCATGGCTACAGGGATTTTTGATTGCAAGGTAAAATTCACTAAATCTAGAAGCCAAAAGTCATTGGTTATAACAGAGCAGAGGCTCCGTACCCACCCTCAAAATACTGGGTTTTATTAATTTACAGTCTCTATTTATACTAGTGTAAAATGAGTATAGCAGATTCATGGACACTTACCCTACTTTTCACACATCAAGGAGAAATTCAAGGTAAAAGGCAATGAAGAATCTTCTGCCATCAGATAACCTATTTAAGTAAGCTCTCTGGAACTGGAAAAAGGCAGGAAAACCAATTTCTCTGTCAAATCAGGATCATAGAAGTGGAATTCAACAAGGCAGACATCCCAAATTGAAACCTGGTCATTTGCCTTATCACTGATGTCCTATTTTTCCTTCTCCAAGCACCCTGAATTTTACTCAAAGTACCTGTACAGTTCTGCTTTTTCAGGGTCAAAGGAAGGAATTTCAACATGCACACTGCATGTTCAAATATTTGCTCGCTCCTGTTAAGGGAAAGCAGTGAATGACTTCTAGGTATATGTTTTAGATAGTGCACAATATTGGATCTGCAGGATTTATTTTTCAGTAATAGCTTTAGGGGGCTTATACTCAGTATTTCTGCTCACTGGAATAGCTGGGTTACTTATAAATCTAAAGGGCATTCAGCTGGTTCTTGCTCAGTTACTCAGTGTATGCATTTGGAATTATGTAACAAACGATTATTTTACTGTGCAATTTAATAGCAGAGGCTAAATTTCACATTCATTTTGAAGGTCGAGATCTTTAGTAGACTCTTCTTAAGCCATGTAGTCATTATCACAGCCTTTGAGAAGATCGAATTCATGAATATTTGTTTGAAATGTTTAGCTGTGCGTTACAGAGGGCGGCTTAAGCATCCAATGTGAGCTTGGGAATTTGTTAGAATTTTAGAACCAAGTCTTATGTACTATACCCAGATTGCTTTATTGACTGACAAACCTCAAACAGCCCATTTAAATTGTCATGTCCATGTATAATGGTCTCTAGAAACCAGAGTCCAAAGTTTGACTTCTTGGCCTCTCGAATATTAGGCCAGCAAAACAAATGTCCAGGCTTTACAACTCATGGTGAATATAAAAAAAAAAATCCTTGAGTAAAAGCTGAGTCGTTATATTTTAAACAGATTTGGTTTTGATTCGCATAAAAATTTTACATGGAGTCAGTAACAGCTGAAAACCATTTTTATATGCAGTTTATTCTTTGATATTTTAAAAAGTCTCTTTTCTTGTAAAAAGCCACCCTGAAGGATGGTTCTCCCTATATAGAACACCATGATATTTCATACAAAGCAAACAGAAAAGCATCCTTCCTTGTAACAATTGGAAAAGCCAGATGGCATCTTCTGTAAAATTCAATTCCCCAAAAGTTGACCTATTTTCTGACAGATAACATATCTAATGAAAAACAAACTCATGGGATTCTGTTTTCCCAGTAATAATATTTGTTCCCTTTTTATACCATTTATGGTTTGCTACTAAATGTCTTCTTGCCTTTTAGTTAAGTATAGGTAAATCTGGAAAACAAAAGCTAAAAAGCTATCTCCTCTCATTCTGGCACTAACATAGACGCGACAGTAGATAAAACTTCATGAATAAAATAGAAAAGCTTGCTATTTCTGCTTGCTGACTGCACCATAACTAAATATCACAAGGTTCAGTATTAATACTTACAGAAACAATCTAGATCCTGCGAGCTACGCAATCCCTGACCAACCTGAACTACTTTTTAAATTGTAAGAAAGAACTCGTTATAAAGAATATGAAACTACTGTGGATATTTTCCAAGCCTAATTTGATCAGTCCTTACTTAGTTTTGAACACTAGAAAAAATTATTAATACCAAGTCATCTCTTCTTCCAAAGCTAACAGCATACAAATATATGGGTTAACTTTTTTAGGGCAGCTACCGGGTGGTTTTCTGTACCATCACTACCTCGTTTGTTATGGGGTTTTACCAATCTTAAAAATCTTTAGATACAAGAATCCCCGTGTATGGGAAAACATTCCAATCATACACTTTTTTTACATTTTAGTAACAAAACAGCCTGACTAAGCAAAAAGGATAGTAAAATATATGGATGAATTTAAAGAACTAAATTCATTTAAAATAAATTAATCAGAGAAACAAATACTTCTTCATAAACTTTGTCTGAGAATTTGTGGCAGTACCAGCCTTATTTTCCTAGCAGCTCCAAATGTAAGAACAAAATCACAGTTTCTGTATTAACCAATATACTTATTTCCAGCTGTCAGATCAAGGATGTATTAGGGTAAGGATCAATCCCCTCTGATTTCTGTCTCAATACCTGTAATGTCAATTCAGGCAACAGGCTTGCCTATAGGCTAAACAGCTGAAAAACAACCATTTTCCTCAGCTTGTTCCTCAGTATAAAGGCTCATGGTAATCTCATTGTAATTTCAATGATGATAATTCAGGAAAAAAAATCCTTCCTCTTCATATGCTGAATCTTTTTTGCATACATTCTCAAGGCTTTTAGAATTTTGCAAGGTTATCTCTAAATCTATGAGCATTTTGCAAATGAGGAAAAAAAAGCATTGTAATATACAGAATACAAACAAGTGGCAAAATCACAAGCATTAATTTTCTTAATAACTTGTTTGCATCTTAGCCAAAGGAAGAATTACTCCATTATAACATGTCTTCACAGATACTGGCCATCAAATTTTGCTTTTGCTCCGTACTTCTATATCAAAAGGATTAGGTAGTGTCACGCAAAACAGACTGTAGTATAACTTCAATTTAACAAGCCATTCTAACTCAAAATTTCATTCTCCATTACAAACTTAGCAACAAAGCAGAGAGATGCCAATTCCACTTTCTGTATTCCTTAGACCTTTGAAGATACAGACAGAAAGCTCCATATGACAGAATTGTTTATGGTCCAATTTCACCCATTCAGTTACACAGAATCTCTCTTAATCTTCCTTTTTTTTTCCACCTACCATAACCTTTTGGGTCTTGTGACAGAGTTCAGTTTTGGAATTGTTATCTTGTCCTCTGGGGGTTTAAAGACCATCTCATTTTCATTGAACTAGTATGTATACTATATACACTATTCTTTAGAGCATTTCATGGTCAAGTCCAAACTATTTTCTTGTTTTTTGGTTTCCCTGAGTCAATTTCACTTCTGGAGCTCTTTTGGTGTATTGCAAATGGTGATCACTGCAGCTCAGGGAAAAATACAAAGACTTGAATATGCCTCTGAACACTTCCCATATATCCAAAATTAACTGCATAGTTGACATGCCAAAATATTGCCAGCTGAATTTTAAATGTCAATGTTCTCTTAGGTAATAACTTTGCATTGTTAATGCCTTCATTCGAGGACCATAACCTTCCTATAAACATTAATGAATTTATTTTCTTAGTAACCCTATGAGTTAGTATGCATTAGAGCCACATTTACAGTAGGGTAAAGTAAAACATTAAATACTGCAGTGTTATATGAAGATACCTCCACTAGCCATAATGATTTTTTCCCCAATTTACAACCAGCACAAACTAAAACAACTAAGGCACTGCTCCTTAGCCAAAATCTCACAGGAAGGCTTATGTCTAAGAAAGCATCTCAAAGGCACTAGGTAACCTAAGTTGGGTGTCTGAATTACTCCCTAACTTTATCTCCTGATGTATGGGGCTAATCAGATACAACCCAGGCTGCAGATAATAGTACCACCTCCTTCTCTTCCACCGTTACCAGCAAACAGTGAGGCCTCTTCGGTTACTTGAAAGAACATTGGTTTTTCAAGACAAGATTTGAGGGTCAAAAAACAATGGCAGCATCAAGCCACAACCTTGACTTGGGTGACTAAATTCCAGGAGCAGGGAGGGAAAGGGAACTCAGACACAGACTTCTACTCATTATTTCCTTTTGGCTCTCTGCAGGAGCCTGTTTTGTTGTTGGGGTTGTCTGAAGAAAGTAAAGATATAAGTACAAAGGAAAATCTTTGTCATTTAAAGAAGCCTGACTTTCTGTAAATCAAAAATAACTAAAACAGTCCTTTGCCAGTCTGAAGCAGCTTCAACCCACACCTCCTCTCACCTAAGAGCATCCTGATTGCGTAGCTAACCTGTGCAATGTGAAGGGAAGTTGGGACAGGAGGAAGAAGCAGCCTTGTTTTGTTGTCCAAGGGTAGGACAGTGACTTGGAGAGAGGAGTTTCATTTGCATTCCAGGCCTAGTTCTCAGGGTTATTTCACAGAATTACAGAATGACTGAGGTTGGAAGGGACCTCTGGAGTGAAACCGGCCTAACCCTTCTGCTCAAGCAAGGCCACCTGGAGCCAGTAGAGCAGGACTATGTCCAGATGGCTTTTGAATATCTCCAATAATGTGCCAGTGTTTAGTTACCTTCACATCAAAAAAGTGTTTCCTGACGTTCAGAGTGAATGTCCTGTATTTCAGTTTGTGCCCATTGCCTCTTGTCCTGTCAATGGGCACCACTGAAAAGAACCTGGCTCCATCCTTTATACACTCTTCCTTCAGGTATTTATAGACATTGATGATATCTCCCCTGAGCCTTCTCTTCTTCAGGCTCAACAGCACCAGCTCTCCCAGCCTTTCCTCATAGGAGAGACGTTCCAGCCCCTTAATCATCTTAGTGGCCTTTCATTGGACTCTCTCCAGTATATCCTGATGATTTTCTTGTCCTTGACGATCCTGGAAATGGCTTCATCACATTCCCAGGAATGGAGGTGAGACTGACCAGCCTGTAGTTCCCTTGGTCCTCCTCCTTGCCCTTCTTGAAGTTAGGAGTGACATTTGCTTTCCTCCAGTCTTCAGGCAGTTCTCCCAGTTGGTATGACTGATCAAAGATTGTAGACAGTGGCCTCGCCATGACACCAGCCAGCTCTCTCAGCACTTGTGGGTGCATCCCATCAGGGCCCTTGGACTTAGGTATGTCCAGTTTGCTTAAGTATTCACTGACCTGATCCTCTTCCACCAAGGGTACATCTTCCTTGCTCCAGACTTTACCCGTGGTGTCTGGGACCTGGGATTCCTGAAGGCTGGTCTTGCTAGAAAAGACTGAGACAAAGAAGGCATTTAGTACCTCAGTCCTTTCCATGCCGTGGGTAACCAGGTCCCCTGTCTCGTTGAGCAATGGGCCCACATTTTCCCTAGTCTTCCTTTTATTCCTTATGAACTAGCCCTTCTTATTGTCTTTGACATCCCTGGCCAGATTCAATTACATTTGGGCTTTGGCTTTTCAAACGTCACCCCTGGATGCTCAGATAATGTTTCTGTATTCCTCTCATGTCACCCATCCTTCCTTCCACCCTCTGTATGCTCCCTTTTTGTGTTTTGAGTTTGGCCAGGAGTTCCTGGCAGGCCTCCTGGCATTTTTGCATGCCTTGATATTCTTTGGGATAGAACTCTCTTGAGCTTGAAGATTTCTGGTTTTATTCTATGGGTTTTATATAAAATCCACAAAAGGGAAAAGGGACAAAGATATTCCTCACCTACTGCCTTGCCCACAAAAGATACTCATGCGTGTGAGAGACAGCGCTGGAAGAACTTGGTTCACTTTGCAAATTATACCACCTGCAGTGTTCCCCCAGCCTTTAAACAGAGGAAGTTCAGACTGCAGGTTTGGAATTAATTGCTTCATCTACCTCTAACCTCTCTCTCTAACACTGACTTAGACATCTCAAACTTTTTTAATTTTTTAAACCCTTGTAGCCCTTATGTAGCTGCACTTCAGTCAGTTGAACTTGAGGACTTTTAAATATGTTTAGATGGGCTGTTGAACTGGAACTCTCAATTGCCTTGTAAAAAGGTGTACAACACAGTCATGATAGAATATGTCCTCATTTATACATAGTACAGTACAGGATTTTTACACCTGCTTTGCATGGGTCTCATGATTAAATAAAGCACAAAGAATAATAAATAAATCCTCTTTTTTGTTTTCGAACTTGTGATCTAGAGATGATTAATGGTAGCTCATTAATCAGGCTGAGATTTATTTCACTTAATTCTAAGACTTATGTTCTAATGAATCCTTTAGAAGAAAACCAGACTGGTTATGTTATAGCTTGTATGTGCTTGAGAGGGTATTGGTGCTTTGTTGTTGCTTTTTAATCATCTTTAAATCTACTACTTCTTGTAATGGACACTTGTGTGTTTATAACAATTTTCTGTTTACCCCTTAGATTATTTATGCCTGAGTGGCTAGCCTACTGCAGAAAAAGGTTTAATGAGTTTCAAGGGGATAGCACTATAAAAACAGAAAGAACACAAAACAAGTGCCTGAATACTAATGTAAGCCTCTAGCTAAATCATTTCATCCAAGCCTATGATAATAGACAGCCCTCCCATGACGTACCTCCTTTTTTAATAGGATAGCTTTATTCCTAATTGCACAATATCTCCCTACCTAATGTCTTTCTAAACGAACCACGCTGTAGCTAAGAATTTCGACAAAGCACACCCTAAAACTGAGATGGTTGCCCCTACCCTGAATCTTTTACATGTAATGGCTCCCTGTATTAGCAGGTTCTTCTATTTCACATTTTGAGTTTCAGAATATTCGGCTGTTTCGTCATGGCAGCTCCTATTGACAATAGACAGTCACCACAATGAAATCCAATATTGCCATATTCATGTTTGAATTAGCTGCATAATCCCATAATTTGTTTGCTTCAATTGTTTTTATTCAGGAAAATACAGATTTCATGTAGCTACTTATTTCTTTTGGTAAAATATGTATGTTGTTTCTCCCAATGCTAAACCTATAATTAATCTTCACAAAATTTTAACTAATTTTGTTTTCACAGAGCTCAATAACTGGTTTTGGCTAAAAAATGCAAAATCAGAAATGTCCAATTTGCCACAAAACTAGAATCTATATATTCACACCAGTGATTTATATTTTCTATTTAATTCCTTCTCTCACTCACCCGCAAGGATTTTGACATTTATTGAAGATTTTTCTATTTCTGCTCTCCTCTAGGATTCCTGAAGTCTTCTCTGATCTCGGCAGTGCCACAAAGTATCCTGCAATTGGCTTCTAAAGTATGTTAAATATGCTATCCCAGCAAACTCTTCTGATCCTGCATTACTGAAGGCTCAAAAAAAATTCTTTTTCACTTCCTCTGGTGTTAATCTGTCCTCTCATCCTGCTGTCTTTGAAATGTAAAGTTTATCTCCACTGCCTTCTAGACAAAAAGCTTCACAGTGCATGCTGTATCTTCAGCTCTTCTTAAATTCACTGCGGTTTCTCCTGATTTCTTTTGACCCACAGTTTTGCAAATGAACAAAAATGAACAGAAAGAAATCACCTATACAATATTCTTATCCACCACCTGTTGATTTCATTGCCTACCTCTTCTTATTTTCACAGGGTCTTTGTCCTATTCTCTAACCCTTCGGTAAAACACCTGGAGATTGAGGCTACCCTATCCCTTCTCATGGGTTACTGAATACTCCTTTCCCTCTTGCACAGCAGGGGCAGGAATTGCACATCTGAAGAAACAACGTCATGAAAAGCTGGAAGAAAAAAAGGAAGTTTTGGCTATCACTTGAGTTTGACACAAGACCTAGTGTACTACTTTCACCACATCTTTGCTGACCAATAATAAGGGTTTGTATATTTATGCATCTAGATGAAGCAAAAGGGATCAGGCCCAGCCAGCATGGGTTCATGAAAGGCAGGTCCTGCCTGACCAACATGATCTCTTTCTATGACAAGGTGACCCACTTAGTGTATGAGGGAAAGGCTGTGGATGTTGTCTACCAAGCCCAGAGGGTTGTAGTGAATGGAGTTAAATTCAGTTGGTGGCCAGTCACAAGTGGTGTTCCCCAGGGCTCAGTTCTAGGGCCAGTCTTGTTTAGTATCTTTATCAGTGATCTGGATGAGGGGATCAAGTGCACCCTTAGCAAGTTTGCAGATGACACCAAACTGGGCAGGAGTGTCGATCTGCTCAAGGATAGAAGGGCTCTGCAGAGGGATCAGGACAGGCTGGATCGATGGGCTGAAGTCAATTGTATGAGGTTTAACAAGGCCAAGTAAGGGGTCCTGCATGCCCCATGCAGGACCAACCCCATGCAGTGCTACAGGCTTGGGGAAGAGTGGCTGGAGAGATGCCTGGAAGAAAAGGACCTGGGGGTGCTGGTTGACAGGCAGCTAAACATGAGCCAGCAGTGTGCCTAGGTGGCCAAGAAAGCCAATAGCATCCCGGCTTGTATAAGGAACAGTGTGGCCGGCAGGAGTAAGGAAGTGACCGTGCCCCTGTACTCTGTGTTGGCGAAGCCACACCTTGAATACAGTGTTCAGTTTTGGGCCCCTCACTAAAGAAGGACATTGATGTGCTAGAGAGTGTCCAGAGAAGGGCAACGAAGTTGATGAGAGGTCTGGGGCAGAGGCTGAGGGAACTGGGGTTGTTTAGCCTGGAGAAAAGGAGGCTGAGGGGAGACCTTATCACTCTCTACAACTCCCTGAAAGGAGGATGTAGTGAGGTGGGTGTTGGTCTCTTCTCCCTGGTAATGGGCAACAGGACGAGAGGAAATGGCCTCAAGTTGCATCAGGGGAGGTTTCGATTGGATATTGGAAAAAATTTCTTTACTGAAAGAGTGGTCAAACATTGGAACAGGCTGCCCAGAAAGGTGGTGGAGTCACCATCCCTGGAGGTATTTAGAAGACGTGTAGACGTGGCACTTTGGGACATGGTTTAGTAGGCATGGTGGTTTTGGGTTGGTGGTTGGACTTGATGATCTTGGAGGTCTTTTCCAACCTTATGATTCTATGATTCTATGGAATAAGACTTTTATTTATTAGTGTTGTAATTCATGTTAAACAAATAACAGAAAATGCACACTCTAAAATTAACAGCTGTTTTTTCTTTTGTTTGTTTGTCAGAAAAGTATTTCTTAAGCAATCAGAAAACAATTCAGTACATTCAAATCCTTACATTATTTTGGCAGTGTGCCTTCTTACGTTGCACATTTGAGCAGTGACAGCACCAGTAGGACAGTAGTGCATTTAGCCATGGTCCATGGCCTTGGGCAGCATTTCTGTTCTGTTAGAGAGAGGAGGTAGGCTGGTTCTGCAAAACCTTTAAAGACCTTATTTTAACATTTTATGCAGAGCCACAGTCTGAAGCTCAATACTTTTCTAAAATGTTCAGAAAGAAATTCAGCATGGCATATTCTGTGACAAACAATTTCTGGAATTTCACGTGACAGACCAGACCTTGGTCAGGCAAGTGGAATTCCCTTCAGCTGATGATAAAGCAGAAGTATATTCCAACGTGCAGTTGATGCATTTCAGCTGTTAATAGCAACTTAATGTTTGGGACCAGATTAGAGGGGATTGAAAGCAAGATCTCTTAAAATCATTAAGGTTCTCAACACCAACTTTTTTCTTCTATATGACCATTCCCATTGTGCCCCGCAGATTGCTAATTTAAATATAACCTCTATTGGCCAAGACAGTTTGTCCTAGAAACTGTTTTTCACTTCCTGGTTTCCCACTTCACAGCTGGTTCTGAGGAAAGCGATGGATCTGCCGTCTAGCTTGTGATTGAATCTTCTTGACTTAGATTTTTTGTCAATTGCATTAAGTATGTGGAGAAGCAAACCCCAGTTAATATGACAACTTAGAAGTCATTTGTCATTACAGTTATCCCCAAGTCTGGCTGCATGGTTGTGAGTAGTGTGGAAGGAGGGGGAAAATCATATATCAGAAAGCACTATTGATATAAAACCAGCACAAAGATAGAAAGCAAAGCAGCCAGATGCGTCTTGACTTTTAGCATGAACTTATTCAAATAGTCTTGATGTCAGTGGCCCATGGTAACTAGAAGTGGCAAAGAAACTCAGGATGTTGAAACCCGTAGATAGAGGGCACAGTGATCGCCATGCTGCAGCACAGAAGCAATGGTTAATAACTCAGATATTACCAATGGAGCTGAAAACACTTTCAAGGGAGAGAACTGTCAAGACTGCATTTTATAGAGAACGAGGCTAAAGCACAGAGTTTTAATGACCTTCTAGCAGCTCAGCAGTAAACATTGGTCTCTTGAGTCCTATCAATTGTCTGTTTGTTATACTACTCATACTGCCCTGTCTCTTCTGGGGTTCTCCAAAGGCTTACCAGAGTGTAGGAATCCATGACAAAGTTATTAGATATAATTCTGGTAATAAAAAACTCTTTTCAGGTGTGCATCTCGCACAGTTCTTTTCATAACCATGCCCAACAATGGTAAGGGGCCCTGGGGCTAAAAATCTTTGCGTTCTCCCCAACAATGTGGGAACACCTTCAGAGGTCATTCATCTGCATTTGGATGAGGGAGAAGTATCAGAAATTCAAACGCATGCTAGATGCATGACATTCCTCTGTGGACGGCTGCTACCTTGGTAGCAATTTCATTAGAATAATTCAGCTCGTGGATTCTATGGCCCTAGATTTATTTTGTGTGGTCATATATAGCAATCCTGCAGCGGCAATAGATGGAAGTAGCACCCCTGCTGCCAGCTTTCTTCCACAAGTAGAAAACTGGCATTCTAGTCTGAAAGCATCTTTTCACAGAGATTGTAACTTTTTAGGCAGGACTGTGAATGGATCACTGTACAAATGCTGTACAAATCCAGCCTGTAAAATACCCAGCAAATGGGGTGGTGGATAGGACACTCCATGTTGTGCTTTTCTGTTGCTATGCTTTGGCTATAGTGCCTCTGCTGTACATTTATTGATAGACCAATACGAGCTTTTCCAGATCTACATAAAATGGAGGTGACAGATTATATGACACATATGTCATTATTTAAAGGGATTTGCTTTATGTTCACTTACATGAGTTATTTTTGTTGGAACAATATAATGATGACGTGGAATAAAGTACCCTGGGAATAACTGGTCTGACTATTAAAGAGGCAAAGAAGGCATTAAGTACCTCAGCCTTTTCCTCATCCTTGGTGGCAATGTTCCCCGCCTGCATCCAATAAAGGATGGAGATTCTCCTTGGCTCTCTTTGTTGTTAATGTATTTGTAAAAACATTTTTTGTTATCTTTTACAACAGTGGCCAGGTTGAGTTCTATCTGGGCTTTTGCTTTTCTAATTTTCTCTCTGCATGACCTAACGAGATCCCTGTACTCTTTTTGAGTTGCCTGTCCCTTCTTCCAAAACTGGTAAACTCTCTTTTTTTCCCTGAGTCCCAGCAAAAGCTCACTGTTCAGCCAGGCCGGTAGTCTTTCCTCCTGGTTCATCTTATGGCACATGGGGACAGCCTGCTCCTGTACCTCTAAGACTTGCTTCTTGAAGAATGCCCAGCATTCCTGGACCCCTTTGCCCTTCAGGACTGTCTCCCAAGGGACTCTGTCAACCAGTGTCCTGAACAGGTCAAAGTTTGCCCTGCAGAAGTCCATAGTAGTGGTTTTGCTGACCCCTCTCCTTACCTTACCAAGAATTGAGAACTCTATCATTTCATGGTCGCTAAGCCCAAGATGGCCTCCAACCACCACCTCTCCCACCAGTCCTTCTCTGTTTGTAAACAGCAGGTCAAGCGAAACACCTCCCCTGGTAGGCTCACACACCAGCTGTGTCAGGAAGTTATCTTCCACACACTCTAGGAACCCTTTAGACTGTTTCTTCTCTGCTGTCTTGTATTTCCAGCAGACGTACAGTAAGTTGAAGTACACCAGGAGATCAAGGGCTAGCAATTGTGAGACTTCTCCTAGCTGCTTGTAGAATGCTTCTTCTACCTATTTATCCTGGTTGGGTGGTCTGCCTCTTTGGCCTTCCCTCTCATCCTTACCCATAGGCAGTCAACTTCCAGGGTGGTTCTTTAGAAGGAGACTGATAACAAAAGGTAGTTTATTCCTGTGATTTTCATTTATTATCTAATTTCCTTTTGCTTGTTAATACTAAGCTGTTTTTATATCAACCAACGCTCTTTTCAGTAACAGAGCATTTGATAGCTGCCCTAGTGTTGATAGAGATGCAAGAAACAAGAGATGTGTTGATCCCTCCTAGTTCTGCTGGAAGAACAAAAGAAAGTGGCAAAGAAGTGAGAAACAAAACTTTTTCTGACAAATCAGGCAGCTAAAGCTCAAGAAGTCAGTAATTAAGAGAAGACATAATTGAATACATTGAGTTGAACTGATACAGAGGAGAAACTTGGTGAATCTTGTGCAGACATCAACAACAGGCAATCAGAGGCAACACATCTGACTGCCCTTCCTAAGAGCAAAGAAAGGAGAAGAAATTTAGTCACCCTTCAGCATGTACCACAAAAATCTGTCCAACCACAATGAAAATTAACACAACCAGAAATAGATCTTTTTTTCTGAAACATGCTTTCAAATAGAAAGATAAACTTCAAAAATTCTTTGTAAAAACGACTTTTTTGTTGCAATCTATGATTTTAGTTTCTAAGCTGATGTAATTTGATTCCTATTTGAGGGAAATGCTTAACTGCAAAATTGAATGTTATATTAAGATAGCTTTATAGCCAATCATGGCAATTATTTCACTCCCATTAAATCATCTGCTGCTGGTTTTTTCTACATGACATTTTTGTAGGCTATCTTTGAAACATTTATTATTCCTAAAAAAAGCCCTGATGAAGTGATGTGGCCAGGAGAATATTTATGTAATCAAGCTTGCTTTTGGCTAGTATGTGCAAGATTTCATTTAATCCAAATATAAGAAATGCCAAGCCTGCCCATCTATGAAAAGTAATGTCTTTTTCTACTTTGGATGTGACATTCAAGTGTAAGGTGAATACTAGTAGTGAGTAAGCACAGGACTTCTGTGGAGCCCATAGCCGCAAAAAGTTCACATTTCTCCATAACATAAGGAATCATAAGGTGCCATAATCTTTCCTGTCATCTCTCAGACCCAACTGAAAAGCTGAGCAATTTCCAAGGCACTCACTTCCCCAGCAATACTTAGGGTCAAAATGGTCAAAACTGTTAATGCATTCCAACTTGCTCACTTTTATGGCCAAAGCACTATTAGTATACAGGATATTGCTTTGTAGTGTGAAAATGAGGTGTTATTGTGCCTTTCCCACCAAATTAGATCTCCTCTTGTTTTTTTCCTTGAGCATCCTTCATCATTTCACAGCAATACATTGTATTGTCTCAGTTTAAAATTACCGATTCCCATGATAATTTTGATATGAGTGCTTCTAATGAATGTGTGAACCTTTCTGGACCACAAACCAAAAAATTGCATACTTTGTATGTTGGAGATCTGAGGAGGGAAAACTCAGAGTTGCACACGAGTGAGTGAGGACCATAGAGCCCAACGCTCCACTAAGGGCTGGGACAGAACTGAGCAGTAGGGTCTTAGGACAACCAGTATCAGCTGCTGGATGTTCACCTGGGGGTTCAGAGTATGCAGCAGCTTCCCAGTTACCATAGTGCCACTGCCAGTTATGGGGGCTGCATTTGATCTACTTGTATGCAAGACACACAGGTGGGACACCTCTGATTTTGGTCTTGCTCATTTGTGTCAGTGAGAGTCTTGCCTACAGAAGTAGCATAGGACCATCCTAAACCAGTAATGATCCACAGAGTCTGTTTTCAAATCAGTGAAATAAATATATTAGATTTGGTTCAGCACAAGAATAGGATGAATGCATGGTGGACGGAGGGGAGTAGAACACCGTAACATCCTTGCTGGCAGAAGCCCTTCAATCCTTGCTATTTGGGGTAATCGGGTTACAGGAAGGGATTTGGAGTAGCTCCTTTTAAAAGTAAGTGTTGTACATCTGTAGATCCTTTAAAAAAATTGTAACATACAAACTTCTATCCAAATGTTTACAGCATTTTTAATCATATAAAAAATGCACTTTTCCCACCCTATTTTAAATAGAAAACTTTTAATTCCAAATCAATACAAGTATCATCAGCATTCTTATGAAAAAATGAAGTTATCGCAAAGACCAGGCATTATTTAAGATTTTCATTTAAAAATAACATAAGCCCTAACTTTGAAATACCAAGTGTCAACAAACCATACATCTTTAATTAGATTTTCATTTATTTGCATTTAAAAAGAATAAAAACTTTTGAGATACTATTTATCTCATTTCAAATTCTTGAAGTGTTTCTAAGGATGGAGTGGCCTGCTGCTTTGATATTGCTTAAAAATTTACTTCTTTTTCTCTAAAACTAAGGTTATAATCACTTTTAAAAAAATATTATTGCAATTTTAATTTAATGCAGCAGGTATTTTTTAATATAATGCAGCATTAAAGAGGAAAACAATTCAAAATAAAACAAAAAATAGTCTTGGCTTGTTTCTAAAATATGATCCAGTATCCAGAAAGACTGACAAGAAAAATAATATAGAAATTATTTGAGAATAGTTCCTCAAATCATTAAAGAAAGAAAAGTCAAAGTAAACCAACTTCATAATACTGTACTTCATTTCTACTCAGTGGTATTGGACAAATTCATATTTGTTTTCTTCCTGTTTTTTTCTAATTTTTGTGTATTATGTTTTGCTGGTGACTTACTTGACCTAATTATAAACTTCTGTGCTGCACTGTCTCCATAGTTTTTTTACAGAGATGAGTGTCTGAAAAGTTTCATTTAAGGTCATCAGTAAAATAGCAAGATGCCCTATTTGGGTTCGTCATTTTCTAGTTATTTATGATCTTTGCCTTATTTAATGAGCACAGCATAGCAGAAATATTCCTCAGATTCAAATAATACTTTCTAAAAATCTTTCTGGAATAGAGATGCAGTGGTTCATGCCTTCTGATTCACTTGCGATGCCTAAATGCCCATCAGCAAAAATTGATCCTCTTGATTTTTGCTAGTTCAATTTTCAAGTTTCCTAACTGAAATGTAGGTGGGGTTTGGGGCTGGGGTGGGGGCTATTTTGGTTTGGTTGAGGTTTTTTGACAATACATTGGATGGTCTTGCTATGGAAAAATCCAAGATAGAAACACAAAGCCCAGGAATGCATATATAATGACTGAATCCCTCCATTAAGAATGCAAGTACTAGAACTCAGACAATTCAAACATATTTTTCTTCATTGAAAACTAAACCAGTTTAATGTTCATCTTCACACTGTTTATTAAATTTGCTGAACTAATTTGTTAAAAGTATATATTTTAATATAAAATATATTTTTTTCCTTCCCATCACAGACATTTCTTGAGAATTAGGGTAGGACAGTAAAGACAAGAATTGCTCAAAGTGTCTTAGCTTCCCTCCTGGGAATGGTGGATGTAATACCCTACAGAATAACAGGACTGTTGCTGCAGCTTACGTATTCTGGTATGCTAGCTTTCCCTTTTGCTCCCTGCTACACACAACACTCAAATCCAGAGCCTTGGGGGAGAGAAATCTTGAGCATGGAAATGTAATGACAGCCAAGACCTCAGGAAGCCACCCGTCTCTTCACCACAAAGACTACAGGCCTGTGCTCCGCTCCTGTTCTCCATAGCTAATGAGCTTTCCCTCGTATCCTCCTTATAGCTTCTTTACTGAGCTCATTATTGTTCACTGTGCTAGCAGACATACAGAATTCATGACCGCTATCTTCACTGGAAAAACTTTCCGCGGATTTGAAGACAGCTCTTACGTCCTCTCACAGGTTTCTGGTTTCAAGACTAAAGAAGTCCAGCTCCTTCAACCTGCTTTCATGTTTTGTAATCCTTTTATTCTTGTTGCCCTGTTTTGAACTCTCTTCAGTTTGTCTACGTGTCTGAAATAGTTAGAGCATTTCAGATGAGCAGGTGAGGACTCCTTCCTTCTTTTGAGCAGAGCAAAATATTTACCATCCATGTCTTTTTTTCCCTTCTTTGCATCAGTATCATACAGTAATTCATAGTCTGATTATTTTGTACAGAACTTGGTCAATTATTTTCCATTTCCCTGTTTGAAAGTAGGATTTCATTTTAGAGAAGTCATACTTTACAAAGATGAATGTTCTGCACCAGAGAGAAGGGCAAAGAGAGAGAGGTGGTGAAGGGGTTTTTTGGGATCTCAGTAAAAAAGGCCCCCCAAAAAGTGGCATAACAACATAGCTGTTTTAATAAGACAGAATAAAAAGAGGACTATAGATAGTGAGTAAATCTTGTATCCCATCAGATGCTGGGAAGCCCACTTTCATGCAGCATCTGACAGACCGCAGATGGATTTTCCCCCAGCACGCTGCGCAGATCCCGTCTGTGGGTTGCTTCCTCCTCCCTCCCATGCTGCAGTGCCTTTAATTTTGCGTAACAAGCAAAACCATGTACCTTCTCCTGACAGTCTGGACTGTTATCTCTCTCATAACGTCCACCAGCGTGCAGCACAGGCCGGTATGGGGCCCTCCAGCAGATTTCCTTACAGCAGCTGCTCATGCAAACGCATGGGCTGCTCCAGCCTCAAGCACAGGGCCCAACAGAGCAGACACGTCCTGGGCAAGATCACTGACTCCTCAACTACAATGTCTTCTGCCAGGCTCCCAATATAATGAAGGACACTGGGCTTTGCACTGTTGATTTCAGACCATTTCTCTAGTTTTATCAAAATAATACTCTATGTGAGCACCCAAGCCAACTTTTCAGAAGCTGCCATGGCCTCCTACTCTCACTCATTCACCTATGTGAGTAAGCATAATAGACCTCCTGAAGCATCTCCTAGGAAAGAGCTGGGCATCAACTTTATCCAAAATGCTTTTATCTCATCAAGCACATACATGGGATGGTCCTCCCTGCCTGTAGAGAAAAATCAGAAAATCCGCTTTATCACTTTTGCCCAGTGTTTTTACTGTGGTAGGGTGAAGGATTCAGAAATGTGTGCATTTTTTCTTTTTGCTTCGTAGTGACGAAAAAGAAATCAAAATAAATATTCAGCTAGACTAAGAAAGAGTTCGCTTTTCTCTTAACATCTTGAGCTCCATTAATTTTTTTCCATTCAGAGGTCTAAGAATGGCTAGAGATCCAGGTAAAAGCAATCAGTTGTCCTGGTAATAGAATGGCAAATATTACTCTTGTTTTTAAAGTTCAGAATGTGGGTTCTCTGTTTAGCTTAGCACTTTGAGATTGTCAGGTACTGCAATAAATAAATTAGTAAGAAATTACATCTCTGCAATTTTGCAAAATGCAAGAACGATCTTTATGTCAAACAGAGGAAATTTGGATTTGTCCAGCAAGTTCTGCAGTACTGCTGAGAGGATAAGCATTACCGAAACAGGCTCAAAGGTTGGTCTTATTGGGTGTAGATTTGTGCATTAGACATCAAACTTCTGCTGTTGAAAAAGATGTCATAAAACTTACAGAAACAGAAAATGGAAAAGTAGCATGTGTGATTCATTAATCAATTGCATGGCGAAATAAGGAATGGCATAGCTTTTTTTTTTTCTTCTTTTTGTTGCTTGAGCTAGTCGCAAGGGTCCTGTGACTTAGGTCTCAACATATATTTAGTAGAATCAGCAAACAAGGTCAGCATTTATTGTACTAGCATGTATAAAAATAGGTAGAAAATACTGAAGAAAATACTAAGAAAGAAATGGCATTATATAAATTAAAACCTTCACCTGCAATATCAGCAGCAGGAATTAATGCAGAATGGCATATGACGTAATACTAAAAAGATGTGAATTGTGTAATTCAAAGAAAAAGAATAGGAAGAAAGTTGTGAGAAGTATAGAAGAGAATGGATAGTGTAAGTAGGTTACTTAGATGCTCCTGTGTACACTCTCGGAATATAAAGGTAGGTAATAGGTGTTGAAAATGAAAGAAAATACCTATCTTGTTAAGGATCCATTTCATTCTCACCCCTTCATAAGAACAATTTTTCCAGGACGGAAAAAGTCCTGTGATATATATGGTTTTCACATGCTCTTGCAAAGCCAGTTTTTTGATACCTTATTGCAGTTCTGCCCATCCACACACCTGTACATCACCCTTAGCTCCACGACTACAATGAAAGATTTAGCAGTAAAAGGGCTGCCCACCGCACCTGATCTGAGACCTCTTTCTGTGGGCAAGCGACGGTAACAGCACAAGGAACTCTTTCATCCAGTTCTGTAGAGCAGCATGATCAAATTATAGCTGTCCTGAGGACGAGGTATTTCATTACTCACCTTGCTTCGCATACCTCTCAACCATAACACTCTTCAGGTGGACATCTCCACAGTTTTATTAAAGAATTGATAAAAAGGAAGCCCAAAAAAAAGCTCGTTTGTGTATTTACAACAGTCTCAAACAGTTATCATATTCACACTGTGATAGTACATTGGTCTCCCCAGGCAGCACCTGTTGAAGACTAGAAGGATTTTTAGATTTTGGGACAATATTTTTCTATACATGGTTTTGGCTAAAAAATAATTGAGCTGCTTCAATGACAAAATTCTTCTTTGCCTAGAAACCAGAAACAGAAGATTACCACTCAAGAGCTAATGAGTCACAAAATCATTATTTGAAGTCAGGTTTTAAAGCAGAAAACATTTTGCAACCTCAGTATCACTATTGCCCATGCAGGAATACCAATTTTTAAAATCAAAAGCATAAGGGAGGAAAGCAGGACAAGCAAGATACTTTGGTTTGAACCTAGATATCTGTAATAGCACCAAGAGTATTGCTTATAGATGTTCTCAGCTGGAAAAAGAGAAAATGGAATTGTAACATAGATTTTCTACCTCAAAACCTATTTGTATTTCATTATGGAGGCTTTCCATGAACAGCTTTAGCTCTATGAGAGCATGCAGGTATCAAACATGGAGTTAATGGCAGAGAACATTTAGACAGGAGCAGTAGCACAGACCCACAAAAGGGTGGCTCACAAGGGCTGTAGGCTGAAATGGCAGTCTAATGTATTTGCTGTTGTCACTGTTCTGCAGGATTTATGCAAAGGTGACAGACTCATACAGATTGGGTACTTTTAATAATAAAATTGACAGACTCATACAGATTGGGTACTTTTAATAATAAAATTCAAGCACAGGATAGTATCTTTCAATCAAAAACACAGTAAGTTGAATTACTTCATTCAGTTTATCTTACTAATACTCAAACACCTGAATCTCTTAAATATTTTTGCAGTGTTAAGATAACCTTTAGGTAATTTCAGGCATCGTACTAGAATACTGTCAGGAAAGCAAGTTTCTGCAAAACAAACAAACAAGAAAGTACTGAATTTTCATTCACTCGCTGAAAGAAAAATTTCAAACACCACAATACACATCAAAAAGAATTTTAGTAATTTCACAGAAGGCAATATGATGTAGTAGTGATATAAGGAGTGTTGAAAGGGGGCTGACTAAATGACATTTGTTTTGAAATTAAAAGAAAATGAAACCATTTCTCCCTAAAGATTGGTATTTCCACTTCAAGCACCTAGAACTAACATTAAGTCATCTTTTAAAGCACTCAAGCCCTGCCATACAGATGTAAAGCTGCAAGATTTTATAACTCAATCAAGACCCTTCTGTTCTCCCATTGAAACAAGAAAGGAAAATGGAAGTCTATAGGTAATGCAATGATGAAAAGGAAGGTTCAAGGAGGCCACTGGGCAAAGTGCATTCCTAAAATTTCCATTACATACTTTTTTTCTCAGCTTGCAGAGTGTACTCATGGAAAGACTCATCAAGCTCAATTGTGCCTGTTCCTCAGCCTGCATATGGAAGAGAAACATTTTAAGCAGTGCCTATTCAGGGCAGCAAAGCTTACCTCTCTCCAACTGTTCAGGGAACATTTTCGGTCTAGGCTACAGTTATGAAGTCAGCCTAGATAGGAATTACATTCACAATGAACAAAAAGTAATATCCCTTGTCAACGTATTAAAGGGAGAAGTTGCACCACTGCTAAAAAGTGCCAGATAACTCAGCACCTTAGACCCAGTACTTCCTTATCCATTTGTTTAGACCAAGTTATAATGATACAGGCAGATTTTTTCAGCTCCACATCCACAGCTGGGTGCTTCTGCCCCCACCATAACTCCCTCTAATGACCTGAATACATCAAGTTATTTAACTTCTAGGATTTCTGAACATTGTTTCAGAGTGAAAAGCTCCAAAACAATAATCATCTTACACAGTTCCCTGAAATATTAAAACATTGCTTTATTCAGAGATAGTATTTCCTTACTTGTGGGTCTGGCAGTTCCCAATGATGGAGCACAACAGGTCATAAATTCAATATGAGACTATAAAAATGTATAAATGCAGGAAATTTAAAATTTTGCATGAAATTTCTTCTTCCACTGCAATAACTTTCATGGCTTCATTTCTAATTGGAAATATCTTCAATCATAAAAGTGAAATGGCATGAAGGTGTGTTATTTTCCAGAGTTTGCCTCAGATAGTTACAGTATATTTTCCTCTTGTGCTTCAAATATCTGACTGTTGGGCCATTTTCAAGGACAGCAATTACATCTTTGTTTTTAATTCAGTTACTAGTACTGGTTCTGTGAGTTCAAAAATGCCCAAATTGCTATCAGAAAATGCTCTCTACCTTACTTTTCACTTCTTCTGAGAACCACATATAATGGCTTTCACTTTATTCCTATGACTGTGAATATGGAGCTCAATTAAAATTCCGTATCAGTGCAAAGTTATCGGTATGTAACCTATCAGTCTTTCAATTCTGCTGCAGAAGTGTCCAGTAAGCACAGACTTGCTGTATTCCTTGAGTGGAAACAGAGATTTTTCAAATAATGCATTTCTTCTCACTGTTTTTAGATCTTAGTTTGGACTTTGATAAGAATTTTGTGCCAGAGATTTCCCCTGTTTGCATTGAATCAGAAATCACACTCATTGTTTATCATCTCTTAGAAACATGTAATTCTTTTTGGTTTTTTATTTTCTGGCTCTTCTGTATCACTGAGTGCTGTTTTGAGTCTGAGATCTTGGGTGTCACATGCCTACAGCCGTTCCAGATGATTTAGCCATTATTATTTTAGTGATCACATACATTAGCGCAGGAATCTCTCTATTCATTGAGGAAACACTGTAACTCAGTGTTGTTATATTTATACTCAAGAAACACTAAAACCAAAATGCCTGCTGCAGAACAGCGAGTGATGTATAACACCTTCTTTACCTCAGAACCAGCTCTGCGCTGAGGTGAGATGCTCACTTCACTTTCACACTTGTAAGGGGCTGAGTTTTAGCCTAGGCGCAGCATATGAAAGGAACATTGCCCATTGCAAAAGGCCAACCTTGCCTACTTTGGGCATTGAACTAGCCTTTCCTCGTTGGATCTTTCTCATCAGATTCTGCAAACCAAGAAAGGTCAACGTAGTATCTGTGAAAGCACCTCTTAGAAAGTTCTTCCAAGTAGCACAGTACTGACAAAAAAAATGCTTACTCAGCTTTTCCACTGAAATTCTTAGGGAGGAATCTGAAACAGACATGTATAGGAGAGCACAGCACTATAATCTGTGTAACACATAGAGTAACATGGGGATTGAGTGGACTCAAAGGCCATTGCTATGTTTGAGAATCACCAGAATGCATTTCTAGTGAAGAAACAGAAGTCTCTGTTCTCCCACCTACCGAGGATGTGAAGGACAAAGAAGAATGACAGTGAAGAAAGGAAACAGCATTTTCTATGGATAGACAAGGTAACAGCATTTAAATATACTAAATTCCCTCTTTCTTACCTGGTCCATGCTCATACAAAGGCGGTCAGACCTTGATTGCCATTGCAGTGAACAATAAATGGATTTGAGACAATATAAAACAAAAGCGTAAATGATACTCTGATAAAAAAGAGACAAGAAACATATTACAGATGCTGAATTTCAAGAAAAAATAAAAAGGAAACACAATAATTTTATATGGCTTTTTTCCATGATGAGGATTTTTAAATAGTCAACGATTTGGAAGTAGAAACCCATAAAAAGAGAGGTTGAATACAAGCAAGATGGGAAACGAAGACAGGAGAACCCCTGACCGTGTTATGGGAAACTCCTCTGTCTTTCTCCCAAAAGGCTAGAAAACAAGGAGGCTTCCCTGCTGTTTTATTTAGTTTGGCAGCAGACCAGTACGTCCAGTATGACTGGGGTGGTCTAGGGTCTTCCTATTAGCATCTGTCCATCTAACATTACTACTACTGAAAGGCCATTCCAGCCTTCCAAAAATGAAGATTAAGCTGCTGTAAGTGGAAGTATATGTAATTCTTTTTTGCCCACGTTTTATTTTTCATTTTCCTTCAGTTACTGATCAGGACTGCCATTTTCCTACTACAGTCACCCAACTTGAGTGCACGACATGACTGTTCACAGTACAGCTCATGATAGACTGTAACCCTATCTTCCTGACAGCACAGGTTAGCAAAGGCAATTTGCAAGAATAATTACAGTGTCAAAAGCAGCTAGAGGCCTAACCTGTACTTAACTACCATCTCCATGTGATTTATTTTTTCTAGTTTTTTCTTTAGAAACAAAACAAGCCACTCACCACAGATAAAATCCTTGACTGCCCTGAATTCAAAGGGGTTGTGTGTCAAAACAGCACTTCTGGTGAACTCTGGCTCCCTGTCAACCTCTTCCATAGTTTACACTTGAAATTTCCAGCTCAAGGTTCTCAGTTAAATTGTTTCAGCTGTTCATCTTAAGAGCCACCCACTCATGAGTAAAAATGACTACTACAAAAATAAAATCCTGAGAGGAAATTAATGGAATTCATAACTCCCAGCACAAAACTAGTGCTTTATTTTCAAAAGTAGCTTTTTTTCATTTACTACTTTACTCTTTCTCCATTAAATAAATATTAACTATGGTGTTTATCTATACAAGTTCTTCATTCTCTGTTACCCAGAATTTGCAAAGTTACCCTTGGATTTGTGAAGAGGAGTGCTTTTAAGCAGAACCGTATTTTTTCATATAACTTAACAGTTGTATAGAACATAATGAAGCAGTCAGGAATCTGCATGTATTTAATTAAGCCTACCAATCTGTCAGTTCTACAGCATTCACCTTTAATTGTGTTCATTATATAGTTTGATTGTGTTTGATACTGTTAGGTTTCTAAACTTAGCATGTGCCGTAAATAGTGTTGCCCGTGGCACAGGTCTCCTGTGCAGTATTCAGGTCTCCCTGAAGTACTCAGGTCAGCAGATTTGCAGTTGTCCTGTACCACAAAAGAAAAAAAGACACTGAAAGCTAACCTTTCTAGTGCACACAATTGCTCTAAATTTAGAAATTTATTCAAAAAAGCTGGCTGGATATAGCATGATCGTTGAATCCCATAATAAATTATTCACATCAAACAACTGATAACGTGTACAAGATGTCTTGCTATGTTAAATTCTTTTTAGGGTTAAAAAAACGCAACAAAAAAATGAAGGCAGGATTTATTCCAAAGCCTGTTAATGATATTTGCAAAGAGCCTTTATGAGTCAGAATGCAAAGTTTGCTCCACGGTGGCTTAATTTGCCAGCCAAGAAGTGCTCTCAAGCTCTGCTAATCAAAAGATTGAAATGCAGCCTTTGGGATCAGGCTGAGCCTATTACTCAGAAGCTGAAAGAATTTAGTTGAGTTGCCAGACCAACCTTAGAATCTTTTTTTCCAAAACACAGTTAGTTTTTACACTTTGCCACTCCAGTAGAGTGAAATCTCAGCACAATGCAAGACCGATTAGACATGCAGATGCCTATTAATAATAAAGACAGGTAGGTGTGTCTTTCACACTTCACAAAAATTACCATGGTTTCCAAGGGCCTTATGGACTTCAGAAGCCTATTGTTGAATATACCATAATCTAGTTATTTAAAGGTTAGATGACAAATCAGTGAGACAGTTGGCTGTACGAAGAATATTTTTTTTTTCGAATGAATGTCTTCTAATGCTATGATTTTATTATCACCTTCTAATATAATTTCTTGGTTTGCCTTGCTTAGAAAGTTAAAAAACATCAGACATCTTTCCTCTTACTTGTTCTCTCATGTAATCACATATAAATGTTCTTCAAAACACTCCTAGTGTCTGTATTAAATTACACCACATCCTTTTCATAATTCATGACTACCAGTAGATCTTCCTGTGAATGCTCTTTGTGTCTGCAACAGTGCAAAACTAGTCAAACGGGCATTAGCAGTACCACTAACATACTCTGCAGGAAAGTATGGGCAAGTTCACAAACAGATATGCACCTATAGCTATGCTTAACTGGTAGAATCACAGACTAGTTGAGGTTGGAAGGGACCTCTGAAAGAGATCTGGTCCAACCTCCCCGCCCAAACAGGGCCACTTAGAGCCAGGTACCCAGGACCATGTTCAGGTGGCTTTTGAGTATCTCCAAGGATAGAGACTCCACAACCTGTCTGGGCAGCCTGTGCCAGTGCTCAGTCACCCTCACAGTAAAAAAATGTTTCCTGATGTTCAGAGGGAGCCTCCTGTGTTTCAGTTTGCCTTTGGTCTTGTCGCCAGCCATCACTGAAAAGAGCCAGGCTCCATCTTCTTTACACCCTCTCATCGTGACGAGATCCCTCTGAGCCGTCTTTTCTCCAGGCTGAACAGCTTCAGCCTTTCCCTTATAGGAGAGATGCTCCAGTCCCTTAATCATCTTAGTGGCCCTTCACTGGACTCTCTCCAGCATGTCCATGTCTCTTTTGCACTGGGAAGCCCAGAACTGGACACAGTACTCCAGGTGTGGCCTCACCAGTACTGAGTAGAGGAGAAATGCACCACTGTACAGTGCTTCACACTTCAAACATACGCCAGCACATCCCGAAGTTGTTTTGGTACTTCCAGGTCTCAGGAACAGTATTTCTAAATTTCTTTTTCAATTACTGTACTAGATATGCTGACAGCAATTATTTTAATAAAGCACACTGGGTGGTATATTCACCTATTAAGTGTAACTGTGCATACATACACATCTATATTTCATACAGGAAGAGATATTCAGAGGATCCCAGTGATGCTGAATTTAGTGTCATTTTATGCAGAGTCTCAGCTTGCTCTATGTTACCATAGGATTTAAGTCTTTGTTGAATAATTCAACACTTATACTTTTCACTGCTGGAACTTTCATTTATGCTGCTATTAGGTTCTCATCTGACAGACAGCTATGGTCCTTGTAACTCTCTTCTTATCTGGAGAAGTCATTTTATTTTCTTATCCAATGCTCATGCCAACCATGCATATCATTTCTCTTGTCTCTCCTTCTGTAAAGACATTTTTCCTGACATTTACCTCATGGATTTCTTAATTTTAGAGAAGATTCATGGCAGTAACTACTTAAATCATCTTCAGGTATATACATTCTCCAGCAGCTGTTTCCTGAACCTCAAGGAATGGTCCACAAGAGACCTGTAAGATTTTTCTTCTGCTGATCCATAAAATCATGTACTTGAGTTTGACTATCTTCTCTTTCACACTTGCATAGCCCAGTAGAGGTCTCTTGGTAGTTCTTGGACACAATTTTAAAAGGGTTGCAAGATTAACATGTAAACAAACAAGTAAAATAATGTATGCCTTGTGTACAAAGAAAGCTTAACCCTTTCCACAACCAAACACCAAAGGAAGACCTGTGAGTGTTATGCAATTCTCAGGTAGTAAGTGATCTGAAAAACAAACAACATTGGGACTT
The DNA here is from genome assembly GCA_034008185.1 of Gorsachius magnificus. NCBI lineage: Eukaryota > Metazoa > Chordata > Aves > Pelecaniformes > Ardeidae > Gorsachius > Gorsachius magnificus. The sequence continues at coordinate 173,456,008 of CM067081.1, forward strand.
TTTCTTTGAGGGCTGCTGTCAGGCATCTCTGTCATTTAATAAGCACCCAGGCAAATGGTCATGACATGCACTTAAATGTGACCATCCTCAAATGATGAATCAGGGTTTCAATATCCTCCTGTCATCTGCAAACACTTAAGCTGACAGGTACCTTCAGAACTCTCAAAAATGCTTTCCCGATTTTTATCACATTTAGATCACCAAGATAAAACTGTATCAGCGATGTGTCAGTAAATATAGCAATGGGTAAAACTGGAATTTTATATATTTCAGATTACATCTGACAGTGATTTATGTTTAAATACATACTGCATCAGTCTGTGGTGAACTGATGTTCTTTTTTACATCAGTTCTATATGAGATAAATGTTTGAAGAAACACAAAATTTGGATATATTAAAGAGGCAAGCTTACTAGCAATTTATTCATATTGATTTCAGTGCCATGCAAACATAGATAGGACTCATCCTCTTATCGGAAAATTCCCTGTTATCAGAAGGTTTTCTTAAGGTGTTTACTACTTTGCTTTGATTATATTAATAAAATAACTTAAAAACCCACTCATTTTTAATATTATAATAAATTCTGCCAGGAAATGATCAGGCAGGATCTGAATGTTAAGCAGAGACAGCACACAGAGGTTTTATATTAGAAGTTCTTTTTAAAAATTAAATACTTTGGTAATGGAATAGTTTAATGAAGCATTCATCTGAAATACCCAAGATTAAAAACACCACAATAATTAATACAATGACTTGTTATGAGGAAATAATATTAATAGGACCAATAAGGAGATGACATTTTGCTCTCTCATAACAAGAACTGAAACGAGGGTAGATTCAGACTACATATAAGGAAGCATTTTTTTCCAATGAGGGTGGTGAAACACTGGAACAGGTTGCCCATAGAGGTGGTAGATGCCCATCCCTGGAAACATTCAAGGTCATGTTGGACGAGGCTCTGAGCAACCTGATCTAATTGAAGGTGTCCCTGCTCGCTGCAGGGGGCTTGGACTAGGTGACCTCTAAAGGTCCCTTCCAACCCAACCTATTCTATGATTCTATGAGTCTGTGACTTAGAGTGACCCATACTCAATGAATACAGAAAAGGTAAAGCTACCAAACTATTTCCAGAATTGACAAGAAAAAGAAAAGCAGTAACTCTGATCCTAAAAGCAAGTCATACTGAAAGCTGAGGAAAAGTTACCAAGCAGTAAAAATGAAATTATTAATTTTAATAAATATGTATTAATGAAAAAATGACATTTGAAAAAAATTAGAAACAATTCCAGTCTTTTGTACTTTGCTTTACCACTTAGGAAAAAAACACATTAACCTGCACAACCACAACCACAGTACCATTAACATTCTAGTTTAAACCTCATGCAAGACCACTAGGAAGTAATACCCCAATACACTGTGCAAGAGATCCAGTTATTTTATGATCCAGGTATTTTAGAATAGCTGTGATCTTTGTTATAAAAGACTTCTACAATCAGGGAAGAAGTTTACAAGTGGCAGATTGACTGGAACTTAAAACCATGGGTACACATATGCAATCCTGTAACATAACTAAACCTCCCCTGGTGCAACAATTGTACAATTGTATGGTGAAATACTCTCATATATTTCTCAAATATTTCTGTAACTAATAGATGACAGTAACAAATAGTTACTGTAGGGGGTGAACTACTTTTTATACTAAAATTATGTGGTATGTAGGAGTACAAGCATGAGACGACAGCAGGGACCCTGAAAGTGTGGGCACAGGATGACACTGGAGGCCCCCGAGCTATAAACAACTCACCAGCAGTCAACTCCTGGTTACTGAAGGAATGCAACCTTGGGAGCTGTGCAAAACCAGCATTAGGCTTAACAAAATTTATGCCTATCCAGCATATGTAAACCACAACATATATTGCAAACCCAGATGTAATGCCACGTTGCAGATTAATGAAGAAAAAGTAAGGTGTAGTGTGTGTTAGCAAACAGATGAAAATGAGCCCAGGAGTGAGGAGAAGGAAGCCATTAACATCAGCATCATACTCATAATATGAAAAGACTTGCAATGCTGATACCTTGTTGATGAGGCTGTTAAAAGACTTCAATTAGATTAACAATAATTTCTTCTTGGCTTTGCCTATGAGGTCCTCCCTTTTCCCCATAACAAGATTTTGAGTGTAATAAGTTGGTGGGACTTCAAGTACCTATTCTGTAACTCAGATGCAACAGATTGGGAACAGTTTGAGACAGTTTGAGATTGCAGAAGGGTGAATGGCTAGAAGAAAGGTAAACTGCATCAATGCATCATCACAGATTAAAAGGAAGAAAAGTACAGCTGCCATTTTCAAACTTACACAAATAAGTTTTATTACTTATTGAAATGTATTTTGAAGGCAAATATATATATATATATATATATATCCTTATATTAAGGGGGAAGACACTGCTTTGTAGTGTGCCAAAGTAACAAGTACCCTTTTCTTCAAGATCTGGAGAAGAGAAAAACATCGGGTCTAATAACAACATTCAAAACTAAGATATAAATGATGAAGGGGTCTGTAAGAAAGGGAGAGGTGATAATATAATTCATGTCATTTTGCTGACAGTCAGCCTGCTCTGCCAATCACCAAGAATAGCAGCAGTCACCCAGCAAGGAGAACTGATTACAGGCAGTAAAAGGTAAGGACAAAGAGTTTGTTCCTTTGCTGGGATTCCCGACTCCTCAAATGTTGAATATTTATGTTAACTTATCACTGCAGTTCACACACTTCAAATGCAATGCATAAATTATTCTGTGTGTTACTGAAAAATAAATGGCATTTTTTTATTCTGGACACAATAAGGTAAATTATGGTTAAATAATTGATGTCTTTGTTGCTGTCTTTTCTAATCCTCTGAGTAGTTAGCGAGAGCAGTGACTTAAATTTCTAATTATGATGAATCTTTCTTGCCTGTGGAAACCAGATCACAGTATGAAAGAAAACACAATTCAGGTAGCTTCTGTCACAAGCTGCATGTAAAATTACATCATCCAGTGCTACAAGGCTACAAACATGAAATATGCTTTAAAGGTACACGTACCCAATCAGTCTGCTATTGCCTGAGATTGTGAAGAACATAATGGACACTCCAAAGATAATTAGAGAAAGCCCCACAAGCATTTCCTTGCAATTTTTGCTCTAGCAAGTCACAAGATACTTTTTTTGTTCTTTGGGAGACTTCAGAAATTACTCAGATCCTTTCAGAATGAACCCTGAGTGATCCCTTCACTTCCAAAGCTCTCACCCATGCAGTTTCTTAAGTCTTTGCTCAACTTTTCCCCAACCAGTCCCATATTTTTGGAACCTTGTCGGACTGCTGACAGGATGAAATACATAGCAGTTCACATAGACATTCCTTGCTTCCCATAAGCTATCTGAAGACAGCAGTATAATTAATGTTTCTTGATACATCCCAAAGCCTGACAGTCTCAAACATTACAGCTGTTGGCTAAACCTGAAGCTCTGCTATGTTCAGAGAGGAATAAAAGAAAAGGAAATAGTTCTGAAGAATTTGCTTCCTTTGAAACATCCTCCACTATTGATGATCTCTCCTGTCATATTTTAAGTCTGTCTACACCCAAAAAATCCTTTTTGATTCATTCAATGTTTCTTGATCCCCAAATATCAGTCAGGGGAAAAAAAAAAAATAAAAAAATTATGAGTAACCAGAAAGTTGTAATCAAGTGTGATATATCATTGATCAGTGATATATCATTGATCAGTGATGCCAACAGTCAAGATATCCAAGCCTCATCCCTGCAACCCAGATAGAAACAAAGGCCCAAAGTAAGCAAAATTCATCTCAGTACAGCTGTCTCATTCCTTTGCTAGTGATGCGCTGGAGTCCTCTGCAGCAATGCTTGCCTGTAAGTAGACGGTCATGGTACTCCACTGGGTTGCTGAATGACCAAGGATGGATCCTTACAGGAAGCCCTATGACACTGAAGAGTCATGCTAGATCCAAATATTGCAGGAAAACTCAGAGTAGCTTGAATGTGACCTCTAGGCCTAACACTGACCTGTCCAAAGCAGAAAGCTGATGTTTATCATTTCTGAATCTCTGGCCATCTGTTCTCTAAAGCTTTACAATATTTATATTCTGCACATGTCTAAGCAACAAGGCCAGCTTTGTAGCTGACTCATAATCCCACTCCCTGGAATTACTTCATTATATTAGGAAAGTAGTCTTAATAAAAATGGGGGTGAGAACCCTCTCCCTTTTAAATTGCTACATCTAACATCTGGAACGTGCCCATCTTCATCTGTGCTGTTCTATATGACTAAAAGCAAGTCCCTAATGAATATTAATGCCTGCAGTGTCCTGACATTACACTGGTAGAAATATTTAAATTCCCATTTTTGAGATAATTGAAGCTTGGCTTAAATGGGCTCCACAACATTCATTTTGTCTGAACAAAACAATCATTTTTCCCTTCTTTTAATTCTCAGTGATGCAAAGCTAAAATGCCTTCCAGTGCTAGCCACATTTTGTTTGAGGTTAGTGAAAAATGAAGTAATGCCTTTAAAATGCCAAACAGCTGGTGATGGAAGCCTCATCCAGAAGATTCTCAACACGTGCAGTTCTGCTTTGCCCTAGAGTATTGGCCATCTCTGTATTGAAATATTTACCAAGCCACTGATGGGCAAAACACTGCTTTGCCCAGTCTCTCGCGTTTCTTCAATTCTTCTCCTGCCCTTGTGGATGCTAATAATCTAATCCATTGCGAGTAACATCAAACCTATAAATTAATGAGTGCAACTGATAAATTGTGTCTCAAATAGTACTGGCTATGCTCAGCATAAAAGCTAACTATTCTTTGCTTGTCCACAATGCCATCTTCTTTAGCCAGCCTGTAAAACAATGCCCATTGTATTTTCTTTAGCTGCACTCCATGTAATTTGTATTTGTATGGGGGGAACAGGAGGAGTGGCTTTGAATAATGCAAGTTCAAAAGCCCAAGAGGTCTCCATGGAAGCATTCCCCCACTCAACTTTCCAGGGAATTAGCACAGCTCAGTATCTTGCAGCACTGGATCCTAAAATATCCTTCACGCCTCACCGCAATTCATTTGTTGAGTGTACATGTACACAGAGACTCAGCTCCTGCATGTATCACTGAAAGTGGTTTGTTTGTTTTGTTTTGTTTTGTTTTTCTCAGGGGTTGAATGCCATAGAAACACAGTTAAAAAGCATTTTCTGCACTTATTATTAACAAAGTCCCTTAGCAGGCCAGTCTCACAGCACAAAATCCACTTAAACACTCTATTGAATATACTACAGTAGATTTATGGATGTAAATAGCCTTTAGCTTTTATCAGAAATACCAACACAGGCATTAAGAATGGTAGCGTTGGGACCTCTAAGTATATCATACATGGTATTTTAACTGAAGTGGGGGGAGCAAGGAATAATAGCATGACTATCAAAGAAACTGGAGGCGGGGCCGGGGGGTGGGATCAAACTTTCACTCTGTTTCCAGAGAGACAGTCTTACTGCATTAAGTCATCAGACCTGACAGAGCTAGCCAAGGGGTATCTATTGTGACACAAAAACAGATTAAAAATTGACTCCTTTATAAGAAAACAATTGTTTTTAAGCTCACTTGTTGTTGCCAGACCTTTTGAACCGTAGCCACTTTCCAACCTGCAAAATGTTTCAAGGTTTAACATGTACCTGGTTTATCACATGTTGCATCAAATGCCCAGACCAGCTGTAGAACATCCTACTCCTCAGCCCAGAAACACGATTCAGCAGGAAAAGGAGGAGACAGCTAATAGCCCTCTTCCTTCCTGCTGGGAAACCTCTTCAAAGGGGAAGGCCAGTCAACACATGAATTTTGAGCAGCGTGGTCTCAGGAAGCGAAAAGGCATCATCTCGTAGACCAAAGAGGATATTACAGCTTTTTGGGCTCCTCAACCAGGACCAGCTGAGGAGCCTCTGTGATCTGTGACACAGTGATTTAGCTTGCTTCATTACTCCTGCAGGCTTTCCCAAATTGTTTCGGGACATTCTCCTTTAATTTTAGGATGTTCCTAATGAGAACCAAAAGCAAGGGGTCCCACCACAGCTCAGCTCTGCCCCCTTGTGCATACAGCCTTACGGTATGACCATATACTGGCTACCATATTATGCTATATCAAGGCATTTCCATCAATACAGAGCTTGCTTACAGCGGACAAAAATGAATGTTGGTGTCTCCAGCCCTCAGCGTTGCAACAGTGTTCAGTTTTACAGCACTAGCAGAGCAACAGCCACAGAAGTGGAAGGGGCGGTGCAGGTCCAAGTGGCCAGGAACGCTTCCAGGGGCTGTGCGTAGGCGATGTGGTCCCACACTTTCTTCTCCTACTAAACGAAGGAAGGAATTACCCTGCCAGCAGACAGCATTTTGTCATATAACACAGACAGGGGCTGTCAGAGCCCCGTCAGGACTGGTATCTCTCACTCCATAGCAGTGTTCCCCGCAAGCAGGGAGCACTCGCCTTCGGCATGACTGTGGGGATCAGGAAGGCAGCCACAGGGCAGGGATATCCCATGTGCTGCTCTCTTTATTTTGTTGCCCACGTTGGTTATGCTTGAAGCCAGCTCTGTTTCTACATTATCGGCCTGGAAGATGAGCAGTGTGTTGTGGGAAAAGCTTCTCCTTCAACAGCTACACAGGGTGAAAATGTAAAGCACACATAATTGATGGGGAATGGTGTTGCAAGGTCTGGATATAAAGGAGAAAATCCTTCCAGTTCCACACCTTATGGTTCTAATCCCTCACCAGAAGATGAATCTGAATCAAGATCCTGAAATCTCCTGCTCTTCTGAAATTGTTATCCGTTCATAATAACAGTCCTGTTCTCTTGGAAAGACCCTGGAGTACAGCCAGGTTCAGCAGTTTTACATAAAGACAGTTCCGAAATCCCTCACAAGCTAGGGAAACAGGCACAGCTTTTCTTTTGCATGGATACTAAGAATCAACAGGTATCTCTGGAGGTAAAAAAGAAAACAGACTTTAAATCCCTCGCTGGCCCATGTGTGAGATAAAGAGTTTCCCTTCTTGCTGCCAGAGAACCCAAGCTCAGAATAGTCTGTTCAGTCTCACTTCGGGAGAGGAAAAAAAAAGAATAAACTGCAAAACTGAGACCTTTTGCAGGCAAAGAGCAAAAGGAAAAATGACAAGTCTAGCAAATTCCCATCCCACAGCCTGCTGATAGCAGTGCCCTTCTCTTGCTGTTGTCCTCTCTTGGTTTCTGGGCTGTCCGGTGTTCTGATACCCAGTTCTCCCCATCCACTGACATTGCCTTAGTGATGCATAACCAAGTCAAACCCTGACTGCCCGTGCAGGTTTCACACACAGCACTGGAGAGTGCAACACAGAGATGTTCAACCCTGTGAAGTCCTCTTGGGTTCAGCAAAGCTGATTTAGTTCACTCTTAGTAAATGACAGACAGTGTGCAGGTCTCATCCTCCATTCTGGTTGGTAACTCAGAGCGGTAGGGAAGGTCAGGGGACGTCCCCCAGCTGGCACGGCCAAATTGGATCTGGAGACAGGAGGTAGACCTGCTGGACACAAACTCATTCTGATCACCCAGACTGATCAAGTTTTTCCCTCTCTCCTAACATGTCAGATATCATAAAGTGATAAAAAGAGCAGCTCACATGACAATAGGAGGAACTGCAGTAGCAGGCTATAGTAACAGTATTAGGCTGGTCCAGGCACCTTGTAGCTGTGTGCCATTGCATATGGGGCCTCATCCTGCCACACTTTCAGCGGTGCACCTCCAGAACTCACTGGTAGATAGCAGATAAGGTCAATGGGTATATCTGGTGGAGAGGATCCTGGACAGGGAAACTAAATGTATTCCACTAATGCAGATGAGTGAAATGCAAGTGTAACTGCAGGAAGGGTGCTGGACAAGAGTAGGATATGAAAGGCTTGCTCTCAGGGTATTAAATTTTCCAGGTAAAGAAAAGGTGACAATAAAGATCAGCAGCACTTCTGCTTTTCCTTAGATGAATTCTTTTGAGGATTGTGAGGATTCATTCCCCTACCATATAATCAGTGCTGTTCCTTTGCTGATTTTATTAGCTAATTTTATTAGCTTCATGGCTGGACAAGCAGAAGTAGACTCAGCTATCTTTGCATAATGTACTATGTAATCAACCACTTAGGGCAGATCTTCAATGCATCTAGGGCAATTCAGTACATGAAGTGCATATATTGGCCAGAGTAAAGGTGCAGGAGGGCATTGTACAAAAAAAAAAAAAATTACTTAAGTCAAAGGACAAAGTTGGATTCAGAAAAAAGAAGCAGCGCAGAATCAAGCCAGGGCATGATTTCTCTCTGATAATTTCTCTCCCCCCACCCTGCCACCTCACTCTCTAGCAAAGCTGAAGGCCTTGGTTAGGGAAACTGTTACTTGCCTGTGCTACTGCCAGGAACAGACCACAAGGTAAAGCTAAGTTGGTCCCTAAGCCCATGCTTGAGCCGAGTACAATTCCCCAACTCACATAACACTCACCAACTTAATTAGAAGTGACTGCCCTGTCTCCTATGTCTCAATCACTATAGGTAGTGTCAGGAATCTGGAGTTTCACAGTAGGTCACAGCAGAAGGACATTACTGGAAAGATGCTAGAGAGGCCTGTGAATCACTGCCAGACTGAGCGTGTTCTTGGGGGAGACACAAAAAGCACGCAGCCTGGGGTGCCCTCACATGAATTATCATCAGGAACAAGCTGGCAACTGTCCAGTGGCCAGATGCTCAGAGCCACTGCCTCCAAGGGCTGCTTGTAGGGCACAATCAACTTTATATCCCTGAGGGGAATTCACTTGATCAGGTAAAGATATGCAATGAAAGGTGGCTTTTTGTGCCAGCACAGAGAGATGGTACCATCAAACAGAGCTTCGATATGAAGCACTTATAGGCTCATTGCAGCCACTGATTAGGTGAGACAGTTCTGATCATCGCTGCAGCAACTAAGACAGACCTGGAGAAAAACTGGAGGCTCATTGTTTGATGGTAGCTGTTGATGTGACAGGAGTGCTACTATGGTGGGCCTTGTTCATCATCAGTGGCTGTGGAGAAAGCAGGGCAGAAGACCCCTGTGATCTGGTGTTAATCCCAGCAGTATTTGTCTATTTCTTTAAACAGCTTTTTCTTTTAAAAGCTAGTTTTCATATAAACTGATCTAAACTTTTATATAAACTGATATAAACTGTTGACAGTGCTGCAGCCATTAGAGTGGAAAAAATTGAGAATTTGTTCTCTGGCCTGGAACGGAACATGGGTCAACTTGAAGGCAAATTTGATGGCTTTGAATGTGAATGAAGAGCAAATTTACCAGAATGGTGTCATTTGAGGGCTCTGAGCAGATGGACAACAGCATGTGTTGGAGAATACTGTTAGTATAGTGCCAAGAGGAAATGTTCTTCTGGATATTAAAAATAAGTTATCCGAAAAATCAGCCAAGAACTTTAAATACGTACATTGCAGGCTTCCCTGAAGGCCTTCCATGAGGAAAATACTGTATATGTCATTCAATTAGATTCTGAATTGATTCACGCATGTGTTCTCACGTTAGTGAACTGCACTGAAGCAAGTAAGTTTGTCATGAGAGCAAAGATAGAGTATACCCAGATATATGCAGGATTAGTCTTGCAGACCCTCCAGCTCAGGAACTAAGACTTCAAACTGCCTCTAGACAAACAAGTTTACTAAAATACTGGGACTACACACAGTCGTATCGGCACGTGTACACATCTAAAACCCATACATGCCCTGAAGCTGGTTTTGCCTCTGGGATGCACAAGGAAACAGAATGACTTGGCAACTAAGCGTGACTGCATTGCAGTGACCAGATGTGATTTAATTGTTCACAATGTCACATAGACCAGCTCTGAAGTGATGTCAGCCAGAGATGCGGAGGTGACCATTAAACTGCTTCTTAGGCCAAGGCAACTTATTCGTATTTCCCCTTGGCTTTCTTTCCTTCTGAAGACCAGTATAATTACCAGTAGCCCCGGCATTCTGGGTCCCCAGCAGTACTTAAATACTGTCATCACTTGTGAGCATGTCACTAAAAAAGCAGCAGAAACCTTCAGTCAATCATTATCTGTCTTCTGAAAGCTAAAATAAAATTAATCTTTTCCCTTTTTTTTAATAAAAAGCAGGACTGAAATGGAAATATTGCTGAGTTTCATCTTAGTCACAACACTTCTCCAAGTCATCAGTTTTTTATTCTTCACTGGTTTGTTGGTGATTTTTAATCCTCACACTGACAAACCGGCTTATCTGTGTAGCTTAATCAGGTAATCAATGATTTCAGATAATACTTAAGCTTAACTTAAATCCCCTATGTTCATAAACACATCAGCTTTGCAAGCAGCTTGCTATTCTTCACCTCCCAACTAAAATCTGAAAATGCACTTTAGATCCCAAAAAGGCTTTTCAATCATATTTTAATTTTGATGGCTCAAAAAGGTACTTACAGAGTATACTAAATCAGAGTTAATTACAATATCTCCTTGCAATCAAGGTGCCACCCATTTTCAGATACATATCAGAATGTCACTGATCTCACACGAAAATTAACACAGGACTAACGGTTTCAGGAAACACAAGGCTGATAGCCAGTGTTATCTGTTGAACTCTTCACACACCCAAACTAATTAGCTGTGGCAATTTTATGGAACTGTGGTTCACCCTTGCACTTCTTTTTTTTTTCCATACGCCTACATACTTGACTATGCCCTTCTTGTAACTATCACTATTAGTTCACCACTGATATTTCTAAAACTATTTAAAATCAAGCGTTCTGCTGGTTTAATTTCCTTTAAAGGTAGTATCTATTTCACAACCACATACTCTTTTTCTGTCATCATTCTGTACAGGGATGTTTTGATAGAAACAATGAAAAAAACAGTGAAGCACAATCAATAAACATATTCCAATGGACAAGTTCCTTTTTTTTTTTTTTTTACCCTCCATTCAGAGGGTTCTTGTTAAGAAATCACATTGATCCAAAAATCCTATCCAAACTATATATTAATAGACTGGACAAAGAAGGTAGATGGATAATTCATTATGCTGGTCTGTAAGGAGAGCAAATCGATGCTTTTATTCAGTTGTTCAAATAACTAAAACCACTGTGTGAGTTCATGCATTACGGGTATGTTAAGACTGCCAGTACAGTGCTTGCAGATGAAGCCTGAAGATGTCTGGGGCCTCACAGAAGATAATTTACTCTCTTCTCAAAGGTCCTCGGTACTGACAAACTTTAAGTCGAGATCCAGTCCTTAAAACAGTCAAAATAAGTAAGTCATGGCAACAAAGGGAAATAGATTCAAGTTTCAGATTTCAAGGGTATTCAAAAGTGATCATGGATTGAAGGTCTGATTTGTAACTGCTTTTAAACTGCCGCCCGGCCTAAAAGAAAGGGTGGACCCTGCCCACCACGGCACAGCCCACTTGCCCAAACAGCAGATGTATGCCTACCAGCAGCAGGTTTGCTTCTCTTAGCTTTTGCAGCAGTTGTTCTTAAACAGACTACGTAGACTTACAGGCTTCTACAGACTCTAGGTAGAAACTCATGGGACCGAGTAGATCCTCCACCTGAATCTCAACGTCGCCCGAGAAGAATTTCAGCAAAGCTCAATCCTTTTCTCCCTGTTGTCAACTGCAGTTGAATCTCCAACAAAACCAGAAAAAAAAAAGAAAGTATTTTTAAAGGCCAAATTGGTTTCAGTGTTTGGGAAGACAGTAATTGCGCTATCTACAAAAAGTAATCAATTACACGACATTAGAACGTAAAATGAGTCCTGGAGGAAAGTATGGTCCTGTGGTACAAGGTACTACAGTGGAGAAATACTGAACTACCCAGCTATGCAGCCATAGTAGGGCTTTCCAGCTCACCTGAAATATTATTTGAGATGGCATGGCTCTCCAGGGACAAAATGAACTGCACTTGTGAGTAACGCATATAGTTCTCAGAAAGCACTAAAACGCATTTCTTATGGGTAACTGATGCAGTTCTTTGCCCAATAAACAAACTTGCTGTTAAACCATTAGATTTCTCAAATAGCAAGTTCTGCCATGGAAACTGCATGGAAATAACCAACGAATTTTAAAAAAGGAAGGATTTTTTTCCCCTGTAGATGCAAAATGCCACTCAAAAAGCAAATCTGAATGATGACAAAAATCCTCAGTCTTCTGAGAATTCACAGCCCATATTACAACACTACCACAATCTCTCCTTTTAGTTGTGCTGAAGTGCAAGGCGCGAGTGAAGCACAAAAAAAGAGAAAAGGCTGAAGGCATGTTCTGAATCAGTCCTAAGGGTGATCTAGGGTCTTGAAAGTTCTCTGTACCTGGAATCTTCTCTGAAATAACCTGGAGTTTCACGCAATGCGCAAACATAACCAAACTATGTTTCAGGGGGGGAATGACTGGCAGATACAGCTGATCATCCTGCAAACTGAGCGTGTGGCATCCCCCAGAGCTGTCAAGTCGATACAAGAAGTGGAACAACACGCTGCATTTAACAAAAAGGGACATAAACAGGATGTAACTATATAATATAATAAAAGTTATCTATTTTGGAGCCTTGGGGTGAAATAAAGCAGCTGTCCAACAAACCTTCCAATGTAAAGCTGGATGTGAAAATCCCTGCAGCAAACTCAAATTTTACAGGAAACGCAGTTAGGAACCCAAATGTAAGTACCCACGGTGAAATTTAGCCCTGACAAGACATTTAGTCCAATGACTAATATCCAGAATACGGCTAAAAAGGCGTAAAACAGTGCTGTGTAAGCCAAACACAGATTTCGCTGTGCCACTGTGGTATGGCCTCTTGCCACACACCTCTGTAGCCACCATAACCAGGGCTTCCACCTCTGGTAAGGGTGGCTCTGGTACTGAAACAAATAGATGCATTTACCACGGTATTCCAGTCACGGGGCAGCATCTTAATTAATCACCCCACACAAAGCTTAGGACAAGGGGACATCTGGTAGCCGATGAGTGCATTCAGAGTGGTGCTGGGGCTTCCCACATTGCATTGCACTGTGCTGTGTAGAAATAATTCCCTGGCCCTTGTAGCACCAATTCTTGAGGGAAGCCAAAGGGTCATAAAAGTCATAAGAGTAATAGATCACAATCATACCTCACCAAACCTCCTGAATACTTCAGCCATTCTATTTTTCTTTAGAAGTTAGATCAAAGAAAGCCTTTTAGAAAGACCTCTGATTTTTGTTAAGATTTCAAGCAACAGTGAGTAATTGGTCCCTATGTTATCCTTATTGCTAGAATAGTACATCTTACTCCAGGTTGGATTTGTTAAATCTCTGGTCACAGGATCACCTTAGGTCATAAGACTATAAATACTATAAATCCCTCCACTATTATGCCTCTTCCATATACATGGACCTACACAGAGTGATTCAGTTCCTTCTACCCCTCTTCTTTGATAGCCTTTCCCTGAGGTCCTTAAACCTCACATCAAAACTGATATTCCATCTTGAAAGGCAAACATCAGATCTGGACACAGTCAGTTGTTTTATGGATGCTACATACACAAGAAAGACCATGTCCCTAGTTGTATTTGCCATTCCTTGTTTATATATATTCAAGAATTGCATTAGCCCTTTTGTCAGCATTGCACCAAGAACTTACATTGAGCCTGCTATGTAAGAACACCCCCCCCGCAAAACAATCTCCAGACATGGAAGCAACCATTGTGTTCTTCGTTGCTTGCTTGCAGTAGCATTAAAACACAATATAACAAATTAATCCAGCTATTCAGATAATTCTTACCAATAATTTGGACAGTTTATTACAGAACCATAGAATAATTTAGGTTGAAAAGGACCTGAAAAATAGCCAGTCCAACCTCTTGCTCAAAGCCGGGTTAACTCTGCAGTAAGAGCAGGTTGCCCAGGTCATCTCCCAGTCAAGTTTGAAAATCTTGAAGGACGGAGATTTCACAATCTCTCTGAACACCTTTCAAGGTTTACCTACTTTCACAGTGTTTTGTTGGTTTGGGGGTTTTTTATAACCTTACCTAAAAGCATAGCCACTGAAACCTTTATATCCACATTTCCACATTTTAGCTCTTTGAACAAAATACTAAATTTTGTTTGAAAATTTAGCCAGAAAAAGTCTAGAGGAATATTATTAGCAATAGCCTTGTTCACTGGCACCTGACCACTGACTACATGCTAAAGATGTGTTAGTAAGCCGGTTTCCAGTCCATACGACATAAAATCTGTTAATTCCATCTAGTTTCACTGGTTCAGTAAACGTCATGTGGTATTGAATTAAAAGCTCCAGTACAGCCTAAGGAATCAACAAGAAGACTGAGGGTCAGACCAGTTGCTTCTGTCTGGAAAAGATCCACCTTCCAAGATGGCAGGCTGGCTGGCACTCATTCTTTTCGACTGTTCTCTTTTGCTGTCGAGTCCACTGTTTCTCCTGGGAGTTGGCAAAGCCAGAGCTACTGCACAGCTCCCTGCCTCATCCCACCCCTTTTCTCCAGTTGCTGAATTCAGCTGGAAAACTTCTGCAATTTTCCCATTTCAGCCGCTCTGAAAGTGTTCCTCAGCTAGGTCTTGAGCATTAACTATGCAGCTATGCTGATTAGGAAATGTTTAATTTCAGCAAATGCTGCTTTTCATCTTCCTTCAGTGCAGCTAATACTCCCATTCAAGTCTCTCATCCAAGTGCCAATTAGCCCCTGCGGCAGAGCACACAAAATCCGACCAGCGGTAGATAAAGAAGGACAAACCCAGAATAAGCTTATTGCTTTCCACAGGCACCCTCCTCAAGCCCAAACACTGATTTTTCTTAAGTTATCTGTTTTTAAAGAGTTCTATCTTTGGCATTAACATTACATATGCTTCAAAATGCCCATTCGCAAGATGGCAGTTTAAAAGAGCAAGTCTGAGGGTTACGAAGTCCTATATGGAAAGCAACTTGGTCGACTAATTAACTTGGCACCTTGCTTTTAATATTGTTTAAACACACTTTTATATCTGCAATAGATTTTTTTCAAGTGTCATAACAGTTTGAGAGTTGTCACACTAGGCTGTTACAGCTCCAAACGTGTACTTCTTCTCTGTTCAGGACTATGAATCCAATATACAGCAAAGCGACTGCTTAAGAGGAGCTGTTACACTTTATGTCAATCCAGCTGCTATGCAAGTACATAAAATCTGCATAATAAAAATGCTTATGTTAATTTTGATTTTTAAAACTGACTGCGTGCCAGGAATTGGTTTCTCAACTTTGGTATTTTAGCCAATCGAAACATTTTCATGCCAAGATACCCAAACGGGCTACTGTTTATTGCTAATTAATTACAGAAATTTGTGCTGAATTCAGTTTACCAGAAGAAGTGCGTGGCTCATATACATTATTTAAACTTCTCTTATTTTAAAATGGCCAAATGTATTTTTAATCTGCTCTGAAAACTTTTAATGGCAGAACTTCCACAGCTTCATCTATACTAGTGCCTAAATACCCTTGCAGTTGAAAACGTTTATTGATGCGCAACCTTGAACTACCGTACTTTCAAGTCCCCTGTGGTTTGTCAGATCCCAGTGGGTGAGCAGAATAGCGCTACCTTCCCCTTCGGAGTGACGCTCTACCCCGTCCCAGCGCTCCTTGGCCAAACAAAAGACCACAGGTACAACTCAGGGCAACAGTCAAAGAGGACGCCGTTCTTCATGCAGTCATTCCTCTGCACCGTCGTCTACCGTAGGGAAGGCAGCAGAAACTCTGTGAGACTCTGCCACGCCTTTCTGGGACGGCAGCTGGCCAGGTTCCTTTGCCTTCATGCGAACGATGAGGGCAGACAACCAGAGGGCTGCCAGCAAACCTCGCAGAGCTTCCTGTGGAGGAGATTCCATTCCACCTCCACAGATGGTCTTCTGCGAAGCCCTCCAAGCTCGCACAAGCTGCAGCTGATCTGCAAGAGGTGGCCGCCACACGTCTGCGACCAAGCTCTCGCTCTGCAAACGTGAGGACTCAACCCCAGGCTGTGGAGATGTGTCGGGCGCGCGTTACGAGAGGACATTGGGCTTCCCGAGGACCACCGGCCCGCACCCGGCCGTTAGAAAAGAGGTGACGGGCGGGCTGACGGCGAGGCCGACAGTTTGGTCCGTCTGAAAGGGCCGTCACGGGTCACGTCCCTTCGGCCGGGGCCCTGCACGGGGGCCAGGTCCCCCCTCTCCCTGCTCCGCCCGCGGATTTCCAACCCCTGCGGCCGCCCCTCGGAGCAGCGCCGCACCCAGGCCCACCGACCCCCCTTGCCGCTGACCAGGCCGGGCCCCCCCCCCCGGGGGCCGGGCCCCCCCCCCCCCCCCCCCGGCGGGGCCCCCCCCCCCCCCCCCCCCGGGCGCTGCGGCATCCCCGGGGCGGTGGGACCGGCGGCGACCCGCCCCCCACCCCCGCGCACGGCCCGGGCCGCCCGATCCCCGCGGGCCCCGGGACTCTGCCCTGAGGCGAGCGCGGTGAGGCGGGGGCCTCCCGGCCGGGCCCGACCTCGGCAGCGCAGCGATGCCGGCAGCCCGCGCCGGGCCGCGCCGGGCCGCTCTGCGCCCGCAGCATCGCGGCGCCCCGTCTGTGGCGAGCCGCCCTCCGCTGGGCACCTTCTCCGCCCCGCTCGCCTCCTCCTCCCGCGGAGCCACCCTCCTCCTCCGCCCCCTCTCCTTGCCAGCCTCCTCCCCGCCCTTCCCCGCACTCCACGCCGGTGCCGGAGCCGCGCGTCACTCGGGCTCCAGCCCCCCGCAGACAGGCGACACTGACAGCGGTCCAGCCGCTCACGCTGGACAGAGGTAAGCGCGCGGCGCCGGCGCGTCCCCCCGCCCCGGCGCCCGCGCCCTGCCCGGGGGGCTGCCGCGGCGGAGCGCGGGGCCTTCGCGCCGCCGCCCCCGCAGGTGGCTCCGCGGTGGGAGCAGCGGCCCCGGCCGGCCGTGCCTGGCGGCGAGTCGGGAGCTCCCACCTGCCGGGGAAGCAGTCGCTTGTTGGCGACGTGGGGCGTTCTGGGGGGGGGGGTGGCGGGGGGTGCGGGGAAGGGAGCAGCGGCTGCAACTTCTCTGCTCGCTGGCCTTAGCCGTGTTGCCCTACAGAACAGCGCCTGTTCCCGTCGGCAGCCGCTGGGTCCGGGTAGGGAGGGCGGCTGGTGTTTCGCCAGCCTCGAGGCTGTGTCAGCAACCTTACCGAGGTAACCTAAGAGGGTGCTGAAATCTTGAAGTTATGTTAAAATTCAGCTTTTGCCTCCAGGCTGTAAAAATTGGATCTCTCCCTCGCAGTGCATTTGTGCCCCTAATAGGGCTCAGCAGAAATAATAAGACTCCTGTGGGTTACAGAGGAGTGTAACTTAGCGTTTGGATTTGTTGGGTTGCTCCTTCAGCTCCATCGGTTAGAGAGGTCCAACAGCTCCCGATACAGCATCCTGAATTGCCGGGGTGTCCTACCTGACTTGCATCCAGAGGCTCCGAGGGGCTCCCAGCATGTATAAGTCTTGTACTCTTGAAAGCATGATTGAGGCCAGTGCCTTGCTTTTTTAAATTTTTTTTCCAGAGGATTAAGATGGGCTTTTGAAGCAAAATAGAGAGCTTCTTGCTGTAAATCCTTTGCAAAAGAAACCTGATGAACTCTGTTTCCAAATGATAAAGGAGAGGTAGGCACCTTTTCTGAAACCCAGTTGAGAGCAAAACACCCCACAAAGTACTCTAAATACAGTTTGCTGGAGGGCTTAAATTCTGACATGAGTAGAAAAGGAGAATCTAAAATTATTTTTACTGAAAAAACAAAGTGCTAGCATGCACTCTAAATTAAACTGCTCAGAAATCCACTGTGTAATCTACAGTTTCACCCTAATACTGTTTTCAGTAAGCAGGACAAATCTATTTCCTGGCAAAGGGTTGAACAGATGGCAACCCATTAGCAAACCTGGCTTTTCAAGGGAAAGTATTACTATTTCAGAATTACACGTTCCTTTTCGTTACTAAAACTATGCTTTAAAAAATCCACAATACACAAAAATGCAAATTAGTCCCAATTTAAATATACGCATCTGTTGTCTGTGTCCAGGATATGCCTAACCATTTGGCAGCGGTGCCAACATTACAGTCTCCTGGGTTGTCAGCTAGGGCTGATATTAGTGTGAAGGAGATAAAAAAATCACAGCATAATCAGATGTGATGTGCAAAAGGAAGATACAGACAAGAAGAAATAGATTTAAATGCTGCACCTGGCCTGCAGATGGCCATTTCGTCAGAGATACACACTTTGTCACCTATAACATGTTGCTGTGACGTCAACTGAAGAGGGTGGGCTGAAGCAACTCCAGAAGCAACTAGACCAAGCCCAGTGCTTCCAGATATTTCCTCTGTAGTCTTTCTTTCACAGCCATGGAAGAAGGAAAGTGCTACATGGTGAGATTTTCCAGATTTCTGTTGCTTTTATTAAAGAAGACGCAGCTATGTTTACTGTCACTATGCTTTGCACAGCTCTGCTGTGATCTGGGTGCAGCCGTGAAAAGTCTTGTACACTCACATCTACTTTGCCATGTCCCACAGAGGGCTCAGGGCAGCGAGAAAATAGCAAGCATTTCAGGAGAGGCAGCATTAATAACCTTGCATTTCTGAGGGAATTGCTGCTTGAACTCTGGCCAGGAAGTGTTCTGCATTTCCCCCTGCTAAGGGTCACCGAAATGGTAAAACCTCGTATAGATACATACATCAGAAATCTGAATTACACTCTGACACGGTCTCCTCCTGGACAAAACATATACGCTGTATTCTAGTGTGGAGATGGGAGCTTTCTTAAAGCCTGACATAAATGGAATTCAAAACCTGTATGGTAAAATGAATTACCATTTAAAGGTGAAGGGCATGTTGTGTGTGAATGATTGAAAGCCAATTACATTCTGGAAGATTACTTCAGTCCAAAGCACAGGAATTAATTTCCTTAATTCCTGTCATCATGTGCCTTTCTACCTGCACAAATGTGTGCAAGTTCCATTAGGGCTCTTTAATATGTGGAACAAGTTCACAAAATAATGGAAATTTTAATCACTTACAATTTAATCTCAAAGGCTTTTGCCTGACCTTTGTGTGGTGCTCTGCTGGGAGGAGGGGAAGGAATCAGCAACTGTTTCAGGGAGGAAATGTAAAGCAGTGGAGCTACGAGTGGGTACCGCTTAGGGAGGTTAAGGAGGGTGGCCCCAGTGTTTGGGAGCTTTGGGAGGGGGAAGAGCCTGCCTGCCAGGCATCTTCCAACAGCCAAGTTAAGTTTTCTCTGTAAAAAAGTGCACCCTTCCTATCTTTATTGCAACTGTCTTACATCCTGAATCAATACCACCCCATCAGTAGTCTCTGCTGTCTGTCAGAGCTAACTGGGGGATTTTTTTAGGCCGATTCAAAGCTTAAACCCTGAAGGTGCAGGGAACTACACCTTCTTCCAGGCTGAAACGGAAACTTACAGTGCTGTCTTTCATAAAATGACAAGCAAAAAAAGTAAAGTTGGGATTTTTTTCTCCTTTTTTCGCTTTATATTCAAGTTTATGATTTACCTCCATTAAAAAAAAACGAAGCGGTCACTCCAAACCAAAAGGGAAATGTGTAGGTATGTCTTTAGTAAGAACTCAGTTGACACTGATTTTGGTCACAGAGAGCTCTGGTTGCAGTTAGTTGGCATTTTCCAACAGTATTTATTTGTATTGGCATACCACTCATCTTGCCACATCTTGCATGTCGTCCTTCTCTATATGAGGATGGGCAGTGCTGCCTTTGCCTCTCCTCTCAATGTCCTTTGTCTTCCACAGAGGGTCTCTGCCTCAGCCTACCCCATGGCCAGCAGTTGCTGCCTTCCCCTTTATTTTCCAGAGCCCCATGTCTCCCTTGCATTCCGTCTTCTGTTGCCTTGCTCGTCTGTAAGCGTCGGTGCAGTTGACTCCCTTGCTATGTGCATTGCCTGTAACCTTTATCCATTTTCACTGTTCAGCAACCTAATTTCCTCCTCTAATCCGCTGTTCTTCTGCTGTCCCATGACTGTCAGCACCTCACCAGCTTGACATTGCCTCAAATGCTGCATACACATCCAGCGGCAATGTTCTGCTTTTCCCCAAGCACGGTGTCATCTCCCCCAGCCAGCTTAGCCTCCTTGCGGTTCTCTGAGGACCTCCTGTGAGTTCCTGTGTGCCGCAGGTACACGCTGTGAGCAATTAGAAATTAAAGGAAGCTTGTTGTGGGTGGGACTGACTGTGTTAGCACAGTCTGGTGGAAGCACTTTCTGCAAGTACCATTACATTCCCAGAAATATGTTGGGAGGGAATAGATTTCTGTGCTTCCCTTGGCACTCATTTTAGGAGTGGTCATATGGAGGCCTGCAAATTAAAGCAGGCATCTTTCTAGCTAGCATAATAGATGTTCCACTCTTATCTGAACTTCTTTATTTTGCTAAATGTCTGGCAAATTTTTCATAAAGCTTATCTTAGAATCTTACTTGCGCTCTTCCCTCCAAGATGAAAATCTGCGCTGAAAGAAAACTGACCGTGTATTTGCTCAGATTGCTGCAAAACCTCAGTCCCTGTTCCTCTCTGCATAGGATGATGAAAGTGGCAGCTTTAAAAGGGCACTTTTCAAAAGTTCTTCTTGTTTTTGAAGATATTATACAATTAGCCTGTGCAAAGACCATCTCATGGTTAAGAGCAAGGGAATATCTTTTCATGTGAAGGCGGGCTTTCAACTGTCTTTTCGTAATAACCCATGTCCTATTATGTTTTTCCTTATATAGTTACTATTCATGTCACTGATGGTTTCACTTCTTCATGTGACTGCAGATAAAAGAAGAAATTTGAATAGACTGAATACACAGTGCTGATATTTTAATCCCTGTGAAATTTCATAACAAGGTCATAGCTATTGGCTATTGACAACCATATTTCTCTTGCTTTCAAATACATCCTTGGAAACGGGAAAGACTTCTTGCTGTTGAGCTGTAACACGTAACTGAGCTCTGTTGGTTTTTTATGAATTCAAACAAATATTTTGTGGAGTGGATGTCCCAGAACTTCCACATTGTTATTTTCTAGAGTAGTACTCCTTCCTTCCTCCCTCCTTTCCTTGCCATTTTTCTTCTCATTACATTCTCATAGCCTACATAAATGGGGATTTTTCCCTGTCTGTGCCCACATATCTGTATATAACAGAAATTGTATTGAACATAAGTTGCGGTAGACTCTGCATATATTAGTATAATGTATATTATCTTGGGAAAAAATATATAACGTACTCATCAGGAAGAGAAAATCAGATTCATGAAGTGTGAAATACAGTCCTTGACAGAGGTACAGCATAAGGCCAGATCTCTCTCATGTGGAGTGAAGCCCTGTGGAGCAGTGCTAAGCGATGTGCTGCTCCCCGCCTGGCTCCCTGTCTGTCACGGGGACGGCTTCTCTTGCTCTTCAGCCTAGCATGCTAGAATTGAAAAATACTTCTGCAAGTGCCACGCGCTTTAAGTCTAACATTTCTCTGTTTGGTATGCCAACTGAGGACATACAAAAAACCAAATTCATTCTTCCAAGAAAAAAAAAAAAAAAGGCCTATTGTTTGTAGGAACAGAAAAAAAGGGATAATTCTGGTCATGGACTGAAATGTTTGGAGTTTTTTTTACATCAACGTGTCAACATTTATTTGATTTTTTTTTAAAGTGTATTTTTATGAAGGGATGGATTAAGGTAAGCGGATTGAGCTGCTGATTTATGGGTGATGACAGGAGACGTTTTGTGAGGAACCGTGCGGTTGAAGTGTTGGTTAGTTAAGTGCATGGTTCAGCCATGCCTCCTGCAGTGCCAGAGCTGGAGTAGGAGCCAGTACCTACCTAAATGTCTTCTTTGGTTCTCATGAGCAGCGTAAAAATACATGGTTTGAAAAGTTAAATGCACACGTCCAGCTTAAATGTCTTTGACAGTATGGGCCTGACCTAAAGAGGTGCTGGGGCACATGGCGGCACAGGACGTGCCTGAGGTGGGATGGGTGCCGGCTCGCCCTCCCAGAGAGGGTCCTGTCCTCAGGCCCAGATGTGGAAATTGGATTTTGTCAGGGCACAGCAGGTAGAAATGAATGAAAGTTCATCCTATCCTCCTCAGTGTGCAGCAAGTGCTGTCAGCGAGTTGCGCCTGTACACAGACACATGGAAATGTCTTCTACAAAAGTTGTGGCATCTTTTAACATTAAGTCACCTTTGTGGAGTGTAGACGGGGAATATCTTAAATTTCCAGTCATATTTCCTTCAGAAACACGTAACCGATGAGGTGTGTCTCTGCAGAAGCTGGATGTGTGGTCAGGACATATTTGTGAGGCACCTTTGAGAGAGCAACCAGACTCGTGGTTGACCAGTGCCTGTGCAGGGACCTCATGTTCCTCCTGCTCTGTCAGGCTGAAAATATTCTTTAGACACAGTAGCAGTGAAGTAAGCATTTTAGCCTATCTGAATTTATCCTGTCTAGAGCAAAGTCATAAGATGAGCTTGCCTGTATGTGTCCTGCTTCTCATCCTTCAAAGGGGACCTGCTCCTGCAGCTGGGTGAAATGGATGGAGGCTTTAACAAGCCCCTGCACAGGTGTGGGATTTGCCATTTGCAACAAGTTGCAAGGGTTTTTTAATGATTAAAAACCACAAGGGATGCTATTTTTGTATGTGGTAAATGTATACTCTTTATCTACAGATAATGTTGAAAAATAAGGATTTGTTTTATAAATAACATCCCTATGCTGGATCCTGCAAACTTCGGTTTCACACTGATGTCAGAGAGACATTTGTGTAACTACAGAAAAAAGGATTAACCTCTTAATGTAATTGTAAGTAAATGGTTTGATTAATTCCATCCTGTCACTTGAGTTGGACCCCTCTGATGATGTTATCAGATGGAAACTTTTTCTAAAGATGTGGCAAATTACTGCGGTCATCAGCTTTGTGCAGGGGGCAGTCTGTCCTTTGAGTTCCCTGTTTCAGGACATGTATATGCACATCTCTCCTTAACATAGATGACATTCATGCAAGTGCAAAAAGATGTAAATACAAGCTTTTGGCTGCCCCGTGTTATTTAGATACAAAATAATCTTCTTGTAGGTAATGCAATAGAATTTGAAATATGAATTATGTAAAGCTATTGATTTTAGTTATTCATTAGAAACACAAATAATGAGAAGTTGAGGATTTAAGAGGAAATCAAGTAAAGGCAGGTAGATAGTGTTCTGAGAAGCACGTAACTGTAAATTTGTAAGTCTGCCTTCCATCACGCATAGTTCATTTGTTTCACATGATGCATTTCTGACATTTTACAAATAATACTTACTAATGTGCTGTAAACTGTACATGTATGTATAAATCCAGGCATTTTCAAAGTTAATCTCAGTCAGCTTAATCTTCTTTTGAGATATTTGCTGGAGAGCCAGCCTCTGAATGAGAAACATTCAACTGTTAATTCTCTATTCAGATGAGAAGATTTGATTCAGAAATGCACATTTACATACTGACAATGTTTTCCTGAGTATTTAAACCACAAGCTCAGATCTTCGATATGTTAAAGAGAGGGACGTGTATGTACATATCTGAGAACTTGTTTCACCAGGGTCCAAAACAGGGAGGTTAAATAAACCCCAAATTTCTCAAATGTAATTCCACTAAGTTACCAGGAAATGTATACAGCCTCTCATAATGAATTGTTACCTTAGTGCTGCTTTACCAATAATAAAAAAAAAAAAGAGAAAAAAATTTTATTAGGAAATTGTGTTTCCAGAAGAGATTAGAGGAGGATTGTTGTTTATTATTTAAAAGATGCAACAATGAAGTATCCGTGAATACACAGAGCATCAAAGCAGTGATTTTAATTGTTTCTGTATAAACATGGATAATTGTATAAGGAAGAGTGTTGCCCAAAATAGGCTCTTAACTTATTTATTCTGAACCAAAATTACAGTTTTACTGGTTCTTTCAATAGAAGCCCTTGTTTAATCAGTAATCCTTCACATCCACTAACTCTTTAATTTTCTTTTTCACCCACGTTTTTTGAAAAAGAGTAAATCTCCTAGACCTTAAGGTATCAATCCCTCTACAATCAGTTAAGCATCAGGAAAGAATGTACTTGAAATAGATTAGGTGGATAGCCGTAGCCATCGGCAGCAATCTTAGCCCTCAGAAATTTATTTACCATCATTTCTTCACTTTGCAATAGATCTGGCAGCAGTGTTTTTGTCAAATGCTATTTACTGAATCAGCACAGGAGCAAAAGGATAATACAGCTGTTCTTTGTTATACAGAGCCAGACCAGAGAAACTTGAAGAGGGCATGATGGCTTTAAAATCTATGAAGCAGTCTTTGGAAAAAAAGAGGTGGTTGTATGTCTGATCCCTGCTGTAGCCTGATAGTCTTGTAACCCAATAGTAATAGCTCTGGAGTTTCTACTAATTTATACAGCACATTTTGCTCCCTAACAGTGCAACCATGTCAAAGTATGCCAGGTGTGCACCTCGTATCTTAGGTAGATACCTTGTGAACTCAGGCTGCAACCCGAGATGAGTTCCAGTTCTCCTCCTCCTATTCTCAGCATCGTTCAACACGTAGGACACCAAGCAACAGCACTGCAAAGGTGACAGTGAGCTCTCTGTTTCTCACAGGCATTTTCTGTTTCAAAGTTTTGTTTATAACTTGCAGAAGCAATGCAAGATAGTCACGGCTTTCTTCTAAGGTTGTTTCAAAGTTGGAAGTTAAGTTGACATCTACCAGCAGCATATCTGTACCACCTAGTTTTGCAGGGATTTATTAATGAAGGTTTTTATTTATATTGCTTTCCTCTTGCTGTTGGCAGCTTTTCACATAGACACTTTCAAAGAATGGGTTTTTTCCTTTCCTGATAAATGACGAGTGTGTAGCCAGCTACCAGAGGGATTCAATCTGAAAAAAGCAATATCCTTAAATCCACTAAAATTGAAGAGAGCATATTAACTCTTTTCTTGTTACCTGAGCCTACAGATAAAGTTGTGTTAGGTGTGTGTACGTAATGACTACATCGCATCCATTGTATTGCACAAATGCCATTTTTCACTGTTGTCTCACTGGGTTTTCAAACCATCTAGAAAAACAGAAGATAAAATCATGATGCTAGACTTAAAGTGACTATTTGTATTGTCTCTATGTATTTGCCAATAGCCCACAGCCATCTTTCTCATCTTTCTGGTAATAACAGAAAAAGATTAAGACTAAGATTAGCTGGAGAGATAAGAACTGAGGAGAGGCAGCAGGAGACTCTAGTAATGACATACGAGCAGAGAAGAAAGTGAGAGTTGCTGCTTTGGCTCAAACACAGTGCCTGTTGCGAGGGAGAATTAGCATCCCTAAATTAACCTCACCTCCCTTTGCGAGGCACCTGTTGGAGCCTTTTTTCCCCTCTTCCTGTCGTCCTCCCTGCCAACAAAAATCTCTCTGATGCAAACTAAAAACACACGCTGAAAGTACCAGTCTGGGAAAGGCATGAGGTTGCCCATATGGCCAATAATTTTGTTTTGTGATGTGTAACTGTAGGACACATAAATACTTGCTTTTCTTAGGCAGGGAATCAAGAGAATGGATTTCAGCTAAGTGTGTTGTTTTTCATGCTGTTTTTCTTTGTTCAGGCAAACTTACTTCTTGTCACTATTTCTGTTCTGTGCTTCTCTGCCTTAGTCAATTTTTTAATTCCTTCACCGATTTTAATGTTTTTCTCTATATGCACTATTGTTTACAACACAAAAGCAAGTATTCTGCTAAGTAGGGTCCTTGGGGTATGTTAAGGTACCAGCCTTTTTTAATTCTAATCAGGGATCAGAACCTCTAAAGTGTTTACGTTTGCGGTTTCAGCAAAGTGTCCAGTGTGCTTTTGTCTGGTGTTTGAAGCAGCTCCACTCCACATGGTGAGCAGTGGCTGCTGTCATTGCATAGTTTCAGGAAGTCAAGACAGCACACCATCTTACATGGCCTGTGTAGGCAAGTAACTGCTTTAAACACCTGAGATCTCTCTTCTTGAAAAACCCCAAAACTTACAGAAGGACCGAGAATTAAAATAAAGAACAAAATGTCTGAAACCACAAAATAAAATATCCTGCTTCCTGCAGGAAACAAGGGTTATTTTTTTTTATTTAAGGAATGAATATGTACTTATATATTCCTTATATATATATAACATATATTTATTTGAATACAAAATAAACTTTAAAAAAATTGTTGTCTTTTTGTATCATATTTGTAGCTGACTGTCCCTAGTCAAAAAAAGGACCAGAATCATGTCTTGTCTCTTCTATTCAGTGGTGACTAGCTATAAATCATAGTGATGATCACAACGAGCAGGTATGATTAAGCAATATAAAGTCAAAACTATATACGAAGGAAAGAAAAGGAATTTTACCTTCCCTTTTTTCTACAGCTAATGCAGGGGAAATACCACATTCTGTTTTAAGTACTGTGTTAGAAAATACCATAGTTTTTAATGCTCTTCTGTTCTTTGTATTTCCAGCTTTATTTTTTAATCTTTTCTCTTAAAGGATAATTTGGTAACTTGCTTTCACACCAATGCTGTGTTCAATGCTTTCTGTGCAAAAGCAGTGGGTGCTGTCAAAAGTAAGGGGTTGGTGTATCTATCTGTAATTTCATGATTTCTCACAGACGGCAAAATCTTCTGATGAAAATTTTTGAACTCGTATTTATGCACGTCCTCATCCTGATTGCTTTAGAAGTTGCAATGAAACTAATAATTTGGAAGAACAAAAATTATTCAGCATTTAAAAATGATTAGGTTTTAAGGTTAATTTTAAATGCCCATCTTTGAAAATTCTGAATTGCATTATTGCTCTTCAGGCCTGAAATTAAGCCAATGAAACTTATCATATTGAATTCCAATTCAATCTGTACTGTTTTGCGATTTATTGTTATTGCTTCAAAAAGCAACAATGGAAATGTGACAGCACCAAGCCACTTTTGCTAAGTATCTGATGAACTCTTAATAGTTTTAGGAAGTCTATAGGTCGATCTCACACACATAAAAAGCAAACAAAATCTGAAAATTGCTGACAGAGATGCTCCTGTGACTTACACCACTTAAATGAAGGCTTCAGTGAGAAAATTGAGGACTGGCTCTATCTATGTAGAGTAATGAATATGCGAAGAAGATTGACCAAAGTAAAACAAATCCAGTTCTCCCAGTGGGCCTTCATGATAGGCTAAGGCTATGAAAATCCCTAGCTGAGGAGAACAGAAATCACTAGTTAAAACTTAAGAGAGTGGGAATGGGGGGAGATTACACAACGTTGTAGACATTGTGAGGTTCAGAGAACATAGAGGAGCATATTTTTTCATTTAAGGGAACAGTTTGAATGTTGCATTTGAAAAAGCTAAGCAGAGTATTCAGGAGCAGTACGCCTGGAACGGCAGTATTTCAGTACTTCAGGCAGAATGTCTGAAACAGCGAAAGTGACTGAAATTGCTGAAGAGAGCCCTGAAGGGCTTTTGTGGTATTGAGGATGCTGGATGGAGGGGTCTCCACACAGTTCACTGTCTGTATTTGGATTACAGGTGGCACTGCTTTCCTTGCAAATAAACTGTGTCCTTTTCTGTAAGTAATTTTGCAAAACATCTCGGACCTGCTGTCATATTCGGGTGTTCCTGCCAAAGCTGCTGGGAAAACTCACAGTATATAACACTGCCTTGGGGTGTACAACAGCTGGGCCACAGGCTGTGTCTGAGAAATGCATCAAAGCAGGGAACTTGGGTGCCAGTGGTGTACCTGAGAAGCTAGAGCCAGACAGAACCTGGGTGCAGCTCAACCATATAGAAACATATAGACCAAAACATGGTTTGATGAGTAGCCAATGAAAATGAGCCTGCCCCAGGCAGTGGCGGAATGTATGTAGAAACCCATGGGGGTTGCCACTAATGTCATTGGGAATATAAGGCAAAATGAGGCAGAGATATACTCAATCATATTTCATGGCTGATTTTTCTTGTACATTAAGAAGAAAAAAACCACATAAAATCATTGGTTGAGGCATTTTTAAAAGCTTTAACTAAAAAATGCATTGGCCTGCCTGCTAACAACACACTTCTTGTCAAATGTAACTGTACTGAAGTACAGTGTCTCCTGGACCACATGGAGGTAAATTTGCTTGAGTCATTCACTATATATCTGGACAGCAAGAGCGGGTTTCATCATACTGATGTAGATGTCTGATACGTAGGATGCAGGCATTTACATCTGAGCTAATCATCTAGTCTCCCTTTATAGTCAACAAAGAGAACAGGCACTCCCAGCGTATGATTCATCTCATCTAAAATAGGTCAGATGAATTGTACCCTCAAAGTGTCTCTTTTTCCTTATTCGCTGTAACAGCAGTCTAGGGTGAGTCGCTGAGCTGTCGATGTCTACATCAGAAGTGTGGCGAGTTGAAACCCTCACCACAAGATGAATCATGAGAGCTCTGTATAGTTGTGCTTTGTTCCATTTATTTGTGCATTCATAGTAAGGTTTAACCACAGGAGTGTAAAGTGACACTGCAATAAATCTGTAACTACTATCCATATCATCTAAACTAGAGCATGAAAGCACTGGTATTATTATTCTTGTTGTAATTAATTTGAATAGACCTCACACTATAAAGTGTTGAATAATATTGCTGTATTCTAACAGCTTAGCTCATTGCTCCCTGCACATCAAGTCTGATTTACCACGATGAGGTACACCTTTACGCTTACTGATTATCATGGCATTTGGGGCCAGACAAACGTACTGACTTAAGTGGGAAAAAAAAGCTGCTTTTTGCCTCGATGTTTCTGAACTTTCCAGATTAGATTTAATATAGATATTAAATTAATGGGAGAGCTATTTTTTTTCAGGAGAGCACTGCTCTGGTAGTAAGGAACCAAAGAGGTGAATGGAAGTATAGCGGGCAGTCTGGTATTTGACTCCAGAGAAGGAATTGCCCTGTTGTACAACACAGTGACTGACAACAGAGCTCTGCTAATACAGAACATTTTCAAAAGATACACACTGAAAATTTTCCAAAGCTGGTGCTTTAGCCATGAAGTCACATAAATACTTTGATACAATGTACTAGGACTACTGGCTATGAATTATGAATGAACTTCGCCAGTCACCATGGAACTCTGATTGCCCAGCCATTGATTACCTGCTGTCATTTGATAGTGTCTGGAGAAGACTGCTAAATATAATAAAGCGTCCCGTGCAGGCTTTGGGAATTATGATAAAAAGTTGACAGGATAATATTAAGAATTCTGGATTGTATTCTCCTGAGCTTAAAGGAATAACTAAACCTGAACAAAAGTACTGGAGGAATGAAAAACTACTGCAATTATAAGGACCTGTTATGTCATGCAAATTCTTTACCTTCAGCCTGATTAAAGGTCTTCAAGCGCGACGGAACAGAGCTTGAAAACTGCCAGGATTATTATTCTGTAATGCCATGGTGAAGCTAGTGAATATTTTAGAGACTTACTGAGTATCCTTGCTGTCAATTTGTAGTGATGTTCTGCCTCTTTGAGGTACCAAAGGGGGGTGTTTATGCAGCACATTTACTTTTCCTAGTAACCGGCATTCTAATGCAGTGAAGGTCTCCAGAACTGACATGAGTGAGATAGTAGAAAGACCTCAAGAAGATTAGAAGCCTGTTCTCTAATATATTTTTAATAAACAAGTGATCACCATATTTTGTCTGGGAGCAACCCAACAACATGATTCTAGAATAGTTATCAGAGTACAGAAGTACTATGTTTCTGAGTAATTACTGTTTGAACCCAAACTAGTATTACATAGCATTGTACCTACTATTTAATTGCCTAATAGTCTTTTAAGTCAGAGGATAATAAATTTATTTTAAGGACTGCAGGCCAATATTTAACTCACTCATAGACTAGCACAAGAGAGGAAGGTTAGACACTGGTAGATACATAACAGTTTTCACATTTTGCTGTATAAAGCATGCAAGTATATTCTTCTTAAAGAGACGTTCTGGTATTACGTGGGAAGCATTTAGCATTTAGCATGCTAAAATCATTTGCTACATTTTTCTTAATAATTTTTAACCTATCTGACTAAATTGAAACAAACATAAACCCTGCACAAAATCTACCAGAGAAAAATCACAGACTGGACAACTTTCACGGAATGCTGGAGCCTTGTCTACCCAATTTTAACAGTAATGTGCAAGAGCGCCAAGTTCAGACCAGCCCGGATTCTTTCTGTGGATTCATAATTTGCTTTGAGTTGTAAAAGCTGAATTTCAAAATATTGGAAATAGCATTTACTATTCAAAACATGCAGTAAATCAAACAGATCAGTCTACGTTGTGCATTGCTAGCTATTTGAACAAAAATCAGTGAGTGAAAACAATATATGACAGAACAAAGCGATAACTAAGCCAGATGACCTTTTTTTCCAACTGCACTGTGCTATATGGCTATGTATACGTAATTCAACTTCATTTGGTATTGCACGGGAATGTTCCACTTGTATCGCAGTCGGGTATCTTGCTGGTTTTATGTTCCAGCGATTCCTTTCTTAAGGTGTGATAGTAACCTTCTGCTTATGTCCTACTAGCAATGCAAATGAAACTTCATTCAAATGAAAATACAGAAAGAACACTTGAAATGAGATTTTTTTTTTCCTGAGAGTCATGCTTTTCTTTTGATGAGTGAACTTGATAAAAGGCGTATCACCCACCCACAGCCCCCTGCCTTCTCTGCGTTTCACTGATAACGTGACCCACCACGCTGAAACAGTATTATTTCCTGAAAGGCTGTAGGCAAGCATGATGATGAGAAGACAAAGAAGGAAGTGAATGTTAAACAGAAGGGGAGAAAAAGAAATTATGCATATGTATGAGGAAATCAGAAAAAAAAAGGTTAAAAAAAAAAAGTATGGGTAGAGTTTGATACAATAAGGGGAGAAATAAGTGCATATTCCTTTTAAAGCATCATAGAATACAGAGGAATAATTCTATCCACATCATTACTCAAAATTCCCACCAATTTCTGTGGGATATGAATGTGGGAAATGAGGACAGATTTCAATGACATTAGCATGAGGTTAATGTTAGTATAATGGAGTTCATATTTTGGAAGATGTTTGAGAGTAGGCAAAACAATCCTTTTCAGAAGTTGTGTTTAAAAATTATCTTTGCTTAAAGGAAGGGCAAATGAGAAATAAAAAGCAAGGGTATTTTATATACATAGAACTTAACTGGTTTTAACATAATTTCAGGATTTTTTTTACATCTATCTATATACACACACTCTTTATTCAGTTTGCACTTTCCACAAGTATGTAAGAAAATGGCATTTAAGAATAATTCCTTGGTGATAACATTTACAAGCAAAGCTAGTTACATTTGTAATCAAAGGAGGATTGGGGGCAAGAAAAGTATCCCAGCAGAGGAATACCAGTCCTTCTCAAACATATGACAATACTCTTAACAGACTTCAACAGGGGTGGATTCCCTGCTCTATGTTTTTCTTTCAACATAACTTTGAAATCTTCCTCATTGCCAGTCACATCACTTCTTTGAACGCGTGCCTCATTTTCACTCTGTAATTTTATCCCATGAAGCTCGTTGTTATTCTATATTCTCTCTACCATGAGCAATATCCCACAATTCATTGCCAAACCGAGCAAGCTATGGGCCTAACTGTGACAAGAGAAGGAAGACTACTTACTGTTAACAGATATGATAGGTGAATAATAAATCAAAGCAAGAACCTGGGCAGCCAGCATTCATGCATTTTAGCATGTTGGATGAATTTGGAAGCGTGGAAAATCAGAATGCTCTTGGGATATTTTGTTTTTCTTTACCCTAAACCACTTCTTAATCACAAAGTTAAGTAATCTAGTATTGGCAAATGACAACTTGGTGCACAGTTTTCCCTGTGAGACTACATACTAAACAGCCATGCCAGACTTTTCAAACAGAATATGAATTATCATTTGTATTGCAACACTCGTTATTTTAGAAGTGATTAATTATCATCTAGAGTCTGGTCTGTGCCCTAGGGAAATATTTAGACCTGTACTTAACTTTTTAGATTGAGTAATGTACCTAAAGCTATTTATGTTTCCTTCTGGATCAGAACAGATTTCTCAATCAGTACAAATTTTTCATTGAATATCATTTTGTTCAGGATCATAGCAAATGTGGGGTGATTCACAGAATTTTCAGGTGTGGTGATGAAACTTCTAAGCAACTGCAAATAGCAACCATTCTGTCGTCTGTGGCACTGACCCTCTACAAGTATAGCTGGTGAGAGGGAAAGGCCACTCAAAACTTAGGTGAAGTGACACTGGAAAAGACCTCAGTCTGATTGAGAATATCTGAATAGCTGTCATGTATCATATGAATTTCAGAGGCCTTATCTGATCTGTTATGGTAGGCTGTTGAAGCTTCTTCAAAATAAATAATCTAATTGCTTTGGGCTGTCTGACATACCAGTTTGCACCAACTGACACTAGTAACTGGAGAGTGCTAACTAAAAGTAGTGGCAGATACAGATTTTAAAAGAAAAAATCCAAGGTAAATGATTCAATAGTTTTGGTAGAAAATCATTGGGAGGTTGTTATTATTGAGAACATTAAAAATCATGTTTGTCTGTTGCATGATTTTTTTTTAATGCATTGCTGTTCTTTTGCACTCCATTGAAACGGTTCTTGCTAAAGAGTGTACTTACCTCTTCTTAAATCTCAAAACTATCCTCTTTGATATATTAGCTGTTATCAGTCATATTCTTCTTTCTAGAATCTTATTTTTTCTTGGTTTCCATGGCCTTATAATTTCCCAGATCTCCTCTTACCTTTTGGACCATGACTTCAGTCAGTGCTTTGGAGGGATCTTTCTTGGTACACCTCCACATCATCTCTTCCCTTTTTATTTGCAATTATACCTTCAACTGCTGTCTCTGTACATGCAGCTCACAAACCTGCTTCATTAATCCAGACCTTCTCTTTCCCATCACACTAAGGTCTCTGTCTCTCAGATGGTCCCTTTTGAATGATACTGGCTATGTCTCTACCAGCAGATAGCATGGAGTGGAGAAACAGGGGCAGATCAGGAAAGCAAAAGAGGTGGTGCCAAGGACCTCACGCCCGCATTGTATGCATTGCACAGAGAGGTTATTTCGGACTAGCTGTGATCTAGTAACATGGACTGGATGCCCACTAGCAGTTGAAGCACTGCTTGGAGCAAAAGCACAGATGCAGTCTTTGAACACGGAGTTAGGATTAGTTTCATCTGAAAGTTCGTGAGCTCTAAGACTGCTCTGCAGCGCAAACTACAGCCCAGTAAGTGGAAACATCCTTCTGAAAGAAACACTGAGTGCTCTCTGCCATGCTTCTTCTCATACTTAAGAGCTGTCTTTTGGCAGATGTCTATAAAAAATCTTGAGAATTATTTGGGTGTTAATCTACTATGGCACAACGTACCATGCTGACCAGTTGCCTGCCTCTTTTAATTAAATTGTGAATTTTTTGAGGTGTCATCTTCTCTTTTCCTAACACTGATGCAGCTGGTTAATAGTTATTTTCTTATAAACGCAAATGTATGATTATGATTGTATTCCTATTGCAGCTGATCTGCTGTCATCTCTTTTCTATTTCCAGAAAACTTCTCATGTCTTTGTTGTATAAGAAATCTGGGCAGTATAGCTCAGCTACAAGCCAAGGATTGTAAGAACTGTTTCAATTAACATAATCTCCCAGTCACAAACAGCACAATCTTTGTCATTGGAAAGGAGAATTATATAAGGTTGCTTCTAGCTATTGTAGTAATTTTGGAGTTGTGTGGTTGGGGGGAGGGTGTTCATTTCTTTTTTGTGCAGTTAAAGCACAGAATTGTAATGCCTCAAATGTTGTGTTATCATTTAGTACTATGCATTCATTTCATCACTAGGATACAGACCTGTGTTTAATAAGAGTGGTATAATTGGCCAGCAGTGGCTCTCGTAGCTATGCAAAAGACGCTAGAAGATGTGAGAATGACCACACAGTCAAGACAACAGTATTGCCAGGTTTAACTATACCAGCAAATTTACAGGAAAAGCTGCAAGGCAGCATTAAATGACAAAGGAGGAGAAAAACCTCTACTTAAGCTCTGTCATCCGGAAGACTGACCAGGATATGTATCTCTCAGTTCACTCCTGCCTGTAAGTCAGTGTGTCCTTTGCTTGACCAAGCTAGCCTCCATGAGACCGGCCACTATTTCTTGTGTCCCTGTGTCCCCAGCCATAAAGGATTGTTGGACATCTCATGGATTGGTTTGTTTTGGGGGTTTTTGTATGTATCTTAGTCATAACTGTGTAAATTAGGAACTAGTGTTACAGAAGAAAAATACTATGAGAGTGAGGGTATGGGCACTGTTCAACTGGACCAGATTCCCGCTCACCACTCAGTATGGCTACTCACTTAAGCCCTCTGGACTGCTCTTCAGGGACACCTCTGTCTTTCCCTCGACAATACACAGGTGCTTAAGGAGAATTCAGGCCACAAAAAGTATTATCCTATGTATTTCTGTGGGTCATACAGGTTTTGTGTGGCAGATCAGGTCTTTAGAGACCTAGACAAGAGCCCTACACATTGACTCTTCCCTAGCAGACTTCCCATTCTTCCTTAGCAGACTTTTTCTTGCCCTTAGAAGACTTTCTTTATCAGTAGTTGATACTAAGATTTAGATTTATGAGAAGAAAAGATCAAATATTTTTCTTAGGTGTTGTCATCCCGAGCATGCTTTCATAAGGACTCAGCTTCATTCTTTCAGACTTTCTGAAAGTAGGCCCCATACTGTTCCTGTGCTACTTTCTCTTAGGCAGAAAGTAAGAAACATTTCAGCTCTTCTAATATGGTTTAGCTGCTTTGAACTGGCAGCTTTGTTCCAAAGAATGTTTGCAACTAAGACTGTACCTTGTTGTGTGCGTCTGCTGTACATGTACACACGTGGTTTGTCCATACTTTGGGATTTGGATCTCTGAACAGCAGTGTTGTTGCCTATCTGAGGCTAGTATAACACCAGACTAATACAGTATGTGTTACTAAAGCTGATTTTAAATTTAAAATTACCATCAGTTTGCCCCTTTTAGTCACTTACTAGTCACTGTTTATACTGATCTGTATTCCTTTTTTTTCCCCACTCAGATGTTGCAAGAGCAATTGAGTTACTCGAGAAACTGCAAGAATCTGGAGAAGTACCAGTACACAAGCTACAGTCCCTAAAGAAGGTGCTGCAGAGTGAGTTTTGTACAGCTATCAGAGAGGTATGAAACTGAGATTCTTAATTATTTCTCAGAATAACATCCTTCTCCTGAAAAGTGTATTTGCCTTTCAGTGCTGGAGAAGAAGGAGTACCTTGTATAAAGGATGATGGATGTGAGATGTGTCTGTAGCTGCCTGCTACTGTGCAGAATGCTGAAGTTACTGAAAAGCAGACACAGAACAGTTGCGTCAGCAAGGCATCAAGCCTTAGGCAATTAGGCTTGCGAAGGAGAAAGGGTGATTAATCAGTGCTTTAATATTCTGCTCATGCTGTTTCAGGGTCTGTGCTAACCTGTACAGAATTGTGCTGGGATATGAGGACATGCCAAGTTGGGTCAGTGCAAGCTTAAATGCCTCTCCTTTGAGGTCAGGTGTGTGATAGGGATGTGCTGATAAAATCAGATTGCACTGAGAGACAAATGGTGCAAGCACTGAAGTTAACTGAAGCTGACAGAAATCTTGCCGTTGAACTCAGTGGTGAGGTCCCAGTGGGTCTTGCTGCACGTGTCAGAAATCCTTGTCAGATTGCTGAGAACTGCGATTGTTACCCTGCCAGCCATGGTCAGGGCCGCCTTAAGCTCTGCCCAACAGTAGATAAACGATGATTGTTTTCTTCTAGTCAAGCTAGAGAAGAAGCACCCCCCTTCCTACATGCATACAAGCAGTATCTTTAAAGCAGTTAAATTACAAATACTTCTGTTACAAGTTTCTTAGACAGAAACCATGAATTAATACAACATTGTGTCAGACTGCATACCTACTAAACTGAGTGCTGTTAGCCTGCCAGACAGAAGCAGCTCTAAATGCCCTAATGAAGGCAACATCTTTTCAGCAGAAAATCTGTAACGACTTCTGTTTCAGTTTATTTATCTACTGCCTGGAACTAATCCTCCCTCGCTGAAATCAATGGGGAATCTAATGTTCCCTCAATGGTAGCAGGGTTGAACTCCTGATAACTAGGCAACAGCAACGCATTGATTGAGTGGACTGCTGGGTGGCTGGAAGGAAGGGAGAGAGGAACAGACATTAGTTTAATAAGCAAAATGCAGCACACTCTTTGTTTTATGGAATATATTCTTCAATGTGAGAAACAGAGAGAGGCTTCCACTTACTTAAATGGCAATTTTCAAGGCTTTTTAAAGGGAATAGTGTTCCATGACAATAAATAATGGCATTACGTACCCTGAAAAGCTGATACTCTGACAAGTCCTTTCATTTAACCAACTAAATGCTTCTTTAATTGACCACAGATTATTGAAAAATTGTGGGGTTTTGGGTTTTTTTCCATATAGCAGAGCCTGGTACTCCAATTGTTAAAGGCAGTTTTCAATCTTTGCAGTATCATCAGTGAAATCTTATCAAAATTATATTCATCCCTGGAAAACAGTCTTAGCAGAAGAAGACACAAAGCTTGTTGAAACAGGTACAGAGCCTAGGAAGCAGGAAAATGGCTTAGAAAATGCACTCTCAGTTCAGCGAACTGAAAGCAGATTTTGACAAAATCATGCAGTGGCACAAAAGGTCTTTATAGAGTGTTGTGTAAAGACAACCTGCACATGGCAGACCTTCTAATTGCTGTTGGGTTCTTAGAATCAAGTAATAGTCACTTTAAGAAGCCTGAATCTAGTTGTTACACAAGAATGGAGTGATGATGAATGAGCAGTTAGATCACTTCTACCAACTTCATAAACAAAAACATTTATTTCTTTTTACATATTTTATATAGAATCGTAGAATCATAGAATCCCCTCGGTTGGAAAAGACCTTTAAGATCATCGAGTCCAACCATTAACCTAGCACTGCCATCCCACCACTAAACCATGTCCCTAAGCACCTCATCTATCCTTCTTTTAAATACCTCCAGGGATGAGGACTCCACCACCTCCCTGGGCAGCCCATTCCAGAGCCTGACAACCCTCTCGGTGAAGAAGTTTTTCCTAATGTCTGGCCTAAACCTGCCCTGGCGCAGCTTCAAGCCATTCCCCCTCGTCCTATCGCCTGTTACCAGGGAGAAGAGGCCGACCCCCACCTCACTACAGCCTCCTTTCAGGTAGTTGTAGAGGGCAATCAGGTCTCCCCTCAGCCTCCTCTTCTCCAGGCTGAACAACCCCAGTTCCCTCAGCCGCTCCTCGTATGACTTGTGTTCCAGACCCCTCACCAGCTTGGTTGCTCTCCTCTGGACATGTTCCAGCAACTCAATGTCTTTCCTGTAGTGAGGGGCCCAAAACTGAACACAGTATTCAAGGTGCGGCCTCACCAGCACCGAGTACAGGGGCACGATCACTTCCCTACTCCTGCTGGCCACACTATTCCTGATACAAGCCAGGATGGTTTTGGCCTTCTTGGCCACCTGGGTGCACTGCTGGCTCATATTCAGGCGGCTGTCAATCAGTACCCCCAGGTCTTTTTCCACCAGGCAGCTTTCCAGCCACTATATATATATGTAATATAACCTATCTAATATATTACTATCAGAGAACAAAATTTCTACATGCAAAAAAATTACTAGTGCCACTATGTATGTAAATCTTTTCTTAGAAGAAATCTTCAAATATAAGAGGCCCAGTAACAAATCTTTTCATTTAGGGAGAGTGGGAGAATTGACATATATACATTGCTAGTACTTAAGGTTGTTCAACATGTGGCTCCTCTTATCAGTTACTTACATTAAGCCCTTGGCAAATGTTTAGACTGTAACTCTGTTTTTTACCACCAGTTGAAGAGTTGTTGGAAAATTGCAGAAAATCATTTCTTCTGTTTTTTAAAAAAACTAGTAAGAAAAGCATGGAATGTTTTGGCCATGTTACATTGTTAGACATCTCCAAGCACTGCAGCAAGGCTTTGGAGGGTATCTGAGCTGGGTCTTGCTGTTAATCAGGGATGCCCTTCTCTCATGTCCTCCAGGTACACTGGAGTTTATGAAAGACTGATAGCTACTTTATTGAATGGCATAGTCTTTTCTGATATATATTTGTGCTGGAGATAGCTGAGGCTAGACAGCATTCTGCCTGAGAATGCTCCCTCCCTTTGTTTATCTTCTCTCATCCTGAGTGCAAGACTTGAGAGTGTGGCGACTAGCTTTTAATTCCCTCTGTTAGCACCTACCTAGACCAGAGGAGAAGAGTTGTTGACCTTGCAAGAGAAGGCGTGACGGTCAATTGGATGTAACGAGAAAAGCGGGAGTTGTTTGGAACACAAGAGCTTTCCCGGAGAACACAGTGAAGCAGGCCGGGTGTGAGCAGTAGGTAGGAGTAATCGAAAGGGGATGAGGAGCAGTGGCAGGCTTTGTATTAGTATGCAAATTCTGGAAGAGGCTGCTTATTATACGCATGCAGAGTTTCAGATCTGCAGTGTGGTGTGTTCATTGTACAATGCAAGATCTGAGCCTAACTTTCTTTAATCAGAAAATCTAGTAAAAGACGTTAAGGCTGACTCCCATAGTCCATAAACTCCATAATGGAGAAGCTTTGGAAAATAAACATTTTCTTTTCCAGTCTAAGAAATTATGGACACTTCACTATCCAGTGAGTTTGATAGTTAAAATATGCCCCAGAGAAACTCAGTATTGGGCTGACTGCAGGTGAAAGGATCAAACATAAAATATAATCTACACAGTGTTGATTGAATATGACTTTCCCCTTCTACAAGCAGGGATTCTTTAACTACAGGAACAGGTCACTTTTATGATCAATTAGCCTTTAAAAGTATGAGGTATTTCATTAGCTGACATACATTCCAGTCTAATGTGTAGGAATCTACTAAATGGCTGTAATTAATTGTATTTATGGAAACTTATTTAGTAAATTAACCCACCAGTTAAACTCCCTGCTCTAATATCCCATAGAAATAAAACCTTTTTAAAGTGACTGAGTGAATGAAATTTAAACAGAAGTACTTTGGCATTTTTGTAGGATGCTATGTCAGGAAATGGTGATTAATGGTTTTCACTTAGCTAAATATAAGTACCACCAACAGAAATATTCTGTCTGTTTTGAAGGTATTTATTTTCCAATCCCCACCAAAAAAATTAACGAAATGGTCACGTTAAAATTGAGTTTTGAAAAAAAAAAAAACAAAACACATAAATTGTGTTTTAAAATGAGTTGTTTCAAAAGCTCCCTAGCTACATGAAGATTAATAGCCTTCTATAGCCTTGTCACCTGGCAAAAGATGCATCAATCTTGTCCATTATACCATTAAGTCCTTTACCTTTCCATGTGTTTTTGCTGTTTATTCAAAGCTGTTACTATTTTAAAGTCTTCTTATTCCCTGGGGGTTACTGGAATAGGTGAAGGGCAAGGCTGTGAAAGTGAATGCATAATTGAACTACTGAGAAGGTACATTCATGTGGAAGATAAAACTAGACAACCTGAATTGATAAAGTTACTTTAATTGTTGTAAGTCAGTAAAAAGGAAGTTATGAGAACTGTAAGATAAGGTGAACTTCTGGTCCGGCAAGAAACCTCAAGAGCTGTAGGCACAGAAGATAGAATAAACAGTCGAGCCAAACACACTAAGTCATCAACAAGAAAATGTGGCATACCTTAGCAGACTATGGGAATTTCATTTACTGTTAACATCTGGTAATCAGTACTGAAACACCAGGAGATTAACGGTACAGATTGATAAACCCATGCATCTCCTGATGAGCAGAAGTTTTCTTTCAGGTTGATTCTCCAGTTTCTATTTTTGTATGTTAAATATGTAAAATTCAGGTGTACCTCGCTTTCCTCCCTGCCTTCTGTCGCTACTCCATTTTCCATTTCAAGATCAAATCTAATGTTTTTCTCTGTGGATATTATTTAAAAGAAAAATCTGACTGGTAAATAGCTATGGTGAAACATTTATCAATATATGAAGTAATCAAATCAGAAAGTCTTTATAAAAATGTGGTGTGGCAAGCAGACACACAAAAATAACTTATTACTTCATTCTGTGGTTTTATGACTCCCACCAAAATATCAGAACACAAAAGAGCAGTTTTGCAGGACTGGGTCACTGACAATCATTTCTTAAAAGGAAGAGCATCAACACAAAATACTGTTGTGTGTTCTGTATGGAATTAGTCTATGGAATAGCATGTTGTCTTTGAAAATAGTTCAGTTTGTAGTTCAGTAGTTTAAAACTTTTAAACTTACTATAAAATTATCTTGTGGACAGAGCATCCTGGACATTTAAAGACCGCTAGTGACTTACAGGTAAAAAAATGGTAGTGGCAGAACATTGACCCATTTCTGAGTTCTGGATACCCCCCAGTTACTTTACAGATATATTTGATTATGTTCTATAATATTAAAAACATAGTTTCACTATATGCTAGGTAGGATAGTTCAACAAGCCTTGTCGGTATATTGGAATGATTTCCTTTAATTAATAATTTTCATTTTCGTGCCTTAGCGATCTGAACACCTGGAATCCCAGTGCTGCAGATGTGCAATGTGTTATTATCTGGTCATTTCCTCAAGCTGCCTACCTGCGCTTTTCATTATTAACCCTGAATTATGTCTTTGCAAATATCAGGGAACCAGAAGAAGGCTGCTGAGTGGTAAAAGCTGAGTCTGGTGATACTGTGCTTTACTGTGCTGCAGTGTGTGACAGCAGGAGGCTGGCTGGAACCCTTAGCTGTTCACTTCAGATATCCCAGTACGGTGGTGTACTCCATTTTAAGAGGCTGCACTAAATATAACAATCTAGGTATTAGCTAGACTCAGGCAAAACTTGTCATTAATTCTTTTATTAAAATTATTTAGGATTTTAATGTAGGAGTCATTTAAAGCCCTGGTTTCGTTTTGTTTCAAGAATCTTAAGATTTATTTGTTCAGTTTGCAGCGTAATGCAGTTCCTCCACCTACCAGATCTAGCCTCTGAAAAAAGACTTCCATTGTTTTCTGCCTGATGAATCCCATTCCCTGTAAAAATAGAGGTTCACCAGGCCAAACTCTCTTGGTTGGCACCAAGGGTAGCCCCAGAGTTCAACTTCTGCCCTGTGTTACTCTTTCTTTTCACTGGGAGCTGAGTATTTGTGACAGGAGGACAAATATAATTCTAGTCAGTCTCTCATCTCCACAGGGCAATCCCAGCTTTTGAAGTTTTTAAATTATA
Organism: Gorsachius magnificus; assembly: GCA_034008185.1. Classification (NCBI taxonomy): domain Eukaryota; kingdom Metazoa; phylum Chordata; class Aves; order Pelecaniformes; family Ardeidae; genus Gorsachius; species Gorsachius magnificus. The sequence continues at coordinate 173,497,475 of CM067081.1, forward strand.
AGATGCAACTTTGGAAAAAAAAATGGGTATTGAGAAGATTTACTGCTGTAATTCACAGCACAGAACTGTGATTAAGGCTCAATAGGAAGCCTGACATCTGAAGTCCCCTACTGTCACATTTACCCACGCAAAGGGAGGTGTTGGTCAGGATTAAGCTAAAGTGGTATGTTGGGCTTACTAATAAGGCAATTAGTAAACAAAAGGGCAATAGGACAACTCTTACAAGTAAAGTGAGCAAGATTTAGCAGCTTAGATTTGTAACTCGGGCCATAAAAGCAGTATGGTTCTATTAGCATGATGTCCCGTTAGGCTGGCTGGGAAGCAAAGTTCTCCTTAGGCTAATCTGATACCTTGTTATACCTTGTTCTGGTATTCCAGATAGCTTTTTCAGAATTACTGCACCATTAATTTAGCAGTAGCACTTATGCAGCAGCAAATACGGAATTCTGCAAATTGACCAAATTCATTCAGATTTTCACATGCTTATGCATGGATTGATTTGTACCTTTTCATTAAAAATTGGCATTCCTGGATGCTAGTTGTAAAGTTTCAGCATTTTGTCTTTTTTTAGGTATTGGGGTGGATTATAATGTCAATTGAACCAGTACAGCTTATCTGAATTCTAGGGCTGTGTAGCATTCGCAAGAATCTTCTGCTGTACCTTTCTGCCCCTTTTCCATTACCAGTGTCCCTGTAATGAAATGCCACATAGAACAATGATAAAAATTTCCACTAAATCAGTACCTCCATCACTGTTTGGAAAGGGCATTACTTAGCTTCATTCAAAGATGACAGTATGGCAAAGTAGTAATGTTTTCATGTTTTACAGAGTTTTGCTTTCCCTCTCCTAGATACATGTATGGTATCTATAATGATGAGTTGAAAGAAGGTTTTGTAATGTATGTAGAGTAGGGCAGAAAAAATTTCAGAAGATGGGCTGCCTGCTTTTTGTCCTACCACCATGCTGTATTAGGCATTTAGAAAGTTCAGCAAAACGCTTAAGTTAGCAGTAAACACAGATTTTTCTTTTTTGAATTACCCTACTGTGTTCAAATATGTGCTATTTTTTAGAGTGAATGTAGCCAGAAATTACACAGATTTTGAGAAACAATGAAGTTTCGTTTACCACTTTACCATAAAGGATGGAAGCATTACTCTGTTGCTTGCAAGCCCTGGATGGCATGAATAAGAACTTTTGGAATTATTACTTTGTCACTCAGCAGATGGCCTTCATTAATGGCAATTATATGAATTTAACAAGCTGCCCAAGCATTATCTGGGAGAAGGCATTATTAAGCCTCTGTGCAATTACTAAGTCCATACGACTTCCATGACTTCACTGCAGGAGATTTAAAACAGCTGCTGTTGTCACTCTTTTTTAGCTGCCTAGAGCTAAATACATTGATTTCACAGATGTAGTAGCCTCGAATCTGGGGCCAGACCATGTCACTGTTTTTTAATCAGTGCTTTCTCCCATTGGTCTTGATTAAAGATCAATTTTCAGAGTCAGCTGATGGCTCTATATATACTTACATTTGTGCTCTGCTTGCATAGTCGTGCCTGTCACAAAAGAGAAATATTTTAGCATTGCAAGAGTCCTGCAATGTATAGAATCAAAGCAATGACATATCTTGTTCATATCACAGTTTATCTGGATTGCTGTACCATGTTTATTAAACCTCTCTGGTGAGTGGTGCTCAGGTGATGTTCAGTTGCGTGTGCTGCAGAAGGTGATGCCAGTGGGCGATGCACCTCAGCATCTTTTTTGTTTTCCTCACATTATCATTTTAGTTTATTGCTGCAGTATCATACTTGATTATATAAAACCCCTAAGGATAAACAGAATAGCCTCTGCTGCAGTTCGTCTCAAGCCTGCTTCTTCCTCTTGAGAGAAATCAGCAGCAAGGTGAACTACCAAGGAATATTTATGCTGACAGGTTGTTGGAAGCCACTGCACCACTGTTTCTGCCTTGATGGAGCCTCAGTATCCCCCTGCTTCCACTTAACTGAAGTCACTGAAGAGACTCCTGAGAAATGCTGCTCAATCTCCATTTTTTAATTGTGCCTGCAGAAAAGAAAAGAAATTGTAAAACTGTTTTAAAACTCCATTTTAGCTACATTTTTTTGGTATTTAAAACAAGAAACATCGGCAGTTTTCTTCCTTCTCACTGCCTTTTCAGCTCAGTAGGAACATTTGAGATGAACTTGCATGACGGGCTCAGGTTGTGTCGTGTTTCATCCAGGTGCTGATTTTGGCAAGGTTTTGCCAAATCTGTTAACGTTTGGAGTATGGCTCTTGCATACTGCAGCCCCAACAGCATATACAGGCTTACTGATAAAGTGGAGGAAATTAGTGTTTATTAATGCCTGGCACATTTTTGAACTCAAAAGTAACTGGCAGTGAGGGCTAAGAGAGAGAGTTTTAAATTATGAGCTATGAATTTCAAGTGGTCTTAAGGGAATTAACTAATCACACATGTTGCTATTTCTTTTGATGCTGTTATATTGCAGTAGAAACAGAAAAAGAGACTTTCAGGACAGTATTTTGCTAAAGTTTAGTGACTGCAAAGCATACAGTTTCTGAGACACCTGTAACATCATCTTCAAAGATGCCAGGTTGTAGTTGTCATTGACTTAAAGCAGAGTGTAGAACAGCGTGTAAGGAATGTGAATTAAACTACATGACCCAATCATATTATTATTGTTCCTAATAGAAGTAATTTTTATTTGCAAATAAAAGTCTGTTTTTCATTATTCTTAAGAAGGTGCCAAGCAACTTCCTATTGACTTAGTGTCAGAATGATGTTTCCAGACAGAATAGATATTGGAGGGAAGAAGAGGGGGCCCACAGAGGTCTTGTGTGTTCTAACAGCAACACCAGGAGTGCTTCAACTGACTCATCCAATATGTGCAGAGGATGTGACAGCATGCATTTCCTGGTACATCTGCTACGTTCTTCTGCTCACACAGAAGGGAGGAAAGAGATTCTGGCCCCAGCCTGTAACCCCTGTTGAGCTGATTCTTGGACAGGCGCAGTCTCATATGGCAAGAACTCAGGGACCAAAACTTGGTTCAGCTTTCAGACAGCAACACAGATATTGTCAGAGCAGAGTGAGCACCACCCTTTTCCACACAAAAAATGCCAGAGCAAGTAATTTTTTGGCATTTGAACTGGAGCCTCCATGAAGTATTCCACCCTAAATTAAAATATTATACCCTTACGGTGATTATACTTCATTTATTTTTAACAACATTTCAGGCCTGTGCTGTTTTTTTCTTACTGCCTAAGGGCAACTTAATAATGCATCAAGATTTGGATCATCACTTTGGTAAAACTGACCTAGTTTTCTCTATAACCTCCACCCCCCAAAGAAGAAAACTTTTAAATAAAATATCCTCTATAAAAATATAAAGGCCAGCATTCATAACATTTCTTCCACATGTTCTGAAATTAAAACTGTCTTATCTCCCCAGGTTGTTAAACGAGACTGAGTTTCAGTTTTTAATGGGTTAGCATCCCTACTGCATGTGGCAACCTCCATGCAGTGTTACTTCATGGAAAGGGATTATTATGAAAATTGTGAAAATGATATGCAGATCTTTGGTTTTGCAAATAGACACCAAGAGTTTTGCCGGTGCAAACATGTAACTGTTCACAGGCTAATGAAAGCTTGTAATGTAAAAATATTCAGAATGCCAACAACCTTGAATGACCACATTCTGTCAGATATAAATAGCTCATTAATACAGACTAGTTGTCACAAAGCAGCTTTTTCTACGAGTTGTCCAAATTCAGTAGCTGCAGGAAATAACTTATGTAATACAGACTTTTTGGTACTCCCAGTAAGCCCTGTAATAGATCACATGCCTTCCTCTCAAAGGTGCTTTTCAACCATTTCAAACTCACTGTACTCATAGGCATCCACCAGCTTGTACTTTTGACACCAACAGAAGAAGACCTTTTGTCAGCTTGCTCTCAGGGACAGAATGAAGACAATGTACAGTATGCGCTGTGCACACGGGTGCGAGATTGCCTAATTCTCCTTCTGTCGGGATTAATCAAACACGTGGTGTAGGCCTATAACAAAACGGGCCTTTGTGATTCATTTGCTCAAACAATCTTGTTTTAGAAGAACCTAGGTTTACTTTAACCTTGAAGTTGTGGTGTGTATACATGGCATCCATGGTGTTCCTCCACAGTCAGTGGTTTTCTGAGGTTGTCAGTGTCCCTCGCAAGGACTGTGATTTAGAAAGACAGTCTTCCCAAATTCTGTTTCTCTTCAGTCACCCAGAATAGTCCCTTCCCCATTTTTTTCATTAACTACCGAAGATAAAAGTAGCAATTAAGACAATGAAAAAGCTATGTTAACGTTGGTTTTTGAGTCAGCTTGATAGACAGAAAAGAAAATCAGCCTCCTTTCAACTTGCCTGTGGAACCACTGTCTTCTAGACTATGGTGTATGACTGTGTTTAGGCTGTAGCTCTGGTGGAGAAAACATGTTTTTGTGATGTAGCCGTGCTTTCCTGAGCATGCGCACCACATGAGATAATTTTAAGAAGCAGAACACAGGCACAAACCCAGAAGTGCCACTTGATATTCAAGAGGTATAAGACAAAACACACGATCACTAGAGATTTTCCATTTTCACTGAGCTACCATGGGTTTATGGCTGAATGGAAGCACATTGGTTTTGAGCCTGAGTAAGGTTACCGAGGTAAAAAGTCATTATGAGAGAGTAAGGTGGTCTGGTAAGCCGCACACTTCCACACTGCTTACATACGCTTTTGGTTGTGTCTGACTTGTTTTACTTCTTTTATGTCCTCATCTGTTCAGGTGTCATCTTAAACGGGCAATTAGACTGGTTTGTGAGTTATTTCATAGAAAAGCAAATACTGTTTGAAATCTCACCAAACTCACAGAATCAGAGAATTGTTTAGGTTGGAAAAGACCTTTAAGATCATCAAGTCCAACCATTAACCTAACCCTGCCATCCCACCACTAAACCATGTCCCTAAGCACCATGTCTACCTGTCTTTTAAACGCCTCCAGGGATGAGGAGTCGACCACTTCCCTGGGCAGCCCATTCCAATGCTTGACAACCCTTTCTGTGAAAAAATGTTTCCTAATGTCCAACCTGAACCTGCCCTGATGCAACTTGAGGCCATTTCCCCTCATCCTATCGCCCGTTACCTGGGAGAAGAGACCAACACCCACCTCACTACCTCAGTATCATAAAGGGCATAGGTATCTAAAATGAGACAAAGACCTACAAATACTTCAAGTGGAGAAGAGGGAAAGATTGCCAAAAGAGATGAAAAGGACCCAATTACATCCAACGGTTATAACTTGAAATTGGACAAATTTAACTTAGAAATAATCCATTTTTAATGGAAATGCTGTTAAGCAGTTGACCAATTTCCTAAACAAGTGGAGGCCTGAAATTCACAGACCTTTCTCAAGACTCTGTAGTTCAGGCAAAAATTATGATTGGTGCACATGAGATTCCATGGTTTATGGTGTACAAGAGGTTAAAGGTGACCAGAGTCCCTCCTGATCTGTGTAGCATTTAAAACTCCCCTACCCACTTATGAGATAGAAGTATGATCTGAGTTGAGTGCTGATGTGCAGCTCTGGGTGAGTCTGTCCAGGCATACGAACCAATACATTCCCCTCCACAGACATAAATGTATGGGATTAAGAATGGAAAATACAGGCAAGAGATTGTGGGAAAGGAAAAAATACCAAACAGAATGTGAAGTAAAAATGATGAAAACAAAGTAGAGGGAGAAAAAAGACACAACTATTTTGTGCTGCAGGTGGAAGTTTGCCCTCAGAAACAAGGCATTCACAGGCACCACGGTGGAGGTCAGCAGCTCTCTGGTGCACCTTTGCACTGTAACTTCTCCCTGTGACAAGAGCAGGCCCCAAGGACTGGTCCGCGCACACCAAATGAGATGATATGTGCCTCTCACCTCTTAGGTCAGAAGGAGGCTGAAGGTCTGAGAATCAGCCGCAGATTTTGGGAAGAGGGGAGGAGAGAGGCCAGCAGCTATGCTGAATAAAGTGCATACACACAGACATGAGCTCTTCTTACCATGGTAAAAGACTGATTGAGATATTCCTTTCCACTTGACATCTTAGAAGGGAGAAATATTTACTTCATCCTTTCCAACATATGAAGGCAATTAAGAAGACAAGGATTGAGTGTAGTTGATGGCAGAAGCATCATACTGAGGTGTAAGTAAATAACAATTTTTCTTTTATGGCTTAGCCTCAGTTCTGCAAGGATGCACACATATACTGTTCCATTGACATGACTACATAAATGCAATGAAACCAATTATGTCTTCCTTGCACTGGTTATTCTCACACTAACTCTCCCCTCTGTACTGTCTGTCAAGCTCCTGTCTTCCCTTTCTTGAAAGACTTCTTCCAAAAACAGATATACAATTCTCTTCTATATTGAAGCAATAAAAAATATGGCAGATGAGCTGAAGAAACTAAACCCAGATGATGCCAATATATGTATTAAACATCGTTTATCAATCTCTTTGTAGGTTGCTTCTTCATTCCACCCTTCAACCTGCTTACCTATGGCACTTACTTAGGTTGTGACTTCTTGAAGGAAAAATCTTAGGTCTTTTTATATATTATCACACTGCAGGCACTGTGGAAACACAGCTGATTACTACTTCTTACGTATGTTATCTCATGTGCTAAGAAGCCCCCAACATTTTTGAAAAGGTTACTTCCTCACTTACAAATCTCAGAAAAGTTTATCTAGGCCTGCTGCGTCACAGGTCTGAATTGCAATGTACTATGTCTTGGGTTTTGTTTGTGGGTTTTTTTGAACACATTCATTGCTGTAAAATGATTTCTGCCTCATGCCTCTTCGCTCCCGATGTTCAGACCAAGTTATCTTAGAGTTGATTGAGCATCATTATTGTAGGTACAGTTGCACTTAGAATTACATAATGTTTCATCAGGGGATGAATACCTCTTGCAGAAGTTAGTGGAACAAAATCTGTTTAATTAAATTGTAACTTCAGGAATTCAGCAGAAAAGATGCTGCAGCATTCAGGTTGTAAACAGAATGCTGCTTCTACCCATCTTTATAAAACAGGCTGCTAAGTGCACTGTTATTCCTGGACTTTCTCCTAAAGCTTCACATTGACTTAAATAGGCCAGCCCAGTACATGCTGCTTTGTTATGAGTCCGTGTGGAGTAATTTTTGTTAAGAAGCTAGCTTCTAAAGTATCTGTGCTTCAGTAATGCTAAACCAGCTGCTTTGCCTCCCAGCTGAACGCGTGGGGACGAGGACCATCGTCGTAACAGTAATACCTGCTGCATCTGACTCACTGCAGCTCCTGCTGGGAGAGGTAATAAAATGTACTTTTCTCTGTGCCAGCAAGAGCTGCCACAGCACAAGGAGGATTCACTTCCAAGTTCAGAATTTCTAGTTGCAGTTTTCCTCCCTCACTCTTTTTTGTATTTTTTGAGTACTGTGGGAGAATAACTTTAGATTATGGTGCCTGAGGAGACTACCTGCAGAAGCTGAAAAAGTCTTGAGATCTATATTCGTTCTTTCAGGAGTATTTCTTGATGGGAGTGTTGTATTCTCTGCACCACAAGAAAGAGAAAACAAAGCCGAGTACGTCTAGCTCCATAGCACAAATGAGAGCTCTGTGGACGAAGCCCTGTCCACAGCACGCTTCTATCCGACGAACATTCAGTGTACAGACACTGACAATCTTGGTAGAAATCTCTGTGGGGGAAAATTACCTGAAACATTACCATTTACCTTACAGCTGCAGCGTTGCATCTTGAAACATTGACATTTCACCTGTAATTTATTAATGAATTGTGGAAACCCTTTTCCCTAGGCACTAGGCCATCAGACTGTGTGTGGAGTCTGTCAGCAGATAATATTACTAAACACCCATGTAGTCTTTCAGACACTCTAAAAAGAAATAGCTGAGCATACAAAAATAGATCTGCAGCTCTTCTTCAAATTATTAACATATAGTAACCATCTAGATAGGGTCCTGGGCAACTGGCTCCAGGTGGCCCTGTTTGAGCAGGGGAGCTCCAGAGGTCCCTTCCAACCTCAACCAGTCTGTGATTCTGTGATGTTAATTGTCTTTCTTCAGCTCAATCGCATTACACGACGATGTCTTTCAAAATGGTTCATCTGTCATGGTCTACAAAGGTCACCGTCTTAAAAGACCTCTTTAGTAAATGTCCTAAAGGAGCTTTTCAAATACTTATAATTAAATTCTTCACCTTTGTTGTCTTCTGTACTGAGTGATATTTTGTCCAAATATGGAAATCTACAGAAGATCTTATAAGGACATCTTAAGGATGACTTAAGGATGATTGTTAAGATTCAGGAGAATCACTGTATGCTAAAAATGTAATCAGGTGTACAGATAACAGTAGGCACTGAAATGAAAGATTTTATAAAACCTTTTCAATTACTTGTCATGCACAACAGATTGAACAAGAAGCTATATTCCACTCTGGGAGGATTTAAATGCCATTTTACTTAGTTTGAGAACAAAGAGATTTTCAGTTTATCTGTTCTGTTTACATAGAAGAGGCAGCAGAATGGATTCGTTGTGCACAAATCACAGCTAAGGTGGTGCTGAGAGCAGCGTAGATAAAGGGGTTAGTGTGGCTCCAGGCAAACAACAATTATTTATGGACTTCAGTGTGCTTTTAGTGCATTGCTAGAATGAGCAATGATTAGATCTGAACCCTACAAAGAGTTTAACGGGCTTGGTGGAACGCGTACAGTTAATCTGTGTTTAGTAAGTAAGAAGAAAGTTATGTAGGTGTATGTTTTATCCTTCTTAAACTCAAATTACATTAAAGATTGTGTAACAGTCAAATAGGACAATCAGATTTACAAATGCCTCAAGCAGATATTGAAGGCTGGTCACATCTGTTACTTACAGAGAGTGAGATCTGACATGCAAGACTGCCTAAGAACTGTGCTATAGATATTATGATCACTGATAACTTTTTGCAGAACACTGTTTTAAATCTGTTATCATTGAGAATTTAGAAATGAACCCAAGGATTATATGACATTATTGATCATATTTTTCACAAGTTTTTGTGTCAGTTGATTGGTTTTTAACGTATTCGTTTAATCACACACTAGTAAGTTTGTTCTTTCACCAGTATACAAATTAGTTGGATATTATGAAGCCTACCAGCTAGATACTGGTAGGATGCAGACAATATAGTGTTATATGACATCAAACCTAGCAAGTAAGAACATGAATGTATCATAACCAGCTCACCTTTGTGGTATTCTACCTTGGTAATGAATATTTTAAAGAACTTCTTAGTACCTGTTCCTGTATCTGAAATACTGTGACCTGTTTTCAAAACAATTTAATGTCATAATACTTCAGTAATCAAATATATGCTTTTAGACATTATAGCCAGCCACAGCATTTATAGCTGTGCAAGCAAAACCGCTATGTACAATCTCCTCTCATGCTTTAAGGCGAAGGGGAACCTGCAGATACCAAGAAAATACGGCATTATGAGTGGTTCAATACAGTATGTGTTTTGAAGGAACAAGTATTTAATGATTCATTACTGCAATTACACAGTATTCTTCTTATATAATATATTAGTTGTTCTTACACTAGTTGTTCTTATACAAGAATACATTCTATGATATAATACAATAAATGTTGAACCAATCTGTGCAGGACAATGCTGAGTATGTAGACTCAACCCATTTTTATGATGGCATCATCCAGTACAAAGATAGAACAAACTAGAGATCCTTTAGAAGCTACAAAAGAGCTTTCTTTTTCCATATTTTTTAAATTAAGTGCAAAATCCTGACCTCTACTGAGGTCAATGTCAATTTTACCAATGAAAGCAAGATTTCATTTCAAATGGAGAAGCAGGAAACTTCTTAGCGTGCTCCACTTGTCTCAGTTTTCTTCACTGTCCCAAGTTTATCTGAATTAAGTCCTAGAATGACTTATGGGCTGACAGTAGTCAAGACAAATAATCTTTTTGCTGTACTTTGAAAGTGTTTAGCATATTTTAGATCTCTAAAATGGATAGCACTATCTCCTTTTTTGCCTTTCCATTGTGTATGATATCCCTCAAAAAAGATTTGTGTATCAGTCATCCCAAACATTTTACCTCTCAGGAGTGTTTGATTACACCACTATGTCTGTCCGCTGAGATCAGAAGTGAGCCACACATCTTAATTCCATTTAAATGTTTGCAGCAATATGTTCGTCAGTGTGTAAGTTTTATAACAGGCTTGGTGGGGAGAGAGACATCATTATGACACATCATTATGATACCGTATAACGAGTCATGAGGACAGGGGGATGGGGACATTTTACCTATCAGTGGGACAAGCCGTTGTTCATAGGTCAGTTAAGTACAGGATCTGACACCTTCTATGACAAACATTTGCATTACCAAAGAGGGCAGTTTTGGCACTCCTGCTAAAGTATCACCAAATCAGTGAAAGGTAAATATATTTTGGAAAGTACGATGTATCTGCACTCCTCAAGGACCCTAAGAGATTGCTGTAAAAGCTAACATACTTTGCCAGCAAAGGTTCTCTCTGAGGAATGGAGCCTGATCCATAAAGCACATAAAAAGACAAAATTCCTGATGAAGCAGGTCAAGAAAATGCCCAGGGTAAATCAGTGGCATATAAGAACACTTTTTTAGGTTTGGTGGTTTTATAAGAAAGAAGATTAAATAAAATGTTTCGTTTGTTTGCATTCACCTTTGTCTTTCAAAAAAATAATTCCATGTGTTATATAAAAATATTTTTATTTTTTAAGTTTGCTTTCAAAAAAAGTGGCTAGTGTCAAGGCATTTTTTAGTATTTTTCATCTAAGAGTGTGACAAATCTAGAGAACAAGGGCAGTGTGAGAGAGCCTTTTCCTTTCTCCTTGGTGAAGATGTGTAAAAAGGAGAGCTAAGGACCAGAGAAAGTGGGCCAAGAGTGTATACCAGAAAAAAAATGACAGGAGGTTGTACGTACTGGCAATGTTGCTTTTATGCCGTTTATGTGAAACTACAATTCCTTTCTAAAGGATCATCTTACCTGTTGTCCGTGTCTGACCTACCAGACTGCCAGACCTTTTTGCCATTCCTAGCTGTGGTTGATGGAAACCAGTACTATGACCTTTCCCCAAAATTTAATTTTCACTTCCATTCTTCACATCTGTATGCTGAGCAACCTACGTATTTTTTTAACATCAGTCTCCTCAATCTTTAGTTCATAGGAATGTTCAGAGAACAAAGCCATTGTTGGAGACACCACTCAAATTAGTTCAAATCATTTGCATTCAGATCAGTTGCCTGGAGACACCAATTTTTGATAACATAGAACCTAACTGTCCTGGTTTGGGGGAATTTTTTGGAATCATGTTGGAAGATGTACAGTTTGCAAAGTGTCATGAGATACACAAATTGATGGTCTCTGTAAGCTTAAGCATGCACAGGTTTAGCAGACACTTGACTATGTGATTGCATGAATACAGCATTGATGAAACATAGTCTTATGAGGGAAAGGGACTGTCCTGTGTGGCTTAATACAAAGTCCTTGTTTTGCTTCTATAATTAATTTCATTTTATTTTCATGAACATTTTAGGTGTATCAATACATGCATGAAACCATAACTGTTAATGGCTGCCCCGAATTCCGAGCCAGGGCCACTGCAAAGGTAGGATACGTGCAACTGTTTAAATACGTGTTACCAAAGTGACCTAGTAATTGACTGTGCGCGTGTGTGTTTCAGGTATTCGTGTGTACACTGTAAGAAAATTTAGACATCAGTGGCAGCCCAGAGTCTAGAACCAGTGCTACTTCCCAGGTAACAATCATAATGGAAAATTTCAACCTTTATGCTGCTTCTGTAGCTTAAGAAAAGAGAATGATTTTATGGAATTTGATGCTTTTTGAGAAGTTGCTTTGCAAAAGCAAATTGACTGGTTCATTCTGTAGAAGTCTGCCTGCAACAACCAATATTTTAATGGACTATTTTCCCATACAGCTCATCCAGAGAGGACACAATGGTTTGGGAGATAGAAACTAATCAGTCAAAATTCCACTTTTAACTAATGGGAGCTGTAGGTACTGAGCAAGTGGTAAGGATATGAATAGTGACAAAAATGGCCTGATCAAGAGACTCCACAGCCAAGTGCAAGCCCATTTTTTCTGATGCATTACCTGTTTCAATAAAATACATTGTCTCTTTGTCCATATGGACCTGCCTTTCTCATATCCTTAGACCATAACAGCTATATTACTGCTACAACTAAACCGATCATTTTCTAAGAGAATTCACACAACCATGAAAGAACTCATTCTGTGTACCAGTATGAAATATGCTCTGTATTTTCATAACATGCACAAAGATAGATGCTTCCAAACAGGGAGATCCAACATGGCTTTCTTTTTGCCATTATCATTTTGTACTCAACATTGTCTTCTGGGTGGTATAGCAGATGCTATGCAAAACAGGTAAACCTGAAAAAGCCATAAATCTTCTTTAGAAATATTTCTTCATGGTCCCACTCCTGTGAAGTTAGTGACAAAACTCCCTGAAATCCTAACGGAACTAAGATCTTATTATTATGTATTTATGTTAAGAGATTTTAATTTAAAGCTGCATCAGAAGATGAAGGTTGGGAGTGTGTTAGAAAATTATTTCTACAGTATTTTACAGAAGCAAGCTGTATAGTAGCCAGCAAATAACCTAATACACACTAAATTGCAGTGTATTTTCCTTACTAAATAGAACTTCTTTTCTGTACACTGTTCTGATTTTAACCTTCTTCTAATTGAAAGTTAATGGACAATGTAAATTTGTAAGGTCTATGGTGCTATACAGAGAAGTGTGTATATGAAAACCTGATTTGTCTACACTGCAGGTAAACATAGAAATTATTGCTATGTGGTATAGTAAAACGGGGAGAAATCTAATTAGTTTGCCATTCTCATTTCTTATTCATATAGAACAGCAGGGTTACAGAGCAATGTTTCAATATCGCAATATTTCCTGGTTATTTCTGGGCTGTCTGCATTGCATTCTCCTAGTGCATTCATGTCTGACATAAAATGTATGCATGATGACAAGGTCTGCATGTGCAAAAACATGTAACTCAGAATGATCCATTATGTCACATCATCCACTAGCTTCTATTAAGCATAAGCATTATTAGGATGCTCAAAAAACATCAGCGTAATGCAGAACTGTTCGAGCAGTTGGACTACAAACACACGTTGAAAATGATAAAAGATATTCTTAATGTTTATTTAATGATTTACTAAGATCTATAAGTAGGAAAATACTTGAGTGAAAAATTAAGTATAAGATGCAATATTTTCCTGCATGCAAGCTTTACAGTTTGTTACATGGGTTTTTTTTTGCTAGAGTAAGATTAACAATCTAGTATTTTTCTAATCGATTTATAAATGCATTGTCATGAGATTCAATTTTTCAATGAAATTTTGATCCAATTATATTATAAAAACTCATATTCCTGTTCCAGGAGTTACTTAGTTTGCAAGATTTCATAGACATTATAAATTAACCTTTTTTTAAAATAAGAGTATCCTTTTAGGATTTTTTCCTGTGCCCAAAGAATAAAATAAATAATTCCATACCACTGAAAGCAGAGCAGAGCGTTAACAATTCAGTTCATCTACTTTATTTCAGCTAGAAACACAGTCGAGTTCACATTATCTTATCCCACAGTAATAAATTTTCTCCCTGTGAAAAGGCAACGAAGAAATGCACAAGTGATCATAAGTGTTCACCAGCACGCAGTCAGGCTTCCTGGTGCCTACTTCTGGCTCTGCTGCTAACTTTCTGCGTTATCTTTGACAAGTCACCTAAACTCTCTATTCCTCTGCTTACTCCTTTATTGCAAAAGCATTGGCATGGAACTTAATATTTTTTAAATGCTTTCAGATAATCAGAAAAAGTCAGAGTCAGATACTGAAATGTTTTCTCAGGAATGAATTCTTCCTGCAAATGAACAACAGAGTGTATGTATATCAGTGTTCTGCCTACATAGCCAAATCACTTGTTTTTTTTCTTCCAGGCAACAGTTGCTGCTTTTGCTGCAAGTGAAGGCCATTCACACCCGCGAGTGGTGGAGCTGCCAAAGACTGATGAAGGCCTGGGCTTTAATGTCATGGGAGGAAAGGAACAAAATTCACCTATTTATATTTCTCGCATCATTCCTGGAGGAGTGGCAGAAAGGCATGGAGGGCTCAAACGGGGGGACCAGCTGCTTTCGGTTAATGGAGTGGTATGTGGAAATTTGATACAGCTTTCATATTCATCTGGATTTTCATTTTTCACAGCTGTTCTAATACCGTGATTTAAAATGCAGCCATATGAAACAAAAAGAATTAGCTCTGCGAGAGACCTTCAGAGTACATTTGTGGTGCAGTGAGGCAAAGGTGCATCAACAACTTTGTGCCACTACAATTTCTGTTGTAATGGAGGGTGCTTGAAGAGGTTCATTTTAAATCCACACCACATGCTTAATTTACAAGGAAGCTATGTCTTTCTTAATTGATAATTCTGCAAATTCCTTTTGCAGTAAAAGCATAGTGACAGGCTTTGTCGTTCTTGCACTTCATAGCCGCTGAGGCACACAGCCCTTTCCAAGCACAGTGATGCCTCAGTGGCACTTGAGCAGCCTTGTGACCTTCAGAGCATTTGAACACATAAAATCAAAAGAAATTTGCTAAGCACATCTGGTGCTGATTTGCAGTGGAAGGTACATTCCAGATTTCTTTCAGTGACATTCATCCAGCTGTGATATCTTTGTCGGAGGAATCAGCTGTACAAATGAACACATACAGGGAGCATGCATTTTCAGTAAAAAGGTACACTTTTTACATAGCGATTTTTCATGTAAGTCAATACTTCATGGTGGAGTGTTTTGCAGTAGTTTCACTGTGAATGTCAGTATGGAGGTAAAAATAAAAAGGCTCTTGGAATGGAGAGGAAAAATAAGACTCTGATACATGATATGGGTCAAATTTTGCCTTTCTTTTTGCTTTTTGTTCCCTTTTACAAGTGAATGTAAAGTGCTGACAGGATAAGCATACTCATTCATATAACCCTACACTTCTCTTAACGAAAACATAATCTTTTTTCACGCAAAACCTCCATCTAAACCTCATATTTAAATACACCAGAGCCATGTAGGAGCAATTCCTGAATCCAGTCACAAATATAAGACTTCCTAACTTAAATTTCCTCTTTGTTGTAAACCCATAAAGAATGAAAAAAATGCTGTTTTCTACATGCTTTCATGTTGTCATCTGTTTCTCTCAACAATAGCTATTCCCTTTATCTTGAAACAAAATATCAGTGCAACACTTCAGACAGACTTTTTACCACTTCTTCTATCAACCATCATGTTCTTAAAAGAGAACTAATAGGTCTGGAAGCTTCCTTGCCCCTGTACACAATAAGAAAGAAAAGATACAATGCAAAAAAAGAAAACCCACTGAAAAGATTATTTAGTCTCAGGGAAAAAGAAATCAACTGAGCATTTAATAAGTAAATTGCCTGAACTTCACTGACTAGAAGTAGATCAAATAACTTTGTTGTTGTTTAGCACTTCTCTCAACAGTTGAATAAAAAGACAGATAAAAAGAGTTTATATTCACTAATTGATGCATGGTTCTTGAAAAATCCTTTTACTGTCAACAGCATCTAGGCAAGTACCCAGGAGGAAAGTGGTGAACCTTCAGATGTCAAAACATATTGAATTTGACTGTTGGCACCTCTATTTCATGATACTCCATTCAGAAAATGCCATGAATGTGCTCTAGAATATATATTAACCCCACCGTATAGAATTCCCAATTGCATGTAGGCACATGAGAAAGCTGATTCCAAGATGCAACAGAAATATTTTTGCATTCACAGTCTAAACAACAGACTTTGAAGTTTGAATTGCAGTTGCATACTTGAAGTAATGCCTATGAGCAACTGTTCATACACCAATCTTGGGCTGAATTAAGCCCATGCAATATAATTCATAAAAAGGCAAAATTATAGAAGTGGTAATTTGTTTGCAGACAGCTTGAGACAGGAGGAAAAAGGCCTAAATTTAACATTGTTCACTGGGACTAGTTCACTCTGTGCTTCTCTCAATTTAGCTGGAGAAAAGCAAATAATATACGGTATGTACAATACAACAGACGGCTCAGCAGTGAAACATGAAATGAAAATGAAATATCTGTAACTTGTTTGTGCTCTGAAGTTGGTCGCTATCCAGCTTTATAATTATCAACGTAAAATTAGAGCTGTGTGTTCGGAATCCAGATTTGCTATCCCAGCATGACTGGGTTGACTGTTCCTTGAGCTGTTTCACTGGATGTTAAAAAAACCCTGTTTTCTCATTATGCTGGGGATTTGGTTACATACTTTTGTCCCACACCCCCTAAAAGTAGAGGAAATTGAAAGCAGTAAGCCCTGCAGATGGCTCAGCAAAGGCACTTGCTGGTGGCTGTTCATATCTGGCAAAGATTCTGCATTTGTCAGATAGCTGGTGTGAGTCAGATACAGAAAGGGATACAAAATAGATTTATAATGGCTAATTTCTCACCCAAGCCTTTTCTTACACATATCTAATAGAAATATTATTCTCAGTTTCTCAACTTGTGGGGTAACAATGAGATTCTCTTTTTTTTGTCTGCAAGACAGTGGAATTTTTTTATGTTTAAGACAAGTCTGTGAGCCTGGATATAGTAATGGTTGATGTTTCCCCACACCATATCTGGTGTTCTTTCAGCTGTTTTTGTCTCTACATTATTTTGTGTCCCTTTTTTTGGTGCAATCTGTGAATGCAATAAGGGAAATACAGACGTAAGTATATATAAACATATGTAATCAAAAATAACATATAAAATAAAGATCTGCATTCCGAAACAAATTTATTAAATCCCATGTTTGGTGAGCAGTTCTAAAGTAATACAAGTGTCAGATCCTTGCAATGTCCCCAACCAGTGTAATCCAGTGAGCAAAATCCCTTGCACAGGCATGACAGATACCAGCAGGAGTCCTTCGCCGGCGCAGCCTCAGAGGTTTGCAGAGGTGAAAGAATCCAAACAGCAAAACAACTTCCTTTGCTGGTATAAGTTCTTTTCCCTCCTCCAAGGGGCTCCGATGTTTAAGTTGTGCGGCTGCTGCTATGCAGCTGAAGCATTTGTAATGCTTTGGAAATATAAGTGCAAGCAGCAATGACAACATTAAAAGCAAGTATAGCAATCATATTAATAGCAGGTGAAAACTGTAGTTGTTAAAACCTGAGTTAGGTACATTTGGAGAGTAGGATTCATATTTAGCACCACTATCTTTTACTTTACCTTTATTTTCTCCTCTTTGGTTATGGTTCAGAGCTTTAGGCTTAATTCTGTATCATTACTATTCAAGTCAATGGGAGTTTTCCATTGACCTGCATAGCAACAGGGTCAAATCCTTTGTTTCTAATTAGAAAATACAGGCTGTAAACTGGAAGAACAAGGCCAGAGGCAAATGGGAAAGAAAACAGGCAATCATGAATTAAATACAGTTTACTAAGTTCTGTGAAGTATTAAAGTACACCATAAAGTTATTCCCCTATAGAACAGATACAATCACAATTGCTTATTGATATCAGTTAGAACATCCAACTCTTTGAAAGCAAGTATTTTATCTATTTCCTGTAGCTTGGGAGCTTATAATTTTTGTTCATAGCCTGTTCTAAGTTCATACTGTTCCACAGCAAAACTGATCACAACAACACTGAGTATGCTGTCATTTCCTCTAAATGTCCATGCCACATCACACTGACCACAATTCACAAGCAAAAAATGAAATATAAAACAGTGCCAAATTTAATACAGTTCCTCTTAAGGTGAGAACTGTTTACAAAAGCCAGTATCAAAGCCAGTCCCAAAGCAATGAGTTATAAAAGATAGCTAGTTACAGTATGTGTTAGTTAGGATCGCCTCCTCTAACACTGAGCAGTTATGGGGTAGGGGATGTGGGGAAAAGGTTTTAGTTTGTATCTGTGGCTTGTTCATTAAAACAACTTCACAGAATACCATGTGCATCTATAGCTTTTTATTTTGGCTCTCCTTGGAGCATTAGATACATTCACTGTTTCACATGCAACCACGATTTCCTCTTTTTCAGATATTTGTAAGGAAATTATTTTTCTCCAAAGTATTTTGGGTGGCAGTGCTTGTTTACTACATTTATCCCAATCACAATTTCTAACAAATCTGGTCATCACAGATAATGAATTTTCTTGAAGATCTTTGAATAGGAGACCTACTGGTGGAATTTCATGAACCTACAGTTCAAAAACATGAAGTCATTTCTTTCAACAATCAAATGTCTGTTTACTTGAAGATTTTCTCTGTTTCTAGTAATCATTTCAGCACCTGAAATGACATTCATTGTTTTTCTAAGTGGCATTAATATTTTCAAAGCATCTTAACATATCTATAGAAACTCTTTGAGTCCAGTTGATTGACCCAGATATGAAATAATTATTTGTATTAATATGTTGAAGGATATTTAACAGGAGAAGAAAGATAAATAGCAAGGTGATAAGCTTGGTGTTGTTTATACTATTCATGTAGAAGTGTATTGTGTCTGCTCTTTCAAAATTTTAAATCATTATTTCTAGCTCATAGCGTGCCACAGCAGAAATAATTCTTATTCACTGTTCTTGCACAATCAGTCAAACAGGAGAGATGAAAATAGAAAGCATTTTCTTCTGACAGTTGCTATAACGATGCTAAGTTATTCTTTTAGCATGAATTGAACTTCAAATATTTTGAATGCTGCTGCTTCTCTTTGGAGGCCTATGGGTATGGTTTCATTTTAAATAGCATGGTATACATAAGAGTTGTAAAACACAGCATGTAGTAAAACTTTGATTTATTTTATGTGGGAAGAAAATTGCGTATTTTTGTATGGTCTAAAATCCATGTGATGATCTCAGTTGTGCAGTCTTTTTTTTTCTGTGCAGAGATACTTTTGTTTGTTGGAATATATCCTACAACACACATAGGCAATCATACACTGTTAGAAAATTTCTCCCTTTCTCTTAAGGTGTGGAGTAATCCACATGCCTGAAAAACACTCCGGTCAGTCCATTTAATGGTAGAAATTAAATACTCTTTTCACAGCTGAGTCACCTCCCCCTTTTGGAAATCTGCTGTTTCAAACAATGTTAGCAAAGAAATCAGAGCATGAGCCCCTTTGGGAATACTTTTGGTTTCACAGCAGATATCATCTTACTGTAAACCATTTTCCAGAAAGGGAGGGAAAATATATATTCCTTCAGCAAGAACCTGCAGTGTTTCAGTTGTTAGTGTTTGATTGCTTACAACTAACCGGATAAAGACTACTTTATTTCCAATAGAGAACCCATATCACATAAATGTTAAACATGTGAGCAGTGCCTTTGACTAAGACTCAGCTTGTCCCCGGGAGCAGCGGGCATGCTCCTTCGCCTGCTGCTCAGTGATTGCTTAATCACCACATGGCGCTCCCTGCGGGATCCGAACAGGGACAGGGTATAAGCAAGGAATTGCAATTTCAAACTTGCAATTTCTTCATTTCTTACAAACATTTAAGTATTTATTTTTGTACCTTGCAAACAGACGGGGTTTTTACTGCCGGGTTGGTTTTTTTTTAACATTATTTTTGTTTGCATACAGCTTGTTGAGTATTTCCCCTCCTTTTCACACAGATCAGAAGTTAGGTTTGTAACGCTACCTAAACCAGATTTGGGTTATTTAAAATAAAAATCCCAGCAGTGCATAAATCTTACTTAACTAACACTTTCCCTTAACGGTCCTTTGAAAAATGCAAGGTGTGGAAACTCCCTAAAACCCCAACAGCCTTTCCATATGACAAAGAGGACAGAGCTCTACATCAAAGCAAGATTTTCACTACTAAATCTGTTCTCCCTGCTCCTAGAGCGTGGAAGGAGAACACCATGAGAAGGCAGTGGAGCTGCTGAAGGCGGCCAAGGACAGCGTCAAGTTGGTGGTACGCTACACTCCCAAGGTGCTGGAGGAGATGGAGGCTCGCTTCGAAAAACTGAGAACAGCCCGGCGCCGGCAACAGCAGCAATTGCTCATTCAGCAGCAGCAACAGCAGCAAACTACACAGCAAAACCATATGTCGTAGGTGAGAGGATTCATTGGTCTTCCCTAAAGGCCACTGACGGCACCCTGCCCGGGCCAGCAGCTCGGGGGGTCTGTCGGGGCAGGGCCTGGGGCCGAGGTCCATCCCAACCCCAGGCAGGTGCAGGGCAGCCAGGGGGCACCCTCCCTGGGGATGGCGACTGGCTGAGGCCAAGCCAGGCCTGGGGGTGGGCCCAGCTCAGTGGGGAACTATGGCTGGGCAGGGCAGGACTCTGGGGAGCTGGAGACCAGCCCTGCTGCAGCATGACTGGGGGGGGCTGACGGGGTCCTGGGCTGTGGGTGGAACTTCGGGGGGCTGACTGGGGTCCTGCGTTGTTGGGGGGGGGGGGGGGGGGGCCCGGGGGGCTGACATGGGGTCCTGGGCCAGGCACAGGGTGAGGGGACCCCAGGGAGGACTCGGGGACAGTCAGTGCTGGCAGTGACCTCAGGGTCCTGGCAAGTACATACTGCAGGGAGGATGATCGGAGCTCATTCTTTGGGACATTTCTACATGGTCTATCCCAGTAAAAATGCATTTGGAAAATAGGTGAAAGGCACTAAGAAATTGTGGAGCCAATTTCCGGCTAATAACCCCGAGATTAATAGCCACTATGCAGCTCTGGCTTACCTGCAAGCAAGACTGCATAAGAAGTCTGTAGTTCCTGGGAACATTTTTTTAATTAAAAACAGGAGCATTTGTGACAAGTAAGAATATGCTACCAGGTTTAGACACAGTTTAATGTATTTTCAAATAGTCTGTTACCACTCTGCAACAAAGCTTCGAGATTTGCTGCTGGTATGTGAAGACCTTCTTAGTCCCTTCCCTGCTACAGGGAACCCAAACTTCATGCTGTGGTTCCTCTACAGGGAACCCATAAGTTCTTCTCATCTCCAGTTTGATAGGAAGTATTTCATTCACTCTTGACTGATGTTCAGTATTACAATAGCTTCCAAGAAGCTCGCAAGTTTTCCAGTGTAGTCAAAACACATGGCATGTGGGGTACAGAGATTCTCCATATATGCAGTTTTTCTGAAATCAGTGCGAGTTTGTGACATGAATACATTTATAGATATGCTCCATTTGCCCCAATGAAATCAAGTAGAAAGCATGTCCCAGTGACTTCCATCCCAATCCTCTACATCTCATGCCAGGTGTTCGCAAAACAGAATGTTTGTAAGAGTCTACAGGTGACTTGGAAAGTCCCCAAATGGTCAGAAACTGAAGATCCCAACGATGGTTTCATTGTTATTAATGTTGACATTGACCTCCATTGATATTTAGGGGGAAAAACCCCCACCTTGTTGACCCCCTGTCCTGTGACCACAGCTTTGTTGATGCAAACAAAGGCTCCAAGTGGGATCTAAATCCCATCCCAGGGCCTCAACTCAGGCAGGATGTATAAACAGTAGTATTCAATGAAGTACATTTTGGGTTTCTGTGTAAAGTAGGTCCATTGCAGGCGATGAACATACAAACGGCACAGTCTCACATGAAGTTTTTACTTTTTTCAGTTACCTACATCTTTTCATTATATAAGGTATTTTTACTGATTTTAATTTTTTTTCTTTAAACTGAAAGGGAAGAAAGGTAGGCAGAGACAGCCAGCAACTTCATTCATCAGTTCCTTGTGCTTGCTCTGAGAAATGTGTTTCTTTAATTCTAGGTTATTCTCAAGGAAAAAAAAGCCTCAATCAAGAGTTCAGTAATCAGACAACCAGATCTGTACATCAGCATTCCAGCAAAAGGAAACAACTACAGGAACACAAAACAGAATTCATCTGGAGAGTGTGCAGTATAAGAATAATGTAGTTAAGACAGCCATAGGGAGGGAACCTTCATGGTAAGGCTTTTCAGCACATGGCATTCACAGATACACAGTACTTCTGTGACTCTGTTCCTAGCGAGAACACATAAGAGGTAAACCCTATGAAACAGAGAAGTCCAGGGCTTCCAAATAATTCTGTTTGTTCTAATCTTGCACTCCTTAGTCTGACAAATTGGCCCATTGGCTTTCTCTAGTCACCGAAAGTTTTGTTTTAAGGAGATCAAGATTGGCTGCTTTTGGGGATGAATCTTTCTCTACATTTATCTCCAGAAATAAACAACTACATCAGTTCAAAATTTTGCCACAGACATCAAACTCGTACATCACGCTTCATAGCCACTTTGTACTATATATTGTAGAGCTGTTTTAACCTAACTTCCTGTTTATAATTTTCAATTTTCCCTCTGGAAATAGCAATTTACTATATTTATAAAGTATTCCATTTGTAGAAGCAATTGGCTTTTTACTCTTGGTGTTTCCATATATTTTATTATGCATCAACAGAGTGAGAAAGTTTTAGGTCCATTTTAATTTTATTAGTAGTAAAGTTAGGGAATCCTAGAACTGTATTTTTAAACGTAGGTATTGCTTGTATCTATAATAGTTACTATTCAGAAATCTATAACTGGATATATTATATATTTATTCCATAAAATATATATTGTCTGAATGTACCTGTTAGAGAAGTAGGGTCTTTGCTTAGCATGTATTGCAAATGTAGTAAGCTAATGTTAGCAAAAGACCAAGCTTTGTTTGGCAGATATTACTGTGATAGCATAATCTCGGCTTTTCTGTATTCTTTAATTTATTTTCCAGTCTAATGTTAATATATTTTAGAGAGGAGGAAGTGTAAGTTCTTTCTTTTAAGACTTGCACATTATCATTTAAATCAATTTGAAGTTAGAATTCTGACTTTTTTTAATCAAACCAAATTGTAATGTGCAAACAAAATGTATAACTAAGTTCTTAAGTTTACATGTCTGCTTTTCCAAAGAAAATAGTCAAAGCTGGAAGGCTATAAATGTCATCTGCTTTCAAGAAAGTAAGAAAATGGAACCCCCAAATTCTAAAAAGTAATAATTTTCAGCATGCCTTCTACGCTTCATTAGAAAAGACTGGGGGAGAAAAGGAGCTTAAGGGGGAACCCTACAGGCCTTGTATGTATGAAAACTCCAGCTGATGCCAGTGAAAGTTTAGTAACGTGGGGAATGTAGAAATGGTCTGAACCAGTGTTCTGGTTGTGAACTGGGAACCAAGTCAGAAGCAATTAATATTTCGAAGGATCTATTCTCAAACAGAGAGAGGCAAAGCAAAACAGGGGAAATTGGCAGTATCATAGCATATGTTAGAAACCAAATGCAGGCTAGCCAACAGTCTTGACAGTGTTTGATTAGTGTAACTAGCCATTGAAAGGAAATTACTGTATTTTTGAAACAAAACAGCATGAATTCACCCAGAGAAGCCTCATTTTATAAAGAGAAATCATTCTATCCAGTGGTTGTTGGTGACGATATCAATTAAGACAGTGGAGTTTGAGAACTACCAGAATTAAAGATTAAATATATTGTATTGTGCTCTGCACGGTGTCTTTTTATACTTAATAAAATTGTACGTACCTTTTTAAAACTGTGTTCTCAAACGGACACTGCTATTAATATTGACGGTATATAAATTGTTATTATGACTGCATATAACTGTTCTGTATCTCATCAATATGATTTGAATTATACTGATATCTGCGTTTTCAGAGACCAAGTATTCAGATTTAGTCAGCCCACTGTACTGCATTTTTCCAAACCGCCTCTCCACCTCCTCCCCTCCTCTTCCTCAAAAAATTTAGGTTCTATGGAGTGGAATGTGCTGATTAATAAATTTCAACAATAGAATGTCATTCATATAAAGAAACACATCAAATTCACTTTCATATATTATTATTCAATAAATTATTTATACACACTAAAATTAACATTCTAGTCTTTGCCAACATTTACCAATAAGAAGAAAGAAAAATGTAAGTAAAATACAACTGTCAATGAATTTGAAGTGGAAGCAGGAAGAAATAACTTTTTACGAGTCACTTTTCATGCCCCTTACTGGTCAATAAAACATATAGCCACTTAATCACAGAATAATCTGTGTCCCTAAACCATGTTCTGCATTTAGTCATAGATAGTCTTTTCATTTGTAATTTAAATGTCCTTGGTCCTGATGCAGTAAGGCACTTCCACACATGCACTGCAGAATTAGGACCCAAAAGAAGTGCAGGGAGATGAACGCTTTCCACATGTGGGTCTGCAGGTACTTGTGCGTCGTATCTTAACTGATTGGTCTCCTAGCATTTGCTGTTTCACTACATTGAATTGATATTCCTTCAGTCAACGTAGTGAGTTTTATTGCTCACATTTACCCTCGGGGCTCCCTCATGTTCTTCTGCACTGGCAGCAAACTGAGGTAGGAGATCCAACAAGTCTTTTCCGTGTCTTTGTTCCAATAACCAAAGGGGTGCCATGTGATTTTTACAAGCTCTTGCATCACATTCACTTACGCCAAAGATCCAGATATAAGATCTAATAATAACAGAGATTCGGGGCTGGTGGCCTTTACTTACTGAAGTTGATGGATCGGCAGTGCTAGCCATAGTTCTTCTGTTTGTGACATCTGATCTGACTGGCATTTTACACGGGATTGAAGGATTTCATAGCCCTTGATAAAGCAAAAAGCTCACCAGGTTGCATTTTCCTCTTTTCCTTCTACAGTGGCAAATTGTAGATGAAATGTCAATGAATGCCCATGAGTGGAAGAAATTACATAAAAAAATCTACCTGCAATTCCCTGGTGAATAATACTGAAGACCTCTTAGTCCTATATTTCATACCTTTTATTTGTATTTATCACAACCAAGCTTCCAGTCTGACTTAGGAACCTTTGGGAACTCTTGCAGAAGGCATAAAATTATATGCCGTATTTGCAGGAAAAGGAACTGTTTATTCATTGACTAACTTTAGAGTTCTAAATGAAATTAAGATCTCATGAGCAAACCAGGTTCCTAGAATAAAACATGCTAAATAAGAAGAAGGATGGGTTTGCCTGTGTTTGCAATAATATAGGATTTTAAGCATAATTTCAGATTTTAAAATAGTTGCTATGCTCATAGAAGACGTATTGTATTACAGGATGAGAGACTGTTTCAGAAAGTAGCGATTCTTTCTGAATCTGTCTGAAAATGGGATAACAAAAGAAAACTGACCTCATGTAGAAAAATCTCCTAATGCAGAACTGCGTCTAGAAGAGCTAAGGGGATCCTTCCGTATATAACTAGAGGTTTATCATCTAGACGTAGCACTGTCCCTGCATAAGCATTAGTGAGACCATTTCCAGGTTCAGCATTCAATAAAGCAAAACAAGTTTCAAACCCAGAGAGTATTCTGGGGTAATTTGCAAGAATGTGCTGCCTGCTGCAAAACATGTCTGATGAGAAATACAGCCCATTATGCTTGTCCATGAGAAGGTCAGGACGAATTAGGGATGTGTTCAAAGTGTCTTGCAAGCAGACCCAAGCTCACCCTGCTTGTCCATGAAGTGAATTCAGTCTTGGGCTCTGAACCAGCAAAAAGATTTAGATACATGTTTGATGGATTCACTGCCTCTACCTTCATCTGTCTAAAAGCAAGCCGCGGCGCTTACACTGATTGTTTCCATAGTCAACAGGGTTAGAGGCATCCCTCGAATGCAATTCATTCCACCTGTCTCCGACATCTATCTTAAAACAGGATAAGGCATCCGTAAAAGGATTTATAAGCAGAGCCGCTGACTAAACAGCCTAAATTACTAGCTTGAAGTAATATCTGGGGTTTTTTTGTTGCTTCACTCATACACAGCTTCCTAATAAATAAATATGCATCTACCAGTGTTTGAATTCCCTAGTCTCAGGCGACTAATGGGCCTTACACATGATTTGTTTTGTGAGGAGGATCCTGAAACATTCTAAGAAATTTAAGAGCCCAGTGCAGGTATCATTAGCAAAATGCTTTGGTTGCAGTATATACAGGATGGGACTACAACAAGCTTCAGGCTGTGAATGCTAATAGCAGAAGTCTGTACTGCCACTCGTAACACTGGGCTAGCATGCATGCATCTTACAATATCTGCAGCCAAAAAGAAGAATGATTGCTTTTGATTTTTGGTCAACAGCAGAGATTCACAGAAATAAAAGCCATCAAACTTCTATGTAGGAATTTGTGATACCAGGAGTCATAGCGTAACCTGACCAGTTCTGCAATCTAGAAGCCTGCAGCTATCTACGGTTAAGTAAAAAGATGACAAAAGCAGAAGATGTCTATAAGGAGCAGCCAAAATCCAAGAGAAAAAAATGCCATTGGGATTTAATCTCTGATCTGCTTTTAATTTACTTTCTTACAGTTAGTTTCACTCTTATCAGCTCATCTGACCAAAAGGGAAGCATATGATTCAGCAATTGCACTTACTTTTATCAAAACCGTAAACAGCTGATAGGGTAGATGAATTCCTCTTCCCTTCCTTCTTCTTTCCTCTCTCTGAGGCTTGGATGAAGCTGTGTTCTGTCTGCAAAAAGGTGACACCCAAACACATCCCAGGGCTACAGAGTTTCTTCATCAGTCGTATGACAGTTCATCCCCACCAGCAATCCTCAGTATGTTTCCTCAAAGTGGGGGTGTTTTATAGACCCACAAATTCTTGGTTATTTCGAGGAAAACTGGATGTTAAGCCTGAAGCTGTAAATCTTGCCCAACCTTTTCATTTTGACATCCCAAAGCAGACCAACTATTGTACTTGTAATCATCCAGCTAGGAGCCTGGGACTGGCTTGTAAACTGGTCCAACTAAAAGCTGTGTCCCAGGAGTCACTTCCCTAGCATTTCTGTTGAAATGAAAAAAATGTAGAAGGCAAATACAAAGTACAACTTCTGAGGTACAGAAAGTAGCCAGTGCTACAGCAAGGGGGAAATACCATTTTTCATACATGCTTGAAAACTCCAGATATAGAGAACATTATTTTTCTCTATAAACAAGTTACTTCGCTACATTGGGAGGGCAAGCCATTTCTCTAGTAGCAGGTTTTGGTAAGAACAAGGCAAGGTGCCTAGTTAAAATGAGAAACAGCATGGGAAGAATCCTGGGTATGTTAAGGCAGCCATGAATAATTTGGTGGGTAAGGGCAGGTCCACCGCAGATGAGAGTAACCCAGAGATACTTCTCCCCCTGATCTCCCTCCTATCCCATGTCTACTCATATCTAATCCCCCCACTTTTTTGCCCCCCAAATTCCCTTTGACTAGAGCCCAGGTATCATCACAAAGCTACTCCAACTCTCCCACTGCAGAATTCCCCTCTCTGCCTGTCATGCAAGTTTTCTTTTAGCTGAGCAGTGGCACTTCTTGACCACAGGCCGCCTCCTCAGCCAGCTATGGCGTTGAGGCTCCGCCAGGTCTACCTCACTTGCACTCCATAGCCAGTAGCTGCCCTCCCACGGCCACCATAGCCAGCTGTCTTGCTTCCCACACACAAAATAATTTACCTACCTATGAAGAATACAGAGGAAAACAAATATGTTGAGGGGGTAGAAAAACGGAAGCTAGATTTTTTCAGGGTACACCGAGAATGTCCCCTCTTTCCCGAGTCAGCTCCTTTTCAGCAGGTGATGATTTTCACCTTCATTTAGTCCCTGCTGGCAAAGCACTACAGGCGATGGCACTGACTGTGGAACAGCCACACAATCTCCTCTGGCTGAAACCACAGCTCCTTGGCTGGAACCGATGGACATTGAGAGCTGCTCGAAGGCACTGCACAGGGAATTCACCCCATGCCGTACGTCAAGAGTACTGTGCACACGCCGACCATGTGAGTTGCACAGGTCAAGAAGATTCAGCACATCTGGCATGCAGGCCCACGTCTATCTGGAATTTCAGAGACAGAAATGTGGAACCAGCCCCTGGCAATATCCTAACAGAGTTAGAGCCTTCAGCCATCCCCTCTGGAAATGTTTGTATTATAAAAAGACATCCAAGAACCGATGTTTCATTTGTTTCAAAATTTGACTTCAGAGTAAGTTTTCAACAATAAGCAGCAAGAAGCCAAGAACCTTTTGTAAACTCTTAAGGACCAAACATGCAGAGGACTATTAATTTCTCTACTAACTTCACACTTCAGGTGCAGAACTTATGCCAACACCACCTTTCAAGCCTCGGTTTGTGCATGCCTGTGCTTAGCTTGTCTGTAGCATTGACACAAAGAAGTTAAACTATTTACCATTAGATCTTAGTACCCCTAAAGGAAAACATAAGCTTGACTGCTTGCAGGAAGGGGGCTTAAGCAACGATTAACTCAGACTGAAATGCAGGCACTGACTGGGTCTTTTGCAGGAATATTTGTCTCTGCTGTTTTGTATTGCACCGAATATACAACTCAATAATTTGTTCCAAAACATCTTAGATCTGTTTCCTCTGTATACATAGCAAGTTTACAGCTCGGTTGAACGAATACGTCGAGCTGTCCTTACCTGTGTTAGGCCGTGTTCAGCTGGGCAGTGGCCCCATACAGCTCTCAGCCCAATAACTACGCTAGGGGAGACGCCTAGTGTAGAACCAGGCTCATAGCACCTGCCCGGCATCATTGCGGCCGAGCCCCTTTTCTACTCGCATCAAAAAGCAGCCACGCAGAGATGTGCGCAATACTCGCTGGGTGTATTTCCACCCATTTCACAGCGAATGGGCAGCTCAAAAAAATAAAGGCTCCATTTGACATGGCCAAAAATACCACAGGAGTGAATGCTCCATGTGCTAAGAATGGCAAATAGCAATAGGGTAACAGCAATAAAAGCAATATTCCTACCTGGGTAAGAATTCTGTTGTTAATGTAAATATTGCTTAATATGATTAGCGGACCGTGCACAGTCAGGGTCTGATCATGCTACAGCTGCTGCTGCTGAAGATTATACATGTGCCGGTGAAAAAAATGGCACAAAGCACCGTCAGGCTACCGTATCGCCTGTGTTGAAGTGAATGACACGCGAAGCACGTGCTTTCGTGCCTGGCTGAGGGGCAGCCATGTGAACCAGGTGCAGTAACAACTTGGTGCAAGTCGTGAATCTCCCACTGCAGCAGCCGCTCTGCTTTCATGGGTGAACTTGCCAAAGAGAGTCATCAGATTGGGTCTCCCTTGTAGCTGTGATCTTCTAGAAGATGGTAACAGTCTGTACCAGTGCCTGGCACTGCCTTCCTCAGAGCAGCATGCAAACACAGTCCCAGATTGTTAGATCCAGGTGTATCTATGTACTAACTGTAGAGGTATTTTATTTCTCCCCTTCTAGACACTAATTTTTTACACTTTCTCCCCAAACTCTTAACTAAGGCTTTGATACTTAGCTTAAGTATGTAGGTATTTGAAAGTTTTCCTTTTTTTCAGTAGGGAAAACAAACTAGGAGCTGGAGTTTGTGCACCACAGTTTATCTTCTCAGGCAGCTTTCTCTCTGAAAGACCTGGGAGAAGGCAACACCCAAGAAGCACCAGCTTGACAAATACGGGAAGCCTCAGAAAACTGGCATCAGTGTTTGAGAGGGAAAGGACATCGCCAGAGGAAGGCAGCCAGGATGATAAAACAGCCCCACCTTGGGCAAGCTCCAGTGGTAAAGTCCAGGCACCAGCAACCTTCACATTTTTTTTCCATGAAATGTAAGGTGCAAAGACAGACAAAGGACCTGGCAGGGAGGCAAAGGCCAGATCTCCAGTTTAGTCTTCATGTTCTGAGTATGGGGCTTAACAGCAGCCCAAATCCTCCAGTTCTGTTAGAAGGCCACTTACTCTGATACAGGTTACAGTCCTGGAGGGAGAGGGGTAAAATGAGATCTGTGCTGCTCCTGGAATTGGCCGGCGTGACTACATAACTGTTTGCCAAATTTGAAGTCAAAGACTTCAAGGCTAAGTAAGGCCAAGAACATATTTCAACAAAATGTATGTTGATTGCTTGAAAGCTTCAAATCTCCTGACATCTGTAAACAAGTTTTCCACTGAGGCTGAGACTGGTTTCTTCCCTGTGTCCCTGGCTAAACCTCGGGTGATTAGCTTACATCTGAATGGAGTAAGGATGTGAGAAATAAGTCATTGCCTCCAGCGGAGGTGTAAATGATTTTCATGAGATCCTGAAGACTTTCCAACCAGATTCTTTGCTGATCTAATGAACCCTTGGCAGCTATCTGCATAACAGTTAGTATACCTCCAAAGCATAATTTAGAAGCAGTCATCTTGCCTTCAGTAAATTATTTAGCTCAGCTGCTCAGGAGTAATATTGATCTGGCTTACTAAGGAGATGAGTGCGATCTTAAAGCAAATTTGCTCTGCAAGCCAAGAGTCAAAGAATGACAATCTTCAAAGCTGGAGAAAAAATAGGAGGAAAAAACAATACTTCCAAATATCAAATCAGACAAAGATTTGACGGATTTCTCTGACTGTGAAAGTAACTGTTGAAGCGGCTGAAGTGACGCGGGAGTCAGTCAGAATTCCTGACATTATTTTTTTCTGAGGTCAGTGTCAGTGAAGGTATGATCAATTGCAGCTAACCTCTCTCTAAAACACAGGTTTCTGGTCTAAGCCAAGCATGAACCTCTGCAGTTAATGGTGGGAACAATTATCTCCAAGGGGTGATTCACCTCATCTGTGTAACGGTGACTGACATGATACTTTTTTTTTTCCAGTGAAGACAGTGGAAAAATTTTCTAATCCTCCTCCTCCATCCCTCTCCCCTCTGCATTGCCAGTCTTTATTCCCACCCCAGCGTCAACAGGCTTCTGCTTCGTCCATTGAAGCAGCATAAAACCTTTCTCTCACCTTCTTTATCGATAGTACTGTGGTTTCTTGGTTTGGCTGTATTCCTATTCCCAACTTGTCACTGAAGAAAATACATGGAGTAATTATATCTCTCCCATCTCAGAATACTGTTAATGAGAAATGCCTCTTTGTTTTCATTCACTACAAAAGGAACCTAGATGAATACATCAGATGGGAAGCCTACATTTTAGTTGCTACATAATGCAACAAACTAGCTGATGAGCATCAAAACATTTATCACCAGGACAGTAACGGCCAAAGATTAGTGCACAGAGGCCAAGCAAACCGTCTGACTGTACTGAGTGAATGGGCAATAACTGAGACGAAGAACTATGTATGCCTGTTGTCTGTAGCATACAGACGATATTGAATCAAGAACTGCTAGGACATAATTCTAGGAAGTTGCATGCTACCTGGCTATAAAACCATCCAGTGAAAAGTATTTTGTTGGCTTTAGGAGAAAAGAATATTAAAGATCAGAGGGATCACATGGACTGAAACCAGGGCTAGGAGCCTTGTAATCCAGCTCCAAAGAGCGGAAGGTGGAGCAAGAGTTGCAGTGAACTTCCCCCCCAGCTGTCTTCCAGCTTCCAGCAACTTGGAGCTTCCTCAGAACTTCTTGAACCAAAAGTTCACCAAATGAAGTTCACCAATGACACACCAAAACCGGGTGTCATTGTATTTTGTATTTAGTAGCCCTTGATGAATTTTTCTAGGGACTTTTTGAAGCCAGTGTTTTCATCAACCACCCATCCTTGCAGCAGTGTTTCACAGTTAATTTACACTTGGTGCAAAATAACATTTCCTTTTGTTTTGAACTGACTTTTTTTTTTAATCAATTTGGTGCCTTCTGGTTGCTTTACTGGGACAGACATTAAATAATCATTCCCTCTCTGCCTTCCCATGCACTTGTGGACTTCTATCACACCCTTATCTTTTCTCTAGGTCTTTTAACAGAACTGCATCTTCCTTGAGTCATCGGTTTTCTGATGTTGGATAAATGGCAAGAATCAAAAATAAACCAGAAGCCCTAGGTTATTTTGCAACCTAAATTCCTTGTAGGGAACTATTTGGGAACCTTTGATCACTTTTGTTGCCTTGCCATGAATCTTTTCCTATTCTGCTACGTAAGTCTTCAGGTGGGAGTACTAGAGGAGCCCATGCACTTGTGTCTGAGGTCACATTGAGATTTTTATAATAGCATGGTGGTATTTTCTGTTTGCTCGTTATCTCTTTCTCTAGAACACCTTATACCATTTATTATACCTCAGATCTCTTTCCTGACTGGCAATTGTTAAGACAACCCATAATTTTATATGTGAAATTAGCAGTGTTTTTCCCCATGTGCATCTTTTTACATTTATCAAAACTGATTTTCATCTGCTGTTTTAACAGCCGGTCACTGAGTCCTCTGAAGTTGTTCTGCGGTTCTTACAGGCAGTCCTGATTTATTATTTATTATTTATTATTTATTATTTACTACCCTGACTTATTAACATCAATAAACTCTTTCTCCTTGCCAGTCACATCTTTTTCCTGATCAGTCCCTGCAGGACTTCACTAGTGGCTCCACTATGAAAACTAACCTTATACTTCAACCTCCTCTTTTCTAACTTTTCTCCAATTATTTATCCAAGCAAAACGAATGACAGGATTCCTACACAGTTTGGATTACTTTCTAAAAGTGTTCTCTTTTTTTAAGCTGTTTATTCAATTATCTTAAATTGCTAAAGAGCAATTTCCAACTGTAGTAGAATTTGAGGTTTTATATACAAAGTTGTTTGGGTTTTTTTATTTTACCTCTTCCCCCCTCCAGAGAAGTTTCACATCCCCTCTCAAATTTGAGAGCTGCTGGTAGGCGGGGGTTCAGATGATCTACTCAAGGCTGTTGCTACTTATACCTCTCAAGACTGAGTTTCTTCTGGGCATGCATACATAGAAAGCAACATGGAAAGGAAGATTTGTTAAAAAAAAAAGGCAAACCATGTAGTGAACAAAATAGCTCCCTGTATTTTACATACATCTTGCTTTGTGAAATGGACATTTCCCTCTTTTTTGTATTTACAAAGCAACACTAACAACAAAACCCCAACAAGCAGAGCTTAGTCTTGCTAACAGACTGAGACACATATGGCCGAACGAACGAAGACATTATTTCATTAAAACTTGAGCAAAACAAATGTTTATATGGCCAAAACCAGATTTAGTTTAGTTTAACCACTTGCCTGGTGTCTTCCAACAATTGCTTTGAGAAGAGCTAATAGGAATGACAAAAAAATGCAACCACCACATTTACAACATAAGAGCATAATACACTGTTAGCAACCTGCTTACTGTGCCCGATGGCTCCTCAGCCCGGCGGGGACATTATTTGCCCTTTGCCATTGTCACTTGGTGGTTTGGGACCACCCTTGGGGCATGCCATGCTCCCCAAGGAGTTGTCCTGCTGCCTCTGCTGAGACCCTGAAGCAACTCTGCTTCTGGAGATGCTCTGCTTGCTTCACACACGCACTCCTTGCTGCACATATATGTGTGCTGCCCCATACAGCTACAATGTCTGTACAATGTTTAATCCTCCTTTCTATCCTGTGTATGTGCCCTGAGGCCAAACACTGCCTGTTTTCCCATAGAGCTACACTGTATTTTATGTCTTTAAGCTAAAGAATTTGTGGTGCTTCAAAGAAAATCAAAAGCGAGTGAGCAGGATCTGTGTCTGGAGAACTATTTGCTCATGAAATGGCAATCCAGTGCTGTATTTTACAACTAGATCCCCAAATCCTCTAAAAATACAAATCCAAACTCTCTCTGAAATCCATTCCCTGAGTGTTTAAAGCACCACCTGCCCCTTGCTAAAAGAAAACACTCCAAAAAACAACTTCATACTGAAAATGTTAACCATATCTAGGCAGAATAAATTAATTTTACCAAAATTCATAGCAGATGGCACATAACATCACAAATCATTCTGCAGAAAGTTCCAGTATAAAAGTAGATACAATAGCAAATTATCACAGAAATTCTTCATGTACGGATTTTAAGATACTATAAAAAAGGTGACAAAATTACACTTATGCAATCAGCATATGACTAACTGCTTTTTTAGCACTTCTAAAGTGCTGTTATTTATTAGGTACTGATTATCTCTTAAAGGTACAATCACAGATCAAAACTTCATTGCAATGTATGGTACTCAAAAATGTAAGAAATGATTGCCATCTATAGCCCAACATACATGACCACACACCTGGATTTGTAATGCATACCCCTGGCTTCACCGGGGAGGCCATGCCATCACAATCTGGGACATCCCTGAGCACCACATCTACACGTCTTTTGAATACCTCCAGGGGTAGGGTCTCAACCACTTCCCTGGGCAACCCGTTCAGTGCCTGACAACCCTTTCAGTGAAGAAATTTTTCAGAATGTCCAATCTAAATTGCCCCTGGTGCAACTTGAGACTGTTTCCCCTCATCCTATTGCCTGTTACCAGGGAGAAGAGACCAACCCCCACCTCACTGCGGCCTCCTTTCAGGTAGTTGTAGAGGGTGATAAGGTCTCCCCTTCAGGCTCCTCTTCTTCAGACTAAACAACCCCAGTTCCCTCAGCCACTCCTCATAAGACTTGTGCTCCAGACCCTTCACCAGCTTTGTTGCCCTTCTCTGGACATGCTCCAGCACCTCAATGTCTTTCTTGTAGTGAGGAGCCCAAAACTGAACACAGTATTCGAGGGGCGGCCTCACCAGCATGGAGTACAGGGGCACAATCACTTTCCTATTCCTGCTGGCCACACTATTCCTAATACAAGCTAGGATGGTTTTGGCCTTCTTGACCACCTGGGCACACTGCTGGCTCATATTCAGGCGGCTGTCAATCAGCACCCCCAAGTCTTTTTTTCACGGGGCAGCTTTTGAGCCACTCTTCCCCAAGCCTGTAGCGTTGCATGGGGTTGTTGTGACCCAAGTGCGGGAGCCAGCACTTGGCCTTGTTTAACCTCATACAGTTGGGCTCGACCCATCAATCCAGCCTGTCCAGATACCTCTGGAGAGCCCTCCTCCCCTCGAGCAGATCGACACTCCTGCCCAATTTGGTGTCATCTGAAAACTTACTGAGGGGGCACTCAATCCCTTTGTCCAGGTCATTGATAAAGATATTAAACAAGACTGGCCGCAGTACTGAGCCCTGGGGAACACCACTTGTGACCGGCCGCCAACTGGATTTACCTTCATTCACCACAACTCTCTGGGCTTGGCCATCCAGACAGCTTTTTACCCAGCAAAGAGTACTCTCATCTAAGCCATGAGCAGCCAGTTTCTCCAGGAGAATGCTGTGGGAAATGGTGCCAAAGGCTTTACTAAAGTCCAGGTAGACTACATCCACAGCCTTTCCCTCATCCACTAAGCAGGTCACCTTGTCATAGAAAGAGATCAGGTTGGTCAAGCAGGACCTCCCTTTCACAAATCCATTCTGACTGGGCCTGATCCCCTGGTTGTCCTGTATCTGCTGCGTGATGGCACTCAAGATGATCTGCTTCATAACCTTCCCAAGCACTGAGGTCAGACTGACAGGCCATTAATTCCCCAGATCCTTCTTCTGCCCCTTCTTGTAGATGGGCATCACATTTGCTAACTTCCAGTTGTCTGGGACCTCCCCTGTTAACCAGGACTGCTGATAAGTGATGGAGAGAGGCTTGGTGAGCACTTCTGCCAGCTCCCTCATACCCTTGGGTGGATACCATCCAGCCCCATAGGCTTGTGCATGTCTAAGTGGTGTAGCAGGCTTTGTTCTGCTCCCTGTCCCTGCCTTCCAGCTCCGGGGGCTGGGTACCCAGAGAGCAACTGGTCTGACTAAAAACTGAGGCAAAGAAGGCATTAAGTACCTCAGCCTTTTCCTCGTCCCTTGTCACTATGTTTCTCCCCACATCCAATAAAGGATGGAGATTCTCCTTAGCCCTCCTTTTGTTGCTAATGTATTTATAGAAACATTTTAAATTAACTTTTATGGCTTAGACAGATTAAGTTCTAGTTGGGCTTTGGCCCCTCTAATTTTCTCCCTGCATGACCTCACAACATCCATGGATGGTTGGATCAAATAACTCCTCCTAAGTAAGCATTTCTGCTGTGGACAACTGTTCCACATGTTACAAAGATGCTTGTTTAATAGCCTGGCATGCAATCAGGAAATGAAAAAGGGATGGAAACAGGCAGCTGATGAAAGTTTGTGTGCAAAGTCAGGTTGGGGATGACAATTTCAGGAGGGCTGACCACAGCTTTATCAATGCCACGAATCAAGTCACAAATATGAATTCTTAAATTGATAAATTACAATTTAATGGGCTGCAGTGAGCCAAGTGGTCAGGACAGTCTGGGTCATCTCCTAGGGTGGCGTTTGCCACTCTATGCCCTTTAATGTGCCACTTCTTAAAAGATTTCTGTGCCTTTCTGTAGTTCCCCAGAAAGTGTCCCTTATTAACTGATTTTCTGTTTGCTGTTCTAAAACACAACCTAAACAGCCAGGTTTGGGGGTTTTTTGTTTCAAATATTCCTATCATTTGTGGGGTTGATTTTGTCTGGTAAGTTTTTTGTAGATGCAGACATTTCCTAGCTAGAGTGGAGCCATATAACAAACTCAGTTCTGCCCATCTTTACTCCAACATAATTCCTAATACTTGCAGAACAAAGTCCTGGAAATTGTGAGAATGAGATTAAAGGACAGTTTAATCTGATGGAGTCCAAAATTTCAAAGTAGGACTGTGGAGGGAACCATAATTTGGACAGATGGTACCATTTGGTGTATCAGCATTATTTATAATTGAGAAGATTGGGAAGCAGCAGAAAAAAAGGCTCAGTTTAAACGCGAGAGGACAGCATCCACATTCATTAATCCATTTCTCCAGTGACTCACATGGAAAATCATTTTGTGCATTTTGCCACCACTCCAAATCACAACAACTTCTGAAAAGTATAAGCAGCAGCCTGGCTCTTTGTCATGCATTAGTAATAGCAGATGGATTTATTAAGGCAGTATACAATTTTCAAACAGTTTTTCCTTTGGGGGAAGAGATAAGCAGGTACAAGCAGGATAAGCAGTTAGAAAAATCCTATATACCGTGAGATGGACCTTCCTGCTTTAGCATCCTTAAACATGCAAAATCCCAGGAATCTGACATGGGTGACTGCCACCACTTCAAGTCACTTCATCATTTCATCACAGGATTTCAAAGGATACGGGTTAAAAAAAAAAAAAAAATGCAAATGCTGGTGCCAGAAAAGTACAGGCATGTAGGGAATCATGACAAATTATACTGCCTATGGTACAGACAGAGGACAAAAAAAATCTGCCTGGACATTTATGTATCCTTCAGCATTACCCCATGAGTGGCTGCCTACATTCACATTCATTCTGAGGGTATTCAAGCCAGCAATTACTTGAGCACTGGAAAAAAGACCACTACATGCTGTGCTCTGCTGGAGGACCCCAGGGCGCTCCCCAGTCCTCCCCAGTGTGTCCCAGCAACACTGCACTTTGCAGCTGAATTTTCTCAGTAATGTAACAGACATAACACAGCAACATGCTCCAGCACGGATGCCTGAGCTAACTGCTCATGCCATTTCATCCTCCCATATTTAACCTCCCATAACATCCTCCCATCATTAACCAGCCTCCCGTATAGTCATCGTTCAATTCAACAACAGAGATCACAAATACCTGTAGGTAACACAGATTTCTTTTTCTCTGTTCCTCATCCAATGGTCTGGGTTGCTTCAGCAGCTACTGTGTGGAATAAGCAAACTCGTTCATCTTTCTTGGACAAGACTATTTAAAGTACATGGTCACCATTGGAAAGAGACCTCCAATACTTGACAAAGGCAGAGAATAACTTATTATACATTGCTATTCCAGTATGTACACTTGATATTTGTCAGAAGCCTTGCTGCAATCATCCTAAAGCTCCAGCTTGCACCAGGAGGATCAGGTTTGACCAGGAGACCTCCTCTAGAAAGCAAAAAGGTCTAGAAATATTTACCTGAGTCACTCAGCACAGAGATTAAGACCTCCCTGTTACTAGTGCTTGTCAATGGCCATTCCTGCTGCAGGGGCTCCAGTTTGCAGCCCGGTGTCCGAGCAAAGATCCACCTTCTGCAGCAGCCCAGGGGTTGTAAAGCTCTTCGTCCAGGATATCCACGCAGCTTGGTGAGGAACCTTTCACGGGCTGCTAAGTCCTTAACCTGCCTATTCAGCACAATGGGAAATATGCCTCCTTTGTGACCAAATGCACATCTCATCACACAAGGGACACGCGGAAGTCAGGATACGCAGATTGCTCCCATCACATGCCCAAGCATACATAAGTCGTCTTTTCACAGGACTACATGTGTGCTTATTGCAGGATGGAGAACGCCAGCAGTTTAGCCATTTACTAGCTGCACTTCCAGCCACATGACCAAAAAGATCCCATAGAGCCCTTCAGAAAAAGGGGATCATATGCCACACAATTCATCTACCCCACAACTTGGGGAAAAGGGAAGCAGGAAGCTGATATAGGGGCAAATTAAATGTCTGAGAAGCCAAAGTCATCCTGCCAGCTGCAGGAAGGACAACCTAGTTTGGTCTGTGCAGTGGAGCAGCTCAAATACGCGTGGAAGACATCATGCCCCAAAACACCCTCTTCTCTCCTAATCAAAGCACTCCCTTTGATATAGGCAGAAAAGGGCACTGACTGTCTTCACTCATCAGGACTGAGTGCTGCAAGTGATAACCCATTTAGTAAAAGGGGAACAACTTCATACCCCCCCTTCTACTTTCTAAATGAAGTGTTTATTCCTGCTTAGACCATGAAATGCAGGGCTCAGGCACATGAAAGAATAAAAAGTCTTGACTGTGGGAAGACACTATATTCCAATCCAGGTTAAGACATTTAAGTAAGACATGTTCTTCATCAAGTTCTTCTTGCTATTTAAGCAGAGCCCTGCTTTGCATAATGTATTCCCAGACATTACACTGGGACCCAGGTGCCTCTCTCTATGTCGTGAATTTCCCATCTTTACAGCGTTCTGTAAAGTCAGGCAACGCACTTGGCACTGGGGATCCCTAACCCCCCCTTGTGGCTCTGGAGTCTCATTCTCAAATATATTTAAACACCTAATCCCACTGGAGAATTTGATCCTTCGCCTGCCGTAAGATTTTGAAAAGTGCCTAACTCCTATAGATTTCAATGCCTTAAATAGTACAGCTGATTCTTTTAAAAAGTCATATACTTAAAATTCTGCACTGCAACATTTTAGAGAAAGAGATTTTTTTTAAAAAACCCTACATTCTTTAGAAAATCTGTTCCTTAAATTTCAGAATTTTTTTAAAAATAAAAGGAGACTTCGTCCTGCACTTCCTAATTTTTTTTTCAGACTGGAAAGATTTTTGCCATGATTAGAACTACTACCGGGCCCAAAATAGATTTACCATTTCCAAATACTCCCCAGTGACAGCTGAGTAGCATAATGATGCTTTATCCCCTGTTAGGGACAAAATAAATTTCTTTTCCAGCACACACATAGAGCTTTATAAAAAGAATAATCCCACTGGAAAAAGGATTCTTCAGCTTTGAATTCCTGCACCCAAAAGGGCCTCAGCTGCAGCAGCCGCCTCTGGAGAAGCCAGAGGGAGTGAAACCTCACGCAAGTGTAGGGCGTCACTTGAAGGTAGGCACTTCTATTCGGACCAAAACAAAATAGGTCATAGTACCCTTACGTCTGAGTGCTGCTGACTTATTTCTAATTTTATAAGTATTGGTGTGTTATTCTTTCTGCTGGATCAGTGTTATGCTTCTAAATTCCAGTTTTCAGGCTGCAGCTATTTGAGTCATATTTGGCTGGGATGTACAACATATGCTTTCAATATGGATTGGATTCTTTTTTCCGTTCTCTTACCAATTGCTTCATTTTGTTTAATTGCAGTGGGAGAATTACAAGTGTCAAAATTAATCCAGAAGCTCTTCTCCCCACTCCCAGCTCTAAATTAGAGCCCAGGTCTGCCAGTCTGCCATGCAGAACAGCACTGACATCAGCTCAGGACCTGGCCGAGTCCTGCCTGAGCATGCCTGTCATCAGAAAATTGTGAATTATCCAGTCAGAAAACCCCACTGCATGTAGTCCTTGGAGTGGAGCCCACCGGCTTGGGACTGCACTGACCCATGAGCTTTAAAGAAGAAATGTTTTACGATGAGGGAGGTGAAACACTGGAACAGGTTGCCCAGAGAGGTGGTAGATACCCCATTCAAGGTCAGGTTGGATGGGGCTCTGAGCAACCTGATCTAGTTGAAGATGCCCCTGCTCACTGCAGGGTGTTGGACTAGGTGACCTCTAAAGGTGCCTTCCAACCCAAACTATTCTATGAT
The DNA here is from genome assembly GCA_034008185.1 of Gorsachius magnificus. Lineage (NCBI taxonomy): Eukaryota > Metazoa > Chordata > Aves > Pelecaniformes > Ardeidae > Gorsachius > Gorsachius magnificus. The sequence goes on from CM067081.1 coordinate 173,537,771, forward strand.
TCTACATGACATATTGGGTGTTGCAGGTCTCCTAGGATATTATACACACAGGTGTATTCCCAGCAGACTGAAATGCTACAGTTTGAAATCCCTGTCCCAGGTGTGCATTCACTACAGGGCACCAGCTGGGAAGACCATGTTGTGCGGAGCAGCTCAGCAACTTCAAGTTGTGTGTGGTGGAAGGCTCGGACAAGCCCCAGGACTGCTCAAGTTGGAGCAATGCTTGTTTGCTGCTCTTAATTTTTACAATGCAGCTCTCAGATAGCCCATATTTTCAATGGGATTATAAAATGGCTTTCTCTTTTGCTAAAAGAAACAAGAATCAGGAACCTAAAAGCACTCATAAAACCCAAAACATTTTTCAGGCACATTTCTTTCTGGAATCAGAAATAGAGGAAGAAGAGCTGTAGGTGTCGACCAAGTGACCTTCAAGGTCAGAATCAAGCAGAGGTCTTCACATCCATAAAACATGCAGAACCTCACCCTTGCAGAGCTATTGCCTGCAATAAGTTCTGTAGTGAACAGTTGCGTGCAGCAATATGATAATAAAGCTACTGGCAAAAGGTATTGCCAGAGACACTATGGACATTTACACTCAACATGGCAGGATTATTTATAATAAAAATTAATTGGGGGTTAAAGAGTCAGTCGAGCATAAGATGACCAATCTCCAGACAAAGTTGTCCTATGTCAGCTTACATACATAATCTGGTAATACTTATATACTGTTTCTCTTCCTTCCCCCAAATCACTATAAAGAAAGAACTCCTTGCCTCTGTTTTTATACCCTGAACTAGCTAAAACTTGCATATGTAAGTAAGCCTGTACACAGGTATTTCCATTGGTTAAAAAGGTTGTAAAAATAAACTTGGTTGCATCTTACTCTAAGATCTTATACACAGTGATTTCTTTTTAATGATTCTAAAATTTTTTTTTTGAAAGTGAATGGTTTTGTCATACGTTCAGCAAAATTTTCTCTCTGACTATACTCTATTTTAAATATACAGATGGGCAAAGTTTAAAAAAAAAATTAAGCTCCAGAGCAAGAGAACTTCAAGGATTCCTTGTACTTACTACCTAACTGGGTATTCAGTAAGAGCTGGTTGGCATTCAAGACCGTCAAAAAATCACTGCAGTTATTGTGAGTGTAATTTCAAGCTCCTGCTTCTGGAAATCATGGCCAAATAAAACAGAAAACATGACTGTACTTGGTGTTCCATAGTGTGTGAACAAAGTGTGGGCCCTGGCTCTCAAGCATGCTGCAAGCTGTGTGAACCACTGTATCCATTATAATTGCAATAAAAAGCAATTTTTCACAGCAGTTTTAAAGAAAAATTGCTCTCAAAAGGAGTTTGGGGGGGGGGGGGAGCGGCACAGCAGGTCTCCCAAGGATTGCTGAGCTGAAGGGGTCAGCCCACAAAGCTTCTACTGCAGGATCTGGTGGGGAGGGCGCTGGGCAGCCTTCAGGGCTGGGGCAGCACCTTAGACCCAGTCTCTGTGCAGTTAAGCCTCAGTATTAGCTTGGCTACTCCATATTTAAGCTTGAGTACTAAAGCTGTGCCCCTGCCCTTGTTTACCCTCAGCAGCGGTAGCCCCCTCCTTCTGAAAGGAAAGGAACAGTTTCGGATACCAAAGGATTTGGAGCAGAGGATCTGGATATTTTAATGTTGTTCAGGCTTCAGTCATCATGAATATCACTTTACAGCTTGGCGCATAAACAGTCCATTTCTGAGGCATGAGAAAATGAATATATTGTAACTATATTCTGGGCCTTCTGGCCCAAATCTGTTCCTGGTGAAACTCCAGGAGTTGTGGCAAGAATAAACTTAGCTGTCTAGCTGTACTTTATAATATACTATTTCTGATTAAAAGAGAGTTTACAAGAAGATAAGGATTTGTTTCCGGGCATATTAAACCAAAGCGGCATTCAAACTTATTTGTGTAACCAAGTGCATTGTTTATAAACAATAAAACTTTTTGAAGTTGGAAAAAATGGAGAATAAAAAGCAATAATAAAAACAGGACTATTCATTTTTATAAATAGGAATGTAAGGAACTATGGTATTGCTGAAACGATGTATTAAAGCAAGACTACACACCAAAATGAATACATTTTTTCTCATAGTCATCCTCCATGGAAGAGAGAGAGGTGGGGACATGGGCTGTGGGAGGCAGACATGGTCAGGAGACCTGTCAGAGCAGACCGCTTCTGCTTGAGGAGACTGATTTCACAAGCACTTTTCTAAAAGGAGCTTTCACTGTCCTGCTTATTAGGAAGTTTAGAAATAACAAGTTTCACATTTCAAAGTTCAGTCATTTTTGTATTTCACCCAGGCGATAAACATGTGAGAAATTTGTACCCTGTGAAAAATGTGCATTTGGGGCACTGGTAGGATACAGCTGTCTCGGCCCTTGTTTACTTGGTTTCTCCTCTACTTCATGCCTGGCATGGGGGATTTCAGAGTAATTAAACTTTTTCCCAGTTGCCCAGAGTCACCATCCTTTTCCTCCATACTTAGTGGCCATGTACACAACCGTGTGACAGCAACTGCCCTCCCAGCTTTCAGTGCTTACCTTTCCAGCTTTGGCAGGAGCCCTTTTTCCTGTCACCAGGTCCATCTTCCAAAGGGAATTCTCAATTTATGAGACAGTCACTTTTCCCAGGACTGGATGTTAAGCCACCCACATTTCCAGCAGTCAAAGAGCTTCAGATTACCAAGGTGTCCCCCTTCCCTCTGCGTGAAACAACTGCATGGGATGTATCTTCCCTGGCCAGTCGCATGACAGGAATGAAGCCCTACAGCACCCCGTGGCCAGGTAGACAGTCTTATAGAGCTTGCATGGAAGACAAGATGGATGAGGGCCCCCAAAATCCCCATTTAATCATGCAGGGATTATGAGCTCAAATCTTACTCGTTTAGGTGCTCCTCAGGTCTTCACTACTGAGGTCCTACAGGTGCCCAGGAGGGGCTCATCTGCAGAAGCTTTGCAGCTAAGCCCTTCACCTACACATTTGGGAACTCACAGCATATATACCTGAGAAGAGGCCTGAAGGACTCCCAGCTGCTTATTTTGGACACAGTTTTAATGAAGCATAGGAGTCATAGGGCCAGAATGACAGCCTTTGATGAGCATACATGTGGGTGAGAATGGCCTCAAGTTGCACCAGGGCCAGTTTAGGTTGGACATTAGGAAAAATTTATTCACCGAAAGGGTTGTCAAGCATTGGAACAGACTGCCCAGGGAAGTGGTTGAGTCCCCACCCCTGGAGGTATTTAGAAGATGTGTAGTCGTGGTGCTTAGGGACATGGTTTAGTGGTGGGATGGTAGTGTTAGGTTAATGGTTGGACTGGTTAAAGGTCTTTTCCAACCTAAATGATTCTATGATACTATGATTCTATGACTTTGGTGGTCTGCTCCTACTAACAAGTTGATACTATCGAACGAAGAGAGAATAACAACAGTGAGGACCAGAGCAAAGGCACCCGCCTCCCAGATGCCTGACTGACCCTACTCCAGCCACCTCTGAGGGGTTTTAATGATTTTAAAGCTATTCTTTCAAGTCACGGAGACAACTCAGTTAAATCTAAGAAAGAATCTTTTGCTGTGATATCTATTGTCTATTAAAGGTGTTTACCACAACTCTACACATAAGCCTTAACTCTGGGGAAGGGACTCCAGATATATACTTCAGATACATCTTCGTCATGGCCAGCAGAGACAGTTCCTTCTCTGCTTTTCAAAGCACGCAGGCAGTGAGTTTCACAATTGCACTATTAGCTCACTTTGAAGACACTCCATAACAGCAATTGTAGAAATAAATACTCTTCAAAATGGAAATACTGCTTGTCTTTCTGTTTCTTCAAAGCATTACCGGGTGGACAGGAAAAAAAAAAGAGGACTTGTATTTTCTCATGCTAGTAAAAAAAAATAGAAACCCACAACATCTTGCATATGTGGTTACTTAAGACATGGAAATGAGGGAAACAGAACTGGTTTTCAGCAGATTCAAATCCTTCCATTTAAAAAAAATTAACCTCTTGCTGGAGCAGCGGTGCATTTGCTAATGAGGTCTTTGTGCTGAGCTATACAGAGGTGTAATTGAAGTTATACTCATTGTTTGCTCACCGTTAATTAGGGAGTTAGCAATATATTAATTTAATAAATTCTGTGGAATTAAACAATCAAAGACAATAGGCTGAATTCAAACTTGATTTAATTCCCATTTTGGATCCTTATAATGTATAACAGGCACACCAGCTCGAGTTGTATAATCCAGCCAGACCTTCACTGGGTTCCTGAGTCCCTGCTAGGTCGCTGAGTCCCACTGCAAGCAGTAGGATTTGGCACTTAAAAAAAAAAAAAAAAAAAACCAAAACCAAACCTAAAGCTTTTAGGGCTTCTTTGTAGGATTTGAATTCTGCTTAGCATACATGTTATATGGATTTTTAAATTTAAATAGACAATATTATCAGTTCAAAAGCATATATTCATAGAAGAAGATCAAAGAAATAAAGAGAAAACACACACATTTATTCCTCTTCTGCTACTCCAGCTTTGAAGGCCTCTCAGAGAGTATCAGATTCAAATGCACTTGATTTAATGCAGACACTGAACTACCCTTCTGATCTCTCGCTGGGCTTGCTGACCCTCATATACCATGCCCACTACCACCTCCTTCAAGCACAGCCGAGTGATGCCTTTGGCATCATAGCCACCGCCATCTTCCAGCAGATTGCCAGGCAGTCCATAAATGCAACTAATGCTCAAAATGAAACCAGACTTCACGACTGGATGGTGCCCATCAGCTGGTCTGGGGAGCAGAAAGCAGAAGACCTCTGAGAAAGTAGCTGGACTCTGCAGCACCGTGGATTCGACATGAAGTCCATGAGCATCCAGGATGCATAACCCCCCAGGAAGGTACATGGTGTTGAAGAAGGGGAATAATCCCCTCAGTCCAGCCCTGGTGTGGTGGCTGGGTTATCTCTTGGACTGAATGGAGAGAACAGCATGAGATGTAGCGAAGGCAAAGGCGGCACTAGTGAAACCTAAGCTAATACCCACCAGAAAAAAATCAAATAAGGCACAAGAAAAACAGCTCTGAAGTCTCTTTTTTACTCATTCCACTAATCCAGTTGGCTGCAGGAGGAGCCTGGCCCTGATGCCCCATGGAAGCACGTGGAGAGATGCACTGCTTGCTCCCTCCACATTTGGGAGTGAACTCCTCCACCCCTCACACAGGGTCAAATTAGCCAGCAGGATCCCAGCCTGGCCTCCAGCTGGCCAAGCTCATTAGGTCTTTAGTTGCCAGGGAGGCAGTTGTGGCCAGCTGTAAGGCCGATACCCTCTGCAGAGCCTGCCAAAGGTCAGCAGTCATCAGCTGGCCAGCTGCAGGTCCTCCTGCGGGACCCCAGGGTCCAGCAGAGCGGGGTAAGGAGCAGTGATGAGCGAGTCAGGGGCTCTGCAGAGGAGGAGGAGGAGGGGAGGGAGCAGGTCTGGGTGGGGAGAAGTCAGCTGCCTGCTGCGGTTAAATCTGACGGTCTCTGACAACCAGGCTGAGCTGGGAAGGTAAAGATGCTGAATTTTCCCCCGAAATGCAGCCATGAATTTGGGGGGTTCCTAGGCATATTTTGACAAACAGTATGAATTAAGACCCCTTCATCCTCCAGGAACTAATTGCTAAAAGTTTATCACTTTTAAGCCTTACCACAGGAGAAGCCAGAGGTTGATCTTTTCCTACAGGGAAAATGAGTGGTTTTCCACACAAGCGACTCAGACTCACAAACATAGAGCAAGCAGGAATTTTGTCCTGCTGTCGTATTTAAGAGAACTTTACTAGGTTCCTATGTTAGCTTTGTATTGTACAGTGGGCCTTTTCATCTGAGATTAAACAATACATATTTCGCTGAAGGTCTCTGCTTGGTTTCTTAATAACAGATCAAAGACACAAGAAGCTTTTCACACACACAAACACACGAAAATAAGCATAGCTGCCTCCCTCAGTCAGAATATAAGCCAAGAAAGCATGATTTTCAGAGGTAAAATTAAAATTAAAAAAATAATTTTGTTTTAAAATTGCACAGAGTTATGCCCTTCATTGCAGGGAGTGATAGTCAGAAAACTTGCAGCTTCTGTGTTACATTATTCTGACACTGTGAGGCATCCCTCTGCCTGCCTGCCTGCCTGCCTGCGGGATCGCTGCCTGCCATTACGGAGCCTGGGGCTCTCAGCCAGGGAGTAGGAGTTGAGAGAGGTGCAGCTCAGGTTTTCTAGACCATCATCTTCCCACATATTTGTGGGCACAGCCTTCCTTAAACAAACGTGATCCACGTAGAATACAAATCTTTCTTTTCAGTTACACTTCTTGTTATTGAATGTGCAAAATCTGGCCACAACAGAGTCTCTCCCAAGACAGCAGCCTTTTTACACCTTGTTCTTCCCAATCCAGGGGCTAAAAGGTGGTTTTGCAGGGCTGACTTTCACTCCTTCCAAGGATTACAGGACATTTTGGCTCACAGGAGCTTTGTTTATGGATATCCTGTAATTAAGAGTCTGTTTTCTTGGTGTGTATAACAAAACCCTCAGATTGTAGGGTTTGTAGATTGCTAGTAGGACCGAGGAGGCTGTGGACAAACAACCCACAGACGGGATACTTCCCCTCACCCTCTGAAAAGCTACTTCTCAGAAGTATTGACCTTTTTGCAACTCTTAAAATGTCTGCCAGCCAAAGAGAGGTGTCCATTACCAACATGTGATTTGCTAGTGCTACTCCGCATACTTCGCAGGCGATTGCTTGCCAAGGTCAGCACAGTGCAGAATGAAATGCTGAAAGTTCTCCAGCTTACCTCGCTTTAAACCATCATTTTAAATGACCTGCACTGTATTAGATCCTGGCCATAAGCAGTGTCCCTGGGACGGTATTTTGGTTGAGAGGAGTGAGCGCTGGCAGCACTGCAGCAGTGTGTGAGAAATCATGAATAAAACCAGTGACGTTCACCGTCTTGCATAAGGATTTCTACAAACAGAAGGCTCAGGAAGTGATCGCCCGATAACCAAGAAAGACTGTGTTTGAGTTAAGGCACTTGCATGCTCCTGCAGCATCTGTAATGACAAGAGTGTGCGAATACCTTGCTTGGACCTCTGCACAGCCTCAGTCCAGGGTTTTCAAACCACATTTTCTACTCGATGATTACTTGGGACCTGTCCATATACACAGAAAGCCCATCCGGGAAAAGGCTCCTCCTGAATTGCTCTGCGGGAAGGAAAACACTTGCCTCAAGGTTACACAGCAAGGGCAGAAAGCGATTTTGAGGGAAGCCATGCAGGAGAGGGCAGGCTGGCCTTGCCCTGACTCAGAAGCACGGCTGCCCGCCGCCCAGCTGAGCAGCTTGGGCTGTAGGTGCCGCCTCACTTTCTCTGTAGCCCTTTGGGGGGGGACGTGGCCCCTGAGTGTGCTGCGAGGATGGGGTCGTCCCTGGGCTAGGCTTCCTTCATCCTCCGTTCAGAGATGCCGCCAAAGAGCAGTCAGGTGGTAACTTTTGGCGACACGACTAAGCTGGGCTGGGTTCAAGTGAAAGATTTATCAGAGGTGAAATACCACTTGCAGGCCCCTTGGCCACCCGGTGCTGACAACATAAACACAAATGGCAAATACGTTCTTAACTCATGCTAGTGGGGTGTATATCGCTTCCCAGTCAGGGTGTTTACCATAGGAGACATTTCTGGATGGACCAAAGGACCCCATCTCTCCATCTTATCTCTGTCTTTTGGGGGTGGGGGGCTAGAAAAGTTTTGGGTTACAACTAGAGCAGTGTAAAGGGCTGGAAATTCTTCATGGTAGAAAAACTTAAATTTAGTGCCTGGAAGGAAATACTTGTTAGCTCTGAAACTCATGAAGACTTGACCTGGCTATTTCTAGACCAACGTAAATAGAGTAAAGAATTTTCATCCCGGCCAGTGGGACAAAGTCATTAGGAGCAAACAGATTTATATGGCTTTCTGAATATTGTGCAATGTACCTTGTGGATTGTGAAAGAGATACTTGTGGTTTGTTCTTACTGACTTTACTAAATCTGTCTCAGCCAGTGCACTGAGAGTGACTTGAGAGCAAAATTCCCCGACAGCATATCAGAGCTAGAGCATACTGGTGTTTTACAGAGCAATTTTAGGCCCAAATCCTGAAATACATGTTCAGTCTTCATACCCAGGGAAAGAAACAAGGCCTTTGCCAGGGGGGCATGGGGGTGAGGGTAGAAAAGGAAAAAAAAAAAAAAAAAAAAAGGAAGGCGACTATGAAATTTTACTTTTACTCTTGCAGAAAATAATAAAGGAAACTCTGCCCACAGCAGGACAGGAACGGAGGGAGAATGTGACCCTCCACCTTTTTGTTCCTCCATGAGCCGTCTCAGACTGCTGATGGGACAGACAAGCTCCCAGGCCCCAGCCCGGCAAGTCGCTGCCGCCTCCCGGGCCAGGACCGCCGTGACGAGGGCCGGGCCCCATGGGGGCAGGAGCCGGGGGTGACCGAGTCCGGGCCGGGGCTGCAGGCGGCTGCTGGCGGGCACCCCGCAGCCGGGGCTCGCCGCCCTTCCCGAGGCCGGGGACCGCACTAGAAGAAGCAGCAGGCCAGACAGCTCGCTCACAGCACGGTTTATTTGCAGCGGGGTTTCCAGGGTGCGCGTGTGCCCCCAGCCCCAGGGTCCGTCTGCCCCGGGGGGGACCCCGGGCCGGGGCCCGGCGGGGCGCTTTGCCCCAGCCCCGGGGGGGGGGGGAACGAGCAGCGCCAGGGCTGCCCCTCCCGCCCGGGAAGCGTTTGCGGGCGGCCCCGGGGCGGCGGCAGGCGCGGGGTGCCGGCCCCCCGGGCCCCCATAGCGCCTGGTAGGTCCGTCGGGGCGGCGGCGTCCCGGGCGTCCCCGGCCCCGAATCGATGCTGGCGCTGGGCGAGAGGGAGTCGGCGTCGCGGAGGGGCAGCCCCGGCTCCTCTGCCGGGGAGAGGCGGTCCACGATGCTGGAGAGGCAGTCCAGGCTGGACAGGGCGCTGCCCTGCTCGGCGCCGTACCCTGCGGCCGGGACACACACACACACAGACACCACACACAGACACACACACAGACACACACACAGACACACACACACGCGGGAGCGCGTTACAGCGAGGTCCCCCGCCGCCCCCCCCCCCCCCCAAGTGCCGCGGGTAACGGGGCGGCGCCCCCGGCCCCCGCCTGCCCCTCCGCCCCCGCGGCTGCCAGCGGGCCGGGCTTACCGTGGGCCATCTCGGAGCAGTAGACGGCGTCGAAGCTGCTGCCTCTCGCCGACCAGACGGGGCTGCCGCAGTCGGCCGCAGGGCCCCCCGGGGGGGGGGCCCCGGCCGGGGGCGCGGCCCCGGCCAGGCTGCCGCTGGGCAGCGCCTTCCCCCCCGCCCCACGCCTTCCCCCTCCGCTGCACCGTGCTAAGGTTGGGGGCGGGGGGGGGGGACGGGCCCCCGGGGGCTGGGACGCCTGCTGGGTGCCCGCTGGCAGCGTTCCCGCCCCCCGCCCGCGCGTTCCCGGAAAGCCCATGTGCAGGCTCGGCGTGACATCTGGGAAGGGGCCGTGCTAACGCCCGCCATCCGCCTTTTCCTGGGATGTCCGGCTGCATTCGGCCCGTCCCACACCCATGGGAGCGGTCCCACGACGCTGGGTCGAGGGGGGACCTGCCCGCGGGCCTTCTTGGGGTCCCCACAGCCCCATCGCTCCTGCCCCTCTCTTACCATCCCATCGGAGCAGCTGGAAGTGGGGCTGGTCGGTTCGGAGCAGCTCTGTCCCGGCAGGTGATAGTAGTTTTCTACCTGTTCCCTCAAGAGCTCCTGGAGGCTCTCGATGTATCTGATGGCGTTTCTCAGGATCTCTACTTTGGGGAGTCTTTGGTTGGGGTTGGCAGTGGTGCATCTCTTCAGGGTCTCGAAAGCCTGGTTGACTTTCTTCAGCCGCCTCCTCTCCCTCATGGTGGCCGCCTTCCGCCGGTCCATTGTGGTGGATTTTCTCTTGCAGGCTTTGCAAGCCCACATGAGGCAGTGGCCGGCCTGGTGGTGGCCGGTGGGAGCTCGGACATGCTCCTCTTCCTCGGAGCAGGCGGGCTCGGGGGGCTCGGGGGCGCCGAAGGGAGGCAGGTCCCTGGGCTCGAAATCCTCGGGGAACTCGCCCTCCGGGGAGGAGAGGCAGGAGCTGTCATAGAAGAGCTCGGAGGGGGAGAACTGGCAGCTGTCCATCACCTCCATCCCTGCAGCGGAGGCGTCGGTGTGGGGCGGCCGCCACCGGCTCCCGGCGAGGCGCTCCGCAGCACGCTGGGGCAATTCCCTCCGTAATTAGCGACCTGAGACGGAGTGTCCTCCGGCTGATGCGGGGGGCCCTTATATATACATGTAAAGGGAGGCTGGTCCGCGGCGGCCAGTCTTTATTAGCATATCTCACCACATCCCCCGCCGGGGGCTGTCTGGGCAAGCCCCCTCCAGTCCCCAGGAGACAATTTGCTCCGCACCGCTCCTTTGGAGAGGGGTGAGCCGGGCACTTCTCTAAGGCACGACCTCCCTAGAGCTGGCTGCGACATCTCCGAAGTTTAAACCAAGCCTGGGAATTCGCAGGTTTGGTATGGAAAGAGAAAAGAGGGTCAGCGGGCGCCCACGAACCGCTGACATTTCCTACAGAGCTCGTTCCTCGTCCCTGCGGCCCCCATCTCCCATCACACGCTGCAGCGGCACGGACACCGGCTCTCCCCATGGGGGGATTAACGTAGAGCCCCCCATAGCACCTACGGCGTCTGCTCGCATCTTTATTCCCCGCAGCCCGTGGTCCAGGTCTAACCCGAAACTATTTACTGTCCCTCTTTTCAGACCTAGGATTTGATCATTTATCTCCGGGAGAGCTTTGTCCTGTAATTGAAGCTGTATCGCCAACCTTTTGCATTTACAAACTAGAGGAGAAAACCGCACAGCTCCCTGCGGCCAGGAGAGACGAGGAGCGGGGGGGTGGGGGGGAAGAACCCAGATTTTAGTGCTGTCGGATCGGGTCACAGGGAAAGGGACTCACAAAAGAAAAGCGTACGTGTTTGCTCCCAGACAAATCCCTTTCCCGTTCTTTCTCCTACTCGTGTGACCGGGTGCTGCTTAGAGACACAACAGCCGAGCGGTGCCTTGGGCTCGCTAATTTTCTGCTTTCAGGCAAACTTGTACCGTTACAGATGCGTCCCAGCTGCCAGTGCAACAAACCCCTCCTGGAAAGTGTAAAATTTCTAACCCCGCAATCCCTAAGTAACTTTACACAAGTCGGGGACAAAAGCTTTGCAGAGCTCTAGCCGCAGCGGTAGCTGAGCGGTGCAAGGGGTCATTAGAGCGGTAATGAAGCCATTTAACAGGCATTCGCTAACGCGCGGGGAATCCTTTGGTTTTTCCATCCAGGTGGCTTTTGTAGTTGAGGCAGATATTATTGAGATAGGCGCAGGGAAACCTTCCCTACCTGGGAAAAAAAAAAAAAAAAAAATTATGTGAGCCGGGTTAATTCAGGCGGGAGAGTGAAGTGACCCAAGCCGAGGTTCGCAGCCACGGAACCGGCCTCTACGTGTCGTGTGTCGTCCCCCCCCCCCCCCCCCGTGTTACTTCTTCCCGCGGAGGGGCCGACCTCCGAAGTAACACGGAGGGGGGGGGCACGGCGGGCCGGTGCTCTCCAGCAGCCGCTTTTCCAGCGAGCAAGGCGGGCAGGGAACACCTCCTGAGCCGGGCGGGTATTTCTGAGTTGCTTCTGTGGAAAAACACTTTTTTTTTTTTTTTTCTTTTCCCTGTAGGAAAAGATCAACCTCTTGCTTCTCCTGTGGTAAGGCTTAAAAGCGATGAACATACAGTAATTAGTTCTTGCAGGATGGAGGGGTCCTTAAGTCGTGCTGCTTGTCAAAATATTCCTAGGAACACCCACACACACACATACATATACACACACACACAAATTCATGGCTGCATTTCGGGGCAAATTCAGCATCTTCGCCTTCTCAGCACAGCCTGTCAAGGAGCAGACAGATTTAACCCCAGCTGCTCCTTGCTTCTTCCCCCCCCCCCCAAAAAAAAAAAAAAAAAGAGACCGATTTCTACACTTAGGCGAAAACTTTTCCTAAGAAAAAAACCCGAACAAACAAAAAAACCCCAAGCCCCAAAAAACCAAATACAACCCACCCTAACATGTACGCACCCTTCTCCCTACCAGCAGATGTATAACTACCTAAAGGCTGGGGAAGGCTACGTCTGCACGGCTTCGGTTTATTTGGGGCCATAAACGGGGGTGGAGGGGTGGGGGGAGCCCCCTTTGAAATGAATACGGTAAGAAAAGCAGAGCGCTGATAAAGGAGTAAAGTAAAGCGGAAAGCTCCGAATTTCGGGCTTCTGCCGCTCCCAGGTGCAGGTTGCTGCGCAGCCGGGCCGCGTCCCAAGCGCACCCGTTCCCCATCGTTTTCCTTAGGGAACCGGTCCGTCAGGCGCGGCGGTAACGCACACGCACGCCCACGGCGCACAGTTTGATTGCGCCACGTTTGCGCTGGCTAAAATAGAGCTGCTTATACATGTGTGCTTTGTGCACGAATAAACTTGATCTTCAAAGGGCCGGCGGCAGTTCTGACCGCCCGGCCGGGGTTGATCTCCAAGCACGCACCGAGGATCTTCCCGGTGCACGGTGCCAACCTCCCCCCCCCCCCCTCCCCGGGTCCCCGCTCTCCTGGCGTGCGGAGCTTTAGCGGGCAGCTTTAACTCCTAATCCAGCGGGGCTGGGGTTGTTAAGAAACGTGCCTTTCCCCCAAAGTCTTTGAGGAGCTGGGAAAATTTGTTTCCTTTTTCCTTGAATGTTTTGGGGGAAGGGGAAGAAAGGATGGAAGACCCTGTCACTCGGGAAGTAAAAAAAAAAAAAAAAAGTCTGTAATTAGTATCCCTGAAGAGCCCCCGGCTCCTCTGGTAAAGTGATCTCAAAACAAATTTGCAGAAGTGCAGTAGGCCAGTGGAACTAAAGAAAGGGGAGAGAAAACACAAACTACAAGGCTGGATAATGAGGCTGCTGGGGGCGGGGGAGGGATAGTGCTGCATTTCAGGAGCGGGACGCTCAAGTCCGGAAAGCGGGAACAGCCTGAGCACCAGGCACTGGCTGCTCCCGCGGACGAGCAGGGAGAAAAGGGTTGAACGTGTCCGGACCTCTTATAAGTAGCGTTCCTCACCCCAGCCCTCCCGGCTCCGCGGTGATTGCCGTGCCCGCGCCTATTTCTGCAGGGAATTTCTGGAGGGTCCCGCCTGCAGAGCGCGCCAAGCCTTCCCTAAGCCCCGCGTCTTTCTATTTAAGCAAAGAAAACCCCACCGCAACCGTAAGTCGCCGGCCCGCGGGGCGAGCGGTGTCTGGGACCCAGCTGAGCGGGCCCCGCCGTGCCCAGCCCCCGGCCCTGCGGAGCTCCTCGGCGGGCACCGCCCGGGCCCCGCCGCGGGACGGGCCCCGGCGTCCGGAGCGTTGTTTCGGGGTGTGTTTTATGTCACGGTGCGTGCGGGGAGGCGACGCCCGGCATAAGGGGAAGCCGCAGCCGCGTCGCTCCTCGCCACTTTTGCCCCCGCCTCTCCCCTCCCGCCGTCGGTGGGTGCCGGTGCCGAGGGCTCCTCTTCGCCGCCCCCGCCAGCAAAACTCTTTCCCAGTTGGGCTGTCGCGGCCGGGCGCTTCCAGCCGTGTGAGAAACGTTTGGTTCCCCCCAGCGCTGGGAACCGTGCGCACCTAAGTAAACACATTAGTACCTGCCAGAGGGATTTGTATAGAAGACAGCTGAAGAAGGCATTGGCCTCTGCTGGCACTCTGGGACTCCCAAGAGAGATCAAAGGGACACGAGGGCGTTTTTAGCAGCCTCGAGACTGGGAAAAGCTGCAAGTTCCTGCTATCGGGGGGACGTCCCAGCGAGCACATGGCTCAATTATTCAACCTCCTCCCTCCCCTGCCCCCCGCTCCCCTTCCCCGGCTCATTCTCCACAGAAAGGTGGAAACTCTGGAAAAATCCTACGGGCTCCCCACGGCAGCATCCATCCAAGCAGGAACTTTCCCCGTGGAATTAGCTGCGGGGTCGACGCCTGCCCTCCTCGCCTTCGACCTCCCAAAATAAAGCCCGCTGTCGGCTGCCCACCTCCCTCTCCGGGTTGCGGGCGGTTTTGCGGAGGAAAACAAAGATGCGCAATAAAAAAAAAAAAAAAAAAAAAAAAAAGGCTTTAAGCACTCGGTCGCGTCACTTCAGGGGAGCGCGGTGCCAAGGCAGCTGGCGGGGGCGGGCGGGCCGGTTCCCCCCCCCCCCGGGGGGGGGGGGGGGGCGGGGGGGCACTTGGGCTCGTGTGGAACCTGCGGTGACTTTGGGCCGGAAGAAAGCCTCGACTGAATCACAAACCTCTTGTCCTTACCCAGTTATTACCCTTTGATTTGTGATTCCGGGGCCCTGTTTGCTTTGGCTGGGGACTTAGGTAAAGATTATCGTTATTAATATCAAACACAAACATTTTAATTGCAAACACACTGAGGACCTTCGCTGGGAAGCCCGGCATGTCAGCCGTAGCCGCGGGGGTCACGGAGAGTCTCTTCGGGAGCTATTTTCTTTATTTAATGAAAAAAAACCCTTCCTCGAGGCAAGCTTACTCCAAACAACCGCTCAAGTTACCCCGCTGCTGGAGGAGACCCCGCCGTGGGGGTCCTACCGGCCGGACGGGCCGGTTCGTTGAGGCTGAGGCTGGCGCGGGGCCGGGGGCAAACCTGGCGGTGGGCCGGCGGGGTGTTGCCGTGACGCTGTAGTTTCGGGGGTGCTTCAACGCCGCTCCCGCCCTGCCGCGGGAAGCGGCTCATGCGGGGCTTGGCGCGGCCGGTGCCGCACCGGGCCCCCGCCCCCCCCCCCCCCCGAGCCGGCGGGGACCGGAGCACGCTGCGACGGGGGGCGAGGAGCTGCCAGCCCCAGGCGCGACGCTCTATCGCCGATCGGGTCCCTTCGCTACAGAAGCAAACCCTAACGTCTTCGCTCTTTCGCCAGAATGCGGGGATCGCGTACAAAAGCCCGCGCTCCCCGAAGCGCCGCTTTCTTGACGCGCCCGGGAGTTCCCCGAGGCAAAGGGGGGGGCGGGGGGGGAGGCATTTAAAACGAGGAAAGGGGGGAAGCTGCCGTGTCGCTGCGTGCCCGCCACGCTGTGCCGCCGCAGTTACCCCTGCCCGCAGACTGCCTCAGGGGAGAGCAATTAGAGCCAATACTTCAGAACCGCCCTAAAAGCCAGGCTGACCACGGTGGCACAACAAGGGGGGGAAGGTGGCACCGCGGCCGGAGCCGGCTCTCAGGGCAGCCTCTCCCAAGGGCTTCCCCTTCAGACGGACGTACCCGTGCCGGTGCGGGCCGAGAAAGGCGAGACCTTCCAGCAACGTGGCTGTGACCTTTCAAAGAACAAAAACAAAAAATAAATCAAGGGTTAAAAGCCGAGGAGGAGCGCGCCCGCGGGCAGTTGGAGTAGCATCCCTTGGCTTTAGGCAGCGAGCCCCGGGGGGGGTGGCGGAGGAGCTCACACCGTGCCGTTTCCCGGTGGTCGCCCCTTGCCCGGGTATAAACAATCCGTTACAAACCGTAACGCCCCGACTGTGAGCAGCTCCCCTCCACCGCCCTCGGAGAGGCTGTGTTTTTTTACATCACTGAGTGAAAGGCTTCGTATGTTGTTCCCCCCCCCACCCCCAACCCCTTTTTGGCCGTTTAACTCTTTCCTCCCTGAGGGACGCCGCTCTCTTCTCCCTCAAGCTCAAAGAAGTCCCGGGCAGTTCTCTCTCCCGGGAAGCCATCACCCCCCCCCGCCCCGGGGGGCGGGCGCCCGCCACCCCGTCCTGCCCCGCTGGGGCAGCCCGGCCCATTCATCCCGCCGCGGGCGAGGCCCAGGTTCAAGTCCCCCGGTGCCGAGAGGGAAAGGCGAGAGGCGCTGAGCCCCCTCTTCTCACCCCCGCCGGAGCTCCCCCCGGGAGGACAAGGCCGCGAAGCGCCGGCGCGCCGCCTGCCAGCTCGCCGCGCCGCTTCTCCCTCGCAAGGCGGGCGGGGAGACGGGCGGCGGAGCGCTGCGGGCGGCCGGACCGGCGGCGGGGTCCTGCCCGGGCACCCCCCGGGAGCGAAGGGGGGAGGCGGGTAATTACCAGCGCGGGGGCGGCTCTAGATAAGGAGAAAGGCTCCCCGGGGGCGAAAAGGAAGGAAAAATCTGTCCTGAGAGCTGCCTCCAGTCACGGGGGTCGTGCCCCGGCTCCACGGGGCTGACTCCGCAGGGCCTGATCTCGCCCGAGTCGGTGGCGGGTTTTAACGCCGGGATCGGGTTATTACTTTTAATTACCAGGGGCGGCGGCGGCGGCGGGGGGGGGGGGGGGGGGGGGGGGGGGGGAACCACTGTAACACAAAGAGCTTTATTTTACAATCCAAGAAATCCGTCTGTTCTTATATACAATATCACATTCCATCATTTAAATATATATTTGTTATGTTTACAAAAGAAAAGACAGTACTAAAATTATTTACAGGAACGGAACGAGGCGGGAACTCTTTAAATACGGCTAACACGAAATGCAACCAACAGCTTCACTCAGACAGGAATGGACTTTCCGGTGAGCCTCAGACAAAGCGGGTCACCGGTACACAGGTAAGTATCTTAAATTAAAAAAAAAAAAAAAAGAAAAAAGGAAAAAAAAAAAAAGAGGAGGGGTGGTCGATGCAACACAATTTAAAGAAAACAAAACTCATGGGGGGGGGGGGGGGAAGGAAAAAAAAAAAAAAAAGGAGGAAAGAAAAAGGGGGAAAGTCTGTTTGGCTCCAGCCAGTGAGAGCCATTTTCTTTGGGGTAGGTGCACCTTGACTCGACCTTAACAAGGCCCCTGCCTGGGCCTTCCGCTGTGTTAATTTGCTTCGTTACTTAGTTTAGAGGGAAGGGGGTGGGGGCTCCATCTCCGTTAGATACACTACCAGAGCAACCGGGTTTATTTCTCCACCACTTCCTCCACGCTGGGCAGCTTGGGCTCGTCGGAAGAAATACTGTCCACTATGGAAGAGAGGCAGCGAAGGCTGCTGGAGGCCGACGACTCGACGATGGAGCCTCCTGCTCAACGAGAGAAAAGGGATTAAAGAGCGGACGGCTCCTCCTCGCCGGGCCGTGCGGCGCAGCAGGGCTGGCAGCCGGCGGAGCGCCCGGCCGCCCCGGGGTGAGAGACCGTTGGGGACCGTTGGGGCGCGGGCAGGGCGCGCGGCAGCGGCGGCTGAGGGCGGCCCGGCGGCGGGGAGGGAGGCGGCCGCGGTGCGAGTGAGTTACCTTCCTTGGGGCTGGCTCCCAGGGCTCGGGAATGGTCGGAAGCGCTTTGCCAGTCGGAGCTGCAGGTGCTCAGGAAGTCTGAGGTGGGGATCTGCGGCACACAGACCGGGGCGGGAGGGGGGAAGACACGGGGAGAGGACGGGTGTTAGTGAGGTGGGCCGCGGCTCGCCGGGACGGGCTGGCTGCCCGCTGGAGGCCCCAGGAGCTCGCCCTTCCGGGGGGGCCCCGGGGGGGGGGGGGGGGGGGGGGGGGGGGGGCGAGGTGGGGGTCCCCCCCGATCTCCTGCATTTTCTCCTGCTGATCCAGCCTGTGCAAGAGGTCCTGCAGCTTCTCGATGTAGCTGATGGCGCTCCTCAGGATCTCCACCTTGGGCAGCCTCTGGTTGGGGTTCGCCACAGTCCGCCTTTTCAGAGCCTCGAAGGCTTCGTTGATTTTCTTCAGCCTCCTCCTCTCCCGCAGGGTGGCTGCTTTCCGCCTGTCCGTGGGGGCCGACTTTCTCTTGCAAGTTTTACAAGCCCAGATCAAACACTGGCCGGGGCAGTGAGGGGGTTGCAGTCCCGGGGGTGCCAGCACATGCTCCTCTCCGCTGCTGTCACTGCCGGCCTCTGGCGGCATTTGGTCCTGACAGGGGGACAAGGTGCCGTCGCTGCCTGGGTACAGTGGGGATCCCTCTGCCATCTCCAGCTGCTGCAGGGCTCCATTCTCCCCATCCAGGTAGAAGAAATAGGAGCCAGTTTCAAAAAGGTCCATCATCATGCTGTCCCTCGGCCTCTCTGCCTGCTTGAGTTGGGTGGCAGGCTCAAAAACACCCCGAGGAACAACCCAGATGGAATTTAATTAGTGCAGTGACATAAGTCCCCCCTGCTTTATATAGGAGCTGCTGAAACCCTATCCAACTTTTAGCTGTCGCGGTGCATCACCCTCCAAAACTGATTCCAGCCAGTCTCCTGGGCGCTGTCCTGAGAACATCTCCTATTTAGAAGGGGGGGGGGGGGGGGGGGGCGCGGGGGGGGGGACGCAAATAACAAAAAAAAAAAGGGGGGGGGGAACAAACGAAAAATAAAATTACAACCCAACTCCCCCCACCCCTCGCCGAAGTCCCGTGAGCTCGGGGTGCAGCGGAGGGACGCGAGGTGGGGGCTGCCGGCGCGGCAGGCGGCCCCGCCCCGCTGCCGAGCCCGCGGGGCACGGCTGGAGGACAAAGGCGCGGGACTCCGCAGGGAGCCCTCCCCCGACCACGCCAGGGGTCGCGACCGCGCGGCAGGCCGCCCGACAAAGGCGCGGGAAGCATAGATCTATAAGGAGAGATTTCAAAGGCAGCCATCACTCTGCAAATAGACGGGTTAATATTTTCAGAAGAAGCCCCTGCTATTCCCCGCCCCCCCCCCCCCCCCCCCTTGAAGCATGCCATTCCTGTGACCCAAGCCACCCGGGCCAGCCCAAGGTTAGGAGCCAAGCTCACTGTTCCTCCACACACGGGAGGAAAGATTGCCAAGGCAAAGCCTTGCTGCGGTGCTGAAGCACCCACTGCTATTGCACCTCGGCTGAGTCTTTTAATCTGAACTTTCCCTCATTGCCCATGAGGTGACAGGAGTGATTCTAGGTGACTGGGTTACAGTCTGATGGGGCTCTCCAGACATCCCCTGTCCTTGACGGTGCTTAGGGCAAGCAAAGCCCAGTTGCATCTGGTGTGACTGCAGTTTAATCCCTTAGGCCTGGTAAGGTATATAGAACTTCCTAGCTCCTGAGAGAGAAATGGAGTTTGTGATCACTCTCTGTAGAGTATACAGTAATGTCACATCATGTCTAGGCTTCTCTTACATCAAGAAAGAGAAGGTATGGGAAATGGCCTGTTTGCCTCTTTCCCTGGACTGCCTTGCGTCCCTTAAATTGCGTGTAATTTCTCTCTGTGTATATGCTTATATGTGTCCATATCTATAGATGCCCACACATGTAGGTATATTTATGTGGATAAGCAAGTGTATTTGTATGTGTAGACATGCGTACACACACATATGTGTACGCTTTTTCATAGAATCTCAAAATAATATATGAAGAGTGGATGAAGCCCCTGGATTACCACCATATCTCTCAAACATAGCTTCTAACTTCATTCTCACTGAAGGGAACTGTGGCATTTTTTGTTCCTTTCTCAAAAGCTACAATGAAATTGATCATTGACTTGACTGTTTCTCCAAAACTGATTGCAAGCCAATTTTTTCAGAGTACAAAAATCTTAAGAGTAGTAGTGATTTTGTTTTGACCAAATTGGTGTTGTTGGAATGGATCTCGTTTCTGCTTAATGAGGCAGAACAATATCCAGTTTTGGATGAGACGGAGAAATTCAGACTGTTCTCAGTGAAACTACTTTTGATATTAATATTCCAGCACTGAGGGTTTTTCCCTCTTCAGATTAAAGAAAGGGTAGTCTTGCAGTTAAGGAGCTGAACATAAGACTCAGTTTCTCAGTTTCCGTGCTCTGCAACTTGCTTTCTGTTTGACCTTTGACCAGTCACTTAATTTCCCTGTGATTTAATTTGCTACCTTTAAAAAGGGATATAATATTGACCTTTACCCATCTCTTGTGTTTCTCATTTAATTTGCTGACTGTCCAGGGAGAAGCCACCCTTTGGCATTACATGCTTTGGAGTCCCACAGGGATGTTTGTCCTGTACCATTAGTGATGATAACAATAAAAAAAAAAAAAAAAGAAAAATAGTAAGTGCTGATTATTTAAAATATTTTCACATTTATTACGGTCATTTTTTCTTTTAATCTTTAGTTTCTTCACTACTACTGTGGGAATGTTTGGAACAAGACAGAGAGGAGATTGATCTACTGGTAAGGTGCACAAATGAAAACTTAGTTTAAGGGAGAAATATCATTACCAAATTGTTGTTGTCCTTTCAAGAGTTTTAACTGTACCTAGAGAACTGGGAAACTGGAAGTTTAGGAGCCAGATGCTCCTTCTGCTGTCAACAGATTTTTTTTTTTTTTTAAACAGGAAACAAAATAGTAAGTTTTTTCTTTCCAGCACTTAGTGCTAGAGTAAACAGACTTGGTTCATCACAGTTACGCAGACACAGCATAGTTAGCCCTTTATTGAGCAAAACTCTGATCATCTGTAACTGAATTTTGATTTTAATGAAGTTGGCCAATTTCCCCATCACATAAGCAACTTGAATTTTGCTGTAGCCATCACACTGCATCTTCCATTCCAGCTCCTTGGTGAATGTAACACAGCTAGCAGACAATCCTAGCATATTTGAACAAAATGTCCTCAGTGATGTTCTCCATTACAAAGCCGGATCAAGTGGAGGATTCAAAAGTTGGTGCTGGTCTTTTTCTCTTCATGCCTTGCATTCCAGATCACGTTGGGTATAAGCACAAAGACGTAAGAGGAAGTAAAAGCATGTGAATAAGAACAACTGGACATAGAATTGGAAGGAGGATCACTGCTGAACTCTGCTTGTAGCTTCAGTCAGCTTGAGATCCCCTTACAGAAAACCTCAGTCCGTGAAGCCAGTTCTTTATTCAACTGTTACCACTTCCACCAAAATACTGTGGTACTCTACTGAAAATGTACTTTCAGTATGCTTACACAAGTAAAATATGAGATGTACCGTATTTCAGTGGTCTACAAGGTCTGTTATCCTGCCAAAGCTGTACTTCAGTAAGTCAATGAGTGGTAAATTCAGTAAGTGGTCAGGATGACCCAAATCCAAGAAAGATGCATGACGTGTTAAGTCACAGCTGATCTCCAGACTTCAATCCCTCCAAATTCATTTTTCCACATAAACTTTTCTGGATAATTGTGGTTGAATAATGAGCCTGGGACTGCCCAGGTGATTCTTGACACCTTATGGTTTAAGCAGAAGTTCAATCCAGGACTATAGTGAAATATTTTGTCGTCTAGGACCCACATAGCACTGCATACTACTCCAAATACCTCCTTTTCCTCCTTCACTCCCAAGATTCTTCTAGCCACAGGCATTGTGTGTTTTTAATCTTTGATCTCTTCGACACTTCTTTGCAGTGGCATCATTAATCAGTGGGGATCAGGCATATCCACTCCTATGTGGCACTCTGAAAGGGCGAAGGTATAACTTTCAGTCTTTGTTATAGCCCTGTTCTGCTTGGACAACACTCCCCTTGATTTGAGAGATGTTTTGATACCTTGGCTACCAGGCAGTGATTCTAAAGTTGCTTCTTGCAGATTTCTGAAGTGCAGGTTATCAGCGTAAGCCCTTCTGTGGACATACCGGGGTTCTCAGAGTTTGTTTGCACTTCAGATATGGAAATTTTTCTGCTTACATTCCCATTCTTCTTTTTTTCCTTTTGCACTCATGTTCAACAGCATCTTTCTTAGCAGAAACTTTAATTTTCAACACATTTTATTGTTAATACACAATGCTGTTCTTCTGCCTTTATTTCTGTCTTTTTCAAACAGTTTATATTCTTCAAAAGTTGTGTTTCACCAAGTTCCTGAAATCCTTCTAACATTTGACTTGATATCTTCTACTGATATTTCTAACATGTCCTTTTTTTCACAATAACACCTGTTTTAGGATTTTAGCACTTTTCATCTAATTTCTCAACAGAAAAAAATGATACACTGTCTTCATTATAGTCTCAAGGCAACCTCCTAGAGTACCACTTTGCTACAGAAAAAGTCTAGGCTCTTATTCCTGTCCCGTTCTCTGTTGATTCCGAGTCACACAGAAGGCCTTCTCACCTGAGTTTGGTAGTGTATTCAGGTAAGGGTAGGTGGCATGCCTGGGGATATGCTGTAACGTCCATGTTTTGTTGTCACTTGTAACCTGTATGTTACATAGTTAGGACACCAGTCTAAGCTATTAGCAGGTTAATTGTCTGCCATTCCTCCTGATGCATTCTTGAAGTCTGGGCAGTGGAGACTCTATGGGGGACAGCATTTCTTATGCTGACAATGACCTATGGGAAATTAAAGGAAAAGAATTTTACTGACATTCATGGAAGCGTAGTTCCTGCTACTGGAACAGAGCATATGGAACTTCATGGGTTATGGTATGTAAGAGCACTTCTTAGCGGAACTACATTCTCTTGTCTTGCCTTAAAATGTCTGAATTTCACAGAGGTCTGCAGAGGTAACGCAGACCAGCTTTAATTCTTGATTTTCATTTATATATGTTGTTAGACTATCAGCTGACTTTTGCTTACCTAGACTCTGTTGTTTACTTGGCCCTATTCAAATTCTGCTCGTCCAAGGAAATGGTATTTGTATATCCCCATTGTCACATGCGCTCTCGATGGAGGTCTTGGAACTGACTAGAGGAAGCGTGTGTACCGTGCATGCCAGTGCTTGTGTATAAGCATATGCCATTTCAGAGAATTTAAAAGCACGTGGGAGCAACCATCCCTCAAATGCAAGTTTGGCAAGTGGAGTAGTGGATGGTATAGTATATGCTCTGGAGCTGGGAAACCAGAAAGGTAGAAACCTGGAAAAGACAACTTAATATAATTTTACAGTCTTTGTAGGGGAAGATTTAAAAATTCTTAGTCGCAGAGGCCTTGGCTGTATAGCTGTTCCAAATTATTGCTGTTTTCCTTTGATTGGATATGGACTTTAGTGTTCATATCGGTTACAGTCCTGTTAGTATCTGAGAGGTGCAACCTTGCTAACTAAACAGACTTCTCTAGTTCAATATGGTAAGGTAGGGTTTCATTACAGCTCTCATGTTGGGCAGTTATGAGGCACAGTTCTAAATGGCAGATGCTTTAATGCCTGTGTCAGGGTCTACAGTGACAGATAGTCACCACTGCACAAACACATTTATTTTACTACAAGACATTTTCCTGGGGAGGAGGGAGTGTCGATCAGAAACCGGAGGCCTGTTGCGCTGTTGCTGGCTGGGACAAGCATTTTCCATGGTTCTATCCACAAGCAGGCATTCTTTGCAGGAAGAGAGGTAGTGATAATGACAGATGTCTTCTACTTGCGATTAAGCAAAAACGGGGGACATGAAATGTGACACAAGTACAAGACATATGTGCTATACAATCATATTTTTGCCATCACATTTTATGTAATTACACAAAATGCCATTTTTACAGGCATATACTTATTTGTCTATTTACACTACAAACTTGCTGGAAGCATTTTCACACTATGTAGTTTCAGAACATGGTGACTGTGACATCTAAACCTAATCTCAGTTGGAAGATCAATAGTTAAATCATAATTGCTACTACTAATTAAAATAAATACCCATTTTAATTCTGCAAGGGAAAGGAAGGAAAGGGTGTGTGGAGAGCTAGTTCCTGCATCTAACACTCAGGCTGATCACATCCCTGTTGGTTTTGGACAGAAAGAGAACTTAGTGCTCAGACTGTGGCAAAATGACAGCTTATTTTTCTGGGACTCACAAGGGATTTTTGCAGAGCCATCAACCTTAATGGAAAACTGGGATGATAGTGGCTTGGAAGTGGAAGCTGTGAAGATACAGTGAAGGTAATGATGTAGACAACTCCCTCCTTAGCAATAACATAGGGATTGTTTAAAACAGTACATCACAAAACGATGAAATTATTATCCCAAACTATCACTTTTTATACATAAATTGTATTCAACTGTTTGGTCATCCATTGCCAAATATTCTTTTGGTTTCCTGGTGTTAGCTCTCTGACATATGGGCAAGCCAGTTTAGTGAGCCATTTGATTATAGATACATAGCATTGCATGATTAAGATAAAGCTAATAAGCTGTAGTCAAATGCAGACATGACTTGGTCTTGACTTGCTTCCTGGTGCTGCATTAATTCGGTCCTCAATTATTCCATGCACATGTGGATTTAAAATCCAGGAACAACTGAAATGGGAATCTTTTGAGATATTACTGTTGGCAAGATGTAACTACAATATTGGAAGTAATGCAGTCATATCATAGCCCTATAGAATTCCCTGTTCCTCATGAGATTTTATATATTTTCTCTTGTTGTCTATAATTTCAATTTTTTTTTCATTTTATTTTCAGTATTATTCTGCCTTTGTGGACAATCAATTTAGCTCATAATTTTGAAGAAGTGTTGAATTCCCCATGATTTGTACTTTATACATTTTACATGATTTGTACTTCAAGGTTTTGTTCTCCATGTGTCATTGTTATCTCTTTGTTTTCCACATCCTACGTTGCTCTTAATTGAACGAATAAAGCTTGTGTCATGTACTTTGTTACAACTTGCTTGAGGCCCTTTGGGTGGCCTATGGTAAATACAGAATGTTGGTTGTGCTGTACTGTCACGTTTTCTACTTTAGCGGAGACACTTGCTATGTCCTAAGTGTTCTCCTCCAAGTTCTTACAACTATTATCTTTGCTGAGTCAGTCTCAGCTTTGAAAAGCATGTATGCACCATCTTAATTTCCATAAATACGTTCCTGACTGATTTGAATGTAATGTTCACAGCATGTACTTTGGGTAGTCTGATATGTGACTATTCCCTTTCCTAGCATCAGTCAGATTCCTTTCTCTGTGTAACTTTTCACAAGTCTTTTGATTGCTGTGTATCCATAATCCTTGGGCTTTACTGGGCTTTAATGCAAAAAAGAAAAAGGGTTCGTGTATTCATTCTTAACATTTCCTATTTTCTCCCTCTCTTTCCGTCTTGTGGCAAGAAAAAATATTTTCACAGCTCTACGTTTCTTTACCCCTTAAGAATACACTGATCTTCAAATGTTTCCATTATTCATTCTAACTACTTCTTACCATCTGCACTTGGTTTGGGCTGCTACACTAGGAGGTGTATTTTGGGGCCCTTTTGCCCCAGTTGCAGTTTCCTGCATCTGCTAGGTTCTTCTAATCATTGAAAGACAAATGTACTTCTATCCCTTCCTGGCAATAACCTAGTCAGTTGTCCACCTGGAAAGTACCTCAAAAGTCCTTAAAGTTTTGTCTCCCATCAAATATAGGGATGAAGTACTGAAGGTGCCACACTGCTGTCCACCAAATCTGTCATCTGTATTTTCTGAGAAAGGCCGATACCAGATGCTTCAGTAGAAGATACAGGATGCTCTGAAGAGGTTTCAATAGAGAAGTTTCTTCCTAATACCTAATATAAATTCTGTATAATGCATCTGGGACTAAAGAAAATGTTAATACAGAATCCCTAGGCATCTTATCTACATGGGCTTTCAAAAGGAAAATAGCTGCTGCTTTTGGAAAACAGAAGCCACTGAGATAAAGTCTTCTGGAAAGAAATTTGCTCTGTATTAAATAGCAATAATGACCTTGAATCCAACATATATTGTATCATGTTGTTCTCAGAACCTGTTGCACAGCTGCAAAACTGTTTCAGGCTGTGAAGGTCATTCTGTTATTTGGCTGTGTGTAATTTAAGGTACATGCTTGTAAACAAGGTTGGTTACCTGTGATCTGTGAGTGGAAGAAATACAGCAGTCTGTATTGTACTCCCTCACCTTCCTGTTCCGTTCATTTCACATAATTTCACTTAACTCCTGCATGTTTATATGCTAAGATTTCACTTGCTTTGAGATTCCTGAAGGCTCAAAAATGTGTTTTTTAAAGTACACTGGGATCTCAAAGTACACTGAAACATGCCATGGGTATGTAACACAAAGAAAATCTGCAGATTTGTTGTTTGAGGTTTTTGAAATAAGTAAATGGCTCTGACCACTAGTTCTGTAACATGTTAAAACACCCTTGTGGTGTTCCAAAAGTACAAAGGAGTCTTACAGTCATCCTAAAAGAGGATATGAAATTTCTCAAGGTACGGAAAGAGCCTTGGCTGAGCTGATGCTCTTCCTTCCCCTTGCAATTCATCTGGCACATAGGACACAAAGCAGGAATGGAAAGGGGATAGTATTCAGAAATTCTGCGTGACAAAATGAGTCTTACCCTTCTCATTCTAGCCAGATGTCACAAAAGCATGCTCAAAACGCGCCTGTATTTCATTTTTCACCAGACCACTCTAGAGAATGTTTCAGAGAAACTGCACAGACTAAAAGACCGCCAGATGCCTTCTCTGCCTGCAAAAACCATCAAAAATAAGGCTTCAGCTGAATTCATGTAAGTGCTTGGATTCCTGGAGAAAGTGTACTAATTATGGTTTTTGGGGAAATGATTTGATAATTAAACGTTGAGGAAAAAGTTTAGAAGAAAGAAACATGATATATTCTGATTAGACGAAGAATCCCTGGAAGAGCAGTCTTAGATCTGTGTTCTGAAACTGGTAACTGGACAACATATAGCTATGTTTAGATTTAGAGAAAATAGTGAGAAAATATTTTTGTTGTGAAGTGTGAAACAGCTGGCTTATAACAGAATCTGTTGACCTGCAGTGTCATTATTTGTAAACAACATTTGTGTGTTACAGCAGCCTAATAGAAATGTTTGGCTGGAAGTGCTAAGCATTACAATTATAACTTTGAAGTATTACTGATTACTATAATAACTGAAAAATAGAAGAGACGGAAGTAATTGTGCACCAGCAGTTCCTAAATAAACTACAAATGACAAATAATAAATTAATTTTATTTTGATAATTCCATACATAGTTGCCTAGTCACATTCTGTTCTATGGGAGCTGCTGAGTGCTTTGGACTTCTAGAAACCTTGGCGTTTAAACGAGATGACTAATTACAGATTATAAATGTCATTTTATGAGAATACAATTCACTGTAAAAACTTTATACTGGAACTACTGCTTTCAGCTCGGAACAGCCGTAGTGGAACAGCACTAGCTTTTCAGTAAAGTCTGCAGGTGGTTTCTGAAACCCGATGGTAAATGAAATGGGAGGAGTTAAAACCTGATGAATTCAGAGCATCTAAGTGCATCTTATCTTGCTTTTCCTTCAGAATTGGTTACTTGCAGCCATGTTAATTAGTAAGTTGTAAATTCAATAGCGAGCAGAGGTAATGAGAGCAGTTGTTACAGCAGGGAGGCAGTCCTCAGGGTACAAGTCTAATCGCCGATTGCTTTCTTCTTGCATTCACATTGCTGTCATCAGTAAACCATGTATTGCTTTGAAGAATCAGGATCTGCTGAATTAAATAAAAGATATGCAAGACAGAACCTATATTTCAGCTCATTACTGGTCTGCAAACTACTACAGGAAAAGACGTAATCAAACTGGTCATCATAGTCAGGAATATGACTATCACTGATAAAGTCACTGGTGCACACTGAAAACTCAGCCACATTAACATTCACTGGACAATACAATACAAACATATCCAGATTTCTGCTTTGGCTGTTGAGGACAGCATCAGTGTTTTCTGTTTTAGTTTAAAGATTCTGAGTCAAGTCCTACAAGGTCAGTTGAGCCCATTCAACAGTATGAAACAGAATCACCTAAAAAAGTTTCTGTTCTGCAAGTATCAAACAAGTATTTAATAACAGGATAAAGAAATTTTGTCATGTTTAGAAGATATGCAGTGAAGAATATAAAGGCTCTGAAATGTTTACAAGAATGATCATTAGCAGTGACACAGGTAAGAGAGAAGTTGTCTCTGATACTGATTGTCCCTGAAGATTCAATCTTTTGTCACCTTTCAAGCTGCGGAGTCCATCCTGCACAATCTACTAACCTTCAAGGACATTATGGTACAGAAACTGACATTATGAGAAGCCTTAGATGAACTTTTTTTTACAGTTCTTTCCAAGGAAATCACTTTTCATTATTACAAGAGAGTTAGAAATCAGCATCCAAGATATCAGTGTCATTAGTGAAGAATTACCAAGAAAGATTGCCAACTAATTAGTAACTAATTAATTGAAATTGCTTTTAGAGAAGAGAGCCTTATGAAGGTTCTGGATCATCAGTGTTGCTCCATTTGGATTCAAAAGTCATGTCAATTTGCAGAAAGACTTGACGTATCTCTTTCTCTCTCTCTTTTGTCTTGAGTCAGCTGATGCTAGGCCTGAGTATTTCATGGAACAAGGAGTTATTAAATGATCACACAGTTGGCACCATCTTTGCAAACTGCATTATTTGTTATACTGGCTGAAAGGTGGTGTGTGAGCACAGTCAAGCAGCATCAATGCCTCGTGGCTGCTTATACTTGGATGCCTTTCCAGGTAGAGGATGTGTCTTTGCAAAAGTTGATTTTACACAGGCGGCAGCAACAGTTTATAAACAATAAAGAGTCTGCAAATGCTCAGATTATCACCTCCCATTGGGGAGCTTTCTCAGTCAACCATCTCAAATTTGATGTTTCCATGGTTCCAGGAATTTTGTAACACTTTACATAAACTATTTTCCAGAATTCCAACTGTTCAGTACTGTGATTATGTCCTGATGCTGAGTTCAATTAGCACTGAACTTGCTTAGCATTTTCGGGAAGTTTTAAGCTGCTCATAAAGTCATGTATCTGAAGTAAGAGGAGAAAATATGAGACTGGAAAAAAGCAATGTCACTTTCCTGAAATGTATGACATTCTCTGACAGAAGATAAATGTGTGCTCACAGTGTCCCTGAACTGAAATTCAAGCAAGAATTTGATGACCAATAGAAAAACTGCCTGAAGTGATCAAACAATTTATTCCTCACCATCATGAGCTATCTAATAAAGAAGAAATTGCAACTGTGGTTTTATTTCTGTAAAATGTCACTGAGTCATCTTAGTTACACACAGCACATTCAAGAACTGCATGCACACATGCACAGACCAACAGTCATGCCTGTAACTCAAACTGACACCAGAATATAGAGAGCTGTAAATAAGACTAAAGTTAGTCAAACTACTTAATGTGACTTTTCAAGAGCCCCAAGATTTCTGAGTAAGCCATGATCTAGAATGGTCTTATCAACTGTACCAGGCTCTTGCAAGGAATTAGCTTTCTGACTGTGATAGCTTTTGGTTTGAAATACGTTGAGATTATTTTCATCACAAATATCTGAGGTAGTAACATGAATTCTTCATTATTTGTTTGTAACTTAGTAGTATCAGACAACAGATTTCATTTGTGTCTGATGAGTCCAAGTTACACCAACAGCTTTTTCATCTGAGCTGTCATTGCACACTGCTGATCCCAACAAGCAGTCATGCTGAACTATGGTGAAGACAGCCAGAAATGCACTACAGATATTCTTGAAAGAGATTGCACGGTAAGACTCGTCAAGTTCTCACTGTCCTACATAGCACTCCTTGTCCGGTTTACTAGCATCAGTTCAGCAAGATGGCATCTTAGTTCAGATCTTTATGATCTTAACTCTGCCATACCTGAGGCAATGCAGTACTAGCAGGAACAGACTGGCTTAATCTCGGCCATCCTTACGTTCCTTTTTGCCGTTAAGAATTCATGTGTGATAGAAACTGTTGAGCGGAACCAAACAGCTTCCTTCAACAATTATCAGAGTCATCAGAACTGTCTTATACATAGTCTGTGTCCATCATCCACATACTTGTTTTTTGACACAGTAAGCTTACAGAGGTAGTTAATGGATTAGTGTAAGTGACTCTTCCAACTTTTAGTACAATGGAAAAAAAAAGTCACATAGAAGAAATAAATAATAGGTGAGAAATTCCCTGCTGGGTCAGCCTGGTAGAATATTCTGCCTATTTAGAAACTGCATATGACCCTGGCCACTTCTGATCATCCATTCCCTTTGTACTTCCTCAGTATCAAGTACTGTCTAATCAGGGATATTATTGGGCACATCCTTGCCTAGTTCTATTAGTATCTGTTTGCAGACATGTTGCCCATGAATTTATCTAATCCCTTTCTGAACATCCCAATAGTGTCTCACCTCCCAAAGTGTTTTTTGTAATTACTTACTACTGATAGTGCTTGCAGGATCAGGTCCCAAAGGACAGGCCAGCAAAAGGAAACCTAGACAGATAATCGTTCTTGGACAAACCATGAGAAGGGTCTCAGAGATGCCAAGAGACATCAGGAAATGCGTAGGTTAGCGCATGCCAATTAGCAATAATGCCATCAAGGGCCTGATTCCACATGGGACTCATGTGCCTGTGCCCCACTTGGGGTGCCTAAATTCACAACATAGATTTTCAGGTCTTGTTGCAAAACCTTAGAGATGTCTGAAAAGTATATGTGCCAGGTTTTTCTTCAGTAGATTTCCAGAGGTATCTAAACATCATCTTCTGTACGTATGCAGAAATCCCTCACTGTTGGCACAGCAGAGCAGCTCAGTGCATTATTTTTAATGTGCTTCTGCCTGGCATATTGACAGGGCCTAAAACAGGTGGACTCAGAACACACTTTCTAGATTGGACCTTGAACACAGCTTAGCCAGGGGCATTTTATGTAGCAGTTCAGGACTTACCAGACTGTCATTCTTCTTGACAAGACTCTAACTACCTCCTAGTGAAACCAAAAGATAAATGGTGATCTTGACAGAACAAGACCCTGAGTAACCTGATCAAACTTTGAAGTTGGCCCAGGGCTAGATGGCCTCCATAGGTCCTTTCCAGCCTAAATTATTCTAATATTGTGTTTTAAAACTGAGGAAGAGTGGTCATTAACAAGATAGAAAAAAAAAAAAGAAGACAGAAGTAAGGCTGGGAAAGAAAGCATAGCACAGACATGTTAGGACGAAATCAGAAAGGCAAAGGACAAAGCAAGAAATCACTATCAAAAGAGATAAAAAGTAAGAAGAAACTTTCATTAAGTATTGCAACAGCAAGAACACTAAGGGAGCCTAAACAGAAAGCCATTAACAGGTGATGCTGTGCTTAATGCCTCTGTCAATTCATACTACAATTAAAAGATGAAGTGCATTTAGCTGGTTAACAAAATTATTAGCACTAGTAACAAAAGGAGAAGGAGTCAGGACAGAACAGGAAAACCAAAAGGTAAAATAATTAGATTGTCTTATGTGTTAAAACTGGCTTGGTCTCAGTGTACTTGGAGAATTGGCTGAACTGATCTCACTGCCGTTTCCTGATACCTTTGAGAACTTGTTGGGGATGAGTGAGATTGCAGAAGAGTATAGATGGGCAAATGTAGTGCATATTCCTGAAAAGAAAGAAAGAGGGACTTGTAGATGATGAGCTCAACCTAAGTTTCAGTGAAAATACTGGAAAATGAGACAATGTTTGTGTGCACCTGGAAGAATACAAAGGGGTGAATAATGCCAACATGGCATGTTCCTGTTAAAAAGATCTTCAAGACTAGGCTGTGCCAAATCAATTTATTGTCCTACCATAACAGGAGAACAATTCTTGTGGTTACGGGATAAGCAGAAGTCACTCGTTTTTAATGATTTTTTTTTATACAGTTTCACATGACATCCTCATATGAAGAGAAGAAAAATGAAACTCCTATGGGTATTCAACTCTTTGGAAACTCATCAAAGAAGAACTCTCAAATGAGGGACTTCCCAGGGTTCTGCTCTGGGAACTCATGTTTTAATTAATAACTTGGATGATGGAATAGAGAATATGCTCACCAAGTAGTAGCTATCACAGAGATGGTATGAATTATCAGCTTGTTGGAGGATATGCTTAGGTTTCAAACTGATCGTGATGAATCAGAAATATGGTCTTTAATAGGTTTCAAGTTGATGAGGACAAGGGCACAACTGAGCACTTAAGCCAGATCACTGCAGAATTATAGTCTGAGTAACTGGGTAGGTGGTAATTCTACAAAAGAAGGAAACTGTTGGTTACAGTGTATCATAAGATGAACATGTGACATGTTGTTGAGGAAGAACCCCACACGTCCCACTAGCTCATACAAGCAGGAAGGAGGCACATGAGGTGGTCCTTCTGTCCTGCTCTAGGCTGGTAAGGCTGCAGCTGTAATTCTGTGCCCATGTTCAGGCACTGCACTGCACCTCAGATACAGCTGGTACAACTAGAGAAAACACAGGATGCTAACAAGAGCGACGGGAGGCTTGGAAACATTGTCTGAGTAAATGTTGAATGAATGTGGTGATACAGACTGAGAATAGAAGAGTCAAGGGAAAGTGCTGGCAGTGATCAAGCAAGCAGTAAAAAATTGCTGCAAAGAGGAAGAGGGTAAACTGATGCTGGTGATTATATGGACAGAAAAAAATACATGCAGCTAGTTATAACAAGGCACATTTAGGTAAGTCTCCTGATGGAAGGAAGACCACCAGTCTGGCTTAGCTGCAGAGCAGCAGCTATATAAACCTCTGCCAAGAGTGATGTAGCCTTCAAGCGAAATCTGACAGACCGTGGGACTTCCCAAGATTCCTTTTTTTGCCTGATTTTGCTATGAACTATGCTGTCATTGTTTCCTATTATAAAGAATTTGACTTGGTTTGGGATAACTGAGAAGAAGTAAGGAATGAAAAAGAAAGGCAGTCTAGGTATCACATCTCTTGCAGGGAGGGAGAAGATCCAGCCAGGCTCCTGTAATATTTTTTAATACTGTACTTGGGTGTTTGAACAGCTGCCTTCTGAATTTCATGTGAGAGCCTGCCCCCCTCAGGCTACATCACTTTCGGAATGAATATTTGAATATTCTTGAAAGTGGCACTACTGGGGCAAGATAATGCACATGTAATTCCCCAGCAGCCTTAGCCCAGGGATCAGCATATTTGCCCGAGATGTGATAAACAAGGATAAGCAGATCCCTGCTCTGAATCAAGTGGTAGAAAAAAGTAAATCAGTGTCCCCCGTGTATTATTTGAATGCTTAAAATACAAGCTTAGAGATTTACTTCTAGATTCTTTTTAGAAGGGGAAATCAGAATTGGCAATTCCAATTGAATTAGACAATTAAGTCATAATTAGATGATGATTCCCTAACAAGAGGGTGCGACAAGCATAGAGCTGTGTGGGCACATACACTTTGCCACTTTTAATCTGCATTGTCAGTCCTTGTCTCCTAAATCTCATTCATAATTTCTGAGAGTGCCTTTCTTAAGTGGATGTTTTTCTACTTGCTTTCAGTTTGGGCACTTGTCAGCTAAGGATTCGGCTGAACAGCAGGATGCCCAAGAGTAAAGCATGGTAAACACTTAAATGTCCTCGAAATTCTCTAGCACAAGCCAACTCCTATTTTATGTCATTACTCCTTTCTCAATGCCTCTCTCTCTGACCATCGGGGGGGAGGGGGGGCAGGGGGGGAGGGGAAGAGAACTTCACGCACAAAAGAGCTCCATGGAATACTGAGTGGATTGTAATCTGCCTGGTCTGTATACAGAAAAATTCCTGTGCCCAAGAAGCCACAAGTGTTTCTGATATACAGACAAGCAAGAGAAGAGCATGCATTTGGAAAGGCTCACACGCAGGAGGTGGCATTGATTGCCCTGTGAGCTCACTGCTCCCTTGTGAAATAGGACCTGAGTGTCTGGGCTGTTTCGATGATGTTGGCCTCAACAGCTTCCGCTGGCTCACTTCCTCCTGGAGTCAGGGGTTTGGATTAACCAGCAATGCCAGCAGACCCTCATTGCCAGTCATGTGCTATTTCTTTGGCATGGAAACTTGATTTGAATTCTGTGTGTAAGCTGTGCACAACACAGGCTAGCCTCTGCTGAAATGTAAAGCCTAGAATTATTTCTGCAGTCCTTCTCTAAGAAGGACTATACACAGTTCTTCTATAGTATATACTCTCTTGATTTCCTAAATGTGACTGAAGATATTCTATATAGATCATAAAGAATTATTTTAAAATAGTAATTTTAAAATAGAAAGACTTGTTTCATTTGATCTGTAATCTCTTAGAAATAAAACCATCAGGGCTTTCTCACAGATTTGCTTCTTTGGAAAGATGAACCTGTTACCAAAGTTCATCAAAATACTGAACCCTGAGTTATGTTTGGAGTTTCTTTCTCAGGAAAAGGGAAAACACACCACATGCTGTTAAATATCAGTGGAATATAATATTTCTGTATTTAATTAATACACTATTCTTTTCTCCTAAGCTTTTTAATACATGCTGTGTCAAACACATTGTTTACAATGGATTTTTGTTAAGTACAAGGTTCTTTTCATACAGATACTGGCTCTATTACCATAGTTTCTTCAAGCTCATGTCTAAGTTTTAAATTCTGGAACTGACACCAACTGTCCATTTTGACACTTGTTTATTAGTTTTCTCTCAATGGAACCATTCTCCTTCTTTCAGCTGTTGTAGCAATTTTATATTTCACAAAGTCTCCTTACAAGACCCTGCCGAACATTTTTCCTGGTTTCGGAGAACCGCATAATATGATGGCCCAAAATATTTCACAGCTTCATTAGAGCAACTTGCCACTTGTTCCAGTGGACATTTGAAAAAGGAAAGCTTCAGTCTGATCTCTTGCAAGTTCCTTTTTTTTTTTTAAATTGGAATCAATTACTTCTGTAGATCAAGACGGAATGGTTATGACAGCTATTAATCCGAGTCATGCTTCCCTTTGCTAACATGAAGCAAGCTAGTCACACCTGGCTGATTTAGATGTGCCTTTACTTTCAAGAGCTTGAGTATCTGCTTGCACATGCCTGCAAGAGACAGGATGGTGGATGTGGTATATCCTAACAGCAACCACAAGTTAGAAAAAATGTTGGCATCTTAAGTTAATTCTTGTCATTTTCCTATTATTGCAGACACAGAGCCAAGAGATTTTTTGCCCAAAGACTGAATAAGAAGGAAGATGCCTTTTGTGACAAGTACCTGCTATGCTCCTGGGGTCCTCATTTGAAACCTTTCCAGAAAGGTGAAGTTAGCTCTCTGCAAATGCTCCCTTAGCTAATGCCCTCCATGTTGAGAGCCACTGCCTATCACTAGTTCTTTACTGTCAAGATGAGAGAACTGAAGGGAGGATGATGGCAAAGCAAAGCATGAGCACTGTGTGGTAGTGATGCTGTCCATAGTGGCTCTTGAAAAACTACTTGCCATTTTTTTTGGTTTTGGATGACATCGATAGGAGAAAGGATTTATTACTTTGAAAGTATTCTTAGTTGTGATAGGATGCGTGAAGACATTTTGGGAGAAACTGCTTTTCCCACACAGCTTCCAAATATAAATAGATAGGACACATAAATATTAGGAAAAAAGGCTTAATACAAAGTTCTTGGTTTTTTCTTTTTTTTTGGCATAGGGAGTTAGATGATACACAGAAATTAAAAGTAATTTGTTTCAGACATGCAAGGTTTGTGAAAACTTGAAACTAAGCACAGATTTTCTCCCACGCTAGCACAGGGCCATCTTTCTCTGACTGCCAGTTGGCTCTGGTAGTGATGTCAGGGATCCCTTCTGGTTTCAGAGAGAGCACACCAGTATGCAGGAGAGGAATGTTTGTCTCATTAAGTTTTGTACATAGTTAGTAGAGCTGACACAATTAATTTCCATTAACCAGCAACCTGATATGTTCCTAAAACCTGCTTAGGAGTGCCAGTAAAGGATAAGAAGAACTGGAAAGGCAAAAAGAATGGGAAAACCAAGAAGTGATAAATGTATCTGCCATCTTGAGCGTTCAGTCACATTATGAGTGTACATATATTTAGTAGGTATGTTCTTACAATAATGGTTGCCCCACAGGAAGTAGGCATATTTTGCAGAATTGCAATAATATGGCTGTTATTATAGAACATTTTTTATCAAAGCATCCTCCTTATGGCTGTTTTATCATCAGTATTTTCCTAAGACAACCTGTAACTATTCCAAAGTCAATACTTCAAAATTCCCATTCTGAAAGAGAAAAAAAAAAAAGATATAAAAAAGAAAACCATATCAAAACTTTGAATGCAAACAATGAAGAATATGGTATGTCTTTGTAAGCTTAAGGCACTATTAATACCAGTTAAATGACAGGTTTTCCTTCTCAGTGTCCTAAGTGGCAAAGATGAGTTCCTGTGACTTACTCTTCTCTGCATAGGGATTTGGACAAGGAATTAAGTGATGCATTTGCATAGATGCTTCATTTCCTACTGAAGTTAAACTAAGTTGTACATTTGGTACAAAAGGCACATTTTGCTTAGAAGCTCTCCTCTGCTGAAATTTACAGAATACAATGTTTGGCAGATAGTTGAGTTGCCTAAACTCCTAGAGCCAAAGCAGAGAGACATAAATCAAATTCACTTCTGTAGAGGTGTGCCTCTCTTACACACCTGTCCTAGATCTGGCATGAACTCTATGGCCATGTCTCCCTATTGAAAATAGAAGACAGTTCGCTTAAACTGGATGAGTAACTATTATATAGCTAAAACTAGGCAACTCTAACATGGAGGGAGATTTAGAGTGCTGATCTAGGCTTTATCAAGGTATTACACCAAAGAAGGACCTAAGAAAAATCACAGATAATCAGTGATCTTTAGCGTTCAAGGTATAATGTCCAGATTGGAAAGGGGTACCTGTTTTCTTTATTGCACTATGTATAGAATTTTAGCTACTTGCACGATGATAAGTAAACATTTTAGTGACAACGCTAGCTCTGAATTTTCTTATTTATCCTTAATAGAGAAAAATTCAGTTTAAAAACCTACATATGTATATGCCAGTCAGCTTTGGGAACATTTTCTGGAGTCCCTTCTTGGGAGAGTGCCTTGTCAGGTAACTGTCCTGTTCTCTCAAAAGGGCCTAAGATTACATCCCAGGCAGCCAGTCTCCTCAGGTCAGTTCCTTGCCCATGCCTGAAGAGCAGTATTAGGTTATTGGAGCTCGTTCAAGAATTCTTTGCACAATATGCAAGCCCAGAGTCACACTATTTGTATTGTCTCTGCAATACTGATACAGAATTAGTAGACTTCCATGTGAAAAATAGTTCAATGAAACTATCATGAATGCCAGTAGAAGAGTGATAAATAAAAAGGCACAGAACTAGTTTATGCTGGAGTCTGAGAAAGGGGTTATTAATATATTAATAAAATTAAAAGTGGATAAATTTTATTTATCTGCATTTATCCCCAACTGGTGAGCACATGCAGACAGCAGACTGAGGAAGAGAGAGACACATACAGGTTTCATTACTTTTCTGCTCATGCCTCCATTAGTGGAATAAAATCCTCTTTTCTGTCTATACTCTGTCTGCCCATGGTCTACACTTGTGGTGCCAAAATAATTGTTATATATTTAAGTTTAGTGAAAGAATTGACTAAACAGGGTCCTTTGGTTCCTAGCACTAAGTTGAATCACAAGGGTTGTTACCTGCTGTCATAATAGGTGTTTCCTGTGTTTGTTTTTCAGGTGAGTATTTTGCATTTACAGGAAAGCTTATTTAAGTGCGTTCCTGCCTGCATGGCAAGAGTGCCCTGTATCTTGCAGTAGTCAGCTCGAAGGCTGTGTTACGTTGTCCAAGATTTGCTCTGTGTGTTCTAGGACACGCTTCCTGCTCAGCAGGCTTCATGGAATGCAACCGTGAATGGTAGAGCTTTACTTGCGTATTAGGTTTCCAGTATCCAAGTATTCTTTTTATATCATCCAGAACTCCATCTCCTGCAAAATATTTTAGGAACATCCTTGTAAAATTTCCTTCAGCTCATTATTGACTGTAAAGAGTACTGGAATGGTTTATTCATGATTACAGCGGATAGCTGGGTGCAGCTGTCATCCTACAAAAAGATCACCCTGGTAACACCAATCAACAAGCAGAGTAAGATGATCCAAATATAACTGAAACCTTCTAAATGTTGTCTTTCAACTGAAATACAGAGGCACAACTTTATCCCAAACTTTGATGAAGTGGGGTCTGTGAAATGTATCATAGACGTTGCCATTCAGTGCTGAAAAGCTATTGATTTTCAGTTTTCCTTACATAGTGGAATCTGAGAAAGGGCCTACATGATAAAGGAGCTGTGAGAATAAATAATTAAAATAAGTAATTAGTTCAGCATCGTTTGGGAAAAGTTATTGGGAAAAGAGAATCACCGTGCAAAATATTGAACATTGGATCCATCTTGCTGCCTTCAGCTGACACTGAACAATGACCAGTGCTAAAATTTATATCAGCATCTATTATAGCAGTAGGGGGAAGCCAGTTTATCCTTACAATTGCATACAGTGCCTATGCTGCAAAGATGTGCAACTGATACCACAGTTCAGCTCTGAGATCAGCACAGAAGTAGGTTTGCACTTGTCTCATACCTCGTAACCGTAGCCCCACAGAGGACAGGGCAGAAAATGTATTCTGGGCAAGAGCCAGCGCAAAAATGCAGCTGATATTCCGTGATGTCATCAGAAAATCAACTCATGGGGAAAGGGATAGACAGAAGGTTTGAAGTAAGACCATGACACACCTTACCTGAGAATGATGGATGCCTGTAGATCATGCCTGCAGTATTTGAATTCAGATGATCTATATTACTGTTTGCAATTCCTTCTAATACAGTCACATATAGACGAGCAATACAGCAGTAGAAAACAGAACAAAACATGAAGAACAGTATCGGGAGGACTTGTCTTTTAAGCACCATACGCAGAACGGTGACACACCAGTCATGGAGAAGGGGTGCAACAGTGGATCATCGTTCAGTACATTTTCTCTGACTCAGTTCCTTAAAATCAAAAATGACAAAGATATGCCCAGCACTGTGTGTCAATGGTTTCCAGTTACAGGCTACTGCACTCAGTGCATTGCAGGTTTTGCAGCACTGAATGGGCATGTGGCTTAATTATAAAACAACGCTGAATTCATTATTACCACATATATATAATCCAAAACAGACAGCTAACTGGATACTTCTCATAGTTATAAAACAAAAATTCATTTGGATCTATTTTTATTGTTTCTTTATTTCCATGGACAGACAGTGATCTTGTGTCATGCTTAATATACATGTAATACCTACTCTGAAACAGGTACTTTTCAAGTTTTATTTTAACTTGCTCTCAAAATATTTTCAGAAAAAAATCTCTTCTGCCCACAGACTTCACAGGACTTTGTGTTCTGAATTTCTGTGCATTCATGTCCACATCTAGGAGGCGTTGGAATTTCTGTATGCAACCAGGAAAGTGCACCGTCATGTCACCTTAGGATGACACATTGCCGATGCATTGCTCGTTGCAGCTTTGTTTTAGTAACTGCATACGCACACGCTTTCTGTTGCAGCAGTACAGAGATGCTATTGCACAGATCAATACACGTTATTAAACTTTCACATCATGTTATGAAATTCAATTACTGAATAGCTCCATGTGTACAGTAAAAGCACAAGTTTGAATGCACAATTTTAATCAATTTAACAGTAGAAAAAAGCGCTTTAAATTAAACATGAATTGTTCTGCTATTACTTTTGTAAATAAACAGATTGGCTTTTGAGGGCACTGACAGTAGCCGCTTCTAATGATATCCAACAGAACTGGCTATAAATATATACATATAAAGACTGTTTCTTCTGTGTATGGAGATATATCAGTCTCTATAGAAATTGCCCGAATAATTTAATAGAGTATGACCTAATTTCAATACAGGTGGAATAATCCTACAGAATTTGTGTATTCTTCAGTTTTTATTAATTCCTTTCTAATTTTGATGATGTACTCTTGCTATATTTGTAGTGCCAAAATTGTATAAAATTGAGTGGCAAAATCAAAAATGAAAATGATGTGCTACTTTATATATACTTTTTTTTTTTTCCTTAAAATAGCAAGTGGGCAAATTCTGTTTGCCTCCAGCTCTCCAGTTCTGTCAGCAGCACCACCATTGGTGTCATTGTGTAAGGGAAAGAGGGCTGGAAGACAAGAGACCACATGGAAATTTTTTCTTCACGACTGAGGAGAGGTCTGGGAGATCTCCTGCTATGCAGATGCTCCCCTATCCCTGTAAATCACTGGCAGGCAGATGAGGTCAGTGAACTACTGAAAACCAGTTCTTGGAGAGAACTGCTTGGAGATATTTCTTTTCCTGACTATGTATCTTACGAGCTGTGGCCAGTTTACGCTGAATATTGGCTTTTACTCTAAAGACAAAGCAAAAGGTGTCAAGGTAGCATGTATCAGATTGCTAACATCAAACTGTACAATAAACTACTTGAATTACTTTTCAGGTTTTCACTTTGCCTCTACAGAAGACAGAGTGTCACATCTTCTGGTATCTTACTCAGTTGTCAGACAAGCATGCTACTGAATGTGGTGTCTGAACACAGGTGGATGTAGGAATCTTCATCGTTAAGTATTTAATAAAATAGAAGACACTTAAGCACATTCGGAACTTCTGGAGTTCATCTGTAAGTTGCATAAGGCTTCTTAGCTTTTTCCTCCAATTGAAAGAGGAATGACACACATACAGATATTCCACCACTGCGGATATAAGATTATACAAGATTATGACTCTATAATGTCAATTTATCACAGTGCTGCATGTATTGCTACCAAGTACAAATACAAGTCATGAAAAACATCTGTACGTCCCTATAAGCAATTTGTCAGAATACTTTAAAGTACATGTATAATAAATGAAGAACACATGTTTCATAGGAACCAAATGAAACTAGAGCTGTACCGAGTGCTTTGCCAGAGACTGGAACAGCTGTGGACATCACCTCTCTCTCCCTCTACCCAGCTTTAAAAGGCATTGTTTTCCTTTTAGCTTGACAGGTGATGTTTACAATAACGTCAGTCTTCCTGAAAGACAGATTGCCCAAAATATCTCTGTAGACCATTTTCCATCCCCTTAAATGCTGTCTTTTGATTTTCATTTTAGATATTTGGCACTTTCTGCTAAATTGCAAAGGGTCCTCACTGCACCATCCTTGCCAGTTTCTAAAGACATCAAACACCTCCCGTTATGTACTTATAAAAAAATATCAGGTTACATACTGTATGGGATTGTCTGTCTGGTAGCTACAGCTAAGAGATGGAAAGTTTTGCTCCTTTACTATTCTGTTCAGAGAGTGCGCACACAAACACACCCACACCCACACGTCTTTCGAAGTTCTAAAGAGGTTTGTCTGACTTCCTGAGCTTGATACCTCAACAAGGCTACGGACTTCTCTCTGGATGGAATATAAGATGGCAACTCCAAAGTCTCTTTGCTGTTATGTTCTGCATCTCAGATTAAGGTCACAGCTTTAGTAGTATTCAAAATGAATAATTTCTTTGCACAGAGAAAAACTTGGCAATCAACCCTTCTGCCCAATAATATCAACCGAATACTGTCACTTCCATGTGAAACCTGGGCACACAGTCTAACCATCTCTCTGTAGCCTTCCTCCTCCACCAGTTTTTGCTTTGTTTCTCAGATAAGAGCTTCTGCTGCTCAGATTTATTTCCAGTAATGATAATCAGTGGGAGTGGAAGATGTTTTCTTTTATTAAATCTCCAAATACCTTGCAGCATACTTTTCAGCATCTACAGTGATTCGCCAAACTTGACAGAAGAGCAACAACTTTTCTACCTGACAACTCTGCGTTATATAGTTATTAAATTTTGAGTAACCTTTCAAAATACTGAAGTGTTACAGTCAAGAAATGTGAATGAATCATAAACATTCCATTACTCAAGTCGATCTAACATGCATTATAAAATACAATAGATTTATAGTTTTATTTTGTTTTATCTGCTTTAAAAAGTAGCAGGAGTGTAAAATACCTTCTTCAGCACTGAACATATGCAATCATCATTGTATATTTAAAAAAAACAACCTGCTGATTATAAAATAGCTTCAATAGCCCCAAGTGTCCCTGAAGAGCTACTGTGTGTTGTGTAAAAGCTGAATAATCCTCCCCATGTCAGAAGGTGACTCTTCAGCTGTTCAGGATCATGAGCAGATATGCTACCACTCGTAAAAAAAAAAAAAAAAGATTCAAAACACCAGAACATACATTTAGGTAAAGATCACTGTGATGGCATTGGAATTAAGCTGCAAGAGCTGACAGCATTGAAACCAATCTAGCAAGAATGATTCAAGGAATTGTAGCTTTTACTTAAAACCAAAACACAAAGAACACGGCAAATTCACACCAAAATAAGTTCACTGGGAATATGGAATTTTTACATCGTATTTGGCTCATTTTTCTTCTTTTGCAAAGGTAACTGGAACAAAGGAGTATGTTCAAACACACTTTCTATTTAAATACAAACTGAATGCAGTATTCGTATAACACCAGAAGTGCAGTCTGTGCAAAAGTACTCCAAATCATTATTGCTCAGTGATCTGAATAAAATACTTTAACATATTTATCAAGGCACATTGATAGAAGAAAAGCTGTTTCAATCATCTGTGTTTGTTTTAATCATCAAAATAGGGGAATTCACTTTGGCCCCTGTGCTTAGAAAAATATGACTTTGACTTTCAAAATCTCAATATCTTTAATATTTAGTCTTAGCATTTACATCGTAGTTTCTTCCCATTCAAGCTCCACATCACCTACAAAAGAAACAGATACATTACATTAACCTACATTGTAAAGAAATAGTAACTAATGGCAGATAACTGTTTTGGCTGAATTTAAAAGATCTTGCAGGGAAAAAAGTGCAAATCTTGAGGAACGGCTATTACCATGAGGGAGACTAAAGGGCAGCAAAAGGCTAGAAAATTACACTTCTGAAGCCAAAAAATGCATGTCCAAGTATTTGTTTCTGCTTCTTAGTCTGGACAAGTCAATGCACCTGCTATGAAAAAATAATATTTGAGACAATCTGTATCTCCTTACCTTCCATGGCATCCAGAGAGTCCATCTTTTGCAGTGCTGAATAATTTACAAAACATATGGGCTGACTACTTCCCTTGCTTGTCAACAGATCCAACACACATTGATGCAAAAATATATATTGTGCCTGTAAGATGTGAATTTAAAGATGTTTGATTAGAAGAAAAATGTACTTCTAATACCAAAAAAAGTTTAAATTTTTTATATAACATTTAGATGTTCTCAAAGTAAGTGCAGTTTAACGTGGCAATCTCAGTGCTTCAGTGATATCATATATGCCTGATCTGATTTCATTCATTATGAGGCATAGCACATTCAAATTTGTCAAAATGTTAATTCTTATGCCCAGTAAGATATATGAAGTTAGTCTAATCAGAAGTGAGACTAATAGGCTGTTCCACAATTTTCTGTAAAGATTTCTTCTACAAAAAGTTGTTTAGTTCCTTTTTGCCACTAGATTCAGACTGAAGAAATTTAAACTGCATGAATGTAATATTTAGATAAGAAATTTTTCCTCTTTCTAGTATAGAGAAAACCAGCAGGGTGCACTCAAATGCAAAAGTTCAAGTAAATCTACATGTTCTAGGAGCATGCACCATTGCACCACTGCTAGGAGCAAAAAACCACATTATTTTTAGTGATGTTTCTTAGAATGTAGCATCATCTTTAACAGAATATAATGCAAAGAGCAGACAACTATAGTTAATCTGACACTTCCAAGGACATAAAGTAACTCTGGGTAATGATTGCTGAAAAGAGAAAAAAAAGCAATGTAAGAATGAAATGAATGAAATAAAAGAATGAAAACAGAGAGAAACTAAATAAATGGATAAAGTGTATCTTCACACAGGAGTACTGTGTATGGAGATGCAGAAAATGAGCCAGATCACAGATTAGTTTAGGTTGGAAGGGACCTCTTGAGATCACCTCGTGCTGCTCCCACTGCTCCAGCTGGGTCAGCCAAAGCACGTTGCCTAGGACCTCGTCCAGATGGGTTTTGAACATCTCTTACAGATGGAGATGACTGAAATAACTTTAACTTCCTTGATTTTTGCATGGGTAAATACATTAGTGTAATTTTTCTGCTCAGTAATTGCTATTTGCTTTCAGAACTGCCATCAATTTTCAGTTCAAGTGTCTCAGATTTATAAGAGAAATTTGTTTACGTGGCTCCAGAGCCATGGGTAATTAAAACAGACTTTCACAGGCCCCTGAAGTGCACAGCACCAGTACACTTTGCAATAGCTTGCTTACTGAAGCAACAGCATGACATTACTTCAAACTAGCCTTTGTACCTCACTTGACAAGATGATAAACTCTAACAGATCTGCTGGACAAATACGGATTTCTAGAATGAAGGTCTTAAGTTTCAGTGGAGTTTAGACTGGTTATTC
This sequence comes from Gorsachius magnificus, assembly GCA_034008185.1. Taxonomy (NCBI): domain Eukaryota; kingdom Metazoa; phylum Chordata; class Aves; order Pelecaniformes; family Ardeidae; genus Gorsachius; species Gorsachius magnificus. The sequence goes on from CM067081.1 coordinate 173,581,990, forward strand.
CAATCCAGGAGGCAGACTCTGAAAGGTCCATAATCTCTTGCACTCATACAGCTGCTTGTGAGCATGTAGTAATGAAAATCTTTCTGGGCTTGCCAGGGGAGAGTGAAGCAGGATACCTGGGGAATGTATGTGTGACTACTTATTTTCCCAGTTAGAATTAATGACCTTCTTAATTATTTGAAAGTCTTTTTTATGTTTGGAAGTGGGAGAAAGAATAAAAAAGTTCACTAAATATTAGGTTATGCACTTTACCTGTACTCCAATGGCAGGCCTTGGTAAGGTACAAGCCACCAGGCAGAGTACTAACGTATCGAAATTAGGGAATGAAACAGTGTCTGGGTACATTGCCAGCCAGTGGAACTTGATCCAAACTACCTCAAATCGTTTGGATAGTTCTGTCCTGGTTTCAGCGGGGATAGAGTTACTTTTCCTCCTTGCATAGTTTTGATCCACGTGAACCAGCACTATCTCAAATAATTTCCGGGTGTGTTTCAAGAGTTACTGCAGGCTATGGGTCAACCCCTATAGAGAGCTTGGGGTGAGAGTGGTAACTGCAGAGGTGTGCAATTGCACAGATGTGGGCCATTCTGTGCCCATTGGCTACGGTAACTGAGAGTGACTCTGTTGGCAAAAGGAAAACTATTCTGAAGCTCTAATCAAGTGAAAAACAGGTCTCAGAGCAACCAGTTTTTATGTATTTTACTCATAGATCTTACAGAGAGTTTGACTGAGGGATCTCTAAACTGAGTTCTGTGAAGCAACTGCTCCTCTCTTCGTATCTTCTGTGCTGATCACACAAAATCTGAATTATAGACTACTAAACGGTATTTTATAACAGAACTGTCTGTCAGAAGAGCTTGACTACTGAAACTGCTATAGAACTTCACCAGATTCAGTTCTCTTTGGGCAAGTTTTAGTGCTGATCTGCATTTTGCTGTTTTGCAAACATGAGCTAGAAATGGCCTGGACAGAGAACAATCTGGCTCAGGATTTTGCAGCTAGCATACAGATCAGTGCTTCATCTGTTTAGAAATCAGAACTATGAGACCATCGTCTTTTATTGTATTTTGGCACATCTTCTTCTAGCCTCTGCCAAAATATGCAAATTAAGAGGTACGCAAAAATAATACACATTTTAAAAATGTACACTGATCTTATCAAATATCTTACTGGTTTAAGATTTTATTTTGGGGAGCCTCCCATTAAATTGTCTTCCAGACTTTGCCTTATTTTCAGATTATTCTATTTCTAGTCGAAAGTGTAGAACAACAACTAAAAAAAGTGTTCTCAGAATTCATTATCACAGGCTCACAGGAAAGTCCTGGCAATTGTTTAGCTGCATCGAGACTTCAAAAGGAAAAATTGAAAGCAATTGGTCATCAGGCAGCACCTTACAAGAAAGAGCATGACACAATATCGCCAGAAGGTCTCACAAAATCTTCTGAAGTGCAAGCTGCTGAAGAGAGGTTAACCTCTCTTTGTACGTTCTGACAGACTTTTCGTATAGTCTGACATGATAACAGAACAGCAGAATTGTACTCCTAATGGAATAAATCTCCTTACGTTAAAATCAGTTTAAATCCATCAGTCATGTGGAAATTCATCCTGGAACCGCTCATCCATGCTGAGCAGTTGGTAAGTCATGCTGTAGACTCAAAGGCTTGAGGCAGTGGCCTTGGGTTAGATCTGGCCTGCAGGAGGCTTATTCCAGAAGCCTTATGCAAACACAGCTGGATTTCCCTTCCACTGGGCATTTAGGATCAGCTTTAAATTCTGCTATTACTCCTTTACATATACCCAGATCTCCAGAGACAGCAGAGGTCTTCCTTGCCAGCAGGTCATCCCCAACTTATCCCCATACTCAATAAGTCTGCCAGAAAGGCACTTTTTTAGACCCAAACCTCACATAGAATCATAGAATCATAGAATCACCTCGGTTGGAAAAGACCTTTAAGATCATCGAGTCCAACTGTTAACCTACCACTGCCATCCCACCACTAAACCATGTCACCATTGCTTTGATTTTGCAAAATCTGAAGACTGTGCTTAATTCTATCCATATGTGTTGTTTTATTTGAAGCAATTTAAAAAGAATCAAGGAATCATTAATGAGGTCAAAAGTAAATTAATATTTAAAAGTTTGGAGGATATGCTACATATACATACAGAAAAAATTGAGTTAACTAAGTAGTGCATGAGCGAGTCCATTTTTTATTTAACAACTGTTCTTCACCCAAAACCTGACATGAATTTTCTCAAAGTCAGAAATTATAATTTAAGTTCTAAAAACTAAATATCTCAGCACTCTCTTCAGCACTTGTCAACACTTCGCTGGCCAAATAAATAGATTAAAAGAATACATTTGCACAATGCTCAAAATCCAATTAGAAGCAGGATTTGGTAGAAAATGTATTAGGTTTCTGATTGTTCTAGTCTTGTTTTGTAGGAGATGAGATGATCAGGTGACTAACTTTTTAACAACAGGAAAACAGAAAAGATAAATACATAAATCTTACCAGATTCTGTACCATACACATTCTTTCACTTCTTAACTCAGCTACAAGGCCATAGATATCCACAAAATCATGGTCATTTACATGTTGGGTTAAATGGTCAAGTGCAATATACACACCTGTTCTTCCAACACCAGCACTGCAAACACAATGCACAAGTTAAAATAAAGTTTTTCTGTTAATTTTTTTTTAGTATAAAATATTTTATTAGAATATTCTGGTTAAATTAAGTTTATTGTGAAAAGAAAACCAGAAAAAAATTCTATCTTTTTCAGTATTTACTTGTGTGTGTGTGTGTCTCCTTGTTGAATGGGATCAAGTGAAATCTGGATTTGAGCCATGCTCTGATTTTGATTTTACAAGGGTTGCATCGGACAAATGAGATATAACTAAGCCAAACCTGCATAAGTGTGAAAATGGCCTTACAGCTTTTCTGTGCATTTTCTAGAGCTCACTAATTCAAAGAAAAATATCAAGAATTTGTGAAATCACACCTGGATTCTGTGATGCTTCTGGTTTTTGAGACAAAACAACATGGGATCTACCAAAACGTTTAAAAGAAAACACTTTTGAAAGGAGGCTGTGTGTGCAAAACACGCTGGTAGCTAGTGTTGTTCTATTTCAAGGTTTGAAAACAAATAGGATTTTTCCCAAAATCACTATCAGACTTCTCTGCAATTAGTGTAATAAATGCAAGAGTGTATCACTGCAGATCATCAGGGAATGTATAGCAAAGCTCTCTTCAACCTGCAAGCTCTAACGAGCAGAAAGTAATGAATAAACTTTTTGGGTATGAGAACACATCCTGCTCTTTTATAACACCAGGAATTTGAGCACAGGTGGAGAATCTGGCCCATGCTGGCCTATTTATGTGTCTGTGTTGTGAGAAGGCAGTGGGATTCATTGCAGAGGGGCCCCAGAGCATGTAAGTGTTCTCAAAACATGAAGACCACGTAGTTCTCTCCTTATAATCACCTCTCTGGCCCCTACAGTTGAGGGAAACGTCAAACTCTCAATGATAACGATACCAAATAAACTGAAGCTTTATCACCCATTGTGGGTGGCACCTGTAGGACACCGAGGACAAATAAAAAGAACTCCCATGCATGATAACTGGACAGTTAGGGAAGAGGTTTGTGGCACCAAACCCATCCTTCCACATATTTCCAGAGTCGCACTGAGTGAGAATGAGGCAAAGAATCAATCGCAGACCTCTGAGTTCAGATCACTATTTTGGAGTGTGCCCATTCATTTGCTGAGAACACTGACCTGCATATAAATCGCAGATACACCACCTTCCTGAAGACTTAGCCTACCCCACACACTTACCCCTTGAAATAGCTGCTTAAGAGCATTGCGTATGAAATACATGGGAACTATGACAGCTGAACACTTCTAACCACCAGACCATTTATTTAAGAACCTAAATATAGATTTTAGCTGTTTACAGGCATCCAAGCTTGAAATCTGGCATATGCAAACCCTTACTCCTATTTATCATTCTCTGTGGCTCCCAAATAGTTTCTTCCTCTTGATATGTGACGTGTACATTTTAAATACTTATTTCTTAAGAAGAGCTATAATTATAATAGAAGTAATTAAAACCAATATGTCGCTATTCCTCTTCTTACAATAAAGAGGAAAACTGAGATAAATCCAGCAGTGCCTTAAGTTTTGGTAATTTTTGAAGTAACTATTTCACCGACATCACCTCAATAGGACTTCCAAGAATAGAAGAACAGACACACTTTGGCATTCTACCTCCTAGAAAGGACTCAGGAGCACTGCTAGAGAAACCTTCACTGCTGTCCATACTAGAACCATACCCGTGCACTCAGTTTTCATTGTTCTTCTTCTGGCAACTTCCCTGAGCATTAACATGCACTTGAAATGATAAGATAACAACTAATAATTTGGTGAACATGCTTACCTGCAGTGAACCACCATTGGGGTATTATCATGTGCTCGACTTGCACGGATAAGTTTTACAAAATGGATAATTGGTGCAGTAGTTTCAGGGACTCCATGTTCCGGCCAAGAAGTAAAGTTACACTGCCGCACCATCATGCAGTCTCCATGCTGAAAAATATAAAACAAGGTATTTTTTGCAGAAGAAATGTGACAGAAGATCCAGTAAGCTACATGTAAACTTCTCAGCAATTTCATGTAAAAAAAGAAAGGCAGAATAGCATAATAGTTATAAGATGCACTTGTGCCAAGGGATAATTTGTTGCGCACAGATCTTAGGGCAGGTTTTCTGAGAGAGGTGGCATCAAGTCCATCTTTCAGGAAGTATTAAAGACCAGCAGTCACTCTCCATTTGACTTCAGTCAGTGTAATTTGTAGATTACAGGTTGAAGTTTCAATAACTCATTTAGAAGTTTAGTGAACGGGGCTGACAAATTTATTTAGGGAAAAGCAACCATTCTAAGACTGATGTAATGTAGTCAAGGCAAACGCACACATGCTGGTAAACACAAATCTACTTTCTAAGTGTTTGATGCCCTCTCAGGCAGAGCAGCAGCAATAATAACTCAAAGAGCTGGTTATGATCTGATACCTAAATTAACTATGATGGACACAAGAATAAAAGTACAGGATCATGACAAAGGCCTGTCTAGACCAATATCCTGTTTCCAACAGTAGTCAAGGAAAAATCTTAGGGAAAATTATAAAATGTGACAACAATGTATCCTTTCCGTTCTTAATAGTTTGCTACTTATAAACTGCCTCAGTCAGAGATGGTATCTCGAAATTGAATAGTACTTGTCAGAATTTTCTTCTACTCATTTTTCCAGATTTTATGAAGCCCTGGAAGTTTTTAGCATTCACAGTATCTTGCAGCAAGGAGTACCACAGTTTAATCAATTGTTGTGTAATGAACCAGTTCCTTTTTTTTAAATTTATTTTGAACCAATCACTTGCTCTTTTCATATTGTAAGAAACACTGAACAACTGTGAGCAATTATGTGTAGCAACTACATTGGGTCTATATTTATAAAGCTGATCAACATGAAAACAAGAGAGAAATCACTTTGGATGCAATATGGCAGTAATTGTGAATGATTTCCCTCACACGTACTTTTTAGCTTCACTGGAAGATCACCAAGAATCCGTCCATTTGTGAATGGAAGATGAAGTACAATCTTAAAACCAACAATATGGCACATTTAATGACATGCTTATAAAGGACATAGATTCTTGTGCAGGGTAGTTCAGCTGTAGTAAATGGATCACTTAGTCAATTCTGGTTATGTTTTGTTTTCTTTTCAGCCTTAACCTGGTTAAGACAGGTGACTTCGCATTTTGCTGGCATGCATTTTAACTCTAAATAGTCCCCTTTTCAGTCTTGTTTACTCTATGTCTTACTTTAGCTGAAAAAAGTTTATCTATCTTCTCTCACTCATTTTAAAATGTTGAATTGTCCTGTACTATGTGCACAACATGTCCTTACGGGGTCACCACCGAGACAATCCCCGAACTGCTGTGTTCCTTTTGTCACGTGCACATGCCACAGGATGGTAATGCATGGATTTGGATAGCCGAGGTTGAGGTCCTAGGATCTGGCTGCACTGCATACACCACAGGTCAATGTTGGGAGTGCAAAAGAAGGCTGACTTCATCTTGGGTCATTATGCCCAGATTGCTTTCTGAGCCCACCTGCTGGTCTGACTTAACGCTGGGTGCTAATTTTTCCAAAGAGTGGAAACTATAGTTGTGGATCATGACAAAGATGAACGTCTATGCTATACCTCCCACCCCCCTACCCAGCACAAAGAGTGGGAGTAATACTGATGATTCTCATTTATATTGGGTGAATTTCCTGGGGGTGGAGGCCAATACAACTGGTGGTACAATGAAAAACAGCTGCGCTGCACCAGGGAATCTTGCCCTTTAATCTGAGAGGGATACATTCAAAGGGATTTGTCTGATCCCAGAATGGTTAGGATTACTCCTTTCTAGAAGAGACAACTGAGGTGTTCAAATAGAAACTTCACCTCCCACCAGACCAGAAGTTCAGTAACCTTGATAGGCCCTTCATAGCATGTCAGCTCTTTATGACAGAAACTGGAGAAAATTCCCAGGAAAAAAAAAAAAAATCAGGAATGAAAACAAAATGCAGAAAGCCAGGTGGTACAATGCATATGCATTAAAAGAGTAAAAGAATAATACTGAGGGATAGTTGGGTGGGATGGAGCACATCCAATGTTCTTTGAAGTGTTGGATGGGTTTTATTAAATCAGCTTCCAGTTCTGGCTTACCCTTTCAATTTTTAGATCTCTGATGGTCCAGTCTATTTGAATATCTTCCATCAGTTTAGTAATCACTATATCCCCAAATACAGTAACTGGTTTATTATCTTCTGGCCAGTACTGATGACATCTTATCTGCAGGGAGATGATTACTAATTAACAATGATCATATTATAAACTTGACAGAAACTAGATACAGGATTTCCAATTACATAAAATGCTGTTAATTGGTACACTGGTAACTTACCCGTCCTTTTTCAAAACATTGTGTGAGCATCACAAGTGTTTTTGCTCTTGTCTCCCACACCATTCTCCAGAAATCGCCCACTGTTCCTGGTAACGGTCCCTGAGTTGCAATAAACTCATTTGGACATAAATAACCCTAAGAAAAAGAAAATATTTAATACATAATGGTTGGCAAGGAAAAAAGAATTCGTATGTGACTCATAGTTGTGCCTATAGCTAATCATTCGTAAGGCTAGAACCTTGTCAGACGTACTAAATGAATTGGCATAGGCCTGGCTAAGCATTGCATGGCAGATGGCCTTGGACACCTAAGGAAGTAATGGCATTTTTTCCACCATGCAGATCAGTTATGAACCAATGCTCTAATAAAGTCTGGGAAATGCCATCCTAATAGAAATGCATTTAGCAGAGAAATTACAGGGACACCAGTTCAGTAATTCCCATTTAAAAAATATCTAAGCCTTCATATTAGTCTTACCACGGATCCAGCCAGAGTCCACCAAGAACTGTGCCAGGAGGTGGCCAACAAAGTAGAATTCAATAGTGCTAAGGAGCAGTGGAGCCAGGGAAACAACTAAGGAGTGATCTGAGAGCTACACACCACACCGATGACCTTGTCCTTCCAGTCATCACCAGGGATCTGCCCTAACTTAGGGATGGAGCTTACTCAAACAAGTGATCTCTGATAAAAAGGTCTTTGAGAAACCTACAATAGGGGTTGACTTTTATTTTAGTGTTGGCGTCTGCTGTTTAGTTCATTTATAAATTGATGTAAAACTTGTGGAGAAGGAAGTTTGTTGAAAAAAACCTGTTTAATGCTGTCAGTGCATGGGTTCTCACAGATCTGTTCCCTGAAAGAAAGTAAGCGTACCCTGCAGGGACTCTTATGTACTACAGAAAGTCTAAAATAACAACAATAGCAATAAATTTATGCTGTAGAGCTAGCAGTCTGTAGTGTCACAGAGTTCTTCTTAGTGCTCAAAACAACTGACGCAGAGGTTTATAGCACCACCGAAGCTCCTTGCTGGAATTGTAGCCCTATAATTCACAGCTGCCTGTTCCTTACTGCATCTGTAATACACAGAACAGGTGGCGGTGAGAAACTATGTTAATCCTCCCTAGTTTGAATGAGGTGAAAAACTGTAATTCAGGGATGCAAAGCTCACAGTTCAGTTACTGACTTTTTCTTGTTTAACCAATGAAAATAAAAGTAGCAGCCAAGTTCTCATTTGTTAAAACTATATAGAAGACCTCTCTTTCCCTCTTTATATGTATGCATATGTATATATGCCTAGATAAATAGGTATGTAAATACACACACACACATATATTTACAGATATATGCATTTATAAACTTACACGTCCACAAATATGGGAAGTGAGAACATATAAAGGGCAAAGCTTTAGCCCTGAGAAATGGTAACGTTACAGTTGCCTACTCACTGACGAATGGTGACGTTATAAAGTGAGATGCCTGTATGCAGTAAAGACATGCAAAATCTCTGCAGGGAGCACTCTCTGCAGTTGGCTTTCACTGCAGCTTTTTGGAAGCTGCTGTTGGTGTTTGCTGCCTACGCCTTGGCATGTCAGCCAGTGACAGGAAGGGTAAGGACTAGGCCATGCTCCCAGCTGTCTGGTCTCCTTCTCGGTGGTCCAGTCCTAGCGTCAACCAACAGCGTGGCATGGCTTTTCCTATCTGCTAACTGTCAGAACTAGGACGTTCCATATAAAGGGAATAAATAGCTTTCACTAATGAGAGAGGACGATGCTCTCAGCTCTGTTGCTTATTCTCTGTGAATGCCTCTTAGTTACCTGGAAATAACTATTTCTGCTTGCCACCGTGTCATCTGTTTAGACTACAGTCAGCATGTCTTGCTATGTGCTTGAATGGTGCTTAGTGCAAATCAAGTCCTGACCTCATGGGAGACCACCAGCCACTGCTACAGCAAATTAAATGCATAATTATAAGTCACACTTTGAGCTTCAACAGGACAAAAATGAGATAAAAATATAGATGAAAAATTTACTGAGATCACATTTAGAAAATGGAAGGTCTGGGAAGAAAGCTGAGGATGAGAAATACAGTATTAGTTTCTTCTTCAAGAAGCCTATTTGCATTTTCCTCCATCATAATTTTCACAAAATAATAAGGGGCATACCAATCCCACTCACCAAAATCATTAGCCATTTCTATGAACTTTTCAGTTCAGTCATCTTTACATCATCCTGTTCATATACAATAGCTCCAGCTCCTGAACCAAGAGACCAAATAACACCTGCCTAAACAACTGACCTCAGTGGGAGTTTCACTTTTATGGAAAGTAATTTGCAGAACACAGTTTTGATTACTACTGAAAATCATTGCTTACCAATGAAAATGGGTTAATTTATATTTTTAACTAGTCATGTTCAGTGCCACAGGAGTCACTTGAACAACGCCATGGCAACAGTAGCTGTAGTGAATGAAAGAAAAATTAGAATCCTGTTCTTGCAAGTTATTTTTTGACTTTCTCTTCTACCAGAAAACAAGTATAGTAAAAATGTGAGAGATTTTATACTTACAGACACGTAGCTGGCATTAATGTAGTCAGATCCAGGAATACCAGCATCAGGCATCAGCTTTACTCTGTTGTTATTATCTATCATGAAAATAAAGTCTAATTAACTAAAAGATTTGTTCAAAAAACATAGAGGCATGTAACAGGTGTTCCTGGAGTGCTAAGAAATCAAAACCACTGTTATTGTTGCTAATCTAACACTACTTGACATAGTAGAACACTAATTACAAAGGGAATTTAACCAACTTCCATTACTCTGTGGTCATCCTTTAAAGATCCAGAGATATTTTAATACAATACTTTTTAATTGAAATGGTGAATGTGCCAAAACCTCCAGTTTGAGGTATGTATGGGAGGACACTCTGCCTAAAGGTGGTCTGTGTACTTTAAGCCGTGCTGTTCTAGCACAGACAAGCTCCATGTGAATCAGACAGCAGGGTCAGGGGTCTGACCGTCTTTCCTATATACTTGCTGTCCACATCACTGATCTGAGCCAGATCCTGGCACTTTTGCATACTTTGACTTCTTTTACATAAGGTTAGGCTCATTATTACAGAAAAAAAAGATTGCGGGTTTCCGATTTGGGCCCATAGTGTGCATGCAGAAATGACAAAACCCAGACAAGATGTCATATGTAAATATGTAAATCCTGAAACCAAACATTCCAGATTTTGATGTTTGGTCCTCAACTTAATAAAAAACCCCTTAGAATACAAAGTTAAAGATTTATGAATCTCATTTGTTAATATTTCATTGTGTGTCATGAATATCAATTTTTAGTGACTGTAATTTAGAGTATGTCTTGAACAAGGCAGTAGATAGCAGGAACAGCTGCTCCGAAAAGTTAATAGCACAGAATGTAGCATTATTAACCAAGGAATGCCATGCTCCCCATCTCACATCACAGCTAATGCCTAAAATAATAATGACATTTCTTGTCTTATTAACTGAAAAATGAAGCAGTGTTGAGTACAGAGAGACAGACTCCTGTCTCCTGTGATAAAATCTAGCCTTGGCTTATAAGTTATCATACAGTCACTCTGATCTTCCGTGGAACCTTTGCAGCACATGTACACGTATCCACAAGAAAGCATACCCAGGCTCCCAAGGTACCTGAGTGCACAACCACGTGGATTTTATATGTTTAAAAAACCCCTACTTCTCACTAAAGGGAAAAAAAACCCAAGGAAGAATGTTAAAGAGTTTGCTACGTGGCTTGAATTACAAAGCTAAGAAACTACTGAGGCTACGGTTTCTCGCACCTGCATATTAAAGCTTATGAGAGCAAGTTGAAAGCTACTTGCAAATAAAACTGTCTTTAAAAAAACACAATGAAAAGAAAGATTACTTGACAGAAAATTATTTCATAATGTGGACATGACTGTTCTGCCATTTCAAAGACAGATCAAACAAAAATACAGTTTCATCCCAAATATATGCTGCACTATCAAAGGTAGAGAGCAAAACAGAGTTGATATGTAAGCACACATACATGGCTTTATGTTTGGGAAACGATTCTTAGACCTGTTCCAAGGCAGATCAGCGTCAGTTGAAGCAAGGTCTTCAAGAAACTTGGGAAGTTCCTGTAGAGGAATAAATGTTTGTTGGCAAAACTTCACATTTCACCTTCAGTGAATATAAAAAATGACGCAATCACTCCGGTAAGAGGAAGAACTCCTTAGTTCTGCAGCAGAGTGCATTTCTAAGAACAGCTGGAAGCACTACAGAGCATTCCACCTCACTGTCAGCCCTAGTTACACCAGCAACATCAGATGCAGCGCTGCAGACAATGCCGTCAAGTTGAACAATTAAAGCTTACATGAACTTTCACCTTTACAAGTCGGGATAAAGTCGGCCTATCACCTTTTGTAGTTCTTTTCAGTCTTCTCGTGAAGTCGCATGCTTGGTTACTGTGCCCTACTGGCCCAGCCTTATTCTTGAGTAATGCCTTTTCCTGACTCTGGTAGCTTGGGAGAGTTCTTGCCACAGCTTGAGGAGTGATGAGAATTTAATTAAGTTGAGACAACTGGCAATTAGCTATTGTTCACAGGACTGCTTGTGAAAGGGGTGGGAAGAGTTATTTTGGGTTGTACTGCAGTTTCATAACTGGTCATTAGTTCTGTTACTGAAGGGCAGAGATGGATAAATGATTCATATTGAGGAACTTATTTGATGGGGGTGTTTGTGTACATAAATACACAGTCCAAAGCTGAGTGAAAGAGTAGAGACAGCTTCATAACTTGTTAATGGAGAAAACGTATTAATGTTATGATCTGGTAGTGGAGATAAGAGAATAGAAAACTCTTCTGGTAGTGGAGATAAGAGAATAGAAAACTCTTAGAAAAGGCAGAATTTAGCCAGAATTTCTGTTAGTAACTACATTAACTGTAATAGATTTTCCCTTTGCTTGACAACTCCTATATGCAAGTCTGTTTCAACATCTAGCTAAGACATCAATGAAGAGATCTACCTATTGCTTTAAATGAGTGCAATACAAAATTTTGCTGCTTGTGCTGAGTAATCCCTTCAGATTTGTCTTTTAGTATTAACACTTACTCTCTACATGGGCTAATTCCAAAAGTGGGGCAGATACTATCAGATTCAATATTAATTATTTTCAAGTGCTCTTTTGTCCAGGTATTTGAGACAGTCTGTCTCCTATAAATAAAATTTAATGGGAAACTATTATTAAATAAATAAATGAGGTAATGAAAAATGGAAAAAGCAGGAGTGCTTTTTATTCCGGCGTTTTTCTTTCATATAATTAAATATTTTGTAGCCTTATTTGATGGGTTCAGATATTAAGGATAATTTAACATAAGCATTAGCAAAATGGGATAATTTAAAAACTCATGTAATAAACCAAGTCAACAATTCATCTATCTGATAACCTATTTTGTAGAACAGATAATGTCGGACATATAAAAGAGAGCTCAAACCCCTTGAACTGTATTAAATATGCAATATTATCCCATGAGAAATTTGTTTCTTTCACCATCTGACAAAAATCCTATGGCCTGAAGCATGAGGTCTACTTCACTTCTCTAATTATATCCTCGATAATATAACTGCAGGTGCTTCTGAACAGCAGGGGAAAGATAGTTTCACGATGAAAGCAAAGGACTTTCAGATAAGAGACCTGACTTCTCTTCCTAGCTCTGACACATATTTCCTTGGGGAAAGAATTAGGGGAGGAATTTTGGAGAACAACTAGATGCTCATCTCCCTTTGAAAATTAGCAAGGGACTAGACCCCATCCATGCCCTTCAAAATCTCTCTAAATGTCTACATTTCCTAGGGATGAAAAGTCTGTAATTATGCCTCTTCTGAAAAGAAAGTTTCAGACTTAAAATCACCTTATAAAGAATGGCTGACTTTACATTTATGTCTGTATGTTAAAGAATTAAAATACATGGCTAACAGCCATGAAGTAAATACAAAACTAAACGAAGGGCTGTAACATACTGTAGAAAAATATCTTTAAAGGCACTCATTATTTAAAATCTTGTCTTTGAATCAACCTCTGCCATACTCAAGGCACATTTCTTTTACCTGTTGCCTCTGCCTTTTGTCTCAATAATCCCTTAGAGAAGTAAAGCCCCAAACCTATAACTGAACCTAGAGAAAGATCCCTGTTCTCAGAGTAGAGTGCTGTGCATTCCTGTCAGGATTTGATAAGAACAGCAAAACACAGCTAAGGGTGGAGATGTTAAAATTCCTCTCATTCTCTCCCACAAAATCTTTTCTTCTTGTCACGTTTGCACACAGGCCATGTTCATACATAGACCGAGATTGAACCCTGGAGATCTCTGGGCACAGCAGCTTGGTCAGTCCAGCAAATTAGATGAGACCAGGAATGTCCCTGGATTCCAAGACTTTTCCAGAATGGAAAGAGCCACATTTATGCTAGAAAATTCCAAAACAGGTTTGTCTACAAACTGCCTATTGTTAACAATCCCTCGACTACTTTACCTACCAAAACATATCTTGGAATTGTCCAGGAAGACTGCTAGCTGAAACAATGCAAATTCAAGGCAGGGAATATAGTAACAGTTTATTAGTGTAAATTATCATATTCCCATGTCCAGTTCCTGCTATACTTGAATTTACTGGTACAGAAACGGCCAGAACCGAAGCAATCTCAGCACCCTGCTTTTAGTTACATGCTTCAGATATAAAGGTCCATGGCTTTATATACTGAGCTCATCTCTCCTACACACATTGTAGGAGCCTTGAGTCATTTATGTGCAACTAAAATGATGAATGTGGATGGAAACAATGCAGGTCATGAGGTCTCCTTGTTTATTGTGTGCATTGCCTGTTTCTGTGCATTGTCATTTCTGATGTCATTTCAAATCCATTGTCAGTCCTGTTACTCATCTGGTAAGACAGGTGCTACAGATACTATAGAAATACTCTCAGTCAGGGACTGGACCTACCCTGCAATTCTGCCTGCCCTTGGACAAGTCATCTGGGAAGATATCACTATACTCTGAAACATGGAAGCTGAAGCTCAGAGTGAAAAAAAATGGAAGCCCAAATGACACATAAAACTGTTGATTATAAGTTGACTATGTAATTTAGTTGAATGAGGCCTCAGCTACTTGTATTTCTCTAAATTTTAAATGGATTGCCAAGATTTCAATTTGATAAAACACTATTGTTTGAGTTTTAAGGCATTACAATGTTGTAAGGCTTACCCAGTGTGGGTCACACCTAAAGAAAGCAATGCTAGAAACCTTCCAGTGATGAATGTTAATATGTGAAAATGTTATTGCTAGTAAAACTTTTCATCTGTTCAGTCATGCATAATGTAAGTATAATCACTCTTGTTCAAGTGAAATAACACTTCTACTTTTGGAAAAAAAGTTCTCCTTACTTTATTGCTCAGAGAATTTTATGGTGCTTATTATTATTAAATCCAGGCCAATTTCACCTAAGGACCATAACAAAAAAGCTGCAGGAAATACCATTAATCTTTTCACACTTTTGTTGGTTTTCCCTCAGAGACTGAAATATTGTAATCTAGCAGAAGAAAAGCCAATTGTTGAGTCTTCATTTTTGTTAATCCAACTGGTAAGCAATTCATGGTAAATCTATAAATCCAAAATAATAAAGTCACTGGAGACTGAAAAATTATTTTTGTGAGGGCAAATGACTGTATGTGTTAAAAATGATGATGATAAAGATTCTGAAATAACAAGAAGAGAAGATTTCCTTGAGAAAAAAATGATAGCCGTAAAAATGTTACTTCATGAAACTAGTGAAAACTATTAAGATTTAAATTTGAAAGCATATATGCATTGTATTGTATGTAATGTATATTTTGAAAGCTGTTCTCTTTTCAGAAAGAAAGACAGGCTTGCTGAGTTCATCTACTCACATAAGGAGAGGGAGGCTATTCACACGGAGGCTATTCTTAAGAGCATGACAAGTATGACCTATTATTTGTAGGAGCAAAACCCAAAGTACCATGCACAAACTTTTAACTTTCTGCACTGAAACCTATGAAAGGAAAAAAAAATTCTGAGTTCCATGGCAGTATGACCGGGGCCTGAACAATTCATAGAATAAATGTCAGCTGTGTTTTTGGGGTCACCATCACTCAGGAAAATGAACCTCTTTAAAGCAGTTAAATACACCTGTATATATGTTAGAAAACTATTTCTAAATAAACTGCTCTCAGGTAAACTACATATGAATTGCTACTTGTGTAAAAGCATAAATATTATCGTGTTCTTGCAAAGACTGGAGTCTAAAGAAGATCATCTTTTGCTGACACTTAGGTGAATAATTCGGATCAGGTTGCAGCGTAGACTGCAGAATCCAAATCAGTGTAATATTACTTTCTAAACAATCAACCTGGTAATTGGGTATTGATTATCAAGGCCAGAGTCCTTCACGGCCTTGCCTGCTTAAAATGGACATGAAATGTGACACATGAAACGACTGAAGGTCTTGCGATGTTGTGACAACTGCTAGCAACATACCGAAAATTCTTCCTGAAACTTTAGGTTGTTGTTTGTGCAAAGCTCTTCAACATGTTGTAGGAAGGATTTCTTGCTTATTGGCCTGAAAGTAATGACAGAAGAATTAGAAACCTATAGGGAATTTCTTTGTCATTCTTTTAATTCTTATTCAGCTGCAGTTTATTAATAATGTTTTTCAGTTCAACAGAAACTGATACTTACAGACAGAAAATTATAAACTGCTTACAGCATGCTTGTTTGGTTTGTTTTCAGCCACTTAAAATAGAAGCATTTTCTCCCCTGTTGTTCCCCCTCACCAAATTTTTAATGTTGCTAACGTTAACAGTACCATTGGGTAGGATTGTTTTTACAGGTAACAGCACTCCTAGGCAAAGTTTTGACATTAATGGAATTTTGTAAAGTCATCATTGCATTCTAAAGTACATAATACTTCTTTGTCACACAGAAAACATTTTATACATTGCAAAGTTTTAGACATATAAAATATTGCAGTGACCTCATTCTCATAATGACATGGTTTTTAAACCCCAAGGAGTTTAAATATCCCTGTATTACTTCCCAAGCTAAAACACAGACATGCAGGCTTCACCCCAGAGAGAGAGAAAGCATTTCTCCAGTTACCATGCAATTAGTCATGCTTTTATGATTTATACGCAGCTTGGAGTTTTTTTCTAATAAATATAGGGGAGGGAACCACACATTGAGACTCACCGATGACCACAATATAAAAATCTTTAATCAACTTACTTGATGGATTTTCTATAACTAAGTAACCTGCAACAGAGATTTTTGTTAAATGTAGCAAGCTGAGAGTTAACCAATATTGTGCAAGTTAATAACTTTTAGATTAAATACTCAAGCAACTAAAGAACCCGATTTATTTCTCTCATGGATGCAAATACTATTATATGGCAGATATCTTGGGTGATTGTCTTGCTTAGTTTTTCTCTCAGGTATTGGCAGATATGGATACGGGAGCTACAGTTTCTATCATTCTCTTCAGATCATTTTACAGTGCTCTGGGCTCATATGGCCCTGGTAAATCCATACTTCCAGCACACCACTTCATATACGTGGACAGGCTTCATTTTATACTATGTACTCATTATCATTCTTCTAGGGGCCATTTTACAGCGTAAGGATAGATTCGTCTGACTGAAAACAGCCACCTATTTCTGAGCTAGTCACTCCAGATTTCTTTTATAATCAATGAAGAGAAATAGCTGTGATTTCATCTCATTTTAAGTAGATACCTAAATTAAGTCACAGATGAATCATGCTACTGGTGTGTCTCTACAGAAACCAAGCAGCTATGACTGGTTTTCTGGAGATTTAAAAAATGAGTGACTGTTTTCATGCTCATATTTACATGGTTGCTGCTGTTTCTGGGGTGTGGGGATGTAAAAAACTGTGCCACATATAAAATCTTTAACTTGAACCCAGAGCAGGTTTCATGAAGATGTTACATGAGCATCTATATGTAGGGGAGTTTCAGATGGCCTTGAAACTTGGTCATCATCATCGCCTCTGAATGTATTTTAGGAATGTCTCAGCTTTATGGATTTAGAAGCCAAACTTCAGGCAGCACTCAGACTCACAAAGCTTTTCTAAAAGATCAATCCAAAAAGTTTGAAGTAATATAGTTTAAAAGATAACGTGCCCCTTCAAAAAAGCTCTAAACATACCTTATATGTGTCTGCCTCTCTGTTCATTCTTAAATACAAATATTACAAAAACTATTCTGTTATACAAATACAAGTGTCTACTGCTGCCATAATTTTAGTAGAAAAGACAATTTGCTTTAAAAGTACTTTGGTTTATGAAGTTTTCCTTAAATATTAACATTTTAAATTAGATAATAAAATGGCATTAATACAATTGTTTAATCATTTATTATTAGGCATCAGAGAAGTGGATTTCAAAGTTACTAAAGATGCCTTTGTGGTACATACTTTGTTATGACAGTTCTCTTCAAATAAAGCAAACCTTTCTGGTTATGAAAAACTTGGGTCATTCTCACTGGAGTAGAAGGAAGGGTAAGAATTCACAGAAAAAGGCTCCAACTCAAAATGCTTACTAGGACAACTGAAGGAGAGCTTTAGAATGAAAAAGTAAATAAGGCGGCAATAAAACAACAAAGCATGCAACTCTATTCGGAATGCGTAAACATCTATCTGGTGCTTATTGTAACATGTTGTTTGTGTTACATGGCAGGCAATGCGTTACCTTCTAGCAATATTGGCAACATCATAGAGCTGAAGTTTCCTGAAGAACAAATATTCTTAATAGCTGTGCCAATGTACTGCACACAAATAGATTTGTCTTTGAGCAGAAAGTAAAGGGGTTTTAGGCCTTTTTTTCAGGAAAAAAAATATATAAGCAGTCTCTGCAAAGAAATTACACTTGTTTTTCCTTTGAATTAACCGATATTCACCATAGAAGAGCAGAAAAAAATTTGCCTTCCAGTTGACATCCCAGTAATTTTTTGAATACTGTTGGCTTTCCTCCTCTTGAACTGATAGCAATTAGGGGCTTACTGTACTGTAATTTGGTCACTGGGGAATAAAAATTAGATCTATGCTGCACATAAACAACCTGGGTATGTCATTTAGTGCTCCAGTGCTGAAGGTACCTGGATCCAACAGCAAGGAACACAGGAGACAAGCAGCGCCATTAACGATCTTATTCAACAATATTTCCTTTTTTTACTTTCACTCAAAGCAGGGAAGTAAAGCAATTAAATAGAACAGAAAATTACCTCAACACTTAGTGTTACGTATGTTGCTTTCTAGTTCATTTTTAATAACAGGTGATTCTTTTTAAGGCATAATCATATATTACCTTTCACAAGCAGTAAACATTTCTAAAGAAGTAAGGCACCTACAGTTTGACACTTTAATGTATCTGTGGGCATTTATGTGAAGAAAGTGATTTTCACAACTACTGAACTCTCAGATTTCTGTTGGTAGCAAGTACACATTGCAGTGGCTTGGCAGCCCAGAAAATAAAGATGATTTAATTTAAATGCTCATATGTGAATTAATGTCTAACTTGAAGACTGTGGCAAAGACATTGGCTTTGATGTGTAGGAATCTTCAGAAGAGATGAATATTGTATGCTCACTACAGACTATGCTCAGTTTCAGCATCCTCAGGCTTCAAAAATTAGTATTCTTTCCAAATCTCTTGATTTGGAATATGTAATAATAATCTTGCAGTATTTCACTGATGAACAAATACTTACCTACCTGTAATCTTGTTCTTCATATTTCCCAGTCTTTTGTATAAAACATAAGTATATAGATATCACTAGAGCTTGATGAGCACAATTTAGAATCAAACCATGAAGTTGAAAATTTCCCTATTTCAGCTGGACAATTCCAGATTCCCACTTGTCTGACTTTGAAACTAGGAAAGAAAAACATTCTCTGAGATAAAGAATGCTTTATTGCCTTAAATCTGATTTTCTTTTAAAACAGTGTATTGTTTCATGTGTGGGATTTTTTTGAAGTCTATCAAAAATCTGAATCCCACTCAGATTACTTATGATAGAGCTAGAAAGAAGCCATTTATTTGTGTTGGCAGTGGTAACTGAAGACCATATTGTCACACAGACTCGGCTTTCTCTCTGGGTCAATCGTCTGAAATCCACAGGGAATTAAAACTTCGTCCAAATAGAAAACAACAGAAATGAGTATGTAGGCAAAAGGCTTAACTCATAAGCACCATTGACACTTCCTAGGAACAACGGAGGAACCAATTTTTAGCAAGTTAATTGAAAGCAATATGGAGCTTAACCCTTCCTAAATATTAAGGGCTGAAGGAAACAGAACACATGCTCATTTCTTCCATTGTACCAGGACATGTACGTTCATAAAACTTGTACTCCTGGGATACAAAGCTCAGGAAGCCTGGTTTTGGTAGCTGATTAACTAAAGGAAAACTTGTTGAAGAAAAAGGCAAGGCAGGAGCCAAGTCTATCCCTGCTCAAAGAAAGAAGAAACAGGCTGGTCTAGAGAAAGTAATGTGTATGCAGAAGTGTTACCTTGAATATAGACACCTACTGAATGCAAAGTACATAGGAAAGGTGAGACCAGACAAGAATTTTATATACAATACTTTTCCATAAAGACTTCTAACTGCCTGGTATTTGCAAGGGTTACAGTGACTGCAATTCAGAAATATTTCTTCTGAATCTGTGCCCCATTTTTCTGACAAGCTGTCTCACATGGAATGAAACACAAGCCCCAAAGCATCCACCACAAGGTGTAACTTCTCAAGGAAAGATCTGAAGAAACAGGGGCCTACATGGCTTTATCCTTGCTGCAGAAACCACTGTGAAAAGTAGGGTGCCAAAGAAGTCCTTTTCCAGGTGAGCATCTGGAACAGAGAAGAGTTACTTGTCTCTCACCGAAGCTGGTGTGCCCTGAAAATTTATTGTCAGAGTCTATTCACAGCAGAGGAATGTCTGCTTTGAAAAGTAACCTGGCAAACCCTATGGATGTGTTACAAAAAGTAAGTGATGAGAGGCCTCAGTATGTGTATATTCAGTGTGCTTAATGAGCCAATGTTTAATCCAGTTTAGATGGATGGGCTACAGATGTTTTAAACCAGGGTTGTTTTTTCTGTTATTGCCTACCTCATACCATCTCTACCATCATGGAGATCAATGTATGTCCCAAACATTCAAAGTTAGCATTTTGGCTTCACAAAGCAGATCTCATTTTCCACTGAATTCAGTAGGACATAATTCCCTGCATGCCCTCTGAAGGTACATCCCATTAATCAATCACCTAACAAAGACTTACTGAGGGATGGTGTATGTGTATTAGCTTGTGTTAGTAATTTTCAGACACTGAAGTTTTTCAAGTAAAATTTTTTTTCTGATGACCATTATGTTAAAAAATTACTACTGGGAACTTGGATTTGCCATGAAATTCCCAATTTGAAAAAATAAATTGACCCCCCCCCCCCCCAAAGTTTCAAAATTGGCAAAAAGGCATACTTGGCACTTTTAAATTTGATGTTTTTTCTATTTAAACAGACTTTTGTAATGCAAATAATTAATACTAAAAAAGTTATAAAAATGTATCATAGAATCATAGAATGTTTTGGGTTGGAAGGGACCCCTAGAGGTCATCTAGTCCAACCCCCCTGCAGTGAGCAGGGACACCGCTAACTAGATCAGGTTGCTCATAAAAATGTGTGAAATAAAATGTTTTGATTAACCTATACTAAACATTTGCTGAGTTTTGGTTCATTAAACTTTTCAAGCTTTTGAATTTTTGATTGGCTAAGAATGTCAAAAAATGTTTCCAGTCATAATCTTCCAAAACAGAAAACCCTTTCTCTACTTCTTTTTATTTCTCATGTGATACCAGCTGCACAAATTTTGTGAGAATATGAGCCAAGATCATAGACCACGATCCACTAAATATGAGAGAATGTCTGAAGGGACAATGTATGAGAGAGTCAAGAAGGATCTCATGGAGCAGACTAGAGTATCTTGATTGTCTTTACTGACGTATGGTAGCTAACATGATAAATAATATACTGGCTGAGAAATGACAAAACACTTGGTTTCCAAAGCATTTCCTCCAAATAAACACTGAATGAGGTGATGAGTAGGTACAGAAAATATCTATACTGCTCTTTTATCACCTAAGATTTTCACACAAACTCCTCCTCACCCTTTCAGGGTAGAAAGTATACTTAGATGGACCAGATTTCAGCTGATTCACTGCTAGCTAAGAAATACAAACAAGCCAGCCTGGAAAAGGAGTCTGCCCGTCTATGTTTTCCTGATACAATGACAAGATGCCATGAAACCAGCATTCTGCAGCACAGCAACCTTTGCAAACACAGCTGATATAGCTGACTAAAAGCAGCCAGTGTATGGCAGGAGGCTATGCAGAGGCAGTGATGCACAGTCCCATTGCAAATGAATGATAAATTTGTGAAGTTCCACTGTAGTCATCAACATGTAATACAACAATTTAACGTGTTGACATGTCACTGCTTTAACCACAAATCATGAGAATGATAAGGACAACGTAAGAACTGGGACTGTGATTGACTTCTACACAGCTATTCCCCAAAGGCAACAGACACACAAGTTCTTTTGTCGAGTAATTGTGGAAGTCTGAAAACAGGCAGCTAAAATACTTTAAACATTAGGTTTTACAGTAAGCTGCCTTGTTGCATGCTGCCATGCTTCTGCCAGCTTCTTGATATAACTCATCATTACCAGGAAGGATCTATCTATAAGAAAGACAGCATTAGAGACACCTAAAATGTCTCTTTTGGTCACTGACATTACCAGAACAGAATCTTACACATATTGAAACATTCTTTAGAGCTTAAAAAAAGCTGTAATAAACTAAAAAGTTTTGAGCAGATAAAGGATATCCTGCCCCTTGTATGTATGTTATCTAGTAGGTTCCCATGTACATTTACTGACTTCCTGTGGAAATGATGGTATGAATCCTGTCCTGAGGAACTCTCAGTTCATGACTGCACTTCAACTGTTTGTCGTAATGTCCAACAAAGGACCTGGGCAAGAAGCCTGCTGTAGCTTCAGTGCAGCTACTGCTTGAAAAATAATAATCCAAAATTTAACAGCTGCATCATGTACCTTACAAGAATGGTAGAAGAACAGTGTCTTTGCTTTTGGCCATTAAAAGAGCAGGGAAGGAAGAGAGAGAAAAATACAGATGGAAGGACATGACAAGCCACAAACCAAAACGTGAGATTGACTCATTAAAATAAATGTGAGGTAACTAAAACTGCTGAAGCACTGTTTAGTAAAGGCCTTGCTGTGCATAAATCACATAATGAAGTGCACATAAGTATGAAATATTACAGTTTGCAATTGCTCTGTAAAGTTTGAGACTGTACAAACTACACATAATTTAGACTGAAAAGTGGCAAAATAGTACTCTGTAAACTGATAAAGGATTTGACTGCATGGTTATGTTGCTGAGATTGTAGTGGCATTGTACAAACAGCTGCAGTGTGAGTGAGCACAAAAGGCAGTTGAGAAAAAGAGAGAACTTCTCTTATGTACATACATTCTAACTGCCAAAGGAAAGAAACAGCATGTTTCCTATGTCACATTTGCACTACATTTGCTTTGAGGATAGGTTGTATATATCAGTTTTATATTGTCATAACATGTTATAATTTCCATGTAAAAATTGTCCTGATTTATTTCAAGATAGGTGTAGAACTGTTGTACCTTAACATTAGAGACTAAACCATGATTTTATGATGACAAATACCACTGTTTGTCAGTAGTATAGCTGCAAAGACTGACGTTTCATTTTGATTAACGATATCATTCAGTATGTTACAGTAGCACACAGGTTAAGAGAACAGAATGGAAAACACACCATGTTGCTTCAGTAATACAAAAAACTTACTGGATGACAAATATCTCCTTGCGTCTAAAGAAAAATGAAGAGTATCTGGAAGTAAAATCCATTAACACTTTAGTATATGAACAAAATTAGCACTATTCTTATTCATCTAACAGTTTGGAAACAAGGCCATTTTGAAGATCCATCAAGATAATTTATACGAGTCTCAGTTATCACAGTGCATTGGCAATGGTTCTGTCTTCAGAGAACGTTTTCCGCTGTTATTAGCAAGTACTAAACAACGCTATCTGCATGACACGTGCCCCACACAGAACATACCACATCCATTACGTCGATGACTTCCAGATGATTCATAGTATGTTTTCTCATCTGTTACAAGCAGCCATTCCTGTGTGCGCTATTTTGAACAGGTTTGTACATGCAATCAGCTTACTCTGTACCACACATGTGACATATACACACTCGAACAAAATGGGTCAACGGCTACAACCTTTCATCTTCCAGCTATTCCTAGTCTGCAACAGTAGGATGCCTGACTGCTAGGGCAAGACTATTTTAGGCTTCTCATCTTTAAGGACACTGCCTACCACAGCGTTTCATCTGTGACACAGCAGGGAAAATGCAGGCAGGTAAAGAATGTTCACCAAACATTTCTAACTCAGTTGGATGCCATAGATTATTAAGAATCATCATTATATTTATTTGGTGAATAATATCCATATTTATGGCAGTCAGAAAGAGCGGTTTTCCTTCTGATAAATATCTGTGAAAAGATTCTTTGTTGGACAGAAAATACTAATGGCCTGGAATTGCTGCATACACCTTAAAGGAGCAGATGTCAGGATAGCCAGTGTGTTGAGCTCCACGGAAACCCAGATGTTATGCAAATCCCTCTGTGGAAAAAAAACCCCACTTTCTAAATGTCAATTAAACAATGACAGATTTGTTCTTGAATCAGTTGACCGGGACTTCTGGGAGTTTGGCTCTTTCAAAATGCTTATGTAGGTTTTCAGTCTACACAAAACACTGGGCCATCAAAAAAACTCAGAAATTCTGCATGTTTAAAAATATGTAGCCCTTTTTTTGCTAACACAATTAAACAGTGATTTGACTTGATCTTTATCTTGTTGTAAAAAGAGCTGAAGATTAAGTGATTTTCTAAAAGCTAGTGAGAAGTGTCTTGAGGATGGAGGTCATTCTTTGAAAGAGGATCTCAGTGACCTGTGTAAATAAGAACACCACAAACACTTCCAAACAAGCAAAGGTCAGAAAGGGGTCATGGCTACAGCCCCTTTGGACTACTGTTTTGCCTAAGGAGTACGCTTACCGTGTAAATCTCTCATCCTTCAGCTCCAGGTCTGCCACTGTGATCAACTGATCTAGTTTGAACTTAGTGTCAATAATTTCAGCATCTCGTGGGGAGTATGTGCCTCCCTCTTTTTGCTTTTGCCGAATCCTAAACAGAAAATAATACTGAAAAATAAACATGCAAAAGATTTAAAGACACATACACCACTACTTTGATTAGACAGGCTGAAACTGAAAAATGGCCAGAAATCCTTCCTTGGCCTTTATTCTTCTCTCCCTTCCAATAGTGTAATTTAGTCAACTCCAGCAGTTGTGTTGTCAAAAATTCATATGGAAAGAATCTAGCCTGTATATTCTTTTAGTTTTCCTGCATAAATTCTTCAGCAATGCCTGAATGATGCAGCTGAGGAAGAACAGAACTTCTGATGAATGAGCAAACTCGCATCATGTATGCAGTACCCAGTCTGCTTCTTTACATGGGCATTTTGTTTACAATCTGAATTTACAGGTCAAATTCTCCTTCACATGTGAGACTTTAATGTATTTAACTGATACATTTCCTAGTAAGAAAGAAAGCAGAATTTAGAATATTTACTTCATATCAAGCTGTCAGTAGGGTTAGCCATCACGCTAACTTCAGCCAGCTGACTCTCTGATCTGTATCCTCATCAACAGCAAATTGGCTCTGAAAGGGTAAGATAGGCTACTGCTCTGATTTACCCTCTCAAGAAGTAGTTTTTTCTCCATCTATGGAGGATACACTCACTAGACTAAAGCTAGCCTCTTTGTGAGTCCCTCCCTAAGTTTCTATATAAAAGAAAAAAAAAAAGAAAATACAATACTTTTTGAAATGGCAGATTGGTTCTTTTTATAGGACTGTTTCAACTCTTCTTTAAAATATTTTTGAGTGCTTGCAAGCATGGTGTGGCAAGGATACATAAATCTCACCTTGCAAAAGCATATACTGCAGCCACCAAAAGAACAACTGAAAGTATACACAAAGTGACAGCAAGGATAATTTCTACAGATCTTCCTGACAGTCCTTCACCTGCAACAGAAAGTGGAAATCTAATGTTTCATAGATTCATCACAATTTTTACAATTCTGACAGGGAACAATGAGCAACAGACACCATTCTCTCTGTACAACTGTATCCATTTTGTGTCAGTCAAAGAGCTGCTCAGAAAAGAAAAAATACAACAAAACCAGAAACAATTTATTTAAAGGTTCCTAAGCACTGATCTATGTAATACACAATGCTAATAGTATATGTCTACAGCTATAATGCAGCCAACCCCTGGAGCTTTTCAGTTTTACTTGTTAAACAGGTTAAGGTAGGTCTACACCACAGTAAGATCAGCCTGGATGCTAGCCTGAGCTGAGCTCCTGCTTCAGCCTTTCTGCAGCGAAGAACAGACACGCTACGCCACGGGCTAGGAATAATAAAACTCCAGAAGTGGAAAAGGAAGAGCCACAACTCTAAAGCTATGAGGCTTGCAGCCATCACTCACAGGCACAAAATAAAAGATGATTTTTTGGAGATACTCTCCTCAGGGTGCTGAAGGAACCCACCTAGTGATCTGGTTTGAACTTTCTGGATTATCTGCCTCACTGACCATTAACTCATGCTCTTTCTTTATGTGGGAATTGGTGATATTGTTAGGAATAACCACCAGCAGGTCAAAAGTAATAATAAAGGCCTTTACAATAGAAAGGTAAAGATGCTGGTATTCTATTCGGTCCTTCCAGGTGAGGATGAAGGCTCATTCAGAGACTGATAAACCATTTAGATTAGTAGTTTCTAGACCTCTTTTCAAACCTTTGTGGTGCTAAATTTCTGAGACTCATTCAATTTCCCACTCTTCCTGGTAATCCTGTCTCTTACCTCAGGAACCTCAGCCTCCTTTTTCCTTAGGCACACAGTGAAAATAAGAAACGCAAGGGATTAATACTGCTGGCATTCTTCACCTATTCTGGTATTTAACTCCACTTTCTGATCCACTGTGGAAAACCTGGCTCCTGTCCAGCCTCCCATATGAAACTGCATGTCCCCCCAAAGGCACACCAGGAAACACTGAAGTCTTGGCTTCATTTCTCTCAAAAGGCCCTGATTTTTGGATTAGAGAGTATATGGCAAGTGATCTGTACTGCATGTACATTCGAGAACATGATTAAAACTCAAAATGATCCCGATTTAGCTGAAAAAATGGTCTTAAAACAGTAGGATGCAATTTTGTAAGATCAAGTGCACGTAGTCCTACACATAGGCAGGAATAATCAGCTGTAATAATACAGCTTATTAAACAGTAGGTTAGGTAGCAATTTATCAGAAGAAAGTGTGAGATTGTTGTGGACCACAAGCAACATGAATAAGTATTATCATGCCAATATGAAAGGATAGACATAATCTTGTGATACACAGAATTAAGTATAGTTTCCAAAACACCTGAAATAATTCTCCCACTGCACTAGTAAAGTCTCAGGTGCAACACTGGACACTACAAGGTAAAAACAATTTAGGCCACGGAAAGACAATAGAGAGGAAAAGCAAGTATATAGAAAAATGTTGCAAAGAGAAGAGGAATGAAAAAGTCCCTGCCACTCACTGATTTCTGTGATAAGGTACAGATCTTAGTAATGTGGAAGAACAGAAGAATTTCCAGAGGAACCTCTACAACAGTTCTATTTCCACCAAACAGTGAAGTCAATGTTAAACCCTAAAGTTAACCAATCCAAGCACTGCCAATGTTATTATACAAAACAGCACTGGCAGAATCCCTACCAAGAATTAAAAAATACATTTTCTCCTACTTTTTTACAACAGGGAAGGACTACATGTCTGTAGAGATGATGATGGGCAAGGGGAAGGAGACAAAACAGAAGATTTGGCATAGAGGAAAAATAGGTATTGTAAAACTAGCATGCAGTCCTGACATCGTGTTGTATTATTCTGAGGAGCTGCCACTCCATAGATGATAATAACAAACTGCAATAATAGAATATCATAAGGTAGGTTTCCATGCAAAACGCAGTGTCAGTGAACTCCATTTTGATTATTTCCTGTCTCATCAGCTTTGTATTTCACATGGAAAAAGTCTACACTTACACAGGACTACCAGCTGCCCCACAATGATTTGCTGAACCAGCTATCAGAGTTTATGAAAAGGTTATAAGCTGCCTGATGTATTATAAGTTGAAGCAGCATTTGTCACCACATCTTAATTATCTCATGGAAAAATCCTGACCTTTCATTGTAGTATGGACATTACTTTTGCAATGTCAGTCATGGGTTATGAGGAAGAAACTCCACTTCTCCAGCTCAAGAGGAGAGTTGTGGTACTCCAAGTATGGTTGAGTGGGAGCACCATATTAAAATGTATCCTTTACTATAATTAAAGAATCATTATTGCAGCTATGTATTCCAATAATTTCTGCTTCAGTGTTCCTCCCTAGCAAAATTCCTATTGTTTAACAAGAGCATCTGACGTCTGTGACAGAGAACTCTCTCACAGGTTTCCCATATTTTTTTCTGCTTCAAACATATTTAACATGTGGTATTAAATTGCACAGTGTGTATATATATATAAGTAGATTCAGAAATCAAAACAATCTAGTCATTAATACCTCTGCCAAAATTCAAATTAGTCTTTTATTTACTAAAAGTGTTATATAGGAAAAAACATCTATTTCAATGATTATTACGGAAGAAGAACATTAATTTAAAATGAAATTGCAATTCTGATCTCAGGCAGCGTAAATTTCCTCTGAAAAGATACTGTTGTTACAAGTGGAATAGAAGTCATCGGTCACAAAGACACCTAACAGTTACTGATCTTACTGGTACGATTTCTGGGTTATGCTTTCAGAGAAAGTCTGAAGTTCATATAACCAAACATCTTCTATAAGGTAACACTTGGGTAAGGTTCCTCAGGTTATGTGTCTGAAAAACATCTTCCCTTATTCACTTAAGATGACATTAAGTGGCATTGCCACTGCTGTATCTTCAAAGCCACTCAGATGCAGTACCTGTATTGATTGTGATATATCAATCTGATGTTCATTTCACAACACTTGTAAGAAAGCATAGAAAGAACATTTAATCATCTGTTCCACTTAAGTTTTGTTTCTTTTTGGATAGCCTCTGAAATTTAGAAGTTAAGGGCAGACAAGAGTTCTCTGTAGTGCCCATTTTAAAAGCAGTGCTTGATGTTAAACTTTAGCACAGAATGCACTGGATGGGTATGAGGAGCCACGGATGTCTGAGGAATTTATCAGGTCTATTTTTTTTTCCTACTACATTTTATTCAGCATACAAACGGATCTTGCTTCTTTATAAGATGCACCAAAGGCAAATGTGTCACAAGTTCTCAGCAACAATTGAGAAGCAAATGAATTATGTTATCTGACTGTCACTAAAGCACGATTTCTTTAAGTATTGCAGACTTCTCTGCTAGAAAGGAGAAAGGTGCCCAGAGGACTGGATACAGTTGGACTCATTTCCAGTAGACTTGGTTTCCCTGATCGGACACACAGTCTTTCCCTTACTCGGCAAACTCTTTGCTTCATTGGCTTAGAATTTTTAAACTCAGAACATATAAAGAGAACTTTCGTGTTATGCTTTCCAAAACATTTAGGGCTAGAGAAATAGTGCCAGATCCTTTCAGAATATTCAGGTAGTGAATTAGCATTTCAGGATCTTCAGTATCAGATCATGTAACAAATTTCTAACATGGATTAGATGAATCAGGCAGCTCATATCACAGAAGATGAATGCCAAATGAAAAATATGTGCCCACTAAAATTCTTCTGGGTACTCATCCAGTTGTCTTGGGATCCCTTTTCAGAAAGTCAGGGCTAATGCTTAGCTAAGTAAGTTTTGGCTTACCAATATATTAAAAGAACTTACAGATCTTATTGCGATCTGCTAGGAGAGTCTTCATTCCCAATTTTGGGGGTATATCAACACTGTCATTGAGGAATTTATGCCACATTGCAGACCCCATAACAGCTGGCCTCTTGGCCAGTGGCATCAGAACCAGATGGATTCTGTTAGACAATATTAATTTATTAATTAATATGGAGCTTTGTCTGTACCTAAAGGGTGAAGGGCTAAAGGGTCGTGTCCTCAGATGAGCTGCCACTAGAAGGAATGATCTGCAGCCAAGAGGTTTCCTACACTAGGGTCACTGGAATAGCTCTACACCCAACACAGAGGGAAACTGCACAAACACTATAGCTTCTGGCTTCACCGAGCAAGATGAGCTATCCTGGCAAAATGGTATTTTTATTGGTATAACTGAATCTCTGCTAACAAACTTTGTCAATACTGCTTTTTCATTTAACAGTCCAGGCTGAGATAAGACCTCCTGACAACTTCAAAAGGACATACAAGGGAATGGGTATGTTTCCTCAGCCATTCTGGTTAAGCTAGGTCCAACAAAACCAGAGATTATTTACTTCAGGAAAATCACTCTACTAAAAAGAAACATGGAATTGTCTAGATTCTTTGGAAACAGAGAAATACCTTAGTAAATGACAGTCTCCTTACCTAATGTTTTGACAGGGTCAGAATAGTCAGAATCGGTAAACTGTCCTTTAATGTTAGTTGCTCTGAACTTAAATCTGTGAATTAAAACCAAGAAAACTAATGAAATAAAAGTTTATGTGCATTTCCTTAAATATTGTTTCACTTAGAAACTAAAAAATATTTTTCAGTTTTAGTATAATATAAGCTGGAATCATTATTCACCTTCTAAAGTGATGTTATGACAGACATCAAGGAGTTGGTGTCACTATCTTAAATATATAATCAAACTACACAAATCACTTATCTTGAATTTGGGCTTATTTAATTTAAGAGCTCACCTTTTGTTACCTGAAACATTTTTTAAAAATTGTCTCCCATATTTATGCTCAGCCAAAAAATTTAATATTAGAGACACATGAAGATCATTTAACTCCATCTTTTCATAATTGAACTACAGAGTTTGTATGTTTGTATAAATGTATATTTCACTTAAATCTTACTCTTGGACAAACATAGAGACAAACGTACTTACAGGTACTGCTTTCTTGGTTTCAATGGGCCATTACATATTTTGTCTTGACTGCCTGGTATCATACATGTAGTATCAGCACCTATAACATATATCTCTTCTTTGCCACTTGGATCTTCTTTTCCTTCTATACATGGTGGGTTTGGAAAGCCTTCATTTGTAAAATACGGCCTCGGTCTGTTGAAGTAGGCATCGTACCACTTAGTAACATTCCCATCATGCTGAGCTATTGTCAAGAAAAGAATTAATCAGAAACAACTTACATTCTAACCATACCCTAATTAAAGAAGTTAAATAGGAAATTAATTTTTTTAAGAGCTTAGCATGCTGTCGGTGCCATTTACACAACTAAGTTTATAACTGTATTTGCACTCGAACCCAAATTTCCTTACTATCCAGACTATCGATATTTTGCTAAATCAGAGTAAGTCAACTGAATCACAACCAGAAAACTTCAGGGATGGCTCTGCCTCTAGAGTTTATAATTCGCGCAAGCCACTTGAATTTGAAACTGAGCATGGCTATCAAAGACAGTAAGAAGTGTTTACTCTAAAGACAGTAAAGACCATTTCATAAATGTAATTACTACATTTCAATAAGTGGACAGTACCCAGCAACTCAGGAGAAAAATCTTCAAAATGTTGCTTAATGTGGTATTTGCATATCTATCAGTTCAAGAGAATCTTCACAGCAACAGCTATGAAATAAATGTCTGTAGGATTAGTGCTAAAATGCAAAATTCAGAAAAAGGTGAGAGACAATGTAAATTCATTTAACGTGAATGCTTTACTTCTATACTTTGAAAGCAAGTAAACCAGGGGAATTAAATACCTGGAATTTGTCCTTCTTACGTAAAGTAAGCCTGACCATATGATGTCCTATCATGAAACTCCCACTCACAGTGGTAGGCTCAAAAGAGTGTCATGGCACTGTTCATATAAGTAAATGTTCATCAGTCTGTACAAGGGAATACACATTCTAACCCACAGTCTACAGAAAGGATTTATATAAATCCCTCTGCCCCCGTTATGAAATGGAAATATCAACTGCACATGACTGCATTCTTTTACAGGCAGCACTAATAGCAACAGAAGAAAAACCTTGCAAAAAAAAGTTTCAGATTTTTTTACCTTTCATAAATGCTAAATGTGGGTTGTTTTTTTTTCAAGGAAATAGGAAATGAACAAAATATAATGGTAAAAATAGGTCCAGAATAATATTGATGACTTCAAACAGCATGGATGACTCTTTGTTGGCAAGTGTTCCCAAAATCCAGTACCCAGCCCACAGGTATTATGAAAGATACCTTGCTCTTAGCACTGTTGCCACAGCTGAAGTGACTTTGTTAGCTGTTTTCTAACATGAAATTACTAAGACCCAAGAAAAGAAATAAAAAAGAAAAATAGCCTGAAAACAGAGAAATAAAAAAACCTGAAAACAATTTTCAAGAGAACTTAGAAAATTTTACCTCCGGCTTCCACAACAAGAACTTGTATCTTCTTGATAGGGCCATGATCATCACTGTAATAACATATCGGCATTCTGATTGTAATTGTTGTAGCTGTGACGAGTAATGCACCATTGGTATCGTAAACTGGTGATGGTTTCTTTTTAGGCCGTGGTGGTTCTGTTTTTTAAACAAAGATGTACCACAGAGTTTTGTTTTAAAATGTTTTCACAACAAGTACTTTGTTCAGGCACGTAGCTGTGTTATGCAAGGCCAATCTTCAGCATATTTTCAGGGACAACTTAATGTTCTACTTAATGCCTTATGTCTGTAAAAACTGTATTCTGATAAATGCCTCTGAGTAACAGTTTTCAATTAAAAAAGAAAACAATAAAAAGACTCTTAGTTTTTCAATGAATTTCAATCAATGATTGTATTGATTTCCACAATTGTGATACTGTATACTTAGCTATACCTCTGTGATATTCTTCTAAGCTGTTTGCTGATTGTAACTAAAATACTGAAGTCAATATGATTACTTCACTCAGTCTGCACGTGGTTTAAGTATCATTCAGATATGAATAGCAAATGACCAGTGATATGCAGCAAAATTGAGCACTGCAAATCAAGGCTATCAGTTACGTGTTCCCACTCCTACATTATGCAGCCTCTAAATAAGAGACAAAGGCACATAGCCGTGTACTCACAGGTAGAACACCAATTTCTTCAGCATTTACAGAGATTTCAACTAAAGGGTACTTTATGAGACTTACCTTTGATATCCATGGTTATTTTCAATTGAATTTTCGGCCCTGCACCAGCACCATTAATTGCATACACCTTAAAAAACCAAACAATTTTTTAATGAGTATTTGTAATAGCTTCAAATTGGCCAAACCCGGGTATATTTGAAGCAACAATGAATGCCGAAAGACTCTTTTTATGTCATTCATGCTTTGCTAGATCTTCGTATTTCTTCACAATCCTACGTATGGTAACACTTTATCACTTGTGATGTAGCCCTTGCAGAAAGGAGAAAAACAAGCCCACTTAAACAGCTATGTTGCCTCCTCTCATGTCCTACTCTCTGATTGTTTGAAAGGACTTCATGCACATACTTCTAGCAAGCTCCCCTTGGAGAACTGGATCCTTCACTTGAGCCAAATGAGCAATACAAGTGGCGGAACTAAAAGAGAGATTTAGTCTTGTACCTGTGATGATGTGTCACAGGCTGCTTTGCTAGCACATGAACTGGTGGTCCAGAGTACCAAGCTAACCACTAGTGATGTGTCCTGCTCCCACTCACTCCACCCTCTTCATTGCTGCCCTTGTTCCTCAGACTTGTCTTTCTTCTAACATTCTTGGCATGAAAATCTCATATTCAGCCTAGGTTTATGTTCCCTGTTCAGGCTACTCTCTCACTCATATCAAAGAAAAAATCCAAAGAAAAAGTATCAGTTCTTACACTGACATTATAGGTATGTCCTCCCTTTAGTCCTTCTATCATGGCAGTGACCGACTGATCTGTTTTATCAATGACGCTAAGGTTGTGGATCTGGATGGCAGCGGGGTCATCTTCATTGTAAACCATAGCTTGATACACCTGAATATTGCCATTTGGTTCAGATGGCGGCACAAATGTTACTTGGAATTTGGTTACTTCGTCTGGTATCTTCTGAAATGTTATGTTGTTGGGTGGGTCTTCAGGCACTGAAATAAATATTTCAATAATCCAAATAAATCAATTTACTACTATTACTATTAGAGAAAATGCTGAAAAATTATAAATTATATTTTTGCATGTCAGTATTATTTCACTGGTATTTTCTGTTTTTACTAAAACCATCTCAAATAATTATTGCAGAACTACATATTTATAAAGACAATTAAAAGTTAAATATTTAGTGAAATACTATTCTTAAAGATATCATTTAATGCTACAAATATTAAAAATAACTATTAGATAACCCTCAGTAGTTTTTACTTGGAAAAGTTTCTTCTGATTTTCTACTCAGAAAGCCTGAGGGCATCATTATACCTTGAAATACATCTGGGGTAAACAAATCCTTGCATGAGCTGACAAGCAAGAAGCAAGTGTTAGTCTTGAGTATCCCTTTCTGAAAGCCCTCTGTCAACAGCAAGCTCCCTCCCAGCATATAAACAAGCCACTGTGCTCCTAAGAGTCTCTGCTTATCACCACTAACTCTTTAGGAAAAAACTTTCCACTAGCTGATGCCCAGACACAAACACAACATGTGTTTTTCCCAAAGACAGTTTTTTTGTCAAACGCTTATTCCAGTAGCTTATTCTCAAGACCGCAAAGGTATAAATCATTTTCCCAATGTCCCTATCTGATAGAAAAGGCTGTAACATTCTTTCCAGGCAGCTAAATATTTATTGCTCTACCTGAGCAGACAAGTATGGAGCGTGACCTGTAAATAGTGAAATCAAACAACTGAAGGTAAACACATTCCCTCAGCCAAGGATTTAGATGCAGTGGTCATACCTTCCAGGTTTTTTACACCAGCCAACAAATGCTTACTCGGGCTTCTCTTGGAGTAAGTCTATGTAAATTGGTCCTTACTCAGCCATATGCTAGACCGTACAAACCAGATGAGATGGAAAATGTAACTGTTCTTCTCTAAGGTTACTGCACCTCCTAATGTATCACTTTTTTACATAAGAAAAAGGGCTACTGAAAAAGATAGCTCACAGGACAGACCCAGCTACCACGTAATGTAATCTTCATTCATTTTTCCATAGTGAAAGACTGTATCAGCCACCAGGGATATAAATAGGTAATGAAAACCTTAGAATTCAATGTATTAAAGACATTAGAAAGATATATATAGAGAGATATACACAGTCATATCATAACATGTCGTATCATTAGGGACACTGGATTTTCATACATCAAAGGAAAGATAAATGATAAATACAATCACTTTGTAGTATGTCTAAATCTGAAATTAACCTGACTATATAGCTAAAAAAGCTGACCTGCAGCTCGCCTCACTAGAGATAAGGCAATTGTAGTTTATAGTTGATAATTAGCCTGAATGAAACAAATATTCAGTATCTTTTCAGAAAATATTTTTTGTTGTTTTATTTGCTTGTTTGTTTGTTTAAATAACCTTAGAGAACAATTGAAAAGCAGCAAACACAGTAGACAGAGCATAACCAGGAGCTACGTAGGTAAACCTGGCATGGTATTGTCCCCATCTATATCTGTTTAGATTTTCCTAAGCAAATGCTATCTACTTTTCTGTAACATAGCCTCTCGGTGTCATGAGGTCCTCACACAGTTCCTCACTCATCTCTATTTTATTTCTCTGAGTAACTTAATAGCACCAGCAGTTTTTGTCACCTTAGCATCCACCTCTTTCTCCAGATTGTTCTGAACCTGTGGAACAGCTAACTCAAGCACAGATCCCTGTGGGCCTTCACTAGCAACCTCCTTCCATTCAGAATACACAAATTCTGTCCTCAGGTCAGTACAGGTACCCTTTATTAACATTAGGATTCATGTAACTAATTTTTATATGCTTAAATTTTGCAGCAAGACCAAGGATGTTGTATAGAGTTTTCAATAGTCATTTAAGGGAAACAGGAGAGTCATCCTTTCCTAAGACAGGTATCCTACACATACATGCTAATACAGATAGGCCCTCTCTTCACTGACTATAGAAGTGATCTAGACAACTGTGTTCCACACATCCATATTTTACACGAAGCAAGTTAAGATCTCTGCATTACTAAAGTTAAATCTTATCTATTATCACCATCACTTTTTTGTTGACTGCCACCTTTCTAAATATTAAAGAAAAATATTGCTACTCTTAACACATGGTTAAAAGTCCACCATGTGTTCAAGACTCATTTATTTGTCAGATGAAATAAAAACTGCAAACTTTGATCCATATAAAGTAGAGAAAAATACAAACCTGCTTCAAAAGTGGAGACAATTACTGGAGAACTAGCCTTGCCTTCAATGAGTGCAGCATTAACATCTCCCGTAAAGGCAATGATTACCACAGAATACCTTGTAAATGCTTTTAAATCAGAAATTTCTAAGACTTTACCCTCATCATTTGTCTTCAGAAATTGAGCTTTATAATTGTCATTATCAACCTGTAAAATTAATAAAATAATAATAATAATAATAATAATAATAACAACAAATCAAAAGCAGGACATCATTATTATTTGAATACCTTATTTAACTTTTATGTTTCCACTTCCCTAACCATCTACATCAAAGAGTTCACAAGAATTCTCTAGCTACCAAGACTAGAAAGCTGCATGGGGAGGTAAACTCCCATCTCACCCATATGTTGCCTCTTTAGCACTTCACGTAGTATGGGATTAAGGAAATGGGCTGTTTGCTTGGTGCTCTCTTCCACCACGCAAACATGGACTGATTGGTAGACACTGGGCCAGGGGAGCTGCAGTGACCTGAAATGGGAATCAAACTAGGCAGAGATCCAGAAGATGAGCAGCTACATAGTAGAAAAGTGTTTGGAATAATAATAATGAAGAAAAATTAGAAGAACCACTTGTAAGACAGTGGAGAGGGAGTAGTTATCTCACTAGAAAAGCTGGAAAGCAGAAATAATTGGGGTTCAGTCTAGAAAATGGAGGATGGTGGAAGACATAGTAATAACTTCAAAATATGTAAAAAAAGATTTTAGTGAATTGAAGATAATCTACTGTTTCTAATGTTTATGAAAACACAAATAGAAATTTTATTTGTACCAAAAAAAGATTAGATATTAAATATTATAAACACTGCAGTGATACACCTAAATATATAAGTAATACTATGACTGTAAGTTTAGTTAAACTAGAACAGTCTATTGAGGGTTGCTGAGCAATTTTCAGCACTGGACATTTTGAAGAACAGGATAATGAATAATTTGTGAGGAAGACTCTAGGTACATTTGTTTCTGTGTTAGAGCAGGGTATGGACTGGATTACTTCTTGGGATCCCTATCATCCCTACATCTCAAACAATCTGTAGTTCTGTAGAAACAGCTACAGTGTTGGGCTTTATATCCAATTAATCAAGTCTCACATTAGCTTAAAAAAGGAGAAAAAGGAAAAAATGGGAGCTTTTCTAGTGTTTGATCAGGTATCATTTATAAAATTCTTTTTATGTCTATTCCCACTACTTCAGTTAATGATGTTTTCATTATTGTTTCTTCAGTGTGTAATTTGAAAAGAGGATTAGGTAGCCGTACAGTAGTTTTCCCACTGGATGAAATCTGTATTAAATGCAGCTGCTAAAACATTAGAATAGTTCAAGCATACCTCTTATTTGACAGATATGCATCTATCCCCACTGAGAATTAACCTGAACTAAACTTTCTGATGGACTAAACAGACATTCATTTCCTGGGATGGCCATGAAGAGCTGAAACACTTTTTCCTATTTGACTATCAAAAATCTAGCGTATAAATATTTATACAGGAGCTAAAATATAATCACAGTACATCATTAAATTTATTTCTATTCTTCCTGAAGTTTAATGGTTCAGTTCCATCTTCCTTACTCATTTTCAGTAATATTTCATTCAAGACTACTTCTAATTATAGTAGGCAGCAAGACAAACTAAAATATGATTTAGAGGAATAATAATGAGGGAGGACTTTTTAGTTTTTCTGATATAAAATGGATACAAAGGTTTTTTAAGTTTAAAAGTTTAGTTTTTTAAGTTATATAACATTTAAGTTATATAACTTTAAAGTTTTTTATGTTTTAAAAGTTTAGTTTTTCTGATATAAAACTGCAAGGAACATCCTAGCAATTTAAACAGAACCCTAATACATTCACTAATAAATACTAATTACTACTAAGAATAAAGACATCACAGAATAGAAATCTGAAATTATTCTGTTCTGTGAGCCTATTTTTATAAATCCTTAAAGGTACTCAGTTGAGAACTAAAATGAGTAAAGTTATACATATAGGAAGTTTGTGGAATTTGGAGTCTTCATAAAAATTTTCCCACTGGGACAATAAAATATATATTCAGATTTTCACTGAAAAAGATTGTGACAGCTTTATTGGCCTCTAAGAAAGAATAGATTTGTCTACTATATGATTATTTACAGAATTGACCCCTGTAGTTACTGATCATTAGACAGACCACATCTGATTACAAGGAATCCCTAAACATAAAGCTAGATATCTGAAATATATTTGAAAAACCCCCACTTTATAAAAACAAAACCAAAGCCCTCTAAACTGGACATTTTAAACAGGTTTTTAAGTTCCTGCTGAATGCTGGTAGGCTCACATGAAACATTCCATAGTTCATCTTACTTTAGGAATCTTACTGTAAATTTATAAGGTTTTCATAACAATTTCATAGTGTAGAATCAGATGACACCCTGTTTATAAATTAGGATCTATCAGACAGAGGAGAAATTGTTTAAATAAAAATGAATTAAATACTATGCACAAAAAAAATATATCAAGCTTTGAAAACTGAATTTGGAAGTTTTATCAAAAGAATGAGAAGAATTTTTTTCTGTTGATGCACTATAATGCTGTTTAGTCAAAAGTGACAGGAACTTTTTGTGAGGAAGAAGTCTTCTCTAACTTCAATAAAGGAGAAATAAAAATTGTTATGCAGTTTCTAGCCAATGCTCATGCCGTTTCTACCCAACAGGTCAAGGTACCATTCCTCCTCAGTTAGTATTCCCCTTGCTATTTTACGTCCTTCATCCTGTCCTACCACTGCTGTGATAACGGTGTTCAGAACTGAACAGATTGCACTCGACATATTGTACAATCAAGTTAGAGGAAGAGAAAATAGCAGGACTACACGTTACTCCTTGTAACTTTACTGAGGAGCTTAAAAATATTTGGTATTTTTTTACTGATCTTTTTAGAAATTTTGATTGCACAAAAAAGTCAGCATATTTTAGCATATCTATAATTCCTATGACCTATTCAGAAACATTGAAAATATACACATAATAGCCTTACCCTCTTCTCAGAAAATTGAAATAACTTTCTATTTAAAGTCTTTAAATAGTTTGAAGTAGTCTTTAATTGTTTTTTCTGTAATCTAACAGATTGATTCAGGATTTCTGAAGCTGCAAACAGCAAGTTTTCCTAGGTAAAGTCTGGTAAACTGCTTCCCATTTTCACTGATAGCCCTGTCTGTATAGTTTCTGGAAGAACAGGGAACCTATATCCTACTTAAAACTTCTCATGCGCTCGAACTTAGAAAGTTTCATATCTTGCCACAGGGCAGGAAATGAGGTTTATTAACGGTTGTTTTAAGGAGTATTACAAGGGTAGTAGAGGATGAAAAGAGAAAGGCCACTAGAGCTTTTCTCTTATGTCAGCCCTTTTCTTGCTTATAAAGATCAAGGAGAAAGAAGTGTTATTGCTGTGCTACCAAAATACAGCTAATCTGATGGACAAAGCACCAAGTGAAAAGTAGGAAATTTAGTTTGACTTTAAAGTTTGCCCTCTGAACTACTGTGTAACTTTGTACAGGTCGCTTCCTTTTGCTAGGTTCTCCACTGTGGTTTGCAAAGTCATGACAATGAACTTTTCCTTTCGTTGAAGAAAAAAAAAAGTCATCAACAGCATCATTATTATTAGAAGGAGGTACACCTCTTGCAAAGCTCAGATGTGTTTCCTGTATGGACTTATAGCTACACTTACACTTTTTTTTTCCTCCAAGACCTCTTACTAGCACACATTTTTTAATACCAAGTAATTAAATTATCTCCCATTAAGAAATTTATAAATGTACAATGTACAATTAATTCTTATGTGGAGTTTATGTGAAACAGACACAGTCATACTGTTTTTCAATCCAGTTTATGTCTGTTCTGTAATTTCTATAAGAACATCTGCTGTGGTATTTATATTGCCAAACTTCTGTATTACTACCAACAGTATAACAAAGTTGCCTTACTGAGGTAACGTCTATGAGGTAGCATGTTGGTCCAGTAATGATGACAGGTTCACTCCAGCTGATATTAATACTGTGAGGAGATGTAGCTAAAACAGTGACATTTTCTGGAGGACCATCCGGAGCTGTAGAAAAAAAAAAAAAAAAAATGTGAATCATGGCCAAAGAAGTTCACAGCAAACCCCGTAATTCTAGTGGCCAGTAGAGATTATTTTTCAATTTGAAAATACATTTTTTTCACACATTTACCATTATACATTGCTTAAATAATTATAATTTTTTTCTTTCTCATATATAAAGTGTACAGTGTGATTTAGAAACATCTTTCATTGCATTTACTACAACTTTTCTAGAGTTTATACTGCTTACAACTTCATCGTAAATTGAAATTATAGGGGGGCTTAATTACAAGTTATTTATGTGTATTTTACATGATACGAACAAAATATATACAACTATTTAAACAAATAGCCAAGCATAATACACTTGCTTATGTCAACTGAATAATTCAAGGAACAAGAAATTGTGAAAACATAGGGTTGTCCGCATGCTAGAAAATATTTCCAGCAATGTTGGAGAGTACTAGCACAACTAATTTTATACTGAAAAAAAAGATTTTCTAGGTTTCATTTCAACTTATTCTTAACATGTTGAGAAACTCTGGGAAACACACACACAAAAGCGATAGGAATTGTAAGCGGGCCTGAATGCGTACATTCAGAAATGGGATTTTCCTAAAATTTCCTTTTGTCAGGGTGAATTAAGCTGTTATTTCTTATTCAAGAGTAAGAAATTAATGAAGTTATAACAACAACACTGCAATTGTCAGGTAGTGGTATTACATTTTCATAATGGCTGTGTTAAATTTCAGGAAAATAATATTTGGAATAGAAGTGACAACAGATTTGTAGCTAATGCCAGAACTTGGCTCCATGGTGCCTTTTTTGGGTCTACTACAAAAAAAGACAACTGTGCTACGTATCAGTGAACAGCCTGTTATAGAAGCAAGAACAGATTTGTACGTATTTCCAGAACTTGGCTTCATGGTGTCCTTTTTTTTTAATCTACCAAAAAAAATTACAACCATGAATCACACATATCAGTGAACAGTCTGTTATAAAAAATAACAGAAGTGATCATATCGATCCTAATCAGAAGATGTAGTCTCTTCTCTCAAACATGATTAATGCATGAATATGTATTTTTTCACCATTAATCATTAGGTAAGAGGGCTTAATGAGGAAAATTGGAGTGTATACAAGGCTACTTTCTTTGTTAGGTAGAAAATAGGCCAGGAAAGGGAAAAATAGCATGGAAGGAGGTATGTAGCTATTGCAATTATGTGTGAAAGATTAATGGGGAGAAATCATAACATTTTCCACTGTGAAGGTGAAAATTTTGCACCGTGGTTGCAGAATAAACCAGGAAGATTTGGGAGTTGATAAGGTGCCATGGAGTTTAGGGTGTTGGACATAGGAGGTAGATTGCTGTGCTGGGATTAGCAGGAATATACTGGACTTTGTAGGCAGGATCAAATTCAACCACTGGAAGCAAAAATAATGAATAGCATGGAACAACTGAATGAAGAGTGTAACTGAATGAACTATGAAAGCACATGAGGGGTGGTGAAAGAGGAGACTGCTCAGAGAAGGCTGGCTGTCAAGTGGGGTGCTAGAGCAGATATAACAAAATACAAGGGCAAACATGTTCCCTAAACCCCAGAATTAAATAAGCAAATGAAGCTTATTTTGCAGGCAATGTGTGTCAGACTTGTTGCTCAAACAGCGTCTTGTAGTGTGAACAATGTTTTCAGTAACTATGGCAGTGGTACTACCTTTATTGCCAGCTGAAATTTTTGAAAAACAGTATAAAATGATATATATAGCTTCCCGAGCCTTAGCTTCCAAACCAACCAAGCTTCCAAAGACAATTTTCCATTAATTTTTTAGAGCATTAATGGAGCATTTAAACTGTCAATATTTTTTTTCAGAAGCCAATTTAGGTTTACACATTAGACACTGATGGTGTGAAATAATTTTAAAGCATAATCTAATCTACAAATTATAGAACCTGACGTTATTTATATGGATAATTTCCATATGCAGTTTATACATGATACATTTTTAGATATTTGCAAGAAAATTCTAATTGAGTATT
Source organism: Gorsachius magnificus (assembly GCA_034008185.1). Classification (NCBI taxonomy): domain Eukaryota; kingdom Metazoa; phylum Chordata; class Aves; order Pelecaniformes; family Ardeidae; genus Gorsachius; species Gorsachius magnificus. The sequence continues at coordinate 173,623,833 of CM067081.1, forward strand.
CTGTATTTAAGGTACTTACCTAAAATAAATCTAAGCATTAATACCTGTCTATTTTCATAATGAAAAATGCAGTATCAGACATTAACTGAATGATACTGAAATTTAGGAATATTTTCTGAGAAAAACTGTATAATTAGAATATGAAATATGTCTAACATCTTACAAAAACCATCTTTTTAAAAACTGTGTTTGCTTCAGTGGGTAACTGCCATGTTCTGATTTAGGTTTGTTTGTGAAATGAATCTAGTCAATACGAGGCCATGATATCACTATACCCTTTCTCTTATAAATCACAGCAATTTACTCAGTAGAAATGACCTAGACTTATTCTCTCATTCCCCCATAATCCAATCACTTCCTCTCATAAGCACTTTTCTCCTGGTTTTCACAATAATGCATTTTCTGTAACTAATAACCATAATTTCCTGATTATCATGCTTCTATCCTTGCACAGGAATGTGGGTCTTATGGAGGTCAGGGTCATCTTTCCCATCCATCTGTGTCCTGATGCTAAGGCGGCAGTTAAGTGTGTTAGCTTGAAGATAAGTCTGGATAGCCCATCATTTAGCATAATCCTCAAAAATAAGCCTGCATACTCCCGTCTTCTAACAGAAATTCATGCTTTCCAGTTTGGCTGAGACCAGGCCTTTTTTCTTTTTCCCCAACAAAAATTAGGTGTGAGGTTCAGTTACTTCATTTTGTAATCATGTAGGTTACTTTTACCTCTATTTAAACAGTTATATCTTCCATTAGGCCATATTTATTTTCCAATATCTAGTTCTGGCAGAATGAAAGGAACAAAGAATAACAAGCTCTCTCATACAAAACCTGCCAGAAGAGAGGGCATATAACAACAGACGCAGTATTATTGCTTTTCACCATACAGAAACATTTCTTTAAGTATACCAAGCAACTGGTATCAGCAGGGATTGGGAAAGAAGATGCTGAAAAGAGAAGCATAGCCCTCTACCCCATGCATCTATGTCCTAGCTTTCATGGGATATCCAAACATCTGGGATTTTCCTTTGTGTATCAGTATATCCTGGCATTAGGAGACTTGGCAGTTTACCAAAAAGCATTGCATTGTGTAACTGTATGGGATCCAAAATGAGGTCAGTGATCTCACTGCCATTCATTTTCTACCTAACACTGACCCTCCAAAGCCATTTTTCTCTTAGAAAGCACAAGTTTGGCCAGTCTTATTCTCCTTATAAATGTAAAAGTGAAACTTGGGGTGAATGCAGGTGTGAGGGAACAAAGTTTCCCTAGCTATGGAAAACATTTCTTGCCCTTTCCCTCACTGTGACAGAACACTGTGATCTTCTGTACTGGTAACTACATAAATCTAGGTTATGTTGAAAATATTTCATCTTGCAGAGTAGATTTGGCTCTTGGGTAATCCATCAGCGAAGTAATAACAGTGCCATCAAACTACTTTATGAGACAGTAGGACAATTCCTGTGAGGATAATCTGCAAGACAGAAGGCTGAATAGTTTATCTGTGTGATGTGAGAACTGGACTGTACTGAACAACCTATAACATTTTCCATGGAGTAACGCTATAACCACTTTCAGTGCAGAACACAGCCATTATTTTTTGTTTGAAACTTGTAAATGAGTTAAAGAATCTTAAAAAGAATTCCTGTGGCTTTAAATTTACCTTCATAATGAACAACTGGAACAAATATCTAAGATCCTCACCTTAGACTCTGGTTATGCAAAATTATGAGGTATTTCTGCTTTAACACAACAGTCAAATCCTCAGCAATTGTAAAGAATACTTAGGGTTTCTGTTATGTAATTTTTGTGTTGCTGAAGTTTCATCTCTTTATATTCTGGGAACTGAGTCTAACAGTTTTCAGCTTAAATGCAGTAACTTCCTGATCACGAGTATAATAACTATAGTATTTTCTTTAGGCTTGAGAGAAACAAAAATTTCTGAGAACTCTATAATTTCTGGAGAAAAAATAATTTGGCTATTATTACACAACCAAGATAACTTTCCTTTTGGCAGAAGCAATGTCTTACAGAGGCATTTCTTGAAAATCAGAAACAGTGGCTAACTTCTGCCCTCAAATCTGCAAACACAACTCCCATTGATTTTATGGGCTAAGTACTCAGGCTATTTTACATAGCAGCTAAGCACCCTTAAGCCCTAACAGACCATGTATATTGGCTGTGTACCAGCAGGCTAATCCAGAGGATGCTCGGCCCAGTCCACGAAGGAAAGGAGTGGGGAATAGACACCTGTTCTCTGGATACACTCTGCAAAGGCTGCCCAGAGCACTGGCTGGCTTTTGTGCATCCTGAATTTCTCCTCCCTGCTACGGGCAGTGCCCTTTGCAAAAGAAAGAGGGGAACTAAGGAGTTTTAGTCCCTTTAACAATATTTCTAAAGACTAGTCTTTGGAAAGCATAAGGTCAGGTAGCTAGAGACCTGCCCTTGCCAAAGAGCAGCCGCTGCTCTTAGTGCTGCCGAAGCACGCGGAGCTGCCAGCTGGCTGCCCAGCTGTGACATCTTGCGTTCCTCTTTTTTTTTTCCCTTCAGCTGATTGCCGTTACCCCAGGAAAAAGACCAGCACCCAGCCATGATATCTGGAATAGTGCCCATGCTTCCTTGACTCCACAGCGGTGTGTTTTATAGGCAGCTATCTCTTGATGTGTCACTGATTTAGCCCACAGGAAATTTGTTGCTGCCCACTTCCCTCACCACAGACACAGGCCAGCAGCCCCAGGCACTTGGGCTGGAAGCACTGGTGGAACTTTTTTAACTTCTACCCCCCCACCACTTGTTAAACTAGCTAACAGAGCACACAGAGGACCTACTGCTGAGAACACTGTACGGGCATGGAAGGGGCTTGTGCAGTCTACTGAGATTTTTAGACTTTTAACTACCATCTCCTCAGTGGGACTGATTGGAAACTAGTTCCCTCGTAAGCTAAATTATCACTGTCCAGAGAGGAAATCATAAAGACGATCCTAACTTTATGCGATTATATGTGCTTTGATTATCTGTCTCTCTGTTCAGTTTAAATCCCTACCTTTCCCTAAACTCAGCTACAATTTTCTGAAGACAGGTATTTGCGTATGTCAGCAGCTGAGATCTACCCATCTAATAGTAAGAAATCTCCCCAGAGCTGTTGGTTCAAGAGTTGCACAAATTCTGTCAGCTATTTTCTGCTCCATCTGGAGTTATATGGCTTTAATTTTTTTTCCCTTTCATTTAAAATATTGCATTAATTTACAGGCATAGCATCTCCATAAGAACCACTGGACAAAGGAAGTAAGTGCACATGAGAATGACTCCACTCCTTCTCAGTCCAAAGGACCGCTTCTGTGCTTTACGTGAAAAATGGGCTGTTGTGATATTCACTATCATGGTGTCCAAATCTCTTTGCCCTTTGGGGCTTAGAATTTCTCTATTGCAATTTCTCATCTGCAAATGAAGACGACAATATTACCTTACCTAGTAGAAAAAGTGTGAGGTATTTAAGGATAGGTGGCTGTATTACTGTACAGAGAATGCACTATGAGGAGCATTATCTGGATTCACATCACATGATTGTAAAAACATGAATGGAACAACATAAGTATGTGGGCCGTTGAATAGTCCTTGGTACACAGCTGTGTAAGTCCTTGGTATCACTATTACGATTACTTTGGGAGGGGAAAGGAGTGAAGGAGCTGTGATTTAGTTAGGCCACTCATGGTGGTTCTCAGTTGTTCTATGCGGGCCAGAGGCCAGATCTCAGATGTGCTCTGACCTAGGCTGGCTGAGGACTGGGAGGGAAGGTCATATGTCAGCATGACAACTTCCTAAATAATTTATGTTTCACATCCCCTTCTCTCAAATATCTAGTGATGAGTTATCTGTGACAACTCTTCCCTTACTTGGAAAACAAAATCCTCAGCTGAGGCATGACAGTCCTCATATGTGTCATGATGGTCCTGTAGGTGTTACGTGGCTACTCAGATTTGTAATCTCTTTAGGTGGATATGATATTGGAAAGAAATCTGCTTAAATTATATTGCCAGGAATGTACAGCAGAATTTCAGGGAAGTGTTACGACATTAGAGAACAGACTTTTAGTCAAGAATTAAAAAGACTACTTTTCATTGACACACCCAACACGTGGAGATGGATTGAAAATGTCATTATCAACCCAAAGTAGCCAAAATTTAGACTTACTAATTCTAGATGTGCAGTAGGGCTGAGGAACGAAATTGCTGTTGGGTAAGGTGTAAATATAGTGGACCCTCCAAAAGGCATTAAAACCTGAAGTAGTGTCAAGTGTGCACACCTACCACATGATTTATGTCATGATATTTCATACATGAAGAGTTGCAATAAACCCTTATTAACTTCACCAATATTGCAGGTCTATGAACAAATAAATTCTACTAAGCGGTCTTGCTTATTTAGGTGAACTTCACGTTATTAAAGCGTAATGACAAACATCCTTACTTACAGCCAGGAAGTGTTTGTGTAGAAATCCAGGGTGAAGGACTGCCATAACCAACATTCGTACTGGCAGCAACTGCAAATCTGTACCACCTGTATTTTTTCAGTCCATACACTGTCTTTTCTATCCGGTCATCCACCAATTTTCGTTAAATACTGATGCATCTCGTATTCAATACATTCCTTAGTTTCCCAGTCACTGCAGTGGATGGACTGTAGCTGTGTAGTAATCTTGTAGTTTTGAAAGTAGCCAAGGATAGATTTCGGTGATCTCCAATTCAAGGTCACACTTGTTGATTGCACATTGGAAAAAACAATATCCCTGGGAGCACTAGGAACTACAAATTAAAACACTTGTAAGATATCTTCATTTTAATGAAAAGTGACTGCAACTATAACCCTTTTATCCAGTGTTGAAAACATATTTTAATAAGCATGTCTAAAGACCAAGATTCCATTTCATATGGTTAATAAGGAGTCATTCCATTGGTGTAAACCACACTGTACCTATATAGGTTGCATACATTTACTATAGCTTTTGAGGTAAAGAAAAATACTTTTAGGTGTGGCATGCAGGGGCAGCTTTGAGAGGTGTGACATTGCTGCTGCTACATTTGGGGCTATGTCTCAACTGGGGGAGGGAATATCAAGCAAAGTTATTTTTGGCCTACCCATAGCATCTTTTACTGCTGTTGCTAACTGGGAGTCCTCACCTCTCACTTAGAAATACTCATTTGTCTCCCTCTAACATATGAAATCCTCAAGCAACACCTCAATATTTTTTAAGTGTCCTGTTTCACCTTCTGAATGGGAAGTATCAACACATGCAATATGGTTGTCTATGTATATAAATGCTTTACAAGCTGTTCAGTAAACAACAAATTAAAAGAATGCCACCAGGAAGGGCTAAATAATATGGCAATACAAAGCAAAAAAAGAAACTTTCCATAAACTTTGCTTCCATGTATTTATATGCATACACATACACAGGTTACGTTCATGTTCATGGAGACCGAAGTAGTGCATGGATGTACATACATATATGTACACACATACACACACATTTATCTGTATCTATATTAAGCCAACAGTGTACTCCCAGCTCTCGCAGACTGGATGCAACATACGGGTTTGTGCTATATCGCATAGTCATACAGTAAGCTAATATTATCTCTAAGACTCTGTAAGATAATACTAATACTCTCTGTGGCAAAAACTGTGCAGAGAAATCAGCTCAGAAATCATTTTGTGCACTTAGCTTTAAAGAGTGCTTTAGAGTCTTTGGGGGAAGAAGTATCACTGGTAAAAGAAAAACACATGATACATCCTCAAACTGAAACTGAAGAAGCCCCAGGGCTTACATAAAGAATAAAAGGATCCCAGACCAACGTTATTGGGGAAGAAAGACAAAACCATCCATTTTTTTCTAGCCTTGTGGGAACATCTGATCTCTGCTTTCATCTGCAACAATTTGTTTATAAAAATCATCATAATATAACAAGCTGAAGCCTCTCCACTAAACAGGAATATTTAATAAGAAATGTAAATTCTGAGTCAAACCAAGCTGTGATGATGAAAAGATTGAGAAATTCAAATCCCTTTAAATGAGCCCAAAGCAGGTGGAGCCTGCAGGAGTGGGGTCAGCTACAGGAACCGTGGGCGCTTCCCCTGTCCTTCTGCTCAGCTCTTACACATGCATACACAACATTGCAGCGTGCAATAGCCCCATGTGCTCCTACCCTGCTACACACTAAGCAGACAGAGAACAAGAACAAACTCTCTAAGAAAAAAATCTTTACTAGAGACAACTTTCATCATCATACTCCATACTGTCAAAATTAAAATTGTTTTGCTCTGTTGTTATTAGCATGAAGAGAAGTACAGGAAGTAGTAAATAAAAACAAAACAGGCAGTAACCTTCTTGCTTGATCACAGTTTTGGAGATGTAATCTCAGTTTGTTCACTTTCAAAAAAAGAAAACACTGCAATATTTTCATAATAGCTCTATAAACTGTATTTGCTACTTGTGTAAATTACAAGAAGGGGCTTGGTTTGACCATTAGTTAATGGAAAATAGAGGCAGAGAAATGCTCAATGGTTACTATAAAAAATCTGTACTTTTCCTTAAAAAAATCCAAGTGTATTGTAATATATTATTAATATCTCTTAAGGTACTGCAAAGAATATGCATCTTACACACTCAATTATGATGATGATAAAATGTGGGATAGAATGGATAAAACTATTTGACTGAAACAAAAGTTACCACCCAGTCTCACTCTCAACTTGAATTAAAGTAATTTTAAGACCTGATACTATATATTCCAGGAATTAAAAAATTGTCAGCAATTTCAAAGACATCAGAACGGATAAAAGTTAAAAGAATTTAAGAAAATTCAATTCTCCTCCTTCTCACTCAGAGGGGATTACTCTTTTTTAGATAAAGAATATGGCCTCACCTTCCCAGGCATGACTCCAGGCACTCTTGCTGTGATAGGAACAGCCAGCACTGGCAGGTTTGGAATGAAAGTGTGAAAGTATGCAACATGGAGATGGAAACAACTGGCTCTAATGCCTCTCAGTCTACCTTTACTAACTTCCATCTGCTGAAAACTGATTTTTGGACTATACTCCAACTTAAATGAAAGACTGGATCAAATACTGAAGCAGGGGCTTGGAATAAAGTAGATAGTAACTGGTTGCTTGCTGGGTGCCAAGAGGAAGGTGGAAATATATACCTTCACTTGCTCAGCTGTGCAACTGGTAGAGCCATGACTGGCACAACTGCAGTCTCTGCACCCTAACGTACAAAAGAAAGGGCCAGTTGGCAGGAGTTGTAGGAAAATTTTCTTCATCAGTGCCTAGACAGGTCTTTAAAATGGAATCAGAGCCTTAAACATCAGTCAGTTTAAAATCTAGTCCATTTTATCTCACTACTTACACAGAGAAATCAAACATAAATGTAATCCCTCATTAGAATAAATGAAAAGATGTGATCTGAATCTGGAGCAAATCAGAGGTTTGCTCTGAGGGCCGCGGTGAGGAGCAGTGACACCCAGTGGCATGGTTCCTCTTGCACTTGATGATTGTGTTGAATGAGACAATTTCAAGACAACTACGCTATTGGGTTACAGATACAAAGAGGATTACAATTACTCTAGCATGGAGAATCAGATTTCCATTCCTCAAGAATGACTAAAATTCCCCCAAACTTTTTCTGTCCACAGATGGTACTGATTTGAACAAACCATTCCATGCTTCCTAGAGTAATCATGCAGCTTGTTTAAATTTTCTAAACATGACTCAACTGTGATGAAGTGATCACTGTTCACACTAAAAACAATTAAAGCCAAAAATTGCATCTTTGTCAATTACTCTTTCAGATTAAATTGGAACTGTAACAAACTGCTCTTATACACTGCTGCTTTGGTATGTGCCTAACAGGAACTTTATTATTATGCCTGGTTTCCAGAAAGGTGCACTAGGACTGTGCTCTTGACTAGCTAGCTGGCATTCTAGTGCTAATCCCATATTTGAATTTCTCAGGAATCACAGGTAGGACCCCTTAAGTCTCATCATCATATTTCTGACAGTCTTTCCCTATTGAGCTATATTGCATTTGCTATAGTTCAGCTTGCCCTGGGAGTAGGGAGTTTTTCAAGTCTGAAACTTTTGGTGCAAGGTACTCTATCATTTTCCATTTAAACACTTTTAATTCAGCTTCTGAAAGCCAGCCAGGGAGCTGGCAGAGAGGCTGGCCGTGAAATGCTGGTGAATTCAGTTTTTGGACTGGAGGAGGAATGAGGTATTTTCAGGTTCATCCACCACTGTTCACATGATGGCCAAACTCCAACAAAAAGTGCCTGAAGCCAGATCCACATGGGATTTTACGCTCCTAAAACCTATTTACGTGCCTGAACTCCCACTGAAGTTGACAGCAAGCTAAGCACGTAAATAGAAGTTACTTTCACAGATCTTGGCCCTGGTTCCCTATGCTCATCTGGCTGCAATGCTAATCAGCCCTCCCAAAGCTGGTGGACCACTCTGAGATTAAGTTTTTATTTGAGAACCTAAATGAAAGGAAATTCCTGGTAGAAAAAACACCAGGACTGTGCAAAGACTCAGATCAAGTTGAACTGGGCCAGCGGAACTGGTTTAAATCAACAGAAGTACTCAGTAGAAAAAAATCTTACTCACAATGGAAAGATAACCTAAGGGCAGCAAAGGACACACACACAAAAATCTACTGAGAAAAGAGAGAAGTTACGGCTTTCTGTAAAGACTTCTGTGGAAAGCAATGACTACAGCTGCGCAGGCCAGGAACAGAAGACAGTAATATGATATGGCATAGTTCCTAACGAAGTTAATAAAAAAAAGTCTGCCTACAGAACAGCTGCTTGTAGCTGGAGTTTGGATTAAAAGAACAGCGGCAGCCTAGAAGTCTGTTGGGCGGTATTAAGAGCATCAATAGGAGGAAAGTGAAGAACAAAGTAGAACAGATAGCAGTGGGCACACAACAAGAGTCTTCAGAAAATGGAGGTATCTGAAAAGAAAATGAATATCCTGTATTGATTATCTCTATTAAATTTTGAAAGCTTAGTTACCCAGAGTTGTTCCCCGGGTTAAGCTGATACCCCCAATCACACTAGACAGTACTCTACTATAGACTGCTAAATTTCAGGGGGAGTCATCATGGTATATAATCCTGCTCAGTATGAACAAGGACATTGCAAATAGGTCCCAAATGATTTTACTAACATAAAAATGTAAAAAACTGTAGACTATTTTTCCCACGAGTTTGGACTGATACAATCAGACATGCTTTAAAGGAAATTGCACAGTTGAGAACACGTCTTAAAAAAGCCTCCTTGGACTGTGTCCCTTAGTCCTTAGCACATCAGAAAATTCTATCTCTAACTATGGGATCTAAGCACTGAAAAATTAAATCCTACAAATTTAAGGAGAAATGCACACCTTGGAGCTATGCTTAGAAAAGTAGTGAAAAGCTGTTAGTATTTCCATGTGAAATGAAATGAGAATTCTCAGCTTTCCGATAAACAGGACCACTGTTTACTTTTCAGCAAACAATTTATTTGACCTGTAATTGCTATCAATGTCAGCTTGTATGTATACTTCACCACCATTTCTTACACATTAAGCTAGACTTGACCTAGTCCTTAAAAAATATTTCTTTCATCCTACACTATCTGATTCTTCTATTTTTATCTACCTGCTTACAAAAATAACATCAATGCAATTTCATTGGCAGCAACAAAGTGATCATTGCATTTGTCTAGTGAAGATTTGCCATAAACATCAAAGCCATTAACTGACATTTGGACATACCAACTAATCAGGAAATCTAAAAAAAAAATTAAAAAAAATCCACATTCCATTAAGAAAATAGAAATCTGGTAAAAAAAAAACCAGTTTCAGTCATCTTGGAAAGAAGTGTTTCAAAGATTCTTAGTCATTATTCACTCCACAATTTTTGGATGCTTTTACTTTAATACGGTTTGGAAATGTGAACTTGCAGCATTGATTGAACATGTGAAACACACTGCTCTTATCTGTAGTAGTGACAAGTACACTGAAACTCTTCCATTTCCAATGCTGTGGCTTTGCAGTAGGCTGATTCCTCTGGATAACCAGGCCAACACACTGCACTGCACACAGCACTGCAAGTCATGCTTGGGGCCCTAAAGACCACTTTAGGGTACAGACTTAAATATTTCTTCCAGTGCATTACAGTCACCTGTAGTTCTCTTCATAAGTTAATGAGGAAATTCATGTAACTCCATCTCATAGAGCTGCCTTGAGCCACCACGCCCTAAGAAAAGGGTTTATGGTGAAGGAAACAGAGCATTTCCTTGGATATGAAGAAGGCTTTAAGCCCACGTGACGTTTTGTGCTCCTCACAGGCCTGGATGAAAAAACGGTCCACATTTTCCAACGGGCACCTCCATCTTGGAGGTACAAACCCAGAATCTTTCAAGGTTCCCCTGCACAGAGAGTAAAGACGTTTTGTGCACAAGTAACAACAGATGATGGTAATTTGCCACCTCCAAACCAAAAGACCTAAGAAACTTGCCCTTTACCAATCCTTTTAGGCACTACTCTCCTTCATGCACAAGGCATAGTTCTCTGTATAGCTACAAGTCAGTATTGGCCAGCAAAATTAAGCACAGATTAAATTAGAAAATGTTTCCTGGACAAATTCCTAGCCATATTTCTTTTAAATGTAAGTTATGAATGAATCTCTGTTTAGTAGAAAACAAATGGTAGAGGACTGTCACCGCAGTACAACGGGGGCCTCAACCTGTTCTACTCTGTGTTCAGTTACAATCAAGTAGGACTAGCAGTAAGCAGGGAAAAATTACTCTGCATGTCTTAATACTATCACCAATATGATTAATATTTTCAGAGAAGAATAAAGAGTCTAAGAAGAAAAATCTAACTTAAAAAAACTGAAAGCACCAGCAGTTTACTTTTGATTATTCATGCTGTGAACTCTCCAAGTGGCTTTTAATTTTTTTTATTTTTATTCTTAAATGAATTACTATTACACTTGTCCCAGACTTCTGAGTTAACTGAATCTTCACAGCTTTAGTGCGCCTTTTGGAGAAGTTTCCTACCATTTTATGGCTCTTTCTCCCTTCTAAAAGCTCACTCAACCTTAATGAAATTTCATTTTAGTTTGTGCACTTTCTTGAAAATAACCCAAGGATAGCTATTCAGTCATAAAATCCTAACTCATTTATGCATGTGTACTTGCTATATTATCTTTCTTTCCCTGTATAATATATTAAAACACAAAGTAATATTACCACTACCAAGTCGACAATTTTTGTAACATACTACAACCTGGCAGAAGTGGTTTACCGTGACAATGGAGCTAGATTAGACACAAAACACTACTAATCTCCTCATAAATCTAATCTTCATGATTCATGTTTAATTGTACCCAGATACAAACAAATTTACCTCAAAAAAAAGGCAAATAATCTTGCTAAGAATGTAAAGGTCAAACACTATCGAGTGAGACACTGAGCCAAATTCGATTTCACTTTATGTCAGAAATAAATGCATTGTCAGTGACTCAGTGCTGGCTACATATTCTGTGACTAATCTTAGACCACCATAAATAAGAAGCTGACAACAGCTATAAAACTGTTTCCATTCCCAACCATTAATCTCCAATTCTTAGTACCCAGTCACCACACAACAATTCATGCAAACACACAGTTAAGGAAATGTCCTAATAATAACTAGTTTGTTGTAAATATGACTAAGCAACAACATGTAAGCCAATGCTAAAACAGCAAGAAAGGGTCTGTGCCATCTATGTGGCAAAACATACACATATTGTAGTATAAATCCTTCACTTAGGAAAACTCTCAATAAGACACACATTGTTACAAAATAAAGTCTGCTTTTTTTTTCTTCCTGCTGGTATAACTCTATGTCACATAGGCCACAACAGACTAGCAGGCTGTCTCTCAAGCCCAGGCTTAATACACATTCACAGCTTCTCCAGGCTTTCCTCAAGCACAATAGCCAACCCCAAATTTCCCAGAAATCCCAACACTTAACTTTCCCATGTGCCAGACTTCTTTAACACTAATAGAAGCCTTTCCCCTATCCTCCAAGAATTGAGGTACCTAGGAAGCCTCCTGGTCTCTGCTGTAGCAGAGGGTAACATGCCTCCTATAAGACTATCTCCAAAACCTTTGGGTTTTGGACAAGTGGAGTTTTAATTGTGCATCAGTCCACCTGTCTGCACACCCATCCCCAGTTTCAGTTTTACTTGAGCTCTGAGTCAGGGATGGCTCTTCACCAGCCCTGATTTAAAAGAAAGGGTGGGGAGTTACGACTGCAGCTGAGAAGCATACTTAGGTGCACGTTCGCACACATCCACATTCACCACAGCAGTTAAGCTCACTACAGTATCTCCAGCCAACACTGTAAGATATGAGCATGCTCATCTCTAATATTTAAACAACGCTTCCTTGAGAAGTGGATTTTGAACCCTGCCGATGGACCAAAGTTTCTGAGCAAACAAGAGGGCTGATGACCCAGACAGAAGTCCTAAATTGTCAAGGAGCCAGAACGGAGGGGACCAACAGGGATCAGAAAATGGCAGAATTTGTAGGAGGGCTGTTGTTGATCAGGAATTCAATTCAGAGAGGACATTTTTACTAGAAACAGGTATGAATGTGCCACCTCATAGTTCAAATAGGGGATGTAGCCAGGCTTTATGGGGATGGACCACAGGACAAGGAGGGGCAGTCATCAAAGTACAACCCTTTCACAACGTTGGCTGCATTATGCCAGCAAGGGCCTGCTTTGCTTGTCCTCACTTGGAGCTCAGCCATTTGATGTGAAACCAAAGCAGTTGCAGTTCAGCTGACGATACAGACGTGGTCTAGACAAGATCTGCAAGTTTAATTTTAAGAAGTGTGGCAATCAAAGCTCACAGTGGGGCACTGAGGTTTTGTGAATAGGAGGGATCCAAAGGCTGAACCTAAAGAGTACTGCTCAGGAAGCTACCAACAGGAAGCCTAAGCATAAGGGTAAATCTGATCTCCTCCAAGTTTAGATGGCTGATTCAATCTGCATATTAGAGCTGCCCCCCTCCACTTGTCATCCAGAACCTAAATCCTGTTGCTGACACAGACTCTTGTATCTATTATTTGACAGAACTGGGAGAGCATAACTCACTCTATCAGTTGAAATATGTATGAGAATGAGTGCTGCAACTCATCTTTTAAGTTATTCAATAACTTAGTAACTAAAGTATTACACAAGCTAGGTTTGTTTTCTAAGCATCAGGGGATACAGTTGTGCCCTGCCACCCCACTGCAATGTTTCCTAATGATCCAGCTGTTCTGAATTAAGAGAGCTCCTCAGCTCTGCTACATGAATTGATGTCACTGAAGAGGAAACCAAAAAAGTACTAAATGCAGTAATTGCTCCTGTAATTCAGTAGGAAGGTGAAGGCTTGTTCTGGATCCTGCTTGCTGAATATTATTTTGGATTTTTATATTAATCTACCATTGGAGAAGAAAAAAAAAATAGAAATAATCCCAAAAGTAGAAATCATCCCTAACTGGGGAAGAGAACTGAAACGGGCATTTGCTTCCTGGATTATGAGTTGGGCTCCTCTCGTATTCCAGTTTAGAAGCTAGGCACATAGCTATTTGCACAGAAGCAATGCTGCATTTTGCACAGAATTTCCTCTTCGACTGCATAAGGAAGTTTCAGGTGCTAAATGAAAGCACAGCCAGGACTAGGTGAAGTGTGAAATGTGCATGGAGAGAGAAAGACAGACTTTGGGCAATAGACTTTGGGCAATAATTTTTTACTCTAATGCCAAAAAAACCTGCCTACATTCTTTGCATTTAACTCACAATTTTCTTTCTTGTTAAAAAGTCCTATTCATCAAGAGTTATGACAAAGTCTGCTTGAAGAAGTTAAATGCTTCTAATTACACAAATTCTGAACAGCTTTATTGTTAATCAATGAGGTCACAGCATTGGCCCCTGGTAGAAATAAAACAACAAAAATTTTTCTCCCAACGATGCAGGATTTAGCTGCCTGCATTAAAGCCTGCTTGTTTCACAGTCATCGTTTAAATTAAACAAAATAATTAAACTGAATAATTTGTTACCTTTTTCTGGAAACGTAGTGGCATTGCATATCTGTTCTTCACCAGCACCAGCAGATGTTGCAGCTTTTATTTTAAATCGATAAGTAATATTGGAAAGCAGATTTCTAAAAGTATGCAGCGTATCATAAGATGAAAAATTTGTAGAATTTCCTTCAACTGTTATGATGTAATGAGTAATTACACCGTTGGATGAAGCAGGAGGGTCCCACTGCACTAGAATTGATTGCCAACTCATTGCAATACAATGAACATTCTGGACAGCATCTGGTACTTAAAACATACATATGCACCAAAGATTAACATTCCCACACAATTAAAACGGTAATCACAGAACAATACAGTCAGAGAAGTAGACCCAATGTTTATAGCGAGGGTCAAACATTCCAGTGGCAGAAAAAATGATACTGTGAAAGAAACACATTGAGAGAACAAAATACATCTTTGTCCTCATTAGATGGTTCATTTCCAACCACTATGAGCATGCCTGATGGTAGTACTTGAAATAGAAGAGGCCCTCTATATGGCTTTTTCCTAGTTGTGTGCTCCAATTTTATTTTCACATCTGCATGTATTTTCTCTATATTTTTTTTTAATCGAAGTGTAGTAAAACACACACTTTAGTGTGAAACTCACATACATATTCCACAACAGTATCAACAGCAGGAGTTTCTTATTTATCTGTTAGCTTTGTTTCTTTTATGCGCTCTATCATATCCCTCTGTCCTTTCAGCAGAGGCACGACCTGCACAGAAGTCACTGGGCAGGTTTCAGAGCTGTCATATCAGTGCTATTACACTACTGTTCCCCACCTCCTTGCTGGTTCCAGCAGGAGAAATTTTTTTATATGCTCATAAAAATTTAGTAAAAGATAAAATTCATTAAAAGGTATAAAATATTGTACTCATGCTGAAAATAGAGCAATTATCTGTAAACAATTGGTTAAATAGCACAATGAATTAAAGTATCTCAGAAAGGGCTAAAGTGACGGCTGTACCAGCTAAGAGAAAATGAATACATAGTGAGGGGTGCCCCAATCTACTTTCCTCTATTGAAGCATGTCCAGGAATCCATAAAATAGTGAAAATACTGTCAGTGAGGTACCAGAAATAGAGGGAAATATGTTCATTACCACCGCACAGAGGTAAATGAAATCTCTTTAAAATCAATAATGTTCTTTTCAGAGTTCAAAGAAAACTTTTTTTTTTTAAAGCAGCATCTGCAGAAGAAAGATTAAATGGCACTTTTAATAAAGACTAGAGACAGAATCCTTAGATGAACTCAATGAGGCGCTGATCCAGCAA
Organism: Gorsachius magnificus; assembly: GCA_034008185.1. Lineage (NCBI taxonomy): Eukaryota > Metazoa > Chordata > Aves > Pelecaniformes > Ardeidae > Gorsachius > Gorsachius magnificus. Next base: position 173,639,265 of record CM067081.1, read on the forward strand.
TTGCCCAAAATCTGGGTTCAGGGGAAAGGAAACAATGCTGCAACTAGCTGAGCACAAAATCTGAGAAAAAACTGTAAAATGACTAAACCACAGTTCTGTGGGCAATGTCTCTCCAGCACTTCTGAAGAAAGTACCATGAGGATGGAGTGTTGGGTGATTAAATGAGACAACTGATGGATGACCATGGCTCTTGGGCAATACAACCTCCAGCTGCAGGGATCCAACAGCCAACCTGAGCCAGTTCAGTGATGGTCCAGGTCCAGATTTCTCATGGTGTTGTAACTTCTGGGTACAATAAACAGCATATTTTTTCCCAGAACTCATGTTCTATCAGCTCTGGAAAGAAAATTCCACTGGAAATATGGTCTTGAAAAACTGTAGTCACCACAGGGGATCTTTGGATACCTCGCCTGCTCCCTTTGCTGTTAGTATAAAGGAACCTGGAAGTTCAGACACAGCCCCCTAACCCACACTAGTCCCCTGGCACTGACAGACCTTGTAAAGTACATGAGGTTTGCTCTGACCTGGCAAAGGGGCTACCATTTTGCACAAAGGCCAGTTTCACAAACCTGCAGAGCTCCTGGGCTCTCTTTAGTGGATGTTGAACATTCACTTTCACATGACACAATTTTTCATTTTGAAACAACCTGCAACTTCAAAAGACATGTAGAAGGCACAAAACTGTACATAATTAATTAATTAAGCCAGCTATATTGCGTAGTCCTCCCCAGTTGTCAGGAAGAATAAGATCTAACAAATTAGGATATTTAATTAGTGGCTAGTTTCCCTTCCTAAAATAAATTATAAAAAAATCTTAAAAATTTGTATTTGTTTAATACAATTTCCAGTTCCTTTGCCAATCTTTTGTCCAGCTGCTTTTGATACTGCTAAAGTTTCAGTTATTTTCACAGGGATCTGAATTATCGCTTTGATCTGCAAAGACTGATATCTATCTAATTTTCCTCCCTTTATCTGTGATGCTATTAAAAGATTTATAGTAGCCATATAAGCCTCTCATTTCAGATGAGGACATTTCTAATTCCACACTTCCGACCTCAAACTTCAAACCCAGCCTATCCGGTGCAATAGGAATGTGAATCGGCGTTACACAGGCAGAAGACATTAAGATAGTGTTATGTTACGTTTCCTTCGGAGAGAAGAGGAAGACTGTTGTTCAGCCATACAAGGACAATATGGATAAACAGAACTGCAGCTTAGAAAAAAGACACATCTAACCTGATTCCATCGTTGTAAACTGGACAGCATTACTGAACTGATTGCCATTCCCAAGCTTGGTAAACGCAGAGACACTGATAAAATAGGGGCTGAATGGTTCTAATCCAACAAGGTTTGCCTCATGATTTGAACCTGAAATGTTCTTAAAGAAGGAAAAATTATTAGCATGTAATTAATCTGTGTAAACATTGTGGGCTTCACCTCGAACCCTCTGAAATGAACAGGAGATTTAGAGCCATAGTCTTGCCTTTTCTACTCTGAGTAGCTTTTAGTGAAAGTAGTCCCTGAGCTCAACAAAAAAGAATGCAGGGTCAAATTCCTCCTTTCCTTTCTCTTCTCCCTCTTTCACTGTGGCTTGTGAAGAAGATATACCAAAGGATGGTATCATAATTACATAGCATTATTAGAACAGATTAACTCCACATATGCCTTTTTTTACCAATACTGTGGACTATTGCCACCTCCATACCCGCCACATCAACGCCCTCTCAGCTTCTACTTCCTCACCACACCTCTGTAGTGGAAGAGGTCATGGGTCATAGCTTCTCACTGCTTTTACTTTACCTGAGCCATACACACAGACTGATGGAGAACTTTGAAAAAAAAGCTAAAAACCAGTTCCTGGTAGCTGTTTTTCAAAGAGCATGCAAGACATATTTTGTGCAAATGTTGAGGACTATAATAGCAGCAGGGAAAGAGCTGAATTTCAGCAAGAAAACCTGGTGAAGATTTTCTGGGATCCACACTATCAGAGAAATATGAATGTGTCTTTCTGCCACAGCTTAAATTTAATTTCTTGCCCATATAACATTATAAAACATGAAGAAACATAGGGCATAGCAGACATATTCAAGTGCACCGGCCAGCTTCTGTAGTCTAATTGAGTTTGACTCTGCCTCAGGTGGACAGTGGGGAATAATCTTTGGTGGCCTTCATGAGCACCCAAAGAATGTGTTTCCAAAGGCAGCTGGCTGTAGAAAACACTGTTCCTCTTCTGTATGTGCATCGCGCTGCCCCTCTTCCAAGGACAATGGAAGAAACTGGGGTGATGCCAGCACTTCATTCCACAATGGGGAGTAACAGCAGACTGCATAAGGGGTAGCACAGAAGGCCACCTCATGGGGACTGAACTCTGCAATGCATATGCTCAACAATAGCACAAGCACTTTCTTCTGCTGAGGGAGTTGGAGTAATTAAGCTCCTCACAGTACCACACCTTAGACTGCATCTCTTAAGCTCATAGCTCACTGCAGCAATGCCTTTTCCCTGCAGCTTTTACAGGTGTCTCGGGTGAACAGAACTCATTACGTAGTTTCTAGGCCTGAGATGCAATCCTGGCCTCAGCTTTCTGCCCTTAGAGTTCATGGTGCATTTCTTGATGCCATCCAAGCAACCAGATTAAAGCAGATATAAATGCCTTGATAAATTTCTATATGTAATTTTATAGCATCTATTTAAGTTAAATTTTTTTCAGTTATTCTTACTCTGTAAAAATAAAAAAAAATGCAAACCTTCTTCCTTTCTTTCTCTCTTTGAATCTTGAAAGTCCACAGATACTAAATAGCTAAACAGAAGTAGCCACTAAACAAGTCACTTTTGTTATTTTCTAACACCAAATTTAAACCAAAATATCAACTAAAGATTAATAAAGCTTATAATTAATGAAATATTAGAAGCTCAGAGCAAATCTAACATTTTTTTTTCTATCTAATTTTAAAAATTGAAGTGCAGGCACGTTGGAAGGGAAAGTCTTAACAAGTAGGAATTTAAAGGAGCTTCATAATTCTAGAAGCATAACAGACATTTAGAATATTTGTCATATATTTTGTTCCTAAAGCATGAAAATGTATTTTAAAAAATTAAACACTGTTTATTATTAGCATACCTGATAAAATAGCTTTTCAGTGTTGTTTTGATAAATCTTAAAATTATATCTCATAATAACACCATTTGGCTGGGGACTTGGATCCCATTTTAGCCACACAGAATCTGCAGTGTAGTTGGTAATAGTCAGGTTCTGGGGTGGAGCTAATGGCACTGCAAAAGAGAATTGCTCTTGAGTTCCAAAGTACAAATAATCCAGGCAAAACCAAACACTTTGGAGAAGCAGAACATATGTATGCTTGTTATCATTTGTATCTGAACTAATGAAAACTGTACTTCATTGCTATTTAAATATTTTTCTTTCTTTTTGGCATGAAGCATATTCAGTTAATACATGTTTAGTCAGCAAGGGATCTTCTCCAGGACCTAAGAAATCTTTTCATCACTCAAACATCTCCATTGTCAGAATTAAGGCATTTAACAGTTAGATTACATGTATTGTTGGAATGTGGTATACTTTGCTTCCTACATCTTACATTGAGCACAACTCAATATATATTTTCAAGATACGTCATCTACCATGCAAGTGAGAGGAGGTCCATGTAAAGGAGACCTGTAAGAATGTGTCAGAAATATTTCCATGTTTTATCATGTTTCAATTGCATGGGGGTATGAAAAGAAAGGTACTGCTGCTTGCTTTAAAATCCCTGACACTTGGCAAACAGTGACACATTCCAAAGGCAAAAGACATTTCTCCTTGGAGCTATTTTTGTAATCCTATGCAGAACGTGACCTCCTCTTGCAAACTGTGGCAGGGGAAGGAAAAGTCAGAAAAGACTTTCCTTGTAGTGTTTCCTTCTTCTGAAAGCTCTTCATGCACAGAGCAATGGAAAATGAACCTTTCATCTCAACCCCCTCTGGGTCTGATGTTTAGCTCTAAGATGGATGCAATAACTCAGGGCCAAAATTTCAAGTTGGTTACAATTGAATTTTCTCACCTGACTCATCTGTGTAGAACTGGAGAACAGCAGATGGACCAGGTCCTTTTATTGTTCTTGCAGCTGCATAAATACTGTATAATGTGAATGGTAGAAGGTCTTCCAAGATGATAAAATTATTGGTGGTAGAGAACGAGTTATTCCTTTCTGGCCCAAATAAATTTAAATCATAACTTATTATAATACCACTTGGCTTAACAGGAGGGTCCCATGAAAGCATAACTGAGGTAGTTGAGAGATTTGAAAATGTTTTGATTATAGGTGCTGATTCTGGGACTACATGAAGAAATAAGAAAGAGAAAAACAAGGATAACCTCACAAAAATATGACTTACAATGAAAAATGTCTTTTATCAGTTAAAGTTGTGCCCAGAGTGGAATATTCTATTTCATGGTCTCAACATAGAAATGCATAACAGTTTTTTGTGTAATTGTAAAACAAAGAAGTAACATGATAAAAATAAATACAGTAATTTTTTTTTTCTTTCAGAAAGCTATTTGGGTTTTTTTTCTACATTTCTTTAGGAATGAATAAAATAGACATCTTACCATCTTCATCAGTTCTTATATGCAGACTTAGCGCATGCAGTTCAGAAGATCCTTTATCAGTGGCTGGTGTGATTTTCAGAATGTAATCAGTATATTTCTCCAGATTGTCAAAAATTATGCTTGTGTTGTAAGTAAGGAAAGACAGTATCTTATTGGTTCCCAGTTGCAAGAAACTTAGAGAAACATGAAAGAAGACTAAGCCATTTGGCTGGGATGGTGGAAGCCAGCTTACATTTACAGAAGATGAGGAAATGTTTTGATAGACCAGATTTTCAACAGAACCATCTGGGACTATGAGAGATAATAAGCAAAAAATAAATGCATGGATTACAGTAATAAAACATCCAAAACCAAAACAGAAATAAATGCTGAAAGTATGATTAGTCCGTAAAACTAATTTCTATTATTTTGTACAACTTTTAAAAATCATTTATGTTTCACTATCAAAAGCAAAATATTTCTAAGGCATATATGAATAATCATCTATGTTAAATTTGTTTAACGAAAGAGTCTTAATGATGATTTAAGACAATATTTTTATTGTTCATATCCAAAGAAGCAGCTTGTGAACTACATTCTAGCATTACAAAGCAAAGACTCAGATCAAAATGTCTGCCATGCAGAGAAAAATACTGCAGTGTTGAAAACAGCACTTACTGGATTTTTTTTAAACTTTTCATCATAACAGTAAAATAATTTTAAATTTAGAGAATATTTAATAAATGGAAGCACTGATATACACTAAGCATTAAAAAAGATATTAACTTACTATCCTGATCTGTATACACGTCTATTATTTCACTGGTTTTGTTTCCATCTCCAAAAGCTGTGCTTGCAGTTAGCCATAGGGTATAATGGCTGTATTTTGCCAAGTCATCCAGAACTGCAGACTGGGGCATACTGACATCACTGTCATTACCATAACCCGTAAAGTTCTAAAGGAAAAAATAAAAGTGTGGTCATTGAAAATGTAATTTACTCATTGATTTCTCTTTCTAGTTTCCCATTTAGACATCACCACCAGATATGATTCACCATTGTGTTCAGGAGACATAATCCTACACTTTGACTCCTAATGAATCCTGATTTTTACTAAAACTCAAGTAATTTATTGTTTGGTGTCTATTGTTACTCCTTGTAAGTTCTACAGAACACTTAATTGACTCCTCCTGCTGTTTGTAGTTGTTGAATACCAATCCACCTTTTTTAGAACATACTGAACCTGTAATATTGCAATGTGTTTATCCATATTGTGTAAGAAAATGACAAAAAAGTATCATCTGCTAATTGTTCATAGATTATGCGATCACACATGTGATTGCCTTGCCTGATATGTATGAAGAAAATCAAAGGACTTCTCTCACTTTATTCCATTTTTATGAGAGTAGATCTTACAGAAAATTGTCTGGGTTTGAATTTAAAACTTTCAGTGGCAGAGATCTCACCGCAAGACTTGATAAACTGTTCCTTTTGTTAGTTGTCCTTTCCATTAAAAACATGCCATTACTTCTAATGCAAAGATCTATACCCAGTGGATTGTGTTAAACTGAAGGAACAGACAGAATTTCTTTTCCTCATGCAATTACTTGCTGACAAGAGGATTGCACCAGAACCACGTCCCACTTTCTTTTGAACTATATAAAAAATTCCACTAAAACTGTAACTGTTGCAGTAGATTAGTGCTCTAGATCAGCCCCTCTGAGGAGGCTATTCCTGTTTGGAATGAACCATTCTGGAAACTGAAAAGAAAAAAAAAAAAAAAATCAAGATTATGTAAGGTCAGCTATACCACATAACTGACTGTGTCAAATCACCCACTGCTTCACAGGAACCTGACTTAGATGATCCAAAGCAGGTTGGTTCATAATTTGAAAACTGCTGAGAGGTCATGTACCCCATAAGCATATTCAGCTCCAGCATTGGGTAGGAAGTCAAAGCTTTGCTCCTGATTTGAAGAGTCAGTATCATTTCTCTCCAGCAGCCCCATTGCCCAGTTGAGCAGATGGCATGGGCAGCACTTCCCAGGACCAAAGAAGTCCTAATTTTTTTATATAGCAACATTTCCATGGTGAGATGGATTTTGGCCAACCCCCTGATGAACTGCCTAGTACACATTCCAGTTATTTGGCCTGCCCATGATTTTCAGTGTTACATCTTATTTGCACCCTCCAGCTCCTTAAAATGAAAGCTAGCTTTAAATTAAATGTTTTTCTAAAAAAAGAGAAGCTGTGAAAGCAGATTTACTAAAACAGGACGAAGATGACTGTAATGTTTGCATATTTAAATTCCAAAATACCACATATAAACACAGGCATACTAAAACTGCATACTAAAAAATGAGTTCTATTTCTCCTGAGGAAAGTTCCTACTGAAGAAATCATTATGATACAGTCTACCAAGCAGTTGAGTCAGTACTGTGCAAGCTGATAGTTCAGTATGCAGTCTTGATGTCTGCCAACAACACGTATCAATTTATATATCTAATGTAACATTTCATCTATTTTTTTGCAGAGGCAAAATTATTTTATTTTGGCAGAAAGCAATGGGTGACACTCTCTCTCATTTCCCTGAGATTCTTATAACAATATCTGAAGACCTAGTTTTGCCTACAGTCACTAGTGCTCATGTAACACAAACAAGCAAACAGTCTGTTTGGCAATGAAAATCCAAGCCTTTCTTTTGAATGCAGAAGAGAAGCCACGCAAATTGGCAGTATAAATTTCTATATCCACTCCTATTAACCGACTTAAAGCACACTGTTAGGTTTGTCTGAAAGATTAGGTTAAGTCAACATCAGTCAAAATCCTAAGAAATTCCACCTTAATATGTAACTTTCTTTTAAACATAGATGGAAGCTCATCCTATCTTCACATAATTGACTAAAAAAGGCTGGGAAGAGCTTTGCTTTACACTTGGGTGGGGTAAGATACAGGAAACAGAGGATCGGATTCTAAGGTATTAAATTAACCAAGCACAGTATGACAGAAAATACCTTCTGACACAGAAGCATCATTCTACTACCCTCCTGTTGTTATTATTATTAGATATTGTAATTAATAATAATTTTAACTGATAATAATGATATCTTATAAGATGATCAAAAAAAGGACCTTAAATAATTATCTGAGTTTTCAAGGTAAAAATGTCAAAGGTACCACATCAAGTTTTGATTCTAGATTTAATGGGAGTTTATTGGTATGAACAGCTGAAAATCCAACTCTTAGTTTAAAAAGCATACATTTACAATTTAGTCTGCTGTCTGGCAGTCAAAGACTCAGAGAACAAACATGAACACTATAACAACATGCTTTTTGGTGGTTCAACAAGAACTGTTTTAAGAGGTAGTCCCCTTACTATGAGGAGCCCAAGGACTTGGGGACTACCTCACACTTCTGATACAACAAAATATTAGAAAAGAATGAACGCACAATGAAGAGCAAGGGTGAGCAGGAAGAACTGTGTGGGTACAAACTGAGAAAAAATGAAACTTGCACTAATTGTACCCTGGGGATAGAACACTATAGGAAGTTTTACAATTAACTGTGGCTGCAGATGAAAGCAAACAGCTTAGGATCTTTGGCTACAGCTGAAGAAATTATTCCTTCTGTCCCCTTCTTCATCCATACATGAAAGAAGTTTTGACATAGCAAAGTATCAGATTATTAAAAGCAGCTAAGTGTAAGCAATACACACAGGCCATGAAAGTGTCAGCAGAAAGTAGTATCTTCTTCACCCCAGGAAGCAGCAGAAATTTCCAGCGGCCTAAAGCTGTAATTAGTTGTATACAGACAACACAGTGCTGCTGTTCTTCACTGTTGACCTTTTTCCCACCGTTCTGTTTCCTTCTTTAGGTTCACTGTATTGCACTGTTGTTTTGAGTTAAGAGTATCACATACTTGACTCTGGCACTCCGGTGAGAGTGGTGGCACTGAAGGCTGATCCAAGCCAACCCTCAAGGAGCATAGTGCACACTGTTCCAGTACCAATCTAAGTGAAGATACTTCCTTTTTGTGTGCTGTACCCTTCTGAGGCCATCTTTTAAAAAAATTGCAGTGTATTTTGGGGAAGTTCACCTTTTAACCCTATTTTGGTCATACCAGTAAAAGAAAATACTTGATTGTGAAGTTAATATAGCACATTGCTTGCATCCCTTGTCTGCATCCTGAGGGCAGGCCAAGGCGAATTTCACTCTGAACTGTATCCAGTCAGGTACACTTAGGTTGGCTTTAAGTACAGGGGTTGGATGATTTGGGGTCTAATGTTCAGTCTCTAGAAGAGCGGTGGGCTTTTTTTCTCTACTTAGCTCCTGGCTCCTCTGTCTGGTTTGGCAGAGCAGGACAGTTGTCATCTGCACTGAAATTCCTACACTGGAGAACTTTCTCCAAGAAAAAATTTGTATTTTTAATTAGCGCCTTTCCCACTTTCTTGCTAATCAAAACACAAGTATAGAGAGATTGAATAAAAGAGTTTATTCAAGTCAGTGATATCTGTTATAGATCAGCATTTAGCAATGAGACAATTACTTCCACAGATTTTTTGACTTCTTTCCTCCATAAGATTGAGAATGTGGGCAGTATGATTGCTTCAAGCATCACGTAAGGAAACCACAGAGCAAAAAATGCAAAGCTGCTATTGCAGACAGTGAAAGCTCAAACTGTAGGAATCCAGCAGCATTGCAGAGAAGTGACATGAACAAGAGGTACAGTGCCATGCCGTCTTTGTAGGAAGTGCTCTTGGTCAGAATATGCCCTATCCTTACTGCACTGGGACAGAGTATAATGAACATAAACCAAAAAGCAGCATTTTCCCTAGACCAATGGCAGCAGATGATGAAAGATAAAGCTGGACTTCAACCTGGCCTACTGCAAGTGATGGTTTCTCCTATTTGGCTACCAGTCATTCTTCCCTCTCTTACACTTTTTCTTTTACAACCTGTCAGCATCACCATAGAAACAGCCCACTCATATACCAAAATCCTCAAATCTAATCTCCATCACTAAATTTTTCCTTCTGCTGTTCTAGTTCTGAATCCTAGGTCTGAGCATTGCTGGCCTTCTGACTGGACATCCACAGTGTGATTTTTCATGTAGACCTGCAAAGCAAAGAAACTATACATTATTTTTCTGTCCTATGAAGGTATGTAACTTTTTTTTTTCCTTTTTAATAGAAAACTATTTTTCCTGTAAGTTTCTGCATCATGTCAGGGAGTAAATGGCATCCTTTATATTTTTTTTTTCCCCCTAAACAAAATGCTTTACTTCGCAGCTACTGATTTCCTGTTTTTAACACTGCTGTTTGTAATCAGTGCTTTACACTCACTGGGCTTTAATACGCCCAAAGAGTTTGAGAACGTGTGAGGAGAAGAAAGAACTTCAGACAACAGAATAGCAGTAGTTTTAGTATGACTTTTATATCTGTTTCAGATTATGACAGCATTGGAAAATATTAATTTGCTTGAGATTCTTCAGCTGGGATGGCTTTTCAGGCATCTAGAAGATACACTTTAAGACTTGGACCTCTGTTGTTATGTCCTGACAAAGATGCAGATGAAAGACTGGCAGAGAATGGCTGCCTACAGCAGAGTGTCTGAGCAGGTGGGGTTCCTAGAAATGTGACAAGATCATCTACTTTTTAGTTCTCCAATATAATTTCCCACACTGAAAATACAGTTTGGATAAACATAAGCAGAATGGTGACCTAGATGCAGAAGCATCGAACCAAGGATGATTTCTTTCCAAATGTGTGCCATACAAAACTTACTGACAGACCCTGCAACTATCTGGTGATATTTTTAAGTTACGGATAGTTGTAAGCTGTATGTGTGGATACACTCATACAGCTTACAACTGGCTGTATATGTCATATGTATATATAATATATATACACACATATCAGGCTGGCTTTCACACATGCATTTCTCTGTTGTAAAAAGAGTAATATAAAATATCTGACAGAAGGGAGCAGGGGAGAGTTGTTTTTTTCTCCTGTCTGAAATCTGTCTTGTACCTATTGTAATGCCAAGGTACAGAATTGGAATGTAATGTAGATACGGTAGTTGCCATGTCACACAGTGAACAGAGAGGCATGCGAAGGGCAGAGGGAGTTAAGGGAAGCAGGCAGATTAGGAGTGGATAATGATTTGAGAGATTAATGGTGATCTCCCATGGCCAGCAACAGAAACAGACGCAACAGCAGCTGAAACCTATCTTCTCATACCTTTCTGCAGAGGGATGGGTTAAAAATCAAAGCTGAAAGGGTGAAAATGGTAGTTTCCACACCTAGAAGTGAAGCTACTGTCAGTACTTTTCTGCCATCCAGCACATAATATGCCAAAGCAGTGGTAACTTCCCCCCATGCCACCATCCTGTCCTTGCCCAGCTACATCTCGTGATAATAAAACTGGACCCTCACCTTGCTGGGCCAATGCTACTGTGCTCCATCTTCCCTATCCGGCTCCTTCATTTCCAGAGTCCTGGGCACATCCAGAGGGGTTATAGCTCTCAGTGTACCCGTTTCACCTCAGAGTTCCACCTTCCTAAAGGCAGGAATAGCCCAAGTCTATAGTCCTCCTCTAAAATCGCTTGAGTTGTTCAAGAGTTAGAGAAACGTAGACGCTCTTCACAGGATGGGCTAGTTCAGGTAATGCACAGGTGTAAAGGTTTCTCCAGGGATTTGTTAGGTGATGAAAAATGCTGTTGGTATAGCAGTGTGTGCAAGCAGAGGCCGAAGTTCTGAACTGTAGCCCTGATTTTAATCTCATCAGAATGTGAATTCATGGCACGGTCCTGCTTGCATCCGAAACTAGGCAGACAGAGCCTGGCAACCACACAGCTTCACAGAAGTCAGACAACTGTATACACTGAAGTATGTCAGCAATTATTCAGTCACAGGTATTTGTAAAATTTGAAAATATTTTTTTCTAGTTATCCTCAAACACATGCATACCTCACACTAGATATATCTTGAGCATAAAGTTATGCAGTAATTTTTCATTTCATTAGTTTCTTAATGAATTTATATTTCTCTTCCTCCACATGTGTAAAGCTTGTAACCAAAAACCTGTAAAAGAAGCTTGTTTCTTCTTATTATATTTCTGTATCATAATACATTCTTAGAAAGGTGAAAGAAAAACTATATATACCATTAATAAATGTGGTGCATAATTAAGGATGAAAATAGCAACAAACAAAACCTACATGAAAATGTGTGGATCACAAAAAGATTATAAATAACAACTTATTTGTCTGTAATGCTTTAACTTAGGAATCTCAATACCTTTGTTTCAATATACTAAACAGTAATTTCCTCTTGAGAGTAACAAAAATATGAAAGAATAATGCATTCACTACTTTGAAATTACCTTCTTATTTTCAGTACTGTAAAAACATGCATTAAAAAGTAAAAAAAAAAGAACTGTTAAGAGAAATTTATTCAAATTGATAGACTAGACTAAAATAAACAGTCTTAAGGATGTGCAATGAATGTAATGGGTCTTGTGCTTATCTACCTACATATGTTGTGCATATATGTGTTAGATGTAGGTGTGTGTGTATGTACATGTACATACAAACTTTGCAGTACGGAATACTACACAAAACCTATTTGCTTTAATGCTTAACGAGATGAATGTCCAATGAGATGCACAATGTAACACATGATTATAAGATGTGCTTCTGTCTTTGTAAGTTAAAAAACTGCCTTGTGATAAAAGAAATATGAAAACACAATATATTGAGAACTATAAAATTAATTTAATCCTTAATGGATTATTAGAACACTTTATTGTATTCTACAAAAGAAGAATATAAAAATAAGCTTACCTTTATGAATATTCCTGAATTATTTTTGAAATAAACTGAGTAGTACAGTATATTTCCATTAGGCTTTTGAGGAGGAGACCAGAATAGCATTATTGATGTGGAAGTAAGGTTTCTGTACACAACATCTTTCGGTGGATCACTTGGTGCTGTAAAAATGTTAAGTTTTAGGATACCTAACTCAAGGTTTTGTACATTTTAGTGCCCAAGAAACATCCACTACAGATCTGACAACACCTTATGTCAAATTAAATGTATTTCTGATTACGGTATAAAAACTGCTTCTGGAAATGATGAAATAAAATAGTAGATATAAATCATTTTTTCAAAATCCTATTTTTTCAGATACATATGTATTTAGCTGCATTTGTAAACAGATGCTCTTTTCTTATAGCATTTGTCCTGTACTTACTGGTTTGGACACATGGAAAGTCTAATTTGCAGACATGAAAGTTGACTGACAGGCCTCTTTGCTCCAAATATAGTTAATAGGAAAAAAAAGGATTTGTTTCAGAAAACCTAAATTAAAAGCCTTGTTCTCTCTTTGCTGATTATAAACAGAATTTAGGCTCGCAAATCATTTAGGTAAACCAGATACTTAAGCTTGGACAGTATGATCATTTCTGTTTTTTCCCCTCTTTCCTCAGCCTATTAAATGTGCAGGAAGGACTTTGTAAGTATTCTTCAATTAGCCTCTACTTCTATACTGCAAATAGCAGCATATGGTCCTTCTCAGTAGCACAGTGATGTAGGAGACTCAAATTCAGTTCCTTAAGTCAGCTTAAGAGAATTTAAATCCATATTTCTCACCATCCAAGAAAAGTGCTCTACACAACACGCAGTAGGGTACAGAACACTGTCAGTTATGTTGTCTCTCTTGCTTTGTGCTGTTCTAGTTTGTGTAAAATACTAAAATATTCATTGGAGGGGGAACTCCAGGATCAGTTCCTAAATATCCTGCCCTAAAAAGTCGGTTCATGTTTCCATAACAGCTTCAATAGCAAAGACTGGGAATGCCTACAACCTGATGATGTAGACAGTCTTTTGAAGGATGGCTTGGATAGATGCTACTCCTGGCAGTGATTGTGTGTTTGGAAGTCAGTTATTCTATGCAGGAGAATTCTGAAATATGCCTGCATTCTGCCCATTTTGGAACAGATCGTAGCAATATAATTGATGGGAAAACCAGAAACAATAATTAAACTGAATTACTTTCAAAGCACAGTATATAGTATGATCATTTATAAAAGTCATCTACCATGTCAGAAGTACAAAATCATTAAAATAGAACAAACAAATCAGTGTACACTTACAGATTTAATTTTCAAATTAAAACCATTTCAGACTTGTGAGAGAGACTCTAATTTCTCTATCACAAGTTGTGTCACAGCAAGATAAAACAAAGAGCTGTTAAAATACATTATAAAATTAATTTATTTCAAAATTTAAAAATGAAATTACTTTAATCTTACCTGTCTTGAAGGGAAATGCAAAGTTTTGCTCAGGAAATTAACAGAAATACCCATCATAATTTTATGGAGCCATAGATAGGTGCACACACAGAGACACAGATGGGTAGAATGCCTCTTCTTGATCAGTCAAACGCCACTTCTACTTCAGTAACTTTATTAACTTAAATAAGACTGACAGAAATTGAAAGCTGAATGAAATTAACGATTCAAACTATATAACCTTACCTCCTTCAGAAGTTCTGAATGTTATAGTATCACTTTTTATGTTGCCATCTCCAAATCTTGTACTTGCTGTTAGGTAAGCACTGTACTCATAGTTATTTTCCAGGTCTGTCAACTGCAATGATGTTTCTGTTACATTAACACTCCTTTTTGACATTTTATTCCTAAAGAAAAAGTATTTAATTAATTATATTTACACACCATTTCTGTATGTATACAACTGTGGCATAGGATATAAAATACAAATATTTTAGGCTTTAAAAAAAGACTGGGATAACTTTTGTCTTTTATGTTGAAAAGCTCACTTTCGTACTGTTGCATCACAATAGGGCTCTTAATGTTGCTTTTAAAAAAAAACCAAACCCACAGAAATATATTTGTAAATTACATCAGCAAAGACAATGATTATATGGAATATCAAGGAGGAGCGTGTCCATCTAGTAACTGCTATCAAATGGTTATGTGGTACCCTTGGGAAGGACACAGTAGGGCATAACTAAACTGTCTCCCTGGACAGGAATAGCGAAATATAAAAAGATTATAGCAGGGAGCATGCCCTACTGTGACTCTGTGAAATTGGTCAGAAGGCTGAAGTTATAAATGGAATAATAGAAGATGATATGGAACAGGAATTAGCTGGTGCTGAGTTAATTCTGGTGGAATGTAGCAGGGGATCAGAATGGAACTCTAGTCAGGTCAAAACCCGCCTAGAAAGACTGTAAGATGTAACATTAATAAAATGCTGGTATTAGCATAGGTATGAAATGATTATCAGAAAGTAAAATAACATACAGAAATAATGACCTTGAATTCAGAAAGTCTGCTATTCCTCATTAAATTAATTTCATCTTTTATGAAAAAAATATCAGGGGAAAAAAGCTAGATAATGTTCCATTCCTGCAAAGATTTCTGTATGAGTGGGTGCCCTGTGTCTTTAATGGGATTTCATACAGGGATGACAATATGACAAGTAAAACAGAGTATCTTGCTTCAGGAGTCACTGTGGAGCTCTTCACAAACAAGAGAATGAACTCTAATTCTAAACAAAAAACGGAAAGACTGATTCAAAATTATTAGATCAGCTGATTTTCATCCTTTGATAAATGAATGAATGTCCCATTAGCAAAGATCACAATCTGATACTCCTGAAATAAAGTTACATTAACAAACAATTGGAATGAGAAAATGTATGAGAATGAAAAAACTAAATTATCCCTATCCCTTTGAGATCTTGAGTGGAATGTCTCTTGATATGGGAAATGCTCTTGGTAACAGAGAGAGTTAGTAACATTTACATTTTTCCCAAAATTCTGACATTTTGAATAGTCAGTAAAGAGATACAAAAGGTTGCAGCTGCAGTTATCAAATTCTATTTTAAAAAAAGCCATTTTTTTCTTGGATCTTTGCCCAATATATTCTTGGTATGGAAAAACGTAGCTGGTTACAATTTAAGTAAGAAGAAAATCCAACAGCTTAGTGCTGCAAACACTTCTACTCTGAATAACTGCATTCTTATAACATCTTATTTGCCAAAAAACATTTCACAATCAGGCTTATTTAGGAAGAACAAAAGCTCGGGGTGTTTCAAGAAAAGTTGATTTTCTGTTTAGAAACAACTGAGATTGCAATCGAAATAAGAAAACACTGATCAAAGTGAGTGCAGTCTTCACAGACAATGAGGAAGAAAGTACCTAGCAGAATAAGATAAGCCAAGAAACTTTAATGAAGAATGATAATATTAAGTTTTCAATGAGATCTTTCAGAAACACAAAAAAAAAGTTCTAAGAAATTGCATACTTTCACTTGACAAAGACAGGTACTATATTTTCCTAAAAACATGTACCTCAAATTAGGTCTAGTCAGTAATTATCTCACAAAAATTTGCTGAACAGGATAATCCCAAAGGACAACAGCTATATACAAGATAAGCAATTTTGTTAATATGCCTTTAATAATCTAGAATTGCAGACTCAGGGAGTATGCATTTGTAGACTCAAGGTACACAAAAAGTTGCTTTGCTACCTGCTAGCATCCAAAACTTCCTAGTCCTGTGACAAATTCCATGAAACATAATAACAATAACATTACAGAAATTACCCTTTCTATTCTAGTAGTTGTGGATTCTTGTTCCCAATCCATAAAAGAAAGGTTACCAAATTCTCTGTAACTGTTGAACATATTTAAGAGAAGGAACATTCTTTTACCATATCTCCTTCTGCTTTATTGAGAAGCTCTGGGTTTAACTATCTTTCCCAAAATATGTTGAATGCCTCTCAAAACCAGCAACTATAGCACGGCAGTTTGCCTTGTTAAATCTCACCCCGCAACGCATTTTACGAAATTGTATAGACAATTCTGTTAAATACTTGAAATTTCCTTCCTCCCCCCACCCCCCACCCCCCCCCAAAAAAAAAAAAAACCAAAAACAAAACCAACAACCTCCAAGGAAGGAGTGAAGTTGTCGGTCCTTTGAAGGCAACGGGAGATTTTCTCCAATGTCCTTGCCTCAAGATGATACCTAATGCCTCTCTAATTTTAGATATGGCACAGTAAGGACAGATATGACAGAGCAAGAACAAGGAAGGAAAAAGGACAAGGCTTACTGCAAAAAGTTATGTGGTTGCTTAATTCAAGTATTTAGAAAGATGGATCAATTAACAAATTTTAAAAAATAATTCTTGTCATAACAAAGCAGTAAGCTTTAAGGCAATAAAATGATGAAAAATTGTATAACCTCAAGCCTTTGAACACAGCCTGTATCAAAACCATAATCCTTATCATGAAGTAACTCTTTCCTAACTAGAGGATAGTCTTTAATTTAATGGGTTTTGTGGCTGAAGAACACCAGACCTTGCCAATACAGTAAAAGTAAAAAGACAAGCCAAATTTAACTTTTCTGGAAAGAAGAGCTCACTGCCATTCACTTTATCACCAACTCAACTAGAAGCTATAATTTAAAAAAAATTCAACAGGAACTGAGGCCAAATCCTGCCCCAAAACTGTCAAGTAACATTAAAATAATACATGTAAGCTCAATAGCAGTGTGTTTATAATGACTGCTGATTTGCACATCTGGTTCACATCTCGTAAGGTGCATGTTAGCATTTGCTTCCTGCACCTTCTTAGTGGCAATAATATGGTACAGGATAAACGCAATACATTAAAAGTGACCAATAACAAAATCCTTTCACTCCCAGTAGAAGTTATACATAGATCTTTGAAGAGATGCCACATCACTAGACCAAACTATGTTATGCAGAGAATAGGACAGAAGCTGCAAGTTTTAAAGTGACAAAACTCCTTTTTAAAGGTGAAAAAAGATCCCAGGAGAGATGACAGAAAAAAAAAAAAAGAGGGAAAAAGAAAGGATAGATAGAAAAAAAAAAATGTTAAAAAATACTTGTTTGCTATGAATACAATAAATACAAAATAGAAAAAGAAACATAACTGATAGCACAAAGACCCTTAACGTTGCTTTTACACACTTTCTACAAAAGGAAGCAATATTTCTCTGTTTTAAGCCTATTTCAAATCTCCTTGACAATTTAGCATAGGCTTGTGCCCTGCCTTACAACAGGCCTAATCAGAATATAATGAAAATAGTAACCATGCTCTAATCTATATTTGAACTCATTTACCATAATGTAACCTTTAGAAAAATGTTGAAAATGCTTACAAAATATTTAAGATGCCAATTTCAGCTAATACATTATATATGAATTTGTATATACAAAAGGCTAGTATTTTAAGTGCTGGATGAATATTCATTCTCCAAAAACATGTAATCAACACATTGTGTAAGAAAAACCTAACATTCCTGATAGGTTACAGATTAATATTTATCCTCAGAACTACTTCCAGAAAATCTTACCAGACGTAAACTGTGTAATAGAGGATAATTCCATTTGGCTCCAGCGGGGGTTTCCATGACAACTTCACAGTGACACCCGACAACTGTTTTACTGAGAGGGATTCTGGAGGAGAACTTGGAGCTATAAAATGAGAGAACAGGACACAACATCTTGTTAAACAGCTAAGATCGATGGGATACGCAGTATCCTTAAATAGGTTTTTAATTATTTGTGATGGAAAGTGAACTTTGTACTACACTGGTACAGTATCCATCAACTAATGTTAAGGCTTTTCCTTTTTCTGACAGATGATAAAAGAAGATTTTGCATGGTGGTGTTAGAACATCTGTTTCTGTGATTCAATGGAAAAAGTACTTCATGAGAAAACAGAGCAACGGGTAGGTCACAGTGATTCACCTACTGTTCAAGTACATTGCTGTAATTTTTTTTCCCCCCTTCTAATAAAAATCAAGAGCTTTATAGGTATGAACACATGTAAAATACAGCAAAATAGTTCCCCTAAGGAAAAAGAGGTGCTGTAAAGAATTATGCAAAGCATCAAAAGGTGGAAAACTGGGTAAGCATGGCATTGAAGGATGATAAAAATGTGGGATACTAGGCAGCGGTAAAATCTATTCACTCCATCAAATAAGGACCACGTTAATACATTTAACATGTCACAAGGACACATATAAAGATAGTCATTGACTGAAACCCTTAAAATTCATTTCACTATGAACCCTTCATGACACCATATCACAACTGTGTAGGGAAACAACGTAAGTAAATGAAAATGTTAGACCATGTTTGATTTAATTCTAAAGTGCATATAAATATTGCTGAGGAAAAATATACCCATGTATGCATAAGTGATACTGCTTTGTATTAGCATATTATTGAGAAGTAAATCTTTTTCTTCATCTTGATTCACAGATGTATGTATCACTATGAAGTAACATTAGAATTACTTTTGTTTTTCTCAAATTAAACCAAAGAGCATCATGCACTAAAAATTCAGGTCATAGCTGTAGTCATGCATGAAAATTGAGAATATGAGCATAGCTATTAGCAAATCTATGAAACATTTGGTCTGAACCTTGGAACACTGTGTTCCTGTGAATAAAGAACATGTGGTGTATTATAAATATTGTTGTTTTTCAGTTGTTGTTCCTTCTTTCACTATCTCGAAAGTTGGCATAAAGGTTTTAGAACTCTGTACATTTAAGAAAAAAAATATTTTTCATGAATGAAGGTTCACTGAATTCAGTGAATGTCTGTATTTACTAGTGAAAAAGAGTGACAGCTGTGTTTAGTGTTTTACTTGTTATATTATCCTCAGTGGTATATAATAAAAGATCTGTCATACCGTGAATGTCATGTCTTTTTGGCATGTCTAGTTCATTCTACAGTTCTTACTGAGAGGACATATTTTGCTGAAGAATAGAATCTACGTTGCTCTAAATAAAAATACTCTGTGCAAAAGATGGATTTATCCAAATTAGCTGTTCCCAGTGTGCTCCAGCAACATTACTCTTGAGCAAAAGTTTATTACTGGCAGTGTGAATGTAAGCCCATCAGCATCTTGGAGATTTGCAAAGATCCATTATCATCAAAAGCTGGATCTTAGGCAGTGCTCCCTAACATATGAAAAGAAACTTAATTTGGGAATGGCTGATGGGATGTTTGTGTCAATGCCACTTTAATCTAGGTTCCCAGAGACTTCCTCCCTAAGCAATTGAGAGGGACAGACACAAGTTCCTCCAAAAATGTGGTTCTTTAATTTTTTTGGTTCCCCCTCCAGAAACTATAGAGGGGACCAGTGATAACCTCCTACAACTAAATTGGGTTCAAGTATAATTTTAAGGTTCCTCTGCCTATTTGTTACCTGATGTACTAATTAGCAGAAGATGCAATGACTGTGTTCTGCCCTCAGCCTGCAGAATCCCCTGCTCAATTTGGAAAACAGCACCAAAGTTAAGATTTGAGCATCTTCATAACATTAATAATTTTACATCTATATATGTTTCTGTACATGCATCTGTTCTGAAGAATCAAAAAATCTCCAAACAAAAGAACCAGAAATGTCCCTAGACCATTCAAGCTACCTTTTGGTGGTTTTCCCTTTCTCCAGCTCTCACGTGTCTGCAGAACCAAACTCAACATTTAATTCTATCATGCGGTATATTAGATTAAAATACTATTAGTAAATTAAGATTCTTCAAATTCATAAGATATTGGTAAGACCAGATGTCCATGCACAGCAACTATGCCATTTCACATAGCTTGTACTGATAAATATATTAAATAACAGATCAATAGACAGATGCATATGTTTGTGTGTAGACAGATAGATACAGATCTCAATACAGAGATAATTGCAAAAAAATATATAAAACCTACATATATCTGACATGAAGTATAAGGTTAGTTTAAGACTACAGGCAGACAACGATACATTGCAACTTCTGTTCTGACTTACCATCTTCATCAGTCAGTATATGCAGAGGTGCACTACGAAGGCCCTCCCCTGATGTGGTACTAGCAGACACTTCTACAGTATATTCTGTATACTTCTTTAAATCTAAATAAAGGAGAAGAATTCAGTAAACTAACCATTCAGTGGGCCAAATTGGGTTTTTTAATGGACTATAAGTTGTTCTGAAGTATTGAATAGTCCCATAACTTACACTGACCTGTGTCTTTAGAGACTGAAATAAACATTAGGGAAACTTGAACACAAAGTATTCTGCATGAAGAAAAGAAGAGGCAAAGCCCTAATTACCAGTTTATAATTCATATTCCTAGAATGCCTTACAGTTTGTCCTTGGCTGTACTCTGAAAAGTCACTGGTTAAGGTACTGAGTTCCCAGCATTAACTGCTGTGTCATGCCTCACTAATAACGATAGAACATAGAAAAATATGCAAAGGGGAGTGGAAAGGGAAGTATTTATTTAAATCCATAACAAGATCAGAAAGATATGTAGGTGACTTGACTGTTTACTTTGTTACGATGATAGATATGCAAAGAAATCTATTGAAGTTCCTTGTACTTTAAACATGAGATATATGTTAGACTCTATACCAATTGTGGCCTGTTCCACCACATTACTGCAGGCCACAACAGGCTACTTCTCAGGAGAGGTAGCATCTGACTTTATGTAAGGACAAGAAGGATCATGTCCAACCAATAAACTAATTGATCTGCATCAGTCTGCTGATCCCTTTCGAGAACAATGTCCAATTTCCATAAGTTGCAGATCATTATATACTGGCCTGTAATATGTAGCGTCAGAAGAGTAGTGTTTATGACTCTCTGATCAGTTCCATTAGTCCTCTTGAGATATATTGTGTAGGTCTGTACGATTCCATTGGGAATAGATGGTGGAAAAAATGATAATTCAATTTCTATGGATGAGATGTTCCTATAGGTTATGTTTTCTGGTGCAGAATCAGGAACTAGAAGACAAAATTTATACTCATAGAAGATTCCAGTCAGTTTCATTGATTTGATAAGCATTTTCTTAAACTGGTTTAAATGAAACACTTTTTCCTTTTTTGTACAAAATAAATTTTAAAAGAGGCTGAATTGGAAGACGAAAAACCACATGACAGACACACACTGTAACAAGATATGGGTCATTCTTTAAAAAAAAAAAAAAAAGTGATGGAAATCACCTTAACATGCCAGATAAAAAAATCCGGAGTATGACACTAAACTTTCCTTCTAACACCCCATAATTATCACTGCAATCCTCCAAGTTAACTATTGTTAGGAGATTTTCCTTGTTGCACTGCCATAATTTACACTTTTGTATCAGCAGCCTGCATTTTCTTCCTTTTCCCTGGGTCATCTAGAAAACTGTATGAATGATTGTATGGAAAAACAAAGGAAGCCCAACACATTGCTGTAAGGGCCCTGAGAGCATCCCCCCTCCTGGAGTTTTGGCTGCTATGGCTCAGGGCCAGCCTAGCAATAGCGTAGTCGAGGGCTGCCTCCTCCTCGCTGGGGACATGCTCCCAGGCAATGCTGCAGTGATGCTGCAGCCAAGGTTGACCACTGGCCCCTGGGAGCTGCTTTTAGCTGGGGTTCTCATGCTTTGTCTGTCTGAACTACATCTTCTGCTGCATCGCTGCCACAGCTGTGCTTGGCCATGGACCCACTGATCTAGTCCCTGACTTGCAGCCCGATGTCACATCCTGACCTCAGCTTGGCCCCATCACTACAGACCTGCCCAGCTGTCACTGGGCTGCATCTGACTTGGTTAGTGTCACTGAACCTGCTGACTCACTTTCCTGGCTCAACCTGCCTCGTCACCATGGAGTGCTTGTCAGTCTGGACTCTGGGCTGCCTCTGGCTGCCATCGCCAGGCCTGCCCTGCTCCCTTCACTGGGGGTGAGTGGGACAAGTTCTGGCTAGTGAGGCCCCTGCCCCACAGGCCCAGGGACACCCTCAGCTCTTTGGCTCCCTGTCCCTCATGGAGCAGCTGGCCCTTGCTGTGTCAAGACAAGTAGGTTTTGTATGCACGTGCCTGCCTGTCCCCAAACAAATACAGAAGTATGTTTTCTATTATCCAAAATTGGTCTGATAGCATAATATATCTTAGTCCAGAAAATCATAATAATACAATGACAACACAATTTGCCCAAAAGGTCAAGTCAAGCATGGGCATGCTTTACGATGCCCTAAACATCCTTGTAAATGTACTGATATTTGATGAAACTCTACATTCAAAAATATAAATAATTTCTGCTTAAGCAATATCCAGAAAGGGAATAAATGCCATGAGAGGCAGTGAAATCAGCCCACAATTCTTCCTAATTTCATGGTAGAATAGTAACAGAGAACTCCCAAGAGCTCTTCAAACACACCAGCCCATTAATAGGTTGTGTTTCACTCCAAATGCTCTATTCTCTGGATCCTCCCTTGTTTTTATACTTCTTATCTCAGAATATGTTTTTGCAGCTTCTCTATCACAGGCAGCTGGAATTCAATTTTTTACTCTGAGCATTAGGGGAGTTAGGCACTGAGAAAGAACTAACTGACTTAAAATACAACTTAGACAAAAGATGGATGTCTGAGTTAAAAAGAGCAATAAAAAAGGCTATATCTAAGGACATTGTATTAGTTGGGCAGGTGCCTACATATCTATGGTATCTGACCAAAAAAAATCCTCAAAAGTAGCACAATGTCTTGGCAGAGCTAGCTTGGTGCTTCTATTATGACTACTGATTCATGCAATCTAAAAACCAGGTTTGTGTCCCTGTTCCTTAAGGGCTTGACTTGTTAGGCAGGCCTAGACTACAACTACTTCACACAGGAAAAATCAAAGTTCATTTCGGAAACAAGGAGGAGAAGGAGCTCATAGTGATTCCACTGTGTCTTAATATATTATATATATAAATAATGAAGGAGCGAGAGCATCTCCCTGCCCCTTCTGAGAGACATCAGTATGTGCATGCCCGTCCTCACCGAGAAAAATGTGATAAACAGAGCATGCTTAGTTCCAGGGCTAGCTCAAAGTACAGATAAAGTATGCAGTTGTCTGAGGTAGCAAATTGGTGAAGATGGCAAAGGGCCCCCAAAAATGGATGATCATCATACCAGTGCTACCTGGATGTGGCTGAGTCCTAAAGGAAACTAACCTTCATCTGTCTGTCTTCCCAGTCACCTTTCACCTGAGTCTACAGCTTAACCCAAATATCTATTCCTCCATGCAAACCATTATCCTTGGTATTTTCTCCAATACCTCTCCTGTTTAACTCCACTGAAAATTCAGTGACCCTCTGTTGATGTTTTATATTCCTTTCCCTACCTTGTCCTATCTTACAGCTACTTATTTAGGTCTCTTCTAGTGCCTTGTTGCACCTCTTCAATGTTCATCCTTCCCAATCCTCACTTCTAAATTTACTTTCCTTTCTTGGAAAATCTTCATCTACTTTAATCCTCTGCTATTTTTTTTTATCTGTACCATCTCCAAAATATTTCTAGTAACATAAACAACTTTGCCTTCTACCAAATAGCACTTGTCTGTGAATTTTGATTTTTTAAACATTAGGATTGAATTCTTATAAAATTTCAGTTCATAACTTGAATTGCAAATTGCACTCACTTTTTGAAACCCCTCCTTTCCTACAAAGAACTATTTTCCTGCAATACTCGACGAATCTTCAAGGACAAAAAGTAAACTATATGAAGTCCATCAGGCATAAAACTTTCCACTGTTTTCTTTACTTCTTAATCTTACTATTTCATTTTTTTTTTTGCTTTGTATATAAAAGAGAAAACAGGGTTCAGAGCAAACACATACTTGTAAAATTAATTAAATTGATCTCCTGGGCATCAAAGGTCACCATAAAGCAGTTGATTGTGGAAAATTTACATTTTAAAAAACCCTGTGTACTCACCAGTTTCAGAAGTTCTCACCAGAAGTGGGAAAGATGACTGATTCCCATGGCCAAGTCTGGTGAATGCCCTTACAGAGATGTTGTAGAGAGTATATGGCTTCATTTCACTTAGTGATATACTTGTAGATGAGGCATTTTTAATAAATAAATCATTGGAGTCACTGTACAGAACTTCATAGTGAGTGATGAGACCATTAGGCTGCTCAGGTGGTAACCATCTCAGATTTATTTCTGTTGCAGTTACATTTATTAACTCTACGTTTTTTGGGGGGGAGTCTGGTTCTGCAATACAGAAATCAAAGAGAAAAAAAAACTCCGAGACTTTCAATTAATTGAATATAGGACTGATCTCATAAAACTATCAGACCCTTACATCTTAAAGGTCTTTTCCAAGCTAAACGATTCTATGATTCTGTGATTTAGATTAGCTGAAAAGGACTACACTCACTCACTTTCCTTCTCAAGGCCTTACCACTTTTTCTCTCAGTTAATTTTCTATGTCTTCTTTTCCACTCATAAAACCAGGCATCTTTTTGCATCCCAGACACTTTAGTTTTTCTGGAATTTCTTTTCTCATCCACTTATAAATCTATCCAAAGCTGCATTTATTAAGAAAAAAATCTCTTCTGTCTACTGCTGTCACGCAGACTGATCCTTCAAATCCTCTCACTGTCTTCCTCAAATTCAAGTTCCTTAAATGTAGCTGAATGCCATATTACTGCTTTCTTCATAAATAATCACCCATCTTATTTCACTCAACCAACCATTGAACCAAGAAGGGGACTGTACGCACTGTAACTAAATTTCCTTTACTCATACAGCTGCTAACTGATGACCATGAAGACCTCAGTGTAAATCTCGCATGTATTGGTGTGAAGGTCATGCACAAAACAACTCCAGCTCCAGGGTAGTGTGTTGGCTAAATCTACTGGCAACGTATGAGTTCATGTGACTCCAGTGAGCTAGTAACGCTTGGAAGTGTTGAAGGAGTGAGTGGGCTGCACTTATGAATAAAATCAGCTCTGAATGTCAACCTTGATTCCTCTGAAGGGCTTCATCACTTCACCCCTGAAATAACATGTCTATAAATGGGTTTTTTAAATGTACCAAGAACCCAGGATTATGCGATTCAGTCTGTGTACAAATACCTATATCCAGATATTTCAGAATGTATAATTAATTTTTTTGTCTTAAAGGTCTCACAAACCACTTTCAGTCCTTATTTCTGAGCCTGTGAATGAAAAGTATTAACTGTAACAGATCAGTCTTCTGGATGACAAGACTGCCCACATGGATATTTCCCATGTGAAGGAGCTTAATTTTCAATTGAAATGCATTTTGCAATTTATCTGGCATGGTAAAGTATTTAAATGCAACAGCCTAGTATCTTCCAATCTAATTTATCTACGACAGATGTAGTGAATCTTTTATTTGGAGATCTCTCTCTTCTCAAGAGTCAAACAAGTTGTTACTCTTAGGTTGGCTAAAGTTAGGATATGTGAATCTCAACCTGAATTACCTTGGGAAAACTAAAGAAAAACAAGAAGAAAAGAGTAGTTATACATGGACTTATAAAAAGGTAAGAATTATTGGTGGTTTTCTCAACAGTTTCCCCAAGGCTTGCACACATCTCTTACCAGTGGATGAACTGTTGGCCTGAAACTCCACTCTGCACAAATTTCTGTAATGCTCAAAGGCAAGGAATTCTAAACTTAAAGAAAAATATATTTAGATAGGTAATTTTCTGTTCCTGTGATATGCCTTTTCTCTGCAAAAAACTAACAGCATGGAAGCATGCAACCTTTAAAAAAAATTATAAGCACTTTAAGTTTCGGTTGTTAATTTGATATTTTGGTTGATTAGTTATTCAAATCATCTAACCTTCATAAATCCTCACAATTTTTAATCCTGTAATCCTTTGTTCTCTTTTATTCCAACTTAATTATTTTTCCTGTACTGTAGCATATTTGGCAATGAGCGAGATAAATGACAACTGGACAATTACCTTCTTTATTACTTTGGTAAAAGCTGGAAATTACTTTGCTGAAACCAGTGAAAATATAAACCTGATATAAATGAGAAAAGATTAAGGTTTAATAATCATGACTCTGCCTTGTAAATCAAATCCCCATGTCCTCTTTGCAGAGGCCAATGGCAACTCCAGAACCGCCCCTGTGCCTTCCTGGGTGGAGACTGCCTTTCAAGCAAGCAAGGAAGATGCAGAGACCTTCATAAAGTAATATTATACCTGACATTAAAATTATTGTTCACTCTTAAAATGAATAAAGTCCCAAACCTGTACCAAACAACTGCATATATCATTCAGTATTAAAGACCTCAATCAGCAGCTCTGCTTATAGACAGCAATATGCCCTCTGAATTGCTGAAAGCTGCCATTTCCAATTGCTTCAAAAAAAAAGAGAAGCTGGAGTCCCAAAGATAAATGATTATGGCTTAGATGGGGTCTAGAGACACACTGTTTCCAGTGAAGGAACCTCAGCTCTGCAGCTTTCTTCCCATTTGTCTTTCAGAGTTGGAAATTAGTTGATTGCTGGTCATGTTGCAGCTTTCAAGATTATTTCTGGCACTTACCTAAAAATACGCTGAATGAAGTCACTGACTGATAGAAGACTAATAATTTCAACAAGCATTGATTTTATTTGTACACTTTCTTCCCCTCCTTATGTATGTGCCCAGTCTTCTGAAGAAGCGCAAACTTCAATAGAGAAATCAAATCATCATTGCAAACAATTTGCTTACCATCTTCAGGGGTTCTCACGAAAACATCATTCTCCTCAGACAAAGCACTTTCTCCAATTGCAGTAGAGGCTGCAACTCTCATTTTATAATTTGTGTATTTTTTTAAACCTAAAAAGATTAAGTAAAAAAATCTTGACTGCTGGCTTCGTAAAGGTATTTTTTTCCTCATAGCTACTTATAAAACTATAAAAATGGTTACTGCTCTAGGAGTTTTTGATACACATTTGTCACCTAAAAGACAGAATATGTATAATATTTATTTGGGGAGAGCCAAATAAGCACTCAGTCAATCAACAGATCTTGAAATAAGTCAGCCAGCTTCAACCCTGTAAATAGCTTTAAGAATTTATTTGTCAAAACAAAGGATGTGTACATGTACATCCAAATATGTGTTTTTATTCTGTATGCATTACTCTGATTAGCATAAATAAATGCCTGAAACCCCACGAGGAATGCATTTTCTTCAATTACTATCAAAATTATCACCTTAGAAGAAGAAAATTATTATTGTCAGACAAATACTGTGAAAAAAATTCAAGTTTGAAAAAGAATTGACAACTTAGGAATGTTTTCCTATGTGGAAAGAAGACTGAGGGAAAAATTCCAGGGGGAAATCCATTTCAGTAGCGTTCACAAATTACTACTTGGCACATTGCATAAATTACTCTCCTCCCATCTCACATTGTCTGCATACATACCCCACCACAGTAGACAAGTCTGTCAGTAGTGTCCCAACCTTGCTTTTACATGCAGTGGTGTTGTGTGTGTTTGGATGGGGGAGATTTGGTACACCTACCTTGCAAATGGATAGATTACATGAAGTTGGAAAAAATGATTTTGTATAATGTATCTGCAATTTATAGGGGTTTTTTATCTAAATCAAATGACACTGTACCTGTCATAAGTAAGCTGTTGTTTGAAGTTGTTGTATGGAATGCTCTTTTTGTATCCAGTTCCATCGCATAAACAGTATAATGAATGATTTTCCCATTAGGATTTGCTGGAGGATCCCAAAACAGCAAAACAGAGGAGGAGCTAATATTCTTGTAAGATATATTTTGTACTGAGCTTGGAACTTAAAGGAAATCAGAAAAATAGAACAGTAAGCAAATAAATTGTTAAAAAATATTTAAAGGTTCAGTGAAAGAAGTCATGTATGTTAACTTTGATAATATCAGAGTTACAACAGTTTACCTTGTTCACGTGTCCTGACCGTAAGAACTGATGGTGGTCCTTCTCCAACAGCAGTGAAAGCAGACACACTGATTGTGTAGTCTGTGAAAGGTACGAGGCCCCTTATAACATATGACAGTTCTTCAGCCAAAATGTTAATGGTATATTGATTATCTGTGATTAAATGGAGAGAAACAGTTACCTACCCATAAACTCTTTTATTTTCCGTTTGCATTCTAAACTCACTTTGACATGGAGACCTGGAACTACTTTATTGCAAAAGAATTAACTTACACGGTAATTACAAAAATATAAAGCAAAGTTTACACTTTGCCTCTCAACTCAACCAAGGAGAGGCTATTAAAGGCCCATTTGCATGCATACACTAGATAGATTGGCCTATGTGAATGAATGAATGGGCAAGAACCAAAACCATGAGGTTTATACTGACAGCTACCTACAAAAAAAAAAAAAGAGAGAAATCTAGGAACTAGGAAAAGGCGTACTTGCAGATGGCCTAGTCTCTCCAGTGACTTCAGAACCATGGCTCCTAGGTTGATGGAGCTTATTTTTGTTTTTAAATGTTTTTAATTAAGAAAGATTCCTTCTTCCTTGCCCTCTCAACGGTGCTATAACAACTGTACTTGAAATGGCTCCCCTCACAGATCCCTCCAGACAGGCATTTTTAGCGTAAAGAGTTGCGGTCACCAGAATGAAAAAGTTTTTGGTGCATCTGCAATAAAGTTCAAAGTCAGCTGCAACCCAACTGTGCTAGTCAAAATCATCTGTTATAAAGCAGCCATTATGCCACTGCAACATGACAAAGTGTGGGTGCTTCACATATCTGAGTATCAGGCTCAGAGTTCCGTGAGACCAGCATTAAAATGGACGCACCTAAAAATCAGCAGACCCTGCTGAAAATTTGGCTGTCAACAGCTTTAACTACTATAATAACTACTATAAAATACTTGTATGCTAGATTACAACAACAGACGCTGTCTGAAATTAATTTTTCAGCAACACAGACATCTTTTAGCAACTCAATACCTCAAGCAGAATGAGGCCATAAAAAGAAGATTCACGTTTAAATCACTGTACATTTCTCTGTATGACAAAGAAGATTCTTCAGGATTAATATAGTACAGAAAAGATCCACTGTAGCTTAAACTAATGGATTAAATTTTGGTGTTAGATACTGGTGTATATGGAGGAATTCAGTAACTTTAATAAAAAAAAATCAAAAAATAAAAACTTTAATTTCTCCGTACTGTTCAAAACTCACTGTAAAAATTGAGTGGTATTTTAAGTCCCTGCGTGTCAGCTGAGGTCCACTTAATGATTTGTAAATATCCATACTTGGTAAAGAAACACTGGTCCATTGATAATACAGAACAAGTGTACACACTAATGACATCACCGTGTCATGGGGTCATCTCCACCTGTTTGTCACCCATATAGCAAAGTTGTAACTTTTTGACCTATTTACCTTCACTGACATTTGAAAACCTATTAGTCAAAGGCTTAGAGAAATCAAGGTCTCCGAAGGGCTTGGAGATATGTTAATCCCTGACAATCACACCTGCTTTGGCAACTGTAATAACTGATTGTCTATGCAGCTTGGCTGATGGCTTTCGGGTGCTCCTTTCACTAGGAAGAAGGTCAGCTGGGTGACAAGGGGCTAGTTCCTGCCTGTGTGGCATTCCCATTTGCTTCACAAGGTT
Source organism: Gorsachius magnificus (assembly GCA_034008185.1). Taxonomy (NCBI): domain Eukaryota; kingdom Metazoa; phylum Chordata; class Aves; order Pelecaniformes; family Ardeidae; genus Gorsachius; species Gorsachius magnificus. Next base: position 173,669,293 of record CM067081.1, read on the forward strand.
ATTTGGTAGTAAAAAAATCCGACTCCAGCAAATGACCCATTCATAATTTGCTTGAACCATGTGCTAAAGATCATATCTAGGACAGTGATGGAGGTCCTTCAGAACAAAGGAGCAGATAGAAAAATATCCTGAAATATCTTACCCAAAGCAGAATGTAATTCTGCAGCTCCATTTATAGTAGGCAAATTATCACCAGATACACTTGTAAATATTACCGGGGAAGCTGTCTGAATGCTGGGAAACATTTCAGCTGAACCTTCATATAATTCATTGGCCATTTCCATTGATTTCCAAGAGGGAGAAGGTTTGATGTTTTCATTTATCATGTATGGTTCCAAAGAATCAATGAAATACTAAAAATTAGAAATATAAAAATAAATCAAAAACCTCATAATCATTAAATAATTTAATTAAATGTATATATAATATAGAAATAGTGTCTGTATATTTGTGCATATATATACACACACTATATATAAATGTTGGCATACAAACGATTACAACAATAATTAACTTTGCAAAATACAATATTTCCCATGAAAAAGCTCAGCTGCCAGTAGCCTACGATCTTTTATTCATGTTTATTGTTTAAACAAACAGTACATTCTTTTTTTTTAATTTCTTAAAATATGGGGTTTATAATAAAGTGGCAATTTTAGAGCAAGGCCTTTCACTTTAATGCTATATCCTTTGAGTTATATTGAATAGGTACATGTTTAAGTTCAGAAGATTCTACTTGTACTAAGCATGTTCTGAAACAGGTTTGTAGGCACTCAAAACAAGAGGGCTTCAGGTGCCTCTACTAGGCCCTAAGGAAAAGGAATTAAAGGTTAACTAGATCACTGAGAAGGAATAAGGGGAGGGGGAGAAAAGCAGAAGCTGATGAAATAAAGGGGAGAGGGCAAATAAGGGAGTATATATGTGAAAAGGGAGAGTGAAAGAGAGGTAAGAGATACAGAAGTCCATAGGACAAAAAAGGGGAAAAAAATTGGAAAGGGTGGGGAAGGGGGCAAGAACTACAAAGAGGGAAAAAAAAAAAAAAGATTAAAACGGTGTATGATCCCCGAAGGGAGGTCCAGAAGTCCAGGGAAATTGAGCGGCATCTGTGAACACTCCCCACTCACACATATGGCCCACTTCACTGCCAGAAAGAGATGCTTTTACAGTGATGTAACTAATACACATTAGCCCTCTCCCTACAGACTCTGGGTGGAGAGAGGGCAAAGTAGCTTTTTTACTGCTATATCTACAGGGCGGTTAAACACAGGCAGAGATAAAGCATCAACCTCACCTAAGTACCAACAGGTAAAAGCCATATATGCCTCACCTTCACCAACATTTTGTAGCAAAAGAGTAACCCATGTGGAAATACTTTTTGCCTCTGGGGATTTTCCACTTATAAGATAACAGCCCTTTACTGCTACTAGTTATTGAGTACTGTTAGCACTGTGGATGTGACAGTTCAAATCCTGTAGATGCTCTAAGCTTGGGTCAGTGGGGTTCTACATAAAGTAGTGTTTGTCATGGTTTGTTTTGTTTTTTAATTAAAAAATTACATTCAATAAACTATAATAAAAAAGCAATGATGTTAAACCAAGAACTCAAAAATTAGGAAATCCCATCATTAAAACGTGTCTGTGCAGACAATTTTCATTTTTTCTGTGTCTGTACTATGATACAATCTTTAATTATAGAGTTATATACTCTCATTTCCCAAGGATGCCTGCTTGGTTTAATGAATGGATCCTTATCCTCACTTTTTTTCCCTTTATCCTTTATTTAATATTTGACTCTAGGGCTCTATTTAATGTATACCATTCAACTTGAAAGCAAACTCCTTCATTGAGCTCTACATCAAAAACTTAGATTCTGTGTCAGATCCAGGGAAAGACATCATTGACTAAAAAAAAAAAAAAATTATTCAAACTTTGGGCACCTATGTTCAAAATTAAGACCAAAAAGCCCTACCTCAGAAAGTACCCAATCCTGAGCTCAATGTTTGCAGGGGTCTACAGTTCTGTGCTGCACATTCCAAGCTGCCCCATCTAAGCATGTAGAGCACATCAGCACCCAAAATCCAGAAGCTAGACTGATTGACAGCGTAAGTCTCCTAAAATATTTGATCTGGTAGATGTGCACAGATATCCTTAATACACAACCATAGCATGGAGTTCAGCATGTAGTATCAGACATGTAAATTCAAGGATACAAATGGGGGCAGAAAGTCTAGGGGTGTTTGCCTTACAAGCAGAACACTTGACCAGCCTTGGGAGACTTATGTCGAATTCACTTCTCCATAGGATTCATACCCACATCTTCTAGGAGCTTTCCTGAGTGGCTATCTGTGCTCTTACTGTTAGGTCATGCTATGCTGCAAAGAACTCAAGGGCTAGAAGGGATACTAAGATTGTGGGCTATGGCTTCCTGCCTTCAGTAGCTAAGAAATTCTGGATCATTTCACCAGAATTATTTATTGTTTTCATGTTGTGGAAACAGCATTATTGGAATCTCTTTAAAATTAAGCCAGAGAAAGAGGAAGGTGGCTTTTAAAAGCATTGAAAACTCATATGTGGTGGCTAATTCTATGGTTGGTATCTACTGGATAAGGCAGAGAAGCAAATTAATTGAGCAAATAAATCCATATTAAAAAAACCTAAATACCTTATTTTTTCCTTTGAGAATAGTGTTTTCCAGAGTAACCTCTGTTTCCTGCACATGTACTTTAACTCTATACTGGGTAATGATTCCATTTGGTTGTTGTGGCTTCCTCCAAACAATTTTTATATATGTGGCTTCCACTTCTGCTAGATGTAAATCTGATACAGCACCTGGGACTGAATATTCAAGAAACAACTCGATTTAATTAAACACCTCTGATTATTACAAGTTTTTTCAGCACTGCATGTGAAGTACAATAGGCATTTAATCAAATTTCACATCCTTATCTTTTGAGTTGCTCCTGTGCAGGTAGAGCACGTGCATGGTTTTTTTTAGCAAACAAGTTACAGTTCTAAAAATATGCACACTTTTTTTGATATATATGACCTATGTACAAATCTGTTCAACTCCTAAGATGATGTAAATTGGGATAGCTCTACTGAAGTCAGTGCACTGGAAGCAAGAAGACCTTTGCTAGCCTACTATATAGAACCTCAAGTATATTGAAAATGAAAGCTTAATTTTAAATTCATCAAAAACAAACAAGAATGAAGTAAAAAGCTGAAAAAAAAATTGAACAATACACCTTGTTCATTTCACTTTGTCCTTTAACTACACAGTAATAACGATACTGAACTTTACATAGGACTGGCAGAGATCAGAAACGTTTCTTTTCAGTAGTGTGATATTCAGATTTGATGTGAAAAATAATTTTTCCCCAATATACCACAGAAAAAGATAAACTTGAAATTACTTGCATAATGAAGGTTTCTAGATTTGGCATTAAAATGAGACATTCTATGTCACTCTTAAAAAAACCCGAACCTGTCACCAAAATCCCCTCTGGCTTCTGATGGTGAGATTAGACAGAAGATGAGCACGGCTGTACTGAGGCAGGCCATCTCTGGAAATTGTCTCTGAGAGCTGACAAAAGCAGACACTTTGGATACTTCAGGAAGCAATTCGATAAATGATAGGTGTTTCTCCTGCTGTTACACCTTGAGAGCAAGCATTGGGGCAATCAATGATTGAGAGGTTTTCTAAATTTGTGCTGTGTGGCATAAACACAACACAAAACCAACCATCTTTAAACTGGCACGAGGCGTTGGATTTCATGAAAATTAAGTCAAACGAGATTTTAATAAGAACCATTCGGAGCTGAATGAACCAGAGGGCCGCGGGGCAGGGGGAGAGAGGGGGCGGAATCCTGCCCTGTTCTTTCTCTTCCACTTGCTGCCATCTAACGGGTAAGTGGGGGACGTGCAATTTAATTACCGTATCTAAAAATAACTACTTTCATTCAGGCAGAAGCTATGTTTCTTTCACAATCTCTGAAGGCTTCTGAGAGCAAGAAAAATTAGTAACAGTGTGTGAACTCGAAAAAAATGGAGAAATAAATCGACATAACAATTTTTCAGATAATTTCTTTCATTAGCTTGTTATGCCTCTCTTATAAGACCCTTATAGCACATCCATTCTTTCCTTTGCAAAGTACCTAAAAGGAGTTGAAGGGAAAACTGAAACCGGTTATCGTGTCCAGCTCATTTACTTCACTTCTTTATGCTTGCTTACCATCTGCAGGAGTGAAAACTGTAAGGTTGGTCTTTGGCCCCACCCCAGCACTTGTCTCAGCAACAACGTACACGTCGTATGTTGTAAACGGCACAAGGTTACTAAACACAAACTTATGATCTTTTGTGCTGTTATCCAGAATATGACCTGGAATAAAAAATGAAGAGATTTCTAGCTCAAAAATGAGAACAGTCCATTCTTTGCTTAGACTAAATATAGCTGCTTTCCAGGATGATGAACAACAAAAAGCCATATTTATTTGTGAAAAAGCTAGTTTGGCATTAACCTCATTGGAGATAATGCCTGAAAAAATCCTGCAAAAGCATCTCAAGCAAATATGGGTTTTAAGAGACAGGGATTTTTTGTTTATAAATTAATGTCTATTGCTTTTCCATAAAAACATTAGTATACAGCTCATTAGCTTCTTACTTAAATACAAGCAGTTATAAAATTTCTTTATATATACATGTCTGAGTTAAAAAAAAATACAAAAACATCAGAACTGACTCATACAGTTGATTGTATACTACACGGGAATCAAAATCCTCCAGAACTCTTTAACAGAAAGAAAAAAGAGTAAAGGTAGTATACAGAATGATTTGGACATATAAGCACCTTAACTCAGCTGTGATCTTAGCATGTCATCTCTCCAAAAGAGTGAGGAAAGATGGTTTCCTTCACTCTTAAGAATATCTCATGTGAATTTCATTGCGTAATCTTCCTCATGATGGACAAACTTTTCCCCTAAAAGTAACCTAAAATCTATTACAAACTCTAATAGCAAAAAGGATACACAGTGCTGCTTTCAAATACTCATTCTTGACTGGCAGGGCACTAAGAATGCAAGCATAAGGTAATAATCACAAAAAAGAAAAAGAAATAATCCCATCAATTCAGACTTACCGGACGGTCCATACAGCTCAACTCTGTAACTAAACTTTCCTGTCACTGTGGTTGGTGGGTCCCACACCACTGAGAAAGACTTTGCTGTAATGTTGCTCTTGGCAAAATTTTGTGGTGGATCTTCTGGAACTTAAACAATATTGGAAAAAGTCTTTGAACATAAAATAATTTATATTAGGATTTCCAAGAACCACATACCAGACAATTAATTTTAAACATAAGCATTAAATAATCTGAAGGGAAGCTATATTAAAAGCACATCTCATTACAATGACTTATTTTTATTTCATTTCTTTTTTAAGGTAATGCTCCAAAAGGTATCAAGAGAGCTGGTAGTATGCAAACAATGCTTAAAAGGCAAAGGTGGCAGGGATTCTACCGAGTTTAGCATGGACTTCATCATGGTATAGATTACATACAGAAGATTCTCTCATGAGGTGCATTTTTCTTCCCTGAACAGGTTCTTTTTTCATACAGACAATACTTCATATTGAAAATTTCTGACAGTACTAATGATATACATTACTATCCAAAGAGATAAACCTGGAAACATTTAAGCTTGCAAAAACATTGCATACTTGAGCAATTTTCTATTTTCATGAAACTATTCACATAAATTAAAAGAATCCCTTACTCAAGTGATTATGGAATCCCATCCCTGTCCTTTCTAAAGTACACCTTACTGTATTGTTAATGAGAGGTTACTACTGAGATGAAAATCCAAATCCGAAGACAGTTAAATGAGGTGGAACCCAAATCTGAATCTAAGTACAACTAGAGGAGGTAGAAGATTTTACATCCATATAGAGTAAAATCAAATGTGATTTTCAAAAATGCTGCATACCCAAGTAAACTTATAGAAACTGCTTGATATAAATTTCTATGAAAATCAGGTCTTAATACGTCATGTGTGAGATTTAAGCGAATATGGAAATATAGACTGATCCTGTAAACAAATATGCAAGTCAACTAACAGACTACTCTTTAAAAGTACTATAGCCTTTTGTAAAAACTAATGTCCAAATGAAAGAAATGAAAAATCCTGTCATTCCCATACAGATTGGTCAGCAGTGACTATTTAATCATCCTTAGTTACACAAATTGCATCAGCTGCAATTGCACATACTTTCTGAAGTATCATCTTAAGAGCCCACTTTTTTTTCTTTGAAGGCTTAATTCTCTTTGTAGAAGTATCCTCCCCTTGGCAGCCATCCCAAGAAAGGAAATATTTGTATGCTGGGTTTTCAAAAAATATTTATAATGACGCATTTTAAAATACTGTAGAGAAGTAGCCTCTTCTTCAAAAATCAAAGCAAGAAAAATATCATCTTTGTCAAGAACACCAGAGAGCTTCAGCACAGCTCATATAATTCTGTTTGGAGGGGCAGAAATAATTTTCAACATTTTTAAATGGAACACCAATGAGCTATATAGTAGAGACATGTATCACCTTCCTCTGTGTGGTGAAATGGTCCTGACAACAACTCTATGTCATGCTCCCATGTGAAACGGAAAGTGATATTTGAAATAAATGCACTCTCCATCCTCCCACCTGCTATCACAAACTATAATCTATCAATTCCTCTCTGTCAAGCCTCATCTCAGACACTCCAGTGGAGGACTGAAATGTGAGGTTTGGGCAATACAAGATCCTGGTAACTCGGAGGTGGCTAGTTTGACACTGAAGAGATTCTTGTAAGAACCAAGACATTTGGAAAAGGGAAGTGGATTTCAGCAATTACAGAGAGACTGGATGATGGTGCCTGATACTGGAGGGGGGACCTGTGCCAGTAATTGCAAAGCAACACTCCTAAATCATTATTTTACTATATAGGCTATATAGATAAATACAAACATTTTAGCATGTAAAAACATCTTCCCCACTGAAGGAAATGAAAGGTAAGAAAATAAAAATAATGAGGCAAGACACCTATTAACTCATAACGCCTTCCTAACAAATCACCAACCAACTCTATGGCCAGCCCCTGAACAGGTTCCTTGGCACACAGGCATGCAGGCCTCAGAAGGGAGCACTTTAAAAAGCATCTGAATGCTCATAAGGTGAAGATCTAAGAGGTGAATCCAGAAGCTTGGGTGTGCCAGTGTGCTGCTGAAGGTCAAGAGGGCTGACTGCAGTTGTGCCAGTTGCTCTGGGCACAGCACACATCCACCCACAGCGACCAGTAAGACACCCTCTCTTTTCCCAGACCATGCTTTCATGGATGAATCCTGGCTGTTACAGGCACCCAGTAAGCAAGGACTGAAGATCTTATCTTTCAAACAGCTGACATCTTTGCATGTATTTGGCAGAACTAAACCCTATTGCATAAGCTTTTCACCACTTTCCAGGGATTTCTTATTACCACTGCAATCATCCTAGGAACAGGATGAAAAATAAACTGGAAATTAGTCCTGAGATCATTAGAACAGGAACTATCCAAAACTTCATTAACCCTAGACAGAACAGCAAACTAAGGGCATTTTAATTCTAGCAAAGCAATTCAAATGAACAGTGGTAGAACAGAATTACATTTCTTTTTATCTGAACAGTGCTATGAATTCTGGATGTATGAAAGTAACATCAAATCGTGTCATGCAAAAGAATGATGTACTAGCAAACAGAAAGCCAGAATAACATTCCTCATTCCGTTCATTTTCTCTTCATCAGTATTTTTAATTCTCCTTCCATTGTGCCATTATTTTCAGTTATTAAATTATCCTCAGTTTTTTATAACATTTGATCTGTCCTGAGCATGCTCTGGTATCTTTGACTTTTAATAATAACTGAACTCCCACTCACTGTACATTATTAGATACATTAATAGTTAGATACACTTTCAGTGGATTCCATCAGGTAAAATTAAGTAATCATGTAAATACAAGAGCGTGATACAGATAAAGACTGATTCGGACTGAAGTACCTTGCAACATAACTGATATTTTGAAGTTTTCATATAAATCTGTGAACTTTCTTTCCATTTGAAAGCAGTATATACCTGATTCTGGTGTCCGGACAATTGCACTGTCAATGTAACCTGCTTCAGTGGTAACTGCAGAGACTTCAAAAAGATAGGTGGTATATGGCCTGAGGTTAGTTATAACAAAGCTAATTGGTTCATTCCAAACAGAGCTCATTTGACTCAGTGCCTCTGTACTTGGTGTAACCGTAGTCCGTGAAGGAATTGTGGATTTGCCAAAAGTAGTTGAAGGAGTGGTAGTACTCCACAAAAATGATTCAGTGTTATCCTATAAAGGCAAAATATGACATATGATAAGCTGCATCTATAACCTGTAATTGTAAATATATGTAGATATATTTAGACCACCTTTAAAACAAAATCATCCAAAATTGCTTCTCCTTTTTATACTCAATCTCCAAATTTAGGTTGTCATTTCATTAGCTGACACTGCTAGTACATCCTGTTAGTGACAGTATTATAGTTTCCTGCCTTACACCAAAAGTTCTCAAATCTGACTGAACAGAAGCAACTGTCTAGGATTCATTTAATTATTCCCATATTCCATTTTCAGCATTCAGTCTCTCTCTTAAAAAAAAAAGTCCCCATGTGACATCCTACATGACACGTATGTTATTTTATGTATGTATATATATGTATATAACATACATATATCTGTATATAATGGCCAAGACCAGACAAGGGTTTCCTAATCCATACTGTCAGGAGACACCTCTGAAAAACTGCTAGACATTGCAATAACCAATGCTTATGATTCAGTAGGTGGCAGTCTCAGTGCTGAATTGAATCAGCCTGATGCTGGGAAACTTCACAAGGCCTAAGATTATCATCCAAATAAAATCTGAGACTAAAATCCTGATAATTTTATCATTTAAACTGCACTTTTCATTAAAGTACTAAGCCTAGCATCCTGGAAAAAATGGAAAAAAAAAAAGAGTTAGGCAACTCGACATCCGAGTAATCACAACACTCTGCTCAGAATAAAGAGGAAAAGGAGAATAAACACTGGAAAAGATAATTTTCTGCAAGAAATTCTGAAAGGTATACATTGGTTATAGGCCTGAATCCAGTGAATAGTCAAAATTCAGAAACTTTTCAATGTATGCTTATTCTAAGAACAACTCAGACTACAAACATTTTTTAAAAAAATCACTCTGCTAATAGTGGGTCTTTTTATTTTGATATGAAAAATATTTAAATAATGTTGAAATATCATACACAGAATAAAGCATACATTTAAAATTTAAAAAGCGTTAAAATCATACTATACATAAAAATAAGTTATTAACATTAACTATGTTTCACTTTTCTAATTGAATACTGTAAAAAAAAAGTTAAAATGCTGAAAAAAATTCAAATTTATCTATTTCATCATTTTCTGTTGAAAGGACACCAAATTGACCCTTTCCAAAAAATTTTACTTTATTTAAACTGAGCTTTTAAAGGAAAAGTATTCCATTTAAACTATTTTGGGCAGAAAGGCTTTTCTTAAACTGTAATATCCTGCCTTGAGCCTAAGTCTGTAAAGTATTTGGGATTGTTCTGAAAAGCAAGCCTCCAAATGTTTTATGTCTCAAAATTCAAATGTAAAACTGTATTCTGCAGCTTGAGTCTATTTCTAATTTAAAAGGTGTATATCACTTACATTACATTCTGGTAACCTCCCAGACAGAAGGTCCTCTACTTTAACCAAGACATCTTTCACTACAATTCCACTTCTTGCATGTTTCACACTAATCTTGAAACTAGTTATCTTTCCATTTGGTTGTCGAGGGAGAAACCAGATCAGATTTACAGCTGAATAATTTAAGGCTTCAACTGTGAGATTCACTACTTTACCTGGAGCTTGAAAACAAAACAAACAAAAGCAGTGAGACATACTTTTCTTCTCAGCACTGAAAAAAAAAAAATTCCCATTTTTGTTTGTAATGCCATTTCTAGCTTCTGAACCCTGAAGCAAATAAATAACAACCATTCCCAAACACATGTAAAGTAGCTGATATGCAACCAGCTCTTTTCCAATCTAGTTCTCAGTCTCATAATAATATAGTCTCATAATAATTGGTTTGGTTTACTTAAAAATATTCTTCCTAGAAGCAACTCATCTACTGTGTCAGAAGTAGCAAATTTTTGACTAGTTCTATTTGTTTAAGAGCATATGACAGCAGTGGGTGTTTTATTTCTCTTTACCTGTGTCATCTTTTCAACTGTATATAGATTTTTGCTGTCTTTAAATAGCTCAATTTAATTTGACTATTCACTATTACCACAGAAATGGTGCTATTTGTATCTGTAACAGTTTCCAAGTCCTTTTGTCAGAGCATCTGTACTAATCACAGCACAAAGGAATGGGATGCAGCATCTAAACAAGATTGTACAAGCTATGTGAACTTTCCTGAGAATTACAGTACTGTAGCTCTCTCAGGGCACAGGGAGTAGAAGTTCCTGCAATAGCTGGCCTTCGTACTAAGGAGAAAAGGGTTATGCTGCCTTAAAAATATGCACATATACAGTGTCCACAATTACAGATCTTCCACACCTGAATTTAGACAGATCCTCTAAGACTCATATTCAGCTCTTGTTTAGGCCCTGCTGAATCTTTTCCAGGTCTTTCACCCTCTTCCTCCTCCTCCCAGACTACAGCCTTTATATTTAAATAATTATATCTTCTGTCTAACTTTCCTACTTTAAACTGTATGTCTTCATGTTGATCAAGATGCTGGGGTTTCTTTAACCATCAAAGCAAGAGTTAAAAAAAAAAAGTTGAGAAGGTAAAAGTATAAATATAATATCAGTGACAGAGAACTCTCATCTAGAAATTGAAGAAACCTTCCAATTATATTTATATAAGGGATTTTAGCTTTAATAAAATGTGAGCAGAAATTCATCAAAAAGTAAAAATCTAATGTTCTCACACGGAGAAATGCTGATGCTTCTGTCACACATGAGTAAATAAAGCTCACAGAAATAAGGTTTTCTACCAACAATAACATACAAAAAATAGTTAAAACCAATGATCTTGCATAGCTCCACATGGCAAGTTTACTACCCCTTCTCATATTTCGTTTCAGAACTCATTGCATTATTCCAGAAATCTGATGCAGAGTGATGATTTCCTGCCATTAACTGAGATGTGTCACTGTGGTTTACACAGCCACAGAAACCAACCAGCAGTCCTAAACGCAGAGGGGTGGTCAGCACCATGGCAGCACAAATTCTATATTCCACTAAGACTTGTTCACCCCAACACAACTGGCCTGGTGCCAGCTCTTCAGCCAAGGCTCAACTGCTCCTGGAGTGTGAGTAAGACTACAAACACTAAATTAATAAAGATTATGCAAATTCTGGCTTTACATTTTTAATCCAAAACCATCAAGTCAAATTTTCATATAAGACATGGGGGTTTTTTTGGTTTTTTGTTTTCTTCATAATTAAGAAGTAAAAACTTAGTAAAATATAGTAAAATACATTCTGTGCTGGGCTTTGTAGAGAAGGCACTTGACTCCAGCAATAAACAAGTATGGCTTGACATAAGTAGGCAATGCCAGAGCTAATCCCAAAACAAAGTGTCTCCTAGTACTGCTGCAGGCAACAGCAGATGGGTCCACTTGATAGGTAGCTCTGCTCTCCTGTGACCTTGCTTTCTGGAAGCAGCCTACCTAGAAAGCGGCATAGGAAAACCCCAACAGAAACAAACTTTGCATGTAAGAAACCCCCATATGTGCACACCCTAAATGCTGTTACTAGCAAATACGACAAAATGCACCTTTTCCACTGAGTGAGAGAATATGAAAATAATTAGGATTTTGTTATAAATGCATCAGAATTTGTTCAAGTATAAAATGTGTCATGGATACATTTCAACAAATCAGAGCAGCTTTAATTAAAATAATTAGCAACTTTATTAAAATTACCACTTTCTGCAGTCTGAAAAAGAAAAGGATCACTGAACACTCCAACACCAGCACTGTTCTCAGCAGCAACCTACAGGGGGAAAAAAAAAAACCAGCCATGTTAGAGAATCTATAGGACACAGTTTCAGGGACTACAAAAATCTTAAGGATACAGAGAGATTCACCTTCTAGCTTTTATACTATAAATATACAAATGAACATGCTTTTAATAGCTGTATTGTTTAATTTACACTCAACATATATATGTGAAAAAATAAAATGGAAAAATTATGAAACAGTGTAAGAAATTGAGAAAACCGCGTGTGACTATCCACACTTCAAAAGTGCTGAGTCCCTTTTTTATGCTAAAGTCAGCAGCAAGAATAACACCAGTAACACTCCTTTTCCTTACCACAATTCACTTAAACCAGCTTCACCATTCCTATTCTATTTATTCTATAGCTTAAGATTGAAAATAAGTTCTCTTTTATTTCTTGAACTCCTGAAGGATAGCAAGAGCAGGCCAACCTCCCTCTGAGCAGAAACCCGAGGAAAGCATGCCTTTTGGCAGAAAGACAACAGGCCAGGGAACAGTGCATGCACTTTATGGTGGATGTGTCTCAATGCTCACTATCATAGCAGTCTTCCTGTGGAGTGGCAGTACATTGAGACTTTGGTAGAATTTATGGAGATAAACACAACAATAAGCTCTGTGATATAGACTTATTGACAATCTGACTCGGTGGTGGGCCATGGCATGCAATACTTACAAAAGAAAGAGGAATGAAGTCTAACTCCTTATTTTGAAAAGAAGTTACAAAGACAACAACAGGTAAAACATAAGCAAAATTCCAACAGTGATAGTGAGAGGTGTGTGAAAGAAGCAGCAACGCAAAAAGCTCTCCAGCAAGGTTAAAGTTGGCAGAGTCATTCCCTCCCACCAGTGTCAGGTAGCACAGGCATGGCAGTAATGCTGAGGGAGCTGACAGTGAAGATTGTGGGGACAGCAGGGCGAGAAGGGACAGATGTGCAAAACTATGCATGGATGGGAAAAAGGGCAAAGAGAGTGGAAGCAGGTCAGGAAGGAAAACTGTTCTAATCACTTCTCAGGAATAAACAGTGCATCTTTCAGAACACTGAAAGCACTAAGCCACAGCAGACATACAGCAAAGAAATATGAGGTAACATGGAAGACTTAATCTAGGATGTAAAGGGACATATATGCCTACAACCACTTCCCAATGCAGTGCATGCTCTGCTTGATGAAGGAGAATCTTATCACTGGCCAGCTCCTTCCTAAGCCATACAAACACCCCCTCCCCCTGCATGCACCCCTCGTGACTCCAGCCAACCCTGCCTACTTCCATGCCACAGAGGGAATGATTTGAAACGTCCTTAAGCATTGATGAATTCTACAGGAATTGCAATAGCTGAGGAAATTACCTGGAGATTTTCAGGGGGTTTACAGGCAACCAGAAAATTCTTAGAGTATTAAAATGACATTATCTAAATCTAAAGGTGTGTCCTCACCTGAACACTGATTTTTTGTTACCTCATCTCAAAGCAGGTACTGTAGAAAGGGTCCAGAAAGGAAAACTAGCATTAAGACAGACATGGAAACTCCCATTTCATATACGTAGTTTCAAGAGAACTCAAAGTTACTATGACATAAGTATGCAAAAATTTGCACGGTAAAGGTGTCAGCTACACACACCAATTAGCTTTGAAGAGAAATCAAAATAAATGCTTACACAATGTACTGTTAGCTTGTAGAGATCACTAACACAAAAAGCCATTATAGAAGAAAGCTTGGAAACATTTAAAAAGGACAAGTTTACTATGCAGCTAACAAAGTACTACCCAAAGTTCAAGTAGCTGCAGCTACATTTGGAAGGAGTATTAATTTTTGTGCTTCGAAGAATGTTGCCACTAATTATTTAAGTTTAGAAAAAAAACTTGAGTGCATATTTTTACAAAATTATCAATACTCAGATGTTCACAATTATTCATAGCTCTCCAATATTTAACAAATTATCCATTGTAACTGCTATTTCTTCAAAAAAATATTTTTTTCATTAAATGTAAAGAAATTAAGACCAGGCTGTTACAAACAGATTGGAAACCCATATTCAAAGCTTATAAGTTTTGTGGAACTGTACTGTCACAATATTTACCAGAAAGAATTTCTCAACAGGACCAAGCCTGGTATCCTAAAACAATAAAGAATTTTCATCTATGCAGAAGTCAAGAGGACTTTTAAATGACACAACAGGCTCCAGAAATTAACCAAAGAAACACAAGAAATTGCTCAAGAGAAGGAAAACATGTAATATTGCTTTTTGGCCACATCTGTGTGGTAGAAAAAGTGTTTCCACCTGAGTCATTATTGAATCCATGAGGTTACTCGTGGGTCAGGCGGTCAGGGCGCCCACCAAAGCAGTAGGTAACGTAACAACCCTTAGCTTGCCAACAGACTTTTATTCACTCATGAGAAAAGCCGTGTGGTCCCTGCTAGACAGAGGTTGTTGGGTCACAAGTCACTTTCCTGAGTCAAATTCTGCTCTAAGATCAATGTTTCAGGCAACAGCAATGGGAAGAATTGTCTCCCATATATATCAACCTACCACAGGGAAATTATTGCTAAGTAAAACTAATGATTTAAAATGTTGCACAGTTCTCTCAGGGAAGATTCATGTATGGAGGAAAGAATGGAATTTGCAAAACCTTTAATAGTTAATCCCACGCAAGTGCTACTGAGGTACTCAGAATTGCAAATTGAATTCTATTAATAACTTCATTTGTCTGAGGAGATTAATCTGCTTAAAGTCTAAGTGATGATACTTTTCTCAAATAGTAACTGAACTTTTTGTGTGGGGTTTTTTTTTTGTTTTCTGTTTTTTTTAATAGATGACTGGAGGCAGGAGATCAAAGGATAAACATTTCTCCAGCTGTGGATATATTGTCTTTTATCAGCATGGTCATCACAACTGGATTCACAGTGAGCAACTTTCCCACAATGGCAGGCATAATTACATTTTTACTTTCTTACACACACCCCCCACCTTTACAAAGAATCACTACGCATCCTTATTCCTAGTCTGGTCAACTTCAATATTTTTTTATAGGTTCGTGCTGTATGAACTTTCATGATATGGAATGAAGCAAATCAAACATCTAATTTCATTTCATTCTTGATATTGAAAAGAAGCACCTCTCCAAGGTTCTTATGAAAGAATAAGTCAGGTGAAGAACTCCTTGGCAAATATAGCCAGTTCATTTCTGTCCCCTTGAAGTCATTTATTGTCGAAGAGTTCAGAGATGGATCAGGAGAGCCTAATCTCAATGTAAACAAATTCCACATACAGAAGTCATGAAAAGACATGTACTGATTTTGCAGTAGATATTCACTGTGAATATCTAAGCAATAAAATCTATGGAAAGGGAACGGAAAATATGACATTTTTTATTTCAGGATATAACACTAGATAAAACTCCCAGGCTTAGGGAAACCAGGCTAAGGTGTTTACAGGCTACATCTAAACAGACATTCTGGCAAGAAAACTCCTTCTTAACCTAATTAAGTTTAAAATCAAAGAAAGATGTACCTACATGCTTTTCTGGCTGAGATAATTTAGAAATCTATATGTAATATCCAAAGTGCACCAGTGATTTGAAAGATTAAATCTCAATGAAAATGAAGGATTTAGTTTTTGAGAAAGCTACCCTTCGCTGTTTACTTTTTACCACATAATGCCATATGTCAATATCAATAGAAGAAACAGTGTTTTATTACAATTTTGGTTGGAAATTATTTAAAGTAGATTTAAACTCCACCACTGTAAAGAAATAGCTGGCTAATATATTTTGTCACATGGCAACAGTAATTAGCAAGGGCCTTCAGAAAACACTATATGGACCTACCATAAACTCACACAATTAACAGTAAATCAGAATTCAAAATACTAAAAGGCATTTGTAAAGCTTTTACCGTAATTTCATAAGTTGTTCCAGGGTTAAGACTGGTAAGAAGAACTTCCAAACTATCTGGCTTTGTTGTGACTTGTGTATAAGCTGTCTGCATCCATGGGCAGACCTCTTTATATTTAACAATATAGGAGAGAATTCTCCCATTTGGATGCAGTGGTGTATTCCATGACAGCAAGATCCCAGCAGAGCCCACTCGTTCACCTGCAAGGAACACAGGGGGCCCAGGATCTAAAGAAAAGAAAAAAGTAATTTTTTAATATATATATATACACACACACATACACACACATAAACCAGTTTTTAATTAAGTTTCCAGATAATAGAGACACTTTCACAGCTTCTATAAAGAAATTAAATCATCTGCCAGGATAAACCAGCAAAACTACTGAAAACTAATGTACTGTTGAATAAAAAGCTTTTTTTTTCTGGCTAGAGTCCTGTTAAAAAACCCTATTAAATAAATATTGGAATACCAGGAACATTCTTCTATAATAATGTAAAAAACATAATGCTCAATATCTTCATGGACAAAACAGAGTTTAATGCCAATTTAATATTTGAGACATTCTAGCATGCTTAATTTCAGTTTCTTTCCCTAAAACCATTCAAAACCAAACTGCACTCTTACAAAACATGTCTGATATGGCTACATTTTTTTGAAATGTCCCCAAAGTCTACCACTATACATATAAATTACGGTAAGGATATTACTCCAGGACACAATAGCAAATTTTTCAAAAGCTTATAAATTGTCCTCCTTTATGCTTTGTTTTTCCTTTTTTTTAAATAGCCAAGCTAATGGATGAATACAACTACAACTCACATCCATGGATGCTTTTTAAAATATCTGATAGAGAAACTCTCATGCTATCAAAGAATACCTCAGATTCAGTGTATTTTTTATGGTTAAAGATGAAAAATTGACTGTTCAAAACTGATTATCATTTCTCAGATACTACTGTGCATATAATAAATATAAAAAAGTATAGCTAAAAAAGAATCCACAAAATTTCATCAGTCATTATTAACTCACTTGTCACATTTGTTGTCACTGTTCTACTTGCAGGCGAACTGTAGAGTGAAGAAGAAACTGCAGCAACTGTAACATTGTATGTTGTTCCAGGAACAGTATTAGAAAAATCAGCCTGAAATAGGATTTATTTAAGTCTTTCACCAAGAATCATGAAAATTAAAAAAAAAAAAAAACAAACCCCAAAGGTTTAAGCATTTCATTACTGAAAGTGATCTGTTAATAAGCTTCTAGTAGTATTTTTGCAACAGTAAAAATAGTAGTTTACATCTGTCAGCCACAGTGCAGTATTTTTCCATCTTATTTAAGTACCCTCCATAAGATTTGTATAACAAAATTAACTATTAATTTTATCACAGAATCACCTATCAGTGTATCTGTAGAGGTTTTTCTGTATCATCATAATTACCAAAGTAAATATGAAGCATTATAAAATTCCTTTTTGAAAGAATAAACACAAAAGCAGCCTGAAAAACTTACAAGTTTTTGACCCTTAAGCTAGTCCACCTTTTGAAATAAACGTAATTAACAACTGTTTAGCAAGCATTTACATACAATACCTGTATCTCTGCAGTTCCAATAAAAAACAAAAGCAAAACAACCAGAACAATCATTATTTCTGTTAATATTATTATATTTTCCAGACAGCAGAATCAAAAAGTGCTCCTATTTCTTTTTGATGGCTTAGCAGTGAAATGTTGCCTGCATTAATGATTTAAGCACAGATCTTCCTGGCAAGTACACAATTAATGAGTCTGTATTACTCAATAGCTCTGCCCTTCCTTTGTTAAACTATTCATGAACCCTTGGATGACCGGCTGTATCCTTCTACCAGACTTAAAAAAAGTAAATTCACTACCTGTTGTTAGGTAGCAAACTCTGGATGCTGAAATTTGCTCTCACCAATTTTTCATTAATACTTTCATATTCATATTTGCATTAAATAGCTAAGGAGGCAAGTTTTAATTCCTCATCAGCACAGTGCATATGGAAAAGCTGGCCAAGCAAGTCCTGTAATAAAAGCACATACTTGATACTCCCTAACTCCAAGATCTAGGATAACAACAGAACCATGATCAGGAATAAGATCCACATAAAATCTGTCTACATGTCCGTATGGTAGTCTCCAATACAGTGAAAAAGAAGATGATGAAACATTGAAGAATTTAAGTCCCTCTGGCTTTGCAGGTTCTGAAAGAGAATTGTGGAATAAAAGACATTAACTTAAATAACCCCCTTTACAAATATATTATAGTTATAACTGAAACAAAAGCATCCAAGAACAGTTTACTTGCTACATGAAGGATAATTGCTAATTAGCCTGGATACAGCAATATACTATACTACAGTTCCTATACTACCTCTGAGACTTTGTTGATAATCTCCCAGCTATGGTGTGCAGGCATCCCTATCCGCAAGGAGAGCAAGCTCAAGTATCTCTGCCCAGTGTTCAGTTAACAAGGAATCTCTGCACAGTTCTGGTGTTTCTGCTATCCTCAACCTCAAAGTTAGCACTAGTATCTTCATAACCAGTGCCACTGTTGAAATTCAAGATATAGCTGGTGCTTGTTCTTTTGCTAGCCACAGGGTTGTTAACTCTTTTATACTTTTCATGTATTTGGAATCCCAGTAATTCCATGAAGTCCAGTGAGTTAAGTCCCCGGAATTTGGATATTTTACTCCTTTTATTAAAGCCAAGTTCCCACCTACTCCTGTCACACCATCTCGCTTTCTTCTGCCTTTAAATGCACCTTTAAATCTGTATCATCCACTCTAAACCTAATAATGAACTAGATTTTAGCTTCTTCAATAGGTCATTAAAACATTATCTACCTATAATATCGTACAATTTATCCATTTGTGCAATCCATAGCCATGCGTATCTGTCTCCTTTCTACTTTGGAAAGTACTCACAGCTAACAGCTGTCCCTATGCTTATCTCCCAGAGCAAGCCCAGTCAGCGATGCTATTCACATTTCAGATTTGCCACTAACGTTGCACTCAGTCCTCTGCCTTACTAACATGGTCCTTCAGAATTCAGACGAAATCTTCTAGTACTGTTTATACACTAATATCATACTGTGCAGTCTGAAGATCATATCACTTCTATCCTGCAAGAGCTCCACTCCTTTCTTATTTACTGTAAATCTGTTTAGATTATATATCTTTCATGAACTCTTTACACTGATGATCCAAAGGTGTAGAATCGTTTCAAACAGATTACTCCAGTTTTGCCATCAAATAATCTGAATTATTAGTATATCCAAATATTACCTTTAGATTTTATATTCAGTCTGTATTTGTCTCATATGTATGATTTTTAACTTGTTGCTTTAATACTAACAGAAAAAAATATATAATTAATATTATAACGTGGAGGTCTGCAAGTGTAACTGAGAGAGTAATTTCTTCTTTTTAGTATAATTTTATAAATTTTAAGTCCTACTGCTATCTTCAGTACTATTATTTCCATGGATCTCCACTTCCTTTAAAGCTGGATTTTATGCTTATAGAGGTCTTTTTATATAGTCCCATGATTAATCTCTGAGTGCACAGTTATCACAATACTTAAAGTCATCTCTTTACTTCAGCTGAATTAATTCTGACTCAGCAGTAGAAGACAGCATAAAAATGTCCTCATGGAAAGAGAAATTTAGCCCCTTGAAGCTCATGCTCTTCCTACTTTTATCCCATGACTGAGAATTACCCTTCCCACTGATGCTGAAAAAAAAGCCTCAGTTCTACCCTTCTGCAGATTTAACCACATCATCCGGTAATGCATATTTGAGTGTGGTTCACTCAAGCCTCATTGCACCTGCTCTTCTACAGTCCTCTTCTCTGTTTCATGCACATGCACACACACTTCTTACCAGCAGTGGTCAGCATATTTGTATAAAGTATACAGCCAGAATATTTGTGTAAAGCATAGTCAGAAAAATTTGCTGTAATAACATCACAGTTTCACCTACAAAAATACTACTTCATGTCTGCAATATATATTCTGGGTGACTGGATTAAAAATTAGTTGACGTTGAGTAGATACATCAGTGAATATGGAGTGCAAAATACAACGTGTTAATTTTTAAAAAATGTCAACATTATAAACCAGCAGGCTCAGCATCGCAATGTAATCTCAATACACTTAAGTAAAAGGAAGAACAATCAGGTCAACCAAAACTGACTTAAACCTTCCCTGCATTAGAAAAAAATATTAACTGCAATTAAAGTATTATAGCATTGCGGTCCTAGCTTAAATGTCAAAAGACATACAAGATTTTTTCTGATTAATTTTACCTTGAAGACATTACTCAAAACAAACGTAAGCATTTTCACCCCTACATCACTTAATTTTAAAGGCTCTCTTTGACCTCTTGCTTCAGTCCCCCTGACTAAGGCAGAAGCACCAACAGTTTGTCAAGCACTGATCCCAAAAGCAGACACAGAAATGTCGTGACATTTGGTCAAAGTAGTCAATCAATGACAACTTCCAGCACTTAGGTCTCTCTCATACCACCATGTCATTGCCACAAAAACCCCTATAAAAAGTAGCACAAGAAAGTAGTAAAAGACATTGATTGAGATAGTAATGGTGCATCTTTCTGCTCTTTAAATTTTGTCTGTATTTTACATTATCACATTACAGTAAACTGCAGACACATGTGTCAAGATTGGGATTTTGCTCCACTAAGTTTTAATCACAAATGTAGTAAGAAACAGTCCTTGAATGGAGTAGTTTACAATCTAACGTGTTAACTCTACAAACATTTGTAAACTGTTTAACTTCATTCACTCGCTGCAAAAAGCCTACTGAAATTAGGTAAGGTAAAACTCAACTTGTGCATAACTCTTTGCAGGATAAGACCTGAAAAATAATGAAAATACTAAAACTGGTCAAAAGAAATGCAGCACAGCTAAAGAAATCACATTTCTGGTAGTGTATCACTAGATGCAGGTTGAAGTAATGTATGTCCACAACCATAGCACACTATTACATGCAAGACCTCTTGCAATTTCACAAAGTGAGATGTACAAAGCTAAATATGCACCATTATTGACAGCTACCACTCACTGGCAAGGAGAGAAAGCAAGAAAACATACAGACCTGTGACAATTTCAACGAAAGCAGAAGCTCCTTCAATATTTCCTTTTACTCTTTGTAGTGTGAAATTATATATGCCCCCAGCAGTCAGGTCTGTAACACTGAAGTCAGTCAGTGCTCCTGGAATCCTGAACTTGTTTATAAAGGTGCTGTTTGATAAAGATGCTTTATAAGAAGTGAAGTTAGTCTCGGTTGGATTCCACATTAGAGTTGCAGAGGAAGTATTTACCATTTTTAATGTCAGACCGCATATCCCAGCTGGTTCTACAGGAAAAAATATTCAGATTAATAAAGAAAAAATTAATGAATAGTCCTTAAAATATAAGGAAAAGTACCATCTTTTAAAAATAAATGGTTTTTTTAAAATTATTTGAGGGTTCACATCATCATGAAATATTCATACAAATTGTAGAAGTATGTTTGTATGGATACATAGTAAACAGTGCTATTATGCTGCACAGGCTAAAACCTGGGGATGTGCCTCCTGTGTGCACGATGTAATTTATGGAAGAAAATTTCAGACTTATCAGATCTTCTGTAAGAACAGTAACATTACTCTCTGGCAAAACAGAATGAGAATGGAATGTTTTTTAAACAGAAGTAGAGATTTTATTCAGTTAGAAGTTTTCTAAAATATATCATAGGTCATATAATTTTAGAAAACTTCATCTTTTCACACAGGGATATAGTAAATCACAGTCTCAGTGATTATCCTTTTCGTCCTTTTTAAATATTCCTTCTGGTTATATTAAGACTCCTAAAACCACAGATAATTTACAAATAGCACCTCTGTTAACTCTGTTAATCTGTGTAGCACAGCTGCAGTTAGAAAAGAAATATGTTTCCATTCCTCTTTAAAAATGAATCTTCCAGATTATTAATTGATCTTGCCTGAAGCTTTCTGAAACCCACTAATTAGCATAACCCCATTAAGAGCTGGATTATTCAGCATGAAAAAAATTCTAAAAGTTTGCCATTAAAATGATAATCTCTCCATAATCTAGCCATATACTGGACTCATCCACAACACTTCCAAATACTTGCTTGAGGATAAAAAAGCACCTTAAGGACCATGATGATGATTATTCTGCTGCACTTTTCATTAACAAGAATCTACAGGACTAGATCTGGGTTTTTTCAGAGATTCACTTATCTTTGAATAATTAAATGCAGAGCCTCCTTGACTATTAATGAGTTATGGAGTTATAATCCAAACAATCCACAGAAAATCCATCAAAGAAGGGAGGAGGTCTATGACATGCAAGTATGTAAATCTGGCAGTTGATTTATTTTCTGATTACACTTAGCTGCTCTTCATCTGCTTTGGCAGTCCAGAATCCAATATAAATCTATTCCTTCAAGTCCCTGACACAAACAAACTCTCCTCTTTTTATGCTGTATCACAGGAGCATTGGAAAATCCATGTTTGCTCAGAGACAGAAAATGAGTGCAAGATACAGGTTGATTTTCTGGACCTTGTTAAGCTATCTGAAGCACAGTTCCTCTTACTCTTT
Organism: Gorsachius magnificus; assembly: GCA_034008185.1. Lineage (NCBI taxonomy): Eukaryota > Metazoa > Chordata > Aves > Pelecaniformes > Ardeidae > Gorsachius > Gorsachius magnificus. Next base: position 173,691,927 of record CM067081.1, read on the forward strand.
TAAGCATTCTGTGGCCTTGCACAGGAGCAATCCTCCAATCTTAAACCACGGGCTTACAAGAAATTAAGAATGCAGAAACAATTGTAAACAAAATGCAAGGTAATTCTTAAAGTATAGGGTGCTATTCTGGCAAGATCTCGTTCTGCTAGAGCTAGAAGAATTTTGTGAGTCCACCTCTTTTTTCCAAATGGGTATCTACAACTCTGTCTAGACTCCTCAACTTCAACCCAGTGAGTTACATACAAGGCTCATGTTTAAACAACTATCACAAAAGGAAGCAGAACTTGCCCCCCAAAGTTTAAGTTTCATTTTGAACTGTGTTACCCTTTTGAGTCACTTACATACAATGATTTAAATGTCTCTGAACATTTACTGTTTGTCAAAAAGAAGAAAAAAGACAAGTTATAGAGTATTTCCTTACTTGTGATGACTTTTTTCTCCACAGCCACAGAGGAATCCAAGCCTTTAATTGTCCTTAACTGAAAAAAGTATTCTGTCCCAGGGGCCAGATTTTTCACTACAGCTCTGCTGTCATAAACAGTTCTGGTAAGCAGCTTTTCATTATTCATCAGACAATACGAAAGCTATGGAAGAAAAATAACTTCTTATATCAGACTATTTCACTTCATAAAAGTAATGTTCAGAGATTCCAACTACCTGTTTATATAAAAATATTTACAGTATTTTCCAATTGTAAAGAAATAATAAAAAAAATCAAGAATAGGGCTTAAGCTTTATATTATGTTCCACAAGGTTGATCCACTAATTACTCTCAGATTCCTTAATAGCCCGGTGGTAAAAGCAGTGACTTTAATCTTTAAAAGTAAATGGAGGAAGCAAAGTTAAGTCATAGCTTACAGGTGACATGTTTTTGCTCTTGGAGGAAGGATAATAAAGTGTACTTTGACTGCTCAGTCACACAGCTGTACTGATGAGCTGTACCATTAACTACAAGAAGAAAGAGAAAATGAGAATAGACAAGGGGTAGAAGAGCAGCCTAAGGATTAATCAATAGTATGAGATAAATTTTTTTTATTCTAAAATGAAGACACTTCCAAAATCTCTGTACCTTTCTGGGAAAAAAAAACCAAAACAAACAAAAAACAAAACATAAAAAACCCCAAACAAACAAAATCAAACGAATCCACCCACCCAACCAAAAAATACCCATGCACTGTCCAGAGCTGAGATTCTGAAAAGAATCCCAAGGAATCAGCCACTTGAAAACTTGCTTGTGTAGAGCCACTGCAGAGAATAAAATTGCTGAAGATACCTAGTAATTGAAATTTGGGCACTTAACTTCTAGCAACTGTGAGGATTCCTTCTAACGTCCCAGGCAACTCTAAGGTGAGAAAAAAAATTCCTGTGATAGACCTTTCTGTGGACACAGAAAACTGTTACTGGAGACTGTTTCATACCTCCACTAGCGAAAGGCAAGATGCACACCGTGCCTGCCCTGCAGAGGAGGGCTTTAGGCAAGCATCTCCAGCACACACACATGGGTTTCTCAGGCGTGGCAGTTACTATGAGGAGATCAAGAAGGTTTGCAAATGCCTACATCAGTGTGTCCTGTCCTGTCACCCATTTCCTCTAAGATAAGAGGAATATTCTACACATAGCAGTGACCTGAAAGCACTTTGGTTCAGCTGCTATTCATCTCAGGAGGAACGATCCAATTCCCCTCTGTATATTTTACCAGCACAGTACCTGATAATACACACTAAATCTTGGAGACTGTCATCACCTTATTAGAATTACAGCAGTGCAAAATGCTAGAAGCAAAGCTATAGATTAAAGATTTACATCTAGTATAAACAAGTTAGGAAAGTACCTTTTGTGCACTCTTCGCTCTACAAACTACAGTATATTGCATAGAAAGTTGATGAGCTGGGATAATTAATTTTAAATGATTAGTAAAATGATCCCTTTTATGCAGGTGCGCTTTACTAAGCAACCAGTCTACTGAAGCCTTTCTCATTAAAGATTTAAAGATAAGCTCATTTATTCAGACAAAGCACTGTCTAATGTGGCTGCTTTCTCTATGAGATCCTGAACAATAATATTGTGCTATAAAGGTCAATATTACAGATGACAATTACTTTCCACAGGATGGTAAAAATAACCTGACCACATACAGAAGTATATCTGAACTGGTTCAAAACATGATTGAGAGAATTTAATTTAATTTTAAAATTTGTAAAAATACTCCAGGCTACATCAGCAAATTGTGCAGTGGTATGTTAACTGGCTACTCTTATTCATTCAGATCAACGCAGCTTTACACTCATGAAGATAGAAGAAATGTCAAGAAACTATACTAAGAATACTCACATTTCAAGTTTTAGGTAAGGATATGATCAAAGTCATGGGGAAGGGGGAGGAAAAGAATTGGGCACTCTAATATTGGGGTATAAACTGTGTAACACCATTAAAGCAAAGTACTTTGTTTCATGGTAGTCCTACATACTAAAGATTATCCTAGTTAAGTAAGCTAACCGTACAAGACTATACCTTGAAATCTTTATTGATTCAAATGACATGTTTAAAGAACAGTTTACTATCACAAAGTTTTATTGACCACATGTCTGTGTTCACACAGTGACTGCAAAATGCAAAGGAGAATACAAGACAGACTGCAAAAGAGGTTACAAAAGAGACTGGTTGAACGTTGTAGTGAAACATGATCCACAGATGAAGTATTAGATGTCACAGCGGATTGTTTCTGACCAGAGAACTGAAAGAACAGAAATAACTCTAGATTCAAAACCAAAAAAAAAAGTCAAAAAAGTAATTTAATTAGAGAAAGAGAACTACTTAAAAATGATCAAGCAAATTAAAAGGAAATTATGAGGAGCACCCAAAAGTGTCATGGTATGACAAACATTGAAATGCAACTTTAATACATAGTACACCACCCAAAAAGTTTGCAGATAATTTGCCACTACCCATCATATTTGAGAAGTCGTGGCAGTCTGGTGAAGTTCCCACTGACTGGCAAGGGGGAAACATAACCCCCATTTCTAAAAAGGGAAAAAAGGAAGACCTGGAGAACTACAGGCCAGTCAGTCTCACCTCTGTGCCCAGCAAGATCGTGGAGCAGATCCTCCTCAAAACTATGCTAGTGCACACGGAAAATAAGGAGGTGATTGGTGACAGCCAACATGGCTTCGCTAAGGGCAAATCATGCCTGACAAATTTGGTGGCCTTCTACCACAGGGCTACAGCATGGCTGTATAAGAGAAGAGCAACTGCCATCATCTACCTGGACTTGTGCAAAGCATTTGATGCTGTCCTGCACAGCATCCTTGTCTCTAAATTGGAGAGACATGGATTTGATGGATGGACCACTTGGTGGATAAAGAATTGGCTGGATGGTGGCACTCAAAAAGTTGTGATCAATGGCTCAATGCCCAAGTGGAGACATTGACGAATGGTGTTCCCCAAGGGTCAGTATTGGGACTGGCACTGTTTAACATCTTTGTAGGCAATGTGGACAGTGGGATTGAGTGCACCCTCAGCAAGTTTGTTGACGAAACCAAGCTGTGTGGTGCAGTCGACATGCTGGAGGGAAGGAATGCCATCCAGAGGGACCTTGACAGGCTTGAACAGTGGGCCCGTGCAAACCTCATGAAGTTCAACAAGGCCAATGGCAAGGTCCTGCACATAGGTCAGGGCAATCCCAAGCACAAATACAGGCTGGGCAGAGAATGGATTGAAAGCAACCCTGAGGAGAAGGACTTGGGGGTGTTGGTTGATGAGAAACTCAACATGAGCCAGCAATGTGCGCTGGCAGCCCAGAAAGCCAACCATATCCTGGGCTGCACCAAAAGAAGTATGGCCAGTAGGTTGAGGGAGGTGATTCTGCCCCTCTACTCTGCTCTCGTGAGACCCCACCTGAAGTACTGCGTCCAGCTCTGGAGCCCCCAACATAAGAAGGACATGGACCTGTTAGAGGGAGTCCAGAGGAAGGCCACAAAGATGATCAGAGGGCTGGAGAATCTCTCCTGTGAAGACAGGCTGAGAGAGTTGGGGTTGTTCAGCCTAGAGAAGTGAAGGCTCCAGTGAGACCTTATAGCAGCCTTCCAGCACCTGAATGGTGCCTACAAGAAATCTGGAGAGAGACTTTTTACGAGGGCATGTAGTGATAAGACAAGGAGTAATGGCTTTAAACTGAAAGAGGGTAGATTGAGATTAGATACAAGAAAGAAATTCTTCATTGTGAGGGTGGTGAGGCACTGGAACAGGTTGCCCAGAGAAGTTGTGGATACCCCATCCCTGGGAGTGTTCAAGGCCAGGCTGGACGTGGCTTTGAGCAACCTGGTCTAGTGGAAGGTGTCTGTGACTGTGGCAGAGGGGCTGGAACTGGATGATCTTTAGGGTTGCTTCCAACCCAAACCATTCTATGGTTCTATGATTCTAAGCACAGGGAAACACGGCAGAGCAGAAACACAAGTCGGCAGGCCAAAGGAGGCTGAAGAGCAAATTGAAAATGGTATAATAACTAATGAATACGATAATTTAAACATACAGTAAGCTTATCTGGGTGTTGGGGAGGTTACTAGCTGACCAAAGGGAACACTCAGTATGCATAAGCCCATATAAGAAATAGTAGCAAATATTTGTTTCAACGATCAAGGATGATTCCACACCAGAATCACTATTAATGAGCTATGAATTTTGAGTCAAATTGAGCTGTCTCAAATTGAAATGTCCACAGAAGAGGTTTTTTAAACGGTCTGATAGTAGACAGAAAGGTAGAAAGCATGTTATAGCCTAGGAAAGGAATAGGAAGCAAAACAGAAAACACTATTAATCTTTTGATAACTCCATTATGCACCCACATCCTAGGTGAACACACAATCTCAAGAAGGTTATCAAGGCTTAGAAAAATTAAAGAAAAAAATAATAAGATACGTAGAACAGCTTCCACATAAGAATGCTGCACAAAAGACAACTGAAAAATTAAAGTTTATAAAATCATGAAAGGTACGGTGTATAGGGAAGTACTAGCTATTTCTAATACCACAAGAACCTAAAGAATACCAGGCTTAAAATAAAAAAGTGCTCTTCCACACAGGGCATAATGAAATTGTGAAGTATAAAGGATTAAACAAATTCATTCACTGTTTTTCTTACGTATGTCCAGTTTCAAGTAATCACTCAGGAAATCCCTAAACTCCTTAGTGCCCAAGGCTGGGAGGGTATAGGAGGCATCAAATGCTTGAAGTTTTGTCTTGCAAATTGCTACATTTAAAAAAAAAAATGTTTATTTTGGAACTTACCAAACAAAACATTTAGATCCTTCTATACAGAATATTTTTTTTTATTTTGCAGTCTAATTAAATTAATTCGTATTACAAACTTGGAAAGCTAAGAAAAAAAGATTGCATTGCAACTGCATTCAAGCCTTGACCTTTAATCTTTTTTTATTGCACGCCAGCTGAAAAATTAGGTTTGGAAAGCTTTTAAAAGCATAATTTTATAATATTTAAAAAATTGTTATGTAATATGAAATACGTATTTAGCTGATCTTCTCCCATAGTGGTATTGCCCTCCCATGGTTTATAAAGACAAATATTTTTTGTTGGGTTTGCAGTACATACATAATGATAATTTCATTGAGAAATTAAAAAAAAAAAAGGATTGCATTGGTTTCTTCCCCTCACCTTAAACATATCAAATCCTCCTCTTGGTAGTTTCCAGGAAAAATAAACTGTATTTTCTTCTTGCCCAAACACCTGTAAATCTGATGGTGGATCAGGATCTGAGGTAGAGACAGGAGCAGATGCAAAATTTAATATCAAAATAATCTATATTAATTTGAAGGAAATTAACTCTACAGAAGGCACTGCTGTAATTCATTATTTTATAGTTCAGTGCAGAAACACATTTCATTTTGTACTTAAGAAGAATATAAAATAAATTAAATTCACCTCTACATATTAGCAACAGAATCAGAAAAAAAAAATCAATGTTTGTAAATGTTTATGGAAAAGTTGTAGCATCCTAATATTACTGTTGATTTAGTTACTGGCAAAATCCCATTAACTAGAGGAAACTTGTTTGTGTTTTGAAAGCTTTTATTTACTTATTAACTTTCAAGGATGTTTAGGTTGAAAAGAAAGAAATAAATACATTAATCCAGCCATTGTTAAGATGCATTGATTTAATAAGGAATAGTTTTTCTTAGACAATACCTTAAAATGTAAGAAACCTAATAATCTGAAGTCATGAAAAGTTATTAATAAACTGAGAACCTACAGGTGCTAATCCTGAGGATGGTGGGGTGACTTCTTTTTAATCCATTGGTTGTCACAATACTGATTAAGAAATCAGTGCCTGGCAGAAGACTCTCAAATTTGTACATTCTACAAAGATTAAAAAAAGAGATTGCATTCTTTAGATTTTAAAAATGTGTGTATCTTCATATGTTAATTCTTTAGAGTATTATGGATATTATTTACATGATGTATGTATGTATATGCTGTCAGTCAAAAACTATTTTAGTATGATAAAATGTTAAATAGGATGCATCACACTATGGTTCACAGCAAGTTCAAGTACGAGAAAATCTTAAAAAATTAAATTAAACATCCAGAATGATACATGGGTTCTACTGGTTCTCAATCCAGTGCTGTATTTTGTTTGCTCTTCTTTGCACAAACACATCATATGAGATTCCTAATTTGTTAAAAAATGCAATTCTTAAAATAATCTATTTTCACAGGGGTATAGTAACGTACATCAACTAAAATATCAAATATATATCACATGTAAGTAACACTGCATGCTACTTATTTCAAATATCCAGTGAAACATCTGTTTGGAGTTCATGTCAGTTATTTTTTAAATGTAATTCTCATACCTTACACCGGAAGGTAACTTTCTCTCCTCGTTGAAGACCTTGCTGATTATTGAAATAACATATCCATCAAACATATTTTGTGCTGGTGGCCAGGTAATAGTTATTGATTCAGAGTCTCTGCTATAGTTCAGATATTTAACTGCGCTTGGTACTGTGTGACAATAAAAAAAATGCATTACTTTTAAAATATATTTTCAATACATTACTTTATGACAGGACTCATGTCATCAGTGTGCAATGAAAACTCCAGAAAAATTACGTCATGTCCTTGCTTATCTTAAGGACACACAGACTAATACTGCTGCAGTAATGTGTACAGGGACTTCTGTTGTCCATGAGACCCAGATCCAAACTGCTCTATAATGCTACTTCTGCAGTTCTGACATCACCAATGTGGAGTTCCTCAAAAACAGACAATTCCTCAAGAAAAGAAATGTCAATATAAGAGGTCATATACTGGGCTGAGACCAAAGTCCCCACTAGCACAGTAATTTGTATTCAACAGTGGCCAAAAGTGTATGTCTACAGGAAAACAAGGCTTGCATAGGGTGATAATCCCTTCAATAATCTTCCAGACCAGTTTGCAGCCCAAGGATTCCTGAACTGAAGGTGATTTCTGTGAATTCAGTAAAACCTCAGCAGATTTCTCTTTCATGAATGTCTCCAATCTCCACTTGAACCTATGACCACAATCATCATACAAAATATCATGTGGCCAGAAGTTCTGTAACTTGCCTATAAATTTAATAAACAACAATTTCCTTGTGCTTGTTTTCTACCTGCTCTCTTCTAGTTTCAAGTCCTCAGTTCTTCTAAAGGAAATGTCAGCGAATTATCATTTTTTACTTGCTCAATAATTGCTTCTCCATGACATATCCTCTCACAAATGATTCTACATCATTGCTCCTGCATCAGTTTTAGCTCAGTGGTTCCTTAAATGCAAAACATTACATCTTTGGTCGCACTTGCTGCCCTCCTATGAACCTTTTCGATCACATCTACTATACCCTACTTTTTCACATTAGGGACCTGTTAGAGGAAAACATAACATGCCAGATCCAACAGCCTGAGAGGCCATGTCCCCAGGTCCAACCAGCAGCAAGGTTGAAGCTGTATTCCCAGCAGGCACACACACATAGAGCACACATACACACCACATATATACGCTTATAGGTGGCCAGCCACACAGATCACAGACAGACACTCAGAGCACTCACACGAACACAGACAGCACCAACAGCCTCATCCTGCTCCCCTCTCTGGCTGAGACTGGAGGTCCACTAGTGAAAATACTTATATACATATGTATAAGGTGGATCTCCCCAGCAGTTGGGCTCAGACACTCAGTCTGCCCAGTATATGCCCCTGGATCTCAGTCTCCCCAGTTCCTGGCACACACACAGAGCTGGCCAGGACTTCCCAAGTCTCAACAGGTGACCCCTCCCTGTGTTCTCACCCTTAGAGATACACAGATGCTCTCACACCCAGAGCTGGGCCACTCACAGGCCACTTCACTACCCACCAGCTCATCCAGCTGGATCTCACTAGCGGTCACACACTCACTCACAGACGCACTTACTCTAAATTCTGCACCACAGACACAAGGGCCCTCTGACTCCAGTTGCTGCCCTCACGCTCCTGCACACACACATGCACACAGAATAGGAAGGAGTCGGAAGGGGATTTAATAAGGTAGGACAGACTGTGCTGATCAGATGCAGGGCACAGTCAGACAAGCGAATAGTTTACATGTGATGAGTCATTTTTATCCCCTTAGCACTCTATTTTTCCCACATTTGTTCTTCCCCAAATCACCTAGTCCCCTCTTTTCCTGACTTTGATTCCTGCTTTAAGTATCCCATAATAAGTCCTGTGCAATCCCAAACAGCTTTTCCCTGGCATCCCATAATATGTCCTACAACCCTAGGTAGTAACCCCTCTTAGTCCAAAAGGTGATCCAGAGAACTCCTCACAATGACCTGACTTGATGGGCTTCACACCTGGACACAGGGGCTGAGGCCCTTCTGAGACAGCCCTGGGAAGGACCTGGACAGAGTGTCCTCAGGAGTCTGTAATTTGGGTTCCGCCTGCCACTGTGTTCCTCTGGGTTTGTGGAGATGAGCCACATCTCATATTTGATCATATTTTGATGGGCTGATAGCTTCTGTGATGGGTTTGGGAGTAGCCTGGCAGGGCATTATCTGGGCTCCCCTTCTTGCCATTGCCTCTCTGGGCTGCTTTGTGGGTGTGCTTAAAATGTGAACTTTTATGGCACAACCTAACAGGATCAGAATTGCATGTTGTATTCAAGAGGCAAGAGTACCTGGATTTCTACAGACAATACAGAGATATCTCCTGTTTTGTCCTATAATCTCTTCCAACATCCCAGCTGCTTTTTACTTCACTACTGAGCGCTATAGGCTCATTTTTTCATGGAACTGCCCTTCATATTCTCAAGATATCTCTCCAGAGATGTAACAGTCAGCTCAGAGCTGACTATTATGTGTGAAGTTTGCGTTATTTTTGCCTTGTGTATCACTTTACACTTATTTAAGCTGAACTGCACCTGACATTTTAACATCCAGCCATTGAGGCATACACGTCTTTTCCACAGTTATTCTTTGCTAGTTCTCATTCTTACTATCCTGAGCAACTTTACATCAGTAAACTCGGTCACCTCTGTGTTTGCTCACTTTTCTAGATCATTTATGAATGGTTTGGACACAACAGGTCCCACAAGCTGTTGACAACCTCCCTCCACTGTGAAAACTACTTTTATCTTCTATTCCCTATTGTTAGGTCAAAATAAAAGACTAGCAGCTTTTTTTAAGAGCCACAGTAAGAGAATCTCACTGACAGGTTTTTTGAAATCCACAAAGCATATATCAATTGCATGTCCCTTACCACGTTTGATGACTCCTTGAAAGAATCCAAAGATGTTTTTGAGACTTACTTTTCCTAAACTAGTAAGATCCTTTCTTGTTGTACCTCTAAACTGTAAGATACTAAGTAGTTTATTATTAGCTATAACTTTACAACCAAAAAGCAATGACACAGTGGATGTACCCCTAGAGTGAAGACAGCCTCGGAACCACTCTGCTAGCCATGAATAGTGACACTGCTAGTCTGGTCCAGGTTTTATCTAGACTTCATGACCCAAACTCATTTTCTTTCCACACCATGAATTCTTACACACAAGATGAAGGTACTGGTTTCCATTGAAGTAGGATATCTCAGTACCTATGGCACTGTACATTACTGGAGACAGCAGATCAGAGACTTTGAACTCTCTTTTAATGTAGTTTCACAGGAATAAGAACATCATGCTTATTGAAAGAGGAGGCAACAGTGAACTGATACGACTCTGAAATTATCTCAAGCGAATATGGGAAGGTTACTGGCCAGGGTACTTACTTTCTGCCGATATCTGAATAGACTTATTCACACTGACATCAAAAAGAAGCAACATAATTCTGTTATGTCTGAAAGCCTGATATGGACAGAGAGGAAAAATATAATTCCAAAAATGAAAGAACCCTTCAGAATGAACATATGTGCTGGAGTGAGAAAAAGAAGCAGAAAAATCTGACTTCAAGGGATCTTAATTTAGAAAGGAAAAAAAAAACATTCTTTCACTGTTAACTAAGTGTATAATGGAAGGAAGCCACTAGCAGCTAGAAGAACTAGAACAGAACAGAACAGAACTATGCTGCTGACAATCATGTCCTAACCCGAAGTAGAACTAAATGTAGAAACCCCCAAATTTAGTCATGATGTAAGGGGAGGCCAATGAGAGAACATCATAAAACTCATTTAGTTCTGAACACCTAAGTGTGTTCAAACCCAGTGCTGAAGTGAGAAATCAAACATTAAAAAGAAATCTAAGAAAAAAGATTTTGTTTTCTGTAATGTTGGTAACCAGACAGTGTGCAAGCATCAGTTACAGGACTGTACACCTGCTTGAGTCATTATGAAGTTAACACTGGTAGCACATTGTACACTGCAACCATATTCAAATTCTTAAAGGACACAAGCAGTCAAAGAATAAGGAAAATAAGAATGAAAGAGAGTAAGGAGAATATGATAAAGATGATTGAATTACTTTTCTCTATTTCAGACAAAAATAAAATTCAAGAAGAAAGTGAGACATATAGATGGAGCAAAACAAATGCTGAATTTGACAACACTGTGGTCTTACCTGTCTCTATTTCCTTTGTCACAACAATACTGTCTCTGAAACCTTCCTTTTCTGTTCGAATTGTAAAGCTGTACAGCTTACCAGGAGTGAGGCTGGAAAACATTGCTGTTTCTTGCTTGACCTTCTGGACCTAGAAAACCAAATACAGCTTTCACAGAACTGCTTGCAAAATTTGCTTATCTCATGTAAATGGTACCTCCACCTATTTTAATGGGAGATATAGCTTTTAATTTAACTTGTGATTACTTAATAGAAGACTGAAAAATAACAACATTGACTACACACAAGTGGTCTTTTGAAAAACATACCCTGAAAGCACTTGCACAATTTGTACATGTAATTTCATATTGCTGAAAATCTCCATCAGCACGGTCCCAAGCAATCTGTATTGAAGTGTCTGTAATGTTACCTTCTCGTACATTGAGTGGAGCTGCTAGACCTACAGAAGGACATAAAACACATTACTGTTCCAATCCAAGACTTTGTTCAATCCAGCACTTTTGTATCTCCTGTGGAGACATAAAAGCGAAGACAATCAGTAACAGATTCAAACAAATAGAGGGCAAAACCTGATCTCAAGCATGCAAACACACAGACATTCCAAAATAGAAAAATGGAGAAAGAACAAAGATTTAATATCGGCACTATTTAAAGAAAATTGCTTGCTTGTTTATCTTAAAATTACATGGGGCTGAATATGCGTTTCTCCCTGAGGATACAGCTGGCACTCCTAGGCAGGGAAGTCCTCCAGAATGAAGTTAATCTCTCCAATACAATCACCATAGTGCTCAGAATGTACCTGAATTTTGTCAAACAGCTCAGCAAAACTGGCTAGACCAGGTAAGACACTTTATCCCTAATTAGTATAGCCTTGTATGATACAATTCAGATCACATTACAGAGGAGCTTCCACTCTTCTCTGCATCTCTTTCATCCCCACCATAGCTGTTTCTGGCTGTAATCTACCAAAATTTACACTTTTTTAAGAAAAAACTGTATACATGTGAGGGGTTAGTATTTTTTTTCTTACAAGTTTTTGGAGCCCCAGAAGAGACAGACCAAAACAAGATTTTCTAAGGCAGTTTCACGCTAAATTTAGGAATGCTTTCATAAGATGGATCAAACCCCCAAGTTTTTATTAAAACTACACTTTAAGAAAAATCAGCTTTCAAGGTTTTCACTATTTGGGGAAGAATTTTTCTGTCTTGCCCTCATTCTCCTCTTCTTTCTTCCTTGCTTCGTTTAATCCTATCTTAATTTTTCCTTTTAACATTTCTACTCTGAAAGAAACAGAGCAGAAAAGAATTTCAAAGGAAAACGATACAAAAACTTCTGCAAGTATAATTATAATAAAAAAAAGGAAAGTCAAAACAGAATTTCAGCAGGTATTTTTAAACAGTTTTTAAGTTATTAAAATTCCTTTTTTAAAGGCCTTGCTAGAAGGAGTCCCCTTCACATTATACTTTCTAAAATGTCTTTCTTACTGAATGTGATTATCTTGAAAAATGGGAATCAGAATGTTTTTATTATTTGCTTAAAGCTGCACTGAGAGGAATAAACTTACTAATTTCGAGACACAGAAGTAACTCCACTGACAATTTATCTTCTTGGCTAAAATAAATGGTCAAAATGTGTCTTGTTTCCCACAAGGACAACAATTTAATACAGCCTAAACTCCTGAAATACTTTCTAGATATTTTATAGACTCGATATAAACACCACAATTTAGAAAGTTTAGAAATTATAAAGGATCTTTATAGTGTTATTTAAAAAACTGCTAGTGTTAATGTAATTATTAATTGCTTACACAGATCTATCAAGGTTAATCTTAAAAAGCCTGTCTTTTCTACTGCACTGAAATAAAAAGAAAGGTAAAAGAGTTTACAAATCTAAATGTAATATGGTGCAATTTTATAGGAATAAACTTAAAATACTCACATGTTTTTACACCAGATACATGGTAAAAGGAGCTCAACATTTTTCCACTTTTTGTAAAGATGCAGAAATCATATTCTGTTCCTGCGGTAAGGTTTTCGATTGTTATTTTACCATCGTTTTTTAAAATGAATGTTGCATTAGGTCCTCCTTTACTTGTAACATATATGCCATCAAATACTCCAGTATTAGGCATGCGAACAAATAATACCACAGCATTGCTATAAAACATATAAGGAACTACAATTTGAACAGGCTTGGGCTCTAAAAGAAGGAAAAAAAATTGCCACATGTTAAATCAGTTGAAAATAAATTCAGTGAAAACCACACAATAAATCTAAAGCAACTGCCCTGAGAAATATGCTTGCTCAGTGTAAACAAATAGCTACCATAATAAAACATGTCATTGTTCAGAAACAATAAACAACCTGATCTTTTTAGCTGTTTATTACTGGAATCTTGAAGCATTTGACAAATGATTTATGAATTAAAGCAAGTTAGGCTTCCAAATGAATTACCTTTTCCACCAGAACCACACCAAGAAGGTAAGTCAGGATAGCTGAAAAAATATACAGAAATGTACAAGTGGACAGGGAGATGAGAATGGAGAATGAGACACGTTTGATGGATGCAATACTGACATGTTTCATGTTCTTCCCTTACAGCTGGCTCTGACAGCTGTGAAAAATCCCACATAGAATTTTCTGTCATCTATGTCTTAGATATTAGATCTAATCCTATATAAAAAAATTAAGAAAAGGACTAAGCCTGCTACCTGTAATCATTTAGAAAAAAATGAAAATGCAGCATTTCATATATCTGTAACTTGACAGCTGCATCCTCTACATACCACATGTATAAGTGAACCCTGCCCATTTCTTTCACATATACAAAAAATTTATACTGTACCAAAAGCATTTCATCATCTTGGTAAACTAAGACTAACAGGAGAAACCTTTTGATAGACAATGTAAAGCTTTTACCTTTCAGCTACTACTACTTCAAACTCTTAAAAGTCCTTCACCAGCACCCTCTCATGAATAGCAAGGTAATTTCTCTCTCACAGTTCACAGAACAACTAATGCATCTCCAAAAATAAATAATCTGTTTCAACCATTCCAGTATTTTCCTATTTCAATGCAAATCAGTGATTCACCCAATTTCTTCTGTCAGTGGGAATAGGATTCCCAGCTACGGTCCTCATCACAATTACCAGTGTAAAATCAATGTGTTTCCCAAGGCTGCACCCTCTTTTGAAAGCTAACAGCATCTACTTTGCTGTTAACAATTAGGACTGGCTCAGTTCATTTCATATTCTATTTTTGATCCCTGGCTATTAAGCAAATTGACTTGATCTACCAAATCTGTTAGATGACAGTAATGGTAATGAGACTGATGTGTGTATTATAGTCTGTAGTTTCCACTTGTACAAAATGTCTTACTTAAAGTGCATTGAATGGTCTTCAGTTCACTCATAGTTCCATTATTCACACTTGCCACTGCTATTTCATAAGCCATTCCAGGAATTAGCAGATCAACCTTAAATTCTTCTGTATTGTTTAGCAGAAACTTTTTAGTTTCACCTATGTCAGGTTTCACTTGAATGTAGGATGCCTGACCCTCTTGTGGCAGCTTCCAGTGAAGGATTACACTCTCTTCTTGTACATCCTCTGGGTGAATATAAACAGCTGTAGGTGGACTGACAGCTTGATCAAAGAAAGAGATGTCAGTATAAAACCACAGATCGAACTTACTATCAATGTACAATCACTTCCCAATGATGCCTTTTGGTTTATTTTTGCTTCTAAACATTTCATTATTTTAAACATACACATTCATTTAATTATTTCTTAAAATAGTTTGTAGACAACTACCTGTTACAGGCAGAGTCTGCTTTCTATTTTTTCATAACAAATAGGGACTTATTTTACAAGCATATTCTGTTCCATTGCATATATACAGAGTAACAAATATGATACAATCTGAGTCACAGTATCTACGATTAGAAAAAAAATTAATCCGTCTTCACCTACAGATTTTGAGACATCATGCCAATGTTTCTACTTCGCTAAAATTAAATATACAAACCATAAATATTTATCACATAGGTTGTTGCTTTTTTAGAACGTATTAATGTGCTGTAAGTAAGTACGTGAATAAATAAATAAGCGGATATGTACGTTCACCCTTTTGGAAGGTTCTGAAGGTTAGAAACAGTAAACAGAGAATATAGAAAAGAATTCCCCTGACTTTCCCCCAATACATTCCAACAACCGCAACCTGTACAGGGCCTTAAAAATACTTCTGTACTTTGTATGTTCAATTTAAACTCTGTCTAGTGAAATAATACCTCCAGAAAATGGATACATCACCTGTTGTGATTGATATAGGCTTTTCATGGCAGCTTGGAGTTCCTTTTTCTGCTACATTCTGTAAATACACCTGATATCGATGATAAGGTTTTACGTTTCCTATCACTATTGAAGTCTTGCTTTTTTCTACTGGTAACTGTTCCCAAATGTTGGTTTCAGAATCCAAAATGTTGACGAGGTAGTAATGAAAAGCACTGGATGAATGCTGTGGAGGCTTCCACTTTAAATGAATTTCTGCAGATGAAACATATGTAGCCTCTAGCTTCTGGGAGTGCAATGGTCCTATTGAGTAAGATTAGGAATAGAAATAGGATAATAGCTCCTGATAGCTTTTACCAATAACTATTTTTTTTTTCAAATACAGCCTGAAAAGCTAAGAGTACACACTTACATTAAATGCATAGTATCAGCGCAAATCAAAGAAAGCAATTTTATATTGATACACAGGGGAATAATCTCACTATCTAATTGAGGTTTTCTGCATCACCCAGCTCTTTATGTAGAACTCAGTCTCCTCACTTAGGTCATCCCTCTTGTACTTCAGTCAGATCAGAAACATCACCCAAAACAAATGGTATGAACTACCCATGTTGGTTAAATCCTGGTCCTAATGAATTAAATGGCAAAATTGATGGAATTTCAGGAAGTGTAAGTGTTCAATGCACACTATTTTTATCAACCATTTCAAAACAGTTCTTCATTGTGTCTCCTACACCTCTTCCAACAATTCAGTCACCATTCTAATAATTAGCAAATTGTCCTATTTTTCCTTGCCTGGACAATCATGTTTCTGTGGATAGCAATGTTGCAGCTGAAAAGCTGATTTCTGAGGTAAAACATGTATTTGCTTCTCATAGGAGAAAGCAGGAATATCTTTCCTGCACTGTAGAGGTAGCTTTTATTACAAGGTCTTACATACAGAAAACAAACCATCAGATTAGGGACCAGAGAAGCTGGTAAGCACAACAGATGGGAGGACTTTCAAGTGCACTAACGCAGCCCAGGGGAAGAAGTGAACTATACAAAATGTACTTGCTGGAGAAAAGGAACAGTTCTTTCCCCTAAAGAAAAATCTGTATTTTGTTCTGACTTTAAGAAAATGGACCTCTGTCTCATATTTGGACTGCCTTGCCAGAATTGGTAAGAATGTTAGGGCAATATACTTTCTTTAAGTTTTGCAAATCTGAGTATTTTTCCAGTATCACAGAAACAGTAACCTGAAGAAAATCTGCACCTAAAATCATATCCCTGAAGTATTTTTTCCTTGAAGACACACCTATTTGATCACCTTTAGATACAAAGGTATTTTTCATCTCTACCAACTGACAGGTTTCATTTGGCTTCATTCAGCTAGATTTTACTAGAACACAAGTTAACTGGTTCATGATTTTTTCTTATGCCATACTGCATCATGCAGTGGGTCAAAATAATGTAGTTTTAAACCATGAAGGTTATCTTACATCTTTACTGCAGATATATAGGGATAGCTCTGTTTATTCCAACAAAGTCTTTTACTTCAGATTGGAATATATGCTTTTGCATTTCATCAGCATGGGCAAAAAATACCTTACCACTACTCTGACACAGAGCTTTCCCTTTGGACAGCAGTAGGAATTCTGTGAGTAAAATTGTAGTAAGAATAAGCTTTTAAAATATACTTCACAGAAACAGAATTTGTAGCTGGCTTTCTGTTTGTGGCCACTGAAAACTCCAGAGTTCTTCCTCATCAATCTCAATGAAGCATTTCAGCACAAAAGCAAAATGAAGATGTTGGAATCCACTATACCAACTGGTCAACCTAGATTCAGAATTCATCTTCAGAGTTATTTAAATTTTCAGACAAAACAGCAACAAAAGGAATAGCATAATTAAAGGAAAAATATAAGGAGTGTATGATTATCTGGTTATAACTGCTATTTATTTTTGTAACTTACTTGTTTCTACCTTCAGAATTGGACTTAAGACAGTCTGTGCCCCTTCTGGGTTCCTTGCCACTAATAAAAAACTATAGCAAAGGCCAGGAGACAACTGCAAAATTTTTGTTTGAGTTGTATTCACAGGCAAGCTCAGAACGTATGGCTTCCACTGATCAAAATAGTACTTAATTGTAAGTGCAAAGCCTGGCTTAAGCCATATGTCCATATCACTCCACATAAATACAGCTTCAGTTGTCTTGATATCATGCACACTAAACGTGAAGTTTTCTGGTACAAGAGGTACTGAAAAAGAACAGCAAAAATGAAAAAAATAATTGAAAATTTTTTTGTATCTTTGAAAATAAACATAATTGGGGAAAGGCTTTTAAAAATAAATGAAAAAGATTGGAAGAAATATAGTTACATTCATATTCACAAATATATGGTAGCTGTATATAGCAGAAAAATCCTGTGAAGAAATAGTCTGGACCAGTGGGATCTCTCTGAAGGGCATAGCAGTCAGTTTCATTTTCCGGTATCATTGACAAAGTTGAGATACCAGCCTTTAGAAGATATTGAGATCCATCTGTCCACAAAAGCTGACCTTCTTCCTATATTGGAAAAAATGAAATAAAAACTCCATGTATTTTTACATTACATTGAGGAATAATTAAGGTTTTTGTCATTACAAGTATATCTCCTAAACAGCCAAAATTTACATACTTGATACAAATTAATTATATAGAAATATTTTGAATAAATTAATTTAAAAGTAACAATAGATTACAAGGTAATAATATAATATAATAAAAGCCACAGAAGGCTAACGTAGCGTGTTTGATCAAACAATCCTTTAAAAATCACCATTAATCAATCTAGTAATCATGGATGGATAGTTTTCTAAAAATGTTACTCACTTCAACAAAATTCAGTCAAAAAAAATATTGTCTGAAAGCAAAAATAGCTTAGCTGAAAAAAATCCAGGGCTAGATTCACAATCAGATGAGGAAGTGCTGTCTTCCCCTTTCTCCCACTGGGCGGTAGCTCAGCAGTTAGGACACTCACTCACACCTGACTCCAAAGCTGTAATCTTTGAGGTACTTTCAGTTTCTTCAGCAGAACCCTACAAATACTGGTCTGGGGCAACATGATATTTTGAAAGAAAGATGGTTGTAGAACTTGCTCACAGCATTGCAATACAGACGCCACCCCTCTAGCGGGAGGCAGGTTTCAGCCTGCAATGCACTAACATATACTAACATCTACAGGGGACTAATAAAAAACCCAACACATTAACGCATGACATTGGAGCACTCTCAGGAGGTCTACTAGCGTTAGTGCTTTCAGGCATACAAGTCTGTGGTCCTACAATTGAAGTCAATGCTTTAAGTACTATAAAGGATAAAAGTTGAGGCACCACAATAATTTTAAGACTTCCATTGCTTTTCCATTTTGTCAAAGATAGTCAAAAGACGGAGGGGGGAGGAGAAAAAAAGATTTTTTTCCATTTCTTTGAGAAAACAACAACAAATCGTGTTTGTTGAGACTAAGCCTATTTCTTTCAATTCTTCCATTGAACTGAAAAAAATAAAATAAAATACTGTGACGCCTTTCATTTCCCAAGGGAGTGAAGAAGATTTTCAATGGTATGAAATAATTCAACTTGACTTTCAGGAGGACTTGTGTGTCTAGCCTGCCATTTCAAAAATACTGTATAGGTCAGTGCATATCTATTTTTATATTGGTCTTCCTGGGCATCAGAGTTAATTACAAGCACAGGAAGCCACAAGATACTAGTATGATACAACCTTTGTAGCAGAGCTTGTAGGAGAAGCCTCAGCAAACAGTCTTTGGCTACCTTTTCCACTTCCTAACTCTGAAGAACTGGACAGAGTGCCAGGACAGAGGTGGGTGTATCACCAAAGCGTTCCATTCATTCTTACCCAGCGCACTGACCTATAACTGCAGGGTCCCTCTTGTCTTTCACAAGAACGCTCAACCTCGTCAGGAAAGGTTTGAATGCAGATACAGATCAAAATAGGGTTAAAGAAGGAGAAACTGTGAGAATACAAATGCTACAGAACTAATCCTGCTCACAACATTGCTAATTTTTATCAGTGTCACAGTGCTTGGCAGTTTTCCCAAGGCTGCTGAAATCTTCTGAGTAGGTTACAGTCTCAATTTTTATTTAATTTCATAGAATATTTCAAGTTCCATGGGTACTGGGAGGAAAAAACCTTTAAAACAGAAATTTAACTCCCTAATGGTTCAAATATGAAAGAGAAACAAAAAGAATTGGATCTCTTATTTATCTCAGATTTTAAACAAGTCCTGCAATTCCTAGCGTATGTCCCATGACCTCTGAACTCCTGGGGCAAGCACAATTTGGTATAGGTACAATTTGGAGTTCTCATTAGATGACAGCAAATGACAACAATGACACTTAGAAGGACTGTAACATGTTCAGACAGTACTTGAACATGATAATTAAATACAAGTATTTAGTAAAGGAGTGCTTGAAAAACAAACATTTAATTATTATCCCTTTGCTACTCTTAAAACAAGGGACTCATCTAGTTCATTTAACCAACTAGACTCCCACAAACATAAAAATGCATGTAGTGATTGAATAGGTGACTAACAGTTAAATTCCAAACCGGCAATTATCTCTTTTCTGTGTAATCAAAGTTTAAAAAGGAAAAAAAAATATTTCCTAGCACTCTTTCCAATCTGCAAAAAATATGATGCTTTCATGGGACATCTATTTCTGGCAGCCTCTTAAAAATACTACCTTATTTCTACAATACCAAGCTGTTTAAGATTAATATCACTGTGGTGTAAAAATTACAGAATTCTAAAATCTCATGCATAGAACAATATTACATGTAAACCACATATATTACTAGTGCTTTACTAACCAGGAAGGTTAGAGTGCTTCTCTAGTCACAAATTGAGACAGTTTTGTGTTTCCTCAGTTTGCATGTTATCCCACTCTGACTTGTTTATGTAGCCCCATTAAGTAATTTAACAGAGCCTGCAAAAAATGTATTTTCTGTCTATGACATGTTTATCACTTACCTCCTGCCCTTACAAATAGTTTACTTTGGGTTTATTGTTTTTCACAAGATTTCTTTTAAAATTAATTTGACCAAAACAGTATTAAAATTGGATTTCAGAACATAGATTTTCCAAAATGAAAAACAGTGGCATCCTCCCAACCTTCTGATACTTACCAAAAAAGAAGCTTTCACTACACCTAATCACAGGAAGACTGGATCCCACATTTCTGGCAGAGTGCCTCCACCTTTCTGAGAGCCTTCCCAATACATTTACTTATCTCTGCTGCTGTTCCCAAATCAAACACCACTCCACAGTGAGTCATTTAATAACAGCAGAGCTGGCATTAAGAACCCTCATATCACAAATATGAGCCACAGGAAACTTTTTACAAGAAATACCTTGATCCAGTCCCTTCCTCCACTGGCCTATCCAGCACCCACCCATACTGGACAGACCTTGCTAAGCTCAACACTCAACATTTCAGACCTGCAGCAAAACTGAGAAAGCCAACCCCAGACTTTGGTATCTATAGTAACATGTATAGAATAAGATTTAAAACCTGGTAATGCAGCACCATCTACAGGCAAGACAATATCAATATCCCTGTGAAGTACTCACAAAAAGAGAAAAACGGGTTAGGTATAAACTATGTCTTTTTTCCCCAGCTATGGCCTGGTAAATATTTTCAGTATTTCTAAATAGGAAGAAATAATGATTCCTCTTATAACCACAAACATCTATACAAAAAACCAACCACTTTCATAGAATCATAGAATGTTTTGGGTTGGAAGGGACCCCTAGAAGTCATCTAGTCCAACCCCCAACTGCATAGCGTTTTTTATTCCAAAGAATTGGGCTCTATACTTCAACATTTTCCTGCTTCCATTTATGTAACAGCAAAGAAGAAAAAATAGACTGACCTTTAGGTCATTAAGACCCGTCCATAACATGATTATTTGACTAATTGTCTGGAGATAAGACAAAATAAAACCACGTTCTTCTTCACTCCCTATGTCAAGAAGATGCGCCCCTCGCGCAGATGTTTCACAGATTTGTTGTGCCACCTTCCACGGCTTGCTCTCCTTACCCATTCGATAGCAGCTGCTTTGGAATGCCACCCACCCTTGGGAACAGGTGCCTATAGGTGAACAAGCACAGGATTTTAAAGATATTCTGTACCATTTATGGCAGTGGTACAGTTTCAGATTTTTTGTGATTACACAGACATTTTGAGGATGATAGCATTTAATGAATTCATGATTGCAAACCCCCCAAAATTGAGTAATTATGAGTCAACCCTCCTTCAAAAGCCTAAGTGTCTTAAAAAGATCTGATTGATTGAATTAAAAGAGTACCAACTACAACCCACTGAAGCAAAAAAAAAAAAAAAAAAAAAAGAGATCCATTAATTTTTATCCTACTCTAGGAAAAAAAAAAAATTCTTTAAGCTTAGTTTCTGATGGTTCATTTTTTTAATTTTAAAATTGAAGTTAACAACTATTTTGTTTTTAATAGTTTCCTGACTTTAGGACAATAATTATTTCATTGAATTTGAGCTTCTATCATCCTTTCTTTTGTGTTCTTAATTTTACAGATTTTAAGTTGCATTATCAGAGTAGCACATTAACAGGAATGAAGTTACACAATCAAGCTGTAACATCCTCAGAATCCTGCTTCCTTCAAAGCACTTCGAACAAAACAGAGTAGCTAGGTTAGCCACTCAGCAGTACAAACCCATCACTTTGAATACTGGCAAAAAGCATTCCAAATCCTTACCAAATTCAGGATTTTCCCTGCCTTTTCACTGAAACTATACAGCAAATTCAATCCATACACTCAGTTACAATGCCAAACCTCAGCATTCACTTGACTCTATTTTAGACTGCATAAAATAAGGTTAACTTAAAATATTTGTAAATACAACTTTGAATTCTTGCTCCTAAAAATACTAAGAAATATTAAATTAGAAATAACCTTTCTATGCCATTAACACTCAATTTCTTTCAGCTTTCTAGAAATGAAACAATTCACGTGTATTAAAAATTATAAAACGGAATACAGGCTTTTTAAAATTTACTCTTAACTGTTCTAGAAAATATGCAGTGCTTCCTTGCATTGTGACTACAGCAAACTCTAATATATACCTGTTTCAGCTTGAACATCCAGTGATTGAGACACATTTATAAATTCCAGACGTAATTGTTCAAACACAAACTTAAATGTATATAAAGTGGCAGGTGTCAAATTGCTCCATACAAAGAACCCACTGGGTTTTTTTATAATCTGAGAAGTATCATTCAGTGAAACTGAACCTGAAAATTCTTTAGTCATTGTACTCCAATTAAAAGACACTGTAGTAGCTGTCACAAATGTTTTGATGTCATTTTCTGAAATTCCACCTAATAGACCAAGAAAAAATAAATACTGTCTTTACCACAACAGAATAATTAGCTCATGGTTTTATTGCATTAATTCTTCTTTTCTTTTAAAAACTCATGAAGGATACACACAGTAGAGAAGGACAGGTAGTGTGAAAACAGAAAATGTCTTACTGAGCAATTAAGAAAGTCATGCTCTTTTTTACCATTATGGTACGTAAACTTATGCCTGAAGCAACCACAAATAAGTTAAGTGCACAGTTTCAAGAGCGTTTAACTGTGAAAGTACATACTTTACTAAAATACCAGCTAAGTAATAGATGTCAAGAACGGTAACACATTAGTAGCATAGCAATGAATTATTTCCTGTAGCCTGCTAAGCATACGAACTTGCAGCAGAGTCAATGGCTGCTGCAATGTTTTCAACTATGTATTTTTCCCAATGAGGTTGGTTGTATTCAGATCATAGACTGTATTCCAAAGCTAGTATAAGCTTGTAACATCTACAAAGGTAATGACATAAACTATTTTAAAGCAATTAACGAAATAAAGATTAGAAAGCCCTTTCATTCTAGGAATTGGTGGGACTTGTGGTCCTGAACAGTTTTACAGCTATAAATGATGTTTTTACAAGTGCAGTGCCCAGACTCACAAATTCTTGTACTAAAAGTCTTCACCAGTTAGTCACAATATTAAGATCTTCAAGCCACTCATTAACCCTTTTAAAGAGGGAGTGTCATAAAGCAAAAACAAAAATATTTAATATTTAACCAATGTATTTAATTTATATAAGACAATCACAACCCTACGTTGATATGAAATTGCCAGGCTGTAAGTAACTTTCTGAACAGTCCTCTTTTGTAAATCTCTTCTCCTAGAATTACTGTAGTACAGCATAGCCTGTAACATTTAAAAAATCTCCCAAACTTCTACATCAGTCCCATATTGCAGAATTATTTCACTAACCAAACAAGTTAATTAAAATTATTCCTTCTGCTCTTCATGGTTGAAAACACACACTGATGTAAAGTTTCTAAACACTTGAGTAAGCTCAGGATTTCAACCACTACATCATTAATCTCCAGTATTAGACTAACTATAATGCTACCAAAATATTTTTGTGATACAATACTTACGTGTCTTAAATGATTTTACGCTCAAGATTCGGCCATTTTTTAGGGATTCTACTGTAATATCATACTTCTTATTTTCCTCAAGCAGAATTGTAGTACTGACAGGTTTCTGTTCAACTTTAGAAATGTTTCTTACGTTCTGCAAGTTAAAAGAATTTCTGGGTATAGTGAAAGAAATACAAATACAATTCATAAATGATCCACAAAGTTTTTAAAAGAGTAGTTATATTGCAGGACATCAAACTTAAGGCTGCAGTTAAACTGCAAAATATCCAATGCATTTAAAACAAAATCTTTTAGAAATCTATTAACAAACACCTTCATATTAAAATCCTCATATTGCCTTTAAGTTCCAGAGCATCCTGTGCTCAGAATAAGAGCAGAGAGATCTGGGCGGGGGGGTAGGATTTGTGCCTCTCCTGAAGAAGTTAAGAATCGTCCTTCAAACCACAGTACCTTGAAGAACTTGCATATTCTTAACTTTGAACATATGCCTATCTGTCCTTATCCAACCAGGACACCCATGGGTCTTTTAAGTCCCACTGGCTTCAATAGGACTCTCAAAGAGTGCACATAAATGACATGAATTACAGAATTCAGTACAATTTTTCCAAACTTTCTCTTTATTTGCTACTTTACATTATTGGTTTTCTTAAACAAAGAAACACACAATGCTATTAACTACTGGTATGTACAGCTTAAATACATTTGGAATTACTTATCGCTTAGATTGACAAAATGTACTTTTTGACTGAAAGCATCTGCGCGCTGGTATGTTACAATATAATAGTCTGGATCCTCTCCTTCGGGCAGTTCAGTCCACTCCATCAAAACTACTCTAGCAGGCTTTTTCACTCGGCCACAGTCAAGACTCTCTGAACCCTGTAACAGAAACACACATGAATGCAACTTAGTAGAAAATGTAGAAAATGTACCTCTAACCAAACAATTAAATTCTGTCAATTTTAACTACTTTTACCTAGAACTTGTCAGCTAACAGCAGTTTTTATATGGACCAGTACTACCAGCCGTAATGTGTGACACACAGAGGCTTCACAATTTTTTCCAAGTTCTGCAGGTACAGGTTCTATTTTTCTTTCTCTCTCCAGAGTGGCCAAACCATGTCAGCTGACCCACACACACCCTACTAGGAAAAGAGAAATCTGCCATCATTTTAGAAACGAGGTCAGAGCTTTCACTTGCAATGTACATAATGCAATCACAGTCAGCAGCCAGTCAGGAGTTGGAGGTCTCAGTCCTATTCTCACATCACATGGTAAAGACTTTAGTGGCATCGTTTTCACAACTTCCAATACCTCAGCATGAGAAACAGCAATTTTCAGGAGGTAAAGAAATAATTTACTAAACACCTCCCTACCAATCTAATTTAGACATGGCAGTACAAACTTTGTTCAGCTTCTTACAGAGGTCAACTCACTCTACACACAAGTCTTCTGTACTTTTGACACTACTTTTTTAACAATTTTACCTTCCTTTGAGGGACTTTGGCTTAGCTGTTTAGAGAAGCAGGTTCCTTCTATGTTTGACTTTCATTTGGAACCAGAAACTTAGGGGTTGCTTCTACCTAACAAGATATAAACCTGAAACACACCTCTCAAATTCAGAGAAACTGGGACATGTGATGTTAATCCCTATCACATAACATTTATTAAAAGACTGTAGTTCTGTGTTATAATATCCTTTTTTTTTTTCTCTTTTCTCACTGGGATGACAAATAAATGCCATCATTTAGCAATGAACTCAAAATGTAATTCAAAAACCAAAACAAAAATCAAAGCATGAATAGGAACACTAAAAGTTATCATTTTTATTGTTACATTACATTGTGTTGTCCTGTGAAACAATCCACTACACACACATAGACAAAAAAAACCCCCATAAAAATACAAAACATTCATCTCTTTCCTATTTGTTAATACAACTTACTGTTGGACTCAGTTTAGTTTATGGTAACTTTCTTTAAGTAATGGCAGACTAACTATGAATCTACCTAAAGATCTTAATGTTCAGAGTTTAGATCACACTTCCTAAAGTATACACTTTATAAAGTTTATAAAGCTTTAATCTCTACAAAGCCTTTATAAGAGGGTACATACCACCTCCTGGAAGCCCCTTAATTGACACACTAGACTAAGTGATGGCATACACAAAAGTATTTAAGAATATTAGACATTTCTAGGAAAAGTAGCAGGCTTTTGATTGATGGGAGTATAAGTGGCTTGCATTCCTGAAAACAACCTAGTAGAAACAATCCAAAGGGTAGGAAAATCTGCTTTTAAAGATAATAAAAAAAGTATATGTGCCAATAATGGAATTAAAAAATAATTTTCTACTGTCAGCAATATTGTATGTCCTTTTACTGTACATAAATACATACTCCTAGACCGAAAAACATGAACTAAATTTGCAAGTGTACATAGAAATGTTACCATACTTATATCTGACGAGAGGGATTTAGAATGTCCCTTTTTGTCGCCAGCACCTTGCCAGTACTTTTTAGGCCCTTACCCAAAGACTACAGAAATAATAAATAAATAAATAAAGACCAAAGAGCTACGGTTCCAATCCATCTTCAGGCTAGCTGCATACCACCTAGGAGACCTAATCAACAAACACGTGCTTACTTCTGTCAACTACCTCTCAACATATGACTCAAGTAAGCTTCTCAGTCTAAGAAAGAGGCACTTGAAGGGAAATACAACAGAGGTCTATAAAATCTTAAGTAGCCAGAAGAAGTGAGAAGAGCTTGATTTTTCATTTTCTCTTCAAGTACAAGAACTGTGAAGGATGAAACGTAGCTGGTATGCTCCAGATTCAAAGCAAACAAAAAGAGGCAGTTCTTCACAAAATAAATAGTTTATCTGACAAAGCTTAAAACGAGTGCTAAGTTTCTCTGGGCTTCAGAGGCAGCCAGACAAGTTCACAGAAGAGAACACTGAAGCTCACAAAATGCACTGCAACTACATCTGTCTCAAGAAGTCCTCAAGCGGCAAATGGTGGGAAGCAAACATAGTACAGGTAATTGTCATATTATGCTATTCTCACAGTCATCTCCAAGGATCTGCTTTTTGCCACTCCTAGAGATACAATACTGAACTTGCTGAAGTTTTTATTTCACCCCATACCACCATCCTTAAGAGTCAGGTACTCTCAAGTACTCTGCAACTGTCGGGAAACTTCCTGGACTAAGGCAGATCACAGACTGCTGCACTATGGCTTCCACAAGAAACACTTGTTCTCAAGCTCAAAATTGGCCAGTGCAGCCGGACACTATCTGGATACTCTCAAGTAATGTACTGGGAGGCTGGGTACCGCAACAACATTTCGCCACCCCAAACACACAGCTCTCTTCTCCAAAGGAAGGGAGTGGTATTTGTACCACAAATTGACAGAGCTTTGAAATCACCTGTGCTGCAAAGGATGTTAAGCTAAATGTAAAATAAAGACTACATGTACAAACGCTAAATATAGATAAATATGGACAACACTATTGCAAAGTGTATTAGAAAAGTAAGCAGGAAGATGCATGTGGTTCCTTACCTATGTGTCTCTTAGTAACAGTCAAATTAAACCCAAAGGGCTAATCCACAAATGGCAGTTTTGGATCAAAAAGCAAAATACCTCTTGCAGAAGTACACTTCCTAAAAGCATAGCCAGAGTATATCCCTGGGTACCAATCTTGAACTTCCACCATCACAATGCATGTCTCTGCAGTGTTCAAAAGGTGACAATTTACATGCCAAGAAGAGCTAGCTTAGGACTTAAAAGACGCTAGAATCTCTTACGTCTTCTGGGGTAAAACATTAAACCAGAAGCAGCTGGCAACAAAGCAGATTAAGGATCTCAAGAGGGGCTTCCAATAATTTAGATAGAAGACTAGGAATGTTCAGCAGCAATAACTGAGAGCTCCCTGTGACTGCTAGAATGACAAAAAAAGCAGTTCAAATCACAAACCAACCATTTTCAACATTCGGTTAAGAGTATCTATCCACCCTCCAAAAAGGGAATATTTTTCTTACCTTAAATAAATATTTTAATAAAAGCAGAAGAAGAATTGCTTGATCCATGGAGAAAGAAACGTTATAGTCCCAGCGCCTTACATGTCTGAATCACAACAGCTTCAAAACAAAATTGTGTTAAAAATTCTAAGACGTAAGAAAAGAAACACTAATACACGTATTTATACTTCACGTAGATACAGCAGCAGCCAATGGCGCACCCAAGATTTGTGCCTTCGCCCTGGCCCTGCCTCTTCCCAGGCCTCCCACACAGGGTTCCAGAGATCAGCAAAAGGCTGTCCCGTCACCCGGCTGAACGAGGGATGTGCCTGTTATTCATTAGTCAATCAAAAACCCCTCAGCGTTGAATATGTAAGGATTTTTTTAAGTTTTACTAGTGATTACTGGATCAAAATTCATTAAAATCAGTGTAACCCCTTGCATTTTCTTCAAGAGACTCTTGCTGTACACATTTCTAGCAAGTTGCCTCTTTATCAGTGTTCAAGAAACACCTTAAAACAATTTTCAGGGGGGGTACTAAGTACACCTGCAGAACCACTGATAGATCTTGATAGGGTGTCCAAGAGGAATAAACATAAACAGTGTAAGTTTATGACAGTTTCTGTTAAATTTGCTCATCAAAAGACAGGTGCACATCAGTACAGCACCAGAAAGAAAACTGCATGCGCAAACCTGAAATTGCTTACGGAAAATATAAAATCCAGCTTCTCAATATAAAAGCAGAACCTATAAATTTCCTAACTCGCATGCAATCTGCTTGTTAAGAGGACGTCTTGCACGTCTGGTTAGTAACTACAGCACAGACAAATCTTCACAGCACCAGGAGGGCCTGGGCACTAAAGGCAGAAGGAGGAACGACCGCCGCGTTCTCCAGGCAGCGCCCCACCGCCGCAGGCCCTCACCGCGGCAGCGGCAGCTGCCGCCATGTTACAGCCCCCTTCCCAACCAGCGGCCCCCCAGCCCGCCGGCGCTGGGGCAGCGCTCGGAGGCGGAGCCCAGAGGCCAGCAGGCGGCCCCAGGCAGATGCCGCCGCTCGCTGCCGCCCGTCGGGCCCTCCCTGTGAGGGGGGGCGACGCTGCTCCCCTTCCCCACAGGAGAACGGGGCGAGGAGCCGGCTGCCGCCGCGCAGACATCGAGCGGGGGCTGGGCGGGCTCTCAGGGCAGGGCGCTTTCCTCTCCCCCTCCCGCTCGGGTTCCCTCACGCCCACGCGGGGGTTCCAACCCGAAGCTTCTCACTTATGTCCTGCTCCCTAAGGAGGGGCAGCTCCGCTCCCCGGCGGCCCCGATGCGGATGGCTCCGCCGGCAGTGGGCCTAGCCTGGCCTGAGGGAAAACGGCGGCGGCGCAGCGCGGCCTGGCGCCTTCCCGCCTCCCGCTGTGAGGCCGCGCCGCGGAGCCACCGAGAGCTCAGCACCGCAAAGACCTCGTTAAGATTAAAAGTCGCACTATTCCTGGAAAATTACCGCCCTGAAAGGAGACACCGGAGGGCAAATGGGGCGTTGAGGGGCTGGGTGCAGTAAGCTGAGCGTTTGTGTGAGGAGCTGCATCCGACCAGCTCCCGTACCCCTTGTAGTGTTTTTGTTACCCAACTGCACTGGAATATGGTCCCATCTTAAATTCACTACAAGCAGATGTTCTTCAACTCTTCCTACATGTAATAGCGATGTCTTTGGGGCTTTAAAAATAAATGTGTGCAAAATACTAAAGTTGCTCCCAGGAGTACCAGCTTTAATTTGCTTTGAGAAAATGCTTTCCAGTTGGGTATTACAGAGTTTCAGAGTACGCCTGTTGGAAGTATTAGTAACAAAAAAAGCAACTAGCGTGAAGGACCGGGTTGCATCGTTTTAACTAGCTAGACTCTTAACAGGCGTTTTTGCAGTCGAGATTCTACATGAAAATGGTTAAATCAAGAATAAAGTTGGTCTCAGAACCCGTGCAACTGTTCCCCAGCATGGCACCAGTTTCCTGCTGCTGGAATCACTGTAAAAATCCTCATTTACCTCTTTGGGGCGGAATTTCTCCTTGGGACAGAATTTCTGATTCTCCTTATTAAGCTGTTGGCCTCTGTACAGAGGTCCCACACAGAGTTACCAGTGCAAGCATCTGTAAATGAAGAATAGACAAGCATACGCAGGACCACTGATTTATTTCCCAAAGGCTACTGAAAAAGAACTTGGCTCAGACAAAAACTTTGGGTGACATCTACCTTGGGCCAGATTTGAAGCAGTGTATTCAGAGGTAAACTTACCTCGGCATAATTCCCAGTGCCCTTACCCTCCCCAGATTAACCTTATTAATAGAAAATTAGTTCTCTGCTGTGCTCTTTGAATGTAAATAATTTTAATAAGATGATAACAATTGTTTACCAGTTACTTCTGGACAAAGTAATTATAGAATAAATAAAAATTAGTGCCACTGTATATATGTACCATAAAAATGAGAAACACTCGTATTACTGTGTATTTTCTTAGGTGCTATCATCACATAATGTATTATTTCTGTCTTGAGATAGTATTTTGTTCTTCGATGAGTTGTTCCTTATTTTTCCTAAAACCTCTATGCAACTGAACTTTGAGTCGTGAAATAAGGAATACAATTTTTAATTGGAACTTAGTTTAGAACTCCTGGTAAACAAGGCAGGCTTAATCTCACCAGAACAAATTTCGGAGCTTTTCGGTTACCCAGGCTCAAAGGCAGATGTAGTGAATCAAAAGCTGCAGCAATGAAACCCCTGATCTCAAAACCCTGAGTCAGTCTCTCTCTCGCTGAGACACACATGCGCACGTACAGAGCGCAGATGGGTGTATCACCTGAATGCTATTTTAGCTGTAAATGCCACAAGTTAGCTGATGCCTATTCAGCTGTCTGACAAAGCAGACATACTATTTTCTTTTTTTTTTTTTTTCACTTTCCAGAGCACTTTGTAATCACCAAGCACAAAGGGAGGCTTTATTAATGGGGCGATTTTCAAGACAACAGGAGGAGCCCTCTCTTTTTTAACCCTATTAAATGTAAATGTGCGTGGTACATTCCACCTTAATCAAAAGAATACTCCCCAAAACACAACCACTTTCCTTTTATTCAGCATTTCTAGTGATTAAGTTTTAACATCATTAACTATTGGTTTCCTCCAGAATGCAACATCAGTACAGGAGAAGCTCTTTAAGTTCTACCCATTCTTCATGCAAAAACTACTGGTGAAAGTAGAAACTATATGTGTAAGACCTGTTTTGCAGACTGTCTCCTTTGAGTGAGATTCTCAAATCTGATCTTAGGGAATCTTTTAACGCTGATTTCTGTAGGCATATGACCAACTCATTGGTCAATATGTGGAATTATTTTTCAAAATAGGCAAAAAAGGACATTTGAAAATGGTCAGTACGTGGCTGCCAAGAGCTAGTCAATGAATTGCAGTTGCTGGAGTTCATTGTTCTTCAGCTCTGAATCTGCCCTTCTCCCCTAAACAGTGGCGACTTGTTAATGATAACGGATAACAAGTTTTCTTGTTCTATAAGCAGCTTCCATATTCCGCTTGGTATTTAAAGAATGGTTAGAGAAACAGAAAATTTAGCACACAGTGTTACATATAGATCTCTAAATCATAACCTTTCCTCAATAAAAGCCTCTTCTTTTGCATTAATGTAAAGTGCTGAAGTCTATCCCTCGAAAGATGATTTACGTTCACCTCATGAATGTTTTTTGAAAACATACTCCCCCAGAATGGTTAGGAGTGTGAAATCCAATCTAATATCAAGAATACAGTACCAATATCCCACCATAACTATAAAAAGTTTCCATTGGTTTTCTGGCTTTCATGCTGCCCCTCTATGATCACTGCATTGCTGTGGCTATGTGTTACAACTTGTTTATATTTTGTCCCCAGCAGCAGAACACGCATCTGTGGGATTTTTCCATAGGACATACGCCTTTTTGACTTGATCTTAAAGGTCTTTTCCAACCGAAATGAGTCTATGATTCTATACATGATTACACCAGCAGCAAAACGTCAAGGTAACCTCTGGAAAAAGATTTGATGGGACAGAACTTGAAAAAAAATTAGTTCAAGTCAATGTTTCCCAGTGCCACAGTATTTCTGACTGGTACCTATGCATTTATTTTGCAGTCAGTTTTTACACAAAGGTGAACTTCTGTAGTATTTGGAAATCGGATTTGTCACTGCAAATTTTTATAAAAGGAAAGATGAATGAAAGAGATGGACAGAGCAATACAGAACCAATGCATAATAATAAAAAAAAATTATCTAGGCTCTGTGAGCTGAGTTTATCAGTGGTGCAGAAGGTCAAGAGAAAAAAAAATGAGTTTGTGTCAGGAAGAACGGAGTGTGAAAGAAAGGGGAAAGAAGCCATATCTGAAGCAGGATTCTGTGACTGCTTAAGCACTGTGAACAGCACAGCGGCTATTTGTCACCCCAGAGAGTGTTCTTGTAAACACCTCCACTTTTTAGTATATTATGTGGCTTGTGACTACGTTCAAACACCATCCTTCAGGCCTGATCCCGCTGCTCTCAAAAGAAACCAGTAACAAGGACCTCAGTGCAGTTAGCTTTTTCACCAATACACAGGTGCATGTGTTTGGCAAGATGTCTGCCTGCAATGTGGAAAAGGAATAAATCATGCAAATATGTTAAGTTTCACTTTCAATTTTTAGTATGCAAATTTTGCTAGCTAAAACTGAGAGTATTAGCTGCCTGTATAGCTGCACTCTAGGTCTTGGATTTTATGAATGAAAACACACAATAAGTGGTTTAAACCCAACATTAAAAGCTGTGCTTCAAATTCTAATTGCGTATTGGGGCAAGAATTGGTCTTAAATGATGTAGTAATAAGGCAGTGGGATTATAAAAGTCAAATATTATAAATAATATGGCCAAAGCCTTACTTTTTTATAGAGGCGTATTAAGTTACAAACCGATTCTAAATATAGAGATATATTTACATTAATCCCTGAAAAAATCTGCCTAGTTGTATGGGTAAGCCTTTATACCGTGGAATTCCTTTTGCAAGCACAAGTAGGAGAACAGAGCGGCGGAAATGCAGGGATGAAGGATGGGTGCAGCCAGCTACGAACTGGGGAAATGGCCGGGCAGGGTAGGTCTGCAGCGTAAGGCATGCACTCGGTCACGCACACAGCTTCTCCCCAGTTCCTCGCATTTGCCGGTGGCAGCGTGGGAGTGTGAGGGAGGCATGCATTCCCAGCCTTCCTTTCAGGGGAGTAGAAATTATTCGAGTCGTAGTTTCAGAGGGGGTAGAAGGGAGGGAACTCTGTTGGTATTAAAGCTCTTCTAGTCAATAACAAATGAACTAATTAATTTTGGCATTTAACTCGGCTAGGTTTGAGTTGGATCAGCTTTCTAAACCAGCTCGCAAGGCGCCTGCGCAAACAGGGTTACAGGCAGTTGGAGGGTTGAGGCAGGAATGCAGAGTTGGAGATGAGGAAACCTAGAATCATAGAATCATTTAGGTTGGAAAAAACCTTTAAGATCATCAAGGCCAACCATTGACCTAACCCTGCCATCCCACCACTAAACCATGGCCCTAAGCACCTCGTCTGCCCGTCTCTTTCCTCCAGGGATGGGGACTCAACCACTCCCCTGGGCAGCCAATTCCAGTGCTTGACAACCCTTTCAGTGAAGAAATTTTTCCTAATGTCCAACCTAAACCTCCCCTGGAGCAACTTGAGGCCATTTCACATTGTCCTATCGCCTGTTACCAGGGAGAAGAGGCCGACCCCCACCTGGCTACAGCCTCCTGTCAGGCAGTTGTAGAGGGCGATCAGGTCTCCCCTCAGCCTCCTCTTCTCCAGGCTAAACAACCCCAGTTCTCTCAGCCGCTCCTCATAAGACTTGTGCTCCAGACCCCTCACCAGCTTGGTTGCTCTCCTCTGGACCTGTTCCAGCAAGGCAACATCTTTCCTGGAGTGAGGGGCCCAAAACTGAACACAGTATTTGAGGTGCAGCCTCACCAGCACCGAGTACAGGGGAAGGATGACTTCCCTACTCCTGCTGGCCACACTATTCCTGATACAGGCCAGGATGCCATTGGCCTTCTTGGCCACCTGGGCACACTGCTGGCAAACCGAGACAGAACCACGAACTGCATCTACATTTACGTGTAAGTTACAGACTGAGGAAATACTTGGAGCAGAACAGTCCTGCCACACTGCAGGCTCATTCAAACCTTCTATCCACTGCAAGGCCTGCGAGGGCTAGTTCACATTATATAAAACATACCACACAATGCCAGTATACCTTTATCAGCATAATGGGGGTGGGATGGCTGTCCAGAAAGTTGTTCACAAGTTTTAATAGAGGTTTGCTTTCTGATCAGGCCAAAACAGTCAGAATTTGAAGCTTAACTGTAAAGCGGAAGGCAATCGTAGACCATACCCAGCTCCACTGAAGATGCAAAGATTCTTCTCCTCAGGGAGGATCCTGACACAGTTCCTATTGATTGTTGCACTTAAAAGAAACCAAATTGAGTAAGTGGGAAAAAGATCTTTTAATACCATTATTCCTATTACAGGTTACCATGGATTTAATTTTAACCATAACTGCTTTTAATTTCAAGGTTTGTCTAAGATTTTGCATTATCATTCATCTTTGGTGGCACGGGTAAGTTAATTGCATCAACACTGATTTATTAGCATTCTGTGAAACAATGTTTATTAATTTCTCTTTAATTACAAATACAGTTTAAATCTTACAAAAGCACATTGCTTATAAAAAGCACAGATGTTCAATCAAAACACAAAGTGTTCGGTCATTATATGGAAAAACGCTATTTTCTAAGTACTGTAATTTATCAAATGCTAAATTTATTAAGAAGTTTGGGGCCAAACTCTTTTGATGCAAATACAGAATTTATATCTCTGTGTTAATAAATCAAAAGGCCCTAAGGATGTATTTTTCTTTGAAAAGTTGTCCTTTTAATTTGCTGTATGAGTACACAAACTTTACGGCTATGACTATTGATTTAATTTCCATTTCTGGCCTGCATGAAAAATTTCTGTACACAAATCCCAACAGCAGTATCAGAGAATATTTTGTTTCTAGGCCCTAGTGTATAACAACTTGAAATATCTGCCATACAAATCATAAAAACATGCAAACAAAGCATAAGCTTTCTCAGAACTAAGTGATCACTATTTCTTTCTAATGGTTAAATATTTTACTGATAATACAATGGATTTCCCTTTAATTTTTAAATCAAGTTACTATTTTTAAGGAGATGGATGAGTAGATGACAGTCTTGATAGTAAAGACAGATTTCACTGCATATGCTATTTTTCTTTATAAGCCATCAAAAGTTTAAAGATTTGTCATACAAAGTAGCAAAATAACCTTTGATTTTAATTTTTTTAAATTTTATATTTCTTGTTTTGCATTGTATAAACCACTGTGATAATCCAACCTTTATGTAACTAAATGGTGACAGCTTGAAATAAAAACTGTTTTTCAAAAAGTTTTAAGACTCTTAGACAAGGTTTTTAATTCTGAAACAATTTCCATGATAAGGAAAATACTGGCCACACTGAGGTCAATGGCGAAATTCCCACTGTCATCATTTAAACCAGTTTCATTCGGTGAGTTTATAGAGCAAAGCAATCTTCTGAAAACAAGACTAAAATTATATCCTTAGTTTTTAAGATAAGATTATGTAGTATGTTTAATCAAAGGGAGAGCATATTCATTTTAAGATGATGAATCATGGACATTCACAGCCTGATTGAACATGAATAGCTCACCTAAGCCCTTCGAAATATATATTTTACCTTGATTTTTTTTTTTCTGGACTCAAAAATAATGAATACGAAATTCAGTCAGTAGTCCAAATCTCAATATTTAAAAAAAAAAAAAACCAACTGTGTATTTTATAAAAATATAATGAACACAAATCTTCAAACTGGAAAACAAAGGAATAAACCTATTATGAATAGTTAAAACGTGCAGTATCCTGGTTTTTTAATAAATATATATGTACATAGAATCTTATTCTGCAGCTAGTATACAGCCAGTTTATTTGTGAAAACTTAAAAATGCATATAAAATAGAATCCTTCATATTGGAAACAGCTTTTAGATATTTTTAATAAGGGCACAAAAGCTTGAACTCTTCAGCCTTTGCTTAGTCATACTTCATATTTATAATATATATCAAAAATAAATTTCAAAGGTTTAAAGACATTATTATGATTCTACTGTATGCACTGGAGATTCACTATAGCTACTTACAGACCAGAGTCATGATGTTTCTCAGTGACTCACAGCATAAGCAGGGTCCAGTTATTGACAACAGCTTAATGGATAAAAGACAGACCTTTCAGCAAGATAAAGAATGTTTCAGTTGAACTCACTATTTTTTTTAATAAACTAATTCAGTCATTCTCAACCCCCTAATATGCTTCTTTCCCGTTTAAACATGGGACCAGTGATGGTTCTTAACTGGAATTTTCTAAGTAAAAGGAAAAGAACCACTGAGAAATTCTGAACATTGATAGGTAGCCACAATCCAAAATTTTAGAACACTGGAAACACAGACGTTAACCAGCTTTCAACAGCTCATCAGAAATCCACTGAGCAGAAATAAATGATGGCTAAATTATATCTTGTTCAAAAAAATCTGTATTTTTCTTCCTATACATGCCAATATTTAAAAAGAAAATTTTAAGAACAACGAACAACATTATCTTTACTAAATTTGTGAAAAGTTACATTATAAAGCATAATTGAGGACTTTTTTTTCCCTGCAGAGCACTATAGCCACCCAAGGTCAAAAAATAGAGTCTGGTGAAATGAAACTCATTTTAATTCTTCAGATTAAATCACATCCACAGTAATGTTCAGTTCCATTGGCATGAGCAGTCTATAGGCTCTTGAATGACGTACATAATTTCAGTGCCATTTCCTGAGCAGCGTAGTGGCACAGTCAGATTACGTGTTCCATTTTCTCGACAGCATTTACAGAATCTTAAATGGCTATCAATATTGACATTGAAAATTGTTGCAGAGGGGCATTTTCCGTCACAAGAAGCCACTTTTATCTATAAGTAAAAGAAGAACTGAAGTTAGACATCTCAGATTTTGTTATAAAGATAAATCTTTCTTTGTAATATTCTTCGCTGTAGTCAGTACCATGTCTTTACTTTGTCATATTGCTGTCCCTAGGTTGTTGAAGTAACTGTGAAGCTCTCCACAGTCTTCTCTCCTCTTAACTCTGGCAAACAACTGTAATTTCATCTACATTTTTATACTCCCTCTTTACCAACCCTTCTTCTAAAACTAAATAAGTATACCGCACACTCTTGCTTCTACTAGTAAACTTTGGGCATGTCACTTTTGACCTTCTATCAGGATGGAAATTAACCTGATCAGCTTTCAGTCTGTGATGATATTTTGTCTCTTCCCTTATGACTCTTAAGGTTCTTCAACAGAATCTTGCCAGAAGCCTTTTGGAAGTCTTGAGATACTGTGTTGATTGCTTCTCCTTTAAGTGCTACATGAGAAGCACATTGGCTGCTTGGACATGTCCTGGGTTTTGTAGATGGGGCGGGCTACACCAAAGTTGAGAAATAAGATGTCTTAAGCAGACTCATAGATAAATGGGATCATAAATTTATGATATGGAGACACTTGCTATGTGGAGGAGAAGACACACAGAGAGTAAAGGTCTTCACAGAGGAATGCAGCAATGTTTCCATCACATTCTAAGTGGGAGCATTTCTACTCCGCTTTTGGAGTGGGATGTTATTTCATGGTGAAGAGTTCAGTGCCTGTGTTAGTTACAAGCAGTTACGCTGTGTACTTTTCATTTGAAGCCAGATGTTTTTCCAGGTAGGAGGGCTCAGTCTTTCAGCCATAGGAACAGCTAATTGTACTTCATTTGTGAGTAGGATAACATTCCTAAGGTCAAAGGTCTGCTTCTCAGAAGACAGCAGCATTTTTTGTTGCTGGTTGATAGCTATAACCCACGTCTTAACACTAGATTTAGTATGCTATAGGCCCAGCATCAAACACAGGTATTTTATGCTTACCGGGCTTTGACTTATACAGTCATTTTTTCTTATGGTTGTCCTGATGGTCATTTTCTGGCAAATCCTTTCTTCCTTTTTGCCTGATAAAATACAGAAAATGCATACTGAATCAATTCACTTTTTGCACGGTATTTGCTACTAAAAAAGTGAAACTATTAAAATAATTTTAATAGTTATACTTTATTTTCATTAATGTACACACTGAAACTGTACTTCCATAATAATTTTTTTAGAAAACAAACCTCATATACTAATTAATACTTCCTGTGCAGAATTATCGATTTTATAGCTGGCACATATGAGGCATCAAGTGGTTCATTAAGCTATGCAGACTTTATTAAAACATTAATATGATTTTAAATTGCACATATGGCAAGACAAATATAAGCAATTAGAAAAAAGATGTCTCAAGTAATATTGAATAGTGTTAAAATTAATTTTGTTTTAATAGGAATATTGAAAGTAAATAAGATTTTGATTCTGCATTTTAGAAAATATTCAGAACTTAACATTTGAAAAGGTAAAGCTTTGTGAATGTGATTCCAACCTTGATGCTATTTTGAATGTTTAAAATTTAAATAGAACTAAATAATTTCAAGATATTTTTGAGAAAGGTGTCCTTCAGGGACGCTTTGGAAGAGAGAGATGCATGTATTTGCTAAATATGGTGCAGTTCTTATCACCAGAACTGAAGCATGTAGCACAGTCAGCATACAGATCTAGAATTAGGGAAATACCGGATTTTTAAGTACATTCTGGGAGATACCGATAGAAGCTTTTTTCTTTTATTTGAAAAATAAATCTGTACAGTGCAAAGCCATTTTTAACATAATAAAATCATAATATAATGCTGAAACAATTAAACATACAATCTTTCATGCTGCTCTCCATATCAGACTGTTATTACTATCTGTGTAACAGGAGTTACTTAGATCTCCTATTTCACTCCCCATCAAAATCATCTCTTGGTTTTGCTACACAACCATTCTGGACATCCAGCATATAAAGTAATAAGCACTATACAGCAGAGTTTCTCCACCTTCAGCACGTGCCTTCATGGTTGGGTGTACACAAACAGAACAACTTTTCTGTTCCCCAGAAGCTTGTGAGCAATTTTATAAGATAAATGAGCTCCGAGTAATCAAGATATTCTGCAACCACAGCTCCAGTGGGTATTTAAAAATTAGGCTGGCTGCTGAGTACAGCTAGATTTTAATCTGCGCATTGCAGGATCAAACAAGATTCCCTTACTGAGCCAGCAGATCACTGTACGATCCAAGCTCTTAGCCTACAGCATCTTGGTTTTGCTTCCTCAACAAGACTTCAGAAAAAGAAGTCCTGTGATATTTCCATCAGAAAGCACTTGCCAGCATGAATATGTGTAGACACCGCAAGCTTTGTACTTCTACAAGTCATAGAGAGAGATATATAACATTTCAGTGTATAAGGTGCTGCTGTCTAATGTAAACTCTGCTGCTATGCTTTTCTCTCTCCCACCTTCAACTGACAAGATCTGCATTCAGTATCACGTGTGCTTTTTTTACTCCTTATTTCAGTAAGGAGTTTCTGTGACTTACCTATCCTTAAAAGCAAAGAATTATGATCATAATGCAACAGTTCTGTAACGTTCTGTAATTTCTGGTGTAAAGAGTATTTATTAACGTGATTGGAACTGTATGTTTCCCCACCCCCCCCAACATTTTCATAACTTTGTAAAACACATTATTTGTGACGAAGAAACACAGCATAAATCCACATCTGCGAAGGTGAGACCCAGGGGTAACGCACATGCTTGCTCTATTTTAAGGCAAAAACCATTCAGTCATTAAATTCAGAGACCTGGGATCAGATTTAGAATCTCTTGGTAACAGTATTCAGGATAATGATATTTTTTAAAGTAACATGTCTTACTACAACTACCCTATATAGTAAGTCCACATATTAAAACCAATTTCAGAAATGAACAGGAGGAAGAACCATCAGCAGCATATATGATAAATGGATGGACCTAATTCTGTCAGGTGCTGAGCAGTGAACCCTAACCAGGCTTTAGGAAACCACTGATCTGGGAGGCCAACAGGGGGTCAGTGTCTCTCAGTATCAGGCCCAAGACCATTAACTGCATGGTAACATTTAATGGTGATGACAGCTATACGCGTATATCAAGCACTGCTTACACTATTAGTAAAAAAAGAAAATACATTATTAAAAATAATACCTGGTTCACAATTAATACTATCAGTAGGCACTACTGGACTAATGGCAAAGGGTAATAGACCCAATCCAGAACCTGGCAGAATCATTAGGAATATAAGTTTCTCATGAAATAAAAACAGGTTTATATAAATGACATTTCATTAATTCTTACACTGCCAACTGCAATTTTTCATTTAGCAAAAAATGATGAGTTTTCCTGTTAGTCTGCCAAATTTAGAAACTGCAGCTGCTTCAAGTCTCACTGAAGATGGCCTAAACTTTATTACTCTCCTGGTTAACACAAAACTGGAATGATGCTTTCTTGTAAACCAAACTCTTGCAATGAGTCTCTCTATGGCAAGGTAAGAATTAAATATATGCACTCACTTTGCATGCATTG
Organism: Gorsachius magnificus; assembly: GCA_034008185.1. Classification (NCBI taxonomy): domain Eukaryota; kingdom Metazoa; phylum Chordata; class Aves; order Pelecaniformes; family Ardeidae; genus Gorsachius; species Gorsachius magnificus. The sequence continues at coordinate 173,732,468 of CM067081.1, forward strand.
AATCAAGCTCTTTGAGAAAGATTATTTGTTCCCGTTAAAACCCCAAGGTGTTGCAAGCTCTATTTGTAAGTACTCTTTTTAACTGCTTCACCACAGGGCACATGCTTTTAGTTAAAAATAAAACAAAATAAAAACAAAAACAAAATAGCATGTCATTGTATGAATTATATCTGGATTTTTAGCAGCCATCTCAGCAAGTATTTCTGAAGTATAACGATGCCTTTCCTGAGGCCACAGAATATGGCCAAAATTATAAATCTTCCTGGTCAACAGAAAACTAGTCGCCATTAATTTAGACTAATTTTCTACATAAATCCAACCTAATTTGAGGGGGTTTATTAAATATTTTTCAACAAAGCTTATATCATTAAAGAATATTGATTAATAAGATTTTAGCACAATTCTGGTGTGTTACTTTTCTCTGCTGATTCTCATTTAAAAAAATATTCTGTTGTATTAAAATAGTTTTTATTTTCTATGTTTTGGATACAATAGAACAACAATACTTGCAGTTCACTTTCAAAGGTTTGCATAACTTGGAAACTTGAGTATTGTTCTGTACTTGATAAATAAGAGTATTTCCCCTGGTATCACCAAATTATTTACAATACATTGCACTTCTGAATTTTATTTAATAACTGCAATATATGGTTATAAGTCTGTGACTTCCTATTCAATATTATTAAGTAAAGGTTTGTCTAAAAAAATTCCAAAGACTGATTTGCTTATATATTTTAACTCTAATGTTGAACACAAAAAAAGCCAGAAAAGATGGGGGAGGATTTTCTGTGGCACTCAACAGGTTCTTGCTCTACACAATTAGTTTTACCCGGGAGTGGTTTATTTTTATATATACATGATTATACACCTTGATAAAACATTTCCTAGTGAAAACTGCAGAGAAAATCCATTTGTTCTCAATTGACTTTTAAAATTCCATAAATTATGAAACTTTTACATGAGCTTGCATCACAATTCATCGTATTTTAAAGTTACACACTCAGAAAATGTGAATGAATTCCCAGATATTAAAAAGTCAATTTTATATAAGTGTTGCTAATACCAGTATTACTATAACTTTTCCTCATTTGGGAATTAAAAAAAAAAGAAGTATTTTGGCCCTAGAAAATATATACTAGTGATACAGAATAAATTGGTAAGTTTGGAGACATATTTCAAAATGTCATCGAATTAGGAATCAATTTTAGGGGGGAAGATCCTTATTTTTTACAGTGAAAATCATATAGGCAATATTTTAGAGTCAGCTTAGCAATAAAGAGAATGTTTTCATTATTTTAATCGAGATAACTTTTCATCTTCCACAGGTTATATTTGGAGAGATTTGGTTATACTCCAGAACAATGTTAACAATCACCAAGTCAGCAGCCAAATGAAGCAAGACCTCTTAATAGGAGTAGTTAGGTAACTATAACAATTTTATGTGATTTGTGGAGGGACTGCATGCTTTTTCCTTCTTCATGTCCCAGCAACTGAGGTTAAAAAACAAGCCCTCCAAAACCAAGCCAAACTAGCACATATTGCAGCCTTCATCACTTACAGGTCTTGCAGCAGCCATCATTATACGTCTGCACAATTCCTCCATTCTAGGAAAATGAAAGGAGAATATATCAAAAAAGACTGTGTCCAATGCAAAGGTGAATTGCATCTCAAGACATTCTATGTTTTAAAGATGTCCTAATAACAAATACCATCACTGAAATCAAGACAATTTCACAGATATTATCAGCTGAAGGTTTGGTTCACAAATTCTTTATAACATTTGACATTGAAAATGAACTTCATCACTGCTTATCTGATCTGATCTAGTCTCCTTCAAATAAGCCACTTAGTTTCTGTGAGCATCTTTTTATATCATCCACTACCATCTATTTCCCCCACCACTGAGATTTATTAGGATAGTTGAAAAAATTCATATATGCAACTTTGCTGATGGTGTAAAAGGATTTACACTGATCATATGGTAAGGAGAAAATTAATGCCTAATAAGTAGCTCTTAACAATACTAAACATATGTAAGTATATATATACACTTTTGAAAGAGAACGTTAACTGCAAAATTTCAGAACCATTGGTGTGCTCAATTCTTTTTCTCAATTACAGTCTCTGTTACTGATTTCTTCTAAAGTTGCCTGTTAGCTCAAAATTAAAAATGTATAAAAGTGAAGAAAATGTCCTTGTGAAATTAAAAGAGGGCATGAAAGGGAGAGAGAGACAGAGAGAGGCTGTCAGAATCCATCAGAATGGGTACAAGCAAGAAACACACGCCCACCATTTTAGTGCATAGCCCAGAACAGCATATCAAGCAGAAAACTGGACATAATTAGCACTTTTATAACAACAGACAAAAAACATTTTAAGCTTCTATCTTTTCATGCTAGCTTGCATGTTTTATCTCATTACAGAAAAAATACTAAGTTGTTCAAGAACTTCTTAAATGAGCACTTAAACTCCGCCTCTTAAATCCATTTAAATTGAGCTGCCTGTCAGAAGAGCTTTCTCCTTGGCTACTGGCTCAAGTCTATGCTCAGTATCTCTAAAAAACAGGACAGACTGAGTCAGGAAGTTAATTTTAGGGCTCCATTCTTTAAAATCTTAACCATTGGTACTAAGGAAAGATCCTAATAGACAGTGACAAAAGGGTTCCAAGGAAGAAATGCAAGCACAACGTGAAAGAAGAACAAGCATTAATTTTAGATAGAATGCCTTCTTCGGGATTGGAAGAAATAAGGACTGATTTAAAAAAATGCAATGGATAAGTAGGACTTGTGCTAAATTTATAATCTGTAGTCAAGGCAGCAATGGTACTTACCCTCTCTAAATGTATATATATTTTATTATTATTTGCAGCTTATATTAAATACGTGGCATACTGCAAGTGCAAGAATTATAAGAAGTAATGTAAAGTTAGCGAAATATTAAATTAGAAATTAAAATTGTAAACAAATATGTAATGTACGTGAAGCATCCACATTCTTCAAACCAGTTTATATGGGTATGCCAAATTTACGTTTTTAGATATATGATGTAGGTAGATACCCTTTCTTGTATGATAGGTATTTTTGTTATGTTATACAAAGTGTAGTTTAAGAGATAATAAAGTTTATATATACTCTGTCATCTTTCTAATCTTTGCACAGCTTAAGGAATTTTTAATATAGCCCACTTCTATATGCAGCATTTCTGAATTGCTTGATCCAATTTATTTAGTGTATGTGTACTACAAACTTGGCAAAGTGTTATTCCGAATACAAGACGTAGTGATGAGCACTTTATATAGTGGTATCTCAAGCATGATTCCAGTACTTTAAAGTCAATCATTAAGACCCAAAACAAACTTTCATACTGCTGACAGATATTTTTTCAGTCAAAAAGCAAACAGGAACATAGAAAACAAGACTGTAAGTTGCTCACTTGCATGGTTTTACTTACCACTTCTTCAGTTTAAAGAAAGTGCGTAAGGTATGCATGTGTTGTCAAGTGTAAGCCAAACTCCAGACCAGTTATTGTCACTTACCTCACCCAAAGTACAAACCTTTGTACACTCAGTGTCATTAAAGGGGGGGCAGACAACACTCGATCCCAGTATGATAGCCCCCACAGCAGTCTTTGCACACTTGTAGTTGGTGCAGTTGGAGCTCCAAGTGCTTCCTTCCTGAATATATAAAACAAAACCACTGTCAGGAAAACCAAAATATTTCAGCTTTATCTCCAACCCCAAATGTCTGTAAAAGTGGTGTCCTCATGCTGTAGTACCTACTGGAGTGGAAAGTTTGTTGTAGACCACCCACAGGCAGCAAAGGGAAAGACCATCCTCTAACTACCACTTGCTACTTCTCCCTGGATCCATGGCTCTTAGTCTCCAACATGCTGCTCAGCACAGCTGTCCTAGTGCAGGACAAAAGGGCTCTGTGCCAGAAAAGAAGTCCGATAGTTTCTTTTGCTCCAAAAGCAATGGGAAACGTGAACCAAGTTATGGCCACATCCAAATTTCCTTGTATGTGGATGCTGGAACACCATCAGGATCCTGAACCCCAGTGCTTCAGTTTGCACTCTTCCTGTAGAAACCAGAATGAAGAGGAGTGGCCCTAGGAAGACTCAGAAGCTCCCAACTCATCTAAATCACAGTATATGGCTTAGAGTTACAGTTTGAATGCTGTACTTCAAGCGTATCCAGGCTTAAGTAAATTATGACATTCACATATCTTTGTAGAAAATATTACAACCAATAAAATGAAATAAGGTATGCACCTAGTGTGAAATGGCAGGTCTTTAAATAAACACACTTTTTTTCCTATCGCATACCATAAATTGTCCCTAAATGCATAATCAGCTATAAGGAGGTGTGAAGCAAGACTCACAGCATGAGTTAACTAAGAAGTGACTGTCAGGCACCTGTTTATCATATCATTATAGTTATTTTCTATCTCTGTCCAGAAGCACTTACCTCATACACCATTAGTGTTCCATTCTCAGTGTGAAAAGAGCAGGACACATTTTGACAGGTACCACAACAAGTATGGTGACTGGAGGAAGGAATATATATTTGGTGCTGGAAGGAAAGGAAAGCAAAAAAAAAAAGAAAAAACCCAAATATTTTTTAAACCTACAGTATATGAAAATTCATTCATTTCTGAAACTAAAAACACCAAGAGAAACAATATACAAGTTGGTATGTTTGCACATGCTGCTAGAAATTGCCTCTCAAAATAATTCTGGAGTCACAAGATACACATCATCACTGTAAAGTTCTCAAGTTCTTGCTGAGCAAACAGGACTAGCAAAAGCCGTCACTTTGACTTTTATCCTAATTGTGTAGCTGTGCTCACAAATTGCTTCATTCCTGTATTTTAAGAATACTCACAGCTTCACACTGCTGGGAACAGTTCACCATTGTAAAATGCATGGCGTTGTATCCTGTGTTCTGATCTTTTTCTTGTAAACACTGTACAGTGTAACAAAGGTCTCCATCCAAGTACTGAATCACTGACTGTCCAGGATTCAGTACTGTCACCTCTTGGAAGATGCACACATCATCCTTCTCTAACACCAAAAGAAATAAATGTCACCAGAGGGAAAAAAAAAATCATCAAACAAATTGATAGAATCACTGAAGACAAAAGTAGGGCAAAGTCCTATGCTCTGCAAAAGTTTTCTCACTTTTAGACTTGATTGGTTTGTGTTTTAATTACCAAACAAGGTGGGGGAAGAGGTATAATTCAGCTTAAGAAAATGCTTCAAAATGCAAAACTGCCTAAAATTGATAGTGTTCCTACTAATGGAAGTAAAAAAAAGTATCTCTTGTTCTTATTCTTAGAGTTCTAATATTAACATTGGGCTAAGTACACTATATTAATTACTCTGTACATGACAAAATGTAGCCTTTCTGTCAATTAAAGTTGTCTACAATTACCTGTGGGATGGTAACATGCTCAAGCTGTACTGTAAGTGTGTGCTTTGCTCCCAGAGGCAGTTTAGCCTGGGCTGCAGTCAGGATTGCAGCATACCTCAAGCACCCCCCATACAGTATGGCTGAAATTTAGTCCACATGGGGTGGCTGAATGCGGGAAGGGAGCAGAGGTCTGGTCTTAAGACTGGGCACCTACCTTCATGCTGGCTGGACAGGTCTGTCATGCTGGTGTGAGATGTCATCTCATTTGTGCTCAACAGTGGACTAGAGCAGTCACACCACTCACACTCAGCTAAGGTTCACAACCTGCTTCCTACCCGCCTTTCACCAGGGAGACAGTACCCGTCTCTGAAACCATGGGCAGTTTTACTACACTCCTACGCCCCGCCAGAACAGGCACAAAATGGATGGGTTAGCAGACAGAGCATCATATTCAGAAAAGGGAGCATAAGATACCCATAAAATCAAGATAAAAGAGTGTTTAAGTTTGAGAAGGTTATTATGGTCCTGGTTCTGATTTCTTTGCATGCCCTTTTCCCCAAAAACTAAAACAAAACATCTAGGAATATGAAAAAGTTACCACAAATGTAGTGAGTGCATCCACAAGCACTGGAAACACTACTATCTATTTTTTTAACTTCTCCCTGAGTAGAAAAAGATAAAAGAGTTTGCAAAGTCATGCATGATTAAATGTAGTACTAAACAGTTTTTCTCTAAAAATGTAAACTATTACTTTCACTACTTCCACCCCTGCTTTCATAAAAGAGAAAAATTGCAGTGTACTCAAGAAACAGTAGCACGTTCAGAATTATTCAATGTATTTATCTCTTTAAACGGGAGGAAAGCACTTCATTTTCTCTAGGAATGCATATAAACAGCAGAGTGGCTAAACAGCAATTTTTTCCTGAGATACAAAGTTATTTCAGTAATAAACATACTAGCAAAAGACTGCCTTCTATGAATTTTCTCCCAAAAGATAGGTGAAAACTATTTGAATTTGCAACTCCTGTTTGGACTTTACATTATGCAGCTTTCACAGAAGGGTAAGAGAAGGGCAAGCTATAGGCGTTTGATAGAGAAAATATCCCTGTCACTATGGTAATAATGGGAGTTTGAACATTCATTTGTTATTATTTTCCAGATCACAGACCCCATTATGAGCAAGTATGTGAGGAGCAAAATATTTATGACTTCTCATATCAGCTAAATTCAATAATTTTAAATCATTTTAAATAAAAGCATAAATTATTAACAAAGTAAGACTTTTCTCCAGATAATACATATGATCATAGAGCTTATCCCCCACTAGTTACTAAAAAAAAATAGGAATTATTTATGTGGCAAAACTTCCCAGCATATTGTTTCAAGTCAACATTGAGCAGAATAATATTACAGTTGCTTTTCTTCTTTTGACATATTAAAACAAAGTGAAATTTCCCCAGGGAATAGTTGACAACACTGGGCAGAAACTTGACGGAGTTACATGCTTGAGCTGGGGACTGGGAGGCAGAGTCCCAGCCTGTCTCTGTTCAGCCTTCTCACCCTTTACAACTAATTGAAACAAGGAATGGGAAGGGAGGAGTAAGAGGGCTGAACACTGTGAATAAAAATATCTAAAGGACAGCGCTTACCAATTTACAGGTCAGCATAGTAGCGTTTTCACAGCTACATTCTGAGAAGAGAACAAGAACAGCGTATTAGTCAGTGTGTCAGTTGTGTGCTAACACGTATTAGTTGTGTGCTAACACAAACTGTTAGCTTTTGTTAATAGCAGAGTCTAAGGAATAAGGTAATAATTACCACAGTGCCATTCTGGACAACACTGTCCAGGTATTTTTTTCTTGACAAGTGTCATGTCATCTGTGCAATTCACAGGAGGCTCAGAACAAAGATTTTCGTCACAGACTAAATGGGGGAAAAGACAGGCATGAGACTTTACTCAACTTTCCTTTGAATTTCCCAGCTTATATTTCTCTTGATAAACTATTCTAAAAATACTGACATTTTTTATAAATTTTGATTGTGTTTCTTAAGCGTCTCAATCATACTTGGAACTGAAAATAAACCAAGATTTTTAAAAGTGCTTTTAGTTGCCTTAGAACAAATTTAAATTTTCAGAAAACATCACACAGTAATCATTCAATATTCTTCCTACTTCAGAGTGACCCAGCTGCTAACCAGTACCAAAGACAACTAAAATCACAGCTTTTGGAAAAACATGCTTTTTTTTCATCTCAGCTTTGTTGCAAAGCACATTTCTGTAAGGCAACAGGGAGCAACTGCCCTCCTGGGGTGACTCTAATAAGAGAATCCTTGTCTGTCATATCAGAGGAGGCTTACTGGGACTCTGGAAAAAGACCACGTACTAACTTTCTCACTGCTAGAAGTCAGCAAAACAGCAACAAAAGCCTTTGCAGAAACTTTCACCTGGGTGCACATACTAGGAAAAGGAAAAGACCAAAATGTGGAATCACACAAAGTAAAAATCACTAAGCTCCAAACTTACTGGAAGACAATTCAATTAACTGAAGTTACCCAAAGACTGTAGTAGGACAAGAACTAATGCAGGAACACTCCACTGCCCTAAATTAAGCAGTTACACTTGTAGGCATTAATTAAGAACTTACAGCACAATTTCTGTGTTTTATAAGACTAGCAAAGTGACAACATTACATTGCAAATATTTTTCTTCTGGCTGTTCATTGTTTGAATAGCAGTCAGTCCAGCAGTATTTGAAACCCTTGGCCTACCTCCTACCCCTAAAAGCTAGAAGTGCAAGGCAAGTGCCCCAACACTAATGAATGGTACAACAGAGGAACAACAACAAGGAAGTTGTTTTATTACAGGTGATTTAATACATGAACAATTGTATATTTATACACTAAGGATGGGATTCAGTTCCAGGTTAATATATTGGTATTTAGAACATCCTGAAAGTAGCTATATACTGTTTGGTGAACTAAATAGGCTCCCCACACTTCATTGACTGCGTTGGTTAGACCACTATTGAGTATATACCAAGAACTTTGAACCTACCTCAAATGTAGGCACCCTCATTTAGACTTCTTAACCTCTAGCTGAAGACCACCCTAAATGCTGAATCAAAAAAATCTCCACACATACTTCCTGTCATTTTTACTAAATTTGGCAATATATTGAGCTGATAACAGTTACACTCACCACAGTAGTAACGAGGACAACAGTAATGTATGGTAATAAGGTCTACAGTGAGAATTTCCCCTTCATTACACAAGGGAACAGGCTCAATACAGGATTCGCAAACTAAATTTAAAAAAAAGACAAACAGATATTTACAAACTTTTAAATACTAGAAAATGAGCACGTGAATTTTATTTAATATTACAAGTCATATTATGTTGCTAGTTGGGTAACAGAGCTTTTATGGATTGATGTTCAAATATGAAAACGTAACAAAGCAGTAGCACATGCACCTGGGTGTCAGGACTTAACGCTACGCAGTAGCCAGTTTGGTGGTAAAGAACTACTGAGGCTGAGCTGTGATCCATGACACAACACACTGAGGGCATAGATCATATATAAAACTCAGCTGTGAAGGCCAGGGTCTGTTAGCAATTTTAGTCTGCAGTTCAAGTACGATGTTCAAAATTATGTTGGAAATAAAAGGTTCCAAAACCCAAGAATAATTCATGCTCCAGTCAGTCTGACCTGTGCGAAGTCCCCCTGACCTCCCCGAGAATTCTTGGATTAGATTCTTATGTTTAGAACTATAGACTATTTTTTGTAAATACTTAACTATTCCTTCATTATCCACAAAAATATCAGAGGCTTCTTACCACAGAGGTAAGAGAAACAACAGGGATCTTCCTGTTTTGCTTCAACAATAAATTGATCTTCTCTGCAGTCCAGCTGGGAAGCATTGAAGCAAACTGAAGGATCACATTCTGTAGGATGTGAAATAATCAGTAGTTTTTAAAGAGTGAAGATAAATGTATTCTTCATCTCCTTAGTAAAACAAAAACCCCAAATTGACTGTAAATCAAAAGTGACACAAAACACAAATACAAACAATATTGGAAAATGTGAAAGAAAAATACATAATTCCTTGGTGCTATTTACCATGTCCCATTCTGTTACCAGTCAAAACAACTTGTAAGGCAAACTTTCTTACAACACATAATACAAGTGTGGAAAATATCCCAGTAACTGCATTTTTTAATTTCCCTTACCACATCGGTACTGTGGACAGCAGGACAGGGGGTGGTAGCCTACAACCAATTTTTCATTGGTTTTGCACGTTGGAATAATGGTGTCACACAATGACATGTTACATTCTGTGGGATAAAAAACAATCAATTTTGACGTATTTGAACAGACGCAAGTGCAAGTCCTACACCTCAAGACATTTGTGCCATCTAACATAGAGCTGCACAAACTAACAAGAGGCCAAGTCAGCTTATGGTGCACTCCACACCACCGCGTAGACCTCCCAGCTCAATCCAGGGCTGGTAGAACAGTTATATCCCTCCTAAAGCAGGTATTTACTTGCCCTGCTTCCTACAGGTGAAGCTAGTAAAAATATTCCCTGAACAAATGAACAACACAGTGCCAGTTACCAGTACCTAACTAATGAGCAAAACCACCAGATCAGCTGGACCATTTGTTCTCTTTTTAACCCTGAAGATGTGAAAAAAAAAAAAAAAAAAAATCCTGTGCTTAACATTTTGGGAGCAATAAGCATATTTCTTTTTCTAAGAACCATGGCTAGGCAGAATATTAGTATTCCATGATCAGTTCACAGAATACTGCTTCTGAGAGACAGCAGTAGGTCAGAGGATACTGCACTTGACACCAAAACACTAATAAGAAAATCCAATAGGCTCTGATGGCTGCACAAGTTACTAAGCTACTTCTACTATCAAGTATTTCTCAATATTTCTTTTAACAGAAAGTTTTTTTCACTAGTGGAATTCTAAGAAAAAAAAAAATATTTCAGTGAGTCAGTTCTTAGAAAGAAAAGAAGCCTGCTTTGCTGGCCCAACCAGCCACAAATGCCTAAAAAACACTTCTGGAAAATGTTACTTTGAACACTTTGAACACTATCTGAAGACTGTCATCTGCTGATGAATTTCAAGCACTTAACTTGTACTTCTGTTACTGAAAACAGGTGTGGTACATACCACAAACTTTCTTTGGACAGCAAGCCCTCTCTTCAATGACATGGATGATAACTTCTCCTTCTCTTTCACAGACTGGTGTTGGATCCTCATTGCATTCAGGTTCTATGGCAACAACACTTCCATTTTCTAAACAGTTGTACATGCAACAGCCTCTCATGGACCCATTCCAGATCTCCCCGGCAGAGCGGGGCTGTCCTTTGTTATCTGTACATGCTGAGAGAAAAACATTATATCTCTTCAACAAGTAGAGAGCACAGATTTCTGCAAGCAGCTTAATTAGATGGCATTAGTTTGCCATCTAGGTAGACTTATTGCATAAAATAAGAGCACTGTGGAGCATTATGATCAAGGAATCCAAGAAAAGATTATAACCTTAAAAACCTCAAATGAACAAATGCTTTGCTATGGGCAAAAATAATCAGTGAGTGCAGGGGAAAGAACCTGCCTATGCTATTCCTTCCTGAGTACTCCAGGAAAGCAAGCCTGGGAGCTACGGAACAATGACCATAGTTTTTCCCCCGCAGAAGTCCAGCAGCACTGGGTCGTGAATCTAGGTGAAGTGAAAGCACAAACTGCTGTAGCTTGAGATAAAGCTAGGCTCTGCTGACATACCAGCTGCACGCCTACTGAGGACTGACATAGAATTTAAACTTTGCATACACTGAGCTGCAGTTAATATTAGCGTATTTGCAAATTATCTTGCTGCACTTACTACATTTTTCTTCTGGTATACAGAGGTCAGAGTCTGTTCTATGCAGAATAGTGCCATTTTCACACACACAGTCTTCCCTTAAATAGGAACAGGGAGAATCTTCATAGAACCACTTATTCAAGCATGTCTTGGCTTCACAAGGTTGCACACAAGGCTGGTATTCCTTGCCCTCGGGACAACTCAATGCTGCAAGTCATAAAAATAGGAAATTGAGCGCTGCTATAATTCTTTCAGCATTTCATTGGATAAACAGGTAGTACAAACAATTCAGTGTATCATAGAAAGCATACATTTATATTTTTAACAGTACTTTAGGTAAGCAACTAATTCAAACCAGATTAAAACCGCTTCATGACACTTTAACTAAAGCAATACATTTTAATAACTGGTACCCTGACTTACTAATGTTGTGACAAGATGAGACAGTACTTCTAATAATAACAGAAATATATTTTTAAGTCAGCACTAAACACTGCAGCAATACAAAGCCACACCAGGATACAGAACATGGCTATCTGCTTACAACAGTAATCAGGTGTCCTCCATTTAATGCAGATGTTGTGCTTGTTGCATAAAGCCACATATGCAGAAAGTGCATCACACTCATAATTCCAGAAATAAGTACTGTTGATCCACATCTTCTCACAAAACTCCTGTGGTGACACCTAGGAACATATTGTAATTGAGAATTAACACATAGAAGAGTTTTCTGTAATTAAAATAAATCATTATTTACAAGAAATAATACAGCTACAGGGCAAAAATCACAAGCAGTGTCTAAAGTAAAAAATACCATTTTTTCCAGAACACTCATTCTGCAAAACTTAAACTGCCTGAATTTTTTATGCTCATTAGTAGGCACAGAGCACAGTCCTACTCAGACTGTCACACTACTTACAAGAACTTTTGCAGTACAGTCCTGTCAGCTAAAAGCCAACAGTCTCAGCTGAACATTAAAGTTTAGCGTCAACTAAAAAGCTGACATGAAAAGTAAACTAAAAGTCAACATAATCTCAGCTGCTATACCTTCCATAAATTCCTGCTGTGAATGAATTATTACTCAGCGCTCTGTGTCTGTAGGACCCAATAACGTATGTTACTGGGTCTAAATGCAGGTAGTCCAACCTATCTCATTTCTGTCATTTTTATTTGCATAAGCTTATAACAAGGTGGAAAAAGTCAGATTTGGATTTATTCTGCCTGTTCACTACTGTGCTGAAGCCCAGCTCTCCCTGTGGTTTCAGGAAACCTTCAAGCAGTTGCTCACTTCTGCCATAAAGTTCATTACACCGATGACTGTTAGCTATCCTTGCCCAGCTGATTCACATCTATGAAGCGCACAATACGCTCCATCCACTCTGGCTCTGCCGCCGTCATGTATATGAAAGAAAACAAATTTCATAATGGATGAACCAAGTGCTTCGCAATTTTGATGCTATGTCAGGTTTTGCTATGAACCAGGAAAAGATGCAATGTATTGTATCGGAGGCTGTAAGAGTCCTCCTGAAAACGTATATGAAGTAGGAATTCTGACTATTCAGATTCCCTGTAATTATTTTAAAATTAGATATGTTAAAACAATTATGAAAAGCATCCTTCTGCCCACTGGTGCTACTCTCCCTTCTCGATTCCAAACTGCTTACCACCACTCCCTTCCATTAAGTTTCTGTGGCAAATATCTATTAATCTTTTTTTTTTAAAAAAAAATATCTCTTCAACCCCTTCCTTTCAGAAGAACTCCCTCCATTTTCTTCTACCTGGGGAAAGGTGAGGAGAGGTCTTGGGAATTTGAAGGAAGGGGCTCAGCTGCCTGCAATACCTTTAACAGCATTTGTCTGTGTTGAAAACTGAAGAGTAACACAACGCAAACCAAGGGTGGAAAGGCAGAACAGCAAGAAATTAATCAGGAATCTGGACACATCTCTGTCTGAGAAAGGTAATTAATTAATCCTTGAGTAATTAATCCTTTTTATTTTGAATTAAGTGGGAAAAGTAAGTCAGACCCCCAAGATCTAGGGCTTCTTCATTTCCCCTTCTGGGAAGCAGCTGCGCTGCACTGCCTACCTCCAGTGGTATTCTGCATGCAACAGCTATATCCCCATTAGAAAGTACAGTGTCCAGAAACAAATGATAATGATTTCTGTAAGAAATGCTGCCAAATTGTCAACATAATAGTGACTACATCAAAATTTGTTTAACTGGAAGTTTCTTCAGTCCAATCGGTCTCAGACTGCATGAGTTGCTGTTGTATGCAGCAGCAGCATGAGGCTTTCCATTCTAGTGACCCATGTCAAGCATTCATTAAAAATAACTCTTCTGGAATGTGTTTGTGTTGGGATGATGATCTGGTGTCTCTCCTTGGAGCTTTGCCTACTAAATAATTGAAGAAACAGCATAATAGCACAGGGATCCATATAAATGTGTGTTTACTATGGACGACATGACAAAAATGTTAAAGCCAACATGACAGAGGTATTAAAGCCACCCATGCAGTTGTCAACTCATGAAAATAAGCAAAACATAAAAAAATGTGCATCTCTCTTTTCTTAACTGTACATCTTTTATTTAATTTGCTCCTGGAATTTCTCTGATCTTCGTACTCACTTTCTTGTGACAAGGGATGAAAATGCTTCTGTTCAACAGTTCCATACAGTATGTGCAGTTATCTTCAGTACAATTTCTTACTGGCCTCCTGCTTGTTACATCAAGTGATTTCTCGATTTCCCAGCTCTTAATGAACACTTCCATTTCCTCCATATTTGTAATTATGGTCCTGTTTTGCATTTTCAGGTCATCAGTAGGGTCTCCATTACACACCCCTGGTGACAGAGCATCACATTCAAAAGCACAAACAAGCATGCCCTATTACTTCCTTTGGAAAAGAAAAGGGCACTTGATAGGGTAAGATTAACACTGCATCAGGGTCACCTGTGAGACTCAGTCATCTGAACTTATAAATGAAAGCAGCTGTATGTCCACTGAGGTTCCAACTTTCTACTTGTGATTTTACTTGTCAGCTCAATGGCTTAGCAAAGCAAGGAGATCATACAATACAAGTAATGAGACTTTTCCCAACAATTAATTAACTTTTGAGAAGAACTGCTACCAAAATGTGCTGTTGAGTGTAGCAAATTCACTGACATGGCACCAGAATCTGATTTCATTCTACTGAATAGCAGTCAGCTCCATGGGCGTAAATGTAGTTGGCTTTCAAATTAACTGCCTGTCACTGATGATTTGTCACTGTATTGAAAATTAATTGAACATTCTAAATGCGAGAAGTTATGAAAGGAATCTTTTGATGAACGTATTGCTTTCTCTAGAGAAAATATTTTGCTTACTCGATTTATTAATACAAAAACACTGAAAAAACCCCACGCCACCCAAACCCCTGGCATCCACTGGCTACCTGAATTCATTATTGTATGTATTAAGTTAATTCAGCAATGAAACTTCCTATAAGCACATGAAAGTCATTAATGCCAAAATTTTAATCTGCATAATACCGTTTTACATCTCAGGGACTGATCAGCTGAAGTTCCAATATGCTTTTTTCCACTTCCCTTCCGCGCTACTAACCACACCCTAGGTTCCTGCCTTTGTGCTTCCAGCCCTGCATCCTGACATTCTCCAGGGTGCCTCATTAGAACTGGGCTAGCCTGGCGTGACAGACTGTTGTTCTCTCAGGCAGCACGGAGAAACACAGAAAATAGTATTTTCAGGATAAGAAGCATTTGACATAACACAGCTTTCCCATATTCTTAATACTTCTGCTTCTTGCTGCTGTCCTAATGCCATCCCACACACCATGCTAGCATCGGAATTTGTAGGGCCGTACTAAAGAATTGCAGAATCAATGCGGCTTTAAAAATAAAGCCAATTTGCCACACAGTCCCACAATTTTTTCAGTATGAGAGCAAGAGGATAGGAGAATCCCAGACAAGAACAAACAGCAGAGAATAGGGAAAAAGTGCTAAAGGAGGCTTTCAGACTTTACTGCAAAATACCAGGTAGAGCAACACTTGACAGTGGAGGTTGGATTTGTCTGCGGACTCTTCCTCTGTCTTTTCGTGGCACATAGTAACTGTTCTATAATCCTTCCTACGTTTGACCTCATCTCATCCCAATCTTTTTGAGCTTGCCTAGAGAAGATGGCATGATACTGGGAAAAGATGCAGTATGTGCCAGGGCCAGCATTCATGTTCTCTTACTAGATCTAGGAGAACTTTTCTTCTGTTCAGGCAGAATATAGCAATTGATTTTAAACACTTAATTTGTTTACATGTATATTTAAACCATATTGGAATTGTTTTGTTTGCTTTTAAAACAAGAAGCAGTTTAAAAGATTATAAAAAGTTCATTTTCCTGTTCAATATAGGGTAGATTCTGTAAAATTACAATGCACCAGAAAAATGAACATTTATGATAGACTTAAAGTAACTCTAAAATACCTGCTTACACTTCTCCATATAATTTATACCAGCAGAGTTATAAAAAGGCTATCAGGGAAGCCTGAAATATGATACATTTACTATCATAATTTAAGTCTGAGACACCTCAGCACAGTTTTGGGCTTTAGATCCAGCCTTAAGAGGTGTGAATATGGATTCACTATCCTCAAGGGAGTTGGACCCTTCCCAAGATACACCTCTTATCAGTATTTCCATAGTGATAAGCTGCTGCTGCTAACAGCTGACAGTTATTCTTTTCTCCCATAATCACTGGAATATATTGTGACTACCTGAACTTCGTCAGCAGCCACTTCTCCACTGAAAATTTTCCACTTTTCTTTACTTGACTTCAAAAATATTCTTAAACACAGGCAGAGATGAGTATATTTTTTAAAAGTTAATTAGATACAATGTACTGATCATTACTTGCTCTGCAAACTACTTTATTAGCAAGCAGTGCTTTGAAACAGAATTGTTGATTTATTACTATTAATTAATAGAATTTCATAAGCCAGCCTTAAATGGGATTATCAGTGTAGTTAATGGGGGTCACAAGGAGAGCTATAGGGACAGCAGGTCACAGACACAAAAGGGAGGTGTAAATTTTAAATGGGAAATTATTAAATAAATAAAAAAAAAATTGCCACCATAGCCTCACCACAAAGTCCTTCTGTCTTCATCGATGTGGTAGAGTGTAATCCATACTGTATATCTATGATGCCTGTAACGTGAGCCCACTTGATGCTAATACCAGCAGGGGTATTAACGACATACATTGCGCCAGTATCCTGAATACTCAGTCCTTCTTTTGAAAATGGTAATGATTGAATTACAGAATCCACTACTACCTAAAATAAACCAAATGCATTTTAAGGATAAAAACAGATTGTGAAGATGTATTTTATATGTCTTTACATCTTATAGTAAAAGATATTTTTTACAGCCTCTGCCTCATACAATAACAGTCACAGTGCTTAAATCACAGAGCTTCCCATCAGTGCCATTTCCCATAACTGCAAATGAAGTAGGCGTGAGAGAAAAAAAATTATACAGAAATCTTTTCTAATTAAGGAATCAATAAATCTTAATTATCACATATGATAAAACAACAGAAAACCCTCATTCCAATTATTCAAAGTTTTCTGGCCTGACCTGTTACTGGCTAGCAGGAAAGGCAGCTTAAGTATTTATCGTGTCTTGGAACATTTCTGTTCAGTTCTAGGTTATCTGAAAATATAGTCTCAAGTATAAATGACTTTTGCAGCTTCTTTAAAATCTCAAAAGAACTTTAAAGTGTTATTTTGGATAAATGACATATAGGTGAAACATAGTACAGAAATGTATAATTTTTTGCTTCTAGCACACTATGAATTACTGGGAACCTGAACCACAAAAGTAAACCTAATCCTGTAGTACATTCACTAAAAATCCGATCTATTGCATTCTACAACAGAATAGCTCTCCAGCTATCTTTTAAATGAACACATGCTATATATTGGTGTTATATACTCACTTTTCTTGCTAAACGATTGATAAGTAATTTATGTGTGCGCGTTGTTACATTTAATTTCTTAAAACAGAGCCCTGAAGTGCTTGCAGGGGGAACCTTGAAAGAGAATTGACAAACAAGTTTAGTTACTATCATTTTTCAAATTCTGTACCAGTGCTATATTTTTTCAATATGTGTAATATTAACCCATTTTATAATCAGTAAAAGAAAAAAGTACTCACTAGTTTTCTTATTGAATTTGCACTCTGGAAAACAGTGAAAAATAGATTAGAAGTGCAATGATAACCTGCAGCATTCTTATTTGAGAAAAATAAGTTGACTTTTCTTTGTGTTTGAAGTTCTTCTACAATCGGCTTGATAATTAAACTAATTTAATATATTCCTTACAAATAATAAAAAATACACATTTCCCAGCTAATGTAGTAGACCTTTCTATGAACTATTTTTAGAAACTTGGTTTACTTGTTAAAGATTTAAATCGATGGGGGTTATGTGGAAAATAATACAGAAAAGAGAACACAAGGACCTGAACAAGTTGAATTAAAAATACATAGAAGTACAATGGTCATGACAATAAAATCCCTTGCCCTAATTTTGATAAAACTGCTAATTTAACATGGCATCTTTAGGCACAAGATTGCAATTTGTATATACCATACCTCAGCTGGCTTTTAACTAAACAGCTTTCACATTGAGAGCAACTCAATACCAGCATCATGAGCTCAGCATATTCTGCAAAGCCCTTTCAAAAAATACTTCTTAAAGAACTACAGCTACAGACTTCCAAAGCTCATCTGCCTATGTGATCTGCGTTCACACCTTTAGACTGCAACCAAGAAACAGCAAAGAGAGCAATTTAAAAGAAAACCTCTAAACCAGCATAAGACTGGAGACTTAAAAATCAAGTGTACAGTTGCCCAGTGACAGTAGATAAGAGACCAAATAGGGATGGGAAGGAAAGAAGCTTAATGAAGTTCCTAATCAGGAACTTGTTTATCCACAAACCAAAGATGGAAATACAAGCCAGTAGTTCAAGGGCTGCATAAAATTGGACTGTGGACAATGCAAAGGAGATGTAGGTACAAACTCTTAAGGATGAGACTGACCTGACCTAAACTGGCAGTCTAAAAATAAAGTGGCTGGATCCCTCTGTAGGCAACGCAGAGAGTTAGACAACTATAAAGAACAACTCATCGCACAAATCCCAAACCTTCCTGAAATAACTATGAAAGATTTTTGTGACTATTCAAAATATTTTAGCATTTTGGCCATATTGTAAAGTATAAATTCAAGGCCTCAAGAAGATTTGTGGGTGGAGAGCCTGAAAGGAGACATGCAGATTCAGAAGTTAAGTCACCCCTGATAATGTAAAAGGAACCTACATTTGAATTTCATCATAACATAATACAACAAATACTACTTAACCTAAGATAAAATTAATTTGTCTAGACAGCATGATTAAGCACGCTACTTGAAAATTAAGTAACTTGCCATTTCTCAATGGGTATGGCTTTTATCTGAAAGTTTTAAGTGAGACATTTTTGCAGAATTTCATACCTCTAACAGAAAAAATCAAGAAACTATTAGAATTATTGTGGAAATACAAGAATCTTACCTGATTAGCAGGACATTTTTCAATATGAGCAACAATGATTTCTCCTGGTAACTTGACTAAAATGTAGGAAGCCATATTACAGAGGGCTATGTTGTTTCCATCAAAAGTAATAACACTCAGTTCAGAAAGTACAGAACATTGACCTAAAAAAGAACTGTCATTTAATGAGGTTACCACAAAACTGATCACAGGGCATTTCTAAAAACTTTCAGTTTTAGCAATATTAGCTTTTATGTATCTGTTCATATATATATTTATGACCTTGTTCTGCAGACAACATACTGAACCATAAGCAGAAACAATGTTTCTTAAACATTATGTTCTTAAACTTATGTTACTCAGTAGAAATACCTTAACCTAATTCTATGTGCCTAGGGTAGGGAAGAAAGTTTAAACTGGTGAAAATTTTCACTTAAGTCAATGTTTACAGGCAAGGTCAATGAATCTGTACATTGTGAGATAAAATATATGCATTAAAATAGACATATTTTTGAGATACTGATAACAAGAGACTGATCTGTCCTATCTTGAGACAAATATTTAGAAGTGAAATACAGATTTCAGTAATGCTGCAAGTTTTTTAGTATGTTTTTTAGTATCTTTGGCCTTTTTGTTCCCTTGACAGACAGTCATCTGCCAGTTTCTGCAGTTTCTAAGTATGAGTAAAAACTGCAGTTAGAGGTTCAGTCGTTCAGAAAATGACAGTATTTGATTTGTTTTCTTCACAAAATGATGAAATCTCAACACTTTTCTACTGATAGAAATTCTGAAAAGTCTCAGCTGGAGAATGTTGATATTCAAGTTGCAGATTTCCTTTCAATGTTTTCATTCAAAACAAAATATTTTGACTCTCTTGAATGTTAATTCAAAGATACCAAAACACTGAGTATGTTTTCATTCTGTTTTGCTGATGAACAGCTCTTTAAACTCGTTCCAGTATTCAACGTCATATTCCCTCTGTAATAAGCCCTTAATTTATTACTTGAAATTTACAGCTAAAGGCTCTATGTTTTATTTAAAAATAAAACAGTGACTTACAGGGACATTCCCATTCTGGGCAACAACTATCAGTGTTAACTTGAACTGGCATTCCTCGAAAACCACAGTCTGGCTTCTGCACATCCTTAGGGCAGTTCTTTGAATGGTTATATAGCATCCAGCCGGTATTAACACATACATATTGGCTACATTTGTCGACAGGTTCAAGGTATCTTGGCTGTCATATAAGGAAAACCAACAAGAATCATCTTTACATTCATTGCCCTTATGAAGCCCAAGCAATCACTTGTTCATCATCCTGCTCTGAGACAGAATCAGCGTATCTACGTGACCCCTCATCAGTTATTTTGGAATAATTGCTTTTGTGTGGTTGTAACAGGTGACAACGGCGTACCCTTCCTGTTCCATCTAGCTTTGGTGGTGGTCTATGTAAAGCATTATGCATTGAGGCCACATGTTTTACTCAGTAAAAACCTGAAGCTTTTTAAGAAATACAAAATCATGCATTCCCATCATTTTAAACATTGTGACAAAGAAACAAATGGAAAAAAAAGAAAGACAGGGTGAGATTATGCAGAAACCCAAGATTATGGCTTTTTCTGCACCTCAGAAATATATTCCACTATCTAGAATCAGCATTAAAAGTAATTTTTTTTCCAGAGCAATACATCCAAGTTGCAGAATATACCAGGCCAGTATAAGAGCACAGATACAACAACCCTCTAAGAATAACTGAGTATTTTAAAATATACAAAAAAAAACAAAATTAGGAGATATTTAAAATCTCCGGTATTATGTGCATAGCATAACAGAATGAACTGAAAAGCAATATATATTTTAACACATAGGGGCAAGTAAAACTGATCATACCACACATTGAGAAGGTGCAGACATCAGTGTACCAGAGGAGGCCTTGTCAGCTATAGCTGTCATCTTTTCTGTGCTTGCCAGAGGAGTTTGCATTTCCACAGGCTCTGAAGAGGAAGGCAGAGCCATTCCACTGCTAGAATGAGATAAATCTATTATAGTTCTGGTCTGCAGCTCTGTGGGCTCTGTTATACTGAAATAAGGTTTGATGGGTTTCTGTGTTGGGATTTTGGACCAAGCTGATGTTGTTACAGCTGGAATTCCAGAAAGAGAGAGATTTTTTACTGAGGTTGTATTTCTTGAAATAGGTGAACTCTGAACTGCAGATACTGTCAAATAAGGCAGGAAAGATTTCTCAGTTGTGGTTGACTTTGTCTTGGTGGCATTTCTTTGCTCATGTGAAGTCTGACCACTTTCTAAAATATCCACCGTTCTTTCAAATGACATTGTGTATTTAACTTCTGAACCTGTAAACGAGGTACTCTTAGTCTGTGATAATGGACTTGTAGTGCCAGTTGTTTTCATTATCATCATTTTTGGAGTTTCTTTAGTGCTCTGTGAAGCTTGTGTGGCTGCAGATGTAAATAAAGATTTGTGTGGCACGTGGATGGGTGTTTCTATGGTGATAGGAACTGAAGCTGAAGCCGTATAAAACTCCAAATCAGCAACAAAAGAATCAGTAGTTTTTGTAGTCATCCTAGAGGCTACAGTAGTGCCAGAAGCAACCAATAAACTGGCTGAAGAGCTAAGTGGTATTTTTGCAAAAACATAAGGTGCTTTTAAGGATGTAGCATTCACTGTTGTGTTCATAATCATTGGTGTAGTGGATTGAGTGATGATTCCAGCTGATATGACTGATATTGTTCCATCTTCTTCTGATGAACTTACCGAAGAACTCACTGAAGAACTCTGTTTTCCTAGAGAAATAGTAGAGATACGAGTGATCTTAGGAGGAGGTGAAGACATAGAGAACCTACTGGACTGGCTTTCTAAAGTGGCTTCAGGAGTTGTAGGCATTAGTAAAGAAGGCATTACAATGGATGTTTTTAGTGCTGAAAAACTACAGAAGTTGCAATGTCTATAACTGGACTTTTTGAGGTTCCTTGTGTATTTAGAGATGAAACTGATGTTTGGGTAGCAGTTATATTTTGTGTTAATGATGTCCTACTGACTATGGGAATCAATGATGAACTTGTAGTGTGAGATGATGCATAAGATGGTACAGATGTTGATAACAAGATTGTAAATAAAGGTGATGACCTTGTCAGAGAAGGATCTTTAGGAATGAAAGTGCCTGAACTTTGTTCCACAGGGTCAGTTTTCAATTCCATATGTGAACTGCTTGGATACTCTGTAATTTCTTTTAATGTAGCATTCAGAGGTAATACCAATGGTCTAAGAGGGAAGACTGTAGACATAATAGATTTCATTGGCTTTTTAGAAATGGATGACACTGAAAAGGATTTATTTTCTGTTGAGGCTTTACTTGCTATACACATATCAGAGATTGTTGGATTGGCTAGAAGAGTGGAAGCAGCAGAAGGTACTTTATAAAGATTTGCGGAGGCAACAGTGACATCTGCCATAGCTTTGGGCTTCAGGGAGGTAATCAGAGAACGCACTGGTATAGATAGTGTGTGTTACAGAAGGACTTGAAGAAGTGTTTATAGGGATTTGAGAAGCAACTTGAGGTGAAGATAGAGTCATTATGGGCAGAGCAGCAGGAGTACTGCTTTTCATGAATGGAGATGTCTGCTTGGGAACAGTCACTGAAATTTCCGCTGAAGATAAAAATGGCTTTGGAGAAAAACTAGCTAGCGAACTTGCATTCAATAATATCAGAGAAGTTTTAGACAAGGGTTTTGCTGTTTCAAAATATGAAACTGTGATTAATTGAGGAAAACTTGCCTCAGAGCTAGCCAATCTAGTAGTCATAGGAATTTGAGAAGCAGTTGAAGTCAGTGCAGAAATGGGTGTTGGGTGAACTGCAGTTTGACCAATGCCAGCTCTAGTTCTAACAGACAAAGTAGATGTAGGAGAAGTAGATGTGCTTAGTGTCAACCGTGAACCTAGAAGAAATACAGGTCTTGTGAAAGTTGCTCTGCCAGCCATCAAAGCAGACAAAGACACTGCTGCTCCCTTAGAATGACTTACTGAAGGACTCCTACTCTTCCCAACCCCTGCGGGAAACTCAGAAGTGACAAAAGATGGCTTGGAGGTTAAAGTTGTTAATGCTGAGGTAGAGGGAACAGTTCCTAACTGAGTTCTTGATGTTTCAAGTGGAAATGGAACTACCACTAGGGAAGTGGGTGTTAATAATGCCGAATGTGTTGGAATAGGGCTTGCACTGAGCAGGGTTGTTGGAGTTGCTATTGTAATGGGTAAAGTTATAGATGCAGCAGAACTGACAGTACGTATTGTGACTCCTGAGGCTTGAAGAGCAGTTGGAAAACCTGTTGAAGACATGAGTTTGGAAAGGACAGTAGGGCTGGCTGTGCTGTGAAATACATCAGAAGGCTCCACTGTACTTGGTAATGAAAATGTTGAATAGGTGGCTGCATTAGATGCTTCCAAGGAATAAAAGTCTGTAATGGACTGTGCCGACATATTCATTCCCCTTAAAGTTGTGTTTGCCTTCATGGTTATTTTGTCTGTCACACCAGTACGAGTTGACTCAGTCCCCGAAGTAACAAATAAAGGGGATGTCTGAGGGAATCTCTCCGTGGTAGCACCCGTGAGAGAGATTAACAATGAAGGTTTTGTTCCAATTGCTGAGTCTGTAGGTGTCACAGGTATGCCTAAAAGGAAAAAAAATGCATGTTTCACTGACTTTTATGGATTATTGGTAAAGCAAAATATTAACATTATCTCTACTCAAGTCCCATTTAAATACTAGCAAATCAGAGCATAATTTTGCTGAGAAGATAACTTGCCAATGGTTCCAGGTTGCCTGATGACTTTGAGGAACTCAGCTGACTCAAGGAATTTTCTAATCGTCTTTGCAAATGAAGTAGCTAATTTTATATTATTAGTGAAAACCTTGATTTTGTGGAGCAGTTTTGAAGCAACAAGGGAATTTAATGGAAAATTCAGTAAATAAAAATAATAAAATATTTGGAATAACACTTTGGAAAAATTTAATTCAAAACCTGTAAAATAAAATAAAAGAATTAAACTGTAATTGTTATCTTAAAATAATACTGTATCCCCAAAATAAGCAAATAGCGTGGTATCTTCACACACCAGAAGTTATGAAATAGATGCACTGAATTTGTTAATGGCGGCTCATCAACTGAAAAGTCTGAACTTTTTGCCTCAGCAGTACTCTTTCATATATGCATATGATGTACTAGCAGTATATAGTCAAATATAGTTGTGATGAGTATAACACCATCACAGAAGGTTACATTTAACACACTATTAGAGAAATGAAAGAACTCAACTTTAGGTATGGCTTGTTTGGATGCAGGAGATGTATTTTGGATGACTCAGAATGGAGTCTATGTCCCAGAGAGACATTCTTCAACAGAAAGATGTTCTGGTAAAGCATTTAATAAAAAACCAACAATGTACATTTGATTAAAACCTTTTCTGGGATCTCAAGAGTGATTTATAAGATTAGACCAATATCATAACATATACTTACAGTCTTCTGGATAAACACATTTAAGTGTGACCTCATCAAGGATCATGTTTTTGGGACAGTATGGCAAGCATCCTTCAACCCTTTAAAATATTGTATAGTTAATTCAACAGCCACAGCAGAAATATAAATTAATTTTAAATTATTTTACTTTGGCAAAATGAAACATTTGAATGTCTTTCCCATCAGTTCTGAGAACTTTCCAATGTAATGGTGAACACAGAATTTTGAGGCATGTTAAGGTCAAAAAGACATTGAACAGCACGATTCTGTTTCTAAATTGTTGATAATCCATTCTTTGCATAAGCTGATGAACATGATAGCATTGGATCATTCCACTTCCCCAACCAGGTTGAAGTTCAGATCCCTAAGCACAAAGGTTTTCCATAGGATGAGGAACTTCTCCACAAGACCGCTGTTTTACCTAGAAGTCTCATTTGAGACATTAAAATGTTTAGACTGACTCCACAGAAAGTCTCATCCTTGTGAACTTTCAGCACAGGAGAGTGCAGACAAGTCCACATATTCCCTTACTTTTTCATTTTGGGGGGATTTTTAATAAGAAAATCATGACATTAACAACCAGTGAGCCCATATGGAAACAGCTAAGAATACCAACAGAGAAAATTAGTAATATTCCTAATCATAAACTGCATATGCCTAAGGAAGTAGTATGAAATTCACAATATCATTTATTTTCCACCAGATTTCGTGACTTGAGTCTTTAGGCATTTTTCCTTTCAGTTTGCTGTGGTTCCATAGATGCCAGGAGAGATTGGTGGAGGCAGGAAATCTTGTTACTAATAACAAGTTAACACCAGCCGTGTGAAATCCCTCACGTCACGCCAACGAGCATCTCCTAGCATAAAGTTCCCTCCTCTTACAGGAGAGGGCGTAGTCCACCCTTACTATTCCTACAGTTTTTGATCTCTCTCGTATAAACACCAGAAGATGTAGTCATTTACAGCATCATGGGATGCTGGTTTAGGATGTAGATATAAATCCATAGAAGGGAATGGCCTTCATTTAATTTAATAGATTTCTGCTTTACTACTACCAGAACCTAATCTCCTGGGCTACATACAAACCATCTTATTCTTGTGTTGAAAGATCACACGTAAACAGGAATATATACTGTGGGAAATGAGAGGCTTTTTACAAATGATTTCACATGACTTCTGAGAGTTGCTCACACGAGTGATGCTGAAATCAAAATTTTCAGAAAGCATATGGTACGCGTATTACAAAAAACAATACGGTAGCAATACGAGCTTAATTTTACTTACGGAGGAAGGAATTTACATGCTACTCCTTCAGGATCACTACATGTTTTAACACAAGGATTAGCACAAGATTCATATCGCCATTCACACATCCTTCTATAAGGCACAGATGCACTGAGTTCTGAGAAAGAAGGAAAAGGTATTATTTATTGATTGTGTAATAGATAAACTATAAATGTATAGTCTTTTCTATGACGTACATTGGGATTTTCAGAAAAATGAAAAAAGAAAAACAAGTAGAGAAATTCTTGAGAACTTTCAAATAGGTGAGATTCTGTTCATTTTCAGTTTCATTTTAAATTCAATCAAACTAAAAGACACTGATGCTTCAAAGATACAAACAGCTACTCACTTTTACAATTTTATTCTGTTTTAAAACCTTAAAAATTAGTTAAACATACTGTAGGTACTGTTGGTTGCAGAAGCAATACAGTTACCCCATTCATTTAAAAGAACAGATATCTATAGCTCACTAGCAAGGTGTGAACATGCATCTTTTTGTGACATGCCACATTCATTTTGAAAGGGTAAACCAATGAAAATGTACTTCAAAGATAAAGTAACCATCATATCATCAAAAAGTAGAAAATAACAGCATTTGGAGGCAGAATGGAAGACAAAGACAGAATAGTAATTAAAAATAGGATAAAAAAATATTTGGTACTATTGCTGATGAAAGACAAGTGCTCTGAAGGCAAGCAGAAGAAAACATAGTTATCCCTGGGGCTTACGCAAAATTTACCTTCAATACTAAAGCTACTCAAACGTTTGAATTCTTCTGAATCATCGTACTTTGCCACTTTAACACCAGATGAGGTGAGAATGATGAAAAAGCCTTTTTTACTGTGCAGTTCGAAGGCGCTGAGCCCTGGACTCCAGAGGCCCTGGTGGTGGAAGAAGGTAGCTCGTCTCCGAAAGGAGGCACTTGCCTGCCACTGTTCCAACCCAACGGTTTCATTGTTGTGTACGTACAGAAAGTAGTTTGGTCTTTCAGCAGATTCAAGGGAAACAAGAGAGGGAGCTTCCAGAGAAGAAAAAAAAATAATAATAATAGTAAGATTTTCACTTAAAACAACTTAAAAGTGAGATTAAAAATCTATATATTGGCTTTAAGTGGCTCCTTTTAAACAACTGCTTTTCACACACACACAAACCCCCCCCCAGTTTTATGTAACACAAAAAAAAAGTTAGAAATGCAGGGTCTAAAGAAGACTTCAAATGATCACATAATCTGGAGCCACCAGAGAGCTAATTGGTTAGATCAAAACTACATTCAGCCTTCTGCTACCAGCCTTCAAAATGATTCATAAGCAGTCTCAAATTGGGACTTGCTCAAATTGGGAGTTTTTTCTCAAATCTGGACAAATGCCTGACAGTTCAGCTGTAGCAAAATTTCATTAGTAAATAACATCACAGAAATATTGTAAGAACATGCTTGACTTCACCTTGAGGTCAGGCTTTTTTTACATGCAGTCCTATCCAGTAATACAGTGAGAAAACCTGTGGCCAAATAAAAGACTCAACCCTCCCTCTACTTGCTCTACCCAGGCCAGAAATCAGAAGTGAAGAAAATTCTCTGAAAATTTAAGAACTTAAAAGAAGACTTCATATTTGATTTCCAACTTGAATAAAATCTTGAAGTGTCTTTGATCTAGTTTAATACTGTCTCATTCCTCACAGGTAGGAAAACTACCTGTGTACTGCACAGATATAATGAATGTTTTACTTCCACTTTACATCGGTTGGAGAATTGACAAGACTGAATTAATTCTTCTGTTCTATGTATCTTCTAATTTCAAGATCATATCTAAAAACCTAATTTCTCCACCACAAAATTGTCAACTGTTTGTGAATATAGTTTCAAATTTTACTGTGAAGACAGCCCTTCTCTGTGTTGATTTTTGAGGGTTTGGGATTTTTTTTAACAAATTAAATTCTGTGACAAAGCAATGACAAAATTAATCCATGCTGACTTAATTGGCACAGACCCAATACATGTGAAGAAAGGAAGATATAGAGAGAAGGAAAAATATTTAAACATATTCATTTTTGGTTGGATAGTTTGGATCAGTCTCTGATAAGTGAAAAATAATGCTTACGAATAGCTGTTCACCTAAGAAACTGCCTTCTACATTGTATGGAGATACCGCTCACTAACAATGCAGGAGACAGATTGGTTGTTAAGTCGCACATTTTATAGTCCACTGAAAGGCACAAAAAAGAGGAAAAGATAAAGCAGAAATTATTTTACTGGAGACAAAATTATCCTGCATTCACCTTCAGTGTTGATACTTGCTAGATACATGTGCAAAATTTTCCAGTTTCCAGTTGTACAAACTAATTCATTTTTTTTCCACAATGGAATTGTATTCACTTGTATTTTGCAATATTTCTAAAAAAAATCTTTGAAAAGTCAGCTTTAAAGCTGGCAATAAGGTTTTCCAATATTTAAAAAAAAAAATTAAAAAGTCAGTATTCCTCCTCAGTTTTGAAACTGGATGCTTCATCCTCACTTATTCCAATAACTAAAAATATCTAGACTATTATAGAAGATTTAGAAGATGCAGCAAAAATCATCCATATAGTTTGAAGAAAGTGTATTGCCATTAGCAAAATTGTTGAGAACACTTACATAAATCTTTATCTTTGAAAAGACCTGGAGTTATCATGAAACTGAAAAATACATTTCCATATGCTCCTGTTCTAGGCAGGGGAAATATCCTTTTACTGGATACGTTAGCTCCTATGATTGTGTCATTCTCTCCATAACTTGCCAAAATATAGGGTCCTTCACCAAGACCTAAGGGAAGAAAAGTCAAATAGAAAAAAAAAAAAAAAATCCTCCTTGCATAACATACAAAACTTAAGTCTTAGATGACATAATAATTACCTTAAATATTTCACCATACCTGGAATCAAAGGAATTTGGACTACATCTCAGTGCTTCAAGGTATTACGCTGGAGGAAGTCTGTACCTATCTGTTCAATGTACTTCCTTATTTGCTTGTTGCCCAGAATACAACAGATACAAAGTGAGCACAAAAAAGTATGGGTAGTATCCTCACAAAATGACCTGTATGAGAAAACAATCTGGGCTGCTTTTTTTATGGTATTTAGTCTTTAACATGTCCTTTTTTCTATACTTTGGAAGGTCAACAGAGCAACTTCAATATTATTCCCAAAATAGACACTGAAGCTACTCTAAGATCTACAAGGCAATTACCCCTCAAAAAACAGATTTCAAATTATTAAGGCTGTAATTCAACTTTTGGCAGCACTATTGCTTAAGCAGTTGTCTGCTTCATCCCCTCCCACAAACTATTTGCTTCTGCCCCCCTACTGCTCCGTTTATTATGCCATCTGAACTGCTTCAGCAGTCAAGTGATCCAGCTGAAAAATAACCAGCTAATTTTTCCAGTCTGGTTCACCACATCATCGTTCAAAATCTCATGCCAATAGAACAGTGAAAACAGCTTCAGCTGGTACCACTGCCAAAACAGTGCTGGCCTAACCATGCCCTGTAGCAAACCCCTGGAACTATTTCTGCTGGGCTGGAAAAGCTCACAGGGATACATCGAGATACAACAGCATCTGTCTCTGTCACTATCTCCCACTGAAAGAACCAAGAGCAGCATACTACTGAAACCTCACCTTGTGAGTAATAAACAAAATGTGTAAGATCTGTGAAAGCTTTTAATCCTTACAGTGAAAAGACTGAACCCCTCGCCCAGCCTAAGACAGCTCCTTTCAAATATGACTCTTCCAAGAGGAAAGGAATTGTCATAATAATGAGATTTGGGAAGGAATTGTCATAATAATGAGATTTGGCTCAACTAGAAGTTAAACACCAATTTCTGAAGAAAACTGCATAAAAATAACCACTGTTTTTATATGGAAACTATGTTGGAGCTCATATGCACATGAAGCCCACAAGCTTGCCACAAAACAACCACTTTTAAAGAGGTGGTCAGGCAATTTATCTTAAGAAGACTCTTTATTTTAAATCATTGAATTTTTATCCTTACATATTAACAGACATTTTGCCTATGACTTGAGCAAAAGCAGGAGTGAGCTGTAATTGATAAAGTTTCCATAAAGATTCAACAGTTTGACATCATGCAGAACAAAAAAAGAATCAGAGGAGGAGCCATCCTATGTCCCAAAAAGTGTTTTGCTGGCACTTGGTGGTGGAAACATACACAAGGCCATCCCTGACTTTAACCCTGGTAGGCAGCTAAGCACCATACAGTCGCTTGCTCACTCCCCCTGCCCCCAAGAGAATTGGAGAGGAAGAACTGAAAAAACTTGTGGGTTGAGATAAAGACAGTTTAATAAGTTAAGAAAAAAAACAAGTGAAAAGAAACAAAGGAAAACAAAACCAAGAAAAGTGATGCAAAAAAACCCAATTGCTTACCACTAGCCGATTGATTCCCGGCTGGACCCCAAGCAACACCAGCCCCAGCAAACTTCCCCCCTGTTTTTTATTTCTGAGCATGACATCATATGTTCTGCAGTACCCCTTTGGTCAGTTGGGGTCAGCTGTCCCAACTGTGTCCCCTCCCAACATCTTGTGCACCCCCAGCCTACTCACTGGTGAGACAGCGTGAGAACCAGGAAAGGCCTTGATGCTGTGTAAGCAGTAGCTAAAACATGGGTGTGTTATCAACACTGTTTTCATCACAAATCCAAAATATATCACCACACTAACTGTATGAAGAAAATTAACTGGCCAAAACCAGTACACCTTACTAATTTTTAAATAGGACAAAATTCCCCATTGCAAAGAAATTGTGGAAACTCAACTATACCTAGCAGATCTACATGCTGTTACACTACTGGGCCAGACTCCTTGGAGGAGAAAAAAATCATTTACTATATGATGCTCATTATAGGATGCAAGTTGCTAAAAAAGATGTATCAAAAGTCACATTTATATCGATGCATTTAGTCGAGTTTCCCTTCCTTTTCAATGTCTCATTCCCCACAAAGCACATGCACTGTATCCAAATAGAAGAGGGGATGCCATAGGAATTAAGTTTGTTAAGTGAATATCACTCTCATTCTAAGGAGCTGTTCTTTACAGTACAGTATGTGTGAGACTTGTGCATAAAATCCTGTAACCTATCAATTGCAAAATATATTAGGTCTTAAATTTACATTACAAGCACAAACTAACATCCTTCTAGAGCTTCTCCCTGACTGCCAAGATACGCTGCATGGTGCATTAATCCACCCCCACATTGAATATGATGAGGTTATTAATTGAGATGTTAGGGATTACTAAGATTATTCAACACAGCCGGGCCACTGACCTGCACCCATTAAAAACAGGAGCAATGTTAAAACTACATACACCAACTCAAAGAAAAAGCCCATCAATTAATTCAATTGAGTTTTTAATTGAACCAGAACAATCTCTTTTATATGTCTCTTTTATATGAAAGAAGAAAAAATAAACCAAAGCAAGCCACTTCGGAATGAAAACCTAGAAGATAATTGCATAGTGTCACAAATGTTCATAAAATTTGTGAGGCTTTTCTTTTTTCCCCAAAAAATCATACCAAATTAATTATTATTCTGATTAATTGTAATTCAGTATCGTAAGAGATGCTTTATATCCACACCATTCATTTTTGGAGAAAATGACTTGAATTTCCCTGTGCCAAAGGCAATTAATTCAGTGAGGTGAAAATTCAAATGGTAATAATGTATAACCTTCTAAGATGCACACTAGTGTGTCAGGGTTTGACAACTTTACTAACGTATGGTTGTCTGTTTGTGCTTATATAGGACAAATCTCAAGCAGTACATGAGATATTGCACAGAAAAAACGGTACTTTAGATATCCAAAGCAGAACAGGAGGGAAGAAAAAGTCAGTATAATGACATCATTATATTAAATAGACAAGGAATATGTCACAAAATGACATACAATAATCCAGGCTGCTCATACAAGTCACTTCTCCTTTCTAATGAATTTGAACGTTCAGTGAGCTCAAGAGACTGTGACTACACAATGCTACCCTAGGGAAGGGGGGAAATGGAAAAGAGTTAACCTCCAACGCTGCTGCAGCTGACAGAGATTCTTCTCAGCACAAGCTACCAAGGGTTTTATTTGCAGCATGCACTGTATCGTGTTTCATCTGAGATGCCAGATATGTTGCTTTGCTTACAACTACGATGCTTGTTTCCATGCTGCCACTGTCCCTGGACATAGAGCAGAAAGGCCGATGGAGACTTGCTTTGATAACTTGCTGAGCTCATTAAACTCACATACCCAAATCAGGAGTACAAAAAAAAAAAATCATTCTAACCTTCCAGGGTTAGTCTGAGTGAGCTGATATAAGACAAGTGTCTCTTGGATATTTGTTTTCAAAAGAGAAACAAAATAAGTGAGGGGGGAGGGGAGGAGATAGCATCATACAGAAAGAAAGAGGATAGAATAGTATGTCAAAGACGCCTTCCATATTCTGGAGTGGTTGATGTGGGGAATTATCTGCAACTAAATGCTTTATAAAAATGGATTTCATTTTGGAAGCAGAGAGTATAGATTTCTTTCTAGCATATAGCTACCTGCTATGCTGGAAAACATGAAGAGTAAGTGTACTCAAAGAATATAAGGATGAATCAAAGACAGAAATATCATATACTTCATACCTTGATTGTAATATTCACAGTCATAAGCTAAAAGAAAAAGAAAACAAGCACATTATTATTACAAAATATCAGCAGAATATACGCATATCTGCATCCTAAAAATTTAAAATTCACTTTCGTCAGAGGAAGTTTCATCTCCCATAATGTATTTCAGTCAGTGACTTCATTTTCTTAGGCTTTTATTCAGTGACATACAGCTGTATTTAAATAGATGTGCCAGGACAGCAGACCTGAAGCATGACTTACTCTACAGCCAAGAGCCCTTCTCGCCGTCAATGAAAAGTAGAATGAACTGAATCTCTTTGCAGCCTGACAGAGAAGACTGGATGTACCCCAGATTTGGTATACCAGTGCCTTTCCAACAGTCTCCATGCTGGCATACCTGGAGCACAGCCAGTCCTCTTCAGTAAGACAGCAATTGTGGGTGTATAAGACTAACAGCTAACACACATACAGCTTGAAAAATGTGAAGTACATTCATTATCCACCTACTTCTCTCATATTTGTGTTACTGGGCAGTAAAAGGCCAAAGATGCCTCAAAGATGAGCTCTGGTGCAAGGCCAGCCTGGATACGTACCACAGAGCGAAGGAGATCGCCAGTGAATCACTGCTCCTTGCTGGCAGCATTTGTGGGCATAAGCTGCAATACTGGTACATAAGCACTCGCAGTCCCCACCAAGATTGCAGTTGCACGTATCTGTGTGACAATTTTTGACAAAAGAAGTCACATCAATCTGGGGGGAAAAAAAGAAAAAAAAACAAAAAGAAGAGGGCTGGTGACTTAATTGCATGAGCTGTACAAATTCTTGTTGCACCATTTGCAGGAGGAGTGCTACCTCTGGACTGACAGAAAGAGCTTAACACAAAAATAAGGCATTTTCTAAGATTTGGGTACATTTCTATACAAAAAGTACACTTGGAATGATCAGCTTGTACCTATGATTACAGGCCAAGAGAAAATTTCATTCAGTGACTATTAACAAGTATGCCTGTCCACGCACTTGCTGTTCATTGATTTTGGAGAGTATGTTGAAGCTGGCAGTTCTGTGCTTTTATAAGGCAAATACTGCCATCTACAGTCATCCTGACAGTTTTGCATGAACAACAAAATCAGAGCTGCAGCTCTGATTACCAAGTAAATAAAGCAATAATTGGTCAGGTAAAGAAAGCTTGAGCAAGCTGGTGACATTGTGCAGAAAAATATGTCTGCACTTATCAAGATTTTAATATACTTTGACCGCAAACCTTCATTAGATCAGAAATCCACTTCCCCACTCTAAAATCCTATCACATTATTTAATGGTTTTACATGATACATTATTTCTTGGGTTTTAATAATCCTTTTTGTAATGTTGAGCAACGTTTCCAAAACAGCATTCTTACTCAACAGTCTTTGGTTCAGACTCGTTTTTAGACTCTGGTCTAGCTTAGTTGTAGAGCACTCAAATGGCACATGTCAGATTACAGAAATACCATCACAGTAACAAAGCAGCACTTATCTAACATGGAGACAGCTTCTCAGCTGGCAGTTGCTAGAAGCTGGCAGGGATACGAAGACTGTTCCTCTGCATTAAGTGGAGAGAGATGCCATTTTGCTTTCATTCTTTTTCTTATTTTGAAAACAGGGATACCAGCGGGGTGGGGGCACGAGCATTAGCTCCATTGAAAATGGCTGTAATAGCTTTGCAGGAACCACCAAACAGCAGGGTGGCTCCAAAGAGCTCACCCTGTCTTTTACATCTGCAGGACAGCATCTCTCCCTCGGTCAGCAGTATCCCATCGTTGCAGCAAACTGGGAGCCCAGGGTCAAAGCTCCTGCTGAGTTCAGGAGTTATGAGGAAGATCCTTTTTTCTGTGAGTGTCAAGGCTACTCAGCCCCCACTGAGTTCAGTGCTCAGCTGGGGCAACTGCAATCCGTCAGTCACTGCCAGCCAGAGATGCAAGATTTTTGTCTCCCCGAAAACAGGGTTTTTCAGCCTCAGCTGAACTCTGAGGCCGCCTGTCCCATGGGCAGGAGCTTGCCTCCATGCACAGCAGGATCCAGCACCACTCGCACAGAAGGAGCAACTTTAAGAGCGCTGCTCCAAGCACATCCTGAAACCCACATCTACACTTTCTGTTCCTTCCATGCCCCCAGTGTCAGTCTCTGCCTGGGCTTTTTTGAACTTGGCACGCAGTTCCCCACCCCTGCAGGCAGCTGTAGATATCTTTAATAGGAGGTCACTTTACGTTACATCTGTAAGACCTGTATTTTCACTTGCTGATGAATAGGTTTTAAAAACACCTGAAAGATGTTTGCTTTACAGGCTGTCCCATACAGGATAGATAAGTGCATGTGAAAATACTTGACTACAAATTAAATGGCATGTTTTGCACCTGACATGTATTTTTAACTTAATTATGCAAAATTTTTGGCACAATGTTTGCAAATTTTAATCACAACATGGATAAGATATAGAAAATGAATGTTCAAGAGAAAATATCTTTCTTCATGAGTTATTATGATACAGCTCTTTAAAAACTCTCAAAAGTTCCATTTTTATTTGTTACTTTCCACTTTGAAAATACACTCATCATTATGTTCTCAGGCACATGCTCAAAAAATTCTTCACATAGTAACTAAAGTCAACATTAATAAATCTCTCGGGTTAAGCTACTGCAACCTCCTCCTCAGGCAAATTCCTAACCATGTTGATATCAAACTTCAGTCCTGAAGGTCAGGAGGTTCAGCTGGGACATCTAATAATTTCATTTAGTATTAATAGTCATAAAGAAAATAAAAGACTGAGATGAAATGTCATAGTGGTTCTTGCTTGCACAGGTGTAAAGAAGCACCTTCGATAACTAAATACCTTTGGGAGGCTAAAATCAGAAATAGGGAAAAATATACAGAGCATGTCTTGCATTGATAAAGAATGGACTAAAATGGAATAAAAGGTTCGCACACAAGCTACTGTTGTCCCCATCTTGTCTAGACTGAACTTAAGGACATTTCTGTAACTCAAGTCCCAGCCTCAGCCCAGATATTGGGAAAACAAGGACACCAAAGATCAGAGTTTTGATAAAAAGCAGATGATAAGCTGTCAGCCAGTTAAAAATACCAACAGCTCTGAAGCTGAAATCTTGCTTGCTCATATTTCTTTCTATATTGAGCAGGACAGTTAACAAAAGAAAACCATTTGAGATAAGCTGCAGGCATATTACACAAACGCTTATTTTAGAATCCTGCAAAATATACAAAAGCCTTAAAAATTTAGTAACCTATATAAATAAAAGATATAAATAAAACCTAAAGAGAACAGAACCTTGATTATCCAGTCTACTAACTCATGGCTCCCAGTTATCACTCTAATGTTTAGGCACCAGTTTTGATAGGAACAAGGAGCTCTGTACAAACATAGCCCACCCACATAGAGATACTTGCAGGGCTCAACTCAGTATCCTCCACGGCATTCAGACTGAGGGGAATGACAAGAAGAAATTAATTACTGGAATTTTAATATTTTCCTACATGAGAGCACTACTGGGATATTTAATTAACTTACCACATTGCGACAAGGTGCAAAAACATCACTGTATAAAATTGAGCATTCCTTTTTGGCATAAGGGAACTTGCTCTGATGTACCTCACATGGTCTCAGTGTTTCATTTGGGCTCTTGCACTTAAAAATAAGCAAAAACCACCACAAACATTTTTTACAAAGGTGCATTTACCATGGACTCAGGTACACTATAGTATCATATAACGCAATACCTGCACACTCAGAAAACAAAAATAAAGTTTAAATGCTATCTTCTTCATCTTCCCCTTTCCCTGTTTTGTTGTTATAATTGAAAACATTTTCACAAAAAAAGAATCTTTGTGTTTTGTTCTGAAGTACTAAAATGTTCCTGCCGTCTGCTCAGCACATAAAGACAAAATGTTTTCTTTGTGACACATTATAATCATTACCAGAGCAACCAGCTGTAACATCACAAACAAATACATGGTCCAACTCCATCCCTGGTGGTTTTGCACTGACTTTAAATGGAGTCACACTACAGACAGTTTTAGCCCTGTAAGTTCAAATAAAGAAGCAGCGGTAGGAAGAGAGCAACCCATAAAAAAAAATAAGAGTCAAAGATCATCATGATAACTGAAAAATGGCTGAGATACAACTCCCTCTCTTAAAGTATCTCTTCAAGAACAAAAACAAATGACAGAAAAATATAACAAAACGACACTCAACTCAGAAAACACGAGTTCATCCAAAACCATACTCTCTTGGTGCAGCAGGGAAGCCCAGGAGTGGGTAATGATGGATCTGTAGGAGGCATTGGGGTGTCCCAACGTGGCCTCAGCTGCAGTGCAGCCACCCACCTATGCTGCCCTCCTGTGTGGATGCTCGGACACCACTGCCATGGGGGGACCTGCTGCCACTCCCAGGAGGGAGAAACCCTGGAAGCACCCCATGCTTCACAGTGCCAGTGCAAGCATATTTGCTAGTAGCAGAATTGGGTTCTAGGCCTCCAACTATCAAATACTGCTTTATAGGATTTAGATTTTGCAGAAAAGATGACCAGGATACATCTCGATGAAGGCCAAAGGTCCTTTCTGAAAAAATCCCTAACGCCTACTGCAGAGGCAGATGAAGTGTCAAGTCTGGCTGAGTGCAGGCTGCCTGCGAGGCCAATATTGAATTCAGATCCCAAGTGCTCTGGCAGCCACAGAGGCTGAAAGATTACATGAGATTTTACAAAAATATGTATATATGGCCACAAAAAGGCAAGTGCAAGTTTGGGCTGCATAAGCCAAGGTCATAATGAGCTAGAAGTTAACGTGCTATGCAAACACCACACGCTTTTTCAAAGCAGCCACTGTACTAATAAATTAGAAAAGAAAAATTCATACACTTTGTACAAAGTATTTACACATTTCTTTATGTACCACCTTCTAGATGAGAAGTATAACCACCAACACTACACATTCGCTTTGCTCGCTCACACAATTTAAACATTTTATGTAAAGTAAAATAGATCCAATGGGAGATACTGAGAGAAGCCTCAAAATCTTTTCTCCAAAGCAGAATAGGTATCCTGTTCTTTCATGAAGTGAGAGATTTTGGTTCAATTTCCTTCTGCGAGTCAAGGAGGGAACAGATGAAAAACTGGTTCTCACAGAAATCCTAAGGGAGTGCTTTACATATACTGATTTTTCAGGAGGTTCACAAGGCTATAAAACCTTACATCTTCTCAGCACAAATTAACAAAATATCTGTTCTCCTGTGTTATAAAACACCATTGTAGTCATCCACTCTCTACAGCCTCTTTCCTTCTCAGAAACCAAGTTTCCATACTTGGTTGTAGCTGTTGTTGTTCTGAGCCTTTTCTGTCTCTCCCCTTTGCCACCGCTGCTTTGTCAGTTTGGTTTCTGTTTACAAACTGCAACTAAAAAAAATTACCTTATTTTTTTTTCAGTGTTCAGAAAGAAACTTTTTTCCAGACTTTTTTTTCCAGCATTCAGATTCTATTTACTTTCAATATCCTGATGCCTCCAACACCAGAGAAATTACAATTGTTTTTAAAATTGGGCTGAATCCAAAATATCAGAAGCAATGTACCTAACTTTGTAGAAAACTGAAATCCAGACAGCTATGACAATTATATAAGGAAAAATATATTCTTCCCTAAAGAGATTGTTTGGCTTCATTTAAATCCAGTATATGTTTGCTATGACATAAGACATTATTAACACATTTCACATGTGCAGACATAAAGATTAAAATGTTCTCTTATACACTGGCCATGAGTTTAGAAAATCCCTGTATACCACATGCTTATAACATGTTCAATGATAAATTAAAGTTAGCATCCTTTTTTTTCTAAATTTTTACCGGACGTGGGACTTACCTGTCCTAATACCCAGCTGTCTCCAAACACCTGTGCATTTCTCACCTCCATGTTGTTTGATGTAGTCAGATCATTTGAAGTATATTTGTCAAAATTTCCACACAAACCTGCCAGTTTACCCTAAAAGAGAAGATGGATTATTTTTTTACATATACTAATAGTCAATAATCAGTATAAATGTTATACATGTAATAAAACATTCTTAAACTGAAAAAGGTGAATGCAACTCTGACTTGTACTTTGAAAATATCAGATACTCTACTATGCTTCCAGTTCCATTTTGCAAATAACTTTTAATAGAAATTTATGGTTTCCTTTTTCCTTGCTGTTTTCCAGAACCTGTTCTTATGGTCTGCCTGTGAAAAGGGACTGGAATCTAGTCATATTTTTTTCTAAAGGTTTAGTAGTGCATCCAGTCCAAAAGTCAAAAAGTTCAGGTGAATTACCTCATGACTGTGAAGCCTGACTAGTTGTTGTCATTAAAACTTGCTGCCTCTAATTTTAACTTACAATAGCAAGAACATTTGTAATAGCAGTTAGAAAAGATACAGGTGCAACTTTCTTGTGTTTGGGCATGTGCTGCTGATGGAAAAAGTATATATACATGCATATACACATACATATATAAATAAAAAGATATTTCTGCACAACAGTAAAACATAGAGTTGGATTTCTAGGGTGCTGTGGCTGACTCTAATTCTTTTTCCTTAACGTCTGCTGCAGACATGATCTTACTGAACTGGAGGCTCTGGAAGAAACAGTCATTGGAAACAGAAAGAGCTTGAAATATTTGTGTCCCTGCATACAACCTCTAGAACTCAGCTCCCTGCTAGCTTACTCAAAAACAGAAGAATTTTTTTTCATTATGTGTGTTGATGACTGATAAATCAGCTTGTATGTGAAGTGAGCATTTCATGGCTATTGGGAAAAAAGCCTATAATAATGTCGCTTTAAAAACAGATTACATGGTCATTGTAACTTTGACTTACACTTCAAAAAAATCTGATATTGTATTCTAGCATAGAATGCTTTCTTTTCTTTTACTGGAAAGAGCCCCCTCTCAATATGTGTGTTCATGGTTAAGACAAAGCAGAAATGTAATTCTGGAATGTGCAGATAAGGTTACTCTGCCAGCACCCAAAGACCGAGTTGCAGAGACACCAAGGCAGATGATGATGTCAGAATGGAACAGAGAAGAGCAACTGGCAAGAGAAGGAGCCTCATATTCTTCCCTGCATCATGGCTGAACCCTGTCACAGTATATTTATTAGGTTTAAATGTCAGGGTTTTGTCTAGATCCTTTCCTGTATCTTGTCTTCTTAATTTAAACCCAAGATGTGAAACCATCTGTTCATCTCAGCAGCCTCTACTACATCTCAGAGTGCAGTTCCATCATCAGCCTAATCCCATCTGTGCTACAAACCTGCCGTCTTCCACGTCGCTAGATATGGAAGCTTCTCTTCCATTTGCTTCAGCAATTATGAAAACATGTGGTGAAGTGGGTAACTCAAAACTAACCCTCTGTTCCCACCCCCAGAAGCAACTCTGAGTCAGAGTTGAATCACTGCATATCTGCAAGGTTGCAATGTGTGGAGCAACAGTGTAAACATACATGTAGGAACCACCCCTTCTCTTCAGGAGCCCAGCCATTAAATCACATTCTCCATCTCTTCTTACCTGGGAAACGCTAGCAGCTGAACACCATGATAAACAGCTATATCACAGGGAAAATTAGGCATGAAGGAAAGACAATCACAGTTATTCTGTGACAGACCACATTAGCAACACAGAGCGCTACACAAAATCTCAGGTTTTAATTTTGGCTCACCTTCCATTGAGGTCCAACTTTAACATGCATCATTGTCTTCTTATCCCATAGAATTGTAATGTCCTGTTCTGGAAAGTGTATCACAGTATAATATCCAGCCTTCCAAAGCTGATAGTTAGATTTTTTTTCCTGTCCCCTTAAGGTCTTCTGACAGAAATGAATATTTATTAAGATCTAATGAAGTACTTCTACCAAGGTATACAGCCAATTAATAACAAAGTGTATACTGAAGAATACTTTATCTTTAGCAGATAGCTGGATCAATAAGATTACTACAAATTTTGTGTATTACTTTGATT
This sequence comes from Gorsachius magnificus, assembly GCA_034008185.1. Lineage (NCBI taxonomy): Eukaryota > Metazoa > Chordata > Aves > Pelecaniformes > Ardeidae > Gorsachius > Gorsachius magnificus. The sequence continues at coordinate 173,772,809 of CM067081.1, forward strand.
TTTTTTTTTTCAATCATTCAAGTTTGCTTTGATTTTGTACTTTGGTTTCCCTTTCAAAACCACGTGGAAAGAAACAAGTAAATGCCGATATGCTTCAACTGCTTGAGGCTTTTGAGCAGTCATCTCTGTAGGACAAATAGAACTTAAAAAAACCAATGAAAACTTAAGATTTTTCCTGGGACCTGCTGCTTTATCCAGGCCTAGGCACTTCTACTATGTTAACTCAGAGATGTTTTCCAAAAACATGCTCCTTTAGAGTTGTAACTTCACAATGCTTATCTTAAAGGGCAACCCGAAAAGGAAAGAAAATAACTAACCTGCTTCTCAGAAGGTTCACTAAAATAAATCTCAGTATCTCCAACAGTGATGAAAACATTCTTCGAGCAAACAATATCATTGTCAAAGCACTTTTTGTTCTGAGCAATTATAGATATATTTGAGTTATCTGTGCTCTGCAATATGAAGAAGAAATTATACTTATAGGTTCAATTGCATTTCACTCCTGCAGATTTATTCCAGTCTTACCATCACAAAAGATGGATAACTTAGTACTTACACATCTTTGAAATTAAATTTAAGAAAGCTACCAAACAAGGAAATGTGTTTTTAAATTCAAAGCTGAACCCACAATCAACTCAAACTTCAGAGTTAAACAAAAAGAGCCACTACGTTCAGCTGCGAGTCCTCTTTCTGAGGACTTTACAAACTCAGAGGCTCAGCCTGCCCCTAAAATAAGAGTCTGGTTTAGCCTTTTAAAATGTGCTCATAAGTGGAATCCAATATTTACTGCACAGTATGGTTGTCAAAATTGAGACATGCTATAAAAAGAGCTTTATTTTTAAACCAAGGTACATGAGATCAAGCTGCTTTCATATTTTTAAAACCAAGAAACTTAACATCTCTGAGTAGTAGATAGAACAATTTTTGTATCACCACCTATCAAAATTCATAAAACCATGAGGCAAGAACAATTTTTGTATCACCACCTATCAAAATTCATAAAACCATGAGGCATACTCAATGTTATTGGAGGGGGCAAAGGTTTCTGCTGATATTTTTGTTTGGGTTTTTTTCTTTTAACATTTAGATTTTTCTACTCTGTTGTCTTTTGATTTGCTGGTGGTTTAGTACCCAGAATTGCAATTTACTGCCTTCCCAATCCCACATCTGTTGGCTCTCCAGCCTGTAAATTAATTTTGCATTCTAGGCGCATAAAATCACTTTTGCATCTTGGCTCAACATGTCTGTTTATTCACCTACAGCTTCTGTGGTTCTGTACCCTGAGGGAAACACACAAACACCTTGTAATTCCCCATGGTAGGATTAGTACTGGAACAAAGGAGGCCAGCTCTGTTTTCAGAGCTGATAACACTACCACAAACAAAACCAAAGTTGAGTTATTATTATTGTTTCTTATTTTAATTTGCCTTTCAATTCATTTCTGTACCAATCCTTGCAAGTCAACAAGAAGTCATAACTATAGAAAAGACTTGAGAGCATTAACTTCATAACATCTATGTAAGCCACTAACAGTGCATCTGAATCCAGTTTAATTTCTGATCAAATTCAGACCTTACAAACCTGAGACAGATATGAAATGAAAATCTTGGAGGTGGCAAGCTATGTATCTCACCCGCTGAGTCATCCAGTCTTATATGAGACACTTGGGTAGTGCTGGAAACATAAAGATGTTTAAATTTCTCTTCTTATTCCCACCCACTCTTAAAGACTCTCTGAGACTATGACAAGCCAAAACTAATTGCAGGTGCTAACGGGCACAGTGGGAATGATGGCTTTCAGCATTTCCCCAGTCCTAGGAACTCATCTTGGCTCTCAGCAATGCTCTTGGAGAGCTCCACTTGGCCAGAATGGGAGGGATCCCTCACCTTGGCTTGTGCCCACAGCATCTCTCCCCAGAGCTTTGCTCCCTCTCTTGATCAGTGTAGCCCTGAAAGGTGCTGGGTAAATCCTCCTAACTACTCCTTGCCTGTCTCACATTTGTATCCTTATTTGCTTTGTGCTCATCAGAATTCAAGAATAAAAACCCGTATCAGCAATTTTTCCTCACCAGTGAGAAACATTACACACAGAAAGTATGGGTGCTATAGGAAGCAGCTTTTTCTTTCCCCTTAATAAAAGTCATAGTGACCAAGCTGCTTAAAGAACACTTTCAATCAAAAAAAAACCAACTAACCAAAAACAACAACAAAAAAAACAACCAAAAAAACCAACCCTAGATGATGGGAATTGTAGATATATTTTTATTGCCACACAGAGGAGGTGCTACAGCTTTGCTGCCCTTAGTCTAGCATGGCCCACAAGCCAGAGGATGCTGCTACTTGGCATAGAAAACACTCTACAGCAAGCGTGAGTGAATGCAAAGAACTTAAGGTATGGGAGACTGCCTGCAAGCTTTATGGTACCCTGATGCCAGGACTTAAGAAACAGGTGGTACGTGTTAGCAATTAGCTTGGAAGACAACGGTTAAGGTGGCTAAAGTTAGCCACTAGCTGCTAGTGGTAAGGGGGTATAGGAAATCAGCTCTTCAGGATGTGGTAGGAGAACTCAGCTTAAAAGTACTGAAAGCTTCAGGGTAAAGCAAAGTTCATCTATTCCATTCTGTTGTAAAGTTGTTTTAGGTTGCACTCAGAATAAAATTGGTCACTACCTTTTTGGGAAATACACTGTGTTTTAATTAAGCCAGGCTTGCTGCTGGAGTCAGTCCAGTAATTATTCCCCTCCAAGTCAGATAACAGCCCAGAGCATTTTTGGATTTATTGGAGGTGATGTGGTAAATTAAAAAGGAGACAAACTCATTAGTTTGATAGATAGGATGCAAGCTGATACATTCTGTGCTGGCCAAATGAAAACTGAGCAAAGAAGCTACCTCCCCACCGTGAGTCAGTTCAGAAAAGGACTTTGCTTGCAGTCTATGGGTCTATTTGATGCCTAGGACATCGTGGGCTGTTTTCATTGCAGAGTTCATTCCTCCTCAGTTTGCTTAGCCTCAGCAAAAGGGGACACTCTGAGTTAATAGGCAAGCAATGTCTTCACTGTAAGAAAAGAGATGGAGGGCTTTATTTTAAATAAGGATAGTTAATTCAGGCTAATTATCCCACAGTAAAAATACACCTTTTTTGGCAATGAAGACAAGTTCTTGGAGCAGCACTGGGTAGCTGTATTAGCTATGCTAAAGAAGCTGTTGCCTGTGCCTTCTGACAGCGCAGGCCAATCCCTTCAGCTGAACAGCATCAACATACTCAAGTTTTTGTGTATGGTTGGGATTTGAGCCAAGAGCAAAAGTTGAGTTATATTTCAAGTTAACTCTGCAGTAGAGAGAAGCCTGGAGACAGGGAGTGTTTTGCTGACCAAAGCCAGAACACGGAGTCCTGAAGACATGTGAAGTACTTCCTTGCTTGTAGGGCTGCATGTTGGTGTTAAGTTACTAGAAATGATGCAGGATGGAAGTGCAGAGATGGTGGTGGTGGTTCAGTAAAGCTATGAGTAAAACAGACATTTAAGAAAAAGGGCTTTGCATTAAATACTGAGTTGTCTATGCTTTCTCTCTTTCTAATTAAATCTTAGACCTAAACATAAAAACACCATTATGGATTATGTATCTCTTGTGGCTCAGAGCTTTCATGGTAAGATTTACTTTACATACATACCCTTGCCATTGTCTCCATACACCTCAACAAAAATTGCATTTTTTCCCACCCATACACTACCAGCCAAATTCAAAGTTGAATGGCAGTTTCTATCCTGGTCTTCAAATTATTCTGTAACTGCTATATGTGCAGCCTCTGCTTTCAGCAGGGAAGAAATAAAGTGCAATTGAAACTTTGCACTTAACTATTGCCAACGCAAAAGAAAGAACAGGGACTCTTAAGATAAAGTGAGGATCATCTTCTAATGTTTGTATAAGACAGCGAGTTCTTGGGCAAATCTTGACAGCTCTTAGGGACTGTAATAGTATAAATGATAATGATTGAGTTCCAGCTCTCTAATCTGCACTGGATTCACACAGGTATGAGAACAAGCTTTTGCCACTACTGCTGGAAGAAATGTCTGAGTAGACACTAGGAGCAGGTCTAATGAATAACAAGGTGTGTGTGGGGGGGGTGGTGGTGGTTTTCTTTTTTTTTTTGGCACAGTCTCTTTCCAAGGCAGAGTCGCTCTTTACCTTTTTAGGTAAAATGCATCCAACAGGAGATGTACTACAGTTCATCATGTGAAACCTACTTACGCTGACAGAAACTAGAAATAAAATGGTTTTCCCACTGCAAGAGTATCTTCCCACGTAAATTACCATATCCAGCCTGTTCCAACTTAATATCAGTTTCTTTGTGATAACATGGAGTTGCCAAGCAACAGGGAAGACAGAGTCACAGCTCCGGGCAGTCAGTCAAAAGCTTATTGTCAGTCCTGCTTCTCAGGACATTCTTTTTCTAGACTTCACTGCACTTTTTTTTTCCATATTTCTCCCTAGCCAAAAAAGCAAAGCACTGCTTTCCCTTTTTTTTTTTTTTCTTTTAGTAGTGCTTGGGAATGCTAGAGTTTATTTTTGTTAGAAACTTTCTATTTCAATACCCCATTAGAAGTTTTCTATCACTATTAACCAACAACACTGTGCAGTGTGCTTACATAGTCAAAATGCAAAATGCAGCCTGGGAGAAGACAAGTTAAAAGTGGCTGATTTTACCTTCTTTGAAAGTGTTATTAAAATCTCTCAAACTGTTCAGTGTAAAGACTCATGCTTTTCCATTCTTAATATCCTGATCCCTCCCCCCCCCCGCCCCCGCCGCTTTTTTTGTTCCCTACAATACACTAACTTGCAAACTAGGGTGGCCATAAAAGCATCTAGGGACATACTGGGAACTGGACAGAGACAGATTAATCCCATTTTCCTTTAATTTTAATGACTCTTTAGAGGTTTTCATATATAGCCACATGCACAAACAAATGCAAAATCTCCAAAAAAAAAGAAAAAATAATACAGTAGTTTAAAAAGTAGAATTTGCTTTCTCCTTCCTACATATTTTCAGAGAGATACCATTAGCTCTGTTCAGACTTAATCTTTCAGAAAATTTCACAGAAACAGAATTAGTTTGGTCACTGTTCATTAAGCTCTGAGTTTCTTCTGAAGAAACTTAACATTTGAAACTATTACTTCTAGAGAGCTTGATCCTAGGAGAAATAAAGCATCTTAGCCCAGATTTAGTGAGCATTTAGGCATAAATATTTAAGTGTTTTTGAGAGAAGACAAATGCCTTGGCATCTGACATGATCTTGCTCTGTTAGTTTCTTGTGGCATTTTAGGGGGGGATTGAACTCCAGATAATCAGTGAAAAAACATTAATTATGCAAAACTCATTCACAATTTACACCAAGAAGCATCTCCTATTGAAAGGCTTCTTTCATTTTGCTGGTGTGATAATTTCTTCTGTACCATTTCAAAATCATATATATACATTCTGTGTAACTTTATTTAATCCCTGCTTTCGCCTCCTGTACAAATGTGTATCATCAAATGCTTTTTGCCATAGCTATTCAAACATTGGAACGATATCGCCTGGAGTCAGCAGATGGCACTGATACCCACTTCAGTTTGGGAAGAAATCCATGTGAAAGCTGGAAAACAATATCATAGGAAAGACACTAGGTAATCCTCTTGCAGGAGAGAGAAAAGGAATAGTTATAATATTTATTTTTCCACTGATGTTTAGTATTTCTATACAAGTATTTTAAAAAAAACCACATTTAGGAACTAAGAACCTAAGAGCTAAATTGCTCATGCACACACACAAGCACTTAAATTCTCTTTTCCTCAGCATCTTCTACAGAGCTGCAGATTATGTGATTATTTTCACTTAAAATATGGCAAAGAAACTTGCAATACACCTGTAAGATGACACATTTCTAGCATTGTAGCACAGTTGAGTAGAAATGGAGGAGAGCGACATGATTGAGTAGATTCACTGATGCAAATTCAAAGGGAGTGAGATTATTCCAGCTACTGACTCACCCTCAGACAACTTCCAGATGTCTGTTAATGCATCCACGATAACTCTTTCTTATTCTTTACAAGTGACTTCCCAAAAAGATACCCCTCATCCAGAATAAACTCTCAACAACTCTTGAGGATGATGCATTACAAGTATCTGTGTGTATGTGTACAAGCAATAGAAAAAAAAAAAATCATTATATTTTCTTTATTATACATAGTTTTTTTTGTAGTAGATTTTACGCCAATATAGAGTTATTGGGTGTTCTGAGGTTTTATCAACAATAATTTTTTAATCCAAATATTTTTTTTAAATCTGCTGCTAATAATGGAAAGTACATGACAAAATATTTTACCTGGTATACTTCAAAACCTTGTTCTAAGCCAACATTTTTAATTTTGAAAAAAAGTTGATTAATCAGATAGAGATCACTGGAAAGGTTTTGTTTTTCTTTTTTATATTTTAAGAGAACTATATCAAAAGGTTTGAGAAAAGATCATTTAAAGCAGATTTTCTTTTGTTTCATTTACTTAGCATTGCCTGCTTATGTATCAGATTTGGCTTTTGCACAGGTCACATTACTGCAATCCCTTTCTAATTAAAAGTGAGATATTCTGAAGATTAACATTTGGGAACATTCAAATATTTGTTTCCAAGTGACACATTCTGCAACACGAGCTATTCTGAATCACAAATCAGCAGCACAGTTGGTGGTGTTAGTTTTAAATAGCTGAACAGGTATTTGTATAGGACCTGTTAGTATTGTTTTATTAATAAGTGCATGATAAATGTCAATATTTTATCATTGCTGGTTGTAATGATAAAGCACAGCATAACAGGAGAAAAAAGAACAAGACATAGGGGTGATAAATTTGCTTTTTCTGAGCTCCAGCAAATGATGGCAAGAGCTAGAAAGCTGGAACTTGCACAAAGCTTTTACTTTTTAAAATATAACAAATGTTAAATGTGTTCATTTACACTGCTGAAGTTTATTTTCTATGCATTCAGAAACAAAACTGCTCATGTCCTGACCTAAACCAGAGTAAATTTAATTCACTGTTCTCATAGCTCACCAACACCCAGAGTCAGAGGCCATAAACTGCTAAGCAGCATCTAGAGGTGACTAGCCTGAGCATCCTCTCACTTCAAACACAGCAAAAGGCTTTCATTTTACTGCTGCCAACATACTGCACAGCTCCCTGGAACATGGTGCTGGTTTTTGCTCATCTTTTACTGCTGTATCAGTAGAAGATGGGCACCAAGAGTCCACAAAGCTGTACCCACCAGAGGCAATCCAACTCAGGCAGCCATTCTAACATTTTAGAGTCAGTATAGCCAAAGGGATGTTGGATGCTGAACATTAACCCCAAGGCAGAAATTCAAGGTGAAAAGGTCACTTTCTTCAAGCTGTGTGGTCTCTAAATGGCAAGGTCCTCAGAAAGAGAATCCAACCTCTGAGTCATACCATGCACACACGGCCTCCAAATTGCCATTCTCATGGCAAGAAACTTTTCCCCAAGCCTTTCCTGGAAGCCCTCCACACTAATCTGCGCAAACTGAAAGAAATCTTTGCTTTGTTGGAGAATGAAAGTGATTCATTTACTGCATAATTTAAAGGTCTGGAGAATCAGGTGGTGGAGACAAAAAGGCATGTAGAGGTAATTGAGTCTGAAATCATTGATCTGGATCAAATGGAACCAGAGCATAAATCCATTGCCAACTGTAACCAAATCTTTTGCTCACAGAAGGGGTAGAAACAAATGGAAAAACAGGTACAAGCCAATGTTATCTGAGCACTGTGCTTCCCAGCTGAAGACAAGGATGGAAAGGTATGTCTCCTACATGGAGCTCACTACTGACTCTTACAGGACTTCCAGAGACCCAGAAAAAAGAGGGTATCCAGAAAGGTTTAATCTGAAATCATGGGACTGCTGAAAAGCAAAATGTTGGTTTTCTTTGCAACTAGAGCAGGGCAAACTATTCACAGTAAATCATATTTTCACTGAAATGTATTCTCTCTTTTTTTCAACACAAATTTGCACGCAAATTGTCAAGAAACACATTACTATTTCTACCAGTCACTGCTGCTATAAATTATCTGACAAGTGTTTTAGGTGGACATATTTTGGCACATCACTTACTCATGAAACTATTTGCTGGAATGTGGCTTTGAAGATTACATATGTTAATTAAAAAAGTAAAGGCATTTTGATTGGAACCCCATGCTACAGTTTTATTCCCTGAATAGATGAAAATTACTTTTACAGTCGGGCTTGCAATTTAAAACTTGTCATTTCAAATTCAAAATTATTTACTTTCCCATTAAAATCTTCAGACTCTATTAAAATAAAATATTTGTCTTAACTATGAACAGTCAGCTTGACAATATTGGTTAACCATGAACCTGCAGCTGTAGTCCTCCATAGGGTGACTAACAGCAAGCAGTATATAATAATTTTACAAACCGTCTATGATAGAGACCATGCAAAATACTATTTCATTCTACAGGTTTGCCAACTTCATGGATCTACAGACTGGCTACCTGGCACAAATGATGTTGAAAAAAACTGCACAAAGAATTACGGATATTCAATAAGAGGAAATGGGGTAAAGGCTACTTCTGCCTCCTCAGATGTGACAAATGAGTAACTGAAGAATTGCTGCTTTGTGTGTGATTACTCCAGCTTATGCCCAGTCATCATTTAGCAAATTTACTGATCAAGATAAATATATCAGCAAGTATTATGAATGCATCAACCAACTTCTGTATTAAGCACTCTAATGAAAGCATCATAAACTAAGAGCTTTGAACTTGCTCTTACAAAAGACAGGGCATGCAAGAAAAGAGCCCTCTTGCTGTGTTCCCCAGGGCAGACCAGGTGTCTAACACTGGGGACTGCTCATCAATAGGATAATCATTTGGGAAACTGTAGCACTGGTTCACCAGATCATGCATGTTTTGTTAAATTAACCTCTGCCTTAATAAATAGACTCTCACATGGTGTCTCCTGACCCAGAAGAGTTACATCTGCACTTCTAATTGGCATAACAGTTCAAATATTTGATCAAATGTCTGGTTGTTGCTTTCATAATCCTCCAATGTACTAAATCTGGTGATAACTTTGGCTTTAAAAGAGCCTTCATGGTTGCATCAAAAAGATTTAAAAGGTGACTTTAAAATGGCCAAACCCCCAATGTCAGATGAAAAGGAGTGAAAATATTTTCATTGCATACTTTGAAGTTAGGACTAATCCATACAATGTGAATACTTGAGGATGAGGGCTTAGTTCTGCTGACCTCCATCTTTCAGGATACAGGAATAAAATAGTCCTTCCTTTTCTTGGCTTTAGGAGCTTATTGACAACCTACTAAAGTTAGTGAAAAGACTTCAGTGGCTTGATTTGGTTTGTTGGGTTTTTTTAAAGGCAGATAAGCATTACAACAGAGCTCCCTCTCATTTCAGGATACTCTGATGGGTGGAATATCCCTCTAAACTCTTGCTTAGATACTCCCACAAATCAGAGAAAATATAATTCTGCTTCTCAGAAGAGAACAAGTCTGAGGGGCTCAAAGGATGCTGACCCTGCAAGACTTAATAAACGCACTGAACTGCAGGACTGAAAACCACCACAAAGCTAGAAAAAGGCCAACACATGTGATAGACAGACAGCAGTTTTACTATTAAAGCAGAAGACTATGAAACCAGCAAGTGGAAGAAATAGACCACAAGTACAAATAACACACAGTAAAAGTTTGCTAGAAAAATAACACCATTTTGTTAGGGAAAGAATGTAGCATCATCAAATACAGAAGATAAGCAAGAAAATGGAAGCAAGGAAGCTATTTAAATATTTTTAATTAAGAAATTCGTTGGCTTAAATTCATCAATATTCTGATTAGCTAAAATGAAGTGTTTACATGATCTACAGTGATAAAACTTAAATTAGTTGTTTGGCTAAGATTTTTCTTTTTTTTCCTTTGAAATTACTGAGGTTTTAAAATTTTAGAAGTAAATATTGATGTTTTCTCTGTGAATGTCACTTATGCATACTGGGACTTTACTTCTCAGTGTGTAATGTAACTCCTAATTCCTCGAAAGAGATTAAGTTGTCTTTTCATGAGATATAACTGCTCTAATTTTCTTAATTGATGCATTAAAGCTTTTTGATCATTTTCTGACCGATGGATATATCTGTCCAACTAGTTATAAAGGGCTTTTTCATACACACCTACTGTCACCTTAAACAAAAAGGCCTGACAGATGATCATGAGGTTGAAAACAAAGTTTGAAGTTTTATAATTGGCTGGAAGTTGATACTTGAATTTTCTCCCATAAGAGCACAAGAGCTCCTTATTAAAAACATAGTCAAAGGTAAGGATTGCTTCTTTGTTTTGTCCAGTGCAATACAGTGACAAATTAAAGAGCTGTTCATACAGATCACATTTAGGGAGGCTAACAGCCAAATCAAGCAGCGGGGACTGGTAACATGGATGGGAACAGTGCATTATCGTGCCACTGGGGACATGGGATTCAGATTATAATTCAGTTTTCAGATTATAACTCTTGGACTTCTATGTCTGGGAAGAACTAATATGCCAACAAATTTATTGTAGTTAGCATTTCCCTTATTGCACTGCTACAACATCTTTGTTTAGAGTCAGTAAGATAGCAGAGACAAAGCAGTCCACTTCTCACAAGTAAAAGGTTAGTAAAAGGGAAAGGAAAAAGTTATTACAGTGCTGTGTATGCAATATTACAACCACTTCAGCTGTTTCAGTTTCAGGTGTTTGGTGAGCCTTTTATGTTATCTGTAAAAATCAGCCTCGTAATAACGCTGTGAACTACCATTAAGTCAATGGATTGTGTACTAGCAACTATTGAATCTGTTCTGTAATACCTTACAGATGGGGAGCATGAAGCATATGGCACATACCCCACCATGGCAGGGATGGTGGACTAGATGAGCTTTAAAGGTCCCTTCCAACCCCAACCATTCTATGTTTCTATGATTTAAGTTTAAAAAAAAAAGTTGGTTTGTAAAACAGGTAGCATGGTTTAGGTGGCAAGACTGTACTGGACAGGTGTTAGGCAAGGCATTTAAACATTTGCAACTACATATACTTTCCCACCTTTCATCTGGTTTGTTTATTTGGATAACAGGCTACAAGAGACAGGGCTGTCTTGCATACCTCCTGAACAAAGAATAGCTCAAGGGAGACTCAATATATTACTTTGATACTACTATTAAAAAATGTCATTGCACTTGGCCACAATGTAGGGGAGGATGATTATGAGGAGACAACTGTGGGAACCTCTGCTCTAGGAACAAACAGTGTATTTCAAAACAGAACAGCCTCATCATGCTATCGTGTCTGCACCACATCATTATGTGGTAAAACTGCATATATGCATCTGGTACAACTGTGATGTAACTGTGTACGTGCAAATTAAAGCATATGTGAAATTGGAGAATGGATGACACTTTGGATTATCACTCAGGCTGCCACTAGGAAGATGCCAATTACATCTGTTTCATATATTTTTCTCACATAAAATTCCATTCCTGCATAGTAGTAGCTAATTTAGTGCCTATCTTCATGGTAGCATAGTTAGTTATTTTTTTCTGTTGACTGATTTTCCTATTTCATTGTTGAATTTCACCCTCCAATTTATCATGCAGTATTTTCTGCCATAAGATCTTCTTGTGGTCCATCTTTGTTTCTGCTGTTCAGACTGATTCCTTACCATCAGCATACTCTACCTCAAGCCTCACACTACCTTTTCAAAATTGTTTCTGAAGATGCTGAATGCAGTTCTCCGTGTGGATCCCTGTGGGATGTCACTGGGATTTCTCCATTCTAAAAAAAGGCCATTTATTCCTATCTTTTAACTTCTAACTTTTAATTCATGTCTCAAAGAATCTTCACTCTTGTCCTATAAGAGACTAGTATCTATAAAATATTTGTTGAAATCTGTCTCCAGAAGTTCTTTAAGCTAAAATACACACATATTGATCTGATCATCCTCATCCATAAGTTTATTGTCTTCACAGAATAACTCAGAAGATTCATCATGCAGGAATTACTTTTATAAAAAAAAAAAAAAAAAAAAAGTTCAACTCTTCCCCAACTGTCATTTCTCTTTATTATAATTTCTATTAATTTCCTTCATATGTAAATCAGACACATTAGTCTGTTCCTGCCAAAGTCAGCCATGGAGTCCTTTCAAAATATTTGGTTATACTGCTGTCTTCCATTCCTCTGATTCCAGGATTGCACATCACATAGTTCATCAGTTCTGCATTTTAGTTCCCTCAAAGCTCTTGGGCATCTGCCATATGAGTCCATCCTTTGTTTCTTTTTTTTTTTTTCCCCCTAAAACTTCTCCAAACATTTCACAGTCAAAAATGAGCCCACGGATACATCATATGTTCCAGACATAATTATGCAGTGCCTAATTTGCAATAAACAGCCCTTCAATATAGGTCATGAAAGTTTTCCATATACTAAAGAGGAAAGAAAAATTATAAACAAATTAGGCCATACTTTCTCACATTACCTAAGTTTGGGCAAAAAAACAGTTTGAAAAGCTGAAAAAAGTCTGAACAGTCTGAAAAGCAGATCTACGTAGGCAGCATTTTCATCATTTCTGACATCATGTTCACCTGAAGAAAGGCCTGTCGGCAGTGTGCCACATGCCTTAATTATGTGGCTGCCAACTTTATTCCTGGACTCCAAGTGCTCCCCATGGTTTGTTTCCAGATAGGTACTTTCTTACCCAGTAGAGTGGCCAGTGACATTTGATTGTAAAAGCAAAACATGCCAGTATAATACTAAAGTTTGAAAAAGCAGCACAGATTTGCCTTACACACCTCTGGCTGGATGGCATAAGAATTAAGAAATGACAACCCACCTTTCCACCTCATCATAGAGGCAAGATGATTTTACAGGTAAAGTAACCCCTATTTTTTGCATCTTAAAGGATTCTATGATTATGTGAAGGTTTGTGCACAGGTTCGTATAACTCTAAGAGTAAGAGCACCTTTATGAGACAATGAGATACATGCCAGGAGTTTGCTATGAGGTATTCTTACTATCTTTACCAAACCTCTCTCTTTTACTAATTTTTTTTTTTTAAACAGAGAAAAAAATCTGGAACCAATCTATGTTTTTTCACAGCTGTGAATACCCTACTAAAGCATACAAGAAATAAGCTATTTGCAGTAGTCCTTGCTGAGAAATCATGATTTTTCTTAAGGTTAGACAGTCAGGGTTGAGCGAAAATGAATATTCTTCTAAACACATTGCTGTAACCCAGAAGACAGACTCTTAGCTTTAATAATAGCAACAGTGATGATAAACAATAGTGTTGTTAGTAATAGAATATATTTCTAAATGTCAGTAATGGTATTTTTAAACAAAAAAGGCTAGCAATGTACTGTAAATGTGTGCTATGAGGAACATTAGCATGCAGCTGCCAGGCAATCTCAATGAAGGATTTCATTGTTGAATTATGAAATCATTGTGTTTGATATTATTATATACATACACTCCAGATCTGATGCAGACCACATTCACGAAGGATTCCAAGCAGCCTCAGAGGTCATCACTAACCCTCTGCCAAGCAGAGTTTATACATAATCATTAAATAAATCTATAGATTATACCTAGTTCTAGAAGGGTGTCTACAGTATTATTCTTCTCTCATTGTGATGAAAGCATGGTTAAGGTAGAACAGAAAACATTGTTTTCTATTTTTTGCTAGACCACATAGATCCGTAAGGACACACCCATGTACCATTTTCAAATGGCTGAGCATGAAATGTCATTTACAGATTCTTCCTTTCAGACACATCTGTTCTGCGCCTGTATCTTCCTGTTTGTTTCTATAGAACATCTCCCCATGTTCAAAATCCTTGCCCTCTCATGGAAACTTTCACTTGGACACACGGAAATGTATGAACAATCCTCCTACCTTTAGCAGGTAAGCTTGGCAGTCACTGACAAAATCATACTCCAATCCATCAAAGGTATAATAATGTCGATCTCCATAAATAGTGCATACAGCAGGACAGGGGTAACTAGTGCAATTGAATATCCCTCTCCGACACACACTGTAAGGAAAATTAACAATCAGTATCTTCTCATAGCAGGGTAATTTTCTTTTTATTTTCAAGAAGAAGCTTTCTTAGGTTCTTTATTTCAAGTCATGCAGAAATTCATGAAAGGAAGACAATTTTCAGACCTTGAAACACAGAGCTGTTCTGTGGATTGCTTCTGAAGTTATTGGTGATGCCATGGCAGAAAAGTGTTGAGCATTTTGCCATCAGCACATATGTATAATAAAAATTCATAAGAAATGAATGCAAAATCTTAAAATTTTTATGGCTTATGCAAATATTTCCATCACTGCCTTCAGTATAGATAAGACACCTTGCCACAACACGCTCATTCATAAAACATCAATATTACATTTTTTCTCAAGAAATTTTGATTTCGATCTGCACATATTCAATGCAAAAGACCTGCAGTTGCTACCTGTAAGATTTCAGGGTATCAGACAAGTATGGAATGAGTTGAAGAAATAGATGCTTGTATTTTGTGGGATTACTTTTCCTGTCAGCTACATTCAGTGATTTACATGAATTTGTATGAAGGTAGTACTGACAGCCTCTAGTTTTGCTTGTGTAAGTTTATATGCTTAGTTGATTTACCAATGAACTTTTTAACTGATTAAAAGCTGCCATGCCAAAATTTTTATTATTATTAAATATATACTTAACTGAAGATAACTATTTTAGCTAGCAAATTATAATGGATAAAAAATTGTTTTGCGTCAATATGAGTCAGGTAAGGCTCCTTAAAGACGTGTTGGGTGCTAAGCTCATTTTCCAATTCTAACGCTTATTTATTTCCTTTTTTTTTTTTTTTTTTTATTGCCCATCTTCTTCCTATGCAGTTGCTTATGCTGACTGGTAACTCACACTGCAAACAGTCCAGATCCCAAAGGAGCAGTCTATTTACCACTGTCCTACATTCAATTTTTCTTTTTTTCTCCTTGGTTGTCTCTCATGATATTCTATTCTCCAAAATGCCAAATGCCTTTTCTTTCAGAGATTAAGTGATATGTGTGGAATCAAGCATTTGTTCTTGACTGCTTTTTAACTTGGGTATCTTCTGCTTCCTTTTCAGACCTGAAGAAGCACTCACCCAAAAATCTATCTACTCTTCCAAGTCTATTAGTGAACCTAATAGAAGATATCCTGTAACTGGCTATAAACAAGCATATACATTTTTGATTTTCAATGTACTCAATGTGTTCTCTGTATCAATTTCCCTTTGTGGCTAGACCCATATGATTTGGAAGTATGCAAAATGCATGTCACTCACCAGGTGTAACATGGTGTAGCTATCACTTCTCCTGAGAGAAATTCCCTGTCTTTCCAGGTGCATGGACAACTGTCAGGAATATAACATTTCCCTCTGTGCTCAGCCATCCTTCAAAATAAAAAAAAAATATTAAGATGAAAGCATAAATTCACAAGTAGATCAACATAACTGAATGTGTAGCGTGTTGTCTAAATCCCTCCAATGGCAACCAGTCTTCCATCTAGGCAAGGGCAGTTGTTTCAGCAGCAAAAGCTGTCCAGATCAAATGCTCTCCGCTCTGCACAGCTGGAGACCTCACCAAGCTCACAGTTGTGGCTCTCCTTCTGCCTCAAAAAGGGTATGTTGGTGTGTGGCAGCCACTCCCATGCAAGAGCACGAGTAGTGTAGGTGCTCCTTCCTGCAAAGTGCAGAGCACCTGTGTGTTATCCATGCTCCTGAGGCTGCAGCCGAGCTGCCCTTCCCTCCTGGCTGCTCCTGCATCCTCCCATCCCAGGGAAGCAGCCGGACTGATGTACCTGCTCCTCCACACAGTGCAAAAACCGTCCTGTTCTGAGCACAGGAGAGTGAGCTGGGCTGTGGCAGCTGTTGCAGAGTTAGCGAAAGAAACACAGTTTATGGAGGGCGGTGGTGGAGGTTACCTGCCTACCCCAGGGAAGTGGAAACAACTAACAAGGTTAAGACAAAACAGCAGCATTTAATGCAAAAAGCAGCAAATCTAATTAGATCGTGAATAAGTGACCCGGAGATGTGGTAACCACTTTTTGCTACCTTCTAATTTCCATCTGCTTAGCAACATTAACTTTTAAACAAAAACTGTTATTGACACTCCCAATGCTGCTCTTCAGGGGAGCAATTCCTGCAGTTGTCATTGCAACACACAATTGAGAGTACAGAGAGAGATGTGTTTTCAAAGTATGATCTTGAAATTGCTTCACTTGAAATTAAAAGGAATACACAGATAAGAGTTTTCTTCTCCCCATAATTACTAGTTCATTAAAGATTAATTGCTTTTAAGTAAAAGAATCAAGTGTTCAGAAAAATGATTAAAGATAGGAAAGCACTAGAACAGATGGCTTGGGAAGGTCATTTAGAGTCTCTGTCAATGGAAGTTAAATATCTGCCAAGAATAACATAGGTATTGCTGATGCTACCTAAGGGCAGGAGAATAACTTAGCCC
Source organism: Gorsachius magnificus (assembly GCA_034008185.1). Classification (NCBI taxonomy): domain Eukaryota; kingdom Metazoa; phylum Chordata; class Aves; order Pelecaniformes; family Ardeidae; genus Gorsachius; species Gorsachius magnificus. Next base: position 173,789,381 of record CM067081.1, read on the forward strand.
CATGAGGTCCCCTTCCATACCGCTCTTTGGTATGTAAGTCAACTTATCCTCTTACCTCTCCAGCTCAGTGTTAGGGTGACTTTCAGTGTATCTTTGGGTGATTAATCTATCGTCATTCTCAGCTCATTTCGTCGTGAAATTTTGAGCTATTCTGTTCAATTTTCATAGCATAACAGACTTTCAGTGTTTCTTATTCTTTGTCACCTCTTTAACTACCAACTGAAAGGACCACAAGCTGTCATGCAAGAATTTTAACAGAAAATGTAAAACATTTTTACTTTAAGAGGACCATTTTTTTGCATACTAGAGTCCATCAAGTCATGTGTTTCCAGAGGAAAGGGTTTCCATACCACACACAAGCTTCTTTACTTTGTGAGCACTATAAAAACCCGGAATACTAGAATAAGGTGCCAGTCTCTAAGAGAATTCGAGATTCCACCCCAAAAGGTTAGGTCATTGGGTCAAACAATGGGTAGTGGTAGAAATAATGTGGGAAAGGAGAAACAAAGAGAAGAACAGCATCTTAAGACAATAAAAAAATGACATAACAGTAAAACTTGTCATAACAAGGCTTTCATTACTTGTCCATATAGATTTAATATCACAAGGTATATGCTTAGTATTTTCATTTATAAAAAAGAGAACTTCTGAACCCAGTTTTTAAGATAACCCTGCTGGTCCCTTCCTAGCTAAAAGCCATACTCACTTCTTGGAATTATGAGGCATAATGGCTCCAGAAACACAATTTAACACCAACGATGGTACTAACTGCACTAAATGTTACATATTTACAAAATAATTGTTTATTCTCTTACTTAACAAAATAATTCATATGTTTTACTCTGTTATTTGACAGAAACTTGGGATTTGGCTTGTCTGTACCCCTTTTATAGTTTATCATTCAGACAATAATCAAGTAACATTCAATTTGAAATGGTATAATACTGCTTGACTGCTTTTTTTAATTTTTAAATTTTCAAATGAACATTCATGCTGATGTTTCAGTAAACTTTTACTAGTTTTTATATGATGCCTTGTATAGTTACTAAGTATTAAATTAAAACTAAAGAATACGCATTTTTGTGTTAAAAATAATTGTTTATTCCTATAACACTAATGCTCTTGAAAGCTAACTCCTCAGTAGAGGCAGAGATTGTAGAGAACTACAGAATACCAGGCAAGAACAACTAGTGAAGCTTTTAATAGCCATGCCCAAAATCTGTCCTTCACCAGTGCTCAGTCATCTATGAACATCACAAGTTGCTGGAAGTACAATTCTGGCAGTCTCATTACACTCTGATCTGTGCACAACTGATAAACTGTCAGGGCACCATTGGCTACATACAGTGAAATAAGAACAAATGTTGAGAAAAAACAGGGAGCACTCCACCTGAGGTCAAACTGCAGCAGTTTGCACAGCATATTTGACCCTTCAAATCTGAAAGTGCACACAGCAGGAATCAGGGAAAGGAATGGAAACAGATGGAGGGAGTGGTGGTTGATCCTGACAGAAATTTCACAACAAATGCTTTTAGCTTTTCTACTTCAGTTTTACCCCTGCAAAGCTCAGCAGACTGTTTCTGGGCAACAAATCCAAATACATGAGCTGAGAAAACACCCTGTCCCCACATCCCACCCCAGGTGGGGCATCAATACTGTGAGCCTGAGTACAAGTCTAGGTGAGACAATTACTTGGGCAATAAGCAGGAACACAGATGGTTTACATTATGATTTTCTGTTGTGTTTGCTTATGCACTCAAATAAACTATAATACTGTGCAAGTGGTGGGACTCATCTCCTGTCCAGAGAGTTCAAAATACCAGCCAATCAGGCTGGTAGCAAGCTGGATATCTCATGGGATACTGGAATCGTGGTCTCAGGATGGAGGAACTGTGGGACTCCAACAGAGGAAGCATTATAGCATGGAGCCCTCACACCAGCAGGAAGCAGAAAAGGGCTCTCAGAGACAAAAGAAAGAGTTGGCCTTTTAACCGAGACTGAATATCTGCAAAAATTTATAGAACAATAGCTTCAAAATTAGAGGTGTGATACCACCGGAATTTAAAAAGCAAACACAAATGCAGAGTTAAACTGTGAAAAATATGTATATGGCTTGTGCTCCAGTTTGCTCTGCCAAAGCTTACCCAGGGGGGCAAATGCAGCCACTTGCACAGGGTGGTGAGGGGACACAGGAGAAGTTCATAGCAAGATTCGCACAAGAGATCCCACAATTCACACCTGCTGCTGGTAATCCAGGCACAGGAGATCTGCAGTCATAGTAGATTTTTCCTTCAGGGCATATGTGAACTTCAAAAGTAAAATGCAGGTTAGATGAGATCAACTGCTCTTTTACACTGAAGGTTTTCTATTTGGTTTTGTTCACAATCTATTTATTTTAATGCACAGTTAGCCTACATTACGGCACACCTAAGAATACAATCGGAATAAAAGTCTATAGCTTCATTTCTATTAGAGATATAAAATTAATTTATGTTTTAATGTAAAAAAAAAAAAAAAGACCAAAACTTAATGTTAAGCATCTGGATCTACGCACCCTGGATCTGATACACAGCCCATTCTTAAAGATCGAGTAATTATGCCTTAAGTAGACAGCATAATTTTCAATGTACTGAAATCCCTTCTAAATCCATTCGAAATTCATTAAAAATTTGCTTTCTAGAATTCAAGATCTTAAAGCTTCCTAAACATGGATAGTGTGCCTAATTTTAGGTATTCCCATGAGAGCATATTGACCTACACCTCACGTCTAATTATTTATTTTTTTAATTTCCTAAGTGACTTAGTAGTACAATTTGTGCTACAAAAAAAGGAAAAAGAAAAAAACCAAGACAACTTGTGCTCCTAGCCTCCTGTTTTAAGTATGTCATGATGTTAAATGTCTCATAATGAAAATACATATGAGGAGAAAACCAAATGACTATTCATTGTCAAAAACTTTCTCTGTGCAACTGTAATATGAGACAAGACTGTAAATTACCTGTATTTTCTGTAGTGGTTTCAATACATTTCACTGTTCCATTCAAACACTGACTGGAAAAGAGAAGCAAACCCATCTTTATTCAAGGCAAAAATGTTTTGTAGCCAGCATGTTAAAAAAGATAATACAACTTAACTCAATCTAAACAACTGAAATCAGGAGTAGAAAGAGGATTGAAATCTAAAAACATGAGTTCTGACCAACATTTTGTTGGTGTTTTCTAATTGCTGATCTGTAATAAGGGCCCAAACTCACAAAGGTGTTTATGTACTATTTAATTGCCTAATTTCACTGAAATAAAAAAGAAGCTGGGTATGTCAGCCTCTGTGGGAACATAGGGCCAGGTGATTCAGGATGCTGGCAGTGTAATACAAAACGCTATCCGCCTTGCTGAATACGGAAGGATACAGTATGAAAATTTCCTGTTGCACAGATGTTAGGATCCATAGCTTGATTCTTTTTATGATAAAATACAGAACTGCAGAAAAACACATTTAAAAATAAACCTAGTCTTCATTGTTTATCTTTTCCTTAAAAAACAAAAACTGTGAAAACCCAAAGCATTGCAGAGGCGTAGCAATGGCAGAAAAATAAAGCCCCTACTCTCACCTCTTGAACTACATGATTACCAAGCTTCAGTTACAACAACTATAATATATAAGCCCTCAGCAAGAATTAACCTTGACACTCAAGTCACAGACATAATTTTAAATCAGCAGGTTGAGAGCATTTCTTGTAAAATTAACAAGTTTGACCAGGAAACCTGGGAGGTTTCCCCACTTGTTTCAGTGAGGCCAGGATTCCATCATGAATTAATAATACAAAATGACACAAATATAGCTCCCTGCAAGCCTTTGTTTGAAAGACTTTCCAAAATAGAATCACATTTATTCTTCTGAAACCAGCCTCATATTGCTATCGTCATGCCCGTAGGTCTAATAACAGGGCTGCAACCTGTACATGTGTGTTTCAAGATACTCTTTAGGCCCTGGTTTACAGAATTTTCCAGGTATCCTGTTGTTAAAATAAGCAGGTATGTAATCAAATTTATATTAGGCTCCCTTTTACTAAGTGTGTAACAAAACTAAAATCTTGATACAATAGACCTTCATACTATGTGAAAAATTCTCAAGGCTCTTGAGTAGCATCCAAACTGTGATACATGAAAAATAAAACTCTTGGCAGTCAAACCTACCAGGAGCCTGTTGGCGTAGGGAGGATTTCTCCAGGCTGGAGGGCTGTGCCCTTGTAATGACAATGACAGGCAGATCTGTTAAAAGAATATTTATGCATGTAGATACAAACCCAAGATGAAATGGGATTTAAGGGCAATCCATTTATCAAGCTCTTATGATAAGCAGGCCTTATAATTAATTAATTCAATCTTTATATTTACATTATACTTCTAAAGGCAAAAACTAAAGGATGACACTCTGACTGGATGGAAGTCAGTGGCAAAACTCCTACCATTTTCAACAAAGCCAGGATTTTCCTCGATCTCCATATTATTTATTTGCTGTTTCTGTGCATTACTCTTATAGAAAGGAGCTTTTCTTCCCAGTTATGGGAGTAATATGGCAACATGTAGTTCCCATTCAAAGTACTGTCAAAATAACGGGACAGAGGAATTATCATAGAAAAATCCATTAACTCTGTCCATGATAAAAGCCAGATGGGATAGAAGTAACAACAGCATTGCCTAGAAACCATGCAAAAATATGAGAATACCAAGTTACCTCACACTCTTTAATAGTTTGAAACAGTCTTTATCCCTATAGTATGAACTTTACTGATCTTTCCAAAATATATGTTGCAATGAACAGCAGAACTCTGTATAACGTTGAAATTGATATAAATACTCATTCCAGTTTTTAATTCAGTACCTGAAGTCAGTAACTCCCCATGGTGGTAAGCTGTAAAATTTTGGTACACAATGTACAAAAACTATTTGCTTTCATTGACCATTTCCTTCCATTTAACTTAAGGGGTTTGCATTGCAGAAAAAAGACAGTCCTAGCCACTCTCTCCATATTACCCCTGACCTTATGGATTGCTACTACGTAGATTCCTTCTCATTTTTTCTTAAGTGTTAAAAACAAGTTTTTCATGTGAAAATGCTTTCCCATGAATTAAAAAAGTTTCATCACACTTCTCTAAAGCAGTGCGACATATTTTCTCTGAAGTGCAGTACACACAGTAGCAGATGAGGCCCCGCTATTGATTAGTACAAAAGAATATGAAATCACATATTGCTTGCTATCATGTTTAGGCAGTCTACATCTTGAGGGAAACAGCAGAAAAACTATGTTAAGTATTGCTGGAAAAAGGAAAATGTGCCTACACATAGATTCTGTTTTCTTATGACTTACACTGATACACAAAAGTTGACTGACTCTTCAAAATATTTCCCATCAGGACAATTACATCCTTCTGCACAGTCATCACCACAGATTTTTGCCATAGAAAGTGAAGCACAGGAGTGTTTACAAAAAGAAGAGCACTGATGATAAAGCATACCACTGTGACACATCACAGCTGGAGGAGAGAGAGGGAGAGAGAAGGGAGAACAACATACTCTTAAAACATGAAAAATAGAAAACAAAGCAGTATATCATGGGAGTGCAAAACAGCAAAGCAAAATGGTCACCTAACTGGGGTGAGTTAAAATGCAATCGAAAAATATGCTATTTAACTGATTTCTTAGGTTAGAAATGTTTAGATGCAGGTGGATTTATGTTAGACAATTACTTGGCTGGAATTGTCTATTTTGTAAGTAGGTGTCTATTTTTTTATATACGGGGGGCAGGGGGGATGGGGGGTGGGGGGTGTGCCTATCTAGTAACTCAGACTTCCAAGAGAAGAAGAATGGTCCAGTTAAGGTTGAGCCATTACTCTACGGTTATAAACGCCCTGTTTTAAATCATTGCTATATCCTACTTGGCAAACCACTGCCCACCCTGCCCTGCTTGCCCTGGGGAGCCCCTGCCACCCCAGCTTGTCTGCCCTTAGGGAACAGCCCTTCTCCTTGCCACTCCCTAACTACTTTCACCTAATAGGGGCTTCCATATGACTTCGGGGCTTCAAAATCAGAAATTTAAATTCTCCTTGTAGCCCCTGGAAAGGGACAGGCCCACCCTGTGAGGTAGCTTGGGGTCCCTGACTCAGATGCTTAATGTAAAGGCTATTAACATTCTCCCCTAAGTGTATCATTAGCCCATGGCACAATTCCAATTTCCAGCAAAAAAGGTCAATCCCTGTATTTTGTGGAGTGAATGGTACTTGTAGAATTTTACATATTTCAAAAAGATAGTCTGTTCTACAAACTTTACTCACCGCAGTAAGATATATGAGATCTGAAGTCAACGACGACCCCGTGCTTGCCACAGACATAAGCATAGTGTGCCAAAGCATTACACAAACAGCTGCTTCCGCATTTGCATGCATCAAAGCGGCATAGCTGGTAGTATAATCCTGGACTGATGTAGGCATGGCAGGGAGCAAAAACATCTTGATTGATGATATCACAGTGAGATGCATACCCAGCTAAGAGAAGGTGACATTGTTTTAGCCAGATCCATTTTAATATAACAGTTAGTCAAATGAATAGCACAGAAAATTAAAACCAAACGTAGCCAGTTGTGCAACAAAAACTTGTATACAGTGTCTTTCTGCAAAGTTCTATAGTTTAAAACTGATATTGTAAGCAACTCCCTCAACAATAAACTCCACATAAGATAAAAATAACTAAAGATAAAAACAGTTTTGCCTTCCTCTAGTAGTGCAGGAAACTTAAATGGCAAAATAATATATTTCGAAAGAGTTAGATAGAAGAGTCCTCCAAAGTTTGGAATGTATTTTTTCCTACTTGATGTTTTATTTAGCTTTGAAATCAGTAATGATCATATACTTCTTGGGATGTGGACTCAGGAAGCATTACAAACTGGAGCTTGAGGGCATGCAAGTCCCAAGCTGGCCATATAGCACCAACAGACCCTCCTCCTACCACTGATGCCTACTACCACCACAAGTGGTGGAATATCTCAGGAACAGCATAGTGTGGATCATATTTAAGCCAATTTTACTGCTAAAAGAGTGTCCCTACCCTTCATCTTCCCTATTCATTCCCACATACACACACTGACACAAGGATTTCTGGAGTGTCTCAGTAAACTAGATTCAAGGAATGAACTTGACTTGGTTGAAAAGTAACCTGACAAAATAGGTAAAGAAACAAAAAATAATTTGGTTTTCAGTTTCATCAGATTAAGATCATCACAGAACTGGAAAAATGCTTGTGCTGGCTCAGCACAGGTGGTAGCATGGGGCATGACCACTTACTGAGGGACTGCTTTTTCCAGTGATGATTACAAGATCACAGGAAAATTTAGGCTGGAAGGGACCTCAGGTGGACATGTAGTCCACCCTCGTGCTCTAAGCATCTTACAAACTCCACCTTCACTGAAGAAGCACAGAATTGAAGGTGAGGCATGAAGTATCTTGGAGAGAACTAACTTGGCTGAGATGTACTGTTTTAGAAGACTGCCAATGCTGAAGGCATAAAAAGTCTTAGAGTGCCCCAGATTCTTCAAGGTTTATGGTTATTCTAAGCTTGCTCCCACAGACTCTAAATATGGCTAAATCCCACATCCTTAGTGAGGCCTTAGGTCTGAAACATTACAAACATTAGACTAAGTTCTGTTGGAATTGGCAACTACTGTCAGCCCATTGTCTTCATTAATTGAAAAGAACAGCAACATGGAAAGGAGGAGACAGTGGAAGTTCAATGCAAAACATAGGCACGCCAACCAGCCAAAACTAAAACTTTACACATAAATTTGAACAAATCCATGGATCTCAGATTTTTTGCATGAGTTTGTGTCAGAGAGTACAGATGGATGGTAAGGAATTTTTAATGCAACAAGCATGGAGAAGCTAGAGATGGGATTTCTGATCTGAACGCTGTCTCAGCAAGACACTGTCTCCTGTGCTTTCTTTGTCAATCTACAAGTATGTATCACATCATTCCTCTTGACTGGCATAACTTACAGGACTACAGAGAGACTACAGTGCTACTGCCTAGTACTCTGCATGTATGTTAGACAGCAGAATTTAGGACTCATGGCCAGTATATCCAGCATTAAATGATCAGCTATTTATGAAGGATTTACTTCATTTTACTTGTTGAATGTACGAGAAGAATGGTCTTTGCCAAAAAAGAAAAAGGAAAGAAGGAGTGCACATCTAAAACTGAAGCTGAAATACATGTATGTGCAACTCATTCACAGAGAAAACAAAAAATGTCCCATAATAATTCTAATAAGCTAATTCTAGACTCCCATGTGAAAACATACCATTTTGCTGATTAACGTTGCAGGGATCGACCACAGGAATATTGATAGGCACAGAACAAGCTGAAGAAACCTTCCATGCATTGGCATGAAGTTGTGGGGTCCCTTCTATCATCCCTGCTGGAGAACTGAAAAGGAAAAGGTCAACAGTCCAAGCATCCTGCTGACCTTATGGATTACATAGGTGAGGACGCAAGTACACCAAAAAGCCTTAGATGTATAGCCACATTGAACACTTAGCATGTCAAAAGAATTTCTATCTCTGAGGTATAAAAGAAGCGAGGGCATGTGAAGCTTTTTCCTCAATATTTTACTCATGCAAAAATGTTCTTACACTCAAAGTCTGCCCTCGCTAACACTTAATTCAAGAACTCTGAAATCAGTTGGAGGAGGCATTGATGAGAGGAGAATTTGGCCTTTATTCAAGTACATACATCCAGTGAAATGTCAAAAAATGGACCTGTTAGCTAATGTCAGTGTTCTAGAGGGGGCCGTTTGCATTTTGATGCTGGTTTTGACCAAGTATTTCAAAAGTATTTATTATTGCTAAAAAAGTTTTGTGATAATATAGCTTGAGGAACTTTGGGGGAAATGAACTAAAAGAATAAGGAAAGTGTGCCCTTCTAATGAAACTATTCCTGTGGTTCAGAATTACATTTTTTTCTGTTAAAACTTGATGTGGGGAAAAAAAAATCAAGCAGCATTAAATGTTAATCAGGTGAGGATGATATTAGTAGTATTATCCACTCTCATGTATTTGCTCTGTTGATAAGGGAGCAGCAGGGAGGGGAAAAAAGTGCATTCAAGCAATATCATCATCCAATAACTTCTATAAATAATATAGCAGTTTTCTAGAATTACTTAACTAAACATCTTAGAATGACTTAGCTAAATTTATGAGTTTCGTATTTTAAAAAGTGACTAGCATTTTAATTAAGAGATTTTATATTGGTTAGTTTAATGAAGTATCAGCATGTTAATGAAATTAAATAATCAGATGATTACATTCAATGAAACTTTTCGCTTGTTATTAAGTGCAATAAAAATGTACAATATGCAACTTACAGAAAATCATCTCTTAAGTTCCCATTGTACGTTCCACAGAGTCCTAATGTTCTTCTCTTCCAGCCAACATCAACTTGAACATAGATCCTCTCTCCATCTCTAGCAAACATTATCTTCAAACCAAAACTAGTTTTCAGTTGAACAAAGAAAGAAGATATATTCTGAATTTCAATAACCCCTGCACAAAGCAAAAGAAAAACAAAGTGACTGAAATCCAGCTTCCAGGTTGTATTGATTTACCCCTTAAACAAAACAGATTTTGAAACATAGAAATGAAATAAGAAACTACACGCAACCTCACCTGCAGCCAAATAAAGTCACCTATTCTCCATCTGAACTTATGAGACTACATATCTTTTTCATTAGCAACACAAATCAGGATTTGCAACTACTGACAACAGTAAAAAATCCCTCACCTTTCTGTACCTGTGAGTTACCCAGAAACACTCTTGCATTTCATTTTTTTTTAGAAGAAAGCAATGCAACAGCATGCCTCTGGCAACAAGCAGGCAAGACAGGAAACCACTTGTTCTTAGTCTCCAGGGATGTTATAAGATTAATTAACAGATGTCTTTAAAGTGTATTGCAATATTTAGGTACAAGGTTCTCTCTTACTACTATTGATATCACATCAGCATAGCTCCTTCCTTAGGCTGTATGTGAACTAAGGCCCTATCAAATTCCCAGCTTTCCTTCCCAGCAAATCCATTATGTGAGGAAATGGAAATTTCACAGTCACAGCATTCATTTGCTACACATTGTTGGGCTACTTGCAGCTGCAGGGTTAAAGCAGATCTACCTTCACAAGCAGCCTCTATGCATGCACACACACACACGCACTTAGGCGCATAAACTGAGAAGAGGCAGATAAAATGCTTATGTGAGCTTAAAGATGTTCTTAGCTGAGAAGACTTACTACATACACCCAATTACCAAGAATGTGGCACCAAAATATTTGTGATAGATTATATTTGTCGCAGACATATAAATAAAGAGACAAGAAATTGAATAGGGACTGACTCAAAAGACATGAAATGAAATTATCAATGAAATTGTGAAGCAGAAGTGTCAACATAACTGAAAGTATAACTGAGCAATGAAACTCATTGCCATAGGAAGCTGCCAATGCCAACAGCAGAACCGTGACTGGACAATTTCCATGAAGAAAAGACATAGCTGTAACTACGAGCACAGAACTCCCTAAACTCTGTTTTGCCAGAGGCTGGGAAAGGAAAGGGGAACTCCCACTTTACTCTTTCAGAAAGAGACTAAAAATCCAGTAAGAATTTACTACTGATCACTGTAAAGTACGAAACTTAGCAATATCATTTTAACCCTCGGTGCTTAATTTTATAACATCATTTTAAGGCTGATTTATTTTACTATGCTTTCCAAAAAAGGTGAAGTAACCTGCCTGAAATCACAACATAAGGCAGCACTGAAAGCAATGTAGATCCCATAGAGCACATAGGTTCTACTCCATGCCATTTATTCAAAAAAGTTTTAATCAAGCTGGACCTTAACATCAGCATCAAGATGATTTCTAACCTCTCTTCACCTTCTTCTTTTTCTTACCTCCACCCCCCTAAACACAATCAAAATGAGTGGAATTTCTAGGTACTCTGCAAGATAAGAAATGCAAAGAAATGAGAGCAAAGTGAAGGACTCTCTTTCACTTTCATGAAAAAGTACAATTCTGGAACCATTACTAAGGTTATAAGTAAATGATTATACATTTCACAAGTTATGTTTGAAGATATTCCTTTTTCATGGACAGATATTATTAAAAAGCTTTGGGGCATTTAAAAGAAAGAATGTGAACCCTGGTAAAATTCTACTCCATGCACTTCTTACCATTAAGGTTAAAAACTTGGTTAGGGCCAGTTTGGACTTGACCATATCTCGTGAGAGTTACTTGTTTGTTCACATCATCTTGAAGAACTAGTGTTATAGACTCAATGCAGGCGTGGTCAAAGTTCTAAGTAGAAACAAGTTTCACCATCAGAAACAAGAAAAGACATTAATATTACCATGGAAAGCAAAAACAAAATAAGAGGAAGAAACCATTGTATAGAAAGGAAATACCAGAACTGTCATCAGGTAAATCAGTTATGAACTATCACTCAAAGCATTAAACAGAGCACTCAAAATTGTATGTAGAACATAATAAAACTTTGCATATGCATATAAGAGCAAGGAGAATGTGTTTCATCTATTATGGCAGTCTAGTAGTAAGTGGACACAGGTCCCCAAGTACTGATACTGGGTTCAAAAGGCCATACATGCATGGCCACCCTGGGTACTCCTCATTGCTGGGTTAACCAGTGTTTGAGCAAGAGTCTGATCCCGTCTATATCAAGCTCATGCAACCAGAGCCCAAATGCAGCAATGCAAGAGAAACTATTGCGCACCTCAAGGTGCTTCTTGCCTTGAAACGTAGTCATGATCTCTGACTGCACACCAAAAGGATATAATATCTCCAGAATTATACTATAATAATTTATAAATATCTGACTATCAAAAACTGATGACTTATAAATTAACTCACACCCATCATTTTAGAGTGCTATCCAGGCAGAATTTATGAACCTAAGTACAGGACAAAAGGTGTCACATAACCAGCTTAAGCCAAGCATCTTATGCTCCCAGGGCCCCTCTGTTTTCACACAGAAACTTTCCAAGGTGCCTAAAGTTGTGCTAAGGGTCATTTCCAGCAGCATCCTTGTCTCTCAGTGTCTACCTAACCAATCACTTCATGCTTGAGGCCACCTGAAATGCAGAAACAGGAGTCTTAACACCTGTGCAGAAGGAGGAGGCACCAGCTCATAGTCTAGCTTTTGAAGGGACATGAGAGACACTCCTGTGGTAAGACAGTGTCACTCCCTGCTGATGACTTCAGGCATCCCAGCCCTCGGCACATGGACAGCTGTGAGTCACAGTCTCAGAGCCCCTTCTGAGAGCATAGGTGACTAATAATGTCATTAAATCCAATCTTGCAGATAAATACTTTATACAAGCACCTCTGTTCATAAAGCCTATTGTTGGATAGCTGCCAAAATACTTTCAAACAAATATGCATGATGGCTAGTCTCTTCAATAGTTTTCTAAAAGGCATTGTTCCAACAAATTAAATATGCTATAACATATCAAATAAAAATCTAAAGCTACCAGAAAAAAAAAACTCTTGCCTAACTAGTATTAAAACTGATCAGTGCTGTCAGCAAGGCTTTTCTAAAGCCTAAGACATCTGTTTGTACCATAATCAAAGATCTATATACTTAATATGCATAAAAGAGTAACTCTTTAGACTTTATCCGTCTAAAGATGCAACTGATTTTACAAAGGGCAATACAACTTATAGCAATACAACCACATACGAAAAAATGGTTTCAATTTATATTTTCTGTTAAACATAATCCAGTAGTTTACAGTAGAACCTATTCAAGGTTGCCTGAAATATGGATGTTTGTTGTGAATGTTAAACAAAAATGTGACTTACCTGTCCACAAGGTGCTTTCTGTAAAGTGATTGTGAATTTGTTTTTCCCGGTGCCTTTTACCAAAATGTACTGGCAAATCCCAAGAAAGGTAAAATGACGTCCATCAAAGGTTGTGAAATGAGAGCTACCTGTGATGGAGCACTCAGCTTGAGAGAAAAAGGATAAACAAGAATGTTCACTTGCATAAAAATGTATCATTATTCTGTAAACGATGAAAGAGAGATAAATAAGAAACTTTCTCCTTATTTCTAAGCACATAATCAAGGCTAACTTTAATCTATCTAGCCATTATGGCATTTGGAAATAAAATATGTTATAGATACCTATTTCCATCAGACACCATCTCATATTGCACACAATGATGTGCAGCATCTTTTGGTTCTACTAGATGAGATGCCTTTAAGTCACGAGTTCTCTAAAATACAAAAGATTTTTCTCTTTGTTACAACTCTGAAGTTTCCTAGAATCTTATTCCTCATCATCTTTTGGCATGGCTGAATGTGAAAGAGGACAAGCATCTTTCTCCTTCCTTCTAGGTACTATGGCGCTGCTCGTTACAGCGGGTACGAAGAAGCTGTGGGTGTCTGTCTTCATGGCACATCTATATTAGTTTTTCGGTTCAGATCAGGAGCACACTGTTGAAGCAAGTCTCCAGCATGTCCCCACTTACTGCACTTTCATTCACACCATGGGGCAGTGTCAGAGCACATGAACTAGATTCATTTTGGCTGCAACGACTGCAGGAGGTGCTCTGTTGGGAGCACATCTAACCTGCTCTGGCTGCTAACAGGCATTCAGTCCCTAGGATCTCACTACAGTACTCATAATTACCACCCCCCATCCCTCACCTCCCCCCCCATGCACCCACAGCACGCACAAGACATGGGGAGTGGTTCTCAGTGTCAACTTTTTTACTACAGACCCACCCTGTCAAGCCTTGCTTAGTAACTGTTAAGCCTTGCTCATTACCTCATTCAGAGGGAGCCTTTAATTTTTAAAAAGTTCTCTCTTTCACAAGTTTCATGGTATAATCTTGTCTAAGATACAGAACTGTCAAGGGAGTTTCATTACTCGACTACTGCATGTTCCTCTGAGTAATTCATTAGAGACATGTAATCTTTAAAGGTAAGGATCATTATCCAAACATGAACAGCTGTTACAAGGGAGAAAATGCAGCATGCTGAGAGTCAGAATGATGTTTTTCTTATTATTTTCATTACAGTTGCACCTAGAAGTGAGGATATCCTTATACCTGGCCTAGGTACTGCACAGGCAGTAGCAATAAGCTGCCTGCCCCAAAGAACATAGAGCATAAACAGGAGACAGAAAACAAGAGGTGGATGTAACACACTGAGTTAGGGAAGCAAATGGGAAAAGGTAAGATGAGTAAGGTCAGGCAGTTAACAGCTTCACCCCAGCTGGCCCACTGCTACTCTCAACATCCTTCTGCTTAATCTTTCTTCTTAAATTATCATCCCAAGCCCTTGGATCTTATTTGATTCTGTTGTCTTCTGAAAAGTTTATCCCTTGTGTTCACTGAGGAGAGAAAAGAATAATGAAATACAGATACCTGGGCAATCATGATCAGTGCAGTTCCAAATGCCACCAATACAAATACTAAAAAGAAAAATCACAAAACACAGAAATTCAGTGTTCTGATCTTCAGCAAAAAGAGCAGCTCTGAGCTAATTAATATGTCTTGAATTCACCCTTTCCACAGAATAGTCTGCATATTTTAGTGATGCACTGGGCCCAGACTGTGAAACATAGATACTAACAATTCATTAAAATGTAAGTGTGACTGTGGTGTTAAACTAACTATGGGCAGCAGCCCCAGAGAGAGGAAACACAGACGTGAGGCTTTCACATACCAGTTGCTACATTCTTGTTCAATTTTTGAGCCTACAGGGAAGGCAGTTCCATGATAAATACAAGGACAATTTGACACAGAGATGCAAGTTCCATTTTCCATAATGAGACCTATTGGGAGGGAAGTTCACAAATGAGATAAAAAACAAATTAATGAACTCCGGATCACTGCTCTTTCCCCATCTGACTCAAGCATTCAAATCTGCCAGAAGGTGATCTCACCAGTCTTAACCAGCAAAAAGAGTCACCCAGTGAGTGCAGAGAGTTCAGAGTGATGAACAGTGAAGCTCTCTCAAAGCAGTTGCCACTCTGAATAGTTGCTTTATGAAAAATGCTTGCCTTAAGTACCTAAAACTGTACAGACTCAAAAATGAAAAGACTCTGAGATCACATAATCTTTAGTCCTTCTAGGACAGGACCATTCATAGTCCAATCCCTAATTTTTATTGAGAACAGGTCTCAGGAAGCTTGTTTTCTTGTACAGAGCATGAGACACATTCTGTTTCAACAAAACCTCAGTGTATTTTGGAATAATTCAAATAAAGTGGATTAAATTTATCCAATATCTTATTGTAGCAAGCATTAGTGATGGCTCCAGATTTTAACTGATATTTCATTCTGAGCCACCTCTGTATTCTAGAGAAATGTTTAGATCACAATAAAAGGAAGCATCACAGTAAGCATAATAGCTAGAGCAGAATTTAAAATATTCATATTTTCAGGCTTTAACTTCAAGCATGGTCTGTTTAGATAACTTTATTATGATGTTGGATATTAGCTTTACACATATTTTTTCACATAAAATTGACAGTACTTACCATCTGGACAGTAACAGCCATCTAAGCAGTGTAGATTGCTGCCAAGACAATCTTTTTCAAATGTGCAGGTTGGTGGGCAACAACTGATACAGTCACGGTGTACAAAGCTGTCTTCACACTTTTCAGCTAGAAAAAAATACATGGTACATTGAACATCAGTGCAATTTCTCTTTCCTTACTGGAGAACGCCTCTCTCTCAAATAAACAGTTGTGTGCGCTTCTCATATAGGTAATTATTCAGATCAGGTACAATGGATTATTTGGAGAAGTTTTAACTGATGAACTGTGGTGAATCTCTCATCAGTATTTAAGTCCTTTTTAGCAAATTCTTACATCACCCCTCTGAAAAAAGTTATAGTTTCTGTGATAGGACAACGTGCTCATATCTCAGATAGTTCAAAGTCTTGTGCATGAGACTGAACTGCAATTGATGACTGGTGGTGATAACTAGAAGGAGCTGGATTAACTCTATTAATTCCGTTTCAGGGCCAGTCTAGGCTGAAAGGTCACCTGGGAAGAGGGGCAACATCAGATCTCCACAGACATTTGTTCTTTGTCCTAGAATATGATAGCACACATGATGTTTCAAGCAATCTATGGAAACATGAATTTTGTATGGATCTATATCAGATCACAATGGAATTAAAATATTCCTCTAGCAAGTAATTGACTTCATTATTCACCAGCAACAGTGAAGCTGGCTAATCTACTCCAGTATCAGGTTTAAGTCCTATAGTGACAAGTGTTGTTAAGATGGAATTATTTGAAATTAATACATGGGGTATCTCAAAGGTCACATAGTATGCTTTATTAGAGTCTTACTACAGGCAGGAAAGTCATCCCTCCAGTCCCGCACCGGGGACCCAGCGTGAGAGCATGCTCTAGCGTACTCTGTCACCGCCCTGCAGTATGTTTCATCATCATCCACTCTGAAATGATAAAACAAGAGAGTAATCATGGAACTCAAATCCCAGCTAAAAATCTCTGCCACGGGACACTGCACAGGATACTTCACACACAGCTGATACCACTCAGTCATAATGGCACACAGTGAAAATAGTATGAAAAGGAAAGAGCTATACTGAATACACTGTTGTGTTCTTATCATTTGATCTCACAAAAAGTTATTGCATTTTAATACTACCACAATGAACAAGCCCACTAATTTATTACAAAAAAAGGATAAATGCTGCTTATGGTGAAAGAGAAACATGACCTTGTCTTGAAAACAATGGACAACTCAACAGCCTCAAGATCCACATCTAAGACCCTTTCCCTCCTGCATGACATGGAAACTCTGACCCACACTGATAAAAGACATTCTGGTCCAAGTAGCAAGTTCAAGTTTCCAATTGCCTGTCAGTCCTTGAACTTAGGCAAGAAGAACCCTGTTGGTGGACTCCTGTCCTTGTGCTGAAGTGCTCAGCACCAGAAGCATTATCCACCGAATAGTATAGTCAGGCTTAGGGATTTACAGCGTGACCTTATCAAAGACATTATCTCTGCCTTCATCTATACAGAAGAAGTTGTACAGTGTACTTTTGCCAGGATCAAGTAGAGAGATGTTCATCAGTGTTTAGGTAAACTGTAATTTTATTCAGATGTAAACCATATAAGGTGAGATACCACCAACCTTTTGTTACTGTGAAAGTCCAATTCCCATCACTCACTGTGAAGGACTTGATGCCAAAATAAACTAGTCATAAAACAACATTTCTATTATAAGCACCACTGTGACAGATCAGCTGAGTTTGTCTTTCGGCACACAAGATCATGCTTCAAAAGTTAATGGTCTTAAGAATATATTATATTGTGTTTGTATTCTGCTTTCAACACATCTGTTATCAAATCAAACACCACTATACTCTTTGTTACAGTGATCAGACTCTCTCCAGCTCTCCTTATCTAATCCAATTAAATGGGTCTTAATAGAAAGAACACTTGGCATACAAAATTGCCCCAGAAAAAACTTCATAAGCTGACACTAAGCCACAAGAAGAGAGGCCTCTTTTCTAAACAAAATAAGCCTAAATTAATGAGGTTCTGAGACACAGAAACTTCCTTCAAGGTTTTTAACATTCACACAATTCATATCAACACACATATGCGTGCTGACAAAAATCAAATCCGCCTTAACACCATGACACTGATTCAATATCACATTTGAAAAATTGCTTTTCATTCTTCTTCTGCTAAGAAAAATTCACAATAAACTCCTGACTTACAAAGACACCATACAGAGGCAACTTACCTCTTCTCTGATTGAAAGCAATGTACAGATCATAAACTTCAGGAAACACACTTTGGAGTTTTGCCTACAAACAAATTCTTCCATCTTGACTTTATGGTAAAGCAGAAAACTAAAAAGTCATCAAAAATGAACTAACAAGTTGTAATGGATTATACTGAGTCTTACTTTTAGTCTTGTGATCCTTTCTATATGTTTTTGATTAAATTGATGATGCTGTGAGAAGGCCATAACAGTATCTGGTTAAAATCCTACTATTTATGACCATTACTTCTTATTTTAAAAACCCTACTAAAAAGGAAGTGGTACATTGCTCAGTCATCTGTTCAATTACACTCTGGAGCATCAGTTTAACTTGAATGACAAGAACAAAACAGGAATCAGGAGAGCTCAGGGAAAAATACCAGATTGCATGTAATGCCAGCAGCAACTAAGGGGGTGTGGTTCCCACCAAAGCCAATGAGAGTTGAATTTCTTTTAACAACTCTGAATTTGCATAAATAAAACCATTTTTTAAAAATCTACTAATTTGAGCCATAGTGGTTGCTCATAAAAACAGTCCAACTGTGTCAGACAAATGATCCAGCTCCTCCAGTGTCATTGGTAGTTTCTCTTAGTATCACCTCCATGTATTTTTGATTCAGGACCTCCAGATACAGGTTTCAGATTTTTTGCGATTAGCAGCTCCTCTTTCATCATCAGTGATTCTCCATAGATTTCTCTTCCATGTATTGGTCTAATATTTCCTTGAATCCATGTA
Organism: Gorsachius magnificus; assembly: GCA_034008185.1. Taxonomy (NCBI): domain Eukaryota; kingdom Metazoa; phylum Chordata; class Aves; order Pelecaniformes; family Ardeidae; genus Gorsachius; species Gorsachius magnificus. The sequence continues at coordinate 173,807,986 of CM067081.1, forward strand.
AACCTTTAGCAATCAGAATATCCCTTGGCAGGCTGGTTCTGTACCCTTTGTTTCCTCACTAAATCACCCACTGAGAAACCCCATCTCTTTCGCTTTGAACTTGGTTCCTCCTAACTTCCCTCAATGCTGCTCAGTTCTGGTCTCAAACAAAAGAGTGAGCATTCATTTCATGCATCAAAAATAAATACACAAGAATTCCAGTCTTACCTGCAAAGATCATTCATACAGCTAGAAATGTAAGAATATGGATCTATGCTTTCATGACAGCTGAGAAAAGGAAACTGTAGGAATATTTGGCACTTGAAGAATATGTCCTGCACATTAAGGAGAATCAGTAAACGACAGTTAACAAATATTTTCTGAACAAGCCTAATTCTTTTTAGCTTTGTTTCCCTAATCTAGGGACCTTTACATCCCCATTAAAATTTAAGAATCTCACAGTCTCAATTTATTGTTATGTCTCCTTTAACATTCTTCCTAAAATTTGTCCTCTCTACCTAGGCTGGCTTGATTGCATGCTGCTCCTAAACCAGCTGGGATGAAAGAGTGTGAAATGACAAAGCAAGCATTTTGTTGTCAATGCAGGAGCTGAGCATGTTGCTTCTACAGTATTTCACAATTTCCAAAATAATGAGGTGTAAGATGCCAGGACTGGAAACTGAACCCAAGTCTAATGCAGCAATGAAGAGCTCTGCCAGCAGACCTGTGCCACTTGGCACATTCTATCTGAGCCTTTGTACTTTTAAGCTAAACATCTTAAGATCTTCAGACATTCCCTAGCAACAGACCTGATCTGAATCTTCCCTTTCTCAAAGCCTCAACGCATTTAAGGCTTTTTTCAACATGGTGTATATTGCTAGATTCTTGTACCATCACTAGGCAGTGAAGATTAAGAAAATATATAACATATATAACATTAATAGTATATAAAAACATATAAAATATATAAAATTATTAATTTACCTCTGTGGATTCTGTATCAGCTGAGCAAGGACTGGAAAAATCTGAGGCAGTAGGTACACAAGCTACATCATCTGAGGTTTGCACAGCCCAGCTATTTGCAAATTCAGCAATGTCTTCTGTATATTCACCAACTGCACAAAAACATTGGAAGAGCATCCAGGAAAAAAAATATGTGTCAACACAAACACAAAAGACAGCTTGGAAATTTCTGGTAGTTTTTCAATGTGTTCATTACCACAGTTACAGGTACGTTCAGAGTACAGGTGGTGTAGAAAAATATTATTTTGCTTTTTTAATTTCAGGTAGTATTTTATACTACATTTAAATGAAAAGATTAAAAAAAGTAGATGACAAGGTGATGGTTGGGATTTTTTTAAGTGCAGTCACTGTGCTTAATATACAAATAAGGGCAAGCATCTTGTATTGAATACTTAAGAAAAAATGCATTTCTTTAAAACAACTTAAGGCTTTCATCATGTTTCACAAAGGTCAATTAGCACTATTATCTCCCTCCTTTTCCCTTGCTGCAGAAATGCCCTACAACAAACACACCACTACATGCCCAGCTCTCCTCACAGTATAAGCATGGGAGAACTAATGAACAAGATGCATGACTGGAAGTCATGGCAACAGGCTGAGGAAGATACATGAATATACAAGAAAGTTGGCAGTAAAGGAACAGACCCAAAATTTCCATGTTTTTGCAGCAAGAACTAAATATTACATTTCTCTATGTTAAGTATGTTAAAAAGCCCTTGAAGAACCTTACAGTAATTGGTATCTATGCTAAGGTTATCTATATTTATGCATGGTTAAAAGATAGGGCATTGAAATGAAATGGGCTACAGTTTTTTTCACAGAGCTGTACTATCCAAAACTTAATCTAACTTCTTCTAGCACAAGATGTACCAAGTTTGACACACTGCAATATGGAAAGCCCCAAAACACACTAATCAGATATTTGTACTTGGATCTCCACAAATAAACAAAGATAAGATCCTAACCACCAGGATCTGATTTTACTTAAAAGCCAGAACACTTAAGAACTCCCTCTGTGACGGAATAGTTCTTTATGCAGAAAACCCTTCCAAAACATAAAAAGCTGGGTTTGATGTAGAGGTAAACCTGTTGACATAACTCTGCTTCTGCAAAAACATTGAAAAATATTTTATTTTATTTACATTTCGACATGGCTTGAAAAAAATTTCTAAGTCCTCAAAAAATGCTGCAAAATAAAAACACTGCCCTTGAAACAGTTCTATACACAGATACAGCCTTGCATATTAAAGCAATACAAAGATGACATTAAAGATGAAGGTAAGAAAACAGAAAATAAGTTTTTTTTAAACTGTGCTTTGAAATGGAGTATTACATGCCTCTCAGCAACTGATTTATTTGCAAACAGAGAGCAATCAGACTCTGGAAGACACAGGACAGATGTAAGAGCTTCCCTTACACTACTGGGGGAAGTAGTTTAGCTGGGGGAGATAAATCATCATCCCAAATTATTTATAATATTTGGAAACACTAAGAAAAATGTTGCAGCTTAGTGGTAATTTGAATTAGCAGTCTATTCTTGTGAAGATACCAGAACTTCAGGCTTTGTATTTGCACAGAGTCAAGGCACCATGTTATACAACTGGTTCAAGGTTAAAAAGATTCATAGTGCTCTTGATTGTAAACTACAATAATACTGTCATTTCTGATAAAGAAAAATGTTAGAAGAAATTATGATGGTGAAGAAATGTAGCTCTGGAAATGAAGAAAGCTAAGAGCTGGAAGTCTTTTATAACATAATATATTTAAAGATACTTAAATTACTATTTTTTGGATATCATGTGAATCCATTATCTCTTCCAAACTCAATTTTTCTCCATTGTTACAGATCACCAGTTTTAACTCGTTGTTAAACATACTATACTCTGGTGTGTGGAGTTAATGTATGAAAAAGGGAACTTACTGCTCTCATGGCAGAAGAGGTATGAGAAATTTATATTGGGCAGATCTTTAAAGACTATACAAAGATAGGTACACTGCATCTTCCTTCTCTTAGAAAGTCAAAAAGCTCCGCTACCAACCATAAAAAAAAAAGGGGAAAAAACGAGGAGAGGAAAAAAGTTACAGTTAGATAAGTTTTGTGACTTAGAATATGCAGGGCCATGGGACTAGATTCTCTCAGCAATTAATGGTAACAGTAAAACTCCTATTTTTTTTTTATCAGAGACTGTGAAAAATATTCCTTATATTCTCAACCTTGTTCTTTTTTTTCCTTCACATTCGTTGCAAGTAGGACAAAAGTCCCTACAGAGTATCCCCTACATAGACTACAGAATATTCTACCAGTTTAGCAAGTCAACTCTGCCTCAGACACAGCACTGGGCAACTCCTCACCCTAAAGGGTAGACAGAGGCCAGTGATACACCATACCAACAAAGAGAAACAAGGAACTCTCTGGCAACACCTTTGAAATTTACATATTTCAGCTAGCATTTTTATGATGCTTATATAAATGAATGACTCAAGATGGTGCTTTTTCCAGATATTAATATTTTGGCTCTTCTCTTCTTCTCCCTACATCCTTAAACATAGAGAAAACCACAAGCATTTGTTTATTTTTTATTATTTGAAGGCACTTTTATCAGCTAAGATAAACATAGCCCAAGTGCTTTACTGAGCAAGAAAAGGCGTAAATTAAATTTTTAAGGGACCTTTTATCTTAGCATCTTTAACGATGAGGAAAAGTAGAACAGATATTCTATTTTCTACTGAAATTACTGAAACAGGACTCGGCCTTTCTACAGTGTTATATTTAATGTGAACATGGAAGCTGTTCACACAAGGTAGGGGTGTATTTCTAAGCTATTTGCTAAGCTATTTACTTACTATTCTGCAGTATCAGGTCATCATATTTATTGCCATTAAAATTTCCACAGAGGCCACAAGGTTTTCCCTTATGATCTTCTGTCAGCTTAATATAAATACCAGAGTTTCCATCCCAAGCAAGAGAAAAGCCAAAGGTAGTCTTCACCAGAATGTAGTCAGCCAGTCTCTCAAGGAAAGCATTTCCAACTGTCTGAGGCAACATTAATCTGGAAAAATAAACAGCCTGCTTCAAAGATCTCAGATGAGATGAGGTTAGTGCTGGAAAAATACCACATAAATTATCACCTTCTAACTCACTAAGACCTTTTTCCCCAGGTATATACAGTCACTTCCATTCAATTCTTTTTTTTTTCTTTTTATTACTGTCTTTTCTTCTCTTTACTTCTTCATATCGACCATCAAAAATTAATACTTTCCCTCTGTATACACTTATCAGTTGTACCAATTATAAGCCTGAAAGAATAATGAATCCTCATTTTCGAATCCCAGCATGGGCACATTGAGGAATACGTGACTTTGTGAGCATGCTGCCTTGCACAGGGAGCTATGTGACACTATGACCACCAGCAGCCCTTCTGGGCACAGGGTCCTCACTGGGTTAGATGTCTGCAAATGGAGGAACTTACAGTACAGAAAATCCTATTGACCAAAATACTTTGTATTTTCCTCCTTTGGCCAAAGACTGCTGGACAGTAATACTGCAGCATGGATCTAATCCTAATCTTCCAAAGTTGCTTCTGTTGGGATGAACAGTGTCACAGTAGCTATCAGTCTCAGATGCTAATGGCTATAGCATTACACCAAAGGGGATGGCAAGAACACCTTAACATCTCTTTTAAATTTTCTACACTTTGTCAACCAGTAAAAAACATACTTATGATAGCCTGGCACTCGTCTTTTTACTTATTAAAAAACAATTGATAGATTTGGGAGTTTGATGTACCTACCTCAGAGATGTTTTGTGGAGTTTCTGCCCCGAAGGGGCAAAGGGGACTTAAGACCTTTGATTCAACCAATTCAGACTTGTCTAGAAAAAGATTACGTCTTGCATTAAGTATAGCTACCAAGAAAAAATAATAACTGCCTTGTTCAAAGTGATGTCAGGAAGCACCAAGGATTAGTTAGAATCGTCTGATGTGGACTTTGTCTACACAAAGTAGGGATGGGTAATCGTTAGGCTACAGCTGAGAAGTTGAACACAAGGTTCATGCAGGGAGTGTACACTGTCTTCGCTCGGGTATTACATCAGCACCATTACATCTGCTCACTCTAGAGCTCTATCAGCCCCAATACAGAACAGCAAGGGATCAATAAGGATATATATCAAATTATTTTCTCTGGCTGGTGTAAAAAGCATCAATTTTGCAAACTCCACGTGATCTTTTTGCAATAAGATGTTAAAGCCCACATTAGAACAATTACCTGATTCCTTCTTTTCTTACTTCATGTCCTGAAATAATTATTTCTTCTTGGTTTGAAAAAAATAAGCTGATGGACCTCTGACAAGTATACACCGAACCATAACAGTGAGGACTGTTATGAACCTTAGAGGGGAAAAATATACGCACAATAAGAATAAATGTTCGTTCTCAATAATTTCATGCAATTTTTCATAAACTCATGTATAATACTTCAGATTTCTATGTACCAATCACTGAAAGAACTTTACAAATAAATACTTAGAATATAAAAAAGACATAATTACAACTATATGCAAAACTAAAAGTTCACACTACTCAATACTACTGAGAAATACATATACAGCAGCTGTTTAACAGCACAAAGCATCACAAGACAGCAGTTTAAACACTGGATGAAATATTCAGGTATTTTACATAGATGAACTTCAGAGACACTCTAGTGAGCTAGCTTACAACTGCCAACATAAGAGCTTGTTATTTGCACTGAGGAGACACCCCTGTTGCTCTGTGTCTAGAAGTCTGATCTACAAGAGAGGACTACAAACCAATACAAAACCTCAGCATAATGCCAGCGTTCTCCATGCCAGCTGAGATTGGCACCAGCTGAACTACAGCATGCCTTCCTGAACCACTCAGGATTTGTTGAGATTTTTGAGCATTCCCATGGATTACTGCAGGCATCTAACTTACGTGGATCTGTTAAAACCTGTTCCGCCCTGGCTTTCCAGCCCTGCTAATGGAGGAGAGCAGGCTTTTCTGAAGTCTGCCTCTCCCCATTATACATATATAGCATAGTAAGCCAGGGTATCGGTTTGAATCGTGTATCACCTTCCCTGGTTTGAAAACAGCAATGGAAATACAAATTTCAGTCAGCCAGAGAGAGATTTGCAAAACTGTATCTCAGATATTGGCCATGTGCGACTGCCATGACTGCCCACTAGTAGAGAGAGGTGTTAAACAGATCTCAGATGCATGCTTCCAGAAATTAAAACCATGCAACTCATATCTCAGCATGTCTACAGTTTTATGGTAGTGAAGCAGATCTCGCATTAAAAAAGTGTAAGCAGACCTTGGAACAGGCATGATAAGCCAGCACCCTTCCTTTTTACAGTATGACAAAAAGGAGACTACCCCTGAAGTCAAACTTCCTTTGCATTCCCAGTTTTTGGTGTGGCAGAGCATGACTCCTGTAGGAAGGTCCTTTTCCCCAGAGACCACACAGCTTTCATTGGCCAGGGCATGCTCTCAGGACTTGAAAACTGTGGGTTCAGATTTACTCTGACTGATGATAGGGATATAGGTCTCCAACTTTCTGCGCATGTGCTCTAAACCAATTGACTACTACACAGTTTTGAATCACACTTACATAGTCTAAGTGCGTTTTTTGACTCCTATGACTGTTTGTGTCGCCACTCTCTGAAAAGGATGGAAGCTGCATTACCAGTTTACTTGACAGTGCTGAGAAGCTAAATAGATTAGTAGCTGGGAAACATTTTGCCAACATAGTAATGGAGGCTGTAAAAGTAACTAGAGCTATCATTTTTGTAGAAAAGATCTGCTGGTAAACACATACAGTGCTAACACATATTCGAATTAATCTTCCTAAACTGACACTTAATCCTGGAAGTAAACACCAGTTACTGTTTCTTTGAGTGAAATAAACCAAACCAGGAAAACATGTATAAAGAAAATCATAATTAAAGAAATCATAAATGTTACTAGTATTGACAGATGGTTTCTATGTAAACCTGGCCCAAGACAGAAAGGAAAATCAAGGAAAATCAAAATAATTCTTGTGTTTTCTTCTTCTCTAGAGGTGGATTATTAAAGCCAGAAGGACCATAATGTGAGGATTTGGCAAGGTTCTTGACTCTCCATTGCCCAGCCTGTAGTGACTGCAGTCCTTACGACTTTTCTGAGTAAACATTCTCAGTATTTAGCAAAACATGACATTTATTCCAACAATTGAGTGGTAGTTTCTCTCTTTCCAGAGCAACTGGAATCCACTGAAATATTGATTCTAGGTTTTAATATAAACTTGGGCTTTGCTGTAGCATTTTCTGAAAACTCCTAGAAGATCATAGCTACACACAGAATCCAAAGAATAAAAATGAAACAGTGGAAGGCAGATGTAACAGCATCTGTCTATAACCTGAGTGAGCAGAAATGGAAGTTTTAATGGCAGATTTATCTTCACTAGATACTACTGTCTAGGGGAAGAAGAGGTGACAAATGAAAACTAGTTCTTGGAGCAGAAAAGAGCACCTAGGTCTGCCCTCACCCCTGCAAGCACTGCGACCACCAGGGCTCAAAATTAAGACCACTCTTGTCCCCTCTCCCCTGACAAATCAGCACCAAATCCCCACCATTGTGTAAAAAGTAACATAATGAGCTCTTATCTTCTCCCCACAGTAACCAGCAGCTTGACAAATAGGGCATTTTCCTACAAAGAGGGCATACATTTGAACTCTCCCTGACCCAAAGTCATTAACCATGGATACTCAGCAATTAGAGGAAATTACTAAAAAAAAGTGTCTTCCACACAGAGGTCAAGGTGAAGGTTTTTGAGCTGTTAATATTCTCTGCATGATGTAGAGGTAATCCAAAATTAGAACACAAATCCCCAGACAGGACAGAGTTTTCTTGTGGGCCAGGGAGCAGCTCCCCATAGCGTCCCGATGGCTGTGAATTGGGCCCCATCACGCTCAGGTGCTCAGCTATCAAGCAGGTGATAGCTGTTTCCACTTTCCTCAGAAACACAGGGGTCTGACAGCTGAAGTTTATTGAAGTTTCTAAGGTGTGCTTTAAGACCCACTTTTGCTCCCAGAAAGGAGAGATCAGGGATCCTTTTTAGGATAAAGGGAAGTAAGAAATACTATTTTTAATATACTGAGTCTGTTGATTATCATTTCATCAGTGTTTTGAGTTACTGCACATAGGCTTAGACATTTTCCAGCAGCACAGTCTTATATTTAAGTAAGCAATGCAATGGTGTGATCCATTTATTGTCTCTCTACTTATTTTACTTATGATGAAAAGTCCTGTAGTACGAGAATACTCAGTGTGTTATTTCTAGCGTATGCTCACATACTTACCCAAACAGTGTACTGGGGTTCTGGAGTACTGCAGTCTTTTGCAAAAATATAGGAGCAATTTCCTGGGAAGTAGTAGTAGATGCCATCAAATGTTTCAAAATGATACTGTCCCCATGATTTGCAAATCCCATCTCGGTCCTTACCAGTGTTAGGTACTGGAGAGAACACACTGAGTTTATAACAAGCATGGTAATCAAAAATTGACAGGTGTCATAGCATCTACAAAAGCAAGAGCTCAGAAAGGGAATAAGAGCTTATAAAGGAAGAACACAGCAAGGACAAAAAATAACCTTATTTCTTCAACTTTGAATAAAGTCAGTACATTTTTTTTAATCTTTAGGCTGCAGTTTTAGTCACATGTGATCATCATAAGTTTTTTATTTGCTTCAGTGGAGACATTTTAATTACAAGTAGAGGCAAGTGATTTAGATCTACTGCAGATCCTGGAAGACAATTCTTGTTGATCCCTACACACAACAGATTCCAGAAACTAGTGCACTGAAATAGCTGGTAGTTTTATTTGCGATAAGTCACTGTTAGAAAAATGCAGTGACTTATTGGTTGTTCAGCTAACTATTAAAAAGCTGGCTAGCTACTTAGGGACTAGACAGTGATCTGTCTGTCATGGTATCTATGTATCATTACAGCCCAAGTGCTAAAATGTAGGCATTCCTGACGTTGCTCTATATAAATCCCTAACGCGTATCATTTTAATCCTCTTAGCTACTAGGGGAATGACAGTCCTACCACAGAGGAATCACAAATATGCTGCTAACAGTATTGTTTTAAAAACCTGCACCTTAAATCTCACTTGAAGCTGAAACTTGATTCTTTTGGCCCAAAACTTACCAATTTGGCACCTGCTTCCTTGAGCCTGAAATAACTGACAGTCACAGTCACCTGCTGCTGTGCAGGCTGCTCCATTAAGGCACTCCTGAGGACATGAACCTGTAAGCAAGCATAGCAGCCTTTTAGTAGACACAGTATTTTGCAAAAAGGCTGAGAGATCCACATTAAAACTGTCTCTTAGATATATTAGCAAAGAAAATTAACCAACAACAATCTCCAGTTTTTAATATTTGCTTAATTTTATCTGTCGTGTTCCTTGGTTAAAAGAGAAGCAAGGTTCTCTCTCGTTTGGTTTGAGACTTGTAAACTAACAAAGGAGCAAAAGGTCAACCTCCTCCCAGCAAACAAAAGGTCAAGTTCCCATGTAAAGAAACCAAATCCCAGTCCTGCTGATCTTGAAATACACGGGACACAGATTATTCTAATTGGCTAAATTCAGCACATTGTATACAGATGTTCAGCTCCTCCCTCCTAAGCATTACATTAGAGGGTACATTCAGCTTATGAACAGTCCAGAATAGATAATTTACAGAGTCAAAACTGATTATAAATAACTTTCCCCCCATGCTAAAAAAAAAGTCAGTTAAAAGGTTACTTCTGCTTAAGAGGTGACTGGAGTCAGAGACTTAAAATTCCATGAGAATGGCTTGTTTTATGTTATAATTAGTAATTGGTTCCAAGAGCAGTTTCATTAAAGGGTTTTATAGTCTGTCTGGAAGCTAAGACCACACTGTCATCTACTAACCATTTGCTGAGGTGGGTCTAAATCATAGTTCCCCAAAAGTGGAGAAGAAAGGTAGTTGCAAAGCAAAATGTCATCAGGCTTTGCAGATAGTTGCTTCCCTTCCTGGGGGTAGATTAAAACTCTAGATACAAATGCTTACAATCTTGCAGACAAAGATTTAAAAAGCATTGCAAAAAGCAGAAAGTAAATTAAATAAACAAGCCCTTCCAATGAAGCCATGGTAAAGCTGCTAGTGATATAAAAGGGGAACAAAATGGGACCTTTACAGTAAAGCACACACAGAAGTTGCCAATGATTAAGAACATCAACCTTCACTGTGAAAACTCTTTTCCATGCTTAGTTTTGAATTTTTTCCATTTAAGAATTGCTTTCCAAATATACACAGATACTCTGAAAATTCCAACAAAGCAGAAAATACTGTTCATAAAACAACAGTAATATGGAAAACTTCTTTGCTGTTAGAATTGTGAGCTGTAAAATTACATATATTCATTTACATGGAAAAACACAACAGAAATCACCTACCCAAGCATAAATATTTTCCAAGAAGGATACCAAATTTCAGTTGCATACAATGAATTTTTCTGCAAAACAACTTCTGTAACTTGGACCTGCTTTACGTGTTTGTATGATGCATAAAACCCTCCAGGAGGAGCAGCTGCATGCTCATTGCCTGAGCACCCCTGTCCCTTTACATAACCAGTTACACATCTCTCAGACATACTTACTTCCTCTGCCAAGCCCAGAAAAAGTGGCAGAAAAGAAAAATTGCAATGGAACTGAACTTAAAAAAAATAATAAAAGGATTGGCTTAGTTAGGTCTTCAGATTTGGTTGTGAGGCATTATTATGAAAGTATAATTTTAACAGGAATTTTCCATGATTTAACACGGATAAAATGAGAAAATGTGACAGGGCAAGGTTTTGTAGGGGACATAATGAGGAGGGGCTTCCACAACCCACAATAACAGAGGAGAGATGGTAGGAAGGCAGCATTTTCAGGATCATCTCTCCTCCTGCAGGTGAGGAGCATGGCACTGACCTCCTGGTGGACTCTGCGTTGAGACCCCATGAGGATGCAACCGAGGAGAGGCAGCTTGAATCTGTCAGAGAAACATAAAAGCAAAATCAGGGTGTTTGTGCTTTACAAATTAGCTGATACAAGCCTGAGACCTTGCAGCCTAACATTGGGTTGGGACTTTTAATACAGAAGAGTAATTTGTGGCTCGGCACATGGCACAACCATGGGCACTGCAGGAGGGATTGGCGGCCTGGGCCGGTGGGAAAGGCAGTGACTGCAGCAACCAGCACCATGGGGAGGGGAAACATGGCTTTTGGGTGGATGGGGAAGGATACAGCTGCACCGTGGGATCACTGGTGGCCTCCTCTCCATGCCCTCCAGTGCCAATGAACCAGTAGGGCTCCACCTGGGTAGTTTTGCCTTTACATTTGTAAGGAAGAGTGAGGGGATGGAGAGCACTTGTGCTCTTTTCACTTTGGTCAAATACCAGTAGTCAGGGAGCTTGGAGATGCAATATCCCTCCATTGCCACCTCTCCCCTAACTGATGCTCTGTGCCGCACCCCAATCATCCCTCCGTGGCCACTCCAGCTGTGATGGATTTCACGTCCTCCTTGAGATCCTTCAGAACTGCATTTCCGTTCATCCCAAACAAAAGAGGAGGCAGATCTGCCTGATCTGCTTCCTCTCTTGTTTAGGGACCAGGGAGCATTGGACTATACGGAAGGCCTGGACCTGACCCAGCACTCTTCTACTGCAGTTTGTCACGTCGCATCGTCCCTTCCGAGAGCTGATCCCATTCCAGGCTCAGAGCACTCCGGGGTTTTTGCCCCAGTCTGATTGGAGAGTTTACCAGGGTGAAGTGCTGCATAGTTAGATATTTCACTCTTACATTTATTCATGGCCAGTTTAAATCCTTTTGTTTTATACAGCTTGGCCCTTTTGCTTGAGTAGCTCTTCTTCCCTGTGGTTTCTATTTATTCCCTCTCTGATGTACTATGAGAAAACAGTTACCCTTCTGTGCTCCTCATAGATGTATACGCCAGCCTTCAGCTGCACAACCAAGCAAAACAAATTGTTTAAGTCTTCACTTGTAAGCTAATTTCTTTCTTCCTTCCTACCGCCAGTCATTCTCCATGTCTGGAGTTTGAACTAATGGATCTCAAAGTGAACAGCACCTCGCAAGGAACAGGTTAGGTTAAGTCTCACTAATGCCTCATACAGTGACATAAAAACTTCGCTCTTCCAGCTGGAAATACTTTGTGGGGTGCATGCAAGTAGCACAATCTGTCTAAAATCAACCTAAAATGGACTTCATCAAATCACCACCTGGAAGGCCCCTGCACCAAAACTATTCCTGGTCCCCATGGCCCATCGCTAGCCAGAGAGGAGCCTTTCCCTCCCTGCACAACAAGACCCATTTCCATTTTCCCTGATAGTTACTCTGAGCCATCCTCCTCAGAAAAGCAGCTTCTGGCCTTTGCGTTATTTTGGGGAGGTAGAGCCTCCTTGCTGTGACAGCGCGCTCCTGCTGAAGGCCCTCCTGGGACACCCTCAGTCCCAAGGGCCCACTTCCCTTGAAGGCTCGATTCGCCTCAGCCCAGCGTTTCATGCCAGCTACCTTCTGACTCAGTCAGGAGACACGCAGATCTCAAAGGCACTCAGAGAAAATCACCCCTGGTTCAGCTGCAGGCTCCGCACAAGACTCTGAGGAGGGACCGCCTTGGGCTTCATGCCTGCCCCATCGAAGGGGGTTATAAGCCCTTGCTTGGGCTCCGTAGCCTGAGGCGTGTACCAGTGGGGGAACGAGATTCCCCCATTTACTATGAAATTTCAGTGCAACATTGCCGGAATGCAAGCGTTGAGGCAGCGGTGGGCTGGGGCGGTGGGAACTAGGGCCAGGCCGGAGCCGCCACCGCACCATGTGCGGGAGGGAGCCTTGCCGGCGGCGCCACCATTGTGCCTCTTCCCAAACACTGACAGCTTTCCGGGGCGCTCTGTTCGCCCTCACAAAAGACAGAGGCGTCGCAGTTTTATTTCCCATGGTGCGCGTCAGTCAGCTCATCGGGGTGGGTCACCCACCAGGCGCTTTGCTGAGGGTGAAAGAAGGCATGAGGCCACGGGCTCAGGTCGGGGGTGAGCGGGTAGGGAATAGCTGCTCCTCCTCACTGTCCTCCCATTACCACGGCCCTTCTTCCCCACAAAGGCTGCTTTGTAAGGATAGCGAAGACCCGGAGCAGAAGAGGGGGGAGGGTTTTCCCTCCCTCCAGCTTTTGGAGGTATAACCTACCTCGGCTGTTACGAGATCTCTTTTCTGTCGAGTTGCATTAAAGTCATTTCTGGAAGAAAACAAAAGGGATCTTGTATAATCAAAGGTCCCTGGAGCGACCTGAATAAGCAGCTCCCCAGAGAGAAGTGTTTCTCTCTGATTACCATCACTTTATCAAAGAGGTCTTTCTTTGATTAACATTTTAAAAGGTGATTTTTTTTTTTTTTTTTTTTCTTTTCGTGGTCTCATCTTACAGAATTGGGCAGCACTCCAGTCTCTGCTTGGATAGGGAGCTACCTGGAGCTTGTGGGGCAGACATAAAAAGGCAAAACAGGCTTACATGACAGGATACAAAATTGTAAAGTGGCTTCATATTTACTTGACTCTGCATGTGAGTGGCTGCAAGTTCCCCCAAGTGTTACATGAATATACTGTGATGGTACTTTTAATGCCAAGAGATGACTTTCCAGCTGTAGCTGACTTAAAGCCTGACTAACTTTAGAAACAAAGGCATTAAACTATAAAACATACTTAGTTTTATCAACAGCCAGCATATTATTGGACATTCATGTGTGTTCGCTAGATGTATTAGAGGTTATTAGACATCCAAAGCTACGTCCGACTGGATGCTTCCATTTAAATTGATGGCATAGTTCCCATTTAATTCAATGGGATCAGCAACATTCCCTAGTTTGGGGTTTGTTTGGATTTCAGCTTCTACATGAAAACTTGTATTGAAAATGTTTATTTTAAGGCTGTATAACACTTACTTTTCTGTGCTTCAAATAGCAGCTAGGATTTTATCATGCAATTAAAACTGTAGAAGGATATTCATTTAATGTATTTTTCCAGTCATGAAATCATGATCTCATCCTGGTTTCATTCCATTATTCCTCTAAGCTTTCTTGAGACCACAGAAGTATAATTTTTCATAAGGACCTCCATTTTTCAAACAGAGGACCCATGCCCTTTATGTAAATTCTTTGAAAAGAGTTGTAAACATTCTGAAAGTGTGTTTCACATTCAATGTATATGTACATGACATTTTACGTGTTGAAGTCAAGGCTATATTTTTACTTTCTAACTTGCACTGCGTCACACTTATGCATTCTTGTTCTTGTTTGTAGGACTTGACAAATAAGGAATAAAAACTTACCTTGAAGTTCTTCTCAAAAGAGAAAGCTTGCAGTAAGATCCTGTAGATTGAAAAGTCATCAAGTTAAACGTTTTATCTACAGCCTCACTCTGCACTTGGCAAACAACAGTTTGCCAAGTTTAAAACAACACTATTGAATTTTGTTCTTTAATGATCTTAAGTTTTCCAGAGCACCTTTACACAAACTTTTTTTCTCTTTCCACGGGATGTAGCACTACATAGTTGCCTTCCTGACAGTTTGGTTCTCTCAAGTACTCATCACCTGCAAGTTTCCATGGTCTCAGTTCTGGTACATGCTACCATGAAAAAAAGCAAAGAGTTCGTCATACTTCACAGGCTCAGACCAAAACGGATAAAATACAAGAGGTGCTCAGAGCTTTCCAGAATCAAACTTCCAGGGTGGTTACCTATAATCACTTTCTGAACATTACTTGTGAAACTCAATTGCAATCCACTTAAAATGCTCTAGAGTCCATGCTTTAAAACAAACAAACAAACAAAGCCCTTCTTTCTCATATTGCTTTAGAAATCCTTACAATTGCTGCAAGAAAACTATCTACAAGATCCATTTGCATTTCATAGAAAATAGGATAGAGCAATTATTTACCCTAGCATTCTAAAAATGCTTAAACAAACTGCAGATGCAGTCTGATCAAACAAAATCATACCCCACTGAAAATCATTATATGCTTACACATCTGGCAATAATGGAAAGAAAGACAAGAAACTTAAATTTTATTCCTAAATAATTGTTTTGTAACAAATTCAGGCATAAAATTGTATCTTTAAAAAAAAATAAGAGCTATACTTTAGTTTCTGTACCTATGAGAGAGAATGGCGATATATAGTTTTTTAACCTGTGTTAAAAGACATTTTTTCTTTATGAATTCCAGCAAGGGTCAAAAAAAATGCTTTATAATGATAGAAAAAGAAAGAGCCGTGCTACCAAAATATTTAGAAAAATCTTTTTAAAAGTTAGAATTCCTACAAAAATGGAATCGAGTTCTTACCTTGCAAAGAGGACAGCAGTGAATGAAGCAAGAATATACTCCACGGTATCATTAAATTGAGCTTTCCCACGATGTTCATTTCAGTATAACTTAGTAATAGGAAATTTATCCAGGTTAATGGCTTTGATTAGGATGGCATCTTAGAAGTATGTATTTCTACAGTGTGTTTAACTCCTTTAAAAGTTAGATAGTTGGATGCATTATTTAAAGTAATGCAATGCAAAAAAGGAAAAGAAAAGGAGACATCAAGCTTGGTAGCTACATAGGGCTTCAGGAGCTTTGCAAGAGTTGCATGCAACTTTCTGGCTGCATGTGTCTCATTAGTAATGCATGGTAACTCCTCAGCAGAGCCTGTATTAGTTACACTTTCACTAGACCTGCGAGTATGACTCCTCCGTTGAATTGAATCGGCCCTTTATAACAGCAGACAATGACACAGAAATGTTGCCATGTCATGATGGTTTGAGAGTTCCTTCGGTCGTCACACACCTTTGTGTGCTTTGAGGCTTGCGCTGAGTGCTGCCCTTTACTGCTTATTACAGTGAAACATTTTTGCAAGACCCTGCAATGATGTTACTGTATAAATTATAACCAGATGGTTTTAGAGATTAACAGATTAAAGTTCGTTATCTGTTCTAAAAGGAGAGACATGAACTTCCATTAAATAGTACACCTGGATTTTTAAGAATGTTTTAGATATATTTTTGTGTATAGTTTGCTTATATCACAAAAGAAGGCTTTGCAAAGGATAATTATATTTCATTTTTAATAAAACATGTTATGCAAATTCCACATTAGCAAAAAGGAGAAAGAAGTCAACAGGGCCAATGGGTTTTGTTTCTAATGTACATTAAAATACAAAAATATAATTTCGCCAAAATTAAAAATGATCATATTTTAAAGTAGAAAAATCTTACCTGCTTTACTCTAACATTAACAGAATCATTAAAAAGCACAGTTTTAAAGACGCATATAATGCTAATTGAAACTCTTACTACTCGTTCTATTTTGCAAAGTTTACCTTTTGCCTAACTCTCCACTCTTCCTAGGATGTGCCTTGTGAGACCCTCTGAGCACGCCACAGAAGGTGGGTTTGGACCAAAATAAAATTCAGAAGTTGATGGCCTCTCTTGGGTAAAAAGTTCTCCCATCATTTCTTCTAGCCCTTTTTCTTCCCCACTCCCCAGCTAGACTAGAAGAGAAGGCAAAGGAAAAGACTCAACTTCTCCAACCAGAGACAAAGACAAAACCCTGTGTCCACACAGCAGTCAACAGTACTCATGCAGGTTTGGGATCACTGGTGGCCCAAGGATACTTACTGCAAACTGACGTAACGCTACACTGTGTTTGGAGTATTTCTTAAGAATTATTTTTATTACTTTGGATCTGAGAAGCTGACATTCACATAATTTGCATTTCAGGTTTTTTGCTTCTGACTAGATATGGGCTGGTCCCGTGGTCTGGCTGCTTATCTGCAGCTGGACTGCATCTCCCAGCTTAGTTTCATCTGTTCCACGTAGTCCAAAACCACTCCAGGCAGCAAACAGAAGCAAGAGAAGTGAGTTCCTGATCCAAATTAACACACTGATGTAGTCATACACGCAGACTATTGTGAACTATTATGCGGGCACCTATTTCATAGGAGGCAGCAGAGGCTACTCAACATCTCACCCTCTCATAAACCTACTCTCAGAGGATGATGCCTTAGGTTGCTCCCAAGCTGAGATGAACCCAAGTGTTAGAGTTTCCAAATTCCATTACCAGTCTCCAAATTATCTTACTTTCAAGCTAAGTCTGGTTTAGAAAGTGTTTCAGACTCCTCTAAGAAATCTGATCTGGGATTCTTCCCTTCCTCAAGACCGTATTTCACACCATGCTTCATACACAGCTTCACAAATAAATCTTTCCATTAATACAAATGAACTCATGGTTTAACAGAAACTATGAAAAATAGCTTGTTGGGGTTTTTTTTTTTACAATTTATCTATAGCAAAGTTGAGGGAATATTTGGTGCATGTTAATATTTCACAGTTGTTTAACTTCTAATATTTAAAATGTAGGCCAGGCCTCATCAGCTGCAAAGGGACTTTGTAAGAGTTAGAGCAATATGTTTCATTAGGTATGGACATCTCTGCTCAAGGCAGGGTAGGAAACAGCACAGTCCCAAGCACATGAAGGATGTTAGCTAATGAGGAAAAAGAATTATTCAGCCAAGTACACTGAGCTGTAACTCAGAGGACTATATGAAGAAAGAGATTAAAAAAAAAAGAAAAATTATATCAAGGCAACAACACACATTATCTACACAAGTAGTAGAATACTCACGGACTGGAACTTCTGAAAAATTTGAACAGAAAAAACGCATTAGAAAATAATCACTTTTATATGAAAACAAACAGTACAGGACACACTGGTCCATACTTAAAATATGCTAACATTACATTTTAAGTTACAGATTTTCCTTTAAAAATAAAATTTAAAACTTTCAATGTTAATGTATTTTTATATTATAATCAATATTAATTTGCCCCAAATTTTCCAACGTCACATTTGAGAGAACTTAATTTTATGTACAGGTTACACAATTATCAGGATTATAAACAATGGGTGAGAAAATAACTGCCTTCAGTGCCACGGGTACAAGCTTGCCCTGGTTTGGAATCGGATCCACTGTCGTCATTAACAAAACATGGTACCTTTTAGAGCTGGCACTCCAGCCTTCATTGAACTGGTATTTTCAGCAAAGAATTCAAGTGAGGCCACATTTTGTTGTGCACACCTGATCTTCCTAAGGATTAGCATCAGAGAAACTAGGGAACGAGATGGACGATACGAGGTTAGGGGCATTCCTGCCTTTCCGAGAACCACCTCCACAGCTGCCCAAGAACCTTGCTAGGGGCTCGAAGATCAAACTGTTGCTGTTTCTCTGTGGAAGCGTGTCTCCGGCCAGAGCGGAGGTTCAATGACAAGAGCTTGATTGCCATCCCTGCAGAATCAGGACACTGGGAAAGGAAACATTTTTATGAACAGGTTTTCCCCTTACACCTTCAAACTTCACGGTAGTTACACTTCCCCAGTGAAGTTAAGCCCTCTAGTGGGTGATCAGAAAGTAACCATTTAGAATAAAAATCTTCAGCCACCCAGGCAGACACCAGCCCGATTCCATGAACATTTCTCATTTAGAAAGCAAGTCTGTGGGGATGACATCACTCTACAGGATTAATGGGGCATTTTTATAGGCTCAGAGTTCAGTTCAGAAAGCATTTTTATTATGCTAAGAGCCTTTTGGTTGAAGAAATGACATGCAGATATCATCTCTGGGTATATTAGTAGCAATGTGGTTTTATTTTCAGCCTTTCCATAAAAGAACAGCAAAACAAAAATCCCCAATTGTTACAAGCTGTGCTGTAGGCGGAAAAACTGATACATCAGGTTTCCCTGTAACTGTGAAATCCACCCCTAAGGTTACTGGCATCAGGTACTGCATCTCCCCCTGCCTCCCCGATTTTCACACCATGCTGTGTGTCCTCTCTTTCTCCCTGCACCCGACTGCCCTAACAGCTGGACAAGACTCGGTTCTGGACAAGCCACAGCACAGGGTCCGTATGTGCCAACTGGCAGGCCAGTACGCATTTCCTAAGCAATGAGTGAGCCGTTGCTTTTCAGTCACCACATGAGCCAAACAACTAAAAGGCTTATTTTTCCTCAGCCGAAGCTAATTAGCATCTATCAAGATGCCAGTTTTCACAAAACTCATAGGAATTCAAGTAATCAAATTTGAATTTAGCCCTGCATAGCATCTTTTCCTTAGACAGCCAGGCTAGGAGGCAGAACATCACTGTTTTCAGCAGCCCAAGAGCTAGAATAATTTGTGAGCAACTCTACTACAAGGTAGAAACTCTGAGGAACTCACTGGATGAGAAATGGGTCAGATCCAAGGGTGGAGGAAGGGGGGACTGAAGAAAGCAAACCATGCATCTTGCCAGAGAGACAGCAAGTGCCTGGAATAGAATATCTCGTTCACTTATTGTAAGACAAAAAATCTGGGAATGTAAATTGGCAATAGAATATACAACAGTCCCCACCACTTCAATGGGAGCATGAGGGGTTTGAACAAGGGTGCTCTACTTCCATTCAGGTCATGTAATGCAGGATTTTGTGGCAGACGCTGACAGCTAAAATGGGAGATGGATGGAGAATTCCTTTTCAGAAGGAATTTGTTCAAGTTACATGTTTAACTCTTGAATAGCTACAGTTCAGTGAAGGTGCCTTTAACGCCTTTCTACAGAAAAAAGCAGGGGCGTTGAAACAAATGTTAACAGCTATAAAAAGCCATGAACACCTATTTTCCTAAACTAGGGCAAAAGGGCAAAATTGTACTATTCTTTCCAACTCCCCAACCGAGTATACCAAAATGACCTACCATTAAACAAGTGAGAGAAGAAATACCACATTAATAGAAAGCCCAACAAACATCTCACGTATCCAAGGTGCTCCAATAACAATTTCAGTATTGGCATAGAAATGTACAATAGACACAAAAATACCAGGCGTAGAGAGCAAATGCAGCAAAAGCCAGGCTCTCGGTTGCTTCATCTCCAACGTTTCTCCAAACTGGTTTTCAAAACGTAGGAAACTACAGCCCAGGGCTGTTCCCGTGCCTGTTGGGTCAGCTCACATCCAAGGCCTCACTCAATTACTCACAACTTTTCCAAGAGACAGAATCAGCCTTTCCAACAGCCTTTTTGCTGGCACATCCCATCTGTTACTCAGAACTTTACTTCTTTGTCCCTGGGAGACCACTTCCAGAATGAAAATCTTCAGTTTCAATTGGACAAGAAACTGGAACTTCTCCAGTGTTTCTTTTCACACTTGATACATGCACACCCTAGCTAGATCTTAGAAAATCAAGTCCTATTTTCAACTCCAGGCTTTCCCCACTTACTTCCCTAAGGCCTTCGAATTGCCTCACCTAGCTCATGACACAAGCGACTGCCCAACTTCCACAGAGAATTTTTTATTAAATCATTTAATGCTGTTCTCCAGGTCTAATCCCTCTGTGCTTTTACTGTGTGAACATGCGGTTGAAGGATGAATAATTTACACCCTATCTTATTTGTAACGCAAACTCCTTTTTATGTTTCAAATTCACAAAATACTGTTTTTGAAACAGAATATATGGGCTTTGTTATTTAAAGAAAGAAAGAAAGTTTCCTACATTTAGATGTACTAATCCAGAAAACTCTGCCTCTGTATTACCTGGTATGGTAGGAGGTCAATAAACCTCCCTCCTCTGCCCCTGTAATTACTTTGGTTTTGACAATGTAAACTTTAAATACAAACGTTGGAAGGGCTGCCCAAATACCCCCTTTAGCACCATGTTGAGGGAGTTACCCTCAAGGGGGTAAATTCCATGCTACCAACAACTAAGCAAGCACACACAAAAGCAGTTCACACAGATGGACAGTAATCGTATTCCATAGCGGTGTTTGGAACTTTGCTCTCAGCATGGTATTTCAGGTGAATATATGAGGAAAACAGAAGTCCTCGGAAAGATGCTTCATGCCGCATTACGCTAGGGCAGCATATGAAAGCAAGTGACATGATGCACGGCATGCAAGTTACCAGCTAGGGGTCAGGTCCACACTCTTGCACATTATGGACTAACCCTGTAACTAGGCTGAGACAGGCATTGTCGCATGGGAAGAACACAGGCTACTCATGTTGGCTCGTAGCACCATGAACAGCGGCCATCCAGGTGCTGGAAAAGGTTCACATTTGTTTAAGATTTACCAGAAAGGCAAAGATCAAACTCGGCTTTCACGAACTGCTACACTGTTGCATGGACCCACAAAACCCAGGATGTAAGCCTTGTTATGCTCCAATAAACACACGCTCATGAAATGGAAAAAGCTCTTCTTCATTCCCAAGACCCTACCTATCTAGACTGACTTACTATGAAGGAATAAGAGAACTGCCAACAGCCCTCTGGTTTTACTTTAATTACCGATCAATTTGCATATCAATCTTAACATACAGTAAAAAAAAAAAAAATCTATTCACCCACACAGAAAAACGCAAATAGAAACGTGAGATTTATCAAATTCTGTTTATTGACTGTCACATGACTGTAGAACAATTTTAACGGTAAGACTTCTGGTAGCGTGCACGAGCACCAGGTCCTCCAAATTTCTTGGATTCACAACGACGAGGATCTGCAACCAGCAGAGTCCTATCATACTGGATTAGAATATCCTTGATCTCTTTCTTTGAAGCTTCATCAACATCTGTTTAAAAAAAAAAAAAAAGAAACCCTTCAGTTTAAGAGGTTTCACATGGAACAAATCCATATTAACGATTTTTTTTTGCACCAAAACTACCAGAAGCCATACA
Organism: Gorsachius magnificus; assembly: GCA_034008185.1. NCBI lineage: Eukaryota > Metazoa > Chordata > Aves > Pelecaniformes > Ardeidae > Gorsachius > Gorsachius magnificus. Next base: position 173,829,788 of record CM067081.1, read on the forward strand.
TTTCCACTTAAGGCTAATACAACAATCAAAACAACTTACATTTTTGATAGTAAGCCACCAATGCTTTGGAAATAGCTTGACGGATAGCTGTTAAAAAAAGGTAACAGATCAGTAAGGTTTGTAAATGTATTTAGAACTTAAAACACAAAGTGCCAGTTATCCAAGAAACTTGCAGTCTTGTTTTCTGCCAAACTGTCCTTTCCCTCCTTAATCTCCCCTCCCACATACTCCACGTGACCTTTACTTTGGCAAATCTAAAGAAATCCGTGCCAAGAGGCCACCCACAGTTCATTTGTCGATTTGACAACTGCCAGCTAGCCAAGGAATTGTACAAGGGCAGTCTCAATCACCTTCCCTTCAGAGTACTAACAGAGGTTCATCTTCTACCTACAAGCGGTCAACTTCCAAAATCCTTAGGAACACGATCCTCTGAAAGGTCTATACTATTCAATAAGGATCAGGGTGTTGAAAGACTATAGGGGCAAAAGGGACAATAGGATGGTATGAGCAGTTCTTCTACCGTACCTCAATAAAAGCAGTCTGTAGCACAGTAACAGTAATCAGAACCCAAACCAGAAGCATGGGCGTAACTGTTAGGCTGCTATCTGTCAGAACATTAAGATCAGGACTTTAGTAAAAATCTGAATTTTGTGAAAAGATGAATGCAACCAACTCTGAGACTGAAACATGTCGCTGCTCTTCATGCAGCTTCAGCTCCACTTCACTAACCTATACCCAAACTGTAACAACAGAAGAAATCTATCATTTGTAAAGAACAACTCTATCAACAACTAATGCAAGTGTGTTCTCAAGCTGCTCTGCAAGGGAAAATACTTAGCTTTGCAGGTCACCGGAAAGATGCTTCTGAACAACATGGAAATGTACAACTAAAGGTAAAATTTCTAATGATAAATCCTTTTCCCCTCCCAGAAATCTTTCTGCTCAGCTGCGCTTCAACTGTCCTGTCACACTGCAAGATGCAAAGACCATATCCTCACATTTCCTCAGAATTTCATCAATTTACTTCATTGCACTTACTCTAGATGTTACCACCCTGCACATAAAATATAGCCAGTAAGCCCTTAGTAAGTCAAAAAGAAACAGAACATTGAGATGTGCAAGTTACTAAACTCAACCCTCCCAAATGCGTGGCTTGACTTGTTCTAGCCAAGACTGAAGATCCCCCACAAAATCATACCGTATATTTGTGCTACGTGGCCACCACCCTTTACACGGACTCTGATGTCAACACCAGCAAACCGTTCCTTCCCCAGGAGGAGGACAGGTTCAAGCAGCTGAGAAACAAAATAGAGTAAGAAAATGCATTTGTGATCAGAGACAACAAGGATTAGAGCTTGTAGTGGGTTTATCAAATGTGAAGTTACTAAATGTTCTGAAAAATGGAGCCTTGATTTTGCAAGCACAGTCCCAAGTTAAACACGACTCTTACAGAGTTCTTTGACATCTACTAGTACTGTTGTAAAATAAATTTACTGAAGCCTTGAATATTTTTCTTTTTTTTCAAGTTTAAAAAATTTTAATAGCAAAGCACATGTACACAGGGATTAAGAGCAAGGGAATAATTTAAGTAAAATGCCATAATTACATCAGCTCTAGAAAAAGAAATCAAGTTATTAAAATTGAATATCTGAAATAAGTTGTGGGTGGTTTTCTCCACTATTTATTACACCTTATATTTATCTAGTCAGTTCTACATTCTCTCAGCAGTGTTCAAACAGCTATTGTACTAAGTCGTAAAGAATCTTTTAAAATGGAGGGGTTTAAGTCACCCATTTCAGTATTAAAAATGGATGTGAATTGCTGAAAATACTTCACATTACGTTACCTTACATTAATCCAATTAAGCAAAACAACCCCACCCCTCCCAACAAGACACTCATAAAAAGTGTCTTCTGAATTTTCATAACAGTGTCTACATTTTAAGTCATCACCTAACACACAACCAAAAATTTAGTACTGTCAATAAGGCAAGCAACTCTTGACTGCCAAGGAATTACATGTATAACTGTACTGTAATATCCAAGGATGGTGCGGGAGGCTGGGTGGATGCTTACTTTGTACTGCAGAGTTCTGGGCTCAATCATTTCCAGAGGTCTCCCATTGACTTTAATAAGGCCATTTCCTCTCTTGCAGTGGGCAACAGCAGTTGCTGTTTTCTAAAAATGCAAACGTGTGTTAGTGCAGCACTTGATTTTTGCACTATTGAGTTTCTATTGAACAATCAAAAAATCTTGGCTCTACACCCAAGATCAACACCTCATACTAAACAAAACAGTACGCTCCTTACCTTCCCAGGTATTCACTCAAAATATTAAGGCACCAGCTTAACAAAGTTATTTTTAGTTTATTATTATAAATGCTATGTATTTATAACATTTATAAATAAGGGAAATATACCCTCTCCGTTCTGCAACACAGTATTTTTGTGGCTCATTTCCTCACAAGAACCGGTTATCTAGAATTGTTCGAGCCACTGGATCCCAGCAATGCAAACCTTATCTTCCCAGCACCACCTCGTAACACGGCTCTCAGACACAGGCATCGTTGACCCAGGCCCCTACAGCCTAGGGCCGGCAGCGGCCGCTCCCAAGACAGAGGGCAGAACTTAGATCCGGAGGACCCGGGCCCACCCCTTAAAGAGAGCAGAGCTCTCCCCCCGCTTACGCACGGGCTCGGGGCCGCGGCGCAGGACACGTGGGCCGCCGCGCAGACCTCGCTACCACCGGCCCTTCCCGCGCACCAGCCCCGCCACACGGCCCTGGCGAGGAGCCGGCAGCGCTGCTCCCGAGCTGGGGCCCCCCCGGGTAAGGCCCAGGCCGCGGCCCAGCCCGAGAGCGAGGAGGAAACGGAGCGGGCCGCGGCGCCCCAGCCTCACCTTCCGCCCGGGGGCCCCTTGGCCGGCCCCTGCAAGAGAGAGAGAGAGGCGGCGTGAGTGCTGCCGGAGGAGGGGGCGCGGGCCGGGCGGCGGAGGCCGGAGCCCCCCGGACACTCACCCTCCCCTCAGCGGCGGCTCCGGGAAAAGGCCGAACGGGGCTTCCCAGCCTCTTCTCAGGGGCAGCCGGGCCGCAAAGCGCAACGCCGTCTTCCGGCAGTGCGACAGAGCGCTCGGCTGCCCCTCCCTTCCCTTCCCCTGCCCTGCCCAACCGCGCTTTGCGGCGCCCGGAGCTGGGCGGGCCGCGGGGCGGCGCGCGCGCGCCGCCGTGGGCGCCCCCCCCGGGCCCGGGCCGCGGGCGCGGGGGCGGGGGCCGGCCGGCCGGCCGCTGCAAGGCGGGGGGTGGGGGGCGCGCCTCCCCGCTGGCAGAAAGGCGCAGCCCCCACCCCCCCCGGCCCTGCGGCCGGCCGGAGAGGCTTGATAGGCGCTGGGGAGGGCTAGGCGGGGCGGACCGGGCCTTTTGTAAGGCCTCCGCGTTGGGGCCGGGGCACGCTGGTGTAGGGTCACCCCCTCTCTTACTCCCCTCCTCGGTTTTGCTGCATTTGGTTTCGTTTTGTTTGGGTTTTTTGAAGCTGCTTTTGTCGCACACAGTATTCTTCACTTTCTGCTTTTTAGGTGAAGGAATGGAGTCCCGTCAGACTTCGTAAGCGCTGGGCAGGCCTTGTGCCCCTTCCGGACGCGAGCTTCTCCCACCTTAAAGCTGGCTCAGTCCTGCTGCCGCTGAATCTGCCCCTGCGGGATTTCCCGCCCCTCCGCGGGGGGAACGCGGCTGCCCCTTCCCGGGGGGCGGGGGGAGCCCGGGCGCCGCCCGGAGAAGCCCGCCCGCCTTCTCCAGGTGACCGGGAGGATGGGAGGTCGCTCACTGCCCGAGCTCTGACATGGATCACAGCGGCTTGTAGGAATTCGTGAGAGGGATAGAGAGGATGCGCTGGCTGCGGAGAGGTTTTTTTCTTCAGTTGCTTGTGAAACATCTAGCGTTGACACCATAGCGTGCTATCTTTGAGGTATCCCAGTCACAAGCAGAACCCAGTTGGGCTTCTGGTATAAAGAAAACAAAATGATGCCTTCCCCAAAAGGCTTACGGTTGCTCTTTGCACCTCCTTGAAATGCAGCAACATAAACTAAATAGCTTTTTTAAAGTTTGATAAACTGCTGGAGAAGATGCCGCGTTAAACCCCATGTTCTGTTCTAGAATCGTACACTGAGGCATATTCAGGCAATTCTTTATACCCACTTAAATAGTAGGGGACCATTCTGTTTAAGAGCAAGCTGAGGAGTTCTTAGATTCAGGGTATCCACAGAGTGCCATCAGTTTGAGCTTTTATCCCTGTTTTCCTTGTTTAATACAGTCATAAAACATGGAATCTAAGTCACTTTCAGATTGAAAATATTTTAAAGCTTGGTATTTAGAATGCAAAGTTTTCCAGAAGGACAAAAGCAGAATCTGTTGATGAAGCAAGGTCGTGCTTGTTAGATATTTTAAACGACAGAGATTTAAATTACTATGATTAATTAGAAAGTTGACTGCTCAAATTAAACAATCAGTTCCTTTGTCTTTGAACAGGATTTTAAATACTGAACATTAGTCATCAGTCATGTGAGGATTTAAACAAGCACTTAGCTTTATGCAATTTGAGTGATTAGTTCTATTCAAGTGAATAGTACTGTGCAGAGCATGTAAGGTTTAGCACATATCAAACCCCCAATTGTACAAAGCTTTAACATGTGACCCAAAAAGTGATTATTTTTTTTTTTCAAGGCTGCTTCCTAAGAAACAGTGTTTATGCAGTCACACGTGTCTATCATCCACTTGTTCCCCATCATCAGGGGAAGGGGAATGGTCACCAGCTTGTTGGCCAATTTCAGTTAGTTTTCACAGAAGAATGGAAATTTCAAAACTAATTTAGCTTATACATATTTGGTGAAAATAGGTGGCTCTGTATAAGAGAGTTCTTTTACTTGCATAATGACAGCAGCCACAGGAAGTGAAATATTAGACATTACAAAACCTTTATTTAGATGAATAAGAGAAAACATAATACCTAATTAACCCACTTAGACAAAAAGGTCAGTTAAGACTTATGATCACCCCGAAGGTGAGCCATTACTAAGTTTTGTTGGGTGTTAAGGGCGCTTTTAGAGGAAAAGAAAACAAATCTAAATCTCTTGCGGGCACTATCTGAGGTCTGCTAACGAAGACCTGTGGTTTAATACCAAGTACACCATTAAAAAAGGAGGGGTGTCAAATGTCTGCTTGAATAAAGCTTACCTTTTGGGAGCGTGCTTGCTTAGGTCCTGCAAAATTCATCTTCATTTCTGGGTGTTCATCTGCTGCACTCTCTCCCTGGAACCAAAAATGTTCATCTTAGAAGAACCTGTATATAAAACCAGTGGTAGGCCTACACATAGGTATCCCTCTGTTTTCTGTTAGCAAAATAAGATGATAACCAACATATATTGATAGTGTAGCCTAGAAAATAAGGTTAAAGGCTTTGTGCTGCTTTTTTCCTTTGCTTTCTAGCATAAAAATGGGAATAGAAGCTCAAAGGCATTTAGAGACGACCTACCACAGAAATTAAGCTGTAACGTGGGAGGAATTTGATCATAAATATCACCATATATGAAAGAAATGAAAGATACCAGAATGGAAAAAATACCAGGTAAGATACTGTATTTTTAAGAAAAGTCCAAGCACTAACAATATCCCTACTTAGTTTTACTGTGCACAGAATACTTTAAAATGGTAATATATCTCTCATTTCAAAAATAACAATATAGTAATAATCTCCAAGCATCACCTACAGACTCTTGTCCTCCCTTCTTTTTTTATTTGTAAAATGCACGTGTGGAATGTCAGGCACTTGTTTGGCAGCCTTGTTTTTTAAAACTGGTGTGAAGAGTTACATAGCATGCAAACCAGTGAATAATCAGGCCCAGAGAAATTAAGGCGTATTTGCTGGTAAGCCACTCTTGCCAGAAAGAGCATGTCAAGAGAAGGCTGGCAGGTTTGAACCCATCTTGATAGGGCATTTTAATGATTTCCCAACAGGAGGGAAAATACTTGGATTTGACTTGAGCCCGAGTCCTTGATTTCACAGTGATTCTGTATTGTACTAACAGATGATCACTTGTGTATCTATGTACCAACAAGTATCTTACAACTACTAAATCTTTTACATGAGCGTTTAGTGAGGCTTTAAGGGCCTGAGAGTCTCTCACTGACTGACCTCCTCCACTGGAGCTGCTTTGACCTCATTGCAGGCTGTGGTGTAAGACGCTGCTGTGACCTGCTCTCCTCCCACAGACCGGGCACGTGCACGTCTGCTCTGTCAGTTTGCTGGCAAAAGCAAAGACTGTAGCAGCAGGGTATAGCACTATAGGGTAATGTCTCCAATGATGTCTCCAATTGTTTCCTCACTGTGACAGGAGCACAAACCTTGTGTGGGTAATGTGGCTCCATGGGGAGAAGGGCAGGAAGGGAGTGGCAGAAGATGGACAAAGGTGGACCAAGCAGAGTCAGTGAGCCAGGCTGAGCAGAGCAGCACTGTGTCTGTTCATTTGGAAATTTGCCAGCATGGAGCATAAGGAAAACTGCAGTACAAAACCTGTGTGTCAGCCCACTGCCTGCCAGTACTGTCAGGCTGATGTACTAAAATGAATTTTAAATCTATACTTATTTGTTACTTGAATGCTAACAGTGATTTTATTTGGCGTCCCTCTGCAGGAGTCAAATCTCTTGAAGATTTTTGCTATTTATTTGTTTGTGTTTGTTTTTTATTCCTGGGGTTTTATGTAGTTTGGAATTTAAAACAGCAAGTGACTAGACTTCCATGTGAAATCATGATGTCGGTTCTCCCCTTGGACCTTGTCATCTTTCAAATCAAATTCACATGTAAGTTCAAAAGGTAAACATTCCAAGAGGATTGCATTTTAGCTTCCACTTAACACAGAAGTATGTAGCTACTGAGAGTGTAAGGCAACAAAGAGTCAAGGTCAATATGTTAACAAGGGTAGCTGCAATGTGACTCTAAATTTCCTCCTATTTAAAGGAGAGAAAATGCTCTCCATGGAAAAATAGCGTGAGGATTATCTTCCTCATGTATTATCTGAAACATTAGTAGAAAGGTGAGTGCTATGGCAAAAAAAAAAGTTATTTCAATGTACGTTGTCATAGAAAATAAAAAAAATCGTTGTAAAAGTAAAGGGGCATATGGAGGAAATATGAAGAAACATTTCTTCTACATAGTCCATAATCACATTTAAAAAAAAAAATCCATGCTTTCTACCAAAATGTCCCGATTTGCAATTGAATTATACATTGTAGGATTTTTTTTTTAGTAGAGTGGATAATTTTAACCAGGGAAAAGATTTGTTCATATTTCGTGCATGATAAACAAAGCATGTTCCCTGAAGTTTTTACTTCAGACAACAGAATCATCTCTGTACGCTTCAGAAGGCTTCTGCCTTGTGGAGATTTATACCTTTTGAAAATCAATAGGTTCCTTCACTGAGAATTATGAAGCATTTCAGGAAAGAAGATAACTGATGTGCTTTTTTTATGGCAGCTCTTACGATCTGAAAGATCTGGGATACCAGAATACTGTTCTCATATTACATTTTGCGACTGATGCGTGTTTGATGATAAAGTGTAATTAGCTAATGGATCCCATTAGTTCTGATGCTTGCTTTTCACAGATCATATTCATCCAGGCAGCAGCTGAAGAGTTTTCTAAACTCAATTAGTGCAAGAATGCTGTGACCAATGGAAAAATGTTTGATGCATGCCAGAAAACAAATCTTCCCAGCTCTTGGAAATATGTTCTGAAAACAAATTAGGATCACACAAGATTTTCATATTAATAAATATCTATTTTCCTAAGAAAATATTTAAAATCTAAAGCAAAATTTTTGGTTTAATTATCCTTCTGTAAGGAAGCTTTATAACATAAGGCTATGGATTATCCTGATTGGTGTGAATACTGACTCCCATTTGCAGATTATAAATGTTAATGTCACACTGAGATTGAAAACACAAGCCAATTTGTAATGTAGACATTGACACAGTGATAGGCATTGTCGCACTGACATTTATTGCATGTAAATAATTAGTGATACAATAGGTCACTCAGGACCCACTCATAGTGTTCCTACTTGGGAAAAATCACAATTAATGATTGTCTTGACTTTAGTTTTGCATGAACAGGATAGCTCTTTCAGTACAATAAACAAAAGAAATGCAAAGCCCATCTTGGATCTGAACATAGAATCATAGAATGTTTTGGGTCGGAAGGGACCCCTAGAGGTCATCTAGTCCAACCCCCCTGCAGTGAGCGTATAGACAGACATTAAGGCTTATTGTTTTTGCTCTGTTATCATCTGACTTGTTTCTGGAATCTGATAAGATGTTGTGACTTAAATTAAATGTGTATCCTATTTACAATGGTTGGAAATGCACATATTCAGTTATCATAGTTTAGCTGGAAAGTGATAGTCTGTTAACTGCTCATTTTAGAATCTATCCATATATATATTAAAGCATAACATCAAAAAATCTAGGACTTAGGATTTGGAATATAAATTCATCTATGATGTTTGACCTCTTTTGCAGTATACAAGGCTTTAGTGATATTTGTTGACAGTAAATTAGAATTACTTAAAACTCTTCTCCTGTACCTCCACAGAAGCTGCTCTTAAGATGTGTGCGTGAGCTCATACACTCGCACTTTTATTTATCAACAGGAATCAAAGTTGTAAGAAGCCGACTGGGCAAAAACCCAGTACCCCCAAGCTACACAAATAAGCTAACAAGTAAACAGAATCACATACATGAAACAATTTATTTTTTTAGACCAGAACGGCATCTCCAAGCTTCCTGCTGTATTTTGCTGCCCCTGGAGGCTGCTTCTCAGTTTAGTTCCCTTTTTTAGAAACTAAACACAGCAGGGTCCAGTGGGATCCAGCTGCCCTCTCTCAACTCTTCTGCAGAGAGAGGAGTTGTCCTGGGTCTTAGCTTCCGCAGGCCTGTTGGGTTCCTTTCAACTTTTCTATGTTAAAGAATTTTAGGGAAGAGTGACCATAGGAGTGGACGCCTATTTTGCACATCTCTAAAATACAGGCTTCTTGCCCCAGTTGGTTTAGTTACATTCAGATTACAAATACGATACTGCACTCCGTGATCTGTATGTCTACCTTTCTCTTTAAAACTCACTTTTGATATAAGGCGTACAGAAAGATGCTATCTTCTAGGTAGATTAAAAGGTGTGATTATTGTTATTGACTGCAGAAATAGACTATTAGTTATGCACACGCTTAATTTGCTGAAAGATCAGTCATGGTTTAGAGCAGAAGAGGTAGGTTTCTGTGAAGTTATATTAATCTCTACTGAGGTCATTTCTATTTCTGATTTTGAATCTGTTTGTTGTTTCAAGTGAAACATTTTCCACTGCCTGTGGTAGGAGGGCAGATAAGGCAGAAGTATCAGAGCTCATGAACTGCTGTGTACTTACTGACCTACCAGAGAACTGAGACATTTTCTCCAGAAACTGAAGCAGTTGAACTCTGAAGGAGAGTGAACCCTTTTGGCAAGGCTGTATAAAGGCTTGGGATGGAAAATCTTGTGTTTATGAAGTAGAGAGAGTGAGCAGAAACGTAGCGACTGTCCAGCTTGTGGCATTAAGGGAAAATAATAATGCATTTTATTCACACAGGGCTGAATCTGTCTGGGTTATTTGGATGCTGCATGCTGCCAGTAATTGTGGAATCATCAAACCCAGCAGAGTCCCCGTCTGGTGTAGGGTTGACAAAGTGGTTGTTACCTGTTACCAGCTGCAGCTCTTGAGATGAGACAGAGGTCAGTTCTCAGTGCCTTGTTACATGTTAATAGCTGATGCATTGTAAAGTAATCTGTCCACCCTCACCCAACCCTTTGTTCAGGGGCAGTGGTGAAGAAGTTGTAGGATCTGGTATCTCCAAATGGCTCTTTTGTCGTTCTTTCCTCCAGTGTTCCCAAGAGAATCTAGCCTGTAATATCTACCCACTAGGAGATCTACACCCAGTTCACAGAAACACAAACACATGCAGTATTACAACACACGTATTAAAATTACTTTTTTTTACAAGATCAAAAACAGATAGAAAAAATAAAGTGCTGTGGGAAAGCTTTTACCAAATAAAAATGTCTGTGGAGGCTTGATCATATGTGGGCCTGTGAATAACACTCAGGAGACTATAAACTTTAGACAAACCAGATGGTTAGACAACAAACCAGATGGTTTTATTTATGCAGACAAAGTTCACATTTAGGGAGGTACTTTGTTCTTCTAGAGAAGGTTTCACACACAAAGTAAAATAATTATATATGTGTCCTATGATGCTGGACTGGAGCATTCATACAAATTTAAGTCTCATCAAGTAGTCCATTGTCCTTTTGATAGAAATATCATCATAATTACATCATTGGGATACTCATTGGCTGCTCTTGTACATGGTGTTGCTTCTTTTTACTGCAGTAGCATCCAAAGGCTTTAGTGAGGATTATGAGCAGCTTTTGTTATGTGTTCTAAAACTGCATGGGAAGATACTGTTCTTGCTCAGAAGAATTTAGTGTAAGGAAGAAGAAAAGCAATACAGGAGTTGACCAATGATAGAGGAAAAGTAAGAGGGAGATAATAGGCTGTTACTGAAAGGACTAGATGGGGTTTGGCTAGGAACTAACTCTCCTTTTCAGTATTATGAAGTTAACCACACTGACCTTCTAGTCCTTTAGTTTCGCTTTTACTGCAAACCCAGAAAGTACATTTGTGTTAACTGTAAAGTACATGCATACCTACTTTTCCTTCTCTTTTAAAAGCTGCTTCATCAAAACATGTTAAAATCTCAAGGCCCCTTGAAGTGCCCAGTTTTGTGAATTGTCACCTGTACTCATTTAGCTGGGCTTCAGCCGCTCCAAGTTGCCCTGTCTGGTGGAGGTCAGTTCTCTAACAGAACGGCAAACAATAGGTGCATTCCAGATTATTTCAATGCAAAGTTAACGTCTTGGATTAAAAACCTTACACCTGTGGTAGCCTCCAGCAACACAGCAGTCATAGCAGCTGATGATCTATACTGTCTATACACAATCCTTTTTTGAGTGTTTATCTATGTCATAATTTCACAAGAGCTTTTGACCCAGATTGTTGGGGGTTTTTTTTCTGATGATTCTACCTATAGCTTCTTGCTGATCTTAGGAAAAAGTATTTCTGGAAAGTGTATTTCTGCAATCTAATGTAGGTATGGCATGTGGTGACACATGTATTGTGATTAGCAGATTAAGAAGCGAGAGAAATTGCTCTGGTGACTTTCTTAGTATAGTTTAAAAAAACCCATATCAGTGAACTTTTACTCCCCGTTCCTTATGAAGAATTGCACCTTAATTGTAAACACCTCTTGAACAGACATCTGTTCTGGACTCTCTTCATATTTACATTCCATCCAAATTTCAGCTTTGCTGAAAATTTCATCTTATCCTTATTCTTCAGCTATTGATTTTATAAAAGTATTCTTTAAGGATTGTGACTTCTCAGTAGAGCTATGGACATTCAGAAAATACAGAGCAGATAAAATATTTCTTTTTCAATGGTGGCACAACTGTCAGGCTGATCTAAACATTGCAAATACCACCTCATGATTTTTCCTGGAAGGTATTATCTTTCCAAAACAAGTATAGAAATGATGGCACTAGCATTGCATCTATGAACCACAACAAAAAGAAAATATGTATTTATAAAAACCAAAATTAGTTATTTAATTTTATGGCAATCAAAATCAAGGAAAATGTACAGTATCTCAATTTGAGAAAAAAAATTATCTGGGAAAAAAAAACCAAACACTGAGCATATCAACACAGAAATTATAGTTCCCTTACAGAACACGAGACCTATATGCATTTCAAACTGTAAAAGAAATTAATTAGGTTTTCCTTTACTTATAGAATATAGAGATTGAGTGTACACTGATTGGAGAAATATAGTACCCTCGCCCTAGCAAGACACCTCTCTCAGTCTGAGATACGCATGCTTTGTACATGGCCCTTCATCTCCTAACAGGCACCTCAGATGTTGTTTCAGTTCTGTAGGTCAGATGCTGCTCTGGGTTCCATGGGAATCCCTGAGTTTGGCACCTTTTCTTCATGGGGAATAAAAATACTGTGTATCAACCATACAGCGTCAAAGAAAACTATTACTTGGAACAGTGAGCAATAATCCTCCCACACTGATCATCATTGCCTGTAGTCTTACACAGTGGAAGATAACTGTTGATGCAAGCTTGATGTCTTGTCAAATGAAGGAGTTTGGAGAGTAATATAAGTATGGAAATACAAACTCTGGTGATTTTATACCACACAGAAATCAGTAGTTAAATGGGAAATGAACCCCAGGTTTCAAAAATGTTTAAAATGTATATGGCATGTAGATGCCTAACTCCAAAAGGAATACAAAACCCCTGCCTTTAAGTAACTTAGGAGCCTGAGTTCTGTTTGCAGAATGACATAGATTCATAGTCTATATATAATTGAAAGTTAATTAGACTTTTAAAATATCGGTAACTTTTGAAAATAGGACTTCTGTTCATTATCACTGGAAGCCTTTGGAACATTTATTTTCTATCCAGCATGCTCTCTGTATCAAGTGGAGTAGTCCTCTCTGTTCTAGCAGATCCATTATTTGGTAGGAGCTGGAAGCAAACAGGTCAAGTTTCTCACAGACAAGCCAGGGTTGTGCTTGGGACAAATGCAGCAGAGTATTAAGGACTGAAAGAATGTATTCCATTGGATTTAAAGAGTCTCTGAACTGTTATTCTTATATAAACACTTTTTCTTTTCCTGTTATGCTTTTTAAGATTGGAGTTAAAAGCTCTTCAAGTCTGTTTATTGTGCATTCTGGACTCAGTTGCTAGTCGTTTATTTTAAGAGTTAAAGTATTTTGACAAAAAAGTCCCATATAATCTCTACCATGTAATTCCATTCCATGGTCAGTGACATTTTAGATAGATAAGCCACCAACACAACTGTTCACAACCTTCCATCGTCCCAAAATCAGTTTAACGATAATTATATATTGTTGCCACGTCATATGGAGCTGATATCAATTTTTTTTTTTAAATCCATAGACGGCATCAGGTTTCAAATGTGTTGGAGTTTGATTTTAATATATTTGGTGTTTATACCTTTTTAATTAAAATAATAGAACACTTGAGATTTTCCATGTTTTATTTTTAAAGAATTTTAATCACTTCAATAAAATATTAAAATGTGATATATTGATTTATTATTTTGAACATAATTTTCTGCAGTTAGTTGTATCTCATGAGCTTGACAGGATACTTGCCTTTCAACATCACAAAGAACTGAACCATCATTTGCGGAAAAAGGAAAAAAAAAGACCGTCTTGTCTCTGTGTGATCTCAGCCTGTGCATGCATGAATTTCCTCTATGCAATTATCAAATCCTCTGAATACAAAGACTTAAACAAACTAACCAATGGTTCTGACTGAAAATGCACAGAGCCCTTGCCTTCAGCATCAGAAACTGTACTGTCCCCATCAGTCTTCCTGATTTAATTTTAATTCTATGCCTTTATTGATTGCTTGCAAAATGTGGCCATTTGGAAACCGTAGCAACTGAAATCTTGCTTTCTATAAAACACTGTCAGTGCAAACATCTCTGCTTAGAGTTTGCAATGCACATTTTATCTAAAGTCTCTAGGTTCCTGTTAATGTCTGCATCTTTGGATTTCAAATTTTGTGGCATATGTAGTGATGTGATAACTGTTCAATAGGTAGCTCTGGTCCAAATGATGTAACTCTGCTCTAAAGAATATATGTAGTTACTCTTTCCCAAACATCCAAAAGAAACAATCACTTTCTGAGCTGTTCTGAGCATGAGAGAGTAACGAAATGCACTTTCTTTCTGCTATTCCTACATCAGCTCTCCAGAGGAAAGACTGGGCAGAGGCTGCAGGTCAGGCAGAGGGTTTACATCTTTTACAGTGCCAGCTCATACCACTCAAACTAGACTATAAGGACCAACTGATGATTTCACATGTGACTGTTGCATAACCAGCTGGTGATCAGACCTCCCGTCCTTCTGATTTGAGCTAGATTTGGAATCGGTTCACTTAAAGTGACCTTTGCCACTTCTGTCCTCTGTTTGGAGTCCTGTAGAAGTGCTTGTTACTGAAGGCCTTCTCAAACACAACTGAAAACCGTGGTAGGATGTTTTTTTCAGCTAATGATCTATTCATCTCATTCCCACTCCACATATGTATTCCTTCCATCTCTCCCCTCCTTATCCTTTACCCCTTTGTCTCTCTTTACTTTGTCAGAGGATTGTGACAAGGCTGGAACAGACTCAGTGCTGATCTAAGTGCATGTGGGTGGTAGGGGATGGGGAAGCCAGGCTTGTATGCAGCCCTACGTAGCTGTGTGTGCCCTTGGGACATGGAAAGGGGGCTCACACTGGGTCAGCATTACTGCCAGCTGCCATGGGGGTGAATGCTAAAGCTCCCTTAGCTTTTCTGTCACCACCAAGTGAAAACTGCAGCTCAGACCCCATCATTACATAGTGGACAAGCTAAACTGAAGTGTGTTTGCACTAACTGCAATTTGTCTGCTAATCCCCACTAAAGAACGACTAGATATCAGCTGATTTACATTAGTTTCACTAACTCAAAAATAATGCTTGAAAAAATGTTGTAATAAACTTTGACACGGATCCAAAAAACAACACTCTTCAGGCTGACTTTGTCAGGGAGCAGGAGGAGTAGGGCTGCTCCTTGAGGTGGGATGAGCCAGGAGCTGAAGGTGACCCCAGTGCAGGCCATGCCCTACCAAAGGGGCACCATCCCACTGGGGGCTGGTTAACGGAGTCAGTTTCACTATTTTTTATTATTTTGTTTTGCTTTCTTTTTGATTTGTCAGTTTCCATGAAAATCCTGCAAGCTGTGGTTACCACCTGCTTATCAAGAGAAAGACTTGCTGCCTTAAATTGTTGGCATTTTAGCATAAAAATATTATCACTTGATTAACTTTTTGTGAGCTTTGGTCCTTTTGAACTCTCCCATGGCTCCTCTGGTAGCTGCAGCTGGCAGTCTGAGAAACACTGCTCTACCTAATAGTTTATACTGTCAGCAAACTGCTTTGTTAAATAAAAAAAAAAATAACTTGGAAGTAATCAGGCAGCTTTCTTGAACATGAAGCCGCTTTTACTGAGATGCCTGCTGGTGTTTAGATAGACGTAGTATTTATTTGTAGTGAAATTGTCTCTAGAGGCCTCCACCACCCTAAAGTGTTTGTTGTTGTCCTCTCCTTAGGCACGTGCATCCGGCGTCACCCCACAACCAAGAGGCTTGAAAAGAAACAGGAACCCGCCAATGGTGGGCAGGGAGAAAAGCTGTGGGGCTTGCTGAAGGGATCTGGTAAAGGGCGAGCAGGCGGTGAGAGGCAGAGCTGTGGGCTCAGCTCGTCTGAACCCTCCCTTACTGCTGCCCTCACTGAACTCCACTCCCCAGTACAGTTTAGACTCCTCCATTTGCAAATCGCCATTGATACTTCTATGCCTCGGGTTTTTTTTCCCTCCCTCACCATTTGTTCTCAAAAGGTTGTTTCTGCTGCCCCGGGAGAGCGGCAAGAAGCCCCAGGAGCTCAGTGTTTCCCCATTTCACAGGTTCAACAGAGCCCTGGCTGTGCCAGCTTTCCTTGCACACCCGGGGCGCTCTCTGCCATCTTGTAAGGAGAACAGGAGGGATTAGGGTTCACACTTGTAACTCATTCCACAACACTGAAACACGTGCCTTCCTGTACAAGCTATACCCACCTTTGTGTTTAGGTTACTTTAGCCCATGTATTTTATGTTTTTCTCACAAAAAAAAAATACAGTCCAGCTTCACTAGTTTGTTCAATCTGCTTTGTGGTACTCCAGCAATGTAAACCAACTGTTAACCCTGCTTAATTGAGCAATTAAACTTTATGACTGCTCTGCATCCCTGAAGCGGTAAAAGGCAGCCAGAACGCACCAGGAAATCTCGCCTGTCAGTTGGGAAAAATAAGGATGCACCAACACCTCCTCAGACCAGCCTCCAGCCTGTGCAGAGAGGCTGAGCATTCTCTGGCCCAGCTGGGCCACGCTGGCCACAGAATGTCCAGAAGACAGGCGTGCACAGAGTTTAGGCAGAGTTTACCTTTGCAGGAATGCAGGCATAACCCCTTCTTCTTTAAAATGTACTTTTCATTGTTTATAAAGGAAGTTCACTAAAGATAATGCTGCTTGAGGCATAAAAATTGGACCCTGATCTCGTCAAACCCATAGGTTGTGTGTGAGCAGAAAACCCCCTGAAATCTGTGGTGATGTTTTTAGGATCAAATCTTACTTTTCAGGAGCACTGCTGATGTAAAATTTTGTCTTTGCTTCTAGTAACCCACCTGGAAATAGAAGAATAACTTTACTGCTAGCAGTCTTAAGGCCGTTTTGTTAGTCTTTCTTGGAGACTGTTGCAGTCACTAGCATCGTTTGCTTAAAAAATGAAAATAACAGAAGTGGTCTGAGTGCAGGGGGCAGGTCCAGGAGCCGTGCTGGTCCTGGTCTCTGCTCCGAGTCTGCTCTTGACCCCAGGGGTGACCTTGAACCAAAGTCCTAGGTCTGAGCACTGCCTCCTTTGGGAAAGCTGAAGTCTGGGTTTGAAGCTTGCATTTGAAACCTGTCCCTTCAAATGTTTTCTGTAACTATCTGACAGCATCTGCTTGAAATGCCTCTTCCGGAGGCGAGGTGTTAAATATGCCAGGAAGGGGTTAAGTGGGTATGGTTGTTTCATAAAGGCAGGGACTTTTTTATTACCTAAGGAAATGGGAGCTACTTTCTAGAGAAAGAGGGGACCTGGGCTGTGCAGGGTTCTGAACTACCCACAGAAAGACTCAGGATGAATTATGTAGAGATTGTAACTGGAATTTGAAGTTATCGCTAATATCCTTGTCAGCGAAAAACGTCTCTAGGAAGAAGAGTTTTTATTCTAAAGCAGAAAGATTTAGTTTAAGATTATGTAAAGCACCCACACAAAACCTGCTATTCCTTTTCCTCACTCCATTCACATTAAAAAATATACTTGTTCTGTTATAAAGGACTTGTTTTGCACTTACTCTTAGCATTGCAAGTAGCTGGGAAATGTCCCTTTTAGATTTTGTGGCTGCTTAGTTACCACAGCTTCTTGCTATCCAAATAGACTCGCTCTGTCAGGGCTGTGAGATGGGGAGAGATAAACACAGGGAGCAATTGTGGCTTCCTGCCACCAGCCCTGCTCAGAAAGCAAGAAAGCAATAGCAGATGAACTGTTTCTGCAGTGGCGGTGGGAAGCCGTGGCCTCACAGGAATAGGGCAACTGAAAAACACAACTGAATGTCCTGAGAGCAGGATAAGGGACGTCAAATATGCTGTCTTCTAGTTCCACTTTATTTGTGCAATAGTTTTGAGGCAGCCGTTACTCTGCCAGGAAATGGTTCATGTAGATATGTAGAGAAAGTATCGGGCTTGAGGTAATGCAGTGGGGTGTTCAATATGCAAAACCTACGACGGTGGCAGTGAAATTAAAAATTATGTAATATAGTCATTTATCATCTGGGATCGTTGCATGATGTTGCCTAAAATGAACTGTCAGGTGTTGAGTTTTGTCACCTGACCACACATTTTCCTTGTTTATTCAGTTTTGGAAAATGTGACTAGAAAGGAACAAAAAGAAAATTAGCTGATGGGAGAGAAATCGAGAGAAATGAAACAAAAGCAAGAAAATCAAAATTAGAGAAGCACCAGCAGTGCAAAAGAGGCAAGATCCAAACCACGAACAGCTCTGAAGCAAACGAGCCTTTCTGTTCACTTTGGTGAGATGCGGAGTGTGGAGCAGGCGGTTTTCCTATCAGAAACTGGAGGGCTCGCTTCTGCTATCCTAGGGCTTTGTAACAAGTTTAATCAGACTCAGTTTTGCAGAGGGAGGGAAATAACATCATCTGTTTGTTGTTTTTTTAACTTTCAGTGAGGTTGAATTGGGTGCAATTAACTGGTGCTAACAGTAGCTAAGCCCAACCGTGTTTCATACTAAAGGAAGGTTACACAATGCTGTGGGTGGCAGAGTATTTCTGGGAGGCACACTTCACTGCAGACTTCGCTTGCATCACTTCCTGAAATAGAGATTGACTGATGTGATATATTTTTATTTTTATTCGGCTTTTTTCTCAAACCACACGTTACACTCGCATGCTGTTTGCAGAGTTAGGTTTTGAAGAGAAGACCATAAATGCTCAAACCAAGATGCACTGTATTTTAATGTAAGCTCTCCTTGACTTTTCAATTTTTTTTCTGTTTCTCTGGCATCTCAGAATGGAAACTCTGCTAAAGCATTGAATAAAAAGGGAATTATTTTATTGAATTAAAATTATATTCATTGCGGTATTTATCATCATTTTAATTCACTTTCCTTTGGGCTGTCCTCAACTGGTGCTTTCTTAATGCGCTGCAGATTTCTGAGTTGACAGCGGGTAACTCTGAGGAGCCAAGAGCTGGTCAGGATGCGCTTGGAGTTTTAACTCACAGGAAAGTGTAGGAGGTAGTTTAGAATTTAAGGCTTTTTTTTCCATGGGAAAAAGATTGCTCTTCTCTGTCCCCTGTGCATGGGAGAGATGTGAAAGAAAGGAGGTCTGGCGATTTCCTGCTTTCTTACTTGGCAAACCCATGACAGCATCTGTCAGCGTCCCACCCTTTAGACTACTATTTACCACTGACTGAGTATTTTTGATGAAATGATTAACAGAAATGGATTTAATTATGATATATTACACACTCAGATTCAATCTCTACCAGGACTAGAGGGGAACACAACTCTGGGAAATGGTGTTTCAATTTGGTGTTTCTGCAAGACATTATTTAATCAAACCCCATTTGTTTCATTAAATTAGTCTTTATGTTTTTCCTATTAATGTGGACTAGCAACAAGTTTAGCTTTGAGAACTAAAATTTATTCTTTCTTGTGCTACCACAGTGAAGGATATGGGATGACAATCAAAAGAAGACATGGTTCATCACTCAAAAATGACAGCTCGTCAGCTGAGCTGTGTGAGCACTCAACTGTAATGAAAATACAAACGTGCTTTTTCTGTAGTGTTTTAAATCCATATATTTAACTTCTTGTTTTCATGTATAGCTAATGAAACAGCTCAGAATCCTATTTCCAACAATGGTTCTTTGAGAATAAAAAAGTTGGAAGAAAAGGCATGAACCAACAGATTTCCTCCCTTTCCTGACATCAAGAGAACAGTAGCAATTAGCTCTTCCTCCAATATAAACTGCATATGGATTATCCTATTTAATAGGCAGCTTTGGACCTACACTCCATTAATTTCTTTCACCTGTTTTTCTTAACTAATTGGTACTTTTAAGTCCAAATTCTGGAGTTCAGTTACTTCTGCATTAAGTAAAAAAAAAAAAAAAAAAAATTGTTTTAAGTTTGCTGTCTACCAATTTCATTGGATGTCCCCTACCATAAGAAATAATGCATCATAATTCTGTTCACCTTCTTGATCCCAGCTATGGGTTTTTTGTAGGTCCCCAGCATGTCTTTTTCACACGCATCTTTCCCAAGGTGAAAAATTTGATCCATACGGTGTTCACATACAGGAGCTGGCCAGTATGTGTTGTTCACTTCTAAGGCATTTCTACCACTGCTTACCCAAACTGATCACAGTTTCATATTTGGATCGTGGTGGCACAGTCATCTTTTTAAATTTTGTTTGGCTTTTGACCATTGCTGGCCATTGCAGGCATTTCTAGGTGAATTTCTGCTAGGTATTTTTTAGATTACCTTTCGAGATACATGCATGTCCCTCTGTGTCCTAAAGTGGAAACCTGTATTCTGGACATGGTTTTGTATTGCATTCCAGTGGCCAGGTCCCTAATCTTACATCGTCTGCTCTGAAATCAGTATGTATTCAGAGGATGGAATAGTTCCTAATCTTCAGTTTAGGAAACAGTGGATCATCAGAGATCTTTTTGACAGCAGAAAACCAGTTTGCATTAAAAATTAACCTGCTTTAAGTCTTTTGCTCCTCTGCTCAATAATGTGTCATTTCCACAAAGGCTATGAGACATTGGAAAAAATAACCACTAGGCTATTATATTTATTAATTAAAACTACCACCTTAAATTTAATTATTATGGTCTTTTACATCAGCATTGAGGCGTAATACTAAAATCCTTAAATTAATGTGGTGAAAATACCGGATCTATAACAAGGCGTACTAAGCTGCATTCCATTTTTTCCTGCTTGGTGGTGGTCCTCATTGATCCCTACTTAACTTACTGCCTATAAAAAGAAACTCTAAATGAGCAGCACCTGGGAAGGTCAAAGAATGACTCTTTGAAAACTCTTGTTCAAATATGCCAACAAGAAGTGGAGGGAAGTTACTGTAGCACTAGCACAGGAATTTGTAAGAGGTAAGGAAGGCTGGTGGTAGCCACAGAAGGGCTTTGGAAAAGGCATGGGTTTGCTCCTTCAGTACTGATTGTATCCGAAAGATCCTGTTTCCCTTCTTCTCCTGCGCAAGTCTTCTACAGATAAGATGGATATCTGTTTACACTGAAAAGGGGTTTTGCTCCTACCTTAGCTCTCTGTGTATCCTGCATAATAACAGCTGCTCAAGAAAAACATACACTTCTTGCTGCTCTGCTCCATAATCGTTGATGGAATCTGTCTTATTCCCATTAAAATGATAAATCATGGGGCCGTGGCAAATTTCCCGTGCTTTAATAGAGCCTCGCTTGAGACAGTTGTGTTCAGTTTGTTGTGTTGTGTGGAGCCTCGTTACTCAATCCCTCTCAGTTTAAATGAAAGCTCCTTTTGTCTGGGAGCAGGAGCTGGAATGCCAACACACGGCACTGCCGCAGCATGCAGCTCCCCTCGCCGCCGTGGGGAATAGGTGCCGGGCTGCTCAGCCGCCAGCTTCCCTCTGCTTTAAATCAAGATCTGTTGAAATAAGCACACCTCTCTGAGGTACTTCATCGCTCTGGGCTTTCTGAGCTAAAACCTTATCAACCTGTTATTTCATCTTTTATAAATACTGCGTCTCTCTCCAATGATGGACGAAACGCTTCTGTGGGGCATCCCAGGACCATACTTTGCCTCATCTTTTCCCAGAGTGGTGCAAGTTCCATTTGCAAAGTATTCCCCAAAATAAATGAGCAAAAGTCTGGAAATACTTAATGCTGCCATTGCACATCCACAGGTGCAAACAGTTTATGTCATATGAGAAATAATTTTTTGTTCTGGTCAGGATCTTAATTTCAAAGATCTCCTTTTCATAAAAATACTGATACAGTTTAATTTTCATCAAAATATTGATTTCGAAAAGCATGCTTTTGCACTTAGAAATATTCAGCCAAATTTTGCTCAGAGTTTTGGGGAAGTTAGTTCACATTTTTCTTGTAATTCTTTTTTTGACTGAGAAAATTAAGAGCTGGAGATAAAAATACTGCTTTTTCTTCTCTTGTAAACATCTTTTGTGTTTTTCCACCTTGCCCATGAAGAGAGGAAAATAAATAACGCATAATAGTTCTCTACTTCCTCCACTGTTTTTCATCTTTCCCTAGCTCTGAACTGTGCTTTTACAGAATTGCACCAATAGTTTGTTAATTTGTTGTTTGTCATAATTTTTATTTGTTTGTTAAGCTTTTGAAGCAGTATGAATTATTCAGAAAGACAGTGAAGCTAAAGCTAATGCTAAAACACTATTATTTGTGGTTTAGAGGGATATTTTAGACGGTCTACATTTTACAAGATCCCTGCACATGATCATTAATAATGTTTTTTTAAGAACACTCTATGCTTCTAATAAAGCCAACAAAATAAGAGATGGTAATCATAAACATAAAAATATTATGGGTATAAACAAACAAAATTATCCCTCCCAAGTTTGATTATTGAGATTTAACTTAAAATATTGAACATGTTATTTTGCTCCATGCTTTCAGTCATAGCTAAAATCCACCAATGAGTACAAGAAATTCTCCATTGGTTTCATTGGAATGTGGGTGAGTTCTTATAGATGTAAATTATTATGGAGTTTTGAAGAGAATCAAAGTACAAACAACTTTTTAAAAAGCTGTCTGCAGTTTTCATGTTTCCAACAGATTGCTCAATTAGAATGCAAGACCTGAGAGTTGTATTTATCTTTATCTTTGAACTGTGAGTCTATTGTACCAAGGGTGGCTTACATTTTAAAAAAAAAAAAAAAAAAAATTTTCTGCCCTCTTCATATGCTAACACATCAGTGAGCTACTGTTTCAGCACACAGAAGCAAGAGACATGGAGTTTATTTTGATTTCTGAGTGCTTTTACATTCTACATCCAAAGGATGGGAGTGGTAATGAAGTGCTTGAAGTACTTGGAAAAATAATACACCAGGATTAACTATTCAACAAGTTTAGAGATCACAATGGGGACAGCCTAGGCTGTTTCTGAAGTTGTGGAGTTCCCTGTTTTCTGAAAAGAGGAACAGTATGAGGCAATAGATACTCAAAATCAGCAGATTTCACCAACCTCAGAGGGTGATAGGTAAAGTCAGAGGGAAACAAATAAGGTGGGAGACTGGAGGATGGGAGAGCGAGCCACCACCACAGAAAGCTCAGTTACCCACCCGGGTGGAGAAGAAGAATGCTAAGAACCCGTAAGAGAGCAACAGGCTATTGGGGAGGAAAAAAAGCAGAAAGGCTGTGGCTGTAAGGAGTAACAGGAAATCCTTCTGTAGTTGCACTAATAGTAAGAGGAAGGCTGAGAAAGCTTTGGTCCACTGCACTGAGGGGAGCAAAGCTATAAACAGATGATGCTGAGAAGGCTAAGTGTTTAATGCCTTTTTGCTGCAGGACTCTCTGTAAAGGACATCTGCTACCAGATGGCTGGCACAAATCACCCAAGTGACAAAGGGCTAGGGTAAAGAAAACACAAGCACTTAAGAAAGTTTAAGATTCCCATATCAGCTACTGAGAATGTTGCCTGATAAAATTCATCCTGAAGTGCTAGAGTAAGTCTAGATCTGCTATGGGGGATTAACCTCATTTAAACGTAGCCAACTGAAAGTTTGGCATCCAGTGAAAACTGTTTCTTTATTTTAGGGGTCGCTGACCCCTCCCTGGGGCTCCCTTCCCCCTGCCCACATCCCAGGACCCCATGTCAACCCCTTGGGGCCATCACTCCCTGCTCCAGTGATGCTGCAACAGGGCTGGTCTCCAGCTCCCCACAGCCCTGCCCTGCAGGAATACTTAAACTTAAAAATGTATTACCAGGTGGTCTCACTCCCTTTTCAGTAAATATGTCTAAATAGGGAAGGGAAACATCCACCAACCCCTGTAACAATGCAGATTAAATCTTTTCCCTTGCATGCTCCAAAGTGTGGAAGAACCATTCCAAAATATCTGCGTCTGCCACCTGTTCCCTCCACATCCTGACCTCCATGCAGAGTGACTTTGTTTTCCCAGCGTGTCATTCAAATGAAGGTATTCGCTCCGCGCATATCTGTAGTACTTGCTCAGCTCTTAGAAACTGCAAGTACTCTGCACCTGGCAGATTGCATAATCTGGCCTGATGAAAGAGAAATATGGTCAATAAGTCCTTAGCATAACCCTTTCATCTCTCTTCTTGCCAGCAGCTTGTCTCGCTGCAGCTTCCTTTTACAGGGTGATTTGGAAGTTCCTTTTGAGTAGCTTACATTTTATCTCTGGTTGGACATGAAGTAACTCCATGCGCTGTACTGGAGGGAACATGTTGTTCTGCTATCATAGGCACAGCTGCCTGGGCAGAGGAGACTATTAACAATAAGGCATCCAGATAAAGCGAGTAGATACCTGCAGAAAAAATTGCTACCTCATTAGAGATATCCTATTTTGCAGCACAGTTCTTCTGACATCCCATTTGGCTAGTGAAGTATGGAATGAAAGGACAAACACACAGATGATCCTTTTTAATCAGTTTAATTAAAAAGAAAGGCCAGTACCTACTTTTGCTTCCTTTCATTTTAATCAAGCAAAAAATGTAATGTGTGTACCATGGGCAGCCAAAATAGTAGAAAAAACCTGCTGCACAGTTTTATCAGCTTAATCTTTTTCTTCTGAATGTCATTTGACATTTGCGCTCAGAACTCATATGAACTCATAGAAAAATATTCAAAGGGAACGCTGCCAAATTTGGTGGCTGTGTCCTAGTTAAGCTCTCTTTCCTCTTTTAGCTTTGTATTGCAAATGAAAGATACCCAAACAAGACTGTCCCTCGTGGAAAGGTTGATTACACAGGTGCCCGACTGCTATGTCAATAGAGAGGGAGCTGTGCTTTATTTCTTTTTAACAGAAAAGTAACCATCCTTCATCAAATGCACTTCTTGTTCGGCAGATGTGACTGCAGCGGCAACTGCAGAAGAACCATTGCAATCTCAGTCTCCCATTGCCCCCCAGGTCAGGAAAGGAGCCACTAGCACTTGTCCAGCTGCTTCCCAAGTCCTCTGAGTCTGCGTCTGAGTGTTTCTGCTTATGAGGCACAAACTGGAAAGATCAAGGATATTTATATTTCTTTAGCTGTTCTGAAGGGACTTCTCTCGCTTCCTTACCATGCTCCTTTCATGAGATTTTTGACTGGCAGTCTTTCTGGATCCAGATTGTCACTGCTCAAAATGTGTCTATTCTAGAGCCTCTTGCCCTTGAAAGAACTCAGAAGAGTTAGTGTTTTACTAACTTTTCTTCAACTGTTTTTAAAAGTTACTGAATACCGGCAGGCATTCTCATTTAGGCAAATCTGAATCTCAAGTGAAAATTGATGTGACAGTCTATTTGCCTTTGAAACTGTCTCTGACATGATAACTAGAGAACTCTAAGAGAGGGAGAGAGAGCATGTGAGAAAACGTGACTATCTCAGGTCTTGGTCTACTAAGAGAAAAAGGTGACTCTGTGGTGGTATTTGGATAGTCTTCCTGTTACTAGGGGTTGCTCCAGGGAAGAGAACAAAGCAACTGCATAGGCTTTCCTCCTTTGCAATGTCTCTTGCTCCTGTCTTTTTGATTATCATCTTTCACTGTTCATTTCCTTGTGTGTGAAACCACCTTTTGATTGTACTTTTTTTTTGTCTTCTCCCATTTATTTTCTGGGATTTAATGTGTGTATTGATAGCCTTTTAGTACCAGAAGGCAGAGGTCCAGCAATTGAAAACTGCTTATGTCTAGTCTCTTCATAGAAAAAAATACCCATGAGCAGCTCTGGACAGAGGTGCATTAGCAGAGTTGTATGGGCAGGTTTATCTATCTGAAATTGTTCTTGCTTAAGAAGGCAGGACAAGAGCACACTGCAAAATAGTTTGGGTTTGCAAAATGTCATAGCCTACTGCTTCCCTGCCTGACCTGGTTTCAGGGTGCCAATGCTCTCTACTCCTTTCCATGGGGGTTTAGGTTCCCTCCTATAACTGTTTGTGCATTTGAGTGGCTCTTCCAATTTTGCTCAGAACTGTTGGTTTGCTACATGGTTCACTCCTCACAGAAAGACCTTGACTCCCATGGGGCTTTATCATGTCCTAGAAGATGATTAGCACATTGTGGAATTGGGACCTCTTCACAGAGTGGTCTGGGAAATGTTTAAGCCAGAAGGCACATCTTATCAAGCTCATTATTTACTCACATTTATAAAATTGGCTATAAAATGCCTACACTCACGTTGATCTGATTTTAGAAAGCAATTATAAAGCATTCCTTAGGTTCAGAGTAAAGAATAAAGTATTCAAATCCTTGTGAAGTTAACCTTTCTCCTTCTTGACCTTATGCACCCTCTTTAAATGTTTTCTTATTCACTACGGTGTTATTGAGAACCTTATACATTCAAACCAAATTTGTGCACCACTCTAGCACAATGTTTTTAGTTTTTAAGTCAAATTATAACTTTATAAAAGAGGCTACTGAAGACCAAATTCATGGCAGTTAGCAAAGAAGATGAAATTGCTATTGAAAAATTCTGCAGTGCTTTTGTAATATGAGCTCCAATCTGTCTGGATTTGCAGGCCACTGGATGTCACTTTTGCTTAACACTTATAAAATAAAACCTTGATTTTTAAGTTCCTTTGCTTTTTATGTATAGATAGATTTCTAATGCAGTGCTTGTGATAGTAGAGGATGGTACCTGGTGTCTTCTACTTCTTGATTTCCAGGCAAATGTCTCTGAGGATTACCCATTCCTCTGTGTCATATCATGGTAACTGAGGACAATAGTAGTAAAACAGCTTGTAAGAAAAATTTCCAAAAGCAGGGAAGGTTCTGTGAGAGGCTTTAATCCAGGTCGCTTCCTATGGGGTATTCAGTGAAGAATGGTATGTACCAGGCCTCGTCGATCACATTGGAAGTGACTGTAGGCCCCCGCTCAGGGTCAAGTAGGAAGCTAAACAGAAACACAGCCTGAAGTATCATTTTCAGGACCCCAGTGATGCAAGATGATGGATTGTTCTGTTGCTTTCTTATATTTGAATTACAGTAATAAAAGACAGTCCTAGGAGAAATCCTGAAAGACCCTGTTGGTGAATTCTTCAGTGGCTGAGAATGAAGAACACTAGCAAGTAATTATTACCTTAAAATCGTTGTATCATGAAGCTCCTTGCATGGATATTCATTTTTGCTGACAAGACTCTTGTCTGTATTTCCCAGGAAGGATTTGAACGTTACATTTTAGTAGCTGGCTATTGAGGTGGAAACAGCCTGGGACAAAGGACCAACTGAAGCATAAAACATTTTTTATCTTTTTTTTTAACTTGCATGAATTATAAAGGCTTGATGCACAGAAAACCTAAAGATGCAGAGCAAAGATCTATTGTGTTAGAAAAGAGCAAATCTCATGAAAGCACAGAGGGAAATACACTTCTGGAGATAGATTAATGTGGAACATTCCCTTCCCCTGAACCGTAAGACAAGTGCCTCTCACTGAGCACGCCGCTGGATCGTTCACGCAGAGTGAGCCAGTGGGATCTGGCCAGACGGCAGTATGGCTGGACCATGGCGCTGTAGTCACATACCCTTGTCCATGTACAAGGTCGTTGGAACAGGCTCAAACCTCAAGCTTGCTGGCTCGCAGCGTGCGGGCACTGGTGATACATCTACGGGAAAGCCATATGCACATGGGTGCTACCACAGTTGTTGCTTCTAAGACTCCCACTACCACTGGAGCAAGGACTGATCGCCCTCACCCTGGTTCATCCCTGTGGTTTGTCATATGGTTTTTTTTCTGTGTATTTAAGTGCTGTGTATACAAGGAGGTATGTTAGTGAAGGAAGACGTCACCTCGTAGCAAAGAGAACTGCTGATTACCCTGCTTTCGCTGCTTTGTCCCCTCAGTACCAGGTAGGACTCACAAACAGGACCAGGCTGCACCCTGGTATCAGGGCTGTGCAGCACCTCGAAACCAGCCCGAGGCAGAGGGGGTGAGCTTGGCTGGACATACACCAGGTGTAAATGGCAAACCTTGAGTTTCACATCAGGCTCCTGGGCTGGACCAGGACTCTATTGCAGTGACTGTTTCAGAGAGAGAGGAGGCAACTCACACAGGAAAATACATACAAGGTTGATTTTTTCACTAGATTTATATATGTATAAAGCTGTTCAGAAAAATAAAGGAGGTTTTTAATCCTAGGTGCTTACATGTCATTAAAAAACTTAATTTATACAAGGTAACATACTTGAATATGTATGACTAACATCTCCTATTTTTAATATTAACATGATTTGACTTTGTAAATCCAGTAGTAAAGTTGTATGGCAATTGACATCCCAAAAGAATAATTAAGTAATGAATTAGTCATGATATCAAGAGAAGTCTGTTCCTAAAAACACATTTTCTTGTATGTCTAGGAAGTTTAACAGAAAAAATGGTATAATACGGTATTTTTATAACAATCTGCATTTGCAAAAATGCCATGCTTGAAAACTACATGAGGTTTCATATATGCCCTAGTACTTCTGTAGGCCTCAGTTGCCATAGGAACAGCTTTGAGGTGCTAAGTATTTTTCTAGCATCTGTACTTTATGATCTATTTCTTCCTGCAAAGCTCCTTCTCAGCAGCAGCCAAGGAGGGTATGTAGCAAGCAATGAAAAAGTTATGACTATAAAGTAGGAACACAGTACATGAAAACATTGACTCATAAGGTGGACAGACTGACCAAGGAAAGCAAATTTTTTTAAGTGCAATGAACTAGTACCACAATTGAACCATTGCTTCAGTTTTAATATGAAATGCTGAAATATGAGGTACCTGATAATGTTTTTTAAGTTATATGCAGTATTTGACATAAAATTAGATTGGAAGCAATTGTGCATTAACTACAATGCAGGACAGCAGATTCAGGAATTCTTTTCAAGATCAGTAAAGGAAAAAGGAAATAAGTGATGCCATTTTTAGCCTTCTTCAGTTTCTATGGCTACTGAAACCCAAGCTCAGAAACTGAATGATGTGTATGTTTAATATGGCATATGAATAAATGTGTAAATAACTGTTTACTTCTGAACATTATTATAGCTTCCTGTACTTGAGGTTCCTTTACATGAGCTAGAGATGAGGTAGAGCATAATTACTTGTTAATTGCTCTTCAGAGAATAGACTGCAAGAAGAGATGTACAGCACCAGGAAAAGTTAACAGGCAAGAAAATACTGGTTTATATTTTAGCTGAACCTTCCACAGCACAAGAATATGTTTATGACCAGCTGTTGTGGCTCAATCCAGTTGCAGGCATCTTGTGTAACTCCACATGAAGCAAAGGTCATCTGCCCTCGTCTCTACCTGCTGCTCGACAAGGGTGTAGGCCTCCCACAGATCTCGTGTTATCAGCTGTGATGGGTGGCTTAGATACCCCAGAGCTTCTCAAATAGCATCAGGCACCCAAGTTAGGCAACTGAATTGCTCTCTTGGTGACTGAAATAGCCTTCAGGCTAATAGAACGACAGCTAAACAAATTCTGGGGTTATGCTCAGGCAGCAGGTAATGAACTAAAGGAATTACGCTGGGACATGTTAATTGCATCAAGGAATTAGCAGGCAATGAATGGAAAAGTTCATCTGGGAAGGGAACACAAGAAAAATAGTTTGGGAAATGATGCATTGAACACAGAAAGAGAGAGACGGGGTTTGTGTTCTGATAAGATCATGACAACTGATGTAACCCGCTTGCCTCTTGACATATCAGATCATACTGGTACAACTTGCATGCATCAGAACGATTGTCTGGCACAGAACACTGGAAATGATTCAGCATTTAAGTACTGTAGCAGGCAAAGCTCCTTTTTCCTCAGAGGCTTTACACCTCGGCTTTCTGAGTATTCCTCTTGTAAACACAGGGTTTGTTTTTTAACGTGCTATGCAAGCCGTGCTGAGCCTCTGTTAAACGTGCATTTTTTAGTTCGTAGGGACACATACAGTTTCTTCACTGACAAAACCCCCCACCCCAATATATAACTAATTGCTTCTTAAAATTAAGGCAATTTGATCTCTTCTGCTTTGGCCCTGCTCTCTGCTACTCTTCTCCCTGCAAGGCCACCATCCACATTTTAATTCACAAGGGTATCCCCCTCCTCAGCTCCATGTCCGGTTCCCGTGGGCTTCTCCTGGGAGGGCCTCACCTCCACTGCCTTTGTGCCTTCATCAGCCCTAGCGCACGGTGCTGAAGTAGTAACTGCACCAGCATTGCAGCCACACCTGTGGGCTTCTTCCAGTTGCAATCTGTTTTCTGGATAGCAGGTTTCTCTTTTTAGTAATCACAAAGTTTCTCTTTTAGATCACACCTGTAAGTAGAAATCAAAAGATATTGCTTTACCTGAAATTATGAACTCACAACAATTTATGCTTTAGGAAAAGTCTGTCACATCCAGCAGTCTTTTGGATCTCCTCCTTTTGTGATTTTCACCTTCCCGAAAACTTGGTATAAATCCAGCAGCTCACTTATATGAGTATTCAGTTAAGGTGGTGTAAATGACACTAACTGTGTTTCCTTTTTTCCCTGTAGAAAATGGAGAGGATTTTGTGTCAGATGAACTAATTCAATTAAGACATTGCATGAACACCAAAATCAACTTCATCATGCATCAGTGTAAAAAATAAATTAAGGGTGATAGGCAGTGTAGTGCCCTGCCAAGTGAAGGTATTCTGAGAACCTGAAACGTAGGAGGGTCCAAACACAACGCATCATATTTGTTCACTTTGCCAGACTGATATTTCCTTTCATTTTCTTTTTGAGCCTTCATCAGTTTGACTCTCTTCTTTTCCAAAGTTGTCCCAGGTTCTATCACCTGATTTCTTTTGGTTTCTTTTCTTCTGGCTTGTTTTGTCATACATACAGTATGTGAAGAAGGATGCTAAATTTTGTCAAGATTACTTCAGTCACAATAGGAAGAAAGCATGCCTTCATTGGAGGCTTTACTGTAAAGTGTGAGTTCACAGGAGAGTTTTCATTTACAAACAAGTGATACTTTATTTGAATCATTCACGGAGGTACCCAGCTGCATGAGCAAATAGCTCATACTGTCTTCTGAGCTATCCTGTGAGCTTTTGGCTGTTATAATGTGATCAGTTTTATTGCTGTAAATGGGGGAGACTTCTCTAACACTTGCATTCACATTTCTTCCCTCTAAAACATTCCAGAATGCTAATTAACAGGGATAGCAGTAGCAAGCAAATATGATGGAGGAAAAGGCAGCAGATGTAAAGCAAAACAAACATTTTGTCCAGTTCGTTTTGTTTGGGACATGTTTAAATAAAGAAATGCATGCTGTACAGCGAGACATGTATGCAGCTTGGCAGAGGTTTTGTATCTGAAATTAAACTACTCCCCAGCTACAAAGAAGGGTCCAAAACAAATCTCTTAAAAGCTCTTTTTGCACTTCTTTGCATCAACATGAATTTACAGGAGTGCATCTAAGCCAGCCATTGTACTAACATTTTTGCCAGTATTTACTGTGAGAATTAACTAATTCTATCACGTGGTGTGAACTACATGTCCTGCTTTTTAAACTTTTTTATTATTATTTTCCAAGAGTGTAATTATGCTGGCCTCCAAAAAGGGATTGGGCAATTTTCCCTGTTTAAAGGGAATGACGAAATGCTGGAAGTATTTGAAGCCCAAGAAGCTTCTGAAAAGATTTATAGAAGTTACTGCTATAACTGTCCAGCCCTGGAGAGCTGCCACTTGGAAGGGCACGGCTAAGACTTTGAACTTAATTTGTCAGCATCACGTCTTTAAAATGTAATCTGCAGCACTTCAGCTGTCTCTCCAAAGCTATAACAACAGTGTGCTGGTAAATCAGGGCAGATCTGTGTGAGTCTGGGATCCCAGAGGAGTCGGTCACGAAGAGATTCCCTGAGAAGAGCAAAAACCTCATATGCTATAAGCATCTTCTCTTGCTCCCTCGCTGCGTGCTGTTGGCACAAGGCAGTCAGAGAGCAAGGGCTTTGTGGTTCCTTTATGCTCCAGTAATCCTGGCTACTAAAATAGCCTTTTTGGGACTGCTGGCATCTACGCTAGCCCTTAAACTCTCTGTTGTACACCAGCCCCAACAGGGTTCCACAACTAGGAGAAAATAAAGTTGGCTTAAAGCCAGTTTTGCAGCGGGTGCTGCACTGAACACTCTCTTCACCACTCCGATGATCTTGCTTTTGTGTTGAAAAGTTCATGCAGAAATAGCAAGACTGTATGTAGTGAGCTTGTAGTATTTTCTTCTTGCTCCCATTGAAAGGTTAGGGGAATAGCATCTGTGAAGTGTTGTATATTGTTGCATAGCACACATAGACTATAGTAGTATTCATCTAAGCACCAAATTCAAGGTTCTGTTGTTGGGTGTATTAAGAAGCTACTAATCTTCATGCTGTCAAGTGGCAACTGAATTTCTTTAGCTAAAGAGCACTACTGATCAGCTGTCACTGAAGCGACACGTTGCTTTTTAAGACAGAAATCCTTGGCTAATGTATTCATTTGTTTTGTCAGGAAAAACGCCTGCGTCTTGTGCCATCTGCAGAACCTTACACGCAATTATGGATAACCTTATGCATAACCTTCTAGCAGAAGGGCTTCTAAGACAACCAGCCTTTGACACTGGCAACTTAAGCCATCTACTCTAGACTGATGCATGGTCTAAAATAAATCATAACTATGTCACAGGGTAAATATCTGGAGTCTGTTTCTCTCTTAGTAAAAACAAACTCTATTCTAGATGTGAGTTGCTGAATTTTTAGCAGCAAGTAAAAGCTCTAATCAGGCTTAATTTAACTGCCTCTGGGTATTGACCAAGGCATTTTACATTAGGATAGAAAGGAATGCCTTACATACTTGTAAGTTGAGATTTCTCTCACTTGATTTTTAACACAGTGTTTAAGATCTTCTCCAAGAAATACTCATTGAGTGAAATCCTGGTCCCCGTTAATGTAATGGCAAGCCTCCCATTGACATTTGTGGGGCTGAGATCTAACTCATAGCCCGAAAGCTGAGAGTATAACTCTTGAATTCATTGGATAGAAACCTGAGATCCAGCAGGAAGGGCATATATTAAGCAGATAATAAGTTTATTTCTAGCCTGTATGGCAACAAGCAAGTAATAACATGTTTATATCATTTGCAATGACACAAGGAAAGCAACTACTCCCTACAAGTAATACAAGATGCAGCAAATATTTGTCCCACCCAGTTTTTTCTATATTCAGGAAGCTAGCCTATATTCTGAAGTATTTAATTTACTTCCTGAACCAAGATAATAGTCACTGCTTTTAAGAAAAATAAATCCATGGATTATATATTTAGATAATGCCATTCATATTTAATGTGCAGAATTTTAAAACAGACAAAATTAAGTAGGAGTTTTGATTTTATTACATATATACACACTACTTTAAGGAGATCCATCTGCATTTATGAATACTTCACAGATTACTCTCTGAGTGCAAATTAGAGAATAATTTATCTGATGCCAACTAATAAATGAAACATACACCAAGAAGATTTGTAAACAGTTTAAAATTGACTGTAGAGATCTTTGGAGACACTTCATTATTATTTTTTTTAATATTATATGTCCCCTTCTCATGGCATGATCTGTCAAAGCAGCAAGGAGACAGATAATTTCAAGAGTATTCCCCTGATTCCCAGTGCAATAAGCAGCATAAAAGTAGATAGCCAGCCACCTGCAAGTACTTACAGATGAAATTACCTGCAGTGAACTCAGAGGGAAGAGCACATGTTGCAGGAAGGCAGAGCTTGGAGGCAGCACAGCCAGGCAAGTCGTGTGCATCTGATTTGCTAGCTCAGTGTCCCGGGCAGCGTGGCTGTTAACAAGGAGATGGTTCAATTTTAGCAACAGGGAGTCCTCTTGTGCTGATGTGCAGCTTGCAGTACATGAAGCAGGGGCAGTCGGAGGAACGCTTCCAGTGTCCTTTCGTTTCTTCACTAGATGAGCTTGGCAAGAGAAGCTCGTGGACAGGGAAAACAGAGGGGCTGCCTGATAATAAAAAAGAAAGGTGCTTTGGGGCTAAGAAAAGTGAAGGTCTTCAGAGGCATTTCCATCCAGAAAGGGGGCTCTGAGGAAGAGCTAGGGCTGCCTACCTTTCAAGCAAGACATTGTCTCATCTCACATTAACATTTTTCTCCCCGAGTGTAGTGCTCTGTTTCTGTGAATAAGTCATATTTTATTTGGGAGAAGCCTTTCTCAGTTGCTGTCCTTACCTTCTTGGTCCTGTCTGCAGTCTCTGGCAGATGTCAGATCCGGTCAGACCTGCTGCAGCAGGGTGGCTGGGTGTGGAGGAGCCAGGGCGGTGGGTGGGAGAACACTGATCTCCACCTGGGGGGGAGGGAAGGAGGAAGGGAGGGGAGGGCACAGCCCACCATGGGGCGGGTGGCTGTGGGACAGGCCAGCCAGGTGTCGCAGGGGCAGTTTAGCTTGTAGGTATGGAAATAGCTACTCTTGCACGCTATGCTCCTCTGAAGCCAGGGTAAGCAGGCGGTGGTCATCCTGAAAGAAAACAAAAAGAAAAAAGCTCCAGATGCGTAAGCTGTACCAGAACAACTAACCATTCTGTAATGAGCATACAATAGTTCTCAGCTGATAACCATAATAAACAGGACAGCAAGTGTTTAGACAGTCCTGGCCTCTTTCTTCAACGTTATGCTATAAACTAGATTTCCAAGGAAAGGAGCTTTTCAAGTAGTACACCACTTCCTTGTTTAACCCTAATTTTAGTGTTAGCCATAGAAATTTGAATTGTGTCAAAACTTACTCCAACTTCCATCCTTGAATGAAAATGGAAAATTAAGTTTCATTGCTGTTTAAACATAATGAATGAAGTGGCTACCAAAGATGTTCAAATATCTGTGGTCAAACAAGACATTTAAAGAGCAAGTCCCAGTAGGTGCTTTAACGTATGTGTCTTGACTCACTGAAGTTAATAGTAAGATTTCCATTTCCATGAGTGAGAGAGACATCAGTCAGTCCATTTACTGTGCAATTTCCTGGTCTGGGGCTGGACCAGGGTTGTTCCATCTGGTTACCTTAGCAGATGTGCATTCAGTAGGTCTTGTCCCATTGCAGCAACAGATAAACATTTACCAGGGAGAAGCCAGTTGAGGAAGCTTCCCAGTCTCCTCCACCACCACTTCCCGTCTGTCTCTCCTTGCTCCCCCCATCTCTTAACAACTTCATAGCACAGACTCCCACATCACTTCCCTGCAAAGCCCCTTCCGAATAAACCTGGCATGTATTCAGTCCTGAATGGAAAGGCAGGCCACCCATTATTAGATACCACTGAACAAAATATTTTATTTGAAATTATTTGTTTTCAGGAAAAAAAAAAAAGCACCCCCTGTCAAAACACTCTCTCTGTACTTGCTTGTTTTTTCTAAGTCTGGAAGCTGAAAAATGTTATCTTTCTGCTTTTCGGAGACTCCCACAGTATGTGTGTGCCCTTTTGTGCTCACGTCCAAAAATCTCAACATTTTCTCTCCACCTTGTCATTAGCCAGCGACTTCTAATCATTCTGTCTTCCTCTGAGCTCACAAGCATGGAGAATCAGTGATTGAATTTCAAGATGGAGCCTCCTATTTCTGAAAGGATTGCTCAGGAAATGACTCTCATTGTGTTGCTTTTTTGTTTAACTTTCCAGTAACTTCCTGCTAAGAAAGATCTTACGTTCCCTTACTATTCAGTCACAAGCACACATAACGATGTATTACTATCTTTAGAATATTACGTCTCAGCTACACATTGCTTTAATGACACACACGTAATTGCTCTCAGTCAGGACCATCAACCACTATTACAAATTCATTTGTTACTCACATGAAATCGGAGAAGCAAAGTACATATTCTGGGCTTCAGGGATGGTGTGAATATAGATAGAGCATTCAGGGTCGGGCAAGAAAGCCCCACGTATGATTCTGTTTGGGCCACACACAGAGGGTGCATCGATTTTCTAACATGGCACTGGAAAGTTGTCCCAGCTGAGCTTGAAATTATGGCCTAAGATGTAAAAGAAAGAGCAAGCTGATTAAATATCTTTTACAATATTTAGTTAACTGAAATATATCAGTGAAATAGCATCATATAGGGGAAATACCACCTTCATATATAAGGTTTCTTCAGCTTGCATCACAATTACATTTGTGATTTCATGTGAATAACTGGCGTAATAGAAAAAAAATGTGCCAGACTGAATTTATAAAATGTAAAGCAGATAAAACCTTTATGTTAGCTTTTAAGTAAAAACATGTGATTCCAGCAGTACTGTTGATGTTAACAGAGTCAAGGTTATGAACAATAAAGGATAGAATGAGTAAAATAGGTTTATGGCATGAATCACGCCGCTGAGTTAACACTTAGAGGAAGCAGAGATGATATATTTATCATTGTAATGTGCACTTCATGACTCACCCAAATGCAAAAAAATAAAGTATGTGAATGATTAGGCAATGAAGATAGGTGTTAAGGAGGGAGGGACAATGGAAAATATTAAGCTTATAAAAACAATGTGACCTATTCATTAATTTGAAGATAATCTGTTGCTTTTCTAATTATCCTAAAAATAAACAGGGTTTTTTTCTTTATGAAAGACAATTCCAACAATTTGGATCACAGTCAAATGTGTTTGAATGACAGGCTGCATAAAATGATTTAAGGCTTTATTTGGCACATATTTTTCATGTGAATCAGCGTGCTTATTTTTCCTATGATTCCTCACCTCTATGCTTATAGGACCATAAATCCAGTGTTCAGAAGCTGCATGAAGAGTGGCAGCTGTAACATCTAAAGCACCAAGCCAAACCTGTAGCATCAAAGGTTTTTCTACCAGCTCATTTTGGGGATTACCGCCTCTGCAGATTTGGCTTTTGTTGAAACCTTGTTTTATGTATGACATACAACTTGCCAACTTAAAAAGGTCAGTTGCATGAAAAACATGCAACAGTAGATAGTTGTTTGGTACTGCCAACTCTAAATTGGTTTTTTTTCTGTTTAGAGCTGGAATTGTGGTTTTCACCATCTGCCTATTTCAAACTCCTCTTGGTTTCCTCCAGTCTACATGGGGTAGGACAATTCAAGATCTGTCTACCAAATGTGAGTACCTCAAATGGGGCTATCAGCTGTTGTGCTAGTTGTCTGAGCTACCCTTCTAGTCAGTGGAAAGAAAGAGGGTCTTCCAAGATTCAAGTAGTTTCATCCAAGGTAGGATTCTAAAGCGCATGAGATGAATCATGTCTCCAAGCACTTACTTCTTTCCACTGTAAGGCAGGATGACAGGAAGCTGGCTCAGGGGTTCATGCCTGAAGTCAGGAGAGATGAGTTCCACCCTGAAAGTCTGATCTGAGACTGAGTAACTGTTTGGGGAAAAGTTACAGAGGGAGGACACAGTAAAACACATCTCAGGGTTACAGGGCATGACTATGCAGTATGCGTGGATTTTTGACAGGTCTAATTCATTTATCTGTTTCCTCCAATGTTTAAAAAAACAAAGAAAGATACTATAAGAAAGAGCGGCAGGAAGGAGGGAACTGATAGCAACCAACATATGGAAATGTGAGGGAAGAGACATGTGAGAGGTAGGCTGGGAGAGAAGGTCATGAGGGACAGAAGATGTAAGGGAAGACCTCATTTGGCCATTATCATACAGGGACTGATAGTTTCCTGGGGGTCTTGTGACCCCAGTCACTTCAACGGATGTGCACAGGCATAGCTGAGGGCATCTCATTGCTAAGCATGGATAAAGTAAAGTTGAGTGAATCCATGCAGATAAGATCAGAGCTTGTCTGAACCAAAACTGTAACTCTTACTTTTAGCATTTCTCTCTTGCACATCTCTGCTTACAGAGCCTGAGAATGGTAAAACTGAAGCTCCCAGGGCCAGGGGTGTAAGAAATCTTTCTGATTTTTTCATAATCAAGAGGAACCAGAAATCACTCACAAATACAGAAACCTGATCTGGGGATATTTCTAAAGCAATAAGACCAAGATGCATGTCTTGGCAATCTTTCCATCACTAGCTTGGAGATGCTTGCCATAACGTTTCCGAATGGATTTTAAGGATACTTCTCTTGCACTTAGCAGAAGGCAGAACTGAACAAAAATGTGGTGACTTTGTTTTTTCAAAATAGATTTGGTGGTGTTCATTGGCATGGAAACAGATGTTTTCTCTGTGCATCAGCATGCCTGCTGACTTATGTAAGCAATAATCAAGATGGCATTAAAGCACAGCTTCCATCTCCTTTGTAAATGGTGAGCTTTATTTATACTTACATTGTCTTAAACTGATGTGCTTAGAAATCTCCAGCCTGATGGTGAATTCAACAGACCACAAATACTTTTATAATCCAGATGTAATCTGGATTATGTCATCTAGATTAGGTAGAAATTTACCACAAAAAAATGAACCTAGCTGTATTCTGCAATGCTAATCATGCAGAATAACACCATGTCATTGCAACATTTCCACTGCACTTTCAAGGATTAGTATTTGCATGAGTAACGGTCGGAGAACAGGGCCAAGAATAAATGTAATTTTTAATAGACAGCAATCTGGAATCTCTTTATCTACAAACCTTAACTGGATAGCATGAAAAAAGTCACAATCCTGGGATATTAGGAATGTAAATATTCAAATTGCATTCCTTTTGAAAACAAACTCTCCTATGTATTTTGTTTTTTAAAAAATTTAATTGAAAATAGACGTGGCAACACCTTAGGTCATGAGAGGAAAGGAATACCTCATACATAAAGTTTCACCTGAGAGATCTGATTAGCATAAACCACTGATGAACTCAGCTGAAAACCTTTTATGAGCTGCTGGGTTCTCCATTTAATATCATAATATTTGTATCATGTACTGACTTTTGTTCACTAAAGTGAGAATGGTTAATCTTTCCAGAGAAAAAATATTAATTAGGTGCAGTCAGATTAACAAACCAGTAGGGAATAGGGATCAGCTAGACAAAAGTACTTTCTATGCTTCTTTTAGGAAGATACTTACTAATCAGTAGTGTTAGCAGGAATGATAATTACTCTGTTAATTCTCTGGACTGAGAGCTAGGGGACTGAGTTTAGTTCTGGGCTGTGTCCCAGACATCACATGTAATCTTGTGCAAGTCTCTTCAAAAGTGGCCTTCTGTTCCTATTTTCTTGATTTCTGCGTAGTTGGCCTGGATTTCAGACCTGCCAGGTGCATACAGGTCCTGTTGGCTTTTATTGAAACAACAAGCACATAGCAGTCTTGAAAATGAGTTTCCAAGACGTGTCAATTTGGTTAATCAGAAGTTAAACAACTCAAAGCTAATGACTGCTTGGAAACGTGGTCTTAGTGATGTTGCCTCAGTGTCTTCTTTTGCAAAATGGACATAACATTTTCCATTAATTACTTAACAAGAAGCCTTTCATAAAATCACTTCATCCTATATATTTTAATGTAAATATATCAGCTAAAAGGGTGGATGAGGAGTGACTTATAAACATTTTTAGATACACAATTGCACATCAATTGCTGCATATGGAAACTTATTCCTTCCAGATTTCGGTAATGAAAACAAAGTATGTGTGAAAAATGGCTGTGGGGCTCCACTAAATCATTTACCCACAGTGTTTGAATACTGTTTCCCATAAAGGAGCAGAAACATTGTCAGTCTTGTGACTACAGTACTGAGGAAGGTGAAAGATAGCATCTTTGGAATGAAACTGGAGAAATATGACTCATCCTTTTTTTGTCGCTTGCCAAGCTTACCTTGACATTTATTTCTTTGCTGGAGTGCAGAACATGTTTACAGAAGTTTACTCCATGCAAATGCATCTGGATTTCCTCCGAACTGTCAGCAGCTTGTACAACGAGAAGTGAGATTTAGTTTACCGCTCATGGAATATTCTTTGTTCATGATGGTAAATTAAATGGTAATGTGGGTCTGAACGTTGACAGCATACATGGGCAGCCTCGTATTTTGGAAACTTCATATCCCAAGGAGAACTCTGTAACATCCCCCTGTCTTTAGAGGATGAAAACAAAACTGAGAAGTGAGCTGGCTCAGACCTATCTGGGTAGGGGCTTTGCATCTTAGGCCGTGTTTCCAAACGACAAACACTGCAGAATTCCTGCAAAGGTTATGACCATTTAACACGGTTTAGAGGGTTTTTATTGTTTAGGCCAAGTCTGCATGGAAGAGTTGGGAACTTGTATTCCTTATCTGTTTCAATGCAAAGCAAAATGCATTTGTTTAAACAAATCATTAGTGATTTACTCTCTACAAGGAATACACATGCAGTTAGGGATCACCTCTTTGGTGAGGGAGGCTAATTTTCTTCATTTCTCTTTTACTGGAGTGGATATGAAGGTACAACCAAACCAAAACTTAGTTTAGTTTAATATGGTAATGTGCTGATACAAGCATAACCAGCTTTTGGATGGTTTCTGCCTTCTGAACACATGTTCGTAAGGGTTTTACATTCATAACCGGGCAAACATATTAAATGTAATTAGATTCATGCAGTTTTTACAGTCTAGACAAACTATCTTGGTGCCATAAAAATCAAGGCAATTCTCTTTACAGTCATAGGCATTAAATGCAATTGTTGTGCAGTCACAAAGCAGTCACCAGTGCAAAAGTAAGGAAGACTGTCCCTAGTTTAAAGGATCCAGAGTCCTAAAATGCCTTCCCATTTAGACATTTAGCAGTATTTGCAGGTATGTGTCTTACTTCTTCATCAAGTATTTTTATCTTGTAATCATAGTGTCAAAGCAAAACCTTTTATATTACTGCATATGTTATAGAAGAAATAGCATAGGTAGTATTTCTGTCATTTACGCAGAATATGGTTCTCATGGAGAAGCATCTAGACATTAAGCAACATACTTTGCATAATAACATTTACTTGTTACTATGTTATGATGACATAACAGAAGAAGTAACCCAATTTTTTCCACCAACTCTATATTACTTAGAGAAGTTATTTACTCCTGCCTACTTCACATTTATAAAATGAAAGGAAGGAAAATGTAAAAATTGTATAATTGCAAGAGCAATTTCAGTGACAGCAGCATCACAGGCATATTGTATAACCACTTTTGTAATTAGTTTAACGAAATTTGAAGCTGCTGTAGTATATAATTTAACTCTGCCAGATAATTGTAGCCTGGAT
The DNA here is from genome assembly GCA_034008185.1 of Gorsachius magnificus. NCBI lineage: Eukaryota > Metazoa > Chordata > Aves > Pelecaniformes > Ardeidae > Gorsachius > Gorsachius magnificus. The sequence continues at coordinate 173,870,454 of CM067081.1, forward strand.
TGTATCTCCTGTTATTTGTTGTGTTTGGTAAAGACGATTATATATGTTTAAGTTCTCTATTTTGTATACTTCTGTTTGATTTTAATGTTGTATACGGTTGACTACAGAAGTTGCTCTGTATTTAATGCTTTTGCTGCATGGCTGTAAGCTGAACTACCCAAATAAGTAAGCAAATGGGCCCAGAGGGTTGCATGAATATGTGATACCTGTCAGTCCTCAGGGACCCATACTCCAAATAGGGTATGTTTGTTCATCTGTGAAGAGCAGTGCCAGGCTTCTTGATTTTGAAGAGAACCACCCTCTTTGAAGAAAATTATATGCATAATTTGGGTTAATTTCTTATTGTTTATCCAGTGCTTCAACTTTGAGAAAGTTAATGGAGAATGATAAGGAGCTACTTTAAGGTGTATCATTTCTTTAGAGTAGTACCAAATATTTTTTAGGTAAAGTGTGCTCCTATCTCTTTATGTGGTAATCTTCTCCAGGAATGTATGGACTAACTCTGATTTTTGTATGTGAGCTCCTTCTCTCACTTTCAGCTAGGTGATCAGAAGAGCCGTACTGCTGAGGAACCAAACAGATTAAGGACTAATTCTCATTTACATCTCCTTCTGATAGTTCAGGGTCAAACTTCCACTATGAGCTATGAACCTGCTCACTTAATGGAGCCAAAGGCAGTCATTACCTCCTCAGACCATTGCTTGTAATCACGAGTTTCCCAGAGACTTTTAAGTGCAACTTTGGGGATAGTATCTGACCTGAATATTCTCTGACCTCTGTATGCTTTCAAAACGTCCTGTACAAACACAGCAACTGCAGGAACTTACTGATGTACAACACGGTACTGATGTTCCCTTGTATTTTGGGAGCCTCGTGCCTTCATGCCATTTATTTCATTAACCAGCAGAGGACTGAGAGTTAGTTTTGATCCCTGCATGATTAGACCAGCTGAAAGTTTTCCACTATGAATCAGAACCAACCTCAAGACCTCATTTCTCTGACCTGAGTGTGCTGTCACCAAACATGCCTCCAATGTTGGCTCAAGAACGTACATCTTCAATAACGTCCTCTTTTTTTTTTTTTCAAGATTTGACCTAGCAGACACCAAGAAGCTAATGCCCATTTCAGAAGGCATGAGTGCAATGACAGGAACAGCGTAGATAAATCTACCTTTTGGCATTTCCATTAGCTGAAACCCTATTTTTAGGTTCCCCGTAATCTAAGTGGAGGGTCCTGATTTAGGATGTCACCGTAGAGGGCATTTCCAGGCTAGAAATGCTTTTCATCTGTCCAGGACAGTCACAAAAGACAAGGAATCCCCTCTGTACTCTGCCTACCTGTTGCAGAATTGCCTTGTTCCAGCATTTAGCAGCAGAACCTTTCTTTAAAGGTGTCATCAGCTCTCAGTACTGCCACTGCGCCTGGTGCAGGTCACCATGGCATCAGTCTGGGCAGATTTACTCTGTCCCCCAACACCTTCCACCTAGGGCATCAGAAAGCAGCTGATAGATGTCATCTCTTCAGCAGACCCCCATCTCCTCCCTTGGTTCAAGTAGATGATTACACTCAAAGTGATAAAAAAGCCCTAGATCTGAAACTTCCCTAAATCAGAAACTATATGTAAAAAAGAGTTAATATGTGTGAGATGGTTTAAGGTCTTAGGACAATCTACTTCAGAAAACCGTATTAATTTACTTAGCCCAGATGCAGCAAGTTTCTCTGGCCAGACGTGGGCAAGGGATCAGGCTACAACTGCTGGCTAGTCATAAGAATCAGCCTCTTCTGGGGAATGAAAAGACTCCATCTTAAACTTCCAAGTTTCTCTTTAACAAGAAGCCTAAAGGGATTTCAAGTTAAGATGATGGTATCACTTAAAAGAAACTCAGGTGGAACGCTCCAGAGAAGCAGACTGGCTAGAAACAAAGCTGCCCGAGTCCTACAAGGTTAACAGCAATATGTTGTTAAAACAGTTGCTAAGAAATATTTTCAGTAGGGGGGATGATATTAAATGCCAAAATGTACACAGTCACTCCTAGCATATGTCATGTAAGCCTAAATAATTACAAATGCATGGTGAGCATGCTGCAGATCACTAAACTCAGATTTCTCTACCAATACCTGGACTGAATCTGTGGTAAACCACCTTTACAGCATTCCTTATGTCTGTTGCAGTTCTAGATCAGATAATTATATCAAAGCCTTATTACTCTGGTAGTTGACTAACATCTGCTCGCTTGCCACAACAAACAAGCTATAGGATAACAATGTAATTTCTTTTGAGAGAGCTTAGTTGGTGCCTCCCTTGGGACCAGAAATCTGCAATTCAAACTTCACAATTTCTTGCTAGAAATGTTGAGAGGGGTGTTTATTAGATTCCTATTATACATTTGATTGATTCATTTTTAGAAATTAATAGAGGGCCATATCAGTCTGTATTTACACACCACATGAACTGTATTACTCCACAAATGGTCTCATTGAAGTGACTGACATACTTGCAATATGGAAAAACTTGTGATGAAGAGGGGTGTTACAATACATGGTCCAGCTCTTGTCTTCTCAGTTGCTAAGAAAACTCTTATCAAAGGACAATCATTGCAGTTGCTTTGGGGTGAAAAGACACAGAAAGTCCAGTGAAAATTTCCAGTTGTGCTGTGGATTTGAAGATTGGACTGTATTTCACAGACCTCCCAAGTACTCACTTCTCAACAAAGCTGTGAACTACAGATGCTCTACCAATTTTTAGGTTTGGGTCTACAAAGAATGTAGAGTAGTAAATGAGGTTCCAATGCAGCACGTAATTCTTGCTTTATCACTGGTACAAAGCACATACACCTTTTAAAAACAAAGAACAGTATTTATCATCATATTTTGAAGTTTTCTATTTGATAATTTTAATCATATGTACTAGTATTCCTTCTTTATGCAGTGAAAAGAGCTGCTGATGGGACTCATCACTTCCCTATTTAAATGCTATTATGGCATCCAGCTATCTAAAATTCTAATGATGTGTATAAAATTTGGTCCAAATGCAAGCACATGAAAGATATGTAGGAAAAGTTAATTAAAAATCTAGGCCATAGCCATTCTGTATCTTTTGTGTACCAAAAGCATTGAAAACAATGGTGTCTTGATGAAATCCTTTGATTTTTAGTAGATAATAGCAACTACTTTTAGAAATCTTTTTCTTTCTAAACCGTCACATGGCTTAGTATCTATCATTAACTACCTCCTACAATCCATTGACCTTACTGATGCAACAGACTAAGAATATACTCTACCAGTTCTTGGCTTTAGTCAAGGGAGAGATAAATAGTGTCAGTAGGTATTACCACTGAGGTAAACAGCACACAAAGACGTTATAGCTTCACAAATTTATCCTGAATCGATGCCATGAAGACCCATGCCACCTTTGCAGTTCCCAGGCTGAGCAAGGTTGAGCTAAGCCTGTACTTGACTGGGAATCCTCCAAGAAAAATGTATTGGACCCTTCCTTCTGACTTGTTATGAAGCATATTCCCCCACCGGTTGCTAGGAGGCAGCATGCAGTTCGAGATGTCTCTTCTAATGGAACTGCTATGTATTTCCTACTCTAAATTTTTGGGTAGCCTGTTAACTGCTTGCCACCTATTATCCCAGAACTGGGAGAGCAAAGTGATGCCTAGCTAGGAAAGGTACTTCTTTAACTATGACTGTAGGCATCATGAAGTCTTAGCAGATACAGATATAATCATGGAGCAAATACAGGATGAGGCAGACAGCTTTACCCACCTAACAGCAATTATTCGGAATTGCATGAAACTTGCCATATCCTCCATGTGTTATATGATCACTTGTGATCATACCAGGATAAAACTTAAGCTTTAAGACTCTCTAGTCCCCTGAAAGCAGAAACCCTCTGCTGCTGTTGAATTTTATGTTGGTGGAAGCCGTTCGTGTAATTGAAGCCTGTGGTGTTTCCATTCAAAACACAGACCGAGGAATCCAGACCCAAATCTATCCTAGTGCAGCCAGCGTAATGTACCTTATTCTTTGGATTAACTGGTTCAAAGCCTGTTGAATTTAATGGCAGTCTCTCCACTGACCTCAGGGAGTGCTGGGCTGCACTTTGCATTTGGAAACTTATTTGCTAATAAGCCTGTAGGGAGTAAGTAAGTGCACACTTGCCAGCGGCTCACCTCAGCAAGAGTCTAATTTCTCTGGAAAGAAAAAAAAAAGTAATCCTAGCATGGACTCGCTAAAAAGGAGGGTTTGTATAGAGCATTAAGGCAATATTGTTTACCTTTTCATAAATGAAAGCTTTAAGATTCAGTCAGCTGTGTCTTCTTTAATAACTTTCCCTAGCAAGTATTTATGAGAATGGTAGGAACGTGAATACACTGTAATTCAGATAATGGACCATTGCTTGATAATATTTAAAGATATTTTTCATGATCTAATAGCCAAAGAAATTATAGGCAAATGTACCTTTGGGAAATTAAATTTTGCCATATTGCAGAGTTTCAGATAACGGAAGATGAGCAGCTGAATTTTGTCATCTATTTTTTTCCTGATTATTTGTATGGAAAATAGATTACTAACCATGATTAGCTCTCCATCATCACACGGCCTCTTCCTTTATATCAACTGTTCAATGTCAGAAAAGTGAAACACATGAAATAGAGTTCTGGCAAGACTCTTTCTCCATCATGTCATTAAAATTTTATATTCAGATGCAGCTTTTTGTGTGAAATAGCTGTATGTACCGATGTATCTCAATTTTTAACTATGTGACAAAACCAGCTATTGCATAACTCAGTGGGGTGGGTTTGCCCTTAAGGAAACAGGACAAAACAAGTGGAGCTGGAACATGCTGTGAGCGAGACTCGCACACCCGTGTGCCGTGTGGCACTGTGCTCCCTTCAGGAATGCTGTCCCGCTGGAGCCAGCGAGAGACCCATCCAGGAGGAGGGCTCAGCACCCAGCCCAGAAAAAGCAGTAACAACAAAAAAATCATTCACACACATTTGTGGCAGGTGGTTTTGTTCACATGCATTAGGTACACAAGCCCTTACAGCAAAGGAAGGCTATCGTTTAAAATTATTCCCGTGTATCCACGGGAGAGAACCAAGTCTGATGGTGAGGAAAGACCTTTTCCAAGAGCGCTGCCAAGGGATCTGCTTTATGGCAAGGGCACGAGGCCAGGGTATATATTTCGTCACACGTGAGATTCTCTGATTTTGAGTCAACCCGTTCAGACAGAAATAAGTCAGAGCACTGTGTAGCAATAATTGCTAGCTGAGGCACTAATTGGAACAAATTGCCCTTAGGGGGGAAAATAAAAACAAGAGGATACAGCTTCCCATGATCTTTGCACTGCTGAATCCATTTACAGCAGCGAGTTCTCTGTCACTGTGGGCAGGGGCAGTGGTGGGCTCGGAATCAGTGCCAAAATCAAACGGCTCCCAGCAGGTGCCATGAGACCACTCTTTGTGGTGGGAGAGAATAAGACAGGCTTGAAGACTGGTATTGCTTCTAAGGTTATATGGCTGGAGAGAAAAAATTAAACCTTGAACTTTTTCATTCAGTATAGAGATGATAAACAATGCACCATAACAATAGGACCTTTCCTGTGCAAGGAGCATACTGTAGTAAAGCAAGAAATGTTGTCTGGTTTCTTATGTACCCTGGAGAAAGTTGTAAAAAATATTTTTTGCATGTTCCACTTGTACCATTTCCTACTCCTAAAATGATGACTGAGACCAGCAAATTGCATTTTCTTCTGGTGTGGTCCTAAGGTTCAGAAGTGCCCAGGGTCCCATAGGCCTAAACTGTTCCCTAGGAACTCTAGGCATATTCAGCCTGCTACATTTCCATTTCAGTCTTTTTCAAAATGTATTTGAATAATCTCACTGGGAGATTTTCTCCCCTGGATTGCCTGTGGACAATACACACTGTGCCATTCTATTTTTCTGGGAATGAAATAATTTTTTATGGCTTATTTTCCCAGTTCTTTCTTGAATGTATGCAAGCTTGTAATGACACTAGATAACTTAGCCAATGCTGAGCTCCATAATACTGTATGTACTCAGCAATAGGTCCCGTCCTAGTTTGTTTATCGTATCCTGAACAGCAAAGATTCAGCTACTGAAGTCAGTTTGGTAGCTCCTGAAAGAGTGAGTTCAAGTAGCAGCAGCATCAGGGACAGTGCATTTGAACTGCAAAGCACATCCAGACTGATGGGTCCACTGGTTTGGGAATTTATGGACCTTTTCCCTGGGAGGTTGAAGGGTGCTCCTTTTTTTCGGAGAGGCTATATAAAGCAACGCTTCCACACTCCTCCAAAGTTAGAAGTTAATACATTCTGGTTTTTCTGATGGCTGAGTATAGAGCTGTAGGACTGAAAATTTCTTAAATATCTATACCCCTCTCCCGACACAGGATCAGCTCTGTGTATGTGTCACTTCTGGCAGATGTTTGTCCAACCACTTCTAAAAGGCTTTCTATTATAACAATCCTACAACCCCTCTAGCAATCCATTCTAGTCCTCTATTCATATTTGAAAACATTAGGTATTTTTCTAATATCTAACCTGAATTTTTCTTGTTGACTACCTCTTTTCTTATGCATTGGATTTATCTCCTCTTTAGCAACTTTTCTATGTACTGAAGACTCTTACCATCAGCTTCTTACATCTTCTTAGGTTAACAATGTCAGCAGATTCAGTGTTGCCCCTGGACCGTGATCTTTTGGAAATCTAAAAAGATTTTGTTGTTGTAATTCTAATTCTCTAAGGGTATAAAAACTGGACACAGAGACAACACGGTGAACACAGAGCTCTAGCTGAGCCTGTGCCTGTGCTGAGCAGAACATGGCCATAGGTTTTATTTTGTGGTTATATGCCTTAGTTTGCTATTTTCCTTTTTTTCTATAATAGCCAGGCATTGCTCAGTCTCTAACTCACTATCATTTCTAGTTCCTTTCCTGGGAAATTGCTACCTAAACACTTGTTCACCATTCACAAAAATGTAAATTGGTCAATAATCAATGGCTGAAATGGCTCCAGGGTGGATGGGGGCAAGCAGCCATAGACTTTTATATCTCATTCCTGAACTGCACAAACATGGAAAGGCAATAATTAGAATCAAGTCAATAGGCATATGGGCAAATACAACAAGTTTCTTCAGAGGGAATTTATACCTCGGAAGTCTTTCAGCATTCTCTGAAGGTCTCACTCAACGTGTGTCCAGGAGGGGCTCTAATTTGTTACAAAATATATTAACAATGTTCCTCACAAAAACTCCTAAATAAACTAAACTCTCTATTTCCATAAGTTAATAATGGGTTAAAAGTTAGGAAACAGTAATTAGAAATAAATGTCCAGTGTTTACAACAGAGAGAGTTCACTAGTGGTTTTCCACAGGGTTCTGTGCTAGGACTTCTGTTGTGAAATATATTTATATATGACCCTGAAAAGGGAAGAGAATAAGGTGACAAAGTTCACTGACTAAAATTATACAGGGTAGTAAAAGAAAAACTATCTGCAAGAGTTCATACTGTGTTCTCGCACAATAAAATGGTAGATGATGTTAATAAATGCAAAATGATGCACAGGAGGAAAACCAGACAGTTTATATGCACAGTGACTCAATATTACGGCCTAGTAATCTCTAGGGATCTTGCAGTTATATTAGATGGTTCTGTGAAAACATCAGATCAGTGGTAGTCAACCAAATGACTGCAAAAAAGCGAACTGAGGAAAGCAAGCCAAAAACAAATCAAGAAAATGCTGTCATGCTATAGTTTAAACTCATGGTGTAGCTACCTCTTGAATCATCCCTTTCTTCTACCTCAGGAAGAGTATCTTAGAACTGGAAGGGTTACATGCTGACCAAAAAGAGAGGTTGAAAGATACAGCTCACTTTCCATACAAGAAGAGATCAAATAGTTGGGATTAAAAATAGATGCTGGGGTCAAATACAATAATCTATATAATTATGAGTGATGTGGAGAAGGTGAGCAGAGATTTATCATTCATCATAAAGCAAGAAATAGGGGGAGGGCTCAAATCATGAGACAGAAAGAAGGAAATATTTTTCCACACAGTCTGCAACAGGATGTTGTTGGTGCCAAAAGATTAAGTGGGTTTAAAAACAATTAGATACATTTCTGGAAGAAAGAAATCACTAAGGAAGAGGAGATCACCTTTTGCTCATGCAGTCCCTGAGCCATGGAGTGCTGGGAAAACTAAGAGTATACCAAGGACACATCATTATGTGTTGGCCCTGGTTTTATATTCTTCCATAAACAACTGCTTTGACCACTGTCAGAGACAGGAAACTGGGCTAAGTAGAGCCTTTGGTCTGACCCAACCTCGTTATTCCTCTTCTCTTATGTTCTTCTGATTAATTTATTTTCTGCTTCATTGACTCAATCTTCAGTCTGTGGGGCCCGTTACCTTGTTATAAAGGAAATTAGATAGACACATTATTCTTGACAATTCCTCAGGGGCTGCTACTCCTTACTCCTTGCTTTGCTATCTGCTCAGAGATTAGGATATCTCTAATTTGAGCTTGTTTTTGCCAAAACCTCAGTTGTTCATATGGCAAAAACAAAATTAAATTTTACTTTGCAATAATGATTTTTTAGCCTCTAGATAAAAAGTGTTAAATTATTGCTTAAATAGTTGCTAAATTCAGTAAAGATAGATATGAGGCCTTAGCATTTAGTGTCCTGGTTAGGTTGCCTATCTGGAAATAGTGGCATATGAGTTACATTGGAACCTAAATAATATAGCTGAAAAGCAATATGAACCGCATCTTTATATGTTAATCACCAGAGTAAGGAACTGAATGTTGTTTGATCATCATCATAATCACTTTTGTTTCATACTGGCAAGATAAAAAATGGAATCCATTGTTCTGCTTCTAATAAATATATTCTTTGTTTTACAAAACCAGAAAGATCAGCTACGGCTTTTTGTATGTAGAAAAAGATGCTGTAGAAAACTGCTGGAATGCAACAAATTGGTGAAATTCGAAACATGACCACAATCCACCTCTTAACTTTCTCAGATGCTTTGCATTTGTTCGTTATGCTAGTTGGTCGCAACAGCATGAAATAAGTCATTAACTTTGATCATGATGTAGCAGAGCAGACGGTGGTGGTTGCTTCAGCAGAGAAAGGAAGATACCAACATTGCTACTGCATCTTTTTATCCATCCGTTGACCCCCATTTCGCAGTTCAGTTGCAGCACGCTGAAAAATACTGCTTCCAGCAACTGTCATAACAGTTGCAGAATAGGCAAATCGGGAATCTCAAGACGTAGGGGAAACAGTACAACAGTCACGGATTTAGTTCTGACTGAAGGATGTTGTATGGGGATGCCAAATCCCATGCTGCAAGTACCAATGATACAACAAATTACTCCATTCACCAGTTGCTTATGACACGGCCTTCTTGCAACTCAATCCCTGTCATAGCTCAAATGTATTTCTCATTCAAAGACAACATTAGGTCTTCAAAGTCCTCCTGTTTACTGTTGTTTAGATAGTTACAAGATTTTGAGACCTCTGTTACTGCTGTTTTAGATGAGGCATCCGTAATATTCTTAATTGGCTGGGTACAATTTGCTAATTTTGTTTCTTTTAATATGGTGATTACACAGCTGCTAGCAACACCATGAGTGACAAGGAATTTCAAAAAAGTCATGGTCAATGAGAGTCTGTTTAAAATTTTTGGAATTATTTTTAGTTCCCCAAATATCTAGTTAGATGTCTGTGCGGCTTTCTTGACGTATTTTCACCAGGTCTAGATGCTGTAGATGAGTATATGGCATGAGAACATATAGGTGAAACAACTGAATTCATAGGTGAAAATATTATTTTATTCTACAGTCTCATGAATTTCTTTAAACATAATGTATTCCTAAGACTAAGTTCATGAGAGAGATTCTGAGGTGCTACTGCAAAAAATTATTTTAGGTTTATTAACATCCCTTGCCACTTTTTTTCCAAAACTTGAGGTGCTGCTGAATGTCTTGGCTAAGTCAAAATTCATCAAGTTAGAGGGCTTTGGCATCAGCACTGAACATTTTCTCCTCAGTCTGAATGGTCTCTTTCAGATATGGTCCTGTAGTGAAGGTGCAAGAGCAAGGGCTGCTCACCCTGTGAGCTGGGCTGGCTCCAGAACTGAACAGAGCAAGGCCGAGTCTCTCCAGCACCCGTTTTGTAGGAGCTCACTCGATCCAAATTGAATTTGTGGTGCAAATGTGCAGAAGAGTCTTTCCTCATTGTTTTTCTGAATATTCCTCTTGTTTTCTGCATATGTAGGTGTAAATGTGTGTGGGAGCAGGGGAGGGGAATGGAGGTCATACATGCGCTTCCTGCATTCATGGTACTTTCAAACCACCCATGTTTTCTGAGGTCACGAAAAAAGTTCAAAGTGGCACTCCTCTTCCTCGCTCAGTAGCGTTCTGTGTCTCAAATCCACCCCTCACTGAGGACAAGACAGGCAGATTTTTACACTGGCTCTACATTGTTTCAGGAGCTTTCTGCATGGGGCCTTGGTGATGGTTTCCTTCAAACACGATATATAGGCATCTCCAGGAGCACGCCAGTGAGTGAGCAGCATCGACTCGTCACTATGCTTAGCCTTCGAGCTCAGCCTCGACACTTTCCTTTTGATAGTATGGCTATAACCACCAGTGGCTGCAGTGGATCTTAACTGATCCTTATATTTTTCAATACAGTTATTTTCTCCCTTCTTTATTATCACTTTTTCTATATATATCTTGCCAAGTCAAATGTGGAACTTGTTTATATCAACATTGTTAACAGCTTGTTTGTGCCATTTAGCATATGATCATGATACAAATCATATATTTCTATACAAATACTGAGTTTTGCAGAAAACCACGTAACTCATCAGGATAGCCCTGATTCTGGGATGACCATTTTACATACTGCAGCTTAGATAAAACTGAAAAGTTAAAGTCTCTTCATTCAAGAGCAAAAATTGACTGAAGGGGAAAATAATGGATGTCTGTTCTATAAGTTAATGTTTAAATTTAAAAGATTGAATTATAAGGTTAAATACCCTTAGAACTCAATGAATCTCAGATGCTTTTGAAATTGGAAAAAAAAACCCAACCAACATTTGGACTGACCAGAGCCCTGGTATCAATTCACTGTTGGGAGATTGGTTTGCCAGTTCATTTTAACTTGTTTGTTGTTTTGGTTTTACTGAGCTTACCTGAAGGTAGAAAGATACAATATCAAAAGCAGAATTATCACTCTGTTTCTCTTTTGTTTGTGTCTGTTTTCTATGTTGCTAGACAACACATTATTTTTTAGTTCATTTGCCAGAATTTAAAAAATACCACTAGAGTAGATAACATTAGAGGAAGCAAAATAACATACTGTCTCTTTTGTCCTAATAATGGGAAGGTATTTGTCTGGATAAGGTCACAGTTGCTTCTAAGTATAAATTACTTAATTGTTTTCAGTAGGGCTGTTGTGAGCTCTAGGACTAGGCAACCTAATCTAAAGCAGAACCCTCCGTCTTTGAAAGAATGTTTCTGGGGGTGATCTTTGCAGGATATAGGGACTGCTAGGTCACCAGGGACTGGACAGCTTGGGTTTTATTAATATTTTGTATGCTGGTTTTGAAGAGAACATGAATAATAACAAAACATCATTTGACTGATACTCTTTTCTATGACCATATGCTTTTTAATTCTTTAATTCTGCTGAACCAAAGGTTGTCTTCACAATAGCTGAATACACCAGCTGCAAGCACAGTTTGTGGGATGTTTTCTAACAGCCTGTTTTTCTGTTTTTAAATAAGTTTTTGTGCTATTTCCCTTATCCATGGGGTAGGAAATATCAGTAAATTCATTAGGTACACATTCCAATGGTGCATTTTCAATGGAAGTAGGGGGAGAGTGGCTCCCCATTAGCACCCCCTGCACATGTGCCTGATCCAGCTGGAACCGCGTTGCGGTGCACTCACAGGGCAGCTCCATCTTCCCAGATAAAAAAAAATTTAATTCCAGCTAAGTCTGTGTATGCCTTGAATATGGATGGACAAGCCTGTCTGCACGGCTTTGCAAAGAGCTCTCCCTCTGCATAAACACTCTCTCGCAAAGCCAAAGCTGGAGGCTGGTTCCGTCAAGATATGCACCGGTTTGACAATAAATTGCACTCCGGATGCTTTTTTAATTGCCTTATCTGTGGGCAGGCTAACCCCTGCTTTAATCTGGCTTGTATCAGCTAACAAACCCACAACTTTTGTGGGAAAACAAGCCCTGGCCCTACCCAAATCTTGTGCCTGCGCACAGAGTTTATAGAAAACTATGCAGCAGGCTGCATTAGTTACAGTGCAATCAAGGATTCACTGGGAGGGAAGAAAAGAACTCGTCCTTATGTGAACTGTGTATAAGATGCCTTTAATTCCTTGTGGGGGCTTTTGTGGTGAGGGAATATTGGAGACAGAATTACAAGATAAATTTATGCAAGTTTTAGGAGCACATTTGAAATTATTAATCAATTTTTAAATATCCCTTTTATTAGCCAAATGCATGCAACAGTTCTAAGATGGGCAAATGCCAATATTGCAAGAATAAATTTAGCATGCGCCACTATGCTAATAAACAGTTATCCAAAACACAAGGCACATGGGGAGTTGGATTTCAGGGTGGGTTGGGTGTTTGGGGTTTTTTTCCAGGTCTTCCTCTGGAAAGTTAGAGTAACCTTCTTGGGAGAAAAGAGGGCTTGCTTAGGAGCTTTTTCCAGGGCAAGCAGTCCATATACACAAACCTACACCTACAAACACACCGACATACATACCCTGCATTGCCTTGGCACCGTTATGTCCAGCTCCAGCAGAAGGCGGCCTGTGGAACAGTCTCTCAGTGGGCACGTAAGGAAAGCAGGAATATAAATAAATATTAGAATAAATATTCAGAGTCCCACTGCTTAGCTCGGGTTTTCAAGTAGCTTACTTCCAAAGGCTTGTTACATGTTTGCATTATGATGTTTGTCTTTCTTTTCTTGTCTCTGTCTTGAATCATGTTCTGTCTTTTCCCTCTGCCTGAATTTATTTGGTCCTTACACCCTCTGTCTTGAGGCATTTTTTTTAAACATCATAGTAAACTTAAATGTGGGAGCATCGATGACATCACTTTATTATGCTTTTGGTGCTCAGCAGTACTAATATAAACATTTCTGGTTTTACATTTTGATCTCAGTTGCTTAATCTTCTGTGTCTTTAAATTGGACATCAGCATGGCTGCAATCCTTAGCAGGCAATCCCATTCCTTCAGTGAGGATGCCTATTTTGTATAAAACATGTGATGTTAGAAAGGTTTGTTAGCGTATACATCAGAGACACCTAGGATGCCATCTATGGTTTTTGCTGCAGCCGATTATCTTATACAGTAGCTACAACCTGACAAATGTTGTTTAAATGCCTCAAAGTGCATCTTCAGCATGGTGCAAGGCGTTTATATATATGCAACTCCTGTTATTATCCGCACAAGAACCAGTGCAACTCTTGTTATTATCAGTATATATAAATCTACTGCATGCTTCACTCTTGGCTTCACTCTTGATACATTAACTATGGATTTATAGCTGTGCTCTAAAAGAGCAAGGATTTCTCTATAGGTACTGCTGAACATATACAGGGATATCTTTTTTTACCATGTTCCACAGCAGAAAAGTTTGCTAATATCCTGTATACCTTGCTGTAGAGCTTCAAGAACAAAAAAGGAATAATGTATAGCTGAAAAGCCTCACCAACACTGAAAGGCTCTGGAAAGCTGCAGCAGCACATAAATAACGAGCAGCCCACTGCTCTGTGCCAGCTACTACTTAGTTGGGAAACTATGCAATGATTAAACAATGAAATTAAACACATAGGACCTGGTACATTTAAATATTTAAATGTCACTTTTCATAACAAATCATACTAATGCATAACTGTGAGTCTGACCCAGCTCTAGGATGGCCTATAACACTGCAAGCAAGACAGCGAACTCTGTGCATTCCTCTACATCTTCAGTTAAGACCTGCACTCTCACAAAAAGGCAGGGCTACCTACATGAGATCTTTGCTATGAAACATCTTTGTTCATATATACTTCTCAGGGATACGACTGCCATTTTTAAGTGACAGAAGTCTGCTTTCATATAAGCATAAATCTGGAAGCAAATCCATTGACCTCGGTAGTGCTACAGGAAAATGTGAGTCTGTTTTCTTGATGGCTGTTACTTAAAATTTTCCTCTTAGCGCTTTAACTACTGCTTACATTACCTTGTTGAATAACTCCACAGCTTTCTTCAGTGGAGTTACCTCCCCCCTTCATCTGCCATTCAGGTAAACTTCATGGTGGGAGGTCTGCTCGGATGTCCTTCAGGGAAAAGGTTTACAGGTAGGAGGAAACCTCCAGTAGGAGGAAACCTCTGTAGCAGCCATGAAACGAAGAAAATATTTCTATCTCTTTCCAACAGTAGTTTCTACTCCAAAAGGGGAGGGTCTGTAGGAGTCCATTCAGTGGCATACTGAGCAGTAGTTCTCAATTTTTTAGCGATTTTATTTATGTCAGCAAAGAGCTGCTTATAAGATGTTGGCTCCTCCTTGTTTCCATGTCAAAGCTGTATTATAAGAAGCATGTAAATACATTAAGTGTGTTCCTAAAGTTAATTTCCCTTGAAAGCAATTACACGACTGTACCAGTATTGTGCAGTCACTGAGAGGGTAACTTGATGCTCTCTGTTTATGGCACCTCTACAGGGGAAAGAGAAGTGCCTTGTTAACAGCTAAGCTCACTTAACTAACAGGTTAAAACAGCACAAAAAACAAGGTAACTTGGGGTCTAACTCTGGATAATAGCTCGAGTTCAAATCGGCATTTTCTACAGCTCTGAAGTCCAGGTGCCAAGCAGAGCTAAACCAGGCTTGCACTGTCACTGCCTTAGCCAGGGCTTTGTGCAGCAGAAGGGGGTGAAAAAAGGTCACCCTGCCTTGCACAGGCAGCCTGCAGCGATGCGAATTCCTGAGTCAAGATGGTCAGGAAATGTTTTTTAGCTGAAACTACCTTTGAAACCATGCTTTAAAAAAAAAAAAAAAAAAAAAAATCAATAAAAATGGATCATTTCACAGAAGTCTCTTATCATGGGGGCATTTTCTCTTGGAGGGAATTTATCTTGATGGAAGTTTTTTAACCAGCTTTAATCCTAAAAACATAGTATTTGTGGAACAGACATGCAATAGCCCTTGGGGATTATTATTGCAGACCCACCCTGACACCTGCACATCTTCTGTTTGTTTGGGTTTTGCCCCAGGGAAAACATTTGCCCCTACATGCAAACCAAAGAGTTTAAAAGGACTTTCTATCACGGATGTTCTGTCTCACAATTCCAACCTGCATTTGTGAAATCTGTCAAAGTGTATACTAAGTGTGCGCTAAGGCCCACTGGCACATCCAGCTTCAGCTCCATCGTTCATCTTTTTCAGTTATTCTTGTGGGGTGCTTGTCTGCGTGTGTTCATGTGTGTGTGTATCTATCCATCCATCCATCCATCCATCCACCCATCCACGCATCCAATCAATCTACCTGTCTGTATCTTTTTCCTTTCATAAGATAAATACATACATAGACTGAACAATATTTTCACTTTCTGTTCACATCAGCATGAAAAAAATTATCCACATAGGTGGATAATATGGCTTTAGAGATGGCTAAGATGTAGAAACAATTTTCAATTGTAAATGACTGGTATTTGTTATAGAAAATTTCTTTAGGGCCTTTCTATAATACGAAAGGCAAGTTCTTTTTAGCCACCAATACAAGAAGTTTTTTATTCCTTTCTTTTATGAAGTCTGTCTGTCTAATCATGTATCAAAACATTGCTTTTTTCAGCAATTAATTTATTTTTTGGTTTATGATTTTAAAATAGCGAAGACTTCTTTGCCTTTATCCATATCCACTATAAAATTGATTTCTTCCCTTTGATTAATATTTATTTATCCATTTCTCCAGTCCTTTACAGTGAGCTTAGAGCAACGCACTACCTTTAACTATTTAAAAAGCTGTTCTTGTAATGGTATAGAAAAAGAAAGGGCAGACTTAGTCCATAAAGGGCAGGATGAGGTACCACAACATAGGGATCACACGATGGCACTGAGTGTGGAGGCAGGGCTTGTTGGGCTGCAAGAGTGGTGGGCACATGTCAGCATGGCTCAGGCGGTGACCCTCTTGCCCCTAGGCTAAGAGGTCATGTTCAGATCTCATTTTCTGATGCTGTGGACAGAAGGCTCAACAATTAGTGGCTTCACCTCTCAAACAAGATATTGACCTAGGGTTTCTGGAAGTTGAAGGTTCCAGGGCATATTTTGGAAAGAAAAAGGGAATAACCCCAATGCCTTGGCCAACATCCTGGTCTCCAGCATCAATAGTACCAAAAGAGAGTGTGATTAATGCTAAGTGCATAATTGCTGCCACATTTGTCTCTGCTGGCAGAAGGTCTCCTGCAAACCAGCTTTTTATTCTTTCTTTCTGTTTCTGGTTAAAAGTCACAAACTTCCCTTAACTGCAGGACAAACATTGTAAAATATGTTGGTGCTCCAATATTTTACAAAGATTATCTTGATTTATGGATATGTTTCCACTGCCAATTTTAAACTGATATAATTTAAATACTTCCAGAAGATTTCCATTCCTCTTAAAGACAACAGTTTGTGGCCTGAACTTATTCTCTTCAAACTCAACACTGCCACTCTGATAATCTCTGTAAAGACAGAATTGTACTCACTGTTCAAAGATGGCAATTCTCAGTGAAATGAAAAGCTTCTCTTGTTCCTGTTGCTCTTGAAATTTGATGTAGCTAATGCCGGAAGAGCTTAAGTGGCCAAGTTTAGTTTAATTTTCGGAATTATACTCTCCCCGAAAAGATGTGTTTAGAAAATCACTGGTTTTGCTAACATGTTCTTAAGCACATAGGAGCTCAGACTGTGGCTCAGATAATTCCCACGCTGATCACATGTGCTTCGAACTTGGCACTTTGCAAAACTGCACTAGAAGTAAACGTTACAATAAAAAATTATCATAAGCCCTATAAAAATTTAGTTTTCCAAGTGGTGAACCTGGACCATGGTAGCCATTTGGGGCAGTCAGCAGCAGCTCTACAGCTCCTGGCTGGGGAGAAGAACACTCTCTGAGCTACCTACCAGCCATGGCCTTGCAGGAATTAAATGTCTAAAAAGTAGGAAATGAATCATTAAAATGGCAGGAACTCACACTCCTAAAATGTAGGAAGTACAGAGGCGAAATACATCCACTTCTGAAACACAGCTTAACTCTGCCCTGAGGCCTGCGAGGCCAACACTGCATGTACAAGCAAGCTGCAGTTGCAGTTGTGCTTTGGAGAGAAATAATATGAATGCTGTAGTAAAGTACTTGTTTTAACACCTTCTCTTTGCTATGGCAGAGCTCAGCATCTCAGACACAGCGACCCGGAGCTACAGATAGTTGGCTTATTAGTTGGCTTATTTTCAAATACTGGGGGTCATGCCAGCACGAGGATGTTTACCCACCAGGGTTACTTCTGGCCTGCAACTGCCAGCATCACTGTTTGGATAGACGGGGTGAACAGCCAGTGCTTGTGCCTGTGGTGGCCTTCCCCGGGGAAGCCAGCAGGGTGATACAGCCCAGCATCCCTCACCCCACTGCCTGCTGTGGTGCTGCCCCAGATGGCAGCTCAGAGCCGTGCTCCGAGTCCAAAATCCCTTTTTCAGGTTGTGATAGGACATATGGGGAAAAGTTCTTGCATACCAGCCTACATGTCCTATAATCTTCTCTTCTACTGTCTTTTATTTTGCATTTCCTCTGTAACATCCATATTCTTTTTCCTGTCACGGTTCATTCTCTTCATTAATTAGCATAGAAATACAGATGGTATGCAGGTCAGTAGATGTGTTGGTATTAGAGACATGGAGCATCAGTTTGTTTTGCTTTTCTTTGTCTTGTTTTGCTTAGTTCAGTTTTGTTTTATTATTATTTGCAGAATTCCAACAATTACTAAAATGACTGGTTGCAAAGCAGTGAGAATAACTAGAGTGGACAATAAAATGTTATTGGCATTTAAATAACACCTACACTTGAATCATAGAATCATAGAATCGTAGAATCATAGAATCATAGAATCATGTTTTGTGTTGGAAGGGACCTTTACAGGTCACCTAGCCCAACCCCCCTGCAGTGAGCAGGGACATCTTTAGCCAGACCAGGTTGCTCAGAGCCCCGTCCAACCTGGCCTTGAATGTTTCCAGGGATGGGGCCTTCACTACCTCTCTGGGCCACCCATTCCAGTGTTTCACCACCCACATCCTAAAAAATTTTTTCCTTATATCCCATTTAAATCTACCCTCCTTTAGTTTAAAACCATTACCCCCTGTTCTATCACAGCAGGCCTTGTTAAAAAGATTGCCCTCATCTTTCCTATAGGCCCCCTTTAAGTACTGAAAGGCCACAATCAGGTCTCCCTGCAGCCTTCTCTTCTCCAGGCAGAACAATCCCAACTCTCTCAGCATGTCCTCGTAGGAGAGATGCTCCAGCCCTCAAAAGACCAGACCTCGACTTGGTAAGGCAAAGCTACAGGGATTGCAAAACAAGTAAAGAGAATTGAGCCTTGACGATCACCAGGAGGAGAGAGGCTATGGAAGATAACTCTCTTGGAGAGTTCACTTCCAGCCCTCCACCTTGACATCCACTGAAGGATGAGAGTTTTGATGGAGAAAAAAAGAGATGACCCTTACACTGCTGAAGACCATTATTTCATTTCTCAGCAACTGCATGGAAGCTGGAAGATCTAAGGCATTTCATCCAAGACTGCAAAGCTACCAAGTCTGTGTGGTATTGTCACCATGGGCACTATAGGGAAAGTAACAGAGGAACACAATGCAATTGGCCTCCCAAACTCTGCTTTAGAGGGAAGTAATATCACAACTTTGCCACCCACAGCCTCCTCTCTACGTTGCCAATGAAAGAAAAAGAGCTAATTTGCCAGAGTTGTGAAAATGTTACTGGATCACTGGGGACATATCATTACTGTGCACACAGCTGGTTGGGGAGATCCATGATAAGTCTTCAGAATGCAAAGGGGTTTTTTAAGCTTTTTGAAAGTCCGAAGGGGGTGACATCTTCCTAGAGTGACACATTCACATTGGCATTGTTGCCAGACTAACATCTTCCTGAGGAACCACCTATTTTTCCTATTCATCATGGAGCCACCGGGATGCAAAGAAGGATGTGAGCAATCATTGCCATGCAAAATGACTGTTTAATGTGTATTTGTAGACTGATGCTGGAAACGCCTGATAATTAGACTGTGTCTAAGTAAGCCAAAATATTTTTGTTGTGATATTTGAATGTTGCATTTTACAGAATATTTGTAAAACAAAAAGGGAAATGTTACCAGAAAAAGGGGGAGGGACAGAAATACCTCTGCTGATTTTGAACTGCCAGACGCAAAGGCAATTATCAGAGCAGACTGTGGAGATGTGTACCTGAAGGAGGCCTTAAGGGCATGCTTTGATGGTATGTCAGAATCAGAGAAATATCTGCTTTGTGCTAATTTGTGTCATTGTAGTTGGCGTGCATACAGACTGTAAATAAATTGCTGATTTTAAATGAATATGTCAGTTTGAAAAGCCAAAGTAAATCATGAACTACATAAAGAATCATAGCAAACGGAGACATTTCTCTGAAGATTTAAGCCATGAACAATGAAGATTCAAGGTACTGACCATTCTTACATGAATCACAGATTAGAGTATCATTGCCCTAGGTGTACACTGTGGCCAAGTGAAAAGACCTGGTTTGGCCATAATATGTTATCATGTGGCAGAAGATGGCTGTAACCTTGATGACGAAACTATTCGTATGGTACAGTAGCTCCTGGCAAGTAAGTTTTAGGTTCTTCTGCATCCTAATGCTTTGTAACACATTCTTTTGATTTTTGAAGGGCTGAAAACATCTTCTATGCTTCCTGAACCACCTTCTAGTTCTTCTGCCCTCTATTGAAAAGATATTCCCTTCAATTCTTAGCTTCCGCATGCTCCTGACCAAGTTAGAGATCATGTCCTCCTTTCTTCTATTTCTTCTTTCTTCTGGTTAAGTTTCTATACTTCCTTTTCAAGTATAGCACAGGAAGGCCACTGAGAAGTATGTGATGAGTGAGGACAAAACCATAAATGAGAAAACTCTTTAAAGTTTTCCATAAGGGTATTCTTAGAAGTATTTAATTTGCTTTAGATGGCTCATTCAGGACAGTTCAGCAAATCCCAGTATAATGAATACATGGAGGACGTGATCAATGGACTGCTGGATGTCAACAGTGATGAGATAACTGATTGTACTTGTGATTTTGACTGATATTTGGCTTGTCAGGGTGCCAAAGGGTCAGTGGAATAAACTGAAATGGATCAAGGACCTGTGCTATGGGACATTTCAGAGTGATAATTTTGCCAGGGTTTCATCTTATTCCTGCGGTTGTTCTGCAGCCAAGCTTATCACTGATTTTCCTCCACATGGACTGATCCATCTCTGCATGGATTGAGGAATTTCAGGGCTTCTTTTCTGAGAAAGTCAAGGAGCTAGACTTCAAGTGGCATTTTTTTCTTTAGCTCTGCACCAAGTCATACCTTTATGCTTTAGAGATGGAATTACTGGGAAAGAGGTATTTTAAAAACACGCTGGAAATTATAATGGAGAGAAAGGCGGGCTTTGAGATGTAATTGCTGTGACTTTGGGCCACAGAGTTTGAGTCAATAACACAAAGAGTCCTAGTTGTAGGAACATAGGCATTGTTGGTGAAGGACTGCTTTCATTGAGGATTAATGCAACATCCAGACATGCACTAATGGAAAAGGATCAAAAGGGAATACATGTCAGCTAGTTTTATTTAATCAGCAAACATCTGAGATTTTACCAACCAGACTTCAGACTGCACCATGGAAGTAAATGCCAAACCAGGGGTAGTTCTACTGGTAAAATCGTGGTGGCTAGGTCTTGCCTACCTATATTCAACAATAGCCACATCAGATTTGCTAAATGTTAGCAGTTGTCTTCATTATTCTGATGACATCTTGAAAAATATGCCAATCTTTACTCATCACTGTACCATAGAAACTGTAGTTATGCATGCAAACAGGGTGCTGACCATCAAGTTGACAAGGTATCTTTCTGCTTCTACTGTTCGCAGTCTACAGCCTACAGACTCTGGTACGTTAATTCCATCTATCAGGAAACCTGTCTTCATGCCTCAATTTATACATTCACTGCTCAGGATCAGCCTGAAGGATCTCCTTCAACAGTGCAACTCAGGGAGAATTTTTTCCCTGCCTTTCTTCAGGTCCCTAAATGCCTGAGTGCCAGAGGACTGGTTTATGAAACAAGAATAGGCAGAATGTGTCTCATGTCCCAGTTCAACAGATGGCCAGGCTGGAAGACATCAGAAGGCTGAGCTGGAAGAGTCATTATGTCTGGCTTTCAGGGAAAATACAAAGTCCACACTAATTATCAGCAAAGACATACCAGCATAATAGCAATTCTTGCAAACTTCTCTAATTTGAGTCTTCATCATTCAATAAAGACAGACTTAATCCACAAACCCATCTGGAAGAGCTGCTAAAATTTAAAACTCTGGAAGCCAGCTCAAATAATGGCCTTTAAAAAAAATATATTCTTCATCTCTGCTTATTATGAAACAGCAATTGCTGAATCATTTTGAGTCACTATCGCCATAACTCCATGGAAGCAATTGAGGCTTCTCTGTGCTAACGGCATATACAATACCTCCTCAACAGTAGTTTCTTTTTAAGTAAAAGTTTTTTACCCAAAGGCTTTTTCCTTAACAGACCCTCCTGAAATGCAACTCATCTTTGGAATGCTGGAAAGACTTTGTTGCACCAAAAATACTTCTCTAGCTCTTTCTGAAGAGAAGTACTCAAATCTCTGCAGTGAGCAAGCACCTCCATGTGTTATAGCCTAAAATGAGACCTTGGTCTCCTGCCAGTTACCATAGTAATAATATTTTAACAGATTCAGGACACTAACTACCAGCAAAAAGGGGCATTGCTCTTACCACATCTCCCTTGAACACCTCATGTATATTATATAAGGAAAATGTGGTAAACTAGACTGTGATTCGTTTTCCAGCACCCCCAGTGCTTCTGAACACTCCTCAAATTATACTCATTATATGGATGCTGTTTCTAAATAAGCTTTGCCAGTCTGGGTTATCTTACTTTACACCTGATTTTCTAAAAATTCAGAAATTTTACATGGTCTACACCACTAACTTAAATTATTTTAAAATTAACCTTCTTATGTGTGTCTTCCATTTTACTTTTGTTACTCTTCTTTAGAAATTCTCAGTAAACTCAATTTCTTTGGTAAAATCAGAGCTTTTGAGATAATATATTTTTAACCTGAACTTTCAAGCCTTTTCCCAAGGATTTAATAGACATGATAGCTTTTGTAAAGCAGTTATCAAATGTTACAGAGGCTGCACATGGACCAGGTGTTTTTATTATTTACATTAGAATCATACAGTTACAGAAAAATAACTTTTATTAGTAGCCAAGTTAAATAACCTCTTTTAAATCATTCATCGCTATGGCATTAACACATACTTTTGTTGCCAGACCTCTCTGTTCTGAGCTGGAAGAATCTATTTAAAGTGAGCTGGAGATGAAATGCTCTCATTGTCAGACTGAAAAGTTCATGCCTAGGGACAGCACCAAATTGTTCTGAAACACTACAAATGTAAGAACACTAAGGGTGATTTATTAGGAGCATATTTAATGAAATACAAGGTTTTAGATTAGCATCATTCACATATTCACAATAACTTCTGTAATGTCTTATTTGCTTCCAAAAAATGAAAACAAGCATCTATCTTTGGTGCCTTAAAAGAAAACGGAATTCTTCCTGCATGTAAGACCCAGGATAGCTGGTTTATATCCACAGCACACAAATGAATGTCACATAACAAAATAAAGGGGAAAGCTGCAATTCTCCAATTGTTTTCTATTGTTCTAAATACAAGCTTTAGCAGGGCTGAAATAGCAGAGTGATGTAGTGCAGTGCCCAGATGTGCAGTGATATTATGTGCATTTTAATTAAAGGCAGTGGTCCTGATCCTGCTAAGGATTTGGCCATTGATTTCCAGTGGAGCGGGAACGCTCTCTGTAAGCAGTCTTCAGTACCAGGAAGCTGCACCTCCAGAATAGCAGTGAGGTTTTGAAGTGAATTCTCTGATCATCCCCACTCACTGTGTGTTGGCTTGGTTTGCAGAGTGGGTTTGGTGCA
Organism: Gorsachius magnificus; assembly: GCA_034008185.1. Taxonomy (NCBI): domain Eukaryota; kingdom Metazoa; phylum Chordata; class Aves; order Pelecaniformes; family Ardeidae; genus Gorsachius; species Gorsachius magnificus. Next base: position 173,893,809 of record CM067081.1, read on the forward strand.
TACAAATGATACACTTCTTGGGAGAAACGAAACAGTAACATTCACTCCAAAAGCATATCTACTGCCCTCAAGGCTAATTAGGGCAGAAGGATTTTGAACCACATGAACGGTAGGAACCAACCGCAATATAAACCTAGAAATAGTTCAAGCATCACAGAAAATCCGATCTAAGGTAAAATGCCCATACAGACAGAATATCAATGTAGGACTTGGTGCCAGCCATTTCCAGACGCTGATCTGCTCCTATTGCACTGAATGTGGATGTGACCACGGTGCTAACATACGGTACCATACAGCTGATTGCTGAGTATTGAACGGGGAGTCAGGTTTCGTAACATCACACATTTCCAAAATGGATCTACAAAGCATGGGACCAACAGTGAAAGCTGTGGAAATCCAAGAGCTGTAACTAAAGCTGTGAGTAATAATTACTTCTTACAGGCGGTTGCTCTGCGAGCAAATCTCGTTTTGGATTCTGCTTCCTTCGCTTGCACCAGTTGCACGCATTCAACACCACTGCGCAGGCTGAGGTGTAACTGAAACAGCCTGGTTCACCATCCATCCACTTTACAGGCCTGCAAAGACAATGTAACAGGAATATTTAAAGTTATCCCACCAGAAGCCCAGTCCTTTCATTCCACTTTGCACTTGCGTTTTGTTGGTTTAAATGAGTGCGAAGCGGGGGATATTAATGCTGCCTGACTTCAGGCACCCGTCTTAGGAGAGCAGTCTCCTTGGACTCCGTAGTTACTCAAAAGAGAAAGACCTTTCCGGAGGGCAACTCTGGTCACCTAACTTTGATGACCGAACTCAAGATTCTGGAAACCCTCTCTAATACATGGCAACAGAGAATCAAGCCTTCTGTGAATAGAATTAGGATGTATATATACTATCACGTAAGAGTGCATTAAAATAGTGAATTAATGCATCTTAATGCATTAAAAATGACAGAGAAGCAATTATTTTTGTACAGCATGGAATTTAAAATAAACATAGTAATTTAACCAGAAACCCACGTGTTTCTTCAATCTGATGCAATAGAATTTTAGGTTGTAGAACCAGCGGAAAATAATCCCGAAGTCTTGTAAAATTTTCCTTTTTAACCTACTTCATAAACAGCAAAGGGAAGAGCACCTGCTTCAAAAAGAAAAGACCTGCCAAGCCTTCCAGCCACAGCAAGGTTAACATATGATTATCATCTGTTTACAGGGACATGATAAAGTTATCTGAAAAACACAAAGCACTGGAAACCTCACATTTGCTTTGGATACATATCCTAAACATAATGTAAGATATGACATTAGCTTTTTAATTGCTTTATTTAATGTGCAAGAAATATGAAAATTATTTGAAATTGTTGCTCTTTTTTTTCCCTGGGATTAGCAAAGATCACTGTCAACAGTTACCATGAGTGCGTTTTACAGTCTTAAGTATGTCACTGGAAGAAGAAAATTCTGTTTGAGGAAGGTATCTGACAGAAACAAGCAAATGTAGATAATTCAGCATGCAGGCAAATTCCCTTCCCTTAGACTTTCTCACCTACATTTATAATTATGTAAGAACATGTCATCCTGAAAAGCCCATCTCATCTCGTTGCTGACAGTAATTAGTCTTACTGGTAGTTTATAAGTCTAAAGGCAAGCTGGGGATGAACTGGTGCACTGCCTAAATGGCAAAGGTCAAAAGTTTTTTGGTTTTGAAGGACCAAAAGCTGGCATAGTGTCAAATGGCACTTTGGCTGAAGCCCAGCTTCCCTCATGTATACGTAAGCTTCATGGCTTTCCAGCTAGAAGCGGATGCACCACGGGAAAAAGACTTGTATCCAGTTCTGTGGCACTGCACCAGAGCAATGAGTGCTACAGACACAATTGTTGTTGTATCTCTTTTGTTAGATTAATAGAAATATCACAATTTATATATCATTAATCTCCTGGCAGTCATTTCATGGGTGCTCTGCAAAGATGTACACACCTCTGCAGCAAAATGTTTTATTATAATGACTGACGCACATGCCAGAAAGCTAACCCATCCTCTTGCACCACCTTCAGCCCTACAGGTACTGAAATGCCCAGTTCCACTGTTTATTACATCCTTTCATCCCCTTAAAAATTAAGGCTCCTGCTTATATTGAAGTAGAGGCCTTAATAAGCCTGTAAGTGTATGCATACCTATCAGGCCTTACAAGTTTCAATGGGACCGATTACATGATTGCACCTCATTGTATTGATTAATATTGTGTGGAAACAAATGTTCCACAGATTTCTTTACAGTCCTGCTCTAACTTCATTAAAATTAATAAATGCAGTCCCTTCCAGGTATGACTACGCAATGACGAGCCCAGAAAGATGACTCTTCCCTCAAGCAGCCGGTCGTTGGGTGCTGTGCCCTCAGGACATGGACCCAGCTTCCAAAACAGGTGTTGTAGCCGGCGGACAGATGTCGTTAGATCTTGGTAGATAGGTGTGTGCACAAAAGATGTCCTGAGAACAAGTACATTGGCTTGAACTCTGTTCTCTGCCTTGCCTCTGGGCCTGGTGTCTGTTGTTGTCTTTGGTTTCACCATTCAGTATCCAGCTCGCATCTGCCACCTGTTCAGCCTCAGTTCTGTCCCAGGCCGTCTGTCCTTGCTGCTGTTCTGTCTGCTCCTTCTCCTGGACCCGCCTCATGAATTGCACTCCCTGCATCCACCTGAAGCGTAGCCATGCTCTTGTCGCAGCGCACGCAAGCTCCCTGGCGTCTTGGTGCCAAACCCTACCTCCAACCGTATGCTTGCCTTGCTTTGTTGGGCTACCAAGTATTATATGTCTCTGGTTCCTGATGTCAGATTGCCTTAATTACATCACCTGGCTCCTGCCTCCACCCAGACTCCAGCCCGGGGCCTCACCATGAGGCTTGCAACACCCATGTCCCGTCATAACAGTCTACATGGAGAGGTGCAGTCAGACAGCAGCTTGTTTCGCTAGTGCTCCAAGCTGGACAGAAACAAGCTAGCTTTGGTCTAGGAGCCGTACACCTACTACGTTACCTGAAAGGAGGAGCTCTTTTATTTCCAGACAAGATACACAGCAGCTTGGAGGACAAACAAACTGAATCCATATCTCTCTATACTTGCTCAGTTAGACATACTGTGTAAACCTACACTAACTTTTAGGGTACAGAGTAAATTTAAATACTAATCAGAGGCAGACTGTGTAGATGTCTCAAATGTTTGCCCAGGTGTTGAGCAGCGTCCCTTGCGACGCTCAAGTAGACAGAAATCTACCGTGTGGGTCAGAGGGGACCAAGGTAGAAAGATTTCTACCAAACTTTCTAAAAGCTGGTTTTAGCTTACCTGAGAAGATTATCTACGTTCACTGTGCCATTCAGCTGAAGCATAGCAACTGTAAATAAAATTTGAAGTTCAGGCCTTTTTCCAGTGTAGTTACAATAAGTTTATAACAGCTGATGATCTGATCCTGTGTAACTTCCATGCTAGCAGATGAAACATCAACAGATACACAAGAGGCCAGAAAGATGTGCTTGAGCTACCTTAAAAGTAACTAGCTTGGCTACTGGTGGTGGCGTACCCAGACCTGCATAAAGCTCAAGTGTAAATTAAGTTAGGCTAGATTTAACTTAGACTACCAGAATTTTGCAGCTTAGGCTGAGCTCCATGCTTGCATAGCTTGTACCCAAGCCAGGTAACACAAACCTAACAAAGCCACTGTACGCTGGAATCATTAAAGCAAATACTGAATCTAAATGGTGCCTCTTTTGTGGCAGTTTTAAAAGCAAACGAAGCATTTATTAACTTCCAAATTGCTTCTAATACCCTAGTACCTCAATGGGACCTCTCCTAAGTACCGTACGACATGAACAACAGTGGCAGGATCTGACCAGAAATGCTTTCAGGCATGTGATAGAGACAGAGACTTTTGTGCTTTTGTTCCTAGGTAACTGCCTGGATTTGTTTAACTATGTTTTGATTATGGTATGGAGCTCATTTAACACTGTATGGGCAAATGGCATGCTTGATGTTATATTTAGCTTTATCTCTCTACGTATGAGGATGGCGCGGGGTAATTGCTTCTTTGAGGCCTGATCCTCATCTCCTTACTAAAGGCAAAGTGTGAATCTGTGGGACCGTTATATAACAGGGGAATGCGATTCCAGATCTGCTATAATATGTTTAGCCTGAATAAAGAGTCAGGCTGGAAATTGTCTGGGTGTTGTATAACCCCATCGTAAGTTAACACGTAATTAAATTTCAGATTTTGGAACTTACACTGGAAATCATCTACTTGCGTAAGTAACTCCAGTGGGATTCAGTGGATATTAGTGGGAGCTAATACAAACTCACTAAATCAAGTAGGAGTTCCTAAATTGGGGCCTGTTTTAAATAAAAATAAACGAATGCGTTTAGACATTCTCTAGACAGAGCAAGTGTCTAATGTGACCTATACATGTGTATCACCTATACAATTATTATACTTCTAGAAGAAACTGTCATTCAAACTACTACATATATTTTGGGTATAAAATATTAAGAAATGTGTTTTCCTTTGCACTTACTGCTGCTGCAGAGAAGTGTGAGTGTTATATGACGGTGATTGTATGCCGGATATTGGCGCAGGATACTCCTGGTTTGAGATACTCCTGGTGCGGGGAACTGCCTTGGTGTCTCTTTGAAAGTAAGGATCTTCTGAAATATGCAATGCAGAAAAGCAGTGGCATAGGTTTTGAATTTTAAGTATGGATTAGCTATTTTTTACAGAAAGAAGACATCGGAATGGTTCTTTAAGCTATTAATTTTTTACAGTTTCCTTTTCTATAGTAGTTAGGCCTCTTCTCCAATCTCATCTAAATGCAAAGTTATGAGAGAGTAGGGACAGATCCTTCTCCTTTTGAAGTAATCACTTGCCATTTATTTTCCTGGGAGTAACACTGTTATTTTACCAAGATCATAAGATTTAATATTATGCACAAGTTCAAAATTATGCAAACCCTAAGTTTTTTAAGTATAGGAGCCCACAGAACTGTAACGCAGACATTTTAGCACAGGAATCGCTTTAGTGTTTCTAACACACAAGAGTGTTTGTGGTTTATCCGAGCACTCCTTGCTCATTCAAAATTCCCACTGCAAAAGAAGCTGCAGCACCAGGTGCTTTATCTCCAGCAGACTTTTATATCTTTATTAAGGCTTTAATTTAAATATTTTAAATCTTGAGTTGTGAACACTGGGAGTGGAAAGACTCTAATTAATGTGATCAAAATTCTTTATTCAGCTCTTTAGTTTTAAATACAAACCAAGGTCAGAAATGCAAAATTCAGAACTTCGAGTTATTTATCCCATGTAAAATCAAGATTCAGATGCAGAGCCAGAAATTCCAACTTCCTATTAGTTATTCTACTTAGCAGCCCACAGTCCTAAATAAGTAATCAAAATGTTAATAATCAAAATAAACAATTCAATTTTAAAAATGTGTCTTTAAACTATAATTACATACACAAGTAGAAAGTTAATTTTACTGATATTGATCTAGTTGAAATAAGGTCATTTCACATCTATCTATCCACCCATTTGCCTTAAAGTGTAATGTAGAATGTTTCTAGGACAAGCCTTTACTTTTTTGGGTCAGTCCCATTAGAGGGAGAGAGCAACAAAATGCACATAAATAAAAATACAAATCAAGGAATGCTTAATGCAACCTGGAGCCAAGTGTCTGATCTTGGCAAAATCAGTGTTTTCTATCTCAGTTAGGGTTTGAAGTAGAAGTATACCATGACTGTTTCATAAACCTAAAGAAGGAGCTATAGCAGTGTTGCACACAGGGAAGTGACCGTGACCTGAGGACGCGTGGGAGGAAGGGGCAGGTGGACATGGGAGGTTAATGTCAGTGTTGCCCTGAGTTTCAGTTGGGGTCCTGGCTTGCTTCACGCCGCTGTCGCTGTACTCCCAGGGCTGAGCGTGTGCTAAGTGTGTCCTCTCAAGATTGTCGCTTTTTAAAATGAAGACTGCCAAGAGTGAGAAAGTAGGCTTTTATTATTTAATATTAAAATGATCTAGCCCTCCACTCGCTACCGTGTTTGCACAGACTCCTCTTTGCTAGCTGCCATGTGGAAACAAACAGAAAACAAAATGAAGACAGATACATTACCTCCACGGAGAAGACAAAATGGTGGGTAAAGGAGCATGGGGAATTAACTTGGCAGTGCTCGCTTGCCTTACTCTAGTTAGCAGATTTATTTTCCACAAGCCAGAATCCAGGTCCAAAGGACGCCAAAGGTTTCATTAAAGAAGGTTTCATTAAAGAAACCTTCCCAGAGAGAAAAAATAATGACTTTATGGTCACAGCTAGAACTACAGGTGAGAGTTCCTGTGATGGTTGAGTCTACATAATGTCTCCCTGCTTCTGAGGAGAGTGACTCTGTCCTTCCCTCAGGCCTGGCCATGCACTCCCATCTCTTCCGGAAGCCTCCTGTCACCCTTCGATGAGTCTGCTTAGTTTGCTAGACCAGCAGAAAACCAGCCAAGCCAAGAAGTAGAGTCTGCCAGCGTAGACAACTCACTTGGGCGCCAAATGAGCACCAAAGCCTGGGGAAAAGTTGGGAACCATGGGGGGGGCAGGGGCAGGGAATGGGCAGTACAAAGAAAGGAGGGCTGGCCCTTTCCGTGGCAGTAACCTGCCTGAGTGTCTCCGTTGCCTAGTGAAACCTCACCCTAGGTCTCTGAGAAAATGCTGGAGGAGATGCCTTTCTCTCAGGCAAAGAGAAGGCTGTGTCATAGACATTTAGGGAAAGAAAGAATTTTGGCTAAGATGTTTTATGGGTCCCTTCTCAATGGGGCCTTTCAAGTTATCCTGATGACGGAACAGGGGAACTGCAGGCCAGCAAGCCAATTCAGGAATGGTTAGGAAATGCGATTTCATCAGATGAGGGCTGAAAGTCATAAGCCTGACAAACCAGATGCCATTTAGGAAGATTCTGAAGCGTACATCTCTTGTGCATTCATGATATAGATGTTAAAGCTTCTGGAGTACCTTAACATCACATTAGTGGTTGCTGCAGATGAATGTTGCCTCAGATTAACTGTCTTAATTAAGTCACTCTTCTTTTGAACCAACAGGATGAAGCAATTCAGTTTCTTTATGGCCTTGTGCTAAGGGACAATAGGAGGCCACCAAAGGAGTCACTTGACGGCTTGGGATGAAGTCTGATCAGTAAAGCTGTAGCCAGAGGAGTTACCTACAGAAGAAGTAAATTTCTGTAGCAAACACAGGGTGAGTAACAAATACAGGGGACAGAAAAGCAAAAGTGGAAGCATTTATTAGGACACTGAACTACTAGAAAAGGTGATTTCTGAGCAAGGAAACTGCTTTCAGTTGCTTGTTCCTGTTGTATTCAGGGAAACAGGTCTTTATGAATATTCTTATAAATAAGCATCGCTATATTCTATCAGCCAGTTCTCTCTAAAAAAAACCCACTTGGTTTTTCTTTTAATGGCTGTCTGAATAGGCTAAAGGATAACATTATTTTTGTCAGTGATACAGGTGTATTACTTAGGTTACTACATTGCTAAGACTAAACACGATGTGAGCATGCAGTTGTGTCATATGTTCTGCTGGCTCATAAAAATAGAGCCTGTAGGCACCATGAGCAGCAGGGCGTACTCCTAGATGCCCCAAATCCAAGCCAAGCGTTCAGCCACACAAGAGACTTCAGTATTTTTAAACCCCAAGTTCGAGAAAGGACACCTTCATATACCAAAACAAATATTTAAAAAGGAAATTCATATACCTTCTGGTAGCAGAAAGTCAGAAATCTAAGCGCCGCAGCTGTCAATCACCCTTGAGTGTATGTATATTTGCATTGTGAGTGAGAAGCTTGAACAGGCTGTCTTTCATTTCTCTTTGTCCAAATTGTCCTCCTGCAGCCTTGGAAGTATGTTTCTCAGCTGCGGTATGTGCAGAATGCAGCTTACAGGGAACATCTTGCATGCATTTCAGAGGGACAGGTCATTCCCTTCTCCCTCAGTATTTAAATCATGTGTTTCAACAGTACGGTCCTTGACTCGAGCCACACACAGCAGTGGAAAAGAAACACTTTACCTGCAGAAATGCTGAACAGAGGTCCATAAAAGCTACTGTAAGATTATCTGGCCTTTTGGACATCAGAATAAAGCACAGATACTTGTTCTCAACAGCAAGAGGCCAAAATGGACAACTGTCACGGCTGAGCATCTAACGCCATGCCTACATCCGTACACATGAAGCATTCCCAGGACCGCAGAGATGGGACAGAAACAGAGCGCCTGCATTTCCATATCACAACACACAGCTCAGTTCTGTTTTTTCTTGAAGTGACTAGGCAAAACTTACATTTAATTGAAAGTAAGAATGATTTTATAAAGTCAGTTTTATAAATAAGTGTATTTCCCTGTTTCCAAAGGACACGGTGCTACTTTTTGCTAGCCAAGGCAACTATCTTTAGCTTAACCCATGCACTGTTGAAATTGTCAGCAGACCAAGTGCTGGTTTAACAGATGGGTACACGTAGAAGCATGTGAGAGCATCTCTATGTGAATCAAGTTTAAATGTTAGCTTGAATTGCCATCCAAGAACACGGGGAGAGCAATCTGTGTAAAGCTCATGAAAGGCACTGGGAGAATACAGCGTTGGGAATCTGATTCAGAACCGCATCGTTTATAAATACGTGCCCTGGTTGCTATGGTAGTTTTAGTTTTGGTTTTGGTGACTCAGGATTATGCAGCATCAAAAAGTAACCCACCTTGAAATGTGGGGCTTCTGTGTAAGAATCTTACTCAGAACTGACAAACTCAAGGAGCGAGAAGTCTGCTTCTTCCATAATTTACTTTAAAATGTTGATAGCACTTTGTGCATAGTCTTCTTATCTCTTTTTCTGGAGAAAGAATGTACCAGAGTTTTCACTGTTGCTTGTGTGGGTTTGTCACGCAATCAGAGCGGAGAATATACCAGGTTTAAAAATAGAAAGGACTATGACTATCAGATTAAGAAAAAAAAAAAAGAAATAAAGGCCTTATGATAAGTATCTCTGTCACGGCCTTTTCATGTTGAAAAAGGCTTTTATATTTTCTTATCCCATCTCTCCTTTTACAATCCATGATTCTCTATAAAAATCTGGAAGATCTGTAAGAAAGTTTTGTGTCGACATATACAGTACTTGTCACTCTCTCTTCGAAGTATCCATTTTTCCCAGAGCTGGAGTTGATGAAATTAACTTTGAAATATTAGTTTTCTTCACTGGGGAGAGAAAAATGTTAGGACAAATTTTTTAGAAGCCACACTGTGCCTGTTGCTGTTCAGGATGAAAGACAAGACAACAATTATCCTTAGGAGGTCAGAACAAAAACTCTACATCCTGGAAGCTGGCTATTTTGGGTAGGGCAAAAGCTTCAACTGTGCACTTCTGTGGTCCAGGAGCCTGCGTGAAACAGCTTTGAACGATGGTGGTAACGCTTTTAAGAAAAAACGGAAACCCAGAAAGCACGCTGATAACAATCTCCTTGCTAAATCATTTTATCAATTACTTGAGGCCTGCCATTACATTAACTGAAAATACATACATGCACAGATGCTATCTCTGCAAATGTTTACGCGGTTACCTCTAGAGAAAAGTAGCCCCACTGAATTCAGCGCTAGTGGGTTTTTGTGGAAAACTACACATTCAGTCACCTTTAGTGCTATGTGTATATGCACAAACAAAGGATTTTACAGCATATCTAGTGTGGGGGGTAGTCTGGTAGAGATACAGCCTGATAAAACTTGGTCTGTTTAGGATGTCCTTTAGTTGCACACATCAGGCACCTAAAATGGTGTCTTGTTAGCGTACCATTATTGTTGTAAGCACACGTGCACAGTTAGGCAGTTATCTAATTCAGTCTTGTGATATTGTCTTGCAGTAACGACTGGTTTAGGACAAATTTTATACTCGCTTGCAATATGGTCTTCAAAGAGAGCCTCAATATATACGGTTTGGTCTAACTCTCTGCACAAATGAGTTTCACTCTCCATGCTCAGGTAGGGATTTGGAAAAGAACATCAGATTTCTGCAGCAAATATTATTGATAACTGTACATGTTTATCTCAATTAGTACTGAAGTAGAAGCTGTAGACAGTCTCATCTCCTCTCAGCTACACTGATTTTACCATGACATTGAATGACATCAAACTGGTAGGATGGGGTAAATAATATGGCCCAGTTTGCCTTTGCTATTGAAGTTATAAACATCTATGTGAGATATGAGATAGGAGAAATACAGACGTTAAAAACAAATTCTAAGAATTATTATATTACTTTTATCATTTTTCCCTTCTTGTTCTGGGTTTTGTTGAATACAGGAAACGTGAACAATTGCAGAGATTAACCAGTTTACGTGAATGACAGCTCTACTTTTTGCTTAGGGAAGACGATATGCTTTGCTAGATCCCATTCAGGGACCACATGTAATTTACTGCAGAGCACACAGCTATCTGGGAAAGGCATATATATTCCATATATACGGAATATCTGAATTTCAGCTGGCTGCACAAATGAAGTATACGTTGCCTGTGGAGTCTGAAAAAAGCCTCAAACATAACTCCCAAATGAGGCGCAACCCAAAGAAAAAGTCAAGGAAAAATAAAGTCAAGAATGTAGAAACAGGAATAGTGGCAGTGTAAGGAAAGAGACTTGCTGAAGTTCTCAGAAAAGCGGGAGCTGAATCAGTGAAATATGCCCTGGAGAAAGGAACAAAAGGGAAGTACCAGATCTGGTCTTTAAAACCAGACTGTACGATACCTAAGAACAAGGCTTCCTGAGCTCTAGAACCTCTGCATCTCGCTAACAAGCCAAGGAGAGTGAGCTGATGGAGTTAAAGGAGGATCCATGACCAGAAAGAACAAGCTGAGCTGGAGGAATGAAGTCAAGGAGAGGGGACTGGAGCTCTGATGGAAACCTGAAAACATGCTCCATGACAAGGAAATTCCTAGGAGAGTGCATTTTGAGTAAGTGCCTATCACTTTGCCTAGAGTTACTTTGCTGCTAATAAAGCTTTTGATTTACATATGGCTTGCTGAAATCAGTGTATTGTATTCTTCAGCTATGTGGTTTCTTTGAAGAGTCAAAATTTTGGGCAGCCAACTGAGAGAGAGAGAAGCAGCGTGTTGGGGAGGGTACACGTAAAATATCAGAGGCATCTGGGGAAGGAGGACTCAGCTTTCATCTTGTCTTACCCTTTTCTGGGTTTATAGTTTTCAGCTCCTTTGGAACTGGCACTGGATTGAGAGCCTGTCCCCAGGGAAGTTTGCCCACGAGGACAAGACCACAGCAGGCGGCTGGAGCCTGCACAAATCCCCTCCTTAGACGTGCGTCAGTGGAGACAGCCAAGCCGCCGGCTGGTGACTCTCCGTACTGGGCTGGTGGTACCAGCGCTATGCCAAAGCACAACTCAGTCACCCCTGTGAGTAATAAACACCGCAAAGTGCCTTGGAAGTGCATTATGCACACTCAGCCGTACTTTTGAACCCAGGAGCCTAAACTGCACCTCCGGACAGTCACACAGGCTGTATAGGGGGGGAAGGTATAAATTAGGGTGCCAGGTAATCGTTCCTCCACCTACTTAGATCGCAAATCTTTCTCTGGCAAATCTTTCACCTTGACTGCAAGACGTTCTCTCTTCGTTCACAATCACGTTGGGCCTGCAGATTGTCAGTGCGTCGTATCTCACGCATTGCTTTATGGGTAAATCTGATGGATACTATGCAAGTACCTCCAGATGAGAATCTGTTCTGAAAGACGTGAACACTTCTTGCGAAATGCCACTGACATTTTTATTGATAAGAATGGCTGTAAGAAGCCCGAGTAGGCTGTGAGACTGCCCACCGTAAAAAGGAGACATTATAATTAGGAAAGAACAAACCATGCAAAATTTGAAGTGTATGAGGTTTGGTGACCCTCTCAAACTATATTTTGTTTCCTGTAATTAGTTGAAAATAAAACTTTTTTTCCAGTAAGTTTGAAACCACATTTTATCCCCAGAGATGATTCAATTTAAAAGAAAATACATATTGCTTTTAGCTAAAGAAATCATGCTACGCATGGAAAAAAAATTACTATGTATAATAGCTTGGTTCCTAGAAGTCGCAACACCGAACAGATACATTTTAGTCTTTGTGTCTTCAAATGCTCTGTGCCTTGTAACTACTTGTTTTCTTCTCCCAACAGAAAAGATGGATGCACCACCCCAGGTTCCCAGCTAGTGGAAGCGAACTCTGAAGTAAAGCGGACAAGAAGCGCAGGGATTTGTCCACTGCCGTGCAAAAGCGCTGGGGCAAATGGGAGACGGTGCTTTTGTACAGCAAGGAGCCCCAGCGCGGCCGCATCCGGCCTCCCAAAGCAAAGGACCCTCAGCAAGTCGCCCCGTTTCTTCCCTTCTTTCCTCCGAGGGGCTGCGTTTGCCCCGCTTGCCAGGGCAGGCAGGGAGGCTGGTGAGGCCGCCTGCGGCGCGGCGCCGGCGGGCAGTGGCAGGCCGCACCCGGGAGGGCGCAGCCCGGCAGCAGGACCCTGCTCCCAGCCGCGGCAGCCCCCGGCAGCCGCACCCCCGAAGCCCGGGGTTTCCGGGCTCACGGCCTACACCAGCCGCCCCACGGAACCGTGCCGTCTCCCCTCCCCGCACGCTTCGCTTGGGAGACGGCACGTCCCCGGTCACCCTCGGTGACGGCCGTTCTGCTGGCCAGGCCCGCACCGCTCTCTGAGGGCATCTTGTCGGCCTTTGAGGGCAGGCCCCGGCCGCTAGCGGGCGAAGGCCGGCGCCCCGGCCCCCCACACGGCGAGGCCCGGGCAAGGCAGCGGGCACCGTGTGCGCAGGGGCCGCGCCGCCGGACGCCTCCGGGCCCGGCTCTTCCCTTGCGGTCGCGGGGACTTCCGCCCCGGTGGGGCGGGGGCAGCCGGTGACCCTTCGGCTGAACTCCTGAACTCACGGGCCCGCGATGAGGCACCCCCCAGTCACCCCCCCCCCCCCCCCCCCCCCGGCCCCGCCCCACCGCGCCCGCCCCCCGCACGGCCCCCCCGTCCCCCCCCGCGCCGGAAGTCTCGCGGGGTTATGCTAACGAGGCCGCCGCCGCCGCCCCGCCCGCCGCTGCCTCCCGCCCTGCGCCCTCCATCTGGGTGGGAGAGCGAGCGAGGAGGGCGAGTGCGGGCCGCGGTGCGCGGTGGGATACTGGCGGTATATAGCCTATCCTCGGCGCGGCGGTAGCTGAGGGGGCCAGGCGGGAGCGGGGTATGAAGATGGCGGACGCCAAGCAGAAGCGGAACGAGCAGCTGAAGCGCTGGATCGGCTCCGAGACCGACCTGGAGCCGCCCGTGGTCAAGCGCAAAAAGACCAAGGTGAAGTTCGACGACGGCGCCGTCTTCCTGGCCGCCTGCTCCAGCGGGGACACGGAGGAGGTGCTGCGGCTGCTGGAGCGGGGCGCCGACATCAACTACGCCAATGTGGACGGGCTCACCGCGCTCCACCAGGTCGGTGCGGAGCCGATCCCGCCGGCCGGGGCGGGGGGGCTTGGGAAGAGGGGGGGGGGGGGCGAGGCCGGCCGGCGAAGTGCCCCCCCCCCCCGGGAGGAGGTGGAGGAGGAAGGGGCCGGAGGCGGCTGCTCTGCCCTCCGCTGGGGGGTGTCGGGGCGGGGAGGGGCCGGCAGCGCGGGGCGGGAGGCGGTGGCGGCGACCGGGTGGCCCCCCCCCGCGGCCGGGCGTCGGAAGGGGGCGGTTGGGCCTCTCCCTCGGCGGGGAGGAGGTGCCGGTGCCCCTCTTTCGCTTTCCCCGCTCGCCTCGCTTCCCCTGTCGGCAGCGCCTCTCTCGGGAGGGATGGGGGGAGGGCCCGCCCCGGGCGCCGGGGGGCGCGGGGGGGGGGGGGGGCCGCCTCGGGGGGCGCCCCCGCTGCCCCCGGCTTCGCAGCGGTTGAGCCGATGAAGCCCCGCTCGCTCGGGCGTGCGGAGGAGAGGGATCTTCGCCTTCTCTCCGGTTTCTAAGGGGAACCGGCGTTTTGTTCCTAATCCAGAAGCGTGTATCAATAACCGGCTGCTCGCTTGCTTTAGCCGTGGCTTCTGCCGCAGCCTGAAAGCTGAACTTGAAGGGGAGCCGGGCTCTTCCAGTGTTCCTACGTGCGTCGGAGAGCAGCGAAAAACCGAATCCATATTGCTTTGTTCTGGTGCGGGTATGTGGGAGGGGGGGTGGTGCTGAGGGAGATAACTTTCACTTGGGGCAGGGGGGGAATGGAAGGGAAACTGGCTGTGAAGTTTCCTCAAAATGGATGCTTTGTGCGTGTTGAACTTCATAGCACTCCGATTGGAATTTCAAAATGTTAGCCAAATAAGGAAAGGCTGCGGCAATCCGGAGATAATGCAGGTTTGCCTGAATAGTTTTTGTTTCTCCAGAAGGCCAAAAGCTTCCGCACCATATTAAATTCATTGGATAGCCAAAAAAGCAAAAAGTCATCTTTGACAGGCTGGCTTCTTGTTCTTAAGTTTAGAAGTTGGTCAGTAGTTTAAAAAAAAAAAAAAACAAAACACCTTAATGGTTACGAGATGTAGATTGATCATTTAGAAATCCTCCCAAAACGGTTAGGTGAGGTAATTAGGACATTGTTGGTAGGCAGCGCTTTTCTCAAATTCAGCACCTCATTTTTCTTTAATGTATTTTATCCATGCCATCTCTCTTTTTCAAGGATGAGAGGCTCTACAAATACGTAAGCTGCCCGATAGAATCCTTTCCTGAACATAAATTGTAAAATTCTGCTACTCTTTGCTCTTATTTCCTGTGTGTAAGATGTCACTTGCTCCCCTGTAAAGGGTTTGCTTTCAGTTGTGAACTGAACTGGAAGAATGAGTGTGTTGTGGTTAAGCCTGTCAGCATGTTACTGCAGCCCGGTTACCTGACTTTGGGCTAGCCTGTCACTTCGTAGCAAGGTTTTAGGTATTTGCCCTTCTCTAATCAAGTTACGATTGCTTCATGCTTCCAGGGAGCTCTGTATTAGAAGTCATACCTTAACTGGTTAGATTGCTGGGGCTGCAAGTTACTGTACTCCAGTGATTGGTAGGAAAGGATGACGTTTGGTTTAACTCTCTTGTTAGAATAAGAGATGAATGGCGTTGCCTCTCCATGAAGTCCAGATGGCATTTCCAACATGGCTTTGATACTATATACAACAAAGCTTTCATCAAGATAATTCTGAGCTTGTTCTCCCCTTTTTTTTTAACCTGTAGTCAGCTTGCAGTTCGGAAGGGCAAAGTCTAAGGGAACAGAGGTGAAGATTTAAATCGCTGTTAAAACTCTTGCTCATTCTCCGTCGCCTCCTCCCCCCTCCTATGGTGATACTGAAGAGCCTTTTCTTGTGTTATGATATTAAAAGCAAATTAGAAGATCAACTGTGAAGTTATAATCTTCTTGAGGCAGTCCAGTAAATGAATGTTGCCTGTTGCTGTAAAAAAAAAAAAAAAAAAAAAGCCTGCCCATGACCAACTCTGTATTGTTTCACTTTGTTACTATCAATAAATCTTTTTCTCCTGCAATATACTATATGAAAGGTGCAAATCATACACGATGCAGTCTATAACATGAATTCATTTAATCAGATTTGGCTGTGGCCTGGAACAAAGCTGTATCTGCTCCCAAAGGAAACTCTTTAAAACTTCGTCAGTCTTCCTAACAGAGTTTTGTCTGGCTGATTTCAGTTGGTCAAAGTCCACCTGGTTGTGTTTAAGACTGCCGTGGTTTTGCTGTTGCTTTGTGGTTTTTGTTTGGGTTTTTTTTTGTGTACGTTGTCTGTCAGATGCCATGTTGATTTTACTGCTTCACAGGAGTAAATTTATCTTAGTAAAGATAAAGTGACTCTACCTTTTTTGGGGTTGTGTCCTTTTTGGTTTGCATTTAACTTTTTTGCAGTTATTGGGAACAAATGCATGTGTCTGGAAGCAGTAGAATTAAATATTTAATACACCATTCAGCCTTTGTTTTTCCAGCTAGCTATGACAGTTATAGGAAGAGACTTAAGCTGTGTTTTCTTTTCCACGGCCCAGGTGGTTGGAAGTGCTGAGGGGAAAGTACCATTAATCCTGAAATTCTGGTGAACTTCAGATCTGGTCTTTAATGGAACATCAAGCTTGGTTACTAAAGCTAGTAGCCAAACTTTTCCTCTGTCAGTGAGCTAGAATGTCATCACCATCAGAAAGCTTTATGTAGAATTGTTTCTCTTAATGCATTCAGGAAAGAAAACGTTAACAATTGGCTTGGTAGCTTAGAGAAGGAAGGAGGAGAGCGTATGCAGGTACTTCCTTCATCTCTTGACGCTGCCAGTGGGCAATTTTATTTTATACTTGCGCATAAATGAGCGGACTTGAGTGCATCATAGATGAGGACAGGTCAATTAAATTTAATTGACTTAAAAATCTCACAGAAGGGCAAAAACTGTCATTTGATGATGATTATTCCTGTATGTAATGTTGGGTTCAAATGTCACTCTTTAGTAACTTGTTTTAGCGTACATTCAGGTTAGGCCTTCAGTACAAAAGACAAAACTGGGTATGCCATTTTTCTACAATGCATGTATCTCCCATAGATAGGATATTGCAGCAGGATAGTATGTATATCCTATGTTATATGCATTTTGTGTGTATATGCCTGTAAGACCAGAAAACTTACTTTTAAATTAAACCTTAAATTTACAGTCAGATGTATGTTCCATAAATTTAGTGGAGGTTGAAGTTGATTGTTTTTAAATATTGCATTCACAGACAGTTATCACACAGGATGAGGTCTAATTTACAGATAGTGCAGCATTTCTCATCTGCCTTAACAACTGAATTTAAGGAGAAATTGAGAGAAAAAACAGAGCACAGAGGTGAGCTGTGACCTTACAGATTAATAGTTTCCACAGAGTGGGGGGGGGGGGGGGGAAGTGGCATATTCTGCAATAATATGGAGAAGAGACTATATACTGTTTTCAGTAAAGCCTGGTCCCTTCTAGGCCCGTTACATTTATTTGGAGTGGGATTCAGTCCTATTGTCTTGCAAGCCTACGACCTATCCTTCCTCAGAGTTTGGCCTCTCTCTTCCTCTCTTTCCTTGCCTTCCATGAAAGAGGTCTTGGTTCACTAGCTCTGATGAGCATCTATTGCTTAAAGTGACTTGACAGTTTTTTGTCTAAAAGCGACGTAGAGCTTTGTACGGAAAAGAGGAGCCCACCCCTTCTGGGCAGCACCATGGGAAGGCTGCATGTGGTGGGGAGGGAGTGTGATGTGACCGGCTTCCTGGAAGGCTGGATTTCCTGTGCACGCTGCTCCCCTGGGAGCACGGGGTGTGCACTGTGGAGTGCCGGCACGCTCCTGATAAAGAAGGCAGCTGAGATTAGGCTGCGGTTAGGTATGACAATTTATGCAGCCTGCTTTTTGGCTGCCCTTTTTCTTTGAGGCTGCTCAGGTTTAGGAGGTAGTAACCTGGTTTTTGGCCTCATTCTCTCTGGGTGAGGAAGGTGGGTGCTGTGGCCTAATTCCACCACGTAGCATGAAAGGAGCATGTCCTGCTGTCTTGATCTTGCTTCTTTCTGGGGAGGGTACTGCTTTGGAGGGTGAGATAAGGGAAATAGCCTTGGCTGTTTGTGCATAGGGATCATTGAGTACCACAGGTGTTGTCCCTGGTGAAGACTGAGCAGCAAGAGAGGCTCCTTGTCCTTGATGAAGGATTCATGTGGTCTTTTTTTGTCCAGTACAAGTACAGTTTAATTAAGCAAAGTTCCTCAAAGGCTATCTCTCTTGCAAATATCGGTGTTTTTCTGCAGCTCCTCAAGTAGTAAATTGAATATGAAGATTAGCCTGTTTTACCCACATCATAGTTATGTATTAGTTTGCAAGCACAGCAGTACGCAGTGTTAAATAGGAATTTTAATTTGATGCCTCTGCTGTGTTGATCGCTCAGTAGTAATTAAGATGCTGAGAAACTCTTCACAAGTGTGTTTCACTGAACACTTACTCTGTCTAACTGATTAAGGACAGTTATTGCTCTCCTAATATTTTCTGTGGGATTTATTTCTTGGATAAGTAGTACCTTCCTTTACAGGAGTTTCTGCAATATTTTATGTGAAAGATTCTGTCAGGTACCTGATACAGTAAAGGATATTGTTCCAGTAGGCATCACCTCTTGTCTTTGTTACGACAGCCTCTCAAACAGCAGGGTGTGATGAGAGAGGCATAAAATCTACCAGCACCGGTTCCCTTTGCCTTAGAACTTGATAGAGGGCATTAAGGCTGCACTGTTGGGATCCTTTTTGATGAATGATAACACAGGTCATGTATTTGAGCTGGGGCCACAGCATGCGGAGCATGTCAAGTCATAAGAGCAAAGAACAGGTTGCTACAGTCTTAAATCTCTAGGGTGTTTGCATCATAGCAGCAGCACCCAACAACCAAGGGTAAGGAAGGTATGGAAATAGCTCAAAGCTATCTTAGTAACCTCCTAGCTATGACTTCTGCGCTGCCGCTTTTGGAGAGCGAATATACTGGTGTGTATGGTAAACCTGTTCATTTTTCAAGACTGTCAAAGAGAACTTCCTTTTGTACAGAAAGGTTTGTACTCGGTTATGAACCTGATGTCTACATCTCACTGTTTGGAGGGGAAACAGCCTGCCACCCACCAAACCCCCTAATCCCAGTGCTCTTGTTGTAGATTATATGCAACTGAGAATTTTGGAGTAATTTGCTCAGCTTGTATTATGTTATCCTGATTTATTTGTGGGGTTTTTTATTATTCTCTGTCTGTACAACAAAGCACAGAGAAATTGAGTCCTGAAATAAATGTAATGTTGACTTCACTCAGTGATTAGACTACAGAGGCATATTTGTTTAAAATCTCCTTTGTAATAGGAGTTGGTTCTTGTGTGGGCTATAGATCTTTCTCTCCGTAGTTACAGTAGCTAGGTTCAGATTCTACAATAAGTACTTGTTAACTTCCTACTGATCTTGTCATCTAAGATTCTTTTTTTACCCTTTGAAATGGAGGCAAGAAGAGGGGAAAAAAGATGTGGTTCTTTGTAATATACTTTAGGTATAATAGTGAAAATTTAAATGCCGCATTCAAAAGAATTGTGTTTTGCTTGGTGTTTTATAAAAGAAACAAGTAATAATCTTTACACCTTTTTAGGTTTATAATCTCCTGGTGTTTCTTGGCCTCTTCATGGTCTGTCAAGTTTGAACCTGGGACTTCTATGTCTGGTTACTTAGCAGTTTTCATTGCTATGGATATTTCTTGTGCACAAATAGAACAATCCAAGTGAATTCTAGCACATAGTATAGTAATTATTATTTAAAGCAAGTTTCCATGTTAGTGTAACTGAGAGATTTCTTAAACTTACCTAGTAACGGAAGAAGAGTTCTACGTTCAAGGTAAGGTTCAGTTCAGCTGGTAGGTCTTTAGTATTTTCTGAAGCTAATGCTAAGGGGCAATGTCTGCTGTCTATAGCTATGAATTTTACTGTAGCATTAATACTGCTTTTACAGTAAAGCTTTATCTATGGTGTTCTGGCATATTCTTGGTATTATTAGGACTTTTTTTTCCATGATAAATCATCAAAAGCACCTTGTAAGAGTAGATGAGTTGTGCTCTTGCATGTTCGACTAAAACTAATGTGAACACATTTGCGGCCTTTTTGATCTTGGCATTTTGGTAGCAAGCATGTGGTTTGTGTGGTTTTTTGTGTTGGTTTTTTTTTTTACCAAATCACTAAATTTTACTTTGGCTAAATTTGAGGCTAGGAGATAGAAGTAGTCAGTATAAATCATTAGTAGAGATACAACTTAAGTCTTCTAACTGAGGATCTGTATTGTAGGCTTAAGGGTATATGCTAAATTTTAGTTGGAACAGATGGTTTGACAGGCTCTTGGCCAGTTCTTTACTTGTTTATCCCTTTGCTTGTACTCTCACTTGCTCTCTTTCTCTTAGAGTTCTTACTTGGGCTAGTAAGACACTGCAATCATCTCAAAAATTGGAGCCCAGCAAATTGCTGGCTATTTCTGTGTAATTGT
Organism: Gorsachius magnificus; assembly: GCA_034008185.1. Taxonomy (NCBI): domain Eukaryota; kingdom Metazoa; phylum Chordata; class Aves; order Pelecaniformes; family Ardeidae; genus Gorsachius; species Gorsachius magnificus. The sequence continues at coordinate 173,913,872 of CM067081.1, forward strand.
GACTCTTTTGAGGGTGGGCTGATAGGATATGGAATTGAAAAACATGTACATGTTCTTGCAAGTACGTAAACTTTATCCAATAATATATTCAGGTGGGTTAGACCTAGACAAACTTATATGCTCTGAAAGAAATATGGTGGTAGTTTTGGACAACTATAGCATGAGTACATCCTTTTGGGACTCTTGCAATGAAGAACTTGTAAATTATGCCTTGTTGCTGCCATACTGTAGTATCAATACAGTGTGTGCATATAGAACATGCAACGTATGAGGACACTTACTTAACAAATCTTATATCAGTGCTTAACAATGTATTTTTTCATTGATCTGGGAAACTGTAAAAATGCAAACTGGAATGGAGCTGCAAGGCAGTGGAGCTGTCAGTAAGCTGGGCAGCTTCTGATGCTGCTGGAGGGGGGGGACATTCCAAGCTGCTTTACTTTCCTATTGCATTCCTGAAATGACAGTCAATGGAAAGCATGGCATAAGAGTGGCAGCATTCCTCAGCTGTTTCCTTTCTAGTAATTTCCAGACTGTAAGGATAGAAAAAGAAGGCAAAATATGATTGGGGTACTTGGGGGGGGGGGGGGGGGGCATTTCTGCATTTATTTTTTTGAATGCTTTGTTTTGACAAGACCTGGTACCCAGCTTTTCTGTCTCAGTTGTTTCTTGAGAACACTGAATCAACCACTGTGCTTATCCTGGAAACACTGAATCTTTGATGACTCATTCACAAAACCAAAATTAGAGCAATATGATGAAGTCTTTGAGCAAAACTGTTTCCCATTTATGCCTGAGTGGTGTTAGCAGTTACCCCATTAACAATATATTTCTTAGACTAATGGCTTCTAAAGGTCTGTTAAACAGAGTGAAGAGTGGAGTTGGCTTTAAGAAGAGGGTGAAACCCCTGAAAAAAACTTGTCCACCAAATGCAGCCTCATTTTGGGCCTACACACAGAAGTAGGTTTAACTTCAAGGCTGCAAGTAAATAGTTCATACAATACTGTAACTTCTGAATACTTCCATTTTACATTTGCTCTATAACCGGCACATAACCATCTATTTTGATACTAAAATATCTGAAAGCTATGGTTTTTAGAAACAGTTCCAGCTCTAAAACATTCTGTCAGGGGCCAAGTCTCACTGATTTTTATTTTTAAAAAAAAATCAGTCTGAAATATATTTTGATTTATTTTTCCATGTTATGATTGTAATTCATGGTCTTGAGTTAGAACTATGACAGCTTGCTTTGACAGGATCAGTTAGCGAGCCAGTGGTGATTACTGTGCAAGTTTTAGTTCTGGGGTGATTATTTATTTAGCTTTGCTGTTGCTGTTTTACCATCCTGATAGTGAAATTGGAAGAGTAACCAAAGTATCTTCTATATGCATACTTGAGTATTTGAGGTTTCTTGTACGTCAGGGGATTACATACAAGTCTTGGCCTGTGTTGTGGATCTGAAATATATATATGTGCCACTTCTCATGTGAATTTCATTTTCCTCTTATTTTTTTTGGTTCTTTTACAGAATAACTAAGATGAATGTTAGCAACATGAAACCTGTTTGTTAATAGCTCTGCTTCAAACTTACAGGATGAACTTACCCATCAGTATTTTTCTTAAAATTTAACATTTGAATTGAGTATTTGTCTAAGGCAAAATAACAGCGTCTTCATCTGGTAACAAAGGTGAACACCGCTGACAAGTGTGTGCACTGGTGTATGTATGTGGTCAGTGCTACCTTCTGAAACACTTAACTTGGGTGAAGCTTTCACTGAGAAGCTGCATTCCTCTGTCAAATCTGGGATCCTTGTGGGCGCCTTTTGAAACCAAAATACCAGCTTGGACTTCTGGCTTTGAAACTTTTGGCTTACTAATATCCTGAAATTTGCTATAGCATTCTTGATTGAAAACCTATGCTTCGGTTATTGAAGTGGAAAATTTGTTATTTTAAAGCTGCAAAGTATGTCATCCCAAGTTCTAACAAAAGCGTTGTTGCTTGTGGTATGTTCACAAAATGTATGCAATTATACTTGAATGAGTAGGCTTAATTAAGTGAGTACTCTTAATAAAATCAGTGAGTTTTCCAAAAGTGTGCCCCCACCCCCATCCTAGAGATGAAACAATCCAGTACTATTGGTATTCTCTTCCATCGGTCTTAATATTAACTACCTTCCCTGTATTCTATAAAAAAAGCAACCATGCTTATTGTTGTCTCAGCATTAAGTTACTTATTTTATGTAGTTACAGGAAGTCAACAACTCTTAAACTTGTTTTACTAACCTGTTATTTGGAAATGTTTTCAAATCAATCCAGCCTGGTGCTTTAGGTTCCAAACTTCCTGCAAACTTGGGAAAACTGAATTGCCTTAGGTTTTAATCGAAGTGAAAAGTGAAGATTGGCGTGACAGCATTGTGCCTGTGGGCCAAATTGGGACTCCTGCTGCTAAGTAATAATCTCATTTCTATCAAACCATATAACCCAATGTTTTTAGAAAGCTTGCCAAACTTTAGTTTGCTACCACTTTTATTATGTTCAACTACTGCAACTTGAATTATTTCAGGTCCTAATTATAAAGACTTTTTTTCATGAGAAGTATGCACTTTGTCTCCTACTCAATGGAAAATGAAAGTTGAACACTATGTCTTTAAGAATTTTTCTGTAACATCAGTTTCTTGGCTTCTGAGAAGAGCAGAGCAGAGGGTGGGTTACACTAACACTGTGGCTGTCAGTGGGGTTTTCTCCGTGAATCTCTCAGGGCCTGACTTTCTGGTCACTCATTTTCTACTTGTTTGCAGGCAGCCTAGCCAAATGCTTGGCATTTGTATCTCTGTATAGCCATACTTGCATGGGGGTAATAGCGGTATTGAATGCTAATGCTTGTTTGTCACAGTGCTTATCGGGTATTTGTATGCTTAGTAAGAGAGACAACTTTCTTCCATCTCTGTAAAGGAGTAACTTAATAGATCTCTCATGCTTAACACTTCTAATATACTTGTAAAATACTGAAGAAGGCCACTGACATATAGGTGATTGCAATCTGTTTTAGTTGAGCTGCCCTCAAACTTGGATTTATGGGAAGTCATTTCTTCCTATTTTCACTTGCAATTGTCAATGTCACACCTTATCTGCAGTCAGGCTTTGGCCTGATCTGTCCAATGTGACTTCAGAGAAAGCTCATGAAGTTATTGTATGAACAACTTTTACCTATAGCTGAAGGTATATACAGCAATAGTGATTTAAAAACTACTTGTTGCAAAGGACAATACAAGACAGCTTAGTGTGAATGCCAGAAGACGTATTGCTTATTTCATAGAAGTGCTTTATCAGTTACTGACCCATGTAAGAAGATATGGGGGTGGGGGAGCTCTCTTCTAATTGTTTTCTCAACAATTGAAAAGGATGCTGTACTCCATAATATAGTACCAAAAAAAGTGTCAATTTTAATTATAGGCCTGCATTTGCAAGCTCAAGTGGCATTTGGATTTTGAGTACTTTCTCTACTCTTTGTTAAAAGATTGACTGCTGCAGATATATACTGCTGGAAATGTGCTTGCTGCTTCTGGAATAACAACAAGAATTTTCATTTTGGTACACAAATAGCTCTAGGTATAAACATCATGAATGTAAAATGAGGGGGATCTAAATTAATTTATAGATTGTAAGAGCTTGTGAAAAGAAAGACCTAAGTTAGAGGAACTGCAGTTGGGATCTAGGAAGAGGCTGTCTTGAGAAACGTACTTTGACAACTTATGCTGCTGGATGCAGCTGTAGATCCTGATGTGATTTGTGGGAACACAGGCAACCTCTGGCTGCTTGTATATAGGAATTCTTGTTTAAAAGAGGTATTACTTGTTTTTCTGCAAGTAGGTTGAGAGGTGCGTAGGGATTTTATCCTTTCCCTAATTTCCTCTAGAGAATTGTTCTTGAATTAGATTTATCCTAGTGCTAACCTCTGTATGTAGTTATCCTTCACTTAAAACTAGTAATTCCTGACTAATTCCTTGCTAATGGGCTAGCTTTGCACTAGCGAATAGCAATGATAATCTAATTTCGTAAGGCTGTTGAGTTTGGAATCCGTGTGCTGTTCTAGTGTCTTAAGCACTGTTAAAGACAATACTGTCTTATGATGAGGTTACTTTAAAAAAGCTAAATGCAGGCTAGGCATTTTTTCCTTCTGTTCATAGAGGAGACTGAGCTTCATACAGTGATAATTGTAGTTAGCTGACTACCATTAATTGGGCAAAAAATTTAGTGTCAGATAATCAGTTTACGTGATGATGTGGGTAATTACTTCTGCCTCTTTTGTAGTACTAGTGTGTCAAATGTAACTCTTACCTTTTCATGAAGGGGAGTGCATAAGAGAAGGTATGTATGCCGCTGGCAGGAAAAGCCCATTTCCGTTTAGCTGTCCCTTTGCAATTCTTTTGTGGCATCTTGCGATACTGCTTTATGTGTGTATATATATACACACACTTATATTATTCTTTATATATATATAGCAGTAATTGCTAGAGTCTGTTCAGTGTATCTGAATTCTTTAATAGTACTTTTCCCCAGAGTCCCTGGAAAAGCAGAACTGTACTAATGATTCTATGATACTATATTGATAGGTGTGAGTATACCACAGATGATGGAAGTTCTGTCTGGCGAAACATGCGTTGTAGGCTTGAAGTGCCAGGTGTTTCTGTGGTACTGTATTAGCATGGCTGAGAAGGACTGTTTGATTTATCTTCTTGCTGGTTACAGATTAGATAGTATTCAGGTTTAGTTTGTTTGTTTTGGTCTTGTTTAAGGCTAGAGGCTTCCCCAAAGTATTTGGATGTCACATTGCCTTCAGTAAGAACTTCATGCCCAAGCATGTGATTGCCCTTCTCCCTTCCAGAAAAACTACCACCCTTAACAAGCTTTATTAAAAACTAGTACAAATATTTAATATGGTTTTGAGTACAGTTGAATACCGGCTTTCAGTGAAATAACTATTGAGTTCCGAGTTTTTTCTTAATCAGCACTTTCAGTTCACAATTCATAAAGACTATGTAAAGTAAACATGAAACCTAAGTACCAGCTACAACATTCAGTACCTGGTTATATTTGGTAGAATGATTGGGAGTCCTTAAAGTGACTGGCTAATCAGTTATAGTAGTTGCCTTATTTCGTATCTACCAATTGAGAATTATACATACAAACTCAGTTTGTCCAGTTTGAGAAGTGTGCTGTGTCCAGAATGCTGTAGTAATTGCCAGTTCCTGATGCAAAGTGCCGTTAACTAGACTTCTCTTCAGAACCTCCCAATTTCTGCCTAGGATTACAGATTTCCTATTGACATGCAAATAAGCCTACTGTAACCGTTTGGTGACTTGAGTTTTTTTCTTGATTCTAGCATAGTTGCCTATCCTGTCATGAAGGCAGGAATAGTACAGTAACCTGAGAAGGTGCTCATCTCCATGTTTAGTTCAACAGAGGAAAGAAAAAGTGTACACACAACTCAATGAGGAGGACACACTGCATTGGGTAAAGTTTTGTATTTTGATGTAGCAGATGGGTTGGCTGGATGACACATTTGTGAGGGATTAGAATCAGCTTAAATGTATCTGGAGCTGTCATCTATTTTTGCTGCTAGAAGCCTACCCAGGTGAGAATTGCTGTACCTGTGAACAAGTTACCATAGCTTTCTGGAGCGTAATAGTTAGCAGATTCTTTGGGACAAGAAACATGGGTGTTTTTCTGGAGAGGTTCCTGAGGGAAGGTCAGCTGTTGGGTGTGAAATTCAGTTTGACTTGAACTTTCAAAAAGCCAGACAAGGCTACTAAAACAAAATACTTTATTAATAGAGACAGTGGATTTTAAAACTTGATCTATTAATTGTTTAGCATTTTTTTTTTTTTTTTGAGTAATTTACCTGCCATGTCAGGTGTATAGGCTGAAAACATGAAAACAAGAAAATTCTGGCATGGAAAAACTTACATGATAGTAGTCTTATTAGATTGTTTTAATTTAATTTGTTTTCAAAATGTGGCATATAAATAAAAAGCATCAGTAAAAGTTGAAGGCATGCGAACTGTGGGGATTCCAATAAAAGACGAAAAGGCACTTAGAAGTAACTTTCTATTAAGAAGCCATGTTGATGTCAGAGCCATAGATTCTTCGGTGACATAGTTTATCTTCAACTACACAGAGATATGACTCAAGTGTTTGCTTGGAGAGCTGATGTCTAATTTCCCCCTTTTTGGAGAGCCTCCAGGGACTTTGTAGCTCATCAGTTGTTTCCTTACCTGCACATACAGTAACAAGTTCTTGGACTTCTTGAGACAAAACCTCTTGTGACTGTGTTTGGAAGGCTTTGCTGTCTTAATTTCTTTCTTCTAGGATTTCGAGCACTTTTCAATTCTTCTCTATAATTATCTAATCTTATTTTCTATAACTAAGTTAAATGACTGAAATACCAGAATATTTTCTTGATGTTTCCTTCCTATTTGTTTTGCTTTGTCATGTTTCACTGTTGATAATGTATTTGATAACATGCTATGCATTCTATTAATACTTGGAAGGTAAACAAACAACAACCCAAGTCAAACTGATTTAGACTGCTTTATTGCAGCTTAAACTACAAATATTACATGGGTATTAAAAGCCTTTAAACCAGAACCTTCAATTTTTAAAACAAAGGTGGTTTAAAATCGAGGGGAAATGGCCTCAAGTTGCACCAGGGCAGGTTTAGGTTGGACATTAGGAAAAATTTTTTCACCAAAACGATTGTCAAGCATTGGAATGGGCTGCCCAGGGAAGCAGTTGAGTCCCCATCCCTGGAGGTATTCAAAAGATGGGTAGACGAGGTGCTTAGGGACATGGCTTAGTGGTGGGATGGCAGTGTTAGGTTAACAGTTGGACTTGATGATCTTAAAGGTCTTTTCCAACCTAAACGACTGTGTGATTCTATGAAAATCTGGCTTCAGTATTTGGCAGTTGAGCTGATGTGATAGGCTGTAAAACTCAGGAGTGTCACTTAACTTGGAATCACACAGAATCACAGAATGGCAAGGGTTGGAAGGGGCCTCCAGAGATCATCTAATCCAACTCTCCTGCTAAAGCAGGTTCACCTAGAGCAGGTTGCACAGGACATCGTTCAGGAGGGTTTTGAATATCTTCAGAGAAGGAGACTCCACAACCCCCCTGGGCAGCCTGTTCCAGTTCTCTGTCACCCTCAAAGAGATTCTTCCTCGTATTCAACTGAAACCTCTTATGCTTCAGTTTGTACCTACTGCCCCTTGTCCTGTTGCTGGGCACCACTGAGAAGAGTCTGGCTTCGTCCTCATGACATCTACCCTTAAGATATTTGTAAGTATTTATGAGATCCCCTCTCAGTCTTCTCTTCGTAAGGCTAAACAAGCCCAGCTCTCTCAGCCTTTCCTCATAGGCTAGTTATCTTTGTAGCCTTCCTCTGGACTCTCTAGGAGTTCCTCATCTTTCTTGAACTGGGGAGCCCAGAACTGGACACAGTATTCCAGGTGGGGTCTCACCAGGGCAGAGTGGAGGGGGAGGAGAACCTCCCTCGACCTTCTAGCCACATTCCTCTTAATGAGCACCAGGATGCCATTGCCATTGGCCTTCCTGGCAACACGGGCACACTGCTGGCTCATGGTTAACTTGTCATCCACCAGGATTCCCAGGTCCCTCTGGGAAGAGCTGCTTTCCAGCAGGTCAGCCCCCAGCCTGTACTGATGCATGGGGTTAAACTTCTCCAGGTGCAGCACTCTACACTTGCCCTTGTTGAACCTCATCAGGTTCCATTCCGCCCAACTCTCCAGCCTGTCCAGGTCCCGCTGAATGGCAGCACAGCCTTCTGGTGTATCAGCCACTCCTCCCACTTTTGTGTCATCGGCGAATTTGCTGAGGCTACACTCTGTCCCCTCGTCTGGGTCATTGATGAATAATTTGAATGATGTCACTAACTTTTTTTATCAATACACTTCTGTACTTATCTTTGGTAGCTCTCTGATTTCTGAGACCTGTATTACATCATACAGTTGCATAAGCTGCTCTTTTAAGAAGTTCTTTGACCTGGATAAAGGTGGGCACAGGAAAGACAAGGTAGAAAATATTCCCCTGATTGTAAGATAGAACAGTGACAGAGGTAGGATTTTTTTTTTTTAAATCCGGGCAAATTGCTCCTTTTTTTTCCTGTCCTCCTATCTCGTTGCTCTGCTTGTGTTAAAGAAATTAGATCTTGGCAATCAAATTCTTTTGCCTTGTAATTTCTAGTAAATAAGCATCACTAGTTAGTTATTTGTGCTTTTGGAATTAAAAGCAGGCCCTGAATTCAAGTCTGCATCTGTAGAGTGTTAAGCAAGGTGCTGATGCTTGTGGAAACCCAGCATGAACCCTGCTTTGATTCTTCATCCAAGAAAGGCCTGTTGCAGGTTTGTTTCCTTTCTTTGGTAGCATCAGCAACCATTGAGACGCAGGGTATTTACATCTCTGCTCCTCTTGATGTCATGAGGATACCTAAGATGATACCCTATCCCCCCAAACCTGTGATTGCACTATAAATTTCTCTTCGGAATGTTTTAACTCTGCTTAATGCAAGGAATAACAGAATGTGAGGAGTTGTTCCTGTAAAGCCAATTATGTGAATCAAAGACTTCTGTGAACTCTTGCTTTTTTCAGTCTCAGTGTGTAGATTGTGAAATGCTTCTGGCACTTCCAGTGAGTCTTGATTCACTGAGAACATTGATGACTCCGTTAGGCTGTTTACCATCTTAATCTCAAATATTTCTGGGTAAAGTCCAATTTCAGTAATGCTCCAGCTTTAGAAGCTGCATATAAGAATCTTTCATAAATTCTTATGTCAAGATGCAGATAATTTGCCCGCTTTAGGCACAATGTGGCATGTAGTTTTTCCTGCAGTTTTCTTGATTTCTGATTATAAGACTTAAAGTTCCAGATACGTCAGTGACTGAGGTTTATCAGTTGGTGGAACCTGATTCCATGATAACACAATGCCTGGAAAAAAGTTGTTAACCACTCCAGTGAATATTGCAAGAGGTTGTCAGTCTCTTGGAGGAAAACTGTTCCCTCCTTCCCTGAAACACTTTAGTCATACAACAATAATACTGTTGCTAATTTAGAAGAGGATCCTGAATGGAGTTGCTGCTTACAAGACTGCTGATACATGCAAGGTGAGTAGCAGGAATAACTAGGGAGAGGTAAGCCCCATCTGCTTTGTGGGGGTGGAAGGGATGAGAACAGCAATTAATTTGTAGAAGTATACTTTCAGGTTGGCGCAATGTCTAAACCAAAAAAATATTATTAGGCAGCAAGTTACTGGCTAGGTGGACCAGTCCATCATGCCAAGAGAATCCTCTCTTTAGCCAGCAAGGCATGTGTATCTGCAGTTGAGCCAGTAGTTCTGGCTACTTTGCTATCTTGTATTTGAATATGTATTCTTCGGCCTGTTTAACCTGAGGTTTTTGACTTGTCATCAGGTTTATCCTTTTGGCTCTGTCACAGCTAATGTCCACAAAAGCAAAAGTCAAAGAGAAGTGCTGCATCTTGCTGAATGAAAGAATGCAAAATGTCAGATTGGACTGGTTATGGTAAAGGCTGTAGTATTTGCAGTATCGAGTAAAGCTCACTGAAAAACTTGTGCAGAAGATGCTGTAGTTACAAGCCACTGCAGAGAAGAAAAGTTACATTTTTGCAACAGAAATGATGTTCTTTATCAGCAAGTATCAAGAGGTTATAGGTAAGAGCAAACTCATAGTAGTTTTGATTGTTTCTCTAGTTTTAAAATTTTTTGGAGGCATTTGACTTTCTGATCTGTCTGTTCCATTTAAAGAACTCTTAGTTTCTAGCCCAGAGAGTGGTGGTGTAGTTTTAAAACAGGTTGTTGTGATGGTTATGGTGTAAGTGTATATATTTTTCTCCCCTCCTGCTTCAAGTGTAAACTACATTTATGGTTAATAATTCTTAACATTAAGTGGCTTTTCTTTGCAGCTGTTAGGAGATGTTTCCATGCCATAGTTTATTGACTCTTGTGCATCCCTTGAGTTCAGGGTTGAATAGGTAGGTGTGCTCTAGAATGTCCTGATGTATAGTAGTGATGTAATTAACCTGTAGTATCTCCATGTTATTACCAGGTCCTCATACAGTTTTTACTAGGATTTTGGCAGCCTTGATTAACCAACAGTACAGGTGCCTAGATGGTTGACAGTACTCTTCAGCCATGAAATGAATAATTAAAATTTTGTCTTTATGTCTCTGAATCTTTGATGCATCAAACTTTTACAGCATTCTTTTTGAGCTTTGGGAATTCAAGTGAATATATCAGCAGTAAATTTTTTTTAGAAGAACGTTCACACTGGCAGGCTTTAACTTTGTCCTTTTTAACTCATATTTTCACGGGGTTTGACCTGTCTTCAATATACCAGATACAATGAAATAATTATGAATTTTGTGTGTTGTCATAATTCTTTCCTATATTATGCCAGTAGTTATAACACTTTGCACTTCCACTAAGTGCCGTACGCCAGTAATCCTTTTTTCTGAGTTCTTTTGAAGGACTGTGGGGAAGGAGAAGAATGGATATTCTGCACTTGTTGATTGGCAAACACGTTGAGTTGTACATGGCCACTGAATTTGCACATAGAGGATAAGTCTTTGAATGCATGAAGCCAAAATACTTACCCACCATTACTGTGATATGGGATTATTGAATTTGTAACTTCATCTGACACTTGAGCTAAAACTGCTAGAAGCAGATGTTAAATTTTCCAGTAGCAGCTGAATCTCAGTAATAAAGTTTAGTGGAATTTCTGCCTCAGCTGATAAAGTTCTAGTACACTTGCTTTGGTGAATTTAGATTATATTTTGTGGATGTACGGGCACAGGCAAATCCTTCAGCTTGTAACCAACCATGATGTGTAATCAAGGATAGCCAGATTGCTCTGACTTCCTGCAGGTTGGTCTCCTAAAATGGGAATTATTCATTTTTACAGATGGAAATTGGAACCAAGCAGCTGTGAATTCCTGGAAACAAATACTGAGGCAAATTAGTAACTTTCCTCTTCTGCTCAACAACCAAATGGCAGTTGATTCCAGTATCTGCCACTTGCTTTCAATCTGTGATTCAAAGATCTTTTCCATGAAGCCAACAACTGTTTGTATGAGGGCACTGCTTAATATCAGAAGTATGGTGTGGCTATTTTTTTAACAAGTTGTTTTTTTCATAATCCTCACCTTCCCTAGCTTCCTCCCCTCAAAGCAGCAAGCTCCCTGTCCCCCCCAGCCTTTACTTGGCTGCTGTTTCAGGGAGTTATTAATTAGTGTTTAATCAGCTCTTAGAGACCAAATGGCAGGAAACTAGGATAGTTTGACAACTTCATGTGCACATTTTCCTACACATGCAGCAGTGACTCTGATTACTTGTGGTCTGAGAGGTCAGTGTGGAACTGCTGAGGTAAAAAGGCTATTACAAAAGTAGAAGTCAGGAACTCCACACTTATAAATGACACTTCCATGAATCTGTGTTCCACTGTGGCTCAGTAGAAATGTTCTTGCCTAGATGGAAGGTTTACTATTTCATCCTTGGGTTAGTTTTGGAAATTGAAGACGAAAGCTGGGTGAAAATTGTATTACTACTATTGTTAGTGTTCTGTGCTGTTCTCAGGGGACTCCTTATTTAAACTTATAAAACCATCATCTAATTGATGTAGAAATTTTCAGTCTTGTGTGAAAGCTTGCTGTGTATTTCGGGTTTTGACGGAAGCTTGCAACTAGCACTACTTCAGGTTTTGTTTTTGACCAAAAATCTGACTTGTAAGCCAAAGCAGAGCTGGGAATATGCGCAGGCAAACTACCCAACAGTTCTGCTAACATGTTCCCAAGGGTCCTACATAAACTGGAAGAAAAATAATGCGGTGTCCTTAAATTGCAATCATGGTAGCCATATTCAAACCTTAACTTTAAAGAAAGAAGGCTCTTGTAGTTGTGCCCTAGGGCTGCAAAATACTTAAGTATACCTCAAGTTACCAGAGTAACATGATCTTTGCTCTGCTGCTCTTTTAACTATGTACATTTAGCAGACAGACAGTTTTAGAATGCTGTTTGTTATTATACTGATCTCCATACCTTGTGGTGTGGTCTTTCCTGTTTCAGTCAGACCAAGCAAGGAGTTTCTTTCCAGTCTAAACACAAGATTCAGTCTATTTCTGCAGTCTGAATGCAAGCTTAGGTCTGTGAGAAGGGAAGGGGTATGTGTCTGCTCAGCCTCTTCCTGGACCTAAGGGCTTATTTCTTTGGGAGGTAGGTATGTGTTACAATCCTCCAACCTACTGGAAAGTTAGTCTGGACAGAAGTTGCGCTCATCTTAAGCAGTCTTAACTCCTGAAAAGCGTAACGTAAGAAGCGGAGGAACTAGTGGAGAGGAGAAGTGGCAGCAGCATACCAAACAGAAAGCATTTGCTGTGAAGAGAGTAATGAGTTCTTTGTTCCATAAAGCAGTGATGTAAAATGCAGTTCTTTAATGCTGTATAAGGAAGTGAGTGTTTATTTAATATATAGGGTATCTTGCAGTACCTTTCTAGATTTTGCAGCAATCTATACATTAGATTAGCTTTTTACTTTTTAAATGTGACAAATGTGTGAATAGGTGAGTAAGAAAAGAGATGGGGGGCACTGGCTTGATGAGAAGTCTGTCTGAACAGAAGTATTTTTTTAATGAAAGTATGGTTTAGATCGTCTGCTTCCAGTAGTCATTATTAGAATTGGATGCAGAATTTTAGATACCCGGAATAGTTCTTCAGCAGTATTGTTTGTGGAGTTTAGGGCTTTTGGTGGCATGCTAACTAATACGCATCTATTTATTTTAGTTGGTTTTTTCCTTCCCTCTTTGAAGACTCCTGATTTTGCTACAGTCAGGCAGATTTTTGGCTATTGAAGCAGAAACCTTTTCCAGAAAACCTGAATTGCTCCATGGATGCGGATATAGATACTTCTGGAGATCCTGGTGTGTGTCTAGAGCTCCTAGGTGTTACAGTAATACAAGGAGTTATGTGGTAACTGCTGTATTCAATAACTTTTATCCCATAATCTGCCTGGCATACAGACCTGGGAGAAATTCCTAATGAAACAGTGGCTCTGCTTGTGCTAGGCTATGTACAGACTTCTGAAGATGTCATTCCTGCTCTACAGTGCATCTTAGTGGAAGATCTATATGAAGTTTGGAGAGGAAGAATACAATCAAACATGTAGAACTATGCTATCTTGCATTTTAATGTCAGCTTCTTGTCGAAGGAAAATAAATTTCCTGTCAAAAGTAGGTTGTAATCTATTTGTATCTGTACCTGCAAATTATGGGGTACTGTAGTAATACTGGGGGAAAAAAAATTGTCCACTGTTTCTGTGTTGCTCAACCTTTGTGGGTTTTTCTGTTCCTTATTATATCAATTCAATTTGAGTAGTTGCGTGGGAATAATTATTCAGAACTTCTTTAAGGTAATTTTACTCCAACTTTTTAATGTTTTTTTCTTCAAAAATGGGAGTTAAAATATGTGAAACTATCCAATTCTGTAAACTGTAAGGATTTTTGTTTTTTGTAATAGTGTATGCATATATTTAATTTAAAAAAAAATATACAATCTTGCTGTTTGGTTTTTAATTTTAATTTTTTTAATTTTCATTTATATAAAAAGATCCTAAAGCAAGAAATTAAAACTGTGGTGGTATAAGTTAAGATCCCTGGTGATAAAAATCTCTATGTTGGGTCCCTAACATCCATCCGAAAGGTGATAAAACTGTTGCCATTTGTTACTTGATGACAAAGAAGGAATAGGTTAAATTTCTATTTTGGTATTTAAGTATTGTACAGGTTTTCTTAAAGTAGATGGACCATAACTCTTACTTCAATCTCATTTTAATTGTTAATTTCAGCAAATTTTATCTTGCTTTAACCATAGTTCTGAAGTTGTGATGTTCTGAACATGCTTAGACTGAAAGCATCCAATAAAAACAAAGTGGCTTGCAGTAATGGAAAAAATGACTCAGTACAAGTTGAGAACAGAAATTAGCTAAAAGGCAAACAGTAATCCTTAAAACAGAAGTTAAGTTTAAGCACTTTATAGACTAGGTTGAAGATCAGTCTGTTCTGGCTTTCCAGTTACACAAGTGTGTCAGTCACTGTTCATGTGTAATTATTACTAAAATTTCCCAGTTTTGCCAAACAGATTTCCACTTCAGTGTTCTAGGGTTGGTCAATTTTTACCTTATTTCAAGAACCATAAGCCAATGCAAGTGCAGTCATTGGAGATTAAGGTACAATTTAACTGAGGAAACTCTTGCTGCAGAGTTCAGAATGTCACCTGAAGAATAAGGATGGTACCAGTTTTCTTGTCTTCTCCTGGTTGTGCCAATAAGTGCATACTTCACTGGAGTAATGACAAGATTGCTGGAGAGCCATCACCTGTTCAGTTTCTCTAGTTCTGTGTCTACATAAGAGTTGAGATGTAGAGCAAATAAATCTCAAATGAAAGAAATAAGCCATCTCCTTATGAGCAAGAAAAATCATGTATTGCAGTTACACATTTAACCTTCATTTAGGCCTCTTATCTTCAGTTCAAGACCTTAAGTACAGGCTAATTTTAATTATTAAGCATTAATAGGAAAGATTGCTGCAATTAGGGACTCATTACTTCATAGTTATGAATGAAGCTAGTTCATAGACGTCCTGTATGAAGAATGGTATTAATCAAATTAACAGTAGGTGCTTCTTTCCTTGGATTCCTGTCTAATTCAAGAGCTGTTCTAACTGTATCTCTGCCCAAACTACAGCTAATAACTAGAATATTCTGTTTAAACTACCTAGTAAAATTCTTTGATGTTATACTCTGCATTGCTAGACACGTAGCAGGTACCTACCAAAACAATACCTGGAACTTGTGTTGTAACACGTGTTGCAATGGGGTAGATGTTTATTTTATAGACACTTATTTTATTACCTTGGTACTCCTTAAGCATGCTTATAACATGGGAGGAACTAACTCCTGGTTTTATGGCATCCAGATGAGCTCCCAATTACAGAAAACTGCCTTTGTCACCTGGCTTCCCAAGAGGAAGTGAAAATTAAACACAACTTACTCTTAAACTTCTTAATCGCTTTTTCAAGGTGACAATTCTCAGTTTTACACTCCTTTTCCCTTCCCACATCCAATCTCTTGATGACAGTGGCTCCTGCCCTGCATGAATGATGTCTCTATTATATCAGTGACTTAAGGCACAAGCATGCATAGACTTCTTCTCTAGATAGCATTAGCTTTCCAAATAAGAATAGGGAAGTTCTGAACAAGAGCTTTGGGTTACCTTTGTGCATTGGCCAAGTTTGAGTCCAACATTTTCAAGTCCATGGTTTGAGATAATACCTCTACAATCAAATGAACACAATGATTTAAAACAACAGGAAAATAAACAGTTCATCCTTTTTTGTTGTCTTACTCGTGATAAAATTGATTCAAGTTACACTTGATAACTGCTTAACCAAATACTACTAATCCTTCTTCTAAGAATGCTATTAATCCCTGACACCTTCATCTGAAAACCTCAGTTATCAATACTTACTTAAGAAATGATGATTAATTTATTTACAAGTCTTTATAGGGTTCTGCTGTAGACAGTAGTGAGCACAGACTCAAGGACTGGATATTGCTTCTGTACCTGGAAACACTTAAATGTCTGTAAATCCCGTAGCTTTAGTAAATTACTCGTAGGGTGTGCCCACCTGGGGCCAAACTCTACAGCCCTTTCTTGGTATACTTGGAGCATTCTTTTGTCAATGCTCACATTTAAAATTGTATATTCTAGATTCTCCAAAACTATAGCTGTAACTTCAATGCAGCTTTCCAGTTTGCAAAGGCATTGTTTTCCCCATCTCTAGAATAATAAACACCTCTTGTCTAAGCACATAGTTTGCATCTGTTTTAACTAAAGAAATTGCTTAGCAAAAGGAACCATCTATGGTGATACCTAAACCTGTTTTACTGCAGACAATACCAAAGTACTCTTCTGGTCTGCTGGATAATTATATACTCTGCTTTTGAAATAGTGTGGTTAAGTGCAAGCCTCTAGAGCAGCAAGGTGGTGCGGTCTTCTGTCTCACCACTGTTTTTGCTTGCCATCTTCATGTGGGGGAACTCTTGAGTTTGACACAACTCGGCTGTTTCTTCTACTTGGATAATAACCTCATTCATTCCTAGGTGTGCTGCTGCTGGTGTTCCTCATGTCCTGTTGCTTTTCATTAGGGCTGAGAGAGTTAATTCTCATAACCATCTTAAAGCCTTTTCTGCTGAAACTCAGCATCTACATTGATTTTAGTGCCAATATATACACATGCTATTTTATTGATTAATATATCACCAATATGTTGGTGTTTGAATATACAGAGAACAACTGCAAAGTTACTGGAAGCTTCTTGGCCAGAAAGCAACTGAGCTGGATTTGGATTCAGCTAGTCTGGATCTGACTTTTTCTTCCCTTTGACCTCAGATAGTGACATTTGTGATCTGAAACATCATCTTCTTTCACAACTGTCCTCCACAATTGTGAGATGCAACTTTGTGATAAGAATGTGGATGAGCGGTGCCCTAGCATGTGATCAAGGGCAGCTGTTTGTAGGTTTTGAAAGAGGAGTACTTATTATTCTTTGTGACCTTACAAGGCTTAAGACTTCTAAATTGTCACTCATTACACTAAGAAGGGTGTATGCTCTTGCTTTGCCCTGACCTGAATTTCCATTCTTTTCCTAAGTGATCATAAAGACTGCTGGGCTGAATTTTGTTGATAATCAGTTACCCGCTCCTCTCATGGTTCTGAGGCAGCAGGAGGGGAATGAGGAAGGGGCAAGATGTGAACTGATTCTAAAATTTTGACTGCTAGTGACTGGATAAGAAGGTCCAGAGTGACTGTGCAGCATCAGCTGTTGTCTGTGTAGAACCTCACTCCTTGTATACTGCAGCTTAGGATATTTAAGTGCAAAGTACTTGCCTGCTTTAGCAACATGTTCTGTCTCAGACGTTAATTATTTCCATGGGAAGAAAGTAATCTATGGCCCAGACTTAATTTGGAAAGGCAAAATCCTACCTGCTGTGTCATTTCCCTCTCCCTCTTGCCTACTAGCACATTGCAGAGGACTTTGACCTGCTCACGGTATTCATATGTCTGCTGCATGCTACTGTTGTGCTGCACTTTTTACTTAACCTAATTTAGTCTAACAAGAGTTAGTCCTCAGCAGAGCAGTAGGTATTTTATGTGCCATTCCTAAGGCCAGCAGTGCGTTAATGCTATACTGCCTCAGTGTTAATCTGATGTTATATATTTAGTGCTGGACTGTTAGAAAATAACTCTGCTGCATTCTAGAAGCGTCTCAATACTGAATACACTCCTTCCAAATGAAAGCTCATCATCCCAGCTGCCATGGAGGCAATCTCTGGGATGCCCGTAGGAATTGAATGAATACGCTTCCTTAGGTGTTTCTTCTAAGGAGAGCTCATATATGTAGCTTTTTGAGTCCAAGGCCGCATAAAACATGCTTGTAGCCAATTGATATCCTGCAGAGCAGAAATGTAGTTGTAGCTACTATAAAGTTATTTGAAGTAGCTTGGTATAATGATACTTTTTTCTGAACTAAGTGTGCGTTTACTTTAGGTAGTTAGGGATGTAGATAGTCTGAACTACAGTGCTGTCATTATTATAGACGGAATCCCTACTTAAGCACAGTACTTACTCGTTGACAGCTCCTGTACATTCCTATGCTCGTTCACTCTTGTGTAGAGAAGTTTAGTTTGTCCACTTGATGAGTCACATGGTAGACAAGCTTGCAGTTGGAGTGCAGTAACTTCTAAAATATTGGTATAAGAACTAATTGAGCAGTCCATTAAATTACAGCTTAGGACAACCCAACAATAAGATCTTGAGAACTGGAATCTTAGCTCTCCTCTGGATAAAATCACATAAATCTAAATGCCGTACAGCTCCTTAAGGGATGTTTTTAATTGGGGGGAGCGCTAGCCAAATGAAATCTTGACATGAATAGGGATGGCTCTGAATCCTAGTGTGGTGCATAGGTTTCAAAGGCGGGGGGGGGGGGGGGGGAGCAAATTTAAGAACAGACCGAAATTTCATCTTGCACACAAATGTGGTTGGCATCTCTCCTCTTTGTATGCGTATATGACTGGGGTCACACATGTAGTTAATTTCTCTAATAAAACGGGTTAAGCAGTCCCCTGCTTCTTTTTCTCTTTTTTAAACTGGTGTAATTGCTTATACTATTCATCATATAAATCTTACTATGAGATTTAAGACTTAAGACTTAAGTCTTAAACGTCACACCTTTTTATTTAATAAAATGAGGCAAAATTGAGAGGTAAAGTTTGTAGTGATTTAGCCCATAAAATTTTCTCTAGGTTCATTTTTCTGTCTTTATTGGTCCAAAATTATCTTTGTTTCCTGATAGATTTTGATGTTGGACTTACGTACTAAACTTAAGTGTGAAACCATGCACTATGGTTAAGTTCTCTTTAGTTATGAACAAATCTTCAAGTCCCTCAGGGTGTGTGTGGGGAAACTAAGTGAAAGATTAAATTCTGTTCCTGGGATGTCTGGACTTACTGATTTTTCAGACTTTTGCCAATAACTCATACCTCAGCTGGAATAGAAGAGGCGTCTTCAGGACATCCATATGTATATATTTATATAGTTTAATAGGAACATTGTCTCTGTTCTCACTTAAAGTGGTGGCCATCATTTTATATTAAATGACTGTGAAAAGATCCCCCCTGCCAGGGTGTATTAAGTGTCTTACGAGAAGAGAAAGCAGTGGATTTGTTAATCCTTTCTAAACCTTAATGCTTAGAAGACCATAGTGCCATTCATAAGTATTAAATCTATAGGTGATATCTTACTCGGTCAAAGATGTGCATCCCACCTGCCTCATAGTTTTAGAACTTCAAGAGTTTGTTCTCTGGATGCCCAAACTACCCTTTCCTCAGAAAGAAGCCAGATTTCTGAATCTTGCTGCTTTTACATTCTATGCCAAATCTTGAGGACTGTCTCTCTAAATAAACTTCTTATTTTGTCAGCCCATCCCGTTCTGAATCTGTTTATTAGCATTGAGGAAAAAACCCCACATGTTCTTTTAGTTCTTCGAAGTCTGTGCTTTAAGTTCTCGATGAGCAAAGAGTTGTTTGCATTTATCAATTATGGCCGCTGTATTCTGGTTTTGGATACAAATGTAAGTCAGTACTGTACTTCGAAGGCTGATCCTTCTGTAAATGTTTTGCTTTTCCAAATCAGAACCTTGTCTTTTGACTATTGCCTTAAATAAAAATGCCAGTTAATGATTACATAAGTAAGCGGAAACATAGTCTTACTCTTTTCCTCAAGAAATTAAAAAAAACTCAGAGGAAACTTAGGGGATGTAAAATTTAAGAAAAATCTTTGAAGTTTACTTTCATTTTCGGATACAGGAATTCTTATGTGTAGTGCCATAGTGGTGTGACGGCTGGTTAGGCATTAGAGCAGGTGGTGTGTGCGTTAATAGTTAACATAATTTTCCAGTGTGCTTGCAGGGAAAACTCAGATGCCTTTGTTGGCAGTATAGTGTAAATGGTTACATTAATCTGAAACCCTGTATTTTTATGGAGGATATATGAAGTTGATCTCACTACCTGTCATTTTACAGATTCTTTGATGTGAGTGACTGCAATAGTAGCTAGTAGATTGGTGATGTCATTCAGTTTGTAAGCAGCTGAGCTGTGGCAGAGGGAATCCCAAACCAGCTATTAGGGATGAATAGCATAAGCTATATGCAATGGAGGAAGTATTTAAATTTTGAGTATTTAATGGACAGAATTGTTGGTGACTGATACTAATTACTGTTTGTTATTACTGCACATTGTTTCACTGAACATATCTTATTCCCATGATAGACAGGAGAGCAACAATTTAAATTTCACTTGTTTATTAGGGGAAGGGAATTTTTAGGTAGAAAATTCTGCACTTGAAAATACCAACTTCTAGCATCATGCTACATGAGCCTGTGTCATACAGGCAGTTGGTAACCAGAGCATATAGTAATGAGGAAATCGGCATGCTTTCAAAAATTGCTGAGTATGATTTTTAATATTAGTACAGAGATCAGTGTCTGTGTTAGAAGGAGTATATTCTCTGAGGTGCAAGAAGGCAGCTAGACCTGGCAGCAGCTGGAATTTATTGGAAAGAGTAGTTCTGTTCAGATTGTATTAAAGTACAAACACATTTGTCATCCTTAGGAGTCAATAGGCTATGTATGGACTGAAGAATTATGTTTTAGTCACAGCTAAAGCAGGTGCAAATGTCCTGGTTAATTTAACAGATCAGGTAGTCTGGATAGGGTAGTCTGGTATACAGTATTCAGTGAGGTTTGGGTATCTGTTTGAAATGGAAACCTGGTGTTGACCAAACTGTACAGTGCAGTGGCAAAATTGAGTTCTCATAAAGCATTAAGCTGTGTTGTGAAATTCATACCTAAAAAGATACTAATTTCATTAATTAACTAACCTTTTAATAAATGCAAATAGTAAGTGAAGGTGGGATCTAAGAGGAACGGCAGAGTTGTCTAATCATTTTGGTACTGTGTTAGAAGTGTTGCTTCCCAACATTTACGCATTTGATTCCTTCTGAAAAATAAGTCTTGGAGTTAGGAAAATACTGTCGTCATGCTAGCACATACCTCTAACTAAGGCTTTTTGTATTCCTGTATTTGTCTGTCTAACCCTAAAGCCCACATGTACTTCTTTCTCACCCCTTCTTTGAGGCGGACGATGTTTCCCCTTCCATTGTCTCAAAAGCTCCCCTGCCCTTCTGAAGTGGAAGCCCTGTGGTCCTCTTTATTTCGCACCCCTGCCTGTTCAAGAATGGTGCTTTCTCCAGTTCTCCCTGCCCTTTCTCTGTAGACTGTGTATGACCATCTCCTTATAAGCCCTTGCTTGTTAGAGTTATTCTTGGTGGAATCTAGGCTGCAAATAGTCTTTCCATGCAGCAAGTTGCTGCCTCTGATAAATGCAGGCTGCAGCCAGCGGCTGGCAGGGAGATTCATTTGCTGTCAGACCCCTGAATTGTGAATTAGGCTTTTCTGGTACTTTTCATTTGCACCAAAATCAAGGACTTTGTGTTTACAAATGCTGCTTGCAGTTTCGAAATTGGTTTAGTCTAATATTACCTAAAAAAATGTATTCAGTTGAATGCTATGCTGTAGATTCTTCTGGAAGGCTAATTAAATGAATTCAGTTAAGTCAAAAGTAATGCTATATCTGTAAGATTTAATTCTGAAGTGTCTTCTAAAAACGTACTGCGACTGTTCGTATTAACTATAATATATAAACTAAGAAGTCTGTATGGATCTCATTTGTCTAAGCATTTTCCATGGGAATCCCAGTGCCTTATATGGTCAACTTGCTTTGTAGTGTTTCAGTGAAATGAAGGCAGCCATCCAACAACAAAAAAAAAAAACCAGCCCAGCTGGCTTTAGCTTTGTCTATAATACCCTCTTTCTTGGCCTCCTTCAGTAGCACAGTAGCTAATTATTAAAACTAAAAATGTGGCAAGAGCCTATGTAGCTAGTAGAAGAAATTCCTTTTGTGGCAGTGACTGTATATGAAAGATTTAATGCTAATTCAATAAAGAATAGTAGCACATTGATAATACAGCTTTGTTGCATACGAACTTTTGCCATCAGATAAGCTTTACCCAGGCTTGTTGTAAACTGGTGGTAATTCCTGTAGCTGTTATGAACAAAGTTTAGTCGACAGAATCCAGCATGCTTTTTTTCCTGTGTGTTTGACCTGTTTATTAACTGCTTGAATAGATGCTAACAGTTTAAATACACGCCTGTTGAGGCTTGCATATTAAGGGATTGCTTCAGAGAGATCTGGTTCAGGTTCCTCTGGAAAGAGCATCGAAGTATGGTGGCACCAGTCATTGAAAATGACTATGTTTGCAGTGAGGTAAGCTGCCCTGTATTTACTCTCAAGTATTAGGATGCACATAAGCTTTACTGTAATTCTCCTTGTGGTAGCTTATATACCTATACTTTAAAAAACCCTCCTGAATGAGAGGCTAGACTGTTAAACTTAGTCATATCTCTTTATTTAGATACACAGAATCCTGTTTTACAAGAAGTATGATAAATTGAGAACACAAGCACGTCAGTACCTTTATTTGGAATACTAATGAAAAATCATATTTTCAGTTATAGAAAAGAAAAAACCAGCACTTTGTCACTTACCTGTTGTGATGAGAGTAGTATGCAGTAAAAATGCTATAGCATTCATTTGACTTGCAGTGAAGAGAGTGTTTATCTATATCTGGGCTGCATAAGGCCTTTAGGACTCTTTCATTTAATTGCATAGCTCCAACGCCTGACTTGTGTAGAAAGGGAAGGCCAGTCTCCTGAGCTCAGTAATAAGTCATCTCTGCTTCTGCTGCTGTGGGGCATTCTGATCAGCTTTTGAAAAAGCAGCTTTTGTTTTTTCATGTCTTTTGGTCTCAGCTCTTACTAGCTTCATGTAGTGACTTCAACTCCTTGTGCTAGCAGGAAGCGTGAACACCTGATGCCTGTTTACTTTCTCTATATTACTCATGATTTTGTAGTCCTTTATTATATGGTCATCAAAGCCATTTTGTGCTAGGCTGAAAAGTTCTGGCCTATTGAGTTTTTCTGGAAGATAGCCCATACCTTTGATCAAAAGTACCCATTTCTACAAAGGCTGTTCTCACTATTTTCAGCAAAGAGCTGTAAAGAAGGACGATACCGTCTTTTTTTCTGCAGCCAGTCAGGGTTGGGTTTGCCACCGTGGTAGGGCATCCTGTCAGTTGTAGCTGCAGAATGGCAGCTGGATGTTTTTATGCTTAATCAGATTGGGAGAAGCAAAGAGAAAGTCTTCTTGGATGGATCTGTGTTTTTAATATTCTAGCATTTTGGAGGCTGTTTAGGATTTTTCAGAACTACTTTTTTCAGACATTTTCAGATTCATGAGAAGAGTGCTTCAAGAGAAAAGCTGATACCCAACAGAATTAACCAAGACCTAGTAAAAAACTGCACTACTGTACAGTGGTATATCTGAGTTAATTTTGAATATGGTAATTCAGAGCATGGAAGCAGTACAGATACCGGGTTGCTGTGGACTTCTAAAATGAGTCAGAGACATGCCGGTACTATCTGTGCTGTGACCTCTTTGCCTCCACTAGCACAGAGGAGGAAGCTGTAAGATGCAAAAATAGAGTAGGGATGTAGGAGTGAGTCAGAAGAGTGGAGGCAAGAGCAAGCTGTCAGATGTGGGCTGGCTGTCAGGACGAAACCGAGAGTTAGGAAAATTAAATGGTGGTATGGAAAAGGAAGTGGGGAAAAAAAGACTGATACTGGGAATACTGAAATAATGGAACTCGGGTGGTGGTATGTTGGATATCGGGTAATTAATGTTGCCTGTGAAATCTGCACTTGGACTTAACACGCATTAACCTTTTAATTCTCTATTATGTCATCATACCTAGATTATAGAGCTTGTATAGAGGATTTACTCTTGGGATAGTTCAGGACATCTGATAAAAGATGCTGTTGCGTGTGGGATTATCAGTGGAGGAAGAAAGGAGAGAGTGGTATATGGGGTCAGAGACTCCAGGTATATGGGGTCAGAAATCTGTAGGGACGTTATGCGCTTGGGGCTGTAAGTGTAATGAAAGGAAGCTTTTCTTTAGACATATGAAATGGTGTATATTGTAAAACCTCAGTTCCATGGTATTTCAAAATGTATGGCTAAATCAGGGGAGATGGCTTATGTTGACCTTTTTGTCTGTTTACTGTCTGTAAAATGGTAAGTTTTGTGCTGGAGGTTTTATGAAAATTCTGCTTATGTACCTAACTGGTGGTAAGTGCTGATAGGTAGAGAGCTCATGAGAAAATGAGTTCCATTTGGAACAAGATTTGAGTAATAGAGCCGAACAATGAATGGTGAAGAAAAATCCTTAATTTTAAATAGCTGCATATTATGAAAGCACCGATCATCTCATAGATTGAAAGAAGCAAGTTTCTTTGGCCACATGGAATAGAGAGCACACAGGACTGTACACAGGTCATATGCTTGTGGGGCTAGTTGCTTTGGCTTAGGCAACATTAATTAAAGCATTTCCTAGTCCTGGAATATTTGGCTGTTCGGCCTTACTATTGCTTATATATAAGTCTGTGCATAAATGAAATTTTAATGTAAAAGTGGAGTCCTTAGAGAAGCATAAAGCTTAAGCATGTTTTGGCTAATTTAATAGTGTAAATTAAGCTGGCAGAACAACTTTCCCCTCCAGGAATTCTTGTAGAGGTGTGCACCACAGAGGAGAAAAGCAAGCTCAAGGCAGTGAAGGCAGCCTTCTGGCATGTCGGGGAGTGGGTTTTCCTTTTCTGTTTTAGCATGGAGGCAGTTTCTCACTGTGCACTCCACGGTATTTGGAGCCCTAGCCAGATGGATAGATCTTTCATGAAAATAAATTTAAGAACCAGCTTTAAAACCAGTTTGCGTTGCAGGAGCTTTCAGTTTGCAGCATGAACGGTGGATGATTGAATAGTAGAGAAAGCCAGATGGTCCTTTGTCCGTTTGTCTGAAACGGGGAAACTTCCTTGGAAGTTGTTCCTGTCAAACCCTACCCCTGCCCTTGCTGCTGGTCTCTCCCTGCCAGGGCCACTAAGTGGTTACCTGCCAAAGCTCTGCAGTGCACAGACTTTCCCCGTGCTCAGGCAGTGTGTATACTTTCTCCGTATAATCAAATCGGTTTCATTTTTTTGTGCTTTTCCACCTGTTTACTTTAGCACTTGTTCTTAGGTAGTTGTGGGGGAAGTGCAGTCAGTAAAGTCAACTCACGTTGCTATGACTGACCTTGAAGCCAACGCGCTTTTCAGCCAGGCTTTCATTTCTGTGCTCTTCGATAATAATCATTTTTAACTAGCAGTCTGATGTACAAGAAGCAGACTTTAAAACATTTATAATTAATCTCATGATGACGTGCATACTGCTAAGGTCAGGTAAACTTCTGGGCTCTTGCTATTTCTTTCAAGTTGACATGGTCCTGATAAGGAGACAGCCAGCGTGTTTTCTGTCCTCGTGCAATTCAAAGATGTCAGCAGTCTCTCAGAAGTTAGAAGTCAACACAAATGAGTTAGTCCTTAATTAGAAATGTAGGCTTTTACCCCTTTCTCCAGAATCCTTTCTGAGAAGGAAAGTCAGAAGTGGCTGCAGCTCCAGGTGCGACTAAGCCAATACTGTACTTTGCTGCCTGGGAAGGGTGTGCTCCTGCTTCTTCCTCCCACCATGCTGTTTTATTTCCTTCCTGGTTTTTTATTTATTTATTTCAGTGGGTGGGGAGGGAGAAAGGGTTGTTTCTGCCTCACTGGTGAGTTGAAGTGGCTAATGGAGAGCCTGACAAATGCTTTGGGGAGTGTGCAGTTGAGAGTGAGGGGGGAGACTGGGAGCTCCCTGTTTGTCAACAGTGAGCTCGTGTAGAATCATGCGCTGCGCGATTAGTGTATGTTAGCTCAAAGGAGTTAGGGTTTGCTGGTTTTATAACACTGCCTCCTGCAGGGAACAGAATACTGCTTAAAACTCATCTTGAAACACAGAAATGAAAATTATCCAATAAGGGTGGTATTTATTAGTACTTTGAAACAGCCATCCTCGGAGATTCTAATGCGGAATATTCAGGTTTTGTCAGTTTGTCCAGTTTTTGTCAGCTGGGATATTGGTTTTGTATAGCTACCTAAAAATCAAGTGGGAAGAAGATCTTACAAGCACAATTAGAATACTTTCTTAAAGTGTGTGTTTTTATCAGCATTTGACTACAAGAAATTTTACCAAAGGTATCTTCGGCTAACTTCTTAGAAGCGGGATTATGTGCTGCTGAAGACAGTGGAAGAAATAGGTCAGTGCCTGTCTCTGACTCAAGTGAAAGCTTTCTGCAAAGTGCCATTGTTGATGAAGTAATGAACATAAGTACTTAACCTGTTTTAAGAAATATTTTGGTTTTCTGGCAAGTTTGTTTAGTGCCTTTTCTCCTTGAAACTGCTGTCTGAGCTTCCAAAATCTGGCATGCAGGACTGAGAAGGTAGAGGTGAATGTATGAATTCCTTGTGCTCTGGCAAAAGAGCAGATGACACGAGTGCCGTGCTGGTTTTGGCATGTATGCTATGGATTACCATGGCTCATCTAGGTACAGTATTTTCCTGTTGTTTGCTTGCTTGGATAAAACTGCTCTTCAAAAGAATAGCAAGAAGTGGAAGATTAAGAAGTTACCAGACTACAGGTTTACCTTTACACACAAAGGGAACTTGGTTTGTGAGGACCTAAGGCTCTGCAGATGATGGGGAAAATACAGCTGTATCCTTGCCCTTTTTGTAAGCTCTTCCCTAGAGGTTTGCAGAGAATTTGGGGTTGGCAGGCGCAACCTGTTCAGGCAATGCAAGTGCTTCCACACAGAATAGCCAGTGACCATGGCTGTGATTTGGAGAGTCCTTAAGTCCTGCCGCACGAGATGCTGCAGATGTTCTGTCTGAGTGTTTGGTGGCAGTGGTGAAGGTGGAATAGTGTGAGTCATAGTATACAAATATGCCAGAATGAGTCTGGAGACATTAGTGGTAGTGGAGCACATGCAGCAATTTGAAGAAAAAGAAGCTGCTGCTTCCTCTCCTCCTGTATCAGAATAAATATGGAGCTGAGGAGTCTGGTTTGCTTTTCCCTTTAATGCTGTGAGGAGAAGAATAGTAATGATGGTTGCAGACGCAGTCTCAAGACGGGCTTCTCAAAAATACTCAATTTCTGCTGGCTTGGTGTGCACTGTGTGCCAAAACAATGGAGTTAGTCTTTGATACTTGGTGTGATGAGGGGTTACTATGGCTTAAAAAAAATAAGAGAAGTCGGTTTAATTCAGGTTTGGGGGAACACGCTTAAATGTGTCCTCTAATGAGAAAGCTTGTTCAGGTTGAGGACCTAAGATGTCTTTGCTGCATGAAAGCTAATAAGCTTTCACAAACGTTTATGAACAGTTGCCCTGTATGGAGTCAACGTTAATCTGGCAAGGCTACAAGTTTAAAAGGCCTTGATGGACCCATGTTGGTTCAAAACTGCATTTGTTGGTGCCCCAGGTCTTGGGAGAGTGTGTCAGTGGTGGTCCTTCAGTGTTGGTCAGGTCTGGCCTTGTGGTGCTGTTGGTGAAGGTAAGCAAGCCTTTGAAGCAACATAACTCTGATGGCACGGTATTGCCTTCCTGCTTATAAGCCCAATGAACCTCAGTTGTCTTGATATCTGTCACGTGGGAGGTTTTTGTGTGTGCGTTTTAATTCTTTTATCCCGTATGGCTGACAGGCTAAGTCGTTCAGGCATCTGAGTTATTACTTTGTCGTGCTGTTGCCCAGGTATTTCAAGATCGGTTTAGAAAATAAATATCGACAGACTTGAAGCTGCCTTAAGTTCTTCAGTCGTGGCTCGAGAGCTGCCTAAGCATACTTGTGATTTGTATTACCCATCTCTACTGAGCTAAATAGTGATCTGTGGGTTTTCAGCCTTTTTCTTTATTACTAGTAGACTGGAAGGTGGTATATAATCCTCATTATGCAAGACAAATTAAATTTTCTGCTTCTTTCAAAATACAAAGCAGAGGTATTTGTTGACCAATTCTCTCTCTCCTGTATTATTCATATATGTGCTCTATATCACTGGTAGTTTTTTCCCCATTCTTAATATATTTAAGAAATGCCTTAGTATTCCTGGCCTGCCAATTGTGTTTTTTCACTGATGTTCATAGCTTTCCTTTCCAAATTTCGACCTTCTGTTACTTAAAGTTTATACTGATTTATACACACTTTTTCAATTCTGATTTTATATTGATTTTCACAGTTTTATCTGATAAACATTTTATTTTTAATTGCTGCCATTCCTTTGCTTTATCTCTGCTACTGTAACTTCCTAATCAAATTGCTTTGTAGAATAACGGCTTCTGGTCCGTGTGATACCCATTCGGCCAGAAAAAAAAAAGGCTTGAAAATTGGCCCTTTGAAAATGTCACGTATTGTATATATATAGTGGCATATACTGTTGTAGATGAGTCTGTATAAACTTGTTGGCTGTTGTCTTCCTGTCCATTTTTCAATGTAATTGGGATGTAAGTGGTTTCCTTGGAACTTGTGATTACTTGCAGTTTCTTCATTAATCTGTCATAATGAGTTTCTAATGGGACAACTGTACCAAAGCATTTCCTGTTTAGATAGACAGGCGGGAGTGCGACGTCGAAGCTGGTACTTCTGTCGTGCTCTTTTGGGAGAGAGAAAGTTAGTTCACTAAGTGGATGTTGTTTTTACGTTGGTGCCTGGAGATAAATTGTTAGACGTCTTTTCTTGAGCTGGTGAAAAATTTGGATACAGTCGAAAGAGAGTTGTCGGAGGTGGGACTGGGATAGCTGCCGGGGCAGAGGAAGCAGATGCAAGTGAGCGCAGGTTTCCTCTTGGTTGCAGGCCGTGAGGGTTTGCTCGGCAAGCTGCGCCATGTGGCTAGCCTATTGAAAATAGAGTATTAAGTTACACTGTGGCAAAAATGCCTTTTTTAGAAGTTGCAAACCATATCTGTGTAGATGAACAGCTGCATAGCTAGCCTTTGAGAGAGAGGGAGGTTGGTGTTGAATACTTTTTTAATTCTTTATACTTGACAGAGGCTTGTAGTGCATTTAGTTGATTTTCATCTCCATATTTGTTTGTACAAACAGTTAACTCTACTAAAACATGGCAATGTATTTCATGTAAGTTATTTTAGAAGGTTGTTTAGCAAATTTAGCAAAGGCACAGCATGACTACACCCTTATTTAACTTCGAAGGGATTCCTGAAGTGCCTAGTCTGACTTGAATTTTGGCTTTAGGTGTAGTCTGTGTTGATCTTATCCTTGCAAAGGATTTATTTGAGTCTTGGTGACCTTTGTCTGCTGCAAGTACCTTACCTTTTGGGGATCACAGTGACATATCTTTGTGCAGATTAAAAGAGAAAAAAGGCTTTGGGCAGGTTGTTCCAAGTGGTGCTGTGTGTTTAGCTACAATGTGGAATATGAAAATGTATATAGAAAGTACCTGACACCGAATTTTTTAGCACTGTGTATACCTTATGTGCTCCCCCGAGTAATTCCTTCAAACTTTCGGCAGATCAGAAAGCAAACCAGGTCCCAGTTTCTTTAGGTTTTATGCTGAATATATTTCTGAAGTCAGAAATTAATTGAGCTATTTTAAAATGTGGTTATGTATATATGTGTGTACCACAGCCAGTGTTTTCTAAAAAGGAAAATTGGAGAGCTACTTCTTGTTTTTTCTGTCGAAAAGTCAAGTTAAAATGCACATATGTTACCGATGAGCGTAAAACATACTGTGCCATCTTTAGGTGTTTAAAATGCTAACAGGATTATCCTGGAGGTTTATCAAGATGTCTGTGTTGCCCTGTGTCGGAGCTGGGGCTGCCCCGAGGAGCACTGGGGTGTTACGGCTGCTACCCCTGGCGGAGGTGGTGTCTGACACCTGCAGGGTGGCGGGGACTGGAAGCTGCAGGTTTCTAACCTTGTTACCTGGTTAACTGATTGATATTTACTGTAACAAGTTTGGCTAATTTGCTTTTGGATAATTTCACTAAAACTCTATTTAATTGTTTTTAGACAGTCCTTGGTTTTCTGCTAAAATTTTAGTGGGACTGTCAGAATACTCTGCTTTCATCCTTATCCTCCTGATTTGCAACCTACATCGCTTCGAGACTTTTGTCTGTAGCATTTTTGAAGAGCTGAAAATGCCTTCCCATTTCTCCAGTCAATTCAGTGAATGGTATTTGATCATAAATTGAAAAATTTACTGGGATTTATTTAGAGAAGGATAGCTTTTTTTTAGGAACAGAAAGTAGGAGTACCAGTATATTCTTTCCTTAAAAATAGAAAATTATGAGAAACAATTAGTTAGTGTGTATATTTTAAATTTCCTTTAAAATTTGTTAATAAATTTTTATTCATTTAATTCCTGTTTCCATCCAGGGTACAACATGGTTATATTAATCTTTTGCACATAAAATGTATATAAACCTAACTGACATGTGACTCATACTTCACATGTACTTTTTTATTCTATTATGTTAAATCGAATTATACAAATTAGTTCTTTATTTACATAGATTCCCCTACTTAGGGAGGAAAAAAGCCCTGAATGATACCAGCCTTATCAGCTTACTAAAACCACGCTTTTACTTCAAATATATTATATAGTGATGAGGATAAAACCACACATGGCAAGTGCTAATTGAATGAAGCATTCATAGGTGTGTAGTTGCAAATGTGTCTTACTGCCTTATTGAACCACTAGTCTTGGTTTCTTCTGTTAAAGATGCTTTTTACTGTCAACAATAATGTGGAGTAGGAAAGTGATCACACAGAAAGTCTGTCTTGGTTAGTTTAGTATGCCCTGTCACGATGTGTATTTTTCCTTTGATGGGATGAAGGGTTATCACCGTTTTGATTAAATTCAATGTTATTACTTTTATTCTACTCAGCTTTGCCACTTGGCCAAAATTAGAAAGCAACGAGAACTTCCCCTAGATCCTGCTAAAGCAGAAGATTAAATGTCAGTTGATGACTAGATCACTGATGTAGCTGGTAAGAGTTCGTAGCGGAGTGCTGATAGATGTGGTCAGGTTTGCTTTCTTCCAAGGCAGTACAGTTTTCCTCTCCAAAGAACTTTGAGCTGTATAGAGGCGATAATCAGAAGCAGAGGAAAAAAGGGAAACTTGGCACACACGCTTTAAATTTAATCCAAGGAACATAAAAGTGAACAAACCTGTTTGTTTATGTAAACAGATTTTTCTAGTAAGGTTTCTTGATGCCTTTTTGTTTTGCTAGATGATTAATTTGGTTAAGAATGTGTATTAGAGGGTATCAGTACGTTAGATACTTTAAATGGAAAAGCTGCTTTGGCACATGAACTTGTTTGGTTGCCCATATGCTAAAAGTAGATTATGTTTACTCCTGAAAAAATTTGAGTATTTGAAATATGATTGGCATATTCTTAAATTTGGCTGGGACAGAAATACATGTACTATATGACACTGCCTTCTCCTTCTCAAATTTAGTATTTACACGTTGTGTGACCATGAAAACTAACCACAATCTGCCAAAATTGTAACAATAAATCCTTGATGAAAGCATAGCTGCATAATGGCACTGTGTTTTTACAGTATGAAAATTTTGTTTTGTCCTAGAAACTGTTTCTTTTCAATGAATAAAGACTGTCGGGAGGTAGGTGTGGAGAGTTGCATGCCTGTGTCCTACTGAGCATGGTGCATCAGCCCCAAGTGTTGAAATTGCCCCGGAAAGCAAACTGCAAAGGCACAGGCCGGAGGAGGGAGAAAGCCATTTGTGAAAGAAATGAGTCTGAAATTCAGTTCTGGATTTAACTCCCAGATTCACTGATTTGGTGCTGCTGGCTGGATAAATGGCATAAGTTTCAACAACGTGTAGCTAAAATGAGAATCTGTCATATGTAATCTGTGCGTACCCACCTGCCTAAGCCTTCAGGGTTGAAGACAGCTTGTGATTTTGTACATCTTACTCGCTGTAATACCGTGCTGTCTGTCAGATCTTCATTTGTCCATTTCGCCCAGTAAACTCAGGCTCCTTCACCTGCTGTGTGGTTATCAAGCAGACTAAGAAACCTGAATCTACATTTAAAAGCAAGTTCTGTTGTTCCACAGAAGGTGCTAGTTCTGTTTTTAAATTGAAAGAAACCAGAAAGGAACAGCAGAAATTGTTTCTTGGATGCTTAGTATCCTCAGTTTAAGGGAGAGCCTCCTTTGTGTGAAGTTCAGGCAAAGGTTGCTTCCTAGAGTCCTTCATGTCCAGTATCTCCACCAACTTCATGTCAATATATTGAGCCCTGGAAAAAAAGGGCACTCAGGCAAATAGATCTGCTCCAGTATCAGTATTTTAGTCTTTGAATGCTGTTTGGTTTGATCTCTTCTAAAATAATTTTGTAAGAGCTAGAGTTTTTTTCCATGACATCTCATTTTTCCAGGATTGTTTGGGGTTTTTTGGCAGGCTTTTTCTGCGTATTTTTTTGGCAGGTTGTCTTGAGGTTTTTCTTTGAGTTGAAATAAATGAATACTATTAAAGTTTAATACTAAACATTTAGTATGGTAGTTCTAATTAAGAGATAACTTTTAATGTGGGAATTTCAAGTGTTCCTGAAAATAGATTTGCACACAGCTAAAAAATAAATATTTATTTGAAAGTAGATTTTCATGTAGTACTAGGTAGCATGGAATGGTTAGGGGTTTTTTTCAGCAAAAACAGGGGAGCAGGCATTAGACTGGGTTGTTTTGTCCGTACAATGTTTGTCAGGGTGAGTCTTGATCCAGTACTGAAATTGCTGACAGGAATGGTGGCATCTCTGGTTATAGCAAATAACATGTTACGGCCAACTCCCCTCTTCCCCTTATTTATCTCGGCAGGAGGTTAGAGGAATAATTCTATCTCTACTTGAGACATGCTAAAACCACTTAAATATATGTATTCTATTACAGTCCTGATAAAGAATTGCGATTAAGCATTCATTAGGGTTTAAATAGTGGGAAGTCCCTATGAAATCAGTTTTATAACATGTCGATTATATGAGTCTCAACAGCAGTACATGTTAGTGTTTTTCATGAATTGTGCTCTTAATTAAATTTACAGGTTTAACTATGAATTACAAAGTAGCAAAGCTTAAGTGCATGTGATTAATTTAGTAGTTCAGTGTAACAGAGAAAGCAAGGCAAAATTGTCGTATAGAAATTACATTATGCTCTTGCAGAATATTTGAGCTAAACAATTATCAGTGTTGTGTAGCTCCTGGTTTTATTCACCTCTTGGAGCTGAAATAAAATCTAAGTGAACTTCTATTGAGATACGCTCATGCATATGACAAGGTGTTTATGTGAAGTGGAATTAATAGCTAGAGAAGTTTGAGTTCTGGAATGATTTGTCTATTTTTGTCAATGTTTGACAGCTCTGCAGCATTCAAATTAAGTAATGATGGTTAATGGGTGCTCAGTTTCAATAGTCTCTGCATGCCTTCCCCATGAGACTTGAATGGACATGAAACCTTGCATCAGCCTCAAGTGGTATTTTCTCCTTAGGAGAAAGTGTCTTGCCCACCTGCTTTTGCAGTCGTCTAGAAGGATTCTTATTTTCTACACTTAGAAGTGAAACATTTCCAAGAAATTTCTTCAGAGTTTGCTGCCCTGCATTGGGGGAAAGGGTTCGACATTGGAATCTATCCCAAGATTGACTCATACTCTGGGGTGAGAGAAATACAAGCAATAAACTTGAAACTGCCAGAACTTGCAGAACCAATGAGATGCTTTTGAAATGATTTGTTGATTTGAATTATTGGATATGGCAACTATCATTTTAACAATTTTGTATAGACCAACTCTCCAGGTTTTTAAATAGTAGGCCATTCTTAACTGAAAATAACACGCTCATGCATCATACACACAATATTTGCAAACAAGTTAAACAAAATAACACTTGTGTAGCAAAAGGCTAATATTACTAATTTATCAAGAATATTTGAAAGTTTGTTTTAAAAAAGTACAATATTCAATCCTAAAACTAGATTTTGTCAGTATGCAGTATGTCAGTACCCCAGCTCACTGAAAAATAGAAGCTGTGACTTGTGGTTTGGCTAGATGAACACTAGAAAGATTATACTTAATTTCATAATTGAGCAACATTTGTCATTTGTAATACTAGAGTAGTGCCTGAAGTTCTGTTACAACACCAAAACTGTCCTGTTTCTTACCGTAAATGTGAACATCAACAGCGGCCTTTCCACCCTCTATCTGCTATATTAAAAAGAATACTCAGCAAATGTAAAATACATGCTTTTATAGTGATTCCTTGAATAGTAAATAAGTGTAATAATCACTGATATTTCATGACCTCATTTGTTGGTCATTCTTATTACCCTTTATCCTGGAAGTGTTCCCAAATATTCAGTGAGTCTTAGGACATTGTCATTACTAATAATAGACTCTTTAAGATGTTATACTTTGTATGAAAACATTGAATTAATGACCTATGAACAAATATAGGGTGCAAAAAAATATTCCTCCTTTGTTCTAGTGGCTGTAACTGTCAGGTTACCTTCAATCTGTCTCTTGGAAGTTAGCTAAGGCTTATGTTTTCACTTCATATGCCGTACTGCCACTTCAGTTGTTTGTGCTGCATTCTTAATTAATGTGCAGCATAAATATGTGACCTACCGAAAGTGGAAAGTGTTGCTCAAGCTTGCTTTGGATCTTTTGAGCAAATTTCTTTTTATACCTTCTCAGCTAGTGGTTTACTGAAAGAAAAAAATAAAATGAAGAATTGCAATATGTAAGCTTGCTCTTTTTTTCCCCCAAGGAGAGTGAAGATAAGCAGAAGATGTTCATGAACAGTGTGACTAGTGAACTGTGACGTCCTCTGTCCTAACAAAACCTTTCCTCATGAGGGCAAAAATCATTGCAGACTGGGACTGGTATTCGGAGTGTGGGGATTACCTGGCGATGCTGGGCTTACTGGAGGGCCAGTGAGAGAGAGGACCCAGGTAGAAGTGGTAGTTGTTGAATTCGCACTGTGAACTGCTCTGTGGTAGTCTTGTTTCAGAGGACTCATCCTTTAACCACCTCTTCATGACAAGTAATGAGTTTCATTCTCTTCAGCCTCTATTCCAGTCTCAATTTCAGTTGAAATTGCTGAGGGAGTGAGGACAGCCAGGTAGACGGAGTGAGTAATGTGATTTCCTTAGGAAGTCTGTACAAACAAGAAAGTAGGCTAAAATGTGTTGTAAATGTGAAAGTGAGAATGGTAGAAGTGGTTGCAAATTTAGAAATGTGTTCTTTGAAAAGTGTCAGTTTGAAACAAAAATGTTTAACACAGGGTTTGTAATGGGTGAAATTTCACAGTAACACAAAATTTCGTTTCTCCGATAGTGGAATTAGGACATGAAGATGATTTTCAGAACAAGGCTTCTTCTCTGAATATAAAGAATCATTTTAATACCATCAAAGCAAATAATTCTGCTTTAATCAGCTAAAAATAATAGTATATTACTGACCTTTTCTTATTTTATTTAATTTTAAATTCTAATTGTTTTTCTGATCTGCTTAAGATCCAGTTCGGCAAAGTATGAGGGCATAGCTATAAGGTGTGGTGTGTGATGGCAGAGGGAACAAGCAATCCAGGGTGGAGAGAATAGGAACCGCTTTTAACCAGCTCTGCTGCTAGGTGTGATGCCCTCCCTTAATTTGATTCTTGGGTGGGTTAACAAAGGTATTCATGTCCTGCTTAGTTCCATTGGACTCACTGGACTTGGTTCCCTAGATAAATCAAAGGAAGGGATAAACTATTCTCCAGACCACTGCGTGAGGTCTTTATCCTGTTTCCAGCATTCCCACAGGAATTCAAAATGGTTGTTTGACTTGTTTTATCCCTTTAAGTCTAACGTATTACTCCGTGTTCATATGTTTGACATCTTTCTGTACTAAGGGTAAATATCATTACCTCATTAGATCTCATCATTGATGAAAACCAATAAAAATTGTAGTCCGATGTAAGACACATACTGGGTAGCTTTGCCGCATGTATATGTGACAGCAGTCTAACTGATTATTTGTCTCTTTCTTGACAAGATCTCTGATATTTTTGAAAAATGCAGACTTGTTTTTCCTGTCTTTTGGGGAGGAGTACTCTCTGCTGAATTCTTTGGGTGGTTACTGGCTGAGGGACCAGGCACTCTAGATATCTCTTTTAAAGCTATCTATTTTAAGGTCACTTACTAACTTAAATCTACCCTTCACCTATGCGCTTCACACCTGATAGTCAGGAGAGCCAGCTAGATCACCTGCCACTTCCAGGATATGAAGTTATGGTGAATACAGTTAAAATCTACCATGTTCAGCAGGCATCTGGTCATCCCCTTCCGAGTGATCAGAAATTATTTCTGGGAAAAGTTTGAAATGTTGTTTCACTTAACACAGTCATGTTGTTCCCAGGACAAGTTGGACCTACCTAGGGCTGGTCTGTGTGGGAGCCAGGCACTGTTGATCTTTGCTGGTCTTTGCAGTCCAGGTTTCAGGTTGTTGTACAAATAGAAAGTGGTTTTCTTTCCCGGGCCTTAATATACTTCCTTTGAGATTTCATCTCTGTTCTTATCAGAAAAGGTAACCAGACTTTGTATTATCAACTTTGCTTTGTTTTGCTTCCTTTATGACTAATTAGCCTAGATTCTAAATTAGTTCCCAAAGGAAACGAGGTTTATATGATTGCACTGTCCAGCTGTTGTTCTGTTTGGGGCCCGTTGGCTAACTTCCATCAAATTTGGCAGAGTAATGAGCGCTTCATGCAGAAATGCTGCCTTTCTACCAGTTTGTGGAGGCTGGGAACGGGATTGAGAGACAGAACCAGGGCATGGGATGAAGGAAATCTTGAGCATGAGCTCCCACGCTTGCCCCAGGAGCTGGCTGGTGTGCATGCTCTACGGATGTGGTGGTTAGGAAGCACTTGGAAAGAGCTTTAGGACAACCTGTTGTTTCTCTATGTGGTTGTTTCTCTAACAGAGGCTCTAGATGGGAACTGAGGACCATGAAGGGAAAGACTGGGGATGCAGAGATGAATGCCAAGAACTGAGATTAATCCTAAAAAGACTGTAGCAGACGTGGAAGAGGAAGGCCTGTGGCTATCTGTCCTCTGTGCCGAGAGGGGCAGAAGTCATCATGGGAATTTATCTTTTTGAGTCACCGAAACATCAGGGGTACTCTTGTTACTTACATCTTGCACGTACGTTGCTTTTTCCGTTGCAGTACTTTCAGGCTGAGGCCTAGAAGGGCAGACTTTTCAGAGGCTGTTGCTTTAAGTTTATCATGCTGTTCTGACAAGCTTTCCTTCTGGAGTTCAGATGTCAGTCTTTAACAACAGAGGCACTTCTGGCACTTGATAAATACTGCTTTTAGAAGTGACTACGAAGATAGTGCAATGACAGTCGGAGTAGAAATGGGAAAACATTGAGATAAAATTTCTTTTATAACATTTGTTTCTTAGCTTTCTGACTTAAGGTACCTGCTGATAGTCAGAGGTGTCTTTCATATGGAAAGTACCGAGAGTGATAAGGTCCATCAGACACCAGCAGTGCTGTTAAGGTGAAAAAGGGGACAAGGAGAAATAGGATGTATTCTATACGTGTTCTTCAGCAATAGCATCGATTACATTTGCTTTTCTTCACCTTAAGATAGGTAATAACCTTCTTGGAGACCACAGTGAGTTTTCTATCAAATATTTCAGGTACAATGCTCATTTTTAAGTAATCTTTGTTTAAAGAAGCTCAAAGGTCATATTTTTAAAATTGCACAACTGTCTTCCATTTCACCAACTTCAGTTTCTGTGACTCCTGTTGTCTCATAATAAAATTGTTAGAACGGTTGTTCGGGTTGTATAATCAGTTATGAGGAAGATTATTTGAATGTCACAAATGTGATCACTAGTAATGCCAGTACTTTCCCATTTGCACATGCAAGTAAATTCTTATATTATCTTAGTAGTTACTCTTCTCTCATTCTAATATATATAATCTCACAGATTGTTTATCTTTGCTTGTCCATGAATGTGCAATCTCTGATAATACATGAGAAGTGTATTTGAGCTCTCCTGATTCTTGCCATGTATGGCACAATAAACTGCCCAAATTTGGTCAAATATTTTTAGCCACTTAGTCATATGTCTTTTAATGTGCTGCATATGTAAGCTTTTGATTCACTTAGCTACACTATTTTTATGGCTATGTCTTGCCAGTTTTTCTTATGTATACTTGAAAAATCGGCAAGGATTGTTCTGTGTTGGGTTCTGTCACAACCAGATGGTCTGGCTTTTTTGGTTTTGGTTTGGGTTTTTTTTTGATAGTGCTAATCAATTTTAAGGTATCATTTTTTCATGAATTATGAATTTTAGAGGATTTTAAGATATATGAGTATGCAGCATATTGAAATGTAATAGTAAAAGATTTATATTTAAAAATGCATAGGCAATTTCAAAGTTCTCTAATACAAGTTTATTTGTCTTACAATAAATTGGTGAATAGTATACCATACCTAGGATATCAATGGTCAGGCAAATTGGATATCCAGAAAAACTGGATATATGGCATGTGCGAAATGCAGCTAGGTTAATGTTTCTGTTAAGTGTAAACATCTGTGTTTCTTGAATTTGTTTTCCTCATGAACTGAGTTATGAGGTCTTGCATTTAGCTCCTTTTCATTTAAGTAAAAAAATGCCTTGCAAAGAAAGGCAATTCTTTTCTTTCAGAGCTTGTTACTAGCACATAAGCATTGTATACTGATGATAAGTGGAAGAAATTGAAGACAATATGATTGAGGAATTTGTAGTCTTTATTGTTGGAGTATGTTCTAAATTATTTTATTAAAAGAGTTGCTGTTTTCAGGGATGGATATGACTAAAAAGATAATTTTAAAAAATCCTTTAGGAGGGCAATTTTCAAGAATGCCTGAAAAGGTAGGAAGGTTTATGAATGTTTTCACTCAAGAATGTGTTTTTAACTGAGAAACAAATAATGCAAGCAGTGTACTGCAGTCTAGTTGCAGTCTAGCTGCAAGTTTATGGATGAACAAGTCCAGATGAGAATCATTGTTAAAACAGTTCTGTGTTACATTCTAAACAAAGCCTGAAGTTTGTACCTAACTAAAGCAAATGAGGTCAAAGAGGGATAATTTCTTGCTGGTTTTGTTTGGCTGGTTAAACGGGGCAGCATCACATCTCCATCACGGTGTAGCACTGCAGAATGGAGGAAAGCTTCGGGATTCATCGTGGAAGGCACCAACTGCTTAAATAAGGAAATCTGAGATTTTTTTCCCTAATAAAAATGTTCAGTCTTTATTGTTGTAGAATTATTCTGAAAAGTAAAATTTATACCTTAATTGCATTTAATTAGAGGCATAATTTTCTAGAACGATTTAGGAGCCCAGCAGTAAAAGTTCTCATTTCAGCCTTCTGGTTATGTAGTATTGTTGATTTATTAAGCTAAAAAATTAATACCAGCCTTGTGGGGTCTAGCTGTTTTGAGTCCTTGCTGTCCTGAAATGCAGAGGGACTTTTCTCTCTGTTGCTCTGCCCTTTTAAGGGCAGCAGTATGGAAGTTGGCAAGAAAACTCGCTGAGCACCCTGTGAGAAAAATACTCAAACGCAGAGAAGAAAGGCAAAATAGGAGCCAGTCAAGATGGAGATCCAGGGAGTGGCAGTAGTTCTGCATCCGGGCAACACTGTTTGCATGGTAATTAAGAGATGTGCACCAATGATAATATCTTTGCAATGTGCCAAATTGATACTCAAAGTATGTTTATAAACAGCAGTGATTGATAGGCCGTTAAAAGATGGTGGTATCGTGGTATAGAATATGCTGCGGTAGAAAACAGCAGGGGGGGTGTTCAAATGCGACATACTCTTCCATACTCCCTGGTCACCACTGCATTATAATTAAAACCACGTTACGGTATTGTTTTCCAAGCTGCTCCCCATCTCTTGGTCACAACAATTCTACTTCATGGTGGAGCTGTTTATTCAATTGCAATACCCGCCTGAGTGAGTGAGCTGGGCCTGGGATGGAGCGAGGGCCCGGGGGCTTTATAAAGGGAACCACTTTGTACTGGAGAACAAGGTTGCAGTGGGGACTGTAAATGGCTTCTCAGAAAGCTGGAACAAATTTACCTGAGGAAGTAATGTTTGTTGGTTTTGTTAAACTCTGTTTGAATCCGTTTGTTTAAGGGGTTTTTTTACAAATCTGTAAGACCTGCTGTTTTTCTCTCAAATACTTCCTGTCTTGCTGTCAAACCCCATCAAATAAACCCTACTCCCTCATCAGACCTGAAAATACTTACATTTTTTTCCAGAAGACATTGCTTAAAGATGCACAGTATTGTAGAACAGCTTTAATGTGAACTTATTTCTTAAATCTTTCTTTCTTTATAGGCTTGTATAGATGATAACGTAGATATGGTGAAATTTCTGGTGGAAAATGGAGCAAATATTAATCAACCAGATAATGAAGGCTGGATACCTCTACATGCAGCTGCTTCCTGTGGATATCTTGATATAGCAGAGTAAGGCTTTTTCCTCTATTTTTGAAATACATGTATTTTGCTAATATGTTGTTAGAGGGGCAGTAGAAGCAGATGGCGTTCATAAATTGTCTTTTCAGTTGCCTCTGGGACGTGTAGTGAGAGAGAACGCTTTTATATTGTGTGTGGGTTGTGAAGTGTGCTGTGTGCATAACTATTTGTGCATTGCCTTTTCTCTTTCTAGCTTTCTTGCAT
Organism: Gorsachius magnificus; assembly: GCA_034008185.1. Classification (NCBI taxonomy): domain Eukaryota; kingdom Metazoa; phylum Chordata; class Aves; order Pelecaniformes; family Ardeidae; genus Gorsachius; species Gorsachius magnificus. The sequence continues at coordinate 173,954,338 of CM067081.1, forward strand.
TGCATCTTAGGTAGCTGTAAGATGTGAACATTTGACTGTTCATGACTTTCAAATGATTTTTTGAAATTATTTTCTTCTATGGAAAGGTTGTTATAAGGGGAGGGATGGGGGAAAGTTCGAATTTACTTTTCATTAGTAGTCTGAAACATTATCCCGGGATAAGTCTATATGTAGGAGATTAATTTTACAATTGTATTTGCAGTCTTGAAACTTCTGTTTTTCAGGTGTGGTATAAAGCGGTGACTTCTGCTAATTATTTTGGCTGTGGAGCAAAATCTTGCTGTGAAGTTAGATGCCTGTTATGGTATTAGTTAAAGCTTACTCAGTACTAAATTCCAGGAGTGGTTTTGTTGTTATTCTGGAAGCCTGTTGAGGGCCACTGAAGATACTCTAAAATCAAATTTTTCCAGAGGATATCTGTTTTAACCTGAAGTAATGATTGGAGAGAATGTGAGGCATATGTTGTTCAGCATGCTGTTCTTGCAGTAAATAAGGTAATAGTGTCTTTCTAAAGACCCTTTCGGTAAACACAAACTTCATTAATTCTGCTAAACTCAGTGTGATGTCTGATCCAGTGCAAGACTTGGATAAAATGAAAAGTAGTATTTTATCATGTAATTATGTTACTGTACTAATTACAGTGGTGAAAAATAGAAATTGTAACTTTAAGGGATCGTTTATTGATGTTATGTTCTGTGAGTTTGAGAGGTTTAATTGCTTGAATCTTAAGGGGAAGGAAAAATTCTGCAGACTCTTTTATATCGTTTTCACTGGGAAGAATTTTTCTCAGTGTTCATAGAGTGAAGTGCTTTGTATATCCTTTTTATAACTGGGATACTGTGTGATCGCTAACTTCTGTGATCTGCCTTTCTACACTATGCAGATGTTTGATGCTGTAATCTCCCTTGCATGCACGCTGGAAGCGTTTACTTGTTGGCTATACTATGACAAGAATTTCCCTACAAACTGAGATAATATAAGCCTGTCTTCAGTGTAGTGGAGGTAAAACACTGGCCTTTTTTCCACAGTAGGAAAAAGTTGAATAAATGTTCTTGGTTTGGCATTGCAGCCTAATGCAGGCAGATGTTCAGGGAAGAAAGGGCAATGTCCCTTGTCCACAAGACAGTTTTTCACTGTTGACTTCAGTATCTGAAATCTGTAATATTGCTGAAGACTGTAATCTGGTTTTTTATTCTCTCAGACTGGGACAGCACCTGTCTGCATATTTTCTGTAGATATCCTTTAAAGAAATGAGATAATTGGAGTATAATCCTGTGGGATGTGGGACATCTAAGATGTTGGAAGAACAGTGTTTTTAAGGTGCAAGGAGTTTTGAAGATAAGCTGTTGAAACAAATTTCCACATACAGCTGAGAAGGGTAACCTGACCTGAATGGAGCAATATTTATATCTGATGAGGCCCACAGAGTTTAGATTTTCTTCAAACTGCTTCTCCAGGAGCTCAGCTTCATATAATTTACAAAACTGACAGCAGAATTTGCAGCTGAGACAAAACTGGGGGAAGACGAAAGGATAAATTGCCAGAGGTTAGAAATCTAGTTTTTATTTGGCTCATATTACATGCTGGGTCCAGCATCTGCTTTAGTGAGGCTGCATCTTCCTTGAGAAGCATGAGAATGTGTGTTGTGTGTGTCTGTGGCTGAATCGGATATGTTTCATTTTTCGCACAAAATTTTCTGGTTCATGAAAGAGAGCTTTTAAGTTGGATAAATTATGGAGCTTACATATATAGTTCTGAAACAATAACAGCTAATAGTTTGTTGGTTTTTCTGTCCTATATGGTATGAACTAGCATTTTTGTACAGAATGTCGTCTTTTCATCTGCTGTTTTCTTGCAAGGTGCAAGAGAGAAGAGAATTAGGGGATGGGTTCTGGTGTTTTCTAACTTTGTTAATGAAGAGCCGAGGAGAGTCTGACCTGTGCTTGCCCTTCTGCTCCTCCCATGGAACTGCCTGTTGCACAGTTTGTAGAGTTGCTCAAATTGGAGACTTGGCAATCTATTTCTGCTTCCTCTGCTGCCATCTTAAGTCTTCTTAGGGCTTCCTTCAGATGTAAATAGCTGGAATTTATTTCTCTTGAAATAGCACAATCTGTACAATCCTCTAAATATGCAAATTTAGTTAATATATTGATTTTGTTTACAATACTTATTTTTACAATTCATAAGAAAAATGTGGCATGATAGCATGCTTTCATTATTTCAGGTTTTCATATCTCAAAATCTAAAATTATGTCTAAGAAAGCAACAGAGCTCGGAGATGGAGATATTTTCTGTTTTGAAATGAATTTCTATGTTTACGATGCAATTCAGGGACTTTCTAGCACTAAGTACGTCCTCTGTATGCTGACTATGTTCACCTTTCAACCTTAACATTCTTCATTTCTAGGCTTCGAAAAGGGGGGAAGAAAGCATAAGTTCTGTTTACATTGTATGATACCTCTTGCATGATTCATCACTAAGGTTAGAGTCTATGAAATATCACTGAGATAGGCTGTGTTGGAGTTTGCAGATCTGTCAATAGGATGTGAAACCTTGGTTCTGCTTTCAAAACGGAAAAAAAGTTTAGTCATTACAAACCTTTACAGTATAATCTTTATTATTATTTTTCATCTCCTGATGCTCATTTGACTTCCATAGGATTATATTTGGGGTGGTTAATGTACTTTCTTATAGAGTGAGAAAGGTTTCTGTTCAGACTGCTTTTGTAACTGAATCAGTAACACTACACACAGTTCAGCTGTTCTTTCTATCTGTTCCATCCATTCCTTTCTGTGTCCCTGGAGGTCTGGGAGAAGTCCGGGATGTGTAGGTGGTAGGGAGCTTCTCCTAAAAAACTTTGGATGTCGCAGGGAGCCACCACTTCAGGCATGTTTTGGCACTGGGCCCATGCTAATTGCTAGTGGGCTGAGTGAATTTGTGGCATGGCCCCCACCCGTTGGGGTTTTTATTTTGCTCTAACTGTGCTGTCTGACCGATGGGCTTCTCACTGCAGGTGTATTCCCTGTTCCTGTCATTCTCCACTGTGTTCACCAGTCACTATGGCATCTTCTCCCAGCAGTATCTCCTGTCCCATTTCAGTTTTCTGCTCTTTTGGAACGGCCACCTTCTCTTGAATATGCTTTCCATCTCCTCTAAAAAATGCATCTTCCAGTTTAAGAAATGTATTTTCTTCTGGGCTTTGTACCATGCTTAGTTGTGAGTGCATAGTTGATGTATTTTTAAGCTTGTTTGCTTATATTTATTTAGAGGCTACAATACAGGTTTACTACTTAAATATGAATGCTTTTTCATTTTCCACAGAATGAAAGAAGGTGCAACTTTCAGCAAGTGTAAGAAAAGCATTTTTCAAAAATAACTTAGAAGTCAGTGACAGTTACGCTTTTGTGCAAAAAAAAAAAAAAAATGAGGGGGAGGGAGATGTCTCCTGAGGGAAGAATAGGGTTTTTATACCTTTATGCAGTGGGTACTACATCTGAGTAACAGTTTGCCAAATGTTGCTGTAGCTACTAAAATTTCTCATGAGTTCAAGGGATGAAAAATCCACTGAGGGTGGATACATAAAAAAATACAAGTGCAGAATACATATATACAAATGGGATTTGGTTCAGAAAATCCATGAAAGTACTCGGAGACTGGGACAGTACTCCAGGAGGAGTAGCATGTATTTCCCCATTTTTGTTCTCTTTGAAGGTGTGCTTGCTTACTTTTGGAGACAGGCTAGATGTTAAATGGATGTTTGGTCTAACTCAGTTTGGGTGCTTTTATATTTGGGAGGCATGTTTGATACATGCAGTTACACATACAGACCGTAGGACTTAGGTGTATTTTGAAACTATGCGTCTTTATTTGACAGGTTTTAAAGGCTGAAGCATACGATAACAGTTAGAAAGAGAGTAACTGCTTAAGTTCAGAGCTTCCTCACTCAGTTCATTTAGGAAGAGAATAGCAGCTTGACCAACTCTGCTGCTGTAAAACCCAGCTCACCCGCTTTCCTTCCTGCCCGAAGTTTCCTATGCTGTATTCCCTCCTTCCCTTAATATTTAAAGCAGACTTTAAAAGGCTTGTGTTTAACCACTGCCTGGCTGCTGACGCCCATCTGTTTTTCCAGACTTCAGACACCTGAAAGTGAACCCAGCCAAACTAGTTTGCTGAAGCCTCAGCAAGCCATTGTCCCAGGATCTCTCTGTTTTAGTAACAGTCCATTAAGACTAAAGGAGCGATCATTGTCTGGTGTAGGGAGGAGGGAGAGACAGTCCTGCAAACCTGTACTTGAATACATAGATGTTCAGCGATAGGTGGTTTACTTACAGCTCTAATTGCCTTGCGGGGACAGCTACGGGTGCTGGGTGGTAGTGATTCCTGCCCGTGGTACAAGGACGGGACCAGCGCTCACCTGGCAACAGCGAGAAAAGGGAAGTCAGTGCAGTTTCACAATATGCTTAATGTCATCTAACTTGAGACTACTGCAGAAACAGGCAGTCGTTCCCTTCTCTCCTTGGTTTTACCTCCTCCACAGGCTCTTGCTCCCTCTCTTGCATTATCTAACGATCACACAGCAATGTGGGAACTGTTCGCGTAAGACAGGCCTTCAGGGGGTTTGGAGGGTTTATTCTCTTTTGGATCAGTGCGCTTGATCTGGCCTGCCGGCAGCAGTTGGCATAGATACGCGGGTATAAAAAAAAGTCTGGGCTGCTTTTCAGACATAGCTGGTACCTCTGATCAGAAGCCTGGCTGTGGAGAGCTGTCTGTTCTGAGGTGGAGTCCTCTCCTTCATCTCCCACCCCATGAGCCTGAACCAGCTGATACTGTTGAATGTCCTTCCACGATATCTGAGGGTGGTGGTGCCACAAAATGTATTTCAAAGCAGTTGTTTCTAATCCATTGCTGTCTAAGTTTTAATAACTTGATTATCTGGAGCTATTACTTACCAGAGTGTTTTTAATCTAAACTCTTTTGCCATAACCCATTATAATCCTAGAAGAGCGAGACATTATTTAGGCAAAGCAGGCTGATAAAAATGTCAGGGATGGCTCCCATCTCCTTTAGCTTTGTTCCCAGTTATTGTTTTAACTAACTGAGTGTGAAGTGATGTTATTAGTGATACATTCAGAAATGGATCTTTGGAGGATAATCAGAAGTTTGCATTTGTGAATGGCAACATGAAGTTGGTGGTCTGATGTAAACTGCATGCAAACTGATTATGCAAACTGATACGGGGTTTGGTCTGATAGAGGTGCTACAAGGTGAATGAACTTTTTTGTCGGGATTCAGGATGTTACTTTAAATGACACAAGGAAATGTTAACTGGAGAAGTTCAATTAAAAGGAAAAAGGACCAAAGATGAAACTTGATACAACCCACTCAGAAAATAGGAAGAGGACTTCAGAAGGTTATATTATGAAACAAGCCACGTGACAAAATAAAAGCAGGGAAAGAAGATTTATTCCCAGCCAAAGAACAGCTCTTCTAGAAGAATGACTGACTTCTTACAGGCTGACACTGGTAAAGATGCAATGTTTGTTTTAAGAGCTGTGAAAAAGTCACGGCAGGCTTTGGAAGATTGTTTCAGTTAATTTATTTCTATTTGCTGCCTTGTTTCTTTCTAGAAGAATAGATTGGGAAAAATAGGCGAGAAAATATGCTAGTATGGTAGTCCCATCCCCCCCATCAAAGTGTGATGCTCATTTTTTATCAGCAACATAAAAGTTCCTCCTCCTCCAAACTTGTATTAGTTCTCTGCAAGGGTAATACTAAATTCCATTAGAGAAAATAATGGAGAAACTTGGAGAAGATCAGTGAGCTAGTGTCAGTTGGCATTTTCTTTTATGAAGATGTGCTGTGGCAGTGTAGTGTTTTCAACGTGGTTTTTCTGCTTGTATGTATGTCCTAAGAATACTGAAACACTAATGAAGTTGTTTAGGTTGATGGTGAAATTCCATTTTTAAAATCATGTCATTACATCGTAGAGTTTAATCTTTTCTACTGTGTAGCTGTGATCTGATGTTTGGATAAAAATCAGCTGGCAGAAATACACAGTAAGATCATAGGACCAAACTAATTTGATACCTGTTTGTTCAACTGAGGGAGTCTAGGACAGCTGGTCACTCTAGGTTGCACAAAGACAGTGTGCTCTGTAGCTGCTGCCTTCAGATTGGATTACTTGTGTGCATCTCCACTTGTGACCCTAAATACTCGTTAGTAAACATACTGCATTTCTGTTCTTCTAAAGGTAAATCTACTAGACCTTTAAGTTCAGAGATACCTTCTTCAGAGATGTATGATTTAGTGGAAAGTAGCTTTTTTCTTTTAATGTGCTTTAGCAGTTAATTGGATTTAATGAAAAGTCAAGGGACCGATGCTCAGTGTAAAGCTCAGAGCACTCTTAATTTTTTGCTGAAAAAGAATTTGAAAGTGCAGCTCGTCTAAAAAAACCATCCTGCTTTGAGAAGTGATGTGCATAGGGAAGATCTTACTTGTTTATCATGGAGCATTGGTTTTATTGGTATCCTGAGAACAACTTAGAGTAGATATCTTACCTATGAATTCTGAAGTTTGCGATGCATATGGAAGAGAAGACATACAGAAGAGTGATACACATGGAAGCCTTGGAGCTTGGGTAGACTCCCAAGAAACATAACACATCAGGTCCTCCCTGGATGATGGCTTGTGACTGCCCGTTGCCACCGATCGACTCCTATTTTTTAGGTATGACTGGAACATGGGAGAGCAGCTCTAGATACATGAGCAACCAGGTTTTGAATTGAGCAAGTGCTTGTAAGTATGGCGTACTGTCACTTGTGAGGGCCTCATCAACTAATTAGTTGCTGTTTTAGAGCGAGGTGGCGATAGATTCTTCTTAGACTGTGGAATCTATGGAATTGTTAGTGCTGTTAAATATTGAATATAGTATTTATTCAGTTTTCTGATATAAAAATAACATATTTCACAGTAAAGTTGATATTGAGTGTTGTTTTCTTAGGAGAAAACACGGTGGTGTAGGTTGTCAGTTCTGTGCATCTCAGTTTTTATTTTCTTTCAGCTTTTACTTGAGCGTTTTTCTCTATTATGAGTTTGACCCTATTCTGCCACATACAGTGGACTTCCTAGTGACACTAAAGCAACTTAGGGCCTACTTATCCTTTCTTACAGCTGTGTCTTTTGTTGGACATCCTAAACTACGTCATTTCGGTGCAAATGATCCTAATCTGTGTGTATTTTTCTAGTCTTATCCCTGACTGAGGCAGGATAAAAGCTGCTTGAATTCTTCTGAAATCTGTGTAAATATAGTGTGGTATCTCTAGAGACACAAGGCTGCTGTGCATTGATGAAAGTGAGTTATTTGGATACAATTCAGATACTAAGACACAAAAATGTAATTTTTTTATCAACAGCAGGTATGACAGGAAAAAAGTATAAACAAGGAAGTACTTGAAACCTCCTGATTACAGATGAGGTTCTGCTTATCCAATTTGAGTAAAGAGTAAGAGTTTCTTTTGGAAGAAATGTATTTTCAAGGAAGTTCAGTGGACTGCACAGGTAAACAACTGCTATGAGCTGCAGATTGCTGGTACCTAATGAGGGGTCCGACTGAGTTCAGTACTATTGGGTGATGCTAAAAGCCTGCGCTGTGACAGCACTGTTGCTTCATAGAGAGATGATGCTCACTATATTATTGCATAATATAATCGCAAACAAGGTAAGTTCAGTGATGTGATTATATCTATGCTAATACCTGTTTAAGCACAGTGAAAGAATTGATCTTGGTTTAAATTTTTCTGATATAAATGCCAACATGTGGCTGTTGGTGGAAAATAGGGTTGTTCGTTTCCACTGAAATAGAAAGCAGCAGTTAAAAATGGGAATTTGTGGTGCTACTATAGCCGAATGCTACTCTTGGCACGAGGAAGAGGGATGGTGAGCTGGTGGTTTCTGCCTCCATGCTGTTGTTACCTCTTCTTTTTAACCACTATAACTCAATCCCAAGTATTCAACTTGATGACACTTCCATAAATCACCATAAATTCTTGGAGACTTGTTACAATAGGAAAGCATCCTGAGCACAGAGAGCATCATGAGCTGGAGTTACTGTATGTACTGTATATACTCTTCTGTAACTGCAACAGGATATTTTTCAAACTCAGCCTTAATTTTTGCACTTTAGGGTGCAAGAAGGATAATCAGGTTTAGATAAAAGCAGTCTTTATGGAGAAAAAAAATTAAGAACCCGGTATCTAGCTGAAAAACAGCATTTGTTTTTGTTGTCAGGCTTCATAATGTTTCAAAATTTCTGATACTTTTTGAGAACATTGGACTTTAAAATGCATTGGTCTGACCTTGAAACTTGGTTAATGCTTTGGGGCTTGAAATTTTTTTTAGCTTTGTTTTGTTTAGGAAATTTTGTGAGTTTTGACAGTATTTGCTATAAAACTTCATATGCCTGAGCTTGAAAATCAGTGTACGTTTGCTAGCTAGCATAAAAAGTATGTTTCTTAATTTTTCAAAGACTTCAAAGTAAAGGAGAGAAACACTCGTTCACAAAGTGCATAGCAAAATTAACATTTGATATGCACTTTATACTTCTTTGTTTCACTTGATTTCTTTCTTTCCTGACGAAGTTTTTGCCCTGTGTTCATCCTGGTATCACCAGGCTCCAGTTCTTTTTTTTTTTTTTTGGTAAATAGATTATAGCGTATGTTTCCCTATATAGCATTCTTCATGCTTCCTACATGCCTCTTCTCAGTCACTGTTTACTTTCACCTCAACGTTGCCCTGCCACCTCTAATATGTCTTTCCTCTGTATGGATATGGTAAAGTCTGAAGGCTTAGTTGCTTTTCATGTGCTGCAAGTAGGAATTTTTCCTCTTCCATCTTTGCACCATGAATGTTTAGGTGGCTGCCTACATACAAATATTTCTAGAGCTTGTTGCTGGCTTTTTTCAGAGGTTTCTTGGAACACAGGAGGGCTAAGACTAACCAGATACTGTTATCTGTGCTGTTTCTTCTATGTTCCATCATACCAAGAAGGAAAACAGATTTGATTTTAGTTACTGTGCTTCCTTGGGCTTGCAAGCTGCAGTGGACAGCCAGTTATATGCAGAGCTCAGTGACGTGTTGGTACATTGTGGAGTGTTGGCTCCATGAACATAAAAGTGTTTTTCATATAGGTGCAGTATTTAGAATTGATAGAAAGTGCTGTTTGTGTTGGGGGAATTTTTTTTTTCTCACGCCTGTGGCATACTAGTTTAATAGCTTTGGGAGTATTGGACAGTTTTGAAGCAAAGATGTGTGTCTGTCCAAGATGCCTTTTGTAACAGCTTCACGAGGAAGAATCAGAAGCTGGATTTGCTGCAGTCTGGAAGAGCTCTTGCATACTGAAGGACATAAAAAAGTCTTTCCAAACTGGACCATAATTTCAACAAACATATATGCTGAAATCTGGATTAGGCTGGTGAAAATTGAAAAGAAATGTCATGTCACTTCCCATTTGCTTAAAATCATTTGTCCATTTGTTTCTCAACTTTTTTTTTAATTCATTTTTTTAAGTGTCTCTAGCTATCTGAAGTTCTCAGCTCTTGTTTTCTCCAAGAGGAAATATAAATTCACCTCAGATGTCTCGTTGATATCCGCTGTCTTAAAATCATCACTTGCATACTTCAGAGGAAATAATTATCTAGTTTTGCTAAATAATCCTAATTGGCCTTATTTAACTTGGTGTTTTGTGTAGCTGCTGGCTGATGATACTGCTCATAGGGGGAGCATTCCTATTTAGAAAGTGCTGCAGCATTTTTTTCCCCAGAGAGAAAGATGTGAGTGAGAATCTTCTGGAATTTGCAAAGAAACATAACCTTAAAAGTGCCTGAGTTTTATCATGATTTGATTTTAATTTAAATGCCATCACAGAAGCCTGTCTTCTTATGTCAGTCTGTATTAAATTCTAAATGTTTAGAGGCAGAAGGTTGAGGCACAGCAGCGACTGACAGCGTGGGACGGCGTTTTGCGGAGTGCATGAATAAGACATCCCTGAGAGTTTGACTTAATTGTTTTTCAAGTCATTTGATTTCTTCTACGCCGATCTTAAAATGATGCAGGAGAAAGTATTCTTGGCCCAATTAAAATTGCACAGTTTTGGTTCCAGTATTGAATGTGGAGCCTTCATTTTCTTCTGTAAATCAAAGATTCAGCAGAAAAGACAAGTGCAGGAGTATCTCAGCTGTGGAGAAAGGGGGACAAGGGAAGTGAGCTGTAGGTTGTTGCTAAAGAGGGCGAGGGGATCCCCCGTGCGGAGCGGGGTGCTGTGCGGGCTGCCGCCTGCCTGGGCAAGCAGGGCTCCTCCATGCCTTGCCAGACCGGCCGGCCACCTGCCCCGCGTTGCACGCGTTTTAACGCTCTCCACCGAACGCTTATGAAGGTTACCATATATATTTCCAAAACAGTGAAATTGTCACTTTTTATCATTAGATTTATATGGGTCTTGAATAATGTATTTAAAAGTGAGCGTGATGGTGTGAGCGTGCATGAGAGGGTATTTCAGGGGCAGCTGGGAACTGGCTGTTCGCTTGTATTCAACTGACTGTACATTTTCCTTGAAACTTGCCCACTGACAAAGGACATATATGTACTATGTACCAGAACAGAATTTAGCATACTGTTATTCTAATGCTTCAAATTTGTATTATTTAAGATTTAAAAAAACCCAAAGTCTAGGCCTTTCTTTAATATGTTATTTTGAGAAGCGCACCTTAAAAATTCAAGAATCACATAGAAGCTGTGTTTTTATCTCTTGGTATGTTGTATGTGCAGGTAGGTATAGCTTTCCTTGACTTGCCTCTAAGTATTATTTGCTGAAAATTTAAAAAAAACCCCAAAACTAAACCTAAACAAAACCAGACCCAAACCAAATTTTTTCATTCATTGTGTCTTCAAATGACAGCTTACACAGCTGCATGAACACAGTGACACTTTTTCTCTCTTTGGCTCCTGTTATCATTTAGTTAAGACAGTCATGGAATTAATTTAAACTTCACTATCTATGGATTTAAAAAAAAAAAAAACCAGCTGGGTTTAGCTGAAATTGCTAATTAGTTCAAAGCTGTTGGGAGACCGGTTGTGCTGTTGGTTCGTGCCCCTGCTAGCAATTAAGCCATGTTTCCCTGGAAGGCCACACTGAACACGTTTATTTTAAATGTATATGCAACACATTGAACCTCTGTTCAGCAAGAGGTTTTTTTAGGAGGTCCCTCTCCTCACAGTTTAGGAGTTAGAGACTGCCATCCAGTCTGAAGGGACCTCTTGTTTTCACTGGTGAGTCTCCAGTGAGCTCAGTAAGCAATTTTTAATGAACTGAATCAATGCAGTGGCCACAACTCTGCCCTGCCTTCTGTTTGCCACCATTCTGGTGACCTTCAGGTTCAGCGAGTACTTAAAGGTAATTATATCCCTAATGACATCGCAAACTTGTTTCCAGATATTGTGAACTGGGGCAAGGTTCGAATGTAAACATACGCCCCTTATTCTGTTGCTGAGATAAATAATACTGAACTGGTATCTGCAGCATATCTTCTTGTCTGCAGCTAACAAACTTTAGTAAAGCCAAAGTTTGAGCGTCTTCCAGATTCTTAAGTAAATCCTTCCTAAATCACCAATAAGACTCAAGTTTGGATATAACTGTCTTCAGAGAGAGGTGTCTTCCTCTCTGTTTACTTTGTGTCTCTATATGCATTTTGTTAATAGACTTACACGCACAAGTCAGCTGTAAGGGGTTTTTTGTTTGGCTGGTTTATAAATCAGAGTGTAAGCCAAGTTGCTAGGTAAAATTTTTGACTTCCAGTTCCTGAGCTTGGTTTTGGTGTGGACTGTTCGGCTTTTGTACATTAATCTTGGAGGGTTGTTATTGTCTCAGAGATACTGAGATTCCAACCTTTTATGAAAGGTATTGAACTGTATTTTTCATAAAATGATGGGAGTCTGGGTTTCATAATAATTATAGAAAATAAATGTTTCATGGTTTTTTCAAGGTTGTTAATTTCAGACTATAATTGCTATTGAGGAATATACGGCAGTGATTCCTGAGAGACAAATTTCAAATAGAAGTATTTTTGCTTTCATAAAACAAAGCAAACTTGTTCTTCCAGTCTTACCCGGTCTGCGTAATCCTTGTCATGGAAACGTCAGGGCAAAAGGATCAAGAATGATTTGATTTTATTTTCTTGCTCTTGTCTTTCTTAGTATTCCTGGGATACTTGCTATTCTCTATCCTTAGACCAGGAGAGTATCTAAACGAGGTACCTCCTTTAGTTTCAATATCAACACTTGAAAGCTTTAGCTCCAAAAATAAGCTTGGTCTGGATCAAGCGACTGTTTCCTTCTGATTTATGTACATTTTGAATGGGTACCTACCAGAATGTTGTATAAATTATCGGATTTTCTGAATTATTCTTCTGTAGCTGTCTGTTTAACATGGCCACTTTGCAACAAATTAATTACAAAAGACAGAAATTCAAGTGCTATACCAAAAAGTTTTGTAAGTAGGTGATGGTGGTAGTCCGGTATGTTTTTACTTTTCCACTGCATCCAAGTTTGCAAAAAGCTTTTTCTGGGCATGCCATCAAAGGGCATAGTTCTGGACTTTTTATTACACAGCTCCGATTTCTTTTTGTAAGTGTGTAACTTTATCAGTTAAATAGCAGCTGAGGAAATGAAAATTACGTATACTTGCTTTAGAAAGATGAAATTTCAAGACGAAGGTAGCATCTACTTAGTAAAGATAAATCACAAGCAATTATTTGCAGGGTTTTTTAAACATGGATGACTTTTTTAATATGCATACATACCAGCACACAACAATATGCTGTTGCATGTGAAGATTTTAGTATATGGTACCAGAATAAGTGAAATGTCACATATGCCCATATTTGAAATCATACTGTAAGTTTTAATTAGCATTTAGGTTGAAGTACAATTTGTGTGGAAAGTAATTAGAAAAACCCAAACAAACAAACAAACAACAAAACCTTCTGATTTTTAGGATTATTCTGGTTCTGGCTTCTGCTCAGCTATGCCTTACAAACTCAGAGCATTGTTCTTTTGGTCTCATTTACCACATCTGTTTCCTTTCTGTATGCAGTGCAGAGTCAAGCTAACTACATGTCTGAAACGATTGCTCTCCTGCTCTCCTTTCCCTTGGTAGCACTGGTTTTCCTAATTAAAGCTATGGTCCTTGTAGGCACCAGGGTGACTTCATGCACTGTCTGAACCCTGTCATTGCTTTGCTGAAACTATTTTTACTGTAAATGAAGATAAACAAACGCATAAACTTTTTCAGGACAGGGTCACCTGGTACTGAATGATGCAGAAAACAGAACATGGATTTCATTACCAGGCTTAAAAGGTGTCTTTAAAATAGTTGGAATTTGAATAATTTGGTTTAGACTGAGTATTGCTCCTTCACTATTAATCTGTTCGAGGGGATCACCTATTAATTAATTTTTTGGTGGGGTAGCAGAGAAGAGGCCTAGATGGAGTGGCTGAAGGAAGGTGGGGAAAGGACCCTTCTCACTTCCCTGGCGATGAGCGTGCTGCCTTTCAGCTTTCTCCCGATTCTCCCGTTTCTCCTGTCCCTTTAAATCCTGCGGGCTTCGGGCAGGTTCACCCATCCTTCTTCGCTGACCCAGGGAAAACCAAAGCCCTGTAATCACATGCAAAGGGGAACTCGGATAACTACTTCTTCAGCCCTACTAATCCCCCTAGCTCTGCTGATCTGATTTTAGTTGGTAAGCAGCTTCATTTTTGGAGTCTACTTTAAGGGATCATTTGATGATGGAGTTGTTCATATGTCTAAATAATAACTTTCTGAAATGCTACTGTAGCCTTTTGTTCATTGCCTACACTCTCTTGTGCATTGCTCCTTTTATCATGCCTGTAAGTTACTGGCCTGGCTGACCAAATACAAACACTATTTTACTTACAGAAGTAGCATAATTTTTCCCTATAGATACTGTGTGGAAACAGGTAAAAATCTGGTTCTTTAAACATCACTTTTTTTTCATGTCTGTATTAGAAAAAAACAAGTTGAAAGAACATGAATGTTGACTTGGGAATTTTTTATAAAGATATTTTTGTCAGTGGTTCACTTTGGTTTTGAATCAACGTTTCAACTTTGTGAGAAAGGTAGTTTCCCCACTGCTGTTTTTGCCTGTTTAGCAGACACCCTGCCCAGCATCCTGCATCCTGCAAAGCTGTCACTGTTAAAACAGTACAGCTGGTATTGTTGAGAAATGTTGTTGCTTTGTGTTAATTTTTCATTTCTTCAGAAGTTAAATGTTGAAACTGGAGAGAGATAAGAGTCCCAGCGGCACTCTTCTAAGAGGAACAGAATAAAACCAGCACTGCATACCAGCATCAAAGTTAGTAGTGGCGACTGATGATGCATATCCCAGGAGATACGGTTACACTTCTGGGAATTCATTTCCATTTCGTGATCTGCCAGTTCTTAGCTCTTCTTGACGTAATTACAGAGGTTTAATAACGAGTGCTATTTAAATCAACAAAAAATAGGAATGTATGAGAGTACTTGATGCTGAGTTATTGAATAAAGATAAGGAAAATATGATCCTAGATCTGGAATCTTGCTGTTGTTAATTGGCAGGAGTTAAGCAGAAATACTTCAAAGCGTTTGTATTAGTGTTGGATTAATTTTGTGATTGGCTCCTGCATCGTTTGGCATTCTGCAATAGTGATGTTAAGAAAGCACTTGTGATTTCATACACCTGTTACCAAACAGCTAGCTAGTTCTTCAGGTCTGAGTATTTCCTGATTATTTTTTTCCCCTCAAATACATGGAAAATGTAAATTAAGCTCTGCAAGGAAGGAGATATGCTTGCAATTTTTTGCTTGTGTTTAGTCCTATCATGGCTTAAACTGTTGAATTGGTTAGAGAAGTGGAAATGTTGTGGTCAGAAGGTGTAAGATTGATCTGTATTGATGTTTTAATTATTGTTCAGTCTATAGTCTATTCTTGTTTAGAAACAGACTATAAAGGTGTAGGTTCTCAATAACTTTATAGCCTTATGGTTTAATACAATGAAATAACTTAATCCTTTTGTGCCTTATTGTTGGAATTGATCCATTTGACTTAATTTGATATTCAGAAGTAAATTCCAGTGAGTCTGGATTGTTGACTCCTGAGACAGTAGTACTTTAAGAAAACAGTGGGGTTGGAATAGAGTCTAAAGTACTGCTTCCGTTCTCCCCTGGCCTCTTTGCCCCCAAAAAGCTGACCTTATGAATATGTAGGAGCAGAGGTGATTCTGGTTTTATTACCTTCACGAAGCTGCTTCAGAGAGCAGGAGTCATCATTCTGGCAAAGTACAGGAACATAACGTGCCACTGAATTTGGAAGTTCTTGGAAGAGTGGCTTAATACGAGGAGCTCATGGGAATCGGTGGTTTTACCCCCATTAGCCCGGTGTTCACCTTTGTTCATCATCTAACCATTTTCTTCTTCAGATCTTGCAAGTATGTATTTAAACATGTTGGGAGTCTGTGTGGCAAAGAGCAGAGTGCTATTTGTATTAATGGTTATTATGGTGAAAAGACATACAGGTATTCAGGGATTGCAGACAGTCATGAAAATTTTCTACCTAATACAGCTTTTTCTATGAATTGTATGCATGCATGTATATACCCATTGCATATGATATCCTAGTGGCTATTTTTTTTTTAAATCAGTTTTACTATGTTGCTTACAGGTTGTTTTTCTTTTTCAATTGGCAGGTATTTAATTAGTCAAGGAGCACATGTAGGAGCTGTAAATAGTGAAGGAGACACTCCATTAGATATTGCTGAAGAAGAGGCAATGGAAGAGCTGCTTCAGAATGAAGTAAATAGACAAGGTAATTTCAAATATGGAGGGGTAATTTTTGTTTATTGGACACTAAATATATTTTTGAAAACTTACACTAAATTAGGAATTTTAAAGTCGCTCAATTTATTTTCTAAAGCATTGTCAGTACAATGTACAGTGCTCAAGCTGTCTTCTAGGACTTTTTACTCAGCCCAGCCTCTTGTGAAGAAAGAGGTCAGAAGTACTGAACCCAGGTGTTGACTGGATTCCTGCATTCACTTAAGTCAATAGAATTTAGGTGGTCGTGAGATACTATGGGGTGTTATCCCAGCTTTAGACTATGTCTAAAGAGATTCCTGCCTTAGACAGGAGGAAAAAAGGCACTTTTCAGGTGACTCAGGTGTCAGCTTTAGGATAAGGTGAATCCAGCGCTAAGGTAACTGTTTTCTTTCCGTTGACTACAAGAAAGCCTGGAATAACTAAAATGAGTAAAAAACTATACTGTATTCCATGAATCACCCTTTGTATCTAGTTTTGACCTTTTGAATGTCCTTCTACAATGCCAAATGTCTGAACCTACTTCTTGGGATAAGGAGTCTTAGATTGCACTTGGTTTAGGTCTGAGAACCTATTATGAACCTTTAAGTTCCTCCTGGTTTTGTTCACTCTTCTGAAAGCACTATACAGGTGAGCATTCGTGTAACAGTTAATGGATAGGTATCAAGTTTTGACAGTATTGTTTAGAAACATATACCCTAAATATACGCACCTTGCTCCTAGAAAATTACTAGGGCAGTACTGGCAGCGGTGTCTTTAAAAGAGAAATTTGCCTTTGAAAAAGCATATTGATTCATTTTTCCCTGCTTTTTTTCCCCTCCTTACACTGCTGTTTTCTATGTTCCAATCCTCAGGTGGGTTTTCCAGTGAAAGGTCTTAGAAAGTTTCTGGTTTTTCTGTTCCACAGAGGAAAGAATATTTGGTTGTTGTTCGTTGACCGTCCTGAGTACAATAGAAATGCACTGCTATCCCAGAACTCCCAGTACAAGAACTGGGGTGGTGTGGTCTGAGTCATATTACATATTGAAGGAAGATGACATTCAGAGTGAAGATGGAGCCTTTGTGGGTGGTGTGCAAGGGGACTGCATCTACATTACTTCTAGACCCTGCCTACCTTTTAAAAGGCTTCTCTCTCCTTGAAAATGTTGATTTTTTTGTAGCATTGAATTTATATCTCTACAACAGATTTACATAATTTAACAGTAAACTATTAATTGCTTCAGGCTTTGTGCTGATGTAATTTGTATGGTTAAACCCATCTAAATCCCAAAGCAAAGGGTAAAAAGAAATTGGATGACATGATATGCAGGGAAATAAGAGATACCTACTGATGTATAGAAGTAGACTGTAGATTTGACAAAGACTTTGATTCAATTATTTGGTAGTGCTAACTGAATTTTGATGAACAGTTCTTATAGTTAACTCACAAAGAATATGAGATTAGGTAGTTGCAAATATCTTTTTTTTGTCTGTAGTACCCTTTGTCGATTTTAATCAGTTTGGAAAAAAGTTGTTGTTCTCTTGTCTAACAGTACTGTCAGTCTTTGCTGGAGAGTTGTTTCTGGAACGTGCCTCAGTCTAAATTCTTTAAGGTTGTTTTTGAAACATTTGACTTTACTGATATGCTATACTAATTGACTGTAGTAGTTCTTTGTAAAATTCACATTATTTGTGAAAAGAACTATTATCCAAAATCTCTTATTTATATGTCACTGCTTTTCTTTTATGTACATTTTTACCATGCAGATTCAATGTTACACACTAATTTTTATTCTTTTGCAAGTTTAATTATTTTGAACAGCCCAGTTGTAAAATTAGCATTGGCAACCTAAACTAAATGCCACAATTCACTGAAAGTTTCAGTGTGGTTTACATATTTCATATTTAAAGCTCGCAATAAACTATCTATGGTACTCTCTTTACAAGTCTGCAAAGAATGTAGGTGTTCCCACGCTATAGCTGTTAGCTTCTAAAGGAATAATTCAGGTTGTTTTAAAATACTAAATTTCAGTGACTGTGGAAAACCTATTTTCCAAGCGTTCCTTGTAGATTTTATGTCAATTGGTTTGCTGACTAGCTAAAGGATTTTTAGAAGACTGGTCTTTCTAAGATGATTTGAAAAATACGTTGGTTGAATGAGGCACCATGTCAGGTGAGAAAAAAGTGGCTAGGGCTGTGCTTCAGCGTGGTTTGACCTCCCTCTGTGGAGAATGGGACCTGGATGCTGTCCTGAAGAGTGGCCACACAGTGAACGTCCCTGACAGCATTTCTGCCTTCCTGGTCTTAGGCACTAAAGCCTATGGTTATATATGTAGCCTACATATATATATGTATAAATTTATATATATATATATATATATATATATATATATATATATATATATATTTGCAGACATATATATATGAATGCATTTACATATATGTATTCTACCTAGCTTGTTTTGCTGTTAGATCATTTAGGAGTTTCAGTTTCACAGAAGCAGGGAAGAAGGCATGCAGCATCCCTTCTTCCAAATTTGTGTATGAAGGTGTAAGAACTAAGGGGTTTTACCTGCAGGATGAAATCATAAGAAACATTTAATGATTGTGGATGAGAATGGAATAGAAAGGGTATGAATCTGCACGTGAACTTGCAGTGTGTATCTTACTAAATCATGAGACAGTTGTCTCAGCAATAGTGTTTTAATCATGTGCTTTTGATGGTGTCCTTAATTTGCATATCAAGTTAATATTATATACAGAATGATTATTTAGCCATTATCATGACCACTTGAAAAGTGCCTAATTGCGTGTATGTTGTGGCTAGAGAAGTTAATAGCTCTAAAATAGGAACTTAATTGTTTACGTTAATGTGGAATTAACACTGATGCATTGTAACAGTTTCATCTTTGACTGTACATGTGGTTGAATGCAGTTATCCCTCCAGCTTTAGTATTGCTCCTTGTATAAAATAAAGCAGTGCTGCAGTTTTGATAATGCAAATTAACTGAAGGGTCTGGGGAAAGATCCTGGGTGCCAAAAAAATCTTACCTCTGTGTAGGTAAAATATGCAGTGTGAAAATTAAGTAGACATTTTCTGTAACATTCTTGCCTTGCCAACTTTTCATGTGTATTTATTCCAACATTCATTCTAGTTTAATTTTTGTGTTGCTTAGTTAATGCTGTGAGTACGGCTTCCTACATATTGGCAGCAGCAGAGTCGTTTGTTGGCAAAAGATTGCCTGGAAAGGTCAGTCAGGTTCATTATGATTTCAGATATGTGTAAGTGATGACATTGATATTTGTTTCTGGTAGAAATCTGAGGCTAATCACCATGTTAGCTCCCCCTTTTTACTGCTTCTGCAGGCCTTTAGTCTACAGGAGAAGTTCAAACAGAGCCTTCCAGTTGTGCAACTCTTCAGCCTTCTGCAGACCATGAATTCGTATTTATGCCCAATTTTCACAGGTATCGAATTATATTTTAAGGACTTGTCTAACTACAGGACAAAAAATAGGAGCCTCTGGGGACACTAAATTCACAGAAATAAATTATAGAATAGAACACAGTTTGGTTCTATGTGACTTTACAGGCTTAATACAAGGAAGGATCTGCAGGGTTTGCTCCATCCTCTTTTAGCATTCAGACTCCAAAAGCTGCCCTGTCTAGAGAGGAAATAGTTATTTCTAGAGGAAATAACCAAGTTAATCTTCTTGGTTTACAAGTTCTGTTGTAAGGCATGTTGGACGTGAAAGAAGAGAGCTTTTGTATTATTATTACCCAGTATCTTTCTTTCTTCAGTTATTCTGATCTCCACATGTGACATGTCTAAACTGTGACCCATGATTCAGGCTGTGGGCCACAGATTCCCAGGCAGGGCCACCTTGTGTTCCGCTGCAAGTGTAGCGGGACCTGGTGATGCAATGCACTCTTACAGTAAGGAAAGCATTTTTCTACAACGAGGCATTTCTTTTTTCATTTTTCTTCAAAGGGAAATTATTGGCTTATTTATTTTTTAAGCTTAAAACGTAGTTGAGTTTTGTACTTTGTGAGAAGGTAAGTTACACCCACGCTCTAGTAAGGTATAAAGATTTTCTGACTGAGTTGCGAACACTTCACAAATAGCAAAACTCAACTACGTTTTAAGCTTAAAAAATAAATAAGCCAAAATGTTCAGTAGTGCTGAACAACTATTCTGTTCATGTGCCACATGTTCTAACTATTCCGCATATTACAAAAAAAACTTCTCACAGGACCTCTTTTGTTGTTTTTCCATATGGCTGGTGTCTTTCTCATGGGCCAACCCCATGTATATAGATACCGCTGCAATCCACAGAATTCTGTATTTTCATTTAAAATATTATTATTCCCAGCTTCTTGATATGGTCCCTTATGTTTCTACTCTGTGATGTTTCAACTTTTTGTAGTTATGGAAGTTGTCTTTTGCCGCTAGCGTACAGTTTTCATCTGCACTGGTGAAAGCTAGCAGGGATGTTGCTTGGCTGTCGCTTTAGTCCTGGCTAGTCCTGGCCAGTGTTAAATGTTGCCCCTCCTCAGGTCTCGAGTAGGGTTAAGTGTTATGGCTTGAAGCGATTTTTTTAGCTGTTTATCATCAGATGTCCTCTTAAAATTATTTTTAACTGCTCAAGCAGTTATTTTGAATTTTAGGAAACATTCTCAGGAGGTGAGTTAGTGGGGAGAGGTGACATGAGGTGAATCAGGAGTTCATGATACAGCATGGTAGCTATTCGGTAAATACTAGAGAGATCACTTCTTTTCCAAGGAGACGCAAATGTTCTTCATTCTTAATTATAGGTAAATGTAACAAGACTCTCTTGGATGTACTGCTTAACTCAGCTTTGTTTATGTGGATAAAATGTGAGCTATTACATTTGTATATAAACATTCACTACATGAAGTAAAAAGTGGGTTGCTCTTCCATGCAGTATCTATGAAACATGCCTTTATATGGCTGAGGAGTCCTGAAACAATGATTCAGCATTTATATTGATGCTGAATTTCATTAAATGCTCACTGAACGGCACACTGTTTTCAAACCTGTTTGGAACTGTTGAATAACACTTGTTGATCAGAAAAAATGAAAGCATTTAGCCATAAATTATTAATGATTTAAGAATTGTTCGACTGCCAGAAGTTAAGTGTACGGGTGGTGTGAGTGAATCCTCCAGCTGAAGCTGAGCTGGGAGGCAGCGCATTGCCATCTATGGGCCGTACGAAGAAAGTGTTTGAAACGTATGACGAGCATTTTCTTTTTCCCTGATATCTTAATAGAGCCTGGAAAACAAAAGCAAGGAGAAAGATCCGTACAAGGTATAATAAAGGCTGTTTACATTCTGTTTTCTGTAGTTAATAATGGGAATTGTATTAAGCTTATCTCAGAGAGCGGCTTTTTTCCTACGACACAAAGTTCAGTTCCCGTTTTCATGCCAGTTATTAATGTGGGATGTTTTATTTAGATTGGCAAATTCTCCTGCTTTCTTCTGTTGAAATATGATGAGAAATTTACTGTCTTGTAAAAGCATGTATTGACGCAGCCATTAGTCCTCTGCAGCCATTGTATCTTGTTTGGGCTTCAGAAATGCAGTCGTTTGTGATGTTGGTAGAAGTCTCTATTTTTTTTAGGTACTTTTTCTGCACAAGCATTGCTACTTTGACGTAATTCTTTGGGTCTTTAGGCACACTTGGAAAGTATGCTTAGATATTAACTGTTAGAAGTTCAAGATCAGCGTTTGGGAAGAACTTTTTCTCTGTTCTTCCTTTATACAAAAGTGCCTCAAAACAGCCAGCCACACAGAGAACAGTTTCACACTGATAGGAATTCACATCAGCTGGCGAAGGTTACTCATGGTGATAAGGATTCACAGTTAGACTTCGGGCATGCAGAAAAGGGATGGACATAAATGTGACGTAACAGATGATACATAAACTATTTATTTGCATAGTAGCGTTTTGCAGGCAAAAGTGACATGTAAATGACCGTACTCTGGGGAATTATTTTCCCAGGATCTGCTGAACTACAGTGCTGTGTCATTCTGAAAGGCAAACAGATGCGAAGGCCCAAGGAAATTACAGTTTGAGTTATTTGTACATCAATATGTAGGAGCCTTCTGGAGGAATGAGAATACGTGATTATCAATACGTTATTGATTCAGAGCTCCTGGTGTTCATTCTGCATGTCTGTCAAGAGTTACAAAGATTATTAGACACATAAAATTTAATCTCTGTTCAGATTTATTTAATCATGGGTTGTCTTGAGAGAGACAGTTTTGGAACTTCCATGTATTTAATTTTTACCACAGCTTCTTTCAAACAAGTACATTTTAGCTTTTTCCTCTGCTTAGTGCTTCAGCAGTCTTTTGTATCTTCCGGCATCTTTCAGACTTAGCCTCCAGGTGAATAGGATTTCATCGGTTTCTAATAAAACATAATTTATTAATTTTTATTAAATTGCCAAGACTGAAATGATTGCTTTTGTCAATTTAGTGGATGAGTCTAGGAATTCAGTCAGCTGCTTAAAACACTTAATGTATAACCTGCTTCAGTTATTTTATGATAGTTAGTAAACTTTTATCTTTTCAGCTGTCCTTAACATAATGTTTTACCAGATTTACTTAGTGAGCAGAATCTTTTCTCCAACTGATCTTTCTTTGGGTTTTATTGTTAATTAAATTAATGATGCATTGTACTACATACAATCGTCTCTATATTATCTATGTCTTTTTCATTTTGTGTTATTCATAATTTTTTTAATGAAGGCCACTTCATCCCTTAGCTTAGTTTCTGCTGCATGTCTAAATGGGTGACAGTCAAGTTGGATTTCATTTGGTTTCCATATTCTGGGGATTCATTCACACTGTAAAGGATTAATAGCTCACAGTTTCTTTGAAGAAAATAGAGCCTGAAATTGCTGTTCAGTATAAAGACTTTGAAAATTAATTAAAATTAATTAATTATGTAGAGTAGTTTTGAAAAGAGCTGTTCTAGCTTTGCATACCCTTGTTTGTGGTCTGCTTTATATTGTTGTGCTTTGATTAATTGGACAGTTAGGAGAGTTATGTGATAGAAACATGTTTGCTGGAGAAAACCGTTTTGGGGACAAATGAAGCTTCAGCGGGAAATACTGAAAGAAGGCAGAATTAGATCTGAGTCAAGGAGCATCTATCTCTTAAGTGTTCTAAAAATCATCTTCACTTCTGTTTTATAGGCTATAAGGACTACTGTTGAAGTTTGTGGTTTTATCTAGTAAATCAGTACTTTTTTCTAGATTTTACTTGTTTTTGTTATGTCCAAGTTAATGCTTTGCTCCATGAGAAATGAAAAATTTGGAAAACCAGTATATATTTCTCAAGTCCCTGCATAACAGTGTCTAAGATTAGACAAATCACACACATAAAATAATTTTGCTGAAGTTTGGCCCACTGATTTTCTGTTAGAGGTCAACCCAGATGCAATTTGTGCTCTTGATGACCACAATTTCTAAGTCCCTTTTCCTCACAAAGTTGTCACTGTTCAGTCAGCATAGATAGAGCAATACTCATGTGCAGTTCTCTTCAAGACCCCTTTCCTGCTATGTTCTTTAGATCACTCCATGTGTTAGTAATCAAAAAATGCTTCCAAATACATGCTTTGCTTTGCCCATTCAGGGTCTGGGGTTTTTTTCAGTCTGTTTAACCTTAAAGTGTATACTTCTAAAGATTATATTGTGTTCCTCCCTTTTCATCAGTGTATGATAATTTTTTGTGAGACATAATATAAAAAAGGTTTCACTGGTTTTGGTTTTGGTTTTTTTTTTTACATGAGATATGAATGGAGATTTCCAAAGGCTTGGCTATTTGAATATAAGGTTTCTATTTCACAGTGACAGAAGACAAATTAGTTTTAATGAGTCATTCTTTAAACAGTATAAAAAATATAGCTCTATCTTTCATGTAAGTATTCATCAGTCTTGAAAATCTAGGCTGTTCCTCCTCCCATAGATATCTCCTTGTAAAAAGGTTGTAGCTCTTTTCTACTTTCTACAGATTCATTGAACCAGACTTATATTTTGATGCTTAGAAGGTTAAAATATTATTTTTCTTGTTTTTTAACAGGTCACTTCAGTAATTATTACTGTGATGGTAGATGTTCTTAAAATTCAAGAGCCAGTTTAAGTAGCTTTCTTCTTTTTTTTCCCCTTCTTTTGGAAAAAAAACCTGCAATATGCATGCAGAGTGTCATGCAATAATGGATGTTTCCATGACCTCTTGGGGTTCATCTTCAAAAAGATATTCATATCTAACTGTGAACATTATTCATACTGTTTAGCTGTTATTTTATTGTATCACATAAACATGGTATAGGATTTCTTACATAATTGGATTGAAGTATTTGAACTAAAATATTTTGTGTCCTCTCTTCCCCTCTCCCCCTCCCTATCTGAATTAGGCGTTGATATAGAGGCAGCTCGAAAAGAAGAAGAACGAATAATGCTAAGAGATGCAAGACAGTGGCTCAACAGTGGCCATATAAACGATGTCAGGCATGCAAAATCTGGTGGTACAGCACTTCATGTAGCTGCTGCTAAGGGCTATACAGAAGTCTTAAAGTAAGTGTGGTTTAAATGGAAATGTTTCATATTTGATTGTCTTGTTGATGTAATGCTGCTTGGAATTGATAGGATTGGACACTTCAGACTTTTGGGGATTGTATCTTGGAAAATAACAATCTCTATAACTATATTTTCCTCAAAGCTTGATTTTTTGTTTTCAGGCACTCATAAATCATGATGCTGTTAGCTTTCTACATTAAGTCATTAAAAACGTGAATACAGTGTACATCTTGAGCCTGAGTACTTCTTTAAAAGAAGAAAGTTGACAACAAATTTGCCATGTTTCTTAAGCCAACTGTGTAAACAAGCTTAATACCTTTTTATAATGCCAGTTAGCATTCTGGTTGATGCATATTTTCAAGACACCGTATTTACCTGAATACATAAAGCAGAATTTGTAATCCGGACTAAAGGTTTTTAGGCCTAAAGAGCAGAGAATATAATTTTGCTTTTTTGATATTGTTGTTGAAAATCATGACTCTTGAAATCTTTCCTGGAAAGCTTCAGGCTTTTGGTGTCCCCTAATTCACAGGTGGTTTTTCAGTAGTATGATACAATACAAGAAAACGGAGGTTCAATTTGTTTTTCATCAAAGCTCTGCTTTTACTGAAGTAAAGAATACTTAATAATAGATTGCTTTACTGTGATTTTAAATGTATTCGACTGCTTTGGCAGTACTAGGAACAGTTCTGTATTGTAACATGAATGAAAATGAGCACGCACCCTGACTGTGTAAGTACTGCTGCCTTTAAGGTCTGCAGAGCCTTGTAATGCTTTGTCAACACAGAAGTTGAATGACAGAGCTTTTTTAATCATTATAACCATTACATACAGCTTACTGAATGGGAGTCCTGCTTCAAAAAAACCTTGATGCTTCAACATGATGAAAAAGAATTACTCTGTTGTAAAAGAACTTTTATTTTAGAATAGCATGTGTCTGTAAGGGAGTTGTATCTATAACTAGGGGAGAAGGGGTGTTAGTGCTCTCAGTGTCTTTTTTGTAGTGCAGTCCATGTACTTTTCCTAGGAAGGGAAAAATATATGCACGGGCAATTTTTATAATGGCTTCAAATTATGAAAAACGTATGGTCTGTGTAGGATGCAATACTTTGCAGCTGAGCACGTGTGAAAGTTGACTCATTTGAGGATATTAGTCTTGAGAACTTGAGTTAATTTTTTTAGATGATTACTTCACAGTTATGTGGTTTGTAATAATTGTGGACAGTGTTTCAGAGAGCTGATAGCCCGTTACACAAAACTGTTTGTCAGTTTAAGTGTCCGTTGTCACTTTGCCACTCATGTCAGAACCATGCCGAATTTGAGTGTTGAATGCAGGCTGAAAAGCAGGTCCTCTGTCTGAGGAGCTTTGCTCCCGATCAGAGAGCAACTGAAGCACGTAAACACTAGATTGTTTTAACATCAAATGTTAATGACAGGAGTAGATGCAAGTTTCAGGCAACTACTCTTAGACTTAACAGCCTGAAGGAACTAATATTAGAATAGGATGAGGTTTTAATAATTTACTAGATAAGAACACTATCTAGCAATTTTTGACATTTTACAGCTTGTCTTTCCTTAAAAGGGCTTTTCTCTACTACTGCACATGTAGAAAAAAAATCTAACTGTACAGAAACAAATGGATTTGAATGAAGAGGAAGCGAATAAAGAAGAAAATGGAAAAGGCTATTTTTCTTTAATTTTCCTTAAAAATATATATACCTATTGAACAATGAAAAGGTGAATGTTTTTGTGAGGAAATAACATTCATCAATTGTCAATAGCCCAACTAAAATATGGATGATGAAAAAGCAGAATGATATTATTGTAGAATAATTTTATGATTTTACGATAGTTGATTTATCCCTGTCAGCAGCGTCAAGATCTAACTCTTTAAATTTCTTTAGGCTTTTAATACAGGCTCGCTACGATGTAAATATTAAAGATTATGATGGCTGGACACCACTTCATGCAGCTGCTCACTGGGGTAAAGAAGAAGCATGTCGCATTTTAGTGGAAAACCTATGTGATATGGAGGCTGTCAACAAAGTGGTAGGATTTTTATGTAATCCTTGTCAAGATACAAAGTTCTGGTCTCTAAAGTGACTTTAGAAGCCAGGGTAAGAAAAGTGATGATAAACTGCTGTTTACTATACGTGGAGCTTTATATAATGCATGTTTTGTCAAAACAGCATGTTTGTGTTCCAAACTAAATTCTCTTGATTGTCTAAATTAATTTCTAGGCCCACTTTATGCTTAGTTCTATATTAAATGATCCATGTAATCTGTGACAGGGAAATCAAAATGGAATGGGTTTATTGACATTTCAGAGGTACAAAATTAGTGACTTGATGGATTGCATACGGACTTTCATTTGATCACTGAAGATAATGATGATGCCTTTGGGTAGTGTTTTAAAATCAGCTTGTGTTGGCGTACTAAAGAGTTACCACTATACGCTGGTTTGGGTGTGCTGGAAGAAACTTGTAGGCATCTCTGGACTCCCTAAGACATCACTAGAATGCTTCCTAAGCTGTATTTCCTCAAGGTCTTGCTCCCAACAGATACAAATATATTCATTATTCACATAGGCATCACAAGGATCCAAAAGTTCATTCAGCTGTGTAAGTGCTGAAGCTCTCTTTGTTCTCTTTGCACCATGCTTTACAGATAGATTCTGATCTGCTTCCAGTTACTGTCAATACTGTGTATGTAAATTACCTGTCCAACTTTTAAGATGGATTCTTCATTGAATTTTGTCATAAACTTTTTTAAATAAATTAGGGAAATGTGCAGATATTCATCATGAAATAGTAAGTATTTACTCTATATAAGGGCAAAACTGCTGCTTAATGTCTTTAGTCTTAGTTGATTTTTTTCCTTAGAAATTGAGGTTGCTTACAGTAAAATCAATGAAATCTGGAATTAGACTTCAAATAGCTTCTCCTCTGTTTCTGTATAATGCTTTTAGAACTTCTAAATATCATCTGTAAAACTGTATTTCGTATCAGGCGATCAAAAGCTGATGCAATTAATTGAAGTCAGTTTATCACGTTATCTGTTAGACTTTTTACGGGGGATGTGAGAATGTGGAGGGTGGTATTCCAGAGAGCACTCATGAAAATATGTTCCACTCAACTGGGGCAAAAATAAGAATAAAGGAGGGAGAGAGAGATATAAGCTGTTTAATTTGGTGTATGGGCTTGTCTGTGCAAGCTAGGAAAGTTTTGCCTGTTGTGGTCTTAAGTAATCCAGTAAGCATTTTTGCTTTTGGAGATACGAAGATTGACAACTCCTCTAGATTTGGTTTCAGTTGTAGGTGCTTAGCATGTCAGAGAACTCAGCCATTATTGTTTTGGCACTTAACTTCAGGTATTAATTTTTATGGATTGGGTGTAGATATAACCTTTCAACTACAATATTTTTTTGCAAAGTGATTTTTTTGTGGTCAAGGTAGGTCTAACTTGTATTTTTTTGAAATAAACCCACTTAACAGTTACGTAAAAGTAGAAGGCCAGATTAAAAACTGTAGTCATAATGCAAATATAAACTTGAGATAATTTTGTCATTTAGTTTCCAGGTTAGTGCTGTGTTATACTAAATGGAATAGTTCACATGTCAGAGGACCTCAAGCTGTTTTGGGTAATACTTGTTGAAAGGTTCATGTGCTTCTACTGTATGGTCAGAAGTTTTATGGATGTAAAAATTAGTGGTTTGAAGGTCCATCCTTTCTAACCAGTTAAGATAGTCTTCACAGTATAATTAGGAATATGTTTGCCTTTAGTTAACATTTCCAGAAACTGAAATAAGCAGAGACAAATAAGAACACTTTTAATTATCTTTCTAAGCTGTTGTGACCACTTTTAAATGACAGCTCTGTCTTTATTGCTGGTTATTGCACAGAAGCATTTACTTGACTGATCTTGTCATGATCCTCCCAACATTTCAGTATGTCTATCCAGTGGTTTGGTGCAGCTGCATTTATACCAACGGATCTAGGACTTTGCCTAGATTCCAGTCTTCCTGTATTTGAATGCAAACTTCCAAATACAATACATTATGTTGCAGTATCAAAGTAAGTGAGGCTTTCTTTGTGAAACTGTGTGAGCTTCAGCCCTTCTCATCTTCAAGTAGAGATGAAGAAAGGGAATTTTTGAAACCTTTACTAATTCAGACCTTAAAGATAGAATCTCATGTCCTGTGGGCATCTGGTCTAGTCGAGAATTGTAGTGACTATGTAGACGTAAGATACAGCAAGCTGAAGAAATTCCAGCTGACAGCATTACTCTGTGTTAATGAATCACATTATGATCTGTTTATTCAAGTACATGTCCCATGGAAATCATATGCTAAGGGAGGATAAGAACAAATGGCTGTAGCAGATTACTTCTAAAATGGAATGTAAAATAGAGTTTTACTGTAAAAATGTGAAAGTGTGAATATTTAATTTTAGTATAGCTTGCTTAAATAATTTAAACTTTAAAAAATCAAACTGTATATGGCAGTCTAAGTCCAATGACTGCCATTGGAATAGTTGTTTGGAACTAATATTGTGAGAACCATAGTCTTTCAATCTATTTTTTCCTTGATAGTTTTTTTTTTCCTTCAAAGGACATCAAAATTTTATTGAAGTCATGTTTTTATCTCTTAAAAAACATGTTTACTCATCAGGTATATATGTTTCTGTTTCAGTTACCTAAAAAAAGTAATATTGCAAAATTGTTTTCAACTACTTATGGACTAACAGTTTGTAATAGAGCTTGGCTTATACTTTCTAATTTCTCTCTCTGAATGTGCTCCTTACCTGCATCATCATGTGATAAGGCATCGTAATCAGTTGCATTTGAATTCTGCTGTACAATTGTGGTGTTTTGCTTCTTCCCCTTCTCCAGGGGCAAACAGCGTTTGATGTGGCAGATGAAGATATTCTAGGATATTTAGAAGAATTACAAAAGAAGCAGAATCTGGTAGGCCTTTTGCATATAAAGAGATACATATATATTTGTTATACTTTAATTATACATATGATTATGGTACACAGCTCAGAGTAGCACATAGATTAAAAACAAAGGTTTGATTTGGGGCCTCAATTCAGGTATTACCACAGTCATCTCAAAAGTTTTTTCATGCCCTTATTTGGTCAAGTATGGTGACCAGAAAGCCTTGGAAGAAAGAAGATACTCTTCTACTTGCCTTCTCCAGCAGGCATTTTATGATCTGAAGCATCAACAATTAACAAATGACTTGTAATAACAGTTTCTGAGACTGTAGAATTTTGAACTTTGACACTCTGAAAGCTTATGCACATTTTTAGTAGTTAGAGAAGATTTCCCTCCATTTGTAATTTTGATTACACTGATAACCATTCTGTCAATTTAACTACATTGTTCTATATGTTTTGAAGCTTCATAGTGAAAAACGGGAAAAGAAATCTCCCCTAATTGAATCCACAGCCAACATGGATAATAATCAGACACAGAAAACATTCAAAAAGTAAGTAAACTAGGAAAAATAATAAGCTCTTAATAAAAAAGATAACTTTACAAGCTGTTGCAAAGTCCTACTTGACAGGCAGTAAGTTTTTGGGGACTTAACATTTTTCTTTTCAAACTCAGTAAAGAGACATTGATTATGGAGCAAGAAAAGAATGCAACTAGTATAGAGTCTCTGGAGCAAGAAAAAGCGGATGAGGAAGAAGAGGGAAAGAAGGATGAATCCAGTTGTTCTAGTGAAGAGGAAGAGGATGACGACTCCGAATCTGAAGCAGAGACAGGTATGTTATTTGGAGTATTGTCGTTCTTCTAGTTTTTGCTCTATAAATTTATTAATTTAATATCATTATTTAATATACAGAGTTAACTATCTTAAGTTTCACTTATTCTTCTGCATTCCACTAAACTTCCAATCGTTTTAAAGCAAGTTTATATGTGTCTAAAGTCAAGACTGGTGGCTATTTAGGTTAAAGCTATTAAACTACTTATTTGATTGGCTATTTAACAATTGATGCTTTTAATCAAATGGTTGGAATAATATAAGCCCTAAGTAGCATATCAGAAAGCATTTGAAGAAGTTAGAAGATGAAATCAGAAATAAAGTGTTTGCTTGTGGAACTGGTGTAGAGATTGGAAGTGCAGAAGTGCAAACATTCTCATTTGTTCTTGCCATCCTGAAGTAAAAATCAATTAATCTGGCAATCTCAGCTGAGGCATTCATAAAGTAATGGTGCATATATTTACTGTTCAGTGAGTACTGAAATAAACTTTTAAAGGTGCTATTCTAATGTTAACAGTTACTTCATATACGACTTCAAGAGGAATGTTCTTTGAAAAGTTTGGAATTGTATGCAAAGAAACGCATTACTCTGTACTTCAGTGGAATTTAGCTTTTTCTTCCCTTGAACAATTACCAGAGTCTTAAAGTAGTGATGTAAGAACAGCATAGCATCTTTTTCTTTCAAATCAGAAAACAAATGTTGATCAGTGTTAAAAAGATGCATGTTCAATCCTAATAAAGAATTTTAAAATTGCAGTGCAGCAGTACAATAAATACATAGACATAGATGTCATCAGAAATACCTTGTTAATATTTTATACTTACACTTTTTAAAATAAGTAGCCCTTTTTGGTGAGCTGTCAGTTCTCATTTTAAAACATTCTTTCCAATTTCTTCACCTGAAAAGGTATGGCTAATGAGAGATTTTAGAGCTAATCAATATATCATAAATATTTAATATAGGCAGAAAGAAAACTAAGTTGTGAAACCAAACTGTCTATTAAGTTTTAATTATTTTTGTATTTTGAAATAAACCAGCATTTCAGTGTTAAGCTGGAAAAAATGTCTGTCAAGCTTTGTAATTAGTCTTTCAACTTAGTATATTGCATCCCTTATTTACAGACACTAAGCTTTGATAAACTCAAAACACTTGTAATGTATAACTTGTAGTAATTTCTCAGTCACTGAACTAACCGTAATGTCTCCTGAACTTTATGACTCTGGTAACTGTGTTCTCTTTGTTACCAGTAGATAGTTTGTGCCAGGAAAATTTGACTGTGACACAAGAATTAATTTATGTAAACTTTGGGGGTTTTAATATCAACAAGGCTTTATCATACTTTATTTGGCAAGCTAGACTTTAAGCTTTTCCCTGTAGAGCTGCATCTCTACATTCCAAGCTTGTACTTTCCCTTTTTTCCCATTATTCAGCTTAAGGTAGTTTTCTAGTGAAAAATACTAACATTATAAGAAGCTTTCTGGTTGTAAAATATTTTAACAGTGTTCAGTATTCTGAAGCACTGGAAACTGTGTTTTCTAATCTATCGGGATATTGGAAATGTTTCCCTAAAACTTACATTCTGTTTCATTGATTATGTGAGAATACAGTTCAACAACAAACACATTTCTGTCTGTAAGACCAAGAAGGGAAGTATGAATATGAAGCTGTCATCTCCTGAAGGACAGGGAAGCAAGCTGAAAGCTTACTTTGTTTGAAGTAGTTTAATGTTTTTTGTGAGTTAGTCAGTATTAGCTCAGTCATGCATATAACTATGTTCTTGCTGTCCTACAAATAATTTCTGAATGCAGTTGTGAAAAATCCATTTTCCTCCTTCCATGCTTGCACTCCTGATGTTTTCTGTATATTTTAAAGCTCTGTTACTAATTTGCAAATTTCCAGCAGAGCTGCTTGTGCATCAGCTCAAGTCATACTGTCAGTCTGCATTGCCCTGTTGAACTTTTTGTCACCATGACCTAGAAGTTTATCACCACTTTTCACTTGTGTTTAAAAAGAACTTTCCATTAAGTGCTCAGTTAGTCATGTGAACTGGGTTTTTTTATATTTGTATTTGTTTACTGCATCATTAATTATTCAAAACATCTGCTCAGCTATGTCCATAACTAAAACAAGAGTGTCACAGCAATACCATTCATTACATGATTTCCAATCACAGATTGGTCCTTTGCTGAATTTGGATGTTAGATATGAGAACACTATATGAAAACATTGCATATGTTCTAAATTAACTGCTCCCCAAAACCAATGGGGGTTGAACCCCACGCTGCTCCATACTGCAGAGATAGGATGTAGCATCCTACTGCAAAGGTATGCAATTTGAATGGGTGAAACAGAAGTGAGGTGTAAGATTATGAAGCTCAAGCAAGTGCAGTGACGACAGTTGTTGCATCACAACCATGACATTTTCTGTGGGGTTAAAGTACAGAGATAAAGGACAGAGGAAGAAATGTGGGCAGGAAGGACAAAGCAAAAGAGGATAGAGTAGGTGGACAGTGAAACTTAGGTAGGAAAAACAACAGACAAAGAGGGAATGAAGCAAAAGGAAGGTCAGAGCTCTGGAAGGCAAGTCCCTGCCTCAGCTCATTCTGCTGACCGGAATCCCTGGCTGGATTCTCTGTGCAGTTAATTATTTCTTTGCACTCAACATACACAGTTATCCAAGAATAAATGTTTTACTTTGATTTAGTATCTTCTGTAGTTCAGATTAACTCTTATATGCCAACATACCTCCTGCTGTTAAATTTTTACCGCCATTAGCCATCTACTAAAATACAGGCCATCTGGGGAGACTGTGGAATCTCTGGCTCTAGAGGTTTTCAAGATCTGATTCATCAAAGCCATGAGCAACCTGGTCTGTATGCAGTATTAACCCTGCTTTGAGCAGGAGGTTGAATTAGGTGACTTCCCGCGGTCACTTTCGACCTGAATGATTCTGTGGTTCTGTCTCTGCATCTCTGAGTGTTTAACACTTGCTGAGTAACAAAAAAAAAAATATTATATGTATGAGTCTTATGGAAAAACGATGGATCTAAGATACACATTGGGAGTGGGGGGGGTGGTGGAAAATGAGGAATAAAATACTGTTGGGAAAGTTGACTGTTAAATCTGTTCAAAAGAAATTCAACTGTGTTGTAGAAGTGAAGAAACTGTGAATGAAAAATGAAAATTAATATATCATAAATATTTTGCAGATAAGACCAAAACCTTGGCATCTGTAACTAATAATGCAAATACCACAAGTACACAACCAGCATCAGTAGCTGTGACAGCACCTTCAGCTGGTGGCCAAGGGGCACCTACATCACCTGTTAAGAAGGTAAAATCAAATACCTTTCTCATGATTTTAGATTTCTGTTCTTCTGTGTAAGCATGCATTTTTTGATTCTTGTATAAAAAAATGGATTGGGTTATCCAGTGAACTGATGAAAATATTCACAGATTCCTACAGTATTTTGTGTTTTTCTGCAGAAACTTTTTCCATTTTTTTAAATTTTGAAGGGTTTTGATTCTAAACAGAGATCTGAAATATGGAACCACAAAATGGCTTTTAAAAGCTGTAAAAAACAAAAAAAAGCAAAATCTGGAGTTCTTGTTGTTCTGGAGCTAAACTTCGTATTTTGAAAGTCTTTTCTATGCCAGGCTCCTGGAAAATTTTTCGAAACTACAGTTCTAATGTCTCTCTCTGTGCCTATATTTGTGATGCACTTAGGGCAAGGGAGGCAGGCATGACTGAGGTACTTTCAGGAGTCTATAGAAGCAGAAATTAAAAAAGATACCTGAAATAAGAAGTAGAAAGTGCTCTAGGTCCCAAACCTGATTTCAGTATGGTTAGGACCTCATGGAAGGGCTAAAGAAGTGGGACACGTGATTTATTCAATGCACAGCTCAAAAACACCCTCGCAAAGCCATATTGCATGCCGGAAGCTTTTTACAGCTTGATGTGAAAAGTTAATTGAAATGAATTTTAGGTTTGCTTGTCGAAGGGAAGATGTGTATGTCTGGCACAAAACTTTATAGTAGATAATGCATAGTGGTATACAAGTCAAATTTTTAGAATATCTAAGCAAACTGGGTAGTAAGCCAGTGAGGCTTCCTTTGTCAACCATTACAACTTTTCTATAAAAATCATAATCAAAGCATAACCCTCTACTGATGCTTCTAAAAAGCGTGTTCAAGAGAAATATAGCCATGATATACTGAAGCCACAGTAGAGAGAGAATCATAGAATCATAGAATCACTTTGGTTGGAAAAGACCTTTAAGATCATCGAGTCCAACCGTTAACCTAGCACTGCCATCCCACCACTAAACCCTGTCCCTAAGCACCTCATCTATCCTTCTTTTAAATACCTCCAGGGATGGGGACTCGACCACCTCCCTGGGCAGCCCATTCCAGAGCCTGACAACCCGCTCGGTGAAGAAGTTTTTCCTAATGTCTAGCCTAAACCTGCCCTGGCGCAGCTTCAAGCCATTCCCCCTCGTCCTATCGTCTGTTACCAGGGAGAAGAGGCCGACCCCCCCGGCTCCCCCTTCCTCTCAGGCAGTTGTAGGGAGTGATGAGGGCTCCCCTCAGCCTCCTCTGCTCCAGGCTGAACACCCCCAGCTCCCCCAGCTGCTCCTCGTATGACTTGTGTTCCAGACCCCTCCCCAGCTTTGTGGCTTTCCTCTGGACCTGTTCCAGCAAGGCAACATCTTTCTTGGAGTGAGGGGCCCAAAACTGAACACAGGATTCAAGGTGTGGCCTCACCAGCACCGAGTACAGGGGCACGGTCACTGCCCTGCTCCTGCTGGCCACACTATTCCTGATACAAGCCAGGATGCCATTGGCATTGCCAGACGTACTGGGCAAATGGTATGCATTGTATTTAGCTCACAGGAGCTTATTGGATTTATACTTTCATATTCACAGTAGAACCTAATATTGATTCATCTTACAAAGTACACTTTAATGTAACAGATGCAGGGAATGTATTACCCAACTGCATCTTATTATGTGATTCTGTAAAACAGGGTTGGGCCAACCTTCCTGATCCTCAAGAGCCGCTTACAAAAATCATTGTGACTGATGCCCACAAGATTGATCCCAAAAAACCATGAGAGCAAAAGGGGAGTTGTGGGCATGGCTCACTCCCCTCTCTGAGCTTTGTGGCTGGGCTCTCTAGCTATCTGCTAGATTCCAGGGTGATCTTGTGACGATCTAAACAGTTCCTGCTGGGTCGGTAAGGAATTACTGTTCTCTGTCATGGGAGCTGCATTTGCATTGCTCAGGAGCTGCACAGAACTCAAGAGATGCAAGTTCTCCACACAAACCATAGCAATTGTGTGAGGGAGGGAAGACAACGTGAGTAGTTGCTCGTGTGCCTAACTGGAATGAGTTCAAAAATACATGGTGTGAATTTTTCTGCAAGGAAATAGGCCTAGTCTATGTAGTTTATTTTTCTAAATCATTTCAGTAATACAAGCGTTTGTGACAGTTGGGCAGTTGAACTGATGTGCTCTCCACTCAGTTTTTTTACTGCACTTAATTGTCTTTGCACACTGGAGATCCTAAGATATCTAACACTTCAGACACTTAATTTTTCTTGTAATTGTCTGAACTTCATCTTGAAGGCAAGTTTCCTAGCTTGTCCCTTCCAGTCAATTTATTTATATTGTGCAAAACCCTTCTAAGCTGTATGACCTTCAGCAATGGGATGTTACCAAATTGTTGCTAGCTGGGGTGTGGCTTGAAATTCCAGAGTTGAATATCAAATAGACATAATTTTTGGTACATGATTAAGTGATTATGTATGGGGGGGGGAAAGGGGGACATGACTTTTTTATAACAAGAAGAAATAAGTATAATTTTAAGCTAAATCACCTTTTATAAATCATTAATACACAGGCGTTTGTTCTAGTTTTATTATGTGATAATTAATGGCTAATATTTTGGTCTTAAAGGTAAAAGGTGAAGGTTAAAAGTCAACTGTCGTTATCTTTCCAGTACCGTATGTGAAAAATTCAGGGCCTTCCCTAGCTACAAAATAAATGCACATTTATATCAAGACTGATAATCTTGTAACATAGCAGGTACATGTGGTCTAGAGAAGCAGTTGCAGCTCCTATGAATGAACAAAAAGGCTTTAAACTGTTTTTACTAATGAAGGTAAAACAGCACTGTATGTGTGATCTTGCACCTCCTCTTGCACCTGCCTTTTCAGGTTTGCACCATCTGTGCTACTGCTGCTACACGGTACATGGCCAAACTACATGTTGCTCGCATGTGGTGCAGATGCAGTGTACTAAGCTTGAATTCAGGTTTTATTCAGTCTATATGGCATTCAGTAACACTGCTTTCTGTCTGAGGGTACTGAAGTAAGGCAAGTTTGGGAGTGAAGGTATGGGTTTGACAGCTAAGCTAGCACGGGATGTGATTAAGGGATATGAATGAAATATGATAAGAAGATAAAGAGATATGCTAGTATGAGTCTTCCCGTATTCTCAACCATATGAGGATATAGGCCATAGACCTTGTTAGGTCAACAGGCTTTGCTGTCCTCTTCTATGCAAACTGTAATTCTGTCTCTGAATTAGCTAAACATGCTGTGTTGTGTTTAATAAGAATCTGTTACTAAGGTTTTAAGTCTCTTACTGCTTTTTGGTATTTTGTGCTGTAATGAAGAGCTACATAACATAAATGTAGAAGCAAACTATGTGGTTTTAAAACAACCTTTTGTTTCTATTTTCCATTCTTTCAATCTTCATCTTTGTTTTGTCTTAATTGGCTTTAGTATGATTTCATTCCTCCTATCATGCCTGTCGTGGAGTCAGTAGATCCTGCATCATGGAGGCAGGGCTTGCGCAAAACTGGCATTGTTCTTGTGCCCAATAAGGGTGAAAAATCTATGGTGAGGTTCTGGTGTGCACAGGTTTGTGTACAGGTTGCAAAATAACATATTTAATCAAAATGTTGGTACTGGATTTGCATGTTTCTAAGTTTGCATCTCATGATCTCAGTGTGTATTACAAAGTGTGGGTTTTTCTAAGCTAACTTTTAGAGGAGTAGTATACCTTGACCAGTCTTACATTTCTTATCTCATTAACTAATGTAAGAGAAGAGTGTGTAGGTTGTCTCTCACCACAAATCCCCTACGAGTTCAAAACTTCTATGATTATTAAAAATGGTTTTGTTGTCAAATCTCCACAAGGAGCATGAATTACCACAGGTAGTTTAAATTACTAATGTAAATTCATTTACATGTGTTTTATAGTTTCCAACATCTACAACCAAGGTTTCTCCCAAAGAAGAAGAGAGGAAAGATGAGTCTCCTGCTTCGTGGCGGCTAGGTCTTAGAAAAACTGGTAGTTATGGTGCACTTGCAGAGATTACTGCTTCCAAAGAAGCTCAGAAAGAAAAAGACTCTGCAGGTGTTATGCGTTCTGCTTCAAGTCCTAGACTTTCCTCTTCATTGGACAACAAAGAAAAGGTAATTATTGTCAATGTGAAACAACATTTTGAGGAACTGATCTACCTTACTTAGTATAGATATTTATGATGTATTGTAGAAGTAAGACTGTACTACACATCTGTTATTTACCAAAATTGCAAAAAGTTAAATTATGCAGCTTCTATGTAGTCTGTTTACAAGTCTGATAGGCACCTTCATGGTCTGGTGACCTCATACATAGTTCTGAGGCTTTTCCCTTTTGGGGACTTGCAATGCTGGAGTAGTTTTTACAGTTAAGGGGGATCAGAGTTTCAGCATCACTTGGAGAGTGATGTTGAAAGAATCTTATAAAAAAGAATCTCTTTTTTTATTCCATAGTAATTTTTTATTTACAAAAATTCAGTTTTATAACTAAACACGAATACACTGAACCAAGTGAAGTACTAATTTGGAACAGGTAACTGTACAGCATAGAACTTGTGGTTCTGTTTCAAGTACAAATGTTTAAATGTTTTCAGGATTAAGAATACTACTATGCTATACTACATAAAAATACTAAACCAGTTGTTTTCATTAATCAGTGTTGGAATTGTACTGCAGCAAAGCAGAAAAAAGAGAAATCAAGTAATTTGCATCACTAGAATGAAACCGGTTTTGTTTTCCTATAATCCTGATGTCCTTATGATATTTAACTAAAGCTTAAAACTCATTTATATAATTGGGTCACAATAAATACAGCTGAAGTTGTCATAGTGATGATTTTCCAGCCAATAGCTGTAAAATCAATAATAATAACACTTAATAAAAAATACATGTCTTTCAGGAGAAAGATGGAAAAGGAACTCGGCTTGCATATGTTGCACCTACAATACCAAGACGACTGGCCAGTACCTCCGACATTGATGAAAAAGAAAACAGGTGACACTGACGTTATAATTTCTGTTAAATATAAAATTACTTGATTTTGGAGTGGCTGACAAACTTACAGATTTTAAGACAATGCTAATTTATAGCATTATCCTGCTCTATAGAGCATGCTATTCTGTAGCAATAATCCAATTCCTGAAGGTTTTTGAGCTTGTAAATTATAATGACCCTTTTTAAAATCCAAATTATTATATGTCAAGAGCAGAACTGGGCAATGAGTGTTGTCTTCTTGGGGGAAAAAAAAAAATAAAAAATATAAAATCATAAACATTAAGCTACTGAAGGGTGCTAAAAACATTTTACTGCTTTGTGTTGAGCCGTGGAGTGCTGCTCCTGGGCTCCATTATTACTTCTGATAATAATAAAATGCTGTGTTTCTTTGCTTAAAATCATATAATGCAGCAGCAATTATTTACAAAAATAATAAGTTACAAAAGTTATTCTATTTTTTTTGACCTTTCATCATCTTTTGCATATTTTTACTTTCTTTGCTGATATTTCTTCTATAGCTTTCAGTACAAAAGAAACAGAAAATTTAGGTGCATAGACTTGTTACCTGTTAGGATTTGGGGTACTTTAATGGCATATTTACATTGTCAGAACCTTCCCATTTTTCACTTCTCTCCTTTATTGAGGTTGTACTTGGACATTTTCTTGAGTTATTATAAAATGCATAGTATAAAACTTAGAAGTCTCCCTAATGTCTTGTTTCTGTTGGATTGCATCTAGATAGCTGAATATTGGATGACCTGAACTGAAAATCCTCTCATTGCTTAAAATGTGCTATTACAATCATTGTCTATAAGACTGATAAATGAGCTTCTTTGTTGCTACTCTTGAGAATGGCTCATTTCAGCACAAACACAAATACTGGCTTTCCTTATGCTTGCAGAAGATACAGAAGATATAACAGAATACTGTTGCCTAAGTTTATTCTCTGGGTGACAAATTCTGTTTCAAAACAGGGATATTCCAGCTCTCACGCTCCACTAAAGTTCAGCGTAGTTTGTTACATCTCTCATGTTACTTGGCCAGATTTTTTTTAATCTGTAATTCTATAACGGGGCAGTTTGGAGTTTCTGTTTGTCTGGAGTACTATATTCTTTGAGGCTGGGTTTATCGGTTTTGGTTTGTTTATAAGAGAGATTATTATTATTTCAATTTTTATTCTTTTGAGATCTTCTCAAAAACTCTTGTTCTCCAAAAGTGTCTTAACTAGAAGATACCTTAAGATTGGGATAAATATTTCATTGCAGTTTTATTTCTTAGAAGCTGTTATAGCTTGTTATAAAGGGATTAAATTTTGCTTCAGTGTTGACGTTTATTTGTGTCCTTGACATGCCACTCTTATCCATCGTGGCTTATTCACAGACACAGTTCCAAAAGTGGGTACTGGCAATATAGTATTTTTCCTCATACGCATTGGGTGAACTGGGGTCATCAGTCTCCTTAGTCCCTGTGCTGACCAAACAGTTGAACTGAGAACTTTCAGTATTCCTTGGTGTACCAGAGATGAAGCCTACTTTTAGGCCAGCCTATTTAGGCACCAATATTTTGCCCAGTGGCAGACAACCCAGCTAACTTACTTATAGCCATAAGAGATTTTTGACATTTAGCATGACCTTCTTTACATGTAGAGTTTAGCCATCTGCCCTACAGGTTCCTTAATAAATTATTAAGGTTTCTGCCTTTGTCCCAGATCTTTGTCCTTGTTGCTTAGCTTAATGCTGAGTTCTTGTTCTACTTGTCTGAACACCTGCTTGTCTAGCTTATTGATGATATAGTATAATCCAGCTAACCTCCTACTGTGAGTAATGGAAAGGACTTCAAGATGAATCCCAGATGGGCTTTTAGATTAACAAATCTCAGGCATCCAGCCTCAGTCGACTAGCCGATGCTACAGCAAATGAGCTGAAGTCTGTGTAGTGTCTTGGCAAGGTAAAACCTTCAGCAATTATGAAAAATCTGTCATGCAGCAGGACCTTTCTGTGGTAGATGATAGCTCAGAATTTGTATTTCTCTTTGGTGGTAAGAAATAACACTGCATTGGCTTGTGTTTGATAATTTTCTAAAGTTGTGTTTGTGACAGCAGAAGTGCTAGCATAAATTTTTGTGCAAAAAGAGGTACATTCTGAAGGCCAAAGGTACCTGAACATAAAATACATCTTTACAAAATTTTGATTTATTTTCCCTCTCACACCTGGTTGCCTTTTCTGTATAGTTTTGTGGAAGACTTTTTTTTCTTCCTTCTATCTGAACTTTACTTAAAATCTTGAGCTGACAGTTTTATTAGAAATTCAGTTTTTTGCATCTCAGTATCAGTTTTCAGGGTAGTTTTTCTAAGTAGATTTTTGCAAGGTTGTTTCTTGCTGCTATAAACTGCAAGGCAGGCTGGAAATTCCTTATGACTAAAGTAATGTCAGCTAGTGATACATGACAGGCAACTCAGGAATGGCTACTGCAGGCCTGTTTACACTAGTCTGCAATATCATGAGTTCTAAAGGCTAGTCAGCTCTTGAACTATTCTTCTAATATCCAAGAGTGAAAAAACCCATGAAATAAATTTCTAAAAAAACCTAGTACTTTTCCCTTTATTGCACTGTATAATCTCAGGAGCAAACAGAAAAGCCTCTTGTTCCTTTTTGAGGAAAACAAAGCCAGCAATGGTTACAGGTAAAAGCTGATGATTGATTTCGCGTTAAGTCCTCTTTAGCAGTTCTTCTTTTGATGCTACTTTTCTATTATATTTCTAACAGTGTTAGTATGAATATAGTATTTTTCCACAGGAGCTTGAAAATGATTGTCCATAAAGGTCATTTTATTCCTGTTCTGCACTGTAATGTTTATTTTAGTCTTTAATTTGAAACTCCTTTTCAGCTCACATGAAGAACAACCTTTAATACAAGTTTGCTAAAATAAAATCTTTTTTTACAGGGACTCGTCTGCTAGTTCAATACGTGGTGGCAGTTCCTACACCAGGAGAAAATGGGAGGAAGATGTCAAGAAAAACAGTTTGAATGAAGGTCCTACATCATTAAATACAAGTTATCAAAGAAGGTGTGGGATTTTCTCTTATTTTTTTTAATCAAAATAAGTTTGCAAATTAAAATAAACAGATTAATTTTTGTATCACTTTGTAAGGACAGTTTAAAATTGAATGGTGACATGTGGAAAGTTGTTCATGATAATTGCAAAGTAGGTACTTACACTGATGCAATGCTTGTGCTGATTTTAAAACTCCATCATTTTTACTAGCTTAGAGTGTTGCAGCAACTGCTATATAATTAAAATTATATGCTTCCTTTTTCCTATTGTTTATTTCAGCTTGATGTTTGTTTGACTCTCTCTAGATTAGTTCAGTAGCAAAAGATAACTATTTTAAATGTTGGAATAGAAGTAATTCTGCACAGTATCTGAAAAGAAAAGAGGAAAAGTACTGTCTCTGTTGAATTTTTCTTTATTTTTTTTTCTATCAAAGGTCTTGGGCTGCTCTCCATAGTGGTAGATTATAGCCACACCTACCTTGAGTATCAGCATCATAGAATGCATATGTAAAACCAACTTGAATGCAAAGTAAATGATGATTAATAAGAAAATAAATTTTCAGGTGTGTGTGGTTCCTATCTTGCAGGGTTTTCTCAGAAGGAATCATATCCTGCAAATATATATGATTAACTTTACTCCATTTTGTAGTTTCAATGTAGCTACATGGGTAAAGTTCTTAATTGGATTTAGTGGAGTAATAAATATCTAAAATTAATAGATCAAAACAAAAGATTGTCATGCAGGTAGCTAAGCTGCATATTGATATGTGCTGGTGATGTCCGTGGTGATAGATACTTAACTTTTTTTTTTGTCTTGACATTGATGTTGTCAGTGGCATGTAGTCAGGATCTTTCATACAGCATAATACATCTTACATCTTTGTTAACCTCCTGCCTTAAAAAGAAAACTCAATTTTCCTAACCTCGGATTTAACAAAGATGTTGCACAGGTTTTCTGGATGGAAAGTATTAACAGTTGATATATGAGAACAATCTTTGCATGTTAGCTTTTATCAACATTTATGCTCCAGTGTCCAAACAACATGTACTCATCGCTTTTAAATTGCATGTGGTGCGTTAATGGTGTATTTCCATAGTTGTTCTTGTACAATTATTTTTTCTTTGTCATTTTAGAATTTATAGTAATACAAAAAAATTATCAATTCCAGAATGACAAAGAAGCATCTTTCCTTAAATCTTTTGGAATTAGTAATATGATACTCTGGCTGTCCTAACTGTGCTTTCTGAGGTTTAGTCATGGACAAGCAACCTGACTTGGTAATGCAAAATTTGTTCAGCCAGAACCAGTGAATAAAAATGTGGAAACCACCGGATCTTCTTTACATCTTGAAGAGCAAAGGAGAAGCATGAGTGGGAGGTTAATCTTTCTGGGTATGATTAAAAGTTTAAAAAAAAAAAGCAGTACATTTAATTGGTTGAAACTTATAAGAGGAGTAATATTGATGACATTTTCTGACAAGCTGTGGAGTAAAATTCTGCATTTTCTGAGGTATTCAGTGTGGGTGAAACAGCAGTTTAAAAATGGGACACTGGGGACCCTATATGAATACTTCAGTAGATGCGATCAAGACAGTCATACACAAACCAATGAGATTCCATTCTTTATCTCCTCTTCCCATGGAGAGATGGTCGGCACTAAGGGACACTTCTGCCCTCTGAAGTCATAAATTAAAAGTCCTAGTCAAGGAAATAGTGAAGAAAATGGCTTTTGAAAATGCTTCTTTTACCCCAGAAGTTTCCGAGACTCAGAATACACGGGCAGGAATTTAATGGATCATTCACAGCTTTGTGATATTTTATTGAGCAAAGATAAGCAATACAAACGCATCCATTGTACATGTCTCTCCTTCAGTGGCTCCTTTGGTAGAAGACAAGATGATTTGATTAGTTCTAATGTTCCAAGTACTGCATCAACAGTTACCTCTTCTGCTGGTCTTCAGAAAATGCTGCCTGCCAGCACAAACACTACTACAAAGAGTACAACGGGTTCTACTTCAGCAGGTGTACAAAGCAGGTAATGGCACCAGCGCACTTCTTTTCTTCTTCTTTTTTTTTTTTTTTTTGTCAGGTCTACTGTGTGCTTATGTATGTGCATGCGTTCTTGTTTAGTAGATCTTGGGGCTCTGGATTTTTTCACTTTCCTGTTAAATTTGTTATAATTTTATACAATTTGGCTCAAATTGTGAATGGCTTTCTCCTGTAAAGTGACAGCCATGATGGTATAAAAGAATAAATCCAATGTTAGAAGGGTGTGAAGAATAAAAGTTCAGTTATTGTGAACTGCTCTATTCTTAATTTATTCAATTTAATAGCTCAAGTTGAGCTTTCACAGTGGAGACATTTCTCAGTTTGCTTTTAAAAAAATCCATCCCTCAATTTATGTGTTACTAGTTGTTTAGTAAAGTGCTTTCATTGTTTAGCTGTTTCCTTTTCTCTTTTTTTGTGTTGCTGCTTGTTATGCTGTAGTACCTCAAATCGTTTGTGGGCTGAGGATAGTACTGAGAAAGAAAAGGACAGTGTTCCTACAGCAGTGACCGTTCCTGTTGCACCATCTGTTGTAAATACTACAGCCACTACCACAGCCATGACTACAGCTACTTCTGGCACTGTGTCCTCAACATCAGAGGTCAGGGAGAGACGGAGGTGTGTAAAGGTCCTAAGAGTAATGTTGCTCTTGTACAAAAGTTGTATTTTTTTCTTATTTAAAGGATGTGTTGGTTACCACAAATTTGGATACTACATTATGTAAAGCAGTGTTGTTTGCTTTCTGTGTATTGAAACAACTAGGAACGTGCCTCAATTTATGTAAGAGCGTAGTACTGATAGAGACCATTATTGAAATTTAAACTTTGATATTGTATATTTTTGAGTGGCCTTGGGTTCTCATTTGGTATGCAGTATTTTCATATTTGTGTTTCTGTTAATACATTAAATGAGTCTTCTTAAAAATATCCATAATGAAACTGCACA
Source organism: Gorsachius magnificus (assembly GCA_034008185.1). NCBI lineage: Eukaryota > Metazoa > Chordata > Aves > Pelecaniformes > Ardeidae > Gorsachius > Gorsachius magnificus. The sequence continues at coordinate 173,999,017 of CM067081.1, forward strand.
AATACTGAATTAAAAATAAGAAAATCAATAATTAATTACTTGCTACAAGTGCATCGCTGCTGATTGAGCTGCTGTGCCCCAGGCAGTATGCTAGTAAGTTACAGCATGGCATTTTTTCAGTCATTTTCTATGCCTGGCACTACTGAGAAAAGACTTGAACCCAACACATTCTGTTTATTTCATTGCGCATCATTTAGGGTCTCTTCTATTTGAAACGTAATATGCAGTTACAAATGCAGTGGTTTAAGAGCTGTTCAGTATGAAGAATGAGAAAGAATCTGATGTAAATCTCATTTTAAGAATATGCTGTTTTATCTGTTATAGTTACATGGAGGATGAGTTAAGATTGGTGCATATTTATGTTTCCATAAAGAGTTGTTATCTGCTTTTTATGGAGGCAAAAATAAGATTTCATAAGGTTGTTAATTCCTGTTAGCTTTCCCTGGGTTTTTCTTCTTCTGGATATTTATAAATGTTTATCCTTTAACCCGTCTGCTGAAATGCAAGTTCAGATTTTTGTGTTGCTCCTGTAGTAGTTTTGAAATGTAACTCCTGTATCAGTGCCAGATGTATCTCTGTGTGTTCACAGAGGTAATGAAGCTGTTCTGCTGTACAGAAGAAACCTGGATTCTTTTGGTTCTCTTAAGGCAGCAACGACATTTAAAGATTCCTCATAGCTTTAGGCCTACTTAGGCTAGTCTGCTTTCCTCCTTTTGTATCCAAAACTGAGATGAAATAACTTCTGTGAAATGGGGATTATCTTCTTTTTCTTCCCCACCATAATTCAGGGGGTGCCCACAAGCAAACCTGCATCTTCCAAAGCAAAATTTGACTGAAGCTGACAAAGCAAAAGCAAAACCAACAAAATGCATCTTTTTTTCAAAAGTAGTTCCAATTTTAAAATGCAAGTGCTACTTCAGTTTCATACAAGCTAGAAAAGCAAGGATATTTAGAATTAAGGCTTTTGCTGTCTCGTTTGCTCTCACTAGTGTGTGTATACTAATGCACATATACTACATATGTTTTAGATACCTGCAGTTGGCCTGAAATTCCTTGCTTTTATCTGACTCTGGGCTGATTGTGTAATATACTGTTGCAGATGCATTCTTGATGGCATATTAAAATATCCATTAAGTCTTAGAAATCAGCAGAACTGGAATAATTACTGCGTGCATGTGAGAAGGTAGTGCTCTAAATATCAGCACATGCGTATCTATCTGTATACATACAGATACATATATATGTGCATGTGTGTGTATCTGTGTTTATATGCACATGAAAAACTTGTCTTTATATGAAATATTATATGCTAAATATTTTAAATTTGAAATATTTAAAGAATATTTGAAAAGTAAACCCAAAATTTAAAAAGCATGTAATAGTGATCCTTCTGGAATAGTTAAAGACGCTATGTTCTTTATCTAATTTTTAGGATCAGTTTAGAGAAACAGGGAAGAGAATGACAAACTCGAACCTTTAAATCTTTGTATCATGAATACTGCATAGGTAACGTGTGTGGCACACACGCGGGGTGTTGAGGAAGGGTGCTTCCCACTCCGACAGCAGCTGTAGCGTGCGCCTGGCAAGTTGAGAGTTTTCATTTTCCTTCAGTGAGGTTCAACATATTTCAGATTTATTGGAGGGCAGGAGTATGTACGCCAGTTACTAAAGAGCAAGTTATATGGAGTCATTTGTAGCAATTTTCAAGCCCTAAATATTACACCTGCTCTGCAACCAGAGCCTCCGAGGTAGGTAGTATTTTAGGTCATGTTAGCTACAGCAGCTAACAGGCACCCTTTTCCTAATATAGCTAGGGCCTAGGGCTCTAGCAATATGGAAAATCTATTAAAAAAATGGTGTTTCCAAGGGAACAGCATAGGGAAATGAAATTAATATAGTGTGGGAGGTTTTTAAGATATGTCATAAGGGGATGTTTCTACATTTGTAAAAATAGCAGCTATCTATAAAGATTTTCCTGAATTTTGGGGGTAATTTATTTAGTAGAGAGAGAACATGGGTAGTAATCCATAGGTCTGTGTGATGAAAATTTATTTTAAAAATTTAGAATTGTTTTAGAACTGGTTTTAGTACGTGCTATGTGTGTGTCTATATTTCTTTACCCCAGTTGCCTGGGTTGGAGAATTTCTTTAAAGAGGCCAGACTTTTATGCCTACTCTAGTAGCCTTTTGGCTTTGATTACAATTACCTGCTCACTCTGAAGGATTTTTGTGTGTTTCATGAGGATTTGTTTTTCAGCAAAGTTTTTTCAAAGGGAGTTGGATTACTCAAAGCATGGATGATTCATGTGAAAATATAGTAACCACCTTCTCAAGGGTTTTTAATCTCTGATACAATAGATGGTATAATTAGGTTTTCTGCATAAGCAGTGCATTTAGCTTTTTCTAAGTTAATACACACAGATATATTTTATGTATAAACTGGCTGAATCTCTGAGGTCTTCTACCCCTATGTTAGTAAAGCAGTGAAAAAGCTTAAGTCATATTTAGAGAAAATGGTAAAAACAAATCTAAAGTAGGAAAACACTATTTTAACTGAGTTGTAAGGCTGCTATCTTGATGAATAGATCATTATGATACAGACGAAATGTCCAACATGTAATCCATCTTATATAGTTAAAGATTTTCTTCTAACTAACTGCTTTGATTTTCTGTCATACCGTGTGGTGGGTTTTTTTTCTGACCATTTAATGTATTTGTACAAAAATTATCGTTTGCCAACTATGTTTGTAATTAACTCTTTAGATCATACCTCACTCCAGTACGGGATGAAGAGTCAGAGTCCCAAAGAAAAGCTAGATCCAGGCAAGCAAGACAGTCTAGAAGATCTACGCAGGTATAGTTTTATTACAGCTTGTACATTTATGGAAACATGCCCATGTAGCTCCCTGAGTACAGTGAAGTTTTAATTGCCCAGTAAATCTCCAAATAAACTTATGGGTCTTCCTGGTATAAAACACCTTGTAGCAGATGAAATAAAGCCTTTTTTCCCTTTCTTCCCTGCAAGCTTTAGGACCCTTCATTGCATACTGAAAGTTGCTTTTTCTAATCACTGAAGAGTGACTTAATACAAATTTGAAAGCACAGATTCCTCCACTGAAAGGAAGTTTTTGATTGCATTATGGTAAAATGGCTTACTCAAATAATTGTATCTGATATTACATAGGTGTTTAAATGTAAGACTTCTAATTTTTCAAGAACTAACAGCTGTATGCTTCTGGCTGAAGACGTAATACTTGAGAAATAGGCATAGCTAGCATACTGTATTTACTTATTTTTCTTTTTTCTGTGCACGGACTATTGAAGATAATGTGATTGAGCTGACCAACATAGGGATAGCTAGTAAGTTCCATGGCATAGAAAAAAATACATTCAACCTGTTTTTTGCGGACATGGATGAATACCAAGGAAGAGTTTTTTGTTACTTGCTAATCTGGAATCTAACTGCATGCCTCCTTTCAATGTTTCTCTTAGTTTACATCCTGATATATTTGGTGGTTCTTCCCAATTTCTATCAGAACTACCTCATATTGACCTGCATGACATAGGAAAGGTTGTAATAGTAGCAAAATAGATTCTCTCTAAATGGTACTTGAACACTCTTTGGGCAGTGGAGCAATTACCAACCACTATTTTCTGGAGTGTGTCTACCCATCTCTTCTTGTGTCAGCTTGACAAGCTGAGAATAATCAGCAAATAGTCCCTGGATAAAACAGCGCAAAGAAATCCTCTACCCATTGTCCTTATCTGCTTTAAGGCCAAGTCTGTATCTACATTGTTTACTGATGTTACTTTCAAATCTTTGCGGTTTTAAACCCCTCAAATATTTCTGGTAACCTTTCCTATTGAGAGATCCACACTGCTTGATACCAGTTTATCTTACTGGAGGGGTTTTTTACCTCTTGATACTAATCCAGAGCCCTGAGATACGGTCAAACCATGGGGCAACTATTGTTGAATCTTTACAGTGCAGAAGCTACAAGGAATTACTGTATTAAAACATTATCAACACAAAAAGCAATTAAGTAACTGATAAGCTGCAAAGTTGGCTTTGAAGAATAGGTCCCGAAGTATTTTGAGAAGTATCTCAGTAATATACATCAACTGAAAAGTGCAGTAAAGTTGTCTTCAAAAACTATTTGATTTTTGGGCTTATTTCAAAACTAGTTTTTAGCCTCAGAAATACAAGGAAATAAGGAAAGTTGCAATTTTCTCTGGTGCTGTCAATGCAAATTTTTTTGTGTTGTTGACCTAAAAATCCAGTTGCAGTGAGTGAATTTGTAAAACAATATTTCTGTAAATTTTATCAGTATTGTATTTTTAGAGTTCTTACAAAAAAATTGAGTATGTTTATGATGATATTGCAAGGATCAATAGGTTCCTAAATGATTTCTACATGATTTTCTACGTGATCTGTATGCACTAGTTCAACTAAAAATGGTGTTGCTGGAGAATCTGTGGTAGATGACATTAGACCAGACGCGTGACAATAATTGAAAAGGGATGTTTGGTTCCAAGATTCAAGAGAAAAGCTTATAGCTAGAATATATAGGTGACGTTTATTTCTTAATATATAGAATCAATTGTCTTAAGCTGAATTTTCTGTTTAAGATACATATTTATATAATGTGATCATCTACATCTAATACGAGTGATATATTGAAGCGTTGTTTGCTGATTGCTGTTTTCACAGGGTGTAACACTGACAGATCTTCAAGAAGCTGAAAAAACTATAGGAAGAAGTCGTCCCACGCGAACCAGAGAACAAGAAAATGAAGAAAAAGAAAAAGAAGAGAAAGAAAAGCAAGACAAAGAAAAACAAGAAGAAAAGAAAGAATCTGAAACTAAAGATGATGATTATAGACAAAGATATTCCCGAACTGTTGAAGAGGTATTTTCATGATGGGTCTCTTTAGGTAGAGAAATTATATGAATCTTAACTCCAACTACAATATTATAATTTTGGTACTACTATAAGATTTATTTGTATATTTAAATGTTTTAATATCCTATGGTTTATATTTGTTTAATCTCTGTAAATTAATTTTGACATTTTTCTGCTGAATAGCCATATCATCGCTATAGACCAACTTCAACTTCAACGTCTTCATCATCCACCTCTTCGCTCTCCACCTCCACTAGCTCTCTTTCAACTTCAAGTCAACTAAACAGACCAAACAGCCTTATAGGTATAACTTCTGCCTATTCTCGGAGTGGAACAAAGGAAAGTGAGAGAGGTAGGAGTACTGTTTATGAAGGGGTTTTTTTTTGTTGGTTTTAGTTGACAAAGGGCAGCTTATGTTTTTAAAGATACTTCAAAATGGGGTGCAATATGTAAGACCACTGAGGATGTATCCTACTTCATCTTCTGTAAGAAATTCCAAAACTTGCGTATAGAGAGGAAGAAAGATTTTCTGTACTTGGTGATGTTTTGCAGCTGTTCAGTGTGTGAATCTGGGTTTTCCACTGGTAGGTCGTAGAAACATCAAATATACTGCCATCAGAATCCACATAATTCTTTAATTTGTGCTTTAACACAGCAACTATAATAAAATGCCACATTTCAGAGTTTAAATACTTGCAGTATTGAGAAGAAATTTTACTTGATTAAATAACTGCTAAATGACTGGGATTTTGTTTCAGTCCTTCCACACTGAAGTACTGGAACGATGTTTTAATGTTTTAAGGACCTCTCATGACTTCATGAGCAGCTGAAAACAAAGGCAGCAAGGGGATACTTCTAGTGGTAGTGAGGTGTTACTTCAGAATATTTAATGTAACCGTACTTCTAGATACTTTTAAGTGGTTTATCTAATCTTAAACTGAGGATCAGATGTGTTTCAGAGGTTAGAAAAAAGCTTTTCTCTGATGTCACAGAGTTTTTGCCCTCATTTTGAATGTGAATCATCTGCTATAATTCTCAGAAATATTGTGCCTGATTAGTCGCCTGTCAAAGGAGGAGGCTGTTGACAGACTGTGATCTCCTGTTCTCTTTTGGAGGCATTCCACTGTTGACTTGGGAGAAATACTTAATTCAAGTTATTGATTCAGTATAGGATTACAGATCGAAATTGGTAATTTTGTTTTCCAGAGGATAAGCTTAAATCATTCATTGATCAAATCTCCATGAGGTGTATAGCAGTATTGCCATGTTCCCTAGACTGGTATTTTCTGAGGAAGTTATTGGGGCTAAGCTTCAGGGATATGCTTTTGGATTTTTTTCCCTCTCTCCTAACATGAACTGAAATTTGAATTAAGATTCTTCAGTAATGCATGTTTATTGCGTAGGAAATTTAAGGATTTTCATTAATTTAGTGTTTTTTTTTTCAAATATGATTTGGAGGAGAAATATATTATGTCTGAAAGCCCAGAGGTAAAATCATAATTTATTTAATCAGAAAAATTGTATATTCACCATGAATATTTGTATTTCCTTATTTTCTGTTTAATTGTTGCTTTATGCTAGAATGTTTATTTACCTTTGAAGACCAGTGATGGTAAAGTTAAGTTAGTAGTGATGCTTCGATCTGAACTCAAATCTGTGGTTTCTTTCTTTAATAAAAGAATAGCAGACTGAATATATTGCATGATAATAGGTAAATAACTTCGGTATAGGCAAGTTTTTTAATTTATTTTTTTTTTTTTTTTTAACAAATGAATTGTAAACATATAGGGGAGCAAACACAATCCTGAGGTATTATGCTGTGTTTGAATTGCAATTGCATTTCTTTTAAAGAAAAAGGAAATACATAATATAGTATTATTCTAATCTAGAAGATCCCATTTTATTCTCTGTTAAAGGGGAAAATGGAGAGGACTGTGATGAGAAGGGGGACTCTAAGGAGGACTTGACAGACTTTTAAAAGTTGTTTTTTTAATACATCTACTGACACAGATGTTGTTTGAATTATTATGTGACAGTTCTGAAAACTGAATTTTGTAATGTATTATGGTTACATTGAAACATTTTATTTAAGTGGCTGAGAAGGAATTAGTATTTTGCAGTTGCTATTCACCAATTGGAACAGTATTTACTATATTTTAGAGCTATTTTCCCAGGAATGTATATTACAGCAAACCCTGTATGTGGTAAGAAGCTCTTTAGTGAATTTATTTCAGGTAAAAACATTAATTGTAAGCATTTTAAAGACTGAGAATTATTTCAGAAAATTTTCAGAAAATTAGATTATGTCATACTTAAATGAACAAGAAAGTTGTTATTAACAGAAGGGGGCAAAAAAGAAGAAGAAAAGGAAGAAGATAAGTCACAGCCTAAGTCTATAAGGGAAAGGCGGCGACCAAGAGAAAAACGGCGATCTACAGGAGTTTCATTTTGGACTCAAGATGTAAGTAAATGACTGCTACTGCTGATTTATAGCCTTAGCTTGTTGCAATATGGAATGCGTATAGTGTATTCTTAAAATAGAGAACAGTTTAGAGTAATACAGTATATTATGTATTCTTTGTTTCTCTGTTTAGAAGCTTTCAGGAGCAAAATAAAAATTGTCTAAGTTACATTGGTAATACGAAAAACAATTCTAGAATACTGTAATAACCATAACTTAATAGTAATTAATCATAATTAAGGAAAAAACAATCATTGAACAATTCTTTTCTGTTGAATGCATACCAAAGCTGTAAGAATGAGACTCTATCTGACACATTACAAGTAGCCATGTACTTACAACTGAAAGAACTGCTGTCAGATTAGAAGGGTTATAGCTGATGTTTCAGCTGATTCCCTTTCCCTTTTCTTTGTCATGGGATCAGTATGTAATTTTATAAAAGCAAGATTTTCATGTGCCAAATGCAAAGTTCTGTTTCTTCTCCTTCTGGTACTGAAAACATGTATTTGTTTGACAATTTTCATCATATATCCTATATATACTCTATACATTTAGTTAGGTAGAATTCTACTGCTCTTAGATTTTCATATTAAAAGTCTAGAATGCCTTAATCTCAGTAAGCTTTCAACAGTTTAGTTACTTTTCCTCTCCCATCTCTTTTACCAGAGTGATGAAAATGAACAGGAACACCAGTCTGATTCAGAAGAAGGAACAAATAAGAAAGAAACGCAGGTAATTTTAAAAATATAATTAATTTATTAACTTTCTAACAGATACATTTTCATCATTTAATTTTTGTTGTGGTTGGATTCAGTTAAAGGTGTACTTAGGTAGCATTCTTAGGAGTGCTTTCTGATTCATAATTCATGGCTATGCTTCACTGCCATTTCCTGTGCAGACTTTAATAACAATTTTTAATCTATTAACAGTGGCTAAACCTGATGTTTTTCTCTTCCATTCTGATTATGTAGAATTAGCATCCAGAAAATGTAGGTGAAATTTCTGACACTTAGGTCAGGGACAAGTTGCAGCAAGTTACTGGAGGGAGCTTTCAGTTTCTACCTTGCAAAAATCTTTGTTCCATCTGCTGTGTTATTTTCGGATACATTACATCCGGTGACTTATGCACACTAATTAAAACCTTTTGAAATTAAACTCAGTGCTGTCAATAATGTAATTAACAAATACTATGAGCAGTTAATATAATGAAGCATAGAAAGTTGAAGAGCACAGTGTACCCGATTTCTCCATTGCAGAAAATGGATTTCTGAACATCCTAATTCAGTATTATTAGTCTTGTTAAAAAGTCAGTGGAAAGCACTCTAATAGGCTTGATTTGATGGGAAAAGTCCTTATAAACTGAATGGTGCGTGGGAGTGGGATGGAGGTATTAAAAGGGAAGTAGTGACTTGAGCTGTACTATAAAATGGTATAGCAGAATGTATTTCTTTTGATCTAAACCTTGGAGTAACACACTAGAGAACCAGGTTCATTACTAAGGAATAAAACCCAAGTGACGTTTCTCTCCTTTTTATAAAAGCTTCCATTACACATTCCTTAAATATTTTAGTTAAGAGATGCATTCCATGCGTTTTCGGTTTTCTGTATTTTTTATTTCCAAGTCACATTAACATAAATATATAGTCCTGTTGCCTTCCCTCCCACTAGTGCAAATTTTTATCCTTAGATCTGTAATTACCCCATATTCTGTTCTGTAGAAACTCATTTTGGTAGAACGTGCAGGTGGTACTTCTGATAGAATTAGACTTATATCTATTTCAACTACAGTGAAACTAGTGGTAAATCAGGCCCAAAATTACTAATATGATCTATGATTAAAAGGGTGGGTGTGTTGGGGTGGGATTGTGGAAAAGTGTAGAATTGGCTGCCTAATCATGGCTTGACTTAGGAGTCAAAACATTCTCCTAGCCTGTATACTTCCTACAAACGACTTTGGTAGTTTAGTTTCATTATAAATAAACATTATATCAGATTTGAGTTCATAGAGAGCTCTGAAACAAAGTGAATATGCGAACCAAGTTCACTGTCACCTAGCTACATAAATTGGTTTTGCTGTGTTGATACAAGCTCTTTTGTCATATCAGCTACAGAAAATAAGAAAACAGAGTGAAAGTGAGTTGAATGTCAAAATAAGTCTCTCGTGTTTTTAAGTTTTCTTTTCAAATGTTGTCAAACCTACTATGGAATTTCCAGTGTAGTATCAAAATTGCCAAAAATGTCCTAACCTTGTAATTATTATAATACTGTTAACTATGAGATACCTTAAAATTTGTATACAATATTTGATTGTTTTTGTATTAAGGTGGGTTTTTTTCCTTTGCATACAAATGGTTTATCAGAGATCTGAGACATTATGTAGATTTCAGGTAACTTCCTCTCTTTGATAAACAACTATTTAGCATTTATCAATGATAAACTGAGAACTAAATATATTCCTTTTGACAATATTTTGCCACCTTACAAAAATAACAATGGAATAGATCTTAACCACTCTAATAGGCTATTTGTTCCCAAATCCATGGCAAAAGTGTATTTTTTAACTTCCTAAAGAAATTGCACTTTCCTTTTTGCAGTTGCTAAATCTACTTTCACTTTGTCACAAATCTTACATGCTTTATTGTAGAAATTCATCATTATTTGCTAATCAATCCTTTTCAGTTCTAGAAAGATAAAAGGAAAGAGATATGAATAAACTAGAATTATAATGAAAGACATTCGGAAAATATTTATGCTTTTTCAGTGGTGTTGATCATTTGATGTACTGCTATTCAGAAGACAGAAACTTTGTAAATACTGAAATTCTCTCTTACTCCCTGATGTGGTGCTACTGTTGGGTTTGGGTTTTTTTTGCTTGGTAAAGCTACGAGCCAGAGGTAGAAGATGGTAACTATAAACTTCCAAGGGCTTTGGCAGTAACTCAAGAATCTAAGCTAAAGAGAGGAGGTCAGGAACAAGCCTTGCACATGGGTGGGTGCATGCCACAAAGATTAAAGGACAAAATATTTTCTAGCCTGAAATCTTTAAGGAACCAGAAAAATTATTATCTTATTCATCTCAAAGGTCTTTGAAAGAACTGTCTTGCAAGATTTCAGTTTGTACTTTCTTGTTCTTCAGTTCTTCAGAACAGTCTTTGACTTCTTAGCTGCTCATTTGTCCATAAAGGAGAGCTATTAAAGAGAAGTCAGACTTTGCTAAGCATGTTGACAGTTGGAGGTTGTTCGAGCGAAATTTTGTTTAGGCTTTTTAATGGTGAGAGCTGAGAATTTCTTCGATTCGCACAAAAAATGCCTTGTTACTTAAAGGAAATTGGTGTTCCTGCTAGAAGAATAGTCTTAGTTCTAAGTTGTAGGATAGCAGTTCAAAAATAAGGAAGTTGGAAGATGACTTTGGCAACTGAAGGAGTCTAAGTAAAAAAGTTTCCATGAAGCCTGGTTTTCAGTATGATGTATTTAAAAAAAAGAATTTGAATAGGCCCTACAACTGTGAGTTATCATTAAATGGACTGAAATTTTATTTTGCAAGAGATCAGATTTGTGTCTTCTGAAAGGTGAAAGCTAGCAATATTAGGATAATAAGTGTTACTAGGTCTTCTAATTCTGTGGGAATAAATGTGAGAAACTGGCATTAATAGTATTGATTGAATGCTGTACTCAAATTGTCTCAGTTTCACTGCTGTGGCAGTTTTATGGAAATGGTTATTTATAACAGTACAGAAAATTCTACCTGACTGGTATTTTATCTCCATTACCAGTAACTATCCTCACTAAAATGTAATGTGCCTGTCTAGAAACTTAATGTACATTTTCTTTTTGGGGCACCCTTACTGTCTGTATAGGCTGGTGCATAAGATTAGAAGTAAGCGTTATTTCAGGTTGTGTAGATAAGGATACATAAGTTTTAATTTTTCTTTACTGCTTGTGTGCTCCCAACGTAGCTGTGGCTGCTCAGTTCTATGACTGTATGAAGAACATCCATCTCGTGTGATTGGGATGCACGGGGATATCTGTGTTGGCATTATTTCTTCTCAAGCTTTATGCAAAGTTTGTAGACTTACACCTTTTCACAATTTTTTTTTGTCAAGTGTCAAAAATAGAGACTGAGCTGAACCAACAGAAATTGAAGGAGAAAATAAAGAAAGAAAACAGCTAAGACTGTGCTAAAAAAAAAAATAAATAAAATTCAGGCGTGTTTTGTGATAAGTGAGGGGAACAAGAACAGGCATGTGCTTGAGAAATGTGCTGCTCTCTCAGTGAGGTGTGGAGGCTGGATGGTGCTTGAGCGGCGGGAGCAGGGCTTCACAGCTTTCAGGGAATGGAAACCACTGATGCACAGTTTTCTGAAGATGATGGAGTCCTTGTCCAGCTTCTCAGGTTCCCAGCCTCAGCCAGGAGAATGAGAATGGGCTGCATCTGTGTTTTCCTGCCTCTGGTAATCAGTGCTCTCTCACCTCACCAGTTCATTTTTTGTTCCCCTGCGTAGCTGGAAAATTATGTTTCTAAGATGGTCTCTGTGTGACTTAACTTGCTTTTCTGTTTGGAAGCAGTCATGCAGGAGGGGAATAGAGATCTGGGAAGTTCTCACACTCCCAGGGCACCATGAGGGATCCACTAGAAGCAAAGAAAACCAGCCTTTAGAAAGCATATTTGTTAAGAAATAACGTAGAAATTGTTTACTTCCTTGAGGTGGCTGTCCTACATTGTAGGTAAAGGTTAAAAGGACCAGCTTAGCATTTTTCTGTTTACAGCATTCCTTCAAGGTAAAAAAAGAAAACCTGAAGTCTTTATGGACAAAGCTTCCTTTGTTTTGTTGAGGTGAGAAGGAAGTAGTGGAAAAGGGATTTTCGTAGGTCATTGATTACATGGTGGAATTCTGTAATCCTGCTCTGATCTTGCTTGAACATAGAATAATTCAAGATAAGACTCATACTTAGGTGGAAGTTAATCTTATTGTAGCCAGTAGCTTAAAAACTATCCGTGTATAGATGTGTGCCACCTGTGACATTTTCTACAAAATCTCCTAAGTTCTCAGCATTATGCCTGCTCTTAACAGAAAAAAGCAATGTTTCATTAGGAGTGGTTAGGCTACAGCACATACTTTTGATGTCCTTTGTGTAGTAAATGCACTTCAAGGTGTCAAAGGGGAAACCGAGTGTATTGTGGATAATGTGGCTATTTTCCTCCATGCAAGCTGAAAGAATAGTTTCCTTCTAAAACCACACCATCCCCCAAAAAACCCACCTATGGGGAAGGCTTCAGCCACTGCTAGGTGAATAACGTTGGAGGATGCCCAGCTGATGATACATCAGTAGAGTTTCTTGACTGAAATGTCTCACTCAAGGTTGTTATAATTGGAATAAATGATGAATCGGTATTGACCACCCAGAGGGCAAAAAGGTTTGTATGACTGATGTAATGCTTAGAGGGCGCTCCCTCACTCCTAAGTCATCACTTCTAATTAAATTTTGCTTCTCAAGTAAAGTGAGTGAACTTTGTGCCTGTGGATTCACCTGGAATGAATGAATGAGAGTAATATAAAAAATGAAATTATGTCATTTAAATTAAGTCTAATAAGTACTTCCTTATGTTGTTGATATAATATCTTGTTTCCCATTGAGCTATGTTGAAACGATGATCTTGAAGTTTATTTTGTATTATTATTTTAAGCTGAAGTCATTATGTTGACCTTTCAAAACATAATTGCTAATGTTAGAGAAAAGAAAGAAGGGATAGGGAACTCGTGGAACACTGTTCTGATGCCTTTGATAATAGGCAGGCAAATCACAGAACGTATCAACTGCTGAAACGACTCCAGTGTTCAGGACAGTCCAAACTTTTAGAGTGTAATGTTAAAGTACTTGTAAATCATATTTTGGCAAGCACATTCTAGCACATATTTCTTTTCTGTTCCAGACATAACAAAATTGAAGCTTGACAATGTTCAGATAATACATACTGTTGGATAGCATGTGCATTTAACATAACTGTTTGGCTATACTTGTTCACGGATTGTATATATATTTTATTTAATGAAATTATTGACTTTATCTATTCTTTTTCTCTTTTTACCCCTCCCCACCTCAGAGTGATAGCCTTTCAAGGTACGTGCAATTTAAACAAATGAATTTAAAATTGTTACACTTTTTGTTCACATCTTCTCATTTTAAGTTCTTTATGTACAAATTCAGCTTAACCCCAGTAGTCAGCTGGGTTGAGCTTTAAAAGGCGTCAATGATATTTAACATTTGTATGAAATACGGCTGTAAAGCTACAGTTCTGAATATTTTTTTCTATGTGTGGGTGGGATAATCCATTGTGGGGAATGTATTGGACTCTGTATGTGTAGTGCACTGAAGGCAGTCTGGGCATTTTGTATAACACAGTGGATACAGTACCATTCCCTACAAATTTTTCAGTATGAAGTCAGCTTTTACAAAGAATACAAGAGGTTCTTTTTGGCCGTCTTTTAGAATACCCTACTGAAAATTTTCTAAGGAATCTCAAGAAAAGTATTACAGCCTCTGAAAATCAGATTTCTTTAAGATTTGTTAAAAAGGAAGTGCAGAAATATCAATCATTTAAAAAAAATTGGTTTAGAGCTGTAGAATTATTAAATTTTATTATGTTTCATCTGTGCTGAAAATCTGTTGAATAGAACTATTATAGCACCTGATCAGTGAAGAATGAAACGTGTGAAATTATTCTAAACTTTTTTAACACTGGTTGTAATTTAGAGATTAATAGGATAAAGGCTATGCTGAAGATTTGTTTCATAAACTGCTTCTGTTGAAATACTGGAATTCATAGCAAATAGTTTTGAAATCTCCCAGGTTTCTCTAATAATACTTGGAGAATTCATCTAGGTCGATATTTTAGAGATTACTTTTTTAAACCCTTCAATTAAAGTAATGAATTTATTAAAAATAGGTCTTTTTATAAATACAACAGAATTAAAGTATCTAAGCTCATATGAAGTCCTTTAAGACATGCAAATATTTGCTTGAATTAAATATTTTCATTTAATTTGAAAGATTTCTCTGCATACCAGGCCGGCACTTACTGGGCAGGCTGAGCAATTTTAAAAGATTTTCACACAGAAAATCTTGAAGTACTGAAAATCTTGAAATACTGAGGGAATGCAAAAATCAAATTTGCATCAAATTAGAAGACAGTGGCTTAACTAAAATATGTAATTCCATCTGGTTGTTTCCAGCTGGTTAATGACAAACTCACAATGTTTGATACAGTGAGTGGTCTCAGTTTGAACACAAAGGCAAGGAAAAATAAGAACTTTTCTTCTACAGATATGAATCGGGCTCCCTCAGCATGTCTTCAGGTGATCGCTACGATTCAGCACAGGGGAGATCGGGGTCACAGAGTTACCTCGAAGATCGAAAGCCGTACTGCAGTAGACTAGAAAAAGAAGATAGCACTGATTTTAAAAAGGTATCTGATCCAATAATTTTGTAGTGAAAATAGAACTTCATTATTGTTTTTCTTAAGCTATCTGGAAAAAAAACTCACATTGCATCACAAATGCTGCTTAAAGCAACTCAGTTGAATGGAGGAGCAGAGCAGCTGCTACAGTGGCGAAAATGCACATTACAAAAGAGCTTCTGGCTTTTGCACTTTTCAATTCAGAGGAGAAATCCAGAGGAGCCAAGGTCCATTTTTATGACAAATACTATCATATTATTTTTTTAGTTGATTGTATCATTAAAGCTGCTTTATACAGATGTGAAGCCTTTTATTTTATATGTTTTCTAGCTTACATGCATATGATGTAAAATTTTGGTTAGATCTTGCTTTAAAATAGAGGAGGAGTTTGTCAAAAAGTTTACTGTGGTGTCTAATCTGTGAAGTGTGAAGCAAAAAAAGGGACGAGTATTTTTTTTAATATGTGTAAGGTAAGTTATGTGCTCCCTATGCAAAGTTGCTTGTTTCTAGAAATATTTGGTAACAGTTTTTTAAAATGCTTGCTAATTCTAAACATCTTTAAAATCTATAACTGATTTTTACTTCTTAGACTACTAATGTATTTGTTCATTTTACTTGCAGCTCAGATCATAGTTTTTAAATTTTTCAGCTAATCTCACTGAGTTATTGTTTGGTATTTTTTTAAACGAATATTTTCTCTTAGCTTTATGAACAGATTCTAGCTGAAAATGAAAAACTGAAAGCAGAGTTACATGATACCAACATGGAACTTACAGATCTTAAGCTACAGCTCGAGAAGACCACTCAGGTTTGTATAAAACAAAGCCGTCTGTACTTAGCTGACAAGGTAGATAGCAAACTAGAAGCACCCCAGGGTGTGGGCAGCTCTTTACCTAGGCATCAGCTTTGTTTCTTATCCAAAGATGGGAGTGAAGAAAAGTACCTCTGTTTCTAAAGAGAAAAGAGTGCAGGATTCTGGTCTTCAGCTGTGAAAAAAATGTGTAAGACTGCCTCCTGCCTATTTAAGTACTCGTGGTTCTTGCCAGCGTATATCTGTAACTTCTTTGCAGGGTAGGGATAAACACTTTCTATGCTCTTAAGTTTATATTCAAACTGTCAGTCGGGATTGATCGATTAATTCATAATCCTGCTGGCAGATTGGCACAGCTTGCCAGTTCTTCCTGGCAGGTTAGATAGCTTTATCTTGGAACTGAAGAGCAAATACTGCACTCCAGTTACAGATAACTGCTCTCAGATAACAGTGCTGCATACGTTATACCAAATATGTACACAAAAGTCAAATTCATCTTAAATTGCTGTAGAAAGAGAGTCTCCTATTCTCAGATCACATTTGCCCCAATTTACCTGCGTAGGTACCTAAGTGTCTTCCGTGTGTACCCCATAAATATCAGTGAAGTACATTAAAAAGGTATTTGTGTTGTAATGCTTTTAGATAGAAATACTGTATTACTCCTATTTGCCAAAGGCCTTGTAGTAATTAAGTTACTTAGGGATGGTCACAGAGGAAGTGTGTGATAAATCCAGTTCATTCTTCTTTATTCTTTATTTCAGTGTTACTTCCCTGAACAGACTTTAAAATGCTTTTGAAGACATGCTTTGGACAGAATACTAAAATGTCCCATTGAATTGTTTTTCCTCAGTTTTATGTTGTTTAAGAAGAAGTAGCAATGGCTTTATTAATTTTGTGTTTCAGAGACAAGAAAGATTTGCTGACAGATCACTCTTGGAAATGGAGAAAAGGGTGAGTTTCTGCCAAAGATATCTTAAGTACTCCAATTCAGGCTTTGTTTTAGTTTATTTTGCAACCCCTGGCTTGGATATATTTTGGTGTGAACAGAAGCCTTTCTTATAACTTGCATTTTTCAGAAGATTTGGGGATTTTAGGTTTCAAAGTGGCAATGAACATGAGATACCGTGGGATGGAATTACTCTTAAGAATTGCCTTCACGTTGCCTGTTGGTTTGTGATAACCAGTTTTCAAACCCCACTGCCCTCCAGGGATCTGCTGCTTGTTCCATCTTATCCAAAACAATGTTGGCACTCCAGAGGGTTAAGCAGGTTCAGAGCATCTCATCTTCTAATGCATTTCCAACATTCAGAGACTTTAATTTCCTCAGAGCCTTCCAGAGGCATGTGTGTTGTTTTACCAATTATTGTTGGTAATGAAGTAGCTGTTTCTACCTCACAGACATGAGACCTTAAACCTGCTAATGATATAAAATTAATCATAACCTGTCTCTCTCCTTGTACTGTAACTTTTTCCAGAGAGAATATGATACTGGGTGGGTGGGAAGAATGAGTAAGCAGTGTGGGAAGAAGAGCATCAGTGTCAGAGACAATCCTAAACTGAATGGGAAAGGGGTCGTGTAATGAATCCATATGTCATAGACTACAGGAATTATTTCAGAAGTTGGACACATGATAATTTTAAGCTGTAGTTTCATGCTAGTTTTAAATCCATCCCTATAAAGGTTTAGTTCCACAGCAGTGTAAAGCAAACTATGTTGGGTTTGTTGTGGTCCTGGCTTCCTTCATGACCCTGTCCACATGTTGCTTCCTCCTCCCCTGATCCTGGAGTAGTACATTAGACACTTAAACAAGAAGAAAACTAAATGGGCTTTGACAGTAATAAGTGATATGGTATACATTTATTTATCCCTGGTGAACTTCACATGCACTAGTCTTTTATGTTTACTTCCCAGTAGATGAGGTTTAGAAAACAATTTTTAGTTCTACAAACCCGTCTGGTGTATAAACAAACACTTGGTAGATTTTATAGGAGCACATGGAGATGAAGAAATGCTCTCTGGCACTTCCTGAAGTTCCATTATCTTTATCTTAATAATCTTGCCAGATAATTGCAGCAGCCTTTTAGCACCAATTTCTCCTTGATTTTTTGGCATCCTGCTATAGACAATGATTTCATCAGTAGAAAAGTTTCAGCAGCAGCTTTAATTGGTTTCTTGCTTGCTATCGTGGCTGTACAAATGGACATTTAATTATTTCATAGATTTAGCTGCATCCATTACTATATAGATTCCATACTGTAGAGCATTCAGTACTGCATAGCTAGACATTATTTCAGTTTTAAATTACTGCTTTTTTTTTTCCCAAGATAGGCCATTGCATTAAAACAATTGGCTATATTAGAAATTTTTGCACCTTTTTTTTGTAAAGACATTTTAGTCCAACAGCAAAATGTCTTTCAGAAATGTTACTCTTCCTAAATGTATTAGTACTAAAGCTAGCAGGTAACAAAGTTGGTGATAATGCTGTATGTCTGAAACATGATTTACACAAGATTTAGGAGATGTTCCTTGTATTATATCATTTTAAACTTCTTTTCAGTCAAGAATTTAAAACAGGAATTTATTTGTGATTGTATTTCCCTTGTTGTTGTTAAAATCTGGAGTTACTTTCACTTTGAGTGACTGAATCAGGATTCTTAGCTGCTAGTCATCAATAGCTGATCTCTAGAAATAAGCTTACCAAATTCAATTCAGAATGTGGATCTTTAAGAATAACTTTAAAGACACCTTTCTAATGTGTAATGTAACAATATAAATGTAAAATGCAGAAACAAATTGTAGAGCTTTTCTAAGTGTACTTTTCCAAGTATATGACCTCGCAAAAATAAATTACAAAACTGACGATATTTATATAAATTACATAGAGAAAAGTGAATGGGAAAAGTAAAGTGGTGAGAATAAATTGGAAGAAATAAAAGGCTGGCAGAGAAAAACCTGAAGGCATCTTTGAACTATGAGATTTTCAAGCTGAAACATACCTTTTCAGTAAAGAAGATGGGAACATTTATTAAACCTAGAATTGCACAATAATAAAATTTAGAAAATACTGGCTTTGAATTTTATTTGAACTCAGCCTTCAGAAGTGGGTTTCCATGATGTGCTTTGGTGATGCATTGTCAATGCTGTTCATTTGAGATCTCTTTACCAGAAAGAGGCTATTTCCATGGGGATGGGGGTACAGATGGGGTCACAGATGCGAGGTACTAGCAAAACCAGTCCATAGGCAATATTAAGGGTTTCATTAATGTCACTCTGAAAAGTATGCTAGAAGTCCTTTGCAGAATTTCATATAATGTGATAATCAAACTCAAAACTGCAAGGTTTCAGTCAGCATTCAAAATTGTAGGTACCTTTAACCAGCTTCCCCCAAATTTAGAATTCATCATCTGGAAATTTGGGTTGGGAGAGGTGTATTTTTTGGTATTACTGAATTTACAAATATGTGTAGGTATATACATCTGGTTTTACTTCTGAATAATTTTATAACTCTGAGGTCAATTTTTCACCTCTCTTTATCCCTGTACCTCAGTCTTACTGCACCAAGACCGTGGTTCCTCGTTGCTTTGATAAATACAAATGAGCTATTGTATTTTATAAGCTGAGAGACCAGCATGTATTTTTTTCATTTTGAGGGTTACAGATGTTCCTTGGCATACTTTATAGAGTTGTTGAAGTGTATCATAAAATTTTAGACTGCATAAATTTCAATCCCTTTCTTTGAGTGCAGGGACTAATCAAATAATACTGGCAAATCTTCCCAGTGAAACTGCAGTATGTTATTTTGCTGGCATTCCTCAAGCCAGTTTGTAAAAGAGTAAGCAGTTCAGGAAAAAGAGCAACATAGCTTCATCTAATCAGAACAGTACTTTCTTGCAATAAATCTTATATCAAGGCTAGTCCATTTAAATGTTTCTTGTATGTAATGTGAAGTGTACAAAGTTAATGAAATATGGATTTTATTTATTTGGCTTTTATTGCTAATAGTTTTTCTTAGACAAGCTCAACATGCTAGTTAAGCAAATGCATCAAAAGGACTAACGATTTTTAAACTGTCTGCAATTCTGAGATTTATTTGATCATTCATCTCTTGGTAATCACAGGAATTGTCAAATACTGCTTAAATACTGCTTAATATAAGAGCACTAATAATATATGTTATTCTACAAAGCTAGTAGGTAACTGATAACCATTCGAAGTAACGTAAGATGGTGTGGGCTTTTTGTTAGTCACTTACCTACTGCAGTTAACTCGCAGGTACTCTGTGCCCATCACTATCAGTCGGTATCGTTACAAGAAAAGTCTTAAAGGAGTTAAGTACATTAACTACTAACAACTTCAGTATCTGTTAGTTTGATAAACCTTTAAAGTTGTTTGCTAAAATGGGAAAATGTTGGGGTATAACTGCACTATGATTAAACTAAACTCAAATGATTTATATCTGAAAGGTGACCGGCAAGAGTCAGTATCTACTGGGCGGTATGATCTAACCAAAGTTTTACACACCTCAGTCAATGCTGCTTGCTGTTTGCATAACACCGTTGTATGCAGATGCATATGTCCACTTTGCAATAATCTGTTGCTTTTGCCTTTCACTCTTTGGAAAAACCTGAATGTAGAGTACTGATAACCGCAGCCGCTTTTAAATGAGACACACTGCATTGTCTGACACAGGAAAGCAAGCAATCAAGCTATAAACCCCTGGAGTCTATTGCATTAGCTATCCATCTGTCAGATGTGTTGAAAGTTAGGTTTGAACAAAATAATGTCATTTAGAAATATGGTAGTGTGTCTGCATTGCAGACTGCAGCATAGTATAGAAAACCCTAAGCTAACTTTCAGTAAGCTAGCTTGGGTGCTGTAATTGGTGTAATCAAAAAACCTGAAGTTCTCTACAAAGGATAATTTCTCCTGCTTCTCAGGTAAAAAGGAAAAAAAAAAACCTAAAATATAAGAAACGCAAAAATATTGGAAACATTTGCTTAAGAAGCAGGTGGTCTTGCATAGCTAGATTTCTTTGGTACTCAGCTGAACTCCTTTAATGTAAATTTGGGGGTGTCTACACTACGTTGCAGCTTATAGTGTGGACAGATTCCTCTGAGCTGAGACAGATGTTTCAGCTATGTTTGCTTGTCTATGAAAGCTTATGCTTTTGTGCTTGTTTCTTTTAATACTCTTGTTTGTTTTGATCATTTTCTGCATTTCTTGTATATGAAGCTATTACAGAAACCTAGGTCATGAATCCGAACAAATGGTACTTACAACCTGACTAAATTTATGTAAAGGAAGGGGTATGTTTTGTAGGATTTGATGTACATTCCTGTATCTCTTCCTCCTCAGATATTAAAATTCCATATTGACAAAATTTCTGTATATCACTGCCATCACGAGTTTCCTGTCCACACTATGCTTTTGGTTGTATGATCTTTGAAACTTGAAGTATTTCACTGTTACCACAGTATTTATAAGCAGTAATTTTTAAAAAGTTGTGTTGTTCAGTGTTAACACACATCTTTTGGTTTAGGAAAGAAGAGCTCTAGAAAGAAGGATATCTGAAATGGAAGAGGAACTGAAAGTAAGTAAACTATTACACATTAAACTATTAGTAACAAAGGATATGACTATGTGAGGGCAACATGTCGTCTGGCAGTATTACTGATCTCTATAATTTCATTAGAAAATAACTAAGTTATAGCTGCATTTCAGAATCTCTCACGTCATATAGCTTGTAGTGAAGCTGTTACGCCGGCGTAAGCAGTCAAACATGCAGGAGTTCTAAGAAGGCGCTGAGAGTTATGCTTCTATAACATACTGGCTAACAAGAAACATTCAGAGATGGTTGAACCGAGTGAAACATATCTTGATCTAATCAAGATGGAATTGCAGTCTGTGTTTTTGATGTGATACTCTGTATTTTATTAACTTAAAAATAATAGTAGCATATAATTCCATAGATATTTAAGCATTAAGTGTGGCTTCAATCTTTATCTCATGCTCTTTAAATTATATATTAGATAGCATGTTACCAATATCAAAGCTTTCATTTGTATAGAGTGAATAATAATCAGGCTTTAGTTAACAAAAAGCAGAGGATCGATTTCAGACATTGAGCAATAAGTACTGTTTACCACGTGTACTGATTTCTATTTTTTCTACTATGTATAAACTAAATCCCAGAAGGAAAATACTTTATTAATACATACCTGGTTTGGGGTTTTTTTAACCAGTCATGGTATGACTGTCCTAATTTTCTGGTTTGTCAGTGTTAAGTGCTCTGATATGATTAAAAAGGGTAAGAAATTTGTCAGCTTTGTTTTTGTATTATGTCCTTGGATATAATATACTGGACAGGGTAAACCAAAGTGATAGAATTAAAGTATGACTAGAAAACTAGTGAAATATGATGAAATATAAAACATTTTTGCACTCCAAAATTTTAAAGAAGTACCACTGTTTTGACATTTGATACTTGTCATTGATTAATAAAAAGTTTCCTTTCAAGCTCATTTTTGAGCTCCCTCTGGTGCTTGGAAATGGCATTAACTTCCAAATACTTTTCATTAAAATACGTGCACAAAGTTTTGTTGAAGTAATTGAAGCTGACAGGCAGATGTAGGCAGAAGGCGACCGCGATGCCTCTAGCTCCCTTGGATTCAGGCCAAAATAGTTTGCTGTAAGGGAGGACACAAAATCTGTGGTTCCTTGAGGGGTCTTTAGAAGTGAAATACGTAGAAACCAAACTATGGTATAGGAAAATAATTGTGGCTAGGAGTGGAAGACAGGATGTGAGCTTCTATCATCAACCTGTAAATTCCTGTTAGGAAAGGTTGGGCTTCCGAGAAAAATAGAGAATGCAGATATATTGCCTTTCTTCAAAAGCTTACTTTCAATAAGCAATATGTGAAAGTTTTGAATTAAAGATTAAATACCCTTCCTATCATTTGTTGCACTGATGTGTAAAAATATGTGTTAAATGTGTCACTGTTTACAGACTTTTGAATAGGAGATTTAGTTTGTGCAATTAGGATGTTAAGTAAAGAATTCCAGGAATAGCTCTCATTGTTAATGTATCCTGAACTGTTTTGGAAAGCTGTGATGAATCACTGCTGGTTCTTAGATTGCTTTTCAAGAATGTGCCACTTTTTGATACTTTCCTTCCACAGCGACTTATCTACTTTAAACAGGACTGTCTCTTCTAAGTTTTCTTTCAATTCTGCTCATCTCTAGTTCTTTTAAACATAATATACATGTATTTTTCTCGTTTTCACTCCTATTTCTTTGATTCCTGCAGAACCTGCAACAAATAAAGCAGATTCAATCTTTGAGGCACATAAATGAGCGACTGGTGACTGAGAATAGGGCCTTGACCCGAGTGGTTGCCAAGCTGTCAGGGTCCTGTAGGCAACTGCACTCTGTGGACTTGTAATTCCTGCCTTCTCCTTTGTGTAGCCAGGCAGGTGCCGACGTTCAGTTTGTGCTTGGATAGAATTTTACTATTAACACTTGTGTGTCAGCAACTGATTTACTGCTGCTTGGTTATGGAAGTGTGGCTAGAGCATGGTGTCCGGTGTACCAACTACAGGTGTCGCAGGTGTGTTGGTGTGGTGTGGTGGTGTCCTTACTAGCACTGAAGCTTGTCCTCCCTCACGTGAAGATAAATTGGCAGTGATCCAGGAGACTTTTGACACGTTGACAACCTTGGCAACAATTGAAAGTGCATGAGTTCGCACTAGGATACACTTGGAGTCACTCCCTTGTTTTTTGATCTTTGAGTAAATGCTCAGATAGATCTGCCTCTCCCTTTCTAATAAATGTAAATTAAGAATTGAGCTTTCTTACTGAAGTATAATTGAAGCGCATAGAATTGATACAAATGTAGCCTCAACTAAAGAATGTTTGAGAAGTGGTTTCAGTACTGTGCATTCCCGAACAGTTGCATTAGCAACTTTTATTTCTTACATTTGTGTGGTTTAGTGTTTAGAGGGGATCAAAGTCTTTCCTTTCAAAAATGTATCAGAGTTTCAAATCGATTAATATTTTCACATGCTAACTTCCCGTGTGGTTCTGGCCAATCCTTTATTTTAGACAGCTTAAAATACCCACTTTTAGCACTGAGTTAAGATTATTGATTTATATTGCTATATATGTAGGCATTCCAGTGGCGGACCGGAATCCTATCATGCAGGGGCTGTACAAATGCAGGTGCAAACAAACCTGCCTAGTGTGTCAGGTTGGTTCGTACTTACTAGGTCATCTGGTTCAGTCCCCTTCTGTTAAAGGTATGAACTGTTTTGAGTTTAATCTTGGACAAACATACTAGTTTGTTGTCCTTAGTGTTATTGCAGGGCTGTTTCAGAAACCCACTGAAGAGTCAAAATCTCTATGAGGAACAAAATGTGGTTTCATCCCACACCACATCTATATGCTTTTCTTCCTCTTATTTAACAGCTGTATAGGGTGGAGGTCTCAGTGAGCTTTCAAGATCTGTAGATGAAAAGAAAAAATTTCCTTCTGCACAGTGACTCTTGCTAAACTGCTTCCCCTCACCTTACCCCCCTTCCCGCTTAGAAGCAAGGCAATAAGCATACTTTTTTTTCATTCTGCTCAGAGTCCAATGTTGGGTTTTCCCCACTAAGAAGCGTGAAATAAAGAGGTTTATCCTTTGGCTTTGTATCTTCCTGGAGTTGGTCTAACAATAGGATGTGGATAGAAAGGTTGTTCCTGGTCCAGGCCCTGCATTCCTCAACATTCCCTTGTGTTAACCCTTGCTGAGCGAGTCAAGTCAGCTCTCTGACCTGGCTGAAAACAAATCCCTTTACTCGTTATATTACTTGATCCATCTCACCCCAGTGTTGTTGAATCACTGGAGTAACATGCAGAAAGCAGCAGGAGCGTACTGCTGCATGTGAAGGGAGAGCTGTCCCTTTAGGGCAGCCCATCTTACTTCAGCTTCAGCTAACAATGTGGTTTTTCAACACAGCTGAGCTAATCTAACGACTGCTGTCCACAGCCACACATCCATACCGTCTTTTTTTGCTAGCACTGGCATTCCTTTAACCATAGTAAGCCAGTTCGGGGTGTTAACCCACAGAAAACTGTTCAGTATTCCTTTTTGTAGGGGCAGTTTTCAGTGGCAGATCATTGTGGAGCTTGAGGAGCCTGGCTAGCAAAAGAAAAGCAATGGAAACACAGCAGGGATGCTTGACATTACGATGGCAGCTTAACCATAGCAGTGTGCCTAATTAATCTGAAGAGGTACCTTAACAGTTAATGAGCTTTTTGTAATCTTAATTTACAAAGCTGTTTTGTATGTATAAACTTTTAAATCCTTCAGCAAACACTGACATTATTTTTACGGTACAGATCTGAGTTGGCTCCGCATATGTCAGGTGATTATTAAATAATTATTTGCTCAACAACAGCACTGCAAACTTACTAGCTAGTCATGTGTCATGGTTTAACCCTAGCTGGCAAATAAGCAGCACACAGCTGCTTGCTCATTCTCTTCCCAGTGGGATGGGGGAGAGCATCAGAAGGGTAAAAGTGAGAAAACTCGTGGGTTGAGATAAAGACAGTTCAACAGGTAGAGCAAAAGCTGCACACGGAAGCAAAGCAAAGGAATTCATTCACTGCTTCCTATCGGCAGGCGGTGTTCAGCCATCTCCAGGAAAGCAGGGCTCCATCATGCGTAACGGTGACTTGGGAAGACATGCTATAACTCCGAATGTCCCCCCCTTCGTTCTTCTTCCCCCTTATATACTGAGCATGATGTTATA
The DNA here is from genome assembly GCA_034008185.1 of Gorsachius magnificus. NCBI lineage: Eukaryota > Metazoa > Chordata > Aves > Pelecaniformes > Ardeidae > Gorsachius > Gorsachius magnificus. The sequence goes on from CM067081.1 coordinate 174,024,437, forward strand.
TGGTGTGGAATAGCCCTCTGGCCAGTTGGGGTCAGCTGTCCCGCCCGTGTCACCTCCCTGCTTCTATGCACCCCCGGCCTGCTTGCTGGTGGGGTGGGGTGAGAAGCAGAAAAGGCCTTGACCCTGTGTAAGCCCTGCTCAGCAGTAACGAAAACTTCCTTGTATTATCAACACTGTTTTCAGTACAAATCCAAAACATAGCCCCATACCAGCTACTGTGTAACTCTACCCCAGCCAAAACCAGCACATCGTATAATACAGACAGGCAAAATAGTGCATTTGTAATCTTATTCAAGAATCTCATCATGGGAAGACACTTCGCTATTGTAGTGAGAAGCAAATTGGAATTCAAAGTGTTAAGTACAGTATGAACTGTAATTTTACTGAATTTGCTGCAAAGCTTTTCTTTTTTTTCCTGCTTCTACACGTTAAAGGTGTGTGGTGTCACCTCATGAGAAGTTTGAGTACCATAGGAATGCAGTGCTCAAAGGAAATTGCGTAAATGTCTTTCGCTAGGTTTAAAGTATGTGGGGATTAGTATAGATGAGAAGCGTAAGTATTTTAGGTTACTTGGGCTTATCCTTCCTGATCAATCTCCTATTACTCATAACTGCTTTTGTCTCCTACCAGTCTTCCCCTCTTCTTTAGCAGACTCACAACAAAAGAGAAAATATTTTCATAATACCTATTCTACCTATTAGTTTAATCAGGACTGAAATCTATCTACAGAGATTTGCAGACATACTATGGTACTGGATTATGTTAAAGCTCTAAATTTGAACAGCGTCTTTTTTTTGTTAAGGTAGTTCACCAGAAAATATACCACTCTGTGGGTCTGCCTGTATGTAATTAAGCATTATGGGCTGCAGGTCCCTAGTGAGTAAGTTGAAAGAGGACCATAACATTCCTGGAGTTACTTTGAGGTTTCATTGGAAGGCATCCACGACAACACTTGCTGAGACACCCATTTAACAAGAACAAAACCAGACTCCCTTGCTTCCTTGTGCGTGGCTAGATGAAGGCTGTTGTGGTTTTCACCCAGGTTCTTTGGTATGAAGTCCGTAACAGAATGAAAAGGAGGAAGGAAAAGTGTGAGTTGCTTGGCCTGAACAAATGGCTGTTTCATTGTTTGCAGGCACACGCCATAGAATAACCCCAGGTCCGTCCTAATACTACAGGTGCATACACAAATGCATGGTACACACGCCTGTTATCTGGGTATGACCCCTACCACGTGCATCTCAGACAACAGGAGTTGTTTTTTACAGCTTAGAAAACTTAACACAGATAATACTTGAAAATTGCCAAACGATTACTTGCATTTGCCCAATTTCAAACACCTTAACGTGGTTTTTGAAAGTCATCAGCATTTTGCAGCACTTTCTGCTCTGAGCACAGCTCGCACTTGATGATAATGGAAGCTTCCCTCTGACTCTGTGAAGAGCTCAGGTTAGGTGGCTTGCCCTAAGCTCCACCACGGAGCAGAGTGGGAATCCAGGTTAGCAGAATGATTTCTACTTATTCTTAACTGTGGAGGCCACCTTTTTTCCTCTTACGATCTCCTGTCGTCTTCATTTCACGTACTCTGATATTCGCAGGTAAATAAACCAGAGGTCCTGTAACCTCAGTCATCTTGAGTGCACCATCGTGTTTCACTCTGTGAGAGGGTCTGCCGTTGGGTGAACTGAGGGTGGACAGGACTTCTTTGGAGGAAATGGGTAAATGAAGCCTCCTGTGTAATGCACAGTTAATCAACCCTACATTTTTAAACTTCTCAGTTCTTTCTATTCTGCTATAATTTTCTGAATATAATGGGGTTCAAAGCATAATTTTGCTTGAATAAAATGAAAACAAAACTCACGGCAAGGAGATTTCATCATGACAAATTATGTAGCAGTTGTTACATAGGTCACCAGCTGGACTTAGACCTCTTGCATGCACTTGCACCTGAGGTTACTGAGTAACCGCTCTGCAGGAGTAGGCTCTTGCCTCCTGTGTAAACCTGCTGCTAGAAACCATACACGTAATGTAGCCATGCCTATTGGAGGTGGTTTGTTATCAGCGTGTGAATGTAGATAGGGAGAACTGCTGAGACTACTTCAGGTTTCTCTGACGAGTCACATTCTCCCAGCACAAACCTCTGCGCACTGACTTGTCCTTCTTTCCTGTCTGATCCTGTCCAGCCCTCACCTCACTTGGCTTCTGCCTTCCAGCTTTTGTGCTTGTGTGTCACCCATCTCCTGTGGCAACCTTAACTTGCCATCTCCTAACTTGTATGCCTGAGGATGCAGCCTGGTGTTTCAATGATCCCTTTCAACGATCTGATCTTGTGTCAACCAAGCTACTCAGGGATATGATCTCAAATTATGGGATGTGTGCTTCAACACGAGTTTGGAAGTGCTTGGAAGATTAATGCTGTGAGCTAACAAGCTGAATCACACTGTATCTGATCAGGATGAGATCATCCAAGAGCAGAGTGGTAGATCTGCTTAGCCACAGCATGTTTTTTTGAAACGGTGCAAGTACGGTATAGCCAAGCCTCTCTAAATAGTTGGCAATTAACATTTTTTTTTGTTTCGCACTGAAATTTGAAGCTTTTAATTACTTTCCTCACATTACTATAAATGCTTTTGTTGGAGGCTTGTCATCTGCACCACCGAAGTTTAGTGCATCTAATCCAAGCAAATGAGAACTCCTAATCCGCAGCTCTTAGCTGTATCATGCTAAAAGGTGAGCTTTTTCTGAACTGCTGATAAGAAGGGGGAGAACTGCCAAGATGCTTAAGCTGAGTAAAGGTTTTTATCCCCAGTGCTTGTCTAGTCTTGCTGCTTTTACTTGGGGTGTAATAGCAAATAACCATCATGTTTCATTTTTCATAGATGCTACCAGACCTGAAGGCAGACAACCAGAGGCTAAAAGACGAAAATGGGGCCTTGATCAGAGTTATAAGCAAACTTTCCAAATAAAGGGTTTACTACAGCAGCAAATAACGGTATTGCACATCACTAGTAACTCCAGTGGACCATAGTATGGCAGTCACTGGAAGTGTGGGAAGATCCCTTGGAGACTGTCATTGTCAGATATCCTGCCAAACGCCCTCTTACCTGTGTGTTTTTTTGTATCAAGATCATTGTTTCTGTTAAAATGCAGCTGCTGAGAAGATAAAATGACTGAGAAATCTTGTTTACAGCTACAGCATAATAAGGAAAGTGTTCAAGGCCAGATACGCCTCAGATATTTAACCAGTAAGCCTTAGTTGTACATAAACACTTTTACATCATCAAAAGCTTTCAGCTCTCACAGAAGACAGTTACTCAATAATGTTTTTGTTGTGCCACAATTCCCAGTTTTTTTCTATACTCAGTTTTTCTTTAAACCTTAAGTTTGGAATTTTTTTTTCCCTTCTAATTATTCATGTACCAGATTTTCTTGTACAGTGTTTTCACAGCTTTACCATTTGCAGAGACCACACACCCTTTTAAATTACATATTTGTGTAGCTACCTAGAGTTGTATTGTCCAACCACCTGGAACAGAGATGCTTGGTGGAACATTTGCTTTCACTGTTTGTGCAATATGCATTTATTTCCTATACAAAATGCTTTAAAAGTCAGTTGAGACTAGAAATATTTTGAGTCCTGTTTTCTGCCTTTATTGGTCACTTTAAAAAGAAAAAAATAGACGTTTGTAGTGAAAGATGTTAGATCCTGTAATCATCACATTCATTTGAGCAGGTACTGAGTGATGCTGTATATATAAATGTGTACTGGTTTGATTTTTCAGACCACCACGTGGCATGCTTGAATATATTTCCCTATTGCAAATGTCTGTTAATGCAAATTAGGCTACTCCAGAATAGTGTGTTTAACAAAGTTCATTAATTTTTACGGTATAAAGAATTTAGGCATTGTACATTGTATGGAGCCCTATCTTTACAAAAGGTCTAAACTATATAAAATACTTTATTATCTTTTCCTCCCTTTTTTTTTTTTCCATTTGATAGTGTTCACCATAATAAAAAATTGCATAAATATAACTGCTTCACTACATTTCACATACCTGTATTTATCTGAGTGCTGTCCAAAACTGTTGTGCTAGCCAAAGTAATGTACTAAACCATTCGAAAAAACATAACCCATTACACTCACATTAATGTTTATATGCACTGTTGTTGCCATGTGAGAAGGCATCCCGTTTGATAACACCATCCTGTCAGACCATTTTATACATTTCAGTGGCCTTTAAAAACAAAAAAAGTACTTAAGTGAAGACCGCTTTTGTTAGAAACGGCTTTTATATTTTCACTAAACCATTCAAAATACGACATCCTACTGGCACATAGTTTATTGCCTAAAACCACTGAACAGATCAGCCATTACAACAAATTGTACATTGTAAAGCTTGTAGTAGCTATTGTATTATTGATTATATTGTATACTATATTAAATGTGAATTTGTACCCCTTCATTTAATAAGGTCATTGTGTTCTACTGCCTACTGGGGGGGGCAGGGGTTAGTTTTACGGGGGTGGGATATGTTTTGGTAAGGAAGACATGATGTCCTCTCTCTGTTGATTGGTTTTTTGAAGATGTAAGGTTATGCTCTTACTACCAAGCTCAGGATTCTTGATTTTAAAGGTACACAGATAGTTTGAGATATCTTATTGTAATCGATCTGTATGAGAGGTGGGTCTGAACCGTAGGGACTTCCATTGTCTTACGCTAACATAAAATAAAGAATTGAATGGCTGCAACGTATTGAGTTCTGTTACAGGACAGTTAGGCATATTCTGGATTATATTTGGTAAAGTTTGGGTGCCTGTGAATGATTAAATACGTGTTTCTAATATTTTAGTGTTTTATATTTAGGTTATTTATTCTTTATATCTAAAAAATGAATGGCTACTGTGCTATATTGATTTTACTGGTAGTACTGAGCAGACCTTGTATCTGCATGAAACTAGTTGCAAAACCCACTATTTTGGAAAAAAAAAATTGTATTTTGACATATACAAATAAAATGAATACAAACTATTTTAAATGTGTGAAAGTTTTACTGAGAAGACACTGAAATTTGTTATGAATTTCAACCATGTTATAAGTTTGCTATTTAAATTCTTTGGTGGGCATTTTTCATTCACTGCGTTATTTGGATGCAAAGTTCAAGGACCTTTCAAAGATTGTAACTGCATTGTGATTATTTGCACATCATTGTACATGCACATCTGTAAATGCAACAGTAAAAATGCCATATTTATGCAATCTGTAACAACTTGGACAAATGTTTATATATTTTACATAAACCTGTCTGTGTGCAGAATCTGAGAACCATTTTTTACGTGGTATTAACCAAACCTCACAAAGCAATTGCTAAGTTGTTTCACCGTCTCATTTTACTGACCGGGTTGCATATCAAACACTTCCCCCCCCCCCCCCCCAAAAATCCAGCTGCCATACCACAGAGAGAAAATGGGTGGTGGAGAACCATGTTGTTATTTGGGAGACAGTCTGCATACGAGAAATATGTAATCGCTGGCTGCTGACTCTGGCAAGCTCCCTTAAGCGACTCATGGCTTAAACAGCACTTCAGAACAGCAACTTAGATTTTGAGGAGACTTGGCCCAGTGCGGAAAGGGACCTTTATGTCCCAGAACTAACATCAAATACGCATGGAGGCATGGAAGTAGCTGGTGCTGCAGAGCTAAGAGGCAAAGGGCGTGCCCAGAAGCAGCTCCAGCTGTGAAGGAAGCCATAACCCGCCGAGGAGGAGCCGGCCCGGGGCCGCAGCGTGCAGGGCGGGTGGAGGCAGCCTGGCTGGGTAAGGACTGCCCGACTCCAGGGCTCCCAGCGCTAGTAGTTACCTAGAAGAAAAGACTCGGGAGCCGGAACACCATTTTTTTCCCACCCCGTCTCCCTCATCATAAAACGTTCCCTCTGGACCTTCCCAATTCCTGCGACGTACCACGTTCAGACTTTTGCTGTTTGCTTGCCAGGTTCCAAAAAGAGCAGTTACAATTCCCGCTCTGTAGGTTGGTGCATTCGCTTGCTCAGCAGCAAGTTCAGAGCGTGAGTCTCGGCCTTCCTCTCCTTTAGAAATGCCTTCCCTGCTTAACTTTGGCTTGTGCTCAGGAGAACATTAAACTAATGGGTATGAACTTTACCTGTTCAGTATTCCTGGCCACTGTCCATTTGGTGGGCTTTTAAAAGCAAATGTGTGGTTATAGAGCAAGTGTTCATTCTTTTTTTTTTTTTTTTTTTTTTTTTTTTTTTTTTAGAAAGCATAACTATTTACATGTCATCTTATGGAAGAGGGAAAAAGCACACTTTGGGGGAAGATACCGGCTGTAGGATAAGTATGTCAAAGGAGAAATGTTAATTATGTCCATAACCTTATCATACAGAAGGGGGTTCTACATGAGATGGCTCCTACCCCTGCTAGCTGACCTCACCGTGAGGTTTATAGTCAAGAGTGAGGGCACTGCTTAATGCCAAAACCAGCTGTATGACAGCAGGCAGGAGACCTACCCAAAGAAAAGGAGGCGGCGAGGAGGCGGTATGGCACAGTGACAGACTTGGAAAGGCAACACCGTGTCAGAAAATGAACAGTTCACATGGAGAAAGGTAGGGGACACATCGGAACAAAACTGGTCAGAAGTCAGGGCCCCATCCCATCCCAACTCAGAGAAAAATTGTCCAAAGTTCGCAATAGCATGAATTATGTCTTGCTGCTGGCTTGTACTACAGCTCAGAGGAGGTATTAATTTCTTGTTAAATGCAGTCATGATGATGAAAATACTCATTGCGCTGCCTCTTACCTGGCCTGGGTGATCCTGGAAGTGTCTCAACTCTCCACAGCTGGCTCTTGACAGTTCCTTCACGAGCATCTTCTGAGGTCTCACCCACCTGCATAGCACACCAGCTCCTCACCAGCTCACACCCTTTTGTCTCGCTTGGGTCCCTTGTGGTCTCGTGGCAGAAGCGTAAAGGGAGGTGGCCAGGAGGTGGCCACATGTGCCACGCGGCAGCGGTGTGCAACCACGGGCCGGGAGCTCTGCCTGGGCCTCCCCGGGAGCACCAGGCCCTCCCTGGGGCGAGGGGTGCCGGGAGCTCTTGGCAGCCGTGGCCTCAGGCCTGACCGGTGTGGAAGGTGCAGGCAGCCATGTTTTAGTTGCACTGCGAGCCTCTGTCTCCCTTTTAGTGATAGCTTTAGCATCTCTAACCTGAGGTGATGCAGCGCGGGCAGTGGGTAATTTTGATGCTTTAATTGTGCAACTGAGAGGTTAGCATGCTTTGTAGAGGGAATTTAATTTCCAGCTACAATCTGGAGAACTGTCAGAGCAAAACACGACATGAATTCACTACGTAATGTACAGTTTAAAAAAGAAAAACTCCACAGCCGTGCAAACATTACGGAATCTTTTGTGGAGCCTATTTTCACAGAGAGTAGGGAAACAATTGTAGAGGATTGCTTTCCCACCTGCTTTAAATCTTCCAATAGTTTTGTTGCAGCTCTGCTGGTCACCTCTGTGAAATTCCAGGGGGGTTTTCCCCATCCAGGAATAGCCACTCTGAGGGGACAGAAGAAACAATTCGCTTAAGTTTTTCAGAAGAAGTTTTCACTGTTCATGGTTATGTACATAATGTTAACATTTAGCTATGGTGATTCAGCTTCCTCAAGTTCTCAGGTCAAAGCCACTAATAACAAGGGTAAGAAACGCTGGTGACTGGAGTTATTTGCTTTACATTTCTTTTGATTGCAAGAGCAGCAGTTGGGTTTTGTTAGAAAGTTAAGAGCACGAAAGTAGTGTTGTGCTCTGCCTCAGCAGAGATGTAAGGCTGGAACAGTCCTAAAGGTGGCTGCAGGTTCCTGCATAGAGGGCAGAATTTAAAAAAAAAAACAAACCCACAAAACCTCCCAAACCCACAATGAATTGCTCACACTTTAAAGGGAGAGCTGCTGCCACACGGATGAAGTCATCGGCTATTCTTGCTTGTGTCAGCACCTCCCCATTTTGTATTACTGATTAGATAGGAAAAGTATGTAGCCTTTAGAGAAAGGAGGAACTGTTTGGTTTTTCTTCTAAAAACATCACCTGTTGGATGTCTAATGTTTCTGATCTGGCCCAGGGATAATTACAGCAGGGACAAAAGCCCCGCATTCCAGCGCTAATTATTTCCCCCTTCTTACTTGGGTTGCACACGTCTGTTTTGCAAACCTGTTAAAGCTTAGCAGAAGTAGTTAGCCAAGACAGCGCAATTCATCTGCCAGTGTGGTCTTTTCCCTTTGCTTGCTGGAGGAAAAAAAAAAAAAATAACGGGGGGGTGGTGGTGGGTGAGAAGAACCTCTTTCTTTCCTTGGTACCATCTTTCTGCGCTCCACCTGTTCTGCTACGGAGTCCTTTGAAGAGAGGCTCGCTGGGCTGAATTCCTCTTTCAGCAAACCAGCACAGGGAGAGGTGGCTGCCGACCTTCCCGTCCCGCGCGTCCCACCTTCCCGCGCCGCCGCGTGTGGGAGCCCCGGCGCGGCTGGCTGCTGCGCCTCCCCCTGCCCCTCGTCCCGCCCAAAGAAGAAGATGAAGAAACTTGACAGCCCTGTTGCCCTCGTTTGTGTCTACATTATGTAACCCTCTTTTAATGATCGGTCTTTACCTCAAAAAACAGCAGGCCTGGCCTAAGGGCGTCGCTCCGTTATGGGTATAGCGTGACTGCGCTCTGCGAGTGCTTACCCGGGCCTGCACCCCAAGTCTTCTGAAGAAAAGAGCATGGATTTGTTCTATCAGCTGGTACAAAATACATGTTCGCGCAAAATTTACACAAAATACACACCTAGCTACGCACTCTAGTCGCTGCCTAGAAAGAAGAGTTAAGGCAAAAAAGTCTGTTTCAAAATAAAAATCCACATTTACATAAACTGCTGATACCATGGCTGCCAATTCTGCAACTGGTATCAGCTCGCCTGTTTTTAGCTGTACGAAAAGCAGCAAACCAGGCTGAGTTTGCTCTTCCTGCTGAACCCATGGCCATCGGCGCTGCGTTACATTAAGTGAGTCACCTCGTAGCTCATCCTCGGCCCCCCCTGTATAAAACGAGAGAGCTTTCGCTCCCGGCTTTCATAGAATCAGAATCACCGAATCGTTTAGGTTGGAAAAGACCTTTAAGATCATCAAGGCCAACCGTTAACCTAACCCTGCCGTCCCACCACTAAACCATGGCCCTAAGCACCTTGTCTGCCCAGCTTTGAAATACCTCCAGGGACAGGGACTCGACCACCTCCCCTGGCAGCCCACTCCAGTGCCTGACAGCCCTTTCGGTGAAGAAGTTTTTCCTCATGTCCAACCTAAACCTCCCCTGGCGCAACCTGAGGTCATTTCCCCTCATCCTATCACCCGCTACCAGGGAGAAGAGACCGACACCCCCCCCACCCCCACCCCCCGCTACAGCCTCATTCATTACGCTTATTTAGCCCCCCGCACAGACAAGAAGCAAACCTTCTCCAAATTACAGTGGGGTGGCGGGAGGGGACGTAGCGCTACGTAGGGCCTGCAGCGCTCATATGACGTCACCAGCGCCCGCCCAGAAGCAATGACGCCGAGGCGCGCTCCGGCCGGCGGCCTCGCTGCTCCCGGGCCGCCCCTCCGGGCGCCGGCGAGGGGGGGGGCCCCCCCCGCGGCCGGCGGGCGGGAGCCGGCGCCCGCGGGCCGGCCCCGCTAGAGCCGAGGGAGGGGAGGAGCAAAATCAAAAAAAGATAATAATCCTCCGAATGAGAAGGTGTCAAGCCAGCAGTTCACAGCAGTGCTGAACGCGGCTGGAATGCCAAAACGCTAATTCCCTCTTGCTCAACCCCCCTTCCGCTCCCATCCCTGGATGAGCGTGTTGCTTCGCTGCGCAACCCGAGCGCTCTGCGCGCCGTGAGGTCCTCGCAGTCGTCCCTTTGCCCCCTCGACCTCTCCTCCCTGGAGGTGGCCTTGCAAGCCACCCGCATCCTTCTCCGCTCCCCTCAACCTTTTCTCCTCAGCCCGGCATGGCTGGGCTTCCGCCCTATTCCCAAGCCACCACGTATAATTATTTTCTGTGCAAGAGAGGGCTTTGAGGTCTAAGTTTCCTGTTATTTGGGGTGACAGCTGCAAGAACCAGAAGACCCCAGAAGCCACTTCACCCCGGGACTTTGAGCACTCCCTGAACTTCCCTGTGTCTGGGGAGCGGCACTCGGAATTGCTACGCGCAGACACCAAGTGTGAGAAGTCCCTTCATATCTCACTAACAAGTCCCTACAAGCTTACCGACGCGCCGCAGCCGCTGGAGAGAACAGGCCCTCCTCCGCCTTCTGCTCATCAACGCCGTCAGTCATCTCGGTCGCTCCTCTGTGCCGCCCAGGTCACCAGGGCCCTGCTTAGACGTTCAGTTTGCCCCCCTTCTTCTTCAGCCCTTCTGGCACTCGCTGCCTATTTCCACCCCCTTAGACCATCTCCCATCCCTCTGCTTGCTGCTTCCACTTTCTGCCCGTTTGCTGCCTCTCTCTCTCCCGTTTCACTCCCCCTTCAGACCTAACCACTGGTCACCTCCGCCTCAGCCAGCTGCTCTACGGTTGTATCTTCTGTCCCGAGGCTTTGCGTGCTCTCCTTCCACCTCTGTCACCGCCCGCTCCCCCTTTCCTCGCGCTGCCTTATCCTGGCCTCCTCAGAAGCACGCGTCCCTAATGGTTTCAAAGACCCCGTTAATCTTTTCCTGACCACTGGACCTTTTTTTCGCTGATAATCTGACCTTTCCTCAGCAGGAATGCCTCTACCCAGCCATTTAGTTCCCACTTCCCGTTTCTCTCTAATCCAAGGGGGGTGGTTTTACCATAAACCAAACACACTCTACAAAGTCACCTGTTCCCACTTAAACCAGTTATTCCCCTCCTTGGAAACCGGCACTATTTTCCATGGGCCTCTGTCCTATTTTCCTCCTTCTCCCTAAACAGTTCCAGGGTGCAAGCAGAGAGAGGTCTTAGGCTTCCTCCTGTGTTTTCAACCCTTCGAGGTGTTTGCAGGCAAAGAACCATTCGCTATTTCTTCATCCGTTGCTTTTCATCCCTTTTTGAGTGTCCAGCAGTAAAGCAAATGCAGAAGGCGAGGCCTGTCACGTCCTGATGCCTCATTTGGGAATAAATGGTGCAACCTGAGCATTGGCTGCGGATTTTCTTGTCCGCAAAGGATGAGGTATGCGGCACGTCCTCTTTCAAGTAACTTTTTAACTTAAAACATCTTCTTAGTATGTATTTGAAGCTTGTCACCTTACATACTTTGGCAGTTTTCACCTTGAAACAGCAAATAACGTATATTGTGAGCAAAACACACCGTTCGCTTTTAAGCATGGTCCCCATTTATCTAAAATCGTTACCATAGAGGCAGATAGATGTTGTTCCAATTGTTCACACAAGACTTCAGTCCCAAGCTTTCCTCCTAGATGTCGGCAGCATGGCCATGTATCCCTGAAATAAGTTCCATAATATATAATACCAACATAATTTGAACAATAGGGCAGCCTATTTTATTTTTTTGTGTTCTTGAAGCTGTTCTCTTCCTTTGTAGTCTGTCTGGTTTCACACACGCTGACTCTGAACTCTTCCTAAGCGCTTTCCCCTCCTCTGCTTACGCTGACCAATATGTCACAGCCATTGATTGATCGCCGTTTGTGTTTGTTTTGGACACTTCCACATGATTGCTACTAATAATCAACACTGAATTCCTGAAATATCTGCCCGATTCCTTTTAGGAGGCAACTTCATTATGGTCCGTCACATGAACTGCAGTAGGCCCTAGGAATACTGTGGTGCAGGAGGAAAATAATGGCCAAATGAAGGGATAGCTCAAACAAAGCATTGTAAAAAGCCATCACACTAAATTCTGCACGCATCATCTACTGCGTTTCAGCAAAGGCCAAGTTTCTTACTCAGCTCTCCGAGGAGATCCGTCAGCCCTAACGATGATTCTTTTGGGACACAGTTTTGTGCCCGCTGCACACTTCTGCTGTGCACAGCTCGTCACCTGCATGAGGTTAGGTCAAAAGGATGCAGGTGCAACAGACCTGATTCATTTTTACTGACTTTGTATTGGTCCTTCAAAAAATAAAAATAATTGTTAAGAGCTAGAGGGATGTTAATTTAAAAGAAAAAAAAGAAAGCCTGGAAGGGTTCTGAATTGTAACCAGTACCAATGTGAGCTTGTAACCACTGGATTTGGGTTCTAGTCACTCATTTGCATGCTTACATTTGGAGATACAGAAAGACAGGAACCGAATTGTCTTTGGTGTGGACCAAAATGTGTTTTAAGAGTGTTTTAAACTGTAATGAGAGGTGTATAGAGGTGAGTGTGGTCAGAGGAGGTGGTCTTTAAGAAGAATGAATGGCCTCTGTAGGTGCTGGAAACCTACCGTACGTATTAAAAACAACAAAGGTAGTGTTACTCAGATACATTAAGGTTATCTTAAGGGTAACTTAAACCTATGACAGGATTTCTGTCTTACGGATAGGTATAGTCAGCAATTTGTTACCCAGGTGATAGGCGGAACTGCTTGCTAACCTGGCGGCTCCCCACTAGCGAAGCTGGTGGCAGCCCGGCCGCCCGAGGGAACTCAGGAGTCCAGAGGCCAATGTGGCACACAGCCATGACACAGAAAACACCTGAGGCTGGCTTACGACTGGAAGACTATGTGAGCTTGCCCTCTCCGGGAGGAATACGCAGATACCAGAGGCACCTCTGCCTGAAAGCGGTTCCTTCCCAACAGGGGAAGCGTGGAGGCTGGACTAACGAGCCAGTGTACGGACAAATCCAATTCCTCTGTGTTACGCTCCCCGGGCTGCTTACTGTGAGGCAGCGTGGGCATTCCGCAGCAGCATTTCAGTCTGACAGACTCAGCACTGCCAACGCGTGTCTAGGTAGCTTCTTACCTTGGAAAAGTTTCCCCAACGTAAATTGCTTTACATTTATCTACACTGAATTCCATCTGCCACTTTATCACTGCCACTCAGTTTGGCAATTTGTTATTTTTCACTTTCTCGATTTGTTCTGTTTCTTTCCAATACTTTGATTTCGATGGATCCTCCACAGTGAGAAGCTCCACAGCGAGATGCTACCCCGGTTCCTTCACAGCGGACACGAAAGTGTGGACCATAATGGAAAAACTGTCTCCTTCGAGTGCTCCTTTTGTATGGTAACCGTATCCTGGCCCCACTGATTTGCCGTCAGGGGGTTTGCTTCTATGCCTTTTGCAAACTGGTCCTCGAGCATATTTACAGCCTGCCTTTTAGCATCCACCCCTTCCTCCCTTCTCCCAAGCACTGGGATGCTTGTCAGCGTTGTTTTTTCTCTACCTTCTCGTACCTCACTGCGTAACACCTTGACTCCGTGTCTGTTTTTCATCCCTGCTCCTCAGCAGATTGCTCTAGGGCATACTTAGCTGGTTCACTGTTCAAATCTGGCCCTGGAGAGTACCTATTTGGGCAGAAAAAAAAGAGGTAGCCTGGTTCCTCAATAAACTGTTTCAAAGCTATGCCGACGGAACTTCTCCACAAATAGCAAGGAGCAGTAAGATAAGCTCAGTCATCGGGCTGCACCCTCAGACGGTGCAGAACACGAGAAGCAGAAACAAACCATCTTACGGAGCGAGGCTGTGAATCGGGGCAGAAAACGTCCTCACCACGCCTTTGAAGTCATCTGCACTGATACTGAATCCATTCCCATCCCCGCGGTCGCTCCTATCCAACGACTGCCAGCTGGAGACAGATGGCAATCTCTGCATTCATTTCTCATGCTATAAGACGAAGTACTCAAAAAATCAAGCAATCTTCTTTCTGCGAGTCTGTTTTTTTTCCTCCATCAGCTGGATGAATGAACTTTGCTGCAAGAAACAATGCTAGTTTGTCTGCCAAACCAAACTAGTTCGAAGAAACGACATAGTTATTCTTGGTCAAATAATAGCAGAGTTCAAGAATGACAAAACACATACAGGAACCAGGCTAGAAGGTGGACTCTAGGATTGATCTTCAACGCGAACACCTCTTGATAAATCCAGCTATTTTGCAAAGCTGTGTTGCATTTACACGTGAGATTTCAAATCAGGCCCTAGCACTTGGGGGAAAAAAAAAAAAAGTCTTGAGCATCCAATTCAGTCGCACAGCAAATAGGATAAAATTGGTATTTTGGTAAAAGCGGGACTGTCAGATTTGTGTGAGTTTCCAGGCCCAAGTCATAACAAAGTAATCTGGTTAAACCACTGACTACAGTGACTACAACATAATTAATTGTTAGAACGTTACAGAGGAAAGCCTTGCACAGTGACACTAAGTTCCAGTGAGGGGAAAAAAGAATAATTCAATTAACTCCTGGAAGGAAAGGAAATAAAAATCAATGATGATAGTTTAAGCCTCTCAGATTTAGATAGCGCGCAAAGCTCAGAAGTAGCAGAAAGTAGTATTCGATTGCAAGGGATGGATAGCAGTTTATCTGCATTTAGGCAAAAATGCAAAAATAACCAAGACCAAGCGATAACAGAATTCAGTAGGTAAGAAGAGATAAACCAAAGATTAAGAGAGAATTTGAAAAGCAAACAGTACAGATGTAAACAGAAATAAAAGCTCCCTCTACATACTTAAAAAAAGGAAGTTGGTTGGAGACAAAATATGCAATCGCTTCACTGTCCAGAAATGATACTACACACAGAATCGTTTGGGTTGGAGAAGACCTTTAAGACTATTGAGTCCAACCATTAACCCTAACCCTGCCATCCCACCACTAAACCATGTCCCTAAGCACCTCGTCTGCCCGGCTTTTAAATACCTCCAGGGATGGGGACTCCCCCCCTTCCCTCAGCAGCCCCTTCCAGTGCCTGACAACACTTTCAGGGAAGAAATTTTTCCTAAGGTCCCCTGGGTCTGTCCCACCCCACACCCTGGGTGATGCCCCCCAGGCTGACCGAGGGGTCCCCCTGCACCACCCTCCATCCCAAAACCACTGTGAGGGTCCTGACCCCTGCCCTTCTCACCTCAGGGGGTGGAGGTCCCGGGCCTGGCCTTCATCGTCTTCACACAAGCATCTCCACATTACCCTTCACAGCTTCACACCTCCACTGGGATCAGCTACAAACGAATCTTCTGAAGTCACGGGCAAGAGGCCAACGGTCAGGACTACGGAGCACCACCTAATTTTGTAAACTCTTTTGAGCATCTCTGACAGAGATATCAAATGTTCTGTTAGCGATACAACTGGGAATAACCGAAGAGCGCAAGGAGGAAGACACTTGCAAAGCGCGTTCCACTGGGTTTGGCCTCATCCTAGGCACATGGTCTAAGGCAGCATTTGGAGAGAGGAGAGGAGAGGAGAGGAGAGGAGAGGAGAGGAGAGGAGAGGAGAGGAGAGGAGAGGAGAGGAGAGGAGAGGAGAGGAGAGGAGAGGAGAGGAGAGGAGAGGAGAGGAGAGGAGAGGAGAGGAGAGGAGAGGAGAGAAGTATTGCTGCGGGGCGGCAGAGCCTTGGCTGGGGAAGCATGAGCAAGAAAAGGTTAAAAGGAAGAGTCAAGAGGGATAGCGGTGCTATGTTTGAGGCTTATTTTACTTTTAGGGGGAGATTTGAGAAAACCCGACGTTAGAAATGTCATGGAGAGTTAAGTGGGGATTTTACAGGGAGGTTAGAGGGAAGTTGCTGCAAGAGATTTAACGTGAAAGGTTTAAAGACTTTTTAGATATTTTATGGATAAAAAGGGGAACAGGTATTTCCATGAAAAGATGGCAGTAAGATATCATCGAGTCATAGCAATCTGAAGCAACAGCATTTATGGAAGGATAGTGCAGAAGTAAGTAGGTAGACAGGTTCGTTGGGGTACAGTGATGGATGTGAGGATTATCCAGCAGGTGAAACTTAAAGCAGCAGAGAGGGAAGATTCAATGGGACAGCACCGGAGCGAGCTTAACAGAATCATAGAATTGTTTAGCTTGGGAAAGACCTTTAAGGTCATCAAGTCCAACCGTTACCCTAACCCTGCGATCCCACCACTAAACCATGTCCCTAAGCACCTCGTCTGCCAGGCTTTTAAATACCTCCAGGGATGGGGACTCGACCACTTCCCTGGGCAGCCCATTCCAGAGCCTGACAAAAAGTATAAACCCAGTTTAATAACAATAATGACAATAAACCCAGTTTAAGTGAAGTCCAGAATGGAGGGGAGAGTATGGATGTTTAAGAGACAGGCAGGCAAACGCAGTAATCTCAGCAGGAGCTCTGGGGAGAGCTTCCAGAGATGCTGAAGAGTGGGAGAGGCAGGGAATGCTTTAGTGGAGAGGACACCAGCGCCAGTGGGTATGACGAATGTTTGCTAGGCTTGGAGCCCGACGGCAACAAGCAAACAGACATTGGGGAGGAATCTGGATGTTGTCCTTAATTTCCTCAGCCAATAATATGGTATTGTGTTCACTATTTTATTTTCCAGCCCTTGAAAACTGCCACTTCAGAGAAGATTACAGATCAGATAAACTTGTACACAGAACCTTAATAAGGCTGGATGATTTGGTTGAATCTCTAGAAGAAATTACAAAAATCTTAAAGAGCTTGCAAGCCTTTACCAAGGAACCAGCTTTAAAGTGTCCAACCCCAAAAGACACTTCATTTCCTCAAGATTTTAAGAATAAATGATGGGTTTATTCTAAACTGAAAAATTAAGTGCTTGTTTTTTGCCTGGCAAAGAAGAACGAGATCATCCTACCCAATCCTGGTGGTAATTTTACCTCTAGGGGAGAGTCTCATTCCATAATAATGAATATATAAACCTCAGTAACTTCAGGCTTAGGGACCCTTGTCATTATGCCAGCTTAAAACGTAGCTAATAAAATGAATTGTATTTCTAGGCCTGAAGAATATCCTGAAGGGTTTTTTGGTAAGAAAAGAGAACAGTGCTGTTCTAAAAACGTTTGCAAGCTATTAAGCTGTTCTCCGTTGTGGCAGAGGAAAACATGCAGCGTGATACTTAAACTATTTGGGACTTTATCCCTGAAAGCTCTCCAGCACAGACAACCTTATTGAGATGCAAACATCTGACAGTCAGCATTTTTGTATTGGGCACTTCAGCCCAACCTTGCTCACCACAACATAACTTCTGTTAATATATAACAGACTGTAAGGGACACAAAGCCTTTTGGGCACTAAAAAAAAAAAACAACCAAAACAACCAACAAACCCACAATGTTTTTTATAGAAGCTCAGAGGAAAGAAAGAAAAAAAAAAATCCAACAGCAACGGTAGATGCAGCCAAAGCCTGGAACGGCACATCCTACACGTGGGAAAGGTGGGCAGATGAGGTGCGAAATGGGGCGAGCACGTCCGCTAGGGACGGCCACAGAGAGAGGGGCCCAGGCAGCAGCTGGGGAGACCTGGGGCAACGGAGAGCTGAGGGCAGCCTAAGAACCAAAATACACAGCTGTATTTCTCCTCATACACAACATACCCTAAGTCACGACTTTCCAGTCTGACTCTCTCTACTCATTTTTGGCCAGCTTGTGCTGCTCACGGGGTGTCATAGTGAGGGGCGACATACCAGTACTGTCACAGTTACGTGATCCTCTCAAGCTCTTCATCGTATAAAAGGAAAAAAAAAAACCAGTCAGAATGGGGAAGACAGACAAGAATTCACATGAAGGATCTGCTTTCTAAACTGTGTTTTCTAAAAATCCAATCGAGAAGTTTTCTAACTTAAAAACTCTACAGATAAGCAGAGTTTTTAAGGTAAGAACGTCTTTTTCAGGGGAGTCCTTCGTCAAAACTTCTGGTAGGTCGACTTTTTGTTATGTGCTTGAACTGCAAAACAGAAATACGACCAACTTCACTCATTTTGTATTGCTGAGTATTAAGGAATAGCGCTAGTTCAGAGTTACGTTGTCACCATCTGATTTTCTGCCTATTTACAGCTTTCCAGCATAAGGCAGAACTAGCCTGGGGTTTTTTTGGGTGGGGGGTGTGTGTTCCCTCAGCCTGAAAGACAAGAGGTTTTGTCTGCACTGAGGATCCTGATACCTTAACTTCCATATAGACAAACATTGAAACGCCCCATCAAAACCAACTGCTGCACCAAAAAAAGCTCCTAAACCCAAACCAGAGCAGAAATCAGGTACGAGTCAAGTGAAAAGTGCAAGTAAATGAATGATGACCAGAAGGGCAGAGGAGGTTGGCGGGGTGAAGCAGTGCCCGCTGCTGTGGAAGAGAAGGGGGTAGAGACATAGCTAAGGCGAAAGCGGTTGCATGGACTAAGCCTGTTATTTGTACTGCAGGGTGCAGAGAGCCTAGTGCCAGACATTTGGGGCCCCATCTTGCTAGGTACTGTTTATCTCTACCATCTGTATTTCTTTTTTTTTTTTGGTCTGTAAAACAAAACCAAAAACTTTTGCAAAGTTTTTATTCTGAACTCCTAATGAAGTTTATTAACCAGGTGGACAAGTTCAGGACTGGACTCGAAAGAGAGAAAAAAGGTGAGAACCTGCTCCCAGCTACGTAAGCCCAGGCTATAGAGATCTGCTCTGCCTCTGAGGTAGGCTCGTATCTTGTCCTGAGCCTCCTGGAAAGGTAGCACCAACACCCCCCTTCATTTCCCTCAGCACGCCCCTTACAAAGCAGGACTAAGCAAGCCGCAAAGCTACCGAAAGCAGTGATTTCCAAAACCACCATGATGAATTTTCAGGGTGCTGTTGAGACACAGCGAATTCGGCAAAACCAAAAAAAGCTGAGTTTTGCGTGCAGGTTTAGCCATTTGATCAGCTACACGAACCGTTTAATGGGCACTGCACACTCCCATCACATGCCTTTTCCCTAGTACTTCGGTTTCCCCACCGAAGGCTGTATTATTTATAGGCGAGGCATCTTTCAAGCCGTTGCAGCGTGGCTGGCGGAACCCCCTGGAATCCTTCTCTCTCGTAAGATCACGAAAACACAGGCTCTTTCCCAGCCTCCCGCCTGCGGGAGCGAACTCCACCAGCTCGCTCCGCTCTGCCCGCCGGAGCCGCAGAGCAGAGCCAGCCCCGACGCTGCCGGGGCAGCTGGCGTCAGGCTCTTCCCACCGTGCGCCGACCCCGTTAAAGGGCGAAGGGAGAGCAGGGGCGGCCACCGCCTTTCCAGGCCAAACCGGCGCTTCCGTCCCCAGCGCCGCGTCTCCCCAGTGACAGCCCAAGCCGAAGGGTCGCCAGGCCGGGCTTCCCCAAGCCGGGCTTCCCCAAGCCGGGCTTCACAGGCGGCTTCTTGCCTCGTCGCCGCTGACAGCCGCCCGCCCGAGGGCCGACCCCCGGGCACCTGCCCCGCGCCTGGGCGGTGGCAGGCCGGGTTGTGCCGGCGGGGCGCGGCGGGCTCCTCGGCGCCCCCTCCCCGCAGGCTCTGCGGCAGGTGCGGGCGGGCTTGGCGGAGCCCCCCGCGGGCCGGGGGGGGGCGGGCGGCGGCGGCGGCGTCCCGCTCCGCTCCGCTCCTCACGCCGCCGCGGCGCCCCTCGCCCCCTCCCGCCCGCGTTGCCGCTCGTCGAGAGCACCGGGTCCGTGCCCCCTCCCCTGCCGGCGGCGCCCGGGGCAGGTGGCGGGGCGGCGGCGGGCCGGCACCCGGCGCGGCCAGGCGCGGCGCACAGCGCACCGGGCCGGGCGGGGCCTCCCCGCCCTCACCCCATTGTTGAGGCCATCTCGGCAGTTTCCGCCCTGGCTTCGGCTCTGTCCGCGCCGCGATGGGGAAAGGGGAGGGAGCTGGGGGGAGAAGCCTCGGGGCCGCCCGCTCCTTCCGGGAGGGCGGGAGGCAGTGCCGCTCACCTGGTGCCGCCGGCGCTGGGGAGCGCCCGAGCCGGGCCCCGCCGCACGGCCCCCGACGGCAAGCGGGTGGGGGGGGCCCGCCCGGCCCCGGGGACGAGGGACGGCGCTGCGCGGTCCGTCGTGGCCGGGGCGGGCGTCGGCGGGCGGGAGAGGCGGGCGCCGCCGGGCGGCCCGGCGCCGAGGGGCCCCCGGGGGGGCCGGGGGGGGGCCGAGCCCTGGGCCCGGGGGGCGCGGGCTCGGGGGCGCCCCGCGGCCCGCCGCCCCCGGGGAGCTGGCGGGACGGGGACGGTTCACGACTCCCCTTTTGTTTCTCTCCAGGGTGTTCGTGCTTCTCGGAGTCGCTCTCCCCGCCCCCGTCTCTCCCGCCCGCCCCGCCGGGACCTCTCCTCTCCGGGCGGCGGCAGAGCCGCCTCAGGGCGGGCGGCGGCAGAGGTGCTGGTGGGGCGCTCTCGGCGTCCAGCCCGCCGGGAACATGGCGACCGGCGGCTACCGCGGCGCCGGGGGCAGCACCACGGACTTTCTGGAGGAGTGGAAAGCCAAGCGGGAGAAGATGCGGGCGAAGCAGGCGCCGCCGGCCCCGGGGGCAGCCGCCGGCGGGGAGACCCGGCCCGCGGGGGGCGCCTCCTCCGCCGAGCTGAACAACAACCTGCCCCCCGCCGCCCCGCCCGACCGCCCGGCGCCCCCCACCGGCGGGGCCGTCAACTGCGTCGCCTGGCGGGGCCGGAGCCCGGGGGGAGGCAGATCGAGAAGAGGAAGCTGAGGGAGAAGAGGAGGTCGACAGGTGTGGTGAACATCCCGGCCGCCGAGGTGAGCCCGCCGGGGAGGGGGGCCGGCCGCCGCCGTGCCTGAGCGGCCGCCGCGGGGGGCGCCCGGGGGCGCGGGGGTGCCCGCCGGGGCGGCAGCCGGGGCACCGGCGCTGCCCTCCGGAGCGCCCCTCGCCCGGGCCGGGGCTTCTGGCGTGGGCTGGCGGCGGTGGCGAAGCTGCTTCCCGCCGCCGCGGGGGAGCGGCCTGCGCGCAGCGGGAGGGGTACGCTGCGCTGGTTACGGCCTGGCACCCAGACAGACGAGGTGCCGTTCATTCTAAGTAAGTCGGACCTGTCGCGACCCGTGGCCTTTTTCTTTTTTTATGTCTTCTTGGTGGCAGAGGGTAAGTTCCAGGGCTTTCGGAAGATCAAACCGAGACACGTGCCTGCTAAAGTATGGTCAAAACAATAGCAATGAAAGAAAACTGATTTATCAGCTCTGAATAGATGTTCAGGTGTAAATATTATTCAGTTTGGAACCCAAAAGAATTTCCTGCACTGGAAAAAATGTGGTGGTTTAAAGAGCATTTTTTTGAAGGCAGAGGAAGATATTTTTATCAGCCAACACCGCTGTCCTCTGTGGTTTGCTACTAGTATAAAAATCTGGCATTGATTTATAACACTCTGAGAGGAATTCAGAAGAATGATAACTAAGCTTTTAGCTTTCTTTGCAGTTAATAAGAAAGGCCACAGGAAACTTTGAACAAAGCTGGGTTTTAGTCTACAGTTTTGCAGTAATAATGATGACCACCGTCAGCGTAGAAAAAACTTGCAGTTCTTTTGGTTGACATTATAGATTATTAAAATAACACTGGCAAGTTAAGACCTTTGTTTCTGAAGCAGCAGTAGAAGACGAAACCATACCTGAAGTCACTAATCCTTTTCTTGTGACATCCAAGGCACTTTCACAGCAGACACATGCGAGAAGGTATCGGAAGGTGTGGAATGAGTTTTAGGAACAGTAGCAATCTTTATAATTGTGGTTCTTCAGAATAGTTATTTGCATAGTCTTTTAGTTTGAGGTGAAGTGTTTTGGCATAGGTCTTCAATATTCTTGCTTTGGAAAGCAAGGAATATAAGGGAGTTCTTTAATTCTCTGGCTTCAGAGCCCGTGAGCTTCCTAGACTGTGGTTGGTTTGTTTTATACAAAGCCCCCTAAATACCTGCCCCCTGTGCTCTACAGGAACTCTTAAAATGCTGTCTCTTTGCATCCTTAAGTAGACTAGTCCTAGCCCAGTTAATAATGGTTTTGCACATTGCAGCAAGCATTGTACAACATCATATTTTAGGGGCCTCTGCTGTGTACCCCATTCCCAGTCATCGCCTTTGTTTGTTTGTTTTTGGGTGGTAGATTTCTTTTTGCTCTTTGAGGCTAGTGTCCTAGTTCTTTGAAGTAGTCTTCTGAACTAGCGTTCCTTTGGTGGTTTGGGGTTTGCTAGTTTGGTGGATTTGGTGGTGGTTGGGGTTTCTGTTTGTTTGTTTTGTTTAAGTATTGCTCAAAATATGCTTTGCTTTCCAGGAAAACACATTCCTTGCTCGGCAGCCGTTAGAATCTTCTGTGTGAATTTGCTACTGTAGCTTCTGCTGCATTGTTCAGGGTGGTTTGCTAATTAAGGTTAACGTATTTAGGCATTGAGAAGCAAGTTGTCACCCGTTCCTATCTTTCTGAGGGCCAAATAACTTTGCAGCCCATCACCATGTGTTGGGCACTTCTTGGAAACTTCTTCTGCCTTCATACTAATTACTGTAACTAGCGACTAAGCATTCCATCGCGTTTTCAGGGTCAAGTTTAAATAAAGGTTGATACTTGTTGTACAAGGTATTACTGGGGAAACTTGCTAATAGTAAGTGTTGCATTTTTGACTGGCGTGTGCTTACGCACACCTATCTCTTTTCAGTATTTTACATTTCTTAAATGTCTTTAATCATTACCACATGGATTCCGAAGAATTACTTAACTAGGGAACACTAGATCATTCCTGGTGGTGGACAGCTTCAAAAACGGTCTCCAGTGTCAAATGTGAGTAACTATTTACCAATGAATGCTTTGCAGAGCATTACTTGTACTGTCTTTCATATATCTATCTATTCATGAGAAGATCTTTTAAAGCGCTGATTCAGTACGTCCAGTTGAAGTTTTCGGACAAAAGAAGGCTGCGCTGTAGGTGATGACTTGTTGGACTAATCTGCGACACTCCAGCTTCTTGCTGTCTTTCTCATTCGGTGCTAGGTGTAGCTTTACCGTGCTACACATACTGACTTGGTAGTAGTACACACTGAATTTAACCACTTAGCACTTGTAGCTCTGCGTAACGTATGTTTTAAAACTACTTTTCAGGAGATGTGCTTTTAGGGCTTTGCTGGGTGATTTATTGTCTTATTTTTCAAGAAAACAGTCTCCCTCTAGAACGGAGTAGCCATTTTATGCTAAACATCTCCCTTTTATGATCAGCATGCCACTGTGGTGAAGAACGATGATGAGAGGAGATTCTGCTACTCTGAAAGTAAAATGGGTAACTGTCGACAAAAGGGACTCGCAGAAGATACCCAGTGCCTAGAAGCCTCTCTGCCCAAAATGGAATACAAAATCAGTTTTTACTCCAAAGAAGCAGGATCTAATTTCAGTTGCAATGCAGCTGGAAAACTTAATGATATGAAAGGTGGTGGGATAAGGAAAGTAAAAGTTTGTGTTGTCTCAGTTATCTTGAAATAGGCATGAAAAACGTTAGCAGATCGTTATTCATTAATGATTAATTTCTGTTCAATAGGAAGGTAATGGAGCTAGGTCTTAAACAGTTCTGTGTCTTAAATGTGTTTTGTATTGAAGTCGGTGGAGGACAGAAACCATAGGAGAAGCTGTGAAAACAGATGGTGACAGGTTGGGAGTAGTGGTGACACTTGGTATTTAGAGGCCATTACGCTAGAAGTAAAGGCTGGTTTTTATCTTCTCAGCACTAGTCCTTATCTAAGTAATAATGGTGTTTGAAAATGGCTTCTGAAATACTTGGAGCTTTTTTGCTTTTCAGTGGTTGTAAAGTAGTTTCTCGATAGCTTGTTGAATCTTGAAAGTTGATTTCAATCTAAGTGCTGTGGGATTTGGGTTTTGCTGCCTCCTAGGAGTTTTTCAGGTTGTGAAAGGTAACCGAATTTTATGTAATTGTCATTACTATGTAAGTTTCCTTTTTTAAATATTAAGCTTTATAACCATTTTTAGCTATATTGGAAAGTGTTTTCAGTTTGTAGATAATTCACTTGATGCAGGTGTTAAGTTTACTTGTAACATCTTTCTCATTTACAGCTGTGCTAGGTTCAAGAAACACATAGAGTTCCTGTTGTGCTACACTGACAGTGCTTTGTGAGGACCCACGTATAGGATGAGAGTTATGTTTTGTATTGTTATAGTAATTCTTCTGTCCTGCTCCAAGCAAAACAAGCTGCACTGGTGAAAGTGCAGCTTTACTTTTGTTAACTGTTTACACTGGAGAATTCTGCTGGCATAGCTGTGTGGGTAAGTTTTTTCTGAACTTCAGTCAGGAGAATAACAACTATTTTTGTGGTTACCTTTTTAAAAAAGGTGTGTATATAGTAAAAATCTTGGTCCATCTAGGAGGCACCGTTAGACAGATAGCTGGCTTTTCTTTCATGTGTGCTTATAGGCAAGAGTTTACATTTTTACCTAACCAGATGGAAGTAATCTAAATTCAGAAGTGTTCTTCTGTTAATAACAGGGTGATGAATGATTTAAAAAGGTGTTAAGAACTGGGATCTATGTATTTTGCACCTGAAGCTGCCAGATTCGAGACACAACAGTCTCCTGACCCGTTTGTGGGAAATACTGGAGATACTAATAGAGTAAAAGGTAGGAGTGATTCCAGTGTGGAATCTGCATAGGGTGTTTAGCCCCTGTGTGTTCAGCTCTTGTCTTCTTATTAGCAGCAATAAGGGTATGACTTCTTGAAACCACGTTGTTGGCTTGCCGCCAGGCGTCTGCCTGCCTCTTCAGAAAGCACTGCATATGTGGTGCTTGGTAGGTGTCATACCGAATGACAGCATCGTAAGTAAGCAGAGAGCGATGAGCTCTTTCTGAGGGGCAAGAAAGAGTTCCTGCTACTCAGAGTAGGAGTCCAGCTTGCCGAGTTGCGTAGACTGGCAGAAAGTTGCTGCGTTCCAGTTGGAAAAACTTAAGGAAACTTTAAATGCCAAATGTGTCAAGCATAGCAATTACCGGGTATGTTGTAAAGGAATTGAAATCCTTCTCTGAATGGCTGGAAACTAGAGAGAGGAGTGGAATCCTGTGCTAGTGGTTGGACTCTTTTGACCAGAAGCTTGCCTTCAGCATTATCTTCCTTAGTGATTCACTACCTATGGATTAAGTTAAATGAAAGAGCAGTTCTAACTATTTCTTCATATTAATGAGGTAGTGTCTTTGCATTGTCTAGCATCTCTGGGCATTTTCTCGTAAAACAACTTGCTTTTTGCATGTGTCAGGGGGGAAAAAAAGGTCTCAATAAGTGTTTGTCCAAAATACTGGAAAAAAAACCAACCCTATTTCTGACCACTGATAACCTTCCCATCCATGCAGAGGTATTAGTGTTATGATGAAAGTCTGAAATATGTTTATTTCATGTTATTCATAATATGTTAGGCCGTCCCCCTGTTTGCTTTGTGTAGTGAACACGTTGATCTTATTACCGCTCCATTTACGGTTCTTCCTTCAGAGGTGGCAGGGTGAAAGCAGCAATACAAGTATTCTCAGGTTCTGATAAAAGGATCTTATCAAGATTGTTCATGTCCTGTTTGTTTTGCTGTTGATGCCTTTGTAAATTCTGATTTTGACCAAGCCTGTGGGCAATACCCGTTCAAGGGAATATTCTTTTTTTGTTCCCATCTTTTTTTAGCACATGATAAACTTATATGCCTGTTCTTTTTAACTCCCCCACATGTTTAACACTATTGCTTTAATGCCCTGATGATTAGCTAGGTAAGGGAGATGTTTTGTCAAACAAATCACATAACTTTCCAGATTTCTAAGTTTATTTTCAATTACAGAACCCTTGTAGCAGCTTCTAAATCACTGTGTGTGCATCTTCCAAACCTGGGGTCTCTATGCCGTGTGATAGCACTGTTTTGGAATAAGGCTAGGCAGTGCAGTGGTTTTCCAGTGGAAAAGATATTTGGAAGTAGCGTAATTTCTCTTTAAGAGGTAATACAGATAACTTTATTCTTGCTGAATGTAATAAGGCTGGTTTTGTAGAGAAACAGATTGTAGACCAAGATCTACAGCTGGAATTCACAGGACTCAACGGGAAATTACTGATTCTTTTATGTACTTGGTTCTTTTTAGTTCAGCACTCGTTCCTGCTGCAATGGGAAGGACAGTGATGGAAAAGTATCAGAAGCCGTTAATTTCCCTTCTAATTCTTTTGACTTTGCATTTCTCTCTTAAGTGCAATTTTGGGAAGGTTGGTTTTTAAAACAATCTTTTAATAGCTAGGTGTAATTGGAAGATATTATTGTATGGTTGGGTTTTTTCACTCTTCTGTTTTGGGGGTGAATCATCTGAAATGATACAGTTATTAGGTGGAAAATAACCGCAATGTAAGTAAAGTATTTCCTTTTCTGTTGAGTACTGAATTCTACAGAAAGTAAGAAAAGTATTTAGTTTAGGTTGTAATTCGTGGTTTAAGGCTCCTTAATGTTCAGCCTTGCTACTGCCTTTTCTTGCCAGTCTGTCATGTAGCCACAACCTTAAATAAATGTAGATGTTGTTTGACTGAAGAGAAATATTCCTGTGTGCTCTTTCTAGGCTATTTCTCAAGTACTGAAGACTGAAACAGTCCATCCCACGGTTGTTTGTTCCTAACGCCTATTTAAAAGACAAGATAATGTGGGAAAAGTACTGTAGGGCAAAGAGTGGGAACAGTCCGTCAGCTGTATGTTTGTCTACTTTTATGCTGAAGTATATGAAGCGACTTGCTTTCCATTGGAAATCAAGTGACTTCAAGTCTCGTTGAAAAGCACAGGGAGAGAAGTGTTGATATGACCAATTATTGCAGTGGAGTGAGCATGCTGCTGAGTATTGCTAAAAACTACTTATCTGGCAGTTTTTTCCAAAGTTGTATCTAGCTTCACTGTAACAAGTAATTGTTCTGAAAATGTTGTAATTATTGTTGTTTTATAAAAAGTGCCTTAATCTAATCCTCAAATTGGAAATGTTTCACTTTAAATGATAGTTTGATGGTTTCCTACAGATGAAAAAGAAACTTCTGTTGCTTTGGCTATTTGAAACTAGTGGCTCAGAGGTATACATGTGAAAATAATAACTTCAAGTTAATTTCAAGAGATTTCAACTGGTATCCTAAATATAAATAATAACATTGTGAAGTTATACTGTAGCTGAAACCTCCTCACAAGAGACAGATATGGACAACCTGCCCTGGGTCTGATCACGTGTTTAAAGCTAGGTACTAAAGACTTTTCGACACTGGTGTATAATACATTACGCTGTAATAGGCGAAGAATCATAACAGTAATATAGATTGGAAGGTGTCTCTGAAGAAGTAGTCTGGTCCAGTCTTCTGCTCAAAGTGGGGCCAGTTTTGTTCAGGTTGTTTAGGGTCTTGCCTAGTAAAGTTTTGAGTATATTCAGCCTCTTGAGGCTGGTAGAAATAGCAGCTTTGCCTTCCAGCCTCTCAACCAGCCACCAATGTGTTTTGGAGTACCTTCCATCCCACTGTTCAGGTTGTTAAGAAAGATGTTGCTTATTATGGGCACTAAAATCAGCCCCTGAGGGGTGCCACTTAACTGGCTGCCAGTTAAAGTTTATAGTACCAATTTCAACCTTTGGAGCCTGAAGATGCAGCCAGGATCTACCACCTAATAAGTACACTTTTGTGGGCCATATTTAACCAGTTTGGCTTTAAGGATACTACAGGGAGACCAAGTCAAAGGCCCTTCTTCACCCCTGAAGGAAACTTTCAAAGTTTCTGGAACTGCTCTTGCAGAAAGCCTGAATATGAGATCTGTATACACTAGTACAGCTGAATTGTTAAAATTGTCTGAGGGAAATTGTTTAGGGTTTTCTAGTTTCTTTTTGGTAGTGGAAGTGCTGGAAAACTACTTTTTCCAAGGCAGCAGGACAAAAGAAGGAGCAGTTTGAAAGATGGCAAGAGCTCAGTCTGTCTTGTTGCTCTGTTGTGCTGTCTCAGGTAATGAAGCTATTAATACTTTGGAAGAGTAATACTAAAATAGATTTTCTGTGGAAAACTTGTGGTATTTTGATATTTAATTATTTAATATTTAAACAATAGTATAATGCCCTAAAACTTTATCGTGTTTTAATGAAACTACCCTGAGTGATGAAGAGTGAGTTGGTACTTTGGCTTCATTCTCCAGTTGAATCCACCTTTGCTATCTCATCTCTTGTAGCACTTACTTAGAACTGTCTTTGGGAAGTAATGGGATTAAATAGCAATCTTGGGTATTTGTAATAGTGTTTTCAAAAGTAAGTTCTAATATTCTTAGCTGTGGAGGTAATAACTTCATGAGTAAACCCTGAAGGTTGAAAAAATGAAAGGATAAACAGAAGCACTCTAAGCTGCTGCTTCTAAAACCTCAACGTTTGGAATTGTCTTCAAAATGCCTTCATGACTTTCGGGATCCTGATTCATCCTGAACCTGAATATTCAGAACTAATTACTGAGACACTCGTTTATTGAACACATTCAGAAGGAGATGATTGGAATAAACGATGAATACAAAATATATTTTAAGATAAAAGTAGACATTTGTGTGTGTTTCTGTACTTAGAAGGAACAAATTATAGACTATGCATTTTAGACTTCCCCATTTTGACTTGGACTATTTGTGGTGAAAGTGTGCTGATTCTAGTTCTTAATTTCCAAAGTAAATTGGTCTAGAATTAGTTATTTATCTGTCTAGTGTAGGTTCAGTAGGCTGAAGAATACTCCCTCAAAAAAGGGAGAGGAGGGCATTTTTAAGAAAAAGAGTAAGAGATTTCTGTCTAGGCTGGGGGTGTGTGTATGTCTTTATAACAATATTTTTTAATGTGTATGAACTACTTTCATAAATTATTGTTAATCAAAAAAACCTGGAGAAAAAAGTAAAAAAATTACAACCCTTCTCCACTGATTTCCACAGATGTAATTTTCTCTGAGGCTACAGGAGAGTAAAAACCATGAATGGATTAATTTTCACAGTCAGTCATAAAACACCAGAAGCCTTGCAAATTATTTTATTTCTCCAGACTTGAATTAAAACTTTCCAGCAGCCTGTTTGTGCTTTGAATGTACTATATCCCAGATGCGTTATTTTGAAAGGAACCAAGCTTAAAAAAAACCCCAAACCACAAAACCTCCCAAAACAAATAACCCTCCACCTCCTATGTGAGAGAAGCAAAAAACTATCCCCCTGAAAACCATCTAACTCCTGACTATACCTTATACTATTTCAGTTTTGCTTTATGCAGTTGAATATTCATGCCTCTCTTCCTCTGGCAACTGAGTTTGATCAGACCTTTCTGTGCCACTCAAAATAAATTTTCAGTGTCAAAAATGTAGTTTCTGTATATCTCAGTAAGAGCTGGTGGGAAATAGATTCATTTTTCATGAGGAAAGGTTAAAACAAATTCCACCCTGACTCTAAATTAAATACAATAATATGAATTGGTAAGCAAAATATTTATTGGCACAAATTTCTCATGCATTTTACTTCATTGCATCTCTGGAGCATAGTTGTTTCCTAAATCCTCCTGTAGCTCGAAGGGGACTTTTGGAAAGGTCACTGTTAAGTGTTCAGTTCCACACAAATTTAATCTGATCTCTTAAAACTGTCTTTATCTGGTTTGAATTCATAACATACATTAGTTTCCATAAAGGTATTTCTCTGCTTCTACTTTTTTTTTTTTAAGTTGGAGTTGTGTATTTAAAGACTTCCCAATTGGAAGACTGTAGGTGGATGACTATTTCCTGTGCTTCACGAGGTCATGGGAAATTAAAATAAAAACCACAACCCTGATGTTTTATTTCAGGATTTTACTGTATTTGATCTTCTTGCATGTTGCTAGGAAGGCCTGGATGGAACATTTAGGTCTCTTACTCCAGGCCTGCAAATGTAATACGCAACTCTGTTGTATAGTCTTCCCGTGTAATAATCATATGTCATCTTAAATGTAGCCAGGCTTTGAGCCCAATATGAGAACATCATCCTGGATGAAGGTAAATGTAAAAAACAAAACAAAATACACCAAACAAAAAACCCTCAAAGAAAGAAAATAACACTGTGTCAAATGCAAATTTTACCTATCTTAACCCTCAACTCTCACCCAACTTAAACAAAAATATGAAACAAAAATATGTGCTTTGCACAGTGTGTTATGCAGTACTTCAACAATGAGATAGCATTAATTTTCTTGATCTGAAGCCTATGTAGGTAACCCATGTTTTGAACCTCTCCAAGTTGGAGACTTTTTTTTTTTTTTTAGTAGGTGAGAGACTTGTAGAAGCACGGTCTGGGACAGCACTGAGTGGTGCTTTCTGTGTGTAGACATTGAATCTAAATGTAATTAAGGTTGGAAGAAACTTCAGGAGGTCTTTAATCCAACCTGGTTACTCAAGGCTTTATCTAGTCAGGTCTTGAAAACCTCCAAGGGTGAAGGCAGCACAGCATCTTTGGGCAACCCTTCCAGTGCTTGACTCTCCTTATGATGAAAGTGTTTCCCCTTCTTTTGGTCAGAAGCTCTAAGTTTACGTCTGTTGTCTCCTGCCATGCACTGCTGCAAGGAGCCTAGCTCTATACTCAGTGGCTGCCTGAAACAACTGGAAAAAAAGATGTTTTTGGTTTTTTGGCAGAGCAACAACCTAGGCCTGCTTTACTCAACAGAAATAAGAGGTGCTGTAATGAGATTTGAGGCACAGAGGCAGGATAGCCGGGCAGAATGCATACAGCACTCATGCGTGGAAAAAGTGCTGTGGAATAATTGCTGTTCTTCTACGCATAGTCTCTAAGCCAAATACATCAATGACCAGAGTGATAGGCAGAAGCCAAGCAAGCAGCAATTGGGATTCACCTGCCTTCACTGTTCCTTCTCTTAGCACTTTCTGACCTTGCTAATTCTTTTTATGACTCATAGGAACCTCTGCATGTCCTACTTGTCCGCTGTAGTTACTGGTGTGTTTGATGAATTATTTTCCATGCAATATGCAGTTTAGTGTTTGTAGGAACATGGGATTTCAATTGAAGCCTGTGGTCATCTGGACCAATCTCTTCCTACTATATGCACATAGGGTGCATTTAATTGCCTTGTAAAGCTCTACTTTAATTCTTCTCTGTACACTGTAAGAAAATAAGACTGGTTATAGGTCTGACTAAGGAACCACCTAGCTCAGTGTCCTGCTCCTACAATGGCCATAAACAGATATATAGTAAGGAAAAAGAATGTAGAAATCTTATCAGGCATTTCCTGTGAATTAGTTTTCTAGCCTCTTGGCAGTTTTAATCTTCAAGACTTGCAGCATCTGATGAAGGTTTCTGAATAGATAAATTAATTTTCGTTTCTATGTGCCAAGTACTCATTCAGTCTCCCCTTGAACCTGTGGAAACTGTTAGCATACAAAAAATTATTGGGCAACGAGGTCTACATTTCTAAGAACCCTTATATGAGCCACCTTTTTATGATTATTATTTCCTCCTTTTCCCCCAAAAACCTAACGTGGTAACTGTTGGGCTCATGTCGTGATCTCTATGCACTAGTTATTCCAGAGCAAGGCTGTCATAATGGTTAAGAGTAATTTTCTAATTGAATTCTGTTTCATTTGCCGGGATCTCTGGTTTGTTCTCTTGCTCTTGTTTGGCAGTGTGTTACTTACACCCACCAATCTACTGCTGTCCCTTAGGACTTTTTTTTTTTTTTTTTTTTTTTTTTACTGGTAATTTTCCTCGCTCTGTGCAAGCACTTAAACTTTCAGATTTTTGTGGTTCATCTGTTGAGGAAGATGGTTTGTCTGATGTAACCCTTGGCTTAAGACACTGTGGAAGCATACCTGAAGATGAGGGGGTTTTTGTGCTGATCCATTCACATCCGCCACATGTTCCCTTGTAGACTTTTGCTTTTGGAAGTAGGTTGGTCATCCAGGTAGGTTTAGAAATTTTTCATATGCTCTTCTGTTTTGTTTGAGATAGGCCTGACTGTTGCACCACTTTGAGAAGTTCTGGGTCCTCGTCATACAAGTTCTTGTGCAGCCAAGTTCAGGTGACGTCACTAACCAGCTCCTCGTAGTTTACCAGAATTTGTAATAAGGGCAGACTTTTGAAATAAGTATGCTGTTAAAGACCTCTAAAGTGGAAACATAAATATCTTATTGTCTGAACCAACCACATATGGTTGTTCAGTACAAAACAGCAAGTTATTTTATATAACCTGCTCTTTTCTAATGTTTGCTTGAGTTACCAAAACCCAATCTCTTACTTGTTTAGTAATCCAGATAAGAAACCTGTGTGCTGTAACATCTAGAAGTATCCAGGCCCTACCAGATAAACAGTTGGCTTGAGCTTAAAAATGTTGACATTGTTTTTTCTTATATATCTTATCTTTTCATTTCTATATTTTGTTCTGGGGAGAGAAAGGCGAAAATTACTTCAGCGTTGCAGATTGCTGTTGAAACTTTTTTTGCTTGTATGTAAGAATTGCTGAGTATAGACTGAGGCTTCTGTGTCTACAAATTGTATGTGGATAAAGGCTGCATAAGGAGCCAGCTCCTAATGATTGAACTGCTTAAAATAGTTTCTTAATTGTTTACGTAGTGCTTTTTCTCTCACTTTACCTTGTCTTTCAGACCAGCAGCACTAAAGGAAGTTAAACTGACCTATAACTTTTCTAATTGGAAATGGTGGAGAAGTTTTTGATACTGACTGCTAAATTACATGGTAGCAAATGACAAATGAGTTATTTGCAGGGTCTTTTAAGGTTCATATTAGTATACTAAGGTCTTTTTTTTTTTTAGGTTAACGAGCAGAAAACTGTTACCCTAAACCAATTTTTTTTAACAAAACAGCTTTTTCTATCCCCCCCCCCCCTTTTTTTTTTTAAAGAACATTTGTTTTTCTGGCCAGGAATATGAAACTTTTCAATTTGATATGTTTTTCCTGAATTTAAAAAATAAAGTTATTCTTCCAGATCTTTTCAGCTTATGAAAGATGACCTTTATTGCAAAGTTCAGGAGCTAATTAATGTTCTGGTACCCCAAAGCAGACTGTTAAACAAACCTAACTTCAGAAAAGTTCTTAAAACAACAATGGACTGTGAGTAGCCATTTAGAAAGAGGTCTTAAGAATTCTTAGTCTGCTCTAAGAGCTCTTAGAACTCATTTAACCTGAATAATTCTTCCCGGGTGCAATGAACAGACTAGTCAATAATGTGAAATACAATCTCAATTTTTTCTATAAAAGCACTTTTTTGTCTTTGCAGTTTAAGCTAAAAGTTATTCATTATTATTATTGATCAATTAAGCAATGCTTTGCCAAGCCAGAGCTATGCCAGTGCCTTATTAGCCCTAGTTTTTTAAAGTATTTTACGATACCTGTTCTAAGTTTGGCAGCAGTTGTGCTTCTAGTCTGTGTCCCAGAGTGTTAATAACAAATTGAGATGCAGAGCATGTGTATTTTTCACTTGTGCTGATGTGGCTTATTAGTTTTTGTAGACTACATCAAATCCGAAATACTATCATGACTTCAATCTTCACGTTTTCCATAAGCCAAATATCAAAAGTTAAATTGAACACTGGTTAAACAACAGTATTTAGCAACACCTTACTAGTACCTTATTTAACCAATTAACTTTCCTCATCCTATGTTGTATGACACACATTTTTTAGAATGTAGAAACGCAATTTTGGCAAGCGTAACCTGGAGCCCAGTGAAGATTTCCTGCATGTCTACTCCTTTCTTCATACTGGTTTAGTGAGTATTATCTTTTCAGAGGAACCATTTAATGATTAGTAGTTTTTCCTGAGGCTGGTAGCTACTGGAATTGCCTCTAGAACAAAAAATCAACAGCCTGTCTTTCTCCTTTTTTAAACTTTTATTCCAGGAGTATTGTAGGCTTTTACGTAAATAATCATGTAACTTCTTACATACCTAATTTGAATGTTTTCTGTGAACTCTGTTTTGAGCAAAGATCTGTGTATTTTGGAATGTGGGAGGTGGAGTCAAACCTGAAAGTGCTTGGTCCTGTAGCAAATGGTGTTCTAGACCTGTACTAAATGGGTTGTTTAACTTCTGTCTGTTACACAGCCGTGTGTAACGATACCATTTTTTTCCTTCCTGTAAAAGCTCTCAGATCTTTATGTGAAAAAGTGCAATTTAAATTAATGTACTAACTCAAAGATGAAAGATTTAGTTTTTTGTGTGTGTAATGTTGTGCTTCAAAGGGTAATTGTATGATGCTGTCATTTCAGTTAGACAAAAGCTACAAACATCTGTAAAATGCTGAGACACGCTGAATGATTTAGAAACTGAATGTATTGAGAATTTTTGCAGAGCAGTCCTTTGGGTTTGTCAAAGAAAAAAAAAGTGAAGATGTTGTGAATGGAGATATTCCACGTTAGTACTTGATGCCATTTTTCTTTTTTTTAATTACATTTCTTTCTGCTATAGTATGCTGAGAAAGAGATGAAAGGATGTGTTCAGGGCTTACATTATTAGTTTACAGATTTGTCATTTTTGTTCATGATGTTTGAGCATACCACCAAACTGTAGGCTTCTGCTTTGGGGGGAAAAAACGAGACCGGAACAGCATGCAGTCGTACTCTAAAGGATGTTACAGAACTGGGCGTTAGGGAAGTTTGTACTACAGTGGGTGATGGCAAAGCATTGCTGGAAGTCTGACCATAAGGATGTTACGTTAATGAGGCACTTCTTTCACAAAGAAGTCACATTTCTTTCACAAAGGTATTAAATACTCTGTTAGACTCAGAAATGTGACAGTTCTTCAGATTTGGAAATCTACAGCTGAATGTTTAAGTAAGTAGCATGCATTTGGTGTGCTAAGTACTCTAATAAAGCATTCCAGTGAAGTATATTGGAATCGGGCACTTTGAGCATACTTAACAATTAAATTAGGGGCCTGCATTCAGACAGTTCTGAATAATGGCATAGCTGAAGTTCAGTTGGTCCTAACACATCTGTGAAAGAATTTCCTGTCCAGCCTATTTCTCTACTCTTTTGATTTGTTACTACTTGAAAGAATTGAAAAAGGACAGAGTCCTTAATACTTATTAATAAACTCCTATGGCTAGAAAGACATAGAGACCCTAAAGGAAATTCTTTCTGAAAAGGGAAATAAACTAAAAATTAAGAAAACTTGTAGCGTGAGTGCACATAAAGATATCTTGTATCCTGCTGAAGATGATGTGCATCATAATTATCTTGCATGAAATAAAGATACCTCAGGCAGTTGACTTCTACAGCAAAATGTAGAAGTTATTTTTAGCCTGAGGCAGAAATTGAGGAGCATCTCATTATCTGACAGTCGTCTTTAGTCTAAAACATAAATGGGTGTTTTACTATAATCCCATTTTGTGGGTTTGCTTCTTCCTTTCAATTAAAAAAAAAAATGGGCTTGTCAGGTGTCAGATCAGTTTTTGTCAAACTCTCCTGGAGGCTATTTGAACGCAGGTGTTGCTAAGCAGCTCAACACTAGAAACCACTTCTCATAGCATGTTACATTTTTTATAAGATGCAAGAGTGTTTGAGAAGCAAACCAAGAAATTAGAAATGCATATATTAATGTGTTCACACATGCATGAAATATTCCCAGCTACCATTCTGCCTGA
Organism: Gorsachius magnificus; assembly: GCA_034008185.1. Taxonomy (NCBI): domain Eukaryota; kingdom Metazoa; phylum Chordata; class Aves; order Pelecaniformes; family Ardeidae; genus Gorsachius; species Gorsachius magnificus. Next base: position 174,059,889 of record CM067081.1, read on the forward strand.
AATATTCCCAGCTACCATTCTGCTTCCCTTTTTGATTCTTCATAATTTTTTTGTGTGTTCTGTTTATTTGGAAAGATTTGGAGGTTGTTCATGTGTTTGTATGTTCTAAAGCTTTCAGCACTTACTGCTAGCTGGCTCAGAGAGACTGGAAACTGAGATCTGAAGCCTGAATTCTCTACACTGTAAGCTATCAGTTAATTATCTATTCCATTATGATGAGCGTAGACGTCCCTACAGCTTTTCATAAGCTGGTGCAACTTACTAGTTTAGGTTGAGGATTGGTGGTGTTCTGCTTTGAGATCCCACTTTGGTTGATCTGGGAGCATCGTGATGGTGCTCGTGCACTGCTGTACTTGTGGTTAATAAATCACGCTGACCTAACCTGGCTCCAGCTACCAGTACTGGGAAATGTGGGTATGCAAATGTGATGAAGTGATGTTCAAGCTGACTCTCAGACCTTTGGATGCCAGTGTTGCTTCCCACTTCCAAGAGTTTAGTGGACTTGCCACTACATTGCATAAGTACTGCTATGTTTTTAAATCCATGCAGATTTTGCATTGATCCGTGTGCCTGAGGTCTGTGTGTCACAGACCTTAATTTGGAAGCAGCGATATTACAAAGAGTAGCTTTTGTACCACTTTGGCAGAATGGAATGGTAGAGATAGATCTGAAAATGTGTTTCTGTCCCTTTAAAATACCTTCTTTAAATTTGGGGTTTTTTAAATTTAAAAAAAAAAAGTAGATTTACTGAAATTGTAGTAAATAACAAAAAAGCCTAAACTGAAGGATAAATTCAAGGTGTGGCGATCCCTTAACATGTTACAGAACTTCAACAAAGATCACAACTATCCTGATACTTAAAAAAGCAGATGATAAGGACTGATAGCTAACTATAGACATAGTTTAGAAAAGAGAGTTTTGTGGGTTTTCTTCTCGGTTAGAACTACAGGTAGCACTGTCTGTAGAGAATTGATGAACACGATAAATAATAAGCAGCTTACTAAACAGAGGTATAAGAATGGATTATTTATGAGTAATGTCATCCTCAGTTGTGATAGGTTTTATTAACAAGCAAACTAAAAGCTACTGAATGTTCAAGTGCCCAAGCTCATGTTTTTGGCTTCATTACTACCATCATTGATCATTATACTTTATTAGAACAAATTAAATTCCCTTTGCTACTAGAACATCAGAACTTTAGTCAATAACCTAACGTGAAGAAAACTGTTATTTTTTTGGTAATATTTCCTATGTGATTTTCTTCTGTGTCATCCATTGGTTTATTTTTATCTTCATTTTCTTTTGCTGTTTTTTGTCTGTTGAATGCATGATGTATCCAGTGCTCATACTTACATATGAGATGGTGTTTATAGAGCCTTTTGGGTTTCTTCATAATTCTGAGACTGAGATAAACTTTTTTGAAGAATCCTGGAAAAAAACAGGCTGGGTTGCAGTCAGCGTTAACTGCTTTAAATCTGCAATGACTAGGTGACTGGATTCTCCCTTCATTTTCCAAAATGCTTGCGAAATGACAGACAAAACTTGTACTGGAAAAACAGAGGCAAAGAGAAAGTAGAGCGGCAGAATTTGAGTGTGAGAAGGGAGAAGAAAAGTGTCCAGTCAAGGTGTGTATACAGTGGTTTTTAATTACAGGTTTTGAAATGGAAAGTATGTTGCAGGCATTCTTAAAACACAGGTGACCAAATTTTAGTTCATGTAAATGTATGTGAACCCAAGCTAAAATGTGAAAATTAGCTTGGTTACGTTTATATGAGCCAGTATTTAAAACGTGCAATTTAAAATGTACCCCTCTATTCCCCCATGAATCTGAGAAATTGAACTGGTAGTATTTTACGTAATTAATAGTTTAGTGTAGTGTTCTCAATCTGAAACAAAAGCTAAAGATACTTTTTTGGTTGATTTGCCACAGTCATTGGTCTTGCATAGCAGGACTCCGGTTGAAGTTCGAAGGGACTGTATGAACCGGGATCTGTTGCTGGATTAGTATTTTGTCAATATCAAAAGTTACTGATTAGCAAAAGGGAAGCAAGGCCTGTAAAATATTTTTTCCACAGTTCTAAGTGGAATTTTTTTCCATTATCATCTGCTTTTACCCAGCTTTCAGAACTCAGATTCTTTTCTCTTTGTGCAGGGATGGTTCTGTTTATTAAGAAGCTGCACTAATAAAGCATGAATTAATCCCCTAAAAGATCATAGTATAGTGGGGGAGGGGGACTGTATTTTTTTTACCATTAGGATTTGTGTTCAGAGAAAAGCTTGAGAAATAAATGAAAATATTTTTCTTTTCTTTCTAAGTGCAGCTTAGATATTGCTGATATTAATACTAAAATATTAAATTTAGATAATTAACAATACAAACATTCTGAAAGAGCAGTTAGTTTTGAGTTATCAACACAAAAGTAGACAGAGACTGATGAAATATGAGAGGAGTATCTGACCAGGGAATCATGAAATGCATTTGCTAATGAGCCTTGCATTCATGGGAAAGGCTGGCCTTTCTCCTCTCTAAATTACAGTCAGCACTCAAATGTTATACTGGGATCTTCTAGTTGATCACAGCTCAAAATACCTGTTGCTTATTTGATTCCGTTTGGATGACACTGAAGGAAAGGCTAATTTTGCAACTGGACAAGACTATAGAGATTGCATAGAAGCAGGAGCCCGTGTACCACTGTAAAGAGGTTTCCATCAAGGATGTTTATAACAGATGCTGCCTTATGTCTGGAATTTAGCCTGGACCGTACTTCTAGTTCTCTTCATGTGTACAAACTATTTGTGAGCCAGCATACTATGAACTTCATAAATGGCTGGGTGTAAGAAGTATGCTTTGAGGGAATGGTACTGGTCTGAGGAACTGCATATGCTGAACGGGATGTGCAGGAGCGCGTTGGGTGAGGTGGGCAGCAGCCTGTCCAGGCAAAGCAGCTGAAAGAATTCAGTGGTAGGTCACAGATGTTTGTGCGTGGAGGTAGCCACCTAACTCTGAAATCAACTCTGCATCTAGGCTTGAACCAAAACAAGTGCAGCTGATTTGATTTGGAGAGCGTTGGCTTTGAACCGGCTATGGGTACGAGGCAGGGCACAATTTCTGTGTGATAGGCAGGCCTTCCAAAGAAGGCTTTATATCCCATGTTCTGTTGGCTCCTTGTTTTTTACGTATAGAGGAAGCTTTTTTGAAAATAGAGTTTTTGCAGTTTACTTGGCTTGTAGTTATGGAAATCTGTACCTTAAAATATTTTGCTCTGACAAAATTACGATTTTTCTAGTCGGTGTTTTCACGAGTTAGCAGCTGCTGGTAGAGGTTGATTTGAAACGTGCAACCGTAAGTGAAAGTGAAAATTTCTTGAAAACAAAAGAAAATAATTAATCTTATTTTTTTTCACTTTTTACTTTAAAGTACTTGATTAAAATTTTAGGTGTCATACATCATGTCTGTCAGAGGACATTCCCTTAATCAGTTGTAGCTGCAGGCTTTATTTAACAAGAATAATCTCAAAATGGCATGTTCAGTCATGCCTTAACTGTATGACAAACAAAATGCCTGAAGCCGATAGAGATAACAGCAAATGGGGACTATCTCCTAGCAAAGAGGCACTGGCTCATTAAACAATCATGTTCACCCCTGGTATTCCAACCCTTTCTTTCCTTTCTTCCCTCAAAATTCTGGCATTGCCAGATACTGGCAGTCGTATGCACTAGTAATTAAGAGGAGAAAGGATGTGAAGCCTATATGCCCGAATGAGTTCATTTGAGGTAAAAATACGTGATATCAGTACAACATTTCTCATTGATCGTTGAGAGGATTTAATTTGTAGTAAATCTTTTTTCCAAAATAGAACGACAACAAAAAACCCCACTTACTGAGGGGAACAAAGGGAGTAACCTATTTAAAGTGCAAGCAAGCAAGCTTCAGAAGTCCTTATTCTTTTTGTGTCTCTGAAATGAAGGAAGGTAGGAGGGTGGATAAAAAGCTAGAATAATCTCTAAGATTCAGTTTTAAAGTTTATCTTTTAAAGGGGAAATAAAAGGACGGAGGGAGCTGTATTTGAGTAAAGGCTCAAATGCTTGGCTTCGTTTAGAGCAAGCGGATAGATTTTCTTTTTTGCAGAAGTAGTTTGCCTTTTTGATTTGTCTCCTAACCTGATCCTCCATTTGTCTTGTTTCTGACTAATTTTTGTTAATAGCCGGTTAGGCACTGTGTCTACTTCTGTAATCAATGTATGATTTATTGTTTTTCATTCTCTGCCATATCCAATTTAATTAAGTGAGACTGACTGTTTTCATTACTCTGGTAGCCATTTAATTTTAAATTCACCATGACTATTGGGTGTATAGTTCTAGGGATTTATTTCTTATTTATTGCTTTAGATCTTCATTCTTAGCATGAGTTTGTAATGTTTATGCAAAACTATGCTTGTAGGGGAATTTTTATTAAATTACCTTTTGAAGTTTTAATGGGTTGGGTTTTTTTAAAGACTGTGTGCTGGGAACTTGAAAATAAAACATCCTTTCAGCCTGTGAATGTGTATTGCATGCCTTGGACTTTTTTTTTTTTTGTTTCCAGGTATGTCTGAGGTAGAACAAAGGTCAAATGTTAACCATCTCCTCAAGTTACGTTTCAGATTAAGAAGACATGAATGTCAGGAATTTGCAGGATTGAGTTTAGTGAGGCCAGTAATGTCAAACTATTAGCTGAAAATGTGAGCAGGGGGAGAAGGGAATGTGGCAAGAAAGGGGGGGGCGAGTGGATTTTTTGGAGATATTTAAATACGTTTCACCCAGAACAAACAACGTGTTACAAGGGGTCACAGAACTGGTAGTGTTGGGATGAAAAAGCATGTGTGGATTTTGCTTTTAAATTAAAAATCAGTTTACTAGTTGCAAAATGGTTCGATTTTGAACAAAATAAACATTTGCTGTTTGGGGGGGGTTTTCTTGTTCTTATTTTTGCTCAAATGTTTTAACACCTTTGAAAGTCTGCAATATAAATAGGTAGAAGTGTAATCATGGATGTTTAGTGTTTGGTCTGGTTTTTTTTTTTTAACCTTTAATTTTTTTTAAATTTTTTTTTTTAATGAGTGCTTTTTACTTTAAAGACCAATCCTCTTCAAAAGATGGAACCGTCCTTGAAAGGTTGGTTTATTTCTAAGAGCTTTATAAAAAGCCATTTATCTCCAGAAGGCTCTTTTTATTGTTCGGAACATAATCCTTACCTCTGAATGTTTCATGTAGTGGCCAGAATGTTTTATACACAGTAGTTGGATTGAATCTCTTGATCTTTAGGGAACATTGGACGTGAAGATAGCACTATGGCTGAGTCAGTTCTTGATGAAGTATGGCTAGATGTCTTCTGCTGCTGTCAGCTGATCCAACAAGAACTTGTCAGGAAATTCAGTCCACAGAGTCATGTTACATTTAAACTTGCTTCTCTGCTGGAGTGACTTATGTTGTTGGTATGTCATCAGCAACAGCACCAAAACCTGGGCAAAAGATAACAAGAAGGAACAATTCCCACTCAACTGTTTTAAAGTATTTGGAGGGAGAACTACAAAGCGGAGACTTTTTAAAGTTGTGGGTGTTTTGTTTTTTTTTTAAAAAAACTGTAGTTCATGCTACAAGATACTTAAATGTGCCTGTAATGAGGCAGAAGGAATTGTCATTGCCCACTTACCCATTTCAGACATTTGACAGCTGCCTGGTTAGTCCCCATAAAAAGTCCTTTGATAGTTGTCCCTTGATAGTAAATAGCGAGGGGGGAAGGTGTTGTGAAGCTTACACACTAGAAATCACTGTGCTGTACCTACTGGTAGAGTACTGTAACAGGAATGGGCACGTCGCTTCCAGATATTAATGTCTCCTAGGAAGGTTAAGTGCAGTCTGTTTTGAGAAACAAATAAAATTAAAATACACTGAACTGTGTGCTTTTTTACTTGAGCTGAATTTGAGGGTAGCTTTAATTCCCAAGACAGGCTTTACCAATTTTATTTTATGCTGCTATGATTTGGCAAAAGATTTTAATTATTTTTGTCTTTAGTAAAAATTTTGATAAAATATTTACTATCTGGCATAGGTCTGCTTTTGTCAGTACAGCCACTGCTTACTGTAGTTATTGACTGCAGGTTTATTTGTTTTCATTAAACAGTCCTTTCCTGTCTGAGTGGTACATTTGGGAAAATCATCTTGAGAAGTTAGTTTATAATGAAAATACAGTTGGCCTAATGTGCCTTGTTGTACACCAAATAATTGTGAAAAATAAGTTTAGTGGTGGTAAGTATCTTTTGGACTTCAATAAACAATATATTTTGTAGACAAATCCCACATCCAGTTTATGAAATTTTGTAGAATTCATATTTGTATTATCTTTACTTGTATCACCTTTCCTCAGAAGTCACAGAATCACAGAATGGCAAGGGTTGGAAGGGACCTCGGGAGATGATCTAGTCCAACCCCCCCTGCTAAAGCAGGTTCACCTAGAGCAGGTTACACAGGACTTCATCCAGGCGGGCTTTGAGTATCTCCAGAGAAGGAGACTCCACAGTCTCCTGGGCAGCCTGTTCCAGTGCTCTGAAAGCAGCCTTTCAAAATCAGGGGGAAAATGGGTGTGAAATTACTGTTAGTGTAGGTTGTTATGGAGCTAGGTCTTATTCATGCGTACTGGAAAGACAATTGGACTCATACATCCAGTATAGCTTTTCAAACGGCCTTCATTGGACTTATTTCAGTGCCATGCAAAATGAACAGGTAAATGTGTCCCCCTTGGCTTCTCACTAAGGTCATGCAGCTGTATGCAAGGACTGGATTTGTAGAGTATCTATGTGAAAAGCATGCATATTGTCTCTTATCTTTAGAAGATGAGCAGGGTTGCTAAGTATATGGGTTGATAACTTCTTTCTTTATTGGGAAAGTAGTGGTAAAAGTAATCTTTGTGGTTGTTTTTCCTCTACAGCTTTTAACCCATGAGTCCCATTTCTTCTTTTCCGTAAATCTGAGAAAGTTGCCATTCTCAGTAGTAATAAAGCTCTTAGAAATTCCATAGTGGAAGGCTAAGAAAAGAAGAGAGCCAATTAATACACACCAGAAGGATACGTAATGTGAGTGAATGCATCGCCAGAAAACAATAGGAAATAATTCATGCAAAGGAGAGAGATTTCTGAGTTTGTGAACTCTGATCTGATTTCAGGGAACCATCAGATCACAAATCCATTGGAACCTGACCTTTATTGGATTTGGTGCATTCAGAACTCCTTGCTCAGTATGGAGTCTTTGTCATGTGCTGCGTGGTATGAGTTGTGACTTGACTATACATATATGTGTGTATATGTAGCCAGTAGAGTAAGATTTGGAACAGTAAAGCAGTAAAGAAACCTTTGGGTAGGGCAGCTCACTTTTTGGAAGTGAGTAGCTTATTAAGCAAATGTTACAGGAAGAAGTATAAATCTATCCAGATAAAGTGTGTGCATTTTAAACAGTCCATCTTTCTCTATTCTCCTAATGAATAATAATGTATCAAATGGCTGTTTCAAAACCAGAAACTTTGGCTTTTAAAAGCTCTTCCTTTGCATATTTTAGGAGAACTTTTCTACATTCTTCTTAACAAATGCATCTGATTACTTGTTTGCTTGGATTTTTTTTTTTGCCAAATTGTTTTCTTCTGCGTGGTTTTTTTGGATGCATCTTTGGATTTGTGCCTGAATCCTTCTTTGCACAGAGCTTTGAATCACAGAACATTTTGCCTCAGTCATCTTAGGAAGGAAGTATTAATCTCAGCTGTTGCCCAAATGTAAGAAAAAATAAAAGCCAAGTGGACCCTGTGATTTCCAGTTTGGGGGGGAGTGGGGGACAGGGCACAAAAAAAGAAATCAAACCACCCCACTGGCTCTGTCAATGCATAGAAATGTTGGTTGAAGGGGGCATTTGGAAGTCTCAGAGTAGTACTTTCAGCAGCCATGGATCAGGTCAGCCGTGGCTTTGTCTTGCTGAGGCTTGAAAACCTCTAAGGATGGAGGTTCCACTATTTCTCTGAATAGTCTGACCCAGGGCTGTACTGCCCTTTCATTGAAATGTTGTTCCTAGTGTCCAGCTGGGGTTTTTGTACCCCTTGGTGTATCATCTGCTGGTTCCGAGAGGAGCCTGGCTCCATCATCTTTGTAACTAACCTTCAAATAGTTCTAGGTTGCTATTAAATTGCTCCTTGACTTCCTCTTCAGCAGACTAAACAAGCCCTTCTTCATGTGCTCTTTCTCTGTAGACCCTCCCTAGTTTCTTCTTCTCCTGTTCACTTGGTTCCCTTGTTTCAGAAATTACTCCGATTTTCTACTTGAATCATGTTTTAATATGAGTAAGGGGAGTATAAGGCATTGTTTATTATTTTTGTCCTTTCTACTTGCGCTTGTTGGTGAGCAGAAGCATATCTGAGAAAAGTTTCTTTTTGTTGGTTCTCCTTGCTGGAGATACCGGTCATCAGAAACATATCAGAGAGAGTGTGGTTTGGTGGGGTTTTTTAAGGAAAAAGAAAGAATGAAAATTACATTGAGGCACAGATAATTCTTTCTCAGAAGCTAGTTAAAGTTTACATTTTTCTCAGATCGTTTTCTTTCCAGAAGTTTCAGAGGCCTAGGGAGCTTAATTAATTCAGCTGTTCTTTCAACGATGGAATCAAGATGGATCCAGAAAGGATATGTCCAATACAGTAATTCTAAGTAGGAAATATTTTTTTAGGTTGTTCTTCATTCTTTAAACTGAAGCATTTAAGTTGCTAACAGAACCAAAAGATTTTCTAGTAACAAAAATAGTGGTTTTTTGGATAGATATGCATTCACATATTTCTGGTATTTTAAAGAATTCTGCTATTGCTCACAGCAGCCATCTAGGAGACTCATAATCGTGGCAAACTATGGAATGCATATACAACTATATCTGTTCACCAGTTACAGATAGCTGAGGTTTAAATTCGAATGTGAAAACAGCATTAAATGCTTATTCTGACCAGTAGGAAAATAGCATAACTTTTCAACTCATCTTTAAAAAAAATACTTATTCCAGTATTTTAAGAAGAATATTTGTTCTTTCTTAAAAGTTTTAAGAAATGTTTAGAGAGAGGACGGACTGCATAGTGGGGTTTTTTCAGGATGGTTTTGGAAGTTGAATGATGCTACTGTTTGTGAAGCATCACTTGGCTTGGTGTTTTCAAGAATAGTGTTTTATTTCCTTGGTTTCCTTTCAGAAAGCCAAATTCTAAATGATGTGTCCAAAGAACTGAACTGTGTGTGTGTATATATATATATATATTTTTTTTAGCTTCCCTTAATGGACAGTATGAATCCTCAAACATTTACTTTTTGTTAGCAAAGTTCTTCTTTGTTCCTGGGTTGAAAATAAGGTCCATCCTTTTGATTTTGATTTGACTCTTTAGTCATGCTGATCTTAAACATATACTTGGGCAATACAAAAATGAGATCTGCACTTGCTTCGTTAATCAGAATGGTGTGGAATGGCTTGTTTGTGAATAAAGGCTTGATCTGGTTGTGGAGCCCAAAAGCAGTCTGGGAAAAGCTCAAAGTAATGTTGTCAATGTTCTATTTTTATTTATCAGTAAAGCATGAGCTAAGGAACAGGAGTTGGCTGTTGAGATGCCTAAAAGTCTTTGACAGTCTGAGGGAGTTTCTCAAGGGGCATGCGCAGGTTGGCTCTGTCTTCCAGTAGTGAATAAATGTGATGTCCGTAATGTAATATTTGTGGATGGGATAAGGCTCAATAGTGTTCAGTAATAATGTTAGAGTAGTCACAGAATCGATTTGATTTTTTTGGTCTGCTTCCCAAATAAAGCTACATAAGATGTTTTCTCTCCCCCCTTTTCTTTGTGACTCGTGTATAAGAAAAGTTGTTGGTTCTTGTTTTGTTTTTTTTTTTAAACTATTTTGCTATTAAACTAAAGGACGTGTGAGAATCCCCAGGAATCAGCCACTTCCCAAGAATGTGACTCCTGAAAGATGGTCTGTTCTAACATACCGCTTCTGCGGCCATGATGTGCTGCACGTCAGAGTAAATTAGAGCACAGCTTATTCATTCTCCTGCTACATCACAGGAGTTGGATTTTGAATACCCATTACTCCTTATTCTTCAGACTTCATTAATAGTTTCGGACCACAAGTAAAGTTCTAGGTCACTGGCCCTTTCCCCGTTAGTGTTAATGGAGCCCTTTTTAAGTCTACTGGAATGTGAAGAATGAAGTTTTACTTCCTTTTTTGGGAACTCCTAATTTTTGCCAGTTGTATGATTACTTCAAGCTTCTGCATTGCTTTAAGCAATAAAAGAGTAACACTAATTTATTTACTATGAATAATTAGAATTTACAACACAAAGAAATGACATTTAAACCTTAGACTTTCAGGAAACTAATTACCATATATATGAAGATTCCCTAGAAGATGGGAACTGAATGCTGAAATTTGATTTAATGAGACTGTTTTAAGTTTGTTTTTTATGTTTAGGCCTGTTTTTATTCTGATGCCCTACTGATAGGCTGAGGGGAAAAGTCAGATTGGAGTGAACAAAAAAGAAATTACTTTAAGACAAGCATGTTTCAAATCCTATTAAAAAAAAATCAGGAATTGGATTTGAAATTGAGATGTACAGTTCCAATCCTTAATGAATAATTATCTTTTCAAATGTCAGTTTAAAACTAGCAGCTTCAACTTCAAATGTCGTTGGATTTTACAAAGTTAGATTCTGTAGTAGTTTTGAGATGTACAAACAGGTTTAATTTGGTTTAGAAACAGTATTGCAGTAAGTATTTTTCACTTACCAAAAACCCCTCACATTATCTTATTAAAATGGACTTTGCATGTTGATGGTTGTGTTTTGCAAAGAAAAAGATCAGGAGGAATGCGAATGTTCTCTTTTTTTCTGTGTGTGACTGTATCCAAGTTACTATCCGTAACCCAGGTTTTGTTCTGCGGCGAACTAATTTAAATCCTCCTAGGAATGCACAGTATCCTTGCCAAAGGGTTTCACAGAGCAATTGAAAGCTGTGTTTCAAAATAGGCATTCTTTACAAATTCTTCAATTAAAATTTGTCTTTAAGAATAGACTAGAATAGTGCATGTGCTTTGTGGTAAATAGAGGTAAATGTTTAGTCTGCCCTGTTGAGTAACTGAAAGCTCAGCATGGTTAGCTTTGCCAGTAGTGCAGCTCAGTGGAGGGTGGCATTTGACGAAAACCACAAATTAAAGCACTGTAGGAGTGTAATAAATAAAACAAGCTGTTGGACTGAGTAAGAGGAAAACAACAAAAAAAAAATCACAATTCTTGTATCTTTTTTTAAAAGATTGTAAAAAAGTAATGTATCAAAGCCAGCATAGTCAGCTGAATCCCCAGTGTTTCCAACACTTTGCTCCACACACAGGTAGATGGTTCCACCGGTGGCTTTCAGATCTTTCCTCTGGAAGCACACAGCAGCATCTGTTACTGAGATCTGTGACCATTACAGACTGGGTTGGACCTGCATTCATCTGCCAGAGAGATCCGCAAGGGAGCGCCTGCTTTAGACTTGGGTTGTGGTCAGCCATCAGCGATGATGGTGTTAGTACTGGGTTTTGTGCCCCTTGCTTGTCTTTCTCACTTAAAGTAGTTACTGGTAGTGAGTGTGCTGTTAGCCCATTACAATGCAAAATAAGGGGTTTGTTTCAAACAGCTGATTTGGATACTTTAAATGAATCCTTTCAGTTCAAAGGTCTGGTAGCATGGCCGTGGCCAAGTGCTACATTTCATTTGGAGGATCCCGTCTCATTTAAATGTGCCTTTTTTTCCTCAAATAATGATTTGGTCATAATCTAAGTCATGTTGTTCGTCTTTCTGGTTATTACTATGCTACATGGATGAGTGCTTGCCATTAGGAGTACACGTTCAAGAAGTGTTTCTGTGTTCTGCCTGCTGGAAACAGAGTAAGTATTCATGTCAGAAGAGGACTTTCCAGGGAGTTAGTTCATCTCCAGTAAGTATAAACATTTGGAAATGAGCATGTCCAGATAACTAGCACTCAAAGCGGTTGACCAAAGTGGTCTCTGGTCCACGAATACAGATTTCTAAGAAGTCTTGGAACACTGGAGAAGTTTTCAGAGAATTTGAGTATAAAATAATGATTATAATTGAAAAAGCAAATCCAGAAGCATAGATCTAGATCAGCAGATGCTAGCTGGATAAATGTCAGTTCCAGGTAAATTAGTGGGAGATCTATTTTATTCAGTTCCCTTGACTAAGGAACAGGCAGTGTAATTTAGCAGATCTTTTTTTCCTAGGATTTTAACTGGATCTTTGAGACTTTCATCGCAGAGTCTATTGTAGTCTTGTGAATAGCTTGCGTTAACAGGAAGGCAGAGGTTGTCAGAAAGGCAGTAATTTTGACTAATCAAGCAGGGAAAATGGATATGGATCACAGCTTCTTCACTAGATACAATAGGCTAGGAGTAATTGAAGTTAATACTCTGGTGCAAACAATTGGATAAGGTCAAGAGGGGAAAAACATAATTTAAGAACTGATGCTCTTTGCTTTTAAAAAAGAAAAGAAAAAGTCTATACATCGAAATTACTTAAGAGCAGTTGTCCTCATTCAGGGAAACATTCCAGCCATCCCAGCATCCCTTGGCAGGGATGAGCGGGAACGTGTTTGAGAGCAAAGCAGGTGTAGAACAACCTTTTCCTTTTTCTTTCTTTTTTAATACCGTTACCTTCCCAGATTAGAGCAATATTCTGTTTAAGGAGTTCTTGATGCGTGTGCCCGTGTCTTCTGATGAAGAGCTGGAGTGCTGCAGTCCCATGCGTGCTGGGTGGTGCGATAGCAGAATCGCCTGGCTTCTTACGCCTGCTTCTTCCCGTTTGCTGTGCAAATGCAGATGGCTTATGTGGGACATATGCGTGAAGGTTAGTGAGGAGAAATAGGTTGTTGGTGCAAGTTGTTATCCTTATTTGTTCTACATGTTGCCACTGCAACTTTTCCTGCGAAGAGCTTAATGTTATAAAATCCTAGAATATAAGGCTTCGGGTTGCTCTAGGCCTTTTTATTTTGTGTGTGGCTTTTTGTTTCTTGGGGTTTTTTGTGTAATGCGTTTGTTGGTTTTGCAACAAAATCTTAATGAGATGCATAGGTGAATCAGTCTGCTTCTTATTTGCAAGGTGATTTTTTGCTGTCACTGACCCAATAAATTGTTTATAGAGTTAACTGGACGTTTGGGAGAAATCCTTTCTTACAGAATTTCGTATGAGTGGTGAATGACAGTGAAGGCCTTTGTGGGTGTTTGATACGACAATGCATAGATGTGCTTATGTCTGCCTGCCTTGTCTATGCATTTTAGAAACAGTCTTCAAACAGAAACCATAAATTGAAAAGCAGCTACAGAAGAGAGTCAGAGCCTTTTATTATCCCAACTCCAGTTGATAAGATACTCAATTATATGTAAAACAAAGATAGCCAAATGTTAACCTAGCTGTTTCACATTTTCAGGTTCACAGCCAGAAAAGATCAGGTCAGACTTCTATTGCAGGTATAAACTACTACAGCTTAATTAACAACACCTTCTTTTTATCTTATTACAAATCCATGTCAGATGTACAATAAAAAAAACCCCATGGAAGTGTGAATGGAGCGCTAATTGTTTTATGAAAAAAGACAGATTAAGAAGTCCAGCTTACCTTGTATCTCCATCCTACTCATTTGTGTTGCAGTTTTCTTTCGGTTGCAGTGGCCCAGCTGCGTGTGGAGCCAGGCTGTAAGAAGGAGCATGTTAATCCACTGTCCTTGACTACTGGTGGGCTTTTTACCCTTGGGAATCATAACGTGGGGCTATGCCAGTATGTGGCATGGTGGTGAAACTTCTAGCGGCTGGCTGGCTGAGCTCTGTAGTAGTCCTATTGTTGCTACTTAGAGTAATAGCAACCATTCAGGTTACAAGGGGAAAACTGTTCTGTAGCCCACACAACCTGCAGGTTAAAGAAGTCACCTTGGCCATGTGTCAGAGCTCTGAAATGTGAATCAATAGTTTGTTTCCCCTTAAAAATAGATTTTGTTTACTACTATGGGGGACACTATTTATGTCCCAGAATAGTTAATAGTGTTCCACATTAGTATGTCCTTTTAGATGAATACTTAAGTATTTCTCTGGCATGAATTGCAGGGGTTTTAATGTTGTGAGTGTTTAACCTTTTCAATGTCCAGGCTGCTTTGGATCCTTGCTTTTACCTGACTTGCCTGTGGTGACCCTGGCACTCATTTGATCCTATAGTTAGCTAGACCAAGGGGTACAAAAGACTATTCACTTTTTATAGAGGTAGCTTTCTGCTAGTAAATTACTCTGATGTGGCTTGCCAGTGCCAGGGGAGGTGGTGCAGAGGGCTGGTAGATGCCCATGGGCAAGAGCGGGAGAGTTGGGAGTACGGCTGAATGGACACAGGCTAATTTAAGCTGTTGTGGAGCCTCAGCCCTTGTCTGTCATGTTGTTAAATTTGTTAGGAATCTTGGGGGAGGGAGAAGTCTTGTTTTCTTGGCTGGAAAAAGCAATTGCAGGGGGGCATGTGAAAACAAAAAATAGGAAGTAAAAATAAAATCAAAGCAATGCAGAGTTATTTCAGTGTCCAAATAAAGTTTGGCTCAACTTTAGGGTGAAGGTTCAGTTCTGATTCTATCTGGAGTAGTTTCCTTTCTTGAAATTGTCTAGTGTCCTTACACAGTTAGTCGTAGACATGCAGAGAGACTTTTTATTTCCACATTGTTTTAATAGTGTTGGAGAGACTTTTGGATTCCTTACTCTTCCAAATCTAAAAATCACGTGTCGGGGAAGGGGAAGGGTTTTAAATATTTATGGACAAAAAATACATATATATATATATATCTATCTAAAACTTACTGCTAATGCTTGTATATTTTAGTGCAGGTGCTAAAAGGTTAATAGCTAGCCTATCGCTTCTATTGTATCAAGAGTTTTTTTTTTCTCTGACCTAAAGCAATGTTAATTTCCATGTAAGGAAGAATGTCTGCAGGAGCCAGTGGTATTTACTAACTGCGCCTGTGAAAACATTCCTTTTCACCCTCAGATGCTCACTCAGCCTTCTGTTTTCCAAGTGACATTATTACAGGCTTTAGCTTGTAGTCTGAGAAATTAAAAGCACGTTTTAGTAACATGAACAGCAGAATTCTTAGCCCTGACTCCTCCTTGGATGCTTCCTCACTTACGTTCCCCTGTTTTGGATTGGAGTGCCACTGTAGCAATGGCTGGGGGATTTGTTGTTGGTTTTCGTTTGTTTGTTCGCCTTTTTTTTTTTTTTTTCCTTTTTACAAGATGAAGACCCCTGCTGGAGCATCACTTTATCTGTGGAAGTTGTTTTTTTCTTTTTGTCATTAAGATTCTTCAAACTGGATTTTTTTTTCTTAATGTAAAATATCGTTTGGCTGCAATAGGTTATTGCATGAGGTGAATTGAGCCCTGAATCCCATCGCCAGTGTTGTCAGCTCATGCTAATTCCTCTCCTTGTCCTTTTTGGTCAGAGTGAAAGGCTGTGGGCTTGGGCACATGAATGGCTCAGGGCTGCTCCATGGTAACGGTGTGAATGCTCCTACCCTGTGGTACCTACAGGATATGTAAAATTGTTTACCTTTCTTTCACTGGGGGATGGTAAAGCTTGAATTACCTTGTGTTTACCGCAGTTTGGTCTACAGAAAACACCGCATATGAACAGTTACCATGGAGAAGACGAGATGCACGTTAATTTGTGTGTCAGTCTTAACCTTAACCTCATGCTCTCTTTGCACTCAATAGTAAATGGGGGGGAGGGTTGTCATGGTCCTTTTATTCTGTGCCTCAGCAAGGGAGACCCTTGCCAGTGCAGCACCAAGCAACGCACGGACCTGGAGCACAGAGCAGATCCATGTGAGCATGTAACAAAGTTTCCTGAGCATCCTTAATGGATAGATTTCGGAGTACTTCAGAAAATACAACTGTACCCTTTATTCCTGTTTTACTATAAGGAGGAAATTCTTTACAATGAGGGTAGTGAAACACTGGAATGGATTGCCCAGAGAGGTGGTGGAGGCCCCATCCCTGGAAACATTCAAGGCCAGGTTGGACGGGGCTCTGAGCAACCTGATCTAGTTAGCAGTGTCCCTACTCACTGCAGGGGGGTTGGACTAGATGACCTCTAGGGGTCCCTTCCAACCCAAAGCATTCTATATTTCTATGACATGGGAATAAATTCTTGATTGCTGAAGACCTGGCCAAGAGTTATGCTATATTGTGTACAAGTAACTGTATTTCTAGAAATCCCCAAAACGGTATGAGTCACTCAACAATTAAAAAAACACTAATGGAAAATTGCCTTTTTTGTACAGACTTCTCTGCACTTGCGAATATAAGCTTTTATTTATCCAGTATTTCCTCTGCTTTATTTATTCCTGCTTTATTCTGGTTTGATTTGCTGCAGAGCTACCATAGCTCTCTTACGCAATGAGTTACAGTAGTACAAGGTTCCAGTGAGTGCAGTTGTTCTGAACCAGCTGTATGACGTTACTCGTTCCTCCCATTACGATCCTATACTGCATTTCCTCACACCTAGATTGATTTGGTTTTGTGTCTGTGCATGTTTTCTGTTCGGAGGTCACCATATGCAAATGCTATTGTGTGCTAAGGTACTTCAGCCTGCTAGTACTGTTTTGTGGGCTTAAAGCACGCACATGGAAATGCTCTCGAGTGGTGAAGTCTTGTCTATCTGCATGCTCCCATCCTGAAGTCCTAGTTTTCCTTATCTTCTGAGAGAGGAGCGTGTCCAGCTCTGTCTTAGATTGGGTAATCAAAATGTGCATATTCTGAGTGAGTGCTGCACGGGAAATTAGGCACATCACTCTGATGGTGACAGAAAGTCACTACACTGAAAAGTAAAATGTGTAGTTTTGTTTCTCAGACCAATTGAAACAGATGTGTTCTTTACTTGCTTGCTTATTTTTGTTGCTGTAATCTCAGTTCACTTGTGTAGCTCCCTCACTAGGCATCAGCTGCGTGTTCTTTCTGTGATCCTTTCCCACAGCTCTTTCTGTCTCCCACGCTTTCTCCTCCTTGCTGGTAAGTCAATCCTATAGTTCCCTCGGCTCCTCACTGAGCCTTTGAATGGGAAGAGTCAAGCACCTGCTGAGCTGGTTCAGGGCTGTGTACAGCACTGACTGCTCAGGTGGAAGGGTAACAGCCTGCTTTGTCTCGCCCTTGAATTGCTGTGGCAGCTCATCTGCATCTTTCACTGTTAGCCAACTTGATTTAAAAAAAAAATTGTGCAACTTTCATATCTTTACAGTGTCAACCTATTATTAATACTATTTCTGTCTGGATACACACCCCCTTCTGTTGCTAGTGACTTCAAGAAAATATGGGGACAAATGAACTGTGATTTCTGAGCACAGTTTCCATAAGCAGGGGTGTAAGACAAGACTTGTATGCTGTTAGGAAGTAGGATTGCACTATGAGAACCTGGACTGTATTTCCATGAGGAGCCTCAGACCTTGATACGAGCATTTATACAAACAGATTTGTTGGCATGCCCCTGAGGAAGTGGCCTGCCTTCCAAATGCAGAGCTAAAGGGTGATTGCAGAAGTCTAGGTTGGAAAACAGCTTCACAGCATTGTTGCCAGGATTAACTTGTAGGTATAAGGTGTTCTCCAAAAGAAGTAAGTTACAATATTGACTGCAGCAGCAACTTTATAAACTTTTTTAATCTTCTTTGGGTATTGCCATCCTAGCAGGCTTCAATACTACAGCTGTGCTTTGCCTGCATGGCTTGGATCAGTACTGTCTATTCCTGACATCAGGGCTGAGGGCTTAAAAAGTGTTTGTTTATTGCCTTGAAAGTCAAATTCAGCAGTTTTTATCCAGCTCTGTGCCCATCCTGTTTAAGGTGCTCATTCAGTACTTCCTCTCCCTTTCTGTCCCAGGCTTGAGTGTAAAGTCCTCCTATCTGTCTGCTTAGAACAGCTATTTATATTAGGACTCAAAAGAAACAGCTGGGAGAGCAGAAAACCTGGTTGATAATTTTATCAGCTTTTCTACAGATTCAGAAGATCCCACTCCCAAATGAGAAATGCGGTACAGCTCTCAAAAAAAGCACTGCACCCAAGTTTTCTTTTTCCCTTGGAATTGGTTCCGAGTCTATTGTCCCGGCTTGTCTGTGCTCACTTGGTTGTCAGCAACCTCTTTGGCTTTGTTTCGTTTGACCAATCCCACACCCACTGTGTGTAAACACTGAATGAGATTCAGTTGGGTAGAAAAAGAAAAAAGCCTGTTAAGCAAGAGAGCAGACACCTATGAAGGCACTCTATTGCATTTTTTTTTAAAAAACATTTTAAATGCAACTTTATATTCAGGCAATATAAATTGCTACAAACAGCATGCTGCAGAGGCTAGGATAGCTAGAAATACAGTACACTGATTAACCTGTTTGATCTCCTTTCAGAACATTCCTCAAATACTGATCTCATCTTTATTTCTTTTCAGAAGTACGGTAGATGTACTAGGGAAGAAAACAGGAATTAGATGCCTCCTATATTGCATGGTCACATTAAAAGGAATAATTCTGGTTTGAAAATAGTGTGCTAATCCTTCTCCAAGATTTGTTTTTCTTGCTATTCTTCTGGCTTTAAAGAGAAGGGTGCTCAATCTGTATGGTCTTTATCTACATGACAATACTTCTTTCTCTCTTTTGGAGCATTGTTTCTGTTTGCTTAGTTTTGGCAGAAGTACATGGCAGTGGAAGTCAAAATGATGGTGGTTACAGGCATTTTAACTCCATTATCTGACTGTTCCTTGAGCAGCTTTTGTTCAGCCTTTGTTCCCGGTGGGTAAACTGCTCCCATTTCACATAGTTTACAAGCTCTCCTAATACCAGTATCTCCCAGAACCCTATCTAATATAGGAGTGAGTTTTACAGGAAAAACAGCGGAGGGGGGCGTCAAGTCTGTAAATTATAGCTTGTTCTCTGTGCATCCAGGATGAGTTCTCTTTCCTGTTCTTGCAATCTGTGATTGTTGCTTCCTAAGATGTATGGCATGATGTAAACTGAGAAACATTTCTTCTGTGCAAATATCCTCACCATTTCTGTCTCTTTCCTCCTGGCTGAAACAGGCAAACTTTGTTTTGCCAGGTGTCTTCCGCTCAGCCACTGGTTTGCGATCTTCCTATTAGGTAGGATGCATCATTTCAGAGTGTTCATTAGGAGGCTAAGGAGATGGGTTTGGTGACTGACTCCACTTCAGAGCAAAAATACGATTTTTGTGTGTGTGTGATTTTTTGGGAACATTTCTGTAACTTTTTGGTGTGTGTTCAATACTATCAGTGATTTCTGTGTACAGAATGTAGTCTTCATTAATGCTACACCAGATGTAAGACATCAGCAGAGGTGGGAAAAGACGCGTTGTCGCTAGCAAAACTTGATTGTAGCATAGAGGTAGGAAGAGCAGCGAGCAAAATTTCAAAGAGGAGGGGGATGTTTAATATCACTCTTCTAGCACATGGAGCTGTGCTGTATCTGAAGTCTGGGCCCTGTAGTTCTGGAAGTCAGGTGGGCTGGAACTGCCTGTGGATCAAACCAACAGCAAGAAGGAGGATTTGGCTGCTTTTCTCTTAGCCCCTTTCTATGCTGTTGGTTTTTATTTTCTTTCTAAGATCAAGGCAGTGGTATTTCTTTTGGATGAGTCATTATTATATTCATATAATAACTTCCCCATGGAACAGGTATCAGCACTTTGACTTCTTTGCGTAAGGATCTTCAGTCAATTCTGCTGTTTGGTGTTTCTGTTCTTAGATGGTGATCAATCAGAAGAGGCTCTAAAATGCTAACTTTGAGTGTAGTGTTAACTAGTCTGGTGCTTAATTCTGATAGCTTGCCAATCCATATTTTTTATTATGTTTTTCTCTTTTGTAGAAGGATTTTATAATGCTAGATAGCTTGTCTTTTGCAGTTTCTCTTGTATCCCTGGCATTTTACTCTGTGACTTTATTAATATCACACACTAAGTAGTTAAATCAAGCATTTCCACCAATCATTCTCAACAAGCCTTGTGATAAAGGATTTTCTGGCGATTAGTTTAAGTTAAACATTTGACGTTTGAACTCATTCTTGTGGTATGTTTGAAGACAGTGGTGGCCAAACAGTGTATTTTGCTGAATAACAAACTGCAAACATAGCTGCTTTTTGTTATTGTAATGAGGGATAATTGACATTCTGGTGTTGATGTAGTTGATGTTTTACTTAAAGCTAAAAGAATTCAAAATACTTTGTTATTTTGCTCTAATACAGACAAATATGTTGGTTTTTTTTTTTTTCCCAGGAACATTTCTAAGTGGATTTTAAGACAGCAAATCGTGTTTGTTCTGAAACATAATTGAGTATACAAAGTAGGCAGTTGAAGATTCTCATTATGGGTGAAAAAAAAGAGTTCAAATAGAATGTAAATCTGACTTATAACCACGAATGCTATGAGTTCCGTAGAGCGAGATGCACGTCTCACTGATCTCTAAGCGATGCTCGTCTTTTTGGATTGCTTTTTTGGGAACGTGGTCATGGATGAGAGCATCCCATGGCTGCAGTCAGCTGTGCTCTGGCCCACCTGCTGGTCACTGCCCCATTGCTGCATTCGGGTCTCTTTTGATCTCAGATACCAAAGATTCCTGTCTTTACTCTTTTTCTGGGTTAATAACCCATGCTTGTGATCATACTAATTGTTGATATTGGACCGCTCCATTTGGGTACGTAGACTTTTAGAAGTGCATAAAGATCATTCAGATAAGGCGTTTTGAGTTCAGAATACTTTTTTGGACTCTCTTAATGTGAGAATTAAGGTCAAGTATTCTTAAAAAAATAAAATCTTTTACTGGGTAATCCATATCCATAGAACTGTTTGTAGGTTTTAGATAGTTCCTATGAATAATGTCAGCTCTTTTCACTTCTATAAGGATGTTTTTCAACTTGCAAAGAAAACGACTTAGGCAAGCTAGGCCTGATGAAAAGCTTACGTAGTGAAAAAGATGCAATTTTTCCAATTATGCTGTTGTTCCAATAAAAGATTATATTACTGGAAATCCATTTTACTTAAATATTTTGGGTACTGTCTGGACACTGTAATAAAAGTAAAAAGTATGATTAAAAAGTAGTGTTTCTGAAGGGGAAAGGTAGCATAATCTCAAATCATTGAGGTTTGGGATTTTTGCTTGTTTTTGCTTGGTTTTGCTGTGTATTTTGAGAGGTGATGACAGAAAGGTTAGATACTGTGCAAAGAGATAGGAAGATTGTATTTAACAGATATCAAAGCTGTGCATGGTAAAGCGAGTTCTCAGCGCTGCAGTAAGAAGAGTGATTATAGAGAAAGATGTGTGAAATAGTAATCTTTTATTTGCAGTTAACTTTTCTAGCCTTTTCTGAATGATCAGCTGAGAGAAAAATAATGTTGAGTTCCAAAATGCATTTTGTTGTAGTTAATTGCCTAGTTACATTTTTTTTTTTCAGAGTTAAAACCAAAATTATTATATCTTGTCTTGTATTTCTACTGTGGAAGTTTTTAGGAAATGTCTACGTTTAATAGAAACCTTTGCAGTTCTCCAGCATCTTGATTTGAAGTTGTGATAGTGCACTTGAACTTCTACTAAATACGCAAAATGTCCCTGCAGTAAAATGAATGGGGTTTGGGGTTTTTTAAAAAAATTTAATTGTTTGAAGCCATTTTGGGGCAATAGGAAGAAGCTTAGATTTGTTTCCTCTCCTAGATTGTTAGCATAGTTAAGAAGCTAAAAAAAAGTCCAGATAACTGGTGGTGCTTGTGTTGTAGAGATCCCATTTATTGCCCAGAGCGAAGTTGAACGCAGGGTTTTGCTGAGAGTATGTATCTGCTTGCACATCTTGCTCTACTGGTTAAATATGTTATTACCTCAAGTGCTCATCATTTTTAAAAAGCTGATGTAGCGCAACCCTCTGTGCAGTTCCGCAAAACAAATAGTTTGAATGGGCTTGCATCTGGTTCAGGCCAAATCAGCTGGGCTAATTGAAACTGCTGAAACTAACCTGACTGACCTTTGATGAAATGAACTGGGAAGCTCTTAGGTATGTGCTCAGCCAGCAGAACTGCAAGGCAAAAGCAAGCTGGTGCAGGGAGGGGGGGTGGGGACAGTGACATTTTCACCCAGCACCATTTCTTGTGGCGAGAGCAGCTTGGGTGCACTCAAACTCATCTTCTGCATGTAGGAGTACTGCTTGTTTTCATGGAAAAGGACGCTCCCTCCCCAATTTTTGTTTATTCTTAGCAATGCACAAATGTTTATAGGAAGCAAACCAGTGAATCATTAGAAATGTTCTTTGTGTGATGTTTCCTTAAGCTGTAGGCTGGTGGTGCGCTGGAATGTGGGGATATCTTTGTGGCTGTTTCTTTCCTTCATCGGTCTGATTCTTTTGAAAGCATCTTATTCTGCTTGTATTTTCCATACTAGAGGTTTACAGAAAAATGTTTATACTACAGCTTCAAACATGCACTGAAATGCTAGAAAACCTAAAGAATTTCTGTGGATTCCTTATATTAAGATCAGATGTGGGAATGTCACATTGAATATCTGCTGTACAAAACTCAGATGATTTTAATGGAAAATAAGAATCTGAAATGGTCTGTGCCTAGCAGCAAAATAAAAAAGCAGGGGGAAGGGAACGGACAGGAAGAATTCTGTAATGGGCCAGAATTACACCTTGGTGGTTACAAGTCCATTTCTCTGCTGTGCTGACAGAGAAAGTAATTACTGCATTTGTGTCTTTTTCAATGATGTGAAACTAGTTTCTAAAGCACAGTGGAGTATTTGAGAGAAGCCTGCAATGCGAACAACTCAGTAACCCATCTGATTGAAATGTCCTGTGGGCTGAGGCAGTTGCAGCTGCTGGGCAGTTTACACACCTCCAAACCCGTTTGTGTTCCACAGCACTTTGTATGTTTTTAATTTTTCAGTAATAATTAATCTGTGAACTGAAACTTGGCTTTCATTGATTTTTTTTTTTTAATTACTTTTCAAGTTAGCCTAGAACATAGATAGCAATAAGATTAGCACTCTAACTGCAGTTGATGGAGAAGTGCATAAGCAGAATATCGAATGTCAAGTACTAATATTTTGCTTATTTCATTGTGAGTCAAAACAAATGGATTTCTTTATTAAGACTAATGGTTATCGAAACAAAACTTATTAACTTCAGTAAAAAGCAGTGAAATGTTAAAATTCCATAGCTGTTATCACGTTGACTTGTGCTCAGCAGGCATTTCATGGGCATTGTTTAAATTACTTGTGCGGGTATGTGCGTGTCTGTATGTTTGGAAGGGGAGCGTAACCTTGGTGTTTGGGAAACCACAGAAGGTCCTTGACAGTTGACTGGTGATCTGCTTTAGGGTAGGCAACCCTCACCAAATGTGCCACAGTGGCTGCAAATGGTCAGGATCAACCTCTCCATGACTCTTCTACCTCATCCATAGCAAGTAATAAAAGCCCACTGCTTCTGGGGTTCTCGCCACTCAAACTTGTGTTGGCCCCAGCTGCCTCGGGGCAAGCTCCAGGGAAGGGAACTGGAGCAGGAGCAAGCCCTAGTAGCCTTCAAAGCAGGTTGTATGCTCCAAATTAGGTGTACATAAACTGTTGCTAGCTGTTCCGTTCCAGAGGCTTGGAAAGAAAGCCTTTAACTTTGGAAGTATGAATTATTGATGGTGGGGGTGGGGGTGTGTTTAATACTTTTTGATGGTATCAATTAGCAGTCTTGTGATCTTGGACCTTCGTGAGAAAAAGGGAAAAGGGAAAGGGTGGGAATGGACATCGCTGGCAAATCCGCACTGAAAATGCTTAGTTTAAAATTTTGTGGCTGGAAGTTTCACATCAGATGATGACATTTTATTCAAAACTGCTAAGAGAATAGTTAGTAGCAGGTGATCTTATATCGAAAGAGAAAAGAACATTCTTCTTCAGAGATGTAATTGTGTTCAGTGAAAAATATTTCTGTGGAATGCTGATGGTCTCTGGAAAGCTTATGAGAAGTATGTATCTGAAGAAGGAGTGAATTTGTGAAGAAAGGGGCACTTGTCTCTTAATCGCTACAAATACTTTTTTTTTTTTTACCTACAGTATTGTAATTTGAGCTTTATGCTCCCCTTAAAGAATGTTGTTCCTTGAAAATGCAAAGCTTTTTTGAGGTGCTTGAAGATTACTGGTCTCTTCTGTCTCCAGTGAGTTTTCTCCTCCACTTATTAGAGACTGCTCTTCAAAACTCGTGTCAAGCTATCACTTTCCTTTGAGTTATCTGGGATCTTCATTCTTACATGAACAACTTGGAGGTTGGAAGAACAATCCAGAAGTTTTCTTGTTTTTCTAACACAGTATAATTCTTCATCTGCATGACATTAGTCTTACATGAGACCTTCTGTGAGCTTCGTGGTTCTTTCTGAACAAGACTGAGTTTGTAAGAGCTGAAGATCACTCCATTTCTTGGTGCAGTAGTGGCTCGTTATTTCTTATTTTGTCACTTCAGAATGGATTGTTAGGGTAATGGGATAAATTAGGATACAGGCTAAATTTTATGTTACCAAAATTTTTAAGCTTTACAGTTTATAAAAGGTAGAGGATATTAATGTAAAGATCACCTCCTAGAGTGTGCCATGACAGTGTTTTTAAAATGCTGTGTTAAAAATGGACTAGAGAGAACCAAATTAAATATTTTTTTTTATTTATTTTATTTGAAATGACCACTCATTGGAAGTGTGTTTGAATGTATAATGATTCAGCTGTAATAATCTTTCAAGTATGCCTTTTCTTAGTGATAGAAGTAGACAGGTCTACCTCAGTTGCATTAAAGCATTGGTTAGAAGTAGATTGGTGAAATTGCGTTAGGATTCTGCTGTGAGTGCTACTGTAGAGAATTTAAATGGCCTTTACTGAGGTTCACTTATGTTCACTTTTGTTATGTTCACTTTTGGGAACATACACCTTCCTAGTTTGTCAGTTTTCTAGGACTTCTATCACCATAGTATTTGCTTTGGAGTAGCCGAAGTTAGTTTTTTATATGCCGGTGTGATTTTCAGTTAGTAAATAACACTGGTTTTCTTTTTAAAAAATACCACATTCCAGCTTTCCCGTTATATGTTTTTGACTAGTTTGGGGTCCTTTGGATGAGATGATGTCAGAGATTGTCGGTATCTAAGCCTCAGAATAGTGATATTGGGTTTTATATATTAGAAACTTCCATTGAAGTAGTTTGAGATTCGTCTTTGTTTTCCTGTAGCCCCGTTTTCTGTTTCTCAAGCTGTCGCACATTCACCTAGAAGCTTTTTCTGATACCTTAGAATCCCTGTGCTTTTGTAACTAGGTCTCGCACACCTCTTGTTTTAATGCAGAATGCTGGCAAAGCTTGTGATGTTCTGGTCAATTATTTTTGGAGCTTTGTGTCTCTTCAAGTTGGTCTTCTAAACATGAGATTGTGGTTTTTTGTTTTTGTAAATTTGTACATGATAAGCTAATAGACTGATGTAGACATAGATGTAGACTTAGTCCAAAGCTGGTTGAGTCCTCGCATTTCTATCCTGGTCTCCGTGTGGCTTTGAGCTAGACCAGTGTTACTGATTATTTATTTATTTATTTATTAATTAAAAAAATTATTTCCCTGTTGTCTCTCACCTGTCAGCAGTTAGTGCTTTAGAAACTTAATCCTTTTGAATCAAGTATTTCAGTAAATGTAATATGAAACATTTGTGGTGAAGAACGAAAATGTTACGTTAGTGTCAATTGTTAGTAATTAATAACTGTCCAGCTAATTTAAAAATTACTAATTTTTAATAGAAAATGTTTAGAGACAAAATGAAAACCAAGGAGAGCAAAATTAAGATGGATGGTTCAGTCTGGACCCTTCAGTCTCAGCAGATGTGTCAAAAAGGTCAGCTATTGAGTGAAGCGTACAATTAACTTTTTTTTTCTTTTTTTCTTCCTTTTCTGTGCTTCCTCAAAGTCTCTTATGTAAAGGTAAAAATATTGCTTATGACAAATGGGATTGTAAAGTCATCCAAATGGAAGGGACTTCAGGTATAGCCCAAGCCCCTGCTCACAGCTGGATTAACACTGAACTCGGACAACCTTGCCTAGGGCTTTGTCAAGTTGGATCTTGATTTGATTATTTCTTTTTTTTTGTGATCAGAAAAAGCAGTTACTTGTCAGACTTTATTCTTGTATTGGAGATACCAATATCCATTAAAAGAAAAAAATATGTAAACTTTAATTAAACTTTTCTGAAATGTAAAATTAATCTTTGAAAAAATACACTGCTGCATGAATTTTATGAAATATGATAAGCATGTGAAGCAACATACAAAGACTATCTTGTAACTGAAAATCTTTGTTTTTAGAGCCTTGATGAATATGAAGATGATGAAGCAGGGCAGAAGGAGCGAAAGAAGGAGGATGCTATTACCCAGCAGAATACGATACAAAATGAGAATTCCAGTGCAGATAGCCCTGGCTCATACTTACTACAGGTGAGATCTTAGCACTTGTTTGTTTTGATATTTTACTTGGTTTTTAAACTCTTACTGTCTTCTTTGTACTCCTACTTAACAGTAGATTATACTCTATATAGAAACAAACATGAAATTCATTACTAAAAACAGAGTATGAGGTTCCATTCCCCAAACTCAACACTACTGAGACCTGTTTTGGAGAACAGAATCCCTTGTTTCTGTAGGGGCTTTGAAGGTAAAGGTATTGGTGCCCACCAAACACTCATTTGATAAAAGGAAGAGTATCCTAGAGATTCGAGTGAAAAATAGTTGTAGTTTTAGAAAATCCAGTTAATTGGAGGTAACCTTTTCAAATCAGGACCTAATTTCCTAGTTTAATTTTTTGTCAATTAACAAACTTCTAATTGTTGATTCTGCTATTGAAACAAGCACACGCACTTAGGGAAAACACTCGACCTCTCTGAAACCTCTTCTCCCCTTTTTTTGTTTTCCAGTCACCTCGCCACAGGTTACACTCAGTCCTGCAGCCCTCCCCCCATCAAAACCTTGCCAGTTATGGCCTGTACACCCCTCCTGCGTACTATACTACCTGCGGCACATGTTCTGTCTTGTTCCTTTTGTGCCCTTAGACTCTTCAGGCAGTCTTGTTTCTCCTTCTCTTCTGCTGCCTAACAGCATGTGCAAACCCAGCTGTACACACTGAGTCCATCCTCTAATAGAGGCAATAGCACATGCATAGGGAGAAGAATACACAGACCAAGCCCACAATGATAGTTTTCAAACCACCAGTGGGGTATCCTGAACCAGAGGGGACATCACTGAATTTAGTGGGTCTGGATGCACTTTCCTTCTAAAATGATGCCCAGTCTTTTATACGCTCATGTGTTTAACATTCAGAAGAGCCTGTTGCAAAGAGATCTACAGCTTAATTACCTGGAATGTGAAGAACAGTCTCCTTTTGTTTAAGTCGAATTTGTCATTTGCCATCTGTTTCCATGTGATTTCACCAAGGTGTCCCAGTGGAAGACATGGGGAACAACTGCTTCCTTTTTGTGTGACTGAGTGCTGCAGAGAGAGCACAGCCCTTCTTAGCTGTCTCTTCTCTAGGCTGAAGAACACTATTTTATTTACTTGTTCCTCAAACAGGAGATACTCAGTAATATTCTGTACTTTTTCCAGTTTGAACTATATTTGATTTGGGATCAGGAAGCAACTGAAGAGTTTGGTACAGCATGCAATTGTAGAGTGGTTCAATGGAGGGGTTTGTTTTGTTCTCTGTTTCTTTCCTGACAATTCCTGATAGTCTGCCTGTTTGTCTGCAGCTGAGCACTGAGTTTACTTTTTTGTTGTGTGTGTCTACACTAACGTAGCATTTTGGGGTTATCTGAGTGATAACAGCCAGCTCAGAGGCTGATGCATGTGTAAATTTAGAAGCATGTTTACTTTTTTGTCACACTTTGTGCTTACATACACTAAATTTCATCTCCTGTTTCACCTCCCAGCCACTCCCAATAGAGAAGTTGTGCATGTTTTTGCAGTTGACCCTCATCTTTTCTATTCTGAGTAGCATCTGTGGACATCTGCTTCCCTAATATATTGAAAAGCACAGGTCCCAGAACAGGTTCCCATGGAACTCTTTTGGGTACTCCATCCACTGCAAAAGCTGACTATTAAGGCCCACCGTTATTTCCTGTCTTTTCACCAGTGATTTATTCATGGAAGGACATTAGGTCTTATAGCAGTGTGGCTTAATTTCTTTAAGAGGCTTTGGGGAATGCCTTTTTGAAACTCGGTAGGCTGCCAACCAACTTTTTCTTCTGGACGTTTTTTCACCTAAAAAGCTGTATTAGATTTGTGAAGTGTAACTATTTCACAAATGCCCTGGTGACTCTTCTGCACTGTATCATATTTACTCACTTATTCCCTAACTGCTTTAGACTTAGCACCACTTTATTCAGTATAATTATCAAGCTTACTGGTCTATAGTTCTCTCGTCTACTTAAAGATAGTGATTATGTTAACCACTGGTACTAGGGCAGTTTTAAATGAGAA
Source organism: Gorsachius magnificus (assembly GCA_034008185.1). Taxonomy (NCBI): domain Eukaryota; kingdom Metazoa; phylum Chordata; class Aves; order Pelecaniformes; family Ardeidae; genus Gorsachius; species Gorsachius magnificus. The sequence continues at coordinate 174,088,502 of CM067081.1, forward strand.
ATTATATGCTATCTTGAGTAGTTTAGCTGTTACATTTTTCAGTAACATCAATAGCTCCTTCAAAGCTCAAGGAGTAAATACCTTCTTATTCCGGCAATCAGCTTTTTTTTTTTCCTTTTCGTTTTGTTATTTTGTTTTTAAGTTCTACCAGCACTTTTGTTTGAAACAGACCCTTTGAGTTTTCTATGAAGAAGTACTCTGATGTGAGACCTTTACCATGGAATGGCATGGTAAACACCAACAAAAATATTTCTGCAGAGAAACTGTCTCTGAGCACACCTCTTAAAACTAGATCTGTTGTCTTTGCAGATTCTTTGGCAGGATTCCTCATTCTGAAATGTTTTTATACTTTTTCCACGTTGTTTGTTGACTCTTTCTTACTGTGTTCACTCTGTTTTCATTTCTTCAACAAATATTCTGAAAGTTGTCACTTTTTGTTTCTCCTGGTGGTATTATTACATAATGTATTGGCTATATTCCCAGCCCCTGTTTTTTCCAATTGGTTTTTTTTCCACGTTGTTTGTTTTTCTTTCTTACCTTGTTCTTTCTTGTTTACCAAGCTGTCTGTATTAATTGTATCCTACACAGTTCCAAGTTTGTCACCTCTGTATTCAAACAGGCACTACTTCTTTGTTGACAGAGCACAGCAGGGGTGTGCTGTCCCTGACAATACAGAAGAGAGTCCCAGTCCTCAGATCTTGCAAAGGCCCGGCACAGCACATGTACAGAACAGATGGAATCTTAGAAAGTTGTAGCTGCTAAGACTTAAATCAATTTATTATTGACTCTGTCAACTTTTTTTTTTTTTTTTTTTTTTTTGGTGAGAAGACTTAGAATTTGCCTAATTTGAACAGAATTTGACAGCAGTGTTATTTCAGCTTTGGTGACTTAGTTTCCTTTTGTTTCTCTGTGCAACAGTTAAGCCTAATTCTGTTCTTAAAAGTAGAGTTTGTTTTAGATCTAAGAATTCATTCAATTCTAGTTGCTGTTGGCCAATATTTATTCTCGTTCTATCTATTAAGCAGAATAAATACTTTTCTGTATTTATAGACGTGTTCACTGACTTGTCTGTTCCATTATCATTTTATGAAATTTGTAAATATATAATTACTGTGACATTTATATGGGAAACAAGACAGTTAGTACTGACTTCATGTATGATAGACAAATATGTGCTGATTAATGTTTTGTTTCCAGACCTTAACCTGCTCTTTCAGTTCTATTTTAACATTGTTAGAATTTGCTGTTCTCCTTCTCATGGGCAAAATGTCCAGTTTTTGAAATCTGGCTGAATTTGAAGTCCTTGATCCAAAGTACAGAGATATGTTTAAGAATAGGTCTAAAAGTATACCAGACCTGAGAGTATTTTCCCTGAAGCAGAATGATTTGGCTGAAATCGGCTTCTCAGTTATTTTGTATTGGAAATAGGGTAGTTGATAGGTCTGGCAACATTATAAAACAATTACAATCAGAACTGTTACTTAAGTTAAGCAAAAGATAATGTGGAAAGCCACACCTCACCAGATGAATCAACACTTAATCCACTCCCAAACACAAGTGTTACATCTGGCTCTGACTTCCTTGCTTGATTTTCCTCCTATTTTTAATGCTGCAATTCAGTGGTTCTCAGCTTGTGAGTCACAGTGCTGTGGACTAATCATTGATTGGGGGGTGTGTGTGTGCAGACTGAGAGTGCTAAGTTATATGTAATGAAACTTAAAGCTCTTAAAAATTATATAAACCTACCTCTTGCTTAGCAGAGGTGGTAAAATTAAAATTAGTGCAAAACTATTTGATAGCAGTGTCTTTCTTGCAGTTAGACAGAAATGTTACTATGTTCAGGGTAATGAACGTCTTAATTGAAGAAGAAGTTAGGATGTACGTGGTATAAAGATAACTTGCATCAAAAAAACCTACAGGATCAGTTTACTGATGATTTTTTTTTTAAAGTCTCTTAAAAGACTTGTGGAGTTCCAGAATGGGGAAAAATGCTACTATTGTGCTAATGCCCCAACCCCCCCCCCCCAAAACCCATCATATGCAAGGCATTATATTTTGCATCAAAGCATTCACTTTGTGCTGATACCATGGTCACCTGCCCCCAGGAATTCAGTTGTTTGGGGAATATTTTAGGAGACCAGATGCACAAATAAGTGCCCTTCTTGGGGTGTAATCCTGTGGTAGTAGGGTTAACATAACTTCTGTGTCATTATAGAAGTGATATTTGAGCATGATAGCATGTTGTGGTGTCTCTATTACTTTGTGGTGTTCTTTGAAAATTGGAGAGCAAATTGGGAAGGCTGAGAAGATTAACTGAAAGCCAACATAAAGCCTTGCAGTGGGAGACACGTGTAGGTCCTCCATCCCTTAAAACCTTTAAATCATGACTGGCTGTTTTTCTGGAAACTATGCCATAATCAGACAGAACTGTCATTCTCAATATCTTGGAAGGAGTTTGAAATCCTTTTCTTCATGTTTTTTTGGTTCCTTTCTTGCTCGCATTTTATGTCAAATGTTGTAGTGTCTGTGAACGCTAGTTGTTGTGCTATGCACTGTATAAACACACTACAAAAAATTTCATCAGCTGTGAAAGGTTTGACATCTAAGTGTCAGACGTGGGAATAGTTCAGTAAATATCTATTGGCAAAAGCACCAAGAAACAACAAGGTATTTGAGATATTCAGAGTTATTTTTGACATTGGCATGGGGATAGGGTTTACTGTGTTGTAGATGTGTGTTTTTCTCCCCACTGATGACTAACGGGGTCTCACTAGATCAGATGCAGGCATCTAAAATGAGATGGGCTGAATCCTTTCCTCTCCCTGGCAGACTTGGAAGCATGCCAGAATGATTTTTGCTAATAAAATAACTTGGAAATAGGGATCAATTAGAGAGGGTGCGAGATACCAGTTTTTGTGCTGGTGAACCTGAAAAGGGGAAGCTCTCAGTCACTTAGGTAATGAGGTTCAACCTTTTTGAAATAAACACTGTGAATCCTACAAGTGAAAGGTAATAAATTATAAGTGTGAGAATAATTTAAGGGTATCCCGCTGTAAAAAGGGGATGCTGATCTTTATTTTTGGCACACAGTAGCAAAATTTGTCCAATGTGTTTTTTCAATTCCAAGTTAAGAAACTGCAGGTCATAACTACCACTGTTACCAATACCTTCTGTGTCTGGAGTGACTGCTGGACATCTCTCTGTGGTCAACTGCTAGAAAGCTGCTTTTGGATTTGTACTGCTGGCATGAACTGGTAGGGAAATTTTGCTTCTCAAGCGTTCTGAAACCTGGGACCCCAGTTGGAGACATGACTCACTTTTTTTTTAAGCCACACCAATGGTTTTGCTGTACCTGATTGCATATTATACACTGCTGTGAAGCCCAGGTCCTCATTCAAGACCCTTGCACTCTAGTTAGAAACTGCGATCATTTTGTTCCAACCATTAATTTGTTTTTGTGTATGCAATTTTAATGGGTATTTCTTGGAGCCCCTGTATCACTCTTAGGTTGTGCGGCAACAGGAAATTCAAGAAATCTTAAAATGTTGAATCTTACCAATTTCACACAAGATACAACTTTGTAAGATACATCTGAGGCAGTTAAACATCCACATGAATCACAGTCAACAACACTAGGCAGATTTGCTAGACAAAAAATGTCACTTCATTTGTAGCACTGAACCTTATCTTTATACTATATGTTGTATCATATTCTTGAAATAAATTATGTGCATTAGTAGACAGGCTAAAGCTTGACCCTAGTACTGAATTCCTGTGGAGCTGTTAGTCCAAGACAACAAAAGGAGAAGTTGCTCTAATTTTCAACTCGCAACCTTGACTTGCATACACCGTAGTCTTGCCGTGTCTTGGATTGCTCTCACTCCTCTACATAGCAGCGATGCAGGTTTTTGTTCTTTGCAAGAGATTAGGTTGTGATAGATGCTTGGGTAATCATTCTGTTTAGTGTAGAAATTACCCAGTACCTTTGAAAGAATCCTTCCAGTTGACTGGAGGTGAGGATAGGATTAAAAATCTACATAATCAGCATTCACCTAATGGTGTAATTATAAAATCGTGCCACAGCAGATTGGGTTCATCATAGTTAACTTGAATAGTGAATAGGTTAGATGGCTGGTGAAGTCATCTAAACTTTATTTATTATCATGACCATTTAGTTATGACTTGTGCATTTAGTTGTAAGTCATCCAAGAGACTATGAAAATCGAAGGAAAACCACATCTGATCTTTTTTTAACCTTTTGTTCTAAAAAAGCTTAGCGTTTCACCAGAACATTGAAGGCAATTTCGAAAAGGAACTTGGGCCAAAGATATTCCCACAGAAGTGCTCTGGTGCAGTTCTGATTACTTAAATACCATTCTTTACTTCAGATGTGACCCAACTCATTGAAATTTTCTGAAGCAGTGATGTACGCTGGTGTTACAAAGCTGTAAATGTTTAATAGAGGCACCTTATAAGCTATGCTGAAAGCAGTAAATGAAATTAAATTAGGGAATAAAAGTCTCTGGTGACTTCTTAGCTTTGTGACAAACTGCGAGGGATGCGGGGAACTGAAGTATTATGTGCATCTCTGTTAGGAAACAGCCAAAAATCTGCTTGACACAAGTTTCCCCAGAGTCTTGTACTTGAATCTTATGCCAAGGATACGCTGCCAAATAAGCTTCTCAACTTGTACTGTAGTTTATACTCGTCTACTTTGCATTTCCTGGCTTTTTATTTTGCACAACAGTATAATGTCACACAGCATCATTTTGCAATTACTTTCGTTATCCAAAATATGTGGTAATGATACTCATACTCATCCATACCTGACCACAACTTTTCAAAGGTGCTTTGCCATCTAGGTTTCATGTAGTTCTTGCATGCGTTCAAGAGTAATAATTCATCTTTTATTAGTCTATTTTCATGATGTTACTTTGTGTTAATTTCTGTCCATAGAAAAAATTCAGTTTGCATGCCCAAATGTGTTAGGACATGTTTTATTTTTTATGCTATATTTCTTCAGATGTTAGGCCAAGTATTATTTTACATCAGCTGATTATAATATTGCTATTGTTAAAAAAAGAAAGTAAATAAAATATGATTAAAATACAGAAATAAGTAGAATCATAGAATCGTAGAATCATAGAATGTTTTGGGTTGGAAGGGACCCCTAGAGGTCATCTAGTCCAACCCCCCTGCAGTGAGCAGGGACACTGCTAACCAGATCAGGTTGCTCAGAGCCCCATCCAACCTGGCCTTGAATGTTCCCAGGGATGGGGCCTCCACCACCTCTCTGGGCAACCTGTTCCAGTGTTTCACCACCCTCGTTGTAAAGAATTTCCTCCTTATATCCAGTCTAAACCTACCCGGCTTCAGTTTAAAACCATTACCCCTTGTCCTGTCACAGCTGGCCCTACTAAAAAGATTTTCCCCATCTTTCCTATAGGCTCCCTTTAAGTACTGAAAGGCCGTAATCAGGTCTCCCCTCAGCCTTCTCTTCTCCAGGCTGAACAAGCCCAACTCTCTCAGCCTGTCCTCATAGGAGAGGTGCTCCAGCCCTCGGATCATTTTAGTAGCCCTCCTCTGGACCCGCTCCAACAGGTCCATGTCCTTCTTGTGCTGAGGGCTCCAGAGCTGGACGCAGTAAATCAGCTGTGTTTGAGAACATGAAGTTGTATGTACTTATGCAAAATCAGATAGTAAGCCTCTGATAGTTGATACTGAAGTTGCCAGGTAATACTGATCTCGGGTTTTCTATTTGCTGATTAACATGATCCATTTCACAGATACGGTATGAAAACATTTGCCAGCATTCACAAAGCACTTGGGCAATAATAGTGAATGCAATAGAAAACTCACGAGGAAATATTATTGCATGTCTAAAAAGGATCCCATAAAAAGAGGTTAAAAAGTTTTCAAATTCAATAAATATATTTACATTTAAAGTAGGTCTTGCGTACAGTATTTTTAAAGTGAGTGACATCAGTTGCAGGGAATCTGCTGCACTGTATGGCTCATGACATGTGCTAGGTGCTTCAGATGTTTAACTGCCACGCTTGGCAGACCCAGATTATTCCTGCGACCTGTATAGGAAAACAGGAACACAGGAATTCCATCTTTCCATGATCACGTTTGATCAGGCCAGCACTCGAGTAGTTTCTAGCAATACGGGCATGTGTTCAGTGCAGTTTGAGTATGGAAATAGCAGTAAATGAAGCATGGTGGCCACTTTGTGAAAAACAGGTAAATGCAAAATGCTGAACACTACTCACTGAGTACTCTTTTTCATGTTCCATGGAAGAGATCTTGTGGAAAAACGCATCGTATGATGATGTCGGGAAAGGCAGTACCACGATGCACGTAGTTGTAAGAATTGGAATGAAAGTTGCATAAGTCAACAATGTCCTGACCTGTTCTGAACTAGTTGACTTTGCAGTCCTGATTTTCTTTAAATGCTTTTTGTCTGTATTATTGGAGACTGGGAAAAAAACCACTTCTCTGAGTTTAGGAGTAATAAGATTGCATGGTGGTCTTGCCTGGTGTAACTGGAGGCTTTCAAGATACTGAATGGATTGTTTTGCAAAAATGAGATTGCTAGTTTGCAGTAGAAGTGTGTGTGTGTGTTTTAATAGAACCTGAATTTTGAAAGAGCGGAGCCTGGATTTCTCAGCTAGATGGGCTATGTAATAGACATTGTTGTAGCAGCATAGGTTTCTCTGCCAAAATCATCCTCCTCAATTCTCACATGAGCGAATTTAGTATGTGTGTGCCTATGCGTAGTGCTGCTGATCCAGGCGTGTTCAGTGGGCTTTACCTTCCCAAAGTATCTGCATGTGCTCAGCAAATCTGATTCAGCTGTATTGCGTGCGCTGCCTAATACTGCTGCTTTCGGAAAGTGCTTACCAGCGAAGTCCTGGTCCCCTTTGCCCCTAAGAAATCAGGAAGCTGAGAACCAGCGGTTACTAATGTGAGACCAAAGGGAAGGCAGGTGGCTGCAAACTGGCCATAAACTGGGTAAAGTGGTTCTGGCCAGCAACATGTAGCCATGAGGCTGGAGGTTGGGCATCCCTAGTTTGAGTCATCTGACTTCCGCTCTTGTAGCTAGATACTAATACGTGGTTATCACCATTTGTCTTCATAACAACCGATCAAAAAGAGAAATCTTTGCGTTTGTTTGTGGATGGCATCTTTTGTGTTCAGTGCCAGATGAATGTCAGCATAAATTTGATTACCTTTGAATGGCAAACTTTGCTTTCCTCAGAAAGAAATACAAAATTATGAACATTTTTAACATCTGTGTTCAGTAAAGTTTAATTTAGTGGGTAAGTGGTTTAAGCTTAAAATTTTGTTTCAGGAATGCGTTTCACTCCCAGTAAATAAAGTTAAATGTACCCATGTACTCTTATAATTGAATACTTTGTTTCATATGCCTGTGCACATGTACATATCGCAGGACCTGCATGAAAACTAAACCTGACTCAAGTCTGGATCTGTGCAGGCAAGGCGGTGTGGAGGCTTCACTCCTGCTTTAGATTCACGGTTGTGCCTAGGGACTGCAGGGGTTGCCCAGCCTGCTCTGCACATACTTTTTAAATCCTTGTGCCAACCAAGTGGGAAGCAAAGTGTGTACACTATGATTTCTTTCCTGTAGTGTCTCAAGTTCCATTGTGATCCTTCCATTAAGATTTTTTTCTTTGTTTACTTCTGTTCTCTTCTTATCTACGGATGTTGTGGCTATGTAGTCAGCCTGTATGAGCAGGCTTCATTTTGTCGTTGCACTGTTGGTTTCTTTCACAGCTGAGCTCCGGAATTGCGTAAGCTGGTGCATTAGCTGGTGTTGCACTGGTTTGGAGCTTTTATACAGCCAGAAGGAGTAGGAAGCAGTTTCTCAAGTTCCCAGCTAATGCTTTGAGCAGTCAGCAGGGGCCTTGTGAAGCAATTAATTTTCTTTCCCACATGCTTTCTGTTTTGGACTAGCATCACTTTTTAACTTGGCTAACTAAATGCTGGTTTGAAAAGATTCTTTTATCTCTGAAGAAGTCAATATGGAAATTCTGTTCAGCTGTCAAAATTGTTCATGTCTAAGCAGGTATCTCCTCCCAGTCTTCTCTTAAAACTTCTTGGGGGGGAAAAAATATGATCCTGTGGAGTATAGTGGTGCACTGTAGCTGAGGTTTCTGTGGGAAGAAGAGTCTTCTGGTGAATACAGGTTTATTGTAAAAGGAAGGACTTCCTAACATATCTGCTCATACAAATAAATGACACATCCAGGCTGATGTCAAAAGCTTCTGTGAGATACAGCAATACTCCTGATTCCTGCACTTTTCTGCTGTTCTATTTTTGGTTAATACCGTCTTCATGCTGGGAGCAAGTCTGGAACCTAGATAATGAAGTTGTAAGTACTTGAGGTGTGTGCATAGAGGAGGGGGACACTGGTCTGCAAGAACCTGCATGGACCAAGGGGATCCCTGCTGAATGTGTTTGTGCAAGATGGAGAAGGGAGAAAACTTACTTGCTGTTGCAGAAAGACGAACAAAAACTGACACAGCTCTACAGAAATGTACACAGCAATAGCTGTCAGACGTTTTTGTAATGTAGATCATATGTTTGTGTTATTCATACTAAGTTAGAGAACAACCTAGTGGTAGTTACTCAGGTGTGCTTTTGTGTTTAGAAGTGACATATTCCAGTTCCATAGTGGTGTGGGGATGGAGGAGGAGCCTGCTTCTCTATGTCCTTGTATTCTAGTGTAATTAATGTGATGGCTCAGGAGGGAGAAGGAATCTGGAATTCAGAGTTGTTTGGCAGAGGCAGTCTGACTAAATTTATGCTGCTAAAAAGAGTTAAGACCTGGGTGTGAGCTCAACCACTGCACCTGCTGGTAGAGCCTATAGCTCAATTATTAGCAAGGTTTTCTGGCATGGTTTTAGGTTCATGCCACCTAGTGCTCTCCTATATCATACCTGGGGACTGTTTGAGGAATAATGTTCTAGGAACCAGTCTTTGTATGTCGCATGAACATCACAGCACCAGGTTTGCCTGCCTGTGTAGTGCTGTGAGGACGTTACTAGCCTTTGCTAGTGCAGGAACAGCTGCTTGCCCTTAACCAACATGCTGGGGTGTGCAACACAGACCTAGGTTTCATGCTACGAAAACACCACTTTGGGCTGTAGTTCAGCCCTTGCATTATTTCAGATGCTGTTAACTGGGGGGGAGCCTACAGATTATTATTTATTAGGGACACCACATGGGACATGGAGAAGACCCACAGTCAAGTGCTTTGGAGTATGGATGTGGCAAATCTGTGTCACTTGGCTTTGGAGCCTTAGAGTAGTCTCTGGCTTGTCTGCCTCCGTTCACTCTTGTTAGTAGAAGCTATCTGCCCATCTGAATTCTATCTTTTTTAAAATGCTCTTGTGTTTCAGCATCAAGTCGTGTTTTAGATCCTGTACTTTTTCCTTATGTGTTGGAGGTGTTCATCAGGTTTCTGGCAATGGTACTGATTTTTTTTTTTCTTTTTCTTTTTTTTTTTTTTAAATGTATGACTGACACATTGAATTTGGGAGCTTTCTGCAAGTATTTCCAAGTTCCCTTTCTTTTCAGGGAATTTTAGGAAGCCTACATTTTCAATTTACAACTATGCAGCGCTGATACATGAAGGTCATATGTTGGATATAATCACTGTCTTTCTGATCACTTTTCCAGCTCTGCTCTGTCAGTGAGTCACCTGAGATTTAGTTGGATTTTGGCAGCCTGATCTAATCTGCTCCTTTGAAGCTTTTGTTCCGAGTGCCTAACTGCTTGTCCTGAACTCTTGTTCTGGCTCTTTGGTGTTGAATATTGCTTGGGTATAGAAATGGAGAATAATGAATGAAGAAAAAACTCTGTTCATGTATTCTAGTGAGTATGTCTGGTTTCCTTATTTTTGGGAGCTGTTTTCTTCTTGATGACACTTGACTTCCCTTGGGAGTTGCTTGTTTTACTTGCAGGTATTTCTTTAATTTTTTCCTCTCACCTAATGGCCTTGAAAAATTTCTTCATAGGTGGGAACTGAAGATACTTACCTTCCTGTTAGAGGTCTGATTTGATTCCCTGGATGTTTTTGCAGTGTTTTTTCCATGGCCTCATGGCTCTTATGTAAACAGGGACATGAGTCATAATTTCTGTGGTTTCACAGGAATAATGCATATCACTTGCACCCAGGCATTTTAGCATGTCTATGTCAGTTCTTGTTTGAAGTCCTTATTAATTACATATTAATTTAAGGTAGTAGATGAGGCTGTAAAAACAAAACCAAGGTTCACTTAAGTAAGTGAATGGCAGTAAGGACACTTTTCCCTGACTGAAATTTGTTTTTCCAATCTGTTTTTGTTTGTTTGTTTTTTTCCTTTTCCCCCAGTCCTTTGGGGTTCAGCTCACCACACAGGCTGATCACTAGGTGGAAATAATACTTTCACTTTCTTTCATTTTCTCTCATGTTGTTGTCTCCTTTTTCTGAGGAAATTTTCATCTGTAATTAAAAATTTGGTTTATTTTGCTTTATAAGTTATAGGTGATAATTTTGAAATCTCTAGGACATTGTAAACATACTGTAGTTTTACTTAAATCATGTGACTATGTTTGTCCATCAACATGAAAACAGTATGCTACCATCTAACAGGAGAAGATACCATATAAAAATACTTCCATGTAAGTATGTAATATATGTAACACAAATATGTCCCCTCCAACCTTAACCATTCTGTCATTCAGTGTTACTAACATCTGTCTTGAAGCTGATTAAGAGATACTGGTGAACTGTAAGAACTAAAAAACTTTAAAGTCCTCCATTTGTATAAAAATACAAATAAGCTTGTAAACCATATTGGCCAAGTAGCAGCCCCAAAACTTAGGCATTAAATTTAGTTCATATTGTTTTTTAGGCAAAGAACCACCATAAACTTACATATTTTGATGAGTTTTTCTTTATACAAAACATTCATACCTCTGCAATTATGTATGGAATTCTGTAAAAGCAGATAAAAACCCTCATGTTAAGATTTTTAAACTATATTAACATGATATGAAATAAGTCTGGTCTAAAATTGTGCCACAGTTTCATAATTGGTGTACCATAATACTTGACTTTTTTCTTTACAATTGGATGGTCAATTCATAGCTGGAATAGCTGGATTTTATCCCGTGAAGTAGTTAGAGACAGATAACGTGTACTGCAGAATACTTTTGGGAACGTGGTGCAAATGTATTTCAGTAGGTCAGGATAGAATGAATGTCTGTGTGGCAGGCTTCGATGTTGCTGCCTGTGCTGCAGCCTGGCTGGCTCTTCTTCGAGGCACTCGAGTGCCTTTAAGCCGTGCTTCCCTCCCAGGCAGGCTGCGTCTAAGAACCTCTGAGTCACGCTGCAGGAGCCAGACGAAGCCGGTGCTGAGCCAGAGCTGCTAGTATGTACCCTTGGATCCCAGGAGATTTTGGGAAGAGGCGTTCTTTGCATGGTTGTCTTCATCGCTCCTGATTTCTGGAAAAGCAAAACCAGCACGTGAACGGGCTCTGCATACTTGTATGTTGGATGTGCTTTGCTCTGTGAGGTAGAGAGAATGGCAGTGTTTTCACCTAGGACATCATTCATCGTCCAGAAGCACACACATCACAGAGAATGACATGTTTTCAGATTTCCATTTTGAAAAAAAGAGATTGAATAGTGTTTGTCCCCAAAGGGTTGCATAGTCCAGAGGTAGGAGACACTGCCTGGGACCTGTTTGAGATGCATGGATTTCATATGGTCTGCATCGAAAGGGCCTGGGAAATTCAAAGTCAGTCTGGCGAACTGGTAACTTGCGATGCTGTCCTAATTTATTTGTAGGTTACTCTGCATCTGGAGAGGTGTCTCCTCTTTGGATCTTTTTCCATATGATCTGTTTTTCTCTCTCTCTGTCTGTCTCAGTAAAAAAAAAAAAAAAAAAAGGCAGATGCTCTAGCACATTAATTTACTTCTTAAACTTACCTTTACATTTTCTCTTATGGCTTACTTCATAAAGAAAGCATCATGCTTGTATAGACTGTAATGCTATTGCCTTTCCAGTTTTATAAATGCCTACGTGAATCAATCAGCCAGTATTTCAGAAGTATGTGACCAGAGGGTATATTAACCTTAAATTTTCTCTCTTAGCGCAGGTAAAGAAACTGTATCTTCCTTTTCTCCTTTGACATTTTTTTTAGGTCTTGCTTGTCTACATCATCTGCTTCACACGGAAGAGGTCATTCTGTATTGCTGATCTGGAATTAAGTTTATCTGGGTGCCACAATATCAAAATAGTTCCGGCAATTGAATTTTAATCTCTAGAATATAGGAATGGCTTTTTCCTGCTCAAAGTTTGATTCTGTTGTGTGTTATTCATTATGGTGTGTTTTAAAAAGATCAGCTGGATATAAATTAAACAAGGCTTTTAAAAAATGTGTTGGTTCCAACTTGACAGAGTACAAATCAAGGGAAGATCAAAATACCAAAAATTTTGTCAGGCTATTTAAGAACAGTAAGTCAGTTTTTGTTTTTGTTTAATCTTACCAGGTTCCTGTTTCAGTTTATTTTGTAACTGATTAATAGGTGGTGATAACTTCATGCTTTCTTAACAATTTTAGAAATAAAAGCTCATTTTTAGAATGATTGCTTATAAAAGAGATTTATTGGGTGAGTAAGGTGTGTTCAAGGTCATCTCTAGGAAATCCACACCAGGAAAAAATAAAATGTAATGAATCATGGAAATAGACATAAAGTCTTGGCAGCTAGAAGAGTAAGGGGATGGGAGAGAGCCTGGGATGGTTTTGTATGTGTAAGTGTTCTGTCCAGGTAAAGATCTAGAAAGAGCACAGCTGCCAGGGGTGCAAGTAGTTGAGTGATATATTTGTTGCTTTTAAGAAGCTTGGAAGCACCTTAGAGTGCTTCTGGAAAGAATGGTTGCAGTGGAGATTCTGATTCTCCCCTGCCCCCCAACAGTGAAAGCATTTCCGTTCAAAGTTGAATTGGTGTTACAGTCCATGAAAAGCACCTCTAGAAATTTTCAAATGGTCAGGAATGGAAGGTAAATGGTACCTCTATGACTGTTGCTTCTGATAGGTGCTTTCCCTTGGTGAATTTTGATGCCTTTCAGTTGTCAAGCATGCAGATGTTATCTCACTTAAATATTGGAATGAAATTTTGTCTGCATTGCAGAAGATACATAACTGCCATTTCCTCGGAAATGGCAATGTAAAATCGTACTAAATACAAGAAGAAAGTAGATGTAGTTAATCTAGATGTGACTCTTGAAGGAGATTAGAGGTAACTTGATTGGCTGGATGGAGATAGAGTCTACCTGTTCCTTGATAAGTAGAAAGGTAGGAAACGCCAGCAATAGACCTCCTTCCTCCATGCAGTGAAGTTGTATCTGCTGACATCTTGAAGAACATATAGGAAACTTTGTAGGAAGCCCATATTTGGATTGCATATGAAAAATGAAATTGTTTTGATGGCCTAATTTCGGTCAAAATTTCATCTTGCATGTTGCAGGAATATCATTATGTAGTCATAATTCACACTAGTGTACAGTCAAATTCTAAAACACTGCACATATTCTACCTGCCAGTATATATATACCAGCGTCCACTAGCCGCCTGATTTGATCCAGGCAATTTGTTTTCATTGTTTGTGAAACTTCTAAGTGGGCCTTCAAGGGATTCCAGTGAACCATTTTCATAGTCCAGCTGACTCCAGAGTTTGTACATGTTTAAAACCAATGTTGGTTAGTGTTTTTTAACTAGTGGATTTGTAATGGTAGGGTTGGTTTAACATCTGGAAATCTTTGTCAGACACTTGTAAACACAGACAACTCTTATTTATTTAAAGCCTGATGACCAGCTTGTTTATGTAATCTCTGTATTGGCCAGATGAAATACCAAGATGAGCTGGGAGCAGAATGGGGAGTTTGCAAAGTTGCTTACGTCCTAGTTTGACAGAAATTTAATTGGCATTAAATGGTTTTATTAATGCAAGTGGTCTCAGCTGCCTTTTCTACCTTTACACATTCTCTCTCTCTTGTGCAGCAGGTGTGTGTGTTAAGCTGTGGTGAATCAGATGAAGGAGCTCATGTGGAATGAGACAAATCTTTGCTTTTTCCTTGGTTATTTTCACTTAGTTCTCACCCTGTTGTGTATTAATACGTGGCCACGCAAACACTTCCGTAGACACGAGGAAAAGGGAGCATAACCAGTTTTCTGGAGCAGTGCTGACGTGTGTCAGTCTGCAGCGTTCGTGAACTCCCACTTGAGATGGAGCAAGACTACTTGTACTTGATTATATAATTTATCAGCAGTAGTATATGCTGTTAGAAGGTAACGCAAGCTGCCAGAGATCATGGGGAAGAAGTAATTGTAAAGCTGTGTTTTGAATACTGTATTGGAATGAGTGTTTGATTTCAACCCTGGATGAAGAACTGATGTTGTTTAGATGTCTTTGGCAGCAGTGTTTTTTCACCGGTATGAAGGAAACCATTAGTGTAATTGTTATGGGTTACTTCTTTACTGATTGCTTTTCCATTCAGGTTTTCCACAGACAGCAAAGAAAATTCCTTTTTTAAAGGGAGACATTCAGATAAACTGATCTCTTGATTATTTTGACAAATCATTCATTTTTATAGTAATTACTAGATATTTTAAATGGGTTGAAACTCAAAGTTTAAAAATATTAAAGAAATATAAGCAATATTTGTAAATTAGTATTTATATACATGCCTAATCATCTGCTTTTAGGTTAATTCTTTGCAGAACAGGAATGTTCCTCCTTTTTCCTTCCGCTTCTTCATTTTCTGCCAACCTTGTCTTCTCCAAAAGTGGTGGAGAAGATAAGATCTTTAATCATAAGAGATGTTTACCTCATTTTAAGAGCTTTTGAATAGTTTGAAAGCTTAGATTCATTTGTGATTAATAGACACGTGATGCTGTTTATAGTATAACGACATATATTCCTGTTCCCAACAACTTTTGTATAAATAAGGCATGCCAAATAAATTTCATAACATGAGAACAGAGATAAATAATGTTTCCCTGGTGCTGGCATCATCACCTTAAAGAATTATTGGTTTGCATTTACATTAGAGATTCCAGAATAATAAAAGTCACAGTTTACCAAATCTGCAGTATTAATTTGGTTATCAGAGGAGATTGGTTTTTATACATCAGATGTATATTTTTAACTTTTTGTTCATAGGTAGTTTTAAATACAAAAATAAAAAAAACCAATAATACTTACTGTAGAAAAAAGGGCTAATTAATTGTGGGGTTTGGTGTTTGGTTTTTTTTTTTTTTTTTTAGTTTTAACAGCTGTCATTTGTAGCAAATGAGAGTATTTGCCATGCTTTGTCCCTGAGCATTTGTTTGCTTTCCCAGCTTTCTTCTTCTGAAGAACTGGCTTTTCTGAATAGTACTGCCAAACTTTTAGAAGTCTCCAGTGGAGGTAAATGTACAAGGCTGTGTATATAAATTGCTTTACGACTTATATTTGCATTTACTATATGAAAAGGTCTGAGCATATTTGAGGGTATACAGTGCATACATTGCATCCCTTTGGTGTCTAGAGTAGAAAACAAGCATCCAAGATCCAGAGATTTATTTGTACAAGGGTATGTGTGCTTCCCTAGACTGCAATGTCACATGTAAATTCTCCCGTTCTTGTGAATTCTGCCTTTCACCATAAGCAGAGGCTTATGTTCACCAGGAATTATGGCCATAACCTCAAGGCTTCTGCATTTTCATAAAAAAAGCTGTTTAAAAAATAAGAACTGAGGAAGTTCAGAGCACAGAGTTCCTACTTACTGGCAAGAGTTGTATCTACAGTTAGGCAAAATTCTGATCCAGTCACTGACGTGTCTCTCTTTCTCCATCCAAGCTTAGAGAGAGATTTGAACCACTTGTCTGTGGATAATGGGACAACCAGGATGTTTCTGAGACCACCACCACCAAGAGCTGTTATTACTGTTATTACTGTATATACTGATATTACTGATATGGCATTTCAGTTTTCATGTACAGTCAATATGTGTCTTAACATTTTAGATGAAACTACTTGAATCTCTTCACATAGAGTCAAATCACCTTGTCAGTCATTGCTGACCATCTTAAAGCTAAGAATCACGCTGTTACAGTCCTCTGTATATAAAAGTTTGGATAGGCAAGTCCCTGGATAACAATATTAGAGGGCAGAGTGAAATCCTCTGGAGCTGCCAGACGTTAGGTATGTGTTCACTTAAAACACTAAACTGAGAGAAGAGTGCAGATAGAAAACTCAGACGAGCAGAGCGGAAACACAGACTCGTTAAGGCTGGAAGGGATCTCAGGAAGTCTCTAGTCCAAGCCCTGCGGACAAAGCAGGGTCAGCTATTGCAAATTGCTCAAGACTGTGGCCAGTTGGGTTTTTATTATCTCCACAGATAGAAACTCCATAACCTCTCTAGGCAACCTGCTCCAGCGTTTAATCTCACAGTAAGAAAGTATTTTCTTATGTTTAAGTTGAATTTCTTGTATTTCAGTTTCTGTCTGTTGCCTCTCATCCTTTCTCTGGGCACAGTGGAGTATAGCTCCATCTTCTTTACCCCATCTGGTGTTTATACACACTGGCAAGATAATCTCCTGAGCATTCTCTTCTCCAGGCTGAACACTCCCAGCATTCTCAGCTTCTCCTTATGTGTCAGATGCTCCAAACCTTTAATCGTCTGTGTGGCCCTTTGCAGCAGTCTCTCCAGTATGTCTGTCTCATACTGAGAAGCCCAGAACTGGACCCAACACTCCAGCTGTGGTCTTGCCAGGGCTGAGCAGAGGGGAAGGATCACCTCCTTTGACCTGCTGGCAATGCATCCAGAGGATGCCATCAGCCTTCTTTGCTGCAAGGGCACATTGATGGCTCCAGTTCAACCTGGTGTCCACCAGGACCCCAGGTCCTTTTCTGCACAGCAGCTTTCTAGCCAGCCCACAGCATGTACTGGTACTGGGGATTATTCCTCCTGAGGTGCAAGACTTTGCATTTCCCTTTTTTTGAACTTCATGAGGTCTCTGTTAGGCTGTTTTCCAGCCTGTTATTGTCCCTCTGCATGGCAGCACAGCCATCTTGTGTATTATTAACTGCTCATCCAAGTTTTGTGTAGTCTGCGAACTTGCTGAGGGTGCACTTTGTCTCATCATCGAGGTCATTACTGAAGATGTTAAACAGTACTGGCCCCTGTATCAACCCCTGCAAGTGACTGGTGTCCAGCTGGAGTTCGTGCTGCTGTTCATAACCCTTTGAGCTTGGTAGTCCAGTGACTTTTCATTGCACCTTACAGTCTACTTACCTGGTCCACATTTCAGCAGTTTGCCTATACATGTGTTATGTGGGAAGGTGTTTAAAGCCTTGCTAAAATCGAAACAAATATCGTCTGTCCTCCTTTCATCCACTGAGCCAGTCATCTCCTTTGTAGAAGGCTGTCAGGTCAGTCACGCATGATTTCCCCTTCATATATGCATGCTGGTTTCACCTTCTTGTCCTTCAGGATTTGTTCCATCACCTACTGAGGGACTGAGGTAAGGACTGGCCTGTAGTTCCCTGGATCTTCTTGAAGACAGGAGTGACATTCACTTCCTTCCTGTCCTTAGAAACCTCCCCCTACTGCCATGACCTTTCAAAGATAACGTGCCCTTAGTAAACTTTAAAAATAGCATTGGTAACATTTAAAATTCTGTTTCCTTGCCCTTTTAGAGGTGAAATTAGGTTGCTGTTCATAGCTGTGAATTGCTACTTTTCAGATGCTGTCATCAATGATAAAATAGTTATCAAGTTAAACCAGAAATTTTACACCATTTTGTGGGTTTCTTCAAATAATTCCCATGACTTAACTTTGTTGAATGTTGTTGTTGTTGTTCTTTTATTAGGGAAAGTGTAGCACATGTTGCAGAAGTTGAAAGTGCTTCATAAAAGAAAATGCGCTTTCAGATGAAAGTTTTTTTCTGTTATACAAATATTTTTTGTCAATTTTATTTTCTATAATAAAATATTATTTTTATCCTATTTTTTTAGCTTGTTTATTTACTTAGACATTAATACACTGATCAGTGAAGGTAGTGAATGTTTTGTAGGACTTTCAGAGTGGATGGAATTTCTCTTGCATCTTGTTTTGAGATCTCATTATTCCTCTGTCTGCAGTTAGGGTCATAAACAGACAGAATTTCATGCTTTGCCATTCTTTTGTCCAGCAAAGGCAATTGTTTAGTTCATTAAGTCCTTAAATATTCTTTCCTGACTTTTTACCTAATATTTTCTGATGCTGGGGGGAGTTTTGTCTATGACTAATAAAATAATTGGTTTGTGTTCTTCTTACAACATCAAAAAAAATGTTTGTGGACTTCCCGTGTCTAATCTGAGCCATCATTTACCAGTTGAAACATGTCTTAATTTTTCTGTGTGATCTGACTGGTATTGGGAAGCCTCAAGCATAGCATTATTGATGCAAATATATTGTTTCAGGTTTTCTTATTTGTATATAATGCATCGATGTTTTTTCAGGGATTGTGTAACAATAAATGAGTCCTTTTCCCCACTGTTCTTTTTTTTTCCATTTCCATCTTTACAGAGCCAGAATAAAAGCATAATAGATTTTTTTCAAATGAAAAAACAAACCCAACAAAAAAACCCCAAATAAAATATAGTCATAGTGAGAACATCTTACTGCATTGTGGGAATCTGAAAAGTAATGAAATTCTTTATCTTAAGCTAGAAAATATATGGTAAGACTTGTAATCTGCAAGTAATACATGTATGTATCTATCTTCGAAGGGCCAGGTGCATAGCTTTTGCACTTTCGAATTCTTACTTAAAATGTGCACTGTTATTTAAAATATGTTCTGTTTCTTGCTATTTCAGTTGTTAAGATAATTTCCAAAGCGCAATCAAAGGAGATGCAGAGTATTCTTTACATTTGTAGTCAGAATGCATTAAGCCTCTGCAGGTGCTTGGAAAGCAATGATCAAATATCAGCTTTACCGTAGCTTGACAAGTCCCTGTCTGACATTAGAGTGCATGAAACATTCCTGTTCAGACTTCTAGCCTACCTGCTTAACAGCAAGTGCCAGGAGAAGACCACTTCAGTTAGCCTGAGAAAAACTGAGGTGAGCCAGGTTGCAACACCTGGGTTAGCGTGGCGAAGAGCATACCTGTAGTTACCATGACCCAGCTGATATGTACATAATACATTGATTTGTGTCTCAACCCTGTACTACTTGCCGGCTTCAGTTTTAGTTCCATCCAGAAGGACAGCAATGGTGCTGAAGAATCGGAATGGTTTTGCTCTTGCTGCTCTTGGGCAAGTAGAGGAACAGGAAAGTGCACAAGCGTTTCTGTATTAGCAGTGGTAGTGAAGGTGTATTGGTGGCAGGATGTATACTGCTCTGGTAAGCTGCATGTTCTGGATGCTGGGGGACAGAGTAAGTGCATCCAGTTTTAAGATGTAATCAGAAGCTGTTGTTTAAGGGTTCTGAGCTGATGTTCAGAAGCAGTAGCACGGTGACAGTAATCCTGGTATTCTGTCTATTCCCAACAGCAAAATAGTGCAGAACGAAGTCGTACTGCAGCTGTTTGAGGCATGGGCCTCCCGCTCTTAACTGCAGGCTTCATTTTCTATGGAGTGATAAAGTATTTTGGAAGTGCAAATACAATAACAATGTTAATTAGTTTTCCCCTTCTGTTTCTTTTAGGACTCCTCCAGGATGGTTTCAAGCAGGTATAAAAGGTATGAGATCTTTGTACACAACACATTCATTTACGTATATAGTTCTGCCAGAAATAAAGCTGATGAAATGGGTGTTTGCAGTAGAGGCCATCATACTGCTAGTGTAGATATATAGCCCGATTTGGGGGTAAGGACCTGAGAGATGCAGCAAACTTATCCAAACCCCTCTATTATGTTACTATTTTAAAATAAATTCAGCTAGTGTTTTGCTGGATCTTACTAGTGCAGAACAGTTTTCCAAGAAAAAGTCTAACGACTATGCATTACCTACGAGCTAGTAGTTTCACAGTTAATTTATGAACCACTGTCTTCTGAAGTTTCATACAGGACGATAACTGTGTTGCTCTCCATAGTAATATTGAAAGAAATTTCTGTGGCTTTGTCATACTACTGTCTCGGTTGTAGGGGATGCTGCCCACATGTAGTGTGTCCTGTTTGTCATTTGTTTGTATTTGAGCCAAGTGTTACCCTGGTCATTACTCAAGTTCTTCAATCAGAAAAATACTGCAGAAGCTCTTGATGCACCTGACCAGTGTGTGAAATTTTTGCCCCTGTGGAATTAATATTGACACAGCTATCACAATTATTAGGAAAATGTAATGGTAACATGGGGCCTAAAGTACATCAACTGAAGCAAGGCATTTGTGTAAACATATCTTTATTTGACACATTAAATGCATTCTCCTTTAGGTATCCTTTACTCAGGTAAAATGCGTAGGTGGTTAATTCATCTGTGTGTGTGTATCCTGGCTGTAGAAGTAACTGCAAAGAGCACCTACAGTTACCTAGTTTTCACTGGTGTATTTTCCAGCCCTCAGACTTCTTCACCTGTAGAATCATAGAATTATTTGGGTTGGAAGCGGCCTTCAAAGATCGTCTAGTCCAACACCCCTGCCATGGGTAGGAACATCCTAAATTAGGTTGATCAAAGTCCCACTCAGCCTGACCTTGAACACTTCCAATGATGGGGCATCCACAACTTCTCTGGGCAACCTGTTCCAGCATTTCACCACCCTCACTGTAAAAAATAATAACCTATCTTATTGTGCTTTAGATTTCTTAGCGTGGCGCTGTCTTTTATGTTTAGATTCCTGGGTTCTCATAAACCTAGTTGAGGTTGAGTGATGCTTTTTAGTGCTGTAAGGTGTTTGTTTTTTTTTTAAAATCACTTTGCCATTGCAGAATGGGTGGTCTTATTGTCACAATCTTAATAACTATATAATTTCATGATTACTTTCTTAGTAATGAAGCACACTTTAGTTCAGGCTCCACTTCCTCTTCAGTCCCTGTGCAGAATTTCATTG
Organism: Gorsachius magnificus; assembly: GCA_034008185.1. NCBI lineage: Eukaryota > Metazoa > Chordata > Aves > Pelecaniformes > Ardeidae > Gorsachius > Gorsachius magnificus. The sequence continues at coordinate 174,109,590 of CM067081.1, forward strand.
CTATTTGTATCTGCCGAATACTTAGTGGTGTGTGTCATAGTGCATTGTGGCTTTGCATAAACATCTTTCTCTTTACTCTGTTCACATGCTGTGTATCCTCACTCACTTGCAAAAACTTGGTTGTGGGGGGTGGTGGTAAAAATAGAATTTTGCACAGTCACATTCATAGCTTATTTGAAATGAAGCTAATTCTTCTGATTAGCATTGCAAAAATAGGAAACTCCAAAGCTAGAAAATGCTAAAATAAGACTTTGTTTGCTCAGCTTTAGTTAGATGTAGGATGTACATTCTTTGTGAACTTTCTCTCCTCAGGACTGGCATCACATTCAGGAATCTGACTTGCTGTGAGCTGCTGTTCAATATTTTGTCATGTATGTTGCCATCTATCTTACTCATTGCAGTCTTCAAACCTCATGTTGAAAACGAAAGTATCATTTTCCTGTGAGGCCAGCACAGTGCCTGGTGCTCACAAGTACTAAGAGGATTTTAGTTGAAGTGTAGCTTAATGAGGTATATAATCTTGAATACTTTATAGATAGAGACTTAATGTCCGCTGTGATTATTAACAGTACTATTGATTTTCCCCTATATTTGAAAATTTTTACCCTCCTCTCAAGTAATTTTTCAGGTGAGCAGAGTATGGCCCCCAGTGGCTTCACTTTCTCCCGTGAATGGGTAAGGAAGGAATTCGGACCAGAGTCCTCTTCTGTTCTGGCAATGTTTGGCTGGTTTGCCCCTTCAAACAGCTGCAGTAAGGGAAGGTTCTAGAGAAAAGAGCTTCCTCTACAGTAATTCTCATTCTCTGTGGTATAGATCTCACTTGTGTCCCACATACAGCAGAAGTCCTTTGGAAACAGAAAATGCCGTTCTGTGATTACACCTGGTACTGGAACGTGAATGTCAAAAGGCTGAATTGAGACCATAAGCTGCTTGAAGGTTCAGATATGTTCAGCTTCATGTGCTTTTAACAGTTGTGTGTGTACTCCCTTAGGTTTTCAAAGCAAGTTGAGAGCAAAGCATGTTCTCACATAGGGGCAACCACTTTGAGATCCCACTGGTGGTCAGTACTTTGTGGGTGGGGAAAAGAGACTGTTAGTAAGCTTTACAGGCGTATGACAGCAAAAGTGAAAAGATAATGTTTGCCTAAATTCTTGGGCTCTTGTTATAGACTCCCTGTTCCAGGAATTGCTGTTCTCTCTGTAAGTTCCAGGGCTCAAGCAATTGCACAGATTTTACTACCTATTCAGTCAGCCACACTGGCTACTTTGCCTTATATGGATGCAGCAATCCATTCTTAAACATTTATATGACATTGCTGAGAAACCCATTTGACCGAGTGCCCATTGACTGGAAGACATGTTTACAAATGAACTCTGCTGGCTGCTGTTGTGTCATTCCACTTCTGTTCTGGCTGACTTGGACAAACTGAGCCTGTCTCCTTATGCAGTAAAGTAAATAAAAGTTTGGGATAAGGATTTGAATCTATAATTGTAGTCTTCTGAATTTACTTTAAGAATTTTCGTACTGGTACCCCAAACGTTTGTGTAGGGGTTCCTTTGTAGTTGCATGATAAACCACGTAAGATATTTTCAAAAGAAAGTGATGGTTCTGTTGTGATCTGGAGTGGTACTGTAGGATCTATTAAAAGCATGACCAGAATCTTCAAAGTCATGTTGATATGAAAGCCACAGGACATGTTCATGAGCACATTTGGGAGTTGTGAACAGCCATCTGTCTGAACTGTGAGCTTGATGTGATTAAAATGTATAGGTATCCTTCAGTGGTAATAGCCCATATCAACTTCCTCATCTTTCACTTCTCCTTAATCTGTTCTTCATGTCTTCACCTTGGCCATTCCAAACTTCTGTTACTGTTAACTGGGTCTACCAGGTTTTGCGCTGCTCTTTCAGTAGTTATTTTAAAGCAACAAGCACGTTACCATTAGTAAGAATGGTGTTCTGATTCAGGTCTCATGATTTTTCTGATTCAGGTCTTATTTTCATGTCTCTGCTTTAGGAAATCAGAAGAAGAGAAGCAGCTAGTGCTTCAGAGCACTCATTAGAAGTGTTGTGAAGGAAATGTTAAAGCCCTGCTGAAATTCTCATGCTCAGTGTTTTTAGATTGCTACAAAGCTTAAACTATAACAATTTACATTCCATCATACTAACCTTGGTCTCACTAATTCAAAAAAATACAGCTGCAAAATCCTGTTTCATAACACTATGTCCAGACTTGCCTACTTGCCTGTGTTTGGGAGTTCTGCAGCAAGGGTTGGCTGTTGAAGCTCTGTCTGATCCAGATTGTTACGTTAGGACTACTGCTGTACGGATACGAACGCTTAAAATAGACAAGGGTCACTCAAGGTGTTTTTCTTGACTTTTGTATCCCCCTTTCAGTCCATGCTGATGTTATGAGAAGGCAGAAACACTTAAGGTTTACTTCTGCAAAAGTTTTGGATGGTCCAAGTTGAGCTGGGTGCAGTTCCTCACTCTCCCTTGTGCCAGTGCTCATGCAACTGGACAGGGTGATGCTTTAGGGGAGCCGCTGTGGCTGAAAGCTGGTTGCTTTCTTGGCTGGGATGGTTCCTACTCAGTCACCTGAAGGCCAGAGCCAGGTAAAATGGAGGAGGCTAGGAACGTACAGCTGTAGAGAAGACAAGACTGCTTTTCCTTAGCTCAGCTCTGAAAGCCATGGACTTGGCTTAAGCAGTTCAACGTAGCAGAAGTCCAGGGTGGTTGATTTGGAAATACTGTCTTTTGCTCATTCTTCCAAAGGAGCTGTTAGCAACTGACTGGATTTCAGTGACGTAATTAGGAGTTTCCAAATCAAGTATAGATACAAGATTTTGGTGACGAAAATAAATTGTGTCGTAGTTGAAATCTCATTTTGACTGGGTGATTTTAATTGGATGAAATTGCAATTTGGACAGTGCTTCAGGAAAACATTGAAAGAACCAAAGAGGCATTGGAAGGAGCAAGATTTATTCCACCTTTCTGTAACACTGCTGTTAAACCTGCCCCTCTGCGAATAACTGATTTTATTTTAAATTAAAGGAAATTACTAGAACATCATTCAGAAAGAAACCTTTTGTTTCTGTGTAAGAGTAGTCAAACTGTGATGTGGGTTGATTTCGCTTTATGATTTTTATTTAAGTACAGCCAGAAAAAACTTTTCAAAAGCAAGTCTTCTTCGGTTGCTAGTGTTTTCTGTTTTCAGCATTTTTGGTACAGGAATGGACATTTAAAATGAGGTTTTGGTAGTGGCTAATTGAAAGTAAGCTGATGGAACAACAAGTTGAATTTTTTTAAACATCTTGTTGAACATGCTCTTTTGAAGCAGCAGTGGGGGATGTCTCCATCCGGATGCATTCTCATTTGCTGTTCTCTAGGTGGGCACTCTGATCTAGTGTACACAGGGCTACAAATACAGTCTCAGACTCTCCTGAAAAATAATTTAAAACCCCACTGTTTCCTGCAGCCATAGGCTGTGGCTAGATGTTTCAACTGGAAGTGTTGAAACAGTCATGTGCGTAAGTTACTTGAATGCTAATAAGTGGAATACGTTTTGAATTGCATTCTTGAGCGGTGACTCTAAATTTTTTCAACTTGCCAGACCTCTATCATTTTTCTTCTGCTGCTAATGACCACTTTTACCCAAGGTACATCTACTGACCATAGGCTTTCTTTTCTTTCACACCTTTTGTAAGATTCCAGCAACTTCCAAGTTGCAAGCATTTGTAAACCTTTATTCAGTTAGAAAGCAGAGGAAGTGAGGTTTCAGTTGCAGTCGCAAACTAAATGGGGTTCTGCTGTCACATGCATGCAGTTTTACCCCCCTTCCCCAAAAGAAGGCATAAACCCAGTTTGTTTTCTTAGTAGTATACAGAGCTCTTCAGTTTGGACAGATTATCGTCGTTATTAGTAGTAGTAATAGTAGTAGTATTTTTGTTACATATTTATAAATATAAAAGAGGTTTTATATATACATATAAAAAATATACAGGTTTATTTCCATAAGAGCTGTCTTTGTTGGGGCTGGTTGATAGGTATTTTGGCTTAGTAAAGCATAGACACCAAGTTCAGTGATATTGTTAGTGCTCTCCTCGATCCCATTAGTGTCAGGAGGGAACACAGAAAGGAATAGGAAAGCTAGAGCGGTTAACGTGTGGCTCAAAGGTTGGTGCCATCGGAAGGGCTTGGGCTTCTTTCACCATGGAGGGGTTTTCATGGCACCGGGCCTGTCGAGAACAGACGGTACCCAGCTCTCTCGGAAGGGAAATAGGATCCTCGCTCATGAACTGGCGGGGCTTGTAGAGAGGGCTTTAAACTAGGCCTGAAGGGGGAAGGGGATATAACCAGGCTCACTAGAGAGGAGCCTGGGGGCGTCACCCCATTGCTGGGGGTGAAACCGTCAGCCCAGCTCAAGTGCATCTACACTAATGCACGCAGCATGGGCAACAAACGGGAGGAGCTGGAAGCCATTGTAAGGCAGGATGGTTATGATGTAGTCGCCATCACAGAAACGTGGTGGGATGCCTCCCATGACTGGAGTGCTGCGATGGATGGCTACAAACTCTTCAGAAGGGACAGGCAAGGAAGGAGAGGCGGCGGGGTGGCTCTGTATGTTAGGGAGTGTTTAGATTGTACAGAGCTTGACACTGTGGTGAGGCAGAATGCCTATGGGTGAGGATGAGGGGGAAGGCCAACAAGAAAGATATCCTGTTGGGAGTCTGTTACAGACCACCCGACCAGGATGAGGACATTGACGAAGAATTCTACAAGCGGCTGGCAGGAGTCTCTCAGTCACGAGCTCTTGTTCTTGTGGGGGACTTCAACTTCCCAGACATCTGCTGGAAATACAATACAGCAGAAAGGAAACAGTCCAGAAGGTTCCTGCAGTGTGTGGAAGATAACTTCCTGACACAGCTGGTAAGTGAGCCTACCAGGGGAAGTGCCCTGCTTGACCTCCTGTTCACTAACAGAGAAGGACTGGTGGGAGAGGTGGTGGTTGGAGATCATCTAGGCCTTAGTGATCATGAAATGGTAGAGTTTTCGATCTTTGGTGAGGTAAGGAAGGGGGTCAGCAAGACCGCCACCATGGATTTCCGGAGGGCAGACTTTGAGCTGCTCAGAACGCTGGTTGGGAGAGTCCCTTGGGAGATAGTCCTGAAGGGAAAAGGGGTCCAGGAAGGCTGGGTGTTTTTCAAGGAAGAAGTCTTAAAGGCACAGGACCGGGCTGTCCCCATGTGCCGTAAGACAAATCGGCGGGGAAGACGACCGGCCTGGCTGGACAGAGGACTACTAGTGCGACTAAGGGAAAAAAGGAGAGCTTACCAGCTCTGGAAGAAGGGGCAGGCAACCCAAGAAGAGTACAGGGATCTTGTCAAGTTATGCAGAGAGGAGATTAGAAGGGCAAAAGCCCAGCTGGAATTTAACCTGGCCACTGTTGTAAGGGATAATAAGAAGAGTTTTTATAAATATGTTAACAGCAAAAAGAGAGCCAGGGAGAACCTCCATCCACTAGTGGATGCAAGGGGGAACATTGCCACTAAAGATGAGGAAAAGGCTGAGATACTCAACGCCTTCTTTGCCTCAGTCTTTAATGGCCCGACGAGTTATCCCCAGGGTACCCAGCCTCCCGAGCTGGAAGATGGGGACAGAGAGTGGAATGAATCCCCCATAATCCAGGAGGAAGCAGTCTTTGACCTGCTATGCCACCTGGACATCCACAAGTCTATGGGGCCGGATGGGATCCACCCAAGAGTGCTGAAGGAGTTGGCCAAGGGGGGCCCGGGGGTTGGAAACCTTAAAACAGAGGAGCTTCCGGAGCCACTCTCTATCATTTATCAGCAGTCCTGGCGGAGAAGATTTAGGTTGGCAAATGTGACGCCTCTCTTCAAGAAGGGCCGGAAGGAGGATCCGGGGAACTACAGACCAGTCAGCCTAACCTCGGTACCGGGGAAGATTATGGAGAGGCTCATCCTGAGTGTGCTCACCAGGCACATGGAGGACAACCAGGGGATCAGGCCCAGTCAGCATGGGTTCACGAAAGGCAGGTCTTGCCTAACCAACCTGATTTCCTTCTATGACCAGGTGACCCGCCTGGTAGATGAGGGAAAGGCTGTGGATGTTGTCTACCTGGACTTCAGCAAAGCCTTTGACACAGTCTCCCATAGCATTCTCCTGGAGAAGCTGGCAGTTCATGGCCTAGATGGATGTACTCTTCGCTGGGTTAAAAACTGGCTGGGTGGCCGAGCCCAGAGAGTCATGGTGAATGGAGCTAAATCCAGTTGGCGGCCGGTCACAAGCGGTGTCCCCCAGGGCTCAGTTTTAGGGCCGGTCTTGTTTAATATCTTTATCAATGACCTGGATGAGGGGATTGAGTGTGCCCTCAGTAAATTTGCAGATGACACCAAACTGGGTGGTAGTGTTGATCTGCTGGAGGGGAGGAGGGCTCTGCAAAGGGGCCTGGACAGGCTGGATCGATGGGCCGAGGCCAATTGTATGAGGTTCAACAAGGCCAAGTGCCGGGTCCTGCACTTTGGTCACAACAACCCCATGCAGCGCTACAGGCTTGGGGAAGAGTGGCTGGAAAGCTGCCTGGTGGAAAAAGACCTGGGGGTACTGATTGACAGCCGCCTGAATATGAGCCAGCAGTGTGCCCAGGTGGCCAAGAAGGCCAATGGCATCCTGGCTTGTATCAGGAATAGTGTGGCCAGCAGGAGCAGGGAAGTGATCGTGCCCCTGTACTCGGTGCTGGTGAGGCCGCACCTTGAATACTGTGTTCAGTTTTGGGCCCCTCACTACAAGAAAGATGTTGCCTTGCTGGAACAGGTCCAGAGGAGAGCAACCAAGCTGGTGAGGGGTCTGGAGCACAAGTCATACGAGGAGCGGCTGAGGGAACTGGGGTTGTTTAGTCTGGAGAAGAGGAGGCTGAGGGGAGACCTGATCGCCCTCTACAACTACCTGAAAGGAGGCTGTAGCGAGGTGGGGGTCGGCCTCTTCTCCCTGGTAACAGATGATAGGATGAGGGGGAATGGCTTGAAGCTGCGCCAGGGCAGGTTTAGGCTAGACATTAGGAAAAACTTCTTCACCGAAAGGGCTGTCAGGCTCTGGAATGGGCTGCCCAGGGAGGTGGTGGAGTCCTCATCCCTGGAGGTATTTAAAAGAAGGATAGATGAGGTGCTTAGAGACATGGTTTAGTGGTGGGATGGCAGTGCTAGGTTAACGGTTGGACTCGATGATCTTAAAGGTCTTTTCCAACCGAGGTGATTCTATGATTCTATGATTCTAGATAAAGTTTTCTTGTTTAAGGCTCGCAAAGTGATATTGTATCTGAAGACTTCAGTTCCATGCTGTGTGAAAAACATGTCTACTGTGTCTCAGATGGTACCTTTTTTGCTGTTGCTGCATACTGGACATTGGTTATAACAGCCAAAATAATGAACTTTGTGTCTGTCACATTTCTTGTGTTAGGATACGGACTAATGCCTCCTTAAATGTTTTTTTTTTTTAAAATCCCATTTCCTAGAAGTCATCATGATATGTCCTTTGTACATGCTGATACTGAAAAGTATGTGTTCAGTAGTGCTCCTCAGTGGAATAGATGAGGAAGTTTTTGAGTGTGAGTTTCAGGGAAAATACAGGAAAAGTCTTAATTTTTAGTATTAATGAAACCCTTCCTATCTAGGTATTCATTCCTTTAGGAGCATCTGCCGGTATCACTCACTGGAGCAAAGTTGAGATACTCCAGTACCCTGGCAAAAGGGTTACTTTTTGAGTGATGAAAAATTGATCCTTTTTTGTGTGATCTGTCCTTGTCACATTAACAGCATGAAACAATAGATCTTTCAGAAAGCTATATGATTTAGAATTTATAGAGTTAAGCTAAAATATTTCTCTTGCGTTGTGTTGCAACATGCATATCCGGTCCTAGAAATGTTTTAGAAAAAAATCTTCTAGATGAAGTATAAACAGTGCTAAATATGGTAATAACATTAAGCTACAAAATTCCTTACAATTGTGTCAGTGTGCCTTGGAAACTTCACACATACTGGAGCAAAACGCTGTTTACATCCATGAAAAGACATCCCTTTGCCAGATGCTCCTGCTTTTGATTTGCACTGTATCCATCTAGATTTGCACATTGTCAGCAGGGGTTTTCTAGAGTTATGAAATGCAAAACTGTTAAATGAACACATTAATCATATACTCTTCTGTATTTTAAAAGAAATGTTGTAGGGATATTCACAGTGCTTTTCATTCTTTTCCCTAAGTGCTCTGGAAAACCATTGTGTGCATGTTGCAGCTGTGTGATTTCACAGAATCACAGACTGGTTGAGGTTGGAAGGAACCTGTGGAGGGCACCTGGTCCAACCCCCCTGCTCAAGCAGGGCCACCTGGAGCCAGTTGCCCAGGACCATGGCCAGATGGCTTCTGAGTGTCTACATTTGGTTCTCCTGGTGAAGACTGAACAAGGGTTTTTGTCTGTCTTTGAAAATATACAGCTAGAGAGCCAAAGTCAAACAAGTGTGGTTTTGGTGGATTGGGGAGTGAAAGATTGTATCTCTCTGCCTGGTGCCAGGGCACTCTGTTCTGCTGCTCTTAATTATTCATTAGATTCTACATTGAAGGTAAATAACATTGGTATTAGGAAGAAAATAGCTATGGGAAGAAAGCTGTTAATTTGTGATTTTGAAAATGCTTGACTTGTAATAGATGTATTTTTAAAATAGCACTGTTTTTTGCACATAGCAATCACAGTGGAGAACCCATAAGCTTTTTTATAACTAGTTCATGTGCATTTGCAGTGCTTATCTGTTAAAATTCCATTGCAGTGATTTTTTAACCAATAGACACATGATCTAAAGCAAAAAACATACCACCAGTTAATGAGTGAGTGCCTACCAACTGAGCTATGACAAACTGGCATGTATCCAAGTTCTGAAGCAAAATATTTGGAAATGGCATAAAAATTAATATGTTGGGCCTCATCAATGTCTCACTTTGGTTTGCTTTCCAGTTCCATACAGGCAATATCCATAGTTCCTGAAAATTGATGCCTGTAAGCTTCTTAAGTTTTGGACATGTACTTGTTTTTCATCCTTTACGTTTTCATCTACTTAAAAAGATGCTTGGTTTAAACTCCATAGTGGTACTTTACTTTTTAAAACAAAATTGTTTAGCTTGGTTTTTTAATGTGCACAGTTCATAAAACTTCTAAATCTTTAAGATAGGATAAGCATGTGTTTAAAGTTGATTTTCTATGTGATGAGCTGCATTATTCAAGTATTCAGCTCCCTGAGGCAGTGAATTTAGTGAGTCCTCAGCAACATGAGCGGTGCAATAAGTCCTCTGCAGTTTATTAGACTGGCCTATTGAGCGCTTTGGAAAGCACTTCTTGTTACTTCTATGACTTCTGTTTTCTTAAATGTATAAATAGGTATTTTCTTTGCTCTTTGCCTTTGTAGCACAGCTAATGCACCAGAAGATGATGCTCCAAATAGATACTCCCGACCAGACAGGACAACTTACAGCAGATACAGCAGGGATGCAAATTCTTCTGGCAGTTCTGTACCAAGTAGTGCTTTGGAAAAGAGGATTGAGGAACTTGAAAGGGTAAGTACCAACTAACGTGCATGGTATACATCTGAAATAAAGTACCTTTGCAATTCCATGGGGAAACTTACAAGTAAAATACATAGAAATGATGCTAAAGGCTTGAAGTACAGAAAGTTGTGTCTGTAAAAATGGATAAAGAGTCAGACTCACCAAGAACTTCCCAATCACAGATGATTAGTTTTCATTTTGTATGTAAGTGAGAAATAGCTGAGGTAAAGATCATACACTTGGAGAGCCAGCAGTGCTCTGTGTATTTCTCATGTACCTCGTGACACACCAACACAGGGCAAATAGCTTGGGGGAAAGAGGAGCTCATTGACTGTTCAGAAAATCAGCAAGCCTGCTTCTGATCTACTTCTTGTTTTGGATTTTTTTTTTAATGTACTGAAATATAATATTTAATTGCTATCCAGTTGTTCATTACTTATTACATTTTCCCAAAATTTAATAATGTTAAAGCTGGGATTTTCACCTAAACCAGTATTATGCTAAATCATGTAATCTGTGCAATCTACTACTGGCTTCTCTGTCTTCCTCTGAAGTGGATTTTTGTGGGTAACTTGCCAAATACTCTTGAATTTGTAGGTATGAAACTTACTAAATAAACACAATTTGAATAGATCTTTTTTGGAAAGGATGAAAACAAAGCGTATTTTGTAGAAATTGCTTCGCCGCCCCCCCCCCCCCCCCCCCCCCCCCCCCCCGCCCCAAGACTTGGGGAAGCCTGATTTGAGTGAAGTACACCGCAATCCTCCCTTCCAAATCAGCTTCCTTCTGAAATAATTTAACTGCCAGTAACACAGAAAATAGGAAGATTTAAGGGCTTTCTTTGAGTATCCTGAACCCTGATTTATTGAATTCCTAATGGACATTTTCATTTTTTTCTCACATTCAGGCCCACAGATCTAACAGTGAGACTTCCTTCCTTGTTAATGGTAGTATAAATTCTCCCCAAAACAAAACCCAACCAACCAACCAAAAAACAAACAAACAAACAAAAAAAAAAAACCAAAAAAAAAAAAGAAGGCATAACCTTCCCCATATAACAAATTTGGAAGCTGATGCTTTACATTTATTTACTTCTGGTTTGGGCCCCTATCCAATTTTGGGTTCATTAAGTTAAATATTAATTAAAACATTATCTCTGGAATCAGATATCACACAGGTTTGCTGTGGGTAAAATATTTTCTTAGATGTGATTCTTTGGCATCTGGAAATGTAAGGGCTTGAAGACGTGCGTTTGCCTTGTTGTAGAAAAGGAATTATAGGTAAGTATGGGGTTTTTTTTCTTGTTTGTTTGTTTGTTTTAAATAGTAATAACTTAAAACTGTCTCTTAAACCCCAAAATTACATTTCAAACTTCCTTGCATATTCTGGTTTTAGGAACTTGCAAAGGAGAGACAGGAAAATGCAAGATTAATGAAGATGACACAGGACAAGGAGGAACTAATTGGAAAGCTGAAGGAAGAAATTGATTTATTAAACAGAGTAAGCACATACTTTCTTATATAGCGCTATATAAAGAGGAGGTAAAAGTCTCTGCATTCTCTGTGCTCTTCTTCAGGCACCCGCATCCACTGGGCAAGGTCGGAAGAGAATTAAGCTTGGGGTTTTGGTTTTGGTTTTTTTTTTGCATTTATGTGACTTCTCAACAGACATTTCAATAAGTTACATTTTTTCCAGGTGCTTTCTGTTTGTCAAGATTAACTTCCGTAAGTTGTATGTTATTGGAGTACCTGAATTTCCTGTTGCTGTAAGTGTTTGTAGAACAAGGTTATAAAAGCAGAAGTTCCTTACTGCATCTTCTTTCCAAATTCATTATGCAGCATACCAGGAAGTAATTAAGTTGGGGTTTTGACAGTTTTCTCGATAAATTGTTACCCATGACTTGTATTAGGCAAAGTAATTCTAAATTTATTCAGCTTTTAATTACTTATAATAGTTTAGATGATCTTAGAAGGATTTGGGAGTAAGTGCTTTATATTGTGACACATACGCTTTTTATTGTTGATACCCAGGTAAAGGCAGAACAAGACAGGGGACAGGAGATTCGGGCTAGCATCACTCAGGCAAGGTGTGTAGGCAGGAGAAGAGGGGTAGAAGAGTGAGACATGCTTGGGAATGGGACAGGATGGGGAGTTTTAAAGTTGGTAGAAGACACCAATTTTAACAAGTCCCAGTTTTAAGGGCAGACTGGAACTCTTTCAAAAATGGATTAGTAACCTCGTCTTGAAGTTCCTGGCTGAAGTGCAGAGCATGGATGTACTGGGGAAATACGCTTCTAATGGTCCAGTGCAGAGATTCCCATAAAAATTCAGAAAAAAAATTGAGAACTGGCTTTGGTCAGTCCGGCAGTGAAGGGAGGCAATCACTCTATGTCCACAGTGGCAAACTTTAATTTTGCACTGTTCATTTGTTGCAAAGGTGGACAACAGAAGTTTGCAAACTAAACTAGAGGACCAAAGTAGCTGAGATTATTCTGAAATAGATATCTTTTATTTTTTTTATAAAGAAAGTCAGGAATTAATTTGTAGGATAAATGAAGTACTGTCTGTTTTGGAGAGATTTCTATTTTCATTGGAGAATTGGTCTTTATGCCATTCTTCCATCCAGCAAAGAGTCTGTCACATTTAAGTTGATGACCTTATGTTCATTCCTTCTATATAATGGATGGCAAAGCTACTTAATACTGCTTGTCACACCTGACTTCCTGACTCAGAGGTCAGAAAGAACAAATGAAAAGACCCTAAATCATTGAAAGCTTGTATTTTAGGACCATGATTGTTTGCAAGGTTTGCTGTTACAGAACCAATGGTTTCTTTTCTGCTATATTTGAAATATCATATTCTAAATTAAGTCCATCCAGTGTCTGACTAGAAGCCATCCTTGAACATTTGCAGTGAAGTCAAGCAGTGCATGTACCTTGCCTGTGTTGAAGTATGATGGCAATTTCTTCTTGTTGTGTGGAAAGAAAACATAAAACAGAATATAGTCCTTCCCAAAATCTCTTTATTATGTAATGACTAAATTGTACTGTTCCATGAGATATACAAAGCCATCTTACTGATGCTCCCTAGGTAGCCTCTCTCAAATGCAGAAGAGAATGTTTTCTTATTTTATTCTTCCATCAGGTCAGCATTTATCATACCTATAACATTGTCTGTTAGCTTAATTACAGTGCAAGTTATTTATGTTTTCATCCCTTGGGATTTTCTTAATGATGAAATAGGTGCCTTTTGATTTTATGACCAGCTTAATAATTTATCATCTCACAAAAGTTTGAACCCATGTCTCAAGTGATACTTCCATTAAAACAAATGCAGTTTAACTTTCTTTTTTAATAGCTCTTGGATTTATGACTGCTTCTATATTGGCTATCTATGTGGATTTAGAAAGAGGAAAGCTTTAGAATATTAAGAAAAGCTACAGAAATATTGCATTATTCCCATGATAGAATGTTATGGAAGTTAATAGTGCAGTCGTATTTGCCTAAGGTTTATTATCATAACTGAGATCACGAGAGCCAGCACTCTGTTCTTCATGGACGATACACTGTAGACCTGGAACCAGGAAGAACAGTTGTGATCTTCAGCCTTCTGCTCAGATAAAAGGATGTCCTGAGGACTAAACTTTACTTAGTGTGCTTATGCAGAGATTTCTTTAAAAGGTTTTGCTCGTAGGTAACCTAAATAGGGGTCTTTAAATTTGACCATCTATGTATTCATGGTATTTCTCCATCTTTTCTATTAATCAAAACGTGCAGTTATTGCATGTTAGGTTGCACAGACATGTCAAAGAGCCTAAATAACTTTTTAAAATGCCATTTTATCACATAGTTTTCTGACTGCTCTGCTCTAATATTTAAAGAAATGCTCTTTCTAGAAGTTTCAGTCAATTCTTAACCATGGATGCATCCTTCATTGGCAAAGATCTTGTGTTACACTTGAAAAACTGTTTTTCCAAGAATCCCAAAAACTTGTTGGCAGACTTTTTCTCATTTTAAGTAAATATATTTATTTAATATTAACAGTATAATTTTACTGAGATCCATCAGTACATCACAAAGGTACTTAAAGAACATGAGCTGCATTTATACTGAGGAACAGAAAAGGCTTTCTGCCATAAATGACATTCTTTCACTCCAGTATATTAGCCAGTAAAACTAGGTCTGCCACATTTTTTTGTGAGAAAGGGGTAATTGCTTCATAAAACCCTCGAATGTCTGAAGGGAAAGGCATCTCAAGGCATTTAAATATTTGTAGGCTAAGTTCAACTGTCGAGTAGTTTACCCGTGGTCATCTCTGGCCTCACTAAGATGTCATTGTAGTTAAGTGTGTGTTTGGAGAGAGGCTGTCAGTGAGGATTTACAATCCAGTTAGTGTCAATTGTGTAGTTATTGGTTCCTTTGGTATGTGAAGTCCAAGCTTTCCTGCTGTTGCATCTTTTTTACTAATAAGTGTGCATTAGTGTTGTACTTTAAAGTTCAAACTTTAAATTTCAGAGAGGCAAAACCCAGCTGCATCTCTTGGTCCATTGTTTCTGTAGATATTTAAACTGCAATACTCATTTTTCCTGGCTCATGTTCAAGAAATTCTTACTTTATTAGTAGTTTTTGGAATGTTATTTTTGCAACATAAATATTTCACAGACTTTTAATATTTTATTTCAATTCCAGGTATTTTAAACAGAAGGCTTTTAGGTAACCTTTAACTGACACATCTGATGGCTAGGTTAACAATAAGTTCAAACACAGTATTCTGTATAGTGAACTAAAAAAAAATCATTTTATTGAAAAAGTGTTGTTCCTTCTGTCTGATTATTGATCTGAACTGCACAAGAGAGAAAACAAGTGTGTTTCTTACAATTACATAGTACACTATATTTGTAGTAGCTATCCATCAAAACTTTCCATGTTTAGATGTTTAAGTCATTTGTATCTGTTACATCAGGGTGGTCAAATGCTGTTCCTGGAATTCATTTGTACTGTGTTGAAGCATTACTTCTGTGAGGCAAAGAGGAATTTCTGCTACCAATTTCACATTACAAAAACAATAAAGTAATTGTGAAGGTATTGCAGTATGGATTTTGGCTTGGCAAACTGAAGAGGCTTTTAAAAATCATGATACCAATTAAACATAACATCTCTAGCATGCACTTCTGCAATGACCTCACTAAAAAGAAACAAGAAAATAGGCCCCGTATGTCAAATGCCACTTAACAACTTAAAGGAACAAGAGAGAGAAAATCTTTTCTCTGTGACTGTTCTATGTTTAATCTAGCATGGCAACAGTAGGGTTTTGCAGACTTCAATCAAAAGGCATCTAAAATCTCTAATGAGAATCTTGGTTCTTCCTCCTTTGCCTGCCTTTTGTATTCCTCCTTAAAGTGCTGTCCTTGAGGTCACTCTTCTGTTTCTTCATTTTTTCATTCTTACTCTGTTTCTTCCATGTGTTTTTGTACAGTAAAATTATTTTTACCAAAGTAATGCTTACATTAAACAGCCAAGTTCACTGGTTTTCACTTTAAAGGCTTGTAAAGACTTGGTAGGAAGTAAAGAAATGAAATGGAAACTAGGTAAATACTGTAGGTGGTGGAAGAGGGATGAACATTTGGGGTGGGAGCAGTATATTTTAAGCACCCATTATTGATGTGTATGCTGTCAGTTCTTTCAGTAGCAGTTTAGACAGAAGTTACAAAATGCCTTTTATTTTTTTTCACAGAAAATTAAAAAAACTCGCAAGCAGTACTTTTTCTGAAAATTTTGATACTTAATTTAAAACACAGAGGAGGTCTTGCAGTAATGATCAGTGATGTGTATATGTGGGTGGAACAGTTGCAGACAAGCACAGTCTGGGGAGCAGAGGCAATAGCCGTCTAATACGCTTGCTATGTATGCCAACCTTTCCTATTTTGGTTTCTTGCATTAATTCCTGCTGTAGCTTCAGTTTTGATTACATGTTTCAGTTTAAAGGTACTTATACATGGGAATACAATATTAATGTTTTGTAATTACAGTAACACTTGGAAAAAGGCCGGTTTAACAGATTTAATTACTGTGACACTAATTCTTCCCAAACGCAACTTCTTCATTTCTGAGCTAAGATGCTAAAGTCCTGCTGCTATGAATTGAGGGTTTGTATTTATGTCCTGAGAAATGTTTATTTTTCTTTTTCCTTTCACAGGACCTAGATGATATAGAAGATGAAAATGAACAATTGAAGCAAGAAAACAAAACCCTCTTAAAAGTTGTTGGACAGCTGACAAGGTAGAAGATTCAAGCCTCAATGAGGAAAGATTTAAAAACTACTGATTGAACGTTAAGGTCAATATAGTAATACTTCATGTGTTGCAGTATGTTATAATAACTGTCTTTATATTTATTGTTAGGAAAACAGATGAATGTTTATTTTCATAGTACTTTCTTCATTCAATGAAATGGCATCAAATTTGGGGGTATATTTTTGGCTTTCTTTTCACATAATTACATTTTTTGACATATTTCAAAAGTATTAAGTTCAAAAATATTTGGGCCTTGTATCTTCAGATTACATCTGGATAAATTACAGTAATTTAAAATTCATAATTCATAGCACCGAGATCACTTTCAGTCCACGTGGGTGTATATTTTTGAAATGAATGGAAGCAATACATATAAGCTTTGTTTACACAGATCCAAAATATATATTTTGGGAAATATTGCCTTTTTTGTTTAAACAGCTGTAAAGTGGATGCCTTATTACTGATGTATAGCATTTTGCAGACTGATTACTTGCTCTAAAACTCTTGTATCTTGAAGGTTTTTTACCATATCTGAACGACTTAGAGTAGTAGAGAGTAGTACTTTTTCCTGTATAACAGTATTCTGGCAGGAGGGGGAGGTTTTATTAAAAAAAAAAACAAACAAAAAAACAAAAAAACAAACCCCAAACCAAAAAACAATAAATCACCTGTGGTATCAGCATTAATGAGTTCTTAGAATCATATTGAAGTTGTGCACTGCAGTTTATTTTAAAGCTTTTGCTTTAGCAATGAAATGCAAGTTTGCTTACAGACAGTAAGTTTGTTTGCTGTGTGGAGAATTCAAAGCCTGGAGCTTTCATTTTAGCAAAGACACTTTTGCAATACTCTTCTACTTAAAGCTGTCATCTTAAAATTTGTAGTGATCATAACCAGTATGAGTTTTTTGATGTTTTTTTTTTTTTAAGCTGGATGAAAATTTTTGTTTGTACGTAACAAAGTAGAGAGGCATACAAGTGATTCACGCCCTTTTGAAACATCAAATGGTTTAACAAAACCTTTTATCCTTGATTTTAAACTAGCAAGGTGTTTAAAAATTACTAGTTTAGATGTTGCAATCCAGACTGCATACTGATTCTTCTGTAACATGATAGTAGACAAAATTTTCATTTGACATTAACCCCACAGACCTCAGTTAACAATTGTTGTCTTAAAATTCTTGTTATGCTGAAATTTGATGTACTCTATTTCATCTTAATACAGCGTAGTTTTCATTGCTGATCAGAATAAATGTGTATGTCATTTGAGTCAGGGCACTAGAAATGAAAACTTTTCTATGAGTCCAGGGTTTTTCCTGACAATTTTGAAGTTTGGTGTTGGAAAGTTGCATGCATATAGGCTTTTTTTTACCATAAAACGTAAAGGCAACTTTAAAGTATAGTAACGATCACCTTTTCAGATTTGCCAACTGTTTTCATAATATGTATTTAATGACTGTAAGAGTCTCTTCAATTTCAAATCTGGGTATTATTGTTCCGCCTTGGATTGTTTTGGATATAGGATAGGTTATCTTACATTTGTGTATTCTAATGAGGAGCAACTTTTCAAAGCTTTAAAGTATTTTTCAAGACACATATATTCCAGGATGCCTTGATGTTTTCCTTCACAGTGGGTAAGATCCCATGGGGATACCATTTAAAATCTTTACTCAGGGGTTTAAATGGTATGGGGGGGAGGTTGTATAGGCCCTCTGAACTACGATATACACCAGTGAATATTGCTTTTAATATTATGCAAACAGTAAGAAGTCCCTTAATTTATCAGTTTCATGAAATTAAAAGTTTAATAAAAAAGTCAGTTGAGATGTATGCCTTCTGAATAAATATGAAACTTTCTCTGGAAGAACATCTGATTTCCTTCTCTGTGTACTAGGTAGGAAATGCATATAGCGATGTAAGGCATGGGATGTCAAACATACTGAAGCGTCATTAAGGAGTTAATGCAGAACACACAGATATTAATACGAAGTTGTAAATGAGGTATTTCATTAACTGTATTTCACCTACATGTTAAACCAAAGAACACAAACAGCAAAGAATATAAGCAAGAATTACATGTTGTCATTTTACCTCTTCTTGGTTTACATGTGTTTTGACTAAAACTTTGCAGCAGAAACCCGCAAATTAGGACTTCTTTTTTTAACCTGGACATCTAGCTGACAGGAATATTTGGCAGAAGTACTTCTGATACCCTAGCTTGAGGAGGTACTGGCAAGGGAAGTTTCCAATTATTTGAAACCACTTCAGGCACAATGTCTGAACAAAGGAACTGCTGAGAACTCACAGATGAAGTACCTCAGGACATTATTGTTGTTCTGTATTATACAAATGTAAAATGCTTCATGGTTTTAAAATTTCCCACAAATCGTATCTTGAAGCATAACACTTCTGACACTTTGGAAGATTCAGATGGCTTTTTGGAAAAAAGCATGTCAGTAACATTCCATCATCACTTATGTTATCAGGCTCTTGGGAGAAGTTTAGTAGACTCTAAGAAAAAAGATCTATTATGTAGAATGTTAGTAATCGTCTATAGTCATTGCTTGCTGTTACCTTTTTATTTCAGCAGTAGTCAAGCTCCAACATAGAATAAGTTTTTATCCTAGGTGATTTGAAGGTGTAAAGTTAGCTACCTTACCAGCAACTCACTAACCCATGTCCTCTCCAGTCCAACACCTCGATCATTCTCAGTTGTGTGATTTAAAAGTTGAGAGACTGCCATAAGCGGGAACCCACCTCACTTGGGAAGGCTATATAATTCCTGAATGAATCTGGGTATTAATGTACCTAGGCTAAATTAATTTACTAGGGCTCGGGGGAGAGGGGTGTGTTAGTATGCCATATTAACAGTATGGGTAAGTCTCTTGGAGATTTCCTGAACTTTCATGTCTTGAAATTCATACCAAACTGCTTAGGTCTAGCATCTGTGTTTCTGGGTAACTTGGGTCATCTAGGAAATCTGAGCAGAAAAGTGTTCCCATTGACTAAAGCAAATAAGGCAATCCTTTAATAATGAACAGCACATATTTCCTGTCTTGATAATGCAAAATTATACTCCTGTTATGGTCACATACTGTGATACTACATCCAGAGCTGAAGGTTAAAGCTGTGCAGAAATATTTTTAATCATTGATAATATGCACTAATGCTTGTGGGATTTATTGCCTAAAGAGGAAGTTCAACCATATATAAATGTTGGTGATTTTACAAGGACATGAAAAATGATGCATTTTTTATTCTTTAAATAACTAAATGGCCATGTTTAAGTTCAGTGTTACTTGATGTATATACTAACTGAAAGAGTACAGTCTGTATTTTTAAATGAGTGGTTTTCCTGTCTTTAAAGCAAAACTTTTCTTTGTTAATTACCAAATTTGTATTTACAGATTCGGAGATTAATTATTTCTGTGTTAGGTTGGCTCTGAATTTGAGAGGTAGAGTGAGAAAAGATGGTAACAAGAAATACATCAGTGACGTCCAAAGTAGGAAATATAACCCAACGATTTTTTAATCATCTGTACTGAGAATTAGCTGCGGAAAGGTTTGTGATTGGCATAAGCACTACAAAAGATATAGGGGTTTCAGTATGTTAGAAACAGCTGATGAACCTACATCAAAGCTCTTTTCAATTTGTTTGGTATCATTATAGCTTGGAAACTTGCTACCGTAAGAGAGACCAAAAGGAATACTGGAAATCAAATTACTTTTTAACATTTTGCTAGGAGAGCAGAGTTACACAGAAAAGCACAAAATAGCTGGAGTCAGTAAGTTCTTTGTGGCTATTTCCAGCTTGAATTGAAACAAATCAGTATTAGTAGCCAAGAGGAAAGGTAATTACTGGGAAACAAATACATGAGTAATAACTATAGATATCATTAACATATGACTGAGTGTCAGTATTTCTTGGGCTCAGACCCTTTATGCAGATGTCAGTTGAGTCAGTCCATTTGCATCAGTATTAATGATCATAAACATCTGACATTTTTAATAATAAACAACTGTTTTAGTTGGAGAAATTATCATCACAAGCCATGACTTAAAAACATAGTACGATAAAAAAACCTCATGCTGGTACCTGTAGCTGCTGAGACTAAGGAGCAAAGGATTATACTTAAAAGTTTTTGTTAAAAATGAGACAAATTAATTCTGGTTCTTGTAATTTAATTTGATGTAGAAGTTGACTACAGATCAGTTCCAAGCCAGTCGTTCTGATGCCAATTCCTGCAAAAGGTGTTGACACGAGCATTTCTAGAAGCATTTTTACTTCTGTTACTAAGCATTTCTCTAGGACTACTTAAATATATCCAGGACAAAAAGGACTTTGATACGTATTTTAGTAGCATTCATGATCTTCCAAGTATGTTGACTTATTGTAGCAAATCTCCATCTACCATTTCTTCTTGTACTGTAGCAGATGTACATTACCTTGTTAATTTAATCCTTTTGCTTTTATTTCTAGATTTCTGGTGTAACTGTTCTTGTTCAGGGCTAGTTGTGATTTTTTTATTTGTTCTGAAAAAATTGTGATAGTTGAGTGTTCCTCTGAAAATAGTCTCATAGTGATAATGCGGAGTAATTTTTTTTTAAATATCCATTGTGTGCATTTAAAAAGTTGAAACACCATTGAGGTATAAATAACTAAGTATCCATTTTAGTTTTGAACATTGACTAGTTGTGATATTATTTGTGATATCAAATTAAAAATGATGTTGAGATTCTTACTATTGCAGGTAAAAGACATGTTTAATCTAACAATAAAGACTATGTGCCTTTGTCCAAATAAAACTAAATTCTTTTTAATCCAGGCTGACTACTTATTGTCTTTAAAGGAGAATTAACATTGTCCGACTAAAATTCTGACTGGATTTGTCACCCATACTGGGAAGCTCCCAACCTGAACTGTTAGAATTATTTTTACATTCAGGTTCAGTTCTTCAAATGTGTTTTGTGTGTGCACACACAGAGGAGAGAAATCTGCATATTTCCACTGTTACTCATTTTCTGCTTCAGGAATGTAGTGAGTATCCTTCCATCAATTAACTGGAAATGACCTTTTCCCATACTTCAGAGCTGAAGTATAGCCTTTCCCAGGAAAAGGTAATGAAGGACATTACAGTGCTACTTCTACACAAAAGTAGTGAATTGACTTCACAATAGGTTTAATTTCTGAAATTTCTATGTGAATACATGTTCTCTTCTCATGCATAGGCAGAATCGTTAAAGACAACCTCCTTTTCTTTCATTGCTGCAGACTGCACATAAAGAGAACAAGTGGATCATCATCGGTAAACAGCAGGGAGATAATATCACAGTTTAGCATAAAGTTTGTAATGTTTAAAAAAACAACTTGAAACATAAATACCATAAGAAGCCATGCATTCAACACCATGGTTACTTTCTGGCATAAGACATTACAAGCATTTGCCATTAGTAAATTTTAAAATGTTAGGTGAATTCAGTTTAGGATTATTACTCCTACAGTTGACTTTCTTTATGAAAGCCCAGTGGCCTTCAGATTTTGTTTTAAAACACAAAAGTATGTCCTTCCTCAGTTTTTGCCTTTGGCATTTTAGGTTCTTCAGTCTTGCTGGGAAATTTCAGCTCCAAGTACACAAGTGCCTGTTCTGTACTTCTCCTTTAGTCACTGGATTTGCCATACGGTATCTACCTGATCTTAGCACTTGGTATGTTTTCCTGTGGATATTCCATTTTTTCTCTCCTAGCTCATATCTTCTTTTCTCTTGTGTATTTTTGGTATACTCTTGTTTCTCTTGTTCTGCTAGAACCTTCAAGTGGTAGCTGTGAAGTGTAACAATGTCCATAAAACTATTCTTCGCTGGATTTTTTCCTTTCTTAAACAGTCCTCAAACATTTGCATGAGAAAATTTTCTCATTTGATGAATAATTGCACTGTGGAATCTACTGCTGCTGGAAGTTGCTCTGGGACACCAAGAACTTACCAAGGTTTTGAGAGGAATTGAATACTGATGTGGATATTGAGAGGATCCAATGCTTCAGTTATACCATAAAAAGTTCTGTTAGCCTCCAACTGTTAAAAATGAAAAGGCAACCTTCCAGGAACATCACGTGTAAGAGTGATGTTGAAGTATGGAAAGCGTTTGGGCAGGAGTCAACAACCGGGATATCCTCCTGATGTGTATCTAGCAGTCCCAAATAGCACAACTCTCTATAGAAGTCTTAGTGGGTTTCCACCTACATCTACAGGTTTGCAGCTGAGAGCTTTGGATCTAGAAGCTGACAACCCTTCGCCTATGGAAACTGATGCTTACGTTTCACTTGGGAGTCTTTGAGCAGGAAGGTCTACACAGCCAAGAGCTGTAGTCTCTCCTGCTGGTAGGGATTTCTGTTTAAGCAAAACTGACTGGCAATTTCAGGATTCACTCAGGACAGTTGAAGTAATATTAAGCATTTGACATGTTTTAATATTTGATTAGGAAATGGGTGGAGTGTTTTATACCACGTAAAAAGACAGCACTTCATTTTCCTAGGCAATGTCAAGTCCCCTAGGCCTTTTCTTGAAGTGAAAGTTGCTGCCTCCAGAGAAGACTTTTTTAATCTTGGCACCTTTAAATTGGGCTTGGTTTATACTCTGATGGGGGTGCTCACCTCAGCAAACCCCAAACCTCCAGGCCTTCTTTTAACAAGCACTAGAAGTTAAATGTCTTTGGAAAAGTTCTAGGAACAGATTTGAGGGTTAAGCACTTTAAGATCAAAAGGAGTCTGCAAGATCTTGTTTTCTTCATCAAAGAAAATCTGGCTAAAAAGACAAAACCCTGCAGTGTTTCTGAGTAACAACCTTGGTAGTCCTCAATGGGCTTCTGGGGAGCAGAATAGACTCTGCACACCGAAGTCCTGCAAGTACCTTAATACAGTAAAGAATAACAGCAGGGTTCTAGAAATGTCTGACTTGCATTTTCTACTGGTTTGGGCCAAACTGTGCAAAACGTGGTTAGTGATCAGTGATGGGATTGTAGCGGATGTTGCTAATGAAGGAGTAGGAAAAGTGAGACTCTTTTTATTTGTATTTTAGGCTTTCTTCAAGAAATGTTTCTGTGATGTTAATTGCTGAGAGATAAAAGAGTAAACTTTGGCAATAATTGTGTAAGTTTTAGCAAGAATCTTTGAGGTAAGAGGTGCCATGTTTGACATATTTAATTAACACCTTTGACTCCTAGGTATTTGTTATGTGGTAAAGCTCTCTTTACAGATAACAAAAGATAAAAGCCCTGTCTGTACTGCAGAGACAATAATCCAAGTCTACGCTGATTTTTAATCAATATACTGTAATTTTTAAAGAATATTAAATAGCATAGCTATCAAACTGTTGTAAGATCTAGTATTTCTTTAATAAGGGAGATAATGAAAATGTATGCGTATGTGGTGCTAATGCTCTGCCTTTTTTTGCCGGTAAACAGAAATGCTGTTGAACAGGTTTTATAATTGATCTTGTCATTGTTGACTTTTTTTAGGTGTTAAGACTAATAAAATTCCTGCTTTCTGAAATAGCAAAAGGATGCACTTACCATGTGGTGACAGCAAAAATGAGGACTTAATCTCTGCCTAGTCTTTCGGGGTGGAAACTCAAGCAATTTTTATGGGCTTTCCCTTGATGAAATGACCTGAAGATATTTAGGTATTACAGGCGCTGTCTCACACCACAAAGCAGCGTTAACTCTTGTCCTTCCTTTGTACCAGGGTATTTTCTAAGAACCCAGAGCAGAATTTAAGAGAGTAACAGTGTTTTTCTGTTGCACAAGATTATATTTGAGAAAAATGCAGATTGATAATTGGCATCTTGACACATTCTCCATTAGTATTTATCTCTGGAAATCAGATTTTGTAAACCAAGAGCCTACAAAATGGAATGAAATCTTTGTTTTTCTCTCTCTCAGAAATGTTAATCTCTGCTTTTGCCTGAAGGCTTGTTACAACAATCATGCATTTTAGAGAGTTTAAAATTTTGATTGCAACAGTGTAAGTGTGGTTACAGCCAGCTACCAAATATATTTAATGGGTGGGGACAATAAAACCACTGAAGCTTTGCAAGTTGAGACTCTCTAGAAATAGCTCTCATATTTCTCGGTGAAGCAATTATATAGAAAATGCTAATTGTTCCCAACTGAATCACTCTTTCTTCCTGTTTAACTGCTTCTGTTCGCAATAGTTGGTAATAAAATATCATTTAAACCCCCCTGTAATTGTGTTGCTCTGGCTATGAGAAGTGACATTTAAAAAAGACGGGCCACTTTCAGTTTTCACTCTCTAGGTTCTAGGATTTATAAAGATGGTTAAAAGCAAGGAGAAAATGTATGGGTTGAGACTGTGCAAGGTTGAATGTATTAGGGAGAGGAATAGGTGTGTAAGGATGAAGAAAATCTAGGTTTTCTCCAATTTTTTTTTCATGGTTTTTAACAAGGAAAGGATGACAAATTGGGTCTTTAATAAAGATCTAAAAGTAGTTCCGGTTATCACTGCAATATAGTTAGTGTTTTTATGAGAAAAACACAATCTGCTGCTTTTAGTTTGCTCACCTTTGCACAAATACTTCAAAAGGAAAAGAATATGACTGTTCACCCTTCAAGAAATGCAAATTACTATCTAAAAATCAGAGCTGTGATCATGTCTTTCCTTGACTGTGCTACACTGCGGATGAGTAGGCAGAAATTTCGGACATTACTTGTCAAATATTGCATAATTTGTGGTACTGCTACGGTAATAGCAGTTAGTATGTTTGATGTTTTGGGGAACGTGTGGGGCTAGCCCCAGGGGTTTAGATCTCTAGCAGAAATGTGATAGAGCTGATTCTCAGATTATGGCAGAAGCCCCTTGCTAAAGCGCCAGGACCACATGGAGGACTTCAGATTTGCTTGCATCCGAAAGCCCTCTTCCTGCATCCTGCAGATTTAAATAGAACGAAGTCGTCTTCAATAACTGCTGAGAGATTTATGAAAAAAAACCAAACCCCAAACAAACAAAAATCCCCCAACTGCTTTTGCAGTGTACCAGGTAGGTGTATGCAAGTGTTACGGAAGAAGATGATTTTAAAAGTCTTATAAAAAGCACATTGAATATAATGTTACTGAGTGAAGTAATTTAGTATATTTTAATACAATTCACTGTGCCTGTATGAATTTTTAAAAACACTTAGAATAATTACAAATATATGTATCCTAGGTTTACGTTTACGAGGTTAGAATGATATTTTATGTAACTGAAAAACTGTATTCAGGTGCTTCCTTTACATCCATTTACATTGCTGTTCTTGTTTGAAAAATTATGGTTTGTTGCAGGAAACGCTAACTAGGATTAGCAGTTTGCTGCTGGTGTAACAATCCATCATTTTTTAATAGTAAAAATTTTGATCCAAAAATTGGTGGCTTAGAAGTGGTGTTCCTGCGAGAACTGCAATGATTGTTAACCATATTATAAGTAATACCTAAGACTACTTAAAAATGAGGTGAAAGAAAACATTGTTTACATTTTCCTACTTTCTTTAGTATTCAGCAACTTGCTTTTTAACTTCTTCTGTTTCACTGCGATTTCATACCTGTGGTTTTGGTTGATCTGCACAGCAGCAGGAGAATGATACTCCTCTGGGTGCACTCGATTGCAAAAGCCCAGAACTGGGCAAGGATCTCACGAAAGGTGCTCCTTATTTTGAATAAAGTGGCTGGTGCAGCTCTATAAGCACGCTGTCTCTTCAGATGCCCTTCAAGCAGCTGTCGGCAGTCTCCACTGAGAAGCTCCATATAGCAGTCGTACCCTTGTCGTTTGGCAACCTGGCCACTGAGTTTACGTGGCTTTTTGAATGCTGTTAATACTGTGGCTGTAGTTGAGAGCAGAAAGAATTGCACTGGCTTCCTTCTGTGGCAGCGTATTCCAATATTTGGAAACTGTTCATGGCAATGACTCTGTGACTTACTCCACCGGTAGAAGAAAGTGCATTGCTATTTGGGATTTGTAAAAAGAAGTGGAAATGTTCCCGTTGGAAGGCAGTAGCGGCCAGCAGGTGATCACAGGGCAATACGCCGTTCTGAGTTCTGTTAACAGAGATCCACAGTAAGGCTGTAAATTGGGTGTTAGCTCAGATGAGAGGTCAGAGAAGTATTCAAAGTAGAAACTAACCTCCTATATCCAAAAGCGTGTTACTGAAATGGCTGGTGTCTTTGGTCTCTCTATTCTGTGCGTAAGTGCAGACGCAGGCTTCTGAGGTGTTTTGCTTTGGTGCTTCCGTCCAATCTGTAGGTAAATAAAGACTCAAGCTTTTCAGGTCTGTTGCCTCGCTATCCTTTTTTGTTTAACAGCATTGAATTATTTTTTTATGACACTAAACAAATGGCTACTTGAGGATTCTACAGCAGAGGAGGGTAATTGTCCTTTTTCTTGGTTTCATCTTCTTCTGTTGTCTTCTGCCTTATTGGTACCTCTTGAGATTTTCAGTGCTTAAGCTGAAATACAGTTCAGTTTACATTCTCAGTCTAAGGAAGGTTTTCCCAGCAGATTACTATTTACCTCTGTAGTTGGAGGGTTCTGTGTATTTTACTCCTTTTTTTTTTTTTTTTTTTTTTTTTTTTAATGCCATGGAGGCAAAACCACTTAACTGAAGGGTTCAGGAAATGCCTGTGTCACTGCTGCCATATACTGAATATTTGAATCTATTAGCAATCTTTTCTGGCCCTGTGCTGCAGTCAGAGCTTTGTGATTACAGAAAGTAAACAAGTGAAGTACCTATGCAGGGAGCGCAAGTTGGAGGTAAACCCTTTCTGTTTGGTTTTTTCCTCTCTCAGGCTGTGTGTTCGATACGCTGTGCCGCAGCGAGGCAGCTGCCCCAACATATTTCAGGGCAGTATCATTAGCTGAGGGCTGATATGAAAACCCACTGGACAGGATGAATCAGCTTCCATTTATTTGCAAATTGGCAAAATGTCATGTTCCTTCTCTGCTCTTCCTCTATGAAATTTTTTACGCGTCTTTTCCCACTGTGCTTTTGCAAATAACAGCATGTCCCGACACTCAGAAACAGGAAGGTTTTAAAGCAAGTCACTTATTGATTTGCCAGCGTTCTTGTTCAGCACCGAGGCAGTGAGACACAGGATGCAGTTTACTAGGTGTTGGCACGAAGGAGGATTTTCCTCCTTGTAACCTGGCAAAATGCCGTCTCTCCTCACCAAAAAAGATTGAAACAAAACATATTTTTCCTCATCATTATGCAAGAATTAAAATAATAAACTGTTTTGAGATCTTGGCAAGCGTTGCTTTGGATTTTAATGAACTTTAATCACCTCTTAAGAAAAGTAATAATTAAATCACTTTGAACAACGTATCCAAATTTGAAATCATGGGCAGAACTTCCCCCCCCCCGCCCCGTTTTGTCCCCTGCATAACATTATGTTATTTAGCTTGTTAAATATTCTTGGCACTTGCAAGGAGAGATAAAATGGTATTCTGAAGAATATTTCTTTCGACGCTTAAGAAATCTATCTCTATAAAATAATACCCCAGTGAGCACAGAATGTAACTAAATATTAGGACTTTTTCCAAAATAGAAAAGGAAACGCTTGTATTTAGCACAAGTTCCAAGCGAGTCGTGTTCCACCTGGTGAGCTGCAAAGACCGAATACGTGTGTCCTGCTGCGCTTCTTGCTAACGTGGCTTTAGGACCCCCAACCTAGGATGAGGCCCAGGAAAGCAAACCTCTGCTTCAAATTTGGCATGCACAGGGAAAGAGGCACAGCCTTTTCTCTTCCCTCTAACTCCACTTCTTACGATGCTCGACTTCACAGCAGGTCTGATGCAGTATATTTTTTTGTTTGTGTGTCAAAGCAAGAATTGAGGGTGTGTCGGCGAGAGACGGGAACGCGAGCCAGGGTGAGGCCGGGTGGCAGGTATGGATCGAGGCTCTGGGAAGCACGCCTGCAAGGAGTATATTTGTACAAGATGATGATATTTGGCTTGGGAGGGGAAAAGACAATGCTGTTTGATACGTTGGCATGGAAATAGTTATCAGAGTCGCTAGGCTGTGCTGAACCTGTGGAAAATACTATTACTTAAAAGTAAGTCCTCACGCGTATTGATTTTGTTCTTCCTTTTATTTCTTTAGTGCAATAGAGCGCAATAGCTCTGGGGTGCAGAGGAAGCAGAAAGGGACAGAAGAGGGACCAGAATGTAAAAAAACCAGGATGTGGCAAAAAGGCTTTAAAACACAACAGGCACAGTAAGTCAAATGTGAGAGGAGGGTGGCTGGAGTCCTCTTGCCAGCAGACAGCCTGTCCCAGCACTCAGCAAAATAATAGCAGTCAACCAGAAAGGCATCCAGTCAACTTAGAAAGGCATCCAGACTATGGGCTGTGAAAGGTGAGAGCCGAGAGGTTCTTCCTTTTCAGGCAGATAAGCTTTTAAAGGCTCCCACTTTTGTCAGTTTTCAGCTGATAAAAAATCGATATGCTGTTATTAGGCCTATGTGATCTGTGGTAAACATCACAGTTCAAGGCTTAAAGCTTATTACATCCTATCAGGTGTATTTCGGAAGGGTATTTGGCACGTCTAGGTTTAAAAATTGTCTCAGTGATATGCAATAAAAAGAGAAAAGAGAAACTCTCCGTAGGTGATGAAGATGGCTCAGCAGAAGCAGTGCAAATTCTGAGCAACAGCTCTGTGTGTGTGAGAGAGAGAGAGTGTGTGTCTGTCTGTCTGTTAGGTCTTTCCTTGAGTTACCGCATGGGTAAGTCTCTGGTACCAGCTGACAGCAAGGTTGGTTCATCGGAGCTGCAGAGGAGTCTGGGAGTTTGCAAGCTCTGCAAGACCTGGGCAGAATTTCAAAGGCAGTTCCTAAGGAGGTAACAGAGTTGGCTGTGATGGGACTTTCTTGACTGAAGGGAGGAGGAATTGGTGACTATGAGCAGTGGTAGTAAGGACGGAGCACTGCAAACTATAGACTGGCATCACTAGCAGTAAGAACCTGTTCCTTAGAATCATGGCAAAGTAAGAGTAAGGTCTGTGAGAGGAGCTAAAGAATAGCATGGGATGGTCTTAGCGTGGAGTGGTTTCTGTGCTCCATGTTGAAAAAACCAAACCAAAAACAACTGGGCAGCACAGAGTCCTTTGAAAAGATGCTTTAAAAGGAAGGAGAAATAGAATCATCGAATGTTTTGGCTTGGAAGGGACCTTTGTCGTTGAATGGCACTGAAATGCCGTTATGTCGTTCATAGCACCAGGTGCATTTGAAGGAAGTGGGGTTTACCTTTCTCATTTCTGACCTGCTGTAGAAGGATTCTGATTTTATTTAAAAGGGCCTTTTTTTTTTTCTGTAGATGGGATAGCTCTGCTAGTGCAACGTTTTCTACAAGAACTCCTTAACTCTGGAATTTTCTGTGGTTTTTAACTCGTGTTTAGCATCCAAGAGAACTAAAGTTTTAGCGATCTAGATACTGTAAACAGTTCTCATCCCTTCCCCTTTCTTTCAATTAGGGTAAAATGGTAGGGAAAGGATTTGAAATTTCTTAGAAGGGGAGAGGTGGATTTGATGGTTGTTGCTAAGACTGTGGTTTAATGGGTTTCAGTGTTATTGGAGAGCTGGATATTTTGGAAAACATGCCCAGAACTTCAGATGGCCATTCTATAATCTGTTTTTAATATATTTCTAAATTGGGAATTAAAAACAGATGCAACACGAGATTAATTAGTCTCCATGTACTTTCCCTGGTCACCATGCTGTGCTCCTGTGAGAGCTATATGCCAGGAAGAGGGCAGTCTCACCACAAGTAATTTCATTGTATAAGAACAAAAACCAATTCCCAAGTTTCCTCCCAAATAGAACCATGTTAAATAGAGGATCTGTTCAGGATTGCATAACTGCTTCTGTAGCAATTACAGAAAATGCATGCCTACATGGAAAAGCAACAGTAGGAAAGCATCTGTTTGTAGCTTGTCTCTCTAGAAGGTTTTCTTTCCTTTTCTGTTAATTTAATACAGATACAACTGTACAATCAATTTTTCTCTTCAGTACATTTTTTTCTTATTTGTTGTTTCTCTTCCTAAGTGAAATGAGTGGAGTCAGCTTGACAGAGCTAGCCAGCTTTCTGTAGATCAAGGGCATGTGATTTGTGGCCCATAGTTGGGAAACCACTGGTAATTAAGTTGTTTATGAAATCCTCTTCGGCAACACGATGACTAGAGAAGGATTCCAGCCCTCAGGAGGGACCAGGCTGGATGCAGTGCTGAAGGCTGGGGGAGAGAGAAATCCCATAGCCTGCTTGACCACGGGCTGCTTAAATCACTCAAACTCTGGTTGAAACACTGACCTCTCTGGACAGTTAATAATAGTGTCTTTCTGGTAACTCCTTTGCCCTGCTCCCTGACTTGCTGCGGAGGGAACAGAATCTCTGTCCCGTTTATTGCTGGATTATATACAGGCTGGGTTGTATATAACAGGTGATAAGAACTCTGTGCTACACCAGCATTTTTGTTTTCATTAACCTAGTTACTCTTTAGAGACATTTAGATATCTCAGTCCAGACCTTTCAGTCTGCAGTTTTCTGGAGGCAACTGCTTCTCAGAGACCCTGCCTGTGCGTTCTTCCAGATAGGGGGCTGGGCTGGGTGGAGAAAAGGCTGGGGCTGCTCGGGCGCTCGGAGCCTTGCTCAAGGTAGGGAGAGGCGGCTGGGCAGCACGTGCTGATAATTTCATGGAAAGGCTGGGATTGAAGAACTGTAGCGTGGGAAGCAGCCAGCTGGGGAATGAAATCAGCAGCCAGTTCAGCAATCCACTTTTTCAGAAGAAAGCAAACGAGACGGCCAAGAGCTTTCTGAGGGAGCAGGAGCAGAGGCCTGGGGGAGGAGAAAGAAGAAAACCTGGAGGCAAACTGCTGCCTGCACATGAGGTCCTGCACCTTCTTCCTCTGCTGAGGCTGAAAGGGACATAGGTAAATGGGGTAGTGGTGTGAAAAGCCCTGTCCCCAAGTAAGGAAGAAAAGGATCCACTGGATGACTGTGGCTGCCTTTGGCATGAGGTGAGGTAGAAGGGGAGCTGTGTATTGAGCGTGAAGGGCTTCCCTACCTTGGCACAGTAAGAGACCAAGGCACCCGGTGGGGTCCAGATGTCCAGCTCTATTTGCAGTGAAGTTTTCCATTGTAGTCTCATTCTGAAATGGGAAAGGCAGACTTCTTGCGCTGGAGGGCAGGCCGTTTCACAGGGCCTGAGCAGGCTGAAGTATCCTAAATGAAAACTTGTATGTGGTGGCATTTGGTGTTGGAAAGTTACTTTCTTACACGTCACATATATTGCAGCGTCTCTTGGAACTGCTCTTTGGGATCATTTGTTGTATCTCATGTGTTTTTGCAGGCATAAGAGCTACTCTAATTTTAACATCATATATATATAACTACTAGAGCAACATAAAACGGAAAAAAATAGCAAAACAAAACCAACAAAAGACCCCAAACCTAAAGGAGCCTAGTTCTCCCTTCATTGAAAGGTAGCAGATTGCTTTTTAGTTGAGGGACTTTGCAAGTTTTTCTCAGAAGGAAGAGGTGGGGCTCACGTTGTTTTGCCCAGATGATGACTCGCGTGCCAATTTAATTCAAAGGGGAATAAAAATTCATCTGTCTTTCCTCCTATACAGAACATTTTGATGTAACTTTGTTTCACAGAATATATTTCATAAAGTTGAACAGTTCTACCTTAGAAGCGGAGCCCTGAAGGTGTGCGAGGACACCAATGCGCTGCTCTCCCAGCTTCTGGATTCCTCAGGAACCAGAGTCTGGGTGAAGTCGCATCTCTTGGCCGGTCTGTTTACTGTCTCTCATTTTCAACATTCCTCTCTTGACCTGCAATGTTAGTTTCTGAACTCCATTACAAATTCCAGTACTGCAGGTCAGTAGATGGAGTAGAGGTTTTAAATAATTCCAGGCTGGTTTAGCATGGGGTAGGTAGGGGTGTGTGATTGAATCAGGCTCAAGTTGGATGTGGTTTATCTTGATTTTACTCAATTGAAGTGAAGCAAAATGACAAGGGGAAACATCCTAATATAACTGTAATCAACTTCTGCGAGGTGTGGACAGTAAGTGCCAAAGTTATGGTTGCAGGAAATTAAAACGTTAATGAAGTCGCAGTATTGGAGCTGCATCTGTTCTCAACCTTAATGTGAACAGAGACTTCAGAGATAATTGAATTAGTATACATTTGTAAAGAATTCTAATAATACATTGCTAAACAGTAACTGTTGCTTAGTTCTAAGGCTGTGAACAATTTAAAGACAGTACTTACTGTAAACTTGGCTTTAATTGTGATTTTAGTGCTGGAGGTAGAACTCTTCAGATCTACATTCATAAAGAACAGTTGAACCAAAAATCTATTCCCCCCCCCCCGCCTTTTGCTGAAGGCTGGGGCAGCAAAACCCTTCTGTCCTGGGGAACTGAAAAAGGACACTGGCCCTTCATTTGAAACCCAGACTGTTCTGTTTCTTGATTTTGTGTGAACCTGAACCATTTGGGGATTGGCAGCTAGAAGGCAAGACAGTCTGTCCTAGTAAATGTTCTCAAATCTATAGGGCCTAAACCTGGTAAAGCACCTGCCGGGGGACCACTTACAATTTAAAATTTTTTAAAAAAGAGTGTCTTTCAATTTGGTATCTGAAAATTGGCAGATTGCATTTGTTCAGAACGCCTTTGGACAGACAGCCGGTTGCTGCCTGCCTAGCACTAGCCACTGGGCAGAAACGAATCCACACGAGTGGGTTGTTATTGCTCCATTTGTCATCCCAGTACTCAGTAAAGATTATGGATGGGTATATAGAAATAGAAAAGAAGTCATAAAAATCTACCAGAGTGTAATCTTTTGTAGCGAGAGCAAAAGCCAAAGAGTAGATAAGCACTGTAATCTTAAATGTCATAAACCTGTAGGTCTACAATATACTGAACTCAGTTCTAGCCTTAGTAATCAATATCTTCTCTTGAGTGCCCTGGAAGGGAATCTGCAGACATAAGAAGTGCAAAAGTCAAGCACAATTCACTCCATGTTTCTTGGATAAAACTGTTCTAATGAATTGCATTAAAGCCTATTCAGTCATTACGGAATTTGTCATGTCTAGTACACAAATTTTAGCTTCAGGAAGTTGTTGTGGCACATACGGAACGTGTCATGCTCCATCCCAGAGTTGGGGGGGTTGTGTGTGCGTGCATGGGTATATGCAGGCACATGTGCAGGTATGTTGGTTTGAACCAACGTTCAGGTCTTAGTGGAATTGCTCTTCTGAAGTATTAGAAGATCTAGTAAGAGTAGATGAGAAAGAGATTTTTACTGTTAATTTCAAGTTATAACAACATCAGAAACTTTGTTTTCTATTTTTCCCAAATGGGCATTTTCCTGAAGTATGAAGTAGTGACACAGTATTAGCAAGGACATCTGTGCCTGACAAGTGCTTTTCAGCTGTGTTTTATTTCTGTGGGTTTGGCTTGTTCAGGCATCTCCCCTGCCGCCCCTGTTCATGGTTGGTGCCTGACATCTTCTGGTGGCATTTCCATACTACACAGCAGCCTGTACGGCCGTGAACAAGGAAAATTATAGGGCCCTAGAGCTTAAAAAAAAAAAAAAAAAGCAAGCATAACTGCTTTTGTGAAATTATCATACTAAGGTTTCATAACCCTCAGAATTACTGTTGTTGTTTTCTGCTTCATCACCTTATTTACATATACAAAATCTCACACAAATTCTGTATTTGTCCTCTAAGTTTCCCTTGCAGAGTTCTTGAATTTGATGACCTTTTTTTTTAAAAAAAAGAGGGAGGGGGGAAGCATTTTTTTTTAAAACGCGTATCTTAACTGTATTGTGAAGTCTAATAAATTTTTAAAATGCATTTGGCATCTCACTTGCAGCTTTGGGACTTCTGTCACATAACAGCAAAGCCTCATAACAATACAGGCTTTAGACTCTCATAAATTTCATTTCCTTAAGTAAAGCTTAAAGCAATGTTTTCTTGGATGCTCGAGCACTGCCTCTCATATTTCCCAGGAATTTACTGAGGTGCTGTGCGTACATATACGAAGCAGTGGGAAGATAGGTATGTGTTTAATTTAAAAGAAGCTGATGGTTTTGTTTACAGGAATTACATTCTAGTCCTTCATCTCCATTCCTCTCTGCATTCCTTTCATTCAGAGGCTCAGACTGTTTACATGGTCCGCTTCCCTGGCGTTATGCTAAACCCTGGAAAGAAAGACATTTTTCCAAAGAGGTCTGCTCGGGAAGCTCCCCCCAGATGAATGGCCTGTGGGGAGAGCTGGTGGGAATTTAAAGCCTGAATCCACCAGCGTTAGCGTGGGGGTATTTGGCAGCAGTCCTGAAACAGGGGCTGCTGCTCCAAGTGCCTGCTTACTTCGTTAGGTGGCCAAGGATATGGCGTCCCTGGGCCCGGGACGTGCCATAGCCACTTACTGCAGCTGTGTTCGTTCCTTGACTTTCTCTGAAGTAAACAAAACTTCTTTGAATACCTTTCTCCTCCCGACTCTGGCTTCTCGAGCAGGCAGTCCCAGCCGGTTTCCATCGGCGCCACCGCTGTGCTGCAGTGCGGCCCTGGGCGAGGTGGCCTGGGGCCTGCTTGCGCCGTCCTTCAAGAGCTTTCCCTCAATTGTAGGCGTGTAAGGGAGGTGTGTCCGACCTCCTGTTCTTCCTCTGCCCACCACTGACTTTTTCAGGGCTCTCGTTCACGCGTTAGCCTGGCCGGACGGGGCTGTATGTTACACTGCTGCGAGGTGTCTGACCCACGATGTTACATGGAGGCTTCAGAGCTCCATGTGTGGTGGAAGCTGAGGTACCCTTCTCAACCCTTCCCATGTCACGTCAAAAATTTTGCTACTTCTTTCCCTTACTGTTCAGCTTCCTGAAAAGTCCTCAAATGCCTTGCGAAGATTGATCAGAACGTGTCTGTCTCCTGTTCCACACAGAGGCTTTCTCCTCAGGCAGGGTCATCCCTGAAATGGAATTACCGAGACAACAGTCACGGGTGAGCATTGCAAGGCACCTCAGCAGCTTTCACGTTTTGTGCCGGCTCTGGTTGGAGTGCAGCCTACAAAGTGTTAAAAGCATTGGCCCAAAAATCCAAGGCTGAGATAATGTCCTCACCTACTGAAAGGATAATCCAGCTCCTCTCTCTTCCTATTATTCTGATGTGGTTTTGATCGAATGGACGTAACCAGCACTCATTGAGGCTTTACAGGTCTTGCCACAGCCTGACGTGACACGAACTTGCAACTAAGTGAGCGTGCTCCGCTGAAGCACAGAACAGGGCCAGCACTGAGAGGGGTTCCTAAACCGCTTCATAGTCTCTTCAAAGCTAAGTGCCAGACTAATGCTTTGTCCTGTGCGGGGCCAACTTGTCAGAGGGCAGCTCTTGGTGGTTTGGGAGAGATTTATTTTGAAACTGGTGTTAAACTGAGGTGCCCACTTACAGGTCTCCACACAAGCACCAGGGGCTTGAGCTCCCAGTGTAGTCACTGGGGCTCAGAGAGCAATGCCGCTCCATAATCCACGCCTCCCCTGCCCTGTGTGTGAAATTGCTGTTTCATTGACCAAATCTCTGCTGTCTACACTTGGAATTAAGCATCAGGTACGCTTGTAGACACCTGTATGTGGATATCTATAGTGAGGTTTCTTAAGCCAAATCCCCACCCTCATTACAAAGTGATCTTGATTTTGCAGCATCCAGAAGTACCAGCATTTTTTGAAGAAAGAATATTACAAATCACTTTCCTTGAAAAATCAGTTCAGTTCTGTGCAGTCAGTAGGTAGCCCTGTCAGAAATCCAGTCCTCTTTCATTGTATGGAAAACAAATTTTTAAAAAGAACTTGTAAATATAATTTAAGTATTCTTATTAATTAAACACCTTTGAAAGCATTCATAACTGTAGCCTCTGGACACTCAAAACTGTGCCAGTTCAGTTCCAGCATTAACCCTAGAACTGGAGAATTTCCCGAGAGATGGAATACATTGATTTCTATCATAATATTCAACAGGGTACTGAACAGGTTGAAAAATCTTCCTCCTTTATGAAAAATGAATCTGTGGTCAGGCAGTTTCCATGGCTGCATATGTAGATACCTAGGAAATACATTTCCCTTCAGTTTTTTGCATGCTGTGTTTTACAGTTGTTTTTTTGTATATTTACAACTAGGTAAGAGTAGGAAATACAGCAAGGTGTTGGCTCGAGTGCCTTTCAGGTTGAAAAAAAAAAAAAAAGAGAAATGGCCTTAGTCCTCACTAATCGTTGTTGGCTGATTCGGAAGACCCACATCTTTTATACATCTTCAGAAACTGCATGATCCAGCAGCTAACGCACCTGGGTCACTCTCTGCTTTCCTCGTCTTCCACAAAGTGGAGCTACAGCTGCACTAAGAGAAAGAAATGTGGAAAACCGATGGAAGCATAAGGAAATAATATTCTGCACTGAAAAAAAAAAAGTTGAAACTTGACAGCTGAAAATGAAGGAGAGATAATTCATCAATCTAGCTTTGCAATGCTCTAGATCCAGAAATCATAGAGGCTTCTCATCTTAATCCATCTTGTGTGAGCAATGAATGGCAGACCTTTTCTTTACCTTGGCGCAAATCTTACCGGGGAGTGGTAGGATGTGTTTCTTGTGGGAGACAATGGTTGGATTTCAAAACAGTGGCTCCATTTACAGGTAGAGATACGTGGTGGCACGTACCGCACCACTGAGTAGCGGCGACTGGTTTCCACTGTGAAGTCCCCGCAAGATACTGCACAAGCAGCTTTGTGAGATCTCGAAAAACTCTTCAGTGATGCTTTACAGCTGAGTGAGAGTGTCCAGACAGTCTTGAGGTTTGAGCTGTGTCAGAACCAAAACTCTAATCACTGCTGCAGCCCGGTGTGGCATATTGCCGACCTGAGGTCAAATAAGTGGCATTCAATTTCTGCCTACAGCTTACTAACTCATTACTGAAATAATTCTCTAGATACGATTGGCAAGGTTTATACAGCATATTGTGAAAGAGCTATACAAGTTCCTAATTATGGAATTAATGGCATTGTTAATATATAACTCTGTTAACATACTACCTACAAAACTCTCTTCCTCAAATTCTCAGAGAGAGAAAGATTTTTGTTTCCTAGTTACGTACGTGGAAACAGAGGTAGAAGACATGGGAATTACGTAAGAGTCCCTGAAAAAAAAGCCAGTCAGGAGTAAAACCTGATCATCACAATGTAGCATTGTGCCAGTCAGGCCAGCAAGTACTTAACTAGCTCTAGCACGCAAGAAGTTCAATTAACTAGGATGGTAAACCTGACAAAAAACCAAGCTGCAGCTGTGGTTGGGATCAGAGAAGGTTTGGGAAATGCAGCCCTAGACTGTAGAGTAGAAAAGACAACACAGGGTACATCCAACTGTGGGGTACATTTACAGGTAGTTTTCACCCAATTTTTATTGACAGAGTCAGCATGGCTCTGTATGAACTGATGTTCAATGGTGGGAAGGCGAGAAGTGTGAAAGACAATGGCTGATGGGATCATGGGACTGATGGGACTAATCATAGAATGGTTTGGGTTGGAAGGGACCTTTAAAGGTCACCTAGTCCAACCCCCTTGCAGTGAGCTGAGACATCTTCAACTGGATCAGGTTACTCAGAGCCCCGTCCAATCTGACCTTGAATGTTTCCAGGGATGGGGCATCTACCACATCTATGGGCAACCTGTTCCAACTTTTCACCACCCTCACCGTGAAAAATGTCTTCCTTATATCTAGTCTGGATCTACCCTCTTTCACTTTAAAACCATTGCCCCTTGTCCTTTCACAACCAGCCCTACTAAAAAGTCTGTGCCCATATTTCCTATAGGCTCCCTTTAAGTACTGAAAGGCTACAATAAGGACTCCCTGCAGCCTTCTCTTCTCCAGGCTGAACAACCTGAACTCTTGCAGCCTTTCTTCATAGGAGATGTGCTCCAGCCCTCGGATCATTTTTGTAGCCCTTCTCTGGACCCGCTCCAACAGTTCCATGTCCTTGTGCTGAGGGCTCCAGAGCTGGATGCAGTATTCGACAGGTGAGGTCCACCAGAGCAGAGTAGAGGGGCAGAATCACCTCCCTTGACCTGCTGGCCACACTGTTTTTGATGCAGCCCGGGATGCACTTGGCCTTCTGGGCTGCAAGTGCACATTGCCAGCTCATATCCACCAGTACCCCCAGGTCCTGCTCTCAATCCCTTCATCCCCCAGCCTGTATTGATGCTGGGGGTTTCCCCAACCCAGGTGTAGGACCTTGCACTCGGCCTTGTTGAGTCTCATGATGTTCATATGGGCCCACTTCTCAAGGTTGTCCAGGTCCCTCTGGATGGCATCCTGTCCCTCAGGGGTGTCAACCGTACCACTCAGCTTGGTGTTGTCTGCAAACTTGCTGAGGATGCACTCGACCCCACTGTCTATGTCACCGATGAAAATATTAAACAGGTACTGGTCCCAACACAGACCCTGTGGGATACCACTCATCACTGATCTTCATTTGGACATTGAACCTTTGACCACTACCCTCTGGATGCAACCATCCAGCCAATTCCTCATCCACCAAACAGTCCATCCATCAAAGCCATCTCTCTCCAATTTAGAGAGAAGCATGCTGGACATCCCTGAAGTACAGATACTCTGGCTCCTTGTTATGTATGCCAGTAAACTTCTGACCCAACTCCCTTGTATGCCTTTTAGGCCAAGCAGGGAGGAAGGGAATGCAAAAGGGGCTGGTTCAAAATCCAGTTCTGCCCAAGCTGAAGTCCTCAGCTGCTTCTTGGCAGGACCTTCCTCGTT
Organism: Gorsachius magnificus; assembly: GCA_034008185.1. Lineage (NCBI taxonomy): Eukaryota > Metazoa > Chordata > Aves > Pelecaniformes > Ardeidae > Gorsachius > Gorsachius magnificus. Next base: position 174,148,329 of record CM067081.1, read on the forward strand.
TCACTCTGTAGCTCTGGTGAAGACCTGGCCTTATGTCTTTGCTATACACACCATATGTTTTAAACATGGGAAAATTGCCTGCCTGTATCCACAACCTAAGCAAATAACTCACTGCTCCTCACTAAGTCCTCAGTTTCTGTCATTATGTTTTGGGCTAAGTCTGGACTGTATTCTCCAGACAGTCTCTGCGAGCCATGTGTTAGGAATTGGTTATTTCATGGTATTATCCAGATCGGTAATTTCCAAGTGCAGGGATGTGTTGTTTTTTTTCCTTCCCTGTGGTGAGTACCCTGTGCCTGTGTTATCAGGCATGTGCTGAATCATGTTGCATGGCAAGGAAGAGCCCGTGGTGCTGCTAATAAGACCAAATCCACTCCATGGATAACTGTTTTAGATAATTAACAGGATCAAATGTTTTCATATATTCTAAGTAGTTCAGATGAAAAGGATACAATTCTTGCAGGATTTTGAAAATTATCTAGCTCTGCAAACCCATGTCACAGTAAGTGGCTGTTCTGCAATGCGGGAAATACATTGTTAATGAGATGATCAGGAAATGGCATTAATCTTCTTTCTCTTTTTCTTTTTTCTTTTTTTTTTTTATTTAAGGAAGAGTACAACAATCTTTTAAGGCAATGAAAATCCAGACAGCTTTTGAGTAAGATGGTTTAGCTAATGGATAATATGATTGTTTAGTGCATTGTGTCAATGGTAATTTCAGATTTGCTATATTTAAAGCTAGGGATTTTGAAGCCCTGTGGCTTTGGAATTTAAATTTGCAGTATAGTAATGCCCAGATGCCCAAATTGTGGACCAGAAGTCTGTGTGGTACAAATCTTAGGAAAAGTAAACATGGCAAGAATGTGAGTGTAAATGAAGTAGGAAGGTGGTATATGCCATATAATGCACTCGGCAAGGAATGATGCATTCCTGCTTACGTGTGGAGGAGACCTACTCATTTTGTGGTGCTGAGGAATACAGCATGCCAGTGCATCCTCGTGTTTAACAGCTGCTGGTCAAGGAACGTGCTGTTCAATTGTGCGAGAACGTGAAATATTCTGTTGTGAAGGAGCTCCTCATTTATCCTTGAACATCTCGAAAGTGTGAGAGGATTTACAGAGCTGTCACCCAGGAGATAACGAATGCATGCACACGCAAAAGAAAGTGCAGACACTATAAAAACGTTAACCTGGCTAGCAGGAAAATGAAGGAGTTCCCTGATAGGTAATAATTTTAACTTGCTTATTCTTTCAATGCTTTTTAAAATCTAGATTCCATTGAAGTTTACTTTTATTTCACCTGTGTTGACATTCTGTTTAATGTTTGCTGTTTACTCTGTGTCATATAAATTTTGCTTAACTGGGAGTGGGTACGGGATAGCGTGTGACCAAAAGTTTGCTCCCCATGAGATGACTTAAAGAGAGAACTGGCATAAGTCGGCTCAAGAGCAGAGACAGTCCTCTTGGTGTGTGATCAGAGAAGTATTTGTGCTGCCAACTTCAAACATGGCTGGGAGGAGACTGGCTGAGGCTAATGTGCAGTTCATATTGATTGTTCAGCTACCTTGGTTATAATGAAATGGGCTTGCATTATGGTGCTAAGCAGAGAGAGTGTTCGCTCTCTCTTAGGGAAAGGGTTACAGGAGATTTGATGAAGGCACTTGAGATGATGAAAGTCTTGGTGGGAACTGATATAGAACTTCTGGTGCAGGGGAAAAAAAAAAAAGCCCCCCACGTCGCCCAGTCCATCACATTTCTTCTCTATCAAAAGTGCTACTACACTTATTTGAAGTGCTGGTATGACTCATCATAGCTAATAAGGTATAGAATAAGATCATGAAAAAAGTATATTTTACATAGCACATGTACAGAAAGGTATTATACTGTGGGACGTGATTCAACACTGTAGCACCTTTGTAGTTTATACTCTGAAACAAGTTTTTGCTGGTTGCAAAGGGTTTTGCAAGTCGGTATTTTTCCCTGAATCCATGTTCCTAGGAGATTGCTGGGCACAAGTTGTCACAGAGTGGTTGAATAAACTTTAGAAAGTAAGGCTGGCTGAGCAAAAGTGGAGCAACGGAAGCATGAGAAGAATCAACAACAGAACAACTTGTGCTCAGCTGGATTAGGGAACACAGTAAATACAACATAAACAGTAGCGAACATGGGATCAAAAGTTTAGTTAGAAGAGGTCTTGTGGCTTTATTGACATAACAGTGAGATGGGGAAAGACAAAAACAAGTAAGACCATGTGGTGCTGGGGCACTATGGCAAGAGACAAAGATTTGGTCCCCTGATATGCAAGTGACTTCTTTTTCTTCCTGCATTTTTTCCCAATTTATTCCTCTGTGTTATCTGCACTTTAAAAAATGTCAGCTGGAGAAGCTTGCTTGCTTTTCTTGCTTGCTGTTGTTGCATTGCTAATTACTGCAGATTTAATTATGGTCATGGTGCTCAAACCTTTCAGGCAGCTATTTGTTTGTGTTAAATCCAAGGACTGAGAGCATTAACCAATTCCCCTCATGACTCAGCTGGAGTGGGAGATGTAATTCTTTGTGGGGAAAAAAAGACTCTTTTTGGAAGCATGGAGCAAAGCAACAATGGGAAACTGAATCTTCTCTGGTTTTTATTCTGGAGACTTGTGGAAGGCTCAGACGCAGGACAGTCTGTGGCCTAGGTAGGAATCATCTTTGCTCTGGTACAAATCTGTAGCTAGATTTTAGTGCGGTAGACGTCTGTAGCTACGATATATATTCATTCATTTGCCCCACATTTCTTTTTCTGTACATTTATATAATATTCATTAATGTCTTATGTTTCCCTCAAGATTTGCTCTTTTTAGATTTACTTTTCACAGCTTCTTCCTACCAAGGACTTGTTCGATTCCTTTTCATACCCTGTGTTTGAACTACAAAGACTTATCTGGTTCAGCTACCGTGGAGAGTTTTTTACTCTATTCCAGATCATGTGATAGCTTTTAACGGGGAAGTATTTTCCAGTTTTCCAAGAGGTATTTTTCAAGGCTTAGTTTGATCTTGGGAAAGCACCTTGAGACGTTTGCATAGAGGGTGCTATGTCTCAGTGGCAGTAGTCACTGTAATGGAGAAGGAAATGCCCTTACTGAAGTCAGGAAGCATCCTGGCATCTGCACCCAGTGCTGCACTGGGAGATGTAGACATATTCTGTGCATGTGTGGAGTATGTCTGCAACTACACATATTCCAAATATCATATATGAAGTGTAAATATGTATATGAGGATAGTAATTTGAACATCCTTTGTGTACTCCCACTTCATCATAAGCTTTCACTATGTTCTTGGAGACCACCGAGAAGACAAAGCTATTTTTCGGTCAGCAATTCCATGTACAAAAAAGAGGTTCTGACTTAATTTTCCTTAATGGCTTGACCAGCTTTAGAATCATAGAATCATAGAATCACCTCGGTTGGAAAAGACCTTTAAGATCATCGAGTCCAACCGTTAACCTAGCACTGCCATCCCACCACTAAACCATGTCCCTAAGCACCTCATCTATCCTTCTTTTAAATACCTCCAGGGATGAGGACTCCACCACCTCCCTGGGCAGCCCATTCCAGAGCCTGACAACCCTTTCGGTGAAGAAGTTTTTCCTAATCTCTAGCCTAAACCTGCCCTGGTGCAGCTTCAAGCCATTCCCCCTCGTCCTATCATCTGTTACCAGGGAGAAGAGGCCGACCCCCACCTCGCTACAGCCTCCTTTCAGGTGGTTGTAGAGGGCGATCAGGTCTCCCCTCAGCCTCCTCTTCTCCAGACTAAACACCCCCAGTTCCCTCAGCCGCTCCTCGTATGACTTGTGCTCCAGACCCCTCACCAGCTTGGTTGCTCTCCTCTGGACCTGTTCCAGCAAGGCAACATCTTTCTTGTAGGGAGGGGCCCAAAACTGAACACAGTATTCGAGGTGCGGCCTCACCAGCACCGAGTACAGGGGCACGATCACTTCCCTACTCCTGCTGGCCACACTATTCCTGATACAGGCCAGGATGCCATTGGCCTTCTTGGCCACCTGGGCACACTGCTGGCTCATATTCAGGCGGCTGTCAATCAGTACCCCCAGGTCTTTTTCCACCAGGCAGCTTTCCAGCCACTCTTCCCCAAGCCTGTAGCGCTGCATGGGGTTGTTGTGACCAAAGTGCAGGACCCGGCACTTGGCCTTGTTGAACCTCATACAATTGGCCTCGGCCCATCGATCCAGCCTGTCCAGGCCCCTTTGCAGAGCCCTCCTCCCCTCCAGCAGATCAACACTACCACCCAGTTTGGTGTCATCTGCAAATTTACTGAGGGCACACTCAATCCCCTCATCCAGGTCATTGATAAAGATATTAAACAAGACCGGCCCTAAAACTGAGCCCTGGGGGACACCGCTTGTGACCGGCCGCCAACTGGATTTAGCTCCGTTCACCACGACTCTCTGGGCTCGGCCACCCAGCCAGTTTTTAACCCAGCGAAGAGTGCATCCATCTAGGCCATGAACTGCCAGCTTCTCCAGGAGAATGCTATGGGAGACTGTGTCGAAGGCTTTGCTGAAGTCCAGGTAGACAACATCCACAGCCTTTCCCTCATCTACCAGGCGGGTCACCTGGTCATAGAAGGAAATCAGGTTGGTTAGGCAAGACCTGCCTTTCGTGAACCCATGCTGACTGGGCCTGATCCCCTGGTTGTCCTCCATGTGCCTGGTGAGCACACTCAGGATGAGCCTCTCCATAATCTTCCCCGGTACCGAGGTTAGGCTGACTGGTCTGTAGTTCCCCGGATCCTCCTTCCGGCCCTTCTTGAAGAGAGGCGTCACATTTGCCAACCCCCAGTCATCCGGGACCTCCCCTGTTCTCCAGGACTGCTGATAAATGATAGAGAGTGGCTTGGCAAGCTCCTCTGCCAACTCCTTCAGCACTCTTGGGTGGATCCCATCCGGCCCCATAGACTTGTGGATGTCCAGGTGGCATAGCAGGTCAAAGACTGCTTCCTCCTGGATTATGGGGGGTTCATTCCACTCTCTGTCCCCATCTTCCAGCTCGGGAGGCTGGGTACCCTGGGGATAACTCGTCGGGCCATTAGACTGAGGCAAAGAAGGCGTTGAGTATCTCAGCCTTTTCCTCATCTTTAGTGGCAATGTTCCCCCTTGCATCCACTAGTGGATGGAGGTTCTCCCTGGCTCTCTTTTTGCTGTTAACATATTTATAAAAACTCTTCTTATTATCCCTCACAACAGTGGCCAGGTTAAATTCCAGCTGGGCTTTTGCCCTTCTAATCTCCTCTCTGCATAACTTGACAAGATCCCTGTACTCTTCTTGGGTTGCCTGCCCCTTCTTCCAGAGCTGGTAAGCTCTCCTTTTTTCCCTTAGTCGCACTAGTAGTCCTCTGTCCAGCCAGGCCGGTCGTCTTCCCCGCCGATTTGTCTTACGGCACATGGGGACAGCCCGGTCCTGTGCCTTTAAGACTTCTTCCTTGAAAAACACCCAGCCTTCCTGGACCCCTTTTCCCTTCAGGACTATCTCCCAAGGGACTCTCCCAACCAGCGTTCTGAGCAGCTCAAAGTCTGCCCTCCGGAAATCCATGGTGGCGGTCTTGCTGACCCCCTTCCTTACCTCACCAAAGATCGAAAACTCTACCATTTCATGATCACTAAGGCCTAGATGATCTCCAACCACCACCTCTCCCACCAGTCCTTCTCTGTTAGTGAACAGGAGGTCAAGCAGGGCACTTCCCCTGGTAGGCTCACTTACCAGCTGTGTCAGGAAGTTATCTTCCACACACTGCAGGAACCTTCTGGACTGTTTCCTTTCTGCTGTATTGTATTTCCAGCAGATGTCTGGGAAGTTGAAGTCCCCCACAAGAACAAGAGCTCGTGACTGAGAGACTCCTGCCAGCCGCTTGTAGAATTCTTCGTCAATGTCCTCATCCTGGTCGGGTGGTCTGTAACAGACTCCCAACAGGATATCTTTCTTGTTGGCCTTCCCCCTCATCCTGACCCATAAGCATTCTGCCTCACCACAGGTGTCGAGCTCTGTACAATCTAAACACTCCCTAACATACAGAGCCACCCCACCACCTCTCCTTCCTTGCCTGTCCCTTCTGAAGAGTTTGTAGCCTACCTTCTCTTCTCATCTGAGATCATCTTTACAGACGTTTTTGGACTACTGTGCATAAATCTCTCAAGATTATTTTGGTGATCAGTAACATTTGAGTTGAAATGCCTGTCTGGGTATTGAATCTCAATATGTGAGATAATTTAGGTCTCTTCCAGCTGAAACAATTTTATGCCACAGGTAAATTTTGTCAACTCTTTCATCTGTTTTCTAGATCATTAATAAACACTCATCTGCAACAATGAACCTCTTAGCAACTCACTCTTAATCTTACCCTGTGTTGAAATTTGACCATTTAATCTTCATTTAATCCATGAAAAGGACTCCGTCAGTTGCTCTGATTACTTAATTTCCTTGATAGCCTTCCATCAGGGCTTTTGTGTATCAATCAGTGTCAGGTCATGGTGTGTGGTTGGAGAGGAGTGAGTGAAACTCCAAGAAGTTTGATGAAGCAAGGAGTTATAGCTAATTAAATGATTGAGCCACTTATTATTAACTTTGATGAGTTGGCTTATTAATTCTTAACTGAGTTTAAAAATAGAGGCAACCTTGTACTTGAAAAAAGAAAATATATGAAAGCCGTTTGACTGTGAATGTCACAAACTATCTAGAAAAAAAATTGGTGTAATAATATTGCCAGTTTCACGAAGAAAAAAAAAAAACCACCTTGAGCAGGATACAAGTTCCTGAGCCTCAGAGTCTGTCTTTCACCAGAAGAAGCGGATGAGAACGTTTCTGACTAAGTGCGAAATAGTTGACTTCAGCGTTGCATTCCAGGTTCCAACCCGTCAGGCTTTCACTCAGGATTTACAGCCAGAGATCCTCTTCCTTATGATGAATGGTCCAAGGGAGAAGATAAATATAGCCTAAGCCCAATCTGGAGCTCTTCAAAGACAGATCCGTGTCAGGGGTTTGGGACAACCTCTTGGTGCCAGTGGGTGCTGCTGCTTCTTAGGAAAGAGTCATGAAATCTTCTCGGCTAAGGTACAACAAATACAAGGAGAGAACTGTCCCTGGGCTCTGGGAGAATGTGAGCAAAACTAGGGAGGTTTGTGCAGGCTTGTGGCATAATCTTGATTAGCAGAGTAGAGAGTATTTTGCCACTTTTGTGCATTGGTCTTTTGTTTGTGAGAAAAACTGATGTCGGCTCTATTTGGTGTATACCATGAGTGCATCGCCTACGGAGTGCTTTCCTTCTTGTAAGTAATAAGAGAGTGTACAAAGATCTGAAATGGTTGACTGAAATTAAATGTGAGCTGTCAAACTGATGAGACTGGTTCTGTCAGAAACTGAAACGTTTGTTTTGGTTTGGCTTTTTTTTGGTCTAAATGGCTGTTCAAAATCTCAGTATGTTATTGCACAGCACATGGATAGAGCGAAAAGACAGCACTACCTGCCCCCTCCACCTTCACCCCAAAAACCTGGCAGAACTTTCTTCACTTCCCTAACCTGTCTGGCCTCTTCATAGGCTCCATTAAAGACATCTAGATCGTTCCCTAGTTTGTAGAACTTTTTTTATGTTGAATACAGCACAGTCTTGAAATAAATCTCTTCATATGGCCCTTGTGTCTGAAAATACTGCGCAGGTGTCAGTCACAAAGTACCACAGAATTAAGTCTTCTCTGTACTAGATTTTTTGTCACATACTTTTGGAACTACTTTTTGGTGCAATATTAAAAATATTCTCTATATTGAATATAAAAAAGATTTACTGCATATAAGGTAAATGTAACTAAGACTGGGTAAAAACTCTTGTGGTACATATAGAGAAACCTTTTTCGGTGCTTTCTTTAGTGCCTGGATGACCAACAGTGTCTGATCTGACACTGAAAATACGGGAGGTGAATCGGGTAGGTGTATGTTCTGAAAAGCAGGTCAGTATGTGTGTAAGAAACTGAACTGGCAGCCTGGAGTGAAAATGCTAATGCATAAATAAATAAGGGAATTGACTGTTAGAGTAATCAGAAAATATAATGTTCTAATTCTTGCTTTGCATAACTAACAGGCAATTAACTTTCATTGACTCATGATGTGAAAAGTGATCAAGAGACATAGATCCTTTGCTTTGGTAACAGTCTGTCAGTTGGGAAGAATGTTTTTCTTGACAGTTGATTAGGGGTTAAATGAGCTGGATAAAGTTGGTAATTTTTGCTGCTTTTCCCACTTAGTATAACAGCCATTATATGAGGCACTACATTAGTTGTAATGACTGGCTTTAACTGATTAGCCCTGTTGGAAGAACTGGTTTTGATCGACAAAGATGTCATTTTGGTATTCTCAAGATCTGCAGAAATGACTGGTGCATATAGAACCTGGATCAAATATTTTTATTTATTGCCTTTGATAGATTTGGGTCTTAAGCAAACTACTTCTCTTAGGGAAGTACGTGCCTGGTCTGATCATGCAACAGCTTAGATGGCTGCTGAAGGGAGCAGCAGCATCTCGTACCTCCATAATGTGGTACCTGCCTATATCTATGGGGAACTACATTGCACCACAGACACACTACCTCAGCTCCTGCAGACCAAGCAGGCATCACCTCACAGTAGATCTATAAAGCACAGACACAGACTCCAGGCATCCAACAGTTTTGGAAGAGGAACTGCTCTCCAAATCACCAGGCCTACCAGGAGATGTTGGCCTGCTCTTGCTCGCTGAGCGTGGCATCAGCCTGTTTGGTGCTCATTGACAATAGACGATGAAAAAAAAATAGCTGGGATGAAAGAGGGCGCTTTCTGAACAGTGGGAATGGAGGGGGGGAGGTCAACCCTGAAAATATTTACAATGAGCTCTAAGTTGTAGTAAGGCCTCGTGTAACAATGACTGTGGTTAAACTGGTACGTATCAGTAACGACCACAGTGTGTTCCTGAAAGGAATGGGCATATATAGGGGGGGATTGCTGTGGAAAATAGTTACATAAAACAAACATGGCTACAGGTCTGGCTTTTTTTTTTTTTTTGTTTCTGTGTTTGTTTTGTTGGTTTTTTGTTTGTGTTTTTTTTTTTTTTTAGCTGTTTCTCTCATAGGCTCAGGAACTGTTTCATAGCACAATGTTTTTCAATCGTTTTTCATTTGTGGATTCACTTCCCCCCACACCTTCTCCCTCCCCCCCATAGAGTTTAAGCTCTTATTTAATGATCTTTAGTCTACAAGAGGCTTGATTTTATGGCCAGCTTAGAAGCCGCTTTTGAATGTAGGTTAAAATATACCCTCTCTCTCCAAATGAAAACTTCAACCACATTGCTAACACAGTTGGCTTGAAGAGTATTGATCCGTAGGTAACTACTTGGAGTTTTTGTCATGGTATAGAAACTTGTCCGTGTTTTGATAGAGAATGATGTTTTTGGATGGCAAATAATCAGGCTTTTGGGAAAACAAGGTAAACAAGGGGACCACACTGGGGAAAGCAGCTTTTCACAGCCCCTTAAAAAGTGCCGTGCTATTACACTTGCGATACTTCGAAGTTTATGATTGTGCTAAAGTCCTAGAGTGAAATTTCTTTTCAAAATTTTAGACCAAAGAGAAACACTAGAACATCAACAGGAAATAAAACATTTTTATTGAATATCTGTGTAATATGTATGTTATTTTAACGACAATTGGAAAACTCTACTGTGGGAAGTCACTACACAAAGTGAAACAAAATATAAACCACCTCATCAAAAATGAAGGTAAAATACGGCTAAAGTTGTCAGCTCGCGGGCCACGAGCGATATGGCAGGATAAAACACCCCAAACATTTCTACAAGATACAGAGAAAACCCACACAGAGAAACACTCAAGCAGGCAGTAAATATACACAAAGGCAACTAGGATCTTTCTACAGCATCAGATTCTAATACTTCACACAGCTTTGTCAGAAAGGTACATGTGGCTTCTTTGAGGATGAAAATGTCATCTTGGTCACATGGCAGGTTCAGTCTCTGAGAATCATCGTACCTTACAAACCAGTTCTACGGTGACGTTCCGTCTGGCAGTGTAGGAAGAGAAAGCATTAAGAATACCTCAACACAACGAGTCAGTCCTGGCAGTTTGAACCTGCAGCTATCCTGAATGAACAACTGAAAGTTGGAGACCATGAAGCTCTTATGCTGGAAAGCTGACTATCTACTTCTTCTCTTTGGTGGGGTTTGGTCCTTAAGGTTAAGATTTTAAAGTGTTCCAGCTTGATGCTTTGCATGTATGCGCCTGTTTCTATCAGAAAAATGTCTCACTTGTGTTTTTTCCGTGTTTCATGTAAAAAAGAAAGAAAATGGGTGTTGCTATTCTCACTTTTGGAGGCGGGAAGAGATCCAGACTTTTATTCTACTCTACTACTTTGCTGCGTCTTTTGCCCCCCATGTACTGAAAATGTTGGTGCTTGGCCATCACCGCACTGACCTCTCAGACTGCCAGACCTCTCCCAGAAGCAGAGCCTTGAGGGAGGCTGTGGAATCTAGTTTTCAGTACAGAGTTCTCCGATTACATTCACCTTTGTTATTTGTTTTCAGGAATTTCTTTTGGAGACAACTGCTAAGAACGTTACTGGTTAACTTCTCATGCCCCCCCCCCCCCCAAAAGGTATAGCATTTCCACATTTCTGGGGTAGTTTGCATTGCATTATTGAAAATAATAATGAACTCTTCAAAGCATTATAAATATATTCACAGCTTGGAAAGATAAGCGAGGGGCCTCAAAGGACGGTACGTGAGATAGAAGTGATGCCCTAAATGACTTGATGAGATGGTACAAGCTGAGATGACGTGCTGGCTAGCCGTAAGATGACTATCTACAGTAAAGCGGCGGCGGGGGGGGTGAGGACAAGGGAGGTTGGAAATGTAGAGTATTGCACAGGGCTTGACAAAATGCTGCGTGGTCAACCCATTCAATATAGCATCCTTGTCCCCTGCATAGCTCTCCAGTTCTAAATTGGTCCGTAATAACTAGAACTGCTTGTGCTATGCGTTCCTTCAGCAGTGCAGTAGAAGGGAATGGCAGTATTCTTACAATATCACTACGGAATAAATTGATTGCTATCCACTGAGAAAAACTACATTTCTAAGCACACACGGCAGTCACAGTGATACACAGAGCAGTCTTTCAAGACTCTTATGGAATGACTAATAGCTTCATAATAGTGCCATTTACTACATAGTAACATTGAAAACATTTAAAAACTCCTCCTGAAACGAGCATCTAGTATACAGAAGAGGTTGCTTCAGTTTTCTAGAACTTGTTCTTTGTTTTCACTTTTTTTAAAGGACAAATTAAAACTTAAGTATAAATAGTATATAAAAGGTCACTAGCTGTTCTCTTTTGGCTTACTTTGAAGTGCATTTAGAACTATGGCTAAATTTTGTCATCTTCTGATGGGATTACAATACTGTCTGTTTACCATGAAACTATTTTGTATAATAAACTCACACGGCTGTGTCTAAAAAATATTCTGCATTCCTTCTAATCTGAGTTAGTATAATAAAATATTTTGTTACAAAGTTTAATGTGCAAACTCATTATAATGTGAAATCGTGGATGGAATTCACAGTATGCAAATTTTGTATAAAGGTGATAACGGAGAGCTACTCTTGTTTTCATGGCAGCATTTCGCTACTGCTGCGTGTGTGTTCCCCCCCCCCGTTCCCCCCTCCTCCCTGCACAACCTCTGCAATGGTCTTACTTTGTGTGTTTAGATGGAATCGTTGCCTCCTATGGAACTGCTTCCTCAACTTTCAATCTAAAGCCATTTCAGTCTGCTATGTGTTTGCTTTGGAATATATACACAAAAATTATATCCTGGCTACGTCTCCTTGAGGTCAGCCACGGAGCTGCTCAGATCATGCTAAGTTGCCTGTGAAAGAAGTCTACCCAATTGGATGTGCCCCTCCAAGATTCACTGTGGACGCGTAGCGTGTTATTAGGATGGTCCAGTTGAAAGCTCAGATTTAAGTTGTCCTTTAAGATGTCAGTGTAACACTACTAGTGCCTTACAAGTTGGAATTTTTTTTCTGGAATGCAGACGATACAATAATTACCCTATAATATATTATCAGCTCTCCTATATCTCAGTCAATTTACATAATTTAAAATAGAACATCTTATTAAAAATAGATAAACAGATTAGGAAACGCTTACAACATACAAATACACAAACTAGAAATAAATTCTCAGCATACTGGTGTATATATACAACTGTGTGATACAATAAATAATTTCTGTCATGCTCTATCTACACATCATATTGCTTAAAAGAAGAGTAGATCTGGGGGGGGGCAGTGGTGAAATGAAGCGCCTTTAGAGGGCTCTCTACATTTAAATCTGTGCAAATTAAAATGGGAATTGAAAAGTACAACTGATCTGTGTCAGGAACACATGGCTGGAAATGAAAGGACCCATATTACTGAGGTATTTACAGATACTGGCTAAAGAGCACTATGTGGGCAAATGCAGAAAGGCTTCTTCTTCTTCTTCTTTTTCTTCTTCATAATTCAATTTAATTTAATTTACTTCTTGACTGCCAGCATGGCATCTACCTCCTCCTCGGGCTGTAAGGTGTGCCACTGTGCAATGGGCCGCCGAGGGTTGGCCAACATGTCTGACCAGTGCCGCAGCTCCGCTCCGGTGCTGTTGTAGCCCACAAAGACTTTCCCGATGGCATCATTCTTGCCAATCTTGTCATAGTCCAAAACAGTCACAACAATTTGCACTTTCTACAAGGAGATAGAGAAAGACCAGTGAGTGTGACAGCAAGGGGAAGGTGGGCAGGGATAATTCTCGGGACAATGACAATGGAGACTCCAGGTACATTACGGGGGTAAGTGTGTTCTTTCGTTGAAGAATCAGACTGCTAGAAGTCTGTAGGCCTAAAAGTGAGATCTTTCTTAAGGTAAGCTAAGTCAAAAGTAGTGCAATTTAACACATCATTATTGTTTAAGTAAGTAAGGAAAAATCAGGTAAAATTCAGAAACAGCTCTGCCCCAAGTTACTGTTTGCAACATCGTACTCTATTCCGTTAATTGCTTTTCTGCTTCTAAAGAACTCTTACCCATCCATCCAGCATGCTAATCAGTTATTTTCAGATAAATTCAGAAGACGGCCCTTACAGTTGCTGTATACATATGTGCGTGTGGACTCATCTGAGTGTGTGCGTGCACACACCTAAGTATGTATATACTGTGTATATTATATAGATTTATATAGGAGTCAAGAAAACCGGCTGCATGCTCAGGGGAGCTGGAAAGAACTATAAACCCCACTGTCTCGGGGCTGTGACACACCAGCGCTGCCTGTGACCGAGCCGGTGTTGGAGTGCCACTTCTGCTGTAGGAACGCGACCTCTGGCAAACGGGGTTAAACTATTCCCACAAAAGCTGCGCAAGCCCAGCTGTCACAGCTCATAGACAATTTTCCATTCACTTAGACTGGGGCACACTGGGAGGTGATGTTCAAGCCAGGCATTTGCGTACGCGTTTGCGTGCAACATGCCCACATTCCTCTCCATCAGGTCATTAATATTTGTCGAAAGAGCACAAACAGCTCGTCCTTCACTGGAGTGCTGTTCTTCCCCAACAGCACCTAAGACGTTAACAGCCTTGGGCTGATTTTACTAAACCGTAAACACTTCTCCTTAGGGAGCTTTATTTTTAAAGATGAACATACAGTTCTCTTCCCGACTCCTTTCTATCCTGTGGTAAACACAGACAGCCCCTTATTCTAGTGCGAGTTTCCCAAATTGGAGGAAGAAATGCGATGAGACACATTTCTTCCAGAAAAACCTTTTGTTCTCAAGCATCAGGTTTTTAAATTTAAGGCTTTTAAATATATGTACAATCTGGATTTCTTTTTTACTAGAATGATTAATTTCAGTGTTTGCAATAGGATTATCTTTTAAAAGTAACCGACACTTTCAAGCGTATCTGCAAGACCAGACTCATGAGGTCTATTTTACAGAGTGCATTCCCTTACAAGATTGTACAATTCACTGAGCCAGAGAAAGGGATGATTCCAACAGGCACTAAAGTATTTATGTAGTTGCTGATGACAAAAGTGTACATCAAACTCAAGACTCTCTCTCCCCAGAGCATTCACGATAAAAGGCAATATCCTGAAGCAAGTATTTCTAGACGCCAAAATGATGTTTCAGTGTTGCCGTTTGCAATATTCTCGCTTTTAATGTTGATGATACCTCCCCAAATGAACATTTATGTTTTAGATGCATGGTACAATCACAGATATAAAAAGTAAGCATGAGACTGTTATTTTGTGGTACAAAAAAAAAGTTGCCTGCTGTACCTAGAAGCTTGGGGGCTAGTTACTCTCCAATTTTTTCTTTTTTTTTTGGTGTTAATTACAAGACAACAATGAGCACCGGAAACAAAAGACCCTTTTCCTTGCTCTATAACGATGTAAGAACAGCTAAGTCAGATGAAGTCAGATGATGAACTCTGAGATGATGTTCACCTCATGGTCTCTGGCTTAAAACCTACGGAGAAATGTCAGCATCTCTTTGCCTTTGTACCATACATTAAAGGAGCAGCTGCACTGCAAAATCCAATAGGTGCCAGTAGAAAGCACCACTTCTGCTAACAAACACTTGGATTAGCAGTTCCCTCATTGCAATTAGGCATCCTTTGGACTGAAAGGGCCCGGAGACGTTGCTAGCTATGGCAGCTATCTGTCTTGCAAACAGCAGAACACATGCTTGATCTGCCTGTAGCAACAGGATTTGACTTCCTAGTGGTGTTCACCCATTACCTATCAAGACATCACTTTCTTTCCCTTAAGACCTAGGATGCATATTCACTATTAAATTGTTGAAAATGTAATGTTTGGCCCATTTTACATTACACAGGTGTACTGCTATCAAGCTGCTTACCCTCCATGCTCTCCCTTGTCTTTGTGCTCTAACCATCATGAAACTTGTATAACCTTTATTTTTTTATTTGACTGTGAAAGTTTGCTTAATGGCTTTTACATGAATTACCCCAAAGTCACAGTGATTCTTATCATACAAAGACTAAGTAACATTTAATTTGCTAATGATGAAATCACTTCAGTAACCATAATGAAATCACCTCTAAATATAGTCTAAAACTCCAAAATACATTGGCATATGACCAAAGTCCATAATTACAGATTTTAAATTGAGGCTATATACTGAAGTAAATAGCTATAAAGTCATTCTAATAAACTTCTCAAAAAAAGCGTAAAACACTGAACTGCTAAACCACAATACTTTTTAAAGGGCCTATATCCACCTTACAAAACTGACGCACGATTAGAAGGCAAAATGGCCAAGTACCTACAGAATGCACCTAACCATGCCAAAGATCAGATCCAATAACTTGAAGCTGCCCATTCCAGTTCCCTGGTCCTGTCCCTATTTGGAAATCAAGACATTTGTTGCCTAAGTTGCCAGAGAAGCTCGATTTGATTGATTTTTTCTTTTTGCCTCTGGGTCTTTGATGCTTGTTATGAGATTTTTCACAAGCACACAGACTAGCTTTCATTAAAATCAATGGGAATTAGGCCCCACTGGATTTCCCACTTTTTGATTCCTGGAGTCCACAGACACCTGTACATGCTGTGGGGCATGAAGAAACTCCTAAACAGGCTAGTCATGCATTCAAGTCACTAGTCCTAGCACCTCACCTTGTCTAGTTTTATTATCTTTGTTGGCACCAAGTCAATAAAAACCAAGCATGCAGCTGAAATGTAGGCCTTGGCTGTTGGGCTTCTCTCCAGTACAGTTGCTATCAAAGTGAGATAGACACAGAGTCTCAAAACCCATACCATGCTCTCGTCTAATCAAGAGGTGTCTGTGTGTCCCTATTGCCTGGGAGTTTTCCCAGGCAATGTCTTCTGGCTCCAAATTTGGCCCAAACTATTTAAACCCTCATAGCAGTGAAGCACCAAACTCCTACCTAGATCCCTCTTACAAGCCACAAAAGGATGTATTCCCAGACTGTTTTAATTAGGGTCATTCAAACTGGGAGGGCCCTGAAAGTACACTTTCCATACTCAGCTCCACCCAGAAAAGCTATAGTCTTGCTGTATCTTGCTATACATCTCCACAGCCACAGAGCTTCCCGGGGAGGGTGGGAAGCCAACATGCAGTCCTTTTCTGAGGGTATTTAAACCAACACATCTTGCCCTGCCAAAGTACGCTTTAACAAGTGAACAAAAGAACAGAATGGTTTAATGCTAATGGTAAAGGCTTAACAGAAACGGAGGAGGCCTGTACCAACCAATCTTGATGTGCTTTACATTACCTAGATCAGACCAGAGACCAAAGCCTCTCCCTTTCCAAGCAAACCACCCAACCAACAGGTGACCTTATGCTCTGCAGCCAATCATATACTTATTATTTATGCAGAAATGATGTTGCACTCCCAACACAAGCCATAGGCACCGGCGATAAGAGCACTTGCTTAAGACATTGAAGATACAGCTTCAAATTCACTTAGGGAGGGGACCGAGTTGGATGTGGGTTTCCCATGTGCCTCCTGAAATGGTTAAGACCTTCTCTCTTGTGAGAAAAGGTTAGTTAACATCAGAAGATGTTAAATCTCACACTCATGAGTGACAGATGATTTGCCTCCCAGTAGCCCAAAGGTAGATAACTGAGTACCTGAAAAAAAGTGACATGATGCCTCATCCTGGTATTTCCCACTGCTAACATAGGTGACTTCCAGCTCACTGTGCTGACTTCTGAGGCACCTAATATTAGGCACTGAACTCTCCAGGAGTAGCACCTGGACAACTGCTGGAGCTCTCCCGAGGTGCCAAGAAAACAGGCACTGTAGTAATGACCCCTGAGGTTCTCAGATGTCTTTTTCCAAGGAGCATAGGAATCACCAAGAAAGTTTTCATGGTGTGGCGAGTAACTGAAAAAACCTGATTGAATGATATGTTTTCCTTAAGAGGGTTGCTGCAGTACTTTCAACAAATAGGACCGATAAATGCACAGGGAACACAAATGTGACTGATGATGCCAATTTATTATTTCAAACAATTTGGGGAAAATTGCTATATATGCGTTTTCTTTTATCCCTATACTTTTTTTGCTGGCACATTCCTTCACTATCTCCCTGTGGGTTTTTTTTTTTCAGAATCCATTTGTGTTAACAGAAAACGTCAGTTATCCATTTCTCACTGATGAATCAAAGCTTCATAAGTACTGTGCATTTTATCATTTCCCTCTTGAAGCAGTCATACTCATCTAATGTAGCACAGGGCTGGCACCTAGGTGCTAAATGAAGGCATGCACACGTGATAATTAACAAGATTCCTGTTAAATATTTATAAGGGCTGAGAAATGGAATGCAGAGGGAAGACAAAACACTATTTGACATTACCTGAATTTGCTCGAATGGTACTTCAAAGCTGAAAGACTCGTTGTAGTAGGGATTCAGAGTGTTCTTTTTAATTGTAGTCTTTTTCTTCTTCAGCCTCTTACCGTTCTGCATCAGATGGATCTTCACATAGGGATCTAAGTAATCAAGAGAAGTAGAGCTAAGAACGGTAGTGCAGTGTGTTATCTACAGATTTTAATGCCACAAATTTAAGACTTGATGAAAACAGAAAAACCTTTAGCAATGAACAGCTTGTATTTAAACAAAGTCCTAAGTTCCACTATAGAAAAACACCTGTATGATTGCAAGGTGTTCCTGATGGAAAAAGGTACAAAACATTTATTGCATCATCTCCTTAACACCGCGAGGGAGGGGTAAATTCCCACCTAACTTTGTTCTGTAGCTCATTGACAATCCTGGAAATGTTTTTACTTTATTTATTTACTGCCAACATTTTTTGGCAACGGGGCTGTGGGGTGGTTTTCCCAAGAGCCGTGAGCACTGCTGAATGCAGGCACGGTGAGCACAGGGCTAGGGTGGCTGGCTGCTCTGCGACTGCCCGGCCGTTCCTCACATTGCTCCTGGGGGTGGGATCTGCACCATGGTTTTCCCGTCCTCTGACCTCCCTGGCGGGCCACGACTGACACAGCGCAGTGTCTGTGGGTCTGGTGCACGGACAGATTGCATGGCAGGAAGGGTCTTTGCCCTTTAAATACCAGTCCCCTACCTTAGTGCTACACGCAGCTAGAGTGAGGTGCAGGCCACGGTATCGGTATAAATCATGAACTGTTTTTGCTACTCTCTCCTGAATTCCCATTGTTGTTTTGTGTGACTTCTGGTGGCTAAGGAACAGAACTGATTCGGTACCTAATCAGGTATTCATCACGCAAGCAAAACTTTCATGGATGTTACTGCTGTGAAGTGGCATCTCAGTGGTTATACTTCCAATGGAAATTTTGCCTGCTTAAAAGAATGGCGCTATCGGTCTTTAATCTATTACCAGAGCTATGTTCCCGTTTAGAGAATGAGTGAGCAGTTCTTTCATGGTGCTGTTAATTAGCAGTACCTTCACTGAGCTCAGTTACTTTTCTGTTTAGGCCTACCGTGAAGCACCATTTGAAGCATCTCAAGCTCATCCTTTTCAACAACCTGTATGGTACTGTCACCAAAATTTGGGTAGGTACCTCCCTTGGCTGTAGGTAGCTGACCTGTGATGTAGGTCGAGGCAAGCCTTCCCTCTAGCGAGCTCGTAGGAGCCACCCAAAGCACCAGCCAGCCAGCCACAAGTCATCTGTGGCGTAAATTGAGCCGGAATGCAAACTATCAAAGGAAAGGGCTTCTCCTTCCCCTCCTGAAAAAAGGATGGGGCTACAGCAGAAGAATGGCAAATTAACACTGAAATTAAACATTATCACTATAAGCAAACCATGCTTTATGACTCTGCAATGAAATTCATGCTTAGACTGTCTGAGAAGAGTAATTACCTTCTGCTACAGTCAAAATATACTTTACTGCAGAAGACCTAGGAGTTTAGGACAGTTAAGTTACTGGAGCGACTTGATCGCAGTCTACAGTACCTCTGAAGGGAGAATAATTTTGGTAGTTGGCTGCACAACTTATGAATTAAGAAGTATCATGTGAAGAGCAGAAATGCTAGCAGAAAGCCAAGAGAGTTCTTTTCTTTTTGAATACTGAGTTCAACATCACTGCATACAGGGTTTTGTAGGTGGAAAATGGGTAAATCTGGACTCCGTCAGTATTAGGTGATACCTGAGAAAAGCTCATCTACCTTATTACTTTTGCTGAGGCTCCATGCTGAATGCACAGTTGTTTAGACATGCAAAATGACATTTTAATATAGCTAATAAATAGTAAGAAAGTTCAGTAGTCAAGGAGCCAGTGGTAGAGTGTTAAGATATGGAAATGAGATAAGATGTTGTTAAAATATAATTCCAGTAACTAGAGCAAGCTGGGAAGCTAAACAGTGCAGTAATACATTATTATTAGGGGATTAGAACTGAAGAATGCCATTAAAATAAATGCAGTCAATGTAAGTCAATCCTTTACTGACCTGTGCTTGTGCACAGACAATATACACAGATTCGATGATTATTCATATGCCCATAAGGAACTATATAGTAATAATTTATATAGTGGTGCAGATATATTCCTATCTTGATAAACTATCCATATTTTGGAGAAAAATATTTTTAACCTAGAATTCAAGTGTATATGAATGCTCAGGGTCTATGTCTACATTCACTTTAAGTGATTTGCTTCTATTGACTTTCTAGATATTCTGTCTTCGTGCTGGTACTACAGCAAAATCTGACCCCGAATAACTCATGGCTCTGGGACAAGGCCCAGAAGCTGGGATTCTGTGGTTTGTTTTTCATGTCTTGATCAGCTTCTTATGTTTGTCTGTCTGGGGATTTGAGTTAGGCTCAGTCAAATGCCAGGTTTTTAGTAGGAAAGATCTCAGTGGTACCAGATTGCCATGGTAGTGCAGAACTGTCAGTGGCAGAAGTCCCAAATGGAGCACAGAAGAGGACATATCATAATTTTTTTTTCATCCAAGGGTAAAATTGCCATGCCAAACCAAATACAAATTGAATATCAGCTGACTGAAATACTGTTCCTTCTTTTCTAGTTTCAGAGGAAAAGTATTAAATAAGTTTACTCATCACAAAACCACTGCAAATCAGAACAGGGTGTCCAGCTCAAGTACACGGATGGGCCATTAGGGATTTTAACTGAGCTTCTCCTCATTAGATTGCACATCCTCTTCCTATTTCTTGAAGTATCCTGGTCTTACCTAGTTCTCCTCTCTCTCCATTCTTCTGTGTCTCATATATGACCCCTCCACCGCTGCGTTATCTTCAGTTACACTCTCCCATATCCCAGGACGTTATCCCTAACTCCCTCAACTCTCCAGTAATCTATTTGCTTGCGATCTATGCAGACAACCTGATACCTAAGCACAGACTTCATTGCAATTTCATGAATAAATCTCTGAAAAAGACAGATTCTGTTCCACCAAATAACAGAAGGCGAACCACTCGGAGTCAATTATTAGAAGAAGGGAGGATAATCAAAAGAAAGCAGAACCTCTGGGAAGTGCCAGTCTCCAGTGATTTTTCTGAGATAAGGTTTAGTGCTAATGGAAACATCTCTTCTCTCTACTTGCAACATAACCCCAGTGCTGGCACCATTACTCATGCTGAGTAATACTTTAATATGTAAATACTCTTACTGAATAAGTGAGACTAGCAAGGATGAGAGCACTGATATTCCAGCCCAGCAATGATAAATCATCTGTTAAGTGCATAGCCTGGGCATAAGGGCAGAATTCTTTGGACCAAGTAGAAATGTCTACATCTGACACCAATGAAAATAAATAAGCATTTCTCTTTATGTGCTCTGGATAGTTATCTCATTCCAGAGTAAATATCTGTCTTTGGTCAAATAAATTGCATCCCAAAATATTTCTTTCTCTCCAGTGATACAAGACAGCGTATTTGCTTTCATGTAAACAGTTACACTGAAGAAATTTCAGGTTAGAAGAGGTGAACATCACTCTGTTTTTTCCTCCAGTTTTATTCCTTTCAAGTAAACAGGGATTTAGATCCACATTACATCCACAGGTATCTGTGTAGGGACCTTGCCCATCTACCTGGAAGAAGGGATGTTGTATCCAGAGCACTATGGATGTCCCTCTGCCAAAGGGGACAGAATGGCTCTATGTCCCTTGCTTAATAATTCATGTTAAGCAATGTGTGGGATTAAATAAAATTCTGCTATTTATTCCCTCATTAACAGTCTAGCCATGAAAGCTGAAAAGATGTAAAATCCGTAACTAATTGTGCAGTATAGATTTTACAGCAACGCCTCAGGGAGGCTAGCTGAATACCTTTAAAGCACTGGGGCACTAGCTGACACACTGTGTTTTCCTGAAGTTTGCAGTAAGATGCCAATACATTATTTAAAGGATAACTGCGATGGTATGTAATAGCAGGTAAAGTCTTCTGGGGTCATTTGGACCAGGAGGCATATATATACAATTAGAACCCTTTTAAAATAATGACTAGGTCAGCATCATCATGTTGCAGACAAGATGCACTTTCTTATTAGATGTTTTAAACCAGCAAATTTACAGCTGAAAGAAAATACTACAACTCAAAAGAAAATCGTGGCTAATAACAGTATCCGAGGAAAAAGTGGAACTTGAGAATGACTGCTTGCCCATGGATTTCAAAAAGAAAAATTTGTTATAGGGATCGGTAGTTAATGAAGAATCGTTTTCCACCTAGGCAGCACAGAATTCAGCACACAAATTTCCAGCTGTATGGAACTTCAGCAGAAAAGCGTCAACATAGTCCTCAGCTTGGAATGGATTTACTACAGCAGTTTATTCTGAACACACACATAAGGATGGTGCTGATCTTTGATAAATATTTGTAAGGCTTCTGTAATCTAATCAAAACATGAAAATCAAGTGCCTAGAAAGTTGCCAAATTTGAAAAATGCTGGAGGGATAACACTGGACTTGATTAGGTGTGCAATTACAGTCCCAAACCTGTGTGTGGGGGGAACCTAACTGTTTAAAGAAAAAAAATCCCACACAGCTCTGTACGGTGGGATCAGAGAAAACCCTCTACAAACCTCGAGTAAGCCTAACATGATTAATAGGAAGAGGACTGAGCCAGAACAAACTATTCATAGATACAGCTGAATAAAGTTTCATATTACAAAAACTGTAATAAGAAGATGCTCTCAACCCAAATGTAGAAACCGAGAAGAAATACGGTGCTAGAACTGCCTTCAGTTGTATTTTTGTCTTCAAAATGTTTGGGATAACTGTGTGCTAATTAATACATGTTTTTCCCCATCAGAAGAAAATTTATGCCAAACCTGTGCCAAAGCACACATCACTGACATTTAGAGCAAGGTGTCAGCAGAGTTTCCATTCCAGGAAGCAGAACAAATTCCTGAAGAGCTTGGCAATTGATCCAATAACTGAAGAAAATCAGGTTTGGAAATGCAGCCTTATAAATGGCTCTGAAAACATGGCGAGGACAGAGGTGACTTGCAGGGTGGATCGTTAGTTCCATGCTAAAGAGCCATAATCACTCTCATCCTGCAACAGCGCAGCGGGGTGGAAAGCCAAGGAAAAGCCAAGCCAGAGCCTTAGACTGGAGCAGAGGCAGCGCTAGATTCAGTATTGAACCCTTAACCTGTTCCTATTCCATGGAAACACCCTTCAGACAAAGCTTTTTTTGGCTTTCAGGAGTGGCAGGGGGACAAACAGCGATTTTATAGAGCAAACAACTTTATTTTCTATGGAGACTGTGCCAGGGATGAAGGCTGACAGCATCAGCAATACCTGGATGCTTGCTTCTGCCTTTGGAGAGCGAGAGCAGTGGTTGCCGCAGCTGTGCTATGGAAAACAGCAGGGCTCCAAGAGCAGAGCAAAACAGGACGAACTTTCCTGGGATTTCCCACAGATTCACTGATTTTTCCCAAGGATCATGGGACATGCTCCCTCCGTGGACATACAAACCCTTCTCTCCCGAGAGAGCGATGATTCACATGATGCCTGTGGCGTCCCAGCCATGGATAATTTGCCCTGAATTTTTTCCTTTTGTTTATTCATGTATGGATGAGAGGGGATAATTAAAGTCTCTAAAATAATGAGTTTAGAGTGATATTGTGCCTGGATTGTCTAAACTAGTATTTTTCAGATGAATGGAAAGCTTCGAAGGGAAAGGAAAAGCCAAAGGGGGAAAATGTGTTATCTAGGGAAGAAACAATGTAAGGTACAATTACTAAGAGGGAGTACAAGTGCTATAGTACATTCTAGATTGCATAAAAGTTATAGTTTATATTCATTGACACAAGCTGTTGAGCCTTCTACCTTCTTCCACAAATGAGCAAATTAGAGTTGGAACATTATTTTTAAGGAGCAGCTGATGTCTCAAGGGAAATATTGGAAAACATTCTCATTAGAGACAATTCTCTTGGCATAAAATATAGGGTTTGTGGTGGTTTTTTTTTCCTTTTCACATTTGCTTGAAAACAGGATTGTTTATTTTTTAAAAAAAGTTGATTTGCTACATAATGTCCAGTCCTCAGCTAAAGTTCAGATTTAGCTACTTGGGACCTCATCGTAGTTTCCATAACCCCACTGGGCTGTGGATTACTTGATGTTATGGGCCAAATCTTTAGCTGTAGCCTGTCCATCATCAATGCAAAAGGGAAAGGTGGATAGCAAAAGTATTTGCTGTAGATTCCTGCGTAGTGTCTATGCCAGTCCTGACCCTAGGAAAACACTTTTTACAATCCCTTCAATAAGCTGGCTGAGGACTGAGCGGTGTGCCTGGCAGATCCTCCCAACGCCACCCAGTAGCGTACTGGCCAGGAAGGGAGTTGAGAAATTGCAAGCAGCCCCAGTGGGCTGCCAGACTGGTCCCGATGGCTGCAAACAGTTTAGTTTAAAAGACTCGTTATTACGCTTGCTAACACCTATCTGTGCCCCACGGGAGGACTGTGCCGGCCGCAGCGCACGCAGACACACAGAGGACGTTGCCCATCAGGCCCCTTCCTGCTCACAGGTCACCGTGTAACAAGGTACATGACTTTGGTTTACCTATTTCCATCGTCGGCTTCTTTAAAAGAAGACTCTGTAAGACTGGGTAATTTATAAATGAAACCATTTGTAATTTCACGTTCAGTAACATTAGACAGAGTCTCATAGGAATAATGGAGCCCAGTAATCCATTTGCAGTGGGAAGAAGGGGTTGGTATTTATAAGAACTAATGACAGCCTGCCTATAACAAAAAAAAGTCAAACGGAAAGCGTAGCAAAGCAGTCTCAAAATAACAACCCTCCACTCTTGTTCAGTCAGATGAACATCAAATTGCTACTGAAATGCTGAATTCAGAGAAGCAGGTGCTGTAAAAGCGACAGCGAGCCAACGCTTCCCTCACGCGAGAATCCCAAACTGAGGTCGCTGAACACGCAGAGCTGACAGCGGAAACAGAAATGTTCGCAGTGACCTAAGGGCTCTTCAGCCAGCACTCGACTCTGCAATTCCACCCACAGCGCTTCCAACTGGAAGGTAACAACAAATGTTACAGCGTCAGATGGGGAAAGTAGCAGAAAACTGGGGGGAAAAAAAAAGGGGAAAAAAAAAGGCACCAAAAAAAAAAAGGCACAAAAAAAAAAAGGGCGCCAAAAAAAGCAAAACCAAACCCCCAAAAAAGGCAAAAAAAAAAGGCAAAGAAAAAAGGCAAAAAAAAAAGGCAAAAAAAAAAGGCAAAAAAAAAAGCAAAAAAAAAAGGCAAAAAAAAAAGGCAAAAAAAAAAAAAAAAAAAAAAAAAAAAAACAAAAAAAAAAGCAAAAAAAAAAGGCAAAAAAAAAAGCAAAAAAAAAAGCAAAAAAAAAAGGCAAAAAAAAAAGGCAAAAAAAAAAGGCAAAAAAAAAAGGCAAAAAAAAAAGGCAAAAAAAAAAAAAAGCAGCCACCAAAACTCTTATTTAAAAACAGCACAAATTAGTGCTTATGAGCTTATGATTAAGTTTTCTGCCAGAGCAAGGGCAGTTGACTGTCTCTCCCGCATCCAAGCGGTTCATTTCAGCGCAGTTACACACAGGCAAAACAAATAGTTTTATACAGCGCAGCAAATGTGGGTTGAACCAACAGGAAAATGCACCTTGAGTTTTGGCTGTGGGTAAACACAGAATACTCTCGTGGAAAAACAAAGCAACCCAACCAAGCACTTCGTAAATGTGATTACATGGAAAATATGAGCATCAAAGCAGTAAACCTCGCTCCCCTGTATTTGCACCAGAAGTGGAGGAACTGACTGCTCGTGAAGCTTGAATGCGGTTAGGAGGGGGAAAGACAGCATGGCACTTTAGCATACTGGAGAAGGGCACCTGCAACCTTAGACAACAAATAAAGAAATAAAAAAGTATATTGTAGTATGTTATGTTTGTATGCAAATAGAAAGAATACAATAGCAACTAAGATGGGGGAGGCATTAACATCAAATGGTGGCAAGGTATTAATGGGGGCTGCTGATACAGGCAGACTCTCCGGTACAGGAGTTCAGGTAGAAACAAAGCAAACCAGTATTCTTCAGGCAGCAGATTCCAGCAGACTACTGAGTTTGAATTTACGTAATGCCTTTTGATGACATAGAGAAAAAAAATTAATTAAATTTATATTAAATTGGTGGTACTGAAAATACCAGAAGATAATACACAGAGGCTTAGAGAGATTCAAAATACTGTCCTCAGGTGAACTTGGGGAGGGAGGAATACACATTGACTGAGGAATAACGACAGGCAGAAAAGCAGAGAGAGAAGCAGAAGCAAATAATATAGAAAAACCTAAACAATCCAAGGTTAAAGAGCAGTGCATGGGGGATGTTCTAGCAGAAAACAACAGGAGCTGGGCACGTAATGATGTATCGCTCTGGACTGTTAGTGAGTACCTTGAAGCTCTCCAGATCTGTGCTGGGTGTCCAAACATGGCTGTGCAGCAAGGGGTATCAATATTTGGTGAGGGGGGCACAACTGCCTCACCTCACTCTGAGGCATATACTGCCAAGCAGAGGCCACAATTCAAAAATCAGGCTGAAAAAGGGAGCACATG
Source organism: Gorsachius magnificus (assembly GCA_034008185.1). Classification (NCBI taxonomy): domain Eukaryota; kingdom Metazoa; phylum Chordata; class Aves; order Pelecaniformes; family Ardeidae; genus Gorsachius; species Gorsachius magnificus. The sequence goes on from CM067081.1 coordinate 174,174,437, forward strand.
AGGATCATCAGGTGCCAAAGGCTGGGGATTGGAAGGGCCAGACACCTGGGCAGAGAGCTGCCTCAACACATCTGGGAAAGGTGTGATGGAGAGGCATTACACTTCACCTTTTCAAGTCTCCACTGTTTTCCTACAGCTGTGCCAGCTTAGGGTGTTTTGGGTTTATCCACTCTGATTTACAAAATAAAGCAATTAAACACCAGCCTTTTTCTCTCCACCCCTCTTTTGCTGATAGCCAAGAGGTTAAACTGCTAATTGCTGATTTAGGGAACATTCTTCAGACCTCTCTGTTGGCTGAAGGGATCTGAACCTGCATATCCGACCTCTCGAGAGAGTGAGACAAGGTTATAAGGTATGAGAAAGAGGTTCTCAGTCTGCTCTGCTGAGAAGAAGGTTGTATTTTTTGCATTCCTTTTGATGACTCAGTGGAGCGAAGGCTGGTGCCAGGTCTCCTTTCTTTGAGCGCCCTCGCCCACCTTGCCTGTGTGACCATCATCTTTGGGCCTCTGCTCCTGTGGAGATTTACCTCACATAGCCAGCCATTCTTCTGCATCCTGGATGATGGTGGAAAGGCGTCTACTTTAGAAATCTCAGTAGGTGATGCTGCTGGCTGGTGGTGCAACTATCAAGATTTTAGGGTACTTGACTGAAAGAAACGCGGGGGGATTTACAAATTTTGTTTAGTCAAGGATTTCTATTTGTATGGCGATGTTTCTTTGTGCTTCCAGGCTTAAATAGCTCGGATGACCGTCCTGAGGAAAATTACTGTGCCTTACAGAGACAGGGGTGAGGACAGACACCCAAAAATAACTGGAAGAAAATGGAAAAAAAAAAAGGGGATTTCTTTAATGTAGTGAAAGGCTGTGCTCATAGAAAGAACTGACTGAAAGGCAGTAATGCCAGTCAGAAAGAAGTAGAGATGACACCTATGATGATATTTTGCCATGGCCAAGCACTGAGACAGCTTTACTGAGGACAAACATTATGGAGACTGTGGTGTGGTAGGGAGCAACCTTCCACATCCATTTTCTTTCTCTAAAAACAGTTGACACTTTTTTCCCCACCCCCCCTTCATAAATTGCTGACTGATAACAAACATATTGCTCTTTTGGTTGCTCCTCTCCCCAAACCCCACCTATCACAAAACCCCAAACCTGGCAGCTGTGAGGCAAAACAAATCCTAACCTCAAGCTGCACTGAGGACAGATAGAAGTTCTAGTATCAAGGCAACCACATTGGAGTGGTTTTTATTCAAAGGTATTACTCAACCCTGAAACACAGAGAAGCTCCATTAAAACCAAATCCTGGTCTAACTAGCATATCAGCAACTTACTGTAGCGAGAATATACATTTTGTGCTACAGACTCTTGATGCCAACATTGCCACAGTAAGGTTTTATAGCCTGACTGTACATCAGCATGGTACTACTGTGTTGTGATCGCCTTTACGTGGAAAAAAGCTAATATACCCTGCTTAAGGGTAATCTGCGTCCTCTCCCACAGATGGTGAGAAGCAACACACTCAGAAGAAGACAAAGGCAGCAATAAAGGCTGCCTCACATCAAACCCATGGAACTATCGTATTGTTTGCACGTGAGGTTTTTTCAAATGCAGCAAACCCAGTTACGACCGTGTATTCCACACCCTCACGGTCCAAAATAATGCTAGGTGAGTTGGGAGGAGAAGCAGAGGATAGCAAAAAGAGCAAAGCAAAGCAGCAGGATGTTTCATCTACCTATGATAGAAAGGGTAGGAAACACCCAATTACCTTAGCTCATATAAAGGAGTCACCAGAAAAATGCAAACCAATATGCTGCAAAATAATTCTGATGTTTTTAATAAAAACCTATTGCTTCTGCTTTATAAACTGCTCTTCTCATTCAGGTAAGCTTTCAGCCTTAGACAACGTGAGAGAGATGTGGTTTTTGATTCAGATGATTAAACTAGGAATAGCTCTGAGAGCTAATACTGCAGGAATGCTGCAGTACAGAAGGAATAAAAAAAATAGCCTTTCAACATCAGTGACTACCAGTAAAGCAGCCTGATCCAAACTCTTCACAGCTGAGAAACCAACCCTAGTTATACTTTATGACGGCTGATATTTATTTTAAGAGCATATCAAGACTTTCAAACGACATTTCATTCATCAGTGGCTGCATATAAAGGGAGTCCATCAGCATCAGCTTTTCAGTTTCAGTTTGAAATAGTACTCCTAGTACTTTTTCTACCTAAGAAGTTTATGTTTATATAATTATCAGTTCTCATTATTTTTTTCTGTTAGATTTGAGCTTTAAGGAAAAAATGTAAATGGGAGGAGGGAACTACATGATTGCAGTCTTGGTTTTGGCCTACAACACATGCACTGAGAATTATTTGGGGAAAACACTTAACAGCTTTCTTTCTCCCCCTCTCTCCTGCTTCCTAACACATCCAGTGTCTGTTAAGCAGGATTTTAGAAAGTATTTTGGGTATTCATATAGGCTATTTGTGGCACCTAATTTTAGTCCGTTTCTGAGGATCAAAGTCTTAGACACAGAGGCCACATGAAACCTTTCCCTACTCTCTGCCCAGAGCAAAGGCTAAGGACAAGTCCAGTTGATGAGCTTCCTGCTGGTGAGGAGAAGACTCCTGGAATGCTGCAAGGCAAGAAACTGCATCTGCTCTGGGAGTGGAAGGGGCCATTCCAGATGGTGTTTCCCAATATTGCTGGGAAGACTGGCTTGCTTTGTTGTGGATTAAATCAAACCACAGTAAGGAAAAGAACATCAAAAACATATATTCTTGGAACGGGCAACATCTTCATCTCAATCTCGGCATGAGAAGTTACAATGGAGGCCAAATTTATCAGCAATTTCAACCGAGTTCAGCTAAATTATATCTGTTTTTCAAAAATGACAGCTGAGTGAAAACCTATTTTGCAGTATCACAAAAAAAATAGTTTTGAAAAGCCTGAAGGTCAGATTTTTAGCTTGGGTATTTGCAGAGGAAGGGCTGGGAGGCTGCATGCCTGCTTGCATTCCTGTTGATTCCACATAATGAGAAGCAGTGACCTGAAACTTAAGGCAAATTTTCACTTAGACAAGAGCAACATCTAGATTATGCCCACTGAAGAGCTATGGAAGTGCTGAAGTCCTTGGTAGAACAAACAATTTATCTTGTTTGTTTACCCCAAACAAGTTGTAAAAAAGAACAAGACCAGGAGGTATTTAAGGGCTAACATTCAAGGTAGACCAAAACCCAGGTGTAAGAACAGTCTGCTGCCAAGAACATTAGTCCTGCTTTAAGATAAGACGACAGACAACTTGACAAATGGCATCATTAGGTGCAAGATGGAAGTATTTCTGATAACATGACCAATAGCTCATGCCTTTAAGGAAAGGCATACTAACTATTTTAACGCCTCAAATTGTCCCAGACGTTTAATGGCACAAATGGATATTTGACTGACATGTTCACCACCTACTGTACGCCACTTCAGGTTAAAAGGCAGTCAGACGCGACACCACCTATCAGAAATCCAAAGGTACATGGTAGTTTTCAGCTTGGATACCTGCTACAAATTTATACAGCAGATATCCAATTTGGTACAAAAGTGATGGAGCAATCTGATCTTTTGCTTCACTGACAAACCAGATTGAATCTGGGCAGCTCAGCATATTTCTGCGTGCTACTGCATTGAAACAAGATCTTGATGTAGTCTAGTCAAGGGATCATGATCTGTAATAAAATCAAATAGCCCAGGAATCCAAAAAGCACACATGAATTTCAGAAACCCTTTGGCTCTTCAGAATTGCAAGTAGGAATATTTGAAAAGACAAGCCTGAGTGTTTGTGGTCATTAGATGAGGAGGAGGAGGAAGAGGATGACAGAGGAGTGAAATTGGTAAGTGTTTTTATTTGGAGTCAGTAGATTGAAACCATAGTAAAGGAAAAGCAGATGACACCGCTTCCAAGCCAAGGCAGTACTTAAGTGGATAAGAGAATATAAAGAATTTCAGTGAAACTAAGCTTGAAATACAATACTCTTTTCAAGCAATGTTCACCAAATTTAGAATAGATTTTCAAAGGTATTAAGTATTTGGAGTTGTAGATGGGCCCATTTTTAAAGGCCCCTAACTCCTGTTAAAAATCCCTGGTAAGAACATGAAGTGATCAATTCCCCTGGAGTTCCAGGCTTCAGCTTTCTTCTGGAAACTCCTATCGAACATTTTTCTGCATTAGTCAGTATGTAGGTGACAATAGGGCTCTTTTTTTTTTTGCCTGTGAACAATGAAAGTCAAGACAGTCACTCAGCAACAATAAGGAAGAATTTAAATTAGTTTTCTTTAAAGTACATGCCATTAATGGCAATCAGCAAGCAATAATATTAAATCTGTGGATTTCAGAAAGACAAAAAATTCTCCTGTCAGACATTAAGATCACAAATGCTGAAAGGAATGACCTAGGGAGAACTGAGGTTTTAACTAAAAAAAAAAAAAAAAAAAATTGAAATAATAAATTGCCTATCTGATATTCTCGGGTGAGAGAGAGGCAGGGAGAGAGAGAGGGAGCGCCTCCGGTTAGCTTGCCATTAGAACAAAGGAAAACAATTGCAGGGCTTAGGGAGGATTTAGCTTTAACAAATGCTTATCACAAAGTCATGTCACTGCACACTATTGTTCTGTATTTGGAATCATATTAATTTCCAACTCCATATTAACCTTTTAAAGACCCTGCTTGGTGGAGGAATTTAATCCTTTGGATTTTGGTATGTCACCAGCAAAGGCCATTTCTAGATTTGGCAAGTTTGACAGCCTATTACCTGAAGAACACTTTATTAAAAGGAAAAAAAAAACCCAGAAAATCAGTTTCCTTCCATAATGGACAGCAGATATTTCAGAGCATGGAAAAGTTGAGTGCGTTGAATCAAATAAAAAGGGAAATCCTAAGGTTTTTTTCAATTCCCATAACATATTATTCTACTCTGCTATGATTAATCCATGGGTACTGCGACAGCATGCTTTCATGCTACACATCAGTATAATAAAAACTTTATTGTGATGGAGTAGGTGTTTTCCAAACCTAAAGGAAAATATGTTTTCTGACGTGATCGAGAAAGGTCATTCAGCTGGGTAATGGGAAACAATTTGCAGCCTTACCATAAAGTAAGACAAAAGCGCTGATTTAGAGAGTAGTGAAAGCAGGAAATTCAGTGCATGTGGGGAAGCCCATTTTCTGGTCTTTATTAGTCTTAGTGCCACAGCTGCCTTTGTTGGTCTCTGCAGGACTCTTTCCCCGCTGCATTCCAGAGGCTGAGGAGCCCTCTGGAAGTCAGACAAACTCTGCTGTCGCTACCGTATTAGGAATCAAACCGAGCAGCAAAAGCCCCTGGCCGAGCGGCGATAAATTGACAGGGAACGCGTTTGCCTTCCAGCCAAATGAGTGAAGCAAAGTGATTGAGGAAACAAAATAAATAATAATTAAACATCAAATCCTAAGCAGCAGGACTGACTGCTGCTTTATCTCTTTTTACTTTTATCATGCTTCCTACCGAAGTGTAGCTCGAAAGTAGATTTGCAGATATGAGAAAACCCTGTTCCTTACACTTCTTTTTTTGCTGCAGAGTGAAATAATCCCAAGATACATATCAATGATCATCTTAAAATGTTTTTAACACATTCTTTTGGGCTGGAAAGGCATCATTATACTGCAGTGGAGCCAGTGTAAATTGCTCTCACTCTGTTGACATAAATTTCGGTTTACAGTTGCTCTGGCCCTTCCACCAAGGCTTCCCCTCATCGTAGATGTAGGCACCCTTTCACCGGTGATCAGCCTTGTAGTCCACAGGAAAACTCACTTGAAGTATAAGCTTTGCTAGTGATTCAGCTCTTTGTGCGTGGAGGCAGAACACTTGCTATTACAACACTTGCAGAATACTTGCTGTTACACTTCCAAATATGTGCATGGATGTATTTTTAGCAATCTTAAATAGAGAGAGTCTGTAAGATAACTAATCCGTTATGCCATCGGTGAAAGGATGCAATTCCATGTAGATGTGATTGAAATCTATAGGGTTCGTATCTGGTGTGCACAAATGGCTGGATCTGCAAGGCACATCAGTGCGTAGCCTGTAAAAGGTGGGAGTGTCTTACTCCCAGCGCGTGGCATTTGGGAGTCCAAACTCAGCGTAACGAACTGTCCTGTGAAAGCCCTCTGGCTCTACTCTCAGCACTGTGGATGCTGTGAGATGGTGGATGCTCACGAGCTATGGGTGCTCCAGATGCCATCCCAACAGAGAGGAAAACACCGCTGAAGTTTGGTGCCTGGACCCACGCACCAGCCCCAGATGTATGGCGATGTGCTACGTCCCCCCCTGCTCCTCGGCAGCCCGCAGCGTACCCCTCCCACCTCCTCTCACATTGCAGGAGTACGCATCCCACTGCACGCCAGCATGCTTAACAAAATCAAGGTGTAGGTAAGGTTTGGGTTTCTATTCTGAAATCCAGATGAGCTTTGTTCTTAGCATCTGTTATTTCACAGAAAGAAAACAGTCTGGAGAGTAAGAAAAAATAAGGAGATGGATACGTCGCTGAGCAACAACAGTACTTCAGCCTTAGTAACCTTGCATGCCACTTACGATGGCTGTCTTTGGTTGCAATGGGTAGGGAACTGTCATATCCACACCTTTTTCTAACCCTCAGCCATTTAGGCTCCTGTGGCATCCCTTGTCTCACACAGCCAAAATGAATGAGGTATTTTCCCCACAGAATTTAATTCAAAGGGTTGTAAAGATAGTGGCAGAAATCATATTTTGCCCATGGAGATATCGCCACCTCTTCTGAGAGAAGAGATGGTTTGTGGAAGGTGGTAGACTAACAATAAAAAAGAAGATTGTATGTATGTCTCGTATTTGTTCAGGGGAAGAAAATCAGTAGGATTCTGCCAGCCAGCATGTTGTCTTGATATAAAAATAAGCAATGGCTGAGGGAATGCGGAAATAGAATGGTAGTCATGGCTTTCTACAGCTTTTGAGACAAGAATAAAGCTGCAGTTTCCTAACTATGTAGCGCTCACCCCCTAGCATACTGATTTCATTGTTATCTTTTCTCCTTTCTTGCTAAGGCGTTGTAGTTGCACGCTGTTGTCAGCTCCAAGCACCTTGATTTTCTGAAAGCCAGCCTTAAGTAATCAAATATGTACAAATTCTATGAGCATTAGCAAACAAAACCTGTGTATAATACAGCTGAAGTTGCATCAAGATACTCCTACGCACTCCCAAAATCAAAGGAAGGAAAACCAGAAGTTCACAGGTTGTGCCACCAACCAGTGGTGGAAGATCAGAGAGATACTTTCATGGGGTGCCACACCATTAAGCACTCATCACCAGTGGGAGCCTGGAAACTGGAATCCACCCTGGGACCTGGGAGATTCCTCTGGTTAAAGCTAAATTCAGACTGATTCACTCGGAATGGGAGTGTGGTGGCACCCAGAGGATGCAACTGGATAACTGCTGCTCATCTTGCTGCTCATTAGAGTTAATTTTTCTTTTTTAGCCGGAGTCAACAAGGAGGTTGCATCCTGTTTTCTCAGTTATGTTTGTGGCTGGTAAGAAAAGCTGGTGTGCTGGGTGGGAATTTAAGGGGAGTAGGGAATGGCGGGGTTTGAAGCCGTGTTCCCTTCCTGGTTATGGGACTTGTATCTGTACTATTGATTGAAAAGAGACAAGCAGGGCAGAGTATTTACACAAGACGCAACTTTGCATTAAGTTTACTAGATTTTCCTTTGCAAGACAGTTACTGCATATTTTGTCATAGGTATCGCTCACCTATAGAGAAGTATTGCTCAATTAAGAGTTTGTGTCTAAGGAGGAGCACTATGTTTGCAGCAAAAGTTGCAGATTGCAAAGAAAAAACAGTGAAAAGATGTGAAAAATATAGCTTTCATACCGCTACAGTTTTCTGTCAATTAACCTTTCCTCAAATCAGATAGAACATAAACTCTGAGTCTTACTGGCACATGTCTGGTATCTCAATTAGATTTTCACAAAATAAAGGCTTAAAGTGCCTTTGAAGCTTTCAAGTGAGCTCTGTTACATAAATTTGCCTACAACACATTATGCACCGCACCGCAGCATTTCAGATTTATTTTTCATAGCATCCCTCTCATTCTAACCATAGCAAATTCCAGACAGAGCTGTAAGCAAAACCCACAGAAGCTTTTCAAAGGCTCTGTATTTTCCTTCTTCTCCTGGAATTATCAGCGCCTTTGTTTCATAAACTTTTGAACTTGCCAAAAACATGTCTCGGTATGTTAAAGTATTGTCCTTCACCCAACCCCAGACTGTGAAAATACAAGTAGATTACAAAAAGATTTGACATTTATTTTAAAAAAATACCCATATATCCCAACTTTATATGTTTTACTTTTTTTAAGTAAAGAGGTGACTTTGCCAACCATTTCTAAAGGATTAAAAAGCCTGCTGTGTCATCTCATATATCTTCGTTCAGTTTCTAATGCAGCCAGAGAGCACAAAGGCTGAGAGAAAACCTTTTATCATTTGCAGTTATCGACTGGGCCAGAATACAGTATTAGGTACCTTAGAAACTTTTAGCTAAAACTTCTTTGCTTTGAAAAATGGCTGATCTCCTAAGGGAAAGAAAGCAAGCAGTCTAACTTCAAAAAGGTTGTTATTATTATCTAGAAACCTAACACATTTTAGGGAAAAATTGTTGGGGGGCACTTTAAATAACAACCTATTTTCTACTACATTGCTACAAAAGCCCGAAAGTTTTTGGATGTTCTAAATCACTTATACACCAGGATGAAAGTTGCTTTGGGAGAGTTTTAGATGCCTTCAATGATAAGGTCTTTTATTTAAAAAAATATATATCAGAAGGCAAAGGCAATTTAAAAAAATTGTTGCCTCAGTGACAGTGAAAGTTAGTGTTTTGTCCCAGGGCCCTTTATCCAAGATGCAGCTGAACTAAATGTTACAGGTTTCCAGTAAAATGTAGACGGAATCCTTTTCATCCTTTTCTCCTGACAGCCTCTTGCAACTGCCGGTGCATCATGGCATTCACCAACTAGAAAGTCAGAGGTAAAGGCTGATATTAAACACCGGAGTAATGCCCCAAACTAGGTGCCAAGAACTCTACAAAACAATCACATAAAATTCAATACTTTCACATATAGATTTGTAACTTTTATATATATTAAAAAAAAGTACTTTTAAAATCTTTCTACTTGCTTATGATTCCTGGGGTTAGGTTTGTTTTGCATCTGTCTTCTCCTTCAGTATGGATCAGGATCTGGACCTTATTCTAAGGCATCAGTCTGTTTACTGACCAGAGATAACCCACTTAAGAACTCCGGCATTGGTGTGCAAGCCAGCAACCAGCTCCTGTAAGTACTGTATCATTAGAGAAGCGAGACTGCAAAATCAACTGTATGCAAACTTTTAAGAATATTCACCTCTGCCAACTCTTGTGATTTTGTCACAATCCCTGAGATACGGAGCATATTTCTCGGAGCTTTTGTTCTCGGCATTATGCTATCACAAGAGATTCTCAGCTTGCATTTCAAATAAAAAATAATTTCTCTAACCCTCATGGCTAGAAATACAAGTCTGAAAGCATAGAATCCAAAGCTTCAAATCAGGAATAATTTATTTATTACTACTTAAAATGTATTTATTTTTAAGCCAAGAGCAAAAATTTGGGAACTTGGGTTTGGCAATACCACTACCGTCTTACGAACAGCATGTGCTAAAACTGAGCCACCTGTGACCTTTTTTCCTGCGTCTTCTCTGTCTTAGTTCCCATTTCAACCATTGTCAGCATTCAGTGATAAAAGCTGTAAAAGCATCGTCGGGAAGGGCTTTTACTTGTAGTTTTGCCTGACATTTCTCCCAGGAAATTTTCAGAACTGAGCGAAGTCAGAATCAGTCAAAAAGAAAGTCGTCAGAAAATTCTTGTTGGTGTCCTCCTTGGTGCTAGGATGGTGTGAACTGAGCAAAACATCAAAGAGACATGGAAAAACAACCAGAATTTACTGGCTGACTCTCTATCAGGTCTACACGAACTCACCCACACAGGCATTCTCACTATTTTGGTAAATATTTTTCGAACTACTGTAGTCTGTGTTACACTGTTTTTACTGTTGGGAGAAGATTTATCACTAAATTTCCTATAGCCCTCTTCCAGCTTGAAGTGTGATAGAAAGCGCCTTTCTCAAGTGTTATTTAGGTTTTCTCCTGGGGAGAAAATAAAGCAATTTGGAAGACTAATCAGACAAAAGAAGGGTTTTGAAGTACTGGACACAAAAAACCCTTCCCTGCAGTTTCCACAGCAAAAGAGCCATGCCACATAATTCTCAGATGGTGCGTGTTTATTTTGCTTTGGTTTTGTCGAAACTCAAACTTTCAGCTCTGGCAAGCGTGAAAGAAGGGTGGCAGGCAGGAGGAAGGGATACAGGAGAGCGAGGGCTTGGTGCGTGACCGGAGGCTCCTCAGGCAGCTGCTCTCTCACGGGCACGGGGAAAGCAGCATCCGAGTTACGCTCTTCCTCTGCAACGCTCCGAAAGAATCTGTCCTTTTCTGCGGCTTAGAAAGGGGGATAAGGGGGGGGAAAAGGCTCCGTCTACGGTTTAACTATTACCCTACAGATTCCTGACTAGTCTGGTATCCCTCGTCCTGATGTGCAGCACTCATGAGGCCTCTGCGTTTTATCATGCTCAATTACAAACTCCAGGTTTCTTGCCCTGGTTTGTTAACACGGATTAAAGATCTGGATCACCTTAACCACATTTCTCCTGCTTTCTCTTTACGTCCTGACTGTAGAAGGTAACTATCTCATATCTGTTTACATCATGCTCTATAAAATTGGATCCATCTCTTAAAGAGACTTTGAGGGAGCAGTAAATATCCGGATCATCATTTTATTGCCTCGATTCATGGCACAGGATATCTGACTGCCACAAATGGTCGCCCATGGCTACAACCTGAATCAAGACACTTCCTCCCAGATTCAGCGGACAAGCTCCCTTGTTGTTTTATTTTTCACTGGATTTTATTTGTACGTGTAAAAGGAAAGCAGGGACACTGACCAGTCCATTTGATCTTTAGCGTACATGTGTAATATTTCACCGAATCATTACTTCCTCAGGAAAGTATCTTCTGGCCAAGCTAAAGACGATCTTTCAGAAAGATACAAAACCAGATTTATGGACTTCAGGCTGCTCCATTAGCTCATATTCTCTGTCTTTCAGTTGCTTTCACATGAAATCTCTTGGGATGACTCTCTTATTACTTACATTATCAACCATCCTTATTGCTCTGAGGTGCTTCGATAGAATTTAAAGAAATCCAGCAAACTCAAAAACCTCTTAATAGCTATGAGCATCTGTGAAACTGATACAGCCTTTTCTCTCTTCATGCATTGATTCTGGAGGTTTTAGCTCATGCGGTAGCATTCGCTAATGAATTGTTTTTCACTATTTCATATTAAGAATTGAAAATATTACAGTAACACAGCTACTGCAGAATACAAAAATTTGATTTAGTAATTGAGAGCAATTAAATAGTGGAGCTACATTACATAAAGTAACACCTTATAGAAGTATTCACAGCTATTACAAGCTACTCATGTCACCACAGATTCAGCTTGCTATGATGACAGTACTGAATATATTCAGCTTTGTTTAAAGAAGGTAACATCTCTCATCAGCTGATTGCAGTAACTTTTTCAAACTAATAATTAGGACAAGAACTGGAAAGGTTCCCCATGTCTTTGTAGTGCTCTATAGGTCTCCCAAAGGATTAGATGAAAACGTGATTTAAGTCCTGGCAGAATTAATCGAATACAATTGGAAGAACAACAACCCATTCATATCCAGGCCCTGAGTCAATAAAACCAGTTGATTGGTTTCAAATGTGACATTTCTTAAGAAGTGCAAGAGGCCAACTAGCTAGCCTTCGCATCATTATTTCCCCTAGATTATTTTTTATCATTTAGAGGGGCCATGGAGTTGGGTGCCACAGCCTGTTTGGCCTTTTCTTACAAAAAATGAGAGAGAGAGAGAGAGAGAGAGGAAGAAGAGGTAAGGAAGGAGCATTGAACCTAGTGGTTAAGAAGTTTATCAGAAAGGTGGTTGAAAGGGGTTGAAGTCCCTCCTCCAATGAATATTTAATTATTTATAAGAGTGAAATGATTTGGGCATGACTACACTCTCATAACTAATCACTTAGTGTAGACAGGACCCCCCCCCAGGAAGGAGGAGATCCGGTTCCCTGCTCCAAATGCAGTTTACCCTCTCTAAATCCTCCTGGCTGTGTTTATTCCCAGGAGTAGAAACCTTGGTACTGTCAAGTGTTGAGGAACTTAAAGTTTTGAGAAACTCAGAGAAGCCTAAAACTAGGCCTTTTTCTAAACAGTTGTCTGTAAACATTGTTGTTTTCATGCCATTCTCTCCTAGAGCGGAAATAAAAATCTCGTTTCTACAGACAGTGTTTGACAGTCCTCCTCTGGCACGACAAAGTAACACTGTGTTTTGCACAAACAAGGCATCCCAGATTGGATTTACTGGCAATTAAAAATGCTGCATACAAAAACTTAGATAAACTGAGAATTAAGAATTGGCCAAGGCTGTTGCAGACTGCCGAGTTATGGCAGAGCAAGCACATGGGCAGCGCGCAAGAGGTGAGTCAGTGGGATTTTTGTTTTGCCTAGCAGCTCGGCATGACACAGATCAAGTAAAGGCAGGGCACAATTATAGCATTTATGGTCATGGAAACACAATTCCCCAGCTAGTGCTCAACAGACAAAGACGGCTGATCAGTGAGAATTATGTGGCGCTCCCCCGCAAAAGAAGAATAAGGACCACATTGTGTATTTAGATGCTAGCCAGCACCCTGCTAGGTCCCGATCCCTGGCTCGGTCCCCGTGCCACAGAAACTGATTGTGCTGCCCAAAGCTGCCTTTGAAGCAACCCCAGCGAGAAAACGGTGAGAAACCAATTCTAACAAAGCAAAGACAAGGAGGCACTTCAGACAACATCAGATAATTTAAAACTGCACACAGCTCCCTGCTAGAATAAATGGGCACATCACCGTCATCATTGGTGAAATTTTATCTGTTCAGATAAGCAGAGAATTAGGCCAATAATGCCCTACCAGCCTAAATTATGTAACTACTTATCTATAAAGGTTACCTTTGTTTTCTTTATAATGGAATTATCTCCAGAAAAACAGTTATTTAGCCACTTAGTTATAAAACCATGTAAGAACACCACAATTTCTATCATCAGTTTATGATTGTCTTTCATTATTATTAATTCCAGTAGTGCTATATAGTGATAATGAATCACAACAGGGGCACTGCTTCAGATACTGTAGCACAGTATATCCACCAGACTAGAATAACTACCTGCTGCATTAGGATAATTCTGACACGCTTTGTCTTTTTTCCCCTATAATTTTTTTTGTTCTCTGTTTATTTTCTCTGCTCTCAGCTTCCTAATCTAAGCAAAACCAATGATAATAGTTTCCTCTTTGATAAATGACCCAGTGACATCTCAATTTATTTTGAATCAGTCTGCCTGTTTCAATTCAGATCAATAGTCAGGTCCACTAGGCATGTCAAGACCAGCAAGTAAAAAGGCATACTTGTCAAAACTTGAAAAGTCGATCCTAAACACAACCACCCAACATTTAAAATATCAGAAGCACTCCTTGAACGGGTGACATGACATAGTCGGTTGTTCAAAATAATGGGATTACCTTTTTTTTTTTAGATCTGGTTGCACTGCTTTGCATCTTGCTAAATTATTTACATCTGTGCTGAACGAGCATAGAGCCATGCCTTTACAGTCTGGTAGCACTCTACATCCTCTTTCACACACAGCGACGTGATTGAACAAGTCTTTTGTTGAACTAGAAAATCAGGTTCATGCTCATCCCTAGACCAATTCCCTAATAATGATTTTTCCATCTTGCAATCTCAAGTTCAATTTAAGGACTGAGGAGAGATGAAAACTGTATTTTCCCTCATGAGAATTTGTCTTGTTCAGATCTAAACATGAACAAGATATATGTTAGGAATGTACTGTCTTCATTTATATGTGAATAACTTTTCAATTGTTCCTTCTTTCTTTCTGTCTTGAGGAGGATAGTCCATGTCTCCTTCTGGCATTTAAAAACCCTACCTTACCTTGCACCAGGGAAGTCATTCACGACTGAGACTGCAACCTCTTTTTTTTACAATCTACTCCTCATGGATATTAAGCATGATAGATGCTGCATTCACTTTTCAGACCCTTACAGCATTAGCTTCAAGTCCGTAAGAAGGCTGCTTAGGTCTAAAGGCAGTACCAATTTCCAAAAGTATACAATCTACGGGTATATTTCTGCTTCGGTATGTAAGATACACTGCAAATCCATAGGGAAAGGCACTCTGCCTCTCTTTACTGTTGTAGGAATTTTTTTGAAATTTTATGGCATCTTGTCTTTTTAAGGGAATGTACCAATAAATTACTGACTGAATTTCATACACTCCTGATTTTCTTAGCACGTTATCTAGCAGAAATAATGCTCATACAACTACGATCATAAAATGCTAAATTAATAAAATATGTTCTATGAACATTGTTTCATTTCTCTTCAGTTTGAATACTTAAGGATGTTGAAATTGAACTTTATCATAATATTCAAAAGAGCCCTTGCCTTTAGCAGAAACCAAGAAAAAAAACATTTGTGGTTGTTTTCTATACTTCCACAATATGTTGGGCACAAACTGAAACATAAGAGGTTTCAGTTGAATATGAGGAAGAACTTGTTTACTTTGAGGGTGCCAGAGCACTGGAACAGGCTGCCCAGGGGGGTTGTGGAGTCTCCTTCTCTGGAGATATTCAAAGCCCGCCTGGACGATGTCCTGTGCAACCTGCTCTGGGTGACCCTGCTTTAGCAGGGGGGTTGGACTGGATGATCTCCTGAGGTCCCTTCCAACCCTTGCCATTCTGTGTGATTCTGTGATTACAGCAAAATGGAGCATTTTCAGAACCATTTAAACTGCTTAAGTGAGGCAGAGTATGAGAATAGTTTTGGAATGGTTAAAATACTTGCTAGTTCGTGAGGGTTCTCAACCCCAGAGCACATAAGTCCAAAGACTGTTGTCATCTCCGTTGTTCCTGTGTTCTATTGCCCTGCTCCTAGCTCAGCCAGCTGCCATACGTAGGCTCAGGTTGTTGCCTTGCATTTTCTAGTGTATTTTGCACTCCCAGGTGGGTGGTCTAGGATCTGCTTGGCACAACAAGCAGAACAGCCTGAACAAAAAGAATCTTAATCTCTTTCCTAATCTCTATGTACTCGGAAGTTAAGTAAAGATTGCAACAATTCTAAAAGAGGAAGCCTCTTTCTTGGAAATCTTAGCAATGTATAGAAAATAATGAAAGGAGCCCATTTTAGCAGTTGGCCATCTTCTTGATATACACGTTAGAACTAATGACCTGTGGATTTTGCCTTTTTCTACTTTTTTTTTTTTCCATTTCCAATTACTAGCACCAAGCTCTCAGGTTTTCCTTACATAGGACTAGAAAAACTGTTTTTCCCTTGCTTTCAAGGTTCTTCTTTTGCAGCATATGATTAGCTGGAATAACACTCTGTTCAAATTGATATTCAGAAATTTGCTTGGAGGCTCATTTTGAGACCAATACAATTCTAGAAAGGGATTGCATATATATTAGCATTAGTCATTCATATACAGAAATGTCTTTTTCATTAGGTTCCTTTCAATAGGTTTCATTTTCTATGCACGTACAAACAGAATAAGAGAGAATCCGTGCCCCAAACAGCCAGCAATACAAATACAGCCTAAAAGTATGAATGTTTTATGGATATACCATTTGTCTTTCATCTCACAAGCTAAAATCAGAATATCTGTTTAGATAATTTCTCTGAAAATGTCCAAGACTATGCATTTTTTTTATTCAGTGGTGGAATAAATAAAATCTAGTAATTAGCAGCACTCTACCACAAGTGAGACAGGTAGGTAGAAAGGACAAATTTGAGGTAAGCAATCCTCTTCCTTTAGACCAAACCTGGATACTCATACTGCCTTTTTTCATCTGATTGATACTTGAACGAGCATGGCAATATTTACATGACATAAAAGTCAGAATTTACTCCCAGCTGGAGGCTAGTATTCACAGCACTGCTAGTTTACCATCATAAACTGTCTCTTTACACAGCCTAACTGAGTTGGAGCCTGAGCCACGACCAAGACTACTGTGCACAAATAAACAGTAACAACATGATTGCTGTATTGAAGAATTATAGGCTAAACTGTCAGGATAATGTCAGCTACTCTTGTACTGCAGATTTTGGGTTTTTTTTTATAAGGAAGACAAGATGTTTTTATTTTGCATCCTTGAACAAAGGTGCTCTCAGAGTTATGCTTAGCTTAATCCAAGTTGGGCACGTGGTATCCATATTTCAAACTATCCATAAATCACTCTCCGAGGATAAGAAACAATTGTAAAAGGAGAACAGCCAAACAATATTTCAGAATTTTGGTTTTAAACACCCTTTACACCAACAAAATAATAAAAATATTGCCTGCATAAGTCAGGAGAATGTTATTTAAGTGTATCAGATAAAAAGTAACACTTTTTTTTCACAACATGTCATGAAAAGAGAATAAACATGATAATGATATTTGTCATCTTCCAATGCCATGATGGTACTATACAGTGGGGTATAGTAAACCAGCACTATAAAAGGTGGATATCAAGTTCTTAAAAATCAAAGTATTTTTTGCTGTAAAAATTTTGTTTTATTCTTTCATTCACAAGGTAATTTGTAAAGTTATAAAAATAGGATTCATCCACAATAATTGAATGGCGTATAAACTGGGATCATTGCTGGAGAAGCCATAAAAATGAGAAAAGGAGGAAAACATGCAAAAAGCATTACACAAATGGTGTGCACAATTTTTCCTAAAGCATGCCACCTAGCCAAAATAGATGAGAAAGCATTTGCAATTGCTGGCAATAGGCAACGGTTTTCTTAGTATCCCTGTACCTGTACTGTACTGTACTGTACTGTAACCGCCACAGTGCAAGTTTCTACCAGCTGCAAGTTGCTGTTGCTCAGAGAAGTAGTGGGTTTCCAGCATAAACCTAATCATACACTGAGCTGTTGAGCAGTTTCTTTTTCCAACTCAATCCTATTGTTTATCACACAAGAGGTAACCATGTGGAACCATTTTTTTTTGATGTTGGATAATGGTGTGATACCAAGGACATGGGTATAGATGCCATTTTTGGTACTATTTTTGTCCGACTCATGAGCCCCAAACATCCACGGACCAGTGACATACCACAGATTTCTGAATGTTATCATAAAGCATGGCACAAATCTCACATAAGGTTTATAGTGTTCTGGTAATATAGTCAGAGTCTTCTTTTTTTTAATCCTAAATCAGAAATTTCCAGTTGTTAAGTTGAAATACTGACAATACTTGACAAAACTCTGCAACCATGTTTATTAATTCAATGGATACATATAGTTATCCCATACACACGCATATGCCTTGTAGGATTGGCTGAATATGCAGAATGCTAATTTAGTATTGTACAGGGGCAATGTTTCTTCATTTCTTCCAGGGTGTCTTGGTTATAAGAACTACAAATTATTCTGATTTGGGAAGGGTGTAGGAGTGAGGGTGGATGACACCTGTTCAGCACCACTCCTGCAGGAACATTGCTCCCACACAAGGGATTTGCATAGTCATAGAAAAGCAGTATTTGCAGGTTTTTATTTACTACATAAATGGCTGTACCTATGGATTATTGACTGAAGCAGTGAGCATAACAAACTGGAACCCACGTCTCTGCTCATGTCTTCATTTGTCCTAACTGTGAATTCCAGTTGCAGCTCTTCTAGCATTATGTTTCTACCATTTTATATTCACTTCCATTATTATTACAACAGGTATGCTGCTATATACATATTCCAAAAAATCTTACGCATGACATGATTAATAATTTAAATCATGACATGGTCAGCTTCACAATACTGTTCCTATTACCTACGAGAAGTTAGATGTATTCTCAGGTGCTGATGACAGACCAAAATACTGTCCTGGCAGTGCACATTTCCTTAGCTAAATCTAATCTAATCTATAATCAATCTAAATGATTGACATTTGGCCAGCTGAAAAGTTTTTGAAAAATATTTTATAGTCATTTGGCTAAGTGCCTGTTTGGTTGATGCCCTTTACCACTACTGGGCGCTTCATAGCTTCCTCCCTCTGAGAATCAATTCAGCAGAAATTGCTGTTGCTTTTCTGAATCGGAGAGATAGGATTGCAACTGATTTCTCTGGAAGATGCAAACCCAATTTACACAATTTCAAGAAGTAGTGGCACTATCTACTCTTAAAAGGAAATAGTTATTTTAAATCTAAACTTACCCTAAGGCAAAGGACTCCCTCCCCCAAATAAATGGGCATCTTGAGTACTCAGATCAACAGCAGCTCCAATGCTTCCAGCCTAAACCAGCCAAAGTCTTTCGACAGGACTGTGGCTTTGCAGAATGAAAATCAAACTGAAAGCTAGAAAGCCCATTTTGCAGTTTGGGGAGTGCCTGGATTGAGCCCTCCAGAAAATCCATGGCTCAGCAGCCTGGACTGCAAGATCTTCTCTACGTGTCCTCCAGGGGGGGGGGGAGAAGGGCAAGGGCTGCAGGAGCTGCATATGCCATCCTCCGTGTTACTCATTCTCCTGGGGGCTTACAGAGCTCCTCTTATTGCCTGGCTACAAGCACATTCACCCTATGACCACAGTGTTTTCTGTCTACAGCTTGTGAACAGATTG
Source organism: Gorsachius magnificus (assembly GCA_034008185.1). NCBI lineage: Eukaryota > Metazoa > Chordata > Aves > Pelecaniformes > Ardeidae > Gorsachius > Gorsachius magnificus. Next base: position 174,193,280 of record CM067081.1, read on the forward strand.
GAAGGGGATACCAGCTCTTTGGTCGTGTGCTGAGCATAGTTTCAGTCGTATGACGGGAGAAAGATTGGGGAATTTAAGCCCTGCTGTGCTCCCATACAAGGTGAATAGTCCTTCATTGCTGCTTTAAATTACAGACGTCAAACTTTTTGGAAGACCTGTGAATATGCGAAAGCTGCAATGCGGTTATTTCTTAGTTTCCCATCTATTTTTGTATTTCACTTTTTAAATTATCTTGTTACATAAAATGAGCTTATCCCCACCCACTATTCAGCATCCTTAATTTCATATCTGTTTTTTTGCCCCACTTATTACTAAATCTTGCTTCAACACAGTTTTGCCATTTTTGTAACTTTGGGCTAATTTATTTTGGGGACCTTCAAATACATCATTAATCTTGTGAACAATTTCAGTTTTCTCTCAAGCTCTCCTATATTATTCGTTTTACTCAGCTCAAATATTTTGGCTGATTTCAAAGAGTTAATAACTAACAGCTCGTACTGCTGTATGAATATTCTTTCCCATACATGTGCATCAGTTTGCTCCGTGCTTCCACATAACTAACAATACATGTCTAAAAATATATGGATTTGAGATTAATGTGATCGATCCATTCATGTAATCCGATCAATCTGTTTATGTTTAAACATGTCTGTATGTTGTTATGGCGTTTGGGTACCTCCTATGACTAAAACCCAGCACTAAGTTAATGATACCCACAGAGAATTGTCAGGCCCCAATTACTTGCGTGCTGCTGCTCTTGCTAAACTGAGTAAATAGCCCGTCCACGTTGCAGCACAGACAGCGGAGATGATGTATGGTAATGCAGAGCCCAGTCCTGTGCATTAGCATAGCAGCTGAGGGTAGGAAGCGTTTGTACTGTGCTAACTTGAAAGAATCAGCTTCATTCCCATGTAATACACAACTAATAATTACGTTGGAAAGCCTCCAATTAAAGCCCTATCTGAAAGCTTTCCAGACCTGCAGAATCCCAAACAAGGAATGGTCAATGTCAAGTAAAAAATGAAATTAAAAAGAATGTGATAAAAACCTTAATTAAAAGTGTGTCAGAACAAAACCACCTCGCTTTATGTCCTGAAGCCCATTACATTTCAATATGACAAAGTGCCACTGGGCGTGACTATCAGAGATTCAGTGCTGCTTGAGATGCGATGTTGCCTCCCCAAAGCCCTTTCTTGGCCTGTAAACTTCCCCTTCTGCATCCTGACTGTCCCTGCAGCCAGCAGGAGAAGCAGCATCTCAGAAAACTTCTCTCCGAAACACCCAAGACAGCAGTTAGCCTCTGCGGGGCGGCAGTCAACAGACGCAGGTATTGAGTCTTCCCAGCTTCGGAGAGACAGAACGTGCTACCATCCGTACCATTTGCATCAGCTGCCAGCTTCTGGGCAGCTGGCAAAGACAAGCAGCAACAACTACTGGCCTTCAGTCCTCTCTGCATTGAGATTCAATGTGCACATGAGCCACCAGCTGTAGCCGGCTGACCACCGAAATGGGCGCTTGCTTCTGCTCCCGATGGAAAGGAGAGCAACCTTAAATCTGCCCAGCAACAACCAGGACAACTCCAAACTGTCTTGGGAAGAGTGGGCACTATGCTCTCTCCTCCCCAAAGGGAAACAGAATAAATCCCTGCCAAATTCTCCACAAACTGCCCCCTACTGATAAGCTGCCTTCCAGCCTAACCTTAGGATACACTTCTTCAGACCCGTGTTTTTGCTACTGAAAAGGAAGACAGGAGGATCACAGAACCTATTTGCAAAATATACGTGGCAAAAAAACTCAAGCCATGACAGCCACGAAGTAAAAAAATAGAAGACCAAAAAAAAAGCAATCAAAGCAAAGAGCAGATAGGTTTTATTCAGTTATTGCTCAGAATTAATAGACTGACACAATTGAAAATCACTGCCATTTCCATACCTTGGTATTTTTTGCAAACATAGGGGGTATCTTGATAATTTTTTGATAACAAAATCTTGAATAATACAGTTCCCTATTATAAAATCTACCAGAGTCAGAATCTCCAAACCAGTGGCAAAACCCTCTGAGAAGAACCCCCAAATCATTATAGCACTATATAATTACTTTATGATTTTATCAGTGCGTGCGTCAGCAGGAGCAAGAAAGAGACTGCTTTTCACAGAGACAATTCTATCACAACAAGGCTTACAAAGATATTAATGTAAAAGCTTCTCATTGTCTGAAAATCCTTTGCCATGGCAACTTAAAATCAGCTGCTTCCAAGTGATTTTAAAGCTTAACCATCCCTCCTAACCCTTGAGCTTCAGACCTCGTATTTCAACCACAACTATTAAATCTTCCAAACAGGTGTATACATTATCTCTACAAAGACCTGCATGATGAGCAGGTCCATTTACCCCACAGGGACGAGGAATCATTTTGGGTCTCATGCATGGCAGAAATTATCGGATCGGGAATCCTGTATTCCAATCACTCAAACTCTTGCACACACGCTCCCAGAATGGCTGGGGTGCCGAGATGTTTTTTGCATTACAATGAAGCTGCTTTTCACCGAACTGTATTTTTGTGCTGCTTTGCACTTGCTGACAGCATTGATCCTCTTATCATCTTCAAGGATATCTGATAAGAATTATCTGATTCAATGGCAACTTGAGACAGTTTCAGCTACAGATGTACCAAAATTTGCTTTGAAATCTACAGATGCTCCTCCATTCAGTCAGTGAGACCGAGTATGTAGATAAGTCGAAAAAAAAACCTGTTACAAATTTGAACTGGAGAATTGTGTACCTCAATTTCTGTGAGTATAAAAAACCCCTGCAGAGTGCATTTTTCAGCTGTGGGTTTTTAAACTGTGTTGGGCTAATGGTTCTCAGGCTTGTGTAGCGCAAGCAGTGACTGTAAACAAGTTAATCCCCCAGAGAAAATACCCAACTCTATGCATTTCATAAGGGGTGCTTACCATTTCCTGCTCATCCACTATATTCCTGATACATGCTCAGGGGATGTCAAGGAAGAATAATATTTAAAATTCTGCTATGTGGCTTCTGGGGTAATGTTTTTAAGGGTAGGAGCGTGATCAAACTGACTGAAGATCTTAATTAAGTACCGTCATGATACAAATAATATACAACAGTCTCAGGGAAGAACGGGATCTGAGCACAGATGGAAGGAGAAGGGGAAAATCAGGAAATTCAAGACTTATTGTTATTACTGTTACAGTAGCACTCAAGAGGCCCCTTTCAGTTGGACATTGGCTCTATATGATAAGAGGCAGTCCTGTCGCACACTGGAGATGATATGAGGGCAAACAAAGGCACAAAGAAATGGTCTCCAAGGTCAAACTTAGCCAAATACCTTTATATATGGTCACCAACCAAGTCACTATCAAATCTGGGAAGAGTTATGTTTAATGCTCAAAGTAACATTTAGGTGCATACAGGACAACATTGGCACATCTTGGGTAGTGGAAAGAGTAAATGCAAAAAGACCTTACACATGCACGTGAGAGCACGCAGCTGTCAGTGTTTTCTGGAAAAATATTTTTTTATTGTGTCCAACATCACACCTCTGCACCTCCTAAAAAGCATGTTCATTTGGTCACCCAACATGTGGAGATGCCCTCACTCTCCTAAACAATTAGGCATATGGAAAATTGCACACTTCAGATCCCTCTGGGATCCATCCTGGTTGGCATGCTCAGTTCATGCTTAGCACAGAGACAGACTAAGAGGTTGTGATTGAGCTCTGCACAAAGTACAGCCTTTGCATGCTTGGTAAAAGAATGTAGCTGTCCCTGGAAACAGAGAAGGTGGTTCTGAGGATGAGGTTTTCATGAGCAGAACATGCACCAAGGAAGCAGGAACCCCAGTCCTGTTCCTACTCAACATGAGGGAATTTAATCCTCCACCTCCTCTGAGCATTTCCTATCCACCATGGTATAGTCTTGGCTGGTGGTTAAGAAATTAAACCCTTTTCTCAAAACTGGACACGACTAAAGGAGAAGGAAAGGCTCCTGGGACAAGAAGGACATCTGGCAGGAAATGTCTTTGCAAACCACTGGTTAGGACACTTAGGTGGATGAGGACAGATGAAGCTCTCTAGTTTATGAGATTTGACTTTTCTGGGATCATATAAGCATTTTATGTCAGGAAGTTAGGAGTTAAAGCCCACCCTCAAAGCATACACTAAAGCGGGAACCATAAAGTAAGATTTCTCTGAAGGTTCAGAGCAGAAGCTATTACTAAATTAGTCATGTTCTCATGCCACCCATATGCCCACTGCTTCATGCAACTGTATTTGCAGAGCCATTTGGAATACTCATGTTTAGAGACTCCCTGAGAAATGCTAGAGGTAGTTCTCAGACAAATGCAGTTGAAGTTTTTCTCTTTCAGTTTTGCTTTGATGCCTTTGAAAGTCAAGAGTACTTACTAGTCAAAACTCTCCTTTAAATATTTTTATCACTTAGTACTATATAGTTCATTGCCATCCAGGAATCAGCTTTTGGACAAAAGAGCTCAAGGGAATGAGCAATATGCACATTTTTCTTCTGGTGCTCCTTTTCGTATTTGGCTATCCAAGTCACCTGATAGACGATTAAATTCACGTGCACTCTGTCATTTCCCTATTGACTGCACACCTAAGAGACTCAGGTAAGCATTAGCTTAAGCCCTAAAACATCCATGAAGCCTTAAGTATTAGCAAGTATTTTTTGAATTTAAGTCCTCTAATTCCTTGGAAAAAAAAAAACATTAACAGCTTTTCTGTGCTGTCAGAGCCATGTAAAAGTGTTTTGATATAACTAAGACACCAACTTTCTGTTTATCAGTTTATCAAGGCTTGGCCCTGAACTGCTGATTCAGTGGAAACTTGGCCACTGTGACTGAATCAGGAAAAGTTGGTAAAAGTACAGTTTACAATGTTTTTAAAAGCCTAAGTATGGATAGGATTTTCAAAAGTACACAGCTAAGCTCCTTTCAGAGAACTACTGAAAATCCCCATCTGACTTCTAATTCTGTATCTCAAGCCACATAAATGACTTTAAATATGTGGCCAAATTTCTACACTCCTGTTTTAAAAAATCACTATTTTACTTAGTCATTTTATTCCACAGTCAAGTGCAAAGTTTCTTGTATATGATTATTCATTTTGTCTCATAAGAATAATTGAATACCGCTTTTTTGCATACACAAGAGGACAAATAACGATGTACCAATGGTCTATTCATGCTTGGAAAAGAAAGAAATCCAAAACTGCTGTCTTCCACTGGAGTTCAAATTCATGAGTTGTCCTAATTTGAAATAAAAATGTTAGCAGAAGTTCCTGATCCTTTTAGCAAGGATTGTCTTGCCCTTCATTGCCTTTAATTTATTAGTACGTTATCTATTGAGCTTCACACCCATAACAGAGTAGAACTGGAGGCCTGATGTCAGCATGTGCTGTCAACTCTGTTGATGTAAAGTTTGAAAATATGCCTTTGAACCAATTTTAATGCTCCAGCTTACCAGGACTTTGGAGAGGAAAAGGCAAGCTTTATGTGGATTTAGTGTGGCTATTGAAAATCTCATGCTGTTCTACAGTGGCTTGTGTTTTATGACCATTGTCAAAACCCTGATGTGACTGCGTTAGCTTGTCCGGTCTGCGGTGATGCATAGATGGCTACTCTCCGTGTCTTTTACAAACCCCGTATTTTTGCCCTCCTGGCAGCTTGCATACAATTTCTTTCAAGTACTTTTCACTGTAATTATTTAGGTTTTTTTTTTCCATCTTGCCTGAGTATCTTTATTTATCATGCTAACCTGATTAAGTCATTAAGTGATTTACTGTTGCTTATATGCCTTATTTCTTCCATTCTGATCAGTTTGTGAGACACTCTCTAATCGCTGCAGTTTTTCTCCTTAATATGGCTTGCAGATCATTTTGGAATATGTGCTATCCAGACTATTTTATTACCCCCATATAAAATTCACATAGAAATTGTTGACAAGAAATAAAAAACACAGACAATGATAGGCAATGTTCCTTGCTTCCTAGAGGCAAAAAGGTGGCGCTCATCTATGCACAAGCAGAACAAACATCCAGTCAACACAGAGTACTCCAGCAATAGCCAGAGCCTTTACTGATTCTGTGGCCATGTAGATGTCTAAACAAAAGAGCATTAAAAAAAAAAATCCCAAATCTGAGTTCTATCACCCTTTACATGATAAAATAGAAACTTCACCTGATGGAAATCGGTGGGAAAATCTGAAAATGTGTCTTATTGGTATGTTGCGGAATGGCAGAATCTAACTCTGTGTGTTACAGCCAGTTTTCACTTCTTAAGACACGTGTGCAATTTAAGAGACAAGGAGGAGAATAAACAATCAGTGTATGTGGAAAGATAAAACTGGCAGATGGAGAAGATGGCTTTTATACTTCTGAGAATAAATAAAAATTAACAGAGAAAAACAAAGGTAAAAATATAAAACCGAGCATGAACATTCTGCGTTTGACCAGAACGTTATCCTTCAATGAAACAACACGGGAACTAATACAGAACACTATTGTACCATATGGATGCTTGGATCTCTGCCAGAAAAACTGCACCATCTGTCCTTTTACCAAGAAATGGACCAAAATCCTATGTGTTACAGGAAGGCTACCACTCTTTTCAGTATAGCTGACATGATCCCGACTCGCAAAGTACACTTCTCAGTCCAGTAAGACTAGCAATGGTCCCGAGGCAGCGCTTGTAACCAAGTCTGACCCAAAGGTACTGAAGGCCTGTTTAATTACTGTGTCATACTTTGAAAACGCGGACCAGTGACATAAAATTTGATCTTCATTAATGAGGAATTGTCATTAGGCATATCGAGAAGCGGCTTAGAGCTTTTCTATATTCTCCTTGGCTGCAATATAACATCACTAACAAAATTTTAGAGGAGTCCAAGCTCCTCCACCTTTCTCGTCAAGCTGAGTACAATAACTTTCTTTTGTCTATAGATGGCAGCACTATCAATTTACTTACTTCACCCTGTTACCAAACACATGAGATAAACAGCCATAAACAGCGCACAGAACACGCGCTTATACAATGCATCTCATTTACTGTGCCTGATTGCTATAATATAAGTCAAGTAAACAAAAAAGCCCCCATTCCCCTAGGGTTCTTCACATTTGAAGCAGATTTCACGGAAATTTAACTCAATTTCAGGAATATAATTCAACTAACAATCTGTTCTCTCAGACAGGATGTCCCCTGCTTGATATTATGCAGGGCTGGATAGATGCCAAAGCAGATTTGAGTGTACCTCAAAGTGCTGGTGAAAAATGACCGGGCTTTTCTAAAAGCAAGCTGTGTGTGCTGGATAGGTCAGGCAGCGGCACTGTGGCTGATGCTCGTCTTCCCTTTCATTTAACCTATCAGGATTCAAATACGCTGGAATTGTAAACAAAGAGCAAATACAGCAAAGAGCATGTAAACGAGAGAAGCCGGAGTGCTTATCCTGCAAATGCTCTGCAGAAATGCACAGGAACGGAACGCTTGGGGACTTCGCTGAAGTACGATGCCAACAGAGCCAAAATTTGTTTTTTAAAATCAGGGTACAGCTCAGGTTATTCAGATTCAGGGTCTCCTATGCATGGAAAACAATTAAAACTAGAGAGGAAGTAATGGAATGATTTGGAGCAGCTATTTAGATTTTTTAAAAAAAAACGTTCATTTGCTTTATCCAGATATCAGAAAGAAAGAAAAAAAACCCCACCTAACAACAAGAAAATGAGAATAGATTTAAATATGAATCATCACAGCATGTTTGTCACTGGATTTGCAATAAAACAAAGTACTTTTTTTTTGGTTTGTTTTTTTTTTTTTGTTTGGGTTCCCAAGGAAACACAGGGTAGGTAATCATTCTGTCTTCTTTGTGTGCAAGTACCAGCCCAGTAACTGGCTGCCCCCCTTCCATACCTTTTTAGTATATTGGCCAGCGTCAATCAAACTTGACAGGATCACAGGCCTCTCAAGGATATTAAATTCCTACACGCTTTGTGAAAGTAGGCAGCGGGGTGGAATAGAGAGAGCCTACTAAGTATCCCTATATGAGGTGAAAGCTGCAACATGGTCTCACCTCTTATTACGCACCAGAAAATACCCATGTGAAAGAGATATTACGGATGTTCAGACTGTGGAAAGAAGTTTCAGTTGAAGTATTTTATTAGACAACAGAATACCCAGTCACAAACTGAAATGTAAAGGAAATCACGCCTTATAATTCCACTGCTCACAGAACTGTATTTTAAATTACTAGAGAACTACTGTTGGCCTTGGGCTTTTGCTAACTCTTAATGCAATGGAACATTTCATCAGTGCAAAAACTACCTTAGGTTGAAAAGCTATGAAGTCCATATCCCCTGCTACCTCATGGAATCTGAAGCTGACGTCCATAATACCTAGACAGCAATTGGTATTTTATAATATTGTAGACATATTAGTTACACAAGGGAAAGCGTGCACTGGTGTACGTGGAAGATGTGCTTGACTGAATAATTTAATTTACAAAACATAAATGATTGTCTGTGCTTTGGTGTGGATTCTCTTACATTTTGGTGTGAGAAGAATTCAAATCCTGATCAAAAAGATGCAATCCACACCCAGATTAGACAAAAGCAACATCTATTCATACTTGAGTCTATTTCTTGACTAATTCAGGTTAAAGAACTCAACCAATTTAGGAAATCACTTGCTCCCCCGCAGGGACTACGAGACACAGAGACTGAGCAGAGCAGCAGAGGGAAAGATTGGTCTCACCAAGTGCTGGTTTCCCCACCAGAAGCTGGAGAGTGACTTCCTGAGGTAGATGTTCCTCAGCAATGAGGCACTAGGGACAGTCTTGGGGAATGGCTGAGCCAGTCCCCAGCTTCCACTGTCCAGGATGGAGTTTGGTCCGACACCCTTTAAGCTTGCTTAGCCCCACTGAAAGTAACTTTGAATGACAAAAGCAGAAACCCCTCCCAGAAAAACCTTTGCTCCCACAGCTTTCCAGATCCAGATCCGAAATACCTTATTTGTAAAGTAACATGCACTTCTTTTTAATTAAACTTTCCCCCCCTCTATTTTTTAGCCATGAGGGAGCAGCCTGAATTAACTTTGCTCCCAACCAGCTGAAACAATTTGCAGCGCAAGACTTGCTGATGCTGTCACATCCTTACATAAGCATTTCTTCACATCCCACATAGCCAGGGCTCCTGAACTTAAACAACCCGTTATGTTGCATGCTCTCATAATCACTGCTTTTAACATCCCTCAAATGTTGACAAGCATGTGACGGTTTGCTGATGGGAAGCAACCGATATAGCCCAGTACTCCAAGCCAGCTTCCTGCAACTCACTGCGGGAACGCATCCCCTCACAACAACCTCGTAATGAGGCTGGTCCTGGGGCCAGCTGTACTGAAAAGATTTCTGGAGAGGCTCAAACAGAATTCAAGATGCTTTCGCACTAGGGCTCAATCGGGACATTACCATATTCTCTTGACTGGAAAGGTGCATTTAACCTGCGGACCTGTATATGTAAATTGTTCCGTGATACCACCAGGAATCTGAAGAAAAAGAAGTGCCAGGAATTGGGCTTGATAGCTGAGATTAAACAGAACCCCTTACTTCTCTAATCTGAAGAAATTCCTACAGAGATGCTGCTGAGCTGCAGAGATTACATTTGGATTCTGAAATCCTGGTGTGTCACTACTTACAGGACAGGAATTAAAAATTGGTTCTGCCTCCTATGAGATCACGCACAGTTTTATGTGTATCTGCATCTTCATTTGGTTTTTGATGAACTAAACCTGAGAGAGATTATGCTGCGACAAAGCTCACAACATAGAGCTTCCAAAATCCTCCTTTCTGCCTTCACAAAAATGTAGAAAACAGCCGAGCTTTGCAGTGGGTGGGATTCTTTACGGCAGATTTCATTTTCGGCATGTTTTGCAAGAAAACCTCTCAATGTTATCCATTGCACATTGGTCAGTTGTGTTACATAACATTTTAATTTTGCAGTCGGATGAAGAAGTTTATGTCTGTTGGCACGCACACTGGACAGATGCTATGTGATCTGTGCTTTTGTTGTGTCTTTCCTTAATGAGAGTTATATATTTTACTAGTCAATAATTATTACATGAATATCTAATGTGTTCGGATGCCACAAGAGCTCCTGCACATAAATTATTTTGATTTAAAGAGAGTAAAAAATGTTGCTGTTTGTAAACCTGAAGACAGCTCAGCAGAAATGAAAGGAATTCCTGGGGGGAATGAGCAATAGCGTATTCATCAACAAGACAGAAAAAACATAGCTTAATAAACAGAAGGGGAAGAAAATCTTAACCTCTGCCTATGGACTAAAGTCACTGCATTAACAACGATAAAATGTCAGGAGATGTTCCCTCCATATTACTAGTTTTACTCTTGCATTATATTGGTGATAGATCCACCAGTTGAGAGAAACACATCTGGCACCATCTTATCAGCAAGACTGGTATGATGGAGGAAAAACCCCACAGGTTTTAGTCTAAATCCAATCATATTGTTAAGGGAGGAAAAAAACCCAGACCAGATTCCTCTTTTATCTTTAGCTTTGTAAAATAATTGCCAAGCACTTCAGCTATCCTAAATAAACTGAATATCTACATAAAGGTTTTGCCTGTGTAGATACTTTGCCCATAGCCAGCCTTGTTTTCCCCTTCAGTACATCTGAAAGTTTCACAAAGTGACACATACACTTTACAATAGTATGTCTGAAGAGCTCAGTTATTCAGTTTATTACAAAGAAGATGTAAAGACGCCCTAATGATGATACAGAAGACCTCCACGAAGACAGGACACCCGCTGTGTTGACTTCCAAGGCTAATAAACAAAACCACAAGAAACAGTAGCTAGGAATTAAGCCCAGATAAATTCTTACCTCCATCACACATGAACTTCTTTACAGGGGAAAAGTGGTGTTTCTGGGCTTCACTTTTCCACCTTGTTGGCAGGTAATTTGAGGTTAATGAAACCCTGTGACTGACTCAACTAGAACAAGGTGGCTTTAAGGCAGCATGGCCTGTGCTGGAAGGAAGAGACAAAGCCCAAATGCTGGCTTTTCTACATCATCAATAGCATCATGGAAGTAAAACGAGGGATAAAATATTTGGAAAGAGAATCCCACTGAGGTTCATATCCCTCTCCCGAGATGCACAAAAGGCACAATGAGAATAACTGAATGTTGGCACCTCAATCTCAATCAGCAACAAGATTATATTTCTCTCCTGTTACCTTGAGAAGAGTAATGGGACCTTTTTGGGGAACTGCATCAATAGAAGAAAGGGCAGGACTTGACTTCCACTTTCAGTTAGAAAGATTTTGGAAAATAAATTTTGGAATTGGCAATGGGAAAACTTCTTTTCCATTTCTGTTGAATGGTAAGCATCTTGTAGCTGCCAGCGGAGAGCTTCACTAGCCAAATGTGCACACAGATTTGAACAACTATCACCCCTAAAGCATAAACAAAAAGTAATGATACCGACAAAGAACTAGAAACACCTGTTTTCCCATCTCTCTCCGTACACTGAAGTATACGCTTTCTCTGTTGTCGCACGTGTATTTTCAGCACAGCGTACCGGAGGATATGCGCAGTTCCCTTCTCAGCATACAACCCCTACTCCCTTCAGGGATAAGTCAGGATCAGGATCATGATTCTAATTTGTGAAATGTTTCTTTCCGTTGAGATGTGCAAACATAGGAGTTACAGGCTGGAAACTGAGTCAGGAGGCACGTAAGAAGTAAGCCCATAAAGATCTAGCGGAAACTAATAATCTTTCTTGCCCACATGGGATTAAACAAACAAAAAAGGCATGTGGGATTTAAAGTAATGTATAAACTTGAATTTAAAGTTGTTTCTATTTCTTCAGGAAGTTCTACAAACTTCATCAAACCTCAACTGCATTAACAGTGCTAATAAAACGCTTGTCTGGCTGTCTTAAAAACCTGTATGACTTTACACAGTCCTGAAAAGGAAATACCCTCAATTATAATTTCCTCACTTTCTGTGAGCATTTAAGCACTAATCTAAACTGTATTTATAGAGATGAAAAAAGACATTTTCTTTTTGTGTTCATATTTTAATTTTTTTCTTCAAACCCATTATAAGAAAAGACATAAGCTGCAATTTTCACAGAGTAAAAATAAATTAAACTTACTTGTAAGAGAACTGACTAATTTCCCTAAGGACTCCAGAATCTATCTACAGTATTTCTACATCCATTTTACAGCCCCTCATATTGCTATGAAATTCTTGTAGGGCTTGAAAACCTAAAGTATTAACCATCTCATTTTCATATAAGTAATTAACACACACATCTTCACACTTGCTTTGGGACTGCAAAGCCAAATAAAAACGTACTGTAATTTAATCAGGAAGAAGCATGCATACAAACACACACAAAATGCATTATTTAGATGTGGCTATTCAAATAAAAGATTAAGAAGTCTTCCCGCTCTCTGTTTCGCAGAAGGGAGGGTGGGGGGAAATCAATAGCAATGCCAGAAAATTATGACTGTTGGCTGGCAGAGTCCATACAGCTGGGTGCTGACCTCCTGTAACTTTGGTCAGTGTGCACGATTAAGGAGATGTACACACACAATAAGCTTTCTTTCCTTTCTCCAGTTGAGAAGCTGTTCAAGCCCCTCCTGAGCCCAGGCTCTTTTTCGGTACAGTGTTTGTCCTGAGGTTTCTCAGAGCAATGCTGACAGGTGCTGTACAAATTCAGTGGTTATCAGCAGGCACAATCTATTTTTCCTCATTTTAAGCATAGGAGGAAAAAAGAGCAGAACAGTTTGACTCTGCTTCTTTGTAGGAATTGCCACACTTGACGGTTCATCTAATACAATAAATATATTATTGTGTGCAATAGCCTGTAGCATATGATTCGGTGGAAATTGTGTACTCACTCCAAAATGGACAATTACCTGACAGCTTCTTCATAAGACTCTCCCAAATACCCTAGAATATGAGTGTTTAGGTGTCCTTTAACATGGCTTCCATGATGAATACATAGTTGGAATATATTTTGATTTTGGAATTGCCACCAGCTTTTAACTCGAGGAAGAAGGTGGTTGGATGTCAAAAGCTTGAGTTGGAAATAGAAGAAACAACTCCCTAGACCTTATTTGCCCATTGAAAGAGGACCATTTTGGAAAAGACCCGCCTTCCTACTGCCCAGTCCTAAGGAAGATGTCACCAACAGGAATGTTCTTCCAGGCAGGAGAGAAAGATTTTAACATGATGGAGATTTGGTGACCGATCCCATCACCGCTGTAGGAGTTCTCAGTGAATTTACTGTGACGTTGTGAGACCTCTTTGCAAGCATTGGAAAGATGTATTGCTGCAGCCCTCTACTGTTGGAAGTTCTGCCAGTGTATTGCAGTAGAGATACTGAGATATTAGATGTTGTAGAAATCCTCAAAGTAAGTAGAGGTCTTAAAATATTTGTTGGTACTGATCTCTGTTGGATTCTCTAGGATTAGGCTAGTTGCAAATGCAGCTGCTGTGGTGGTGGTGTGTGTTGTTTATTTTTCCTTTTGTCTTTTAATAAGGCTGTTTTCTTTTCCCTTAACATTCACTGAGTTATGCTTACAATATGGCTTATAGGAAGGCCATGGCACTAATGGCGTATTTCTCCTCCCATAATATTGCATTCGTGTTAGCTGGCTTTTAAGGTTTCTTATGTTTTAATGAAGTTGTTAAAGTGAATGCTCTGACTGCATAATTCATGAGCATTCACTCTGTCTTCAAAGAGCTGGTCTCTAAAATTTTTAATTTTCAATTCTTTTCTAAGACATCCAACCAAGCCTTTTGAATTTGAATGCAATATTTAAAATAAATGTCTAATTGTAGAAAACCAGCTTTATTTCTGCTATAGCACCATTTGGTCCCCAGAGACGGTTCTGATTTATAGTATTTGCTTGGCAGATACAAAGAGGTGCTGTGTATTTTCTATTTATAACTCATATATATTGAGATTAGCTTTCATACATAATGGACTGGGTTATGGGCCACTTTCTTTTTGTGGCTGTATCATCTGCAGCTTTCTGCAGAAGGAAGAGCACATGGATCCAAGCACAGTCCTCTTGCAGTCCTTCCTAAGCATTAATTTGGCATAAATAGGTACAGTTTAGGGTCTGCTATAATATTTGCTACTTGGCAACAGTTCTAAGGCGATACCCAAGCCCAGGCCAGCTAGGGCATCTCCTCCCCGCTGAAACTCGGGGTCTGACCGGGGGGGAGTGGTGAGAGGCAGCAGTGCTGAGGAGATAAGGAGAGGGTACATCGCTTGCTACTAGGATACATTCCTGATAATTAGACTGACTAAAAGCTAAGCATGCTAAAATAATACACAGAGAACAAAACCACATTTTCTTACGAAGATTTTTAGAAGGAACAAACCATACTGAAATGAATCCTGAAAAGATGATAAGCTATGTTATTATCAGCTACTAAGAGATGACTTTCTGATAGAAACCAGTATTTGCCAGTAATACATACAGCCACTGAAGTTCTTAAAAAAAGGCATTTAAGCCATAGGGCCTGGGTAGCTAAATGGTCTGTCCGGGTGCCAGCCCCAGTCTCTTCTGAAGGTTCAGAGGGAAAATGCTTTTCAATGTATTCAGGTAATTTATTTCAACGATTGGCTTGGTCAAAGCAGGGAAAGCTGCTGGAAGTTGAAATGAAAGCTTTTATTCCATGTTAGGAACAAAAATGAATACAAACGGAGGGTATGACTAAATACATGGAAATCTATAGAACTGCCTGCATAAATGTGTATTCATATTGGGAATCTTCCTATGTAAGACAAAGAAGCACCGTATTTATTGCACAGACCCCATTTAGCTGCTAGTCAGGCATGCTGAGGGTTAAACAACCATTTTTTCTTTAGAAAATAAGTCAAAAACACAAATACAAAATAAGATTAAGATGAATTTAGATAAAAGTTTTATACTTATTTAAATCCATATCTGAAATCACTACCACTTCTATTTAAATGAATCTCTTATAGGGGAGCTGCAGATAATTCCTGTCCTCTTTCTGCAGCAGAAGGAATTGTAAAGCTGGATGAAGTATCATAATTCATAGACGACCCTTGTGAACTGAACAGCATTGCTGAGCTGCACTGTGCCCTTATCGAGGAATTAGTCAGACTATGTCTCTATGTTTGGACAGATTAAACTGCAAACTGGTTTTGAAATCTTCCAATTTTGCAAATCACCTGAATGGAATAAAAAAAACCCCCAAAACCAACGCAGTGGCTTGGGAATGTAAGTTCCCTTGATTTGCTGTAAGACCTAAGCTTCTAAGTCTTGTAGACATTTTGGGTGAAGGATACCTATAAAGCCTTGTAACCCGAGTTTATCAAATTCAGACAAATAAAAATAATCTCTTTATAGTTTACATTCCTACATATCACCTGCCAGATGTCAGATTCATTAAAAATGCATTTGAATATAATTTAAATAATTAAAATGCCATTTTAAAACATGCATAATTGTTTGCCAGAGGCCCTTCCTCACCAGAAGTAATAATTTCCACTTGTTGTGGTGACTTGATGAGCTCGGGCTGAACAGTTCCAGTGTTTGAGCCAAGGTTTGCTTTAGTCACAGCCTGATGTTGCAATTAAGTTTAAGACCTGGGAGTTTATTGCTCAGATGGGTGATCTGGTTTTGTTACAAGGAGTCTAATGAATTTGATGATTAGTCTGTTGTCTCTTATTGTCTGTTTCCGAAGTAATTTGTGCTTGGCTTTTGACTCTAATAAAATTTATGGAAAAGTTCAAAACACTGGAGATAAAGGCTTTATTTTTGCAACTGTAGTAACCATTAAATGGGCTATATACGCCTACTAGCAGGAGTAAGGTTTCACTGGTAGAATTTCACACTGTAGAAGTGCTAGGAAAGGTAGTACTTTCAGTCTACTTTGATCAGTCTCTTGCTTTTGATAGGTATTTTCTTAACTGGGCTCTATATCTGCAAAAAAATTAAAATATACATGTTGAAAATCAAGCGTGTTTTTAAGTCTGATTGACCACAATTATGGATGCATTCCAATTTTTAATAAATTACTAAGCAGAAGTGCAGAAGACTACTGAGCCAAAGCGATCGGTTCTTTGCATTGGGACTAAAGATAACATAAATGCTAAAGCTTTCCACGTCCTTGAGGTGCAAAAGGTATTGCAGGTATTTACTAGCAGCAGTAATTCTCAAGATGTGGAGAGGACCAGCCAGAAGGAAACTGCAAGGTCACCCGCCGCTGTGCTGCAAATGCTTGGCAGCTCTATGCCAGACCTCCCGCAGGGGCCGGGGCCTTGCTCCTCCTTTCTGCAAGGCAGATGAGCTCCACAGAGAGGGATAAAGGCTGGATTCAAGAGGAAGCAGAGCCCTTTCCAAACGTCTGTCTTCTGGTTTTCCAGCACCTTCTCCAAAATAGGAGAGAATAAGAAAAACACATTTCTAAACTCAAAAACCAGATACTTTTTGCCTATTTTTGACAAACTTCTAAGATTTTTTTTTTCCCCCATCTGTGTCAACTACATAATTTTCACCTCTTGCTAATGGCTTTCCCTCAGTGACAGTAAGTGCTGTTGAGTATATAGGTACCATTCGGTTTGAGATCACATTTGATTGTTAACATTTTCCCACCTCCACTGCAACGCAAAACTTTCAGTTTTGCAAAATGAAAAGCCATTTTAGTATCTAGAGAAAATAACAAAAACTAGTGGGGAAAGCGTTCGCTAATCCAGACAAAATCCTGACACCTCCTTTACCACTCAGCAGTACTGTACTTTGAAAGTAGGTATTATTTAGCGTGAATAATGACAACAGAATCTCAGCTTGATTTCAAAAGTTATTTCTGCATAATTTATTCAAAAGACAAATTCCCTAATGAAAGATACTGGATCCACTTTAAACCAACATTATTTAATCTATAATTACTGCCTCAGGAATACCGTACTAACTGCCATTTATCACTGTCAGGGACTTTTGAATTCCTGCTACAACCATGGTATCCCATTGGGTTTGTTTGTCTCCGAGAGAACATGATGTTTCTAGTTTGGAATGGCCCTAAAAAAGGAGAACAAAACTTGTCAACCCCTAGAAATATATTTAAATATGTCCTCTATGTGCTGAAGCCCATTCATTTCCTTATGGTTATTTCCAACACAATGCATTATATTTTCCATCTGAAGTTGGTAGAAGGCCTTCAGTTCATCAGTGCTTCCCCTGCCCCTTTCTTTCTTTTCTCACGAACTGCGTACCCATTATCCATCCCATTTCTCGCAAAGCTGGGAAAAGAATATGGATGCTCTGGCTCTTGGAGCTATACTTCAGTCAAAGAACCCCACGCTTCCTCATTATGAGAATCTAATCTTTCATTAGGAAACAATTAGGAAGTGAATGTGCTTAAGAACATTAATTTGCAATTGGTTCAGTACGAGCATTAGGGAAACTATCAGTGGTGTGTCCTAATCCAGCGTCCATTTTAGACAAGAAGCAGCTAGACTTCACTGAGGTAACGACTACAACAATATTTTGATGTCTTTTACTTTATTGTGTCTGTGACTGCGTAGTAGAAGACTTTAGAAGCAAGGAAAATAAAAGAAAGATGACTGGTTACTGGTAAGAGACTTTGTTTCCCCTCACTTTGTGAAGGCCCTCCTGTTACTGTTCATCAAAAGCGATGAACAAAACCTTCAGCAGGTTGCCATTTCTCCCTGTATTTTGGATATAACTCTTCCCTTGTGCTAAGATTATAAGAAAATAAAAGCAAACCACTTTTTTTATTTGTCACTTGCTAATTCAAAATTGGCAATTACATCATCTGTGTGTTAGTGACGGCTGTAAAGGTTTTCAGTTCCAGATCTGCACTGGAGATATCCTCATTCTCAAGGGTCGGTAGAAACTGTCTCTTTTAAACAGAAGGTATAGAACATAAAATTCTCCAGGAAAGACCTCTGCTTATAAAGCATCTTGTTATTTAATTTGGTCTCAGCTAATTGGCAATTTAGACAGTAATTTGTGTCCAAATTCCAGACAC
This sequence comes from Gorsachius magnificus, assembly GCA_034008185.1. Lineage (NCBI taxonomy): Eukaryota > Metazoa > Chordata > Aves > Pelecaniformes > Ardeidae > Gorsachius > Gorsachius magnificus. The sequence continues at coordinate 174,211,364 of CM067081.1, forward strand.
AGCAGAGAACAGAAGCCTACGTGGAGCTCCACCAGGTCCCTGGGACACAGCCCTGCCACAGAGACCCTGCCCTGATGTCATGTGTGTTGCCTGCGCCCTCCCTTAGAGATGGCATACATCACCTCATGGCGTGCAGCACCTTCCAACGAGGACTATTTGTAGGTACCAAGCATGTTAGAGATATCGACCTCACCGACTACCACAAGTACAAGACTCTCATTTTGATTGCTGGTGTATACGCAAATGCAGAGCACTCCCAACTCTGTGCACGGGAGCAAGCACATCTGAGCCCTTCAAATGTAGAAACAATTATCCTAGCACCTCAACCAGCAGTCAGCATGGTGACCTGTGGAGAGTTCTTCTATTATGTATTATCAGTAACGCTGCAGGGAAATGCTCACGTTTTGTGAGATTAAACAGACAATAGGAATTGTAGTCAGATTTTTTTCTCTTGCCTGAACAGTCTGTATTTATCTCCAGGCAACAGGAGAAAAGGAAAGTACAGAGAGCTTGTACTGTCATCTGACTGCTTAACTCTTCAGACCTTGTCTTAGACTGGAGTGCAATGTATAATGGAATTCCTTTTTTTAAGCTGGAATGAGTTCTGATATACTCAGTCATGCCCTAACTTTCAGAAGACACAAACCGCATTTTTCAGATGGTGAACAAGAGCCCTTACCTTCTCAACCAAGAGGTCTCTAATAGAAAATGAGTTGATTTTCTGCCTTTACCAGCCTGCAAAATCTACAAGCAGATTTTCATGCACATACCCGATAGTCCACCGACATCCATCTTCTTCAGGTTCTTTGCCTCCAGAATGACGACAGTCAGTTTGCCAGCAGTAGGCACATAACGGAGGGAGAAGCAGATATCACCCAGTTTTTCTTGCTGTGAAAGCAAACAAGATATGGTGTTATATTTTAATCATTTTGTGTACCTTTTAAAAATACAGTTGTGAAAGCCCCACAGAAAATTAACAGGATTACATCTCAAACTCCTGTGGTTAAACACAACGTTCAAATGAACAACATGAGATAGCTGCCAAAAGTTGCCCAGCTTAAATCCTTAATAACTTCACGTCCATTGCAGCAACTGCAGTTCACAGTAACTATCCTGTACAGAGCCAAATGACAAGATATGTGCCGGCCGCAAAGCAAGTCATACTGCTCAGCATTGCACCCCTGACCATCAGGGCCCCACAAATACTGTTTGCCCTTTAAACCAAGGGGATTTTTTTCAAGTTGTGTTTCAGTGGAAATCAATTAACACACACGGATACACAGCCACTAGCCTGCTTTCTATGAAATAGTAACGTGGATCTTTCTCATCAATTTGTCATGAAAGCAAAAAGCATAAAAAACACAAAGCACAAAACATTTAGTATAAAAAAAGACTTATCTTTTGTCTGACAGGCAAAAAAAAAAAAAAAGTAGTTATAGGCGGGGAAGGCACACCGTGCATCCCTCCTCACATCAGGAATGGCTGGAAGGATTTGGTTTTGCCTTCAGCCTTGCAGCCTATCATCCGCGATCCTGCCAAATGCAACCTTCTGCAATTCATTGCTTAGTACCTTCCTAACAGTCCTGGCAAAGAGGGAATGGCTGAATTGTGTTCGGAATTACAGGAACTTTGTTTTAAAAGGAGTAACAGATTTGAACTTGCAGCTACGAGAGAGAGAGAGAGAGAGAGAGAGAGAGAGGAGGAGAGTACTGCTCAGAAATGATCACTAGGATGATCCGAGCTGCTTTCCTCCTTCCTTTCAGGCACAGTGGTATCTCTAGGGGGGTAACAAGGTTGCTTTTGAGACAAGAAGAACCAGGTGACACCGAACAGTCCAATAAAGCATTTCAGACAGCAGCGTTTCACTTCCAAAGACAGTAGTTCTTATGGCACATGTCTGTTTCCACAATTTATTCTGGCAGTAAAGTACATTTCTATCAAGACATATCTCTTTGGTTCCAGTGTTTTGTTAGAATAAATTGGAAGGTTGGTTGTTGAAAAGTTTTGGGGGTGTATCCAAGCTTTTTGTTAAGACACTAGGTAATTTTTTGCAGGGATTATGCACCTTTTCCCCGTACCACAAATGCAAAAAGAACATGGCAATTTACCAGGCTCAAAGAGCCAAGGGGAAAGAGGCAAAGGCAGAACCTTACCTAAAAAGCTGGGGGGACACTACTGAGAGCAACTGGCTCACATGGATTCATAGTGGGTATTTCCTAAAGAAAAGATAGCCCATGTCCTAAGGACTTTACCATCCACGTAAAAGGAACCAAAATGTTCCTTTCCAACTGGGAGCTCAAGCTTCCAAGTCATTTAGGACAAAGTGAACTTTACCCACTAAGCCAAATGTTCAGCATCAGGGGCACTTCTCTCAATAGCTCTTACACACAATCACTTTTTATCCAGGTTTGGGTAAGTATCTGCAGTGCATCCATCTGAAGGATGCATGCCAGATACTCAGCTACACTTCGGAGTTTACATCTTCCTCCCCTATCAAAAGGTGCGTGGGCTTGTCTCAGAAGACTTCCTTGGGGACGTGGGTTTCTTTGTTGTTCCCAACAAAAGACTGGAGTGGTATATACAAGAACAGCATCATCTAGTTATTGTTCCTTTTAATTTAAAAACCCCTCAACCTTAGAAACTGCAATAATAATGCAACACTTATAAAGTGACAGACTCCGAATTGATTATGACAGATTAGGAATGAGACCCAGGGACTGTAATAGATAGTTCCCTGCAAAAGATCAGCTCAGTGATCACCAGTGGTCAGAAAACATACAGAACAAACAGCATATATATATATACACACACATACACACACATACACACACACACTGATGTGTACATAGGAAATGCTCAGAGAGAACACAACAAAACAGCTAATGATGCTAAATGTGTGTATCATGTATGAAATTGCTGTCAGAATGCACACATGCCAGTACCCTGAAAACTGGTGCAGTTATGGTGTCTTCCCCACCTCAAAAAGGATATAAAAGAATTGGGAAAGATTCCAAGAAAAGCAGCAGGAATGATCAAAGATATGACACAGCTTCTGCAGAAGGAACAGCTAAGTAGATCAGGACTCTTCAGGTCGGAAAGGGGCTGGCTGGGGAGCAGCATCTTAGAGACCTCTATGTGACCCAGGAGGGCTATACTGATGTTACGACCTTGCTCAAAAGAAGAGATCCTAGTATCAGAAAATTTACATTTTACTCGTATCTTCAAATAACCTAAGATGTCTTTCACAGCATGGACTGCACTTCTATGGAAGGACTTACTATTCCTCCCTGTCTGCACATACTGTTATAAATCCCAGCATAGATTCAGATCCTGGAAATACGGATTTCAGCCATGCTCAGCTCTGTGCCTGCAATGGCAAAAAACCCCTGAGCCTGCGATGGCACGGTGACAGCAAAACATGCTCCCATTCCGCTGACATTCAGTTTTGGAAGTCCATATTGGCTAGGCTAATGGTGAAGTTGATCGATCACCTGCAGCGTGTTCAGAATGGAAGAAATCAATTGCTTATTGATTTGTGTTATCATGATCACAGCTCACCCAGCCGCCCAGTCTTCTCTGCGGTCACTGTTCTATTACATGGTAGACTTGGTTTAAATGAGCCTCGCTGGTTTGCAGGGCTCTGAGTAAGACTGAAACAGGGTATATTTGAAAGCTCATTTTAGTCCCCCATCTCAGAGACCTTCGTACTCACGTATCTGCCCTCCCCTCTAGATTAAACTAGGCAGAGCTCTGGATGTAGCAGAATGGGTACTTGTATTTCTCAGAAATGCGCCTCATTGACAGACCATCTAAACATCTATTTTGGAAGGTGCTTTTAAATCAACACCATGCTTCTAATTGTTCCTTTGACTGCGGTTTGGTGGTGTTTTTTTTTTTTTTTCCCCCCCTCCTTGTGTTGAGACTACAGTGTGTTTAGTAAGAATAAAAAGGTGGTGTTTCTGTTTCCCTGCTTCTGCAGAGGCTGGAGGAGGTACTTTACAAACACAGTTATTGCCACGGAGACCATCACCTCTCACCAGCCTTTCTCCATCTGTAATCGTGTTATGCGTCTGTGCAAATACCGCAATTGTCTACACAGAAGAGTAATTTTATGAGAGCGTTTAATGCATTTTCAGCCTCTTTTAATGTAATTTTAGCTGCAGGAAGCACGGAGAAGAAGCCAGCAACACGTAAACAGCCAGTTTTCCATAGATCACCAGCAAGCCATGAGAAACGGCAGCAGATGATGGGCTCATTCCAGTGAATAACTTGAAGAAAAAGCATAGGTACCTTTTTAAATGCCTACAGAATCACATTTAGTACCTTTTTGTTGTTATTAAAATCAGTATTAACTGCATTTCTTCAATAATCCTTGTACTTTTAACATTTTCTCTTTGCACAACTGCCACAAATTTTCTATTCCTAAAGCTTTTTTTTTTTTTTTTAAATTTTTAAAATATTTGTCAGGCACAATACTGCAAGTGGCAGCGCTGCAATGAAGCAACAAAAAGCAATCACTAGAGGTGTGGTTTGCAGGAGATAATTACAAACCCCTGCAGGGCTACGAGGCACAGATGAGTGCTTCTGGTATGGTGATTATCTCATGGAGGTGCCTTATTGTTATTATGAATTTCTTTCAGCCCTATGTATAAATAATTTATGTTAGTAAATTACTTTGATCTCTGATGGAAACTGTAAGTTAGTGTTAGAAACTTCCAACTGGGAGGTTCATAGACATTAACCTATTCATGTATAATGCCTCAACACCAATCAAAAGACTCTCTGCATCTAAGCAACTTCATAACTTCATTACATTTAAAGAGGATGCAATGGAGCAGAACGTAAATGACACAGACAGCGCTGGTAACACTTCTTCAGCTTAGAAAAGGCTATTTGAAGTCCTGTTGAGAACGTGGACTTTTTAGAGAATGACTCTAAGTGGCTCCTGCCTGTCTCATGTTTCTTCTCGTATTTGTCAGTAGTCATTTTTGCCTTGACAGTACACTCTCCTAATGAGCTACAGAGAAAAATGCTATTTATGCAGATTACTCTCATTCGCACTGCAGAATCTCTAACAGCGATATCTATCTTAATATAAACATTCTCCACATTTTTGTGGAAGATATTATGAAAAAGTTGATGCTTGCAGCTCTCTTGGTAAAACAATACCAAAATAATGAGCCTCAGTACCATACGCTTTTTCCTAATTGGATCTAAGGCTCCAAAATAGTCAGTAGAGGAAGGTTATAAACATAGTGAGGTGGGTTTCCAACTTCAATACCTGGTTTTGATTGTGGATATTTGCATACGCCAGAGAGAAACACAACAGGATGTGGTTTGTGGGTGAAGACCCAAAATACAATCTTTCACAAATCAAATTTTCAATAAGAGCTCATAATGTTCACTGTATAATTTTCACACCAACCAAAATATTTTAAAACTCTGTGGAGATAACAGGAACAGCATAAAGGCAGGTTATAAGCTAAATTAGAGTCTTTCAAATTCAGGAAACACGGGTAAACTGTAATGACAGAATCTCTAATCCTAATTCCCACAGCTACGGGCTTCAGATGGTTTTGAGGCCATCGTATTCTGTCTACACATGGAGATCTCAAATCCAACAAACTCCTTTTCTTGGCATGTAAACCATGAATACACTAAGCCACAAAGGTGTCACAATAAAACCAATAACAGAATCACATGGATGCAGAAATGGATGACATGGACTGGCCACAACTTCAATTAAGCCACAATAGCAAGTGGCCAGAATTAGCAACCCGTACACATAGCTGGGATCTACAACTGGGAAGATATTGCTCCTCCACACCCCCCAGGACAAATAGGGATCATACTGGGAAAAGGAAATACTGGTTTGTTGGGCTCCCCCCTTTTCTTTAAGCCTGAAACTGTGTTGCCACAGCAGCTGTCCTTAACATTACCTTTTTCAAAGGCACTGAATTTTTTATAAATACACAGTTAAAGAACAAAGCAGGAAATTTCAAACCTGCAATAGGTGCAATCAGGAAAGACAGACAAGCTTTTTCTCTTATGCTTGCAAATCAGGGACCAGGTCACCCCACAATATGCAGACGATTCTGCCACAATTAGGCAAAGGAGTGGGAAGCGAGCAAGAAGCTCTTAAAACTCAGTTTGCATAAATAGGCTAGAAATAGATGGTGCAGCAGGGAAAGATAAAGGAGAAACAGAAAGAGAAAGAAAAGCTGGAGCTAATGTGTCAGCCCATTGTAATAGCACTTTTGGAAACTATCGCATGAATATGTACGCACACCAAGTACCACTGTACCCCAAAGTCTATGAATTACTTTTGGGATAAAGTACTGAGAGTGAAAAGGAGAGGCCTTTTCAATCAAAAGACTGATTACAGAAGTAGCTATTTCAGACTTGCAAAATGTTAACTATAAACCCAGTCAATATAAACTTAAGGACTTTAACAACTAAACCATTTATCTGACAAGCAGAGTAATTCCTTTGCTGTCTAAAAGAATTTCATGCCCCTGAATGGAGCAGCCACGCTGTTATACAGCTAGCAGCAAATAGGTGCTAAATGAGAGAAGGAAGAACCTTCTTCGTGACTGTACCTACTGCATTTTTAAAGAAAATATCTTAAAATAAAACAGACAACAGCCTACTGCATGTTTCCTTATTCAAGGATCAGTCTTTATTTGCAGGAATAACCCACTTGTCTTACAAAATGGAAGTACAGAGTGTTTGCGATAAAAAGCCTCTCCTGTTTGCTTTTACTAGCGTTATTTCAGAAGTGTTTTCATAGGTTACACCCTCTTCAAATGTGCAAACTTGGCCATAAAAGGAAGCTCCCGTTAATGTAAAGTGTTCATTTACAAGCCACATAACAAGTAAATTAAGAAGCAAAGCAAAGTGAAATAGGTTACAGCAAGAGACCTTGGAAGAAACAAGAGGGTTCTTGAGGCAAAGATCCAGAGGGCTCGTTTCGGATGCTGTAAAAAGGGGATCAGCAGTGTCAACAGGCTAAAGAAAAGATGGAAAGGAGACTTATGCTAGGTGAACAGAGAACAGAAATAGAAGCAAAGGTCCATGAGGTAAGTTTTAAAAGGGAGAAGTTTTAGCGCAGACAGGGAACAATCTTTCAAAAGAAGTGAATTTATTAAAGGTATCAGGAGGTGGTATCTGCAGGGATACAGTCATGATATAAAGTAGGAGTGAGGAAGAGCCAAAAGAAATGGTTTAATTGCATATTCCTTTTGACTGATTTTCCTACTACAGTCCTACTCTCGGACTCCTTTGTGATACAACTTCTGTATGCCAGGACTACTTTTTACCTTTGCTTAAAGGGAACAGACCTGGCAGGATCTTTCTGTGGAAATAAAATCTACTTTTTTTTTCTTCCCCCTCCCCTGAACAGCACTACTTGACATAGAAATTCTTCACAAATCTCTGTCTTATTACTATATATATATAAAGTTAGTCGATTGCATTTAACTGCCCTAATTATGCAATATTCTCTAACATAATGGTAAGCTGGACTTGAAAGCAAGTTGGGCAATAATTTGAACCAGTCAATGTTATTAAAAAAAATTAACAAGTCAGGTTTTGTCAGCTTGCTCCTTTTAGTCCTCTTCATTACATTTTTAACTGTTTAGATAAAGCACTCCTGTTACTGCTTTCTAAAAAGCAGAAGAAATGGAAAGAGAAAACACTGTTATTAGTAGTAGAAAATGACACTTCATGGTCATCAGTTTAAAAGCATTACAATCAGCTGCCTCTTGCAAAATGAGAAATGCTGTGGCTGAAGGCACTTGAAATCAAAGATCAGCAGAAATGCACTCTTTGATTTCCAAACAAGTGACCATGCTACCAAACATACCGAGTTCTTAATTAAACAAGAAGAAAATGAATTTCTTAAATAAATGAGAAAGGGAGGAATGCATTAAAAGAAACAGATATGCCTGAACATCATAGTCTGGTTTTCTGTAACTCTGCCTACCCACGGATGCTTGCAGCTGCTCTGCTTTAATGATTGAATCTCGCTCTGTTTTACCACTTGGCTTCTCCTCAGCTCCTGCCTGATCATATTTCTAAATGTCACTCACGTTTATGCAGACCAGTGCACAAAACAAAATTAATTTAACTGAGTGGCACATTAATATTATTACTTTTGACAGCATGGAAAACTTATTAACTATAGCATGTCACAAGGCTAGTCTTCTAGTGAGTAGTCTAAGTAAAACATTGAAAAGAAATGTAATACATTTGAAAGATTTTTTTTTTTTTGGCTTATCAGACACTGTGAGAAGTCAAATCACAAAGCTTTTCCATAACTATTAAAATATTATATGTGCACTGCAGTCACTTTACAGAAAATCCTTGTCCTCCTGTGATAGGGTACAGGAAGCCACAGTACAGTACCCTTGCTTGATTGGAAAACATCTCTTGTAGTAAGTATGGGCACCTTAATGCTTAGTTAATGTAGTTTCTTCTACCAATGGTGTCTTAGTTTCCAAAAGCGATTGACTCCAGAACTTTAGATTATGGATTGAAATTATGGCATATATCTGAAAATGCATCCGTGGACAGCAGAGAACTGTAGTTGAGAATTGAATAAATAACTGATTTCTTACTTGTAACATGTACCACTGGATGTGGTAGCATATTAAAAAGCTGGCATGAACAGAGTCCTTGCTACAATGACCATACGTTATCGATTACTGAAAGACAGAACAAACAGATTAAACAAGCCAGTAAATTGTGAATGATCGGCATGATGGAAAGAGTAATCCTCTATGGATGCTGGTAAATTCTGCTGAAATTCAACTGCCCCAGGAAAAGACTATCAGGTGAATTCAGTGTCCCCATTACTGAAGCCATACAGTACATTTCCATTTTTCCTGCAAGAACTACATGGAGAAATTCAGTGGAATTTTTGGATTACCTTCATAGCCAGCCATCTTCTTCCCTTTCCTCTGTAACAAACTACCAAGACAAAAAGACCTTGGACCTCATACCAGTACCAGCTACATTATAAGTAAATGGTTCCTTTTGCAGTGACACTAACACAGCCTGATTCACTCCACTCCTGTGGATATACGTCCTCCTTTTTCTCATCTCTTGCTTGCTGCAACACCAGTTCAGCTTTCACATTCCTCCATAATATCCCCCAGCACTACCTCCAGCTCCCTTCCATGACCCCAATCACAAACCCCACAAAATACAGCAGCCTCCTCCAAAATGTCCTAAATTGGCAATTAGGCAAGAGGCAGTACATGATGTGGTTGTTTAAAGCCAGAAACTTGCTGGTTAGCTAGCAGCAGGCCAAAAAGAACACGTGAGGACCTGGCACATGCTCAAGGGTTTCTCTGTACAGGGCAAGAATCTGAGTATCTATCCCCTTTCAGCTACTGGTTGCCATTAAATTTTCAGGAGCTTTCTTACCATGCTCCCCAGCTTCCAGGGCAGCATGCAACACAATTCTGGGCCAAAACCAGCTCATACCTTTATTTTCACAAGAATACAACTCAGCCATACAGTCAGGTCAGGATCCTCACTACACTGCAGCCACAGCAGTGACCTGGAAGGGGCTGCAAACCAGAGGTCTGCACAGCAAGCTGGAAAGGAACTGAGTTTGCTAATGAGAAAACCACGGACAGCTGATGTAAGTTAACAGCTGATAGATGAAGTCTTATGCCAAGACAGCTCTCTACCTGTGATTTATCAAGATGAAGAAGACTTCCGCCCAAGTCAATGCCACCTTTTATTTCCATCCACTCCTTCTATGCTACAAGCAAAGGCAGGATTTGAAATCTCTTTCTGTATCAATGCTCTTCATTTGCTAAGTTTTCTTACATTGTCCTCTTTTGCTAATTTCTGTACTGGAGATCTTTCCAGAGCATCAGAACTTCCCAAAAAATATGAGATGGGGTAAAGGATATGCAGCTGGAAAAGAGGCAAGCTGAAAGCTCTCAGAAAAGCTGAGGCACTCTTGCTCTAGTGCTTCCTAGTTTCAGGGAAGTCAGAAATATGTAAAATACTCTCTCAGATAATTTCAATATTTTTGTCTTTGGTTCCAGCTGAAATGAAGAAACTAATACATGCCCCCTGTTACAGTCTCTTGCATTTTAAGTTTTAAGTTCAGCTTGTTAAATATTTGTGCTCAGTTCAAGAATGAGTTCCTTCTATCTAGTGCTATTTATTCAAATATATTGGCTTACTCTTACCCAGGCTCATATCCACTTCTTAAAGTAAGCATTCAAAAATATATTTTTATGACACTACTGAAATAAATTCAAGTTTTTGGATAAATACATACTGGCAAGAACCACTTTTATTACTCCACTTCCCCTGGCTATTTCACTTTGAGAAACTGTCTTAACACATTCTTTAGGAAGACAAGACAGCTCATCAAAGGTCATCATAGCAATCAGTACCACACACTGAATTTCATTAATCTCTTCAGTAAAAAGAAAGAGGTCACTGCAGTCATCTATAAAAATCTAGGAAAGACGACTGTACTTATCATGAAATCTCTGGCTCAATGATGTTCACTTTTAATAAATCTTAGACCACAAGGGAAATTCCAGAAGACTGGAACAGTGCTAATATTAGCCCATCTTACTCAAAAAAGGAAAAATGGGATGAAGGCAGAATCTATCAGCCATTTGCCTTTTATCAAACCCAGATGAAACAAAGGAAGAACTCATAAAAGTTTGCATTAATGATGGTTTAAAGGATATGGAATATAATGAATGTGCAGTCGCATGGCTTTATAGAAAATAGGTCTTTTCAACTAAAACCAGATTCATTCTTTGATAAGATTGTAAATTTGGCTGATGAAGGAAACATGCAGAACTTTTTTTTGTTCTGTTTAAGGTCTACTGATGTTTTTATAAATGTGAAAGACATTCTGCTGATAAAGTAAGCAGGTGATACAAGAATTAACATAATGGTAAATAATGGAACAGTTTGGTCAGACAGAAAGTGCTAAATCACTTAGCTGTAACCAGTCACACAGAGTACATTTTCATATGGCCAAAAGCAAAAATTCTACATCATAAGACAAAGAACTCAAGACTATTTCTAGGTATCTACTGAATCAGGAAATATATGTGACAAGGCAGTGCCTCCTGCTGAGGATTTAGGGTCATAAGTTGCAGACCATAAACTCCTAGCGTAATGCTGTGCAAAACACTCAACAGTAGAAGTGAGCAGAAGTAGCTGGTGACTTTGGCTGTCTGGCAAAGATATAAAGTATACTGCACACAGTCCTTGTGTACATATGTTTTTTTCTAAGATGCTGAAAACTACAAAAAAGGTAAAAAGTCACAACTCTTATTGGAAAAATGGTGAAAAAGCCTGATCATGAAAAACATAAAAGATGAATTTTTGCAGCTTTCTGAAAAGAGGATTGGAAGTGACTTGATTACAGTGCATAAGTACTGTAGAGAAGAGGAAGCATCATGTATTAAATGGCTTGAATCTACTGAAGAAGGGCATAACAAGAATGAATGACTTGGAGTAGAATCCAGTAACATCCAAATAACAGATAAAGTACACATTTTTAACAGAGAGAGAGAGTAACTGCTGAAGCTATAATGGATGTGTTATTTTCTCTATCTACTGATGTCTTAAAATCAGTAACTGGCAACTCTTTGAGTTTGAAGACCCTCTAAAAGTTTTCCAGCAGAGGTGCAAAGCTGCCTATAATGAACGCTGGTCTACTGTCAGCAGCCTTCTCTTCGTAACCTTTGTCAGCAGTCTTGCAAAGAATTTTCCAGTGGAATTTCCACAACATTCTGATTAGATGATATTAAAATGTGTCATGGGAGACTTGGTTTTGGTGAACTTCCATTAAAAACATGCAGGACAATGCTGAAAGTCAGGATGCCATGAGGAAGTCTGAGCTTTTGGAGTTTGTGGTCGATGGCCGTGCAGCCAGGACAAAATGCCATGGGCTGAGACTCAGAGGGTTTCTAGCTCCTTGCTCTAAAACCAAGCAAGGTCTAACTTCCAAGTTAGTAAGCAGGTTTCCTTGTGCCACCTTCCTCCCAACCTGGCACAGAGGGAACACTACTATCTCCTGGATGCTGCCTGTTTCCTAGATTGAGTTAGATTATAGGGGGTTCTTTAAAATGTTCCTTGAAGATCTAGGAGTCCTCCAGATTTAGGGCAGACAACCTCACCTCATTTAGAAAAAGACCCAGGTTAATCAGACATTGTAGTATTTCTAAACAAAACAAAGGTTTTTGAAATGGGAGATTTTTTTTCTGAAATAAAATTCTAATGTTAGCTAGTCTAGGTTCAATGCAAATAAAATAGATCAGATTTAAAGACCTGTCATTCTCAGTGAGTTTTAAGAGCTCGTATAGTGGTGCCTCCTGGCAATGAACCTAAGGCTAAGAGTCTAAGGAGCATATCCCAGTGTTTATACACAAGATATTCATAGCTCTATATGCAGTGACTGTGCTTGAGGCTGATTAACAGCTAGTTTTCATCATAGGGAACAAATAAACAGGGAAGTTTCAGAGCCTTAAATTCTTACATAATGTGACTGGGGTTTGTGTTCACAGGAATTTATGCCAACTCTAGAACTCTCCAACTGAAATCAAGCAGAAAGCCAATATTCTCAAGGCATTCTGGAACATATGACTGTTGCAGCAAACCTAGCAGAGCTAAATTAAAATCTGTTCTCATTTGCAATTATCATATATCAGAAAATATTAATTTTTGGATTTTTTAATTTTAAATGTAAAAGTTGTAACTTCCAATACACTAAATGTGGATATTTTTCCTTTAGGCTGATGGATAAAACTAAAAGCATACAGTTCTCCATTGAGAAATCAACTAATAGTTTAGTATCACAGACAGACATTCTGAAGAAATAATCATGTGTTTAAGAGATTTTAAATGATTTAAAGGATATGTAGAAAAGTATGATTCTGTATCTAGAGAAACATCATCACTTGCTGTATCAAATTGCAGTAAGACAAATTGGCCCTCATTGTAAAAAAAGAGAGGATGGGGAAGCATGTGTATATTTGGATTGTACATGAAGTTACAGGTGGGTTTTTTTGGAGGGCTTTGACATACTGTCATATGCAAGTTAATGTTTAAGAGTGGTAGAAAAAGAAAATGCAGGGATGAAAATTTGCTGTGACATGAAAGAAATCATGGGTTACAGAGATGTAGAATAGAATAGAATAGTTCAGTTGGAACAGACCTGCAACAACCATCTAGTCCAACTGCCTGAGCACTTTGGGACTGACCAAAAGTTAAAGCACGTTACTAAGAGCATCGTCCAGATGCCTCTTAAAGGCTGACAGGTGTGGGGCATCGACCACCTCTCTAGGAATCACAGAATCACACAGAATCACAGAATGGCAGGGGTTGGAAGGGACCTCAGGAGATCATCTAGTCCAACCCTCCTGCTAAAGCCGGTTCACCTAGAGCAGGTTGCACAGGACACCATCCAAGTGGGCTGCCTGTTCCAGTGTTTGACCACCCTCTTGGTAAAGAAATGCTTCCTAATGTCCAGTCTAAACCTCCCCTGACACTGCTTTGAACCATTCCTACCATACCAGGGAGAAGAGCTCAGCACCTCCCTCTCTGTTTCCGCTCCTCGGGAAGCTGGAGAGAGCAATGAGGTCTTCCCTCAGACTCCTTTTCTCCAAACTAGACAAGCCCAAAGTCCTCATCCACTCCTCACAGGACATGCCTTCCAGCCTTCCAGCCCTGTCACCAGCTTGGTTGCCCTCCTCTGGACGCATTCAAGGGCCTTCACATCCTTCTTCTGCGGGGCCCAGAACTGCACACAGCACTTCAGGTGAGGCAGCACCAATGCTGAATACAGTGGGATCATCACCTCTTTTGAAGGGCTGGTTATGCTGCATTTGATGCACCCCACGACACGGTTTGCCCTCTTGTGCTGTGGAAGAACCACATCTCTTACTTTGTGCTACCAAATTGTAACAGTTATACCTATTTTCTGTACAAGAAGTACAAACAAAAAAATTAAGAGTAATCAAAATTAATTGAAATGACCCACATCTCCTGGAAAACGTGCCTGCTCTAAATCACCGCAGAAAATTAATGTTTGACCTGAGTGATTAACGTGAGAGTCTGAATGAATAAAATCACTTTCGGCATAATCCACTGCTATCTAATTCTGGGCTGGGCATTAACAGACAGGGGATGTCAGCTGCAGACCTCAGGGCACTCACGTGAAAATGAGCTACTGCTGGTTTTGAAGCCTGAGCTTCACTCACCGACAGAGATCCTCCCGTCAATTTTCATAGTTATTGAAGAAGATACAGAAAAACAAAGGTAAATAACTGGGTTCCAGACAACCCAGTAGGTCTGAAGATTACCAGAAGCAATTTAAGTAGCACCCAAAATAGGTTAAGGATCTAATGGGACGCTCACTGCCATCTATACCATTGAGAAGCTGCAGTGCCGTCTTCTATGCCGGTGGCATCAAAAGCAAGTTATAAACCCCACGTAATGGCAATCATCTAGGGAATGACTTAGGTTAGAAATTTATGGCAAGGTGTCTATCTAAGGCGAAGAGATTTGAACTCAAGGTCAGCCACAAGTGGAAAAATGCACTAGAGAAGGGTTCCCAAATTTAGTTGCCATTATCAGTGATGGTGGAAGTATCAGTAACTCCTAATTCTGTTCTGTTGTAGGTGAATGCATCCAGCCAATCAGGCAGCAATAACATACCACTTTGAACTCTCTTTCTCATTGCTAGTTTGGAAACTCCTGCCTTTGGCACTATTTCTATAATTGTAATTGCAGACATAATGCTCAGGGAAAATGTCTTTGGCCTCCATGTCACTGGATTCAGTTTCAAGTATTGCTCTTCATCTAGTGCTTGGCCAGCGAGAAGCACATACAAGTAATATCTGGGTTCAAAAAGGAGATGAGAAATGAATTTCATCTGCGCATTGACGATTGTAGCTCAAAGTGAGTTGTAGCTCAAGTAGTTCTGGGGCAGCGACCATACTCAAGCCCTCCACAGAAAAAAAATCCTACTCTGGAAACTCTTGTCAATGGAAAGGACAGAACAACCACAGTACTGCTCCATCCACATAGTGAATGAGCCAGCCAGGCAGCCATCTGAAACAAAAAGTCCCCGTTAATGCAATTAAAGGCCACTCACAAAACTGTGAAAGTCCCCACAAAAGCTTCCATCACAGAAGATGCATCATGGCAGAAAGATGGATTTCTGCTCCGTACTCAGGTCTACATCTTGCGTGCAGATATAAACGCAGAGTGAGAATATGCTGAGAAGTGAGGAGGTGGAGTGGTTCACAGAAGTTTGATCTCTGGTCAACAGAGATACTAAAAAGCAAAATTCGTGTCCTCTACCTCTGAAAAACATTAGCATAAACCCAATAAAAGCCTAATACCACAAAACTGAAAATACAGTATTATGTTCTAGATTCTAACTGTGATTTCTCTAAAATAAGGGCATTTGGTGCTAATTCCTGTCACAGGTACAATGCAAAGTGCTTCAAATGCCAGCTAAGCTCGCTGTTGAACTAAACTGAAACACAACAGCCTCTGAAAAGAGGTTAAATGTTTACTATGGTAATCCCTGACATGGTCTAAATTGGTGTTTAAGAGCTGACAGAGGAAAAAAATGAAGAAAATGACAAATCCCTTACTTTCTCAGACCACTATTCCTAAATTTTTGTCTTTAACCTTTTCAAAAATACATCCTTCTCTGATGGTTCTGGAAACGGAGATTTTTTACTTCTATGTGGAGTGGGCATAACAAAGTGAGGAGACCAGCGTGGCATACTACATCTCAACCTTTTAGGGAAAAAGCTGTTGTCTTTGTGAGAGCTGCTCTTTCCTTGTGACTGTTAAAATGCTGGTCTCTGTTCTGAAGGTCCTTCTAATGACACTTATGATGGAGTATTTTGATACAGCCGTCTTACAGCTTCCCTTAGCTCCCGATCCTGGTTTGTAACAGCAATCAGATAACGATTTTTGTCACTGTCAGTTTGCAAAGGGAGGGAGAAAGGGAAATAAGGTATTACCCTGGACTGCTGCAAAGCTTCTGCCTAGAATTCCAGCAAGAAATGAAGTTTCTGCCTCTGGATAATGCATTCACTGATGCTGGTAGTCAGAAAAACAAGTAAGCGCATAAAAGTCCAGGTGGAGAACAATGCAGGAAAATTTCATATATAGCATGTTCTGTTGTCTTTTCATACTAATCAGCTGATTCTGCAGATGCATTTGCAATCCCTTCCAGATTACAGAGCTTTATCACTGGGAGTGCTCTGCGATTATGGCTGAATTCCCTGTTTTCCCCCTCCAAAAGATCTCTTCTTAGTGTAGCTTTAGCGCCTTCCCTTTGGAATATACTTTAACCCATGCCAATGACTGATACATCAGCTATCTGAATAAATCACTTGCAGGTACATGGAGAATATCTTCAGCATCTAAGTGATATAAACTCTGCTTAGGCCTTTTAAAGAAGAACTTTAAGATGATTTCAATCCCTCTCAGCTTCATTCTCAAAATCCTACAAAAACGTGATTCACAACATTGCTTTCCAAATGCCACTGTATGCTTAACATCCAAGTCCAGTGCTTTTGAACTCCTTGGCTGGTCTGGTCTCTCTCCTCTATCAAGGATTTTAAAATATCCTATGCTTGACCAATAAAAGATCACACAATAACTTTAAGATGCAGAGATGGGGAATTGTCCACTATTCCTTCCTTGTAACTTTCTACAAGGTCTTTAGGAATATGCCTTGTCTAGAATCGACATTATTGTCATTATTATTATTTTGTGTATGGATCCTTAGATGCTTAGCACCAAGTGTAGGATCTACTTTGTCAGCACAGTTTAACCTCAGGATGCCCTTCCACACTTGAAAGTCAAATGGTAATAAGTATGTTTGTGACAAATAAGCAATACGAGTTTTTCTGATCTCAGAATGAATACTGTCCAGAAATAGAAGGGCCCCAGGAGAGCCCAAATTTGCCACTGAACTTCTCCTTCTTGTCTACTGTCCCTCTGTATTTGAAAGTAGTATCTGTAAAGCCAGACAGTCTGAGATGAATCAAGACAAGTTCCCTTTTGATTTCAAGTAAGCCAATTACATTCCTTTTTGTTATAACACAAGAATGCCTCTGACCTCCTAAGGTAGGTGTCTTTTCCAGAGAGGGAGTTAAGAAAGAGAATACTCAGCAAAGGTATATAGTGGGATTGTTAGCAGTTCGAGTTTGAAAGGCAAAAAAAGAAATGCGTAATTCTAATAGCTTGAAACAGTACCGTAACCGCTCTACTTGAGTCATATGGTCTTACTTTTAAATCACAACATTTCAACATCTTAGTTTCAAGCTGAAGACCAACTAATTAACTGCTGAAGAATTTCAAATCGGGCTTGCTCGTTCTCAAACTTAAGCCACCTCCCTCATATTAAGAACCTCTGTTTTGTTCCCTGTCTCACTACCAAATTCAGCTCCTCTGCAGGACAGCTGTTGCATTTACATTCAGCATTGTGCACTTAAGTGGATGTATGTGCAGCATCGTGCATTTACTGTATGTAACTCTGCCACAAAATCTGAAAATTAAAAAACCCCTTAGATTTAACGTTTTAAACTTTCAGTTGGGTGTAAGATGAAGTGAACTTGATAAAACTTGAACACCAAGCAGCAAACATAGTGATTCAATATAATATGCAGCTAAATAAAGCATCTTAGAATTTGCCTGACACTTTGACAGAATTTCCATAGGGATAATGTTACTTCCTTTTGCAAAGCACTGTGCTATCTGCAAAGCTGTATAAGAACTAAGTGTTATTATTAGAGATGGGAAAGGTCTGTTAGATCATCTGTCCATCTCTGGTATAACAGAAAATGACGGTGATTTGCTGCTGTGATTTGAGTGACATTTGTAGAAATGTCCTTTCCTCTTAACTCTCTGCAAGTTTCAGTGCTGAGGATTCAATAAGCTGGACAGCTTACTAACTTTATCACTCTCCAACTTCTATGAAGCATACTGAGGTATTAAATATACTCATACAGGCCCACTTTGCCATCTCCTTCCTTCAACTTTTAGTTTTCAAAGACAAAGGGAAGAACAAACTGCATGAATAGCACACATGTCAGGCTAGTCTTCCACTCCCCAGCTGCAGACTGCTTCCATCTTACCCATCTGCAAGGCAGTATTGTAGCATCATATTGCAGATGACACCAAACTGGGTGGTAGTGTTGATCTGCTGGAGGGGAGGAGGGCTCTGCAAAGGGGCCTGGACAGGCTGGATTGATGGGCCGAGGCCAACTGTATGAGGTTCAACAAGGCCAAGTGCCGGGTCCTGCACTTTGGTCACAACAACCCCATGCAGCGCTACAGGCTTGGGGAAGAGTGGCTGGAAAGCTGCCTGGTGGAAAAAGACCTGGGGGTACTGATTGACAGCCGCCTGAATATGAGCCAGCAGTGTGCCCAGGTGGCCAAGAAGGCCAATGGCATCCTGGCCTGTATCAGGAATAGTGTGGCCAGCAGGAGTAGGGAAGTGATTGTGCCCCTGTACTCGGTGCTGGTGAGGCCGCACCTCGAATACTGTGTTCAGTTTTGGGCCCCTCACTACAAGAAAGATGTTGCCTTGCTGGAACAGGTCCAGAGGAGAGCAACCAAGCTGGTGAGGGGTCTGGAGCACAAGTCATACGAGGAGCGGCTGAGGGAACTGGGGTTGTTTAGTCTGGAGAAGAGGAGGCTGAGGGGAGACCTGATCGCCCTCTACAACTACCTGAAAGGAGGCTGTAGTGAGGTGGGGGTTGGCCTCTTCTCCCTGGTAACAGATGATAGGACGAGGGGGAATGGCTTGAAGCTGCGCCAGGGCAGGTTTAGGCTAGACATTAGGAAAAACTTCTTCACCGAAAGGGCTGTCAGGCTCTGGAATGGGCTGCCCAGGGAGGTGGTGGAGTCCTCATCCCTGGAGGTATTTAAAAGAAGGATAGATGAGGTGCTTAGGGACATGGTTTAGTGGTGGGATGGCAGTGCTAGGTTAACGGTTGGACTCGATGATCTTAAAGGTCTTTTCCAACCGAGGTGATTCTATGATTCTATGATTCTATGATTCTATGATCTCTCCCGCTTGGGATTGTGCAACATGTAGGAGAGAAGCTGTTCTCCATCTTGCTGGTGTTTTCCAGCAGACTTCCATCCAAAATACACTGTCACAACCCACTGTGATACCAGCATGAAACCATCATGTAACCTATCCGTGGTGGATGCCTGATCAGATAATGCACAAAGTCTTATCTGGAAGATATATAAGAACCAGGACCCTAAGAGGTCTGCAGAGCTCCTGGTGGTGGATACTGGCAGGTTGAAGATCCTTCTCCTTGTGGATGAAGGCTCTGCTTCTCCACTGCTTTCAAGGGAAAGAATTGTTTCTGCTCTTCCTTATAGTCCCTAAAATTTGTTGGAATGTTTGCTAGAACAGGTTTTCAGTTTAAGTGCCAATATAACAAAATGTCTGGAGGGAAATCAGTTGAAGTATGCAGAAGATGACTCTCAGTATGATTCACACTGCTGTGAGCAAAGAAGAGGTCTGTCTGGCCTTCTGCACTGGAGTGATAACGGATATTGGATGCAGTGTGTACTCAGATAAAGTTAATGGCAGTGACATCTGGTAGATGACACAGAGGAGTAAACTCTTATCATCTGTTTTTTAACACTCTGTGCCCAAACCATTATATGTCAGGCTCGGTAAAAGTGAATAATCTTTCAGTATCTACCACTCTTCCCTCCTATGCTCTCAGTCATATGAGACTGAAGGACTGCTAGATAAATCACCTCCATATATTCACAAGGACAGCAGAGCTAAAAGCAGCCAGGAAAAAAGTATTCAAGGTATGCAGCTCATTAGTAAGTGGCCTCCCCAATATTTAGCAATCATTGTACAGACTTGTACATTCCAAAAGCCCTCTCACAGTCAGAAAAAATGCTTACATAAAGCCTTGTACCTTCAAAGTGCTTCACCAACATAAATATATTAATAAGACCTTTCCCAGAAGAGAATGCAGTGTCAGAGAGGTGCCATTCAAATGGCTGGGCCATGAGAGGTAGAGCTTCAAATATTTCATTAAACCTTTATCCTCTGCCATCAATTTCAAGCCCATTTAGAAAAAAGGATGGAAAGTACAGTGGAGCTTTATGAGCAAAAAGAAGAGTAACTGCTTGTAAAATGATTTTGCCCTCTGTGATTGCAGTGTTAATTAAATTGTATGTTCTGTGATGCGCATCAACAGAATTCTACATAAAGTGGAATAAAAATAAGATTTTTATCCTCAGTTTGACTGATGCCACCTAGATGGTTCTTTCAAAGTGACTGGTGACAACTGCCACTGATGTGCTTTGGTATGCATCTTGTTTTGGGGTCATAACGAAAACATTAAGGATAGTTTGGCATCTGATACTTAATTGCAAACGTATGTAGAATTCTAGTTAGTGCTAGATTGTTAAGAACTGACAAACTTACCTAAGTGCTGTAAGGGCAAAAAAGGAAATAAAACATGTCATTCTTCAAACACTAGGGATTACATACAGATGTGCTTTTCAGGGACAAATTAATTGTGCAATTATAACATGTAGAATAGTCTACAAAAGATTTTTTTTTGTAGTAATAGAATTACATTTGTCATACATTTTTTGATGAAATCCAGTTGCTTAGGCTTTAATTCAATTTTTGTCATGTTTTCTTACAATTAGTAAGCCAGACTGCCATATCATGTTCACGATCACTACCAAGATACAAGCACGTGTCTGTTTCCACACATCTGGCCTAGGTAAATCACGTTAGCCTTTGTATGCGCAGTACTGTATTTGCTAATTCTGAAGCCAGGGTACTTCTTGGTCACAGCTATATCTGCTATGAATTCTGCAATGTCTGCTGTGTCAGCTGATAACAGGTTCATGGAGATAGGACCTCTCTCATCCCTCTCTGTCCCCTACTTATTATCACATAAAATGTACTAGAATTTATTTTGGCACCTTTACTGCGGAGCAGAGGCTGGAACATCAAAGATGGTAAGGTACTTGGCCGTAGTCAAATATGGAAATATGAATGGCATTTCATGTGAAACACAGCTCCCGAATCACTGTTGTAACTCTCTTGGTTGTTGCTAGAGATTTCTTTTCCAAATTGGGCTAAGCGATTCTTTGAATAAGGCTCAAGGTATATATAACAGAGTAGAGGTTCCACAACAGAGCAAAAATAAGTGAAGACCTTTTGAATTAAATATACTTGGCTTACCTACATCTTGAGTAACTGGTTTCTGTGGAGTCATTTTTTATTTGTACAGTTTGCTCAGGAGCTGTTGTAGAAAAGCTACAACTAGTATTATAGAAAACTAAGATTAACAAAGTCTCCAACTAACCTAAGTTATGATATTTTCCCATGTTTATTGGATACCTTGCATGCTTCTGAGCATAGAACTCCTGCATTATGAACAAATATTTAGGGAGTTGGTGTAAGCACAGTTTTTCATGATGTTTTCATAGGATCATAATGCCTAGCTTCTTATAAATAAAAAAAGCCATGCATTGGTAGCAACTTCAGAAAGGCCCTATCAAAAAACTTCACAAAAATGACAATGTTTTTTTCTGCATATATTGTACCTGAAATTTGAAGAAAGGTGAGGGCAGAGGCTCAAATGGGAACAAAGTAAAGCTTGTTTCTTCTAGCTAACATGACTCTCATGCAAATATATTTGCAAATGACAAACACATGTAAAAATATACATCTGTCAATTAACTTGGGCTCAGAAAGCACAAATAAGGTACAACCTAGATTTCATCTCTACTGCGAACTTTTCTAATATCCAAATACTTTAAGAATTATTTATTTTAATTACCTCCTCCTGTTTTAATAAAAAGTTCATTCCAAGTCAGAATGCATTTCTGGGAGTAGCTCACACTGTTCAATATCTATTTCAAGCAACATTATCATTGTTTTGCATTAGCAGGATATGAACTTTATGAAGCAACCAAGCGACTGAGTCAGGTCTTATTGCGGACATGAGCTAGAAAACTCAAGAGGCAATGTTCCATGCCACACGACAGATGAAACCCCACGCTAATCTATACCATGTTATCTGCCAGCTGCATATGAGGATATCATTGTTTATGTTCTAAAAGCTTGAAGTTATACTAAAAAGGTAAAGTTTCAATTTGGCCTTGGCTTATTTTATGTTTTGAAAGAGAAAAACATGAAAAACTTTGATATCACACACAGTAGTGCAATAAAAGTCCAGTCTGATACTTAATAAAGTTTGGAAGGATTAATACACTCTGATTTCCCATTTCTAGCTTTCTGGTATGCTGAGGCTTTAAAGGAACATGGCCCTTGAACTGCAAACTTCCCTTTTCTCTTTTTTTTTCATTTTCATCTTTAGCACTAAGAAAAAAGCCCCATATAGCATGGGTACCAATGATGTCACATGCAATAAGAGAGCCCTGCAAATGCTGTAGCTATGAAACAATGCCATGCACAATAGTCTTGATGTAGTGGCTTTCAAATCAGTACACAGCAGACAAAAAGCCATCTGAAAATACAGTCTTTAAAAACAAACACACAAAAAGGCAAGACTGAAATCTACCATATCTGAAAAGCTGAGAAAGCTGCATGGCTCAGCATCTGCTGAATTTTTCACAACTTGTAGTCTAAATCCAGTATTCAGGCTTTTGTCACTTGTATTAAGGAAATATTCATCCAGAGATTGTCCCTTTAATTACAGAAACTAAGGTTCGAATCCAAAGCCACTTATTAGCTAAATTAGACAACGAGGAACTCAGATTCCTTCTTCTTCCACCAGAGAATTGAAGCACGCTGTGCACTCTGACTATTATGAGTGGGCAGATATTATCTAGCAATCAAAAGGAAAAATAATGTAAAACTGAGTAGAAAATGGTCTCATAATAAGTAAAAAGGTGGATGTGCCAGTATGAACAACCTCACAGGATTCACAATTTAGTGATGAAACATTTCCAAAAAGTGTCTCGTGTATATGTAGCACTGTACCTATTAAGTAAAGAACCCATGGGGTGTTGGCACAGAGAGGAAAATAAAAAAGGTGATTAATATTTGAGTGAGATGCTGTTCCAAGGCCCTTGTCAAATGCATAATTCTAATCGATGGATATAAAACTGTAAGGTATTTCAATGAAAACCTACCATTATTTTCATGCACAATAAGATGCCTTTAGATGCAAACATTGAGAATGATTAGGGCCACAAGGAAGCCTAAGTGCACACCGCTCTTATAATTCAAATGCAAATTCTATGTACCCAAACTGCATCAATTCAAGAAAAAGTCAAACTCATGAAAACTTTCTAAATATGTTGCGTAAAGTATCAGAAAGATTGAAAATAGGATTAGCAAAGGAGAATGTACCATTCAGTGAGTATTGGAAAAGATGCTTATCAAAAATTTATCAGGCAAAGTAAGTCTGAGAAATGCTGATAACAGATGGGAGCTGTCCTGGCAAAAAAAATGTTGCTGGTTTGACTCTTTCTCTAGCTGAGGATATAAGTGTCCTGGGGGGAAAAAGAAAAACGTCTGATTTTTCTTACCTCTTCCTTCTCTGCACTTTGCAAGTCCCTCCACTCCTCAGTGACATGACCGAAGTCCACTGTGTTCATCGCAACCTTATATTCCCCAATGATATCATGTTTGGAGAAACGATCAAAGTCGTAAACTGCCATCACTAAAGTTTTTCCACCCAGCTCAGAGTATGGCACCTGCAAAGAAGAGAAAATGACAAACTCCGTATCTGAGACAATAAAGATCGGTCCACTACAATGCAAATCTATTTCTTTGGTTTATCAGCTGTCATCTCAGGTAAATTGAACTGCAGAGGAAATTATGAGGTGTATTTGTTTCAGAGTCACCAGATGCAGTGTTTTTTGAGACCAGGCTCTGGCACTCGATAGAACAATGTGGCAGCTCACTCATCACTCCATGGGTTTTTCTCATTCTACTTCAAATGATTTTGTAGGTGATGAAACTGAAACAGGAAGCCCAATTATTTGCACTGAAGACACATGAACTTTTCACACAATGGTGCCTTTCCCTCAATAAATCAACTGCCATCACTCACAAACGGGTAGCTCCCAGACTGCTGAAAAAACCAGAACCGGCTTACTGTATCTGACACAAAGTAATTAGACACTAAATAGTTCTCTTACAGTACCACTACCTATTACCATGGCATATTTTTCATCATTATACCTTTCACACTGTAGATACTAAGGTGCTTTCTATGTCACAGTGTACAGCTAGAAATTGTGCTGGCAGAAGGCCAAGTTCTGACTAATTCTCCAGCTGTTCTGATGTGTTTTGGACAGATGCTGTGAGTTAGGATGCTTATGAGTCACATTTTTAATATTCAGATGAAGATGCGCCGTTCAGGTAAGCTACACTTGAGTGGCTATCTGGAGAGGTCTGATTTAGGAATTTTGGATTTACACTGAACACTTGGTCAATTTGAATATGTTCTGCAAGTAGAAATGGTTTCCGTGGGCTTCAGTAACATTTCTCTATTAATTGTCTATATAAAAAGAGAAAAGAAAGCGTGGCATTATCATTGGCCTTGTTAACCACTGTATGTTCCGGTCTGATTAAACCCTAGGACTGCTGTCTTTTGTTACTGTTTGGCTTCCACTTGCCTTTTAAAATACTTACTAATACCATGAGTTGTTTTTCTTTTTCATAACTTGTTATATAATGTTTAAAAGGAGCTCCAGCTCCAGCTTCCATTACCAAGTACAATAGTTTCAGTGGGTACACGGTTGTGTATTGAAGCAAACACTATAGCAAAATCTATTTTGATTCTGTAAATTATTTGTAGCTTCTAAAAAGCTATAGAAGGCAAATGTATGTGGAAGGCAACCCCCCGAATAATTTCACTTTTATTTTTACGCAGCCCCAACAAGAGGAGAAGACAAATGTTCTGAAGTTTCTTTCTCTGCCAGTTTACAATACCGCTTAATGGATCCTAGTCATCTGGAATGCACGAGAAGACTACATTTATCATTATTTACCATTTTTTTATCATTAACTTGACCTCAGCAAAGCTTATTTTAGCTACTTTCCTTTTTAAGAAGATCTAGTGGCAGCGCTTCCTCCATTCATTACCTCTAAAGCAGCCTCAGCCTACAGCTTTGTTCAGGACACCCGAGGATGCCCTTAGCTCTTGAGAAGGATCGCTCCCTCTCCCTGCTCTCTGCTCTGCGCAGAGATACTCAGCCTCTTGACTTAATGCAGGTGAGACCTTGGTAGAAGGACACGTATAGGAGTGTTTTTCTGGCACAGATGTGCTGCTCCTCCAGACATGAACCTGCATCCCGCTTTGAGCCTGGGGAGGACCACCTCCCTCTGCCAGACTGGTGGAGTCTAGCTAGGATTTCCCAGTCTCCTTTTGGCAGCACAGTGCGGGTATACAGTTCAGACAGCTGGAGCCCGACGAACACCTGCACCCTGGGACAGCACCAGGCATGTCTGGGAAAGAGCAGTGAAAAGGGGACTAACATAGGGAACCACCCAAAGACAAGAAGGAATGGGGTCCTGGGCTCAAGGTGCAATACAGCAGAAACATAACCCATCTCATCCCCACTAGCCCTTCTTTGGGAGGAAGGCAGGCAGCTCACGGCTCTGCCCTGGGGGAAGGGAAGAAGAAGGCTCTGAGCTGCCTGGTGGGCAGCTCTGCCAAAGTGAGAGATGGGAAGGATGCCAACAGAAGCCGTGCACCACCTAAGCGGGTCACAGAAGTAAGGCTCTGCCCAAGTAAACGAGATATTGCCAGTAGTTCCCACGGAAGTTATTAATTACAGTTGCGGCACTAGTTAAATCGTCACTTGTCTTTTTCACTGTAGTCCCCAGAACAATGACAGTACTTGGCCTGCTCCGTTGGTTTTCTCTTGAGTACAGGCCACAGTACCCAGGGGACGATCGGTACCACGTTGGGGTGCTCCTAAACACTCGGTCAGGTCTTGCGTGGAAAGCAAACTTTCTTCTGGGGCATAAAATTTGAATATTAAAGATGTGACTTAAAACAAGTGGATACTGTAGCCCAGGAGTGGATGACCTGATTTATAATTTGTGCTTTTGTCTTAGATGACAGCGTTATTGGTTCTTTCTTTTATTTTGTGAACTGCAAGGGAATCTGTAATTTATAACTCTGTTTTCTTTTAAATACTCTCTTAGGAAAGCTCAACAAAAAAATAACTCCCCACAAAAGATTATTTTTATGAACATCTTCAAGGGGAAAAATAAGCTTATATATGCAGTAGTAGTTCTGGCCTCCAGGGATATCCTTCTCATTGAATGATTACATAGCCTGAGTCTTTCACTGTTCCTGTTTTCAATCTGTAGCTGTCATTATAAGATTGGGCATAGAGAGAAAGGCCTAAAGTAACAGCACAGGAATGTATATTAGGATAAGCCCTATGAAACACGCTGTATAGTATTCCTTTATCATATTTAACTGGGGTTTAGGTACAGCTACAGTTTTACAAAAACACTATTGATAGATACTATTGGAATGACTTAGATAATGCAACATAAGGCTTGGCTACATTTATTTAATTCCTATGTTATTAAACCCGAGACATGATTTCTTTTCATATGTAAAGTAGCATGGCAAAGAATTGCTATGACAAAGTCTAGCAATATTAATCTGCCATATTGTCCTTCATCCATTTACCTTCCTCAAGTTTTAATTTATTTTTGAGAGGAAAAGAAATGGTATACTGAAATTCATAAATCAGACTACAAAGATATTTAAAGAAAATGCTGGTCTCATGAAATTCACCTGACATTTGTCAAAGTGTCACTGTTTGCTGACTTCCTTGTTTTATCCAGGCATAAAATACGGATCAGATTGACATATATCAGGACAACTGAAGTGCCTAAAATCAAACTGTGCCTTTTACACCTACTGAGGTCTGACCCTATGTTATACCGTTTTCATCATAAGACAGAATAGCAGAATTTTCTACAACATGAAAAATCACTGTGCTGCAGTTACCAATTAACTAAGATGTCTAACTTTGTAGCCAAGGACGAGATATATAGTGGTTAAATAAAAAAGTTTCAATAATTATGAAAAAAATACCTTGAATGTAAATTGTTCATTGAAAACAGGGTTAAGGGTCTTTCTGTGGACTTTTGTCTCATATTTCTTCTTCTTATCAGGCAGCAGGAAAACTTTCACATAGGGATCAGATGTACCACCCATATCTAAAGCAGGCAGCTCAGCTGCTTGAATAATCCCAACCAGAAGCTGAAAAGAGAGAAAATCGGCAGAATGAAATTTCAAATAGAAATTTATAAAAAAAACCTCTTAACAGAGAAATACACATGCAGGCTCTATTTCTGGTCTATCTATGAAAAACTATTTCCCCAACCCACCCTCCCCTCTTCAAGGAAGGCAAATGAAGCAACACTATAGACTTTAGAAAACCAATTATGGCAGATGCAGACTGTACAAAGGCTGTTTTTAAGCAAAAAAGAGGTTTTCAAAGGGCAGCTGATTACAGCTAAATACAGACTTCATCTTTTTACAGACTGCAATCAAATAACTTTGAATTGCTCTCTCCTCTTGTGCATTATTTTTCTATGCTGGGCACCATGAATAGAAATCACATTATTAAACAATCAAGAATGTCTAATTTTGACTACAAAATTTGTATTCTAAATCCCAAATACATAACCTTCCACCGACCAAACACAAAAAGGTGATATATCAAATGCAAATCATCATGCAGAGCTTTACTGAAAACAAATGGATCTTGCAGTCTTCCTTATATTTAAATTCTCTTGCTATGTATACAAATGGGTTTAGGTAGTAAACTAAGGACAGCATTTTCAAAAAATATATAATCCATGAAACCTAACCTTTGGTAACTAAATCCTAATAAAAATTTGTAATCCCACCAAAACCCAGAAAAATTAGTTTCTTAAATCTCTTATAGACTTTTAAAGATAAGACTGAAGCACATTTGAAATGTAAATGCCTTGGCCATTTTTTAAGTGCTATGAATGAAGGCTTATGTTATGTTACGTTATGTTATGTTACGTTATGTTATGTAGACATCCCAGCCTGTATTAGGCCTCATCATCATAATGGAGTTGAGAGAAAGAAAATACTTTTAATTTTGCTTCATAGACACAGAACTAAAGTAAATATTTAAGTGACTCTTCAAGGTCAATCTGGAGACAAGATATTAAGAACTGGGAATGAAATCTGAGAATATTTTCTTCTAAATCAGTACTTCAGTCACGCTATATATTCTTTTAAAATTGGAAATAGAAGCTCTAACAACTGGAATACAGAACAATATAGTCTAGGAAAGAAGTTTCTGACTTCTGAGAGTTCCCTCAATGTTGGACTGATTTTCACCAGTTTTAAATTCACAGTATGGTCTGCATGCTTTCCTACCCATAGGACTCTTAAGCTCTACAAAACATTTTCCTTTAGCTGTAAGAAACATTTCTCCTTTTCTGTCTCATTCTTATTCTAGATGCATCACAGTTCATAAATACATGGATAGGCTCAGGATCTACATCAAGTCTTTCACATCAAAGAGGGAAAAACAAGTCTATGACTTTTAGTTAACAGAGTGGAAAAGCAATTCAATTCCCTTTTGAAATTTCTCTCTCTAAAACTGAGGCATTGTGCTCTGGAGAGTACATTGGTCATCTTGTCTCCATTCTTAACCCTGTACAATATATTAGCCAGATTTTTGGTCTGTAGTTTCACTCCACTGTGCTATACTAACCTCACTGAATCCCCTCATCTGCTCTTTTATATCATCTAGCCTGTGACAAATTCCTAGCTGCAACATAGTTTAGAGCAGCAAAATAAAATAGGAATCCATAACTCAAATAATTTGTTACCTTAATTACATACTATACATTTTTACAGATTTGTTGCTCTCCCATCCTATATCCCTTTGTAAAATATAGTTCACAAAATCAACATTTCTTTTAATAAAGTTCACACAGAAAGTTTGTTTTCATATTCTAAGGAAACTGAAATCCACTTGTCAGAACACATATGCAGCTTTTCCTTTCCCCCTCTTTAGATCTTCTGCTTCTGAAGGGTCTAACGCTTCATACTGATTTCATACTGATTTCAAGGGGGATCAGTGTAACTCATCACATGGCCAGGGAATTTGCTCTGGGAGTTGAGGAAAAGCTCCTTTAACCACAGGTTCTTGAAAGGCTTCAGAATTCTTTTTGGCTCTTGCATTGGAAAACAAGCACTGGTAGTCAGAAGAGAGTTGAAAAGATGGGGAAATACTATGTATTACGCCAGGTCATAGCTGTGTGTAAATGCCCTGCTGCTGACACGGAAATTTGTCTTAATTTCTCTTATTTTATATTGCAACAAGTAAGTGTGCTGCGTTCCGTGAACAGCATCAAATAAAGAATCTGAATGTGGAAATAAATCACAAGAAGATGTGGAAGTCAGCTCAGATGAAGAACAGGAATTAACAGGGATTTAAGTTCAGCAGTCATTTCTTTCCCTAAACAGAGAAGAATGATGTGGTTTTGACTGAAGTTGTCAAAAAATGAAATGCAGGATATGTACTCTATGTATTGGGAGCAAAGTTAAACCCGGGTAGAAGAGAGGGGTGGGGAAAAAGGAGCTTTAAGATTTAGTTTTTATTTCTCATGAAAGTTCACTGAAAGACATGCAGTAGAAGTGAAGAAGTCAGATGTATTGGTGGACTTCGGTCCAAAGTTAAACACAGTGAGTTTTAATGTGAGGCTATGAATTGGTATAATTGACAAAAGTGATCCCAACCACAGCAAGAGGCCAGGGAGAAGGATTAAATATGAGCTAGTTCAGGATGTGGCCAGACCTGTTAAGTAGGTTGATTCAAGGTCTACATCACATTACAGTGTCTATTCCTGCTGAAAACTTGAGTAAGTATGCCAAAATTTGGTCTTACCAGCTCCAGAGTACGGTACTGAAGGAGTATCAGTCCTTGACTGGAGAGATTCTTCTTGTCCAACTTTCCTGTTTTTTGAGGACAGACCTTTTTCTTTGAACTTTTGTTCCAAACTGTCTTGGGTTTGCACGGCAAGGTTTTAGTAGCAGAGGGGGCTACCGGGGGCACTTCTGTAAGAAGCTGTGGAAGCTTCCCCTACATCCGACAGAGCTGATGCCAGCCAGCTCCAGGACAGAGACACCACTTGCCAAGGCTGAGCCCCTCAGCAACAGTGGTAGCACCTCTGTGACAACATATTTAAGAAGGGGAAAAAAAACCCTGGGTATTTGCAGACAAGTGAGAATATGTGAGAGGAACAACCTTGCAGACACCAAGGTCAGTGCAGAAGGAGGGGGAGGAGGTGCTGCAGGCACAGGAGCAGAGATTCCTCTGCAGCCCGTGGTGAAGACCATGGTGAGGCAGGTTGTCCCCCTGCAGCCCGAGGAGGTCCACAGTGGAGCAGATCTCCACCTGTAGCCTGGGGAGGACCCCACACCAGAGCAGGTGGATGACCAAAGGAGGCTGTGATCCTGTGGGAAGCCCACGCTGGAGCAGGTTTGCTGGCAGGGCTGGTGACCCTGTGGGGGACCCACGTTGGAGCAGTTTGTGCAGAACTGCAGCCTGTGGGAAGGGCTCATGTTGGAGCAGTTCATGGAGGACTGTCTTCTGTGGGAGGGACCCCATGCTGGAGCAGGGGCAGAGTGTGAGGAGTCCTCCCCCTGAGGAGGGAGGAGAGGCAGAGACAGCGTGGGATGGACTGACCGCAGCCCCCATTCCCCGTCCCCCTGCACCGTGGTGGGGAGGAGGTAGAGAAAACTGGGAGTAAAGTTAAGCCTGGGAAGAATGGAGGGGTGGGGGGAAGGTGTTTTAAGACTTAGTTTCTATTTCTCATTATCCTACTCTGATTTGATTGGTAATAAATTAAACTAATTTCCCCGAGTTGAGTCTCTTTTGCCTGTGACGGTAATTGGTGAGCGATATCTCCCTGCCCTTATCTCGACCCACAAGCATTTCGTTACACTTTCTCTCCCCTGTCCAGTTGAGGAGGGGAGTGATAGAGCAGCTTTGGTGGGTACCTGGTGTCCAGCCAGGGTCAACCCACCACACAAACTACAGTTTTCTTGGCTAGTAGGTGTACTTTCACGGAGAACAACAGAACCTGATGCAGTTAGTTAATAAGGCAAAGTGTGCACTTGATGAAGTGAGAGAAAGCTACCTCTGGCAATCTTATCAACTTGCTAAAAGACCCACAATGAATCAACTTACTTTTATGTCCCTCTTTTTCCTCCCATCTTTTGTTTGCTTACATTTTAAATACCTGAAGGCTGAAGCCATCTTTTACTGTCTGCATGCAGACTCCATAATATAATGTGGTTTGACATTGATTGGTGACACCTTAATATAAGTTATTAATAACCATTAGATAAACCCGTGTCTTCAGTTTTGATTAAAGGAGTAATACAAACTCCGAGTACATTGAATACCAATTTAGTAGTACCTCTGTCATGAATCCTCAGTCTTGCTTTCTCCCTTTACTCCGTGCAACCAGTAAGGATTTCAGAAATACCTGCTGTAACTAAATGTATTACTTCATTCTCCCCTTGCACACACAGAAATGAAATGTTACAGGTTGGTTGTTTCAAACCTGATTGTTCTGGAAGTCATAATCCAAAGAATATTGGATTTTCCCTAGTTTCTCCACTTCTTTGGGTTCTTCTTTCTCTTCCCCATCAGTCAGCCCAGTCTCGGCATCATCATCCTTAAGAGCCTAGAAAGAAGGAATGCAATATTCATCAGTAAGGCGAACTCTTAAGTACTGGTTTAAAATAGACACTGTCCTCAAATCTATTGTAAAGCCATTAAAAGCAAGCATGACAGCAGAAATCGAAATATGCAGTTTACATATTTATACTATTTAGGTTGCTCAAGAAGATTTTGTAAATCAGCAAGCAAGCAATGGAAGTAGGAAGAAAGCTTCTTGGACTATTACAAGCAACAATTCTTATAAAACCTGAGAATAGAAACAAAACATCAACTCGATATAAAAAAATTCTTCTGGGCTCACACTGGCTCTTAAAGAGGCACAAGGAGGCAAACATGCTATTGAATAAGCAAAGTCACACATTCATTCAACTTAATATCTTGGCAATGTCAAACCTGGTTGTGCATGCTGTGAATTGTTTGCAATTGGCAACACGTTTCCGTAGGATTACTATGATAAAGAGCATGTGCTGTGGATGAGTTCTTCCTACAATCATATGCCAAACATTTTTCATGTTTATTTAGAATGAATATGGAAGCAAAGTTTTCACCATGCCATTAGCAAATGCATGTTTCTTCTTTTCCCTCCCTCCCAAGACCAATTTCCTTTTTATTCATTCTAGCTATAAAGCTTGGCTGAACCAAATTGATTGAAAGTTGACTTTAGTTTGCTCGGAAAGAAATGCAAAAGTAAAGAAATACAGAACTGCTTACAGCTTTCTCTATTGCATAAAACCTGCTATTTTTAAAGGACCCAGCAGTTATCTTAGATTTTATACATAATTAAAATACCAAATGATGTAGTAATTTTTTGCTGTACCAGAAAGCAGAAGTATCTGCACTGTGGAAAAGGGAATTAATGCAATTATTAAACCAGATGAACCATAACTAACTATGCAGATCTTATTCCAGCAGATTCTTACCTGAGTAAGAACTGAAAAATAGGCAAAAGTGATGAGACAAATAGTGAAAAATTGTGGAAAATGTGAAAATGAAGTTGAGAGTGTGAAAACAAGGAATCGATACTGAGCATTCATCCAGAACTGTTATTTGTGTGTTATAGTAAATATCATGCCTACCTAGAAGAGCCCTATTTGGAGGAAAGTTCCTTCTATATGGAGCTTTTGCTTGCAGAAACAGACTATTAAATGGAAGAACAACATTTGTGATGTTCTTTTTTCACAGTGTGAGGTGGGCTGAAGAAACCTACAGCATATGTAAAAGGTTGCAGCTGGAGCTTTCTATCTGAAGAGATAGCAAGGCTGGAAAGTAGTTGATGGTGGTTGGTGAAAGAAAGAATGTGAAAACATTAACATTCTCACTCAGCCATGAAGGTAGTGGGGGCCATGCAACAGTTGTGTGGGTGTGGTAAGAAGAAAGATTGATCTCTGAGGTAGAAAATGTTGTTTTTCAGAAGCCAGATCTAAATTCAAAAGGTCAGACTCAAAACTGTATAGCATTAAGCAATTATTTCTCTACTTTTTGAAATAAGCTAGAAATTCAACTGGCATAGCTAAACTGAAATCAATGCAAACCCATTGATTTATGAGAGCTGAGAAGCTGTGTTTGAGTTAAATATCTGAATGTTAGGGAATGATGGACTCCTTACTAGGAACATAAATTACAGTGTACCTGGATGAGATCGGTGGGAAAGGTCGGTAGTGGATGAGAATCACCTGTGGTATGGGAAGAGTAATACTTTCTGAACGAAACCATTTCTATTTGGAAGGGCTGAACTGCCAGAAAAGAAAATTATTCTGAGACATTTTAATCACCGAGCTGCTAGTGAGTTCTCTGGCTGTAGCTCAACATTTTTGTTAGTACAACAACAAGCGTGACACTTCAAAACTGACAGGTTCTATGGCAAGAGGACACTGTTGGAGCAAAGCCAGTTTGAGGCACAGCCCCTATAGGACCATATGTGGGACTTTAAGGATATGGGGTGATTACGCCAAACACCTTGCTTTCATTGGTAATAAAATTAAGCTTGAGGTTTTGTGATCATGAAAGAAAAAAAGATGTGACTCAATCCAACTGAAGCAATCCCATTTATCTGAGCCTGTAGACAACAGGAAGCAATAACTCAGAGTGGGATGTTAACTCCAAGACCCACTGCTCTGAATCATCCTGGTATTACCCTAATAGAGGACTCCATAATAGAAAAGTTTTTTATTTCTGGGATAAGTACTGGCATTTCTGCTATTCCATCTACTTTTGACCTGGATTTTGTTTGAGAGGAAATTATCCTACAGCCATTCCTCAGGGATAAAAGGGAAAATGCAAAAAGAACCTTCTATGTTAATTTCCAGGTATAAGCAATAGTTGCAACTATTGCATTAAGGCAATAATTACACATCCACAATATCTCCGGAAAAATTATATACTCTTCTGCACAGCTGATCAATCCAGGAGATGCCAGAGCTGTAAGTAACCCAGTGTGAAAAAAGCTCTCACTGTGACTATGGAAGATATAATGGGAAGCTAACCTCCCTCTTGCAAGGGAGTTCTGAAGTGCAGGCAGAAAACATTGCACGGCTGGGAAACTCTTCTCCACAGGTTATGAGAGGCCTATTGGAAGGTGAAAGCTATTTCCCAGGGGAGATGGAAAACATTGCACGTTACTCACATCAGCCGAGGAGCTGTATGATTCTTCTTGACCTTGACTCAGAAACATGGAAGCACTAAGGAACACTAAGAATGAGGTGGTATTTGGTTTTGGCCAAGGTCGTGGTGAGGGGGGAGGGAAGAAATGACAAATTATTATCTCTACAGCAGTCTGTACATAATAGTTTTTACCATCAAGAGAGGAATTTCCTTTCAAACTAGAGGCCAATGCTTCAAGAAGAAGCTGAGTCAAAGGAAGCACAGAGGTTTCTCATATATGATGCAGCTGCCGGGTTGCAAAGAGGAAGAAGAATTGGATTGCTTCAAAGTACTTGAAACACCCCACAGGGATTTTCATTGTGTATTGAGATTCTCTGAAAGATCAATATTTAATGGAAGAGTACTGCAACCGTCAAATTATAGCACACAACATCACACTATATTGGATCTTACTGTTGTATTGCTACAATCAATTAAAATAAGCAGCTATATTTTATTGGGTTTAGAAACAATTATAATCCAGCTTTTTCCTCAGGCCTCTTCATCTGACACAACTGTGATCAGAAAGCCCAGATTTAGATGCAGCGGAATATAAACTTTTCCTTTCCTAATATTTCTTTTAATTCCATGACATTTTAAAGGTTTTTTCTGTGAAATGTGCAACATAGAAATGCATTATTGCATTGTGCTGGAGACCAGATTTATCTTTTCTAATTTGGGATGACTGTGAATTTCGCTCAAGTGGTTTCTTCAATTCTGCATAATGTATGCAGAAACACACATCAGCGAAACCTCTATATCCTCTTACATGTGTATAAGTATCTGAAAAACGTAGGCTTATATGTAAGCGGGTGCAGGAATGTACAACAAGTGCTAATCCAATATGACCATTACAAGGTGATACATCCACATCTAATGAAATCAGCAAGTGAGAAAATTTACTTTGTGCCAGGGACCTTAACAGAGCTCCACAATATACAATGTATGGTTTCTTAGACCTGGAAGACAAAATGAATTTTTCAGCTACCTCTCATTTAAGCCGTATTTGAATGAGCTCTGTAACTAGTTCTAACCAAGGGTGCAGACATAAATCTACATATGGCCTTAGGATTTTCTTTTCTGTGCCATGTTTAGTTAATCGTTTTCAAGCTCATCTACTCTGTAGCGGTTCCTACAACAAACTGGGCTAAGTTACAGCAATCTGGGATGCATGGTTCAATCTGCTGGTTGTTTCTTCACTTCTGTGGCATAACTGACCATAGTCTCCTCTTTTCTTCTGGGTTGTTATAGAAAATACTTCATCTTTGATTTTTTTGTAGTTGCATCTTTTGCATAAAATAAATAAAGAAAAACCAAACCTGCTTGTAATTGGAGTTCTGCAAACTCCACACCTTGCAGTGGGGTTTTACATTTCCTGGGCTTCCTCCCCATCCCATTCCCCCAGCTGACAAAAGCCTCTTTCCAGTAATGCTGTCCTCCTGATACTGCAAACACCCCTTGCTTCCAACTCAACTTGACCGAAAGCCCTGCACCTTGTCACTGGGTTTACTCCACTACTATCCACCACAAATCATAAGAGAGATTCCAGGGATTAAAACAGCTTTACGTACTCTTTCATTTAATCCCTCCCAAAACTATGTGTAGAAACACAGAGGGTCTGCAAGGGATTTAGCACAGTTGATCTGCTGGTTGCCTCCAGATTCCACCTGTGCAGAAAGAAGCTCCAGGGAAGCAAAGCAATACGAGCATCAGGTAACAGAGCTGCTGGGGGAGCAAGCGTACTTCCCTGCCTCCAGTACAGCAAGGCCGAAGCCACAATCATGTCCGAGTCACCAGGAGGATGCAAAGACCCAAGAAGGTGCATTTTGGCCTTTGATTCAGGTCTCAGTTCTCTTCGTGTTTCCCTGTTAACACCTAGTTCATGCCACAAGCTATTTAGGACTGCAAGCAAAGTGCCCTTCACTGTCGTACGTAAAGAAACACTTTCATTAACAGAGTTTTTAGGGTTCCTTCCAGGACTGTGGCCTCACTTTTAAGGAAACAAGTTACCAGTAAGCAAGAAGGAGAGATGTTAAGAAGGGAAACATAGCGCTGACTGCAGCCTGTAAGTTTGTTTGCTGCACAGTGCATGCTGCCGTCCCGAGTTCCGTCTCCTCCTGCCCCATCAATCATTCCTTTTGTTCACATGGTGAAGGGGATATTTTTTTAATGTGTGAATGATGCTCAGTCCTCAGGCTTGTGCAATGCCTGCTGAGCTGAATGGAAGAAAACAATGTTATTTTGTAGCAAGAATGTTCTGTGCCATGTCCAACAATAAATTTATCAGAAAGGCAATTTTTCCTCCACACCTAGGAATGGCTGCATTTCCACTAATGGTGGTGCACCTCTTATCAATTTCTTGCACATTCAAGAACACCGTAATTCTGGCCTGGCCAATTTTTATCCCAGGGGAAAAGAAAAGCCTTTATAAATTCCTGGCCGATTCCCCACCACAAAGCAGAAAAGCTTGCAATTGTAGCACATTCTCTATCAGAGCCCCTCAGAAGGAAAGGCAACATTTCATTCATTCAGCATCTGCTTTCTCTCCATGAATTAATTTAAAGAACATGTTGCGCATGGGTTTCCAGTGGCTGAGCCAGGCTTTGGTCATTGTGAAATCCACTTTGCCATTACTGCGGTAAGAGCCTCGGCCACAGGCACCAGCAGTGGGCCACACCGATGCACGGAATGAGCAAGACCCTGCTGTGTTCAGCATGCGATGCCTTGACATTACTTCCTTGCTTGTTATCCAGGTTTTAAACGGTCTGTTTGGTTACTCAAAAGGCCTTCTTTCCGTAGGAGCTCTATACATGAGGTCATCATGTTCGGCTTAAGAGCTCACTGAATTGTTTGGATACTAAAATACCAACTTATTCCAGTGCAACAGAAGAATACAGCAAACGCTGGAGGTGATCAATGTAAAACATGAATACATACATTCAAGTTGGAGCTTTTAAGCCCCCAAATCAACCTGTTTTTCTTGTAGCCAGTGTTTATTTGCTGAAAAAAGATGCAGCTGATCTCAGCCCGGGGGCCTGTTTTGGAAGTTCACCCTGCGGGTCAGGGCTCTTGCTTTGAACGCAGGGCCCATGTGCATGAACTAGAAGAAGTAAGCACTCCTGCAAGCACGCTGGCGTGCTCTGCCCCCACATCCCATATGGCAGCGCTTGGTTGTGCTAAGCAGCAGGCTGTGAGTGGGAGGCAGCTTTAGGCTGCTTGGCCGGTGCGAGCTGCTCCATCAATTGTTCTTCATCCTCCCCAGATGAATGGCGGCGGGCCAGACGGAAGCGTGCTTTGGGACAGAGCTGGCTCCTCGACACGGAAGGACCCGTCCAAGTACTACATTCATTACTGTTTGAAAAATTTGTCATACTGTATCATTAGGACTACATCTATTTAACAGTGAAAATTAACCTAAATATAGCCTGACATGATTTATTGGGCACCACGTTGATCTATGGAGAAAAAGTCAGCAAAGACCTGTTCTTTTGGCTCAGTTGCTTCAAAAGAGATAAGATCATCCTCTGACCATCCTCTAAATGGGACTTTATCAAGTATCTGATATTCTCATGCTTAAAGGTGATTTTGCTACTCATATTTATTATTCATCATTTTTGTAAAGAATAAATGCCTTTTCTTAAAAAGTAAACAATTAAATATTCCCAATGGGGTTTGAAATGTATACTTCATTGATATGAACTGCTGTTCCTTTTGTAGGTTATTCATACCCACTAACTTCAGGCACTTAGTGTAAGAGTTTAGCTCTCTATATAATCAGTGGATACAGGTAAATGTCTCGAGAGTGTGATTCAAATCACTTAATTTAGGGAATAATTGCATACTTCCTAGACACCACTCATTAGGAATCTGCAGACTCTTGTCTTGAATAAAGAATTCAAAATTTGCTCTGTTAATCATGAGAATGCAAGAAAGAAACATCCTTGACAATGGAAGCTTCCAGTGGCAAGACCTTCAGTACAGAAAACAAGACATGTAAGAAAATGAGTGGGATTTGGATCTTCATATCATCCTAACACTACAATAGGTTACAATAAAAGCAATAAATTAATTATTTTACAGGAAAAATATTTTTCAAAAGGGAGGAAAAAGAAACTCAGGAAGCATGCAAAACAAGGTCCTATGTCTTCTTGGGTCTGACTGAGAGGAAGAGACAGGAATGCAAATAAGCCCAGCCTTGTGGCTCACAGCTGTTGCTTCCATATTTTCAGGGTTCTGAAGTCTAATATAAATCTAAGTTACAAAAGAGTTTTATGGAAAACTCTGCAGAACACAAACACTCATTTATAACATTGCATCTTCATAAACATGTTATTTTCACATTTTTCAGGAAGTTTTATATACCCTGAACAGTTGCCTTCTGAGGCAGGTGAAAAAGCAGGATGACTGGTCAAGCCTGAGGTTGAATTAATGTAGGAATGGGACTCAGTCAATCCATTTTGACTGCCACAGTATACTTATTGGCCTTGTTTTCTAAGAAAGACTTGTCCCTACTGTTTCTGAATAATTTTCTACACTGTAGTGGCTCTGCAGCACATGCTGTCCTTCTGAGCGTGAATTAGGATGTCTCATTGCACTGTGGATAAGCCACGGCGACATTAAAGTCACCATGGACTGAGGATGCCAACAAATGGGACTTGGCATGCTGAGACCAAGACAGGTGGCACCGTGGAATAAATATGCTCACTATTCTCTAGGCATTCAACTGGGAAAACAAAGCACATGAACAAACATTGCAGAAGAAAAGACCACTGCCAGCAACTGAGCTCCTGTCTCTCAAAAAGATCCTCTTGGATTATTTCTGGCATAAAGGCGTGGGTTCCTTCGAGTGAAATCCAGGCTCTCTGGATGTCAGTGTGGATTTTACTGACTTCCTTTTGGCGGTTGTCTTCATGCTGCCACGTCAACACGCACTACTTTGAAATATTTCAGGGCACCTAACATTAAAAAGCGTGTTCCTTCAGTATTTTGGCTCCATGAGGGCAAGGGTGTTTGCTGTTCAACAGCTGAAATCATGAGGTGAAACAGTCTAAGAAAAACAGCGTATGCGGAAGTTTGGTTAGGTGCAATTCCAGCTCTTAATATCACGTTACTTTACAATGCCCCAATGTCTCACTGCTATTAGTATATGAACATTAATCAGAATATTCTCATTAAGTTATTACATAACCCCAATGTAAAAGGAAGGCCTATGTAAAGGAAAAACAAACATACAGAGAAGTCAGGTGGCTGACTGAAGGCCAGTAAATCAGTAGCAGAGCCAAGAATATACTCCTCATACTCCAGGGTCTAGTACCTACTTCCAAGCAAGGAAGGAGGGGCGGAGGCATTGCTCTCTACATCAAGAAATCAATAGTGTGAAGAGCTGTCCCTGAAGAATAGCCAAGAGCAGGTCGAAAGCTTATGGGTAAGAATCAGAGACAGAAGCAACAAAGGGAACCTTGTGGCTGGTGTCTACTACAAGCTGCCTGATCAAGGGGAGCCTGCTGATGAAGCCCTCTTCCTCCAGCTCCAGAAGGCTGTGCCCTCGTAGGCTCTCATCTTACTTGGGATGTGGAAAAGTAGCACGGTGAGCTGTAGGTAATCCAGGAAATTCCTAGAATGCATTGAGGATAACTTCTTAAGCCAGGTCATAGACACCCCTACCCGAGGGAATGCAATACTGGACCTGATGGTCACCAATGCAAGTGAGTTCATCAGTGATGTCAGGATTGGAGGTAGCCTGGGCTGCAGTGTTCACACACTGGTGGAGTTCACCTCCTGAGGGATATGAGAAAAGCGAGGAGTATAGTCAGGACCCTAAATTTTAGGAAAGCAAACTTCCAGCTCTTCAAGGAGTTAGTCAGAAGGAACCCCTGGGAAACGGTCCTCAGGGACAGGGGAACAGAACAGAGCTGGCAGATCTTTAAGGATGTGTTCCATGGAGTGCAAGAGCTCCCAGTGCCCAGGTGTAAGAAATCAGGCAAGGAAGGGAAGAGACCAGCATGGCTGAGTCAAGACCTGCTGGTCAAAGTAAAGAGCAAGAGGGAACTGCACAGGCAATGGAAGCAGGGACAGGTATCTGGGAAGAGTATAGGGATGCTGCCTGGTTGTGTAGGGATGGGGTCTGGAGAGCCAAGGCGCAGCCGGAGCTGAATTTGGCAAGGGATGCAAAGAATAACAAGAAGGGCTTCTACAGGTATGTCAACCAGAACAGGAAGGTTAAAGAAAGCATACCCCCAGGTGAACAAGAATAGCAACCTAGGATCAACAGACAAGGAGAAAGCTGAGGTACTTAACAACTTTTTTGCCTCAGTCTTCACTGGTAACCTCCCTCCTCACCTCTCCCGAGTTGACAGAACACAAGATGGGGACCAGGGGGGTAAAGCCCCTCCCACTGCAAGGGAATATCAGGTCCGTGACCACCTGAGGAACCTGAACACACATAAGTCCATGGGACCTGATGAGATGCATCCCAGAGTCCTGAGGGAATTGGCTGATGTAGTTGCCAAGCCACTCTCCATAATATTTGAAAAGCCATGGAAGTCAGGTGAAGTCCCTGAGGACTAGAAGAAGGGAAACATTGTGCCCCTTTTCAAAAAGGGTAGAAAGGAAGACCCTGGAAACTACAGACCTGTCAGCCTCACCTCTGTGCCTGGGAAGATCATGGAACAGATCCTCCTAGAAGCTATGCTAAAGCACATGGAGGCCAGGGACATGATTTGAGACAGCCAGCATGGCTTCACCAAGGGAAAGTCCTGTCTGACCAACCTAGTGGCTTTCTATGATGGAGTGACTGCCTCAGTGGACAAGGGAAAAGCAACAGATGTCATCCATCTGGACTTCTGCAAAGCCTTTGACACGGTCCCCCACAACGTCCTTCTCTCTAAATTGGGGAGATATGGATTTGATGGGTGGACTGTTCGGTGGATAAGGAACTGGCTGGATGGTCACATCCTGAGGGTAGTGGTCAATGGCTCGATGTCTGGATGGAGACCGGTGACTAGTGGTGTCCCTCAGGGGTCCATACTGGGACCAGTGCTGTTTAAAATATTCATCAATGACATGAGACAGCGAGACTGAGTGTACCCTCAGCAAGTTTGCAGATGACACCAAGCTGAGTAGTGCAGTTGATATGCCAGAAGGATGGGATGTCATACAAAGAGATCTGGACAAGCTGGAGAGGTGGGCCTGTGTGAACCTCATGAGATTCAACAAGGCCAAGTGTAAGGTCCTGCACCTGGGTCGGGGTAACCCCCAGTATCACTACAGGCTGGGGGATGAAGGCATTGAGAGCAGCCCTGCGGAGAAGGACTTGGGGGTACTGGTGGATGAAAAGCTAGACATGAGTCAACAATGTGCGCTAGCAGCCCAGAAGGCCAACCGTATTCTGGGCTGCATCAAAAGACCAGCAGGTCAAGGGAGGTGATTCTGCCCCTCTGCTCTACTCTGGTGATACCCCACCTGGAGCCCTGCATCCAGCTCTGGAGGCCTCAGCACAAGAAGGACATGGAACTGTTGGAGCGGGTCCAGAGGAGGGGCACAAAGACGATCTGAGGGCTGGAGCCCCTCTCCTATGAGGACAGGCTGAGAGAGTTGGGCTTGTTCAGCCTGGAGAAGAGAAGGCTGCGGGGAGACCTGATTGTGGCTTTTCAATACTTAAAGGAAAGATGGGGACAATTTTTTTATCAAGGCCTGCTGTGACAGGACAAGGGGTAATGGTTTTAAACTAAAGGAGGGTAGATTTCGACTGGATAGATGGAAGACATTTTTTACAATGAGGGTGGTGAAAGACTGGAACGGGTTGCCCAGAGAGGTAGTGGAGGCCCCATCCCTAGGAATATTCAAGGTCAAGTTGGATGGGGCTCTGAGCAGTTAAAGGTGTCCCTGCTCAGTACAAGGGGGTTGGACTAGATGACCTCTAAAGGTCCCTTCCAACCCAAAGCATTCTATAATTCTACATATACCTGATCCCAAATCTCTTATTTCACCTAACAGACACATTCATTGTAAGCCAAAAATCTTTCACTAGTGACAGTGTTTTAGCCTGATGCAATGAGAAAGGACTGAGCTATTAAATCTCCTTCTCTACAAATGCTTTGTGACCTTATAAAATGTTCAGACCACCACAACAATTATTCTCCAAGTAATAGGACTAAATTTTGGTAATTTTTCAGTGCTGTTCATGACTGAAATGATTATGTCTATTCCTTTCTTCAGCCCACAGGCTGAGCTTAAGCAACCATTTTGCTGTACCAATGCATTAAATT
This sequence comes from Gorsachius magnificus, assembly GCA_034008185.1. NCBI lineage: Eukaryota > Metazoa > Chordata > Aves > Pelecaniformes > Ardeidae > Gorsachius > Gorsachius magnificus. Next base: position 174,254,047 of record CM067081.1, read on the forward strand.
CAGACCCAATAAATCAGCAGCTATTGTAGTGTGTCGGGAGCTGGGTGTTTTGGGGCTTTTTTTTTTTTTTTTCTAAAGAAAAAAGTAGTGGGAGCCACCAGAGCCATTAGCAGAGACTGGAAAGTTACAAAGATGAAAACTGTGATGGGAAGATCTCATAAAAACACTGGTGCTAGTTGTCATTGAGCTGCACCAACAGAATTCTGGAGTAAGACCACTTAGAAGAGTTTGGTATGAAGCACTAAGAACTTAAAACATGGGCAATGTACTGAGATGATGCGAGAGCCCACAGCAAGTTTCATGAGGTACCAATCATTTTATCAACACTTAGAAGCTAAGACATTAAAAATACACACTGCTTTTGTCTACTTTTGATATAGTGACATTTATACAAAAAGGAAATAAAATTAGCAAGTTATTTTTCTGTGCCTATCAATTTTAATCTTGAGCTTTCTAGTACAGTTTGACTTAATATTTTAACTACAGAAAGAACGACAACCTCTTTTCTTTCACCCTCCTTTCATCTCCCCCCAAATATATACCCAACCAAAAAAATACCCAATCAATTTAGTTCAGCCTCTTGATGTGTGTATCAAAGCTACTACATATAAATCTCAGCTGAGGAGCCAGAGCTGTCAGAAGACTATATGTATCAGAGCTTTAGACTAGGTGCGTCCAAATAGCAAAATAAACCTACCGCCAGTGACAATCCAGAACAGTCATGAGACACAACATAGACAAGGAGGACATAGAAGGAAGAAATAAAAATTAAAACATCCACACACAAACATTAGTAAAAACCACGGAGAAATGACCTTTTTGCAGTAGTACATTCATTAAGAAGTTGCCTCCCCTAGAAGGAATCTAATCCTCCCAGTGGAGCCCTTGGTGGAGTTGTATACTCTACTTGAAAAAGTAAGCATTGCCTGCAATGGAAATGGGTTTCAGGACAGAAAACTTAATCTTATTTTCAACTGATCTCCCACTTTACCTCAACTACATTTGCTCATAATCTATGTTATTTCCTAAACAGTCTCTCATTTAAAGTTGTGTTCAGGAAAGTGGACATTTTGAATCACAAATACTCTAACAGAGACCCAAACTGTATTCCACTTTCTGTAATATCTAGCTATCATATGTGACCGTTGAGCTGACTGAGTGTCTATGTCAAAAGGATCTTTAACTTTGTCAAGCTATATGGCTCTATAATGATTTGGCACAGATGAGCAGGTCAGCATGAGTACATGTAGGTCAGAAGTTCTCTTTGACAAACAAAACCAGACTAAGATGGAAATTATATTTCCAGAACCTGATGCTTTCAATTTACCAAATGCTACTCCCTTTCAAGTTTTACGTGCCTGGGGAACTAGGATCTTGCAAGATGCCAAGTGCCTATCAACGGCTATCATGCACTCTCAGTTGAAGGCAGAAGGTAATTAGCACTTGCAGGTTCAGGCCTAACAATGACTGAATTAAGCTTTTTGGGTTTTTGACAATATTTCAGATCTTTGGTACTGTACGTTGCCCTTTATAATGGCATTAGATTTATATCTTGATCTTCAATTACTTTTTTTTTTAACCTTAGAATTTGCTTTGTTAAACAGCAAAAAGGCATTCTTGTTATTTCCCTTTCTATTATATGCCAGAGCCTCTAAAGTCGTTCAATTCTCTTAAATGAAATAGTCTACATGTAGCATTGTACTGAGTTCAGCTAGGTATACCCAAATTTGCACTATTAATTCAAGATTAAACTGTTGAATAAGAATCAGTCATACAAAAAAAAAAAAAAGACAAGACAGCTAAAATTTTGCAAATTAGGAATTAAGTTGGTAAAAGTTATTAAATGCCAAGGACTTCTGTACTCTATCTGTACATTTCTGTACACTATCAGACTGCTAGGTATGAATTTAAGGGGCTCATTTAAGTCAACTCGTTTGAAACCCCAGACAGTCAAGAGGAAGCTTGGCTGAAGAATGGTGATCCGTCCACTTATTAAAGGTCTGACATTAACATCATCTGAGAGGTTATCCTCCTTAGGTTTAACTGTGCAAAACAAAACGTATTACTTAAATCACAAAATGCTTGGCCAAAAGTATGTTTAAATAACTACACAGAATATTTTGTATGAAATCATCTTAAAATACCTATCTGTGCAACATCTCAAAGTTTGAGCTCTCTTTGTAGACAAGAGATGTATGATTCAGCTTTTTATCAAATTTTCCCATGAAAAAGATAGAAATTAAACTCAATGTCAATTACATCATGTAATTTTGCATTTAAAAAATTAATTTTCCAAGAATCCATGGTCATTTATCCAGGTCCTAATGAATATAAAAACACTTAATAATATAGTGTAAATACAACAATGGCCTTACATGATACGGAACAAATTCCACATAAATATCAACCAACAAATTGCACATTATTCATCCTACAGCAAGTATTAGGTTTGTTATCATTAGTAGAACATAACAAACATCTCAAGGAATTTTTCCACAAGCATAATCAAACAGGTCTTCCAAATTATTCTTGGGTCAATGGGAGGAGTTGGCTAACAGTAGTCCAGGGCAACACAACAATTGGTGATCTCATTTTCCATGCATTGCTGAGAGGGAAATATCTCACAATTACTTAATATTAATAGCCCAGGACAAAGTCCATAAATCAAATACAGGGAATCTACAAATGCTAAGTCAAAGTGCTTAAAAAAAAAGGGTTTGTTTCACATTGATCATATGAAGAAAACAAAATCAGCTAAAATCTTTTTCAAGGGAGAACTCAAAATTTCTCCTGTTGTTTTTTTGAGCTTGGCCTCACTAATCTTCATAACCTTGGAATAGCTGCATCTACATTAGTGATTTTGTGTACTGACAAGGTTGTTTTCAGGTGTGAATTTGTCTTGCATTGGTGTCATGCACTCCAATACACCAGTGTGGCACATGAAGCATCTTCTCTCCAGGTGGAACCAAGGTTGAAGCTGTGCACCAGAGCATTATCTAAAGTGCTCCACTTGCAGTGTGGATGCAAGGGTCTCCAGCCATTCACTCTTTGTGCCTGGACTCTTTGTGCAGGACTCCGTTAATTGCGGTAAGGCAGTCTGGGATGGCTGTAGAGAAATCTGCTTTGTATTGCCTAGTAGCATGCAGACACATGAGTACACCTAGGACGGGCAACCGGTGTGATTAGCTGTAAGCATGCAATGTGTACTTATGGTCTGAGAATGAAAACAGATTGTGTCAGAGCCTCACTCTTTCCTTCATCGCTCCCATGATGACAGTGTGTACAGTGGTCACTATAAAATGTTGATACATACAGCTTGAAAGTAATGAATTTTGCCAAGGTTTACTTTATTGGTGTAGCGTATAGACTAGAAAAATTAACTACTGTCTAATGAATCAACATTTTAGTAGTGGCTACTGAAATTCAGTAGCATGAACAGGAATAAAACAACTTCAGTTATTTTCTTTCCACACTGTCTACTGAGCAAGAAGAACAAAAACTGTCCTCTTGTCTGATAATGGAAACTGGAAATAGCTCTGCTAGCTCTGTACCTTTGAAGCTTATTGATTATTTTCCTCCGCTTATCTGAGCTCCTTTCAGACTTCACTTGTGATCCAGTTGCAGGTAGCCATCAGACTTGTAAGGCTTTCTCATCCTCTCTCCTGATTTTGCTCTTCCCCTATCATGTCTTATGTGCCTGGAGAAGCATGCTGAACTGTTCCAGGACTCTTAAGACTGGCTGATGAGCCACATTGGCAGCTGCTCCATCACTGTACAGTGGCATCTCGCCACTTGTTCTAGACTGCTCCATGGGCCTCAGCTACTGTGCTCTAGGCTTCTCTTCTTGGATCTTGCTCCTGATCAGCTGGCCCTAGTCCTCAGGTTCCCAGCTTTGGCTTGTACTTCTAATCAACCTGCCCTCAGCCCAGCTTTCTTCTACACTAGATCCCAGCTTGTGGAAGGAACTGCTCATTCCTGACCATGCTTTTATCCTCTCTCTTTGGCTGGATAAGGACTCCTGGACTGCTCTGGCTCAACCTTACCAGGGGTCTTGGGAGCACAGACCTGACCATGTAATATCTTTACAGTTATTGGCTCCTACTGAAGAGGGTTTACAAAGCTATTCTCTAAATCTCCTCAGACTTTCTGTTTGAAAAATATCACCCTTTGTTGTCTTAGCTTAGGAAATCTGGCAATGCAGTGAGGACACATGGATACTGCAAATTTATTTCCCCATTCTTCTGCTTATGCTCAACGGTTCGCTCCAGGAAGGACAATACTAAAACCCTCATAAAAAAAAAAAAGCTTTCTTTTCTTTCAGGAACGTATTAAGTCAAGTCTGTGGCCCTGAGGATTAGGTCCTGCAACCTTCTGCTTCTCTTGCATGAGGCAGTTCTGAAGGACAAGTTTTTCTGCCCTTATGAGAATGATGCTGCTTAACAGGACATTATGCTAATATTTTCCTCCAAGTTACTCAGTTGACTTGCAGCTAAAGGTATGGCCCGTTATCTTTAATCTCCTCCTCTCCAGTACAAAATGGATTCTCCCAACACCATGTGTTGAATGCCTCTGTGCTCTTCCTTTTTGGTTGTTTCCCCTTGTTTCTATGCTTCTCACGTTTTCTGCTATACTGTTGTTTCTTTCTCTGCTGAACTTTTGCTTTCGTGTAAAAAGAGCTTTAGAGCTCAGAGCTACTTTTGTTTATCGTGTAAGCTCAAAAATATTGCTAGAAAGATAGACAAACACTGTACTAGATCCTGGTCAAAGTCTTGAAAAAGGACAGTGAAAATTGCACACATTTACTTCACTTTTGGGACAACCAAGATACTCTCAATAAACGTGCGCCTTCCAGATGAGTCATTATATGCCTGCTCGTGTTTTTTTAGCAGAGCAGGAAAATTGGCTGACTGCTTCATCAGTGATGTCACACCCAGCTTCATCTTTTGTGATATCACTGAGAAGACGCTGACAATCAGTCCCCTCTTCACAGAGCCACTACTGAGGCAACAAGCAGAATTTTTTGTAGACACATCAAACAGAAACCTCCAAATGCAACTCAAGAGTTCAAGAAAAGGAGAGGTACTTTACCTGGTCTTTCATGGTTTTCCCTAAATCTTTAACATCTTTCATGTTAATAGCATTCTTCCCTCCCTTCTCCTTTCCCTTCTTCTTGTTCTTCTTTTTGAACAAGCATTTCTTACAGAGACAAAAGCAGCAGGTAAGGATTAATAGGACTGCAACTATGGCTATGGCTATTAAGGCCCAAGGTGGCACTGGAAGAGAAAAAGAAACACACACAAAAAGAAGGCAGTAAACTGTTAGTAGGGTTAAATTTAGAAACAAGCACATTTCTCTCACAGCTAAGCCTTTTTCAATGAAAATGCCTCGCAGAAATACCTGCAAGCCATTCTAAAATATTCTGTCATCATTTGTATATTTCTCCCAACTGAGCACTTGCACACGCAACGCCAATTTAACACATCCATCTATTTACATGCCTGGTGACACATATCAAACTCACTTGCAGCTATGTTGATTAATCAGCCATCTGAAAACAATATGTCCAAAATATTTACACTGTGCAAATCTGTAAAAAGCTCGGCACATTTAGGCAATTACTTGCTTCTTTCTTTAATCATCTCCCCAGCCCACCTGGCATTGTGGCTGAAGCGGCTGGAACTGACTGGGAATCTCCCTTTTCCGGAACGGCATCCAATCTGAGCAGGCAGTTTGAACGAACAGCCCTTCTCCTCTGCCCACCGCGGTGCTTGACAGGCTCACAGACTCCTTGCAACAGATGCAGGTCAAGGTCACCAGTAAGGACTGACCAAGGACACAAGACTGTCCAGTCCAAAGGCATTTGCCCTATTCGTCATCGTGCCCCCACACTGGCAAAGTTTCAGTATATAGCTATGTTCTCACCTATATTTTACTATAAAGAAAAGCGCTATCTTCCTTTTATTCATTCAGTCCAGGATGCTGGACACAGCTGAAGCATGAATAAATAACAGAGAGCACTTACTATGATAAAATGGTCTTGTTAAAGATCAGAATTTTTGGAAAAAAAGGAATTAAGATGACACTTAAACACAAGTACTCCAGAAGGGAATTGTCTCCATATGAATCAGCTTTAAGGACCACTGATCCTCATATCTAACCTGAACACCTGACAAAACTTTAAATCTTGTAAACTGGCATTTTCTAAAAAATCTCAAACTGCACTCAGTCTATCAGGTCTGCAAGAAACTCTCTCAGCGCATTACCTAAAGGCCTCTATTATGATACAGAGCAAAACCAGAGCGTGAATCAAATTTGACATGTTGACGTCAGTGAATCACAAAAGGGAATGGACAGTATAAATAGAGAAAAATTAATTGCTTAAAGGAGCTAAGCAGTGTGTGAAGCATGGTCACAGGAACTTCTACTACAAATTACTGGCTCAGGAAGAGGACAAAGCACCTCCACCTTCCTTACTCTAAATGTAATGACCATATTTCTACCTTTAATTCAAATGTCCTTGGTGACAGAGACAAAAATAATGCAGAAGAATAGTTAAACAATAATTTCTGTAATACTTTTGTGCCTCCAAATGTTCATTAAATGCAGCTGCTATAAAAGGGAAGCTGTACCATATGTAGAACAAATGAGAACTGATTACTAAACAAATGAATGTTAAAAGATAAACAGTGAGCAGATTAACAGCTGTTTATGGGATGTATTTGATGGAGTCAGCAGCAGCAATTCTGCAGTTAAAGTTGCATTAGATCTGCACTTATCACAACTTAAAATCTGTATTTCATGCATTAATGATTTCATTTTGTCTTCAGATCTGGTCTGGTAACACTTTGTAGCACAACTGACTCTCCTACAAATTGTTATTTTTTTTTTCAGCCAGCACTCACAAATGTAAAACCATTGCCTTTCACAGGCAATGCCTGTTCTTCTCAAATTCTAAACTTCACATGTGTACTTAGTCTGTTAGACACTTGGCATCTGAAATGGTATTTACGTAACACTATATATCTGAGCTAATCTATAGGAGTTATGTCAATATGAGAATAATGCTGTGCCCAGATTTATCAGCTATTTGTTTTGCTGCCTTGTCAGCAGTACTGGAAGCACGATGCCAGAGAATATGGGGAGCAGCAAGAATATGGGATGGGCTTCTGCCAGCAGGGTGGCACTGGGGGAGGAAAGAGAGGAGGGACACACCAAATGTGAGTAAGCTGGGGGAACCAAGGAATTGAGGAGACAGGGAATGTGGGTGTTAATAGGATACATACGTATGCATCCTACGGCCGAAAAAGCTTGGGTAGGTAGTGAAGCCCTTTTGTGCTGAAACTGTTGTGTAAAGTGGTATCCTGGCACTGCCGCCTTGGTCCTCTGGAGCATGAACAATGTAGGGTGCCTTGGGGAGCATTTGAGACACTCGCAGATACCTCAGCTTCTTTTTTATAATGCATTGTTTGCTCTCATCTGTTTATAATTTAATTTCACCCAGTAGCTCTTTTGATGCAATTAAATGATCATCAAATTAATATCTGAGACACCAAGAATTATGCAGAATTCCTTATTTATCTCTTCAAAGAAAATATGCTTCCTTTTTTATTAAACAAAGTTAAAGCAATAAAGGAAAAAAACCCTGGGGTAACCCAAAATCTGGACATTTCCAAAACAACTTCAAGACTGAAAAAGCAAAAAGGAATGGATTTTTTTCCCCAATAAAAGTGTACTATCTCTGTCAAGGAGGTGGCTCATCCAAACATTGCCACTGACAGAGATCAGTGGATGTACGTGTTAGATTCAAGACAAGTGAAGCACACAGCTATCACTGCCTTTGAAGCGATGTTTGTTTCCTTTCAAAGGCATTATTTAAATAATTTAAAATGTTAATCATTTTAGATTATACGGACAAGATTTTCCACAACTACTAAAGACTTTGAGGGTTTTCTTACTTGTGGTCCCCAATTCATGGTGCTGCCAGAGGAGCTTGAATTCCAGAAAAAGATAATTTTTTAAAAATTAGCTTTCTATAAAGTTGTCTCAAGGTGATCAGGCCAGAATGAAATGACTGAAGTCACTAGTCACTTTGGAAGAAGACTCAAGTCTACAGCCTTTAATTTTTCAGCCTTTTTACCAACTGTGAATAATACGTATAAAATCGATGCTATACGAACTTCCTTGGTTTTGCACAGTGGCTCACTTTGGAGTTTCATGTTGGTTCATTCCAGTTGGACTTTACCCACACTTATGCAAGACTTTCAAAAAATTTCATTTTTGCAGTGTTTAAATGGACAACAAAGGGAATCTACTGCTTCAAGACTACCTCCATCTATATTAAACCAGTTTGATCAGGTTCAGTAGCACAGTTTGAAACCTCAGGAGGTCTTTGGACATGACCCACTGAACAAAAGACCTCTGTGGCAGATGAAGCAGGGTGGGTGATATGAAGAACTCAGATCCTGACCAAGCAACCGAGGTGTCAGGGAGCCAGAAGCTTCTTGTACAACTTGCCTTACCCACTGCCTGCACAAGGGGGTGCTTTGAAACAAGCAATACTTACCTATGAACTCAAGGAAAAGCTATTGGTTTAAGGATAATTAATATGTGTGTAAACTTTCTGGTATTTCAGTGCTATTTTCTTTGTTCTGCTCCTGTGGGCAAATAGAGAATACTTATTTTGAAGAAGCTGTCATGGATCGCTACGTGATTTGGTGATTCTACAAGGCTCTTAAATACAAATCTATAGGAGGGGATCTGCTGAGTAGCATAGTTAGTAAATAAGGTCTTGAATTAGTCTTAGTGATCCAATCCAAACAGGCTACGCTCTGGGACTTTAGTCAGAAATGCAGGCATGAAGCCTATCTGTAAAAGGAGAGTGTAGAGAAAATGAAATGCGTGGCTTACTCCTGAGCAATAGCAGGGCACTGAGCTCTAGGATTGTGCTGATAATCGAGGCATTCTGGGTACCGATTTTGCATCCTTCACTCACGCTGAACATCAGCCAGACATGGACGCAGCTAGAGGAGTTGTGAGCTCTCTCATCCTTCTCTGTTGCTTCTTTCCACTAACGCCAGCCAGGGCTGTCTGCATATTGTGAGTCATTTGATGTCATTTGTAGCATTTCACAAATACAGCAGCTGTGATGCACTTACATTATCATTTTAGTTTGGGCTTAGGAGTGCATTGAGGAGGCATATTTCCAGACTACACCCATATACCATGCCTGGGCTCATGTTATGCAGCAATCTGGGAGGGCACGATGGACCGAATGTGAATGTACGCTCCCAGAGCTCACCTAATGGTGCTCCAACTGCAAAAGGCACTTGGCCCAGAGGAGCAAACCTAAACCGAAGCTTTACCCCCACCAAGTTTGCAGTGTGGGGCTGTCTCATCAGGACCGACTGCTCCACTCCACTGATTTGCTTCTACTGCGCTGCACTAAATATAGCTTGTGTCCCAATGTGTTATCAAATCTTGTTCCACTGAATATGCTAGATTCAAAGGAAAGGATGTATTACTGAGTTGTTCAATTTAAGAGCTACAAATTATGTCCTTTATATGAAGATATCCTTACTTGGCCTTACACAAAATTCTTGGAGAGGTACAAGCCTTGGGTCTAAAACTGACATTCCCGTTAGACTATCTAAAATTATCTAATGCCTCGGAGGACATTTGACTCCAGAGGAAAGACAGTAAGAGGCGAGTCACAAAACGTGCAACAGCACCAAAATGCTACAGTCCATAAAAGAGAATAAAATCCTTCATCCTAATCATTTTCTTCCCTTTCTGTGTGCAACATCAGAGGAAACTTTATTAACTTAGAACCCAAAGAGAGGGAAGGTCAAGGAAGAACCAAAGAGAGGAGCTGAACTAAAAAGTGAAGACTTCCATACCAAAAAAGCTCTCCACCGACAACTCCCAATTAAGCAATTAAGCAGCCCCATTTAAACTGTGACAGCAAAGGATTACGAGATGATGGCAGCTTCCACATTATTCTGCAAAGGAGGCCCACAGCATGTCAGAATTGATAAATATTAATCATCTATGTTTCACAGGGGGCATGATGCTTAGCAGGAAGCTACAACTGCCAAACAGTTGTATGTGAAGTGCATTGCATTAATCTAAAGCTCCAGTAGCCTGAATGTGAGAGCACTGACAGTTTTCATTTACTAAACCATAGTTTTATCTTAGCTTTCTGCACTTACAGCTTCTAATCAGGACGCAAATCCCATATATAGCCATATTCAGACTTTCTGTACAGAAACTCCCTGGGGGCCATGTTCTGGGAATCAATTTGACTTTCATTAGAAGTTACTTAAAGAAAATGAAAACGTACTGAGAGCAAGGACCCAGGTAATAGATACCATTATTCACAGCAGAAGAAATACAAAGGTGATCAATGCAAAGAAAAGGAAATGCTGATACATGGTAAAATGGCTTGTAAAAGAGGAAGAAAAAACCTACACATACATACTTACAAATACTGATGATTTAAATACTAGCCTTCAGGCTTATACAGCTACATTTCCACCCCAGACACTCTTATGTACGATCTCTTGCTTTAATAGCATGTTTGCAAACTATTATTTTCATTTTCTTACATTTACCACAGATTTTTTATGTTGTTCAAGTTAATGACACTACCTTTTACCCGTCACTAGAAGGAACCCTTACTAAATATATTAACGAATGCTCTCATGATGCCATTTCCCCCTGCTTCTCTATTTTTTGAGCATGTGCAGTTCCATAAGACTATCTCTGTGAATAGTTTATGGAAGTTACTGAAGCTTTAACTGGGCTAAGAGATGAGTGTTTTGACAGTGAAAGTTCCCCACATGCAAAACACTCTGTGAAAGTGCACTGATCCCTTCAGTCATTGAATATACTCCTGCCTATAGCTTCTTTGTTAGACATTATCATGCAAAATTATGCAAACTTCGTATGACTGAACATTCCAGTCTTTGCAAATAAACTGACACTGAATTTAGCAGTAATCCTAGATATGGTTACAAATTTAGTCAAGGTGCTTGGGCTGCTTGAGAATCTGATGTGCCTAGTGTATGCTCCCAAAGCTGGAAGTCAAAATGCATAAAACGATTAAAATATTTGCCTGAAGGTGAATCCACACCTGCTATTGGAATTTGCAGGTCTTTTATGTTTATTATTGCTGGTATTAATTCACCTTTTAGGATCTCTACCCAACACATCTACCCAACAGCATATCTTCTTTCTGTGGAGCAGAACTATTTCTGTTTCTATTGCCATCTCTCTCTCCTTCTTTTCAACGTGTTTTGCTCCCTCTCTCCCCAGCTCCTCATTGCTCAGTCCCATCAGCTCTTCTGCCCCTCGTCTCTCAAGGCACATGAGGGAGTAAAGCAAGGCAGGGGGGGTTCCAAGTGAGAAGGGATGGTGAGGCAGCCAGAGCGAGGCAGCGAAGCTGCTGAGATGTCTCCCTTGTGGAGGAGGTACCTCAGAGAGATCCCAAAGGCCCTCACGCTCAAATGTCAGGTTTCATCTGATGAAAACAGCTCCTCTGTTAACCTGCCCATTCCTCCCTCCAAATCAAAATGAAACAGAGTATGAGCAAAAGATAGTTAATGCAGATCTCCCCTCTGCCTGCTCTGTCACGGCTGGTCGGGGCCACTCTCTTGGGCTCGTTTTCAGCTCAACCACCATGCACAGTCTCCTTGGTGGCTACATGGCTCCTTGGGAAGGTCCCTCCTGTGGTCTCCGGTGCCTGGCTGCCCTTTCCAGCAGTGCCGTGCTTCTGCGGGGCTGCCAACTCTCCTTTCACCCTCTCAGCTCCCAGCCCTCCTGCCCGCTTCTGCCCCCCCCTTTCCTCCAGCAAATACAGCCGTTTCTTCCATTGCCCTCCATGAAAGAATGATATTGCCCCACTTGGCACGCAATGGCCCAGAGGCAATACCAGCAGCCCAGCTCCCTGCTGCACAGCATGTCCCTTGCGGAGGACCACAATGCTGGCCAGCGTGACGAATAAATAAACCAGCCTCCCCACTCTGGCAAAACCCCCTAAGGCCACCTACTACAGAAAACAGTGTAGGGAAAGGAAAGACTTTGGTGGAAGATGCTTTCTGATCAAGTAGATAGTATTTTTAGACTGATGCTTCCTATCAGTTCATATATCTGCTGCCATAAAGCTTTTAATATAAAATCAATGGATTCAGGCTCTAGATAATTGCCAGAGAAAGCACCGGGCACACTGAGCAGCTCAGGAAGATGAAGCAAGCTGGAGCCTCCAACCAGACCTGGAAGCCAGACAGGTTTGCTGAAGGCTTTCCAAAAACTGTATGTACCCAACACCAGCTAAGGCTTTCCAAAAACTGTATGTACCCAACACCAGCTGAGGCCAAATACTTTCTTGAGAAGGGACAAAACAACCCATGGGGCTAATATTCAACTCTGACGAACAAATCTGTAGAAGCTTGTGATGACTGCTTTCCATCATGTGGACAATCGTATTTTGTGGTTAAAGCACACTTCACTGTTCCTGTGACATATACAATATGTTGTACTTCAAACTTTGATTGATAGTCTGAAGGAAAAAAATAGTAAAAAAAAAAAAAAAATATCACACATCTCCCTCTGACTTGGAACTGGAATTTTCAAAGGGACAAAATAGTCAGGTCATATCAATTCCAGGAGTCAGAAAGTTATTCAAGAGAATAAGACTCAAAAGTAATGAAATTGATGGGAAAAAATCAACTAAGCATATATATATATTTGATTTTTTAAGCTGATTTCATTCTTTGTATGCAGTGAACGCTGGTTTTGTTTTTTCTTCCTTCTCAGTTTTTGAACACTTGGAAACGTTATGTGTGACATTTTCAAGGTTTGCCCCGCAAATATGAGGGCCAGGGTTGCACTTCAATTCTCAAAACAGTAATCATATTTCTTGCATGTCAGAACTAGTCATGCATAGTACGTGTTGAACGTTACAAGTTTCAAAACTAGGTAAAAACACCATTGTCAAGGAAGGAAAAGCTGATTTGGCACATGTTTTTTTATAAAATATTATGCAGGGATAAAGTCCTTTAAAAAAAGGAACTGATTTCTGACAAGAAGAACTTACAGAAACTATGTCTGCCTGTAAGTCAATGGTCTGTTAACATACACAAACTTAACACAGGATGTGTTACATTACATTACATAATGGCTTAGGGTTTAAAGGAGAACAGCTACTATTAAAAGAATTAACAACCATTGGAGTAATACTCCACTTTCCCACTGAAAGTAATAACCAGTTTTATTCCTTACGGAAATTTAATATTCATTTAGAAGGTCTCAAATAAAAATGGCTCATATATAGCACTTTTCATCAGTAGATCACAAAGTGTCTTACAAAGGATGTAGGTAATAACATCTGAACTGCAGAGATGCAGACATTAATACATATAGAATAAAATGACTTTGGTTAGCATCATATAAAAGACACCGTGGGAGCATTGGTCTACATGGCTGACTGGTGTGGTACACAGGAAACAGCAGGGGCTTCATTTGCCACGAGCATGTTTCCAGGACTACAAGTCCCTGCTCTGTCTTTGCCAGCAGTAAAGTTCATGTGAGGTGCAGGTCCCAGGCATGCACCCCGTAAGTGTAGGGAGCCGAGTGCTGGAGGATGCCACGTGCATGTTGCAAGCCAAGTGCACCAGATAGCAGCCTGGGGTGCAGTGTCAACCTCAGATTCCACCAGAGGAAGCACCTCAAGCATCAACCCGGGGTGCTTGCACGCTGTGTGGCTGCTGGTACTATAGAGGCAACACTAACTCAGACCCAGAAAGAACCCCTCCAGCACACCAGATCACTAGTGTTGAGCGCCCTGTGTGACACCAGAGCCAAGTGTACACCCGAGGTGCCCTGGATCCCAGCACCAGGCCCCTCAAGGCTGTAATCGTTCCAACCCATCTCATTGGCACCTCAGCTATGGCAGCGCCAGGAGCCTCGCTCAGCCCTTCGGGCACCTCCTTCACTCTGCTTCTTCCCAAGCAGCAAGTCAGAGGACCGCTTCCAGATTTTCTCCATGGCCGTTTCATACCAAACTGTGATGCTGCTGAAAAGAAGGACTGAAAGATAGCACTTCCCACCCCGGTGTGGAGCAGTTACTGTCAGCAGGGTAATTACTGTCCCACGGAGAGCGTAATGACATGCCGTGCTCTGAAAATGTTCCAGGCTTGCAGAGTGTTTGGGACCTTAAAACTTAATTTTGTTTATCACCATAGACAGCTGTGGCGTAAACAAAGAGACTTAAGTTTCATTTGTCATGTTGTGCTACTTTGATAATAGTTTTTCACTTCTTGTTTAAAGCTTTAAAAAACAACTTTTTTTTTTTTTCCTGACTCCTGCCATTTTATTATCCAGCCAGCAAGATTGTATCTGGAGCCCATACACTCAAAGCACTGAATATGGGATAGCACTGATTAAATGGAATTTACTCCTTATACATTACCAAACTGATGAACGTACCCATCGAAACAATCCTGCTGTTCCTCAGCCTTCTTGCCAATTCAGATTTTCATTTGCCACCTTATTAAAAATTTTAGTGAAATTCTCAGTGAAATGTACTGTCTCTCTATGTGAAATAAGACCAAACGTCAAAATGTAAAGTATTTCTAACTCGTAAACAATCAACCCCTTTCTGTTCGCAAAAAGTATGACACCATTTCCCTTAGGACTTGATCTTTTGTCTCTATCCATTACACAGCCAGCTAGAGCCATATTATTGACTTTGAACAGATAGTAAGCAGGTTCATATATCTGGCTTTATCCAGGCCTTGAAAAGGCCTGTGATAAACCTGTTTTTCCCCCTCTGGTAGGTTAAGATAAAGACAGGTTAAAAAGAGTCAGCTACAGCATAGAACGTTATACATATATATGCACTATACCTGCCATGCACTTATTAAAGAAACAGATGTATTCTGCACTTAAGAATCGTGGGAACAGTTAATTCCTAAAATTGATGAATACTTTCAGACATAAAAGTCTTTGTTGTTTTTCATTTTTAAAAATCACTTCAACAGGAAAGCATTTGCATACTTAAGTATGGTAAGCAGTGAGAAAGGCTAATTTCTAATAGGTTTGGGAACTTTTTCATATCTTCAATGTCCAGAATGATTTAAAAAAATATTAATTGCATAGCTGTAGTAGTGATAAATCAGTTATAAAAACAATCAAGGAGCAAACAAAGAATAACCTCCTTCTTGCAGCTAGAATTAAAGCTTTGTTTTTAAATTTTTACTGTACATTAGGCCATATGCAGTATGTAGGCAGTAAGTGCTTGTAGGAGAAGCTGTATTTCTTTTTGTGACAGGGAGGTATCTGTAAAAGCATATTTCTTTTGCTGGGCAATAGTGTATACCTAGTGAAATCAACTGACTATCTGCATTTCTTGATCTGTTATTTTAAATGTACAGATACAACTCTGAACAAGATTCTTTCATTAAATATTAGCATTATTAATAGACACTCATTGGTGTGTGGGCAGTGCCTAAAGGCACCGACTCAGAAGAAATGCCTCACCAGATTACACAGTGCACACAGATGAGATAAAAAGACAGCCTCGCCCGAGAGGCTTTACAGCGTAAGGTCCCGGGCCTGTGCGGTGGCCACGTGCACGTCGTGGTCAGCCTGACTGCTCACAAGAGCGCTGCCCTTCTCCAACCATCGGCTTATGAGAATGCACCAGGCTTGTGCACTACCAGCTCCAGCCTGCCCAAGTGCGTTGCCTAGAACTCCCTTGTGCACAACCCTTGCTGAATACCCCTTCTACCACCTCAACAAGATCCTCCTAGGATCCTGTCCACCTCGACATGAATGCCCTCTTTCTGGAGGGAACCCAGCCATCCAGCCTGGCGCCTCCATGGAGGCCAAGGTTATGGCCAACCCAACCCACCCTGAAACAAAGGAAAAAACCAGCGACTCTCTTAGGCTGGGCCCCTCCAAAAGGAGTGCCTGAGCCAACTGTGTTATAGAGGCAAGAGCAGTTAACCTCAGACAAAGCAGATTTCAACCATGATCCTTCTGGTTTTCCAGGTGGCAGCTTTTAACAGGAATGCCCCAATTAAAAATGCTGTACATTCAGTAACCCTTCAGGCCACGCAGGCCACTTTTGCTCCTGAGGCAACTCAGGACTACATCCATGTTAGAACTGATTTTGGAGATAATCCAAAACAGGTCCTAAGATGACTCTTCTGAGACAGAAAATCGGTGATAAACCACAAGAACAATCAATCTGTCTTTAAAGTGAATAGGCATTTATGAAGCCTTCATCACTGTGTTTCCAGACCTGCAATCAAAACATGCACACTCTGACAATGCTAATTCTGACCTGAAGCTAACAGGACTTGATTTTTTCCATCAATAGTTTTATGTCACACACTTCCACGCTGAACCCTCGTTGACAGACGAAATTCCCTAACCTTAGTCACCGTGACTGAAACATCCCACATGGTCCGTCAGCTTTGTTTCTAGGGTGCCTGTAACACCAAGACTGGCCCTATAATACTTATGTGCAGTTGTGGGCAGGCACAACCAGCACGAGCCACACGCATGTTCACAGAGATCGGTAATGAGATACACTTTTTTGGTGCAGTGTTCTCTCAAATCTGGATGCTGGGATTGCCAGGTAATCCTGGTCTTGGTGCATGGCCAGAAATGCCTGATCGGGTGCGCCATACCCAGGCGAGGGCTCCTACCACGTGTCAGTCGTAGAGCGCAGCAGAGCAGGGTGCAGGAGTTGTGACTGAGCTGTTCCGCTCCCGGCTGGCTCTGCTCACCTCGGAGGGACTACGTGAGCCCAGCCATGGCTCTGTGCATGCATTTGTCCAAGGGACCTCAAACTGTGAATTGATTCAGCTGTGCAGGGGTATGCGGGAGAGCACTCCTGGCAGGAACCTCTGTCCTTGATGTGGCACTCTGCTCGGCTCAGGAAAGGGCTGAGAGTAAACCTGCTGCAGGTGTTTTGAGAACATTATATGGGTGACACCAGTTAGTGGGATTGGGGGCATAACAGTGTGGGCTCTGCTGCCCTGGTATATGATGCACGCCTGGGTGGCCAGGGCAGCCAGGTGAGTTGTTCTGCAGCGCGTAGTCTGCCAGACTGCCTGGGGGTGTGCGCTGAAGGACTGGATGGTCCCAGGCTTGCCCCAGGCATTCAAACTAAAATGTTTTCATGACCTCTATCTATTAAGCAGAGGTGCTGCTCAGGATATTTATTCCAGCTTTCTAAATTCGAAGGGAATAGGTACCAACAGCACAGCCATCCCAAGCCTCATCCCAGTGCTGGGATGGAAAGAGAGACCCATTCCCAGGGCACATCTCACCTCTGCCTCAACAAGCACCACAAAAGACAACTCCCCTCGCTTCTTCCCTGCCAAGCCAAACTTCCCAAGCAAGCACCACTGGCAGGAATGTGCACAACTGCTTCTGCAGCAGCCTGCTCCGTTCCACAGCTGTCACTAGGAAGCTGTATACCAGAAGGTATTATAAAGACAGTTTTGTGGAATCTGTATGTTATTAGACACTTACACTGCTAATACAGAAAAAAGAAATTTAATTTGATTTTTCACTGACTGTATACAACTCAAGTCCCTTGGACAAAATGTTGTTTTCGCCTGCTGTTTAAAAAAAATAGCAGACTTTGACCTTTCTCTCTTTTAAGCATTCAGTTTTATTTTAAAAGACTGAAGCAAAGAACCTAAATACAAGTTGTGCCCTTGCCTAGTATTTCAACCTCCTTTATTCTGCAAGAAGCTATCAAGGCTACAACCCACATCTCAGTTGTGGCCTTTGTAGGAAGAAATCCATTTTCAAGGTACGGTTAAGGTTAATAGCCATGTTGATCTTCTTTTTCAGAAGCTCATTTAGCAGCACTATTATGATGAGGATGATGATGATTGATTACTAACTTCTGCCTTTTTGCACAAAAAGCACCATTCCTGATTGGCTAACTAGAAATGCTGTAATGGTCATTAACTTTGTTGCAGGAACCACTGCCAAAGTGATAAATAGATTTGGTTTACATTAGCTACCAGCCTAAAAGCATCATTTGACCTCATTAATAGATGTAATCAAATCTGGAGTTATGCTCCCTAAGAAGGAAGACTATTCTTTTTAGGACAAGAACTCCGAGGCTTTTTTCTAGTTTCCATAAATACAGAGGTTGAAATTTTGTTCCATTGAGGTAAGGTCATAATTCTCTCCAAAATGCTTTCTGCAAATGCTAGGCATTCAA
The DNA here is from genome assembly GCA_034008185.1 of Gorsachius magnificus. Classification (NCBI taxonomy): domain Eukaryota; kingdom Metazoa; phylum Chordata; class Aves; order Pelecaniformes; family Ardeidae; genus Gorsachius; species Gorsachius magnificus. The sequence goes on from CM067081.1 coordinate 174,272,297, forward strand.
GTTTTCCTTACTTCTTGTTCAGTCTGAAAGAAGTTAAAACTGCTCCTAGGGGACATTGAAAGGTACTCGTGCAAGCCCAGGGAAGCTGTGTTTCTTTGAGAAGTGGTCAGTTTGCTGAAGGAACCAAGAACACATCCTTTGCGAGGACATGTCTGGAATTGCATGTTAGTATGTTGAAATCTACATCAGAATTGCATGGTTGATGTACAGATGTGGCTCTTCGGGTCTGTGCAATGAAAAAGCTGCAGACTGCATTTGATCTCTTAATCCACATTTCCTACACACTACCTGCAAATTCTTTCTCGTTTCCTTCATCTTTACTTCTGTAAGGTGCAAGTGTATAACACACTCCTCACTGTTGCTGTGCTTCTCACTTTGCCTACCTAGCAATGTTAGAAGTTATTAATTTAGCATGCCTGGAATATGTTTTGTCTCATGCTGTGCTTCAGTCTTCTGCTAATTAGACTGCATAATTAATTTACATGAGCTGTAGTCAGGCCCTATATTCAGCTAGGCCACGAGCATGTGTTACAGCCAGAACACAAAGTTGGTAGTTTTAGTTTAGGGGATGATGTGGATCTGAAAGAAGCCTGGAGAGCACTGTTTTATAAGCACACGTATCACCCTGAAGGAGAGCACAAAATGTTCTCCTACGGTGTGGATTAATACAGGCAGTTTGTCCCAATGCTTTCTTTGTCCTGTTAATCTTACTGGCTACCAGCAAAAGCAACTATCAGTTTGTCTCTTAAGATAGCAACTCTCCCTAAAAATCTCATCTAGTACTTTTATCTCCCTTTTTTTTTTTTTTAAATCTGATATAATATAGAGGTGAAGTATGACCCTGCAAGCTTTGGGACAGAGGAGGAACTGTGAAAAACACGACTCTTTTCATAAACTTATGTATTTTATTTGGTGATTGTTGCTAATTCTAGAATTTAGCAATGTTGAGAATGGCAACCAGAAATCTGTTCTCCCCTCTCATTTTGGCCTGCAGTTTGAATTATTTGCTACACAATGCCATGACTTCAGCATGAGGTAGAAGTGCTGTCATACATCAGAGCTTTCGGCTTAATGAAGGAATTTAATCTGAGTCTCTCAATTTCTGGATCCGAATCTCTCAATTTCTGGAAGGAGCACATCAACTTTCAGATTAATATAGAAAAAGCGGCAAGCTGTGCTACAAGCACAGTATCAGAAGACCCAGCCTTGATCTACTCCTACCCCCATTCCCCCAAAAGAGAGGCAGTAGGCATCTGTCCTTCGAAGGGGAAGTTTCATTCCCCAGTGTTAAGTGGACAGGTGAACCGGGCTGCTGCTCTGAGACGTGCTAGGGGGTTCAGATGAAACCCCTCCATTTTAAACCCTGAGAACCCGTCTTGCTGCTGGACAGGCAGCTTGGGAGGCTTTTCATCGTTCCGAGCCCCCTTGACTCCCACCTGTGCTGAGTCTGAAGTCCAGTCACGTAATACTGAATGCAGGCTGCAAGCTTTTCTCAAATTATGTCAGTCATCTTTCTGGATATGACAGAAAGAAATAAATCCCCTCTCTCAGTACCAGAGTCCACCTTTGATTATCTACAGTAGGTGTCAGTTTTGCCTTACGCTGCCCAAATGAAAATCAGACACATTCTAGGCACTTAGATCCCTTATGGGACCTAACTGTATGAGCTCAATTCACAGAAAGGGCATCCTTTGCCTCCATCTCCTTCTTTAGTGTCCTACTGACACTGAATGCACAGATTGATCCTACATGTACGTCCAGGCCCGACTTTCTGCACTAACTGAAGCATTTCTGTAAGGTTGTATTGAAAACTCAGTGCTGAAATATCACCAGCTTCTATTCATTGGGAAGAGAATAGGAAATGGAACCTTATGCCAGCCCTGAAAATCAGTTACACTCTCTTGTTTGACTTTGCTGCAGTAAATGGTCATCAGGGTCTGACTCAAAAGTTCTGTACTAGACTTGGATCTACAGTCCTCTGGTTGACACCACTCCATGGTCATTGCTTTTCATCTTTGAACTGCTTTCTGAATGATGATTTGCTAATTGGCATAGTCAGAGAAAAGTATTAACTCCATTTTAAAGAAGGAAAGCCAGGAGAGTATGACCTATGACTTGCTTTCAGGATCACAAAGAATGTCACTAAAACTTGAGGGGTCAATCTAATCCCATGCCCAGGGTACACTTCTCTCCTGAGACTAGCGTATTTCCATTTTAGTGATATTTTGCTCCAGTATTTACAGTCAACCTTAGCAGCTGCTCTACATGGACACATTTTCTCATTGCTGTTTAACAACCACTGCATCCCCTTGTTGCTCAAAAGTGCATCCCACTTATTAAAATCATTTAATTAAAATCCATTCTTCTCATTGGATTAATTTCATTGCTCCTGATCAAAGAGGCTGAAAAAAATGATCAAATCTTAAAATTAAAAGTACACAGCAGAGTTCTTGATTCTGTCCCTATATAAATACAATCGAACCTGAAGTGATTAACCCCAAGTTTGGCTAGAATAGAGAAATAAAAATTGAAAGGGAATACCATAACTAAGCATAGGAAAAGAATCACTTCAGGAACTGAAGTCAGGGTTAAAGGCTCATTCTGCTGAAATCAATGGCCACGGTCCTGATGACTTCTGTCCAGCGAGGATCCCATCCCTGCTTCCCAATTCTTTTTGCAAGTACTCTGCCATTAACTAAAGAAACAGCTGTGCTCTCTTCTAATAAGAACTTTGCAATAGCTAATCGACAATTCTTTCAAACCTGTAGCATCACCAGTAATGAACAATTAATCCCCTGTCTCCTCAGAACTGAGTTAAGCTCAGAACAGAAAGGGAGAGGCAGCAAAAGAAAATGGAGTCCGTGAAGCATGAAGAAATAAAAATGAAAAGATCATAAAGAAAACAAACATTGAGGGTAGAAGAGCAATCAATAAAGTCCAAAGCTTGCAAAGATTGTCTTGGCAAATAAGTACTCTAAAGGAATTTAAATAAGTATAAATGGAATTCTCAGAAAGATTTATTTAAGAGTGAATTAATTCTTCAGTGCAATTTCCTTTTATTCTTCCCTTGCATGATTGTCTCTCAGGCTACTTCACTTTCTGCCTATGGTGCCACATGACAATAAACAACACATACATCTCTAAGTTATATATGTTCTTCCTTTGTGATTATTCCAGCAAGCAAAAGGTCAACACATCTAAGTGAATGCAAATGAGATGGTGGTTTGTTATTGGCTGAAAGTGCCTCAAACCAGACTTATAGTGATATGCAGATGCAACTTTGCATCTGCAGTCTAATTAAAACTAATCTAACTAAATATGTTGCATCTGTAAAGCAGCTTGAGCGCTGCGGAGAACACACAGAATTCCTTTTATAGTACAAAAGAGCTTCCAAGAGCAGTGTTTCTGCCATTTCACTTTATTTGGAACCACTTTAATAGCAGGTGAGTAATCAGCAAATAAATTCGCTGTAGCTGCTTTGGAATTGTTCATTCACAGAAGCAGAAGCGGTGATAATGTATCCACAGATACATTACAACAGCAACGGAGGCCACATCGACTTGGGGAGGTAATGTCCTTTCATTAGGCAAAATGATACAGCTGGAAAAAAGAAAAAAGCTGCAAGCTGTAAGTCATCCTTCAGCCTCACTTACTAAGCCAGAACTCAACTACAAAAAACCACTTTTGCAGATGTGTTACGTTACTGACATAAGTTGTCCACAGCAAAATCAGGCAGGATCAAAACCTTGTCTTGTCAAGGGATTTCTTTTAAAATATTCTTAAGAAAGAATCACTTTTTTTTTTTTTCCTGGCAAATGAACATTCCACAGACATTGTATTCAGTATGAAAACTTACTGCTCTCAAATGAAATTCTGCCATAAGCGATTCTAGCACTGAGAACTAAAATGGCCATGAGGTAATAAAATGATGCGTATAACCCCGTACCCAGCATACAGTCTACAGGCTGTGAGACCAGTGTAAAAGAATAAATTCCAGTGTTTTTACCTTTTTTTCTTTCCCTCTCAAAAATTCAGGCAAGAAACTTCATGTTAGAAAACTATCTTAAAATGCTTAAATCAGCAACTCTCAGATGGCAGAAGGTCAAAGGAGGACAAACCTTGACAAAAAGTTAATCACAACATATTTCATAGAATCATAGAATCATAGAATATTTTGGGTTGGAAAGGACCCCTAGAGGTCATCTAGTCCAACCCCCCTGCAGTGAGCAGGGACACCACTAACTAGATCAGGTTGCTCAGAGCCCCATCCAACCTGGCCTTGAATGTTCCCAGGGATGGGGCCTCCACCACCTCTCTGGGCAACCTGTTCCAGTGTTTCACCACCCTCATTGTAAAGAATTTCCTCCTTATATCCAGTCTAAATCTATCCTGTTTTAGTTTAAAACCATTACCTTTTGTCCTGTCACAGCTGGCCCTACTAAAAAGATTTTCCCCATCTTTCCTATAGGCTCCCTTTAAGTACTGAAAGGCCACAATCAGGTCTCCCCACAGCCTTCTCTTCTCCAGGCTGAACAAGCCCAACTCCCTCAGCCTGTCCTCATAGGAGAGGTGCTCCAGCCCTCGGATCATTTTAGTAGCCCTCCTCTGGACCCGCTCCAACAGTCCATGTCCTTCTTGTGCTGAGGGCTCCAGAGCTGGATGCAGTACTCCAGGTGAGGTCTCACCAGAGCAGAGTAGAGGGGCAGAATCACCTCCCTCGACCTGCTGGCCACGCTTCTCCTGATGTAGCCCAGAATACGGTTGGCCTTCTGGGCCACCAGCGCACATTGCCAGCTCATGTCCAGCTTTTCATCCACCAGCACCCCCAAGTCCCTCTCGGCAGGGCTACTCTCGATCCTTTCTTCCCCCAGCCTGTAGTGATACTGGGGGTTACCCCGACCCAAGTGCATGACCTTGCACTTGGCCTTGTTGAACCTCATGAGGTTCACACAGGCCCACCTCTCCAGCCTGTCCAGGTCTCTCTGGATGACATCCCGTCCTTCTGGTGTGTCAACCGCACCACTCAGCTTGGTGTCATCTGCAAACTTGCTGAGGGTGCATTCGATCTCGCTGTCTAAGTCCTTGATGAATATATTAAACAGCACCGGTCCCAGTACGGACCCCTGAGGGACACCACTCATCACCAGTCTCCATCCGGACATCGAGCCATTGACCACCACCCTCTGGATGCGACCATCCAACCAATTCCTTATCCACCGAACAGTCCACTCATCAAATCCATAGCTCTCCAGTTTAGAGAGAAGGATGTTGTGGGGGACCGTGTCAAAGGCTTTGCAGAAGTCCAGATAGATGACATCCATTGGTTTTCCTTTGTCCACTGTTGTTGTCACACCATCATAGAAAGTCACTAGGTTCATCAGGCAGGACTTTCCCTTGGTGAAGCCATGCTGGCTGTCTCAAATCATGTCCCTGGCCTCCATGTGCCTTAGCATAGCTTCTAGGAGGATCTGTTCCATGATCTTCCCAGGCACAGAGGTGAGGCTGACAGGTCGATAGTTCCCAGGGTCTTCCTTTCTACCCTTTTTGAAAAGGGGCACAATGTTTCTCTTCTTCCAGTCACCAGGGACTTCACCTGACTGCCATGGCTTTTCAAATATTATGGAGAGTGGCTTGGCGACTACATCAGCCAATTCCCTCAGGACTCTGGGATGCATCTCATCAGGTCCCATGGACTTATGTGCATTTGGGTTCCTCAGGTGGTCATGAACCTGATCTTCTCCTACAGTGGGAGGGGTTTTGTCCTCCCAGTCCCCCTCATGCCATCCATCAACTCGGGTGGGGTGAGGACAGAGGTTCCCAGTGAAGACAGGCAAAAAAGTTGTTGAGTACCTCAGCCTTCTCCTCATCTGCTGTTGCCAGCTTGCCAGTCTCGCTCATCAGCGGGGGTACGCTTTCTTTAACCATCCTTTTCCGGCTGATATACCTGTAGAAACCCTTCTTATTATTCTTTGCATTCCTAGCCAAATTTAGCTCCAGCTGAGCCTTGGCCTTCCTGACCCCATTCCTACACAACCGGACCGCATCCCTATACTCTTCCCAGGATGCCTGTCCCTGCTTCCACTGCCTGTGCAGTTCCCTCTTCCTCTTTAGTTTGACCAGCATCTCTTGTCTCAGCCATGCCGGTCTCTTCCCTTCTTTGCCCGATTCCTTACACCTGGGGATCGAGAGCTCTTGCGCTCTGTGGATCACCTCCTTAAAGATCTGCCAGCTCTGTTCTGTTCCCCTGTCCCTGAGGACCGTTTCCCAGGGAGTCCTTCTGACTATCTCCCTGAGGAGCTGGAAGTTTGCTTTTCTAAAATTCAGGGTCCTGACTACACTCTTTGTTCTTCCCATTTCCCTCTGGAGCGTGAGCTCTACCAGTGCATGATCACTGCAGCCCAGGCTGCCTCCGATCTTGACATTTCCGACAAGCTCACTTGCATTGGTGACCACCAGGTCCAGTATTGTATCCCCTCGGGTAGGGGTGTCTATTACCTGGCTTAAGAAGTTGTCCTCAATGCATTCGAGAAACCTGCTGGATTGCCTACAGCTTGCCGTGTTGGTTTGCCAGCAGATGTCAGGGTGGTTGAAGTCCCCCAGCAGGACGAGAGCCTGCGAGCACGAAGCCTCCCGGAGTTGGAGGAAGAATGCTTCATCAGTTGGCACCTCTTGATCTGGCGGCCTGTAGTAGACACCAACCACCAGGTTCCCTTTGTTGCCTCTCTCTCTGATTCTTATCCATAAGCTTTCGACCTGCTCGTGGCTATTCTTCAGGGACAGCTCTTCACACTGTAATGATTTCCATGAGGTATTACAGTAGACAAAGATATTCTGCATTTTCCCACCTTAGAATAATAGTCTGAACTGTCCTGATCCTGTTGCAACCTAAAATAACTATGTTTGTAGAAAGCCAAAGATATGAAGTCATGGTGCTTGGAAGGAATCTGAATCCATGCAGGGTGAAGAGGCTCTCCAGATCTCATTGCTTTTCTTCTTTCTTCCTTTTCCAAAGCTCACCAGATTGCTAAAATGATGAATTCCAATACGCCCTTGACTGTGTGGGACAGGCATGGCTTCACATTCCTCAGAAATTCTCCACATGAGGCCACACTTTGTGTTAGAGCAGATTCATGGGATGAGAGCATGCAAGAACTATACTGGAGATATGACACTCTCCTAGAAGGCCAGCAAATTGACTCTGCTTACTGGTTTAGAGGAAATATTCACTGCATGAAAAACTGAACTACGCTTGAGAGTAGAGCTCTGAAGGCTTCTCTTTCCTTGGTCGGTACTCCAACCAGTGAGCTATTTACCCCCTATAAGCCAGAAGTTAAGCCACTTTTACCACAGAACCATGTTCCTGAGTCCCTGGGTCTCCCACGGAGGATTTCTGTTATCAGCCTCAGTGAGAAGGATGAGTAGTGCATTCTCCATGCAGTCTAACCTATAGACCTTGGGTTCTCTCTCTTCTTTACGTGGTGAGATACATGGGTTTAAACTTGTTTAGGTTCAGTAAGATGCAAGCCATGTTCTTCCTCCTCTCATGACAGTGCCTTAACAACTATCCTTATGACATGACAAAATTGGTGACAACACTATCAGCATTTTCCTTTCCTTCTTTAGCCCCACTGTAGTCCCACTAGCTCCAAGAATGAAAATAAAGCCTCCAAGTAAAAGAGCAATAGATAAGACAGATAAATCCCATAGTGAAAATTGGGTCTGCTGTTTGAAAAAAATGTACATAGAGGGCTCTATTATCAAAAAGAAATCACAAATGATGAAAATTCTCAAAATTGTCCCATTAAAGTAATTTTCTTTGCTGCCTGATGTTTCTAGACAAGTAGAGCTCTGATTTGAGTCCTTTCAGTTGTAAATAGTTCCATTAAATTCAGCAAAACAATGTTTGTAGGACTATATCTTGAGGTGAACTTATTAATACACAGGAAAAAAAGCACTGCATGTTTTTGACAGCATTCCTTTAACCTAGGAAAGATAAGTGTGGTGATTCATAGAAAAGGGATATTTTGGTAAGTCATAACGAATTTTCAAATGAAATGTCAGTCTGAAATTGCTAATCAATTAGTCATTTTCATGGTATTTTTCTATACGCTGGCGTGAAATTTGTCTCCATTGTAGAAGCTTGCAAAAGACATCTTTCATCATGCAAAACCTATATTAAGGTGAGGTTTATGTGCTGCACTGGCTGTCACAGAGGCCCATGCAGCAGAATGAATATCCCCCTTTCTGAATATGTGCACTGATGGTTAACAGTACTCTGCACTACACTAAAAAGCCTTAGGGTGACAGAGACTTCCAAAAAAAAGTGACTTCTTTCTCCTAAATATGTAACATGAAGAAAAGTTCAAACTGAAAACCATTTAAATTTATATGAGGGAAATTTTATTCAGCTCTAGATTTGCTTGATGTTGTATTTTATCATGGTATCATACATTTCCTAAGGAATGAAAAGGGGACTGTCAAATACATTGTTATTTTTACTTCATATTTTGATTTCAGTGCAATTTGGAGCTTTTAGAGTGTGGTACAAACATGAGGCTGTATATGCATTAAAGACATTGCATGTACTTGTTTTACTCCATATTATGTATTATTTAATTTACTAATTAGTCATTATTTATTTATTGTTTATTATTTTTATTTATTACCTTTAGAATTGCTCTTGTGTTAGTTTGATCACACTTTTCTCCTACATTCGCTCAATATATAGTAGTCATATGACAAACTGCTTTTATAATGTATGAAGGCCTTATTATGGCTCAGCCACCTGTGAATTGTCTTTAAATCAGCACAGAATTTTAAGCCACGAGAAACATAGCATGGTAATTTATATATGGTAAAAAAACAGATAAGGTACAAGATACAGTAAGGCAGAGATTATTTTTAAAAACAACATAGGGCATCTGATGCAAAGTTTCTAACTTCTTCGAGACTTAAAAGTCGACTATACTGGTGAACACAACACTTAATACAATATGAATCTTAACCTTGCGCTGCTTTTCATCTATTTTCAGTAACCAAAGAATGCAGCAAAATAATACTGATTTGCCCAAATCATCTCAGAAATGACCTGTGAATATTTGCCTCACTTGATGGTCACTGATACTAGCATACAACTCTGCAGTACAGCAAAATTAGGACTTACTTGGTGAAATCTCAAAAAGGGTTTCTAGAAACCAGTAAATAACTTCTGCTTATTTTTGAGATGACAGTTTGAGTGTTTCTAATCAGACTCGTCACAAACTCCTGGCTCTGCTACGTGGTGAGGAGCCTGTCCTTGAGCTGAGGTAAAGGGAGACCTCATCTATACTCCTTTTCAATGGAGCTTCAGAGCCAAACTTACGGCTACATACAGGAACACTTGAGTATAGGAGAAGTGCAGTTGGCAGAGGTAAAAACGGGCCAATAAATTTTACTGTTATGGTGAAATAGTCCTTTAACAAGGACAAAATTTTTCTCTCCATCACCTGCAATAGGCACTAAGCTTGGAAGGTAATATTTTTGTGCTGTGACTAGTATTCAACTCATCTCAAATCATAAATAACTTATGTTGGCAGTGTTGTCCCAAGAAACTCCACTGAGTAAGTGAAGCTAGTTATATTTATTCAGGCACATCATGGTAGAGGTGACACCTGATGAAAGAAGAAATCCTTCCCTGGAGCAAAACTAAATGCCATTTGCATCACTGCTGATGGCTCAGAGATCCAACATCTCTGCAGTGGCTTCCGCAGATTCAACCACTGAAGAGTTAAAAATACCCCCCCAAACTAAACCCTATTAAACAGCTCTCTAGTCAAAGTATTTCAGTTATGGCCAACATGCAGACTATGTTTTGATTGATAGCCCTTTCATCCCTTTATGAAAGCAGTTTCTGTCAGTCATAGCCCTTGCAAGTGGCTAGTACTGATTTAATTGGCCTCACATGCCTTCAAGTTGAGCCAGCTCATGCCAGGAAACAACCTTCTGGAAGCCAGCAGAGTAACCAATTTTCCTCTGGCTTCTCTCTAAACTTGGCAATGCTGCAATTTATCCTGGCTTGTCTCAATTGTTGATCCTTATCAGGAGGCGACACACAATTGTGCTGACTGCCCCCGACATCGCAGGGTTACACGCAATACACTTTCCTCTTCTGATTCTCCTTCCAAAAATACTTCTTGTCCAACTAGTACCGCAGTTAGTAGCAGTTAGAAAAACACTTGTGCAGGGATATGAGGTTTCCAGTTTGTGGTTCAGTGGAGGAACATTCAATGTATTCACGGGGTAAAGAACAACCAACCACTTGACAGGAGCCCTGTTAGTCTCAAGCAAAAAACCGGTGAGTCCTACCCTCATGACTTCTGCCACTGTGACAAGAAAAAATTGTACATTTTACAATACATTAGTCTTGAAGTTACTAAAAAAATAAACATCAGTATTCAGCCTGCTTTGCTAAAATGTTAGCTGAATGCTTTCCACTCCTTCTTAGCAAGCTTTGTGTGAAGTAGAGGGAAAAGTAGAGAAATTGTTTTATATTTATTCTTTTTCATCAGAAGTATCCTACGGCAGACAAACATCCTGGAGAATGGAGCAGAGACTGGCACTGGCAGGGAGCCTTATGCCTCTCTCAGCCATATGTCAAAAAAATTACAGAGGCTTTAACTTCCCTCTTTCCTCCTGTAACTATATTCTCTGTGAAAGTCTTAGCATGGCAAAACTGTTTTGTTTTTTTTTTCTTCTGGAGAGGCAGAAAGTGTAAATGAGAGGAGAAGGTGCTGTGTGATGAGGGAACTAGGAAAAAGTAAGGGAAAGAGGTGGTACATGAAAGATGGTGTGAAGAACTGGAGTTGTAAGTCACAAATTGGTTATCATTTACTTTTAGGTCACAGATGTGATCTCTAATGCTTACAAGCCACACATCTCGACAACATACTCTGTAATAGTAATTTTCAGGACATCAGACCTATTGACATGGAGATTCTGAAGGCAGATACTGTTATTAATGCTCATCTGTCTGGTGGAAGCAAATGTTGCACCTTCTTGGAGAAAGAATTGCTGATTTTTATTTTTTTTTTACTTTAGAAAAGGCAATTTTAAGTTCACCTAGCATCAGGACAGGATCATAGATATTTTACAGCTCTCAATTCTCCGCTCCCCAAATGTCAGTACAAACACAAGACTGATGCAAAACCCCTTTATTTTCCTTGCCCCATAAAATACTGTGTGAAAGTAGGGAATATCAGCATTGCTTTGCTACATCAAGAATCCTCACTGACACTTCAGTCTCCTAATGGCTCCCAACCCTCGTTCCGACAATGCTGAATGAGTAACAAACTGCTGTAATTCAACATCCTCACAATTTGGGTATAGCCTCATTAAGTTTGGAAACTGGACAGTAAGTACACTCGCCTACAACTATCAGCATGGACATAATTTATTTTACTCCTATGTTGATGTAAGCGTGTTATAGCTTGTCTTTACCCCTTACAAAAACCAAACTGAAGCAAAACCAACTCTGGAACAGAGAGGCATTATGGCACTTGTTAATCTATTAAAAGTGATCCATCTTAGCATACATGACTGATACAATGTATGCTCCTAGCACTTTATAATTCCCCTGATACCAGGGGAAGAACTGAAGAAGTCTGCCCAAACAGAGAACTATCAGTAGCATTGGAGGCAATCCTATAGTTTTGTCTGCAAGAATTAAAGTACTGCTGGGGTCCGGCCACTGAAAAAGTCTTGACCCCTGTGATGGTCTGATGCTGACTTTCAGATGCTCGTCAGCTCCGAAGCTGAAAGTAGGGAGGAATTAGCGAGGCGTCACCTCCGCTCCTTGCTCATTGCCACAGCACTCTGATAAACCCACCAAACAGCTGAACAATTCAGTAAAGCTTATGGATGACCTCAACCCAGAAGAAAGCTAAACAACATCATCTGCCAGTCTCCTGGATCCCTCTCAGGCATGGAAAGTGGCACCATGGCGGCCTGCTTCCCCCTGAGCCGGTAATGCTGAGGAACAGCGGTGGAGACATGCTGATGCAAGGGCTGCTGTACTTTGGAGGAAGCATAAAACCAACGTCCTCAGCTTTTGTGGTGATGAAAGATCCCCTGGGATTTTCCCAAAAGGATTGTAATGCCTTACAGCCCCATCCAACTCTCATTAAACTAAATGGAAAGAACCTCAATCACTTCTGTGGAAATTGGATGTTTGCAGGGTTGGCCCAAATCCCAAGTGAGGTAATTACATTCTTCCAACGGTTTCCACTGGAAAATTTCAGTCCCCCCAGTCCCAAAAGATCTCAAAGTAGCACTCTACTGATCATTTAAACTAAACAACTGCCCTAAATGCCATCTTTTTTTGACAACAATCATGAAAATGTGTGTTGTGATAATAAGCCATGTGACAAAAGAGGGTACAACTCTCAGCGAGCAGCCTACTAAAATGAAATGGAAAGTAAAAAAATTACACTGATATTTATAAAGGTCTGAAAAGAAATTTGCTACTACCACTATACGTGTGTGTGGTACATGTCTCTCAAATTACATCACCTGTAGAGTTACAGACTTTTAAAATAACCATGGCTAAAGTAAAATTAATTTATATTAAAATATGAATTAATGTAGCAGTTCATCAGGTAAATTGCAGCATGTATTAGAAATGCGTTTACCGTGTTGATCCTCCAGACCACTTGTGTGTAACAAATTTAATTCCATGCACTGTTCAGGAGCTTAAAGGTTAGTACACATTTAAATACTTTACTGGATTAAACCTTTTGAAATTCTAAAATCTGCTGTGTATCATTTCGGTTCCTGAACTCAGCCTGCACACCCAGGTTACACTTGCATGGCTATATCAAGTAAGAACATACTTTTGTTGCCTTTCATGTTATTTAGAGGAGTGGTGAAGGTCAGTCAAGAAAAAGCCTTGAAAACAAGAAAAAAACTTGTTCACCAATTTGCACTCATCCCACACTGCAGGGTTCAGCTAGCGTTGCTATGCCATCAGGGATTTGGTATCACAAATTATTTTACCTAATGTGGACACAATTTAGAGGATTGGTAGTTTGTTTTTAAAGAGGATGTATTTCCTGTTCCTTTTCTACCAGGAATTACCGGGATAAATATTCAGTTCAACAGAATAAAAATGCTTCTTGTCATTATCATTATAAAATTATATCTAGTTTTCCTATTCTAGGTGGCAGTGAGAGGTAGTAGTGATGTTGGACAGATTTATGCACTTTGCAGAATCAAAGCCCAGCTGTCCTGCTGGACGACAAGCTCACCATGAGCCAGCAGTGTGCCCTTGTTGCCAGGAAGGCCAATGGCATCCTGGGGTGCATTAAGAGGAGTGTGGCCAGCAGGTCAAGGGAGGTTCTCCTCCCCCTCTACTCTGCCCTGGTGAGACCCCACCTGGAGTACTGTGTCCACTTCCGGGCTCCCCAGTTCAAGAAAGATGAGGAACTCCTAGAAAGAGTCCAGAAGAGAGCAACTACGATGATTAGGGGACTGGAGCATCTCCCCTATGAGGAAAGGCTGAAAGAGTTGGGCTTGTTCAGCCTGAAGAAGAGAAGACTGAGAGGGACCTCATTAACACATACAAATATCTTAAGGGCAGAAATCACGAGGAGGGGACCAGTCTCTTTGCAGTGGTGTCCAGCGACAGGACAAGGACCAATGGATACAAACTGAAACATAAGAAGTTTCAGTTGAACATGAGGAGGAACTTCTTTACTCTGAGGGTGACGGAGCACTGGGACAGGCTGCCCAGGGGGGTTGTGGAGTCTCCTTCTCTGGAGATATTCAAAGCCCGCCTGGACGATGTCCTGTGTAACATGCTCTAGGAGAACCTACTTTAGCAGGAGGGTTGGACTAGATGATCTCACGAGGTCCCTTCCAACCCTTGCGATTCTGTGATTCTGTCAGTAGGTTCCTAACAAAAATGAGCTGCTGCGAATCAAGGATGTTGCACAGTTTAAACGCTTCAGTTAATGCACTAACTAAATAGAAAAGATTTTTGTAAACAGTTTCCCTCTTCTATTTTGTCTCTTCCTACATACCTATATTTGTATCAAGAAAAGCAGTGTGCGTAAGTGTTTTTGTACAATACGATCACTGTGAAATAAATGCATGGCTGTTTCAGAATAGTTAAGTCAATTTTGTCTTTTTTTCATGCTATGTTATTATCACTGATGTTATGCCCTGAGTTCAGGTAACGTTAAGCTTTCTTGTTTGTCCACCGATCCTCTCCACCCCCCATACTATTTTCTGTCATGTCATCTTGGCCCCCTTGCTGTCCTAGGAATTAAAACTCATCAATAAATATTCCATGAGGCAAGACAGTTTAGAAGTTGGTATTCTGGAACAGTTTCCTATAAAGCAATTACCATTGCCGAGTTGTAATCTAAAATGCTATGCTAGACCTAAATTTATGAGTAGTAAGGTTGCCTTATCATCCTCTGCCCTCCTTCCCTTGACCATGCTTGCAAGTAAGTCTGCACCCATGGTAATACTACAAACAAATAACTTACTCCAGGGCTGAGACCTGAAATGCTATATTCCCACTTAGAGCACGTGTTTGCTGAAAATTGGGTACTGAGGTCTTAGAAAACGTGAAAATAGCTGGCTTTGGAGGAGGAGTGAGGCTTGAAACCTAAAGAAGAAACAAGTCTGAATGTTGGGTTAGCAAATATGTTGCTTGTGCCAATTTTTTCATGTGAGTTCTGGCTAGGAGAAAAGTGTTAGTAAATACATAAACAAAATAAAACAGAAGGAAAATAGAAAAGTCAATGAACTCTGGTAAGGAAGGACCATAAAAATATCTGTAAGAAAGGTATAAAAATTATTATCAACAGTGTTGACTACATGAAGAATGCATGGACTCTCTCTAAACTGTTTCCAGTAAGAAAAAATCTGATGCCTGCCCTAGTCCTGGAGGTTTCCTCCCCATTGGGGTCCAGCCATATGGGGGATGGTCCTGACACAGGTCTAGAGGGAGGAAGCTTCTCATGTGAAATCACTTTCGATCCTGCTGGCAGCTCACCAGCTTTAGGATAGTCCTTCTCCCTTCTTCTTCAAGGAACTGCCACCCCTACTCCACTGGGTCAAATGAACGGTTTGTGTGGCTCCTTCAAACTGAGAACATGGGAGCTGCCAGCAAAGCTTGAGGAATATCATTCAGGCTGCAGCCTAAAATACCCGAGTTCCTGGTCTTCCTGAGACTAAAGGAAATCAAGGGATCAAGTTGGAAAAAGAACTTGCATCTGCCTTTCATGCAGCTAGGAAAGAAACGCAGGATTCATGGAGTCAGACTCTGCAGCCTAGCATGGGACATTTGTTTAAGAGTAAGGAGCCCTAAATACCCAGTGTTATTTGCTTATTTTGTCCAATGGCATTTCACAGCAAAATGCATAAGCTGTTCTTCAGCCAGGTCTCTGGTCCAGTGAGTTCCCTCGCTCCTCATCAGATTGTACATTGACAGAAGAGAGTGAACCAATTGCTCCTGAAGTGAGAGAAATCAGGGCTCTAAGTCCAGGGGAAGTGCTTTCAGGCTGTGAATCTGTCTGTTATGAGGGTCTAACCTAGGGCTTTTCTTAGATGTCAAAGTCTGTGAGACCAGTGCCGTTTCAGACACATCTCCCTCCAGTTTTTCCTTCTGGATAAACCTGGGCCTCCTTTTTCTGGGCCATTCTGAAGAAAGCCAAGGCATTTAACTTAGATTTGTGAATTTGTCTCCCAGAACCTGTTTCCTAAAAGCTAAGTGTAGAAACCCTGAAGATTTCTGGAGCTCCTTTTCAGATGTGGGTTGAAATGCATTTCCCATCTGAAAGGACAAACCTCATCTTTCATTTTGGTGGCTACTGCTGCAATAGGGAAACAGTGCCAGCTACAGTACTGAAACATGCCCCCAGATGATATAGGGGCTGTGAGCAAATTAGGGAGCTCTTGCTGAAGTTGATAATTAAGATTAGATTCAGATTCAGAAACCTGCACAGGAGTAGGCAGATGGCTCGCTCAGCTGCCAGCTGGAACTCAGCCTTCATGAGGCAGTCATTCGAGTTCAGCCAGCACAGCTTCCTTCCGCGGAGCCAGAGCAAAGTCTACCTATACCAAGATCCTTATGAAGATTTGAGGCCACCTCCACAGCTCTTACAAACTGTCTGTGTGTTTGGGAAGAAGTAGAAATTTTCAGATCTAGACCAGTTCAAGGTCCTGCTTGAAATACAAGCCAAGACTAAAAAGATAAAAGGAATGCACGAAAGGATGCTATGGACCTACAGGGATTTATAATCCTTTGGGGAAGACGTTAGTTCGGATAATTCTCAGCAGCAAACTCACCCAGGTCTAAGTAGAATAGTTATCAATAACAACAAAGAATGTCCTTCTATTCTTCATCTGTACCAACTTAAAAACTGTGCCTCAGAATAAGAGAGGCTTCGTTATCTACACTTGGTTCTTATAAAAATGCAAGAGAATATCTTCCAGCTTGCCACAGTGCCTAGGCACAAGCAGCTGAGGTAAGGATGGAGTATCAATCTTAACAGTAATTCCTGTATGTTCATTGCCCATTTATACCATACCTTTTAAAAGCAAATCTATTAACCGTAGTCCCAAATGCTCTTTTTCTTTTATGCAGTAGACTGCTGAGATCAATCTTTAAATGTATTCTCAAGTTCAGAACAATCGTTCCATGAACTCTCTTTATAGAGCATTTTCAGAGCAAGATTACAAACTGAATTATAACAGATAATGGGTAATTTCTGTAGACACGTCATCTGCAGGTAAGTTTGAAAAAGACTAGCAAAGATTGTGTTTATTTTATGCAAGTAAACATAATTTTAGTGCACTTTCCCTCACACGAAGTAATGAAATTTTAAGATACATTCCCAGTACTGAAAGGAAGCCAGCAACCTATATTCAGTTTTTCTGCTTGTAAATTGAATCCTCTACTCAATTTAGAAGGCACTGGCACAACCTGACATATCTATAGTGCAATAAAATACCTACCAGAGTCGTTGTAACATATAAAATAATAATCACAGTGATGTGCTAGAGGAGACCCTTGGGGGGCATCCCTTGTTAAAACCCTGCCACCAAACCAAAGGTAGGTGCTCACCCCTGTTTCTGCTATAGATGAATGTTATCCCCGTGGCTGTCAAAGTTAATCTGAATGGGGTTTTTTGTTTCCTTATATTTTGCTGAAATGTTCTCAGCATCATGTATTTTACAGGAGAACTTGCTTCTCCTTCCCCTTCTTTCAGATTACACAACTCAAAACCAACTGCTGTTTCTGAAAACGATGTTTCAGACACATGTAATCAATGATGTATAATTCTCTTTGACACTGAGGTTACGGTCCCAGAGTGCTTCTGGCTAAGAGACAGTATTTCCTTCAAGGTGCTGTAGCAGAGGACATGGGTTTAGTGTGCGACAGGTTCCCCCGGTGCTGGGGATGGGGGGTGCTGCAGCTGGTGCTCTGGTTCAAGTCGTAGGACGCTGCTCTTCTCATTTCTCCTTTCCTCCTCGGCTTGTCCAAGGCACCAAGATAACGGCCAGAGTAGGAGTAGGGTCCTCTCTCAGAGCTAAGTGTGTCAGACCGTCAAGTGTGTGGGTTGAGGTTGCTTTGATCCAAGGGGATGTGTAACCTCCCGGTGAGCACATGTGCTTGCGGGTGCTGGACCAAGCTCTGGTCTGCACTTTTGGGACACGCTAGAGGAGCTTGTCCCTCTATCAGCCTGAGGCTCCTAGCTCAGTCCTGTATGAGGATCAAACTGGCAGCTGTCATGGATCCAAAAGTGTAAGTACACGACATGTTAAAGGCACGTATCAGAAGGCATATGAAAATAACTCATGGATCGTAAAAATTTGCTTCATGACAGAATTAAATAATTAAAATATCAACAGAGTGTAATTCAGCAGGATCTCAGACTATGTGCTCTTCCTTCCAGACAAGGATTTTCATCCATGTTCTGCTTCATGAGTTTTTCACTTCCATTCTTCCACCCCTCAGTATCTATTTGGATACTTTGGATTTCATACCTGTATTTTCAGGACTCCTAATTTCAAGCATTCAGAATATGCTGAACCCCTAAAAATAATGAAGCTATTTTCATATTATGAGTTTATAAAACAATAGTGTGGAATTGTTTTTCTTTGTCTCACAATTTCTTTGTCTTCTGGATGTGTGTGGGCAGTATTTTCAAGCTTTTTCCCACCAGCAGGTGATCTAGAAACTTTCATTTAATGAAAAAAATAATTCTGAGTTCTCATGCAGTCACTGAACACTGGGACTGAGGGGTTCAGGGAGAAAACAAAGTAATCTCAGATTTGCATTTAAATTGTTATATTTAGAAATAATGATTTTTTCCCCCTCTACTATTGTACTGTAATAGCTCTTTCTTGTGCTTGGTCTGTGTTCCAAAATAAATCTTTATTTCTGATTTCCCCTGTTTCTTTCCCAGTGTAAAGCTGCATATATTTGCTTGGCATCAGCAACTGCCAATGATGTGATGATAGGAAAGGAAACAAAAAGACTTGAATTTATGCCTTCCTGCTTCCTCCAGTGCTGTTCTTCAGACTTTCCTGAACGTCAAGAAACTTCTTTCTTTATTCTCCTCTCTCCTTACAAGTCCTCTTTGCCAGGATGCCTAAACAGAGTTTGCCAATGTCAGACTGCTCCTAAGCTGAGATCACTTCTTATTGTATAGACAAATATACCTGTGTACATCTCTCCCTCTCTCTCTCTCTCCCCCCCATCTCCATCTCCCCCCCCCCATCTCCATCTCCCCCCCCATCTCCATCTCCATCTCCATCTCCATCTCCATCTCCATCTCCATCTCCATCTCATCTATCTCTATATATGAACATACATATACATAGGCCTCATTTTCTGCAGGCAGGCAGATATTCCTTGCCTTATATTTAGACAGGAAGGTCTCTGAAACAAAGACTCAATTTTTTTCCGGCTAAACTAAGAAGATCTTAGGCAATGACAAACACCGGTATGTGCCACAGAAATATAAATAATACCTGTTGCTGAGAACTTTACTGTGATTTTATGGTATTTGACTCCATTAATCCAGTTTTGAAATCTGAAAGCATTCTATTATCAGCATTTTGCTTCTTTTTTTATGAACGTAGAAAAGAACATGCCCTCTTTTCCCTGTGCCAATGACACTTGTACTCCAGGAACCATTAGGAGATGCAGTGAAATGGACAGCCTGAATTTACTTTCTGCAAATGACCAAGCTGGCAGCTCCATAAAAATTAAGTTTCAGAAAGACCCCATGCACAAAATCCTCTATTTTCTAATAACAGACAAAATTCAATAATACCTCCTTGCTAATCTTGATACCAAATAAGAATGAAAAATTATGAAATGAACTTTACTGCCATTTATAGAGGGTAATAAGAACTCTTCATACAACCTCAGCTGGTCAATCAAGGCAGGCAGAGAGAAAGAAATGATGAGGTCTGTCTAGGATGACTGCTGAAGGCTGAAACTTTAACTTAAATGGCTAAACATATAAACATATAAACCCAGACTTATTGTATTTGCTAATTTACCCAAATATATCTACAAGTCTGTACTTCAGCTTACTAAGCTATTATTTAGAATTAACCCAGACCTCAGTCTTACAGCTATCTTTACATTTTTTATTACAGTTTCCTCTATAGCCTCCAGTCCCATTTTGTTTTGACAGTTATTCACTAAGCCAAGGAGAGGTAAATTAACCTTTCTGTGAATATCTGTGAACAGAATGTGAAACAAGTCTGTACAGAACATTGGGTTTTAGCCTGAATCGTCACACAGTTTTGAGCTCCTGGTTTGGAGGATTATCAGTCAGTTGTACACGATGAATCAAATGTAGGGGTTTTGAGCACCAGCTACTGAGGCCAAATGGAGTTGAAAGCCAGCCAAACATTTCAGAATAAGGTTGGTATGGAAATGTAACTTTTTATCTAATTACAATGTAAGACAGCAAAGAGCATTAGAAATATGCAATAACTTCCTATTAAAGAGGTAATGATAGCATCCTGGATTCAATGCATGCAGTATTACAGCTATTCAAAATTATATGAGAAGCATTAACAGAGTATCATTATTCAGTCATGTGTATGCTGGAATTTTATTGGATTTTTGCTGGTTTATTTACCTTACTGGCAGAACGAGGTTCATACAGGAAAGCATTCTTAGGAAACGCATCAAGATCACTTTGCTTTTACAAAGATGCTTATTAAGTAAACTAATGCTGATTGATGTTCAGTTTTATTTTTGTATGGTTAATATTAATATCTTGACATTTAAAGCCTCTGCCCAAAAGTTGTTGCTGTCTTGCATTCCCATAGTCTTGCTGGAACTTGCTTACTGTAAATGTACGGCAGATATTTTCCTAGCCTGTAGGCAAAGGCCCAGAGGGAAGAGCAGTGAGAGGGAGGAAGGGAAGAATCAATATAGCTTATAAAGTCTTTTCATGCAATTTTGTTTTCAGAAGTGTAAGTGTCATTTTATCTGCTTGGTTTTACCCCCTTCTTCAGGTGTTGGAATTACTACATTTAAAATGCAAAGTGTAAAAGCAGAGATGGTGCCTTTTTCCTTCTGGTAAACAGCTTAAAAATTCCGCAGATTAAAGATATATTGGCATAGAAAGTATAAGAACCAATTAAGACAGAGTGACTTTTATACACAGTGCAGTTATGGAAAAACAACTGTACTGTAATTATGCAAATCAGCCACTCACAATCAAAATGCAGGGATTTACATAACGGAGAAAAAAATTCTTCAGCGTTATGCCTCAGTAACCTTACAGGATTCTTGCACTTTAATTGTATGACTCATTGTAATAAAATGATCCCACTTGCTTTATCCAGAGTGAAATATATGTTAGGACACTGCCATTCTGAATGATTTGTGTGCTTTTGGAAGCCTACGCTCTCCTGCCACAAAATGTGGTGTGTGTGCTATGTTAAAGAGACACAAATCAATGAAAACCCCAGAATTTCTGCTTGCATCTATCAAAATTTTAACTCGGTTTACATACTGCATCACTGCTCTTGAAATCAATGTGTACTAATACAAATGGACCCTCTCTTCTTCTTGGGACTTCTATTTTCTCATTCTATTAAATTCATCCATTTTTGACTAAAACATTTAATTATTTCTCTCTTGCACACAGACAACAGAGCACTGAAAAAAAAAATCCTCTTATAGGAACTACTGAGCTTTCAAAGCCTTCCCTGTCACGTGGGGATGAACACGAGATCTTTGGAAGTTTTAAATGAGAAAGTACATGAAGTAGAAAGCAGGCTTGTCACTGATCTGCAAAGATTAGACAACTTGCTGGCTGTGGCATTCCTCTGCCGTGCGTAAGACTTGGGGTCAAGTCTTCAGTCTGAATCTACCAGAGGAAAACCTGGTCTTGAAGTGTTCTTAGACCCAAGTGCCTGTCCTGTCCCAATGGGGCCCGTTCACCCATCTTTATTCTCTCTCACACAGAGAGAAATTCCCAGAAAGGCACTATAAAAACAATTTGGTTGGAAAAAATTTACATTCTGCTCTGTTTTAGGAAAGATTCTCAAAAAATTTGCAACCAGCTGTAAGAGGTAAGGTCTTACAACTTTTCTACCACAATTAAATCCTCAGCTTTTTAATAGGCTAACAACACCTCGCTGACAACTCCCTGCTAACATAAACCGAACACATAGTAAGGATATGCTATAAACTTCCGATAGGGAAATGAGGTCTCCTTTCCCCTCCTGCCTCCCATATTTTGGAGACAGCCTACTTAAACTTATTTGGTTATCTGTTTGTGTTAGTTTATAAATGAGAAACACATACAGACCTTTAGTTGCATTCCCTTCACATAGGATTTGTTTTTGGGGAAAATGGGGAAAACTGAAGTTACTTGGGATATAAAATGCTCCAACATGTCAGTGGTACTATTTCATATTTAAATATTTCAAAAAAACCACACCCAAGCCCTTTCCCCCTCTGTAGTACAAAGAAGATTCAATTTTCTTCCTGAAATGGCAAAATTAAAAAAAAATATATATACACAGCAGAATGTCATGTTAAACAGTCCCAGTATTTGATGGAGATGCTGGGAAGATCCAATCATATCTGCAGCCTCTAAAAGGAGAGCAGACAATTGGCATGGGATTTGTGACTACCGCAGGCTCATTTCTCCACTCCACAACAAAATTACTGCATAATCTTGGATAAGAGTCCAGACTATTAAAATGGGGGCAATATGTTCTGGTCTCACTGTCAGCATAAGGTACCATATTTTATAGATACTATAATGTATTTCATAATATATGAGTTGTCTTGTGGTCTAGTACACTTTTCTCAGTAAGCACTTCCATAGTATAATAGTAGGTTCTTTTTTTTTTTTTTGCATGAACAGAAGAAAAAAAAAAAAGTTTTATTACAGAAAGATTCTCCATATTGGACTTTCCACTTATTTTCGTTGTCTTAAAAAAGTATGCAGCAGTGCATTCAAGGTTCCTCTCCACCTACAGGCCTTTTTCTAGACCTACCAATGATAGAGTTCCTCATATTGGAGGCCATTCACGCCTTTGCTACACTAAACTCAAAGTTTAAAAATAAAAGAATATCTACATAAAAGCGTCATCTATCTCATTTACATAGCATGGCGAGATAAAAATTAAAAGACAAATGTTTCAAATGCCGACCATTTCTTCCTCAATGTCTTGTCTTTTCTTTTTTCATCTTATTTTTTCTTCTTGTAGTTTTGTTTTTCCCATGATATCACCAGGCAATTTCATTTCAGTATGGTCTGCACTGGACTGTGCAGATTACCGAACTAATGACATACGGCCTTCTTACCACTGTAACACCTCTATCCTTGCAAGTGAGAATTTCAAGTGGCAGAGCAAGGCTGTTTGCTATCAATTTTGCAAAAACCACATCTGCCAGATTGCCAAGATCCATTTCAGAGATAAAAAATCGATTAATATTCTAATTTGTTATCTGTCTTTATCAGTCACACGAAATTTGTTTACACAAATGATAACCTTCTAAAATGAAAACTCTTACATATGTTAAAATACTTCCCTGAAAATATTTTATATTTACTTCTTCTTCTGAAGTAAAAATTATTAAAAGACTGAATGCCTTTTTAATGCCTGCTACTAAAACACACATACACAGAGAGCCTTCACCTTCATGTCTACAATAGCACCAAAATTATCTGCTTGTATCATTAGGTAATTTTTCTGTCAGTAACAAACAGGATTTTTTCTCTATTATACGAAATTACACTGACAACGTTGAATTAGTTGTATATTTAATACTAGTGCATGCATACTAAAACATACCAAACAGGTTCAAGAACCCTGGTATTATCATAAACAACAGCAAAAAGCTAATGCTTATATTTTTTTAACAAATGAGAACAAATGAGGCCTCAACTTTGAATCAATACTTTCTAGCCCAGACCATAAGAACCCTGATGACTTTAATCCTATTGACTTCAAAGAAATATACGTTGGTACTTTTAAAGAATTCTGCGTAAGAACAGGAGCTGATCTAACAGAATTACCAAGTGGGAAAAGCGTGGCTATCTTCACACTACTGATCTGTTAGAGCTATTTCCTTGTTAAAAAGCAATCTTCCCACTTTTTCTACATTTTCTAATCCCCAAAGATACAGCGTTTCCTTATTTTCTCAGTATTTATGAGTTCTGGCCAAATTTTGCTTTAAGGTAGTATGCCTGTACACATTTGCCATAAACATGAAACCCTAAAATGTTACTGTTAGGAAATACTTTGCTTATTGGTCCCATGGCCACTGTGAAGTTCTGCCATTCCACTTTAGATGATTCAGCAATAATTCATCAGTGAAAATTACCAAGACAATCTGACATATCAAGAATAGACTCAAATTACATATGAGTTCGACCCTATTTTTTCTACGCAATTAATTCTGAGGAGCTTACTAAAGCAGGTTTATCTTCTGATTTTTCTAGTTTTGACCAGAAAACATTTAGTATGCTGTCTAAATAAATGACAAAGAAGAAAATGTCAAGTTAAATCTAATCTGCCAACAGAAGCTTTTTAATCAATCAGGTTTTACTTACGTGGAATTTTGTTCAGTTCATTCATGAACTTCTCTTTTAACTTAGAAAATGCATCTTCTTTTCCTCCCCCTCCTCCGGGACTGGCTGGCTCGGTGACATTACTTGGAGGGGCTGATGCTACTGTGGTAGCTGGCGGTGCTGCCAGGGCCTCATGATGACTTTCGCTCACCATTTTAACCCCTGGGTAAGCTGTTGGAATAGAAAAAACACAACAAAAAGCCCAAAAGATAATGTTTAAATCATTGAAATGGATCTCTCATCACTAAAAGACTAAATAGGCAGAATATCACTTGGTGCTCATGCTTACTGGGGTAAATACGACTGCATCAGCATATTGCTTCATGTTCTTAATAAAATATTTAGTAGACAAGTCTTTTACAGGGTTAATTTCAGCCAGAATAATTTTACTGCTTAGCCTTCTTCTCCAACAGTGTGGCATTTTGAACTGCTGAATCTGAAACCTCAAAATTCCTGTAAAACTCTCGTGTAGATTTATGTCCTACTCTTCAATTTTGAACGTATAAGCAAATTGGGTAATAACTGCTCCCTATGTGCAAATTTCACAGTGTATTTACAGAATTATTTTTCTATGAGAGTTACAGAGTTGTGGATCATTGCCAAAGTTTCTATATAACGTAAGTGAAGTGATAAGGATATAATAAAAACAGTTCAAGATTTCCTGTCACAGAAATAACCTATTGTTTCCTATCTAAGCAAGGTGTATATTAAACAGAAATTGATTTTCATCCATTTTTATCTTCACTTTTTGAAGGCAATTTTCCTTCCAGTTATTTTGCATGACCTTTGCTACTGACAATATTCTCTTAAATTATTCATATGTCTTACTGGAGTATTCATGAAGCTACGACATCTGTAGGGTACCTAAATGCAGCCATATTGAAATATCTGAGAGGCTGTCACAAACATAATCCCACATCAGCATATTCTTAATTTCACGTTGTTTAATGGGCATTTTGCAAAACCCTTTACTTGAGCGTACATTACAAGTAAAGATTTTTGAGCCAGTGGGGTGAAGGTGAGAGGAGATGCACAAAGCAATTTCAATATCACAGGAAGGTTGGCTGAAATGTTTACATTGGTTTGGAACACATCGTTCTGATTTTCTGCCGCATCCTAAATATCACTGATCTGAATAATCACTGTTTTTCTTCAGACAGTCGGAGGGAGAAAGGGCTTGAGAGATAACAAACATTCATTATTGCTCTGAGTGTAAAATTGCTCTCAGCCTCAAAAGACATTTGGCCTTTGACCTTTTGCTGAGAAATTTAAACATCACCATAGGGAAAAAAAAACCCCGTAACGCATCAAAATTAAAGGAGCATAAGAGCATCTGATTGCATGCAATGGGATGAATCATGAGCCTTCCAGCCTTACGTGACTGTTTTCATGGATGTTGCTGAGAGTGCTCAAATCGCTAAATCAAGACGAGGACTGGCTTTTCGTCCTTCAACTTCACTTTCATGAGCCCGCAGTTGTGAGGACCTGCAGGCGCAGACCTGACTGCAGGCAGAATGAACCTTTTGAAATCCCCCTCATCATTCCTGTCATTAAACAGGGGTTTGCACACAGGCGTAGTCTGGAACAGAAGCCATTTTCCACTACTGTCATCTGATGAAAAAGATTTTAACTAAATAGGGGGTTGGCCTTGCTCTGAAGAAGCAGTTTGGTGGATGTTTTGCAGCGATTTTATTGATGCAGCACTGAAGGAAGCAGTATTCCCTGCCTGCCCATCGCTTCTGCCTTTGCCCTCACAGTCTCTAGCCTAATATAAAATAATGTTGATGTTGACACAGAATATGTATATGATACAGCTCCATAAATATTTCATAAGCATGCAGTCTTATCTATTTGCCTGTAACAACATGGGAGCAGTTCACTATCTAAAGCAGACTGGAGTCGGTGGAAAGATTCCAGTTAATATCCATGAACTTTGGCTCAAGTCCGATGTCTGCGAAGATTTCCCCACGTGCCTCCCAAAATAACAATCAGGAAAAACATGTAGTGCATAATTTGTGTAGTGTGAAATAACGTGCCAGCTATTCCAGACTAGACGACTTTTTCCATATGCTCTGATGAATGCCAAATACTATAAAGCAAAACATGCAGAGCCATCAGCTGTAAACATTAGTGCTGTTTTATATTATAGCATTTTGTCAATGAATGTCATCTAAATCAGAAGAAAAGTTGTATGATATATCATAATTAAATCAAAATTAAATTGCTTAATTATAATATATTGCTTAATTATTTCAGGCCTGGCAGTTGACTATTTTATTTTGTAATGGAAGACACAATTTGCAGTGATGATTTTCAGCTAATTAAAAATTAAGGCAAATGTAATTTATTTCTTCCCTTTTGGTTTTAAAATTGGGTATTTAATTTAAAAAAAAAAATTAAAGTTCCTCTGATCTCCAGGAACAGTCCTCGGTAGAGTCCTAGTGCAGTTAGAGGTCACTACATCTAATGAGGCATGCACAAATGCTTTGAGACTTGCTACAGAGCCTTCGACCTTTACACACCAATGACACTGTCCTGATGTTTTAAATAGGTGTGAAGGGGCTAAAAAGGAATCTTGTTTCAGAAAAAGCTTTCTGCAGTAAACAGTTTTCTAAAGAGCACATGCCCACTCCCTTATAGAGATAAGGCCTGATGGCTTCTATTATTGTAATGCTGCAGCTTTCCACAATAATGGTATAAACACTGTGGTATTATTAGAGACTGCAGAGTATCGGATAATTAGATTTAAATTGGCCTTATACAAAAAAAGGGGTTACTTTAATGCTGCAGTGCATCGCTGAAGGTAAAGATCTACAAAATACTAGAAGATTATCTCCCATTTATGAAATGGCCGTTGCAAGCCACATTTTTTTATAGGTTGAAAAATGAAATGTCATGGAATTCAATTATGATTTCCAGTTCAGTGTTCACTACCATGATTATAGTGCTAGGTATGAAGCATTACATGTTGTGTGTGCAACATGCAGTCATAAATGAGGGTACATTTGCAGTCATCGATAAAAACATTTACATGCTTCTATAAAACACAGCACAGATAGTATTCCCTGAGCATGCCGATTCTTTAGTACGTCACTGCCCATCCATACTACTGCCATAAAATCATTATAAGGCAGATGTAAAACAAAACAACGAACAAGTACGCGGAATGCTTCAAAGTAATGCTTGCTGTCTCTACAGAAGTAGTCAGGTGTTGACTGAAAATCCAGAGCTGGTGATTTGAACCCTTGAGGAACCTAACTGTTCCGTACGCAAGAAAAATTCTGACAAAAATTAATATTAGCTCCAACCTCTACCTAATTTCTACCTCATTTTCTCTGAAAAGGAAGCATCTGAGTAATATACAAATGCACTCTGGAGACTCACAAGAAGCAAGAGGTTTCCTTATGGGTGTACAAAGTATTGGCTGACTGCCTTACTGTGCTGGTATGGATCCTGATGGTGAGAGTCCTGTTGGAATGCACCTCTTAGGAGAGTAGTAAAGTAGCAACTACTCTTAAGAACAGAGTACAGGAGAGGAGTAAGACTTCAGACATGGCTGATTATGGAACATGGAGTAGCCTCTGGCAATCCGAAAGCTGAAAGAATGTGTTCCGGGGGCAACAGCCTGTCTTTGCAAACTTTCAGGCATATCCAAAGTAAGGTGTGGGGAACTAATCGCATGGGAAATTTTTCCTTGTTTTAAATTGTTTTTGAAAAATAAACTGAAAAGTGAAAAAATTAATGAGAGAGATGTGGGATGTTCACAGCGGTTCCCGTGAAAAGGGGATTTTCAGGACTTGGAATAAAAGCAAAACCCAGAGTAGTGTATCATCCTCTGGCAAATCATGGGGAGATTTATGATAGAATTAAAAAAAAAAAAAAAAGCAAAAAAAAAAAGCAAAAAAAAAGAAAAAAGCCAATTTGTCTGGTTTCTATGTGGTTAAATTACAGCAGGTACACCATAGCAGCTGCTGAAGGACTTAGTGAATACTTAATCCCGTCGAAGTAAAATTGGTGACATTGCTTCTGCATGGCGGATTTCAGACAATTTTATTTTGCTCATTCCTCCTTTTATCAGCTGAATACAGACTGGGTGGAGTGAGGCAGCAAATAGGTCAGACATCCCATGCTGACCAAATCATTCCCTCCCAATGAGAAATTTTCTGGAAAGTTTCCTTTTACCTTGCTGCCTCTCAAATATTTCTGCCACTCTATAAGTTAAAATAAAGGAAATTATTAAAACCATACAAGCATAGTGTTACTATTAGCAACTGTATACGCTTTCAGAAGTAATTGTCACCATTCACCATTGAATGTTTAATGCTGTAACTGTAATAGAGCTGGCCACTGTACTTCAATAAGCACGCAAAGTAGTAAATTGGGATCTATATCATTAAATGGTGTTTGTGGACAGCTTATCTCTTCAGCATCCCAAACATGTTTACCTCAGCAGTTACATCCAGCTTGGAATGTAATCACAAAACTTATCTGAGACAGAAAAAAAATCACATGCTAACATCAGTTGTGTTGCTCCGTCATTTTTGTGTACAGCTCCTGTGCACTGGAAGAGAAAGAAGCAATGAACTTGCAGTGCTGGCATGCCCAGGGTACGCATGCGGTGTTACCACAGAATGGTTTGACACCACACTGAAAATTTACCCTATTCCATTAGACTGTTTTAAATGGAATTAATTCATCATTAAGAAGATGGGAACATTACCAGAATGCCTAAAGATATCTACAATAAACGATCTCTTCTTAGATTTAAGTATTCTGGGATGTTAATAATAAATTTTTCACTCATTCATCTTCCTATTAATGAAATACACTATCTTTCTAGCTTCAGTAATGGACATTTATTTTAAAAGACAAGCTCAGAAAAGAGACTTTCTTGGCTTTTTATAAAGATGGGTCTGTAACTACATTTTCAGAAGAAAGGAAGGTCACGGTAAAGATGTCATATCAAAACAGCCTTTTCACCACTACCACAAAGGCTTACAATGCAATCCAGATTTAGTCCTGCTTTAGAGAAGGCACATGAAAGGCCCAACATTTCACAGGGAGAAAAGTTCTGCTGAAGAACCTTGGTGGGGGAATTCAAGTGTCCTGTCTGTGCTGCTACTGATGCACACGAAATATCCAAGAAAACTCCCACAGAATCACCCCTGTGCCTCTTTTAGCGGAGAAGAGACATTTCTCCTGCTGCCGTATGTGAAACATCAGATCAGCTGATGCTTTCTAGATCCCAGCTGTACACATTAACTCTTTAAAACTGTTTTCCAATGCTAGCTACTAATATCACATCCATAGGTTCATTGGCCTGACTGAACAAACAGGATAAAGCACCTAAATCTCTCCCCAAAAGCCCATGGCTACTTTATCACTCAGTTTTAGAAATCACTATGCCAGCGTGCCCTGCCACAGGAGTATCACTGGTCCTGGAGCAGGATGGAGGAGCATGGGGTTGCAGATGGGAAGAGGACCAAGAGCTGGTGAGCCAGTAGGGATGAGGACCCCACATACAGAGAGAGGGGGCATGTCTGAACCCCAGTTTAAAGAAGTGGGGGTAGGAAAGGAGCCGCATACCAAGTCAGGCAGAAGTGCTGCAACTCCAAGGTAGCAGAGAGGAGAGCTTGGCAGAAATATTTTTTGAAAGTTAGTCTAAACTGTTAGTTTTGTGTGCCAACAGCTAGTTAGACTGAGTTATCTACAGCACAGACCTGGACCAGGCAACGAATCTTCCCGTTATTAGACACCAGCTCAGTATCAGTCTCCAGAATTTGCTTAAAATAGGAACAAATATGTTTAGAAAAACAGCTGAAACAAAGTAACTTGGTGGCCAAATCAAAAATAATCTTTTTTTTTTTTTTTTTTTTTTTTTTGTAGTTTTGAATATGTCTTGCTTCTCTCCTGAGATATCCATTTAGTTCCTACTTCAACTGCTGCTGGCAGTGTAGCTATCCACAAGTTTTGTGTACACAGATATGAATTTCAGCTGGGTCCTTCTCTAATAGCCAGACAAAGCAACAATAATAAGCAGCTGAAAAGTCATAAGAAAATCAAATATTGTAAGATTTCCAGTGTAATATTCACACTGAAAAACTATTACCTGAGTATGAGTTATATCCAAATAATAACCAAATCTTTGTTTACTCTTCTTAACCTATTTCACTTTTTAAATTCACTGTATATCTAATAAATGTAGAATATATGTAGAACAAGCATAGAATAGTTCACAGTCCTCTGTCATGATAAACACATTTTATTTAATCGAAATCATTACAGCATACAATTTCATATCTAAGCATGTTTCAAAGCTAACCATATAGTGTCACAGAAAATTACCTGCCCAGTGGACAGCAAACCATCTGAATATTCTGGGAGGTATATGGACACTGTGAACATTGGAGAAAGACAAATTCCTCAGTACATGGCACAACCTGCATGTTTCTCTTTCAGTGTCCTGGTCACCCATTATTAAATATGGTGGAACTGTCCAACATACAGGGCTCTGAAATATCTTATGCTGCAGGGTCTGTGCGAGAGAAACTTTGGCTCGCATTTTCAGAAAGAACCTCAGTCTGATATGTAATCTATGGACAGCTAATCACTGCACACTTTGGAGTACCAAGCTATGCAAAATGATATTTTTCAGACTCACTCCTGAAGCTGTTGGTAAAACTGCTGTTAATTTAACAGCGAAGCCAACGCTATTTTCTTTCCAGCTAAAAGCCATAATTTTTTGCCTGCACTTCAAACTTCCACTCCTGCAATGCAGAAGAGCACACAGGAGCCAGAGGAGTCACAGCAGCTTATAGAGAAACATAAAAATCAAGAGCATGGAGCATTGCAGCAAGACCACAGTGGTGAGTCGCTTGCATAGATTCGCTATATAAATGCCTGTTTCTCTTGTTCTGAAACTCTTATTTTCCCCTAAGTATACGATATTCCTTAGTCATGCATTTCTTTTGATGTTTAGCGGTAATGGGGCTAGAGACAGCCCTGTCTCTCTGGATGCTGACATTGTTGTCATGTTTCAGCAGCAGTGAGGTTACCAAACCTGTCAAAGCATCAGAATATATATAATTTAACCCCTCTCTCTTCCTCTACTACTGCAAATGCTGCTTCAAAATGACTGAGGTCCTTGGTAATAGCTAGTTATGAATAGGAATAAGGGAAGGAAAGAAACTATGGTAATTTCCTCCCACATGATCATTCTGTCATCTTTCACGCTTGCATCTTGTTTCCTGAAGCTGTAATCTGCATTTCTACTCCCCTGGTATTTACTTCCAGACTTCCTTTAAACAGCAGTGTAAGACAAAAGAATTCATATAAAAATTAGTGTTCAACTGCATTTAAGCATGAAATTCTAATACAGTCCACAGAGAATTCTTGCTGTTCTGAAATCATTTTAGAGTAATCCTACAAATAATGAAGCCCTTTATATCAATAAATTCTGTGTTGTGTACATTGCATAAAATCAATTTATATTCGCATATTTGGCTCCTGTCCAATCAATGGCTCTAATAAAGCCTATGAACTAGTAAAGCGCCATAGAGATTAACTATGACGTGGTAAAATTCATAAGGAACAACACAACATAAATTGTAAAGTAATACGGAGAAATGCTCTTAATATTCTTGTTTTGGTACCTGTAGATCATAGCTCTAAATTCACTATCTCCCATTTGAATTTTCCTTCTGTTGAGATCTCCTATGTGTCCCAATTTCTGCACTCAGTAACCACGGGGTTAGTAAAATTAATTAGGAACAAACAGGACGGTATGTGCACTAGGTAACCAAGTATGGGGAGCTGAGATGTGCAATTCAGTGCTACCTCACAGATTAGTTAAGTCTTGGACTTAGGTTGTGAAATAATTGGCACCTCAGAGTGTGATCCTACTCTGAAGTGACTATATAAAAATGGCACCTTCTTTCTGGAAAAGATCTGCTCCCTACATATATTCAGCCATATATGCTGAATTTTGAGTACCATGCTCCAACTTCACCATTGAGTGTTTTTTTCCCTCTTACATCTGCAGTATCAAAAAGCTTAGAAAACGAGAAGAACACAATAAGAGTGTATTCTTCCTATTCCTATCATTAACGCAGTTATAAACTAAATTTCAAAGAGCAGCTGATTAGATCTTTGAGAACCTGCTGCAGATTACACAGTTACAGCTGAAAGCGTGGGATTATAACCTTGTAGTCAAGCACGTGAAATTTGGGCTGCATTACTTGGTGGTAGGTGGGAGAAGGAAACAGCTCAGATGATAGTTTTTCAGATCCTACGATAAAATTACATGGCTGACATTTACAAAAATGTAAACAGTTGATATTTGGCATTAAAGCTTTAAGATGCGTCACCCAAGTGTACTAATGGGAAAAAATACTCACGTGAGTGAACTTTGTAGATCAAGCTTTGCAAATTCTGGGCAATAAAGATTCAGACTTTTCAGGCAGTTTCAAAATATCTCAGTAGTTCATCACACAGATATCAGTCAGATACATGTAAAGTACCTGTGTGTACACAAGTATACCTCCTTGTATATATACGATAGGTATATTCCTCCCATGTGTGCATTAATAATATGCTCCATGCTTGCTGTAAGGTGACTAGCAAGTCACAAGGCCGCAATGACAGTTTAAGTCCAAGACTTTTCTTGTAAACAGATAGTGGGTTTGTGGGGAAAGACACAATTTTCATAAATTGTGATGTTGATAAAAAGATTTTTTTGGGTTTTCTTCAGCCATATCATATCAGCACTGAAATCAGGAAAAACGCTGCAAAACCACGAACGTAAGCTGATTGACTGTGACAGGTTCTGTTAATTGCAACTACGTGAAAATTACAGTTTCATGAATGTCACCAGTCCAGGAAAGAAAAGCATGGGGGCTCAGGAAGCATCTGCATTTAGATTTGATTTTTAAGTTAAAAATAAAAATGGAAAAAAAAAAGGTTACTTGATATTTATGGTTAATTACTGTACTTACACTTTGAAGGCAATCTTATCAGTCCAGGAAAGAAAAGCATGGGGGCTCAGGAAGCATCTGCATTTAGATTTGATTTTTAAGTTAAAAATAAAAATGGAAAAAAAAAAAGGTTACTTGATATTTATGGTTAATTACTGTACTTACACTTTGAAGGCAATCTTATCAGCACATGGAAGAAAAATAGTGGAAATTGGAACTAATTGTCCCATAATGACTGATACTTTTTCCTCCTGTTGAGAATGATATACCATCATCCAAGAGCTTTCCGCACACAGCAGGAGGGAAAATTATCAATCAATTACATGACAATTAATTCCTAACTTGTAACATTTTTCTACTGAAAAGAAAATAAAGGGTCCTAATTTGAGATTAATAATCATGCATTCCCTACAGTGTTTTGGAAAGCCATCTTTTTAAAAGATGCCCATATATATATGAAATTATTTTAACAACTGATAACTGTAAACTGAGGCAGTTTATGAACTATTAGTATAAGCACTAATTTCTGCCTTTAGTACAACAATTTCTTGTTCTGCAGTTAGTTCTGTAGATGAACAATTTAGCAAGGATCCCATTCATAACTGTTGTATCCAACTCACTCATGAGCAGTATTAGAGAAAACAACTTCAGAATAAAGGTGAAGAAGTAACAAATCAAAAGGAAAAAAAGAAAACTACTTGGATTTTTTTTGTTTAACTAAAGTTAAGGACTGACTGGTAATTTAGGAATTTTCAAAAATTTCAAACTTTCAGGTTTTTTTGCACACAGAAAGGCTTGGTGTGGCCATATTCCCATCTCTTCTCTAGACCATAGAAAGCTCACTTGACATAGCTTTGAATTCCTTTGGATAGATGACAGACCTTAGCCTAAGGTTATCTTCGTTGAGTGAGTTCTCCCATCACTGAGTTTTGCATACAACAATGTTGCTGCCCCTAGTCATTTGTGCTTCTTGGAAAGGGAAGAGTCATCGCTGTTCAGCTTTTGAAAAAAAGGACTTGCATGCCCGCCTTCAGGAGGGGACACAGACATCACCTTGAAGAAGGTGCTGGAGACGGTTCAGAGGAGGAGCAGGATTTATGAGTCACTCCTGGTTTTAGCACACCCTGCTGATCAGGCAGCTTCTCACTCAGCATGCTGGCTGCTGAGCAACCCATTCTGAGGTACTCACATCTTCTGGATATTATATGGGAAGCTTGGTCTAAAGCTCTGACACAGCCCAAGTTTGTAGAGAGTAGGGGTATTTATATGCACAGCATCAGGGATCCTCTAATCAAATCCACAACCTGAATTTGCTCTGCTTGTTTAAATAGGATGACAAAAGCAGCCTGGTGTCTCTGTCTGACGGTATGACCCTTCTGGGTCATGAATATTCCCCACTTCTATCTGGAAGTTCAGCACAGCTTTGAAAGAAACTTGGTGGACTGAGGCCAACTGAGATGCCTGGGCTGAATTCCGAAAGCAGTTCTCCTGAGTGCTTCATCTAGGATGGCAGGTAAAGTCCCAGAGCATCATGCCCTTTTAGACCGAGGGATGGATCTACCCTAAATTTGGACAACAGTCTGCAGTAGCATTCTGACTGAGGCAGTGATTGATAGACCATTCTGCCTCATTAGCCACTTACTGCCGCAGGAGGGCAACTAAGGTTAGTGCTATTGCCAAAACAACCTGGGGAGATAGAAATCCTACTTAATAGGCATGGCTGATTTATTGCTATTGCTGGCTTTCCCAGTTTTGTTCTGAGCACTTCTTCCTTCTGCCCAGTGCAGTGCTCTTTGTTTTAAACCACTGACTCGGTGCTTGTTGGGGGGAAAGTGCTGTTCATCAAAAGCCTGTAAGTAGGATAATTCAGTTTTTCAAGTTCGTGGATGGAAACTTGAGGAAATTTTACTTAACCTACTGGTAATTAAACTTAGAACACCTCATTGGTTACAGGATGGTTACAGGAACGTTGTTTTTTAACCCCGTGCAGCAGGTACTGCTACTGCAGTTAGAGCTCGCGCAGCTGAACACCTTGGAGCACATTGTCACATACCCTAAGTTTTCCTCTAGCATTAGCTGCTTGAGCTAATTGCCCAACTGGGACATCAGAAGAGGGGCTGCATGTACACTAAGTGCTATACAGTTAACATTCATGCAGAAAAACAACAGTTTTAAGTGAGCAAATGAACACGAGAGAACCTAAGAGTTCTACTGTGTATAGACATCATATGGATATCATTTAAAGGAATCTGCTCTGTTTTCAGATCTTACTTTCTTTGATGATCACGTTGTCTAATTGAATGCTTCAATGTGGTAATGCTTTTGTTTGTTTGTTTGTTTGTTCAGTTTTCTTTTTCCTCCCCTATTTTGTTTATTGTGAAGCTCTATGTAGAGCTATGGCATTATAACAATTTATTGGTCATAAACCCTAACCTATAACCATGATCCATTTAAAAATTAAACCAAAAAACTTCCTGATCCTATGTGCATAGGAAAGTAAGAATATCTGTTGTCACAGAGCAAAGAACGAAGACAATTAGTTATGCATTCAGTTCCCACATTTTTAGGTCACCATGGCTGGTGTACAACTAGGCATCTTTATCAAACTTCAAGCTGAAACCAGTATCATTTTTACTCTTACATGATCTGTGGCCTGCGGAGCACTGTGTCGCATAGCAGACTTGCAGCTGGGGAGCTTCAGCACTAATGAGACCCATCCTCCAAGGTCGTGTACTTGGCTGGTAAACTTGGCCAACAAGGAGGACGACATACGGCAGAGGTTCGTGCCCTCTGATGCTCCATGTACTCAAGAGGAGGAAGTGGTCAGGACAGAGAAGTGATAATTTTAACTTCATTTCCAGCCTCTGGTAGCCCTTTTTTGCCCTCTGCAATCTGTAAATCAAAGTGTCTTGCTCTGGAAAAGGATGAGGATACTGAGCCAAAACAGAAGCAGGAGGTAGGGAGGCTAGCATCACCTTTAAGACCCTTTCAGTACACGCATTTCTGCTTTATGGCGTGGGCATTTGGTCTTCATGAAAGCATGTAAACACAGGACTGGAATCAAATGACAATGCCAGCACTGTTTGCAAAAGCTCGATCCTCTGTAATGAATGTAGCACTAATTAATACAGAAATCCTTGGCTTTCTTTAAAAAACCTGCAGCCAAGAGCTTTCTAGAGATTATGCCTACATTATAAAAAGGGAGCACAAAAGGATTCAACATGATTGATGAAATTGTTTGCTTTCTCTTTAGAAGACAGTAATAAATAAGTTAGCATTTCAAAGTTCTGTGAAAAGAAAAGATATTTGAGAGAAAGCACGCGGATGCATTGTTCTGTAGCACGGGCATTTGATGAGCTCCAGAAATCTCTTTGGAAGAGAAAAGATGTATTATAGTGTGTGAAAAGGAGAAATCTTCAGTATCGGTCTGTTATCTAGTTGCTAAGGGCTGGTTCTTGATGAAAACAGAGCAGAATAGAATGGATAGTTTAAGCACTGTGAGGTAAAAGCAGAAAATTGGACTTAGAGCACAAGGGACATTCACAATGGAATGAAAGTGGATGCAGTAAAATGTTAAGAATGTGACAAGAAAAAGATTATCATAAATATGAAGAGACGAAAGTCAAAGTTTTGCCTTCACTTCAACAAAGCCCTCGAAGAAAAGGGGATTTAGCCTTGCTGGAATATACATTAGCAAAGAGAAAAGAGAGATGAAAAGAAGAATATCACGTCCAGGTCATTTTAAACCAAGCAGCAACTACTAAACCTTTAGTTATAAGCCCGTAATTCTTGTTTATTACTAATTGCTAGCAAAAAGAAGATACAAGCTTCAAACAACGTAATTTTGAACTTCATTCTGTTAATATTTTTGCTGCCAAAACCCAAATAGGATAATTTAAAATTGTTTAAACCTAGACAAAACCTTTTTCTGTTAATGGAAAAGTGTGTTAACTGATTCTTTTAACACACACTAAGTAGCTCTTTTTTCTTGTCCTTTGCCCTTTACAAAACCAACAGTCCTAAGTTCACAGAGCACCTAAAGAACAAAAAGCCAAGGCATCTCCTTGGAAGTTAGGAACAAGCGCAGCTTCCCTGTCCTACACAAATGCAGTCCGGCTTTCCTTGAAGAGTTTAACAAACCTGGAGCCAGGTTGATAAGTCAGTTCCCACCAAAAGTCCCTTCCTATTGAAACCTGAGCTAATGTGGCATCTGCGTTTCCGCCACTATCAGTTGTCACAGTAGGAGAGAGAAGCAGCATTTATGGCAACGAGTGATATTTGTTTTTAATCCACAAGCACAAGCACCGACTGGAATTTTCATCACCTTTTCAACCATTTGAAAACAATAATTGTTAGCTCTGTTAAATACCTTATCTTTCTAAACCAATACTCTCCAAATACAAATTGTAGTCACAGCTGCAAAGGAAATCTACTGCCAAAATACACCATTGGGAGAGAAGAAAATATAGTGGCAGCTGGCTGTCTCCAAAGAGGGAGAGTGTCATCTCTCTGAAACACTGTTGACTCTTGTAGAAGAAATGCTAAAGAGCAAAGAACTGCAGTATCAGCCAGCCACTGGCTGACACTGGATGTTGCTAATGG
The DNA here is from genome assembly GCA_034008185.1 of Gorsachius magnificus. Taxonomy (NCBI): domain Eukaryota; kingdom Metazoa; phylum Chordata; class Aves; order Pelecaniformes; family Ardeidae; genus Gorsachius; species Gorsachius magnificus. The sequence goes on from CM067081.1 coordinate 174,309,984, forward strand.
GAACAAACTGGAGGCTCTAACTTTGGTAGAAGAAGAAGGAAAGGATCAGGAGGGCTGAAGCACTGGGATGCGTTTGCCTGCACACAAGGTGAAACTTTAGTCAAAATTGTGTAAAGACGCTTTGTTTGGTTAGTTTGGATTCAACAAGTGCTCTTTACCTCTCACTCAAACATTTCTTATTCTGGGTGTTTGCAGATTCCTGACTAAAGCTCATTGATCGCTTCAGTGGCTATTTCTTTATCCCACATTCCAGTCCCATGAGTTTATCATTAGCAGGGGACAGATTCAGGAACAAAACTCAGGGAGATGATGTAGCCCCTTAGCGCAACTTCACCAACCGAGCTGTGGTGGCCTAACATTTCAAGGAACGCCTGTTGCCCATGGCACGGGACGTAGCTCAACACAGCCACTTTTTCTGCTGACAGAGTGGCCCTGGATTCAAAACGGGGACCTAGGCTGTGAGACACCGCAGCTGACAAGAACTGCCCTATGGCATTAAGTCCTCTGGTCAGAGCTCACTTCAGAGGGAACTTACCTACGGCTGTGCCACAAGAACGCTGAAGTTATCATCTCAAACTCTCAAAAGATCCCCCTAAGGCCTTTATTTTTCTACTTTTTCGTCTAGCGTAACGAAAACCTCTATGGTCATTGCCTGTTCTGCTGGGTTATTTGCAATGCTTGACTCAAGAACTTTTAGATCCACAGCACAGCCACTTCCCAGCTCAGTTTAGTATTAGCAAGAGTAGTTCCTGAATCTAGTCTGTATCTGAAGAGAACAGCACACATTTTGCCTTCTTACAAAACCAGTTGTGAGACAGCAGGGAGATCATAGAATGTTTTGGGTTGGAAGGGACCCCTAGAGGTCATCTAGTCCAACCCCCCTGCAGTGAGCAGGGACACTGCTAACTAGATCAGGTTGCTCAGAGCCCCATCCAACCTGGCCTTGAATGTTCCCAGGGATGGGGCCTCCACCACCTCTCTGGGCAACCTGTTCCAGTGTTTCACCACCCTCGTTGTAAAGAATTTCCTCCTTATATCCAGTCTAAACCTACCCGGCTTCAGTTTAAAACCATTACCCCTTGTCCTGTCACAGCTGGCCCTACTAAAAAGATTTTCCCCATCTTTCCTATAGGCTCCCTTTAAGTACTGAAAGGCCACAATCAGGTCTCCCCACAGCCTTCTCTTCTCCAGGTTGAACAAGCCCAACTCCCTCAGCCTGTCCTCATAGGAGAGGTGCTCCAGCCCTCGGATCATTTTAGTAGCACTCCTATGGATACTGGGGTCTTCGGTGTCTATATTCTGCTTACCAAAGAAGACTATTGCTTAGAATTTAGAGCAGTGGTTAGAAACACGATTGTTAGGTACATTTATTTGTCTATTTAATTATTTTTGACAGGCAAAGGTGGTACAGTAGGTGAAGTCTCCTTTCTGTTGAAGCCTACTCACACTTCTTGTGAGAAGCCATCCTGTGACAAAATGGGCAAGTGATACCTGCTGTGAAATGAGAATCTGGTCAATAATACAGGTTGTGAATTATGTTGACATATACATACTAGCCTAAAAGGCATACAGGGCTGCATTTACACCTGACATCTACGTGTGTAGCCTCAGTGGAAGCCGTGACATATTGTAGCAGGCCTTCCGTTTGGATGATCAGACCCAGCACCCTGGGGTGCACTGCAGCAGCATCTACATGCAGAGGAGGTCAGGCAGACACTCTCCCTGTCATCACCCGATACCCCAGCACAACCTGCATTAACGTCTGTTTCTTTTTAAATAAACTACTTGCACCTTTTTTTAAAGGCTAAGGTTCTTCTTCTGCTTATCTGGTGGTTTTAGCCTTGCCTCTTCCCTTTGCTCACGGCTGTCATTTCGCTCCCCTTTCCCTCATCCTGGTGTGTGACTCATGCTACCCCAAGAATCACATTTCTCTGCTTCATTAACCACCTTCAGCCTATCTCTTTAGATCCCTCCTCCAGACATTCTCTCTCCTGTTCTCTATTCTTCCCCTCTATCTTACCTCAGTCTCTGCGTAATATCAATAAGAGATTTTCAGAAGCAGAAAATGAAATTCAGGCACTTAGCTATCATTCACGCCTTTGAAAAATCTCCTCCTACACCTTCATAATTCCCTTGCTATGCAGCAAAACCCTTTCTTACTTTTAACTCCCCTTCTTCTCATCAACTGTCCTTTCCTTCCCCTGTTCTCTTTATTTGGTTTTGCTTATCTAACTGAGGCCATAGCTATGCCAGCAGATCTCTGCAGTGCAGACATGTCAGCAGAACTTCTAAGGTACGCTGTTATCCTAATAGAAACAGCTTTTGTCAGCCTGCATTACCCAATTTCAGAAGACGCCGTAACTTCACCAGGAAACATGGCCCCTCTTCAGCGCTCCTTCTACCTACCCATGCGGGAATGGGTCAGCACAGTTACAGCAGGCAAGGCTTCCGACAGTCCTTGCTGCAGAGTCCGTCCTTTTAGAACAACCACCACCAAAAAAAACCAACAAAGACTCTTAATTACAATGCAAACTAAATCTTTGATAGAATGCGTTTATAGATCCTGATACTCCACATCTATCTAACGGGCTAAGGAAGTGGCTCAGTTTGCAGAGTATAACTTCAACTGCTCAACACTCCAGCAGAAGCAGACACATCTAATCATTTAGCACAGCTGGAGTGAATAATAACCCAAGTGTTTTCAGGTCTTTTTCATAAGTCGCAACTGTTTAGGAGTGATGGAAATTTTAATTTAAAATGGCTGTCTCGTTAGAACACGGGACCGTTAAAAGACTTCTGTAAGAAAATCCATTCTAATAGCATAGAAAATAAAGGACTGGTTTTTAGCAAACCTGTTCACCTCATTGTGTATTGGAGCCTAATGATGCTGCACAGAATTTAATTGGTTTTATTTTAAGCCCACCACTTGTACTTGTAATGGAAGCTAGTACTGAAAAGGTAAAAGGGAACTGTAGCTGGGGAACCTATCAGGAACAATTTTTAACTTTTGTTAATATAAATCTCTGTAAATTCTTTTGGGTTTATATTTTAACAAGTTTCTTCGATACACGAACCATACATAACCAAGAACCTCTCTCTCCTGAGACATGAGAGAGAGGGAAAAAAAAAGTATTTTGTGTAAACAGAGAGATAGCGGATGTACCCTTTGGGAAGTGAATTGCAATGTGACCTAAACAGTCTTCCCCCCCCCCCCCCCCCCACTGAATCCTCTCTTCTGAAGCTACCTTCTCTACCCTTGGAAAGCCACAAAGTCTCATTTCTTTGTGCACTTATCAAACCGTCAGCAGTAAAGGGTTAGGAGTAATTTCCCATGTGACAGATTAGTCCACAACAAGCTGGTTTAGGATTTCTTGGATGTCTATTTGAAGCATCTGATTCTAAATACTGCCAGACATTATATACTGTATTGGATGGGTACTAACCTATATTAAACTAGATGGAATACAGCTTTAATCTAGTATAGTAAATCTCTATATTTCTGTATACTCATAAACATGGAACAGCGCTCGGCCATATTCCAAGATCTACTACATTTCTGTTGCATGCTTTATGCGCAAAGTATGAATCATGGTTAGGCCCTCTAAATACAGGAAAGTAATAGTCATCCAACTCATCTTCATTTAATTATACTAAAATGGCTATAATGCTCAAGAAGCCGAGAAGTTAAACAACCCAATTCACTTCTGATGTTAGAATAACTGCTTCTTCCATCCTATAGTAATGTATTGCGTATTGCTTTGAAGTCATTTTAATGGCCACCACCTAGCGCCTGGTGTATTCAAGGCTAACCAGGCGAGGTGTTTTGTATGTCCCTGCCTACCACCCCTTCCTTTAAATGAAACTTTCCACTCTTCTTGTCTGGTGTGGAATTTTTTGTTTGTTTTGCTTTATTTTTATTGGGTAAGGCAGGGATATAAAGCAGAGGAAGAAGGAAGAGTTAATGTTTGAAAATAATCCCTTCACATTAGCCACTCAATAATAATCATCACAGTTCTTGTTTTGAATGAATGCCTGAAGATAGTATTTTCTGAGCACATCTCAAACTGCAGATTGTAGCAAATTTGTTATGTTTCGGGTAGATCTGATTGAAACGTTTTGCTGTTTAAAGAGAATAAACTATAAGTAGTTAAAAATGGGATTGTTCCTGTACGCAGTATTCACCTTTCTTGTCCTGAGAGGAGCTATGAGAACTGTGAGTGAAAACTAAATAAATACTATTGTTAATATGCCAATTTTGTAAATGAGCAGAGCTCTGGGCAAGCAAACATTATTTGTTAATGAACTGGCCCAATACAGAGAAGGATAGTTTTGAACTAAGAAAACTTTTTTTTTTGGTTAAAAAAAGGAAGCAGATTCTATTTTGACATCTTTGTTCTGCTGCACAGCTTGTAAACTGCACAGCAGGGATTTTTTGGTGGGTTCAGTTTCTAAGCACAGACGAGAGACTTTCTCTGGCATACTATATAATCACTGGAAGAGCAAACTGGTGAATCACTTTCAAATGGTGAAGCTTATGAATTCCACAAGCTGTAGGCATTGGACAGAGTTCAAAGATCTTACAACCTTCACACATTTAACAACCTTGGATTTTTCCCTTGAAAACAGGAAAATAAAATACAAGACTTACAAGGTACCAAGAATAAGAATAGAAGTGTTAATGTTTGTTTGCAAATTCTACCTTTGGGTATACAGTTCTAACATTTCTATTTGTTCATCTCAAGATGCTTACGTTTCAAAATTTAGATTAATTTCTATTCAGTAATTTTTTGGTTTTATATTACTGGCTCCAGGTAGCCCATTATTTCAGTTCAATAAACATATTAGCATAATAGGTTTCACAATAGAATTTGGGTGGGGTTTTTTTGAGAAATATTTGTAATACAAAATACTGCAAAATTTAGTAAGCACAGATTAGCAATAGGCTGTGGTACTTGATTTACATTTTAAATTCCTAATTAAAGCCATTCATTTGTAAAGATTTTAAATTTGTACATCTCTGAGAGTTGAAAGTTAATAAAAAAATTCCAACTTTACAAAAACTGGTAGTGGATTTTCACCTGCTAACAAAACAAATATTTCCAGGAAAGAGTAGATAATAATGTCACATTTATTATAAATGTATTAATAAAGAGGTCAATCCTAAAATTCATTTATGCCAGCATATAATGCTTACAGAAATTTTAAATCATGACACTATGTCATGTTTTGTGTCTGTTTGTGTTTCAGTGAATTCTGATATACAGAACACAGATTATTCCAGGACACTTCACATCTTTAGTGATGAAGCAGGAAAGAAACAATACGCAATCATATTAAAACTGTCACAAGCTACAAACTGTAGGCAGCAAAATTGTCATTTTGGCTTATGTTTTATATTTCCTGTCTCCCAAATGCTTAGAAGACTGCTTGGGATTTATGCAAGGTATTTTCTCCCTCTAAAGACACATTAATAGCGCCCTTTTTATTGTCTACATTCTAGTGGTCTCATATGATTTGAATCCCAAAATATCTAATCAGAAATCTTGATTTCTAATTCATCTTTGAAGTTTGGATGCATTTTTCATAAGTTCTAAAAATAAAGAGTTCTGTCTTCTGCAGTGGCATGTCATGCATATGTATGAAGGCACTGTGACAAAATTCTAAGGCATTTTAAGAGATGTAAATGGAAGGGAAAACATAGTAGCAAAATATGATGCAGCATTTTAGTCTTTTACATATGGGAAGTCTTTGAATATATCAGTATAATTAAGGGCAACCCAGTGACAATGGCAGACAAAATAGGGTCACGCACTGGAGTTACAGACTGGAGACTCTTAGAGGTACAGTCTGAAAATGAAGTACTCATTTTCTGGAACATAACATCTTACTGGAGTGTGTGGATAAGCTTAAACAATACTCATCCCAATTACACCGAAAAACAAGAAAAGGGGAAAGAATAAAGCTGCTGAAAACTGCTATTATTGAGAATGACTGATTCGTAGAGTTGTGCAAGCTTAGTTCATTGTTCCCATGTGAAAAGAACTCAGGCTAATTGTGTCAGATGGGTAAGATCCTAGGAATGAGCAAATACTTTTGTTTAATTTTACAAAAAGTTGACAATTTTCATACAGGCTCCGAGATAATTCCAACTGGTAGAACAGAGCACCTCCCACTTATCCGTAAGAAAAACTAAAAAAGAAAACAACTCGTGAAAATAGCTCAGAGGACATAAAAAGGGTTAAATGGGTGCTTTCACAGACAGACTTTTACAAAAAATGCTTTCCAGGAGACCTTTTATAAGAGATGATGCATATGTGTGTAAACAAGCATTTCAGAAAAATGCTCTCAAATACCATGAAAACACTAAAACTCTTCAATGTTTGAAGAATGTGGTCCAAAGGGAAAGTTAGCTGGGAGATAAGGCAATTAAAGCCAGATTCCAGTACTCGACAGTGTCATATAGTCCTTTTTAGAAATTTTTCAAAATCCTCTTAAATTCAGTTCAGGATGTTTCTCTCCCCACCCTTACAGGAAGATTGTTCCTGAATCTCATTGTTCTCATGGCTGGAAAGCTTCCTTTAATTCCCAGGCTAAGTTTATTCATGGCCAGAGTTGCCTTTTAGCTTCAATAGTATTTTTCCCCTGCTAGTATTTATATCATCAATATTTTTCAATATTCCTCTTAGTCTTCTTTTTGCCAGAGTGAACAAGCTTGTTCTTTTTGTAAAATTCAGGTTATCCAGTCCCCTGGTGATCTTATTAGGTATTTTCCAATTTTTCAGCATTCTCTTCTTTATCTGGACACATCTCACTAGTCCTAAGAGCATCTCCTGTCGTTGCCAAAAGATTGATAGAGAAACAGAGCCTCAGAAGAAAGTAGAGAGCCTGGATGGCACTGAACCTATGATGACACAAGTAGGCCACTACAATTACTGTGAAATGTAGTTTTGCCTTGTGCAGCTGCTACCTATGATCATCTTTATCCTCCCTTCATTATGCACCTACATTTAAGTGTTATTTTAGGCCCTGCGTGCTGAACTCCTTCCCAGTGTCTGCTCCTGGCACCTCAGGAGCCTGGCTTTGTGAAGCGTTTCTAAGGCACTGAAGAGACAGAATAAAAAATAACCATTAAAAGCTAACGAATAATTTTATTGCCTGAAGCTAAACATTTTTCTAACCTAAACATAGCCTTCTCTTTGATGGCAAGCTTTACTTAAAAAAAAACCCAAAACGTCTGGTTAGGTTTGTACATGGAGATGGATGCATCTGAACAGAGGGGGTGGTGGTATCCAGGTGGTATCCATTCCCAAATAAAGCCTCTTCAGCCCCATCTGCTCTGACTAGGCAGAGAGATTCTTATCCTCTGTTCCCTTCCTCCACTGGAGAAGAAGAGGTACACAAAAATTCATGTAATATATACAAAATCAATGAAGTCTTGACCAAGTAATGGCTGAGCAGTGGAGCCTAATGCAATATTCCAATATTCAGTGCACCACACTAGAACACAACTTTTTCCACCATCTTCTGTTGTTGTGTAGTATTTATTAAGAGACTTTGGATAAGATTGTGGAGCATAGTGATCAAATACTAGAAAAAGTAAAAGCAGAACTCAACTTCTTGTACAAGAAATAACTAATTAAATTGTAACGGGCATGGAATACAAAACCTGTGAGGCTATAAATCCCTCAACCCCGTATGTCACAAAGCTCAATATTAACATTTAAACTCGGTGAGCATTTAAAAGGACGAGTGCTGAGTTCCTCTTTGACTTTAATTGATGTTTCAGACTGGCATTTGAGTCTTCTGAAGTCAGTTCCTTCCCCTGGCACCAGCAGTACCAACAGGAGAAAGAAAAGTCTGGGCTGAATTCAGATGCAGGTTTTCTTCTCCTCTTTACAGGTGATGCTATGTCAGGACAGAATTAGCATCTGCCCACTCCCGTTCCTCCTCTAGCCGAGGGAATTCAGTACTACTGCTGATGGGGAGCAGACAAATCTGCAGGGAAAATGCTAACCTAAAAATGCCTCTGATGGGAAGGAAAAGGAAATCCTGGAAGGGGCAAGTATCAAGGGATAAAACCAAAAAAGTTCTAGAGGTAGTAAAATAGTCATGGAAGAAGGTGACAGAGAGCTGTGACTGTTGAGTGCGATTCAGGAGAGAGAACAGAAAACCAAAAGAAGAACAAAGTGAGAGAACAGATTCTAACAGCAAAGGTGAAATATGGAAGAGGGAAAAACAACGTGACAAAAGAATGAGTCACAAGTCCTAAGAAAGGTCACAAGAAGGAAAGTAAAAAGCGTAAGGAATGAATAAATAAAAACTACCCAACACTGAGGCTCTCTCATGTGCTCTATTTATTTTAATCACCATCCTTAGAACACATTCTACAGATCTTTCAGTTTAAAAAGTGTGAGGTCTTGTTTTGATCTCTCCTATTGCAGACTATTGTTAAATATGCTGGCTTACATATTTAAATAGTGAAAGAAGGAGAAAGAAAAATAATAATTTATTTTTACTTTTTGCCATCTTCTGGCAAAGATATGAAACTTTGGACTTGGCATCTTAAAATTATGTGAAGTCACTGTGGGCACTGCAGTGTGGCCTCTCAGTCAACACCTTTCTCCTCCCCAGGGTGCTGGGAGGCAGATTTCCTCACGGAAAAGAAAGAGAGACAGGGAAGAGGGAGAGGCGAGGAGAAGGTGTGCTCCTTGCTGTATAATGCCATGTACAAGGTCTCTACATGAGGTGTTCAACGGACAGCAACAGATTCATAGAATCATAGAATCATTAAGGTTGGAAAAGACCTCTAAGGTCATCGGGTCCAACTGCCAGCCCAACACCACCATGCCTACTAAACCATGTCCCAAAGTGCCACCTCTACACGATTTTTGAACACCTCCAGGGATGGTGACTCCACCACTTCTCTCTGGGCAGCCCATTCCAATGCTTGACCACTCTTTCAGTAAAGAAATTTTTCCTAATACCCAATGTAAACCTTCCCTGATGCAACTTGGGGCCATGTCCTCTCATCCTACGCTGGTTACTTGGGAGAAGAGACCAACACCAACCTGGCTACACCCTCCTTTCAGGGAGTTGTAGAGGTGCTCCCTTGAATCTTCCCGAGATGGAGCATCTCTCCATTTCCACTAACAGACAGACTACCAGGCAGGGTGAACAGTCTTCCACAAGCCTGGATAAGGAACCTTGTCTCCCTCTGACTTCTTTTTCTTGCATGCAGCTGTATAGACTTAGGAATGAGGTGGTCACAGGCAGCCCAGCAGGGGACTGACTGCAAGGAATTTCAGTTCCAGCACTAACATCTGGTTCTTCGGGAGCAATATTACTTAGAAAGACAAACAAGGATAACACTCTTTTGTTTCTTTCCACAGATTACTAAAGAAATCGCAGTAGGCAGCCAGCAAGAATGCAGGATTCAGTAGCACCACGTGGTGATGCTGAGAGTAAGGCACTCAAGCCCACAGTGGTCTCCTGGGTTCTCACCTTGGTCTGCCACGGTCTCTAAACAAAACCCTTCCTCTCACTGTCTCCCCAGTTTGCATAGTAACCTGAAGTGACTACAGGAGGCAGTTTCTGGTCATCAGCATGGTTGAAAACTGGCAGAAACGGGCCCCACATGCAAGCAGGTTAGGTGCAGAAAGCACCACACAGGTGGTAAGGGATGTGTGGCTTTTTCATCCCCATTCAAGGCTTCTGCTCTGCCACAGAGACTGGGGGATTTTTGCTGGATTCTGCCCATTAGCTGGTATAATCCTTGTGACCCACTTCAGGGCCATGTCTCCTACACACTGAGTAATCCTGTTCTAATCCATACATCTAGAAAACAAGATGACTGGCTTGTTTGGCACAAAGGTTCATTTAAAGCCATCAAATTTTATGAAGCAATTTAAAATGGGCTTTCATATTCGATTTATAAATACAACTTCTTTATGAAGGCTCCTTGCATAATCCTCACTCTTCACAGTCAGCCATTATCACAAAACATTAAGCAGTTTTTTTCAGAAACCAGTACCCCAGTTTATAACAGCTAATAAAATACCCATGCTTGTACAGACTGTATAGTTTGTCATGAAGCTGTTTAAAAATTCCTAGATACAGCAAACAACAGTGACTTGTCTATCACATATATTGCTGCCATGATACCTTCAATATTTTCTCCTCTGTGTCCTCTGTGAGTACCAGAAAATGTTCCAAATATAAATAACTTTACTAGAGAATCTAAATGACTTTATAAAACAAAGAAAACAACAATATAAGCAGTTCAACACAAAACCTCTCCCCCTACCCCCATACTATTGTCTTTAACTACTAAACCAATGTGGAACAAATCTCATCTGTGCTGGAAACACAAAATGTCATGTTAACCATAGCAAACAATAGACAACATGTTAACTTCATACAAAAGCAAGAAAAAGATTGTATATTTGTTTCACAAGATGCTTTCTGCTTAGGAAAACTCCCATATAGTACAGTATCTTGGTGAAAATATATATAATAATGACTTATATATGTAGATAGGTATCTTTCTTTGTCAGGCTTCAAAATAAATGCATCCTCAATCTCTAAAAGAAAAGGTTCAATCAAACATAGAAAGAATGAAATGAGCAGGACATTCTACAGAAATTGTTCTCTGAGTCTGTGAAATGTAACTGCAAACAAGAAATCCCCTTCTGAAGACTATAAATCCAGAGTTTCAGAATCACCATACATAGTATATAATGATAAATTACATGGCCATTTGAATGATTTAAAAATTCAACAGAAAAATTATAATTTATCATTTTAATAGGATACTCTAGGCAAATTGCAATAGCATTATAATTCTCCTAGCTGGCCTTAGGTAAACCTTACTTATTCACAGGCCCCAGAGATCTTAATCCCAGATCAACAGAAGTTGACTGCACATACAAAGTGAAACTCAATTCAAGACTATCTGAGTTGCTATTTTGTAAACACCTGTGAAACTGTACAGTCCCTGACATTTTGAAAACAAAACATATCTCCTTTAGATGGAGGTGGATTTAAAGTTATTAAAAGTGGAAATTATTGCTATTATTCTGCTATTCAGCATGCTTGCTGCTGAGATGTACTGTCCACAACATGTATTGTATATTTTAACAGTAATTAGCAGTCATAAATAAACAGAATCAAAAAATCTGTAATAAAATTGAGAATCATACAGAGATTCTATAAGCCTTTAAATATCTACTATCCAACCAACTTAAGGGAAACAAATCACAAGAAAGTAGAGTAAGAAATCTTTTAAAAAGTTAAAGATGGTATAGTGACCTCAGTTATGGATTATTTATGATAGATATTAGGTAGAATAAATTTATAAGAGTAATTAATTAGGCTATGGAGGGATTTTGGTCAAACGAAGAATTATTCTGATATGACGTATTACGTAGCATGGCATTTACTACCTAAAGTCAGCAATGAAAACAACATGGTAGAATGTCATACAGTTTTAATATAGTGGAATAAAAATGATTCTGGCACAGAAAGCTAAAATTATGTGAACGTGGAAATTGTGAATTAATTCTATTAATTGCATTTATTCTTTGAACTATACTATCTATAGAATATGCCCTGAACAACATCAACTATAAATATTGGATCCTGCACACTAGTCCACATCCCGTGACATTACGACACCTCCATCATGGTCCTTTTCAGCTAAAGACCTTGTTTCCTCAAAATGACCAAAGGTCCTTTTCACCTGAAAAAGTGGAAAAGTGGGTAAATTGTGGAATGTTCCATAAAATTTTAAACTGCCTCGGTATTAAAGCTCCAGAGTGAAGCAGCGGTCCAGAGGCCGTGAATAAAGGATGCGGGTCCATTGTAGAATAGGAGGGAATGTACAAAGTGGCTGCCAAGCTGTTGCTGTCCCAGAAGCCAGCTTTGGAAATCTGGTGTACAAAGAAGGCGAGAGAATGCCAAAAGAAGAGTGATCCAGTGCTTTAATCCAGTCAGGATTTTGTTGGGTGAAAGGCAGCTAGTGCAGATACAGTTTGACTAGAGGCAGCATCTCTTTCTATGAAGTTACCAAGCTCCACACAACGAGTAGGATTTTGCCTCAGAAGTGTTAATATTTCAGCACACAGAAAAGTGGCATCAGTTAAAGTGACACCACCCCACTTAAAAACATACTGAAGTACCTCGTCTGCTTTAATGAGACTTTGATTTATAATTTAATTGTCTAAGAAAAGAGCTGAGCACACTGATTTGCTTTACCGTGTAGAGGTGATTATTCATTATTAGAGACAATGTTCTCTGTTATTAACCTGGAGGATGCTGATATCTTATATGTAATCCACCTTGCTCAGTGAATGATTTTTAGCAGGAAATGTAGCTCTTATTTCAAATGCAAATATTCTCTGCATACTGCATCGAAGTAATATATTTGTTAATATAAACACAGGAAAAGATATTTTAAATTAAGTAGTTATTTGCAGATATCATAAAGCAGAGACATACCTAACACTGATTATGTCTTCATATTGAAGTATCAAAAATAAAAAGCCCAGTCTCACCTCTGAAGTGAAAACAATCAGCTTTATAACACGCTTGGGTATAACTCATTGCAACAATCAGTGGGGATAAGAAAGAGCACATTTTTTTTCTGTGTTGAAGAGTTTCAGCATATAAAGTATCTTTAGCAAACAAGTATCAGCATGGATTTTCAGAGTTTCTGAGAAGACACAAATCCCACTGAAGACAATGGGGGAGAAGGTACTCAGCAATTTTGAAAACTGGGTTATTGAAAGGCTTTTCTAAAACCAGATTATTTTAGCATTCTCGCTGCAGAACAAGCTTAAGACAAATGAATCCTGATTTCTGAAGCATCTGGTTTAATTTCTCAAGCTCAGCTTATATTTAATCAAAGAGGTGTTCACAACGTTCTAATTATTTTTAATGCTACCAGCCCTGCAAGCTTCTTTGGAGGCTGACTATCCTGGTGGTACCATTATTTTAGTCAGTAGATGGCATTAGCTGCCTCAGTGTCATTTTTGCTGTGTGATTTATCAAGAAGTGGGTCAACTACAGCCTGTGGCTGTGTGTATGTTCTCCCAGCAGGCTGAGGGAAAAAAAAAAAAAGAAGATTTTGTTTTCTTTTGTTAATTAGTCTTGCCATATTTTAGTTGTTTTGCTGGACAATATAATTAGACAGTACGGAGCAGACCCAACAGCAGGTATGCGTCTTCGGACAACGGTGTATGAAGTAGGTAGGCTAGCACAGGCGTTTGTGTTCAAGACAGCAAATCCTTCTGCTGTAGGTATTGCTCAGGATTACAGGGGGTTGGCACCGAGGCAGCGAGGACAGCAAAACTGTTCAAAGCCATGAGGGGCAAGCCAGCTAACACAGCTCTAACCCTCTTCCGACCCTTCTGCTCTACCTGACTCCTCCTGGCCTCTTCTACTAATGAAGAGAGGGACACGTGAGATGTCAGAGCTAAATGCAAACTGATCAGCTCGATTTATATTTTGCAGATTTTTTGTACATCTAGCGGTTCTTACAAAGGATGTTTTTCAGTTATCTTTATGATAAAACTTAGGCTGTAAAAATACAGACATGTGTATATACCATAGACAAAATCTTAATCCTGTGTTATTCAAATATCCAATGGGAATGTTCAAATATTCCTCTGAAGTGGTTCCAACCCAAACCCTGCAGTTAAACACCATGAAAGTGTGTTTGTACATGTTTGAGACCCACAATCTAAAACTGCCTGGTGCTGAGCAGGAAGCAATTCTCTCCTCATGTAAAAATAATTCAAGCAGGGAATTTTTTCCCTTCCATACTCAGAGAGGAATTTGACAAACTTCAAAGCCCTTTTCGGTAAAGTTTGAAATACTTCCATTCCCTGCTCCCACAGCCAGTGATTAGAACATGCAACAGGGAGGTGCGAGAAGCCGAGGGACATGTCAGTGGGTTTCCCACACCCCTGTGTATCCCCTATCCATCCAGCCGGGGCTGCGGCTGCTTTGCAGTCTGGAGAGCTCTGTTTCTTCCTCAGTCCTCTCAAACCAGTGCATATGTTCCTGCTGCTGGTTTGCAATCTACAGGCGTTAGTTGTAGAATGGAAAAGATGGTTGTATTCTGTGGGAAGGGGTTAGTTTTTTGGAGAGCACTGGGGATGGGGAAAAGGGTAGATGATATAACTGGCTTTCACGGTGTTACAGGACACACTGAAAACAATATTTTCAAGCACATTTCTTGACTTTTCTATTTGATATTTGATTTTCTTACATGGCTTCTTTGATTTTCCTCACTTGTATTTTCAAGGCAACAACTCGTAACAGGTACTTCTCATTTGCAGTTAGGGTTTCCTCTTGAAATATCAGGTGTCTGTTTTGGTTCTGTATCAGAACTAGAGCAAACTTTCAATAACAAATGTAATGATTTTTCTGAGGAACATATATTTTTAATCTACATTGAATATGCATATTATATGTTTTCCATTTTACGGCAAAAATAGTTTTCTGTCAAAAGTACAGCTCTATTCTTTTATCTTACTCGCCAACTCTGATCATTGATCGATATTACAGGCAAATCCTTATCTAGTCAAATGGTTATATGCTCAGGCAAATCAAGAAGCGACTCCATCAATACCATTAGTCCAGCTATGCACAATCAGAGACTCATCTAAATTTGCCATCAATATTTCATACTGTGGTATATCCACCCAAACGCCAAGCCAAACCAAGCTAGAGGTTTGTTTTTTTTTTCAAACTGGCATTGCCTGTAAATAAAACAAATCAGTTATAAACAAGTAACAAATATTCTCTTTTCTTAAAGCTCTGTATTAGCAGGATTACCCTCTTCCAGCCATCTCAATATAAGTGTTTTCATTTCCCTTTCCTAACTATTCAGAGTATTCTCTTGCTGTAGGGGGAGTGGGAGAATAGTATGGCTGGCAGCAGGGAAATATTATCTTGGCTTTGTATGTGGGTAACCGAAGCACAGAAAAATTAAAGGACTTTTATCAGGCTTGTACACAGTATTATGGAAAAGCTTATTCCCAAATTTCCCATACCAGTATCTTTACATCAGAATATCGCAAATACGCTGCCATCCATAGCTCTCTAAGTGCCAATATAAAACAAAAATGTTATACTGAAAGATAAAGTCAGAACATAAAAACAAATAAGCAAAATCAGCAGCACAGTGAGAGAGACAAATCTTAAAATACTGCCTGATGCACTTTCCTAGCAAGCACATTTCCTCTGCTTCACATTTCAGCATCTCTGACGTTTCAGTTTTCTATAATGACCAGCAGTGTAGCACAACATCTTCATAACTCAGAGGTAAACACGGGTTTAAAGTTTAAATGAGACATCAATATACAGCCAGCTAGCTAGAACTCAAGGGTGTGATGCTGCTTTTTCCATAGTCAGTCCTCCAGGTAGTAAAGTGAAATGGAGAAAAAAGAGGATAAAAAGTCCTTACCTATACAGCAACCCAGGATACCATTTCATCAAGGGTAAAATATTTTGCTTCCAGCCATCAAAGCATCCAACACTTGAAAGCATGAGGTTTCTTGCTAGCCTAAATATGGCACCAGCCCAGTGAGTTCACAACATATGAACCTTGTTCCCACAAGGAATTCTCAGCTAAAGACCAGGAGAAATTATTGCTGAAATAAACTGAGAAAACAGAACCAGGATTCTTTAGGGCTGTAACCCATCTTGCTCTGTTCTCACAAAATTTATGCCACATGCACAAATGGCAAATTATGTCAGGATAATTATTTATTCTACAGAAAAGGACTTTGGCTTCAAGCTTGAACATCATTTTTTTTTCCAACAACAAAGAAAAACAATGACAATTTTGGTCCCAAAACACCGACTTGGCAGAAAGCCTGAGCTGCTGTTCTTAAATTCAATGACACTGAAAAGCTCAATAAAATAACTTTGCCTGAGAACTCACAACACAGAAACAAATGGAGAGACCTAGTTCTGAAGGGAAATGAAGAATTTAGAAAGACTTTAGTTCTAGAAATATTGTTCAGGTTTGAAACTTGTATTTGATATTTTAGAAGGAAAATTGGAAGGAATGACATTTCAAGGCAAGCTGGAAAATATCAAGCCATCTCAGATACCAATGCATGTCTAGATAAAGACAGATAATCACTCCTATATACTTCATTCCCCGAACGATGCAATGACAATAAAACCTCCACACACATTAGGACAAGAGAAGAGATGATTAGATAAAACAAGCATCCTGAGTCTTTTCAAAACAGAAAAAAAGCCCCCCAGCAACTCTTCAAACATGAATTGACAGCCATTATAATAGACGAAAGGGGTTTTTTTTAATTGGCAGTCATTTCCAAATTTGCAATTTTCAATGACTTAAACATCTGCTGAAAATTTAGTGCCATGTCTGGGCACCCGCAGTATTTCACATGATATGCACATTAACATTACTAGGCTATTATGTATGACTTTGTAGACCTAGCTATACACACTTAACACTGGAGAAGCTCACCAGATAATATCACTTTCTAAGATTTGTGAAACAAACTCAAATTACCAGATGAAGGGAAGCATTTTAGAAAGCCCAGGCCCTTTCCTATAGAGAAGCAGGGCAATAAGGTCAATTATCTGTGTGAAGTTATTTATTTCTCTGCATTTCCTTGTCCTTCATCCAGCTGCATCTCCCCAGCAAGGCCAGGCCTAAGTGGTTCAGTCTGATATAAACTTTTATGCCAGCTGAATTTCAATCTTTTTTGAGAAGTACTTGCCATTCTGGAAGAAGACTTGGCTTGATTTGTACAGATAAACACCCCAAATATTGACTCATATTTGGCATTTCCAGAGCTTCATAATGTGATTCATGCAGAGTCTGTAGTCCTGGAGCAATCCTGAACAACAAATAAGATGTAGGAGGCCCAGCTCAATGTAAATAACTAACTAAATAAATAAATTACTGGACTACATCTTATTCCAAAATCTGGCCCCAAATAGAAGAGTAGCCCAATATAATTCTGAAATGTAATTATTTAGTAGAGAGGGTATTTTTCCAACAACTTGTAATGCAGCTTTTCCCTTTATAACTTAGCTAAGTGCTGGACTGACCAGCCCCTTACAAAAGTATAAAAATAATAATGTTAGGCAATACAACACTTAGAAAGGGTAAGACTGGACTCCTAGGGCATTTCTATTGCTATCTTTTCCCTAATGAAGTTGTGTAAATGCAATCAGAAAACAAATCATCCAGCAGTGAAAAAGCTAGCCTTGAACTTTGGATTCAGTTGTCACAGAAATGATCACAGAGAACTCATATGAACTTGATGGGTCACTAAAGGATTGACTTCCTAAGTATGTTTTAGTAGATGCTGAATATCTTGGTGCCTCAGAGTGCAAAGATGGCTGTTCATTGTTGCCAGCTACTAAAATGAGAGCCCATGAAGATACTGCTTAATGATACACACATGCACAAAGTTTAATGTAGGGTTTATGAAAAATTGGCACAAAACTAAGATTAAGAAATTGTCAAAGCTGGCATCATGTAATTTCTTATATGGACTACTAAGGAACATAGAAAACAAAGCACAGGGATTCAGACACTACATGAAAAGTTATGTTCTCCATTTGAGATCCATTGGAATTAGTTTTCCAGCCTGTGCTGACCTCCAGGGTCCCTGCCCAACCCTCGGCTATTAAGAGAACTGTGACCGACATCTGATCATTAACTGATTTTGCTTATGCCATGAGTTTACCTCTCCCCATGATCATTTTAATAACCCTTATCTTCATCTGCTCTAATATGGATTTATCTCCCTGGAAGAGTGATGGCAAGAACCTTATATAGCATTCCAAGTGGAATTTCACCTATGTCTTTCTAAATTAACAGGTCTCCATTTTTCTAGACTATCTTGCCCCGTAACTCCTAGAAAGTCTTCCAGTTCTCCATGGTGTTAGCTCTAGTCACCCATGAACTGATTTTCTTTGTCCTTCTTTGTTGTTTTCAAGGGATGAGAACCCAGACAGGGTAGAAATCTTTTATCACTGATTACCTTTCATTTTGTACTTATACACATTATCTATTTCTAATGATCTTCTCCTCAATCTGAACCCTTTTTCCTAGCAACATCATTCCTTCTACAAGCTGCCAAAACTTTCCAATATGTATCTGAAGCAAATTTCTTAAGTTGTCTGACTTCCTGGGGCCAGTTGTTAAAAGAATATTGATTCAATACCAATATTGCTTTAAGAATTGCACTGATAACCTCCTTCCTATCCAATAACTTTAAATACAGCCCATCATCATGTTTACCCCTTCTGAGAGTTTGCTATATTCACTTTACAGCTTTTGTACACATTTACAATATAACTAAGACCTTTTTTTGAATGTGCTTCCATATCAAATGCTAGAAAGTCCACATAGATGAAATTTACTGAGCTTCCTTTCTCAAGAAAAAACAGCTATTTCATCCAAGAACATGGTCAATTTAGCCTGGAATGTTCTATATTTGGCAATTCCATGTGGGTTTCCATTACCTCCCTGCCCCTAATTACTGTTTCGTTAAAATATCTTCTAAATCCTTGTATGTTACTGAGGTCAGACTAATGGTCTAACATTGCCCGAATCATCTTTGAACATGAAAGCAAGAAAACAATTTTTGTGTATAATAAAGTGCCTTTTCCAGGCACACTTTAAATCATAGATTTTTAAAATATCATTTTCTAAATCTAGGACATCTCTAAATTATTTACTATTTTTCAAAAACCACAGGCAATAGGAAATGAAAATAGGCATGATAAATCAAAAAGAAAACAAAAAATATCCAAATATGTTATCATTTCTGAAAACTTATGGCAATTATCAATGCTCACTATTCAGATTATTTTAAAACTAATATATATTTCAATTATTTTATTTTGCTTATAAAAATGGATTTTAAAAAAACAAAGAATCAGAAAATAAAAAACAGCTAATCTTTAATCTTGCTTTTCTGGGGAATTAATATTTCTCTTTAATATAATCCTTCTGTCAGGCAGAAATATGGAGGTGATCCTCAGATGTGGAATTTCCAGACTAGTTTTTCATGTCTCAGCTGAACTGATTCACCAGTTTGTCATTTCATGATGTTTACTAAGGAGACGTGGTTATGAAACGCAAGGGTAAACTGGTATCTTAAAAATGGTTTAATTTTCAAATTGACTGCCAAAAGACAAGGATGTAAGTGAACAACAGGATATTCAGAGTTGCTGCACACATGCAGCTCTCTTTGAGATGAACAGACACTTTGGGTTCTCACCATTACCTCAAAGAGGTTTCTCATCTGGTTAGCTTCTGTGTGCTTAGCTTTCAGAACTCAGAAAAGTCATCTTTATTTAAGTAGCACATGTTGAGTATAGAGAGCACGAATCAGCAATTCTTAAGCAGACATAATTTCCATAAAGTAAACACTAACATGCTACTTGCAAAATGCTCTAGATGTGGTTTCAGTTGAAAATTGTATATACATATAAATAATACAAATAGACATCTTTGCCAACTAGTTTTAATAGAACCATGTCCACTCATAAAACACTTCACATAAATCTTTGATACTGTTCTTTAGTTACAAGTCAATGTTGTTTCACTCTTCTACAGAAAGGTTTGAAAGATGTTAGTTAAGAATTATGTGAAATGGTGTTTACGTAATATTATGCCTACGGCTTAGTTTTCAATAAATCTTTATGTGAGAAGACTAAGAAACTTACAGTTATCTCTGCAGTTCAAGTACCAGTTTATGGCTTATTTAACTGGAAAGCACAATAGATTTACATGTTACGTTTGCAGTCAGAAACTGCAAATTATAATAATACTGACCCTCCCTATCACAGGCACTGAAACAAGCTCATTTATGCCTCTGACAACAAGAAATCTGTACCCCAACAATACCTAGAATGAAATTGCAGAATCTTTATTTAGAGCCAGTGTGGGGGACTCAGATGCAATCTCTTGTGCTTATAATAGTACAAAGTAAGTAGCTGCAAAAAAGGGGAGTGCTATAGGATAAGGATGGTATAGGGTAAGAAAAGAGAAATTCTTTACTTTAAAGCTGAATGCCTTCTTCTGAGACTCCCTTTTATCATGAACTTCAATATCTTTTAATTATAAAAATTGTTTTACAAATCACTATTAGCACTTTCATGTCCAGCTCAACAACCTTTCTTCCATAATATCATAATTTATATGCAAAAAATAATGTGCCTGATTTAATATGCTTATCAGTCCTTGTACTAATTAAAGTATACATATTTTCCATCAGCAGTTGAGCTTAGTAACAGTAGTTTAAAAAAGATACAAACTGTATGTCAAAGTAATCACTAAGCCATCATGAACTCTTTTTTTATCCATGCCAATATTTGTACCCTTGCAAGTGTGCTTAGGATAGAATTCAGTAGTTTTTAGCACAGCAATTTAAATCACAATGCTTTTGACAGGGAACTGAAATCTAATTACTACATACATTGGTCATCTTGGGAATCACCTCTGCCAACGTACAACAGAGACATACTTCTTTAGAACCCTTTGCCACAATAAATACAACAGAGCAGACGTTATGGAGGAAGCCTGCATCAGTTGTGATTAAAAAGATCTGAAATGCCAAAGATTTAAACTGCTGCCTTTGTCTGCCAGCAGGTTGCTGGACACAAAGACGGATTTAAAGAGTTGTAAGGACCCCCAGTTAAATTGACTAATTTTGTGAAAACTCTTCATCTTACCTTATCTGTTTTTCTACCACAGAGCCTAATGAGTTGAAGACAGTAGCTATAGCACTGCACCCAGACACTGCTTCCACTTGCCTAGACCCGTAACATCCTTGGAAATTCATCTGGTGGAGTAATTTCTTTAAATGCCCTTCAGCTAGGGAATCCCACCTGAAGCAGCATTTATTTTCATTGTTGGTGTTAGTGGCGTGCAGGTTAAAAGCTGTACTTCTAAGATAAGGCGTACTTCTCGTTCTCTAAGGTGTGCCTAAGAATTATTATTAAAATGTTGCTCAGGCACCTTACAATGTTTTTCTAAGATGCATTTCGTTTTACTTGGAAATATTTTATTTAAACTTTTATGGGCTCCATAAAATACTATGAACTTTTGCAATACCTTTCAAACACATAATAGCGACACCATTAGTAATCAGTACTGTGTGTTCCTCTTTTTCATGTAGCTTCAATAATCCTCAGACAGATTAGTAGTTTAACCGGACCTCTTCAGGTACTGAGGACTTTAAGAGTGAGATTTGTCTCACTTGACTTTAAATACGTAGCCTGAGCTAATAGCAGACGAGAAGAAAAAAACATTGGAAAGAGACACCTACAGAGGAAAGTTTATGGAATTTTATCTGTTTTTTAAAATGTATTTATATGATGTCTAACTTTTATAGATCTAAAATTAGGTAAGATGAATCCAACTCTTGGCAAGTTTGTGAGGTGCCATGCATTGCACTGGAATTTGTTTTCCAAAAGACCGCAGCCTGGGAAATAACGATTGCTCCAAAAGAAGAGGGTGAGTTTTATGAGAGTATTAAGTGAGGAAAGGGGAAAAGCAGAGCACAAGTCAATATGAGTCTGTGAGAAACCTGAAAGATCTTTTACAAACATGTAAACAGAAAAAGTAAATTTCACTTTGGCTTACATTGTTTTATGTATAGCTTTGGTATTGACTAAAAGAGAAATGGAAAGAATTAAAAAAGATCTGAAAAAGTATAAAGCAGTTTAGTATTATTTCATATATTATTGCATTTAGACTATGACCGGTATGTATATTAAAAAAAAGATTTAAAGATTCATTTTATTTGGTTAGAGAGAGAATGAAAAGGAAGGTTTTTTCCATGCATTTGGCTTTTGGAAGCATTCACTGTAATTGAATCCATGTGAAAAGGTGGGTTGCTATTTACAAGTTTCATTTATATGAAAATGACCACCTGCTATGGTAATGAAAAAGTCAGTATGTTAAAACTTGAGAAATATCTTTTTATGAGC
Organism: Gorsachius magnificus; assembly: GCA_034008185.1. Classification (NCBI taxonomy): domain Eukaryota; kingdom Metazoa; phylum Chordata; class Aves; order Pelecaniformes; family Ardeidae; genus Gorsachius; species Gorsachius magnificus. The sequence goes on from CM067081.1 coordinate 174,331,986, forward strand.
TATTCCTTCACCATCCTTACAAATATCACAGAATGGTAATAAAGAGCTATTTTTCATATTTTCTTCTTGAAGTTTGAAAAGAAGATAAGAACCCTTAACATAAAACAATACTTTAGTAAGAATGGGAAAAAAGGCCTTGACCCCAGTCTTCCATCACCTCCATTATCTCCCCAAAACAAAACAAATAAAACACCATGAATTTTTGGCTACCACTAAAGCAATTCCCCATTTTGTATTCAAAAGCTGTAATGCTTTCATATAGGCCCTGATATGAGAAACTGAGAAATGGCTAAGAAATCTACCTCATTCCCTATCGCCACATAATCCTATGCAAGTCTATGAAACCCTTGGTTGAACAGTATTGCCTTAGTTATCAATCTGTCATCTGTGAATCCTTTTCCACTTACCTATTACTTGCTATCAGAAGATAGATATGTTAATACCTATTACAGCTAATATACTTGTGCTCTAGAAGAAAGTATTTTACACTGGAGATACTGTGGATGTCCATACTTAGAGGATTGTCATTATGGTTCAGCAGAAATAGTGTAACAACTCTCTTGATTTGAAGGACAGGAAGCCAAGGGACTACTGGCCAGTATTTTATTTCTTCCTAGCTTTTGGAATTCATTCTTCTCTCCTCTCCAGTTTACAGGGGACCTGACTTGCCAATTGTTTGGGCACATCACACAAAACTCCTGCCTATACTAGAGCACGTGGCATGGGGAAACAGAGAACTCTGAGAAATTTTCTTTTTATTTTAATGTTGAATATGCTTTTCATTATTTGGAAACCAAAAATTATGCAGAGGTTGGTGAATTCTACAAATTAAACAAAATAGGTATTTACCACAGCATTTCACAAAGACCAAACACAGACATGCTAGCATTGGGCATTTTACGTTAGTCATTTGCTACCTGGAGATAACCATAGCAGTAATACTCCTTTACAAGGAGATTTCAATAGGGAATCTAAACACTTTTTTTGAGATTTAGGGTTGAAGAAGCTTACAGCAGCAGAACTAAATAACTGGCATATGTTTTGCACATAAGCACTGAATCTCAAGTTAGTTATAAAAAAGGAACAAAAAAAGTATATGGAAATAATTAAAAAGCAAAACAAACAAACAATCCCCCAGAAAGTAAGGATAAAGGGTGGTCCTACCAGAGTTTAGGGCTCACAGACCGACAAAATACATGATGCTGTTCTCATAGAACAGACCTGCTCAAATCTCATGCTACCCTTATTAGGACCATTTAAGTTTCTCAACAGTTCAGTGGCTCAGTATAAAAATGTGTGTAATTTAAGCAGTAAATCAAAGTTTGGCTTTTATCTTCCTTGTGAGGACTTGGCAATTTAAAATATCCCCTTGGCCCTGTTTTCATTTTGTGCAGCTTTTCTACATTCTGAAGAGACACACTAACATACTCACTCTTTGGAACATCTGTGTAATCTACTTCAGCCACAACCAGGAAGAGTTTTTTTCCATTAAAAGAACCACCTTTGCAAATTAGAATGGCCTTCTGAAACAGCTGTCTTTAGACTCAGTCCCATTTCCAAGCACATCCCACTGAGGTACCACAGCAATCATCAGCCACCAAACCAAGAAAGGAGGTTCAAAGCCCCAGAGGCACTTGTTATGGCTGAACTTTAGGAAATCTGAAGTCTAGACAGGGTGTATCTTATTTCTAACAACCTGCCACTTCCACAACCTGTTCTCTAACCAGAATTTTCTGAAATAAACATAAAAGATTCCCATTGCCTTCAATTAAATTTTTATCAAGCTTTAGCTACTTCCTCTTATCTTCACCCTCCCACTCACCTTCCCAATATATGTATCTCATCCTTTTGCTCTGTTTTGCTGCTTGCAATTAGTTGTACTTTCCACCCCACTGACTTTCCTCTGTTGACTCTTCAGAGTGCTTTTTTTTTAATTCCCCTTTCTTTCTTGCAAACTTCACTCCTCTTACCCTTATGAAAGTGCTAGTCACATGTTAATCACAATCTCCTCTTGCCACATGCATTACTGAAAACCCTTGCTATGACCATCTGCACTGGTGAGACCACATCTGGATTGCTGTGTCCAGTTCCGTGCTCCCCAGTTCAAAAGAGACACAGACATACTGGAACGTGCCCAGAGAAGAGCCCCAAAGGTCGTTAAAGGACTGAAGCATCTGTCATATGAGGGGAGGCTGCAAGAGGTGGGACTGTTCTCTGCAAGAGCTGCACCTGCACCATCCCAAGAAGCGGGATGCCAGACAAAAAAGCCAGGAGGCTTGCATGGATGAACAAGGAGCTCCCAGCAAAACTCAAACACAAAAAATGAATCATGCAGAAGGTGGAGACAGGGAGAGGCAACCTGGGAGGAATATTGAGATACTGGATGAGCATGCAGAGATGCAGTTAGGAAGGGCCAAAGCCTACCAGGAATCGAACCTGGCAAGGGATGTTGAAGACAACAAGATCATCTTCCATAAGTACATAGGTGACAAACAGAAGACTAGGGAAAATGCAAGCCCACTGCTGAATGTTGATGGGGACCTGGTGACACAGGACATAAAAAAGGCTGAGGTACTGAATACCTTCTTCACCTCAGCACCTACTAGCAAAGAGTGGCCTTCAGCAATCCCAGGCCCTGGAGACCAAAGGAAAAGTCTGGAGCAAGGAAGATGCACTTGGTGGAAGAGGATCAGGTCAGGGAATACTTAAGCAAACTGGACATACATAAGACCATGGACCCTGATGGGATACACCCAGAAGTGCTGAGGGAGCTGCCTGCTGCCATTTCAAGGCTACTCTTGATAATTGAATGACTGTGGCAACTGGGAGAAGTGTCCAAAGATGGGAGGAAAGCAAATGTAACTTCAAACTTCAAGATGGGCAGGAAGGAGGACCCAGGGAACTACAGGCTGGTCAGCCTCACCTCCATCCCTGGGAAGGCGATGGAGCAGGTAATCCCAGAAACCATTTTCAAGCACATGAAGGACAAGAAGGTGATTGGGAGTAGTCAGCATGGGGAAGTCATGCTTAACCAACCTGGCAACCTTCTATGATGAAATGCCTGACTTTGTAGATGAGGGGAGAGCAGTAGCTATTTTCAACTTTGACTTCAGTAAGGCTTTCAAAACTGTCTCCTGAAAAAACCTGATAGGGAAGCTGATGAAGCATGAGCTAGATGAGCAGGCAGTGAGGTGAATTGAAAACTGGCCGAACAGCTGGGCACAGAAGGTGCACAGTCTAGTTGGAGGCCAGTAACTAGCAGTTGTACCCCAGGGGTCAATACTGGGTCCAGTCCTGTTTAACATCTTCAGTAATGGTCTGGATGATGGGGCAGAGTGTACCCTCAGCAAGTCTGCAGTCTGTTAAAAGTGAGCATTTCAAATGGAAAGTGGTAAGAGGACAGCAGGTAAACAGTAACATATTCTTCCAAACCTCCCACTGCTAGAGCCAACCGCTATCATCTGCTATCTCTTTTGTTGCTCTTTTGTCTAATTTTAGATTGCAAACACTTCAGGGCATGGATGACATTTTTTATGTGCCTAAGATGTGAACAGCAGCTATACATAAACTATATAAATGATTAATAATGATAATAGCAGCAGCACAGTGGCAAAATACAGCTCTGTCTCCACCTCCCATTTAATAGTCCAATAATACAAAATAAAAATTCAAATAGTCTACAAGCAAGTAAACACATTTTACTATTTTTATATTAATTTTTCCTATAATTTATTTGGATATAATGGAGAGTATTTTCCACCTTAGTAGTGCTACAGAAAGTTAAAGAAAGGAGGGACCCTAAATTTCACAAATTCAAAGAAAACTTGACTTTTTCTGCAGAATGAAAAGGTTCTCTAATTCAAAAGGTCAGATAGAAAATGTTAATGAAAACAGAACCCAGTCAAGTCAAATAAAATACGAAAATAAACAGGGATTTTGCTTCTGGCAGCTTGAATCTGATTTAAGCATCACTCTTGGAAGAATCCAGCTGTTGTTTACTGAAATGTAAAATAGTGTGCTTATTCTTTTATGTGACAGCATTCATGATCCTTCAAATCAGGATGTAACATATTTCTTCTCATCGACAATAATCATTTTATGTACAGTTACTAATCTGACCAATTACCTGAAAGCTAATTACTCAGACTTTACAGAATAGGACAGCTAACCCAATGTATTTTGATTTTAATTACTGGTATTTAATAAGGAACACTGCCAAATACATCCATACATTAATGTTTTACAACAGAATTACAGATATTTTAATAGTGATTGAACAAGTCTAAGATCATCTTTGTTTTATAGCCTCAGAGCTTAATCTAATTTTAGCTAGTGCAGAGCTGGGCTATGCTTTGGCAATTACAGTATGTTATTCATGTTAACTATTCACCTCTTTTCTCTGTATATAGACTGAATTTCCACGTTGAGACATCATAATTCCCTCATGACAGCAAGATAACCCAGAAGGTTCAAAACAATGCATTATTAAGAAGAAAAAGACACAGCCTTCCTCAGGAATATAACTTGTGGCAAGTTTAGACAGGGACATACTCAGCCCAGACTAAGTGAGCCCTCAATATCATAAGCTGCAAAACCCATCTGCACTTCTATCTAACACCTCTCTAAAAAAAACCATGCCGTCTATCCCCACCTACAGTTCCTGATATTTACAGAAAATTAATGAGAGGCTAGTGCTACCACAGAAAACAGTTTCCTTGCTATATCATTGTGCTAAGCTATGTTCTATATAATTGCATAGATTATATACATTCTATATTATTGCACTAAACATTCAATGAAATTTTGTGCTGCTTATAAAAGCTAAAAAAGGTCAGCAGAGAGAGATACGCTCCCAGAATCCATGCTAAAACAGTTATTTCAGTCTCATGGTCTCCAAGCTTTCACAAGTGCTTTAAGAGGAGATTGGAAAGAATTTGCTGCCCACTCACGATGATGTCTCATAAAAGGTTCTTCAAAAACGGATCAAAGGCTGTAATTTCCATGCCATTTCTGTCCAATTTCCTTTTCTCTTAATGTTTTCATTTTTGAAATGGCTATGATTGCAATCCAATTTTGCCCACACAGCACTGCAGGTCTAAATGAACCATTTATCACAAACTTTTTGTCTTTTGGCTGCTCGTGATTTTATTTGCTTTGCAATTTTTTAATTTCATTTTTTGGTACTACTTATATTGCACTGCAATTACCTTCATAATTATACCTGCAGTGATTTACATTATTCTACTCCCAGATGCATCATCAAGACTTCTGATCCAACCCAATTGCACTTTAATATTGATGTTAAGTTTTCCTCCTCCTCCTCGATCACCAAAAAGATTTTCATATGGATCTTTCTGCAGGAAGAGCTTTTCTTTTTTGTCCTTCCCACAGCATGCACAGAATACTGATACCTTGCATTACTTTTGCTGAGTGGGACTGCCTTACTTTACATGTGACCGTCACATCATTTTTTTTCCCCCACATTTTCATGTGTGAGAAAAAAAAAATTGAGATGATAAAGATTAGCGTATATTCCATTGATTCTCATTATCTCACTGGACAGGATGTCATATCTGGAACAACAATTGTGTTGCTCTTCTTCAACATGAAATAGTACCAGCCATGAGCAGACAGGTTCTCCATCATTTGTCTAAATGTTTTTGAGTTCCTTGCCTCTGATTTATTAAAAAATTAAATATAAGCTCTTATGACTCAGTTTAACCAAGAAATGATCTTCCAAAAGAGATTTTCAAAACCTCTCATCTGTCACCTTTCAAAATTAGCAAAGAAATTTCAGAATTCATAGTCATCTAGCTCTTTATAAAAAAGGCCAAAGGCCCATATATTTTACCATAGTATTTACTGTTTTCTTTAGGGGGAAAGATTACGTAAGACAGACAATAAAGTGATAAATATAGCGATACTCAGAAGTCCCTGCAGACTGGTGATACATGGCTAAAATACCTCAAATTTTTGTTGCCACAGTGTTCTCATCACTGCACCTTGTACTTCACAATATTTCAGCTACATATGGACTCTGGGAAGGCTAAATGAAACTGTGGCTGGAAGTCTCTTATTTGAAGGCAAAGGAATATGTATATATAAAAAATAAATTTATATATAAATAGATATAATAACCATAAAAAAATTATATAAATTTTTTATTTTACATAGAACATATCTAATAAAATCTCAGAATACATCTAAATAAAATCTGTGTTTACTTAATGATGTTGTAAACAAGGAGCAAAACCTCCCCCTAAACTTTTATGGACAGATCTGTTTTATACTCGGCCAGACTGACACAGCTTTTGGTGAGGTGGAAAGGTAAATTAAAAAGTATATATGTATGCCAGTGTTTATATGTTTATAATCTCAAAACTTGATGTCCCATTTGGTGAGGTAGTGGAAATCACTGGATGCCATGCTAAACTTCTAGACATATACACCCACTTCATACATAGCTTATAACCAAAGTTATAAGAAAACAGAAGTATATGACTGAAGTAAACTAGAATTTGTGTGGAAGTGAATGGGGAAGAATAAATATCAGATAAAATAAAATTTATTGCTGTTTTAATATAGGCTTTTCCCATAAGCAAGGGAGCATTCTGGTTCATAACAGGATGAACAAAACAGTGATGGAAATTAATGGAAATACTTTGATTTGGAGGTAGAGGCTAGGAGATGTATGTCACACAGGAAATTAAGTGAAAGACTTCTCTGAGTTATTTAGCAATGATGAACAGGCATATAAAATGATTAGACAAATAAAAATAAACTTTTAAATGAGAGAAATACTCTGTAGGACAAAAAGAAAGTCCCTTCTGTAGAATTTTGTACAATATAGAAAGAAGTAAATGAGCACTTTTATTGGGTCTCAGTGCTTGTAAAACCAGCTTAGCAGCAATGAAAGTAGATACGTAAAGGAAATAACCCCCTAACTGTTTCTCTACTTAATTTAACCAAGTGAGATTATGAGGGAGTAAATATTAGATGCGTTTCTAGAGTCTCCTTTTCCATTTTTCATCTAAAAACACGCAGGCTGCATTCTGTTCTCAGAAATACCACTAAAACACATAAACTGAAAAAATGACATTTATTTCAATAGAGCCAATCCAGATTTACACTTACATAGCTGAGAGCAAAATCTATCCCAGTATGTTATGTATTGTCTGATGGAGAATCAGAACTTCATCTGTACATGAATGACTTCCTGTGACATTGCATTCTTTTTAAGGCGTAATTAAAATCAGTAATCAATGCAATAACACTTACTAGTGTAAGATCAGAATCTGTCCATATTCACCCTAAGAAAAAAAACCCAAGTAAACAACAATTAATCTAAGATGGTAATTTTGGATTCTTCTGGTGTCATGGAGACTGGTATTTGTTCCACGGCAATTGTAAATATGTCTTTTACTAGAAATATGATTTTTTTCATTATGACCCATATATACAAAGGCATTTAGGAATTATTAAAATCTACTGTATCTAGACTTAGAAATGCCTGTGACTCTAAGTCTCATTTTCTCTCATTAGTTTAATTTCAGTTTTCTCAGCTCTTGCAATTCTTGTTCTTACTTTCTGGTGGAAAAAGATAAAGCTAAGTGATGTTTAGTCCTCTTGATTTTCAAGACAAAAAGGCCAAAATGGTGGCTGTGGCTTCAACAGTGACAACTGCTTTGATTTCTGTCCAAGACTATTAACCACAAGTAGATTATAATGGCAGAGATGTTTTCTTCATTAAGAAAAGTAAAATCTATGATCAGTAAACAGTTACCGTACTAAAGTAAGAAGAAAAAAGTAAAAGTAAAATAAAATATCATTATTTGTTTGCAAGTTTTATCTAATATCAGCTCTCTTTTCCTCCCAGGTGTGACGCCAAATTTTTAAACAGGAAGAAATACTGAAAACACAGCATACAAGATAGTGTAATATGTAACAAAAAATGGCCAAAGGCATACGTGCACATACAGCTGATGGGAAATAAAAAAGCTCCTGGAAATTTTATTTACTATGAAAGTCATGGAGCCAAACTTGTTTAGGATGCTATATATATGTGTAGATGCAGCAAAATGTATTTCAATTAACTGATACAACAATAAAAGATCTCATCAACTGAGAAGTAAGTGTATCAACAAATTCTATGATTGGCCTTTTGGTTTATGTCTCTAATTCTGTTGTCCCCAAATCTGTTGTCATTGGCTGGGTTTACTTTCGGTGTAAAATGGCATTTGTTGATATGGACCGGTGTTCTTTGCAACTCTGCAGCACATCATCTTTTATTACCAAGGTCAAAGAAAAATTTGATACTTCCTTCTATGCCTAACGTGACTACCATAAATAAATATATTAAAATATGCTACATTGCATGCACATGCAGACATTCTCAAATTTAAATGATAGAAAAAATATTGAAAAAAAAAGCCCTCAAGCAACAGTTCAAGGCCATTTCAATGGAATTCTACTCCTCACAATAAAGTCTTGATTAAAAGTGTGATGAGAATAAAACTTAAATCTCACAATGGGATCGCACATGAGCTGAATGAGCAATAATGGGAGATAGTTACACAGTTATGTTCCTAGGTTTCTACTAGATTTTTCACTCAAGTTTCACTAACGTGGCTGTATTTGATTGATTGCAATATTCTCCATTTCTAAGCTTTGCACCAGAAAGCAACATTTTGTTCCATTCATCATAGCAAGTGACACAATGTTCCTTGGCATGTGATATTAATAAAAAGTCATGTTGCCTGTCTGTCTTAGTTGGTCACACCAAGGTTGATTCTGGTAGCATTTAATATTCAGTTAGATTGTCAGTCACATCCCCATTTAAATTTGAAATAAACTTCTGAAAATAAACACATCTATGGAAAAAAAGCCAAGTTTAGATAATTTACACTGCATGTCTCCCTCAGCACATCACACCCTGCCCTCACCCTCTGTCCAGAAGCAGCAGAAAGGCCTTAGGTTTGCTTTTCATTCCTTGGTGATATCTTCAGGCCACAAAATGAGATGAGATTCTTACCTGGCCTCCCACAGGGACCCTGTTTGATGCTCTACCAAAATGCTTTGTAAAGTGACCTAGCCCGGACTTTGCAGGTGACAAACCTGCCCATCACTGCTGCTTGCTCCCCACTGAGCAATGATCCTGACAGTCTGAAGAGCATTCCTGAGAGTTTTAAAGTCGGCACAGCAACACGGGATTACTGCATACTGCTTGAAACAAACTTCCACCCTTCCTGCAAGCAATGCTGCTCACGTCTCACGCAAGACAGCTACTCAAGCACATTCAAGGGCATTCCCCAAGAAACAATATGCTAATTCTGTATCTCTGGCTAAGCTGGGTCCTGCCACGCATCCAAACACACCAAATAAAGGAAACTAAAATTGATGACACAGACTGTGTAACATAATGAACGATGCGGGCAAGGTAATATGTTATTACCATATCATAATATCACACATATTAGACACACATACACACATGAAAATTATATTTGTTGATGAATCAGTAAAATTGTGTAGAGGAGTACAAAGCTATACTATAGAATTACCACAAAATTAGTACAGCTCTGATTTTAGTCCACTCATTTCTTATGCACAACTTCTAAGTTATCCAACTTACTGATTTTACCATTTTAATATCAAAAAGACACAAGCCCCCCACATTAGTCTAAAAATTTTACCACAGTCTTGCAGCAAATTAGTAATTCCTCAGTATTTATACCGGGGTAAAGCATCAGCCTATTTTTTGGCTGGTTTTATTCTCTTCTGGAACTTGTCTCTGTGTTTGATATTTAAGCTCACCTATGTTTTATATCAACACTTACTGAACACTCTTGCAGCAGTATGGATACGCACAAACACAAGGAACAGTAAAACAAGGTCCTTCATAATGGAAAAAAGTTGATCAATTATTTTCTTCAGGAAACTACACATCCCTATGTGTAGGGATCAAAAGTGTAAGCTGTAGGACTAGCGAATCATGCAAGACAAGGGTAGAAAAGTACAGAGCCGTGTAAGGACTTGATAGAGAACTTGTGGAAACCGAGCCTGGTCCTTGGGTGATGCTGCACAGGTCATTTGCATGCGAAGCACTCACCCTGCAGTCAAACTTAAAAAATGTACTCTCTAACTAGCAATCCCATCGCTGACACCAGAATACGGAACAATTATTTTTGTCTGGTAAAAAAACTACAGCTGTGTCTTCTTAATGATTTTATTATTTTCCAGACATCTGGTTACGAATGAAAAAAAAAAAAAAAATTATTGCTAGAAGGAAATATGTTGACTCTACTGTGGTGGCTGTCTTGACCTCTAGTGTTTAAGGGGGGAGTACCAAAGCTGTGTCTCTGCGGTTTAAGGAAATGGAACCACAGGCAACCGCTGCATTGAGAGAATATAGCTTTCATGAAACAGACTGAAATACCAGAGAAAAGGATATGATTTGGGGTACATAAGATCAAAATGGGGGGCTGTAAGGAACTGACCTGATTTAAGGTCCAAAAAGAGGACGTTTTGCCTTCGTTCCTCCTTATTCCTATTCCAGGCGACACGGTTCCACAAACTCTTTCCACTCTCCTGGATGTTCACTGGCCCCTGCTATGAAATAGTTCTGCTTATTAGTAAAGCTGTAAACTATCCATTTTCTATGACTAGCTTATCTTTTTGCTGGATTAGTAAAATGTATCGGCTCACAGGAATTTCCAGAGTTAGGAGAACTGGTGAGTGCACAGACAGGGGAACTAGACACTCCTGGCTTCGGAGGAAGGGAACTGTTAGACTGCACACAGAATCAATGACATTCAACACTAAAGGCAAATAACATTAAGAATCAACTAATATTAATAACCTCTCTATCTATTGGCAGACATTTGACAGAGGGAAGGACGGGGAGAGTTTATACTGGTAACATTATATAGCTATATCAAAAGTCTTTGGATTTTGTGTACTTTGATTCATGCCGTGCAAACCTTCCCACCCCTTACCCCATGGTCACCTGTGCAGAATCCACAGCAGCCCTCCGGCTGTGTATGATTCTTAGCAATTCCACAGCACTTCTTCAGGAAAACAGATGAATGGCTCGGACCACCCTACCAGACTACAAACATGAGATACAAACTCCATGAAGTCTCTTTTCTCCCTTTTCTTCAGACAGGGAGGAGAGCCAAAAGATATGTGAAGCCAGAGTCATTCATACCCAGGGCTGTGCTGACACGCTTGGGTTACAGTGAGCTAAGATATGACACTGCATTGGGACTTACCACATGGTGATGAAGTTCTACAAAGCAAACGCGGCCACTTTGCATGAGGCCAGCATGCTGCAAGTCATACTGTTCCTGTCTGCCGCTCCGTTTGAAAGGAAAGCCGCCTGTTTATTCTCATACCTGTGATGTACACTGCTTTCACACCACGGTTGAAATTTTACATCAACCTACACAGTCCCAATACTTTTCTGATCACTCAAGCAAAACATCCACCACTGTGAATCAAAGATGTATCGTAAGTAACTCAGATCATAGTTTGCAGCGTTCAATCTTTTCTCTTCTTACTTTTTGGCCTTTACCATGTTGCACTCTGCTTCCTCCATTGTATTATTTTCAGTTAGCCTGTTCTCATAAATGTTCTAATTTTTAATAATACTTAAGTAAGCAGCCACTTACTACAGTAATTACTCTTTAAAATTAATTAATACAATGAAGTGCTGTGATTACGAACATCTTAATTAATTGCATAGAACAGATAGCACAAAAGTCTGGGGCTCTTTTGTGAAGGACGCTGTAGTTCAAGTGAACAAAGCCGTGTCTCTACGATGTACTTACAGATAAAATATACAATGTGGGGCATCAGTAAGTCAGACTGTATCTTCTACAGATAGAAAACTAGGGAAGACTGGAGATGAGGTCACTTGACCGCATTCACCCCATAACAAGAAGAGCCACAATTCCAACCTGTCCCTCCATGGCTTTTCAGCAAAAAGGGGTGATACAGGGAGCTTCAGAGAAGGGCTCTTCCTGCAGTGCTGTTACAGAAAAGTTTGCTGGTAGCTGAAACCCAGTTTTAGTTTTATGTTTGCTGTACATTAGATGGCTCAACCATTCCAGTAGCTTCAAATCTAGACAGTGTGGCAAAGATTTCAGTCTTTTATCGACAGCCATCGTGAGATCTTGAAAACTTATTGTTTTCTTCCATACTGTTTAATTCATCTAAGATATCTAATTATATCCCCTTAAATGCTTTGTCATAGGCTACCTGCTCAGACAGAGCTTTCAAGAGAATTAATGAAACAAGCCAAGTACCTGAAGAGAAAATTCAGGGCCCTACAGCATGTCCTACAGCTCCACAGGTTCTATAACCTGTCAAATAAGTCATCATGGGTTTTATAGTTCCTGTGCTCAACCCGCAGCTGTGACTGGTGATGTTAACATTAACCCCCTACCCTTTTCTCTCTCAACTAGCACCAGGAAACAGAATCAGTACTAAACCATCAGAAATTCTGTTACTTTACACATTTTCTTTATCTGCCTCCTTTACAAAAGAAGCACCAACAATAACTAAAGAACCTGGAGAATGTCCTGCATACTGAGGAAATAAATATCAAATTCTGATTGCCACTCATATAATCCCATTTTGTGCCACAAAGAATGTTAGCTACTTAGAGACTAGGTAAGGTGAATGGGTAAAGTTTGTTATTATGCTACAGATATTTTTATAGTGATTTGGGTTCCTTTTTTTTTTAGTAGGCAGATGTAGAGGAGTGGCTGAGTGAGAATGGGCATGATTTAGTCCCATTCAACAGCCCCTGCTCTTAAGTGGATGTGGGCGGACCTATGACCGGAAGAGAAGGTGAAGCCCCTCCGCTGGACAGATGACCCGTCCCAGTCACAGTAGCGATGTAGGCGTGTGTATAACGGTGTTCTACCAATCACAGTGTGACATGTGTGTATGTTATGGTTTTCGGCCTATATATGCTTTTGTTAGCTGTGCAATAAAGGAGAACGACCATACTCATACTGAGATCCATCGTTTAATCCGGGCTGGCTTCCCCTTCCAACGACAGGCAGAGAGATCACTGCTTGATATGTGCACCTACATATATGTCTTCTGCAGAACTTGAAATCAAGGAGAGAATATTCAGTAATAATAATGACAATAAAAAAACCCAAGAGATTGCAAAACCATTTCTTCTTAAGCATTATCTTGTTCTTTTTCAGGTTCTCTTTTTTCCTTTCACTGTTCCTTCTTCATTAAGTTCTTGTTTGGTAAACAGAGTACACAAAGTAGATCAAGATGCCAGTGGTCTCACACATGATGATAAGTAATTTTTATAACTGATGCAGAAACTGCCCAAGCATAAGGTCCACCTGCCTGAGCAGTACAAAAAAAGCTGAAAAGCAACCAGATGTAGACAAGTGTGAATTCCCTTCATGTTCCTCACTGGTGTACAGCTCCCACCTGTTGATATTGGCAGAGCAGCCAGAGTAAACCGCACACCAGCTTGCACGTATGTGATGGCATTTGGGCCAGGTGGCCTGAATTAATATAGTGCCCCTGATAGTCAGACCTACACTCAGCTTCAGCATAGCCTCCATCTGCCCCCAGAGCCAGAGGGCTGTCACTACACCAGTGACACAAGTCCTAATTGTGGCAGGTTTTTACACAAAAAAGTTAATTCAGATAATAAAAAGTAAGATTCTACTAATGATAATCAAGAGTGCTCACCCGATGGATTTTCTCGCCTCAAGGCCAACACTAATCTGCAGAGTGCTCAAAACCCTTTTAATTAGTACGACACATTAGTACTACAAGTCATTTAACTAGCCTTTCTTACTTAAGAGCCAAGAAAGTGAGTGGAAAAATAAAGTCCATACAAATCTGAAACATTCTTGAATATTTTCTCACTTTAGCACATCTACTTCTGTCCTAGTTTCAGACTTAGCACAGTCTTTTTGAGATCATGCTCACTTAACCACTTGCAGAATTCTTACAAAGATCTAAAATGGGTCAGGGCAAAAGAAAATTCCTGAAAATACTAACTCATACCTTGGAATATATTCTGATCCTTTGAGAAGGTTCTGCAATATAAACACATAGGCACAATCATGTATTACATTGTGCATATCTATTTTTGTCATATGGTAAATTAAACAAAATAAACATTAGAGTAAAAGAGTATTTTTTAAATGGAGAAGATATATACATGCTGTATGTGAAGCCTGTAGTTTAAAGCAAATGGTTGCAAATCTCTGTACCATGAACGATAAAACGCAGTTTGTTCTTAATGCTGCTGTGAGTTCTTCATCTTTCTGTGTTTATGCATGTATTTTCAGAGATCTATGCAGATACTTGCAATGATACTACTTAAAAGTCCTTTGTAAAGAAAAAACATTATATTAGGCTAAAAATGAAAACGATTAAAACATTTCATTTCATCTAAAATATCATATGCTTCTTCTGATAATCTAAAATATTTCAGTGGGAGAAGTAAAATGTGTTCAGTTTTGCTCTTTGTAACATTTGCGACTTTTATACTGTGATCAATAAGAAATTCATAATAACTTAAATAATTTACTGGAACTGATGTAAGTAGTAATGACTGAAAATGTCATATTCTAATGCCATGGCAAGATGGTACCTGCAAAACCTTCTTCAAGAAGAAGCAGACCTCACATCATTACATATATTTAGATTTCTTATTTGTCTTATTCTTGGCTCTGAAAGTAAATTGCTGAAATTAAAATACTATCTTTATTGTCAGTGCTAAGCCAGTATGATTGCTCAGTATTGTTCTCGTGCTCAAGAGTCAGTCGGAGGGTATGACCCCATGGGCCAGTGGGTACGTATAGAGGGCTATTCTAGCACATCACCATGTGTGGAGACCCAACTACAGCCGCACATTACTCTCAGTGCAGCTTGAAGCCCTCCCTGCTTTGCTGACACACAGAGGCAGATTAGAAAGCCAGAAGGGACTACTGTTATCACGCAGTCTGACCTGCAGTATTACAAAGGACTTGGGAATCCCCAGAAGAAATCCCTATTGGTAGCAGAGACTCTGTCTTAGAAAATCACGACTTTGATTTATCAACAACCCATCTTAAAGAACTCACCATCACTACTTTCAGAGGTGTCACCATGGTTTTTAGTTATGTTATGAATTCATCTACTTTCAATTGCTAATCTGCTTACATCTTTGTCTGCTAGGTTTTAAGCCTTCTGTTTTCAGTTTTCTCTTCTCCGTGTGTACAATTATAGACTAATATCAAGTCTTCCCTTAACGATTTTGATTGATAAGTGAATTGAAGAAAACTCCTCAAGATAATATATCAGTATACAGAACATTTTCTAATTTCTAACAAGTCTTGTGGCTCTTCAAGCCTTCTTCAGGTTTCCAACATCCTTGCTGAATAGGGGGAAAGAGGATTAGGTTTTGTATTCTCTAGCTGCACAATGCAGAAGAGATAAAACGATCTTCCTAGTTTTATTCTATATTGGCCTCTTTATATGTTCAGTGATTACATTAGCTCTTGTTGGCTACTATTCTGGGTGAAAAACTTAAGCTCTATCCACTATTATTACCCATTATGGCACCTAAATGCTTTTCCTGGGTAGCACCTCCTGTTCTGTAATGTGAGCTGCCTTTCTTATATCTTAAGAGTTGTGCTTATTGTTTGCCTCAGCAGAGTTCAATCCTTTATTATTCAAGTCCCACACCTGCATTTCCATTAATTTGCCTGAGACTGATGTCAGACTGACAGGCTTATAATTACCTGGGTTATCTCAACCATTTAAAAAAAAAACATTAGCATGACCTTAACTCCCACAGGCTTCTTGAACACGCCCAAGCTATAATGAAAATCGATATTAAAAATCCTGAGAGTTTTTCTGCAAATCCTTTAAAAATATTTACATATAAGTTACCCAAATATACTGACTTAAGATTTTCCAGCATTAGTAGCCTTAGTGACTGTTGGAGTAGAAATAATTTCATAATGAAAATACAGCATGAGTATGGCAACCTGCTTATCCTCACATACAGAACAGAAGTATTTATGAAGACTCCTGGCTTTAGCTCCTCTTTGTCTGCCACGGACTCTTTTTTTCCATTCAATCAGAGCCATCAATTCTATAAAGCTGGCTGAATTATTATTGCTTAGTATCCTTTGGAAATGGCATCAATGTAGATCAAACTTAGTAAACTCTAAACATGTATGTGTATGTGTCCATGCAAGTGGCAGGGGTTAGCCACAGAAACCATAATCAAAGATACTTTTAAGGGAGAAGAAAGACTTTAATGAGAAGACCCATCATGACAAAGATCAGTACCCAAGAAGCTTTTCCTCAAGAACTCTGAAGTCCAGGCAGTTCCACGCTCATTCTTTATGTTTGCAAAACATTACACTTCTATCCCTAGAGCTAAACTCCTGCCTAATTATCTACAAAAGCAAAAAGAGCAAAATCTTTGAGATTCTACCTAGCAGAACAGCAGTAAATTTATGGCAAAGTTACAGCCAAGTAAGTGAATTTCATAGAAGGTTCAAAATAATATCTCATGCTGAACCTCTAACATTGAGAAATGGTAAGTAAAGGGGCCCCAGAGGCATAGAAAGCACTTCAAAACTCAAGAAACTCCTGGCAATACACAGCTGGAGAGAATGTGTTAAAAAAGATAACTCTTTAAGTAACAATCCCTAGTTTTTCCTGTCTATAAATTCAAAATGCACGAACAGTCAAGGTACAGCTTCTATAATAGAGAGGCATATCATGGAAATAACTACCTTTGTATGGAATTGGTGACATTCACAAGTGGTAGGGATGTTTAATAGGCAGATCTTCGGACTAATGTCGGGCCCAGGATGTGCGGCAAGAATGGCAAGTTGGTCAACCATGTATTTAATTTTTTTTTATACAAATGGTAAAGAATTTATTAAAAATGGTGGAAAAATAAACAATCATTCCACAGAAAAAATACTGCTTAGAAGAGGGTTTTTTTTCCTCTCATGATCTGGAAATTTTTTACAATGAAGGTGGTGAAACACTGGGACAGGTTACCCAGAGAGGTAGTGGAGGCCCCCATCCCTGGACACATTCAAGGCCAGGTTGGACGGGCTCTGAGCAACCTGATCTGGGGTTAAAGGTGTCCCTGCTCACTGCAGGGGGGTTGGACTAGATGACCTCTAAAGGTCCCTTCCAAACCAAAGCATTCTATGATTCTATGACTCTAAATAAAAGTAATTGCTTGCTAATAGATGTTAGCTAGAGACAAGGGAAGCAACAACAGTTAATGAAAGGTTTTTCACATTGGACAAGTCACCTAAAAATGATGAATAAACATATAAAACAACATCAGGAATTACACGGAAAGAAAAGATTTCATTACTGGATAATTTAGTTTGTCCATTATCTTTGTAAATTCTCTTTCTCCTCAAGTGCAGAGTTCTTTAATAATCCAAAATACTTAAATAACTTCACACAAAAAAACAACTAGTTTGTCCACCACATCAAAATTTCTTCTCCTCCACGGAAGATAAACCTTTCTGCAAAGATTTGGGATGTGGATGCCCATCTACTCTGGGAAGAACATAAATGTATTTTGTAAGTTATGACGTGATAAATGGTAGATTTATAGGAACTGGTGCATTGCAACTAGCTGAGTGCTCTGAACATAAAGTGAGAGACATCATTATTGTTCCTATAAATACTTTGCAGTGTAAAATTATACTGTACTTTATGTGGCAATACAAAACAAAATAATACTAAAATTGTCTCTGTTTCTGGCCCAACTGAAACCATAATCATCTCTGAATGATCCCAACAGAAGCTGAACAGAATGGGCACAGGCATAGCTTCTAGTTTTTATAGGACCCCAAATGCATTGCATCACCACAACTCCAATACAGATAACAGTATTATCTAATTTCTTAATTAAATCAGCCAGCTCTCTTTCTTGTAAAGTGAAATGCTTATGGCTCTGTTATAAGCCATATTCTTTCTTTCACCCATCAAACTCTACAAGATGCTTTGTACATTATACCTTTAAAAAAAAGTAGAGATGCAAAGTTCCTGTTTGCCTGAGGTCCCTGGGACCTGAAGAAAACTACTTTGGTGAAGACGTTAGATAAGTGTCTGAAATACCGTTCTAATATCATAGTTAAGCATCTGAGGATAATGCTACCAAGAAAAAGTTAACTGGTAAGACAAATGTATACATCAAGAAGATGAAGGCTTCCTGTGTATTGAGTTCATCTGTTCATCTCATAAATGAGCGATTGTTCTCTCCTTTTTTCATGATTTTTAGGCATACTGAGTTCCCACAGCTCCCAGCAGGTTCAGAGGGAGCTTCGAGGTAAAGCTCGACCTAGAATTTGAGTGCCTAAAGGGCTCAGAACCCTACTTCAAAGATGAATATTTTGTAAAAGCATGCCTAAATTTATCTGTTCCACTTCTATTATTTGTGGAACAATAATAACACTGCCTCACGTTTACAAAGCACTTTGGGATCTCCAGCTGAAAGACACTATTCAATTACTCTCATGAAATCACTGTTAAAAATGAGATTCCCTATTATGTCCATTTTCTAATCAGCTGAAGAACACTAAGTTCAAAAGTTCACCTTGATTCTAACTGGATTCATAATCTGTTTAGGAAATTGAAAAGAGAAGGCAGAAAGGGGCAGGAGAAAAATGTCCAGCGATAACAAAACAAAGGGAGAAGAGCAAGTAAAATTAAAGAGACTGCAAAATCATTCTGAGAAGGCAAGACAAAAAAATCAAATTATAAGTATGATTGATTTCATAGAGTGCTAGCAACATTGGCTTTGTCTTTATTCCTACTATCATACATCATACACAATTCCTAATAGGTTTTTTTTAATTATTTAAAGAACTTCCCTTATCAAAATTCCACAGAGAAGAAATGGTTGAGAAACCAAATGATTTGTGAACCCTGACTGCCCACAAAACACTTTGAAAGGTTAATTTAAGATATGTCAGATTCTAGAAAGTTTTCTCTCTGATTTTGATATTGATCTAATATAAATATAAAGCCATCCTCTCAGGCTCACAGCTTTGGTGTAACCAGTACAATCACCTCCCATGAAAAAAAAAACTAAAGTTATGTTGCACATACTGTGGAGCCAGATTTCTTGTTGGTACTAAAATCTGTATAGTAATGTTTTTAAAGGTAATTTTATTTGTCTTTATTTGAAATTTCCACCACAAAACACATTAAATGGATATGATTTTAGGAAACTATGGGGCAACAGTTTTCAGGAAATTGATCACAGTGACAGAAATATTAAACTTTACCAAACACCTGATCAAATTTTTAAGGATTTTTGCTTCTAAGACTTTTTTTTTAAAGTAACACCTCCACTTGGTTTGGCAAAAAAAGTAGTAGTTAATGTTTACACTAGATGAGGGCGTCATATGTCAGCATCAAGCAAAATCATTTTACACTTCTCAGATATTTTCCCATATCTTTTTTCAGAATACCATGCATCCATGGGGCAAAAGCATGTCTGACCCATTCATTGAACCATCTCCTTAACTGAAGAAAAGCATCTTAACTTCCTTCCTTCCTGATATAAAACCCATACACTGTTTTATTGGAGAGAAACAGATAACCATAAAACCCCAAAATTTTTAACTATAAATATTAACCTAAAGTTTTGATTTACTACCAATGCACATACAACTCAACCAAAACATTTGCTGTTTCTGCCTCTGTGAACTAATTGTGTATTTCCCTTAACTATTTTGAGTTTCAGATATGATTTATATTTCCAGGAGGTGGACACAGCAAGCTGCATGGAAACTTCATCTGCCTTAATTTAATTGACAGACACTATGTTCCTTCATAGTCAATGGCGAGAAACTGCTCCCTTAGAAGATGAGTCATCCCATCCTGTAATAGAGGTTGAAATAAACCAAGATGAATTGCCCTTCCACTGGCTGTAAAACAAGCTGAGGTTGGTACTGTAAACTTACACACCCAATTTATAGATATCTACAACTCGACAAAATGAATGCCAGTCCTTAGTTCTCAAATCATTAAAATTAAGATGAGAGCACACAACGATTTTGAAATATTTACTGCAAATGATCAGTTTACCTTGCCCTAGTAATTTTTTTCCAGTTTCAGCAACAGTACTAATCCATTTGGCTGGCACTGCTGACTGCAGTTTTCACCTTCACGCTTCATGTATTAAAGTATGTCAAGCCAGCACTGCTATCTGATCCCATCCACGCTTTGATGTCGACAGGCTCCAGAAGTGCTGCAACTGAAGCTAACCTATGGGAACAAAATGGCTGAAAATACATTGCAAAAGCATTGCAAAGATGTATAAATGTTCTAGAAAGTGATGCTGTTGGAGAAGGGACAGAACGTTCTTGTAACATATTGCACTGACAAAGTAAGTTTCAGATCTATCAGAAATACGCATCAGTAATTAATACTGCTCATAAAAGAACTTCATCATATTGGATGAGAATTTTTGAGGTGAGTTGACACTGCACCCAGGCAAGGTAAATTGAGAGTACAAACTACAGAGTCACACATCAACGCTGTATGCTCACACTTGGCTATTTTCCACATAAAACCTATCTGGGGCACTGATAACCACATGCAATGAAAGATGCAGATTGGGCAGACAAAGCCTAATTTTCTGTTTTATTAATCTGGTCCTGTGTGTGCTTTAAATCAGGAAATGCGAGGTGAAAACTGCACTGAAACAAGTAGGAATTTTCTTTAAGGAAAGGGAAGCAAAAACTTTAGGATTTGGCTTTTACATGTTAGCATTTAGCTTTCAAGTCTCTGCAATTATTTTTAATTGCTTACATCGTAATATTGCCTTAGTGCCACTCAACAGGAAAAGAATTATAGTTCTATTTTAAAAAAAAAATGGGTAAAAATATTTTGCAAATCAACAACCAATCTGCCACTATGCTGCAAGTATTTGGCAGGGAAAAAAGCTGCTCATAATGCATTTCAGTGCAAGTTTAAGTTTTTCCCTCTGACAAAACTGATGCAACTGCCAATTTTTTTAATTCCATTCTTCTTAGGAAGTAGTCATCCCTTAGCAGTGTGATGTTTAATCTCATCAGGCTGTTTTACATTTCTGTTGATGAAACAGCAGATGAGAACACAAGGACTATCATTTGATGCTACATCTATAGACTTAAGCACATTGATGGATTACTTTTTTAAACAAGTTGTATTAATAGAAAAAGTCAGGACAAGACCGAAGCGCCATGTGGATTTCAAGTTTCAGAACTTCACAGAAACTTTGCCTAATTCTTCTTTGAGGCTACAATGTCTTCTGAGTACCTGAGAAATAAGCTTAAGGCTAAAAACCGACTGATGGATTGGAATTCTCCTAGGAAGGTTAATTGCTGAGACCTCTTCCACCGTCATTAGGCTGTAGAGTGGCAACAAACCCACTTTTGAACCATTTCATCCACCTTCTCAACTTCCCATCCTTCTGGCAAAGGCAGTAGGACTGTATGTTCAATATATACAACCCAGCACTCCACCCCCAGAATCCCCTACAGCCTGAGGCATGGGTACCCCCTGACAAGCTCATCCAGTGCTGTGTGTGAAGGGGTCCGCACAGAGGCAAGTGCGCTCCCCTTAGCACTGCCGAGTTGTAAGAAGGGAGAACTAAGCCTGACATGGCATGCAGCTGGCAGGAGGAAATAACTCACGTTTGCCTTGAGACTGATGGTAGCAGAGACTGGAGAGTAAGAGGAAGAAATGAACTTTACCTGGAAATCACTACTCACAATTAACGTGAGGAAGAAACTGGCAGCAGGAGATGAATAGGATAATGATGAGATATTTTGATTCAGCAAACCATTACATGGAATCATAGAATTGTTTAGGTTGGAAAAGACCTTTAAGATCATCAAGTCCAACCATTAACCTAACTCTGCCATCCCACCACTAAACCATGTCCCTAAGCACCTCGTCTGCCCGGCTTTTAAAAACCTCCAGGGTTGGGGACTCAACCACTTCTCTGGGCAGCCTGTTCCAATGCTTGACAGCCCTTTCGGTGAAGAAATTTTTCCTAATGTCCAACCTAAACCTGCCCCGGCACAACTTGAGGCCATTTCCTCTCATCCTATCATCTGTTACCTGGGAGAAGAGACCGACACCCACCTCACTACAGCCTCCTGTCAGGCAGTTGTAGAGGGCGATCAGG
Source organism: Gorsachius magnificus (assembly GCA_034008185.1). Taxonomy (NCBI): domain Eukaryota; kingdom Metazoa; phylum Chordata; class Aves; order Pelecaniformes; family Ardeidae; genus Gorsachius; species Gorsachius magnificus. The sequence goes on from CM067081.1 coordinate 174,354,190, forward strand.
TCTCCCCTCAGCTTCCTCTTCTCCAGACTAAACAAACCCAGCTGCCTCAGCCTCTCCCCATAAGAGTTGTGCTCCAGTCCCCTCACCAGCTTTTTTGCTCTCTTTTGGACGTGTTCCAGCAACTTAACATCTTTCCTGTAGTGAGAGGCCCAAAACTGAACACAGTATTCGAGGTGCGGCCTCACCAGTGCCGAGTAGAGGGGCACGATCACTTCCCCACTCCTGGTGGCCACACTATTCCTGATACAAGCCAGGATGCTGTTGGCCTTCTTGGCCACCTCGGCACACTGCTGGCTCATATTCAGCCAGCTAGAGCATGCTTAGAGCAGGAGGCTGGTGATACAAACCCAGCATGGTAAAGCAAACAGTATGTTCAGGAGACCACGAGGTATTTGAGGAAGACCATCTGAAGACCCCAAACAACATCCTCCTGTAGGCGTGACAACTGCGTGGAGGCATGGCCTCACAGGAGGAAGCATGGAGCCTCACCTGTTGAAAGAGGTGCATGGTCCACAGCTTCCCTGGCGTAGCTGGGCCGTGGGCTATAGGTAGTGTGCAGGGCTATAGGTAGCGTGCAACCCTAGCAGGCTGTGATTGAGTCAGGGACACGTGTTTCTCTGCGTAGTGTTATTACTTGTAACCGTTTTTGCTTAGGTAGAGTTCCTTTCGGTATTATTGCTTTACTACTTTTAGATCTCATTGTCTTACAAATATTAGTTAATAAAGCAAACATTCCAATTACGCAAGAACTTGTCTGTCACTGGCACGGCCTCACCCACATGGTACTCCCTGAGACCATCGGGTGTGCGGCGTGTGGGTGGGACACGCAGAAGATGATCGAGAGCGGTGTCCTGGTTTCGGAGAGCGAGCGAGCGGCTGCGTGGCGCCGAGCTGCCGGCTGTGGCTACGCCAGGACAAGCTGCAAACCCATGCCTGTGGGCCAGGTCCCCGCGTGCCCTGCGAGGCAGAGGCCATGACGGCCAGCAGCTGTGGCTGCCCTGTGACACGCTGGGGGTAGAACATCCGAGGCAAGGTCTCGTATTTCTCACCCCACTACTATTATTGTGAAAGTTCCATGTTCACCTGTGGCAAATTTATCATCCTGTCCTTTATCAGGAGTAGTTACAATCCAAACGCTATCATTTTCAAGTACTACTGTGACAGTAACCGAACAAAGGTAGATATTTCCCCTCTTGTTTGGACAAATACTTGCATTTGAGAAAAGGGGGAAAGGACAATACTGAAGAAATTAAGAGAATGGCTTCGAGCCTGTGATAAAACTATTTCCAGTTTCACACTTGCAATGGGAGCACTTTCCTACTTTCTTGGACACAATTTCTTCCCTGTCTAGGTCTGATGTACTAAAGAATAAAACCTTTTCAGAAACTAGCAGTGGGCTAACCAGCGAGGTTAAGGAGATTGCCTTCGTATTTACTAAGAATTTGATCTGGTAAAAAAAATGTAACTATATGAGATAGACTTCTTTATAGCCTCTTGCAGGACAGAGAAAAAGCAATTAGGACAGAGGGGTCTTTTAAAATGTGACTACTGTACCAGTTCAGTACATGAAGACCATGTGCCTGACCTAATACAAGTTAACAACAAGGTGAGGAAAAATCCTTTTCTTCATTTACTCTACAGAAAGCCACTGTCTAGTTTGCACAAATCTATTTGTGCTCTAATGATGCATTTGTATCAAGTACTGTAGAGGTGTTGGGCCACAAGGCTCATTTCAGTTACAGGTAGGAAGTTTAAGGAAAGAGTGAAACAGCACTGATGGTACCTAAGTTAGCCATTGCCCAGTTTTGCCAGTAGTCTTCTACCATGACAGTGAAACGTTATCCCAAAAGGTGCCAAATAAGGTCTGTCTTGCAAGGACAGAAACCAGTAGTTCAAAGCACCCAACAAACTTTATTTCTGATCTAATATTACTGAAACTTAAGGTGGCAGGAAATTCAGAGTTTTTTAGTAATACCCCTGGAACAGAAAGACCCAGCCCACTATGAAAAATGTTTTCCTTGAACTGGTCATTAGTAATCTCATTCTTTTCAAAATGAAAAATGACTGTAATATGCACACGATATTAGGAACTAAGGCGAGTTAGTACAGATTTTCCTTGAATGCCGTATTTGTTTACTGCAGAACAAAGGTCCAAAATTACTTCTCTCTCCAGTACTTTTTTTTTTTTCTTTTGGCATTGAAAGATAGCTAGGTAAAGATGATGAAGATGTTCATTCACACATCCCACTGAAGTTCATTCCTTTTCTTACTTCTGTTGATGCTTTTGAAAAAGTCTAAAGAAATTCTTTTGGTCTAATTTATATGCCCTTCCTATGCCTGCATGCTGCCAGTTTAGATACGTCATCTGTAATAAGAATGAAAAATTGCCGTGTGCCTCATGCTCTATTTTTTTCATCTGCTTTAGAAACTCACTCCAGCTACCGTAAGGTAGTTCACTTGTGAGTAGTAACAAATCTAATTTAACCTCACTATGTCACAGTTTTTTCATCTTAATAGCTATTCTGTACAGCTCAGAAAACTCATTAATGGAAAGACTCTCAAGTCTAGTTCACATCTTTTATGGGAATGAACTAGATTACCAAACAGAATGCATTTCTAAAAAGATAGATAGCTTAAAGACGTCCTCAACTACAATTGTCAGTACTACACAATTATTGACACAAGCAGTACCTGCTTCTTGTAGCATCTTGAAGAATCAAGTGTGCTTAACAATATTGACTGACATACGGAAAATTTAAAGCAAAGACAACCAGTAATGTTCAGTTTGGAGGTCAGTTCAGTTACCTGCATTACTCAAGAGGCAGCAGCATATTCTTTCATTTACCATTCTGATGATGACACTAGCTAGATGGACACTCAAAAGTCATTAGCACCTTAACATATCATCATTTAAATTCTAAGTTAACTAAGGAGGCAGCAGCTCCCACTTCCTTCCATCCTGAGACAAAAAGTATGTCTCACTAATGTGAACCTTAGGATAAGTCACAGAAAAAACTGGATAGCTGGGTCTAGCCTATAAGGCCGAAGTTGCTTTGCCTGCTGTGTCAAAAATAACTGAACAACTGTGGCCCAGAGCCCTTAAATTGTAGAATTCCTGTGGGAAAGGAAAAAGAAAAATCAGAAAATTAGACCCACATTTAGAGGAAAGAAAGGAGGTGATCACCATAAGAGACATGTTTTCTGGGGGTGACTAAAGAGAATCAATGCTTTATGCTTTGGAATGAAAGAAAGAAAAGACCTTTTTCGCATCTTTGCTGAAGATTAAGATAACGCTCTGAATATGCTAAAGAACAGGACAATTTATTTCAATATAATCTTCATGACACTTGCCCATTTCCAAAGCATACCCACTTCTGGTAAGGTAGAAGGAAGATTTTAAAAGCAAGTCAGTGCTGAGCATAGCATGACAGCACATATTACTGAAGCAGCATCAAGACAAGCCAAGGACAAAGTAAACTTGGCAAGAAGTGAGCTAAAACTACGGACTTACAGCAATTTACATAAACACAAGAACTATACCTGAATTCTGAACTATCAGTAGCTACAACAGCCACAGAATTTTGTAATGGATGAAGACAAGTAAGTTAAATGCTATTCTTACAAAGCCTTACAATAAATAAATATTTCAAAGAAGTCAAAAGGACTAATTGAGTACAATATCTGGAGAAATGACTTGGGCTTTTTTAATATTTAAACCTCATTTAGCTAAATAAAACAAAAAAACCCCCAAATTCTAGATTGAGTGGAAACTTTTTAAACACCCAAACATGTATTTTGGTAAAGAAAGAAAGAAAGAAAGAAAACCGAACATAATTGCAATTTTAGAATTGTATTTTTTTTTACTTGCTTTACATGCAAGTGCTTTTTTTTTGTGAGCTTCCTAAACATTAGCTTATTAACAGAGAAATCTCACCTTCTTTGTTTGCAGAATTGATCTAGAACACTCTGCAGATTTAATTCCGAATATAGTCATGTATACATCCTGTATTTGTATATTTACCATTTTGGCTTTGACAGAGTATCAACACTTTTTCACAAAGAAGGGCTGTCTAAATCAGTGCTAAGTATGCATTTTAACTGAATTTCTCTTTCCTACAGTGCCAAGTATATGCGCTCTTTCATAATGATTTTGTGCTCATTACTAACTACTTTGCATCAGAAGATTTGATTTCCATTAGGACAGCAGCAACAGTAGCCTCTACTACTTCGAATGCTTGAGAAGTTCTGATAAGTAGGGCTGATGTTTAGATAGAATAAATCTTACATAAACAGTCAAGATGCTGTATTATATTACAATAAATATACAATGAAATAAATCTATGTAGAATGTACAATTTAGAAACACTTCTGCATTCATGTATGTGCAATGCACATTACAGTAAACCAGAAGGTTGTCTCAGAGGAATTGTCCTGTACTGATAGCATGTCTGTATCAAGCTAAGAGGAATAAATAACTACAGATTAAGACCTATGCTTCTCTTGATAGACTGCTCCAGGTAGCCTCAATAAATCATTTAAATCTAGCTCTGGTGTCTTTATATTAAACCGCATCCAGCAGCATAGACTAACTATGCATGTTGATCCTGACTATGGCTTTTAAGAGGTACAGCAAATCAAACAGTAGTAATAATAGCCAAGAGTATTGCATTGCTAGTGGGGAGAGGGAGAAAAAATAAAATAAAATCAGGAGACAAAAAATGTGGACCATAGTGTGTAACTTAAATCTGTCATTGGATGGTAGAAGTATTCATAATCGAAAGCAGAGGTTTCTCATTCACAGCAAAATCCATGAGGTGACTGATATTTTATTTGCATTACCAGAAATAACTTAGGCAGCATATTTCTGTTCTGAATGCAATGCTATTTCCTTATTTGCCAAATGGTTGAGAAACTTAATAAAATCCAGTGGAAAACACAACCTAGAAAAGCTTAAAAAGAACCATCAGGAAAAGAAAGGCATAAAAAGCAAATCACCTTCAGAATTTATCAGCCTAATATATGCTGGAAAATTTTATATCACAGCTCTTTCTCAAGTTATACTGGTGCCTACTTTGGTTTAAAGAATGTACTCAATATGCAAGGCTGCAGGCTTGTGTGTTCAGTTTTAATGGAAGGAAATTCCACTAATTACTTATTAATCCAGTACAGTGATTTTTCTTATGCTTTGTTCATAGAGAATAAAATTCGTGCCTTTAAAATTTTAGTAGATGGAAGCCACACTGAGGAGACTGGTGAATATAAACAGATTCTTTCACACTCATATCAGTGGTTCAAATCCAGATAATGTTTCTGGGGACCAAGAGAAACCATCTGTTTAGAAGCCTACATGAAATGAGTTGATGTTCTTAAATATAACCCGTAATGGGCGTATGTTCATCACCTGCTTGATTGACACACATGCCGATAGATAGCAGAGAGCAAAAACTGACCTATTTTCACATCAAGAGCTGAACCTAAAGAGCAAAGATGAAGTATATTGCAATGGCAACCAGCAGAAGCTTGTATTAATACTTTTTATAGTGAAATTGTTCTGCCGATGAGAGAGAGATAATTTCAGTTGTCATCAGCTGAGGTTGTTATGTACTAAATTACATAACAGAATGGGAGTAAGGATCAGTTTGTTATTCTAAATGCCTATATAATGGTTTTCACAAATGTTTTTCTATCCACTAACCAAAAATGTTTCTCTAGCTTGGAACGGTCAACTTCAAAATTTTATGATCGTGGATGAAAACTGGCTGAATTTTGACACAAGATTGAAGATAAAATAGACTGACCTAATGTGAAGCATCTCATTCACTTTTCACGATAGATATCTTTCTTCTAGGCCAAGTTGTTTGCCTCCTCATTTACACTTTTCCCGACTCTAGTTCCCGTCTTTATACCGTTCTTGCAACTTACTCTCTGAACAAACCATATTTTACTTTTACCACAAAAGACATTTAAAGTTAATACTTAATTTTTATTAATCCAGGCAGACAAACCTACCACATTATGCAAGTAGTTCTGAAAAAAAATACAGAAGCCAGAGAAAAATAACAAACCTGGAAAAAAAGTTTTTGGAATCCACTGCATAAACATATTGTTCCTCTCTCCCATTCTAACAGTCTGTGCAGCGTAGTGTCTATATACTCAAAAACGCTTAGCTACTCCCCCCTCCCCCCCCCTTGATGAGGATTCATGCTGTCATAGAGAATACTTTATGGATGTTTCCACTTCATCTATCTTCTCACCAAGAAAGAAACTGTCTTCAGTAGCAAACAGGAATTGGAACAGTGACAAAGTCTAAGATGTTCCACCTCACACCTTCACCTTTAGGCTGCCATAATCTGCAAAAATGACCATGAAACTCCTAGGCAATTTTCCACCTGGGCAGTTCAAACAAATAATTGCTAAAGGCAATAGCATCCTGTGGCTTTCTTGTACTTGCTTCTCTTTTAATGCAAAAAGGTAGATTTCAGTAATCATAGGTAACTGTAACTTTCCATGCATGGCAGCAGCCCTGTAGAAGAAACTGTAACTAAGCTTTGATGGATTATCTGTGTCCTAAAATAACAATAAAATAACAAAGATCCTAAAGACAGACTGGCAACAAAGGAACCAAATCCTGTCACATGTTATTTGTATGGGCCTAGATCATGACATTACAAATCCACACTAGCCCTTGTAAGTGCTGGCTGCCTAAAGTGTCAGCAAGCCAGGGCTGATCCATATGATGTCCATTTTATCTGCCCATGACTTTACAAAGCATTGCAGCAACTTGGCAGAACTGAAGTCATCCCCCCTTTCATGGTGCTACCTGTGATCTAGGAACCATCACAGGGGTTATCAGTCCTATACCCTCCTGCAAGACTTAAAACAGCCTTTGTCTGTAACACGTGTACTTCAGCATCAAATTCTTTCAGATAGGGATTGCATTTTTTGTTTCAAGTTTCTATGGTATTTGAACAAGTTGGGTCTTGATCTATAATGAGTGCTTTACTTACTATCACAATAGTAATCAAATTCCATTAAGCACTAGCGGAGGTAAAATTCAGCACAGCTACTGAATTTCTGCTGAAAGCCATTTATGCTGGTTTTACAACAGGCTCAGAACAAAAAGAAAGCACAGCATCATCAGAAGAACCCTAAATCAGCTTTTACTTTAAATTTCAGTAAAGAACAAAGATCACAGTGAAATGCTTTTCATTCAGGGGAAAACATATGCATTCATAAGTAACAAGGAAGAGAATTTGGTATTCCTGCAACGCCGGACTAATAAATGTATGAAATGCCAGGCCTCTGACTTGGAGCCTTGGTTGGAGATCTAAAATGCAAATGCTCTCCACTCAGAGGTGACCTTATTCTTTTAATGCTGATTGAAGAAAATGGCCAGCAGTGACTTCCTTCCATGTTCACCCTGCCCATGACCTTTCTGCTTTGCTTATGATGAAGACAGATGTTTACTTCCTTTTTCTGATAATTCATTACAATTATCTCTTGGCAAACTTGACTTAAAAATGCATTTTTTGCCCTGCCATCAACTGAGTAAGACCACGAATAAGATGAATTTTCATCCTCAGCCTTTTAGGAAGGCAGTCCCAGAACGGTAGATGAGTCAGAGCAAAAGCACTCTCTCTGCGCCTATTCCTTTAAAGCTAGCTGCTAAGAACAACAGTACTCTGCATGAAAGCTGTTTTCATCTCTGAGGGTCTTTGTGATTACTTGCCTATGTCCACACTAAGAATACTTTGCTGGAGTAAGTGTTTTCTCCGCCAGTGACTCCTGATTGGTCTTGACAGGCAATCAAAGTTTCCCACCAGGTGATCTGTTATTTATTTATCAACACACCAAAGTGCAAACTTGAAAAAGTAGCTTGATGCATGTGGCTTCCATCTTTTTGTAGTGGGGGTTCCGAGTAAATAAAGGGGCATTGCGTTTAATGAGAGCTCAGGATCACACTCATCTGTAATTCATTCCAAAAGGAAAGCACGAGGACAGACAACAGCGAAAGATCCCACATCCCAAATGGATTTTGCCACGTGAAAGATGCCCACAGAGCACTCTCAGTATCACTTGCAGGAAGTCTGCCACAGTATTGTGGACTACAGCAGTTTATTAGAAAGCACATTTTCCTCGGTACTTTGTTTCAAATCTAACAGTACAAACTCATGAACGGTCCCTCTATTACCCTTGAGTAATGAGGGGTGGGGGACAGAAGTGCAGCTCTACCTGGCTCCCATAAACTCAGCTCTTCTTAGAATTGTAATTTTGGTATAACATAATTCATCCGAACTCCCTGAAAATACACAGGGCAGACCAACTTTTGGACTTAAACTAACATAAATTTCTTTTGAAATACTAAGAGTTACAGCCTTAGACCTCCACCTTCCTCTTACTGTGAATATTTGAAAGTCCTTTCGTCACTCTTTTCTATACTGTTTGATTACAGTTTATTTTAAGTGATATTTTGTGGTGCGCAATATCCTCAGAAAATAAAAGTACCAAAAAAACCTATCCTGAGCAATTTAAATCAAAGCAGTTCCATATATTTCAATTTGTCTCATTCTTTAATATGCACCCCCCAAATCCTTTATCAGTTAGTATCTAGTGTTTCTATAATAACTGAATGGACGGCTCCAGTAGTCCTTGATTTTTAAGTCTGCAAAACAGCATGAAATATTTATTTTAAATTTGAATGGGACACCTGAGTAATACTGCAATAGATATATGCACTGAAATATTAAATCAGTTCATCAAAACCAGACTTAACCTAAGAAAATCTGCTAAATTAATAATTTGGATAAGATGCTGCAATTTAGTGTTTATACATGTTTCAGGATTTAAATATTTTTAAATGATTGATAGAGGATTTTATGAGTCAGCTTGCTCTTAGTCTCTTTACAAATCCACCTACTGTCCATAAAGTAAAATCTCAATATTCTGTGGGGCTATTTTCTCTTCAGGCTGCTCATTTTTTTCCCCCAAGAAACTTCTAAGTCAAATACTCACACAAAAAGTAAGAGGTGTGGTATAAAAGATTTCCAGACCAAACAGAATTAGCTCTACAAGGTCCGACTGCCTTTAACCCTTTCTCTTGTCACCTCTTCTCACTCTTGTCAAACCTGGTTCCCCTTTTTAGCCTATTACTAGAGACAGTGTTGAATAGGAGACAGGTAACAAACCAGATTTCCTTCCAGAACGTAACATTGTGGATCCACTTAGTCCAGAACAATTTCCTGTCACAAAGATACGTCCATGGTACTTGCAGACACCCAGCACAATCCCAAAACACATGAAGAGGATTAGGAACTCAAAAATAAGAGTGACAGGATCATCTGTTAATCGCTAGGGAAAGTAAATGTAATTATTTTAAAGGAGATCACTAGCCAGTCTGTTTTGTCTAGGAGCACTTCTTAGTCGTGGTCAAACGATAAGCTTCACCCAAGTAAACGCCTTATAAGCCAGCTAATCTTATTTAGTCACAGTCATCTTTCCAAATATTAATGATTTACAAAATATATAGATGCACGCTCAGATCTCTATGCTAATTGATATTCAATCCTCTGATGAACACTTTTTAGGGATAAAAAAATCTCGAGGAATATGAAGGTGCCCCAATGAACGTGTGAAATGCTTCTAAAGTCCTCTAAGTCCTCCACCTGTCCACGTTCATAGACCCTGATGCAATGCAACTACAGAAAATTCAGTGGCCTTTCCAGCACCCTACTCAGCCCTTTAATGGAAAGCTCAACCAAAGTATTTTAACTCCATTCCAAAAATAATTGTATTTCAATAGCAGCAAACACTAAGTATTACCATGAGAGCATTTCAGGTAGTTACATTCTTGCATTTTTACCTTTTATTTCAGGGCAAGGTATAAAAGGGAAGTTTAAGTTTGGTCAATCCATCTAGAAACGGAAAAGCCTTGCCATGTTGAGATCTAACTGAGAAGAATTATGCATTTTACAATTTCACAAATAGTAACATTAATTCAGTGGTGATATAAAAAGAATGATGTTTACTTTACCCAATTTTTTTTTGGTCTGAGTTATTAAAACAACCCCAAAATTTAATTATAGAAGTTCATTCTTCTCTAATTCATTTCTACATTTTTGATTTATTTCATAAAAGTTATTCTAGTAGAATAGCAAATTTGATGACTGAAATTAAATTAGAAGAAAAAAAAGTCACTCCAAACTTATTGTTCAGACAGAAGAAATTATTTACTATAATAAATATAACACTTATATTCCCAAAAAAAGGCATTTTTGGGTGAGTGATTACTTAAGACCTCCATGCCCTTACAAGGGCAAGTCTACAAGGAGTTTCCAGACCTGGAAATCACACACTTTAAGCTTTTGTTCCTATAGAAGGGAAAAAAATCAGTTACTCCATATATTTTTTTAATTCTCAAAACAGCACATTTGCAATGATGTTGGGGTTTTTGGCAAATTATTTTCAATTTTCAGTTTAATGCACATTTGAGGATTTGAATGGGAGGTAGTATTTGAGTGAAGTAGTAGAAAATTTCCCATTACATATCATCTAGAGTAAACTGTTTTCAGTAAATGAAGGAAAAAATGTTTACACTGTTAAAGCAAGCAATTTTCAATCCTCTGGTTATACTTGACAGCCTGAAATCAATGGAATTTGCTGAAGACCCTGCTTTGAGCTGGGCTGAATACTAACCCTGATTTAATCTTACTGCTTTCAAACAAGTGTTAAACATAAGCAAACCACCAGCTAAGTAGTGCATTTACACAGACAGTGGCTTCTGGTTTGTGCTTCACGCAGTTATTTCCACATTTATATCAGGGAAGCTTGAAAGGACAAAAAAAATCAATACTAATATAGTGGACCAATTCAAAATTGTTCTCCAGAATATCTTACTCAGTGTGCTGCTCACATACTCTGAAATCATATGTGGCAAGCCATCAATTTTGAGATCATGAAAAGTCTTGTTTTTCTTAAATCAGATCCATCTTGGGAAAACACATATTAGCTCAGGAAAGAACAGAAGAACTCAACGGAATTACAAAATCATTAAGGAGCCACCACAGACAAGCTGTAGTTCTCCACCTGGACGATAACAAATGTGCTAGATCCTCGACTTTCTCAACTGACGACTGTTGGCACCATTTAGCTCATGTTGAGGAGTTGTTATTTTTCATAGAACTAATGTTCAGTGTGCACTGGCAATCATGCTCCTTTAAACCTCCAGAAGTAAGATACTCAGAAATCACTACATTTTCTGAACGTCTTGGCAAGCATGCCTAACCCATAAGTGATTAGAAAACAAAGAAAATGAAATCATCTCTTGGTAGAGACCCAGCTTTAATGGTCTGAAGGCAGGCAGATGAAGGGAGGAACGGAGTAGGGACAGAAATTTAAACCAAATTAAAAAAATGACATTCTTTTCTGAAAATACAGTTTCATAGGAATAATGGCAACAATGGTATTTTACAAAAAATTATGTGAGTTCTCATGCGTAAGTGGCCACTTATAAAACCGGTAACTGAACATGTCCAATGGAAACACGTTTAGTATTTTGGAAGCCCAAAGAAAAGAAGTAGAATTTTGAAGCTTGAATTCCATGTTAATCAGCCAATTTTAGAAGCTAGAAAGGTTAAAGTATGAAAATAAAACATGTATCATCTAGGAAAAAAAAGTAACTTCCACTAAGAGGAAGGATTTAGAAAGCATGATTTTCTGTTAAAATAAAAGTTGAAAACAGCTGTCATTCTTAGAATAAAGATTGCCTGGAAATTCTGATACCTTCTGGAAAGGATAATGCACTGCCTCTTCTTTAGGCAAACTCTATCTAAAACTTGAGCAGTGGCACGGTTTGTATGTACTCCTTTTAAACAATATTGAACCACAGTAAGGTCAAACTACAGAATAATTATTTCTATTTAAATACTTATCAGGATATACAATGTTTGCAAGAGAACACTAAGTTCGTGTCTGAAATATTTTTAACTAACTGTAGAACTAATGTTCCAGTATTGCTATATCTGGAAAAAATTATAGGTTTCCTCTCTTGCTTCTGATCCAGCTGGTTTATTCTGTGCATTTGACAACAGCTGATGAATAGTTTCTCTGCCATATACTCTTTCCCTTTTCCTCCCCTTCCCTCCTCTCTCCTTCCGTTACCTCTTTCACTCTTCAAGGGAAGAAGAAGAACACTGAAACAATTAATTATTTTGCCTAAATTAGGAGGGAAACTCAAATAGCAGTGGTGTTCTTGAAACTACTTTAAAATACAAATCATTAAATTGGCAATGTATTAGATACTAATAGTGCACTTATGATTACCGACTTGTAATTCAGTTGAGCTAACAGGTGACAAGATGATAAATCCTAAATAGTCTGACACCGTGTCCCCACTAAACTTAATTTCTAGCTTGTAAAAAAAATCCATTACATATTTCTTTCCTTGGAATTTGATTTTGGAAGAATTAAAACAAAACAGGCTAGGCTATTACCCGAGTTAAAAGTTAATGCAGAGATTCTTCTTACCAAGTTAACAACATACTACACAGGCTTCAATAAAACCGTAATTTCATAAGCCAGGGCTAAAAAAACCATGTTTGCTGCCAGCAGCAAGCAGGAGGTATGGTGAACAAAATCTTACTGAAAAGATAAGTCTAGGGCAAAGTAGCAGTGAGGCTTTCACCATTCTGTCTTTCTCCATGGGGAGTTATCCCACACAAGACTAGACAGACAGATCATTTTCACCCCCAGGTTGTTACACAGTCATTACTGGGATAGTCCCTGCAGGTAGCAATCAATGAAACACAATATGGATTGGCAGGTGTTTTTCATCTCAGTCTAAAGTGAACAGAAAAATAAAAACAGCATGCAGAAACGATGCCACTATTATTTGGTCTAGATTAGCCAAAAATCAGCTAAAATAGAAATATGTGGTGAATTCTTCATGCCTATACCAGATATCTGCTCTCATTGCCGACATCTATTCTTTACATCACTTATTTGGATAGAAGGACACTTGTACAAAAAGGAAAATATGAGAAGCACACATCTATTTAATTTTAAATTTGCACATCTAGGGCATCAAAGTTAGCATGAGTCTGAAATACTATTTTTACGAATTGCACAATGAATATTGGACAGAAGAATCCTAGCAAGAAGGAAAGCAGCATTTAAAAAAAATGCTGTTAAAGCATCAACTTGTTTGAAAGTAACGCTACTTAAATACGCTGTGGCACTTCCCCTTGATTTCTGTGTAGGACAAGTTACATAATGGAGCTGGATTTCTATTTGCATTGAGGGCAGAGACAACAAATGCAGTTTATATTTCCTCATAACTACAGCTAACAGAAAGAGTTCAGTGCTTCATAAAAAACCAAACTCACAGGTCTGAGAGTCTTCATCCAAGAAGTAACTGATGAAAAAAAACCCCCACTTGTATAATTTAACAGCTGCTAAATCACTAATTTTAGGCCTTTTTTTACTACTTCAGAAAACATATTTGTGACTACTGTATATCATGGTTAGATGCATTGAGGCTTACTTAACTCAAGGATACTATTTTGGGAAAGATGCCACGATTTTTTTATAAGTGGTTATTAATATGAAATGAAAAAATTAAGTAGGCTAGGTGGAGGAATATTTTACAAATTCATGCAAATCACCCTGATGGGCTATAAACACGATGTGTGTATGTGTGTGTACAAATATAAAATATAAAAATGACTGAACTGAGAGTCTGCTGTATGCAGCAAGCTATGGCCTTGGGAAAGAACCATGTCAAATGCCATTTGATGCTGCTCAGCCAGGCACATATAAAGGCACATTGCACCAATAATATTTGACAACACTGGCTGTGCTTTTTCTGCTCCAGTGGCTAGCTTGTCCAAATTCCAGGCAAAGCAACACACAAATAGTTTATAAGCAGCTATACTGTCAGCATGACCCTTTCAAAGCAATGACCACACTCATTTCCTAATAAACATACTTCACGTTTCAGGTTTGAACTGATGAAATAACAAGAAGGGGAAAAATAAATCTAATAACCTCAGGTCATCAAAAAGACATCATTTGAATACAAAATTACCAGCAGGTAGCTTGACTTTCAATTTTAATGTCCAGCAAGCACTTATTTTAATTCAGCAGTGCTTCCAATGCATTTTCCCCCCGCCCTCTCTCCCCCAGCAACTACTGAGCACAGTTTGTGCACCTGGACAGAGGTGCGAATAAAAACATCTTACATTTGACAATCAAAAGTAGTGTCCTGGTTTTAACTAGGATAGAGTTAATTTTCTTCCGAGCAGCTGGCATAGTGCTGTGGTTTGGATTTAGGTAGGATGAGAAGAATGTTGATAACACCCTGATGGTTTAGCTAAGTAGTGCTTACACCAGGCAAGGACTTTCCAACTTCCTCTGCTCTGCCAGGTGCACAAGGAGCTGGGAGGGGGCACAGCCAGGACAGCTGACCCAAACTGGCCAAAGGGCTATTCCAGACCATAGGACGTCATGCTCAGGGGGAGTTGGCTGGGGGAGAGTGATCGCTGCTCGGGGATAGGCTGGGCATCGGTCAGCGGGTGGTGGGCAATTGCATTGTGCGTCACTTGTTTTGTATATTCTGTATATTCTCTTTTCCTCTGCTGTTTTATTAAACTGTCTTTATCTCAACCCATGGGTTTTATGTTTTTTCCGATTCTCTCTCCCATCACACTGAGGGAGCTGGGGGAGTGAGTAAGCGGCTGGATGGTGCTTAGTTGCCTACTGGGTTAAACCACGACAAGTAGATCCATCTCAAAGCACTGAGTTTGGTAGCTGAATTTTCCTAATGGTTGGTAGGGATGAATATGCATTATGAGAATGATGTATGCAGAAGTCAAGAAGGGACAGATTCCTTTCACAAATTCCACAACCACAAGAACAAATCACTTTGGTTTCAACAGAAGTCCTTCTCTCCTTGGGCTACAGCAACAGTACAGTTTGGCTTCCACACTTCATTTCACATTGTCTTTCTTCTGGAGTCAGTGGAGGAGCATGGAGACAGTGGATGTTTGACTAGGGCTTCAGCCCAGCGGCACTGTCCCTCCCCATGCCAAAATGCTTGGCCTGAGCCCTTAAACTGCTCTCAGCACTAATGATTTCTTTCCAGAATCTTTACCCATCTTCAGTCTCACCTTCACAATCGTAGGCTGGGAAAGCCTCCACGCTCACAAGCTTTTCTTCAACTGTACAGGAGCACTGCCATGCAGCTTCAGGCATGGCACAGAAGCCCTCTGGCTTGAGCTTTAGCTTAAATAGTAGCCAAGCTCCAAGAATTCACATGCAGCTCAGGTGTGGCTTGTCTTGACTCTGACAACCAAAACCAATGGCAATGCTTATGTGACTAACCATTCAGCTGGAGAAGTACAGGGTTCAAAAGCCTGTATCTGGTGTAACCCGTTCCACCACGCAGCCCACCATGACCCACAACGTTCATGCAGTGCTTGAGGCTCTCGCTGTTCAGAAAGTACAACTTATTTCTAAATATCCTTTCTCATCTCTGTTCTCTGTTGCCCTTTCCTCCCTTAGCATCGTCCTGAACAGTGAGGGGAGAGAGAGAAAAGAGCAAACCTTTTTTATTGATGTAGCAACAAATCACGATCCAGCTTCTTCCCAACTCTTCTATTCCACCCTCCCGGCAATCCTATTCTGCTGCTCCCACCCTGCAACTCCAGGGAGTAATGGTGACTCCCAAATGCAGTCAGGCTGAAGGAAACCTCTCTTGTGCTAGATCGCGTTAATATGCGTGGAGCCAAGCAGGGCCAAGTTACATTTGATCTCCTTCTTTCCCTCTTCCTTCCTACTCATCTTCATTCCTTCGCACATGGACACAAACCAGCGTTGTACTACATGCAGTCCCTTCAAACCTGTGTTCGAATAACTAATAGCCAGCACTGAGCTGCCACACTGCATTCTTTCAAATCACCCCCGGGAACTTTATATTTCCTTATTATCAAAATGGCATCAGGTAGTTCATGCTACCACAAAATCACAAAAATGTAACAGTCAATTAGATTACATCATTTTCATGCAATTGGAGCTCTCATTCTAGGAAGGCTGAATCCTGCATGAGAAGTGGGACTACAGAAATTTGGGCCTAACTTCTTTCCCCGAGATCTAACCAGCTTAACCATGATCAGAAACAGTCTGAGAGAATTACCTTTGGGTTTTTGCAGACTACGCTGGCTGATGACAGAGGCCAGAGGCTCACAGGATTTCTGGGGACAAGTCTTATGGTAAGATTCATCCAGCTACAGCAAAGCACAGACTAGGTGTTTCCCCCACAGACGTTTAAGTTCATGGAAGGATAAGATTATTTCTGTTATGCAGCTTCCCATATCGAAACGGCATGAAAAGCTGTGCGGGAAAAGGGAGTAGCAGAAAGGAGAGAAGAAGAGGGATGAGACCACAAGGTGTGCCGGGAAGCTGAAATCACGTATAATTTGTGGGGGAAGCAGGAAAAGACATCTGACCTGTGCCCAAGTGATTTTGTTCTCCATTTTGTCTGAAATTATCCTGTCTCTAACTTAAAATTGTATCCTGACAGACAGCCCAGCCTCATTCTGTCTGCTGGCTGGGGACAGTCCGTGCTTTCAGACAGTCATTATGAGGACGGCTCACACACAGTTCTCCCTCCCAGCTTCACTGTTGCACATGGCAAACAGGATGTAGGGTTCGAATGAAAAAATGAGGTGAAAATGAAAGTGCTGCACTGATTAAATGTTTGGATTTTTGTGGAGCTGTTCATCTTCCCTCATTACAGGGCCCATAATCAAAGATAACCTAAGATTCCCATGGCAAATTGCTAAACCAGAGTTGTAGGTTTGCATTTATGACAATTCTTTTGACAAATCAAACAGCTCACAACATTTTTTTTTTTTTTTCCCCTCCAGGAATTAGAGCACAAAAGAGAGCAGGAGGAGCTAATACAAGGAGCAAAATGTTGTCAGCTTTGTTCAAAGCCTGCTATCGAGTCTCTTAACTTCTAACCTCCCACTGTTCTGTAATACGTCTATCAGCAGTTTTGTCACTTCCCACTATCCCAGATCCAGCCTTTGTACTCCTGGAAGGATTTAAGTCGGTATGTTCCAAAAAGAATTTTTGCTAAATCAATCCCAAGCTCACGTCTGTTTATGTTTACTTACACGTCTCCTTTGACGTTATTCTGTTCAAGCTTTCAACATAATTGCCGCTGTAGGATAACATATTTCAAGTTACTTTCTAATTAATATTGTGGTTTTATGTTTAAAACTAACAAAGGAAAACAGCTTGGTACTACCATAGATTCATAATCTACAATTTTTATGTAGAAAGACACCATAATAGGATCTCTTTGAGACACCAAATAATTAGCCACACATTTTATTTAACTAGTATCTTCAAACATGGAAAGGAGAAAAACTCAGACATGGACTCAAACACTTTTACCTCAACAGAAAAGGCATTCTTAACTGAAACGTGCTTTAAAATACACTGAGTGTGCGTGTGTGTGCAAGAAGCCAACACAGCATCTTCTACAACACACTTCTTCAGAATGGTGAATTTTCAAAAGGAGATTTGGAAAATAAAGAGGAAAAAGCTTAGGCTAGAGAAAGATGTTAGACCTGGTATCTACCATTAAAAAAATATTTTCTAACTTCAGCCTTATCAAAATATCTGCTAAGTTATAACCTATATTGACTTACTCGTCACTTGTTCTCTTCCTTTCCTACAATACTTCCATGATGTTCAGTGAATGGTATCGTCTGTTGAGCCAATACTGGACTAGGAGTTTTAAGTATTAGTATGGTTGGTAATTTTTTTGTCCAGTTCTGGACTGAAATATACTGGCAGAGTTCTGTGAAAAAACCTGCATATCACCCAAGTAAAGCGTTCCAACTCCAACTAATAACATGAAGCCATAATTTTCAGCTCATTAAATCCACTCCTCTCTTTTACAATTAAAAAATTATAAGTGTAAAAATAGGAGTATTTTAGTAGATCATCTATCAGTATATTAAATGCATTTTTGCATTAATTTGCAATTCTATATTTGACCTTGATATTTTCCAAGGTTCTGACAATCAAAACAGCAAAACAGCTTGCTGTAAACACATACTAACCAGATTTCTTGAGGAAGGAAGATGGCACAATATTAAATGAGTTTATGAAAATAGGCTTAAGTTCTTCAATAGAAGTAAACTGTCACTTATTGGAAGTCTAACAAATACTTCATTTATCCTTTCATGGCAGTCATTTAAATCTCAACACAATGCTCTATTAGATCCTATAATTGAATTTTTTCTTGTTTTGTCCTCCAGCTTAATGAGTATGATTTATAGACTGATTTTAATAGAGAAGTAAATCCAGCAGTTTACTGTAAAAGATGTCTATCTTCAATCCACAGCTTATGAAATTTGTCATATGGAGAAATATACAAGAAACTATTTTAAACACTATGTGATAGGTGACAACCCCAGGCCTATTCTTAAGAGCTGTCAGTACTTCTGATTATGTGAGTCTGTTTACTGTGCCAAATCTGTTGGCCACTGAAATTCTCACACTGCATATCTTCCTCAAATTGGTTAAAAATATAATACTAGGGAAAAAAAGACATGTTGGGGAAAAAAAAATTTCTCACAAATCTTTCAAGAAGTTTTACTTCCCCACCTGTTTCCAGTCTGGCAGAAGGTTCACCCTGACACCAGAAATGTGTTGATTTCTGTGAAGTGTCTAAATCCATCTAATCAATAAGCCTTCAGAAAAAAAAAAAAATCCTCAGTGCGTCTATTTGCAGTAGAGACTAAAGATCAGCAGCTACATCCCCTTCACCAAATTTCCATCTGCAATCAACTTGTTCCAGTTGACAACTGGAAGGACCATGGATTTCAGGGGGGTTGTGGAGTCTCCTTCTTTGGAGATATTCAAAACCCACCTGGATGATGTCCTCTGCAACCTGCTCTAGGTGAACCTGCTTTAGCAGGGGGGTTGGACTAGATGATCTCCAGAGGTCCCTTCCAACCCCTGTGATTCTGTGATTCTACTGCAGAGGAGGAGAAAATTTTAGGACTATTGCCATGGTGCCATGTACAGGAACTCAGAATGAAATGACTGTCTTTTCTATATGAAGCCTTACAGGCAACCAGACAGCATGGAAAAGCATGAAAGACAAAGACTTGATTGGCTTTCAGTCAGAAAGAAAGGAATAGATGAAGGTAAGAATCATCTTCTAAGGGGACGACTGGGCAGAGTGTGTATGTTTGTATGCCCTGGGACCAACCCTGGGCAAGGAAACTCAACAGGGAGAAGGGATGGAAACCGGAGGCTGTGTGAATGGGCACGGCCAGCCCAACAGCCCGGGGAGGAAGGTGAGCCAAAGCAGGGAGAGAAGAGACAGATGGCAGGGAGGGACTAGGACAGAATCACAAAGGGGCAGACAGGTGGATCGAGACTGGAAAAAGAGCACACAAGGAGGCAGCAAGCTAGCACGAAGAGCTCAGGGAAGACTGTGTGTGTGGAGAAGACAAGAACTGTTACAGGTGGAAGAAATCCGGAGAAAAGCATCAGCTGTTGTGGGAACAGAAGCAAAGAGCAATGCTATAGAGAAGTGCTCCGCCACCAGTATCTGGCTTTGAACTCAGTTTCTCAGTACTTTTCTGCTCTCCACAAATAACTGTGAAATCTGCCAACAGTGTCTCTTACCTCCTTCCAGATTTAAGTCCCTCCAAGGGAGGCTTTTAATGCATTATATGCTACAAAAAAATTAGCATTCTGGAAGAACCAAGATGTTAAAGGTCTTGTGCTCATCGGACACACAAAATGAATGGATGCTCCTGTGCATTATATGTCTTACTGACCCATTTACAAAATGGAACTAAAACCTTTTCTTCTTTTCACACGGGTGCCGCAAGTTTCTTAGTATCCAAGTACCATACCATTACCCATACCAGATAATAATGTTAGGTAACGCAGAAAAGCCCACAGAAAAAAATAATAATCCCGCCTTCAGAGAAAGATTTGAATAGCACACGTAAATATCTCACTAAGCAATGAGGACGAAACAAAAGTCTGAGTATCCGCTGTTTCCCTGAGCGTTCTGCTTTTTGCTTATATTCTGGAATCCTCTGCCTCAGTTACTTTAGGATACAATCATGCAACTCAAATTGCATATGCTGAAGGCAATGGAAAGGCTTGTTTATTACCACCAATTCCTATTTTCCCATGCCTGATTTAAATACCATACTCTTTTTTTTGTCTACCCATGTGTGTGGGTATCTACAATGCACCTACAATTATACTACATTGTGATAAGACTAAATTAATTGTATGAAAAATACACAAAAAAATTGTTCGAGGCTTTTTTCATGATAAATTATTTCCATTCCAGACAAATATTAAGAACTGCTGTTTCTTTTACTATTTTCACCACTGCATAGCTATAGCTTATTATTTTGAGTTTTAATGTCAAAATGGCAGAAAGCGTTCATTCTTATGGACATGAGCCTACACATGTCACTATACACAAATGTAAAGATGCATATGCGTAGTTTAATATACACATACATATTTTCATAGACAGAAAAATAAATGTGCAATAATGCCTCTCTCTGTCTCTCCCCCCCACCTTCACCCACAATTTTATATGGATATATATAAGTGGGAAAAAGAGTACATTTGGTTCACAACCATGACAATCCAAATTTAATCTTTTTCCAAGGACAAGTGTAAGTATCTAAACACTGATTTTTTTTTTGCATAGAACTGAAAATGTGCTTTGTTTCCTATGTTAAAAACATCATTGTCCTTTTCACTGAGAATACCTGGGGGTACTGATTGACAGCCGCCTGAATATGAGCCAGCAGTGTGCCCAGGTGGCCAAGAAGGCCAATGGCATCCTGGCCTGTATCAGGAATAGTGTGGCCAGCAGGAGTAGGGAAGTCATCCTTCCCCTGTACTCCGCGCTGGTGAGGCTGCACCTCAAATACTGTGTTCAGTTTTGGGCCCCTCACTACAGGAAAGATGTTGCCTTGCTGGAACATGTCCAGGAGAACAACCAAGCTGGTGAGGGGTCTGGAGCACAAGTCTTATGAGGAGCGGCTGAGAGAACTGGGGTTGTTCAGCCTGGAGAAGAGGAGGCTGAGGGGAGACCTGATCGCCCTCTACAACTGCCTGAAAGGAGGCTGTAGTGAGGTGGGGGTCGGCCTCTTCTCCCTGGTAACAGATGATAGGACGAGGGGGAATGGCTTGAAGCTGCGCCAGGGCAGGTTTAGGCTAGACATTAGGAAAAACTTCTTCACCAAGAGGGTTGTCAGGCTCTGGAATGGGCTACCCAGGGAGGTGGTAGAGTCCTCATCCCTGGAGGTATTTAAAAGAAGGATAGATGAGGTGCTCAGGGACATGGTTTAGTGGTGGGATGGCAGTGCTAGGTTAACGGTTGGACTCGATGATCTTAAAGGCCTTTTCCAACCGAGGGGATTCTATGATTCTATGATTCTACTTACTGGATACATAATTGATAGTGAAACATTATAATATGATGAAAGCATTATTTATAACAATAACACTTTGAATCATCAATTACTTGGTAATGCAGTCTGTTATGACATGTTAGACCCAGAACCAGGGTCTCCTGTTTCTAATGTCATTGGAGAATTCAGGATGGATATTTAAAAATCCAGCAACACAAACAATATTTTGCAAAAAATTAGTTTCTTACCTCTACTTTTCATAGTCATTATATATTCACTAACCTTCCATTCTTTGTTGCTATTCATGTATGAAGAATAACACTAATTCACAGTGAAATAAGTTATGACAGCACAGGATCCACGTGCATTATTTTTAGACAATACTGAATTCATGTATTCAGATTTTTTTGGAGACAGCTCCATGTGTTTTCTCACCTGCAACAGTCATTGCATCAGATTATTATTTCATTTATTCAGACATAGGAATAATAAGCTGAAGGCTAGGTTTTTCAAGCCATTAAAAATGTATCGATTTGTAACCTGTTAGCTCATTTTAAACATTTAATTTGTCCAAGTGTAATTTCAATCCAAACAACTCCAAATCAAATCATGGACACTTAATAAAAGAATACCGTATTTCTTCATGAGTCTTTTGAAACTGAACTAACCTTAGTCTGCAGATTTTGAATGCCTTGACTTGTGTTGAAGTCAGGAAACTCAGGAAAACTCGAGGTCACAACATCTTTAGGGGCAAAATGGGTAAGCACCTATGCTCGTGTTTTAGCTGAAGCGTGACTGGAGAAGAAGTGGCAATAAGAAACTGGAACCAAGATAGGATGGAAGGAGAAAATACTAAGCATAGAAGACTGAAGTACAAAAAAGGAGAAATGGGAGACCATTAAGTGAATACTTTAAAGGGGATAAAAAGACTCCTCAGTGGAAATTTCACAGAATCATAGCATCACTAAGGTTGAAAAGACCTCTAAGATCATCAAGTCCAACCATCAGCCCAACACTACCACGCCTACTAAACCATGTCCCAAAGTGCCACCTCTACACGATTTTTGAACACCTCCAGGGATGGGGATCCACCACCTCTCTGGGCAGCCCATTCCAATGCTTGACCACTCTTTCAGTAAAGAAATTTTTCCTAACATCCAATGTAAACCTCCCCTGATGCAACTTGAGGCCATTTCCTCTCATCCTATGGTGGTTATTTGGGAGAAGAGACCAACACCCACCTGGCTACAGCCTCCTTTCAGGGAGTTGTAGAGAGTGGTAAGGTCTCCCCTCAGCCTCCTCTTCTCCAAGCTAAGCAAACCCAGTGCCCTCAGTCACTCCTTATAAGACTTGTGCTCCAGACCCCTCACTGGATTCATTGCCCTTCTCTGGACACACTCCATAACCTCAATGTCCTTCTTGTAGTGAGGGGCCCAAAACTGAACACTGTATTCAAGATGCAGCCTCACCAGTGCTGAGCACAGGGGCACGATCACTTCCCTGCTCCTGCTGGCCACACTATTCCTGATACAAGCCAGGATGCTGCTGGCCTTCTTGGCCACCTGGACACACTGCTGGCTCATATTCAGCCTGTCCAGATCCCTCTTCAGAGCCTTCCTCCCCTCAAGTAGATTGACACTCCTGCCCAATCTGGTGTCATCTGCAAACTTGCTGAGGGTGCACTAAATCCCCTCATCCAGATCATTGATAAAGATATTAAACAGAACTGGCCGCAAAACTGAGCCCTGGGGAACGTCGTTTGTGACCAGCCACCAACTGGATTTAACTTTGATTTCACCAGAGCTCTCTGGGCTTGGCAATCCAGCCAGTTTTTTACCCAGCGAAGAGTACACCTGTCTAAGCCATGAGCCACCAGTTTCTCTGAGAGAATGCTGTAGGTGTGAATAGGAGCAGAATGACATAGAAAAACAAAGGCAGAATAAGGAAACTGAGGTTTTTTGTTTGTTTTTTTTAGAGGAAGCTGCCTTATCCAGCTTTTGAAATTTAAGACTTATTAAGAATCTACTTACTTTTAGTAACAAAAACATAAGAAGACTGATGACTTTTGACAGAGAAAGGATGACACATTCCTCCCCACAACTGACTCTACATAGCTGTGTGGTTACTCTTATTATCCCCTACTCGAAGAACTGACAAGATAGCAAAGCTTATAATCCCCTTTCAAGTTCATTAATATGACTAAAATCCAGACATGCTTTACATCTGTTTTTCCAGTGTTTCAGAATGGAAGCTTTCCAGACTGATAAAGGATCTACTGCTGATAACGAATTTACATTTTGCTTGAATGGCAATTCCAAATATATTTTTCATAATACAGCCCAGATGTTGTGCTCTCATAAAGCAGCAGCTCTGAGAAGCTGTAAGAGTCTTTCTGAGAATCTGTTTGTGCACATTTTAGCCAGGGAGCTCTTCCACTGGAAAGGAAAAAAGCAAAAGTTTGTGAAATTATATTGACCTTGATAAATTGCCCTAAAATACAGAGAATTGAAAATTAAATAAGGAACATTTACAATTAAAATAACATTCTTTAAAGTTTTATATTGTGAAAATTTCTGGATTTTGTCTTAAAAGCTGTTTTTAATTTTATATATTATACACTTCAATTTATACACTTTGTATATGAATTCGGGTCAAAACATGACATGACAGACTGTTTTGCTAGTGCTACTGCATATAATACTAATTTAAGTAAGTTGTATTTATAGATCACAATGATTTTTATGGGTACATGAAATGCTCTGTGGGAGAACAAGAGAAGACAATGATCATAAATTGAAACTTGGAAGTTCTAACTGGATGTGTGGAAAAACATTTCCACAAAAGGACAATTAAGCATTGCTATAGGTTGCCCAGAGAAGTTGTAGAAACTCCATCCTTGGAGGTTTTCAAGACTTGCCTGGAAAAAGTGCTGAGCAACCTGGTCTAAACTCAAGTGCTGATCCTGCTTTGAGCAGGAGGCCAGGCTGGAAGACCTCTCAGGGTCCCTTCCAACTTGAATGATTACGTGATTCTACGGTTTCAGAGTCAATCAAATAATTTCTCTTGCTTCCTTTGCCAGAGATACCTGCTGATACCAGCTCCCCCCCTCAGTGAGCAAAATGAGGAACAAGTATTGTGACCCGGTAGTATTTCCTCATCCTCACTGTTTTATGGTTTATCCTCACTCTAAAAACATCATCACAACTCATGGTAATGAGAAAGTTTGATGCTAAGATTTTGAATCAGAAAATAAAATAATCAGAGCACTATGTGAAGAATCACTGTATTCCAGATCTCTGTGTTATGCTGATAGAAAACATTTAATCTAATTATAAACTGAGTGCTTATCACACTTTAGAAATAAAATTATATTAAATGGTTAAACAGCATTTTTACAGGTATTAATTATAAAAATAGTGATTTATTGTCCCAGTACTGAAATGCCTTGATGAAAAAATGACAAGATAGACAAACAGGAAACCAGCAGGGCTAATATGAAACGACATTATCTTGTTATATCTATTTCTGACAGATCATAAAAATAATGCTGCAAAGATGAAAAAATTCACACGTATCTAAGCAGAAAGAATTATCTGAAAATGCTTCATACACAAGTGTCAAAATCTTTTCAGAACAGATGTTCAGACTTGTGATCAACATAAGTTTTAAGCTACCTGTTGCGCTTCCCCAATTCTGCAATGATATATACCGTGCAGTTCCAAGGCAGGCAATGTTGGGCAGCTATGCAAACAAAACAGTAGCAGAGTTTTGTTTAATTTAGAAAAACCTGGGCAGTTGAATCTAATCTGTTTATTTTTCACATCATGCTAATATGGTATTACAGATATAATAATCATATTACACTATTAGTAAGATAAACTTACATTTGTTATTAATGAAGCAAAAAAGAACAGTGGTCTCTTATGACCAACCTTCATGGTAGGCTGTATTTCCATCATTGTGGTTTCCATGATCTGAATGGTTTTAATAAAATTAGGTACACAATAAAAAGAGGCCCTAAGAGAAAAGAGAAAAAAACTCTTAAATATAAGATAGATGCTGTTTTAGAAAACAGTAACTGTTTCTCTAAAGGCCTTCATAGCTTGCCATAAAACTTCTGGAGGTGAGAATGAACTATGATACTGAACTGATAAGATCATTCAAGCCAGACAGAATTGCCTAACCTGGAAATCTAATCTTAGTGAAGCTAATAAAAATGCAGTATGCACAGGTATAAAATACATAGGCTAAGATGAATTTTGAAGATCAAGGCTGATAGTTCTAATTAGCTACGCAAGAAGTAAATTAACTCCTGGACACTTATCTGCCTGGAAGACTGCAAAAAAAGTTTGGTGTTTTTAAAACTGCGTAATTATTTGGAAGTAACCATGGGAACTGGCATTAACCAAAATGTCCTTTCAGTGCAGTTTTCAATTATACGTATAAACTTCATTTTTTCCCCCCCCAAAGCCTTTCCTTTGTTCCCCAAGCTTTGACATAAAATACTGATTTAGGTATAAAGAATGAATATAACTTTTACTGTGGAACAGAAAGTAACAGCCTCGGCAATAAGAATTGATCATTTTCACAGCTGCCTGTTACCCCCTCTGAAATTGGGATAATTATACACAGTGCAGAAAACAACTGCACTGTATAGTGACTTTTGATATAGGGCTATTACATATTATTCCCAATTCTATTAAAGACCATTATTCACTCCCTTTTATGTACTGAAGTTTCAAGAACCCATGAACATGGCCTACAGTAAATAGGCTTTTAAAAACATAGTCATAAATTTAAAAAATAAAACCACACCTTTTCAAGCGTCACTTGCAGAAGACGACAGAATTACAGAATTAAACTATTTTGTAGGGAAAGGTAATTTTTTTTATTCTCATAATCAGTAAGTAAACCACCATCTCAGGACAAAATTCAGTTTCATCTACCTACACGTGAACCACTCTGTATTCCTTTAATATTTTTGTTTAAGCTGCACTGTGACCTGGAAAGTCCAAGTAGGCTTTATAGTAAAGGACACGGAAATTAGCTGATCTCTTCTTCCAGAATCATAAATATCTAAATCATCCACCTACAGAAACCAGGCTTAAAGAAACCAGATATTTACTAATCACCAGCAACTGACAGGATGGTGAACTAAAGGGAGTTAATTAGGTAAACTCCTTTGGCTAGGTTACCTCAGACATGCATCTTTAATTAAAAAGCTAAAAAATTTACCTGTGTATCTTGACAGCTCTACTAGAATAAATGGGTGGCATTTGGGTAATTATAATTCAAAGGCATCACACAGCGCTTTGAATGGGATAGGCTTGGTCTCTGGGGAAGGGCCATCTAATGGGCTCTCCTGAAGCAACACTCAGCTGCTACTTTAAAAAGCAGCATTGCTGTAACCCAGGGGTGAACTGATTGCTTGTCCTGGTAACAAGTGTTATTCACTGTGAGCAGGAGAGGAAACACTGGGTTTCCACAACCAGGCGACAAATCGCGTAAGTGGGAGAAGAGTGCAGGAGCAAACCCAAGTAGACTACAACACGTTACCTGGCTTCCTACTCTGGCTGGGACAGCTTTAGCAACTGCCCATCTTATAGCAGTTACTGAGAAATGGAAGTACAGGGCCTCCTGGCACATAAGATGATCATGAAAAATTCTCAAAGCTATTTTCAAGGTCTCAAGTTTCAAGGCTCATAAGGTTAGACAAGATAGACACTAACAAATATTTACCAGCCCCCTGAAGATCCAAATGCAATAAACAAACAAAGAATAAAGTATTAAATATAAAGAATATACATAGTAAGATGCATAACACCAAGAATATTGTAATATCAAGGATAAATAAACAGGGAAAAAAAAAAAAAGAAAGAATTCCAAAATAACCAAGGAGGAAAAAACTCACATATCCTAACAGAAGCAAGATCGATCCCCTAGAACTGACTCATTTTCTTTATTAGAAAGATTTACCTAGCTAGAATTCACATCCTACAACAATTAACTACAGCAGAAATGTGATTTATTCTCCACTGAAGGACAGAAACTTCTTCTCTTGGAAAATTAAATAAGAGTTGCAGGAAAAAGCCACAAGCAAATGGAATTTGAATCTTTCCCCACAAAACTTCCTTGTACCAGCCAGTATTTTTCCAGTGGACTTTTCTGTAGACCGTGAGCTGTGCCAGCAGGTATGTCCTGCACAGGATCACTCCCTTGCCACAGATCCCACTGTCTTATCTGCAAGACTCTCCTCTGTACACTAGAAATATAGCTGAGCACCATTCAAAGCATTTGCCTTTTCTGTACAAGACTGTAATTGATGTCACAGGTTATCTTTTAGAACTGCTAATGTGAAGACTACCTTGTTCATATGAGTTAATAAGGCACCAGGTATACATGTCCAAGGCAGGTGAAAGAATCAAAGTTTACAGTAACTATGTAAATTCTTGTGAATTTTTTATGGACTGTACAGTATTTTAGTGGTGATCCTACCACAAAGTGATAAGGTAATAGGCAATATTGATATATGAAACTCCATCCAAAAGCAAAGCAACAAAACCCACTTCAGGTTTCTTCCAAGGAAAGCCTTGGATTGGAACTCGTTGTTCCAGGGGGAAAAAAATGATGGGCCAGTAAATTTCACCCAGCAGAGAAGCACCACTGCCCCAACAGCATCAGAAGATGACAAGGCAACCAAACTGTGGGTAAGCTCCCGTCAAAAAACATTAAAAGCAATAGAAGACTTTTTCTTGCCAAGAAGAAGATATCTGTATATAATAAATAGACAGTAAAGTCCTAACACACGGAAATACATACACTCTCTTAAACAGTCAAGCTGCTTCAGCATGCTTTCCGTAAAGGTACTAAAATTGAGTGATGTGCATGGACCATTACCAGGTTCCCAAAACCTCAACGGAATTACAATTGTTCATTAATGGTGTACAAAAACTACATATCCAAAACACACTTGAAGCCATTTAATCTGTGAACAAACATCAATATAAACTATGTTCACCTAACCGTGAAAACATCTGAGGCAGCATTCTACATCATTTCAGGGTACAACTGTTGCCTACAGATCAGACACCATTTATCACTGCCAAATATTTCTACTTTTTTACCAGGCACAATTGAGAAGAAAAATGTAAAGCTTTCTGAATGGCTACTCGTATTTTGGGTGAAAATGACAGAAGTCCTACAGAAAATATACCAGAGGTCAAGGCAACCACAAGAGAAATACAACTAGTGGCAATTTTTCATCAGGGTATCTAAAGGAGCTTAGTAGCATTTTGACTAAATCTGTACCTTTGTTCTCTAGCTCTAAGCTGCCATTGCTCTTGTTTGCCAATACAGCTAACTCCTACCTCTAACAAATACCTTTTCCACTACACCTTTTTTACTTTTTTACATCTTTCAATGTAAATAAATAAATATTCACCCTTAAGTAAATAAATATTTAGCCTTCAGAACATAATTCTTGGGCCTCTTCTTTTCTTACATATACTGCTTTTCCTTCTTAACTTACCAAAGATCATCACCCATGTTTTACCCTGCTCACCCTTATTTCTTTAATTTCAGTCACTTGTCCTTTCTGAGATAAATCAGTGTTACAAGTCACATCAAATTCTAGGTGATCAAATAAATTTCACCCAATCAGAGAAGTAAGAGGCAACAATAGATGTATTAAGTAACTTAGATGAATGCAGTTACCATGGAGATGCCTTTTACATCTAAATAACTGTGATTTTTTTCTCCCTCCTCTTCTGCATTATCACTGCAAGTCCCTAATTCTTTCTTTTCTATCCAGTAGAGCATACTACATTTTCTAACTATTTCTACATGTGGCCTAAAAAAAAAACCAACTTGTCCCTGAAAAATAAATGAGCAAATCCTTCTTTCTACTGGCCAAGTCTACCACACCAAGTCCAAACATGATAACTGAACTTAAGAAGTCAGCAACGAGACAACGGATGAATGCTTCTGTTTAGAAACATTCTGACATCTCTTGTTCTCTAATTTTGGTGGGTTTTTCTTGGTATCAGTCAGATGTTTGTTTGTGACATCTAAAATTGTGACTGGAACCCATGGTTCATCAGCTCCTCCCGCTTATTCCCATGAGAAGTACTAACTATACTTCAATTAACTGTAAAAAAGCTTACATACAAACATTATCTAGATCTCCTGAGAAGTATTTCTAAATCCCCAGTTTGAGATAGCTTCTCTAAGGCAGGTTGCACCATAGTATAAAATCAACTGACACAGCTCCGGTCATTCAAGATCTGTGACTTTCAAGTTGCTAAATGAATTGTCCAACTACCCTGTCATAAATTTCTGCTAAAGAAGTTGTGATAGCACTTATATTGTACTCCTAAGCTAAAAAGCTGATGAAGCAACATTTTGGTAACCAGAATCACAGAATCGTTTAGGTGGGAAAAGACCTTTAAGATCAAGTCCAACTGTTAACCTAACCCTGCCATCCCACCACTAAACCATGGTCCTAAGAACCTCATCTACCTGGCTTTTAAATACCTCCAGGGATGGGGACTCAGCCACTTCCCTGGGAAGCCCATTCCAGTGCTTGACAACCCTTTCGGTGAAGAAAGTTTTCTTAATGTCCAACCTAAACCTGCCCCGGCACAACTTGAAGCCATTTCCTCTTGTCCTATTGCCCATTACCTGGCAGAAGAGTCCAAATATACATCTAGGAATAAGCAAGGCTAAACAGGGACAGGTATGCTGTATGCCAGTTCATCTCCTGAAAACCACACATTAAGTTTGGCAACACAATAGTGTTGAGCGTTATAGAAATGCCTTTACTCGTATCTCAATCATCAAATTTATAGAGAATCCTTATAGAAGGCTTTAATGTGTCCTCGTAGCCATGATGCTTAAGCAACAATAATTTACAACCGTCATACTGTTCTAGAGTTAACTGCTTTCCTTGTACCATGCAGTTGATGAGGCTCTGTAACTCATAACGTGTCTCTTTCTCCTCTACTGACCAATAGAATAACTCACAAAACCAGTTTATTAGTCAGTAAATACAGATTGTTCAACAGTTTATTGAACCCTGTACACATTTTTTAAAATCTCCTATTGATACTGCACACAAATGGATGCGCTGTTTCTGAAAAATAACGACTTGCTTAATCATCCGTATTTATTTTCAGTGTTGTATCTGTATCACTCAGCTGACTGATAGTTGCAGTTTGGTGTCATTGTTCCTGGGAAGCAAATGTTGAAGAGATGCTGTAAACCTGATTTAATATATTGCAGCAAATAAAAGGACACTTAGGATTAATAAAACAGAGCTTTATTTAGTCTGTTGAAGCAAGCAGATCATTCAAATAACCCCTCAAGGCTTCATAATCTTATCATAACATTTCCATTTTTATATGCTAAATGTTGGAGATTCCTTTTCCCAAGTCTAATGCTGTATTTTTAATAATACACTTTTCTTCATTTAAGACTCCTAAAATTGAGTTTCACTGTAAAAATGAATCATTTTCCAGAGCTTCTGGTTGATTTCTTTCAATTCAGCATTGGAACTTCAGCTGAGAGAAAGCTATTTGACAACTGAGGACATAATGTTCCAGCAAAACAGAGGAAAAACGTGAGAGAGAGAGAGAGAGCGCGCGCGAGAGAGAGCGCTAAAGCGAGAGCACGCACACATGCATGCAAGGAAGAAAGGAAGAAACACAAACATGGGTTTGGGATTTTCTGAGCTCTTAGTAAAATATCTAATCAGCAGAAAACAGAAGCCCTTCAAACAGATCAGACACAGCGTGGTATAGGCAGATAATTTGGAGAAAGTACTATATGCTAGAGCTAAGGGTTTAACTACCAACAAAAAGGCACAGAGAGAGTGTGCTCACGTATCATCTATCAGCAAATTTATTGTGTTCTACCTGAGACAAGGCAACCTTGTAGCTCCCTGTCCATAGTACACAGAAAAGGAAGAAGTAGCAGAAGCAAAGCTTCAAAGACAGTTTGCCAACTCGGGTCAAGAGACGCCCAGATTGCTCTGAGCTTATGTCAAGGAAGCAAACACTTTCAGAGGGAATAGGTCCAAACCCCAGGTTCCCTGACTGTTCTATAGGATGAGAGTAAGACAGCCGGGCACGGGGAAGAAGCAATGTACCTGTAAGAACAACTGCTTTCTGTCTAGATGCATTGCTGATCACAGAAATGAGTACCATGCCAGCTTGAGTACCCCTTTGCCAGGTCAGTCAAGAACATCAGGGACTACGGGAACTACAAAAAAACCCCAAATTAGGTGACACGGGGGAATGAGGGATCTTTTCCAGAAGAGTATGGTCAAGGTAGCTCCATAGGGAAACTAAGATTGAAGTAGAGCTGCCAATGAGACAGTAGCAAAGGGAGAAACATGGGAGTATCAACAAAAATGAAAGGATAATCTGAAACAATACGGGGCTAAATGTCGTAGTAGTTTGTAGCAAATTAGGATAATTATACCAGAGCTTTCCTCTTCCCTAGCCCCATCTCATTATTCAGGCCTGTAATGTCTGATGTTTTTTCCCAGGAGAATGAATCGGGGAGGCAGGGAGAGTTTATATTCATAAAAATGCAGCAAGAAACTCTGATATTTGCAGAATTTGTTCACAGTCTGACAGAGGTATTTTCAAATAGGGTTAGGAAACACCCAGAAAGCCAATGTTTTTTTTAAAAGTCATAGTTACTTAACAACAGATGTAATCTCAGTTTCTTTTGACATACATTAAAAATAATTAGGTACTGATGAACACATTTATCAAACAGACCAACACACTGATGCTTTCTAAGTAGTATGCGCTGCTGGACAAATCAATATTCAAACCAGCCTCAGTGCCTGAAAGAATAATGATAGTAACAGCAGTACATAGCTCTGTAGTTCTTCAAGGCCTTCACAACACCTGAACGGTATCAGCTCATTCTTTACATGCCAGTAACAATACCATCAATTTCACTATAGGAGTGAGTTCCAAGCTCCCAGGAAAGTTATGTGCCACCTTATCCATTTTTAAAAGGAAAGCAACTCAGGGGGTTTAAGCAAGTTGCTCATGTCCACTAACGTATCCTGGGAAAATTTCGGTATGGGACACCTGGATTTCTTCTGTCCCTTTTCTTTTTTTTTCATCTTTTTTTTTTTTCTTTTTTTTCCTTTTTTTGGGGATCTACATAAGCATTCCTCAAGCTGTGAAGCAAAATTTAACAGGAAAAAGGATCCTCAAATTAACTCAAAGTGAAGTTAGTTGAGTGAAGTTCTTTTTCGGAATAGCACAGTGAAAATGTAACATAAGAGAGACACACTAATGAAAAAAGAACTTCCAACAATCACACCAAAAATGCTTGACAAGTACAAGAAACACTTCCCTCTAATTCAGTATAGAACTTAACAGTGTGATCCCTGCTAGCGCTGTCACAAAGAGACGGGAGGAAATGAAGTCTCACTATTGATCAGCCGCGAAGGACAGCCCACGTACGGACAGGAAAATACAGCTGTCACACTCCTCTGAGTGCCAGAAAGCTGCAAAAACCATTGTATATGATCCATGATGGGGTTGGGTAGCGTTGCACTGCTTTCCACATGCTTCAAATCACCGGTCCCGCTTCAAAGGCAGTTAGTGTAAGCAGAAGTCTAGCTGTGATTTAATATAATGAGCCTGCTCAGCAGATTATTAATATAAATGACAATTATTACTTCTGGAGGAAACAGCCTTTAAAATATAAGTGAAAGTAGAACAGAGAGAAGGCTTGCAAAACTCATGTGCATTAACAATGCCTTCATATAAATTGTATATAACCTACCTTTTCTTGAACAAGTGTTTTTTAAAGGAAGTCAGGTTCTAAATCCTTCATTCTTTTGAAATGGATATGGAACTAGTCCACAAGGACTGGGATGTGGACTGGTTTTCCAGAGTGCAGCTGGAGTGTCTGCACTGACAGGTCACAGCTCTAGACACCAAGGCTGCAAATAGTCAAATTTCAGAGAAAATACAAAAATGATGACAATATAGCAACTGAGATATAACAATTCCTTATTAGAAGCACAGCTGTGTACTGCAAACATTTGAGGAGCATATGGCTTCATATACAAAAAGCTACTGACTCTGTTCTCCTTAAGAAATGTCTAAGTACGTAATTATAAAGTTTAGATGTAATTCCCATTTTAAAACCTCCCTAAATGCATATTTGCCCAATAGACCATAACTCTCCAAAAGGAATCACTGTTATCTGCAGGATCAACTATTAACAGTTTAATAGCTAGTGGTTTATTAACTAATGGTTTAAAGCAGTTTAAAGTTCTTAAAATTATTATCCCTGAAGTAAAATCAAGTCTTTAAATAACCTCTGTTGGCGTTAAGCATTTAATTTAAACTAAAGATTCAAACATGCTTCTAAGAGCAAAATCCCATCAAAAAGGGTCAAGGTTGCACAGTCTAAATGACATCTTATTCCTTTTTTCCCATCCTTCTTCCTAAAACAAGTGTTCTCACTTGGCATCACAACTTACAAGGATAAGTGAAACAGGCTTATGGTATAAGAGCAGCCTGGGCACTATTTCTGTTAGAAATGAAAAGGTATTGGGAGACCTGTTTCGTGAAAGATCAAAATGTACTGCTGTATGGTACCAGCAGAGACCTTCAGGCTATCATGCATTTTACACAATATTGCCAGACTTTGCAATAAATGTTTGGGAGTTATCCTTGGAAGCTCCAGCTCCTGGATCCACGTGAATGCGTGAAAATCTCACCTTTCAATAAAAAATACGCTTCTAAACCTTGAGATTTTGGAGGGACTGGAGCAGTCATGGAAATCAGGCAGTAATGAGAAAAACTCCGGAATACACGGCTCATGGAAAAAACAGAATCTTAATATCTTCAATGGCTTAACAAAAGCCATTAAACAAACACTGCAGATACAGTATATATATTCCAGAGCACTCCTAATCAATCCTAATTTCTAGCTGTTTTAAAGTATATCCCCCCTGCCCAAAAATCCTAATCCAAGGAATCATGTTTTTCCAAATATACTTAATTTTTAATTTTGTATTTTCAAAATTATTTATTGCAAGAAAAATTCTACAGTGCCCATTTTCATGCACTTCAGACATCAATATAAACACAGCAGACTAACATCATAAAATATATCTTTATATGCTATCTTTGGTAATGGCTTTGCAAAACATTTTTGTTTGTGAGGGAAAGTGAGTAACTGAATTTCCTATGCTCTTTGCATTTTCAGAGATAAATGTCAGTGTACTAGTATCTTAAAGATATGATTGCAAACAGGTCTAAGATGCACCTTTTCTCATTTCTGAATAAACTTATTTGAATGAGTTTCATTCACAGAAGAAAAGCTGTCAAAATGTGATGCTTATGATGGCTATAGGTCTTCCAAATAAGATTTATAGTGTGAAACTTTGAAAGAAGGAAACACAGAAAATCATCATGGAAGAACAAACTCATACTTGGAGAGCATCCAAAACTGCTAATTCCTTAGATGATGATGATGATGATGATTATTATTATTATTATTATATATAGATTATATATTATTAGATTATTAAATTATGATATAGTTATTTTTTGAGTTAACCTTCATGTAGCATAAATGCTAAATAACAGAGTTGACAAGAAAGTCTATCCTCTTAAGAGTTCCTAATGGAAGTGTGAGGCAGTACAAGAAAAGTGACAGAACCGGCTATCTCCAATTCTCTAACGCAATGTGGGCTGGAATTAGTAAAATACATGTCCGAAGCTAACCTGGTAGTCTTTAAAAGAGGACTGCACAAACAGAGTAAAAATTACAAAAAAAAGGTAAATACTGGTGAAAGCTTGCTCTCACAAAAAGAGAACACCAAACTGCCCCCAAAAAAGCACGCAACATGGCAGATGTCTGTTCATTTTGTTTGATTGCATTTAGAGACAGGACTACAATAGCAGTTACCAATGGCAGCAAAGCTGCATTATGATGGAACAGTATAATTCTTCTTACTGAGATATTTTAATCACAAATATTAAATACAGTCAGTAACTAAAAAGGAAAAAAAAAAAACCAAAACAAATTATCAACCTCCCCATTCAAAACCACAGATAAAACAGAGCTATAATGAAAACTGCAGGAGAAAAGAAAATTTGACAATAAAACTTCTTTGATATGTGGATCATAACAGCAGTTCATTATAGCAGCTTCTTGGAAGTTGCCTCAATAATTGTGTAAAACTGCGTATGACTTAATAAAAAAAAAAATTTAAAATGGAAACTTGATGTTACTTTGAAAGAGCCTGATTTAAATTGTAGCCAACTTGATATTCATTGTAATGTTTTAAAATAGCAAATTATAGTATAGTAACACAGTATACAAGACAAGAAAACAAGCACATGTTAACCCTACTGACTGAAGCTGGCTTGTGAAATTCCAACGAGCAAATTAAGCTAATGAATATTTTGCTTTTGAAACCTAATGTGCGAAGGTTGTTAAAGTCTACTGCAGCAGCATCAGCCCGTGCATTTGGCTCCTATGCTCAAAAAAGATGCTCATTTCTTTTACTGTTTTTTGGTGGACAAAGAAGCAGTTTGTAAATACACTCGTATTTCAGAATAAATATATACAATAACATTGAAAAATGGAAAAACCAACACAGATTTCCAGTGCAAAACTTCCAAGTAATAGACAATGTATCAGCCAACAATTTATTGAAACCATTAAATGGTTTAAATGGTTAAATTCCTAGCTGAGAAAAATATAATTACATGACTTCTGGGGCACCTGGAAAACACATCATTTCAAAACGTGTCTAGAAAAGTATGTGTTTACCAATTGAAGAAAATGCTGAAAAGCTGCAGCAGATAAATTAAATAGTAGAGAGTAATCAATCACAGTGCTAAAATGATAAATGACAACTAAACTGAAGCTCCAGGGACGTACAAACACAGAGTCATTTTGCAAAATTAGGTTGCATAACTAGCATACCTCAAAGCAGTACAGAATCTAAATCCATGTCAGAGATCTCACATTAAAAAATGCAAAGCTGTGTCTGCAATACAAGATCGATAAAAAAAAGAAAAATGAGGTTTTGAGGCACAGAATTTTATAAGCATATGAGTCACAGAGAATATACCAGTGTGAATAGGCTTAGCATGATAACCAAAACAGAGACAAAATAAAAAACCTTTACACTACATAAATGTTACTATATTATTTACCAGAAGTTCAAACTTCCACTGTGGGAGGAAAAAAAAAAAAAAGGAAAGTGAAACTAATTTACAGGAAGACCTCATTAAAGAATTCAGGTAGTATGAACACTCAAATGAACTATTTTCTCCAAGCCTGCAGTATACGTGCATGAATTTTAATGGGCAATGACAAAACCTGGGAGCACAGGGAATGAGGGCACATCCATGCTGCTTCTAGATTACTATATTGCAATGAAAGACTGAAATCATAATGTAAGGGAAGATTATTGTGATTAGTAGAGAACATTCAGAAACCACAGGCTCATTGGTTTTTGAAGGCTCATAAATTCAACTTTTACAAAACTGACCCTTCCAAAATCAAGGAACCCTTCATTTAGCTACTCCATCTCTGGTACATTACATACCTCTAGACATAATATGGTAAATGGTAAAATATAAAACACGGTAGCTTTCAAAATAGATATTAGGGTAAACAACAGTATTATTACGTGCTCACGAGCTAATGGTTA
Source organism: Gorsachius magnificus (assembly GCA_034008185.1). NCBI lineage: Eukaryota > Metazoa > Chordata > Aves > Pelecaniformes > Ardeidae > Gorsachius > Gorsachius magnificus. Next base: position 174,391,375 of record CM067081.1, read on the forward strand.
AGTCTAACATGAATTTAGTTCCTCTACATGTAATGGAGTCAAACTGCCCGTACAGTAATTTTCAGCAGGCCAAGCCTCCTCTCATCTGCTCATAGCGGAGCGCACTTTGGCCATCCTCCTCCTGTACTAGTGCTTCATTTGTGCAATCTCCTAATTTACATCACATTACCTGAACTTGTCTTTATTAAACAAGAATAATGAAAAAACTAACCAGAAGCCACCAAAGATATCAATTATTTGATAAACCAAAGTATGTGGCAGATGAAATTTGATTGCTGCTGACTATGTGAGGACAACGGATGCCTTTTTTGGAACACTTAGTGCAAGATTTTTTTCCCTCCTCTGCAAAGGATGACTGTGACCTTTTGCAATATCAAAGCCAAATGACAAAGGCCCTTGCATTTAAAGCAAAAATGAGAACAATTAAAACCCACAAAACATAGTATGTATTATGACTTTTGTTTTATCCTTTTCTGAAGAACAATATAGATTTTATCTTCTTCCTATATCTGGAATCCAATATTTTTGCACATCAGCACTGGATATTTTAAATTTTAGGTTTTAATTCAGATTGAGGGAAAAAAAAGTATTTTAAAACAAAGAACCATAATTTATTAATCCCAGTGTCAGAAGAATGACTTGTTGCTTAGTGAATGAATAACACACAGTTCACAAGGGTGTTTTAAGCAGGCCCAAAGGTAGCATACATGAACTTCCCTACGTGGCTGAATGTATAGCCTGATCAAGCTGGTAACATTGCTCCTTGCTGATAGACGAGAGATAAATGTAATTTTATTTCTGTTTTATTATATTGCAAAGAAAACGTTAAATAAATTACACATTACAAATGTTAAATAACCACCGTACAGTGTCATTTCTGTAATTATATATTCATTGTTAGATCATTTGTGGTTTATAATCATAATACCATGACTGATAAAATTAAGTGATGGATACCATGAAAAGGTTCTGTCAACCTATTCTGCCAGGAGGAGAGAGAGAATGTGTATGTGATGGAGTACCAATAATAGTTGATTAATTTTTTCTCACTATACACAAATAAATCCATGCTATTCTGAAACAGCTGCCTGTGAGTGCTGGCCACTTGACACAGGAATACAAGTGAGGAGAAAATCTTCAAGTGTCTGCAGTCTTGAAATTTACTCTCTACAAACAGGTCTGTAACAACTCCTGGATTTTTGTATATATACACCAGGCGAACTATACAAATTGCTTGGAATTGCTAATATTTATGCGTGTAACTATCAGTCATCTGCTGCCAAAATTTAAGATCCAGGGGAAAAGCATAATTGATTTGGTTGAAGGCATCCCATGCATTAAATAATAACTCCCAAAAGTTCCACCATATCTTTCCACATGTCAAATAAAAATTACAAGAGCTGACCCACATTACAATATGTTGCAACCCTTCACAAATGCCTTAGATACAGTTATACGGCATTGTTCTTTGCATTATTACCCACCAATACCAATAATGCTCTTGGTCTGCAGAGCATCTATTTGATACTGGAAACAGCAAGCTCAAAATTTGCCAAAGATCGGGAACATTCTGCGATGCAGCTCTGCCAAGAGAAAGAGGAGATGGCCCTGCGTGGGAGATGTGAGCAGAAACTATGAAGTTGGAGCAGGTTAGCTGAGTAGGTAAAAGACTGGAAAGATAAAGGGTGAAAAGAGGCATGATAGCATGTAGGGAATATAAACTGCAAGAGTCACAGGGGGAAAGAGAAGAAAATGGAAGGAGAGTATGATTGACAGAAGCAGCAATGGAAAGTTAAGAGGAATAGATAAAGAAGGTAAGAGTTTTGAGAAGTTTTTTTCCCTAATGATCTTCTGGAACATATGCATGATCTGTTGTATGTCTAAAAAAATGCCCACTGGTAGCACAGTTTAGTACATCGTATAAATAACCATACAGATTTTCAAACTAGCACAATGTTGCCCTCAGCTTCAGTGAAATGTCACACTTTTCCTTTCATGATGTCTGATTAAAGATAATGTTAAAACCCATCATTGAACTTGGTTGTCCAGAGAGACACTGGGCATTTTTTGGCTACTGAGGTTTATATATATTCCTTTCCACCAACAAGTTTTATTTTTACTGCTTGCCAAAAAATAGTCAAGATTTATTTCTATCCAGAACCAGTCTGTTCCACACACCAGTTTGGCTAAACAAATAGAGATTTCATACATGACAATAAAATTCCTTCAATTCTACTGCATGATACACTGTCAAATGCATATTCTGTAAGCAGAATGGTGCTGAAGAGCACATATTTTCTGTACATTACTTACTGTCCACAATCTTCTACCACAAAAAGGCAGGCTCTATGAGCACCTAGCATAGAGGCACTGTTTTGTGGGAACTGTTAACAGAAATGCCGTAACACACATTCACCCGCTTTCGTTCTCAAAGGATGCTGCCACCTTTTCATACCCAGTAATGCAGTACACCCATATACCCTGCTACGTTTCCCAGGGCTTATTACTTAGGACTGGCAATAAAAGCAGTGTCTGTTCCCTAGTCTATCACGACTCGTACTTCACCAGCAGCCTGAGATTTTTTTCAAAGGACAACATCAATAATATCATCCACAACACATCCACGGCTCATTTTCTTGTCTCAGCGAGTAGTCTTAATTTCTTGATGTTGTATAAAGCTGTTGTTACCAAAGGCCAGTGCAGCCATGCACTGTGATTCATCATACTGTGCAGTGAGCAGCACAGCTCTGACCAGGGCAGTTCAGCACAATTAGTCAGTGATTAAGTGGTTAACACAAACCCATAAAACCCTCTTACTCGTGTCAGCACCCAACAGGATCTGACTATGCTGATAAACCTAAGTGATTTTCTGCAAAATTTCAGGTGTGAGCAAATGTTAGTGTAATACTATTTTTAGCTTGGTACCTTCTAGTATTACAATTCACTTCTACTGAGAAGAAAAAGGTGGTATTTTCAGTATGGGCAGCGATGAAGACACATAGTGTGGATTATCCGGGCCTCTTACCTAACATGATTATAGGATTAATAGAAGTCTACCCCTGTGAAATGAAACTGAGTTGGATAAAAGGCAGAAATGGTCACTGCACTGTTTTCTTGCACTTGTTAAAAGAACTGCGAATAAGAAAAAATTAAAAAAAAAATATGGAAAACCAAGTAATGTTTAGCTTCAGAGTACGTAACCCAGTCACTTACTGTTCACAATACAGACTGTCTGCTTAACTCTTCTCTTTGTTAATTCAGGACTCCACGATTCTGTAAGGAAAACAAATACATGCATTTATCATCTACATGAAATTAATTACCTAATTTGTGCCATAGAAGTTTGCCATTTTCATATTTAGTTTCGGTTTACTCCATGATTTAAAGCCTTGGGTTTTTGTGAAAGCGTCCAGAAGAGAAAATCCACATTGTTCCTTTTCCTTAAAAGGCAAAGTTTCCAGGTACTACGGTAGCAGCAGAGATGGGAAATCCACAGGTTCCGGGGACAAATCACTTTTGAAACCTCATACCAAATTCTGGGCATCTGAATTGCTTCTGGGCACCTGCAGCTCTCCCCAGTTTGGGGAAGGCGACAGGCTTCCACATCTGTGAGGCTGGCAGTCCTCCGCTCAAGATTAAATTCTCACGCTGTGTTAGATCTTGGCTGGATTACCCCATTTAGACTGAGGAGTTAGGGAAGAAGCAACGCGTACCTCCAGTGACCGCCTCAGCCTCCCCCGCCGCCTCTGGAGGAGAGTGGGGCACGCTGCAGAGGGGCGTTGGATGCCTCGCTACCGCCGGTTCAGGCAGACAATTCGCGTAATAAGCACTGACCGCAGCACACCAGCCACTTAGCCCTTCTCGGGCAGTTTACAGGCATCGCAACGGAGGTGAGTTTTAAGGCAACACTGGAAGGAATGCAGCCTACTGGCTTTGCAGATTTTTACCATTAACAGTTTTCATGCATAAAGGTTGTGTGAGGGAAGGGAGAAAATTGGGACTGATGGCTAATAAGGGTTGCAACAAGGGCAACACTGATGTGAAAGAGCAGGCAGGATCAAGCAGTGAAGGCACTTAAACGCAAAGATGACCAATTTTGATGCAGTTAAAAAAGACAGACAAACGCACAGTTACCAAGATAGGTAAATGTATTTTTAATTTTACATGAGCTTCGTCAGAGGAAAATGAAACTGCTGTTATCTAAAACTGTCAAACTATATCACATCAACCCTTACTCTGGTCTTTAAAAAAGGCAAATCGCAATTCCAACCAGCACCTCACTCTAAATCAACCAGGCTACCATCTTTCATGACTCAAATAACAAAGGAAACAGAACGTAACTGATTAAAAAATCTGATTTTCCCTTATTTTTTAGTAAAAAAATCAATATTGCCTTCTGTATAGTTCTGTCAATACCTATGATATCCCAGATGTCACTCACTTGTGTGTCAGTCTACTGAAGAAACCCGGTAGGCAAGAAGTAACAGCTGTTTGGAGCTGAGGGCTATATAGCCCCTGAGTCCGAAGCATACGATATTATGTTGTTATTAAGTTTTAAACTTTTTTGAGCTGTAGGGATTAGCTCTTCTATCTAACAGCCTATTTCATTAAGTCTTAGACATCAGTGAGGAGTTGTAGAGCACTCGAACAAGGCAAAGTTAGCTGGGCAGTGATATGAAACCCTTACTTCGAAAGGGTTTAGAATAATTCAGATGCTGATGTAGAACCCAGCTGTGGGATCAACTCACTTCTTTCCCAGAGTTTGTAATACCTCTGACCATAGTCTTAGCAGGCCTTACATAGTTTGGTGCTCCCTATTAGCTGTATAAAGTGTCCTGGTACAGGTCATGATGGACCTAATCTGAACTACTGTACTCCAATACCTCTTGAACGGGTTCAACCAAAACTTTGCCTCTCCCTGTCGTTCAAGCCCTCGCAAACTAAGGGACTTGAAATTCAGACACGCTCAGGGACAGGTTTCATTTCAAAGCTCTAATCCCAGCCTTCTCCCGGGGTTCAGAGCCAGGGTTTTGGTTCAGGTCTCTGTGTATACCTTGCATTTGAACAGAAGTAGCTGCAAGTGCCTTAGAGACATTAACACACAGAGTCACCCCTGCTCTGCGGCACACGGTCTCAATCTTCCCCTGTTTCTCTAAGCTGTCTGTGTCAAGCTGTGTCATATTATTACTGAGCCTTTCAGAAGATTAACTATTTCCTTCTGCTGCAAAGACAGAAAATGGAAAGGCAAGACAGATGTTTACTTGAGTATTAATTGGAAATAACTGAACAAAACCACAGGTTATGTGCTAGATTAGAGAAGCAAATTTAAGTGAAACCATGAGTAAGTGTGGTGCTTCGTTAAGTGCAGAGACAGCCCACTGTTGCCTTGTAGTTGACAGACGGGGTTTCCAAAACATATGAAAAACATAATGCAGATATGGAATAAATAAGTGAAACCCAATCAATAAAAATCAGCAGTAATCATGGAGACTAAATATCAGCACTCTCTGCAAGGATTTGCAAAGCTAAAATGTACAAAGAGAAATAAACAGAAAAGATTTGCATTTCTAGAGAAAGATCAAAAAAATTACCAGAGAAATTCAACCATGTTTCTATCACTTACTATTAAACACAGGCTATTTTTTTATGAGATGTGTTGGCAGATTAATTCATTCACCCTTGGTTATGGACTCCTATGGGTCTTCAGTGCAGGAGATCCCCTGCAGTGACAACTATATTTCCAGAGCTACAAATAGCATCTGTCATACCGCTAGTATCTTCCAAGGCTCCTTTTTCATTTCAATAGTATTTGCAAGGGAAGACTTTTCCTAATGAAACCATTGGAAATATCAACAGAAACACATTTTGGTATGCCTGAATACATCTTGTAATATCCCTTTGAAGTATAATCTGTATTTTATGAATGGTATTACAGAAGACACTTTAGGGCATGTAATTTTAGGGTAAGTAATCATTAAATGATCTGCAACTTTTACTTTAGTTAGTCATAAAGATATGCAGAAGCAATCAAAACAAAGCCTTTTCTAGTTCATTCTAAGCCCTCTGTTCCCAGTTACCTTGAGTGGTAACCAATTATGGAAGAAGCCCAATACCCCAATTAAGCTGGGGTAGAAGAACTGGACCTCTAAAATAAACAAAGTTCAGTCAGCCACACCAAATCTAAGAATACATATGCATATCTTTGCTCATGAAATGAAACCCTACTCCACTGCAAGGAAGTTTTTCTTGGGAAATTCTTGTTTAACTCCTACAGAAACAGAGCAGATTTACATTTATTACAGGTGACAAAAAAAACATTTTTAGCATCACAGAATCATGGCAAAAATAAGCCCCTTTTATTAAATGCCTCACTATTCATTGTGAACTGCAATATAAAAGACGAAAGGGAAGTTGCATGGTAATTAAAGATTTCTCAAGATCTCTTAGGCCATCTGCAGTTTCTTGATTCCATCACCATTTTTACAGCCAGGAGGAACCGTGTGATCTTGTACAAACTCCATGAAGAAACAATTTTTGTCTGTTTAGGATTATGGGCTAAACACTCATTAGTAGTGCATATGGCTGTTATTTGAATATTTTTCTCTCTCCTCTTTCAAACATTGAGGAATAATTTTGCAGACTGAATCTCTATACTCTGGAGTAATAAAGAGCTGCTAATACATCATCATTATGGTTTAGTGACAGTTTGAGAGCACAACTGGACAACATTTTTGCTATGAAGAACTAACAGCTCTGGAAATCAGTTTGAGTTGGTTTTGACAGAGCTGAAACTTAGCCCAGGTTTGCTGAGTTTATTGATCATCTTTCAAACCTGAGGACATCCCTTTACGTGGCATATCCGGGAGGTTTTGAACCAACCATTTTGAACTTTTGGGTAGTAAAATGAGAAAATATAAACCAAACTTCAAACAAACAGAAGCTGGTGTTTAGCCTACTGAATTTAGCAGCGCAGCCTCAAAACTCAACGCCAGTAGTGTTAGAAACAAAAATAGGAATTTTATTCTCTGCTCTAGAATTATTTATAAGAGAGAAAATCAGATTAATTGAATGTGGAAGTTATATAGTATTATGAATAGACTGACATCCTGTAAAACATAGAACTGACATCTAGGAAAATGAGGCTAGCATTCGATTATGAAGTTTAAATTAGCTAATAAACAGTACAGAGTCTGGGTAATTTCTAGTTGCATAATGTGCAACAAATTAAATGTATTTTGAAAAAAATGGAGCTGTGGGCATTTATTAATTGCTTCACATATTGAAACAGAAACTGTCATACATTATGAACTTTACAGTCCTTAATCATATGCATATTCTAATATTTTATGGGCTTAATTTGCTCAGCATAAACTTTTTACTGTGAGTAACATTGATTTTGTTGAAGCCTCAAATAAGTCACAGAACAGATCTGAGGATTAGTTTAGAAGGGATTTAAAGCACACACTGTGAATCCCTATACAACCACCACTTAAAACACTATCCGTTCAGGCCCAGATGGATTGCTATGGCAACAGAATCCCAAATACCAGGTTTGTAACTAACAAAAATGTAAATTATTGATGAACTCAGAGTTGTCTCTCTTGGACACCCTCCTATTCAAATACCAAACCGTATGGTTAGAGTACAGAGAAAAGGTTGATATGCAATTTCCCCAGCCCAGTGAGCACTAATCCCAAAGGATTTCATTAAATCTTTTGGCTTAAATTTTTATTCTTGGAACAGCAGTCAGCAAGCAGGGATTACATTAAAACAGGCACTATTGAGGTCATTACTGACTGAATTCAGGCCTGTAATATAACAAAACAGAAACAAATTTTAAATACACCTCCACAAAAAAAAACCCTAAATGGCACTCCTCTAAGTTACTGTATATTAGATGACAGCACTTTTCCCCTCACATCCATCACCCTCCCTCCTTGTCAATAAGAAATGATGGAGAACAGTACAGAAGAGTAAAAAACAATATACATCTTATTTGATAAAGAGATACACATCTCACAGTAGAGGTGATTGTGCACAAACAAGTGAGTTGCAGAATAATAAATGAAAGGAGGCTCACTAGCCTCTGATATTCTGTAAATCGAAATTCACAATGAAATGTTCTCTAGCACATAAGCAAAGCAGAAAAAAAAAGTACATATTGTCATCTTTATTGCAGATTTCATGAAAAGTCTGATAAGGGAATGAATAGTGGTAGGAAAGCTAAGCACTTCAGTGGACCCCCTTTTCTGGAAAGCCTCTCAAACTGTATACAGAATGCGATTAACACAGTGAGTGCCACATAAATATACACCCACCAGCTCTCACATTTTGGATTGCAGCAGTCCAGAGGATTTTAAAACAACCTAAGGCTTTAAAAAAAAATAATCTTAGATGTGTGTCTGCCATTAGGTGTCAATGTACAGAGAAGAGAGACTGCAAACTTCTGCTTGTAAGAGCTTGTTATCAGATCCTCTGTCCTCTCAAAACCAGGAGGAAAAACCAGGACAAGGGAGTAAGTTTGTGGAAATGGGTAAATATGGATGCATGCTGCTGGTTTTTCTAAGGGAAAGGAAACACCTATTGAAACAGGAAATGAAAGACAAAAGATAAACAAAGACAAGGAGCCAATTTTTAAGACGAGAGAGAAATTTAGAGCAACAGAACGAATAAAAAAAGATAGAGGTAGTACAACACACTTCCTAGTGGGGCAGGAGAAATTCTCCCATCTTCAATTATACACATGAGCATTTATTCAGCACAGTATGTAAAGACAGAGTACCTATATAGGGGAGCTGCCATTTGGACAGCCATTTAAGTTTACAGATATTAACTATATTGCAAGGGGTTTTTTAGGTCTTGACATAAAATATGTAAATATTTCAGCCTACAGTTTAGCAGTATACACATGCAGTGTCACTGTGGCCATTAGCAGTAAAACAAGTATTTAGACCCTGCATCCTCTGCCCGTTCAGCCTGTGGCTTGGCCATCCCCACCCCATGACCCACATGGTTGAAGTCAAACACACTTTTCAGCTCTAAGGATTTCTCTGCTTAGTGAAGGACTCTGCTTATTGCAGAATCTGTCTCTGGGAGCACTTTTTACAATACTGGCAACAAAGCTGCTTTTTTCAGCCTCTGTTCACTTGTATTTAATTACTTGCTGCCTAATGTTCAAAGATGCTGCTCACCCATGGCTTCCTCAAAATTTCAGTTCTTAACAAATTAAAGATTCAAGGGCTTCAGCTCCATGGAGGCTCTGTGGTCCTTTTCCCGTAGGAAAACTCGCTACTCTTTTCTTGCTTATACTCCACACCTCCATCTGACATACATACTGTGTTTCTGCTACAAACAACTCATATACAGGCTAAAGAGTAGTAACTCGGTAAATGCTAGCTGCTCCTCAAGTGCCCCTGCATCTCTCTCCCAGCTGCCTGATGCTTCTCACATTCTCAGCTTCTGTTTCTCCTACTAGCGCTGCACAGAACATGCCTTGCTGCCCTCCTTGGTTCTGGGTCCTGGTGGATTCAGATCTCCTGTTGCTCATCAACAGCCTTTTCCAGCTTCTGCTCATGCTTGGCTTGATATTAAAAGAGCCATCCACTCTGATATTTCAATCAACCACACTTAGGTCAGTATTGTAACTTCATGGTCAATAAACAATTGTATGAATCAGTGGGCACTAAAAGATTCTCTTTTCATGAAAGAAAACCTGTTAATGGTGGTAATACGGCCAGTGACAATACAGTTACAAATTGGTATCTCAATCAACTTGAGTTTATGTTCTTATGACAACTCTTGGCCATATGCAGGAATGCCAAAGGATTATCAGTGCTGTCAGGCAGCACTACCATTCCCCTCAGTAGCTATCCAGGACAAATATATAGCTCTTCCACTACTAACACCCATTTCACATTGAAGCTACTGTCGTCCTACTGTATAAATGGGATGTCAGATGTGCCAGAGATGTGGATGTACACCCAGTGTGGCACAGACTCCCAGGAAATCTTTGCATATGACAGACCATTAAAGCAGACAAGTTGGATGTGTTCATACTATATAGGGACACTTCAACCACTTTGCTGCATCTGCCATGTAGCAGCTGTGGAGCTGCTCTGGGAAGAAGCTTCATCATGCTTGCCATTCCTGCTTTGTGATTGCTGGGTATGTCTCAGCCATTTTCTTAGAAAATAGTAGAATTTTCAAACTTTACATGAAGCCTACATTTTTTCCATTTGTAAATATGAGCGCATGAGACTACTACTAACATTTATCAGTAATAAAAAGCCTTAAAAACTTTATACATCAGAGGGTAACTTCATTTTCCTAAGTGAAAGTTTTCAAGGCTTCAGCTGAAACAACCAGCACTCCTGACATGAAATTTCATCAAACTTAATTCTAAATATTTTCAGGCTTTCCTAGACAAAAAGATAAAGAGCTATCATTATTTTCCGAGTTGTTTAAGAAAAAAGAAAACCAGTCTTCCACAAATTGCTTCATAACACTATTTAGACTAGATTTCTTGGATTAAATGAAATGATAAGGAAGCAGTTCCTAGCAAAATTGGTTTCAGAAGTCATATTTAGGTTGCTTGTTACAGCTATAGACCAAGACTTATTGGGAAGCAGAGTGAAGGTTTTTAACCAGTCTCCCAAATCCTTCCTAGAAAGATAACATAGAACTTTACATTAATAGCCAGTGTATTTTATGGAACTAACACAAGCCATCTAATTATAAACACTTCGAAGAACTCCAGTACCTTCGACACACACTCGGCTGCATTCCAGTGTTTGGAGATTCAACGTCTAATTGCTTTTATCCAAGGACGAAAGAACCTGCTGCAATGGCCACTGCAGGAAGTGATTATACATTACATAGTGCTGCTGATCTTTTTGTTCTGGAAGTTTGGGGTGAGGACTTTTTCAATTTATTTTTCAATTCTACTTTACAAAAATGGACTAATGTGGGCAAGCAATTAACTCATAAAATCTGATCCTGAGTATCAGCACCTCAGCAGACTACAATGTAATCTATGGGTGAATTACTCTAACAAACTTTCTATATTACCCTAAAAAGACTTACAGTGGCAACAACTTCAGTATTTGCTTGCCATTTAAATGCATCCCTTCAAAGATAACTTTTTAGAGTAAGAGAAAATCCTAAACAGACTTATGCTGAGGTTCACCTCGATATGTACACTAAAAGATGATAATTCACCATTGGTATAATGTTAGCCCAAACTTTCTCTCATATACTAGAAGTTTTATTCATGCTGCTGTTTTAATTTTCCTAAAGAAAATTATTAAAAAGAAATATGAAAGTCTACCAAGTCTAAATCAACAAAACAAAGTTACTGCCTACCCCTCCCTTTACTAATCAAAGAAGTAACAGCCTACAATATTGCCCAGATTTCTGGTAGGCAGCAAAACAAGTCCTATAAAAACAGGTACCTCAATTTCCAAAGCCGCTACCCATGATCTCTCACATTCATTTTAACGTTGTCTGCTCTGCACTCATCATGCAACATCCTTTGTTCTGCACCAACAGCTCTCTGCTCCCTTTCACCTTTCTGTAACTATCTGGGGGCTTCATATCCCAAGACTGATGTTTTTAACTCTCATGTTAAATTTCACTGCTCTCATGGTCACAGTTGGCTTTTCCTTTTTGTTGAACCACATTTTAAACTAATAAGAGAATGAAATGTCATCAACTTAAATGAATATTTTTCTTTACAAGAGATGACACATTGTACTTTTCTGTGGTCAGCAGCAGCAAGAATGAAAAACTCAAAATTAAAAATTGAACTGGAAAGCGCTGATCTTTTGTACTGTACTATAATAGGATCACTAAATGAAATAAGCATACTTGAAGATTTTAAAGATTTCTTTCCAGTTACAACAAATAATACTTTATTAATTCATTTACCAAAAAAGATGTTTCTCATCACTCTACTATGGTTTAGCATTTAATTAACTTTATAATAAGAAAACAGAAAGCAAACAGTTATCACTGGAAATTCTTTACCACCTTATGGTTAGACAATTAGGATGACAAAATCATGAGCAATTAGTTAAAAATCCAAAAATGTCTGCAGCCTTCTAATTGCTTATGGTAAAAAAATAACTGTGCTATTTCTGTCTTTGATACATTTGTCACAAGAATGGATTACTATTATGAGTCTGTTGTGTAAACAGCACAAAGTCTGCAGGAAAATATGAATTCATCTTGTACCATGTTCTTTGTCTTCCTCAGCATATTAGAATATTAGCTCTCTTTACAGATAGTAAAAAAAAAACTTAAGCATTTGTTAAAAACTGCATTTTGAAAAGTTACGGTTCTGTAATACAAAGATCTAAAGAAACAAACAAAAAAAAAAGGATTAGCATGAAAATAACAGGATTTGTGCAGATGCCCCTGAAAATTAAGAGAACTGAAGAGGCCAGTTTTTGTAAAACTGTCTTGTTATATCCACATTTGTCACAGTCTACTTCTGACATTGTCAAGTGTCTTTCTTATTTAGTACTGTCCAGAACATTATTTTTTCAGCAACTGTCATTGCAGCAGACAGAAGTGTCTCCTGGAGGGGCAGTATATAGTGCCATCACAGAAGTAAAAATGAGACACACTGATCGGTTATCACTGGTCCTCAAACAGAAGTAATGAGATGACCAGCCAGCAGATCTTTCTAGTTCTTCAGGGTTTTCCTTTTTGCCTAGACACAGAGGAGCAATCTCACAGACACCAACAAATAAACCAAACCAAACAAAAAAATAGTAGACAGAAGCATTGTCTGGGTATTAAATACCTAAACGCCAAGAGCAAGGCAAACTGGAGTTTACAGACAGGCTACTAATTGCTGAAGAAACATACAAACTAAATGACAAGAGTGAACCCTGAGTGACAAATGACAACAGCCTGTGAAAGTGCTGGGTGGATGTGTAAGTGGCCACTGTTGAAAATGCTACCTTGATTCTCAGAAGCTGCAAAGCCAACTCAGCAGCAGCTGCACAGTTCAGTAGAAATGTCTCATACCCCTGCGAGAAATGGTTGTCAGCCTGGCTGGTTGTGCAAGGGAAAGAATTGTCATGAGCGCTCTTAACCAAGCACAGGTGATGTCTCAGTGTAGCATGGCTAAGTCATGATATTTTCTGTAGTTAGTGGCACATAGCGACATACTACCTGGCCACCTTGGCTTCTTTCCCTGGTCAACAAATTGAGTAAGGCTGGCATCTAAAGGAAATATCATCTCCATGCATATGCAAGCACAGTAAAAGTTTTAACTAGCCTATTGCTGCTGGGATTCAGGTCTAAATTCATAATTGTATAACATCTAGAGATATCATTTCACTATCTTAAAACACTTCTTTACATAGTACGTGCACATGCCAGACAAATGCGCCTGATTTGGCAGTCCTAGAGATGAAACTTTGAAGCATCATGACTTTTTTCATCTTGAAATTACAAGCAGAAACCTAGAGACTGGGGAATTCAGGCAGACCTTTTAATCACAGGTGTCACCCTGGGCTGTGACAGAAGAGCTTAACAGCCAATCCTTGCAGATTACATGCAAAGATATTATTACAAAAAGCAAGATAAAAGACAAGTGGTGGTTTTGCAAGTCTACATAAAAGGAAAAAAGAAAGCATCAAGTCCACATTCAGGAAATCTGATAGCCTAATCAAAAGGTAGCACATCAGACATTGCAGAGTGTCGAGATACAGATGGCTAGGAACATTAGAAGAGGTAGTTATCATTATTATTCCTTACGTAGTTGAGTAAAGAAAAGACATCTTGATATTGTATTTGGCTATAAAATCAACTTCCTCAGCTAGATATTGCCAGAAGGAATCTAATGGAAATGTCTATTTAGTGGAAATCAAATAATTACCTTGTAATTGCCATCTCATGTGTCACATTTAATGTTAGCATCTCTGAATCAAGGAAAATTCAAGAAAGGTCTATCTGAAATCCCTAAAAAACCCATATGGCAAATATTTTAATTGGGCTACTTTTGCTAATGAAGCTAAGCATTCCACATAGCAATATTTCTCCCTCATTGTAGAGCCAAATGGTAATGTAAACCACCCTTTAATTTAATCTTCCTATCCATCTGAAGGAAATCTGTTTAATTTTTGATTATTAGATTCTCTGAAATATAGCTTATTCAGACCAAACTTTAGCCACTTCATAAAAACTACTGATTTGCACTCAAATAGCACACTGGAGCAGTTTGAAGGGAAAAACCATTTGTTCTGTCTCAGCTGATGTATAGCGTAATTTTCTGAGATTCTTTCATCGCAATTTGCAAACACATTAGCTAAGACTATAAAACAAAAGCAATCTGTACTACCCATGGCCCAGAAGAGGCAGAAGCAGAAAGTTAGAAAACGTTAACAAATGCCTGCATCATCTTGAGGCAGGGACACACACTACCTCAACACAGAACATCATTATCTAAAATGTGCCTCATCTATTTTTCTAACTGACAAAGGAAGCCTGGCCACTGAACACCTAAGACTGCAATATATTCTTAAAACAGGCTGTATTAAGACATCTCAGGAGGAGCCTAGAGAAGGCAAACTTAGGCTAGACTGATTCAGGGGAGCAACGCTGCAGTTATAGGTTATGAGACTTCTAGCCCCTTTGCCTAGTTCCTTCAATTCCATTCTCAAATCTGTAGTCAGTCTAGCTTTGAAGAGGGATTTATTTCCCTTTCTTCTTTCTATATCAAACTGCTATAATGCCACAGATCGCTCAGCAACCCCCAAGGAGGGAAGCTGCTTAACACTGATGCTCTCTGCTGAATGATCCAATGCAGAATTTAGCAGGTCCCACTAAAAAGATTTTGAGATTTTTTTTTTAAACAAAGCAGATGTAAGGGAATGTATTGTGAGTAGGAAGGTGCATGTGAATGTAGCTTTGGTAAACAGTCAGATGAAAGCATAACTGCATTCATGGATAGAAAGGGACAGGATAATAGACCATCACTATGCAGAATGATTGTTTCAGCACCTCTCAGCATGGATTTTAAACAAATCAAGAAAACACCACATGATGTATCTAGAATTGCATTTCAGCATCTGGCAAAAAGGAAATATCTGTTAAAGATCATCTAGTTCAAGGAAGCCCTTAATATGAGTTTCTGTAAAAAAAGAACTTGAAATTGCCTGTCAACAAATCAGCAGATGCCCTTTCTGAAGCTGACAGGTGCTTTTTGGCATTAATGTAATGACCGTAAATACTTCCGTGCACAGGGTACAATCAATTGCTTTAATCAATTTCTACTATCGCTTATGAAGTATGCAGACAATTTTCTAATCTATGCTTTGCAGTGACATTAAATATGCATGTTTAACATACTCTGGCAAAGCTGACTGTCAGTTTCTTTTCCTTTCGACAAAAATCAGCATTTTGCCTACAAGGTTACAGTCCTGTCTCAAGAATAACTCAAGTGTGGGCTCTTAGGCAAAATTAATTCCCCTAGAATGCAGTAACACAACCCACAGCAGTGTCAGTCTTCAGCAAAGCTCTGTGATACCTGGAGATTTTAGGATGCAATGTGAAATGTTGCTTTATAAACAGAACAACCTGACATCTTTAAACGGGAACATTAGGGGTGCATTTAGGTACATTTAGGTACATGGATATATAACAATATATCAAATGCCTTTGTTAACTACTTCCTTAAAGCTCAGTCCATATATCAGAAAATTCATGACAGTAAGTGTGTATAAGACTAGAAACCAGTAAGAGTCAGAGAGAAGATAAAATACCAGAAATCAAGTATCTCCTCCCCTGGCTCTGGTTTCATTTGCTCCTTCCTGATGTGCTTTCTCTTCTTCTTCTCCA
Organism: Gorsachius magnificus; assembly: GCA_034008185.1. Lineage (NCBI taxonomy): Eukaryota > Metazoa > Chordata > Aves > Pelecaniformes > Ardeidae > Gorsachius > Gorsachius magnificus. The sequence goes on from CM067081.1 coordinate 174,407,224, forward strand.
CCTTCTCATTAAACTAAAATGGGCATCAGAGTTGATACTTGCCTTTCTTTTCACCTAGAGACTTCCTTTGAGCATGTGGTAAGAAACTTCTTTAAAGTACTTTTATACTGGATCTTGCAACACCCCTAAGAATAGGTAAAAAAGGAGCCAAGAGGTTAAGTTACCCTAACTGCAAAGCAATTCTTGCTTGACACAAAATCCAGATCTACTGTCTTGTAATTTACCCACTGCTCTCTCCTAAATATGAGTTTGCAATGAGATATAACAAAAAAAGACCAATGTGAATTTTGGTCTTTCAACTGCTATCTTCCATGCATATTACAGATAATATCCTTTTCCTGACCTGTTGAAAAAATACATGTTTTCAATTTTGCTTTGCCAATATGAAGAAGTAAAACATTTGAACAAATCACTGAAAATGTTAAGAAAAGCAAAGAGGACCCTCAAAAGATAGACTTTGAAGAAATGAGGCAGGCAGACAGGTACTGTTAAAAAAAAAAAAAAAAAGGCTGAAGTATCTGAAAGATTGAAGTTTGGACAGTATTTGGCACATGACAGCACTGTCAGCAAGCATAACAGCATAGAACAGGGAAAGAAAGCATTGGCTGGATACCAAAACCCCCTTCTTTCGGTCTAAAATATTTTAAGGGAAATTGTAAAATTCAGCTACGCATGGAACTTAAAGCTGGACTGGGAAAAGCATGATAAAGTAGGTAGTTGAGATCATCTTACATTAGTTGAACTGAGGACTAGTTGAGCTAAGTATTTATTTTATTGTTTCCACCTTTCCCCTCAGTGAATACCAAGCTATTATTGTGGAGGCGAGTGGAATTACCAGAGCTAATACAGGGTTAGAAGTCAAGAACTCTAGAGCTGTAATCCTGGATTGGTCTCTGACTTGCTCTGATACCGTGTTTACGTCACTGTTCAGTTTCCCTACTAATAATGCAGAGACAATAATATCCAACTCACGAAGGAGCTTGGAGGATTAATTAAAGTCTCTAGTATTTTGAATAAATGCTACTTTTAAGTTTCCCGCAGTGCTTATAAGGATCAGACTACAGGACTGGGTCTTAGCTGAAGTCTATAAAAAATACTGACTGCAGTAGGAGAGAATCAAGGCAATGCTGAGTGCTTTTAAAAATGTCACCTTTGCATTACCGTTTGCCACAGGGAATGAATGTTTGCACCTCTGGGACTTTCTTTGATTTCTAGAATTAAACTACAGGACAACCTAAGTTCTCCTTTGGCCATAACACCTTAAGATTACTTTTAAAAGGCATTATAAACAGGAAAATTTTTATCCCCCTCTTCATTTTTTGCACCATCTTGTTTTACAAAATTCTCTGAAGCTACAAATGCCTCTGTTTGTCTGTAGAGGGCTCAGCACATACAACTCTCTGGACAGGGCTGTATTACAAAGCAGCAACATGTTTGATAATACATTTAATGTGGTTCACCTGCCACTACTATTAATATTACATTTATCCTACTAAATCCCAAAGTAGAATCTCTTCACCAGCACAGGAATTACTCAACCAAAAAGTAAACGTACTCTTAAACCGAGTGGTTTAAACAGAGATGAAGAAGTAGTACAGAACCAAAGGACTGCAAGACTGTTAGCAGTATTTTCTGCCTGTTGGCAGTATTTGCCGGATATCTTAAACATAATAAAGTGAATTCAGTAACAATTCTGAGTTGTTTACTGTTCCATGTTTCACTCTCATAAAGAGGGGGTTTTTTGCTGGTTTTTGAAGCTGAATGAAATCACACTACCTAATGTATAGGCACATATCTTTAATTGCAGGCATGTATGCCTTTGTCAAGCTGTATCTGTTCACACATACATACCCCCTTGCCTTACCCAGTGCCCTCAGAAAACCAGGCTCCAACCCTGTTGCATATAGCTGTTCCGGACCTATTTGAGATTTTTGGTTACAAACTAGAGTGCACCAAACAAGCACTGGATAAAGTCCATACATATGCTTATGAGAGACATAAATTATATTCCATATATGATTAAAAGAATGAGGCAGAAATATTTACTTTGCACGTGCAGTCACACCAGTACGGGCATAAAACTCAATGTGTGAATAAACAACACATTAAAAATTTAATTGTTGTAATTTCTGAATGTATAGAATGGCATAGTCTTTAGAATACAATGTCATGTGACATTACATCACAAAATATATATTGTCAAAGGATCACGCATATCTAAGATACTGGGCTACAGAGTCTGGGCTTACATAAGGGAAGAAGGGAGATGATCCCAATTTAGATGCCCCCATGGCAGCAGTTAAGAGATTTATATCACTCTGTGCAAAACCAGTGAGGCCTCCGACGCCCAGGACGTGCAAAAACCTTCAGTTAGGTCAGTGTACCATTCTGAAATAACAACTGTAACAAATACTACATAATTTAGAGCATAAGAATAACACAGGAAGATGATGTCCTCCAGCCTGGGCATGGCACACAGAGACGGAGTGAGAGACATTCTTTAACAGGGTTCTAGGTTTTTCATTCTGCCTGGATGCTTTCTGAAGTCTTAAGCAATGTAACTAAAATAGAGATTGAAAGATATTGCCATTGATAGTGATAATTATCTTGGCAGGAGGCAAAAGGTTGTGCTGCAGGAACATCTCTTTTGGAAGTCCGCTAAGTATATTGATTTGGCATATTCTGTACCACAAGCCTGTTTATTAAAAACAGCACTTTACTTGCACTAGTCTCCAAACATCAATAGAAATCTTACAGTCTGAATTTTTTGATTTAACATAATAAAAACAAATAATAGCTTCCTATTTTTTTTCCATTACAGTACCCAGAATGAATTGGCTAACTAATTTCCAATAAGGAAGGAGCCAGTAACAAATTATCAGCTGTCAGTTACTGCCTGTGCCTCAAGAGTACATCCATGAGGCAAAACTATGCAGAGAACGACGAGTTAGATCTACTCAAACTTGAGTACTATATAGCATGGGTATCTGCCTGAAGGCAACAGGTAGCCCTGCACTGGAGATCAATAATGTTGGGATTTCCCCTTGAAGGAGGGTGGCCAAGGGCATGTACCATTTTAAGATTAAAAAGGTCAGACAAAACAGAGTCGTGTTCAGATGGGTGAAGAACCTTGCAGGGAAGATTTCAACCTCTGTGGGCTCCAGGTGTAGCACTGAGCTGGCCAGACTGCTGGCCTCAGTTAGTCGTTAGCGCTGAAGACTGACCTGGTCTGAAATTTTTGGTAGAGCATGGAAAAAACCTTCTCCTTGAGAATCAGAGTAGCAGGATTACTAAAAAAAGTAGAGGATCTGACATTTTTTTGGCTGGGACACCCTCATTCATCTTCCTGCTTAGTTCAACCTACCTTGTTTAAAGCAAAGCCAGGCAATTCTGTGTAACTTTACAATTTCCTACATAACTAACCCTAAGATACCAATACTGCTCTGAAACAACAAAGATGAAATGAGAAAGTCCCAGGACTTCTAATACATATGAAGGAACTGTATCAGAACAAGAAAATGAACTACCAGAGAGCACGGAAAGGATTGCCCTCATCACCAAGTGCAGCCCTCTGCAATCACAGACAACCCTGGAAAAACCCTTAGGCCAGAACGGCCTTGAATATTCTGCACGTTGCCAAGACTACAAGTGGCAGAACACACACTACTACCCTGAAACAACTTGACACTTTTCATGCAAGGAGCCAAAAGCTACATAAATCTCTAAGCCACTGGAAGGAAGTAGGAGAGCTCAAGAACACCCAAATGCCGTAAGGTTTTGCAATAAGAAAAGAATTTGTTAGGTGAAAATACCCAGAGGGTAGCATGGCAGGGGCAGGAATTCTCTACTTTTTCTACTGTCTTCTCCTATTTGTGGGGGGGGAGGGAAAACGGACTTGTTTGTATTAGCTTTGCCCTTTTACAGTGATCATGTAGCTTTTGTGAGTTTTTATTCAGCTCCGTGGAAATTAGGGGGCCTGGGTCACTTCACCAGATTCTGCCATTGGTCAGCAAAACTGGTCAGTGCAGTTTTCATATGGTGCAGCACTGCAACCCAAAGCTTCCTTTGTGCCTCACACTGGCTCTCCCTGCTCTTTTCCCTAGGTAATATTCCTCCTCATCTTTTAAGGAGTTAGTAAACTAAATGTTTGGTTTGGCTTTATGTTTGGCCGGCTAACTTAATTTGCTGCTCAGTTCTAAACATATATGCTTCCCTCAGATCAAGAAACAACTATTTGCTTCATATTTAGTCAGTTTAACGTGATCAGAAGGCATTTCCCTGTGAGATGCCGAATTCCCTAAACAATAAGCTATAGCTTGTGGAGAGATAAAGACACTCAGCGAGATGCTTAAGCACATACTCAATGTGGTGGGTTGACCTCAGCTGGACACCAGGGGCCCACCAAAGCTGTAGTTCTTTGTCATTGCAATTAACATCATCAAAAGAAAAGTATCTGATGTATCAATAGGGAAGTATGTGAGTTATAAAATACAAATAAATAACACAGATGTCTATACACTTATATTTGAATCATCTTATCTATCTTGTATCTTCTTATACAAGATATATCTTGTATCTTCTTACACTTAAATTTGAATCTTCAAGGAATTAAACCCACCTGTCAATCCTTTCTCAATCTATAGATGAACTCTAACTCTAGACAGAAACCTTGTAAAACTGCATTGCTAGTAAACACCTTTTATCTCCCAAATACTACTGCTTCATGTTTGTCTTAATGCTTTAGGGAAGAGATGAAAAGAAGTTAAAAAGGTTCCTCTATTCTAGAATTAAAGAAGGGAGCACAGCAAATGTGAAAGAAGCTCACCCTCTACCAGGGAAGCCAATGAGAATAATAAAATTCATCAAAACTCCTTTAAACCTTAGCAGGATCAGATCTGGCAAATGAATTCTTTTAGGAAAAAAAAGTTAGGCTGGCTTCACTATTAGGTCATTTCTCATTCCTTTCTAAGTAAACAAGTACATTCTGTAATGAAAACTGTAAATATTCAAAGACATGAAAAGGGTTTAAAATATCAAAATTTGATATCCAAAGCAGTCTTCTGAAGAGCTGTAGAAACTGAAAAAAAGTAATCTTTAATGATTTAAAAATTACTGCATTGACCACTGGAACTTTTATTAAATTTAAGAAAAAAATGTACGTATTTAATATAAAATGGCTCCTTCATCCAGTTCTTCCAGCATGCCTTCTCCTCTACCATGAAAGTACATTTGTAATGCTGACACTGATTCCATGAGAATTTTTTAAAATGGAAAATTTATAAAATTTATTGTTACTTGAAAGCAGACATCGCTTTAGACAATCTTGTATGCTTTCATTCTCTAGCTACCTACTGCATAAGAAGTATCATCAATCTTAAAGCCTGAGGAATGCTTTGCATTTAACTTATTACCTGCAAAGTTGTTGGAAGTAAGGATTGGTCTGGGCTTGTACATTCCCCTTGAAAAAGCAAGGTTGGTTCATAATGCAGAACCTTGGTCACCGCCATAGCAGGAATACTTTCTACGAGACAATAATCATCCTCTTCATTGCTAACAATTGCCCAAAGACCTTCCATTTTCTCTGGATACTTAGCCGTGCACATTATACAGATTCGTGTCATAAAAAATGAAAGATTTATGCTCTCTTTAGCTATTCATTTTCTTGATTTTTAAGAAACGGAAGTTTGTATGCATTGTGATGAAAGAAATGATTGTTTTGTATTTATTTAGCTAATCTGGCTGATTTCTTTTTTTAAAGGAAGATTGGGAAGTGATTTCTATTTTGATTTTGTTGAAAATAAATGCTTTTAGATAAATGTGTTAATAGCACTGACAACACTGCTCAGGGACTGAAAGGACATCTTGTACTCTGCAAAAAGTAAATTGCCCGTTAGTTCTCTGCTAGGTCAGTTTTTACAAGAGATTTATGTTTCGAGGTCAGGACAAAGCTGATGGATTTCATGAAATATGAGATTCCTTTAAAAACAATATAGAGCTATTTTCAGCTCAATGAACATATATTTTGCAATCCCTCCTCCTCCTCCATTCTTCTTCTGACCTATAACCTCCAAATTCCATTTCCTATTTCTGTTCAGTCTGAATGCCCTTGGGTGAAAAGCTGGGACCAAATCAATTTCTTTCACTACAAATCTGTTCTGTCCTCTTTCAGCTCAGTTACTGTCCTGGCCAAGAAGCAATTATTTTCCGGGCCTAATGAATATCACGCCTTCTACTTATACACAGTTTTCACTTCACCTCCACCTCTTCTGCTGTCATGTGATATATCAACTTCTTCAGTCAGTTCAACAGAGGTCATCCTTCCCTTTCGGTCTTTTCTATCACCTTCCTACCTTCTCTTCACTTTTTGCCTTCCTTTCTCCTGCTCCCAAGTCAAATCCTTCTTAGACGCTTATTCCTTAATCTATTTCATATCACTTTGTCTCTAATTTTCATCGCCTGACAATGCTGCAAAATGCAGTTGTCCTTTTTGACTCTGCTGTCCAGTTCCCAATCCCTCCCCCAATTATTTCCTTCAATTCTCCTGTTATTTTTCCTCCTGCGCTTTGACCTCCTGATCTCTTCAGGTTTTCTGATTTGTTTTTTTCAAATACTAAGCAAGAATGAGGCAATTTCTAGTTCCAGTACTTTTTTCCTGTTATTATACTACTGAAAATATGTCTCAGCTACTGCGATGTAAAAGTGTGGATGCTTCAACATCCTAGTTCAGTCAGCACTGGTGAGACTTCTGGTCAGTGAATTCAGTCTACCAAACCAGAAATGTTTGTAGTTCGTACTTACAGTTATCCCTGCAAGCAGTTCAGTTCTCCATACAGCAACCACAAGTGATGACAAATGATTTTGCATTTCTCACAGTTTGGTTTTATATTCTGAAATCATTTAAAAAAGCCTGACTTGAAATATTAAGCACCCTTCCCCAACAAAAAAAACGCTGATTTATTTTAGGAGATGGAAAAAAAAAAACCATCCTGAACCACTAGACCTTCTGAAAATCACAGCAGATATATATTAATGTATGGATTATTTTATTTTTTTTAATCAAGCAGTAGATTTTAGTATGGTTAACGAGTATTTATCACCCTGATAGCACAACTATCTGAAAGCATGGCACTTTGAGACTGATCTTAGCTCCATGTAACCACTGTCTATCTTGGAAGTAAGGATTATAACCAACCTGCAATTTTGAGTGACCAGAGCAGGCCAACAGGCTGTAGAGGTACACTACAAGGGAATGTGGGAGGCAGAACTAACGATACGGAGGATTTTGAAGTCTGCAAACATACTTCTCTAGTTAGAGGTCATGTTCACATTAAACTGACCCTGTGTAACAGTGACAATACAAACATTTTGCTCTTTTTTGCAACATGTAGTATGTGTTAGGGAACAGAATCAAACCCACCAAGACAGATAGATATTTTTGCCTCTGGACCTTCAAAATGAAAAGTCAACAACCCAACCCAGGCTGCACATTAACTAGTCTTCATTGAGGGCCATGGTGGGATCATAATATCACATCTTAAAATTAAGTGCAGTTCATTAGTCTCAAGCCATCCCGAAGTATCACTCAATTTTCTTTGCTTGAGATCAAGACCACTTGCATTTACATTTGTTCTTGCTTCCCATCTAAGAGCCTTATAGTATTCTTTCTCAAGAATATGCTTAATAAAAGGACATGAATCAAAAATCTATTCAAGACACATAAATAAAATTACTTTTCCTAATATTCTAGCCTACCTTTTCAGATATGACCATACCAATTTCCATTTCCAAGCTTGTAAAAAGTAATGCACATTTTATTGAAAAACTAGTGGACAGAAGAAGAAACTGTTCACTTGAGCATACAGTTAAGAACGCAGATCTCATAATACATAAGCTCTGATTTCAGCAACACCAGATTACAAAAAAATAAAAGCAATTTTTTTCTAGGCATTTTTGCACCTTAAAGCATACTTATATTCCAGCCCTTAGCTATTATTTTGCTGTTTTCTATATACTGTAGTATATGTTAAGGAAAGCTTGACTTACGATGCCAAACACGAAATTGTAATGTTTTTTCAGGCCAGGATTCCAACTCACTGCCACGAAAGAGGGGACAGAACAAGGTAAAGACAAGAATACTTTTCCTAATTGAAAGCCTGAAAGCTCTTTACAAGAAGTGCTGACTGCCTTCCATCTCAGAGTTACTGAATACCTTTCAACTTGCTCTCTGTAGAGCCAAGCAGTGAGAACAGATATCATAGTTTGGCTCTGTACTGACTTAATGTAATTGCATTTCTTTATCTGTTGGCAATTGAGGAACAGTTCTTTATATTGCCATCTTTCATTTTTACAATTACCTACATTTTGTAATTTGGGTTCCTCTTGTTACAAAGTAGAGCTACATCAGAAATAAAGAATCTCTTGGCATTAAAGGAAGAATTACTGGAAGGAATCATCCCAATAGCTTTGAGCATGAGTAATGTGTACATCTCCCTCAGATGAGATCTTGTCACACACTGGATCCCACACTTGGACATTAGCTGCTGTGGAAATTTTGTCAACTGGAAATAGCCAAGAAGGTTCTCAGGCACACAAATCTGTCAGAATTTCTTCCTTTAGCAGCATAATGCTACCCACTGGCATGAAGCAAATGAGTCATATCCTAGCCTTGTCCCTTGTTAAATTGATTTAGGTAGATTGAAATAACATGTTTGAAAATAACCAGAGTTCATAGATAGGTAAATTAAAAAGCCCTTAATTTATTTTGATGGAGAAGGACCTTGGTAACGTGTTTCATTTACATTCTGGGGCACAAACATTATTAATATCAAGGTCAATGAAGAAGAGAGTTGACCTTCCAAATAATTTGTTTTAGTTTTGAACCGTCAGATTCTACATGAGCTATGAATGTAGTATTCACTCCCTTGCCATGTAAAGTGACATGGGTTTTGTTTCACAAAATGAGGTTTTGCAGCAGCTCAGAGTGCAAGTGTCATTACACACTGAAGTGTGGCATTCTAAAGCAATTTGTAAGGTTATTGGTAGAAAAGATTATTCTATTTATGCCAATGCGGAATAGCTGCTGGTAAAATGAGGTATAAAAAAGGAAAATATTTTAGACGAATAAAGAGAGTCAAATAACCTTTATGTATTCTTTCCCACATTCTGTGTCTGCTGCAATGCAAGGAAAAAATTGCTTAAGGAAAGCTGTTGGGGGTAGACTTGGAGACAGCACTACAGCATTCTGTAAGTATTCATCGAGTTGTTTAATGCAGATACAGCGCTTCTGTCAGAAACTGGTAACATGCTTTGATTTGTAATGTTTTTGCTGATGAGCTATGCTGCTGCTGCAGGCTGCAGTAACTCTTTTACTTATCCACCTAATGAACTACTGGACTTAAGATAGCTACTCGTTCAACTACAGTCATTTATTAGTTACCTTAAGGAGATCATATTTTATAGAGAAGCAACAGGAAGCTCTTGGTCTAATATATAGGTTGCTCAATCAACATGCAGAATTGTTTACAGACTCACATGTGCAGATTAAACAAATACTCAGCAATGGTTTTGTCAAAGCTGCAAAGTCAGGTATCTGAAAGTTTAAAAATTTTGTACCCCCTAGTTAATCCCCTAGAAATGTTTTGCCCCCAGTTAATCCATCTGTCACACTAAATTATTAATACGGCATCAGAATTTCATATCCACAATGGAGAACATGAATGTTTCGGAGGATATGTTTGAGTGGTTAAAGCAGTTCATAAAAAGTCATTCTCAATTTTTTTTTTTTTAAAGCAGGCAAATAAATATGTATCAAAAGCAGAGTTTGAAGTTCGAACTGTCCAAAACCTGCAGGGGAGATTTTTTTTCCTGTACACTTGAACTGCTGCTGTGAGCTGTAGTTACCCAGCTGAGAGATGAAAGCTGGTATTCCAGCTGAGAGGAGCTCAGGCAGAATTCTGTGTCCACCTGGAAGATCCACCAGATGATGGGAGAAAGGAGAAGAAAAGCACGGTTTTACAGAAGTCATGCGGTGGACACTAAGCAGATAGGCAGAAAGAAACCATGGGGAATCCACCTGACTGGACTGCTTCAGCAGCTCCTGGGCAGTCTCAGTGTATTCTTACAGTATTTCTATGCAGCTCTTATGTTTCAGACTGGATGTTTCAAATCACAAAAGAAACCACAGAAATTTCTGGCAAAACTGAAAAATATATATGTATTTAGAAATGGAGGGAATGGAAATTCAATTTAGTTTGAGCTACAAAAGAAACACTTTTATTATGGACACCCAAAACTTTAAAAAAAAGAAAGTTTAAATATATATTGTGAGACTCTAGGCAAACAGAAAATTCAAAATTTTGCTTTCAAGATGTCTACAAGCTCCACATCAGACCTTATTTTTAGGGTAAATTTGAATGGTTTTATTCTACCGAATCAATTCCAAGAATTCCATGAATATCACAAATACCTGAATGAACCTGAATAAAGCTCAATGAAAACCGCTAGTTCAAAATACTTTGACTTCAACCATAACTTCTGCCTGTGCTGGGTTTTTTTTTTTTGGTTCCAGAGCAGAACACCAGGACTTAAAAAACAGGACACCAGGAAAAAGTGTGTCTTTGACATTAAATCTGATTTTATATAGAACTGACATTCATCAAACACTTTAAACTGCTGTATGTATTAGTGCACTTGACTGCAATCACAGTGCAGTCAAACTTGGGCTGCAAATACTGAGTGAGTTTGGTGAGCTTCCAATTCTTTCACTAGAAGGAAGCAGCAAATGGGTAATTTTAATACACTGCATTTCAATCAAACTTGAGGAGCATTTCAAAAAACAAGCTCTTCTCCAGGGCCTTAAGATTAGTTTATGAATAGAAGTACTAAAGCCAAAATGCAAGGGAAAGCTATTTGGGGGAGCAGGAAGAAAGAATTTATCTCAGGAATTTAGAAGTTAATAGAAACATGACACTAAATCATAGAGGAGAGCAGATACAAGTGAAAAGGTAGAGAAGTACGACCAAGTGGAAGGAAATTTTCTGAACAGAGTAAGGGAGAGGTTGCATATGAATTTTTTTACATTTTATACTTCTGAGAAAGGGAAGCCATTCAGTGGTTTCGGTTTTCCTCAGTGGAATTAGTAAAAAATAAAAGAAAGCTATTAGCCAACACGTTTGGCAGCTATTGATTGTAATTCCATAGAGTTAGAGAGGTAGCAGATTTCACTTGTGATTACTGCCTTTAAAACACCAAGTGCATGCCTAAATATAAAACCTGAGAATCACTGCAAAAACTGCCATCGAGGAAAGTAACTCAGCAGTATTTCTAATTCAAAATCTAGTCGCACTAGCAAAGACTAATGCGTCTACTCAAATACTCATTAATTTTAGAAATGTATTTTTTACTTTATATATATGACCCAGTCACAGGCCCACATTTCTGTCACTGCTGTTGTTGGCTAATATTTAAATTGATTCTGATTTTCAAAAACCTGCCTATTTCCTTTAAAAGTTACCCTCATATATCACAAATTATATTAACTAGAACAGCCATTTTGCACAGCATTGTAATTATAAACAGCACAAAAGATACTCGGCTGAAGATCACAGCTGTTTAAACATGGACAATATGCTATTTAAAGGACAGACCTATGTTTTATGGAAAAAAAAAGAAAAAAAACAACAAACCAAACCAAACAAAAAACCCCCAAACCAAAGCTCAACATCACACTTTTACTCCCAGTTACAAGTATCCCTTAGTATCAGTATAGTTATCATCACAAATATTAGCAGACCTTGTACAGAGGTGCTTGATGATATGCACTAAATGTGTTTGACACTGCCATCAGTCAAACCTGTGCAGTAACAGTAACAATACTTGAAGAGTAGCTAACATGTTGAAGGAAGAGCTTAAGATTTCCTGATTTTATTTATGTACGTGTTTTGAATAAAATATCCTAAGTATTAAAAAATGAAAAAAAAATATTAAAAATGCTGCTATTCCTCCTCTTCAAATTAGTTTCCCATAGACCACATAGCTGTCAGCTGACAAAACCCCTTCCTTAGTACAGCCTTGGCTTTATAATACTCTAATGTAATGTAACATTTTTATCATTCATATTAATACATTAAAAATTGGCTAAAACAAACTTTGTGAATATGACTTGTAAATAAAAAGAATGTAATAAAGAAAATAGTCAGAGTGAGGAAGACTAAGTAGAACGGGAATATGGAGAGATGACAGTAGCATGAAACTTAAGACAGAAGTGTTGCACATATAGTGAAAGTAAACCAAGACCAACATAGACCTGGATATCACGTTTCAGGTAACATGGCAAAAAGCAGTAGTGGTCATGTGTACATGTCATGCGTAACAGCTGTTTGAAAAGGCTTCTATGGTCTTAGGGTGCATAACCAAGGGGATTATTTATAAAGCAAGAGAAATAAGGATTCTATTAAACAAAATCCTTGTGTCGGAGGCTATATCTAACTTCTCTGTGTTTTAATCTCAATACATGTACATATAATTTTAAAGGCTTAGTCTCTGGGCTTGAGCTTTCCTTAACACAAAGTAGATAAAAATGACTTAGCCATTTACCTTTTCAATGGGACAAAAATGTGACCAAGGCAATCATCTAACAGACAAGATTCAAGAAATGATCAAACTTAATGGAAGAAACTTGCTTATTCTGCCAGGAGGAGGAATGTGTGAGTTGAAATAATTGCAAGAGAGAAAGCTACAGCAGCAAGCTGATGAACTCACAACCAAAATTTATGTCAGCAAGTTACGGGACAATCTCTTTTCAAAAATTAAATATGCATATTGCAAAGCAAACATCTTTTGACAAATTGAACTGTTCAGCCTTTGACATACAGTCTACTCTTCTCCATGCTCAAAACATTTCTTTCTCTGAAGACAAACTTTTCTGGAAGGCATATTCATTTAGCAGATAATAATTAATTCAGGTACTAAAATTTTCAGTAATCGATGTTTAAACTTGTGCTGTAAACATGACCTATATAGTTTTTGCTAGCTTTTGCCCTGTATAGCTGTCAGAATATTCTACCGATTTGTAGAAATGGGTGACTTTGACTAGGAGCTGATTTTGCTACTTGAGTTAGTCAGAAAACACTGCTGTTGAGGCAAAGAAAACCGAAATAGCTGTTTACCAGAATCTAAAATAAGATGGTGGAATTTGTATTTTTACAGCAAAGCTGGTAATTAAAAAAATGGCTAAAAAACTCCAGAATGCAAGTTAAAGACGTATCTTATACACCAGACTTGAAATGTCGTTAGCAGTTCAGGACACTGAAGTGGAGGACATTTAAATTCTTTAACAGAGAGGAGCTGGAGATCTTATCTGGAGATTAAAGGTTATTTTATGCTGAAAGGCTTGAAGAGCTCTGAATCTGTTCAGTATTTGAAAGAAGAATAAAATTATCATAGGAGGTACCAGTGAACTTGAAATACTACTGTACAGATTATAAATGCAGCAGAATGAAAAATAAGGATAGGAAGATGGACAAGGAAGTAATATACCAGAGGAAAGGGACATGACACTTCCCTATGTTGCATTACAAGCGATGGAACATTTTGAAGGTAGTGAAAAGACTGTTAAGAGGATTCATAGCTGCTTATATATTCAGTATCACTATTTGCCAGCTGGTAAACTGGCTGCATCTGTCCAAAGGCAACTGGATGGAGTTGGTGAATCTGTATTGTTCCTCAACTTCCACACATGCTAAAATATAGTCAGTGATTTGGGTTGGTTGGTTGTTCGAGCAGAATATTACGTTTGATATTTCAAAACTTCCTTTTCATGTCTGAACACTGAAAAGCAGGACCTATTACCATACCGTCTCTTCTTGTAAGCTGTTAAGGACCTCAGGCTTTTAATGGAAAGAAAATCCAATAGGCTTAGACTTACCTCTTCTCTCTTTTGCTTTTTCTTTAATTTCTTTTTGTGTTTACTGACTAAAGCATCTTCCTCTTTGCCTACTACTTGTTGCTCATCACACTACCATACTTACACTATCTGACTCCATCCATTTAATAATCTCCTATTCTGCTTACTGGTCCATACAGATGCTAAACTAAAGGATCTTCAACTCCATCTGCCATTTTACCATTCATCTCACAGCCCTATCTTCATCCCTTACCTTTCTGAAGCATTTTTAAGTAGAGTTCTACATCCTCCTTATAAAATGTGTGTCCTGCTCTTTCCTTATCAGTGTTTTCGTTTACACTGATCAATTCTTAGCCAAGTCTTAAATCCTGCCATCCTAACACCTCTACAGCCTTTCATAGTACTGTCTACACTCGCTTTTCCTAATGTCTATCTCACACTCTGTGGTCCTGTAGTTTGGTTTTCACTCATCCAGCTTTTGCCTTATAGTTTCTTTTCTCTATTGTACTGGACCCTCCTACCTTTTAATCTTATCTCTGGTGAATATTATATGGATTCAGCTACAAATTGTGAGTCAATGACTCATCTCTTTTTCACAACCAGACAGTTCCCTGTTCCGCACGTTTGAGTTTGTTTCCAATGCATTAATCTAAATGGCCTGTTAGCAGCTCAAACTTAATATGGCTAGTCCAGAACAACTCTGACTTCTCTAAATCTTTTACCCATTCTGGCTCATGTATTCTTCAGTGCTTAGCCTTATTAATAGGAAAGTTTCTGCTGTGGCCCAGGATATTTATTAACTCTTGCCCTTCACTTAAATTCTTCCTTCATTACAAAAATCAAACAAACAGCACTTTTTCTCTTCAAAGTGAAAAACACTGTCCACAGTCTAACTTCTTCCTTTCCTGGTAATCATAACCTTCCTGCCTTCTCCTCAATCCTTGCTCACCTGTTGTTAGCCTCTCCTGATCTACTGCTCAGATCTTGTTTCTTATACATTCAGCAGTCTTACCAAAATCATCATTTCTCTTTCTGTGCTTCATTTTGTAACTTCTTTCAAGCTGCTCCCAAACAATGTGAACTTTATTAGTCCAAAAAAAACCATATTCATATAATTTCTAAAAAATCCATTTCATGGATTAATGATGTTCCAACATAAGCCTTTTTGATTTTATTAGAAAACTATTCCAATTGTATTAATAGCAAGCAATCTTCTAACACTAGCCTGAAGTAATTCATGGACATTTTTGTATCTGCTTGTTCTGGAGTGTATTTCGTACTTCACAAATACTCAGAGGTAAGGAAGGTGAGTAAGAGTCTAGCGTACAAAGAGAAAAGCGAGACAGAAGTTTTGTCTCAACAGGGAAAAAGTGTGTAGGGGATTTGAAAAGCTTTCTCTTACAGACAGTCTTATCTTTAATAACACTCACAACAAAAGCTGCCAGACATTAAAACGACAGAGGTGTCGGTACCTCAAATTAAAAATTAACTCCAATCAGTTGAAGTGAAAGGAAAAGAACACACAAGAGGAAGAGTGAAGAAAAACAAACTCGGTTTTAGGTTCAGATCATCAAGTAAGATTATTAATATAAATGAGAAGGAAAAAACTAAATCAGATTAGAAATACATTCCTATGAGAAGCATATATATATATATAAGAAATATCTGCTAGAGAAAGAAATGAATTAAAAATGCTTCTAGAAATGAGTGATGTACAACTGTGACAGTCCATACCACTAGGGATCTGTTGTCATCTGTGCATTAGTTAACACTTTCTAATGCTTCTGTATCCACAAATCTTTTCATACATTTTGTCTGCTATTCTTCTTTCATACAAGGTTGTAGTCTTCTGCCAAAACATTATGAATGGCCCCACGCAGTATATAAAAAGTTATCCCTACCTGTAAAATATTTTTAGAGGTTGGTACTCTCAGTAGATGCAAGACAATATTGGCTCTTCCTTGCTTCCCACTCACTGAAAATATTACTGAGTTTTCTGCTCATAAACATGTGAACAATTCTCATTCCACTGCAAACAAAATGACAATGTTAAAAAAGAAAAAAATTGGTTTTTTACTTTACAGCCATCTTAATTAGCTACACATTACTGGATTCATATTATTTCACACTTACTTTTTTGTCAAATGTAAGTTGAGCAGGTGCTTAATAGCTAGACTAGACATAGGCATCTCTTCACTTCAAACTTTAAAAAGTAAGTTTAATGCTTACACAGTTTACAATTCAATGTATGTTGAACAATAGCGCCATATTAGACACCACTGTCTATTTAATGTTGTGAAGCCCATCCAAGAGAAAAGTGAGGTCCTAAAAAATTATATACTTTCATTTCACACTTATTTGAAGTGGATACTCCTGTTGCTGAACTTGTTTTGAATCTACCACAAAATTAAGAGCTACCTTTTTTCTGTATTATTGAATCTAAAAATATGGCATAAGATCCATTTTGTCTGTGGCTGCAATATAGAAAAAAATCTAATACAATCTCAGGAACGATCTCTGCAATCTTGCAAACCAAATTTTCACCTATATAATTAACAGACTACTAAAGATTGCCACTTGCCTATACATATATATACACACATGAACAAATGGAAACATCTCTGTGTGCATACATATATACACACACCCCCCTTTTCTGCAAACATAGAAAAAAATGCAAATATAGAAGTATTCAATATATATAAATACAGAGAGACACAAACACAATTTTAATGAACAAATCAATGATTTAGAAAGAACTTTAATTACTGTTACTCCTTTCCTCAGGTATCTAAGGATAGGCAAAGGACAAGTCATTCTTCTGAGTTTCCTATCAAAATTTAGCAGCAAAGACAATGTAATCATCAAATAAACGTGGTGTTTAGCAAGGCTACGCTACACACACTGCTAATGTTGACACGGAATATAAACTGCATCAGCTGGAGGAAGGAGTTCAGGGCCACTCAATAAATACAGAATCAGATTGTTTACAGTATAATCACCTGAATTTTGCAGTTGATGTTCAAGAGCCACATAGTTTCAAGATCAGCAAACAAAGAAGTTACTGAAAAAAAAATTACTTTAAGCATGATTTCAAGAATAGGCATAGACAGAAATTAGTCTTTGAGGGTTAGATGCAGCATACTCAATCTTTCATCTTGAAGCTAGAAATATATTGCTATTCCTTCTCCACAACCATACCTACAAGACAAAGTTATTCATGAAAGTAAATTATGAAGAATGAGTAGAAAGCATATGGCATGACGAGTTTTAATTTACTACTCCAACTAACCCTATTGGGACACTGTTCTGACATGTTTTATTTCCTTATGAAACTGACTCTTTCCATACAATTTCTTGCAAAATTCGCATCTAGACTGAAAGTATTTTAAAGTGGTTTTAATTAAGCATTTTTGCAGCATAACAGATACCATCCATATTAGATTTATAAAATAATAATTTGGAAATTTTCTGCTGTGCCCTGCATCCTAAAAATGTAAATTCTTTTAATATGTAGATGATTAAAAAGGAGATTTACTTAAAGAAAATTTAGAAAACCTTGCAATTTTCTAATGCAAACCTGTTGGATTACCCTATCATTCATCTTAACTCATGCAAATTAAACATTCTTACATTTTTAAAATGAAATAAGTCTCCCCCCCAACAAAAGCTCCATAGTTTGGTTAAAAAAACCCCAAACACCAAAACATATATAAAAAAAAAAAAAAAAAAAAAAAAAAAAAAAATTGATAGGGTAAGCTTCACATCATGAGATAAAAACGTTATATTGTCATTTTACCATGGTTTAAAATTGTTTCCTTTTTAATATTAAAAATCATTCCCACAGCAATTCACAATTATATTAATTTTTTTCACCACACATGAAGCAGACTAGAATTTGGTTGACAGAAAGCAGTGTCAACGTGTAGAGGCACTGTCTAGACCCATCTATAGCTATTGTATATACCTAGAAAAACCTCAGGAAAGAATAATGATATATTATTTATCTATTATAATTATTTATTTTTTCTTACTCCTCATTCATACCCCATTATGTCAGACTGGTTTTGCTGTCTTCTGTAAATTACCATGCTGGGTAGGTGTAAGGTACCATCACATCAAGACAGGAATGTTTACAGACATAAACAACCATTCAAGTTTAAAAATTCAGGAAGTCTTATACAGTTTCACATACTTATGATGGCTAGATAGAATAACTGGATGGAATTATAATCACCTCCAGCTCTCCACCCTGCTCTTCAGACAGTTTTTTCCTACACTCCAGGCATGGACAGCTGATGTGCTTATGAGCCAGCTCCTGAAACGCAGACCAGTTTTTAACACCAATGCATTGTGGTAAACAAAAGACAAAGTCAAATGAACAGGTTGGACATGATGTTCTCAGGGAAGATACCATCTATCAGAAGGGTGAAGACACAAACCCTCTTCAAGTCATCTCACTTCAATCCCTTGTTAGGTTACACATTACTGGAAGAACAACTTAAGGAAATGCTGAATTAAGCTTGAGATACATAACAAAAAAACATAGCATGTAAAACTTGAAACAACTAAATTGGAAATGTTGGGAAAACAACTCCCAGCATTGACACTTCTGCTTTCAATCTGAAATAGGCCATGATGCGGCTAAACAAAAAGCAATGAGAATGGATTTTTTCCCTGAAATTATATAAAGGGGTTTATGCAAGACTTAACCAAAAAGGCTGACTAATGTACCCATATCCACACCCTTATCCATTACACCATTTTCCGACAAAACCCCATGTAAGCAGACATAAGTATATAAAGAAGTCAGTCTTCTATAGACTTAACATTGTATGTAAGGGTGGTATTTTAGAACAGTCCAGTTTCACTGTAGTACTGGGAAACATTCATCATATGAATAAGTCAGTGGTGAATTTCAGTGTAAAGCTGAGACCTCATGTGCATGCAGCGTCAAGCACAATGAAGTCTTGAGGTATACCAGAAGAAATAAGATCACCCTTCAAAACGTCTGTAAGGTTTTCTGTGTCTTAATGTTTCTAGAGCATACATACTTGACCGGCAGATTTCTTTCAACTATAAACCAGCATAAGAAATTTGGTATGTGACCCTTTTTGGGAATGTGAGTAATTTCCTACTGAGAAATTACCTATTGTTTAATGGAAAGTCATTGATCTCTGCCCACCACCTGCTCAGTCCAACTGCTTATTTAACACATTGGGTGATAGAAACACTTTATCTCAGAAATTACCCTTGCTGAAGCTAATGAACATCATGTTGTAATTTTAACTAGATTCAGATTTATCTCCAGTCCTAGCCAAGCACTAAGTTCATTAGCTGCTGACAGTGACTAGTGTGTTTGGCTAGCATCTTAATCCACAAATTGTTCCACTAAAATCAACATAACCAAACATGCAAAAGTTGGCTCAACAGTTCTCAGGTGGGATATAATGTGTATTTCAAGGTGTGATCCTTTCACAAGATCTGTATACCACAGATTTTTTTGATTAAGAAAACTTATTTAAAATGCTTTTGTGCTACCAATTTTTGGACATTTATCCTCACCTGTAAACCTCAGGTTAGATCAAAGAGCTCACCATGCTGCCTATGTGAAACACAATTCAACCACTGCTAACCTGTATTTGAAAAGAGAAAGGAACTCCTGGATTTCACTGGAAATTACTTACACATGAGTAGAACATCTTCCTTCCCTGTAAAGAGTTTGTAATCCAAGAAATACCCCATCAAGGAATTTACAGCTTCAAAAGAATACCCCCAGACTCAAGTTATGTAGAAGATCCCTCACCAGGTACCTGTACCTCTCAAAATGTGGTATTAAAGGCCAGGAAGGGCTGCCGAGTTCTGCTGCCACCACCTAACTGGATGGAAGTGATCCTTTGAGAAGTGGCAGAATGTCATCATAATGCTTACACACCTGTATGCTTGAACATTTTACTTTTTCAAATTTTCCATGGACAAAGAGCTTGAATCAGCTTTCATTTTATTCAAACCAGTGGTTTGCTCATTTTACTCAAACCAGTCGTTTATTCAAACAATGCTACCGTGGCACTGTTAACTTTTGATCTCAACAAATTTATTTTTTTCCAAAAGCTGGATTAATAGCATGTCCTATGTCGTTGTCGACAAAACAACATGAAAAGAGGTTTTCAAATGGTGTCGTCAAATTGCAGGTTGCTAGTACACTATAGTCAGTGAAGTCTTACACAGATACGCAAAAGAGTAGGATGGGAAAGTTAATGTAAAAATTACCCAACTCAAAATAATGTCTTTCACGTCCTTCCCATTTACAAAGCATGTATTGATTTGTAACGGAAGCAGCTGACTCACCGATACCAAATGGACTGAATAACTGGCAGGTTAGCATTATCTACCCAACCTCCTCATGCTGCTCAAGAACAAACGCGCCTGAGCAGCCAGAAGCGTGATCCTGCATTATGCACACACAGCTGCATGCACAAATGTACGTTTCTCACATTTATCATGCAACATTCTCCACACAAGAACACAGGACAGAGATGTGAAGGTTGGTTGCCTTCCGTGCTGTTTATACACTACAACAAAACGCACATTTTAAAACACTGTTCACTGTAGCATGATCGGAATC
Organism: Gorsachius magnificus; assembly: GCA_034008185.1. Lineage (NCBI taxonomy): Eukaryota > Metazoa > Chordata > Aves > Pelecaniformes > Ardeidae > Gorsachius > Gorsachius magnificus. Next base: position 174,427,752 of record CM067081.1, read on the forward strand.
TATCTCTCTCAGCAGCATATACAAGGAATGCATTAACCTAGAAATAACCACGTGGCTGCTAGCGGAAAAAGAAGCAGCAGGGCACACAGCAGTAGAGAGAGAGATTGAAAAGAAATTTTTTTTAATCTGTACATTACTGTGTTGTAAACAACAGTTTATTTATGAAATCAATTTGAGTTTACAAATACGTCAGGCTCACCCTCGTATATGAATTACATACAGTTTTGCAGCAGTGGAATAAAATTCTGCAGCCAACACCCTTCACATATACCTAGTTTGTGCTGAAACAATTTGCCAATTTTATTTAATCGTCATTATTTGCTGCAGTACAAGGAATTTCTAACTGATGCAGGTTAGAATTCTGCTGTCAAATAAAAGTAGTAACAGCTGTCTTTCACCAAACACAATAAAGCTAGCTTGAATCTTCCCTGCCAAAACATATTCTAAGGATGTCCATGTCCTGTCATGTATCTCTTCTTCTGTACCTGAAAAGTAGAGCTGCATTCTCTACCTCTACGTGGGCAATTTCTCCACAAAAACTACATATTTTTTAATGGCATTCAGGGTTACGGAATGGAAAGGAACACCGTTTCACTGCAGCCATCTGTTCCTAACACGGAGATGGAACGGCGTGACAAGATGGAAGCTCTTTCTCCTGTCTCCACCTGCTCCCTCTGTAACTTTTTTTAGTGCTATTCCAGTACACTTTAAACCTTACTTACAAAAGCCAATACACCACGTGTCCTTGATCGTCCCACCTGCTGGCCATGCTGACACTTGCCATAACTGATCCTCCTGTCCATCCCCTCTTACACACACATACATAAAAAAAGGCTCTGAGTAGTGTGTGTGACATGTCCTCTCTTGGGCACTGTCTGGGGTATGTGAGGAGTGATAGCTACTTGTTTCAGAGCTTTTTATTTTAGATCTAGCTGCACAGCCTTATGTGCTTTGGTCAGGAGGCTCCCTGTTGACGATACCATAATAACTGACTTGGAAGCCACCGCACAAGCAGGACCTGGTCTGTGAACTGCAATGCGAATAGCTTTAGCTACTCAATATGAACTTCCTCTGCCTTGGGGGAAAAATATAAACCCTGATCAGTAGGTATACATCTTCCTCACCTGTGCTCCAATCACCAGGGATGTGTTTTTCACACAGCTGTACCCACCTTGCTTTTTCTTTCATAGAAGCTTTTAAATAATCATATGATGAGCTCAGGAAATCCTGGTTTCTATCTCTGCTTCTCCTGAGAAGCCGGCCACACTGTGCAGACTCTTCTGTGGCACACAGCATAGCTTAAACTTGTTTACTGCTTCTATCAAAGCCTATTGACAGCCTATCAGAAAGCCAAAAATACTTTTACTTTTTCCACAATATAAAGCAGATTGCCACTGTTCTCATCAAATCAGATATCCTGCCAATGAAACATACAGGTTTCTCCATGCAGTCTTCAGTCAGCACTGCATCTGGCTGCTCAGACCAAGAGTTACAAAGTCAAAGCCCCACAACAGGATCATTGTGCACTTATAGCACTGTTCAATCAAGAAATATAGGTTTTTTAAAAAAAAAAAGATACTGCATCTTGCAAACAAACATTGTACAAATATAACTCTGCATATATTGGAAGATAAAACCCATGAAAATTTCCTATTTTTCTGTGATACATTTACACTTACCCCAAATACTCCCAATTTACAAATGTAAGTACACCAGGACGCATGTATTGTTCATTTCATTATTCACAAGTAAAGACCAAATTCATATATATGAATATGTTCTACATATAAATATCTAGTATTTTCAATCATTTGAATTGGAATCTACAAAGCAAGAGTTACATCTACAGTTGCTTGTATTTATATCCCGATTTCTTTAATGACAGATTTCTTTTACAGATGAGATCGAGGTCTACATGTTTGCAATTCTACACCTTTTTCCAGCTGACTAGTCCTACCTGTAAACAACAGATTATTAAGACTATTATTTTGCCTCTTTGCATTGACTTCCTGTCCCCATCATATCCCCCAGAGTTTGGGGAATGGACCGAAGCCTCACATACCTTGAAGTGTCCAATTATGGTAGCTATGAAGAGAGATAACCATGGCAATTAGTAATTAACAATTTGTTCAGAACACTATCTGGGAAAAGGAACAAAGAAACTCACAGGTGAACAAGAAAGACCTGACTTGGTTCATTCCTTGTTTGGACAATGATTTATTTGTTTTTGTGGGCATGTTTGCCATGCTAAAGCTGCTTTTATGATCTCTGTTTCTTGAGATATCTGAAAAGCTTAAGTCTGATGCAAAGACTTGATGGATGTCTGCCTAACTAACGCATGTAGCTATTACTTTGTATTTTCCTTCTTTACTATGTTTTCGGAATCAAAAGGAGATAAGCATTACCACAAGCCACTGTTATCAATATCAAGGAGACATACACACAAAAGATGTTTGAACAAAATGAAATTCTACATGTCAGTAGTAGACAAGCTGCTGTTGGAAAGTGCCAGATAATTAAATTTTAGAGAAAACCACAAATTTTGGACCTCTCATAGTGATGTGATCTGTCAGACACTGATAAGAATTCATATTTTAAAAATATACCAGGTTTCATATCTTATCTTTTTTTAATGTGAGAACAAAACAAACCAGCTGTTTGTGCCAAGAGTTCCAGCCAGTTTGTCATGCTGTAAAGGACAATGTATCATCCTTGTTGGGCCACCACCTTTCCGACACCGAGAGACAGAAGTTATAAATAATAAAGCAGGAATCAGTATTCACCCAGTTTACCAAAGAAATAGTGGAAGAACAGCAGAGGATGAATTTATCTCAACACAATGTCCTAATGGACGGTCCAGAGAACAGGCAGCTCCAAAAGGAGAGGGGAGCACCCGAAGGGGTATGGCAGATCTGCCTGACTCAAACTGGAGACCTGGCCATCCATCTCCCACCGGCCAGCTCGGAGCCCACCAGCGTCCAGGGCTTGCCCGTCCTCTGGCACCCATTTCTCCCTCTCCCACGTTTTGCACATCTTGGACATACAAAGTTTGGACTACATGTGATATGCAAGGCAAGTATTTTTTAATATTTTAGAGGCAGTAAAATAATTTTTGGGTTTTTTCCCAATGCCATGCATTAAATCTTAAAGGCAAAATTCTGTCACAACATGAACTGCGCAATGAACTTGCTGCGTTGTGTGGCAGATGGGCCCTACAGAATACTGTGGAAAAAATAAACAAACTACTAGTTTGCATTTCTAGCACACATTTTCAGCCATACCTAATATCGGTAACGCATAAATACAAAAAACATAGTGAAGAAAATAGCTGTATCGACCGTAAGTGCAGCCCTACCAAAAAATAAAATAAAAATAAAATAAATCCTTAAAATACATGATGGGATTTATTCTGTTTGTACTTACAGAGGGATTTAGAGAGAAGAGCTCCCATGCAATTAGTATTGTTATACCACTGGAAAATAGGTGTCTGTGAGATCGGGTTAGGATGAGAGAGTTGGGCTTGTTCAGCCTGAAGAAGAGAAGACTGGGAGGGGATCTCATCAACACGTACAAATATCTCAAGGGTGGATGTCACGAGGACAGAACCAGACTCTTTGCAGCGGTGCCCAGCAACAGGACAAGGGGCAACAGGCACAAACTGAAGCATAAGAGGTTTCAGTTGAATATGAGGAAGAACTTCTTTACCTTGAGGGTGACAGAGCACTGGAACAGGCTGCCCAGGGGGGTTGTGGAGTCTCCTTCTCTGGAGATATTCAAAGCCTGCCTGGATGAAGTCCTGTGTAACATGCTCTAGGAGAACCTGCTTTAGCAGGAGGGTTGGACTAGATGATCTCCTGAGGTCCCTTCCAACCCTTGCCATTCTGTGATTCTGTGAAAAACCCCTCATGTTTTCCAGACTATCCTGAGAAAATGACCTCTGCTTCACTGGCTGCCTAAACTGCATGAGAGACAGCGGGGTGTACGGGGCGTAGGCACTGGCAATGGCGGGGCTGCAGGGGCCTCTGTGAGGAGAGGCCAGGGCTGCCCCGTGCCGGCCACAGCCGGTTCCAGCCGACCCCCTGCAGGGCACAGCTGAGCCCCTCGGACAAGATGGTGGCGTCTCTCAGAAAGGTTATGTGAGAAAGGGTAAAAAACCACTGCTCAGCAGTGAGGTGTGAGGGAAAAAACATGGGAGAAACAGCTCTGCAAGCATCTAAGTGAGAGAGGAAGGAAGGGGAGGAAGTGCTCCAGGGGCCAGAGCAGAGATTCCCCAGCAGCCCATGAGAAGACCATGGTGAGGCAGTTTGTCCCCCACAGTCATGGAAGAACCCACGCTGCTGCAGGTGGATATGCCCCCTGCAGCCCATGGAGAGGCCATGCTGGAGAAGTTCTTGAAGGACTGCAGCCCACAGAGGATCCCATGCTGAAGAAGGGGAAAAGTGTGAAGTGGAAGGAGCGGCAGAGATGAAGTGTTACGAACTGACCACAACCCTCATTCCCCACCACCCTGCACTGCTCAGCGCAGGGAAGGCAGACGAGTTGCGAATGAAGGAGTGAAGTTGAGCCTGGAAACAAGGGAAGAAGGTGTTTTAATTTTTGTCTTTGTTTCTCACCATCCAAATCTATATTAATTGGCAATAACTTAATCTTCCCTAAGTTGAGTCTGTTTTGCCCATGACACTAATTGGTTAAGTGACCTCCCTGTCTTCATCTTGACCCACCAGGTTTTCCACCTTATTTTCTCCCCCGCCCTGCTGAGAAGGCTGGGTGAGGGCCTGGCAGCCAGCCAAGGTCAACCCACCACACTTGGGGATCAAATCTGCAAACCGATTTTTACTAATTTGGGTAGCCCAATTATAGGAAAGGGACTGAAGTTCATTCTTCATTACAATGCTAAGCACACTTGCTATTAGTGAGGCAAGCAGTATTCAGTACACAGTGGTGTCAGCACCCACTGCCCCTGGCCACCTTCTGTGAAGGCTCAAAGTTCTGGACCGGTTTCAGAAGCCGCTTAGAGGCTTTGCCGCTGCCCATAGAGAAGACATCCTGCCCTACTTCCCACATGCACATCACTACACTATTCCCTGTGTGGCGGCAATAAGGCTGATATTGCTGAAAACTACTCTGTTAACTTTTAGTGCTGGAACAAAAAGGGAGTGTAAGATCATCACGTCCAGAAACAACGTGGTTTTATGCTATCATGAAACTACACCCTGGGACTGTTTCAGGTTCATGATTCCAATGTACCTCAGAAAATAACTATCCTTATTAGACTTAGATCACAGCTCTTCCCCTACCTTTACCCTGAGGTTGCTTAAAATGTCTATCCTGATTTATTCAGATGTAAAGATGGCCAGAAATATCCTGTTTGTTTTTTTGAAGCCAATTTGTCACAAAATTTTTTCTGTTATCTCTTGACCAAAATCACACCACACCTGTGCTAGGACCAGAAGACTTTCTGAACCAAACTAAATTTGTGGTCTACCTAATCTTGTATCCTCTTTCTGACAAATGACAGCATCAATTATTTAAAAAAATTTGCATGACCTCCTGCAGTAGTTATCTGGAACATAACTAATTCCATGAAAAAATATTCTACCCACTTATCCATTTATTTTGCCCTACGTGTGGGGTTTTTTTTTCTTCCCCCTAAAATCTTGCAATAATTTACTGTTATAATTCTCATCACCATATGAATTTGAAACCATTTTGAATTTTGCCACCTTCTTGGCTTCATCCTGTAGTAATCTGATGGGCCTTTTATCCACCAAGTTAAAAAACACAATACTCTTCCCCAGGTATGGTGTGCGCTTGTAGGTGCATACTTTCCCCACAAATCTATTTTTTTAGTGTCTTTTTCGCCTGCCAAAAAAGGAAAGAAAAGTAATGCCCCCCCCAGCCACATAAACATATGCAGGAGAACGAGCATCTATTTTCTGACCATCGCTGATGCTGAGATTGACTGGGAGAAACAGCAAGGACTCCAAGTACCACCTCTGGCTCAGTGAGCCGACTGTTTGATTGTTCTCATTTTGTTTAACAGCTTATGTATAATTGCTGCTGGTTTAGACTAACACAATAAATGCAGCGCTGTAGGAAGAAAGAAGCCTTTTTTGCACACGCAATTCTATTCTCTTTCTTATAGGGACCTGCACTTAACTGTATTACTTCATGAAATTTTATTTTACCCCCAAAAGCCTTTGGTACATCTGATTCACCTGCAGTCGCCAAAACCCAGAAATCTCATTGCAGCCTATGTTGCCAGTATAAAATAGTTGAAGTCACTTTCAGCTAAGAAGGTTATACACTGTTTAATAAATGTCAACAAATTAATTAATTTTTGCATTTATTGTTCTCCTTATTTTTAATGGATGCAAACACCACAGACCTATGTAAAATTCAATGTTTACTGTTGATTAATGGTTTACCTTTAAGATGGAAATAGTTAAAGGAGGCAAGATGTATCTGTCTACAGCCTAGCGACTTTCATTTATCAGTGGAGTGTTGGCTCTCAAAAGGGGAATGAAAGGAAGTGTTAGTTCAGGAAAAAAAGGTCAGAAAATACAGAAAAAAAAAAAAAAGAAAAAGAAATAGTGCAAATATTTATATTTTCAGAGACAGGTTTACAGTCTATCAACCTTTGCTCTGAGACAAGTCTGCAAACTGTAGCAACATTATTCACCTGTAATTTTGGTGTTCATTGCAACAGTGCCTTAGTTCCATGAACAATCCCATGATAATTTGTGAACATCTTCCCAATAGGTAGGACTTTACTAACCAGAAAATATAGAAACGTACTGAAATTACGTAAAAGACAAAACACACTCCTGGAATAAGTTGGGAAAGTGTATTTTTTCCCAATCAATTCAGAGAACACATAGGTAACATCCTCTACCTTGTGGGGAGATATTTAATATTGGTTTGTCAAGATATTTTCTTTTACTAAGGTACGCTGAGTACCAGTCTTAAAATTAATCACCAGTTTTCTCCACTAGCCAGACTCACTGATGGAAATGGAATTTTATTTGTAGTCCTACATGCTCCATCATGGTTAATGGAGTTTTACAAGCATGAGAATGAAATAAGGATTCCAGGATGTCTTGTTTTCATAAATGGGCTAGCAACAAAATACTGCTAAGGCAAGAAAAGGAGAAAGAACTCATGAGAGTCTTGCTATCAACTGGGCATGGTTTCTTGAATTAAATGGGGTCAGACCACTGAGACTGGTTGGTCTGGGGACTTCTGATTCTGGACCGGTACTATTTACATCCTTCCTCTGTGCTCTGTGGAGATTCCCTCAGTGCCGGCCTGAGCACAATCTGCATTTTTAGAATGCCAAAAAGCAACTACAGTGGAAGTAATAGTTCCTGTAATAGGAGAACTGCTTTCATCCTTGTTACTATCATCAAATACAAGCAAAAAATAACACCAAAATCAACACACTATAAATATTTCTAAACGGGAAGTAGTATTAAAGATAAATTGCATCTAAAACACTTAAAGGAATATTTTTTACTTATTTAATGGATTTTTTAAATAGGAAGACTCCTTGTAACACTTAACCATCTGCAATTACTTTGTTTTTCAGTAAGCACATCCTAATGCTCAAAAAGTCTCAGAAGATACTTCCTACTGACTCTGTTTATTACAGCATCTCCTTCAACCCAATTTGTAACGTATTTTATAGACATCACAGCACTAAGAGACCTACCAAACAAATTCTATGACTTGGGTGACAGATTAAGAAGCACTTCTAGTTCAGATTTGTGCATCAGATCCTCGGGTTTTGTTGCATCCTTATGTTCCTGGTGTAGATTTTTTTAAATTCTCCTGGATTCCTTCTTATTCCATTTTTGCTTTGATTTGCTTTTCCCCTTCATATTTACCTTACAGACAACTTCATTCTATTTCACATTCCTGTGAACCTTATTGTAGCTCGTGGGTATATGTGGAAAATCTCTTTAGTAGCGATCCACCTCAGGGCATGAGACAGTCAAATGTGCGTGGAAGTCCTTGAAGCTATTTTTCAAATGGAAATTCAACTTTCAGATCCCAAAACATTTGCCTTCATTTAAATTAGTTTGAGTTATAACACTGGTGACTTACTCCCAGACAGATTCATAGACAGTATTTCATATTCTCCGAAGAAACTGTCTGTAACTGAGACACGCACGATAGTGAACGGAGATGGAAATTAATTTTATCACTGTAATGAACACACTACTACTTCAATCAAAATTCATTTGCAAGTTTTGGTGGAGCAGGAACAGATGCAGGGGAATTAGAAAATAAAATATTTTTTCAACATCTCTCTCATGCTCTCTCCCGCCTTTTTCCACATTCAGCACTGTGTTTTATTACTGAAAATATAAGGCAGGCTTTGGGCAGAATGCAAGCCACTGCTAAAGTCACACATTGAGAGTTAGTCTCACAACAATCTACTCTAGAACACAAAAGAATAGCATTATTCTTTCCAAGTGAGATATTTTCTTTGGGGACAATTTACTTTGAGGACATATTGCTTTGCATTTTCATGCGGCTTTTCACTTGTTTTCTGAACTTTCACTGAGAAGTGCCCTGACATTTCATTGTCTTTATATGTTGTTGCTTTTCATTTGACCTGTGAATGATCTCCACTTCCACAAGCTCGCTGTGAAACATCTGCACAAACAGAAAAAGCATAAAAAGCTCTAACCCAAATGAAGCCTTGAAGCCTTTGCATGTATAAACAATTAATTGGTATGGGAACCGTGACATGCAAACAGAAGTCCCGTAAATATCTTCAGACTATACAGAAACTCTTTTCCTCTATTAAAAGGAGTGGCTTTAGCATAATGTTTCACTGAAATTGCATCAAGCCTGGCAATTATAAGGAATCTTAACAGAACAGGATTGTTTCTCTTACTCTCCTCATCCCTGGAGAAAACATCAAAGCAACTGGGTGAAGACAGCCTATCTAGGCTATAGCAAGCAATGCTACTTAGATTTAACATATTCAGAAAAGTATCCATGCCATTTCCTAAAAACAGCTTCTTTGATTAATTTCAAATAGTCATCAAGTCAGGAAGTACTGAAACAAAGCTAAAATGGGTAGTAATAAATTTTGACTGCTGACTGTTGAAATAAGTAGTTTCAGATGAAGCAGGAAGAGTAGCAGTATAATAAATTAGTTTCCAAATGTTCTATCACCAAAACAGAACCGCAGTGAAATGACCTCAGAATACCCCTGAAAAATATCTGTTCCTTGTCCCCATACAACAACAGTTAAACAGAGATGTAAATAAGAGGAATGAAGAGGACTTTTATTTACTAGTATCTATAAGCACTGTGCATTTTTACTAATTGTCTTTCAAAAAAGAACGATAGTCTCTTACCAATGTAATTACCTTACAGGAAATAAAGACTTCCTTAGTAAATATATTTATACGTGGACATTATTGCTCTCTATTAATACAATCGTGACATAAATTTCATTTCTGGCTCCTAAAACCAGAGAAGTCAAAATATAGGATCTAGAATGCAAGACTGGTACTATAATGACAGCTGCTAATTTCCATGTGCTGTCTACATCACTGGCACAGGAGCTTACAAAATTACTACAGAAGTGATGTGACTGCCTGGTGGAGACTGAGTTGTAAGAGCATTAACTCAAATGGAACTCATTAGATAAAAAGGCATGGTAGACGTCATATCTAGAACCTGCAAAATCACAGTAACATAGTATATGCAGCTTCCATCGCTTAAGACACTCACATGCAAAAATGTAAGAATACACACTCCTGAACATATAAATCAAAGACAAACCTTACTCAGAAGTGATCTGTATAGTGGTGCACAACGGCAGATGCCACAGCATATTTTTGTATGATGCAAGGCTGCTCAAGATCATCTATGGATAATCAACCATGACAGCTTGGGATTTGATAAAACGCAAGTTGACGGTGAGAGAAGGCAGGGAATACAACTACTATCTGAACAGTCAACAAATGTATATAAACGGCATTTGTTCCATCTTTAATGTCAGTATGAAATATGATGTATTACCACAAAAAGATATGTATACTAATCTAATAGACTTTACATCAGAAAAAGCTATTTCTTTAAATTATTTACTACCTCCATTTTATTTCTTGGAAAGCACCATGCATTAAAGCATTTAACAGGGTATGAAAGGTAACAGAATCCATGTTTGTTTAAAATACCTTATATGATTGGCATCAACGCAGTTTTCTTTTTGCAGGGAAATCTTGAATGAAGGCTCTGTCAGTCAGTTTCTAGTCTCTTCACAGCTCAGAAAAAAATCCCTTTTCTCCCTGTAAGAGAAAGAAATTCCATGTAAACACTTGCCTGTACCTATGCAGCTGTATTTTCCATCTTTGCCTACAAACAACTGCTGCTTAAAACTCCTTTAATTATACTTGGTTTGTTCAGTGCCCCTCAGCTGCTGATTGGCAGAAGTTGATTTTCATGAGAGTTAGTTGGATTGTTAAGATACACAGAAAAAAAAAAAATCATGAACAAGTTTTCTTCATCATGGACTCATTTGGACCGTTTTCTTAGTATGCTCCAATATTACACATTTCTGTAGATTTCATCATTGAGCCAAGTACAGTGAACTGTAGTGATCTCACACACATCGTATTTTCCTACTGCTGTATTCCTTAACTTAGCATGCTCAGTGAATTCTTTTGATACCAAAAAGATGTGGATTTATACTTGCACATTTTTTAACTTCTTCTATACACAACCAGACACCTTCAAAACAGGTTGCGTTAAGGGGCAAAAATGACCTAAGTAAATCCAATCATTAGACTTGAACAATTTCACAGAACTATTCAGATTATATCGTAGATTTACTTTTTTCCCCCCTTCTCAGCTCTTCTACTTCCTTCTATAGAGTCTCCTATTCTGGCAAATTAAGAGAATTCATGTCGCTTTTTCCCCACAGCTCTGACTAGAAGCTCCAGTGAAGACTCAATGCTTACTGTGCTGGAAGTTGTTTGAACAAGACCGTTCGAGATCTTTAAGATTTTTATAAATCAAATCCCTGAGACAGGCAAAGGATAGGAGTAAAGCTGTATCAACGTATTTGTTCTACAGATGGAAGCTGAGGTACACAAAATTAAACAATATGCTGAATGTCACAGTCTGATTTAAGGAACCTTCTCAGCCTTAAATGTCTTGAATCCTCGCCCAATACCTTAATCATACACCATAAAAGTTGTCCACAGTCCCCATATCTTATATGTAGCACTTTTGATTATTTTCCTTAGTGTGAAATACTGTCATTATTTCATTTTGCCAGTCTTAGTAATAGCTAAACCAGCAAATAAAGATACTTCTTTTTTAGACAACAAAAGCATTGCCTAATTTAAAAGTTGATTAAAAATATTTTGAATAGTTTGGAAGCTCTCATTTTTCACTATTTAAGTACAACAGTAAAAACAATGGATTTTTCTGTAAATGTGGATACCTTAAATTTGCTTTCTAAGTTTTTAGGGAATAAAGCTCATACCAACAAGGTTCATTGCATTAAATTTTCAGTCACCAAAGTCATGGAGCAACAAGAATTTACACCACCACACAATGTGCCTTTTGCATCAGAAAAGAGAAGAAAGGCTAAATCCTTCAAATGACTCCAGGACGTAGGGTTTTAATGAAATAAATATCAGGAAAAGCTGGTTAAAAATGTTCCGGCTTTCAGAGTCAACAATTATTTTGTACCTTGTGGCTGTCTGGATAGAATATATTTATTTATCAAAACAACTTAAACTCATTAGATGCAAACCACAACATTAATAAAAGAACACTGTTGCAATGTCAAGCACTCAAAGTTTAATTCAGTCTCTTTCTGAGGCTTCATGACAGTCTCTGAGTTATGTATTTTTTGGGGGGGGAATCATGCTTATCCAGTGCCCATGTTGGGTTTTTTTAAGGACTTAAGAGGGTCCACACCTCCTGTTCTGTGAATGCTCTGTAATACATATACCATAGAGAACACATTCTTAAAATAAAATCATGCTTTTCATGGTGAAATTTTTTCAGGATTAAAAAAACACTAACTTTTTACACCCAATAATGGATCCTCAATTTTTTCCCCTCATTTTTTTTTTTTTTTATAGCATGCAGTGGTGACCCTAAGGTAGGGTATGTTCCTATATACCCAAGGACAGCTCCCACTGAATTCCATTTTTCTGCCTTCCTGGCTCATTTCTCAAGCTCTCTAAGTTCTCTCCAGCTAGGATTACTGGCTGAAGCTAATGGCAGTATGTTGGCAGCTCTACATCTGTTGTCCGGGTATCCAATTCCTTATTAAATCTGTCTTCCCTAGAGCTCCCTGCCAATTCTCACTCTTTTTGTCTGGTCAGTCCCAGTTTCCCAATCTATGTCTAGATTTTATGTCCCTTCCCATTCTCCAGGTTGACTTGACTACTAATCCATTCCCTTTGTGCACCAGACCTCAGTCACTCCCTCCTCAGCCCAATTACTTATCTCATTGCTGGGGCTTGTTCCTTCCCATCAGACAGAAGAGCTATCGAGAACCATCACATGAAGCTCTTTTTCTATCTTTTTTGTCTTGCAACAAAAGTATATTGAGTCACTCCATGGAATGCCATGAGTTTATCATAGTCAGCTTTAGGAGTTTGGAAAAGCTTGAGCACGCTCGACAATGACTGCAAATGGAGATTTTACATCTTCAGAATTAACAGATCTCTCTTTCCTCTGTGAGTCCTGATGCTTTTTAAAAGGCTTAGGATTTTGCTAATTCTAGTCGATGTTCACAGGGATGGCCACAAGCACGCTCTGGTCAGAACTGGCAACCTCACTCCTAGGGAGAAAAAACTAACTCCACTGAAAAGGAAACTTTCAAAAATGGCACAGAGTTTTGTGTAGAGCTCTTAAATTGTTTAAAAAATCCTAGCTGGAAGCAAACATTTCTAAGGAGACAGCAGTTAGCCTTTGGAAGTCAGGAAAAGATGGATAACTCAATCAATAAAGTAAGTTTTAGTATGTTAATAAAGGTAACAGTGAAACGTGATCCATGTTCCAACACGAATTTTCAGGTTTTCTTAGAGATTTAAAACTTCTTTTTACAAGTCCCCTGGGGAATCGAATGAACCTCTCTCACTTATTGGATGAACAGTGCATAATACTTTGCGTAATGAAATTATGCAGCCTGAAATACATGTGAACATGACTAATGAGACCAAATGCAGCAGGAAAACCAAGCAGATGGCTTGAGCATGCTGGAACAGAGTAGCAAGGAGAGATCTGAATGTTTGGGGTTTTTGCAGGATACATACAGAAACACAAACATCATCTTTGCATTTCTGTATAATACTGCATCTGTCAGCGCGTTGATGGTCTACGGATCACAAGTGAGAGCATCCCAGAATACTAATAGTCTCTGTGGAAAACCTTTATGCGTCTTCCACAGAGATGCAAAATGCAAACAAAAAGGGGGTGGGGAGTGGGGGGTGTAGAGTTTCCTTTCGCATTTTGTGTTTTGCTTTTTTAACTGCATAAAAAATACTTATGCTAGTGGTATGTTTTTAATGAACTAGCCTTTCTCCACCAAGAGTCTGGTTCTCAGAGACCTCTCCAGTAGTATGAACATTTGGGGGAAAACACAGAAAGAGAGAGATAAAGAAGGTAGCAGGTATTAAAAGATGATGGGAAAAGGCTTTCTTATCAAGAAAGGTCAATGACCAACTTATGAAGGATGCTACCAGAAGCACAGGAAGATGAAGATAAAATCAGTTTGCTGTCATTGTTTTCTGGGAAAAAAAAAATATCTGTCTATAGTAAAGATTTAACTGTTCATTTCTATCATTTGAGCTAAAACGATGGTCACCAGGCAGCTTCTTCTCAAGAGGTGTTTCTTGGCTGAAGGTGTAATTCTGCTCTGCATGCAACACATACTGACCCTGGCTATTTACATCTGCCAGCTTATGGGATTGCCCACAGTTATGTTATAAAGAACAACCAGATTCAGACAGGAAAAGTATCAATCTGAGCAACTTTACAATATCATCCTGGTGCCTCTTCTACCACAAATGATTGGGATCAAAGGCCTTTGGATGTAAATTTTCTGACAGCTGAGATTTTTATTTTTTTTGCACTAGAAAACTTTATTTGATGCAGAGACACTACTTGTGATGGCAATATAAGGACATCTTGTCAACAAAGCAATTTTAACCAATGTTCAGAAGAAAAGCATCTAATTTATCTGCACCTTGGTAAGTAAGTATAGTTGGTAAGTATAAGGAAGTTGGTAAGCGTAATGGTCTGTGCCACTGTTGATGCTAATGCTACAGCTGTAGCCCACCTACCATATTGTTGACTATTACCTACTCCCATTATTTAGTGCTCACAGGGCAATTTAGTAGTACAGAATATTTTTATTACCAACACAAACTGTAGACGTCCAAGGTTCAGACATTCTTCAATCCCTTCAGCTAATTTTCAAAATGTATCTCTACACTGTGTGTATTAGCTTCCCTTTTTTTAAAGTCCAGAATTTTTAGAATCATAGAAAGACACTGAATAACTTCATGGAGCATCACTATTCAGAAAAAAAAGATCCAAAACCCACAAACCCCAAAACTTCTTTCAATTACTTAAATTCTGGATAATCAAAAATAATATTTCTTTACTATTTTTTCACTGACTTCTGACTGTATTTTTATCTCCTGTACTAAACTAAAAACCTTTATTTCAGTCTGAAGCATGTTAAAGTTATGTCCACTCTGCAACAACCACAGGGGTCTCTCAAAACCTGGCATCTGTAGACCAGTAAGATCTTTCAGTCAGCCTTGACCTAAAAGTGACATATGTAGAGGTTTGGATGATCTCCTTATTTTACTGGAAATGATTCTTAATTACACTGCAGCACAATTTTTAAGCTTCAACTTAAGAAATGTTATAAAGTGTTTCCTACATGATAAATGACCTTAAATGAGAACTGCAGCACACAGACATCATTCCAGCCCACGTTACTTCTATCAGGTCTCCCTTTGACCTTCTATTTTAAACCTTGGCCGCTATGCAAACTATCAGCAAAATCAGCTATTATCACTGTCCTTGTAGCTTTCTAACATAACTTATGTTAAATATTTGTAGCTATCACATTACTAATAAAAACATGGGGTTTATGATCTCAATGCATTTAATTGCTGATCAAACAAGGTCTGCAAACATCCTAGCAACCTTCTCTACCAATATGTGTATGGGATATCATACAATGTCCATACAGACCACATATACAATAGAATTTTGTGAGGAAAAGTTGACATTTCTGCCTTGTCACTGCTGTAGAAATTAGACTCTCCACCTGTAAAGCTGATTGTAAATAAATTCAGGTGCAAAGCTGAGTTTCTGTGATCTTCTGCAATAATTTGTATGAAAACAAAGGGCTCAAACTCTATTTTTATGTCATTTTAGAGTTCGGTATATTCTTGTACATAGGAAAATTATCAACCATAAAGGAAGCTGGCAGGAGCAAAGTGCAAAACAAACAAGACAGTGGTTCTTTGGCCAGTAGGCAGAAGAACTACGAAACTCTCAGAAACATATTAGGGGATACAAGAAAGTTTTTAAAAGTTACATCAGGAAACTGAATGAATACTTGGAGGAGAGATTCACTGAGAGTTAGACAAACCACATCAGGTCCAGGAAATTCCTTGAGCTGAAAACAGTTGAAGGCTGAGAATTTTCAAGACGTGTGATATATTCTCACCCTATTCCTCTCTTTTCTGGAAATCTGCTATGGCTTGCTGGTGACAGGATGCTGGGACTGACTCTATGGGTCCCAGGCTATAAGAATAAGTTTGCACTGAGGTGGGTGTCGGTCTCTTCTCCCAAGTAACAGGCAATAGGATGAGAGGAAATGGCCTCAAGTTGCACCAGGGGAGGTTTACATTAGATACTAGGAAAATTTTCTTCACTGAAAGGGTCATCAGGCACTGGTACGGGCTGCCTGGGGAAGTGGTCAAGTCCCCATCCCTGGAGGTATTTAAAAGATGGGTAGACGAGGTGCTTAGGGACATGGTTTAGTAGTGGACAGGTATGGTTGGGCTCAATGATCTTAAAGGTCTTCTCCAACTAAATGATTCCATGATTCTGTGAATCTCTGGTCTGAATTTTTGGAACCATTCTTCCATTTTAATAAGAGATGTTCTGAATTTGACCTATAACTTGCCTAAGCAAAGGCAATGAAACGGATGCCTTCATATTCCAGTAATTAGTCAAAAACATTGCATGACACTTCTGTATCACCCACTGATCCTCGGTATTGCATGTAAGTCCACTTCTACTGAACAGATTTGTATAGCTTAAACGTGGCCTATGATAATAATTCCATTAGTAGTAGTGCAACTGCACCTAGAGTACAAGTACTTAGTCCTCTAGAAAAACACATGACTCAAAAAACACATATGAGAAAGTTTCACACTATACTACAAGTGAAATCTATTTGAACCTTCCAGTTAGTACTTGGGGATTAAAACCTGCAAGAAGATCATTTCAACATGCCCACCCTTTCTGTTACTCAGAAAGGTGTAGGAAAAAGGTAACAACAACAATAATAACATCAATTTTATATCCCCATATGGCATATTGCTCGTGTAAGGCAGAAAAGCGTAAACACAGAATCCAACAGGATGGTCTAAAAACTAGGAAGAACTCCACTTCGTCTTACCTGGTAAAGCAAGTGCAGAACATAAAGTGACTGCAGTCCAGAGTCATGTGAACACAAAGACTTACAATCATCTGATCCGCTAATTGCAATGGAGACAAATTTGTTCTTCCCCTGTATATTGTTTTAGGTATCCATATGGTAGCACATAGCTAGACATTCATAAAAAACTGACCTTGGTGACATATGGCCAACATTTTTGAGTTGTCACCCTTCAAAAAAATGTGCCTGTCCTCACATGGGGTCATAAGTCAAGCTCATACTTGGTTTCTAGTCTCGCTGTAGGATTCCAGTAGGATATTTTTTTGACTTTCCCTTTGGGGATGTTTTTCCCCAGGAGAATTCAAACTGAAATTCTTGTTCATATTAAAGTTATACACATTTAAGGAAGGAAATTCAGGTCCCTTTTTCTTCTTCCTAATCAAAAGCAGCAAGCAATAAATACATGCAAATGCACGCTTTAGTTTGCACTGGCAAAAGTATCACTTTTGATCTTGTCACTTAACTGACAGAAGCCAAGTACTGCCCTATCTTACTCATTGCTGTGAAAAATTCTATGTAATTATTACCCTCCTACTTCCACTTCACTTATGTAAAGATGTTACTTAGTAACATTATTTTGCTTTAGCTACATTTCAGATCATTAATTGTTCTACTACAGCAAAAGCTGACTGGCAGACATCTTGCTTTGCTATAAACTTTTTTCCTCCATAAGAATGCTGAAGCATGCAATAAAAAATAAGAATCAATAGTTCACTATGGAGTGAACAGATCGATTTTATATGATTCCCTCATATTGTGCCAAGTCCTATCCTCCAACTCTCATTCTGACCTCTCTCACCAACCTAATTCCATACTGATCAACTCATTTACTTGCTCCTAAGGAACAATTTCAAGCTTAAACTGTGAGTGTGACCTTCAATTTATGAGAGACATCAAACACAAGATCAATCTGATGGTATATATATTATATATATTTTTTTTTTTCACTCCAGAAAGAAACTAAACATTTTTTTTTCATGCTACAAGTGAAAATAACCCAAACACATAAAACTAACAAGCTGACAAAGAACGAGTAAGTTTTTGAGGTTCTGTCTTCCAGATCTGTGCATTTGCTCAATTAGCAATTATTAAAGTCAACTGATGTGACCAGCTGACAACTTGTAATGCCAAAATTAAGAGTTTAATGGTCTTTGCCGCCATGCAGCTGATGTACAATGTGGCACTCAGTACCTAGAAAACTCTGCGTGTCCTTTTTATGATGACAAAACAATCCCCACAAAGCCTTGGCAATAGGAGCTCACAGTTTATCGAGACCCTGTATGTTATCTCAGGTTGGACTCTCTTCAAAACAACAGTTTGTTAGCAGATTAGGTTGGAAAGACGCATTTTCCCCTACAAATAGCTTTGATGAGTTGAGTTACCATTCTTCTCACATACATAAAGGGAAAAAAAAAAAAAAATCCACTTGCAAAGCACTGTTTCCCAACTGCAACATTTAAAGGGAAGGCTGCCATTTCCTCTGGCAAAGACTTATGAACATAAAAACTGCTGTAGCCATAAAACCAGGGGAAAAAAATATACAATCAAATTAGAAATCTCAAAAGGCCTGAACTTATCACGTGCATCCAGGCAGAGCTCTCTCACAGCTAGGGATCAGATAAAGATTTTAATTAGCTCCCTTGAAAATTGGTGTTCGCATTTAGAACGAACAAGAAGTTCATCATCACTTCTTTTTCATCCACTATCCAGGAAGCTTCCCTGTCAGAATATACACTAGAACTCTAAACTCAAGCAATGAATAGGTGCACGCACAAAGCAGTTAAATCACCGTAAGTGACAACAAAGCGTTGTTTCAGAATGGGAGCGCTTTGCATTTTAAGCTTCATGTTCCTATTGCCCAGTGGGGCAACACAGCTTAGATAACTAGGTTTTACTGTCACACTTATTTGGAAACAGGAAAACACGGGAACATCACAGCCAACTCACAACAGTGAAACAAGGTTTTCAACAGGAATGACATAAATTACAACACACCTGAGATTTTTAAATTACTTCAGACAAATACACAGCACAGATATTTGACACACAATGATCTCTCCCTTTTTCCTTTCTCCCATCATCTCCACCCTGGTTTCCAGGCACACTGATGAACAGGCAACCAGGATCCCCGAAAGCACTAGTCATGCAGTCCAGAGGTTGCCATTGAGGTCACAGTCCCTAGATTAGATGTCACCCCCGCTGCCACCAGTCTCATTTCCACCCCCTTGACCTACCACTCTCCAAATTCCAGCACAAGAAAACTTAAAGTGTCTCTGCTCCAGGTGTTATGTTATGAACTCTGTAAACACCTCATGTCTATAACCGTATCACCACCTTTTTTTGGTCTTTCTCCTTTCTCCAATTTGTTCCACTTAATTTACAGCCTGTCAAAGCTTGTCCAGTTCTTGACAATTTCATTCCTGGTGCATTTGACATCTCTCTTCTACTTTCTTCTACTCTATACATTTTTTCAATTTCTCTAAGAAATCCAACTAGCACCCCGTCCACTAAGGAACTACT